>OW028595.1:4336069-14336069 GCA_932294275.1 Chloroclysta siterata
ATCTCAGAACAAAATTATAATTAGCAACAGCTGTATTATGCCATGCCATGCGATGCGATGCGAATGCGTAATGCAATCAATCAATATACTAATTTTCTTCATAGAAAGAATCCATTTGCATAATAATATGTATCATCTTGTTCATTCGCTTTCTTTCTTCGCCCGGCACAGCGAATTTTCAATTACTGAGACACCGACTGCCTGACGGAGACCTACTAGCTAACTAACTAAAACAGGTAAACGCTAATTAGGGTGCGGTGCCTATTGCCATATGTCTATTGTTCCATTGTTATCTAAAGGATTAACATTTAAGGGACGATATATTTATGTTCCGGTATCGCTTGTTACGTTCCCCACCCCTCGGTCGATTCGACGCCGCTACAAATAAAACGGACAACGCTGCTCGAAAAAAAACACTCTGCTCCGCTCGCCGTACTAAGGCGCGCGCGTTTGTCATTGTTAATTCGCTCACAAACTTTTTCATTACCATGTCCGGACGTGGCAAGGGAGGAAAGGTCAAGGGTAAGGCAAAGTCCCGTTCGAACCGTGCCGGATTACAGTTCCCCGTCGGTCGTATCCATCGTCTGCTGAGGCATGGCAACTACGCCGAGCGCGTGGGTGCCGGCGCTCCCGTCTACCTTGCCGCCGTTATGGAGTACCTAGCGGCTGAGGTGCTCGAGCTGGCAGGCAACGCCGCCAGGGACAACAAGAAGACCAGGATAATCCCGCGTCATCTGCAGCTAGCGATCAGGAACGACGAGGAGCTGAACAAGCTACTGTCGGGCGTTACTATCGCTCAGGGCGGCGTCCTACCTAACATCCAGGCTGTTCTCCTGCCCAAGAAGACCGAGAAGAAGGCGTAATACGACGTTACGCGAAAAAGCAACACTAAAAGGCCCTTTTCAGGGCCACAATATGATTCAGTAACTTAATGTTAATTAATGTTTCTATGACTATGCGTACGTTATGATGTTCATCGTTCAGCGGTTGTTGTTGGTAAGTAAGTAAGTAGGTAATAATAATTATTAGGTCGGTACCTCGTATCGGCTACATCGGCTACGTCAGCGTCAGCAGCAGCAGCAGCAGCAGCAGCAGCAGCAGCCAGCACCGATGACCGCACCAACCGACGACCGCGTACAGTTCAGCGTCTTGATCCTTGATCAATAAAAAGAAACGTTTATACGACATATAAATTCAAATAATTATTAAGTATTATATTGTACATATTAGAATAAACCTACGTAATAAAAGTCCTAGGTATACCCGGACTCTGCGAGTAGTGATAGCATTATGTATGTTAAGCACTATTACTATTATTAGATATTAATAATAATAATAATAATAATTATTATTATTATTATTATTATTACATTTGTGCCTGCTCATAATTAGTGTTTAGTGTAGGTACAAAAACAAAAGAAATATACCTGCGGTTTACGGGTTACGGGTGAGAGTCGGGGCGAAGGGCGGGGGGTAGGATCGATTTTATTACATTGTGCGAGTGAGAAGGCAAATCTGTATATAATTAAGCGACGAACGCCATTGGTCTCAAAGTACGTGCCCGCTCCGCGTCGCCCGCCGCCTCCCCTCGATGTTGAGCTCGTTAAATACGGCTTTTTTCTGGGTGATTTTACTACTTTCCGTCTGTTCGGCTCACGTTGCAGACGTACGTATCGCATCAATACGCATTTATAATAATAATCTAATACATTATCGTCATGCCGCCGAAGACCAGCGGTAAGGCCGCCAAGAAATCCGGCAAGGCCCAGAAGAACATCTCTAAGACTGACAAGAAAAAGAAGAAGCACAAGAGGAAGGAGAGCTACGCCATCTACATCTACAAAGTGCTAAAACAGGTGCACCCCGACACCGGTATCTCCAGCAAGGCCATGTCCATCATGAACTCGTTCGTGAACGACATCTTCGAGCGGATCGCCGCCGAGGCGTCCCGCCTGGCGCACTACAACAAGCGCTCCACCATAACGTCCAGGGAGGTGCAGACGTCCGTGAGGCTGCTGCTGCCCGGCGAGCTGGCGAAGCACGCAGTCAGCGAGGGCACAAAGGCTGTCACCAAGTACACCAGCTCCAAGTAGAGTGTGCCTACTACTAGCCTTGTTGGCGCGACGCATCACACAAAAAAGGCCCTTTTCAGGGCCACAAAATGATTCTATTTATATGTATAACCAACCATATATAATGTTTCTTTCGATTATGAACAAACGAACAAAAACAAAAAACAATACTCGCACACATCTTTGTGCAGTAGTCGTTGTAGCAGTAAGTAAGTATCTAATATAATATAGTAGTAAACGAAATTATATTAAGTATTATTATTATTATTATTACTTAATAATAAACTTACAACAAGAACTTAGCTCGGCCCGCGATGCGATGAGCCGCCAACTTTGCATGCAGTGCAGAATCGGCAACATGATCGAAGCGATGATGATGATGATGATGATGATGATGATGATGATGATGATGATGATGATGATGATGATGATTATGCTCGCTGGGGTGGCTGGCTGGCTGATCGGCTCGCGCTTACTCTGTAAACGAATGATGGATAATAAGTAAGTAAGTAAGACTTTTTGTTTTATTTTTTTTTATTTTTTTTTTTCTTAAATTTATAATTCCTAATAATAATAAGTAAGTAATAATTAATTGATCTTACTGATATGGAAAACTAACAAGTAGTTTTTTTGTTTTAATTTTCTTTTGATGAAATGGAATTATGTATGTAGGTACCTATAATAGTAATAAGTATCATTTTTAGTTATTATTATTATTATTATTATTATTATTATATAAGTATTTTTATTAAAAAATAATTCGAATACACAACACGGCTCGTGTTCCCCCTCCCCCCCTCGTGAGCTGCCTTCCTTCACTTAGGCGCCTCCATACACTATAAATATAAGAGCGCTGCGGCTACGAAATTTTTATTAGTCGCATCGTACCGTGCCGCCGTGAGACCGTGCGTTGCGTTCCGTTCCGTACCGAAGTTTTTTTATTTCTATTGTTCGTTACTACTACAGTAATAAAATAGTGAGACATGGCTCGCACCAAGCAAACTGCCCGCAAGTCGACCGGTGGCAAAGCGCCGCGCAAACAGCTCGCCACTAAGGCGGCCCGCAAGAGCGCACCCGCCACCGGCGGCGTCAAGAAGCCCCATCGCTACAGGCCCGGCACGGTGGCGCTGCGCGAGATCCGTCGCTACCAGAAGAGCACGGAGCTGCTGATCCGCAAGCTGCCGTTCCAGCGTCTCGTGCGTGAGATCGCTCAGGACTTCAAGACCGATCTCCGTTTCCAGAGCTCCGCCGTTATGGCTCTCCAGGAGGCCAGCGAGGCGTACCTGGTGGGTCTGTTCGAGGACACCAATCTGTGCGCAATTCACGCGAAGCGCGTCACCATTATGCCCAAGGACATCCAGCTTGCGCGCAGGATCCGCGGAGAGCGAGCCTAAGCGTTGTTGCGGCGTGCGTTATGCATCAACGATAAAGTGCTTACATACAAAAAGGCCCTTTTCAGGGCCACACATATATCGAAATACAACAAAATGTTTCTTGGGTACATGCAAAACGTCTTTAGTTCGAAACTAGGGAAAAGAATCGATTAAATAAAAATCGATTTTTCCTCATTCACATCTTTATTCGAAACGCACACACAGAACTAATCTTTCTGAATACTATAACAAACTATTAACAAAGTATTATATATTATATTATATTATATTATATTATATTATATTATATTATATTATATTATATTATAAGGAAAAATAATAATAACATACATACATGCGTACCTAGCTTGTTTTAGATTAGATTAATACTTGCCTCGCTACCTAAAATACCGTTATGATTGTATTAGGTAGTTTAATGACAGACACTCATAAAATATACTTAATTATATATACTCACTCACTATTTATGTACACTAATCTCATGCATTCAGAATGTAGAAGGGTTTTTTTTTTTTAATTATTATTATTATTATTATTATTTATCAGTCGCAAATGTACCTCGCCCCGCGACGAAGGGGCGCCCCACACCACGCGCCGCCTCGCCGCTGTAGTCCTCGCTCACTACTATAAATATAACGCGTTTCTACGTTCGCGTCGTAACTGTGTGTCGGTAGCTGTCTGTCGACGCGCTTGCGTTCCCTCGGTTCGTTTCGTTACTCTCTCGAAAAAAAAAAAAAAAAAAAATATGACTGGTCGCGGTAAGGGAGGTAAAGGTCTGGGGAAAGGAGGTGCCAAGCGTCACAGGAAAGTGCTCCGTGATAACATCCAGGGTATAACGAAGCCCGCTATCCGTCGTCTGGCTCGCAGGGGTGGTGTCAAACGTATCTCCGGTCTGATCTACGAGGAGACCCGCGGCGTGCTGAAGGTGTTCCTGGAGAACGTGATCCGTGACGCGGTCACTTACACGGAGCACGCCAAGAGGAAGACCGTCACCGCTATGGATGTGGTCTACGCTCTGAAACGTCAAGGTCGCACCCTATACGGTTTCGGAGGTTAAACGCGGACCGGAATTCCTCCTCGTCCTCGTCTTTCTGCCGACCAGAACCGCAATAAAAAAAAAGGCCCTTTTCAGGGCCGCAAATTATTCTATACCTACTGATGGTAAAACTATGTTTCATTCTGACTGATATGATAAACGTCTTACTTTTAGTATTGGGGATTGGGACTATCATAGACATTATTAATACTTACTAAGTATGTACTTACATAATACTATTCACATTAAATAGAGATAGATAGGCTTAATGGTTACAATGCTCAATATACTTACACATTATTATCAACGATCACTGTTTCAACTTATTTGCGTTTTTTCCTATTCATCGATGAGCGTTAAGATGATTTATGATGAATGTGTTGAGTACTTACTTAGGTATACTTAACATGAAATATTATGAGGGAGTAAGTATGTATTTACTTAATAAATAAAAATATACAAATCATATACTTACTTACTATATAGTAGTTACTTACTAACAATTGGCTTGGCTTGCTAAAACGTGTGCGGTTGGTGTGCGTGCGATGGATGATCATAATGTTATTAAGTATATTGTGTAGATATTCGTATAATGTATATGAATTATTATAGTATTTTAGTGAAAGATTATGATTCGTCTGATAGTTAGCAGTGTTACATTAATATTATGGGAATTATTATGCTATTTGAGTCGGTTCTCGAGTAGTGTTTCACTAAGAATCTGCGCATAGTGTTTTACCGAGCGTTCAAACAGATTGTGTTCTATACGATGAAATATATTAGAATATGTTTGTTATGGTGTCGCACGATGATATTGATATGTTCGCCGTTTATTTGTCGACAGTGAGTATTGAATTAAACAATTAAAATAGAGAAAAATTGAATTTAAACACGACCCGACCTATCCTAGGAGCAGAGTGGCGGAAAAAATGGTCAGTATATAGTTCGGCTTACGTTTGTTCGTTATGATTGTTATCAATGCTGAGGGTCATGTTCAAAAGGAAGACGCATGCCCGTCGGTAAAATGCCGAACAGTATCTAAATTTGTATAAAATCAAATTTAATTAGACCGATGTTAGTGAAAAGTTGTGAGCGTTCCTACGAGAAATCGTCTCTCGGCTGTGCCGTTCTCCTTACGGTCATGCTATACTAGCTTAAACCGAAGCGCCATCTGGTTTTACTTTTACAGTGTTTCGTTCGTTCGTCTCTCGATTCGACGATACTACAAACAAACAATTAATTATTAGCAGCAATGGCAGATACCGCAGTAGCAGCAGAGGCACCAGCCCCGGCGACTCCAGCCAAGAAGCCGAAAGCTTCCGCCGCCGCGAAGAAGCCGAAAGCGAAGCCTACCCATCCGAAAACATCTGAAATGGTGAACAACGCGATCAAGGAGCTGAAGGAGCGCAGCGGTTCCTCCCTGAAGGCCATCAAGAAGTACATCGCCGCAGAGTACAAGGTCGACTCCGAGAAGCTCGCCCCGTTCATAAGGAGGTACCTGAAGAGCGCGGTCGAGTCGGGCGCCCTTATTCAGACGAAGGGCACCGGCGCCTCCGGTTCGTTCAAGTTGGAATCGAAGAGCTCCAAGAGCGCAGCCGGCAAGAAATCGTCCGCCTCCGCCAAGGCGAAGGTGTCTGCGGCCGCATCGTCGCCGGCCAAATCGAAGAAGGCTGCCGCTTCCCGCGTCGGCGCCGCCGCTTCCCCCGGCGGTAAGAGGAAGAAGGCGACCGCTGCCGCTTCGCCGTCCAAATCGAAGGCCGCAATCGCGAAGGCGACACCCAAAGACAAGAGGGCCGCCGCCGCGGCCAAGAGGAAGCCGGCCGCCGCCAGGAAGGCGGCCGTCGCCTCGCCCGCCAGGGCAAAGTCCGCCGCCGCCGCCGCTGCCGCTCCGAAGGCCAAGAAGACCGCCAAGCCACCTACCAAGAAACCGAAGGCGCCCAAACCGAAAAAAGCAGCGGCCACTCCCAAATCGAAGGCTGCGGCCGGCAAGAAGGCCACCGCCTCGAAGAAGTAGGATCGTAGGTGCGCAAACCTACAATCCTCGTGTGGGTGTCGGTTCGTCCGCCGCCGCCGTCGTCGTGGTCGTCGTCGTCGCGTCGTCGATCCCGAACGTGCAGGCAGGCACGCAGGCAGGAGAATCGCACCTTGCATGGCGTCGCGTGTGTTACATGCACACACGCACACCTATGCGTTCACCAAAAAGCCCTTTTCAGGGCTAACAAAACTTTCATACACGTAATGCACGTGAAATGTTTCTGAAACTATCGTAAACGATGACCGCTACATTCTTCAGGCGCCGCCGTTAATTCAATTCAATATCTGTAGGTACACAAAGAAACGGCAAGCAGCACCACAACCTTCACCATCTCAGAACAAAATTATAATTAGCAACAGCTGTATTATGCCATGCCATGCGATGCGATGCGAATGCGTAATGCAATCAATCAATATACTAATTTTCTTCATAGAAAGAATCCATTTGCATAATAATATGTATCATCTTGTTCATTCGCTTTCTTTCTTCGCCCGGCACAGCGAATTTTCAATTACTGAGACACCGACTGCCTGACGGAGACCTACTAGCTAACTAACTAAAACAGGTAAACGCTAATTAGGGTGCGGTGCCTATTGCCATATGTCTATTGTTCCATTGTTATCTAAAGGATTAACATTTAAGGGACGATATATTTATGTTCCGGTATCGCTTGTTACGTTCCCCACCCCTCGGTCGATTCGACGCCGCTACAAATAAAACGGACAACGCTGCTCGAAAAAAAACACTCTGCTCCGCTCGCCGTACTAAGGCGCGCGCGTTTGTCATTGTTAATTCGCTCACAAACTTTTTCATTACCATGTCCGGACGTGGCAAGGGAGGAAAGGTCAAGGGTAAGGCAAAGTCCCGTTCGAACCGTGCCGGATTACAGTTCCCCGTCGGTCGTATCCATCGTCTGCTGAGGCATGGCAACTACGCCGAGCGCGTGGGTGCCGGCGCTCCCGTCTACCTTGCCGCCGTTATGGAGTACCTAGCGGCTGAGGTGCTCGAGCTGGCAGGCAACGCCGCCAGGGACAACAAGAAGACCAGGATAATCCCGCGTCATCTGCAGCTAGCGATCAGGAACGACGAGGAGCTGAACAAGCTACTGTCGGGCGTTACTATCGCTCAGGGCGGCGTCCTACCTAACATCCAGGCTGTTCTCCTGCCCAAGAAGACCGAGAAGAAGGCGTAATACGACGTTACGCGAAAAAGCAACACTAAAAGGCCCTTTTCAGGGCCACAATATGATTCAGTAACTTAATGTTAATTAATGTTTCTATGACTATGCGTACGTTATGATGTTCATCGTTCAGCGGTTGTTGTTGGTAAGTAAGTAAGTAGGTAATAATAATTATTAGGTCGGTACCTCGTATCGGCTACATCGGCTACGTCAGCGTCAGCAGCAGCAGCAGCAGCAGCAGCAGCAGCAGCCAGCACCGATGACCGCACCAACCGACGACCGCGTACAGTTCAGCGTCTTGATCCTTGATCAATAAAAAGAAACGTTTATACGACATATAAATTCAAATAATTATTAAGTATTATATTGTACATATTAGAATAAACCTACGTAATAAAAGTCCTAGGTATACCCGGACTCTGCGAGTAGTGATAGCATTATGTATGTTAAGCACTATTACTATTATTAGATATTAATAATAATAATAATAATAATTATTATTATTATTATTATTATTACATTTGTGCCTGCTCATAATTAGTGTTTAGTGTAGGTACAAAAACAAAAGAAATATACCTGCGGTTTACGGGTTACGGGTGAGAGTCGGGGCGAAGGGCGGGGGGTAGGATCGATTTTATTACATTGTGCGAGTGAGAAGGCAAATCTGTATATAATTAAGCGACGAACGCCATTGGTCTCAAAGTACGTGCCCGCTCCGCGTCGCCCGCCGCCTCCCCTCGATGTTGAGCTCGTTAAATACGGCTTTTTTCTGGGTGATTTTACTACTTTCCGTCTGTTCGGCTCACGTTGCAGACGTACGTATCGCATCAATACGCATTTATAATAATAATCTAATACATTATCGTCATGCCGCCGAAGACCAGCGGTAAGGCCGCCAAGAAATCCGGCAAGGCCCAGAAGAACATCTCTAAGACTGACAAGAAAAAGAAGAAGCACAAGAGGAAGGAGAGCTACGCCATCTACATCTACAAAGTGCTAAAACAGGTGCACCCCGACACCGGTATCTCCAGCAAGGCCATGTCCATCATGAACTCGTTCGTGAACGACATCTTCGAGCGGATCGCCGCCGAGGCGTCCCGCCTGGCGCACTACAACAAGCGCTCCACCATAACGTCCAGGGAGGTGCAGACGTCCGTGAGGCTGCTGCTGCCCGGCGAGCTGGCGAAGCACGCAGTCAGCGAGGGCACAAAGGCTGTCACCAAGTACACCAGCTCCAAGTAGAGTGTGCCTACTACTAGCCTTGTTGGCGCGACGCATCACACAAAAAAGGCCCTTTTCAGGGCCACAAAATGATTCTATTTATATGTATAACCAACCATATATAATGTTTCTTTCGATTATGAACAAACGAACAAAAACAAAAAACAATACTCGCACACATCTTTGTGCAGTAGTCGTTGTAGCAGTAAGTAAGTATCTAATATAATATAGTAGTAAACGAAATTATATTAAGTATTATTATTATTATTATTACTTAATAATAAACTTACAACAAGAACTTAGCTCGGCCCGCGATGCGATGAGCCGCCAACTTTGCATGCAGTGCAGAATCGGCAACATGATCGAAGCGATGATGATGATGATGATGATGATGATGATGATGATGATGATGATGATGATGATGATGATGATTATGCTCGCTGGGGTGGCTGGCTGGCTGATCGGCTCGCGCTTACTCTGTAAACGAATGATGGATAATAAGTAAGTAAGTAAGACTTTTTGTTTTATTTTTTTTTATTTTTTTTTTTCTTAAATTTATAATTCCTAATAATAATAAGTAAGTAATAATTAATTGATCTTACTGATATGGAAAACTAACAAGTAGTTTTTTTGTTTTAATTTTCTTTTGATGAAATGGAATTATGTATGTAGGTACCTATAATAGTAATAAGTATCATTTTTAGTTATTATTATTATTATTATTATTATTATTATATAAGTATTTTTATTAAAAAATAATTCGAATACACAACACGGCTCGTGTTCCCCCTCCCCCCCTCGTGAGCTGCCTTCCTTCACTTAGGCGCCTCCATACACTATAAATATAAGAGCGCTGCGGCTACGAAATTTTTATTAGTCGCATCGTACCGTGCCGCCGTGAGACCGTGCGTTGCGTTCCGTTCCGTACCGAAGTTTTTTTATTTCTATTGTTCGTTACTACTACAGTAATAAAATAGTGAGACATGGCTCGCACCAAGCAAACTGCCCGCAAGTCGACCGGTGGCAAAGCGCCGCGCAAACAGCTCGCCACTAAGGCGGCCCGCAAGAGCGCACCCGCCACCGGCGGCGTCAAGAAGCCCCATCGCTACAGGCCCGGCACGGTGGCGCTGCGCGAGATCCGTCGCTACCAGAAGAGCACGGAGCTGCTGATCCGCAAGCTGCCGTTCCAGCGTCTCGTGCGTGAGATCGCTCAGGACTTCAAGACCGATCTCCGTTTCCAGAGCTCCGCCGTTATGGCTCTCCAGGAGGCCAGCGAGGCGTACCTGGTGGGTCTGTTCGAGGACACCAATCTGTGCGCAATTCACGCGAAGCGCGTCACCATTATGCCCAAGGACATCCAGCTTGCGCGCAGGATCCGCGGAGAGCGAGCCTAAGCGTTGTTGCGGCGTGCGTTATGCATCAACGATAAAGTGCTTACATACAAAAAGGCCCTTTTCAGGGCCACACATATATCGAAATACAACAAAATGTTTCTTGGGTACATGCAAAACGTCTTTAGTTCGAAACTAGGGAAAAGAATCGATTAAATAAAAATCGATTTTTCCTCATTCACATCTTTATTCGAAACGCACACACAGAACTAATCTTTCTGAATACTATAACAAACTATTAACAAAGTATTATATATTATATTATATTATATTATATTATATTATATTATATTATATTATATTATATTATAAGGAAAAATAATAATAACATACATACATGCGTACCTAGCTTGTTTTAGATTAGATTAATACTTGCCTCGCTACCTAAAATACCGTTATGATTGTATTAGGTAGTTTAATGACAGACACTCATAAAATATACTTAATTATATATACTCACTCACTATTTATGTACACTAATCTCATGCATTCAGAATGTAGAAGGGTTTTTTTTTTTTAATTATTATTATTATTATTATTATTTATCAGTCGCAAATGTACCTCGCCCCGCGACGAAGGGGCGCCCCACACCACGCGCCGCCTCGCCGCTGTAGTCCTCGCTCACTACTATAAATATAACGCGTTTCTACGTTCGCGTCGTAACTGTGTGTCGGTAGCTGTCTGTCGACGCGCTTGCGTTCCCTCGGTTCGTTTCGTTACTCTCTCGAAAAAAAAAAAAAAAAAAAATATGACTGGTCGCGGTAAGGGAGGTAAAGGTCTGGGGAAAGGAGGTGCCAAGCGTCACAGGAAAGTGCTCCGTGATAACATCCAGGGTATAACGAAGCCCGCTATCCGTCGTCTGGCTCGCAGGGGTGGTGTCAAACGTATCTCCGGTCTGATCTACGAGGAGACCCGCGGCGTGCTGAAGGTGTTCCTGGAGAACGTGATCCGTGACGCGGTCACTTACACGGAGCACGCCAAGAGGAAGACCGTCACCGCTATGGATGTGGTCTACGCTCTGAAACGTCAAGGTCGCACCCTATACGGTTTCGGAGGTTAAACGCGGACCGGAATTCCTCCTCGTCCTCGTCTTTCTGCCGACCAGAACCGCAATAAAAAAAAAGGCCCTTTTCAGGGCCGCAAATTATTCTATACCTACTGATGGTAAAACTATGTTTCATTCTGACTGATATGATAAACGTCTTACTTTTAGTATTGGGGATTGGGACTATCATAGACATTATTAATACTTACTAAGTATGTACTTACATAATACTATTCACATTAAATAGAGATAGATAGGCTTAATGGTTACAATGCTCAATATACTTACACATTATTATCAACGATCACTGTTTCAACTTATTTGCGTTTTTTCCTATTCATCGATGAGCGTTAAGATGATTTATGATGAATGTGTTGAGTACTTACTTAGGTATACTTAACATGAAATATTATGAGGGAGTAAGTATGTATTTACTTAATAAATAAAAATATACAAATCATATACTTACTTACTATATAGTAGTTACTTACTAACAATTGGCTTGGCTTGCTAAAACGTGTGCGGTTGGTGTGCGTGCGATGGATGATCATAATGTTATTAAGTATATTGTGTAGATATTCGTATAATGTATATGAATTATTATAGTATTTTAGTGAAAGATTATGATTCGTCTGATAGTTAGCAGTGTTACATTAATATTATGGGAATTATTATGCTATTTGAGTCGGTTCTCGAGTAGTGTTTCACTAAGAATCTGCGCATAGTGT
This sequence comes from Chloroclysta siterata, assembly GCA_932294275.1. Taxonomy (NCBI): domain Eukaryota; kingdom Metazoa; phylum Arthropoda; class Insecta; order Lepidoptera; family Geometridae; genus Chloroclysta; species Chloroclysta siterata. The sequence continues at coordinate 4,348,172 of OW028595.1, forward strand.
TTTACCGAGCGTTCAAACAGATTGTGTTCTATACGATGAAATATATTAGAATATGTTTGTTATGGTGTCGCACGATGATATTGATATGTTCGCCGTTTATTTGTCGACAGTGAGTATTGAATTAAACAATTAAAATAGAGAAAAATTGAATTTAAACACGACCCGACCTATCCTAGGAGCAGAGTGGCGGAAAAAATGGTCAGTATATAGTTCGGCTTACGTTTGTTCGTTATGATTGTTATCAATGCTGAGGGTCATGTTCAAAAGGAAGACGCATGCCCGTCGGTAAAATGCCGAACAGTATCTAAATTTGTATAAAATCAAATTTAATTAGACCGATGTTAGTGAAAAGTTGTGAGCGTTCCTACGAGAAATCGTCTCTCGGCTGTGCCGTTCTCCTTACGGTCATGCTATACTAGCTTAAACCGAAGCGCCATCTGGTTTTACTTTTACAGTGTTTCGTTCGTTCGTCTCTCGATTCGACGATACTACAAACAAACAATTAATTATTAGCAGCAATGGCAGATACCGCAGTAGCAGCAGAGGCACCAGCCCCGGCGACTCCAGCCAAGAAGCCGAAAGCTTCCGCCGCCGCGAAGAAGCCGAAAGCGAAGCCTACCCATCCGAAAACATCTGAAATGGTGAACAACGCGATCAAGGAGCTGAAGGAGCGCAGCGGTTCCTCCCTGAAGGCCATCAAGAAGTACATCGCCGCAGAGTACAAGGTCGACTCCGAGAAGCTCGCCCCGTTCATAAGGAGGTACCTGAAGAGCGCGGTCGAGTCGGGCGCCCTTATTCAGACGAAGGGCACCGGCGCCTCCGGTTCGTTCAAGTTGGAATCGAAGAGCTCCAAGAGCGCAGCCGGCAAGAAATCGTCCGCCTCCGCCAAGGCGAAGGTGTCTGCGGCCGCATCGTCGCCGGCCAAATCGAAGAAGGCTGCCGCTTCCCGCGTCGGCGCCGCCGCTTCCCCCGGCGGTAAGAGGAAGAAGGCGACCGCTGCCGCTTCGCCGTCCAAATCGAAGGCCGCAATCGCGAAGGCGACACCCAAAGACAAGAGGGCCGCCGCCGCGGCCAAGAGGAAGCCGGCCGCCGCCAGGAAGGCGGCCGTCGCCTCGCCCGCCAGGGCAAAGTCCGCCGCCGCCGCCGCTGCCGCTCCGAAGGCCAAGAAGACCGCCAAGCCACCTACCAAGAAACCGAAGGCGCCCAAACCGAAAAAAGCAGCGGCCACTCCCAAATCGAAGGCTGCGGCCGGCAAGAAGGCCACCGCCTCGAAGAAGTAGGATCGTAGGTGCGCAAACCTACAATCCTCGTGTGGGTGTCGGTTCGTCCGCCGCCGCCGTCGTCGTGGTCGTCGTCGTCGCGTCGTCGATCCCGAACGTGCAGGCAGGCACGCAGGCAGGAGAATCGCACCTTGCATGGCGTCGCGTGTGTTACATGCACACACGCACACCTATGCGTTCACCAAAAAGCCCTTTTCAGGGCTAACAAAACTTTCATACACGTAATGCACGTGAAATGTTTCTGAAACTATCGTAAACGATGACCGCTACATTCTTCAGGCGCCGCCGTTAATTCAATTCAATATCTGTAGGTACACAAAGAAACGGCAAGCAGCACCACAACCTTCACCATCTCAGAACAAAATTATAATTAGCAACAGCTGTATTATGCCATGCCATGCGATGCGATGCGAATGCGTAATGCAATCAATCAATATACTAATTTTCTTCATAGAAAGAATCCATTTGCATAATAATATGTATCATCTTGTTCATTCGCTTTCTTTCTTCGCCCGGCACAGCGAATTTTCAATTACTGAGACACCGACTGCCTGACGGAGACCTACTAGCTAACTAACTAAAACAGGTAAACGCTAATTAGGGTGCGGTGCCTATTGCCATATGTCTATTGTTCCATTGTTATCTAAAGGATTAACATTTAAGGGACGATATATTTATGTTCCGGTATCGCTTGTTACGTTCCCCACCCCTCGGTCGATTCGACGCCGCTACAAATAAAACGGACAACGCTGCTCGAAAAAAAACACTCTGCTCCGCTCGCCGTACTAAGGCGCGCGCGTTTGTCATTGTTAATTCGCTCACAAACTTTTTCATTACCATGTCCGGACGTGGCAAGGGAGGAAAGGTCAAGGGTAAGGCAAAGTCCCGTTCGAACCGTGCCGGATTACAGTTCCCCGTCGGTCGTATCCATCGTCTGCTGAGGCATGGCAACTACGCCGAGCGCGTGGGTGCCGGCGCTCCCGTCTACCTTGCCGCCGTTATGGAGTACCTAGCGGCTGAGGTGCTCGAGCTGGCAGGCAACGCCGCCAGGGACAACAAGAAGACCAGGATAATCCCGCGTCATCTGCAGCTAGCGATCAGGAACGACGAGGAGCTGAACAAGCTACTGTCGGGCGTTACTATCGCTCAGGGCGGCGTCCTACCTAACATCCAGGCTGTTCTCCTGCCCAAGAAGACCGAGAAGAAGGCGTAATACGACGTTACGCGAAAAAGCAACACTAAAAGGCCCTTTTCAGGGCCACAATATGATTCAGTAACTTAATGTTAATTAATGTTTCTATGACTATGCGTACGTTATGATGTTCATCGTTCAGCGGTTGTTGTTGGTAAGTAAGTAAGTAGGTAATAATAATTATTAGGTCGGTACCTCGTATCGGCTACATCGGCTACGTCAGCGTCAGCAGCAGCAGCAGCAGCAGCAGCAGCAGCAGCCAGCACCGATGACCGCACCAACCGACGACCGCGTACAGTTCAGCGTCTTGATCCTTGATCAATAAAAAGAAACGTTTATACGACATATAAATTCAAATAATTATTAAGTATTATATTGTACATATTAGAATAAACCTACGTAATAAAAGTCCTAGGTATACCCGGACTCTGCGAGTAGTGATAGCATTATGTATGTTAAGCACTATTACTATTATTAGATATTAATAATAATAATAATAATAATTATTATTATTATTATTATTATTACATTTGTGCCTGCTCATAATTAGTGTTTAGTGTAGGTACAAAAACAAAAGAAATATACCTGCGGTTTACGGGTTACGGGTGAGAGTCGGGGCGAAGGGCGGGGGGTAGGATCGATTTTATTACATTGTGCGAGTGAGAAGGCAAATCTGTATATAATTAAGCGACGAACGCCATTGGTCTCAAAGTACGTGCCCGCTCCGCGTCGCCCGCCGCCTCCCCTCGATGTTGAGCTCGTTAAATACGGCTTTTTTCTGGGTGATTTTACTACTTTCCGTCTGTTCGGCTCACGTTGCAGACGTACGTATCGCATCAATACGCATTTATAATAATAATCTAATACATTATCGTCATGCCGCCGAAGACCAGCGGTAAGGCCGCCAAGAAATCCGGCAAGGCCCAGAAGAACATCTCTAAGACTGACAAGAAAAAGAAGAAGCACAAGAGGAAGGAGAGCTACGCCATCTACATCTACAAAGTGCTAAAACAGGTGCACCCCGACACCGGTATCTCCAGCAAGGCCATGTCCATCATGAACTCGTTCGTGAACGACATCTTCGAGCGGATCGCCGCCGAGGCGTCCCGCCTGGCGCACTACAACAAGCGCTCCACCATAACGTCCAGGGAGGTGCAGACGTCCGTGAGGCTGCTGCTGCCCGGCGAGCTGGCGAAGCACGCAGTCAGCGAGGGCACAAAGGCTGTCACCAAGTACACCAGCTCCAAGTAGAGTGTGCCTACTACTAGCCTTGTTGGCGCGACGCATCACACAAAAAAGGCCCTTTTCAGGGCCACAAAATGATTCTATTTATATGTATAACCAACCATATATAATGTTTCTTTCGATTATGAACAAACGAACAAAAACAAAAAACAATACTCGCACACATCTTTGTGCAGTAGTCGTTGTAGCAGTAAGTAAGTATCTAATATAATATAGTAGTAAACGAAATTATATTAAGTATTATTATTATTATTATTACTTAATAATAAACTTACAACAAGAACTTAGCTCGGCCCGCGATGCGATGAGCCGCCAACTTTGCATGCAGTGCAGAATCGGCAACATGATCGAAGCGATGATGATGATGATGATGATGATGATGATGATGATGATGATGATGATGATGATGATGATGATTATGCTCGCTGGGGTGGCTGGCTGGCTGATCGGCTCGCGCTTACTCTGTAAACGAATGATGGATAATAAGTAAGTAAGTAAGACTTTTTGTTTTATTTTTTTTTATTTTTTTTTTTCTTAAATTTATAATTCCTAATAATAATAAGTAAGTAATAATTAATTGATCTTACTGATATGGAAAACTAACAAGTAGTTTTTTTGTTTTAATTTTCTTTTGATGAAATGGAATTATGTATGTAGGTACCTATAATAGTAATAAGTATCATTTTTAGTTATTATTATTATTATTATTATTATTATTATATAAGTATTTTTATTAAAAAATAATTCGAATACACAACACGGCTCGTGTTCCCCCTCCCCCCCTCGTGAGCTGCCTTCCTTCACTTAGGCGCCTCCATACACTATAAATATAAGAGCGCTGCGGCTACGAAATTTTTATTAGTCGCATCGTACCGTGCCGCCGTGAGACCGTGCGTTGCGTTCCGTTCCGTACCGAAGTTTTTTTATTTCTATTGTTCGTTACTACTACAGTAATAAAATAGTGAGACATGGCTCGCACCAAGCAAACTGCCCGCAAGTCGACCGGTGGCAAAGCGCCGCGCAAACAGCTCGCCACTAAGGCGGCCCGCAAGAGCGCACCCGCCACCGGCGGCGTCAAGAAGCCCCATCGCTACAGGCCCGGCACGGTGGCGCTGCGCGAGATCCGTCGCTACCAGAAGAGCACGGAGCTGCTGATCCGCAAGCTGCCGTTCCAGCGTCTCGTGCGTGAGATCGCTCAGGACTTCAAGACCGATCTCCGTTTCCAGAGCTCCGCCGTTATGGCTCTCCAGGAGGCCAGCGAGGCGTACCTGGTGGGTCTGTTCGAGGACACCAATCTGTGCGCAATTCACGCGAAGCGCGTCACCATTATGCCCAAGGACATCCAGCTTGCGCGCAGGATCCGCGGAGAGCGAGCCTAAGCGTTGTTGCGGCGTGCGTTATGCATCAACGATAAAGTGCTTACATACAAAAAGGCCCTTTTCAGGGCCACACATATATCGAAATACAACAAAATGTTTCTTGGGTACATGCAAAACGTCTTTAGTTCGAAACTAGGGAAAAGAATCGATTAAATAAAAATCGATTTTTCCTCATTCACATCTTTATTCGAAACGCACACACAGAACTAATCTTTCTGAATACTATAACAAACTATTAACAAAGTATTATATATTATATTATATTATATTATATTATATTATATTATATTATATTATATTATATTATAAGGAAAAATAATAATAACATACATACATGCGTACCTAGCTTGTTTTAGATTAGATTAATACTTGCCTCGCTACCTAAAATACCGTTATGATTGTATTAGGTAGTTTAATGACAGACACTCATAAAATATACTTAATTATATATACTCACTCACTATTTATGTACACTAATCTCATGCATTCAGAATGTAGAAGGGTTTTTTTTTTTTAATTATTATTATTATTATTATTATTTATCAGTCGCAAATGTACCTCGCCCCGCGACGAAGGGGCGCCCCACACCACGCGCCGCCTCGCCGCTGTAGTCCTCGCTCACTACTATAAATATAACGCGTTTCTACGTTCGCGTCGTAACTGTGTGTCGGTAGCTGTCTGTCGACGCGCTTGCGTTCCCTCGGTTCGTTTCGTTACTCTCTCGAAAAAAAAAAAAAAAAAAAATATGACTGGTCGCGGTAAGGGAGGTAAAGGTCTGGGGAAAGGAGGTGCCAAGCGTCACAGGAAAGTGCTCCGTGATAACATCCAGGGTATAACGAAGCCCGCTATCCGTCGTCTGGCTCGCAGGGGTGGTGTCAAACGTATCTCCGGTCTGATCTACGAGGAGACCCGCGGCGTGCTGAAGGTGTTCCTGGAGAACGTGATCCGTGACGCGGTCACTTACACGGAGCACGCCAAGAGGAAGACCGTCACCGCTATGGATGTGGTCTACGCTCTGAAACGTCAAGGTCGCACCCTATACGGTTTCGGAGGTTAAACGCGGACCGGAATTCCTCCTCGTCCTCGTCTTTCTGCCGACCAGAACCGCAATAAAAAAAAAGGCCCTTTTCAGGGCCGCAAATTATTCTATACCTACTGATGGTAAAACTATGTTTCATTCTGACTGATATGATAAACGTCTTACTTTTAGTATTGGGGATTGGGACTATCATAGACATTATTAATACTTACTAAGTATGTACTTACATAATACTATTCACATTAAATAGAGATAGATAGGCTTAATGGTTACAATGCTCAATATACTTACACATTATTATCAACGATCACTGTTTCAACTTATTTGCGTTTTTTCCTATTCATCGATGAGCGTTAAGATGATTTATGATGAATGTGTTGAGTACTTACTTAGGTATACTTAACATGAAATATTATGAGGGAGTAAGTATGTATTTACTTAATAAATAAAAATATACAAATCATATACTTACTTACTATATAGTAGTTACTTACTAACAATTGGCTTGGCTTGCTAAAACGTGTGCGGTTGGTGTGCGTGCGATGGATGATCATAATGTTATTAAGTATATTGTGTAGATATTCGTATAATGTATATGAATTATTATAGTATTTTAGTGAAAGATTATGATTCGTCTGATAGTTAGCAGTGTTACATTAATATTATGGGAATTATTATGCTATTTGAGTCGGTTCTCGAGTAGTGTTTCACTAAGAATCTGCGCATAGTGTTTTACCGAGCGTTCAAACAGATTGTGTTCTATACGATGAAATATATTAGAATATGTTTGTTATGGTGTCGCACGATGATATTGATATGTTCGCCGTTTATTTGTCGACAGTGAGTATTGAATTAAACAATTAAAATAGAGAAAAATTGAATTTAAACACGACCCGACCTATCCTAGGAGCAGAGTGGCGGAAAAAATGGTCAGTATATAGTTCGGCTTACGTTTGTTCGTTATGATTGTTATCAATGCTGAGGGTCATGTTCAAAAGGAAGACGCATGCCCGTCGGTAAAATGCCGAACAGTATCTAAATTTGTATAAAATCAAATTTAATTAGACCGATGTTAGTGAAAAGTTGTGAGCGTTCCTACGAGAAATCGTCTCTCGGCTGTGCCGTTCTCCTTACGGTCATGCTATACTAGCTTAAACCGAAGCGCCATCTGGTTTTACTTTTACAGTGTTTCGTTCGTTCGTCTCTCGATTCGACGATACTACAAACAAACAATTAATTATTAGCAGCAATGGCAGATACCGCAGTAGCAGCAGAGGCACCAGCCCCGGCGACTCCAGCCAAGAAGCCGAAAGCTTCCGCCGCCGCGAAGAAGCCGAAAGCGAAGCCTACCCATCCGAAAACATCTGAAATGGTGAACAACGCGATCAAGGAGCTGAAGGAGCGCAGCGGTTCCTCCCTGAAGGCCATCAAGAAGTACATCGCCGCAGAGTACAAGGTCGACTCCGAGAAGCTCGCCCCGTTCATAAGGAGGTACCTGAAGAGCGCGGTCGAGTCGGGCGCCCTTATTCAGACGAAGGGCACCGGCGCCTCCGGTTCGTTCAAGTTGGAATCGAAGAGCTCCAAGAGCGCAGCCGGCAAGAAATCGTCCGCCTCCGCCAAGGCGAAGGTGTCTGCGGCCGCATCGTCGCCGGCCAAATCGAAGAAGGCTGCCGCTTCCCGCGTCGGCGCCGCCGCTTCCCCCGGCGGTAAGAGGAAGAAGGCGACCGCTGCCGCTTCGCCGTCCAAATCGAAGGCCGCAATCGCGAAGGCGACACCCAAAGACAAGAGGGCCGCCGCCGCGGCCAAGAGGAAGCCGGCCGCCGCCAGGAAGGCGGCCGTCGCCTCGCCCGCCAGGGCAAAGTCCGCCGCCGCCGCCGCTGCCGCTCCGAAGGCCAAGAAGACCGCCAAGCCACCTACCAAGAAACCGAAGGCGCCCAAACCGAAAAAAGCAGCGGCCACTCCCAAATCGAAGGCTGCGGCCGGCAAGAAGGCCACCGCCTCGAAGAAGTAGGATCGTAGGTGCGCAAACCTACAATCCTCGTGTGGGTGTCGGTTCGTCCGCCGCCGCCGTCGTCGTGGTCGTCGTCGTCGCGTCGTCGATCCCGAACGTGCAGGCAGGCACGCAGGCAGGAGAATCGCACCTTGCATGGCGTCGCGTGTGTTACATGCACACACGCACACCTATGCGTTCACCAAAAAGCCCTTTTCAGGGCTAACAAAACTTTCATACACGTAATGCACGTGAAATGTTTCTGAAACTATCGTAAACGATGACCGCTACATTCTTCAGGCGCCGCCGTTAATTCAATTCAATATCTGTAGGTACACAAAGAAACGGCAAGCAGCACCACAACCTTCACCATCTCAGAACAAAATTATAATTAGCAACAGCTGTATTATGCCATGCCATGCGATGCGATGCGAATGCGTAATGCAATCAATCAATATACTAATTTTCTTCATAGAAAGAATCCATTTGCATAATAATATGTATCATCTTGTTCATTCGCTTTCTTTCTTCGCCCGGCACAGCGAATTTTCAATTACTGAGACACCGACTGCCTGACGGAGACCTACTAGCTAACTAACTAAAACAGGTAAACGCTAATTAGGGTGCGGTGCCTATTGCCATATGTCTATTGTTCCATTGTTATCTAAAGGATTAACATTTAAGGGACGATATATTTATGTTCCGGTATCGCTTGTTACGTTCCCCACCCCTCGGTCGATTCGACGCCGCTACAAATAAAACGGACAACGCTGCTCGAAAAAAAACACTCTGCTCCGCTCGCCGTACTAAGGCGCGCGCGTTTGTCATTGTTAATTCGCTCACAAACTTTTTCATTACCATGTCCGGACGTGGCAAGGGAGGAAAGGTCAAGGGTAAGGCAAAGTCCCGTTCGAACCGTGCCGGATTACAGTTCCCCGTCGGTCGTATCCATCGTCTGCTGAGGCATGGCAACTACGCCGAGCGCGTGGGTGCCGGCGCTCCCGTCTACCTTGCCGCCGTTATGGAGTACCTAGCGGCTGAGGTGCTCGAGCTGGCAGGCAACGCCGCCAGGGACAACAAGAAGACCAGGATAATCCCGCGTCATCTGCAGCTAGCGATCAGGAACGACGAGGAGCTGAACAAGCTACTGTCGGGCGTTACTATCGCTCAGGGCGGCGTCCTACCTAACATCCAGGCTGTTCTCCTGCCCAAGAAGACCGAGAAGAAGGCGTAATACGACGTTACGCGAAAAAGCAACACTAAAAGGCCCTTTTCAGGGCCACAATATGATTCAGTAACTTAATGTTAATTAATGTTTCTATGACTATGCGTACGTTATGATGTTCATCGTTCAGCGGTTGTTGTTGGTAAGTAAGTAAGTAGGTAATAATAATTATTAGGTCGGTACCTCGTATCGGCTACATCGGCTACGTCAGCGTCAGCAGCAGCAGCAGCAGCAGCAGCAGCAGCAGCCAGCACCGATGACCGCACCAACCGACGACCGCGTACAGTTCAGCGTCTTGATCCTTGATCAATAAAAAGAAACGTTTATACGACATATAAATTCAAATAATTATTAAGTATTATATTGTACATATTAGAATAAACCTACGTAATAAAAGTCCTAGGTATACCCGGACTCTGCGAGTAGTGATAGCATTATGTATGTTAAGCACTATTACTATTATTAGATATTAATAATAATAATAATAATAATTATTATTATTATTATTATTATTACATTTGTGCCTGCTCATAATTAGTGTTTAGTGTAGGTACAAAAACAAAAGAAATATACCTGCGGTTTACGGGTTACGGGTGAGAGTCGGGGCGAAGGGCGGGGGGTAGGATCGATTTTATTACATTGTGCGAGTGAGAAGGCAAATCTGTATATAATTAAGCGACGAACGCCATTGGTCTCAAAGTACGTGCCCGCTCCGCGTCGCCCGCCGCCTCCCCTCGATGTTGAGCTCGTTAAATACGGCTTTTTTCTGGGTGATTTTACTACTTTCCGTCTGTTCGGCTCACGTTGCAGACGTACGTATCGCATCAATACGCATTTATAATAATAATCTAATACATTATCGTCATGCCGCCGAAGACCAGCGGTAAGGCCGCCAAGAAATCCGGCAAGGCCCAGAAGAACATCTCTAAGACTGACAAGAAAAAGAAGAAGCACAAGAGGAAGGAGAGCTACGCCATCTACATCTACAAAGTGCTAAAACAGGTGCACCCCGACACCGGTATCTCCAGCAAGGCCATGTCCATCATGAACTCGTTCGTGAACGACATCTTCGAGCGGATCGCCGCCGAGGCGTCCCGCCTGGCGCACTACAACAAGCGCTCCACCATAACGTCCAGGGAGGTGCAGACGTCCGTGAGGCTGCTGCTGCCCGGCGAGCTGGCGAAGCACGCAGTCAGCGAGGGCACAAAGGCTGTCACCAAGTACACCAGCTCCAAGTAGAGTGTGCCTACTACTAGCCTTGTTGGCGCGACGCATCACACAAAAAAGGCCCTTTTCAGGGCCACAAAATGATTCTATTTATATGTATAACCAACCATATATAATGTTTCTTTCGATTATGAACAAACGAACAAAAACAAAAAACAATACTCGCACACATCTTTGTGCAGTAGTCGTTGTAGCAGTAAGTAAGTATCTAATATAATATAGTAGTAAACGAAATTATATTAAGTATTATTATTATTATTATTACTTAATAATAAACTTACAACAAGAACTTAGCTCGGCCCGCGATGCGATGAGCCGCCAACTTTGCATGCAGTGCAGAATCGGCAACATGATCGAAGCGATGATGATGATGATGATGATGATGATGATGATGATGATGATGATGATGATGATGATGATGATTATGCTCGCTGGGGTGGCTGGCTGGCTGATCGGCTCGCGCTTACTCTGTAAACGAATGATGGATAATAAGTAAGTAAGTAAGACTTTTTGTTTTATTTTTTTTTATTTTTTTTTTTCTTAAATTTATAATTCCTAATAATAATAAGTAAGTAATAATTAATTGATCTTACTGATATGGAAAACTAACAAGTAGTTTTTTTGTTTTAATTTTCTTTTGATGAAATGGAATTATGTATGTAGGTACCTATAATAGTAATAAGTATCATTTTTAGTTATTATTATTATTATTATTATTATTATTATATAAGTATTTTTATTAAAAAATAATTCGAATACACAACACGGCTCGTGTTCCCCCTCCCCCCCTCGTGAGCTGCCTTCCTTCACTTAGGCGCCTCCATACACTATAAATATAAGAGCGCTGCGGCTACGAAATTTTTATTAGTCGCATCGTACCGTGCCGCCGTGAGACCGTGCGTTGCGTTCCGTTCCGTACCGAAGTTTTTTTATTTCTATTGTTCGTTACTACTACAGTAATAAAATAGTGAGACATGGCTCGCACCAAGCAAACTGCCCGCAAGTCGACCGGTGGCAAAGCGCCGCGCAAACAGCTCGCCACTAAGGCGGCCCGCAAGAGCGCACCCGCCACCGGCGGCGTCAAGAAGCCCCATCGCTACAGGCCCGGCACGGTGGCGCTGCGCGAGATCCGTCGCTACCAGAAGAGCACGGAGCTGCTGATCCGCAAGCTGCCGTTCCAGCGTCTCGTGCGTGAGATCGCTCAGGACTTCAAGACCGATCTCCGTTTCCAGAGCTCCGCCGTTATGGCTCTCCAGGAGGCCAGCGAGGCGTACCTGGTGGGTCTGTTCGAGGACACCAATCTGTGCGCAATTCACGCGAAGCGCGTCACCATTATGCCCAAGGACATCCAGCTTGCGCGCAGGATCCGCGGAGAGCGAGCCTAAGCGTTGTTGCGGCGTGCGTTATGCATCAACGATAAAGTGCTTACATACAAAAAGGCCCTTTTCAGGGCCACACATATATCGAAATACAACAAAATGTTTCTTGGGTACATGCAAAACGTCTTTAGTTCGAAACTAGGGAAAAGAATCGATTAAATAAAAATCGATTTTTCCTCATTCACATCTTTATTCGAAACGCACACACAGAACTAATCTTTCTGAATACTATAACAAACTATTAACAAAGTATTATATATTATATTATATTATATTATATTATATTATATTATATTATATTATATTATATTATAAGGAAAAATAATAATAACATACATACATGCGTACCTAGCTTGTTTTAGATTAGATTAATACTTGCCTCGCTACCTAAAATACCGTTATGATTGTATTAGGTAGTTTAATGACAGACACTCATAAAATATACTTAATTATATATACTCACTCACTATTTATGTACACTAATCTCATGCATTCAGAATGTAGAAGGGTTTTTTTTTTTTAATTATTATTATTATTATTATTATTTATCAGTCGCAAATGTACCTCGCCCCGCGACGAAGGGGCGCCCCACACCACGCGCCGCCTCGCCGCTGTAGTCCTCGCTCACTACTATAAATATAACGCGTTTCTACGTTCGCGTCGTAACTGTGTGTCGGTAGCTGTCTGTCGACGCGCTTGCGTTCCCTCGGTTCGTTTCGTTACTCTCTCGAAAAAAAAAAAAAAAAAAAATATGACTGGTCGCGGTAAGGGAGGTAAAGGTCTGGGGAAAGGAGGTGCCAAGCGTCACAGGAAAGTGCTCCGTGATAACATCCAGGGTATAACGAAGCCCGCTATCCGTCGTCTGGCTCGCAGGGGTGGTGTCAAACGTATCTCCGGTCTGATCTACGAGGAGACCCGCGGCGTGCTGAAGGTGTTCCTGGAGAACGTGATCCGTGACGCGGTCACTTACACGGAGCACGCCAAGAGGAAGACCGTCACCGCTATGGATGTGGTCTACGCTCTGAAACGTCAAGGTCGCACCCTATACGGTTTCGGAGGTTAAACGCGGACCGGAATTCCTCCTCGTCCTCGTCTTTCTGCCGACCAGAACCGCAATAAAAAAAAAGGCCCTTTTCAGGGCCGCAAATTATTCTATACCTACTGATGGTAAAACTATGTTTCATTCTGACTGATATGATAAACGTCTTACTTTTAGTATTGGGGATTGGGACTATCATAGACATTATTAATACTTACTAAGTATGTACTTACATAATACTATTCACATTAAATAGAGATAGATAGGCTTAATGGTTACAATGCTCAATATACTTACACATTATTATCAACGATCACTGTTTCAACTTATTTGCGTTTTTTCCTATTCATCGATGAGCGTTAAGATGATTTATGATGAATGTGTTGAGTACTTACTTAGGTATACTTAACATGAAATATTATGAGGGAGTAAGTATGTATTTACTTAATAAATAAAAATATACAAATCATATACTTACTTACTATATAGTAGTTACTTACTAACAATTGGCTTGGCTTGCTAAAACGTGTGCGGTTGGTGTGCGTGCGATGGATGATCATAATGTTATTAAGTATATTGTGTAGATATTCGTATAATGTATATGAATTATTATAGTATTTTAGTGAAAGATTATGATTCGTCTGATAGTTAGCAGTGTTACATTAATATTATGGGAATTATTATGCTATTTGAGTCGGTTCTCGAGTAGTGTTTCACTAAGAATCTGCGCATAGTGTTTTACCGAGCGTTCAAACAGATTGTGTTCTATACGATGAAATATATTAGAATATGTTTGTTATGGTGTCGCACGATGATATTGATATGTTCGCCGTTTATTTGTCGACAGTGAGTATTGAATTAAACAATTAAAATAGAGAAAAATTGAATTTAAACACGACCCGACCTATCCTAGGAGCAGAGTGGCGGAAAAAATGGTCAGTATATAGTTCGGCTTACGTTTGTTCGTTATGATTGTTATCAATGCTGAGGGTCATGTTCAAAAGGAAGACGCATGCCCGTCGGTAAAATGCCGAACAGTATCTAAATTTGTATAAAATCAAATTTAATTAGACCGATGTTAGTGAAAAGTTGTGAGCGTTCCTACGAGAAATCGTCTCTCGGCTGTGCCGTTCTCCTTACGGTCATGCTATACTAGCTTAAACCGAAGCGCCATCTGGTTTTACTTTTCAGACACACACTTACTACACTCCCGTCGTATCCGTGCGCTCGAGTGTTCGTGCGCCTCTTACGTCCTCACGCTACCCCCCCCCACCTCACGCTTGACAACCGAGGGCTGGTGCGACCCCACCGTTGGGAGTATCGCGCCCCCCGGAGTGTCGCGTGTTGGTACGCGGTCGCGTTCTGCACCCGTCGCCGTCGGAACGGTTGAATCCGCCCCAGCCTACTCCGTCCCGTCCGTCTCGTGCGTCACTACCTGGTGTTTCATTGGAAACATCCAGTGCAGTGACAACCGGTCCTTCCCCCGCCCCATCCACCTTCCGTTGGTGACCTGCTGGCCGGTTGCTGGGATTCCCCCAGTATAAGCTAGCAGCCCCAACGGTCCCTCCTTCCTGGAAACCCCCCCCAACCCCTCACCCCACCCCGCCTCACCCGCCGCTCGTGTTCGCCGGTCGTCATGGCCGACGACAGTAGCGCCCCCCCCCGCAAACCTCCGGATCGCGCCAAACGATCATCCAAAATGGACAGGGCGATCGTATGCCGGGACCTGTTTGAGCCGGAGAAATCCGTGCACTACCCTCCCGGCTACTTCCGCCCTGGCCCACCGACAGTCGCAGCCCTAGCCGCTGCCCCCTCTACCTCCGCGGGCCAAGGGCTCCGTGATAGCGGAACTGTGATTCCGCATCACGCCGAACCCGGACTTCGCCCCGGAGGCAGAAAGATGCCCAGGCCGCGCTCAGCTGATTCCTCGGTCGAGGAACACCTACCGCGCCATGACGACAAGAGGCAGAAGGTGCTGCCCTTGTCACCCCCGCTGATTGCTACACCGACGACGTCGAGGATCCCGACCCGGAGGGGGGCGTCGACTGCCGCATCCGCGGTGATCCGCCTCCCCCAGCCGGCGTCCCCAGCGTCGTCTTCACCCGCATCACCTCGGCCCGAGCTTCTGGCGTTGCCCGGACCGACGTCATCCTCCTCAAGTTCCGAGGTAAGTGGGGAGTCGGCCGAGGAATCCGACGCGGACTCTGAGGCGGCCTCGGTGGAACCCATCGAGCCGCCTCAGACAGTGCCGCTCGACTTGCCGCTCGCGTCCCCGCCTACCCCTTCTCCGAGATCCGCGGCCGCCTACGCGGCCTATCTGGCTAACCTGGGGTCTCCCCCCCCACCCCGCGCCCCGACCCCGGAGCCCGTAGTGCCGCCTGCGGCAGCGCCTGTCGCTGCCCGGGCCTACGCTGCCGTGGCCTCAGCCCCTGCACGCCCCCCATCCCCTGCTGCAGCGAGCCAACCGGCGGCTGCGGAGGCGCCCCCGTCCACCGCCACAAAGAGCTACCCGCCGATTGTGGTAGAATGCCTGCCCAACTGGACAGTGCATTTTGCCGCAATCCGCGGGAAATTAGGACATGCTCCGAACGCGCGCCCCTTAGGTAAGGGGGTGCGTTTCATACCCAGATCGCCCGAGGAGTACCGGGTGGTCCAGCGCCATCTGGTGGACGCTATGGCAGCAGACCCGGCCATCAGCTGGTACTGTTATAGCGTCCAGGCCGACCTGCCCACAAAGGTGGCTATCCGCGGATTACCCGCGGATACCGACCCGGAGGAAATAAGGTCGGCCTTGGCGGAGCTGGACTTCCCGGTACGCTACGTACGTCACATCTCCGCCAAACTAGGGCGAGCTGGGTGCTTGTTCCACGCCCAGCTCGACCACATGACCCAGGAGGAGCTCACCCGGATGTACGGGACCAAGGAGCTCCTCTGCATGCCCGGTGTCACCGTGGAGCACTGGCGAGGCGCGGCCAACAGGGTGCCACAATGTCACCGATGTCAGGCGTTCGGCCACGCCTCTTCAAACTGCCATCGACCGCAACGGTGTGTGCGCTGTGGGGGCCAGCATTTCGCGGCGGATTGCCCCCGCGAAACCACGGCCAAACCCACATGCGCCAACTGCACCCGGGAACATACGGCGAATGATCGCCGATGCCCCGTCTTTAGGCGTGAAGCGCGGAAGAGGGGAATTAAGTTCCCCCCCCCGCTTCCCCCCGCGCCTTCCGCTCCCACCTACAGACGTGAGGCATCCCCTCAAGCGAGGATCGAACCCGCTCCTCAAAACTTCGCTCGCGGCAGGGCGGCGTCACCGACCGCCCGCCCACCCAGGCGCATTGACGCCCCGAGCCGGGCCACGGCGTTCGATCCGCCAGCCCACACTCTCGCTAACCCGCCCACAGAGCGAGGACAACAAGTCCCCGGGAGGCGGAATCGCAGAGGCGGTAAGCGCCGCCGGGCTAAGCCAATTGCGGCTTCCACGCCTCAGCAGCCCCCCATCCCCTCCCAGACTGTTCCTCCCCCCGCTCAGTCAGCCGCTCCCCCCCCGCCCGTTGCCGCGACCCGTTTGGCCCCAGTCCCGACCTACCGCCTGCCGATCCCGGCCGCGGTGGTGGAGTGCGCCAGCGATGATTCGCGAGCAGCGGCGGGTCCAGTTCCCCCCCCCACCCTCATTCCCTCGGTACTGAGGGCAACCGCCCCGCAGTGGGTGCCGCTGCCTCAGCGCCAACGTCCGGACCCTCGAGCCCGACCGGTCCCAGCACAAGTCCCCCCCCCCTCAGATCTCCACCCGACGCACCCAGCGGCCGGGTTCAGTATGGCAGGATCCGCCGGGAACCCACTGGAGCTAATCCTTGGGGTCCTGACGGAGTTCCTCGTCACCATCGCGGCAGGAGGCAACCTCCAGGACGCCGCGGTGCGAGGACTGGCCTCGCTGAACCGGACCCACAATGGGTAGCACGGATTCACTGAGAGTCCTTTACTGGAATCCCGGAGGGGTCAGGAGTCAGTCCCTGCCCCTCCGCCTCCTCGCCCAAGCACAGGACATTCATGTCATCTTGCTGGGCGAGACTAAATTAGCCCCCCACATCCCCTTTTCCGTGCCCAATTACTTTGTGTATAGACGGGACGAACTGTCCCCCGCCACCCGGAATGCCTTCCGGGGCACCGCTGCCCTTGTCAGGCGGGACGTCATACACGAAGAAATTGAGCACCTTCCCTTTCAGGAGCTGAGAACTACGGGGGTTTTGGTGAGCGCGGCCGGAGTCGAATTAAAACTCTTCGCCGGCTATCGCCCCCCTGGCCCCCGTTATTCCCCTACGGATGTCTCAGCTATTTTTAGCTCCCCCACCCCAACCCTTCTAGCCGCTGACCTCAACGCGAAACACCCCGATTGGGGGTCCCGGGTCATGAACCCCGTGGGCCGTCAACTACAGCGGGACGCGGAGGCCAGCGACATAGTCGTACTAGGGCCTGACTCACCGACACACATACCAACGAACACCCAACATGCCGCTGACGTACTTGACATAGTACTTACAAAAAATTTCCTCTGTCCCGTCCAAGTCGAAGTTTTGTACGACTTGGACACCAACCACCTACCTCTTTTAATCACCCTTGCACTCTCTGCCTCTTTTACTGCCCCCCGCCCTTCTGGCATTAAGACGGATTGGGAGGCTTACTCCCAATCTCTCGCAGGCTTGGATGTGGGTCGCCTCAGCTCCCCAGAGGAGGTAGAGCAGGAGGCGGTTCGACTCGCGTCCAAGCTCACCGAGGCCAAGGATGCGGCCTCCAAGCCGATCTCCAGGCCGACCAAGGTTCGTCAGGACCTTCCCCTGCGTATAAAGCAGGATTTACGCAGGAAGAGGCAGCTGAGGCGCGAATGGTCGCGATCTCGCTGCCCTCGCGTGAGAGCCGATCTCCTGCGAGTCTCCTCGGAGGTCTCCGAGGCCGTTCGGGCCTGGCGTGGCGAGACGTGGGAGGCCACGATCGACCGGGCCGCCGAGCACGACGCCAATCTATACGCGCTCAACCGAGCGCTCACTCGAGCCCCCGCCCCCACCTACCCCCTCCTCGACCGGAGCGGGGTGAGGCGATTTGCCCCCTCAGATCGAGCCGAGATTCTCGCGGCTCATCTTGAGGAGCAGTTTTCGCCACACCCTGTAGCCGCTGATGCCCCGCGAGAGGTGCTGGAACACCACGCAATTGTCGAGGGAAAGGTTAGAGAATTCCTGTCGGGCCCAATCCCCCCCCTCGACGGAGGGTATTTTATATCCCCCGCCGAGGTGAGGAAGGCGATCTTGCGCCTGCAAGGGCGTAAGGCGCCCGGCTTCGACGGAATTACTAACATGTCCCTCCGACAATTGCCCCGCCGAGGTGTGACCGCACTTACGCGGTTATTCAACGGCATTCTCCGGACGTCCCATTTCCCCGACTACTGGAAGACTGGTAAGGTGATCGTCCTTCCAAAGCCGGGTAAGGACCGACGCCTACCTGCGAGCTACAGGCCGATCACCTTACTACCGACTATTGCCAAGCTGTTTGAGCGACTTCTCCTCCGTCGGATATACCCAAGTATAGTACCGCGGCCGGAGCAGTTTGGGTTCCGAAGCCAGCACAGCACGACGCTGCAGTTGACGCGCGTGCTCCACTTGCTGGCCGACGAACTCAACCGTGATCACTGCACCGCCGCGGTATTTTTGGACGTAGAGAAGGCGTTCGACCGAGTTTGGCACGACGGACTACTCTACAAGTTGACTCTGACTGACCTCCCTCCAGCGCTCATTAGGCTTGTTGCTTCGTTCCTCGAGAGACGGAGCTTCTTCGTCTCTGTTGAGCGCATAGGCTCCGCCCCCCGACCAGCCGTTGCGGGGGTACCACAGGGAAGCTGCCTGTCGCCGGCGCTATACGCGCACTATACGAACGACATCCCCACCCTCGAGGGGCACCTGCTCCCCGGGGAAAGGGACGTCGTTCTTGCGTTGTTCGCTGACGACAGCGCTTTCTTCTCGTCTTCCCGCAGCCCAACGATAGCCGCAAGTCGCATGCAGCGACTCCTCGACCTCCTCCCTCCCTGGCTAGACAAATGGCGCATAGCTGTCAACGTCGGTAAGACGGCCGCGCTGTTTGTCGCACATAGCCGAAACCACCCTGACAGATTACGACTCCGGGGCCAGGATATACAGTGGCATACACACGTGCGGTACCTCGGCGTGGATATCGACAGGTCGTTGAGAATGATCCCGCAAGTGAATCGCGCCCTTCAACAGGCGCGAAGCGCTAGGGGTCAACTCCGATCTGTCTTGGTATCCAGACTGCCACTAAGGACCAAGATTCGTGTGTACAAAACTTATATCCGGTCCCGACTGACTTACGCGGCACCAGCATGGTACGCGTTGACGAAGACTGCCGACCGACTACGACTCCAACGAGTCCAAAATGTTGCTCTCCGCACCAGTGTAGGCGCGGGCAGGTATGTCCGCAACGACATAATTGCCCGCGACACAGGTGTGGAGAGCCTTGAAGACCATATTGTGTTGTCCGCCCGTCGTATGTACGACAAGGCGGACAACGGACACCACGCCCACCTGAATGCCCTAGCCCCCCTCCACGCACGCCCGCCCGACTTTGGTAGGCGGTGGAGGCCCCTCCCCCGCGAAATCCTGGGGACTCCGGACCCAGGAAACTGAGGACGAAGCCCCCCACCCCCCTCTCCCATCCCCCGAATTGCATTGCATTATATTTCTATTTTCCCCCCTAATTTGTGTTTGTTTATTGATTGAAATTTTGTCAATTGTAATTTGTAAACTTCCAACTTCTCACTTCACGCATATACTCTCCACTTGATCTCTGCGTATACTAATAAATTGTATTTCACTTAGGAAAAAAAAAAAAAAAAAAAAAAAAAATACATATATATATATTGTTAAGTTAAGCCAAAATTGTAAAAATATATATCATTAAAAAAAAAAAACAAAAAAAAAAAAACAAAACAAAAAATACAAAAAAAAAAAACAAAACAAAAAATACAAAAAAAAAAAAAAAAAAAAAAAAAAAAAAAAAAAAACTATTATGATATATATTTATTAGTATAATCCGCCAAACGGCGACACCCCAAGACCCAGGGGTTACTACCCCTGGTGGTGAAAGTCAGGGCAAAGACGTAAGTCGAGGCCCTTCCCTCTCCTCCCTCACAAGGGGAGGAAAGATGACCTTGTTAGTTTTACTTTTACAGTGTTTCGTTCGTTCGTCTCTCGATTCGACGATACTACAAACAAACAATTAATTATTAGCAGCAATGGCAGATACCGCAGTAGCAGCAGAGGCACCAGCCCCGGCGACTCCAGCCAAGAAGCCGAAAGCTTCCGCCGCCGCGAAGAAGCCGAAAGCGAAGCCTACCCATCCGAAAACATCTGAAATGGTGAACAACGCGATCAAGGAGCTGAAGGAGCGCAGCGGTTCCTCCCTGAAGGCCATCAAGAAGTACATCGCCGCAGAGTACAAGGTCGACTCCGAGAAGCTCGCCCCGTTCATAAGGAGGTACCTGAAGAGCGCGGTCGAGTCGGGCGCCCTTATTCAGACGAAGGGCACCGGCGCCTCCGGTTCGTTCAAGTTGGAATCGAAGAGCTCCAAGAGCGCAGCCGGCAAGAAATCGTCCGCCTCCGCCAAGGCGAAGGTGTCTGCGGCCGCATCGTCGCCGGCCAAATCGAAGAAGGCTGCCGCTTCCCGCGTCGGCGCCGCCGCTTCCCCCGGCGGTAAGAGGAAGAAGGCGACCGCTGCCGCTTCGCCGTCCAAATCGAAGGCCGCAATCGCGAAGGCGACACCCAAAGACAAGAGGGCCGCCGCCGCGGCCAAGAGGAAGCCGGCCGCCGCCAGGAAGGCGGCCGTCGCCTCGCCCGCCAGGGCAAAGTCCGCCGCCGCCGCCGCTGCCGCTCCGAAGGCCAAGAAGACCGCCAAGCCACCTACCAAGAAACCGAAGGCGCCCAAACCGAAAAAAGCAGCGGCCACTCCCAAATCGAAGGCTGCGGCCGGCAAGAAGGCCACCGCCTCGAAGAAGTAGGATCGTAGGTGCGCAAACCTACAATCCTCGTGTGGGTGTCGGTTCGTCCGCCGCCGCCGTCGTCGTGGTCGTCGTCGTCGCGTCGTCGATCCCGAACGTGCAGGCAGGCACGCAGGCAGGAGAATCGCACCTTGCATGGCGTCGCGTGTGTTACATGCACACACGCACACCTATGCGTTCACCAAAAAGCCCTTTTCAGGGCTAACAAAACTTTCATACACGTAATGCACGTGAAATGTTTCTGAAACTATCGTAAACGATGACCGCTACATTCTTCAGGCGCCGCCGTTAATTCAATTCAATATCTGTAGGTACACAAAGAAACGGCAAGCAGCACCACAACCTTCACCATCTCAGAACAAAATTATAATTAGCAACAGCTGTATTATGCCATGCCATGCGATGCGATGCGAATGCGTAATGCAATCAATCAATATACTAATTTTCTTCATAGAAAGAATCCATTTGCATAATAATATGTATCATCTTGTTCATTCGCTTTCTTTCTTCGCCCGGCACAGCGAATTTTCAATTACTGAGACACCGACTGCCTGACGGAGACCTACTAGCTAACTAACTAAAACAGGTAAACGCTAATTAGGGTGCGGTGCCTATTGCCATATGTCTATTGTTCCATTGTTATCTAAAGGATTAACATTTAAGGGACGATATATTTATGTTCCGGTATCGCTTGTTACGTTCCCCACCCCTCGGTCGATTCGACGCCGCTACAAATAAAACGGACAACGCTGCTCGAAAAAAAACACTCTGCTCCGCTCGCCGTACTAAGGCGCGCGCGTTTGTCATTGTTAATTCGCTCACAAACTTTTTCATTACCATGTCCGGACGTGGCAAGGGAGGAAAGGTCAAGGGTAAGGCAAAGTCCCGTTCGAACCGTGCCGGATTACAGTTCCCCGTCGGTCGTATCCATCGTCTGCTGAGGCATGGCAACTACGCCGAGCGCGTGGGTGCCGGCGCTCCCGTCTACCTTGCCGCCGTTATGGAGTACCTAGCGGCTGAGGTGCTCGAGCTGGCAGGCAACGCCGCCAGGGACAACAAGAAGACCAGGATAATCCCGCGTCATCTGCAGCTAGCGATCAGGAACGACGAGGAGCTGAACAAGCTACTGTCGGGCGTTACTATCGCTCAGGGCGGCGTCCTACCTAACATCCAGGCTGTTCTCCTGCCCAAGAAGACCGAGAAGAAGGCGTAATACGACGTTACGCGAAAAAGCAACACTAAAAGGCCCTTTTCAGGGCCACAATATGATTCAGTAACTTAATGTTAATTAATGTTTCTATGACTATGCGTACGTTATGATGTTCATCGTTCAGCGGTTGTTGTTGGTAAGTAAGTAAGTAGGTAATAATAATTATTAGGTCGGTACCTCGTATCGGCTACATCGGCTACGTCAGCGTCAGCAGCAGCAGCAGCAGCAGCAGCAGCAGCAGCCAGCACCGATGACCGCACCAACCGACGACCGCGTACAGTTCAGCGTCTTGATCCTTGATCAATAAAAAGAAACGTTTATACGACATATAAATTCAAATAATTATTAAGTATTATATTGTACATATTAGAATAAACCTACGTAATAAAAGTCCTAGGTATACCCGGACTCTGCGAGTAGTGATAGCATTATGTATGTTAAGCACTATTACTATTATTAGATATTAATAATAATAATAATAATAATTATTATTATTATTATTATTATTACATTTGTGCCTGCTCATAATTAGTGTTTAGTGTAGGTACAAAAACAAAAGAAATATACCTGCGGTTTACGGGTTACGGGTGAGAGTCGGGGCGAAGGGCGGGGGGTAGGATCGATTTTATTACATTGTGCGAGTGAGAAGGCAAATCTGTATATAATTAAGCGACGAACGCCATTGGTCTCAAAGTACGTGCCCGCTCCGCGTCGCCCGCCGCCTCCCCTCGATGTTGAGCTCGTTAAATACGGCTTTTTTCTGGGTGATTTTACTACTTTCCGTCTGTTCGGCTCACGTTGCAGACGTACGTATCGCATCAATACGCATTTATAATAATAATCTAATACATTATCGTCATGCCGCCGAAGACCAGCGGTAAGGCCGCCAAGAAATCCGGCAAGGCCCAGAAGAACATCTCTAAGACTGACAAGAAAAAGAAGAAGCACAAGAGGAAGGAGAGCTACGCCATCTACATCTACAAAGTGCTAAAACAGGTGCACCCCGACACCGGTATCTCCAGCAAGGCCATGTCCATCATGAACTCGTTCGTGAACGACATCTTCGAGCGGATCGCCGCCGAGGCGTCCCGCCTGGCGCACTACAACAAGCGCTCCACCATAACGTCCAGGGAGGTGCAGACGTCCGTGAGGCTGCTGCTGCCCGGCGAGCTGGCGAAGCACGCAGTCAGCGAGGGCACAAAGGCTGTCACCAAGTACACCAGCTCCAAGTAGAGTGTGCCTACTACTAGCCTTGTTGGCGCGACGCATCACACAAAAAAGGCCCTTTTCAGGGCCACAAAATGATTCTATTTATATGTATAACCAACCATATATAATGTTTCTTTCGATTATGAACAAACGAACAAAAACAAAAAACAATACTCGCACACATCTTTGTGCAGTAGTCGTTGTAGCAGTAAGTAAGTATCTAATATAATATAGTAGTAAACGAAATTATATTAAGTATTATTATTATTATTATTACTTAATAATAAACTTACAACAAGAACTTAGCTCGGCCCGCGATGCGATGAGCCGCCAACTTTGCATGCAGTGCAGAATCGGCAACATGATCGAAGCGATGATGATGATGATGATGATGATGATGATGATGATGATGATGATGATGATGATGATGATGATTATGCTCGCTGGGGTGGCTGGCTGGCTGATCGGCTCGCGCTTACTCTGTAAACGAATGATGGATAATAAGTAAGTAAGTAAGACTTTTTGTTTTATTTTTTTTTATTTTTTTTTTTCTTAAATTTATAATTCCTAATAATAATAAGTAAGTAATAATTAATTGATCTTACTGATATGGAAAACTAACAAGTAGTTTTTTTGTTTTAATTTTCTTTTGATGAAATGGAATTATGTATGTAGGTACCTATAATAGTAATAAGTATCATTTTTAGTTATTATTATTATTATTATTATTATTATTATATAAGTATTTTTATTAAAAAATAATTCGAATACACAACACGGCTCGTGTTCCCCCTCCCCCCCTCGTGAGCTGCCTTCCTTCACTTAGGCGCCTCCATACACTATAAATATAAGAGCGCTGCGGCTACGAAATTTTTATTAGTCGCATCGTACCGTGCCGCCGTGAGACCGTGCGTTGCGTTCCGTTCCGTACCGAAGTTTTTTTATTTCTATTGTTCGTTACTACTACAGTAATAAAATAGTGAGACATGGCTCGCACCAAGCAAACTGCCCGCAAGTCGACCGGTGGCAAAGCGCCGCGCAAACAGCTCGCCACTAAGGCGGCCCGCAAGAGCGCACCCGCCACCGGCGGCGTCAAGAAGCCCCATCGCTACAGGCCCGGCACGGTGGCGCTGCGCGAGATCCGTCGCTACCAGAAGAGCACGGAGCTGCTGATCCGCAAGCTGCCGTTCCAGCGTCTCGTGCGTGAGATCGCTCAGGACTTCAAGACCGATCTCCGTTTCCAGAGCTCCGCCGTTATGGCTCTCCAGGAGGCCAGCGAGGCGTACCTGGTGGGTCTGTTCGAGGACACCAATCTGTGCGCAATTCACGCGAAGCGCGTCACCATTATGCCCAAGGACATCCAGCTTGCGCGCAGGATCCGCGGAGAGCGAGCCTAAGCGTTGTTGCGGCGTGCGTTATGCATCAACGATAAAGTGCTTACATACAAAAAGGCCCTTTTCAGGGCCACACATATATCGAAATACAACAAAATGTTTCTTGGGTACATGCAAAACGTCTTTAGTTCGAAACTAGGGAAAAGAATCGATTAAATAAAAATCGATTTTTCCTCATTCACATCTTTATTCGAAACGCACACACAGAACTAATCTTTCTGAATACTATAACAAACTATTAACAAAGTATTATATATTATATTATATTATATTATATTATATTATATTATATTATATTATATTATATTATAAGGAAAAATAATAATAACATACATACATGCGTACCTAGCTTGTTTTAGATTAGATTAATACTTGCCTCGCTACCTAAAATACCGTTATGATTGTATTAGGTAGTTTAATGACAGACACTCATAAAATATACTTAATTATATATACTCACTCACTATTTATGTACACTAATCTCATGCATTCAGAATGTAGAAGGGTTTTTTTTTTTTAATTATTATTATTATTATTATTATTTATCAGTCGCAAATGTACCTCGCCCCGCGACGAAGGGGCGCCCCACACCACGCGCCGCCTCGCCGCTGTAGTCCTCGCTCACTACTATAAATATAACGCGTTTCTACGTTCGCGTCGTAACTGTGTGTCGGTAGCTGTCTGTCGACGCGCTTGCGTTCCCTCGGTTCGTTTCGTTACTCTCTCGAAAAAAAAAAAAAAAAAAAATATGACTGGTCGCGGTAAGGGAGGTAAAGGTCTGGGGAAAGGAGGTGCCAAGCGTCACAGGAAAGTGCTCCGTGATAACATCCAGGGTATAACGAAGCCCGCTATCCGTCGTCTGGCTCGCAGGGGTGGTGTCAAACGTATCTCCGGTCTGATCTACGAGGAGACCCGCGGCGTGCTGAAGGTGTTCCTGGAGAACGTGATCCGTGACGCGGTCACTTACACGGAGCACGCCAAGAGGAAGACCGTCACCGCTATGGATGTGGTCTACGCTCTGAAACGTCAAGGTCGCACCCTATACGGTTTCGGAGGTTAAACGCGGACCGGAATTCCTCCTCGTCCTCGTCTTTCTGCCGACCAGAACCGCAATAAAAAAAAAGGCCCTTTTCAGGGCCGCAAATTATTCTATACCTACTGATGGTAAAACTATGTTTCATTCTGACTGATATGATAAACGTCTTACTTTTAGTATTGGGGATTGGGACTATCATAGACATTATTAATACTTACTAAGTATGTACTTACATAATACTATTCACATTAAATAGAGATAGATAGGCTTAATGGTTACAATGCTCAATATACTTACACATTATTATCAACGATCACTGTTTCAACTTATTTGCGTTTTTTCCTATTCATCGATGAGCGTTAAGATGATTTATGATGAATGTGTTGAGTACTTACTTAGGTATACTTAACATGAAATATTATGAGGGAGTAAGTATGTATTTACTTAATAAATAAAAATATACAAATCATATACTTACTTACTATATAGTAGTTACTTACTAACAATTGGCTTGGCTTGCTAAAACGTGTGCGGTTGGTGTGCGTGCGATGGATGATCATAATGTTATTAAGTATATTGTGTAGATATTCGTATAATGTATATGAATTATTATAGTATTTTAGTGAAAGATTATGATTCGTCTGATAGTTAGCAGTGTTACATTAATATTATGGGAATTATTATGCTATTTGAGTCGGTTCTCGAGTAGTGTTTCACTAAGAATCTGCGCATAGTGTTTTACCGAGCGTTCAAACAGATTGTGTTCTATACGATGAAATATATTAGAATATGTTTGTTATGGTGTCGCACGATGATATTGATATGTTCGCCGTTTATTTGTCGACAGTGAGTATTGAATTAAACAATTAAAATAGAGAAAAATTGAATTTAAACACGACCCGACCTATCCTAGGAGCAGAGTGGCGGAAAAAATGGTCAGTATATAGTTCGGCTTACGTTTGTTCGTTATGATTGTTATCAATGCTGAGGGTCATGTTCAAAAGGAAGACGCATGCCCGTCGGTAAAATGCCGAACAGTATCTAAATTTGTATAAAATCAAATTTAATTAGACCGATGTTAGTGAAAAGTTGTGAGCGTTCCTACGAGAAATCGTCTCTCGGCTGTGCCGTTCTCCTTACGGTCATGCTATACTAGCTTAAACCGAAGCGCCATCTGGTTTTACTTTTACAGTGTTTCGTTCGTTCGTCTCTCGATTCGACGATACTACAAACAAACAATTAATTATTAGCAGCAATGGCAGATACCGCAGTAGCAGCAGAGGCACCAGCCCCGGCGACTCCAGCCAAGAAGCCGAAAGCTTCCGCCGCCGCGAAGAAGCCGAAAGCGAAGCCTACCCATCCGAAAACATCTGAAATGGTGAACAACGCGATCAAGGAGCTGAAGGAGCGCAGCGGTTCCTCCCTGAAGGCCATCAAGAAGTACATCGCCGCAGAGTACAAGGTCGACTCCGAGAAGCTCGCCCCGTTCATAAGGAGGTACCTGAAGAGCGCGGTCGAGTCGGGCGCCCTTATTCAGACGAAGGGCACCGGCGCCTCCGGTTCGTTCAAGTTGGAATCGAAGAGCTCCAAGAGCGCAGCCGGCAAGAAATCGTCCGCCTCCGCCAAGGCGAAGGTGTCTGCGGCCGCATCGTCGCCGGCCAAATCGAAGAAGGCTGCCGCTTCCCGCGTCGGCGCCGCCGCTTCCCCCGGCGGTAAGAGGAAGAAGGCGACCGCTGCCGCTTCGCCGTCCAAATCGAAGGCCGCAATCGCGAAGGCGACACCCAAAGACAAGAGGGCCGCCGCCGCGGCCAAGAGGAAGCCGGCCGCCGCCAGGAAGGCGGCCGTCGCCTCGCCCGCCAGGGCAAAGTCCGCCGCCGCCGCCGCTGCCGCTCCGAAGGCCAAGAAGACCGCCAAGCCACCTACCAAGAAACCGAAGGCGCCCAAACCGAAAAAAGCAGCGGCCACTCCCAAATCGAAGGCTGCGGCCGGCAAGAAGGCCACCGCCTCGAAGAAGTAGGATCGTAGGTGCGCAAACCTACAATCCTCGTGTGGGTGTCGGTTCGTCCGCCGCCGCCGTCGTCGTGGTCGTCGTCGTCGCGTCGTCGATCCCGAACGTGCAGGCAGGCACGCAGGCAGGAGAATCGCACCTTGCATGGCGTCGCGTGTGTTACATGCACACACGCACACCTATGCGTTCACCAAAAAGCCCTTTTCAGGGCTAACAAAACTTTCATACACGTAATGCACGTGAAATGTTTCTGAAACTATCGTAAACGATGACCGCTACATTCTTCAGGCGCCGCCGTTAATTCAATTCAATATCTGTAGGTACACAAAGAAACGGCAAGCAGCACCACAACCTTCACCATCTCAGAACAAAATTATAATTAGCAACAGCTGTATTATGCCATGCCATGCGATGCGATGCGAATGCGTAATGCAATCAATCAATATACTAATTTTCTTCATAGAAAGAATCCATTTGCATAATAATATGTATCATCTTGTTCATTCGCTTTCTTTCTTCGCCCGGCACAGCGAATTTTCAATTACTGAGACACCGACTGCCTGACGGAGACCTACTAGCTAACTAACTAAAACAGGTAAACGCTAATTAGGGTGCGGTGCCTATTGCCATATGTCTATTGTTCCATTGTTATCTAAAGGATTAACATTTAAGGGACGATATATTTATGTTCCGGTATCGCTTGTTACGTTCCCCACCCCTCGGTCGATTCGACGCCGCTACAAATAAAACGGACAACGCTGCTCGAAAAAAAACACTCTGCTCCGCTCGCCGTACTAAGGCGCGCGCGTTTGTCATTGTTAATTCGCTCACAAACTTTTTCATTACCATGTCCGGACGTGGCAAGGGAGGAAAGGTCAAGGGTAAGGCAAAGTCCCGTTCGAACCGTGCCGGATTACAGTTCCCCGTCGGTCGTATCCATCGTCTGCTGAGGCATGGCAACTACGCCGAGCGCGTGGGTGCCGGCGCTCCCGTCTACCTTGCCGCCGTTATGGAGTACCTAGCGGCTGAGGTGCTCGAGCTGGCAGGCAACGCCGCCAGGGACAACAAGAAGACCAGGATAATCCCGCGTCATCTGCAGCTAGCGATCAGGAACGACGAGGAGCTGAACAAGCTACTGTCGGGCGTTACTATCGCTCAGGGCGGCGTCCTACCTAACATCCAGGCTGTTCTCCTGCCCAAGAAGACCGAGAAGAAGGCGTAATACGACGTTACGCGAAAAAGCAACACTAAAAGGCCCTTTTCAGGGCCACAATATGATTCAGTAACTTAATGTTAATTAATGTTTCTATGACTATGCGTACGTTATGATGTTCATCGTTCAGCGGTTGTTGTTGGTAAGTAAGTAAGTAGGTAATAATAATTATTAGGTCGGTACCTCGTATCGGCTACATCGGCTACGTCAGCGTCAGCAGCAGCAGCAGCAGCAGCAGCAGCAGCAGCCAGCACCGATGACCGCACCAACCGACGACCGCGTACAGTTCAGCGTCTTGATCCTTGATCAATAAAAAGAAACGTTTATACGACATATAAATTCAAATAATTATTAAGTATTATATTGTACATATTAGAATAAACCTACGTAATAAAAGTCCTAGGTATACCCGGACTCTGCGAGTAGTGATAGCATTATGTATGTTAAGCACTATTACTATTATTAGATATTAATAATAATAATAATAATAATTATTATTATTATTATTATTATTACATTTGTGCCTGCTCATAATTAGTGTTTAGTGTAGGTACAAAAACAAAAGAAATATACCTGCGGTTTACGGGTTACGGGTGAGAGTCGGGGCGAAGGGCGGGGGGTAGGATCGATTTTATTACATTGTGCGAGTGAGAAGGCAAATCTGTATATAATTAAGCGACGAACGCCATTGGTCTCAAAGTACGTGCCCGCTCCGCGTCGCCCGCCGCCTCCCCTCGATGTTGAGCTCGTTAAATACGGCTTTTTTCTGGGTGATTTTACTACTTTCCGTCTGTTCGGCTCACGTTGCAGACGTACGTATCGCATCAATACGCATTTATAATAATAATCTAATACATTATCGTCATGCCGCCGAAGACCAGCGGTAAGGCCGCCAAGAAATCCGGCAAGGCCCAGAAGAACATCTCTAAGACTGACAAGAAAAAGAAGAAGCACAAGAGGAAGGAGAGCTACGCCATCTACATCTACAAAGTGCTAAAACAGGTGCACCCCGACACCGGTATCTCCAGCAAGGCCATGTCCATCATGAACTCGTTCGTGAACGACATCTTCGAGCGGATCGCCGCCGAGGCGTCCCGCCTGGCGCACTACAACAAGCGCTCCACCATAACGTCCAGGGAGGTGCAGACGTCCGTGAGGCTGCTGCTGCCCGGCGAGCTGGCGAAGCACGCAGTCAGCGAGGGCACAAAGGCTGTCACCAAGTACACCAGCTCCAAGTAGAGTGTGCCTACTACTAGCCTTGTTGGCGCGACGCATCACACAAAAAAGGCCCTTTTCAGGGCCACAAAATGATTCTATTTATATGTATAACCAACCATATATAATGTTTCTTTCGATTATGAACAAACGAACAAAAACAAAAAACAATACTCGCACACATCTTTGTGCAGTAGTCGTTGTAGCAGTAAGTAAGTATCTAATATAATATAGTAGTAAACGAAATTATATTAAGTATTATTATTATTATTATTACTTAATAATAAACTTACAACAAGAACTTAGCTCGGCCCGCGATGCGATGAGCCGCCAACTTTGCATGCAGTGCAGAATCGGCAACATGATCGAAGCGATGATGATGATGATGATGATGATGATGATGATGATGATGATGATGATGATGATGATGATGATTATGCTCGCTGGGGTGGCTGGCTGGCTGATCGGCTCGCGCTTACTCTGTAAACGAATGATGGATAATAAGTAAGTAAGTAAGACTTTTTGTTTTATTTTTTTTTATTTTTTTTTTTCTTAAATTTATAATTCCTAATAATAATAAGTAAGTAATAATTAATTGATCTTACTGATATGGAAAACTAACAAGTAGTTTTTTTGTTTTAATTTTCTTTTGATGAAATGGAATTATGTATGTAGGTACCTATAATAGTAATAAGTATCATTTTTAGTTATTATTATTATTATTATTATTATTATTATATAAGTATTTTTATTAAAAAATAATTCGAATACACAACACGGCTCGTGTTCCCCCTCCCCCCCTCGTGAGCTGCCTTCCTTCACTTAGGCGCCTCCATACACTATAAATATAAGAGCGCTGCGGCTACGAAATTTTTATTAGTCGCATCGTACCGTGCCGCCGTGAGACCGTGCGTTGCGTTCCGTTCCGTACCGAAGTTTTTTTATTTCTATTGTTCGTTACTACTACAGTAATAAAATAGTGAGACATGGCTCGCACCAAGCAAACTGCCCGCAAGTCGACCGGTGGCAAAGCGCCGCGCAAACAGCTCGCCACTAAGGCGGCCCGCAAGAGCGCACCCGCCACCGGCGGCGTCAAGAAGCCCCATCGCTACAGGCCCGGCACGGTGGCGCTGCGCGAGATCCGTCGCTACCAGAAGAGCACGGAGCTGCTGATCCGCAAGCTGCCGTTCCAGCGTCTCGTGCGTGAGATCGCTCAGGACTTCAAGACCGATCTCCGTTTCCAGAGCTCCGCCGTTATGGCTCTCCAGGAGGCCAGCGAGGCGTACCTGGTGGGTCTGTTCGAGGACACCAATCTGTGCGCAATTCACGCGAAGCGCGTCACCATTATGCCCAAGGACATCCAGCTTGCGCGCAGGATCCGCGGAGAGCGAGCCTAAGCGTTGTTGCGGCGTGCGTTATGCATCAACGATAAAGTGCTTACATACAAAAAGGCCCTTTTCAGGGCCACACATATATCGAAATACAACAAAATGTTTCTTGGGTACATGCAAAACGTCTTTAGTTCGAAACTAGGGAAAAGAATCGATTAAATAAAAATCGATTTTTCCTCATTCACATCTTTATTCGAAACGCACACACAGAACTAATCTTTCTGAATACTATAACAAACTATTAACAAAGTATTATATATTATATTATATTATATTATATTATATTATATTATATTATATTATATTATATTATAAGGAAAAATAATAATAACATACATACATGCGTACCTAGCTTGTTTTAGATTAGATTAATACTTGCCTCGCTACCTAAAATACCGTTATGATTGTATTAGGTAGTTTAATGACAGACACTCATAAAATATACTTAATTATATATACTCACTCACTATTTATGTACACTAATCTCATGCATTCAGAATGTAGAAGGGTTTTTTTTTTTTAATTATTATTATTATTATTATTATTTATCAGTCG
The DNA here is from genome assembly GCA_932294275.1 of Chloroclysta siterata. NCBI lineage: Eukaryota > Metazoa > Arthropoda > Insecta > Lepidoptera > Geometridae > Chloroclysta > Chloroclysta siterata. The sequence continues at coordinate 4,380,454 of OW028595.1, forward strand.
CAAATGTACCTCGCCCCGCGACGAAGGGGCGCCCCACACCACGCGCCGCCTCGCCGCTGTAGTCCTCGCTCACTACTATAAATATAACGCGTTTCTACGTTCGCGTCGTAACTGTGTGTCGGTAGCTGTCTGTCGACGCGCTTGCGTTCCCTCGGTTCGTTTCGTTACTCTCTCGAAAAAAAAAAAAAAAAAAAATATGACTGGTCGCGGTAAGGGAGGTAAAGGTCTGGGGAAAGGAGGTGCCAAGCGTCACAGGAAAGTGCTCCGTGATAACATCCAGGGTATAACGAAGCCCGCTATCCGTCGTCTGGCTCGCAGGGGTGGTGTCAAACGTATCTCCGGTCTGATCTACGAGGAGACCCGCGGCGTGCTGAAGGTGTTCCTGGAGAACGTGATCCGTGACGCGGTCACTTACACGGAGCACGCCAAGAGGAAGACCGTCACCGCTATGGATGTGGTCTACGCTCTGAAACGTCAAGGTCGCACCCTATACGGTTTCGGAGGTTAAACGCGGACCGGAATTCCTCCTCGTCCTCGTCTTTCTGCCGACCAGAACCGCAATAAAAAAAAAGGCCCTTTTCAGGGCCGCAAATTATTCTATACCTACTGATGGTAAAACTATGTTTCATTCTGACTGATATGATAAACGTCTTACTTTTAGTATTGGGGATTGGGACTATCATAGACATTATTAATACTTACTAAGTATGTACTTACATAATACTATTCACATTAAATAGAGATAGATAGGCTTAATGGTTACAATGCTCAATATACTTACACATTATTATCAACGATCACTGTTTCAACTTATTTGCGTTTTTTCCTATTCATCGATGAGCGTTAAGATGATTTATGATGAATGTGTTGAGTACTTACTTAGGTATACTTAACATGAAATATTATGAGGGAGTAAGTATGTATTTACTTAATAAATAAAAATATACAAATCATATACTTACTTACTATATAGTAGTTACTTACTAACAATTGGCTTGGCTTGCTAAAACGTGTGCGGTTGGTGTGCGTGCGATGGATGATCATAATGTTATTAAGTATATTGTGTAGATATTCGTATAATGTATATGAATTATTATAGTATTTTAGTGAAAGATTATGATTCGTCTGATAGTTAGCAGTGTTACATTAATATTATGGGAATTATTATGCTATTTGAGTCGGTTCTCGAGTAGTGTTTCACTAAGAATCTGCGCATAGTGTTTTACCGAGCGTTCAAACAGATTGTGTTCTATACGATGAAATATATTAGAATATGTTTGTTATGGTGTCGCACGATGATATTGATATGTTCGCCGTTTATTTGTCGACAGTGAGTATTGAATTAAACAATTAAAATAGAGAAAAATTGAATTTAAACACGACCCGACCTATCCTAGGAGCAGAGTGGCGGAAAAAATGGTCAGTATATAGTTCGGCTTACGTTTGTTCGTTATGATTGTTATCAATGCTGAGGGTCATGTTCAAAAGGAAGACGCATGCCCGTCGGTAAAATGCCGAACAGTATCTAAATTTGTATAAAATCAAATTTAATTAGACCGATGTTAGTGAAAAGTTGTGAGCGTTCCTACGAGAAATCGTCTCTCGGCTGTGCCGTTCTCCTTACGGTCATGCTATACTAGCTTAAACCGAAGCGCCATCTGGTTTTACTTTTACAGTGTTTCGTTCGTTCGTCTCTCGATTCGACGATACTACAAACAAACAATTAATTATTAGCAGCAATGGCAGATACCGCAGTAGCAGCAGAGGCACCAGCCCCGGCGACTCCAGCCAAGAAGCCGAAAGCTTCCGCCGCCGCGAAGAAGCCGAAAGCGAAGCCTACCCATCCGAAAACATCTGAAATGGTGAACAACGCGATCAAGGAGCTGAAGGAGCGCAGCGGTTCCTCCCTGAAGGCCATCAAGAAGTACATCGCCGCAGAGTACAAGGTCGACTCCGAGAAGCTCGCCCCGTTCATAAGGAGGTACCTGAAGAGCGCGGTCGAGTCGGGCGCCCTTATTCAGACGAAGGGCACCGGCGCCTCCGGTTCGTTCAAGTTGGAATCGAAGAGCTCCAAGAGCGCAGCCGGCAAGAAATCGTCCGCCTCCGCCAAGGCGAAGGTGTCTGCGGCCGCATCGTCGCCGGCCAAATCGAAGAAGGCTGCCGCTTCCCGCGTCGGCGCCGCCGCTTCCCCCGGCGGTAAGAGGAAGAAGGCGACCGCTGCCGCTTCGCCGTCCAAATCGAAGGCCGCAATCGCGAAGGCGACACCCAAAGACAAGAGGGCCGCCGCCGCGGCCAAGAGGAAGCCGGCCGCCGCCAGGAAGGCGGCCGTCGCCTCGCCCGCCAGGGCAAAGTCCGCCGCCGCCGCCGCTGCCGCTCCGAAGGCCAAGAAGACCGCCAAGCCACCTACCAAGAAACCGAAGGCGCCCAAACCGAAAAAAGCAGCGGCCACTCCCAAATCGAAGGCTGCGGCCGGCAAGAAGGCCACCGCCTCGAAGAAGTAGGATCGTAGGTGCGCAAACCTACAATCCTCGTGTGGGTGTCGGTTCGTCCGCCGCCGCCGTCGTCGTGGTCGTCGTCGTCGCGTCGTCGATCCCGAACGTGCAGGCAGGCACGCAGGCAGGAGAATCGCACCTTGCATGGCGTCGCGTGTGTTACATGCACACACGCACACCTATGCGTTCACCAAAAAGCCCTTTTCAGGGCTAACAAAACTTTCATACACGTAATGCACGTGAAATGTTTCTGAAACTATCGTAAACGATGACCGCTACATTCTTCAGGCGCCGCCGTTAATTCAATTCAATATCTGTAGGTACACAAAGAAACGGCAAGCAGCACCACAACCTTCACCATCTCAGAACAAAATTATAATTAGCAACAGCTGTATTATGCCATGCCATGCGATGCGATGCGAATGCGTAATGCAATCAATCAATATACTAATTTTCTTCATAGAAAGAATCCATTTGCATAATAATATGTATCATCTTGTTCATTCGCTTTCTTTCTTCGCCCGGCACAGCGAATTTTCAATTACTGAGACACCGACTGCCTGACGGAGACCTACTAGCTAACTAACTAAAACAGGTAAACGCTAATTAGGGTGCGGTGCCTATTGCCATATGTCTATTGTTCCATTGTTATCTAAAGGATTAACATTTAAGGGACGATATATTTATGTTCCGGTATCGCTTGTTACGTTCCCCACCCCTCGGTCGATTCGACGCCGCTACAAATAAAACGGACAACGCTGCTCGAAAAAAAACACTCTGCTCCGCTCGCCGTACTAAGGCGCGCGCGTTTGTCATTGTTAATTCGCTCACAAACTTTTTCATTACCATGTCCGGACGTGGCAAGGGAGGAAAGGTCAAGGGTAAGGCAAAGTCCCGTTCGAACCGTGCCGGATTACAGTTCCCCGTCGGTCGTATCCATCGTCTGCTGAGGCATGGCAACTACGCCGAGCGCGTGGGTGCCGGCGCTCCCGTCTACCTTGCCGCCGTTATGGAGTACCTAGCGGCTGAGGTGCTCGAGCTGGCAGGCAACGCCGCCAGGGACAACAAGAAGACCAGGATAATCCCGCGTCATCTGCAGCTAGCGATCAGGAACGACGAGGAGCTGAACAAGCTACTGTCGGGCGTTACTATCGCTCAGGGCGGCGTCCTACCTAACATCCAGGCTGTTCTCCTGCCCAAGAAGACCGAGAAGAAGGCGTAATACGACGTTACGCGAAAAAGCAACACTAAAAGGCCCTTTTCAGGGCCACAATATGATTCAGTAACTTAATGTTAATTAATGTTTCTATGACTATGCGTACGTTATGATGTTCATCGTTCAGCGGTTGTTGTTGGTAAGTAAGTAAGTAGGTAATAATAATTATTAGGTCGGTACCTCGTATCGGCTACATCGGCTACGTCAGCGTCAGCAGCAGCAGCAGCAGCAGCAGCAGCAGCAGCCAGCACCGATGACCGCACCAACCGACGACCGCGTACAGTTCAGCGTCTTGATCCTTGATCAATAAAAAGAAACGTTTATACGACATATAAATTCAAATAATTATTAAGTATTATATTGTACATATTAGAATAAACCTACGTAATAAAAGTCCTAGGTATACCCGGACTCTGCGAGTAGTGATAGCATTATGTATGTTAAGCACTATTACTATTATTAGATATTAATAATAATAATAATAATAATTATTATTATTATTATTATTATTACATTTGTGCCTGCTCATAATTAGTGTTTAGTGTAGGTACAAAAACAAAAGAAATATACCTGCGGTTTACGGGTTACGGGTGAGAGTCGGGGCGAAGGGCGGGGGGTAGGATCGATTTTATTACATTGTGCGAGTGAGAAGGCAAATCTGTATATAATTAAGCGACGAACGCCATTGGTCTCAAAGTACGTGCCCGCTCCGCGTCGCCCGCCGCCTCCCCTCGATGTTGAGCTCGTTAAATACGGCTTTTTTCTGGGTGATTTTACTACTTTCCGTCTGTTCGGCTCACGTTGCAGACGTACGTATCGCATCAATACGCATTTATAATAATAATCTAATACATTATCGTCATGCCGCCGAAGACCAGCGGTAAGGCCGCCAAGAAATCCGGCAAGGCCCAGAAGAACATCTCTAAGACTGACAAGAAAAAGAAGAAGCACAAGAGGAAGGAGAGCTACGCCATCTACATCTACAAAGTGCTAAAACAGGTGCACCCCGACACCGGTATCTCCAGCAAGGCCATGTCCATCATGAACTCGTTCGTGAACGACATCTTCGAGCGGATCGCCGCCGAGGCGTCCCGCCTGGCGCACTACAACAAGCGCTCCACCATAACGTCCAGGGAGGTGCAGACGTCCGTGAGGCTGCTGCTGCCCGGCGAGCTGGCGAAGCACGCAGTCAGCGAGGGCACAAAGGCTGTCACCAAGTACACCAGCTCCAAGTAGAGTGTGCCTACTACTAGCCTTGTTGGCGCGACGCATCACACAAAAAAGGCCCTTTTCAGGGCCACAAAATGATTCTATTTATATGTATAACCAACCATATATAATGTTTCTTTCGATTATGAACAAACGAACAAAAACAAAAAACAATACTCGCACACATCTTTGTGCAGTAGTCGTTGTAGCAGTAAGTAAGTATCTAATATAATATAGTAGTAAACGAAATTATATTAAGTATTATTATTATTATTATTACTTAATAATAAACTTACAACAAGAACTTAGCTCGGCCCGCGATGCGATGAGCCGCCAACTTTGCATGCAGTGCAGAATCGGCAACATGATCGAAGCGATGATGATGATGATGATGATGATGATGATGATGATGATGATGATGATGATGATGATGATGATTATGCTCGCTGGGGTGGCTGGCTGGCTGATCGGCTCGCGCTTACTCTGTAAACGAATGATGGATAATAAGTAAGTAAGTAAGACTTTTTGTTTTATTTTTTTTTATTTTTTTTTTTCTTAAATTTATAATTCCTAATAATAATAAGTAAGTAATAATTAATTGATCTTACTGATATGGAAAACTAACAAGTAGTTTTTTTGTTTTAATTTTCTTTTGATGAAATGGAATTATGTATGTAGGTACCTATAATAGTAATAAGTATCATTTTTAGTTATTATTATTATTATTATTATTATTATTATATAAGTATTTTTATTAAAAAATAATTCGAATACACAACACGGCTCGTGTTCCCCCTCCCCCCCTCGTGAGCTGCCTTCCTTCACTTAGGCGCCTCCATACACTATAAATATAAGAGCGCTGCGGCTACGAAATTTTTATTAGTCGCATCGTACCGTGCCGCCGTGAGACCGTGCGTTGCGTTCCGTTCCGTACCGAAGTTTTTTTATTTCTATTGTTCGTTACTACTACAGTAATAAAATAGTGAGACATGGCTCGCACCAAGCAAACTGCCCGCAAGTCGACCGGTGGCAAAGCGCCGCGCAAACAGCTCGCCACTAAGGCGGCCCGCAAGAGCGCACCCGCCACCGGCGGCGTCAAGAAGCCCCATCGCTACAGGCCCGGCACGGTGGCGCTGCGCGAGATCCGTCGCTACCAGAAGAGCACGGAGCTGCTGATCCGCAAGCTGCCGTTCCAGCGTCTCGTGCGTGAGATCGCTCAGGACTTCAAGACCGATCTCCGTTTCCAGAGCTCCGCCGTTATGGCTCTCCAGGAGGCCAGCGAGGCGTACCTGGTGGGTCTGTTCGAGGACACCAATCTGTGCGCAATTCACGCGAAGCGCGTCACCATTATGCCCAAGGACATCCAGCTTGCGCGCAGGATCCGCGGAGAGCGAGCCTAAGCGTTGTTGCGGCGTGCGTTATGCATCAACGATAAAGTGCTTACATACAAAAAGGCCCTTTTCAGGGCCACACATATATCGAAATACAACAAAATGTTTCTTGGGTACATGCAAAACGTCTTTAGTTCGAAACTAGGGAAAAGAATCGATTAAATAAAAATCGATTTTTCCTCATTCACATCTTTATTCGAAACGCACACACAGAACTAATCTTTCTGAATACTATAACAAACTATTAACAAAGTATTATATATTATATTATATTATATTATATTATATTATATTATATTATATTATATTATATTATAAGGAAAAATAATAATAACATACATACATGCGTACCTAGCTTGTTTTAGATTAGATTAATACTTGCCTCGCTACCTAAAATACCGTTATGATTGTATTAGGTAGTTTAATGACAGACACTCATAAAATATACTTAATTATATATACTCACTCACTATTTATGTACACTAATCTCATGCATTCAGAATGTAGAAGGGTTTTTTTTTTTTAATTATTATTATTATTATTATTATTTATCAGTCGCAAATGTACCTCGCCCCGCGACGAAGGGGCGCCCCACACCACGCGCCGCCTCGCCGCTGTAGTCCTCGCTCACTACTATAAATATAACGCGTTTCTACGTTCGCGTCGTAACTGTGTGTCGGTAGCTGTCTGTCGACGCGCTTGCGTTCCCTCGGTTCGTTTCGTTACTCTCTCGAAAAAAAAAAAAAAAAAAAATATGACTGGTCGCGGTAAGGGAGGTAAAGGTCTGGGGAAAGGAGGTGCCAAGCGTCACAGGAAAGTGCTCCGTGATAACATCCAGGGTATAACGAAGCCCGCTATCCGTCGTCTGGCTCGCAGGGGTGGTGTCAAACGTATCTCCGGTCTGATCTACGAGGAGACCCGCGGCGTGCTGAAGGTGTTCCTGGAGAACGTGATCCGTGACGCGGTCACTTACACGGAGCACGCCAAGAGGAAGACCGTCACCGCTATGGATGTGGTCTACGCTCTGAAACGTCAAGGTCGCACCCTATACGGTTTCGGAGGTTAAACGCGGACCGGAATTCCTCCTCGTCCTCGTCTTTCTGCCGACCAGAACCGCAATAAAAAAAAAGGCCCTTTTCAGGGCCGCAAATTATTCTATACCTACTGATGGTAAAACTATGTTTCATTCTGACTGATATGATAAACGTCTTACTTTTAGTATTGGGGATTGGGACTATCATAGACATTATTAATACTTACTAAGTATGTACTTACATAATACTATTCACATTAAATAGAGATAGATAGGCTTAATGGTTACAATGCTCAATATACTTACACATTATTATCAACGATCACTGTTTCAACTTATTTGCGTTTTTTCCTATTCATCGATGAGCGTTAAGATGATTTATGATGAATGTGTTGAGTACTTACTTAGGTATACTTAACATGAAATATTATGAGGGAGTAAGTATGTATTTACTTAATAAATAAAAATATACAAATCATATACTTACTTACTATATAGTAGTTACTTACTAACAATTGGCTTGGCTTGCTAAAACGTGTGCGGTTGGTGTGCGTGCGATGGATGATCATAATGTTATTAAGTATATTGTGTAGATATTCGTATAATGTATATGAATTATTATAGTATTTTAGTGAAAGATTATGATTCGTCTGATAGTTAGCAGTGTTACATTAATATTATGGGAATTATTATGCTATTTGAGTCGGTTCTCGAGTAGTGTTTCACTAAGAATCTGCGCATAGTGTTTTACCGAGCGTTCAAACAGATTGTGTTCTATACGATGAAATATATTAGAATATGTTTGTTATGGTGTCGCACGATGATATTGATATGTTCGCCGTTTATTTGTCGACAGTGAGTATTGAATTAAACAATTAAAATAGAGAAAAATTGAATTTAAACACGACCCGACCTATCCTAGGAGCAGAGTGGCGGAAAAAATGGTCAGTATATAGTTCGGCTTACGTTTGTTCGTTATGATTGTTATCAATGCTGAGGGTCATGTTCAAAAGGAAGACGCATGCCCGTCGGTAAAATGCCGAACAGTATCTAAATTTGTATAAAATCAAATTTAATTAGACCGATGTTAGTGAAAAGTTGTGAGCGTTCCTACGAGAAATCGTCTCTCGGCTGTGCCGTTCTCCTTACGGTCATGCTATACTAGCTTAAACCGAAGCGCCATCTGGTTTTACTTACTCACACTCCCGTCGTATCCGTGCGCTCGAGTGTTCGTGCGCCTCTTACGTCCTCACGCTACCCCCCCCACCTCACGCTTGACAACCGAGGGCTGGTGCGACCCCACCGTTGGGAGTATCGCGCCCCCCGGAGTGTCGCGTGTTGGTACGCGGTCGCGTTCTGCACCCGTCGCCGTCGGAACGGTTGAATCCGCCCCAGCCTACTCCGTCCCGTCCGTCTCGTGCGTCACTACCTGGTGTTTCATTGGAAACATCCAGTGCAGTGACAACCGGTCCTTCCCCCGCCCCATCCACCTTCCGTTGGTGACCTGCTGGCCGGTTGCTGGGATTCCCCCAGTATAAGCTAGCAGCCCCAACGGTCCCTCCTTCCTGGAAACCCCCCCCAACCCCTCACCCCACCCCGCCTCACCCGCCGCTCGTGTTCGCCGGTCGTCATGGCCGACGACAGTAGCGCCCCCCCCCGCAAACCTCCGGATCGCGCCAAACGATCATCCAAAATGGACAGGGCGATCGTATGCCGGGACCTGTTTGAGCCGGAGAAATCCGTGCACTACCCTCCCGGCTACTTCCGCCCTGGCCCACCGACAGTCGCAGCCCTAGCCGCTGCCCCCTCTACCTCCGCGGGCCAAGGGCTCCGTGATAGCGGAACTGTGATTCCGCATCACGCCGAACCCGGACTTCGCCCCGGAGGCAGAAAGATGCCCAGGCCGCGCTCAGCTGATTCCTCGGTCGAGGAACACCTACCGCGCCATGACGACAAGAGGCAGAAGGTGCTGCCCTTGTCACCCCCGCTGATTGCTACACCGACGACGTCGAGGATCCCGACCCGGAGGGGGGCGTCGACTGCCGCATCCGCGGTGATCCGCCTCCCCCAGCCGGCGTCCCCAGCGTCGTCTTCACCCGCATCACCTCGGCCCGAGCTTCTGGCGTTGCCCGGACCGACGTCATCCTCCTCAAGTTCCGAGGTAAGTGGGGAGTCGGCCGAGGAATCCGACGCGGACTCTGAGGCGGCCTCGGTGGAACCCATCGAGCCGCCTCAGACAGTGCCGCTCGACTTGCCGCTCGCGTCCCCGCCTACCCCTTCCCCGAGATCCGCGGCCGCCTACGCGGCCTATCTGGCTAACCTGGGGTCTCCCCCCCCACCCCGCGCCCCGACCCCGGAGCCCGTAGTGCCGCCTGCGGCAGCGCCTGTCGCTGCCCGGGCCTACGCTGCCGTGGCCTCAGCCCCTGCACGCCCCCCATCCCCTGCTGCAGCGAGCCAACCGGCGGCTGCGGAGGCGCCCCCGTCCACCGCCACAAAGAGCTACCCGCCGATTGTGGTAGAATGCCTGCCCAACTGGACAGTGCATTTTGCCGCAATCCGCGGGAAATTAGGACATGCTCCGAACGCGCGCCCCTTAGGTAAGGGGGTGCGTTTCATACCCAGATCGCCCGAGGAGTACCGGGTGGTCCAGCGCCATCTGGTGGACGCTATGGCAGCAGACCCGGCCATCAGCTGGTACTGTTATAGCGTCCAGGCCGACCTGCCCACAAAGGTGGCTATCCGCGGATTACCCGCGGATACCGACCCGGAGGAAATAAGGTCGGCCTTGGCGGAGCTGGACTTCCCGGTACGCTACGTACGTCACATCTCCGCCAAACTAGGGCGAGCTGGGTGCTTGTTCCACGCCCAGCTCGACCACATGACCCAGGAGGAGCTCACCCGGATGTACGGGACCAAGGAGCTCCTCTGCATGCCCGGTGTCACCGTGGAGCACTGGCGAGGCGCGGCCAACAGGGTGCCACAATGTCACCGATGTCAGGCGTTCGGCCACGCCTCTTCAAACTGCCATCGACCGCAACGGTGTGTGCGCTGTGGGGGCCAGCATTTCGCGGCGGATTGCCCCCGCGAAACCACGGCCAAACCCACATGCGCCAACTGCACCCGGGAACATACGGCGAATGATCGCCGATGCCCCGTCTTTAGGCGTGAAGCGCGGAAGAGGGGAATTAAGTTCCCCCCCCCGCTTCCCCCCGCGCCTTCCGCTCCCACCTACAGACGTGAGGCATCCCCTCAAGCGAGGATCGAACCCGCTCCTCAAAACTTCGCTCGCGGCAGGGCGGCGTCACCGACCGCCCGCCCACCCAGGCGCATTGACGCCCCGAGCCGGGCCACGGCGTTCGATCCGCCAGCCCACACTCTCGCTAACCCGCCCACAGAGCGAGGACAACAAGTCCCCGGGAGGCGGAATCGCAGAGGCGGTAAGCGCCGCCGGGCTAAGCCAATTGCGGCTTCCACGCCTCAGCAGCCCCCCATCCCCTCCCAGACTGTTCCTCCCCCCGCTCAGTCAGCCGCTCCCCCCCCGCCCGTTGCCGCGACCCGTTTGGCCCCAGTCCCGACCTACCGCCTGCCGATCCCGGCCGCGGTGGTGGAGTGCGCCAGCGATGATTCGCGAGCAGCGGCGGGTCCAGTTCCCCCCCCCACCCTCATTCCCTCGGTACTGAGGGCAACCGCCCCGCAGTGGGTGCCGCTGCCTCAGCGCCAACGTCCGGACCCTCGAGCCCGACCGGTCCCAGCACAAGTCCCCCCCCCCTCAGATCTCCACCCGACGCACCCAGCGGCCGGGTTCAGTATGGCAGGATCCGCCGGGAACCCACTGGAGCTAATCCTTGGGGTCCTGACGGAGTTCCTCGTCACCATCGCGGCAGGAGGCAACCTCCAGGACGCCGCGGTGCGAGGACTGGCCTCGCTGAACCGGACCCACAATGGGTAGCACGGATTCACTGAGAGTCCTTTACTGGAATCCCGGAGGGGTCAGGAGTCAGTCCCTGCCCCTCCGCCTCCTCGCCCAAGCACAGGACATTCATGTCATCTTGCTGGGCGAGACTAAATTAGCCCCCCACATCCCCTTTTCCGTGCCCAATTACTTTGTGTATAGACGGGACGAACTGTCCCCCGCCACCCGGAATGCCTTCCGGGGCACCGCTGCCCTTGTCAGGCGGGACGTCATACACGAAGAAATTGAGCACCTTCCCTTTCAGGAGCTGAGAACTACGGGGGTTTTGGTGAGCGCGGCCGGAGTCGAATTAAAACTCTTCGCCGGCTATCGCCCCCCTGGCCCCCGTTATTCCCCTACGGATGTCTCAGCTATTTTTAGCTCCCCCACCCCAACCCTTCTAGCCGCTGACCTCAACGCGAAACACCCCGATTGGGGGTCCCGGGTCATGAACCCCGTGGGCCGTCAACTACAGCGGGACGCGGAGGCCAGCGACATAGTCGTACTAGGGCCTGACTCACCGACACACATACCAACGAACACCCAACATGCCGCTGACGTACTTGACATAGTACTTACAAAAAATTTCCTCTGTCCCGTCCAAGTCGAAGTTTTGTACGACTTGGACACCAACCACCTACCTCTTTTAATCACCCTTGCACTCTCTGCCTCTTTTACTGCCCCCCGCCCTTCTGGCATTAAGACGGATTGGGAGGCTTACTCCCAATCTCTCGCAGGCTTGGATGTGGGTCGCCTCAGCTCCCCAGAGGAGGTAGAGCAGGAGGCGGTTCGACTCGCGTCCAAGCTCACCGAGGCCAAGGATGCGGCCTCCAAGCCGATCTCCAGGCCGACCAAGGTTCGTCAGGACCTTCCCCTGCGTATAAAGCAGGATTTACGCAGGAAGAGGCAGCTGAGGCGCGAATGGTCGCGATCTCGCTGCCCTCGCGTGAGAGCCGATCTCCTGCGAGTCTCCTCGGAGGTCTCCGAGGCTGTTCGGGCCTGGCGTGGCGAGACGTGGGAGGCCACGATCGACCGGGCCGCCGAGCACGACGCCAATCTATACGCGCTCAACCGAGCGCTCACTCGAGCCCCCGCCCCCACCTACCCCCTCCTCGACCGGAGCGGGGTGAGGCGATTTGCCCCCTCAGATCGAGCCGAGATTCTCGCGGCTCATCTTGAGGAGCAGTTTTCGCCACACCCTGTAGCCGCTGATGCCCCGCGAGAGGTGCTGGAACACCACGCAATTGTCGAGGGAAAGGTTAGAGAATTCCTGTCGGGCCCAATCCCCCCCCTCGACGGAGGGTATTTTATATCCCCCGCCGAGGTGAGGAAGGCGATCTTGCGCCTGCAAGGGCGTAAGGCGCCCGGCTTCGACGGAATTACTAACATGTCCCTCCGACAATTGCCCCGCCGAGGTGTGACCGCACTTACGCGGTTATTCAACGGCATTCTCCGGACGTCCCATTTCCCCGACTACTGGAAGACTGGTAAGGTGATCGTCCTTCCAAAGCCGGGTAAGGACCGACGCCTACCTGCGAGCTACAGGCCGATCACCTTACTACCGACTATTGCCAAGCTGTTTGAGCGACTTCTCCTCCGTCGGATATACCCAAGTATAGTACCGCGGCCGGAGCAGTTTGGGTTCCGAAGCCAGCACAGCACGACGCTGCAGTTGACGCGCGTGCTCCACTTGCTGGCCGACGAACTCAACCGTGATCACTGCACCGCCGCGGTATTTTTGGACGTAGAGAAGGCGTTCGACCGAGTTTGGCACGACGGACTACTCTACAAGTTGACTCTGACTGACCTCCCTCCAGCGCTCATTAGGCTTGTTGCTTCGTTCCTCGAGAGACGGAGCTTCTTCGTCTCTGTTGAGCGCATAGGCTCCGCCCCCCGACCAGCCGTTGCGGGGGTACCACAGGGAAGCTGCCTGTCGCCGGCGCTATACGCGCACTATACGAACGACATCCCCACCCTCGAGGGGCACCTGCTCCCCGGGGAAAGGGACGTCGTTCTTGCGTTGTTCGCTGACGACAGCGCTTTCTTCTCGTCTTCCCGCAGCCCAACGATAGCCGCAAGTCGCATGCAGCGACTCCTCGACCTCCTCCCTCCCTGGCTAGACAAATGGCGCATAGCTGTCAACGTCGGTAAGACGGCCGCGCTGTTTGTCGCACATAGCCGAAACCACCCTGACAGATTACGACTCCGGGGCCAGGATATACAGTGGCATACACACGTGCGGTACCTCGGCGTGGATATCGACAGGTCGTTGAGAATGATCCCGCAAGTGAATCGCGCCCTTCAACAGGCGCGAAGCGCTAGGGGTCAACTCCGATCTGTCTTGGTATCCAGACTGCCACTAAGGACCAAGATTCGTGTGTACAAAACTTATATCCGGTCCCGACTGACTTACGCGGCACCAGCATGGTACGCGTTGACGAAGACTGCCGACCGACTACGACTCCAACGAGTCCAAAATGTTGCTCTCCGCACCAGTGTAGGCGCGGGCAGGTATGTCCGCAACGACATAATTGCCCGCGACACAGGTGTGGAGAGCCTTGAAGACCATATTGTGTTGTCCGCCCGTCGTATGTACGACAAGGCGGACAACGGACACCACGCCCACCTGAATGCCCTAGCCCCCCTCCACGCACGCCCGCCCGACTTTGGTAGGCGGTGGAGGCCCCTCCCCCGCGAAATCCTGGGGACTCCGGACCCAGGAAACTGAGGACGAAGCCCCCCACCCCCCTCTCCCATCCCCCGAATTGCATTGCATTATATTTCTATTTTCCCCCCTAATTTGTGTTTGTTTATTGATTGAAATTTTGTCAATTGTAATTTGTAAACTTCCAACTTCTCACTTCACGCATATACTCTCCACTTGATCTCTGCGTATACTAATAAATTGTATTTCACTTAGGAAAAAAAAAAAAAAAAAAAAAAAAAAACATATATATATATTGTTAAGTTAAGCCAAAATTGTAAAAATATATATCATTAAAAAAAAAAAAAAAAAAAAAAAACAAAAACAAAAAAAAAACAAAAAATACAAAAAAAAAAAAAAAAAAAAAAAAAAAAAACTATTATGATATATATTTATTAGTATAATCCGCCAAACGGCGACACCCCAAGACCCAGGGGTTACTACCCCTGGTGGTGAAAGTCAGGGCAAAGACGTAAGTCGAGGCCCTTCCCTCTCCTCCCTCACAAGGGGAGGAAAGATGACCTTGTTAGTTAGGTTTTACTTTTACAGTGTTTCGTTCGTTCGTCTCTCGATTCGACGATACTACAAACAAACAATTAATTATTAGCAGCAATGGCAGATACCGCAGTAGCAGCAGAGGCACCAGCCCCGGCGACTCCAGCCAAGAAGCCGAAAGCTTCCGCCGCCGCGAAGAAGCCGAAAGCGAAGCCTACCCATCCGAAAACATCTGAAATGGTGAACAACGCGATCAAGGAGCTGAAGGAGCGCAGCGGTTCCTCCCTGAAGGCCATCAAGAAGTACATCGCCGCAGAGTACAAGGTCGACTCCGAGAAGCTCGCCCCGTTCATAAGGAGGTACCTGAAGAGCGCGGTCGAGTCGGGCGCCCTTATTCAGACGAAGGGCACCGGCGCCTCCGGTTCGTTCAAGTTGGAATCGAAGAGCTCCAAGAGCGCAGCCGGCAAGAAATCGTCCGCCTCCGCCAAGGCGAAGGTGTCTGCGGCCGCATCGTCGCCGGCCAAATCGAAGAAGGCTGCCGCTTCCCGCGTCGGCGCCGCCGCTTCCCCCGGCGGTAAGAGGAAGAAGGCGACCGCTGCCGCTTCGCCGTCCAAATCGAAGGCCGCAATCGCGAAGGCGACACCCAAAGACAAGAGGGCCGCCGCCGCGGCCAAGAGGAAGCCGGCCGCCGCCAGGAAGGCGGCCGTCGCCTCGCCCGCCAGGGCAAAGTCCGCCGCCGCCGCCGCTGCCGCTCCGAAGGCCAAGAAGACCGCCAAGCCACCTACCAAGAAACCGAAGGCGCCCAAACCGAAAAAAGCAGCGGCCACTCCCAAATCGAAGGCTGCGGCCGGCAAGAAGGCCACCGCCTCGAAGAAGTAGGATCGTAGGTGCGCAAACCTACAATCCTCGTGTGGGTGTCGGTTCGTCCGCCGCCGCCGTCGTCGTGGTCGTCGTCGTCGCGTCGTCGATCCCGAACGTGCAGGCAGGCACGCAGGCAGGAGAATCGCACCTTGCATGGCGTCGCGTGTGTTACATGCACACACGCACACCTATGCGTTCACCAAAAAGCCCTTTTCAGGGCTAACAAAACTTTCATACACGTAATGCACGTGAAATGTTTCTGAAACTATCGTAAACGATGACCGCTACATTCTTCAGGCGCCGCCGTTAATTCAATTCAATATCTGTAGGTACACAAAGAAACGGCAAGCAGCACCACAACCTTCACCATCTCAGAACAAAATTATAATTAGCAACAGCTGTATTATGCCATGCCATGCGATGCGATGCGAATGCGTAATGCAATCAATCAATATACTAATTTTCTTCATAGAAAGAATCCATTTGCATAATAATATGTATCATCTTGTTCATTCGCTTTCTTTCTTCGCCCGGCACAGCGAATTTTCAATTACTGAGACACCGACTGCCTGACGGAGACCTACTAGCTAACTAACTAAAACAGGTAAACGCTAATTAGGGTGCGGTGCCTATTGCCATATGTCTATTGTTCCATTGTTATCTAAAGGATTAACATTTAAGGGACGATATATTTATGTTCCGGTATCGCTTGTTACGTTCCCCACCCCTCGGTCGATTCGACGCCGCTACAAATAAAACGGACAACGCTGCTCGAAAAAAAACACTCTGCTCCGCTCGCCGTACTAAGGCGCGCGCGTTTGTCATTGTTAATTCGCTCACAAACTTTTTCATTACCATGTCCGGACGTGGCAAGGGAGGAAAGGTCAAGGGTAAGGCAAAGTCCCGTTCGAACCGTGCCGGATTACAGTTCCCCGTCGGTCGTATCCATCGTCTGCTGAGGCATGGCAACTACGCCGAGCGCGTGGGTGCCGGCGCTCCCGTCTACCTTGCCGCCGTTATGGAGTACCTAGCGGCTGAGGTGCTCGAGCTGGCAGGCAACGCCGCCAGGGACAACAAGAAGACCAGGATAATCCCGCGTCATCTGCAGCTAGCGATCAGGAACGACGAGGAGCTGAACAAGCTACTGTCGGGCGTTACTATCGCTCAGGGCGGCGTCCTACCTAACATCCAGGCTGTTCTCCTGCCCAAGAAGACCGAGAAGAAGGCGTAATACGACGTTACGCGAAAAAGCAACACTAAAAGGCCCTTTTCAGGGCCACAATATGATTCAGTAACTTAATGTTAATTAATGTTTCTATGACTATGCGTACGTTATGATGTTCATCGTTCAGCGGTTGTTGTTGGTAAGTAAGTAAGTAGGTAATAATAATTATTAGGTCGGTACCTCGTATCGGCTACATCGGCTACGTCAGCGTCAGCAGCAGCAGCAGCAGCAGCAGCAGCAGCAGCCAGCACCGATGACCGCACCAACCGACGACCGCGTACAGTTCAGCGTCTTGATCCTTGATCAATAAAAAGAAACGTTTATACGACATATAAATTCAAATAATTATTAAGTATTATATTGTACATATTAGAATAAACCTACGTAATAAAAGTCCTAGGTATACCCGGACTCTGCGAGTAGTGATAGCATTATGTATGTTAAGCACTATTACTATTATTAGATATTAATAATAATAATAATAATAATTATTATTATTATTATTATTATTACATTTGTGCCTGCTCATAATTAGTGTTTAGTGTAGGTACAAAAACAAAAGAAATATACCTGCGGTTTACGGGTTACGGGTGAGAGTCGGGGCGAAGGGCGGGGGGTAGGATCGATTTTATTACATTGTGCGAGTGAGAAGGCAAATCTGTATATAATTAAGCGACGAACGCCATTGGTCTCAAAGTACGTGCCCGCTCCGCGTCGCCCGCCGCCTCCCCTCGATGTTGAGCTCGTTAAATACGGCTTTTTTCTGGGTGATTTTACTACTTTCCGTCTGTTCGGCTCACGTTGCAGACGTACGTATCGCATCAATACGCATTTATAATAATAATCTAATACATTATCGTCATGCCGCCGAAGACCAGCGGTAAGGCCGCCAAGAAATCCGGCAAGGCCCAGAAGAACATCTCTAAGACTGACAAGAAAAAGAAGAAGCACAAGAGGAAGGAGAGCTACGCCATCTACATCTACAAAGTGCTAAAACAGGTGCACCCCGACACCGGTATCTCCAGCAAGGCCATGTCCATCATGAACTCGTTCGTGAACGACATCTTCGAGCGGATCGCCGCCGAGGCGTCCCGCCTGGCGCACTACAACAAGCGCTCCACCATAACGTCCAGGGAGGTGCAGACGTCCGTGAGGCTGCTGCTGCCCGGCGAGCTGGCGAAGCACGCAGTCAGCGAGGGCACAAAGGCTGTCACCAAGTACACCAGCTCCAAGTAGAGTGTGCCTACTACTAGCCTTGTTGGCGCGACGCATCACACAAAAAAGGCCCTTTTCAGGGCCACAAAATGATTCTATTTATATGTATAACCAACCATATATAATGTTTCTTTCGATTATGAACAAACGAACAAAAACAAAAAACAATACTCGCACACATCTTTGTGCAGTAGTCGTTGTAGCAGTAAGTAAGTATCTAATATAATATAGTAGTAAACGAAATTATATTAAGTATTATTATTATTATTATTACTTAATAATAAACTTACAACAAGAACTTAGCTCGGCCCGCGATGCGATGAGCCGCCAACTTTGCATGCAGTGCAGAATCGGCAACATGATCGAAGCGATGATGATGATGATGATGATGATGATGATGATGATGATGATGATGATGATGATGATGATGATTATGCTCGCTGGGGTGGCTGGCTGGCTGATCGGCTCGCGCTTACTCTGTAAACGAATGATGGATAATAAGTAAGTAAGTAAGACTTTTTGTTTTATTTTTTTTTATTTTTTTTTTTCTTAAATTTATAATTCCTAATAATAATAAGTAAGTAATAATTAATTGATCTTACTGATATGGAAAACTAACAAGTAGTTTTTTTGTTTTAATTTTCTTTTGATGAAATGGAATTATGTATGTAGGTACCTATAATAGTAATAAGTATCATTTTTAGTTATTATTATTATTATTATTATTATTATTATATAAGTATTTTTATTAAAAAATAATTCGAATACACAACACGGCTCGTGTTCCCCCTCCCCCCCTCGTGAGCTGCCTTCCTTCACTTAGGCGCCTCCATACACTATAAATATAAGAGCGCTGCGGCTACGAAATTTTTATTAGTCGCATCGTACCGTGCCGCCGTGAGACCGTGCGTTGCGTTCCGTTCCGTACCGAAGTTTTTTTATTTCTATTGTTCGTTACTACTACAGTAATAAAATAGTGAGACATGGCTCGCACCAAGCAAACTGCCCGCAAGTCGACCGGTGGCAAAGCGCCGCGCAAACAGCTCGCCACTAAGGCGGCCCGCAAGAGCGCACCCGCCACCGGCGGCGTCAAGAAGCCCCATCGCTACAGGCCCGGCACGGTGGCGCTGCGCGAGATCCGTCGCTACCAGAAGAGCACGGAGCTGCTGATCCGCAAGCTGCCGTTCCAGCGTCTCGTGCGTGAGATCGCTCAGGACTTCAAGACCGATCTCCGTTTCCAGAGCTCCGCCGTTATGGCTCTCCAGGAGGCCAGCGAGGCGTACCTGGTGGGTCTGTTCGAGGACACCAATCTGTGCGCAATTCACGCGAAGCGCGTCACCATTATGCCCAAGGACATCCAGCTTGCGCGCAGGATCCGCGGAGAGCGAGCCTAAGCGTTGTTGCGGCGTGCGTTATGCATCAACGATAAAGTGCTTACATACAAAAAGGCCCTTTTCAGGGCCACACATATATCGAAATACAACAAAATGTTTCTTGGGTACATGCAAAACGTCTTTAGTTCGAAACTAGGGAAAAGAATCGATTAAATAAAAATCGATTTTTCCTCATTCACATCTTTATTCGAAACGCACACACAGAACTAATCTTTCTGAATACTATAACAAACTATTAACAAAGTATTATATATTATATTATATTATATTATATTATATTATATTATATTATATTATATTATATTATAAGGAAAAATAATAATAACATACATACATGCGTACCTAGCTTGTTTTAGATTAGATTAATACTTGCCTCGCTACCTAAAATACCGTTATGATTGTATTAGGTAGTTTAATGACAGACACTCATAAAATATACTTAATTATATATACTCACTCACTATTTATGTACACTAATCTCATGCATTCAGAATGTAGAAGGGTTTTTTTTTTTTAATTATTATTATTATTATTATTATTTATCAGTCGCAAATGTACCTCGCCCCGCGACGAAGGGGCGCCCCACACCACGCGCCGCCTCGCCGCTGTAGTCCTCGCTCACTACTATAAATATAACGCGTTTCTACGTTCGCGTCGTAACTGTGTGTCGGTAGCTGTCTGTCGACGCGCTTGCGTTCCCTCGGTTCGTTTCGTTACTCTCTCGAAAAAAAAAAAAAAAAAAAATATGACTGGTCGCGGTAAGGGAGGTAAAGGTCTGGGGAAAGGAGGTGCCAAGCGTCACAGGAAAGTGCTCCGTGATAACATCCAGGGTATAACGAAGCCCGCTATCCGTCGTCTGGCTCGCAGGGGTGGTGTCAAACGTATCTCCGGTCTGATCTACGAGGAGACCCGCGGCGTGCTGAAGGTGTTCCTGGAGAACGTGATCCGTGACGCGGTCACTTACACGGAGCACGCCAAGAGGAAGACCGTCACCGCTATGGATGTGGTCTACGCTCTGAAACGTCAAGGTCGCACCCTATACGGTTTCGGAGGTTAAACGCGGACCGGAATTCCTCCTCGTCCTCGTCTTTCTGCCGACCAGAACCGCAATAAAAAAAAAGGCCCTTTTCAGGGCCGCAAATTATTCTATACCTACTGATGGTAAAACTATGTTTCATTCTGACTGATATGATAAACGTCTTACTTTTAGTATTGGGGATTGGGACTATCATAGACATTATTAATACTTACTAAGTATGTACTTACATAATACTATTCACATTAAATAGAGATAGATAGGCTTAATGGTTACAATGCTCAATATACTTACACATTATTATCAACGATCACTGTTTCAACTTATTTGCGTTTTTTCCTATTCATCGATGAGCGTTAAGATGATTTATGATGAATGTGTTGAGTACTTACTTAGGTATACTTAACATGAAATATTATGAGGGAGTAAGTATGTATTTACTTAATAAATAAAAATATACAAATCATATACTTACTTACTATATAGTAGTTACTTACTAACAATTGGCTTGGCTTGCTAAAACGTGTGCGGTTGGTGTGCGTGCGATGGATGATCATAATGTTATTAAGTATATTGTGTAGATATTCGTATAATGTATATGAATTATTATAGTATTTTAGTGAAAGATTATGATTCGTCTGATAGTTAGCAGTGTTACATTAATATTATGGGAATTATTATGCTATTTGAGTCGGTTCTCGAGTAGTGTTTCACTAAGAATCTGCGCATAGTGTTTTACCGAGCGTTCAAACAGATTGTGTTCTATACGATGAAATATATTAGAATATGTTTGTTATGGTGTCGCACGATGATATTGATATGTTCGCCGTTTATTTGTCGACAGTGAGTATTGAATTAAACAATTAAAATAGAGAAAAATTGAATTTAAACACGACCCGACCTATCCTAGGAGCAGAGTGGCGGAAAAAATGGTCAGTATATAGTTCGGCTTACGTTTGTTCGTTATGATTGTTATCAATGCTGAGGGTCATGTTCAAAAGGAAGACGCATGCCCGTCGGTAAAATGCCGAACAGTATCTAAATTTGTATAAAATCAAATTTAATTAGACCGATGTTAGTGAAAAGTTGTGAGCGTTCCTACGAGAAATCGTCTCTCGGCTGTGCCGTTCTCCTTACGGTCATGCTATACTAGCTTAAACCGAAGCGCCATCTGGTTTTACTTTTACAGTGTTTCGTTCGTTCGTCTCTCGATTCGACGATACTACAAACAAACAATTAATTATTAGCAGCAATGGCAGATACCGCAGTAGCAGCAGAGGCACCAGCCCCGGCGACTCCAGCCAAGAAGCCGAAAGCTTCCGCCGCCGCGAAGAAGCCGAAAGCGAAGCCTACCCATCCGAAAACATCTGAAATGGTGAACAACGCGATCAAGGAGCTGAAGGAGCGCAGCGGTTCCTCCCTGAAGGCCATCAAGAAGTACATCGCCGCAGAGTACAAGGTCGACTCCGAGAAGCTCGCCCCGTTCATAAGGAGGTACCTGAAGAGCGCGGTCGAGTCGGGCGCCCTTATTCAGACGAAGGGCACCGGCGCCTCCGGTTCGTTCAAGTTGGAATCGAAGAGCTCCAAGAGCGCAGCCGGCAAGAAATCGTCCGCCTCCGCCAAGGCGAAGGTGTCTGCGGCCGCATCGTCGCCGGCCAAATCGAAGAAGGCTGCCGCTTCCCGCGTCGGCGCCGCCGCTTCCCCCGGCGGTAAGAGGAAGAAGGCGACCGCTGCCGCTTCGCCGTCCAAATCGAAGGCCGCAATCGCGAAGGCGACACCCAAAGACAAGAGGGCCGCCGCCGCGGCCAAGAGGAAGCCGGCCGCCGCCAGGAAGGCGGCCGTCGCCTCGCCCGCCAGGGCAAAGTCCGCCGCCGCCGCCGCTGCCGCTCCGAAGGCCAAGAAGACCGCCAAGCCACCTACCAAGAAACCGAAGGCGCCCAAACCGAAAAAAGCAGCGGCCACTCCCAAATCGAAGGCTGCGGCCGGCAAGAAGGCCACCGCCTCGAAGAAGTAGGATCGTAGGTGCGCAAACCTACAATCCTCGTGTGGGTGTCGGTTCGTCCGCCGCCGCCGTCGTCGTGGTCGTCGTCGTCGCGTCGTCGATCCCGAACGTGCAGGCAGGCACGCAGGCAGGAGAATCGCACCTTGCATGGCGTCGCGTGTGTTACATGCACACACGCACACCTATGCGTTCACCAAAAAGCCCTTTTCAGGGCTAACAAAACTTTCATACACGTAATGCACGTGAAATGTTTCTGAAACTATCGTAAACGATGACCGCTACATTCTTCAGGCGCCGCCGTTAATTCAATTCAATATCTGTAGGTACACAAAGAAACGGCAAGCAGCACCACAACCTTCACCATCTCAGAACAAAATTATAATTAGCAACAGCTGTATTATGCCATGCCATGCGATGCGATGCGAATGCGTAATGCAATCAATCAATATACTAATTTTCTTCATAGAAAGAATCCATTTGCATAATAATATGTATCATCTTGTTCATTCGCTTTCTTTCTTCGCCCGGCACAGCGAATTTTCAATTACTGAGACACCGACTGCCTGACGGAGACCTACTAGCTAACTAACTAAAACAGGTAAACGCTAATTAGGGTGCGGTGCCTATTGCCATATGTCTATTGTTCCATTGTTATCTAAAGGATTAACATTTAAGGGACGATATATTTATGTTCCGGTATCGCTTGTTACGTTCCCCACCCCTCGGTCGATTCGACGCCGCTACAAATAAAACGGACAACGCTGCTCGAAAAAAAACACTCTGCTCCGCTCGCCGTACTAAGGCGCGCGCGTTTGTCATTGTTAATTCGCTCACAAACTTTTTCATTACCATGTCCGGACGTGGCAAGGGAGGAAAGGTCAAGGGTAAGGCAAAGTCCCGTTCGAACCGTGCCGGATTACAGTTCCCCGTCGGTCGTATCCATCGTCTGCTGAGGCATGGCAACTACGCCGAGCGCGTGGGTGCCGGCGCTCCCGTCTACCTTGCCGCCGTTATGGAGTACCTAGCGGCTGAGGTGCTCGAGCTGGCAGGCAACGCCGCCAGGGACAACAAGAAGACCAGGATAATCCCGCGTCATCTGCAGCTAGCGATCAGGAACGACGAGGAGCTGAACAAGCTACTGTCGGGCGTTACTATCGCTCAGGGCGGCGTCCTACCTAACATCCAGGCTGTTCTCCTGCCCAAGAAGACCGAGAAGAAGGCGTAATACGACGTTACGCGAAAAAGCAACACTAAAAGGCCCTTTTCAGGGCCACAATATGATTCAGTAACTTAATGTTAATTAATGTTTCTATGACTATGCGTACGTTATGATGTTCATCGTTCAGCGGTTGTTGTTGGTAAGTAAGTAAGTAGGTAATAATAATTATTAGGTCGGTACCTCGTATCGGCTACATCGGCTACGTCAGCGTCAGCAGCAGCAGCAGCAGCAGCAGCAGCAGCAGCCAGCACCGATGACCGCACCAACCGACGACCGCGTACAGTTCAGCGTCTTGATCCTTGATCAATAAAAAGAAACGTTTATACGACATATAAATTCAAATAATTATTAAGTATTATATTGTACATATTAGAATAAACCTACGTAATAAAAGTCCTAGGTATACCCGGACTCTGCGAGTAGTGATAGCATTATGTATGTTAAGCACTATTACTATTATTAGATATTAATAATAATAATAATAATAATTATTATTATTATTATTATTATTACATTTGTGCCTGCTCATAATTAGTGTTTAGTGTAGGTACAAAAACAAAAGAAATATACCTGCGGTTTACGGGTTACGGGTGAGAGTCGGGGCGAAGGGCGGGGGGTAGGATCGATTTTATTACATTGTGCGAGTGAGAAGGCAAATCTGTATATAATTAAGCGACGAACGCCATTGGTCTCAAAGTACGTGCCCGCTCCGCGTCGCCCGCCGCCTCCCCTCGATGTTGAGCTCGTTAAATACGGCTTTTTTCTGGGTGATTTTACTACTTTCCGTCTGTTCGGCTCACGTTGCAGACGTACGTATCGCATCAATACGCATTTATAATAATAATCTAATACATTATCGTCATGCCGCCGAAGACCAGCGGTAAGGCCGCCAAGAAATCCGGCAAGGCCCAGAAGAACATCTCTAAGACTGACAAGAAAAAGAAGAAGCACAAGAGGAAGGAGAGCTACGCCATCTACATCTACAAAGTGCTAAAACAGGTGCACCCCGACACCGGTATCTCCAGCAAGGCCATGTCCATCATGAACTCGTTCGTGAACGACATCTTCGAGCGGATCGCCGCCGAGGCGTCCCGCCTGGCGCACTACAACAAGCGCTCCACCATAACGTCCAGGGAGGTGCAGACGTCCGTGAGGCTGCTGCTGCCCGGCGAGCTGGCGAAGCACGCAGTCAGCGAGGGCACAAAGGCTGTCACCAAGTACACCAGCTCCAAGTAGAGTGTGCCTACTACTAGCCTTGTTGGCGCGACGCATCACACAAAAAAGGCCCTTTTCAGGGCCACAAAATGATTCTATTTATATGTATAACCAACCATATATAATGTTTCTTTCGATTATGAACAAACGAACAAAAACAAAAAACAATACTCGCACACATCTTTGTGCAGTAGTCGTTGTAGCAGTAAGTAAGTATCTAATATAATATAGTAGTAAACGAAATTATATTAAGTATTATTATTATTATTATTACTTAATAATAAACTTACAACAAGAACTTAGCTCGGCCCGCGATGCGATGAGCCGCCAACTTTGCATGCAGTGCAGAATCGGCAACATGATCGAAGCGATGATGATGATGATGATGATGATGATGATGATGATGATGATGATGATGATGATGATGATGATTATGCTCGCTGGGGTGGCTGGCTGGCTGATCGGCTCGCGCTTACTCTGTAAACGAATGATGGATAATAAGTAAGTAAGTAAGACTTTTTGTTTTATTTTTTTTTATTTTTTTTTTTCTTAAATTTATAATTCCTAATAATAATAAGTAAGTAATAATTAATTGATCTTACTGATATGGAAAACTAACAAGTAGTTTTTTTGTTTTAATTTTCTTTTGATGAAATGGAATTATGTATGTAGGTACCTATAATAGTAATAAGTATCATTTTTAGTTATTATTATTATTATTATTATTATTATTATATAAGTATTTTTATTAAAAAATAATTCGAATACACAACACGGCTCGTGTTCCCCCTCCCCCCCTCGTGAGCTGCCTTCCTTCACTTAGGCGCCTCCATACACTATAAATATAAGAGCGCTGCGGCTACGAAATTTTTATTAGTCGCATCGTACCGTGCCGCCGTGAGACCGTGCGTTGCGTTCCGTTCCGTACCGAAGTTTTTTTATTTCTATTGTTCGTTACTACTACAGTAATAAAATAGTGAGACATGGCTCGCACCAAGCAAACTGCCCGCAAGTCGACCGGTGGCAAAGCGCCGCGCAAACAGCTCGCCACTAAGGCGGCCCGCAAGAGCGCACCCGCCACCGGCGGCGTCAAGAAGCCCCATCGCTACAGGCCCGGCACGGTGGCGCTGCGCGAGATCCGTCGCTACCAGAAGAGCACGGAGCTGCTGATCCGCAAGCTGCCGTTCCAGCGTCTCGTGCGTGAGATCGCTCAGGACTTCAAGACCGATCTCCGTTTCCAGAGCTCCGCCGTTATGGCTCTCCAGGAGGCCAGCGAGGCGTACCTGGTGGGTCTGTTCGAGGACACCAATCTGTGCGCAATTCACGCGAAGCGCGTCACCATTATGCCCAAGGACATCCAGCTTGCGCGCAGGATCCGCGGAGAGCGAGCCTAAGCGTTGTTGCGGCGTGCGTTATGCATCAACGATAAAGTGCTTACATACAAAAAGGCCCTTTTCAGGGCCACACATATATCGAAATACAACAAAATGTTTCTTGGGTACATGCAAAACGTCTTTAGTTCGAAACTAGGGAAAAGAATCGATTAAATAAAAATCGATTTTTCCTCATTCACATCTTTATTCGAAACGCACACACAGAACTAATCTTTCTGAATACTATAACAAACTATTAACAAAGTATTATATATTATATTATATTATATTATATTATATTATATTATATTATATTATATTATATTATAAGGAAAAATAATAATAACATACATACATGCGTACCTAGCTTGTTTTAGATTAGATTAATACTTGCCTCGCTACCTAAAATACCGTTATGATTGTATTAGGTAGTTTAATGACAGACACTCATAAAATATACTTAATTATATATACTCACTCACTATTTATGTACACTAATCTCATGCATTCAGAATGTAGAAGGGTTTTTTTTTTTTAATTATTATTATTATTATTATTATTTATCAGTCGCAAATGTACCTCGCCCCGCGACGAAGGGGCGCCCCACACCACGCGCCGCCTCGCCGCTGTAGTCCTCGCTCACTACTATAAATATAACGCGTTTCTACGTTCGCGTCGTAACTGTGTGTCGGTAGCTGTCTGTCGACGCGCTTGCGTTCCCTCGGTTCGTTTCGTTACTCTCTCGAAAAAAAAAAAAAAAAAAAATATGACTGGTCGCGGTAAGGGAGGTAAAGGTCTGGGGAAAGGAGGTG
This sequence comes from Chloroclysta siterata, assembly GCA_932294275.1. Classification (NCBI taxonomy): domain Eukaryota; kingdom Metazoa; phylum Arthropoda; class Insecta; order Lepidoptera; family Geometridae; genus Chloroclysta; species Chloroclysta siterata. The sequence goes on from OW028595.1 coordinate 4,407,298, forward strand.
CCAAGCGTCACAGGAAAGTGCTCCGTGATAACATCCAGGGTATAACGAAGCCCGCTATCCGTCGTCTGGCTCGCAGGGGTGGTGTCAAACGTATCTCCGGTCTGATCTACGAGGAGACCCGCGGCGTGCTGAAGGTGTTCCTGGAGAACGTGATCCGTGACGCGGTCACTTACACGGAGCACGCCAAGAGGAAGACCGTCACCGCTATGGATGTGGTCTACGCTCTGAAACGTCAAGGTCGCACCCTATACGGTTTCGGAGGTTAAACGCGGACCGGAATTCCTCCTCGTCCTCGTCTTTCTGCCGACCAGAACCGCAATAAAAAAAAAGGCCCTTTTCAGGGCCGCAAATTATTCTATACCTACTGATGGTAAAACTATGTTTCATTCTGACTGATATGATAAACGTCTTACTTTTAGTATTGGGGATTGGGACTATCATAGACATTATTAATACTTACTAAGTATGTACTTACATAATACTATTCACATTAAATAGAGATAGATAGGCTTAATGGTTACAATGCTCAATATACTTACACATTATTATCAACGATCACTGTTTCAACTTATTTGCGTTTTTTCCTATTCATCGATGAGCGTTAAGATGATTTATGATGAATGTGTTGAGTACTTACTTAGGTATACTTAACATGAAATATTATGAGGGAGTAAGTATGTATTTACTTAATAAATAAAAATATACAAATCATATACTTACTTACTATATAGTAGTTACTTACTAACAATTGGCTTGGCTTGCTAAAACGTGTGCGGTTGGTGTGCGTGCGATGGATGATCATAATGTTATTAAGTATATTGTGTAGATATTCGTATAATGTATATGAATTATTATAGTATTTTAGTGAAAGATTATGATTCGTCTGATAGTTAGCAGTGTTACATTAATATTATGGGAATTATTATGCTATTTGAGTCGGTTCTCGAGTAGTGTTTCACTAAGAATCTGCGCATAGTGTTTTACCGAGCGTTCAAACAGATTGTGTTCTATACGATGAAATATATTAGAATATGTTTGTTATGGTGTCGCACGATGATATTGATATGTTCGCCGTTTATTTGTCGACAGTGAGTATTGAATTAAACAATTAAAATAGAGAAAAATTGAATTTAAACACGACCCGACCTATCCTAGGAGCAGAGTGGCGGAAAAAATGGTCAGTATATAGTTCGGCTTACGTTTGTTCGTTATGATTGTTATCAATGCTGAGGGTCATGTTCAAAAGGAAGACGCATGCCCGTCGGTAAAATGCCGAACAGTATCTAAATTTGTATAAAATCAAATTTAATTAGACCGATGTTAGTGAAAAGTTGTGAGCGTTCCTACGAGAAATCGTCTCTCGGCTGTGCCGTTCTCCTTACGGTCATGCTATACTAGCTTAAACCGAAGCGCCATCTGGTTTTACTTTTACAGTGTTTCGTTCGTTCGTCTCTCGATTCGACGATACTACAAACAAACAATTAATTATTAGCAGCAATGGCAGATACCGCAGTAGCAGCAGAGGCACCAGCCCCGGCGACTCCAGCCAAGAAGCCGAAAGCTTCCGCCGCCGCGAAGAAGCCGAAAGCGAAGCCTACCCATCCGAAAACATCTGAAATGGTGAACAACGCGATCAAGGAGCTGAAGGAGCGCAGCGGTTCCTCCCTGAAGGCCATCAAGAAGTACATCGCCGCAGAGTACAAGGTCGACTCCGAGAAGCTCGCCCCGTTCATAAGGAGGTACCTGAAGAGCGCGGTCGAGTCGGGCGCCCTTATTCAGACGAAGGGCACCGGCGCCTCCGGTTCGTTCAAGTTGGAATCGAAGAGCTCCAAGAGCGCAGCCGGCAAGAAATCGTCCGCCTCCGCCAAGGCGAAGGTGTCTGCGGCCGCATCGTCGCCGGCCAAATCGAAGAAGGCTGCCGCTTCCCGCGTCGGCGCCGCCGCTTCCCCCGGCGGTAAGAGGAAGAAGGCGACCGCTGCCGCTTCGCCGTCCAAATCGAAGGCCGCAATCGCGAAGGCGACACCCAAAGACAAGAGGGCCGCCGCCGCGGCCAAGAGGAAGCCGGCCGCCGCCAGGAAGGCGGCCGTCGCCTCGCCCGCCAGGGCAAAGTCCGCCGCCGCCGCCGCTGCCGCTCCGAAGGCCAAGAAGACCGCCAAGCCACCTACCAAGAAACCGAAGGCGCCCAAACCGAAAAAAGCAGCGGCCACTCCCAAATCGAAGGCTGCGGCCGGCAAGAAGGCCACCGCCTCGAAGAAGTAGGATCGTAGGTGCGCAAACCTACAATCCTCGTGTGGGTGTCGGTTCGTCCGCCGCCGCCGTCGTCGTGGTCGTCGTCGTCGCGTCGTCGATCCCGAACGTGCAGGCAGGCACGCAGGCAGGAGAATCGCACCTTGCATGGCGTCGCGTGTGTTACATGCACACACGCACACCTATGCGTTCACCAAAAAGCCCTTTTCAGGGCTAACAAAACTTTCATACACGTAATGCACGTGAAATGTTTCTGAAACTATCGTAAACGATGACCGCTACATTCTTCAGGCGCCGCCGTTAATTCAATTCAATATCTGTAGGTACACAAAGAAACGGCAAGCAGCACCACAACCTTCACCATCTCAGAACAAAATTATAATTAGCAACAGCTGTATTATGCCATGCCATGCGATGCGATGCGAATGCGTAATGCAATCAATCAATATACTAATTTTCTTCATAGAAAGAATCCATTTGCATAATAATATGTATCATCTTGTTCATTCGCTTTCTTTCTTCGCCCGGCACAGCGAATTTTCAATTACTGAGACACCGACTGCCTGACGGAGACCTACTAGCTAACTAACTAAAACAGGTAAACGCTAATTAGGGTGCGGTGCCTATTGCCATATGTCTATTGTTCCATTGTTATCTAAAGGATTAACATTTAAGGGACGATATATTTATGTTCCGGTATCGCTTGTTACGTTCCCCACCCCTCGGTCGATTCGACGCCGCTACAAATAAAACGGACAACGCTGCTCGAAAAAAAACACTCTGCTCCGCTCGCCGTACTAAGGCGCGCGCGTTTGTCATTGTTAATTCGCTCACAAACTTTTTCATTACCATGTCCGGACGTGGCAAGGGAGGAAAGGTCAAGGGTAAGGCAAAGTCCCGTTCGAACCGTGCCGGATTACAGTTCCCCGTCGGTCGTATCCATCGTCTGCTGAGGCATGGCAACTACGCCGAGCGCGTGGGTGCCGGCGCTCCCGTCTACCTTGCCGCCGTTATGGAGTACCTAGCGGCTGAGGTGCTCGAGCTGGCAGGCAACGCCGCCAGGGACAACAAGAAGACCAGGATAATCCCGCGTCATCTGCAGCTAGCGATCAGGAACGACGAGGAGCTGAACAAGCTACTGTCGGGCGTTACTATCGCTCAGGGCGGCGTCCTACCTAACATCCAGGCTGTTCTCCTGCCCAAGAAGACCGAGAAGAAGGCGTAATACGACGTTACGCGAAAAAGCAACACTAAAAGGCCCTTTTCAGGGCCACAATATGATTCAGTAACTTAATGTTAATTAATGTTTCTATGACTATGCGTACGTTATGATGTTCATCGTTCAGCGGTTGTTGTTGGTAAGTAAGTAAGTAGGTAATAATAATTATTAGGTCGGTACCTCGTATCGGCTACATCGGCTACGTCAGCGTCAGCAGCAGCAGCAGCAGCAGCAGCAGCAGCAGCCAGCACCGATGACCGCACCAACCGACGACCGCGTACAGTTCAGCGTCTTGATCCTTGATCAATAAAAAGAAACGTTTATACGACATATAAATTCAAATAATTATTAAGTATTATATTGTACATATTAGAATAAACCTACGTAATAAAAGTCCTAGGTATACCCGGACTCTGCGAGTAGTGATAGCATTATGTATGTTAAGCACTATTACTATTATTAGATATTAATAATAATAATAATAATAATTATTATTATTATTATTATTATTACATTTGTGCCTGCTCATAATTAGTGTTTAGTGTAGGTACAAAAACAAAAGAAATATACCTGCGGTTTACGGGTTACGGGTGAGAGTCGGGGCGAAGGGCGGGGGGTAGGATCGATTTTATTACATTGTGCGAGTGAGAAGGCAAATCTGTATATAATTAAGCGACGAACGCCATTGGTCTCAAAGTACGTGCCCGCTCCGCGTCGCCCGCCGCCTCCCCTCGATGTTGAGCTCGTTAAATACGGCTTTTTTCTGGGTGATTTTACTACTTTCCGTCTGTTCGGCTCACGTTGCAGACGTACGTATCGCATCAATACGCATTTATAATAATAATCTAATACATTATCGTCATGCCGCCGAAGACCAGCGGTAAGGCCGCCAAGAAATCCGGCAAGGCCCAGAAGAACATCTCTAAGACTGACAAGAAAAAGAAGAAGCACAAGAGGAAGGAGAGCTACGCCATCTACATCTACAAAGTGCTAAAACAGGTGCACCCCGACACCGGTATCTCCAGCAAGGCCATGTCCATCATGAACTCGTTCGTGAACGACATCTTCGAGCGGATCGCCGCCGAGGCGTCCCGCCTGGCGCACTACAACAAGCGCTCCACCATAACGTCCAGGGAGGTGCAGACGTCCGTGAGGCTGCTGCTGCCCGGCGAGCTGGCGAAGCACGCAGTCAGCGAGGGCACAAAGGCTGTCACCAAGTACACCAGCTCCAAGTAGAGTGTGCCTACTACTAGCCTTGTTGGCGCGACGCATCACACAAAAAAGGCCCTTTTCAGGGCCACAAAATGATTCTATTTATATGTATAACCAACCATATATAATGTTTCTTTCGATTATGAACAAACGAACAAAAACAAAAAACAATACTCGCACACATCTTTGTGCAGTAGTCGTTGTAGCAGTAAGTAAGTATCTAATATAATATAGTAGTAAACGAAATTATATTAAGTATTATTATTATTATTATTACTTAATAATAAACTTACAACAAGAACTTAGCTCGGCCCGCGATGCGATGAGCCGCCAACTTTGCATGCAGTGCAGAATCGGCAACATGATCGAAGCGATGATGATGATGATGATGATGATGATGATGATGATGATGATGATGATGATGATGATGATGATTATGCTCGCTGGGGTGGCTGGCTGGCTGATCGGCTCGCGCTTACTCTGTAAACGAATGATGGATAATAAGTAAGTAAGTAAGACTTTTTGTTTTATTTTTTTTTATTTTTTTTTTTCTTAAATTTATAATTCCTAATAATAATAAGTAAGTAATAATTAATTGATCTTACTGATATGGAAAACTAACAAGTAGTTTTTTTGTTTTAATTTTCTTTTGATGAAATGGAATTATGTATGTAGGTACCTATAATAGTAATAAGTATCATTTTTAGTTATTATTATTATTATTATTATTATTATTATATAAGTATTTTTATTAAAAAATAATTCGAATACACAACACGGCTCGTGTTCCCCCTCCCCCCCTCGTGAGCTGCCTTCCTTCACTTAGGCGCCTCCATACACTATAAATATAAGAGCGCTGCGGCTACGAAATTTTTATTAGTCGCATCGTACCGTGCCGCCGTGAGACCGTGCGTTGCGTTCCGTTCCGTACCGAAGTTTTTTTATTTCTATTGTTCGTTACTACTACAGTAATAAAATAGTGAGACATGGCTCGCACCAAGCAAACTGCCCGCAAGTCGACCGGTGGCAAAGCGCCGCGCAAACAGCTCGCCACTAAGGCGGCCCGCAAGAGCGCACCCGCCACCGGCGGCGTCAAGAAGCCCCATCGCTACAGGCCCGGCACGGTGGCGCTGCGCGAGATCCGTCGCTACCAGAAGAGCACGGAGCTGCTGATCCGCAAGCTGCCGTTCCAGCGTCTCGTGCGTGAGATCGCTCAGGACTTCAAGACCGATCTCCGTTTCCAGAGCTCCGCCGTTATGGCTCTCCAGGAGGCCAGCGAGGCGTACCTGGTGGGTCTGTTCGAGGACACCAATCTGTGCGCAATTCACGCGAAGCGCGTCACCATTATGCCCAAGGACATCCAGCTTGCGCGCAGGATCCGCGGAGAGCGAGCCTAAGCGTTGTTGCGGCGTGCGTTATGCATCAACGATAAAGTGCTTACATACAAAAAGGCCCTTTTCAGGGCCACACATATATCGAAATACAACAAAATGTTTCTTGGGTACATGCAAAACGTCTTTAGTTCGAAACTAGGGAAAAGAATCGATTAAATAAAAATCGATTTTTCCTCATTCACATCTTTATTCGAAACGCACACACAGAACTAATCTTTCTGAATACTATAACAAACTATTAACAAAGTATTATATATTATATTATATTATATTATATTATATTATATTATATTATATTATATTATATTATAAGGAAAAATAATAATAACATACATACATGCGTACCTAGCTTGTTTTAGATTAGATTAATACTTGCCTCGCTACCTAAAATACCGTTATGATTGTATTAGGTAGTTTAATGACAGACACTCATAAAATATACTTAATTATATATACTCACTCACTATTTATGTACACTAATCTCATGCATTCAGAATGTAGAAGGGTTTTTTTTTTTTAATTATTATTATTATTATTATTATTTATCAGTCGCAAATGTACCTCGCCCCGCGACGAAGGGGCGCCCCACACCACGCGCCGCCTCGCCGCTGTAGTCCTCGCTCACTACTATAAATATAACGCGTTTCTACGTTCGCGTCGTAACTGTGTGTCGGTAGCTGTCTGTCGACGCGCTTGCGTTCCCTCGGTTCGTTTCGTTACTCTCTCGAAAAAAAAAAAAAAAAAAAATATGACTGGTCGCGGTAAGGGAGGTAAAGGTCTGGGGAAAGGAGGTGCCAAGCGTCACAGGAAAGTGCTCCGTGATAACATCCAGGGTATAACGAAGCCCGCTATCCGTCGTCTGGCTCGCAGGGGTGGTGTCAAACGTATCTCCGGTCTGATCTACGAGGAGACCCGCGGCGTGCTGAAGGTGTTCCTGGAGAACGTGATCCGTGACGCGGTCACTTACACGGAGCACGCCAAGAGGAAGACCGTCACCGCTATGGATGTGGTCTACGCTCTGAAACGTCAAGGTCGCACCCTATACGGTTTCGGAGGTTAAACGCGGACCGGAATTCCTCCTCGTCCTCGTCTTTCTGCCGACCAGAACCGCAATAAAAAAAAAGGCCCTTTTCAGGGCCGCAAATTATTCTATACCTACTGATGGTAAAACTATGTTTCATTCTGACTGATATGATAAACGTCTTACTTTTAGTATTGGGGATTGGGACTATCATAGACATTATTAATACTTACTAAGTATGTACTTACATAATACTATTCACATTAAATAGAGATAGATAGGCTTAATGGTTACAATGCTCAATATACTTACACATTATTATCAACGATCACTGTTTCAACTTATTTGCGTTTTTTCCTATTCATCGATGAGCGTTAAGATGATTTATGATGAATGTGTTGAGTACTTACTTAGGTATACTTAACATGAAATATTATGAGGGAGTAAGTATGTATTTACTTAATAAATAAAAATATACAAATCATATACTTACTTACTATATAGTAGTTACTTACTAACAATTGGCTTGGCTTGCTAAAACGTGTGCGGTTGGTGTGCGTGCGATGGATGATCATAATGTTATTAAGTATATTGTGTAGATATTCGTATAATGTATATGAATTATTATAGTATTTTAGTGAAAGATTATGATTCGTCTGATAGTTAGCAGTGTTACATTAATATTATGGGAATTATTATGCTATTTGAGTCGGTTCTCGAGTAGTGTTTCACTAAGAATCTGCGCATAGTGTTTTACCGAGCGTTCAAACAGATTGTGTTCTATACGATGAAATATATTAGAATATGTTTGTTATGGTGTCGCACGATGATATTGATATGTTCGCCGTTTATTTGTCGACAGTGAGTATTGAATTAAACAATTAAAATAGAGAAAAATTGAATTTAAACACGACCCGACCTATCCTAGGAGCAGAGTGGCGGAAAAAATGGTCAGTATATAGTTCGGCTTACGTTTGTTCGTTATGATTGTTATCAATGCTGAGGGTCATGTTCAAAAGGAAGACGCATGCCCGTCGGTAAAATGCCGAACAGTATCTAAATTTGTATAAAATCAAATTTAATTAGACCGATGTTAGTGAAAAGTTGTGAGCGTTCCTACGAGAAATCGTCTCTCGGCTGTGCCGTTCTCCTTACGGTCATGCTATACTAGCTTAAACCGAAGCGCCATCTGGTTTTACTTTTACTTTACTTTACTTTACCCGCGAAACCACGGCCAAACCCACATGCGCCAACTGCACCCGGGAACATACGGCGAATGATCGCCGATGCCCCGTCTTTAGGCGTGAAGCGCGGAAGAGGGGAATTAAGTTCCCCCCCCCGCTTCCCCCCGCGCCTTCCGCTCCCACCTACAGACGTGAGGCATCCCCTCAAGCGAGGATCGAACCCGCTCCTCAAAACTTCGCTCGCGGCAGGGCGGCGTCACCGACCGCCCGCCCACCCAGGCGCATTGACGCCCCGAGCCGGGCCACGGCGTTCGATCCGCCAGCCCACACTCTCGCTAACCCGCCCACAGAGCGAGGACAACAAGTCCCCGGGAGGCGGAATCGCAGAGGCGGTAAGCGCCGCCGGGCTAAGCCAATTGCGGCTTCCACGCCTCAGCAGCCCCCCATCCCCTCCCAGACTGTTCCTCCCCCCGCTCAGTCAGCCGCTCCCCCCCCGCCCGTTGCCGCGACCCGTTTGGCCCCAGTCCCGACCTACCGCCTGCCGATCCCGGCCGCGGTGGTGGAGTGCGCCAGCGATGATTCGCGAGCAGCGGCGGGTCCAGTTCCCCCCCCCCACCCTCATTCCCTCGGTACTGAGGGCAACCGCCCCGCAGTGGGTGCCGCTGCCTCAGCGCCAACGTCCGGACCCTCGAGCCCGACCGGTCCCAGCACAAGTCCCCCCCCCCTCAGATCTCCACCCGACGCACCCAGCGGCCGGGTTCAGTATGGCAGGATCCGCCGGGAACCCACTGGAGCTAATCCTTGGGGTCCTGACGGAGTTCCTCGTCACCATCGCGGCAGGAGGCAACCTCCAGGACGCCGCGGTGCGAGGACTGGCCTCGCTGAACCGGACCCACAATGGGTAGCACGGATTCACTGAGAGTCCTTTACTGGAATCCCGGAGGGGTCAGGAGTCAGTCCCTGCCCCTCCGCCTCCTCGCCCAAGCACAGGACATTCATGTCATCTTGCTGGGCGAGACTAAATTAGCCCCCCACATCCCCTTTTCCGTGCCCAATTACTTTGTGTATAGACGGGACGAACTGTCCCCCGCCACCCGGAATGCCTTCCGGGGCACCGCTGCCCTTGTCAGGCGGGACGTCATACACGAAGAAATTGAGCACCTTCCCTTTCAGGAGCTGAGAACTACGGGGGTTTTGGTGAGCGCGGCCGGAGTCGAATTAAAACTCTTCGCCGGCTATCGCCCCCCTGGCCCCCGTTATTCCCCTACGGATGTCTCAGCTATTTTTAGCTCCCCCACCCCAACCCTTCTAGCCGCTGACCTCAACGCGAAACACCCCGATTGGGGGTCCCGGGTCATGAACCCCGTGGGCCGTCAACTACAGCGGGACGCGGAGGCCAGCGACATAGTCGTACTAGGGCCTGACTCACCGACACACATACCAACGAACACCCAACATGCCGCTGACGTACTTGACATAGTACTTACAAAAAATTTCCTCTGTCCCGTCCAAGTCGAAGTTTTGTACGACTTGGACACCAACCACCTACCTCTTTTAATCACCCTTGCACTCTCTGCCTCTTTTACTGCCCCCCGCCCTTCTGGCATTAAGACGGATTGGGAGGCTTACTCCCAATCTCTCGCAGGCTTGGATGTGGGTCGCCTCAGCTCCCCAGAGGAGGTAGAGCAGGAGGCGGTTCGACTCGCGTCCAAGCTCACCGAGGCCAAGGATGCGGCCTCCAAGCCGATCTCCAGGCCGACCAAGGTTCGTCAGGACCTTCCCCTGCGTATAAAGCAGGATTTACGCAGGAAGAGGCAGCTGAGGCGCGAATGGTCGCGATCTCGCTGCCCTCGCGTGAGAGCCGATCTCCTGCGAGTCTCCTCGGAGGTCTCCGAGGCTGTTCGGGCCTGGCGTGGCGAGACGTGGGAGGCCACGATCGACCGGGCCGCCGAGCACGACGCCAATCTATACGCGCTCAACCGAGCGCTCACTCGAGCCCCCGCCCCCACCTACCCCCTCCTCGACCGGAGCGGGGTGAGGCGATTTGCCCCCTCAGATCGAGCCGAGATTCTCGCGGCTCATCTTGAGGAGCAGTTTTCGCCACACCCTGTAGCCGCTGATGCCCCGCGAGAGGTGCTGGAACACCACGCAATTGTCGAGGGAAAGGTTAGAGAATTCCTGTCGGGCCCAATCCCCCCCCTCGACGGAGGGTATTTTATATCCCCCGCCGAGGTGAGGAAGGCGATCTTGCGCCTGCAAGGGCGTAAGGCGCCCGGCTTCGACGGAATTACTAACATGTCCCTCCGACAATTGCCCCGCCGAGGTGTGACCGCACTTACGCGGTTATTCAACGGCATTCTCCGGACGTCCCATTTCCCCGACTACTGGAAGACTGGTAAGGTGATCGTCCTTCCAAAGCCGGGTAAGGACCGACGCCTACCTGCGAGCTACAGGCCGATCACCTTACTACCGACTATTGCCAAGCTGTTTGAGCGACTTCTCCTCCGTCGGATATACCCAAGTATAGTACCGCGGCCGGAGCAGTTTGGGTTCCGAAGCCAGCACAGCACGACGCTGCAGTTGACGCGCGTGCTCCACTTGCTGGCCGACGAACTCAACCGTGATCACTGCACCGCCGCGGTATTTTTGGACGTAGAGAAGGCGTTCGACCGAGTTTGGCACGACGGACTACTCTACAAGTTGACTCTGACTGACCTCCCTCCAGCGCTCATTAGGCTTGTTGCTTCGTTCCTCGAGAGACGGAGCTTCTTCGTCTCTGTTGAGCGCATAGGCTCCGCCCCCCGACCAGCCGTTGCGGGGGTACCACAGGGAAGCTGCCTGTCGCCGGCGCTATACGCGCACTATACGAACGACATCCCCACCCTCGAGGGGCACCTGCTCCCCGGGGAAAGGGACGTCGTTCTTGCGTTGTTCGCTGACGACAGCGCTTTCTTCTCGTCTTCCCGCAGCCCAACGATAGCCGCAAGTCGCATGCAGCGACTCCTCGACCTCCTCCCTCCCTGGCTAGACAAATGGCGCATAGCTGTCAACGTCGGTAAGACGGCCGCGCTGTTTGTCGCACATAGCCGAAACCACCCTGACAGATTACGACTCCGGGGCCAGGATATACAGTGGCATACACACGTGCGGTACCTCGGCGTGGATATCGACAGGTCGTTGAGAATGATCCCGCAAGTGAATCGCGCCCTTCAACAGGCGCGAAGCGCTAGGGGTCAACTCCGATCTGTCTTGGTATCCAGACTGCCACTAAGGACCAAGATTCGTGTGTACAAAACTTATATCCGGTCCCGACTGACTTACGCGGCACCAGCATGGTACGCGTTGACGAAGACTGCCGACCGACTACGACTCCAACGAGTCCAAAATGTTGCTCTCCGCACCAGTGTAGGCGCGGGCAGGTATGTCCGCAACGACATAATTGCCCGCGACACAGGTGTGGAGAGCCTTGAAGACCATATTGTGTTGTCCGCCCGTCGTATGTACGACAAGGCGGACAACGGACACCACGCCCACCTGAATGCCCTAGCCCCCCTCCACGCACGCCCGCCCGACTTTGGTAGGCGGTGGAGGCCCCTCCCCCGCGAAATCCTGGGGACTCCGGACCCAGGAAACTGAGGACGAAGCCCCCCACCCCCCTCTCCCATCCCCCGAATTGCATTGCATTATATTTCTATTTTCCCCCCTAATTTGTGTTTGTTTATTGATTGAAATTTTGTCAATTGTAATTTGTAAACTTCCAACTTCTCACTTCACGCATATACTCTCCACTTGATCTCTGCGTATACTAATAAATTGTATTTCACTTAGGAAAAAAAAAAAAAAAAAAAAAAAAAAAAAAAAAAAAAAAACATATATATATAGCCAAAATTGTAAAAATATATATCATTAAAAAAAAAAAAAAAAAAAAAAAAAAAAAACAAAAAAAAAAAAAACAAAACAAAAAATACAAAAAAAAAAAAAAAAAAAAAAAAAAAAACTATTATGATATATATTTATTAGTATAATCCGCCAAACGGCGACACCCCAAGACCCAGGGGTTACTACCCCTGGTGGTGAAAGTCAGGGCAAAGACGTAAGTCGAGGCCCTTCCCTCTCCTCCCTCACAAGGGGAGGAAAGATGACCTTGTTAGTATTAGTAGTTTTACTTTTACAGTGTTTCGTTCGTTCGTCTCTCGATTCGACGATACTACAAACAAACAATTAATTATTAGCAGCAATGGCAGATACCGCAGTAGCAGCAGAGGCACCAGCCCCGGCGACTCCAGCCAAGAAGCCGAAAGCTTCCGCCGCCGCGAAGAAGCCGAAAGCGAAGCCTACCCATCCGAAAACATCTGAAATGGTGAACAACGCGATCAAGGAGCTGAAGGAGCGCAGCGGTTCCTCCCTGAAGGCCATCAAGAAGTACATCGCCGCAGAGTACAAGGTCGACTCCGAGAAGCTCGCCCCGTTCATAAGGAGGTACCTGAAGAGCGCGGTCGAGTCGGGCGCCCTTATTCAGACGAAGGGCACCGGCGCCTCCGGTTCGTTCAAGTTGGAATCGAAGAGCTCCAAGAGCGCAGCCGGCAAGAAATCGTCCGCCTCCGCCAAGGCGAAGGTGTCTGCGGCCGCATCGTCGCCGGCCAAATCGAAGAAGGCTGCCGCTTCCCGCGTCGGCGCCGCCGCTTCCCCCGGCGGTAAGAGGAAGAAGGCGACCGCTGCCGCTTCGCCGTCCAAATCGAAGGCCGCAATCGCGAAGGCGACACCCAAAGACAAGAGGGCCGCCGCCGCGGCCAAGAGGAAGCCGGCCGCCGCCAGGAAGGCGGCCGTCGCCTCGCCCGCCAGGGCAAAGTCCGCCGCCGCCGCCGCTGCCGCTCCGAAGGCCAAGAAGACCGCCAAGCCACCTACCAAGAAACCGAAGGCGCCCAAACCGAAAAAAGCAGCGGCCACTCCCAAATCGAAGGCTGCGGCCGGCAAGAAGGCCACCGCCTCGAAGAAGTAGGATCGTAGGTGCGCAAACCTACAATCCTCGTGTGGGTGTCGGTTCGTCCGCCGCCGCCGTCGTCGTGGTCGTCGTCGTCGCGTCGTCGATCCCGAACGTGCAGGCAGGCACGCAGGCAGGAGAATCGCACCTTGCATGGCGTCGCGTGTGTTACATGCACACACGCACACCTATGCGTTCACCAAAAAGCCCTTTTCAGGGCTAACAAAACTTTCATACACGTAATGCACGTGAAATGTTTCTGAAACTATCGTAAACGATGACCGCTACATTCTTCAGGCGCCGCCGTTAATTCAATTCAATATCTGTAGGTACACAAAGAAACGGCAAGCAGCACCACAACCTTCACCATCTCAGAACAAAATTATAATTAGCAACAGCTGTATTATGCCATGCCATGCGATGCGATGCGAATGCGTAATGCAATCAATCAATATACTAATTTTCTTCATAGAAAGAATCCATTTGCATAATAATATGTATCATCTTGTTCATTCGCTTTCTTTCTTCGCCCGGCACAGCGAATTTTCAATTACTGAGACACCGACTGCCTGACGGAGACCTACTAGCTAACTAACTAAAACAGGTAAACGCTAATTAGGGTGCGGTGCCTATTGCCATATGTCTATTGTTCCATTGTTATCTAAAGGATTAACATTTAAGGGACGATATATTTATGTTCCGGTATCGCTTGTTACGTTCCCCACCCCTCGGTCGATTCGACGCCGCTACAAATAAAACGGACAACGCTGCTCGAAAAAAAACACTCTGCTCCGCTCGCCGTACTAAGGCGCGCGCGTTTGTCATTGTTAATTCGCTCACAAACTTTTTCATTACCATGTCCGGACGTGGCAAGGGAGGAAAGGTCAAGGGTAAGGCAAAGTCCCGTTCGAACCGTGCCGGATTACAGTTCCCCGTCGGTCGTATCCATCGTCTGCTGAGGCATGGCAACTACGCCGAGCGCGTGGGTGCCGGCGCTCCCGTCTACCTTGCCGCCGTTATGGAGTACCTAGCGGCTGAGGTGCTCGAGCTGGCAGGCAACGCCGCCAGGGACAACAAGAAGACCAGGATAATCCCGCGTCATCTGCAGCTAGCGATCAGGAACGACGAGGAGCTGAACAAGCTACTGTCGGGCGTTACTATCGCTCAGGGCGGCGTCCTACCTAACATCCAGGCTGTTCTCCTGCCCAAGAAGACCGAGAAGAAGGCGTAATACGACGTTACGCGAAAAAGCAACACTAAAAGGCCCTTTTCAGGGCCACAATATGATTCAGTAACTTAATGTTAATTAATGTTTCTATGACTATGCGTACGTTATGATGTTCATCGTTCAGCGGTTGTTGTTGGTAAGTAAGTAAGTAGGTAATAATAATTATTAGGTCGGTACCTCGTATCGGCTACATCGGCTACGTCAGCGTCAGCAGCAGCAGCAGCAGCAGCAGCAGCAGCAGCCAGCACCGATGACCGCACCAACCGACGACCGCGTACAGTTCAGCGTCTTGATCCTTGATCAATAAAAAGAAACGTTTATACGACATATAAATTCAAATAATTATTAAGTATTATATTGTACATATTAGAATAAACCTACGTAATAAAAGTCCTAGGTATACCCGGACTCTGCGAGTAGTGATAGCATTATGTATGTTAAGCACTATTACTATTATTAGATATTAATAATAATAATAATAATAATTATTATTATTATTATTATTATTACATTTGTGCCTGCTCATAATTAGTGTTTAGTGTAGGTACAAAAACAAAAGAAATATACCTGCGGTTTACGGGTTACGGGTGAGAGTCGGGGCGAAGGGCGGGGGGTAGGATCGATTTTATTACATTGTGCGAGTGAGAAGGCAAATCTGTATATAATTAAGCGACGAACGCCATTGGTCTCAAAGTACGTGCCCGCTCCGCGTCGCCCGCCGCCTCCCCTCGATGTTGAGCTCGTTAAATACGGCTTTTTTCTGGGTGATTTTACTACTTTCCGTCTGTTCGGCTCACGTTGCAGACGTACGTATCGCATCAATACGCATTTATAATAATAATCTAATACATTATCGTCATGCCGCCGAAGACCAGCGGTAAGGCCGCCAAGAAATCCGGCAAGGCCCAGAAGAACATCTCTAAGACTGACAAGAAAAAGAAGAAGCACAAGAGGAAGGAGAGCTACGCCATCTACATCTACAAAGTGCTAAAACAGGTGCACCCCGACACCGGTATCTCCAGCAAGGCCATGTCCATCATGAACTCGTTCGTGAACGACATCTTCGAGCGGATCGCCGCCGAGGCGTCCCGCCTGGCGCACTACAACAAGCGCTCCACCATAACGTCCAGGGAGGTGCAGACGTCCGTGAGGCTGCTGCTGCCCGGCGAGCTGGCGAAGCACGCAGTCAGCGAGGGCACAAAGGCTGTCACCAAGTACACCAGCTCCAAGTAGAGTGTGCCTACTACTAGCCTTGTTGGCGCGACGCATCACACAAAAAAGGCCCTTTTCAGGGCCACAAAATGATTCTATTTATATGTATAACCAACCATATATAATGTTTCTTTCGATTATGAACAAACGAACAAAAACAAAAAACAATACTCGCACACATCTTTGTGCAGTAGTCGTTGTAGCAGTAAGTAAGTATCTAATATAATATAGTAGTAAACGAAATTATATTAAGTATTATTATTATTATTATTACTTAATAATAAACTTACAACAAGAACTTAGCTCGGCCCGCGATGCGATGAGCCGCCAACTTTGCATGCAGTGCAGAATCGGCAACATGATCGAAGCGATGATGATGATGATGATGATGATGATGATGATGATGATGATGATGATGATGATGATGATGATTATGCTCGCTGGGGTGGCTGGCTGGCTGATCGGCTCGCGCTTACTCTGTAAACGAATGATGGATAATAAGTAAGTAAGTAAGACTTTTTGTTTTATTTTTTTTTATTTTTTTTTTTCTTAAATTTATAATTCCTAATAATAATAAGTAAGTAATAATTAATTGATCTTACTGATATGGAAAACTAACAAGTAGTTTTTTTGTTTTAATTTTCTTTTGATGAAATGGAATTATGTATGTAGGTACCTATAATAGTAATAAGTATCATTTTTAGTTATTATTATTATTATTATTATTATTATTATATAAGTATTTTTATTAAAAAATAATTCGAATACACAACACGGCTCGTGTTCCCCCTCCCCCCCTCGTGAGCTGCCTTCCTTCACTTAGGCGCCTCCATACACTATAAATATAAGAGCGCTGCGGCTACGAAATTTTTATTAGTCGCATCGTACCGTGCCGCCGTGAGACCGTGCGTTGCGTTCCGTTCCGTACCGAAGTTTTTTTATTTCTATTGTTCGTTACTACTACAGTAATAAAATAGTGAGACATGGCTCGCACCAAGCAAACTGCCCGCAAGTCGACCGGTGGCAAAGCGCCGCGCAAACAGCTCGCCACTAAGGCGGCCCGCAAGAGCGCACCCGCCACCGGCGGCGTCAAGAAGCCCCATCGCTACAGGCCCGGCACGGTGGCGCTGCGCGAGATCCGTCGCTACCAGAAGAGCACGGAGCTGCTGATCCGCAAGCTGCCGTTCCAGCGTCTCGTGCGTGAGATCGCTCAGGACTTCAAGACCGATCTCCGTTTCCAGAGCTCCGCCGTTATGGCTCTCCAGGAGGCCAGCGAGGCGTACCTGGTGGGTCTGTTCGAGGACACCAATCTGTGCGCAATTCACGCGAAGCGCGTCACCATTATGCCCAAGGACATCCAGCTTGCGCGCAGGATCCGCGGAGAGCGAGCCTAAGCGTTGTTGCGGCGTGCGTTATGCATCAACGATAAAGTGCTTACATACAAAAAGGCCCTTTTCAGGGCCACACATATATCGAAATACAACAAAATGTTTCTTGGGTACATGCAAAACGTCTTTAGTTCGAAACTAGGGAAAAGAATCGATTAAATAAAAATCGATTTTTCCTCATTCACATCTTTATTCGAAACGCACACACAGAACTAATCTTTCTGAATACTATAACAAACTATTAACAAAGTATTATATATTATATTATATTATATTATATTATATTATATTATATTATATTATATTATATTATAAGGAAAAATAATAATAACATACATACATGCGTACCTAGCTTGTTTTAGATTAGATTAATACTTGCCTCGCTACCTAAAATACCGTTATGATTGTATTAGGTAGTTTAATGACAGACACTCATAAAATATACTTAATTATATATACTCACTCACTATTTATGTACACTAATCTCATGCATTCAGAATGTAGAAGGGTTTTTTTTTTTTAATTATTATTATTATTATTATTATTTATCAGTCGCAAATGTACCTCGCCCCGCGACGAAGGGGCGCCCCACACCACGCGCCGCCTCGCCGCTGTAGTCCTCGCTCACTACTATAAATATAACGCGTTTCTACGTTCGCGTCGTAACTGTGTGTCGGTAGCTGTCTGTCGACGCGCTTGCGTTCCCTCGGTTCGTTTCGTTACTCTCTCGAAAAAAAAAAAAAAAAAAAATATGACTGGTCGCGGTAAGGGAGGTAAAGGTCTGGGGAAAGGAGGTGCCAAGCGTCACAGGAAAGTGCTCCGTGATAACATCCAGGGTATAACGAAGCCCGCTATCCGTCGTCTGGCTCGCAGGGGTGGTGTCAAACGTATCTCCGGTCTGATCTACGAGGAGACCCGCGGCGTGCTGAAGGTGTTCCTGGAGAACGTGATCCGTGACGCGGTCACTTACACGGAGCACGCCAAGAGGAAGACCGTCACCGCTATGGATGTGGTCTACGCTCTGAAACGTCAAGGTCGCACCCTATACGGTTTCGGAGGTTAAACGCGGACCGGAATTCCTCCTCGTCCTCGTCTTTCTGCCGACCAGAACCGCAATAAAAAAAAAGGCCCTTTTCAGGGCCGCAAATTATTCTATACCTACTGATGGTAAAACTATGTTTCATTCTGACTGATATGATAAACGTCTTACTTTTAGTATTGGGGATTGGGACTATCATAGACATTATTAATACTTACTAAGTATGTACTTACATAATACTATTCACATTAAATAGAGATAGATAGGCTTAATGGTTACAATGCTCAATATACTTACACATTATTATCAACGATCACTGTTTCAACTTATTTGCGTTTTTTCCTATTCATCGATGAGCGTTAAGATGATTTATGATGAATGTGTTGAGTACTTACTTAGGTATACTTAACATGAAATATTATGAGGGAGTAAGTATGTATTTACTTAATAAATAAAAATATACAAATCATATACTTACTTACTATATAGTAGTTACTTACTAACAATTGGCTTGGCTTGCTAAAACGTGTGCGGTTGGTGTGCGTGCGATGGATGATCATAATGTTATTAAGTATATTGTGTAGATATTCGTATAATGTATATGAATTATTATAGTATTTTAGTGAAAGATTATGATTCGTCTGATAGTTAGCAGTGTTACATTAATATTATGGGAATTATTATGCTATTTGAGTCGGTTCTCGAGTAGTGTTTCACTAAGAATCTGCGCATAGTGTTTTACCGAGCGTTCAAACAGATTGTGTTCTATACGATGAAATATATTAGAATATGTTTGTTATGGTGTCGCACGATGATATTGATATGTTCGCCGTTTATTTGTCGACAGTGAGTATTGAATTAAACAATTAAAATAGAGAAAAATTGAATTTAAACACGACCCGACCTATCCTAGGAGCAGAGTGGCGGAAAAAATGGTCAGTATATAGTTCGGCTTACGTTTGTTCGTTATGATTGTTATCAATGCTGAGGGTCATGTTCAAAAGGAAGACGCATGCCCGTCGGTAAAATGCCGAACAGTATCTAAATTTGTATAAAATCAAATTTAATTAGACCGATGTTAGTGAAAAGTTGTGAGCGTTCCTACGAGAAATCGTCTCTCGGCTGTGCCGTTCTCCTTACGGTCATGCTATACTAGCTTAAACCGAAGCGCCATCTGGTTTTACTTTTACAGTGTTTCGTTCGTTCGTCTCTCGATTCGACGATACTACAAACAAACAATTAATTATTAGCAGCAATGGCAGATACCGCAGTAGCAGCAGAGGCACCAGCCCCGGCGACTCCAGCCAAGAAGCCGAAAGCTTCCGCCGCCGCGAAGAAGCCGAAAGCGAAGCCTACCCATCCGAAAACATCTGAAATGGTGAACAACGCGATCAAGGAGCTGAAGGAGCGCAGCGGTTCCTCCCTGAAGGCCATCAAGAAGTACATCGCCGCAGAGTACAAGGTCGACTCCGAGAAGCTCGCCCCGTTCATAAGGAGGTACCTGAAGAGCGCGGTCGAGTCGGGCGCCCTTATTCAGACGAAGGGCACCGGCGCCTCCGGTTCGTTCAAGTTGGAATCGAAGAGCTCCAAGAGCGCAGCCGGCAAGAAATCGTCCGCCTCCGCCAAGGCGAAGGTGTCTGCGGCCGCATCGTCGCCGGCCAAATCGAAGAAGGCTGCCGCTTCCCGCGTCGGCGCCGCCGCTTCCCCCGGCGGTAAGAGGAAGAAGGCGACCGCTGCCGCTTCGCCGTCCAAATCGAAGGCCGCAATCGCGAAGGCGACACCCAAAGACAAGAGGGCCGCCGCCGCGGCCAAGAGGAAGCCGGCCGCCGCCAGGAAGGCGGCCGTCGCCTCGCCCGCCAGGGCAAAGTCCGCCGCCGCCGCCGCTGCCGCTCCGAAGGCCAAGAAGACCGCCAAGCCACCTACCAAGAAACCGAAGGCGCCCAAACCGAAAAAAGCAGCGGCCACTCCCAAATCGAAGGCTGCGGCCGGCAAGAAGGCCACCGCCTCGAAGAAGTAGGATCGTAGGTGCGCAAACCTACAATCCTCGTGTGGGTGTCGGTTCGTCCGCCGCCGCCGTCGTCGTGGTCGTCGTCGTCGCGTCGTCGATCCCGAACGTGCAGGCAGGCACGCAGGCAGGAGAATCGCACCTTGCATGGCGTCGCGTGTGTTACATGCACACACGCACACCTATGCGTTCACCAAAAAGCCCTTTTCAGGGCTAACAAAACTTTCATACACGTAATGCACGTGAAATGTTTCTGAAACTATCGTAAACGATGACCGCTACATTCTTCAGGCGCCGCCGTTAATTCAATTCAATATCTGTAGGTACACAAAGAAACGGCAAGCAGCACCACAACCTTCACCATCTCAGAACAAAATTATAATTAGCAACAGCTGTATTATGCCATGCCATGCGATGCGATGCGAATGCGTAATGCAATCAATCAATATACTAATTTTCTTCATAGAAAGAATCCATTTGCATAATAATATGTATCATCTTGTTCATTCGCTTTCTTTCTTCGCCCGGCACAGCGAATTTTCAATTACTGAGACACCGACTGCCTGACGGAGACCTACTAGCTAACTAACTAAAACAGGTAAACGCTAATTAGGGTGCGGTGCCTATTGCCATATGTCTATTGTTCCATTGTTATCTAAAGGATTAACATTTAAGGGACGATATATTTATGTTCCGGTATCGCTTGTTACGTTCCCCACCCCTCGGTCGATTCGACGCCGCTACAAATAAAACGGACAACGCTGCTCGAAAAAAAACACTCTGCTCCGCTCGCCGTACTAAGGCGCGCGCGTTTGTCATTGTTAATTCGCTCACAAACTTTTTCATTACCATGTCCGGACGTGGCAAGGGAGGAAAGGTCAAGGGTAAGGCAAAGTCCCGTTCGAACCGTGCCGGATTACAGTTCCCCGTCGGTCGTATCCATCGTCTGCTGAGGCATGGCAACTACGCCGAGCGCGTGGGTGCCGGCGCTCCCGTCTACCTTGCCGCCGTTATGGAGTACCTAGCGGCTGAGGTGCTCGAGCTGGCAGGCAACGCCGCCAGGGACAACAAGAAGACCAGGATAATCCCGCGTCATCTGCAGCTAGCGATCAGGAACGACGAGGAGCTGAACAAGCTACTGTCGGGCGTTACTATCGCTCAGGGCGGCGTCCTACCTAACATCCAGGCTGTTCTCCTGCCCAAGAAGACCGAGAAGAAGGCGTAATACGACGTTACGCGAAAAAGCAACACTAAAAGGCCCTTTTCAGGGCCACAATATGATTCAGTAACTTAATGTTAATTAATGTTTCTATGACTATGCGTACGTTATGATGTTCATCGTTCAGCGGTTGTTGTTGGTAAGTAAGTAAGTAGGTAATAATAATTATTAGGTCGGTACCTCGTATCGGCTACATCGGCTACGTCAGCGTCAGCAGCAGCAGCAGCAGCAGCAGCAGCAGCAGCCAGCACCGATGACCGCACCAACCGACGACCGCGTACAGTTCAGCGTCTTGATCCTTGATCAATAAAAAGAAACGTTTATACGACATATAAATTCAAATAATTATTAAGTATTATATTGTACATATTAGAATAAACCTACGTAATAAAAGTCCTAGGTATACCCGGACTCTGCGAGTAGTGATAGCATTATGTATGTTAAGCACTATTACTATTATTAGATATTAATAATAATAATAATAATAATTATTATTATTATTATTATTATTACATTTGTGCCTGCTCATAATTAGTGTTTAGTGTAGGTACAAAAACAAAAGAAATATACCTGCGGTTTACGGGTTACGGGTGAGAGTCGGGGCGAAGGGCGGGGGGTAGGATCGATTTTATTACATTGTGCGAGTGAGAAGGCAAATCTGTATATAATTAAGCGACGAACGCCATTGGTCTCAAAGTACGTGCCCGCTCCGCGTCGCCCGCCGCCTCCCCTCGATGTTGAGCTCGTTAAATACGGCTTTTTTCTGGGTGATTTTACTACTTTCCGTCTGTTCGGCTCACGTTGCAGACGTACGTATCGCATCAATACGCATTTATAATAATAATCTAATACATTATCGTCATGCCGCCGAAGACCAGCGGTAAGGCCGCCAAGAAATCCGGCAAGGCCCAGAAGAACATCTCTAAGACTGACAAGAAAAAGAAGAAGCACAAGAGGAAGGAGAGCTACGCCATCTACATCTACAAAGTGCTAAAACAGGTGCACCCCGACACCGGTATCTCCAGCAAGGCCATGTCCATCATGAACTCGTTCGTGAACGACATCTTCGAGCGGATCGCCGCCGAGGCGTCCCGCCTGGCGCACTACAACAAGCGCTCCACCATAACGTCCAGGGAGGTGCAGACGTCCGTGAGGCTGCTGCTGCCCGGCGAGCTGGCGAAGCACGCAGTCAGCGAGGGCACAAAGGCTGTCACCAAGTACACCAGCTCCAAGTAGAGTGTGCCTACTACTAGCCTTGTTGGCGCGACGCATCACACAAAAAAGGCCCTTTTCAGGGCCACAAAATGATTCTATTTATATGTATAACCAACCATATATAATGTTTCTTTCGATTATGAACAAACGAACAAAAACAAAAAACAATACTCGCACACATCTTTGTGCAGTAGTCGTTGTAGCAGTAAGTAAGTATCTAATATAATATAGTAGTAAACGAAATTATATTAAGTATTATTATTATTATTATTACTTAATAATAAACTTACAACAAGAACTTAGCTCGGCCCGCGATGCGATGAGCCGCCAACTTTGCATGCAGTGCAGAATCGGCAACATGATCGAAGCGATGATGATGATGATGATGATGATGATGATGATGATGATGATGATGATGATGATGATGATGATTATGCTCGCTGGGGTGGCTGGCTGGCTGATCGGCTCGCGCTTACTCTGTAAACGAATGATGGATAATAAGTAAGTAAGTAAGACTTTTTGTTTTATTTTTTTTTATTTTTTTTTTTCTTAAATTTATAATTCCTAATAATAATAAGTAAGTAATAATTAATTGATCTTACTGATATGGAAAACTAACAAGTAGTTTTTTTGTTTTAATTTTCTTTTGATGAAATGGAATTATGTATGTAGGTACCTATAATAGTAATAAGTATCATTTTTAGTTATTATTATTATTATTATTATTATTATTATATAAGTATTTTTATTAAAAAATAATTCGAATACACAACACGGCTCGTGTTCCCCCTCCCCCCCTCGTGAGCTGCCTTCCTTCACTTAGGCGCCTCCATACACTATAAATATAAGAGCGCTGCGGCTACGAAATTTTTATTAGTCGCATCGTACCGTGCCGCCGTGAGACCGTGCGTTGCGTTCCGTTCCGTACCGAAGTTTTTTTATTTCTATTGTTCGTTACTACTACAGTAATAAAATAGTGAGACATGGCTCGCACCAAGCAAACTGCCCGCAAGTCGACCGGTGGCAAAGCGCCGCGCAAACAGCTCGCCACTAAGGCGGCCCGCAAGAGCGCACCCGCCACCGGCGGCGTCAAGAAGCCCCATCGCTACAGGCCCGGCACGGTGGCGCTGCGCGAGATCCGTCGCTACCAGAAGAGCACGGAGCTGCTGATCCGCAAGCTGCCGTTCCAGCGTCTCGTGCGTGAGATCGCTCAGGACTTCAAGACCGATCTCCGTTTCCAGAGCTCCGCCGTTATGGCTCTCCAGGAGGCCAGCGAGGCGTACCTGGTGGGTCTGTTCGAGGACACCAATCTGTGCGCAATTCACGCGAAGCGCGTCACCATTATGCCCAAGGACATCCAGCTTGCGCGCAGGATCCGCGGAGAGCGAGCCTAAGCGTTGTTGCGGCGTGCGTTATGCATCAACGATAAAGTGCTTACATACAAAAAGGCCCTTTTCAGGGCCACACATATATCGAAATACAACAAAATGTTTCTTGGGTACATGCAAAACGTCTTTAGTTCGAAACTAGGGAAAAGAATCGATTAAATAAAAATCGATTTTTCCTCATTCACATCTTTATTCGAAACGCACACACAGAACTAATCTTTCTGAATACTATAACAAACTATTAACAAAGTATTATATATTATATTATATTATATTATATTATATTATATTATATTATATTATATTATATTATAAGGAAAAATAATAATAACATACATACATGCGTACCTAGCTTGTTTTAGATTAGATTAATACTTGCCTCGCTACCTAAAATACCGTTATGATTGTATTAGGTAGTTTAATGACAGACACTCATAAAATATACTTAATTATATATACTCACTCACTATTTATGTACACTAATCTCATGCATTCAGAATGTAGAAGGGTTTTTTTTTTTTAATTATTATTATTATTATTATTATTTATCAGTCGCAAATGTACCTCGCCCCGCGACGAAGGGGCGCCCCACACCACGCGCCGCCTCGCCGCTGTAGTCCTCGCTCACTACTATAAATATAACGCGTTTCTACGTTCGCGTCGTAACTGTGTGTCGGTAGCTGTCTGTCGACGCGCTTGCGTTCCCTCGGTTCGTTTCGTTACTCTCTCGAAAAAAAAAAAAAAAAAAAATATGACTGGTCGCGGTAAGGGAGGTAAAGGTCTGGGGAAAGGAGGTGCCAAGCGTCACAGGAAAGTGCTCCGTGATAACATCCAGGGTATAACGAAGCCCGCTATCCGTCGTCTGGCTCGCAGGGGTGGTGTCAAACGTATCTCCGGTCTGATCTACGAGGAGACCCGCGGCGTGCTGAAGGTGTTCCTGGAGAACGTGATCCGTGACGCGGTCACTTACACGGAGCACGCCAAGAGGAAGACCGTCACCGCTATGGATGTGGTCTACGCTCTGAAACGTCAAGGTCGCACCCTATACGGTTTCGGAGGTTAAACGCGGACCGGAATTCCTCCTCGTCCTCGTCTTTCTGCCGACCAGAACCGCAATAAAAAAAAAGGCCCTTTTCAGGGCCGCAAATTATTCTATACCTACTGATGGTAAAACTATGTTTCATTCTGACTGATATGATAAACGTCTTACTTTTAGTATTGGGGATTGGGACTATCATAGACATTATTAATACTTACTAAGTATGTACTTACATAATACTATTCACATTAAATAGAGATAGATAGGCTTAATGGTTACAATGCTCAATATACTTACACATTATTATCAACGATCACTGTTTCAACTTATTTGCGTTTTTTCCTATTCATCGATGAGCGTTAAGATGATTTATGATGAATGTGTTGAGTACTTACTTAGGTATACTTAACATGAAATATTATGAGGGAGTAAGTATGTATTTACTTAATAAATAAAAATATACAAATCATATACTTACTTACTATATAGTAGTTACTTACTAACAATTGGCTTGGCTTGCTAAAACGTGTGCGGTTGGTGTGCGTGCGATGGATGATCATAATGTTATTAAGTATATTGTGTAGATATTCGTATAATGTATATGAATTATTATAGTATTTTAGTGAAAGATTATGATTCGTCTGATAGTTAGCAGTGTTACATTAATATTATGGGAATTATTATGCTATTTGAGTCGGTTCTCGAGTAGTGTTTCACTAAGAATCTGCGCATAGTGTTTTACCGAGCGTTCAAACAGATTGTGTTCTATACGATGAAATATATTAGAATATGTTTGTTATGGTGTCGCACGATGATATTGATATGTTCGCCGTTTATTTGTCGACAGTGAGTATTGAATTAAACAATTAAAATAGAGAAAAATTGAATTTAAACACGACCCGACCTATCCTAGGAGCAGAGTGGCGGAAAAAATGGTCAGTATATAGTTCGGCTTACGTTTGTTCGTTATGATTGTTATCAATGCTGAGGGTCATGTTCAAAAGGAAGACGCATGCCCGTCGGTAAAATGCCGAACAGTATCTAAATTTGTATAAAATCAAATTTAATTAGACCGATGTTAGTGAAAAGTTGTGAGCGTTCCTACGAGAAATCGTCTCTCGGCTGTGCCGTTCTCCTTACGGTCATGCTATACTAGCTTAAACCGAAGCGCCATCTGGTTTTACTTTTACAGTGTTTCGTTCGTTCGTCTCTCGATTCGACGATACTACAAACAAACAATTAATTATTAGCAGCAATGGCAGATACCGCAGTAGCAGCAGAGGCACCAGCCCCGGCGACTCCAGCCAAGAAGCCGAAAGCTTCCGCCGCCGCGAAGAAGCCGAAAGCGAAGCCTACCCATCCGAAAACATCTGAAATGGTGAACAACGCGATCAAGGAGCTGAAGGAGCGCAGCGGTTCCTCCCTGAAGGCCATCAAGAAGTACATCGCCGCAGAGTACAAGGTCGACTCCGAGAAGCTCGCCCCGTTCATAAGGAGGTACCTGAAGAGCGCGGTCGAGTCGGGCGCCCTTATTCAGACGAAGGGCACCGGCGCCTCCGGTTCGTTCAAGTTGGAATCGAAGAGCTCCAAGAGCGCAGCCGGCAAGAAATCGTCCGCCTCCGCCAAGGCGAAGGTGTCTGCGGCCGCATCGTCGCCGGCCAAATCGAAGAAGGCTGCCGCTTCCCGCGTCGGCGCCGCCGCTTCCCCCGGCGGTAAGAGGAAGAAGGCGACCGCTGCCGCTTCGCCGTCCAAATCGAAGGCCGCAATCGCGAAGGCGACACCCAAAGACAAGAGGGCCGCCGCCGCGGCCAAGAGGAAGCCGGCCGCCGCCAGGAAGGCGGCCGTCGCCTCGCCCGCCAGGGCAAAGTCCGCCGCCGCCGCCGCTGCCGCTCCGAAGGCCAAGAAGACCGCCAAGCCACCTACCAAGAAACCGAAGGCGCCCAAACCGAAAAAAGCAGCGGCCACTCCCAAATCGAAGGCTGCGGCCGGCAAGAAGGCCACCGCCTCGAAGAAGTAGGATCGTAGGTGCGCAAACCTACAATCCTCGTGTGGGTGTCGGTTCGTCCGCCGCCGCCGTCGTCGTGGTCGTCGTCGTCGCGTCGTCGATCCCGAACGTGCAGGCAGGCACGCAGGCAGGAGAATCGCACCTTGCATGGCGTCGCGTGTGTTACATGCACACACGCACACCTATGCGTTCACCAAAAAGCCCTTTTCAGGGCTAACAAAACTTTCATACACGTAATGCACGTGAAATGTTTCTGAAACTATCGTAAACGATGACCGCTACATTCTTCAGGCGCCGCCGTTAATTCAATTCAATATCTGTAGGTACACAAAGAAACGGCAAGCAGCACCACAACCTTCACCATCTCAGAACAAAATTATAATTAGCAACAGCTGTATTATGCCATGCCATGCGATGCGATGCGAATGCGTAATGCAATCAATCAATATACTAATTTTCTTCATAGAAAGAATCCATTTGCATAATAATATGTATCATCTTGTTCATTCGCTTTCTTTCTTCGCCCGGCACAGCGAATTTTCAATTACTGAGACACCGACTGCCTGACGGAGACCTACTAGCTAACTAACTAAAACAGGTAAACGCTAATTAGGGTGCGGTGCCTATTGCCATATGTCTATTGTTCCATTGTTATCTAAAGGATTAACATTTAAGGGACGATATATTTATGTTCCGGTATCGCTTGTTACGTTCCCCACCCCTCGGTCGATTCGACGCCGCTACAAATAAAACGGACAACGCTGCTCGAAAAAAAACACTCTGCTCCGCTCGCCGTACTAAGGCGCGCGCGTTTGTCATTGTTAATTCGCTCACAAACTTTTTCATTACCATGTCCGGACGTGGCAAGGGAGGAAAGGTCAAGGGTAAGGCAAAGTCCCGTTCGAACCGTGCCGGATTACAGTTCCCCGTCGGTCGTATCCATCGTCTGCTGAGGCATGGCAACTACGCCGAGCGCGTGGGTGCCGGCGCTCCCGTCTACCTTGCCGCCGTTATGGAGTACCTAGCGGCTGAGGTGCTCGAGCTGGCAGGCAACGCCGCCAGGGACAACAAGAAGACCAGGATAATCCCGCGTCATCTGCAGCTAGCGATCAGGAACGACGAGGAGCTGAACAAGCTACTGTCGGGCGTTACTATCGCTCAGGGCGGCGTCCTACCTAACATCCAGGCTGTTCTCCTGCCCAAGAAGACCGAGAAGAAGGCGTAATACGACGTTACGCGAAAAAGCAACACTAAAAGGCCCTTTTCAGGGCCACAATATGATTCAGTAACTTAATGTTAATTAATGTTTCTATGACTATGCGTACGTTATGATGTTCATCGTTCAGCGGTTGTTGTTGGTAAGTAAGTAAGTAGGTAATAATAATTATTAGGTCGGTACCTCGTATCGGCTACATCGGCTACGTCAGCGTCAGCAGCAGCAGCAGCAGCAGCAGCAGCAGCAGCCAGCACCGATGACCGCACCAACCGACGACCGCGTACAGTTCAGCGTCTTGATCCTTGATCAATAAAAAGAAACGTTTATACGACATATAAATTCAAATAATTATTAAGTATTATATTGTACATATTAGAATAAACCTACGTAATAAAAGTCCTAGGTATACCCGGACTCTGCGAGTAGTGATAGCATTATGTATGTTAAGCACTATTACTATTATTAGATATTAATAATAATAATAATAATAATTATTATTATTATTATTATTATTACATTTGTGCCTGCTCATAATTAGTGTTTAGTGTAGGTACAAAAACAAAAGAAATATACCTGCGGTTTACGGGTTACGGGTGAGAGTCGGGGCGAAGGGCGGGGGGTAGGATCGATTTTATTACATTGTGCGAGTGAGAAGGCAAATCTGTATATAATTAAGCGACGAACGCCATTGGTCTCAAAGTACGTGCCCGCTCCGCGTCGCCCGCCGCCTCCCCTCGATGTTGAGCTCGTTAAATACGGCTTTTTTCTGGGTGATTTTACTACTTTCCGTCTGTTCGGCTCACGTTGCAGACGTACGTATCGCATCAATACGCATTTATAATAATAATCTAATACATTATCGTCATGCCGCCGAAGACCAGCGGTAAGGCCGCCAAGAAATCCGGCAAGGCCCAGAAGAACATCTCTAAGACTGACAAGAAAAAGAAGAAGCACAAGAGGAAGGAGAGCTACGCCATCTACATCTACAAAGTGCTAAAACAGGTGCACCCCGACACCGGTATCTCCAGCAAGGCCATGTCCATCATGAACTCGTTCGTGAACGACATCTTCGAGCGGATCGCCGCCGAGGCGTCCCGCCTGGCGCACTACAACAAGCGCTCCACCATAACGTCCAGGGAGGTGCAGACGTCCGTGAGGCTGCTGCTGCCCGGCGAGCTGGCGAAGCACGCAGTCAGCGAGGGCACAAAGGCTGTCACCAAGTACACCAGCTCCAAGTAGAGTGTGCCTACTACTAGCCTTGTTGGCGCGACGCATCACACAAAAAAGGCCCTTTTCAGGGCCACAAAATGATTCTATTTATATGTATAACCAACCATATATAATGTTTCTTTCGATTATGAACAAACGAACAAAAACAAAAAACAATACTCGCACACATCTTTGTGCAGTAGTCGTTGTAGCAGTAAGTAAGTATCTAATATAATATAGTAGTAAACGAAATTATATTAAGTATTATTATTATTATTATTACTTAATAATAAACTTACAACAAGAACTTAGCTCGGCCCGCGATGCGATGAGCCGCCAACTTTGCATGCAGTGCAGAATCGGCAACATGATCGAAGCGATGATGATGATGATGATGATGATGATGATGATGATGATGATGATGATGATGATGATGATGATTATGCTCGCTGGGGTGGCTGGCTGGCTGATCGGCTCGCGCTTACTCTGTAAACGAATGATGGATAATAAGTAAGTAAGTAAGACTTTTTGTTTTATTTTTTTTTATTTTTTTTTTTCTTAAATTTATAATTCCTAATAATAATAAGTAAGTAATAATTAATTGATCTTACTGATATGGAAAACTAACAAGTAGTTTTTTTGTTTTAATTTTCTTTTGATGAAATGGAATTATGTATGTAGGTACCTATAATAGTAATAAGTATCATTTTTAGTTATTATTATTATTATTATTATTATTATTATATAAGTATTTTTATTAAAAAATAATTCGAATACACAACACGGCTCGTGTTCCCCCTCCCCCCCTCGTGAGCTGCCTTCCTTCACTTAGGCGCCTCCATACACTATAAATATAAGAGCGCTGCGGCTACGAAATTTTTATTAGTCGCATCGTACCGTGCCGCCGTGAGACCGTGCGTTGCGTTCCGTTCCGTACCGAAGTTTTTTTATTTCTATTGTTCGTTACTACTACAGTAATAAAATAGTGAGACATGGCTCGCACCAAGCAAACTGCCCGCAAGTCGACCGGTGGCAAAGCGCCGCGCAAACAGCTCGCCACTAAGGCGGCCCGCAAGAGCGCACCCGCCACCGGCGGCGTCAAGAAGCCCCATCGCTACAGGCCCGGCACGGTGGCGCTGCGCGAGATCCGTCGCTACCAGAAGAGCACGGAGCTGCTGATCCGCAAGCTGCCGTTCCAGCGTCTCGTGCGTGAGATCGCTCAGGACTTCAAGACCGATCTCCGTTTCCAGAGCTCCGCCGTTATGGCTCTCCAGGAGGCCAGCGAG
This sequence comes from Chloroclysta siterata, assembly GCA_932294275.1. Classification (NCBI taxonomy): domain Eukaryota; kingdom Metazoa; phylum Arthropoda; class Insecta; order Lepidoptera; family Geometridae; genus Chloroclysta; species Chloroclysta siterata. The sequence goes on from OW028595.1 coordinate 4,438,005, forward strand.
GCGTACCTGGTGGGTCTGTTCGAGGACACCAATCTGTGCGCAATTCACGCGAAGCGCGTCACCATTATGCCCAAGGACATCCAGCTTGCGCGCAGGATCCGCGGAGAGCGAGCCTAAGCGTTGTTGCGGCGTGCGTTATGCATCAACGATAAAGTGCTTACATACAAAAAGGCCCTTTTCAGGGCCACACATATATCGAAATACAACAAAATGTTTCTTGGGTACATGCAAAACGTCTTTAGTTCGAAACTAGGGAAAAGAATCGATTAAATAAAAATCGATTTTTCCTCATTCACATCTTTATTCGAAACGCACACACAGAACTAATCTTTCTGAATACTATAACAAACTATTAACAAAGTATTATATATTATATTATATTATATTATATTATATTATATTATATTATATTATATTATATTATAAGGAAAAATAATAATAACATACATACATGCGTACCTAGCTTGTTTTAGATTAGATTAATACTTGCCTCGCTACCTAAAATACCGTTATGATTGTATTAGGTAGTTTAATGACAGACACTCATAAAATATACTTAATTATATATACTCACTCACTATTTATGTACACTAATCTCATGCATTCAGAATGTAGAAGGGTTTTTTTTTTTTAATTATTATTATTATTATTATTATTTATCAGTCGCAAATGTACCTCGCCCCGCGACGAAGGGGCGCCCCACACCACGCGCCGCCTCGCCGCTGTAGTCCTCGCTCACTACTATAAATATAACGCGTTTCTACGTTCGCGTCGTAACTGTGTGTCGGTAGCTGTCTGTCGACGCGCTTGCGTTCCCTCGGTTCGTTTCGTTACTCTCTCGAAAAAAAAAAAAAAAAAAAATATGACTGGTCGCGGTAAGGGAGGTAAAGGTCTGGGGAAAGGAGGTGCCAAGCGTCACAGGAAAGTGCTCCGTGATAACATCCAGGGTATAACGAAGCCCGCTATCCGTCGTCTGGCTCGCAGGGGTGGTGTCAAACGTATCTCCGGTCTGATCTACGAGGAGACCCGCGGCGTGCTGAAGGTGTTCCTGGAGAACGTGATCCGTGACGCGGTCACTTACACGGAGCACGCCAAGAGGAAGACCGTCACCGCTATGGATGTGGTCTACGCTCTGAAACGTCAAGGTCGCACCCTATACGGTTTCGGAGGTTAAACGCGGACCGGAATTCCTCCTCGTCCTCGTCTTTCTGCCGACCAGAACCGCAATAAAAAAAAAGGCCCTTTTCAGGGCCGCAAATTATTCTATACCTACTGATGGTAAAACTATGTTTCATTCTGACTGATATGATAAACGTCTTACTTTTAGTATTGGGGATTGGGACTATCATAGACATTATTAATACTTACTAAGTATGTACTTACATAATACTATTCACATTAAATAGAGATAGATAGGCTTAATGGTTACAATGCTCAATATACTTACACATTATTATCAACGATCACTGTTTCAACTTATTTGCGTTTTTTCCTATTCATCGATGAGCGTTAAGATGATTTATGATGAATGTGTTGAGTACTTACTTAGGTATACTTAACATGAAATATTATGAGGGAGTAAGTATGTATTTACTTAATAAATAAAAATATACAAATCATATACTTACTTACTATATAGTAGTTACTTACTAACAATTGGCTTGGCTTGCTAAAACGTGTGCGGTTGGTGTGCGTGCGATGGATGATCATAATGTTATTAAGTATATTGTGTAGATATTCGTATAATGTATATGAATTATTATAGTATTTTAGTGAAAGATTATGATTCGTCTGATAGTTAGCAGTGTTACATTAATATTATGGGAATTATTATGCTATTTGAGTCGGTTCTCGAGTAGTGTTTCACTAAGAATCTGCGCATAGTGTTTTACCGAGCGTTCAAACAGATTGTGTTCTATACGATGAAATATATTAGAATATGTTTGTTATGGTGTCGCACGATGATATTGATATGTTCGCCGTTTATTTGTCGACAGTGAGTATTGAATTAAACAATTAAAATAGAGAAAAATTGAATTTAAACACGACCCGACCTATCCTAGGAGCAGAGTGGCGGAAAAAATGGTCAGTATATAGTTCGGCTTACGTTTGTTCGTTATGATTGTTATCAATGCTGAGGGTCATGTTCAAAAGGAAGACGCATGCCCGTCGGTAAAATGCCGAACAGTATCTAAATTTGTATAAAATCAAATTTAATTAGACCGATGTTAGTGAAAAGTTGTGAGCGTTCCTACGAGAAATCGTCTCTCGGCTGTGCCGTTCTCCTTACGGTCATGCTATACTAGCTTAAACCGAAGCGCCATCTGGTTTTACTTTTACAGTGTTTCGTTCGTTCGTCTCTCGATTCGACGATACTACAAACAAACAATTAATTATTAGCAGCAATGGCAGATACCGCAGTAGCAGCAGAGGCACCAGCCCCGGCGACTCCAGCCAAGAAGCCGAAAGCTTCCGCCGCCGCGAAGAAGCCGAAAGCGAAGCCTACCCATCCGAAAACATCTGAAATGGTGAACAACGCGATCAAGGAGCTGAAGGAGCGCAGCGGTTCCTCCCTGAAGGCCATCAAGAAGTACATCGCCGCAGAGTACAAGGTCGACTCCGAGAAGCTCGCCCCGTTCATAAGGAGGTACCTGAAGAGCGCGGTCGAGTCGGGCGCCCTTATTCAGACGAAGGGCACCGGCGCCTCCGGTTCGTTCAAGTTGGAATCGAAGAGCTCCAAGAGCGCAGCCGGCAAGAAATCGTCCGCCTCCGCCAAGGCGAAGGTGTCTGCGGCCGCATCGTCGCCGGCCAAATCGAAGAAGGCTGCCGCTTCCCGCGTCGGCGCCGCCGCTTCCCCCGGCGGTAAGAGGAAGAAGGCGACCGCTGCCGCTTCGCCGTCCAAATCGAAGGCCGCAATCGCGAAGGCGACACCCAAAGACAAGAGGGCCGCCGCCGCGGCCAAGAGGAAGCCGGCCGCCGCCAGGAAGGCGGCCGTCGCCTCGCCCGCCAGGGCAAAGTCCGCCGCCGCCGCCGCTGCCGCTCCGAAGGCCAAGAAGACCGCCAAGCCACCTACCAAGAAACCGAAGGCGCCCAAACCGAAAAAAGCAGCGGCCACTCCCAAATCGAAGGCTGCGGCCGGCAAGAAGGCCACCGCCTCGAAGAAGTAGGATCGTAGGTGCGCAAACCTACAATCCTCGTGTGGGTGTCGGTTCGTCCGCCGCCGCCGTCGTCGTGGTCGTCGTCGTCGCGTCGTCGATCCCGAACGTGCAGGCAGGCACGCAGGCAGGAGAATCGCACCTTGCATGGCGTCGCGTGTGTTACATGCACACACGCACACCTATGCGTTCACCAAAAAGCCCTTTTCAGGGCTAACAAAACTTTCATACACGTAATGCACGTGAAATGTTTCTGAAACTATCGTAAACGATGACCGCTACATTCTTCAGGCGCCGCCGTTAATTCAATTCAATATCTGTAGGTACACAAAGAAACGGCAAGCAGCACCACAACCTTCACCATCTCAGAACAAAATTATAATTAGCAACAGCTGTATTATGCCATGCCATGCGATGCGATGCGAATGCGTAATGCAATCAATCAATATACTAATTTTCTTCATAGAAAGAATCCATTTGCATAATAATATGTATCATCTTGTTCATTCGCTTTCTTTCTTCGCCCGGCACAGCGAATTTTCAATTACTGAGACACCGACTGCCTGACGGAGACCTACTAGCTAACTAACTAAAACAGGTAAACGCTAATTAGGGTGCGGTGCCTATTGCCATATGTCTATTGTTCCATTGTTATCTAAAGGATTAACATTTAAGGGACGATATATTTATGTTCCGGTATCGCTTGTTAGAATATCTATAAAAGTCTTTGTCCTGCGTGTCATAGGTCACATTTACTGGCAAGCAATATAAGGGTACAGGTATCTGATTAACCGATTCCTAAGTGAACTAGAGCCAGCGCCCAAAAGTTTGATCACAACCTGGAGATTCTATAGAAACCTGACGTCAAATATTGTAGGTCAATGGTCATTTGTTGATTTTTTTCTAAATAATGGAAAATTATGGAGGAAGCTCTAACCGAAATTGGACCAGGAATTTCCGTAATATTTACGAGTCTAATAAAGCTAGCCTAAAATTGACAAGAAATTGCAGTCACATATTACCTGACCGGCTCACGGACACTTCCGAAAGCGAATTAATAAAAACTGTGAGTCTACAAATACATATTTAAGGTGTTTTATTCTGTGTCATGGTATGAGTAAAGTTAATAGTAGTAGATAATTTTATAAATATTAAATATTACTCTCAGATATGCAAATACAGTAGATATAAAGATTTTTTTTATTGACCAAAAAGTTATTATCAAAGTGGGATTTGAACCCACGACCTTCCCCTTGGTACGGGGCATCTTTGCGAGTTGTGTACTAAACACTAAAACTAATAGAAAATACAGTAGATAAATCATGCAAAATCGGTACTACAAAACTACTATATATTATCTGTAAACCTTAATTTCCAACAACATACTTATAACCTGTGTGGTGAGTCCCCGATGTTTTGAAACTGTAGATAATCTCGTGCACAATCAATTAATCTTTAGGATTTAACATACTATAATAAACTATCTGTTAATCAATGTGTAGATTGGATTAAAACAAATTGATCCATCTATTAACTTTATTAGTCTCCAACATTGTTATACATATTATCTAATCTACTTTAAATACGGATATTATGTACATAAGAAATAAACAAAAATTAATAAATAAAAATAATATTTATTACATCAAAATAAATTAACATGATTTGTTATACTTATATACTGTAACATGGTAATCAAATCGCTTCTAACATACATACTTGCGTGGAACAAATTCACTAGCATCACACTACGGTCTTGCCAGGGCCTTCTTAATATCATACATTGAATATCACTTTAATATCCTACCATCATCCGTCTATAGCAAGTACCGTCGCACAATGTGGCGACCGCTACCAACAATACAAGACGCTATAAACAGAACCTTCGTATCCATGAACCATACCCGAGCACAGCTCATCAACAAAAACGCCGTCTTAACAATACTGTTAAACCATCGACAACTCTTCTTCGATCGATAAGCGTACATGTAACTATTGTTCATGAATATATATCACCCCAACAAAGAACATGGATATGGAAATTTGGATCTAATAATATCAAACAAAAATCTGTTCATTGCAGTTTTCCATACTCTTTTTGGTGTTTGTATAGGTGGCGCGGTCGGTAGTAGCTAAATTAAATTATATAATAAGTAACTAGTTCACTTAGATTTGCCTGCCTCCTCGGCCTCTAGTCGTTTGCGCATGGACTCCGGCATCTCAGCGGGCGGCGGACGCGGCATCCTCAGCCAAACCTACAAAACAGTACAAATGTAGCTACGAACATACAACATTACACTTGAATAACACATCTAGATATTCATTGTCATCAGTAGTTCCACACGGACTTTCAGTAGGAACAATTGGTTTTGTTTATAATCATGATTTACATATCGGTGTACCTATATTTCTTGAACACCAGGACCAGACAGTCAAATCTATATTGTTCCTGACTACGCTTGAGCCAGTACAGGTTAATAGCAATAATTATACATTCCACATGTATCAAAAAGTCCAACCAACCCTCTGATTCTACCAAACTGTTCATGAATTGAGGAAGCGATCGAAGCTCTTACAAACAACTTTGGCGATTCAGCATTGTATGTATGTGTTTGTTTGTCGGGCCATGACTTTCGAATTGCTGATACAAACTGCACGAAATTTGTAAGATAGTACCAGTACTTGAGAAAATTACCGGTTAAATTGTGAGTCAAATCAGATAAGGTGTTATAACTTTTAGAACATTGGGGGTGTTCTAAAATTTAATAATTGACAGAGAACAAACATCACAATAACGCTAATGGTAACGCCGATTGCCCGGATCTTTTTGAGCATTTAGGATTGCGCACTAACACGGCTGCATTGAGAAAACCTAACGTTCCTCTAGTTAGGACAAATTATAGGCAAAATACATTTCTGATCAGAGCAAGCTGCTTGTTTAACTCTTTGGCTAAAGCAAACATTGATGTAGACCTATTTAATACAAGTAAGCTTAAACGCTTACATTGTGACAACTTTTTTCAAACATGAACCTTTTCTCGTCTGCTGTTACTGTTTTCATACCTACTTCTTTTTATATATCTGCGGAAACTAGTAATTAATATATACCTAATGTATACCGACCTAGCTGTAAGTTATCCCAAAATTGTTAAAATAAATTGTTAAAATGCAAAACCTACAAGACAGAGCTACTTTAGCCACCTCTGTTGCATACACAAGTTATTTTATGATTTGGAAGATTACTATACCTTTACAGCGTCATAGATGAACCATTGCAGTGCAGTCAGGGTACCGATCATCACGATCCTGGGCCCGAGTCCCTTCCACACGCCGGCCATGCCCAGCTTGCCGATGATGGAGCCCACAGTTGCAGTCTTATCCTGGAACCCCAACAATGGTTTCAGCATTGGTCCTACAATGGACTTTTAAAATCCTACAACCCTACGAAGACCAGAACACTTTAGATGTTAGTAATGCAAAATTTTACCAACACTGGGTGGATGCTAAAAAAAAGGCATTAGATTTTGAGTATGCTTTCCCACTAACTATTTAGTTAGGCACGACATAGGTTTTATTTATGACACTGAAATGAATAACTTGAAATAGATACAATTGACCTGCAAAGGTATTTTAATATGTAAATGGGAAAGTTAAATTAGGATTGATCCATCACTTTCTCTTTGATTGGAAGGAATCATTTGGGTAACTTAGAATATATATCTGGGATGTGCACTTTCAACTTTAGAATCTCGACGAGAAATTTAAGGTGATGCATATTTTATGCAGTTTAGAGTGTACAAGAAGTAGCACTCTGCGCGGTCACGTAACCATTTGCCCTGCCGCGGGATTCGAACCCGCGCGTTGCTCACTCTGAGATATTGACAAAAGCTCGTGCAAAAACAAACAAGTGTAAACCACGATATAGATTGAACTAGGTACCACAGACAAGTCATATTGTATGAAAGCAAAGAATGTCATATTTTGTACCTGCAATGAAATCAGACATAATTTAGCAGCCTATCTTTACTGGAGTCACTTGTATTATCTGGTTCAATCTATGAGTGTGGTCGTTAGTTGCTTAACAAAGCGAGAAAAGCAAATAAAAATTTAAAGGAATACCAGATATCTGCAGAAGAGACGCCCGGGAGGTTGCGGAACCCCTCCGTGATCTTAACTCTCCAATCAATCTAGGTACTAAATCAATATTGTGACGTCATAATATTAGTAAGAAAAATGGGTTCATTATAATGTTCGGTCTCATAAGTCGCTTTTCCTCTTATATAATTTTGAACAAATAGCTTGATTATAAATTCGTTCATCCGTTTGGAAGCCTCCAACATACACACGTCAAACTTCCAGGCACAAAAACAGTTAAAAGACATTCACATCTATACACGTATTTCAATCTTTGCAGATCATGCAAACATTTGAACCAAATAGTTATGAGATGCGAAATTCTCAATAAAACATAAATCTCAGTTTTCACAAGTCATACTCCTCAATCATACCAAAAAAAATTAGACTTTATAAATTAGAATTAGAATTGGCATGAAGAAATTTAACAGACAAACTACAAAACAACCTAATTTCTTACATAAAAGTTTTTAGTCACGCAGCTAATTCTACAAACCAGGTCAGAAAGCCATGGATACACTATAAAACTTCAGTTAATTTGGAAGTTATTTTTTTTTGGATTACCAATATATTGGATGGAAATAACGCTCTGCTCTGCTATTGTGCATGCTTATATCAAGCATGCACAATAATGCAGCAGTCCAGCCTGTTCTCATACATACATACTCACAAAATACACATAAACTAAATCATACAAAAGACAACACAAATCACAGCAAAGGAAAAGCGACTGAAGAAACATAATAAACGCATGAAAAAATATAAGTTTTCAAAATTTGTGGAAAGAAACCATATTGCTCAGAAAGCGAGGCTTTTGCATTGAACTTGTAGCACGGATAAGCATTGCTTGGTATGTGGGGACACTTTACTAGACTTTAAAAGTTATCTTAGTTAAGAAATTAGGAGTACCTATTAATGGTATTAAAATTTTTGAGTTGGTTCTTGGGTGAAAACTTTAGAATATAACAATGCGTTTTTGTTGTATGTCCGGAACGCACAAACTGTTAAAACTGTACATAACCATAGCTATAAGATCTTTTTTGTACTACAGTTATACAATAATTATTTTCTGATTTCTGATCATTGAATGAAAAATTTTTAAATGACATGTAATTACATTTTGCCAAATCAACAACATATTTTGATAGGAAAACCATCAGCTACAGCAGATAGCATTATAAAAAACACAAAATCCCAATTACAGGTTCTCACATATTATTATTAAAAAACGGATAAAATATGAACATCCAGTACCTATTGTAGATATAGGTGCCATTACAAAAAATGAACAAACCGCACCCACATTCAAGCTCTGCTTTGTGCTCACAAGAAACAAGATCGTTAACGTCTTAAAATAGTCAAAGAAACTTTAAACCACGATGCAGTAAACCTGTATCGTGCTGAATCGCACTGAAAAGTGCGGTTTGAATATTTGATTCCACTTGGCTTGGATTCAAAACTTATAGACAATGAAACATAAGGACGACGCCCAGTTGATTGCACGTTGAAAGGGCGCATAATGATTTCTCTTGATACCTCCCGTCATGTTGTGAAATACTTGTGTGTTACGACGTTGACAATTTGCAGGCAACTGGATACTCGAGTTCAAAAGTTCAGCGAATCTTCAGAGTGGCAGCCCAGTTCTTCCATGATCTTGCATTTGTTAAGGACAAGTCAAAGAAACATGCACAGGCTGCAATTAAATGCACTGTGAGGATTCGCTCCGAAAAGTGCGTTGGTTCTCGAGCCACGGAGGACTCTTTAAGCAAGCAGATGAGGTTCAGCATGGTATATTAAGTTTAACACACAGGTTTATAGTTCACACAACGGATTTGGTGTACAAATTAACAAATTCATAGCCCATCAATTAACTATGTAGATACCTAACAATGTAATTGTCAATGAAACAGTTTTAAAGAAACATAATTACTTCGCTTTCGCGAAACATGGTCGCACTGAAAAGTACGGTTTTTAATCATCACTAAGCATGTTTTTTTCTTGCTTTCTTGATACTGGAAGTTTCGTTCTTCAGTTTCTTGTTTTCTTGATACAGGTGTTTTCTTTCTTCACTTATCCAGCTTCTTTCCTTCTTGATTCTTGGTGATTTCTTTCTTCTATTCATTTTCGATGTTCTCTTCAAGATCTTCAGAAACATTTACGTTTGAATTGCACTGAATCGTGCATAAATCAATGAAACATAGTCGCACTGAAAAGTACGGATTTTAATCGCCACTAAGCATGTTTTTTTCTTGCTTTCTTGATACTGGTGCTTTGGTTCTTCAATTTCTTGTTTTCTTGATACTGGAAGTTTCGTTCTTCAGTTTCTTGTTATCTTGATACCGGTGTTTTCTTTCTTCAGTTAACCAGCTTCTTTTTTTCTTGATTCTTGGCGTTTTCTTTCTTCTATTTATTCTCGATGTTCTCTTCAAGATCTTCAGAAACATATACGTTTGAATTGCACAGAAAAGTGCATATATCAATGAAACATAGTTTGACATTCAGCCAAGAAACTATACGTTTGACATTTTGCAAAGAGACTATAAGTTTGACATTTAGCAAAGAGAGTAAGTTTGACGTTTAAAGTACTATGACAATGTTAAGTTGTATCCAATCCGTTATGTGAACAAATGCCCCATTAATAATATAGAATAAGATGGGATCTCACTCGTTTTTTACAGGGTCCAAGATGGAGAAACGGGATGGGGATACAGTTATCTTTGTGGATTTGAAGCACGCGCGCAATTTCAGAGCCACAAAGATAAATGGATTTGTAATAAGTTGTATCTTTGACCCTGTATTATTGGAAGCTGTGATGTTACCTGGTTGAGTTTGGAGACGACGGTGTCTGCAGGATGCGACACGATAGCGCAGAACACGCCAGCGATGTATCCGGCCGCGAAAGTAACCACCAGTTGCTCGCCCTTCGAGCACTGCTCGCGCGGCTTCGGCACCACAAACTAGAAAAGCGCAATGCTTTATTACAAATATTTTGATGTTTCATCTCACATTCAAATCTGCACACTCACCGATAGTTAGAGCTCTTTGTGAGGGGCTCCTATGGGGAGGTACTACCGCGAAGCAGCATAGCTGTGTTTCGGTTTGAAGGGAGTGGTCGCCAGTGAAATAAGGGCACATGGGGCTTAGCGTATGTGTGCCTCAAGAATATGGACGCAGGGCAGTGCATCATAGGGCACGTTCATATCGTGCGTGACTTGCAAGGCAATGCTTTTTTATAGGTGATGGTTATTACTTAACATCAGGTGGGCCATCTGATTGTTGCATCAGCAAGTAGACTTTGGACAGCTCACATCATTGGCCTAGACATGACGCCAAAAAACCTCTTAAAATCGTTTTTAAATGCATCAAAAACATCTGTGAAAATTTTAACTGTCTAACTATCACTGTTCATGAGTTACAGCCTGGTGACAGACGGACGGACAGGCAGACAGCGGAGTCTTAGTAATAGGGTCCCGTTTTACTCTTCGGGTATGGAACCCTAAAAAAGATTCTCTGAGATTTGCTAGAAGAAAACTCTACATAAGGATATCTCGCCTTTGTACATGACTTCTATGTAATATTTGTGTCAATCTTGTGTGTGTAGATGAAGAATAAGGCCAAAGAGATCTTTTGGTATTCTGTAGAGACCACCACAATAGTCCCTGTATCAATGATATAACATACCTTGTATAGGAGTTCAACTGTCTTCTCGAAACAGGCGAACTTCATCATGGTGTACGGGATCTGTCTGCCCCACAGCGGCACAAGTCCTTTGTAGAATGTTCCGTAGCCTTCGTTCTTCACCATCTTGGGCCACGCCTCGCGCAGCGTGTTCGCGAAGCCAGGCATGGTTTGGATGCGGACCTGTTACAAAACATTCGTGTAATTAAGCTTATACAACTTGTAACATAATACCCCAAAGACCAAAGACCAAGAGCTGTGAATAGGGCTGCCTCATATTTAGTTTCCTATCATAAAAAAGTTATAGAGGCATTTCAGGAATGCAAACCTTCGAATTTTCAAAAGTCGTAGAACAAAAGTTGTTCGCCATGACCTGTAGAATACCCTGTTTGCTGGTTATAGGGGTATTATTTTAAGCTTCGTGTAACACAGTGACGGGAGTTTTGAAGCCGCCCAAGGCTTCCATCATGGCTTAACGACTACTAGAGTCTAGACTGACAGCTTAACTTGGACTCCAATACATGGAAGCGCTCAGATGTATAATTCACACATCTAAATAGACGCCATGTAGAGCATTGCTTAACCCAGTTGTTCAGTTAGGAGTGGCCAAGCAAGCTTAGCCGCGAGCGTTTCAGTTATAAGTTAAACCTACAACCCATTCTTGAAGATGAATGAATACATACAGTTTGTAAAAAAAACGACCCCTGTAAACTTAACATGCATCATGCGGAGTCAGTCGCTCCCGCTAGACCATGAGTGCTGTAAATAAATTGAAAATAGTTGAGATACATACTTTAGCGGCCTCTAGCGGCGACAGAGCGATATCAGCGAAGAACTCAGCCGACGCCGAAGCAGCGAGGTACACTAACGTACGATAAGTATACGCTGTTTCCTCATCCAGCAGGTTGTTGTAGCCTACTTTGAAGACTTCGTACAGACCGAACTTGCACAGACCCTGAAATACCCAGTTACAGAATTATTGCACTGCTAGAGGGAAAGATATTGATGTCAAGTGAGAGGGTCACTCATAGTATATAGACATATCAACATAGTTCTTCAGTAGGAACAATTGGATTTGTGTTCTAATCATAGTAACTCTATTGCCTAGACAGAGAAAGGAAATAATAAATCGGATCACAACTGTAATCTATGGGCATCTCAATCGCCTTTAAGGCCATATACCAGAACTAACTTCATGACTTCCCCAAGCTCTGTAGATATTCCCTCAGATGTTGTTGTAACAAGTACCAACTCTAGATTATTTTAAAATAACCACCAATAATACCATTATTTTGGCACTAACGATCTAAGACAATCTATCATGAAATTTTCATATTTGTATAACATAGCAAATTTCATAAATAAATATGCAATTACTTGTAATATTCATTGTTAAGTCCTTTTTCTTTGAAACATTTTAAAGCTAGGTAAAATAAGAGTTGTAGAGCTTTTTGTGAAGGGCTTGTCCGGATAAGTACTACCACGCAGCATTGCTGTGTTTAGCTTTTAAGTGTGTGGTTGTTGGTGAAATTACAGGCACATGTGGCTTAATGTAGGGCAAGTTCGTATCGAGCGTGACTAACAAGGCAATGCTTTGTTATTGGTGATGGTTACCACTTAACATCAGGTGGGTCATATTGTTCCATCAGCAAGTAATATAAAAAAAATGGTGAATCTAGTTGCCAGTCCCACAAAACCAAGCCTAGACGAACAAACAATGATGTACCATGAACATACAAGCCCTAGCTAAATGTTATGTTACCTGCATGGAGTATCCGATAAAGGTAGGCGCCCATCCCTTGGCGAGTCCCCGCATGCCCTCCTCGGCGACCGACACGCGGAAGCCTGTCACCACGTTCTTGTACTTCTCAGCGTCGACTTGCAGCCGGCACTTCACCAGGTCGAGCGGTACCACCGCCGTGTGCGTGATACCTGATGCACAGTTTAAATTGGTGGCAATTTTTCACACAACGCTATTTTATTTGGAATCATACAGCACTATTTAGCCCCAAACTAAGCAAAGCTTGAAATATGGGAACCAGCTAGTAGATATAACACTTGTGTACTTTTTTTGTAAATACATACATACTTAATATTTACTAATACTTTACTTAACATTTAAAAACACCCAGACCAGACAGAGAACACCTATGTTCATTACACGAATGTTTGTTCTCGGTTGGGATCGAACCCACGGCCTATAGGACAGAAAGCAGAGCTACCACCAACTGGGCTATGTAGCGGCAAACGTTGCATTACTTGTACAGTCGGCTGCACTAAGTTGTAAACAAATAACTCTTAACTTTTAAATGCTAACCTAACTACTTTAAAAACATTGTGGACTCCACAACTAATACCTAACACTTATTACATAATATTTTACAAGCTTTTATTTAACTTGCAATATATGAATGAAAATAAGTTTTTTCGGGTGGAATCTTGCAACTCAATTTTGAAGCAGATATCTTCAACCAATTGAGCTGAAGTTTTGTATACACAGTTTAGTTTGGATGACAATGCATGGTCAGCTGCATTGGATGACAACGCATTGTTAAAGCTTGTGTTTAAAAAAATATAAATGCGAAAGTTTGTGTGTGATGTTTGTTTGTACCCTAACACAGCTAAGCCCTAAGCCTCGAACACAGGAGACGAATCGCCTGCCTATCGGTGTTCTATCGAATACATTTTGGTGAGTGTGCGCAGGAACTGCACGATCTTATTCTCCCGTCTCCCTTCTACCTCCGGACAACTAGACGCACGGATAAGTGCCACCCCTTCATGGTGGATATCCCTCACTATCGCACGAAGCGCTTTGCTTCCACTGTCTTAGTGCAAACTGCCAAGGAGTGGAACACTTTACCGTCGTCGGTATTTCCGGAACGATATAACCTAGGAATATTTAAGACAAAAGAGTGAACAAGTGGATTATAGCTAAGCGTGCTCCACCTTAGACTGCATCTTCACTTACCATCAGGTGAGATGGCAGTCAAACGTTTAGCTATTAACAATATAAAAAAAAAAAAAAAAAAAAAAAAAAAACCCTCACTCATCTCTGAAATGATTGATGGGATTCGGATGAATCTTTGAATTTACTTATAGAGATATTGGTGACACCATTTTGAAAATTACGAATTGTACAGCCGATTGTACTATGGCAACCAGATTACTGATCAATGTTTAGTAGTGGTAGTAGCAATCTAAGTGAAGGAATTTGTCTGGGGTAGTAAAGGTACAACATAATGGGTACAATGCTGTCAGTAAGCAGTGATATTCATATTGCTGTTTCGATTTGAAGTGATGGACTCAGATTAGTGTGTAGATTGACTCAATGACTACATTATTTCGAAAACTGGGCAAGAACAGAGGGAAACAGCTATATTGACGTGAGCAATTATTACTGCTACCTCACTAACAAAGTTGCGGGCGGCAGCTAGTATATGAAGTACACAATACTAGTGCTAAGCGGTCATGGAATCTGGCTGGCATGGCCCAAGGTTGTCTACTCAAGGTGTGTCATAGAGATAAAATAATTATGTTTTTGATAAAAGAACAATAATCCCAAGTATTATCACTGGTTTTTGTAAGATAACAACATATTTTTATGTAATTTGAATTGATTTTGACACACTTGAGTGATGAGTGGATATTTCAAAGATACAAAGATAGACTAAGACTTGAAAATGTGTTCAAAAACTAACATGGACTGAATTCACAAATATTTAACATTGACATTGAAAACTTGAGAGGATAGGTTCGTCACCCCATATTACCCCTAGGTGCTAGACAAGCCTGGTGTCTGGCTATCTAGAATCATCTCCATACATGGCAGTTATCACTGCATCCCTCAATTTTTTACTACTACTACTACATTTTTACTTAAACAAAACCAAGTGTCCCACTGCATTTCCTGTTTGGAATAAATGCAATCAGAAGAGGATTCTAAAAATAAAATGCAAATAAATAAAATTCTGAAAGGCAGCAGAGTCTGCCTCACCGATAAAGAATCATAAAAGGTAGAAGCAATTCAATGAAAACAAATCCTAGGAAAACCCAGATTACTCCTCTAAGACCTTTAAGGAAGCTTCTGTGCTTTTGGATCGAGTTAAACAAATCCTAGGAAAACCCAGTTTCACTCTTCTAAGTCCTCTAAGAAGGTTCTGTGCTTTTGGGTTGAGTCAGACTGGCTACAGATGCCTAATCATATAAGAGTAAAAATGTGGATACAGGAGTTTGAGTTTGTAAGTTGATACATTTTTTGACCAGAAATAGGTAACATTTGTACAGTCAGAAACAGAAGAACATGAACATTTCCATTCTATGAACATGAAAATTCAAAGATTTTTTTTCCACACTCTTGCTCAAATGACTTTTTTGAAGATATGCCTTGCTTGACCCATTACTCAGTCAATCCAGGGAAAAAGAGCATAACAATAAATAACTGAAATTAAATCTACTTTTGCCACTGACTGTAGAAATCGGCCAAGAACAAGATTTAAAGCCATATCCAGTTGAAACTCACCACATGAGAGGATTCCTCCGAGCCCGCAGAGCGCGAAGTACTTGGGAGAGGCGAACTCGCATGAGTCGCCAGTTGGGACGACCGCTGCCGCCGCCATACCGCTCTTGAAATTTGAAAGCAAAACCAGTTAAGATACCCAGCTACCACTAAACTTTAGTTTGACAATATGTACATATAGGGATGTTGTACATATTTAAAACAATTCCTTTATCTCAGTATAACTTAAAAGCTCATAGATGCCATATACCTAGCTAGTTTGGTAAGGTAATGTGTTACAGTGATAAATTCTCAAATAAAGTGGGCTATCTGCTTGTTACATCACATGTTTATATTTAATATATAATTGTTTGGATCTAATATTCCACCCTCGTCAAATCATCAATGTTCTGATGTTGCCCACACAGTATGAGTCACAGTGTGATCTCTTACTTTTTCACTATACATACTAAATATTTTCATAATACAATTATGTGAATCTACTATTTCTCAGCTGGCAAGCCCTCAGATCTCATAATCTTGATATCACAGGGCACTAATGGGTCGGTTATGCTGTGTGAAACACAGGGCGAGAGTGAATCGCGACCGGCCCAATCTTCCCTCCAGCGCTTTGTTTCGTCATTGGGCATTATGTATAGTTACTAAAGTTTTCTTTATTTACTTAAATGTGTTCAAAAACATACTTATATAATATGACTTAGACAAAGTTTTAAGTCTTACCTGTTCAATTTGTGGGGTGGTGAGTGTGGAGGCCTGGCACTGCGCTGGCGCTAGGGGTCCGCGGAACGGAGAGTTCCGCGCAGACTCCAACAAGGATGAGAACATTATTCTGGAAATAAACACAACTATTACATAACAGTCTGGGAACATATATACATATACTTAATACATAAGGATGCATAATTATGTACAACTAACTCGCTTTATTTTATATTCTTTCAACTGTCATTTAAAAAAAATGCTAAATAAGTATTGTGCAAAATATGGATGGGTGCCAAACAAATGTTTGGAATAACTCTCATACTAAGCTAAAAGAAATACATAATGAAACTAGTCACATTTATAAGCTTTGACAACATTCGCTGTATTACTGCAGTAACCTAAATAAGCAGAAAAATGCGCCATTTTAAATTGCTGCATTTCCTAAAAAAAAGACCACTGCAGTAGGTACTTTGAAAAAATCTTCGAAATGCAGACAATACAAAATGGATGATCAATCAAATAAAAATGTCATGAAACAGGAATACAGACGAAGGGCACTTGTTAATCAACGCAAGTGCGTTACAAAGATACGCTGACTGACCTTTTGTCGAGAATAGTCTAAAATCAATGCCATTGCTGAATAAACGCCGCGCTACGTCAACGGCTAGGTTAGGTAACTTCAAAATCTAAGATTTTCACTTGTTTACTAATGCATTTGTTTCAATTAATGCTTTATTACTAGAACTTGTGCATAAACAAGGGTTTTCTTACTTTAGGTAGACGAAGCAACCTGGTGAGGAAGAATTAATGATACGAAATAACGGTCAGTTTGCCGATCAATAATGATGGGGTTTAAGATGTTAATTCAGGTTAACAGTTTATTTTATGGTTCGAATACTACAGAGTAGTATGACTGGAATTTAAGCCGAAATATGGAAAATATCTCGCAAAGAAAAATGGGGCAAGGTCACGTGCAAACATAATTTCATTACGACATTACGTAAGAGAAAAATTGCGCGAAACATTTTATGTATATACTAAACGGTCTAATTGATTATTAACCGTTATAATAAAACATTTAATTACTAGAATAAAACTTACATGTTTTAAATCCGATGGAAACTACAACACACTTCTGAACACACCACACCGCGGCTGACGCACCGTAGTAAAGGAAATAAGACTGCCGGTGACAGCGCCACAGCGGAAGTTATGTAACCTGCAATCGTGTCACGTGGTATAAATTCCGTAGCTAATCTTAAGAAATCAATAAACTTATCTACGAAAATATTTCACCATAGTAAAATAATATATTAATATTTGTTTTGTATAATTTAGGATCTTTCGTTATCTACTTTGTTAAATAGGTTTAGAAACGATATGCGAATTCAGTATACAGTGGTAGCGACATCTAGCGTTGAGTAGTCATTTTTTTTTTGCAATAAGGCACAGCATAGACAAAATACTACTGCTCTATGGTAGCAATCGATTCATAGCTCAATGCTATTTCCACAGAATAGAAAATAGTATTCTGTGGTTAGTTGATGCTAGATGGCGTTGTATTACTACCAATTAAGAATTCCACCAATGCCCTCTGCGTGCCCCTGCTAAGAGTAAAAGGCATACATACGTTGCCTCTGTTTGGTGCTTTAAGTTCGAGGCCATACACACATCATAAATAAATGTCTTGAATTTTTCACACACTTGGCAACTACCACGCGTGCGCGATTCGGATCTATAATCTGATTAGGTACCGTTTCAAGTGTTTCATAAGCCAAGAAAGATAGCCGATTATTTTCTGGCTTAGTTCCTAGCTACGCTACTGTCCAATCCGTTCAATCAGTATTGGAATTTGAAAGAATGAGTTTTTTTTAATATTTGTTTCTTTTAATAATCCTAGATGGCGGGAGTGAGTCATAGCACAGATAGGTATAAACAAGAAATGATGAAGTTGTCTATGGAACATATTCATACTTACATGCATAATTTTTTTGTTCTTTCAACGCCATCTAGGAATCGATAGCGAAACTTTTTTTGAAGAATGTTTCTCATCAAGTAATCAAATAAAAAACAATTTTCTAAGAGTAGTTAGGGTACTGCATAATAAAAGTAGGTACAAGTAAGCTCATGATTCTAAAACCTAAAATATAATTGTAATTAGATACCTACCTCTGTATAAAAATACTGGGGATATTTTGACTACCTACATTATTCATTTCAAATGTCGTCGCAGATGGAAATCGATCGTCGCTTTAAAGCAATTCTCGGGCTAGTACCTTACCTAAACTGCGAAACTTTTTTAGGGGTTAGTAACCAAGCATTAGATCAAATATGGCAGTATACCAGCGTCGACCCTAAACAGCGAAAACGCTTTACTACACCTTTCGTGTAAGATTAATATTTTTATGTTTGGTTTATCGGTAAATTAAGAGTACCTACCTACCTAGTAAAGCTCTTTGTAAAGGGCTCGTCCGGGGAAGTACTACCACCATGCCATATTCTGCCGCCAAGCAGCGTTGCTGTGTTTCGGTTTGAAGAGTGTGGTTGCCGGTGAAATTACAGGCATATGAGGCTTAGCATCTGTATGCCTCAAGTTGATGGACGGACGCAGGGCAGTGCCTAGATATCGCGAAGGCCTTCGATCGGGTCTGACATCGCAGTCTTTTATCGAAGTTGCCATCTTATGGACTGCCCGAGAGGGTTTGAGCAAATGGGTTGCCAGCTTTTTGTCCGGCAGAAGCATACAAGCCGTAGTCAAGCATACAACGCTGGCGTCCCGCAAGGCTCTGTATTGTCACCAACGCCATTTCTGTTGCATATAAATGATATGTTGTCCACGGCCCTTATAAAATCTTGGGGACACAATCTATGAAGCCGTTCTAGCATCCCTAGTTACATTGTGGAAGAAAGCCGAAAAAACTTGTGTCTGAGATAGAGGGCACATTAACCAGAGTTTCCGATTGGGGAGTTAAAACCTGGTTCAGTTCAACCCTAACAAGACACAAGTTTGCGCGTTCACGGCTAAAAAAACCCCATTCACTTTGGCACCTCAATTCCAGAACATGACCCTTTCCATCTCCAAGAGCATTGGGGTCCTAGGTATCAACATCTCCAGCGACGTTCAGTTCCGTAGTCATTTAGAAGACAAGGTAAAGCTGGCATCCAAGAAGCTCGGTGTGCTTAACAGACCGAAGTTGTACTTCAATGGGGGACAACGACTACTTCTCTTTAATAATATAATAATAATAATAATATACTTTTATTACAGGCATAAAAAAAAAACCATAAATTACAAAATATTAAAGCAACTTAATTAAAATAAGAAGGAACAATAGATAGATAGAAGATAGATAGATAGATAGAAAACTCTTTATTGTACACCACAATAAAATAACATAACACTTAAGAATTAATTTAAAATACTGCGAAGTACAATGGGCGGTCTTATCGCTATGAGCGATCTCTTCCAGACAACCTTTGGATGGACAGGATTTTATTAAAGTCAAATGGCGGTGTCACAAAGGACTTCTACACTAATTTTATTCCAAAAATAAAATATATTAATAAATAAAATAAAAAAAATAATTATTGTGGGAATGAATACTTAGAATACTATATAAACATACATATAAAACATATATATAGATATATATATATTTATACATAATAATAATAAAACAACATAAAAAAAATCAACTTATTCAAACAAAATAGTGGCTGTGCAAAAGCTTTTTGAACACGGGAAGCGACTTGGCTTTTCTGATGTCAATAGGAAGAGAATTCCAAAGGCGGATAGCTTGAACAGTGAAAGATGCTGATAGAAAGTAGAAGAGTGAAGAGGAGTTTTAAGTTGCAGAGTTTCAGAGGAGCGTAAGGTACGAGAGTTGGAGAGATTTAAATATTCAAAACGTTCTTTCAGATAGGGCGGGGTGGAAGGGTTAAACAAGATACTGTACAAGAGGGAAAGAAAATGAGTATTCCTGCGAAAGCTAATTGGCAACCACTTGAGCTTATTGCGAGAATCGGAGACATGGTCATACTTGCGTAAGCCAAATATGAACCTAATAGAGAAGTTTTGAAGTCGCTCAAGCCTATCTAGTTGTGCCTCAGTGAGATCAGGATAACTGGCGTCGGCATAATCAAGTATAGGAAGCAGAATAGATTGAGCAAGCGTAACTTTAGTAGATGTCGGCAAAAAGTTCTTTAATCTTCTCAGTGAGGCAGCAATAGGTACCTACTTATTTGCGGTTTCTGCCCTGGTGTACCGAGAGCCAAAACCTGTATACAAGGTGTTCCATAAGTTGTGTATAAAAACTTCAGGGGGCTAAAGTACCCATCAATATGAACAACTTTTTCTAAGGAACCAACACTGTGAACGCGAAAAAAAAAACAGCTGTTTCATACATTTTAGCCTGGTAGGTATTGAACTTTTGTATGAAACAGCTGTTTTTTTTTTCGCGTTCACAGTGTTGGTTCCTTAGAAAAAGTTGTTCATATTGATGGGTACTTTAGCCCCCTGAAGTTTTTATACACAACTTATGGAACACCTTGTATAGGGCTGTATACATTATCAGCCATGCACTGTAAAATTCTATTTTTAGAATTCCTAAGGCCATTCCAGAAGGAAGCTACTCGCGAGCGAATAATGGCGAAGAAATCCGGGACCCGTGCATCAGCGAACATGCTTGACGCGCGACAAAATCGAGGCTTTTTCATAAGGATGCGATAGGCGTCATTGTATTGCACCCTTATGGTACTAAACGATTTTCTTTTGTACTTGAACCAGAGTTGGCAGGTATACATGCCTAGGTAGTACGCTTTAAATAATGTAATTTTTACATCATTGCTGCATCTGGTAAATCTCCTCGCAAGCATGTTACACCTGATGGACAAGTTCCGTCTTTCTCGCTCAATATCTTGATCATCATTTAGGTCTTCAGTAGTTAGTTAGTTAGTTCAGTAGTAGTAGTAGTAGTTTACTTTCTGCTCGGCGCTCGACGAGACAACACGTCAAGGTGACGTCATTCAGTGCACAGCAAGTCAATTCTTCCTGAAGATGCTTCGTAGAGAGGCGAAACACGTGTCGAAGTCTTGTTAAGTATTTTATATTTTTTGTGGTATTTTTGTTGTGTCTAATACACCTTTTTTCACGTTACAGAATTTGCAGAGTATGCAGAGTTTGCAGATGCAGTGAAGGGTGCACACTCAAGTCTACATTTGATTTACTTACATAAGATTAGATTAGCGGATTAGTACTATATATTTATTTCATTAAATTTATGTTTAACAATGGAATTCCGCAAAGTCACGCCTGAATCAATTAATTATCTTAATTAGCATCTCTGTTTTCAAAGCATTGTATTTCAGACCGTGGGCCTTAGCATATGCCTCACACAGAGCCATGAGTTTCCTAAGCCCATTAATCGAGGGGCTGAGAAGCACCATGTCGTCGGCGTAGCTTAAATTGTTGACACATACGTCACCAATATGGCATCCGGTCCTGGCACCTCTCAACTCCTCGATTAACCCATTGACATACATGTTAAAAAGGTCCGGAGAGGTCAGCCCACCTTGGCGTACCCCGCATTCCAGCATATAGTCGCTGGATGTCGTGTCGCCCCATCTAACAGCGTTGGTTTGGTTTCCGTACCAGTATCTCAGCAGCTCAACAACTTCTATCAGTACTTCTGAGTCGAGCAATTTGTTCCAGAGAATTTTATAATTCACCAGATCAAATGCCCGACTCAGGTCCAGGAAGCACGCATACACAGAAGTGTCGCGGGTCACGTATAATAATTAACGGTATATTTAAGACTGAATATTGCTGCATCTGTTGAGAGACCAGGACGGAAACCAAACTTTGCATCATCAATTCTAACATTGTTCAGCAGCAAAGGCTGCAGCAGTCGCTCAAAACTTTGCCTATTATTGTCCCTAACGAAATGGGCCGATAATTGGCCGCACTACCTAAATCTCCGGTCTTATTCATGACAACTGGTATAATAATGGCTTTCATCATATCATCTGGCATGTATGAATACTTAACACATAAATTAAATAATTCACACAGTATTACAAAAATGTCCTCACCGGCGCATAGAATATGCTCTATACTTAACCTGTCATGACCGGGTGATTTCCCTTTTTTCATAGCATATACAGCCCTAGATACATGCTTTGGCTCAAAGCAAATGTTATTAGGTATCTCTCTAGCAGGTATATCTTTCATGCACCCTGATACCGGTTCCGGTTGTATTTTAAAACGTTTCGCAAACAATTCAGCAATATCCTTCGGGTCCTGCAAGCCTTCTACCGACACTGGTAAAATTTTATTTTTATGGTTCAATTTTTAGTAGATTCCCAAGACCCCAAATGGAGTACCTACTGCTGTCATCGCTGGGCAGGAGCACCTGTGTACTAGCTTGGTCCTTTTGACTCGGTCCAAAGACGTGCTGTGAGAATCGTTGATGAACTCAAGCTCACAAGCAGTATTGAACCATTTAGTTTGAGGAGAGACTTCTCCTCTCTGTGTGTGTTCTACCGCTTGTATAATGGGTTGTGTTCTGAAGAATTGTTTGACATGATGCCGACAGCTTCATTCTATCATCGCACTGTTCGCCAATAGGCAGGGAGCTCATCCACACACCTTGGAACCAGGATGGTCGCGCACCGTTCGGTTTCAAAGTCAAAGTCAAAGTCAAAATGTATTTATTCAATAAAATCACAAGGATCACTTTGAAACGTCTTAAAGCTAGGTGACTCTAGGTGCCAGTTCCACGCGACCAAAGCCTAGAAGAACTTCCTCCCGCGCACTCTATATGGTTGTGGAATGCGCTCCCTGCGGATGTTATATACAGTATACAGTTCTTCAAAAAAGGCGTTCTAAAGTATTAAAGGGTCAGCAACGCGCGTGTGACATTTCTGGTGTTGCAAACGTCCATAGGCTACGGTAACCGCTTTCCATCAGGTGGGGCGCACGCTTGTTTGGTTACTTGGTAGTATAAAAAAGGGCATCGTAGGGCACGTTTCTATCGTGCGTGACTTGCGAGGCAATGCTTTGTTATAGGTGATGGTTTACCACTTAACATCTGCTTATTCCATCAGATAATTTTAAGCGTAATTTTTTTCATAATCTGAAATTAGATTTGAATCATCTTCATCACTTTCAACCTCGCTTGATGATTTTTTACTACACTCTTCGTCGCAAAAATTGATTTCTTTAAACTCATTTTCAAGAATGGTGCTCAAAATCGCGCTCTGCAAAACATACTTTGTGCGGAACCCTCACCACTTTCAACAATACAGTCCTTGGCAGCTACACTCACAAAATTCGAACCCAACACCTTATTATATTTACTTAGGATTATTATAAGTATAATTTACACTTATATTAGCATTATACAAGACTATAATAAGAACATGGAATGGCTTCACTCCTGTAACATGCTAAAATAAAATGCTAAAAAAAAATAAAACTCATTCCCTTTTCTTTCTTATATTGTACCTACCCAGTAGCCTTGTAAAGCCAGGTAAACAGATAAAATTATTATAATTAATTTCACTCCTAATTTATGCTCATATAGGAGAGTAGACTGATAATGGTCCTATAATGTTAACTTATATGCACTTATAATTCCAAAATAAAGAACTAAACGTACTTGTAGCCCAATAGCAAATACCAGAACCAATAAAAGTGTTATAAAAGTGCAATTACTCCTATAATGTATGCATTCCAGGCTAAAAATTCTTGTTGGGACACTTCTAAGGTAATGTAAAACCAGACAAGAAATATAAATGCTTTTCAGTAGTTTAACTTGAATTTACTTATATTGGCCATATAAAATTAGCTTATATGAGGTTTTAAGTATAAATAACAAGAGGGATTACGCCTCAGTGTATATATTCCTGGTAGATGCTCCTCGAGGAGTCTTAAGATGTTCCTAAGATGTTATCTTATAGGCGCATATAAGTCTGAGTTACCAGATTAATTACTCCTGAGTACAATTTTATTAGTTTTGTTCCTAGCTTTTATTGAAGTCTTAATCCAGTAGTGGCCACGAAATATGGTCCTAAATAAGTTCAAATTATACCGATATAAGTTCAAATTATAGGATAAAAACGGCATTCATTAATGCTGTTAAAAGTGCAATAGCAAATACCAAAACCATCATCGGAGCTATTTAAGTCCACATAGCATTTTATAATCGCATTCCAGGACTACTTTGCTGGTTGGGTTGTCACACAGCCCTCACAGTTCAGTAATGGTGGTGGGTTCGACGATCCGAATATACCTTATGTTTTTTTTATAATAGTAAGTAGGTATTGTAGGTAGACATATAATATAAGTAAAATATAAAGTTCCTTTGTTTATTAAAGGAGCAAAACCTACAAAAACGCGAAATTCGAACAAACTGAAAAGTAAGAAGCTGTCCATACAAAACGGAAGACTGTAACTTTTAGGGCCATACTAGATCGATACTACAATATATATATTTAATCATTGATTTGAAACTTCTGTGTTTTCCTTCGGTAGATAGGTAGTTTAGTTTTCTTTTATGAGATCGATGTGGTGATGTGATGTGAAAACACCTTATTACGCTCGAAATTCGCTAAATCAAAGGCTATTGAGCGCAATTATGAACTAATTAATACCTCTCTTCTCAATACCTGGATATAACATTTTTTTTCGTGCCTACTGTATAATAGATAATAGCTACCTACATAGAGGTTTTTACCTTTCTACCAACTATACGCATAATAATTTTAAACCTCGGCCTGCCTCCATGTTGCCATACCCTATGCAGGGTCCATGTGATACTTACTTACACCTAACAACAATGTATGTACTTACCTAAACTTATGTGTAAGCAATAAATGTATTGAGTATGTATTGAGTATGAAAGCAAAGACTAACATCACGTTAAACCTGCATTTGCATTGGCGTGCTTGGTTGTGATCAGTGCTTTGTAGGTATTGTCAGCAATGTTGGCTTTATCCGAATTTTGTTTCCATTATTGATTGAGTGAGCGAAGCGAACGAAGGTCTTAAAATCAACTTGGGCGATTTGGCATTTGATGTATGTATGTTCGCGGGCCATAACTTTAGAACTATTGACCCGATCTGCATCAAATTTGGAAAATACCTATATAGCTTGTTCTTGAGAAATTTCCTGGTAAGTATATGAGTTAGATCGAATAACGAGTTATCAAGTTATGGGGGTTTTTAAGGGGGGAAAATAAACATAAATATATAATTACATGTCATATGAAAGGGCTTTGCTTGGACATTCCAAATCCATTTTAACTTTTTTTCTAGAGCGCTCGGTTTTTGAGATACTTACAATATAAAAGTAAAATTAAGATAACCAACGATCCAAGAGCTCCCATCTTTAAGAGTTTCGTTGACATCAAGGTTTTGTTACTGGTTGCCCAGTTCCTTTGCTTTTTCGTATTTTTTTTAACTACACTAATATTTGTATTTTTGTATGTAATTTAGGGAACCCTTCTAAAACTTCAATACCCAAGGTGTATAAAAATTGGCTATAAAATGACTTTCATATCATGCGCTGCGGAAACTATTGACGATAGAACACAAAAATGTTCTACAAAAATTGGCTATAAAATGTCTTTCATATCATGCGCTGCGGAAACTATTGACGACAGAACACAAAAATGTTCTACAAAATTAAAGAACACATAAATATCTACAAAAAACTCAGTGATACCATATGTCTAATTATCCTAGTTATATTACTATAACTTATTTTTATAATATCTTTTGATTGGAATGTCCGATTTGAAAAATTCAAGAAGTAAACATAGGTATTGAAATAGTCTTGAGTACGAAATGATTTATTTGGATAAGGATTAATTTAAAGGTATGGATAACATGGTCTGATTTTGGTCGGCATTTCTATCAACTTTTGAAATGTAAAAAAGAAGTTATAGTAACATAACTTTGATAGTTAGACATATGGTATAGCTGAGTTTTTGTAGATATTGATGTGTTCTTTAATATTGTAGAACATTTTTGTGTTCCCAAATTTTTTTACACCTTGGGTTACATTATTGAAGTTTTAGAAGGTGGAGTAGACAGTGGTTGCGCGGGACATGGGCGGGAGAGTTGGTCGACACTGGATCGTATTCACTTCGAAGCTTGGAACATGATAAGTCTGAAATGTATAGCCTTGTTGGAGAGCAGGCGGTTGGTCCCTAATTTTTTCTAGTAATACATATAGCCTATGTTACTCAGGGATAATGTAGTATTCTAATGGTGAAAGAATTTTTGAAATCGGACTAGTAGTTTTTGAGCCTATTAGTTACATACAAAAATACAAATCTTTCCTCTTTATAATATAGTGTAGAAGTGTTGATTAGTGTAGAAGTGTAGATTAGTGTAGATTAGTGTAGATTAGTGTAGAAGTGTAGATTAAAAACTTTAGTTCGCTTTAAAAATATAAGCGACCGTGGGGCGCGTTATCACTCAGCGCAGCGGGCAACGCGGCGAGGGAGAAGGGCGTGCAAATGTATGAAATAAGTACTGCAGTTGCATAAATAAATTTATAAATTCTCATCGCAATTTTTAAGTATCAGTTTATTTCAGCAACATGTATAAACTTATAAAAGTAGAAGTATTGAAAAAGAATCCAAAAATATTAAATTCTGAATTGATATTGTTATGACAGAAATAATGTTCGTAAACATATGAAAAAATAATATCTCAACCTCCTCTATAATGAACGCTGATAATTGTGTTACCTAGCTACCCCACTTGTTAAAAGTTTCGCAATGAAATATACACGTGACACGGCCGTCACCCACTTATCGCTATCGTGCACGCCAGCGCGGACGCAGATTGAACGCGTCGGTAAATGTAAAAAAGTAAAAGTAAAAAAGCCATTTATTCTACAAAAATAAAAATTAAAACACTTTCCAATAAACATGCATAATACTAAGATCAGATTAATTTAACATATAACATTACAATTCTATTAATAATACTGTACGCTCAGTAAAAGCTTTATAATGAGAATGCATTTCCGTTTCCGTCGATTTTAACCAGTTTTCGTACTTTTTACACCGAGTGCTTCCGGTCAAGTGGCGCCACCTGGCGGCCGCGCGCCATTTTGCTTCGTAAAATGTGCAGCGCCATTTTGGAATCATTGGCGTTTTGTTTTCCGTCGAAGCAACTTGTGTCTAGCAGCTATCTCTGCGACGACCGTTGCATATAAATATTTTATGTTCAAATCTTATCTTATTCTTAAAAGATGAAGAAAATTTTAATTTATTAAGTGAAGTGAAATTCTGTAAGTACTTCGAACTGTGCAAAGAGGGAAAAAACCGTGAGTACAACCCTCTTTATTTTAAATAGATGACCGTGATCAATTTTTTAACGATTTTTCGTTCGGATCACGTTCTCATAGTCAAAAAATTTAGGTACTTGAACGTGTATTTAGTAGGTATTATATTTTGTACAAATTGATTTTTCAGAAATATATTAGATATAAAAGCCTCTGCTTTCACACAGAAGCTGTATGGTACTATTACCTGCGAGCATACGTGCTCTTTTTCTTTAGTCTAGAAACCTGCAAAATAAATTATATTTCTATTTTCTTTACTAACCAGTCTGTCAATACAGGTTCAGGGTGTATAACAGGTTCAGGATTTCATTTTGATTAATATGGTTAGCGGGAAATATTATAACTTCATTGTTCTTGCGATGAGGTCCAAG
This sequence comes from Chloroclysta siterata, assembly GCA_932294275.1. Taxonomy (NCBI): domain Eukaryota; kingdom Metazoa; phylum Arthropoda; class Insecta; order Lepidoptera; family Geometridae; genus Chloroclysta; species Chloroclysta siterata. Next base: position 4,465,920 of record OW028595.1, read on the forward strand.
ATCACAAATTTTAATATCAAGACAGAAAGGATCTATCTGCTTTAAAACCCCCATAGCTGTTTGAAATAAGTGCTTAGGCTAGAAGTCTGCACATAGCTACTTCACATACTTCAGGTATTCATAGACTTTTGGAAACAAACGAAGGGGGGAAAACGTATGATACCTTACGTTAACATGCCTAAATACGACTTAAAACTAGTAGTTCGCCCCGAACTGAGATCTCGTGATGCGACCCGACGAACGCATCAAAACTTTGAGTCGATAGAAGTCAGTCCAAACATTATCTTTGGACTTTTTTCTGACTACCGCCTACTAACTTGGTATGGTTACCAAGTTTCAACTCTATTGGCCTATTTATTGAAGAGTTCCGTTGAACAGACTTTGGCTCCATCATCAGACCTGGTCGTCGTCATCATTTTATGAGAACTGAGTACCTCCTTAATTTATTTCAAGAAAAAAAAATAAGAAAAATCAAAGGAACTGGCCGACCAGTAGAAAAACCTTGATGTCAACGAAACTCTTAGAGATGGGAGCTCTTGGATCGCTGGTTATCTTAATTTAACTTTTTAAATTTTATCTCGAAAACCGAGCGTCCCAAAAAAAAAGTAAAAATTGTTTTGGAATGTCCAAACAAAGCCCTTTCATATGACATGTAACTTGATTTTTTTATGTAACTTTTTTTATTTTTGCCCTCTTAAAAAACCCCATATCTCAAAAATCCTTCATCCGATTTTACTCATATACTTACCAGTAAATTTCTCAAGTACAAGCTATCGACATATCAAATTTCATGCAGATCGGATCAACGGTTCTAAAGTTATCGCCAGACAAACATACATACATACATACATACATACATACATACATACATACATAAAATGCCAAATCGCCCAAGTTGAAACTAAGATCTTTGTTCGCTTCGCTCACTCGATCAACTAACTGCATTATACTAACTGCATTAAACAGAAATTTAGTTTTGTTTTATCTTTAACAACAATATTGCATGATGTATTTACAATCTTTTTTCTTGGGCTTATCTGAGTCGTACAACTGAAGAATCACTTTTCTTGAATTTTGCTACCTACCCACTTTATTATTTTCATAAGTAATATAATATCACTTTTGATTAGTTCGCGGGTCACCAACCCAAATGTCGTAGATTATAACGAACATAGTTTGGTAAAAGGCAAAGCCCTCTTGGCCGCCCCTCGCGGGGGTTAGGCGTTTTAAAAACCTATGTTCCATCAGGTGGAACTGTATAAGCTTTTAGTGAACGTGAACAAAGTTGATCCTGTCACGTTAAAAAGGCAAAGCCTTTTTGGCCGCCCCTCGCGGGGGTTAGGCGTTTGAAAATCTTTGTTTCATCGCGTGAAACTGTAGCTTTTAGTGAACGTGAACAATGTTTGATCCTGTCACGTTAAAAAGGCAGCCTTTTTGGCCGCCCCTCGCGGGGGATAGGCGTTTGAAAATCTATGTTTCATCGCATGAAACTGTAGCTTTTAGTGAACGTGAACAAAGTTTGATCCTGTCAAATTAAAAAAGGCAAAGCCTTTTTGGCCGCCCCTCGCGGGGGTTAGGCGTTTGAAAACCTATGTTTCATCGCGTGGAACTAAATACTAGTAAAAACTATTAGTATATATGGCTTTCTCAATACGCTGGGTTCTCTCTAAGGAAATCCAATCAATCTAACAGCCACCTCTCAAGGGGGTTTAGGCGTTAGTAAAACTGTGTTCAATCACGTGTGATTGAGATGAGATTTTAGTAAACAAACTTTCTTTTCTAAAATTGTTGGTTTCTCGCAAGAGAAATCTTATCAAGCATACAGCCGCCTTTCGAGAGAGTTAGGCGTTTGCAAAACTGTTCCATTGCGTGAAAATTTGTGCGATCCTTTGTGCGATGGCCTTTCAAAGCACAAAAATGCCTGTAACAAGTACATCCTCGCGGGGTGTATGTTCTTATAGCCAGTTTCCATTTAAAATCTCCCAACCCTCACTATTGTAATGATGAATGACAATAAGAAAGTTTCATTCTATAATAGAAACTAGCGACTTTATCGTGAAAACCTAAGGCTCAGAGAAGTTTTAGATGGCTAAATAATGAAGATTAATATGGTAAGTACAGATATAAATAAATACCTCATAAAGTCAGTTATAAGCCACGTGATAAGCAAAACAGTTATTATCACTCTTCCGCTCACAATGGAAGAAAATAAATTGATAAAGTTATCGTATCAAATGCCTAGCCAAGCGCCTAGCTGGCTGTAAAAATAAGTAATAACAATGTGCTGAAATGTGTTTCATAATGATTTTCAATATTCTTATGAATATTATTTTAACATTACATACTTTGTAGAGTAAAACCTATCTGGTTATGGACCCAAAGCTGATAGTTCTGGCCTTTTTTTACACAACACTAACCTAACTTAACCCAAACCTAACCTAACCTAGGTGTTTGGGTACTGGTATTGCTGGCGCCAGAAATAATATTAAAAAAAAAAAAAAAAAACACATAACCTAACCCAAACCTAACCTAACCTAGGTGTTTGGGTACTGGTAGTGTGTTTAACTTAAGCTTTTGAGCTTCAAGTTATATAGATGAGTTTATTTTTACGTATAATAAGTATTGTAGGTTCCAGACATAAAACCTAACCTAGGTGTTTGGGTAATGGTAGTGTATGCTTAACTTAGCTTTTGAGCTTCAAGTTGAGTTAATTTTTACTTTTTACGTTTATTAAGTATTACTGGCTCAGATTCTGTTTATATGTCTACCAAAAATCTGTGCATCAATATGATCACTTGTTTTTGATCAGGCACACCACGACGAAGAAATTTACAGTTTAAACATTAAAAAGCAAAGGGTCGTTATTAATTTTGAGAAATCAATTATCAGTGCTCATAAAAACTTAATCCATATTATGTTCATCATTAACAAAGTTCATGAATTCCTCACTAGACTAGTCCCTACCCTACAACAGGCGTTCTAAAAGAATCGTTGCTACATTACCTAACTCTGACAGATTTCTAAAAGATGTTTTGAATATATGGTCTTGGAGTAGGTACACTCCATATTGCTCAATCCTATTAGCTGGTTACCAAAATATTTACACTAAAAAGAGATGCTGACCAGTCTGTACTGCAGTCGCTTGCCTACTAACAGAAGATATGAAATCAATTCATGTCAATCAAATGGAAATAGCGTATCTTTACTACTACGATTACTACCATTCGAAATACACTTTGGCATGTGTCCAAGTTCGAAAATTAGGCCGTATTTTTATGTCACTACCATCATCCCGAGTGGCATCTATGACTAGCCTTTGTAAACATAGTGTTTATAAAGTAGGCAACTTGCGTAATCGACTTATTTGCCTCTGAAATTTCACATGCAGCCTACCTACAATTATAATTTTTGAGATTTGAGGACATTCAACCTACCTACAATTATATTATTTGCATATTTTTTGAGAACTAAGGAACCATCACTCTATTTCACGATGCGTTTAGTATTCAATAGACTATCCACTCACGTGGGTATTTCTACAACCGGTTATCCCCAATGTCACGGCTCACCTATTTCTGTCAATGGAATATTACTCATTAATAGTTCCTCAGTAAAACTTTGACGCGCTAACCTCAATATTTGAGCTCTAGCAGCACCTTTCACATTGGAAAACCTTTCCTATCAAATTATCAACCTCTAATAAAAGAAGATTTAATTTTTGTAGTAAGCAAATGCTAGTATATTATTGAATACGGACCAATAATTATTTTTATCTTTGTTTAAACAAAAAATATAGTTTTAAATACCCTGATAACATGACTGTAGTTTGCAACCGTTATTAACTTCTTGTTTAGCACTGAAATGAAATTTTTGAACACACAATTATTATTATAAGTATAATTTCTTTGTGATTTGCACTTTACAAATAATTTCATTCGATACTTTCACATAAATGCTTGGTTCTTACGTTATGATGCAGACTCTTTTCTTGGTCTCTCATTGAGGATACTCCTGAGTCAGTAAGAGAAGAGAGTAAGTAGAGAGTCAGAGTAATCAAAGTTTCTGGTTTGAGACGTTGACAAAAAGTGGTTTCAATAAAATAAGACTAAAAAAAATATCACTATAGATAATATTAGCAGTTGAGGATTCCACATTAGATCTTGTAGGTACCTACTTAATAGTTTTGTCATTTATTTGTTCAATACTGATTGCAGTAATCATAGATGTTTGTTAATTATTATTAATTTAGTGATCATGCTAACACAAATTCCTTCTCATTAATTATTGAATAACTTAATTATGCAACACAGCCAAATTATTTAATTTGCTTGTTACAGTAAAATAAAAGATTTTGTTAAGCGTTTTTCACGCACAGTCAATAGCAGGCTGGAGGATCAAATTGTTGTTTAGAGGGACTGCTATTACAGCACCTCTAGAGTTCGATCTAGAATCGCATTCACAAAAAAATTATCTTCTTGATTAATGAATTTGATATTGAGAGGTATAAAAGACAACAATCAGTCTATTAATATCACACATCTGTTTGACGTATTAAACATCCTTACTTTGTCTGAAATAACATACTGAAGAGGTCTATTGCCGGACAATGTCCTCCACAGATTTAGTAGTCATTGGGAAAGCTTTCCCTAGTCACCATGCTTAGCAGGTAATTTATGATTACTTACAATCGCTTATTTAGTATCAGATCATAGCTAAATCTGATATAAATAAATGAATTCGGTACATTTAACCAAACGGAAGCTAGTTCTTATTCCTATATTGTACGTTATCAGTTGTATTATTGATACGTTGTGATCGTAATAAATGAATCATTATTAGCAAATGATAAATAGTATACTTTCGTAAAATAAAGTTTTTATTAATATTGTACCTACACTGTAGGTTGCCATTACAGTGTTTTACCTATCTACTTATTGTGGTAAAATATTTTTAGATTCACATTGGCGCTAGAGTTACCTAACTCTTACAAGTGGCGACACGAGGCGATAACAAACAAATCCTCATTATAAAGCTTTTACTGAGCGTACAGTATTATTAATAGCAGCGTTTTACCTGAAATAAAACGCATATTAATATACTTACCTCAGTAAAAGCTTTCATTTTTATTTCTGCCTGCTGAAACTAAGCCAATGATTCCAAAATGGCGCTGCACATTTTACGAAGCAAAATGGCGCGCGGCCGCCAGGTGGCGCCACTTGACCGGAAGCACTCGGTGTAAAAAGTACGAAAACTGGTTAAAATCGACGGAAACGGAAATGCATTCTCATTATAAAGCTTTTACTGAGGTAAGTATATTAATATGCGTTTTGTTTCAGGTAAAACGCTGCTATTATTTATTAATTTATTTTATTATTCGTGATATTAATTTATGTTTACAATTCATTTATTATTATATTATTACTATATTTCAATGTTTTTATTTACATGTCATTTCATTAAAATATGTAGTCGCCATTCTGGCGTAGGCCTCCCCCATTTCTCTCCATAATTCTCTTTGTCTCGCTTGTCTCATCCAGTCTGGACCACATTTCTGTCTGAAGATGTCCTCCCAGCGCTTTTTTGGGCGTCCTCTATTCCTTTTTTTGTTGCGTGGTATCCATTCTATAACTTTTTTGGCCCATCTAGTGTTATCCATCCTGCAGATATGTCCAGCCCAGTTCCACTTTAATATTCTGATTCTAGAGATAATATCACACAAATTTGTTCTTTTTCTTATTGTTTGGTTGCTAATTTTATCTGACAGTTTGATTCCTAACATACTTCTTTCCATCTTCCTCTGACAGATTGCTATTTTATTCTCGTCTTCATTAGTGAGAGACCACGTCTGGCATCCATAAGTCAAGCATGGTAGAATAATAATTTCGTATATTTTCTTTTTAATTTTTATATTAGCTTGCTTATTTTTCATTATCTCCTTTATGCTCCAATATTTTTGCCACGATATCTCTAATACTATAAGAATCAAAGTCCTGACTGACTGACTGACTGACTGACTGACTGACTGACTGACTGACTGACTGACTGACTGACTGACTGACTGACTGACTGACTGACTGACTGACTGACTGACTGACTGACTGACTGACTGACTGACTGACTGACTGACTGACTGACTGACTGACTGACTGACTGACTGACTGACTGACTGACTGACTGACTGACTGACTGACTGACTGACATATAGACAACGCACAGCCTAAACCGCTGGTCCTAGAGACTTGAAATTTGAGGAGTACATAGGTCTTATGGCGTAGAGGTGTACTAAGAAGGGATTTTTGGAAATTCAACCCCTAAGGGAAAAAGGGATGAAAACTTTTGTATGAAAAATTGTATTCCTTGAACCTACAAACTTGAAACTTGGAGTACATATACTTCAAGACAAAAAAATAGGAAATACATTTTTCGTTTTTTAAAACTACCCTTAATAAGTGTGCTAAGGGATGTAAAAGTATGTATGGGAGTTTTTTGACCGCTGGTCCTAGAGACTTGAAATTTGAAGAGTACATAGGTCTTATGGCGTAGAGGTGTACTAAGAAGGGATTTTTGGAATTTCAACCCCTAAGGGTGTAAAAAGGGATGAAAACGTTTGTATGAAAAATTGTATTCCTTGAACCTACAAACTTGAAACTTGGAATACATATACTGCAAGACAAAAAAATAGGAAAGACATTTTTAGTTTTTTAAAACTACCCTTAATAAGTGTGCTAAGGGTTGTAAAAGTATATATGGGAGTTTTTTGACCGCTGGTCCAAGAGACCTAAAACTTGAAAAGTACATAGGTCTTATGGCGTAGAGGTGTACTAAGAAAGGATTTTTGGAAATTCAACCCCTAAGGGTGTAAAAAGGGATGAAAACGTTTGTATGAGAAATAGTATTCCTTGAACCTACAAACTTGAAACTTGGAGTATTTATATTTCAAGGCAAAAAAATAGGAAATACATTTTTAGTTTTTTAAAACTACCCTTGATAAGTGTGCAAAGGGATGTAAAACTTTGTATGGGAGTTTTTTGACCGCTGGTCCTAGAGACTTGAAATTTACTAAGAAGAGGTTTTTGGAAATTCAACCCCTAAGGGTGTTAAAGGGTTGAAAACGTTTGCATGAAAAATAGTATTCCTTGAACCTACAAACTTGAAACTTGGAGTACATGTACTCCAAGGCAAAAAATATGAAAGGCATTTTTAGTTTTTTAGAACTACCCTTAATAAGCGTTCAAAGGGATGTAAAAGTCTGTATGGGAGTTTTTTGACCGCTGGTCCTAGAGACTTGAAATTTGAAGAGTACATAGGTCTTATGGCGTAGAGGTGTACTAAGAAGAGGTTTTTGGAAATTCAACCCCTAAGAGTGTAAAAGGGTTGAAAACGTTTGCATGAAAAATAGTATTCCTTGAACCTACAAACTTGAAACTTGAAGTAGATGTACTCCAAGACTAAAAAACAGGAAAGGCTTTTTTTTTTTTAAATACCCTTAATAAGTGTGCAAAGGGATGTCAAAGTTTGTATGGGAGTTTTTTACCGCGTGGTGTGATTGATTTAAAACTTGAGGTAAATATACTAAGAAATAAATAATTAAGAATGACGCTTTTAACTTTTGATAATTACCCCTGTAAAGGGTGCAAATGGCTGGTAAAAGTTAGTATGGGAGATTTTTAACGCATAGTGCTATTAATTTCAAACCTGAAGTTAATATACTCCACAATAAATAATTTAAAATCACGTTTTCACGTTCACAAAGTTTCAAGGTTTATATGGGAGATTTTTAAAGCGTAGTGTAATTAACTTCAAACTAAAAGAAAATGTGTTCTGTGGATAAATAACAAAAAGACAGTTTGATTTTCGAAAACAACCCCTAAAACGTTACCCTCCTTCATTGCGCTCAAGTAAAAAGGATACAACAAGGCGTCAATGTTTGTAAGGGACATTCTAAAACGGGAATCTTGAGTTGGTATGAAGAGATCTTAGGGTATCTACTGTGCCTGGGGATCAAAGCGGTGAAGCTGTTTCGTTTCGTTTTTTTTTGGGGTAGAAACTAGGAACCAATGAGTACATATTTTCCGTGTAAGGTTGTCTTTGTTGTATTTGTCATGTTTGTGCTAAACTCAGTACCTATACCTACCTACCTACCTACCTAATATAGGTAATGTACGCCTATAGGTATCTCTTATAGGTACCTGCGTAGGTATCCTACCCTAATAATATACAAATCAATGCGAAAGTTACGATGTTTGGATGTTTGTGGCTCAATTACGGCTCACCACTTCAACACGTGCGAAGCCGCGGGAAGCCACTAGTCCGTATAAAATCCGTCTTTGTACCTCACTACTTGCAGCTTTCAAAGGAAACTGATTGGGCCTAGGTAAGTGTATTCTTTCACGTATTCAATTTTTCCGCCATCAACTATTATATCTTGGGATGTTCCATTGCTCAGTATCTTAGTTTTGGATATATTTATTGATAGACTGACTTTCTTACTTTCTCTTGTGAGGTCGTTCAACATTACTGCTAGAGATGTTGGGCTTTCAGAAAATACCACTATGTCGTCCGCAAAGCGGAGGTGGCTTAAATGTTCTCCATTTACATTCAGCCCTTGATGTTGCCAGTTTAAATTCCTGAATACCGTTTCTAGAACGGCTGAGAATATTTTAGGTGATAATGGATCACCTTGCCGAACGCCCTTCTTAATTGAAAACTCCTTTCCTTCTCTTTCTAGTCTGACTTTAGCACAGCTTTTTGAGTAAATGCTATGTAATAATCCAATGTATTCCTCGCCTATGCCTTGTTCTAGTAGTGATTCCCATATAGCATTGTATTCTAAACTATCGAACGCTTTTTTAAAATCGATGAAGCACATGTATAATGTCATTCCGTACTCGTTAGCTTTCTGTATAATTTGTGTGACTACTTGGATATGATCGAGAGTTGAATAGTTTTTACGAAAACCCGCCTGTTCCGGGGGTTGGTGCTCATCTAGTGTATTTGTCAGTCTTCGTAATATTATTTTAGAAAAAATCTTGTATAGGTTTGAGATAAGACTGATGGGTCTGTAATTTCCCAAGTCGCTCCTGTCACCTTTTTTATGTAATAGTGTAATTGTGGATTTAGACCATTGTTTAGGTGTTGTTCCTGTTGGTAAATGTAGTACAGTTTATTTATTAAACAGCGAAGGTAGTTTCCCGAAGTTGACAATGCGCCTGGACTTGTTGTTAGTCCCCGGAGCGAGCGCGCTCAGAGTCAGCTTGGACATTGTGAAGGATCTCCGGGACTTGGGTGCAGGGACCGCCGCACGCTGTGCCGTCACTGATGTCGCCAACAACACTGCAAAACAAGACTCTTACTGTATTTATTAGGTTGTATAGTATACCTACTATTTACCTGAGAAACAGCACTGGTGGTCTTAAGGGCCCGCTTAAACCCCGCATTCTGATTCTCGCAGTTTCGATTCCGGTTTTTATTTATTTATTTATTAGGATCGCCAAGAGATAAAAAAAACAACATCCTGCCCCGTGCTTATCCACCAAAGGCAACCACAGCTGGTATTAAAAACATGTAATTATATGAAAATCATTAAATTAATAAAAATTCAAAAGAAAATTCCAGATTAAAATAATAAAATAATTGTAAATTTCAAATCATTAACACTTCGAATGAACGGTCAAGTCATCTATGGATTTTTCAATTTTTAAAAGGGATAAGAGCGTTTTCAAACGATGAGGAAAACATCGTTAGGAAACCGTGGATTAGTTAGCTCGCCAGCCACGTATTGACCGTGTCTTTCCTGTGGATTAAGCCAAGTTGTAAGGGTCACAGCTTATAGTCGCCTAAAACACAGCTAATTGGTATAAGTGCTGAGGAAGCCTGTCTACTCCATTTAAAATCAAGTGATACTAAGAAAGAAAGCGGTTACCGTAGACTATGGAAGCTTGCAATCTTTACTAGAGGAATCAGAGCATTGCCGACCTTTCATAAATTACAAAACGCCTTTTTTAAAGATAGTCTTTAGGGAAAACCTCGGCCTAATTCTTTCCACAGCCTCGTATGGTTGAGGTAGGAAGTTCCTTCCTCTGAAATCGAACGGTGCGCGACCATGCCGGCTTCCAAGATGTGAGCATGGCATCAATTCACTGGCGAAGACGAGCAGTACGATAGTAGTAGGCATCATCTCAAACTATTCTTCAGAACATACGCCAATAATATAAACGGTAGAACACACATACCTACAGGAGAAGTCTCTCCTCAAACTTTAGGGTTCCAGTATCGCTTATGAGCTTGGGATCATCAACAATTCTCACAGTACGTCTTTGAACCGAAAGAAAAGGTTCAAGCTGGCACCCAGGTAGGTACCTACTACTGCCCAGGGCTGACAGTAGTAATTCACGAGAGTTCGAACAGGCGACTCACAGACTCGTTGCCCTGCACAGAAGTACGACTATAGTCTTCTTACTTAGCATACCAAGGTTTTTGGATGCTAGCTTCACCTCATCTTCCAAATGATGATAGAACTGGACGTTATTTGAGATGTTTTGAGGTTTCTCTAATTGCAAAAATAGACACAAGTTGACTCCGGGTTTCCTCCACCATGACTACGCTATCGAAAAAGCTACCGACCCGTACCGATACCGAACCCATACATTTAGGTATGTATGGATTTCATTAAATTAAATCTTTAAAAATCTTGCTTTCAATCTTATTGTGATTGAACGTTAGCAATAGTACTAGTATTCTCTTATCTGTGGCAATAGCAACAATAACATGAGTTGAACTCATACTTGGTGAATTTATTTACTTTAGATACCTACATAAGTACTTACTTACCTGGTAAGAAAATAAAACACAGCAAAGTAATAGAAATGGACAACATTTTTTTTTACTGAATACAGCTTCTTTATGTTGAAGTTCGACTAACTACCTACCTTACATAAGCAATACGATAATCGTGATAAAATTGAATCGAATAGTACCTAGGTATGTAGTAAAATTATTAATTGCCAGGGTTTTTTATTATCTTACTAGCTGACCTGCTCGCGACTTCGTCCGCGCCTTTACTCCACCTACACCACAAAAAAAACAGAATTCATGCTACGATTTACGATTGAGTGAGCGAAGCGAACGAAAATCTTACAGTTAACTTGGGCGATTTGGCATTTTATGTATGTATATATTTTTGTCGTCGGGCTATAACTTTAAAACAGTTACACAAGAATATCAAGTTACATTTCATATGAAAGGGCTTTGTCATTATTCAAAATCATTTTTACTTTTTTTCTAGGACGCCTGGTTTTTGAGATACAACAAAAAAGTAAAATTAAGATTACTAACGATCCAAGAGTTTCTATAAGAGTTTCGTTGACAAGGTTTTTCTACTGGTCCCAGTTGCTTTGCTTTTTCTTATTTTTTTTTCTTGAAATTTACTAAATAAGTACTTAGTTTTCATAATATGGTAACAACGAGCTGTTGGTCTGATGATGGAGCAAAGGTCTGTTCAACGGAACTCTTCAATGAATAGGCCAATAGAATTGAAACTTGGTTACCATACCAAGTTAGTAGGCGGTAGTCAGAAACAAGAATAACAACATAATGTTTGGACTTGCCTTTTTTGACCACAGGTCCTAGAGACTTGAAATTTGAAGAGTACATAGGTCTTATGGCGTAGAAGTGTACTAAGAAGGGATTTTTGGAAATTCAACCCCTAAGGGTGTAAAAAAGGTTGAAAACGTTGGTATGAAAAATTGTATTCCTTGAATCTACAAACTTGAAACTTAAAGTAGATGTATTTCAAGGCTAAAAATTCGGAAAGGCATTTTTAGTTTTTTCAAACTACCTTTCATAAGTGTGCAAAGGGATGTAAAAGTTTGTATGGGAGTTTTTTAACGCGTGGTGCGATCGACTTAAACTTTGGGTAAATATACTAAAAAATAAATAATTACGAATGACACTTTTAATTTTTGATAATTACCCCTGCAAAGGGTGCAAACGACTGTAAAAGTTATTATGAGAGATTATAAACGCAAATTAAACAAATTTTCAAACTTAACGATTTCAAACTTAAAGTAAATATACTCCACAATAAACTAGTAGTTCGCCCCGAACTGAGATCTCGTGATGCGACCCGACGAACGCACCAAAACTTTGAGTAGGTGGTAGTCAAAGGCAAGTCCAAACATTATGTTTGGACTTTTTTCTGACTACCGCCTACTAACTCAGTACGGTAACCAAGTTTCAACTCTATTGGCCTATTTATTGAAGAGTTCCGTTGAACAGACCTTGGCTCCATCATCAGACCTGGTCGTTGTCACCATTTTATGAGAACTGAGTACCTCCTTAATTTATTTCAAGAGAAAAAAATAAGAAAAAGCAAAGTAACTGGGCGACCAGTAGAAAAACCTTGATGCCAACGAAACTCTTAGAGATGGGAGCTCTTGGGTCGCTGGTTATCTTAATTTAACTTTTTTGTTGTATCTCAAAAACCGAGCGTCCCAGAAAAAAAGTAAAAATTGTTTTGGAATGTCCAAACAAAGCCCTTTCGTATGACATGTAACTTGATTTTTTTATGTAACTTTTTTTATTTTTGCCCTCTTAAAAAACCCCATATCTCAAAAACCCTTCACCCGATTTTACTCATATACTTACCAGTAAATTTCTCAAGTACAAGCTATCGACTTATCAAATTTCATGCAGATCGGATCAACGGTTCTAAAGTTATCGCCAGACAAACATACATACATACATACATACATACATACATACATAAAATGCCAAATCGCCCAAGTTGAAACTAAGATCTTCGTTCGCTTCGCTCACTCGATCAATAATTTAAAATCACGTTTTCAATATTTAAAAACTACCCCTGCGAAGGGTGCAAAAGACTGCCAAAGTTTCAAGGTTTTAACGCGTAGTGTAATTAACTTCAAGAAAGCTAACTAAAAGAAAATGTGTTCTGTGGATAAATAACAAAAAGAGAGTTTGATTTTCGAAAACAACCCCTAAAATGTTACCCTCCTTCGTTGCGCTCGAGTAAAAGGGATACAACGAGGCGTCAATGTTTGTAAGGGGACATTCTAAAAACGGGAATCTTGATTTGGTACGAAGAGATCTGAGGGTATCTACAGTCTACAGTGCCTGGGGATCAAAGTCGTGAAGCTGTTTCGTTTCGTTTGTTTTTGGGGTAGAAACTAGGAACAAATAAGTACATATTTTCCGTGTAAGGTTGTCTTTGTTGTATTTGTCATGTTTGTGCTAAACTCAGTACCTATACCTACCTACCTACCTAATATAGGTAATGTACGCGTATAGGTATCTCTTATACCTACGTACGTATTTAAAATCCTACCCTAATAATATACAAATCAATACGAAAGTTACGATGTTTGGATGTTTGTGGCTCAATCACGGCTCACCACTTCAACGCGTGCGAAGCCGCGGGAAGCCACTAGTAATATAATATAACAATAACTCACCTAAGTAAGTAAAAACTACTATAAGAAAAAAGAAGAAATTATTTATTTTTATAAGACTAGTTTATTGTCATAAGATTCTATCATGAGGGATAGGTAGTGGGATTTTGGATTTGAAGACTTCAAGAGAGGATGCCCCACGATATTGATGAGGAATACTGTTCCAGTGTCGAATAGCCGTGGTAGTGAAGGAGTTTGAGTAGCAAGATGTGCTGTGTTGAGGAGTCGTCAGCATGAGTCTAAGTGTAGATCTAACAGAGCGATCTGTGATATGCAATGGAGTGAAGCGTTCCTTGAGATAGTTTGAAGATTGAGGGTTATTCAAGATGTTGTACAGAAGACACAGTATATGAACATCCCGACGCTCTGTGATCTCAAGCCATTTCAGTTGCATGCACACGGTAGGCAGATACATGGTCGTACTTTCGCAGACCATATATGAAACGGATGCAGAGGTTCTGCAACCGTTCGAGCTTGTTCAACTGTTCTTCAGAAGCGTCAGGATAGCACATCAGCATAGTCCATTAGGGGAAAAAGGAGCGAGTTCACCAAGGCCATCCTAGTAGATTGGGGCAAAAAGTTCTTCATGAGCTTCAGGGAATGCATGCTTCCATACATCCTCCTACTGACCTGAGCAATGTGTCTGTCCCAAGATAAATTGCTGGTGATATATAGACCGAAGTTCTTAACCTCTGTGCAGAATTGTAGTGGATGGTTATTATATTTAACGGAGGGAGATCGATAAGGTTAAGCCTGGAAATATGGTAGTTACCACCGATAATAATGACCGATGAAATGGAGAAAGAGGAGTGTTTTTCGGAGAAAGGAAGAAAGCTGGCGGTGAACCACCTTTTCTATGATTTTTGAGAGAAAGGGAAGAATAGAAATGGGGCGGTAGTCCTTTAATTAAGAAGCTTCTGTTTTTTTGGAATGGGTATAACGAAAGCCTTCTTCCATTCAGAAGGGAATCAACTATTTCCAAGAGAAAAATTAATTAGATGTGTTATATATGGAGTGATTAATTCAAGAATTGGCAGTAAAAGCTTGCGACCAATTCCATCGCATCCCACAGCCTTGGTACTAGTGGCCATAACGATCCTCCTAACCTCGTTCTTGTCAGTGGGTTCAAGACTGAAAGAAGTGTAGTTGCCCAAGGGCAATCTTGACATTTGTGCAATTGTTTCATCCTTGACGAGATCATTTAGTTTAAAGGGGACTGCTGAGAAGTGGCGGTTAAGCTCGTTTACATCGACGGATGGATCAGCTGCGCGCTTACTCCTTCCAAAGCCCAGACCATGGAGTACCTTCCAAACGTTATTAGGAGTACAATTTTCAATTTCGCCATAGATGTTACGACGCTTCGCGTTTCTGATCATCTGGTTGCATCGGTTACGTTGTGCTCTTTTAAAGTCCAGAAAAGTCTCCTCATTAGGAGTTTTCCTGTACTTGCGATAAAAATAATTACGCTTTGCCATGAGTCTGCGAATATCATCTGTAAGCCAAGGAGCAGGTGGTCTTCTCATACGAACTGGTTTAAAGGGAGCATGTCTATCATATACAATAGTGAGAGCAGAGTTAAAAAAACTAATTTTTGCATCGATATCACATGCACCTAGCAATTTCGACCAGTCAAAGGCCTCTACATCCAAACGCAGTTGCTCATGATCAATGGCCGCTAGGTTTCGTTGCATCACAACCTTCGGTTTGATCTTAGGTGATTTGATTTTGAATGATGCATAAATAAGGTCGTGGTGCGAGAAACCAGGGGCCGGATACTGACCATGCACACAGATAAAAATACAGACTGAGCACAAACTTAATTCCATCTTTACTTGCAAAATCAGACAGGGAATCAACATTTTATTTTAGTAATTGCACCTCAGATCATATAAATATGTGAGTTCTGTTCGCATGCAGCATAGTTCTATAGTTCCTGATACATTTCAAGAATAGTTTTGGCCTGAAAACCCGAAAAAAGTCACTTGACAAAATCTACCTATTACGGTACATAAGTAGGGGAACGGCGAGGGTGTACGTACACCTAAGGAAAACGTCATAATGTAGAATAACCATAACCATTACCTACCACTACTACATACCATTATCACTATCATTGCTTTCTTGTGTCAGAAGCAGATTTTAATCTACTGAACTAGAGCTGTTTAAGATTCTTCTTTGATATGATGGTTTTATTTCTCTTTTCTTCTTGTCTGGTTTCGAATTCTTCTTCTTGAAATTTTCTTTATCTTTTAAAGCTTTCTTCCTTTTCCTTTTCCAAATTATTTACCTTCATCAGATGCGTTCTTTCGTGGCGAAGAAGCAGGCGAACAATCAGCAAAAGGTAGGTACATAGATCTCCACTTCGTCTTCATCGGGGGTATTTGATTGTGCTATGTTTTGCGATAACATATGTTTGTTCTCTGTCTGGGTGTTATTACGATTTAAGTATGTTTTTACAAAAAAAAGAATATAATGTATTATAGCAGCTATCTGGGGAAGGGGGGCAACACGGGGTAGCGGGCAAGACGGGGTACCGGGACTTGCCTGACCTGGCGAACCGATAGACGAATCAGCAGTGCAAGTACCGAATAATTTCAGGATTGTTTTACCGCGTTGCGATGTGCCGCAATGTTGCTAATCATTCGGTGCACTGAGTATACAGAAATCGCGCACGAGTCATATTTTATAAAAAAAACGGAATTTCGGCACTTTCCTTCTGATTTTGATAGTTTAGTTCGGAGGTGAAATTCATGTTGCTATCAGCAGTTGAGAGAGCTTAAAGTTAAACAAAGTGTGCTAATGATTACACTGGCAGGTAAGAACTTGTTTGTCTCACTAGCGTGCATGTAATTTTTAGTATGATTTTTTAAATTTCATTTGCATGAGGGGCAATATAAAATTCTAGGTTTTGAAATGACTAGTTCTTTAATGTATTATTTATCTTATTTTAGAATGGTGAAAATTTACAAAAGAAAAACAAAAAGAGGAGAATGGTCGGAGGACAGTTTGAAAAAAACAATGGGATACCTGCTAGCAGCAAAGACGTTTTCTGTCTCGCAGACAACTTTAGAAAGAAAAGTGATCCTTGCTCGAAACCTAGAAGGCCCGGAACCTATAGTTACTACTTCTAATGCAAATACACTAAAGGTTCCTTTAGGCCCCAAGAAACAATACTTCTATTAATGCATACCCCATCTTCCTATATGGCAATATGTGGTTATGGGACTTTTTTCACTTTTTGATGAATAATTAGCTATTAAATAACAAGTGTTCCTTTAAGGACTAAAATTATGACAGACTGATTGCCAAAGATGATTATTGTAATAAAAAGTATTAAGAATGTATAACAGTTTTTTTTTTATTACACTTCAAAAGTTAAGTACTCCGTCTTACCCCTCTCTCCCCTTATAGTTAGACAATAAGCTGTCGCGACACTTTTTGTAGATAATGATGTATTCTTCAAAGTTGTTATACATCAATAGTTTTCACAGCGCACGCGATGTAAGGAATTGTTTAGGTAATTTTTTTACACCTTTGGTTACTTACATTATTGTAGTTTTAGTAAGAATCCTTATTTTTTTTTAAATATAATATAGCCTATGTCACCCGGGATAGTGTAGCTCCCCAACGGTGAAAGAATTTTTCAAATCGGTCCAGTAGTTTCGGAGCCTATTCAATTCAAACAAACAAACAAGCAAATCTTTCCTCTTTATAATTGACTAGCGGCCTGTCCCAGCTTCGCATGGGTGGTCATACATTTTTTGAACATTTTAGGATAAACTTAGACCGTGGGTTCGAGCCTCGCGTCTACTAATTTCATACATTTGCACGTCCTTCTCCTTGAGTGAGTGAAATCGCACCCCGAGCGTGACCCGTGGACCCGTTAACATTTTTAATTTCGTCATATCTTTTGAATGGAATGTCCGATTTGAAAAAATTAAGAAGTTATCTTTAGGTATTGAAACCGTCTTAATTATGAAATGATTTATTTGGATAAGGATTAATACCAAGGTACAAATAAACACCCTTTTCTAGCGGCGGCATTTCAATAAATTTTTTATAATAAAAGAACACTTATTGTGACATAACTATAATAGTTAGACATATGCTGTCGCGACATTTTTTGTAGATGATGACGTGTTCTACAAAATCGTAGTACATTGTTTTGTTCTATCATCAATAGTTTTCGCAGCGCACGCGATATAAGGTTTTTGTTTTCCACCTTGGGTTACATTATTGGAGTTTTAGTAAGGATCCCTGATTTTTTTGAAAATATAATATAGCCTATGTTACTCAGGGATAATGTAGCATTCTAATGGTGAAAGAATTTTTGAAATCGGACCAGTAGTTTTTGAGCCTATTGAAATAAGAAAATAAATGAAACCATCGATCCAAGAGCTCCTATCTCTAAGAGTTTCGTTGACATTAAGGTTTTTCTATTGGTCGGCCAGTTCCTTTGCTTTTTCTTATTTTTTTTTCTTGAAATAATTTAAGGAGGTACTCAGTTCTCATAAAATGGTAACGACGACTAGGTCTGATGATGGAGCCAAGGTCTGTTCAACGGAACTCTTCAATAAATAGTCCAATAGAGTTGAAACTTGGTTACCATACCAAGTTAGTAGGCGGTAGTGAAAAAAAAGTCCAAAGATAATGTTTGGACTTGCCTCTGACTACTCCCTACTCAACGTTTTGATGCGTTCGTCGGGTCGCATCACGAGATCTCAGTTCGAGGCGAACTACAGTATTAGTAAAGATAACGAAATCATGAAACATTTTGGCCCCATGTGCAGTGAGTGGCTTACGTACACGTGTTTGGTCAGACATTCTGCAACGCAGGAAATTGCCACCTAGATTAAACCTCTCGTACGTTATAGCAATCTCTAATACTATAAGAATCAAAGTCCTGACTGACTGACTGACTGACTGACTGACTGACATATAGACAACGCACAGCCTAAACCGCTGGTCCTAGAGACTTGAAATTTGTGGAGTACATAGGTCTTATGGCGTAGAGGTGCACTAAGAAGGGATTTTTGGAAATTCAACCCCTAAGGGTGTAAAAAGGGATGAAAACGTTTGTATGAAAAATTGTATTCCTTGAACCTACAAACTTGAAACTTGGAGTACATATACTTCAAAGCAAAAAAATAGGAAAGACATTTTTAGTTTTTTAAAACTACCCTTAATAAGTGTGCAAAGGGATGTAAAAGTTTGTATGGGAGTTTTTTGACCGGTGGTTCTAGAGACTTGAAATTTAAAGAGTACATAGGTCTTATGGCGTAAATATGTACTAAGAAGAGATTTTTGGAAATTCAACCCCTAAGGGTGTAAAAAGGGTTGAAAACGTTGGTATGAAAAATTGTATTCCTTGAATCTACAAACTTGAAACTTGGAGTAGATGTACTCCAAGGCTAAAAATTAGGAAAAGCATTTTTAGTTTTTTAAAACTACCCTTAATACGTGTGCAAAGGGATGTAAAAGTTTGTATGGGAGTTTTCTGACCGCTGGTTCTAGAGACTTGAAATTTAAAGAGTACATAGATCTTATGGCGTAGAGGTGTACAAAGAAGGGATTTTTGGAAATTCAACCCCTAAGGGTGTAAAAAGGGTTGAAAACGTTGGTATGAAAAATTGTATTCCTTGAATCTACAAACTTGAAACATGGAGTAGATGTACTCCAAGGCTAAAAATTAGGAAAAGCATTTTTAGTTTTTTAAAACTACCCTTAATACGTGTGCAAAGGGATGTCAAAGTTTGTATGGAAGTTTTTTAACGCGTGGTGCGATTGACTTTAAACTTGGGGTAAATAAACCCCAAAATAAATAATTTAGAATCACGTTTTCAATATTTGAAAATTACCCCTGAAAAAGCTGCAATAGGCGGCTCACGGCTCACCACTTTAACGCGTGCGAAGCCGCGAGAAGCTTCTAGTATTTATATAATATTATATTATATATAATAATATATATTATATTATTATAAATAATACGGTCCCAAAAGTTCCCATTGAGATCCTGAGCTGTGTTTAAAAACTCTTAGAAGGCTGATTCATGTAGTAGGTATGCTGATGGCATCGCAATTACCTTTGAAATAATTTATATTTGCGTTTGCAGAGGAAACCTCCAACGTTGAAAGTACCTATTTCTTCTGCAAACGCAATTATGCTTCTTATTTATATGATAACACAGATAATTTTTCTATGAAAGTTTTTTGAATTGTGGCACAACGTAACAGCCCACCCCCGTGGGAAGGGTGCGGGCCGAGTAGATATAATCAAGTCTGTCCTGTTTTTGGACCAGGTATTCAAAGGTATAGGTAAGCATTTGCAAGCCCTGGTACTAGATTTTACAAGTTCGACCCATCGCTACCGTATGGCTCAACAGCGCACACACACCGAGTAGGCGTGCAGTTGAACCAAGCCACAAGGTATATAAGGGTCTATCAAAAGCCTCGCCTTACCAGACTGCTCGTCACATAAGCTCAAACTTCAATATAGCTGCGAGATGGAAACAGGAATGGAAAACTAGACCACCAGAAAGCTTAGTGACGAACATCAATCCAATCAATCCATCAAATTTGCTTTCTGTCGCCCAGAAGAGAATGGTGCCAGCTCAACAGACTTATGGCTCAGAGCACTGGTGGTCGAGCATGTTGGCGATGAAACCGACTCCTACGCATCGAAACAGAATAGCCACATGAAAAAAGCGAGACGGCATGATCAGAGAAAGTATATCTGTCCATCACTATTCATGAACTTATTTTTGCTTATAAATAAGTTAGTATTTTGTTTATATTAGGAACAAATGACAAGTAACGGGTTTTTAATTTATGTTAGGGAATAGGGAAAATTAGCACTATGTACTTAATAAACTTGGTAGGAAATCAAGTCATTAATTTAAACGTAGTAGTAAAGAAACTTAAATTATATTTTGTTATCCTGAAATTTAACACAGATTTATGTAAAACTGAGAATAAATAAAGGCCTGTAGGCCCTAGGGGAACTTTTGACCTGAAAGGGGGGCACTGTGCCCGTCAGGTAGCCTAGATGTAAGAGTTTTTTTGTTAATAAGTGAGGTCGGAGCAGAGTGAAAGAGGGTTGACTGAAGGGTGATTTAGGTAGAGGTAAACAAGGGCCCAAGCCTCGGTCTCCTTAGGGTAATGCTTCGAGGTACGTTAGGAGACGAGATCGGACCTGCCGTGTGGTACAACAACGTAATGGTAACTACTTATAACTGGAAGAAAGGGAATCAAGAGCTGAAAAAGTCTGAGGTGCAGTTCAGGATCACACCCAAGGCAAATGCTAATTGCTGAACCTCCTCGCACCCTCATTACCGCCACCAAGAAGTAACCCTGCGTTTCTTTTGGAGCAACGGTAGCAACACGAGGTCCTCAACCTCACGCCCACCCCCAAAGGTGACGGACGGCCACACTAGACCTAGCATATTCCTCTACTGTCAGGTGCTGCACAGGCCTGGAGCTAACGGCGGCGCAAGCCACCCGTGCTCGGTCCACCTGATATTAGAGAGGCACCTGGCACCGCCCTGTAGGGCGTGTGTAGGGTGTAGGGCAGTCCTAAACGCGACCCCAACAGCTGGTCCTTCGGTGCCGGATCTGTGTAATACCGTAACCGTCGCCTTGGAGGCAAGTTGCCTCTGTTGTTCTTTGGTGCGAGGGCGTCTGGAGTCTTTCCATAAATCAGCTAGCATTGGGGCCGAATTGCCGATTGCTGACGGAGAGAGTTGGGTGTCCGGAAGCTGTCACGGCCTTTATCGAAGGGCTGTGCGTGCATACCAGGACAGCACCTTTGATCGCAAGTCTACAGGCGAGGACAAAGATGTACTGAAAATCGCTACTATGAGATCATGTGAGTACAACCTACGTACTCCCGACCTCAAGAGATTCTCAAGATGGCAAGAATATTTCGGTTCATCGACTTGTGCAAGTATAGGGAAACAGTTGGTGCGGTAAGGGGTAAAAAGGAAGACCCTACCTGGAGGAAAACCACCAAACATAAGAAGCAAGTCTACCAACGACCTATCATAAACGTAAGTACACTATCGTTTTTTACCTTTAGATGTCTGCTGCTTAGAAAGAGGAGAATGGGCGTTTCTCAAGTGTAGCCAAGACGACAGTTGCTTCTACAGGGTGCCGCCGCCACGTCCGCCTACGGGAAACCTGCCAAAGGAGCGCCTGTAAGTCTGAGAACCATTATTTACCTACCTATAAGTTGTAAAAAAAACCACCCTTCACGAATACCGCCGTCGATTATTTCGGTCCTATGACTGTGACGGTGGGACGACGGCACGAGAAAAGGTGGGGTGCTCTATTCACGTGTCTTAACTACCAGGGCTGTACAACTCTGCATCCTTGTCCACAGATTCAAATGATCACGGCACTAAGAAGGATGGCAGCATGGCGAAGGCAACCGAGGACATTCTTCAGCGACAGTGGCAACACGCAACAACTTCGTAAGGGCCAACAAAGAGCTGAAGACAGCAATCGACGAACTGAAAACAGGGCTTCGCAGAACAGAGAGGAACAAAAAGAAGAGGGCCTCACACCAACCATTTCCTCATTGGGAGGTCATGCGGCGCCCCCAGGCTGGGGGCATTCACCGAAGAGGACCACGCCGGACTTTTGGGGTAGAAGGTTACGGGAGTACCTACCTACACTCTTACCCCGGCGAGTCAACGGCACTACCACTGAACGAGACCTGCAGTGTGGGGACACAGTCCTCATAGTGGACCCCACACTGCCACGCAACGTGTGGCCTCGCGGGGTCGTGACCCGTACCTACCCACCACCGGGTCCGACCACCGCACCCGGAATGTGGTCGTGCGCAACCCGCACGGTATCTTCAAGCGGCCAAGCAGCAAGGCGGTACTTCTGGTCCCGACGACAACCCTAACGTCTGACGGGCCAGAACATGCCGCCCCGCTCCTGGTCCCAAAAGACAACCCCAACGTCTGATAACGGACCAGGGAGCCACCGGTCTTCGAGTCGCCGAGCTAGGATCGACGATCAACTGGATGGCGCGATTGCAGACTGGGGAGCCTTCCAGGCTCCACGGTATTACGCGCTTGCAGACGGGGGAGCCTTCCCAACTTCAGGACGGCGCCAATCAGGGAATCGGTGCTGCGCACGAGGGGGAGGATGTTGGCGATGAAACATATCCTACTACGCATCGAAACAAAATAGCCGCATGAAAAGAGCGAGACGGCATGATCAGAGAAAGTATGTCTGTCCCGCTCTATTCATGACCTTATTTTTGCTTACGAGTAAGTTAGTATTTTGTTTATACTAGGAATAAATGACAATTTACGGGTTTTTAATTTATGTTAGGGAATAGGGAAAATTAGCGTCTATGTACTTAATAAACTAGGTAGGAAATAAAGTCGTTAGTTTAAAAGCAGTAATAAAGAAACATAAATAATATTTAAAAGGGGGGCACTGTGCCCGTCAGGTACCCTAGATGTAAAAGTTTATGTTAATAAATAAGGTCTGAGCTGGGTGAAAGAGGGTTGACTGAAGGGTGATTTAGGTAAACAAAGCCTCAGTCTCCTTAAGGTAATGCTTCGAGGTACGTTAGGAGACGACTCCGCCGAACGGCGAAGCGCTAGGGGTCAACTCCGATCTGTCTTGATATCCAGACTGCCACTAAGGACCAAAATTCGTGTGTATAAAACTTATATCCGGTCCCGACTGACTTACGCGGCACCGGCTTGGTACGCGTTGACGAAGACTGCCGACCGACTCCGACTGCAACGAGTCCAGAACGTTGCTCTCCGCACCAGTGTAGGCGCGGGCAGGTATGTCCGCAACGACATAATTGCCCGCGACACAGGTGTGGAGAGCCTGGAAAACCACATAGTGTTGTCCGCCCGTCGTATGTACGACAAGGCGGACAACGGCCACCACGCCCACCTGAACGCCCTAGCCCCCCTTCACGCACGCCCGCCCGACTTTGGTAGGCGGTGGAGGGCCCTCCCCCGCGAAATCCTGGGGACTCCGGACCCAGGTAACTGAGAACGAAGTCCCCCACCCCCCCCCCCTCTCCCACACCCAAGATCCCCAACTTTACCCCCCCCCCCCCTTTATCCTCTTTTAAAATCAAAATGTAATTATCATTTATCATTTTAATAGTGTTCTTTTAAACACTCCCTCAAATGCCCTGTCTCCATACTCTAACTTGTAAAAAACAAAAAAAATAATAATAATAATGATAATAATAATTGATCGAGTGAGCGAAGCGAACGAAGATCTTAGTTTCAACTTGGGCGATTTGGCATTTTATGTATGTATGTATGTATGTATGTATGTATGTATGTATGTATGTATGTATGTATGTATGTATGTTTGTCTGGCGATAACTTTAGAACCGTTGATCCGATCTGCATGAAATTTGATATGTCGATAGCTTGTACTTGAGAAATTTACTGGTAAGTATATGAGTAAAATCGGATGAAGGGTTTTTGAGATATGGGGTTTTTTAAGAGGGCAAAAATAAAAAAAGTTACATAAAAAAATCAAGTTACATGTCATATGAAAGGGCTTTGTTTGGACATTCCAAAACAATTTTTACTTTTTTTTTGGGACGCTCGGTTTTTGAGATAAAATTTAAAAAGTTAAATTAAGATAACCAGCGATCCAAGAGCTCCCATCTCTAAGAGTTTCGTTGACATCAAGGTTTTTCTACTGGTCGGCCAGTTCCTTTGATTTTTCTTATTTTTTTTTCTTGAAATAAATTAAGGAGGTACTCAGTTCTCATAAAATGGTGACGACGACCAGGTCTGATTATGGAGCCAAGGTCTGTTCACCGGAACTCTTCAATAAATAGGCCAATAGAGTTGAAACTTGGTAACCATACCAAGTTAGTAGGCGGTAGTCAGAAAAAAGTCCAAAGATAATGTTTGGACTTGCCTCTGACTACTACCGACTCAAAGTTTCTATGCGTTCGTCGGGTCGCATCACGAGATCTCAGTTCGGGGCGAACTACTAGTATATATATACTAGTAGTAGTATATATATAGATATACTGTGTTAGGTTAAGTTTAATTGTAAAAAAAATATATCCATAAAAAAAAAAAAAAAAAAAAGGATATATTTTATAGGATAGTTATAGGAGACTCCGCCGAAAGGCGACAGCCCATGACCCAGGGGTTGTCACCCCTGGAGTTGAAGCTAGGGTAAAGACGCAAGTCGAGGCCCTTCCCTCTCCTCCCTCACAAGGGGAGGAAAGATGACCTTGTTAGTAGAACGGCGAAACCCCAAGACCCAGGGGTTGCTACCCCTGGTGGTGAAATTCAGGGTAAAGACCTAGGTCGAGGCCCTACCCTCTCCTCCCTTGGAGGAAAGAAGACCTTGTAGTAGACTCCCGTCGTATCCGTGCGATCGAGTGTTCGTGCGTCGTATACCTCCTCATGCTACCCCCCCCCACCTCACGCTTGACAACCGAGGGCTGGTGCGACCCCACCGTTGGGAGTATCGCGCCCCCCGCAGTGTCGCGTGTTGGTACGCGGTCGCGTCCTGCACCCGTCACCGTCGGAACGGTTGAATCCGCCCCAGCCGACTCCGTCCCTACCTGGTGTTTCATTGGAAACACCCAGTGCAGTGACAACCGGTCCTTCCCCCGCCCCATCCACCCTCCGTTGGTGACCTGCTGGCCGGTTGCTGGGATTCCCCCAGTATAAGCTAGCAGCCCCAACGGTCCCTCCTTCCTGGAAACCAACCCCTCACCCCACCCCGCCTTACCCGCCGCTCGTGTTCGCCGGTCGTCATGGCCGACGACAGTAGCGCCCCCCCCGCAAACCTCCGGATCGCGCCAAGCGATCCTCCAAAATGGACAGGGCGATTGTATGCCGGGACTTGTTTGAGCCGGAGAAATCCGCTCAGTATCCCGGCTACTTCCGCCCCGGCCCAGCGACAATCGCAGCCCTAGCAGCTGCCCCCTCTACCTCCGCGGGCCAAGGGCTCCGTGATAGCGGAAATGAGTTTCCGCATCACGACGAACCCGGACTTCGCCCCGGAGGCAGAAAGGTGCCCAGGCCGCGCTCAGCGGATTCCTCGGTCGAGGAACCGCAACCGCGCCACGACGACAAGAGGCAGAAGGTACTGCCCTTGTCGCCCTCACCCCCGCTGATCGCCACACCGACGACGTCGAGGATCCCGACCCGGAGGGGGGCGTCGACTGCCGCATCCGCGGTGATCCGCCTCCCCCAGCCGGCGTCCCCAGCGTCGTCCTCACCCGCATCACCCCGGCCCGAGCTTCTGGCGTTGCCTGGACCGACGTCATCCTCCTCGAGCACCGAGGTAAGTGGGGAGTCGGGCGAGGAATCCGACGCGGACTCTGAGGCGGCCTCGGTGGAACCCATCGAGCCGTCTCAGACAGTTCCGCTCGATTTGCCACTCGCATCCCCGCCTACCCCTTCTCCGAGGTCCGCGGCCGCCTACGCGGCCTACTTGGCTAACCTGGGGTCACCCCCCCCCCACCCCGCGCCCCGACCCCGGAGCCCTTAGTGCCGCCGGAGGCAGCGCCTGTCGCTGCCCGGGCCTACGCTGCCGTGGCCTCAGCCCCCGCGCGCCCATCATCCCCTGCTGCAGCGAGCCAACCCGCCGATTGTGGTAGGATGCCTGCCCAACTGGACAGTTCATTTTGCCGCAATCCGCGGGAAACTAGGACACGCACCAAACGCGCGCCCCTTAGGTAAGGGGGTGCGATTTATCCCGAGATCGCCCGAGGAGTACCGGGTGGTCCAGCGCCATCTGGTGGACTCTATGTCAACAGACCCAGCCATCAGCTGGTACTGTTATAGCGTCCAGGCAGACCTGCCCACAAAGGTGGCTATCCGCGGATTACCCGCGGATACCGACCCAGAGGACATAAGGTCGGCCTTAGCGGAGCTGGACTTCCCGGTACGCTATGTAAGACACATATCAGCCAAACTAGGCCGAGCTGGGTGTTTGTTCCACGCCCAGCTCGACCACATGTCCCAGGAGGAGCTCACCCGGATGTACGGGATCAAGGAGCTCCTCTGCATGCCCGGAGTCACAGTGGAGCACTGGAGAGGCGCGGCCAACAGGGTGCCGCAATGTCACCGCTGTCAGGCATTCGGCCACGCCTCGGTCAATTGCCACCGACCGCAACGGTGTGTGCGCTGTGGGGGCCAACATTTCGCGGCGGACTGTCCCCGCGAAACCACGGCCAAGCCCACGTGCGCCAACTGTACTCGAGATCATACGGCAAACGATCGCCGCTGCCCCCGTTTTTAGGCGAGAAGCGCGGAAGAGGGGAACTAAGTTTCTGGACCATATCGTTTTGTCCGCCCATCGTACGTACGACAAGGCGGACAACGGACACCACGCACATTTGAACGCCCTAGCCCCTCTGCACACACGTCCGCCCTACGTCGGCAGGCATTGGAGGGCGCTCCTCCGCGAAATCCTGGGGACTTCGGACCCTGGCAACTGAGGACGAAGCCCACACCCTCTTTTCATTTTTATTTTTATTTTTACTCCCCACTTCTATGTTGTTATCCCTCTCTTCACTTCTATAGATATTCAATGTAGTTATATAGATTGTAACTAAATTAAAAAAAAAATGTATATAAATTGTGTTGGGTTAAGTTTAATTGTAAATAAATATATATCATTAAAAAAAAACAAAATATTAAAACATAAAAAAGAAGGTACCTATATCTTTTTTTAAATTAATGATTCATTATTAAAAACAATTAATTTAAAAAAAATAAGATAAATATATAAAGGATACTCCTCCGAAACCCCATGACCCAGGGGTTGTTACCCCTGGAGTTGAAGCCAGGGTAAAGATTATATAGAGGCCCTTCCCTTTCCCCCTCACAAGGGGGGACAATAAGATCATAGTATTAACCTTCCGTGTGGAACAACAACGGTATGGTAACTACTTATAACTGGAAGAAAGGGAATCAAGAGCTGAAAAAGTCTGAGGTGCAGTTCAGGATCACACCCAAGGCAAATGCTAATTGCTGTACAGTGGAAAATCAACCCCCTCGCACCCTCATTCTAGATTTCATACTAGATTTTAATGCATTTTATCAATTTACTGCATTGTACTATTTTATCCGACTTTGGCCGAGGCAAAACAACCAGGGGTGCGAGGTCGGGCAACCTCCTCGTGGTGCACCCTGGTAGCACCATGAAACACGTCCGCAGTACTCTGCGGGCGTGTTTCATGGTGGCTAATAACCCGACACGGTGGGCCTCTCCGCGTGTCCCTCTGTTTAGCAGGGAGCACAGTGTGATGAGGCCCAGGCAGGGTCTGGGTTGTATGGGCAGCCCGGACGGACGAGGCGGAAGGCGCGCGCGAGAGACGCGGAACTTCTCGCGCCGCTATGTGGTGAATATCGGGAGAAGACCTGGAGGGGCCTTGTCCCGCATTGCACATATTCACCACCCCGTCGGGCGGGAACGACCGGGCACTCACGGTCGTTCCTGCCCCCCCCCCCTTGCTGCTGTCATGCGGCCCTGCTGTCATGGCGGGCCAATTGCCGGCGACTGGATGAAAAGGCTCTGCCAGTTTTCCAGTTCCCCTCCATATAGGCGACCAACCAACCAACCAACCCCAACCAACCAACCAAATAGTGGACTTTACGAAAAAGGGAGCATAGACAGTCATGAGATGAGAACTTCCACAATGCGAGCGGTCTGAGTCTGTGGAAAGGAAACTTCTTTTGCTTGACTTGCTTGCTCAAATAGCAGCAGCTAGCCCAGCCAGCATCCGAGTAGTATGTGGAGAAAGAAAGAAAGAAGTAGAATCAATCGAGTCCGGTTAATGTACGACCATGTATTACACAGCCCGAGAATGTACAACCAGGAAAGCAGGGCCAGGAAAATGCAGCCAGGAATTCATGTGCAAAATGTACATGAAACCCGGGCCGTGTTTTCCAAGCTTTGCTTTCCCAGCACAGTCGGGATTGTACACCCAGAATTACACGACCATGAATTTTGTGACCATTGCTCTGGGGCCTTATGCTCACTTCGACCGAGATTATGTCACGTTAGAGATGACGTCATATCTCGTTCAATAACTCGTTGACCTGGCGTCTCGCATGAACTTTGTATGAGAAAATTGGGGAGTTAGATAGTGAGAATGGGGATAAATAGTTATCGAACGAGATATGACGTCATCTCTAACGTGAGATAATTTCTGTCGAAGTGAGCATAAGGCCCCTGATTGGTCGAAAGCCTATGCTCAGGGGCCTTATGCTCACTTCGAGCGAGATTATCTCACGGTGGAGATGACGTCATATTATCTCGTTCAATAACTCGTTGACGTTGCGTCTCGCATGAACTTTGTATGAGAAAATTGGGGAGTAGGATGGTTAGAATGGGGATAAATAGTTATCGAACGAGATATGACGTCATCTCTACCGTTTGATAATCTCGATCGAAGTGAGCATAAGGCCCCTGTTTAGATGCACTACACAGTAAGTATTGTACTATCCCATTCTCAATTAGGCAAGTACCACAGATCAAAAATAATGTCAAAATAAATAAAATAAGAGAAATATTCAGAGATTAGGGTAAGAAAAAAATAAAATTCTGGCACTTCAGCGGGATCAATTCCGGACTGTGTTTTCCACGGCTGTACAATCCATGGTTGTACATTATTGGCACCCGAATCAATCAATCCGCTAAAATAGGTGTACCTACTTAGAACATAACAAGTCTCCAGTTTTTAAATGATGATGGCAGATGTACACGAAGCTCTGAGACCAATATCTTGGCTATCTGGTCGCTGGACTACTAAGGAAGGCAGGGGCACCTATCCAAATATATCGGACTTCTCATACCATGACGAATTGGAATTTGTTTGTATTGGTAAGTAGAAAACTACCTACTTACTGCCATTGGGGAGTCCATCTGGTATATAATTAGACTTGAATATTTATAGTATTCCAAGTTTTACTAACCCTGCAGCCTTACCGCAAACCAGTTACAGTTAAGTTTTAAAGGTTTTAAAAATATAAATACTGCCGAGACTAAGAAATATCATCAAAGTTTTGATTCCCATTACCATTTTGCGGTAACGCTGGTACCGTGTATGTACAAGTCACATTAATCACCTCTACTCATGATGCTAATCCTTTTTTATCAGGCCAGCCAATGTACAACTTCTCATCTACATCAAGACATCCAGTAACTGCTAAACCAATGCACCAAGAGCGAGGATTTCTGCGCATCAAGCTTGGCACTAATCAGTTGGCTTTTGCAGTCAGCCACAATTTTGGCATAAGTTCTATAGAAGAAGGTACTTTTGATGCAGAGAAAAAGGAAATTGTTTTAGAGAGTAACAGTATGTTGCGAGAACATACTAAGCCTCCAAAAGTTCTGAGATTCAAAAGAGTAATGAAGCTTTTAGCACCTGATAAACTGGAGGTTACACTTGATATGGAAACTGAAAATATTCCTTTAACAGAGCATTTAAAAGCAATTTATCACAAAGTTTCAGAACTGAAATCTTATGAATCTCATTGAAAGTCTCATCTTAGTTTTTTTTAAGTTTAGATTAGTATCTTTTGTTAAATAAAAGTCTGTTAAAATTTTAACTTTTAATTTTTCATAATTAGGTGAATGATGCATAAAATAATCTTAACTTTTTATTCTGAAAAAAGATTCATTCATGCTGATCGTCATGCTTAGACCATTTATGAAGATACCACTTAAAATTATGAAAGTGAGAAATATTCCAAACAGCATACATACATACAGTACATAATAACAATCATTCACTTTAATTATTTGTGAAATATACATAGATCAAATCTGAACTCATCATGTTAGGTAAAATAAATTAAGCATATCTGTTAAAATAAAACTGCCTCAGCAAAAGTACTTCAATGGATACAATATCTTATCAATGTCTTCAAGTTATGCACATTTGTAATTGATATAAGATAATTAACTAGCTGCCACCCACAGCTATGCTTGCATTGTACCCAGTATAAAAAGTTATGAACTAAAAGTTAATAGATAGGGTACATACTTATAAGAACTAAGAAGTACAACTGGTAGTACAAATGACACACCTTTGTATCTCTAGTACTACTACAAAAAATACAAGTCTTCTCTTGTCGTGTCACTAGTTTCTTTTGAAACAGTGTGGTGAAAGGATTTTAAGTGCGGCTCAAGAGGCTCCTTTCCAGCACTTGACACAAGTTATATAGAACTTTTTAGGTTCCACCACATGCCGGTTTCCTAACGATGTTTTCCTTCACCGTTTGAGAGTACTGGCATTGTGCACATAATTTTTTTTACAGAAAAACTCATTGGTGCACAACCAGTTTAGAACCCACGAAACCTTAGGATCGGAAGGCGGGGCCGCTACCACTAGACCACCAGTGCTCTACAATACAAGTAAATTCAATACTCAATACATTTATTGCTTACACATAGTTTAGTTCAGGTACATACATAGATGGTAGGTGTAGGTTTTTTGTATTAGTACTAGATATATAAAGGTGTCATTTTGTACTTCTTAGTAGAATTACTGACACAGAGGCATTTTTTATTACTGTGCATTTTCTAAAGCAGGTAAACATTGAATCTAAACTATCTACAGATAGAGGGTTTATTAATAAGGGCTGGTTTCACCATGCTCTGTTAGATTAACAAAGGAAGGGCTGTTAAATAAGTCAAAATGTACGCATTTGACAGCTATGGTTAGATTTAACTAACAGAGCATGGTGAAATCAGCTCTAAGTATATTGACAACATGATACACACTTATGAAGGAATACCATTTTACAGTTCTATTATATTTTCAAACTTCCTTAGGCTTCAATGTTATAAGTTTGGGTCAAACTCTATCACTATTGTCAGAGCATCTGATGATGACCGCATAGTAGACTGGCCTAGGGTTCTTAAGTTATAACTTCAAGTTTGAAATTTCATATCCAGGGTAAGCAGACTTTCTTTACTTATACTTTACCAATGATGATGTGGGAAGTTATTATCTCCATGATGAAGACAATCTATAGATCTCCAGTGTCAGAAGGTCTTTAAAATCATGCTAAATTAACTTTGTATGATAGTAGTATACATAAAAATATTGCTACTAGGTATTACAGTGAAAACCAAACCAGTGTGGTGGTCATGTGCAAGCCACTGCTGCATGATATCAGTTAGGGCACAACATGGAAACAGTGTGGAATTAGGACTATGAAGACGTTTCTTAATGGAGGTGTGATCATCAGATATGAAGATGTGATCATCGGAAGTTCATTCCCTGCTCACTAGGAACTACTCAATACAAGCATCTCAAACAAAGTAATGTGGTTTTCTAGCTGTGATGCCATACTCTTGTAAAGCAGGTGCTAAGTCTTCCATTGTCATGACATACTTCTTTTCTTTAGGCCCTTTCTGGTTTTTGGAAGTCTGGGTTATCTGACTGGAAGTTCGCATCTTGCAATGCTGCAGAGCATCGTTAGCGATATCGGAAAGGAATTTTTGAGCTGCTAATGCTATCAGTCTCACTAGCCTGAAATTGAAAAAACTTTAGATCAGCAAAGTACTTCTTAGGACTAAGACTAGAAGTTTTGTAAAAGAGGAGTTGAATCATTTACCTGGGATCTTGCGATTCGAAGCCAGACATGTTCAGGTAGTGCGACACCACAGAATCAGGTATTGAAGGGTTGTAGTTCTCGAGTTGAAGAAGAAAGTCGCTGAGAGCGTGGCCAGCGCCTGTATCCTCTTCCATAGCGGTTGACTGTGATCCCTTAAGACTCATTTGCATTGTCATTTATTTTTGTCAAAATAAAACCATTTATCTAACAAAATCTTCGCATCGCACAATCACAGAACAATACTATACTACTCTACGAGCGCACAATACTTCGTAAAAAAATATTTATTGTTTTTTTTTTTGTTTTTTTTTTTCTCGGCTGTGCTCAAGAAACCTGCTACGTACGTACCGTACGACGCACGCAGTGTTGCAAGCAGCAGGGTCCGTATCCGTATTGTAAGACTAATTCATAATAACTAGTATTTTAATTTAAAACACTACTGATCCATTGTGTCTGTGACGCAACGACTAGGTACATTACACTATCAATCAATAGGTATGGATTGTGATCCAATTACCTATATAATGTTAATTCGTATGGAATCACGCATTCAAGCAGGCTATTAAATTGTGCTATCAGTAATAGTACTGTTTTGAGTTACGGAGAGGCCACGTACCTACGCTTGAATAGTACTAAAAAGCCGAAGTACGAATACACGAACACGTAAAAATGGTGGTAAAAATACGTGGTACGATGGTAAACGTAAACTAAATGGTAAATAAAATCACGGATAGCGATATAAAGTGCCATCATTACGAAAGCAACAATTTTTTTAATAAATACGATAGTTGATAAAAGGTTAGCTATCAAAAACAAACATCATCTAAACGTCGTAAAAAAAATCTTGGATGATGATAGTAATTGACTTTAGGATGACTTTCAGAGATTGTTATGAGCCAAGCAGGAAGCAGGGCAGCAAAAACGTGGCAAAAACGGATGAGTATTGCTGTGTTTCGTTTTGAAGGGTGTGTGTGCTGGTAAAATTAGAGGCACTTCAAGTTGATGGACACAACAGTGTATCGTAAACTGCGTTAACATATTTTAGACATTCGCGTGGACGGAAATGTTGCCATCCATATATCTGCGACAGCGTCGCCGGCAATGTGTGTTCACGCAACACGAGCAACGCGAGCGGCAACGCGAGTAGACATGGAAGTGGCCTGTTTACTTTCGCGCATTGCCCAAGTCCCTGCTAATGTCTCTGCACATGTCATTTGTTTTGTCTTATCCTATAGTTGGGGCAGGATGTTGTTTTGTCTGAGTATAGTATTAAGTTTTGTGTATTCGCTCTTGGTGATCCTAATAAATAAATTCATAAACAATAATAATAAATACAATACCTCCTAATAATAATAATACTAATAATAAAACCTATAATACTCCACCTAACTCCAACTTTCCGAAATGTATCGATACCGATATCAGACCAGCTCGAGCTTCTAGGGTTTACGTTAACCAGCAAACTGAATTTTGGCTCGTTCATAGAATCCAAGGCCAAGACAGCTGCGAAGAAGCTAGGCATACTATCGAAGGTGAGACAGTACTTCACACCGGGACAGCTCCTCTATCTATACCAAGCGCAAGTCCGGTCGTGTATGGAGTACTGTTCTCATCTTTGGGATGGCTCTGCTAAATACCAGCTTGAGGCCTTGGAGACTATTGAGAGACGAGCCAAAAGGCTCATAGGTGACACGTTGTTTGAGTCTAAGCTCCTGACTCTTGAACATCGCCGCAAAGTTGCCTGTTTATCGGTATTTTACAGGATACATTTCGGAGACTGTGCGATGGAACTCCACAACTTGGTTCCCCCATGCCCGTTCTACCATCGGACCACCAGACGTACGGAAGCGAGACATCAATTCATGGTTGACATACCTACTGCCCGCACAAATCGCTTTGCTTCTACTTTTATAATGCGAACAGCCAAAGAGTGGAATTCCTTACCGGCGTCCGTTTTTCCGAATGCCTATAATTTGGACGATTTCAAGAGACGAGTGAATAGGTATCTTCTAGGTAAGCGTGTCACATCGTAGACCGCATCGTCACTTAACATCAGGTGAGATTGCGGTCAAACGTTTTACCTATCAAATGTAAAAAAAAAAAAAAAAAAATACTCCTTTAAATACACTGAGATGGTTAGGCGGTCTCCAACCCCACAGATTCATCCAAAGCCAAAAGTCGTCCATTAGTAGCGTTTGTTAGTGCAAACTACCTATATTCAAGTCTAGTCACAGACACCTCGAGCTTTCAATAAAATCCAAAAAACCATAATTGCATTGATCGAGCGCAGACAGAACAAGTTTGCCAGGTACTGTAATGGAAACTATATGGAGTATATCCTTATTATCCATTAATGTATCCCACCGTGTTCGTTCTGGGCATGGTCAGATACAATAAATTGGAAGTTAGAAGAAACCTGGCGCTTGTTCTGTATGTGTTTAAGGTGTTCCGGTGCAAAGATGTCTGGGGTAAGATTGCTAATCTTACCCCAGACATCTTTGCACCGGAACTATCAGACATACTAGAGGCGGTGGGATAAGAGTGCCTAATGAGTTCGTGCACCAGCGTAGGCGGCTACCTCTTCTGTATGTGCCGAGCGCTAGATCAAACCTTTCGGGCAAGGCACCTCTGACTCGGACGGTTAGGACACTAAATCTAGGTACCTAGCTAAAATAAATAAAAAAAAAAACTAGTAGCAGAAAGTATTGACATAATATTAAATTTGCAAAGGCGTTTGATAGAGTCAATTGGACATTCTGCTGGTGAAACTAAATGCTATAGGCTTTGCTCCGGGACCACTCCGGCTTCTTGCTGACTATCTCCGTGATCGCAAGCAGTTTGTCAGACTTGGCCTGTACGAGTCACGGCCCTATCATACGAGTTCCGGAGTGAGTCAAGGGTACTTGGGCCTTCACTATTTTTAATAATGGTCAAGGAGCGCCCTGTCGTCGTGTCTCGCGCAAGGAGCCTGCTCTATGCGGATGATCTCAAACTCATAACAGAGATTAAGTCTGAGGCAGACTGTGTGGATCTACAGGATGATATAGATGCGCTATACGAGGAATGCAATCAACAAAATGTAATGCGAGTAAATGCTACGTGATGACCTTCGGAAGTGTGGCATCCAATTAGTTTTGTTTATAATCTTAACAACACGGCTTTAACTAAATCAAGCGTAATGAAAGACTTGGGAGTCACATTCGACCGGAAACTTATTTTTCATGACCATATACGCTCATTGGCCAAAGAGTCTTTTAGGCGCCTCGGATTTGTCTTTAGCAAAGAAAAAAGCAAAGCTTTGTCCGAAGCAAACTCGAGGCTGGTGCTTGTGTTTGGAACCAGCATGAGAGCACTTACGCTTTAATGCTTGAAAAGGTCCAGAAGGCTTTCTTGCGGTTTCTTTATAAGCGTCGTTACGGGTACCCATATTATTATGTTCCCAACTAAATTCCTTTTGGGTTACTTGGGGTACAACTCGCTGGTGGTACGGTGGGCCAACGACCAACTTACAACCGCCTGAAAGGTTCTACGTGGTAAAATTGAAGCCCCGGATTTGATCGATGAGCTATGCCGTCTTTATGTCCCAAAAAACAATTATTGTCGGGGGCGGAAGCACAAGTTGTTTGCTGAACCGTTCTCTCGCACTGCGGCTCGGGCCGCGTCAACTATCCCGCGCATTCTCGCCGCACTCAACGCTCTCGTAGATGCTTGTCCAGGCTGTGATTTGTTTGTGGATGGCTGGGTTTTTCACCCAGCCAGGTATTGTCCGAATGTATGAGCGAGCGTGATGCCTAACTGTGTATAAATCTGTTCTATGTTTGTTGTTTTTGACATTTTGTTTTAATTATTATTATTCATTTCTATCTGACATATTATGTGTACTTACCTAAATTCTGACTTCTTTGTGACTGATATTTTTATGTTATTAATCAATACTTTTCTGATTCCGCTTTGTTTTTTCTAATTGTTTTCTGTTATTTTAATTGTTTATAAATAAACAATTTTTAAACAATGAAAATAACATTATTTCATTGTTTCTTATATGTTCAATTTCTTTTGTTTTATAATTATTAAATTCTTACGTTCTTTAAATAATGTAATTGGTTGTATGTGCCATTTTGATTAAAGTAAATACAAATACGAAACGTTCCGGAAACATATTGCTATTAACGCTTATCGCGTGATATTACTGATAGTGTAATACGTCCCACTGCCGAGACCGTTGCCGATACGAGTATAATATTGCTCTACCAATATTTCCCACATTCTACTATGCCTTTACAATACTGGCAATAATTCAAGTGACGTGACGTCACTTGAATTAGTGCTATTATTGTGGTACTTCTGAATTGAAAACGTTTTGTTTCTGCAATATTTAGAACAGAGAAATTTGCTTATAATCAACTACTAAAATAAAGTTAAAAATGCAGTATTGTTTACAATACAGCATTGCAACTTTTTTTAATATATATATTTGCATATAAAATGCTGATATCAAAACCGTACCAGGCTTGCTTTGGTTCCATAAAGCGGGAAAATGCATGTTGCTAGAATTGAAATAATTCAATTTCACATAATTGAACAGCAGTAACCAAACGCAAATTGTGCACGTCATTCCAGTGTTTTCAGCTGTTACTATCTTACCTTAAAGTGAGCAGAATTCAAAATGATGTTAAATAATATTAACTCGATAACCAGCATTATCATAGTCCTAATAAATCGAACAAACTATTAATTTTGTCATATAATATTTAGATGCCTTAATAGGAATAACTTTCTTCTTCAGTTATCATGTGGTCAAATGCACTTTGACCTGCAAAAGTCATCGAAAAAAATTATTTGTTTTTAATATTGAATTAAATATTTTTTTAAGATTTTTTATATCAAAATTTTTACTTAAAAATATCTTATATTTTTTTTTATTAGGTATTTTACAGAAATTTTGCAGTCACACTGACCTCGTGGTACTTTGCCGCTACGTTGGCAATACTGGTCCTTTCCTTCCTTCTTTTGCGCCGCTCCTCTGTACAGAACTGCGAGAGAACGTGATCGATCGAATTTCAAAAAAGGCACACACCCACCCCTGTGCTCCCGTGATCACGAAACTACTCGCATATCTCCTGATAAAATATCAGGGGTTCGTGTTTCGTGATTATTCCATTCCGTGTGTGATCCTATAGATTCCTCGCCGCGAGGCCACCTAATCGAACAAAATGTCGAACCTCGTCGATCCGGTCGCGTTCGCGAAAGATTTCCTGGCTGGTGGTATCTCCGCTGCCGTCTCGAAGACGGCTGTCGCCCCCATCGAGCGCGTCAAGCTGCTGCTGCAAGTACAGCACGTCAGCAAGCAGATCACTGCCGACCAGCGCTACAAGGGAATCGTCGATGCCTTCGTCCGCATTCCCAAGGAACAGGGCTTCGCCGCCTTCTGGCGTGGAAACCTCGCCAACGTCATCAGGTACTTCCCCACGCAAGCGCTGAACTTCGCCTTCAAGGACAAGTACAAGCAGGTGTTCCTCGGAGGAGTCGACAAGCGCACGCAGTTCTGGCGCTACTTCGCGGGTAACCTGGCCTCCGGTGGAGCCGCGGGAGCCACTTCCCTGTGCTTCGTGTACCCTCTTGACTTCGCGCGTACCCGTCTCGCCGCCGATGTCGGCAAAGGCGACGGTCAGCGTGAATTCAGCGGTCTCGGCAACTGCCTGAGCAAGATCTTCAAGTCTGATGGACTCGTCGGTCTATACAGAGGCTTCGGAGTGTCCGTGCAAGGTATCATTATCTACCGTGCCTCCTACTTCGGATTCTATGACACCGCCCGCGGCATGTTGCCCGACGCTAAGAACACCCCGCTCGTCATCAGCTGGGCTATCGCTCAGTCTGTCACCACTGTAGCTGGAATCATCTCCTATCCCTTTGACACCGTCCGTAGGCGCATGATGATGCAGTCCGGACGCGCTAAGGCCGATATCCTATACAAGAACACCATCCACTGCTGGGGCACCATCTACAAGTCTGAGGGTGGAGGAGCCTTCTTCAAGGGTGCCTTCTCCAATGTACTCAGAGGCACTGGTGGTGCCTTCGTGCTGGTCTTATATGATGAGATCAAGAAGGTCCTGTAAATCTAATGTAAGAATTGTTACCATAATTTCGATTGTGATTCGCCAGATAGCCACTCCCCTGAAATCATGTATTATTAGAAGACGCGAAAATGAACCTAGTAACTTATTTTTAGCTAAATAAATGTTATACAATGATTCCATTCAATTGTTTTATTCAAGTGTTACATAACTTTTTGCCTGTCAGTGTTAGTGAAAAAACATGAGTGGTAAAAATTGCATGTTCTAAATTCAAGTGCTTGGAACAATATTTATCTATTCTTGCTCTTTTAGTGATCATTCATGTAGCCAGTGTCTGTTATGTAACAACCTAATTTTATTCAACATTACCAACCTAGTTGAGGCCAAGGTTAGTGTGGAATCAATCTAGAACATCCCGCCTGAGTGAACTGCTAGGTACAGTGACAATAATTTGTGTTAATTTCATTGAATAAAATGGAATTTGGTGAACATCTTATGTAACAGGGAGTGAGTTACCTTGGACTTTGACATTTCTTATTGTTGTGCCCAGTTTTCTGTGAATGTTGAATCATGTGATTATGATGCTGTTATATAACTGTATGTATCTTCTAGGATGTGTGGAAGTAAGCTATTTATTTAGTTCACTTTGAAAAAGTGTAGTGTGCCCATTTCATCAAAGGGACTACTTAGTGTTATGTAAGCGCAGGGTGGGTATAACCTGAGCGTATTGTAAAATCATTCCTCGGGCTTGAGTTTTTCTGTAGAAAAATTCACGCGTGACGAGTGATGGTTAAAAATAGAAATAAACTTTAAAAAAAAATGTGGTTTTACATCCCCTAAACCCTCTACTTAAACCCTATTAAATGATTAGGTACGGTAGGTAGACTAATTTATCAGAACTACCACTATTTTCTATGTGGGTAGGCTAAGTAGGAGAAAAAGTAGGAAGGGTACATTCTCCTACTAAGGTTAGAGGTCAGAAAAAGATATATTATATTATTATAATGGTTACCTCCTAAGGTACGGGTACGTTATACCTACGCTAAAAATTGCCCCTCTCACTGAGAGTGAGAGAGACTAGAGATGGCAATACTACTACCGTCTACCGTTCTGTCAGATTTTTTTATAAGGCATGAACTTTTAATAGGAAAGCATAGCACTTAGCTAAGACAGGGCAGTTATGAGGAGCTAGATCGATGACATGCAAGGGCGCTAAATTCACTTCAAAGTAATCTTGCAGTTCCATCTACTTAGGTATACACTCGGCTACCTAATCATGTACCTAGGCTTAGCTAGGTAGATAAGTACCTACCTTACCGTCGATGATCAATGGCGTGGTAACGGATTTAATTTACTAATTGTATTATCATGATGTCGACCGTGGTAGCACAGATTACGTGCCTGGACCTACTATTCGGTAAATACCGGTTGTCGTTGGAGATAATTTCTGAGTCATGTCGACTAACGAAATCTTGAGGCATCACGTTTGGTAAGAAAAGTACTTGTACCTAACTGGTTGATTTTAGTTTTCGACGGTAGTAAAATGCCACTAGTGGCACTGAACATAGCTGTTATTTGACCACAGCATAGCTTAAGGTAGTCTACTATGGAATTCTGTAGTTTACACTAGCCAAATAGTATTATATATATTTATATATATATACAAGGTGTTCCATAAGTTGTGTATGTAAACTTCAGGGGGCTAAAGTACCCATCAATATGAACAACTTTTTCTAAGGAACCAACACTGTGAACGCGAAAAAAAAAACAGCTGTTTCATACATTTTAGCCTGGTAGGTATTGAACTTTTGTATGAAACAGCTGTTTTTTTTTTCGCGTTCACAGTGTTGGTTCCTTAGAAAAAGTTGTTCATATTGATGGGTACTTTAGCCCCCTGAAGTTTACATACACAACTTATGGAACACCTTGTATATGTCTATATATAACTCTCTAAATTATTATTATTTACATAACCAACGATCCAAGAGCCCCATCTAGGTATTCGGGTTTCGTTGACATCGTAGTTCTCTGGTCGGGAAGTTCCGTTCCTTTGGTTGTTTTTTCGTAATAAATTAAGTAAGTACCTAATTATAATAGCAAGCTGTAATGATGCATGCCATCATCATTACAGCTCGCTGACACTATGTTCGGTTGAACAGATCTTGGCTCCATAGCCAAATTAGCCTTAAATTGAACTTAAACTTGGATACACCATGTATGTACCTAGGGGGTAGTCAGAGTTCAAATATTGTATTTGGTATCAATGTAAGATTGGAGCGGATATCACGAGACCTCTGTTCGGGGTGAACTACCAGTAGGTACCTATATCTTCAAAAATATTGAAATGTGCGAGCGAGAAGTTGTTTGTCGGTAGTCTACGTCTAAGTCCATGTCAAATATCGCTTATACTATGGGACTACAATTTCTTTGTACTTCTTGAAACATTTATAGGTA
Source organism: Chloroclysta siterata (assembly GCA_932294275.1). NCBI lineage: Eukaryota > Metazoa > Arthropoda > Insecta > Lepidoptera > Geometridae > Chloroclysta > Chloroclysta siterata. Next base: position 4,506,518 of record OW028595.1, read on the forward strand.
GAACGATTTTGGGCCTCCATTCAACCTAACCGTAATCTTTTTTTAATTGTGCGGTCCATCGGGTGCGAGGCGTCCCACACTAAGAATTCGTCATACTGTTTGTAATCTCCATTTGAAAAAGTTTATGAGATGGATTATTAAGGACAGACACACTTTGAAAATAAATGCTTGCTAATTAGGGGCCAGCTATATTTAAACCATAAATGAACATAGCTAAGCAGGTTTTGCTTAGCTAATTAATAAATAAATACAAAGGATTTCAAGATTAACCTTTATAGTATTTTTGTAGTTATCTTGCTGTTGTTCCGCGTTATTAACATTAGGTAATATTAAGAAGAAGAAGGAGACGCCTTAATGGAACAACTCCTTTTTATTCGTTCGACTGATCCGGCATCATTGCATAGACAAGTGACAACATACTAAAATGCATTTCCCGTTTGAATCTTGCAGCGGCTAACATTCGTCATCGCTAACTTGTAGCACAGTTAAGAGAATACTAGTACTTGTAGCTACCTACTATGGTAGATTTGGTATTCGGTATGCTTGGGCTGTTGCCAGTAGACACCGTTGAAAGAACAGAAGAATGGCCAAGAGTGTGCGGGAATGGGATACAGGGGAAAGACGTTCGTCGTACGTCTGTCGTGTCGGCGGAGTCTGTGTTCTGCACAATCGGCCGCATTATGATTTTACACCTACTTCATAACTGGTGGTTCGCCCCGATCTCAATTATAGACATTCAATTATTTGCCACAAGAACACACAACATTACAATCAGGCTTAAAATACAGATATCATATTCATATGACTCCTTACTTGGTATATATTTGTGCAACAATATTTTTCTGCTCCTTTTGAAAACCTCTTAAGGCGAAGACAAGAGCTAATGTGACTCTCGCTCGCACGTTTCGACATGTTGAAAGATATAAAATCACTAATCTCATTTTCGAAAAATCGCAATCAACCATTTTGTGTGCAATCACATTGCACACAGTTTAGTTCGATAGGTATATGTTTTCCTACTCTAAAGTGTGCTTTTCTAGTTTTCGTACATAATCAAACTTTTAAGTAGTAAAACTTGTATCAATCAAAATGATTTTTACTAAACTGTGTGCAATGTGATTGCACACAAAATGGTTGATTGCGATTTTTCGAAAATGAGTTTATTGATTTTATATCTTTCAACATGTCGAAACGTGCGAGCGAGAAGTTGTTTGATAGTTGTCAGCCCCTTAACGCAATAACCCTTACCAGAGACAGAGAAAGCGTGATGTGTATGAACGTAGCAATACAACCTATACCTTCTCTATCTGTATGTCCCTTCTTGCTAACCTTCGAACATCTGTAGCTGTCACTTGTGTGATGAGTAATAAACTTGCCTTACACTAGAGGTAGAAAGGTCGTTTGCTTTCATACCTACCTGGTCTACCTACCCACCACTTTGTTTTATACTATGTAGTGATACTTTATACACTAGTGGTTCGCCCCGAACTGAGATCTCGTGATGCGACCCAACGAACGCACCAAAACTTTGAGTAGGTGGTAGTCAGAGGCAAGTCCAAACGTTACGTTTGGACTTTTTTCTGATTACCGCTTATTAACTTGGTATGGTAACCAAGTTTCAACTCTATTGGCCTATTTATTGAAGAGTTGCGTTGAACAGACCTTGACTCCATCATCAGATCTGGTCGATGTCACCATTTTATGAGAACTGAATACTTTCTTAACTTATTTCAAGAAAAAAAAATAAGAAAAAGCAAAGGAACTGGGCGACCAGTTGAAAAACCTTGATGTCAACGAAACTCTTAGAGATGGGAGCTCTTGGGTCACTGGTTATCTTAATTTAACTTTTTTGTTGTATCTCAAAAACCGAGCGTCCCAGAAAAAAAGGAAAAATTGTTTTGGGATGTCCAAACAAAGTCCTTTAATATGACATGTAACTTGATTTTTTTATGTAACTTTTTTTATTTTTGGCCCCTTAAAAAACCCCATATCTTAATAACCCTTCATCCGATTTTACTCATATACTTACCAGTAACTTTCTCAAGTACAAGCTATCGACTTATCAAATTTCATGCAGATCGGATCAACGTTTCGAAAGTTATGGCCAGACAAACATACATACATACACACATACATACATACATACATACATACACTAGTAGTTCGCCCCGAACTGAGATCTCGTGATGCGACCCGTGGAACGCACCAAAACTTTGAGTAGGTGGTAGTCAAAGGCAAGTCCAAACATTATGTTTGGACTTTTTTCTGACTACCGCCTACTGACTTGGTACGGTAACCAAGTTTCAACTCTATTGGCCTATTTATTGAAGAGTTCCGTTGAACAGACCTTGGCTCCATCATCAGACCTGGTCGTTGTCACCATTTTATGAGAACTGAGTACCTCCTTAATTTATTTCAAGAAAAAAAATTAAGATAAAGCAAAGTAACTGGCCGACCAGTAGAAAATCCTTGATGCCAACGAAACTCTTAGAGATGGGAGCTCTTGGGTCGCTGGTTATCTTAATTTAAATTTTTTGTTGTATCTCAAAAACCGAGGGTCCCAGAAAAAAAGTAAAAATTGTTTTGGAATGTCCAAACAAAGCCCTTTCGTATGACATGTAACTTGATTTTTTGAAGTCACTTTTTTTATTTTTGCCCCCTTAAAAAACCCCATATCTTAAAAACCCTTCATCCGATTTTACTCATAGACTTACCAGTAAATTTCTCAAGTACAAGCTGTCGTCTTATCAAATTTCATGCAGATCGGATCAACGGTTCGAAAGTTATGGCCAGACAAACATACATACATACATACATACATACATACACTAGTGGTTCGCCCCGAACTGAGATCTCGAGATGCGACACGACGAACGCACCAAAACTTTGAGCAGGTGGTAGTCAGAGGCAAGTCCAAACATTATGTTTGGACTTGTTTCTGACTACCGCCTACTAACTTGGTATGGTAACCAAGTTTCAACTCTATTGGCCTATTTATTGAAGAGTTGCGTTGAACAGACCTTGACTCCATCATCAGATCTGGTCGATGTCACCATTTTATGAGAACTGAATACTTTCTTAACTTATTTCAAGAAAAAAAAATAAGAAAAAGCAAAGGAACTGGGCGACCAGTTGAAAAACCTTGATGTCAACGAAACTCTTAGAGATGGGAGCTCTTGGGTCACTGGTTATCTTAATTTAACTTTTTTGTTGTATCTCAAAAACCGAGCGTCCCAGAAAAAAAGTAAAAATTGTTTTGGGATGTCCAAACAAAGTCCTTTAATATGACATGTAACTTGATTTTTTTATGTAACTTTTTTTATTTTTGGCCCCTTAAAAAACCCCATATCTTAATAACCCTTCATCCGATTTTACTCATATACTTACCAGTAACTTTCTCAAGTACAAGCTATCGACTTATCAAATTTCATGCAGATCGGATCAACGTTTCGAAAGTTATGGCCAGACAAACATACATACATACACACATACATACATACATACATACATACACTAGTAGTTCGCCCCGAACTGAGATCTCGTGATGCGACCCGTGGAACGCACCAAAACTTTGAGTAGGTGGTAGTCAAAGGCAAGTCCAAACATTATGTTTGGACTTTTTTCTGACTACCGCCTACTGACTTGGTACGGTAACCAAGTTTCAACTCTATTGGCCTATTTATTGAAGAGTTCCGTTGAACAGACCTTGGCTCCATCATCAGACCTGGTCGTTGTCACCATTTTATGAGAACTGAGTACCTCCTTAATTTATTTCAAGAAAAAAATTAAGATAAAGCAAAGTAACTGGCCGACCAGTAGAAAAACCTTGATGCCTACGAAACTCTTAGAGATGGGAGCTCTTGGGTCGCTGGTTATCTTAATTTAATTTTTTTGTTGTATCTCAAAAACCGAGGGTCCCAGAAAAAAAGTAAAAATTGTTTTGGAATGTCCAAACAAAGCCCTTTCGTATGACATGTAACTTGATTTTTTGAAGTCACTTTTTTTATTTTTGCCCCCTTAAAAAACCCCATATCTTAAAAACCCTTCATCCGATTTTACTCATAGACTTACCAGTAAATTTCTCAAGTACAAGCTGTCGTCTTATCAAATTTCATGCAGATCGGATCAACGGTTCGAAAGTTATGGCCAGACAAACTTACATACATACATACATACATACATACATACATACATACATACACTAGTGGTTCGCCCCGAACTGAGATCTCGTGATGCGACACGACGAACGCACCAAAACTTTGAGCAGGTGGTAGTCAGAGGCAAGTCCAAACATTATGTTTGGACTTGTTTCTGACTACCGCCTACTAACTTGGTATGGTAACCAAGTTTCAACTTTATTGGCCTATTTATTGAAGAGTTTCGTTGAACAGACCTTGGCTCCATCATCATACCTGGTCGTTGTTACCGTTTTATGAGAACTGAGTACCTTCTTAATATATTTCAAGAAAAAAAAATAAGAAAAAGCAAAGTAACTGGGCGACCAGTAGAAAAACCTTGATGTCAACGAAACTCTTAGAGATGGGAGCTCTTGGATCGCTGGTTATCTTAATTTAACTATTATGTTGTAACTTAAAAACCGAGCGTCGCAGAAAAAAAGTAAAAATTGTGTTGGAATGTCCAAACAAAGCCCTTTCATATGACATGTAACTTGATTTTTCTATGTAACTTTTTATATTTTTGCCCCCTTAAAAAACCCCATATCTTAATAACCCTTCATCAGATTTCACTCATATACTTACCAGTAAATTTCTCAAGTACAAGCTATCGACTTATCAAATTTCATGCAGATCGGATCAACGGTTCGACAGTTATCGCCAGACAAACATACATACATACATACATACATAAAATGCCAAATCGCCCAAGTTGAAACTAAGATCTTCGTTCGCTTCGCTCACTCGATCAATAAAATGCCAAATCGCCCAAGTTGAAACTAGAATCTTCGTTCGCTTCGCTCACTCGATCAATAAAATGCCAAATCGCCCAAGTTGAAACTAAAGATCTTTGTTCGCTTCGCTCACTCGATCAAATATTTCACTTGCTTAGCTATAGTTAAAGGTAAAAAAAGGGAAATGATTTCCTTACGCTTCTCACAAACCTATCGATAGTGACGTAGTATGGGGCTGGCCGGGGTGGGATGAACCACGTCGTGTCTGTATGCTCCGAGCTGGTTATGTAACGAATGAGGCAATCAATACTTTATACTGCAGTGGGACTTTCTTACTATCGTTTTGACAATGTCTTTTCGGTTGCATTTTATGACTCTGTATCTCAACTAGGACGTTAGGAGTTCAGACAAGTAGAGATACCTAGACACATGGCACTGGTTTTTAGGGTGTAGGCACCGTAGAAACCCAAGATTGTAGTGAGTGTATTATTTTTTTGGAATTGGTAAATATTAAAAAGGAGGAGGGGTCTCTCTTCTCTTATTAGGTGTACCACACTACTACTCTTAAAAAACTCTCTTAGACCCCTAAGACCCCTAAGACCCCCAAGAGAGTTTTTTACTACTCTTAAAAAACTCTCTTAGACCCCTAAGAGAGTTTTTTAAGAGTAGTATAAAAAAATCGCAAAAAACTCTCTTAGACCCCTAAGAGAGTTTTTTAAGAGTAGTAGAGGTTATTGTGACGGGCTCGTCCGGGGAAGTACTACTACCACGCCTTTTTCTGCCGCCAAGCAGCAACGCTGTGTTTCGGTTTGAAGAGTGTGGTTGCTGGTGTAATTACAGGCACATGAGGCTTAACATTGTTTGCCTCAAGTTGATGGACGCAGGGCAGTGCATCGTAGGGCATGTTCCTATCGTGCGTGACTTACGAGGTAATGCATTGTTATACATGGTGGTTACCCCTTAACATCAGGTGGGTCATCAGCTTGTTCCATCAGCTAGTTGTATAAAAAAAAACCTAAAACCTACCTTGGTAAGTACCTGTTTCCAGTAAGCTTCCAGTAATCTGGCAAAATGGCAAACACAGGGAAGGTGTTGGCCTTCCCTTCTGGTTGCCATTTTGAAGGGATGCTATGCATTTTTTAACAGTCAGATTCTTTCTCTTACATGACTGCAAGTGGTCACAGTGCAATACAACAGAGGCACCTTTTCGCCGGATGTGTGTGTGTGTGTGATGTCAGATGCTTCATTCTAAAGATGCCGGAAGATCCACACACCTTGGAGGCAGGATGGTCTCGCACCGTTCGCATCTAGGGTTGTGGAATGCTCATGTGGAGTGGTAGGGAACCTTAGCAGAGATGATGAGGTTTTCCCTACAGCAAGAATTCTTTAACATTTTTAAAGGGTCGGCACCGAGCTTTTTTTGCCTCTGGTGTTGCAAGCGTCCATAGGCCACGGTAACCACTCTCCACGCTTGTTTGCTTACTAAGAAGTACAAGAAAAGGTACCTAACCGCTCAATATCCAGTGGCCGAAATTCCTGAAGTCATAAAAATTGCGATTTTTTTATTTTACTGTGTTTTATTCTCGGTTTTTTCGGCACACACAAGCTTACTAAATTGCTTAGGTACATAGGTACACGTTTATAAGAGATGCATTGTGTTTCAAGTTTCTACCGAAAGAAACCAGACATGTTCTTATAACGTCGACGTGTGTGTGGCGCATCGAATACTACGCAGTCATTAGATGGTCGACTGACACCGTCTGTCTGTATCGTGTTGGATCTGGTTCCATAGGTACATTGCTTTATCTGATCGAGTGGTCGAAGCGAACGGAGATCTTAGTGACAATTTGGGCATCTGTACCAAACAAGTAGGGGTAGTCAGGGGCCAGGGGTAGTTTAAACATTGCATTTGGCATCATTGTAAGACTGGAGTTCACAGACATTTAAGTTTCAAAAGTTTTTTATTTTTATACTTCTTACTTGCTGATGAATCAAGCAGATGGTCCACCTGACGTTAAATGGTAACCATCACCTATGACAAAGCATCACCTCGTAAGCCATACACGATAGGATCGTGCCCTACAATGCACTGACCTGCGTCCAACAACTTGAGGCATACAGATGTTAAGCCTCATGTGCCTGTAATTTCACCGGCAACCACACTCTTCAAACCGAAACACAGCAACGCTGCTTGGCGGCTGAAAAGGGCGTGGTAGTAATACTTTCCCGGACGAGCCACACACAAAGAGCTCTACTACATTTAAAAAAACTCTCTTAGTGATCCCACTGCCCTGCGTCCAACAACTTAAGCTTCTTGTCCCTGTAATTTCACCGGCAACCTTCATACCCCAATTTAGCTACGCTACTTGGGGGCTGAAAAAGTCATAGCATTTAAATATCTGTAATGCGAGATCTAACAAAGCAGTGATAATAATATTTTATGTGCGTATATAAAATCATCAAAAATATGCATGTTTCGGAGCGCGTGTTGTCTGGAATTGGGGTGGAATTTTAAACAGACGAGATGCTAGTTTGAAAGGGACTTCACGCTTCTAATATCATCACGATATTTCTGTTTCACCGTTTGGGAGCATTTCGCTCAAAGTCAAAGTAGGTACTTACTACTTTTACGTAGGAAAACGATCAAAATGATAATGAACTTAGTTCAGCAGTTCACAGACAGAGACTCAGACAGAGAATTTTTCATTGTAACAAAAAATTTGAAATGTGTACTACCACGTACTACTTATGCGAGAAGTGGTTTGAAGTCTCATAAATAATGATCTTTAGGTAAAATTGATAATGAATTATATAGATAGATATAATGAGAGCACTGGATCGGAAGCCGGGGTCCGATTCTTAGATCGTGGGTTCAAAATTGATCGTGCACAATGAGTTTGTCTGTTCAAAAATGTATGGGAACAGTGCCAGTAGGTACACTCAAACGGTGGTGAAGGAAAACACCGTAAGGAAACCGACATGTCGCAGAAACTAAAGTTCTATGAAAAAAGTGTCAAGTCCTCAAAAGGATCATTTTTGAGGCGCATTTAAAAATCCTTTCACCACACTGTTCGAAATAACTAGTGACACTACAAGAATAATAATGACTATGTAATATTGTTTTGTAAATGATGAACAAAGATAGGTGCTTAGTAAACTGAGCGCTTCCGTGCTCTCCTCTATATTATAAGGTCGGAAGCCAAAATCGCTGTCGTTGGATTAGCTACTTACCTAGTTATTTGAACATACATAGGTACTTAGCTTATTTATGACCTACATTGTTCTTCTGTGGCTAGATGCTAGGTAATAGGCTAGGTACGTAGGACAGGTGTATGAGCTAAAAATAAGGCCAGTCCGTGGTGGATCGATTGGATAAAGGTCATGACCTTAACTGCGCATGCCCAGTAGGCTCCTCTGGCCATTATTCTAGCACATTGAATGCTGAAATATTTATTTTACTACTTTTTTTTTTTTTTTTTTTTTACAAGCTATAGGTAAAACGTTTGACTGCAATCACACCTGATGTTAAGTGATGATGCGGTCTACGGTGTAGCACGTTTACCTAGAAGATACCTATTCACTCGTCTCTTGAAAACATCCAAATTATAGGCATTTGGAAAAACGGACGCCGGTAAGGAATTCCACTCTTTGGCTGTTCGCATTATGAAAGTAGATGCAAAGCGTTTTGTGCGGACAGTAGGTAAGTCAACCATGAATGGATGTCTCATTTCCGTACGTCTGGTGGTCCGATGGTAAAACGGGGATGGGGGAACCAAGTTGTGGAGTTCCGTTGCACACTCTCCGAAATGTATCCTGTAAAATACCGACAAACAGGCAACTTTGCGGCGATGCTCAAGAGTCAGGAGCTTAGACTCGAAGAACGAGTAACCTATGAGCCTTTTGGCTCGTCTCTCAATAGTTTCCAAGGCCTCAAGCTGGTATTTGGCAGAGCCATCCCAAAGATGAGAACAGTACTCCATACACGACCGGACTTGCGCTTGGTACAGATAAAGAAGCTGTCCCGGTGTGAAGTACTGCCTCACCTTCGATAATATGCCTAGCTTCTTCGCAGCTGTCTTGGCCTTGGATTCTATGAACGAGCCAAAATTCAGTTTGCTGGTTAACGTATACCCTAAGAGATCGAGTTGGTCTGATATTGGTATAGATACATCTCGAAAAGTTGGAGTCAGGTGGATTTGACTCCTCTTAGCAGAGAACAGACACGCCTGGGTTTTCGCAGCATTGAACTTGACTAGATTGGAATCCCCCCAATCAGCAACTGCTTTCAAAGTCAAGCTCAAGCGCTCAACCATGGCCTCTCTGTAAGACTGGACCTGAGATCCACTAGGACGTGTATCAGGTATATAACTCTCTACGACAGTGCTGTCGTCTGCATACCCAATGATTCCGGGCATAAACAGATCATTGATGTGCAGCAAGAACAGTGTCGCAGAGAGAACTGACCCCTGAGGGACCCCGGCATTAATTGCCATGTGATCAGACGAGCAGCCATCAACGACTACTCGAAGTGACCGGCCCCTCAGAAAGTCTGATACCCAGACACAAAGGTCAGTGGATAAGCCGTATGATGGAAGTTTGCTTAAAAGGCTATCGTGCCAGACCCTATCAAAAGCTTTCGAGATGTCTAGAGAAACTGCGAGAGCTTCACCGTTTTTCTCTATGGCTTCGCTCCATACGTGAGTGGCATATGCAAGAAGATCCCCAGTAGACCGGTTTCGGCGAAACCCGTATTGCCGGTCACTGAGGAGGTCATTGTCTTCGAGATATGCCAGGAGCTTATTGTTAAGTATACGTTCCATACTCTTGCATAGTATGGACGTAACCGAGATGGGTCTGTAGTTGGCAGGGTCGGCTCGACTTCCTTTTTTGGGTACGGGCTGTACATTTGCAAACTTCCAGGACTTTGGCACTTGACCTGTCTTAATAGAGAGGCGAAAGAGGCGCGTCAAAACAGGAGTCAACTCTGGCGCACAGTTTCTCAGAACGATGGCTGGAATACCATCGGGGCCACTAGCCTTGTTCACGTCCAGATTCAGAAGAGTTTTGCGAACCTCTATCTGCCGGATACGAATCTCTGACATGAACGTCTCGCATCTAATCGGGACAGATAGAGGTGTTGCACTACTAGCATCTAAACGCGAAGACTCCGCAAAAAGAAAAGCAAATAAATTTGCTTTTTCTTCAGCAGTGTGAGCTAGTGATCCGTCTGGTTTCAACATTGGAGGCAGTGTGGGCTTGCAGAAGTTAGATTCGACCGACTTAGCAAGGGACCAAAAAGCTTTACTACCTGCAGGGTATGAAGCTAGTTTGTTCCCCACTCTGCTAATGTGGTCAAATCGTGCCTTCCGAAGTGCCTTCTTACAGGACTTGGCAGCTCTGTTAAAGGCTTTCTTCCATTTACGCACATCATTCGACTTTCGGTTTCGAGCGTCTACCCATGCTAGGTAAGCCTCATGTTTTAGCGCCTTAGCGCGGCAACATTCAGCTCCAAACCATGGGTGAGCTTTGCCAGACAGGGGCACGTCAGCAAATGGAATAAAATACTCCATAGCCTGTCGTAACACGTCTGTCACGGCATCCGTACTAGTCGAAGAGTCGCCGGAAGAGAAGCAGACTGGTTGCCAAGGGTAGGATGCAAAGAAAGACCGCATCTCTTCCCAGTTAGCTGACTTGTATCGCCATACTCGCCGGGTACCTTTAAGGGTAGGGTCAGGCGGGGAATAGGTCGATACAGACTTCACCAGACAGTGGTCGGAGCTACCCAATGGTGGGGCTACCGAGACCGAGTATCGGTCTGGATCTGTTGTCAGCAGAAGGTCCAAGCAGTTGGCTGTGTGGCCATCAATATCAGGTATCCGGGTCGCTTCTTTGACAAGCTGGGTGAGACTTAGAGATAGCGCAAGTTTGCGTGTCTCTCTCCCAGCGTGGTCTGTGCTCTGGTATGGGAATAACCACTCCTGATGGTGTGCGTTAAAGTCCCCCAGAACAACCAATTGGGCAGTGGGATAAGTCTTCTGGGCTTGGTCGGCCTTGTCATTAAGGTATTCGGTGAGCCTTGTTGTCTCCTGGTCTCCGCTGTGCGAACGGTAGACAGAGGCATAAAGGATTTTCTCCAAACCAGTGTCCACCATAACCCAAAGTGCGTTGAAATTGGAGTTTTCAAGATTTTTGAGACGCCGAATACAAATGTCATCGCGGGCGTATAAACACACGCCCGCTCGTGGCTTGAAGCTGTGTTCCAAGGTGTACCCCGGATAATTTAGGTACGCCACGTCTGATGGACACCTGATCTGCGTCTCCGAGAGAAACAAAAGGTGTGGTTTTTCAGTCTCTAGATGGTAGTGGACTGCCACGAGATTGGAGTGCAGACCTCGTATGTTAGACAGGTGCACTTTTAATGAGAGGGAGTGCAGCCGCTGTGGAAACTTCTTTTTCTTTTTATTTCTCTGCATGATAGTTAAGGAGTGAGGGAAGGCGGATCGAACGGCAGTAGAACTAGACGACATTAGCGCACCTGGGGCACGCCCAGAAACAACACGTATTATGGGGAGACTAGGCTGGAGACTGCGGGGACGCCCGAGCCCCCCCGGGAATGTCCATTGGGCCCTCTCATCCGGTCGCCGACCGGCACAATGGCGCATCCCGGGATTTTTCGTCAGTTGGCGGGGCAGCCTTTCATGAGTGGCTAGCTCACTACTTGGGCCCCCAACTACCTGCGGTCGGCCAGCGGTGCACCGTGCCTCGGATCCCGCTACCCTCCGCGACTAGTCATCCGATACGGCGGAATCTTAGCGTGCTAAAACGGTCTACGCCAATGTCGTCCCAGTTCTGACCCGTTCTCTCCTACGGTGTCACCGGACATCACGACGGAACACGAATAAATCGTTTGGCGCCGCGTCTTTGTCCGGTGGGTGGTCACTAACCTCGGCCAAAGCCTACCACCAGTGTGTCATCAGCTTAGCACCACCCGGAGGCCACGTGTAGGGTAACAAGGGGTATCCTCCTACGGACGTGGATGACACGGCCCCCAAAACTTACTTGTTACTTAGAGGTAACATACAATTCAATAAATATCTGATTAATATATCAGTACCAGCTATCTCTACATTTTTTGCAACCGTTTACAGCTCAACTGTTACATAAAATTTTGGGTAAGTACACATTAGAGGTTTTCCTTTGTAAGAATATTATTTTAAGAACCAAATAGACAACTATGTAGGTAAGGGCCGGTTTCACCATGCTCTGTTAGTTACTAATCAAAGATTAACAGGCCGTTAAATCTAACCTTAGATGTCGCGAAGAAACGCGTACATTTTGACATCTTTAACGGCCCTTTAATCCTTTGTTAATCTAACAGAGCATGGTGAAATCCGCTCTAAGTAAGAACAACTTACCTAACGCCAAACATCCTCATTCAGTTTAACCTAACGGCATATACCTATTTCTGTGTGACTGATGATAGAGCTGTAACGCCTGTAACCTACTTATAGTAAACGCAAGGATTTAGTGCATAACTTGTAAGATTTTATTAGTGAGATATACCTACTTGTTGGATGGGTACGTGTTTCGAGATTATTAAGAAACCCCCTAAATGATCTCAGGGATTTGAATGGGGAAATCTTAGCTAGGGAATGCTGCATGCTGCACCAATCTCAATGAACTCTGCGGATGAAGATTCTAGTTAGCAATAGAGGCGAGGCCGAGGAAGACTTCAGCTCGTGCACGCAGCATCGTGTTTCAGCCAAAATATGCCTGTAATTTCGTCCGCATTGCGCAGTTTTTGTAGACAGACAGAGTTGTGTAACATTTGGCAGTAGAGGTACCTAGCCTTCCGCCATCGTGATAACATTGACGGCGCCGCCGGCCGTACGCACTCACTATCGGTATCACTAGATTACCGAAATTCTTTCAAGCTTTACACTAGATATTTAGGTATGTAGCTAGGTACATGTTCTATTAGGTACAAGGTACAAATGAAGGAACGGTAGGGGGCAGGTTTGTTTTCTACGTGTTTGACTGTTTGACTATGCTTAGTAGGTATTTATGTGAGTAAATGAGAAAATGATTACAAAACCGAAGAGGAAAAATGTTCGGACAGCTTCTACGACATGACAGCTACATAAAGAACAGGGGCCTTATGCTCACTTCGAGCGAGATTATCTCACGGTGGAGATGACGTCATATCTCGTTCGATAACTATTTATCCCCATTCTCACCACCTAACTCCCCAATTTTCTCATTGAAAGTTCATGCGAGACGCAAGGTCAACGAGTTATTGAACGAGATATGACGTCATCTCTACCGTGAGATAATCTCGCTCGAAGTGAGCATAAGGCCCCAACGTTGCTAGATATTTTTTTTGCCAAGTCGGGATTTTGGAACTTTTTGAGTGAAAAAAGCGGTTGTCGGAGTCTTCGTTGAGTTATCCCCGAAAAGCGGAACTGAGCCTGTCCCGCGCGGGACATTTAATTTTGATTTAAAAATCGGAACGTCCCCCCAAAATCGGGATGTCTGGCAACGCTCTTATTATAACATCATTGAAGGAAAGGTTGAAGAAAAGCGAGCAGTAGGAAGGCCGAGAATAAGTTCGTGAGCCAGATAAAAGAGAAGGTCGCTGTCATGTCGTTTATGGAAGTCAAGGAGGCCGCATTGGAAGACTCAATAGGAAGAAACTGCATCAACTAAGCTCTTAAATTTAAGAAGAGAGTATTCCCCATACACTGTACTAACGCTAAACAAAACAGTAATTACTTCATTATATAACCATTTCAAACGGTTGACCTGCAGATGCGGCCTTGCGCTGGTTTCGTTCCCTTGGCTGCGCAGAAATGTTGGATGGCAGCCAAGGCGCATGCGCGTTTAATATGGAACACATTTACGCCCTTCCTTATGTAAGAGTAACCTCGTGATTTGGACTTGACTTCCAAAATGCAAGCATACCATAGCCACAGAATATATTATAGTACCTACTATGTAAAGTAGTGTAATGTTGCACGGTCATTAAGAGTGATTTATTCTGTGGAGCAAATAATGATAGAGTAGGTAAGTACCTAATGTATCCTAAGTAGGTAGGTACTTCATTCATAGACTGTTACGTAGGTACACACAGTCAAGAACAAATCGTCAGGATACAGTTAGGTAGACAAGTATAACCCACGCTAATAAAAACGAATCTTAAATGGCAGCACCAATCAATACCTCTCACGAGTAGGAGTGAGAGGTAACTATTGTTGACAGCAGTGTGTGAGTGAGAGATAATGATAAGCGCCTCCATTTAAGATTCGTTTCTTCATTGTTGCGGGTTTTAGGTAGATATTATTATCTACTACCTACCTATGTAGGTAATAGGGAAACACTTTAACTCTTCCGGGACAAAGTCATTGAGATAAGTACGTATTACCTAGATACTATTATTTATTCTGTGATTGGGTGGAGACTTATTTATTTATCAACGAACTCTAACCAACCTAAAAATTATTTTAGCGATTAATTTGTTTGAAATTATCTCATTACAAACTACTATTACGTCATGTCATGATCCTATCTTTACTGCCATCATAGACGTGCTATTCAATCCTTTTACGATCCGCGTGTTTGAATATGTTGTCCACCCATCTCGCTCTAGCTAAATCTAGTTCTTCTAGTTTTAATCTAAGGAAACTTAAATCAAACCTGTTGTTCTAAGACAACAGTTCTAATAACCATTACTTACAACAAAAGAACTACAAAAACTTTTTTTAACTAGTTCGGGGGACTGTGGATACCAAATCAGCTCAACTTCGCAGTCAATGATGCAAAACATTAGTCCTAAGTTTTGATTAAAATAACGGTTGTCTGGAAGAGATCGCTACTTGCAATAAGACCTCCGATTGTAGGACAAACCCAATGTACTTTTACGTTTATAAAAGAAACACGTTACACGGTCAGTTAATCACAGCAATGGTTTATTACAATAATGTACGCTATTCAAATTCTTAAGTATTATTAAATCTAACAGTAAATCTTTTAATCAATAAGAATCATACAATAAATAATCATACTTCAAATAACTGAATACTTATTCTTTTTTTTATACAATGTTCAGCTTAGAGCTGTGTTATCTAGTCGGCGGATAGCAACCAAGTGAGCTCGTCCCCTCCGTTCCGTCGCTCACCCGACGTCCAACCGTCGGTAGTCGTTGTCCGTGGTCGCCGTCCATGGTCGGTGGCCGTGGTCGGTGTCACCGGAAACGGAAATACGGGTGCGACAACATCCGGCCGTCCTGCTCACGCATTCGTCCTCGAACTGCGTCCTGGTCTGATGCGAAAACTGAAAACATTATACAGTTAAATCCAATTTCATAAATGTTAGGTTACAGTTTACACATTTTCTTTACTATAGGCCCCACATAGAGTGTCTGATCAGATTATAGCATGTTATCCCATCGGCGGTCAACATGTGTATGTGGCTTAAACTAGATGATGTTCACTCAGTATCAACTAGCTGTGTATCACCACATACACTACAACAGTGTTCACATTGGATGTCTGTTGCAACTTATCCAAACTCAAACACTCTTACACATTTTCTTTACTATAGGCCCCACATAGAGTGTCTGATCAGATTATAGCATGTTATCCCATCGGCGGTCAACATGTGTATGTGGCTTAAACTAGATGATGTTCACTCAGTATCAACTAGCTGTGTATCACCACATACACTACAACAGTGTTCACATTGGATGTCTGTTGCAACTTATCCAAACTCAAACACTCTAGGCACCTACAATGTTTGAAGAAGTAGCATTAGACATTTTAAGATTCACACAGATTAACACATCAGACTCAAGCTACTTTAAGTAAAATATTAATGTTATCAAATTATACTAATAAAAGAATAGTTACGTACTTTTTTTTTTCCGTATACCTTTCGACAACATCCGGTTAATCAGAAATCTGGATCAATGGTTTCATATTTTCCACGCATGCTATGCCATCATATCGTTTCGAAGATCTTTCAGCTTCTCGCATATCAGCTACTTGATATCTATCGTGACCCAAAATGTTAGTAACTTTAAACGGACCTTTGTAGAGAGGAATTAGTTTTGTACTTTGGCCAGCATTGTTCGAGTGACTTGGAATTTTAAGTACCACCAAGTCTCCAACGTTATAAATAGTCGCGTCTTTCCTTTTAGCGTCGAAGGATGCTTTATGTTTTTCAGCATCTTTCTTTATGTTAGTGTCAACCGTTTTTCTCAATGCAGTCACGTCAACAGAGCATTCCGTATAAGTCGTTGTTCATACGAATTCTGTACCCAAAGAAAACCTCACTCGGTACGGCGGATGTGGTTTTATTAATCGTGCTATTGATACCCTGCTGTATACTTTTTATGTGTTGATCCCATTTATTATTTTCCATTTATTATTGTCTGGTTATATCGTTCTCCCTGTCCGTTTGAGCGTGGTACAGCAGTGGCAATTATATGTGCTCTAATATTACGATCTTTGCAATAGCTGCTGAATAGTTTTGATGTAAATGCGCTACCAGCGTCGCATACTTAACGCTTTGGATTTCTAAAAACTTTAAATATTTTATTTTATTCGTTTATTACATTACTTTTAGTGTGTTTTTACAGCCGCAATAAATACAAATTTTGTGAAGGAGTCTAACCAGTACCAAGAGATAACTATTTCCCAGAGTAGTTTTAACAAATGGACCGCGGTGATCAACGTGGAGTGTGTGAAAAGGCCTGGCGTGCTTCGATATCGGATACAATTGACCTGGTTTTTTGCCATGAATATTTTTGAAATAAATGTAATTTAAACAGTTTTTTATGTATTTTGTAACAGTTTTCTTCAAATGGGGAAACCAATATTTTGATCTAATTCTTTCAAAAGTTTTATCTACAGCGAAATGACCACAGTCATCATGATTATCTCGAATAAAGTACCATACGTACTTCTTTGGTACTACCCAACATCTTCCGAATTTTGTTCTACGGTATACTTTTTTTTCCAACAAATCGTAGCTTTTTGATTCAACCTTAACAATGTTACCCATAATTCTAATATAAAAATAAATATCACCTGTTCACTACCCACTACTAAAACGACTCATTGTCAAATTGTACATGTAATATTAGGTACCTACGTACTACTTCTCTGTAATAAATTGCAATTAGATGTACCTTTAATAACCATATTAACTAACGAGTGCCTACCTACTTGATAAGAACCTACCTACTTATAACATATAATTTTAAGCAAGGCGCTTGTTTGTAACAGACGTTTGGTTTCAAATAAATATTTCATTTCATTTCATTTCATCGTGCTCATTAAATATCCGTTTCTTTGTCTCGGCCTCACCTGACTGTAAAATGTCTCGAATACTACATATACTGGGGACTCTTAACTGGACAGAGAGCAACCAGTCCCCCTCAGAAACAGTTATTGTGCTAACGCAGTCAGTATATAAATTGACCTGCAATTTAGGATCAAATACTTTAAACACCGCATTTTTAATCAGTGCATCTTTCACCGTTATTACTCCCTAATCTTGTGGAGAGCCCCATTGCCAGATCCCTTTTTTTTTTTTTTTGTAAGCTAGATAGTGATTTGCAAGCACAGTTTCGTATGAATTTCCGAAATAATAAATTAGCCCCAAAAATTTACGAAGCTGGTGAACTGTTTTTGAGGTCAGAAATTTTGTAATGGCATCGAGTTTACGGGCACTTGGACGAACTCCTTCTCCAGAAATATCATAACCCAAAAACGTAACACGTGCCTTGAAAAATAAACATTTTCTAGAATGATAGTAAGCCCATTTTTTAACGAGTATTTCTAGAGTATTTCTTTGACTGTTATTTTATTAAGCTATCTATAGTCCACACACAACCTTTTGGCCCCCAACGTTTTGTCAACTAAAAGCGCTGGGCTCGCATACGCAGAATTACTGATTCGAATAGTACCATTCTTTAAAAGGTCGTCTGTTATTTCCCGCTTTATTGCCCTTTCAGATTGTGACATTCTATACGGCCGCTGGCAAATTGGCTTACTAGTTGTTAACTGTATCTCTAATTTTAAACAAGAAGTTTTTCCTACACTCGACAAATCTTCAGAAAAAGATAGAGGGTATTTTGATAAAATATCAACATTTTTTTTATCGATTAAAAGGTATCTCCTACGTGAACATACATGATGTTTTTATCTTCTGTAAAATTACTGCCGATTTGAATGTCGCAGTTAGACAGAGAATCAATAGCGTAAAATGTTATATTAGATTAGACTGAATCACCCGGAGCGTGGTAGCGACAGCCTCTGTCACTTCAGTAGATAAATTACTTATAAAGCCTACTAGATTAACGGATTGATTTAAAAGAAAAGGTTTTAAATTATATTTATTTACTAGAGCGGTTGTTATAAGCGAGCAGTCACTACCCCTGTCGAAAAAAAAAAAAAAAACTTTATAATCAAAACCATAAGAAAAACCGGCGTTTTGAAATTTTGGTTTATTTAAATAAATAAATAAATAAAAATAAATTTGTTTTGGATCAGAGATTATTTTCACTTCGAAATCCTTCTCGACCTTTGTCGTCGATTTAGATTTACAGGCAGCCTCTAAATGGCCTAATTTGTTGCAAGAAGAACACCTTACGTTGTGTTTATACGTGCTGTTGTTTCTTCGGTGACCTACCTCCCCACAGCGGTAACAAGTAACGTTATAGTTGTCCACATTATTTGCATAAGCAGAATGCTCAAACTTGTTCTGCAATTTACTGATATTATTTTGGTACCCAGACTGCGTTGGTCGAAAAGATTATTTTTGTGGTAGCGGATTCTTTTGGGAATTTTCTGTTTCGGTGGGTTGATAGATTTTACCGTGTAAAAAGGATGCAAAATCGTCACAATATTCGATCGAACCGACAAAAATTGAACCTACTATAACTGATATTATATCTTGTTCCCGAAAACCTAGCTGCAGACGATCTAGTTAACTTTTTGTTGAAAAAAGAATGCGTATAGCAACTGTTTAGCTACAGGCCTTATAATTATCTATTAACTCTTTATGCGACCTGTACATATTTCGTTTAACTTGAAATGACAGCTTATGACGCCATTCTTTCACCGCCACGAGGTCTAACTTGTTTCGTTTTTTTTTTTTAAAGAATCGAGCCACGTTTACGCGATATTGCGTAATTTTTGAAGAGCTTGATACTTAGTCATTTTATCGGACCAACCAAATGCACGAGAGCTAGCCTCTACTACGTTTAACCATATATCAACACTGTCTACGAGTGGGTCGAATTCTGGTATCACTGACGATAATACAGCATTTTGACTCACGGTTTGCGATGCTTTCTGATGACTACTACTTTTTTTTTTCGCCTTCGATCACTGCCACTACTGCTACTGGCACTGGAACTGCTGCTCGAACTAGATGATGGTTCCCGACTCGATCTTCGTTTGCGCTTACGTGGCGGCATCTTGTGGGCGTAGCACAATTTAGCACTTCTGATAAAAGAAACACGTTACACGGTCAGTTAATCACAGCAATGGTTTATTACAATAATGTACGCTATTCAAATTCTTAAGTATTATTAAATCTAACAGTAAATCTTTTAATCAATAAGAATCATACAATAAATAATCATACTTCAAATAACTGAATACTTATTCTTTTTTTTATACAATGCTCAGCTTAGAGCTGTGTTATCTAGTCGGCGGATAGCAACCAAGTGAGCTCGTCCCCTCCGTTCCGTCGCTCACCCGACGTCCAACCGTCGGTAGTCGTTGTCCGTGGTCGCCGTCCATGGTCGGTGGCCGTGGTCGGTGTCACCGGAAACGGAAATACGGGTGCGACAACATTTATAACCTTTTCCATGTCCTCAATAAAGTTATTATTGTTCACTTAGGTCCTCAGTTATGAAGATCTAAGTACCGACCTAGTTTGCTGAGGCGTGAGATCAGCAGGGCTATTTAAAAACGTTCGGAAAAGTTTCTGATCGGAAATGTTTCCGAATTTTTTAAAACAGCCGTGCAGAGCTCTGGACACACTGCAAATAACTTCTCAGATATGGAACTCTTATTTGGGCACTGCATAATCATAACTAAATAGTGGCATAGAATTCAGGTAACTAGCACGCTGGGCTCAGGGTTCTTTTGTCAAGAGTTGTAACTGCTGACTGCTTACCTGCTTCTCTTGAATTTCCGGAATTTATCTACACTAATAATATAATATAATTTTATAATATAATATATATTACTTTACTAATATTATAAAGAGGAAAGATTTGTAATTTTAAGATTTGTTGTTTTGTATGTAACGAATAGGCTCAAAAACTACTGGTCCGATTTCAAAAATTCTTTCACCATTAGAATGCTACATTATCCCTGAGTAACATTGGCTATATTATATTTTCAAAAAATCAGGGATCCTTACTAAAACTCCAATAATGTAACCCAAGGTGGAAAACAAAAACCTTACATCGCGTGCGCTGCGAAAACTTTGAATGATAGAACAAAATAATGTACTACGATTTTGTAGAACACGTCATCATCTACAAAAAATGTCGCGACAGCATATGTCTAACTATTATAGGTATGTCACAATAAGTGTTCTTTTTTATAAAAAAAGAATTTAAATGCCGCCGCTAGAAAAGGGTCTTTATTTGTACCTTGGTATTAATCCTTATCCAAATAAATCATTTCATATTCAAGACGGTTTCAATACCTATAGATTACTTCTTAATTTTTTCAAATCGGACATTCCATTCAAAAGATATGACGAAATTAAAAATGTTAACGGGTCCACGGGTCACGGACGGGGTGCGATTTTACTCACTCAGGGAGAAGTGCGTGCAAATGTATGAAATAAGTAGACGCGAGGCTCAAACCCACGGTCTAAGTTTATCCTAAAATGTTCAAAAAATGTATGACCACCCATGCGAAGCTGGGACAGGCCGCTAGTCTAACATATATTATAACAATAGCTTCCAGATTTGTGATCCCAGACAGGTGCGATTTTACTCACTCAGGGAGAAGTGCGTGCAAATGTATGAAATAAGTAGACGCGAGGCTCGAACCCACGGTCTAAGTTTATCCTAAAATGTTCAAAAAATGTATGACCACCCATGTGAAGCTGGGACAGGCCGCTAGTCTAACATATATTATAACAATAGCTTCCAGATTTACCTCAAAGGTTCTTGAGTTGGTACAACTGGGGATGAGATGAATGTCGCTGTTACCTACCACACTCGTTTTTTGACGGGCGGGCATCTAGGCTAAGTGCCAGAGGTTCTGAGAAGCAAGAACGGTACTTCGCTTATCTTTATTGGACACAATAGAATAAGTTAACAAAAATATAAAACAAACAAAGGTGAGCTAAACTCGAACAAACAAGATTTTGCAGCAAAGCTTTGAAGCTTAGTTTACGTTCCACGACTTTTTTGATCCAGTTTTTTTTTACAGAATTGAGCATTGATTCCGCAATACCTAGTCATTTTAATATTCACACATGAACCCTTCTTCCTTCTTGACAACCCTCACTGCTCAGTTGGTAGTAGATCTGCCTTCTGCGCTTTCGGCCGTGGGTTCGATCCCCACAGAGAACAACATTTGTGTGATGGACATAGGTATACCTATTTATAAAAAAAAGTATATAACAATGATCATCTCCCTGCCCTTATCCCATTTCATGCGGGGTGACAACAGGTTTTTCTCTCCATTTCCCTCTAACATCCGTCACCTCAGTACTTTCTAACTCATGTCATCTTTAACACAATCCATCTATATTTTCTTTGGCCTGCGTACGTCTACTCTAAATCCATCCACATTCATACCTACACTCTTTTCGTTACATGACATGCCATGCCCATACCACGCTGACCTATTGCTCCTCTTCTCAGTCACTGGCGCCACTTTCAAACTCATTCTTTAACTTACCCATGCTTTGATCTGTCCCTTTGGCCCTGGGCAATCAGATAAATTTTATTTTACGTCATTTGGGATTGACGAATCCAAGGACCTAATCCACAATGCTACTTTATTCTTCTATTTAAAAAAAATTGATGTTTCGATGTTCATGGCTATAGTCGCGTTAAGCTCCCGCTGCAAACTCGGTAATATTCATCTTAACACACGCTTAAACAAAAGCATCGTCCGTTCTCCTAAGTGCGAGAGAGAGAGAGCAATATTACTGTCTCGTTCCGATAACTTATGACCGAGCCTGCAGCGAGAGTTTAACGCGACTACAGTCTTCATGTTAGCCACACCAATGTGACAAATCTAGTGTGACCAAGATTCTTGTTTTAAGTTTCATCCCTGTCATTTCAGTAGTCGGCAGCTAGTAATAAATAAACGTGTTTCAAAATACATTTTATTTAAATAAGTTATCTAGGTAGGTACAATAACAATTAAGCATTTTTTAAACACAATTATGCATACATTAATACATAGATTATAGGAATGACTTTTAACAATTGTCCGATTATAATCATTTTACAACATCGATTTATTTTTTAAGTATTGCTTTCTGTCATAACTGAAACACTTTCAATCTTGCTTAACTATTTAGTAACTAGGCGTCTTGTCTATTGATCATTACCTGCTTAGTGGTGCGTTTCAGTTATAATGCAAGAGTCTGACGAAACTTGAATCTTTAGATGCTGCTAAGTACTCACTATCTCTTGCTACGCGTACGTAATAAAGAAACATGTTCCTGAATTAAAAGTATTTTTTTTAAATGCCTAACAATCAAAGACAGATTCTGGGCCCGTGGCCTGCTGTAGTTAGAAAGTATAATATATTATTATTCGTTTAACATCTATTCAAAACTGATTTAAGTTGGCAACTTAAAAAGATAGAAGCGCGATCTTCCTTGTTCGAATGATGACGATTTATGCGGTCTTGTTGATAGGATTCCCCTGAAAAAGAAAAATAAACATATTAATTCAAGAAGAAGAAAAGGTTATTCTTACTTAATTCAGATTCAGACAAGACTTTGCGATGATAAGAAATAAATAAAAACAAGTATCAAATATACTGTTCCGCCAATGTAAAATCGTAAATCAATCTAAGGGATACCTAAACATACACATCAAGAAAGAGGATTAGATTGGCAGATTGGCAGAATAGTATTAGTTTTTTACCTAAAGAAAAAAAGCAAACAGCATCACGTCTTTGATCCACATATCCCAAACTTGTACTTTGAAGACCAGTACCCCAAGTATGAGTTGTGTTTACCATAATTGGTTTTTCGTTCTTGTTCCGTCTTCATACAAAACCCGCGATAGAGATACCGATACGGGACTTTATGTTCTACTACTAATTTTCATCATACTTGCAACATAAAGTTCCGTATCGGTATCTCTATCGCGTCTTCATACAAAACCCGCAATGTACACAAAAAAAAACGAAAAACCAAATATAGTAAACACAACTCATACTTGGGGTACTGATAGCTAACAGAAGTAAATACAATAGTGAGTTAGCAACTCCTGGCCCCAAACTGTCACGGCGCGCGAGTGGACTGCGCGCACAGCGACGGACTAGTTAGGACTACTCTAAGCCTGGTTGCGTGCAAGCACTTAGATTCACCTAAATTGAATAAATAGTTTTCCTTTGCCTTTAGGGGACCAGATTAACTTGGTAGAAGTTTTATTAGAGGGTTTGCAACTTGTGAAACTTGGTTTAATTATTTATCATAATCAGCCTAAATTAGTCCTCTGCTGACATATACCACCCCTATACCACTAGAACAGGAATTCCCTATACAGGAAGAACGATTCTCACTCCATCCACCGACTTCCCGCGATCTTTAAAATGTCGTTGGTCCATCTGGTGAGGTGGCATCTTCCAATTCGTGTTCTCTGTTCGAGACCACTGCGGTTGTCGATTCTTCGAGCTATAAGACCTGCCAATAGCCACTTCTAGAGCTCTGGTGGTCTAGTGGAAGCGGCCCCGTTCCGATCCTCAGGTTATGGTTTCAAAACCGGTCGTGCACCAATGAGTTCTTATCTTCTGTCCAAAAATGTGTGTGCAGTGCCAGTACTCTCAAGCAGTGAAGGAAAACATCGCGAGGAAACCGGCATGTTGTAGAACCTTAAAAGTTATAAAAACAAGTGACAAATGCTCGAAAGGAGCTTCTTTGAGGCGCACTTAATATCCTTTCACCACACTGTTTTGAAAGAAACTAATACACAACAAGAAGATTGCTACTTCAAGTCATTTCTCGAGAAGTGTATTTTCAGCACATTGTTACAGATTAGATAAAGTTCGCTCAGTAGTACAATGTATAACTGCTACTATACCAGTCGGTTCGTCGCGGTCGTTTCAATGCGTGTCTATAAATACGGCACTTACGATCAAGGTCGTCCAAAGAACGTTTTCTATCGTCCCTGTTTTTTTAGAAAAACCTAAACTGATTATCATTTACGTACCTACCTACCTATTCCATCAGTATATTTCATCATACTAATTCTTTCAAAACTGGTACCTATCTCGATTAGATAACAGACGTTTTAAAGAAAGGCCAGGGGATCTAGACTGGATTCACTTTCTGTTTGCGGATCATACAAAAGAACGGTAGGAACAGAGCCGTAAGTATATTATTATTGAATGTACCTACTGTAACGATGACATGGGTGTCGCAGTTGCTGCGTTGTCGCGTACTGGTGTCACGGAAGACCAGCGTTATAGTAGCGTATGCTGCTATAGCATTTATGCTGAGTGACGGCCAATTTGTGTCACTTTCTTACTTTTAATGTCTATTCTTGTATTTTTTATAAACTGTGTATGTGTGGCATGAATAAATTATTTTGTATTGTATTATTGTATTGTAAGTTTGTTGCCTGTTCTTCTAGGCTTGGTCGCGTGGAACTGGCACCCAGATTCACCTAGCATTAAGACGTTTTTAAAATTATCCTTGTGGTTCAATTGACTTCGACTCTGACCTACGGAAATATGAAAATGGCATTAGTCTGGCGTAAGCATCTGTCAAAATGATCTCAAACAATGAATCTTTCTGCGGATTCATTTTCTGACATTTTGGGAAGAAACAAAGCTTTTTCATTTTATTTGTTTTTCTAGTGTTATTTTGAGCTGTGTTGTGTAATTTCGGTGGTATTTTATCCAACATTACTTGAGGTCTTAGCACAAAGTGTAAATATTTGGAATGAAAGTGTATTATGTGATATCCTGATTTGACCGAAAATGTTTCCAATGATTTGAAGAAAACCGCCACCATTTTCTTCAAAACAAATGACGGCCGACTTGACTATGGACTGACTTGACTAAAAAGTATTCAATACAAATCACTTGACACTGGCAAGATTGTTTGTCGAATGACGGACAGGATCCATAAATTGAGAGAAGAAAAGAAGAAAGAATCTTTCTGCAGGTGTGTTCCGCAAACAGAGAGTGAATCTAGTCTAGACCGCCAGGTCAAGAGTACCCTAAACCAACGATTTATGAAGATTACTATACAGCGAGAGTAGCAGTATTTCATTACAGCAGTAAAACACGACTGTCTTGGCCTAGGCAGGTTAACAAGTTTACATTTCATTCAGTTGAACAGGTTTAGGCACCTACCTAGTCTACCTATCACAGAAGTGCAAATACTGACACTAATCTATTATTTTACACTACGGTATTCACACTAGGCCAAGCGTGTATCGTAAAGACCATGACATGGATTGAACTTAAAATAATATCTCTCGGTGGACAGTTAAAACAAGGGAAAAAAAGGTAAAATAAAGCGAAGAACTGTTATTACGAGGGTCAATGAAGCAAAAAAGGTATGTCAGGATCGTAGCTTATGGAAATCCGCGATCTCTGACCTCTATGGTAAACAGTCGTGATTTTAAACATTTGTGTATGTTTAATCCCTTACGAAACTTACTATGTTAAACAATAATTGCATTTTTTACTTGTATCGGGTTAAACAAAAGAAGTGGGTAGATTTGAAAGAACACTGTATCACATGATCCCCAGGTACAAAGTTAAAAGGTACGAATTATTAAATTCAAGGTAAATCTAGGTGCTTGTTCAGAGACAACAGCCAACAAACTTAAGGTTTGGTTACAATAGTAATCCTCTCTCTTGGGTAGTCTATGAATACAAACATCAATCAACAAGGTCAGCGATAAGGTCGCCGACAGAGTAAGACGCCTCGTGTGCCAGTATTATTAATTATCATTATCATTACTTTCTATGAACTTATTCAAAAGATCGGTAATATATATTATAGTGTAGCATAACTGATGTTTTATTTCTAGGTCTGTCGCAGTCTTAATAATTTATAACAACAATATTATCTACATATTATTTATATGAGATAAATACATTGAGAATGAATAGGGCTTTAAGATGCAGAAACCGTCAATAAACTTATAGCTCGCAGATATTTTCAACAAGTCTGAAGATCAGGTAAATAATTATTATTTTAGAAAGAAATCGTAGATGAAATATCGCAAACAACAAAGGTTTGGAATTCAGAAAGACATATTCGGTTTTAAAAGGTTTGAAATATCTGTTCGGTTGTTATTTTTTTATGAATGGATATTCGTACAAGTATTTTTTCTTTCATTACGTAATTTACGACATTCTACGATTCGACTTTTGGTGACCTCAGATCACTACCTGACATCTCCGTTCATGTTTGAAGGTTGACTTAGATAAGACCCGAGGAGCCCACACAGCGTGATGAAGTCCGAAACGAGAAAATCCGTAGAAGTTCTTTTTTTTCATTAGATAAGCTAAAACGATTATTATTATTAGTAATAAGTTTGAAATTTAAATAACTTCTAAGGTCAAAAATATAATTAAATAAATAAATTAAGGTTTTTGACCCATATTTTTTTTTATGGTTGGTACCATACATTTTTTGGAGCAGCGAACACGCCTTTGAAATATTTTCCACTACTTTGGCGAACGCCTTAAATAGCTCGTCGAACCTCGTAAAGGTTCTTTAGGAAAACCTGACTAAGTAGGGAATTATCGACCTGACCAAAGTATTGTACAGTTATGGGGACCCGTGCCAAACCTGCTTTTTTGTCTGCTGTGAACCCAGGACCTATACCTAGGAAATATACAGGGGAAAGCTCACGATACAAGTTAGTGGATCTTTTAATTATACCAAAATTTGTATATTCCAATAAAAATAAAAAATTGTTACTTTCATATCAAAAAAACTAAACCCATTTAAAAATAAACTATTTTCTCCGTATTTTCGAAAAAATAGAAACAACTTCAATACTTTGATCCCCAGGCACGGTAGATAACCCTTCATAGCTCGCAGTACCAACTCAATATTCTTTGAGGATGTCCGTCCAAGGGGGGTAGTCGTACGTCCAAATATTACATTTGGCACATTCCTACTTTTTTTTTATACAACTAGCTGATGGAACAAGCAGATGGCCCAGCAGATGTTAAGTGGTAACCATCACCTATAACAAAGCATTGCTTTGTAAGTCACGCACGATAGGAACGTGCCCTACGATGCACTACCCTGCGTCCATCAGCTTGAGGCACACAGATGTTAAGCCTCATGTGCCTGTAATTACACCGGCAACCACACTCTTCAAACGGAAACACATCGTTGCTGCTTGGCGGCAGAAAAAGGCGTAGTACTTCCCCGGACGAGCCACACACAAAGAGCTCTACTACTCCTGACCTTACCTATATTTTGTTGTAGTTGATATTCCATACGGGATTGGTTGCAGCTTGTAGCCCATCGCCGCTGTTAGAATGCCGACTGGTTTCCTCACGATGTTTTCCTTCGTTTGAGGGAAATGGCGCATAAATTTCGAAGAAATCGATTGGTGCACAACTGTTTCTGAACCCACGTCCTTACAATCAGAAGGCTTTGTTCCCAGCAGTTCTTCTTTATTTCCGTTCTAGCTGGTGCCCGCGACTTCGTCTGCGCAGGATTAGTATTTCGAGTAGCTTATATTAGCGTGACGTTGTACATATGTGTAACTCTAGCGGTTTTGGCAACACACGCCAGAATAGCTCGCAAATTGTAGATTTTTTCCTACTTACTTGACAGTTATCGTCATATTTTGGACAATTCACATAATATCTTTATAAATTGTAGTAGGATATTTTTTTGTGTGGTCCATCCATGGTAGTGGACCATCTGGAGTCATTGTGTGACACACTGGCCTAGCAAGTCAAGGAGTTAAATGTTATCTAACGTGAACTGTAAACACGTGTGAAGTAATACTGCGTAATGCGGTGTAATATGAAATATTCTTGAAAAGGAACGTTTCGTAACGGCATCCTAGATGGCGGTAGTGGACGGTAAAACGGTTGTAAAATGTATTCAAAGTGATCCAACTGAATAAATACCTTTTGACTATGACTTTGACAACAAATTATAAGCAGGTTCTCATAGCTTTGTTAGTTTAGGCCTGGATGGTGCTGTGTAATATGTCCTTGAATTTTATATCCTTCATATTTTTTAAATAAAAAACGCATATGTGCTAAGAAGAATTCAAGCCCAAGGATCAGAAAATAAGATCCTACTCGAGTCTAAGTGCTAGTTCTACAGTACCTAGAACTGACTAGTTACTTAAGGCTTTGCACTTCATTATATTTTTATTACAATTATTTATTAATGTATTTACATAGGAACGTGCCCTACGATGCACTGCCCTGCGTCCATCAGTTTGAGGCATACAGATGTTAAACCTCATGTAAACCTCAATGGTAATTACACCGGCAACTACACTGTTCAAACCGAAACACAGCAACGCTGCTTGGCGTCAGAAAAAGGTGTGGTGGTAGTACTTCCCCGGACGAGCCCTTCACAAAGAGCTACTCTTAAATAACTAGTAGTTCGCCCCGAACTGAGATCTCGTGATGCGACCCGACGAACGCATCAAAACTTTGAGTACGTAGTAGTCAGAGGCAAGTCCAAACATTATCTTTGGACTTTTTTCTGACTACCACCTAATAACTTGGTATGGTTACCAAGTTTCAACTCTATTGGCCTATTTATTGAAGAGTTCCGTTGAACAGACCTTGGCTCCATCATCAGACCTGGTCGTCGTCACAATTTTATGAGAACTGAGTACCTCCTTAATTTATTTCAAGAAAAAAAAATAAGAAAAAGCAAAGGAACTGGCCGACCAGTAGAAAAACCTTGATGCCAACGAAACTCTTAGAGATGGGAGCTCTTGGATCGCTGGTTATCTTAATTTAACTTTTATTATTTTATCTCAAAAACCGAGCGTCCAAAAAAATAAGTAAAAATTGTTTTGGGATGTCCAAACAAAGCCCTTTCATATGACATGTAACTTGATTTTTTTATGTAACTTTTTTTATTTTTGCCCCCTCAAAAAACCCCATATCTCAAAAACCCTTCATCCGATTTTACTCATATACTTACCAGTAAATTTCTCAAGTACAAGCTATCGACATATCAAATTTCATGCAGATCGGATCAACGGTTCTAAAGTTATCGCCAGACAAACATACATACATACATACATACATACATACATACATACATACATAAAATGCCAAATCGCCCAAGTTGAAACTAAGATCTTTGTTCGCTTCGCTCACTCGATCAATTATAATATGTAACATAGCATAGAATGTATGTATTTATGAATAATGTAGGTATATTTGTTCAATTTTTTTTCATTTGTATGTAGCTAGACATTTTTCACACACAAATTAGTTTTTATCTCCATGCAAACAAGCACCCTTCTAAATTTGATGAGTCCACTTCATCCAATGGTTGTCTGGTAGAGATCGCTAATTAACGATAAGACCGCCCATTGTACATTGTAGTTTTAAGTCTTTTTTTTATGTGCTTATGTTGTGTGCAATAAAATATTTTCTATCTATGGGTTTTTTTACAACTCTCTAGGGACCTAGCATGCTTCCTTCATAACCGCTTGATTATGTTAAGCATTATTCTGTGTAGTCACAGAAGAGTATATGTTGCATAGAGGTATGGGGAATTTTAAAGCATGGAATAGCTCATATTTAATGCCATTATCTGTCATAATCTAAATATTGGTGGACTTTCCACACAGCACTATCTAGCCCCAAACTAAGCCAAAGCTTAAGCCATATAGGAACCAGATAGCTGAAATAATACAAATATACTTTTTTTTTTGTAAATATGTACTTATAATATTAATTATAACACCCAGACAGAGAACAAACATCTATGTTCATCACACAAATGTTTGTTCTCGGTGGGGATCGAACCCACGGCCTACAGCACAAAAGGCAGAGCTACTACCAACTGAGCTGTGATTACTGCTTAACTTAGTTGATCAGTTATGACCAGGCAAGCTATGCAATGAGCCCTCTGGGATTAAATAGCCCTTTGTGAGAATGCACTTAAGTTGCAGTTTCTGCCTATTTTATTTAAAATTTGTTTATGGTATTTACCCATGAGCGTTGGATCCAGATGAGAGTTTCATTGGTAAGTCTGGGTCCGATGAGCGGGTTCATTTGCGCCATGTAAGCGCACAGCCAACTTGAAAATAAAACTATAATTTATTCTTACAATAAGCATATTTCCAGTGCAGACAGAATAATATGTAAATTATTAGGTGTCTTAGAAATTAAACTTTATCATTTAGGTATAACAGAGACAGAAACTTGTTAGTGGGGAACCACATACCCAAATAGAAGGAAGATTATCACTTCCACAACCAAATTCAAACTGATACTTTGTAAAATTTGTTAGTTATAAAGGTTGGCTATTGTTATCTGGTACCTGATTTTAATTTAGTGGTCCATCATATTGTTTGTAAAATTAGTTTATATAGTTACCTTTAATTTGAGTTGTGTTCGATTATTTTTTAACTTTAAGGTTTGTCATTAACTGTATGTTTATAAAAACCTTAAAATTAAAATTGAAATTGATTTAAAATTTAAAATTGTGGTCTTAACAGGCTTGGGCTTCTTATCACATTCGATCTAAGACAATCAACAACATATCAATAACTGCCGTTAGAGCTTTAACAAGATGTCACAAAGAGACTTGATAGAGTGGATCTGACTCGGATAGGTTACATTATGTTAAAACATATAAATGTTGGTCAGACAAAGTCCCAGTTTTTATTAACACCAATTTATTAATTATATTTCAGAACACAACAATCTGTGACGTTATAATTTTACAAGTTAATTTATAACTTACACAAAAGTATTCATCTCCTAGACAAGAGGATTCAAAGACTTCCTATCCACCCTCGCTTCCGCCTATCTCCATCAACGCAGGTACCGGATAACTACAGGTTAACTTCAAGCAGTATCAAACCTCTTTTGAAAATGAAAGTAAATTCCAATAATTTAAGGTCCGAATGATTGGCTTCACAATATCATAGGGATGTCACGTCACGAGAACAAGTATGTGGGAGATAAACACTTACAAGAGCCAGCACGTAGCTGCAGTTAGCATCAATATCACTTGGATTATCCTGAAAATTCGAGAATAAAAGAGATTTAGCACAGAAATAAACGAAATATGAATCGATAGGATAAGCCTTACCACTTACCCTCTGTTAGGCCCCTTTGGGGCGAATATTGGGCCTACGATACCGACAATACCCCACAAAACTGTGAAAACAACGATTGGAACAAATGAAGCCCCCATTTTGAGATTTTATTTAGAATATCTAAATTATTTTGTCTCAAACAAATACTAAATTCGCAAAGATGGTGGCTTTTTTTTTGTTATTTTTTTGGCAGCACTGTCTGCTTCGATCATATGACAAGTACGTTTTGTTTTTGCATTGGGCTTGCTTCTTATCCTTGAGATAGCTTAACATAGCATTAACGAAACGTTTCCTGAAATAAATTAATGCTACCGTCGCTATCTATCGTGCAAAAGTTAAAGTAATCGTAAACTCTACTCACCAATAGATGTCAGCACAAATACTATCTGTACACGAATAAAATCTGTGGCAGACACAGGCAAAACAAACTACAAACTATAGTAAAATACCACTGAATTAACAGTTTCCCAAATTACAAGCCTTTTCAAACAGCAATTATTAAGTTTATTAAGAGGTTTGAGGCTAATGTTTTTTTTTCTTCTTGTGGGCAAGGGCCGCTAGCTAATATAGCTTACCCAAACGAAATAATAAATTTAAGGATTTTTTAAATTTATTATAACGGCCGTTTCTGAAACCTCGAAAAAAGGGTGCCGATAATGTACAACCATGGATTGTACAGCCGAGGAAAACACAGCCCGGATTTGATGTACAATTTGGTCGCGAAATCCATGGCTGTGTAATCCAAGGGTGTACATTCCAAGCCGTACAAATTTTGCACACCTTTGGAAAGCACGACCCGATAAAACGCAGCCAAAACTTTGATGCCAAAACTTAGGCTTTGTTTACACTCGTCAATTACTTACTCACTCACTTGTTGATCCGACTCGGATTGGTTAGGTTATGTTAAAACATATTAATTACGCACGAGGCGAGCGAGCAAAGCGAGCGTGCCGCGGCAGCGGCCGCCGAAGTGCCAGAATTTTATTTTTTTCTAACTTTAATCTCTGAATAATTCTCTTATTTTATATAATTTTTAATCTGTGCTACTTGCCTATACTTACTGTGTAGTGCATCTAAACAGAGCATAGGCTTTCG
This sequence comes from Chloroclysta siterata, assembly GCA_932294275.1. NCBI lineage: Eukaryota > Metazoa > Arthropoda > Insecta > Lepidoptera > Geometridae > Chloroclysta > Chloroclysta siterata. Next base: position 4,539,046 of record OW028595.1, read on the forward strand.
ACCAATCAGAGCATGGTCACAGAAACCATGGTCGTGCAATCCTGGCTGTACAATCCCGACTGTGCTGGGAAAGCATAGCCTGGAAAACACGGCCTGGATTTCATGTACATTTTGTACATGGAATCTGGGCCGTGTTTTCCAGGCTGTGCTTTCCGGGTTGTACATTTTCGGGCTGTGTAATACTTGGTCGTAAATTAACCGGACCACGAAAAAATACTAATCGGATGTCAAGTCACTCGCCATTTCAGCTAATACATCGGATTAGATAGAGATAGCAAGTAACTTGACATCCGATTAGTTTTCATCGGGCTTTCTGAAACGGCCGCAGGCATGGTAGAGTTACCAAGGAGGTTTTAATTATCTCCAACTCTGAAGAAAATAACAATCTGCCTTCCTAGCACTGAATATTAAAATATCATAGCTTCCTATCTGATATCATTCTACAAATTACACGATTATGATTGTGCTTCGATTTTATTGTAATCTTTAGCTTTATAAAGCATGGTAAAATTATGAGATCTACAAAATATACCAAAATTCTGAAAAATGGCACCTGGATTAAAATTAGTAAGAAAAAGAATGCACGGAAACGCAAACTATGTCGGTCATGGAGATTAAACAACGATGTCTCCACTGCAAATCTTGAAAATATCAATGAAGTTCTTCGAATTCACGTTAGTTACAGTAGTTACGGTAGTTAGTTCTTATGAAAAACGTAATAAGGCTACCTAAGGCAAGGCGCAGTAATAGTAAATGTATCAATCACAATCATTTATTCATTGTTTAATGTTCTATAGAGTAGTTCTTAGGGGGTAACAAAATGTCCAGGAAATGAGCCCGTTGGACCATTACAATGGTTTTTAAGTAGGTATTAACACGCTGATATTGAATCCGACGTAGAAGTTATACGCTAGCAGTGTGTTAAAAGCCATGTATGTGCTACTTACCTACTTAAGTAGGTAGTAGTTTTTCGTCCCGAACTGAGATTTCGTGAGGTCGTGGTTTTAGAATGTCTAAGCCTGTCCAAACAAAGCCCTGTCATATGACATGTACAAGTAACTTGATTTTATTGTTTAACTTTTTTTTATTTTTCCCCCAAAAAAACCACAAGTATCCTACTAAATCGTCATCTGATTTAACTCATCTACTTACCAGTTTTCTCAAGTACAAGCTATCGACTTACCAAATTTCATGCAGATCGGATCAACGGTTCTAAAGTTATGGCAAGACAAACATACATACATACATAAAATGCCAAATCGTCCAAGTTATCTAAGAGATTTTCGTTCGCTTCGCTCACTCAATCAATTATTCACCTAGAGGAATTTGTTTAGTTACAATTTGATATCACCCACTTATCTTCTCTCAATTCTATGCGTAGTAGGTATATGTAATGTGACTATCTAAGTAGGTAAGGTAATTGGTAATTGATAATGAGAATTGTGGCTTTTAGAAAACTCAGCGTGCTGAAGGTAGAGGCTCGTGGAAGCTCGTTCCAAAAGATTCATGCGAAATTTACAGAGAAAGACGTAGGAAACAGATAGAGAGCAAGGACCGGCATAGTGATGACAGCTTGAGTGAAGATGGTCAGAGAGATAAAACACGGCGAAGAGAAATTGATAAAAGAGTAAAGAAGAAACCCGTAAAGAATACTAAAAAAAGCAGACGCAGGTGATTCTACAGCATCAAGTTATTAGGTGGGGCGGGCAGGGGCGTAGCTACTGCCGTATCTGCCGTATCAATTATACGGGGCCCCCGCGCCACAGGGGCCCCCAACGTGCGTAAGCAAAAATTTATAATTTTAAAACTTCCCAATTTTTTTTTATTTCAGACATGACTAAAGCCAAAAACAGAATTTATGATGAATAAATAATTCTTTAAATTTTATGCAAGCATTTTTTTTTCTTTTGTGAGAAATTTTTACCCTTCTTATGGACCCCCAAACAAATTTTTATACGGGGCCCCGCCAAGGCACGCTACGCCACTGGGTTGGTACAGAAAAACGCTTATTTGGTATATGAAGGACATAAAAGTGAGCAGTGTATAGACTCATGCATATCCCTGTGTGTGTACTAATACATGTAATTATTCTGCAAAAAATACGCTTTGACTTTGACTGTGTGCCTCAAACTGAATTATTTTTTCAGACCTCACAGTGATTCATCCGTCCCTTCCCGCACATCGTCCAGTATCATGTCCACTTCGTGTGCAAGCACCTCTGACATGGATTATTGAAAGTTTTTAATAAATATGTTTTGTTTAAGTCATTTAGTTTTATTGAAACTATAACTCGGTATCTTTATTTCATCCAAATTTGTTCAGCCGTTATACAACGTACCTACAAACTCAGACTAGACTACTACCTCCATATAATTATGTAAGGTTTGTTAGACCGGTAAGTACCTTCTTAAGTGTTTATTTATAAGGATAAACAATAATTAAAAATAATAATAGCATAAAACAAAAACACTTTAAGAGGAGTAGAGCTCCTTGTGTGTGGCTCGTCCGGGGAAGTACTACCACTACGCCTTTTTCTGCCGCCAAGCAGCAACGCTGTGTTTCGGTTTGAAGAGTGTAGTTGCCGGTGTAATTACAGGCATATCAGGCTTAACATCTGTATGCCTCAAGTTGATGGACGCAGGGTAGTGCATCGTAGGGCACGTTCCTATCGTGCGTGACTTACGAGGCAATGATTTGTTATAGGTTTTTTTTTTTTTTTTTAATTTATCTTTATAAAATATACATAAAAGATATTAAATTAAATAGCACTAAGAAAACCACTAAGGTTTGTAAAAGAAATGCTACTAAGGAGTCATAAGTCGATAGCTACTAATTAATTACACAAAAACAAATAAACTGGATCTAGGTAAGTGCAGTTTTAGTAAGTAGGTAGGTATATTTAGTTATTGGTAGTGTTCTATATTAGCTAAAAAGTGAGATTTTAATTTAGACTTAATGTTTTTTGAGGTGTTGGTTACCACTTAACATCAGGTGGTCCATCCGCTTGTTCCATCACCTAGTTGAATAAAAAAAAACATTATGATGGATTTTTTTACCTGAACACTGCAAAGATACAAAACTATTTTTGATGAACTTGGATTTATTTTTTTCTTTCACCTCACTGTCAACTTTTGACTTTCTATCCACGTCAAAATGGCCTCATAAAGTTTTAGGTAAACAACAAAATTATACGTAAAAAATACAAAATTTTAGTAAGTTAATGCAATGTAGGTCATAGGAATTGTTTTTCGTATCATTTCTAATGTCTGGACAAGTGGATGTAGAAAACTACGCCATTGTTCTATTCTGGTTGGCGATTTGCTCGCTATACACAACTCTGCTTACTTTAACAGCTTTAGGCGTTATTTTTATTTTGTAAGTACACTTAATATAAATTTTATAGATACCTACCAGATTTCAGTATAATCATCAGAGTAATAACAACCTTAGGCCGGCCGCAAGCGTTCGGTTTCCGAATTAGGTTTTCAGATCAGGAATTCAGATTTGGAAACCTGAATGCTCTACTTACATACAAAATATTCAACAAGGCGCACATTATTCTTATTTTTTCTGAACGGAAAAAAAACCTAACGTTCGGTTCGGTTCGTTCGAATATAAAAACCGGACGTTTGCGCTAGTCTCATGGAATTCCGAATCTGAATTCCTGATCTGTAAACCTAATTCGGAAACCGAACATAAGCGGCCCTTAGGCCGGCCGCAAATGTTCGGTTATAATACCTACGTATATTAAATTAACTGCTTTAAGTTTACGGGGCCCCCCGCCCATAGTATAAACAACCCGGTTAAAAAACTAGTAGTTTCTTTTTTGGATTTAGGCCGTTCCTTGCTCTTTTTGTAAGAGTCGTTCGGAGGTCTCTGCAGCAGAAGGACAGTTAAGCAAAATCCCGGAATAGCAAAATTCCAGACTAACAGGACAGATTGGCATAAAGGCAAATAATCTGAAGTACTACCATCGGCATCGTTCCTATTTCTGTCGCCATCGCCAAGCAATATAACTTGCATGGATGTGTTCCGAAGGGCCTTACCATAGATGATGTATAATACTACTTGATCCATGGGCCTTACGGTGCTATTAGGCACTAATGAGCCTAATTTTAATTATATTAGCTCTAAGTCTTAGAGTCTATTATAGCAATTAATTGTTATAGGCAGATATAACCGCTCAACATCAGATGGGTCCTCTGCTTATTCCATCAGCTGTCTATAAATAGCTCAAAACGTTTTCTCACTGTTCGAGTGTCCCAGACTCACCTACGCTATTTTATTTTCTAAATCGTTCTTCGTAGTGTATTTTTACTCTGTTCTTAGCAAAAGCATGAACTGTCATCAGTTCCATCATATCATGCGTCAAGTAAATCATGTCAAATCAATGTCACAGTCAAAGTCAAAACCCATTCCAAAACAAAAGTTTTTGAATTGTGTTGTGGCCGTTGCGTTGTGGATTTCAGGAAAGGAAAGAAAAGATTTAGGTTTAATTTTGTTGAATTTTAAGACCGACGCAAGCAATAATATAATTTATTACTTAATAATAATATACCTAACTTCAGAAGTGTTAATCATAAAAATGAATTAGGACTGTTGAAACAATATTTCATTTGATAATGGACGATACACAGCAGAGCAGGGTTTCGGATGCTGCAGCGACGTAAGTTTTTGAAAACTAGGGCATAGGACTAACTCCTGTGAGTGAGCGCTGACGCGTATCTTGCGATCTGAAGGCGGGGTCACTCCCAATAGACCACTGGTGCTGTCAGGTCAAAAAAAAAAAGTCAAATTAATAATCAGAAACCTAATTCTTTCATACTTTAACTGTTGCCTTAATTATAATTAAGGAACTCCTGGTAGACAGGTAGATAATGCAAAACCAGGTAATAAATATATTTCCTTTCTAGGAGGAAGCGTCGCTCATCAATCCTGAAAAGCCAAAGACCTCCCCGCACTCCATTTTCAGGTTTGTAAAACAGTCAGATTTAATCTTATACCATTATTAGCATAAGTGAGCTGCTGGCCTTCCTAGAGGACATTGGGTGGCTGAACTAGCAACTTACTTGCGCAAACCAGTCTAATACCAAGTAATCTTTTCAATAAGGACTGACCTAATAGCTCAGTCCCACCTTACCTTTTTCTGTTTGTGAGTAGTGATACTCACATCTGGGTTAATATATTTAGATCTTTGGGGATATGAAATGATGATAACCATAAACTTTCGACTCATGAAATTTAATAGAGACACCAAAGTGGAAATATTAAATATATGTGAACCTTTTAATATTTCACTTTGGATATGTGGATGTGGATGTCTATTCTATAAATTTAGTTTGGATAAAAATTAGACTTTATCTAAACTAATGTTATAAGTGTTACAGAGTCAAAAGACAATTATGATAGTAGTCTTGTAATACACAAGCTGGTGCCCGTGACTTTGTCTGTGCAGGATTAGTCACACAATATCTTTATACATTGTAGCCTGTGTGTTATTCTGATGTATAAGCTATATTATTGTAAAGTTTCGTTAAAATCCATTCAGTTGTTTTTACGTGAAAGAGTAACAAACATCCATCCATCCATACTTACCAACTTTCGCATTATAATATTAGTAGGATGTTAAATCTTAAGTTTGGGGGATGAAACAGAGTTTATACATATATCCACAATTTAATTTCTTACAAAAATACATAATTCCAGATCTGGAGTTCAACGTGGCTACGCCGACGGACACAGCGAAAAGTCGCCGCGTTAGTTTCTCACGGCGGACAGGTGTAGCGTAAGTAAATTAATTTCTAAAGGGGCAAAAATCCGTGAAAACAACATTCGGGGTATTTTTTGGGAAATCAATAATTATTTTGTCATATAAATGACAAAATAATTATTGACTAATGTCATATATTACATTTTTTATTATAATAATATATAAACACACTTCATTATCATCTGTGTAAACAACAACAACATACCAATTTGATCCCATTAAATCTTTTTATACTAATTAGTATTCTTTGAGTATGAACTATGTTTAGTTCGTAACTGGTTATGAAGCTCCGGTTTCGTAGATGGCCGAAGGGTGTATAAGGGGGTAGTCTAGTCACCACTGCACTGCTATATTACTAATTGGTTTCCTAATCATTTGCCTTCATTGTTTGAGAGCACAAATTTGTACAAATGCATTGGTGCTCAACCAGATTTGAGCCCACAACTTAGGATCAGAAGATCAACACGATAATGTATTGTATGTCTGTGTATTCTCTTTTTAGGCAATAAACTTCATTGTTTTTGTATAAAAACAATTTCAGAGAGTTTGCGACAAATGAAGCTACTACAACATGGAAGAACTTCTATGAGGAACACAACAAGTCGTTGGAAACGTCTGGTGGAGAAGCAGGCGCGCGGCAACCAGTCGCCCACCTCGGCCAGAGAGCCTTCGATCAACAGTTCCAGGAAGTGGAGGCTGACTTCATTAAATCACTCAATACAGGTACATTCATTTGTCATGACACCTACAGTACAATCACCACAATTATTCCGACAAATGGCCATTCTGGACCCCAAGTTTTTTCTCCGTGCTCATTGCGGGTTTTGTAAAGTTCCGTATCGGTATCTCTATCGCGTCTTCATACAAAACTCGCAATGAACACGGAACAAAAACGTAAAACGAAAAACGAAATATCGTAAGCAGATCTCATACTTGGGGTACTGATCTCTGACGAAAAATCCATGTACGTACACAAAAATAAACTTTTTGAAACCACAACTATCACTTATACCTAGGGAATGCAATCCCGCAAGATAATTTCAATCCATAGGTATTTGCGGGACTGAACCATCTTAGTCCCGCTGGATCCAGGTATTTGCGGAATCCCCCAGGGTGGAATTTGACCTCTCAAATCCATCATAATAAAGAACTAATAAACCTCGTTGCGCCATGCGCCATCCCGCAATATTATCGACCGGGATTAGTTTCATGGAACACCTGGATCCCGCAAACATTTTGCATCCAGGTATTTCGGGATCCCAGTATACCGGGATTGCATTCCCTACTTATACCAAACCAATAATGTTCATAAAAAAACATTTAATATTGTATTGTATTGTAATTTCAGGCCCAAACATCAACATTAGCTCATCTCTCAATAACTTTGAACAGCAACTGGCATCTCTCGACTGCACAGATGACGTCAAACTAACCGCTCCACATAACAACTTCGAACTGAGCGCATTCACAAACACCCATACGAAGCTATTTGACGACCGAGCCATCCCGTCTGGTGAGGTCACCGACCGAATCGATATAAACTTCTCTGCAGTAAAACAAATAGGAGAGGATGATGACCTTGATGAAATCCAAAACGATTTGAAGAAGAATTTCGGCAATGCTCCGTTTCAACGTCAAAATATATCCGAGTACATCGAAGTGGATTTAAATATGACTAATGTTATGAAGAACGATGATGATATCTCGATAACAGACACAGTAAATAGCTTAGTACAGGATATGTCGAAAAACACTTCTAGTAAGAACATAGATAAAGATTGGATGGTTGATAAAGAAAATGTTGCGATCAATCCCTACGTTGCGCCGAGGGAGACGGAAAACTTTGCGATCAACGAAGAGCATGATAAAGTGCTCGTGTTTGACGGTAAGCGACTTACCATACAATCTCAGAAGGCAGATACAGAAAATTACCGTAAAACGCTACTACCCGACGCACCAAACAAAGTTCCCAAACGAAAGAATATCGTTCTTAACACAAATGATGATTTACCGAATTTCATAGATCCTATATCAAACAACTCTGGTTTCATTGGTGTTGCGGAATTAAAGAAAAGTCTTATTATTGATGATATGTCTATAACAGAACCATTGGAAAATATAAAGCAACTGAGTACAATGAACGTCGATGAATTATGTAACATGTCTGAGACTCAAGCGATACCGTCCGTAATACCTGAAGGGCATCGCACTGTACTTTATGAAGACGATGGTAACATATCCGTCACGAAAGCTATTCCAACTAACATTATTGAGGAGAAACGAATGACGATCTTTGATGATAGTAACATATCCATAACTCAATCCTTGCCTTCCAATGTACAAGCAACGGCACAAAGCGAGAAAAGAAAAACTGTACTTTTCGATGACTGCGATATATCCATGACACAAGCGTTACCAGCTAATGTTATTCAAAACAAAACTAAAAGACGAACGATTGTGTATGAGGATAATGCAGGTAATCTCTCAATAACACAAGCCGTCCCCAACATACAAATAAAAGAAGTGAAAGCTGAAAAACGACGAACTATTGTCTATGAAGACGATACGGGTAACATTTCGGTGACTCAAGCAATACCGTCTAATATTATCATCGCGGAAAATTCTTGTGATCGTCGAAGGACAGTTGTCTTCGAAAATGATACAGGTAACATATCTGTCACGCAAGCAGTTCCATCCAGCTTGATTTTACAGGAACAAATGAATATAAACTTGAAAGATAAAATTAACACACAAGCTCAGATTGAAAATACTAGAAGGAGAACCATAGTTTACGAGGACGACACTGGCAATCTTTCTATAACTCAGGCCGTTCCTAATCAAGTTATTCAAGGAATATCGACACAAAGTCTCATATCTCATGAAGCAAAAGTACCTATACATACAGATGAAACAACAAACAGACGTAGAACTATAGTTTTCGACAATAATGACGCTGATATATCAGTGACCCAAGCTGTCTCACTCAACCAAGTTATATGCGCTCTTAAAAACAACGCTAAAGAAAATCTAATAAAGACTGATGATGTGATGGAAAATCAGCTCAAACGTGATATTATATTGACAAACAAAGCTGATAAAAGAAGAACAGTGGTGTTCGATAATGAGGATGCGGACATTTCAGTGACTCAAGCCGTGAATTTAAATCAAATTATACCAGGATTCGTTCAAAATGTACACGATGACTTAGAAGCCGCGTTGAATGAAGCATTACACAACAAAGATACCGGTATAAGCCGAAGAAAAATTGAATACGACGAAAATAACTCGAATGTTTCTCAGGATTGCAAAGAACGCGTAAATATTTCGGTATCGCTTTGCCTTCAAGATAATGTAGCAGATAACCTTTCCGTGCCTATGAACGTTATTCAAGATTTCAATCAACTCTGCGATGAGGATATTCCATCTAAAACAGAGCTAAAACGCCGAACAGTAGTCTTTGAAAACGACGAAGCGGACATTTCTATGACACAAGCCGTGAATTCAAATAGCATAATACCTGGAATCGTTCAAAATGTACACGACGACTTAGAAACCGAGTTGAACGAAGCATTACATAACAAGAATACCGGTAAAAACCAAAGAACGATAACATGCGACGAAGATGGTTCTGAAATATCTCAAAATTACAAAGAAAATCTAAATATTTCGGTATCGCTAAGTCTTCGATATAATTTGGTGAATGAAAACGCGGTAAAGCGAAAAACTGTAGTTTTCGAAGATAATACCATTTCTATGATGCAAACACACGATATGAACACAGAATGCAGTCGTTCAGAAAAACCTAACACAACAGGAACACTTGATGTGTCTGTGATCGATACAAACATTGTAAAAGAAAGTAATGACAACCAAGTCCACAATTTAATTAATAAATCTATAAATGCCGAAAGAAAATCACTTCATAAGGTAACAAAACCTATCCCATCTAATTTATCGACAGTCATAGACGAATACTCGAAGGCTGCTACTAAATATTCAGATGTAGAATGTAATCCTATTAGCGCTGGTAACGTTTTAGTATACCAGACAACGCTGTCTAAACTAACTGAACAGGGTGATTCTAAAAGCCAGGAACCAATCGCCATTGAAAATGATGAAAAGTTGTCATCATCCTCCAAAATTGCTGATGACGTAAAACAAATTCATGAAAAACTGTCTTCATCTAAAATTGCTGATGCAATTGAAGTTAAGAATTCTTCAGAATCCGCTGGCAACAAATCACAAGCTGAAAAACGAATTACAGAGAACCGAGAAATTCCTGAGATGCAAAATGAGATGAGAGAGCAAATAAACCAATCAGAAATAAATGACAATCTGTCTGAAACGTCAGATACGACGAGTCAAATGTCGAAATCTATTCTTGACGATCTTTTGGATATGTCCTCAACAAATGGCGTAGAAGATAAAGGTTTAACAACTGAAGTAGAGACTAACGAAACCGGTTCTAATAAGCTCTCAACGGTGCCAAAGTCATGCACTGGAACCAATTCCAACGATACCTTATTTTACATTACCAAAGACATTGAAGACGAGGCTCAAATTCAAACCGACAAATGCGATAGTACCGAGTTACCGCAACTAACCGAACATTCTTCGTTACCACTCGATGTCCACAAAGACGAGCCACAAGTAGTAGTTGATCTCAAAAACAAATTAGAAATTCTCAAAGATGCTTGTGAAGAAACAAGCCTAAAAAATAGACACTATGAAAAAACCATCAGTTCAGATTTAGGCAAAGCTAAACAAGACATCGTACCAAAAGAAAGTAAAAGTTTTAAAACAGCCAACGATACGAACGAGCTGCTCGAAATGCTTACTGATCTCACGGATAGAACTATGCCGAGGAACCTAGATACGCATTTAGAGGATGAAGAAAAACCGAAACCTATTCTTATCAAAGGACATCTAGCTTTGGAGAATAAGAGTGAACTATGCCCCGAACCGAGACGACTCAGTTTCGCCACGAGAAGACAATCCATAGTCATGAGTAGAGAGGATATCCTCAATAACATTTCCTTGGCTGGAGCCGCGTTGAAATCTAGATGTTTCGAAGACAGCGACCTTAACACAACTGAGGAGAGCCCAGAAAATACATCTCCCAAGAAATCTGTCCGACTCAGCAACGAAGTAGTAAAGACATTGCATTTCGACGAAAGCGACTCGAGCATCCACGATACAAAAATGACGCCGCTTAAAAAAACAGCGTTCGGTGAAACATCATACATGCAAGAGCATAAAGCTAAAGTTATACCAGATTACTTGAAAGATGTATCCGATGGAATAAAAGAACTAATGGATGATCTCGTCAAGCCCAACGCTGATGTTCTACCTTTCGACGCCGCGGGCATAGATAAAGGCGTTAGAAAGATACCGTCTACTTGCAGCACGAATATACAAGCAAACCTAGTGACATCGAGCCAAATTGATTGCAACACAGGGTTATACTCGAACCAAGATTCTGTATACGATGTACAAGTTAACAAAATCAGTTCAGTGGATATGATAAACGACGCAGTGAACAGATCAGTATCGCGAGCACTTAAAAGTCCAATAAAGACTACTCGCGCTTCAGAAAAGTCACTCGACTCCAAAATGGATGTTTCTATAACAGATGCTCAAACAATCATTCCGTCCCGACCAGCGAAGCAGTCGCCCGGACGTGTGCTTATATTCGATCACAACAACCCCTTAAATAACATCTTGCTAGGCCCAGAAACGTGCACGGACGTTCACAGATACAACCCTGGTAATTCTACGGATAGTATATGCATTTCCGAACGAAGCCATTCCGTGCAGATGTCCCTAAACGAAAAAGATAATTACGAAGTTGAGAGAGTTTCAACGCAATACAATGTAGGGAATTTAATGAATTCCGTTAAGCAATCGGGTGATGCCAGTTCGGGGAAAATAGCCGAATCGCAGAGCAAAGTGTCCAATCTTAGTAAGCCGATGTCCATAGACCAATCTACAGAGGCTAAGCTGAATGACATGAAAAATACTGAAGTGAACACTCTTATCGTTATGAAAGGGAACAAGGAACTACTGGACGCCAGCTCGTCTCTAACTTTGGTCGATGACGCGCTCGCTCGTAGCACATTCGACGTGGGAATCGACTCGAGAACCACTACGTCGCAAGAAGACATGTCTAAGTCACCAGTCAAAGTGATATACGCCGCCAATCACGACGAACTGTTAGCTAAGAAATTGGACTCTGATTTCACTTCCAACGACGATTTAGACGACAGGAAGTCTAAGAAGCGAATGTACAGTCCGACCAAGCGAGATACACACAAGCCTATAGCGAACCTGGACATTACTCCGAAACCTACCACTAAAATGCTCAAGCTATCGAATAGTCCTAACGGATTCAAGTCCGTGGAAGTCTTGCAATCGACGGATAAGTCGGAGAAGGAAGATATAGAAAAGAAAAAGAAGTCGCCGCGTAAATCGAAGAGCAAAATGCCGGGAACATCGATAACAGTTCAGCAACTCATGACGGAGTACAACGTAGGTCCGATAGACGATGCCGCTCTAGACGAGCAGATTAAAGATTTAATACGGGACCCTAAATCGGATAGCTCCAGTATAGAACCGCTTCAGACCGCGTCACAGTCCGATGTTCAAGAATGCAAGAGTCTAGATATGGTCAGTTCGTTCACGAGCAGCAAGAATCTACGAGAGGACACGAGTGGGGTGATATCGTCGCAGGCCAGCAAGGTCTCGCGGATGGATTGGCAGCCGGATATTATGGACAATCTGAGTTCCAATCTGTCGAGCGAATGCGACTCCAGTGCGAATGTCGTCGCCAAAATCCATATGCTACCATTTATGGGGTAAGTTCCTACATAATAAAACTAATTAGGCTAGTTTACATCTATAATCTCTTTAACTACTTAAACTTAAGAAGCTGTTTGTTTTCCTATTTTTTTATTTATTTATTTATTTATTTTAGGAAAACAAACAGCTTCTTAAGTTTAAGTAGTTAAAGAGATTATAGATGTAAACTAGCCTAATTAGTTTTCACATATAGAACGAGACAGTTCAAACTACAAAACTAACTTAACAATAACAACTTATGAGATACACATAATAATCTAAAATCAATCAACTGACAAAAAAAAAACAAATAATTATATATAAAATACTAATGTAATGAATACTGTATTATAATATTGTTTTATAGGTATAAGTATTATATTGTGTTCAACCAAGACCGGTTAGTTTAAAGTAATCTAGCTTAATGATTTAAGGTCGTGGATTCGAATCTCGGAATAGACGTACGGTTCCTTAGTGTGGTTTGTGTGCGCAGAAGCCAGGAATGCGAGTGGGAGTCGTCGAGCGGCGACACGTGGACGTTCCGGCTGCTGCACGGCCGCCTGCGCCTCGCGCTGCGCCTCGCGCACCGCCACCACAACGCCGCGCGCTCGCGCGTGCGTGCAGACACGCCCGTGCACGCCGTCGCGCTCCATCTCGTGCCGCACGGTGAGCGTCGTGCAGTACTCATCGTATGAACGTGCCCTACGTAGCACTGCCCTTCGTCCATCCACTTCCACACAGATCTTAGGCCCTCCGAACCGGAACACAGCGACGCTGCTCGGCGGCAGAAGTAGGCATGGTATACAATCAATAAAATTTATGAGATGGCACAATTTTAGGTCTTTTTTTGTTAATGAACTTACAGGCTTACTTATTAGCTATTTTAGTATTAAAAACAGGGTATAACACAGTCATTATTAACGCCATGACCTATTCTAGACACAAAGAACACGCTGGCATTGCTGTGCGTGAACTTCGCCGCGGAGACGATGCGCTACTTCCTGAGCGGAGGATGCAGCACCGCGGGCGACGTGCCCGCCCTCGTGCGCCGCTGCGCCGCCGCCGCGCGCCTCGCCGCGCGCTGGGCGCGCTGCATGGCCGAGGCGCGCGCGCACCTCGCCTACTGCCTCGCGCCCGACGCCACGCTCACGCTCAAGGTAACGCTGCGCCGCCGCCGCGCGCCTCGCCGCGCGCTGGGCGCGCTGCATGGCCGAGGCGCGCGCGCACCTCGCCTACTGCCTCGCGCCCGACGCCACGCTCACGCTCAAGGTAACGCTGCGCCGCCGCCGCGCGCCTCGCCGCGCGCTGGGCGCGCTGCATGGCCGAGGCGCGCGCGCACCTCGCCTACTGCCTCGCGCCCGACGCCACGCTCACGCTCAAGGTAACGCTGCGCCGCCGCCGCGCGCCTCGCCGCGCGCTGGGCGCGCTGCATGGCCGAGGCGCGCGCGCATCTCGCCTACTGCCTCGCGCCCGACGCCACGCTCACGCTCAAGGTAACGCTGCGCCGCCGCCGCGCGCCTCGCCGCGCGCTGGGCGCGCTGCATGGCCGAGGCGCGCGCGCACCTCGCCTACTGCCTCGCGCCCGACGCCACGCTCACGCTCAAGGTAACGCTGCGCCGCCGCCGCGCGCCTCGCCGCGCGCTGGGCGCGCTGCATGGCCGAGGCGCGCGCGCACCTCGCCTACTGCCTCGCGCCCGACGCCACGCTCACGCTCAAGGTAACGCTGCGCCGCCGCCGCGCGCCTCGCCGCGCGCTGGGCGCGCTGCATGGCCGAGGCGCGCGCGCACCTCGCCTACTGCCTCGCGCCCGACGCCACGCTCACGCTCAAGGTAACGCTGCGCCGCCGCCGCGCGCCTCGCCGCGCGCTGGGCGCGCTGCATGGCCGAGGCGCGCGCGCACCTCGCCTACTGCCTCGCGCCCGACGCCACGCTCACGCTCAAGGTAACGCTGCGCCGCCGCCGCGCGCCTCGCCGCGCGCTGGGCGCGCTGCATGGCCGAGGCGCGCGCGCACCTCGCCTACTGCCTCGCGCCCGACGCCACGCTCACGCTCAAGGTAACGCTGCGCCGCCGCCGCGCGCCTCGCCGCGCGCTGGGCGCGCTGCATGGCCGAGGCGCGCGCGCACCTCGCCTACTGCCTCGCGCCCGACGCCACGCTCACGCTCAAGGTAACGCTGCGCCGCCGCCGCGCGCCTCGCCGCGCGCTGGGCGCGCTGCATGGCCGAGGCGCGCGCGCACCTCGCCTACTGCCTCGCGCCCGACGCCACGCTCACGCTCAAGGTAACGCTGCGCCGCCGCCGCGCGCCTCGCCGCGCGCTGGGCGCGCTGCATGGCCGAGGCGCGCGCGCACCTCGCCTACTGCCTCGCGCCCGACGCCACGCTCACGCTCAAGGTGACGCGCTCTAGCCTGAGTTTTCCCAGACTACGCTAGAGAGACAGACGGGACTTTCACCTCCCTGTTCTCTATCTCGGGCACCAGTCTCACACAAAACAGGTTTTTTGTAATACCCATAATATTTATACCCATTACTTACTGTAAGAAACCTTTGTGTGTGAGAAAATAAATGAGTTATTATTATTATTATGTTCCTTGGATATAAGTAAGTAAAGTGTATAGTCGTTGTGTGCAGGTGGCGAACGTGTCCCTGCGCTGCGTGTGGGAGGTGAGCACGCGGCTGGAGCTGGTGGTGGGCGAGGGTCGCGAGGCGCCGTGGGTGCGCGCCGCGCGGCCGCGCCTGCGCCGCGTGCTGCCCGCGCCTGCGCACTGCAGCGAGCCCGGCGGCGGCGGCGGCGGCGGCGCGCGCGAGCCGCGGCTGCCGCGTGCGCTGGCGCAGCTGCCGCGCGACTGGAGCCACGCGCCCCGGACCATCTGGTCGGTGACTATACCTACCATCATTTGTTTTTATCTACACTAATATTATAAAGAGGAAACATTTGTATTTTTGTATGTAACGAATAGGCTCAAAAACTACTGATCCGATTTCAAAAATTCTTTCACCATTAGAATGCTACATTATCCCTGAGTAACATAGGCTATATTATATTTTCAAAAAAATCAGGGATCCTTACTAAAACTTCAATAATGTAACCCAAGGTGGAAAACAAAAACCTTACATCGCGTGCGCTGCGAAAACTATTGAAGATAGAACAAAATAATGTACTACGATTTTGTAGAACACGTCATCATCTACAAAAAATGTCGCGACAGCATATGTCTACCTATTATAGTTATGTCACAATAAGTGTTCTTTTATTATAAAAAATTAATTGAAATGCCTCCGCTAGAAAAGGGTCTTTATTTGTACCTTGGTATTAATCCTTATCCAAATAAATCATTTCATAATTAAGACGGTTTCAATACCTATAGATTACTTCTTAAATTTTTCAAATCGGACATTCCATTCAAAAGATATGACGAAATTAAAAATGTTAACGGGTCCACGGGTCACGCGCGGGGTGCGATTTCACTCACTCAAGGAGAAGCGCGTGTAAATGTATGAGATAAGTAGACGCGAGGCTCGAACCCACGGTCTAAGTTTATCCTAAAATGTTCAAAAAATTTATGCGAAGCTGGGACAGGCCGCTAGTATTTTATTATTTTAATACGATAAAGTTTAAGAGTAGTAGAGCTCTTTGTGAAGGGCTCGTCCGGGGAAGTACACCACGCCTTTTTCTGCTGCCAAGCAGCGTTGCTGTGTTTCGGTTTGAAGAGTGTGGTTTCCGGTGAAATTACAGGCACATGAGGCTTGACATCTGTATGCGTCAAGTTGATGGACGCAGGGCAGTGCATCGTAGGACACGTTCCTATCAAAAATCAATCAAATCAAAAAGTATTTATTTGGAACAAGAAAACAGAAGTACAAGAACAGATTGAAAAACGATGATATCCGCAGGAGTTAAAAAAACTGTGTCGCGAATATCAACGCCCTCCTCCGCAATACCTATTTGGTACAGGGTTCCAAATGCGTAGAAAGTAGTAGCAAAAACTTAAATCTAATATATATAATAGGTAGATGTATGTGTATGTGAAGGTGTGGGAAAAGGGGGTGGGGATATTAAAATGGGTGAGAGTTTGCGTGCATGAGTATATTGTGGTGATTTTATGTGTTTAGTAAGGTGTATAAATGGTGCAAATTTCGCAAAGGTCCCAGTCTCTTAAGAGTCTGGTTATTGCGATATATGCTTAAGTGTAGTGAGAGGGTGTGTGTAAGTATGTGTCAGGGTGTGTGAGGGTGTGTGTGTAGATGTGTGTGTGTGGGTATGTGTGTTTGAATGTGAGTTAAATTTATTCTACAGATGTGAGAAAACATTCTGCCTCGTCATAAGAGAGGGATAAAAGCCATTCCAGGCATTTTAATTTACATTTGTAATAAGGCAGTGGAAATATATTTAGTAGGAAGTTAATTTTATTGTATAAGGAAGGAGCGCAGAAATGGAAGTGCCTACTTGCAGTGGCTGTGCGGCGATGCTCTATCTCACAGACCTTCCATGATCTACGCGTGGAGCCAACATTATTTGGATTATAGTGTAATTGTGAATGTTTGCGTAGAATAGTGTGTAAGATGAACAACTTTCGCACAGAGGGAACTTGACACAGAGAGTAAAGGTCTAAAGTAGGGAAAAGGATTGGTTTTTTGGCCATAACCTTTAATACGGCTCTCTGGGCTCTCTCGAGTCGCATCATTTTAGTTTTAACTGCACATCCCCATGATGGGATGCAGTAAGAAAGAATCGATTGGGCTAGTGCAAAATAAACAGTTTTTAGGCTATTGAAGTCCAGGACGGATCTTAAGGTTTTAAACACATAGATTAGTCTTCGGACTCGAGCAATGGCTGACTCCAGATGGTGTTCCCAGGACAATGTGTTGTCAACTACAACCCCGAGGTATTTCATATAACATGTACGATCGATGAACGCGCAGTTGCAAATGGAAGGAGCAGAAGCAGTGGGACAAGTGTGCGCGCGTATTGAAAAAGAGGGAGTCGGTTGTGATGATTGGGAGAAAGAAAAGGGGATAAATTTTGTTTTTGTTACGTTAAGCGTAAGTAGGTACGTAGCCAAGACATTACCACTCTCAGAGCGTCCTCAGCGAGACTATTTACCTCTGGCCGTGCGTGACTTACGAAGTAATGCTTTGTTATAAGTGATGGTTACCACTTAACATCAGGTGGGCCATCTGCTGGTTCCTAAAGCTAGTTGTATTAAAAAAAATGGCCTTTCTACATTGTTTCCAGTCCGCTGCACTAACAGCATTCTTTCCACATTACACAAAGGTTATCTGGAATGTAATGCTTAGCATCACTGTACTGTACTTGGAGTGTTTCTTTTAATGTGCAAGTATTATCTATCACTGGGTGACGACACTTTTGGGATATAAAATGAGTGTTCATTCTATTTCTGTTTTGTTACAGGAAGATATTCAAATATCTAAAACACAAAACGCGGGACGACGATGACGAGCTGTTCATGGTTATCTGAAACATAAGACCGCGGTTACGTTTCCACCATTGATCCGCCCCATTAATGGTGCAAACATAACTAACCAGTTACGTTTGCACCATTATTGGGGCAAATCAATGGTGCCATCTACATAGTTATGTTTGCACCATTAATGGGGCAGATCAATGGTGCAAACGTAACCGCGGGAACATAAGTAGGTTACATTTAAAACAATTTATAGTTTATTGTTAAAAATACTATCTTGAAAATTCGTTTAAGTTAGCGCACCACCGATAAACAACAACACCGAACAGATATAAATAGTCAATGTTACTTTGTCTACAGCTGCTTATAACTGCTATAAAAGGTCAAACATACAATGACAAAGTTGTGTGCGCCAGCTCTAAAGGTCCACCATTTGGCTGTACCTTAACATAATGCTTATTTTTTTGTATAAGACTGATTATTCGACCTACATGTGTAGCAATATTTCAATATAAATTAAGCATTTCGTAATATTTTAATAACTCAGAATTTAATGTAATAATCCTATCGCTGGTCGTGTAAGTTAAGTTTAATAGATGTATTTGTGAATTGTACAATGATTTAATACATTTATTTGCCAAATAACGTATTTTATTTCCTTTTTTTATAAGTACCTATGGGGTAACGCCATATTCTTATTTAGTTTGTTTTTATATTTTTTTAAAAATGAATTAACAGGGTAATTCATTAAAAAGCTGAGCTATTGCTCATTGGTTTGGGAGGTGGGCGTTGAGACTGCATCACCGTTTATAACTTTCGTAGTTTCATTGTTATTTTGTAACTCGTGCACTATGTATCTTTAATCTGAATAAATATCACTGAAATTAAAAGTCATGGACACTACGGACTCGTGGTCACCCCAGATTGTCACACTGGTGTGACTAACAGGAATTTATTTTACTCGTGGTCACACTACATTGCAAAGGATCGCACTTGACAGAATTAATTGTAGTGATGTCCAAGTATCTTGAGCTGTCTCAGTATCTGGTAGGTCTGAGGCGGGTGTTAGGCTGGCCGCTCAGCCACCGGCCGGCGGCGAGGCGTCGCGTGCGCGTCACTGCGACTTGCGGCCGCGTGGATAGCGCCGAGCCGCGTCGTATGTACTGCATGGCCTGACCACCTGCAAATGTAATAATGTAATGTATTTAGAGTACCTAGTAGAGCTCTTTGTGTGTGACTCGTCCGGGTAAGTACTACCACCACGCCTTTTTCTGCCGCCAACGCTGTTTCGGTTTGAAGAGTGTGGTTGCCGGTGTTATTACAGGCACATGAGGCTTAACATCTGTATGCCTCAAGTTGATGGGTGCAGGGCCGTGCATCGTAGGTCATGCTTTGTTTATAGGTGATGGTTACCACTTAGGTGGTAATGTAACCCTGACATGATTTTGAATCATGTCAGGGTAACATTCGTTAAACCTATAACACCCTTCTGTAGGGGTGAAAAAGGTCAGTACCTGGTGGAGATGGAGATTCGATAACCGCCTTCATCGGCCGTGCTGAGTAATCACGAGTCTCCATACAAAAAAGGCCAGAGTATTTATTTATTTATTTATTTGTTTAAGGAAGACTAACAGCACATAAATACATATAAATCAAGAGTAATATAAAAAAACAAAAGGCTAATAATAAGTCTCCACATATAGATACAAAATATAAAACACTTATTGACCACAAAAGAAACAGGTACAAGCTAAATACACACAAAATAATAAAAAAAAAAATATATAATTTAGAAAAGTTATTGAAGTTAATGATATGTAACAAATATATAGGTACAAAAAAAACCCTTTTGCATGGCAGAGCGCCTTCTGCGCTCGCCAGTAGCCCGGTAACGCTGTCCGCAATCATCGTACGATTATACCAGCATTAAAGTCCACTCTAAAAAAAAAAATGTAACAAGAAGATATCCGTGGTCTCTGCCTACCCCTATGGGAAACAGCCGTGATTTTATGTATGTATGTTATGGATTATTAAATTATCTCTGGGCATGCTGAGAACTAATGTTTTTTTCACGTCAGAATAGACACTGATAGGAACTACTCTCCTAGGGGGTTGTAAAATGTTTGTATGGAGTCCAGCCTATGTCTTGAGTAGAAGACACCACAGAAATGTCTCTGTTCCGTGGAAGACACGCACCCTGGCAAAGACGACGTTGCGGAGATCGAACTGCGGCAACGCTTTGAAAGTGATGTTGAAGCTGCCACACATCTCGTTGTTTTGAGTCATCCTCATCGATAGTAGACCTTTAAATACAACTATATTTAGAACAATACCTACATAGGTCGGTATTCAATTCTAGAATATATTACAATCTCCTCAAATACTAATCAAAGTTAAAAGGTTAATATTCAATTGAATATGGACATATGGAATACCAACTACTACAAAATGTGAGTCGCCAAATGTTTAATTTTTGGACGTACCTCTGACTACCCCTAAGACTTTAGAATGTTTTATGGAGTTAAATAGTACCCGGCATGGAGTGTGAGAAGTGGTAGTTTTCAGCGCCGATGGGCATGCGCCGCCCGCGCTGCGCATAGCATCCGAAGCCGTTATTAAAGATAACGTCCCCGCCCGCCCAGTACAGACTGGGGACTTTGCTATGAAAAGCACACAAAATTTTACATTAATCATAACATTTTTCTACCGACTCCAATACACCGAAAACATAAACCAAACTTTTGCTGGAGAACCACAAATTGGCAGAATAATCGCGTAACATACCAAAAAATTTAAGTCGATCAAAAATAAACAGATGTAAACATGCACAGACGAATAACTAGAGTACCTATCAACATTTGATAAATAGGTACCTAGGTAGAAGAAATAATAAATAAAAGCTAGGTTATTAACTTAAACTCCCAAAAAATATATTTAATTTATAAATTCCAAACCATCACACGGAAACCTACGGAAACCAATTTTATTGCCTGGAAGTGGAAGGGTTCGAGGGCTGGCCTGGTCTGTCTTCCGAGAACTGGTTCACAGCGAGGCAGTACTTCTCCGAGTGGTAGGTCCTCGAGATATGCGACAGCAGCGGACTGCCGTGAGGAGAGTTGAGCCACAGAGACGCGCTCCCCGTCTGGCCGAACATCGCTATGAACGCGATCAGCATCCTCGTGTTCAGCAAGCCGCGCTGGATCTGCGGCTGCTTCAGCAACGTCTGCAATATCTTGCCGTCCGGTAATCCGTTCACCAGCTCGAAGATACTGGACCCGCGCTCTCCGATCAGCCAGGACGCCGCCGCGGGGACGTTGCAACCGGTGTTGCGGAGAGCTTTGTCCGCGTCCTCGTACGTAAACCCTAGTTCTTTCAAAGCGGTGACCGCTTCGGGGTTCGGCGGCTCCGCTAGTTTGGTTCTCCACGCGCGGAACTTCTCCAAGAACCGTTGTAGATGCTCAGCGCGTTTGAACGGCCCGTCACATTCCGGCTTGACTGTAGAGTCCGCGTCGGAGACTGACCGTGCATCTGCGAATCTGGCCGCGATGTCTTCTGGCGTTATAACTTGCATGACGCCTTGCTGAGTTCTCCGCGGTTCGTCTAGTGCCGCTGAAAGCTCCGCTAGAGTCATCTCGTAGTTCCTGCCAGAAGCGGCCAGCCTTGCACCTGCCTCTATGAGAGAAATCAGGATTTTGCGCAGCTCAAACGACAACTCGTTCGTTGATAACAATGATTGTAGATTTGGCTGTCTTATGGCGTTCTGCGGGCTCGGCAGAGACGCTGTAGCGGCGGCTATAGTTGTCTGCTGCGGGGCTCTGACCGCTCCTAGATCCCAGAGAGTGCCGGCCTCAGGTAGACGTCGTTCCACTAGGAGCAGTTCCTCTTGAACCATGATTTGTTCTTGCGCCAAAGTGAGGAAGTCATGTAAGGTTGTCGTGTCGATGACTCGGACGACCTTGAATCTGCTGGAGCCGGTTTCTCCGCTCGGGTAGAAGTAATCTATCGCCCGGTTCTTAACTTCCTCAATAAGGGTGTCTTCTCCGAAGTATGCGCTGAACATCTGCCCTTCAGGGCTAATGATCTTGATGAGAATCTCGCTAGCTCCATTGATGCCGGTGTCGGAAACCAACATCGTCGTTACATAGAGTCCAGCGCGGTCGGTAAATTGCTTAAGTCGATGACTTTTGTGTAAATCAATAGAAGAAATAGGAAAATGCTAGTAAAAAACGAGGCGAGACACCAAATAAGTTTGATCATATTTTTGTGGCATTTAAAGTGACGTAACGACCGCCGCGTCACGTGACAGTTGACGCTATAACTTTAGTCCCCTAAATAGTTTTACTACATGAAATGTTCTAAGAGGTTCCATACAAAAAAATATTATTTAATTTCATCCCCGTTTCGACACTGTGACCCCTCCGCTTGATCTGTCCCGGATAACGGCCTCAAAGTCTAAGGTACAAAAGGTGAGGCTCGTGTAAAGTAAAAGGTACAGAAATTCCCATACGTGAAGAAGTAGGTACCGACGTAGCCATATCCGAGACCATCTCCGTCGATGAGGTCGAGGAATAGCTGGCAGGTGAGTGGGCAGACGTCAGTGAAGAGTTCCACCACCAGCTCGCCGAGGAGCGCGGCGCCAACCACCCCCAACTGTAGATGTACCCTGAAATCTCCAAATTTATTTTGTGTTGCATGTGCGTGACTGAAAAAATTTAAATAAGCGCCATCTCTTGGTAAGTACTGTATTCCCAGTAATTTTCTAAATAGCTAGCTACTCGTCAATAGATGGCGTTGTTTTGCTGCGGTAACGTTGGAAATCCGGCATATTTAGAATTGACTAGGAATAAACTACTGACCAATAGATGGCACTAAATTCAATTATTGTGAATCTGTAGTTTGCGAGATGAATTAATTTAGAATCAATTAAATCCTGGCATAGATATGGGTAAATAGCGTTCCCTGTGTTGTCGATGTCTGTGGGCAGCGGTATGTGTTTGATGGTAGTAAGTACCAAATAGTGGAAGTGCCAATAAAATCATTTACCGGGGCCGTTTAACGCCAACTGGCAGCGAAAACGCAATATCCTCTATATACTCCTGTGGCACGGGTTCAAATAGAACAAACTTGTTCTCAGCAGCCTGGATCATCATCTTACGGTTGCGAGCCCAATCTCGTTGCATAGACTCTGTGGTCGCCACTCTGGGTTTCTGTAAATTAATTTAATACTAAAACTCACCTTTGTTATGTCTAGAGAAATTTAAACTGAGTATTCATTGAAAGTAGTAGGTACCGGAGGGCCTATACGATTTTTGTAAAAATAATTGAAAATCAAACGAACTGAAGTGAAGTTCGATGACAATTATGTGAGCAGCTTAATTCTTAGCGATTTACTGTTTACATAAGTCCCTAAGTGAATCGTTGATATAATAGCATAATTAATTTTCATTTAGGTAATACCTTTCGTATTGTGTTTAGTCTATATCTTTTGTATGTACACAGACCAACCTTTATAGTCACCTTTCTCTAGCCTCTAAGGTTTGCTGGAAGAAAACTCTTGTTATGTTAGGGTTAAGCTCTCCTTTGTACATGTCCTATATTTCTGTCTTTTTCTATGTTTGTACAATGTGCTTTAATCATCTTTTATAGATGGAAAAGGCCTATGATGATGATGACTATGTGCAATAAAGAATTAAGAATTATAATTAAGTACTTCAGACAGGCCAATTTTGAAAATGTTCCATTCAAATAAACCAATATAAAAAAAAAAAATTGTCATCTATCAGACAAAAGATAGATATTTGTCCACACCTTCGGTTTTCATTCGTTTGTAGTCTAGATGTTGTGTGCTAGATACCCAACATGCGGAGAAGCCTAGTGTGGACACTAGTCAGGCAGGACGTGTGAGTCGCTGAATAGTTGTGTCAAACTAACAGCGTTTAAGATAATCTTGTACAAATATTTGTTATCGCTCTGCAAGCGTCGGAAGAACAGCTTCCTCGCATGGTAGGACTGCAAGCTGGGGTGCTGCGGATGGTCCCAGTGACTGTCCACTTTACCCTGTAACATTCGTTTTTGATACCTAACCAAAAGATAAATTAAAATAATACCTAAATATTGGTGGACATTCCACAGATCTAGACCCAAAGCAAAGCTTATGTTATAGAAACTAGATAGCTTATAGTTTATTACCTCTGTTAAAATGCATACTTATTATAATATTACACCCAGACAGCGTTCGTTACCTATACAAATGTTTGTTCTTAATGGGGATCGAACCCAAAGCATACCTATAGGGCAGAAGGCAAGCTTCTACCCAACGGAGCTGTAAAGGCTAAGGGCTGTATGGTATGCGCTCATTTCCCCCCATTGTAATCATCGTCATGGTTATGATAAAATGGCGAAGACATAGACCTCTTCCATATTTGGAGGGATTTGCCGTAGTCACCACGCTTGGCTGACGGATTGGTGACTGCTGCTGCCTAGTGAGTTTTCGTAGTCGACAGAAATGTCGCTCGTACAGGAAATATATGGGGGTGGCCATTTAAGTAGTACCTGATATGTCTACCACAAGTATCCAAAAAGTTAGTCACAGCCTACGATGATGCGTAGACTACTCCCCAACCCCAGAGCAATGAAAAGGAGGTGGGTTCAATTCCCGACCGTCGATAACACTTTTGGAATACCAATTAATAAATAGATGTAATTTTCCTAATTAAAATGAAATAGGCTCATGACTTTGATTCCCAGCCTACCATACCTGGTAGACATCCCTTCAAATCCTATTAGAGATAAAAAATAAATAATAAACGGATATTGCACCACCTCACAGAGCCACCACGACGACCACCAGGCCGTGCTCAATGTAACATTGCAGGTACCATCACTGAGACAATCACTGATCAAGTGCCAGGTGCTCCGGCATCTAATCCCATACCTTTCAAATCCCTTCACCCAGCATCACTGTTCGCACTTCCCCGGACGAATTCACAAGAGCTCTACCTACTGGTAAGGAGGTTAAGATATAATTATGTTAGTAGATAACCCGTAGAAAGTGTTGTCGTTTGATGGCTGTGAGCATTCGCACGTTCTGCCAGTAGAGGTTGCAGAGTTGCGAGCGCCAAAGGCTTGCGTTCCGGAACATGATGGGTGGCAGCGGCGGCGGCGCCGAGTCCACGCGGGCTGGCACGTCGCTCAACTGTAAGTAGGTAATCCACAGAATAAATCAAATTTTATTTTATTTTATTTTAAGCCACATATCAGATTCTAGGGTTTTAAGTATATCTTTATTGTCTTTAGCTATTTGAATCTGTGTGCCCAATGGCAAAGGCCCCCTCCAACCGCTTCCACTCCTCTCTATTTTGAGTACCTCTTGTCCAGGTTTTCCCCATTGATTGGACAAACTCGTCATCCCATCTCCGGGTGTCTGCCTTTTTTCCGTTTCCCATCTCGAGGGCACCAGGTACACATGATTTTACTCCATTTTTCTGCACCGCGCATTGTGTGGCCGGCCCACCATATAAATCAAAAAATCAAAACGGTCACTTTGACACGAGCGATGATGAGAGCGTCATCGCGCCCTATCCGATGGGCAGGCCTGCATCCCACAGCTATTGGGAAGTCTTTCTTGTCGTGTCACTAGATCTTTCGAAACAGTGTGGTGAAAGTATGAAAATATGACATGCCCATACCACGCTAAACTATTGCTCCTCATTTTCTCAGCCACTTGTGTACATCGTAGATATTTAAATGTAGATCTTACCTTGTTCACGTATTTTTTCCCTTTCTTCAGCAAAGTCACCTCCGAGTTTTCAGGCGGAGGCGAAGCGTACTTCTTATTCACGGAGTCATGTGACTGCACTTTCTTCAATATCGTACCAAAGAGAGTCATCTTTCAAAACACTTAGAGATATGTACCTAATACTGGCCAATTTTTTTAGATAAGTGTAGATAAGTTGTGTTTATTTGTATTATGTTGTAACTACTGCAATATGGACTGTGTTATAAATTTTAATATTTAAATTAAAATAAGGAATCATACTACAAATTTGATAATAAAAATAAAGAGAAGTTACAAAAGTTTGAATGTCAGCCTAGCTTCCACTAAATCTATTGAGCTGTGAAACGATAACGACACTGATCGTTTCACAGATCAGCGTTTCTTTTGAGACTCAATACATGAGCTTGATTTCCTTGTGTTATCATAGAATCCCTACGCACCCCTGACGCTATATAAATTATCGATTTGGGAGCTTAGTGTCGACTTTTGCAGTATTCAATACAAGTAATAGCGGAGTGCCGACTTTAGGAGAATTCTTTACAATTCATTGTTTATCGACGACTCTATATACTTTGGTGCAAATACTTATTTACTTTTTTACTTACCTAACATGTTTTTTTTTGTTATCACATCTCTATACAACGTGAAACATAATAATACTCCTATGACCAGAAAACAGGGTATTCTACAGGTCATGGCAACAACTTAAGTTCTACGACTTTTGAAATCTCGGAGGTTTACATTCCTAAAATGCCTAGTAAACTTTCTTCCGATATGAAACTAAACACACCATGAGGCAGCCCTATTCACAGCTCTTGGTATTTGGCCTTACAAGGGTATTATGTTACACGTTGTGTAGGAAAGAGCTAGCTTATTCTTCGTAAATAGGGATTAAAATATATCTTTAATCCCTAGAAATTAAAAACACGTTTAGTCCCTAGGGACTATGTGCTCTACTATTTTAAGCAAATAAAACACAAAGTGAGTTAAAAACTTTATTGAATACACAAACTACATTTTTATCACACATTGTGCAAATAATACGAAGAAAACAATAATACTGAATATTCACTGGAATGTGACTAGTATTTTTTGACCAAAATAAAAGTAAAATAACTTTAACTAATACTTAAAAAAATACAAAAGTCAGCGTGAGATCGAGTAGTTAAAATAACGATTTTTTGTAAAAAAATACTTTGTTTATATCATTCAAAGATTTTAATAATAAAAAATGACAAAAAAAATAGCCTTGCCTACATTACATAAGGGTGAAAAATAGTGACTTATATTTAAGTAATGTTTATGTATCTTGATTATGTTTAAGTATAAATAAATAAATTAGGTATAATCTCATAATTGCAATTAATATGTTTTTTGGTTATACATTTTTCCAAAGCGAATAAAATACCAAGAACATATCCTTTTCGTAGTTATTTGTAAGCACTGTATGGTTACAATTTTTTTTATAATGTCCCAATAGTTATTAATCGACTGGGATTTGAACCCACGACCTTCCCCTCGATAAGGGGCCGCTTTTCGTAGTTATTTGTAAGCACTGTATGGTTACAAAGATTTTTATATGTCCCAATAGTTATTATCCGTGTGGGATTTGAACCCACGACCTTTCCCTTGATACCTGCCATCGGATTCTAATCGCACTCGACGAATAACTCAGGAACATGCTACTTCGGTACTTATGTGACCGTGTCTTTGTGATTTCCTTATGTAAACACGATAATACGAATAAAAAAGCCGGCCAAGTGCGAGTCGGACTCGCGCACGAAGAGTTCCGTACCCATTATCTATAGAAACGGCAAAAAAAATCACGTTTGTTGTATGGGAGCCCCGTTAAATAATTATTTTATTCTGTTTTTTAGTATTTGTTGTTATAGCGTCAACAGAAATACACCATCTGTGAAAATTTCCACTGTCTAACTATCGCGGTTCATGTATGCCTACGCCTCACTAAACTTCAATATTGTATTATATTACATTGTAAAAGGATCATACAAAAGAACGGTAGGAACCAAGCCGTAAGTTTGTTGCCTGTTCTTCTAGGCTTTGGTCGCGTGGAACTGGCACCTAGAGTCACCTAGCTTTAAGACGTTTCAAAGTGATCCTTGTATCTCAAATTCAAAGTCAAAAGGTATTTATTCAATAAAATCATTAAATAAATACCTTTTGACTTTGACTTTGAGATACAGCCAGACAGACAGACAGATGGACGGACAGCGGAGTCTTAGTATTAGGGTCCCGTTTTACCCTTTCGGTACGGAACCCTAAAAATTAATAAAAATGGTTCTAGAGGTTCAATAAAATCATTGAATAAATACCTTCTGACTTGGACTTTGAGATACAGCCAGATAGACAGACAGATGGACGGACAGCGGAGTCTTAGTAATAGGGTCCCGTTTTACCCTTTCGGTACGGAACCCTAAAAATAAAAAAAAATGGTGCGTAAGGTTCATTGCCGCTGGCGGAGCGCAGTGTGCGGCCGCGGCACGGCGGAGGTGTGCGGCCGAGCGGAGCGAGCCGCGCGCGGGTTCACCGACGAATAGCTCAGCAGGCGATCCGACAGATCGGGCGGCTCTATCTGCAAGTTTATTACCATTGTTTATATTATTAATTTGTATGTTTTATTTTTATTTTTTATACCACCAACTGATGGAACAAGCAGATGGCCCACCTGATGTTAAGTGGTAACCATCACCTATAACAAAGCATTGCCTCGTAAGTCACGCACGATAGGAACGTGCCCTACGATGCCAGTGCATCGTAGGGCACGTAGGGCAGTGTATCGTGCGTCCGTCAGCTTGAAGCATAGAGATGTTAAGCCTCATGTGCCTGTAATTACACCGGCGACCACACTCTTCAAACGGAAACACAGCGTTGCTGCTTGGCGGCAGAAAAAGGCGTGGTGGTAGTACTTCCCCGGACGAGCCCTTCACAAAGAGCTCTACTCTTAAAACAATTTTGCCTTGCGTTGGTTTTGGGTTACTTGTCACACCTTCTTTTTTTTATTGTGGTCACTTCACAGAAAAATCACCCTTAAGCATATCTTACGCCGATGATACTGTTTATTTTCAACATAATTGTAACTTATTATTTAACAGAACACTCCACACTTATTATATAAATTTCTCACAAGGTTTATTGGCTGAAGGTCTCGGCAGAATAACAGCGCCTATCTACTAAAATAGTGGTGAGGCATACGCTGAGTCGAGACCCTTTTGCTGCTGCAGCACACAAACACCTACATACCAACAAAGTACTGTAATATCTGTCTGTTTAGCCACTTCCTTTCTTTTTTTGTTTTGTATGTGTATGTGTGTTTTTTTAGCAAATAAATGTATGTCTATGTCTATGTAAGTAACCACGTGTGACCTAGAGATATGCAATTTTTTACATCCTTATAAGAATCTAGGAAAGTGCCCCACGATGCCCTGCGTTCATCATCTTGAGGCATACAGATGTTAAGCCTCATGTGCCTGTAATTACACCGAAACATAGGAACGCTGTTTGGCGGCAGAAAAAGGCGTGGTGGTAGTACTTCCCCGGACGAGCCACATACAAACTTTTCAGCCGACAAGCAGCGTTGCTGTGTTTCGGTTTGAAGAGTGTGGTTGCCGGTGTAATTACAGGCACATGAGGCTTAACAGCTGTATGCCTCAAGTTGATGGACGCATCGTAGGGCACGTTCCTATCGTGCGTGACTTACGAGGTAATGCTTTGTTATAGGTGATGGTTACCACTAAACATCAGGTGGGCCATCTGCTTGTTGCATCAACTAGTAATATAAAAAAAAGGTGAGACTCTCTTTTAAGTTGACACTAAATTTATGCTTATGTTTGGCTACAAAAATTAATTGTTTTTTATTTTTTCCTTAGCTTATTTCGTCCCACAGCTGGGCAAAGGCCTTCCCCAATGACTTCCAGTTCTCTATCCCGAACCTCCTCCCACCATCTACCTTCAAAAGCATCCAGATCGTCCCCCCAGCGCTTTCTCGACCACGAGGCCGCCGTCCGTGAGTAAAATATTATAATTATAACTATAGTAGGTACCTGTTTGTGCGCTGGGTGCGGCGGCTGCAGCGGCACCATGTTGTTCCCGGTGTAGGCGACGCACTTCACCTGCCACTCGCCGAGTTGCTCGTTCCAGTGCACGTACTGGTCTATCAGCGTCTGCAACAAACGAATATATTAATAACTAGCGGCCTGTCCCAGCTTCGCATGGGTGGACATACATTTTTTCAACGTTTTAGGATAAACTTAGACCTTGGTGGGTTCGAGTCACTTCTAACTCGCGCCTTGCCCGGGCCCGCGCTGGGTGAGAACGCGCCCCGTGACCTTATATTTTTTAAATCTTTTGAATAAAATGTCCGATTTGAAAAATTCAAGAAGTAATGTATAGGTATTGAACCAGTCTTGAATATGAAAAGATTTATTTGGATAAGGATTAATACCAAGGTACAAATAAAGACCCTTTTCTAGCGGCGGCATTTCAATTAAATTTTTATAATAAAAGAACACTTATTGTGACATAACTATAATAGTTAGACACACATTATTAGAGTTTTAGTAAGGATCCCTGATTTTTTTGAAAATATAATATAGCCTATGTTACTCAGGGATAATGTAGCATTCTAATGGTGAAAAAATTTTTGAAATCGGACCAGTAGTTTTTGAGCCTATTCGTTACATACAAAACAGCAAAACAACAAAAATACAAATCTTTTCTCTTTATAATATTAGTGTAGATATAAATATACTGGTTATTGACAGCTCTCACAGCTTAGTTGGTAGTAGCTGGGCTGGGGATCGATCCCCCGGCCTACAGCGCAGAAGGCAGAGCTACTATCAACTGAGCTGTGAAGGTTGTTATTGATATATATGTATACAAGGTGTTCCAATACTTGTATTTAAAACTTCAGGGAGCTAAAGTAAAAATGTGTGAAACAGCTGTTTTTTTTTCGCGTTCTGTGTTGGTTCCTTAGAAAAAATATTCATATTGATGGGTACTTTAGCCCCCTGAAGTTTTAAATACATGTATTGAAACACCTTGTATGTACACTTATATCCCTAGGTAGACATTGGGTATGTACACTAGTATCCCTTAGTACACATTGGGTATGTATACTTATATCCCTAGATACACATTGGGTATGTACACTTATATCCCTAGGTACACATTGGGTATGTACACTTATATCCCTAGGTACACATTGGGTATGTACACTTATATCCCTAGGTACACATTGGGCACGTCGACGTCGCTCACCTGATACTCCTTGGGTATGTACGCGTCCAGTACAAGCTCGGCGAGTTGTATCTCTCGCTTCAGAGCTCGCACGCTGTCCAGAATTCCCTCCATCTCTCTCTGTTGTTCCCTTTGTTGGTCAGCTAGCTCGGCTTGAAAAAGAAAATATAAGAATATTAATTATAAGTAAGTATTGACTATGAAAAATAAAAACCGGAAAATACTTTATTATAATAATAATATTGGTGGACTTTCCACACAGCGCTAGCTAGCCCCAAACTAAGCCAAAGCTTGTAATATGGGAATCAGATAGCTAACCTGATGCTAAGTGAAGATGCGGTCGACGATGTGGCACATTTTCCTAGAAAATACCTATTCACTCTTCTCTTGAAAACATCCAAATTATAGATACTGAAAACGATAGTGCGATCTAGAAACCGTACACTTTTAGTTGCGCCATCTAGTTGTGAAATTAGAAATAACTAGCGGCCTGTCCCAGCTTCGCATGGGTGGACATAATTTTTTTCAATATTCTAGGATAAACTTAGACCGTTGTTCGAGTCATTTGCACGCCCTTCTACCTCGCGCCTTGCCCGGGCCCGCGTTGGGTGAGAACGCGACCCATGACCCGCGCGTCGCTTATATTTTTAAAATCTTTTGAATGGAATATCCGATATGAAAAATTCAAGAAGTAATGTATAGGTATTGAACCAGTCTTGATTAAGAAAAGATTTATTTGGATAAGGATTAATACCAAGGTACAAATAAAGAGCCTTTTCTAGCGGCGGCATTTCAATTAAATTTTTATAATAAAAGTACACTTATTGTGACATAACTATAATAGTTAGACATATGCTATCGCGACAGTTTTGTAGATAATGACGTGTTCTGCAAAATCGTAGCACATTATTTTGTTCTATCATCAATAGTTTTCGCAGCGCACTCGATGTAAGGTTTTTGTTTTCCACCTTGGGTTACATTATTGGAGTTTTAGTAAGGATCCCTTATTTTTTTGAAAAAATAATATAGCCTATGTTACTCAGGGATAATGTAGCATTCTAATTGTGAAAGAATTTTTGAAATCGGACCAGTAGTATTTGAGCCTATTCGTTACATACAAAAATACAAATCTTGCCTCTTTATAATATTAGTGTAGATTAAGCAAACTAGCTTAAACACTGGTTTATTAAACAAAATCGTCGTACCTTTAGCTGAATTGAGGAGTTGAACAGCTCTCTTCAGCTTGCGTGTCTTCGCTGCGTTTTCTTCCTGCAGGCTTGAGTAGCGTTCTTCTAGCTCCAACCGCTCCGCCTAACAATACAAAGTTAATATCACACAAAATACCATAACAAGTGTCCTAGAGGTCTCGTCCGGGGAAGTACTTCCACTTTTTTTAAGAGTAGTAGAGGTCTTTGTTTGTGGCCAGTGGCCCCGGTGTATAGAGAAAGAATCAGGCCCTCTTTCCACATATCTTGAACTTATATTGGCCTTTAAAATAAATCATTAAAAAAAAATGTGAGCAGGCTAAAGGTTTTATACAATAAAAAATCATTTATTCATGCCACACATACACAGTTTATAAAAAAAAATACAAGAATAGACATTAAGAGTAAGTAAGTGACACAAATTGGCCGTCACTCAGCATAAATGCTATAGCAGCATACGCTACTATAACGCTGGTCTTCCGTGACACCAGTACGCGACAACGCAGCAACTGCGACACCCATGTCATCGTTACAGTAGGTACATTCAATAATAATATTATCCTAATTTAATTCTAATTAAAAACTATAGCTATAGTTTTTAATTTATAGCTATAGTTTTCTAGCTTCGGGAGCTGGCTGACTCTCTTTTTTTAAAGCTTATGCCCTGGTGCACTGCACCACCACACCCCTACGATAGCTACGCCACTGTGTGTGACTCGCTGAAGTACTACCACCACGTTTGCTGCCGCCAAGCAGCAACGCTGTGTTTCGGTTTGAAGAGTGTGGTTGCCGGTGTAATTGCAGGCACATGAGGCTTAACATCTGTATGCCCTCCAGCCCTTCACAGAGAGCTCTAGTACTATCTACTGCACGGTGTGTTCCCTCACCTGTGTATGTCTTTGTGTGTGTTAAATAAAAAATTCATTCATTCCATGCATTAGGTATTATTAGTTTGAGGCGTAGCGTGTGCTGTCTTATAAATTTGATTATGTTTACCTTTTTCTGTATGCCTACGCCTCACTAAACTTCAATAATATATTATATTATTACATTGTAAAAGGATCATACAAAAGAACGGTAGGAACCAAGCCGTAAGTTTGTTGCCTGTTCTTCTAGGCTTTGGTCGCGTGGAACTGGCACCTAGAGTCACCTAGCTTTAAGACGTTTCAAAGTGATCCTTGTGATTTTATTGAATAAATACATTTTGACTTTGACATTCATTCATTCACCTCCTTCTTGAGCAGGTCGTGCTGCAGGCGCAGCTCGTTCTGCGCGCGGCGCTCGAGCTCGCGCGCGGCGTGCTCCAGCAGGCGGCGCTGCAGGTCCGCCTTGTCCAGCAGGTTCTCTCCGCCGACCAGCACTTTCGACTCGAGGCGCTGCAGCTTGTCTTTCAGCTCCTCTTGCTGTTTCCTGGGAAACGATTATTGTTTTGTAATTGATCGAGTGAGCGAAGCGAACGAAGATCTTAGTTTCAACTTGGACGATTTGGCATTTTATTGATCGAGTGAGCGAAGCGAACGAAGATCTTAGTTTCAACTTGGACGATTTGGCATTTTATGTATGTATGTATGTATGTATGTATGTTTGTCTGGCGATAACTTTCGAACCGTTGATCCGATCTGCATGAAATTTGATAAGTCGATAGCTTGTACTTGAGAAATTTACTGGTAAGTATATGAGTAAAATCGGATCAAGGGTTATTAAGATATGGGGTTTTTTAAGGGGTTAAAAATAAAAAAAGTTTAATAAAAAAATCAAGTTACATGTCATATGTAAGGGCTTTATTTGGACATTCCAAAACAATTTTTACTTTTTTTCTGGGACGTTCGGTTTTTGAGATACAATAAATAAAGTTAAATTAAGATAACCAGCGGTCCAAGAGCTCCCATCTCTAAGAGTTTCGTTGGCATCAAGGTTTTTCAACTGGTCACTCAATTACTTTGCTTTATCTTATTTTTTTTTTTATTGAAATAAATTAAGGAGGTACTCAGTTCTCATAAAATGGTGACAACGACCAGGTCTGATGATGGAGCCAAGGTCTGTTCAACGGAACTCTTCAATAAATAGGCCAATAGAGTTGAAACTTGGTAACCGTACCAAGTTAGTAGGCGGTAGTCAGAAAAAAGTCCAAGCATAATGTTTGGACTTGCCTCTGACTACCACCTACTCAAAGTTTTGGTGCGTTCGTCGAGTCGCATCACGAGATCTCAGTTCGGGGCGAACTACTAGTAATAATTGGTTGATATTACTATTACTACTAGCCCATAATGCATTCATAACTACCGGCATCTTAGAATTTGATATTTCATTTTGTTTGTTATTTTAAATTTAGTTTATTTTTAAGACGATTGGTCCGACAATTTTTTGTTACTTTTAAATTGTTTTCTCATATAAGTGAATTGTATTCTTTTTGAGAAATAAATAATCTTAAGCCCGAATGTCCCAGTTTTAAGCAAAGGCCTGCCTCCATTTCCGCCAGTCACTATGATCATGCACCATTCCCTCTAATAGGCGTCTGAAGGTTGATATAATTTTATTTTATATTTCGACAACCGTCACAGCCCAATTGGTCGTCTGCCTTCTGCGCTGTGTGCCGTGGGCTCGATCCCCACCGAGAACAAATATTTGTGATGTTTGTTCTCTGTCTGGGTGTTATATGTATAATATTTATAAGTAGGTATGCGTATAATATGTTAATGCAAAAAAAATATTATGTATGTCGTCAATGCGTGCAGTATTATTCTTCATATTTTATGTATGTATGTATGAACTAAATTGTGGGACTTCGATAAGTGATTTCCGTCATTTATGCACCACCTGATGGCGCATTTCGAAACCATGATTCGTCATGTATACTGTTCCAATACTTGTGTTTAAAAACTTCAGGGGGCTAAAGTACCCATCAATATGAATAACTTTTTCTAAGGAACCAAGGAACTGTGAACGCGAAAAAAAAACAGCTGTTTCATACATTTTAGCCAGGTAGGTATTGAACTTTTGTATGAAACAGCTGTTTTTTGTTTCGCGTTTACAGTGTTGGTTCCTTAGAAAAGGTTTTTTTTTTTAAATACAACTAGCTGATGGAACAAGCAGATGGCCCACCTGATGTTAAGTGGTAACCATCACCTATAACAAAGCATTGCCTCGTAAGTCACGCACAATAGTAACGTACCCTACGATGCACTACCCTGCGTTCCTCAACTTGAGGCATACAAATGTTAAGCCTCATGTGCCTGTAATTACACCGGCAACCACACTCTTCAAACCGAAACACATCGTTGCTGTTTGGCGGCAGAAAAAGGCGTGGCGGTAGTACTTCCCCGGACAAGCCCTTCACAAAGAGCTCTACTACTCTTAAAAGTTATTCATATTGATGGGTACTTTACCTCTGAAGTTTTAAGTACAAGTATTGGAACACCTTATATAATGTTATAAGTACATATGTATTTACACAAAATAAGAATAAATTCTGTAGATAGGTAGGTATTGCTTTGCCTAGGATAGGAAGTAGGATGGTGTGCACTCACTTGGTCCGTTGTAGCTCCGCTTTTTTCTCTTCAAGCACCTTCCGCGCCAGGTGTGCTTTCTCGCGGTTCATTTTATCCTGAAAATGTATCGATATTCATGAAAAAATTTACCATGTTGAGGCTTTTCAATGTCAGAACATTGTAATCAGCAGGGTGGTTAAGTAATTTTGTTGCAATCAGTTTCTATATGAAACCAATAAGTATATAAAACAATATGAAAGTTTTGCGATTATCCATCAATAGAAACACCAGTTGTAATCTAACTTTGTTAGCAACTGCAGCTAAAATGTAACCGCATAGCCGTCATATTTACTTATTACAAACAGAAACTGATTGAAACTGATTGCAACAAAGTAACGTGATCATTCAGCTGAAAAAGTGCATAAGTCGTAATAATTGAAGTATGGTCTTCAATTATTACGACTATGCACTTTTTCAGGTTTATTACCATATTTTTTTTTATTCAACTAGCTGATGGAACAAGCAGATTGCCCACCTTATGTTAAGTGGTAACCATCACCTATAACAAAGCATTGCCTTGTAAATCACGCACGATAGGAACGTGCGTTGCGTCCATCAACTAGAGGCATACAGATGTTAAGCCTTATGTGCCTGTGATTGCCGGTGTAATTACAGGCCTGAAGAAGTCCACAGCAGTTCATAAGCCTCCCCCACACATGTCTAGGGGGAACGATTCTGTGCCCTTTTCATCCACCAACTTCCCGCGATCTTCACAATGTCGTCAGTCCATCGGGTAGGAGGGCGTACCACGCTTCGTTTTCCTGTTCGTTGTCGCCATTCGAGAACCTTTATTCGCCAGCGGATTTAAATAAATAAATATTGGTGGACTTTCCACACAGCACTATCTAGCCCCAAACTAAGCCAAAGCTTGTAATATGGGAACCAGATAGCTGATATAATACATATATACTTTTTATTGTAAATAATAAAAATAAATAAATAAAAAATAAAAAAGCCTGTTTATTCCTAAGTTTTACATATATTGTTTTAAGTTTTCACTATTTTTTTATATATAAGTGCCACTAATTAGGACCTCTCTCGGGTAAAGCCCTCCTCCAGCTCTTTCCATTGGTCGACCAATGGAAATGGATTGTAAATACACACTTATAATATATAATAACACCCAGACAGAGAACAAAGATCCATGTTCATCACACAATCAAGCGCTACACTAATTTAGTAATAATAAAAAAACACAAATATTTGTTCTCGGTGGGAATCGAACCCACGGCCTACAGCGCAGAAGGCAGAGCTACTACCAACTGAGCTGTGAAGGCTGTCAGTTATTATGTCGTTTTGGCAATTGTATAAATAAATACCTTCTCTTCTCGCCTCATCTTGCGTCGTATCTTCCTCTCCTCCGGGTCGAGAGAGTCCAGTGAGGCGGAGAGAGTGTCGTCCGATAACTCCTCTTCCTCTTCCGACACCTCTTCTTCTTCCTCTTCTTCGATTTCTGTTACGATATTAAATCAATCAATACATACGTCCTCTATCGTTATTGTCTTGTACTATCCAGGAATAAAATATTCATAAAATTAATAAAATAATTATTTTTTTAAATAATTAAAAAATGCTTTCACCTTGTCCATTCTCTTCTAGCTGCTTTTTGAGTTGGTCAATCTCTTGTTGGAATCTGAAACCAAGAAGAAAATTATTTTTTTACGATATCTTTAAAGTTTTTTTTTTGGTTTTTTTTAATGGACTAAATGCTGGTGATCGTCTGACGATTTTTACAGTGCTACCGACCAATGGCGAATGGCCTCACCTTCCGAAACTTAGGATGGGGGTAATGGGTTCAACACCGGACGTGCACCAATGAGTTTTTCTGTTAAAAAAAAAAATATGTGCACAGTGCCAGTACTATCAAACGGTGAAGGTAAACATCGTGAGGAAACCGGCATGCCGTAGAACCTAAAAAGTTCTAAAACATGTGTCAAGCGCTAGAAAGGAGACTCTTTGAGGCGCAATTAAAATCCTTTCACCACACGTTACACGACAAGAAGTATACCTTGTTAGAAGTGCGTCGCCAGGTTCGCTGTTAACATGAGTTTTGTTCTCGATGTTCTTGGCACGGTTTGCATACCGCAAAGTACTGATAGTCTCTACGTAGTTGGTGTCAGCCGGGCCGATGGTCGCTATCTGTGAATAAACATAATACCTTAGAATAGAATTGAAAAAATCGCTATAAATCTTTAAAGCTCTTTTAAGCTTTAAAAACCCGTTGAACCGTTGGACCTTGGCTCCATCATCAGACCTGGGGCCTTATGCTCACTTCGAACGAGATTATCTCACGGTGGAGATGACGTCATATCTCGTTCAATAATTCGTTGACCTTGCGTCTCGCATCAACTTTGTGTGAGAAAATTGGGGAGTTAGATAGTGAGAATGGGGATAAATAGTTATCGAACGAGATATGACGTCATCTCTACCGTGAGATAATCTCGCTCGAAGTGAGCATAAGGCCCCAGGTCGTTGTCACCATTTTATGAGAACTGAGTACCTTCTTAATTTATTTCAAGAATAAAAAAATAAGAAAAAGCAAAGCAACTGACCGACCAGTAGAAAAAACTTGATGTCAACGGAACTCTTAGAGATGGGAGCTCTTGGATCGCTGGATATCTTAATTTAACTTTTTTGTTGTATCTCAAAAACCGAGACTCCCAGAAAAAAAGTAAAAATTGTGTTGGAATGTCCAAACAAAGACCTTTCATATGACATGTAACTTTTTTATTTTTGCCCCCTTAGAAACCCCATATCTTAATAACCTTTCATCCGATTTTAATCATATACTTACCAGTAAATTTCTCAAGTACAAGCTATCGACTTATAAAATTTCATGCAGATCGGATCAACGGTTCGAAAGTTATCGCCAGACAAAGATACATACATACGAGGGGGGATCAAAAAGTAGTGAGAATGACATACTCCTTGGTAAGAAAAAAATAAAATACTGGCAGGCATAGCTCAGATACCTATTTGTAATATTAATAAAGAAAAAAATCTTCGATTCTCTTTTGTTTTTTTCTGAATGTAGTCATTTGTTTGCTTCGTGTCGGAAAGTGTTCTCAAAAATGGAGAAAAACGAAGTGCGAGCCGTTATTAAATACCTCTGTTTAAAAAGTTAACGACGCAAGAGATTAATTGCGATTTAGAGGCAACATTAGGAGAGTCTGCTCCGCCATATTCCACTGTCGCATGGTGGGCTTCTCAATTTCGAGTAGGGAGAACGAGCATGAAAGACGAACATCGTTGCAGCCGTCCATTGACGTCAGCCACCCAAAAAAATGTTGCGAAAGTCGAGAAAATTGTATTGAGCGATCGAAAAGTTACCATCCGATACTTAATTCAAGAAACGGGCATTCCATATGGAAGTATTCAATCCATATTGAAACAATCTTTGAATATGAGAAAAGTCTCCGCAAGATGGGTGCCGAGAATGTTAACCGACAGTCAGAAACAAAATCGACTTGACATTTCGAAGATATTGTTGGACAAGTTTCAAGAAGATTCTGAAAACTTTTTGTCTCGTTT
The DNA here is from genome assembly GCA_932294275.1 of Chloroclysta siterata. Lineage (NCBI taxonomy): Eukaryota > Metazoa > Arthropoda > Insecta > Lepidoptera > Geometridae > Chloroclysta > Chloroclysta siterata. The sequence continues at coordinate 4,578,392 of OW028595.1, forward strand.
CGTAACAATGGACGAAACATGGGTCCATCATTTTGATCCCGAGACAAAACAGCAATCTTCGCAATGGAAACGGCCATCATCACCGACCCCGAAGAAGTTTCGTGCCGTGGCATCGGCTGGCAAGGTTATGGCCTCAATATTTTGGGACTCAGAAGGGATATTGTTGATTGATTACCTGGAGCGTGGAACCACTATTACAGGCCAATATTATGCAGCTTTAATTCCCAAGTTGAGGAATGCCATCAAAGAGAAAAGGAGAGGGAAACTTCGAAGGGGCGTGCTGTTCCATCACGACAACGCACCATTTCCATCACGGCAGTTGCGATGGCTGCCATTCAGCAAGCTGGCTTCGAATTGGTTGACCACCCCCCTTATTCACCAGATCTGGCACCTAGCGATTTTTATCTGTTCCCCAAATTGAAAGAATACTTAAGGGGAAACAGGTACGAAGACGATAACGAGGTGATGGATGCCGTGGAGAGCTTTTTGCAGGACCAAGACAAAACTTTTTTTTCGAAAGGGATTGAAGCCTTGGAAAAGCGCTGGACTCGGTGTGTTGAGAGGCTCTGAGACTATGTAGAAAAATAAATTATTAAGTTATCAATAGTCATTATATTCTATCTCATTCTCACTACTTTTTGATCCCCCTCGTACATACATAAAATGCCAAATCGCCCAAGTTGAAACTAAGATCTTCGTTCGCTTCGCTCACTCGATTAATTCTTACCATGACAGTTTTAGAGTTCCCTCCTAGAGAGTCTTGGAGCAAACGCGTGAGCTTAGAGTTCCTGTACGGAATGTGCGTAGATTTTCCATCGACAAGTGCTGAGATCACGTTGCCCAGGACTGAGAGGGATTGGTTGATCTTCGTGGCTTCTTTGAGGCGGGTGCCGGTCGCTTGCGTTTTGCTTTGGCGTTCTGAACCCTGTAGAACGGAGTTAAGGTTGATTATTGTGTATATTATAAGTCTATCAAATAGCACAATAGAGGCCTCTATATAACAAACTAGCTGGTGCCCGCGACTTCGTCTGCGCAGGGTTAGTATTTCGAGCAGCATAAATTAGCGTGGCGTACTTACTTGACACTTATCATATTTTGGACAATTCACACAATGTCTTTATAAATTGTAGCCTATGTGTTATTCTGATGTATAAGCTATATTATTGTAAAGTTTCATTAAAATCCATTCAGTAGTTTTTACGTGAAAGAGTAACAAACATCCATCCATCCATCCATCCATCCATACTTACAAACTTTCGCGTTTATAATATTAGTAAGATGACTCAAAAAAGTTTGAGCACTTTCTTTGGAAGACTTTTGAGAGTAGTAGATCTCTATGTGCGGCTCGTCCTGGGAAGTACTACCACCATTACTGTTTGCGTAACAGCGTTGCTGTGTTTCGGTTTGAAGGGTGTGGTTGCCGGTGTAATTACAGGCACATGAGGCTTAACATCTGTATGCCTCAAGTTGATGGACGCAGGGCAGTGCATCGTAGGGCACGTTCCTATCGAGAGTGACTTGCGAGGCAATGCTTTGTTATAGGTGGTTACCACTTAACATCAGACGGACCATGTGTGTGGTTGTTCTATCAGCAAATAGTATTAAAAACACAGAAGTCTTCTTCTTGTGGTGTCACTAATTTCTTTCGAAACTGTAGATGAACGGATTTTAAGTGCGCCTCAAGAGGCTCCTTTCGAGCACTTGCCACATGTTATAGAACTTTTTGGGTTCTACGACATGCCGGTTTCCTCACGATGTTTTCCTTCACCGTTTGAGAGTACTGGCATTGTGCGCATAACATTTTGAACATAAAAACTTATTGGTGCACGACCGGTTTCGAACCCACGACCTTAGGATCGGAAGGCCGCTACCACTACATCACCAGTGCTCTCATAATAACGACTTATGTAACACTTATTTCTGCGAATAAATATCTTGTATCTTGATGTTTTCCTTCACCGTTTGAGAGTACTGGCACTGTGCATATGATAATAAACCTTACCGCCAAGTCCACAAGGTGCAGTTTCCCCATCTTCACGTGCATCTTTCCGTCGTCTCCACGCTTGCTACTCTCCACAGTGATGGAGAATATGGCGTGGGACCTACAAATATACTGGGTTTAGAAAGTCAAGTTGTTGGACGCAGGGCATCGTAGGGCATGTTCCTATCGTGCGTGACTTACGAGGCAATGCTTTGTTATAGGTGATGGTTACCACTTAACATCAGGTTGTCTTTTGGTGGTCGTTTGGGTGGAGGTCTTTTTTTAAGAGTAGTAGAGCTCTTTGTGTGTGGCTCGTCCGGGGAAGTACTACCACCACGCCTTTTACTGCCGCCAAGCAGCAACGCTGTGTTTCGGTTTGAAGAGTGTGGTTGCCGGTGTAATTACAGGCACATGAGGCTTAACATCTGTATGCCTCAAGTTGATGGACGCAGGGCAGTGCATCGTAGGGCACGTTCCTGTCGTGCGTGACTTACGAGGCAATGCTTTGTTATAGGTGATGGTTACCACTTAACATCAGGTGGGCTATCTGCTTGTTCCATCAGCTAGTAGTATAAAAAAAGGGCTCTGCTGGCCTAGTGTATACTAAGATGTTCCAATACTTGTGCTTAAAACTTCAGGGGGCTAAAGTAGCCATCAATATGAATAACTTTTTCTAAGGAACCAACCTGTGAACGCGAAAAAAAACAGCTGTTTCATACAAAAGTTCAATACCTACCTGGCTAAAATGTATGAAACAGCTGTTTTTTTTTCGCGTCCAATTTGTTCCAATTTGTTTGCAAAGAACGACATTGAGCCTTCTTTCCATCCAACCAAATCCAACATCCACCAAATTTCCACGAGTTTTTACAATGTCGTGTCGGTCCGTAAGACTTCATTAAGAGGCTGGCAACCATCAAACAACTTCTCTCTTGCCCATTTCAACAGTTTTGAAGATATAATACATATCACTAAATTAAGTTATGAAAAATCGCTAAAAACCAAGTTTATATTTAAAAGTTTTGAAATGTGAGAGCGAGAAATTGTTTGACGGTTGTATGCCTCTTAATAATGTTATTTGTATTACCTAGAACTTTCCGTGTTCATAGCCGTGGATCCAATATGGCGATTCTTGTTCCCGACCGCCATTATTTTCTCTAGTTCGTCCGCATTGTGGACCACGTATCCTGAAAATCATAGGAAATTATTAATAAAAAAGCCTCACAACCACAGATAACCCAATAGAGAAAAATAACATAAGACTTCTAAAAATAGTGCTCAGACTTTTTTTTGTATGTGTACCTTCTTTAGTCCTTGAAGACTAAAGAAGGTACACATAAGGACCTCTATTGTACAATTTGATAGACTCAGTAAAAATTTCCATCATTTCCAGGACAGCCTTCACAGCTCAGTTGGTAGTAGCTCTGCCTTCTGCGCCGTAGGCCGTGGGTTCGATCCCCACCGAGAACAAACATTTGTGTGATGAACATAGATCTATCTAGGTGTTATATAATATTATATGTATATATTTACAAAAAAAAAAATATTTAAGTAGTATATCAACTATCTGGTTCCCATATCACAAGCTTTGGCTTAGTTTGGGGCGAGATAGTGCTGTGTGGAATGACCACCAATATTTATTTATTTTCCTGCCCTTATCCCACTTCATGTGGGGTCGACACAACAGGTTTTTTCCCTCCACTCTCCTCTATCAGCCGTCATCTCAGCAGTCACTCCTTTCTTACTCATGTCCTCTTTCACACAGTCCATCCAACTTTTCTTTGGCCTACCTCTACTCCTATATCCATCCACATTCATCCCTAGCATTCTTCTCGTTACATGACATTCTTCCCTTCGCATAACATGTCCATACCACGCTAACCTATTACTCCTCATCTTTTCAGTCACTGGCTCCGCTTTAGATAGGTAACACATTTATTTACACAAAAAATACAAAATCAGCATTAAAAAAAAACAAATAAAAAAAACATTTTAAATAATAAGCATTTATGTCCATGTGTGTGTTGCAGTTAGACAAAAAGATAATAGCTCAGCGCATAAAATTGCTCATGAGCAAAGCACTGATTTTCAGCTATTACCGAGACAACATGTTGAACGAGATGCCATACAACAGACGTATAAAATTACCATATGCAGAAATAAATAATAAACAGCTCTTTTTAAAAACATAATATTAATAAATAAGTGTACATTTTGTGTATGCTATAAAAGGGCGTGAGAGTGTGAACATGTGAGTGTGATGGTTCTCCTCAATCTCTAAAGAGTCAAGGTTTCACAGGAGAACTTTCAAAGTGCCCCTAATAAACTCATTCCTTATCTTGTCCATTCTCATCACACCACACATCCATCTCAACATTCTCATCTGCGCTACATGCAAAACATTACAATAGTAATTTAAAAAAAAACTCCTACGAGTCTTTGTACTGCACACCACAAGCAAAAAGATTGATCTTCCAAGTTGCGTTAAAAATCCTATAAATATTATAAACGCGAAAGTTTGTAAGTGGATGGATAAGTATGGATGGATGGATGTTTGACGTTTTACTCTTTGACGTAAAAACTACTGAATGGACTTTAATGAAACTTTACAATAATATAGTTTATACATTAGAAATAATCAGAATAACACATAGGCTACAATTTATAAAGATATTGTGTGACTAATCCTGCGCAGACGAAGTCGCGGGCACCAGCTTGTGATGTATAATTTGATCAGTACCTATTGTCTTGCCGGTGAAAATATCGGTACCGTCTAAAATTGTGACGAATGATAGAAGATAATATAAATAAATAAATATTGGAGGACTTTTTTACACAACACTATCTAGCCCCAAAGTCAAAGTCAAAGTCAATAGGTATTTATTCAATAAAATCACAAGGATCACTTTGAAACGTCTTAAAGCTAGGTGACTCTAGGTGCCAGTTCCACGCGACCAAAGCCTAGAAGAACAGGCTACGCCAAACTAAGCCAAAGCTTGTAATACAAACTAAGCCAAAGCTTGTAATATGGGAACCAGATAGCTGATATAATACATACCGTACTTTTTTTTGTAAATACATACTTATAATGAATAATCACACTCAGACAGAGAACAAACATCAATGTTCATCACACAAATGTTTGTTCTCGGTGGGGATCGAACCCACGGCCTACAGCGCAGAAGGCAGAGCTATTAACTGAGCTGTAAAGCCTAAGATAGATTTAAGAACAAAAATCTGTTGTACCGATCCAACTTAACGGGGTATGAAGGCAAGAATATGCCTTACCTGTAAGGTCCTTGACGAACACGCCGATGTCTGGGCGTTCCTTCACCTCCAGGCTCTGGTGAGGGTTGTTGCCAAGCAGGTCTCTCACTTCTTCGTTGTAAATCTCCAGGTATGTCACGCATACGAGGAATCTGAAAATATTATTAATTGTTTTAAGCAAAGAGGATTTGTATATGTGTGTTGCCTCTAAAACAGGATGGACACCATGCGCCCTGGCATGTTTTTTTTTTATACAACTAGCTAATGGAACAAGCAGATGGCCCATCTGATGTTAAGTGGTAACCATCACCTATAACAAAGCATTACCTCGTAAGTCACGCTCGATAGGAACGTGCCTTACGATGCACTGCCCTGCGTCACGCCCTGACAAATTGTCACGAACTCGAACACGAAGAGTAGTAGAGCTCTCTGTGAGGGGCTCGTCCGGGGAAGTACTACCACCACGCCTTTTTCTGCCGCCAAGCAGCAACGCTGTGTTTCGGTTTGAAGAGTGTGGTTGCCGGTGAAATTACAGCCACATGAGGCTTAGCATCTATGCCTCAAGTTGATGGACGCAGGGCAGTGCATCGTAGGACACGTTCATATCGAGCGGGACTAACGATGCAATGCTTTATTATAGGTGATGGTTTTAACATCAGGTAGACCATCTGCTAGTTCCATCAGCAAACTGTATTAAAAAAAAACTGAAACTGAAACAGCTTCACGCCCTTAATCCCCAGGCACGGTAGATATCCCCTCAGATCTCTTAGTACCAAGTACTAACTCCAGATTCTTTGAGGATGTCTAAGGGGGGTACTCAGAGGTACGCCCAAACATTACATTTTCCACATACCCACATTTTGCAGTAGTTGGTATTCCATACGTGACAGGTTGTAAGCCCATCGCCGCTGTTAGAATACTAACTGTTTTCCTCACGGTGTTTTCCATCACCGTTTGAGAGCACTGGCATAGCGCACATAAATTTTCCTATAAAAAAAAAGATCCGTGAAAATAGCTGGTTGAATACGGTACTAACTTTTCATCATCATTAGCCTTGGCGATGTGGCTGAAGATATGCGCGAATGAGTTCGGTATGATCCCTCTGTACTGTGGCGCGGAGTTACTTCCCGCCATGGTGTAAGTCTTGCCAGTACCCGTCTGTCCGTATGCGAAGATCGTGCCGTTGTATCCTTTGAGAACCTCTTCCACAATGGGACTTGCTGTCTGGATGTAGATGTCCATCTGGGGACAAAAATAAAAAATGCTACAGAACTTTTTACACAACGAAATCTAGTCTCAAACATTTACAATGGGACCGAAGTCGGACGCTGCAGGAGTAACCTAACCCCAACCTAAATGGGGGATGATCCCTGATCGCTTTTGTTATTGACCTCGCAACCTGTACGCGCCGCAGTCATACCCGTCGCCGCACGCATCGCATTAGATTTCTTACGTATTATTGAATGTTACGAGGAAGTTACGTTAAAATTTCGATCGTTGAATGCGAATGACGTCACCAACGCCGGCCTGCCCGCATCGGACGCTGCGGCGCGTGCGGTGCTGGTGTCGGGGAGTTCGGCCGCTTCAGGTACTGCGGAGACTGCGGCGCGGGTAGGTATGCGAGGTTGCATAGAACTTCATATAAAGAATTCGAATGCGGCGACTGCGGCGCGTGCGGTGCGGCCCAAATCTGCGTTCACCTTAAAAATGACACGCATTGCCATTGTGGTGCCTTGGTGCAGACCGTTCTATTATAATATAACCTATGTTACTCAGGGATAATGTAGCATTCTAATGGTGAAAGAATTTTTGAAATCGGACCAGTAGTTTTTGAGCCTATTCGTTACATACAAAAATACAAATCTTTCCTCTTTATAATATTAGTGTAGATATAATAATGAAGCTCTAGTGTAGTGCCAATCGAATTTGTTTATTTATCACAGATGATTGGTTTGTAGATCCTTTCTTTTGTTTTATGTTTTTCAGTATATTTGAAGTCGCTTTTTGTATTTGCAAGACAGTTATTTTGTCTCCAGGTTTCCTAGAGTTCTCTTGAAAGAAAAAATAAATGAAAGCGATGTATTGATGAAGCGAATTCTGTTGCAAATGGGAAAGATTTGACCCAATATTCGAGATGTGACATAAATATCAGTCCAATCTATGTCGGATACAGAGTGTTGAAAATAGGTCGTGCCAGCACACGCCCAGCCACAGATTAATGTATATTTCAGCTGGGATTTAGGTCAAAAAGAGGCCAGGTCAGCAAGGTCGGCATCCCCTCGGCCTCGTTATGAAAGAGCCGCATAGTTATATGGCGCGCACTCGTAGGCTGGCGGTGTCGAGTTCGAAACTTCACCATGGGATTCGCTGGACTTATATTTATGTTCCTATTTCTATTTATGTTATGCCTGCACGTCACTAAGTTCTATTGGCACCACCAGTGGCGTAGCTAGGTGGACAAGGGCCCCGGTGCATAGAGAAAGAATCGGGCATAGAGATAGAATATTGTAAGCGGGTTGAGCCTGCGGTTTTCTAGCTTCGGGAGCTGGCTGACCCTCTCTTTTCAAAGCTTAGGTTAGAGTGCCCCCTGAGCTCCGGGCCCTGCGATAGCTACGCCACTGGGCACCATACTGGAGTTTCATAATTATAATATTTGTAACAAGGATCATACAAAAGAACGGTAGCACCCAAGCCGTAAGTTTGTTGGCTGATCTTCTAGGCTTGGTCGCGTGGAACTGGCACCTAGATTCACCTAGCTTTAAGACGTTTCAATTGAATGAATACTTTTGTACATGGTCTTTAGTCTTACTTAACTATCCAAAGGAACCTCTTTGAGGCTCACTTAGACCTTTCACCACTCTGTTAAGAAAAACTGTGACACGTTAAGAAGAAGGACTTTAATAAGCCAAGAAACTGTACCGAAATAGTTTCAATTAATACATAAAGCACAAAAATTGTACTGCTATAGTTTAAGAGATATTTAGGTCATTTAATAACTTGATGTCAACATGGAAGCCTCACCAAGAACGACTGAACGTATCGTGATGGTTTATGATACGTGTTCCACGGCCATGCTACATAAAGAACAAGTATATTAGAGCTCTTTGTGAAGGGCTCGTCCGGGGAAGTACTACCACTATGGCTTTGTCTGCCGCCACGCAGCGTTGCCGTGTTTCGGTTCAAAGAGTGTGGTTTCCGGTGTTATTACAGGCACATGAGCTTTAAAATCTGTATGACTCAGGCTGATGGACGCAGGGCAGTGCATCGTAGGTTTGTCAAGGAGCCTCTTGAGGCGCACTTAAAATCCTTCCACCAAACTGTTTGGAAAGAAACTAGTGACACGACAAAGAAAGAGGGAGATTATCTCAAGATTCTTTGAGAGGGGGCAGAGGTACGTCCAAGAATTACGTTTAGCACATCCCCACACATTGGCATGACAAGTTTTATTTAACTTTCTTCTATCATACATCATTCGATGCTCGCTCTTTTCTTACTCAGTCCATCCGCACTTATGGTAGATACTGCAGTACAACAGTTATTTGTAAACAAGCCAAATTAAATTAACAACAGATCGAAGATCCTGTATTGCTTGATTTTATTAAATAAAGTTTTATTATTATTCTTCACATATTAACAAACATACAAAATGAGATTCGTTCAAAACTTTAAAACTAGTACTACATTATACTGTCATTCGGGAGAGTACTGTTTCTTGGGCCACAGCTAACGCTATTCCAGGAGACTGAGGCCTTATTTCACCATGCTCTGTTAGATTAACAAAGGATTAAAGGGCGGTTAAAGTGAAAATGTATGCGTTTGACATCTAAGGTTAGATTTAACGGCCTGTTAATCCTTGATTAGCAACTAACAGAGTATTGTGAAATCAGCTCTGAGCCTCACACTTTACTGATGATTTTATTATTGCCAATAAACATTTTTCATTTTCATTTCGTACCTACCGCATTTCCATAACCCCAACCAATTGGAATTGCCTGCAATCTCTTTGGTTCCAGCACTCAGATTTGCATGCTCGTAACGTAACGATGCTACGTTTCAAATAGGTCGGAGTGGGACCCGCCCTTCGGGAATTAGATCGCGTTGGGGTCAGGTCACCGCTAGCTGCTCTGCCGGACTTTCTTTGTTCGTCATTTACACGAGCTCTGGTAGCAAATAGATTGCTGCTTTTTGTCAAAGGGATCATACAAATAACGGTAATTACGGCTCAGAAGCCGCAAGGTACTTGTATGTTCTTCTAGGCTTAGTCGTGTGGAACTGGCGAGTTTTAAGAGTAGTAGAGCTCTTGTGAAGGGCTCGTCTGGGGAAGTACTACCACCACGCATTTTTCTGCCGCCAAGCAGCGTCGCTGTGTTTCGGTTTGAAGAGTGTGGTTGCCGGTGTAATTACAGGCACATGAGGCTTAACATCTGCATGCCTCAAGTTGAATGAAGAAACAATTTTTTTTGTCTTTTTCCTCGTTTATCATCAAGTCTTTAAGATTTTCGTCAGTGTATTTTTGCCGTTTCTTGTATCAATCTTTCGACCAGCGACGTGTTCGTTTTTAGTTTACGTTTACATTTAGCCATAAGCAACAACACTACAGCTGCACATCTTACATCTTGTTCAGACATGTTGCATCAAACGGTGCACACGGGTCCAATGTATTGTGCAATTATATTGTAGGTCTAGGGGACGCCTTAGAGTAAAGCTGAGGGCGTATTACGAGTTTAGTGCCGATCGAGTGCCGATCGTCGATCGTTACGATACACCGAATTTTCTATGAAAAAAAAACGGGTTCTCAAAGAATACGCTAGATGCCGTTGATTTATTTTCATAGAAAATTCGGTGTATCGTAACGATCGACGATCGGCACTAAACTCGTAATAAGCCCTCTGTGAAGCAATGAATAAATAATAATTTATTTGGCAAAAAAAAGCACATAGAAATAGGTACAGACAATTAGATGCAGACGAACATAAGGAAATCGAGAAATTACATGGCTTGTAGATAAAATTAGAGATTCAAGACCCTACACTAAGTCCTTGCAGACTTGTGTTGATAAAATGATTATGATTATGATTTTGAATGTTAGAAATTTTATACATTTTAGTATAGTCGACAGTATCTACTACAATATAGGCCGTGAGCGACCATTCAAGTAGCTAAAACACGAGCCACGTGCGTGCGCCTAGTGACCATTAAAAATGTCGTTCAGTCCTCATAGGTACAGACATAATCAATTGCGAAGCACGTGGTGGACGGAGCCGCTCTGCACGGCCGGGGGGAGGGGGGCGGCAGAGGGGCGGGGGCAGGGGGCCCCCAGATTGACCTATTTTGCGCCCGAGGCGAATCTATTTTATGCTGGGTTTACACCGAGCCAGTAGGTACAGTACTATACAGTATTACTTGTACGCACGTGCAGAAGTAATCGTAAGTAATTTTTTTTATATACCTATTTAGGTAGAGTTAGTTTTTCACAAACTTATAGTAAAAAAAAATACTCTTGGGACTTTGGGACCTTTTGTGACTTCATACCTGGGCTCGCAATACATAAAGGAAAGATTTGCGGTGCATATAGGACATTTTTGAAATCTCCACCTCGCGATGAGGTAACTTCTTCATAACATAACTTGTCGGCCGTTCCAACATCCCCGATGTATATTATACCGCGTTTACACTCAACTCATGTCCGTGGAAACGTGCAGGGATTGAATGCGAGAATGTAAACAGGCACTTCCATGTCCGCTCGCATTCACGTTCGCGTTGCCCGCGCTCCCTAAGTGTCTGGGCTAAATGTGAACACAAGTTGCCGGCGACGCTGCCGCAGACATTATGGCCGGCCACGTTTCCGTCCACGAAGTTTTTTTTTATTTCTTGTTACCTATCATCTGTTGTATAACTACTGTACCTACCCACTGTTTCTTATTTTGTTCTTGTTTGCCTTACTAATCTTATTATATTACTGTACCTACCTAAAACTTCCATTTAGTTTATCTTTTCGTGCCATATGTTCAATGTGTTGTGTCCAAAATAAATGTATTTTAAAAATTACTTAATTGTAAACGCGGTATTAGGAGACAGTGGGAGTAGCTCGCATGAGGAGACTCAGCTGGCTGGTTAGCAGCTCGGCCCGTGCAAACGCAGCTCCGTGTCACTGGGAGCGCAAATGTATTCACAAGAGCTTCATAATTCGCGTTCAGATTATTATCCTTGGATCAAAATCTTGCTGTTCTCGGTATACGACGAAAACAAAATGGTGGCCAGTTGCAGACTAAACCTACATAGTCCTTTTTAAGGGCTCTTCTACAAAGTTAAGAGTAGTAGAGCTCTTTGTGAAGTGCTCATCCGGGGATGTACTACCACAATGCCTATTTCTGCCGCCAAGCAGCGTTGCTGTGTTTCCGATTGAAAAGTGTGGTTGCCGCTGAAGTTATAAGCGCATGAGGCTTAACATCTGTAAGCCTAAGAGCTGATTTTACCATACTCTGTTAGTTGATAATCAAGGATTAACAAGCCGTTAAATCTAACCATAGATGTCAAACGCGTACATTTTGACTATTTAACGGCCCTTTAATCCTTTGTTAATCTAACAGAGCATGGTGAAATCAGCTCTAAAGTTGATGGACGCGGAGCAGTGCACTGTAGGGCACGTTCCTATCGTCAGTGACTCGCGAGGCAATGCTAGGTTATTGGGTGATGGTTGGACCAACCATCTGCTTGTTCCAGCAGCAAATAGTATAAAAAAGAAAAAATCTGACAGAGGTTCAGTCCTCTATAGGAAAATAGATATATACAAAAAATCATTTTTGAAATTACGACAATCGTGTTATATTTATTTAATTAAATGTTTCTATGAAGAATTAATAGAACAAGAAGAATTAATATTAAAACAATCGAAGAGCTCGAATACGCTGTTTTCGAGCTCTTCGATTCACTCGTTTCGGGATTAGGTACAATCACGCTAACAACCACTTTAGGTTAGTTATTTATTTAACACCAACAAAAAAATTACTGTAATATTGTGTATCTTTACACAATATTACAGTAATTTTTATACAGCGTCGATTATATCAGGTGCTCTTTCAAAAAAAATACAGCAAATATTCAGTACAGTATTAATTTTGAATACTTAGTTGGGCAAAAAGTGATATATTCTTCCAAAATGAGAGCAGTTGGTTTAACATTTTTGATAACAACTTACAGGGGCATTATTCAGGATAACATAATAAAAATCACACGGTTATGGCACGGAATCTCCTTTGTCATAGAGAATAATGCCTCAGGCAAAAAGAAGATAGATAGATATATAGAAAACTCTTTATTGCACGCCATAAGGACATTTAACACATTAAAAACAAAAATAAAGTTCAAAAGTTTCAGTTTCGCTTATCGCTGTGAGCGATCTCTTCCAGACAACCTTTGGATGGACAGGATTTGAACATTTCAAAACGGTGTCATGAAGACAGACTACGCTAATTTGTATAGGGTACCAAAATAACAAATTATATAAATTAAAGTATACTATGAAATACATATACATACATATACATAAATACATATATATTACTATATCAAAAATAACAAAAACATATGCATACAATATATACATACCACAATTTTAATACATAATGCTACTAAATAAATTATTAAGAACCTACTTGTAATAAAAAGTGATTGTGAATCCGATGTTTGAAAATAGGGAGAGTCTCTGCTTTCCTGATTTCAACAGGAAGAACATTCCAAAGACGGGCAGCTTGTACATTGAATGAATACTCATAGAAATTAGAAGAATGGAGAGGAGTTCTTAGCTGTAACGTTGTAGAGGAGCGTAAAGTACGAGAATTTGAAGTATCAAAATATTCGAAGCGTTCTTTCAAATAGGGAGGGGTGGCAGGGTTGAATAGGACACTGTACAAGAGGGAAAGTATGTATTTCTGCGAGAGCGAAGAAAGAACTGAGGAAGAAAAAGAACTGAGTTACTGGAGTTCTCTTATCTGTGACTGAGGTAAGTCCGGGGTTATGTTAGGAGCCGAAAACATAAATTATTTGTCCGTTAAAACCTCATAAGCATCCCGTTGCATTGAGTGAAATCAATATGTACAATTGTACATGCGCACTGCACGTCCTACTTGTATTTAGGTTAATACAATCAGGGAGGCGAGGGGGGCGGTGGAGGTGGCGAGGGGGCGAAGGGGGCGAGGGGGGCGATCGATAGACGCATGCGCGCTGGCCTCGGCAAACTGGGACAGACGCAATGCTGTTGTTTTCAAGACGAACTGAATAATCGGCGAATGAACACAAATTAATAGGAAGCGAGGGATGGTGTTATCAGGAAGATTGTTTAACTATTTTCTTTGTTCTTCTTCTTCTTAAATTTAAGAACTTACCTCTTGTCGGGGTTATACAAGGTGTTCCAATACTTGTGTTTAAAAACTTCAGGAGGCTAAAGTACCCATCAATATGAATAACTTTTTCTAAGGAACCAACACTGTGAACGCGAAACAAAAAACACCTGTTTCATACAAAAGTTCAATACCTACCTGGCTAAAATGTATGAAACTGCTGTTTTTTTTTTCGCATTCATTGTTGGTTACACTTTTGTAAAGTGTACCTACGCAGATTACCGTCAAAGTACTTCTGGCTCGAACATATTACGAATCATTTTTAAAAAAATATAAAATAACTGAATGAAGTTATGAAATATCGCAAACAGATAAGTTTCGGAGAATAGTATTTCAAAGGTTTACCAAAAAGTTCATTTTGATCCAAACAAGTTTTCATACCACAAAGTTCCACGTAGTTAAAAGCTCCACGTAGGTATGTAGCGTACCAAACCTTCTGACTACCTACAGACAGTGGCGGATCTACATATTTGCCGCCAGTAGGCTACTTCCGCTCCTACTGATCTCTACAATTCGACCTTAGTCTACCACAAATTTATAAAAAAAATACATGAAATTACAACTTTATGGTTGGTGCACTATCATCCTCCATTCTTCTAGTAGCTCTGCCTTCTGTGCCGTAGGCCGTGGGTTCGATCCCCACCGAGAACAAACATTTGTGTGATGAACATAGATGTTTGTTCTCTGTCTGGGTGTTATATAATATTTGATCGAGTGAGCGAAGCGAACAAAGATCTTTGTTTCAACTTGGGCGATTTGGCATTTTATGTATGTATGTATGTATGTATTGTTGCGCCGGACGCCTAGCAACTTGTTTCGTTATATATCCTGACGTACAGGTGTTTTCAGAAGGCTGAAATATGTTTTCAGCCGTTGCCAGAAGAGGCTCTGTCACCTCCCAGTTGATTAGAATTTCGACCAAGTTGCCGTGGTTTTCAGGCGCCTGAAACATGTTTTCAGTCCGTTTCAGGCTACTACCCATCGATCCATGCAATATCCTGAAAACCCGTTTTCAGGCGTTTTCAGGACCCCTTATGGACCTTTGAAGGACATTTCACTATAGAGCCATATTTGCATAGGAGTGAAAGAGATAGCACTACTAGAAAGAGATAGCAGACGTTCGAATATTCTAGACTACTGTTCTAGAATCAATCGAAGGAAAAGCACTACTAGAAAGAGATAGCAGACCTTCGAATATTCTAGGCTACTGTTCTAGAATCAATCGAATGAAATGAACGAGAGCTATTACTGTAGAAAGAGATGCAAGTATGGTCTAGTATGATCCAGAACATTCTCGGGTTAGCTGCGTCGTATATAAGACCAGTCGGCGAGGGCGAAGTGAGTCAGTCAGTTTGTGGAGAGGACTCGAGAAGAAAGTGAGTTAGTGAAAACGGTTCGAGGAGTCAGTTCGGTGAGATGGCTCGAGAAGAGAGCCAGTTTGTGAAGATGACTCGAGGAAGAAGTCAGTTCCAGGGAATGGCTCAGGAAGAAGTGAGTTGGAAGAAGTGGATAAAGGAAAAGAACTTTTGTGAAGTGATAGTTGAGTGATAATTAAGTGTGTTAAGTAGTGTTAAGTAGTGTTTTAGTTATGTAAAGTGTTAGTGTAAATAAATAAGTCATCTCTTGGATTATTATTGTGCATTTTCTATCCATACGAACCCCGAGCTCGTAACAGTATGTATGTATGTATGTATGTATGTATGTTTGTCTGGCGATAACTTTAGAACCGTTGATCCGATCTGCATGAAATTTGATATGTCGATAGCTTGTACTTGAGAAATTTACTGGTAAGTATATGAGTAAAATCGGATAAGGGGTTTTTGAGAAATGGGGTTTTTTAAGAGGGCAAAAATAAAAAAAGTTACATAAAAAAATCAGGTTACATGTCATATGAAAGGGCTTTGTTTGGACATTACAAAACTATTTTTACTTTTTTTTTGGGACGCTCGGTTTTTGAGATAAAACAAAAAAGGTTAAATTAAGATAACCAGCGATCCAAGAGCTCCCATCTCTAAGAGTTTCGTTGACATCAAGGTTTTTCTACTGGTCGGCCAGTTCCTTTGGTTTTTCTTATTTTTTTTTCTTGAAATATATTAAGGAGGTACTCAGTTCTCATAAAATGGTGATGACGACCAGGTCTGATGATGGAGCCAAGGTCTGTTCAACGGAACTCTTCAATAAATAGGCCAATAGAGTTGAAACTTGGTTACCATACCATGTTAGTAGGCAGTAGTCAGAAAAAAGTCCAAGGATAATGTTTGGACTTGCCTCTGACTACTACCTACTCAAAGTTTGATGCGTTCGTCGGGTCGCATCACGAGATCTCAGTTCGGGGCGAACTACTAGTATAAGTATGTATTTACAAAAAAAAGTATAAAAGTAGTATATCAGCTGGTTCCCATATCACAAGCTTTGGCTTAGTTTGGGGCGAGATAGTGCTGGGTGGAATGTCCACCAATATTTATATTTATTTATTTTGTTTTATCCTCATTATATGAGCTCATGATTGAGCTTTTCTTAGTATAGAAATATATACAAAAACAAAGCATACATATACATACCATGTTCAAAAAAAAACCTAATTTGCCGCACTAGGCTCCAGCCTCAGCCTGCTGGTAAATCCGCCACTGCCTACAGATATAGATAAGGTAGTTATAGTACCCACTACTAATTGAGTAGGTACAGTTAATACTGCATTCACCATACTACCCCATGATAGATACGTTCATGACACGCTACTAATTAAATCTACCCATCGATCGACAGCAAGATGAGGTGCGCGCATCCAAAATGGCGGATCTATGCCGGAATTGCAAATGGCGTCTGCCTAACCTGAATAACTTATTGGGAATATCGATTTATGTGACAGTCTACTTGCATATCACATCTCACGAATGAGCCGCGTCCGCTTTGCATGTCTTTGTTCACTAAGGACGGGATTTACCATCAAAAATTAACGGAGTTCGTAAAATGTACGTCTTTATTGTTGAAAAGTCTAAATGTACTTGAAAATAGAGTATGTGCATTAATTAAACACACATCAGACACCCCCCCGCCCCTCTCTTTGTTATGTTCAGTCCTGTCCATCACAAGGTTGCCTGGAAGAGATCGCTGTTAGCGATAAAGCCGCCCATTGTATTACTACAATTGATAGTTTTAAGTAAAAAAGTGCACTTATCCTTATTTGTTGTGGTAATCAATAAAGAGCTATCCATCTATGTTCTCGTAGATACGGAAATATTTTTGTTTTATGGATTGCGTTGCCCAATAAATTAGAAATCAGATTCATCTATTTAGTTTGAAAACTGTTATAATTGCCTACATTACACCAGTGTTCTACTACTAATTTTCATCATACTTGCAACATAAAGTTCCGTTTCGGTATCTCTATCACGTCTTCATACAAAACTCGCAATGAACAAGGAACAAAAACGAAAAACCAAATATGGTAAACACAACTCATACCTGGGGTACAGGATTGTGTGTTTTGTCGTGTCGTGGGATACTTATCTTCCTTAGCCGATTTTTTTATCTTCTTGATCGAGGGAGCGAAAATTTCTACAACAGTGTAGACGATCTATCGTTGCATTTTTAAACGGTTTTTATTTAGCTTGTCCGATTTGATGTTTATTTTGTTTTTTTGTTTGTTTTCGTAACTGTTAATCCAATTTGCATGGAATTTACATGGAAAAAAGGAAGTAGTTCAACAGTTCATTTCAGGCAATTTTGGTCTTTTATCCCGTACCATGAACAGAAGTCGAAAAAAAATCAAAAACTTTTTTTTTTTTTTATACCACCAACTGATGGAACAAGCAGATGGCCCACCTGATGTTAAGTGGTAACCATCACCTATAACAAAGCATTGCCTCGTAAGTCACGCACGATAGGAACGTGCCCTACGATGCACAGCCCTGCGTCCATCAGCTTGAGGCATACAGATGTTAAGCCTCATGTGCCTGTAATTACACCGGCAACCACACTCTTCAAACCGAAACACAGCGTTGCTGCTTGGCGGCAGAAAAAGGCGTGGTGGTAGTACTTCCCCGGACGAGCCCTTCATAAAGAGCTCTACTACTCTTAATTGATGAATTTCAAGTTTTTTCAGCATGAATGTTTTCAGAATTATGGTCTGAATAAAGTTTCTGATTTCGGGAGCGGTCTTATTGCACCCTGTGCAAAATAATCATAGTCATTTAATCATTGTTTCATGTTGTTAGTAGTCCTTAAGGGGCTGACAACTATCAAACAACTTCCCGCTCGCACGTTTCGACATGTTGAAAGAAAAAAAACACTAAACTCATTTTCGAAAAATCGCAATCAACCATCTTGTGTGCAATCACATTGCACACAGTTTAGTAAAAAAAATCATTTTGATCGATACATGTTTTCCTACTCAAAAGTTTTCTTTACTAGTTTTCGTACATAGGCAAACTTTTAAGTAGGAAAACTTGTATCAGAGTCTTGAACTTGAGAGTCACATTAGCTCTTGTCTTCGCCTTAAGGGGTAACAAAATGTCCAGGACATGAGCCCCGTTGGAGCATCACAATGCTTAAGTGGAGTGTCATATAAAATAGCTTTATACATTCCATAAATAGACGACGAAAATAGTAAACACTAATCTACACTAATATTATAAAGAGGAAAGATTTGTATTTTTGTATGTTTGTATTTTTGTATTTTTGTATTTTTGTATGTAACGAATAGGCTCAAAAACTACTGGTCCGATTTCAAAAATTCTTTCACCATTAGAATGCTACATTATCCCTGAGTAACATAGGCTATATTATATTTTCAAAAAAATCAGGGATCCTTAGTAAAACTCCAATAATGTAACCCAAGGTGGAAAACAAAAACCTTACATCGCGTGCGCTGCGAAAACTATTCATGATAGAACAAAATAATGTACTACGACTTTGCAGAACACGTTATCATCTACAAAAAATGTCGCGACAGCATATGTCTATCTATTATAGTTATGTCACAATAAGTGTTCTTTTATTATAAAAAATTAATTGAAATGCCGTTGCTAGAAAAGGCTCTTTATTTGTACCTTGGTATTTATCCTTATCCAAATAAATCATTTCGTATTCAAGACTGTTTCAATACCTATAGATTACTTTTTGAATTTTACAAATCAGACTTTCCATTCAAAAGATATTACAAAATTAAAAATTTTAGCTCGCTTTAAAATATTATTAGTGAACGCGCGGTTCCAAGGGGCGCGTTTTTACTCACTCAGGGAGAAGGGCGTGCGAAATAAGTACACGCGAGACTCTAACCTACGTTCTAAGTTTATCCTAAAATGTTCAAAAAATGTATATCCACCCATACGAAGCTGGGACAGGCCGCTAGTATAATATAATATAATAATATTTAATATTGGTGGACTTTCCACACAGCACTATCTAGCCCCAAACTAAGCCAAAGCTTGTAATATGGGAACCAGATAGCTGATATAATACATATTAACTTTTTTTTTGTAAATAAATACTTATAATATTAATTATAAAACCCAGACAGAGAACAAACATCAATGTTCATCACACAAATGTTTGTTCTCGGTGGGGTTGAACCCACGGCCTACCGCACAGAAGGTAGAGCTACTACCAACTGAGCTGTGAAGGCTGTGTATGCGAGTATAGTTCTTCGGATCCTATTGCTTCAATGACATCAAACCACAAGTCTAGTAGATGTAGAGCATGGTTATCGTTATGTATGATCCAATTAATAAAAAAAACTCATCTCCCATTGCAATTGCTCCGCCTTCCTGAAATCTAGGCGTGGTCGTCCAACTGTGCCAGTGGGGTCAGGGGGTAGAGGGGTGAAGAGGGGGGTGATAGGGGGGTAGCGGGTGGGAGATAAGGGGGGTCGACCCCGATGCGCTGCAACCTTCGCGCCGCTATCGATCTGAGCGTTGCACAGATACGGTGGCTGAAATGGGGGTTGCTTTCAGGATTCTCATCCGACTATATTATTATCTTGGTAGGTATAGGAACATGTTACAACAGAATAGGTCAGCTTTTATTAGGAACAAAGGTCCTAGCTCCAAATCATTTGCCTTTTTTTTTTAGGAACTTAGAAGAATATTATTGAGGAATAACTTAGGGAAGTATAGTAAAGGTTTTTCTTCAAATAAAACAGATAAAGAAGAAACACCTTTTCCAAACGGACTTCTTTTTATTTTAGATATGTAAGGTACTGTCATTGTTTCAATGATTGATCAATACGATAGTGGTAGTTCCAAAGGCACCAAAGGCACAGAAATATACGCAAATATTACAAAAAAACAATAGCAAAGGTACTCAAAAAAACAAAACAAACATCTATGTACAATGTACATCCCACAATCTAAAACGCAGTAGGCAGAGCTACCACCAACAAAGAGCTGAGAAGCCAGTTAGATTAGTAAAAATATTTCACGCACAAAAGAAACTGCCTTACTATTAAATAAGAGTAGTAGAGCTCTTTGTGTGTGGCTCGTCCGGGGAAGTACTACCACCACGCCTATTTCTGCCGATAAACAGCTGCAACTTTCGTACTTATGGAAACATATGTATTGCACTTGTAAAACAAACTGTTGAGTAGGAAAACATGTAGGTATCGATCAAAATGATTTTTTTACTAAACAGTGTGCAATGTGATTGCACATAAAATAGTTAATTGCGATTTTTAGAAAATGAGTTTAGTGATTTTATATCTTTTAACATGTCGAAACGTGCGAGCGAGAGTCACATTAGCTCTTGTTGTCGCCTTAAAGGGTGTGGTTGCCGCTGATATTACAAGCATGGATCTAGCAGATGGCCCATCATGTGGCCATCACAAAGTAATAAAAAGAAAAGTTAAGTTGGTGAAAGTTACATTTTTCGCGGCACAATGTTCACAATCAAACATTGAGTTGTCACAAAGTCTTTAGAAAAAAACCCGTTGACCAGCTGGACATTGGACCACCACTGTGTATAATAATCCTTTAGTCATTCATAGTAATAGGTCAATGAATGAAAAGACCAGACCCCTTATTTTAACTAGTCTTTTGTTCAATAGGGGTGCGGAACTGGTCCAGAGTTGCTTAACAGAATGCAAAGATTGGTCAAATTGTTGTGTAAAGAGTACAGTTTTTATATTTTCTCATTCATGTTTGTACTGCTCGCATCAATTAAATAAAGTCTTTACAATGAGCCTATGGAAGAAGCTGTTTGAAAAAAAACTGAGCTTGCCACCTTTCTGCCTTTATCCCTCTAGGTGGGGTCGGCACGCTTTGTAATTTTTTTCCATTCTTCTCTGTCATACATAATCTCAGTACTCATTCCTTTCTTAGACATATCATCTTTCACACAATCCATCTACCTTTTCTTAGGCCTCTGCCTTTATATTTAATGACTCTCTTTCCTTCGCGTAGCATGTCCATTTCACGCTAGCCGATCACTCCCCATTTTCTCCGTAACTGGAGCTACTTTCGAACTTCCTCTCGAAACTTCTCGATCTTCATTTCGTATTTTACCCAATCGTGTTACTCCGTCCCCCATCCATCTCACCATTCGCTTCTCTTCTTTCATCCGTCGCTTTGGCTGCCCAACAATCTGATCCATATAATACGACAGGTCATATGATCTTTTAGATTTTTGCCACGTGTCCTGTAGCTATTTCATCCATCCAGCATTCCTTCCTTTTTTTTAACGTCGCGGTCTATCTTACCGTCTGACAGCGCCGTTCTGGAATAATTAGCCAAGGTGCCAGAAATCGTACCAGAATGGTAGGAGTACACCATCAAAGGTTATGGGATAAAAATTGGAATGAACACATTGGGCCATTGTGTATTAGAATCCTTTACCTATTGCAATATTTAAATTAAATAAAATGCAATATTTAAATTAATAACGCATACCGACACTCAATTTATGTTATTCTTCTGTTCAAAAGGGGTTTAAAACTGGTCAAGAACTTTATGAAACGCAAAAAAGAGAAGAGATTCAGATTTTAATGGTTAAGAAAAACAGACTTCACTCACACTACACGCATATAGAAGGTTGAAGGGAAACGCTTGGTGCAAATAGGTGATGATAATATTCTAACCAGAGTCCAAATAACCATGTAGAGATGAGACGTGCGTCTAATAGTCCTGTGGTTGAAAAGAGATGGTGGTATAAGAACATGTTGTTCCTGGAGTCATTCCCCGAAATGCTACTTATAAAAGTATCGATTACACATTTTTCAATAGCCTTCGAAATTTTAGTTTCCGCTATGTGTTGGTTCTAACGAGTCCAAGGCAGCAATATGGTGTTTGGCCGACCCATTCCAAAGGTGGCAGCAGTATTCCATACCAGATGGTTTTGTAGAGACTCAGAATTTGTACAGGCGTGAAGTACCGCTTTACCCTATTAAAGTTTTGACTTAGACTCATGGCTTTCCAAAACTGTTCTGTCATCGACATTACATACCCAACGATTCCGGGCATAAGCAGATCGTTAATATATAGTAAAAAGAGCGTGGCAGATAGCACCGACCCCTGAGGTACACTGGCGTTAAAGGCTAAATGTTTAGAAAAACAGCTATCAATAACTACTCGCATGTATTGTTTTCTCGGAAAGTCTAAAAGGCATAAACAAAATTGTACTGGGAGTTTGGATGCAGCAAGCTTTTGCCAATAAGGCACGCAAAGGCTGCCGAATCCTGTCAAAAGCTTTCGAGATGTCAAGTGAAACCACCAAGGCGTAACCATATTTCTCCATGGCCTTACTCTGGATACGCGTGGCATAAGCTTCGGGGAATGGTTACCAGCTCGCTATATTAGTTTCTTCTGTTAAAAATAGAATTAGATACAAGGAATGAATTCATCTTATTACAAGAATAATCAATAATAATCTATTTATTGGTAATCAAAACATGACAAGTCATTTCTAGGCATCGCATGTGCATTCGATCGACCCTATGCTCTAAGGTGGATTTAAACCAGGCTGTATCCGTGCTTTCCGTTTAATTTGAACTTTATTTGTACGACGATACCGAATATTGGGTTCATGAATCTAAGCCACTAAGTCCAGTCTAAGCAAGGATACAGACTGACGTATAAATTCAACTTACCGCTAGTACAAATAAGGTTCCAATTCAATTGAGGGCACATCCGGTCCGGAGGTCCGGTGTACTTGAATCCACCATAGATGGGGAAGTGCCTCCCCATTGAGCAGATAGATATTGGACCAAGGTGGATAAAATCCTTTAGTATCAAATGAATGGAAAGGCCAGACCCCCAATTTTAACTAGTCTTTTGTTCTAAAGGGGTCCGAATCTGGCCCAAAACTTTGCTTAACTAGAATGCACAGAATTGAACACAACATGTTTTTGTTAAAAGTAACGGTTTTATATTGTTTTTCCTGTTATACATCAGAAAACGCTATTATAGTTTTTTCAATAATTTATTGCTTTACGCAGGTTCCGTTTCCGGTTCCTCTCATTATGGTTTATTTTTTTAAAAGGCAAGATATATTCATTAGTTTACTTAGGTAATACCTATAATTATATTTTTTGTCCACAATATCTAATCAAATCTACCCACATCCTGTTTTGTTTTTAGTCCAATACAAACAATTATTGGTTGACATAGCAATTTTGGTTCTCGTAAGAGATTTACAGTTGAAAGATGCGAGAAAAGTTAATCAACATTTTCAGTTTATCACGCATTTTCTCTGGGTTTAGCAATGATTTATTGGACAACAGCTGTTACTAATGTCACGACAAAAAGGCCACTACTCAGCTTGTATAAAGATCACAATAGCTCATGCAGGAGCCACAGTGAGTAGGGCAACAAAGTGACCACGTCACAATTCCTCTCAACTAATCACTAATTCGTTTTTTTATTATTGAGCGATGAGAAGATCTTAGTGACAACCTGGGATTGTATGTCCGTTACACATATATGTGTCATAAATGGATAAAAGAGCTGTTGAAAGGACCTTGTATATATAATTCAAAACAACTATTTATATTCTAGAAAGTATGGTTTTTGAGATACGATCAAAACAGTAGTCAGTCTAGCGAACTAGCCATTTAGGTAGCTATGAATCCGTGAGCTCCCAAATCTCTTAAATAAGAGTATCTTTGACTTCATGGTTCTGTAACTGGTCGGGAAATTCCTTTGATAATAGGCCAGTTATGCTGAAACTTGGTTACTATACCA
This sequence comes from Chloroclysta siterata, assembly GCA_932294275.1. Lineage (NCBI taxonomy): Eukaryota > Metazoa > Arthropoda > Insecta > Lepidoptera > Geometridae > Chloroclysta > Chloroclysta siterata. The sequence continues at coordinate 4,602,208 of OW028595.1, forward strand.
AGTGGGGGTTCTTCAAAGGCTGGTCCAAATTGTGTTTGGCATAATAAAAGACTTTAGCGAACATCACGATATGTGAACTCAGTTTAGGGCGAACCACTAGGGAAAATAATAATAACTAGGTATCAGTAAAATATATTAATTAGCTTCTGTTTATATGTTATTCTGTTCTTCTAGGCTTTGGTCGCGTGGAACTGGTGCTAGATTCACTTGGTTTAAAAGACGTTGTTTCAAAGTGATCCTTGAACTGAATAAAGACCATTTTGATTTGTAGCAGGAGTATCCATCGTATCTATCGACCGATTTCGACGACTATTTTATTGTAACTCTATTTAAAATAAATCAGACAAGTAAAGTTATCGCGTTACGTTATAATCACCATTGTGCGAGCGAGGTTAGGTGTCGTCATCGTGTCGTCACGCGGCCGCCATTTTGAACTTAGTTGCGGCAAGGTCGCTTGCGCAACGCGGTAGGTGCAGGCGAGCTGAACCTTTGGCACGCTATAGATTTACAGATAACTGTGATTTGTTTCGTTTTCAGCTTCCGCCCGCAGCTTCTTATCGTAGATACTCTTGTCCTGACCTTTTTCTCAACGTCTGCTATCTGATCAAAAATACCTGAGCCGAGGTTTTCGATTCTCATTTACAGTCTTCCTTTAAAAAACCTATTTCGTCCATCATCTTTTATCCATCTTCTCGTCACGCCACGTTTCACTTCACCTTTGGGCGTGGAGAGGCTTACCTCTTCACTCTTATCACTGGCGTCGTCTTTCACTCCATGATTCTTACTGTTCCTCACTCAATGATTCAAATTCATACCATAACAACGCTACACTCCCATTTTTAGGGAGCATATACAACTTTGTAATGCATTCATATTCCTGATGTTAATGTGGCATTCATAACTTTCACTACCCGATATGTACGAACAGTCGTGCCTTCTTCGACCTCAATAAGTTAAGGGTCAATGCTACAGGGAAATGTACGTGGTCATACTATTCACGTGGTCATACTCAACAACAATCAACCAACATGGATACATAAGTACCTACTCAATGGAGGCAAGGTTGCTTGCTCAACTAATGTAGGTGTTGTTAGATGGCAAGGTGGAGCTTCGACACGCCACGGCACCTACTCCTTAAAACCCCAACCTAATTCTACCGGTTGAGCTCCTTCCGCGCTCGCCATTGTTCAGTAGCGCTGTAAGAATCGTCAGACGATCACCAGAATTTAGTCCATTCAAAAAAAAAAAACCTTTTCTTTCATGTTAGCATATTCGATTCTCCCTGGCCATCGAAAGAGTGTACATCAGGATAAGGCTCCAGAAGAGACCTCTTGGGTATCTGTAAAGACTTTTTTAACAGAAACAGCTAAAGATGATTATATTAACCAACATGAAAATACCAGAAATGAATCTGTGAGTGAAAAATCAAAACTAACTGCATAGTGTGCAATAAGAAGACAAGTCAAGTCAATAAATAAGTCAGATAAGTGCATAAGTATGAAAATGGTACGCAATGTTTGCACACAACTAGGTTCAGTTCAGTGATTTTAATCTTTCAAAATTTTGAAATGTGCCCCCTTAATAAGGCTAGAGAAAGCTTTATTTTTAACTAGCGACCCGACCCGGCTTCGCACGGTTATTGTGGGTTATCCCTAAGAGATGATATGCTTGTATTATGCATATAAACCTTCCTCTTGAATCACTTTCTATAAAAAAAAACCGCATCAAAATCCGTTGCGTAGTTTTAAAGATTTTATTATTATTATTATTTTTTTACTATGTAGTGATACATCAATTTTCCGAACCAGTAGTTAATTGAATGGCCAGCTTTCGGAAAATTTGTTGTAGTAAATTAAATTAAACAAAATATATATGTTGGAACAGTAATTAAACCGTTTTTATTTTATTTTATTTGTAGTTTGTACAATATGGAGCAATATGTTAGCGTGGTATGGGCATGTTAGTTGAGAAGCGAAGAATGTCATGAAACAAAAAACAAAGAGTTAGGTATGGATGTGGATGGATTAAGGAGTAGAGGTAGGCTTAAGAAAAGATGGATGGATTGTATTAAACATGAAATGAGTAAGAAAGGAGTGACTACTGAGATAACGGATGATAGAGGAAAGTGGAGAGAAAAAACCTGATGTGCCGACCCCACATGAAGTCGGATAAGGGCAGGTAGATGATGATGTAGTCTGTACATCGTTTTCACTCGTGTTATTCAAAATCAAAACGGTCTTTATTCAGTACAATCACAAGGATCACTTTGAAACATCTTATATACTAGGTGAATCTATCGCTCTCCTATCTATTGATCTCCGTTCCTTAGTAACTATCAGTATCAAAGGTTAACTATCTAACAGAATAGACCATCCAGTGGGGTGATCGGCAATTCACCTAACAACAAATTTCCTTTCGAGAATTTACAAAAACGACACGTAAATAAGAGAATGTTCGCCTTCCCTGCCTTGGATATTCTCGCTCGACGGATACGACGTATTATTAGAATTTTAATGAAACCGCACGTCAGAATTCACTAGCTCGAAGGAAAATTTACAGGAATCGACTTATACCAACTCAACTAGATAGACAAGCGTACAGTTATGAATCTGAAATTGTTCATCAAATTTTGTAGTACATGAACATTTTCAGTTAAAGCCCAATTTTAACACTCAATTATAGCAAAAAAATGGCACCTTCAGTTTCCAGATAGTCAAGATATAGAAAACTTCTCAAATATAATTTTGCTCTGATTAAATTTTACCAATTAAGGCGAATACAAGAGCTAATGTGACTCTCGCTCGCACGTTTCGACATGTTGAAAGATATAAAATCACTAAACACATTTTCAAAAAATCGCTATCAAACCATTTTCACCACCACTAACTGTGTGCAATCACATTGCACACAGTTTCGTAAAATTTTCGTTTTGATCGATACATGTTTTCCTACTCAAAAGTCGGTTTGGGAAGCCTTGAGCTAAAGTATTGTGGGTTTTATGTCGGGCAGAGTACACTCCTATCCTACATTATCTTCTCAGTAGGTACACTTCATTTTATTGTTCTATTTTAACTTTTCTATATAGTTTCTGGTATATTACACTGAATACTCTGCTCTGTTCTGTTTTTGCAAAGACTTTGTTTATGAGCTTCTTGAATTTAATGGTATTATTGGTCATTCAAAAGCATATATTTTCTCTTAAGCCTCATGTATGTGGGCTTAGTGAGTGAGTAGCTGTGCTAGTAGGTTGGTTATTTAATCTGTCTTGGGCAGTACTTTTAATACTGTTTTGACTTTGAAGATGCCATGCAACTCAGTATTTCTTATGAGTCAGAGATTTTTATATTAAGTTTAACACGTTGATCAAAAGTAAGCTGGTGGAAATTTTCGAACTTTTTAATCCATCTTTACAATTTCACCTAATGGTTAGTGACGATGTAGCAGACTATTGGAGCCTTGGATTTTTTTTCTCGCTCTTTTTTCTTAAATCCAATTAAAAAACTTCAGTTTTCTGAAGTTTTAACTTCTATGTGACAGTAAGTGTGCACCAGGATACTGTTTCATCTTAAATAAATCTTTGTATATTATTTACTTTAGTTTTATGGGCTCTATTTAACTTTCGTTTTATGGATTCTATGGGGTAAGTAAAAAAAGCAAATTCAAATCAAACTCAAAAAGGTCTTTATAATTCAATCAAAAGGATCACTTTGAAAAGTCTTTAAACTAAGTAAATCTGGAAGCCCCAGTTCCTTGCAACCAGCCTAGAAAAACAGACAAGGCAAGCCGCCCTTGACATAATATTGTAGATGATTTATACAATTTCAGAGGCTACATTTCACTCATGCCCTTATTAACGGGACAATTAGTGCCTGGGACAGGATTTTAGATTGAGTAAACGGTGGGGTATAATCTATGGGGCAGGTTTATAAATAAGGTACAAATTACGCCTGTAAGTGACAGGCTGACAGCGCATATACTTATTACTTAAACATTACATAATATTTACTCTAGCCTTATGTATTTTATGAAATAAAATCTTAATTAAGTAATATACAGCCTTCACAGCTCAGTTGGTAGTAGCTCTGCCTTCTGCGCCGTAGGCTGTGGGTTCGATCCCCACCGAGAACAAACATTTGTGTGATTAACATAGATGTTTGTTCTCTGTCTGGGTGTTATATAATATTATAAGTATGTATTTACAAAAAAAAAAGTATGTAAGTAGTATATCAGCTATCTGGTTCCTATATCACAAGCTTTGGCTTAGTTTGGGGCGAGATAGTGTTGTGTGGAATGTCCACCAATATTTATTTATTATACAAAGTCTAACATAGATAAGATTAATTAGAATAATTAAAACGCTGTTTTTGGAAAACCCCTATTTAAGCTTTAGGGAAAATTTCTGTAAGTATTTTTATCTGTAGACCACGTAGTGTACTAGGGAATCTGAGCTCATAGTAATATGGTGCTTAGTTGTCATCAAATTCAAAATTACCTATTATACAAGGTGTTCCATAAGTTGTGTATATAAACTTCAGGGGGCTAAAGTACCCATCAATATGAACAACTTTTTCTAAGGAACCAACACTGTGAACGCGAAAAAAAAACAGCTGTTTCATACAAAAGTTCAATACCTACCAGGCTAAAATGTATGAAACAGCTGTTTTTTTTTTCGCGTTCACAGTGTTGGTTCCATAGAAAAAGTTGTTCATATTGATGGGTACTTTAGCCCCCTGAAGTTTATATACACAACTTATGGAACACCTTGTATATTATTTATACACCACAATAATAAAAAACTGTAGGGCTATTTAAAATAACGTCAGTTTCTGTCGTTTTTGTTTATAAGCAGAGAGAGAGTGACAAAGATTTTTTAATATAGTCCCACAATTTATTATGAGAGCGGAATATATAAAAAAATCTTTGTGATTTCCTTAAGTGTAGGTAAAAACTATAAAACTAATAAAAAATTAAGCTCTAATTTCACCATGCTATGTAAGATTAACAAAGGATTAAATATGTCGAAATGTACGCGTTTGACATCTAAGGTTAGATTTAACGGCCTGTTAATCTTAATCCTTGATCAGTAACTAACAGAGCATGGTGAAATCAGCTCTAAGAGTGACAAATTCTGACGTTTCCGAATGTTACAAAATAGCCATGCAGAATCTTATACAAAGCACCCATAATCATTACCGCTCAATTTTTCTTGATTGTTAACAATAGTGTTCGAGTGATTGTGAGTGAGTGGTCATGATTGACGCCATTTTAGATTCGTTTTTTTATACAACTTTATCTGCTGGAATAAGCAGATGGCCCACCTGATGTTAAGTGGTAACCATCACCTTTAACAAAGCATTGCCTCGTAAGTCACACACGATAGGAACGTGCCCTACGATGCACTGCCCTGCGTCCATCAACTTGAGGCATACAGAACTAACGCACCGACAACACAAACCTTCAGGAACTGGCTTATTGAACAATGTTTTTATAGGATTGATAAATTTATTAATTGACTACTTATTTCATTTGACAAAATTTTATTATAATTACATTACCTTAAAATAATTAATTTATTGAATGATGTTTTAAATGTTCATCATTTTACTTAATGGAATTATTATTGTTATTATTTTTTACCGATTTTATCCTGTGTTTCATAGATCTCTATCAATTTAATTTTATTGTTTTTTTATAAATTTGTATGTACAATGTATTAAATTAAATGTCCTGTAACAAATCTGGTATGAAAAAACTATGAACAGATGTTAAGCCTCATGTGCCTGTATTTACACAAGTTATTATTCTAAACTAGCGACCCGCCCCGGCTTCGCACGGTTATTGTGGGTTATCCCTAAGAGATTATGCTTGTATTATGCATATAAACCTTCCTCTTGAATCACTCTTTCTATAAAAAAAACCGCATCAAAATCCGCTGCGTAGTTTTAAAGATAGGGATATAGGGACAGAGAAAGCAACTTTGTTTTATACTATGTAGTGATGTCATCTGTTTCAACATTGGTGTCTTCACCTGCCATTGATGCTAGTTGGCGTAACATTCCATCTGCAGGAAGCACTAAGTCACCCTCCTTGCAAGCTGCGAGCAGCCACGACAGCCTGCTCGACAACTAATGCAAGATGCAATCAGAACGTTACGCCATTTTGTTTCTCTTCTTTCTTCGCTGTCTTCTTTCTTCTTTGTATTATAAATAAGGCATTTACTGACTAAGGGGCTGACAACTATCAAACAACTTCTCGCTCGCACGTTTCGACATGTTGAAAGATATAAAATCACTAAACTCATTTTCGAAAAATCGCAATCAACCATTTTGTGTGCAATCACATTGCACACAGTTTAGTAATAAAATCATTTTGATCGATACATGTTCTCGTACTCAAAAGTTTGCTTTATTAGTTTTCGTACAAAAGCAAACTTTTAAATAGGAAAACATGTATCGATCAAAATGAAATTTTTACTAAACTGTGTGCAATGTGATTGCACACAAAATGGTTGATTGCGATTTTTCGAAAATGAGTTTAGTGATTTTATATCTTTCAACATGTCGAAACGTGCGAGCGAGAGTCACATTAGCTCTTGTCTTCGCCTTAACGCGTTGACGGACGGTACCTATTTAAATCATCTTATAATGGATACTGGTTGAACACATAACATTGTTGCAATAAGTTTCAATCAGTTTCTGTTTGTAATAAGTAAATGTGACGGCTATGCGGTTACATTTTAGCTGCAGTTGCTAACAAAGTTAGATTACAACTGTACCCCAATTATGAGTTGTGTTTACCATATTTGGTTTTTCGTTTTTGATCCGTGTTCATTGCGGGTTTAGTATAAAGCCGCGATAGAGATACCGATACGGAACTTTGTGTTCTACTACTAATTTTCATCATACTTGCAACATAAAGTTAACGAGAAACCAAATATGGTAAACACAACTCATACTTGGGGTTCAGGTGTTTCTATTGATGGATAATCGCAAAACTTTCATATTGTTTTATATATTAATTGGTTTCTTATAGAAACTGATTGCAACAAAGTTATGTGATCAGCCAGCGGCACACAGTTACTGTTTCAGAAATGTCAATCAAATGAGGGTAGGATCGTACGATCTGTCAACGCGTTAAGCAAGTGTTATAGTTGGAGATGATGCCCAAACTTTGTTGCAATCAGTTTCTGATTGAAAGTGAATATGACGGATAACGTTTGGATATCAACAGGTTTCTAACAATTGGTAATTGCAAAACACTTTTTTTACTGATTGCTTGCTTTCACTGATTGCAACAAAGTTATGTTATTACCCTACTGGGGCTACTTGTATGTCAGGAGTCCGTATTATACCAATAAGGGTACCTATTAACAATTAAGTTTACATTATACAATAATGTTTAGCAAAATGAGTAAAAAATTTAAACAAAATGTTACCATTGTATCTCAAAGTTATGAAGTTATTAACCGATTGAATCATGAGCCAATGGCGATGTTAACATATTCCCGTATCAAGAGAATTGTCCAGGATTCGAATCCCAATTGATTCACATTCACAAGTGTTACAAAGAGATAGTATAGTCAGCGACAAAAGTAGATAAACAATTTCAGTTATTTAACGCTCTTATTATGTGGATCTAAAGTGCAACTTTGAGTAAAATTTAATTAAAAAAAAACAATTGAACAAAACCATAAACGATTCTACTTTTGTCGCTGTGTAAAATATACAAGGATAAAAAAAAGGTTGGATTCATCATTAAACAAAAGAAGGTTGGATTCTTCATTTTTCTTTCTTCTATTGAGACCGATGTGGCACACGCCACCCACCCACCATTCGACAAGACTGATGGGTAAAAACCACCGGTCGAGACGAATGGTGGGAGCGTAACGTGATAATATATCCTTTATTTGTTTCTCTCTTCTGTTTGCTTCTTTTTTCTCTCGACGTATTGAATAGGTACTTACACAATTTTGTTTGTATTTACTTGTTGTACATACCTCTAGTTTTACCTGTAATTTTGTTTGCAGGGTTCCGTACCCAAAGGGTAAAACGGGACCCTATTACTAAGACTCCGCTGTCCGTCCGTCTGTCACCAGGCTGTATCTCATGAACCGTGATAGTTAGACAGTTGAAATTTTCACAGATGATGTATTTCTGTTGACGCTTTAACAACAACTACTAAAAAACAGAATAAAATAAATATTTAAGGGGCTCCCATACAACAAACGTGATTTTTTTGCCGTTTTTATAGACAATGGTAAGGAACCCTTCGTGCGCGAGTTCGACTCGCACTTGTTCTATTTTGTGATATTCAATATAGTATAATTATTCAATATACAATATACCTATAGTTATATTCTATTCAATTCTACCAGGTAAATTTATGGATATGTAAAGGAAATGTAGTGACATTTAAAAACCTGGGTTTTAAAGACTCCCGAAAATCGAAGGTTTTTTAAACCCTAATGGTTAGTGACGTAACAACGATGGAGCAGCCGCCTTATCGCGAAAGTTATCGTTTTTACATTGTCTCGCAGGTCACAAACGTTAGGAACGTGCCCTACGATGCCATGCCCAGATCGTTTTTACATTGTCTCGCAGTTCACGAACGTTAGGAACGTGCCCTACGATACCATGCCCTGCGTCCATCCATAAATTACGTCACACGTTAAGGGAGACGGAGGGGGTCGACGAAGTGGGACATTCTGTGACAAGGGGTGGGGAGGGATCCAAATTTTGTGACATCACATTTTCAAAATGTAATATTTTAGTAGTACTTCCCCGGGCGAGCCTTTCACAAAGAGCTCTACTACTATAGATATGTCGGACAAAATATAGTAAAGAAATAGATTTAAAGACACACAAAAGATACAGAATAGCTTTTGACCTCGGATTCTTTTACACATGCTCGTAGGTATATCCGGAACTGTAGACACATGTGTGATTTTAAGTAGCTAACTATGAATAAGTTCTTATAATAATTCTGGAAATCTGCCATTGGATGCCCGCCCACGTAATACCGACGACTTTAGCACAAGCGAAGTGCACTCGACTTGATTCACACTAAAATATTCAGTACCCGAATTCTTGAGTTTTGTTTTTCGTTATAGTATGGAAAACTTACCGAGTCTCCATACAAAAAACGCCTGACGTTACGAAAAACTAATTATGGTAAGCAAAACTCATACTTGGGGTACTGTTAGAAAAATAAATCCTTACTTACTAATTATTATAAACGCGAAAGTTTGTAAGTATGGATGGATGGATGTTTGTTACTCTTTCACGTAAAAACTACAGAATGGATTTTAATGAAACTTTACAATAATATAGCTTATACATCAGAACAACACATAGGCTACAATTTATAAAGATATTGTGTGACTAATCCTGCGCAGACGAAGTCGCGGGCACCAGCTTGTGTTCACATAAATTGCCCTTGGTAGGTGTCCCACAACAGAACGAGGTCAGTTAGAATAAAATATTCATGGCTTTTATTATTCCAATAAGTTCTACTATCAATGTACGTGATCATAACTGCCTATACTAAAGGACTGTATAGTTACTATGTGTATAATTTATCATTGAACGAAGAGGAAGTGGCTAGTTTTATCAAGTACCAACCAAGGTCGCACAAACACGAGCTAACAAAGAGTTGCGTCATGGGTAGCGTGTGTGTGAGAGGCGAACGCGGGAGCGATTATCTAGATCAGCCTTTCCCAAAGTGGGCGATAACGCCCCCTTGTGGGCGCTGCAGGCCTAAAGGGGGGCGGCAAGAGACCCAGAAAAAAAAGGGGGGAAATAACTTGAGACCTGAGCGCCGTTGTGTACTACCGCTCAGGGCTCAAGTTAACTCTTGCGGGTTATAGTCAGTCTCGTTTAGAATGAATGTTTAATCTCCGCTTATATAGCTCACAATAATGAATTTAATTTGAAGTTATAGTGGTTTTTATGTGAGTGAAAAAATGGGAGCTCTAAAAAATAATTTATTCTGAAAGTGGGCAGCAGACAAAATAAGTTTGGGAACCACTTGATCTAGATCTTATATACCATCTTATAATAAAAAAAGGAATACTGGGGAGCAATGGCGTCGCCAGCCCATGGCCCAGAGGGGGGCAAGTTTATATTATGGAGGATGAGAAAAATAAAAAATCTAGGTAGAGTCAAGAGCGTGAAGCTTCACAGCTTGTAGCACGAATCTTTGCCTCTATGGCGATTGTAATAGGAATGGTTCCAACTTAGGCCTTAGGAATTTGTTTTTTTTGCAGTCGGCTACATTTTTTTTAATCTCTAGGGGGGGCAGCTGCCCCTACCTGCCCTCTCTTGGCGACGGCCTTGCTGGGGAGTAAAGATTTTCGAGTAGCGACCACAACTCGATGAACCAACCGACGACGGTTGTAAAGATCAAAATTGTTCTTTCTGGAAATGTATCGAGTAGACTTGCTCGCAAAGGATTGATGATGATGATACTACTAATATAACAATGGTATTATTATTCATTAGAAGCTCATGACGTCTCTAGGGTATTTATGCCAGAACTCGTAACGTAACGAGCGGATTACCTTGCTGAAGATTTAAGACGACCGCTAGTAATGTAACCGATTTAAATACGGTAACTAGAAAAAAAATGGTATGTTTGAAAACTTGTTCGGGTTTAAATAAAGTTCTGTTGAACCTTTGTGAACCTGTTCTCCAAAACTTCACTGATTTTATATCTTCTAGTAATTTTAAATGTATGAGCGATTCGGAGATTGCTTCAAAAGTTATTAACTTTCAATGTTCATATCCATTGGCAATACGATTACCACTAAGTAGTCCCCGTGTCATGGAACCTTGCGGTGTAATCTGTGCTGTAGCGAGACCCGCTCTCGCTTCAGCTTATTACTGAAAACGCAGCCATAGACCTAGAAGCGATATCGTGTCGACTAACAGAATGTCGTACTCTGCAAATTGAACGTTATAATGTAGGTTTTAAGGTTAAATGTTGATAATTGAGAATCATTTGTAGGACTGTATATTTTAAGCGCGAGGTGAAGGAAATAAGTCATTCAAAGCATCTAATACTCCGATCTGCGTCCTAGAACTGAAGGTTACATGCAATCCAAATGCTTTTGAAATGTAAATGTTCATCTTTTGGTTTGAAGGCGCGAAGAACTGGCGCCTTGAATCACCTGGCGTTTCAAATTGATCCATGTGATTTTGAAATACAAAAAATAATTTATTGTTTCAAAAACAGAGTAATCAGATATATTTAATACATTTTTTTAATTTATAGATGGCAATTGGAGTTTTTTTATACAACCAGCTGATGGAACAAGCAGATGGCCCATCTGATGTTAAGTGGTAACCATCACCTATAACACATCATTGCCTCGTAAGTCACGCACGATAGGAACGTGCCATACGATGCACTGCCCTGCGTCCATCAGCTTGAGGCATAAGATGTTAAGCCTCATGTGCCTGTAATTAAGGAGTATGCTCAGCACTCATTCTGCGCATCATAGTATTTTACTGAAATAAGACCGTTTTGATTTTCATCTATACTTGTTAATTAGAAGTGAAACCCGCTTATATCTAAGTTTCCCATTTCAAGACTTACTTAGTTGTATTCGCTATCAAATAGGGTCACACACGTGGACTGAAGCGGACGTAATCTTACCTCAGTTTACTGTTATGCTAGATCCTTCAATGCCTAAGGAGTTAGGGTGCAACCAAAATCCGACAGAATGTTTCAAGCATATACCTAGTATTTGCATTTTGCAGTAGTTTTTACTGAATGAGCGACTTAATTTTTTTTTAATTTCTTTTTTAACAAAATCAATAATTACAGTATTCATTTCACAACATCGTGAAACCTAGTAAGGTATGTATCGATGTTGGCACTGACTCGAGCTGTTACACTTTTTAAACACAGAAATTATAGTAGGATTAATTGGGTAAGTAAACTTATTAAAATTAGGACTTTATTGCATGCATAACAACATAATTAGTAAGAAGGTAAAAATAATAACTTTCTTTCATTTGATTAACTTATTTATGGGTCAGTTGATACCGCTGTTATTTAGATACCTAAAGACAAATATCACAACTTACAACAAGTGGCGTAGCTAGGTAGACAAGGGTCGCGGTGCATAGAGATAGATTTTTGTGAGCAGGCTCAAGGCTTTCTAGCTTCGAGAGCTGGCTGACTCTCTCTTTTCAAAGCTTAGGTTAGAAGGCCCCCTGAGCTCCGGCGCCCTGGTGCACTGCACCACATGACCCTACGATAGCTATGCCACTGCTTACAACTCCTCATGAAAGACTACCAAATAGTTACATTTTCAGAGGTCACCACTATAAGGTTTTGTAGATTTGGTGAAGCTAAATCATGCAAGAAAAACGAACACAACATCGTATGCAGATTCTGGGCAGAAACTGGTGACACTATTGCGGGTAACCAGTATGGTTTTGTTAACGAGAAAAACTTCTTATCGTGTGACTGGTTTCTTTCGAAACAGTGTGGTGTGAAAGGGTTTTTAAGGTTTTCAAAGAGGCTTCTTCGAGAACTTGACACATGTTTTAGAACTTTTTAGGTTCGCACGATTTCCTCACGATGTTTTCCTTCACCTTTTGAGAGTACTGGCTCTGTGATCATACATTTTTGAACAGAAAAGCTCATTTATGCTCAGGATTGGAAGGCCGCTACCACTAGTGCTCCAGGCTATCCAGAAAAGACATACCTGGCTGGTGTCGCTGTCGAACACCGCATCGTACGCGTAGATTCTCGGCGGCTCCGGCGGCGTCACATTGTTGCGGGTCACCGCTATGGTGTTGTGGCCGTTGTCGACAGAGACGCAGTTATACGAGCCATCTGCCTTCTCCCTCTGGTCCATGGGACGGATCCGGACGACCACGCGGACATTCTCCACGGTAGGCGTCGCGAGCTCCGCGTCCTTAAAGGAGTATTTAATTTAATTAATCAGAGGCCTGATTACGAATGAATTTTGACATTTGTGGCGTTAACGAATCCTAGAGATATTCGACCTTATTCTGTTGCAGTTAGGGATGCGATACGATTACGCGACTAACATCAAATTCTTGATTAGACCATAGGACTGCAAATTAGGCAGGACAAAAGACTTAATAATGTTTCAACCTGTCTAAACATCTATGTACGTATCGAAAGGCTAAATTTGTCACGTATATCCCAATAAACAAGCAGCGTCAAGATGAAGGAATGAAAAGAAAAATGTCTCGTGAAAACCTCGACCACAAAAGTAAAGTCTGCGAAATCTTGGAATTTTGTCAATTTGATCTGGCAACTCTAACAAAGGATTTTACAACTGAAGCAAATGCTAATGCGAATGCTCGAAGAAGTTATGACGCCATTACCTATTTGTGTCCTAGCATACATAATGTGAAAAGCAAAGTAGGTAAGTGGGTCGAGCGCGAGTCGCGACGTACCTAGTAGCGTTTGGGCAACTGCGTTTCTATTAGTTTGCCCTTGGCGGTAAATTTGACGAATTTAGCCAATGTTACCAGTTCCGAATAATGTTTAGTATGATTGTTGAAACGTTAACAATTCCGAACAATGATGAATGATTTTAAGACGCGGGTTGACGTCTTAAACTATATGGTTCCCATATCACAAGCTTTGGCTTAGTTTGGGGCTAGATAGTGCTGTGTGGATAGTCCAAAAATATTTATTTATTTTTTATTTAAACTTACTTTACTACAAAAATGTTTAAAAAAATGATAAGCAGGTTTAATTCAGGCATAAAACCAAAATGCAGTCTTTTTAGACTTTAATTAATTTTATACTGTTACTTTTTGTTGCTTGAAATCATTCTTTGAATATTTTTATCGTGCTATTCTTTCGTAATTGTAGTGCTATCAAATAATCATACAATAACACGACGCGACCAACGAACCGTATCACAAAGACGCAAGACTCAAATTGCCAAATGCGTAAACATTTCGGCCTTTAACAATCTATCGGAACATTTTTTGTGAATGCGATAAACTTCGCCCTGGCCTGGATTACGACGATTTCCTTGAGCTGGTTCAAATTTAACTTTAGATAACTACTTGACAGACTATGTACGTACTACAGTGGTGTCAATTCAGGTGTCGCAAACTAATTTCACAGCACTAAAAATGATGCCATCATTTTCACTGCGATCGTTATGAAAGGGACGGCAACATTTTTAGTGCTGTCTAATTAGTTTAGTTTTTGCGACATCTGATTTGACACCATTAACTCAAGCTCGAGTTTTGTTTTTTTTCTTTATTGCGATTGCGAACCCCGGTTTTGTATTGAGACGTGGAAAGTGTGCGTATTGGGCGTGCTGAAAACTCTCATGAGACTCGTGATGCTGGCAATACCAAATAACAAAAACTAAAAAAAAAACTGCAGTACAATGGCGGCATAGTGGCACTGATCTCATCGTTTGATCCTTGGATCATGGTTCAAATCTCGCACCAATGGATTAAAAAAAACGCGTTATTGCTTTCGACGGCGATGGACTGGCAATATCACGTATGGAATACTAACTACAGCAAAATGCCAGATGTTGGACGAGCTTCAGATAATAAAGGATGTGTAGTAGTTACACACGGTTCCAGCGATCTAATTCCAGGATGTATACACAGGACTGTACTAGTTGTGTCTCAGGAGCCAACTGATGAACTGTATTCGAATCCATTTTCACTTCTTTATGAATTATCAAGTGAAAGAAGATACATATTTCTGTTTATTTAATTTTACACAAGATCTTTTATTAGTAGTTCACCAATGCTCAAGAATTAAGAATGGAATGACCGGTGGGGTAAACAGATTCTTGAATAATTTCTAAATATTTTATTAAGTGTCCCAAAAACTATAGAAAATTTAATTTTAGAAGGTAATACAAAATTTAACTTTATTGGCCAGCACCTACAGAAGCAAAAAAATCCCCTACAGCGCTGGATTGCAGTGGCGCCATTTTGAAAACTAGTAAGATAAATTTATTTCCATTCAGAGTAATGAGGTTTCTGCCAAATTTTGCATTTATTGCAATTTAGAAAATGTAGAAATTCATAAAGTTGTATACTTTGAATTCACATTTATTGTATAAATCTGTACTTTTTATATTTTTCAGATAATTACAAGGTGATTTTCAAGAATTGTTTTTTTTCCACCTTTACTTACTGTTCACCATGCACGATGGTCTCGTATCCCTGCAGTTGAATCATTTTATTTGTTTTACCGACACGACTTTCAAATATTTATAAAAGTAATAATTTTTTTATATAAACAATATCCTATCCTTTTTAAAATTGCAATTAAATTCACTCACAGGCATCACGAAATATTTAGATTTACTGATAAAACACTAGAGAATCACTTGAAAACATTTACGGTAAATAAATTTCTTTGTTTGCAAGTAACTATCTACGCGTGTTGGTGCGCGTCTGCATTCTGCAAGCTCTGACGATCGTCTGATGCCACCCTCGGAGCTCGCAGCACCCCCCTTCCACGATTAGTACCCCCCTCCACCGGCCGCGCCCCTATGCAGGTGTGTCAAGGATTTCAATACAAAAGAAATAGGTACTAGGTACTGGAGTGAGGAGTAATAGCTGCTAGTTGTATCTTCTGTAGTAAAAATTATTATGTGCGGAGCGTGTTTATCAAAATAAACTTTAGTGCTTTGTTATTTTGGATAATTAAAGTAATATTTACCTACTTAAAATACTGTACAATAATAAATTTGACTCCCAATGAACATTAAAAATATATATTTGGTATCTATTTTGCAGGACTTATAAAATACGTAACAGTGCCTTTTAGAAGAAAATCCCAAGTTTTCCATTGTTTTCAGATATTATTACGCGCTTCAGAAGGTCGATGATACGATGACCTAGTTTACTGATACAGAGTTAATTTTTATGCTTCGGTTGCTGGTCGCAATACTTGAGAAGTGTTATGGGTCAAACTAAATTTTATGTATTTCAAGTTGTGTAAAAGACAATGGATTCATTATTAGGAATTAAAATATTTACTGGTGTGTATAAAATTCTTACAAAATAAATATTTTATAACTGTGTGGATTGTTATTGTACAGTCACAAGCAACATGATTAAGTTTTCAAAATTACATATAATCAATTTTGGTAGATTCTGTCATCATTACTTTTGTAGAATAATAATAAAATATACAATATTAATAATTTTAAGAGTAGTAGTGCTCTTTGTGAAGGGCTCGTCCGGGGAAATACTAGCCTTTGTCTGCCGCCAAGCAGCGTTGCTGTGTTTCGGTTTGAAGAGTGTGGTTGCTGGTGTAATTACAGGCACATGGGGCATAACATCTGTATGCCCTAGGTTGATGGACGCAGGGCAGTGTTTAGAAAATTATGGAGTATAACAATATTATTGCATTTACATAGGTATTTTTATTTTTTAAATTTTGTAAATAAAATCTTATTAATGTATGAATTGATGTAGGTATGATGTGTGTTTTATTTTTTATATGACTTGCTGGAACAAGCTGATGGCCTATCTAATATTAGGAGGTAACCATCACCTATTAACAAAGCATTGCCTCACATGCAATCACCGATATCCAACAAAGGCTTATACTGAGGAAGCATGCAATAATGTGTAGCTTGACCCAAATAGCTGTTCCAATTTGACCTATTTTATGTGACCCAAATTCATCTTCTTTGTTCCATATGTTAGAAATGTGTTATTTTAATTAGAATCATGATGATGATGATGGTGTCAATTAGAATATTAGGTACTCTTGATATTTAAAAGTGACCCTTGTGATAGAACTGAATAAAGACCATTATTGTTTGATAGAAAACCCTCTCTGCAATAGTTTGTGATTAGTCGGTGACAAATAGAGCTGGAATAAGGAGGAGGCCTTTGTGTCCACATACACACTAGACAGAACTGTTATTTAATTTATATTGATAAAAATTCTGTTATTCTGTACTGTATTTAAGTAAGTAAATAACTATTATGTGACATCAATAATGCCTATAAAATCAAAATGAAGTAGTTGGGATAAGTAGTTGGCGATACAATCACCTACTGTATTTAACATAGTTTTAGGATTTGAATACATATTTTTTTATAAAGTAAAGTTTTCTCTCTATTGACTTGCTTTTATAAGTATTTGACATTAAAAAAGTATACCGGCATTTGCATTTATAGAAGATGATTCATACAGAGTCAGAGTTATTTACAAACGGAGGTTGCCTTATGACAATAACACAATCGGAGAACCCCAGTTTGTTAACCTACAGGTACTCCTTAAGGAGTCAGACACAATATAAAATTAAGAATCCTGGTGTTCTACTAGTTAACTTTTATGAGACAGATGGCGCTGCAGTATGCTACCGGACATGGAAATTTACTGAGTGATTGCGAAAGTAGTTATTTTATTGAGCTTAGTTACTTACATATACCATGAGAAACATTAGACGAACTCCACATTTTGATGTTGTAGCTCTAGGTACATCTACCTAGAGAACAAAACGTCCGACCCCGGGAGAAACTAATGGATAGCGTCCCTAGTATCGATCTATCAAACATAAACGCTTTCCAAAAAGAATCTTATAGGAATAAGATGATGAAAAACTAAACAGACGGGAACAGGTGGCGACAGATAGCGCAGTGTTCGTTAGTAGGTACCTCAACGTAAGCACCGCGAGCGGCCGTGACCCAATGAAAATATGTAGGTAGGTAGTAGGTACATGAATTTACGTTCATGATTTAGTGGTTCTACCTACACAAATAAAAAAAGCAGTTTGCCTAAGAAAAAATAATAAAAAGGCCTAACATATTGCGCATTGCGATGGATTAACAAAGACCAATCTAAAGCGTGATCAGTGTGCGATATGATATCATATTTCCGGAGTCACATGTCGAAAATGAATGTGCAATGTTCAAACTTACGGGCATTATGCTGCTTCACCACGCGCACGTCGTATTACAGGAACATGAATTTCAAAGCGTAATCACAAAGAAAACTAGGTTTCGGTTTAAATAAATGCTTAGAAAAATCGATAAAGACAACTTTACCAAACTCAATTTCTTTCCTGAACGAAATGTAAATGGATGAATAGCAATAGGAAAATGAGAGAAGGAAGGAAATGAAATGAATGACATGACATGAATCATGACATTACATTTTCTGAAAAGATTACCAGGTTATTCATTTCAAATTCTACTGAAAATACTGATTTCCGGTAGAAATATAGCCTAATAAAATAAATAGCCTACAGCCTACCCAATTAAATTAAATGAGAGCAATGGGGAAAAACGAGGACGTGTTTCGTCAATAATATGTATGGATATGGAGCCCGGGTTGGGTCTGTGTACAGTGTATATAAATATCACTTAGCAATTTATTTAACTGTTTTCATTACTTTTTTTCTACATTTCTACTTCGTTTTCTTGTGCTTCAAAATTTTCTTGATTAAAGTGAGCAACACAATTTACTAAAGATGGAGTAATAAATATGGACTTTCTTTTTTACATGCGTGAACTGTCATTTTGACAACTTTTATATATGTCAAGCTTGCGAGTGGAACTCATTACAAACGTCATGTCAAACGTCAATTACAGACTATGTGGCTCACATAGTAAAAATTCGAACAGATAAGCATTTAGGTATCGCAACTTTATTCGCCAACAAATTAATGAAATTGCACTTCTATTTTTTTCAAATGTTATCATGTGGTGTACATATACCAAACCCACAATGAAATATGTTCTTTATAACATATACAATCCATTGTAATGCCCCAACGGGGCATGTCCTGGACAATTTGTTGCCCTCTAAGAACTACTCTAGTTAAACAAGATCAAACAGTGAATAAATGATTGTTAATTGTGATTATGATTAAAAGTACAATAAGTAGACAGTACCCCAAGTATGAGTTTTGCTTACCATATTTCGTTTTTCGTTTTACGTTTTTGCTCCGTGCTCATTGCGGGTTTTGTAAAGTTCCATATCTGTATCCCTATCGCGGCTTCATACAAAACCCGCAATGAATACGGAACAAAAACGTAAAACAAAAAACCAAATATGGTAAGCAAAACTCATACTTGGGGTACTGGTCAGTTAGAAAATCGAAAACCAAATAACGACGTGACGTAACAACGCGACGAGTTGCGACGTGACGATGTTCTTAGGATCAAATTATATATTTGCCTCATGTAGTTTCGAACTATTCTCAACTGAACGTTTTTGATAAAACACCATACATTAATGTTTAATTAAGCATATTTTTAAGCTAAAATAATTCTACTGCTTTAGAAAAATATCCATTGACTTGGCAGCACCGAATATGAAATTAAAAATAAAATAGTCTTTGGCAAAAAGACTAGTATTCAAAAACTAGAAAAATATAAAGTACACGCTACATGATAGTTCATGCACTTGAAGGCCAGTTGTGCTTTTTTTAGTCTGTAATATGTATTTTTTTGGAACCCCTTTGTTGATTCATCCATCCATGCGGCCCACTCAGATGTGTCCCACCATCACAATCAGTACCCAACATACTTGGGGTACAGGTAAACCCACGGTAAACCTCAACAGACAAAAAATCAGGATCACGACTTTGATCCCCCAAGCACTTGTAATATCTACCGTACCTAGTAACCACTGGACATACCTCTGACTACCTCCACTAATGATATTCTTGAGTTGGTACTTGGAGCTAAAAGATCTAATGGAATATCTACTGTGCCTTAGGATCAAAGTCTGAGCTGTTTCTGATTTCTTACATCAAGGGACATTGGCCAATGGCTGCTCGCGTACTCACACGTTGGCTCAACTATCAGTTGACATTATTTGCTTGTAACGGTGAAGGCGGATGTTTAAGTATAAACTAAACAAGTAAGTTTTTAATTAAAAATACTTAACTAGTGATTATAAATGTATTTGAACTAGTAGCAGCTGCTACTGATGAATTTCCTGTTAAACAACAATAAATATCAATTAGGCAATAGATGAACCTATGAGCAATTACATTCCACGGGGCTCCGTTTTATTTGTTCTCCGTCGGGGAGTTTTAAAATGTTTTAAAAGTAATTAATGACAAAAATAAAAAAATAGTAGGTAATATTTTTCATGATGGTTTTTTGATGGATGGCAGGCAATCATGACTAAACGTGAAGAGGAGCCATGAGGAGATGGTTTGGCTGTCAAATTTTGTCGTCTTTACAGACACTGACACTGACACTGACACTGTCTCTGTATTGTTATTTGTTTTTGTCAGCAGTGTCTAGCCATGGGTAACTCACTCAAAAAACATGATCTGCAGCGCATCGGCTCATTTACAGTCTCGAGCCGGAGCCGAGCCGCGGTTCAAACGGCTCAGAATTTCAGGGCCAATTAATTTTCATGTACCTTCAAAGACTCCAAGCAAGAACCGATAAGACTTGGCAAAAGGACTAGACACCAAAACAAAAAAATACGACTGTAAAAATAATTTTGTAGAAAAATAAACAGGCAAAATCCTTGAATTTGTATGTTAGCAATAACTAATAAATATTGCTAACAATGAACGACTGAATTAAAAAGTTCTACTATTCAAAATGAACCTTACTTGAATAAACGATAAAACGGAAAATATTTATGCAAATTATGACGAGCCTATAACGCAAAATATCCTTAAATATGTATGCTAACACGCGAGGGCATCCACGGGCTGTTGCTTAAACAACTCAAGTTAATAATTCATATTCGTAACCCATACCATTTAAAAACATGCTTTTCTAAAAAGAACCGTAATCCGCCAATTCATCCTAACTCCACTCACTCACCCGCGCAGATATTACTTCAAACGATTCAACTGTTCGAGTAAGTATTGAACCTCTCAATGAATCAAAACAAATATTTAACTCGAACGGTTCAGGGTTCTGTTTATCATAAAACCAATTTTTGAACCGTTTGAGTTGTGTATCACATTTATGAGTAGACCTTTGAACCGCTCCACAGATCAAGAGTGGCAGCATTGGAAATTAGATCTTATTGTCTAGATGAAACAATTCAAATTCATTTAGCAAAATTTTTGAATTGGATATCTTTTTTCTAATATAGACTCTATTTGCCTAGGAATAAAATTTATATTAGGCTGGCATGAGAGCTGTTGAGCCGCTCCAAAATAAATAGAGTCGGTACTGTCGTACTCACTACGATATGAGCCGCTCCAGACACGTACATCTGACTCCTTCTACCCACGGCTAGCAGTGTCAGTCATGAAATTCTTTCAACTCAATTGTTAGATTTGATTCGATCTATGTTTATTTTCAAAAAATAACTATTTAAATGGCTAGAATCTTTGCAGAATTGATCTACCCAATTTAGCTTTTTAGTAACAATTCCCCACTGTCAATTATGTCTGGCGAACCAAGTGTAGACGCGACAAGTATGGATGCAGTTGACGTCGACAATTTCGCGAAGGAGAATGGAACAAATAGCGAAAAAAGTAGCGATTCTGGTGTTGAAACCACCGATGCTTGTTCAGAAACATTCCCTGCATCGTCCGATTCCGATAATTCTCCTATAAAAAGCATAATTAACGATGAAATTGAATTCAACCCCACCTCAATCAATGTAGATAGTGCTGCCAAAATAACAGATAAAATCGTTAACTTCCAAAGTACTGCCACTCCACGCACTACATCTAGCACTACTGAAGACAACTGCATTTCAGATTATCCACACTCTGACGAGTCACCTATTAATTCTGAAAATACCAAAGAGCTACTCACAAATGATGATAAAGTTAGTGCTAAAAACCATGAAATATATGATATAAAAGAAACAGATGTACCTGATTATGAACAGAATAATTTAGAATATAGTAATGCAGTATCCACCTTCAGTATTGATAATTCAACTCATAATATTGGCCATAACTCTTCCTGCGAGAGTTTAGATGTTAAAAACACTAGTCGAACTTTGACAAACAATCTTGCGTCATCATCTATGAGCTTAGACGAGAAAATCGCCTGCAATCTAATGACAAAATCTCAGTTCAGTCGCAGCGCTGAAAACATATCACTATTTAACACAGATCCCTCCACCTTTAGTATTCCTAACAACTTAGATAAAGATGAAATCTTGACCCAGTTTTCTATGCAAAAGAAACAAGTGAACGCCACTCAGAGAATCCCCGAAAATGTAACCCAACCTTTAGATGTACGATACACTCGCATACCAAAAGAAATTTTATCTCAAGATATTGGTAGTATTGTTAAAAATGTCCATGGAATGTTTTCTTCAGTCAGCGGCAGCCTTAAGTATTACACACACAGAACTGCTCAGAAGCCCATTAAAAACTTAAAACCTATTCCGAACAGTAAACTTATGACAGATATATTTGAAGATGAAAGCAATGAGCCTCCAAAACTGGATCAAGATATACCAAATTCGAATGAACCTACTGAAGAGATAAAAGAACAAGATTTGGACCCTAAGACTGAGGTGTTAAGGTTGCAAATTGAATCTTTGGAAAGATTGTTATTTGAACAAAGGAAGGAGAACACTTCACTGAGGGAGAGAGTAAAGCAGCATGTAGATGAATGCCAAGATAAAGATCAAATGTTCAAAGATTTGGAGGGAAAGTTGGATTCGGTAAGTTTTTTTTATACAACTAGCTGATGGAACAAGCAGATGGTCCGCCTGATGTTATGTGGTAACCAATTACCTCGTAAGTAACGCACAATAGGAATGTGCCCTATGATGCACTGCACTGCGTCAATCGACTTGAGGCTTACAGATGTTAAGCCTCATGTGCCTGTAATTACACCAGCAATCACACTCTTCAAACCGAAAAACAGCGTTGCTGCTTGGCGTCAGAAAAAGGCGTGGTGGTAGATCTTACCCGGACAAGCCCTTCACAAAGAGCTCTAAGTAAGTAAGTGACTGACTGTAGTTATAATCATAATGTTTGATGAAATGTGTGCCCTGCAGTGATTTCAATAAGGTGTCTATAATATGTATGGGGTGTCCAACTGTTTTCAGTATTGAATCAAACTTTATTGGGTATTTCTTCTACACTCTCGCGTGAATTCTTTCTGCGGTTCGCGCCGTGAAGTTGGTGTTCCTTCATACTCGCAAAGCGTCGCAGTTTTATTCACCAACCAACTGCGAACCCTTTGTCGAGGGAAAATACCGTCACTGATCGGGGAAAGACCCGAAGCGCGAACGCGAGGCCTCGAAACCATCTACGCTCTATTTCCACGGCTTTCGCGGGCGTTCGAGCTGCGAGTGAGTAGAGGGCGCATAATACCCCGTTTACACTCAGCTCATGTCCGTGGAAATGTGCAGAGACATGAGCAGGGACTTGGGCAATGCGAGAATGTAAACAGGCCCTTCCATGTCCACTCGCGTTGCCGCTCGCGTTGCCGCTCGCGTTGCCCGTGTTGTGAACACACATTGCCGGCGACGCTGCCGCAGACATATGGACGGCAACATTTCCGTCCACGCGAATGGCAGCGCGAATGTCTAAATGTAAACGCAGTATCAGTGGCCTTTTAATATCTCCTGGCTAAAAAAATTACATTTTTTATCACAACTTATCAGACATTGGGTTTGAATATCAAAAAGTATCGAAATAATATTCAAGCTACATCCAAACATTACATTTGGCACATACCCACATTTTGCAGTTGGTATTCCATACGTGACAGGTTGCAAGCTCATCGACGCTGTTAGAATACTAAATGATTTCCTCACGATGTTTTCCTTCACCGTTTAAGAGCACACACATAAATTAAGATAGATAGATGTAAGTGTAATATAACATACGAGAGCACTGGTGTTCTAGTGGTAGCGGCCCCGCCTTCCAATTCTAAGGTTGTGGGTTTGAAACCGGTCGTGCACCAATGAGTTTTTATGTTCAAAAATTATTTGCACAATGCCAGTACTCTCAAACGGTGAAGGAAAACATCGTGAGGAAACCTGCATGTCGTAGAACCTAAAAGGTTCTATAACATTTGCAAGTGCTTGAATGGAGCCCCTTGAGGCGCACTTAAAATCCTTTCAACACACTGTTTCAAAAGAAACTATAGTAGCGTTAATCTCTCGCTGCAGGCTCGGTCGTAAGTTATCGGAACGAGACAGCAATATTGCTCTCTCTCTCTCGCACTTAGGAAAATGGACGATCTTTATATTTATGCGTGTGTTATGATGATCTATGACCGAGTTTGCAGCGTGAGTTTAACGCGACGTGACACGACAAGACATAGAGTGTAATATAAACATTACGTGTTTCAGATGTGCAAACGCGTAGAGCAAGCGGAAAGAGAGAAGGATGCAGCAGTGATGCGCTACGCGAGCGTAGAATGCGCCGCGATCGAAGCGAAGCGAGCCGCCGACGTGGCCGGCCGAGCGGAGCGAGCCGCGCGCGCAGAGCTCGACCTCATGAATGGCAAGCTGAAGTCTGCGCATGGAGAGAAGCAACGGATCATACAACTTTATGACGACAAGGTAAAACTTTAGAGGGTACACTTCACGTTTGAGGTATGGACGTGCCTCTGGTAATAATGGTCCTAATACTTGTACCTAATTTATCTGTTAGTTCTGCTCGTATATGTGTTGTGTACAAAATATATGTATTTTCTTCCTTTACTCTTAACCTTTTGAGATAGGTACCTCAAAAGAGACTAAAGCCAAAGTTGTTAAATTATAATAAGCGGCAACACTTCAAATCACAAAGAACACTTTAAAACTTCTAATAACTCATTCCTTTTTTTTATATTTATTTTATGTTAAAATGTCCAAGAGAGCAGTTGACGGTTGTCAACTGTTCGCTGGCACAGTTATCTCATTCAGTTATCTTATACATTGTTATCTTAAATAAAAGCTTGTTTCAGTGCCACGAGCTTCAGACCAGCGACCGCGAGCTGGCGAAGGTGAGGGATGATATTAAAGAACTGGAGGGGAGGCTCAAGTGGACACAGAGCAAACTGCGCATGGAGATAGACGCTTATAAGGTAAACTATCCTACTAATATTATAAACGCGAAAGTTTCTAAGTATGGATGGATGGACGGATGTTTGTTACTCTTTCACGTAAAAACTACTGAATGGATTTTAATGAAACTTTACAATAATATAGCTTATACATCAGAATAACACATAGGCTAAAATTTATAAAGATATTGTGTGAATTGTACAAAATATGACGATAAGCGTCAAGTAAGTAGGAAAAAATCTACCATCTGCGAGCTATTCCGGCGTGCGCTGTCAAAACCGCTAGAGTTACACAAATGTACTACGCCACGCTAATATAAGCTACTCGAAATACTAATCCTGCGCAGACGAAGTCGCGGGCACAAGCTAGTCTTCCATATTTTTTTAGCCCCTCAACTTTTTCTTTATATAATTACTAGCGGCCTGTCCCAGCTTCGCATGGGTGGTCATAAATTTTTTGAACATTTTAGGATAAACTTAGACCGTGGGTTCGAGCCTCGCATCTACTTATTTCATACATTTGCACGCGCTTCTCCTTGAGTGAGTGAAATCGCACCCCGCGCGTGAACCGTGGACCCGTAAACATTTTTAATTTCGTCATATCTTTTGAATGGAATGTCCGATTTGAAAAATTTAAGAAGTAATCTATAGGTATTGAAACCGTGTTAATTATGAAATGATTTATTTGGATAAGGATTAATACCAAGGTACAAATAAAGACCCTTTTCTAGCGGAGGCATTTCAATTAATTTTTTATAATAAAAGAACACTTATTGTGACATAACTATAATAGTTAGACATATGCTGTCGCGACATTTTTTGTAGATGATAACGTGTTCTACAAAATCTTAGTACATTATTTTGTTCTATCTTCAATAGTTTTCGCAGCGCACGCGATGTAAGGTTTTTTGTTTTCCACCTTGGGTTACATTATTGAAGTTTTAGTAAGGATCCCTGATTTTTTTGAAAATATAATATAGCCTATGTTACTCAGGGATAATGTAGCATTCTAATGGTGAAAGAATTTTTGAAATCGGACCAGTAGTTTTTGAGCCTATTCGTTACATACAAAAATACAAAAATACAAAAATACAAAGTTTACCTCTTTATAATATTAGTGTAGATTTATTCTTTGATACTTTTTCTCATGTAAAACACTTTTATCAGGAGAGCTCAGAACGCGCTGAAAAACTTTCTCAGCAAGTATCGGAACTGGAGGCGGCCAAGGACGTGGCCACTGCCAACGCTACCGACTCTGTCAAGGCCAGACAACTAGGTAACTATAGACAGTATATTATATCATAAGAGTAGTAGAGCTCTTTGTGTGTGGCTCGTCCGGGGAAGTACTACCACCACGCCTTTTTCTGCCGCCAAGCAGCAACGCTGGTTTGAAGAGTGTGGTTGCCGGTGTAATTACAGGCACATGAGGCTTAACATCTGTATGCCTCAAGTTGATGGACGCAGGGCAGTGCGTGCTTTACTAGTTTTCGTACATAAGCAAACTTTTGAGTAGGAAAACTTGTATCGATTAAAATGTTTTTTTACTAAACTATGTGCAATGTGATTGCACACAAAATGGTTTGCTATTTTTCGAAATTGAGTTTAGTGGGCATAGTAGGGCACGTGCGTGACTTGCGGAGGCAATTTTATAGGTGATGTTTACCACTTAACATCAGGTGGGCCATCGGCTTGTTCCATCAGCTAGTTGTATAAAAAAAAACACCTAAATATAACTAAATAAATAAATAATGGTGGATTTTCCACACAGCACTATCTAGCCCCAACTTGATTCATCTTTTATTTTGTCATTTATATACTTGTATTTATTGTATTGTAATACTATTTATTGTATTGTACCTGCATGTACTGATTTGTTTGTTAAGTATTTATGTGTGTGTCCAAAATAAATGCATTTTCTTTCGCCTTTCTTTCTTTCGAAATAAGCAAAGCATGTAATATGGGAACCAGATAGTTGATATAATACTTATATACTTATACTTTTTTGTTGCAAATACGATATTTATAATCACTTCATAGTATAAAACAAAGTCGCTTTCTCTGTCCCTATATCCCTATGTATGCCAAATCTTTAAAACTACGCAACGGATTTTGATGCGGTTTTTTTTATAGAAAGAGTGATTCAAGAGAAAGGTTTATATGCATAATACAAGCATAATCTCTTAGGGATAACCCACAATAACCGTGCGAAGCCGGGGCGGGTCGCTAGTGTAATAAGTTAGTAATAACTTTTTAAAATAGAGGTTTTAAAATAGAGGCTCATATTTTTACCACCTTATGCGAAAATGCAAGTAGGTGGTATTCAAATCATTAATAAATCATTATTATTGAATGTAGCTTAGATAAATTGCAAACTACACCCACACACAAGTGAGTGATGATTGTCTGCTTCTTAAGTTAAATTGTTTTTAAGTTGACAAGGTCTGTACATTTTCAGAAGCAGAGCTAAAGGAGTGTAGAGCCGCTTTAATTCTCTGTCGTCATGAGAGCGAAGATTTGGACCGTAGGTTGACCACCACCGCGCAGCAACTCGACACCTGTAAGAAGGAGAGGGATAACGCTATCGGCTCTCTCGCTCACACCACCGCTGAGGTACTTTCATTATCATTAATATAGCTATCTAAAGTATAATAAGCTTTCCTGATTAGATTATTCTTATTGTATACTTTACATTTTCTAATAGGATAGGATATAATAAAATCTGTATAGTGTGAAAGTAGAAGGAATAAAGGCATTTATAAAGGCTCATTTTATTCATTTTTTTTATATACAAAAGCTGATGGAACAAGCAGATGGCCCACCTGGTTTTAAGTGGTAACCATCACCTATAACAAAGCATTGCCTCGTAAGTCACGTACGATAGGAACGTGCCCTACGATGCACTGCCCTGCGTCCATCAACTTGAGGCATACAGATGTTAATATGTTATTATGAATTCCATATTCAAGACGGTTTCAATACCTATATATAGATTACTTCTTGATTTTTTCAAATCGGACATTCCATTCAAAAGATATGACGAAATTAAAAATGTTAACGGGTCCACAGGTCACGCACGGGGTGCGATTTCACTCACTCAAGGAGAAGGGCATGCAAATGTATGAAATAAGTAGACGCGAGGCTCGAACCCACGGTTTATCCTAAAATGTTCAAAAAATTTATGACCACCCATGCGAAGCTAGGACAGGCTGCTAGTAATTAATATAGCTTTCTAAAGTATAATAAGCTTTCCTTAATAGATTATTCTTATTGTGTACTCAAAATTTTCTAATAGGATAGGATATATGAAAATCTGTATAGTGTGAAAGTAGAAGGAATAAAGACTCATTTTATTCATGTTTAAAATGTACTTGCTTCTCAGATAGAAGTACTGAAAGTAAGCAATCTCCGGTTGGAAGAGGAGGCGGCGGAGCTAGCCGCTCTCAGAGCCAAAGCAGCGCTCGCAGACACACTGAGCTCACGGTTGGAAAGGTACTTTGACCCCTTCTTATTAGCTCCATTCTTTTTTTTTTAATTAGCTATAATCAGTCTTTTGGCTACAATCTCACCTGATGGTAAGCGACGATGTAGCCAACAATGGAGCAGAATGGTCTAGAAGACACTTGTTCACTCTTGCCTTGAAGAGACCCAAGTTGTAGTCTTGTTGTCCATTCATTCTATTCCTATGAATTTTTCCTATTGTAAATTTATTTCCATTAAAATGTGGGTATGTGCCAAATGTAATGTTTTTTTTTACAATTAGGTGATGGAACAAGCAGTGGTAACCATCAACAAAGCATTACCTCGTAAGTCACGCTTGATTGGAACGTGCCCTAAGATGCACTGCCTTGCGTCCATCAACTTGAGGCATACAGATGTTAAGCCTTATGTGCCTGTAATTACACCGGCAACCACACTCTTCAAAGCGAATCACAGCGTTGCTGCTTGGCGGCAGAAAAAGGCGTGGTGGTAGTACTTCCCCGGACGAGCCCTTCACAAAGAGCTCTACTACTCCCTTACTTATCGCTGACTTCCCCCTGAGACGTCCTCAAAGAATCTGGAGTTCGTATTTGGTACCAAGAGATCTGAGGGGATTTCAATCGTGTTTATTCGTGAATGTTCTCGCTCTCGACTAGAGCATCAAAACATCACTGATCCGCAGCTTTGCGAGTTCATTAATGTAGAATACAATAGTAAATATTTAATTTACGACAAAAATTACAATGATAAAATTAAAAAAAAAAAGATACACAAGAAAACATTTTAAAAAACATTATTAATATAGTGTCGTAAAAAAGGCTTCCACTCAGCATTTGCCATGTGAGCCTAGTGGCTTGTATGGCGCTGGTTTTCAGTGACGCCGAAAGTAGTCGCAGAAACGTCTGCGACACGGGTTACCTACATTTAATAAAATTACTACTTACATACCTATTTGATAACATTGTTTAAAGCAATACCTAAATGCCTTTACGGAAAAACAATGTGCGAGTCTTTACTGCAAAAAATAGGGCAGGGTCGTCCGTATTAGATCATTTCACCGCGAGATAGCTGTGCATTGCATACGTCATTTATGTGCACAATAAACGAGATAGGACCTAGTATACTTCCTTGTGAAACCCCAGATTACTGCGAGCTAGTTGTTAGTTTGCATACATCATGAATGTGCATAATAAACAAGGTAGACTTCCTAGTAGACTTCCTTGTGACACCCCAAATTATCAAAAATAGTATTTCCGAAATCTAGAGCTGGGAGACCAAAGTTCATTGAACTGTTTGATTTCAGGGAAACGGAAAGAGCGAATCAAGCAGAAGAGTCGTTGACGGCAGAGCGTGCGGTCGCGGAGACATGCGCGCGCAGAGAGGCGGCTGCGCTCGAGCACGCCGCTAGACTAACGGCCAATCACGTGACGCACCGCGCTACCACCGACTCTAGCGCCGCCAAGGTACTTATCACCAGCCTGATAGACTCCCCTGTTGGTCCTGGAGCTCAGGGGGCCCTCTAGCCTAAGCTTTGAAAAGAGAGGGTCCGCCAGCTCCCGAAGCTATAAAACCTTTTTTTTTTTTTATTCGCCACCTAGAAATGGCATTAAGTATCCCTCTGACATGATGATCAGGGACTTTTTTAATACTACTTTTGATTCTATACAATTCAACAAAAACTTTTACATTCCAATTTTTAATTATGTTTACAAGTGAATTTAAAAAATTTTACATTCCAATTTTTACTGTTATGCAAGTGAATTAAAACTAAAAAGAAAATTTTTACATTCCAACTAGTTTTACTTCAGCTTCTTATTTTTGAATTATTTATTTTAAAGTAAGTAATAAGTTCAAGCTATGTGGAAGACGGGGGGGAGGTCCCGATTCTTGCTCTATGCACCGAGGCTCTTATCCACCTAGCTACGCCACTGGATAGACTCCATGCGACGTCGTACAACCTAAAAAGCTCTAAAACATGTGTCAAGTGCTCTTATCGAGCACTTGACACATGTTTTAGAGCCTCTTAGCTTCTAAAATCTTTTCACTACTCAGTTCGAAAGAAACTATATACGCGACGGAAAAAAACATAGTTTACGTTAACTTACGTTAGTAATACATACAAATAATAAAAAAACAAAATGATGTATTCGAGTATTGAATTTAACAAGAATCAAAATATGCAATAGGACTCGGAGCTAATTTCACCATGCTCTGTTAGATTAACAAAGGATTAAAGGACCGTTAAATATGTCAAAATGTACGCGTTTGACGTCTAAGGTTAGACTTAACGGCCTGTTAATCCTTGATTAGTAACTAACAGAGCATGGTGAAATCAGCTCTAAGTCTGCAACGCGGGAGACCTATAAAGGTTTATAAAAAACAAGCTGGTGCCCGCGACTTCGTCTGCGCATTATTAGTCGCACAATATCTAGTAAATTGTAGCATATGTGTTATTCTGATGTATAAGCTATAATATTGTAAAGTTTCATTAAAATCCATTCAGTAGTTTTTACGTGAAAGAGTAACAAACATCCATACTTACAAACTTACACTTTTATAATATTAGTAGGATGTTATGTGGCGAACAACTAAGACGTGATTTTAAAAACTAAAAATCAGGTACGTTTGTAATAATCCTACTAATATTATAAACGCGAAAGTTTGTAAGTATGGATGGATGGATGGATGTTTGTTACTCTTTCACGTAAAAACTACCGAATGGATTTTAATGAAACTTTACAATAATATAGCTTATACATCAGAATAACACAAAGGCTACAATTTATAAAGATATTGTGTGAATTGTCCAAAATATGACAATATGTGTCAAGTAAGTAGGAAAAAATCTACCATCTGCGAGCTATTCTGGCGTGCGCTGCCAAAACCGCTAGAGTTACACATATGTACTACGCCACGCTAATATAAGCTACTCGAAATACTAATCCTGCGCAGACGAAGTCGCGGGCACCAGCTAGTAATAAATAAATATTGGTGGACTTTCCACACAGCACTATCTAGCCCTAAACTAAGACAAAGCTTGTAATATGGGAACCAGATGTAATACTTAGGTGCCGTTTTTAGTAAAAAAAAAATTATAACACCCAGACAGAGAACAAACATGTTCATCACAACACAAAATTTTTGTTCTGTGTAGGGATCGAACCGCCTTCAGCGCAGAAGGCGGTTCTATCAACTGAGCTGTGAAGGCTATCAAACTATTCATATTTCTGTTCAAAGGTCCAAGCGCTGTCAGCCGACAACTCGTCTCTCAGAGAGCGCGTGACGTCACTGGAAGCGGAATGTGCCAGGCTTCAAGCCGCCTTGACTGAGGAGACAGAACGAAGGAACCTTGAAAACAGGGTGCTCGCTAGAAAGGTATGTTGTAAGGAAGTAACACCAAGAGTTCTTAGAAGTTGTATGAAAAAAGTTACGCAAATTTTCACCATTAACTTATCGAGCCTCCATACGAAAACGGTCTGACGAGATAAAAAACCAAAAAAAAAACTCAGACTTCGGGTACAGCGGCCTGATAATGCTAATGTCTGGCTATCGACATGGCTTTCAGTTTGACGTTTGATTCAAAGTCAAAGTCAAAAGGTATTTATTCAATAAAATCACAAGGATCACTTTGAAACGTCTTAAAGCTAGGTGACTCTAGGTGCCAGTTCTACGCGACCAAAGCCTAGAAGAATATTAGAGCCTAGTGATTCCCATCCATGGCTTTCAGTTTGACATTTGATTCCCATCCATGATTTTCAGTCTAGCATTTGATTCCCATCTATGGCTTGAGTTTGACATTTGATTCCCATCCATGGCTTTCAGTCTGACATTTGATTCCCATAGTGTAATAGCGATTGATGGATGGATGGGAATCGAATGTCAAACTGAAAGTAATGTCGATAGCGAAATATCGTAATCGGAGGGCTGATAGCGAAACTGTTTCAATTGTAATTTGTACATTTTATCAATACTTGTATTCATTTAAATGTACCTTATAAATATATGTCATCACTGAATGCTTAAACATTATCGACCTTACTACAAAAAATCTGTAAAATGATATACTATGCTTAAACTATTGCCATCTCTTACCAAATCATAATGGCAGACAGAGACAGCACTAATTTTAAGCATTATTTAAATTTTAGCAAAATAAATAAATAAATACCGGTGGTCTAGTGGGAGTGACCCCGCCTTCCGATCGTAAGGTCGCAGGTTCGAATCCGGTCGTGCACCAATGGATTTTTCCTATCGAAAATTTATGTGCGCAATGCCAGTGCTCTTAAACGGTGAAGGAAAACATCGTGAGGAAACCAGTTAGTACTCTAACAGCGGCGATGGGCTTGCAACCTGTCTCGTATGGAATACCAACTACTGCAAAATGTGGGTATGAGCCAAATTTAATGTTTGGACGTACCTCTGACGGATGTCTAAGGATGTCTAAGGGGTACCTTAGACATCCTCAAAAAAAGAATCTGGAGTTAGTACTTGGTACTAAGAGATCTGAGGGGATATCTACCGTGCCTGGGGATTAAAGTCGTGAAGCTGTTTCTTTCTTTTTTTTTTTAAATTTAAGCACCGTTTTATAGTATGAGGGTATATATTTGTAGGTGGCGGAGTTGACAGAAGAAGCAGCCGAGGCTAACAAGAAATTGGAATGGGAGAAAGGAGAAAATGGAGTTCTTAAGAAGAAACATGCGAGTGCCATTAAGGTGAATCTAACACAAGATAGATAGCTAGAAGGCAAACAAAGGATAGTTTTTTTTTATAATACAACTGGTTGATGAAACAAGCTGATGGCCCACCTGATGTTAAGTGGTAACCATCACCTATAACAAAGCATTGCCTCGTAAGTCACGCACAATAGGAACGTGCCCTATGATGCACTGCCCT
Organism: Chloroclysta siterata; assembly: GCA_932294275.1. NCBI lineage: Eukaryota > Metazoa > Arthropoda > Insecta > Lepidoptera > Geometridae > Chloroclysta > Chloroclysta siterata. The sequence continues at coordinate 4,635,528 of OW028595.1, forward strand.
GCGTCCATCAACTTGAGGCATACAGATGTTAAGCCTCATGTGCCTGTAATTACACCGGCAACCACACTCTTCAAACGGAAACACAGCGTTGCTGCTTGGCGGCAGAAAAAGGCGTGGTGATAGTACTTCCCCGGACGAGCCACACACAAAGTGCTCTATTACTCTTAAAACTCTACTAGTAGTAAGCTCTACTACTCTATTAAATGTAATACCGTTTTAGAAACTGCACAAAGTATGCATAAGTCATGTTTTTAAAATAGTTGACCTCCTAGGTCGCAATACGTTTTTTTCACCAGATATACTCTTAACTTAAGCATTAACCTTCACAGCTCAGTTGGTAGTAGCTCTGCCTTCTGCGCCGTAGGCCGTGGGTTCGATCCCCACCGAGAACAAATATTTGTGTGATGAACATAGATGTTTGTTCTCTGTCTGGGTGTTATATAATATTACAAGTATGTATTTACAAAAAAAAAGTATAATATGTATTATATCAGCTATCTGGTTCTCATATAGCTTTGGCTTAGTTTGGGGCTAGATAGTGCTGTGTGGAAAGTCCACCAATATTTATTATTATTTATTTATTAAAAACAGAAATCTGCTGTTTTTCTTCGGCACCCTTCAAACCGAACCCTGCTCTTAATCCAATTTGCAGTTTTAATTTAAATTGCAGGAAATAAACCGAGAATTACAACGAACCCTTAAACGCTGTGAACAATTAGAGGCTAAGTTGCCGCCTCCAGACGCACCCTCCACTAGAACAGGTAATACAATCAGCTATGGATCATCAATGGATGGTCAGCAGCATTAAGTTTGTTAAAATACAATTTTTGTTGTATAAAATACATATAACTTGGTGATGGAACAGTCAAACGGCCCATCTGATGCTAAGTGGTAACCATCAAGTGGAGGTGATGGTTACCACTTGACATCAGGTGGGCCGTTTGACTATTCCATCAGCAAGTTGTATAAAATACCTATAACAAAGCATTGCATCGTAAGTCACGCTCGATAGGAACGTGCCCTACGATGCACTGCCCTGCGTCCATCAACTTGAAGCATACAGATGTTTAGCCTCATGCGCCTGTAATTACACCGGCAACCACACTCTTCAAACCGAAACACAGCAACGCTGCTTGGCGGCAGAAAAGGCGTGGTGGTAGTCAGTGGCGTAGCTAGGTGGACAAGGGCCACAGTGTATAGAGAAAGAATTTTGTGAGTAGGCTCAAGGTTTTCTAGCTTCGGGAGCTGGCTGACCCTCTCTTTTCAAAGCTTAGGTTAGAGGGCCCCCTGAGCTCCGGGGCCCTGGTGCACCACATGGCCATAACATAGCTACGCCACTGGTATAATACCCCGTTTACACTCAGCTCATGTCCGTGGAGATGTGCAGAGACATGGGCAGGGACTTGGGCAATGCGAGAATGTAAACAGGCCACTTCCATGTCCACTCGCGTTGCCCGTGTTGTGAACAAACATTGCCGGCGACGCTGCCGCAGACATATGGACGGCAACACTTCCGTCCACGCGAATGGCAGCGCGAATGTCTAAATATAAACGCAGTAGTAGTATTTCCCCGGACGAGCCACACACAAAGAACTGTACTATTGAATTATACGAGGTGTTCCTATAATTGTGTATATATAAACTTCAGGGGGCTAAAGTACCCATCAATATGAATATCGAAAAAAAAACAGCTGTTTCATACATTTTAGCCAGGTAGGTATTGAACTTTTGTATGAAACAGCTGTTTTTTTATTCGCGTTCACAGTATTGGTTCCTTAGAAAAAGTTATTCATATTGATGGGTGCTTTAGCCCCCTGAAGTTTATATACACAATTATAGAAACACCTTGTATATTTTTGTTGTATTTATTGCAGGTTCGATAACATCTCTAAGCAGTGGCGAGAACGCCCCTCAAGACGAGCGATTGCAAAACGGGCACGTAGACTCTCTTCCTGAAATACAGGTAACTAATCGATGTTAAGACGCTGACAACCGTCGGACAACTCATTCGCACAATTCGAAATTTTTGAAGATATTTTAGTTATCAATTATTGATAACAAAGTTTCGGTGAATTATTTCACCCAATCTTTTAACACAGAACAAACATAATTCTGTATTTGGGTGTTAAATTGTATTATATAATGTACAAATAAGTTTATATGGATCTATGATATCTGTTTTTTTTATTTAATTTTAGTAAGCTGTCATGTCGTAGAAGATGTCCAAACATATCCTAATATTACTAGAGTTCGCCCCGAACTGAGATCTCGTGATGCGACCCGACGAACGCATCAAAACTTTGAGTCGGTAGTAGTCAGAGGCAAGTCCAAACATTATCTTTGGACTTTTTTCTGACTACCGCCTACTAAATTGTATGGTTACCAAGTTTCAACTCTATTGGCCTATTTATTGAAGAGTTCCGTTGAACAGACCTTGGCTCCATCATCAGACCTGGTCGTCGTCACCATTTTATGAGAACTGAGTACCTCCAAAATTTATTTCAAGAAAAAAAAATAGAAAAAATCAAAGGAACTTGCCGACCAGTAGAAAAACCTTGATGTCAACGAAACTCTTAGAGATGGGAGCTCTTGGATCGCTGGTTATCTTAATTTAACTTTTTAAATTTTATCTCGAAAACCGAGCGTCCCAAAAAAAAAGTAAAAATTGTTTTGGAATGTCCAAACGAAGCCCTTTCATATGACATGTAACTTGATTTTTTTATGTAACTTTTTTTATTTTTGTCCTCTTAAAAAACCCCATATCTCAAAAACCCTTCATCCGATTTTACTCATATACTTACCAGTAAATTTCTCAAGTACAAGGTATCGACATATCAAATTTCATGCAGATCGGATCAACGGTTCTAAAGTTATCGCCAGACAAACATACATACATACATACATACATACATAAAATGCCAAATCGCCCAAGTTGAAACTAAGATCTTCGTTCGCTTCGCTCACTCGATCAATAAACGCGAAAGTTTGTAAGTATGGATGGATGGATGTTTGTTACTCTTTCACGTAAAAACTACTGAATGGATTTTAATGAAAATTGATAATAATATAGCTTATACATCAGAATAACACATAGGCTACAATTTATAAAGATATTGTGTGACTAATTCTGCGCGGACGAAGTCGCGGGCACCAGCTTGTAATATATATAAATGTATCGACTCCAATAATGCACATCTCTGCGCTTATACAAAAGGATCGTCCCTTCTTCTAAGTGCGAGAGAGAGAGCAATATTGCTATCTAGTTCCGATAATTTATGACCGAGTTTGCAGCGAGAGTTTAACGCGACTATAATTACTAATACTTTATAAAACTAATATACCATTATTATGTAACGCATGCTACTTAAGGACCAAACGCAGTATTGTACGGTAAGTTTTTGTTACAGATAAAGGTCCCAAGTCTGTTTGAGAAAATATTTCCAAAGGTTCTTTTGATTTTCTTTGCTAAAAAGTAGTATTATAGTAGCTGTTGACTTATGCCATAGAAATTCTAGAATGTTACCAGTAAATTGGAAATGTAGTCCAGTCATTTTAATGCTTTAAAAATTGTCTTTTTGGGTCGCACTGAAAATCCTTTCACCACACTGTAGTTAAGAGTAATAGAGCACTTTGTGTGTGGCTCGTCCGGGGAAGTACTACCACCACGCCTTATTCTGCCGCCAAGCAGCAACGCTGTGTTGCGGTTTGAAGAGTGTGGTTGCGGGTGTAATTACAAAAATAATTTCGGAACACTGCTGTTTTAATTTCATAAATTACTATCCGTAAAATTGCAAAATATGTGACATCACACTAGGTAGGGGGGGTCTCACAAATGTGACCAGCTGTGACAAGGACGGGGGAGGGGTCAGAAAAATATGAAATTCGTGTGACGTAATTTATGGATGACCCCTTGCCGATGGAACAAGCAGATGGCCCACCTAATGTTAAGTGGTAACCATCACCTATAACAAAGCATTGCCTCGTAAGTCAGGCCCAATAGGAATGTGCCCTACGATGCACTGCCCTGCGTCCATCAACTTGAGGCATACAGATGTTAAGCCTCATGTGTCTGTAATTACACCGGCAACCACACTCTTCAAACCGAAACACAGCGTTGCTGCTTGGCGGTAGAAAAAGGCGTGGTGGTAGTACTTCCCCGGACGAGCCACAACCAAAGAGCTACTACTCTTAAAAGACACTAAGATATCACAAAAGTCATTATATAGTTAAGTATATTCTTTGTTTCTGTTGTTTAATTTAACAAAAAATAACTTTATATAAATAGTAAATAAAAGTGATTTTTGTATAACTCAGGTCCGCGAGCCGGATCGCCAAGCGTTGATAGAACGCATAGTCTCTCTCCAACGAGCCGCCGCGCGCCGTTCGGAACGCTGCGAGTTCTTAGAGGAGCACTCCAAGCAGCTAACTGAGGAGTTGAGGACCAAATCCCGCCTCCTGCGCCAGTTGTTGTGTAATATGCCTGCGGGAGCCGTGACGTCACCTCACAGAGACCTAAACAAGGTAAGAAAGAAAACGCGTTGATAAGACGCATAGTCACACCCCAAAGACCTGCCGCCTGCTTTTTGAAACGCTGCAAGTTCTTAAGTGAGGAGTTGAGGACCATATCCCGCCACCTGCGCCAGTTGTTGTGTACTATGCCTAAACAAAGTAAGAAAGAAAAGGCGTTAATAGAACGCATATTCTCTCTCCAACGAGCCGCCGCCCGCCGTTCGGAACGCTGCGAGTTCTTAGAGGAGCACTCCAAGCAGCTAACTGAAGTGTTGAGGACCAAATGCCGCCTCCTGCGCCAGTTGTTGTGTAATAAGCCCGTGGGAGCCGTGACGTCACCTCACAGAGACCTAAACAAGGTAAGAAAGAAAACGCGTTGATAGAACGAATATTCTATCCCAGGCACTATAGCGTCCCGTATGAACGTGTACCATATAACCCTTATAACCGATAAACAGGGTATTTTACAGGTCATGGCGAACAACTTTTGTTCTACGACTTCTGAAATTTCGAAGGTTTTTATTCCTGAAATACCTCTTAAACTTTCCTTCGATATGAAACTGAACACACCATGAGGCAGCCTTATTCACAGCTCTTGGTCTTTCGTCTTATAGGGATATTATGTTACACGTTTTATATTAGCTTAGCGACTGCTTGAAATCTTCTATACCCACTAATAATGCTCTTAAATAATTTGTGCAACTTTGTACATGCCGCTCGCTAGCTGCTAAAAAAGTTGACGAAGGTAAGATATTTAATTTTCAATACTTCGCTATACTTCTTCTTCCTCTTCTTGTCACTTGTTTCTATCGAAACTATATTATGTATTATATTATATTTCCATACTTCTTATACTTTCTTACATACTGATTTCAATTTTTTTATCATCAGTTGTGCTAATTGAAAACCAACGCTGTATGGGCTTGAGCTCACACAGCAAATGCTGAGTGGTGGCCTTTTTTGTCATCTAACAAATTGTAACAAACAGCTCATTTGTAAATTTACATATTTAAGGCCCAGTTTCACCATGCTCTGTTAGTTACTAATCAAGGATTAATTAATTAAGGAATCTGACCTTAGATGTCAAACGCGTACATTTTGACATTTTTAACGGCCGTTTAATCCTTTGTTAATCTAACAGAGCATGGTGAAACCGGCCCTAAGAGACAAAATAAAGATTTTTCTATTCTATTCTATTGAGTGTGGCCAATTTCTTGCCGGTGCAATTACAGGCACATGAGGATTAACATCTGTATGCCTCAAGTTGATGGACGCAGGGCACGGTTTCGTGCGTGACTTACTAGTCAAGTAGGTTTATAGCTGATTTCACCATGCTCTGTTAGATTAACAAAGGATTAAAGAGCCGTTAAATATGTCAAAATGTACGCGTTTGACAGTTAAGGCTAGAATTAACGGCCTGTTAATCCTTGAATAACAGAGCATGGTGGTGGAGCAAAAAACAAAAGTATAACATTATTCAGACAGCCTTCACAGCTCAGTTGGTAGTAGCTCTGCCTTCTGCGCCGTAGGCCGTGGGTTCGATCCCCACCGAAAACAAACATTTGCGTGATAAATATAGATGTTTGTTTTTTGTCTGAGCGTTATTAATTATACATAAATTATAAGTATGTATTTACAAAAAAAATATGTGTATTGTATTATATCAGCTATCTGGTTGCCATAATACAAGCTTTGGCTTAGTTTGGGGCTAGATAGTGCTGTGTGGAAAGTCCACCAATATATGTATTTGTTTGTCACTATATTTGTGCGGGTGGAATCTTGCAACTAAATTTAGAAGCAGATATCTTCAACCGATTGAGGTGAAATTTTGTATACACGTTTAGTTTGGATCAAAATGCATGCAGCTGTGACGTCATTGTATATAATAAATATATATAAATATGTATAAAATCTTTATTTATTTATTTCATTTTGTATTAGGTATCTCATTTATTAGGATTTCTCTTACTTTTATCTTGATTCTCCTATCAGCTTTTTCAATATATTTTTTTTTTATGTTTGTACACCTTCCCACCACTAATCAGCTCTCTCTATCCCCTAAGGTTTGCTGGAAGAAAACTCTATCTTTGTGAAGAGCTCGTCCGGGGAAGTACTACCACCACACCTTTTTCTACCGCCAAGCAGCAATGCTGTGTTTCGGTTTGAAGAGTGTGGTTGCCGGTGTAATTACAGGCACATGAGGCTTAACATCTGTATGCCTCAAGCTGATGGACGCAGGGCAGTGCATCGTAGGGCACGTTCCTATCGTGCGTGACTTACGAGGCAATGCTTTGTTATAGGTGATGGTTACCACTTAACATCAGGTGGGCCATCTGCTTGTTCCATCAGCTGGTTGTATAAAAAAAAAAAAAAAAAGGCTTAAGCTCGCCTTTGTACATTCTTCTGTGTTCTTTGTTCATTCTTTTGTGTAAGTAAATCATTTGTGTACAATAAAGAATTGTAAATCCAACATGGCGGACCACCCATTTAAGTAAAAGTTTTCTTACTTTTAATTTATTTACGTTATAAACATTTGTAGAAGCAGATAGCGAACGCGGGCGGCGGCGCTATGGCGGCGTTGTGGGGCGGCGACCCGCAAGGCATGACCCTGGACCTGTCGCTAGAGATGAACAAGAAACTGCAAGCCGTGCTCGAGGATACGCTCCTCAAGAACATCACGCTTAAGGTACCAATCATTTTAATTATGACTATAATTTAACGCGACTGCGTTAAACACTCGCTGCAAACTCGGTCATAAATCATCTTAAGGCGAAGACAAGAGCTAATGTGACTCTCGCTCGCACGTTTCGACATTTTGAAAGATATAAAATTACTAAACTCATTTTCGAAAAATCGCAATCAACCATTTTGTGTGCAATCACATTGCACACAGTTTACAAAAAAAAACATTTTGATCGATACATGTTTTCCTACTTTAAAGTTTGCTTTACTAGTTTTCGTACATAAGCAAACTTTTAAGTAGGAAAACTTGTATCGATCGAAATGAATTTTTTACTAAACTGTGTGCAATGTGATTGCACACAAAATGGTTGATTGCGATTTTTCGAAAATGAGTTAAGTGATTTTATATCTTTCAACATGTCGAAACGTGCGAGCGAGAAGTTGTTTGATGGTTGTCAGCCCCTTAACACAAAAAGTTACGTGTTAAGTGTTGAAATATTTGGCGCGGGTGAATGCACGTTATCGATAAAAAGAATGACTCGGCGAGAGCGCCCGGTGGTTGCGCGGTCGGAGAGTTCATGTATCGACAGTTCTTATCGACTCCAATAATGCACATCTCTGCGCTTAAACAAAAGGATCGTGCCGTTCTCCTAAGTGCGAGAGAGAGAGCAATATTGCTGTCTCGTTCCGATAATTTATGACCGAGTTTTCAGCGAGTGTTTAACGCGACTAGTCAAAGAAAAAAAAACTATTATAATAATGATATTTTTTATACAAGGTGTTCCAATACTTGTGTTTAAAACTTCAGGGGGCTAAAGTACCCATCAATATGAATAACTTTTGCTATGGAACCAACACTGTGAACCCGAAAAAAAAAACAGCTGTTTCTTACATTTTACCCAGGTATTGAAGTTTTGTATGAAACAGCTGTTTTTTTTTCGCGTTTACAGAGTTCGTTCCTTAGAAAAAGTTATTCATATTGATGGGTACTTTAGTTTTAAACACCCCCCCGAAGTTTTAAACCGAAGTATTGGAATACCTTGTATTGTATGTAAATAATATAAAAAATTTGGCCGGTTTCTGAAATCACGATTCGACATATCACTATTACATACCTACCTATACTTCCAAATAAAGAATTTGTTTATTTTCAGGATAACATGGACACCCTAGGAGCTGAAATCTCGCGGCTAAAAGGGCAGAATTCGGACGCCAAGTGAACTTAAATAATTTTAAGTGAAATTATGAATTTATTTAAAAAATATGACAGCCTTCACAGCTCAGTTGGTAGTAGCTCTGACTTCTGCGCCGTAGGACGTGGGTTCGATCCCCACCGAGAACAAACATTTGTGTGATGAACATTGATGTTTGTTCTCTGTCTGGGTGTTATATAATATTATAAGTATGTATTTACAAAAAAAAAGTATATAAATAGTATATTAGCTATCTGGTTCCCATATCACAAGCTTTGGCTTAGTTTGGGGAGCGATAGTGCTGTGTGGAATGTCCACCATTTTTTTTTTATATTCCTAATCTCAGTACTCATTCCACTCCATGGCATATACAGGGTGTTAAATAACCAACGCCAATAAGTATTTCTTCAATTGAATCACAAAGATCACGTTGAAACGTCTTAAATTATATTATCTTTTCTTAAATCATACTACATTGTAACAAGGATCATACAAAAGAACGGTAGGAACCAAGCCGTAAGTTTGTTGCCTGTTCTTCTAGGCTTTGGTCGCGTGGAACTAGCACCTAGAGTCACCTAGCTTTAAAGTAAAAGTCAAAGTGAAAAGGTATTTATTCAATAAAATCACAAGGATCACTTTGAAACGTCTTAAAGCTAAGTGAACAGCCGACAAACTTACGGCTTGGTTCCTACCGTTCGTATGTATGATCCTTGTTACAATGTAATATGTAATGTAACTATAATATATACTTTATTTCAGAAACCAGGTTTCAACAATGTTTTTTAAAAAGTTGTTTGTGACACTCTGTATACATAGATAAATGTCCATCCGAGCGTTAGCGTAACCCGAAGCGTAAAGTTTCTTTTTAATTTGAGATTTTTTATTGAAAGACTAACCTCTTTCTCCCATGTCGTGTCACTAGTTTCTTTCGAAACAGTGTGGTGAAAAGAAAAGTTTTAAGTGCGCCTCAAGAGCCTCCTTTCAAGCACTAAAATCCTTTAAAGACTAATCACCTGATGTTGAACGGTTACAGCGGCTACTGTTGAGCCCTTCTTTTATTTTTACTCTTCCAAAAGAAGTACAATGCCCAGCAGTGGACATCTTAAGGCTGATGATGATGACTGATGCAGAAAATATTGACATAGATTTACTTTAGCACACACTAAAATTATTAGAAATAAAATATTATTATAGAATCAAATCAATATATATATTTTTTAATATAGAAAAATACTAAAAGCTACAAAATATGCATGTGTGTGCTACTGCAGCGTATATTATAATCATTCCTAATTATATTTTTTACTTATACCGCCTAATCGAAATTATTTAATCGTTTTTATTTTAATATTGACTGTGTGTATTTGTTAAATAGACTAGCTGATGGTACAAGTAGATCGACCACCTTATGTTAAGTGGTAACCATCACCTATAACAAAGCATTGCCTCGTAAGTCACGCACGATAGGAACGTGCCCTACGATGCACTGCCTTGCGTCCATCAACTTGAGGCATACAGATGTTAAGCCTCATGTGCCTGTAATTACACCGGCAACCACACTCTTCAAACCAAAACACAGCGTTGCTGCTTGGCGGCAGAAAAAGGCGCGGTGGTAGTACTTCCCCGGACGAGCCACATACAAAGAGTTCTACTACTCTTCTTGACTATTTAATATTCACGAATGGACTTCCTATATTTTAATAGCTATATTATATGATTGTGTATTTTAATGAAAATTCAGTGTCATATTTTTGTGCTTGTACAGTATTTTGTATTAGATAGTTATAAAGATATACTGATATAAAAATATAATATATCTATGGGACCATTCAAGTATTACGTATAGCACTATAGGAGGCGGGGGGGTCTATGCTTTGCTTATTTTTGATGACATAGGAGGTGGGGGGGTCCAGATGTTCATTACGTCAGCAGTAATTATTTACTTTTTACACATATGGCAACCCACATATTGTCTATGCTTGAAAACGAAACTCATATTCGGGGATTCCCAATAATGAATACGTTTAGTTACTCGCTTAGAACTTACCGCGTATTCACTTGTCTAAATTTCTTTCGTCACTGCTGCTCATGTATCAATAAAAAAAACAGAAAAAAATTCATTAAAAGAAAAATGCATAATAATATACCAATGTTTACGTAAGCTTGGAAGTGGGGGTAAGAGCTTTGCTTACTTTTTCCGCCAAGGGGAAGGGGGGGTAAATCAGTAACAAACATTACAGTATCTTATTAATACGCTTACGTAATACTTGAACGGCTATTGTAAATTACCTTTTAGCAGCTATATGATCAAATTGTTCACATTCTTGTAAATATTTAAGACCCTTGTTCATTTTCCCCGCTATTTATAGCGGTTCGTTAAAATACCACTCCCGAAAACTTCAGGGGGCTAAAGTACCCATCAATATGAATAACTTTTTCTAAGGAACCAACACTGTGAATGCCAAAGTTCAATACCTACTTGCTAAAATGTATGAAACAGCTGTTTTTTTTCGCGTTCACAGTGTTGGTTCCTTAGAAAAAGTTATTCATATTGATGGGTACTTTAGCCCCCTGAAGTTTTCAGGAGTGCTATTTTTACACCTTGTATAGTCTTGTCATTGTCACTTTTTATGAACGGGAAGAAGCTACAGGCTTATAAATTAGCTAATGGAGCCTTCAGCGACCAATATGATTATGATCAATGTTTTATGGATTTTAGGACAAGATTCCAAGCAGATTTCCCTATAATATTTAAGGCGAAGACAAGAGCTAATGTGACTCTCGCTCGCACGTGTCGACATGTTGAAAGATATAAAATCACTAAACCCAATTTCGAAAAATCTCAAACAACCATTTTGTGTGCAATCACATTGCACACAGTTTAGTAAACAATTCATTTTGATCGCTACAAGTTTTCCTACTCAAAAGTTTGCTTTACTAGTTTTCGTACACAAACTTTTGAATAGGAAAACTTGTGTCGATCATTGTAGCGATTTTTTGAGAATGGGTTTAGTGATTTTATATCTTTCAACATGTCGAAACGTGCAAGCGAGAGGTACGTTAGCGGTTGTCATCGCCTTAACTGTCGGCCTTGCCTTCTGCGTGGTTGTGAGTTCGATTCCCGATTGTAACGGCCGGTTTCTGAGTGCCCGATCACAACTAATCGGATGTCAAGTCACTTGCTTTCTCTATCTAATTTGATGTAATAGCTGAAATGGCGAGTGACTTGACATCCGATTAGTTTTGATCGAGCTTTCAGAAACCGGCCGTTAGTATAGTTATAGAGAAATTAGCCTGAAATAAAACCCAGTTGTATTATAAAAGATGTGAAGTATTGTTGTTGGTATTGTGGTTTATTGTTACGAAATATATTTTGAGCATTCAATATTGTTTTTCTATTTAGTATTAGCACAGATAAGAGAATACTAGTAGTATTAGATAGATAAATAACACTTAGGATATCGAGTGTCGACTATCGAGAATCGACTAACGACTGTCGACTAAAATAATAAAAATCTGCAGGATCTTTATACACCTGTACCCCAAGTATGAGTTATGTTTACCATATTTGGTTTTTCGTTTATGTTCCGTGTTCATTGCGGGTTTTGTATAAAGACACGATAGAGATACAAAACTCATACTTGGGGTACTGGTACATAAATTTAACCCTACAGTGGCGTAGCGTGCCTTGGCAGTGCCCCGTATAAAAAATTATTTGGGGGCCCTTATGATGGGTAAAGTTTTCTCTCTAAAAATTAAAAGAAATATCATCATAATTATCTATCTGTCACTTTTTCCAAAATTTTTACAAACAATTTAAATTAAATATACACTCCTTGCCTTTTTTCCAAAAATTTGGGAAGTTTTTATTAATTTTTGCTTACGCACGTCAGAGCCCCCTTGGCCCGGGGGCCCCGTATAATTGATACGGCTGATACGGCGGTAGCTACGCCCCTGACCTTATACCTACATTGTATATAAAAAATGTAATAAGTATTAGTGCTATTAAAAAAGAAAGTAAATAAGATCCTGTTACAAAATCAGTCGTCCTGGTTACAAAATCACCTATAACAAAACATTGGCGCGCAAGTCACGCACGATAGGCACGTCCTACGATGCAATACCCTGCGTCCTTTATCTTGTTAGAGAGAGGTTAGAGGTTAAGAGCTGATTTCACTATGCTCTGTTATTTACAAATAAAGAAATAACAGGCCGTTAAATCTAACCTTAGATGTCAACGCGTACATTTTGACATATTTAACGGCCCTTTAATTCTTTGTTAACCTAACAGAGCATGGTGAAATCAGCTCTAAGGCCCAGTTTCACCATGCTCTGTTAGTTACTAATCAAGGATTAACAGGCCGTTCAATTTAACCTTAGCTGTCAAACGCGTACATTTTGACATATTTTAACGGCCCTTTAATCCTTTGTTAATCTAACGGAGCATGGTGAAACCGGCCCTAAGCCTCATGAGACTGTAATTTCACAAGCAAACAAACGTTCCAAGCTGAAACACAACAACGCTGCTGAACAGCAGAAATAGTCATGGTGATTTTATTACCTCGGACGAGCCACACCCAGAGCTCTACTGCTCTTCTACACTAATATTATAAAGAGGTAAACTTTGTATTTTTGTATTTTTGTATGTAACGAATAGGCTCAAAAACTACTGGTCCGATTTCAAAAATTCTTTCACCTTTAGAATGCTACATTATCCCTGAGTAACATAGGCTATATTATATTTTCAAAAAAATCAGGGATCCTTACTAAAACTTCAATAATGTAACCCAAGGTGGAAAACAAAAAACCTTACATCGCGTGCGCTGCGAAAACTATTGAAGATAGAACAAAATAATGTACTACGATTTTGTAGAACACGTTATCATCTACAAAAAATGTCGCGACAGCATATGTCTAACTATTATAGTTATGTCACAATAAGTGTTCTTTTATTATAAAAAATTAATTGAAATGCCTCCGCTAGAAAAGGGTCTTTATTTGTACCTTGGTATTAATCCTTATCCAAATAAATCATTTCATAATTAAGACGGTTTCAATACCTATAGATTACTTCTTAAATTTTTCAAATCGGACATTCCATTCAAAAGATATGACGAAATTAAAAATGTTTACGGGTCCACGGGTCATGCGCGGGGTGCGATTTCACTCAATCAAGGAGAAGAGCGTGCAAATGTATGAAATAAGTAGACGCGAGGCTCGAACCCACGGTCTAAGTTTATCCTAAAATGTTCAAAAAATTTATGATCACCCATGCGAAGCTGGGACAGGCCGCTAGTCATTGATAAGTTCAATAGAAGCTCGCGCCCAAGCGATTTCTACGAGTTTATATTGAAAGGTCACGTTCGATACGAGAACATCAGTGTAGGTTAAATACCTATTTAGAATATTTTTTGCTTTGATTTATTCGTATCTGAGTTGGGTAGATAAAATAAATTTAATTTAGTGTCAGTGTTGTGTTGTTAGTGTTGTTGTCAGACCTATAAGAAGAATCAAACAAAAATACCTTGTTGGAACAAAAATGCCTCTGTAAGATCTATTTACACAGTTTTACAATAAATGATTCTTTTCTTATTCTTAAACTTTTGAGCAAATAATACAGAGTCAACAAATGAATTGAAAATGAGATATCATCAGTTTTTAATACTATTTTTAGGTAAGTTTTTGTTTTTTTTTTACAATGAATAGACCGTCCTTTGACTACAATCTCACATGATGGTAAGAGACGATGTAGCCGACGACGTTGGAGCAGAACGGTCTAGAAGACACCTATTCACTCTTACCTTGAAGAGATTGATATTGTAGTGGTCAGGAAAAACAGACGACGGTAATGAGTTCCACTCCCTGGCGGTTGGTATATTAAAGGTAGAAGCGAAGCGCTTGGTGGAATTTTATCAGCACAAGAACAGTGGTCCCTATTGTTAGGTAATTGTAATGCAGTGCATGATAATTTTTGATCCCTCCATCACCTCTCGTGTTGTAGGAGGTGACGAAGAATACCAAACTACATGCACATGACTAGTAGGTATATTTAAATTTCCTGATCAATCAAAAAAAAATTTGATTTCGTAGTATTTGAGTTGTAAAAATTTATATTGCGTACGGAACTTTGTTCACCTCACCTTTCACCTGTTTTAGGAATTACGTGTTCTTTCGTTGAAGTTGCGTCACTGAAATGCAAGTGAGTACAGCCACGTACAGCTAACTGATTAAGATATTTTCTAAATAGTAATAGCTCTATTACATAAGTGATTATTGCTTTGAAATTAATAGACATACGGCCGGTTTCTGAAAGCCCGATCAAAACTAATCGGATGTCAAGTCACTCTATCTCTATCTAATTTGATGTAATAGCTGAAAGTGAAATGGCGAGTGACTCTCACTTTCAGCTTTCAGAAACCGGCCGATAAAGGTATCACAGCTCTGCCTTCTGCGATAGTTGTGTGTTCGATTCCCACTTTAGTACTAGCTACCTACTACTTAGGGGTAGGCAGAGACCACGGATTTCTACTTCCAACAATCCTAACATATCTAAATCATTCGCTTCATTCGCTCTTTCAGTCGCAGTCTACCGCTAATGTAGGTCTCGCTCGCATATTTCAACAATTTTGAAGATATAAAATCAGTTAATCAGTTAAGTTTTGAAAAATCGCAAACAACCAAGTTTATGAGAAAAGCATTACAAAGGCGGTTATTCATAACTATTATCTACAGTAGAATAAGTAAGAGTTATAAGAGTAGTAGAGCTCTTTGTGTGTGGCTCGTCCGGGGAAGTACCTACTACCACCACGCCTTTTTCTGCCGCCAAGCAGCAACGCTGTGTTTCGGTTTGAAGAGTGTGGTTGCCGGTGTAATTACAGGCACCTGTATGCCTCAAGTTGGTGGACGCAGAGCACGTTCCTATCGTACGCGACTTACGAGGTAATGCTTTGTTATAGGTGATGGTTACTTACTTCAGGTGGGCCATCTGCTCGTTCCATCAGCTAGTTGTAGGTACCTATAAAAAAAAAAGAGTAATTTGATATTTAAAATTAAATTGAAATGTGCGATCGAGTTGATGTTTTTTAAGTGTTATCCTCTCAAAATTAGGTACCTAGTCCATGTTTTGTTCGTTTTAGAAAAAGTGAGTGGTATTGCGAAGACGGCACTTGCATCGATGCCACTAAGAAGTGCAACGGCGCCGTGGACTGTCCCGATTCCAGCGACGAGACCTTCCCCCTCTGCAGAAGCAACTTGTAAGGATCTATGAGAAGCTCGTCGAAACATTTTCCACACAATTACGTAGCTAGGTGGACAAGGGCCCCGGTGCATAGAGAAAGAATCGGGCCCTCACCCCCTCTTTCCACATAGCTTGTACTTATATTGGCCCTTAAAATAACTCATTAAAAAAAATATGTGAGCAGGCTCAAGGTTATCTAGCTTCGGGAGCTGGCTGGCCCTCTCTTTTCAAAGCTTAGGTTAGAGGGCCCCCTGAGCTCCGGGGGCCCCGGTGCCCTGCACCACCTGCACCTACGATAGTACGCCACTGTGTCCACCTCATCGATTTCGATGACGGCGACCCTAAGGCGAAGACAAGAGCTAATGTACCTCTCGCTCGCACGTTTCGACATGTTGAAAGATATGAAAACACTAAACTCATTTTCGAAAAATCGCAATTTGCAATTTTGTGTGTCGCAATCGCAAATTGCAATCGATACAAGTTTTCCTGCTAAAAAGTTTGCTTATGTACGAAAACTAGCAAAGTCTAGCAGTCTCATTAGTCTCTTACCTATATGCGCCTTAGCTTAGATCTGATTTCACCATGCTCTGTTAGTTACTAATCAAGGATTAACAGGCTGTTAAATCTAACCTTAAATGTCAAACGCGTACATTTTGTCATTTTTAACGGCCGTTTAATCCTTTGTTAATGTAACAGAGCATGGTGAAACCGGCCCTAAGACCATTATTTACTTGCATGAACGCTAGAGTACCTAAGCCTTGACCGAGTGGTGGCCAAAGTCTGACAAAGAAAGTCTAGGGCGTCTGAAAGCGCGATGGGTCCACGACATTGATTAGCTCTAACAATTTCTCAAGGTCTCGAGTCTCACAATATATCGTTCGTTTTAATAACAGTTACCTGTATTTTCAGTTGTTCACGTGGATTCAGATGCGTGTACGGAGGATGCGTTGATAAACATGCCACTTGCAATGGCGTCCAGGATTGCGCTGACAACTCTGACGAGTTGCTTCAAAGATGCAAGACTATCAGATCTCCTACAGAGTAAGTGCGCTTCAAGAGGCTCCTTTCAAGCACTTGACACATGTTATTGAACTTTTTAGGTTCTACGACATGCCGGTTTCCTCACTATGTTTTCCTTCACCGTTTGAGAGTACTGGCGTTGTGCACATACATTTTTAAATAGAAAAACTCATTGGTGCACGACCAGTTTCGAACCCACGACCTTAGGATCGGAAGGCGGGGCTGCTACCACTAGACCACCAGTGCTCTCTAAACTCGGTTACAGACTTTAACTCGGTTACAGACTTTAACTCGGCTACAGACTTTAACTCGGTTACAGACTTTAACTCGGTTACAGACTTTAAATCGGTTACAGACTTTACCTCGGTTACAGACTTTAAATCGGTTACAGACTTTAACTCGTCTACAGACTTTAACTTGGTTACAGACTTTCTCGTGAGCTATCACAAGATCCGAATGTAACGGAAATTCTGCGAAGTGAAAGGTACGAGAAATTCAAGAGGGAGGTGAACTCGTGTAAGAATGGCGAAGTGATCGGCTTCCACAAGAAATGCAACGGCAAAGTTGATTGCCGGGACCGGTCAGACGAGACTTTGGAGACTTGTGCGTCTGACATACACACCTGCCAGAGGCTGAGTGGCTTGAAGTTCAGATGTCAGTACGGAGGCTGCGTGGATGCAGCACTGGTTTGTAACGGTGTAAGTAGTTATGTTATTCTCCGAAACTCGGATATTTTTTTCTTTTCATATTAATAAAAAAATAAATAAATATTGGTGGACATTCCACACAGCACTATCTCGCCCCAAACTAAGCCAAAGCTTGTGATATGGGAACCAGATAGCTGATATACTACTTGTATACTTTTGTTTTATAAATACATACTTGTAATATTATATAACACCCAGACAGAGAACAAACATCTACGTTCATCACACAAATGTTTGTTCTCGGTGGGGATCGAACTCACGGCCTACGGCGCAGAAGGCTGAGCTACTACCAACTGAGCTGTGAAGGCTGTCAATATTACTTGCTAATAGCCCACCTCATGTTAAGCGGTAATCATCACCGATAACAAATCTTTGCCTCGCAAGTCACACACGATATTAACATCCCTGCGTACATCAGCTTTAGGCATAAAGTTGAAGTCAAAAGGTATTTATTTAGTTGAATCACAAGGATCACTTTGAAACGTCTTAAAGCTAGGTGAATCTAAGTGCCAGTGCTATGCGACCGAGCATAAAGTTGAAGTCAAAAGGTATTTATTTAGTTGAATCACAAGGATCACTTTGAAACGTCTTAAAGCTAGGTGAATCTAAGTGCCAGTGCTACGCGACCGAGCCAGAAGAACAGGCAAGAAATAACCTTATGTGCCTGTAATTTCACCGCTGCTTTGTGGCTGAATTAGGCATGGTGGTAGTACCTGCTTCCCCGGACGAGTCACACACAGAGGTCTATCTCTTATCGATGGCTCTCAAGGGCGGATTTAAGGGGTATTTTGTGTACTGTGGAGAATCCATCACAGTACCTACATACTTAGAAGCAAATCAAATTATGAGAGTTGTTAAAATATATGAATAAAATAACAGAAAGAACATGAGTGAAACTCTTGTCTATTTCTGGCTGGAATTAATTTTGACAGTTATTGTTGATTTTTTGCCCATCCGCCCCTTGTCCCAGAAAAAAATCCTGGATGCGCCCTTGATGGCTCTACTACTGTTAACGTTTGCTATCCTGATCCTCATCCTCAGGTTAATGCTAGACATATGCTTCCCTTATACATTTCCAGGAAAAACTATTCTGATCCTCTCCCATCCACCGATTTCCCGCGATCCTTGCAATTTCGTCGGTCCATCCAGGGAGGAGGGCGTCCTACGCTTCGTCTTCCAGTTCGTGGTCGGCCATTTGAGAACCTTTATTCCCCAGAGGTTGTCCGAGCTATATGACTGCCGGACGCTTGCCCATTGCCTCTTCAGTGGATCAGCCACTTATCTTCATGTGCGAGCGAGAGATTTTTTACGGTTGTCATCCTCCTAACAATTTCACTTTACAGGTGAATGACTGTGCCGATGGATCAGATGAGCTGAAAGGAGTGTGCGCCGAAAAGTGGGTAGTCATGTATAAAAATTTAATTAACGGAATGCCTTTTTTTACGGGGTAAAATGCCTTACGCATGCCTCATATTCCGGGAGAGCAGGATGGGATGTGGGGTTCTCTGTCACTTAGTGTGACTCATCAAACCCGGACACAAGCATCACTTCACATCTACACCGACCCCTCCGGGGGTCAAAGACACATTCCCCTTTAACGCCCCTTCTGGGAAAAGAATCTCTCCAAAAGCAAAAGCCGAAGTCGTACTAAGTGTGCCCTTTGCGTTTGTTGCCATTGGTGTCAATTCTGTTGGTGCACTAAAAATATTGCCGTCAAAAGTTTTTTTTTTTCCAAAAGACCGTAACAACAAGGACGGCTATAATTTTAGATCTGTCAGATTAGGTTAGTTTAGAATAATGCAACAACAGAATCGACACCAATAAACCTTTTATTGTATAGCAATCGTTCCGTTTAATCAAGTATTAAGTATGGAGAGCACTGGTGGTCTAGTGGTAGCGGCCCCGCCTTCCAATCCAATAAAGTCTTGGTCAGAACCAGTGATGCACCTATGAGTTTTTTTGTTCAGAATAGTAGCATAGTGCCATTAATCTCAAACGTTGAAGAAAAACATCAATAGGAAACCTGCAAATCGTAGAACCTAAAAAGCTCTAAAACATGTGTCAAGAGCTCGACAGGAGTTTGATGCGCACCGAAAGATCTAGTGTTGCGACATGAAGAAACTATTATTAAATATAATATAAAAATTCAATTGCAGTGTAGGTGAATGGTATTGTGAGGATGGTACGCGTATTGACTCCTCACTGACATGCGATGGATTGCTGGACTGCCCTGATGGCAGTGATGAGACCTTCATACTTTGCTGGAACAATAAAAGGAATAAGTAATTATTAGACAAACAGCGTTGCTGTGTTTCGGTTTGAAGGGTGTGGTTGCCGGTGAAATTACATAGACACTTGAGACTACATTCCTCAAACTTGGAGGACATCCATCGACTGATGGACGCCGGATCGTAGGGCGAGTTTCATCGAGTTTTAAGTTTCATTAAAATCCATTCATAAGTTTTTATGTGAAAGAGTAACAAAAAAACATCCATCCATCCATCCATCCATCCATACTTACAAACTTTCGCGTTTATAATTGATCGAGTGAGTGAAGCGAACAAAGATCTTAGTTTCAACTTGGGCGATTTGGCATTTTATGTATGTATGTATGTATGTTTGTCTGGCTATAACTTTAGAACCGTTGATCCGATCTGCATGAAATTTGATAAATCGATAGCTAATACTTGAGAAATTTACTGGTAAGTATATGAGTAAAATCAGATGAAGGGTTAATAAGATATGGGGTTTTTTAAGGAAGCAAAATTAAAAAAAGTTACATAAAAAAATATCAACTTACATGTCATACGGAAGGGCTTTGTTTGGACATTTCAAAACCATTTTTACTTTTTTCTAGTACGCCCGGTTTTTGAGATACAACAAAAAAGTAAAATTAAGATAACCAACGATCCAAGAGCTCCCATCTCTAAGAGTTTCGTTGAAATCAAGGTTTTTCTACTGGTCGGCCAGTTCCTTTGCTTTTTCTTATTTTTTTTCTTAAAATAAATTAAGGAGGTACTCAGTTCTCATAAAATGTTGACAACGACCAGGTCTGATGATGGAGCCAAGATTTGTTCAACGGAACTCTTCAATAAATAGACCAATAGAGTTGAAACTTGGTTACCATACCAAGTTAGTAGGCGGTAGTCAGAAAAAAGTCCAAAGATAATGTTTGGACTTTCCTCTGACTACTACCTACTCAAAGTTTTGATGCATTCGTCGGGTCGCATCACGAGATCTCAGTTCGGGGCGAACTACTAGTATTAGTAGGATTTGTATAAAATAAGAGTCAATAGTTATGATATTCTTTCATGCAGCTGCTCGGATGGGTTCAGATGTGTGTACGGCGGCTGCGTTGCGAGTAACGCTACATGCAATGGCATCAAGGATTGCGCCGACAACTCGGACGAGTTGCTGCTCAAATGCCGCGGTGAAACTACTACGGCAGAGTATTTAAGTATTTTTGCTGCTCCTTTAACTCGAGTTTAGAATCTACACCAGACACAGTAACGTTTCCGAAAGTTCGATCAAAACTAATCGGATGTCAAGTCACTCGCCATTTCAGCTATTACCTACATCGAATTAAAGATAGCAAGTGAATTGACTTAATCCGATTAGTTTAGACCGGGCTTTCAGAAACCTATGATGTAATTATCTACACTAATATTATAAATAGGAAACCTTTGTATTTTTGTATTTTTGTATGTAACGAATAGGCTCAAAAACTACTGGTCCGATTTCAAAAATTCTTTCACCATTAGAATGCTACATTATCCCTGAGTAACATAGGCTATATTATATTTTCAAAAAAATCAGGGATCCTTACTAAAACTTCAATAATGTAACCCAAGGTGGAAAACAAAAACCTTACATCGCGTGCGCTGCGAAAACTATTGATGATAGAACAAAATAATGTACTACGATTTTGTAGAACACGTCATCATCTACAAAAAATGTCGCGACAGCATATGTCTAACTAATATAGTTATGTCACAATAAGTGTTTTTTTATTATAAAAAAATAATTGAAATGCCGCCGCCAGAAAAGGGTGTTTATTTGTACCTTGGTATTAATCTTTATCCAAATAAATCATTTCATAATTAAGACGGTTTCAATACCTATAGATTACTTCTTAAATTTTTCAAATCGGACTTTCCATTCAAAAGATATGACGAAATTAAAAATGTTAACGGGTCCACGGGTCACGCTCGGGGTGCGATTTCACTCACTCAAGGAGAAGGACGTGCAAATGTATTAAATTAGTAGACGCGAGGCTCGAACCCACGGCCTAAGTATATCCTAAAATGTTCAAAAAATTTATGACCACCCATGCGAAGCTGGGACAGGCGCTAGTCTGTTATAAATCTATCTGTACTAAGTCATTAGGTAGGTTAGCAAAAGCATGTAAAATGCTTTCTGAGGGCTTATTACGAGTTTAGTGCCGATCGTCGATCGTTACGATACACCGAATTTTCTATGAAAATAAATCAACGGCATCTAGCGTATTCTTTGAGAACCTGTTTTTTTTTCATAGAAAATTCGGTGTATCGTAACGATCGACGATCGGCACTAAACTCGTAATAAGCCCTCAGCTCAAAGCTTTCACTTACAACTAGAGTTAAACCTCTACTCCCTTAGATGCTTACTACAGCTGGTCGAAGATCATGACACAGCCAACTTCGATACACGTTACGATCAGTGCGAGCGTAAAGATAACACGTGTGACGACGGCCAGTACCTCGGCGGTTACCGGCACCCCAAGTGTGACGGCCGAGTGGACTGCCAAGATGCATCGGACGAGGTGTTGGAAACATGTGCCACTGACATCAACGACTGCTCATCTAGAGGGCGTTTCAGGTGCCAGAACGGAGGATGTATCCACCCAACGTTTGTTTGTGATGGCGTGAGTACCTACTAATACACTCGACCGCAAAAATAAAGGGTCACCTTTGAAAACAGCAATATCTTCAAGAAATGATCAAGATAACTTCTTTCGTTTATGAAATTAAACCAAAAGAGGATATGCGGACTGTATGCAACCCTTCATTTAACCTTTTTTACTATAAAGAAATGCGTTATAAGTAAAAACTACCTGTTTTCAACAGTATTTTTTTCCAGCTGGATCTTTCTTGGGCTGATCCTCTACAGCATCTAACTTTGATTGCCTTTAATCTTGCCTTTGGTCTTGCTCTAAGAGCTGATTTCACCATGCTCTTTTAGTTACTAATAATAGTAGGGGAGCCCAAGAGGGGATTTCGGGATTTCCTCGAGCGCGTCAGATTAATATACAGGGGGATACCTTGTACCTGGTTAAGAACCCCCACCAAATATGAACCCCATATATAAAGCCGCCCGTCTAGGATAAAGGATCAGATTAGTAAAAAAAAAATGATCATCAGAAAATCTCGAGCGCGTCAGATTAAGTTAGGGTGAGTTAATTACATGCTAAAAAGTGTATATTCCACTAATCTGACAATTTGAGAGTGACGTAAAGAAACGGGAGGGCTACAAAGTTGTAAAAAAAAACGTCATCTCGACATTCTCGGGCGTGGCTGATTTTTTTTTTATTTTGAAGTAAATAATTCAAGGATAACGAAAAATATATAATCTGACAAGATTCCCACAAGCCGAAGTAACAAATATTCGTCGATAAAGTTTAGCTGCGTGGTGCCTATATTCCCCTCTGCGCGCTTCTATTTCGTGCCATGAAATCGAGCCAGAAGAAGAAGATGATTCTACTAATGAAGATGATGACTAATTAATCAATTACTTGTACATAACAAAATATTTTTTTGCATATTTTTTTTAATTATTTTCTTATAAATACAAGTATTCTACTTAACAAACTTATACTTTTTATTTGCATGCTATTTCCTGAGCTTTTCAATTAATTAAGTTGAATGGTTTAAAAAAATCAAAATAAAAATATTTTTTTTTGTCAGATTAGGCGAATCCCTCTAGATAATCGTCAGATTATGAGACAGCACGTCTAGGACATAAAGATGAACCATATATATCTTAATCTGACGCGCTTGAGTATTTCAAAATGGCGATTTTTTTTTGCTTATTAAAATAATGGCTGCGAGTTTGCGTCACATCGAAATCGTCAGATTATTGAATGAGATTTTTTTTTTAGGTTCACATAACACCCCCTTAAAAAATCTGACGCGCTCGATCAAATTTTTTTTTTTTCATTTTCAACCCTTAAGTACGACCGCCCCCATCATGCAAACGATCAGATTAACATACGTACATTATTAAAAATACGTAGGACATTGGTGCTATCAATATCTGACGCGCTCGAGTATGTCCATGTAACGGTTTTTTTTTACATTTTTGAAAATCTATAGCCGCTCCCCCCACCGATGAAAAGGTATACTTATTTAACATTTTTTTCTTCTTATCATCTAAGCTTTGCAACCCAATAGGTCTCTATGACGCTCGAGGAAATCCCCATTTAGCATCATGGCCTCCCCTACAAAGGACTAACAGGCCGTTAAATCTAACCTTAGATGTCAAATGCGTACATTTTGACATATTTACGGCCGGGTTCTGAAAGCTCGATCAAAACTAATCGGATGTCAAGTCACTCGCCATTTCAGCTACCTACTTCATCGAATTAGATAGAGATAGCCAGTGACTTGACATCCGATTAGTATTGATCGGGCTTTCAGAAACCGGCTGTTAACGGCCCTTTAATCCTTTGTTAATCTAACAGAGCATGGTGAAATCAGCTCTAAGGCCCGGTTTCACCATGCTCTGTTAGATTAACAAACGATTAAAGGGCCGTTAAATATGTCAAAATGTACGCGTTTGACAGCTAAGGTTACATTTAACGGCCTGTTAATCCTAGATTAGTAACTAACAGAGCATGGTGAAACTGGGCCTTAGCCATCCAGAGTTCGGTCTACCGGGATATTTTCGGTATTTTGTTTTAAACTGTTTTATATTGTTGTTACTGATTTTACTTTCTTTTAGGTGAAAAACTGTGCTGATGGATCAGATGAGTACCATAAACTGTGTAGCGAGTAAGTGTTTGCCGTTGAAATTATCGTATCTTTCAACTATTCCAAAATAATTTGTAGATTAATGCGATAAGCGTCCTCATTTTCATTTATTGATTCATTCAGGTGCATGCACCCGGTTGGGCGTTGTAATGTCATAAAATAATTTTAAAGGCACAATTAATAATCAGGAATAACAATTGGCTAATTTGTCGGAGGGTTAGTAAGCATAATTAATAATATCTGATCACATGTCAAAGTTAAATAAAAGAACGAAAGATTAATAAAATATTAAACAAGTCAATTAAATTAATTATGTAGATAAATTCGTCAATAGAATAGTAGCATTTCTCTTCAAGATATGTGAGGTTAAGGGGCTGACACCTATCAAACAACTTCTCGCTCGCACGTTTCGACATGTTGAAAGATATAAAAATCACTAATTTCATTTTCGAAAAATCGCAATTTTACTAAACTGTGTGCAATGTGATTGCACCCAAGATGGTTGATTGCGATTTTTCGAAAATCTGTTTAGTAATTTTATATCTTTCAACATGTCGAAACGTGCGAGCGAGGAGTCACATTAGCTCTTGTCTTCGCCTTATGATATGTTATTTTCGTCAAGTTCTTCATTGGTTCAGTGGTTAAATATCTAGTCATTTTAACCACTGAACCAATGAAGAACTTGAGAGCACTTTTTCTAGTCTTGTCTATAATCTTGTGGTAGCGGCCCCGCTGGTCGTATTTTCAAAACCGTTCGTACACCAATGAGTTTTTGTCATTGCTAGTACTCTCAAACGGTGAAGGAAAACATCGTGAGGACACCGGCATGTCGTAGAAGCTAAAAAGTTCTATAACATGTGTCAAGTGCTCGAAAGGAGCCTCTTGAGGCGCACTTAAAATCCTTTCACCAAAATTGTTTCGAAAGAAACTAGTGACACGACAAGAGAGAAGAGTACTCTCAAACGGTGAAGGAAAACATCGTGACGAAAATGGTATGGTCCTAGTAGAAACTAAAAATAATCATTATAAAACATGTGGCAAGTGCTCGAAAAGAGCTTCTTTGAGGTGAACTTAAATTCACTTCTACATACGTTTCAAAAGAAACTAGTGTCACGATAAGAAGATGACTAGACAACTTCATCTGCCGCTGGTTGTCTGTTTTTTTATGTAAAAGGTAATAAGTCCTATTAATAATCCCCATTTAAAACCATCATCTTTTAATAAAAATTTTAGTGTGGGATCAATATATACTCTCTTGTCGTGTCACCTGTTTATTTCAAAACAGTGTGGTGAAAGGATTTTAAGTGCGCCTTAAGGCTCCTTTCTAGCACTTGACACATGTTGTATAGAACTACTGAAAACATGACAGTTCTAGAATTCAACATTGCTATGGTATAGGGCGCATTAAATTAATAAAATTCGTGGATGTTTTAGGAACAAGCGATCATGTGTTTTGCCAGATTTCCCGAGGAATGGAAAATACACTATCCCAGATATACCAAACTCATTCCCTGGACAAATTATGGATGAAGCTATGCTGATTTTCACGTGTCATTCCGGATATAAACTTATTGGACGGCATTCTTATGCATATTGCAGACAAGGGCATTGGCTCGACAACTTACCTAAATGCGTTTGTACGTCTAAATAAATACACGCCCGCTAAGTAATCTCCCTGAACAAACCTAACCCAAGGCGCAGACAACTGCTAAAGTATCTCTCGTCATGTACATTTCCTTACTCAAAAGTTTGCTTAACCCTGCAGTGGCAGCGCTAGTAAAAGTAACGTCCGTGGTCGCGCGGATAACATGTGTAGACCATTTTTGGATGAAGAAAAATAAGTCATATTGTTTTAAATTATTATATATTCATTTTCATATATTTTTATCTATGTGTTCTCTTTTAAAATAATCAACAAAACTTAAACACGTCTTCTGTGCAAGTACTTAAAAATAAACATAATAACAAACTTCTACCTAATGGGCACAAAAAATCACAACCTGAGATCACATTGATTTAAAATAATAACTATTATAAAAAAAAACTAGTCCCTGATTTGTAAGCATGACAAATAGATAATTTTAGAATTGTCTAAACAAAGTTTTTTTTTATCTTTTTTGCACTTTTCTATATAATTATAAATACTTACGTGAATGGTCGCGCGGATTACGTGCGTAATCCGCAGACTTTGTGGCGCTGCTGTGGCACAACCCCGCACGCGCTTCACCGAGTGCATCCGTCAATTATCTAACTTAAAGTACATGAAGAATCAAAAGAAATGCGGCTACTTTTTCGAAAATCTATTTTTTGCATGAGTGGATTACATATGTAATCCGCGCGACCACTGCAGGGTTAAGTATAAAAACCTAAAGTAAACTCTTGAGTAGGTATAGTAAAACTTGTTTGGAACAAAATGATAGATATATTTTTGCTGTACTGTGTGCAATGTGGCACTGTGTCACACAACCTCGTTGATTGTGTTTTTTTTTTTTTTTTTTATAAAACTAGCTGTTGAAACCAGCAGATGGCCCATCTGCTGTTAAGTGGTAACCATCACCTATTAACAAAGCATTGCCTCGTAAGTCACGCACGATTGTAATGTGCCCTACACTGCACTGCGTCCATCAACTTGAGACATACAGATGTTAAGCCTCATGTGCCTGTAATTACACCGGCAACCACACTCTTCAAACCGAAACACAGCAACGCTGCTTGTCGGTGGAAAAGGGCGTGGTGGTAAATTATTAGATTATAGATTTAAGTGAGTTTTATTTTTTTATTTTGGGCACCCATCTTTGTGTGAAGGCCTCCTCCATCCATCGATGGGTAAATGTACAAATTAAAAACTCACTTCGGATTCTACTGTCACTTGGGTGAGTGCTGTTGATAGAATAGCACTTCTGGGAACTCGAATTTGCGTGAGCAGCTCGTCTATAAAAGACTCAAATAGTTAGCATTGTAATTCCGATTTATATTTTAACTTATGGCCCATAATACTGCGTTTACATTTAGATTTTCACGCTGCCGTTCGCGTGGACGGAAATGTTGTCGTCCATATGTCTGCGGCAGCGTCGCCGGTAATGTGTTCACGCAACACGGGCAACGCGAGCGGTAACGCGAGTGGACATGGAAGTGGCCTGTTTACATTCTCACATTGCCCCTGCCGATATCTCTGCGCATTTCCACGGACATGAGCCGAGTCACAGATAAGAGAATACTAGTAGCAGGAGCAGTAGGATGAGAAATTGGCGGTTTGACTGTGGCCACATGTGTTCCATCTACAGCACCTAGTGTGTGTGGCATGGCCGAGTGTAAACGGGTTAAAACATCTTGAAAAAATAGCCATATTTCCACAGCTCAATGCCGACTAGACAAGCAAGCTACCTTGACCTTCTGGTGCCTGCCTCGAGGTCCCTTGGTGTCTTTGGAAGTGGAACAGGAATGTGGTGAGCTGGTCCCGGACGGAGCAACTGTGCGGCCGGAATGCCGAGAGCCAATATACGACTACACCAAAGGAACTCTGCCCTTCATGCATTGCGTGGATGGAATTTGGGATATCCAAATACCTAGTTGCTCTCCAGGTGAGTTTTTCGTCGTCACTGCGTCAGATAAGAAGAGTAGTTAGAGCTCTTTGTGAAGGGCTCGTCCGGGAAAGCACTACCGCCACGCCTATTTCTGCCGCCAAACATAGACTGTATGTCTATGTTTGACATACAGACATTTTTTTTTTACTTTAACACTCACATAACCTACAAATTATTAAAAAAACCAAAAAAAAGAAACAATATAACATACCGAGTCCGGTTATTGTACGACGACATGATAATATACAGCACGATAATGTACAGCATGATATTTGGAATCCACTTTGGTACCTTTTTGGATTCGTTTTATCTGGGTGTACATTATCGGGGTGTGCATTATCTGGATGTGCAATATCGTCACGTGTCAATAATGTACACCCAGATAATGTACAGCATGATAATTGGAAGCCACTTTGGTACCGTAAAAATTAATTTCTGGCACTTCGGCGGCCGCTGCCGCGGCACGCTCGCTTTGCTCGCTCGCCTCGTGCGTAATTTATATGTTTCAACATAACCTAACCAATCCGACTCAACGGTACTAAAGTGGCTAATAACGGTACTAAATTATCATGCTGTACATTATCTGGGTGTACATTATTGACACGTGACGATATTGCACATCCAGATAATGCACACCCCGATAATGTACACCCAATAATTCAAACCCATTATCTGGGTGTGCATTATCGTGCTGTGCAATATCATGCTGTACATTATTTGGCCGTACATTATTGCCTCCCAACATACATAATGGAAACAAAATCAAAAATAAATAAATAAATTTTATAAATACTAGTGGCTTCCCGCGGCTTCGCACGCGTTGAAGTGGTGAGCCGTGATTGAGCCCCAAACATCCAAACATCGTAACTTTCGCTTTGCTTTGTATATTATTAGGGTAGGATTTTAAATACCTACGTAGGAATAAGATATACCTATAGGCGTACATTACCAATATTAGGTAGGTAGGTATAGGTACTGAGTTCCTAGTTTCTACCCCAAAAACAAACGAAACGAAACAGCTTCACGACTTTGATCCCCAGGCACGGTAGATACCCAGATCTCTTCGTACCAACTCGAGATTCCCGTTTTTAGAATGTCCCTTACAAACATTGACGCCTCGTTGTATCCTTTTTACTCGAGCGCAACGAAGATGTGTAACGTCTTAAGGCCTGTTTTCTAATCTGTCTTTTTGTTATTATCCACAGAATATATTTTCTTTTAGTTTGAAGTTAATTACACTACGCGTTAAAAGTCTCCCATACAAACCTTGAAACTTTCGCAGTCTTTTGCACTCCTTGCAGGGGTAGTTTTAAAATATTGAATACGTGATTTTAAATTATTTATTATGGAGTATATTTACTTCAAGTTTGAAATCAATCGCAGTATGCGTTAAAAATCTCCCATACTAACTTTTACAGTCATTTGCACCCTTTGCAGGGGTAACTATCAAAAATTAAAAGTGTCTTTCTTCATTATTTAAATTAAAAGTGTCTTTCTTCTTAGTATATTTACCCCAAGTTTTAAGTCAATCGCACCAAGCGTTACAAAACTCCCATACAATTTTTGACATCCCTTTGCACACTTATTAAGGGTAGTTTTAAAAAACTAAAAATGCCTAGATATCCTATTTTTTTGCCTTGGAGTACCTTCATGTACTTACTCCAAGTTTCAAGTTTGTAGGATCAAGTAATACAATTTTTCATACCAACGTTTTCAACCCTTTTTACACCTTTAGGGGTTGAATTTCCAATAAACTCTGCTTAGTACACCTCTACGCCATAAGACCTATGTACTCTCCAAATTTCAAGTCTCTAGGACCAGCGGTCAAAAAACTCCCATACAAACTTTTACATCCCCTTGCACACTTATTAAGGGTAGTTTTAAAAAACTCGCACGGTTATTGTGGGGTATCCCTAAGAGATAGACATATACCATCGCGGACTTTTTTGTAGACCTTTTTAAGGTGTACAATACTGTATTTCATTATTTTGATCTATCTCGTAGGGTGCAGACAGCATTTGTAATGTAAGCGCAAAAAATATGTTATTTACGGCATCACATTAGAAACCTCTTAAATGATCAGTGTTTCTCTACTATATTATGCATGTTTTATACAAAGAAAGCTTCCTCTTGAATCACTCTATCTATAAAAAAAACCGCATCAAAATCCGTTGCGTAGTTTTAAGCATACCTACCATAGGAAATGGATATAGGGCTAAGAGAAAGCGACTTTGTTTTATACTATGTAGTGATAGTGATACGAATGTAGTAGACCGAATACAATAGAATACCTATTTAGTTTGGAGAGAATAAGCAAGTTGAAGAGCTGGACTCGTTAGTCGGTACTGATATCTTCTTTTGTATTATTGTACAGAATGTGGGATACTAACATCTGAAGGTGAACCTCTGATTACAAACGGGACAACTGCCAAGCGAGGAGAGCTACCTTGGCATGCCGGGATATACTGGAAGGTGATGACGCCATACCAGCTGATCTGTGGAGGCTCGCTCATCAGTAACACCGTTATCATATCAGGTAGGTACCGCTGGCGATATAACTTCTTGCCGTGTCAGTTCTTTCAAACCAGTGTGGTGAAAGGATAGTGGTGTGGAGGAAGAGTAGTAGAGCTCTTTGTGAAGGGATCGTCCGGGAAAGTACTACCACCACGCCTTTTCCTGCCGCCAAACAGCGTTGCTGTGTATCGGTTTGAAAAGTGTGGTTGCCGGTGTAATTACAGGCACATGAGGCTAAACATCTGTATGCCTCAAGTTGATGGGCTCAAGGACACAGTGCATCGTGGGGCACGTTACTATCGTGCGTGGCTTGCGAGGCAAAGCTTTACTTTACCACTTAACATCAGGTGGGCCATCTACTTGTTCCATCAGCTAGTGGTATTAACAAAATTAAATAAAAAAACCCGACTGGAAAAAAACCCCAAAAACAAACTAAAAGGATGGAAACAAGATTATGTTTCAGTCTTGATGAATGATACAATTTTTTTTTTTTGTCGAGTTCTATAAGTGTAGGCAATGACCTTAGATACAAAAAAAAAACAAAAAGTAAGGTGAGCAGGAAAGCAGGAGCAATATTCTCTCACATTAAAAAAAACTTTTCACAATCATAGCAATAATATGGGTATCGAAATCAAGAGAGTGATAGAGTGTTTTCAAATAATATATTTGTTTTTAATTTAAGTAAATCCTCAAAGACGAAACCGAAACGCAAAATTCGTTAGGGGCTGACAACTATCAAAGAACTTCTCGCTCGCACGTTTCGACATGTTTAAAGATATAAAATCTAATTAAACTAACTAAACTCATTACACACA
This sequence comes from Chloroclysta siterata, assembly GCA_932294275.1. NCBI lineage: Eukaryota > Metazoa > Arthropoda > Insecta > Lepidoptera > Geometridae > Chloroclysta > Chloroclysta siterata. The sequence goes on from OW028595.1 coordinate 4,666,796, forward strand.
GTTTAGTATAAATTACATTTTGATCGATACAAGTTTTCCTACTTAAAAGTTTGCTTATGTACGAAAACTAGTAAAGCAAACTTTTGAGTAGGAAAACATGTATCGATCAAACTGAAATTTTGACTAAACTGTGTGCAATGTGATTGCACACAAATTGGTTGATTGCGATTTTTCGAAAATGAGTTTAGTGATTTTATATCTTTCAACATGTCGAAACGTGCGAGCGAGAGTCACATTAGCGACCTAGGCCATGAGAGATACTATAATATATTTATTTATTTTAGGAAAACTAACAGCTTCAAAAGTATCTGTAGTTAAAGAGGTGGTGGTACAAACTAGCCTTATTAGTTTTAACATAAAGAACGTGACAGTTCAAACTACAAAACTAACTATAAATAAATAAAAAACTAAACATTAACAACTTACAAGATACACATAATAATCTATATTAAGGAAATACTGACTAATCAACTGACAAGAAAAACACATAAATTTGCATAAAAATACTAATGTAATGAATACTGTATTTTAAGAGGAATATTAATATTAATAATTTATACAATACTTACCTATATCTACTAAACATACATACATACATACTTATATTATAAACCCTTCTCTAAAGTCATACAAATCGTTTCGAAAAAACCGCACCCAAATCGATTATGCTGTTTTAAAGATATTAGAAGATTTTGAAAAAAAAAAAAAAGATTTGTGATAGTTGGTAACCCCGAACCGAATAATTTGAAACTGATGTAAAATATTTTTAAGTAATGAAACCAGAACCAGAAACCTATTAGATGTCACTGGTAAAAATGACTAAATGCTGCCTCGGAAGTTATTTAACCATCCACATGATCGGATGGGGGGGGGGAAGTCAGTGTCTGGTTTCGGTGGGGCATATTCTGCCAGTGAGCAGGCCTCTAAAAAAAGCCGAGTATACCGCTAGCGTACGTCTAGGTGGAGCTACACTATTAGGCGCGCACTGACCACTCCTATTTACAAACAGAGATATTTCAAAAGAGAATGAAATCGCAAACGAAACGACTATCCCGTCAGGTCAACGATGACCTCGATCAATAAGAGACTATATTCCGATGTTTTAAACAAACACACTCAGCAAGTACCCAACAACGCTGACAAACGTGGCACTCAAAACCAACGGAGCAGGATAACAGAACCAGAAAGGACAAAACGTGACTTTGACACGAACAGTAGGAGTCAGTGCTTAGAAACACTATACATACGACAGGATTTTTTAAGGAACTTTTGTTGGTGTCCGACCATGTCAGTTCCAATATGCTATCATAATATACAACTCTTGACTTATGACTATATACCCTCTGTTACCAGCCCATATATAGACCGATAGAGCATGCTAGCCTCACCCGAGGTTGGTGACGCTAACATGCTCTGAAAGAGTCCTATGGCAAGCCAGTTAATATTTATGTTTCGCCCTAACTCTTATTTTTTAATTAAGATTTTATCTCCCGTATGAATTAGCATATGTATTGTCACAGAACTTTTAACATGGAATGTCATATCACATCTGTTGCAGGAGGCTTTTCTGCCATGTGAATTTGCACATGTCTTGTCAAATGATGTTTTTGATTAAATTTCTTATTACATCTGTTGCAGGTATATGGCTTTTCTCCCGTGTGAATCCGCATGTGTAGATTTAAAGTAGATTTTCGAGAAAATGTCTTATCACATCTGCTGCAGGAATATGGCTTTTCTCCCGTGTGAATCCGCATGTGTAGATTCAAATTACATTTTTGAGTAAATGACTTATTACATCTGTTGCAGCAATATGGCGTTTTTTTAGTGTGAAACTTCAAATGTTTCACCACGTCACCTTTTTGGTAGAATATTCTGTCACATAAATCACAGTTAAAACATGAGTGCAACATATTGTTCATATCAGCGTTGACATTATTATCACTTTCTAGAACTGTTTTGTTGAAATCATCATTAACATCTTTATCTTCGAGAGGCTCTAATTTGGACACCTCTAGGTTATATTCTTCACATTCGAGGGTTTCTTCTTCATTGCTCTCAATTTTTGGTTCATATTTAACAGCTACGGGAGTACTTGAAGTAGTTTCTGTATCTCCTGAAGACCAGTGCACTGTAGAGGCCAAGGTTAAGTTTAGTACACTTAGGGTTTCTTCTTCATTGCTCTCAATTTTTGGTTCATATTTAACAGCTACGGGAGTACTTGAAGTAGTTTCTACACATAGGGTTTCTTCTTCATTGCTCTCAATTTTTGGTTCATCTTTAACAGCTACAGGAGTACTTGAAGCAGTTTCTGTATCTCCTAAAGACCAGTGCACTGTAGAGGCCAAGGTTAAGTTTAGTACATTCAGAGGTTGCACTATCAATGCATTGTGTGTCACCTGAAACAACCACAGGATAGGTAAATTGTCTTATAAACCCCTTTGATACACATTAGTTTACTGGGTAAGTGGCTTGTTTTACCTCGATGCCATTGTGCAGTAGATCTTGTAGGATTCTGTTGGTTTTGCGAGCCATCTCGGAGAACATATGGAACCTCTGCAGCTGCCGGTGACAGACATAGCACACTGTGCTTGGCATGTCAAACTCTGTTTTTATGTTAGGCTGTAACATATACAGAAAAAGGACAATTTCTTATAAGTTATTGTTTATCTTTTGTAACCTTGTGCTAATACCTAATCGTAAATCAAAATGAGCCTTCGCCCTGGCTAGCGATGCATCGAGTTCAGTTGTTTCCTTTTTGAGTTTAACGTACTTTCCTACATAACAGGAAAAAGATTTGTAATAAGGAGGTTACCTCGTTGTCAGTTAGTTTTTGGTAAGCCGCCAGATGAATATTACTGAGGTTTAGTAGCCTGATGTTGCCGACGAGACAGACTCTGCACAAAGCCATGGCACCTTCATTCAACCAAAGGATTCAGAAGCACTTCGCTTCAAAGGACGACGATTTTAGAACTCTTTTAGTAATTAGTAAAATAATTTTCTTTCTAACTGAAAATATTTGATTTATTTGTTTAATGTTTAATGAGCGATATAACCACAGGATATAACACTTCCATCTCCCATTTCACTTTATTATAATGTTTTGTTTATTGTTGCTCCTTCTTACCGAGGAGTATAGTAGATAGATAGGTACTTATTCTTACTCTATGTCTTTGACAGTATGAATTACATTACAGAAAAGAAACAGAATTGACTTGACCTTGACAGTATGAGATGTCAGTTTTCATAGTTGAAATGACAGATTTGGTCCACACACAGATATATACTATATACATAGATAACGCAAGTATCACGATTTGTATTGAAACCAAGCGTGCCGACTTTTTAATACCTACTCTGACGTCACAGTCGAAATTTAGTGACGGGAAATCTAAACCGATTAAAAGACACCGATGCCGCCGATGCCCTTCCGTCCCGCTACGATTTAAACGATTCAACTGGAACCGCCGGCACCGCCGTGATCGTCTCGCTCATACCTACTCATAGATTTTATATCTGTGGTCCCGCTCGCTCACTCCGCGGTCGCCACGTAGTTTCAATGCGAGGAGTCGTGCTCACCGCGCTTTTGAGCCGTTTCATTCTGTCGACGCTTTTGGATACCTTCGTTCGCTTAATCTCAAGTAAGTCTACAAATATATATTTGTTAATAATTCTTTAAAACACAAGGGATTAGTATAAACATGCATGTTATGAAACAGTAGTTTTTGATGACCTATTACGAATCGATTTACATGAATGACATCGATTTTCTGACAGACGAATTATATGGACAGACGAATGATATGGACAGACGAATGATATGGACAGACGAATGATATGGACAGACAAATGATATTAACGGAATTAAAATAAATAATAAAAAGTAAAATTAATATTTTCTTAGAAATTTGAAATAGCCCTGTCTGTGTACGTGTCAAGGTCAATGCGCACGGTCGCAATGGTAACGCGCGTGTTATCTTGACGCTATTTTAACTAGTAGTTCGCCCCGAACTAAGATCTCGTGATGCGACCCGACGAACGCATCAAAACTTTGAGTACGTAGTAGTCAGAGGCAAGTCCCAACATTATCTTTGGACTTTTTTCTGACTACCGCTTACTAACTTGGTATGGTTACAAAGTTTCAACTCTATTGGCCTATTTATTGAAGAGTTCCGTTGAACAGCCCTTGGCTCCATCATCAGACCTGGTCGTCGTCACCATTTTATGAGAACTGAGTACCTCCTTAATTTATTTCAAGAAAAAAATTTAAGAAAAAGCAAAGGAAATGGCCGACCAATAGAAAAACCTTGATGTCAACGAAACTCTTAGAGATGGGAGCTCTTGGATCGCTGGTTATCTTAATTTAGCTTTTATTTTATATCTCAATAACCGAGCGTCACAAATAAAAAGTAAAAATTGTTTTGGGATGTCCAAACAAAGCCCTTTCATATGACATGTAACTTGATTTTTTTATGTAATTTTTTTTATTTTTGTCCCCTTAAAAAACCCCATATCTCAAAACCCCTTCATCCGATTTTACTCATATACTTACCAGTAAATTTCTCAAGAACAAGCTATCGACATATCAAATTCATGCAGATCAGATCAACGGTTCTAAAGTTATCGCCAGACAAACATACATACATACATAAAATGCCAAATCGCCCAAGTTGAAACTAAGATCTTCGTTCGCTTCGCTCACTCGATCAAATATATAAGTTGCTAGGTAGGTAGGTGCATAATTATGTTTAAGTACTTAGGTACCTTTTACCCCGTAGGTAAGTAAAGGTAGGAAATCACAAAAGATTTCATGAAAACACATAAAAACAACGTAAGTATCTACTATCTACCTACAAGATGAATGCCAGTCAAGCCACAATATTATAACTGATTTTGATGAATTTTCTCATTATTTATTGGTTCTAGGTGTTAATGGATATCAGTGGATATAACTAAATATTGACACATTTTTATTAATTTATTCACACTCTTACACACACACAAGTTAGTTAGGCCTATAACACCTATATAAGATGATTTAAACAGCGTCCAAGGCCAATACGCAATTAAAAGGCCTATAGTTACGTATGTATGTATGTATGTATGTATATGTATGTTCAAAGGATGAACATGAACATATTAAATAGGTACCTACATGAACTCTAAAAATATTACCCTCCCACTTAAAGCTTTTGTATAAAATTAGAACATTTATTTATTTATGAGCTTGTTTTTATCAATAACTACTAAATTATCTCTTATTATAATGGTTAATATCATTTGTCTGTCCGATATCGATTATTCATATACTTTGTAGGACGAACAACACTAGTCGCGAGATTTGACAGACGAATGATAATTTGCCTGTACCACGAAGACGAAGCGATGCGCGACAGTATCGCTTGTTCCGATATTCATCGTCTCATAACTCAGAACGTCAGATTAAACGCTCAAAGCAAACGCGGCAATGTAATGTAAATATGGTTTACTTAACGTTAATCTATAGTTACTTAGGTATACTCTTGAAATCACAGCTTGGAATACTTTAAAATTAGTTTTAAAATGAATTTACGCATAATATGATTTAAAAATTACTTACCTGTGATATGAAATATATCCTTGCCTTGGGGGGCTAGAATTTGTTGAGCTATTGCAATTCAATATCATGCAACGAGGCATTTTATACAATTTTGCGGACGTCTGGCTGCAACAACGGACGCGCACGGACTGTAAGCAGCGGCGGCCAACCTAGACGATTCGTAAGGGTTCGGACACGGGAAGTACAAGCATTTGCGTTATCTATGTATATATATATCTGTGGGTCCACACCATATAATTGAATGGCCTTAAACATTACTACCTACTAGAGGTGTAAAAGTAACGAGATAAAGCGTACCCGTATGTATTCGTTACTTTAACGAAAAATACTCGTTACTATCGAATCGAATCGAATCGTTACTTCTGGTACCTCATTCATCATGCATGTTTGAGCAACGAATCGAGTCGTATTGCGTACGTGTACGCCGTACAGTATGACGTTGCGGCGCGGCGGCGTCTCAATATTCGTAATTTGTAGAAAACATATTAAGACGAATTTCCAACAAAAAGACATCTTTCTTTGTAACGTACCTACTTTTTAAATTCAAAAAATACATACGATGAGCAAACGTTTTAATACACGCATCAACGGTACTTGCGTGAACCGATTCGGTTCAACCGAAACCTCAGACAAAATAAAAAAGTGTCTGAGACCGAAACAGTGTAGGTACCCATGATACGAAACATGCGAGTAACGAGCTGGATTCGTGAGTAACGATTCGTTACTCGTTACTAGATGGCGAACCCGTTACTTAGTACCGAATACATACGGTTTGCTACAGCTTTACACCTACCTCCATGTCTCTAGTCTTCGCCGTATCTAGGAGCTCTCGCTCGCACGTTTCGGCATGTTGAAAGATATAAAATCACTAAACTCATTTTAGAAAAATCGCAATCAACCATTTTGTGTGTAATCACATTGCACACAGTTTAGTAAAAATTTCATTTTGATCGATACATGTTTTCTTACTCAAAAGTTGCTTTAGAATAGAATAGAATAAAATTTTATTTAGCATAGTACAAAAAAACACAAGCCTGAAAAAAGTTAAAGGGTAGGTAACATTAAAGACAAAATTTTGAGCGGCTCAAGGGACAACAGTATTATTACTATATTTTATAGGTTTTCAGCTCAGCATATATCATCATTTTCCTGCCCTTATCCCACGCTAAGTGGGGTCGGCACAACAGGTTTTCTTCTTCCACTCTCCCCTATCATTCGTCATCTCGGTGCTCACTCCTTTCTTACTCATGTCATCTTTCACACAGTCCATCCATCTTTTCTTTGGCCTACCTCTCTTTCTAAAACCATCCACATCCATATCTAACACTCTTCTCGTAATATGACTTTCTTCCCTCCTCATGATATGCCCATACCACGCTAACCTATTGCTCCTCAACTTATCTGTCACAGGCGCCTTTTTTTTTTTTTTTTTTTTTTTTTTCGAATGGACTAAAATGCTGGTATAATCGTATGACGATTGCCGACAGCGTTACCGGGCTACTGGCGAGCGCAGAAGGCGCTCTGCCATACAAAAAGGGTTTATCGGCAACAAACGCAAGGGCACCACTTAGGTACGGACCTCGGCTTGGGCTGTTGCCGGGGAAGAAAGATATGTCGGAGAGATACTTCGCCCAGAAGGAGCGTTAACGGGGAATGCGTCTTCGACCCCTCCGGAGGGGCCGGTGTAGGTGTGTAGTGTTACTTGTGTCCGGGTTCGATGAGTCTGTCACATCCGCGTTAGCGGAGGTGATCGCGTCATCTGGGTCACCTAAAACGTGTCTAGGTCTACGGAGGGTACGTTTAGCGGGCGGTTCTACTGAATAATCAGGTAGTTCGGACACTAGCGGGTTCGGGTGGTGGGGGGCCGAATCATAGTAACGCCGGGAGGCTGTTTTCATGAATTCGGCTAACGATTCGAGATTGAGATCTCTGTGAAGATCGATATTATGCATGTACGGTGGGGCACCGGTAGCAATACGTAAAAATCGATTTTGAACGGCTTGGAGGGAGGCCAAGTGATTTGAATGAGCGAATACTACAAAAATCAAAAAATCAAAATCAAATCGGTCTTTATTCAGTACAATCACAAGGATCACTTTGAAACGTCTTATATACTAGGTGAATCTATCGCCAGTTCCTCGCGACCAAAGCCTAGAAGAACGGGCAAGAAACTAACGGCTTGGTTCCTAGCGTTTTTTTGTATGATCCTTTTTACAATTTTATTATGGTACCTACTTAATTATTTAGTGTTTTTAATGAGTTGGAGCATAATTAAGACGTTTCAAAGTGATCCTTGTGATTTTATTGAATAAATACCTATTGACTTTGACTTTGACTTTGACATAGATCAGTCCCAAGCTTTTTTGTCATCTATATAATCAGAAATTTTATAGTAAGCTTTTGTACAAAGTTTTCTTTTTATTATGTTTTTGAATTTGTTAATCGACAACTGGTGAATCTCACTTGGGACTTTGTTAAAGAAGCGTACACATTGTCCTGCAAACGATTTGCTTACTTTAGTGAGCCTAGTAGTGGGAACAGCGAGCTTATCTTTATTTCTAGTGTTAACATTATGATGGTCACTCTTTTTGGCATATAAATTAATATTTTTTCTAACATACATTAAATTTTCGTATATGTACTGACAGGGTAAAGTCATTACATTTATTTCTTTAAACTTATTTCGTAACGATTCTCTGGGACCCATGTTATAAATTGCACGAACAGCCCTCTTCTGCAGCACAAATATGGTGTTAATATCTGCAGCACTCCCCCACAACAAAATTCCGTATGACATAATGCTATGAAAGTAGCTGAAATAGACAAGTCTTGCGGTGTCCACGTCTGTAAGAAGGCGGATCTTTTTGACTGCGTATGCTGCAGAGCTAAGTCTCTTCGACAATTTGCCTATGTGTGGGCCCCATTGAAGCTTATTATCTAAGGTTATGCCTAAAAATACGGTGGTATCCACGAGGTCTATTTTTTCATTTTTGATTTTTACATCAGCATTTATTTGTTGGACATTTGGTAGTACAAAGCGAATACATTTTGTTTTATTTTCATTAAGTAACAAGTTGTTTACATTAAACCAGTTTACAACTCTAGAGATTGCATTGTTTACATCGTCATAGTTAGTTTGTCGTCTTTTCAATTTGAATAAAAGTGAAGTGTCATCTGCAAACAGTACAATCTCGTGATCATCTACTACTTGAGGTAGATCATTAATGTAAATTAAAAACAAAAATGGCCCTAATATAGAACCTTGTGGTACCCCCATTTTTACCACTGACCCCGGAGAGCGCTTTCCATTCACGTCAACACTTTGTATTCTGTCATTTAAGTAAGAAATGAGTAGGTCTAGAGCAACACCTCTAACACCATAGTGGTTCAGTTTTCTGACCAACGTTTCATCGTGCACACAATCGAATGCCTTGGAAAGGTCACAGAAAATGCCTAAGGCGTCTTGCGACTGTTCCCAGGTCTGAAAAATATATGTTATTAACTCAACACCAGCGTCGGTGGTTGAGCGACCCCTTGTAAATCCAAATTGTTTACTGTCAAGTAAGTTATTTATAGTAAAGTGCCTTTGTAACTGATTGAATATAAGTTTTTCGAAAATTTTACTTAATGTAGGTAGTACTGATATCGGGCGAAAGGTACTGGGATCAGAATGACTACCTGATTTAAATAAGGGTGTTATTGATCGAGTGAGCGAAGCGAACAAAGATCTTAGTTTCAACTTGGGCGATTTGGCATTTTATGTATGTATGTATGTATGTATGTATGTATGTATGTATGTATGTTTGTCTGGCGATAACTTTAGAACCGTTGATCCGATCTGCATGAAATTTGATATGTCGATAGCTTGTACTTGAGAAATTTACTGGTAAGTATATGAGTAAAATCGGATGAAGGGTTTTTGAGATATGGGGTTTTTTGAGGGGGCAAAAATAAAAAAAGTTACCTAAAAAAATCAAGTTACATGTCATATGAAAGGGCTTTGTTTGGACATCCCAAAACAATTTTTACTTTTTTTTTGGGACGCCCGGTTTTTGAGATAAAATAATAAAAGTTAAATTAAGATAACCAGCGATCCAAGAGCTCCCATCTCTAAGAGTTTCGTTGGCATCAAGGTTTTTCTACTGGTCGGCCAGTTCTTTTGCTTTTTCTTATTTTTTTTTCTTGAAATAAATTAAGGAGGTACTCAGTTCTCATAAAATGGTGACGGCGACCAGGTCTGATGATGGAGCCAAGGTCTGTTCAACGGAACTCTTCAATAAATAGGCCAATAGAGTTGAAACTTGGTAACCATACCAAGTTAGTAGGCGGTAGTCAGAAAAAAGTCCAAAGATAATGTTTGGACTTGCCTCTGACAACTACGTACTCAAAGTTTGGTGCGTTCGTCGGGTCGCATCACGAGATCTCAGTTCGGGGCGAACTACTAGTTTTACTATGTTTCATAAGGTCAGGAAAAACGCCACAATCAATACATTGGTTGAATATAAAAGCTAGATCTGGTGCAATAATATCAATCACAGGTTTTACGGCAAAAACAGAAATGCCCCAGAGGTTAGGTTTTTTTTACATTTATCATTTTAAAAGCTTTGATGATATCATTAGTATTCACATAATCGAATTTAAACTGTTGTACTACAGACGAGTACGTCATTATAGGGCGTATGCAAGCTTTGTAGAGCGTCACCTTATTTCTAAGGGACATTTTGCTCTTCTTACATAGAAGTGGATGTAGGCGACCTAGTATGAACCTAGCGCGGTTGCGTACTTGGCGTACATGACGAATGAAGGAGAGACGAGAATCAAGGATCACGCCTAAGTATCTAGCTGACTTTTCCCAGGGAATGAGTTCGTCAAAGAGAGAAATGGTTCTGGGAGTGGTGTTACCCCTAGTGAAGTCACAGGCGCCACTTTCAAACTTCCTCTAATATACTCATTCCTTATTTTATCCATCCTTGTCACTCCGCACATCCATCTCAACATTCGCATTTCTGCTGCATGCACTCTTCTCTCATCCGTCCCTTTTCCCTTTTTCCCTCAGCATATATGTTGGGTGTATTATCAATCAATCAACGCTGATTTTCAGGAGGAGGATTTGCCAAGGAGGGAAAAGGTAGTTAAGCAGTGACCGAAATACAACAACAACAACACGTCTGTAGATAAGTTATACTAAACTGAGGTATCTAAATACTAAAATAAATAAATACTTTAAGAAGCACGCTCGAAAATCAAACGACTGTTGATTATTGAGCGTGCTTTAATTATGCAATAATCAACAGTCGTTGAAATTGAATAAATCATTTCGTATTCAAGACTGTTTCAATACCTATCTATACCTCTGAATTTTTCAAATCGGACATTCCATTCAAAAGATACTACGTATTAAAAACTTTAGTTCGCTTTTAAAAATATAAGCGAACGCGCGGGGCAACGGGGCGCGTTCTCACTCAGCACTGCGCTGAGTGAGAACGGGCAACGCGGAGAGGGAGAAGGGCGTCAGGTGTATGAAATAAGTAGCCGCGAGACTCGAACCCACGGTCTAAGTTAAGGGGCTGACAACTATCAAACAACTTCTCGCTCGCACGTTTCGACATGTTGAAAGATATAAAATCACTAAACTCATTTTCGAAAAATCGCAATCAACCATCTTGTGTGCAATCACATTGCACACAGTTTAGTAAAAAAATCATTTTGATCGATACAAGTTTTCCTACTTAAAAGTTTGCTTATGTACGAAAACTAGTAAAGCAAACTTTTGAGTAGGAAGACATGTATCGATCAAAATGATTTTTTTACTAAACTGTGTGCAATGTTATTGCACACAAGATGGTTGATTGCGATTTTTCGAAAATGAGTGTAGTGATTTTATATTTTTCAACATGTCGAAACGTGCGAGCGAGAGTCACATTAGCTCTTGTCTTCGCCTTAATCGTAAAATCTTATTTGTAAAATAATTAGCCTGAATAATTAAAAATGCTACCCAAAGACAGTATTCCTCCACGCAGACGCAGAGTAACTTTTTGTATCCTAGGCCACTTGGGCAGTTGAGAAAAATCTTTTGAAACCTCAATCATCAAAATCCACCCAGCCGTTCGGGTGCTACGTGGTAACAAAGAAAATATCGAAGGATAGATACCTACCTACATAGATACACGCCAAAATACCTCCATGCGCCAAACACATAACCCGGTTGCATTCGGCACTCGGGTCTTTTGACATATGTTTTAGAACTTTTACGCATGGAGGTAGTATACTTAGTCAGGTTCTACGGCATGTTGGTTTCCGAAGAAGCTAAAAATAAAATCTTTATTAAAAAAATAAAAAAACCCACTATCAAGAAGAAATTTAAAACATAATCTTGTTTCCATCATTTTAGTTTGGGCAGTCGGGGGTTTTTTTTAATAAAGATTTTATTGGTATTATGATGTTTCAGCTGCTCATTGCTTCTGGATAAAGAAGCTTCAGCCAGCACGGGACTATGCCGCGGCGCTGGGCAAGCTCTACAGGCCCTGGAACGACCCTCACGAGAATGGTCTACAAAGGTTTAACGTAAGTGTTGGACTTCTTTGGTCCGATATCATGATTTATGATAATTATGAAATTGTGAAATTACAGACACATGAGGCTTAACATCTGTATTTTTTTTTATACAACTAGCTGATGGAACAAGCATATGGCCCACCTGATGTTAAGTGGTAACCTGTAACCACCACCTATAACAAAGCATTGCCTCAACAAAACCAAACAAAGGCGTGGTGGTAGTACTGTAGACTTGTATGCCTCAAGGACGCAGATATGTGCTACGTAGGGTACCTTTACGTTCGTGCGTGCCTTGCCATGCAATGCTTTGTTATGGGCGATAGTTCATCAGGTGGGCCATCTGCTTGTTCTATCAGCAAGTAGTACCTACCTATAAAAGAAACCATAGTTACCTACTACCTAGGTAAGTATTCTGATCGATCCGGATGTCTTTGAAAGTAGATGGTGGGAGGAACAGTGGCGTAGCTATCGTAGGGCCAGGTGGTGCAGTGCACCAGGGCGCCGGAGCTCAGGGGGCCGTGGTGCGGTGCACTAGGGCCCCTGAGCTCAGGGGGCCCTCTAATCTAAGCTTTGAAAAGAGAGGATCAGCCAGCTCCCGAAGCTAGAAAACCTTGACCCTGCTAACATTTTTTTTATGATTCATTTTAAAGGCCAATATGATCCACCTAGCTACGCCACTGGGGAGGAAGCTTAGAATATGGAGAGCTGGTGGTCTTGGGAGGAGGCTTTTAGCCAGCTGCCTAACTGCGACACCATTTTGGTGATCCGAATTAAAAGTCTGATGATATTTTTTGCATTATTAACAGTATTTAGAATTTTTATAAGTGAAAACAAGCTGTTAGCTGTTTTTAATACAATTAGCTGATGGAACAAGCAGCACCTGATGTTAAGTGGTAACCATCACCTATAACAAAGCCATGCCTCGTAAGTCACGCACGATAGGTACGTTCCCTATGATGCACTGCCCCGCGTCCATCAACTTGAGGCATACAGATGTTAAGCCTCATGTGCCTATAATTACACCGGCAACCACACTCTTCAAACCGAAACACAGCGTTGCTGCTTGGCGGCAGAAAAAGGCGTGGTGGTAGTAGGTACTTCCCCGGACGAGCCACACACAAATAGCTCTACTACATACTCTTAAACCTACCTATACCTATTTAGATACTACTAAGACGGCTAAGGGCCGGTTTCACCATGCTCTGTTAGATTAACAAAGGAATAAAGGGCCGTTAAATATGTCAAAATGTACACGTTTGACAGCTAAGGTTTGATTTAACGGCCTGTTAATCCTTGATTAGTAACTAACAGAGCATTTTGAAACTGGGCCTTAGACTGTAAAAAATAACATGAAACTTTTCTCTCTCGTTTTCATTTTGGGTTCGCGGTAAGTCCGCAGCAGTGGGACGAAAATCAAAAAATAAAAATCAAAACGGTCTTTATTCAGTAATCAGTACAATCACAAGGATCACTTTGAAACGTCTTTTATACTAGGTGAATCTATCGCCAGTTCCTCGCGACCAAAGCCTAGAAGAACGGGCAAGAAACTAACGGCTTGGTTCCTATCGTTTTTTTGTATGATCCTTTTTACAATTTTATTAAACCTAACTGTACCGTTATTAGAAACATAAATTATGAGAGTAGCTAACTTGATTTTTACCTAGTGCAAGTCGTGTAATCGTTCCATCTGCTGTTTCTCCCACCCCTTCCTTTATGCGAATGCTATCCCCACCATCGACCACTGGCAGCTCCGAGCGCTGAGCTAGGTCTAGGATCATTGGCGTTTTGATTTTCGACCGAAGAGGTCTAGCTAGTGAGAGTGCGAGCTTGGTTCTTTCAGGACCAGCTCCATTACAGGTTGTCGTGTTTTACCTTGGTAAGATTTTGTAAAAATCCTACTGGTAAGTACAACGTCATGTTCTTGAAAAAGTGCTTACCATAGCGTTACGTAGATACTACGTTTTATAAATCGTATTTTATTTTTTATTCTTTAACGGTTTTACCGTTCGATATATTTCTACCTACAGAAATTTTTAATGTGGGTATATTTCGATTTACATCGCAATACCCAATTTTGTTCGTTTGAATAACGTTTAACGTATTGGTTTTAGATTCCGGATAGTATAATGGAAAATAAAATCGTTCCATCGACCGGAGAAGGTGAGGAGCCAGTTTACGATAATATGCGGCGTGCTAAAACAAAAAAACGGAAAGCAGTGCGATCTTCTAGTTCCGAATCAAGTTCGAGTTCAAGCTCGAGCTCAAGTGCTGGTAGTAACGACTACAATCATAAACGGAAAAGGAAAAATAAGCGGAGGAAACAAAGTAAGTTGGATCAATTAATAGCTAAAATATCCGATCTCGAGAACAAACTTGGAAAGCAAATCTCGTGCGGGTCTATGGCACCAGATGAGCAATCATCTGGTAGTAGTTGCGATGTAGACCCAAACATAAGTGGTGATTTATATGATGAGGGTCCCGGGATGCAACTACCCGCCACTACTGGCCCTTCAAGCACCGCCGTGCCACCTGGGGACCCACAATTTGACTTTTCAGTTACTACAAAAGTTAAAGAACCCGCAGTGCCGCATGCTTCCTCTGCATATCTAGAACATTTAAAGGTGCTACAACATTTTGATCAACCTGATTGGAACAGTGTGCGCTATGCAGACGCACAAAAACAATACGTCCATGCTCCTGGTTTCACCAGCCTTGAACCTAATGCTGAAATTAGTAACTATGATAACTCTAAATTTACAGCGCACATGGAGACTGCCTTTTCAGGGTTAACTTTCGCCTTGCTTAAGCAAAGCGAGATAATACGGAATGATATGCGCGAATTTCTGAATTGGGTGCAGCACGAGCAACAGCTTAGCCATGCAAAGATTTTTGAAAAATTGAATTTTATTTTCTCGAATGGTGAGTACCCTAAAATAACGAGTGATTTATTTCAAATAACGTGCGGCCACCGAGCCGAGTTGATTCAATATCGCAGGGATGCCATATTAGCTTCCGTGAAGGACCCTGTTCAAAAACAGGCGCTAAAGAAAATACCCCCCTCGTGTGCTACATTGTTCGGAGAAGAAAAATTCAGTGCCGTGTTGGATAAAGCTGGAGGGGTCCGAAATACATTTTGGCCTAAAAATAAAGACCGTACGACTGCGCAGTCACAAAGCACTCCTGGCCCGTCTAGAAATCAGGCTACTACGTCGCACGCGCAAAATCAGAAAACATTTCGAAAAAATAGAAATGAGGCGAAAAGCAACAACCAAGCCCAACAAAGTTCGAGTCACCACTCGTATCGAGGCAAGGGCGGCAGGCAACAAAAGGGGCGCCAAGAACAATACAAAGGTCGCAAGACCGGCTCTCCCTCATCCCATCGGGAAAGGAGTAGCCAGCACAAACGAAAATACTGACTCAATGACGCCTTTTCGTGCCGGGCAATTGCAAAATTACTACAGTCGGTGGAAGGTACTCAAGGCACCGCCTTATATCTTAAAGATGATAACTGGTTACCGCATACCCTTCGTAACAAAACCACCTTTGCAAATGCCAAATCTCAGCTACATACAAACGACATACTCGCCAGAGATGTCGAGAATAATCCTGGAAATGAAATCTGCGGGCGTGATACAGTCTGCAAGACTATCTCCAAGCTTCATTTCCACGATTTTCCTGAGGCCAAAAACAGATGGCACGTTAAGGCCAATATTCAATTTGAAAAATTTGAACCGATTTGTTCGCACCGACAAGTTCAGCCTGATAAACACTCGCAAAGTGATACAATCCTCCAACCACAAGATTGGATGGCAAAAATAGACTTACATCAGGCTTACTTTCACCTGAACATAGCATCGAGCCATCGACGCTATTTGCGGCTGATCTACAACGGCAAAATCTATCAAATGACCTGTTTGCCCTTTGGTCTGGCCACGGCACCAAAAGCCTTTGCCTCTGTGACAAATTGGGTGGCCCAGGTACTGCGACAGAAGGGACTTCGCATAATAGTCTATTTAGACGATTTTCTGCTGGCCAACCAAGACAAAATGCACTTACAGAGTCAGATCAGTACTGCTGTACAGTTACTGGAGCACCTCGGCTGGAGGCTAAACAGGCAGAAATCGATTTTGAGGCCTCAAAAATCCATAGAATTCCTGGGCATTATCTGGAATACACGACGGAACGCGAAATATCTACCAGAACGTCTGAAATCCAGGCTAAAAGCTCAAGTACAGGAAATGTGGAAAACAGATACAACAGATCTGAAAAATCTTCAAAAACTTATCGGAACATTGAATTTTGCTTGTTTTGCGATCACAAGAGGAAGACTAAATTATCGAGCCTTACAAGTACATGCGAATGCCTTGTTGAAAGCACCTCCGCTAACCAGGGTTCGCCTAGGTCTAAGAGCGAAAAAACAGCTTCATTGGTGGATGGCAAACCACGACTCCGAATCGGCTATACACAACCCTCAGCCTTCACATTATTTGACAACGGATGCCAGCGACATCGGATGGGGTGCAACATTGAACAATTCAAGGCTGCTGGGCAATTGGTCGGCTGTAGAACAAAGTCTTCATTGCAACCAAAAAGAAATGATTGCCATTTTGAATGTTTTGAAAACTCACGGACAGTACCTACGATCCAGTACCTTATTAATCCAATGCGACAACAGGACAGTGGTTTCATACCTGCGCAACGAAGGAGGAACACAATCTCAAGCACTGGTCAACCTGACCATGAAAGTTTTTCACATCCTGGACCGGTTCAAAATTCACATGACCATTCATTACCTACCAGGGAAATACAACATCATAGCAGATCGCCTATCACGGCAACGGAAACAGTCGGAGTGGCATCTCCTACCAGCAGTTACAGAGGTTGTATTCAGGAAGTGGGGTATACCCGAGATAGATCTGTTTGCCTCCCAGCGAGCCCACGTTGTTCAAAATTATTGCACACTCGACATGACCGACTTGCAAGCACGACATCACGATGCCCTGGGGATGACCTGGAATTTCAAATTAGCATGGGTTTTTCCTCCGCCTCATCTTGTACCGAGAGTATTGACTCACTTGAACAAATCAACAGGGATTTACCTCCTAGTGGTTCCCCGATGGGAAAAAGTGTTTTGGAGGTCAGACTTGAAAAACAGAGCTCTGGGTCATCCGTTCACTGTGAGAAACCTATCGAAAGTCCTTGTAGACTTATCAACCAACCTCCCACCACCCAAAGTGACAGAGCTGACCCTAGAGATATGGAGATGTGGGGGTGGGATCCCTACCTAAATGATTGGTCAGATGAACAGAAAATGCTATTATCCTCTGGTTGGCGCAAATCTACCTTGAGGACATATCGACCAGCCTGGAAGAGGTGGTTGGCCTGGGCTAGTCATAATCAAATCAATGCAGTAAGTCCCAACGGATCCCAACTTGCACGATACCTAGCTGATTTGCACCAGAAAGAAGGTCTTTCTTTAAGCACTATAAAGGTTCATAAATCTGTGGTTTCTACTCTATGTGACCCTAACAGTCATATGAGGTTAAGCTCTCACACACTCGTCAAACAGGTCCTGAAGTCTATATCTATAGCAAAGCCGAAACAGACGAATTTACCAATCTGGGACATTGACATATTGACATCCTACCTATGTCAGAGAGACGCAGATACAAAAAGTTTTTACGAAGCTTCAAGGCACACAGCTGCAGTACTCCTTCTATGTTCAGGCCGTCGGGTGCACGATTTAACACTGCTGAAAGTTTCTGCAGAACATTTGTCTCGATCAGATGATGGTGTTATCTTGTGGCCAGCTTATGGATCCAAAACTGACACAGCAAATAGAAGACAGTCAGGTTGGAAGCTATTGCACAACAAAGAAAACAAGAACCTGGACCCAGTGTATTGGATTAATCACCTTATCCTATTGTCTGAGCCAAGGAGAACAGAATCTAAGGCAGATCACCTGTTCCTTAGTACATTCGGTAAACCGAAACCGGCTACTAAAGCAATTGTTTCGGGATGGATCAAAAAGCTTCTGCAGCAGGCTGGAATAGATGCTACTCCAGGCAGCGTTCGATCTGCCGTGGCATCAAAAAATTGGACAGAGAACTTTCAATTAGATGACATACTCGCACGAGGTAATTGGAAGTCTGCTAATACGTTCAAAAAATTCTACTGCAAGGAGATAAAACATAGTAATACGATAAACTCCAGTTCAATTACTTCTTGTTTCGAACCAACAAAGTGATTATGAATATTAGTACCTAATTGTTGTAATGGTTGTCGATTTATAATGGTAGACCTAACCTCTGTCTCGGAAAAGGGTCATAAGAATGCAAAACAATGGATTGGCTATTTCTGGAAGGTTCTGTTGAGGCAGTAGAGTGCCATATTTATGTTTTTCTCAATGAATATTGTAGATTGTTGAAATTTATGTTATTTCTATTGCTGTTCACAGAATACATAGATGTTAACCATTAGAACTATGTGATTAAATCTTATATTGCTATAGAATTGTTATTTTCGTTTTCTCTACAACCAATTCTAAGAATCACATTGGCGTCACCATCACCACCAGGCGATAACAGACATGTCTCTCATAATTTATGTTTCTAATAACGGTACAGTTAGGTTTAATAGCAACGTTTTACCTGTAATTAAAACGTTTATTAAACATATACTTACCTTATTAGAAACATAACATTTTAAACCCCTGCCTGGTGGCATAAGCATAGCATTTATTATGAGAAACTCAATGATCCTAGACCTAGCTCAGCGCTCGGAGCTGCCAGTGGTCGATGGTGGGGATAGCATTCGCATAAAGGAAGGGGTGGGAGAAACAGCAGATGGAACGATTACACGACTTGCACTAGGTAAAAATCAAGTTAGCTACTCTCATAATTTATGTTTCTAATAAGGTAAGTATATGTTTAATAAACGTTTTAATTACAGGTAAAACGTTGCTATTATGGTACTTACCTACTTAATTGTTTAGTGTTTCTAATGAGTTGGAGCATAGATCAGTCCCAAGCTTTTTTGTCTACACTAATATTACTAGTGGTTCGCCCCGAACTGAGATCTCGTGATGTGACCCGACGAACGCACTAAAACTTTGAGTAGGTGGTAGTCAGAGGCAAGTCCAAGCATTAGGTTTGGACTTTTTTCAGACTACCGCCTACTAACTTGGTACGGTAACCAAGTTTCAACTCCATTGGCCTATTTATTGAAGAGTTCTGTTGAACAGACCTTGGCTTCATCATCAGACCTGGTCGTTGTCACCATTTTATGAGAACTGAGTACCTTCTTAATTTATTACAAGAAAAAAAAATAAGAAAAAGAAAAGGAACTGGCTGACTAGTAGAAAAACCTTGATACCAACGAAACTCTTAGAGATGGGAGCTCTTGGATCGCTGGTTATCTTAATTAAACTTTTTTGTTGTATCTCAAAAACCGAGCGTCCCAGAAAAAAAGTAAAAATTGTTTTGAAATGTCCAAAGAAAGCCCTTTCATATGACATGTAACTTGATTTTTTTATGTAACTTTTTTTATTTTTGCCCTCTTAAAAAACCCCTTATCTCAATAACCCTTCATCCGATTTTACTCATATACTTACCAGTAAATTTCTCAAGTACAAACTATCGACTTATCAAATTTCATGCAGATCGGATCAACGGTTCGAAAGTTATGGCCAGACAAACATACATACATACATAAAATGCCAAATCGCCCAAGTTAAAACTAAAGATCTTTGTTCGCTTCGCTCACTTAGAAGAGAAAAGATTTGTATTTTTGTTGTTTTGTTGTTTTGTATGTAATGAATAGGCTCAAAAACTACTGGTCCGATTTCAAAAATTATTTCACCATTAGAATGCTACATTATCCCTGAGTAAGGCTATTTTATTTTTTCAAAAAAATCAGGGATCCTTACTAAAACTCAAATAATGTAACCCAAGGTGGAAAAAGAAAACCTTACATCGCGTGCGCTGCGAAAACTATTGATGATAGAACAAAATAATGTACTACGATTTTGTAGAACACGTCATCATCTACAAAAAATGTCGCGACAGCATATGTCTAACTATTATAGTTATGTCACAATAAGTGTTCTTTTATTATAAAAAAATAATTGAAATGCCGCCGCTAGAAAAGGGTCTTTATTTGTACCTTGGTATCAATCCTTATCCAAATAAATCTTTTCATATTCAAGACTGGTTCAATACCTATACATAACTTCTTGAATTTTTCAAATCGGACATTCCATTCAAAAGATATGACGAAATTAAAAATGTTAACGGGTCCACGGGTCACGCTCGGGGTGCGATTTCACTCACTCAAAGAGAAGGACGTGCAAATGTATGAAATTAGTAGACGCGAGGCTCCAACCCACGGTCTAAGTTTATCCTAAAATGTTCAAAAAATTTATGACCACCCATGCGAAGCTGGGACAGGCCGCTAGTCATCTATATAATCAGATATTTTATACTAAGCTTTTGTACACTTAGGATAAGGACAAAAAGTAGAACATATTTTTTTTATTCAGATTCAGGAAATAAAGGTGCCCCCTCGTTTCCAAGGCGCAGCCACGAACTACCAAGACGATATAGCGTTGGTGATCCTGAACAAGCCAGCGGTGTTTGTGGCGTACGTGCGACCCGTCTGCCTCGATTTCGATTATAAATTCGAGAATGTACAACTGGTTGAAGGGAACAAAGGAAAGGTAAACATTTCTTTGCTAGGTAGGTCTCGGCTTTTTTTTATCTTTGAATTGTAATCTTTTTTTTTAATATCAATTTATACTACCTGATGTTAGGTGGTAACCATCACCTATAACAAAGCATTGCCTCGTAAGTCACGCACGATAGGAACGTGCCCTACGATGCACTGCCCTGCGTCCATCAACTTGAGGCATACAGAAGTTAAGCCTCATGTGCCTGTAATTACACCGGCAACCACACTCTTCGAACCGAAACACAGCGTTGCTGCTTGGCGGCAGAAAAAGGCGTGGTGGTAGTACCTCCCCGGACGAGCCCTTCACAAAGAGGTCTACTAGTCCTAAAATCATAAGGCGAAGACAAGAGCTAATGTGACTCTCGCTCGCACGTTTTGACATGTTGAAAGATATAAAATCACTAAACACATTTTCGAAAAATCGCAATCAACCATTTTGTGTGCAATCACATTGCACACAGTTTAGTAAAAATTTCATTTTGATCGATACATGTTTTCCTACTCTAAAGTGTGCTTTTCTAGTTTTCGTACATAATCAAACTTTTAAGTAGGAAAACTTGTATCAATCAAAATGATTTTTTTACTAAACTGTGTGCAATGTGATTGCACACAAAATGGTTGATTGCGATTTTTCGAAAATGAGTTTATTGATTTTATATCTTTTAACATGTCGAAACGTGCGAGCGAGAAGTTGTTTGATAGTTGTCAGCCCCATAATTATCTAGGTGGCAGGCTGGGGGCTGACGGCGTACGTATACGGCAAGCCTTCGCCGGTGCTGAAAGTGGCGGAGCTACCGTACGTCAACATAAGCCGATGTTTCAACGAGACAGACTTCACGTTCCACGGTTACATAACAAGCGATAAGATTTGCGCTGGAAACCAAAATGGTAAGTTAAAAGCTTAGTTTTGAGCTGATGAAAACTGAAACAGATTTTTTTATTTTATTTTTTATACATAAGCGGATGGAACAGGCAGATGGCCCACCTGATGTTAAGTGGTAACCATCACTTATAACAAAGCATTGCCTCGTAAGGAACGCACGATTGGAACCTGCCCTACGATGCACTGCCCTGCGTCCATCAACTAGAGACATACAGATGTTAAGCTCCATGTGCCTGTAATTACACCGGCAACCACACTCTTCAAACCGAAACACAGCGTTGCTACTTGGCGGCAGAAAAAGGCGTGGTGGTAGTACTTCCCCGGACGAGCCACACACAAAGAGCTCTACTACTCTTAAATTTCTTGGGTGCACAAATAACAATAAAAAACATCAGCTTTTCTTTGCTTTGCTGTAGTCTGTACCCCAAGTATGAGTTTTGCTTACCATATTTGGTTTTTCGTTTTACGTTTTTGTTCTGTGTTCATTGGGGGTTTGTATGAAGATACGATAGAGACACCGATACGGAATTTTATGTTGCAAGTATGATGAAAATTAGTAGTAGAACTTAAAGTTCCGTATCGGCATCTCTATCGCGTCTTCATACAAAACCCGCAATGAACACGGAACAAAAACGTAAAACGAAAAACCAAATATGGTAAGCAAAACTCATACTTGGGGTACTGAACTTTCATTTTTAGGTTCGCAGCTCTGCAAAGGCGACAGCGGCGGCGGTCTCGTGTTCCCTGCGCAGGAGTCCACCGAGCCGCGGTACTTCCTCCGAGGCCTGGTCTCCACGGTACAGAAGAGCTACGTCGACGAGTACTCGTGCTCTCCGGCCGCGGTGACTACCTTCACACTCGTGTCTAAGCATATGCTGTTCATTATGGAGAATTGGAATTAGGTTCTAGGAAATGATGCTGAAGGAAGACATATTTTTTATTACCCGTACCCCAAGTATGAGTTGTGTTTCCATATTTGTTAGATACCATAGATAGATACCATATTTGGCCTAGATAGTCATCATCATCTTCCTGCCCTTGTCCCACTTCATGTGGGGTCGGCACAACAGGTTTTTTTTATTTATTTATCATTTATTGCACAAAACACAATGATAATGCACAAAAGGAGGGCTTAATGCACAAGCATTTTCTACCAACCCCCCTAAGTAGAGGTATAAACATAGAATGACGTGCGACAAATATCAAGCGAATGGCTTAATAACTACAAAATAAACATATATCTATAATATATATATATATAAAAAACATCCAGGCTGTTCATTACGACCAAGAGCCAAGTCAGCCAAGTTAAAGCTGCTTCGAAATCAATTACTGCTTTGGATCAGTAATCTTTTCATATCTGAAAAAGTAGAAGCTACCCCTGGCAGTTTTAGAGCAGTTATAAACTCCTTGAATTTTGCGCGGTTGCAGTGTCATTCTACCCATAAACACCTAATGTGATCACGTGATTCGGTCTTGAGCTGTCGCTGTCATCGCTGGCTAGTCGATTGTTCGTCAGTACTCTCACAAGCCGGCAAGAAATGCAAATTTAGTGGGTCGGCTTAAACCTAAATATTCGTTTTCTTCCCTTCGGGGGGAAAACGGTTTTATTTAGGTGTTAGAGCCTTCGCTTAACCCACTGTGAGAGGTGTTTATATTCTGCCGGCGATGGCAAGGCGTACTGTGTTAAGGTTTTATAGGTACAAGGTAAATATGGTAAACTGAATATTTATCAAAAGTAAAAAGGTATTCAATGTAGATAGAAACACATACTAGTCATCATTAGTATTAAACATAAAGTCCCTTAATTCTGTGGAAAATAAAGTGATAGATAACCGAAAACATGTTTCTTATTTTTAAAGGCGTAAATAATGCGCTCACACTAAGCTTATTTTCTGTAGTGTTTTCTGTGGAACCATTTGAAAATAATATTCTAAGAAATAATATTTTACTTCTCTAATTCGGCAACGGGGAACCTCATCGAGATATAGGTTTCTATTGGACCAGTTTTCCGAGTTTATAACTGCTCTAAAACTGCCAGGGGTAGCTTCTACTTTTTCAGATATGAAAAGATTACTGATCCAAAGCAGTAATTGATTTCGAAGCAGCTTTAACTTGGCTGACTTGGCTCTTGGTCGTAATGAACAGCCTGGATGTTTCATTGGCTTGGAAAACTTTACCAACTGCAATTAACTAAAGGGTTCAGGAATACCATAACTAATTTTTGTGTGCTATTTCGAACGAGCTTCCATCTCGACTGTCTGAAACTAGCTAAATCGGTTTTTATACCAAATCGAGGCCAGAATGGTAGGTACATAATCATCATGTATTTCAAAGTTATCAGGACTAATATCATGAAGCGTTATGTCATGAAATCTTCGCTCTGAGGCTAACAGAAGCAATGCGGACACAATGACATGATGCTGAAATAAACTACTAGATATGATCTATCTCATAGCTATATAAGTGGTCTATTATATGACCCACATCCCACACAAGATTTTTTTTTTTTTTTTTTACTAGCGGAAATCGCTTTTCGATCCGTTTCACCAAGGGGTGATTGCTTAGCTTCTCACTATGTTCAGGGTTGCAAAAGTAGTGACCACCTATTTGTGTAGAGCAATAGATGTAGATTCTAGCTTGACGACCATGTGAAGGTAGCAAATAAATTTCGCGACGTCTTCGGGTTTTGGGTTGTCTAGCTAAATATATTATTATCATTCGCCCAAGATTTCCAACGTAACCAAGCAGGCCTGTAAGTTTTCAGAGTTGGATCGCGTCATGAAGTTTCTAGAAGGTTACGGTTCTCTTACGGCCAAGTTGCTATGTACTGGGCCCAGCCTGTACCTTCCAAACCTATATATATATATATATATATATATATACCTAAAATACAAAAAAACGTCATACAATTTTTCAGTCTTCAACTAGCGTTTACATTAATACAGTCGGTACGTATGTACTACGGTATGTACCACCTGATCACAAAAAGAATGTCATGCTTACTTATAGTTGTTTGAGAAAATGCTCACGAGTCAGAGCCCTAAAACGCTCCCTCGGTTTTTCTCTCCACTTTGCTCCATCATACGTCATTCCCATGTCATCTTTCACACAATCCATCCATCTTTTCTTTGGCCTACCTCTACTCCTTAATCCATCCACATTCATACCTAACACTCTTTTCGTAACATGACATTCATCCCTTTTCATAACATGCCCATACCACGCTAACCTATTGCCCCTCACTTTTTCAGTCACTGGCGCCACTTTCAAACTGCCTCTAAAAGTCATTCCTTATCTTATCCATTCTTGTCACTACACACATCCATCTCAACATTCGCATCTCCGCTGCATGCACTCTTCTTTCATCCGTCCCTTTAGTGGCCCAACACTACGATCCATACAAAACGAAGGGTCTTATAATAGTTTTGTATATTTTCCCCTTTAGTTTTAGGGGCATTCTTGGATCGCAGATTGTTCCTGTGACTTCTCGCCATTTCATCCATCCTGCATTTATTCTATTTTTTACATACATTTACATTTGGCCTAGATAGTAATGTGTGGAATGTCCACCAATATTTTTTCATGCATTATATTATGATTCATACCGTTATTATAGCGGTATTTAGGTAGGTAATTACAATAAAACTATTAAATTTTAAGTACATTCGTGTTTATTTTTAATACTTTAGTTATAAACATAACAATATAAGTAACATTTAGTGTGTTTAACATAATTTAAACTTAATTCTACAGATCTGTTTTGTAAGTCTTAATTTTAATAATTCTACATAATCATTTGACATAGATAAATCAATACCTTTACATTATATTACCCATATTCAGAAAACAATAGCTTCATAATTTATTTTACCTACATTTTTGTGCTAACACTGGGTACCTACGCTCAGCATAATAAATTGATGATTTTTACAACATTAAACTGGTTCATTTTAATTCATGAAACATTTTTGAACTTTAACTCCTCGTCTGCTTAAGACGCAATCAACTCTATCTACATCAGGTGGTCAAACACTTCGAACTTCGTTTAACTCCTCGTCTGCTGGCGCAAACATCTCTCTACATCAGGTGGTCCCATCTGCTTCCTCTGTCATCACTACATAGCATAAAACAAAGTCGCTTTCTCTGTCCTTATATCCCTATGTATGCTTAAATCTTTAAAACTACGCAACGGATTTGATGCGGTTTTTTTTATAGAAAGAGTGATTCAAGAGGAAGGTTTATATGCATAATACAAGCATAATCTCTTAGGGATAACCCACAATAACCGTGCGAAGCCGGGGCGGGTCGCTAGTTTGTTATAAGCCAAATTTGATTTACATTTTACTTTTAGCAACTACTGTAAAAAGTGGTTATGCCAAATGTAATTCGGACGTACCTTTGGCTACCCCCTTAGACATAAACCAATACTCTTGAGTTCGTACTTGGTACTTGTCGTTTCACTAGTTCTTTGGAAACAGTGTGGTGAAAGGATTTTAAGTGCGTCTCAGAGAGTCTCCTTTTCGAGCAGACACATGTTTTAGTACTTTTTAGATTCTACGACATGCCGGTTTCCTCACGCTGTTTTCTTTCCGTTTGAGAGTATAGGCACTGTGCACATAAATTTTTGATCATAAAATTGGTGCACGACCGGTTTTGAACCCCTGACCTAAGGATCGGAAGGCGGGGCTACCACTAGACTACCAGTGCTCTGGCACAATTAGTACTAAGAGATGGGGATATCTACCGTGCCTGGAATCAAAGTTGTGAAGTTGTTTTTAGGGTTCCGGATCTAAAGGGTAAAACGAGACCCTATTACTAAGACTCCGCTGTCCGTCCGTCTGTCTGTCTGTCTGTCCGTCTCGTCACCAGGCTGTATTTAAACCGTGATAGTTAGACAGTTGAAATTTTCACAGATGATGTATTTCTGTTGCCGCTATAACAACGAATACTAAAAAAATAATCAAATAAATATTTAAGAGGGCTCCCATACAACAAACGTTATTTTTTTGCCGTTTTTATAAATAATATTACGGAACCCGTCGTGCGCGAGTCCGACTCGCACTTGGCCGGTTTTTTTTACTACAAGCTCAAGGTATATATCTATGATGAATCTCTACCTTCGACCAAAGCCGCCAGCGCCTGCCTATCTTTCCTATTCTCGCAGGCACACGTTACCAACGCAACTAGATGTTTATTTGAATACTCAGTCCTCTCAATAAGGAACTCCTCCAACTCCTTCCTAGGAAGATAATACGCTTTGACATACCTATCTACATAATCCTGGTAAGGTATCGGCTTCAGTCTACAAATCTTCTCAAGTTTCACGAACAGCTGTCTATAATCCAACTGCATAAGACCCCGTCCGGCGTTAGAACATTTAGTCGCATTCGAAAAGCCTTCCACCAACAAATGCACTATAAACTTGGACATTACACTCCAAACTGAGTTCAGCACCTCTATATTTAAGGTCACTTTTGAAGCGACGGTTTCGAATCTCATCGCGTAAACTTGAATTTTCCTTATAATCATGTCTACGTACGAACTGTGTTCCACAGCTACGCTTTTAACATCCCATTTTACTTGAGACATGGCTATTAAAGCTGTTCGCGCGTCGACCGATTTAGACGCAGAGCACATGTAGACAGGGACCCTCAGATCGGAGACCACAGCGAGGGTATTATCTTTAAAATGTTCTATGATCATCCGCTGATGCTGTGCGACTATAGACTCTAAGTACGGATGCAACAGTTCAAATTGCTTCGCTAGAAATATAACGCTTTCCACACCGACAATTCTCTCTGTTAGTCCGTGGAGGTTATCTTCGGACGACAGGTCTAAATGTTGAGGTAGCTCTGGACAGAGGAAGTTTTTATCGCCTGCACTTGTGTCTATATTATTAGAGATTCGCTTAAGAACTGCATTTAATTTATTACTGTATAACGTTGTTGAGGCCACGTCCAAATCCGAAGTGAAAAAAAGATGAACCGTGTAAAAGTAGTAATCGAAAAGTTGGTTCATGAGCATTATTACTTCTAAGGATATCTGGGGAAGATATCTACAGATCTGCAGATACTGGCCACAGTGTCTTAATACTGATAGTGTTGTGTTTGTGACAATCACACTATCTTTCACTCGGGAAGGGCTGTCTATCTTAGAATCGATGGTCGTGTATCGATCATTTTCATCAACGTAATCTCTCTTCAACTCGTCTAATTCATCATCGCTGTCTTCTACATCTGTATCTTCCTTCTCGAGCCCAAATATATCATCGTTTGTCACATTTTCATTTCTGAATATCTCGAATGGCGTATGACTGGACTTTTCCTTTAAGTATTTTGATATATAAACGCTATCGTCTTGAGAATGGACCGATGACGCTCCGTCAGACAAGGCTTTTGCAGTCAAAACTGTATCAGATCTTAAAGTAATGTACCGTTTGAAAAGCTTAAACTCTTGTAAGTTAAGTAAAGTGAATGTTGATTTGACCGGGCATTGCTCCCAACCTTCGTTCTCTAAAAACAGCTTAAGTTCCTCCATTCGTCCTCTGTGATAGTTCTTGATGTAGATAACACTTTGGGTCTTAATAAACTCTTGGAGAAGATCAGATTTGTCGCCGCAGAAGACTTCGGCTACTTGAGTCAGCTTCCTCAAAATCCCCAACATCTGTATAAACTTCTCAAATGGATACTCTTCTAAGCCAGAGTTTTTCAGAAACATGGATACTTTCGCTTGGACATCATGCCAGATCCTCACCAGACCCGCTTTTAACTTCTGCCTTATGTACTCCTTACTCACATTCTTCTCAATCTCCAAAACATTATTAGTACTAGGTGTTTCGTCGTCATTATTCTTCGTATGCCAGTTAACCAGCAGATAGTAACTCCTCATTACCAGGAACAGGTTTTCGCAGAGGTTCAGCAGACATGTTGGGGTTTTGTTCGGTTGCACCGAGTGGCACATCTCTTGGAATTTCATCTCTATACCGACTTCTCCGACATAATTCTTGACAGCGTCCACGGCTGATTCGTTAACAGCTGATGAGTAATGCATGTGTAGCTGTTCCATAGCCGCTTGGGTCTTCCCTAAAAGAGCGTACGCCTTTCGCAGCTTCCTAAAGGTCTTCTCATCGAAGTTGTAGCAGATATTAGCGAGCACCGAATCCAACTTCTCTTCCGTCATATCCAAAGTGTCTTGTAGTCTGGACGACAAGTCTGCAATGCACGTGAACTCTTTATGATTAGCGGCCGCTTTTCTGCTTCTAAGAATCAGTTCGATCGCGTCGTAATACTCTTGTTTGTTTAGCATTTCGGCGACATCCTTCTCCACGCTTCGTAGACTCCTTAGAAGGTCTAAAGACTTGAGAACGGAGCGGATGATTTGTCTTTTTCTAAAGTTAGCGAGTATAACGAATGTGGATATGGTGAGATGGTTGGAGGCGGTCCGGAGTTGGGACCTGGCTTGTTGGCAAGTTTCCAGGGTCCTGGAGAGCTGGTCGCGAATGTTCTGGATCTCTGTGAACTCGCGGTCGCATGTGTCGCGCTGTTGGGATATCAAGTGGAGCGCTTTGCCTGATACTACCTGTGGAAAGAACAAGTTTTTGAGATAAATAAAGTGGAAGATAGATAGATAACAATTTATTGTACACAAGAATACATCATAAATCTAGGCGTAGCTTAAAAAAGTACAATGGGCGGCCATATCGCTGAAAGCGATTTCTTCCAGGCAACCCTAGGATGGAAAGAAATTACAGAGCGGTTATGGACG
The DNA here is from genome assembly GCA_932294275.1 of Chloroclysta siterata. Lineage (NCBI taxonomy): Eukaryota > Metazoa > Arthropoda > Insecta > Lepidoptera > Geometridae > Chloroclysta > Chloroclysta siterata. Next base: position 4,696,324 of record OW028595.1, read on the forward strand.
GCGGTGCACGAAGTGCGGTGTACTTAAATAAATTAATTCAATAATTATAGAAGACCACAGATATAAGTTAATTGCCCCGCGCAAATTTAAGAGCTGATTTCACCATGCTCTGTTAGATTAACAAAGGTTTAAAGGGCCGTCTAATATTCATATTCATTTATTTCCTCTTTACACATGTAACATGTTCTTAGATATGTCAATTTGTACAATAAAGGTAATTTTTTTCTTAAAATAACTTAAAAGTAGGAAAGTACAGTACACAAATATGTCAAAATGTACGCGTTTGACATTTAGGGTTAGATTTAACGGCCTGCTAATCCTTGATTAGTAACTAACAGAGTATGGTGAAATCAGCTCTAAGCTGGTTGGTGTGGCGGCACTCAGTGCCGGAGAAGTGCGGGAGAGGGGCGTGCTATGAAATAAGTACCTGTGAGGCTCAAAGGCGCTATCAAAGGCTCTATCTACAACTATCGGTCTTTTTTATATACTACTAGCTGATGGAACAAGCACATCTAGTCTAGTCTAAGCGGTCTAGTGGAAGTACTACCACCACGCCTTTTTCTGCCGCCAAGCAGCGTTGCTGTGTTTCGGTTTGAAGAGTGTGGTTGCCGGTGTAATTACAGGCACATGAGGCTTAACATCTGTATGCCTCTAGTTGATGGACGCAGGGCAGTGCATCGTAGGGCACGTTCCTATCGTGCGTGACTTACGAGGCAATGCTTTGTGCCGTCTTCTTGTTCCATAAGCTATTTGTATTAAAAAAATGTGGTTTATCCCAAATTTCCACCCGTGCGAGCCGGGACAAGCCGCTAGTTATAGAAAAAGATACGTACTTGCTGCTGCCTCTTCAACCTAGTGAACATCTGCTCTATCTCCTCACAGGATATCGGCTCGGGCATGTTCTTCAGCACATACCGGCCAGCGTCGAACTCACTTGCTGGAGTGAAATACACATTCTCGATCTCACGAAGCACCTGGAACAAAAGATGGTGCAGGGTTTGAAATACAATTTATTATTATTCTATTCATGCAAATCTAATGTCGATATAATCCATAGAGCACAAAAATGGCATCGCGAGTAACATCTCCAATGCACCATGGTTCTTAAAGATCGAAGAGAAGACACCAATACCGTCAGCGACAATTACACTAATCAAAATATTAAATTAAAATAGAACTATGATAAAAATAAAGATGTTGTACTTCCCTTAACTACTCGGTATTCATATTTTCATTAGCTTCAATAGCCTATGGATTCAATAATAATACTGTAACGAATTATGTCAATAAAACACATTTTTACGACACAACACAGGTGATAAACCTAATGCTGTCCTGCAATTAATTGTAAATGTATGTAATTATGTCCTATTTTTTAAAAAATAAATAATTTTTAATTTAATATTAATTAATTTTACTTTACTTTGTGTGTTTGCATATTCATCTTGTTCGTAATAAATAGGTACAAGAATAGTCACAACACGTCGTCGTATTTGGGAAAATAAGACAATACACGAAATCAAATAGCAATGTGTAGTTCCATTAGACTTGTGTGGCTCCAGACAAACCTAGGCTCGCAATAAAGAAAACCTAATACCATAATCAAAAGAAAGCAAACTATGATTATAAATATTATTTATTTATTAATTAATAGACGAGCAGCTGTTGCTGATGTGTCTACATCGCAGTGTTGGAATTGTCGTTATGTATGATTAATTTTTTTGAGCATGGATTGGTTTGTTAGTTTATTAGTTTATTGGTTTATTACCTCAAGATCTGCAGCAGTATGAGCAGCGCTTACGGACCGAGAGTTGACACCGGGAGGTCCGTGCCTGTTCTCCACACTGTCGTCCGACAACATTGTCACCCTAAAAAAATATAAGGCACATAAATACTGTAGTGTAGGACATAAAAAAATACAGCTTATAATAATATAGTAATTTTAAAATTCATCAGGTCTACAAGGAGGCCAGTAGAGGCTAGTACAAGTTCTAGCCAAACCTTAGTGGTAAACCTTATGGCCATGCCAACTTTTGATGCACTGCAGCGTTCCACTGTGCTATTTTGCTAAGGACTCGTCCTAGTACCTAGGTGTAATTACAGGCACATGAGGCTTAACATCTGTGATGGTTACCACTTAACATCAGGTGGGCCATCTGCTTGTTCCATCAGCTGGTTGTATAAAAAAAAAAAATTAAAAAAAAAGGATGGTAGATTGGTAATTTTGTATGCCTGTATTGGTAGGATTTTAGTGATACTATTATTTTTAAGAAGACCTTATGTTTGTACCTAAAATTCTGGCAAAATAAAATATTTGATTTGATTTGATGTGGTTAACAGACTCTACTGGTCCATTTGCGAAATTGGTTAATGAGCTTTGACACAAAACAAATATTTGATGGAACTGATATTGTCATAAGAAGTAGTGCATCTGTTTTTTTAAGACAATGAGGAGTGCTTTGAATCATGATCCTTATATCCTCAGCATTGAAAGATCATCAAGGATGATCCGGAAGTTTTGGTGAATGACATAAATTGGAGGAAAATATTTCTTTTCAGGCAAATTGATTGGTTTTGACCTTAAAAAAGTATACCTCTCTATAAACACCCTACAGCAGGGATGGCGCGCATGCCAATGATGGCACGCGACACAATATTTTGGGCATGCCACGGATTAAAACAGTTTGCATTCTTAGTTCAAACTATTGGCTACTTAGCTTACCCCTGCCCAACCCGATCAACAACAACTTAGCTAAATCGCCCTCCGGGCTGCTGCGGCTCTTGGAACACCGGTTGGAATTTTCGTTAAAATTAATATTATAATAATTAATATTATTACATTTTGGTTGAAATTATTTGAGGGCATGTCTATGGACGATCGATCCATATCATATATTTTCTTAGAGAAAATGGCATGTTGATTCAATAAGGTTCGCCACCCTAACGTTCAGGATGCAATCGTAAAAAAGAAGGCCTAAACATACATAAATTTTTATTAAAATATTTTCTAATTCTTTTATAACTGCACACCTTTTGCTATACTCTGACCCAGGTGTTGATAGCCCACCTGATGTTAGGCGGTTACGTTTGCCTACCCTTATACAACACGTCCACAGACGTGCTCTACGAGCCATTGCACTGCGTCCGTCACTCTAGTCAAGAGAAAATCTCATTCAGTCTCTTGTGCATGTTATTGTACTGACAGCCAAGTATCTTTCAACAGAATTCAGCAATGCTAGCTTGGCTTGCTTTACTTACCTGGTTTATAGTTTTAATCAGAGAAATAGGTTTGTTTTGTTGCGTATCGAATCAATACAAACTCGTCGGACTTCGGAACCATGACCGAAGTTATCTAGCCGAAGACTTTTACCAGCCAGCACCACAAAACACTGGTTACAGTTACACAATAATTTATTCTACCACCTTGCCAATAGTTACATATTTGTAGGTATTTTTATTTCAGATAATTTATTCCACACAGATTTATTCTTTCATCTCATTGAAGTAAGAAGTAAGTAAGAATACTCTGCACAGGTACTCTGTCTGTGTAAGTAAGTAAGTAAGTAAGGAAGACTGCATCTTCTTGAACTTGATTTGATTGATTCATTTTAATTTGATTGTACTTATTCAGCTCAAACTTCAAACACTCTAGTAAAGTCGATGATGTATGTCTACCAATCACACCGTGTAATGTATTTGTAATGTATTTCTATTCTAGTTAAATAGTAATATTTATTCTGAACAAAGTTACAGAGTGCACAAGCTACAGAATAAAACGATGAAACTGCGAAAGTTATAAACTGTTGCAATGTCAACGCCCACCATCTAAACCAATGAGCATTAGGTTCTGCTATTTAAAAAATAAACAAATAAGAATTATGAAGAAACAAAATATTAAAATAAAATAATCACTGTAACAATGTAGGTTGGATGAGTGTGTGCTGATAAGATTCCCCCTCACACACCTGTGTTCAGTACTAATAATTTAGTGTAATAATTTGTACCAATATAAAAAATAAATACAAACAGCCTTGTATCTTGTACTACGGTGACTACGGTACAAGATACAATCCAGCCATCGCAGATTGTATCAAAAGGTTTACGTATGGACGTTGAGTTTCTGACTTAATCTGACTCAAATTGACTCAAGCAAGAAAAATAGTTTTAAATGACCTGATAGATGGCGCTGAAAAATGGAGTGGCTGTTTGTAATTTGTTAGTCACAATCATCATCATCATCACGAGTCATCTACATTTCGACCATTTTCTAGGAAATGCGGGTAAGAACCGAACTTTTGTTCTTTGTTCTGGCTTCGTCTTCGCGAGCAACTTCTCACGAGTCACGTGGTTTTGCCTCGAAAGCCATCTTCTCGGTGACTTTTCAGAGGCTTTTCGTTGGCCTTTAAAGCTCACGGTGGTCTCTCCATGTCAATTTTTTATTTTTATTTTTGGTGTTCTGCGTCATTCAACTTCGCCCTAGGCAGAGTCGGGTGAGCTCAAGAGCTCGCGGGGCAGTGGTCGCCAGGGAGCTCGACTTTCAGGTGGCCGTGCGTGCAGCGGAGCAATGGCGTTGAGGTGAATGTGGTGGCTGTTGTCGGCGCGATCGAACATTCGTCGCGCCAACATTACCACAGACTCTTCGACGCTGGGCATCTGCACGTCCCGAGCGATGACGTCGTTCCTGACGTAGCGCCCCGCTCCTGTGCACACTCGTAGGGCGATGTTTTGCTGGGTTTGGACTTTCCTTCGGCTTGAGACAGAACACAGTGCATACCACGATGGCGCCGCATATGTGAGCCGCGAGGCGATGTAGGTTTTATAAACCCCCACCTTTGTCCTCAGCGGCAGTCTTGAAGTTAGGACAGGTCTTAGCATGGCTCGAGCTGCGCGAGTCTGTCTTATCGCACGCTCGACCTGGGCGTTCATCATCAGTGACTTATCGATTTCGATACCGAGGTATCGAACGGAGGTTTGCCACTCTATATTTTTACCTCTCAGTTGAAGCGGCGGCAGCACGGTGCGCCGGCGAGAGACTAAAAGTGCAGCCGTCTTTCCGACATTAACGGCAATCCGCCACTTGTCTAGCCACGCCGGCAGGAGATTGAGTAGGCGTTGCATGCGGTGCGCAGCGGTATCTGGTTTGGTGGAAGAGGCGAAGAAGGCGCTGTCGTCTGCGAAGAGCGCTAGGGTAGCATCTTTCTCCCCGGGTCTGAGACTGCCCTCCAGGGTTGGAATGTCATCCGTGTATAGCGCGTACAGAGCTGGCGAAAGACAGCTGCCCTGGGGTACACCGGCAGTGATTGGTCGAGGCTTTGAGTCATTTTGGTCTTCTTCTTCTCTCCGTTTATGGCTCCTGTCTGTCATTCGACAGACAATGTTGTCAGTGTCAAGTGATTTGTATTGAATAAATACTTTTTTGTCAAGTCAGTCTATAGTCAAGTCGGCCGTCATTTGTTTTGAAGAAAATGGTGGCGGTTTTCTTCAAAACATTGGAAACATTTTCGGTCAAATCAGGATATCACAATACACTTTCATTCCAAATGTTTACACTTTGTGCTAAAACCTCAAGTAATGTTGGTTAAAATACCACCGAAATTACACAACACAGCTCAAAATAACACTAGAAAAACAAATAAAATGAAAAAGTTATGTTGCTTCCTAAAATGACAGAAAACGAATCTAACTAATCTTTATATGTCATTTTGGTCACAATGGTCACAATCAAAAACATTTTTGACAGATTACATTGACTTAATATGACACTTCATAGTAACAAAGTAGAAACTAGTGATGTAGCATGTCCACGTGGAACACTGTAACACGACCAAGCAAAACATCATAGATAATAAGAGAAGAGAAAAGTTTGGGAAAAACAATACATGCTGTATTTTTTTAGGAAGAGAAGAGAAGAGAAAAAGTTTGGGAAAAACAATACATACTGTATTTTTTTAGGAAAAACAAGAGTCTACCAGTGGCAATTTGTTAATCTAGCTTTTTATATGTTAGCGTTTAGCAAGTTTATATGTACCATGTACCTACATGATAAAAAATATTTATTTGCCTAAAATAGGTGTTCTATATCATTTCTAATTCCTATAATAGGGATGCAGAGAACTTAACCGATTACTTATGAAATCCGAATAATAAAAACCAAAATAATAGGTACCAAAAACTAAAAAAAAAAACTCAGACATGAGGTACAAGGTACAACAGACACACGACGGTTATGCATCAGAATCATACACTGTGTGTCATTTTTCTTTGCCTTTGTGTAGCACATAGATTTATAATACTATAGATTGCCTACGAGCGTATACCCGAGCAAGACGGACAACAAGTACATACAATTTATGGGTTGCCACATCATACTATTTTCACCCAACCAAGCATAAGCTATGATGTCGCCGCGGCTCCAGTTGTTTGTTTAATGATGTTTAATTAAAGCTAGTTCCTGCAGTTTAATAGTTTGTACCCTACTCTAGGTTACGCCATTTTAATATCTTCTAAGGAATGAGCAAGAAAAAAGCCTACACAGCTCAGTTGGTAGCCTTCTGCGCCGTAGGCCGTGGGTTCAATCCTACCGAGAACAAACATTTGTGTGATGTGATACTAGACGTTTGTTCTCTGCCTGGGTGGTTGTGATTTGGCTTATTTTGGGGCTATATAGTGCTGTGTGGAGCGTCCACCAATATTTATAAAATATAAAATAAAAAAAACAGGGCGAACTGACACTAAGCTGGCATTTTAGACATTGACATCAGAACCCTAGGCCCCGCGAGCTAGAGTCCTGGATTTTCCTAGTGAGGGGGACAGAGCTAGCTAGTGGTGCTATTCTTCACATTCTACCACCTACCAATAGTTTAACTATGTTACTGCACCAGCTAGGTAAAATTTTTATGAATAAAAACAATTTATTTATTTATCATTGATTTATTTATTCTAAATCCCTACTCATAAGAAACCGTAATTCAAAAGGTTAATTTATAACGCGTGCTTCAATTTTAAATTAAGTAGGTATAAACAATACATCTTAACAGGAGTAAGCCAGCTTATGCTAGAGCTGACCATAAGCCTGAGCAAAAAAATATCCAGAAAAAAAAGCGGAGATACCGTTTATGTTGAAATAGCCCAAAAGTTTTTTAGTCCGTAAGTTTCTTGCCTGTTTTTCTAGGCTTTGGTCGCGCGCGAGGAACTGGCGGTACATTCACCTAGTACCAATTTAAGACGTTTCAAAGAGATCCTTGTGATTGCACTGAATAAAGACCGTTTTGATTTTGATTTTGGAGCTTGGTGACCTGGAGCTTGGTAACCCGTAACTTTAACCCACCAGCCCAAAGTAGTTGCATCTTTGGGAAATCTGTAAAACAAACATGTTATTATTAGGTATATGTAGGTATTTAATCATACTACGCGATGGTGGTCTCAGACATAAAATAACTACCAACTTCTCATATGAAAATCGTGAGGAGACTTAAATTATTAAAATGTAACGCAAAGCTAAAAAAATAAATTAAATGAAATTAAAATATATGTACCTACTACCTATACCTATATTATATTTTTTTTCATTATTTACTTAAGTCAAACAAACCTTATTTCTTTGAATAAGGTAATAATAAGTTGCGACATTGTCATTTTTTTCTAGATTATTGTGTGTATTTGAACTTATCCTCACATATCAGAGTCGAATCCACCCTAAAGTTGTTCGTTTCCCAACATTTTTGGCAAATAGATTTTGTTTTAGTTGGCAGCCCGAAAGATCGTATAACCCAGCCAAATTATGTTTCTATAGAACTGTATCGGTTTGCATAGCCATGTAATTTGTGTGGTTTATAGTAACCTATACTCAATTTTACAAAATAATTAAATTCTAGAAATCTACTATGATATGGGTTAGAAAGTAAACACAACCGTTAAATGATTAATTGTGGACACTGTGCATTCTCCGTTTTATAGTTTAATTGACAAATAGAACATAAAAGTGCTACTTACCGAAGGAAGCTTAATTTTCAGTTTTCCGAGCTGTATCATTATCACAGCCTAAAATACTACAATGCACCACATTATAAACGTAAATCTACGTATACTGGGACCTAGGCACACACTATTTTCAAAGAACTTTGGCACTAAACACCTGTAAACTCACAAGCACCAAGCGGTTTGTTTAGCACCAAACTTGGTGCTAAACAATCAAAAACGTATACGCAGAAAGGGACAGAACATTTATATTATGTTTCTCTCACTCATAGGTATAATTTGTATTATTGCGTCTCTCTTACTCTTAGTATTATTATTTGATGCTCTATCTATTGTATACTTGATCTAAGGTGTAGCATGACCTGTATCCACAGAGTACATTTATATACTGGAAACCTGTATCCGCGAATACTACAGCAAATGCTATGTGGCTGCCCTTTTGTAGTCGCCTTATTTGCGTTACTTAATCTGTTTTATATTATTTTACGAAAAACAATTAAGCAGGCAGAAAATGTCATTTATTTGAAATATAAATATCTAATGACGGCAGCCGCGATGCTTCCGCCTGCATCGGACTCAATATAAAATCACTAATGCAAACCTGTATTTTGGTTGAATAACGGTACTTGCCACGGCCCTATTTTCAAGACGTCAAGCAAGCAAGCAAGATTTAAAAAGTTGTAGTTTCTTGTTCTTTGACGTCACGCGAGCTGCTCATCAGTGATTATTGTGATTTTGAATATTTTTGTGGTGCTTTTGTGAACAATTATTGATGTTACTTGTGAAACAGCAGAAATGGAGACCGAGAGGATGATAGAAGATACCATACAGCCGCAGGTACAATATAAATCCGTAATTGGGACAAGACCCGTAATGTCATGGCATTCCGCCATCTTTCTCAGAATTTTGGGATAGTTTTTGTGTTTTTAAGTCTAATTTTGCATATAACTCCTCAAAATCGTACTATTACTTGGATTTATGCACGACTTATGTCTAGAATTGAATAAAAATAATCTAGAGAAGGTCCGTAACCGAAGTTGGAACTTTCAGTGCTGCATTGCGGATTTATCTTCTAAATACACTGGCTTTTGCTCCATTCCGTTTATTTGTTTAAGTAATTACAAATCTGTATAAGATTCTATATTTAATTGACACGATTATATGCCTTTGAAGCATGCAAATACCCCCAAACTGCAGAGAAAAACCCAAGATTTATATTTTCTTATTACTGTGTAGGTAAATGCAAAACCTTGATTACCTACCCTTCAAAGGCCTCTATTTCCCCACTTTTATATAAAAAAAACATATTTTAGTGTTTTTTATGTATTGCCATTCAACCCCGAAATAAGTGAAGCCTCTGCTCTGGGAACCAGATAGCTGATACATTACTACCCAAATACTGTGTTTGTAAATATGTAACATACTTATAATATCTTCTAACACTCAGACACAGACCAAACATCAATATAACAGCAATTTTTGTTGTTGTTGGGGATCAAACCTACACCCATTAGGCTATAGGCTACTGTGCCTACTGTTATTTGTTCAAAAACACTGTCCTACTTCTGATAAGGTTTCGCAAGTTAATAGACAATGCATGCAATGATATAACAAGTAGTTCTACTCAGTTTTTACTTGCCTGCATGTAACAGTTACAAAATTGAGTATGTTTGTTTCATCATCCATTACACATGCATTTTAAACAATTTTACTGGTAGCTTGACTGGCTGTTCCTAACTCATGAACCTGGTAATAGCAATTTGCATACTTTTTTGTCAGTCTGTTCACATGCTGTTTATGTATAATTTAATGGTGGAAATTTGCTGGTTTTTGTAAAACTTAAATCTAGTTATTTATAATTATTATAGTACTGTTTTTTTCCCAAATAAAACAAAAAAAAAAAATTGTGTCGAAGCTCACTGGAGTCCATCCGAGCATGCCAATAAAATCCCTCAAAAGATCTGAATAGAGCCACATGGCTGATTGCAAATGAAAATTAAACAAAAAAATAATAATTGTGTAAACGTTCCGAAATGTTCAGAATTAAGACCTGCCAATAAATAAGGTTAATATATAAGGTACCTTATATTTATTTATATTATATATATTTATATATATTAATTTATACATATATTTATTCAGACAACAATATGGTCCATGGTGTTACTAACAGAAAAAGTATATACATAGGTTAGTAACTTATAACTAATAGCGATTTGGTCCTCTGGATGAGCTCCATACCAGAGGACAATTTAGTTTTTCACACTACTTGCTACTTCTGCGCAATCTGTTTAGCAGAGATGCTGTTGTTTTGCGCCAGATGGTGTCGAAGGAATCTGTGCGCATCGCGGTGAACATACTGGATGCACAATGTTCTCATGCATAATATTCCTCTTCTTGAGCTATAACATCTTTGAACTGGGCATGATGCCCAAGAACAGGAGAATCACTTCCTGGAGAACTCTAAAAGCCTGACTACCCCGGTTAGCAGAGGGAGAATGCACAATACACCCCACTGTGGGCCGTCAGTGCAGATCTTATTTCCCTTAGCATGAAATGACTGTAGTCTGAGCCAGCCTGAATTTAGTTTAAAATCAAACAAAATATTCTTAATGAGTTTTATTATGGTAATAACTTTTGGGTTATACTTATTGGATTATTAGTCCCAGTCACACACACATTGCCATATCTTGGGAGAGACCTAACGTCCAGATGTGGACATGTCATGAAGCTTTTTCTGCTTAGTGTTGTGTGGAATATCCACCAATATCTATTTCTTATTGATATTCAGGTGACATCTATCACATGTTTGGACACGGGTGTGCGGCCCACACCGAGCAGCCCTGCATACACAGCAGAGCGAGACACCTGCCTCAACTTCTTTGGAAGATGGAACGAGACAGACCAGGTATAAAACTTTGCTAGGTTAGAGATAGGCTTAGTATTCAATGGTTTAAAACTATGGAAAGAACAAAATATATGGTGCAACATTATTCTTTCTTTAAACAGGTTATCACTAAGTAGTATGCAGGTACAAGTTAACCGAAGGGTTTTAGAACATGCCAGTTTACTCCCGATGTTTTCCTTCACCGTTTGAGAGAACTGGCACTGTGCACATTAATTTTTGAACAGAAAAACTCATTGGCCATTAATCAGTTTTGAACTTTTTTTTTATACAACTAGCTGATGGAACAAGCAGATGGCCTACCTGAGTGGTAACCATCACCTATAACAAAGAATTGCCTCGCAATTCACGCACGATACGAACGTGCCCTACGTTGCACTGCCCTGCGTCCATCAACTTGAAGCATACAGATGTTAAGCCTCACTTGCTACACAATTACACCGGCAAACACACTCATCAAACCGAAACAGCAACGCTGCTTGGCGGCAGAAAAAGGCGTGGTGGTAGTCCCCGGACGAGCCCTTCACAAAGAGCTCTACTATTAAAACCAACCAACAACCACTAGACCACAAGTGCTCTCAGGCAGACCATTAAAAGGTAGCTATTGTTTCCAGGTGGAGTTTGTGGAACAGTTGCTGGCGCGCATGTGTCACTACCAACATGGGCACATCAACTCATATCTCAAGCCTATGCTGCAGCGAGACTTCATCAGCATGCTGCCCAGTAAGTTTGTTTTAGCGTGACATACATCCATCTATCGATACTAACATCTATCTATACAGAAGACATTATCAGAATTGCCTGGGCCTTCGATCGGCCCCATGCAAAAACCAACTTTCAAAATCCATTCAAGTAGTTTTTACGTGAAAGAGTAACAAACATCCATCCATCCATCCTTACAAACTTTCGCGTTTATAATATTAGTACAAGTGCCACTTATAAAGAACACAAAAACAAAGTGTCTTCCCCTTAAATAGAGACAGTAAGAAAATTGTTAATGGACACATTCTTAGTGTAGTTAAGCTATAAATTTAGGTCTATATATTGTGGCTAGATTGTAATATAAGTAGAGTAATTTATAATGTACACTAATTTAAAAAAAAAATTGTATTATCGTAGCTTGTACTGAAAGGTCGCGGGAGGGGGTAGGCACAGCCGTCTCGCGCATATCCACTGCAACTTATTGAATTTAAAAACAAAACAAGTCAAATAATCGAATCGAGTTTTCTTCTTCAACATAAAAAAAGACACTCTTTGCAATTCTAATCTATAACATATCGGGATCGAATTTGAATTTCTATTATCTTGTATTGAATTGGCAGGTCCATACATTAGGATATTTTTAAATGTGGCCCCTTTTTCAATTGAATAGGCTGCTTGTATCTTTTGAGAAAGGAAACAGGCATGAATTGAACTCCCAGGCACGGTAGTTATCTCCTCAGATCTCTTAGTAACAACTTGAGGTTCTTAGAGGATATCTAAGGGGGTTGTCAGAGGTATGTTCAATTCTTCTTGTCGAGTCACTAGTTTCTTTCGAAACAGTGTGGTGAAAGGATTTTAAGTGCGCCTCAATAGGCTCCTGTCGACACTTGACACATGTTATAAAACTTTTTAGGTTCTACGACATGCCGGTTTCCTCACGATGTTTTCCTTCGCCGTTTTAGAGTACTGGCATTGTGCACATACATTTTTGAACAGAAAAACTCATTGGTGCACGACCGATTTCGAACCCACGACCCTAGGATCGGAAGGCGGGGCTACCACTAGACCACCAGTGTTCTTATCTATCTATAAATAAGTGATTCTATATTGTATTATGTTTAATTGACAGAGAAAGGCCTCGACCACGTAGCAGAGAACATACTATCATACCTAGACGCAAGCTCGCTGTGCGCCGCGGAATTGGTCTGCCGGGAATGGCAGCGCGTCATATCCGAAGGCATGCTGTGGAAGAAGCTGGTGGAACGGAAAGTCCGGACTGACTCGCTGTGGCGGGGGCTGGCGGAGCGGAGAGGATGGTGAGATCTTATGTTAATATTAAATTTCATGCGGAACAAAACATTATGTATTGCATATTTTAATTTGATGTAATAGCTGAAATGACGAGTGACTTGACATCCGATTAGATTTGATTGAGCTTTCAGAAACCGGCCGACATTGTCTTAAAGATCCATGTACTTTTTTGTTGAAATAAATTTGAATGCAGTATTTTTTTTGGGCAAACGCCTGTTGGACATAGATATTTATCATTTTTAGATATAAAAAAAATACGTGGATTTACTCAGTTCCATGTAAGGAATATTTCATGGCATTTTGACTAATTTCTGCTGCTCCGATATACAATATATTTTTTTTAAATTGAAGAATTGAAAATTATAATTCTTACTTTGAACTAGTTTATGATAGAAAATAATACAATGTTAAAGCAAATAAACAATTCTGAAAAAAACTTCAACATTTGATTATAAATACAACGTGTTGATGAAGTTATGTAGGGAAACAAAGAGCGTGTATTTAGACCAAGCACTGGAATACTTTGACGTGTGCAACGGTTGAATACATCGTTTTCGAAATTCCCATAGAAAAGTAAAATTAATATTTTCTCAGAAATTTGCAACAGCCCTGTCTGTGTACGTGTCAAGGTCACACGCACGCGCGCTTCTATCTAGGAAAGAGAAAAACAACGATAACCTACGAGATAATTTGAAATACTTACCTTTCGGTAGGTAGGTAGGTACGCCGCCAATCCCCTGACACGATATTTTTACTGGTTCCTATGGATTTTGTCATTATTTACTGGCTATAATAACACTGGATAAAACTGGATTTTGGTAAGTTTGCGAGATTTCGCACGACACAGGCTTCAAACTTCACACTAAACCATTACCTCGTAGGCACTGCTCATACACACACTGACTGACGACGGCTTTTTACATAACAATCACCATTTTATCACGTTTGACGACATTTTCTCAACAAAACAATGTACAACAACGCATGTAAACACAAACAGGGTGACCATCTCAAAAGTGGCGGTTCTACCACACACCTGCCAAAAAATCTGTCAAAATCTACCAAGCTTGACGATAAAAATACCAAAAATATGACTTCATACCATCTCCTTCGTGGCTACGGAATAAATTAAATACCTACATTACATTCAGTTACTATCTTTTGATCGTTTGTAACGGTTTGCAGTTATCTAAAACGAGATAGAAGTTGTTTAGAAACCAAATCAATAAAGGTAAAAAAGAATAAGAAGTTTCCAGTTCGGTAAAAAATAAATAAATTATAAATATTATTTCATTAAAAATTCAAACTAATAAGATTTTTCTTGAAATATTTAAAATCTGCCAAATGGCAGAAATCTGCCACAAATGGTAACACTGATCGGCGGCCGTCGGCCGTCCTGATTGGATATGCGTTTTTAAATGCAACCAATGACAGACAGGTTAGTCAAAGATTAAATAGGACAGACTAGACACTTCCCAAAATTGCAGTTGAATAATTTTGTCGTGTCAATGAACCATGGTTTTAATAATATTTTGTTTGATGAATTTGAGTTTTTTTTTTTGTTATATAATAAAAATGTTTGAGTTAATTTTTAAAAAATCTGTAATGTAGTCGAAACCAAAATCAAAACGGTCTTTATTCAGTACAATCACAAAGACCACGAATTAATGTTTATGTAATGTACGGCTAGCCAAACTTAAGCCTGGACGTCCGTGAGACCAATACCGGGTCGCAGCAGAAGACCAGCGCTACTGTATGGCAACATATAGTAGCATATGCTGAGCTGTTGGCCCATTCACCACCACTGAATGTTACATAAATAGAGATATATATATATATTCTTATCTTTTTAGTTTGTATACTTACTGGTTTGTTTTATTATGTTATTTTAGTTTTTTATTTTATTTTATTTTTTTACGGTGGTGGATGAATAAACGTGTTTTCTTTCTTTCTTTCTTTCTTTATGGTGGTAAAGTAACATGTTACAATTTAAAGAACTATGAATATCATAAACATTGGTTTACGACATCTAGTAATTAAACAAAAATAAATATTCTATTAAATATTGAGTACGTAGCCACGTAGGTACCTAGTTACTGAATAGGTATTAGTACCAAAGATCTCAGAGAATGTTTACCGTTACTAGGGATTACAGTCGCGAAAATATTTCTTTTACATACCAAGATCTTTAAAAACAGCAACATCATTATTAGGTAGGCACATTACTAGGTAATTGGTGGCAGTTCTGTTACCTATTTTATCTAAGGTTAACAACTAGAGGTCAAAGAACAGCTGTAAATAGGGCTGCCTCATGATGCGTTTAGATTCATTTTAGATAAAAGTTTAAGAGGCATTTCATGAATGAAAAACTTTGAAATTTTAAAAGTCGTAGAACAAAAGTTGTTCGTTATGACCGGTAGAATATCCTGCTTTCGGATCCCTACAATTCTTAATAAACACGTTGTATAATAAAATGAAATACTTCATCATAATAACTTTATTGCGAATGTAGGTAGGTACATGGTTATACAGATGTCAGGATATAATTAACTAGCGACCCTCCCCGGCTTCGGGTGGTTATTGTGGGTTATCCCTAAGAGATTATGCTTGTATTATGCATATAAATCTTCCTCTTGAATCACTCTTACAAAAAAAAAAACCGCATCAAAATCCGTTGCGTAGTTTTAAAGATTTAAGCATATATAGGGATATAGGGACAGAGAAAGCAGCTTTGTTTATACTATGTAGTGATGATCCTCCATATTAAATTAATAGCATGCAATAATATAGGTACTTACTTAATTTGTTTATTTCTCTTCCAGGATCCAGTATCTGTTCAAACCGAAGCCTGGCTGCCAGCATCCCTCACACTCGTTCTACAGACAACTGTATCCTAAGATAATAAAAGACATACAGTCCATAGAAGACAACTGGAGAATGGGCAAGCACAATTTACAGGTACATTCAAAAATCTAATATTTAAAAAAAAAAACAAATGTTTTTATTTGAACACTAACATAAGGTTAGATACCCCCCTCTCCTCTAAACGCCCCACGTTATTAA
Organism: Chloroclysta siterata; assembly: GCA_932294275.1. Taxonomy (NCBI): domain Eukaryota; kingdom Metazoa; phylum Arthropoda; class Insecta; order Lepidoptera; family Geometridae; genus Chloroclysta; species Chloroclysta siterata. Next base: position 4,712,282 of record OW028595.1, read on the forward strand.
TGGACACCCTCTAACTCATACTAAATTTGGGAAAATATGAAAGAAGATTTGACAGCCTTCACAGCTCAGTTGGTAGTAGCTCTGGCTTCTGCGCCGTAGGCCGTGGGTTCAATCCCCACTGAGAACAAACATTTGTGTGATGAACATTGATGTTTGTTCTCCGTCTGGGTGTTATATAATATTATAAGTATGTATTTACAAAAAAAAAAAGTATATATGTATTATATCAGCTATCTGGTTCCCATATTACAAGCTTTGGCTTAGTTTGGGGCTAGATAGTGCTGTGTGGAAAGTCCACCAATATTTATTTATTTATCTTATTCTATCAACTACAATTTGGGATCAAAATCGAGGACCTACTTCTTTTTCCTTCTTCATGTTGTGTCACTAGCTTCTTTCGAAACAGTGTGGTGAAAGGATTTTAAGTGTGCCTCAAAGAGGCTCCTTTCAATCACTTCAAAGACTATGTAACTTCTTTTTTATGACTACCACTGTATTATGAATGAGCTTATTTGCTTATTTTTGTGTTTTCAGAGAATAAACTGCAGATCGGAAAACTCCAAAGGCGTGTACTGCTTGCAATACGACGACAACAAAATAGTGTCCGGCCTCAGAGACAACACAATCAAAATATGGGATAGAAAGACTTTACAATGCGTCAGAGTGAGTATGGATTTGTAGCAAATTGGATATTTCATCCTGCGCCATGTAGTCCTGAACTTAGCAACACTTTACTATAGAAAACAAAATTAAAATCAGAAAGTATTAAGAGAAGGTACTATGGAAACCAGATCACTGTTTTTAATTGTAAATACATTCCAACTTAAGAATATCTGTGTTCATCATACCAAAGTCAAAGGGTATTTATTCAATACAATACAATACAATACAAAATAATTTATTCATGCCACACATACACAGTTTATAAAACATACAAGAATAGACATTAAAAGTAAGAAAGTGACACAAATTGGCCGTCACTCAGCATAAATGCTATAGCAGCATACGCTACTATAACGCTGGTCTTCCGTGACACCAGTATGCGACAACGTAGCAACTGCGACACCCATGTCATCGTTACAGTAGGTACATTCAATAATAATATTATCCTAATTAAAGACTATAGTTATAGTTAAACATAATATAAAAAAAAAAAAACTAAAACATTAAGACTTGAAAATAAAATATAATAACAATAATAAGCACAATAAATATATTCACTAATTCAACTTACTTATAAAATATACTAAACTAACCGGGGACCAGAACGACTACCTGTGAATTTTTTTGAGAGCTCAACAGGAAGTTTTTTAATGAGTGTTTGAAAGACCAAATATATTCAATAAAATCACAAGGATCACTTTGAAACGTCTTAAAGCTAGGCGACCAATATCTCCTCGGTGGGGATCGGTCCCTCAGTGCAGAAAGCAGAGTTACAACCAATTATGCAATAGCGAAAATCAAATATTGTATAACACGAAAAACAAAACTAACATGATCTACTGAATGATTGAGAATGAATGAAAATTTTTTTTTGTACCTTAAAAATTAACAAAGGAAAAAAGCACAGGTAAGTATAAAATATTTAACCAATAATCAAAGAATAGAATGTACTTTGTTTTTTTAACAGCCAATCACATTAATTAAAAAGTATAACTAAAAACTACATATAATTTTTATAATTAATAAATGTATAATGGGTGGTCATAGGTCGTGGGCAAGAGCTGGATGAGACAAGCGCAGGACAGTCAACAATGGCGAATACAGAGAGACGCCTATACCCAGCAGTGGGTGAAGTCGGCCTGTGGATGATGATGATGATGATTATGGGTGGTCTTATCGCTAAAATGCAATCTGTACCATTGTGAGAGACAAAGTATGGCTATTAATTTAATATTGCTATGTTTCCAGGAGCTACAAGGCCATACCGGCTCAGTCCTCTGCCTGCAGTACGACGAGCGAGCTATCATCTCCGGGTCCTCGGACAGCACGGTCCGAGTGTGGGACGTCAATACTGGCGTTATGTTGAATACCCTCATCCATCATTGTGAAGCTGTGCTGCATCTACGCTTCTGTAGCGGCATGATGGTTACATGTAGCAAGGTGTGTTATAAATAAACTAGCGGCCTGTCCCAGCTTCGCTTGGGTGGATATAATTTTTTTAACATTTTAGGATAAACTTAGACTGTAGGTGCGAGTCTCGCGTCTACTTATTTCATACCTTTGCACGCCCTTCTTCCTGAGTGAGTGAGAACGCGCCCCGTGGCCCCGCGCGTTTCATAATATTTTTAAAGAAGGCAAAAAGTTTGTAGTAGTTTTTGAATGGAATGTCCGATTTCAATCATTCAAAAAGTGTACAGGTATTAAAACCATCTTGAATACAAAATTATTAAGGATTAATACCAAGGTACAAATAAAGAGCCTTTCTTTTAAATATTTATAATATTAGTGTAGTAGTGTAGAATAAATGCGACACAGTTTAATCCTTCTGCAGATATCATCGTTCCCGACTTTAAGTTACTGGTATTTTTGTTTCCCAAATAAACATATTTTGATTTTTTGAAATATTGGTAGATAATCAACACAGCACTATCTAGAGATCACTGGTAGTCTAGTGGTAGCAGCCCCAACTTGTTGCTGTAGCAGTGGGTTCAAAACCGGTCGTGCACCAACGAGTTGACAGTACTCTCAAACGGTGAAGGAAAACATCGTGAGGAAACCAAGTATGAGTTGTGTTTACCATATTTGGTTTTTCGTTTTTGTTCCGTGTTCATTGCGAGTTTTGTATGAAGACGCGATGGAGATACCGATACGGAACTGGTATGTTCTACTACTAATTTTCATCATACTAGCACCATAAAGTTCCGTATCGGTATCTATATCGCGTCTTCATACAAAACCCGCAAAGAACACAGAACAAGAAAAAGAAAAAAAAATTGTATGAAACAGCTGTTTTTTTTTTCAAGTTCACAGTCTTGGTTCCTTAGAAAAAGTTATTAATATTGATGGGTACTTTAGCCCCCCAAAGTTTATATACACAATATATATATATGTATAGAAAAACAAGAGCACAGCTGTGTGGAATGTTCAATATATATTTCTTGTTTAATTTATTCTGATATTTCTCGTGCCAGGACCGGTCGATCGCAGTATGGGACATGACGTCCACATCGGAGATAATGCTGCGGCGAGTATTGGTTGGCCATCGCGCGGCTGTCAACGTAGTGGACTTCGACGAGAAGTATATAGTGTCGGCTAGCGGCGACCGCACTATTAAGGTACGTTGTGTACTTTAATAGTGCGATAGATGCAATATACGGTAGGAACCAAGCCGTAATGTTGTTGCCTGTTCTTTTAGGCTTTGGTCGCGTAGAACTGGCACCTAGAGTCACCTAGCTTTAAGACGTTTCAAAGTGATCCTTGTGATTTTATTGAATAAATACCTTTTGACTTTGACTTTGACTCTGACTTACTGCTTGGTGATGCAACAAGCGTATGTCCTGTTTCGTAAAGATCCGTTTTTTTTTATACAACTAGCTGATAAAGCAAGCAGGCCCACCTGATGTTAAGTGGTAACCATCACCTATAACAAAGCATTGCCTCGTAAGTCACGCACGATAAAAACGTGCCCTACGACGCACTGCCCTGCGTCCATCATCTTGAGTCATACAGATGTTAAGCCTCATGTGCCTGTAATTACACCGGCAACCACACTCTTCAAACCGAAACACAGCGTTGCTGCTTGGCGGCAGAAAAAGGCGTGGTGGTACTCCCCGGGCGAACCCTTCTCAAAGAGCTCTACTACTCTTAAATGAATGAAACTTTGTCTGTCATATTGTATTTTAATTAACTACCCCCATCTACCCAACTTCCATTTCCTTACTACAGGCACGTGAGCCTTAACATCTGTATGCCTCAAGTTGATGGTATGATTTGAAAAAAAAAAACTCTTATATATAGTTTTTTTTTCCGGCATCTCGAAATGCCACTACCTTAATATTAACCTGTTGCTATGACTTTGCAACAACACTATTAGCTTACTCTAAATCTGCTCATATTCATTGCCATTACATTACATATATTTGACAGCCTTGACAGCTCAGTTGGTAGTAGCTCTGCCTTCTGTGCCGTAGGCCGTGGGTTCGATCCCCACCGAGAACAAACATTTGTGTGCTGAACACAGATGTTTGTTCTGTCTGGGTGTTATATAATATTATAAGTATATATTTACAAAAATAAAGTATATAAGTAGTATATCAGCTATCTGGTTCCCATATCACAAGCTTTGGCTTAGTTTGGGGCGAGATAGTGCTGTGTGGAATGTCCCCCAATATTTATTTATTTATTTTATATATATCTAACATGTTATTCAATCACTTTTATCCATCACTCATTCAATAATTTCAATAATACTCATAAATTATTCATAATTATATCAACCTATCTGTCTATTAAATGCCACTGATTCAATAAATAAAAACAACAATACTTCATTTTATTTGTTACAAGTTCAAAAATTATAATTTCGTACGAAATTATCATTTGAGTTGCAACTACTTAGAAATCTTATTTATAGTACAGCATTTATTACATCATTTCCAGGTGTGGAACACATCGTCGTGCGAGTTCGTTCGCACACTGAACGGCCACAAGCGAGGCATAGCGTGCCTGCAGTACAGAGATCGGCTGGTCGTGTCCGGCTCGTCCGACAACACGATCCGGCTGTGGGACATCGAGTGCGGACAGTGCATCCGCGTACTGGAAGGCCACGAGGAACTGGTGCGGTGTATTCGGTACGTTGATGTTATACCCAAAAACTCTTACCCTTTCATTCATCTAATAATAATAAACTTTATTTCAGACACCTACGAATTTCTGGTCCATATTAAATATATATGAACGGGCTGAAATGATGATGATGGTGATTAAATATATACCTTACAGACTAACATACTTAATAATATAAAAGTAAAAAAATAAGTATTGGTCGCTGAGCGCTCCATTAGCTTATCAGACCGATAAGTATTTTGCTGTCTCTTTTCGTTGGCATGTAAGTGACAGTGACAAGTATACTCTATAGAGCCGCTTTAAAATGGCTGGGAATATGAATGGGCCTTATAAGTAAAGGGGCGGAAATATTTATTTATTTATAAAAACTTTTACACAAAACAATGTAGTAATAGGTGGACTAAATGGTAATAGCATTGTCCACCAGTCATTTTGAGCGTGTAAAAAGGCTATGACGAATATGACGGCCCGCGGGCGTTTTAAATGCAACTTATTGCTTTAAAAAAAACAAAAGAGGCATCCAAGGGGACGCGAGAGAGACGCAAGAAAAATTGAAAGTTTAGGCAAAATTCGTGTTTACTTTTATCGAACCAATCGTTATTGCCATAACTAAATGACTACTTTATTTAAGTTTTAGCGATAAATATTAAAAGGTGCTCCAAAAGGAATAAGATCGGTGCACTAAAAATCTATATACCGACGTATTGTCATTTAAAGCCATTTCAAAATGATCCTTTTCATTCGGGGCATTACTCGTAGAGCACCGATCTTATTTCTTTTGGAGCACCTTTTAATATTTAGAAGGGTTGCGCTGCGTCCATTGAATAACCTTTGGACTTTGGCTTCTGGAGATCAAAGTCCTTTGGTGGTTTCTATGTTTTTTGTATTCAAATAAAGATAATTTCGTTTCAGATTCGACAACAAGAGGATAGTGAGCGGCGCGTACGACGGCAAGATCAAAGTGTGGGATCTGCCGGCCGCGTTAGACGTGCGCACGCCACATTCAGACTTATGCTTAAGGACACTAGTGGTGAGTTTCCTGTAACTGTTCATCTATAACTTGCCAATCCAGGCTTAACTACTGGTAATATTGCTAATAATATTATCAAAGTTCTGATGCTAAGTAGATTTTTACTCTAAAATCTAAGGCATAGGGCTCTTTGTGTGTGGCTCGTCCGGGGGAGTACTAGCACCATGACTATTTCTGCCGTCAATCAGCATAGTTGTGTTTCGGTTTTTTGTTTACGCTAGCTGCACTTCGCCTACATAACATTTATCTTTATTATAATAACCTATCTAACTAACTACTTACACACAATGACATACTACACTACACACTCATTACTTAACACGTTTTACACACTAACACTTCAGCCTTCACAGCTCAATTGGTAGTAGCTCTGCCTTCCGTGCGGTAGGCCGTGCGTTCGATCCCCGCCGAGAACAAACATTTATGTGATGCACATAGATGTTTGTTCTCTGTCTGGGTGTTATATAAATTATAAGTATGTATTTACAAAAAAAAAGTATATAAGTAGTATATCAGCTATCTGGTTCCCATATCACAAGCTTTGGCTTAGTTTGGGGCGAGATAGTGCTGTGTGGAATGTCCACCAATATTTATTTATTTATTACTTGTTTTTTTATGCATCGCTAACAATATAACTCTGATTACAGGAACACACAGGTCGCGTGTTCCGGCTACAGTTCGACGAGTTCCAGATAGTGTCGTCATCTCACGACGACACTATCCTAGTGTGGGACTTCCTCAACTACGGCGTGGGGTCCGCCCCCGCCCCCGCGCCCGCCCCTGCGCCCGCGCCCGCTCCGCACCACGATAGAGACGAACTATACGACTAGGTACGTAAAGTACGTACGTACTATCCATGTACAGTACAATGTACTATCCTAGTGTGCGGCTCCTGAACTACGGCGTCGGTAACGTTCCCGCGCCCGCATCACGATAGAGACGAACTATACGACTAGGTACGTAGAGTACGTACGTACTATCCATGTACAGTACAATGTACTATCCTAGTGTGGGACTCCTGAACTATGGCGTCGGTTCCGTTCTCGCGCCCGCACCACGATAGAGACGAACTATACGACTAGGTAAGTAGAGTACGTACGTACTATCCATGTACAGTACAATGTACTATCCTAGTGTGGGACTCCTGAACTACGGCGTCGGTAACGTTCCCGCGCCCGCATCACGATAGAGACGAACTATACGACTAGGTAAGTAGAGTACGTACGTACTATCCATGTACAGTACAATGTACTATCCTAGTGTGGGACTCCTGAACTACGGCGTCGGTAACGTTCCCGCGCCCGCATCACGATAGAGACGAACTATACGACTAGGTACGTAGAGTACGTACGTACTATCCATGTACAGTACAATGTACTATCCTAGTGTGGGACTCCTGAACTATGGCGTCGGTTCCGTTCTCGCGCCCGCACCACGATAGAGACGAACTATACGACTAGGTACGTAGAGTACGTACGTACTATCCATGTACAGTACAATGTACTATCCTAGTGTGGGACTCCTGAACTATGGCGTCGGTTCCGTTCTCGCGCCCGCACCACGATAGAGACGAACTATACGACTAGGTACGTAGAGTACGTACGTACTATCCATGTACAGTACAATGTACTATCCTAGTGTGGGACTCCTGAACTATGGCGTCGGTTCCGTTCTCGCGCCCGCACCACGATAGAGACGAACTATACGACTAGGTACGTAGAGTACGTACGTACTATCCATGTACAGTACAATGTACTATCCTAGTGTGGGACTCCTGAACTATGGCGTCGGTTCCGTTCTCGCGCCCGCACCACGATAGAGACGAACTATACGACTAGGTACGTAGAGTACGTACGTACTATCCATGTACAGTACAATGTACTATCCTAGTGTGGGACTCCTGAACTATGGCGTCGGTTCCGTTCTCGCGCCCGCACCACGATAGAGACGAACTATACGACTAGGTACGTAGAGTACGTACGTACTATCCATGTACAGTACAATGTACTATCCTAGTGTGGGACTCCTGAACTATGGCGTCGGTTCCGTTCTCGCGCCCGCACCACGATAGAGACGAACTATACGACTAGGTACGTAGAGTACGTACGTACTATCCATGTACAGTACAATGTACTATCCTAGTGTGGGACTCCTGAACTATGGCGTCGGTTCCGTTCTCGCGCCCGCACCACGATAGAGACGAACTATACGACTAGGTACGTAGAGTACGTACGTACTATCCATGTACAGTACAATGTACTATCCTAGTGTGGGACTCCTGAACTATGGCGTCGGTTCCGTTCTCGCGCCCGCACCACGATAGAGACGAACTATACGACTAGGTACGTAGAGTACGTACGTACTATCCATGTACAGTACAATGTACTATCCTAGTGTGGGACTCCTGAACTATGGCGTCGGTTCCGTTCTCGCGCCCGCACCACGATAGAGACGAACTATACGACTAGGTACGTAGAGTACGTACGTACTATCCATGTACAGTACAATGTACTATCCTAGTGTGGGACTCCTGAACTATGGCGTCGGTTCCGTTCTCGCGCCCGCACCACGATAGAGACGAACTATACGACTAGGTACGTAGAGTACGTACGTACTATCCATGTACAGTACAATGTACTATCCTAGTGTGGGACTCCTGAACTATGGCGTCGGTTCCGTTCTCGCGCCCGCACCACGATAGAGACGAACTATACGACTAGGTACGTAGAGTACGTACGTACTATCCATGTACAGTACAATGTACTATCCTAGTGTGCGGCTCCTGAACTACGGCGTCGGTAACGTTCCCGCGCCCGCATCACGATAGAGACGAACTATACGACTAGGTAACGTACTATCCACGTACAGTACCCCAAGTATGAGTTGTGTTTACCATGTTTGGTTTTAAGTTTTTCGTTCTTGTTCCGTGTTCATTGCGGGTTTTGTATGAAGACGCGATAGAGATACCGATACGGAACTTTATGTGGCAAGTATGATGAAAATTAGTAGTAGAACATAAAGTTCCGTATCGGTATCTCTATCGCGTCTTCATACAAAACCCGCAATGAACACGGAACAAGAACGAAAAACGAAAAACCAAATATGGTAAACACAAATGCACTATCCTCCTAGTGTGGGACTCCTGAACTACGGTAGAGACGAACTATACGACTAGGTAGGTTTTAAGAGAGAGCTTTTAGTAGAGCTTCTTCGTGTGTGGCTCGTCCGGGGAAGTACTACCATCACGCCTTTTTCTGCCGCCAAGCAGCAACGCCGTGTTTCGGTTTGAAGAGTGTGGTTGCCTGTAATTACACATGAGGCTTAACATCTGTATGCCTCAAGTTGATGGACGCAGGGCAGTGCATCGTAGGGCACGTTCCTATCGTGCGTGACTTACGAGGTAATGCTTTTTTATAGTTGCCACTTAACATCAGGTGAGTTATCTGCTAGTTCCATCAGCTAGTTGTATTAAAAAAAATGTCTTTCTGCAGGTTTGTTCCACTGTGTGTGAAAGTGGATCTTGATAAGAACCTGTGGGCGATTTGCTAGATCCATAAGTTATTCTCTGAAAATATATTTCTTGTGACGCTAAATACATTCCAAAATACAAATAAATATGATATTTTGTTTGATTCCCAGGTAAAATTGAAATACCGTAATGGAATGTTATCACAATGCGATCGCGCCGGAAGCAATCAACGGGCGGAGTTCAACAACGCTCAGCTAAGGAGAGACGGAATTTACCCCTATAGGGGTACACATCTCGTTTTTCCGCCCCCAAAACTCCGTTTCGCCCCCTACAGGGGTACATAATCTCGCGACTTCTACCCCGAAGCCTTACCGTCTTATTCATGTTGTTCACTGAGCGCTCCATTAGCCTTATCAGAGCGATAAGTCTGTTGCTGGCTCTTTTCGTTGGCTGAAAAGAATATGAATAAGGGCCATGCAGTTTTAGGGGTACAGTTTCTAAGAATATTACCCCTTGGAGGTCGTTTTAATCCCGTTTCGTCCATAAGAGATGAGTATGCTTAGTGATTCGCTACCTGATTGTATTTCCGTGTATGACAATATCACCCTTGTGATTTCAATGATTAGACTGATAGCTATCACAATTGGGGGTACAAAGAGCCTGCCCCATTTAGATCTACGCAGAATTTGCTTTTAAGCTGCCCTTTAGGGGACTTCTTTTTAAATACCACGATATAAACCTGTGAGACCTTGACATGTTTTTTTTACCCCTGTAAGGGGTAGATATATTCTATACCCCTGGGGATAGAGGACTTTTCCGTGATTACTAGATAAAATACCCCAATATCACCCTAAGAGAATTGACAACTCTTTTTACCCCCGGAAGGGGTGGAAATATTCTATACCCCGTGTCCTCCGATAACAGTAACCTACAAGCATCCGTTAACAGAAATACGGATCGTCGTACGTTAGTAAGGTATTTTTATGGTTTGTGGAAACTGTAGCCTTTAGTTAGCCAATAAGAAGTTATATTAACTGACGGATGACGATTCGTATTACGAGAAACGGACGGTCGTAGAATATAATTATAGAGCATTGGTAGATTTGATTATTATCATGATTTAAATACTGCCAAATTCGAGAGAAATTCAGCGATTACCTAATATGCTTGCACAACGATCGCTAATTGTGTTTATCGAGCCACTAAACGCAAGTAGGAAGCTAAACTCGATTAACGACTTCCAAAAGTAAAAATAAGCCGCTAAACATGATTACCGAACTATCAGATGGAAATGATGTTACGCTAATTTTATTTAGCATAATAAATGTGTTTAACTAAATACAATTAAATCAGTAGTGCAAGCAGATTGTAGTTTATATTTCGTTCGAGAAGTCTAGACTAAGGATTTTACTTACCATTTATTTCTCTGAGTTAGCTTTGAAAGTCCATTAAAAAACCCCTAATGTTATAGGAATTTCGATTTAAGCACAAAAACAGTCTGAAATTCTTCTCAAAATGTGTTCTTCCTAAAAAAAAACATCATGATATCTTAAATCGGCACTTTCATTTCTTTATTGGCGGAGAATACATTTAAAACAGCTAGAAATTGATTGTATTTTTAAAGGATCGATCCTCGACCAATCGATTCAAAAATAAAAATCAAGGAATTTGACAAATGACAGCAATCTAAAGATGGTACGGACCCCGCAACTTATAGAAAAATAATGCAGCTAATTGGTAAATGCAAAGTAATATTCATGGATTCCAAATATTGCAAAGCAGTGAGTGAGTTACGCTCTTTTGAGAAACCGTTTTTTTCCGTGTGCGTTTGGTACGTCATCACTAGAGATCGGATAATCGGATGCATAGTTACCTAAAGTGAATTTTTGGCTAACAAATTACGGAAGCAGCTTCTTAGGATACTTTTATTAAAATTAAAATCCCGGGATTGCATAAATAGGATGCCACGTTACATGTGTACTAAGCCGAAAGGGGGTGATTCTGGGCCCCGAGGGCATATTACGTTGTAACAGGGCAATAATTGCCCTGAATTACAATTATATGAATGACAATTATTGTCATTCGTGTCGCTTAAATTTGAATTTCCTGGGATCCCGGGATTTTTAGACAAAAGCTAAATTTTATTTTCCCGAGACCCCGGGATTTTTCGATAAAAAGTGCTTTCCATAATAGCCAACATCTCAACTTTAGGTAATTATGCATCCGAATATCCGATCTCTAGTCATCACGATAAGAGCCGCTAGCGGGCGTGTTGAGAACTATCGTGAGTCTACAAAACCCACTACACACTGCATGTGTATAGGTAAACAAAAAAATCTCTAAACTTTCCTCAGTTGGGTCTTGGCTATTAAAAACATCGAAGCTAGATGCTAAAAACGAGACTGTTTGGTCGTATATGCCCAGTTTCTATCTACGAGCGTATGTCAGTAGCACTACAGGTAGTTCGTTCGAACTCTGTAATAATCACTACATAGTATAAAACAAAGTCGCTTTCTCTGTCCCTATATCCCTATGTATGCTTAAATCTTTAAAACTACGCAACGGATTTTGATGTGGTTTTTTTTATAGAAAGAGTGATTCAAGAGGAAGGTTTATATGCATAATACAAGCATAATATAGTAGAGAAACACACAATAACCGTGCGAAGCCGGGGCGGGTCGCTAGTACCCATTATGATAATGATTACGAAAATATTAAAATATATGAAACAATTCAGTTCAAAGCTAAAAAAGCTGTAATCCAATAGTTGAAAAGAGTTACAGAGATTTCTTTAGATGTGTGATAATCCGACGGTCAACGATCCCTAGTTTGAGATACGTACGCTCGTAGTGTAAAGAAAACAGCATTTGTGTCCTGACGATGTCAGTAAAGCTTCAATAATCTACGGATGCCCGTTAGTAGAAAACGGTTATCAGTGGCTGGTGTTAACCCACTGGTGTCGACGACTACGCTATGGTTGAATGTTTAAGGACCGTTTTGCACAACGTTCGCTAAACGGGTTTAGCTTTGTAATCGTATTTAGGAAGCTAATAAAGATTAATTTTTGCACAAAAAAATTGGCGCTAAACATGATTAGCGAACTGTCAGACAGTGAAAATGTTTACGCTAATTCTGTTTAGTTTGGTAAACGTGTTTAACTAAATACAATTAAATCAGACGGTTGTGCAAGCGACTCTAAGACTAAAAGATAAGTTATTCTGAAAGATGTAACTGGTAAATAATTTATTGTGACGCGACTTATCGTAAGTCCATTGTAAAATATTAAACAGAAAAATGAATAATTAGTACTATTCCGCTAATCTAATCCTCGTAAGTCCACCAGGATGTAGACATGTGAGGGCTTTTGACCGTTGTGGATTTTGTTTGTGCCTATGTCACGTAATTACGCTTTGTTATTTATCACTGGTGCTGTAAGTGATCCACACAAGTCTACACTTATTTGGTCTGCGGGGATTAGATTTGTGAAATAGGACTAGATATTTTTTTATCTGTTTAATATATGAACCTGGTAGCCAGAGTCTAAACCACAAAAGTCTAGACTGACGCTGAATAATCGAGTTGGCGATCGGTCCGCGAGTGATAACGACGATTGTATAATTGAATTTAGATGTTACGTGTGTACACTGCCTGTTAATAATAGTGACGCTTATAATCATGTGATTTGATTTGTCTAAAGTCCTGCCTTATTCATAACAGTCTTATAAACCTCCAATAGATAAAATTATTCGTTCGAATGAGAGTTGAGAGACATGAGCATTATGTCTAATGTGATGAAATATGAATGACGTGGTAAACATCGTTAAGAATCCCACGGCTTAGTCAGCTCATCTAGGAAAGCCTAATTTATCTATTTAATTTGTCAGCTAAAGTGGTCCTTTGGCGCTAAACAAACTAGCTCGTAGATTCTGACAGCTAAAGTGGTCCTTTGGCGCTAAACAAACTAGCTCGAAGATTTTGACAGCTAAAATGGTCCTTTGGCGCTAAACAAACTAGCTCGAAGATTTTGACAGCTAAAATGGTCCTTTGGCGCTAAACAAACTAGCTAGAAGATTTTTTGATAGAACTTTAATAACTATCTCAAAGCTAATGCTGTTCTTTTTTCAGTATTGTTTAAGAATAAGCGCCTTTGTTTAGTGTCCGGTTTCTGTACAAAAAATACAGCCCATTTTTGCATAGTGTTTTGTCATGGGAATGCCAGTGCTCTCAATCGGTAAAGGGCTTGCAACGTGTGTAACCCCGGCGCCAGACATAGTTTCACTTGTTTGATTGCTATGTGTGGCACGAGACTTTGAATACAAAGTCTCGTGCCACACATAGCAAGCAAGACTTTGTATTCAAAGTCTCGTGCCACACATAGCAGTCAAACAAGTGAAACTATGTCTGGCGCCGGCTTAATATCAACTACTGAAAATGGTGGGTATTTGCCAAATGTAATATTTGGTCGTATCTCTGACTACCTCAAAGAGTATTGAGTTGGCACTAAAATATCTGAGGGGATATCTACCGTGCCTGGGGATTAAAGTCGTGAAGCAGTGTTTTTTTTTGTTTCTTTCATGGAAATAATTCGAAATTAAATTATAGGCTCCCTTTGCCCATACATATACATAAAGATATCTTAGGCGTCATCCCTAGTTTGGGATTAAGGTGAATTTATTTTTTGTTTTAAGAACCGGTCATAGCCAAATATCACATGACTGCCGCGTCGTTTGCATCCGCCCTATTTCTGAAGTACTGAATATGGGTCTTTTTCAATGTTTTATTTAGAAAATGTAAAATATAGTTTTAAATTATTATTATTTCTGTTAAGGTAGTTACTTTAGGATTATTCGCGTATTGAATTACGTTTCTGAGACTTAAATTGGATCTTAAAATGAACAAGCGACTTTTGACAGATGTGTTTTATAAAATAACTTATTATTCTAAATAGATATAAATAAATAAATATTGGTGGACTTTCCACACATCACTATTTAGCCCCAAACTAAGCCAAAGCTTGTAATATGGGAACCAGATAGCTAATATAATACTTATACTTTTTTTTGTAAAAAAATACTTGTAATTTAATAAACACCCAGACAGAGAACAAACATCTGTGTTCATTACACTAATGTTTGTTCTCGGTGGGGATCGAACCCACGGCCTACGGCGCTGAAGGCAGAGCTACTACCAACTGAGCTGTGAAGGCTGTATGTTGTTGATTAATAGCTGTAGAGGTGGAAATGGCTGTAATTATTGTCTTTTTATTGACATGAAGGTGATAATGGCGAGGTAATGATTTCAAGCCTCGATAAAGCACAGTTATTAAGGCGGAAGCTATTTGGCATTAATAAAAGCATTCTAAAAAGTTTGACCAATGTGTTGCGGGAATTTTACTGGCTGTCAAAAGTAGCTTGTTGAGATATCGGTATTGTGATGCCGAGAAAATAGACCTAATATGTAATTCGTTCGATATATCTATACCTAATTAGCCTTTCGTGTGTATAGAGCTAATTTAGTTCTTCCTACGTATTTATAAATGCTGCTTTAATTTAAATAATGCTTAAAATATGCCCTTTCACTGTTAATCTTTAAGGGTTGGTAAGAGATGGCAATAATTTAAGAATTATTAATTTCGACAGATATGAATAAGGCCGTAAATTAATATCAAATATGGAGAATACGTTTTATTAATAACCGCTTGTCATGGCTCACCTGATGTCAAGTGGTAACCATCACCTGAAGAGTATTAGAGCTCTTTGTGAAGGGCTCGTCCGGGGAAGTACTACCACGTCGCCTTTTTCTGCCGCCAAGCAGCAACGCTGTGTTTCGGTTTGAAGAGTGTGGTTGCCGGTGTAATTACAGGCACATGAGGCTTAACATCTGTATGCCTCTAGTTGATGGACGCAGGGTAGTGCATCGTAGGGCACGTTCCTATCGTGCTTGGGGCATAAGTTATGCTCAAAATTGGGGAGTGAGATGGTGAGAATGGGGATAAACAGTTATCGAACGAGATATGACGTCATCTCCACCGTGAGATAATCTCGCTCGAAGTGAGCATAAGGCCCATAGACCGGACAGAAGGCGTTACCTGGCTTGCTAGGTATAGGTATATTGAACATACTGTGAATGTCAGTATATAACGCAACTTTATTGCGATAAGTTTCAATCGGTATAATACGAGAATGTAATAGCTTTGCGGTTGCCAATTGATAAACACTGCCATCAAGCTTTGGCAACTGCAGCTATGGAATCGCAAAGCAGTCACATTTTTCATGTCATATATGATTTTGTATTGTATATACTGGTTTTAAATAGTAACTGTACCCCAAGTATGAGTTGTGTTTACCATATTTGGTTTTTCGTTCTTGTTCCGTGTTCATTGCGGGTTTTGTATGAAGACGCGATAGAGATACCGATACCGAACTTTATGTTTTACTACTAATTTAAATCATACTTGCAACATGAAGCTCCGTATCGGTATCTCTATCGCGTCTTCATACAAAACCCGCAATGAACACGGAACAAGAACGAAAAACGAAAAACCAAATATGGTAAACACAACTCATACTTGGGGTACAGTACCCCAAGTATGAGATTTGCTTACGATATTTCGTTTTTCGTTTTACGTTTTTGTTCCGTGTTCATTGCGGGTTTTGTATACGGAGTATACGATACGGAACTTTACAAAACCCGCAATGAGCACGGAGCAAAAACGATTCGTTTTTGTTCCATGTTCATTGCGGGTTCCGTATCGGTATCTCTATCGCGTCTTCATACAAAACTCGCAATGAACGCGGAACAAAAACGTAAAACGAAAAACGAAATATCTTAAGCAAATCTCATACTTGGAGTACGGATTGAAACGATTTGCAAGAAAATCGCGTGATTGTCTCGTTGGTTTATCGTTCTCTAATCAAACTTGTAATATAGCGATGTTATACATGGTATAAAGATATAAGTTTTTATTATAATTTTAGAAGTAAATGCTAGATCTATGTCAAATTTTAATGTTTCTATGTGTGCGTGTAATTGAGCGTTAAATTTTTGTATAAAGCAGATTAGAATAGGTACTAAAATAATTGTAATTTTAATAGTTTAGTTTTGTACGAATCAGATGCGTTTTCAGCTTTGTGTAATATACATGTGCTTTTTATAAATTTCTTTTTTATTTTCCTTGGGGCGGGTTTTAAATGTGTTATAGTAAAACCTCTTGAAAGCTCACATTTACACATTTAGAACCGCCTCGTTCCTGACTTTATTTGATATTTGGTTTATTTAGCTTAGGGACCATCCATAAATTACGTCACAAGTTAAGGGGGAGGGAGGGGGTCGACGAAGTGTGACAAAGGGTGGGGAGGGGTCTCAAATTTTGTGACATCACATTTTTTCAAAACATAATATCTAAGTATTACAACACAAAATTTTATTAAAATACAATTTAAATGTAAATAAAAATAATTTTGGAACACTGCTGTTTTGATTTCATGAATTTCTAAATGTAAAATTGCAAAATATGTGACATCACACTATAGGTAGGTATTGTGACCAGCTGTGACAAGGACGGGGGAGGGGTAAAAAATGAAATTGGTGTGTGTAATTTATGGTTGGCCCCTAATTTGACATACTCTTGATAACATTATAGGTGCCTCTCTTTTTGTTTATGGAGTTGGAACGAGCTAGGGTATAGAAGATTGTCAATAAAAACGAATCTATTAAAGTCGCGTTAAACACTCGCTGCAAACACGGTCGTAAATTATCGGAACGAGACACCAATATTGCTCTCTTTCTCGCACTTAGGAGAACGGCACGATCCTTTTGTTTAAGTGCAGAGATATGCATTAATGGAGTTGATAAGAACTATCGATACATTAATACCGACTACCGATAATGACCTCTCCAAACGCGCAGCCACCGGGCGCTCTCGCTGTGTCAATTTTAATCGATAACGTGCATGCGCCCGCGCCGATTACTCTCAACACTAGTGTTAAGATGATTTATGACCGAGTTTGCAGGGAGAGCTTTAACGCGTCTATAGGAAAAAATGTATATTTATTGTGAAATTAACAAGTTTTGTGCAATGTATTGTGAGTAAAAGAAATAAAATTACAAGGTTAACTTTGAAACGTCAAGTCAATCCAAGCGCCAGTTTGTTATATCTATTCCTTCGTTTGTTTTAATTGTTTTTTGACAAGCAGCTAACGCATCTGCTTCGTGACGTAAAAATGCCTTGCCCACGATACAAATATATAAATATTAAAACTGATAAAAAATATAACTTTGGCTATTATACTTTGGGTTCTGATATCCCACCCAAAGTATCAAAGTACATTCAAATTGATTTGATAGTACCTAAACTATAATAAAATTTAAGCTACAGATAACTAGACTGCTGATTAATCACGCGAGTAAATGTATATAGTGCTGATTAATCACGTGAGCTGCGCAGAACGAAAATGTATATGAAACGCTGTTCTGCGCAGCTTTGCCACGTGATCCGTCAGAAGACAATACCCTGCCAGTAAGGGGTAGTCTGAGGTAAGTGGAATCAATAGTCTTCTAGCGCTCAAAGTCCAAACGATCATGGATTCAGTTTACTTTCATACATGACTGGTCGCAAGCCTATCGCCGAAAATATTATAAAAATGTAACGGCGTAATAACTTGAGGGCTACAATGACTGCCTGAGTCGGATTTAGAAGAAAATATTGAATAAACAGTGGTAAAAATAATTATTTACATATTTTTTATTCATTGACTTGGCATCCTTCACAGCTCAGTTGGTAGTAGCTCTACCTTCTGCGCCGTAGGCCGTGGGTTCGATCCCCACCGAGAACAAACATTAGTGTAATGAACACAGATGTTTGTTCTCTGTCTGGGTGTTTATTAAAATATAAGTATGTATTTACAAAAAAAAAGTATATAATAGTAGTATATCAGCTATCTGGTTCCCATATCACAAGCTTTGGCTTAGTTTGGGGCGAGATAGTGCAGTGTGGAATGTCCACCAATATTTATTTATTTATCCTCCTAACCTGTATCTTCTATTTGTATCTTAAATCTTCATCACATGTGTTATTCGAAAGAGTTCAGTTCTGTCCAAGTCTGAGTTATGTTTTTAGTTTTTGGTATCATCAGGCCTCAGGGGCCTTATGCTCACTTCGAGCGAGATTATCTCACGGTGGAGATGACGTCATATATCGTTCAATAAATAATAATAATCAATATAATCGTTTATTTTCCCTAAAAAAGTGAAACTGGTGCATATCTAAATCATACAAAAACCTATTTGTTAGGTAGGTGGTAGGTAGTACAAAATGAGGACAGCACCACAAGGTTAGTTCTGTTCCCCGCACTAGGTCTTAGAAAAGCCTGTGGAGCGGGGTCACAAGGACTCACCAAACGGACTCTCTTTGCTTACGTTTTATGCCCTGACACAATTTGTGGTGAATATGACATATAAGGAAATTATAGCTAAGGTTGTTAGTTTTCTAATGCTAGAGTTTTAGGTTTCCTAAGCTAAAGTTTTGTTGTATCAGTAGTTTAAGTATGTGTAGGTATGTGAAAGGTCTCTATGTGTAGTGTGTGGCTGTGTGGAAATATGTTGCCGTGTATGTGTGTGTGTGGCTGTAATAACTCGTTGACGTTGCGTCTCGCATGAACTTTGTATGAGAAAATTGGGGAGTTAGATAGTGAGAATGGGGATAAATAGTTATGGAACGAGATATGACGTCATCTCTACCTTGAGATAATCTCGCTCCAAGTGAGCTTATGGCCCATGTTCTCCGCGGTTACGTTTGCACCATTGATTTATGGTGCAGACGTAAGTTTCATATGTTTGCATTAAAATTGATACAACTACTAACCTTGCTTTCTTCCGATATTGCCGTATGTCCGATAGAGTTTGCTGTTCGAGTCTCCATACTAAAACTGGCCTCAAAGTACGAGCTTCGCTTAATTTGTGGCTAGATAGTGCGGTGGAGAATGTCGGCTATAGTTCAGTCTTCTTTAAAACTGCCAGATTGCGACCCCTTGACCCAATCAATTTGCATGCCATGGACCAATTATTGTTGGTACCAATTATACCTGTATTTAATTTTAATTATTGATGTTGCAAATTAAATTGCAGGCTAAAAATAAGACAAAAAGTATTTCTTCATTATTTATTTTAACACCAAACCAAAATTATCAATATCAACAACATTATAAAAACAAAAAATTATAAAATATTAAGCACCAGTTCATTATAACATTTTTTGTTCAATACCTAGGACTTAGTACTTATAAATTGGTCCCGTGAAATATTTATTTGATCCAGAATTCCTTTCTAAAATAGTATACCTACTATAAACTTAACTTTTAAACTATTAGTACTATCTTTTTGTGATATTTTCTAACTTTGAAGAAATGGAATAGAAAATATTTATTTTCGTCATAAAAACCTTAACCTAGATCACAAACCAAAACAATAATGACGAAAAACAGACACCACTCAGCATTTGAGGCGAAGCCTCTTCAGCGCTGGTTATCAGGTGCCATAGTGCATGTAGCAGCAGTGGCGTAGCTAGGTGGACAAGGGCCCCGGTGCATAGATAAAGAATCAAGCCCCCACCCCCTCTTTCCACATAGCTTGAACTCTTCTCGTGTCACTAGTTTCTTTCGAAACAGTGTGGTGAAAAAGAACTAAAAACATGTGTCAAGTGATTTTATTCCCATCCTGTGTGCTACGGACGTGGGTATATCGGATGTTCATCGCCTTACAGGCAGAAGACACGTGTTCCCATTTCTCTTCCTGGCGAAAGAAAATGGGCGGCGGGGATTTCTCCTTCTTCTCGGCGACCGCGGGAGTCGCGGAAGAGGAAGAATGGGTCGGGGTGGTTGGCGGAGGACCTGAGCTTTGGCGGGAGGGGCGGGAGAGGTTTTGGTCGGAGACCTCTTCCTCTTCCCGAGAACCACCGTAAACTCGGCGTCGTCCTCTTCCGAGGAGAATTGCGGTGTTTGTGTTCGAACCCGCGGCTTCGAACACAAACACCGAAATGAGCGGAAGCGGGACAGCGAACGCGCACAAGGACGCGGGCGAGGGCTAGGCTTCAGGACGGGGGAAGAGACGCGGGGGGAGTCGGCCACTGCAGCGGCGGGTTTTGCCTGAGGGGCACTCTTTTTAGCGCGAGGCGCGGGTGCCTGAGGGGCCTATGTGGGGGGACGCGGGTGCCCTAGGAGCCAGTGGCGTAGCTACTAGAAAACCTTGAGCCAGCTCAATTTTTTTTTAATTAATTTATTTTAAATGCCAATATAAGTTCAAGCTTTTTTGCGAGTGCCATAGGGCCGGGAGGTTTACACGCGACGCGGGTGCCATAACGGCTGGAATAGAATGTTTCGCGGGTGCCTTATGGGCCGGGAAGATGTCGCGTTGACATCTTGCTCCTCAGGCAATCGTAGGCTTAAGCGACTTTTTGGCCAGAAGGGCAGGGGGAGCGCGGGTCGCGGGGGTTGCAGAAGGCAGCTCCCTCTCTAAGTCGGTGACGAGCTGCGGGTATTGGCGGATTATCGCCATGATTAGCCGGAGGGCGTCCTCAGGGCCGGCGATTCCGCACAACACCTGCTGCTCCATCCTGAGGGGTATCACCCAGGAAGTGTGTGAAGTGAATAAACCTTCCCGTCGGTAGGCTTAGTGTCCTACCTAAGTGATGGGTCCGCTGCACTTTCTTTTCTATCAGCTAGTTGTTTAAAAAAAACCATAAGAAGAAGAAGCAAATATAAGAAGAAAATATCATTTTGATCCAAACAAGTTCTCCTACTAAAAAGTTTGCATAAGTACGTAGAATTAAAGCATTTCAAAATGTTAATACTTATTAAATATTATCACGTTTCCATTTCAGTATAAAAGTTCAAAATGTTATTGTACCTAAATACCTGTAAAGTTTACAACAAATAAGTTGATTATTTCTCATAAAAACTCACCTAATAGTGAATTTTAGAACATAACTTTACACAAACTAGCTTCTAGCTTCACTCAACTTACTTGCCGGCTGCTGTAATAAATACGATAAATGCAAGTAAAAATAACCAGCTCTCAATATTTAGTTCAAAAAAAAACTTCTTCCAACTTCCAACACGCGAGTGAAACCGCGGGCTGCAGCTTGGCTATAATTGTGCTACTTATGTAAGTACGAACACTTTTTATTATACTCTCTTTTTAGGAAATCCATACGTATAATATGCATACCTATAACACCCAGACAGAGAACAAACATCTATGTTCATCACACAAATGTTTGTTCTCGGTGGGGATCGAACCCACGGCCTACGGCACAGAAGGCAGAGCTACTACCAACTGAGCTGTGAAGGCTCTTAAAGTAGAGACTTATACTATTATAATTTTTTCACATGTGACGAAGAGCGTAATTATTTAAAGTAGATTAAATACAAGTATTTTATAACTTTGCCTTTGAATCCAACCCATCTAAGCCGTGCAATAGAAATCGGGCAACAAAACTCGCCACAACATTAGGCGATATTATATGGACGTCATGTCCACCATTCACTTTCCTACACCTATAGTTCTTAGCTGGGTAGATATCCTCATCGAGCAAGAAGGCTGTGTTTCGATATAAGCCTTTTTGTAAAGATTCTTCGGAGACTACGTTCAGTATGGGCACTTTCGTCGATGTTATAAGTTTTCGTATGAGCTCTGGCGAGAAGGCGGGAGGATTCAACAGTTTGATTCGCGGGTCGAAAGTGTATCTGTAATAAAAAAAACATAAATTAATTTATCAATGGATATAATATACCGTACCTCTGACTACCCCCTGGACATTCTCAAAGAATCTAAAAGTAGTAGAGCTCTTTGTGTGTGGCTCGTCCGGGGAAGTACTACCACCACGCCTTTTTCTGCCGCCAAGCAGCAACGCTGTGTTTCGGTTTGAAGAGTGTGGTTGCCGGTGTAATTACAGGCACTCAAGGCTTAACATCTGTATGCCTCAATTAGATGGACGCAGGGCATTGCATCGTAGGGCACGTTCCTATCGTGCGTGACTTACGAGGCAATGCTTTGATATAGGTGATGGTTACCACTTAACATCAGGTGGGCCATCTGCTTGTACCATCAGCTAGTTGTATAAAAAAAAAACCTAGACGCATACTACCGATAATGTAGGCACTTAATGCAGAAAAAGGCGTGGTGGTAGTACTTCCCCGGACGAGCCCTTCACACAGAGCTCTACTACTACTCTTAAAACTTTTATGTTTACCTAATAAGTCCATCGCCCGCTGGTTCTGTCCATCGCTGCAGAGTCGCTGATGCGTCCCGCTCTGATATTCCACGAAGCTTCTTCAACGTATCTATCGCCTTAAACAAAAATGTTCAATATAAAAAAATAAAAATTGTTTATTTCAGACCACTGAGTCCATATACACTAATAAAATATCAAGAAAACAGGCATATACCGGCGTTCTACGGTCTGTGTAATACTGGACGGTATGCTTGAGACTTATGATCGCACTTTCAGTGGACAGTCCGGGCCGAAACCCGAACTGGGCGTCATGAGGACTTATGTATTTATCTAGGCATGAATCAAGCAGACCGTCCAGAAAAAACATTCAAAAAATCGTACCCAAAATCTTAGAACAGAGTGATCCCTAGGCACGGTAGATATTTTTTTATTACATCTGTGCCTCATGTGCCGTATTACACCGGCAATCACACCGAAACACAGCAACGCTGCTTGGCGGCAGAAAAAGGCGTGTACCAGGGCTTCATTTATTGGTATTATTAAATACCGGTTCGACTGACCTTGACCTGGTACCGGTACATCCCCTGTTATCGATGTAAATTATACCGGTATTTTCGGATAACCGATATAGCCAGACTTATTGCCGTATCGGTAATTTCATCGGTATCGGTACTAAAATATCGATATTTTCAATAAGTTTCGATAGATTTACCGATATTACCGGTATCCCTATCGCGTCTTCATACAAAACCCGCAATGAACACGGAACAAAAACGTAAAACGAAAAACCAAATATGGTTAGCAAAACTCATACTTGGGGTACTGGCAACGTCGGTCGCGGCGTCGTGAGAACCGCTTTGAAATACCGGTATTTTATAGCAAAGTATCGATACTCGAATTTATTGACATGAAAGTATCGTTATTACCGCTATAAAGCCCGGACTCCACCGCGAGCGGAGCGGAGCCATTAAGGACTCCGTTTAACTCGCAAGAATAAACTGCATACTTGTATTTCCACCAACAAATAGTCGAGCGGAAAGGACTGAGCGAGCAGAAAGTGTTGAAATGAACTCGCTCAGCTCTTTTTCATTTTGCAGTGGAAATTAAAAGATAAAACTCTTTGTTGGTGGAAATGTAAACCTATTTCATTAAGAGGCAACTATCAAACAACTTCTCGCTCGCACGTTTCGACATGTTGAAAGATATAAAATCACTAAACTCATTTTCGAAAAATCGCAATCAACCATTTTGTGTGCAATCATATTGCACACAGTTTAGTAAAATTTCATTTTGATCGATACAAGTTTTTCTACTTAAAAGTTTGCCTATGTACGAAAACTAGTAAAGCAAACTTTTGAGTAGGAAAACATGTATCGATCAAAATGAAATTTTTACTAAACTGTGTGCAATGTGATTGCACTCAAGATGGTTGATTGCGATTTTTCGAAAATGAGTTTAGTGATTTTATATCTTTCAACATGTCGAAACGTGCGAGCGAGAGTCACATTAGCTCTTGTCTACGCCTTAAAAAGGAGTCCGTTCCGCTAACCATTTCTCGCTCATTACCCTTTCGGTGTGGAGATTTTTTTTTTTTTTTTTTTTTCGAATGGACTAAAATGCTGGTATAATCGTATGACGATTGCCGACAGCGTTACCGGGCTACTGGCGAGCGCAGAAGGCGCTCTGCCATACAAAAAGGGTTTATTGGCAACAAACGCAAGGGCACCACTTAGGTACGGACCTCGGCTTGGGCTGTTGCCGGGGAAGAAAGATATGTCGGAGAGATACTTCGCCCAGAAGGGGCGTTAACGGGGAATGCGTCTTCGACCCCTCCGGAGGGGCCGGTGTAGGTGTGTAGTGTTACTTGTGTCCGGGTTCGATGAGTCGGTCACATCCGCGTTAGCGGAGGTGATCGCGTCATCTGGGTCACCTAAAACGTGTCTAGGTCTACGGAGGGTACTTCGGTGTGGAGACCGGGCTTTATACCGATATTATTGGTACCGGTATATTTGGGTAGTACTGCCCCGGACGAGCCACACACAAAGAGCTCTACTATTGAAACCTACTGTTTTGGAACCAACCTGTATCCACGTCAATTTACGCGATTTTTCTTTAGGCGCGTTGTATTTCTCTATGTTGTCATAATACTCCGTAAAGAACTTCTTATACCTGAAAATTTAATAAATATATTATATTATATGAATGATTATATATTATTATTGAATTATGAATATATATTATTATTGAATTATGAATTATGAATTATATATTTATATTATATGAACGCGAAAAAAAAAAACAGCTGTTTCATACATTTTAGCCAGGTAGGTATTGAACTTTTGTATGAAACAGCTGTTTTTTTTTTCGCGTTCACAGTGTTGGTTCCTCAGAAAAAGATAATCATATTGATGGGTACTTTAGCCCCCTGAAGTTTATATACACAATTTTTGGAACACCTTGTATATAAACGTGAAAGTTGGTAAGTATGGATGGATGGATGGATATTTGTTACTCTTTCACGTAAAAACTACTGAATGTATTTTAATGAAACTTTACAATAATATAGCTTATACATCAGAATAACACATAGGCTACAATTTATCAAGATATTGTGTGAATAATCCTGCGCAGACGAAGTCGCGGGCACTAGCTTGTTATAAATAGTTTTTATTGAGGATAATTATTATTTATATTTAATTTATTTATTAAAAAACAAAATGGTTTGGTTCATTTCGTTACGTGGAAATGCAAAATGCATTTTTATTATATCTTATCAGAAATTAAGTTAACTTTCGCTTGCTTGATACGACACTGATAACAAAATAAATTAAATACATTTTTCTTGAATCCTCATAGTAACAAAGTGAGCTTTGTGATTGTACTGAATAAAGAACAATTGGATCTTGATTATATGGCGCTATGTACAGTTTTCTACTTATATTTATTTAAAACAAGCTCTTACCCGCGGCTTCGTTCACTTCATTTACTTTAGAATACTTACAAATGCCTCTTCGATTATTTGCATAAAATATAAAAAAACGTTAAAATCGGGATAAAAAGTATCCTATGTCCACCTGGTTCTAAGCTACCTCCCCACCAATTTTCAGCCAAATCGGTTCAGCCGTTCTTGAGTTATAAATAGTGTAACTAACACAACCTTCTTTTATTATAATATTATATCTTTTATTATATATGCATTACTTACCAAATTGAAAAATCCTCTGGAGGAACACCCACTGTGTTGATGGGATCCAGTTCAATAAACTTTGACAGCCTGTCCGGGCAGGAAACATTGAACAGTTTACCTGAAACATTATGAAAATCACTGCTTTATTGGTGTAATAGCAGAGTAGTAGAGCTCTTTGTGTGTGTCTCTTCCGAGGAAGTACTACCACCGCGCCTTTTTGTGCCGCCAAGCAGCAACGCTGTGTTTCGGTTGGAAGAGTGTGGTTGCCGGTGTAATTACAGGCACTTGAGGCTTAACATCTGTATGCCTCAAGTTGATGGATGCAGGTTAGTGCATTGTTGGGCACATTCCTATTGTGCGTGACTTACGCTTTGTTATAGGTGATGGTTACCACTTAACATCAGGTGGGCTATCTGTTTGTTCCATCAGCTAGTTGATTAAAAAAAAAGATAAATAAACAAATTCAACACACCAATATAAGCGCCCATGGAATGGCCGAGTAGTACAAAGGTCTCCCATCGGAAGTGGTTGGCAACAGCCTCTATCGTGTACACCAGGTCGTAGGCACTGATCATCAGACCAGGAGGAAAACGATCTGATCTTCCACACCCTGGGAACTCCATACCTGTGAATGGACATACTGCTATACAAAGTGTTCCAATACTTTTGTTTAAAAACTTCAGGGGACTAAAGTACCTACCCATCAATATGAATAAGTTTTTCAAATTTATTTATTTATTTTATTAATGAGGTAAAGGGAGTTAAAATAAAAAAAAAACCGGTTCAGTTAGATAGAAAGTTAAACAAATGAATACTGACCAATATAATAAAAACTCTTTGGTAGTGCTTGAACTAAGGGTCTGAAGCTAGCAGCGGAGTCCATTCCACCATGGCACAACAATACTGGAGGGTCGAAGCAATTCCCCCATGCTATTACTGAAAATTAAACACCAATAAAATATTATTATCTTCATAAAAGTAAAAATATTTATTTTATCTTTCTTGGCTGAATGACTTTAGTGTACTTTGCCTTATTTAGTGCCATCATAAAAAAATTATAGCTTTGCTCTGCTTATCATTTCAATAAATACATGAAGTAAGTACCTACTGTACTGTTACATAGCAAGTTTCGAAGTGCAAAGTTCATTCAAGTATTTTCGTGATTATTCAATTCAACTTACTGCAAATTCGGCCCCATGGCGCTTGTATAAACCACTCGTTTTCTCTTAGTGTCATTATTTAGATAGTCTTGGTGAGTTCTTAGCTGTTTATAAATAAAACTATTCACAACAATATTTCAGAAAAGTTTTGCAGTGTTTTCAGCAGATGATTATCTTGCAACAAGTCAATCATGTAATTCTTTAGCTATAAGATTATTGGGATATTTTTAACATAGGCTTCGTTTGAGAGCGTTTTTGTAATACTGCAATAAAAATAAATTAATTCAAAGAAAAGCGCGTTGATGGTAAACACAAAATCACCCAATTTTTTTTTCGTTTTGTCGTGTCGTCTCGTCCGTCACGTCTACAAACAATCAATCACACACTCGAACACTCATGTCACGTCATGCAAGTTTCCAATAGTGATGCCAACTGATCGTCTGAAAACCGTCATTACTGTTATAAAATAGGAACTATTTAGTATGTACCTAACATCTATCATCAACAATTGTTCCCTGGCAACTGTTGTTTATTAGTAACTGTCTATTGAGTTGTCAATAAAGAAAAACGTATTTTGTGTTTCAAATAAAATGTATATATTTTATTTTCTCAAATACAACCACTGCAAGTTACACGACTATAATTATTAGTCGAGTAACCTAATTGTATCAGGTTATGGGCCCAGCACGATATTATTATTTTTATTTAATTACCTTGTTTTATTCAAAATTGATTGATGGTCTATTAATGACTTAGAAAAAAGGAGGAAAGA
Source organism: Chloroclysta siterata (assembly GCA_932294275.1). Lineage (NCBI taxonomy): Eukaryota > Metazoa > Arthropoda > Insecta > Lepidoptera > Geometridae > Chloroclysta > Chloroclysta siterata. The sequence goes on from OW028595.1 coordinate 4,739,916, forward strand.
AAATCCGTTTATTTGACATACACACAAAATACAGAACGGACAGCTATAGTCGGTAGAGACAAAAATAACGCATAATAAAAACACACTAAGTAATTAAAATAAAATAAAGTAGGTAGGCATCATTTATGGTACCGACTTACAAAGTAATCCTTTTGATTCAACTGCAAAAATGTTTTATGACATTGACTTTATCTTATAGTAAAATTATTCATTTAGCAATAAATATTGCAATTATGTTAATTAATCAATTTATCTTTTGCAACGGTCTCCAGATAGCTCAACTATTTCTTAATTATGTATTTTGTTAATACTTGTATTCATTGTAATTTTCTTTGATATTATATAAGTTGTTGATATCCAGTACCTAAAGGTGTTAACTTACAATGTTGTTGGCAGCACTGGCAAACTGTCAGTGTCTAATTTGACAGTACTAGAAAAAGGTTGATTGTTGTTACCTACCTTGTGTTGCCCTCATCATATTATTTGGTTACCTATCGATTATTCGAGGTCGATTTACTGCTACATGGAGTCTAGTCTAGAATCTTTGCTTAACGTATGCTGCACTTAGTGCAGAAGAGAGGAGTTTTGTATATTCGGTGTTTTCTTGATATTGCTCGCTGATGCTCACCCATGAATATTAGTAAAATTCATAACCGATAATATAATAAATTGGTGCTCGAATATTTAAACACCAAACTACATAAAAACTGTTTTTTTTATAGATCTTCACGATGGAAGCTTTACGCAAGATAGAGAAAGAAATTACAATAAGAGCACCGTGGGGCAAAATAGCTGGTAAGTTGTTCCCCTCTGTCAGGGTGTGAGCCGTAGTGTAGATGGCGGGATGTTCAAGGTTGTCTGGTAGAGATCGCTCACAGCGATAAGGTCGCCCATTGTTTAACCTTAACGTATGCTTTAACTCTGTACTATGTTTCTGTCTGGTGAACAATAAAGAGTTATCTATCTAAGGCGATTGGTTAATTTAAGAAACGCATCATTAGATGGGTGACCGCTAGTGGTATTAGATCTGTGCTTTCAAGTTTTGGAGGTGACGTGAAGCTGTCAGTTCTGTATTATATTATAATTCGGCGCGCTTATATAAACCGATTTTTTTTATCTGTGGTTTGGTTATCATGTTTGCATTCGGTGTTTCGACAAATGTTTTCACATTATATTCTACCATGTAACTTTCTGATTCTTAGATTATAAATGTGAGCATAATTTCATTATTATTCCACTGAATCCAGAAAACATCGATGTTTAAATAATGTTTACGCATGCATCGTCAACAAATTATTATAAAATGCTGATTTTATTTAATGCACTTTAGCAAACATTTTTATTAAGGTTGTATAAATCTTCACTACATTAGCTTTGATGCTAGTTTTAGTGACATAGAATTAAACATAGTTAGTATGTGATCGGGTGATGATGATGTAAAAAATCGGTGAAAATAAGATTTTTGCGAATTACAGAATATCAGATAGTTACTATGTCACATAGAAACTACACTTGAATCTGTGTCCCACTTTTGCGTGACACAGATTACAGTTTAGTTATTATGGATAATAGTAATTTTCGGTTCTAATAAGATTTAGGCGAATTACAGAATATCAGATAGTTACTTTGTCACATAGAAACTACACTTGAATCTGTGTCACACTTTTGCGTGACACAGATTCAAGTTTAGTTATTATGGATTATAGTAATTATCTGTTACTTTTCATAATAATTAATTGTATTTTGATGATGTATTTGTTATTAAGTGTAGCTGTTTGGGATGGGTTTTTTTTTATTCAAGAATTTATACATTGTACTGCATTCCAATTAGCTGATATGATGATGGAGCCAAGTGCTGTATAATGTAGATCCTAGTAGTAGTGTTTGACTAGGTGTTCTGTCTGTGTGTGTAAATTAATTCAAATTCAATTTATTTATTTATTCATAAAGTACTAATATATTGAGTTGGTAAAATAATAATGAAAACATCAGTGGTGAAAACAGAATAAATGTTATAATATTAGTAATACTTAATATAAATTTTATATCAGATAACTTAGATCCTTAATGTTAGTACATAATAAACTTAATGAACTATGTGAGGTTAGTATTTAGAAAAATGGTGATCCTGTGCTGTCATTACTCGCAAACAGTGCTTGAGGAAGGGGATATCCTATTAATGAACAATGATGTCCAGGATGTTATTGGAACTTCCACTGACTCTCGTCAGCTGTGATGCAATTTTCTTATGCATGCAGGCAGCGAAACTGTCAGACCTGTTATCAGCGGCACTGAATTTGTTTTCATAGAATTTATGTACAGTAAAGTTCTCGGTCTTGTAAGTTTTTTTAGTTTAATAATGAATTACATAGTGGTATTCACATCCACAATGAAGTGTAGTAGTTTGCTGTAGATTTTTAATTTTTTTGAGACAGGAGTTGGTGGTGGCATCTCTTCATGTGGCAGTGACTGTTCAGGAAAATGTTCAAGGTTGCAATAGGACTGCTCAAGCAACAAATATAATTTTATGACAATGTTTTCAATTTATAGTAAGTACCTGCAAAATAATAAATACAACTTTAATTATGAAAACAGGATCAATTTTATCAGCAGCAATAAATTTGTCTGTAAAGAAATTCGAAAGTAGGTACAGTACAATACTCTATCGAGTAAGTAGGTATTTACCTAAATCTTGGATGGAACAGCACAATTTGTTTCGAGCTCTCTTGGTAAGTGTACCACCCATCAAAAATGTTACTTGGCAAATTTTGTAACCTATTGTAGATTTTAGGTAAGTAAAGGCATCACAAGCTCGTGCTACATGTTACTCTATCTGTATCGATGAGGCTAACGCGGTGCAAGCGTTTTTATTCGTCCGACAATCAACATAAATGCAATTAATGAATAGGTATGCAAATCCAAACACATAATAATTAAACAATAATAAACAAACAAGTCAACGCCACGCCAGTTGCCAACTAAATTTCCCTAAATAGCGTAAATTCAGTTTAAAAAAACGGGATACTCAAATTAAGATAGATAACACTTTATTGTACACTACACATCATAAATCTAGGCGTAAAATAATAAAGTACAATGGGTGGCCTTATCGCTGAAAGCGATTTCTTTCTTGTTTGAAGTGTGTGTGTTTCTCAAACTGAAAGTTATATAGTTGAAATATGACTAAGTAATAGATTTATTTTGATTCCTTATTCAGTTTCCCATAGGACTTTGGCAGAGACCACGGATTTCCACTTGCTACGGTCATACGGTCTACATTCTTCATACGTTGTTGGTTTAGGGTACTATTGACCTGGTTGTTCCCTAGAACGTCTGCTATCTGGTCGAGATACGTCTTCTGAGGTCTTCCCTCCCAACAGTCCCATTTATAGAAAAGAATAGAATAGAATCTTTATTCTCTCTGTTAAAAATCGAAATTTACAAAAGAGCTGTTACAATATTGATTACAAAAAGGCCATTTACGCTCGCCTGATGCACCTGTTTCCTTAATCTCCTTTCATCCATCCTCTCCACATGCCCAAACTATCTTAACATACCTTTCTATACTCTCATCACTAGGTACGTCTTCTTTCACTCCACATTTCTCTCTAATCCTACTGTTCCTCTATCACTCAAATTCACATCACACATATTAAGTAACGCTTTCATTTTTAATGCATTACTCTACTCTGATGTTTACCCAACTTTTACTAGGTACCATACATTATTGTCGGCACTAACACCCCCCTATGTACAGCTAGTCGTGGCTTTTACAGTTTCTGGCTGCTCATAAACGTGTCTTGTGTCCCATTCGCTCTATTTCCAGCAGTCACTTTCTTTTCAATATAATGTTCATGCTTTCCATGTTTCGCAAATAAAGTCCCTAAATAGTTCGATACAAAGTAGTAGTTCGTTTTGGTTCTCAAATTTAGTAAAATAGCTGAAATAATCTGAATAATCGAAATTTGATTACCTTTATCATAGGCAAACTTGGAGTTGGCAACATTTACATATTATTTTGTTAGCAATCTTCTACTTCTTCTTTACTTTGTAGATGTTCTTGCTAACAAACAATAGCAAGCAATTTGATAATTGACAATATGAAATGTCAGTTTTGACAGTAGAAATATCAGATATGTCAAAACAAAAAATGAAAAAACAAAAAGTCCGCCATTTGTAAAATCGGTATAAATAAGTCCCGCCATTATAATTATGTACCCAGAAAACTTAAAATTGTCTACCTACGTAGGTATTATGAATTGTGACTGTATGTCAATTCTACACCTCAACAGCATTAGCCTGGGGTAGTCCATCAAGTCCCCCAGTGCTGCTGTGTCACGGCAAACTAGACGTTTGCTCTGCCTTCCGCCCCCTTGTAAGCCTGCTGCCGTCGTGCTTCTACTACGTCAGTATCGATCTGCCGGGGAACGGGAAGTCGGACCATCTGCCGGCCGGAGTCAGGTAATGTTGCCATATGAAATATATCACAGAAGTTATGGGGTAGTAGTAGAAATAATGGGTTCACAAGCGCTTTTGAATGCGCTTACCAAGAGATGGGAAAACAAATAACTTTATTGGAAAAAAAAACGACTTCAAATACACTGAAAACATAAAGCAGCAAAATACGTTTCATTAACTTGGATGACATAACTTTTTACTGTTATTTTGATTTAAAAGCTTAAATACTAAACAGAGGGCTTATTACGAGTTTAGTGCCGATCGTCGATCGTTACGATACACCGAATTTTCTATGAAAATAAATCAACGGCATCTAGCGTATTCTTTGAGAACCCGTTTTTTTTCCATAGAAAATTCGGTGTATCGTAACGATCGACGATCGGCACTAAACTCGTAATAAGCCCTCTGATTTGATGACATTTCTAAGGGACCAAACTGAAAGTATATTTCTCAAATAAAATAAGATTTTGTTGAATCGTTTCTTAAATGACGTAGTTATGCGGTTACAATTAAAAACAGTCGAATTGAGGACCTCCTCCTTTTTTTGAGGTTGGTGGTCTACACTATCGCCACAAAGGTCACGGTTTTTTCTAGCCTATATCGTCCCACTGTTGCTAGATTCATCTAGCTTTAAGTCGTTTCAAAATGATCCATGTGATTCAATTGAATAATACCTTTTTGACTTTGACTTAATATTCCTCATATTGCCAGGTATTCTGTAGCAGACCTAGTGCCGAGTTTGTTGTGCACCGTCAGACATTTCAACTGGGACAAGTTTATCTACATCGGCCACTCGCTAGGTGTACCTGTTGGTAAGGATTCTTGTACTGCAATACTAGCTTCTGCTTGTGATTTACGTCGTGCAGTCCCTTGCATTATGATTATTGATTTTACAGAGTACTTTTTTGTATTTATTATGTACTTTTTTGATTATATCACTACATAGTATAAAGTCGCTTTCTCTGTCCCTATATCCCTATGTATGCTTAAATCTTTAAAACTACGCAACGGATTTTGATGCGGTTTTTTTTTTATAGAATGAGCGATTCAAGAGGAAGGTTTATATGCATAATACAAGTGAAATGAACTGCAGCAGATGAACACTTTAACACCTCTTATTTATTCGTAGAACACAGATAAAACAATTTCACTTTTATTCTTCGCACTTGTTACAGATGTCAGTATGTTAGCCAGTCAAGTTTACTCCACCAAGTCTCTTTCCAGAATCCCCCATTTTTACCATCTTCCCCTTTCCTTATTTTCTGTTCGGCTACCTACCAACGCAATCAATCCTCCCCACCTATCGGACCAAAGCTGCGACTTGGCGGTCAATCGACTGACTAAAAGACAGGAAGATATAAAATTAATTATGCTACTTCAATTTTAATCTAAAAAATCAAGCTTAATATTTACAAAATGAATTATAAAATTCGAGAAATCATTACATTCGGCCATCCGCCATCATGCGATCTCCTGACGCATGATCAAATAAATAAACTGAACGTACTAATCAATTAAGAATATTTATATTATTTTAATTTTAAAGAAGAACAAAAAAAAAACTTATTTTTCATTGTAATAGCTTACATACAAATTCATTTTATTATTTTAGTCATTATCAACTTCAATTTCTTCATCAAATTAATTTTATTAAATAATTATAGGAAATACTCAAATAAATTGAATTTACGATTTTAACACAATTACATTTTCAGTAATTATAAAAACAACATGTGAATAACAAAAAAACAATAACTCCCAGTGTTTCGCTACATTATAATACTAACAATATTACTTTAAATTATTAATATATATCATTACATTTGGCATTTATTTAGTATCAGATCTGCTTGTATTATTTTGTTGCCGACCTTTTGTAGGCATATTTTTGTCATCATTATCCTCGCTTTCGGATGAAGTATTACTTTTGTTAGATATTAGTATCGTAGTCATGAGAAAGGTTAACATTGATCCAAGGTCAAATCCGATCAAAAGCAACTACGCTATCGTATTTACTTTTAGGAGTACTAAATCCAGTAAGTTCAGAAATTTTATATCGATCATTATATTATATACTTCCGTGATTTTAAAGAAGCCTATAAATTTTTATAAGAGCTTACTACTATTGTCTTTATTGTTAAAATTGGTTCTCGGTTTTTTTTATTAGAAATAAATTAGAATATTATTATTATTTACTGTAACTGTAACGATGACATTTTCCATTAACTACGTGATAAGCACCTTGGTGCAATTTTGATCGATTGATTTTCTTTACTCGGTTCAATACTACTGTAACCTTCCACATACACATCCCCTGAAAAGTTAGATCCCTACGCTATAACTTCAACTAACCCTGACAAAGGAACTTGGGTAGAATTTAATGTAGTCAAGTTTAAGCTATTTTCAATGTCGACGTTTGCGTCTTTGAACACAGACACAGAAGAAAACTCTATAAAGTTTTGCCCTATAAGCAATGCTGTTGTCACAAACTCATCAGTAACTACAAGAACTTCGATCGTCGCCTTAACATCATCGATTTCAATGTTCACAAAGCTCCTACAGACAGGTGTAACTACAGAGTTACCGAAACCTTTGATGATAGGCAATTGTGTGTATCTTTTTAAGAAGTTTAGGTCTTGAGCATCAGATTCACGAACTTCGATTTATTTGAAAAATTTACTGTTAGTATCACCAGTCGTATCACCAGAAATAGTCAAAGTTTTCCGTTCTTCAACGTCCGTACGCGAAACGCGGTATCATTGGTAGAAGTTTACAGTTTTTATTGTCGTGATCAACTCTTTGACACTTTTGGCATTTTACTTATGGCTTAGGGCATTTAAAGTAAGAGAGACCTGTTGCGCGACATTTAAAAAAAAGTCGCTAAATCATGGAGGTAATATCATAATGGAGAGTGCCATAAGATCCACAACCTTTTACAACTGTGTATCAAACAGTGATCATCTATCTTTGTACCTCCCACGCAGCCTAGCTACAAATAAAAGAAAAGAAGATGTAAGTTCACTCACTCCAACTCACTCACTGTCTGTGTAAATAGTGTCCGTCAGTTGATGCAATGCTTTGATGTTCTAGTTGGAGTTGGTTGAAATATGCGGTGAAGCGAAATAAATGGTGAAAAATCAAAAGAATCATTATTGTTTAAGCAAAATATATTTGAAAAGGCGAAATTATATCCCGTGCAGCTGTGTCTTGTGCATCAAGAAAAACAAAAGGAAAAAAAACAATAAAACAAAAGGAGGTTAAAGACCCGGAATTGTCATTTGATACGTAATATTCTTTTTCAATTTACAGACTGTAATTACATTTTATTAGCACTAGTCATATTTTCCAATATGAAAACGATGTAAACCCATTAATAAAATATACCCATAAAATAAAATTTATTGTTTTGATCATCTGTTTTAGTGATTTACATACACAGACTAATTTAGCTTTATATTTCACACCTTCTAGGCGTCTCGCGCCGGCTCAATTTTCGTTAAATTTTACATGATTATTTTTTTAGGTTCCCAAAATGCCCAGAATGAAGACGGGTGTGGATAAAAGCTGTTAGGCGTGAAAACTGGGAGTCCACAAAATTTTCCTATACATGGACGAAATGGCCATAAGAAAGTATCGAGTGGGATGGACATCGCTCTCACAGCCAGGTCAATATGGGAAATAATATTGACGATAATAGTGTTCCAGTATCTATATTGGTTTTGGGTTGTCGCAATAAAAGTCAGCAACCAGTTAAAATTAAAAAGTTGATTTCCAATTAAAACGCCTTTTTCATCCATCTCTTATTCCATCGATAGGTTAGTCAATGCAGTCCCTTCTCTAGTAACTCACACGAATACAATATCGACAACTGCACACTAACAAAAAAACGGACACGCCAAAAACCGAAAGGCTCCGTGCAGTATGATACTTTGTCCAAGCGCTAAACTGTTGTTTGAAGTTGACGCCAAATCTCCTGCAGATTGAAGACTTTCGCTTTCGTTTAGAATGAGTGTGTGTAACAAGAGGTTCCTCCTCAGAAGTCATCGCACCGTCAGAGTTCATAGAAAGAGAAAAAAAATACTGTAGTTATCATTATTCACCAGATAAAACTTATTTCTAAGTTTGTAACTTTTTTTTTTTAAATTTATATTCATGTTTTATTTATTTTTTTAATTTTTCATATGGTTTACTTGGCTTAGCATAACAGCTGTCCATGTAATTTTGCGACGTACTTAGCCACTTACAGGTCCAGTGCTTAATTGCTAATATATATATTTTTTTGCACCATTGTACTAATTATTTGGTTAGTTTTGAACTTATAGGTATACATACCCCATTTTTCACTAAGAAATTCACTAATAGCGCACCTGGCTAAACTCTGGCATACATAGCCTGCTAATAGCGCACATGGCTAAACTCTGGCATACATAGCCTGCTAATAGCGCACATGGCTAAACTCTGGCATACATAGCCTGTACCTGCATACATAGCATGTATCTACTACCTACCTATATATCTATAAATTTTAACTTTATAGATATTTAATTTAGTACACTTTGCTTCAGAGACTCGCATCAGAGGGTAGGCTTGATCATCGATATTTATAATTTTACGACAGTTTATCAGGTGACAACGGCAAGTATAGTTAATTTCTGCTTGATATAGGTAAGCCAATTTTTATTGCTATTGGAATATTGATAATAGCAGTAATGTGAAATAGAATAATAAAAAAAAAATATATAATAGTAGGTAGGTAATCCACGAATTGAAAGGTGCTAACACTACCGGATAGTCTCTGTTCAGTACAGACCAGTTCGTGTGAGGAACAATTCAAAATGCGAATATAAAATAAGATAAAAATATAAAATAACCTTCAATGTTTAAATTATCGGATAATATAAAAATTTGTAAGATTTGACCTACTTTATTCTAGAAAAATTTGCTCGATATGTATTCAACTTGAATGTTCATGGGTAAAGGCCCTGACAATTTTTAAAAACCGAATAGTGCTAGTACGGCCGTATCGGGGCAATCTCGACCGATACATGCTAACAAAATGTTTCATACCGTTACACTTAAGTCGAATTTAATAACCTTTTACTCGAAATAAAAATATCATGATGTGGATGAAATAAATTTTAATCACAGCTACAGTTACCAAGTAGGTAATTATTTGGCAAATATCAGTGCATTATGTACGTAGCAAAATTGTTAGCATTATCTGTACAACATTTTTTCACTGTGGCATAGGTACATAGACCCACTTAGTTCCTCACCTTGCTTATAAAAAAAAAATTGTTATGGCATACATAGGCACATAGCCCCCTGAACTCACTTGGTCCATCACAGCATACCCTACTTATTGTTATGGCATACATAGCCCCTGAACTCACTTGGTCCATCACAGCATATCCTACTTATTGTTATGGCATACATAGCCCCTGAACTCATTTGGTCCATCACTACTTCAATCGTAAAATATTCTTTCAATTAGCTATGCTATGGTGGCAAAAGTTTCACCAGTAATAATTCTATCAAGTAACTGCGGTAAAAATTTGATGAAAGACATCAATAAGTTTCAAACTTAATACTTCCGAGTGAAACAGCATGAATTTTATTCCTAGTATTCGTTAGACTCCACATTGTTAAAAAAAAATATAATTTTAGCAAAAATTGTTATCACAAAAACTTTTGTGACGGTATTAACAAAAATATTTTCATAGATATGGTACAGAAAAGCAACTCATGATCACACACAGTCACTTGCACGTTTAGTAGATTGGTATTCTTTGTCGATTTCTATCAGCTTTTGCTAGAAAATCTATCCAGACTTTTGTAAATTTTATGTTTAATGGGTAGGCACAAGTACCAACAGCTCCATAAACCGAATAGTGCTAGCATGGCCAGATAGTCTCGGGGCAATGCCGACTGGACCACGCCAACAAAGATTCAGTAGAAATAAAGCCGCTAAGTACCTATGCTTTCAACTGAACAAAACTGGCACGATCGGATAGTCTCGGGTCAATCCCGACCGATACATGCTAGTGAAATCTGTATCTCCATTATACTTAAATGGAATAAAATATTTTACCAATCTTCCAAGCGGCAATAAAATAATATTATGTGGGCAGAATAGGTAACATTTTACATACCTTGGTTCAATCGCACTTCTGAGATGAAATGAACTGCAGCAGATGAACACTTTAACACCTCTTATTTATTCGTAGAACACAGATAAAACAATTTCACTTTTATTCTTCGCACTTGTTACAGATGTCAGTATGTTAGCCAGTCAAGTTTACTCCACCAAGTCTCTTTCCAGAATCCCCATTTTTACCATCTTCCCCTTTCCTTATTTTCTGTTCGGCTACCTACCAACGCAATCAATCCTCCCCACCTATCGGACCAAAGCTGCGACTTGGCGGTCAATCGACTGACTAAAAGACAGGAAGATATAAAATTAATTATGCTACTTCAATTTTAATCTAAAAAATCAAGCTTAATATTTACAAAATGAATTATAAAATTCGAGAAATCATTACACAAGCATAATCTCTTAGGGATAACCCACAATAACCGTGCGAAGACGTGGCGGGTCGCTAGTATTAATTTATAGAAAAGACGGCAAGAGTAAGAAAGAAGTGAGCGCCGAGATGATAAATGATAGAGGAGAGTGGAAGAAGAAAACCTGTTGTGCCGACCCCATGCAGCGTCTGGTAGATCAACCAGACGTGACACGAAACAATAATGTTATAGTATTAATTTGAAAATTGTAGCTTAGTTGGCCTTACTTTAAGGTGAAGACAAGAGCTAATGTGACTCTCGCTCGCACGTTTCGACATGTTGAAAGATATAAAATCACTAAACTCATTTTCGAAAAATCGCAATCAACCATCTTGTGTGCAATCACATTGCACACAGATTAGTAAAAATTTCATTTTGATCGTTATATGTTTTCTTACTCAAAAGTTTGCTTTACTAGTTTTCGTACAAAGGCAAACTTTTAAGTAGGAAAATTTGTATCGCGATATCGCGATAGGCGAATGGATAACCCGATACTAGCGCCACTACATATTTTATTTTATCATTACGTTAGACAACGGAATTATCAAAAAATCCGACCGTGCGTAGACGATACCTATCACAAGCTTTTTTTTTAATGTATCTGCAGGTAATAGTTTTGTATTTTTTTTTTTTTTTTTTTATAATGAATAAACCGTCCTTTGACTACAATCTCACCTGATGGTAAGCGACGATGTAGTCGACGTTGGAGCAGAACGGTCTAGAAGACACCTATTCACTCTAGCCTTGAAGAGATTTAGATTGTAGTGGTCAGGAAAAACAGACGACGGTAATGAGTTCCACTCCTTAGCAGTTCGCATAATGTAGCTAGAAGCATAACGCTTAGTGCGAATAGGTGGTATGCTAACCAGATATGGATGATACCCGGCCGTGCGTCTACTAGTCCTGTAGTGGAATGGTGATGGCGGTATAATATCGTGAAGTTCCTGGACACATTCCCCGAAATGTAACCTATAGAAGATCGATAGGCAAGCAACTTTGCGACGGTGTTCGAGACTCTGGACTTTAGTCTCCGCCATGTGTTGCTCACCTACCATCCTGAGAGCTCTTGTATTGTATTATTTAGGCAGGTAGTTTCAAGAGTTTAGTTCCTATTGGTGGCCACCAAGCTCTCCAAACAAGGTATCTGACTGAGTAACACAAAACAAAACTATTACAGACAGACATACATTAAAAAAAAGCTTGTAATAGGTAAAGTCTACGCGCGGCCGAATTTTTGTTAATTCCTTTGTAAAAAACGTAATGATTAAATAAAATATGTAGTGGCGCTAGTATCGGGGTATCCGTTCGCCATAAGGTGGAAATTCCTTTTCATAATTTTTTTTTATTATCTAGGAAAAATATTTAATATCGCCTACCCAGGCTATATCACACGAACTGTGGAGCTGGACCCCGTACCGGCTCACCACACCTGGCCCAGCACGAGACAAGTAAGTCCTTACCAGTAGACCACCTACCACCAATAGACCAAGAAAGGGTTTTTGGCGCCCTGCGCGGGGCAGGCAATCTTAAATATAATTTACGTCCATCTATAAATTACGTCACACGAATTTCATGATCTTTTGACCCCTTCCACGTCCTTGTCACAGCAGTACCCCAAGTATGAGTTTTGCTTACCATATTTGGTTTTTCGTTTTACGTTTTTGTTCCGTGTTCATTGCGGGTTATGTATGAAGACGCGATAGGGATACCGATATGGAACTTTACAAAACCCGCAATGAGCACGGAGCAAAAACGATTCGTTTTTGTTCCGTGTTCATTGCGGGTTTTGTATGAAGACGCGATAGGGATACCGTTAAGGAACTTTACAAAAATTAACAAAAAAAGAACTTTACAAAACCCGCAATGAACACGGAACAAAAACGTAAAACCAAATATGGTAAGCAAAAGTCATACTTGGGGTACTGGACACATTTGTGTGACCCCCTACCTACCTAGTGTGATGGCACATATTTTAAAATTTTACATTTAGAAATTTATGAAATTAAAATTGGACTTTTTTTTATGTTTGTTACCGCATAACTCCGTCATTTATGAACCGATTCGAAAAGTTCTTTTTTTATTTGAAAGGATATTTACTTTAAGATTGGTCTTTTCATAGAAATTTAATCAAAATCGGTTCAGTCTTAAATCAAAATAACAGGAAAACGTTATGTCATTCAATTAAATGACTTATTTTTCTGTTTTCTGTGTATTTTGACACCGAAGACCGGTTTTTTTTGCAGAAAAGTTATTGTCTTACTTACTAGAGGTATATATATTTTTTTCATTGTGACAGGGCCTGTATGAGTGGTACCATCAATACTATGCGTACTACGATGACGATAAGTACGCCAAACACAATGGTGGCGTGGAAACTGCTCCCAAATACACATATGAAAAGGTATGTAGGTATGTTGGTTAGTTAGTTAGGTATATACCTACTCAACATCTGCTTTTTTTAGATTTACTTACAGTAAAATACAATACAATATCATTTATTTATCCCTCAGGTACTATTTATCTACACTAATATTATAAAGAGAAAAGATTTGTATTTTTGTTGTTTTGTTGTTTTGTATGAAACTCTAATAATGTAACCCAAGGTGGAAAAAGAAAACCTTACATCGCGTGCGCTGCGAAAACTATTGATGATAGAACAAAATAATGTACTACGACTTTGCAGAACACGTCATTATGTACAAAAAATGTCGCGACAGCATATGTCTAATTATTATAGTTATGTCACAATAAGTGTTCTTTTATTATAAAAATTTAATTGAAATGCCGCCGCTAGAAAAGGCTCTTTATTTGTACCTTGGTATTAATCCTTATCCAAATAAATCTTTTAATATTCAAGACTGGTTCAATACCTATACATTACTTCTTGAATTATTCAAATCGGACATTCCATTCTAAAGATTTTAAAAATATAAACGACGCGCGGGTCACGGGTCGCGTTCTCTCTAAGCGCGGGCCCGGGCAAGGCGCGAGTTAGAAGGGCGTGCGAATGATTCGAACCCACCACGGTCTAAGTTTATCCTAAAACGTTGAAAAATTTATGTCCACCCATGCGAAGCTGGGACAGGCCGCTAGTTAATACATGAAAAGAAAATGACATATTAAAATTAGCCGACACTCAGCATGAATGCGATAGCAGTATCACTAAATAGTATAAAACATAGTCGCTTTCTCTGTCCCTATATCCCTATGTATGCTTAAATATTTAAAACTACGCAACGGATTTTGATGCGGTTTTTTTTATAGATACGAGTGATTCAAGAGGAAGGTTTATACGTATAAAACATGCATAATATAGTAGAGAAACACTGATAATTTAAGAGGTTTCTAATGTGATGCCGTAAATAACATATTTTTTTGCGCTTACATTACAAACACTGGCTGAACCCTACGAGATAGATCAAAATAATGTGATACAGTATTGTACACCTTAAAAAGGTCTACAAAAAAGTCCGAGATGGTATATGTCTGTCTCTTAGGGATACCCCACAATAACCGTGCGAAGCCGGGGCGGGTCGCTAGTATGCTACTATAACGCTGGTCTTCCGCGACAACGCAGCAACTGCGACACCCATGCCATCGTTAAAGGAAATAATAATAATACAATTATTTATGCCAGTGCTCTCAATCGGTGAAGGAAAACATCGTGAGGAAACCATCTTGTATTCTAGTAGCAGCGATGGGCTTGCAACCTGCCACGTACCTATGGAATAGCAACTTCTGCAAAATGTGGGTATGTCCCAAATGTTACATTTGGAAGTATCTTTGACTAACCCTTTGGATATCCTCAAAGAATCTTAATAGTACTTGGTACTGATCTGAGGGTATCTACCGTGCTGAAGTCGTAAAGTCTTTTCTGTTTTTTTTATATTTTCACATAATTTCAGGCAGAGCAGTTGGTGATGAGTTCAAGGAACTTGCCGAAGCAGGCAGCTGAACATGTCTTGGAAAGATGCTTGGTGCCTGCTGAAGATAACCTTTATAGGTAGGTAGGTTAGGTGGGCTACACAATATATAATTTAGAAGGAAAGCCCTTTTTTTTTATACAACTAGCTGATGGAACATGCCCACCTGATGTTAAGTGGTAACCATCACCTATAACAAAGCATTGCCTCGTAAGTCACGCACGATAGGAACGTGCCCTACGATGCACTGCCCTGCGTCCATCAACTTGAGGCATACAGATGTTGTGCCTGTAATTACACCGGCAACCACACTCTTCAAACCGGAACACAGCAACGCTGCTTGACGGCAGAAAAAGGCGTGGTGGTAGTACTTCCACGGACAAGCCCTTCACAAAGAGCTCTACTACTCTTACAGATACTCTTAAGATGTTTGAGGTTGAACAGTTTGGAACCAAAAAGCCAAAAGTAAGCCAGCAAACATTATAATTTTTATGAAAACGCGTTTCTCTACTAAAAAGTTTGCTTATGTACGAAAACTAGCAATGCATCAAAATGATATTTCTACTGAACATGCTCAGTGTAATGCACACAACTCTGTTGTTTGCGAGAGGGTAGATGGAAGTCAAAAATCATCTTACTCAAATGAGCACGATCGATCAATGTTGACCTGTTCCACTGTGTTCAACCAGTTGAACTAATTGCACGAAATTCAGGGTCATCGGGCTTATGACTACGATAGGAACGTGCCCTATGATGCACTGCTCTGCGTCCATCAACTTAAGGCATACAGATGTTAAGCCTCATGTGCCTGTAATTACACCGGCAACCACACTCTTCAAACCGAAACACAGCAACGCTGCTAGGCAGTAGAATTAAGCACGGTGGTAGTACTTTCCCGGAAGAGCCCTTCTTAGAGATACGGTGGCCGATAGGGTTTACCACGAATTTGCCAATGTCAAGTTGTTATAGGTAGACTTAAAACAAAACGGCGGAGATCTGAGTACCTATACCAAGGGAGACTCTAAGTTGATTCGTTTTAATGATAATAATATTATTTATTTATTTTTCAGGTTCACATTCGACCAACGAATGAAAGAAGTGACGATTCTGCCTTTCTCTTCCGAAAGCCTCCGTCAAATTTATACTACCACAGTAACACCTACTTTCTGTGTCCTAGCGAAGAATATTCTAGACGCTGGCATTTATAGTCAAGTGTCATTTTTGACAGACGAAGATGCATGGCCGAATAAAAACTATAGAATCAAAATAGTGGAGGGTGATCATGATGTTCATATTTCGAATCCGATGTACATGTCTGATGACGTGGCCAGGTTTCTCATGGAAGATATTCAGGCCAAGTTGTAGTGTTTTTGGATAGAAGAAATAAATGTAGCTATAGTAGAGAGTGGCCTTTTATTGATCGAGTGAGCGAAGCGAACGAAGATCTTAGTTTCAACTTGGGCGATTTGGCATTTTATGTATGTATGTATGTATGTATGTTTGTCTGGCCATAACTTTCGAACCGTTGATCCGATCTGCATGAAATTTGATAAGTCGATAGCTTGTGCTTGAGAAATTTACTGGTATGAGTAAAATCGGATGAAGGGTTATTAAGATATGGGGTTTTTTAAGGGGGCAAAAATAATAAAGTTACATAAAAAAATCAAGTTACATGTCATATGAAAGGGCTTTGTTTGGACATTCCAAAACAGTTTTTACATTTTTTCTGGAACGCTCGGTTTTTGAGATACAATAAAAAAGTTAAATTAAGATAACCAGCGATACAAGAGCTCCCATCTCTAAGAGTTTCGTTGGCATCAAGGTTTTTCTACTGGTCGGCCAGTTACTTTGCTTTTTCTTATTTTTTTTTCTTGAAATATATTAAGGAGGTACTCAGTTCTCATAAAATGGTGACAACGACCAGGTCTGATGATGGAGCCAAGGTCTGTTCAACGGAACTCTTCAATAAATAGGCCAATAGAGTTGAAACTTGGTAACCATACCAAGTTAGTAGGCGGTAGTCAGAAAAAAGTCCAAAGATAATGTTTGGACTTGCCTCTGACTACTACGTACTCAAAGTTTTGATGGGTTCGTCGGGTCGCATCACGAGATCTCAGTTCGGGGCGAACTACTAGTTTATTAATTTATGGTATACTAGTAGTTCGCCCCGAACTGAGATCTCGTGATGCGAACCGACGAACGCATCAAAACTTTGAGTCGGTAGTAGTCAGAGGCAAGTCCAAACATTATCTTTGGACTTTTTTCTGACTACCGCCTACTAACTTGGTATGGTACCAAGTTTCAACTCTATTGGCCTATTTATTGAAGAGTTCCTTTGAACAGACCTTGGCTCCATCATCAGACATGGTCGTCGTCACCATTTTATGAGAACTGAGTACCTCCTTAATTAATTTCAAGAAAAAAAAATAAGAAAAATCAAAGGAACTGACCGACCAGTAGAAA
Source organism: Chloroclysta siterata (assembly GCA_932294275.1). Taxonomy (NCBI): domain Eukaryota; kingdom Metazoa; phylum Arthropoda; class Insecta; order Lepidoptera; family Geometridae; genus Chloroclysta; species Chloroclysta siterata. The sequence goes on from OW028595.1 coordinate 4,757,324, forward strand.
AACCTTGATGTCAACGAAACTCTTAGAGATGGGAGCTCTTGGATCGCTGGTTATCTTAATTTAACTTTTTAAATTTTATCTCGAAAACCGAGCGTCCCAAAAAAAAAGTAAAAATTGTTTTGGAATGTCCAAACAAAGCCCTTTCATATGACATGTAACTTGATTTTTTTATGTAACTTTTTTTATTTTTGCCCTCTTAAAAAACCCCATATCTCAAAAACCCTTCATCCGATTTTACTCATATACTTACCAGTAAATTTCTCAAGTACAAGCTATCGACTTATCAAATTTCATGCAGATCGGATCAACGGTTCTAAAGTTATCGCCAGACAAACATACATACATACATACATACATACATACATACATACATACATAAAATGCCAAATCGCCCAAGTTGAAACTAAGATCTTCGTTCTCTTCGCTCACTCGATCAAAAAATACACAATGTGACAAGACGAAATAAATTGCATTTACTGGGCATTAAGTCTATAAATATAAATTATCTACTGCTGAAACTTCAAAGATCTTGAATCTTGCGTAGCGAGAATAATATGAAAGTGAATACTACGTCCCTACTACTACTATAACTAACATTTTGTGTATTATTGATCAATATTCCCGGTACTTTCTTGACAGAGTAGTATATATAAGTACATATTCTATTTAAATTTCTGACTTTTCATACATATCTTCATTAAGTTTTAAATTATGGCATGCTATAGGTACAACGTGTTACCCCATTTATGGCCAAAGACCAAGAGCTGTGAATAAGGCTGCCTCATGATGTGTTTAGTTTCATATCGGAAGAAAGTTTATGAGGCATTTCAGGAATGAAAACCTTCGAAATTACAAAAGTCATAGAACTTTTTTTTTATACAACTAGCTGATGGAACAAGCAGAGGGCCACCTGATGTTAAGTGGTAACCATCACCTATAACAAAGCATTGCCTCGCAAGTCACGCACGATAGGAACGTGCCTTACGATGCACTGCTTCGTAGGTCCATCGACTTGAGGCATACAGATGTTAAGCCTCATGTGCCTGTAATTACACCGGCAACCACACTCTTCAAACCGAAACACAGCAACGCTGCTTGGCGGCAGAAAAAGGCGTGGTGGTAGTACTTCCCCGCAGAGCACAAAGAGCTTTACTACTCAGAACTTTAAGTTGTTCTCATTGACCTGTAAATAATACCCTGTTCCTTGGTTATAGGGGTATTATGTTACACGTTATATTTAGTTGAATATCACAAATTGCAAACCCTGACATCTGTATTTCCCATTTATACTCGCAATATGATTTTTATGATATTTAAAAAAGTTACGTATTTTGTATATTTCTAGCGCAGCCGACTGTATTCTACATTATTCACAATATTCTTTGTATGTGAACATTAACACTGCAATGCAAAATCAGAATCAGAATCAGAATAGTCTTTATTGTAAACTGTTTAAAAATATAAGGTGGTAGTTTATAAGAAGTAGTACAAACAGTCTGCCCTATTCGAGCGTACAATAAAAAGTTTAAAGTTTTTCCGTACCACAAGTACTTTAAATATTTGAAAAGTAATGCGAAGGGAGGGAAGGAAAACCGAGTCACAAGCACAATTTGTAAACGATTTAGTTGATCGACTACGAATGAAGAGCTCTATGGGCTGCAGGCAGGCAAGTGAAAATATGCCGCAATCGTACCACAGCTTAAAAAAAGTCGTACGCCCTAAGAAAGTTTGAAATAAGAAATCGTACCTACAAGAATCAATTATCGATATATTTAAACATTTAATATAAAGTTTTGATTTAATATAAATTATTATTTAATATAATTTAATATAATTAATTTAATATAAATTACATTTAATATAAACCTCTTTGCACTAATTTCTTTTTAGGAGTACGAGAACACTCAATAACACTTACGTCGCTCATTTTTATTAAATTAATTACAGAAGCGCATCAGTTTTCACAAGAGCCTGCACGATTTAGTAGAAAATAACAAGTAGAACCGCGTTTCTCCGCTCCGTACCTACAACTAGACCGCGCGCTAAGGAAATGATTTGTCGTCATTCTTTATTAAAATAATCATCAACTATAGGGAATATTAACGCAATGTTAGTCAGATATCAACCTTAGTGTTTACGGTCGAACGTTTTCTTTCATGTATAGAAATCTAAAATTGTATGTAAAAAAGTCGTACGTTTTCTGTACGATTTCGATGTTTCGATCGTAATCGTACAAAACATGCAAAAAATCGTACAAATACGATTTAAATCGTACAAATGGCAGCCCTGAGCTCTACCCAGTACCCAATACATAGTATTCTCTCATCTGTGGTCCTATTTAGAGCTGTAAATGCTGTAGGTACCTACCTTATGTTGTTTGTTTGTATTGTAAAGTAGTCGGTCGATACACTCGGTACCGTTAGTCGCCTCGTCTCGTCTGCATGTTCGTCTGTGATAACGATTATCGCTTTTTATTCTAATCTTTGACTTAGTTGTAGATTTTGTGGAAAACCCGCGTGTATGAATTTTGAATATCGAACGTGTGAATTTTGAATTTCGAAACAATGCGTGCACTAATGAATTTGTTTATTCTTTTGTTTATTTTTAAAACGATCGGAGACGTCGATTGTGGTAAGTCACGATAATGATCAGCATTTGAATTTAGAACAGTCTTTTCTGTAAACTGTTTTAAGTATCAATTAAATAATAAGGTAAATTACATACTATTTACATTAAACCACTAGAGGAAAATGTCTGTTTTTTGAGGAACAAATAATGGCTAACCAAATCAACAACAACAAAATGTCCTAATTGCACAAGAGCTAATCTTCTATCAATTTTAATAATATTCTTGAATTTGTTTTTTTTTATTTTAGCTTAGAAGAACATTTATTGAACTATGCCTCTATGACACCCGAAATGTGGAGACTTAAAAAAAATCTTTTTACACAGTTTTACAATAGTAGAGCTCTATGTGTGTGGCTCGTCCGGGGAAGTACTACTATGGTAGTACTTCCCCGGACCACCATGCCAATTTCTGTTGCATTACTGGGGCCTTATGCTCACTTCGAGCGAGATTATCTCACGGTGGAGATGACGTCATATCTCGTTCAATAATTCGTTGACCTTGCGTCTCGCATGAACTTTGTATGAGAAAATTGGGGAGTTAGATGGTGAGAATGGGGATAAATAGTTATCGAACGAGATATGACGTCATCTCTACCGTGAGATAATCTCGCTCGAAGTGAGCATAAGGCCCCAGATGCAGCGTTGCTATGTTTCGAAATAATTTATTATTTTGCCTCGCAAGTCACGTACAATAGGAACATGCCCTACGATGCACTTCCCTGCGTCCAGCAACTTGAGGCATACAGATGTTAAGCCTCATGTGCCTGTAATTACACCGGCAACCACACTCTTCAAACCGAAACACAGCAACGCTGCTTGGCGGCAGAAAAAGGCGTGGTGGTAGTACCTCCACGGACGAGCCACACACAAAGAGCTCTACTACTCTTAAGCTTTACTGCTGCCTGTAAATAAACTGAATTTTTGAATTATAATTGTAAAAATGCTTATTCTTATTCATTGATAAAGTCATAATAAACAATGATGAAATCCCTACAGTAGGTAATTGATGTACCTATCTAACTAATTGCTTATCTTAATAATAAAAGCTATTTTTAAATGAGGTCGCTTATTGTATAACGTGAGCGCGCGTAGTACGGTGATGTATCTATATACAACGTGTTGATGAAGTTATGTAGGGAAACGAAGAGCGTGTATTTAGACCAAGCACTGGAATAGGTACTTTGACGTGTGCAACGGTTGAATACATCGTTTTCGAAATTCCCATAGAAAAGTAAAATTAATATTTTCTCAGAAATTTGCAACAGCCCTGTCTGTGTACGTGTCAAGGTCACAAGCACGCGCGCTTCTATCTAGGAAAGAGAAAAACAACGATAAACTACGAGATAATTTGAAATACTTACCTTTCGGTAGGTAGGTAGGTACGCCGCCAATGCCCTGACACGATATTTTTACTGGTTCCTATGGATTTTGTCATTATTTACTGGCTATAATAACACTGGATAAAACTGGATTTTGGTAAGTTTGCGAGATTTCGCACGACACAGGCTTCAAACTTCACACTAAACCATTACCTCGTAGGCACTGCTCATACACACACTGACTGACGACGGCTTTTTACATAACAATCACCATTTTATCACGTTTGATGACATTTTCTCAACAAAACAATGTACAACAACGCATGTAAACACAAACAGGGTGACCATCTCAAAAGTGGCGGTTCTACCACACACCTGCCAAAAAATCTGTCAAAATCTACCAAGCTTGACGATAAAAATACCAAAAATATGACTTCATACCATCTCCTTCGTGGCTACGGAATAAATTAAATACCTACATTACATTCAGTTACTATCTTTTGATCGTTTGTAACGGTTTGCAGTTATCTAAAACGAGATAGAAGTTGTTTAGAAACCAAATCAATAAAGGTAAAAAAGAATAAGAAGTTTCCAGTTCGGTAAAAAATAAATAAATTATAAATATTATTTCATTAAAAATTCAAACTAATAAGATTTTTCTTGAAATATTTAAAATCTGCCAAATGGCAGAAATCTGCCACAAATGGTAACACTGATCGGCGGCCGTCGGCCGTCCTGATTGGATATGCGTTTTTAAATGCAACCAATGACAGACAGGTTAGTCAAAGATTAAATAGGACAGACTAGACACTTCCCAAAATTGCAGTTGAATAATTTTGTCGTGTCAATGAACCATGGTGGTAAAGTAACATGTTACAATTTAAAGAACTATGAATACCATAAACATTGGTTTACGACATCTAGTAATTAAACAAAAATAAATATTCTATTAAATATTGAGTACGTAGCCACGTAGGTACCTAGTTTCTGAATAGGTATTAGTACCAAAGATCTCAGAGAATGTTTACCGTGACTAGGGATTACAGTCACGAAAATATTTCTTTTACATACCAAGATCTTTAAAAACAGCAACATCATTATTAGGTAGGCACATTACTAGGTAATTGGTGGCAGTTCTGTTACCTATTTTATCTAAGGTTAACAACTAGAGGTCAAAGAACAGCTGTAAATAGAGCTGCCTCATGATGCGTTTAGATTCATTTTAGATAAAAGTTTAAGAGGCATTTCATGAATGAAAAACTCTGAAATTTTAAAAGTCGTAGAACAAAAGTTGTTCGTTATGACCGGTAGAATATCCTGCTTTCGGATCCCTACAATTCTTAATAAACACGTTGTAGATGGTGAGTTAGGATGCCTAGCGGCTAAGCCTTGGTTTAAAGCCTGAGGTTACCTAAACAAACTAGTAATTATTTAGGCTTTGGTCGCGTGGAACTGGCACCTAGAGTCACCTAGCTTTAAGACGTTTCAAAGTGATCCTTGTGATTTTATTGAATAAATACCTTTTGACCTTGGCTTTGACTAAGAAGGCCACTGCTGGACATAGGCCTCTGAAGGACCCTAGTGACACGACTGAGTTCGAGAGCACTGCTGGTCTAGTGGTAGCGGCCCCGCCTTCCGATCCTAAGGTCGTGGGTTCGAAACCTTTCGTGCACCAATGAGTTTTTCTATTCAAAAATGTATGTGCACAATGCGAGTACTCTCAAACGGTGACGGAAAACATCGTGAGGAAACCGGCATGTCGTAGAACCTAAAAAAAGTTCTATAACACGTGTCAAGTGCTCGAAAGGAGCCTCTTGAGGCGCACTTAAAATCCTTTCACCACACTGTTTCGAAAGAAACTAGCGACACGACTTGAAGAAGAAATGAATAAATACATTTTCTTCGGTTTCGCAGGATGCAGCCTGACCTTGGATGACTTCAAGACCCCCTCACCAGTATTCTTCCGTAATAACCAGTATTTGACACCTGGCAACAGAGGCGCCATCTCTGTTCCGCGGTCGGGAATCATCGTCATTGCCTGTCCGGGACAGAGGAGGAACATTGTTTTGGGAAACAGCACTACTAGCTATGACACTATGGTAGGTCGTGGGTTCAAATCCCACTCGGATAATAACTTTTGGGACTATATTAAAAATATTTGTGAATATGGTAAAACTTGCTTTTTACAGCTTCACGGTTGTGAGCACGGTAGATATTCCCTCACTTCCCTATACGTCCAATTATTACAGTAGCGCATTCTTTAGATCCTTTCGTATACTTTCGCATCCTTTCGCATCCTTCCGCATACTTTCGCATCCTTTCCCACCCTTTCGCATCCTTTAACATCCGTTCTCATCCTTACGCCTTCTATCTCACCCTTTCCCATACTTTCTCGCCCTTTCGCATCCTTTAACATCCTTACGCATCCTTCCGCTTCTTTCTGCATACTTTCTCATTCTTCCGCATACTTTCGCATCCTTCCACATCCTTCCGCATACTTTCGCATCTTTTCTTATTCTTTCGTCTTTTTTAATTTCTCACCCTTTCGCATCCTTTCTGGTGTACACCTTCGTAATTCCATTCCAATTTGCAGGAAGCTCACTGCATAACCGAGAAGACGTTCCGCGTGGACAGGTGGATAGGAAGCTTCGACCAGATCACATGCAACGGAAGCCCTAGCTTCGAGTCGCAGCAGACGCCGCGGGCGTGCTTGAAAGGAGGGAAAATACACGAGTAGGTACAGTGACAAAAGCAGAGTAATTAAGTTAAGTAGTAGACCTCTTAGCGAAGGGCTCGTCCGGGGAAGTACTACCACCACGCCTTTTTCTGCCGCCAAGCTGCAACGCTGTGTTCCGGTTTGAAGAGTGTGGTTGCCGGTGTAATTACATTCACATGAGGCTTAACATCTGTATGCCTTAGTTGATGGACGCAGGGCAGTGCATCGTAGGGCACGTTCCTACCGTGCGTGACTTACGAGGCAATGCTTTGTTATAGGTGATGGTTACCACTTAACATAAGGGGGGCCATCTGCTTGTTCCATCAGCTAGTATAAAAAAAAAGTTGATTGTCAATCATGAATAAGGGCCGGTTTCACCATGCTCTGTTAGATTAATTTATTTATTTAATTCTTTATTGCACCAAACAAAGTTTGTACAAAAGGAGAGCTTAATGCTAGATAGCATTTTCTACCAGCCAACCTTGACAGGTGAAAAACAAAGAGGTTGGCGTGCTTAAAACTAAAGGAGACAATTTGGTATTACATTTACTAACACAAAACTTTATACTACTAAATATAATAAATAAAAATACTATATAAACTACAAAATAATAAAAATAAATATAGATGTATTTATATATATATGTACACATATATATATATATATATTATCACGTGGTAGAATTAAAGTAGTGATCATGGACAAGGCGTTTGAAAGCGGGTTTTGAAGACGTCTTTTTAATACTTAGGGGAAGCGCATTCCACAAACCCACAGCCACCACCTCGAATGAATTTCCTCGATAGCCAGAGGAATGTCTGGGAGTTGATAGGCAGAGAGTGTCTGAGGACCTTAAGTTACGATCGTGACTGTCCGAAAGGTAGGAAAACTTTGACTTCAGGTACTGAGGTGAGCTTGGGTCTTTCAGAATCGAGAAAAGGAGACATAAGATTCTCATATTTCTCCTCTCTCTGATTGGAAGCCACTTCAGCTTTCTACGATAAACGGACACGTGGTCATATTTACGAAGACCGTAAACAAAACGGATACAACAGTTCAGCAGGCGATCCAACTTGTTGAGGTGATCAGCTGAAAGGTCGAGGTATGCAACATCTGCATAATCTACTATAGGAACTAAGAGGGAATTTACCAAAGATATTTTCGTTTTCTCGGGAAGAAAGTTTTTAAAACGTAAAATAGAGTGGAGACAAGCAAAAAACTTCCGAGATACCTCTTTTACTTGAGCGGACCAACCCATGTTCTCATCCAGCAGAATGCCGAGGTCTTTTACTACAGGTGAAAAAGGAATAGAAATAGAGTTGAAACGCAACGATAATAGATCAGGACGATTGACTTTTGCTAGCTGACGGGAGCTACCAATGATGATTGCTTGACATTTGTTGGGGTTGACCTGAATCCCATAGTTAGCGGACCAGGATTGAAGTTGAAGAAGGTCATCATTGAGAGCTTTAATGGAATCGTTCAGACGATCAACTTCGACATGATGATATAGTTGAAGGTCGTCAGCGTAGAAATGGTAGTAACATTGTAATTTAGAGGAGAGCATGTTTATAAATAAAGAGAATAATAAGGGAGATAGTATACCTCCCTGCGGGACGCCAGCCTCTACTTCACTCCAGTCAGAAAATGCCTGACCGTTGCGAACCGTCTGACGACGGCCTGAGAGGTATGATGCGAACCACTGAAGGGATAGGGGAGAGAAATTAAGATGACTCAACACAGCCAGAAGTAGTTCATGGTCCACAGCGTTGAAAGCGTTACTAAAATCGACCAGAACTAGAACAGTAACCTTACAGGATTCCATGCTACTTCTTACATCTTCGGTAACCTTGAGAAGTGCGGTCGTAGTGCTGTGTCCCACTCTGAACCCAGACTGAAAGTTGTTGAACAACTCACCATTTACGAGGTACTCAGTAACCTGCTTATGGACTACAGATTCTATAGTTTTTGACAGAAAAGGGAGAATAGAGATTGGTCTGAAATTGTTGGGAAGAACAGGATTAGGAATTTTTGGTAGAGGAATAACATGGGCTTTACGCCATTGATCAGGGAAATTACCAGTAGACAGCGAAAAGTTAATGATATGAACAATGGTAGGGAGGATGTGGTCAGAGAGGAGAGTTACCATTATGCGTCCAATATCATCACTTCCGACTGCCTTTGATTTAAACGATAGGAGACACTTTTTGACCAAGTCTTGGGAAACAGGCATGAAATCAAACTGAGCAGTGTCAGGGTGAGGGAGGTCATGAATTTCAAGGAGGGTGTCATATTTCGTGAAGGAGCTGATTTTAACAGTGGAGTGGATTAACTTAACAAAGTATTAAAGGGATATGTCAAAATGTACGCGTTTGACAGCTAAGGTTAGATTTAACGGTCTTTTAATCTTCGATTAGTAACTAACAGAGCATGATGAAACCGGCCCAAGTCAATGAAAAACTGACCTTCCTGACTTCCTCTAGTCACAGATAAGAGAATACTTTAGTCTATCAAAATCGTAATTTCAGAATCGGCTACAAAGTAAAAGGCAAGTTCTACCCGTTGTACGAACTGTGCTTCGACAGTGGGACCATGTCTACTCACTACGTGAAGCATGAGGTGCAGCCGTCCAGCATATTCATCCAAAAAGGCTCAAACCGGCCCAGTTTTATAGGTAAGTTACCTACTTTAGAATCACCACCAAGAGCTCAAATTCATTTATTCATCTACACTAATATTATAAAGAGGTAAACTTTGTATTTTTGTATGTAACGAATAGGCTCAAAAACTACTGGTCCAATTTCAAAAATTCTTTCACCATTAGAATGCTACATTATCCCTGAGTAACATAGGCTATATTATATTTTCAAAAAAATCAGGGATCCTTACTAAAACTTCAATAATGTAACCCAAGGTGGAAAACAAAAAACCTTACATCGCGTGCGCTGCGAAAACTATTGAAGATAGAACAAAATAATGTACTACGATTTTGTAGAACACGTTATCATCTACAAAAAATGTCGCGACAGCATATATCTAACTATTATAGTTATGTCACAATAAGTGTTCTTTTATTATAAAAAATTAATTGAAATGCCTCCGCTAGAAAAGGGTCTTTATTTGTACCTTGGTATTAATCCTTATCCAAATAAATCATTTCATAATTAAGATGGTTTCAATACCTATAGATTACTTCTTAAATTTTTCAAATCGGACATTCCATTCAAAAGATATGACGAAATTAAAAATGTTTACGGGTCCACGGCTCACGCGCGGGGTGCGATTTCACTCACTCAAGGCTAATTCTCTTATCTGTGCTCAAGGAGAAGCGCGTGCAAATGTAAACTACTCAAAACAAAATAGGGCCCACTTGAAATATTTCGATATTTTGCCCGACACATTTTTTTTTGTGAGTAGTTGGCAAATTGAAGTATAGGAATGTTAAGTAGGCATATTTATTGATCATTATTAACACTTAAACCCCAAGTTTAGGGTGGTTCTTAAGTGGGTAGACAAAAAAACAAAAATCTTACGATATACTGCAGAATCTATGCGTGCCTTTACATTGTTGCTTAGTTGTGTTTGTTGTGTCTAACGAAGAAGTTATCGTAACCTTACCTTTAATTATCGATTAAATTAGTGTTTGCATAAACAATGCCTGGTTCTCGACGTCACATGGACGCAGAATCCGCGACAAGAGCCATTGTTTTGCTTCAGCAGGGTAATTCGCAAAGATCGGTAGCTTCAAGCTTAGGTGTGTCTAGACGAGCTATTCGAAATGTGTAGGAACGCTATCAAGAGACAGGTAGTGTGAGTAGGAGGCGCGGTTCAGGTAGAACCCGAGCCACAACCTCCCAAGAAGACCGATACATCCGACTCTCTGCACGTCGCGAGCGAACTGTAACTGCACGCATATTGAGAAACCGCTTACGTGACGCCACTGGAACGCGAGTGAGTGACCAAACTATTCGGAACAGACTTCATGAAGACCAACAACGTTCCAGAATGCCAGTTGTTCGGCTCAAATTGACCAGAGCTCATCGTGCAGCGCGATTAAGGTTTGCACGTGATCACCTCGAATGGACCATGGATAATTGGAGGACAGTGCTCTTTACAGATGAATGTAAAGTAAAGTTTTTTAATGATGACAGACGCGTACGAGTGTGGCGACGACCTGGAGAACGTTTTACAGAACCATGTATTCGTGAAATCAACCGCTTTGGTGGACCCAGTACTATGGTATGGGGAGGGATTAGCATAATGGGCAAAACCGAGCTAGTGATTTTGGATGAGGGCAATGTAACGGCCGCCAGCTATGTTCAGCATGTCATCCGACCTCATGTGATCCCATATTCACAGCGAGTAGGCCCTAACTTTATTCTGATGCAAGACAATGCTCGCCCTCATACTGCCAGAGTGACCCAAAGTGCAATCTCCGAAGCTGGTATCGCAGTTTTACCCTGGCCTGCCATGAGTCCGGACCTGAATCCGATCGAGCATATCTGGGACCAGTTGAAAAGAAGCCTGAAAGACAACCACACTGAAATTCATAGCCGACAGGAGTTGATAACTGCTTTAAAAGTGTGTTGGGAGCAAATTCCAAATGAAAACGTCATCCACCTAATAGAGAGTGTTCCAAACCGACTCAGAGAGTGTGTGCGCAATAGGGGAGGACCTACGCGTTACTAAACATAATGCATTAAAGCAACCCTACAAACCGGTTTTAAAAAAAATGTGCTCGTGTCTTCAACGTATTGTTTTGGATATCCGTGTAATTTTAAGTTAATGCGTAAAAACGCGCATTTCTTGAATTTTTTTGGTAAAAATAATGTACTGTAATGTTTTTTTTATGATCCTGAATGCGATAACCTATTTCTAAAATTAAACTTGAAATATATTGTACGTATTTATTATTATTTTAATTTTAATCATATTTTATCGGGTGGGCCCTATTTTGTTTTGAGTAGTTTATGAAATAAGTAGACGCGAGGCTCGAACCCACGGTCTAAGTTTTTCCTAAAATGTTCAAAAAATTTATGACCACCCATGCGAAGCTGGGACAGGCCGCTAGTACCTGATAAAGGTTACACGTCATATCTACACTAATATTATAAAGAGAAAAGATTTGTATTTTTGTTGTTTTGTTTGTAACGAATAGGCTCAAAAACTACTGGTCCGATTTCAAAAATTCTTTCACCATTAGAATGCTACATTATCCCTGAGTAACATATGCTATATTATATTTTCAAAAAAATCAGGGATCCTTACTAAAACTCTAATAATGTAACCCAAGGTGGAAAAAGAAAACCTTACATCGCGTGCGCTGCGAAAACTATTGATGATAGAACAAAATAATGTACTACGACTTTGCAGAACACGTCATTATCTACAAAAAATGTCGCGACAGCATATGTCTAACTAGTTATGTCACAATAAGTGTTATTTTATTATAAAAATTTAATTGAAATGCCGCCGCTTGAAAAGGCTCTTTATTTGTACCTTGGTATTAATCCTTATCCAAATAAATCTTTTCATATTCAAGACTGGTTCAATACCTATACATTACTTCTTGAATTATTCAAATCGGACATTCCATTCAAAAGATTTTAAAAATATAAACGACGCGCGGGTCGCGGGTCGCGTTCTCTCTAAGCGCGGGCCCGGGCAAGGCGCGAGTTAGAAGGGGGCGTGCGAATGATTCGAATCCACCACGGTCTAAGTTTATCCTAAAACGTTGAAAAAATTTATGTCCACCCATGCGAAGCTGGGACAGGCCGCTAGTGAAAAATAAAAATCACTACATAGTATAAAACAAACTTTCGCTTTCTCTGTCCCTATATCCCTATGTATGCTTAAATCTTTAAAACTACGCAACGGATTTTGATGCGGTTTTTTTTACAGAAAGAGTGATTCAAGAGGATGGTTTATACGCATAATACAAGCATAATCTCTTAGGGATAACCCACAATAACCGTGCGAAGCCGGGGCGGGTCGCTAGTATTCAATAATTCATAGAAATATAACAATGAAATTCTTAAAACAACATGTCTTCAAACTAGGTGCCAGTTCCACGCGACCTAGAAGAACAGCCAACAAACTTACGGCTTGGTTCCTACAGCTCTTATAAATAGGTAAAAACACCATAAATATAATATGATGGTCCTGTTTTTTTATTGCAGAAGGAGATATGTTTAACAAAGTTAAAATGTCGAGAATTTACAAAATAGATAATCAAAAGAGTCATTTTGATGCTATCTTAGGGGCAAATATGTCACAGAAGTACTTTACAAAGAAGCAGGTATGAATATATTTACTATTTTAACTATATTTATTATTATCTACCTCTAAGTAGCAAATTTCTATGTTAGGCGTAATGGCTGGTTAACATGTTGCGAGCTAGCGTGTGAATCAGCCTAGTTAGTAGCTGCAGTGCAGTAACTCGCACCATATGGACGTATCTTACGAGTTACTCGCACGTGCGAGTTGGACTTGTACATTGTTTTTTTTCACTTGCCTGCTCGGCTGACTGCAGCTCGCAGTTCTCACATCACCCGCATCGTTCCAATCAAATCAAATCTAAAAAATGTTTATTTTGTGTTACAAAAACATAGGCGAAATATAAAGATCGGTCGTCGCTTAGCTTTAAGTTGTAATAGTGTTTGATGCACTACTACAACGCTGGTCTTCCGTGACGCCGGAGTACAAAGCCAGCAACTTAAGTTCAGTCGCGGTTAGCTCGCCAGTGTAACAATAAGTAGTTGCAAGTTTTGAAGTTTTTATAGGCATTTTCCAATACATAGCTTATTAATTGGGGTCGTAGTCCCAGTTTTTTTTCAAAGCATGTTGACTCAATCTCGCGACAACTCGCCTGAGACTGAACAGCAATTCGAATCATATACCTACCCCGTTTACACTTAGCTCATGTCCGTGGAAATGTGCAAAGACATGGGAAGGGACTTGAGCAATGCGAGAATGTAAACAGGCGACTTCCATGTCCACTCGCGTTGCCGCTCGCGTTGCCCGTGTTGTGAACACACATTGCCGGCGACGCTGCCGCAGACATATGGACGGCAACATTTCCGTCCACACGAATGGCAGTGCGATTGTCTAAATGTAAACGCAGTAATATGGACAGCAAAGGCACTGACATGCGAGTAGGTAAGTACACAATGCTAGCAGTTGCATAGTCAGGTCAGCAGCTCACAACGTGTAAACCAGCCATTACCCACATAGAATCAAGACCACTTAGCGTCGAAGTAGATGATGATATTTTTCTTGTTTGGAAGTATCAGCATTGTACCAGTTTCCACATTTCTAAATATGTTGTTTTTAGTTTCTAACCCGAGGGCATCTTGCGGCAAGAGCAGACTATAGCCTTCGAGCTGAGATGCGCGCTACCTTCCACTACGCCAACACAGCCCCGCAGTGGATGCGTGGCAACGCTGGCGATTGGGCTGCTTTAGAAGACGTACGTACCTACTTACCTTAAGATTGTACTTATCAAGAGTGGGTTAGTAGCAGTGGCGGATTTACCAGGCTGAGTAGGCTAGAGCCTAGGGCAGCAGATTTAAGGGGGCGACAAATTAGGCTTTTTTCTGTATGTATATCTTTGTTTTTGGGTATATTTCTAAGCTAAGAAAAGCTCTATCATGTACCTTCTACTTATAAGATTGAGCTTTTGGAAAAGGAACTGACTCATCGATCCCCAAGTTCGCAACACAATCATACTAATAACGGGAAAAAGCTGATGTAATTAGCACAATAGAGCACAAATCATAAAGTTGCATTTTTTTTTTTATAAATATGGTTTTAAACTAGGGTATCGAATCGTAGGGGTCAGTAGGGGCGGTTTGAATAGCCTACAAATATGTAAATCCGCCACTGGTTAGTGGTAGTAAGCAGATGTCCGGGAAAGTACTACCACCACAGTGGCAGTTCACACTATAAGTCGCGTTAAACACTCGCTGCAAACTTGGTCATAAAGTCAAAGTCAAAGTCAAAGTATTTATTCAATAAAATCACAAGGATCACTTTGAAACGTCTTAAAGCTAGGTGACTCTAGGTGCCAGTTCCACGCGACCAAAGCCTAGAAGAACAGCCAACAAACTTACGGCTTGGTTCCTACCGTTCTTTTGTTAGTTATCCTTTTACAATGTAATAATAGGTATAATATATTATTGAAGTTTAGTGAGGCGTAGGCATACAGAAAAAGGTAAACATAATCAAATTTATCAAATTTTTTACACACAAATTTTTTTTCACATAAATTATCGGGATGAGACATTAATATTGCTCTCTCTCTCGCACTTAGGAGAACGGCACGATCCTTTTGTTTAAGCGCAGAGATGTGCATTATTGGAGTCGATAAGAACAATCGATACATTCATACCGACTACCGATAATGACCTCTCCGACCGCGCAACCACCGGGAGCTCTCGTTGAGTCATTATTTTTATCAATAACGTGCATGCGCGTTGAGTACTCTCAACACTAGTGTTAAGATGATTTATGACCAAGTTTGCAGCGAGTGTTTAACGCGACTATAGTGTGTATGGTACTAGTATTCTCTTATCTGTGGTATGGTTTGGCATGTAAGTGGGTAATCCTCCATTCCCTGTTTTCCAGGCCCTCCGCCGTCGAGTGAACCGCCTAGGGCGATCAGTGACCGTGTACACTGGAACACACGATGTCCTGTCACTGGCTGACAGCCGCGGCGTTAACCAACTCATGTTCTTGTACACGGATGGAAATAACAACGGAATGGTGCCTGTACCATTGTACTATTATAAGGTGAGGAATACACCGCCCAACAGGCGCGGTCGCAGCCTGAAACTTTGGAGGGGGTCACTAGTAATAATACAATAACAACCGGTTTCTGAAGCTATTACATCGAATTAGATAGAGACAGCAAGTGACTTGACATCCGATTAGTTTTGATCGGGCTTTCAGAGACCGGCTGTTAGTCGAGTAAATTAGACTTTTGCACAATAACAAGCACCGTTAGATGTCAGCAAACCATAAAATGCACCGCGGCTATGGGCAAAAAATTGCTTTTATTTTATTTTGTAAATTTTTATAAGATTTTTCAATTTGAGGTGTACGATTTTGGGCAGGGGATCATGTCCCTGTGACCCTGAGCCGACATAGCTCGCAGAATCAGCAAGTTGAAGTGGCAAATGGGCAGGTCATATAGCTCGAAGAACTGATAACCGTTGGGGTACCTATAAAGATTACCGAATGGCGCCCACGAACAGGAAAACGAAGCGTAGGACGCCCTCCCACCCGATGGGCTGACGACATTGTCAGGATCGCGGGAAGTCGGTGGATGGAGAGGGCTCGGAATCGTTCTTCTTGGAAATGTATAGGGGAGGCTTATGTCCAGCAGTGGACTTCTTTAGGCTGATGATGAGTAGGTACTACAAATTGTGTATATGGTTCTTTCAATTTTAATTTGGTGCTTAAGCTACCTACTAGCTGACCCTAGAAATGCTCTACTTTTGGCGCTGACTCTACCAATCTAAAATTACCTATTCCGTTTCTTTCAGCTTGTCCACGACAGTGTAACCAAAACAGCGACAGCATTTGTTTCCATAAACTCTTCATTCTACAACAGCAGTAGAACCCAACAGCTGACGTTCTGTGATGATCTGTGCACTGAGAGCGAGTTCTCGTGGCTGAAGTGGCGGCCTGACGATGGAACACACAGCTTCTGCTGCGATTACCAGGATTTTACGCAGAAGATCGGTTTAATAGAAGATTTGGATATACGCGGACCATTTTATTAAAATAAATAGAATAATAATTTTGTACTTATTGCACATACCTATCAGAAAAAAATACTAGCTACCAGTATGTAGTATCACGTAGGTACCTATTAGTATGTAGCAAATAACGAGTGAAGAACATACAATGAACGAAAAATGTTTCCTTAAGTCATCTTATTTTGTTGCTGACTACTTAAACAACGCAGTCTTAATCTCGGCGCTTCTAATGTAGGTCATTGAATTACTGAAAAAATATCAAGCTAGAATTTACATAAATGAATGGCGTGTGGAAGGTCATGGTCTCTAATTCTAATTCTGCCTAGGTATTGTATATTTCATGACATGCAATGCTTGCGGAGTTGCGGCTAGTTGCGGCACGTAAACTAGTTTTTTTCCGATCTATGCCAGAGCCATCTAGGAACTGATAGGGAAGCACCTTTTTTAGGAATGTTCTACATTTTCTTACCGTTTCACGGACATTCGGCATGACAGATTAAAAATATGTCATTGTCATCATAATTATGTGACACTGCTATATGACTGACAGAAAAGAAAATAACCAACTTCACGCAAGTCGGTCGGTCGGTCGGTCGGTCGCCAACATTAGAAATAAAGTAAATAATTTGGGAGAAATTCTATTTAAAAAAAGACTGCGAAGACTAATAGATGTCTAAACACAGTAATTAGAAAAGATATCTTGAATAAAAATTTGGTGAATAGCTACATAGTAAAAACGTAAGTAATTCTATAATTTCACCATAATTCAAGCCACGGGCATAAGCAGTATTTTTCCTATTTATTCTGTTGTATCAGCTGACAAATAACTAAAAACATATACCTTGGAGCAACCGGCCTAAGAGACCTGTACTATTATATCTAAGAGCTACCTCTGGTCATATACCTACCAATCCAATAATCACTCACTGCTCAGCTTCTTAGGAAACTGAAGAACTTATAGGTTCAATAATCTTTAATTCAGCTTTTAAAACCATTTCAAATAAACTAAGGCATTGTCATCATAGTCATTTCTGTATTATATTATTTCCAGTTTTGTGAAGTGCATTTCTTGAAAAAGATCTATTTTTAGATGGCTTTGTACATGAAGCAGGACTTTACGCCGCCGGTGCTGTCAAAGCGATGGATAGCTATCAAATTCAGACCTAATATGGTGAGTACCTACTAATATACTATGAGTAGGCATCACTGGGGTACAGTATTTGTGTTTTATTGGATCTAAAGAATCCCACGAGTGTATGTGTTTGAGTGTGTATGTGTTAAAATTTATAAATTTGAAGAAGATAGAATAAGATTTTTTTTTATTTGCAACATCAAAAGTTAAAGTAGATACTATGAAATAAAATAAACATTTAACATATTATTTTTTTGTTAAATACCCTTGCAAAGCTGGGACAGGCGGCTAGTATACTATTCATTATGATTTACAACAGAAATAACTTATCTATGTATCTGGATACCTATGTATGTATAGTCCCATGGGTTTAATTTAGTATTATGGATATTATTGTACTTAAAAAACAAGTTATATAGCATACAGGTTATTAAATCTACCTCTTTACTACCTCTTTACTAGCATTTTAATTCAGCGGTTTTAAGCTGCACAGTGCAGATAAATTTACATTTCTAGTTTGTTAAGTTCAATAAACCTAATATAGCTCTTCAATATAAAAATAGATTAATTAGATTAGCATTTCTAGTTTGTGAAGTTCATTATACCCAATTTGATTGTTTTGCTACTTCAATATAAAAAAATACTCAAAAAAAATACTAAGTGCAATGTGCTAAATTATAATAATTACAGCTTATTATTGTTGCGAAAATCAAATATTTCTTTAACCAGCTGACTTGATCAAAGTTCATCATTTTTAAATTACTAATAATATTTTAATCTGCTTTATAATTCTTCCCCTAGATTCACATATAAAGAATGTTTCAAAGTGACTAATTCTACTGAATAACAACCAGTTTTATTACCAGCTCCTAAACAGCAGACAGAACATAATCTCAATACTGGAAAGCGGACTGCTCTTCCGAGAAGACAGTATAGAGGTGGAGCAGGAAGCCCCCTCCACAGAGGCTGTTTGGGGGGCAGCGGGAGGGGGTTATGGAGGCTGGCTGACACATGGAGAGGGGGCGCTCACAGCTGGGATATTAACTGCATGTGTAGCAGCTTTCCCGCCTAGGAGGTAAGCAACTGGTTAGGTAGGAATACAAACTACCTTCTAGAATATCAGTGTTGCGCTGTTACCCCTGCATAATGGGTAATGGTGCACTAAATAGTGAGCTAGGACTTATAAACCCCTCACTGACTATTTTCCGTACTATACAACATGTAACATAATACCCCTATAACCCCGGAAGCAGGGTGTTTTACGAATCATGACAAACAACTTTTGTTCCAAGACTTTTGAAATTCCCAAGTTTTTCATTCATGAAATGCCTCTTAAATTTTCCTCCAAAATGAAACTAACAGAACATGACGCAGCCCTATTTAAGGCTGTTTTTTACCTTTAATTGTGAACTGTAGATAAAGTAGGTAACAGAATTGCCACCAATTAGGAAACGCAAATAGCGTTGTTGATTTTATTACATGTTATTGACCTAACTTCGACAGCCTTCACAGCTCAGTTGGTAGTAGCTCTGCCTTCTGCGACGTAGGTCGTGGGTTCGATCCCCACCGAGAACAAACAATTGTGTGATGAACATAAATGTTTGTTCTCTGTCTGGGTGTTATATAATATTATAACGGTATGAATTTACAATTACAAAAAAAGTTATAAGTAGTGTATCAGCTATTTGGTTCCCATATCATAAGCTTTGACTTAGTTTGGGGCGAGATATCCATCAATATTTATATTTATAACTTGATTTTATTTCCAGTTTCAGCCGCACAGCCCTCATCAACTTGTCAGTGTATGCTGCCATTCCGCTCGCTATCCGCACAACGCACCGCGCCATGTGTCGCGGGGCACTATCAGCCTTATTGCGGTGCATGAGGGACTACCTTGCTCTGGCACGCCGCGCCGCTGCTTGCTTGAAAGAGTTTGCGGCTTTGCATACACAGCTGTAAGTTATATTTTGTGGGTAGTTATCTAAGTTTTCTTGATGGTCCATAGACAATTTTTTTTTTGTTTAAATTATATCTGCTGTCAGTCATTTGACTAAGCAGTTTGTTGTATGTGCTGTCCATAGACAAATAATAAATAAATATTGGTGGACGTTTCACAGTTTTCACCCACCTCCATTTAGTCCCAAAGTAAGCAAAGCTTGTACAATGGAAACAGGTATCTGATATACCAATATTTCAATGTACTTTTATGTATTCCAGCGGCTCGTTATCATCAGTCATAGAATCCACTCGCACGATGCTGTGTCGTCAGCAGAGTGAGCTATCAGTGTGCATGTCTCGCGCCTCGTCCGCTCTGCTCGGCAACGCGCCGTGGCTCCGCGCCGACGTCGCCTGGCACGCTGTGCAGAGAGATGAGACTGACAATCTAATGGTATTGTGAAATTTTGTTTTCTACTCATTCATTTTAGCACCCTCTCTATCTTAATTTTCACTTTTAAATCAAATAAAAAAAAATGTTTATTTTGCGACACAAAAACATAGAAAGAAAGAAAGAAAACATATTTATTTGTCCCAACACAAAAAACACTAAAAATAACAGTGGGTTGGTACCTAAAAATAAAAGTAAAAAATAAAATAAAAGTAAAGTAGGTACTATACACAAATTAGGTATGTTGTGCGGGGCAAAAAGGTCGTCGTCTCAGCATAATGCTGCACCCAACCTAGATAGGTGCAGTGCAGCGCTGGTTTTCAGACGAGGCCTGTTAATGTGACATGCGACAAAACAGCAAAACAATAAAAAAAAAAAACATAGGCGAAAATCTCTAATACTATAAGAATCAAAGTCCTGACTGACTGACTGACTGACTGACTGACTGACTGACTGACTGACTGACTGACTGACTGACTGACATATAGACAACGCACAGCCTAAACGGGTGGACCTAGAGACTTGAAATTTGAGGAGTACATAGGTCTTATGGCGTAGAGGTGTACTAAGAAGGGATTTTTGGAAATTCAACCCCTAAGGGTGTAAAAAGGGATGAAAACGTTTGTATGAAAAATAGTATTCCTTGAACCTACAAACTTGAAACTTGGAGTAGATATACTTCAAGGCAAAAAAAATAGGAAAGGCATTTTTAGTTTTTGAAAACTACCCTTATTAAGTGTGCAAAGGGATGTAAAAGTTTGTATGGGAGTTTTTTGACCGCTGGTCCTAGAGGCTTGATATTTTAAGAGTACATAGGTCTTATGGCGTAGAGGTGTACTAAGAAGGGATTTTTGGAAATTTAACCCCTAAGGGTTGTAAAAAGGGATGAAAACGTTTGTATGAAAAATAGTATTCCTTGAACCTACAAACTTGAAACTTGGAGTAAACATACTTCAAGGCAAAAAAATAGGAAAGGCATTTTTAGTTTTTAAAAACTACCCTTATTAAGTGTGCAAAGGGATGTAAAAGTATGTATGGGAGTTTTTTGACCGCTGGTCCTAGAGACTTGAAATTTTAAGAGTACATAGGTCTTATGGCGTAGAGGTGTACTAAGAAGGAATTTTTGGAAATTCAACTCATTAGGGTGTAAAAAGGGTTGAAAACGTTGGTATGTGTGGTGTCTAGCCTAGTCGCGCTGGCAACACTAGCGACATGCTGGGCACACTGGCTTGGACGGCGTGGCCGGGCGCAGGGCATAACCTCGTATAATAAGATATTTGTGTTTTAATGGATCTAAAGAATCCCACAGTATGAAAAATTGTATTCCTTGAATCTACAAACTTGAAAATTGGAGTACATATACTGCAAGGCAAAAAAATAGGAAAGGCATTTTTAGTTTTAAAAAACTACCCTTATTAAGTGTGCAAAGGGATGTAAAAGTTTGTATGGGAGTTTTTTGACCGCTGGTCCTAGAGACTTGAAATTTAAAGAGTACATAGGTCTTATGGCGTAGAGTAGAGGGATGTTTGGAAATTCAACCTCTAAGGGTGTAAAAAGGGTTGAAAACGTTGGTATGAAAAATTTTATTTCTTGAATCTACAAACTTGAAACTTGAAGTACATGTACTCCTAGGCTAAAAATTAGGAAAGGCATTTTTTTTTTAAACTACCCTTAATAGGCAGGTATTACATGTCTAAACCTAATGAGCGGGGAGAGACGACTGGCGACGCTACATACAAACCCTTCGCGTCAGCCCCATGAAAAGGATACAACGAGGCATCAATGTTTGTAAAGGACATTCTTAAAACGGGAATCTTGAGTTGGTACAAAGAGATCTGAGGGTATCTACCGTGCCTGCATGGGGATCAAAGTCGTGAAGCTGTTTCGTTTCGTTTGTTTTTGGGGTAGAAACTACGAACAAATAAGTACATATTTTCCGTGTAAGGTTGTCTTTGTTGTATTTATCATGTTTGTGTTAAGCTCAGTACCTATATCTATCTACCTAATACAAGTAATGTACGCTTATAGGTATCTCTTATACCTACGTAGGTATTTAAAATCCTACCCTAATAATATACAAATCAATGCGAAAGTTACGATATTTGGATGTTTGTGGCTCAATCACGGCTCACCGCTTCAACGCGTGCGAAGCCGCGGGAAGCCACCAGTTAAATATAAAGAACAATACTGTGACAACAAAATCGGTCGTCACCAGGCAGTCGTCACTCAGCTTTATGCCCTTTTTTACCACCGTTTTCACATTTAATCCTTTATTCCCATCTGCCTTTTCACTTTAGCATACTTACTATCTAACTTTTCACTTTTGAACCCCTTTTTACCTTAGTTTTCACTTTTGGACTCTCCTATCTGACTATTCGCTATTGCACTCATTCTATCCTAATAGATCGCAATACAGAAATGCAATGTCGTCTGGTTATATCTGAAAGTCGAATATTAAGTTTATTTCTCCTGAAGTGGCGAGAGTTGCATTATATTTGACTTACCAGACTCAGGTATTTCACGTAATTATACACCAATCAACGCAGTTTACTTTTGAGTCGCACCATGCTGTTGTCAACAGAGTTAGCTATCCGTGTGTATGTTTCGTAATGCGCCTTGGCTTCGAGCTGACATGAGGCTGACCTTTCACTTTTGAACCTTTTCTTTCACTTTTGGACTTACCATTAAGCCCGGTCTCCACCGCGAAAGGGTAATGAGCGTGAAATGGATAGCGGAACGGACTCCTTTTTAAAGAAATAGGTTTACATTTCCACCAATAAAGAGTTTTATCTTTTGATTTCCACTGCAAAAGTAAAAGAGCTGAGCGAGTTTATTTCAACACTTTCTGCTCGCTCAGTCTTTTCCGCTCGACTATTTGTTGGTGGAAATACAAGTATGCAGTTTATTCTTGCGAGTTAAACGGAGTCCTTAATGGCTCCGCTCCGCTCGCGGCGGAGACCGGGCTTTGCATTACCATTATCTTGTGTAGGTACAAATATCTTACCTTTCACTGTTTCACTCTCTTTACCTAACTTTTTTTAAGCTCATTTATTTCTTCCACAGAAAATCCATCACGCCTTCCTAGTAGTACAATCAACTCTTCTAAAACACATTGCAATGGCACATTTTATACCTTCCCCGAACGTTCAAAAACTGTACAGAAACCACAACGAAAGAATATACTGGATACACCACACTCTCATTCAGACCCTAAACGAAGAATTCAATAGTAACTACGAATCGCTAGAACGAATGTACAGATTGCTCAAAAACTCTGGTACAAGAGATGACAGCGACACAAAGAAATTAGGAGCAGCTGTCAAAAATAACTGGGTTTACTCCGAAGTACACACAGGGATAGCCAGAGTCTGTCTAGAACTGAAAGTAGCTCTTAACAAAAGCAATGGTCTAGATATGCTCCTAGATTCGTGCGCGATAAACAATCAAGAGATTGAATCAGATATTTTGAATAAAGATATCGACGATCTTATCGAAAATATCACAAACTGCCTCAAGACTGTACAAGCTTCGCAATTGAGACTGCAAAAGCTGAAAGGGAAGTTGGTTGATAAACCTCCTAAAGAAGACGAAGAGGTCGTGGAAAGTAAAGTGTTCACGCCGATAGATGATATAGAGCCAGAGACAAGAGATGAAGTTTTTTATTTCATGAAAACGGAAGACGATGAATTGACATTACCCGCTACGGATTTCACAGAACCGGGTAAGAAAGAAAAGGATACAACGAGAATAGTACTAAGCGAGCTGAAACGGAAACTGGGGAAGCGAGAGGACCTGATGCGAGAAAGGGAGAGGCAAGCTCTAGTCAAAACTATGCCCGAGCTAAAAACAATCCCAGAATTCCCGAGGCAAATCAAATACGACGAATATATTGTAAGGAAAGGTTATATAAGTAAAATAAAACAAAAATATAATAAAAAAAGATTATTCAGGCACTACAAAATAGAATCTAAACCTAATAAAAGTAAAATTAAGAAGTATAAAATTAAAATAGATGAATATGTTGACGAAAAGGATATAAAGGGAGATCGACTTGAAACGAACGCATTTTTAAACGTCAAAAGTAAATTAATTACAATAAGCAATCTAAATAAACATATTGTTATCATTAGATGGAGTAAAGCTGATCCCAAAAAGATAGAGGTTGATTCTAGCGGCATGTCTGAAATTAGTGATGTTGAAGCTAGTGCTTCTAATAAAAACGTTCATCAAGCGATCAATAATCATGACAGAACACTCAAATTCACTAAAAAGGTTTTAGAACTATCCGAATCATCTTCTGAATCCGACTTTGAGTATTACAAGCACCAAAGAGCGTTGCTGAATGATATTCGACGACACAGAGCTGTTCGAAAAAAGAATCACCCTAGCCATAAAGCTAAGACCATAGACAACCTAAATCTCAAAAGTATAGATAATGTAGACGAAAGTCTGAAGCCCATAGAGTATAGTTTCGGGGCGGGATTGGCTATGGCTTCGGTGTTGCAAGTTAATAACCCCAAGTTTTTGAATATGGCACAGGAAGAGGTTTTCAATGGGGATGGAGAGGTTTCTAATGATAGTGGTAATGATGAAGATGCATAGTCCTTTTACAGATGGCCATAAAGCTCATTTTAGAACATAATTAGCGCAGTGCAGCGTCTAGTAATTTTTGTATTAAGGCGAAGACAAGAGCTAATGTGACGGTTTTTTTTATACAACTAGCTGATGGAACAAGCAGATCGCCCACCTGAAGTTAACCTACTTAAAAGTTTGCTTACTTAAGCAAACATGTAAAGAAAACATGTATCGATCAAAATTACATTTTTACTAAACTGTGAGCAATGTGATTGCGATTTTTCGAAAATGAGTTTGGTGATTTCATATCTTTCATCATGTCAAAACGTGCTAGCGAGAGTCACATTAGCTCTTGTCTTCGCCTTAAATTGAAGCCTTGCTAATTGTTAGCCCGGTCAATTAACATTATTCGATAGCTATTGGCTAATTATCAGTCAAGTCAGGTATTGCAATCTTTTACTAAGAGTTGACTTCTTAGTTTATGGCTTTTGTGGCTGGTTATCACAGTTCTGCCACTGCCTGGCTCTTGCCTGGTTTTGTACAGTTAAACTTGCACCAAACTGGGCAAGAGCAGAATTACCGAAAATGGTAAAAGTAAAGTTTAAACACTGATTTGACATATTTTTTATTAAAAGCGATTTTGCTGTAACATCTTCTAACTAAAACTGTTTCAAAATGATAGATCTTATTCTGTTTTTATTTTATTTTTTATTTGTGGACTTTCCACGCAGCACTATATCGCCCCAAACTAAGCCAAAGCTTGTGATATGGGAACCAGATAGCTGATATACTACTTATATACTTTTTTAATAATATGTACTTGTAATATTATATAACACCCAGACAGAGAACAAACATCTATGTTCAGCACACAAATATTTGCTCTCGGTGGGGATCGAACCCACACGTCCTACGGCACAGAAGGCAGAGCTACCTACTAAAAATGCCAAGTTCAAATCAGCAATTTCACGTATCTGAATCACCCGTAACTGAATATAAATATGCAAATTGAAAGTCTGAGGTGGTATGCTAATTCTGACTTTAGCATACACAGAATAAGAACTTACATGTTTTAAACAATTTTAGTGTAGTAAGTTGCAACAGAATTAGCATCCATGTTTCTTCCGATATTTGTTAGGACATTATAAATATCTTTAAAGTAATTTTACATAATAATCATTCGATCTCTGTGATTTAAACTGATAATACGTTATTGTTATTAAGTACCAATGCTGTAATTTATTTATCGTATTAATATAAAATAAATAATAAATATAATTTTGCATTTTCATGTTTCTTTTCTTTCATCTAGCCTAGTATGGGTAATGGGAAACGTCCGCTTCTGTATTTTTTTGTGTATAATCGAACCAAACGAGAGCGAGGTAGACAAATTGTAAAGTTTCCGATAGACAGCCGGTTCTTCTTCTTCTCTCAATTTATGGCTCCTGTCCGTCATTCGACAGACAATCTTGCCAGTGTCAAGTGATTTGTTTTAAATACTTTTTAGTCAAGTCAGTCCATAGTCAAGTCGGCTGTCATTTGTTTTGAAGAAAATGGTGGCAGTTTTCTTCAAAACATTGGAAATATTTTCGGTCAAATCAGGATATCACACAATACACTTTCATTCCAAATGTTTACACTCCGTGCTAAGACCTCAAGCAATGTTGGCCAAAATACCACCGAAATTACACATCACAACTCAAAATAACACTAGAAAAACAAATAAAATGAAAAAGCTATGTTGCTTCCCAAAATGTCAGAAAATGAATCCAGACAGCCGGTTTCTGAAAGGCCGATCAACACTAATCGCATGTCAAGTCACTTGCTATCTCTAATTCCATTCTAATTCGATGTGATACCTAGCTGAAATGGCGAGTGACTTGACATCCGATTAGTTTTGATCGAGCTTTCAGAAACCGGCCGCTAATGTTTTAAAAATGACGGACAGGAGCCATATATGGAGAGAAGAAGAAGATACTTACCTAGATAGATAATTCTTTATTGTTTACCACGACAAATACCTACCTAAATATTCATATTTTTACATAAAAACTAACAATAGCTAAAATAGCCCTGCTGGAACGGGTGGCCGTTACAGAAACGCAAAATATTTCCACACAAGTCATTTCTTTTCCTTTCAATATTATTTATTTATTTATTAGGATCGCAAAGAGATAATACACAAAACTTAATACTAGACACAAACAAAACAACATCCTGCCCCGTGCTTATCCACCAAAGGCAACCACAGCTTACAATTATTGTACACAGTGCGATACATTTTATGATAAGTACCTACTAAGGCGGGCTTATACAAGGTGTTCCAATGCTTGTATTTAAAAACTTCAGGGGGCTAAAGTATCCATCAATATGAATAACTTTTTCTGAGGAACCACCGAGGTCTTCACCTCCCAACAGTCCCATTCACACTCGCCTGATGCACCTGTTTCGTTAATCTCCTTTCATCCATCCTCTCCTTTCATTCCATCATCCTTCTCAGTAGCCGTAGTCGTAACCGTAAGCCAGAAACATCCACACATCGTAATTTTCGCATTTAGGTAGGTATAGGTAGGTACCTATAGGCATTAGTTACGAATGCCTTGTTCAGTTTTGCCATTCTAACTAACTTCGTTTCTTCTTCTCTTGGGTAATAATCACCCCATATATCACAAGTTGATTTACTGTTGCGTTCGGTTCGGAGTGCACTAAATCCTACAGGAATCTGGAATTGTCACTACACACTGGTGAAGCACCTGAAGGTCGACAAGTGAACTCTAGCTAGAAGGATCGTAATCGGCTGGAACCTTGCCTTTGTGGATGCGATAGGGGACATCACACCCCAGGAGTGGAAGGTAAGTCCCTAGGATTTATGTTGCCACCCCTTTACACGTTCCCTAGGTCAAACTATGATCATTCTCGTCTCGTTTCGTTTCATATATAAAATACCACGACAGTTCACTCAAATCGTTCATGCCTATACAAGGTGTTCCATAAGTTGTGTATATAAACTTCAGGGGGCTAAAGTACCCATCAATATGAACAACAACGCGAAAAAAAAAACAGCTGTTTCATACATTTTAGCCTGGTAGGTATTGAACTTTTGTATGAAACAGCTGTTTTTTTTTCGCGTTCACAGTGTTGGTTCCTTAGAAAAAGTTGTTCATATTGATGGGTACTTTAGCCCCCTGAAGTTTATACATATACACAACTTATGGAACACCTTGTATACCTAAATGCGAAAGTCTTACTCCCTACTAATGATTAGTAGGAAGTAAGATAGGTAGGTAACTAACCTATTAATGAAACTGTTAATTAAAGGTCATATTATTATGTTCCCTATCTCAATTGTTTTTGTTATTAGTTTGTGTTGTGATTGAAACGAGACGAGATGGACGTATCTGCGCTCGTGTAAGTAATTACATGTTAATCATACATACCATACACTACCACATATTAAATAATAATTACTATCTAATCATACGCGTAATGATAGGTGGGAAATAACAGTCCTCACAGCTCAGTTGGTAGAAGCTCTGCCTTCTGCGCCGTAGGCCGTGGGTTTGATCCCCACTGAGAACAAACATTTGTGTGATGAACATAGATGTATGTTCTCTGTCTGGGTGTTATTGTATCCACATAACACAAAGGTTAACTGGAAGAAAATACTAATTAGCATTAAGTTCGCCTATGTACTTTACTTATGTGCAATAAAGAATTTTCTTATCTTATCTTATTGTATATTATGAATATCTATTAACATAAAAAAAGTATACCTCGTGTGTTCATAAGTTTTGAGACGAACTTATTTAATTAATTTAAAAAGAAAGTAATTCATGCAAACTTTTTTAAGCTTTTAAAATTTTAAATTTCGAATGTTTTGAATCAGAAAAAATATACATTTGAATATTTGTTTCATTCTCCGTGAAATGAAAATGGCGCCAACAAAAGATTTGCGTGCGACTGTAATTTCACTGTTTCGAGCAGGAAAAAAACCAATGCAAGTTTTTAGTGAAATCCAAAGTTTGGGATGTAGTCGGAACTTTGTGTATTATACCATGAAGAGGTACAAGGAGACCGGCTCTTTAGAAGACCGTGGAAGATGTGGCCGCCCGCGGTCTGTAAGGACGCCCGCCAACATCAAAGTAATCAGAGAGCGAATTCGTCGCAACCCTTGCCGGACTCAAAATATATTAGCTCTGCAGACCAACATTTCGCGAATATCGGTGAACAGGATACTTAAATATGATCTTAAACTAAAGGCCTACAGTCGAAGGAAAGTGCATTATTTAAACGAGCGTCTTCGTAAATTGCGACTGGAACGATTTCGGAACCTATTGAAGAGACACGATCCAAAAAATATCCTGTTTACCGATGAAAAGATCTTCGCGGTGGAAGAAAAGTTTAACCGGCAGAACAATAAGGTTTACGCCAGAACTTCAAAGGACGTCCAGCCATCTGTACGCAATGTCCAGCGTACTCATCATCCAGCAAGTGTGATGGTTTGGTGGGGTGTTTCCTACGAGGGGGTCACTTCGCTTCATTTTTGCCAGCAAGGCGTCAAGGTGAAGGCACAAAATTACCAAACCGACATATTGGAAGCGGTGGTTAAACCATTAAATGATACGCTATTCGCTGGAAAATACTGGGTTTTCCAACAGGACTCTGCTCCCTCCCATAAAGCTAAGACTACCCAACGTTGGCTGGAGGCCAATTTGCCAGGCTTCATTCGGAGCGAAGATTGGCCCTCGTCAAGCCCTGACTTGAATCCTTTGGATTATTCTTTATGGACGGAATTGGAGCTGAGGGCATGCAGAAAGTCTCACCCAAACCTGGATTCTCTCAAGCGAGCCCTTATTAAAGAATCGAAACGGATTCCCATTGAAAAGATTCGTGCCGCCATAGATGAATGGCGCACGCGTTTGAAGGCCTGCATTGAATGCAAAGGCGGCCATTTTGAATGATTTATTTTTAAATACAGATCTAGATGTCAGTAGTTTTAATTTTAATATCCAATAAATGAATACTCAACTTAGCTCCAAAAATATTTTAGTTTTACTGTGTCTCAAGACTTATGAACACACGAGGTATACCTACCTATGTATTAGATCAGCTATCTGGTTCTCATACAAGCTTTGTCTTAGTTTGGGGCTAGATAGTGCTGTGTGGAAAGTCCACCAATATTTATTTTATTTATGCTCAACTATTATTTACGTTCCAGTGTTGGTCTTATGGTCCTGTGCTTAGGAGGCCTTTCCACACAGTATCCTCAAGACACACAGGCGCCAAATTCTGCTACAATGCCGAGCGATGCTGGTGATTATATTTATTTTGATATTTCTCTTGACTTACTGCTTTACCGCGAAACCAAAATTGTAATCCGAATCATAACTTTGATGATATTTTTTAGTCTTGATTTCACCATACTCTGTTAGTTACTAATCAAGGATTAACAGGCAGTTAAATCTAACCTTAGATGTCAAACGCGTACATTTTGACATATTTAGGGCCAGTTTCACCATGCTCTGTTAGATTAACAAACGTTTAAAGGGCCGATAAATATGTCAAAATGTACGCGTTTGACATCTAAGGTTAGATTAAACGGCCAGTTAATCCTTGATTAGTAACTAACAGAGCATGGTGAAACTGGGCCTTAACGACCCTTTAATCCTTTGTTAATCTAACACAGCATGGTGAAATCTGAGGGCTTATTACGAGTTTAGTGCCGATCGTCGATCGTTACGATACACCGAATTTTCTATGAAAAAAAACAGGTTCTCAAAGAATACGCTAGATGCCGTTGATTTATTTTCATAGAAAATTCGGTGTATCGTAACGATCGACGATCGGCACTAAACTCGTAATAAGCCCTCTGATTTCACCATACTCTGTTAGTTACTAATAAAGGATGAACAGGCCGTTAAATCTAACCTTAGATGTGAAACGCGTACATTTTGACATATTTAACGACCCTTTAATTCTTTGTTAATCTAACACAGCATGGTGAAGTCAGAGCTTATTGTTATAAACCTAGATATACCTACTGATATAAATATACTGAATATTGCTAGTTTAAAAAAGTAGTAAAAAAATGCAGTCGAAATGAGGACCTCCTCCTTTTTTTGGAGTTGGTTAA
Source organism: Chloroclysta siterata (assembly GCA_932294275.1). Lineage (NCBI taxonomy): Eukaryota > Metazoa > Arthropoda > Insecta > Lepidoptera > Geometridae > Chloroclysta > Chloroclysta siterata. Next base: position 4,787,972 of record OW028595.1, read on the forward strand.
AAATAGCCCTAGTCACGAGTTCTTAGAGTACCAACTGCTTTACTACACTATACGACACGTGTCGTGTAATATAGTGCACTTACGGCCGGTTTCTGAAAGCTCGATCTAAACTAATCGGATGTCAAGTCACTCGCCAACCGCGGGGCCATTTCAGCTATTAAATCAAATTAGATAGAGATAGCAAGAGACTTGACATCCTATTAGTTTTGATCGAGCTTTCAAAAACTGGCCGTTATAGTATAGCTTTGCCTAGTATAGGGCCAGAGAGTTCTGTAGAATGTCCACTAAAGTTTATCTTCATTTCCCTCACCCAACTCCACAGTCCAATGCGCCACAGGCCGGGGAGTGCAAGGCAGCTGCGTGGACCGCCAGTACTGCGACTACAGCACGTACGCAATAGACCTATCCCTCTACGCGCCGAAAGGTTACACGAAGTGAGTTTTATCTGCGTTTATGCCCCGTTTACACACAGCTCATGTCCGTGGAAATGTGCAGAGACATGGGAAGGTACTTGGGCAATGCGAGAATGTAAACAGGCCACTTCCATGTCCGCTCGCGGTGCCCGCGCTCCCTAAGTGTCCGGGCTAAATGTGAACACACGTTGCCGGCGACGCTGCCGCGGACATATAGCCAGCCACATTTCCGTCCACGCGAATGCCTAAATGTAAACGCGGTATTACATTTAGACATAAACTCAAAGACAAAATCAAAATGTATTTATTCAATAAAATCACAAGGATCACTTTGAAACGTCTTAAAGCTGACTCTAGGTTCCAGTTCCACGCGACCAAAGCCTAGAAGAACAGGCAACAAACTTACGGCTTGGTTCCTACCGTTCTTTTGTATGATCCTTTTACAATGTAATAATAATAGTAAATATATTATTTCTATTACTTCTATTATTCGCGTGCACGGAAATGTTGCCGTCCATATGTCTGCGGCAGCGTCGCCGGCAATGTGTGTTCACAACACGGACAACGCGAGCGGCAACGCGAGTGGACATGGAAGTGGCCTGTTTACATTCTCGCATTGCCCAAGTCCCTTCCCATGTCTCTGCACATTTCCACAGACAGTGGTGGTAGTACTTCCCTGGACGAGCCCTTCACAAAGAGCTCTACTACTCTTTAATCTGAGGATCCCCTCAGCTAACTGGCTCAGCTCAGCAGGATCTACCGTGTCTGGGGATCAAAGTCGTAAAGTCGTTTCAGTATTTATTATAATTCGTCGCTTCATTCTTCAGTTATAAACATGGTAGTATCCTCTTTTATGCTACTGCAACCTTCGCACATTTAGAAATAAAAATAAAAATAAAACAAAGTGACAGCAGACCCTGGTATGGACTGCGACAGATCGTCATTCTTTTTTTTTGCGCAGCAACAAGCACACACTTTTACTGACAAAAAATGCCGAAACGTAGTGCCAACGAAAAGCTAGAATATTATTCTAGAAAGATTGAAAAACTACGCAAGCAAAATTCCGCTAAAAGGCGTCGTATGATTGTGTATTCGTCATCATCTGATTCCGATGAAAACTCAGGTGAGTTTTTAGAAAAACTGTAATACTTAAATGAAGACGTGATAATACTGTGTCATGCCGATTTAAATATCAGCCAGCGTCTGTAAGCAACCCTGGAGGATTAACTGCGGGTTATCACGAGGGGTTAGCATGATGCTTAAAAAATTGCCTGGAGGTTCGACTGCGGGTCAGCACGAAGGTTTTAATCTTTCCCAAAATACAAATCTCGGGTGAGATTTTACAATCATGCCGATTTAAATATCAGCCAGCGTCTATAAGCTACCCTGGAGGATTAACTGCGGGTTATCACAAGGGTTAGCATGATGCTTAAAAAATTGCCTGGAGGTTCGACTGCGGGTCAACACGAAGGTTTTAATCTTTCCGAAAATACAAATCATTCTATTTTACAAACAAATTAATAAAAAATATATCATTGTTTAGAATGCAATCATGTCGATGATGGAACACCACCTGCGTCGGCTCTCCTCATGACATCAGACGAGCCCTCAGTGCTTACGCAAGAGACTACATGGTGGCAGATTACAATTTTATTACAATGAAAGAAGTTGTAGGTTACTTGAGGCATCGCGGATTTATATCTGTAATATATCTCGACAATTGGCTCTGTCTAGGTGACAGTTTCGATGAGTGCCAAAGAAATGTTACTGAAACTATTAAGTTACTTAACTGTCTTGGTTTCGTGATCAATTTCAAGAAAAGTTGTTTAGATCCTCAACATAGTTGCAAATTTAGGATTTATATACAACTCTGTGGACATGTCAATATTACTGCCATTGGATAAGCGGTACAAAATACTACAATTAGTACAGAAATTTTCACGATTATCAGTTTGTACTGCTAGGGAATTTTCCCACTTGTTAGGGGTCCTTACATCAGCTTGCCCAGCTGTATAGTATGGATGACTCTATACTAAAGAGTAAGAAAGACAAAAATATTTAGCTTTTGTAAAACATCAGTCATATGGAGCTAAATTCAAACCTTCTGCTTCTATGCTTCCTGATTTGTAATGGTGGTTAAAAAATATTTATACTCACTCAGGAAACCCGTCATTTTGTAATAGAAATTTTTATTGATGCCTCTAGAACAGGCATATTGTGGTTACAAGCGCGTAAACGGTGGATGGAAAGATAGTGAACTCGATTTCCATATCAAATATTTAGAGATACTAGCTATTTTCGTCGGCTTAAAATGTTTTGCACGCGAATATAATAATTGTAGTATTCTGTTGCGCGTTGATAACACAACCGCTTTAAGTTACATCAATAGGATGGGTGGGATCCAATTTCCTCACCTAACAGACCTAATAAGAACCATTTGGTAATGGTGCAAAAAGCGAAATATCTGGTTGTTCGCTTCGTATAAGAATACAAACGACAACACAGAAGCAGATCAGGAGTCTAGAAAAATAATCCTGATATTGAAGGGTATCTTTCTGTCTCGTAATATCAAAGAGTAGTAACAGCTTTTGGAGAACCAGAAATAGATCTTTTCGCTTCTCGCACCAACGCTAAATGTGAAACCTATGTCTCGTGGAGGCCAGATCCAGATGCCATAACAGTTGACGCATAAACTATGAGCTGGAAAAAGTTTCCCACCGTTTTCACTTGTCTTGAAATGGATAAAGAAAAGTATTACGGATGTGGCTGAAGGTATCCTAATATTTTCTAACTGGTTATTCCAGCCTTGGTTTCCACTGTTTAAAAGACTGATTCGGTCTGATATTATATATTTTACCCCGAATCCTTTGTCCGTTTTCAGGACTCCTCCACGGCCGAGACAGTTTACCCTGGCTGTAGCAGTGCTCTTCGGGTTGCTTTCGAAGCAAGGGGATCACCAAGCCTATCACTCGATCTAATAATGGCTTCCCTTTCCAAAAACACTTTGCTTCAGTACAATGGAACCTATAAACTGTGGTGGCAGTTCTGTAATACTCGTACTCAAAATCCTTTTGTATGTTCAATCTCAAACATAATGTTATTTCTTACTGAACAGTTTAACAATGGGGCTGCTTACGGATCTTTGAACAGTCATCGTTCAGCTCTGTCTTTACTGTTAGGTAGTAGCATATCTTCCGATGACCAGGTGAAACGCCTCTTCAAAGGTGTCTACAAGCTTAGACCAGCTTTGCCGAAATATACCTCTACTTGGGATCCGCAGGTAGTCTTAAACTATGTCGCTGACTGGATACCTAATAGAAACCTTTCTTTAAAAAAAAAAATCTCCAAAAAATTAGTCGTTCTTTTAGCATTAAGCACAGGACATAGAGTGCAAACACTCTCCCTGATAAAATTAGAAAGAATTATTGTTGATTCCACCGGTGTTAAGATAGGTATTTCTGATGTGATCAAAACATCTGGTGTCGGTCATGAGCAACCAGTACTGATTTTACCTTATTTTCATGAAAATAGATCAATATGTCCCGCTACTATAGTTGAGGACTACATACATGTCACAAAAAATATCAGATCAGAGGCGAGTAGTAATATGATATTAACGTACAAGCGACCACATAGGCCAGCAACTGCTCAGTCGATCAGTAGATGGATAAAGCAGGTGCTGGGAGCTAGCGGCGTCGACGTGTTGACGTTCAGCGCGCACAGCACGCGACACGCCGCCACGTCCGCGGCGCGCGCCGCGGGTCTCTCGTTGGATACCATTAGGAAAGCAGCTGGTTGGACTAGTACGTCACAGTCGTTTGCAAAATTTTACCATCGACCGATAGTAGACGATGGTAACTTTGCAAGATCGGTATTATTACCCAATCATTCAGTGATTGATTAATTAATAAATAAATGAATGAATAATTTGTTTCTGAATGTATTACTAAGATACTTATGGTTAAGTTATTAGATCTGTAAGTAATAAATACTTCTAATTTTATTTTTCCCTGCTTTTATTTTTCACAAAATTTTCATCTCTAAACATCTACCATGTTTATAACTGAAGAATGAAGCGACGAATTATAATATATGATCAAACGAACTTGCAAAGTGAAGTTCGATCGATATTATATGAGTACGCTTCATTCGAAGTTATATACACCCTCCCACCACCAAAGGAGCCCCACAGAAATTTTGTGATTATTCTCTAAAAAGAATGACGATCTGTCGCAGTCCATACCAGGGTCTGCTGTCACTTTGTTTTATTTTTATTTTTATTTCTAAATGTGCGAAGGTTGCAGTAGCATAAAAGAGGATACTACCATGTTTATAACTTCGAATGAAGCGTACTCATATAATATCGATCGAACTTCACTTTGCAAGTTCGTTTGATCATATATAATTGCTAACAATTAAAATTCTAATAACTATCACAGTATTTACACAAGCTTAAAGACCGTTTTCCACCGCAAGCGGATATTGCTTGACTACTTGTTGGTGGTAATACAAGTATTCAGTTTATTCTTGCGAGTTAAACGGAGTCCTTAATGGGTCTGCTCCGCTCGCAGTGGAAACCGGCCTTAAGACTGTCTTTAAACATAACATCAAAAGAAAATTCATGCAAGTATAAATACATACATAAATGAACTATTCTTTTTAATCAAGGGGCTTAAAGGGCTACAGTCACTTTAAAGCACATTGATATTGAGCAGTAACCGCTGCTGTTAACAATTGCTGTACTTCACAGAGCATATCCTCACGTGGCATTAACAGTTCCTGGGACGTCCGTTTATAGAAGTCTTAACATTCATGTCTCCACCCTAGATCTGTTATCGTTGCCATATCAAAAGTCTTCTTGCAGTTGGTGCAAGTCCAATCAGGCTCGTTAAAATGAAACACCTTGAAATGATCTCGCAGCTGTATCAAAAACTCGGCACCATTATACTTCTGCTTACATTCCTCGCACTCAAACTTCAACCAGCTTTGTAAGTTCGGGATAGTCGGTACCGCTATGTTCATGAACTTTCCTATATGCCAGTCTTGTATCGGTGTGATTGTCTCCTCGATATAAAGATTGTGTTTCGACGACTCATCTGTCTTCTCAACTTCAGCGTAAAGCTTCCGAACATAAGGATGTTTGCTTGAGTGATGTTTGTATGATCCTGGTACTTCAATGACTAGACTGTTTAGAACCAGATCATTTTTTATAACTGTTAATATCTCTTTAACCATGTTATATTCTAGTTTATCCTTATAGTAAAGAGTAATCTTGTCTAAAAGAGACACAATCCCGGAAATTGGAATGCTATTGGTTATATTTTTTGTAGTCTTCATGAACACATCAGTGTCATGTACTTTGTTTAACTGTCTCTGACCATTCGCATCATTTACAAGCACAAAGTTAAGTCGGTGGGCTGTGTATCTTGTCAATTGAAAGTAGGGGAGTTCAATTGACAAACGAACACCGTACCAATGCAGCAATGATGAAAATGAGTAACTAGGAAGTGAAGGGTTAAGCTTGTATGGTTGGAAATCTTCTAAATTGAAAATAGAGTTGTTTTGAGCTGGATTCGGTTGGTTGAAGATAAACCTGTTCAGCATTTTCCGAGTACAGTATATTTCTAGCACAAGGTTACTGTTATCAATTTCTATTGGAGCTTGGGTGACCGATGCCTTAGTCTTTTCGATAGCTTCTTGTGCTAACGGTGTTGCAACTTCGATCATTGATTTCAAGTATTCTTTCAAATGCTTGTACTTCTGTTCTAGAATATTATTTATTTCTTCTTTTGTAGCATCTTTCTTCTTAAGCTTGTTGATAACTCGGTCAAATACATCCCACTGTGGCCAGTCTTTCAGGAACTTTTTAACTATGTTTATGTAGATGTCTACTTCAAGCTCGTGCAGTGCCGAGATGTCCATGTCAAATTCCATGTTTAATATTGAGAGAATCTGGGCGTTTGTTAGTACCGTATTTGATTTGCTGTCATTTGAGATGAGACGTTCGAATAGTGACATTAGAGGACGCACTGGAATGAGAAAAAATGGTTTAGACTTCAAATGTGCCGACCCTATATGTACCTAGTACCTACATCTTTTCATGATATCAGATAGATTTGCTTGTGGATGGCTGGAAGATGATCGAAAAAATGTGTCTGTGGACCAACTAGGCCTGAAGTACAGAGGACTACACTGGCTACTTGGGCGAAACTCAAAACAGTCGGTAGATAATAAGTTACTAAAATACAAAACTTAAGGCCGATTTGGACTTATGGCATCCAACTATGGGGTACCGCCTGGACCACAAATATTAACTTCATTCAACGTTTTCAAAATGGAGTCTTGAAAAGGATATTGAATATCCCTGGTTCATAAGAAATACAGAGTTGCATTTTTTTTTTTAAATCTACTAGCTGGTGGAACAAGCAGATGGTCCACCTGATGTTAAGTGGTAACCATCACCTATAACAAAGCATTGCCTCGTAAGTCACGCACGATAGGAACGTGCCCTACGATGCAATGCCCTGCGTCCATCAACTTGAGGCATACAGATGTTAAGCCTCATGTGCCTGTAATTACACCGGCAACCACACTCTTCAAACCGAAACACAGCGTTGCTGCTTGGCGGCAGAAAAAGGCGTGACATCCTCAAAGTCAAAACAGTATCTGAAGAGATCAAAAGTACTGCTCAAGTCTACCAAGACAAATTAGAAAATCACCCCAACCAACTAGTAGTAGTACATGTGCCTGTAATTACACCGGCAACCACACTCTTCAAACCGAAACACAGCGTTGCTGCTTGGCGGCAGAAAAAGGCGTGACATCCTCAAAGTCAAAACAATATCTGAAGAGATCAAAAGTACTGCTCAAGTCTACCAAGACAAACTAGAAAACCACCCCAACCAACTAGCACAGAGACTCACTAATCCCACATACATGAGGAGACTTAAAAGAAAAGATGTCATGCTTTTGAATGACCAATAATGAAGTGTACCTACTGAGAAAACAATTCAGGAGTGTACTCTCCCCGACAATAAAACCTACAAAATATTTGCTCATAGTTTTAACAACTGATTGTAGAATAAACTTGAAAAAAAAAAAAACATTTAGTTAGAAAGATGATCTCAATTAGAGTAGATTTTTTAATATTGTATTTTTATTTTTTATTTGCATCTTTATTGTTATTCATTTTTTATTATTTTGTTCTGTCATGAGTCTATTTTTGTTGTTTTTTGAAAATTTTTATTTAAATGTTGTTAGAGTTCTAGATTGTAACATATTAGATAAGTATCTGTAAAGTTATAACTAGATGTAAGTTAATAATAAATAAATAAATAAATGAAACCCTGTAGAGAGCACTGGTGGTCTAGTGGTAGTGGTAGTCTTTCGATCCTAAGGTATTGGGTTCGGAACTGGTCGTGCAATAATGAGTTTTTCTTTTCAAAAATTTATGTGCACAATGCCAGTACTCTCAAACAGTGAAGGAAAACATCGTGAGGAAACCGGCATGTCGTGAAACCTAAAAAGTTCTATAACTGTTTCGAAAGAAACTAGTGACACGACAAGAGAAGAAGATGAAACCCTGACATATTCAATTCAATTCAATTCAATTCATTTATTTCAGATCACAATAATCCAATTTGTTAGTACCACACAGACATAGAAACCTTACAAAAACTAATGTTAGATATTACAAGATATGAGACAAATAAAAATAAAAAATAAAAAATTAAAAAATTACTGATATGTTCGATTCAGGCCTCAAACAGATATTGTCACCTACTGGGTCACTAACTGAGCAATAGGTAGCAGTTTATTAACCCAGTAACTGAAGAAGCCTGAATCCAACCGATCAGCAACAACGGCTAGCATGGTATTGGTGCTGCCGCGGATGCGACTCATCAGCGACGCGGTTCTGTTGCGCATGATCGCGTGAAAGTCGTCAATTCGTGCGTCCGCGAACATGCCTGATGCACTGCAGAACCGCGGCAGCCCCAACAGCAACCTGAAACCGTTGTTGTACTGGACCCGCAGGTCGCTGTAGGTCTTCTGCGTATGTCGAGCCCACAGGTTGCACGTGTAGAAGTTCTGACAATATGCTTGAAATAAAGTCACTTTGACTGGGGCTGAACAACGTGCAAACCTACGAGCCAGCATATTGCATCGAACTGACAGCGCCCTACGTTCCCTTTCGATATCCTTATCATCACACATGTCATCGGTGACCCAGTGGCCCAGGTACTTAAATTCCTTAACCAAGGCATGGTGTCTCATTGCCTACAAAGCATTTTTAGTTCCAATTAAACATCAATAGATGGCGATACCGGTTGCGATTGAATTATTGATATTTGTTTTAGTCCAGAAAAAAGTATTAAGGTCATGAATAGCTTATGTTATATTGTAAAAAAATCTCCCATAAGCACAGGAAGATGAGGAAATAAGCTGATAATGAAATCTTCATGTTTTTACAATAATCAATATTGACCACGTTTTTTCTTGCGGAAATTATTTGAACTACGTTGTGGTTCGGTTTCAAAAGTTCAAAAGATGCCGCTATTTGCGTTTATAGAATTTTTTCGTTTCTTATAGAGGCATTTTACTACGTACCTACCTACGTAAAAAATAAAAAATAATTTATTTATTATTAATATAAAAAAAACGGTGTATATTAACATGATTCGATTTTTAGCCACGGAAATAAGAGTTGTAATACTTCTACTAGTACAGAATAAATAATAGGACTCTTACTGCGACGCAACAAGGTGCAATTCATCTTGCATAATTTCACCTAAACATTGCCGCACTCTTCTAACGTGAAACTCTGTCGCTGTCAGTGCTGGTGCTGGCGCGGGCCAGACAGCGACAAAAATCTGAGCCAAAAATTATGCCTTTTTAAGGGGCTGACAACCATCAAACAACTTCTCGCTCGCATGTTTCGACATGTTGAAAGATATAAAACCACTAAACTCACTTTCGAAAAATCTGAATAAACCATTTTGTGTGCAATGTGATTGCACACAAAATGGTTTATTATTTAATTGGTAAATGCTTATTTTAGTAAAAAAAAAAAAACATTTTAATCGATACAAGTTATCCGACTCAAAAGTTTGCATTAGTACAAAAACTAGTTACTTACTTTTACTTTACTTTTTAGAAGGAAAAAACTGATTGATTAATATCTTTCAACATGTCGAAACGTGCGAGCAAGAAGTTGTTTGATGGTTGTCAGCCCCTTAAACTTTACGGACGTACGTAGTGCCGTAGAAAGAAAATTATTTATTACGTCAACGCAAGTATATAGTTGGTAGGTAAATACAAAGTTTACTTGACCTACCTACTTTAGATAACCGCTCAGCATCAGGTGTCACTTCAATTATTTTAGAAGACCCACCTGATGTTCAGCGGCTATCGACGATGGCCAACTACTAGGTATCTCAAATCCAAGAAATAAGCGCTCAACATCTTGGAGTGGGTGGTGAAAGGTAACCATTCAACATCAGGTGGGCTATTTTATGTTGAGAGATTACGTCTATAACCAACTTTTGTCAATTATTTCCTTTTCATATTGTACGAAAAACGGGTTCTGTTATTAAACACATCATCTACTTTAGGATTTCCACAAATAGGTAGTGACCATTCAACATCAAGTGGGGTGATCACTAATTATCGGGTTAGAAGTAACCGCGCGACTCCAGTACCCCAAGTATGAGTTTTGCTTACCATATTTGGTTTTTCGTTTTACGATTTTGTTCCGTGTTCATTGCGGGTTTTGTATGAAGACGCGATAGAGATAACGACACGGAACTTTATGTTGCAAGTATGATGAAAATTAGTAGTAGAACATAAAGTTCCATATCAGTATCCCTATCGCGGCTTCAACAAAACCCGCAATGAACACGGAACAAAAACTGTTATGTACAAACTATTAAATATTTATCGTCTAATAAACAAATACGTACTTACACGTGATATATTTTAATGTATTTATGACATATAGTGATGTTCTGAGGATAGCTGTATTCATAATGCCATCACTTCGCGCTTCAGGGCAAAGTGGTGGCATTGCTCAGGCTTATGGTCAGCTCTAATATAAGCTGGCTTCCTCCTGTTAAGATGTATTGTTTATACCTACTTAATTTAAAATTGAAGCACGCGTTATAAATTAACCTTTTGAATTACGGTTTCTGATGAGTAGGGATGTAGAATAAATAAATCAATGATAAATAAATAAATTGTTTTTTATTCATAAAAATTTTACCTAGCTGGTGCAGTAACATAGTTAAACTATTGGTAGGTGGTAGAATGTGAAGAATAGCACCACTAGCTAGCTCTGTCCCCCTCACTAGGAAAATCCAGAACTCTAGCTCGCGGGGCCTAGGGTTCTGATGTCAATGTCTAAAATGCCAGCTTAGTGCCAGTTCGCCCTGTTTTTTTTATTTTATTTTTTATAAATATTGGTGGACGCTCCACACAGCACTATATAGCCCCAAAATAAGCCAAATCACAACCACCCAGTCAGAGAACAAACGTCTAGTATCACATCACACAAATGTTTGTTCTCGGTAGGATTGAACCCACGGCCTACGGCGCAGAAGGCTACCAACTGAGCTGTGTAGGCTTTTTTCTAGCTCATTCCTTAGAAGATATTAAAATGGCATAACGTAGAGGAGGGTACAAACTATTAAACTGCAGAAACTAGCTTTAATTAAACATAATTAAACAAACAACTGGAGCCGCGGCGACATCATAGCTTATGCTTGGTTGGGTGAAAATAGTAAGATGTGGCAACCCATAAATTGTATGTACTTGTTGTCCGTCTTGCTCGGGTATACGCTCGTAGGCAATCTATAGTATTATAAATCTATGGTAAAATCGGTTTAAATAAGTCCCGCCATTTTATACTGTGTCCGCACGCAGTCCTTCGCCCACAATGATAGTTTTGCCAGTTTTGTTTCAAAATAAGAATCTACACAGATTATTAAGTAGTAGGTGGCCACTTGCATTTAAAAGATACCTATGATAGGTATGTTGTGTTATTGTGTAGTCTACATCTATTCGTTTAAGTATTTTTTTTAAGCAAGATGTGATGCTGCCTTATGAAATTTGTTTAAGTAGCTAGGATGTATTAGGTACCTAACTACCTACCTACTTTTTTGCTCGAACACTAGGCTGTTTTAGTTCGGAGGCACTGACTGATCGCTGTTTCAATTATGCAGGCGTTATTGGGATCTATTCGCTACAAGAAGTAACAGGGTAAAAGTTTGGGCAAACTCCCAACTTGTGCCTCAATTTAGTTTGACGAGGCAAAATCAGCAACACACTCAGTGGTCATTTCGTCGTGTCCCGTGCTTCGATCAACAATCAACCTAGGTACCTAGATAACGAGTGACTTACAAAATCAAAGCTAATATGATAAAATACTAATACATGATATACTTTTTTTACTGGTAGGTAATTTATAGACCTACTTATACACCCAGACAGAGAACGAAATTCTATTTTCATCACAAAAATGTTAGTTCTCGGTGAGGATTGAACCCACGGCCTCCGGCCCTGAAAGCAGACCTACTACCAACTGAGCTATAAAGGCTATTAGACATATAACGAAATTAGTCTTCCAAATAATCCCCGCGCATTCTCGAGCTCCCTAGCTACTTGGCTCGTATTTAGTTTGTATGTTATGTATTTGATATAAAGTTCACTACGCTATGGACAATTTCGTTGCAAAAAGTCGCTTTCATTCCAACCCGCGGCGATGTAAATTAAGCCCGAGACAAAAGTTTTAAAACAGTTTAAAGTTCAACCTAATCACAACCATAGCTCCTTGTAATAAAGTCACAAATCTTCATAATACTATCTCACACTTATGATCATTCGTCACCAAAAACGAGGAAATCTTTTCATTTAGATATGAAAAGACGTAGGTTAAATAACATTTATTGTGTAATCAACCTTAACGTGCAACAAATAAAGTACTTTTCCCCATTTTTACTTTGCAAATTAGATCGTTTCTTTTTGTTTCTTTGAATTTATAATTTTGTGACGAAGTTCATTATTTAAAAAAAAACCCACCAGAAGAAAAGCGATAACCTATTGACTTTGAGATGAAGTCGACCCTCTTATTAGCCGTTCAACTGATGGCCCACCTGATGGCTTCAAGCTGATGTAAAGGCGTTACATCTAATGGCCTAGCTGATGTGGAGCTGTTACCTCTTTTGAGCTACCTGTACCCCAAGTATGAGTTTTGCGTTTTTCGTTTTACGATTTTGTTCCGTGTTCATTGCGGGTTTTGTATGAAGACGCGATAGAGATAACGACACGGAACTTTATGTTGCAAGTATGATGAAAATTAGTAGTAGAACATAAAGTTCCATATCAGTATCCCTATCGCGGCTTCAACAAAACCCGCAATGAACACGGAACAAAAACGAATCGTTTTTGCTCCGTGCTCATTGCGGGTTTTGTAAAGTTCCATATCGGTATCCCTATCGCGTCTTCATACAAAACCCGCAATGAACACTGAACAAAAACGTAAAACGAAAAACGCAAAACTCATACTTGGGGTACAGGTAGCTCAAAAGAGGTAACAGCTCCACATCAGCTAGGCCATTAGATGTAACGCCTTTACATCAGCTTGAAGCCATCAGGTGGGCCATCAGTTGAACGGCTAATAAGAGGGTCGACTTCATCTCAAAGTCAATAGGTTATCGCTTTTCTTCTGGTGGGTTTTTTTTTAAATAATGAACTTCGTCACAAAATTATAAATTCAAAGAAACAAAAAGAAACGATCTAATTTGCAAAGTAAAAATGGGGAAAAGTACTTTATTTGTTGCACGTTAAGGTTGATTACACAATAAATGTTATTTAACCTACGTCTTTTCATATCTAAATGAAAAGATTTCCTCGTTTTTGGTGACGAATGATCATAAGTGTGAGATAGTATTATGAAGATTTGTGACTTTATTACAAGGAGCTATGGTTGTGATTAGGTTGAACTTTAAACTGTTTTAAAACTTTTGTCTCGGGCTTAATTTACATCGCCGCGGGTTGGAATGAAAGCGACTTTTTGCAACGAAATTGTCCATAGCGTAGTGAACTTTATATCAAATACATAACATACAAACTAAATACGAGCCAAGTAGCTAGGGAGCTCGAGAATGCGCGGGGATTATTTGGAAGACTAATTTCGTTATATGTCTAATAGCCTTTATAGCTCAGTTGGTAGTAGGTCTGCTTTCAGGGCCGGAGGCCGTGGGTTCAATCCTCACCGAGAACTAACATTTTTGTGATGAAAATAGAATTTCGTTCTCTGTCTGGGTGTATAAGTAGGTCTATAAATTACCTACCAGTAAAAAAAGTATATCATGTATTAGTATTTTATCATATTAGCTTTGATTTTGTAAGTCACTCGTTATCTAGGTACCTAGGTTGATTGTTGATCGAAGCACGGGACACGACGAAATGACCACTGAGTGTGTTGCTGATTTTGCCTCGTCAAACTAAATTGAGGCACAAGTTGGGAGTTTGCCCAAACTTTTACCCTGTTACTTCTTGTAGCGAATAGATCCCAATAACGCCTGCATAATTGAAACAGCGATCAGTCAGTGCCTCCGAACTAAAACAGCCTAGTGTTCGAGCAAAAAAGTAGGTAGGTAGTTAGGTACCTAATACATCCTAGCTACTTAAACAAATTTCATAAGGCAGCATCACATCTTGCTTAAAAAAAATACTTAAACGAATAGATGTAGACTACACAATAACACAACATACCTATCATAGGTATCTTTTAAATGCAAGTGGCCACCTACTACTTAATAATCTGTGTAGATTCTTATTTTGAAACAAAACTGGCAAAACTATCATTGTGGGCGAAGGACTGCGTGCGGACACAGTATAAAATGGCGGGACTTATTTAAACCGATTTTACCATAGATTTATAATACTATAGATTGCCTACGAGCGTATACCCGAGCAAGACGGACAACAAGTACATACAATTTATGGGTTGCCACATCTTACTATTTTCACCCAACCAAGCATAAGCTATGATGTCGCCGCGGCTCCAGTTGTTTGTTTAATTATGTTTAATTAAAGCTAGTTTCTGCAGTTTAATAGTTTGTACCCTCCTCTACGTTATGCCATTTTAATATCTTCTAAGGAATGAGCTAGAAAAAAGCCTACACAGCTCAGTTGGTAGCCTTCTGCGCCGTAGGCCGTGGGTTCAATCCTACCGAGAACAAACATTTGTGTGATGTGATACTAGACGTTTGTTCTCTGACTGGGTGGTTGTGATTTGGCTTATTTTGGGGCTATATAGTGCTGTGTGGAGCGTCCACCAATATTTATAAAAAATAAAATAAAAAAAACAGGGCGAACTGGCACTAAGCTGGCATTTTAGACATTGACATCAGAACCCTAGGCCCCGCGAGCTAGAGTTCTGGATTTTCCTAGTGAGGGGGACAGAGCTAGCTAGTGGTGCTATTCTTCACATTCTACCACCTACCAATAGTTTAACTATGTTACTGCACCAGCTAGGTAAAATTTTTATGAATAAAAAACAATTTATTTATTTATCATTGATTTATTTATTCTACATCCCTACTCATCAGAAACCGTAATTCAAAAGGTTAATTTATAACGCGTGCTTCAATTTTAAATTAAGTAGGTATAAACAATACATCTTAACAGGAGGAAGCCAGCTTATATTAGAGCTGACCATAAGCCTGAGCAATGCCACCACTTTGCCCTGAAGCGCGAAGTGATGGCATTATGAATACAGCTATCCTCAGAACATCACTATATGTCATAAATACATTAAAATATATCACGTGTAAGTACGTATTTGTTTATTAGACGATAAATATTTAATAGTTTGTACATAACAATTTCAGATGAGAATATTTTCTTAATTCTCACTTTTTAAAGCAAGATTTTAGAACATACTTTTTATATCCAGAAAAAAAAGCGGAGATACCGTTTATGTTGAAATAGCCCAAAAGTTTTTTAGTCCGTAAGTTTCTTGCCTGTTCTTCTAGGCTTTGGTCGCGCGCGAGGAACTGGCGGTACATTCACCTAGTACCAATTTAAGACGTTTCAAAGAGATCCTTGTGATTGTACTGAATAAAGACCGTTTTGATTTTGGAGCTTGGTGACCTGGAGCTTGGTAACCCGTAGCTTTAACCCACCAGCCCAAAGTAGTTGCATCTTTGGGAAATCTGTAAAACAAACATGTTATTATTAGGCATATGTAGGTATTTAATCATACTACGCGATGGTGGTCTCAGACATAAAATAACTACCAACTTCTCATATGAAAATCGTGAGGAGACTTAAATTATTAAAATGTGACGCAAAGCTAAAAAAATAAATTAAATGAAATTAAAATATATGTACCTACTACCTATACCTATATTATATATTTTTTTCATTATGTACTTAAGTCAAACAAACCTTATTTCTTTGAATAAGGTAATAATAAGTTGCGACATTGTCATTTGTTTTCTAGATTATTGTGTGTATTTGAACTTATCCTAAGCTAAGTCCATACGTATCAGAGTCGAATCCACCCTAAAGTTGTTCGTTTCCCAACATTTTTGGCAAATAGATTTTGTTTTTGTTGGCAGCCCGAAAGATCGTATAACCCAGCCAAATTATGTTTCTATAGAACTGTATCGGTTTGAATAGCCATGTCATTTGTGTGGTTTATAGTAACCTATACTCAATTTTACAAAATAATTAAATTCTAGAAATCTACTATGATATGCGATAGAAAGTAAACACAACCGTTAAATGATTAATTGTGGACACTGTGCATTCTCGTTTAATTGACAAATAGAACATAAAAGTGCTACTTACCGAAGGAAGCTTAATTTTCAGTTTTCCGAGCTGTATCATTGTCACAGCCTAAAATACTACAATGCACCACATTGTAAACTTAACTCTACGTATACTGGGACCTAGGCACACACTATTTTCAAAGAACTTTAGCACTAAACACCTGTAAACTCACAAGCACCAAGCGGTTTGTTTAGCACCAAACTTGGTGCTAAACAATCAAAAACGTATACGCAGAAAGGGACAAAACATTTATATTATATTTCTCTCACTCATAGGTATAATTTGTATTATTGCGTCTCTCTTACTCTTGGTATTATTATTTGATGCTCTATCTATTGTATTCTTGATCTAAGGATTTTACAAATGGCGGACTTTTTGTTTTTTCAGTTTTTGTTTTGACTTATCTGATATTTCTACTGTCAAAACTGACATTTCATATTGTCAATTATCAAACTGCTTGCTATTGATTGTTAGCAAGAACATCTACAAAATAAAGAAGAAGTAGAAGATTGCTAACAAAATAATATGTAAATGTTGCCAACTCCAAGTTTGCCTATGATAAAGGTAATCAAACTGCATTATAAACATAATCAATCATTATTGGGTTATTTCAGCTATTTTACATAATTTGAGAACCAAAAAGAACTACTACTTTGTATCGAACTATTTAGGGACTTTATTTGCGAAACATGGAAAGCATGAACATTATATCGAAAAGAAAGTGACTGCTGGAAATAGAGCGAATGGGGCACAAGACACGTTTATGAGCAGCCAGAAACTGTAAAAGGCACGAATAGCTGTACATAGGGGGGTGTTCGTGCCGACAATAATGTATGGTACCTAGTAAAAGTTGGGCAAACATCAGAGTAGAGTAATGCATTAAAAATGAAAGCGTTACTTAATATGTGTGATATGAATTTGAGTGATAGAGGAACAGTGTGATTAGAGAAAAATGTGGAGTGAAAGAAGACATACCTAGTGATGAGGGTATAGAAAGCTATGTTAAGATGGTTTGGGCATGTGGAAAGGAAGGATGAAAGGAGATTAACGAAACAGGTACATCAGGCAAGCATAAATGGCCTTTTTTGTCATCAAAATTGTAACAGCTCTTTTGTAAATTTCGATTTTTAACAGACAAAATAAAGATTCTATTCTATTCTATAAATGGGACTGTTGGGAGGGAAGACCTCAGAAGACGTATCTCGACCAGATAGCAGACGTTCTACGGAACAACCAGGACAATAGTACCTACCTTCCCTAAACCAACAACATATGAAGAATGTTTAGAGATTGAATGAAGCAAAAGAGGTATGTTAGGACCGTAGCAAGTGGAAATCCGTGGTCTCTGACAAAGTCCTATGAGAAACTGATTAAGGAATCAAAATAAATCTATTAGTCATATATCAACTAAGTATATAACTTTCAGTTTGAGAAACAAACAGAATGATTACACTTAAAACAAGAAAGAAATCGCTTTCAGCGATAAGGCCGCCCATTGTACTTTATTATTTTACGCCTAGATTTATGATGTATCCTTGTGTACAATAAAGTGTTATCTATCTTAATTTGAGTATCCCGTTTTTTTAAACTGAATTTACGCTATTTATATTTAGGGAAATTTAGTTGGCAACTGGCGTGGCGTTGACTTGTTTGTTTTGTTTGTTTAATGTTCAATGTTTATGTGTTTGGATTTGCACACCTATTCAATAATTGCATGTACATATGTTGATTGTCGGACGCATATAAACGGTTGCACCGCGTTAGCCTCATCGATACAGATAGAGTAACATGTAGCACGAGCTTGTGGTGCCTATATTTACCTAAAACCTACAATAGGTTACACAATTTGCCAAGTAACATTTTTGATGGGTGGTACACCTACCAAGAGAGCTCGAAACAGAGTCTGCTGTTCCATCCAAGAGTTAGGTAAATACCTACTTACTCGATAGATTATTGTACTGTACCTACTCGAATTTCTTTAGAGACAAATTTATTGCTGCTGATAAAATTGATCCTGTTTTCATAATTAAAGTTTTATTTATTATTTTGCAGGTACTATAAATTAAAAACATTGTCATAAAATTATATTATTTGCTGAGCAGTCCTATTGCAACCTTGAACATTTTCCTGAACAGTAACTGCCACATCATGAGATGCCACCACCAACTCCTACTGTCTCAAAATCTACAGCAAACTACCACACTTCATTGTGGATGTGAATACCACTATAATTCATTATTAAACTAAAAAAACTTACAAGACCGAGAACTTTACTGTACACAAATTCTATGAAAACAAATTCAGTGCCGCTGAAGAGGTCTGACAGTTTCGCTGCCTGCATGCATAAGAAAATTGCATTACAGCTGACAAGAGTCAGTGGAAGTTCCAATAACATCTTGGACATCATTGTTCATTAATAGGATAGCCCCTTCCTCAAGCACTGTTTGCGAGTAATGACAGCACAGGATCACCATTTTTCTAAATACTAACCTAACATAGTTCATTAAGTTTATTATGTACTAGCAATAAGGATCTAAGTTATCTGAAATAAAATTTATATTAAGTATTACTAATATTATAACATTTATTCTGTTTTCACCACTGATGTTTTCATTATTATTTTACCAACTCAATATAATAGTACTTTATGAATAATACTTAATAAAATTGAATTTTAATTAATTTACACACACCGACAGAACACCTAGTCAAACACCTGTATAATGTAGGATCTACATTATAGGTACAGCACTTGGCTCCATCATCATATCAGCTAATTGGAATACAGTACTATGTATAAATTCTTGAATAAAAAAATACCCATCCCAAACAGCTACACTTAATAACAAATACACCATCGAAATATAATTAACTAGCGGCCTGTCCCAGCTTCGCATGGGTGGTCATAAATTTTTTGAACATTTTAGGATAAACTTAGACCGTGGGTTCGAGCCTCGCGTCTACTTATTTCATACATTTGCACGCGCTTCTCCTTGAGTGAGTGAAATCGCACCCCGCGCGTTACCGGTGGACCCGTAAACATTTTTAATTTCGTCATATCTTTTGAATGGAATGTCCGATTTGAAAAATTTAAGAAGTAATCTATAGGTATTGAAACCGTCTTAATTATGAAATGATTTATTTGGATAAGGATTAATATCAAGGTACAAATAAAGACCCTTTTCTAGCGGAGGCATTTCAATTAATTTTTTATAATAAAAGAACACTTAAGTATTGTGACATAACTATAATAGTTAGACATATGCTGTCGCGACATTTTTTGTAGATGATAACGTGTTCTACAAAATCGTAGTACATTATTTTGTTCTATCTTCAATAGTTTTCGCAGCGCACGCGATGTAAGGTTTTTTGTTTTCCACCTTGGGTTACATTATTGAAGTTTTAGTAAGGATCCCTGATTTTTTTGAAAATATAATATAGCCTATGTTACTCAGGGATAATGTAGCATTCTAATGGTGAAAGAATTTTTGAAATCGGACCAGTAGTTTTTGAGCCTATTCGTTACATACAAAAATACAAAAATACAAAAATACAAAGTTTACCTCTTTATAATATTAGTGTAGATTACCTATTATGACAAGTAACAGATAATTACTATAATCCTTACTAACTAAACTTGAATCTGTGTCACGCAAAAGTGTGACAGAGATTCAAGTGTAGTTTCTATGTGACAAAGTAACTATCTGATATTCAGTAATTCGCCTAAATCATAGTTACACCGAAAATTACTATTATCCATAATAACTAAACTTTAATCTGTGTCACGCAAAAGTGTGACACAGATTCAAGTGTAGTTTCTATGTGTCATAGTAACTATCTGATAATCTGTAATTCGCCAAAATCTTATTTTCACCGATTTTTTACATCATCATCACCCGATCCCATACTAACTATGTATAATTCTATGTCACTAAAACTAGCATCAAAGCTAATGTAGTGAAGATTTATACAACCTTAATAAAAATGTTTGCTAAAGTGCAGTATATAAAATGTCAGCATTTTATAATAATTTGTTGACGATGCATGCGTAAACATTATTTATACATCGATGTTTTCTGGATTCAGTGGAATAATAATGAAATTATGCTCATATTTACAATTTAAGAATCAGAAAGTTACATGGTAGAATATAATGTGAAAACATTTGTCGAAAGACCGAATGCAAACATTATAACCAAACCACACATAAAAAAAATCGGTTTATATAAGCGCGCCGGTATAAAATAATAGTATGTGCGTGTTGGCAGAACTAATTTTATCGCCATCTATTGGTTGTAAGTGCATTTTACGTGATGCCGCTTGCTCGCAACGCAACTTCGCGACATCTAGCGGCTATGCGGGCTATTTTGTTTAGCTTCGGGCTATTTCATTATATCCCGAAAAATTGCCCGAGTCACAGCCCGAGTTAAGACTGGAACCGTTTCAATGTATGAGATGAGGTATCTGTACTAGTATTCTCTTATCTGTGACCAAGGTGAGAGGTGTTCCACATAGCGATACTGGAGGGACAGCGTAAGTCTTTCTCCCAGCCTTAAATATCATTACCTCGCTCTTTTTCGCATTGTACCTAAGCCCATGGGCCCCTACATAAGATTCACATATATGCAGCAGTTGTCTGAGAGCATTGATCGAAGGACTCAGCAGAACCATGTCATCTGCATAGCTAATATTGTTAACAATTGTGCCATTAATCGAACATCCGACGTTAGTTCTGCTCAGTTCCTCGACCAAACGATTAATGTACAGATTGAAAAGCTTCGGGGATGTAATCCCCCCTTGTCGCACCCCGCACTTCAATCTATACTCATCAGAAAACGAGCCAGCCCATCGTACAGTGTTAATTTGGTTTTCGTACCAATATCGGAATATGTACACCAGATCTTTTGGCAAGCTTGTGTCACTCAACAGCTTTTTCCAGAGTATGTTATACGAGACCAGGTCGAATGCCTTTGACAGATCCAAAAAACAAGCATATACAGGCGTTTTTCTGCTTGTATAATATTGGACAGTATGCTTGAGACACAGGATAGCTGATTCTGTCGGCAGCCCGGGCTGAAAACCAAACTGCGCATCATTTAAGCTTACATGTTTGCTGAGGTGTCGATCAAGTAGACTGTCCAATACCTTTGCTATAATGGTCGCCAGCGAGATAGGCCTATAATTGGACCTGTCAGAGGCATCACCCGTTTTGTTTTTAATAACAGGTAAGGTGCTCCGGGGTAAGATCGGATCTGGGGTAAGATCGAATAAATCGAATATCTCCATAACGTAGGGTATTTTTTGATTCTTGGGAACATTGCCAGCAACGCCATTTTGTTGGGCTCATCCCACTATTCGCCGCCAGTCGATCGGACCATCAGCGCGCATTTCATTCACTCGGATGTGAAAAGGTACGAAAAATTTGATTTTTTAAGGATCCGGACTTACCCCCGGCAACTTTAATCGTAAATTCTGATATAACGGCTGTGTTTTTTACGAGTTTTGTGGCTTATCATATTAATGCGGCAACTTGTTTGCTGATTAAAGTGGTCTAGACACGCTAGAACTGTATGTAGCCTGAGATCCGGTCTTTCCCCATCAAAATTTGAATGGGTAAAGTTCGGATGAATTCTGTCCGATCTTTCCCAACTGCAAAATATAAACAGTTTCTCAAACTTTTAAAAAAATATTTGAACTAAAAACGCATTTGCTAGAGTTAGTACCTACCTACGTCGCTCATTTTTTGTTATTTTGTGAACCAATTTGCATGTTAATAAAAGCTAAAAGCTGTAATTATGTATGTACGGTCCGTAATCCCATGCACGCTTAGCTTGCGCACACTTTTAGTTATGGTGTGTTTGCCTCAGTTTATTTTATATTTATTATTATGCCTTGAAACTACAAAAAAAATCTCTGCGGGCGACTTCCTACTCAAAAAAGATTTGAAGAAATGACTTTTAATAGAAATAAGTAATTTATGGTTAATAATTTATTAACTAGATCTAATTTGCTTCATTGATCAGGCTGGTTAGTTATTAAAACCAACTATGAGGTGCTTGCTAATCCTTTGTATCTCCGTATTCCTACCTACGCAACATAGTTAGAGTGGAGGTGTCAAAGTTTGAGAAACCTAGAAACTTCATTTTTTCTGAACCGGGGTAACATCGGATTATAAGAATGAAAAAAACAATACTTAGCCTCTCACTTTTATCGTTGAAACAGTATCTCGAAAATCGATATTGATGCTTTATTATTGGATAAAACCGGATATTTTCATTATAGGTAGCTTATGTTTGGAGCTACAGAGGCGATTTTAGAATGTAGTCCGATGTTACCCCCGTCAAGGTCCGATCTTTCCCGTGGTTTTATAAAAATTACTATCACTTTAATCCCCTATAACTCGGCCACCGTTGTGTTTAGAGGGTTATCGGATAAACCGATTTATAAACCTGTCTTTTATACAAAGCTCTAACTAAATTTTAGGTTCGCCAACATTTTCATAATCGAGAAAAAAAATATTTTGCAACATACGAATGGTTTGCTAAAAAACCGTCCAGTCTTACCCCGGAGCACCTTACTACAATTGTTCTCATAAGGTCCAATGGAAGATAAGAATGTCCAATACTAAAGTTGTACAACATGGCCAGTACTCTAGGTAAATGACAACCAGCGTACTGCAGGTGCTCCTTACTGAGTCCGTCATGCCCGGATAGCATACCTAACTGGAAATTTATAGATAACCATTAATAACCAACCATCCATAATATTATTAAATGAGTTCTCACAACAAGCAGCCAGTTTCATGGCCGTAACGCCAGAACAGGTGTGCCGGTGTTAGAACATTAGGTTTGTTTACAAGTTCACAACAAAACATGACACTATTTAACTTACTTCCTGCCGAAGAACTGGACGGCCTGGAGTCTTCATCTTCAGTTTCTATCAACACAACTTCGTTTGAGTACTCTTCGTCCATTTTAATTTTATTTATCTAGTACCAATGGAACTGAAAGTAGTAGGTATTTCCTAAATTCTTCATTTTAAAAACTCTTCGTCGTCATAATATCCCTGAGTGAGCCACTGACTGAGCCACAGAACACCTATCCCTATCTGGCTAAACACTGATTAAAAAAAATCAATCACTACGTACATTGCTTACTACGTTGACTTGACAACTTGACAGTTGACACTATGCACTAGCCTACTTTTTTTTTTCTTTGTTGAATTGAATGGATTAGTTTGCCTTTCGACCTTAGACTAATGATATTTACCTCCATGACCTACTACCTACATTATCACATCCAGTAGGCGACATTCTTGAGAATGGTGCATAAAATCGTTGAGTAGAGGTACACCTACTTAGTTTGAACAAACGGAAACTCTGGTAAATACATAAGTAGGGTTAAGAGTTTATGAATGTTTTATTTTTATTATTACAGGCCTTGCTCGGAGAGAGAAGCTTGCTGTCCCTTCAGCTCCCAGATTCAGACCAAAACTGATGAGAGAGAACAAAAGAAAATATGGGATGATGACGAACAACTTGCTGAGGAAGACAAATAAAACCACTTTATTTTTATTAATGGTATAATTTCAGCACAAAATCTATAATTTCAACATAAAAACTCAATAATTTTATCAAAGTCTGATCTTGGCGCATGCACTGCATGTAATGAGATATAAGGTTTTTTAAGGGGCAAAAATAAAAATAAAGTTACATAAAAAAAAGAAGTTATCATGTCATATGAAAGGGCTTTGTTTGGAAATTCCAAAACAATTTTTACTTTTTTTCTGGGACGCCCGGTTTTTGAGATAGGTACAACAAAAAAGTTAAATTAAGATAACCAACGATCTAAGAGCTCCCATCTCTAGAAATTTCGTTGACACCAAGGTTTTTCTACTCGTCGCCCAGTTCCTTTACTTTTTTTTTTCTTGAAATAAATTAAGAAGGTACTCAGTTCTCATAAAATGGTGACAACGACCAGGTCTGATGATGGAGCCAAGGTCTGTTCAACGGAACTCTTCAATAAATAGGTCAATAGAGTTGAAACTCGGCTACCATACCAAGTTAGGCGGTAGTTAGAAAAAAGTTCAAACCTAATGTTCGGACTTGCCTCTGACTACCACCTACTCAAAGTTTTGATGCGTTCGTCGGGTCGCATCACGAGATCTCAGTTGGGGGCGAACCACTAGTTAAATATTGTTCCAATTCAACAGTTTACAATAAAGATCATTCTGATTCTGACAAACTGCCTGCTTGGAAATGGACCGCCCGATTGGTTCACAATCTGGACGCGAAAGCCCTATTATCTTAACAGATAGTTCCGACAGCCCCGTCTTAAGCCCGCCAATAGCCAATCCGCCATCTAACATTCCACAAACTTTGACCTACAAAGAGTATAGGCCACTGTCAAACCCTTTGTTCGCTGTAGGACAGATTCTGGATTGGACAGATTCGTAATTCGGCAGATTCTGTACTCGACAGATTCTGGATTGGACAGATTCGTAATTCGGAATATTCGCTACTCGAGAGAAGTACAGTTATAAACAAAATAGCAAGTGGAACCCATTTTTTTAAATTTAAATATAAAATTTAATTTGCTACATATTTGCTATTGCTGACAGTGCCACATCAGTTGCCTGATAGAGGCCTAGTACCAGTCAATCACCTGACAGTGAAGACTGCCAAGGACCACCGGCAAAGCTACGGAGAGTCTCGTCTCCTAAAGATGATAACGATGGAGAGACATGTCCAATTTGCCTCGACTCGTGGAGCAACTTAGGCGACCATAGATTAGTCGCTCTCAAATGTGGGCACTTGTTCGGAGCACAATGTGTACACAGATGGCTAGTATCAAAACCGGCTAAGGAAAGATGCTGTCCGACCTGCAAAGCGAAAGATAGCATGAGGGAGCTAAGGTTTATTTACGCGCGGAGTCTTGTCGCAGTTGATAATTCTCAAATAGCAACGCTTCAGAAACGCATTGATAGTCTAACTGCTGAGAAAAGTCGAGCAGAATTGGAACTGCAGAAGTCTAAAATAGCTCACCACGCGTGTTCAATGCAGCTATAAGTCTTGAGAGGTATGATGAAATCGCAAGTCAACAAAGACTTAACTTCCGAACCTATGAGCTTTTATGTATCGCAGAAAAGTGTTAATAACCTTTTTACGGAATCCGAAAAATTTACTGTGTAGACTACAGTTTAGGCCACTTCGTGCATCTTCACCTAGGTGGTCTCAGGAGGTGGACGGTGGGTAAGAACTGCATTTTTCGCAATAACTATAGTCAACTTGGATCTTATAGTCAACTTGGGCGATTTAGCATTTTAGGTATATAAGTAGGTTTGTCGGGCCATAACTTTCGAACCGTTGATCCGATCTGCATGAGATTTGGTAAGTCGATAGCTTGTACTTGAGAAATTTACTGGTAAGTATATGAGTTAAATCGGATAACGAGTTATTAAGATAATTGGGGTTTTAGTAGGCCAAAGTAAAAGTACAAAGTAGGCCAAAATAAAAAAAATTACATAAAAAAAACAAGTTTCATGTCATTTATAGGCTTTGTTTGGACATTCCGAAATTTTTACTTTTTTTCTAGTACGCCCGGTTTCTGAGATAGGTAACAAAAAAGTAAAATTAAGATAACCAACGATCCAAAAGCTCCTATCTCTGAGTTTCTTTGATATCAAGGTTTTGTTTATAGGCAGAGTTTGATTGGCGGTAGTTCTTTTTTTTTTATTGTTCAAAATCTTGAAATCAGGATCTTGAACGCGACCTCGACCTGGCTATTGACCTGTGAAATAAGTAGGTATGGATGGCCATGTTAGAAAAAACACTACTAATTCAAAAAATACATTAAAAAAATATAAAAATTTTAATCATTTTGATCGATACATGTTTTCCTACTTAAAAGTTTGCTATACTAGTTTTCGTACATAAGCTAACTTTTAAGTAGGAAAACTTGTATCGATCAAAATGATTTTTTTACTAAATTATGTGCAATGTGATTACACACAAAATGGTTGATTGTGATTTTCCCAAAATGAGTTTAGTGATTTATATCTTTCAACATGTCGAAACGTGCGAGCGAGAAGTTGTTTGATAGTTGTTAGCCCCACACACGCTTATACAAAAGGATCGTCTGTTCTCCTAAGTGCGAGAGAGAGAAAGAGCAATATTGCTGTCTCGTTTCGATAACTTATGACCGAGCCTGCAGCGGTAGTTTAACGCGACTATAGATTAACTTGTTAAAAAAAGTCACCTGGAGCGAGATCGCGATAGTCTGGCATGCCGGCAATCGTGTTCTCCCGCGGGCTTGGTAAGAACATCCCAGTACTGGTAGATGAAGTACACTCCCGTCAGGATGGCAGCTACCTGCACGGAACAAGCAGATGGCCCACCTGATGTTAAGCGGTAACCATCACCTATAGCATTGCCTCATAAGTCACGCACGATAGGAACGTACCCTACGATGCACTGCCCTGCGTCCATCAACTTGAGGCATACAGATGTTAAGCCTCATGTGCCTGTAATTACACCGGCAACCACACTCTTCAAACCGAAACACAGCGTTGCTGCTTGGCGGCAGAAAGAGGCGTGGTGGTAGTACTTCCCCGGACGAGACCTTCTATTCGAAAAACAATGTTGTTATAATGTCACCTCAGAAAACCAGACTAACCTAACAGCTGTTAGTGTTACCAACTCTACTTTCTGCTCTTATTCTCTCGCTCCTAACCGAAAACCAACTTTTGTGTTGAACATAGATGTTTATCCTTTTTAGGGTTCCGTACCCAATAGGTAAAACGAACCTTAGAATGCAGGGTTGTTACCGAAGAACACATGTCAATAAAAGTGGGCCGGATAGGCGAATCAAAACGAACCAAACAATCGACCGTAATTATAAGAACCATTTACATTAATGGATATGCCATTAGTGATTGAATCTAAAATATTAAGATACATTACGAACTGAATTTACTGTAATCAAACTTTTGGAAAAAGTGTTTTTATATTTTCATTGTGTAAGTTTTTAATGCTGGGTGAGTAGAGTAGGTACCATTTTTATTTTTAGTTGGGTTTCAGCTAATGTGATTTACGTACGACGTATTGTAATTCGGTGCCTACGGTTTTCTGTATATCAGACCACTAGGTACTGTTTTGCACGATTACATAACCTGTGTACCTGCTAACTTACCTGCTCAGTGCAATCAACAAGAGATTTTCACACTGTCAGATAACTACACAATCTTAGTTAATATAACTAAGTGGGATCACCTACCAAGTTTTCACGATTTTTGTAGGTAATAAATACACTTTGTAATAATATCTAAAACTTTACAATGGCGAAGAGAAAGAAGAAAGAAAGAAGACAGAAAAAGCAGAAACCTACCGCTATATTGAGCTGCCTAACCCGAACGAAGTTGATGATAGAGTCTACAAAAGACTCCATGGCGCCTCTCCGCGCCTTCTACACGGATTTCTGCAAGGAGACCACTCTACACGGCCTGAAACATACTGTCGAACCAAAACTGCACTTTTTCGAAAGGTAATCCCAAAAATTACAGAACACACACGGAAAATTTACACAACATGCAGCAATTTCAAAATGTCAAAACGAAAAGTTAAAGCTGTAGCAAACCGTATGTATTCGGTACTGAGTAACGGGTTCGCCATCTAGTAACGAGTAACGAATCGTTACTCACGAATCCATCTCGTTACTTGCATGTTTCGTATCACGGGTACCTACACTTTTTCGGTTGAACCGAATCGGTTCACGCAAGTACCGTTGATGCATGTATTAAAAATTTTGCTCATCGTATGTAGGTATTTTTTGAATTTAAAAAGTAGGTTAGTTACAATGAAAGATGTTTGTTTATTTTGGAAATTCGTCGTCCTTGGTCTAAGTATGTTTTCTACAAATTACGAATGTTGAGAGGCGCCGCCGCGCCGCAACGTCATACTGTACGGCGTACACGTACGCAATACGACTCGATTCGTTGCTCTAACATGCATGATGAATGAGGTACCAGAAGTAACGATTCGATTCGATTCGATAGTAACGAGTATTTTTTGTTAAAGTAACGAATACATACGGGTACGCTTTATCTCGTTACTTTTACACTTCTAGAAAAGATGATTGACGGTGCGTGAGTGATGTATTCTATTTTTGAAATTTGAATTTTGGCGGTCTTTGTCCGAAAGGAGGTGGTATGCAAAAATATTCTCTTTTTTTCTGGCGGTAAAAAACAAGTTTTCCAGTTTTCCACTGGCTAACCAATTTGACTAAGCTGCAAGAAACGGATTTACTATAATAAAAAAACTGAAAAAAGTGATATAAAATATTTTGAACATAATATCACTTAATATTGAATGCATTGACAGTTTGCAACTTGGATTTTATATTTCCTCCAAGGCTTGCAACTTGTATTTTTAGGCTCAATAATTTTAAGGGTAGGTTCATTTCGATGATAGGTAGGTGGTAGGTAGCCATGGTAGGTACCAGATTTTTTAATCCATTATTAGAGAGAGTGCCAGAGAACTAGTGGTTCGGTCAAATCCGGTCGTGCACCAATAAGTTTTTCTTTCCAAATAGCATAGGTACCTATTGCCCACCAGTGGATAAACTCGAGAAGGAGATTACGAAACGAAACGAAATCAGATAAATCTGTATTTCAGAGTCCTCTGGCTAGTCTTGACTATAAGCGCGTTCGTTGGCGCGGTCTACTGTGGGCTGAGCCAGCTCTCTCGCTACACGCAGGAACCTGTAGTGGTCTCTCTTCAGAGGGACTACCGGAGCTGGCAGACCTCTTTCCCTGCTGTCACTGCTTGCTTTGTAGATAGGATGGATCCGGAAAAGATGAAGGCTGCTATCGAACTGTGAGTTGCTTATCACTAGTAGTATATCTGCAAGCCTGTGTACCGTGGGTTTTGTTTGGAGTCACGATTTTTGTTGTCACAAATTCACAAATTTATGTGCACAATGCCAGTACTCTCAAACGGTGAAGGAAAACATCGTTGGAAACCGGCATGTCGTAGTACCTAAAAGAGTTCTATAACATGTGTGAAGTGCTCGAAAGGAGCCTCTTGAGGCGCACTTAATATCCTTTCACCACACTGTTTCGAAAGAAACTAGTGACACGACAAGAGAGAGCGAATAAGTTAAGAATTAAAATACTAGGATGATTAAAACTAGGTGCCTAGGTATTTATGACCTAGAACTTCCCCTAGGCACTGGAACGTGACCGAGGAGACAGACCCTGAGCGGTTCCGCTACTACTCAGATTTCCTGGACCTGGTCTCTGACGTGTCCTTCCGGGAGAACCTGCAGAACTTCTGGAAGTACCAAGCAGACGAGACTGTTAAGGATATAGATCTTCTGGGACTGGCGTTAAGCGTGCATCCGAGTAATTCGTTGAATGTTATGCTGTCACATAAGCAGAAGGTAATTTGAATACACAGCACGCAAACAGACAAACAGAGTTTTTGGAGTAGTAGCTCTTTGTGTGTGGCTCGCCTGGAGAATGTGTTCGGCAGAAATAGGCGTCATGGTAGTGCACCACCATGACTATTTTTGTCCCCAAGCAGCGTTGCTGAGTTTCGGTTTAAAGAATGTGGTTGCCGGTGAAATCACAGACACGTGAGGCTTAACATCTGTATGCCTCAATTTTCATTTTCATTTTAGGTACATCCTCATTCATTAACGTATTGCAGGTGACTGCTGGACGAAGGCAACTTCACTTTGTACTAGACTCTAATTGCAGTCTCAATAGCAATAAGTATAGGTATAACCTTTATTGGAGGACTTTTTTGAATGCGTTTTGCAATAGATTTCAGTGGTGGATTTAAACATTTCTCGAGTCAATTTTAGCTGTTAAATTTTGCTTCCCTTACAATTATAAATTCCTATTTCTACAAGAAATTTTGAATTTTTAGGACCATTTTTTAAACCGTCCTACAGAAATCTATCTGTCTTAGTCAGAATTTCTGAAGGCAGCTAAAGAAAGCCTTGGGGGCAGATTTTTGGGGTAGGTCCGAGGCCATACCTCAACCCTGCTGGTAAATCCGCTACCGGTGGAGTCTTGGAGGAAATATCGTCTGAGGGTGGAGTTAAATTATCTATCCTCAGGTCCAGTGGCACCCAGTCATGACGGAGGTCGGCATGTGTCTTACCTTCAACTCGCAATACGCGGAGTATCAGTACATGCTTCAGGACCATGACGTGGAATGGAAGAAGGTGAATTTACTGCAATGCCACTACCACAGTGGGCAGTGCTACGTGAGGGTCGATTCTATGGACAACGCTATACGGGTGAATTGTTTTTTTAGTCATGCTGATTATTTTTTTGTCGCTTTTTGACCTTTTTCTAAACCTTCGGTTGTAATTCAGTCACATAAACCATGGGATGGATGTTATTGTGCATAAATCAAGAAAGAAAGACCAATATCCACTCATTTTAGCATATATTCACATACAAAGTTACAAAGTGGTAGTTAGGTAGGTTAGGTACATCGGGTAAATATCTGAATCTGTTGTAGTATTTCATCCACTCTCCGTACGAGATCTCGACTGCCATTTCGAACCCCACAGGAGAAGTGGCGCCAGGCGAAGAACTCATCATAGACTTTAAGGTACTTTAATTCAGAGGTTCTCAAACTTAATTCATCTACCGCCCACAAATCAGCCATCGCCCTCCTAAACCGCTTCAACGCCTAATTATAGTTAGGTAGCACTACTTAGAGCAACGTGGCTTCCGGCAAAAATGGCAACCCTGGAGATACACTGCTACAAAAAATGGCAAATACGGCTACGCAATAAGCTATACACTCCTCGATTTTAAGGCGAATACAAGAGCTAATGTGACTCTCGCTCGCACGTTTCGACATCTTAAAAGATATAAAATCACTACTCATTTTCGAAAAATCGCAAACAACATTTAGTGTGCAATCACATTGCACACAGTTTAGTTAAAAAAACATTTTGATCGATACAAGTTTTCCTATCTAAAAGTTCCTATACATACATAGTTAAGTACATAGGTATAAAAACTAGTAAAGAAACTTTTGAGTAGGAAAATATGTATCGATCAAAAAAATTTTTTTACTAAACTGTTTGCAATGTGATTGTACAGAATTTGGTTGTTTGTGATTTTTTGAATATGAGTTTAGTAATTTTGTATCTTTCAACATGACTTTCAACGTGCGAGCGAGAGTCACATTAGCTCTTGTCTTCGCCAAGTCCTTATGGCCTCTGGTTTTGTGTAGCCATGTGTACACACGGCTACACAAAACGGTCTGTTGTCGGTTGTTGTTGGTTAGGTAACCCACTGTGGTCTATTGTCGTTTCAAGAGACAAAAACGGAATGGCAATAGCTTGAAACTTCAGCTGAATTTTTAATCTACATCTACACTTCTACACTAATATTATAAAGAGGTAACATTTGTATTTTTGTATGTAACGAATAGGCTCAAAAACTACTGGAGGTCTAAAAAGGCCACATTGAGCATTTCATCTGCTATCAATTCATTTCCCGAATGCCTAGCAGATCCTTAGCAATTCCTATAATTTTCGTAAAATGGTCACAAATTTATGTGAATCGTACGCAATTCAATTCAGCAGCAGACTCATATTTGGCGTTAATATTGCCACACGAAAAAAAATCAAACCGTAAGTTTCCGAAATATTTTCATTGACGTATATTGTTATTTTAAACAGATATTCAGTAAGGAATTTGTTTATAAAAAACATACTTTGCATCATTAGACAGTAAAAACTGTTTAAATAATTTCATTTACCTAAAACTAGTCTATAAATCCAAGATTAGGTTCAACATTTTGTTTTCGACTGGCAATAAGTTGTATGGCAATCACACTTCACTTTTTTAATGACGTCAATGTCATAAATAATGTAAACAAACAATACAACGGTGTACAACCAAACAAAACGAGGCGAAACAAAGATTATTTAGTAATATTTATCATAGTTTTGTTGTTCAGGCACTTGGCCATGTTTAGTAGCACTTTTGCTTGTGCTTTTCATGCCTGCGTTGCATTGCAAATGCCTAAAAATGTCTACTACTAATGACTATGAATGAAGAGTATTCGACCGAAAGTTTCATTGT
Source organism: Chloroclysta siterata (assembly GCA_932294275.1). Classification (NCBI taxonomy): domain Eukaryota; kingdom Metazoa; phylum Arthropoda; class Insecta; order Lepidoptera; family Geometridae; genus Chloroclysta; species Chloroclysta siterata. The sequence continues at coordinate 4,820,335 of OW028595.1, forward strand.
TTGATAAAGTGTTTGTGCCACAGTCCCCACACAGTTAGGTACACTTGATACATATTATTGTGTGCACGCCCTGACAATACAAGCTCGTGAACTTAATCATCATCCGCAGCAGGCGCGGATCCAACCCTCGAAAAAGCTTGTGGTCACAGCCACCCGAAAATGCGACTGCGAGGCTCATATAAACTCGCTCATGACCGATATACCTTCCTAGTGCATTCTGCATCATTAGACATTGATTTTTAAGACTAATTGCTCCTAGAACACTATTATACTTAGTAAAGCATCTGGAAATTTTATTCAATCTTATTAGACTCAGAAGTAAGTGTTTTATCAGACTTCCTCTTACTAAAACTTTGTTTACAGATGCTACAAAACCAACCAATAAATATTTATAATTGACTTAACCAGTGTTATTTATGAAATATTAGCCATACACCAATTTTAGAAAAGAGCAATCAGACTTGTATTTATTTACAAAGAGCCACTACTTGATTGATATTAATTATCAGAAGTAATTATACAAATTATAAATATTCTAAACACATTCCAGAATGGGCCCGTGAAAGTATTGGTACTTTTGCTACAAAGCTATCGAGGAACGTGTACTCCACAAGTCGTTCATGGCAATAGATAATGCTCAAAGTATATGTAAAACAGAGTAGGTATATCTATAAAAATAAAAATGTTTACAATTTGTTTGATGTTTTTTAAAACTGTATTTTCTTTTTTAAGTTATTTTGTTCTTTACAAAAGCATTAGTAAGATTATTGTAAGCTTATATTTAAGCTCATAAATAAATCATAAATCATATTATTGGCTTCAATGGTGTAGGTAAGAGTAGTAGAGCTCTTTGTGAAGGGCTCGTCCGGGGAAGTACTACCACCACGCCTTTTTCTGCCGCCAAGCAGCGTTGCTGTGTTTCGGTTTGAAGAGTGAGGTTGCCGGTGTAATTACAGGCACATGAGGCTTAACATCTGTATGCCTCAAGTTGATGGACGCAGAGCAGTGCATGGTAGGGCACGTTCCTATCGTGCGTGACTTATGAGGCAATGCTTTGTTATAGGTGATGGTTACCACTTAACATCAGGTGGGCCATCTGCTTGTTCCATTAGCTAATGGTATAAAAAAAAAAAAAAAAAAACGTACATAAAGATGAATCAAAATAAAACCGGTAGCACTCATTCCCCATAGCTTGGATGCAAATTGTAGGTGTAGGCTATATATATTTGGGTAAGTAGGTATACAAAAAACTGCACAATGCACTGCATAAGACCATGGTAGGTACAATAAGAATGAGAGAAAATGCCCTTATAAACTGCGCCTTTTTCGACGCTTATAGATGTTATAAAGTGTTCCATAGGATGTCTTAGAATGTTTGGAAGACCCAATTGGGTAAGTAGGTACCATGGATGTTCAACTTATTCCATCTTGACGACGACGGCTCTAGCTCATGTATGACACGCATTTATTTGGTCTATACAATGCAACAAACTCGGAATGGGGCATTTCTTAAGCTAGTTCCATTTTACGAAGATCTAATAACACGCGCATGCTCCAAAAAGTTATCTTATAGACCTAAATTTGCCATTAATATATATATTTTTCAACAAAATCGACGATATGAATTGAATAAAGTTCCTCTCGAGTAACTTTTTATGAATCTGCTATTCAACGTTATTGCAATTCCTATTTAGTGGACCATTTTACGAATCTCTATAGAAAACTGTCAAACAGATGAATTACCAACATGAATCGGATCACGAATTATAATATGAATTCTCTCTATGTGGCCATTTTACGATTTCTTAGGTGATTCATAATAGGATCATATAATGATTCATTCAAAGTGGCCTTTTTAGACCCCCTGGTCCGATTTCAAAAATTCTTTCACCATTAGAATGCTACATTATCCCTGAGTAACATAGGCTATATTATATTTTCAAAAAAATCAGGGATCCTTACTAAAACTTCAATAATGTAATCCAAGGTGGAAAACAAAAACCTTACATCGCGTGCGCTGCGAAAACTATTGAAGATAGAACAAAATAATGTACTACGATTTTGTAGAACACGTCATCATCTACAAAAAATGTCGCGACAGCATATGTCTAACTATTATAGTTATGTCACAATAAGTGTTCTTTTATTATAAAAAAATAATTGAAATGCCTCCGCTAGAAAAGGGTCTTTATTTGTACCTTGGTATTAATCCTTATCCAAATAAATCATTTCATAATTAAGACGGTTTCAATACCTATAGATTACTTCTTAAATTTTTCAAATAGTACATTCCATTCAAAAGATATGACGAAATTAAAAATGTTAACGGGTCCACGGGTCACGCGCGGGTTGCGATTTCACTCATTCAAGGAGAAGCGCGTGCAAATGTATGAAATAAGTAGACGCGAGGCTCGAACCCACGGTCTAAGTTTATCCTAAAATGTTCAAAAAATGTATGACCACCCATGCGAAGCTGGGACAGGCCGCTAGTAGTAAATATAAAAAAAACATTGCTGATGAAAATATTATCCATAGGCCGTGGAGATCCAAGCTTCTTCTACCGTGAAAGGCTTGACACCGGAGCAGAGGCGATGTCGGTACCCTGATGAATGGCTTAGCTCTTCCGTAAAGGTACAAAGTTACAAAGGTACAAAGTTTCCGTAAAGGTACAAGTTTTTTTATACAATTTCCAGATGACCCACATTATGTTTAACATCACCACACAAAGCATTGCTTCGTAATTCACTCACGATAGGAACGTGTACTACGAATTACGATGCAATGCCCTGCGTCCATTAACTTGAAAGCCTCATTTGCATGTTATTTCAACGGCAACACACTCTTATTTATTTATTTATTTATCATTTATTGCACAAAACACAAAGTTAATGCACAAAAGGAGGGCTTAATGCACAAGCATTTTCTACCAACCCCCCTAAGTAGAGGTATAAACATAGAATGACGTGCGACAAATATCAAGCGAATAGCTTAATAACTACAAAAGAAATATATATCTGTAATATATATATACCTAAAATACAAAAAACGTCATACAATTTTTCAGTCTTTAACTAGCGTTTACATTAATACAGTCGGTACGTATGTACTACGGTATGTACCTGATCACAAAAAGAATGTCATGCTTACTTATAGTTGTTTGAGAAAATGCTCACGAGTCAGAGCCCTAAAACGCTCCCTCGATTCAACCTTTCTGATCTCACAGGGCAGAGAATTCCACAGCCTGACAGCTTCTACAGAAAAAGAGTTTCCACGGAAGGAGGTGTTATGTGGGGGGGTATCGAGAAGGAGGTTGTCATCTGACCTTAAATTTCTGTCGTGTGTGTCAGTCCGGAAACGAAAACGGGTTTTAAGATAGTGCGGGGAGAAGGGATCTTTGAGTGTAGAAAAAAGAAGACAAAGAATCCGTAAATTCCGGCGTTCTCGGATGGGAAGCCATTTAAGTTTAGCGCGGTAGTGGCTCACATGGTCATATTTGCGGAGACAGAAAATAAAACGTATGCAGGTATTCAACAGACGGTCAAGTTTATTAAGAAATTCCTCAGAAAGATCCAAGAAAGCTACATCAGCATAGTCTATTATAGGTAATAGGAGTGAGTTGACCAGTGTTACTTTGGTTGATGTTGGAAGGAAGTGCTTCAGACGGATAATAGAGTGAAGAGCAGCATAAAATTTACGTGAAACTTCCTTTATATGAGATACCCAACAGAGCCTTGCATCAAATATGACACCAAGATTTGTGACAGTCGACGAGAAAGCAATTATGGTATTGTCGTAAATAAGCTGAGAAAGGACATCAAGAGAGCTAATTTTGGCAAGCTGGCGAGAGCTGCCTATTATTATGGCTTGACACTTATCAGGGTTGACCTTTATCCCAAAGCGGTTCGACCAGGATAATAAACGGAAAAGATCGTCATTGAGAGTCTGAATCGCACTGTCCAGATTGTCAGCAGAGGCAGAAGAATACAACTGTAGATCATCGGCGTACATATGGTATTGACTAAGAAAGTGAGGAGGCAGAAGATTAATAAATAATGAAAAGAGGAGTGGGGATAGAATGCCCCCTTGGGGTACACCGGTCACGATATCTTTCCATTCCGAGAAATTCTGTCCATCTCGAGTTTTTTGGCGACGGCCATTTAAATATGAAGAGAACCATTCTACGACAGAAGGCGATAAGTTTAGTTTAGGGAGAATGGCTAACAATAGATCATGGTCAACAACATTGAAGGCATTGCTAAAATCTATGAGAACCAGCACCGTCACGCGGGATTCATCCATATTTACCCGGATGTCCTCTGTAACATTGAGGAGCGCTGACGTTGTGCTGTGTCCCTTTCTAAAACCTGATTGGAATGGGTTAAAAAGATGATTGTTAGAGAGATAGTCAGTTAACTGAGCATGTACGACTGATTCAATTATTTTTGAAAAAAACGGTAGTATAGAAATGGGACGATATTGTTTAAGAAGAGTAGGTTTAGGTACTTTTGGAAGAGGAATAACGTAGGCCTGACGCCATTGATCAGGAAACTGAGAGACAGTAAGCGAGAAGTTGATAATATGAGTTAAAGAAGGAAGTAGATGCTGTAAGATATAGGAAACCATTATACGACCAATGTTATCACTGCCTACAGCTTTGGACTTGAGTGAAATTATCGTCTTCTGAATTCTATCCTGACTGACGAGACTAAAAGAAAAGGATTCTATATTTGGAGCTGTTACATTAAGAATTTCAGTTAACGCCTCAGATTTACATGAGAAATGAGAATTAAGTGTGTTTAAATCAAAGCAGAGTTTGGAATCAAAGCACTTAGGTTTGCCTATTCCGAGTGACCTTAAGAACTTCCAAAGGCCCGCAGGCGTAGCCAGTTCAATTTGTTCCGCTATGTAGCGTTTTTTTGCATTGCGGACTAATAGGTTGCATCGGTTTCTCAACTTCTTGTACAAAGTCCAGTTTTCGTCACAACGGCTACTCTTATATTTTCGAAAAGCGCGATCCCTTTTTGCCATAGCTTTACGAATGTCTTCAGTTATCCATGGGGAAGGGGTGTGTTTTAGTCTAACGGAACGGATGGGAGCATGGCTATCAAAAAGAGCAATTATGTTAGTGTTAAGGAACTCAACCTTTTCATCTACAGATATCAGGTTTTCTGCCTCAGTCCAGTGCAACTCAGATGCATCTTCGTTTAGTTTAGCGACATCCATTCTAGAAAAATTACGTTGATTGAGGGTGATGGGTTTAGGTTTAGGTAAGCGGATATTGTAAGACAAATAGAGAAGATCATGATGAGAGAAAGCCGGAGCAGAGAGCTGACCATATTTCGCCACAAGTCCCACATTAGAAATAATTATTAGATCAAGCACTGTGTCACTAGTTGCGGTGTGGTGAGTAGGTTTGGAGTTTAAGATGTTGAGATCTACAGATTCTATGATGTTTTTGAGTTTTGAGGACTTTGGGTTTGAGATAAGGCAAGTGTTGAGGTCACCCATTATTATTGAGTGTGCATAGTCAGATGTTAGGTTCTCTAAAACGGATTCAAGCTTTTCAAGATATTTATTGGAGGTGGTAATATTGGGAGGGCAGTAAATAACACCAAGTAAAATTTTAGTACCAAAATCAACCTCTAAAAATAGATATTCCGGTGAACCACTGTATAAAGTAGGAGACTGACAAACTACCTTGTAGGAGATATTACTCCTAAGATATACAGCAACACCCCCATTACCTTTGCCTATACGGTCATTGCGGATCAGTACATATCCTGGGATAAGAAAAAATGATGATGGAAGAGAGGGCTTGAGAAAGGTCTCCGAAACAAGAATAGCATTAACACTACCAGAGTCAAAAGATTCAAGAAGGTCAGACAAATGAGCAGGAATGCTTTGAGCATTAATATGGCACACATTGAATAGTTTTGAGTTCTGACCTAAAACATCCTTCAGGAGTTCCCCAAGAGACAGAGTGTGGTCATCAGCATCAATGCTAACAAAAGACAAATCAGAGTCTGATTCAGCAGTCACAAAAGAATCATCATCACTGCATGACATTTGCAATCAGGTTCCTTATAATATATAAGTTTCCAAGTTAAAATTAACAAAATATTATTATAATATAAATAAATACCTATACTTATATACCTATACTTTATCTCTACCTGAAAAATACTAACTATGAAAACAAAAATAATTATTCTTTAAATAAATCTAACAAATTAACATTAATTCACACACCTTGCTGGCAAATTAACAAAAAGAGATCTTTACAAATTGCAAGACATAAGTAATAAACACAAATAAACACTCTTCAAACCGAAACACAGCAACACTGCTTGGCGGCAGAAAAAGGCATGTTGGTAGTACTTCCCCGGACAAGCCACACTAGAGCTTTTATACTCTTTTATATGTCTCGAAGATAGAACGAAAACTGCATCTGACGTTGAATTTATTTCAGGCGTACAGCTTCGGGCTTTGTCAGATGCATTGCCGCAGTCGAATGGCGTTAATGTTCTGCGGCTGTAGACCCTATTTCCACGTCAAAGGAGGTAAAATAGTCCACCCAAAAGGGTAAAACAAAAGAAAAAAAACAAACAAAAGATTTGTTCTAGAACAAAAAAAACTAACAATAAGCACTAGAACTAGCATGCGAAACGCCCTCTGTTGAGGACAATTCCTATTCGATATTTTAATATATTAGCTACTCGTCCATAGATGGCGTTGATGGTTACTATAAAGTAAAAAATCAGGGTCTTTCAAAAATTACTGGGAAATGTACCAACCAGTTGACGTTAGCTAGAGAGGCTAGAGAAAAGTCCATTCTAAGCTAGGACCTTTAAATAATCAGGCATTTTATTTGCGTAGGAACCATGATGTACCCACCGACTGAAAGTTTTTCAATCACGAAAAAGGTTAAAAAATTGATTTAACAGTGTGTTATGTGTCAAGTTTCAAGCCTCTTTCGTTTTAATCGAAAAAACCTTTCTAAAAGTCATTTCAGATCTACGTCAAGTTGATGTATCAAATGCAATTTTGCAAATTCAGTAAAATATTTAAAAAATATTATTTTGTGTTTAATTCCCGTGTTTGTGCACAAGATGGCGACGTGTGCGATGCGCACGGCATGGCATGCATCGGCCGGAACGTGGAGATCCTCATCAATATCCCCAAGAACCTTGCTAAATGCGCCTGCTTGCCTCAGTGTGCCGAAATCAACTACTACTCTCATACAAAGAAGGTCGTTGTTAGGTAAGTTGCTATCCCAATAGTGCATAGGATCATGATAATATGTATCGCAATCTTACAACTATCAATACATAGAGCCGGATTAACCAATGCGGATTATGCAACTGCCTTGGGGCCCCGCACCGACTAGGGGCCCACGGGGGCCTAGTCGATGCGGGCCACGCACCAAGAATAAAAAAAGGTTTCATTCGTGCTAGACTAGAGGTTAGCGCACAAAGCGGCAAGAAGTCAGGTGGTTGGGTTTAAAATAATGTTGCTAGTGAAAAAACAATGTAGGCGTTCTTACTTTATATAAATTAAATGTAGAAATAGCAATTATTCCTTTAATTTATTTTGCCCTTCGCTACTATGTAAATTAAAGAAACAACGTTATCCCTAGGCACGGTAGGTCAAGATCTTTTGAGGATGTGAAAGGGGGTAGTCAGAGGTACGTCCAATATTAAATTTGGTATATGCCCACATTTTGCAGTCGTTAGTATTCCATACGTGACAGGTTGCAAGCCCTTCGCCGCTACTATTGTGGCGGTTGATAAAAAGCTCTTTCTTCCAACATGAACCTGACCACTTCTGACGCTCCGAGCGTGGCAGCTCTCCGCATAAACATGATGCCGCCCAAGCTGCGCTTACATCGTGACGTCATCTTCACTCTTGAAGACCTTTTTGGTGTGTAAACTGCATGGTTTGCGTTTGAACTGTGTGTTTGCTTCAGTGAGAAAATTAAAACTTTTTACAATACAATAAAATTATATTGCGCGAGCAAGAAGTTTCGAAGTCTTTGGTCTGCTTAAAAAAATAATTATTTTGCAACACGTATCATTCAATAAAGCTAAGTAAACGAATTATTTTTGCACAAAATAAAATGTAGCCTCAGCATCAGATACAGACTCACAAACTTTGTTTTTTTTTGCAAGCCATTTTTTTTATGTTTCGTTTCCCAATTAAATGAAAATATCTGTAATAATTTTTGTTATTTTTATTCTATGCTGTAAAGTTAAATCAATCATGTAAAACAACTGCCAAAAGGATGGAGAAAATGATTAAATGAAGTAGGTACCTAAATATCGAATGTTTTGTATTTGGTGAAAAAAATGTGATGAAACTTTTAAAACGTCGGCGTCATAGCTTGCAGTACCTACTTACCTACACATTACTATTACTTCTGATCTCCAGCATCTCTCGGCGGAACCACGGCGCTGTTTGTGGGTGCCAGCGTGCTGACCGTGGTGGAGACACTGCTTTTCATCATACGCCGCGTGGCCAGCGCTTTACTAACGAGGGTCTACGCACGATCTGGGAGAATACAATACAAGCCATAGCAACTACAAAGTTATTTTTGCTTTTTAAGAGTCGCAGGCATTACAATAAAACAATAATCTTTATTCATACTTACCTACCTACAACTTCGGAATGTGTTTTATTATGGCAACATTAAATGGTTACACAGAATGCAGTACTCTTGTGATTTCCTCTCCCATTTCAGCGGTTTAGCGGCAGCATTTTAGCGGTTGAATACGAACTAAATCTTACGACTTATTTTAATATTATTTATAGTTTATTGGTACCTTCCTACTGAAATATCAACCACACCCAACACATAGGTAACCAACTTGCGTGTGTACAGGAGTTTCCTGTTTCCTTGACGAATGGAAAACCACAGAGTTTTCTTTAAAATTGAAACCATGTTCCGGAGTAAGTTATTTTTATTACAAAGCATCATTTTCATTACGTCATTCAATTATCTAGGTGGAATGTGGAATTATATATATTAAGTGTAGTTCATGTACACGTACATGCATGTGCGCAGGGTGTGTGTACTTACTATAGGTTATGTACACAAGCAACGTAACGAACGTAACGCATAGTAAATTGACTGGAGGAGCGGTAAGCAAGGACTAACGAAACGCACTCAAACACACACAACAACACAGGAGACAGCTGTCAAAACTAGAAACTAGCCCCGCCCACGGGATCGATGTTTTTATTTTTCTGGACAAAATAATCAAAATTATAACTGAAAACATCAGCGAACGAACGACCAAAATGTTTCTAACGATACTAAAGATATTTCTAAATAGTGGCTACTACACATTCTCGTTTTTATACAACTTATTTTCGTTGTTACACACAGTTTTGCCCTTTGGCCTGGACGTTGGGTTGGTCGGTGTTTCGGCCTATTATTTGACGAGATTGAAGAAACCCGATGTAAATAATGTGTCCAGCATCTTTGGGCCTGAGCCTGGAAGCAAGGAGAGCGAGCTTCATCCCGAGAAAATAGTTCGGTGCATAGCTCATAGAGGTGCGGCATTGGACGCACCCGAAAACACTATCGCCGCGTTTAAATATGTGAGTAAAACCTTTTTATATATGGTCAGTGTGGAGAAATTAGTACTTATTTCTTTATAAAAAAACAAAGTTCTTAATGGCCAGTGTAAATTCCAAATTTGAAATGATTAAACCAAATAGGTTCTTCTAATTAAAATTGTGACTCATGTATTGTGCTACTTACTGGAACAATTTCCTCTCTATAGGTAATCGTAAAGTAAATACCTACCTACCTACTTGAAATGATATTTGCAAAGACTTATAAAGTTGTTGTTTTGTTGAATCAAGAGTAGATGACCCTGATGATAGACAAATTTTTCCTGTGCCCTGATATGAGTACTTGAAAATAAAAAATTCGTTTCAAAAGGATCCATTTCACAGCCCTATCTAGCCCCAAACTAAGCAAAGCTAGTACTATGTGAACCTGAAAACTGTCAGAATAGGTACATGAATACTTTTATTTTGTAACAAGCTGGTGCCCGCGACTTGGTCTGCGCAGGATTAGTCACACAATATCTTTATAAATTGTAGCCTTTGTGTTATTCTGATGTATAAGCTATGTTATTGTAAAGTTTAATTAAAATCCATTCAGTAGTTTTTACATGAAAGAGTAACAAACATCCATCCATCCAAACATTTATAATATTAGTAGGATAGGATAGGATGGACACATAGATGTATCTGTATGCCTCAAATTGATGGACACAGGGCAGTGCATTGTCGGACATGTTCCTATCGTGCGTGACTTACGAAGCAATGCTTTACTATAGGTGATGGTTACCACTTAAAATCAGGTGGGCCATCTGCTTGTTCAATCAGCTAGTTGTATAAAAAAAATTGATAAAAAAAAATAAGAAATGCCTATTTCACAGACAGAGTATACTTTACTAGAATATTTTTTATCAAATTCCAGTGTGTAGAACATGAATGCAATTTCGTGGAGCTGGATGTGAGAACCTCCCGGGACGGGAAGCTTGTGTTGCTACATGACCAGGGTCTGGAGCGCCTGACGGGGACCGCTCTGCGGGATGTCCATGCTGTGGACTGGGATGCTATCAAGAATGTGGATGTTGGAGCCACACATCCCAACCGGTTAGTAACATAATAAAATTAAAAATATATTGACTTCTGTGGATAACAGATATTGTATTAGCTAACCAAGTCAATGAAATAGATATTTTCTCAGATTGCATGTCTACATTTAAGCATATATTAATTCTAATTTATAATTCTGATACTTTTTAACTTTCAATAATCTTTTTTTTTTTTTTTTTTTTTCTTATATATCCTGCTTCTTGGCGATCTGTTTACAAAACAATAATCCAAACTGCTGTCCGATTTGTCCATCTGTTTTAGTTGACATGTGAGGAGAGATTCGTCCAGTGAGTTGTCTCTCAATCTTTGTCTGCGAATCTATTCGCTAGGTTTTGTAGGCCATGTCGTTTAAGTCTGGTAAATTGAAGGCTGCCTGTTCCTTGCAATTGGGCCGCTAGTTCGTTACGATGTTTGGTCAGTCTTAGTTGGTAGTTTGTGCTGTAGGATTCTATTTCTTGTTTTACTGTTTTCAGCTTGATATCTGTATACATATACTTGTTACTTATGTGTTGAGGAATTTTGAACATGCTTCTTATTGTTTTGTTTTGAAATCTTTCTAGTATGTTGCTATGGCTGGCGGAGCCCCATAGCTGAATTCCATAGGTCCATATAGGCTTGATGATTGTCTTGTAAATTGCCATTTTACTGTTGTTAGATAGTTGAGATTTGCGTCCGATTAGCCATTGAATGCTTTTAATTTTGTAGTTTAGTTGTTTTCGCTTAGTCCAAATGTGTTTTCGCCAGGTAAGACGACGGTCAAGATGCATTCCCAAATATTTGGCATCATCTGCTTGGGGAACTTCTTCGTTGTAAAGGTTAACGGATGGGCAGGTTTTTCTTCTAAGAGTGTACGTTACTTGGACAGATTTGTCTTTGTTGGCTTTGATCCTCCACTTGTCGAACCATTTTTCAATCAAGGTCAGATGTTTTTGCAGGTTTCGCGACATTTTTCTTTTTAATGTTTCAATTGTAATTAATTTGTTATCTAAGCCGTTTATGCCTATAATTGAGGTGGCATTTAACACAATAATTTAATAATTTTAGGCCTATTGATTTTGTTGGTGTTCACTTTGTTGGTTCATTTTGTTGGTGGTAACTTAATAATAAATAAATAAATAAATAAATAAATAACAGGAAATGAAGGTGAAATTACAGACCCATACATTTCTCATATGTCTTATCACACTTCAGACTGAAAACAAACATCTATGTTCATCACACATATTATGTTCAAAGGCGTCGCCAGCCCATGGCCCAGGGGCATGGAGGATGAGAGAAATATGAATTGTAGGTACAGTCAAGAGCTTTACAAATTGTAGCGCGAGTATGCCGCATACAAGCAGGTAACGACGCGGAAATGCGGCGGCTAGGCATTTTTTTATCTCTTGGGGGGCAGCTGTCCCTCCCTGTCCCGTCTTGGCGACGCCATTGCATATGTTTGTTCTCGGTGAGGATCGAACCGACTTCGAGCCAGAACGCAGACCTACTACCAACTGAACTGTGAGGGCTGTAGAATAAATCTAGCTACTAGTAGTGGAAGCTAGTAAATATGTTGTTACAGGGAGCAGTTCAAAGAGGTGCATCTCTGTTTGTTGGATGATGCGCTGGATTTCCTGCTGCATCACAACATGCGCATGATCATAGACATCAAGGGAGAGGACAATGAGGTGAGATACCACACTGGAGCTTCAATATTGTATTATTTTACACTAGCTGGTGCCCGCGACTTCGTCTGCGCAGGATTAGTATTTCGAGTAGCTTATATTAGCGTCGCGTAGTACATATGTGTAACTCTAGCGGTTTTGGCAGCGCACGCCAGAATAGCTCGCAGATGGTAGATTTTTTCCTACTTACTTGACACTTATCGTCATATTTTGGACAATTCACGCAATATCTTTATAAATTGTAGCCTATGTGTTATTCTGATGTATAAGCTATATTATTGTAAAGTTTCATTAAAATCCATTCAGTAGTTTTTACGCGAAAGAGTCACAAACATCCATCCATCCATACTATTACAAACTTTCGCATTTATAATATTAGTAGGATTGTAACAGGGGTCATACAAAAGAACGGTAGGAACCAAGCCGTAAGTTTGTTGGCTGTTCTTCTAGGCTTTGGTCGCGTGGAACTGGCACCTAGAGTCACCTAGCTTTAAGATGTTCCAAAGTGATCTTTGCGATTTTATTAAATAAATACCTTTCGACTTTGATAGTTCTTAAACATAAAAAGCAAATAATAAGTATTATTGTTTAAAAAAAAAAGCTTCGCTATTCTAGATGTCTCACGGCCGGTTTCTGAAAGCTCGATCAAAACTAATCGGAGGTCAAGTCACTCGCCATTTCAGTTATTACATCGAATTAGATAGAGATAGCAAGTGATTTGACATGTGATTAATTTTGATCGAGTTTTCAGAAACCGGCCGTTAGTATGGCCCTTTCATTGACGTCACTAAATGCTCGAGTGAGCAAAGCGAACGAAGATAATGTGAAATATAAATGAATATTGATTTATTTAAATGTATCAGGTTGTGAACGGCATTCTACAAACATTTGCATCGAGACCGACTCTGTACAAGTACGCGGCTGTCACCTGCTTCAATCCATACAGACTGTACCAGGTAAGGGGAGTCAATAATGTACGGCCATAATATAAATACAGCATGATATTGCACAGCATGATAATGCACACCCAGATAATCCGTGTCCACTGGTTTGAATTATTGGGTGTACATTATCATCCCGTACAATAATATGCTGTGCAATATCGTCACGTGTTGTACACCCAGATAATGTACAGCATGATAATTGGAAGCCACTTTAGTACCGTCGAGTCGGATTAGTTAGGATGTTGAAACATATAAATTACGCACGATTATACACAATTACGGCGAGCGAGCAAAGCGAGCGTGCAGGCAGCGGCCGCCGAAGTGCCAGAAATTATTTTTTCGGTACCAAAGTGGCTTCCAATTATCATGCTGTACATTAACGTGCTGTACATTATCATGCTGTGTAATAACTGGCTGCACATTAACTACACGTGACAATATTGCACATCCAGTTATTGCACACCTCGATAATGTACACCCAGATAAAACGAATCCAAAAAGGTACCAAAGTGGATTCCAAATATCATGCTGTGCATTATCGTGCATTATCATGTCGTACAATAACCGGACTACTAGGTATTATGTTCTAAGAGTAGTTTGAGCTCTTTGTTAATTAAATATAGAAATAATAATACTATGATGTATTATTATTTCTATACAATAGAAAAATAAAGAAGAAAAAAATTATATATAAAAATAAAACAATGTTAAAAACCTACATGTTAAAATATGAGGTACAAGCTGGTGCCCGCGACTTCGTCTGCGCAGGATTAGTCACACAATATCTTTATAAATTGTAGCCTATGTGTTATTCTGATGTATAAGCTATATTATTGTAAAGTTTCATTAAAATCCATTCAGTAGTTTTTACGTGAAAGAGTAACAAACATCCATACATCCATCCATACTTACAAACTTTTGCGTTTATAATATTACTAGCGGCCTGTCCCAGCTTCGCATGGGTGGTCATAATATTTTTGAACATTTTAGGATAAACTTAGACCGTGGGTTCGAGCCTCGCGTCTACTTATTTCATACATTTGCACACGCTTCTCCTTGAGTGAGTGAAATCGCACCCCGAGCGTGACCCGTGGACCCGTTAACATTTTTAATTTCGTCATATCTTTTGAATGGAATGTCCGATTTGAAAAATTTAAGAAGTAATCTATATGTATTGAAACCGTCTTAATTATGAAATGATGTATTTGGATAAGGATTAATACCAAGGTACAAATAAAGACCCTTTTCTGGCGGCGGCATTTCAATTAAATTTTTATAATAAAAGAACACTTATTGTGACATAACTATAATAGTTAGACATATGCTGTCGCGACATTTTTTGTAGATGATGACGTGTTCTACAAAATCGTAGTACTTTATTTTGTTCTATCATCAATAGTTTTCGCAGCGCACGCAATGTAAGGTTTTTGTTTTCCACCTTGGGTTACATTATTGAAGTTTTAGTAAGGATCCCTGATTTTTTTGAAAATATAATATAGCCTATGTTACTCAGGGATAATGTAGCATTCTAATGGTGAAAGAATTTTTGAAATCGGACCAATAGTTTTAGAGCCTATTCGTTACATACAAAAATACAAAAATACAAAGGTTTCCTCTTTATAATATTAGTGTAGATAATATTATTAAGGAAAGGATACTACAGCAGCCAATGGGTACATTCAGCTTTGTAGCTACTATAATTATTTTGTACTATAATTACATCGATTCGAATATTTACTAAATTAAAGTGGCAATAGGCAAGTCAAATTCCTATTTTATACTACCTGATGTTAATTGGGGACCATCATGGCCTGTTTATACAAAAATACAAAAAATACAAAAATTATTTATTCGAGACTTCATTTTAACAAGGATCAAAATATGCAATGGACCCCGCACTAGGACTAAGCCTGTATCGCGGGAGACCTATAAAGATTTACAAAAATTGCTAATATGTGGCGAACAACAATGACGTGATTTATATAGTACCTATAAATATAAAAAATAAAGAATACATACGCTTCTAATAAAGATAAAAACTACAACCTGTTCCAGAGACTAAACAGGATCAAAAACTAACAAAGAACTCTACAAGCTTAAACAACCAATTTAAATTTTAACAAAGAATAACTTTATAAACTTGAACATCCAATTTAAATTTTAACAATAAGATCAACTTTACAATATACATATTGAATTAACAATTTAAATATATATTGTTTACATTCTCGCATTGCCCAAGTCCCTGCCCATGTCTCTGCACATCTCCACGGACATGAGCTGAGTGTAAACGGGTCATCAACATTTTATTTAAAACTGAGGCAGTTATGATTTAATTTGTAATTGTATTACAGAAGGGTTATTCATGGTTACATTACAGAAAAAAGTTTCACGAATAGTTACTATTTTTTTGTAGTCACAGGACTTAAAAGATCATTACAGGGTGTCAGTTTTTCTGTATTTTTTGTAATACTCATAATTCGAAAGGTACATGACAAATATTTTTTTAATTTTTTTCTGTCAACTATCATGACGCCCATTTTCGGCTTGACGTTGATTTCTGGGACACCCTGTATACACCGTAAAATATTTAATTAATTAAAATCTTTTTCCTTCAGATTCGCAAGAAGGACCCTCAAATAGTCGGTGCTATTAGCTACCGGCCGTACTGCTTCAGCGCGCAAAATTATGATGCTGAGAATGGACCCAATAATCCGAGGTACGACTTTATTTTCATACCACTAGCTGGTGGAACAAGCAGATGGCCCCCCTGATGTTAAGTGGTAACCATCACCTATAACAAAGCATTGCCTCGTAAGTCACGCACGATAGGAATGCGCCCTGCGTCTATCAACTAGAGGCATACAGATGTTAAGCCTCATGTGTCTGTAATTACACCGGCAACCACACTCTTCGAACCGAAACACAGCAACGCAGCTTGGCGGCAGAAAAAGGCGAGACTACTTTTCCATTCTATTTAAGTACCGGTGATCTAGTAGGAGTGATCTTAATGGATAACTACCGTGCATGGAGATCAAAGTAGTATTAGTATTTCCTTTTTTAGGGTTCCATACCCAAAAGGTAAAACGTGACCCTATTACTAAGACTCCTCTGTCCGTCCGTCTGTCTGTTTGTTTATCTGGCTGTCTGTCTCTGTGTCTCATGAACCGTGATAGTTAGACAGTTGAAAATTTCACAAACACTATAATAACATATACTAAAAAACAGAATAACATAAATATTTAAGGGGGCTCCCATACAACAAACGTGATTTTTTTGCCGCTTTTATAGACAATGGTACGGAAACCTTCGTGCGCGAGTCCGACTCGCACTTGGCCGGTTTTTTATATTACTCTTGATTTATATGTATTTACGTGCTGTTAGTCTTAAACAAATAACCTAACCAAGCATCTTATTCTAGGCTCCTCTCCATCCAAAGGTTGTCTGGAAGAGATCGCTTTTTAGCGATAAGACACATTGTACATTTTGTTTATCTTTAATTGTTATAATTTAATTTGTCCTATATTGTTAGTTTGTCAGGTGTGCAATAAAGAATTTTCATTCATTCATTCAAATAAATAGGTAAATAATTTTGTTTACACCATTCCCCTTCTATAATTTTTTTTTTTTTATTTGGAGCCAAGTTGAATAAACCTAAATTTTTACACGTTTCTATTGTTATTATTTTGTTTTTATACCAATTGTTGGACTAAGTAGGTACCTATTATAATTGCTGAAAGAAAAGTACCTAAGTAACACCTTTGTGTTGTATGCCTATCTAATTTTGATTCTCTTTTCTATTCTGTGGTGTTCTGTTTTGTATTATTTCAATTATTCGAAGTGTTAATGATTTTACTTTTGAATTTTTATTATTTTAATGATGTTCTTAAACATGTTTTTAATACCTGTGTTAGCTGTGGTTGCCTTCGGTGGATAAGCACGGGGCAGGATGTTGTTTTGTTTGTGTCTAGTATTAAGTTTTGTGTATTATCTCTTGGCGATCCTAATAAATAAATAAAAGCTTATTTTATTCTCTGAAAACAGTGAATAAAAAGGACTTTCAAATCACTGTTTTGGTGTTTGAATTTAGAACACACATACATTTGTGCTCCATCTCAATGCAACCTCGGGCAAATAACTCCTCGAGATTTAATCGGTCAACATTAGAATAAAAATTGTTTTGTGTTCTATTTTAATAAATTTAACCTTCCTTTTTTCTTCATTAAATGACTATTTTCGCCTAAATCTTTCTTTTTCTCGTAGTCATGGTATAAAGTATAGTATGAAACTCTTGAATAAAACGGATTTATAACGAGGGCCATGAATCACTCGCGTCGCTCAAGATTCTAACACTTGATCCAATCATCATGATTCAGTCGTTAGATCCTTCACTTGCTTGCTTGTGATTCATCTATGGCCCTCGCTATAAATCCTAATTAAGGCGAAGACAAGAGCTAATGTGACTCTCGCTCGCACGTTTTGACATGTTGAAAGATATAAAATCACTAAACTCATTTTCGAAAAAACGCAATCAACTAATCTGTGTGCAATCACATTGCACACAGATTAGTAAAAAATCATTTTGATCGATACAAGTTTTGCTACTTAAAAGTTTGCTTATGTACGAAAACTAGTAAAGCAAACTTTTGAGTAGCAAAACATGTATCGATCAAAATGATTTTTTTACTAAACTGTGTGCAATGTGATTGCACACAAAATGGTTGATTGCGATTTTTAGAAAATGAGTTTAGTGATTTTATATCTTTTAACATGTCGAAACGTGCGAGCGAGAAGTTGTTTGATGGTTATCAGCCCCTTAAATAATATACTATTGTTTGAGAACAGATACGGCGACAACATAGCTATTCACGCGGCGTTGCGCGCTGCGGATTCCCTGCACGCGCTGGCGTGGCGTTGGACCGCTCGCTGGACGGCGGCCAGCGCTGTTCTACTGCACAAGGATATCGTCAGCCTGTGAGTATCCTACACTTTGTGTTACGCATATTTTAAGAGTGTTAGAGCTCTTAGACATTTTAGAGAAAGGCCAGGTCAAGAGTACCCCAAACCGACGAGTATGAAGAATGTTATGAGAGTGAATGAAGCGAAACAGGTATGTCAGGATCGTAGCAAGTGGAAATCCGTGGTCTCTGCCTACCCCTATGGGAAAGAGGCGTGATTTATGTTTGTGTGTATGTATGTAGAGCTCTTTGTGTGTGGCTCGTCCGGGGAAGTACTACCACCACGCCTTTTTCTGCCGCCAAGCAGCAACGCTGTGTTTCGGTTTGAAGAGTGTGGTTGCCGGTGTAATTACAGGCACATGAGGCTTAACATCTGTATGCCCCAAGTTGATGGACGCAGGGTAGTGCATCGTAGTGCACGTTCCTATCGTGCGTGACTTACGAGGCAATGCTATGTTATAGGTGATGGTTACCACTTAACATCAGGTGGGCCATCAGCTTGTTTCATCAATCCTTTCGAGCACTTGACAGACACAAGTTAAAGAACTTTTTAGGTTCTACGTCATGCCGGTTTCCTCACGATGTTTTCCTTCACCGTTTGAGAGTACTGGCATTGTGCACATACATTTTTGAACAGAAAAACTTATTTGTGCACGACCAGTTTCGAACCCACGACCTTAGGATCGGAAGGCGGGGCCGCCACCACTAGACCACCAGGGTACTGGTTCCCATAATACAAGCTTTGCTTAGATGAGGCTGAAAGGTCTGTGTGGAATGTCCACCAATATTTATATATTTATTTCAGGAGCGAAGTGCACTACTGGAAGGCGCTTGGGGTCCGTTGCATCGGATGGTCTGTGAACAGGCCCCTAGAGAAGTTGTACTGGCGCGGGGTACTACGGGCCCCGTACCTCGCCAATACACTTCTAGGCGAGCCTGATGTGAGTATGGCATAGACTGAGTCTTACACGACTGCTAAACGTGTTTAGCGAACCCCTAAACGCATTTATGAAGCTAATTATATGAACAACAAGCTGGTGCCCGCGACTTCGTCTGCCCAGGATTAGTCACACAATATCTTTATAAATTGTAGCCTATGTGTTATTCTGATGTATAAGCTATATTATTGTGAAGTTTCATTACAATCCATTTAGTAGTTTTTACGTAAAATAGTAACATCCATCCATCCATCCATCCATCCATCCATCCATCCATCCATCCATCCATCCATCCATCCATCCATCCATCCATCCATCCATCCATACTTACAAACTTTCGCGTTTATAATATGAATTCTGTTTAGTTATGTCTGTAAACGTGTTTAATTATATGGTTCCCATAGCACATGCGTTGCTTAGTTAGGGGCTAGATTAGATAGTCAATAAATAAATAAATAATGATGGACTTTCCACAAAGCACTAACTAGACCCAAACTTAGCCAAAGCTTGTAATATGGGAACCAGATAGCTGATAAAATACATATACATTTTTTTTTGTAAATATATACTTATAATATATAATAATAGTGCTGTGTAAAAATGTCCAAAAATATTTAATTTGTGTTTATTTTAGACCGAACTTGTTCATAGTGTTTCATCATAACTTTTAATATTATTACAGACGGAGAAAAGATCTCAGGAGACAGAGAGAGACAATATCGAGAAGGACGCGCTTCAAATCTGAACAAGACTCGGCAAAAGGACTGGTATCCAGCACTATTTGAGTTTAATATTTTTTTATTCGCGTCAATAAACAAACGAATATAATTAACTTATAAATTTAAAAAAACCGACTTCATATACACAGGAAATTATTAAACAGAACTTTTGTTGAAGGGAAGCACAGACTAAAACGTCATTTGTGTATTACTAACTTTCATAAAATAAAAAGTTAGGTAGATCTTGATTATATCTATAGGTATATCCTAAAAATACCACAATTACCAAATATAGGTAATGCTCTACTGAGATGCCTACCGTGCCTAGGGATCATAGTCATAGATATAATTTATATTATTTTGACAGATGTCCTATTCTTTTTTTTTTTTTAATTTATTTGAAGGGCATGTCATATTCTTATGGTAGACAGCCTTCACAGCTCAGTTGGTAGTAGCTCTGCTTTCTGTGCCGTAGGCCGTGGGTTCAATTCCCACCGAGAACAAATATTTGTGTGATGAACATAGATGTTTGTTCTCTGTCTGGGTGTTATATAAAATTATAAGTATGTTTTTACAAAAAAAAAGGATATAAGTAGTATATCAGCTATCTGATTCCCATAAGCTTTGGCTTAGTTTGGGGCGAGATAGTGCTGTGTGGAATGTCCACCAATTTTTATTTTATTTATTTACTGATTAGTTTAAAACTTTACACAATGGCTTTACTTAATACATTTAAGTTGATTACGCACTTTTACCACCTATTTACTTATTTATTTACAAATGTTCTGTGGCTGGATGTTATGTGTATTATTATGTATTGACAAGAGTGAAGGTAAATATTTCCATAGTATAAGATTATTTAATAAAAACAATATTATGATTCATAATATTATTCTGTGGTACAAGCTTCGCTTAATTTTGGGACTGATAATTCGTTCTTGCCCACCCATATACATAAATTCATTTATTTCAGACAACTTAGTCCATAATTTACATTTTATTAATTACACATAGTCAGACATAGGCACATTACACACCTGTAAGGCTGCGTTTCCACCAGAGATGTAGCGAGGGATGTGTTTGTAAAGAGCCAATAGAATCGCTTCATTTACCTCGCCTCGGTCAGCACAGCTCTGGTGGAAACGGCTCAGCGGAGCTAGATTTTTGCGCATACAAAACAAGCGAGGGATGTGTGCGATGGATGTGTTGCGAGGGATGTGTTGCGAGGGATGTGTTGCGAAGGATGTGTAAGAGGGATGTGTACGAGAGTTGTGTTGCGAGGGATGTGTACGAGGTTTGTGTTGCGAGGGATGTGTACGAGGGATGTGTTGCGAGGGATGTGTACGAGGGATGTGTACGAGGGATGTGTTGCGAGGGATGTGTACGAGGGATGTGTTGCGAGGGATGTGTACGAGGGATGTGTTGCGAGGGATGTGTACGAGGGATGTGTTGCGAGGGATGTGTACGAGGGATGTGTTGCGAGGGATGTGTTGCGAGGAATGTGTGTTGAGAAGGATGTGTTGCGAGGTTGCGAGGTTTGACACATTTTACAGCTTCGCAACGCATCCTCTCACCACACATTAATGCACATTTTCACAGCTCCGCTACACATCCTCGCACGACACATTTCCATCGCACATCTCTGGTGGAAACGCAGCCTAAAAATAATGTTATTTGTTTTTATTTAAGTTATATTTTATTGATGTTAAAGTTTCATTATATTTTATTATTTATGCAACGTGTAATTTAATTGTTCTCGATTCTCAATTTCCAGTGGATTTTTTCTTCAATTAGGTAAATATTTTTGTTAAGATTCCTGATTCAGTGAAAACATTGCTTCGGACTAACGGCCGTTTCTGAAAGCCCGATCGAAACAGGGGCCTTATGCTCACTTCGACAGAGATTATCTCACGTTAGAGATGACGTCATATCTCGTTCAATAACTATTTATCCCCATTCTCACTATCTAACTCCCCAATTTTCTCATACAAAGTTCATGCGAGACGCAAGGTCAACGTGTTATTGAACGAGATATGACGTCATCTCTAACGTGAGATAATCTCTGTCGAAGTGAGCATAAGGCCCCTGATCGCATGTCAAGTCACTTGCTATCTCTATCTAATTCGATGTAATAGCTGAAATGGCGAGTGACTTGACATCCGATTAGTTTTGATCGAGCTTTCGGAAACCGGCCGTAAGCAAACTAGATATTGTGTTACTTTTAGCTGATAAAATCTATTGTATTATTTTTTTACATCGAAAGTATTAATGAACCAAAAAATAGATTAAGATATTATTATTTATATATATTTAGATTATTTATTTGCAAAATTTGTTTAGTATCAATACAAGGTGTTCCAATAATTGGGTTCATACATTTTAGCCAGGTAGGTATTGAACTTTTGTATGAAACAGCTGTTTTTTTATCGCGTTTACAGTGTTGGCTCCATAGAAAAAGTTATTCATATTGATGGGTACTTTAGCCCCCTGAAGTTTTAAACCCAATTATTTGAACACCTTGTATATTTTATGAGAAAAAAATAATTATATAAAAAAATGTTTCCGTAAAGTATCCATAGATGGCGGTAGTCCATTCGCGCTGCTATTTGCGTGGACGGAAATGTTGCCGTCCATATGTCTGCGGCAGCGTCGCCTGCAATGTGTGTTCACAACACGGGCAACGCCAGCGGCAACGCGAGTGGACATGGAAGTGGCCTGTTTACATTCTCGCATTGCCCAAGTACCTGCTCATGTCTCTGCACATTTCCACGGACATGAGCTGAGTGTAAACGGGGTTTTTTTAGGTTCGTTAGGCCCCTAAAACGAATACCAGCGCGAATACTAGCGCCATCTAGGAATCGATTGGGAAGCATTTCTTAATGATTTTTTCATTAGCTTTGACTGACCGAGTAGAATTAATAAATTGTATCGATCAAAATAAATTGTATAGACTGATTCATATTTAGTCAAATGCGTCGAAGTTTCCAGAAAGATCTAGAAGTTGTTTGCTGGGAGATTCCAAAGGTTCTAGAAATAAATTATTAAGCAATTTATTATGTATGCTATATGGATTTTAAATAAATTTTGCTACACGTATTTCTGTTTTTTATTTTCGACATAGGTATGTAAGTATGTATCTAAGTGAAGTATTGTAATTATTAAGAGCTAGGCAAAGGTCTCCCTTTCTTTTCTCCAGTCGTTTCTGTTTAGGGTTGTATCCAATTCTACTTCTTTCCTATTAAAGTTAATAAATAAATGCGAAAGTTACTTCTACTGTTACTACTGAATCGATTGGGGTTAATCATTCAAGTATCGGTTGTAATTTGGATAAAAATATGCTAATGAGTAAAAGGTAAATGTAAAATAAACAATCAATATTTTTGTCCCCGCGGGGTGTTTCGATAGCGCCATCTAGCAGAATTTATAAGGTTGATAACATTTTGCTACTCGTCAATAGATGACGCTACGCTTACTACTATTGCCTACGTAACGAATTGCAAATTCAGAAAATAACATGCATTCAAATTCTTTATTTATTATTATGTTGCGTTTAGTTCAATTCGAACAAACGAAACGTATTTAACGTTCCATTCTACTTAGAAACATAGAGCCACTCTACATTAAATAAATATATTGGCATCTTTAACACTCTCGTCTCGCGTGTAATCATCATTGATTGATTGTTTCCATGGAGGAAAATTGTTTCAGACTGCTTCTCCCTCTTCCTCATCATGCTAAAGATAGTGTGAACCATGCGAAATCCAGTCATATGCAGTGTGACCATTTGTGGCATATTTCTGCCATTTTGGCAGATTTGGCTCCTAAATTTTAGCTGTGTCAGTTTATGATACAAGTGGCAGATTTTGGCAGTTTTTAAAATATTCAAGAAAAACCGTATTAGTTTGAATTTTCAATGTTATCTTTAAACTTTAATTTATTTTATATTTTACCGAACATGGGCCTTATGCTCACTTCGAGCGAGATTATCTCACGGTGGAGATGACGTCATATCTTGTTCAATAACTCGTTGACGTTGCGTCTTGCATGAACTTTGTATGAGAAAATTGGGGAGTAGGATGGTGAGAATGGGGATAAATAGTTATGACGTCATCTCTACCGTGAGATAATCTCGCTCGAAGTGAGCATAAGGCCCCTGGAAACTTCTATTTCATGACATTACCAGATTATGCGGGGAGTTCCCGCCTAGTCTTTTTTACACAGGTACGTCGTGTGAATTATGAACGGTAACTGATCTGTAATAAGGTTTCCAATTTCCAATCAACTGTTGTTTTTATCTCATTCTCTTTTGGCGTCTATCGTGTGCAGTTCAGGGGCCTTATGCTCACTTCGAGCGAGATTATCTCACGATGGAGATGACGTCATATCTCGTTCAATAACTCGTTGACCTTGCGTCTCGCATGAACTTTGTATGAGAAAATTGGGGAGTTAGATAGTGAGAATGGGGATAAATAGTTATCCAACGAGATATGACGTCATCTCTACCGTGAGATAATCTCGCTCGAAGTGAGCATAAGGCCCCTGTATAGGCACAGATAAGAGAATACATAGGGATCCATTCAGTAGAGAAAATACGAGCATAAAATAACAAATACCAAGAATATATTTCAAAGAAACTTGAGCTGTCTACAAACCGTTACAAACGATCTAAAGATAGCAACTGAATGTAATGTATTTGATTTATTCCGTTTCTATAGAATTTTTGGGCAGTGTGTAGCAGAACCGCCACTTTTGAGATGGTCACCCTGGTCATGTGGAAGGTTTTTGACTGACAGCTGTTCCTTCTTGTAGCCAACTCGAATTTCGCGAAAGGCGATCCGATCGAAATAAATGTAGGTCTTTGGGCCTCACCATCTGAAAGTACAGAAAAGCAGCGTCAAATTCAAGTGAAGTATCAGTTCTAATCACCAAAAGCTCGACATACACGAGCAATGCAATGAATAACGCTTGAGAAATAACTTTTGGTAAATAACACTTTGTGCTTCTTCGTCGCCCGACTGTCATGAGATCTAGACTTATGTAATAATTTTTGTTCGTGAATCTGTAATCGTTTGCTGATAGCGACTGTTTACCTCCTCTAGAAGGTAAGAGGTGTGGTGCTACCAATATTGATGCTATTCTGTGGGTGCAGTGTAGCTAACCTTGAAACGATCCTGCGGCAATTTCGGTACCTAGCCGGCCAATTGTCGCTCTAATTGGATTTATTTCCAACATATTTTCATCAACACTAGATTGTTTGAAAGTTTTTTGATCATACGTAATTATTGTTTTTATTCTGTTAAATTTATCCAGTTTTCCCCAACCATGCCTCATGTCAGTGTGCTAGAAAGAAAAATGACAAATATGCATTATTTTAAAAAGATTTAAATTTGAAGGAGGTTTTACCATGAATGGAATATTGTGTAAGTCAAATATTTTCTTTTTTTTTATGGATGGCTGGTTTCTATATATCAAAAGTAATTTGAAATAATGACTTCAAAGATTATCTATAAGACATAAATGATGAAATATATTTATTTATTTGTAAGTAGGTATGAAACACGAAGATTTATTTGCATAGGCTTACAGCTGATAAGGGTTATCACTTTGTTTGCAAATCTTTTTGTACAATTTTGTTGTTATGATGAGCCAATTTTATTTTAACACTAGCGGCCTGTCCCAGCTTCGCATGGGTGGTCATAAATTTTTTGAACATTTTAGGATATACTTATACCGTGGGTTCGAGCCTCGCGTCTACTTATTTCATACATTCGCACGACCCGGCCGTGGACCCGTTAACATTTTTAATTTCGTCATATCTTTTGAATGGAATGTCCGATTTGAAAAATTTAAGAAGTAATCTATAGGTATTGAAACCGTCTTAAATATGAAATGATTTATTTGGATAAGGATTAATACCAGGGTACAAATAAAGACCCTTTTCTAGCGGCGGCATTTCAATTATTTTTTTATAATAAAAGAACACTTATTGTGACATAACTATAATAGTTAGACATATGCTGTCGCGACATTTTTTGTAGTTGATGATGTGTTCTACAAAATCATAGTACATTATTTTGTTCTATCATCAATAGTTTTCGCAGCGCACGCGATGTAAGGTTTTTGTTTTCCACCTTGGGTTACATTATTGGAGTTTTAGTAAGGATCCCTGATTTTTTTGAAAATATAATATAGCCTATGTTACTCAGGGATAATGTAGCATTCTAATGGTGAAAGAATTTTTGAAATCGGACCAGTAGTTTTTGAACCTATTCGTTACATACAAAACAACAAAACAACAAAAATACAAATCTTTCCTCTTTATAATTATAGTGTAGATAGTGTAGATAAGCATTTTATGTTTAAGAATCATATTTTTGCATTAGCATTTTATGTTTAAGTTGCGAAGGACCCTTGCATATTTGCATGAAAACATTTCTGTATTGACTTGTCAGTTGTCACCCTTTAACTGCTGCCTAATTCCCTATGTAACAACTAACCTAACCAAATTTTTTTATGAGAATCAGTGTCTGTACACTCAGAGGGTCACATGATGTTGAACAGTTCCAGGCACCTCCATCTATTAAAACATCAAGAGTCAACAATGACTGCTATTTATTAATAAAAAATAAATATAGTAGTCATTTCACCCAGTACCTACTATCTAGACCAAAACATTACCAATGTTTTCACCGACCAAGTTTGTATTAAGGAAACTAGATTAATTAATTTAAAAAAGAACATACATAGCTGTTTATGTTCTTTTTTTTAAATAAATGGAATATGAAGCCACTTTGATCAATAGAGATGTAAAAAACGAATTAATGGGATTTTTGCTACAGAGCACACAGATTCAGCTTTTACACACAGTTATGCATACACTGCTTGCTTTTATGTCCTTGTAGTAAGCATCATTTTTCTTTGGCAATTATACAATTCAACACTGATAAATATGTAATGATTAATGTTATGTCTGTGTAAAGTCCTGTCATTGAAAATTATAGTCTAACCAATTTATGTGTAGGTACCGACAAACTTGAAAGTTTTAATGACAATAGGTATTGTTTTGTCCATGTGTTTAAGAACAAGCTCAACAACTGGCCTTGAGCTAACAAATCTGCTTAAAAATAAACCTAACATATTAAAATACAGTGCAAATGCTTAACAAAATCCACTATCGAAGATTGGCCTACTTTTTAATACATCACTTGCAAGTCTCTCTATTATGTCTATAATTAATCAGCACTTTCTCAAATACAACATACAATATGATCCAATTTTGTTTCCTTCTTTCCAGGGTAAATCAAGTCCACTAAAAACGCAAAATGTTACGACGCTGCTCAAAGCACATACAAACCTTATACCGGAGGCAGGGGCAAAGCCTCCGGTTGAACTCCACCGAGGTGCCCAAGGTCTTCGGAGCCCTGTCCCAAGCGGCTGCCAGACAAACCCGGGTGGTCGTCGCTCACAACCAGATCGCTTCCATCCACTTCACGAACCCACTCTTCGAATTCCAAGATGTGATGACCCCCAACTTCCCCGACTCAGTTTCCGAAGGAGACGTCAAACTCGACAAGAAGGTCGGTGACGCCGTAGCAGCTGATGAGGTCATCTGCGAGATCGAGACAGACAAGACAGCGATACCCGTGATGGCTCCCGCTCACGGAATCATTAAGGAGGTCTACGTCAATGATGGCGATACGGTCAAAGCCGGACAGAAGCTTTTCAAGTTGGAGCTGACCGGTGAAGCTCCTAAGAAGGCAGCTGCGCCCGCCGCTCCGCCTCCTGAAGCCCCTAAGGCTACTCCTCCGCCCCCACCCCCTGTCGCAGCTGCACCCCCTCCTCAAGCCCCTATTCCCCCTCCCCAAGCTCCCCCCGCCCGAGCACCGCCGCCCCCCGCAGCTCCAATCTCCTCAATCCCAGTAGCGGCGATCCGGCATGCACAAGCCATCGAAACTGCGACCGTGAAGGTTCCCCCAGCGGATTACAGCAAGGAAATCGCCGGCACGCGAACCGAACAACGCGTGAAGATGAACCGGATGCGTCTCCGTATCGCCCAGCGGCTGAAGGACGCTCAGGACACCAACGCTATGCTGACTACCTTCAACGAGATCGACATGTCGCATATCATGGCTTTCCGGAAGAAGAATTTGGACAAGTTCACGAAGAAGCACGGTGTTAAGTTAGGTTTGATGTCTCCGTTCGTGAAGGCCGCGGCGAGCGCGCTGGTAGATCAGCCGGTCTGCAACGCTGTCATTGACGGAAACGATATCTTATATCGCGATTATGTTGACATATCTGTCGCGGTCGCCACACCCAAAGGCCTGGTTGTACCGGTCATCAGGAACGTTCAAACTATGACCTACGCTGACATAGAGCTTACCGTAGCCGGTTTAGCTGAGAAGGCGAGGCAAGGTAAGCTGACCATCGAAGAGATGGATGGAGGAACTTTCACAATCAGCAACGGTGGGGTATTCGGTTCGTTGATGGGTACTCCTATCATTAACCCTCCTCAATCGGCTATTCTCGGCATGCATGGGATCTTTGAACGTCCCATCGCTTTGAATGGGCAGGTGGTTATACGGCCAATGATGTATGTAGCCCTGACATATGACCATAGACTGATTGATGGTCGTGAAGCTGTACTCTTCCTGAGGAAGATCAAGGAAGGAGTTGAAGAACCCGCTTCAATCATCGCTGGGTTGTAAATATTTTTTTGGTCGGTATTAGAATCTCTGTTACCATAAGTATTGGTCTTTACATCCTCTAGGCAATTTCACTCATGCCTATACCAACAAGATGCGAGGCCTATGTTACCGTATAAGATTGATTAAAAAAGGTTCTTATTAAACTCCTATAGAGGGAGCTTAACGATGAATATTTTTATCTGCCCTAGTTTTCAAACTTATCCAACAGCGGAAGTGTTCGAAATTCGAATCCCGCGAAGTTTGAAATTTGGGTAGCATTTAATTTGCGAAAGATTCGATACTGGCCGAAAGAGATTTGAAGAATGTAAATTAAGCACTTTTAGAACACTAGCCGCCGGTTTCTGAAAGCCCGATCAAAACTAATCGCATGTCAAGTCACTTGCTGTCTCTATCTAATTCGATGTAATAGCTGAAATGGCGAGTGACTTAACATCCGATTAGCTTTGATCGGGCTTTCGGAAACCGGCGGTAGATGTCGCGTGCACGATGTGTATTGCTGTTTATTTATTGAAAATGTTCGACCGTATTGTGTATTTGTATTATTTATCGTGTTTTAAGTGATAACATCAATAAGTACATTTCCTCTGTCAGATGACATCAAACTGTTGTTTTATTTTTCTTATTTTATATTTTAATCTTTTATCTTGTTGAACACAAACCCTCATATGTTATATGAATTTAAATTATTAAAGCTTACCTATCTAGTATTACGATCATGTCTTTTAGTTCTTGTCCGCTAAGTTTGGGGCCATCCATAAATTACGTCACACAAATTTCATGATTTTTGACCCCTCCCCGTCCTTGCCGTCACATTTATTATGAGACTCCTTCCATAATTTGCAATTTTATATTTATAAATTTATGAAATTAAAACAGCAGTATTCCGAAATTATTTTTATTTCCATTAAAATTTTATTTCAATAAAACTTTGTGTTTTACCTAATACCTACTTAGATATAAAATATTATATTTTGAAAAAGTGTTATGTCACAAAATTTGAGACCCGTCCCTACCCCTTGTCACACTTCGTTGACCCCTCCCTCCCCTATAACGTATGACGTAATTTATGGATGGCCCCTTTGTAGTAAACTTGATTGGCCTTACCTATACCACAGATAAGAGAATACTAGTACCTATACCTCAATAACAGGTACCTACTGACAGCGAAATTAAGTGCATAAGGACCTTTTAAAGTAGGTATCTATGTTAAGTATAGGTAAACAATCCTAAATTGAAATATGTAGGTACATACATATTATGATAGGTTCCTACATATTTAAATTAAGACCTAAGTAGGTATGTGCTGTAACGTCATTAAAGTGGTATTTATATGCCTACTAATAAATATCTTGGATTTAATAAATAATAAGTTTATGATATTTTCCCAGTTTAAGTCAAAAAAATTACGCCATCTGATGAAAATGTATTTGTACTAAAACGAATAAGATTTTACTTTATTTTTTATAGGTCAGAGCCATTTCTTTGATTTAAAACTCAATGAATTGCAGATAAAGTCGAAAATGCTTTGAAAACCTTATGTTTGAAAATCAAATTACCATGGTAACGGAAATGTGTGTATACCTTATGTCATGCAATGAGAAACAGCTAACTGTGCAGCTACCAAGAACCACGACTGTATTTAAAGTTTTGAATGGATTTAAAACAAACCCTAGCTTATAAGAAAACAATTTGTATTGAAAAAGTCAATTACCTACTCTGCTATTTTTAATGTGAAGTGAAAGTGTTTTTTTGGACCTAAATATAATTATTGTAAGTGTGTCAAGGTAAGGAATAATTGCTTGGATTCATTTATTATTCATGAAATACATCAGTGGTAAGTGCGTAGGGAATTTCATGGTCTTAATATCCACTTTCTTATAGTTTCAGACTTGTAAATAATGCAAACCACCTTAAAAAAAACAAATGAGACGAAAATGAGGAGGGATAAAAAAGATGAGACAAATAAAACTCAAGACGAAAAACTAAAAAAAAAAGTTTACACAATTTCTACTCCCAGGGAATACGTTTCAAAAACCACCGCTAGTGACATTTACTCGCAAAAGAAAAATATAGATGTAAAAGCCCCTAAGAAAGTTCCAGGTGTTTCGTCTAGAAGTAATGTATCCCCCATGAAAGGTCTGTTAAAGTCCTCTTCTTCATCCATCAGCCAAATAAGCAGGACTTCTGATAGAACCCCGCCAAAGAAACTTGAAGCAAGGACCTTGTATTCTGCCAAAAGCGAAGCAAAAATTCATTCTACCAGTAGAAGTGAAACAAAAAAGAAAGAACTCTTTACAAACGTGACTGTGAACTCGCCAGTTGTAAAAAGAAAGTTCGATTTGAATTCGGAACGTGTTGCGAAAGAGGTTGCAAGTAAAAAAGTTACGAAAACTAAAGAGGTTGGTAATGAACCAAAAAGGTCCAAGGAGGCGAAAGCTAATGAGGTTGGCAGTAGGGAACCAAGGAGATCCAAGGAGGTTTCTGAAGTTAGAAACTTAGACAAGTCTAAAGAAAAGGGTGAAAGACAGCGTACGAAAACCAGGACATTAGACGAATCAGAGGTAAAGGTTTTGATTCCCGAAAATGTTGATAATAATGCTGAAATGCGGAATCTATCCCAGAAATTTGTAGCTCAGCCAAAATCGTTTTACGTAGACTTGGATGAAGAAAAGCTGCTTACTATGGTAAGTTTGCTTATATCAAACTTAGTAGGTACCTAAGTACCTATACACTGACATCTGGGGTTTTTAATAAATATTCCCAATTCATTATCCTCTAACTATGCTATAACTAGGTACTGCTAAGAGTCTGTAGTAGAGCTTTTTGTGAAGGGCTCATCCGGGGAAGCAGCGTTGCTGTGTTTCGGTTTGAAGAGTGTGGTTGCCGGTGTAATTACAATGCCTCAAGTTGATGGACGCAGGGCAGTGCATCGTAGGGCACGTTCCTATCGTGCGTGTCTTACGAGGCAATGCTTTGTTATAGGTGATGCCGTGATGGTTAACATCCAGGAGGACCATCTGCATGTTCAATCAGCTCATTGTATAAAAAAAAACATGGTGGAAAGGAATTTTTGAAGCTGGAGCAGTCTATATTGGGCGATACCTATTTTTTTATTTATTTAGTCGAATACCTTTTTTTATTTCAGCCTAAGAAGGAAATGTCAGACGAAGAAGTCAGTTACGAAGACGACTTCGAGAGCTACGAATCTGATTTTGAATCGTATCACAGTGACAAAACCGAAGCGCTCGGAAGTGAAGAGAGCGAGAGCGAAGCGAGCATTGATCGCGGCGAGCGGAGCGAGACATTGTCAGCTGAAAGTAGTGTGAAGGAAAGGGATGAAGAAAAAATGCTCGATTCTGGTTAGTGAATCTTTCGTGTCACTAGTTCTTTCGAAACAGCACAGAAAGGATTTTAAGTGCGCATTAAAGAGGCTCCTTTCGAGCACTTGATACATGTTTCAGAACTTTTACGACACAAACACGACGTTTTTACGGCATGCTGGTTTCCTCACTATGTTTTCCTACACCATTTAAGAGAAATGCCACTGTGCACATACATTAAGGGACAGTAAAACTCATTGGTCACGACCGGTTTTGGACCTGAGGATTGGATTTACGGGCCATTTGCTTGTTCCATCATCATTTTTTAATCGTTTTGTAGGTAACTTCGATCTCCGAGACCAGCGCTCCGGTAGAACCAAGCCAGCAGCCATGGACTTCATTCTCGAAGGCGTTGAGAAGACACTTCTAGAAGACAAAAAGTCTTTAGAGGAATCAAAGAAGTCTCTCGATGAGGGGTTTCAGGATATGAGCAGTTCTTCCTCCAGTATGCGGACAGTGGACATTTTAGACAGGTAAACAGAGGGTATTTTTATAAGAGACTGGGACCTTTGCGAAATTTGCGCCACTCATACACCTCACTAAACACATAAAATCACCACAATATAGTCATACACACAATCTCTCATCCACATTAATATCCCCACCCCCTTTTCCCACACCACACACATTCACATAACACATACATAAACGCGAAAGTTTTGTAAGTATGGATGGATGGATGTTTGTTACTCTTTCACGTAAAAACTACTGAATGGATTTTAATGAAACTTTACAATAATATAGCTTGCATCAGAATAACACATAGGCAAAATAAATATAAAGATATTGTGTGACTAACCCTGCGCAGAAGAAGTCGCGGGCACCAGCTTGTCTACTATAAATTAAGAAATAATTTGCTACCACATAAATACTTAGAATTAAGTTTTTGCTCCTACCTTTACGCATTTGGAACCCTGTACCTAATAGGTATTGCGGAGGAGGGCGTTGATATTCGCGACACAGTTTTTTAACTCCTGTGGATAATTTCGTTTTTCAAATCTGTTCTTGTAGGTACCTACTTCTGTTTCTTGTTCCAAATTGATTGATTTGATTTTATTTTATAAAGTGCGGTTATTAGGAGGGGTTATGAAACTGAAACAGCTTCACGGCTTTAATCCCCAGGCACGGTAGATATCCCCTCAGATCTCTTAGTACCAAGTACTAACTCCAGATTATTTTGAGGATGTCTAAGGGGGGTAGTCAGAGGTACGTACAAGTAGGAGGGGTTATAGCTAAACATAATCTGAGGGCTTATTACGAGTTTAGTGCCGATCGTCGATCGTTACGATACACCGAATTTTCTATGAAAATAAATCAACGGCATCTAGCGTATTCTTTGAGAACCCGTTTTTTTTCATAGAAAATTCGGTGTATCGTAACGATCGACGATCGGCACTCGATCGGCACTAAACTCGTAATACGCCCTCTGCTTGTTCCATTACTTTTTAAAATGTTGTCAGTAGAATATAGTTGTTTTTAAATTACAGGCCTATTTTTATAGACTTTACAAAGTCGAAACAACACAAGATAAAAAGAGCGACCAACGCACGGTTGCAGCAAAGAGCTAAAGATCTTCTAAGCATGATATCTCTACACGAAATGACATATTCTCTTTACGAAATGCAGCCGATCTCCTACGATATGTACATGGCAACATTTGGCAGAAGTAACTACACCCAAAGTGGGGTGCAAACTTTCGAAGATGGTATCACTGAGGAGGTGCAAACGGACGATGTGTCGGTTTCGCAAAAATGGACTCAGTGCCCTGTGGAGTTTTCGAAATCAGATATATGTCAAAGTCAAGAGGTTTTGGCGCGAAAATACAGTGGAAATAACGAAGATTATCTAACAAAGTTTACGTTTTTGATAAAAGAGAACTTTGATGACGAAACTCTTGATCTTAATAAAAATGTTGACGAAAGTTACAATAAAAACCCGTTGAGGATTTTCTTCGAACAAAAAGATGGCGTCGGTGGCGATGAAATGTTGCCATATGAAACGTACAAATCGAAATTAAAAAGTAACGATTACAGTTCGAAACGACTGAGCAAGTTTTTGAAAAAGGTTGAAAGCAAAGTGAGCCATATTTTGAGTAAAAATACTGGCGGCAAAGACTTTACGGGAACAGAAACATCGGGGAAATTACCCTTCAGTAAAGGTCACATGTCAATTTCTATCAAATCCATGAAAGACCCAAAATACTCCTTTTTGAAGAGTACAAAAATAACTAAAGTAATTTTCTCCGAAACAAAAAGTAACCTAATAATGACCTTTCACAAAAAAGCAAAAGAGGTTGATCGTAAAAAAGGCTTAGTTTGTCTGTGGGATTTGAGTGTTGCCACCGAGCCTATTAAAATTTTGCTAGCTATCGATGAAATTGCGGTCGGGAGATTTAGGGGAAATACTGATGGCATATTCGTAGCTGCTTTGGAAGATGGGTAAGATAATCTATTCAGATCTTGTTATTGTTAGAAATACACGTTGTAGTATTCCAAAAAGCTAGATTTCGCTACTGTAATATATCGTGGAAAAACAAGTAAATAGTTAAACGTAAATAGTTTAACTATTAACCTGTTTTTTGTTGTGATCCTTGAATGTGTCTGAAACAAAGTGAAACTAGCACTTTGTTTCAGACACATTCAAGGATCACAACAAAAAATTCATGGATTTTGGTTTTTAGGTCGATACATCTTTGGGACCTTTCCGAAGAGCCGTCATGGCACGACAGTGTTATCACTGAGAAAAAATCTCCCGATTTAATGGAAATTGAGGATCGCCTCACGCAAACTGAAAAGGATAGAGAATGGAACTTGAGGAACAGCAAAGTTGGTTTGCAACAGGTAAATGGTTTCTTTAGGATATTGTTTAAATATTTCCACCAAAAATATGTTGTTATGGAAAACTATTATCCTTCTCAGCTCGCAATAGTCTACAGTTCTGCTGGACCTAAGATTTGTTACAAGCAAAGTGTGATAAAAACAGATTGCATCGTAAAGCTAAAACATACCACGAACGGGGCTGGAGATGCTGTTAGTTATTTATAATACATGTCTTGTAATACGGGCGGTAGTTACAGTTAGTATACTGTTATTTTATAGTACAATATAGGGTCTGTCGATAATGTAGGAATATAGGAATTTCTGTGAGCGTTCGTTCACATCACGCCACTAGTGGTGATCGGGCAACACTATCTGTCGAATGCCTCTTTTCTTGTGGGAGAAGGGCGTTGAAGTGACTTTGAGTGCTTATATTATATATCTGCAGGTTTATTTCAGCAGTTTGGAAACGACAGTTTGTCTCAGACAAATCCAAAAAAAATGTGATCAGGCTCAAGGTTTTCTAGCTTCGGGAGCGGGCTGACCCTCTCTTTTCAAAGTTTAGTTTAGAGGGCCCCCTGAGCTTCGGGGCTCTAGTGCACTGCACCGCCTGGCCCTACGGTAGCTACGCCACTGACCGATGTTTGTTTCCTATACCTCCAGACTTCCATTCCGTTTGCGCTGCAATCCTGTGCATTCACCAACAGTGCATTGAACATGAGTTCTGCTGACTCCTCGGACTGTATAGTTGGGCTGGAGCTGATGGCTAGCCAGGTGAGAACGTGCTCCGACAAGATTTATAAATATAATATTAATAGATTCGAATGCTTCTTCTTCATTTCGTGTCACTAGTTTCCTTTGAGACAGCGTGGTGAAAGGATTTTAAATGCGCCTCAACGAGGTTCCTTTCGAGCACTTGACACATGTTTTAGAACTTTGTAGGTTCTATGCCGGTTTCTTCACGATGTTTTCCGTCACCGTTTGAGAGTACTGGTATTCGAATACTAATATAGACATAGACAGACATTTATTTGCTAAAAAAACACATAAGTACAAAACAATAAAAGAAAGGAAATGGCTATACAGATAGATATTACAGTACCTACTTAGGTATGTATGTGTTTGTGTTCTGCAGCAGCAAAAGGGTCTCGTCTTCGCAGACATTCCCGTTTACTACAACCAGGGGCCTTATTCTCACTTCGAGCGAGATTATCTCACCGTGGAGATGACGTCATATCTCGTTCGATAACTCGTTGACGTTGCGTCTCGCATGAACTTTGAATGAGAAAATTGGGGAGTGAGATGGTGAGAATGGGGATTTAATAGTAATCGAACGAGATAAGACGTCATCTCCACCGTGAGACCGGATAATCTCGCTCGAAGTGAGAATAAGGCCCCAGTTACCTAATTAAGCTGTTTTAAAATATATTTTTTATCAGAAAACTACTTATTTTCAGGTTGTCTCGTTACAAAGAATAGGAATCCTCACGATATGGTCAATTATCCAAGAGAAGAAACCACACAAAGACATCGGTAAAGCCTTCTGGTCGACAATGAAGCTAGAGAAACATCAAACTATCAATATAAGCGAGCACATAGATAGTGCGGTAAAAGAAAACACGAATTTTAATCTAAACTCCGCGAAAAGACGAATATCGATACGAAAACAAGAGAAAAACGTCTTGAAAAAAGAAAGTTCCCGCCCGAAGACCGCTTCGAAATTCGATTTTGACATTGACAGACCGTTCAGTGCTGCCAGCTTAAGGAAAAAAGTGTTGCCAGTAGAGATAAATGTGCCGAAAAGTTGGGAGAATGGGATCGTGTGCAACGATTTAAAAATAGTCTGTTTGAACAATGTGAATAGTTTTTTGGTTGCTAAAAACTGCGGGGAAGTGGTCTGCTGTAAGAGGTGTCTTGGCGTTGTGCGGGTAGAGAGGTTTAGTGTTGCCGGTGAGTACATTATTTAAACCATTACATCACACATACACGCAAGGCGATCTAAGACCTGTCGTACAAATGGGCAACTAAAAGGAAATGAGAAGAGAATAAATACGATTGTTGAGATGAATGTGTGGAGCGATAAGGATAGATAAAATAAGGAATGAGTATCTATCTATATTTTTTTTATGAGTGGCAGTGACCCCTCCTTTTTTAAGTTCTGAGAGTAGTAGAGCTCTTTGTGTGTGGCTCGTCCGGGGAAGTACCTACTACCACCACGCCTTTTTCTGCCGCCAAGCAGCAACGCTGTGTTTCCGTTTGAAGAGTGTGGTTGCCGGCGTAATTATTACAGGCACATGAGGCTTAACATGTGTATGCCTCAAGTTGATGGACGCAGGGCAGTGCATCGTAGGGCACGTTCCAATGCTTTGTTATAGGTGATGATTACCACTTAACATCAGGTGGGCCATCATCGGCTTGTTCCATCAGATAGTTGTATAAAAAAAAAGATTGTGGTTATCGTGCGTGCCTTACGAGGCAATGCTTTGTAATAGGTGATGGTTACCACTTAACATCAGGTGGGCCATCGGCTTGTTTCATCAGCTAGTTGTATATTAAAAAAAAAGTTCGTGGGTTTGAATTCGGTCGTGCTCCATAAATTGTTTATTTTGGCTAAATTAATCGGGCAATGCCAGTACTCTTTACCGGTGAAGGAAAACATCGTGATAAAACCAGTAGGTATGTACTAGCAGCGGCTTTAGATACTTGGGCTTGCAACTTATCTCGTATGGAATACCAACTACTGCAAAAAAAGTAAAAGAAAAAAGGGAAAAAGTAAAAAAAAATAAAAGAAAAAAGTAGTAAAAGAGTTAATAAAGGGTATGACTGTGCCAATCGTAATATTTGGGCGTACCTCTGACAGTCGACTACAATTTTGATTATGATATGTTTATATTTCTCAAAATATCTTGAGCTGGTAGTTACTTGGTACTAAGAGATCCGAGGGGATATCTACCGTGCCTGAAGATCAAAGTCGTAGTGTAGTAAGTAAGTCTGTTAAGGAACCAAGCCGTTAGTTTCTTGCCCGTTCTTCTAGGCTTTGGTCGCGAGGAGCTGGCGATAGATTCACCTAGTATATAAGACGTTTCAAAGTGATCCTTGTGATTGTACTGAATAAAGACCGTTTTGATTTTGATTTTGAGTTATTACTAAGAGATGCGAGGGTATATCTACCGTGCCTGAGGATCAAAGTCGTAGTAAGTATGTTTGAATACTCCATTTTGTTTTTGACAGCTGACACATCGTCAATAACAAGTCTGGACGTTTCGTCGGAAGGCGTTCCGTACTTCCTCGCGGCCAGCGACAGTGGAACCGTGAGCCTGTGCTCGTTGCTCGACTCCAGGGTTCTGCTTACACTGGACTGCAGGTAAATCATAGGCAAGATTTATTATTTTACATGCTTCTCTAAAATGCTAAGGTTTATTAAAATCTTAAATAGGCTAATTCATACTTCTTTGTTTGAATAAACGACTTAAGAGGCTGACAACTATCAAACAACTTCTTGCTCGCACGTTTCGACATGTTGAATGATATAAAATCACTAAACTGATTTTCGAAAAATCACAATCAACCATTTTGAAAAATGTTATTTTTTTACTAATTTTTTTCACTAATCTGTGTGCAATGTGATTGCTCACAAATTGGTTGATTGCGATTTTTCGAAAATGAGTTTATTGATTTTATATCTTTCAACGAAACGTGCGAGCGAGAGTCACATTAGCTCTTATCTTCGCCTTATTAAACAAAATGGCGACCATACGAACAGGAAAACGAAGAGTGGGACACCCTCCTACCCGATGGACTGACGACATTGTGAAGATC
The DNA here is from genome assembly GCA_932294275.1 of Chloroclysta siterata. Lineage (NCBI taxonomy): Eukaryota > Metazoa > Arthropoda > Insecta > Lepidoptera > Geometridae > Chloroclysta > Chloroclysta siterata. The sequence continues at coordinate 4,858,952 of OW028595.1, forward strand.
GCTGGAAGTCGGTAGATGGAGAGGGCTCAGAATCGTTCTACCTGGAAATGTTTTTTATTTAATTTTATTTTTTACACAACTACCTAGCTGATGGGACAAGCAGAAGGCCCACCTGCAAAGGCCACAAAGAATTGCCTCATAAGTCACGCACGACAGGAACGTGCCCTACGATACACTGCCCTGCGTCCATCAACTTGAGGCATACAGATGTTAAGCCTCATGTGCCTGTAATTACACCGGCAACCTCACTTTTCAAACCGAAACACAGCGTTGCTGCTTGGCGGCAGAAAAAAGCGTGGTGGTAGTACTTCCCTGGACGAGCCACACACAAAGAGCTCCACTACTCTTAAAGACTAAACACATTCATTTACAAAGAAAATGACAATAAATACTAACCTACAAGTGTCGAAATGTACTTACCTACTATATTTAGGTACATTTATATTTTGTATGTAATATACTTTGATTGTTAAAGGAATATACCGGCCTCACTAGAACTCGTTGACAAATGCCAGGCGGACCACAAGGGAAGATTCGTTAGTACTGTCACCAAATCTACGGTATGCAACGATGCAGTTTTGAATAAGGTGTGATATAAATAAATAAATATTGGTTGACTCTCCACACAGCACCATTTTGTGTGAAATCACATTACACACAGTTAAGTTAAAATTTCAAGTTTTCCTACTCAAAAGTTTGTGTGCAATGTGATTGCACACAAGATGGTTGATTGCGATTTTTCGAAAATGAGTTTAGTGATTTTATATCTTTCAACATGTCGAAACGTGCGAGCAATAAATTGTTTGATAGTTGTCAGCCCCTTAAGTAAAAAAGTTACAAATTCTGGCTTATTTGTATCTAATAAGGAACATCTTAGTGTGCGTTTGAGAGTTCTCCAGATGATACAGTCTTTTTTCTTCTTCCTCAGTTAGAGATTAGAGTTAGAGACTGGTGGTGTAGTGGTAGCGGCCCCGCCTTCCGATCCTAAGGTCGTGGGTTCGAAACTGGTCGTGCACCAATGAGTTTTTCTGTTCAAAAATGTATGTGCACAATGCCAGTACTCTCAAACGGTAAAGGAAAACATCGTGAGGAAACCGGCATGTCGTAGAACCTAAAAAGTTCTATAACATGTGTCAAGTGCTCGAAAGGAGCCTCTTGAGGCGCCCTTAAAATACTTTCACCACACTGTTTTAATAGAAACTAGTGACACGACTAGAGAGAGAGATTCAGTCTTATTTCTTCTTCCTTAGTTGGAGATAGTCTTCTTTCTTCTTCCTCAGTTGGAGATACCGTCTTCTTTCTTTCACAGTTGGAGATACAGTCTGTCCACTGGTCCCGCGCGAACCTTTGCTGCGTGTTCGTGTTGCTTCGCAGCGAAGCGCTTCTGATGTTCGACCTCACGCACAGCGATATCAGCGCGCGCTTCGCGTGTAGTAGCGCTGCTTCGGAAGCGGCCATTGGCGATCACACTTTGGTAAGTTTTATGTATTGGAACGTGCTCTATGATAGATTTTTATTAGACACACAAAGCAGACAGAGAGTCTATGGGCCGGTTTCACCATGCTCAGTTAGATTAACAAAGGATTAAAGGGCCGTTAAATATGTCAAAATGTACGTGTTTGACATCTAAGGTTAGATTTAACGGCCTGTTAATCCTTGATTAGTAACTAACAGAGCATGGTGAAACCGGCCCTTAGTCGTTTGGCGTATGCGTCATTCTGCGTATTGGAATTTGGCTTAATAAGTCATAATGCGTATTGGTCATTCTGAGAATTGGACATTTCGCGTTTATGTGTTTGGTTAATATGAGAATACTGAATTATTGGTCATTATGCGTCAGAACCATACCTCTACACTTTTTTTTCGAATATACTAAATGTTGGTGATCGTCTGACGATCCTTACAGCGCTACCGAACAATGGCGAGCGTGGAAGGCGCTCAACCGGTAAAGTTAGGTTGGGGCAACAAACGCAAGGGCACCGCTATGGTACGACCTCGACTTGGGCTGTTGCCAGGGTGGGGGTTTGAATCTAGTTTAGGCCTTGAGTGGGCGGGCGCTAAGGGACGTCTTCGACCTCGCCGGCGAGGTCGGTGAATCTGTATAGTGTTTACTCTGTCCGAATTGGATGACTCGATTAGGGTTGCCATCCGTACTTTATAATAAAGTATTGTACTTTATTTCAGGTAATTGTACTCTATACTTTATGAGAACAATAAAGTACACCAAAATACTTTATTTCGCATGATTTAATTTCTTTGGTTTTTTGAAAAGTTTAGTCGTAAGTATTTTTTCGTTAAACGACTTTAACGATCGATGCTGAATCGATTTCGCCACACGACAGCGCCAACTCACACAAGCACTCGTTTTTAACAATTTCTAAACACAAACTAACCTCAAATTGTACCAAAAAAACTTTATTAGTACAATTGTTGTACATGTACTTTATTTTGATACTATGTAGGTTTTTTTTCTTACCTATAATAACCAATGTACTTTAACTGCAAAAAAAAAGGTGGCAACCCTAGACTCGATCGCTTCCGCGTTAGCGGTTGCGAAAACATCTACACAAGAGTCGTACTTACAGAGGGCGTATTACGAGTTTAGTGCCGATCGAGTGCCGATCGTCGATCGTTACGATACACCGAATTTTCTATGAAAAAAAACGGGTTCTCAAAGAATACGCTAGATGCCGTTGATTTATTTTTATAGAAAATTCGGTGTATCGTAACGATCGACGATCGGCACTAAACTCGTAATAAGCCCTCAGCTCTATAAGTGTGGCTCGTACGGGGAAGTACTACCAGGCGTGAGGGTAAGGTGGGCGTTTACCTTCTTTTCAGAAATGGGATGTCAAGTCACTCGCCATTTCAGCTATTACATCTAATTAGATAGAGATAGCAAGTGACTTGACATGCGATTAGATTTGAGAAACCGGCCGTTAGTCTACCATAGATTTGTACCTAGACACCGAGACATATTTTTTTATATTCATGTATTGTTTCAGGCGCTACTTACCAAAGACGACGTCCAAATCCACAGACTGACAAACGAAGACCGTTATAAGGAATATATGCATTTATTTAGCAGATACGTAGCGTTGTTATAGGGACTTGCCTCTAGCTACTCCCTTAGGGACTGACTACTAGTTAATTTTTTATTGTTACCACTTTTTGTACATTCACATTTATATGATAAAGTTATTTATTACCTCAGCACTAGAAAAGCATTAAAATTATTTCAAAATGAGAAATTGTCTTATTTAATTTTTCCCAAAAATAAAATATAATCCGGTAGGTACTTTCTTTCAAATGAATCTTTTTATAGAAAACTAGCGACCCGCCCCGGCTTCGCACGGTTATTGTGGGTTATCCCTAAGAGATTATGCTTGTATTATGCATATAAACCTTCCTCTTGAATCACTCTTTCTATAAAAAAAACCGCATCAAAATCCGTTGCGTAGTTTTAAATATTTAAGCATACATAGGGATATAGGGACAGAGAAAGCGACTTTGTTTTATACTATGTAGTGATATAGAGAAGGGCCAGGTCAAGAGTACCCTAAACCGACGAGAATGTATGAAGAATGTTATTGAGAGTGAATGAAGCGAAAGAGGTATGTAAGGACCGTAGCAAGTGGAAATCCGTGGTCTCTGCCTACCCCTATGGGAAACAGGCGTGATTTTATGTATGTATGTATGTTTGTATGTAATCTTTTTATTGAGTTTATTCATGTTTGCCACACCGTTACCGGTATTTGGTCGCGTGGAACGGCACCTAGAGTCACCTAGCTTTAAGACGTTTCAAAGTGATCCTTGTGATTTTATTGAATAAATACCTTTTGACTTTGACTTTGACTTTGACTTCGGGATACAAACGGTCGGTTTCTGAAACCTCGATCATAACTAATCGGATGTCGAGTCACTCGCCATTTCAGCTATTACATCGAATTAGATAGAGATAGCAAGTGACTTGACATGCGATTAGTTTTGATCGGGCTTTCAGAAACCGGCCGAAAGTGGCCGAAAGAGCTAAACCAGATTAAGAACTATATTTGTTCTAAGTTTCGCCCAAATTAGTTCAGTGGTTGTGTTATTGAGCTGCAAATATCCAAACATCGCATTTATTTATGTAGAGTATTTATTTATTTAGTACTAGCGGCCTGTCCCAGCTTCGCATAGGTGGTCATAAATTTTTTGAACATTTTAGGATAAACTTAGAGCGTGGGTTCGAGCCTCGCGTCTACTTATTTCATACATTTGCACGCGCTTCTCCTTGAGTGAATGAAATCGCACCCCGAGCGTGACCCGTGGACCCGTTAACATTTTTAATTTCGTCATATCTTTTGAATGGAATGTCCGATTTGAAAAATTTAAGAAGTAATCTATAGGTATTGAAACCGTCTTAATTTATTTAAAACCGATTTATTTGGATAAGGATTAATACCAAGGTACAAATAAAGACCCTTTTCTGGCGGCGGCATTTCAATTAATTTTTTATAATAAAATAACACTTATTGTGACATAACTATAATAGTTAGACATATGCTGTCGCGACATTTTTTGTAGATGATGACGTGTTCTACAAAATCGTAGTACATTATTTTGTTCTATCATCAATAGTTTTCGCAGCGCACGCGATGTAAGGTTTTTGTATTCCACCTTGGGTTACATTATTGAAGTTTTAGTAAGGATCCCTGATTTTTTTTAAAATATAATATAGCCTATGTTACTCAGGGATAATGTTGGATCTTTGCTCATTTTTAAAGGGTAGATAATTTATGTTTGCCATCCGCTTTTCTACGACTACCGTCGTTTTGAATTGACGGGCCGATGCATCGCGCGCCCTCTACGCGAGCGTATCGACAGTTGGCTTGTGCGACTACATACAATCGGTCGCGTCCTCAATCATCTTGAGAAACTATTCCGTGGATAGACAAGTGTACTCATTTCATCACTGCCGTGCAGTATTCTTTGTGTGAGACGTTCTCGCAGTGCTGTGCCAATAGATGCTGTTTATTTGGAACGTTTAGTGACTTGCCCACCTCCAGTACCAATACCAGGACTTGCCGTGCTGAACCCTCTTGAAGAAGCGTACGTGTGGAAGTGTAAGGTAGGTGACATACTGAATTATCTGCCTTATTCGAGCAAAGAACCATTGTCCAAATTAGACCTACTACTTAGATTGGTACAGACATTTATTATTTAATTATTGGTCCTTCAAAAAACTATTTACCTATACCAGCATTTACAGTCAAACTCAACAGATAATGTAGCATTCTAATGGTGAAAGAATTTTTGAAATCGGACCAGTAGTTTTTGAGCCTATTCGTTACATACAAAAATACAAACATACAAAAATACAAAAATACAAAAATACAAAGGTTTCCTCTTTATAATATTAGTGTAGATTTCTAAATAAAAAACAGAATTACTTAGTTCCTCTTAACTTTATTTTTCTTACCAAATATACTTTTTATTTTATTTACAATAATTGTTATAATCTTTTTCACTATTCTGTAAGATATATACAAAGATACAAGTATAAAAACTAGAATATCTAACATCCACCGTTGGTACCATGAGTAGAGGGTCGCTTTAGAACGAAGATGATAGGCGCCTGGAAAAAAGAATTGTAATGTAGAACATTGCTTAAGAGTAGTAGAGCTCTTTGTGCGTGGCTCGTCCGGGGAAGTACTACCACCACGCCTTGTTCTGCCGCCAAGCAGCAACGCTGTGTTTCGGTTTGAAGAGTTGCCGGTGTAATTACAGGCACATGAGGCTTAACGTCTGTATGACTCAAGTTGATGGACGCAGGGCAGTGTAGGGCGCGTTCCTATCGTGCGTGACTTACGAGGCAATGCTTTGTTATAGGTGATGGTTACCACTTAACATCAGTCAGGCCGTCTGCTTTGTTTTTTTTGTATAAAAAAAAAACCTGCTGCCTAACCTTAAAATCGTTTTTTTATAGTACTTGCTGATGGAACAACCACCTGATGTTAAGTGGTAACCATCAACCTCTGTTAGTTACTAATGAAGGATAGAGGGCGTATTACGAGTTTAGTGCCGATCGAGTGCCGATCGTCGATCGTAACGATACACCGAATGCTCTATGAAAAAAAACAGGTTCTCAAAGAATACGCTAGATGCCGTTGGTTTATTTTCATAGAAAATTCGGTGTATCGTAACGATCGACGATCGGCACTAAACTCTTAATAAGCCCTCTGGCCGTTAAATCTAACCTTAGATGTCTACCTAACAGCATTGTGAAATCAGCTCTTAGATTAACAATGGGTTAAAGGGCCGTTAAATATGTTAAAATGTACGCGTTTATCATCTAAGGTTAGATTTAACGGCCTGTTAATCCTTTATTAGTAACTAACAGAGCATGAAGACAGCCTTCACAGCTCAGTTGGTAGTAGCTCTGCCTTCTGTGCCGTAGGCCGTGGGTTCGATTCCCACCGAGAACAAACATTTTTGTGATGAACGTAGATGTTTGTTCTCAGTCTGGGTGTTATATAATATTTGATCGAGTGAGCGAAGCGAACGAAGATCTTAGTTTCAACTTGGGCGATTTGGCATTTTATGTATATATGTATGTATGTATGTATGTATGTATGTATGTTTGTCTGGCGATAACTTTAGAACCGTTGATCCGATCTGCATGAAATTTGTTAAGTCGATAGCTTGTACTTGGGAAATTTACTGGTAAGTATATGAGTAAAATCGGATGAAGGGTTATTAAGATGTGGGGTTTTTTAAGAGGGCAAAATTAAAAAAAGTAACATAAAAAAATAAAGTTACATGTCATATGAAAGGTCTTTGTTTGGACATTCCAAAACCATTTTTACTTTTTTTCTAGGACACCCGGTTTTTGAGATACAACAAAAAAGTAAAATTAAGATAACGATCCAAGAGCTCCCATCTCTAAGGCTGGTATTCAGAGACGAGGGTAAGCGTGAACTTACGCTTGAGTTTGTCAAAATCGGAAGCTTAGCCTTTGTTTTGTATTCAGAGTCGCTAAAAATCAGTCTAAACTTAGGCTTGTGCTAAGTCAAGCGTAAGTAGTGGATATCGACTACTTGAGCCGATCTCAAAGCAGAACTAGCGCCAAACTAGTAATGGAGAACTATTTTTGACAAAATCAAACTTCTGTCTATGAAATTATTCAATCTTCCAACAATGGAATATTTTGATAAAATTTGATCTTATTTCGATGATGTAGTCGAGTTTCCACGTAATCTCTGATGATCCCTCACTAGAGCTTCCACGCCGTGGGATTATTTACCTATCTGAAAGTCATTGTGAATGTATTTGATCGAACATTGGAGATGATATCGCTTTCAAAATCAGTATCCTGCCTGGACCCAACTAATACTGGGGAGAGCAAGCATTCTCTGGTGTGTGGACGAGAGGACATAAGGACGTATACCTCTCTCCGGATTTTGGACAGCCGGAGTAGTACACCGAAGGAAGCACCTCTAATGAAGAAAGTGCCGACCTGTGTTGTGTGTGTGTTATATGGTCCAGAAATGTAATTTCAAGTCGTCTGAAATTAGATTTATTCCTATTTTTTTATTATATAAGTAAGAGAATTAAATATTTTATAGAAATTTTAATATATCATTTTTTCAAATTATTGTAGTGTAACTACAACTAATCTACGTAAATAAAACCATAATAAATGTAATTTCAAGTTATCCGAAAAAGTTAAGATTTATTCTTATTATTTGATTATTACGAAAATAAGCGAATTAAATAACTTTAGAAAAATAGAGGCTAAACTATAGGTATCCGGTACCTGCATTGAGGTGGTCCGGTACCTCGTTGAGGGGTGGGGCTAGGAAAGGTGGATGTGGGGGTGGAAGGGAAGTCCTCCTCTGAAATCATTTTCTCCAGGAGATGTTTAGTTTATAAATTACTTTGTAAAATAATAAACACCCGAATTGTAGTACTGCGGAGATTAGTGTGAATAAAAAATCATTTATGGCACTTCGGCGGCCACTGCACGTTCGCTTTGCATAATTTATATGTTACAACATAACCTAACTTATCCAAGTTGGATCCACCATATCAAGCCTTTTATGAAATCTTGTAAACGCTCTAATGGCAATTATTGATACGTTTGACTTAATTATATTTGACCGAAAGTGGTAAAAAGAAGCGTACCGAACAAAAAACATAAAAAAACGAGTATTAAAAAAAAGTTAAGAGTAATTTAAAAAATCTAATTGCTGCTAACAGTATTGGCTGAAAAGTATTTCGTTCCACGCATTTTTTACGCGTCTTTGGCAATCAGTCTCTCAACATCATGAAAATTTACAGAATTACGTTCCGTTTTATGCAATTTTTGTATTTTGTTTTCCTCGTAATTCATTCAAAGCGCATCTCCTGGATCCAAAAATAGCTTTCAAGGTTTATGATGAACCCTAACAAGACCCTTATATTAAAAACACAGTTAAAACCAGGTATCGGATATCTATAGCAAACGTAAAATAAATTTAAAAAATCCTTGAGTTTATTTGTAGTAAAACCTACTTAATCTACCTAAATAAAACCTTCGTACATCTTGAACAATAATTATAGGCTTGTGTTATTTCGCAGTAATCTATCTACAGAGTAAAAAATATCGAACTCGATGACAAGTGTACTCGAAGCGAAGATAACAGTAAGTTTGACATCCTGAATGTCTCTGAATACAAAATCCAAAGATCAGCTTCGACGATGCTTCTCTCTGCGCAGTCGTAGCTTGGATTTCATTGATGTCTCTGAATACCAGCCTAAGAGTTTCGTTGAAATCAAGGTTTTTCAACTGGTCGGCCAATTCCTTAGCTTTTTCTTATTTCTTTTTCTTGAAATAAATTAAGGAGGTACTCAGTTTTTATAAAATGGTGACAAAGACCAGGTCTGATGATGGAGCCAAGGTCTGTTCAACGGAACTCTTCAATAAATAGGCCAATAGAGTTGAAACTTGGTTACCATACCAAGTTAGTAGGCAATAGTCAGAAAAAAGTCCAAACATAACCTACCACCTACTCAAAGTTTTGGTGCGTTCGTCGGCTCGCATCACGAGATCTCAGTTCGGGGCGAACCACTAGTATAAGTATGTATTTACAAAAAAAAAAAGTATATAAGTAGTATATCAGCTATCTAGTTCCCATATCACAAGCTTTGGCTTAGTTTGGAGCGAGATAGTGCTGGGTGGAATGTCCACCAATATTTATTTTATTTTATTTATTTATGGTGAAATCTTTAAATATTACCTTTGCTTTCGATAGCCACTTCTATGTAGTGCGGGATCAGTTTGGAAGGTGGCACGGGCCGCTTATTGAACAGTGCTGACAGGTACTTAACGCGATTGGTGTATCTGGAATTAGAAAGATGTTTATAAAACTTGCTACAAGAATATGGCCCAGCTGGAGTTATAAGGTGACCATCTCTCTATAATAACCAGGGATAGGTCGGGATAGGTCGGAATAGGTAGAGTTTTTAAGTACCAAATGACGTCAAATATGCTACTACGAAATCTAAATATGGATATGCCTTTTTTATCCCCGTGTCGTAATGATTCGGGTTCGAAATCAATTGTGATAAAAGCTGACGTTTCCGATTGGAAACCTTTCCGAATGTTTTAAAAAAGCCCTGCTGTACGTGTAACGCTACTTAGTTTGTTTTTAACATAGGAAAAAAGAGTTTTAGAAGACAATAATATCAATCTTAACATCAGGTGGGCCATCTGCTTGCTCCATCAGCTAGTTGTATATAAAAAAAAACATATTTTAGAATACAATTTTTATTAATCGCCAATTCCGGGTTTAAAAGGCATGTTCAGATTGCGTAGGTAATTTTCATCATTTGGTACTTAAAAACTCTACCTATTCCGAACTCTGATAATAACAAAGCCTTTAAGAAATATGCATTACGATGCACTGCCCTACGTCTATCAACTTGAGGCATACAGATGTTAAGCCTCATGTGCCTGTAATTACACCGGCAACCACACTCTTCAAACCGAAACACAGCGTTGCTGCTTGGCGGCAGAACAAGGCGTGGTGGTAGTACTTCCCCGGACGAGCCACACACAAAGAGCTCTACTACTCTTACATTAGGGAGCCAATAATGTACGGCCAAATAATGTACAGCATATGATATTGCACAGCATGATAATGCACATCTAGTTAATCCGTGTCCACTGGTTTGAATTATCGGGGTGTACATTATCATCCCGTACAATAACATGCCGTGCAATATTGTCACGTGTTGTTAATGTACACCCAGATAATGTACAGCATGATAATTGGAAGCCACTTTAGGACCGGTTTCACCATGCTCTGTTAGTTACTAATCAAGGATTAAAAGACCGTTAAATCTAACCTTAGCTGTCAAACGCGTACATTTTGACATATTTAACGGCCCTTCAATCCTTTGTTAATCTAACAGATCAAGGTGAAACCGGCCCTTAGTACCGTTGAGTCGGATTGGTTAGGTTATGTTGAAACATATAAATTACGCACGAGGCGAGCGAGCAAAGCGAGCGTGCCGAAGTGCCAGAAATTGTTTTTACGGTACCAAAGTGGCTTCCAATTATCATGCTGTACATTAACGTGCTGTACATTATCATGCTGTGTATTAACTGGCTGCACATTAACTACACGTGACAATATTGCACACCCCGATAATGTACACCCAGTTAAAACGAATCCAAAAAGGTACTAAAGTGGATTCCAAATATCATGCTGTACATTATCGTGCTTTACATTATCATGTCGTACAATAACCGGACTCAAGACAAAGCAGAGCCTTTATCAAACTTTCGTGCTGTACATTATCATGTCGTACAATAACCGGACTCAAGACAAAGCAGAGCCTTTATCAAACTTTCGTACTGTACATTATCATGTCGTACAATAACCGGACTCAAGACAAAGCAGAGCCTTTATCAAACTTTCGTGCTGTACATTATCATGTCGTACAATATCCGGACGCAATACAAAGCAGAGCCTTATGATCTTTATCAAACTTACTCATCAGTTCCCAGAATCTTCTTCAACGCGTTTTTGAGTCCCTCTACCAAAGTGTCAGGATCGAAAGCGACTCTAACAGCATACCCAGCCCGCACCGCCCGCGCCGCGTTGGCGGGCTGGTCTCCGAACACTGGCATGGACACTAGCGGCACTCCGTACCGAAGAGTCTCCAGGTTACTGAGGAGACCTCCGTGGGTGATGAACACTTTGGTGTTTTTGTGCGCTGAAGCGAAGAGAAGGATTTATAGCTCAAACCAATCAAATCAAATCAAATCAAATAAAAACGGTCTTTATTCAGTACAATCACAAGGATCACTATGATACGTCTTATATACTAGGTGAATCTATCGCCAGTTCCTCGCGACCAAAGCCTAGAAGAACGGGCAAGAAACTTACGACTTGGTTCCTAGCGTTTTTTTGTATGATCCTTTTTACAATTTTATTATGGTACCTACTTAATTGTGTAGTGTTTTAATGAGTTGGAGCATAGATCTGTCCCAAGCTTTTTTGTCATCTATATAATCAGATATTTTATAGTAAGCTTTAGTACAAAGTTTTCTTTTTATTATGTTTTTGAATTTGCTAATCGACAACTGGTGAATCTCGCTTGGGACCTTGTTAAAGAAGCGTACACATTGTCCTGCAAACGATTTGCTTACTTTAGTGAGCCTAGTAGTGGGAACAGCGAGCTTATCTTTATTTCTAGTGTTAACATTATGATGGTCGCTCTTTTTGGCATATAAATTAATATTTTTTCTAACATACATTAAATTTTCGTATATGTACTGACAGGGTAAAGTCATTACATTTATTTCTTTAAACTTATTTCTTAATATAATAAATGTCTCTCTCAATATAATAAAATGCATTTAAAATACAAAAACAAAATGAAATTGTGGTCTGAGCTATGGTTATGTACAGTTGTAACAGTTTGTGCTTTCCGGACGTACCTACAACAAACACGCATTGATAAATTCTAAAGTTTTCACCCAAGAACCAACTAAAACATTTTAATATTTGAATATCTCTAATACTATAAGACTCAAAGTCCTGACTGACTGACTGACTGACTGACTGACATATAGACAACGCACAGCTTAAACCGCTGGTCCTAGAGACTTGAAATTTGAGGAGTACATAGGTCTTATGGCGTAGAGGTGTACTAAGAACGGATTTTTGGAAATTCAACCCCTAAGGGTGTCAAAAGGGATGAAAACGTTTGTATGAAAAATTGTATTCCTTGAACCTACAAACTTGAAACTTGGAGTACATGTACTTCAAAGCTAAAAAATAGGAAAAGCATTTTTAGTTTTTTAAAACTACCCTTAATTCGTGTGCAAAGGGATGTAAAAGTTTGTATGGGAGTTTTTTGACCGCTGGTCCTAGAGACTTGAAATTTGAAAAGTACATAGCTCTTATGGTGTAGAGGTGAACTACAAAAGGGATTTTTGGAAATTCAACCCCTAAGGGTGTAAAAAGGGATGAAAACGTTGGTATGCAAAATTGTATTCCTTGAACCTACAAACTTGAAACTTGAAGTAGATGTACTCCAAGGCTAAAAAATAGTAAAGACATTTTTAGTTTTTTAAAACTACCCTTAATAAGTGTGCAAAGGGATGTAAAAGTTCGTATGGGGGTTTTTTTGACCGCTGGTCCTAGGACTTGAAATTTGAAAAGCACATAGCTCTTATGGTGTACTAAGAAGGGATTTTTGGAAATTCAACCCCTAAGGGTGTAAAAAGGGATGAAAGCGTTGGTATGAAAAATTGTATTCCTTGAACCTACAAACTTGAAACTTGAAGTAGATGTACTCCAAGGCTAAAAAATAGTAAAGGCATTTTTAGTTTTTTAAAACTACCCTTAATAAGTGTGCAAAGGGATGACAAAGTTCTTATGGCGTAGAGGCGTACTAAGAAGGGATTTTTGGAAATTCAACCCTTAAGGGTATAAAAAGGGTTGAAAACGTTTACATGAAAAATAGTATTCCTTGAACCTACAAACTTGAAACTTGGAGTACATGTACTTTAAGGCTAAAAAATAGGAAAAGCATTTTTTTGTTTTCTTAAACTACCCTTAATAAGTGTACAAAGGGATGTAAAAGTTTGTATGGGAGTTTTTTGACCGCTGGTCCTAGAGATTTGAAATTTGAAGAGTACATAGGTCTTATGGCGTAGAGGCGTACTAAAAAGGGATTTTTGGAAATTCAACCCTTAAGGGTGTAAAAAGGGTTGAAAACGTTTGTATGAAAAATTGTATTCCTTGAATCTACAAACATGAAACTTGAAGTAGATGTACTCCAAGGCTAAAAAATAGGAAAGGCATTTTTAGTTTTTAAAACTACCCTTAATAAGTGTGCAAAGGGATGTCAAAGTTTGTATGGGAGTTTTTTAACGCGTGGTGCGATTGACTTAAAACTTGAATTAAATATACTAAGAAATAAAAAATGAAGAATGACGCTTTTAACTTTTGATAATTACCCCTGCAAAGGGTGCAAATGACTGTAAAAATTAGTATGGGAGATTTTTTACGCATAGTGCGATTGATTTCAAACTTGAAGTAAATATACTCCACAATAAATCATTTAAAATCACGTTTTCAATATTTTAAAACTACCCCTGCAAAGTGTGCAAAGGGATGTCAAAGTTTCAAGGTTTGTATGGGAGATTTTTAACGCGTAGTGTAATTAACTTCAAACTAAAAGAAAATGTGTTCTAAGGATAAATAACAAAAAGACAGTTTGATTTTCGAAAACAACCCCTAGAACGTTACCCTCCTTCGTTGCGCTCGAGTAAAAAGGATACAACGAGGCGTCAATATTTATAGGGACATTCTAAAAACGGGAATCTTGAGTTGGTACGAAGAGATCTGAGGGTGTCTACCGTGCCTGGGGATCAAAGTCGTGAAGCTGTTTCGTTTCGTTTGTTTTTGGGGTAGAAACTAGAAAAAAATAAGTACATATTTTCCGTTTAAGGTTGTCTTTGTTGTATTTGTCATGTTTGTGCTAAGCTCAGTACCCATACCTACCTACCTAATATAGGTAATGTACGCCTATAGGTATCTCTTATACGTAGGTATTTAAAATCCTACCCTAATAATATACAACTCAATGCGAAAGTTACGATGTTTGGATGTTTGTGGCTCAATCACGGCTCACCACTTCAACGCGTGCGAAGCCGCGGGAAGCCACTAGTACATATATAAAATTAAACCTCTTCAAGGAAATATATTCAAAAATTATTTGAGAAAATGGTGGTAGCTGCAACAAATGTACTTTTTTTATACATGGTGTTGTTAATCTGAGATATACATACCTATATTATATTTATGTTTCATATAAGGAATCGGCTCTGATAGATTTTTTGTCAAAGAAATACTCAATAGGTATTTTTCTTAAATAAACATATTTTCAAAATATAAGCAGGTAAGCGTGAGTAACTTTTCATTTACAAAAATATTACGAAGAGATCCTGTACTGTTCACATTGTACGAACGCAAGCTTATCTAGGATCGAAAGGAGCCTCTTGAGGCGCACTTCAGACCTTTTAAATAAAATAAATAAATAAATATTGGTGGACATTCCACACAGCACTATCTAGCCCCAAACTAAGCCAAAGCTTGTGATATGGGAACCAGATAGCTGATATACTACTTATATACTTTTTTTTGTAAATACATACTTATAATATTATATAACACCCAGACAGAGAACAAACATCAATGTTCATCACACAAATGTTTGTTCTCGGTGGGGATCGAACCCACGGCCAACGGCACAGAAGGCAGAGCTACTACCAACTGAGCTGTGAAGGCTGTCACCACAAAGTAACTAGTGAAAAATTACCTAGAATGGCAGACTGCGGCATCCAAGACCTGATATGCACATTCTTCGGCAGACCCTGGAGCTCCTCCTCGAACTTCCACAGCACGGTGTAGGGCAGAGCGCCCAGCATGGCCAGCAAGTCTTTCTTAGTGGCGGCGGGAAGCGCTGACGACTTGAGGACGGAACCCATGCTAAAGTAGACCACGCCTTGCGGTGACGTGTCTAGCAGATCTTGTAAATCCTGAAATAATATTGTATTTTTATTAAACTTGCTGATAGAACAAGCTGACGGTGCCGATCCAGCCCTCGAAAAAGGTTGTGGTCACAGCCACCCGAAAATACGACGTCGAGACTGATATAAACTCGCTCATGATCGATATGAAGAATGCACTAGCATTCTGCATCATTACTCATTAGACATGTTAACAATATACAGGGGCCTTATGCTCACTTCGAGCGAGATTATCTCACGATGGAGATGACGTCATATCTCGTTCAATAACTCGTTGACCTTGCGTCTCGCACGAACTTTGTATGAGAAAATTGGGGAGTTAGATAGTGAGAATGGGGATAAATAGTTATCGAACGAGATATGACGTCATCTCTAACGTGAGATAATCTCTGTCGAAGTGAGCATAAGGCCCCTGGATGGAATTTTTTAACCCCACCAGAAGGGAAAGTACTTTAAATACTGGAGATAGAAAATTTTACTCAAAGGTATAAAATATCTGAATAAATAGATGACCAAAAAGCTTGGGACTGAACTATGCTCCAACTCATTAAAAACACTAAACAATTAAGTAGGTACCATAATAAAATTTTAAAATGGATCATACAAAAAAAACGCCGTAGAACCAAGCCGTAAGTTTCTTGCCCGTTCTTCTAGGCTTTGGTCGCGAGGAACTGGCGATAGATTCACCTAGTATACAACGTGTTCCTTAAGTTGTGTATATAAACTTCAGGGGGCTAAAGTACCCATCAATATGAACAACTTTTTCTAAGGAACCAACACTGTGAACGCGAAAAAAAAAACAGCTGTTTCATACATTTTAGCCTGGTAGGTATTGAACTTTTGTATGAAACAGCTGTTTTTTTTTTCGCGTTCACAGTGTTGGTTCCTTAGAAAAAGTTGTTCATATTGATGGGTACTTTAGCCCCCTGAAGTTTGTATACACAAGTTATGGAACACCTTGTATAAGACGTATCAAAGTGATCATTGTGATTGTACTGAATAAAGACCGTTTTGATTTGATTTGATTCGATTTGATTTGTTAACATTCCTTTATTTTTAAAAAGAAAGAGATTTCATTCAATTTACCACGTTTGTTAGAAAGATTTGATCCATAAGATTGATCCTGACGATCGATGCCATAAAAGTACTATTACTATTTAGAAATTTTAGTCGGTTCGATTCCCGGGTGTGGCAAGCGAAATTTAGAAAATCTTTGAATGCAGTTTTCTTTCTTTTTACAAAAAAACGAATGTGTCGAAAGTAAAATTTACTACCTCCAGTATTTAAAGTACTTTCCCTTTAGGTGGCGTTAAAATAGTCCACCCTGTATAATACTAGCGGCCTGTCCCAGCTTCGCATGGGTCGATATACATTTTTTGAACAATTTAGGATAAACTTAGACCGTAGGCTCAAGTCTCGCATCTAACTTATTTCATACAATTGCACGCCCTTCTGAGTCAGTGCAGCAGTGAAAACGTTCGTTCTCTAATATGAGGCCTCCGTGTCAGTAATTCTACAAGAAGTACAACTGGTAGTACAAATGACACACTTTTGTATCTCTAGTACTTCCGTAACCATCACCTATAACAAAGCATTACTTCGTAAGACACGCATGATAAAAAAAAAAAAATTGGTGGACATTCCACACAGCACTATCTCGCCCCAAATTAAGCCAAAGCTTGTGATATGGGAACCAGATAGCTGATATACTACTTATATACTTTTTTTTTGTAAATACATACTTATAGTATTATATAACACCCAGACAGAGAACAAACATCTATGTTCATCACACAAATGTTTGTTCTCGGTGGGGATCGAACCCACGGCCTACGGCGCAGAAGGCAGAGCTACTACCAACTGAGCTGTGTAGGAACGTGCCCTACGATGCCCTGCCCTGCGTTCATCAACTTGAGGCATACAGATGTTAAGCCTCATGTGCCTGTAATTTAACGACAACCACACTCTTCAAACCGAACCTACTTTACGTACCTTAGGCAAAGTTTGAACAGTCTCTCCGATATGGAAACCTCCGATTTCCACGATATTAGGCGCCATGCTCTGCGCGGGCGCAAACGATGAATGCGAGTTCACGAAGAGTATGGAAACATTGTACAGCGCCGCGTCTAGAGGAGGCAGCGCTACGTTGCGCGCCGCGGCTAGAGACGAAAACATCGTCTCATACATTTGTTCAGTCTCAGACTTTACCCACCTGGGGAGAATTTAGGGCTAGTTAATAAATTACTAAGTAGATCTTATTTACAAACAAAATAAATAAATTATCTACGAATTAATAACGATAAACTAAGATGAAAATAATAGTAGATCTCTTTGTGTGTGGCTCGTCCGGGGAAGTACTACTACCACGCCTTTTCCTGCCGCCAAGCAGCAACGCTGGGTTTCGGCTTGAAGAGTGTGGTTGCCGGTGTAATTACAGCCACATGAGGCTTAACATCATTAATTGTTTTTAATTGCATGCTGTCTGTCTCCTACAATTATTGTAACATTTAGCATGCTCTACTGTATCTTTGTTTTTAATTTTATGAATTTAATTATTGATGTATACGATGTTGGTGATGCAAATAAATAAATAAATAAACTAAGCTGAAAAACATAGCCACTTACCAATCACTCATCAACATCAGACTGTACAAGCCAACGTTGCCCATCCGTTCGAAGAAGCTCATAGGGACGTTGAAGTCGTTAAAGAGCAGCGGCAGAACTGGCACCGACCTGACCTCGTCCACCAAGCCTTCCGACATCGGCTGCAGGACCGTCCCGCTGAGGACTATCCACGGAACTTGGAGGATTGCTGCGTACCTGAAACAAACACCCGATAGTCAACGTCAAAGTCAAAGTCAAAAGGTATTTCAATAAAATCACAAGGATCACCTTGAAACGTCTTAAAGCTAGGTGACTCTAGGTGCCAGTTCCACGCGACCAAAGCCTAGAAGAACAGCCAACAAACTTACGGCTTGGTTCCTACCGCTCTTTTGTATGATCCTTAATACAATAGTGAAGCTCCAGAATGGTGCCAATCGAATTTAGTAAAGCTTAGGTATAACAATCAACGTCACACTATTATTTGCAAAAAAAACCGTCCTCAAAAACTGAAAATAGTAGTGGTTCGCCCCGAACTGAGATTTCGTGATGTCCGCTCCAGTCTTACATTGATACCAAACACGATATTTGGCCTCTGACTACCCCCTAACCTACTTGAGACTAGTATTCTCTTATCTGTGCTTGAGGTAACCAATTGTATCTCAAAAACTTACTTACTACTTGAGGTAACCAATTGTATCTCAAAAATCATAAATACGTTCTAGAATAAAAAAAATGGTATTGGGATGTACAAACCAAACCCTTTCATATGACCTCAATTGGTATATTTGTTTTTAATTTAATTACTAAGTGGTTACTATCACAATGCATTGTCACGCACCCCACGAAGCACCGCCGGCATAGATGTTAAGCCTCATGTACAGTGGCGTAGCTATGGTATGGTCAGGTGGTGCAGTGGCCCAGGCCCCGGAGCTCAGGGGGCCCTCATCCTAAGCTTTGAAGAGAGAGGGTCAGCCAGCTCCCGAAGCTAGAAAACCTAAAGCCTGCTCACAATTTTTTTTGTTTATGATTTATTTTAAGGGCCAATGTAACTTGAAGCTATGTGAAAAGAGGCGGTGAGGACCCGATTATTTCTCTATGCACCGGGGCCCTTGTCCACCTAGCTACGCTACTGCTCATGGGCTTGTAATTTCGGTAACATTTCAAACCGAAACACAGCAACGCTGCTTGGCGGCAGAAATATACATCATCAAGTATAACTTACCCAGCATCGACGTCTGAGAAGAAGGTCTCAGTGACCACAGCATCGAACTTATCCTTCACCAGGCTCTCTTTCAAGGCTGCTATGCTCAGGGTGGCCATGGAGATCTGTGCGGAGAAGTATCGGACGAAGTAGAGCCCTCCGCCAGTGCGCTTCGGATCAGTCATGTCGATAGCTGTGGAAAATAATACCTATCTTTTACAAAAACACAGCCTATAAATACATTGAAACACATAAAACGATACTTTTGCTGCAGGGTACCACAAACCAAGACAGTACTAATACAATGGGCGGTCTTATCGCTAACAGCGATCTCAACCAGCAATTTCATTTTGATCGATACATGTTTTCATCTCAAAAGCTGCTAGTTTACTAAACTGTGTGCAATGTGATTGCACACAAAATGGTTAAAAGCGACTTTTCGAAAATGAGTTTAGTGATTTTATATCTTTCAACATGTCCAAACGTGCGAGCGAGAGTCACATTAGCTCTTGTCTTCGCCTTAACTGGCACCTAGATTCACCATGAATTCACTTTGAAACGCCATAAAGCTTTAAGGCGTTTCAAAGTGATCCTTGTGATCCAATTAAATCAAAAAAAGTTTATTTTGTGTCACAAAAACAGGCGAAATACAAAGAACAATATTTGTTAGGACAAAAAAATCGGTCGTCACTCAGCTTCGTCTTGGTGCTATAAATAGTGTTATTTTTTTTTATACTACTCGCTGATGGACCAAGCAGATGGCCCACCTGATGTTAAGTGGTAACCATCACCTATAACAAAGCATTGCCTCGTAAGTCACGCACGATTGGAACGTGTCCTACGATGCACTGCCCTGCGTCCATCAACTTGAGGCATACAGGCGTTGACAGCCTTCACAGCTCAGTTGGTAGTACCTAGCTCTGCCTTCTGCGCCGTAGGCCGTGGGTTCGATCCCCACACAGAACAAACATTTGTGTGATGAACATAGATGTTTGTTCTCTGTCTGGGTGTTATTTAATATTTGATCGAGTGAGCGAAGCGAACGAAGATCTTAGTTTCAACTTGGGCGATTTGGCATTTTATGTATGTATGTATGTATGTATGTATGTATGTATGTATGTATGTATGTATGTATGTATGTATGTATGTTTGTCTGGCCATAACTTTCGAACCGTTAATCCGATATGCATGAAATTTTATAAGTCGATAGCTTGTACTTGAGAAATTTACTGGTAAGTATATGAGTAAAATCGGATAAAGGGTTATAAAGATATGGGGTTTTTTAAGGGGGCGAATTTAAAAAAAGTTACTTAAAAAAATCAAGTAACATGTCATATGAAAGGGCTTTGTTTGGACATTCCAAAACCATTTTTACTTTTTTTCTAGGACTCCCGGTTTTTAAGATACAACAAAAAAGTAAAATTAAGATAACCAACGATCCAAGAGCTCCCATCTCTAGGAATTTCGTTGACATCAAGGTTTTTCTACTGGTCGGCCACTTCCTTTGATTTTTCTTATTTTTTTTTCTTGAAATAAATTGAGAAGGTACTCAGTTCTCATAAAATGGTGACAACGACCAGGTCTAATGATGGAGCCAAGGTCTGTTCAACGGAACTCTTCAATAAATAGACTAATAGAGTTGAAACTTGGTTACCATACCAAGTTAGTAGGCGGTAGTCAGAAAAAAGTCCAAACCTAATGTTTGGACTTGCCTCTGACTACCTACTCAAAGTTTTCGTGTTTTCGTCGGGTCGCATCACGAGATCTCAGTTCGGGGCGAACCACTAGTATAAGTATGTATTTACAAAAAAAAAAATATCCGCTATCTGGTTCCCATATTACAAGCTTTGGCTTAGTTTGGGGCGAGATAGTGCTGTGATGTCCACCAATATTTTTTATTATATTTGATCGAGTGAGCGAAGCGAACGAAGATCTTAGTTTCAACTTGGGCGATTTGGCATTTTATGTATGTATGTATGTATGTATGTATGTATGTATGTATGTATGTATGTTTGTCTGGCGATAACTTTAGAACCGTTGATCCGATCTGCATGAAATTTGATATGTCGATAGCTTGTACTTGAGAAATTTACTGGTAAGTATATGAGTAAAATCGGATGAAGGGTTTTTGAGATATGGGGTTTTTTAAGGGGGCAAAAATAAAAAAAGTTACATAAAAAAATCAAGTTACATGTCATATGAAAGGGCTTTGTTCGGACATACCAAAACAATTTTTACTTTTTTTTTGGGACGCACGGTTTTTGAAATAAAACGAAAAAAGTTAAATTAAGATAACCACCGATCGAAGAGCTCCCATCTCTAAGAGTTTCGTTGACATCAAGGTTTTTCTA
This sequence comes from Chloroclysta siterata, assembly GCA_932294275.1. Taxonomy (NCBI): domain Eukaryota; kingdom Metazoa; phylum Arthropoda; class Insecta; order Lepidoptera; family Geometridae; genus Chloroclysta; species Chloroclysta siterata. The sequence continues at coordinate 4,880,181 of OW028595.1, forward strand.
CTGGTCGGCCAGTTCCTTTGCTTTTTCTTATTTTTTTTTCTTGAAATACATTCAGGAGGTACTCAGTTCTCATAAAATGGTGACGACGACCAGGTCTGATGATGGAGCCAAGGTCTGTTCAACGGAACTCTTCAATAGATAGGCCAATAAAGGTGAAACTTGGTTACCATACCAAGTTAGTAGGCGGTAGTCAAAAGAAAGTCCAAAGATAATGTTTGGACTTGCCTCTGACTACTACCTACTCAAAGTTTTGATGCGTTCGTCGGTTCGCATCACGAGATCTCAGTTCGGGGCGAACTACTAGTTATTATTTATTTATACAGATGTTAAGCCTCATGTGCCTGTAATTACACCGGCAACCACACTCTTCAAACCGAAACACAACGTTGCTGCTTGGCGGCAGAAAAAGGCGTGGTGGTAGTACTTCCCCGGACGAGACACATACAAAGAGCTCTACTACTCTTTATAGTGTTTGATGTATCTATACCAGCTAACGTTGGTCTTCCGTGACTTTGGACTTTGACTTTGAAATCCTTGGAGTACTTACACTCAACGATCGGCCTTGTGACGCTAGCATCAATGATATGTAGTCCCTTCTCGGACTCCGTAGGCGGGTAGGGGGTAACCCATGTTACCTGGAAATTGAAGAGAAGTTATTATTTAGGAGCTTGAGAACTGATTTCATCATGCTCTGTTAGTTACTAATCAAGGATTAACAGGCCGTTAAATCTAACCTTAGCTGTCAAACGCGTACATTTTGACATATTTAACGGCCCTTTAATCCTTTGTTAATCTAACAGAGGTGAAACCGGCCCTTAATATGTCAAAATGTACGTGTTTGACATCTAAGGTGAGATTTAACGGCCTGTTAATCCTGGATTAGTAACTAACAGAGTATGGTGATCAGCTCTAACTATCTCAGCACGAGCCGCGGTAGCCGTTACATTAGGATACCTCGTGTGCCTGTAATTTCCCGAGCGAGCACACTCTTCAAACGAAAACCCAGCAACGCAGCCGGCAGAAATAAATAGGTATGGTGATAGTACTTCCCCGGACGAGCCACAAATAACTCTACTACTACTTGACACGTACTTGGACGTGACAGGTTGCAAGCCCATCGCCGCCTTTAGAATACTAACTAGCTACATAACTATTTCGTAGATTGCACTCATAATATACTTCCCAAGCAACATGATCACGTGAAAAGTGACGACAAACTGACGTCATCTTTGAAACAATGACGTCCTTCGCTATAGATGACGTGATAAAATGACGTGATTCGGAGCTATATGTCGTCGTTTGCTTTATATGACGTAATAAAATGACGTGTTTCTGAGCTATATGTCGTCGTTTGCTTTATATGACGTGATAAAATGACGTGATTCGGAGCTGTATGTCGTCGTTTGCTTTATAAGACGTCATCAAATAACGTGATTCGGAGCTAGACATCGTCGTTCATTTTTTAAGACGTCGTCAAATGACGTGATCCTACACTCTGTATCGTCATTCGCCTTTAATAACGTAATCAAATGACGTGACCCTGCGCTGGATATCGTCTTTCACCATACATAACGTCACCAAATGACGTGTCCTTGCGCTGTGTATCGTCATTCGCCTTAAATAACGTCATCAAATGACGTGACCCTGCGCTGGATATCGTTTTACGCCTTATATATCGTCACCAAATGACGTGACCCTGCGCTGTGTATCGTCATTCGCCATAATGTACTGTATGTTTCACATTTATTATAGAGGTATTATAGTATAATATACTGTACTGTACTGTACTATACTGTAAATACTGTACTATACTGTACTGTACTGTACTATACCGTACTATACTGTACTATACTGTACTATACTGTACTATACTGTACTATACTGTACTATACTGTACTGTACTATACTGTACTATACTGTACTATACTGTACTATACTGTACTATCCTGACCGTACCGTACCGTACCGTAACGTAACGTACCGTACCGTACCGTACCGTACCGTACCGTACCGTACCGTACCGTACCGTACCGTACCGTACCGTACCGTACCGTACCGTACCGTACCGTACCGTACCGTACCGTACCGTACCCTACTGTACCGTACTGTTATAGTATTGTACAGTATTGGACAGTACAGTACAGTACTATACTATGCTATATTATACCATAATAAATGAGAAAGGTGATGTGAATGTTTGTAACCACGTATCTCCGTAACTTATTTTATTTAGATGAAATTTGGTATGAAGATAGTTTAGGTTCTAGAATAATACATAGGTTGATCTATATTTAAAATGAATCTCTGAGGGGGTTTAAGTTTACAGGAATATTATTATTACTTGTTCGATTCACGCAAAACCCGGTATAAATAAAATACAAAGTAAATAATTTATCACGGGGGTGTGCAATTCTGCTTTTTTTTCTAGCCGTGCATGCTGTTTGGAAAACAATACCAAACTATTTACTACCTACTGAAGGAATACAACGAAAGACCAGGCGGTATACATAATTATGACTATAGCCTGTTGAAAAAAAAAAAGTACGGTTTATTGTTTGACATTTTTTATGGCGGGCATCGGGCATCACAACAGTAATTAATACATAATTTTGTGAAAAGTTTTCATTAAATTCCTAGGGGTTAGTAGGTATGTACGTGGTTGCTGAAGAAGAAACGAAGAATGAGGAGATTGCTGTAAACGTGGTCATAGTCTCATCAGTTAAGTTTATCTTTGTAAAATGGAATATCTTCACAACAATGATTCCAGTATTTTGTCCGTAGACTTTGTTAGTGTACAAAATGCACGTGATAGGCCTTGACTAACAGTTTTTAACTACAGTATGCCTGCATGTCCTTTCGTTTAATTATAATGATATAAGTACTTTAAAAATAAACATTACTATTTTACTTTTTTTTTTTTGAAAGGTTCAGTCCAACCATTTCTGTCTACTGATGGTGATACAACAAGTATCCTACGCATAGAGGTAAAGTATTATCTACCTATATTTTTTTTCATTATGTTTATATTGGATTAGTTACAATCTGATAGAGGTGTTTACTAATAACATTATAATTTTGTTTTTAGTGCCACAACAACCGTTCATGCCTACTGAAGAACTAGTTAGTGTTAATACTACACCTACACAATAAAATTGAGAGGTAAGTCTTTGTCTTCATATGACTTTTTTATCACATTGCCTGCCTAAAACATAGAAGATCTGAGAGAATAAAAGAGTTAAAATATGCACAAACCTTTGGCTAATGATATGGCAGCTTCCATACAAAAATGTTGAAATGAATGTTGAAAAATGACTGCTGGGTTTTATTTACTTTAAAGAAAATTATTATGTGTTTTAGGGTCATCACAATCATCGTTGTATACTGAAGAATTAAGAGTTCCAACAACGCATCATACCAAATTAAAAGGTGCTATGCCTGCAGATGGCTTTTCTGCAACTACACAGCATTGGAAGTTTGAGTGGTAGAATGTACTTAATATAATTACTTAATTGGTTTAATTATAAGTAAGTATTTTAAGGTGTGGAAATGTAGTGAATTATCCATGAATTTTGTTGTGAGCATTTTTTGTGTAATTTTACCCTATTAAAACTTATTGTCCTACTAACCTACCTATTGTGTTTGTTTTTTAGATGAGTCCAAACTCAGGACGTAAGGTAATAATAACATAAGGTTGTTTGAGAAGACTAATACGGCCGGCAACATACGTCAGGTTTCGCATCGGGTTCCTCGATCAGGTTACCGAATACGGGCACCCGACGGGAAACCCGATGCAAAAACCTGACGTATCTTGCCACTCTACGACGACATTATGACGTTACAGGTGACGTCAAAATTGACGTAATTTAAAACGTGATTGTCACGATGAATACGACGACATTTTAGACGTTACAGTTCACGTCAAAATCACGTTAGTTAATCACGACAAATTTGACGCCATTTATGACGTGATTGTCACGACGTATACGACGATATTTTAGACGTCATCGTTGACGTCAAAATCACGTAAGCTAATCACGTCATTAATGACGCACTAATTTGTGACATCCTCACGTCAAAACTGACGTCTTAAATGACGTGATGCGACGTCTTTCGATGCCGTAAAATTCACGTCATTATTCACGTGACCATGTTGCTTGGGTTATAATCTTTAGTACATTATCCCTAACACTAACAGAACATACAACTATGTTTGCGTAGTATTAGGTAGGTACACACTTTACCTGCTATACCTACCTATCTAATCTTCCGCGGCAAAAAACTGCGGAAATAAATATTTGTATGATGTAATACTATTGTACGTTAGCAAATATATTTCATCATGCTCTTCCAAACAGGTACAAAGCGTCACTGAAAAGGAGTTACGTGAGTTCACAGTGCGCCTAATTACCTCAAGTCTGAGTTTTTTTTTCGTTTTCCGTATCGACAGGCCGTTTTTGTATGGAGACTTAATGTATCTCTCGCTCGCACATTTCAAAATTTTGGAAAACTTGTTTCTATTAAAATTATTGTTTTACTAAACTGTGTGCAATCACATTGCACACAGTTTAGTAAAACAATCATTTTAATCTAAAAAATGTTTAAAAAAAAAGTTTTTTTGCTATTTTTGAAAATGAGTTTAGTGATTTTATATCTTTCAACATGTCGAAACGTGCGAGCGATCAACCATATATTGCACACAATTCAGTAAAAATATGATTTTGATCCAAATAAGTTTTACTAATTAAAATTTTGCAAACTTTTTAGTAGGAAGACTTCTTTCACAACTTGGCGCGCAGAAATGTTATTTTCTTTGTAAAGTTAGCTTAATTTAAAATCTAAAAACTCGGAATTGAAGGTTGTTTTTATACTACTTACTGATGGAACAAGCAAATGGCCCAACGATGTTCAGAGGTAACCATCGCCTTTAACAAAGCATTGCCTATTTCCGCCGCCGAGCAAGTTAATATGCGGCGAAATAAGAGGCACTTGAAGCATACAGATGTTTAGCATGCTCAAGTTAATAAACGCAGGGCAGTGCATCGTAGTCAGTGGCGTAGCTATCGTAGAACCAGGTGGTGCAGTGCACCAGGGCCCCGGAGCTCAGGGGGCCCTTTAACCTAAGCTTTGAAAAGAGAGGGTCAGCCAGCTCCCGAAGCTAGAAAACCTTGAGCCTGCTCACATTTTTTTTTAAATTATTTATTTGAAAGGCCAATATAAGTTCAAGCTATGGTGAAAGAGGGGTGAGGGCCCGATTCTTTCTCTATGTACCGGATCGTAGGGCACGTTCCTATCGTGCGTGACTTACGAGGCAATGCTTTGTTATAGTTGATGGTTACCACTTAACATAAGGTAGGCCCACCTGATGTTAAGTGGTACTTAACCTTTATCTGCTTTAGCAAAGCTTACCTTTATTATGGGAACTAAAAGGTAATATAATACTTATATAAGTAGTTTTTATTTTTTAAATACATCCTTATACTATATGTATAACTATAAAAAAATAATTGATTGATATAGTGCGTTGTGATATAATGTGGTGTAGCGTTACAAAAGTTTCGTTTCTCACCTCATGTCCTGCCTTCAGCAGCGCCTTCACGATGCCCTGCCCGAGGTGGTTGTGACTCCTGGAAGGGATGCTGAAGATGCACAGGATATGGTAGCCGTCAGCAGCGACCAGCATCGCGGCTAGCGCGACCACTACTTTCAAATTCATCTTTGGTGACTGAAAACAGTTTTATAATACTTACTTAATACTACTTGAACAAGCAGATATAGCCTGTACCGCAAGTCTAAGTTTTGTTTTTCATATTTCGTAACGTCAGAACCCCAAGTATGAGTTGTGTTTACCATATTTGGTTATTCGTATTTCGCTTATGTTCCGTGTTCATTGCGGGTTTTGTATGAAGATTCGATAGAGAACTTTATGTTGCAAGTATGATGAAAATTAGTAGTAGAACAGTTCCGTATCGGTATCTCTATCGCGGTATAACATAAACGAAAAACGAAAAACCAAATATGGTAAGCAAAAATCATACTTGGGGTGCAGGACTTGTTTGTATGGAGATTCGGTAAGCGCCTCTATCGGCGTGCTAAGAACTCACGACTCTCCATACAAAGAGGCCTGACTTTACGAAAAACTAGAGACGAAAAATAAAACTCAGACTACAGATGTTAGGTACTTGATGCACAATAACTTAACTTATTTCACATTTTATAAAACTTGATGCAAATTAAATATGCATTTACAAGAAATAATACTAATCATATTAATGAGTAAGATATAAGTTTGGTTTCTGCACTGATAGGGGGACCAGGAATAAAACTTGTAAGAAGTTTGAAAGTAGCGCCTGTGATGGATAAGTTGAGGAGCAATAGCTTAGCGTGGTATGGGCATGTCATGAGGGACGAAAGTCATATTACGAGAAGAGTGTTGGAAATGGATGTGGATGGTTTTAGAAAGAGAGGCAGGCCAAAGAAAAGATGGATAGACTGTGTGAAAGATGACATGAGTAAGAAAGGAGTGAGCACCGAGATGACGAATGATAGAGGAGAGTGGAAGAAGAAAACCTGTTGTACCTACCGACCCCATGCAGCGTGGGATGAGGGCAGGAAGATTAATTATTGTAAACAATCACGTCCATAAACATAATACCTTTGTACTGGAATATGGATTGCGTAAGTTAGACAAATCTATTTAATTAAATCAGAGGAATAAAAGATTGGAGTTAACTAACAAAGTGTAACCTACCTATGGCTACCTACGAGTACTTGTCAAACACTAGTATTGTACCTATTTATTAGAAGTAGCTATAAATATATGAACGATATCAGTTAAGTACCTACCTCTGATCTGATACAAACAATGATTTGATGTGGTGTAACATAAATGAATAATACGTACCACCTATTGTCAAGTAGTGACTGACAGACTGATTGAGTAGTGACTGACGCAATATTAAAACGCTAGGTATAATACTGCCCTCCTAATTTAGAAAACCGTAAGTAGGGTTTTTATCAAAAATTATCGTTAGTTAGCTATAGATTCGGAATTAGCGTGTTGAGATCTATAATGTTCTCTTTGACGTATTTTAATTTTAAATAAAAATGAGCACCGTAACCGCGACACTGGTCACTTTTATAAGAAAAAAAACTTTTGGCGCGAATATCTCGAAACTATACTTTTAGTAGTTACGGTTGTCTAAACTAGGAGGGCAGAATAGGTATAGAGTACCTTTTCTGAAAAATAAAAAACCGATTTCAAATAAGTAAGTACACTATTCTTCTTGTCGTGTCACCAGTTTCTGTTTAACTAGTGTGGTGAAAGGATTTTAAGTAGGTTCTAGGTACGTCTCAAAGAGGTATCGTTTGAGAGTACCTACTGGCACTGTGCTTATCAATTTTTAAACCTACCTACCGATATCTTAAATACCTACCTATTAGCCCTCACAGTTCAGTCGGTAGTAGCTACGCTGTAGGCCGTGGGTTCAATCCCCACCGAGAACAAACATTTGTGTGATGAACATAGATCTTTGTTCTCTGAAATTTTATAGGAAAAAAAAGTATTAAATCAGCGATCTGGTTGTTGTGGTGGATAGTGCTGTGTGGAATGTCCACCTTTACTTACACTTCATTTCATTTTTATTTATTAATTATATCGATTCCTAGGTATCGATCGATATTCGACTAAACAACGCGCAACCAAAGTCGCCGGCATAACACATGCTATAATTTTAATCAATCAAATCTTGATAGGTACCTACAACAATATGGACTTATTGCTACGTGCGTGCGTGCTAGACTAGACTTACACATACCTACAAAGGTAGATAGGAAGGTAGGTACCTACATTGTTTGCTCCTGTCTGTGATGCGAATTTGTAAGACTGAAGATAGGTACCTATTTTATTATTTATTCTGCCGTTTCCGCCCTAGATAATAGTAGTGAATTTAATTTAAGAGTAGTAGGTAGAGCTCTTTGTGAAGGGCTCGTCCGGGAAATTACTACCACCTCGCCTTTTTCTGCCGCCAAGCAGCAACGCTGTTTCGGTTTGAAGAGTGTGGTTGCCGGTGTATAGTTACAGGCACATGAGGCTTAACATCTGCTCTGGCTCAGGTTGATGGACGCAGGGCAGTGCAGACGTTCCTATCGTGCATGACTTACGAGGTAATGCTTTGTTATAGGTGATGGTTACCACTTAACATCAGGTGGGCCATCTGCTTGTTCCATCAGCTAGTTGTATAAAAAAAATTCTCAAACGGCAAAGGAAATCGTGAGGAAACCGACATTTCCTAGAACTTAAAAACTTCTAAAACATGTGTCAAGTGCTCAAGTGCTTCGAAGCGCACTTTAAATCCTTTCACTACATTCTTTCGAAAAACCTAGTGACACGACAAGAATGCCAGTACCTAGTATGGAAAGGGGTATTCTAGGGTTCACAAGGCCAAAAAAAAACAAGCCACAGACATTAGGAAAACTACAAAATGCTCAACGATTAAACGAAGTGGACCAAGATGGTAACTAAATGAAATCTTGAACACAATACAAAAAGATGAAGCTGAGGGAGATTTCAGCTCTCCCGCGATTATAAAATGAAACTGGATGCCAAGGTAGATTCATTCAAGTTTAATCCACAATTAGGTACAGTCTTGTTTTGCAATGGACAAAAATATCTTACCGGAAGACCAGTCCTGTCCACAAGAAAATTATCAAGGTCATTCCCACTCCGCGCTAGTGACGTGACAATGCGCCTAGGGATGGGAAAGACAAAATGGTGGACGACACAATCGCCACAAAGCTTCACCGATGGACTATGGAAACTATTCCTTTTTTTTCGAACGAGTTAAGATCGACCTCAAAGTTAAACTTTAAGGGCCGCTTGCACACGATTAATGGTGTTTAGAGAGACACATTTTTTTATACTACCTACATACTGATCGAAGTAATGGCCCACCTGATTAATCGCACTAATCGCATTGACAAAGCTAATCTCGAATAACGTCTTGCACAAGAAAAAATAAGCCGCTAAATATTACAAGCAGTCTGTCACACTATGGGAATAATGTTTCCGCTAAATCTGTTTCGTTTTGGTAAACGTGTTTAACTAATTTGCAAGCTGCCTACACATCGCTATACGGTATTCGCGTTTTTGTTTGCTTAGTATTCTTTCTTTTGCGTTTGCTTTACTTTTAGTTTTTTTTTTGTGTAAAAAAAGTACAAAAGTCCAAATATCTTGAACACATAGTCCACACATCGTTACGAACCGCGTTTCGTATTCGTCTTGTTCGTGAAAAAAACAATATAGACGAATAGAGTTGTACTTAGGGCTCTTTGTGAAGAGCTACCACCACGCCTTTTTCTGCCGCCAAGCAGCGTTGCTGTGTTTCGGTTTGAAGAGTGTGGTTGCCGGTGAAATTGCCTCGGATTTATGGACGCAGGGCAGTGCCGCCGGCCGTTTTTGGGTTCCGTACCCAAAGGTAAAAACGGGACCCTATTACTAAGACTCCGCTGTCCGTCTGTCACCAGACTATATCTCATGAACCGTGATAGTTAGACAATTGAAATTTTCACAGATGATGTATTTCTGTTGCCGCTATAACAACAAATACAAAAAAAAGAATATAATAAATATTTAAGGGGGCTCCCATACAACAAACGTGATTTTTTAGTCGTTTTTATAGATATTGGTGCGGAACACTTCGTGCGCGAGTCTTCTTGGCCGGTTTTATTTGTATGGAGATTTGGTATGGATATTCGTTATGCGACTCTATCGGGCGTATACTTACAAAAAAGGCCTGATGATACGAAAAACAAAACTTAGGCTAGAGGTAGGTACAGGTTTTTTTGGGTTTTTGAAGTAGATACCTGAAGAGGTGACGTGAGCGATCGTCTTTGTTTATGTTTTGGTTTGATACGGTAAGTAAGGTAACATTTAGGAAGGTTATGAACCCTAAGTAACATTTTAGCTAGGTAGGTATAGAACTTTTGTATGCAACAGCTGGAGGAAAGTTTATGAGGCATTTCATGAAAAACTTCGAAATTTCAAAAGTCTTAGAACAAAATTTGTTCGCCATGACTTGTATAAGTTGTATAAGCAGAGTATTATAAGGGTATTATAATATTATAAGGTTTCCGGAGTTATAAGAGTTATGTTACACGTTGTATAGTGTAATTTTGAATCCATATGCGTAAATGAAAGTGTATTGCATTCATGTTACAAATTATAATAAACTAGCGACCCGCCCCGGCTTCGCACGGTTATTGTGGGTTATCCCTAAGAGATTATGCATATAAACCTTCCTCTTGAATCACGCTTTCTATAAAAAACCGCATCAAAATCCGTGGCGTAGTTTTAAAGATTCAAGCATACATAGGGATATAGGGACAGAGAAAGCGACTTTGTTTTATACTATGTAGTGATGTGAAGTACAAGTAGGTACGTACCTACCTACTGTGTAGATCATCTCGAACAAATCGGATTGTCGTGTTATTATTCGTATTATTTACTTTAAAATCTTCTTATTTATTGATTCAGTTAACATTGCTTAACAGTAACGGCCGGTTTCTGAAAGCTCGATCAAACCTAATCGTATGTCAAGTCATCTCTATCTAATTTGATGTAATAGCTGAAATAGCAAATGACTTGACATCCGATGACGTTTGATCGAGCATTCAGAAACCGGCCGTTAGCATTTTATTTTATATGATTAATATATTATGAATTTACTTATTATAATAATAATATTAAACAAATATAATATATTAGGTACCTACCTACCTACGCAATGTTTACAGTTAGAACCGTTTATTAAAAGCTTCCTCTTCTAATGCAGACCTAGGTACATAAAGTAAAAAGTTCCTTAAAAAAGTACATCCTTACAAATAAAAACGAAGCATAATTAACATTGAAAACAAAATAATTAGTTGAGTAGGTACTTACGAGAGATAAGTAGGTTATTCATAAAACACAACACAATATTTTGTACCAAGAGTTAAACCTCTACTGAATATTGACATTAAGTACTATCCTTTATTAGTACGTAGTATGTACTATTATTAGTTCTGTGCCTATAGTACCTAACAAGATACAATCTGAGCACGTTGTCGGAGGCTGAAGATAAAATTGATATTGACCACAGAAATAATATCTTATTATGCTATGACTGGCCGGCCTCTAACTATACGGTCTGTGTTGAGCTGTTTGATAATCATTCTATGGAGTCAGGAGTCCTTGAACTTACAAACAAATCAAGGTTCGCTCAATGCTGCCATCTATTGATTACTTTTATGATGCTTTTTTAGTTTTCATAAAATAGCTACTCTCCGATAGATGGCAATAATTGCTTTGTTTCACTGCTACTTGACAATAGATTACGCTGTAACTCAATTGCGCTTTCCTGCAATTTGGTCAAGTTAAAACGAAGCTGAAAGACAATAGATGGCGCTGGATTGGAATATGGAAATAACACTTGGTTAAATTTAGGTAATCGTTGTTGCACCGTTTGTGCGAAGTAATTATAAAGCCATAGACAAAAAAAGTAGGAAATAAAGTTTTTTTAAGAATCTTAACGATTATTACCAGCTTTCTAATAGGTTACATACCACCGGCCTAAAAGTAATGAGTATTTCTAGGTCTCTACTTTTCTATTAGCGCAAACTGATCAACTCCAACTTATTAATGACCATGGGAGAATAAACAAATAAAAAAACACGGCATAACGCATACAGTTGTGTCGAGAAATATTAAAAATAAATAACTAAATAGTTTTTCCCATCCGTCAATCACCAGTTCTTACGGAAATGCTAGAGAATTTTGAAAGATGACCTAGTTAACTGCCCAATATTTTTGTTCAGTTTGGACGCGAAAAAAATCGACCAAAATGCTGTATTTTTTGTAAAAACTTATTTATCTACCTACCTTAGGTAGGTATTTTTTGTAAAAACTTATTTATCTACCTACCTTAGGTAGGTAGATAAATAAGTTTTTACAAAAAATACAGCATTTTGGTCGATTTTTTTCAAACTGAAATAGGTACAGCAGCGCTGCTTTTAAGCGGCAGAAATATTGGTGGTAGGTAGGCTACCTACCACCAATATTTCTGCCGCTTAAAAGCAGCGCTGCTGTACCTATTTCAGTTTGAAGGGTGGGGTTGCCGGTGAATTACAGGTTTAGAGTAGTAGAGCTCTTTGTGTGTGGCTCGTCCGGGGAAGTACTACCATCACGCCTTTTTCTGCCGCCAAGCAGCAACGCTGTGTTTCGGTTTGAAGAGTGTGGTTGGCGGTGTATTTACAGGCATATGAGGCTTAACACGCCTCGTTTGCCTGTAATTATTAAATGCCTCAAGTTGATGGACGCAGGGCAGTGCATCGTAGGGCACGTTCCTATCGTGCGTGACTTATGAAGTTATGAGGCAATGCTTTGTTATAGGTAATGGTTACCAGTTAACATCAGGTGGGCCATCTGCTTGTTCCATTAGCTAGTGGTATAAAAAAAGTAGTTAGGTTGACAGCACAAATGAATTCTTACAAAGATTTAATGTCTCGTAAAGATTTAAAGTTATCGTATTCCGCAAAACGCATCGTCATAATTTACGTAGCGGCTTAATATAAATTGTAGATAAAACTAATTAGTAAAGGAAATATCGCGATAAAAGGGGAACAAAGATGGAGCCTGTGATATCTTGCAACAGAGGAGGGGAACCTCCTTATTCATAATTCGAGTGATGATGTCAGCATAAGTAATGGTAGCACTTTAAAATGTCAAGCATTTATTTTATGTGACTATAAGAGGAACGCGTGTCACAGCTACTGCTATGGCCAGTGGCGGATTTACATGTTTTCCGCCAGTAGGCTATTGTAGAGGTCAGTAGGGGCCGCCCCTACTGACCCCCCACAATTCGATACTCTAGTTTACAATCATATTTATAAAAAAATTGCTATATATACATTACATATCAGAAAAAAAAGCTTAATTTGCCTCTCCTTAAAATCTGCCGCCCTAGGCTCCAGTCTTCGTAGCCTGCTGGTAAATCCGCCAATGGCTATATCCACTGAAAACCAGCGCGGCAGTATGGGCTTGATCATACAGCTAATGCTGAGTCGTGGCTTTTTTTTCATTAGACGAATTGTGACAGCTCTTTTGTAAATTTAAATATTTAAGAGACAAAATAAGGATTTTTCTATTCTATTCCATGCGTTTTTATTTGCTTTTTATTCGGCTTTTTTTTTAATTCAACTAGCTGTTAGAAAAAACAGATGGTAGTGATTGCTTTGTCAGCCGAATCAACGGTTTTGCATCGGGCACGCTGTCCGCCACTTTCATTGATATTGATAGTCAATTGATTCGCGAACAGAATAAATCATAGTTCGACTGAGTTCGTTATTTGCATGGCAACACTGATTGGTTGAATACTATATAATCAGATGTGAAGCTAGGAAAAACAACGGAATTATTGTGTTCTGTTATTCGGACTTCTACACAATAATGTAAGAGTAGTAGAGCTCTTTGTGTGTGGCTCGTCCGGGGAAGTACTACCACGCCTTTTTTTTACCGCCAAGCAGCAACGCTGTGTTTCGGTTTGAAGAGTGTGGAAGAAAGTGAAAGTCGGAACTAAGCTCCGAAATCTCTACGATTCACTGCCCTGCGTCCATCAACCTGAGGCATACAGATGTTCAGCCTCATGTGCCTGTAATTACACCGGCAACCACACTCTTCAAACCGAAACAGCAACGCTGCTTGGCGGCACAAAAAGACATGGCTCTTACGAAGAGTCAAGTTAATTAGTCCAGTACTTTAGCTACCGGGGCAGTAGCCTCGCAGTCACATTAAAAGATTTAAGAAACAAAATGTGACAGCAACTGTCATCCTAATTTCTAATGATCTATGTATTTGTTCGGTTCCTGAGCGTGGCAGAGCAATCTGTCAATACTACCTGGGCGGCCTGGAGATATACGGGGTGTCTAATACGAGGAAGATAAAAAAACCTCTCTTGTCTGTCTGGGTCTCTCTCTCTTGTCGTGTCACTTCTTTCGAAACAGTGTGGTGAAAGGAGCCTTTCGAGCACTTGACACATGTTATAGAATTTTTTAGGTTCTACGACATGCCGGTATTCTCACGATGTTTTTTTTCACCGTTTTAGAGTACTGGCATTGTGCACATAAATTTCACACACGGTTTCGAACCCACGACCTTAGGATCGAAAGGCGGGGTCGCTACCACTATACCACCAGTGCTCTATATCAGGCTGGGTAAACTACAGACACTTTGGTTCCAATCCCAATGGTGGATATTCCACACAGCACTATCTCGCCCCAAACTAAGCCAAAGTTTGTGATATGGGAACCAGATAGCTGATATACTACTTATATACTTTTTTTCTGAAATACATACTTATAATATTATATAACACCCAGACAGAGAACAAACATCTATGTTCATCACACAAATGTTTGTTTTCGGTGGGGATCGAACCCACGGCCTACGGCACAGAAGGCAGAGCTACTACCAACTGAGCTGTGAAGGCTGTCAATGAATTATGTGCATGTTTGAATGAAATGTAAGTAATTATGTATAGAAAAAATGGTGTTGCAATATAAAAGCAACAGGGTAATTTTAAGGTAGGTACTAGGTAGTAACATTTCAAGATTCCAAAAAAATAAACAATCCAAGACACCCTGTATATCAGGTAATCGCGTTGTCATTTCGCCACCCCACAGAAAAGGTGGCTACGTGAGAATGGAGTGTCCATTTCATAATAATAATGTATGCCATAACTAAATGCCAGCGGTGAGTCCAACTATTAACAGAGGGTTCCGTATCCGCATGGTATATCGCTTTTATACCCCGTTTACACTCGGCTCATGTCCGTGGAAATGTGCAGAGACAAGAGCAGGGACTTGGGCAATGCGAGAATGTAAACAGGCCACTTCCATGTCCACTCGCGTTGCTGCTCGCGTTGCCCGTGTTGTGAACACACATTGCCGGCGACGCTGCCGCAGACATAATTAAATAATTAAAAAAAACGTATATAACATATAATATATAATTTCATTTATCTTGTATTTCGATACAAGTTTTCCTACTTAAAAGATTGCATATGTACGAAAACTAGTAAAGCAAATGAAAATCAAAATGAGATCAAAATGTAATTTTTACTAAACTGTGTGCAATGTGATTGCACACAAAATGGTTGATTGCGATTTTTCGAAAATGAGTTTAGTGATTTTATATCTTTCAACATGTCGAAACGTGCGAGCGAGAAGTTGTTTGATAGTTGTCAGCCCCTTAAGCTGAAACTTGATTACCATAATCATTCATTCATTCATGTTGTTAAAATAGGTACTTACATTTAAAAGTGCTAATAAAATGTCTAGGACATGATGTCATATATCAAGTACCTAATTAAGGGCTAGTCAGAGGACAGTTGACAATGTAAGACTTTAGCGGACTCGACATTTCAGTTCGTAGGTTTTTTTTAAGCAACTAGCTGATGGAACAAGCAATTGGCCCACCTGATGTTAAGTGGTAACCATCACCTAACAAAGCACTGCCTCGTAAGTCACGCACGATAGGAACGTGCCCAACGACGCACTGCCCTGCGACCGTCAACTTGAGGCATACAGATGTTAAGCCTCATGTGCCTGTAATTACACACCGGCAACAACACTCTTCAAACCGAAACACAGCGTTGCTGCTTGGTGGCAGAAAAAGGTGTGGTTACTACCACCACACCTTTTTCGGACAAGCCTGTCACAAAGATCTCTACTACTCCTACGGAGCGAACCACTATTTTATTTTTGTCATAAATAAACTGAATTGTGTTGATTGTATACACGATCATACACAAAGACAATATAAATAACGCTTGCTACAAGGACCAAAGTGAGCATTACGCGGTCTTAGACGTAGGTACTGTTTGGCCAAAAAGTCTAGAAACGGAACTTATTTGACATGCGAGTATTTCGCATAGGTTTTTCGCGAGCGAGACCGCATGTGAGTGAACGTCTAAAATGTATGGAAAGTGGCGCCCCTATTTTTTTCTACTTTTTTTGGTCAAGCTGTATCTCCCTGTTTTTGTGCAAATAAAACATTACCTAATTTTAAATTATTATCTAACCAAACAATATAACAGGTAGGTAATATGGAGGTAAGTGTGTGTGTACCAATTCTTTAAATCGGTAAGGATTCGATTTCTAAGCTACATTATTTCAACACCTTCACAACAATGGTTTCAAAATAATTCCAAGTTCGAGTTTCATAAATAAACCAAACAAAAGCATCGGACATAACAAAGACATCACAAAAATCGATCCACTTTTTTTATTGGCGCCAATTCTTTTTATTTTTCTGGTGGATCCCTAAAATACCGTCTGTAGCCGGCCGCCGAGAAAGAAAAAAAAAAATCAAAATGGCCGCTCAGTCAAGTGGAATGCCATTGATGCCTTCTTGAAAAAGATTGAAGATCTTTTGCATGAACGATTTGTCGTTTATTGTTTGTTTATTATGGTTATTGTTGTAAAATTATTGTAAAGTGGTTTAGTTTTTGAGGGTTGTAGGTACGTACATTAAGCTACGTTCAATATGACGCGACAGTTCAAGATGAAGGCATAAATTTATATCACCTACTTACCAGTTTCTGTTAAAAAATGTAAATCCGTTATTGGCTTTAATATATACTCATAATATGTTACCTTCTATATAAATAAAGAGCTGTGGATTTTGTATAAGTAAATAAATAAAATAAAAATATGTTCCAAAGACGATACTTTACATGACATTACTTTTATTTGTCCAAATCAGAGTATCATAATCTTTTAATGCACTTTCATTCCAAATGATTTGTGCTAAGACTTCGACTAATGTTGTTGTTGCACGGAAACTACACAACAATACTCAAAATTAAACACTGTAAAATAGTTAAAATGAAAAGCCTGATAATAAATAATTAAATGAAAATCGAAAACGAATCAATATGGCACTCAATTTTGTTGAAAACAATAATTAAAATGAAAAAGTTATATTGCTTGTCATATTTTAACTTTTTCATTAACGGCCGGTTTCTGAAAGCTCGATCAAAACTAATCGGATGTCAAGTTACTCGCCATTTCAGCTATTACATTGAATTAGATAGAGATAGCAAGTAACTTGACATGCGATTAGTTTTGATCGGCCTTTCGGAAACTGTAAGTAGGTATATTATATTTATATGACAGAAAATGGATCAATATTGCACTAAATTTTTCTGACTAACAAGTTGGTCACAGTGCGACTATCCCACTTTACTTAGGTACAACTTACAATGAAAAACAATTTAAATGAAAAAGCTATTTCGTTTCCCAAGATTGTGAATTTTGATTCAAAATTGCACTCAATTTAACTCTACCTGACAGTTGGTCGCAGCTGACTTTCCAACCTAAGCACAATGTAAACAGTTGGTCAGCGGAGAATTTTTTTGCTATGCCGTTCGATTTATAAAAAGCGGAAACCTGAATTCATGTAAGTACGATGACAATGGTTAATTCCTGGACACTTTATTAGGTCAATGACTCGAAGCAATGTCAAATATAGAGTTAGACCACAGATAAAATAAGTAAGACGCAGTTTTTCTTTTCGTGTCTGTCTCCCAATGTCGGAATGCCGTAATTCTGCTCGTAACAATACCAACTATGAATATCTATGGTACGCTTTATTAACTGTTATTAATCTGTGTCGTGCAAAAACTCGCGCCGGTTGGCCGCGGCTGCATTCTTCATTCAAAATGTTAATAATAGAGCAATGAGTTTTGTATCGATGTGGATTGATTTTAAAATTGGAACGCTTTTTATGTTTGAGACATTATCTATGGCGCTTATACGAAACGATATCCAAGTCAATTGAGGGTTTTTTTAAAACAAAATTAGCTTTTACAATAAAAATGTTATATTACCTACCTACCTTTAACCCATATAACAAGGTACACAGGAATATAAAATTAGTAACAACATCAACAAACAATGAAGCTCACTTGTTTCTAGAAAAAAATGGAGGATTTTGGTATAATTTGTGTTTTCTTTTATCGAACCATGTTTTGTCAAGAATAATTTTATTACCTATAGTGCAATGTGATTGCACACAAAATGTATGATTGTGATTTTTCAAAAATGAATTTAGTGATTTTATATCTTTCAACATGTCGAAACGTGCGAGCGAGAGTCACATTAGCTCTTGTCTTATTGGAGCCTCTTTGGCGCGCCCTTAAAATCTTTCTACCACACTGTTTTAAAAGAACTGTACCCAAAGTATGAGATTTGCTTACCATATTTGGTTTTTCGTTTTACGTTTTTGTTCCGTGTTCATTGCGGGTTTTGTATGAAGACGCGATAGGGATACCGATATGGAACTTTACAAAACCCGCAATGAGCACGGAGCATAAACGATTCGTTTTTGTTCCGTGTTCATTGCGGGTTCCATATCGGTATCTCTGCGTCTTCATACAAAACTCGCAATGAACACGGAACAAAACTCATACTTGGGGTACTGGTGTCACGACAAGAGGAAGAAGCAGAAGAACGTCCCGTAAATAGGGTCAACAGTGAAAAGTTGTTTTAGACGCTGGCTGTTTAATTCATCTCGAAAGATGCGAATGCCTTACCTATAAAACTAGTGATATCTGTGGGTAGTCAATGTTGATGAAATTGCATTAAAATGATAGGCTCGAGGTGGAAATTATACCTCAGAAATGACGAGAGAAATAATGCACCACACCTGGCGGACGATAGTCTGGCATATTTTAGGCTGAGCACTTTTTGCGCTCGTAGTTAGGTGGCTTCATTTCAGGAGGCTTTTAAGATTAGCACACGCTTTTGACAGATAGTGTTTTTTATACAACTAGCTGATGGAACAAGCAGATTGCCCACCTGGTGTTTAGTGGTAACCATCACCTATAACAAAGAATTGCCTCGCAAGTCACGCACGATATTAGGAACGTGCCCTATCATCAACTTGAGGCATAAAGATTTTAAGCCTCATGTGCCTGTAATTACACCGGCAACCACACTCTTCAAACTGAAACACAGCGTTGCTGCTTGGCGGCAGAAAAAGGCGCGGTGGTAGTACTTCCCCGGACGAAGGACGAATCCTTCACAAAGAGCTCTACTACTCTTCTACAAATATGCTGCCATCTGCTTGTTCCATCAACTAGTTGTACTTATAAAAAAAAAGAATACTATACCGAACTCTTCTTGTCAATGTGCCATACCAATGGCCAAGTACTGTACCATAATTTAAGCGCTTTAGGCGGTTTGCAGTGCTTATCTCTTGCTAGTTAAATCCAAGTCTGCGCTTACTTCTAGAGATCAACCCAAAGCGGAAAAGACTGATTAAGACGCAGACAACCGTCAAAGCACTTCTCACTAACCTTCAGAGGGTTATGAAATTTCTGACAACCAAGTTTCGTATAACAATAGTACATACAAGTGGCTCGTCCTTGCTTCGTACATGAAATCATTTAAAAAAAAAAAAACACGTTTGTTGTATTACCTATGGGTGTCCCCTTAAATATTTATTTTATTCTGTTTTTTAGTAAGTATTTGTTGTTAAAATCGCAACAAGAAATATGTATTTCTGTTGCCGTAACAAAAACAGAATAAAATAAATACATATTTAAGAGGGGAGTCCTCTACAAAGAATACAATACAACAAACGTGATTTTTCTGCCGTTTTTATAGATAATTGTACGGAACCCTGCGTGCGCGAGTCCGACTCTCACTTGGCCGGGTTTTTAAATCTTCGAATATCTTTACTTACAATCGAAAAGTCCACTCAATGATATCACGGTACCTATGAACTAGGCAGAACAAGGCCTAGGGACTCTAGGCCACTTTGAATAATGTCGATTGTTAAGAAACGATATTCGAAAATTCGCCAATTGGTTCAAAACGGGTGGCAAAGTTTGTATAGATAAAGCTTGACGCGACCACACTTTATTTGAAAAAAAAAAAACATCTTTATGGGTAAAAAATAGAAGCTCCTATTTTTCCGTTTGTAGAGAAAATACTATTTGCACACACACATCGCAAAAAAAAAACAAAATTGCTAAACTACTGTTTTCGTATTTTGTTCCAATTCCAAATCGCATGTGTTTAATTATTGGGAGAGCGCGTTAAGTTTTGAGTGGCATAAAAAAAATCTGTCAATGTCATAATATTAAGGACACCTGTCACTAGGCCGTGACGTGGCCCTCATTATCACGTAATAAAAAAACATGTAATAATCTTGTCGTAAAAATCAGATAACTACTTTCTTAAATTTCACCTGCATTACTGCACGAGGTATGTTTCCTGATCGCCTGATCATCGTCCGATCGGCGATTGGCGAGTCTGTGGGTCGCCAACATGTCTTATTTGGCTAGATGTGGCGACTTTGAAAAGGCTTCATTTAAAAATGATTTAAGATCAGGCAAGGGTAGAATATCAGATCTCTTAGTATCGAGTGCCAATTTAAGATCTTTGAGCAGGTCTAAGGCAGTAGTCAGAGATACGTCCATCACATTTGGCATAACTTGCACTTTGCAATAGTGGGTATTCCATACGTGACAGGTTGCAAGCGCATCGCCGCTGAATAGGTACTAACTGGTTTCCTTACGATGATGGCGGAGTCATTCCCACTAGACTACCAGTGCTCCAGTAGTAACAGTTAGAGAATATGACAATAGTGACTACTTCATCATCACCTTGAAAAAACCAATACTTGCCAGTACTATTAAATTGTAAAGGAAAACATCGTGAGCGAACCGGCGGCATGCAGCATGTCGTATTAAAAAGTGCCAAGTACTCGAAAGGAGCCTGTTTGAGGCACACTTAAATAAACTTTAACCACACACAAAAGAACTAGTGAATCGACAAGAAGAAGAAGAAGCTAGAAGAAATGCACTGATAAACTCATAAGCCTTCCCATACATTTCTAGGGAAATTTTAGCTTTTAGCAAACTGTAAAACTGATGGGGGCAGCATTTTTTTTCACAATTTGCCGATGGAAGAACTAGATAGCCCACCTGATGTTAAGTGATAACCCTCACCTACATTTATATTTATAGCACGCTTGATAGGACCGTGCCCTACGGTGCACTGCTCCGCGTCCATCAACTTGAGGCATACAGATGTTAAGCCTATGCCTGTAATTTCACCGGCAACCACACTCAAACTCATTTTCATGCATTCGTGACAGATGTGGCCAACGCAAACATGAGTTGGCAAAGTGACCATTCCTTCACCGAACACCGATTGCCGGCGCCTCAGTTTAAAACTATCGCCCGTGCGGGTCGCTCGCGCCAGTCGTCGGAATAAACTTTACGCGCGGCAACTTACCGAACTCAACTTCTGTGTTTTTGAATTTGGAATGAAAGTGACATTTTTAAAGTGTGTGAGTTATTGTTAAAAATGGATTTTGTGTGAATCTGTGACTTTGACAGGTTTGTACATTTTTTTTTAATTTAAAATCTTTTTGGCTAATCTAAGTTCTCACTGAGGGACTAATTAATAAATGCCATAGGTAAAAAAAAAAAAATTTAATGAGGTAAAAATGTATTTCAAATATACATTGCTTTATTATTTACTCCTAGGTTTTTTTTGTAGGTCTTATTTATTTACTTAACCATAAAATTAAATTAGTAATGTCCAATTTACAACATAAAAAAAATCTTCTAAGACATCATCATCAATAACTTTCATGTTATCTAAAATCCAAATAAAAAAGTTACTATCTACAAATCAAACTCACTTATCGCGAATTAATTATTACGTAAACATATTTATGATTAACAGAACGTCATACCCGTCCCGGGTAATTAGCGGCTGATTTAAAATAATAGCTCAATAATCCCGCCAATTTATCTCGAGTGCTTCTCAACGATTATTGAAATGTCAATGTCACGGGCGGTATAGTCGAATCGGAAGAGTTTTTTCGAAATTCAAAAAATTATCGGCGACATTTCATAAAAAATAAGGTTCATGGTGTAAGCATTTATTTAATGTATGGCCTTTGGCTCCTTTAACATTAGTAATATCGTTTGTGTTTTCCTTACTGTAGTTAAAAATAAATATCATTGCGGGTAAATACCTAAATTAATTTAATTAACCGCCGGTTTCTGAAAGCCCGATCAAAGCTAATCGGATGTTAAGTCACTCGCCATTTCAGCTATTACATCGAATTAGATAGAGACAGCAAGTGACTTGACATGCGATTAACTTTGATCGGGCTTTCAGAAACCGGCGGTAAGTTTCGTATTAAGGGCCGGTTTCACCATGCTCTGTTAGATAAACAAAGGACAAAATGACAAAAAGACAAAATGTACGCGTTTGACAGCCAAGGTTAGATTTAACGGCCTGTTAATCCTTGATTAGTAACTAACAGAGCATGGTGAAACTGGGCCTTAGTCTATTACATTATAATGATTAGGTAGGTGTAGGTCAGTAGTATTGTATAGTAATAGTCTAAAACTAAATCGATAAAAAACAACAGTGACTAGGTAGACCTATTTCAATACTTACCTAAAAAAATTAAATAAGATCAATTTCGAAGAAAATTTAGGACACCTATAGATTTTTATATGCATTAAAATATTACATTATTATATTGGCGGTGGACTTTCCACAAAGCACGATCTATAGCCCCAAACTAAGCAAAGCTTGTAATGTGAGAACCAGATAGCTGATATAATACTCACATACTTTCTTTATGTTTATATACTTACAATAATAAACACCCAGACAGAGAACATAAATTTGTGTTCATCACACAAATGTTTGTTCTCAGTGGGGTCGAACCCACGGCCTACGGCGCAGAAGGCAGAGCTACCACCAACTGAGCCGTGAAGGCTGTTGTTACGATTATGCATCGAGATAGAAGAATATAGGGATGTGTACTGATATTTATTTTATTTTTATTCAAACAAAACAGGGTACAATCGGTAAAATACATAAAATACTATTTACCCTAAAACATGGGAACGTACATTGCGTTATATGAAGGTATATAATTTTATATACTAACTAGTGGCCTGTCCCAGCTTCGCATGGGTGGACATAAATTTTTTCAACGTTTTAGGATAAACTTAGACCGTGGTGGGTTCGAGTCACTTTTAACTCGCGCCTTGCCCGAGCCCGCGCTGGGTGAGAACGCGCCCCGTGACCTTATATTTTTTAAATCTTTTGAATGGGATCTCCGATTTGAAAAATTCAAGAAGTAATGTATAGGTATTGAACCAGTCTTGAATATGAAAAGATTTATTTGGATAAGGATTAATACCAAGGTACAAATAAAGACCCTTTTCTAGCGGCGGCATTTCAATTAAATTTTTATAGTAAAAGAACACTTATTGTGACATAACTATAATAGTTAGACATATGCTGTCGCGACGTTTTTTTGTAGATGATGATGTACAGGACCGGGACCGGACGATAAGCAGAGGGGCGAGCTTACGGCAAAAAGTGGACTGTATCAAATTCAAATAATCTATCAGCTCAAAGCCGCCTCCGCTTAGGGTCCCAATGATGCACTAGAGTTCGCCGGATTTCAGTCGGGTTGAAAAATAACAACGGTGTATACGGTAATTGACTAGGTTCGCGAGGGTCGGGAGTAGCATTCGGGGAGATAGGTCCGATCTGAGCATGCACCGGCAACCGCTTAGGACTTGGAGTAAGTTCCCTCTGTTAAACTATTTTACTATTATTTCTCCTGTGTATAAAAAACGAACTCTATTTCACTAATTTTCAACTATACTTATATGTGCTCAGATCCCTCACCTAGTGCTAGGCCCGGCGAGCGCGCAGTCTCATTTATTCAATAAAAAGCTGTATTTTTTATCTATTACTTTCTTTTGCAAATGACCTTGAACAGGTTGCAACTTGTCCGAAACCTGACACGTGTAAGGTAGGTACTTGACTTTCTCTATCCTCAAAGCTGTTATTATTCATTACCTAGGTTTTTCAGAGTGCCTATCACTATGTAGGTTTCGGACAGTTGTCAGAGTGACTTTAATGACAATTTCTGTATAAAGATAAGGACATACACATACAGTTCTCTGTATGCCCTGCTATAAATTCCTATCATCTCGAACGTAGACAGTGTGCTACGTTCGGAGTCTATTCTATATAAACTAGTAGTTCGCCCCGAACTGAGATCTCGTGATGCGACCCGACGAACGCACCAAAACTTTGAGTAGGATGTAGTCAAAGGCAAGTCCAAACATTATGTTTGCACTTTTTTCTGACTACCGCCTACTAACTTGGTACGGTAACCAAGTTTCAACTCTATTGGCCTATTTATTGAAGAGTTCCGTTGAACAGACCTTGGCTCCATCATCAGACCTGGTCGTTGTCACCATTTTATGAGAACTGAGTACTTCCTTAATTTATTTCAAGAAAAAAAAATAAGAAAAATCAAAGGAACTGGACGACCAGTAGAAAAACCTTGATACCAACGAAACTCTTAGAGATGAGAGCTCTTGGGTCGCTGGTTATCTTAATTTATCTTTTTATTTTGTATCTCAAAAACCGAGCGTCCCAGAAAAAAAGTAAAAATTGTTTTGGAATGTCCAAACAAAGCCCTTTCGTATGACATGTAACTTGATTTTTTTAAGTCACTTTTTTTATTTTTGCCCCCTTAAAAAACCCCATATTTCAAAAACCCTTCATCCGATTTTACTCATATACTTACCAGTAAATTTCTCAAGTACAAGCTATCGACATATTAAATTTCATGCAGATCGGATCAACGGTTCTAAAGTTATCGCCAGACAAACATACATACATACATACATAAAATGCCAAATCGCCCAAGTTGAAACTAAGATCTTCGTTCGCTTCGCTCACTCGATCAAATATCCGAGCGTGCGTATATAGTTCTCCGCACGCTCTATCTAAGACCTACTTTTTATACATAGCGCGTTTATAACGCCCATGTTTCTGTATTAAGTTACAGGTGTACACATACAGTTCTCTGTACACCCGGGCTGAGCCTGTTTTTACCTTAACCTAGCATAGCGCGTATACATATGTATAGCCTATGGTCTGTATTATATTACGGGCGTACACATACAGTTCTCTGTACGCCCGGGTACATTGGTACCTAAGTGGTCTAGACGTAGACAGGATGCTACGCTAGATCTCTATTACCTCCAGTTACTTTTACCTTATACCTGTTACCTTGTGGCTCGAGGGCCACTTACCGGAAAAGTAGTGTTTATGTTATTCCTAACTCTGTTTATTTAACTATGGTATTGGCAGAGGTGCCAAGCCGATTACATTTACCTACCTATACTATTTTATACCTCGTCCCCCGCGGGGGGTGTAAGTGTTGAGTCAGTGTGCCTACAATTCAAAAACAGTACCTTTCGGGATTTTTAATAAGGATAAAAGGGGTTTCCTACCTATTTCTATGTATGCTATTGATTCTATTTTAACGCTATTATCGATATCTATCTATTTAAATGCTATTATCGATATCTATCTATTTAAAATGCTATATAACGCAGAGTCGTCCGGAACATCCTCCCGCCGTCCAGTGACTCCCGACGCTGGGACTCCCGCCGTGGAGGAAGACTCGCCCGTCGGCAGGACTATCAGCTTCTTGGTCGGTCTTCTGAGAACGCCTCCCTTGGTGCGGACGTCCACAGCGCGTACGATGTTATCAGGGCCCGGATACGTAGCGATGATGACCCCCTTGGGCCATACGTTGCGGGGCAAGTTGGGGTCCGCTATGAGGACTACGTCCCCCAACCGCAGTGCTGGACCGCTGCCGTGTGGATTGCGGCGGTTCTGGAGTTCGGGAAGGTATTCCCTGAGCCACCGGGCCCAGAAAATGTCCGCCAAGCGTTGTGCTGCACGCCAGTGCGTGCGCCCGATGAGGTCCCCGTCGGTGAAAGGACCGAAGTGCGGCGTCCGAGCAGGCCCCAGCAGCAGGAAGTGGTTGGGTGTGAGAGCCTCGGGGTCGGCCGGGTCGACCGACACATGAGTCAACGGCCGGCTGTTGATGGTGAACTCTGCTTCGGCGAGCAGAGTTAGCAGGACTTCTTCCCTCGGACGGCGCTCGTGCAGGGTGGCCGCGAGAGCGGTCTTGGCGCTCCTCACGAGGCGCTCCCACGCGCCTCCCATGAATGGTGCGCCCGGGGGGATAAAACGCCAGGATATCCCCCGAGCGGTCGCCTCGTCTGTGTTGGCTCGATCAAGGGCGGCGCGGAGCTCCTTGTCCGCGCCGCGGAGGTTGCTCCCGTTGTCCGACCATATCTCGGTGGGACAGCCGCGGCGCGCTATCATGCGCCGCAAGGCCATCACGGCGGCCCCAGTAGACAGGTCGGAGGCCAGCTCGAGGTGGATCGCCCGGGTCGTCAGGCAGGTGAAGAGCGCGACGTACCGCTTGGGAGTGGTACGCCCGACGGTGACGACTATGGGGCCGAAGTAGTCCACTCCCGTGTAGGAGAACGGGCGGCAGTGGTGAGCCAGCCGAGCGGGCGGGTGGTTGCCCGTCGGCGGCTCCGGAGCTGATGCCTTCCGTATGCGACAGGTCAGGCATCGGTGTATGGCCATGCGGGCCATGGCCCGCAGTCTCAGGATCCAGTAATGCTGGCGGCACTCGTTTATGGTGGTCTCTACGCCGGCATGATGGAGCTTTCTGTGAATACTATCTAAAAAGAGATTAGCGAGCCTACTGCCCCCATCGAGTACGGGTGGCGATTTTACTGTTTCTGTTATGCCCTCTGTGGCGTCTATTCTTGAGTTTATTACTATGATATCATTTACTAGTTTTATCTTCAAGGTGTGGAGTCTGCTACTCTTGGATATGCTGTTCTCTGCGCGCAGCGCAGTCAGCTCGTCTCTGAAGCTGCTTTCTTGGCTTGCTCGAACCAGGAGTGACTCCGCACGCCTCAGGGTATCTGTAGTTACTATCTGAAACTTGTCATAAGTTTTATCAATGTCCCTAATCTTGGGGGCGTTGACCTGTTTCGATTTTCTATGCCAGTCCTCGTCTGGTAACGCGTTCCGCTGTGTCCTTTTAAACTGTACTCGTTCTTTACTTTTGAGGTTATCTATAAACTGTAGGACTCTGGCCGCTGATCTAACTAGCCTCTCGAACTTTGAAAATCTCTCAGGATCAGGCAAAGCTGCACATAAATTCGGTTTTACCTTTTCTGTTGTTACGTTAGTGCGCTCTTCGCCCGTGACTTCCGTCGTTGAAGGTATGTCGGTAGGCCAGGCTGCTGGATCTTGTAGCAGGAAGTCTGGTCCGCTGTACCACCTGTGCTGTCGGGTCATATCGGCTGGCACATCTCTCGTCGCATCGTCCGCCACGTTCAGCTTGGTTGGCACCCAGCGCCACTCCTTGAGGCCACTGCTGTCCTCGATGGCGGCTATCCGATGTGCGACGAAGGGCCTATATGACCTTGCTCCGGTCTTCAGCCAGGTGAGGACCGTCTTGCTGTCGGTCCAGAAGAACCTCTCGTCGGGCTTCCGATCGTGTTCTTCTACGACAGCCTCTGCCATGCGGCTTCCCATGACTGCTGCTTGGAGTTCTAATCGTGGTATTGACAATAGCTTCAACGGTGCCACGCGTGCCTTGGCTGTAATGAGGGATATTTTTACTCTGTGATCAGGGCTGATGACGCGCCAGTAGAGGACCGCAGCGTATGCTGCTTCTGACGCGTCGACGAAGGTATGAAGTTCTACCCTCGACGCGTCGCTGTAACTGTGGTAACATCTTGGTATAGCAATATTCTTAAGGTTTTCAAGGTGGTCCAGCCATTCTAGCCACTGCGGGACTAGATCCTTCGGCACGGGGTCGTCCCATCCCGTTCCGCGCCGCCACGTCTCTTGGAGGATCTGTTTAGCACGTGTGGTTATCGGTGACGCGAAACCTAAGGGATCAAATAACGACATGACTACCTTGAGCATCTCCCGCTTTGTCGGGTTTCCCTTTTTCAAAATGTTATCCGGTAGCCTTGCCATCTCCAGGTTGAAGGCAAGCTCATCGGTGTCGGGCCTCCACATGAGGCCCAGGGTGCGCTCGGCCTTCGTGCCGTCGTCGAGCTGTCGCGGCGGCTGCTGTCTCTGTCCAGGCTCGAGCGCTTCTATAATACTGTAATCATTAGACGTCCATTGACGAAGTTCAAAGTTAGCTTTTCTGTGAATCGATTTTACTTGCGTAGCAATCTCTATTGCTTGCTCTGTTGACTGAAAACTTTGGAGATAGTCATCCATATAATGATTTTTTACTATTGCTGTTGCTCCATCTGGGTACTCTTGGCTGTACTTACTTGCGTTCAGGTTTTTGACGAATATAGCTGTCGCGGGTGATGACGTCGCTCCAAAGATTAGCGAGGTCATCCTGTACTCGGTCGGCGGCGTTCCGTCGCGCTTTCCGCCGCGCCATAGGTAACGCAGCGCGTCCCTGTCTGTAGGTTTGATCTGTATTCTCATGAACATTTCAGCTATATCGGCGGACACAGCCTTGGGATGCTGCCTGAAGCGCATCAGTACCCCTGGCAAGGACTGAAGGAGGTCAGGACCTGTTAAAAGACAGCTGTTTAGTGATGTACCTTTGGTAGTGGCGGCAGCGTCGTGTACCACACGAAGCTTGTCGGGTTTCATCGGATTGATGACCGCGAAGTGGGGCAGGTACCAGGTCCTGTCGCCTGTTGCTGGTGGCGCCTCCTCCGCGTAACCCTTCTCTATTAAGTTTGCCATTTGTGATTCATACTTCGCTTTCATGTCAGGGTTTCTGTCTATTTTCTTCTCCGTACTGATAAGCCTCTTCAGAGCGTTGTCTCTATTGTCCGGCATCTTGATCTTCTCTTCCCTCCATAATAGCGCGGTCTCGTAGAAGCCGTCCTTCCGCTGGCTAGTCTCCTTCTGTAATATCTTCAGAGCTTGACTGTCAGGATCACTATCTGGACGTTTAGGTGTTATCATGAGGGATTCGATGGCGAAGTGTCGGCGTAGCTCTTCATCCATGCCTCTATCGGCTTCAGGATAGCTCACGTAGTTGACTCTCTGACCGAGCGATCGGGACCGCGACCCGTGTAGAACCCATCCGAGGGGAGTGAGGGACGCCACTGGCTGTGACGCTCCTCCCGTCCTCATGTCATTCGCCACGAGCAGATGCCAGTTGTCTTGACCTATCAGAATTCTGGGTTTAGCATTAGTATGAATCAGGTACCTTTCTATGTCTCTAAGGTGTTGACTACCTCTTATGTCTTCGTACGTCACCGTTTGAGGTGATAGCTTCAGCCCTTGGATGGTTCGCGCTTGTATCTCATGGGTTTCCAAGCCTCTGAGCGTCAGGGTGATCCTCCGCGACCTTACCTCTTGTACGGTAGTGTTCGCAATTGCTTCGATGCGGAGGGGGTCGTGGGGTCCCTGAGCCCCTATTACGGTGGCGACGTCTTCGTCCACCAACGTCACTGTAGATCCGTCGTCAAGAAGCGCGTACGTTGTTACCTCTCCCTCAGGACCAGATGCTGTCACTGGAATAATTTTAAGAAAAGTTCTAGTGTTATTGCCTGCATTCGTAGAGGTGATCGACTCTATAACTGTTTCTGTTGTTTCTTGCCGACGGAAATGTAGCAATTTATGGTGCATATACTTGCATCCCTCTTGGTCGCATTTGATCATCTTACAGGAGTGATTTCTTGTTCGATTGTGAAGACATCGGAAACATAAGTTATGCTTCTTCGCTAGATCCCACCTATCTTGTGAGGACGCCTTTGCAAACTTCCTGCAATTTGATACCGCGTGCCCTGTGCTGTTGCAAATTGGACATACCTTTGCTATCTGTTTATCTATATCTTCGTTTACTGTGAAGGTTCTATTTCTATTATTTTTCGCACCGGTGGATGTCGCCGCATCCGCTTCCGGCTGCGCGTACGGACTGCACCTAGCCGCCTCTCTATCTAGAAATCGAGCCATCCTTATGAGGTCTGGCTCGTGCGAGGTGGTCTGGTCAGCCGCGAAGTCATACCAGCGGTACCGCATCGCCGGGGATAACTTCTCTATCGTTGCCTTAGCTATTTCTGGATTATACAAATAATATATTTTCTGTAGTGCTTGAAGTGTCGCTACAATGTTGGCCACTCGGCTGGCGAACACACATCTCACGCGGGCTGTCGGTCGGTCGGGGCAGGGCCCTCAATCTCTCTAGCTCGGCCATGGCTATCGTGTCTGGCCGACCGAAACGCGACTCTAGCGCTTTCATGATCGTTCGCGATTCTATATTAAAAATAAGTAACGACTCTACGGCTTCTCTAGCCTTACCTTTCAAGCACTTTCTCAACCGTGCCACATTCTCTGTTTCGCTATATGCGGCAACGGTTTCTTCATATGCAGCTTTGAACGCCAGCCACTCCTGGTGGGATCCGCTGTAGGCGGGCAGTTCTGTGAACCGGCGGGGGGTAGCCTGGGTGCCAGTCCGAATAGCCTCCGCCAAGGCTGCGGCCAGCTCTGACACCTCAGATCTCGGATGCTGTGCTACGACTCCCGCCGGTGCCTGAACAACCGGGTTCTGAACATGGGGGGTAGTGAATAAACCCTCATACCTGGATTGTCCGTTATGCACTTCGCCTGTATGGCGTCCAAAATCACTGCATCCAAAAGGGTATCCCGGGGGGTGTTCCCCGGTGATATACGCACTGTTTATATTTTTACTGTCACTGTTTCTATTACCACTGTTATTGATATTACTGTTTTTATTATTTTTATCACCACTGTTATTGGCTCTGTTTTTGTTTTTACTGTTACTGTTCTCACTTTCATGCAGACCCTCGATCGGGGCACTATCAAGAGTTAGCGTGTTTCCATTCTTCTCCGACGGGATCCCCATCGCCTCCCTCGCTATTGACCCGGGGAAAGGCAATGAGGCCGATAAGTTGAATGGCGCAGGTTGGCCTCCCGACGATTGTGGCTGCATCTCCGCGGGCGGCTCCTGTTGCTGCCCAGCGGCTTCTATGTGAGGTTCATTTGCGATGGCCAGGATGGTTGTGTCCTGGACCCACTCGCTAACCCTTAAGGGGTCCTCGGGGCTATCTATTACTGTGTCGACGTCGCTATCCTCGTCCGAGTCAGGCTCCTCTTGAACCCTGCTTAACTCGGCTGCTGCGATCTGTTCCTTGATACGTAGCAGTTCTATTTCCGCCTTGAGGATCTTGCTTCGTTTCTTCGACTTCTGTGTCTTCTCACCGCGTTTGCTTGCGGCGGAAGATACGGACGTTCCGCTCGTCCGTTCTGTTGTGGTCGGCGTCGGCGTATTTGATGTTAGTATATTCGTACCGGATTCACTAGACGTGTGCGCACTTTCTATTACGTTAGCGGTGGTATTCGACTTTCCACTAATAAAGAACGCAACCGGTGGCGACTTTCCGCCTTTATACGCGGAGCCCAGTGCCTGTTGCTGATCTACTGGCGGAGTAGTCAGCTCTATCGGCGGCACGGGCGCAGAGGACGCGGACGCGACCGGGGCGGCGGTTGCCGTGCTCTCATCGGGCACGCCCGAATGCCGGCTTCCGGATCCCTTTTGAGACCTAGTCAGAACCATCACGCGTTGTTAAGTTTACGGTTATCCCGACTCGAAGGACCACAATGTACAGGACCGGGACCGGACGATAAGCAGAGGGGCGAGCTTACGGCAAAAAGTGGACTGTATCAAATTCAAATAATCTATCAGCTCAAAGCCGCCTCCGCTTAGGGTCCCAATGATGCACTAGAGTTCGCCGGATTTCAGTCGGGTTGAAAAATAACAACGGTGTATACGGTAATTGACTAGGTTCGCGAGGGTCGGGAGTAGCATTCGGGGAGATAGGTCCGATCTGAGCATGCACCGGCAACCGCCTAGGACTTGGAGTAAGTTCCCTCTGTTAAACTATTTTACTATTATTTCTCCTGTGTATAAAAAACGAACTCTATTTCACTAATTTTCAACTATACTTATATGTGCTCAGATCCCTCACCTAGTGCTAGGCCCGGCGAGCGCGCAGTCTCATTTATTCAATAAAAAGCTGTATTTTTTATCTATTACTTTCTTTTGCAAATGACCTTGAACAGGTTGCAACT
The DNA here is from genome assembly GCA_932294275.1 of Chloroclysta siterata. Lineage (NCBI taxonomy): Eukaryota > Metazoa > Arthropoda > Insecta > Lepidoptera > Geometridae > Chloroclysta > Chloroclysta siterata. Next base: position 4,912,248 of record OW028595.1, read on the forward strand.
TGTCAGAAACCTGACACGTGTAAGGTAGGTACTTGACTTTCTCTATCCTCGAAGCTGTTATTATTCATTACCTAGGTTTTTCAGAGTGCCTATCACTATGTAGGTTTCGGACAGTTGTCAGAGTGACTTTAATGACAATTTCTGTATAAAGATAAGGACATACACATACAGTTCTCTGTATGCCCTGCTATAAATTCCTATCATCTCGAACGTAGACAGTGTGCTACGTTCGGAGTCTATTCTATATAAAATATCCGAGCGTGCGTATATAGTTCTCCGCACGCTCTATCTAAGACCTACTTTTTATACATAGCGCGTTTATAACGCCCATGTTTCTGTATTAAGTTACAGGTGTACACATACAGTTCTCTGTACACCCGGGCTGAGCCTGTTTTTACCTTAACCTAGCATAGCGCGTATACATATGTATAGCCTTTATAATATTAGTGTAGATGTACAGAGTTCGCCGGATTTCAGTCGGGTTGAAAAATAACAACGGTGTATACGGTAATTGACTAGGTTCGCGAGGGTCGGGAGTAGCTAGGGATGTTAAAAAATAATCGATTTTTAATAAAATCGATTATTATTTTCTTATAATCGATTTTTTTTCATCGATTTTTTTTGTAAAATTAATCGATTTTTTGTAAATCGATTATATAAATTACGTGTTAAAATCGATTTTCAGACACAGCTCGTATCTATCCGCTCAAATGATTTTGCGCCGCGAGATTACATTACGGGTCATGACTGATGACGTCACGTCATTTGGCGCGAACCCCGGCATGCAGTCCGCTCCGCCGTTAGTGATTACTACTGGCCCGGCCCGTTGCCTCATCTCACTTCTTTTATTTTTTTCTCTTTGAACCTATCATTAACCTTTTTTGTTAATGCCACTGTCAATATTACTCTGAATGCACTCAAATACGTCAATCCGACATTCGAGACTATAGAGTAGTCGTTCAGTTTTTTAAATTCTCATTTTATGTATTTTATTTTACAACTAGTCAAATGTAAAATAGGACTGGTCAGGCATTTTTTTTAAATTATATATATATTTTAGTTTTTGAGAGTTTGTCATTTTGTTGGGATAATTATCGTTTCATTTTTATTATAATTAATAAAACTTTTAATAGTAGTAAAATTTGTATCATTAATGCTATTTGGTTTCCTTATTCCTTACCTTAAATTTTAAAGGAACATTGCCTTTGATTGTTAGTTTTGAATTGGTTATTTTTTATTCATATAATTTTATTTTATTTTTAATCTGATAAAGTTAATATATGAATCTCTTAGGTTTATTATTGGAATATGAAAAGCATGTACTTTTAAATAATACAAAAAAATCGATTTTTTCGCAGAAATCGATTATTTCTATTAAAATCGATTTTTGACAAATCGATTAATTTTGAATAAAGAAAAATCGATTTTTATTTAATCGATTCTTTTTCATTAAACTAACATCCCTAGGAGTAGCATTCGGGGAGATAGGTCCGATCTGAGCATGCACCGGCAACCGCCTAGGACTTGGAGTAAGTTCCCTCTGTTAAACTATTTTACTATTATTTCTCCTGTGTATAAAAAACGAACTCTATTTCACTAATTTTCAACTATACTTATATGTGCTCAGATCCCTCACCTAGTGCTAGGCCCGGCGAGCGCGCAGTCTCATTTATTCAATAAAAAGCTGTATTTTTTATCTATTACTTTCTTTTGCAAATGACCTTGAACAGGTTGCAACTTGTCCGAAACCTGACACGTGTAAGGTAGGTACTTGACTTTCTCTATCCTCAAAGCTGTTATTATTCATTACCTAGGTTTTTCAGAGTGCCTATCACTATGTAGGTTTCGGACAGTTGTCAGAGTGACTTTAATGACAATTTCTGTATAAAGATAAGGACATACACATACAGTTCTCTGTATGCCCTGCTATAAATTCCTATCATCTCGAACGTAGACAGTGTGCTACGTTCGGAGTCTATTCTATATGAAATATCCGAGCGTGCGTATATAGTTCTCCGCACGCTCTATCTAAGACCTACTTTTTATACATAGCGCGTTTATAACGCCCATGTTTCTGTATTAAGTTACAGGTGTACACATACAGTTCTCTGTACACCCGGGCTGAGCCTGTTTTTACCTTAACCTAGCATAGCGCGTATACATATGTATAGCCTATGGTCTGTATTATATTACGGGCGTACACATACAGTTCTCTGTACGCCCGGGTACATTGGTACCTAAGTGGTCTAGACGTAGACAGGATGCTACGCTAGATCTCTATTACCTCCAGTTACTTTTACCTTATACCTGTTACCTTGTGGCTCGAGGGCCACTTACCGGAAAAGTAGTGTTTATGTTATTCCTAACTCTGTTTATTTAACTATGGTATTGGCAGAGGTGCCAAGCCGATTACATTTACCTACCTATACTATTTTATACCTCGTCCCCCGCGGGGGGTGTAAGTGTTGAGTCAGTGTGCCTACAATTCAAAAACAGTACCTTTCGGGATTTTTAATAAGGATAAAAGGGGTTTCCTACCTATTTCTATGTATGCTATTGATTCTATTTTAACGCTATTATCGATATCTATCTATTTAAATGCTATTATCGATATCTATCTATTTAAAATGCTATATAACGCAGAGTCGTCCGGAACAGATGACGTGTTCTACAAAATCGTAGTACATTATTTTGTTCTATCATCAATAGTTTCCGCAGCGCACGCGATGTATGGTTTTCTTTTTCCACCTTGGGTTACATTATTAGAGTTTTAGTAAGGATCCCTGATTTTTTTGAAAATATAATATAGCCTATGTTACTCAGGGATAATGTAGCATTCTAATGGTGAAAGAATTTTTGAAATCGGACCAGTAGTTTTTGAGCCTATTCGTTACATACAAAACAACAAAACAACAAAAATACAAATCTTTTCTCTTTATAATATTAGTGTAGATGTACAGAAAAACCAAAGTTTGAGTCTACTATTAGGGTTCCTATAATTGCTGAGGAGGTTGCCGGGGATGTCTTCAATTTATTTCTTGAAATTATCTAGCATATAATTTTTTAATTATAATCATTATCATTTATTCGCGGGAATGTAGGTATAATAGTTGGTAATTTTAAATGCTTGAGGCCCGTGTCATTCTACCTTGTCAAGGCGTGCAAAATTATAATCATAAAAAAAAATAACAATAGAACACAATTTAGAGTAAAGCAATATAAATTTTAAATAATAATAAAGGAAATCATAGTAAAATCAAATAAAATGTCAATAAATTTCAATTTAAAACATAATCATATTTCATAATCTACTTTATCGTCATTGAAGCATATTACGAGGATGTTATGTACAATTTAAATGTACTACCTATATGCATATGGTGTAACGGTGTAACGAATGGAGAATTATATTATAGAAGGAGAGGTATCCTTCACGGACACTCGCCTTAAAAGAGGTAAAAACCTTGTCATTAAAAAGTTTATAAAAAGAATGCTACCAATGCTGCCAACCTGAAAAATACCGATTCATTCATTGCAACCTGTTTGCTTACAAAGTTACAATACCTACGTAGTGCGTAAAAATTGTGTCAACGGAGCATGGTCGAGTCACTGTCATACGACACCACAATGCATATGTCTACGGCAATAAGGATCATTTTGTACTGAAAAATAATTTAAACTGTTTCGACATGGACATAATTAATTTAAATAAATTAACTTAATTGCGTACGAGTGCGTTGAACGTCTATTTATTTAAAGAAGTTTTTTTAATGAGGTGTGTTATATTTTTTTATTTAAATTTTCATTCAAGTACTCCTATACTTTATTTACCCATTAGGTTTTTTGAAAACAGATGGAAATATTTAGAACCAAAATAATATTGATTAAATATTACAGAAATGACACAATGGAACTTTTTACGGAAAACCTAAAGATGACAGTACAAAATTCAATAAACCTTGTTTTCCGTAAAAACCTCAGTAGTTAAGTAGTAGAGCTCTTTGTGTGTGGCTCGTCAGGGGAAGTACTACCACCATGAACACTTTTGCCGCCAAGCAACGTTGCTGTGTTTCCGTTTGAAGGGTGTGGCTGCAGATGAAATTACAGGCTGTATGCCTCTAGTTGATGGACGAGATAGTGCATTGTGGGGTACGTGTCTCAAGTAGATGGACGCAGGGCAGTGCATCGTAGTGCACGTTCATATCGTGCGTGACTTGCGACGCAATAATTTTTATAGGTGATAGCTACGCCACTGGTAAGTGGCGTATCGTATCGTAGGGCCAGGTGGTGCAGTACACAGGACCACGGAGCTCAGGGGGCCCTCTAACCTAAGCTTTGAAAAGAGAGGGTCAGCCAGCTCCCGAAGCTAGAAAACCTTGAGCCTGCTCACATTTTTTTTATGATTTTATTTTAAAGGCCAATATAAGTTCAAGCTATGTGGAAAGAGGGGGTGAGGGCCCGATTCTTTCTCTATGCACCGGGGCCCTTGTCCACCTAGCTACGCCACCACATTTAACATCTGGGCCATCTGCTTGTTCCATCAACACTATGAAAAAATGCTTAGTAAATACTGTTATTTTGTTATTTATTTATTTAAATTAATTCGGATATAGTTGGAAAGGGTAAATAAGTAGGTTTGAAGACAGAGGTCTAAAGGTGACACATTCTTTTCAATTTTGCCGCCAAAATGTATAATTGTTCGTCGTTTCGATCACGTTGAAATACAAAAATAAATGGTTTTTTTCATACAACTAGCATGGAACAAGCAGACAGCGCACCTGGTGTTAAGTGGTAAACATCACCTATACGAAGCATTGGATTTACCTCGTAAGTCACGCACGATAGGAATGTGCCCTACGATGCACTGCCCTGCGTCTATCAACTTGAGGCATACTGTTGTCAAGCCTCATGTGCCTGTAATTACACCGGCAACCACACTCTTCAAACCGAAACACAGCGTTGCTGCTTGGCGGCAGAAAAAGGCGTGGTGGTAGTACTTCCCCGGACGAGCCACACACAAAGAGATCTACTACTCTTGGTAGAAAATTTGTTTGTATCAAAATGATATTTTTGCTAAAATGTGTGCAATGATGGAACATGCAGATGGCCCACCTAATGTTAAGTGGTAACCTTCACCTATAACAAAGCATTGCCTCGTAAGTCATAGGAACGTACCCTACGTAGGTTTTACACAATAATGACCTATTTAGCGCCATAAATGTAATCCACAATCAGTTATGTACAGTCAGCGGCAAAAGTAGATAAACGCTTCCAGTTGTTCAATGCCCATTTTATTCAACATTTCAAAATTTTGAAAAATATAAAATCACTGAACTTATTTAAGAAAAATCGCAATCAACCAAATTTCGGAGTAGTATTACAAATTAATATTATAATTAATTATATTAACTAGTGGTTCGCCCCGAACTGAGATCTCGTGATGTGACCCGACGAACGCACTAAAACTTTGAGTAGGTGGTAGTCAGAGGCAAGTCCAAACATTATGTTTGGACTTTTTTCAGACTACCGCCTACTAACTTGGTACGGTAACCAAGTTTCAACTCTATTGGCCTATTTATTGAAGAGTTCCGTTGAACAGACCTTGACTCCATCATCAGACCTGGTCGTCGTCACCATTTTATGAGAACTGAGTACCTACTTAATTTATTTCAAAAAAAAAAAATAAGAAAAAGCAAAGGAACTGGCCGACCAGTAGAAAAACCTTGATTTCAACGAAACTCTTAGAGGTGGGAGCTCTTGGATCGCTGGTTATCTTAATTTAACTTGTTTTGTTTTATATCAAAAACCGAGCGTCCCAAAAAAAAAGTAAATTCTTCTTATCATTATTATGAGTATGAATTATATTGAATACACTAATTAAATAAAATTTACAATTAGCACCGATTTTATCATCTCTTTGCTAAAATGAAAATGAAATCGTTTAACAATGCATTGTTTTTAGTAACATTGCACACAGTTTAGCAATAATATCATTTTTATAATTTTGATCCAAACTTTTCAGTAGGAAAAATCTACTTTTGCCGCTGACTATACCTTCTTACGTTAATGTTTATGAACACAATAAAATGTTTTTTTATCTTGATCGATGCATTGATAAGATCACGTGTCATTGTGACGTATTCAACCAGAATTGTTTAATGCTGAAATTGAAGTGAAACTTGCGTCATAGTGAATCAAAATCAAATCCTTTCACCACACTGTTGTTGTTGATGACACTGTTGAGAGCACTGGTGGTCTAGTGGTAGCGGCCCCGCCTTCCAATCCTAAGGTCGTTGATTCAAAACGGGTATTGCACCAATGAGTTTTTTCTGTTCAAGAATGTATGTGCAAAATGCCAGTACCCTCAAACGGTGAAGGAAAACATCGTGAGGAAACCGGCATGTCGTAGAACCTAAAAAGTCCTATATTATGCCGAGTGCTCTAAGGAAGCCTCTTGAGGCGCACTTAAAATCCTTTCACCACACTGTTTCGAAAGAAAGTGACACGACAAGAATAAGAAAAACAAGACGGTCTTTTCAGTTCAAACACAAGTATATTTGAAAGAGGAATTCTTTGGAAAAACATGATATACTGGTCTACCAACTATACGCATTTTATTTTAAAACCTCGGCCTGCCTCCATGTTGTTATACCCTATGCAGGGTCCATGTGATACTTACTAACACCCAACAACTATGTATGTACATAAACTAAACCATGTGTAAGCAAATGTATTGAGTATTGATTTGGTGAATTTAGGCACCGATTCCTCGAGACCAAAGCCTAGAAGAACAGTACCACAAGTCAGGAGTTTTGGTTACCATTTTTCGTATTTCGCTTTTCGTAACGTTAGGCCTTTTTTGTATGAAGACTCGTGAGTTCCCAGCACGCCGATAGAGGCGCTCATCGAATCTCCATACAAAAATGGGTCTGACGTTATGAAATACGAAAAAACAGGCAAGATTATGAAGTTCATACTGTGCCGTTTTTTTTACAACAAGCAGATGGCCCACCTAATGTTAGGTGGTAACCATTGCCTCGTAAGTCACGCACGATTAGAACGCGCTCTACGGTGCACTGCCCTGCGTCCATAAACTTGAGGCATGAAAATGTTAAGCCTCATGTGCCTGTAATTACACCGGCAACCACACTCTTCAAACCGAAACACAGCGATGCTGCTTGGCGGCAGAAAAAGACGTGGTGGTAGTACTTCCCCGGACGAGCCCTTCACAAAGAGCTCTACTACTCTACATAGTAACCGATACAATAATTGGCAGAATGGATGGCAACACAGTTGTTTCCTAGCGCTGATTGCCAACCGTCTAATTATACTCGTTATATAATTCCTTCATTTACTCGACTATAAATAAATAAAATATTGACAGTCCGCGACGCCATCTAGTATCAAATTAAGCAAAACTTGTCAAGAAACTAAAATGGAACTGAGAATAGTAGATCGTACACCTAGGGAGCAAACAACTGTTTTGGAGGCGAGAGATTTTCTTTGAATCCAGAGAGGACCGAAGGTTTTTTGAAGTGTCAACTTTTTTAAAGCAGAATCCTAAGCGTAGCCAGGGATTCAAAGTACGTCACTCGAGCTTAAAATAGTGCTGTGCCTGATGTGAACACTACTTTTTATGACCCTATTTAAGAAAATAAGTACTTAACTGCAACTTATGATTAAGAATCATTTGTTTGTTTTTATAAAATTATTTTAAATATTTAAGCAAGGTGTTCCAATAATTAATTAATAAAAAAATCCAACACTGTAAACGCGAAAACAACGCGGTTTTTTTTCGCGCTTACAGTGTTGGTTCCTTATAAAAAGTTATTCATATTCATGGGTATTTTAGCCCCCTGAAGTTTTAAACCCAATTATTGGAACACCTTGTATATATAAAACTAGCGGCCTGTCCCAGCTTCGCATGGGTGGTCATAAATTTTTTGAACATTTTAGGATAAACTTAGACCGTGGGTTCAAGCCTCGCGTCTACTTATTTCATACATTTGCACGCCAGAGAGTGAAATCGCACCCCGAGCGCCACCCGTGGACCCGTTAACGTTTTTAATTTCGTCATATCTTTTGAATGGAATGTCCGATTTGAAAAATTTAAGAAGTAATCTTTAGGTATTGAAACCGTCTTAATTATGAAAAGATTTATTTGGATAAGGATTAATACCAAGGTACAAATAAAGACCCTTTTCTAGCGGCGGCATTTCAATTAGCTTTTTGTAATAAAAGAACACTTATTGTGACATAACTGTAATAGTTAGACATATGCTGTCGCGACATTTTTTGTAGATGATGACGTGTTCTACAAAATCGTAGTACATTATTTTGTTCTATCATCAATAGTTTTCGCAGCGCACGCGATGTAAGGTTTTTGGTTTCCACCTTGGGTTACATTATTGGAGTTTTAGTAAGGATCCCTGATTTTTTTGAAAATATAATATAGCCTATGTTACTCAGGGATAATGTAGCATTCTAATGGTGAAAGAATTTTTGAAATCGGACCAGTAGTTTTTGAGTCTATTCGTTACATACAAAAATACAAAAATACAAAGCTTTCCTCTTTATAATATTAGTGTAGACTAAGTAAAATCCGAATTTGAGTAAACAATTCCGAACGAAGGTGGAATGCATTTCGCGCGTTTTTTACAAACTTTTTTCATTTATTTGTCTGGCGCGCGCTTTACAATAAATAGCCTGTCACTCGTTCATACAATTTACGGGTTTGATCTATTTGGTAATTGGAACTTTTACTAACAATATTCACATTCCAAATTCAAATCACTTTTCCTCCCTAGGGAGTAAAGTGCGATTTTGCTCCCTGTTTACTAAGAACAAACTCTGCGAATAGATATGATAAAAATAAATTATTTTACTTTTTTTTTGATGATGGAACAATAAGTCCGTAAGCGCCTATCTTACTCAAATTACAACAACGCGTTGGAATTTGCTATTTGAGACTTGGAATTTGAGAACAAGCAAAAGATGTTCCTAGAAATTGTGTCGAGGCCTTTTTGGATAAGATTTTGTTCATCATCATCATCATGTATGGAGTCACGAAAGTTTTCAGCACGCCCATAATACGTCTCCATAAAAAAACCGGCCAAGTGCGAGTCGGACCCGCGCACGAAGGGTTCCGTACCATTATCTATATAAACGCCAAAAAATCAATATTACCAGTATTTTTTCCTATTTTTATTTATTTATTATTTATTTTACTTTAATTAAAACGGTACATAGTATTAGTACCTAGTATTACTAACCTAGCTACCGTTTTATATTTCAACCTTTCTCTTTGCCTCAAAGGTTTGCTGGAAGAAAACTCTTCTTAGGGTTAATTTCGCCTTTGATTACATCTTGCTTAACCACAATTTATATAAAATTTTCTGTTACAATAAAGTTTATAAAAATTACAGAAATTTTTGCATAGTAAATTACATACTGTACAATATACAAATGAAACAGTTGTATAAATAAACAAATTTCTTTAATTCCAGATCAAAAATGGAGCTCAAAACACCGAAAGCGAAAAAGAAATCCAACATAGACAAACTCATATCCTGGGGAAAGATGTTCAAAACTCCCCTCCTAATCCTTCTCCTGCTCGGCACCACGAACTGCGAAAATGACAGTGACAGTGACATTTCGCCCGCGCCAACAACCCGGCACAGGCACAACCATTCTATTCTACCAAACGTCAGTCTGTCAAAACTTAGTGAGATTCGGTATCTGCGACGGCATTTGAACAAGGAGATTCTGAATTTCGTGATGACGGACTTTTTGGTGGACGGGGAGGTGGAGAACCGGGTGCATTTTAACGGTATAACTGCTAAGGAGACGTATGTGGGAGATAATGGGTAAGTTTGTAAAGATATGTTACTTTTAAATAATGCTTTTTAAGGGGTGACAACTACCCAACAACTTCTCGCAAACAACCATCTTGTGTGCAATGTGATTGCGATTTTTCGAAACTCATTTTCGATATAGTGATTTTATATCTTTCAACATGTCGAAACGTGCGAGCGAGAGTCACATTAGCTCTTGCCTTCGCCATAATGTATTACGGGGCTGTCAACCGTCAAACAACGTCTCGCTTGCACAATTCAATGTCTTACTGAATATAGGAAAAATTGTGCCTAAAGTTTTGATAAGGTAAGCACGAACAAACTTTTTGGTATGAAAACTTAATAATTAGATTGACGGTTAAATTAAAACTAAACTGAGTTTTCAAGTATAAAACTAAAAACTTGATGACCGAGGGCTGGTAAGTATCTGCGCGGAAATGCAGCCAGCGTCTTAATTAGGGACGCTCCCGATTGGCCATGATTCGGATCAGTTGGGCTATCTCTATACTCGTAGATCGTTTTAAACATTGCATAGCTCAACTGTTAATTTTTTTGTACATTTTGTAAATACTTGTATTAATTGTAATTTACTTTTTTAATAAAACTAGGAAATAATAGATTTGCGAGGAAACTATAAGATTGTTTTATTATTACATAAAGTTATATAGTGAAACCTTTATAGTCTTGAAAGAGTTAAGGCAATGACTACTCCTAATGTACCTCTCTGCCAACGCTCGCCGCCTTTTAAAAGTTTGCATGTACGAAAACTAGTAAAGCAAACTTTTTTGTAAAAAAACTTTTTTTTTTCGGATAAAAATGATATTTTTGATAAACTGAGTACAATGCGATTACCCACAACTTGTTTGATTTGTCATAAATAAGTTTAGCGATTTAATATCTTTCAAAATATGAAAATGTGCGAGCGAGAGGTACGTTAACAGTTAAACTTCGCCTTAAGTTTTCCTACTAAAAAGTTAGCTTTACTAGTTGTCGTACATAAGCAAACTTTTAAGTAGGAAAACTTGTATCGATCAAAATGAAATTTTTACTACTGTGTAACTGTGTGCAATGTGATTGCACACTTAATGGTTTATTGCGATTTTTCGAAAATGAGTTTAGTGATTTTATATCTTTCAACATGTCGAAACGTGCGAGCGAGAGTCACATTAGCTCTTGTCTTCGACTTAATAGAGATTCTGAATCTTAAAATTAAAATGAATCTTATTTCGAAGCAAAGAAACAAATCAACTATGAATAGGTACGGAATCCTACATTAAATTAATGAACCCTAAAACTTTGTTTACACAATCAAAACACACGCGATAACAGACGCGTTCCGTGCGAGTGCCGCGATAAACATCGGGAATAGAACTGGCACCTGCAATCTAGTTCAATACCTATTAATGGATAGCACTCTGATGTAGTTTTGTTTGAAGGTTTGAAGGTTTTGTAGAATTGCCTTGTTCAAACAACGTAAAGTTAGAAAACAGGCATTTTAAGAGTAGTAGAGCTCTTTGTGTGTGGCTCGTCCGGGGAAGTACTACCACCACGCCTTGTTCTGCCGCCAAGCAGCAACGCTGTGTTTCGGTTTGAAGAGTGTGGTTGCCGGTGTAATTACAGGCACATGAGGCTTAACATCCGTATGCCTCAAGTTGATGGACGCAGGGCAGTGCATCGTAGGCGTTCTTATCATGCGTGACTTACTAGGCAATGCTTTGGTATAGGTGATGGTTACCACGTAATATCAGGTGGGCTATCTATTTGTTCCATCAGTAAGTTGTATAAAAAGGTCTTCGTCATGGAGAGCACTGGTGGTCTAGTAGTATCGGCCCCGCCTTCCGATCCTAAGGTCGTGGGTTCGAAACCGGTCGTACACCAATGAGTTTTTCTGTTCAAATTTTTTTTGCACAGTGTCAGTATTCTCGAACGGTGAAGGAAAACATCGTGACGAAACCGGCATGCCATAGAACCTAAAAAGTTCTATAACATGTGTCAAGTGCTCTAAAGGAGCCTATTGAGGCGCACTTTAAATACTTTCACCACACTGTTTCGAAAGAAACTAGTGACACGACAAGAAGAAGAAGTCTTCGTCTTTAGTAATAAATAGATATAGTTTACGATTGCAAAGCGATCTTGTAAAACTAGTGGTTCGCCCCGAACTGAGATCTCGTGATGCGACACGACGAACGCACCAAAACTTAGAGTAGTTGGTAGTCAGAGGCAAGTCCAAACATTATGTCTGGACTTTTTTCTGACTACCGCCTACTAACTTGGTACGTTTACCAAGTTTCAACTCTATTGGCCTATTTATTGAAGAGTTCCATTGAACAGACCTTGTCTCCATCATCAGACCTGGTCGTTGTCACCATTTTATGACTCCTTAATCTATTTCAAGAAAAAAAAAACAGAAAAAGCAAAGGAACTGGGCGACCAACCTTGATACTAACCTTGATACGAAACTCTTAGAGATGGGAGCTCTTGGATCGCTGGTTATCTTAATTTAACTTTTTTGTTGTATCTCAAAAACCGAGCGTCCCAGAATAAAAGTAAAAATTGTTTTGGAATGTCCTAACGAAGAACTTTTTATGTAACTTTTTTTATTTTTTCCCCTTTAAAAACCCCCCATATCTTAATAACCCTTCATCCGATTTTACTCATATACTTACCAGTAAATTTCTCAAGTACAAGCTATCGACTAATCAAATTTCATGCAGATCGGATCAACGGTTCGAAAGTTATGGCCAGACAAACATACATACATACATACATAGATACATACATACATACATAGATACATACATACATACATAAAATGCCAAATCGCCCAAGTTGAAACTAAAGATCTTCGTTCGCTTCGCTCACTCGATCAAATTAAATCTACATCTACATCTACACTAATATTATAAAGAGGAAAGCTTTGTATTTTTGTATTTTTGTATTTTTGTATTTTTGTATGTTTGTATTTTTGTATGTAACGAATAGGCTCAAAAACTACTGGTCCGATTTCAAAAATTCTTTCACCATTAGAATGCTACATTATCCCTGAGTAACATAGGCTATATTATATTTTCAAAAAAATCAGGGATCCTTACTAAAACTCCAATAATGTAACCCAAGGTGGAAACCAAAAACCTTACATCGCGTGCGCTGTGAAAACTATTGATGATAGAACAAAATTATGTACTACGATTTTGTAGAACACGTCATCATCTACAAAAAATGTCGCGACAGCATATGTCTAACTATTATAGTTATGCCACAATAAGTGTTCTTTTATTATAAAAAATTAATTGAAATGCCGCCGCTAGAAAAGGGTCTTTATTTGTACCTTGGTATTAATCCTTATCCAAATAAATCATTTCATAAATAAGACGGTTTCAATACCTATAGATTACTTCTTAAATTTTTCAAATCGGACATTCCATTCAAAAGATATGACGAAATTAAAAATGTTAACGGGTCCACGGGTCACGCTCGGGGTGCGATTTCACTCTCTGGCGTGCAAATGTATGAAATAAGTAGACGCGAGGCTCGAACCCACGGTCTAAGTTTATCCTAAAATGTTCAAAAAATTTATGACCACCCATGCGAAGCTGGGACAGGCCGCTAGTAGTTGTATAAAATATAACGATCACTTTTATATTCCTACTCACACAGTTGACCTTGTTATGAAACATTTTATTAATAGAATGCATCTGATCGGCATTTGTTATGTTTATACTGTCATTAGATATCACGTTTTGATACCATCATAACGTTATCACTACATAGTATAAAACAAAGTCGCTTTCTCTGTCCCTATATCCCTATGTATGCTTAAATCTTTAAAACTACGCAACGGATTTTGATGCGGTTTTTTTTTATAGAAAGAGTGATTCAAGAGGAAGGTTTATATGCATAATACAAGCATAATCTCTTAGGGATAACCCACAATAACCGTGCGAAGCCGGGGCGGGTCGCTAGTCTATATAGCGAAGTAAACACAGCGACATGAGTGGACGACATAGGGAAAACCGCTGCTTGACGGCAGAAATAGCATGGTGGTAGTACTTCCCCGGACGAGCCCTTCACAAAGAGCTCCACTATCTCAAAAATGTTGGAATGTGGAAGCGAGAAAGGCATTACAGTAGTCTGCATCTTAAATCTACGCTTAACACTCAATGAACATCAAATACCTACAATCGCAACTTCTAGGAATGCAATGTTTTGCATCAATTTCGAGAATAACAGCTGAATTCGCAAACCGTCGATATTTCTGGAATAAATCAAGAAAACTGTATCCTGTTACGATTCATGCTACTTTACTTCTCGACGCGTGCATCAAATTACGCACGTAATTTCGTAGAAATAAAGTTCCAATAAAGTTTTAAGAATTTTTTTACTCATCAAGCTAGCATACTAGGATCACAAAAAATAAATATAACGTAACTTAAAACCTAATAATAACAACCAATACATAAACAAGTGATAGCCTTCACAGCTCAGTTGGTGGTAGCTCTGCCTTCTGTGCCGTAGGCCGTGGGTTCGATCCCCACACAGAACAAACATTTGTGTGATGAACATAGATGTTTGTTCTCTGTCTGGGTGTTATCACTATTGGGCTATTATAATATAATAATCGTGTAAGTATTATTATAGATAGATAGATAGATAGATAGATAGATAGATAGATAACACTTTATTGTACACAAGGATACATCATAAATCTAGGCATAAATTTATATAGTACAATGGGCGGCCTTATCGCTGAAAGCGATTTCTTCCAGGCAACCTTAGGATGGAAAGTATTTGATCAGAGCGGTAATGGACGGCGGTGCACGTAGTGCAGTAAACTTAAATAATTACATATTTGAGGAACTTAATATAAATACTAACATAAAAATTAATCTTATAAGTAAATTAATATTATAAGTATAGTAGGTATATTTCTTCCTTTTTTAACAAAGTCGTGAAGCTGTAGGTATCTGTTTTTTGTTCATATTAGCGAGCTACGTTATTCTATATTATTGTTATTGTTGTTATAGAGAATAATAATAGCGAATAGTGATAGAGAATCGAGATTAGAAATATCTCGGGAGCAGTGTCGATAATCTCGAATCCGCGCTGAAATGCGTATTCTCGCCAGCGATAGACTTTTAATAATTAACTAGATGACCCGATGAACTTCGTATCACCTATCTAACGACATTAAAACTCTCCCTTTGCTTTAGGTAGAACATTTATGTAGAACAGTATTATATACAAGGTGTTCCATAAGTTGTGTATATAAACTTCGGGGGGCTAAAGTACCCATCAATATGAACAACTTTTTCTATGGAACCAACACTGTGAACGCGAAAAAAAAACAGCTGTTTCATACAAAAGTTCAATACCTACCAGGCTAAAATGTATGAAACAGCAGTTTTTTTTTTCGCGTTCACAGTGTTGGTTCCATAGAAAAAGTTGTTCATATAGATGGGTACTTTAGCCCCCTGAAGTTTATATACACAACTTATGAAACACCTTGTATAATAGTATCTAATACTTGTATTAGCACGGGCAGGGGAAAAGTTGTCTTTCCATCGTTTTTATCTACTTGTCAGTAGAAATAAAGAGAACTATTTCCACTGACAAGTGATAAAAACGGTGGAAAGACCCTTTTTCTCTGCCCTTGCTAGGTTAGGTTAGGCTCTGCCAGTTTCCCAGTTCCCCTCCATATAGGCGACGCGGGAGTGTCGCTGGGTTGTTTAGTGGGTATACCGGGAGCGGAAAACCGGGGAGTCCCACATATCCCCTCCATCCTCCAATGGGGGGGAATGCGTAATGCATTTTTCCCAGCGTCAAAAAAAAAAAAAAAAGGTTAGACAGGTATAGTTACAGTAAAAAAGTAGGTGTTATCTGTTATACAAGGCACGAAAAAGAAGAACTAGTTCTTAACAAACAAGGTATTGGGAATGTATGTCAAAGTTAATGAAATATTTAATTAAAAATAGTCAATATTTAGGTCAAAGTGTGTATAGCCGAATGTTAAATAAAAATAAAAAATAAATGTCAAAGTTAAATCTAGGTAATTTCAGTGTCAAGTTTAAATTATAATTATTTATTGAATTATTGCAAATATTCATTTATGTCATAGTATGTTTTATTAATTAGAAATGATTTTAATGTTTTTGTAAATAGACTATTTTTTTCTATATTTTTTATTTCGATCGGAAGGTTATTATAAATTTTTATTGACATTACGTATGGGCCGTCGCTGTGTATTTTAAGTTGAGAACGCGGATATACTAACTTATTTCTCCCTGGCCTCAATAGTCAATACGTATCTACGAGGCAGGTCGACTAGATTTTTATATAAATGGGGATATTTTCTTACAAATTTGCACAATTCTAGAATGTATAAACTAGGTAACGTTAGGATCTTTAGGTTTTTAAAGTGTGGTTTGCAGGTTTCTCTTCGCCCTATATTTACGAGGATACGGATACATTTTTTTTGCAAGATAAATAGGTCTTGTACATCTGTGCTGTTGCCCCATAGAATAATGGACAAAGAAGTAGTAAGCTGATAACGCGGTAGGCAGGTCAGTTGTAGTTTTTGTTTCGCGCAAGGCGTACGTAAAGCTTGAAAGCTTTATTTGCGTGATTATCTTAAAACTTAAAGAAAATGTATTCTGTGGATAAATAATAAAAAAACAGTTTGATTTTCGAAAACAACTCCTAAAACGTTACCCTCCTTCGTCAATAGGCGTCAATGTTTGGAAGGGACATTCTAAATACGGGAATCTGGAGTTGGTACGAAGAGATCTGAGGATCTGAGATCTCTACCGTGCCTGGGGATCAAAGTCGTGAAGCTGTTTCGTTTCGTTTGTTTTTAGGTTGAAACCAGGAACAAATAAATACATATTTTCCGTGTAGCGTAGGTATTTGTCATATTTGGGCTAAGCTCAGACCTATACCTACCTAGCTAATATAGGTAATGTACGCCTATGGTATCTCTTATATCTACGTAGGTATTTAAAATCCTACCCTATTATTATACAAATCAATGCGAAAGTTACGATGTTTGGATGTTTTTTGTTTTGGATCAAAATGATTTGTTATTTGAAATTATGTTTATGACTCAATCACGGCTCACCGCTTTAAAGCGTGCGAAGCCGCGAGAAGCTGCTTGTCTGGGTATACAGGGCGTCCCAAGACTTACCTAAAATATTGTAGATAGGATATTTTGCTGAAAGAAGACTTTATTTTAGTTTTAAAAGTTAAAAGTTTAAAAGTAATAACTGCATTCAATAAGATTTTCTAAAAGTTGCTTGCTTGGTCTAGGAATTGAACCGACTCAAATGTGGAAAAAAACCCCCATATTTTTATGATGCCAATCGAAAGAATGGATAAACGTAGAATTAATTAATAAATTAATTCAAATTCCAAGAAATTTTTTTATTGCCGGCGACGACACTTTCGTAAAATAGCGATATTTCATGGATAGCTTTGATCATTCGCAAATGAGTATGTAGGTATGTATCTTTTTACATATAGTCGAATTGAGAATCTTCTCCTTTTTTTGGAGTCTGTTGAAAATTACCGGGCCATGGTAGAATGTCTGCGGAACACTAGACTAGACTAGACGAAACAAACGCTGCAGAATCGACGTTGAGCTACCTATATAAAAGACTGTAGAAGTGTAGACGAAACAAACGCTGCAGTTTTTTTTTTCGAATGAACTTAAATGCTGGTATAATTATTCAACTTTCAAGCTGGCAGGTAAAATTAAACACATTCACCCATTTTGAAGTCCTTCATTCGGGTTCTGGTGGGATAGGCCCTACGAGAATCTATTTGATCGGGAAATTCAAATAATTTTAATAAATATATCTGAATTTTAATAATTGTACTAACACATTTGACATGTTTAATTAAGTTCTACTAACAAATTATGGAACATTGACATTTGAAATAAATGAATTGACATTGAAATAATCGTATGACGATTGCCGACAGCGTTACCGGGCTAAAACGCTGCAGAATCGACCTTGAGCTACCTATTTATAGCCGCTCGCGTGTCACGGTTCTTATGTCAGAACGAGAAGAGCGTTTTTAAATTCCTATTTGATAATAGGTCGATGTCGGCAAAATTGGACGCCTATTATGACGCCGTTGATGACAGCCATGACAGCCTCTTTAAGAGTAGACCTCTTTAAGAGCTCTTTGTGAAGGACTCGTCCGGGGAAGTACTACCACCACGCCTTTTCTGCCGCCAAGCAGCAACGCAGTGTTTCGGTTTGAAGAGTGTGGTTGCCGTTGTAGTTACAGGCACATGAGGCTTAACATCTGTATGCCTCAAGTTGATGGACGCAGGGCAGTGCATCGTAGGTTTGATATTAGTAGGATTATTACGTACGCCATGCCGGCGGTCGCCTTTACGAAAAGAAAGCAAGTGGAATAAGTAAGAAGAAAAGCTTAATCTGCATAGAAATATTAAAGAGTATGCGCCCTCACACGCGACGCTCACTTTGTGCAATTATGCGTTGGAATAGCGTGGATATGACAGATGAAAAGAAATATATTATAGGAAACTAGCTGACCCGGCAAACGTTGTTTTGCCATATACATACTACAATAACTATAAAAAAATGGGGTTGGTGAAGGGTGAAAATTTAGGGTTGTATGTATTTTTTAATGCCACATTATATAAAAAATAATTGTCCAAAAAATATAAATAAATGTTAGGGGTGGACAACCCTTATCACTTAGGGGTATGAAAAATAGATAGTAGCCGATTAGCCGATTCTCAGACCTACTGAATATGCATATAAAATTTCATAAAAATCGGTTATGCCGTTTCGGAGGAGTATGGTAACTAACATTGGGACACGAGAATTTTATACAACGTGTTTATTAAGAGTTGTAGGGATCCGAAAGCAAGATATTCTACCGGTCATAACGAACAACTTTTGTTCTACGACTTTTAAAATTTCAAAGTTTTTCATTCATCAAATGCCTCTTAAACTTTTATCTAAAATGAATCTAAACGCATCATGAGGCAGCCCTATTTACAGCTGTTCTTTGACCTCTAGTTGTCAATTGTAGATAAAATAGGTAACAGAACTGCCACCAATTACCTAGTAATGTGCCTACCTAATAATGATGTTGCTGTTTTTAAAGATCTTGGTATGTAAAAGAAATATTTTCGCGACTGTAATCCCTAGTCACGGTAAACATTCTCTGAGATCTTTGGTACTAATACCTATTCAGTAACTAGGTACCTACGTGGCTACGTACTCAATATTTAATAGAATATTTATTTTTGTTTGATTACTAGATGTCGTAAAGCAATGTTTATGATATTCATAGTTCTTTAAATTGTAACATGTTACTTTACCACCATGGTTCATTGACACGACAAAATTATTCAACTGCAATTTTGGGAAGTGTCTAGTCTGTCCTATTTAATCTTTGACTTACCTGTCTGTCATTGGTTGCATTTAAAAACGCATATCCAATCAGGACGGCCGACGGCCGCCGATCAGTGTTACCATTTGTGGCAGATTTCTGCCATTTGGCAGATTTTAAATATTTCAAGAAAAATCTTATTAGTTTGAATTTTTAATGAAATAATATTTTTAATTTATTTATTTTTTACCGAACTGGAAACTTCTTATTCTTTTTTACCTTTATTGATTTGGTTTCTAAACAACTTCTATCTCGTTTTAGATACTTAACTGCAAACCGTTACAAACGATCAAAAGATAGTAACTGAATGTAATGTAGGTATTTAATTTATTCCGTAGCCACGAAGGAGATGGTATGAAGTCATATTTTTGGTATTTTTATCGTCAAGCTTGGTAGATTTTGACAGATTTTTTGGCAGGTGTGTGGTAGAACCGCCACTTTTGAGATGGTCACCCTGTTTGTGTTTACATGCGTTGTTGTACATTGTTTTGTTGAGAAAATGTCATCAAACGTGATAAAATGGTGATTGTTATGTAAAAAGCCGTCGTCAGTCAGTGTGTGTATGAGCAGTGCCTACGAGGTAATGGTTTAGTGTGAAGTTTGAAGCTTGTGTCGTGCGAAATCTCGCAAACTTACCAAAATCCAGTTTTATCCAGTGTTATTATAGCCAGTAAATAATGACAAAATCCATAGGAACTAGTAAAAATATCGTGTCAGGGGATTGGCGGCGTACCTACCTACCTACCGAAAGGTAAGTATTTCAAATTATCTCGTAGGTTATCGTTGTTTTTCTCTTTCCTAGATAGAAGCGCGCGTGCGTATGACCTTGACACGTACACAGACAGGGCTGTTGCAAATTTCTGAGAAAATATTAATTTTACTTTTCTATGGGAATTTCGAAAACGATGTATTCAACCGTTGCACACGTCAAAGTATTCCAGTGCTTGGTCTAAATACACGCTCTTTGTTTTCCTACATAACTTCATCAACACGTTGTATATAAGAAAGATGATGATGTATTGCACAAATGAGCCATACTGTACACAGGCGAGCTAAATATCTTGTAATATGCTTCTAACTACTATAAAATTAAGTGGGTAACGACAGTATGATCATATCATTTCTGCAAAAAAAAACCGTAAATATAGAAAATTATTTATTGCACAAATAAGCCATACTGTACACAGGCGAGCTTAATGCTGGATAGCATTATCTACCAGATCCTATGGGTAAAGATAGTTGCTGATGCAAAAAGCAGGTGGCCCATGACAGTGCATCGTAGGGCACGTTAATATCGTGCGTGACTTGCGAGGCAATGCTTTGTTATAGGTGATGGTTATCACTTAATATCAAGATCACAAGTTACGCACGATATGAACGTGCCCTACGATGCACTGCCTTGCGTCCATCAACTTGACACAAAACCGATGTTATGCCTCATGTGCCTGTAATTTTACCGGCAACCACACTCTTCGAGCCGAAACACAGCAACGCTGTTTGGCGGCAGAAAAAAGATTGTAAATGTTTGTAGAACGGACGAGCCCTTCAAAAAGAGCTCTTTGCTATATATTAATAGCCCTACCATGCCGGTGTAGTCATATCCATGCCAAGCTGTCTGTAACAAAAGAAGCTGCGCAAGGCGGTCAGCTACAGAGCGAGGACGTCTGAACTCGTGCACTCAAATGTTGCAGAGAAACACAGTTTTTTTACATTCACCTGCATATTGTCGAGTGCCGGCTAGGGATGTGAGTTTGCGCGCTTTCTTTAAAAAAAAATGACGTTGACAGATTTTTAGGCGCCAAACGCCAGAACTTGGATAAATTAACAAAAGAGGTTTTTATTGCAGTTTTTTTTTAAAGTGTTTTGTAAAAACTATCTAGGTTCCTTCTAGTATACCTGCCCGTAAAGATTTGAACTGATAGTTTTGTACATTGAAGCCGTTTTAAGTGGCTGACAACCGTCAAACAACTGACTTGCCGGCTGGTTTGATTTATTATTAAAGTCATTTAGGTCCCTAAATAACGTTCATCATTTGATTCGTTAATTATTGGCGCACGAGTTATACATAATTTACCTACTCTTGGTACCTTTAGTTATTTAATTATAAGTTTCCTTCAGCCAATGTTGGCAAAATGACTACCGGTCATGTTACCATCTTTTTGGCACCGCCAAAGAACTGTCCTGTATAATTTAATTAGCATATTGTTTATGGAACAATGGGTATTTCCTGTTGGTATACCTAATATACTTACTATTTAAAATTCAGCTGAGCCGACGCGAAAAGCGACTATTGCAGGAACGTTATTCTTATGTTGTAATTACCTACTTATACAGATATCATTATTACTTAGGGGGGTTGGTAGAAAATGCTTGTGTGTGCATTAAGACCTCCTTTTGTGTTTTAACTTTGTGTTTTGTGCAATAAATGATAAATAAATAAGAAGTGAGTAAAAACTCCCCAATAAAACCTCTTGTTCGTCCCCGAACGGGAAGTTTTATCAACCACCACAAACCAAAACGTAATTAGTGTATTTTTGGTTCATATAATTTTTTTCAAAAAGCGTTGAATAAATTCTGATAATACTTCTATGGGGGCCACCTCTGAGGTATAACCTACCAATAAAAAAAATAACCATCAAAATCAATTCATAATTGTCGGAGTATCGCATAACGAACATACAAAAAAACATACCGTCAAATTGAGAACCTCCTTTTTAGTTTTTTTTTTTGTGCTGTTTTTCTTTTCAATAAATAAAAATAAAATAAAATATAATGTTGAAATGTGTCGAGCGAAAAGTTTTTGACGGTTGTCAGCCCTTTAAATATTAATGTTAGCAATCATTAGGTACTAATATGCGAGCGACTAATAATACCGGAGCGGAAGGGGATTTCCAGTTAAAGTCAAAAGGTATTTATTCAATAAAATCACAAGGATCACTTTGAAACGTCTTAAAGCTAGGTGACTCTAGGTGCCAGTTCCGCGCGACCAGTAATGGGCTTATTGGCAATTTATATATGTATATAGGTACCAAGCGAGTGGGGGCTAAGGGTGAATGCTATTTATAAATAATAAGCAAATGACCTTCGACGTTGTCCTACGAAAACCTTTAAAAAAAACTTCGACGAATAAAAGTTCAGTCAAACGACAGATCGCTTTCTACGTCAGTTTAGGCGTAGCTTTAGTTTAGTCGTTCTGAAGTCAAACAGTGACACATTTTATTAGTATCTTTGCGGATCACTTTTGAAGTTTTTTTTTAAGATTTATCGTTTATGTGCCTGGAAACACTTAAAAAGCTTACCTACTTTATTGAGGAAAAGTATGTGACATGCCTACTTACTAAAGAGCGGTAGGAACCAAGCCGTAAGTTTGTTGCTTGTTCTTCTAGGCTTTGGTCGCGTGGAACTGGCACCTAGAGTCACCTAGCTTTAAGAAGTTTCAAAGTGATCCTTGTGATTTTATTAAATAAATACCTTTTGACTTTGACTTGATAGTTGACCCTCACAGCTCAGTTGATAGTAGCTTTGCCTTCTGTGTTTTACGGCGTGGGTTCGATCCCCAGCGAGAACACCCAGACATAGAACAAACATCTATGATCATCACACAAATATTTGAGAGCAGTGGTGGTCTAGTGGAGCGGCCCCGCCATCCGATCCTAAGGTCGTGGGTTCGAAACCAGTCGTGCACCAATAAGCTTTTCTGTTCATAAATTTACGTGTACCGTACCAGAACTCTAAAACGGTGAAGGAAAACATCGTGAGGAAACCGGCATGTCGAGGATCCTAAAAAGTTCTTTAACATGTGTTGTGTCAAGTGCTCGAAAGGAGCCTCTTGAGGCGCATTTATAATCCTTTCACCACACTGTTTCGAAAGAAACTAGTGACCCGACAAGAGAGAGAGATCACACAAATGTTTGTTCTCTGTCTGGTTGTTTCTATGTTTTATAAGTATCAAAAAAAGTATATAATATATTAGCTTACTTTGGGTCTAGATTAAAAATGGTGGACTTTCCACCACCACCATTTTTTTTTATCCTCAAGACTTTTTTCTTCGAACTTTTGATAGGGTTTGGGAACTTTTGAGACAAAAGTAAAAAAATATAGTTCTAACAGCGGCGATGAGCTTGCAACCTGTCACGTATGCAATACTGCAAAATGTGAGTATGTGCCAAATGTAGGTAAAATAGGTAATTTAGTTGTACCTCTGACTACCCCAATTAGACGTCCTCAATGAATCTGTAGTTCGTACTTAGAGAGTAGGTAGAGGAGGAGAGGAGATACCAAGTGTTCTGAGGGGATATCTACCGTGCCTGGGGATCAAAATCGTGAAGCTGTTTCATTTTTTTTAGTTAAGTCGATATTAGAAACTCAGTGTCATGTCAACCTTGATAACATAAATTAAAAATATCTTTTAAATTAACACATTCCCTGCGACATCTGATTTTCGTATCACCTGCCATGCTCCTAATCTCGCGCCATTGTCTATGCCCGTCGGGGCGCGAGTTTGAAAAGAGAACAAAACGTTTGACAACTGAGCGAACGCATACAAGCCGCTGTAATAAATTATCTGTGGAAATGACAGTTGGCGGGGAAATTGTAAGTGCTTTTGTTGGTGAAAATATCGATTAAAATGTAGGCTATGAGTATGAGACATCGATAAAAAATCATAAGAATAAAACAAATAAAAATTGTTGATAAGGCGAAAAATCATATTATATTCCACGAACTTTCCAATCAGTGTTGCTGCTTGTCAGAATTGAGCGACAAACATTTATGGGGTGTGATTGATTCACAAATGGAGCTTCATCATTATATTATTTTGTAACAAGGCCTATACAAAAAATCGGTAGGAACCAAGCTGTAAGTTTGTTGGTTGTTCTTCTAGGCTTGGTCGCGTGGAACTAGGGTTGCCAGATGGCCGGGATTTCCGGGAAAGTCCCGGAATTTGACGTGTGGTCCGGTGTCTAGTAATTACACTTTACTGTCCCGAAATTCATGATCACTAGTTTTTTTCCAAAAAAGTAACGACACCAAGGGGCGGCGCGCATACTCGTACCTCGGACGAGCCGAGACGATTTTTATTTAAATAGTAGCTTAATTTATATTTGGAACTAAAAATTCTAATACATATGTGATTGTGTATGGTATGAATACAAATTACAGTGTGTTAATTAATATCTACCTATAGATTTTATAAAAAATAATATGTTTTTAAAGTCATTTGTTTTTTCCTTTTAAAATAAGTACCAAACTAGTATTTTTGTAATATTTTTTGTATTGTCCATCCAACAGCAAACATTTGTAATTAGATTTGGACTCTTAAAACTCCAACTCCGTTTGTAACCCTAGTGAAATGTCCAGGAAATAATAAGCCCGTATCTGGCAACCCTACGTGGAACTGGCCTACCTAGCTTTAAGACGTTTCAAAGTGATCCATGTAATTCAATTTAATACATGAATATATTTTGAATTTGACTTATATTATGTAAAAAAAAATACCCAAATATTTGCGTTTTTAAATTTCCATTTCTAACTACTTTATTTTTAGACGGATTTTTTTTATTTACAAAGAAATTGAATAAAAGTATTTACAGAACGTACAAAATACAAAACAATTCAGCTATCTGCAAACCTATGTGAAACTTACAAAATCTAGTTACAACCTACAACCGTTACCTCTACACCAAAAAAGCACTTACAAAGCATCCCGCCACAGACAAAGCCGAATCATTTCTAATAATTAAAACATTAAAGTTAAGCCCAATTCCATTAGCAAGATACCGTGTCAGTTAATATCGATATCTTAATCGATTACTCGTATCGGACCAATCATTCGGACAACACTACGATCCACTCCCACACATTTGATTTTAAAAAAAGTAAACCATAGAGAAAGCTATGATGATATGGCACAATGCCAGATAGGTTTGCTCGTAAAATCGGAATTTGGCACAAAGATGGTGCAAATTAGTTGATTCATTCAATAGAATACAATAGAGATTGAAAAAATTACAACCTATTGACCCTGAAACGTAGATGTTATTTACTTAATTGTACGCATTCATTATTTGCTAAAACGAAAGTTTTGATGAAGCCGGTTTAATATTAAAAAAAAATGTCTTAAAAATTTTACTAGAAGTTTTGGTAAGATTTGTAAGAAAGCCTATTGTTCTTCACGATTAACTATTGAACTAGTTTTTTTTTATTTGTGTGCAATAAAGAGTTTTCTATCTATCTATCTTAAACCTATCAATTTGCTGTCATTTTTTACAATTATGTATTTTAATAACCAAACTGTATACAAAGTACAAACGAACAAAATTGCCACAAAAAAAAATACTCTATACTATACCTATACGCTACGCATTTGTCGATTTGATTTGATTGGCCATTCATATTCCCGTTAAGCCATAGACAAGAAAAATAATCAATTTGACACTGGCCGTATCGAGCTAATTAAAAAGCAAAGCCCGCGCACCGGAAACGTCATTTTGAATTTCGTTCGTAATTTGAAATGACTGGCAGCGCGGAATTTTGTTTGACAGTAGTTTGTTAGTTTGTAGTAGGTATGTTTTTGTTTGGATTTTTGGACCCTTTTTGGCGTATACTGCAGTTTATTGGTGTCAATTTAAGCCCTCATGAGCGGGATTGTGTTAAAATCATATCAGACAACCATTCACTACATTTAATTTTATAACAGAACGATAGAGGAACCTAGCCAATTTTTTTTGCCTGTTCTTCTAGGCTTGGTCGCATGCAATTGGCACCTAGAATTACCTAGTTTTACGTGCAATCATATTGCACACAGTTTAGTAAAAAAAAAACATTTTTATCGATTAACGAAACAGTTTGCTAAAGTAAACTTTTGAGTAGGAAAACTTGTTTTTGACACTTTCTTCATATTGTTATCTTTGATAACTACATTTATTATAAGTATTTTTTTTTAATAATTGGCTGTCCAGCAATTTTGCACCTTCCGACCACTGATAAGTTATCAAATACTTGCAAAAAATTTAAGATTACCATTCAAATGCAATTTCATTAATATATAGGATAATATAGTTGTTAACACTAAATTTTGAATTTTAAATGTGCACACTTCTAGAGCCGCCATGACAGTCTGTAATTGATGTTTGACATGACGTTTGATATGACGCATTGCATTTTATAATTTGTGACAGTTTTGTTGCTTTTTTTGACTGTAATGACTTTCACTCTCAAGCTTGACTTATATAACAGTTGTCAAAATGACATTCACGCATGTCAGTCCGCCATATTTTTAGTGCATTGTGTTGCTCTCTTTGACAAAGAAAATCTTGTTAAGCAAGAAAACGAAGTAAAAATGAGGCAAATAAGCACTTAAAACAGTGACTATATTGCTAAGCGATAATTATCTATACTGTACATAGACCAGACCCCGGCTCCATATATTAATGAAACAACGCCTTTAAATTAAATCAAACACAGTGTGAAAAATCCATGAAACCAGGAACAATAAAATTATAGTCGCGTTAAACTCTCGCTGCAGGCTCGGTCAGTGCTCAACCTGTGTCGCGTTAAACTCCCGCTACAAACTCGGTCATAAATCATCTAAACACACGCTTAAACAAAAGGATCGTCCGTTTTCCTAAGTGCGAGAGAGAGAGAGTAATATTGCTGTCTCGTTCCGATAGCTTATGACCGAGCCTGCAGCGAGAGTTTAACGCGACTGTAGCAATTATTTCTATAATAATAATAAGAGTTTTATTTGATCTTTACAAAAC
Organism: Chloroclysta siterata; assembly: GCA_932294275.1. Lineage (NCBI taxonomy): Eukaryota > Metazoa > Arthropoda > Insecta > Lepidoptera > Geometridae > Chloroclysta > Chloroclysta siterata. Next base: position 4,939,291 of record OW028595.1, read on the forward strand.
TAATTATAAACTTAAACATTACTTATTTTTCAACTTAAAACGATAACTATAAAAATATTTAATATAACTAGTATAACCTATATGTATTTATTTTCCTATTATATTTTGTAAGGACCGCACTTAGCGGTGTAAGGGCCGGTTTCACCATGCTCTGTAAGATTAACAAAGGATTAAAGCGCCGTTAAATATGTCAAAATGTACGCGTTTGACAGCTAAGGTTAGATTTAACGGTCTTTTAATCCTTGATTAGTAATTAACAGAGCATGGTGAAACCGGCCCTAAGCCCTCTTCAACTCCTTCCACCTCTCTACTCGTCTACGCTTTTTGTGGATTATTTCTATACTCTCTTATAACCAAGAGAATGCCAAAAATCTCCATCTAGTACAAACAATCACAGACACTTTCTTGGTATTGTTTTCAGTGGTCGGAAGGTGCAAATTCGCTTGACAGCTAGTTATATCATACGTTCATAAATTGATTCTAATTGGCCGGCGCACGCGATCTCCTTGTCGGATCAATAATACTCCAAATGCTGACAGGGACGGACAGGACGGCAGGGGGGGGGGGAGTCTACCCACTGATATTTTCCAGTTCTGCCCTCCACTTTTTGTCTTAGTTGTAATTCTAGCCTTACTTAGCTAAGCTTATTATCATAATTAAATCCTCAACTTCTCAACATACAATATTATTTCCTAAACAAAAGTTTTTTTTTATTACTACAACTCAAAACTAAGTTTGACCAACCATAATAACCAACATAGTTTGACCTAACGTTTGACCGCAAAGTTTTTTGGTCACTGTCACCGGTAGGCTTTATTTACTTTTTTTTATTTTTTCGTGTTATCGCTAACAGGGCTTATTACGAGTTTAGTGCCGATCGTCGATCGTTACGATACACCGAATTTTCTATGAAAATAATCAACGGCATCTAGCGTATTTATCAACAGCCCAAATATTTTTAAAAGCAAATTGAAGATGTTTTTGTTGGAGAGGTGTTTTTATTCCGTGGAAGAGTTTTTAGTATGGAAATAGCCTGACATTTGTTTATTTTGTGTTATGTGTTATTTAAATTCAATTAATTAATTAGGTAGGTAATTGTTTATTTTTATTGTGTTAGATTATTTTTTAATGTGTTAGATTATGTATTGTTTATTGTATTAATTATTTAGTTTTAAGTTGACATTCAAATACGATTGTAAAAAAATTGTTTGTGAATAAATAAATTGAAATTATTCTTTGAGAACCTGTTTTTTTTTCATAGAAAATTCGGTGTATCGTAACGATCGACGATCGGCACTCGATCGGCACTAAACTCGTAATAAGCCCTCTGGTTGACTTTCCACACAGCACTATCATTAGCCCCAAATTAAGCAAAACTTGTACTATAGGATCCAGATAACTGAGGATACTTATAGTATACTTTTATTTGTAAATCCATACTTATTATCTTACAGCACCCAAATAGGAACAAACATCTTACACAAATATTTGTTTTCGGTGGAGATCAAATCCACGGCCTACAGCGCAGAATGTCCTCCTGAAACTGAAAGTCCTTGAAAATTAAGGCTTTTGGGTCTATTCGCTATTTGCCCCTGATTTTCATACATACAAAGTTCTTCTTCTTTTTTTCGTGGTCGAAAAAAATAAATTAATATAAGTAATTAAATATACAAAAATAATACAAACTTCGTATTTTTTTAAATAGAAAGTAGTTGTAGGCAGTTCACAACATCAGATAGGCTTGTTTCGCCACTTTTATAAAAATATTTAAAAGTAAAATATGTAAAAACCACCCTTTCAAAATCGACTAAAGGCCTGTTTATTGGTTGCCGCTATCAGATTCGATCAGAAACTACAAGGTGTTCCAAAAATTGTGTATATAAAAAAGTTGTTCATATTGATGGGTACTTTAGCCCCCTGAAGTTTATATACACAACTTATGGAACACCTTGTATATGACGGCGCGATATTTAAGTATCAACATCAAGAGTGAAAGAAGGTCGAAGTCACTCTAGCGGAGCGTCGTGTCGATGGTAGCGAGGCAGTCATCTTGACTTGGATACTACTATTACTTGAGTTTGTTGACTTGGATACGAGAAGACTAAGGAATATTCACATTAGTGTTTGTAACGGTGCTGGGAATTAATGTTATCTTATTACAGGCATTATTTGTGTTAATTACAACCATCGGAGGAATTGTACAATGTTACGAAGAAAATAATTGTTGCTGGTCCACCCACGTCACTCCACGACACTCCATCCATCCACGCCCTTGAGCATGAATTTTTATGAAGGCCACCCTGCGCCGACATATATTTTTTTATACAACTAGCTGATAGAACAAGCAGATGGCCCACCTGATGTTAAGTGGTAACCATCACCTATAACAAAGCATTGCCTCGTAAGTCACGCACGATAGGTACGTGCCCTGCGTCCATCAAAGTCAAAGTCAAAGTCAAAGTCAAAATGTATTTATTCAATAAAATCACAAGGATCACTTTGAAACGTCTTAAAGCTAGGTGACTCTAGGTGCCAGTTCCACGCGACCAAAGCCTAGAAGAACAGGCAACAAACTTACGGCTTGGTTCCTACCGTTCTTTTGTATGATCCTTTTACAATGTAATAATATAATTGATCGAGTGAGCGAAGCGAACGAAGATCTTAGTTTCAACTTGGGCGATTTGGCATTTTATGTATGTATGTATGTATGTATGTATGTATGTATGTATGTATGTATGTATGTTTGTCTGGCGATAACTTTAGAACCGTTTATCCGATCTCCATGAAATTTGATATGTCGATAGCTTGTACTTGAGAAATTTACTGGTAAGTATATGAGTAAAATCGGATGAAGGGTTTTTGAGATATGGGGGTTTTTAAGAGGGCAAAAATAAAAAAAGTTACATAAAAAAATCAAGTTACATGTCATATGAAAGGGCTTTGTTTGGACATTCCAAAACAATTTTTACTTTTTTTTTGGGACGCTCGGTTTTCGAGATAAAATTTAAAAAGTTAAATTAAGATAACCAGCGATCCAAGAGCTCCCATCTCTAAGAGTTTCGTTGAAATCAAGGTTTTTCTACTGGTCGGCCAGTTCCTTTGATTTTTCTTATTTTTTTTTCTTGAAATAATTTAAGGAGGTACTCAGTTCTCATAAAATGGTGACGACGACCAGGTCTGATGATGGAGCCAAGGTCTGTTCAACGGAACTCTTCAATAAATAGGCCAATAGAGTTGAAACTTGGTAACCATACCAAGTTAGTAGGCGGTAGTCAGAAAAAAGTTCAAAGATAATGTTTGGACTTGCCTCTGACTACTACCGACTCAAAGTTTTGATGCGTTCGTCGGGTCGCATCACGAGATCTCAGTTCGGGGCGAACTACTAGTATATTATTGAAGTTTAGTGAGGCGTAGGCATACAGAAAAAGGTAAACATAATCAAATTTAATCAAACATCAACTTAAAGCATGCAGATGTTAAGCCTCATGTGCCTGTAATTACACCGGCAACCACACTCTTCAAACCGAAACACAGCAACGCTGCTTGGCGGCAGAAAAAGGCGTTGTAGTAGTGCTTCCCCGGACAAGCCCTTCACAAAGAGCTCTACTACTCCTAAAGTATTTAAAAAGCCCCCGACATTTCCCTTAGTACGTCCCCGTAATCACTAACGTGCTAACAGTTACTCTCGTGGTAAGTAGGTGTACAGTTAGCGGACATCACGCGGCTCTTCAATTACAACCTTTACGCAAAAGCAGTACCTATACCTTTTTAGCATTAGGCTAAGAGCTAAGGCTGAGGGCACTGGTGGTCTAGTGGTAGCGGCCCCGCCTTCCGATCCTAAGGTCGTGGGTTCGAAACCGGTCGTGCACCAATGTGTTTTTCTGTTCAAAAATTAATGTGCACAATGCCAGTAGATACTCTGAAACGTTGAAGTAAAACATCGCGAGGAAACCGGCATGTCGTAGAACCTTAAAAGTTCTATAATTGTGTGAAGTGCTCGAAAGGAGCCTCTTGAGGCGCACTCAAAATCCTTTCACCACACTGTTTCGAAAGGAACTAGTGACACGACAAGAGAGAGAGAGAGCATTAGGCTTATTTCGGCTTTAATTTTAAGATTTGTTATATGGAAAGAAGGTTTTCGAAGTGGTCTTTGCGATTCTAGTAAAGACCGATATAAATTTATTTCTTTTTTTAAACAGAAACTGAAACAGCTTCACGACGATCCCGAGGCACGGTAGCTATCCCCTTAGATCTCTTTGTACAAAGTAAAGTTAAGTAGTCTTAAAGATTCTTGGAGGATGTCTAAGAGGAGATTCAATAGCAATTCTCTTCCAAATCGTGTCTGAATCTTAACCTAACATGCGACAAAATAAAAAAAAAACAATTTAATAAAAATAATAAAGTCATCATCAGCCTAAAGAAGTCCACTGCTGGACATAGGCCTCCCCTATACATTTCCAGGAAGAACGATTCCGATCCCTCTCCATCCACCGCCTTCCCGCGATCCTGACAATGTCGTCAGTCCATCGGGTAGGAGGGCGTCCCACGCTTCGTCTTCCTGTTCGTGGTCGCCATTCGAGAACCTTTATTCCCCAGCGGTTGTCAGTTCTTCGAGCTATATGACCTGCCCATTGCCACTTCAACTTGCTGATTGAAAACTGCAACTAAACAGCTCAGTTGGTAGTAGCTCTGCCTTCTGCGCCGTAGCCGTAGGCCGTGGGTTCAATCCCCACCGAGAACAAACATTTGTGTGATGAACATAGATGTTTGTTTTCTGTCTGGTTGTTATATAATATCGTAGGTATGTATTATCGAAAAAAAGTATATATATGCATTATACGATTATCTGCATGGTTCCCATATTACAAGCTTTGGCTTAGTTTGGGGCTAGATAGTGCTGTGTGGAAAGTCCACCAATATTAATTTATAAAATAAAAAACTACTTCAACTACTTGCTTGTGCAAGTACCTTGCTCTGCGAAGGTACTAGGTAATGGTCTGCAGGCCAAAGTCAAAGTCAAAGTCAAAGTCAAAAGGCATTTATTCAATAAAATCACAAGGATCACTTTGAAACGTCTTAAAGCTAGGTGACTCTAGGTGCCAGTTCCACGCGACCAAAGTCTAGAAGAACAGCCAACAAACTTACGGCTTGGTTCCTACCGTTCTTTTGTATGATCCTTTTACAATGTAATATTGAAGTTTAGTGAGGCGTAGGCATACAGAAAAAGGTAAACATAATCAAATTTATAACCTAAAATAATTACCTAAGATAATTAATTTATTTAGGCGTGACTTTGCGGAATTCCATTGTTTAATATAAATTAACTGAAACAAATATGTAGTACTAATTTACGAAACACGTGTCGAACTCTTGTTAAGCTTTTTTTTGAGGTATTTTTGTTGTATCTAATACACCTTTTTATCCGAGGAATCCAATCTGCTGATAAAACTTTATTTGCGGGTAGTATAATTTTATGTTAGTTTTTTTTATTTTTTTTATACTACTAGCTGATGGAACAAGCACATGGCTTACCTGATGTTAAGTGGTAACCATCAACGCACAACACTCTTAAGTCACGCACGATAGGAACGTGCTCTACGATGCACTGCCCTGCGTCCATCAACTTGAGGCATACAGATGTTAAGCCTCATGTGCCTGTCATTACACCGGCAACCTCACTATTCAAACCAAAACACAGCGTTGCTGCTTGGCGGCAGAAAAAGGCGTGGTGGTAGTACTTCCCCGGACGAGCCACACACAAAGAGCTCTACTACTCTTACATAGTCATTGTGACGAAACTCTCATTAAAATAAAGATTTAAAAAAAAACACCTTATTTCACTTTGCAGAGTTTGCAGGTGCTTTGTAGGGTACATACAAGAGTCTACATTTGGTTACCTTACACAGATTAGATTAGCGGATTAGTACTACATATTTGTTTCAGCTAATTTATATGGCCATTACCTAGTACTTTTATGAAAACCCGATTTTCTGTCATATCTAGAGATCGGATAATCGGATGCATAGTTAATTTTTGGCTTACAAATTATGGAAGCGGCTTATTAAGATACTTTTATTAAAAATAAAATCCCGGGATTGCATAAATAGTTAGATGGCTGGAATGCCTGGAAGATGGATAATAGGGTGCCACGTCACATGTGTACTAAGCCGAAAGGAGGTGATTCTGGGCCCCGAGGGGCATTTTACGCACGTAACAAGGCGTAACAAGGCTATTGTCATTCATGTTACTTAAATTTGAATTTCCTGGTATTTTTTGACAAAAGCAAAATTTTAATTACATGGGGTCTCGGGATTTTCCGATATAAAGTGCTTTCCATAATAGCTAACATCTCAACTTTAGGTAAAGATGCATCCATATTTGATCTCTAGTCATATCTTTTGTAATTTCGAAATGGTAACCCTAACCGCTGCCCCGAACGCCAGGCTAGGGCTCAAAACTCCCGAAACTCTTAACAAGATTAGCTGGCCACTCCATTTGCGGACGCCATTTTGGTCTAAACGTCAAACTTTCAAAATGGATTCCGCGCTCCCGCGGGAAACCTTGGCCTCTGTGGAATATATTGTAGTAGACTAAATGATTTTTCAAATACGTGCTGGTTTTTATAATTTAGGGCACGTCGTCAGTGCACTCTCTGCAGCAGATAAGCTGATCTATTTTTTTTTAATGATATCCTGCCAGATCAGTTATTAATATGTTTACTAACAAATATGGACCTTAATGTTTTACTACTCAAAAGTTTGCTTTACTAGTTTTCGTACATAAGCAAACTTTTAAGGGGCTGACAACTATCAAACAACTTCTCGCTCGCACGTTTCGACATGTTGAAAGATATAAAATCACTAAACTCATTTTCGAAAAATCGCAATCAACCATTTTGTGTGCAATCACATTGCACACAGTTTAGTACTAAATTCTTTTTGATCGATACAAGTTTTCCTACTTAAAAGTTTGCTTATGTACGAAAACTAGTAAAGGGCCGTTAAATATGTCAAAATGTACGCGTTTGACATCTAATGTTAGATTTAACGGCCTTTTAATCCTTGATTAGTAACTAACAGAGCATGGTGAAATCAGCTCTTAACCTGTGCTGTGTGAGCCCGCCCAATAAGGCGTCAGTTATAATAGTCTATAATAAAATGTAAGCCTGATTACTTATAATACATTGTAGTTTTAACTGAACTTCGCCGTACAGTTTTCTTATTGTATTTAGGAACCAACTTTTTGTGGTCAAGAGTGAATCATGGCGCAAAAAGCCTCCTTACCGTTGCTCGGGAGCGCTAAAATGAAGCTTTAATAAAAACTCGTACAATAATTCACCTTTGTGATAATTGAACGGTTACAAAAACAAACACAGACCTACTTCTGCATTCTACACTTAGAGCTGATTTCACCATGCTCTGTTAGTTACTAACCAAGAATTAACAGGCCGTTAAATCTAACCCAAGATGTAAAACGCGTACATTTTGATATATTTAATGGCCCTTTAATCCTTTGTTAATCTAACAGAACATGGTGAAATCAGCTCTTATACAAAGGATTAAAGGGCCGTTAAATATGTCAAAATGTATCTACGCGTTTGACATCTAAGATAGAGAGACATCTAGATTTAAGATTTAACGGCCTGTTAATCCTTTATTAGTAACTAACAGAGCTTGGTGAGATCAGCTCTTACAATCCTACTTACGGTTGTTACGATTTTTATGCCCTAAGCCATTGAAATGGACCGATTTACATGCTGAAACTTGGAGCAATAGTTGTAACCTGGAATAACATATAGGCTACTGTTTATCCCGATAAACGTTTGCAGCGCATACATTTTTGAACAGAAAAACTCTTTAATGCATGTCTGGTTTCGAACCCACGACCTTAGGATCGGAAGGCGGGGCCGCTACCACTATACCACCAGTGCTCCCACCAGTGATTTAATAAAGACCTGATCCACTAAGTTCAACTATTAAGTTCTACCAGTTGAACTAATTGCACGAAAAAATTCCAGTTATTTCAACTTTGTTATTTTTTGTAAAAGTTGAACTTTCTGGAAAAAATTGTTCCTATTAGTTCAACTTACGCTCCTTGAGTAGCATTTTCACGATACATTGCAAAATATACCTAGCTCTCTAGACTTTGTAATGGGCATTTTAGCGCCACCAAAGAGTTCATAGCACCAAGTTTTTATTACTCTCTTTTGCTAACCGACTTACGATCTTCGAATTTATATGATCGTATTATTACGGTAGCTAATATATCTTTGAATTAACATACGTGTGCGTGTGAAAACAAAAAGTTCTTACTCAGACATTATTTTATAGTTGACTAATTTAATAAAGACATAATATAAACAATTAAAAAGAAATTAGGTAACTCAACTTAAAAAAAAAATGCTGTCGATTGGTTGAGTTTTTTGTTTTGTTTGTAGGCGCCTATTTTACCACTATCAATTTAAATTTCGAATACAATGCCTAAGAGGAATATGAAGCCAGCTAATGAGTGTGACTATAATGCATGTGATTATTTTTTTTAATTTTGCTCATTACCTTTGTTACAGATTTTATTCAACATAGATTTTTATAACTTCATAAGTTGTCTTGTTAGTAGAATACATGATATCAGTTTAATTTTTGGTCATGATTTTCCATACAGTTGTGTTTATGATTTCTGTTCATACTGGTTTCATGTTATTACTTGCTCCATATCCCTCCAAAGATAAATGCATTTTAAATTTCGATCGGTATAAAGATCTATCAATTGAAAAAGAAATATGAACGTTCCAAATTTGAAATGAACGTTCCAATTTTGAAATTAATGACCGAAGACCGAGATTGAGTGTTATGGTGTTCAGGGTGTCGATTCTCTAAACAACTCGCGGGTGGTGTTAGTGATAGTATTACAGAATGCCAAATTGAAAACTCACTTCCGCGGTCACTTCGATGAATGTTTTTGAAGGAATATCACTACAGCTTATATAGTGTCTGTCTAGGAGTACTGAGTATACCGACCCGGGAAGTGATAGGTACTTTATTTGTACTTATTTCATGAGCCTGTTGTTTTTTTATGAGTACAAACTAAAACATTATTAGGTATATGCGGTATGGCTTATAAAGCGATAATTTGTAAGAGCCGTCAACCTCTTCCATCCTTGTAAACTCACAATTCCAAATTCAAATTGGCTGAGAAAAAAATTCTTATTTTCACCAACTGCAAGTGTTACTGACGGACGACCGTAGATATCATTCTATCCGACCAACAATGGGTTTTTGTAATCCTGCGTTACTATGGTAGAATGATTGATTGTAACTTTAACGGTAGATAAGATATGTAGGTATCTTATGGTCTCTATCAGTATCAATAACAAGTCATTGTAAAAAGTTTGTTTAGTCTACTTTCCTTCGTAGGTAATTATTAAGCAAGTGAAATAATTATATTTATAATCAAAACAAATTACAAAGCACAACTCCAGCGAATGGGGTGCTAATCTTTATTGCATCGGCAGAATAAGTAGCAGTTGGTACTGCGGCCGCAGACGGATTGCGGGGACACTTCCTCTGCACTTCTGTGAGCCTGGTACCAGTTTGTTTTGACTGGCTGTATGTATTCACAGTTAAGGGGCTGACAACTATCAAACAACTTCTCGCTCGCACTTTTCGACATGTTGAAAGATATAAAATCTCTTAACTTATTTTCGAAAAATCGCAATCAACCATTTTGTGTGCAATCACATTGCACACAGTTTAGTAAAAATTTCATTTTGATCGATACAAGTTTTCCTAATTAAAAGTTTGATTATGTACGAAAACTAGTAAAGCAAACTTTTGAGTAGGAAAACATGTAACGATCGAAATGAAATTTTTACTAAACTGTGTGCAATGTGATTGCACACAAAATGGTTGATTGCGATTTTTCGAAAATGAGTTCAGTGATTTTATATCTTTCAATATGTCGAAACGAGCGAGCGAGAGTCACATTAGCTCTTGTCTTCGCCTTAAGGCGCTGACGATATGCTAATGTACCTCTCGCTCTCACTATTCAACATTTTGGTGAAAAGTCACGAGTTTTCCTACTAATGTTTGTATAGGTACGAAAACTAGTAAAACTACTGAAAAATAATGTATTACTTTGGTTTATTTTCCATGAAAAAAAAATCTTGTAAAAAAAGTCGGATAATGGTAGCAAAATATACAATTGAGTGAAGCATATTTTTTGCATTTCAATGTTAATTACGTGACTTATAAAATTATTTAAACCAGCCCGCAGGTTTAAATAATTTTATTTCACTTTATTTTTTATTTAATATATATTTTTTATTTTACTTTATTGAAGAGCTTAAATATAAACATAACAAAATATCGTTGCTCTCTTCTCTTGTCGTCTCACTAGTTTCTTTAGAAACAGTGTGGTGAAAGGATGTGGTGTCCCATGCTTAGTGGACAATAAAAAAGAACCTAAAAAATTTACCAGCACCTACACGCCAACTTCTCAGCCTTTTCAGCTATCCACAGGTAAGAAATTGTTATTTGACTATTGATTTGACTAAGCCTCAGGTTCTCTCACGATGCACAACGAAATACTCCACTCAATTTACAGTATTTCACAAAATGTTTCCTGCATAATTCGAGCCAGCACGAAAAGTCACGAACACGGTATCAATCAATCAATTTATTTTGGTATCAATCACTGTTCAATCTTAATGTATTGGTCAAGTCGTCAAAACAATTGAACTTACAAAATATTGACGTTCTAAATTTGAAATTTGGCATGTTGGTATTGCTTGCAGTTCCGTTGTTTCATTTATCCGGCAAATCCTAAAGGCTAGTTACGGCCATTCCAGATTCAAACGACTCTAAAATTTGTCTAGAAATTGGCATAAAAATAGTTCGCTTATTTCCTCACGATTTTATTTGCTCACGCGTTGTGCACAAAAAAACTCAATACATTTATTGCTTACTCATGGTTTAGTTTAGGTACATTACATTGTTGTTAGGTGATAGTCAGGTTAGTAAGTATCACATGGACCCTGCATAGGGTATGGCAACATGGAGGCAGGCCGAGGTTATAAATTATAATACGTAGGTATAGTTACAGTAAAAAACCTCTAGGTAGGTGTTATCTGTTATACAAGGCACGAAAAAACAGAACTAGGTATTTTAAATAAACTAGGTCTTGGGAATGTATGTCAAAGTTAATATATTAAGAATTTATATTAATATTAAAAAAATATAGACCAGTATCAGCTACCGTCAATATAATGTTCCATCAATAAAAAATATGGTTTAAACGTCTCAATATCAGCTATCGTCAATATTACGTTCTATCAATAAAAAATGATGGTTCAAACGCCGGGGTTCACTCTAACGGCAAGTATAATGTGACCAGTAATTAAATCATTCCCCCTGTCCCGCGGGACCCTAAAATGCACTTTTGTACCAATCACGGTTCGTTTAACCGATTTTCTTTGCTTGTGATGTTTATATTTGTGGTGAATTTTATTAGTGTGTTAATGGTGTAGTTCTGTAGTAACAGTTTTCTAACTAAAATTACTAGAGCTCTTTGTGTGTGGCTTGTCCGGGGAAGTACTACCACCACGCCTTTTTCTGCCGCCAAGCAGCAACGCTGTGTTTCGGTTTGAAGAGTGTGGTTGCCGGTGTAATTACAGGCAGATGAGGCATAACATCTGTATGCCTCAAGCTGATGGACGATAGCAGTGCATCGTAGGGCACGTTCCTATCGTGCGCGACTTACGACGCAATGCTTTGTTATAGGTGATGGTTACCACTTAACATCAGGTGGGCCATCTGCTTGTTCCATCAGCGAGTACTTAAAAAAAACATGTAAAGTCAGATTATGGTTACGCTTATGTCCAAATCGCATACCACCTCGGTCTGACATTTCTAAAAAAAGTATTTTTCTATTCACTTGAGTGAAACTAATCTGCACCAATTTACGTCATGACAAGTTAAAAACATAGCACTATACCAACCTGTCGAAAACTATTAAGGCGAATGGCTACCCCGATACTAGCGCCACTACATATTTTATTTAATCATTACGTTATACAAAGGAATTATCAAAAAATCGGACCGCGCGTAGACGATACCTATCACAAGCTTTTTTTTAATGTATCTGTAATAGTTTTGTATTGTATTATTTAGGCAGATACTTGTTTCAAGAGTTTAGTTCCTATTGGTGGCCACCAAGCTCTTCAAACAAGGTAACAAGAGTAACAAACATCCATCCATCCATACTTACAAACTTTCGCGTTTATAATATTAGTAGAATTGAAGCAATGTGGTAAAAGGATTTATGTATTTTAAAAATAATCAAGTCTATGGTTGTTAAGAGATGAAGAAAGGGAATAACTTTTTTTCCTACTATCTAAAAATAACTTTTTTTTTAAAAAGTACGTAAAAAAGGCGTAAAAAAAGTTATTCTAAGTGCGCCTCAAAGAGTTTTCGCTTTCGAGTACTTTACTCATTTTTTTAGATTTTTTTAGGTTCTACGACATGCCGGTTTCTTCACGATGTTTTCTTTCGACGTTTGAGAGTACTGGCACATACATTTATGAACAGAAAAACACATTAGTGCACCGGTTTTGAACACACGGCCTTAGGAACGGAAGGCGGGGCCGCTACCACTAGACCAGAAGTGATCTATTATAGAAGATAGCATCTTTGAAACCGATACTTTGTCGAATTGACACCCAATTGTATGTGACATGACAATAGGATGAGGGTATGCGGATTGCATGCATTTTTATTTTAAATTGTTATTGCATTTCGCAAGGGGAGTTTACTCAATCCTTACTAATAATAAACACGCGAAAGTTTGTAAGTATGGATGGATGGATGGATGGATGTTTGTTACTCTTTCACGTAAAAACTACTGAATGGATTTTAATGAAACTTTACAATAATATAGCTTATACATCAGAATAACACATAGGCTACAATTTATAAAGATATTGTTTGACTAATTCTGCGCAGACGAAGTCGCGGGCACCAGCTTGTAATCAATAATATTCAGTTATAATCGATAATAATTTATTTGGTAAGCATATTACACATCATGGTACAAATTTAATGAACATTAAATAACTAATAAGCCACTATTATAACTCAAAATATTTTTTTTAAATCTAAATCATCATTGAAAAGTCAAATCAATTGTCAAAATTAAAATAAATTAAAAAAAAAAACCATCTTTCGACGAGAAGAATTGTCATGTCATAAACAATTAGGTGACAATTTGACAAATAGTATCGGTTTCGAGATGCAATGCACCCCAAAGGTACTATCGCTTACAAAGATGCACCCCAATAACACTTGAATTACTTAGGACGGCGTATGCGAGAAGGTAGCAGGAAAAATAAAGAAAGAAAAAATATTTATTTGCAAATTCTTAGCTACAATAATTAATTATAATACATACATAACGAGAATACTAAAAAATAAAAAGCCAAGAGTTGCAAAAGGGTCCCTGACTCAGCATAAAGTTAGTTGGCCAGCACCTAACGCTGGTCTTCCGTCAGGGTATATAGTAAACCTTAAGGCGAAGACAAGAGCTAATGTGACTCTCGCTCGCACGTTTCGACATGTTGAAAGATATAAAATCACTAAACTCATTTTCGAAAAATCGCAATCAACCATCTTGTGTGCAATCACATTGCACACAGTTTAGTAAAAATTGGTTGATTGCGATTTTTCGAAAATGAGTTTAGTGATTTTATATCTTTCAACATGTCGAAACGTGCGAGCGAGAAGTTGTTTGATAGTTGTCAGCCCCTTAAGTCAGGGTAAATAGTAAACCTTAATTGATAATGTAACTGATTTTAACTTTTATTTCAGTTTTATTTTTATTTTCTTTGACATCTTTAATACATGTAATTCTGCAAATAAATATACTTTGACTTGGCTTTCAGTTAATATTTATTATTTAACTTGTCACAAGCTAGTATATATTGAACTATAAACCTCGTTCAGCTATCTCTAGATCGCTTGCAACGGTTGCAGATAGCTCAACTCGTTCTGTCTGTCTCGTTTCCGTACTTCTGGTGGTCCGATGGTAGAACGGGGATGGGGGAACCAAGTTATGGAGTGCCTTTGAGCCTTTTGGCTCGTCTCTCAATAGTTTTCAAGGCCTCAAGCTGGTATTTGGCAGAGCCATCCATTCTCTTATCTATGGCCATCCCAAAGATGAGAACAATACTCCATACACGACCGGACGTGCGCTTGGTACAGATTGGTTGTTAGAAAACAAAATTTGACAAAGACGTTTGTTGTGTGGCTTAATCACGACCTAACCACTGAACCGATCGCGATGTAACTTAATACAAATATAGTTCGTAACCTGGATTATTATACACTACTCTTTATCACGAATATACTGAATCGGAGTAGAAATCCAATTAAGTAAAAACGCCTTAAATACTTATAATAATAGATACTTTATTACAGATAACTTAGAAAGGTAATTACTATTCAGGCCCATATTTTTAATTAAACTGATAACTACTTAACAACTTAAATACATGAATATGTAAATATTAATATTAGCAGTCAGTGTTCGCGTATAAATAACGCGAACTAAGCTTTGCTTGGTTTAGGGCTAAATAATGGTGTGTAAAGTCCACCAATAGTCAAAAAATATTTATTCAAATAAATCACAAGGATCACTTTGAAACATCTTAAAGCAAAGCTAGGTGACTCTAAGTGCCAGTTCCACGCGACCAAAGCCTAGAAAAACAGGCAACAAACTTACTGCTTGGTTCCTCGTTCTTCCCGTTCTTTTGTATGATCCTTGTTACAATGTACCTAATATAATACAATATTGAAGCTCCAGTGGCAAAAATAAATTTACCTTTATTCGTCTCGCATAGTGTGCTATGTATATGTTTTCTAGTAATAATAATGTCTTTTTTATTAAAATGAGCTTGCTTCATCTCGCATGCCGCCATCCCCTCTCGATGTCACCCTCAGATAGAACTGACTAATAGGACTATAACGGCCCTCGGGACTTGTAATGTCGTTTTAATTCAGTAATCTGTTAGTTTATGCTCAAAATATTAATATTAGATCATAGTTGTATGAGCCATGTTAGCTGCAGTATGAGTAGTAGAGCTCTTTGTGAAGGGCTCGTCCGGGGAAGTACTACCACCACGCCTTTTTCTGCCGCCAAGCAGCAACGCTGTGTTTCGGTTTGAAGAGTTGCCGGTGTAATTACAGGCACATGAGGCTTAACATCTGTATGCCTCAAGCTGATGGACGATGGCAGTGCATCGTAGGGCACGTTCCTATCGTGCGTGACTTACGAGGCAATGCTTTGTTATAGGTGGTGGTTACCACTTAACATCAGGTGGGCCATCTGCTTGTTCCATCAGCTAGTATATTAAAAAAAAAGTATGAGCGAACATGTTTCATAGACATTTTAAGCAGTGGCGTAGCTAGGTGGACAAGGGCCCCGGTGCATAGAGAAAGAATCGGGCCCTCACCCCCTCTTTTCACATAGCTTGAACTTATATTGGCCTTTAAAATAAATCATAAAAAAATTTAAGCAGGCTCAAGGTTTTCTAGCTTCGGGAGCTGGCTGACCCTCACTTTTCAAAGCTTAGGTTAGAGGGCCCCCTGAGTTCCGGGCCCTGGTGCATTCCACCTGGCCCTACGATAGCTACGCCACTGATTTTGAGAGACTTTGATTGAGAGCACGGTGGTCGCGTGGTAACAGCCCCGCAATCCAATCCTAAGGTCGTGGGTTCGAAAACGGTCGTGCACAAATGAGTTTTTCTGTTCAAAATCCTTTCACCACACTGTTTCGAAAGAACTAGTGACACGACAAGAAGAAGACACAGAGCAAATATTTGTGTAATCAACATAGATGTTTGTTCTCTGAATGAAATATGGTATTCTTTCACAAATAAAATCTTTCCTAAAAAAATAAAAAGGAGTGCCCAAACTAAAAGTATGGAAACAAGATTGTGTTATAAAGAACATATTTTATTCTGGGTCTGGTCTATGTACCGCACATATTTAAAATATTTAAGTTTACCATATATATAATTGCATTTGCAATATCATTAATATGTAGGCTAATATAGTTGTCATTATTAAATGTTGAACTGTTCGAATTTAATATTAAGTGCACACTTCTAGAGCCGCCATGACAGCCTGTGATCATTAAATTGTATCATTCGTCAAGACTGAACAACTGGAGTTCACTATCAAGAAGAAATTTAAAACATAATCTTGTTTCCATCCTTTTAGTTTGGGCAGTCGGGTTTAATTATTTTTACCCGAGTGCCGAAGGTACGGTAAGGTTATGGGTTGCCTTCGACACTCGGGTAAAAAGTATTATATCAGCTACATATCTGGTTCCCATAGTACAAGCAAGAATATTTGAATTTTAAATTTTATTGATATAGATCTCAATTGTATCAGCAATAAATTGTAGGTACTATTTATATAATTGGGACGCCGTTTTCAATAAATTTATCGCTTCCTAATGCAAGATACGCATCGTGAACACTTTAGATCTTATTGTAAATAAATACTTGAAAAGGGCGGAACTTTATTATTATAAGAATAAATA
Organism: Chloroclysta siterata; assembly: GCA_932294275.1. NCBI lineage: Eukaryota > Metazoa > Arthropoda > Insecta > Lepidoptera > Geometridae > Chloroclysta > Chloroclysta siterata. Next base: position 4,955,887 of record OW028595.1, read on the forward strand.
CTATTGCAACCTACTTCATAGATAGATAAATAGAAATATACCTCTCAATTTATAATCATTATTCATAGTAGGAGTGAAACTCACAGACCGCGTGCGCAATAGTTTGCTCCGCTGCGCTCCAAGACACAAATCGCAGATGTCGACAAGCACGCGGGTAAATTGAAGTGGGATTGGGCAGGCCACGTCTGCCGCATGTCGCATGCGTTATGGGCTAAAGCCACCACAGATTGGACGCCCAAAGACAGAAAACGACCTCGCGGCAGACCGCGGCGAAGATGGAGGGACGAAATGGATACCTACCTTAAGGAGTGGTCTACAATAGCCCAAAGCAGAACAGATTGGAGAGAAGGAAGGGAGGCCTTTGCCCAGCAGTGGGACACTACGGGCTCTTAATAATAATAATAATAATTCATAGTAAATAAAAATATTTTTGTTTTGTTACAGACTCGGTTTACGGCTGCGCCAACTAACTGACGGCCGCCATCTTGTGCAAGTGATCTACAACCAAAATGGCGCCATCCAAGACTGCGAATACATAAACGAGGCAAAATCATCAAGATCCTTCCTCAAAAACTTAAGAAAAGAATTAAAGCTAGCTCTAGACGAGGAAAGTTACAAGATCACGGAGAAACAAGAAGAAGATGATAAGTTTTTTCGACATTTTGGGAACGTCACGTTTCGGATATTGAAAGATGGAGAAAGTTTGCCGCTAGATGTCGCTAGTTGGTTTGATTACGAGAAGCTGAAAGATGAATGTCTGAGGCGGCATGAGGAAATGAAATATATGATGGAGAGCAACAGTAAAGTTGGAGGTGTCTCTCTGGCTAGGTAGGTATGTTTAGTTTTGATGTTTTTACACACTATTTTTACATTAGCTTTAATAAGACAAAGCCTTTGACTGTTTTCCCAAAGTAAAGTAGCCTAAAGTATCAGAAACGATCACTTTAAGATATTTAAAAGAACAAGTGTTTTGAACATCAGTGCAAAAAATGGCCCCGAGCGGGATAGAACCCGCACCTCTCGCATCTCTGTGACTCGCCCGCCATGACTAAGGCTAGTAAATTTACACCAGTATTTATGGATTAGTCGAGTATGAGAGCTACTCGCTACTATACCTCTACTAAAATGCCCAGATATCTTCGTCAGGCTTTGTCAGTAGCTAAAGCTTCGGTCACACGTAGTTTTCAAACAGCTAGTAAAGCGCGTTCGCGTGCGACAAACTACTACCTATGTGCCGCGGCACAGTATTTTTTGTGTCATTTTTAGCGGTAGAAATGCTTCGATATTTTATTTGGTTTGAAGAGTGTGGCTGCCGCCCGGCGGTGTTATTACAGGCACATGAGACTTAACATCTGTATTCCTCAAGTTGATGGACGCAGGGCAGTGCATCGTAGAGCACGTTCCTATTGTGCGTGACTTACGAGGCAATGCTTTGTTATAGGTGATGGTTACCACTTAACATTAGGAGGGTCATCTGCTTGTTGCACCAGCTAGTTGAATAAAAAAAATGCATTCACTGGTAGCAACCAAAACGGTTGCGTTGTCGAAATCGTTTGAAAATAGCGCACATTTCTCGCCGCTAATTCTCGCTGCTCTAAAGCTACGTTTGACCGAAGCTTAAGTACGCTTTAGTTGAACTTCATCAAAATAGTTGTCATATTGTATTTGAACATGCGTGTACACCGCGGGGCTATTTTCTAAGAAATAGCGATAACAGTAGCAATAGAAGTAAAATGAGGCGTTGCTTGTTTTTGTAACGAATTTTCCGACACGGGCCTGTTAATGTGTGCCCATTGTGCCCCAAGGTGCCGCAGGCAGACTAGCATGCGATATCGATAGCGAGATTGGTTCGATTTTGTTATTTAACAAGCAACGACCCATTTTACTGCAACAGGTAGTGCTATTGCTGTTGCTTGTTCTTATACAACGTGTAACATAATACCCCTATAACCCCGGAAGCAGGGTATTCTACAGGTCATGGAGAACACCTTTTGATTTACGACTTTTGAAATTTCGTAGATTTTCATTCATGAAATTCCTCTTAAACTTTCCTCCAAAATGAAACCAACACAACATGACGGAGCCCTATTTACAGCTCTTTTTGACCTTTAATTGTGAACTGTAGATAAAATAGGTAACAGAACTGCCACCAATTAGTAAACGCAAATAGCGTATGTACCAAGGTCACGTACACATTATCAGGGTTGTTGCAAATTTCTGAGACAATATTAATTTTTCTTTTGTATGGGAATTTCGAAAACGACGTATTGAAATTTTGCACACGTCAAAGTATTCCAGTGGTTGGTCTGATCTCTTGGTCTTTGGCCTTATAGGGGTATTATGTTACACGTTGTATAATGACCCGCTGCTTTCGATCATGAAGTCAGTAGTTAGCACCATAAAAATATTTTCAGGGAAATCGGGGAAATTTTCATTCGACGATTGGGAAAATGTAGAACAAAGCTTATTTACTCTTTGTAAGCTTCCTCTTTTTGTGGTTGTCATCTCATACAGCAATAATGTTTGAGTGAAACGCTCCATTCGGACGCGTACGTATGCGTCCGCATTCAAAAAGGATGACAGCCGCAAAAAATAATAAACATTGCGTATAACAGATGGCAATCAGGGCCTCGAATACATTTTGACATTCGTGGCGTTAGCGTATCGTACCGATATCCGAGCTTATTGTGTTGTAGATAAGGATACGATACGTTTACGCCACTAACGTCTAATTCGACCCTGATAAGGCCTCGAATACATTTTGACTTTTGTGGCGTAAACGTATCGTACCGATATCGTGATATTGTGCTGTAAATAAGGATATGTTATTTTTACGCCACTAAGGTCAAATTCGACCCTGATAAGGCCGCAGGGCCTCGAATACATTTTGACATTTGTGGCGTCAGCGTATCGTACTGATATCGTGATATTGTGTTGTTGATAAGAATACGATACGTTTACGCCACTAAAGTCAAATTCATTCGTGATAAGTCCCCAGTTGTATTGCATGATGAATTGATGATAAAACACGTGAGCTGCGCAGAACTAAAATAAATAATATGCGTTGTAGGCATCATAGTCACGTGGTTCATCAGAATACCACATGTTTGTCGCCTTATTAAATGTATCTGTAGTGCTATTTCGTATACAACAAAATCACCGCGAGATTCACCTAGTGGATTCGCGCTCACAGATGTTGGCATTTCTACTAGCCATGACACTCGCGCGGGTGGCGCTAATGAATGTATTACAGAATGCCAAATTGTAAACTCTTTGAGGATTCCGCAGTCGCTTATGTGATAGTTGTTTACGGAATAACACTACTGACGTTTTTATTTATATTTAATGTGTCTGTGGTCATGGCAATATGACCATGGCGTTATTTTATGCACTATTAGTTGACTGTGTCACTATTTCGTCAAGAAACCTTCAAAAATTATAGATGTTCTAATTTCAAATGCACTATATTCTTTTTCATCAGCCAGTTCTTTTCAAAAATCGAATCTCTTTTAAATTTCTTACCTGCCAGCGTCTGTTACCTCGTGTCGTGTCGCTATTCTGAAAACTGACTTATTCTGAACCGTTTCTATTCTGGAAAATCTTAATTTTTAAGCATGTACGGAATGACCTCTTCGAAGTTTTCTTATTTCTCAGTTCTTCTCTATCGACATAGTACAATGACGTTACGATAGCTTATTGCTTAGCGTAGGTAGACCCAGTGCTACTGTACAACGTAGACAAAACACATTTTCGTTAGTTTAAATCGGCGCGGCGTTTTATAATACTTCATTCACTTTGAGAGCAAATGATTTATGATCTCAATCGATGTAATAAATTGAATTTTAGATAGTAAGCAATGAATAAATAGCTACTTAAAAGGTAGAACAGGAAAAGGTGTAATCAAGTTGCCTTGCAACCATAATTATACACTTGTAGGAAAATCATGGGGTTTTTAACATCAATCTTGTTAAGGAAATTGCTATCCGAAGTACAAGAATAATTATTTTAAGAATAAGATAACTATATATAATTACAAATACTACGAATAAAGCTTGCAAATAAATTAACCAATAATCTAGCAATACACTTACAGCACCAGGGATCTATAAAAATATCGCTTTTGTATAATGTATTAGTATTTTATCATAATCCAAACTTAATTAAACATCTTAAAAATATTAAATATCTTCTATGAAACTACCGAAACAAATAAATGAGTTGAATGATTTTTTCCAATTAATTAAGTGAACTTTAAGCGATATTACTGATCCTACTAAAAATAACCACCATCACTAGATACCATTTTACATCTTTCCATTGAAATTCACTCACAAACTAACAGAGGTAGTCAGTTTAAACTAAGCAACTAATTTCTAACAAATTCAGGTCGCGAAGGTCGTTCAGGGAGAATTTTATCCTGCCGGGCACGAAATGGTGCGGTTCCGGACAACTGGCTGAAGAGTACAACGAACTCGGAGTCGATAGAGCCGAAGACAAGTGCTGTAGGGCCCACGACCACTGCAGGGCCAATATCGGCCAGTTTAGAAGAAGATTCGGCTATTTCAACTTCCGACCGTACACGATCTCGCATTGCCGATGCGATAGGAGGTTTGTTTTGTTTTTTTATTTTTTTCGCGGGGAGTTCAGCTTTGGTTTTGAATTTGGAGCGAGCGATGGTTTTGAATTTGGAACGAGCGATCCTACTTCCAAGCAGCTACGATTTGACTACAAGGTAGATGCTATGGGGAAATAACATTCGTGGTTTTATATTTTTTTTGTTTGTGTTCTGTCGGTTGATAATTTTAATGGTGACATTGACAGTGACTTACATTTAGCGATGGGCAACTCGGTTAACAACACAACTCGGTTAAATCGGTTTGATAAAATAAGCAAATCCAAATTATTCGATTTGCATCCAAATCGAATAACAATTTACAAAACAAATGGCACCTGGTACAATGGTATTTGGTTTATAGTTTGGTACTTGTTTTATTCCCGTTAATGTGCATACTTACTTACGGTTTTTCATGAATATGTCGACGAGTCACAAAAATGAAAGAAAAAAACAGTTTTTTGTTCCATTGAATAACACGTTTAATGAATAATGAAATATTTTTAAACCGATTTAGTTAAAATCCTAAATAGGTTTGACTCGTTCAATCGTCAAACCTATTTGAACCGATTTGGTAAACCGAGTTGACACATCGCTACTTAAATTTTTAAAGGAAGGTTCGACCAATATAAAGTTACAATCTGTCAGTTAGAAATATTTCTGTCTTTACAACAGACTTGTATAAACAAAGACGGAATTATTTATAACTAGAAGCTTCTCGCGGCTTCGCACGCGTTAAAGTGGTGAGCCGTGAGCCGCCTATTGCAGCTTTTTCAGGGGTAATTTTCAAATATTGAAAACGTGATTCTAAATTATTTATTTTGGGGTTTATTTACCCCAAGTTTAAAGTCAATCGCACCACGCGTTAAAAAACTTCCATACAAACTTTGACATCCCTTTGCACACGTATTAAGGGTAGTTTTAAAAAACTAAAAATGCTTTTCCTAATTTTTAGCCTTGGAGTACATCTACTCCATGTTTCAAGTTTGTAGATTCAAGGAATACAATTTTTCATACCAACGTTTTCAACCCTTTTTACACCCTTAGGGGTTGAATTTCCAAAAATCCCTTCTTTGTACACCTCTACGCCATAAGATCTATGTACTCTTTAAATTTCAAGTCTCTAGAACCAGCGGTCAGAAAACTCCCATACAAACTTTTACATCCCTTTGCACACGTATTAAGGGTAGTTTTAAAAAACTTAAAATGCTTTTCCTAATTTTTAGCCTTGGAGTACATCTACTCCAAGTTTCAAGTTTGTAGATTCAAGGAATACAATTTTTCATACCAACGTTTTCAACCCTTTTTACACCCTTAGGGGTTGAATTTCCAAAAATCTCTTCTTAGTACATATTTACGCCATAAGACCTATGTACTCTTTAAATTTCAAGTCTCTAGAACCACCGGTCAAAAAACTCCCATACAAACTTTTACATCCCTTTGCACACTTATTAAGGGTAGTTTTAAAAAACTAAAAATGTCTTTCCTATTTTTTTGCTTTGAAGTATATGTACTCCAAGTTTCAAGTTTGTAGGTTCAAGGAATAAAATTTTTCATACAAACGTTTTCATCCCTTCTTACACCCTTAGGGGTTGAATTTCCAAAAATCCCTTCTTAGTGCACCTCTACGCCATAAGACCTATGTACTCCACAAATTTCAAGTCTCTAGGACCAGCGGTTTAGGCTGTGCGTTGTCTATATGTCAGTCAGTCAGTCAGTCAGTCAGTCAGTCAGTCAGTCAGTCAGTCAGTCAGGACTTTGATTCTTATAGTATTAGAGATAACTGAGTATAAAGCTTAAGCTAAGTTTGGTCGAACCCACCCTATAATGTTTGTTTTTTCGGTGGTAGTATTATTTTGTTGTAAATAATAAATTCAGAAACCCGATACTACAATTTCTTATATTTAGGTACTAAGTACCTACAGACTCACAAGTAATATACTAATACATAATAACAAAAATAACCAATACTTTGATACCACAACATTAAAAAGTACTCATTTTCAAGTAAGTACTAGAAGAAATACTTTTTTTTTTGTGCAGTTAAGTATTTTCTAGGCTACCATACCTACAATATAAGTTACAGAAAGTTAAAAATAACCATACGAAATACGACATTATGTGCCGTATGAAAAAGTATAAAATAAATTATGTAGGTATGTAATGTAATGACTTAATGAGGCTTTAGGAAAAGAAACGAAAAAATATTAAAAACAAGATATTTCAGATCAAGATCCATTTTACATTCGTAGAAACCTAAAAAACCATAACTGAATAAAGTTTTATTCAAAATGTCTAAAATATAATTCTACATTTAATTGAGTTTACTCCATCTAAATAATATCCCAGCAACGACCCTCCAAATAAAGTCATAAAAATACCTTCCTTACGTTATATTAGAAGTGTTGCCAGTAAAATATCCATTCCACAGATTATATAACTTGCTTCGAAACCGTTACTAATTAGTAAGGACTTTAAATCGTCATGGCGTCATAAAAACCTCTTTTGAGAAATAAATAGGTACTTGGTTTTTACTGTTTTATAATTTTACCTCTGTCTGTGTAGTTTCCTGATAGCTTCGTTTTATTTATTACACGTATTCATTGTAGTTAAGAAAATAAGGACACTAAAAAGTGTAATATACAAAAGAGTTTAAGAGTAGTAGAGCTCTTTGTGAAGGGCTCGTCCGGCGAAGTACTACCAACGCGCCTTTTTCTGCCGCCAAGCAGCAACGCTGTGTTTCGGTTAGAAGAGTGTGGTTGCCGGTGTAATTACAGGCACATGAGGTTTGACATCTATGCCTCAAGTTGATGGGCGCAGGGCAGTGCATCGTAGGGCACGTTCCTCCTACAAAACAATAAAAGAAAGGAAATGGCAAAACAGATAGATATTACAGTGCTTTGTTGGTATGTAGGTATTTGTGTGCTGCAGCAGCAAAAGGGTCTCGACTCTGAGTATGCCTCACCACTATTTTAGTAGATAGGCGCTGTTATTCTGCCGACACCTTCAGCCAATAAACTAACTAACTTTGTCTCCTCTTTTCTGTATTTCAAAATGGTCTTGGGTTTATCCTATAACAAGTTTTTTATAAATAAGGCCTTGTGTGATTAAAGTTCTTATAACTAGCTAGTAGATACAGTAATGACAAGTGGCGCGTGTGCAAAAAGCAAATGTAGTAACAGCATTCCACCTGTTCTCAACAAAGTAAGCTTGTATGAGCTAATAACTTTGATAACGGAGGTTGTAAGGTCATGGCTCAGCGACCGCTTGAACTTTTATGTACCCTTCAAAGTCAAATGGTATTTGTTTAATTGAATCACAATGATCACATTGAAACTTAATGCTAGGTGAATATTGTGCCAGTTCCACGCGACGAAGCCTAGAAGAACAGGCAACAAACTTACGGCTTGGTTCCTACCGCTCTTTTGTATGATCCTTGTTACAATATACTATAGTATTGATGCTCCAGTGTGGTGCCAATCGAATTTAGTAAGTAGTAGGCATAACATAAACAGGTAGAGGCAATCAAATTGAAAAATGAAAAAAAAAATGTTTATTGGCAATAATAAGATCAACAAAGTGTAAGGCTCTGTCTCCTGGAATAGCGTTAGCTGAAACAGTACTCTCCCGAATGACAATATACCTACTTATAGTTTCAAAGTTTTTAACGAATCTAATATTAACATTATATACATACGAAAATTCTAGCTTATTTGTATCTAATAATAAACATACGATTAATTTTGAACGAGCTTTCAGAAACCGACCGTTAATATACTATTACACCTAACACAAACATCGCTTAACTTGACCAATTGTTTAAAAAGAAAACAATAATTAAATAGTACCTGCTCGTAATGTTTGGAATTACCAAGCAAACTAAGTCACGAGTACTTTAATAGTTTTCTATGAGTGAGCCTCGCCCGTCTTACCAAGGCGTAATAAAAACATAAGTTGTAGATCAGTCGAGTTAGCAACGTGTTTTATAGCGTGATCTATGCGCAGGATCGAACTCAGGCTTGTCATATTTGAGTCGTCTAGTTTCAAATGCGGCAATCTATGCTTTTTGTCCAAAATGACTTCTTGATATGGCAGCACAGATAATTTTGAATAAAACCGTCTTAGTTTGACTTTGACTATCAAATCCGGCAATTTGTCAGTGAAAATGCTTAATGAAATCATAGGTTGGAATCAAATCCGGCGATCCCTTTCTATTCACTTTAAATTCAAACGCGGCAACGTTTTTTTTAATTTGCCAACATTTTTGCAAAAGTCAGATTGCCGGTTTTGAAACTGTAGACTCATTTAGAATAAGAAAAAAATAAATAAAAAATAGGACAATTAGAGTTGTTGGTTGGAGTGGTGAGGAGAGACTACACAGCATGGAGTTCCAATAAGGGTATTTTGAAATGTTTAAAGAGTCGAAAAAGAAAAGTGGGCCAGCTTGTTTCCTTTTTTAGTAGGTACCTAGTATAAAAAATAGATAAGAATTATAAAATGAATACTAGAACGTATACAAGGTGTTCCCATAATTGTGTATATAAACTTCAGGGGGCTAAAGTACCCATCAATATGAATAACTTTTTCTAAGAAACCAACACTGTGAAGGCGAAAAAAAACAGCTGTTTCATACATTTTAGCCAGGTAAGTAATGAAGTTTTGTATGAAACAGCTGCTTTTTTTTCGCGTTCACAGTTTTGGTTCTTTAGAAAAAGTTATTCATATTGATGGGTACTTTAGCCCCCTGAAGTTTATATACACAATTAAGGGAACACCTTGTACACTAATAAGAGAACGAATTATAAATGAATAGGCTTGACTATAGTGTGCAATGAAGGTAGATTAACATGTAACATTAGCTATTCAAAGCACATTTTATTAGAAAAACGATGGTAGATCCATAATATTGAACTGTTTTATAAAAAAAAGAAATTATTTTTTTGCTACGCTCATACAAAAGACTTCGACGCGCTGCCTCTACGCGCCCTCTACGAAGTTTTCATTTAATTTCGAAATTACTGTAGCCCGAATACCACCAAAATTAACTAAAGTATTTCATTAATTGGAGCCTTCACTGCTCAGTTGGTAGTAGCTCTACCTTCTGCGCCATAGGCCGTGGGTTCGATCCCCACCGAGAACAAACATTTGTGTCATGAATATAGATGTTTATTCTCTGTCTGGGTGTTATATAATATTATAAGTATGTATTTAAAAAAAAGTATATATGTATTATATCAGTTATCTGGTTCCCATATTACAAGCTTTGGCTTAGTTTGGGGCTAGATAGTGCTGTGTGGAAAGTCAACCAAAATTTATATTTATTTACCTAATTCTATTTCTCATAACCAACCCTAATACTTCCCTGCTTCTCGAATTTACAACAACGCGTTTACGATTAATATTATTTCAAATCAAAGTTATCGTCGGTGGTCTATTTAATGATGTGTAGGATAGAAATTAATAAAACTTGGAGAGGTCATTACGTTTTGAACTGTCAGGAATTCGGGACGCGCCGCCTGGTGTGAAGAAATTAGTATACCCAGAAAGCTACTTTAGTTTATTTTATTCCATAAAAAAAAAGAAACATTCAAAACGGATTCGAAAATTAAATTTGAAATTAGAACGCACAAGCGGCAAAGAACTGGCTGGAGAAAAAAAAATAGTTCAAAAACGTGACGTGGCATTGACAGAACGAAACGGGACGCCATGGAGATCCTCCGTGTGCCCGGAACGAAATGGTGTGGAAAAGGATTTTCCGCGACCAGATATTCCCAGCTTGGAGGTTACACGAGGACTGACAGATGCTGCAGGGTCCACGACCTGCGATGCCCGTACTGGATCGGAGGGATGGAGAATAAGTACGGACTTTACAATTGGCGGGTGAATACCCTCATGCATTGTCGATGCGACGAAAGGTTGGTGGCTGCACGGTATCGGTGTTTACTTCCCACAACGCGACGGCCTAAGACTACGTCATATTTTTTTTATTTGGCTGGCAACACCTTTTCAAATCAATTTTGCAAAAAGACAAGTATTCATCACATTTTTTTTTAAAGAAAAGCTGAGTGTTGGTCCACGTCATGTCACAGTTTTTTTAAATATTTATTCAAAGGGCATAATCATCAAAGATGAGTAACAATAAATAATGTTTGGTTGTTGTTGACAGATACTGAGTAACTTTCGGAAAGCCAATGGCGCAATCTTAGACCAACCGTGTCACTGGAAGAGTAGGCAAAAATATAAAAGTTGCTTGGGTTGTATGTGATGTCATGTCTTTGCTTTTGATGTTAATTATAAAACACCTAGTTTAGTTTATCTGTAGCGGTTATTATTTCGACCTAGCGTACGGCCAATTTATCGTTTTCGTCTAAATAGTTTGTGTCTAAATCTAGATCCAGCTGCTAGTCTACCATGTTTTTTTTATTCGAATTGTCTAAACGCTGATGAACGTCTAAATTTCTTCCAATGCTATCGAACTATGCCAAGCGCGGAAGGCGGTCATCTTATAAAGTTAGGTTATTCTGGTCTACTACAAAAACCATAGGCGAATTTTTATATTGAATTTTTTTGAGTTTGAGTGAGACGGTTACTAGATTACCCCGTAGTTCAACTCAAACCATCAATATGAAATTTCGTAATTGTTCATGTTACACAGGGTTTCTTTAACAAATGCATAAATTGATACTTAATAATAATTTTGCAAAAAATATTGTAGATGTTTTAAGTAGTGGGTTCATGTTAAATTAGTTCATGGTCTATGTTGCATGACGTATTTATGTATTGTTGCTTTTTATGTTGTGTGCTAAAGGTATATGCATATTTATTTATTGCCGCAACCTCACCTGATGGTAAGTGATGATGCGGTCTACGGTGTAGCACGTTTACCTAGAAGATACCTATTCACTCGTCTCTTGAAAACATCCAAATTATAGGCATTCGGAAAAACTGACCCCGGTAAGGAATACCACTCTTTGGCTGTTCGCATTATAAAAGTAGATGCAAAGCGCTTTGCGCGGGCAGTAGGTATGTCAACCATGAATGGATGTCTCGTTTCCGTACGTCTGGTGGTCCGATGGTAGAACGGGGATGGGGGAACCAAGTTGTGCAGTTCCGTTGCACACTTTCCGAAATGTATGTATATAATTTGGATTTGACTTGGAGTTGCTGAAAAGGTAAAAAATACTTAGAATTATTTCTCTATCTTAACCCCTTTATAACAACCACTTACAAATTAAATCGAAAACCAAAAGAAAACATAATCGATTTTCTAAATAATCACTTTTGAAAGACATTTTTTAATATTATTCATGCTAACAAAGTTTAAAACGATAAAAAGGCCAAAAACTTCATAACTTTTTGATTTCCGAACAGTCAAAAGTCCGTCGAAAAATAAAAAATAGTGTTGCCGGTACAAAGAATGTCCCCAAACGATTATCACGGAGTACGGTAGGTATACATATTATATACATTATACAAGTAAGTAATAGAGCCATTTCCCTGAGAAAAGGACCGTACACAATTAATGGAGTCTAATGAAATAAACAAAATAAAAGTATCTTCACTGTCGTCGAAGATAGCGCGGGATGAGGCCAGGGAAAACCATAGAGATGATAGATACCTTTTTCCACAAAGCAGGTGTGCTGTGTTGCGGTTTGAAGGGTGTGGTTGCCGGTGAAATTACAGGCTGTCTTTACCTTTGTATGTCTCAAGTTGATGGACGCAGGGCAGTACTCCTATCGTGTGTGACTTGCGAGGCAATGCTTTGTTATAGGTGATACATACACATAACATCAGGTGGGCCATCTATTCTAGTGACGGCAATGCATTCTTTGCTATAACGGCTCTTGTTTTTAAATCTAGGCATCCATTTTTATACCCTTTAACACCTAGTTATAGGGTTTAAAAATGTGCTTCAGTACCCCAAGTCTGAATTTGTTTTTCGTTACGTCATTCCTTTTTTGTATGGAAATTCGATAAGCGCATCTATCTGGAGGGCTGAGAACTCACGAGTCTCCATAAAAAATGGCTTGACGTTACGAAAAACTAAAAACCAAACCCTGGGTGTACTGTACATCTTTAGGAAAACTGAACAGCACGATAACGGCTGTAATACAACACTAAGGCTGTATAAAGCCTGTATAAGCAGCTTCTATGTTATTTATTTACTAGCGGCCTGTCCCAGCTTCGCATGGGTGGTCATACATTTTTTGAACATTTTAGGATAAACTTAGACCGTGGGTTCGAGCCTCGCGTCTACTTATTTCATACATTTGCACGACCTTCTCCCTGAGTGAGTGAAATTGCACCCCGTGGACCCGTTAACATTTTTAACTTCGTCATATCTTTTGAATGGAATGTCCGATTTGAAAAATTCAAGAAGTAATCTTTAGGTATTGAAACCGTCTTGAATATGAAATGATTTATTTGGATAAGGATTAATACCAAGGTACAAATAAAGACCCTTTTCTAGCAGCGATAATTCAATTAAATTTTTATAATAAAAGAACACTTATTGTGACATAACTATAATAGTTAGACATATGCTACTACGACATTTTTTGTAGATAATGACGTGTTCTGCAAAATTGTAGTACATTATTTTGTTCTATCATCAATAGTTTTCGCAGCGCACACGATTTAAGGATTATTTTTTCCACCTTGGGTTACATTATTGGAGTATTAGTAAGGATCCCTAACTTTTTTGAAAATATTATATAGCCTATGTTACTCAAGGATAATGTAGCATTCTAATGGTGAAAGAATTTTTGAAATCGGACCAGTAGTTTTTGAGCCTATTCGTTACATACAAAACAACAAAACAACAAAAATACAAATCTTTCCTCTTTATAATATTAGTGTAGAAGTGTAGATTGAAAAAAAAGACACAATTTGAGCTTACAGCCTAAGACCAAAGCGCTCAAAAGTAAAAAAAACACAGAATTATGTACACATACAATACACAAATAAGTATGTACAGGCAAATTAAAAAAATAAAACAAACAACTCAACCAAAAAAAACAATGTCAATGAGAAAATTATGTTTATTTTTGTTATTAATCAAGATACCTAATGTTAGTTGGGTTGTTGTGTGAATGACGACTCCACAGTTCTCTTGTCCATTTAAATTATAAAAAACTAATCTGATAGTATCGGCCACGGCCTAATTGGGGCCATAAATTCACGGCGGACCGTCCGTCTGTTTGTTTGTATCGGATGGAACATAAGAATATAATAAAAATAGCCATTTACCTTAATACTTTCGTGGTTATGAGATTTGGTGAAAAAATTAGATGTTTTTTTTAAACATCAACAACGTTAGGAGTATATCTATAAAACATGTATCAAGTGCTTGAAAGAAGCCTCTTCAGGCGCACTTAAAATCCTTTCACCACACTGTTTCGAAAGAAACTAGTGGCACGACAAAAAGAAGAACTTAAATTAGTAGGTATTTAGTGCGCCTCAAGAGGCTCCTTTCGAGCACTAGACACATGTTATAGAACTTTTGAGGTTCTACAACATTTTTTCTTTAGTTTCCTCAAGATGTTTTCCTTCACCGTTTGAGAGTACTGACACTGTGCACATAATTTTTTGAACAGAAAAACTCATTGGTACAGGACTGTTTTCGAAACCACGACTTTAAGATCGGAAGGCGGGGCCGCTACCGCTAGACCACCAGTGCTCTCAGTTAATTTAAGTGTTAATTGTTTTTCAAATATTTAAAGTACTTGTAGAACGGAAAAGATTAAAAAAAAACATTATATTGTACGTTCAAATAGGGCAGACTGTTTGTACTAGGGCATGCTCCCGGTACTGATCAGTATCGAAATTCCCGGTAATTTCGATACTGATCAGTACCGGTACTCCACAAAGCAAGTACCGGTACTTTCGATACTTTCGATACTCGAAATCACTCATAAACTGTCGATGTTTTCTAGTAAAATATACATCAATTTCCATAAATAAACACAAGCACTGCGTTCAGTTTCACTTTTCTATCTAGATTTCTATGTTTTAACGAATTACGAACCTAGATTTAACAACCTTCTAATTAAATTCAAACAATTTTAAGTATTACGATTAGGTGTAGTTTGTGTTGATTTTTTTATGATTATTCGATTGATCTTCGCTCGTTCTGATTGTTGTTTGCAAGTGGGTGGATTGAAAAGTTCGCGACCTAACCAAGAAAACAAAGTTCAATACCAACAATTTTTATTTTTATTTAAAAAAAGTTCTCCTTCCATTTATAAGTAAGGCCGTAAATGTTTGTTTGCGATTTTTTTTTCTCATCTACTCTGTAACCATACGTGAGGATGGCTTCTCTGATAACCTATATTACTTAGAATTTAAGTTTTAATAAGCTGTCGGTCTTCCTAAAATAAATAAATAAAATATCCAATTACACATTCTTCGACCTCTTCATTTGATGAAAATTTTTGGCTGCCGACTTGTTTTTTGAGGTTTGGGAACAGTTGAAAGTCGTGAAGGCCAAATCAGGAGATTATAAACCACAATCTTGAATTTGAGGCATGGATTCAATCCATCCAGATTAAACAAGATTTTCTATCTCATTATCTTGGGCATTTCTCTTTAATTTCTTCTAACGAACGACGCAAAAGGGTTAAGTAATATACCAAGCTAATGGTTTCGCCCTTAGCGAGGTGGTCCACCATAATGACACCCTTAGCATCTCACCCTTTTCCACAGTGGTGAACTCAGATTACATCTGTTATCGAATCTGCTATAAAAATCTTGAGGCTCAGCCTCAAACGTGACAATACAGTCGCAAGATTTTGTGAGCTCAACACGCTTTTGCTCATCTGAGGGCAACATGGGGACGAACCTAGCTGAGACCTTAGAAAATCCAAGTTAATTGACAATTATGTTTTTTGTATGTTCATAGGAGATGGTCGAAGTGTGTGCAATCTTCTTGATGATCAGTCTTCGGTCTTCCCTAATGAGATTACACACATTTTCATTGTTTTCCTTAGTCGTAGACGTCTCAGGCCGACCAGACCTAGGGCATCTCTCTCTAGTCAGGTTTGAATTCTAGGACCCACTTCTTTACAGTCGTAGGTTTAGGATTGGGATTTATTTTCATGTTGTTTTCATGTCATCAAACAATTATTTGATGATCGCTCGTTTACTTTAAAACCAGAAATACCTACTACAATAACCAAATTTTGGATTGTGGCAACCAACAAACATATAAATATATACCCCCATTTTTATGACAAACAAACATATAAATATATATGTTTGTCATAAAAATGGGGGTAGTTTAAAAAAGATATAATAACTGCACCTTGGTACTTTTGTTTTAAATAAATACCTACATATGAATTATTGATTTAGTTAGATAACATACTTTGTTACCGTTCATTCCAGTTGTTGATTCATTTGATGATTATTCTATTTAGCTTGATCTCACCTATTCTGATTGTTGTGTGTAAGTGATATTATTGTTCTAAATCATATAAAAAAAACGAATAATATTAAGTAATACGGTTTTCGTTTCATTTTACGGCTATACAGTTAGTTAATTTAAGATAATTAGCTCAGTATCGAAAGTATCGAAAGTACCGGGAATTACCGGTTCTGAGCCAGTATCGGCCGAAAATTACCGGTACTGAGAAAAGTATCGATACTGCATGCCCTAGTTTGTACTACTACTTTTTACTACCACCTTATATTTTAAACAGTTTACAATAAAGACTATTCCGATTCTGATTAAGAAACAAACAAAGCCAAAAAACTCTTCAATCGTTCACGTAGTTAAATCACATCACGATCTATCAAACTGTTCTAACTAGGTGTTTATGGCTCCCCAACAAAAAAACACCCTTTCAAAATCGACTAAAGGCCTGATTATTGGTTGCCGCTATCAGATTCGATCAGAAACTATATGATCGAGATAAAGATAACTTTAGAATGACCTTAACGAAGGATATACAAAAATGATATAAGTAAATATAAATAAAATAG
This sequence comes from Chloroclysta siterata, assembly GCA_932294275.1. Taxonomy (NCBI): domain Eukaryota; kingdom Metazoa; phylum Arthropoda; class Insecta; order Lepidoptera; family Geometridae; genus Chloroclysta; species Chloroclysta siterata. The sequence continues at coordinate 4,972,481 of OW028595.1, forward strand.
TGCTTTTTTTTATACAACTAGTTGATGGAACAAGCATTTCCTCGTAAGTCACGCACGATAGGAAAGTGCCCTACGATGCACTGCCCTGCGTCCATCAACTTGAGGCATACAGATGTTAAGCCTCATGTGCCTGTAATTACACCGGCAACCACACTCTTCAAACCGATACACAGCGTTGCTGCTTGGTGGCAGAAAAAGGCGTGGTGGTAGTACTTCCCCGGACGAGCTCTTCACAAAGAGCTCTACTACTCTTTCTCTTCGACAATTTAACAACACAACAAGCAACAGTTCGATCCGTTTACAATAAAAAAAGCAACAGTTAGTTTCCTTAAAAAAAACATTCTTACCTAAGCTGGTATAAGTCACATGAAAAAAACCCCAGTAAATCTAAATTAACCCAGTAATATGATCGCACAAACTGAATATACCTATTTAGATAGATCCCCATTATTGTTGTCCCCCGAACGGACCTTTCCGCGTCGATAACCAAGAATATAGTTATCTTTCACAAAGAAAAGTCCTACATAATTTATGTATTGTCAGAAAGTGTATTTAGCGTCGTAGAACGCATTATTCACACATTATAAATCCCGCCAAGCGTGCCGATAAGCGCCCGTAAAAACAAGATGGCGCTGACAGTTGTTTGACGTCGATTTGGGCGCGAAAGTTGGTGCGAAATGGCGGGCGTAGGAAAAATCGACGGAATTTGTTGAACACTTTACTTATTTTACTGTTTTAAGAGACTCTTTTTTTCGGAAGTTGGTAATGCTTTTTTTTTCTTTATAAGTAAGTAAATAATATTTTAACCACGCTAAGTCACGTCCGAACCAGGCATATTAAGAATATTAAGAAGCTGACAACCGTTAAAAACTTCTCGCTTGCATAATATACTTATTATTTCAACACATTTAAAGATATGAAGTACTTGTTTACGTACCTAACTCAATTTTGTTATAAAAAATCGTAAACAACCAAAAATTTACAAAATTTACAAAAATATAGGTTTTACGGTAGCCAGCGTTTTAAACTATCGTTTTCACATAAACGTTGCCTTGGAGTACCTAAGTAAGCAACTTAAAAGTTTACATTCCTATTAACATCGGTAAGTACTTGTAAAACACGCTTTTTTGAAACCGTTATAGGTACTTACCAGAGTCTAGCTCATAATAACTTAGGTACCTACTTACTTTGAAAAACAAAACAATGCTGCAATTTCGTTAATGTTGCACCCGCAAGAAGGCGCAGCCACCTGTTTAGTCTATAGTCTATGGTTTCCACGCCATTACCCGCCTATTGAAGCGCGCGCGCGATTTTCGAATTTCGAACGTCTCCGCACAAAATGGCGTTGCCCCGTCAACGGTTGCTGATAAGAACATAACAAGGGAAAGAAATCCAATGAATTGTTAATTAAAATATTGTAATTCTGTTGCTAATAATCACTTTCTGCTGTAATAAACCACTAACCATATTTCGAGGAAATCATGAAGAAACCGGTACGTCGTAGGACCTAAAAAGTTCTAAACTAAAACATTGTGTTAAGTGCGCGAAAAGAGCTTCTTTGAGGCGCATTTTAAATCCTTTCACCACACTGGTTCTTAAGAATGTAGTAACATGACAAAAAGAAGAAGACCATATTTTGATAAAATTGCCATTTCTTTTAAATCGTTCTTCCTAATCTAGCGAAAATCGACATTGAAATTGTTAATTTACTTTGTTGCTGAATACACAAAGATCAGATGAATTCTATGAATATCATTGCGATGACTTGACTATTGCTTACTAAATAAGAATCTGGTGGTAGTTGCAATTTGAGCTAGCAATATGAACTTGCAACAAAGTCACGCCACGCAGATATTATTGCATTGGCCCAAGCCTTGTGGAATGTCAAATTGCTGGTGAAATTACAGGCACATGAGGCTTAACATCTGTATTCATCAGGTTTATCAAAGTCAAAGTCAAAATATTTATTTACAGAATTACATGGAATGAGATGTTAAATGTTTGTGTTGAGCCAATGTAATTCTACCGTTTAAGGCAGCCAAAATTAAAAATTATAAACAACTAGTTGGTGCCCGCGACTTCGTCTGCGCAGGATTAGTATTCCGAGTAGCTTATATTAGCGTGGCGTAGTACATATGTGTAACTCTAGCGGTTTTGGCAGCGCACGCCAGAATAGCTCGCAGATGGTAGATTTTGTATGTTATGTGTTTGTTATAAATATAAAATAAATAATAAAATAAGAATAATTATAGTAATAATGGATATAAAAAAGTCAAAATTTAAAAAGATATATCTTTTATGATTATTATTCCTTCACAGCTCAGTTGGTAGTAGCTCTGCCTTCTGTGCCGTAGGCCGTGGGTTCGATCCCCACCGAGAACAAACATTTGGGTGATGAACATAGATGTTTGTTCTCCGTCTGGGTGTTATATAATATTATAAGTATGTATTTACAAAAAAAAAGTATATATATATAGTATATCAGCTATCTGGTTCCCATATCACAAGCTTTGGCTTAGTTTGGGGCGAGATAGTGCTGTGTGGAATGTCCACCAATATTTATTTATTTATTTATTAAATTAATATAAGAATAATACTAGTCAAAAAGGATATAAAATGTCAAAGGAATTATAAACATGAAAATAATTGTTTGAAAAATTAATAAATCATTGCATTGGTTGTCTACATCTACATCTACACTAATATTATAAAGAGGAAAGCTTTGTATTTTTGTATTTTTGTATTTTTGTATGTAACGAATAGGCTCAAAAACTACTGGTCCGATTTCAAAAATTCTTTCACCATTAGAATGCTACATTATCCCTGAGTAACATAGGCTATATTATATTTTCAAAAAAATCAGGGATCCTTACTAAAACTCCAATAATGTAACCCAAGGTGGAAACCAAAAACCTTACATCGCGTGCGCTGCGAAAACTATTGATGATAGAACAAAATAATGTACTACGATTTTGTAGAACACGTCATTATCTACAAAAAATGTCGCAACAGCATATGTCTAACTATTATAGTTATGTCACAATAAGTGTTCTTTTATTACAAAAAATTAATTAAAATGCCGCCGCTAGAAAAGGGTCTTTATTTGTACCTTGGTATTAATCCTTATCCAAATAAATAATTAAGACGGTTTCAATACCTATAGATTACTTCTTAAATTTTTCAAATCGGACATTCCATTCAAAAGATATGACGAAATTAAAAACGTTAACGGGTCCACGGGTCGCGCTCGGGGTGCGATTTCACTCTCTGGCGTGCAAATGTATGAAATAAGTAGACGCGAGGCTTGAACCCACGGTCTAAGTTTATCCTAAAATGTTCAAAAAATTTATGACCACCCATGCGAAGCTGGGACAGGCCGCTAGTCTGTCATAAATTCATTGATTGTATAATTTATTTTTTTGATTGATTTGATGGACGCAGGGCATCTAAACTTCTACACCCTTAAACCGAAACACAGCACCGCTACTTGGCAGTAATATTCATGGTGGTACTTCCCTGGACGACGCAAACACAAAGAGCTCTACTGCTCTTAAAAAAAATGAGTACTTACAGCAATAATTTCCATGCCTGTAAAATTAAATAGCGGACATCGCAAGATCTCAGTTCAGAATCACTAGTTTATGACTACAAGGGTACCTACACCGTTATTTTGCGTTGGCGATGCCTACTCGTGTTATAAAGCCAGATGCACAGATTATAACAAAACTCATAGTGCGAGAGCCCTGAACTTCTAGTGTTTTTGAAACTTTCGCGACTATGATACATATTGAAAATTGAAACATAACCGAAACTATTTTTTTAAGAGTATTAGACCTCTTTGTGAAGGGCTCGTCCGGAGAGGTACCTTTTTCTGCCGCCAAGCAGCAACGCTGTGTTTCGGTTTGAAGAGTATGGTTGCCGTGTAATCACAGGCACATGAGGCTTAACATCTGTATGCCTCAAGTTGATGGAGACAGTGCATCTTAGAGAACGTTCCTTTGGGCGTGACTTACGAGGCAGTGATTTGTTATAGGTGATGGTTACAACTTAACATCAGGTGGGCCATAAGTTTGTTCCATTAGCTAGTTGTATAAAAAAAAACGTCGGGAAAATAATAAAGATAAAACGCAATAAATAACCCTGAACTTCTGTTGTATACAATAAGCAAATATTGCCATCACAGTTATCAACGTAATGCGCTAAAATGAAAAAAAAATTACTAGTGGCCTAGTGGAAGTGACCGCGCCTTCTGATCATAAGGATGTAAGTTCTTTCAACTTCTTTCATAAAACATCCATTGACGCACGACTAAATTCGAACCCACAACCACGAATCACGGCTATCAAGTCCCAGGTTAATCTATAAGCTTGATTTTATTAAGGGTAACGACTACTGGCTACCGTTTCTTCTTGGTCACTTGATATACAACGTGTAACTTAATACCCCTATAACCCCGGAAGCAGGGTATTCTACAGATCATGGCGAACAACTTATGTTTTACGACTTTTGAAATTTCGTAGTTTTTCATTCGTGAAATGCCTCTTAAAATTTCCGCCAAATGAAACTAACACAACATGACGCAGCCCTATTTACAGCTGTTTTTGACCTTTAATTGTGAACTGTAGGTAAAATTGGTAACAGAACTGCCCCCAATTAGTAAATGCAAACAGCGTAGGTATGTACCAAGGTCACGTACACATTATCAGGGTTGTTTCAAATTTCTGAGACAATATTAATTTTACTTTTGTATTGGAATTTCGAAAACGAAGTATCCAAACTTTGAACACGTCAAAGTATACCAGTGCTTGGTCTGATCTCTTGGTCTTTGGCCTTATAGGGGTATTATGTTACACGTTGTATAAGACGTTTCAAAGTGATCCTTGTGATTGTACTGAATAAAGACCGTTTGGATTATGATTTTGACACGCAGAAGGCAGTTATTACCAACTTAACTGGTGAGTCGCAGTACCCAAAGTCTGAGTTCCGTTTAGTTTTTCATAACGTCAGGCCTTTTTTTACGGAGACTCGTAAGTACTCAGCACGCCCGATAGAGGGCGCTTGTCGAGTCTCCGTATAAAAAACGCCCGACGAAAAAGCAAAACTCAGACTTGGGGTACAGAAAATCACAACCGACTCTCGTACTCTAAGGTAACTTTAAATAGGCCAAAGATATCTAATTCTCCTACAGTTGAGCAAATCGGATAAATAATTTTAACTTATACCAGATCACTGATGGTCTAGTGGTAGCGGCCCCGCCTTCCGATCCTAAGGTTATGGGTTCGAAACCGGTTGTGCACCAATGAGTTTTTCTGTTCAAAAATTTATGTGCACAATGTACTCTCTAACGGTGAAGGAAAACATCGTGAGGATACCGGCATGTCGTAGAACCTAAAAAGTTCTATAACATGTGTCAAGTGCTCGAACAGAGCCTCTTGAGACGCACTTAAAATCCTTTCACCACACTGTTTCGAAAGAAACTTGTGACACGACAAGAGAGAGAGCTTATACCTGCCAACTTATCTCAAAATTAGTAGTTTTTAAACTCTCGCGATCATAACACATATTTAAAAGTATTACACGGGTATTTATCGCGTTTACCTTTATTATTTTCCCGACCACGGCTATTGCAACATAGCCGAAACGCTAGCTTAATAGCCCCTTGGCCGTTTAAATTAATATACCCTAAATTCATATAAATTTCTCAAGTACAAGCTATCGACATACCAAATTTCATGCAGATCGGATCAACGGTTCTAAAGTTATAGCCAGACAAACTTACATACACAAAATGCCAAATCGCCCAAGTTAACTGTAAGATTTTCGTTCGCTTCGCTCACTCAATCAAATACTATACAGGCTTGGCCAGCATCTTTACAACCCTCCCTAGAAGATTAGTCGGCCTAATCCACAGGAAAGACATGGCCGATACAAATAAGCCTCGAGTTTCCTTGCGATGTTTTCCTTCACTGTTTAAGAGCACTAGATAACTTTGCTCACATATTTTTTTGGAATACTCAGAAACCTACATATAAAAATCCATAAATATACTAGCACACATAAATTTTTACTCTGAAAAATCCATTTATCGATCGGTTTTGATTTGAATCCGCGACCTTAGGATCGGCAGGCGGTTATGTTCCCATCAGACTACCAAACCATCAGTGCTCAGTGTCCAAACGTCATTAGTATAAATAAATAAATATTGGTGGACTTTACACACAGCACTATCTAGCCCCAAACTAAGCCAAAGCTTGTAATATGGGAACCAGATAGCTGATATAATACATATATACTTTTTTTTTGTAAATACATACTTATAATATTATAGAACACCCAGACAGAGAACAAACATCAATGTTCATCACATAAATGTTTGTTCTCGGTAGGGATCGAACCCACGGCTACAGCGCAGAAGGCAGAGCTACTACCAACTGAGCTGTGAAGGCTGTCAATTCGCGCCCATTATTGAAATGTGGTTCTTTTTAAAGGGTTTCGTTTTATCTGACGTACGGCGTTACTCAGATGTGGTGGAATAAGTACTATTCCTTAAAAATCTTCATACTAGTCTCCTTAGAACCGTTCGTAGACGAAACAAAAGAATGGAAAGAAAAATAAAACCTTGCTCAAAGTTAACAAGTTAAGCCAAAGTGCAGAGATGCGGGCTCTAACAAAAATAGGTACATCAATTTGCTGACCATTCGATTTGTTTGAAGAACTCGCGACTTTGGCCGCCATTGTGAGAAAAAACCGCTTTTTAGGTATCTACAATACGTAAAAGTTTGTGACTAGTTGTAGCACAGATTCAATAAATAAATCCTTTCACCACACTATTTCGAAAGAAAGAAGAATTCCTGTTGGACAGCGTTCACAGCTCAGTCGGTAGTAGCTCTGCCTTCTGCGCGTAGGCCGTGGGTTCGATCCCCACACAGAACAAATATTTGTGTGATGAACATTGATGTTTGTTCTCTGTCTGGGTGTTATTATACAAGGTGTTCCATAAGTTGTGTATATAAACTTCAGGGGGCTAAAGTACCCATCAATATGAACAACTTTTTCTAAGGAACCAACACTGAGAACGCGAAAAAAAACAGCTGTTTCATACATTTTAGCCTGGTAGGTATTGAACTTTTGTATGAAACAGCTGTTTTTTTATTCGCGTTCACAGTGTTGGTTCCTTAGAAAAAGATGTTCATATTGATGGGTACTTTAGCCCCCTGAAGTTTATATACACAACTTATGGAACACCTTGTATATTATAAGTAGATACTTATGTATTTACAAAAAAAAAGTATATAATATCAGCTATCTGGTTCCCAATACAAGCTTTGCCTTAGTTTGGGGCTAGATAGTGCTGTGTCCACCAAAATATATTTATTTATGCCTTATTCTGCCGCCAAGCAGCGTTGCTGTGTTTTGGTTTGAAGAGTGTTAGTTGCCGGTGAAATTAGGAGACGGTCATTCGACAGACAATCTTGCCAGTGTCAAGTGATATAGTTAAAATACTTTTTAGTCAAGATATCCATAGTAAGTATTTAATTTACGATCTATTCCTATCTAATACCAAAAAGAATACCAATGGTATCTGTTTGATGGTCATAAATTTTCTGTTCCTGACGAAATACCATTTTGGTATTAGTTTTTGTATTAGAAAGGAATAGGTCTAATTTACCTACTATAACAAATGATGTGTACCTATGTCATCAACTTGAGGCATACAGGTTAAGCCTCATGTGCCTGTAATATCACACACACCCATCAACAAATGATATGATGTCAATGTATGAATGGATTTTAATGAAACTGTACAATAATATAGCTTATACATCAGAATAACACATAGGATACAATTTATAAAGATATTGTGTGAATTATCCAAAATATGACGATAAGTGTCAAGTAAGTAGGAAAAAATCTATCATCTGCGAGCTATTCTGGCGTGCGCTGCCAAAACCGCTAGAGTTACACATATGTACCACGCCACGCTAATATAAGCTATTCGAAATACAAATACTGCGCAGACGAAGTCGCGGGCACCAGCTAGTTATTAATACTTTTTAGTCAAGTCAGTCCGTCTGGAGAAAAATCTTGACAGCTCATCCTAGTATGGACTGACAGCCGTCAATTTAGATCTTTTCAAATATAACTTTTACGAGTTGCTAGATAAGGATCTAATTTACTTGTATTTGTATACTATAATTATATCTACGCGCCAATTAAGGGGCTGACACCCGTCAAAGTACTTCGCGCTCGCACTTTTCAACGTTTTGAAAGATATAAAATTACTAAATTTATTTATTAAAAATCACATTGCACAGTTCAGCTAAAATATCATTTTGATCCAAAAAAGTTTTCTTTATAAAAAAGTTTGCTTTATAATTTTCTTTTTTTATACGACTAGCTTATGGAACAAGCAGATGGCCCACCTAATGTTAAGTAACATACGTTTAAGTCACAATAGATTCTTAGCAAAAATAGCCATAGAAAATGACATGTATTTTAGTAAAAATATGATATTTTCAACCAGATTTACCCTTAAATAGTCGAGTCTTATTCGTCTTCTGAATAAAAAAAACAGAAATCAAAATAAAAACAATATATTTATTTTATTCGAATTAGATATCCCCGAAAAAGACTGAGACGTCACGCGCGGGACATGTAATTCTGATTAAAAAATCCGGACGTCCCGCCAAAATCGGGACATCAGGCAACACTGGCTCTACTACTCTTTATTTTTCTTACGCGTAATAGCCCCTTTACACGCCAACAGATGCGTCCGCGGACTCTGGCAGATGCATCCGCCGATGAATTTCCACGAGCTGTCCACACGTCTGTAGGTGGATCAGTCTCACTCAGTCTATGTTCATTCGCGACAGACGAAACACGCCTATTATTTCACGCCTAGTATTCGCTACTATTTCAATTAATTTCTTCTATTGAGACTCGCCCGCAAAAATAAAGGGTCATCTAATTATCTCCAAATAACTTTGAAACCACACAATCTAACTCTTTAAATTAAAAATAATCTGAAAGAAAATATTATTACGCATAAAATAACTACAGTTTGATTCAAAATAACCATTAATTTATTAATTTGAAAATGAAAAGAAAACTTAAAACGTTTGTCAATTTAAGTTACGATTGCATATTTTTGCACCAATAACTCGAATTGAATAAGGAAAAATCAATTTTAAGTATTTATACAAAATTAAAAAACAAAATCAAAGAAGTTGAATTTGAAAATAGGTAGTTTTTACTTAGGTATAAAGCATGTTTTATGCCATTACAGTAAATAAGGTTAAATTAAGGGTTGCATACAGTCCGCATATAATATTTTGGTTTAATTTCATAAGCAAAAGAAAACAAATTATCTTGATCATTTCTTGAAGATATTGCTTTTTTCAAAGGTGACCCTTTTTTTGCGGGCGAGTGTGCAGTAGTTACAGTAGTCTCAATAGAAGAAATTAATTGAAATAGTAGCTAATACTATTATTGAAATAGTTAAGAAACCTCGGGCGGCATCTTTTTTTTTCGAACGGACTAAATGCTGGTGATGGTCTAACGATTCTTACAGCGCTACCGAACAATGCCTCGTGTAAGCATCGTAACATTCCAAGACACCCTGTATATCACTGCCGTCCTATAGCTAAAAGACCGTTATCCAACACTTGCTCAATTTCGACTTTTTTATGGCATTGTAATCTGAAAAAAAAGCAACATCGACCAATTTTATCAGAATTCAAATAGCTTTAGCTTTAATAGTTTTCGAAATATTAAAAAAGAAAATGCCGTTACCGGAACCAAATTAATATCAATTCAATGCTTAAATGTTGCTGAGTGTCATTGCTAAGCTTAAAAATGGCTAATCGTTATTTCATTTTTACGTCAACTTAAACGGTACGTTGGTTGCCTAGCTTGATTGCCGTTAAAAAAAAATTGTAAGCTTTCCCGCCTTTTGTTTTTGTCTCGCGTAACTCAAAAAGTAGATTTTGCATTTAACGGCCTTTTAGCTATAGGACGGCAGATCAGGAAATCTCGGCATTACTTCCCCGGACGAGCCACACAAAGAGCTATGTAAGAGACCAAGGCTTAAAAGTAGCGTAAGTAAGTACAGTAGGTACCAACATAACAATACGAAACGCCAATTTAAGCTGACCGCTTCTAACGAACGCTTAAGAAAAAAAAACACGAGCGTGCACTTTCAAACGCTAATGCCGACTGGGGTGCCGTAATCCCTTTGTTCTTAGAGTGTTGGAGTCTTATTTGGCACTTGTAGTAACTAAGCCACTTATGGTTTACGCGGGTTACTAGGGACGGGAAAGAAGGGGATTATACTTATCGATGAAAATTTTATCGATAATTGAATTTCAAACATTTATTTACAATGAATACAAGTTTACAAATGTACAAAATGCATATGAATCAGTTGAGCTATCTGCAGACCATTGCAAACGATCTAGAGATAGCTCAACTGATTCATATACATTTTGTAAGTAATTATTTTTATTCATGGTAAATCAATGCTTGAAATTTAGTTATCGATAAAAATTATTTACCATGAATTCAAGAATTTACTAAATTTATCTCTAGATCGTTTGCAAGAATATAAAATAAAATGATACGAACTGTGAAGTCAGCCTGTAATGAATAGATGTATCGTATTGTAAAGTATCGTATCTTCGATTTATCATCGTTTCGTTTTAAGCATATTTTGGCCTTACTTGACTTTTACTTTCATATCTTTATAAACTATTTGTAACAAACAGTTTTTTTGACAGTTCATTGTCCCTTTAATGTAATACTGTTTATTATTGTATGCCAGAAATGAGTACCTACTGTATTATCTATTTATCTACACAGTTTTACAATAAATAATTCTCATTCTTAAACTTTCGTAATCAAGACAAATCCAATACTTATTTTTTTTAAATCATTATCTCTAGGTGCTTTGCCGGTTTATGGTCAACTGTGCTAAATGCCTATACATGTACGTGTACTAAGCTAAGCCACCTATGGTCTACGCGGGTTCTTAGAGCCGTGGTGATATTGTGAGATTTGATTTAGTCATCGATATATCTTTTACTTTAACAATTTTTTTTGTTTCGCTTTATTTGGTATTACTGGTGGTAATATCGCATAGTAAACATCCTAGGGCACGTCCGAGACAATCAAGGACATTGTGACTTGCGAGGCAAGACAGCCTTCCCAGCTCAGATGGTAGAAACTCTGCCTTCTGCGCCGTAGGCCGTGGGTTCGATCCCCACCGAAAACGAACATTTGTGGGGTGAACATAGATGTTTGTTCTGTGTCTGGGTGTTCTATAATATTATAAGTATGTATTTATATAAGCAGGCACATCTCCCCCCGGGTAAGAATTCACGTAGGGAATTCGCCGGATGCCCTCGTCCGTACTCGCGAAGCTTAACTACCATCTAATTATTCACAATTCTACACTAAATAATAAAAAACAAGAGTCTACATAATGAAATGAAAAAAAAAAAGGAAAGTAAAAAAGAAAAAAAATAAGTAGTACCTAAGTATGATTCCGCATAATGACTTTCATTAATAAGATTGATCTTCAGATCGACATAGTATATCATTCGGATATTCCAGGCCAGAAGATCGCGGTGAACGTCGGCAAATATTTACGACCTACACAATAATGCACCGGGTAATGTTAGCGGGTCATTAACAGATGTGTATAACGAGTTGCCGGAGTTCGTATTGAAAATAATGAAAGAAAAAATTACCCTAAAAATTGGGGTAACTCGTGTGAGTTGGTATCCTATGCAATAAGGAATGGAATCAAGTCTTTGGCACTAAGCATCGATCGATAATCGATTGACTGAATAAAATTAAAATGTTTATAATTATAATCGATTAAGCAAAAGAAATAATGGTCAATCGAAAAATGAAAGCTGTTGATGATGCTATAATATGCGTCCTGAATCGCCTTCTACGATAAACCTGGAACTATGTCATGGCTGTTGGACTATTCTAAACCCGGGCCAACACGGGGTATCTAATAGAGTAGGGATTAGTTTAAAGTATGATCTAGATTTTTGAAATCTTTAATATGCCCTTTTCCTATAAATTTACCCTTGTCATCTTCAAGTTCATATACTAAAGGAGACAGTTTACGAATAACCTTGCAACGCTCATATTTAGGGGCTAGTTTCACCGCGAAATATTTATGTGCCGCACTCTGTTTGTACGTCCTTTTCCATACAACGTCACCTACGTCAAATGAAATCTCTCTGCGTTTTTTGTTATAGTATTTCGCGTTTTTATCGTGAGCACTTCTGAGCGACTGCTGTACGTGGTCAAAAATCTCCTTCAACGGTCCCAAATTTGCAACATAGCTATCGCGTGGTTTAAAAACAAGTTCGTCAATATCTTGGAAATCTTTATAGATACTGCCATCGGTGACCGCCTCCCTACCGTGTACTAGCATAAATGGAGAAAATTTAGTAGCATCATTGACTGAGGTGTTGATTGCAAATTGAACCTTGTTAACGTTTACGTCCCAAGTCCTGTGGTCATTCTCGACGTAAGAGGACAGGGCGGTCATGATGGTACGGTTATAACGTTCAACGGTGTTAACCTGAGGGCAATAAACTGGGCCTAGGTGCACCTGTGGTATATTATATTTTGCATAAAGAGCTTGAACTTCATGACCTACAAATTGGGAACCGTTGTCAGAAAGTACGGTCTGGGGTATCCCATGAACTAAAAAAACATGATCTTCGAGACGCTGGGCTATCACTTTACCAGTGGCTCGACGTAGAGGAAATAATAGACAATACTTTGTAAAACAGCATACAACAACCAGTAGATAGGTGTTCTGTTGTCTCGACATTGGCAGTGGACCTACTAGATCTATGCTGATACACTGGAAAGGTCGAGAACAGATTTTAGGTTCTCCCATAAAGCCTGGGGTTGCTTGTGTGCTGTGCTTGTACGCATTGCAAGTAGAACATGATTTAATAAACTCCACGGTATCCTTATACATACCGGGCCAAAAATACCTTAGTTTTAAACGTTTATAAGTTTTCGCTACCCCGAGGTGGGCAGCGATGGGTTCAGAATGATTATCGGTTATGACACCTTCCCTAAACTCCGAGGGAACAACTTCCTTCCACTGAAAATCACCACTGAGCTTGTTATTACTCTTAGTAAATCGATAAAGTCTACCGTGTATAATCTGAAAGTTCGGACACGCACTTGGCTTATCTGTACAGCGCCTAACGATATTATTATACCAAGTGTCGGCCGTGTCTTCGGTGCCTATAGCAGCTATGGGTACGGATCTGGACAAAGCATCTGGCACAACGTTCTGTACGCCCCTCCTATGTTCAATTACTAAGTTGTAAGGCGAGAGTCTACATCCCCATCGTGCTAAGCGACCAGTAGGATTTTTGAGATTCAAGAACCATTTGAGGCTAGCATGATCAGTAATTACACGGACCGGTTTACTCCCTTCGATGTAAGGACGGAAATGTTCTACTACGTGAACCACTGCCAGGGCCTCCCTCTCTGTGGCCGAGTAGTTGCGTTCCGCTGGGGACAGGGAACGGCTGCAATATGCTATCGGATGCTCTTGTCCATCTATAGTCTGGGTAAGAGTTCCTCCAATACCGAAGTCTGACGCGTCGCAATGTACTGCGAACGGTAGGCAAAAATCGGGGCAGGTAAGAACGGGAGAAGTAGTAAGAGCTAATTTTAAATCGTTAAAAGCCTTATCGGCCTCGGGTGTCCACTCGAATGGAGGGGCACCCTTGCGAGTAGAGGTAAGAGTATTTAAAGGTCCCGCCCTATGACTGAAATTATTTATGAAGCGTCGATAGTAAGATGCAGTGCCTAAAAATCGTTTGACATCTTTACGACAAACAGGTGTAGGGAAATCTACAATAGCTTTTACTTTGTCGGGGTCCGTGCGCAAGCCGTACTCGTCAATGACGTGACCTAGATACTTTAACTGCTTCCTAAGGAATTGGCATTTGCCCATATTAATCGTGAGTCCGGCTTCGTGTAGCCGATCCTTGACTCTCTTGAGTAGCCTAACATGATCCTCAAACGTAGAGGTAAATAATATTATATCGTCTAGGTAAATAAATACTTTATTATCGAATTCAGGACCGAACAACCTGTCCATCAACCTCTGTTGTGTACTGCCGGCCGACGTAAGACCGAAGCACATTCTAGTGTAGTGGAATAGACCGCGCCCCATCACTGTAAAAGCAGTTTTTTCCCTGGACTCCATCGAGTCCAACGGAATCTGATGGTAGGCCGCTTTTAAATCTATAGAGGATAGGTATTTAGCGTTCCTAAGCTGATCCAGTATATGGCTGATGTAAGGGAGTGGGTAAGCGTCATGCTTCGTTACTTCGTTCAGCTTCCTGCTGTCCAGGCAGAAGCGGAATGTACCGTCGGATTTCGGAGCTAGAGTGACTGGGCTACTCCACGCGCTGTTGCTAGGTTCAATGACACCGTCCTTCAGCATCTGATCAACCTGCCTGTTGACTTCGGCTAGCTTCTCTGGTGACATCATGTAGTAGCGTTGCTTGATCGGTGGATGGTCACCAGTGTCAATCTTGTGGGTCACGAGATGAGTCATTCCTAAACCTTTCTTCTCTGCAGAAATGTCTTCGAACTGACGCATGATTTCCTTCGCTTGCACCCGCTCCCTCTCATTCAAAGAACCAAAATCTCTTAAGTATCTATCCGTTGTAGCTATAGTATCTACATGTTCAGTAGGATAAAAATATTCGCTGTCTTTCAACAACGAGAGAACGTCTGGCGCTATATTAAACGCTTTCCAAAAGTTTATACCAAAAATAAGCTCAGTGGAGACTTCAGGAACTATGTAAAACTTAACAATAGCAGTTTTCTTTGCTACCGTGACAGGCAGAAGAATATAGCCAGCCACGGGTGCGAAAGAATCATTAGCAGTTTTAATATAATTTAAATCAAAAGAATCATGAATAGTAACTAAATTTTTGAAGTGTCTGATAGCGTCACTACCTATAATAGAAATTTCAGCACCAGAGTCCATTAGGCCTCTGTATTCAAGATCATAAACTGATATAGTAAGAAAAGGGCGTTTATCATCACTTTTTATTTCGTGAACCAGCGGCGGCGAGGATTGCTCCTTGGAAAAGAAACGTGTAACAAATTCTAACCAAGCTTTCCAATCATTAGCATGTCTACTACCCACTGGATGTGCATCAGGACGTTGCTGGTTCACTTCCTCAAGTTTTTTGAGACCGCAGACCCAGGAGCTTTGTCGGTTGAGCATTTCGGACAAGTTTTGAATGTTGCTCCCTTTTCTCCACAACGATAACATACTAAACTAAAAGGAGCTTTGCAAATACTCAGACTATGACCATTTACTCTACAACGGACACAGAAATCATCATTAGACTGAACCGCTGCCACTCTGGGTCCGGGGTGCTGGGATGAGTTTTTGTAACTTAGATCTGGTGCTAAAGAGAGATTGTTACTCCGGGGGGGTTCTGTAAAAACTTCAGAGCGTTGCTTAGCATGCTCTAATAGCCTGCATTTGCTTTTCAATTCCATCCATGACTTGACAGGGCTTAGCGCCAATTGTGTTGTATAGAAAGGTCTAACATTGTAAAGAACTATATTCAACTTTTCCTCATCTGAGATAGACTTTGATAATCTTGTAAAAAAGTTTTGCATAATGCTTAGGTAATTAATAATACTTTCATCTCTACCTTGGGTACGCGATCTGATTTCCTGCATGAGCCTGTGATCATAATCAAAAGGTAAATACTCCTCCAGTAACAAAGACTTCAATTCATACCAATCATTGACATCTAGTCTGACAGCACGGTACCAGCACAAGGCCTCATCAGTGAACAGTTCAGATGATGAATTAAAAAGTTTAGTATCAGAAACACCCCTTGACAGACATAATTCCTCCAGTCTTTGCAAGAAAGCTTTAACACACGTCTTCCCATTAAATTTAAGATTCAAGGTGTGAATAGCAGAATACTTACTACAACTTGCATTACTGGTTGATTTTATCTCTGTTTCAGGTCTAGAATTTGAAGCACTATCATTACTATCATTAGCTATGTCAGAAGGAGCTGATGAGACTGCACTCTTGAAATTGCAAAAGATATTATCTAACTTCTTCAACAACCTTCCCAAACGCTCCTGCAAAGTTGTGTATGAAGACAACAACTCATCAGTATCACATGGTGTAACCAAACGCCCAAACCTATGAAACAGATGGTGGCCTAAGGCTTGTACTCTATTCAAAATCTTCAGGGAGCATGGCTTCATGGAGGCACCAGCAATCAAATCATTGAGACTATCTAGTTTAGTACGAATTACTGCAAGTTCAGAAGAAATCTCAAACTCAGTACTAACAACTTCATCAGAAGGAATTTCCTTATTCAGGTCTCGAACCTGAACCCTCAAAGCGGTGACGGTATCCCCCGCTGGTTTAGCGCCCCTGATTTTAACTTCGTATTCCAGCTCATCCTTAGCCAAGACATTGAAAGCAATTGGTCTTTCTTCCAACATTATGAATGTATAGAACAAAAAATATTAAAATATTAAAAAAACTCAAAATTTTTGAGGTATTGTTTTAAAATAAGATTCAGTATAGGTAGCTAGATAGTAATAGAACTCAGACTGACCAAACTTACAAGAATAAACACACTTTTACTATGATAAAAAATAAAATCTGAGTTTTCATTCAGCCTAGCCCGGACCAATTATTTCATGAGCTATATTTGACCAGAAAAAAGACTTTTTTTAAACTTTTAGCCACGCAATCACCAGTCCCTGTTCCGGGCGCCATTATGTAACATATTTTCCTATAACCTAGGGGTAATCTAGGGTAAATAAACACAACTATATTTACTAAAAATAATACAAGCTTTATTTTTATTGCCTAAGTGTTTTTATGTACAATTCTTGTTAAGAAAAGGTTATGCATATGATGTTAACATTAATATTAGTGCTCTGAAATCCTAAATACCTGGGGGAACACAAAACTTATAATTATAGTGTGTGTACACAGTAAAATACAAAATATGATATGGATTGGTGAAGCGTTTGGTCAGAGCTAGGCTAAAACTTACTCTCTAGTATTTATCTGAATCGATGGCTCTTATACGAATGATATACCGCAACCAGGCGAGGTAGAACGTCGACGAATTTCACGCGGGCATCGGAATTGCCTCTGACTAACCTTTTGGGGAATATTAAATGGGTCCTCAGAATGAATGTAGCTACGAGGTAACTATGTGTAGTCTACCACGAAGATAGTAAGAACTTGGCGGGAGCAACCACTTCAATCCCGAAGCAGCTTGGCGAAAGGCAACTGCCGGCGTCTGAGGTATCTGAGGTTGGCACCGAAATGCGCCGACACACGACTGGGCAGGGATTCAGCCCCAGGGTACAGCCTTTTCTGATCGACCAAACATAAAACTTGAATTAGAACTGACTCACAGAAACACGAGAGAAAAATCCACATATCACAATCTCTCTTCGGAACTCACCAGGCCTCGAAGTATGATCACTGAATATAATACAACGACGGCGCGTTGTCGGACAATTAAGTCTCGTGCGTCTCGTAATCGACGACGGGTTATTTATTTAGTAAATAACAGAGAATTAAATACTATTCTCTGACGATTCGAATATATCGACCATCTATCCAAAAATATCAGTTATCATTTGTCGTGTCATGTCTGCGCCATAGACCTCATAGACCATTCATCTACTCAACTCGATCGTACATGACCGATTCTATAATTCGGACAATCGAGATACCCGATGAAACAAACGAACAAGATTACGTCAATTCGGTCTTAATGAATCAAATTAAAAATCCTTATAATCCTCCAGGAATGATCCCGAGGAATCCAAAACAAGTTAAAACTGTATCTATCCAATAAAACTGAAAAATAATAAAACGCGATTAATCGACTCGATATAATTGTTCGAAATCGAAGATCACTATCTAAAAAAAAACAACATACCATAGATTTTTCTACACTCTACTTTTTCAATTAGGCTTGCCAGCACCCGAACAGTAATTCGCTCAAATCGGATGATCGATAATCGATCGACCGAGGGAAAAAATGATTTGAATGAATAAAAAACGATATATCTGCCTGACTTGAGTTTCCACAGATGATCGTGAACAAAATGCAGTGGATTACTTAGTATTACCCTTTAACTTGAGAGAACATATCTAATTATCGATACAATCAATATTCGACGCTCGCTCGTGTAACACGGCAACACCAGCCTATCAGCTGTTTCGTACACAACAAAATTATGACAAACTCGTTAGACAAAATGGTTTTTATAATGGTGATATAACGTTATAAAATGGTGTGTATAAAATTACAATGGCTCGCGACTGAGTTATGTGTCGCGCGAAGCGCGACACATAACGAATTTTCTGTTTAAGGCGCCAAGGTTCACGGATGAGTTCTTATGGTAATAAAACTATCTCAATGAAAGGAGTATTCAAAATACAATGGCGCGTAAGTTGAAAAATCTATGAAATTTTATATCTTCTATATTAATGGTTTTCAGTAAAAAAACGGACGTTACAGTATTATAACAGCTATCTGGTTCCCATATTACAAGCTTTGGCTTAGTTTGGGGCTAGAAAGTGTTGTGTGGAAAGTCCTCCAATATTATTTATTTATATTATTTAAATAGGTTATGGCTTCCCCTTAACATCAGGGTGGGCCATCTCCTTATCCATAAGCAAGTTGTATAATATAAAAAATCGATAGAATAACTAGAAAACATCGACTGCGTCCCGTCCCTAGCAGCTTGACCAGAACTTTGCCAAATGAAGCGGGAGAGAGCGCGACACGCCCGAATCAACGTAGAGTAGTGCCAGTCAGAGAATAAACTATTCTTGTGAATATATTCAACAACAGCTTCACGACTTTGATCCCTAGGCACGGTAGGTTACCTCAGACCTATAAGTGTCAAGTTCAAACTCAAGATTTTCTAGTTAAGGGGGTAGTCACACACAGGTACGTCAGAGTACTCTCAAACGGTGAAGGAAAACTTCGTGAGGAAACCGGCATGCTGTAGAACCTCAAAAGTTCTATAACATGTGTCAAGTGCTCGAAAGGAGCCTCTTGAGGCGCACTTAAAATCCTTTCACCACACTGTTTCGAAAGAAACTAGTGACAACAAGAGAAGAGAGAGGTAATTCCAAATATAACATTTGGTAGGTACATTACATACCCACATTTTCCAGTTGTTAGTATTATAGTGATAAACTTGTCACTGTCAATATTATATCTACGAAATAAGACAGCACGTATTTTTGTAGTTAAACGTTAAATATAGAAAGTCCGAAAGGTGTGGTTGCCGGTGAAATTACAGGCACATGAAGCTAAATATCTGTATGCCTCAAGTTGGTAAACACAGTGCATCATAGGACACGTTCCTATCATACGGTACTTCCAAGGCAACGCTTTGTTATAGGTGATTATTACCACTTAACATCAGGTGGGCCATCTGCTTGTTCTTTATGCAAGTAGTATAAAAAAAGTCTCTGAATTTTGGCTGCTCTTCCCCCAAACCTGTAGCCACAGTAAAGTGCATACAAAGAATCTTGAAGTCTTGTTATAAAGATCGATTGTACCAGCATGTCGGCATTATGACTATTTTGTTATAGAAACCTAAGCGACTATTAACCTTCACGACTTTGATCCCCAGGCACGGTAGACATCCCCACAGATATCTAAGTGAAACAAGTAGCAATTTAAGATTCTTTGAGGATGTCTAAGAGATCCAAATATTACACAATTGGCATAAACCCATAGTGTGGTGATGTCTTGGATTGAGATGAGAGCACTGGTGGTCTAGTGGTAGCGGCCCCCCTTTCCGATCCTAAGAACGTGGGTTCGAAACCGGTCATGCTCCAATGAGTTTTTCTGTTCAAAAAATGCTTGTACTGCTTGTACTTTTTATATACTCACCAACAACATTACATTAAAGATCTTTCTGATTCTGATTCTAATCTGAACCGATTTCAATGCCACTTCGTATTAAGTCGTCGTTTATCATCTGAAAATCTGCAAATCGTGTTAATAAAAGTCCATAATGGCGTAGCTATAAGTTGACCGTAATAAATTTTAAGAGCGGAATAAAAAGCTAAGACAAAAATAAAAACTTTTATGTTTTAGCAAGCAATGACTTTATAATAAAATAAAAAGAAGACAGGTCAAGACAATTTTGTAAGATTTTATAATGTCCCAAAAAATATTATCCGAGTGGGAGTTGGGAAACCAAATATGGTAAACACAAGTCATACTTAGGGCCGGTTTCACCATGCTCTGTTAGTTACTAATCAAGGATTAAAAGACCGTTAAATCTAACCTTAGCTGTCAAACGCGTACATTTTGACATATTTAACGGCCCTTTAATCCTTTGTTAATCTAACAGAGCATGGTGAAACCGGCCCTTAGAGTACTGACATAACGATTTGAATGAATGAATGAATGAAAATGCTTTATTGTACGCCTTACAAACGAACAAAATAGGAAACAAATAATAACAACTATAGATATGTTCAATGGGCGGTCTTATCGCTAAAAAGCTCATTGTCGCTTCAGACGTTTTACTTGTAAGGCGTTTTTAATTGTAGACGTTTTACTAGTAGGTAATTTTATTTTATGTCGTTCATCCCACAAGGGCGTCATGCTATATTGTCCTTCTGATACGGACCGCTTCATAATAAGTTCTGTATTAACACTACCTTAAGTCTAAATCTTTTTTTCGTTTATTGTTTTTGGTTTTCCGTATTGCAAGCCTGGGTTATACCCCGATAGAGGCGCTGATCGAGTCTCCACTCAAAATCCGGCCTGACGATAGACCGTATAGAATATAAAACCTTAAAAAAATCTCAAACTTCGGGTCCTATGAGTTATTTGCCGGGCGAGGTGAGTCTGTTTCAATCTTTTGACATATTTTTATCAGTCAAGTATTATAGTCGCGTTAAACTCTCGCTGCAAACTCGGTCATAAATCATCTTAACACTAGTGTTGGGAGTACTCGGTGCGGGCGCATGCACGTTATTGATAAAAAGAATAACTCAGCGAGAGTGCCCGCGGTCAGAGAGGTCATTATCGGTAGTCGGTATGAATGTATCGATAGTTCCTATTGACTCCAATAATGCACATCTCTGCGCTTAAACAAATGGATCGTGACGTTCTCCTACGTGAGTGCTCTCTCACTCATATATACATATAGACATATTGCTGTCTCGTTCCGACAATTTATGACCGAGTTTGCAGCGAGAGTCTAACGCGACTATAGCAAAGTTAAACTACACACGTCAAGGTGAACTTCCTACAAGAAACTCACTCGCGCTTGCTTCAGTACCTCAAGTCTGAGTTTTTTTTTGTTTTCCATATCTTCAGGCTGTTTTTGTTTCGTGAGTTCTCTGCACGCCCAAAAAGAGGCGCTGATCGAGTCTTCATACAAACACGGCCTGACGATACGGAGAACGATAAACAAAACTCTCAATTCGGAGCTAATAATGAACGTCGACATTCATGCATTTCCTTACAAAAGCTATTAGAAGTGCCGGCTGTCCATTTAACGGGCGCGCGTCATCATTTCCCGCCATTTTACGACATACGTCATAAATCCGCGCGAAAACTGCGCTCGCAACTGACGTTTACAAGTAAATTAATAGCTCGGAATGGCCGTACTTTACTCATATTATTTTTTATTAAAATCCTCTTGTGATCGCAAGAGTCTATATTTATCTGTTCTATCGACATCTACCAACAGACTTTTTGCCGCCTTAATAACTGTACCTGCCTAGTGCCTACCAGATAAAAAAAAAGTAAAACAGGTACACTTACTTTTTTTTTATCTGGTAGGCAGTACTCCTGTGAAGAGGTTTTGCATGTAGGGAGGGAATGCTGTCGAAAACAATGTTATCATCACCTACACTATGTTATCGAAAATTCTATTTTGACTCGTTCAAAATAGGTTAAAAGCAAGACAGAAGAAAAAATTTTTTTAAATCAAGAAAATTATTTTTAAATCCGAAAACATTTCCACTATTTTCACGTAAAGAAAATCATAAAACAAAATGGCGGCAATAACAAATGGCGCCAAACGACATTCCCGCCAATACTCAGCTGTCAAGTGCATACGTTCGAAAACCACTCGGATGGTGCTTAGGCGATGCATCCCGTAAAATATGCCCTTGCCAAGCACCGGGCGATGCCAAGAACAACGCGTTATACCTTACAGCGTTTATTTCCTCCTTTTTTCGGGGGAATCAGGGTGGAAAAATTTAAAATATTGGGTTACCTACTTACTGTTCGAAAACTGGCATTCAAGGTA
This sequence comes from Chloroclysta siterata, assembly GCA_932294275.1. NCBI lineage: Eukaryota > Metazoa > Arthropoda > Insecta > Lepidoptera > Geometridae > Chloroclysta > Chloroclysta siterata. The sequence continues at coordinate 4,994,858 of OW028595.1, forward strand.
AAATCAAATTATATTTTTAACATGGTACTTAGGTTAGGTAATATCAAAAGTTGAAGCAAAACATCTTTAGGGATTACAGAAATAGAAACAGCTTTACGACTGTGATAGGCACGGTAGATATTCTCTGAGATCTTCTATTACCAAGTACCAACTAAAGATTTTTTTAAGATTATCAGCTGAAAAATGGGCCTGATATTATCAGGCCCATTTTTCAGCTGTTGGTATTGGTATTTTATACCTAAACATGCATGCAAGTCTATCGCCATTTAAGGAATTAGGACATCTTTTAAATGTGCGTTGTGGCTTTGGCACTGTATCTATCCCCACGGCCTACAACTGTACAACCGTAGCGACAGAAGTAACCTGCTATCGCTATTGTAGTCGACAGTCGTGTTGTTAAAAAAATTGTTTGTAGTAGGTACTTCTATTTTCTGGCAATCGACTGACCCTCAGTTGGAAAATTGAAAATTAAATACAGCGACTGACTTCAAATCCCTATTAAATACTTTTTTTAACTTCCTATGTAGGTACTAGTTGTTTATTTAAATTTAGCATAGAATGAACGAACCCTAAATATAAATACGTTTTAAATTTAAAAACTCTCGGAAATAGGATTAACCTATGTGCAAAGAATTCTTATTCCAAATTTAAAAACTCCATTCCATTTTCAGATTTCGCGCCTGTTTGAAACTAGCCGACACGTCAGTTTCCAACATGGTCGGCAAGCTATTCTTCAACATCGTCCAGACGAAATGCTTCATCCTGAAACCAGTGAAGATGTGCACCCAGAGATCCTGGTGGGGCAAGTGTCTGCGGAGGGGATACATGAAACAGGCGTTTTTGAGAGACAATTTACCGTACTAGTTACGAATCTGTAGCTTGTTGCTCTGTGGTTTTTTTTCAGTTACCGTACCAGAGTAAACGCTCTATCATAGAGCCTCTATGGTTTGTTAATCTGTGGTTTTTAGGAAAAGATTTAAAACCTTGATTAGGCCGGCCGCACATTATCAGAAAATTCCTGATGCGTTCTGGGAATTCTGACCGTCAAAAAAGTAACGATAAAAATATGGATGCTTTACATCGCTTGTCAAATGTAGTCTCTCAGACGTTTCTCTGATAATATGCTGGCGAGCCCTAAGCAAAGGTGGTCATAAGGTTGATATTCTAGAATTATGTAAGTTGGTGCCAAAATATAGCAGATTATTTCATTCTACAGCAAAATAAAGCTGAATAGTTAATTTGGCACCTAGGCTAGAATATGGTTTATTTCTACTTTAAATAACTCCAGTCTTATGTTAAATTGACTTTTCGGTAGTTTTCTGTAGCGAAAGTATAACTGCGATTCTTTCAAAAGTCCCGTCTTCTCACAGCCGAGTGGAGATAACTAGTAGATCGACATTACAGTTAAAGTCTTAAGGTATTTATTCAACTGATAGGATCACTCTGAAACGTCTTAAAGCTAGGTGAATCGAGGTGCCAGTTCCACGCAATCATGCCTAAAAGAACTTACGGCTTGGTTCTACCTTCTTTTGTATGATCCTTGTTATTTTGGACTTTGAAGATACCATCGTCGCGATACACTCGCATAAAAAGTAGATTCCTTGAATGTGTGATTCCTAGACACGTGGATATTTGCTACAGTGTAAATACAATTTAAAAAAATGTTTGTGTTTTTAAATACCTACTTCAATTTGTGTAGTCCTTTATAGTATATCCTTTAAATATTGATAAGAAGATAACTACGAATTGAAGAACCTAGGTATTTTATAAATAATATTTTATTGTAATGAAATATGATAAATATTAATAAATATAACAATTTCAGCAAATAACGCATTTGAGACCAAAAAGTTTCAGCGAAATACTGTTTCCTGAATGGCACTGCCAATTTAAGTGTTCGTTTTTGTAAAGTTGGTACGAAACTTATTTAATACTTGACATTCAAAAATGATACTTACATGTTATTACATGCTATAGGTACTTAAGTATAAGATCTTAATCCTAACTGTAAGATTAGAAAATTTACTAATATTCATGTTTTTAATTTTATTGTTTGTTTTTTTTACAGTATTTTTAATACTTTTTGATTTGGAATCTCTAAGTAGGTACATAAGGTCTATAGATTTCGATGTATAATAATAGTATAATTAAAATATTGAAAGCTTATTCCTAGCTACTTACTTAACAAAGTAGATATAACATGTAAGGTCTACTTCAATCTTTCCAAAATTATCTTCGGCAAAAGTTACTTATAGTATAGATCCAGATGTTAATAAATAAGTAGGTATTTATATAAAAAATGCCAAACTAGGAACATAAAATAGTACACACAGATACATATCAAGCTACACAAAGTTAAACTAAAATGACGCGTATTACAAGGACATACAATCGAGCAGTGTATAGCCTGGTGCGTATTCTGTGTACTTTAGGTATGAAACAACAACAGATTCAAATCATAACCATTTTAATAAAAAAAAATTATACTACTAGCTAATGGAACAAGCAGATGGCCCGCCTGATGTTAAGTGGTAACCATCACCTATACGCGTCACGCTCGAAGGGAACTTGCAATACGATGCACTACCCTGCGTCTATCAACTTGAGGCATACAGATGTTAAGCCTCATGTGCCTGTAATTACATCCGCAACCACACTCTTCGAGTCGAAACACAGCAACGGTTATTGGCGGCAGAAAAAGCCCATTTCAGGGGCCTTATGCTCACTTCGAGCGAGATTATCTCACGAAGGAGATGACGTCATATCTCGTTCAATAACTCGTTGACGTTGCGTCTCGCATGAACTTTGTATGAGAAAATTGGGGAATGAGATGGTGAGAATGGGGATAAATAGTTATCGAACGAGATATGACGTCATCTCCACCGTGAGATAATCTCGCTCGAAGTGAGCATGTATGGCAGAGCGCTTTCTGCGGTCGCAGTAGCCCGGTAACGCCGGCAGTCATTATACGATAATACCAGCATTTTATCTAGTCCAATTGAAAAAAAAAACATTTCCGGTACGTCAGACGTTATTCTGACAGAGGTTTTCTGATACTGTGCGGCTGGCCTTAGTGTAGTGCATAGTCTCAAGCAATAAGATTATGAAAAAATTATGAAGTGTTACCACACTTCATAATTTTTTTTAAATTATTTTCTATTTACGTCTCGTGGACCGCTATCTTATTACGTCTGATAAAACATTTAAAACAAAGTTTGGAATTCCGAGTCATATTCGTGCTCATTATTAGGAATGAGTAATTTATCATCTTAATGCAGACTATAAAAAAGGTCTAATAATATAAAATTGTTCACGCTTAGTACAGTCTAGTATTCTCTTATCTGTGGTACAGTGTAAATATAAAAAATCCTTTTAAGTTATTCGCATAGGAATTCAGATTGACGGTGCAGTTGGTTAGAGGATAGATGTGGGTTCGAATCCGGTTCATAACTTTTGGGATATCATAAAATCTTTGTATAGTCTTTTAGACGTACGGCCGGTTTCTGAAAGCTCGATCAAAACTAATCGGATGTCAAGTCACTCGCCATTTCAGCTATAACATCGAATTAGATAGAGATAGCAAGTGACTTGACAGCCGATTAGTTTCGATCGGGCTTTCAGAAACCGGCCGTAAGGATCGTAGTAGTAGAAATAAAATGTCGGTCTGTATGGGTGTCTCAATAATAGGCGAAGACAAGAGCTAATGTGACTCTCGCTCGCACGTTTCGACATGTTGAAAGATATAAAATCACTAAACCCATTTTCAAAAAATCGCCATCAACCATTTTGTGTGCAATCACATTGCACACAGTTTAGTAAAAATTTCATTTTGATCGATACAAGTTTACCTACTCAAAAGTTTGCTTTACTAGTTTTTGTAGGTACTTATGTAAACTTTTGAGTAGAAAAACTTTAATTTTTTATTTTGGACTTTCCTCACAGCACTATCTAGCCCCAAACTAAGCCAAAGCTTGTAATATGGGAACCAGATAGCTGATATAATACATTTATACCTTTTTTTTGTAAATACATACCTACTTATAATATATAATAACACCCAGACAAAGAACAAACATCTATGTTCATCAAATAAATATTTGACCTCGGTGGGGATCGAACCCACGGCCTACGGCGCAGAAGGCAGAGCTACTACCAACTGAGCTGTGAAGGCTGTCGATTAAATTTGTTTTTTACTAAACTGTATGCAATTAACACGTCGAAACGTGTGAGCGAGAGGTACACTAGCTCTTGTCTTCGCCTTATACTTAGGTACTAGTAAGTAACGTATACCCCTATAAGCCCAAAGAGGGTCGGTCCTTCTTCTTTTTTGCTCCCGTTTGTGGCACCTGCTACCCTATAAGCTGCCTATAAGTCGTATATACAAGGTGTTCCAAAAATTGTGTATATAAACTTCAGGGGGCTACACACACAGGGGGCTACATTTTAGCCTAGTATATAAGACGTTTCAAAGTGATCCTTGTGATTGTACTGAATAAAGACCGTTTTGATTTTGATTTTGATTTTGAGCCAGGTAGGTATTGAACTTTTGTATGAAACAGCTGTTTTTTTTTTCGCGTTCTCAGTGTTGGTTCCTTAGAAAAAGTTGTTCATATTAATGGGTACTTTAGCCCCCTGAAGTTTATATACACAACTTATGGCACACCTTGTATATACGTATATATTATATAATGTTGTTCTGTAATTAAATGTAATGTATGTCCTATTTTTTTTTAAATAAATTATTATTATTATTATAAGTCGTATTTATGTAGCTGTCTATAAGTTGATGGACGCAGGGCAGTGCATAGGGACGTTCCTATGATACGTGACTTACGAGGCAATGCTCTTTTATAGATGGTTACCACTTAAAATCAGGTGGGCCATATATTTGTTCCATCGTCAAGTTGTATTACTTGTATGGATTTTATGTTTGATTCTTTTACCATTTTAGTTTCGCGGTTTTTTTTTAAATAAGTATATATTTTTTAATACTAAGTACCCACCTGATGTTAAGTGGTAACTGTCACCGTCACCGTAAGACATTGTCTTGTAAGTCACGCTTGGTAGAAACGTGCCCTACGATGCACTGCCCTGCGTCCATCACTTGAGGCATACAGATTATTGCAATTTATGTTACACAGTTCGCCATGACTTAAAGAATGCCCCCTTTTCGGGCCTATAGGGGTTATTAATGGCCGCTTTCTGAAAGCCCGATCAAAACTAATCGCATGTCAAGTCACTTGCTATCTCCAACAAATTCGATGTAATAGCTGAAATGGCGAGTGACTTGACATCCGATTAGTTTTGATCGAGCTTTCAGAAACCGGCCGTCAGTTAGACATAGTGTAAAAATCTTTAAGTACTACTAAATATTAGATTTAAGTGCGGGATTTGCGTCGCCTGTACTTATGCCAGTAAAGTTCCTCAATTTGACAATATGTGTAATAATAAAATTAAATGTAATTATTGTTATATGTAAGTAGATATTTTTGTGATTTTTAGTTAGTAGATTGTGAATGTTAGGGACTCCATCCACTATCACAGAACGCACCGATTTATATACCTTTTGTTTTAATAATTTGAAGAATAAGACATCTTGGAAGAGCGAGATCTTTTAAGGGGTTGTTAACCGTCAAAAACATGTTCCTTGCACATTTAACTATTAAAAAATAAAAAAAATATGGAAGTTAATGAAATATCGCAAAAAAGGTTCAGTCAGAATATATTTTTTCCAAACAAATTTTCTAACCTAAGAGCTGATTTCACCATGCTCTGTTAGGCCGTTAAATCTAACCTTAGATGTCAAACGCGTACATTTTGACATATTTAGGGCCGGTTTCACCACGTGTTTGGATAACTTTGTAATGTTATTGTTTGACGGTTAAGAAAGAAAGTCAGCCCTCAAGTTGTATGAGATTGCCTGCAAAGAGTGGTGGGTGAAACCCTGCCAAATATAAGGGCTAGCGGTGGACTTGTAGGGCTGATGATGATGAGAATTCACAAATAGGTAGATACAACAATTTAATGTAGACTATAATAATATAATTTTCTTATTCAAGCCGTGCTAATAAATTGGTATCCAATGTCTAAAACTTTGTATAAAATGAGTTAGAAAAAAAAAATAGTTTCGGCTCAATCTGTCATAGTGGGCGGTGAACATTATTGTGAAATGTATATTTTATAAATAAACAATTGAATAAAACATGCCTTTACAACCTTCAAATAATAGTGATACCTACCTACTTCGGTGTATGTGGGTATTATTCTACAATCACCTGTATTATAATGTCGCGCCAATAAACGAATGAACTTTAAATGGCGAAAACTCAATACCTCCTCAAATGTGAGTGAGAGGGAACTATTGCCAACAACAGTGAATGAGTGAGAGGTAATGATTACCGCCTTTTAAGATTCGTTTCTTCATTTGCGCATGAAACCCAGCCGTACATTAGCAAAAAATAAAAAATTCTGACGCTGGAGCAGGTCTATTACTTATAAAATAACTAAAAATCTTGATAGTAAATTCAAACTATTTATAATTTCAACATTTTATTTTTTAACTTGTTAAATTACCTACTTTTTATTCCCCACCGCCTTTTCATGTTACAAGTACCTACAAAATGTATGGAGGGCATTCTGTTTTACGCGTCAGAATTTTTTTGATATTCTACCTTATGTGGGCCACACCTAAGTTATAATTTCGTTTGGATCACTACTACTGGCGCTTGTAGGTACTATACCTACATTTTATTTACTTAAGCTTCAAATGGGATATTTTTGTTTGTAAAGTGCAAGCAATCTAAAAATCATCAGTATTAGTGCTCCAAACTGGTTACCACAAAAACTGGCAATTGTGTGTCGAGCTATCGAAAAGCTTAAACAAAATAAATAATTCAGATGGAAAAAACAGCATTTTTTATTATGTTACCGACCTCGGTAAATTTTTAAATACTATATATTCCCGCCTTTCATCATTCTGCACGTTTATGTACTACTAGTGCCATCTGGCGACGAGTAGCAATTAAAATGCAATTTATTCCCGCCTTTCATAAATCTCCACGTTTACGTACTACCAGTGCCATCTAGCGAAGAGTAGCAAAAATATCTGAAAAAATGTAGTCTCACCAAAACGAACATTAATATTTTTTATTAATTTGTTTTATAACCAGGCTCATATGTTTATTAAATCACAGCTTTATTAAAACAAATTATATTATATGGCTGGCCAGTTATTATTATTTAAATAAGCTCTCCCACTGAGTAGTTTAAGTGCCAGCAGTGCCATCTAGCGTCGGGTCGCGAAAAGATACTCATAACAGTTGCATAATTCGACCCATGATTAAAGAAATAAATCTATGGAAATAAAACATCGGTTTCATACTTAATATAATTAAGTTTAATTATCATAAATGGTTTTACTTTCACTTCATCTAAAAACATATAATGGGTAAGTGACACTAAAACGGGAAGGGGATTAGCAATGACATTATTACTATACAAAATGGGTAGGTACCTATAGCAAAGCAATATCTGACATGTTCTAAAATGGTGCTATGCACCAAGTGCTACCTTCTGAGAAGCCGGCAGCAAAAAGATCACAATAATAAAACTTCCTTACGATACCATATCACTGCGTGTACACTTTTGGGGTCCAATTCAAGACAACTAGTAATTATCTATCTAAAGTTTACTGAAATCATGGCAATATAAAACTTAACATATTCATAGCTACCTACATACATAATTATGTATAAAAATAGGAATCTTTAATATTTGCACAACAATCCCTAGACAGGTATCACTGGTTTTAAGTTTTAAATGAGGATTGTGTTGCCATCATTGTTCAGTAGGCTAAAAGCAAGCAATATCCACAAATCATTAAAAATCTAACGGCCGGTTTCTGAAAGCCCGATCAAAACTAATTGCATGTCAAGTCACTTGCTATCTCTATCTAATTCGATGTAATAGCTGAAATGGCGAGTGACTTGACATCCGATTAGTTTTGATCGAGCTTTCAGAAACCGGCCGTTAGGCCCTTATTCATATTCCCTGCCATTTTATAGCGGCTCTATAGAGTAGGTATAGTTCTAACTGTCACTTTAATGCCAACCAAGAGACAGCAACAGATTTATCCGATTTATCGGTTTGATAAGCTAATGGAAGTGTCCGATATGAATAAGAGCATAAGATTTTTTATAAAATCCCAAGTTATCTTTATCATCTACGATAATCCTAAGACTTTAGATTAGAAATTACCATTGTCACCTTGTTACAAGTTTAATTTGGGTCAATATAACAAAATTCCCTCCTACTTACTACTTACAATTAATGATACTATATTTAAAAAAAGGTAATCATGTCTATTTCATCTAGCAGCTAACTTACAAACATTGAATTACAAGTATGTAATTCACACCTTAACACCACATTTCCGTCTTAAATCATTTAAAAACAGTGTACGTAATTATTAATTTGAATGCTAAATTGTATGAAAATTTCATAAGCTTTTCAGAAATCAGAAATCAGAAATTATTTATTGTATAACTGTAGTACAAAAAAGATCTTATAGCTTGTATAGTACCTAGGTATATTTACCAAATTGAACAGAATTAACGTAAAAATCATATCCATTGTCATACAGCTCGCTAAACACGTTTAGCGACTTCATGCTAGAGTAATCGATATTAGGTTCCTAAATGGGACTAATGACTCACTAAACACGACTAGTGATAGTTGTGCAAGCGGCTCCTTAACAACACAAAACAATTAAGGTAAATCTTTTAGTTACAGACTTTAACACTGTCCTTTCTGTTGGCTTAGTAAATTGAAGTCTTATGATAAAAATGCAAAACTAAAGTTACACAGCTTTCGATAAAAAACCATTTAATTCTTAACATTAATAAATCTTTATTCGTCTGATCTCTCTTGATCTTTGTCTTTCTTCTTCTTCTTTTTTTTATCTTTCTTGACAACTTCGCCATCAGCCTGGTCTATAGTTGTATCAGCTTCCATAGTGGTGTCAGCTTCTCTGGAATAATTAAAAAAAAAATCACTATGATGGTTTAGACACGAGTTTCTTGTTATGGTATTTATATGTCTCCGAGGTTTTTAGTCCCTGTTTGAAATGTGGCTTGAATTTTACTATTGTTTTGATTGAACTGCCATGGTTGGGCAAAATTCTTATACATTAAAAAATAAAATATTTTAATTTACAAATTACATTAAATTTTGAGGTTGGTCTGAGTAAAATGCACAATAACTAAAGTGCAAAAAAATTGTTAGAAGTTTGAGCTAGATTCTACTTAAGAAGCTGATAACCGTCAAACAACTTCCCACACGCACATTATCATCAACTATATTTCCGAATTTCCGAAATATAAAATTTGTATTTGTGAAGAATCGCAAACAACGAAGTTTCGGAGAATACAAGAGTCAAAAATATCATTTTGATCCAAAAGTTTTCTAACCTTCATTAAAATTTTTGGAATGTAACTTGTTTGGATGTCAAAAATGTTGCAATGCGCGCGCGATAACTTGTTTGATGATTGTCTACGTCTAAGACACGCCATAAGGTCTTTTCGTAATTTTGGGTAAATTTCGAGCCACATTTTAAGAGGGAACACTCATTTTCTGTTCTAGGCAATGTATTTACCACTGCCTGAACCAAAACATGTGGATTATAATCTAGTGTTCTTTAAACACTTTATTTTATTCAATTTGTTTGATTGATTTTGAAACTTTTGTATAATTTTAAATTGTAATAAATTAGGCCACATTTATTGTTAAAAAAAGTTGTATGATTTGTCTATTTAAATCTGTTTGAAATATATTCTATTGACTGAGCTTGTTTGAAATTAATTATTTGATGTTACCAAGTTTAAAAAGGATTCATTTACTCCAGTATGGTAGTGACTGACAGCACATGTTAAAATATGGTTCAGCTTTAATTCTTAAGCACAATTTAACAAACATCCCCTCAGATCTCTGTATTCAAAGTCCTTGATGTCTAAGGGTAGTCAGAGGCACGACTAAGCATTGAACCAATGATATTTTTTTTTAATAAGTTAAGGTTGACTGATTATACTGTGCATGAGAATTATAGCTGTATTTTTTTGATTATTAAGAAATATTCTTACGGTGCTTCACTGTCACGCTTCTTCTTTTTCTTCTTTTCCGATTTGGCTTCAACACTGTTATTAGCGTCTTCAACATTAGCAGTGCTAGCTGTTCTCTTGCGACTACCTTCTTCTGCATCACCGTTTTCTGCTGTTTTCGCTCCTGCCTTATAGTCAACATAACTGTTAAGCCATTCTTTAGGCGTATTCTCGTTGGGTTTGCCGTGTTTGTCCAATTTACCTTGCGAGATCAAGGACTTCTTTTGTGAGGCTTTCGGGCCAAGCCCCCATTTGCGAGGATATGTGTCTCTTTCCATTATTACTCGCTTCAGCTTGGCTGCTACTCCGTGGTCGCAAGATGCCATCGTTGAGGTGGTCATCATTGCAATGGCTAGCGCTACAGCTTCACCCTTAGTTGTGACAATAACAATTTCCTGTCCAATTTCAATACCGTCTTCGTACCTTAACACACCGGGTAAAAGAACCTTGGCTCCATAACATACAGCGTTTATAGCGCTATCTTTGATGAAGATTCTCTTGTGTGCAATGAGCAGACCTTCTAAAGGCTTGATCACCCGACGAATGTACGTCTCATCTTTGTGGTTTTCGTATGCCCAATGTGCATCTAGGATATCATGCATGGTCACCATACCTTCCTTTTCCCCTTGTATTCCAGACCGAACTCGTCTCAGCTCAATCATCTGTCCGCCAACTCCTAGTATCAGTCCTAAATGTACACACATTGTACGGATGTAGGATCCAGCTTCACAGCTGACCCAGAAGACACCAACATTGCGTTCTGCATCGAAATCTAGCAGCTTGCTGTCGTACACCGATCGGACTCTCAACTGACGTTTGACAGCGGATATCAGTGGGGGACGTTGGAATAGTGCCCCCCGAAGTTTCTCTAGACCTTGTGTGACATTCTTGATGCTTTCCACAGCAGAGTGCAAGTTGAAAACCGCTACGTACTCTTTTCCGGCGTTCTGTTGGGACTTCACCAGCCGCGTCGCCCGGTCTATGCAGACGATCAGACATCCCGTCACCTTCGGGTCGAGAGTTCCCGAGTGTCCGGTCTTTTCCACTTTCAGAATGCGCTTTATCCATGATACGACCTCGTGTGAGCTGGGGTTGCTGGGTTTGTCGACGTTAATGAAACCGGATTTAATGTAATCGACGATAGGACGCTTCAGAGGAGAGTTGCCGAATGGAAGAGGCGTGTAGTGGTTAGTGCGCACGTTGAGTCTATCGAAATTCTTCAATAACAGAGGCCAGTAAGCAGTGTCTAGCTTGGTCACATTCTCGGATGGCTCGATCTTGAAGTCGCCGATCTTTTGAAAAGAACCAAGCGTGACGCCACTTTTACTTTTCTTCTTCTTTTTCTCTGAAAACACCTCTGTCCCAGGATCGAGTTCGGTCATTTTGTATGCTTACTTTGTTGTTGCACACACAACGCACTTAGAACTTCAATCGGTTTGAAAGTAGGACAGTACCCTGAAAAGGGGACTGTTCCTATTTGTATTTGTGATTTCGTAAATGCGCTACACAATACGCAATACAGCAAATCAAATCAACACGTGCGGCACCGAAATAGGTTATTTTTTTTCTGCCTGTCTGCCTCGTCTTTTTTTGTTATGAAAATGAACCGAGCCGCGCGTTGTATCTGTGTTGCCAACTGGACGGACTGATCGGGCAGTTAAGTCAAGTCAGCAGTCATAAGACCAGACTGTCTGACTGACACAGTCAGTGTCACTGTTTAAGTTTTGTGTTTGTGTTGTCTTTCTTTCTGTCAAATTCTGTCAATTGTTTATGTCACTTTACTTTGGGTAGGTATAGGTACCTACCTACCTAATTTGTTTTTATACATAGGTATGTTTTTTTTATTTATTAGTAAATAGCAAGTCAATTGGGCTGTGCTGTGCCATTCTTGTCTTGATCAATGATTTTATAAGGAAACTACGCTACAGAAATCAGTAAACACGCTAAGTACAAGTACAAAATGTCTTGGAAAACCGTAAATCTAAATAGTGCTCTGTACACTTCCGAGTATTTCCTTTCGGAATATGTGTGCAGACTATGCTGGTGCCAGAACGGAGTGAAAGAAATCACTTCGAAAATGTCTGAAGATGCAGACACCTTAAGACTGTTTAAGTTTTGTGTTTGTGTTGTCTTTCTTTCTGTCAAATTCTGTCAATTGTTTATGTCACTTTACTTTGGGTAGGTATAGGTACCTACCTACCTAATTTGTTTTTATACATAGGTATGTTTTTTTTATTTATTAGTAAATAGCAAGTCAATTGGGCTGTGCTGTGCCATTCTTGTCTTGATCAATGATTTTATAAGGAAACTACGCTACAGAAATCAGTAAACACGCTAAGTACAAGTACAAAATGTCTTGGAAAACCGTAAATCTAAATAGTGCTCTGTACACTTCCGAGTATTTCCTTTCGGAATATGTGTGCAGACTATGCTGGTGCCAGAACGGAGTGAAAGAAATCACTTCGAAAATGTCTGAAGATGCAGACACCAACGTTACTGCTTCTCAGATCATTTACGAATGCATTGGCGTTGATTTGACCATCAGCGCACGACCTACAAAAATTTGCTCTAGCTGCTGGAATGAAGTAAAAAACTATAGAGAGTTTAGAAGTTTTTGTCACACAACCCAGAATAAACTGGCCAGAATCCTTCGCTATGGTTCTCAGAAGCCACTAGAATCGGAACCAAACAATCTTAATGGAAGATCATTTGAAGAATCCAACCCAAACGAATCCAACGAGATTTCAGATTTGGAACTCGACGAAGTCAACGCCCTCTTCCAAGATTTGATAAACGAACCTGAGGATGAAGTAGAAACGGAGGCCCTTCAACAGCCTACAAATAAAGTAAAAAAAAATACATCTGAAACATACTGCTTTCTATGTCAAACTGATTTAGGTTCCGAAGATTCTCTCATACAACATAATACAAACAAACACAACATTACAAACAATTTTAAATGTTTTAGGTGTGATAGAACTTTTAGAATTAAAACTCAGTGTGTTAGACATGAATTGGAGTGTTGGAAAGCCTCAAAAAAAGGCTACAAGTGTGGTACATGTGGAAAGTTTCTACAGGATAAAAAAAGTTATGAAAACCATCTGAAAGCACATGACAATTTGACAGCGGCATTGTTCAAGTGTAAGAAATGTATGCAAATGTTCATGACCAAGGAGTTATTGAAAGAACACATGACAATACATAAAAATAGAAAATGGATCTGTGATGTAAGTACATATTCCAATGATATTAGGCCAATCAATACAATACAAAATCTTTTATTTATGCCGCATGTAAATGGATCCTCAGATACTATAGACATGCCCTTATATCTTCTGGTACCAACTCCAGATTCTTCTGCCGCCAAGCAGCACTGCTGTGCTTAACACCTGTATGCCTCAAGTTGATGGATGCAGGGTGGTGTATTGTAGGGCATGTTCCTATTGTGCATTCCATTGTTCCATTGTTACAACAAATTTGTTGTAACCATCACCTGGTGATGGTTACATCTTAACATCAGGTGGGCTATCTGCTTGTCCCATCAGCTAGTGGTATAAAACGCAAAAAAAACTTTAAGGATATCTATGGGAAGTAGTCCCAAGTTTTACATTTAGCACCTATTGGCACACATGTTTTTGCATGTTGGGTATGCATGCATGCATGAAATTATATGCAACAGGATGCATGCCCAAAGTCAGTTGTCCAAAGTATCTTTGGTAGGTAAGAAATGAATATGAAGGTAGCTGCTATATGTTTAATATTCTGTTCCAGACCTGTGGGCATGTGTTTCTCAAAAGATTCAACCTCGTGAACCACAAGTTGATGCATGAGGGAGTGAAGCAGCATGTCTGCCCGCACTGCGATTACCGAACCACTTATAAGAACTCACTTGTTATTCACATCAGGTAATGCAGACATTTAGCTGCTAATTCTACTAATATTATAAATGCGAAAGTTTGTAAGTATGGATGTTTGTTACTCTTTCACGTAAAAACTAATAAATGGATTTTAATGAAACTGTACAATAATATAACTTATACATCAGAATAACACATAGGCTACAATTTATAAAGATATTGTGTGACTAATCCTGCGTAGACAAAGTCGCGGGCGCCAGCTTGTTATGCATAATATCTACTATCTATTATTGATGTAAAAATACAACAATAATATGAATGACGAAAATTGTAATTCCGAATTTTAAAATCCCATAAGCTTTCATAATCCCGATAATTAAATATCCTAATTTATTCTTATACGAGGAAAAGCGTTTAATATTTATGTTAGCAAAGTCAGAGTCAAAAGCTATTTATTCAGTAAAATCACAAGGATCACTTTGAAACGTCTTAAAACTAGATGAATCTAGGTGCCAGATTCATGCGACCAGCAATCACCGCTACCACGCGACAGAAGCCGTGGTCGGGTACTAGTAACATATAAATAGGAATGTCACGGTGTTTCAATGTATGTCGCTCAATCACACCCTACCCAATAGATGGATTGAGGTGAATGTGACGTAAATGGATAGACCCAGAACAAATAGGTCCAGTTTGTGAATTAGCATAGGCACAGATAAGAGAATACGCATAGGCTACTTTACTTTTAAAAGTTGATGGACGCAGGATAGGGCGTGATTTGCGATTTATTAAATTTATGTTTTTGCAGGAAGCACACAGGAGAGCGACCTTACGCGTGTTCCATGTGTCCTCAGCGGTGCGTGAACAAGTCTAACCTTAGGAAACATATGAGGCTGCATCTTGGGATTAAGCGTTTTCATGTAAGACTGTCAATACATAAGATAACAAGCTTAAAACTCAGTTATTAGAAGTTTGAAATCCCGAATTTAAAATTCCCGCAATATTTACTTCTTCTTAATTGTATGGCCTTTGCAGTGTAGCCCGCAATTTCGCCAATGTCATGTTTTATGTTAGACAAAAAGTTCGAAATTCAGAAATCTACAGAGCAGAAAATAAGTCAGTGCAATTTAGAATTTGTTTATTTTAACGGTTTCACCATGCTCTGTTAGATTAACAAAGGATTAAAGGGCCGTTAAATATGTCAAAATGTACGCGTTTGACAGCTAAGGTTAGATTTAACGACCTGTTAATCCTTGATTAGTAACTAACAGAGCATGGTAAAACTGGGCCTTAGCTTGAGTAATCTACGCTTTGACCATCTTGGTGGGAAGTGCGGGTAAGAACCGAACGTTCTTTCTTACTTCAACTTCGCGACTTCGCATGCTTTTGCCCCTAACGAAATCCTTAATACCTTTCGGTGGCTTTTCGTTGGCCAATTGGTGGTTAGGCAATTCTTCTTCTTCTTTTATTTGTGGCTGTTCAGTGGCCGATAGGGTTTGGAGGCAATTCAATTCCTGTTTGTATTGCCTTTGAATGCTGCCCGCAATTTCGCCAATCAATGTCACGTTCTTATAACCGAAGTTTCATTTGACAGAAACTCGTAAACGTCCGTCGAAGCAAGTAACTTTTTAAATCTTTTTACAGTGTAACATCTGCGATAAGAAGTTCAGCTACAAAGTAAGCTTGGACGAGCACATTTCAAGGATTCACGAGCAGCGAACGAAACAGCACTGCTGCGAGGAATGCGGTGCCACCTACTCCTGGTCCCAAGACCTGCGACGGCATGTACTGACGAAACACGGCGACCAGCCCGTTAAATATAAGAAGAGAATTAATCGAAACTCAGCTAATATAGGAGCGGGAGTTACTGAACAACATACTAATCATGAAAAGGCAGTGGAGTTTGAAATTCCTACTTTGAAGTATAGTTAATTTAAAAAGGAAAAAAAAAATTGACATTTCAGATAGCGCCCAGCAAGCACAAACTAGCCTTTAGCAATGCTTGTGCCCTGTGTCAGATAATCTAGAATATTCTTCTTAGATAATACATACATCTTACACAGTATATTACAGTTCATTTTATTATTGGAAAAACTTACAACAAAAGCGGGTGTAAGTATGTACAACCGATATCAGAATCCAGATTATACTTTGCTACCTTTTGTGCATGTCTGCGTGTTTTATTAAGTCTTTGTGTAACTCTTCAAAGTAAAATTGTGTAGAGAGAGAATATAGTACATAGCTAATGAAGAATATAAAAAAAAATGCTTCTTAATCGATTCTTTGATGGCTTTAGAAACAAGAAGCGAACGTTTTAGATTGATCCGACATAGACGACATTCGCACTGAGCTTATTATAATCACTTTGTTTAGAATTCCTACAAGACAAAGTCAAGCAAATTATATAAGCCTCTCTAATACTGATACATAATCGTATGACGGTTGGCATAAAATCTGAATTCTGAGCTATAGTATGATAGTTTATTAATATATAACAGCGCCAGCTAGATGCCCTTACCCGCAAGCCGCAACCAGTTGACTTGACTTTGATTGATTTTTAGAAAAAAAAGGATCGTTGACTTTCTTAGACTTAGATCAAGTCTAATCTATGTTCTTATATCATCTGACTATGTTGACTTTTGTTGTGTAAATAAAATAAATAATATTGTGAAGTGAAGGAAGTTCGAAATTTTGGTTCGGTTTTTTATTAATCAATCAAGCCGTATTTTTGCCTTCCAACATTTTTGCTTTGATAAAATAATGTCCTGGAGAACGGTCGAAATAAACAATGATCTTTACACATACGAGTATTTCCTTTCAGAAAACGTATGTAGATTATGCTGGTGCCAAAACGGAGTAAAAGAAATCACATCAAGAACGTCCGAAGACGTTGAAAGAAATGTTACTATTGCTGAAATGATTCACGAATGCATTGGCGTCGATTTGTCCATCAACCCAAGACCCACAAGAATATGCTCCAGCTGTTTCAACGAAGTGGAAAACTTTAGCGAGTTTCGAAACTTTTGTTTTACAACTCAGAGTAAATTGTACGATAAGCTAAGAGCCTTTTATCAGCCGCAAACAGAACCAGATCAGAATAATGAAGAAGCCAAATTACATGACTACACGCATGACGCTAATGGGTTTTCGGATATAGAATTCTCGGAAATCAAAAATCTGTTCGAGGATTTAAATAATGAATCGGTTACAGTTGAATCGCTGCCACTTCTAAAAAAGCCTAAAAGACGAAAGAAAATAAAGTCTGAAACATACTGTGCTCAATGTAAAACCGATTTGGGAACCCATGAAATGTTCACACAACATAACGCAGACATACACAGTGTGGAAAACAGTTTGTTTAAATGCTTCGGTTGTAATAGAGCTTTTAAACATAGAAAAGGGTGTTTGAGGCATGAGACTGAGTTCTGCAGAGCTTTGAAAAATGGCTACAAATGTAATATTTGCGGCAAATTTCTGCAGAAAAGAGTATCTTTTGAGATCCATTTGAAAGCACATCAAGAAGACAATGTGGATTTGCCTTCAGAACCGTTTCAGTGTAAGAAATGTGTAGAACAATTTGTTAGCATGGAACTACTGAATGAACATATTATTGTACATAAGACGGATACACATAATTGGGTCTGTGATGTGAGTAGCTAATTGAGAACCTCTGTCATCGTCTTCCTGCCCTTTATCCCACTTCATGTGGGGTCGGCACAACAGGTTTTTCCCTTGAATTAAAATTTATTTTCAAATATTACTTATATACATATAATCGTTTTTTATTATTATTAAATAAATAAAAGATTAAAGAGAAGATATATTTCTAGAAACCACAGCTTTCAAATTCCCTGTTTCATTTACACTTCCACCACCAATATTTTTTTTGTAACTATTTTGAGTTTGGTATAAATACATATATTTTTATAGAAAAAGCCCGAAGCACCTTGTATTTACAACACTGTAAATACATATATGCACATTTAGGCAGAATAAAACTGTATTCAGCTTAAATGCCGTGATGCTAAATTGAGAATCCTAGAATAGTTTTAAAGTAATTCAATTCTTACAATTCAGACATGTGGACGTGTCTTCACGAGACGTGACTACCTCTATAAACACAAGCTGATGCATGAAGGTTTGAAACAACATGCCTGCCCACACTGCGACTTTAAGACTATACAGAAGTCATCTCTCACTGTGCATATCAGGTAAGAAAAAGACAGAAACAGCTACACTACATCCCCAGGCACGGTAGGTATCCCCTCACATCCTCATATAAGTATAGTTTATAGGTAGGCTTGTTCATTTATTTATTTGCTAATATTGAATGTTTTTTTATTATACCCTTGATATTTTAAATTTTATAGTGCACCCTTAACCAACCATCTTATTCTAGGCTCCTCTTCATCCAAAGGTTGTCTGGAAGAGATCGCTTTTTAGCGATAAGACCGCCCATTGTACATTTTGTTTTTCTATAATTGTTATAATTTGTCCTATTTTGTTAGTTTGTAAGGTGTGCAATAAAGAATTTTCATTCATTCATTCATCCTCAGGCACGGTAGATATCCCCCACTGCTTCAGGCACGGTAGATATCCCCATGTTTGGGAAAGGTGCTACTTCCTGTAACACAGCGAAAGCTAAAACAGGAAGGCGCGTTTGACCTAGATAGATAGATACCTAACTCTTTATTGTTTACCACACAGAAACATAGGCACATGAGGCTTAACATCTGTATGCCTCAAGTTTATGGACGCGTCCATCGTAGTGGAGCGCGTTCCTATAATGCGTGACTTGGGAGGCAATGCTTTGTTATAGGTGATGGTTACCTCTTAACATCAGGTGGGCCATCTGCTGGAAACAGACGTTTGGCTATAAATAAATATTTCATTTCATAAATTTTTATTTTTGTGTAAAAAGTTTTTTATTAATAATTGATGTACCTATTGCTTTCATATTTTTTTATTTATTGTGCAAAATATTTTAATTAATAATTGATGTATTGCAGGAAACATACAGGCGAGCGTCCATATCCCTGCTCGCTGTGCCCTCAGCGCTGCGTGAGCAGTTCCAACCTCCGCGAGCATATGCGGCGACATCTTGGCCTCAAGCACTTCCAGGTATGCACTAAAGGTGGCTTATAACGTGAGGTGTTTACATACATACATACATAAAATCACGCCTCTTTCCCATAGGGGTATATAGTATATATAGGGGTAGGCAGAGACCACGGATTTCCACTTGCTACGATCCTGACATACCTCTTTCGCTTCATTCACTCTCATAACATTATTCATACATGCTCGTCGGTTAAGTAAGGGTACTCTTGACCTGGCCTTTCTCTAAAATGTCCGTTATATGATCCAGATACGTTCGCCGAGGTCTTCCCCTCCCAACAGTCCCATTCTCACGCCTGATGTACCTGTTTCGTTAATCTCCTTTCATCCATCCTCTCCACATGCCCAAACCGTCTTAACATACCTTTCTCTACTCTCATCACTACATCTTCTTTCACTCCACATTTGCCTCTAATTACACTGTTCCTCATTCTATCACTCAAATTCACACCACACATACTACGTAACACTCTCATTTCTACTGCATTCACTCTACTCTGATGTCTTTTCTGCCATACCCTGTGAGGCGTTTAGGGGGTCTTAATCTCACGTAGAAGATGGGTTAATTACGTAAGGGGGTCTTAGTCTGACGTAGGGGATGTGCTAATTACGGGAGGCGTTTAGGGGGAATGGGTCGAGCCGAATCTCAGCTAATCTTGCGGAGGGGATAGGGACGCCTCGGCAAATATCACGTTATTTTATTTCCGCAAGAAACAGCGTTAAATTGCGAGAAAACTGGGTTACAAAACAAATGTTTAACTTTAAATTTTTTGATACGAGTCAGTCTAAAGTCTATGATGCACTGCCCTGCATCCATCAACTTGAGGCATACAGATGTTAAGCCTCATGTGCCTGTAATTACACCGGCAACCACACTCTTCAAGCCGAAACACAGTAACGCTGCTTGGCGGCAGAAAATAGCGTGGTGGTAGTACTTCCCCGGACGCGCCCTACACAAAGAGCTCTACTACTCTTAAATAAAATACTCTTATATTATATTTATTAGTATTATATTAAAAATATTCTAATTTAATCTAATTCTTGTTTCAGTGTGAGCTGTGCGACAAAAAGTTCGGTTACAAAATAAGCTTGAAAGAACACATGTCCGCAATTCACGAACGCTCTGAAGTGCACACGTGCGAAGAATGTGGCGCCACCTACTCCCGCCTACGGGGTTTACGCCGCCATCTAGCGACGAAACATGAGAAGTCTAAAACTAAGCTAAAATAAATAAACTGTATGTATCTTCAAATAAATAAAATAAAATACTGTGCTACAGTTCAGAATCCAATGTTACATGAACTCATTTGTAGAAATTTCAATGATGGTACAGTTCAGGTTAAGTTGGTCTTAATTATTGTATGTGCTAAATTTTCAATATTTTTTTGAGATTTGAGCAATGTCTACTGTGCCTGTGGCCGGCTGGAGATTATTATCAAAATTAATTAATTAAATCAAAGTGATGAAGCCCTTCATGCCAATATATTTATTCTTTAACAATGTATTTTATTTAAAGTTTTTTATTTGACACCCAACATAAAGGTAGAAAAATTAAGTTAGTTATGTTTATAATTTTGTACAACAATCTTGTGACTTGAAACAATACTTAACTACTACTTTCTCCTACTTAACGCCATCCAAGGGATACATCGCTTTCAGTTTTAGTCCAGAGTTAGAAAGTGTAAAAATGCTATCAAAGCTAGTCTGCCATACAAGCTCCTGCTGACAAGCTTGTATGGACAGTTTGGGCAACTTCATTTATTTATTAATACACGAGCAGCTGTCGCTGGTGTCTATATTGCAGTGTTGTATATCAACTCAGTCGTCTCAAGAACCACACCAACCCATTAGCTAGAGCCCTAGTAGAAAGACCTTACAACACTAGGAGGGTGAAAAGAAGTTGCATCCTGAACAATCTCAAAATAAAGGGGGAAAAAGACTGCTGCGTCTGGACCCTAATCGCCATTCGTCCATCCACTCATCCACCAATAGTCCACCAACTGATTGCAGATAAAAACAAGAACAAAAAAATGCAGTGTTGGGATTGTCATATTAAGATGAATTTTTTTGAGCATGGATTGGTTTGTTCAAAGCCAGTTGTTGAGATTGTTTTTGGTCATCATTATCAACCTTTCTTGCTGACAGGACCTACACTATACTAAAGTGGTTGGTATATTATAAAAATGTTATTTTAAAAATAGTTTTATTCTT
The DNA here is from genome assembly GCA_932294275.1 of Chloroclysta siterata. Taxonomy (NCBI): domain Eukaryota; kingdom Metazoa; phylum Arthropoda; class Insecta; order Lepidoptera; family Geometridae; genus Chloroclysta; species Chloroclysta siterata. Next base: position 5,016,198 of record OW028595.1, read on the forward strand.
AAAAAATAACCTAACCATTAGAATGCCAATTTCTTCATCAGTAAATACATGTGTTGGTCGACTTCAAATCCGTGCAAGTTATTTGCATCTCCTTGTAACCGCATTAGGAGACCACCAAAGGAGACATAGGCGGCTAGTCGAGAAGCAGGTTCCATTGCTCCTTCATCTCCTTCTATCCTAGAAAGTGTATAAAACTTTTTAGATACAGTCCCCAAATGTACTGGGATCTAGACTAGATCCATTTTCAGTTTTCAGATAGAAAAGAAAAGGCATGTTTTGCAAATAGAAAGTGTATTTGTAGGATAAATGTTTCATTGGTTTTAATATGACCTGTACTAATCAGGACCGGATTAACCCTATTAGGGCCCCTAGGCAATGCTCTCTCTAGGCACCCGTGGGCCCCTAGGCATTTTCCTAATGGATTATCTGGCCCTGGTACTAATTACTGTATTATGTTGTGTACTGCAGTAACTGCTACACACACTATGGCACCACTGAAAACCAGTGCTGCAGGGCTTTGCCCCTTTAACAAATGCTGAGTGGTATCTGTTTTTATTATTGTTTGTGTCTAGATTAAGGTTTTTGTGATGAAAATAGATATTTTCTATACTATTTTGTCTAAGCCTAAGGCTATGGAGAGTTTTACTATATGAACAGCTTAAGATAAGAAAGAGTTTGAAACATTGTCAAAACCTGGAAAGCTGGAGAAGGCACAAAATGGTTCTTCCTGGACATGTCTGGGAGAGGCCTGTCCAGGCTTGTGTTTAGATGTTCTCAGCTTAATTTTATTGGCTATTAACTTGTCTGGGTCTGGTCCAATGCTGAATTACAGATAAAAACAAAATAACTAACCTATAAACTTTCCCCGACATGACATATTCAAAGCTATCTGCGCGGTTTCCCTCCGTCTCTAGAGGGTTCCATTCACCTCCATCAGGGTACCCGTTCTCTCTCAGAGTGGTAGCCAGCACCAGCCGGAATTTATCACCTAGCTCCATTGGATAAATCCAGGAGTTGATGTCTAGAATCAAGTCCATTTTGAACGATTCCGATTCACAGTGTAAACGACTACATCGGTCGAACTTCTTGCCTTCAGGGTCCATGTCTTTGACGTTGAAAATATCTTCAAATAATACGCCTGCCATTGTTAATCTCACGGGAGTAGATCTTCTAATTTATAAAAAGGATACGAACGAAAATGTTCTTCACGTAGGTATTTAGATTTTTTTTAATGTTTTGTTTATTTTACTTTGTGGTTATGTTTTTGTGCTGCCAACTAATAATGCCTTGACTGTTTGTTTTGACTGACACTGACACACAATGATGACAAATAATCAATAAAACTTTTAGATTACCTTTCAGAATCGAAACGAACATCTTTGTTTCGTAGATGTAAGCATTCAATTTTTATTAATTTGTACCTATGTATGAAAATACATTTTCAAAACGACCGAACTAACAGCTTTGATTAAATCCTTTAGATGGCAACACTTTACGTTCCGTTTTAGAATAGAATAGAAAATATATTTTACGACACAAAATAAAATGATAAAATAAAAAAATACAAAGATACACAACCACAAGAAGACATAATAAAAAACATTATAACTAGTAGTTCGCCCCGAACTGAGATCTCGTGATGCGACCCGACCAACGCACCAAAACTTAGAGCAGGTGGTAGTCAGAGGCAAGTCCTCAACTTTATTGGCCTGAAACTCTTAAGAGATGGGGGCTCTTGGATCGCTGGTTATCTTAATTTAACTTTTTTGTTGTATCTCAAAAACCGAGCGTCCCAGAAAAAAAGTAAAAATTGTTTTGGAATGTCCAAACAAAGCCCTTTCATGTAACATAAAACTTGATTTTATTACGTAACTCTTTTTATTTTTGCCCCCTTAACCCTTCATCCGATTTTACTCTTATACTTACCAGTAAATTTCGTTCGCTTCGCTCACTCGATCAAATATACTGTCGTAAAAAAGGCTTCCACTGCCCTAAGAGCCTAGTGGCTTGTATGGCGCTGGTTTTCAGTGACGCCGAAAGTATGTGGCGCAGCAACATCTGCGGCACGGGTTACCTACATTTAATAAAATTACTACTTACTTAACTATTTGTAACTTTGTATAAAACAATAAGTGCCTTTACGGAAAAACATTAACAAAATCATTCAATCAAAACTAAATTGTGCAATAAAATTCTTGTAAATGTATCTCTGTTGCCGCTATATCAAATAATAATAATTATTATTATTATGAGCCCACCGGGTCCCACTGCTGGGCACAGGCATCCCCCCCCCATTCCTTCCACACGTCGCGATCCTGGGCTATGTTTGCCCAGTCCGTCAGGAAAACATCTAGCTCGTCCCGCCATCTCCGCTTGGGTCGGCCGCGTCGCCTTCTCACTATATCAAATAATAAAAAACATTAAAAATAATATTTATGTGACTCCCATACATCGTGATTTTTTTGCCGACTCGCACTTGGCCGGTTTTTTATTACAACGCGACCAAGCATATACGAACATGCAACAGACTTCCAATAAAACACTTCAAATTTTCAATTTCATTTATTCGCGATCTTTTACTGATTCTCAATCGGCTATCAGTCACATTCAGTTAGTAAGATGGTAACATTCATGATTTTCTAAATTACCTACGTCATTGAACGGAACTACCGCAAACGGCAAAATATTGTTAGTGCCAATGTAATTTTTGGATGTAACTCCTTGATAGAACCCCTCTGACTACCACTGAGACATCCTCAAAGAACTTTGTATTGGTGGTACTTGGTACTAAGAGATCAGCAGCGCAAGTACCGATCTTTTGACGAACATTTCTATTCGTCAAAACGGGTTTTAGCGGTTTTTTGGCGATTTTATGTCGTGATAATTGTAAAATTTTAGAGAATTTCGCTAAAATGCGAGTATGGTAGTAGGTACTTTTGATTTCACGATCGTGTTGTCAAATTCGTGTATTTATGCCAATTACACGAATCTTTTTCACGAATTCATAGACATCTATGTTCAAAACCGAAAGTTTCGGAGTTGCCATTTTACAATTACCTATCGCGAAAATTGACAATCGCGAGTTCCGTACTCGCACAATTCGTCAAAATATCACGAATTTGACGATCGATAAATTTGGCGAAATGAGTTCCGTACTTGCACTGCTGAGGGTATATCTACCGTGCCTAGGGATCAAAGTCCTGCATGACGCTGTTTCAGTTTTATTGTTATTAAATCTAAATAATAATAAATAAAGGTCGACATTCCACATATCCAGGACTATCTAGCCCCCAAACCAAGCAAAGCTTGTAATATGGGAACCAGATAGCTGACATTTTTTTTTATAAATACCTACATACGTACTTACTTTAATACACTATCGGCCGGTTTCAGAAAGCTCGATCAAAACTAATCGCATGTCAAGTCACTTGCTATCTCTATCTTATTCGATGTAATAGCTGAAATGGCGAGTGACTTGACATCCGATTAGTTTTGATCGGGCTTTCAGAAACCAGCCGTATAACACCCAGACAGAGAACAAACCTCTGTACCCCAAGTCTGAGTTTAGTTTTTCGTATAGTCAGGCCTTTTTGTACTGTAAACAAAAAACTTAGACTTCGGCTACAGTTCATAAATAAATATAAACTAAGCCAAAGCTTGTAATATTGGAACCAGATAGCTGATATAATACATAATATACCATTTTTTCGTAAATACATATACTTATAATAATTATATAACACCCAGACAGAGAACAAACATCAATGTCCATCACACAAATGTTTGTACTGTGTGGGGATTGAACCCATGGCCTACGGCGCAGAAGGCAGAGCTACCCACTGAGCTGTGAGAGCCGTCAAAACTTTAAGCTAGGCATTTCAAACAGCCCCGATTTATCAACATTAGGCTGACATTCTAGATTCGCAGAGCCTCTATCGCTTTTGAGTTTAACTGGTTGCCTTCCGTGCTTGGCTATCACGTGACGTCGCAGGTCTCTGTACCAGCAGTATGTGGCGCCACATTCGTCGCAGCAATGTTGCTTGGTCCGTTGCTCGTGTACCCTGGATATGTGTTCGTCCAAGCTTGTTTTGTATCCGTATTTTTTGTCACATATTTTGCACTGGAACAAGATAAATAGGTATAAAGGCGGCTGTACACATGCCTGTAAAATGGAACAGTACCGGGCATGCTTGTTAACGGCATGTAGAAGTTTCTGGCGTAATGTGGATAGATGTGCAAGTTAAACATGTTTGTAAGTAAAGGCGGGAATACAGATGACTGTAGCTGGCACACTTGCATAAAAGCTACTTGCACATGCCACATACTACCATGTGTATACGCTAACTGGCATGCCTGTATCTACCACGCAAGTAGTCAGGCCAACATTCTATTTTTTGTCAGCTACAGGCATGCAACGTGAGGGAGGGGCCGCGGCGGGCTACGAAACCGGCAAATACAAGCATGCAAGGAAAAAAAAAAATGATTTTATTTTAGTTCTTCTTCTTGTCGTGTCACTAGTTTCTTTTCGAAACAGTGTGGTGAAAGGATTTTAAGTGCGCCTCAAGAGGCTCCTTTCGAGCACTTGACACATGTTATAGAACTTTTTAGGTTCTACGACATGCCGGTTTCCTCACGATGTTTTCCTTCACCGTTTGAGAGTACTGGCATTGTACACATAAATTTTTGAACAGAAAAACTCATTGGTACACGACTGGTTTCGAACCCACGACCTTAGGATCGGAAGGCGGGGCCTCTACCACTAGACCATCAGTGCTCTCATATTTTAGTGTATTTAATTATACACAAAAAAAAAGATTCTGAGTTTCGTAAGAAAAAAAACAATTTTAATTGTCCTAGCCATTCGCGTGGACGGAAATGTTGCCGTCCATATGTCTGCGACAGCGTCGCCGGCAATGTGTGTTCACAATACGGGCGGGCAACGCGAGTGGACATGGAAGTGGCCTGTTTACATTCTCGCATTGCCCAAGTCCCTGCCCATGCCTCTGCACATTTCCACGGACATGAGCTGAGTGTAAACGGGGTAATACAAATAAATGTTTTTTTCTATCTTAATTCCAGAATCTGCGTAGGATAATGTTACCTGAAACCGCTTGATTCCAAGATGCAGCCTCATATGTTTCCTAAGATTGGATTGGTTCACGCACCGCTGAGGACACACGGAACAAGCGTAGGGGCGCTCTCCCGTGTGTACCCTGTAATTTCAACAAGGTTTTTTTCTTTTAATTCATTAATTCAATTTTACCTAGCTTTTTTCTAATAACCTTAAATTGTGAACGCCTATCTCCTCTTTGCCGAAGGTTGGGTGCTGGAAACTGCGACACGTGTTTTTTTATGCAATTTTCAGTGTTCTCTTATATTTTGTCTCCTATGTTTTTTTTTTTATTATAGAATCACAAAGTTTTTGATTCTGCTGATGTGACAAGCAGATGGCCCACCAGATGTTATGTGGTAAACGCAGTTAAGTTTTTTTAAGAGTAGGTAGTAGAGCTGTTTGTGTATGGCTCGTCCGGGGAAGTACTACCACCACGCCTTTATCTGCCGCCAAGCAGCAACGCTGTGTTTCCGTTTGAAGAGTGTGGTTGCCGGTGTAGTTACAGGCACATGAGGCTTAACATCTGTATGCCGCAAGTTGATGGACGCAGGGCAGTGCATCGTAGGGCACATTCCTATTATGTGTGATTGAGAGCACTGGTTGTCTAGTGGTAGCGGCCCCACCCTTCCGATCCTAAGGTCGTGGGTTCGAAACTGGTCGTGCACCAATGAGTTTTTCCATTCAAAAATTTATGTGCACAATGCCAGTACTCTCTAACGGTGAAGGAAAACATCGTGAGGAAACCAGCATGTCGTAGAACCTAAAAAGTTCTAAGTGTCAAATGCTTGAAAGGAGCCTCTTGAAGTCTTGAGGTGCACTTAAAATCCTTTCACCACACTGTTTCGAAAGAAACTAGTGACACAACAAGTGAGATTATGTGTGTTGCAAGGCAGTGCTTTGTTATATGTGATGGCCCAATAACATTATGTGGGCCATCTGCTTGCATCAGTAAGTAGTAAAAAAATTAAGAAGATATAGCTCTTACCTGATGTGAATAACGAGGGATGCTTTATATGTGGTCCTGTAGTCGCAGTGCGGGCATACATACTTCTTCACACCTTCGTGCATCAGCTTGTGCTTGTTAAAGTTGTATAGTCTCCCGAAGACATGTCCGCAAGTCTGCAAAATGTAATTGTGTTAAACATATATTCAAAGGAAAATCATTGTATGATGAATACAGATGTTTGGTTTGTCAGGTTGGTAGAGCATTAATTATTTTTTAACATGAAGCAAAAAATATAAAAACTTTTATCATTCTATTTAATATATGTATAAGGATCAAAGTTACAATGTTAGGATGTAAGGGATTAAACTTATAAACAATATATTCCATTTCAATGTGAATACTTCGAGACTTACTTTAGAGACAGTAAGAAGTGTTAGTGGACACATTCTTAGGTGTACCTATTAGCCATAATTATGGCTAGATAGTAATATTTACCTGATTAGAGTATGTTATATAATAATAATATACACTTTTTATTTTATTTTACATTAAAAATATATATATTGTGAATACTGAATACTTTATATGCTGGAAAATTACTAGGAAACAAACCAATAAAGGGTTAATGCCTCAGATATTAATATTAGCCAATCAGCCTCAGAAGGCGCCGGCGCGGCAGCTGCAATTTTGTATTATAGTTACAGTACAAACAGGTAAAGCTTTATCTGATCTTAGCATGTGTACTCACATCACAAACAAACTTTCTGTTTTTATGTATTGCCATGTGCTCCTTCAATAACTCTTTCGTACTGAACATTTTTAAACATTTCTTACAATTAAACAGTTTAGCCGCCACACTTCGTCCATTTTCTTTATGTGTTTTTAAATGGCTCTCATAACTTGTTTTGTCGTGCAAGAATTTCCCACAAGTACCGCATTTGTAGCCTTTTTTTGAAGCTTTCCAGCATTCTATCTCATGTCTAACACTTTGCGATTTAATCTTGAAACTTTTATCACATCTAAAGCATTTGTATAAGTTATTTAAGTTATGTTTGTCTATGTTATGTTGTATGAGGGACTCTTCAGAAAATAAATCAGTTTTACATAGAAAGCAGAAAGTTCCTGTTTTAATATTCTTTTTTATTTTTTCAGGCTCATGCGGCGGCTCTTTTTCTACTACAACTTCTTCATCGGGTTCGTTTATCACATCTTGGAAAAGGGCATTGACCTCTTCGAGTTCCAAATCCGAAAATTCATTATTGTCACTCTGCCTGGATTCTCCAGTTGGTGTACTTAGGTGATTATTCTGAAGGATTCTGGCCAGTTTACTCTGGGATGTGAGGCAGAATTTCCTAAATTCACTGAAGTTTTTTAATTCATTCCAGCAGCTTGAACAGATTTTAGTAGGTCGCGTGTTGATGGTCAAATCAACGCCAATGCATTCGTAAATGATTTGAGAAACAGTAATGTTATTGTCTGTATCTTCAGACACTTTTGAAGCTATTTCTTTGACTCCGTTCAGGCACCAACACAACCTGCACACGTATTCTGATAGGAAATAATCGTATGTATACATATGGCTGTTCAGCGTGACCGTTTTCCAAGACATTTTTATTTTCTGTCTGTTTTTCTGTTTCCCAGACGCAGAAATTCTACAATAAATGTAGGCCACAAAAATAAACAAAATTGCAGGTATGGTCGAGCGAACGGGTGCCAATAATGTACAACCAAGGATTGTACAGCCGAGGAAAACACAGCCCGGAATTGATGTACAATTTGGTCGCGAAATCCATGGCTGTGTAATCCAAGGCTGTACATTCCAAGCCGTACAAATTCAGCACACCTTTGGAAAGCACGACCCGATAAAACGCAGCCAAAATTTTGATGCCAAAACTTAGGCTTTGTTTACACTCGTCAATTACTTACTCACTCACTTGTTGATCCGACTCGGATTGGTTAGGTTATGTTAAAACATATAAATTACGCACGAGGCGAGCGAGCAAAGCGAGCGTGCCGCGGTAGCGGCCGCCGAAGTGCCAGAATTTTATTTTTTTCTAACATTAATCTCTGAATAATCCTCTTATTTTATATAATTTTTAATCTGTGCTACTTGCCTATACTTACTGTGTAGTGCATCTAAACAGAGCATAGGCTTTCGACCAATCAGAGCATGGTCACAGAATCCATGGTCGTGCAATCCTGGCTGTACAATCCCGACTGTGCTGGGAAAGCACAACCTGGAAAACACGGCCCGGATTTCATGTACATTTTGTACATGGAATCCGGGCCGTGTTTTCCAGGCTGTGCTTTCCGGGTTGTACATTTTCGGGCTGTGTAATACTTGGTCGTAAATTAACCGGACCCGAGCGAACGAGACAAAATTTTCGAAGAACTCTTCTTCTTCTTTTTGGTACACTTGACATGACAGTGATAGATAGATGTATTCAAAATTTTTAAACAGATTATTTTTTCCACGTTTACGTGTTTTTTGTATACAATTGATATTTATTTTTCTAAAGAGCCTTTATAGGCTTGACAAATCTTATGATTTATCAAGTGAAAATGATTAAGTCACCTTTAGCAAGATCTTCTTTGGTCAATTTTGATTTCTTTCGTAGTGACATCTATCGTCTAGTAGCGATAACAAAACTTATTCACATGATCAAATTAGCGACATCTAGAGTCAAGTAGCAATACTAATCTTGTTTTCTTTCAATGATCGTTGTTTCTTGGATTGCTATAGAGTTATCGATAGAATATTCATCGCAGCGATGGACAGAAAATCACTTCTCAAATGGATTTTTTTTACTAACCATTTTTTACAAATCGGTTTACTACGGATATGTACCGTACAGCGCTGCTTGTTACGTACTTGTTTTTTTGTACCTACCAGTCGTGAAGTTATAAGCAAAATATGTTTTTCATAACCTATTTCGTCCCACTGCTGAGCAAAGGCCAAGGACTTCCAGTTCTCCCTATCCCGAGCCTCCTCCCACCATGGGTCTTGGTTGTATCTTACTTTCCATATTTGGGGGGGTTTGGGCCTATAGGTACTATACTATAGGTACCTACCCAACACGCTGGTCCAGTGCGGGGTGTTGGGTGGTTTTGCTAGAGTTTTTTTTAGCTTTTTTTTTGTTAATCGATCTTTATGAAGATGTTTATTGGCACCCCTTACACCCCCCAATAAATTATATTAAATAATTTTGTAGGCAGAGTAGGTATTGGCGCGTGTCCTGCCTGTATTAAGAGACGGAGTCACATCGCATACCTATTCTATAGAAAAATAAGCTCCATTGAAAGATCGCAGTGATGCTGAAAAAGGATTTGACTGTCTTCCGTTTTACGTAACTATACATGTAACTATACGTGGACGCTGCGCTGGTGGAATGCGTTGCCTGACACGCCCTTTTTGACATAATGCCAAAACTAAAAAAATGTTAAGGGCCGGTTTCACCATGCTCTGTTAGTTACTAATCAAGGATTAAAAGACCGTTAAATGTAACCTTAGCAGTCAAACGCGTACATTTTGACATTAACGGCCCTTTAATCTTTTGTTAATCTAACAGAGGGCTTATTACGAGTTTAGTGCCGATCGAGTGCCGATCGTCGATCGGATACACCGAATTCTCTATGAAAAAAAAACAGGTTCTCAAAGAATACGCTAGATGCCGTTGAATTATTTTCATAGAAAATTCGGTGTATCGTAACGATCGACGATCGGCACTAAACTCGTAATAAGCCCTCAGAGCATGGTGAAACTGGGCCTAAATGTTATATCGTAGATGCATTTAAGCACTTATTCGTTTTCTGGCATTTTGGGAAGCAACATAGCTTTTTCATTTTGTTTTTCTAGTGTTATTTTCAGTTGTGTTGGTGGTATTTCGGTGGTATTTTGACCAACATTACTTGAGGTCTTAGCACAAAGTGTAAGCATTTGGAATGAAAGTGTATTAAGTGATATCCTGATTTGACCGAAAATGTTTCCAATGTTTTGAAGAAAACCGCCACCATTTTCTTCAAAACAAATGACGGCCGACTTGACTATGGACTGACTTGACTAAAAAGTATTCAATACAAATCACTTGACACTGGCAAGATTGTCTATCGAATGACGGACAGGAGCCATAAATTGAGAGAAGAAGAAGAAGAAGTTAAGCACTTATTATTTAAAACGTTAGGTAGAAAAGCTCCAAAAAAAATACTAGATATCATTTGTTTAAATATGTCCCACACTCGGCAGGGATCATTATAATGGGTGGCACGCTTCAAAATAGAATTATTTGTTTGATTTGTTAAACATTCCCAGACCACTGCTGTGTTGGTTCGACCCTAGTTCCTTCCTCCGACATTTTGTCATAATTCTTCCATTCTTTTGCTACTAGATCCCAGTGAACCATATTATGGGTCGAAGAGCTTGCCGTGCCCCAAGTCTGAGTTTTCTATTCGTTTTTCGTAACGTCAAGTCTTTTTTAGGGTTTGGTACCTGAAAAGGAAAAATGGAACCCTTATCTCTTTACATGGCAGGGGACAGCCGGCTTACCCATACTGGTTTAATCCGTGTGCACCAGTTAACTGAGGAGTTTAAGGATCACTTTTTTGTCCGTCTGTCTGTCTGCTAAGACCCACAGGAACGCGTAGAGGTATCAAGCTGAAATTCATATCATATACTCAGGTCTACTTTACCTTGGAGCTGTGAAAAAATCAAACTTCTAAGCGAACGAAATCAAAAGATACAGCCGTTTACTCTGCAAATTTTCGACACTCGCAAGGGAATCAAAACCTACAGGGTAGGTGACTTCACGTGAGCTCAGAATCTTGAAATTTGGTACGAAGCAACGTCAAAGCACAAAAATTGAGAAAAGTATAAATTTTTAGTTACATCATATAATAAAAATATTTATGATATGTAATTTTAAGCTTATAGATAATGGTACGGAACCCTTCGTGCGTGAGTCCGACTCGCACTTGGCCGGTTTTTTGTATGGAGATTCGATAAGCGCCTCTATCGAGGGTGCTGAGAATTCAAGAGTCTTCATACAAAAAAGGCCTGACGTTACGAAAAACAAAACTTAGACTTGGGGTAGACTGCAATGTATATGCACCGAAGCGAAGCATCTTCAAGGAAGTTATGTGAGGAATAGATCGCTTCTTTAGCGATAAGACCGTCCATTGTACATATTTCTAGTTGTTATAATTTGTTTACTATTTTGTTAGTTTGTAAGGCAACAAGGTAAAAGGAACAAAAAAGAATTTCCATACATTCACGACTATTTTTTTACAACTAGCTGATGAAACAGTCAGACGGCCAACCTGATGTTAAGTGGTAACCATCACCTATAACAAATCATTACCTCGTAAGTCACGCACGATAGGAACGTGCCCTACGATGCACTGCCCTGCGTCCATCAACTTGAGGCATACAGATGTTAAGCCTCATGTGTCTGTAATTACACCGGCAACCACACTCTTCAAACCGAAACACAGCGTTGCTGCTTGGCGAAAGAAAAAGGCGTGGTGATAGTACTTCCCCGGACGAGCCACACAAAAAGAGCTCTACAACTTTTAATTTGTTTCCTAGTTTGTTACATTGTAAGGCAACAAGGCAAAAGTACAATAAAGAATTTTAATTCATTCATGATTTTCAAAAAACAAAGTTTAAGTTTGTAGGTAATATTCTATCATAGCTTTGCTTGTTTGAAACTAGATGGAGCCATTTGAAATACCTATACGTTTTTTATAATGAGTCAATTCAGCCGAACCAAGTGAATCTAATCCGAGAAGATCACCCTCAGTGGGTGGACGGGCAGGGAGGGGTGACAAATTAGTTCAATTTGTAACAAAATGGCGCGCGAGGTATGACTGTAATTACTGTGTTTGGAGATTGCGATGCGATGTTGCCGTTAGGAGCGTTCTACTTGTAAGTAGGTATATGTGTGTTTGCACCGACTTCTTCTTATTGTCATGCCACAACTTTTTTTAATACCACCTGATGTTAATTATTAACCATCACTTATAACAAAGCATTGCCTCGTAACTCACCTACGATGCACTGCCCTGCGTCCATCAACTTGAGGCATACAGATGTTAAGCCTCATGTGCCTGTAATTACACCGGCAACCACACTCTTCAAACCGAAACACAGCGTTGCTGCTTGGCGGCAGAAAAAGTCGTGGTGGTAGTACTTCCCCGGACGAGCCACAAACAAGGAGCTCTACTACTCTTAAAAAACAGTTTCGAAACAGTGTGGTGAAAGGATTTTAAGTAGGTACGCATCAATGAGGTTCCTTTCGAGCATGATACATGTTTTAGAACGTTTTAGGTTCCACGACTTGCCGCTGTTTTCCTTCACCGTTTGAGAATATTAGCACTGTGCACATAAAATTTTTGAAGAAAAGGTCATTGGTACACGACTGGTTTTGAACCCACGGCCTTAGGATCGAAAGGCGAAGCCACTACCAGTAGACCACCAGTGTTTCAACACTGACTAGAACTCGTAATCATTTATTCATTGTTATAGTTGTTAAAATTGTAAAAAAAATCATACCTGTACCCTAGTCTGAGTTTTCTTTTTAGTTTTTCGTATTTCGTTACTGAAACTCTTTCGATTCGCGAGACATACGGCCGGTTTCTGAAAGCTCGATCAAAACTATTCGGATGTCAAGTCACTCGCCATTTCAGCTATTACATCGAATAAGATAGAGATCGCTAGTTTTTTTAAATATTCTAATTTTAGATTATTTTAAAAAACTAGCAATTAGTTTCTATTTTTCTTAGATAAAGCCATTATTTGCATCATCACTTTTAAGTATCGTAAGGAATCCACTAAGCAATTATACTCCATAAAATGATTTCCTTTGTCATCCGTTTTGCCGCGTGACTGGAGTCGATCGGCCCGACCTCTGGCGACGTCAAATTAAAACAAAACACGCCAATTAGAGCCTCGTTAGCGGCACGTGTGCGCTGTGTGTAGTCGCGCGTGTGTAGCCGCCTTTATTTCGTTCGCGTTGGGAATTCAAGCAATTTTTGTTTGTTGTTTTGTAGAATTTCTACAAATCGTCTCTTGAATATATTGTTTTAGATGCCTCGTATATTTTTAGATGAAAATTTATTTAGGTATTTATTTATTGGGTGTGTGTAGGTAATCTTAAAATAGGCCAATAATAGATTTTCCTAATTAATCATATTATCACAAAAAAACTTTACAGCCCTCCAGCATAGTTTTACGAGTGAATGTGCCTATTTGAAATCTTCTTGTCGTGTCACTGTTCTTACGACAGTGTGGTGAAAGGATTTTAAGTTCGTTCGAAAAGGCTCCTTTCGAGCACTATTTGAAATAAAAAGTTTATTTGTGAGAAATATGATTAGAAGTTAGTTATCAGAAGGTGGTAGTTTCACACACTAACGGCCGGTTTCTGAAAGCTCGATCAAAACTAATCGAATGTCAAGTCACTTCTTGACTTTAGATTAATTAGTCGACTAGAGCTTTCAGAATCATATGCTATCCTAATTCGAGCACTGGTGGTCTAGTGGTAGCTGCCCAGCCTTCCTATCCTAAGGGCATGGGTTCGAAACCAATGAGTTTTTCTGTTCCAAAATGCATGAGCATTGTGCACAATGCCAGTACTCTCAAACGGTGAAGGAAAACATCGTGAGGAAACCGGCATGTCGTAGAACCTAAAAAGTTCTATATATGTATACATGTGTCAAGTGCTCGAAAGGAGCCTCTTGAAACGCACTTAAAATCCTTTCACCACACTGTTTCGAAAGAAACTAGTGACACGACAAGAGAGAGAGAGTTTTGATCGAGCTTTCAGAAACCGGCCGTATGTCTGATTATTTGTATAGAGATAGGTATAAGGATCAACAGACGATCAGCACACCAGGTATTTTTGGACTAACATAACCTAATACTTTTATTTTTTTATTTAAATCATGACCTAAAATAGAATATTGGTAGGTACATTTACTTGACCAAAAAATGTATACAGAAATCCACACAGGTAAGTAAGAAGGACCTACCTAGATGCAGTAGAAAATTTGTGAGAGAAGGTATATTTAAAAATAAAACAGGAAACATCACACAAACATAGACTTTAATGATTGAAATGATTTGTATACTTAACAGTCCGCTTCGAAAATACGCGGTAATAAAAATAATTGCTGTTATTAAAACTAACATTAATTTTATTGTCCAACATAGATAAAAATGTTATCCATCCATCAAGAAAAAATATAAATAAAATGAAATCCCGAAAATTCATCAGAATTTTACATTTGAAATTATAAAACGTCGACCTTCGACCCTATTGGCCGAGCCGCGGCCAATCACCGCGCGCCGTTCCGCGGAGGCGGGAAGAGGCAAACGTCAAATGCAAATGAGGTTTTTATAACCGGTTTTTGTTCTTTTGTTTGTTTACGGCCAGTAACTGGTTATTTTATTTTGAGTTACGGTGGAATACGCACCTTTATGATGGAATGGAGAGAAAATGTCCTGCTTGAAATTAAAACTATTCAAAGGTTACCTCACCCTTAGTAATAATATAAAATAGGAAAAATCTGACATATTAATAATTAAGGGCAAAAAAATGCAAATAGCATTCGTTTAGAAATAGAAATTATAATAAAGAAAATTCGTTTTAAATTTTTAGATTATGTTACTATTTATTTATTTATTTACTCATCATCACTATCCTCTCTTTATTATAAGTTCCTAATACGATAGCGTATAAATTATTTAATAGGTAGGTACTGATAGGTAAGTACTGATATATTTTTTTATACAAATTGCTGTTGCAAAAAGCAGATGGCCCACCCGATGTTAAGTGGGAAACCAATTATCTTATGCGGTTACATTAGATGCTAGAAATGTAGTGCTATTGACTGACAGCCGAAGTGCTCTTCAAAATATAGCTCGATGTATATTCGGTGTTCGAGGTGCATCCGTAGCATATGGCATACTAGCAAAAGCATTATCTCTGATAAGCAAAGGTATGGATCTGAAATTGCAATGGGTTCCATCACACATTGGTGTTCAAGGTAACGAGGAGGCTGATAGATTAGCTAAGCATGCTATTTCAGTAGGTGTGGAAACCTTTATTTTGCCTGAACATACGGAAGTGTTGTGTAAATATAAATATAAAGTTTTTGAAAAATGGAAAAATTATTTTGTAAATATTTCAGAGTGCAAAGGAATTTGGTATAGACAACTTGAGGAGGCATACATAGTATTTAACCTATGATACGACTCAAGGGTATTTATTTTAAAATCCAAATTAAAACACTAAAGATACCTGTTAATTTTCAGTGAAAATCTTATTATTACTTATGGAAATTGAGAAAATTGTGTGAGATAAGTAAAAATTATAAATCAACCATTTATTTGCAAAAATATAGTATACCTACCTACTTTATTAGGTACAATTTTAAGTCATTTTTTGTATTAATAATTTACTTCTAGAAGAAGGAGAAGTAGAAACTCTTCTAGAAGAGTTTACTACATAATACTTAGTAATTGCCCCTGAAATTCGATGGTAAGTAAAATAAGGAAAATTGACTGAAACTCGATTATGGCTTCAACTATTTGAAAATAGCTACCTACCTACTCAATTACAATACAATACAAATTCATTTATTTAAGCCACACGTACTTAAATATAATTGAAAATTTAATTTTCAAAAGGTTTTTTTAAGTCAAGATTTTCATCAAATTTTGCATCCATTCGTTCGTTATTTTTAAGTACCTTTACTTAAAAATAACGAACGATGCAATGCGGCCTAACAAAATGAAAAAAAAATATTGCCACTATAACGTACAACTAATATGTCTACAACAAAAAAAAAGCTCATTCCTAATTCGAAAATCTATCAGATAAGTTCTATAATGCGCTATCTATCAGATAAAAAGCTGCAGTAAAAAATGCAAGCCTTCAAAGTTGTAGCGCACCCGCTCACCTCCGGAAACACCCCTCTCCCTCTCCGGAGTCCAGAGGGAACCGAGCTTCGCTGTCAGTCAAACAACGACCGGCGCGTCGTCGCCCCGACCTTTGATACGTTCTAAATTTGAAAATTCATTCTAAATTTGAAAATATAATCTTCATTTCAAAGTATATTCTAAATTTGAAAATATATAGTAATTACTTGGATTTTGACAATGACGTTAGTGAAGTTGTTTTATTGATGGCCAGTGGTTTTTTTTAGTGAGTGGCCAGTAACGTACACGAATCAAGATTTTCGAAAATGGTAGGAGTTTAGTGTTGTGAAAACGTAGTGGTGTGAAAAAGTTTTGTGAATATGGTGTTGTCACAGAATATAATAGTTGCGTTTAGAATGTACTATGCATTTTGTTGCATGTGACATTGTAACATTCAAGTTGGATTCTTGTAAGGTAGGTGTTATCTGAAATACATTGGTAATTCTTAACAAAGTAAGGGTAGGTAGGTTATAGTGAAATTTCAGGCACAGTCTACATAAATACCTATAGGTAAAAATGATTTGCATTTACAGTTTGGGTTGAACGAGAATATTTTTATACCAATTTGGTATTTATAAAATAACGTTTTTTTTTTAAACTTTCGCGTTCACGACACATTCAATATTACACGGGTATTTATCGCAACAAAGCCGAAACGTCGGGAAAAATAAATAAATAAGGTAATACGCGATACCCCTGTAATATTCAATAGGAAATGTCCAATAGTTCACTTTTTTTTTTATTAGCCTCTTTCGTCTCACTGCTGGGCAAAGGCCTCCTCCAAGGACTTCAATTTCTCCATATCCTGAGCGTCCTCCCGAAATTTTAGTTTTTATTAAATGAAATTATTTGACGGGTCTTATTTTCTCTCAAAAGCTCTATTAGGTCTTATTGCCTCATTTTTATTGTTATAAGAAAAAACTTAGAAGATTCATATTGTTATTTTTTAATATATTTTATGTTATGGAAGAACGATGCATCCTAATACCGACACATTTTTAATTAATAGTAAAGTAAAAAAAAAAAAAAGTTTGTATATTTAAGGAAAACTTAATAGTAGAATGTTATAAATTATTGCAAAAATATAGAAAGAAAATACACATTTTGTATTTGTAACTGAAAAGTAACATACGATTGTAATATTACATAATACCTACCTTTTATATACCTACATAATTAAAAAAGATTTTAAATACAAAGAAAATTACAAGGAATAAAATTTGTATATTGAATCCGAAGAAGGACCTAACTAATTTGAGCTTAAACCTCATTTTATTTAAGTATTATAAGTATGTATTTACAAAACAAAAGTATATACAAATGTATTATATCAGCTATCTGGTTCCCATATTACAAGCTTTGGCTTAGTTTGGGGCTAGATAGTGCTGTGTGGAAAGTCCACCAATATTTATTTATTTATTATTTAAGGCTCTTCGGAAGAAATACTGTGTTCTAAAACTGATGCACTGAAAATAAAACAAATGTTGCCTTTGTCGTAATAAAAATCTGTAAAAAATCCTTAAATTATTGCCAATTTTTTTTTGATACAATTATCTTAAGGAACAAGCAGATGGCCCACCTGTAAGTGGTAACCATCACCTATAACAAAGCATTGCCTCGTAAGACACGTACGATAGAAACGTGGCCTACGATACACTGCCCTGCGTCCATCAACTTGAGGCATACAGATGTTAAGCCTCATGTGCCTGTAATTTCACCGGTAATCACACTCTTCAAACCGAAACACAGCGTTGCTGCTTGGCGGCAGAAAAAGGCGTGGTGGTAGTACTTCCCCGGACGAGCCACACACAAAGAGCTCTACTACTCTTAAAAATCTTACCAGTTTGTTTATTGATTATAGCTTAAAGTTATAACAAAATGCTTACTATGAGTTCTATTATAATACTTATTATATATTATTATGATAATATAAGTCGAAGTGAATTACAAGATTCATTTTGAAACGTCTTAAAGCTAGGTGACTCTAGGTGCCAGTTCTACGCGACCAAAGCCTAGAAGAACAGCCAACAAACTTACGGCTTGGTTCCTACCGTTCTTTTGTATGATCCTTGTTACAATGTAGTATGATAATAACTCACTAAGTCGATTGGCTCCAGTGTGGTGCCAATCGACTTAGTGAATCGTAGGCATAAAATAAGTATATTGAGACATAGACGAGGTAGGCTTAGAGTAGTAGAGCTCTTTGTGAAGGGTTCGTCCGGGGAAGTACGACCACCACGCCTTTTTCTGCCGCTAAGCAGCAACGCTGTGTTTCGGTTTGAAGAGTGTGGTTGCCGGTATAATTACAGGCACATGAGGCTTAACATCTGTATGCCTCAAGTTGATGGACGCAGGGGAGTGCATCGTAGGGCACGTTCGTATTGTGCGTGATTTTCGAGGCAATGCTTTGTTATAGGTGATGGTTACCACTTTACATCAGGTGGGCCATCTGCTTGTTTCATCAGCTAGTTGTATAAAAAAAAGACATTCAAATCAAACAAAGCAAATATATTACAAACCAACCAACATAAGAGGTTTTCCCAATTTAATTCATCTTTAATGAGTGAAACTGAAACAGCTTCTTTTATCCATAGGCACGGTAGATATTCCCTCAGATCTCTTATTATACAATACAATATCATTGATTTATGCCACACGTAAATACAATTTATATTACCATCACCATGTACAAACTCCAGATTCTTTATGAGGATGTTTATGAGGGGTAGTCGAAGGTACGTCCAAACATTACATTTGGTAGATACATACCCACATTTTACAGTAGTTGGTATTCCATATGTCAGGTTGCAAGCCCATCGCCGCTGTTAGGTTTCCTCACGTTGTTTTCTCTCACCGTTTAAGAGCGTACCAGCTCTGTGCTGTAGTTGCGGGTTCGAGACCCCATCTATATGACAAACCTGAAAATTCTGAAAAATAGTTCGTGTCGTTTCTAAAATTACTAGTAGTTCGCCCCGAACTGAGATCTCGTGATGCGACCCGACGAACGCACCAAAACTTTGAGTAGGTGGTAGTCAGAGGCAAGTCCAAACATTATGCTTGGACTTTTTTCTGACTACCGCCTACTAACTTGGTACGGTAACCAAGTTTCAACTCTATTGGCCTATTTATTGAAGAGTTCCGTTGAACAGACCTTGGCTCCATCATCAGACCTGGTCGTTGTCACCATTTTATGAGAACTGATTACCTCCTTAATTTATTTAAAGAAAAAAAAATAAGAAAAAGCAAAGTAACTGGCCGACCAGTAGAAAAACCTTGATGCCAACGAAACTCTTAGAGATGGGAGCTCTTGGATCGCTGGTTATCTTAATTTAACTTTTATTATTTTATCTCAAAAACCGAGCATCACAAAAAAAAAGTAAAAATTGTTTTGGGATGTCCAAACAAAGCCCTTTCGTATGACATGTAACTTGATTTTTTTAAGTCACTTTTTTTATTTTTGCCCCCTTTAAAAACCCCATATCTTTAAAACCCTTCATCCGATTTTACTCATATACTTACCAGTAAATTTCTCAAGTACAAGCTGTCGTCTTATCAAATTTCATGCAGATCGGATCAACGGTTCGAAAGTTATGGCCAGACAAACATACATACATACATACATACATACATACATACATAAAATGCCAAATCGCCCAAGTTGAAACTAGAATCTTCGTTCGCTTCGCTCACTCGATCAATTAACAATTAAACAATATAGTTACCATGATACTAATAATTTACCATACCAAATGCTTATAATTTTTTGATAATTTTAAATATTGGATAATTTATATTAGGATTTTAAAACCCATAAAGATTAGAAGACAATAGACTTGTTTTGCACGAGTGTGAGCTCGGCGCGGCGGCTGCTGAGCAGTGATTTCTTTGAATAAGATATTGTAGGTAGGCAAGTATGCATAGGTTATTAATTTAGCATTGTTAAACTTAACTGTTACTGTTTGTTACTACCCACTGGATAAAGATGGCAATAATACTATAACCACAGATTATTGTTCTGACAGATTTTTGTTTGTTTGCGCATTTTTCTCATCTACTCTGTAACCATTCGTGAGGACCGCTAATTGGCTTCTCTGTTAACCTATATTACATAGAATTTAAGTTTGAATAAGCTGTTGGTCTTCCTAAAATAAATAAATAAATAAATAAATAAATAAATAAATAAATTTAATGTTTGGGTAATCTTAATAATTATGTAGGATTTAATAATATCCCTGTTATAAAGGTTTGCTAATAGGATGGTAAAAAAATTGCAACTCTATTTTAAAGTCTTTGTCATCTTTCAAAAAAAAAGTTTTATATTAACAAAAATAATTTCCGGGTGAACATAGTGAATTTATATGTAAGTTTCTACAAAAAATGATACCTAATTAAGTATTTTATCTGCTGTCTGGTTTCCATAGTCAAACTTTCCTTATTTAGCGACTAGAAAGTTTTCTGATAATTTGTAAAAATATTTTGACAGCCTTCACGGCTCAGTTGGTAGTAGCTCTGCCTTCTGCGCCGTAAGCCGTGGGTTCGATCCCCACCGAGAACAAACATTTGTGTGATGAACATAGATGTTTGTTCTCTGTCTGGGTGTTATATAATATTATAAGTATGTATTTACAAAAAAAAAAGTATATAAGTAGTATATCAGCTATCTGGTTCCCATATTACAAGCTTTGGCTTAGTTTGGGGCTAGATAGTGCTGCGGGGAATGTCCACCAATATTTATTATTTATTTATTTATAATTTTAAGTTACATAAAAGCCACAAAGAAAAATATTTTAAGCATTCGAAAACAATATTCTTTTTAAGACCATAAACTAAAACAGCTGAATTTTATTATTGACATTGGTCATGGTATGGCCGGCGACAGAAAAAGAAACAAAAAAAATCTACTCATTGCAGTCAGCGCATAGTGTTGCAAGTAACAATATATACTTACACCTTTCGTCCGGTTAAAATTAAAAAAATATATATTGACGGCAACATGACTAACGTTCAATGATCGTTAGATTGGATTAGAAATTATTTATTGCTTAAAAATATGTAATAGGCGAACTTAATACTAGTTAGCATTTTCTTTCAGTCAACCTTTGTGTCGTTGTGGTGCTCCGTTATTTTCCAATTTAAATATTTTATCAGTTCTGTTTCCCATATAACACAATATAATATGAATGCGTATTATTAAAATATAATAAAAAAAACCGGCCAAGTGCGAGTCGGGCTCGCTCGGACTCGCGCACGAAGGGTTCCGTAGCATTATCTATAAAAACGGCAAGAAAATCACGTTTGTTGTATGGAAGCCTCTTTAAATATTTATTTTATTCTGTTTTTTAGTATTTGTTGTTATAGGGGCAACAGAAATACATTATCTGTAAAAATTTCAACTGTCTAACTATCACGGTTCATGAGATACAGCCTGGTGACAGACGGACAGACAGACAGATAGACAGACCGATGGGCGGACAGCGGAGTCGTAGTAATAGGGTCCCGTTTTACTTTTTGTGTACGGAATTCTAAAAACTATAAGTAAAGGTATAATATCAGCTATCTGGATGTCTAGCTGTGTAGAATGTCCATCAATTTATATGTATAAATTTTTGTATACAACAAGCTTTGCTAGTTTCATGCTAGAAGTTTGAGTGAAAGTTCTAAATATTTATTTCTGCTTTATTGATTTAATCAACGGTTAAATCATTGGTAAATAAGTTAGGTAAGAATGATATTTTAACGGTAGCATATAAGTAACTTAAAAAACAATAAGATATCATTTTATATATTTTTTTATACAACTAGCTGATGGAACAAGCAGATATTAATATAATATTACAATGTATTTTGTTTTTCTTCTCCCCAGCACTCGTTATAGCTTGAAGTTATGCAATTATTTTCCTAATAAGAACTTGTGTAATACATAAAAATTAACAGATTAACTTTACAAAAAAAGACAAATTTATTTTTACCTGACGGATTGCGTTTCTTAAAGATGGTGAAACAGGCACATAAGCGAATAAATATATCCAAAGAGTTATATCTTTCAAGATATAACTCTTTGGAATAATAATGACTGACATTAAGCTATAGCGAATGCCATAGTTTCGGTTACAACACCAGTTAAAATCACTGTATGAATCTGTAGCTTTTTTCCGTCTTTCTAAGAATTATTTTCCGACTTTTTTTTATTTCTCCTCCAAGAAACAGCACTTAGCCAGCCAGTGCACCACGTCAAAACAGTTTCGAATATCGAACGTAAAAAAATAAAACAAAGCTTTGTTCCCGGTTGTCGGCCCCGTCCTGATTCCAATTTTGAAATATCGCTTTTGTTCTTTGTTATAAAAATGTGACCGTTAAAAGCAAACGGCTATGGGTAAGTATTGAATGATTTTACCTACAACTTTGAATTAGGCAACTTCGTGCCTCTGAATCCTACAAAAAGGCCAATGACCTGGCAAATAATAAATTAAAATCATCCAATAAGAAACCCACTAAATACTTAGTAGATATCTATCTATGCGTATATTTGATCGCCCAATAACTTTGGCGATGAGGTAAGTCTACCAAACCATAATATTTCGAAAGCCATAGAACAAAATACCCCAAGTTCATAAACACTTAAAACGCCACCCGATACGCCTAAAAAATCGAGAGCGCTTAAAACGAATATCAATTAAAATGACAAACAAGCATAGTAAACAACTTTATAGGGTGCTGGCGGGAGATAGAGCACGTCCTCAAGACGCGACGTGATTGGATGACGGCGGATCCCGCCACCCCCGGCTCGGCCAATCAGGTGAGAGCGAATACACCCCCGACCAATGATGCTACCGGGCGGGGTTTTTGTTTTTTTTAAAGGTGTTCTTTTGTTGAATTGACAGTTTTGAAAAGTCATTGTCGTAAAATAGGGATTTATAAACATTTGAACGTTAGACTTTGGGCTTACTATAGATAACTTTATATGGTAGGTATGCAGGTGGTATCTACATACCTACACTCTAGGTTTACTAGCAATGATTAATATAAATAAATAAATATGATTTTGAAGGATGTTTTGATAGAAACTTGGTTGATTTCGATTCTTTATTTTTATACACTCGCTAAAGGCACAAGCAGATGGCCCTGATGTTAAGTGGTAGGTAACCATCACCTATAACAAAGCATTGCTTCGTAAGTCACGCACGATAGAAACGTGCCCTTCGTCCATAAACTTGAGGCGTACAGATGTTAAGCCTCATGTGCCTGTAATTACACCGGCAACCACACTCTTCAAACCGAAACACAGCGTTGCTGCTTGGCGGCAGAATAAGGCGTGGTGGTAGGACTTCCTGGACGAGCCCTTTACAAAGAGCTCTACTACTCTTAATCTAGCTAGCAATACTTAGTACTTAGATCTAGTTACGACAAACCGATTGTGAAAAGAGAATAAATTCATTTTTCATTTATTCCATTTCATTTCTGTCTTCATACCATGTCAAGTTATGTAATTCATGGCAGTTGCTACCCATTGGTGTGTTTGGTCAAAAAAAAATACATTTGATGAAATTTAACGCCTTTTTCTGCCGCCAAGCAGCGTTGCTGTGTTTCGGTTTGAAGAGTGTGGTTGCCGGTGTAATTACAGGCACATGAGGCTTAACATCTGTACGTCTCAAGTTGTTGGCACGTTCCTATCGTTCATGACTTACGAGGCAATGCTTTGTTATAGGCGATGGTTACCACTTAACATCAGTTGGGCCATCTGCTAGTTCCATCAGCTAGTTGTATAAAAAAAAATTTTCTTCGCCGTTTGAGTGGCCAAATATTACACAATCATATTTATTTTTAAATATTTGCGCTGCGAAAATAAATGGTCTCAGATTATTTCATGGACAAAGAGCCTAAAATATCAACGTGACTCATAATTTAGTAATTCCTAACGTGACCTACTAACCTAATGACAATGACACGATTGGTTTTCGCTTGCTCGGTTATATGACACTGGTAGGTGGCGCTGTGTCAACAAATTCTAACTGTGGAGGTAAAAGTATAGGTAGCTAGATTTTTTTCGATGTATGAT
The DNA here is from genome assembly GCA_932294275.1 of Chloroclysta siterata. Lineage (NCBI taxonomy): Eukaryota > Metazoa > Arthropoda > Insecta > Lepidoptera > Geometridae > Chloroclysta > Chloroclysta siterata. The sequence goes on from OW028595.1 coordinate 5,040,286, forward strand.
TAATTACAGGCACGTGGCTTAACTTCTTTAAGCTTCAAGTTGATGGACGCAGGGCAGTGCATCGTTGGGCACGTTCATATCTTTACATTCGAGGCTATGTTTGTTATAGACGATGGGTACCACTGAACATCGGGTGGGCCATCTACTTGTTCCATCAGCATGTAGTATTTTAAAAACCCTAGTATTTTATAAATTAAACATTTTTGAGAATACAGTTTTACAAAGAATAATTTTAGCCTCAACAACAGGAAAGACAAAGTCGTAATATTTTCGGAGATGACAAAACCACTATATTTTTAATCACCTTTTGAGAGCAGAGTCACAAAAAATAAATCAAAATCAAACAAAAAAGTTAGTACGCATTCAATGCAAAAAAAGTTTTTATTTAATTCGTATGTTCCACATTCAAATCGGATTGTCGTGTTCCAAATTCAAAATTCTGTTTCCGCCCCCTACCTACAACATGAAATAAATGACAAGCAATAAATCAGATTGGACAAAGGAGGTCGGTACGTTCGCCGTTTTGTCTATGATTCTGTACGTGACGCAGAAAGTGCTCGACGAATTATGAATTTCGAATGAATGGAACATGCTTTGTTGGCTAGACTATTGGCAGACATCTTTAATTCTTTAGGTCACTGTTCACCAAAATGGAAAGTTATAGAGGGTGAAAATAGCTCCAAAAATATATAAATGTAGAGGTATAAATAAATATTGGACTTTCAACACAATACTATCAATCAATTTCTTAAATAGATATTAACATTCAATTTATCTTGTTGTTGACTTGTCACGGTTTTAATTCTGTATTGTGAAAGAAAATAATTAACTTTTTACTTTTTCTATCCAAAGCAAGCAAAGCTTGTAACATGGGAACTAGATAGCTCTTAATATAATACTAATGAACTTTTTTTTTGTAAATAGATAGGTATTTACTTATAATATTATATAACACCCAGACAGAGAACAAACATTAAGAAAAGAAGTAACCACTCAGCCGCCCCGGTTCAGAAGTCAAAGTCAAAAGGTATTTATTCAATAAAATCACAAGGATCACTTTGAAATGTCTTAAAGCTAGGTGACTCTAGGTGCCAGTTTCACGCGACCAAAGCCTAGAAGAACAGCCAACATACTTACGGCTTGGTTCCTAGAAAAGGTCCAAGGTACATTTGCTTAGACAGTTCAGTAAATCACACCCTTTGTTTTTGCTAGTCCTATGCGCAGTGACTTTTTAGTGGGTTCTAAAGAAAACTTTGATACGGCACGGTAATCATCCGTAGATCTCTTAGTACCAAGTTTTTTAGGGGCTCTTCTGCCATTTTCGCAGTTTGTAGCTGTGAGCTCGTAGACCCTCTACGAGTGCTACGTCAATCGCTACGATAAGTCAATAAGTTGAAAATTAGGGTATGCTTTGCGATAGTTTTTTTTTTTTTATTCCTGTTCTTTGTATTACTGCCCTAAAGATTATTTTAAATTTAGAACTCCAGTTTCAGATTATTACGATTATTTCGATTCATTAATCAGTATGCACTTTTTAGGCGAGAAGCGTTTTAGACCATCTGCCAGTTGCGGTTTAGAACAGTTTGTACTTAGACCAACTACTTTTTAGACCACTTGCTAATTAGACCAGCTGCTTTTTTAGACGAAATGATACTAATCCGGAAAAACGATTCAGCGTAAGCAGTCTAACAAATCGTCGTGCACCAATAGATTTTACATATCGAAAAATTTATGTGTTTTTTATTTATTTATGCGAAATAGTGCTGTGTGGAATGTCCAATAATTTATTTATTTTTGTAGGTACGTTCTTGCAACTACTATGTTCTTCACGCTTTTTCTGTATCTATTTATTAGGTAATTTATTATTTATTCATTATTGTACACAGTAGGATATTAAGACGAGCTTAACTGTAGAAAGAGTTCTCTTTTAGTAAACCTTTATATATGAGTCATTTACTACTATATCTTGTTATAATAAAAAGCAAATAAAATCAGAGTGGCTGTTTGTTTAAAAAAATATATCTCAGTCACTTTTTAGGGATCCGTACCCAAAGGGTAAAACGGGACCCTATTACTAAGACTCCGCTGTCCGTCCGTGTCTGTCTGTCTGTCCGTCTGTCACCAGGCTGTATCTCATGAACCGTGACAGACAGTCGAAATTTTCACAGATGATATATTTCTGTTGCCGCTATAACAACAGATAAAATGAATACTTAAGGGGGCTCCCATAGAACAAACGTGATTTTTCGTCGTTTTTAAAGATAATTATACGGAACCATTCGTGCGCGAGTCCGACTCGCAGTTGGCCGGTTTTATTTATTTCGATGTTCAGGCAGTTTGCCAAATAATTTTCTCACCGAGTGATTATTTGGCAGTCTGGTCTAGACTATAGGTGGAGCATAACGGTGCCACCCAAGCCCCGCCTACCGACTCATTGAGTAGTGGTAGCCAAGGTCATAGGTTCAACCCGGGTCGAAGTACCATTGTTTTGTATGTGTGTTTTTTTAACATATAAATATCTGTCTATGTCTATGTCTAAGCAAAGACTAGTAGAGAGGCGAAGATATTGAGAGAGATCACATGATTTACAAGTAGCTTTGCTGTGTTTCGGCTTGAAGAGTGCGGTTGCCGGTGAAATTACAGGCACATGAGGCTTAACATTTTTTTTTATTTTCGAATTGACTTAATGCTGGTGTTTGTCTGACTGATCTGGCGAGCGCGGAAGGTGCTCAACCGGTAAAGTTAGGAGAGGCTTAACATCTGTATGCCTCAAGTTGATGGACGCAGGGCAGTGCATCGTAAGGCACGTTCCTATCGAGCGTGACTTACGATGCAATGCTTTGTTATTGATGGTTACCACTTAACATACGGTGGGCTATCTGCTTGTTCCATGAATAAGTTGTATGAAAAAGAAATACCATTGGTATTATTAATGTCAGTACAAAGTCAAATTAAAAAGGTATTTATTCAGTTGAATCGAAAGCACTGGTGGTCTAGTGGTAGAGACCCCGCCTTCCAATCCTAAGGTCGTGGGTTCGAAACCAGTCGTGTACCAATGAGTTTTTCTGTTCAAAAATGTATGCACAATGCCAGTACTCTCAAACGGTGAAGGAAAACATCGCGAGGAAACCGGCATGTCGTAGAACCTAAAAAAAGTTCTATTACATGTGTCAAGTGCTCGAAAGGAGCCTCTTGAAGTGCACTTAAAATCCTTTCAACACACTGTTTCGAAAGACACTAGTGACACGACAAGAAGAAGTTGAATCAAAAGGATCACATTGAAACAATCTTAAAGCGAAGTAATAATAATATATAAGTACTTCCAAAAGTGTAGCATAGCATGTACTTAATTCAACATAATTCTATTAGGTAAGTATGTAGGTGGCACAAATGAGGTGAACAAGGTCCTAACTAAAGATTATTTTAGGATGTCTAAGGGGTTAGTCAGATGTAATCCATCACCATATTTAGACACATACGCATACCCACATTTTACAGTAGCTGAAACACAGGAATTAAAGCGGCAAAAGTAATCAATTTTAAGTATTATAAGTAGGTAAGTACTATGAAATCTTAGGCCTTGACTCCCTTGCCTGAGATTCTTATAGGTAGTATTCGTGAATAAATATTTTTGTTAACATTATACAAAAAGACAATATTCTAATGTTGATAATCGTTTTACAAGAGAAAAGACTTAACAAAGCGAAAAATAAAACCTCCAAGTTCCCGCCGGTTCCCGCCAATAAAACGTCAAATGTCATAATTGACAAGTTATCGTCATCGATCGGCGAATAGACAAAGCCGTCTACTTATTCAACCTCACGTCTCGACTGTTTCACACCGCCGCCATTGTGCCTCTATTGTTTATGGTTTTACGACCGAAACTTATGTAAACGATTATATTTATTGTAATTGTAGGATTCATTTTATTTGCCGCCCTGTGTTGGTAGTTTTATGATCCGAGTTTAATTATTAGAGATAAATAAATGATTTCTATGAATAATTGGAACGTTTCGGGTGAATCTAGTAATTATCAATTTTATTTTATCAGTTTGTGAAATAAAATATTACTGCATAAAAATGCATGATAGGTAGGTAATAATAATGAAATTATGGTTCTAAAATTATAAAAGACTAGCGGCCTGTCCCAGCTTCGCATGGGTGGTCATAAATTTTTTGAACATTTTACCGTGGGTTCGAGCTTCGCGTCTACTAATTTCATACATTTCACACATTTTCACACATTTTCACTCGAGTAAAATCGCACCCCGAGCGTGACCCGTGGACCCGTAAACATTTTTAATTTCGTCATATCTTTTGAATGGAATGTCCGATTTGAAAAATTTAAGAAGTAATCTATAGGTATTGAAACCATTTTAATTATGAAATGATTTATTTGGATAAGGATTAATACCAAGGTACAAATAAACACCCTTTTCTAGCGGCGGCATTTCAATTATTTTTTAAAATAAAAGAACACTTATTGTGACATAACTATAATAGTTAGACATATGCTGTCGCGACATTTTTTGTAGATGATGACGTGTTCTACATAATCGTAGTACATTGTTTTGTTCTATCATCAATAGTTTTCGCAGCGCACGCGATGTAAGGTTTTTGTTTTCCACCTTGGGTTACATTATTGGAGTTTTAGTAAGGATCCCTGATTTTTTTGAAAATATAATATAGCCTATGTTACTCAGGGATAATGTAGCATTCTAATGGTGAAAGAATTTTTGAAATCGGACCAGTAGTTTTTGAGCCTATTCGTTACATACAAAACAACAAAACAACAAAAATACAAATCTTTTCTCTTTATAATATTAGTGTAGATTAGTATATTTCATAGATATCAATCCTACTAATATTATAAACGCGAAAGTTTGTAAGTATGGATGGATGTTTGTTACTCTTTCACGTAAAAACTACTGAATGGATTTTAATGAAACTTTACAATAATATAGCTTATTTATCAGAATAACACATAGGCTAAAATTTATAAAAATATTGTGTGACTAATCCTGCGCAGACGAAGTCGCGGGCACCAGCTTGTGTATCATATTCATGAAATAAATTCATGAAACGAGAGCACTGGTGTCTAGCTGTCTTCTAGACAGTTCTGCTCCATCGTTGGCTACATCGTCGCTTACCATCAGTGATTTTGTGGCCAAAGGACAGTCTATTAATTTAAAAAAAAAGTGGTGATATGTGTAAATACTTTCCACGTGTTAAAAAGAAGCAAGAAATAAAAAATGATAACAAATGTGTCACAATTACCGAAAGAAAACGTTATGCAAAGCTTTATCTATAACGAGGGCACCGTTGCATTGCACCGTATGCAATATTACTTAAACCCTGACGGTGCAACGTGGTGACATTGATTTGAATACGGAAGAAAATTTTATGCGAAATCTGTTACTCGGCTGACATCTCAGTCCGTTTTGCGCTTTTCCGCGGGAAGTGCCACAGACAATTTGTTCTAAATTCGAATTTGTACGTTCGGCCAGGATTGAAAGTGAATTTGTGTTTGTTTTTTTTTATTATGAAAAATGAAAGGCGTTCGTCGGGTGAGTATCTAGAATAATACAGAAATAAACTGAAAATTAAAAATTCAATGTATATTTAAACACATTTTTATGGACTTAGTAGAAACTGATGAATAGGTAGTCTTAAACTATATTTCATGAAATTACGAAATTACCCTAAAGTAGGAATGTAAAAAAAAGATCACGAAACTTGACCATAAGATTATATCATTAGATTATTGAATATGAGGATGAGGTAAAATATATTTTTATTTTAAAAACTATAACCTAAAAGTTTTTTTTTAAATAATAATTTAAAATATTTCCAGTTTTTCAATGTCGGGTTTTCGCAAAAGTAAATTACTGGCTAATAAGGTCATAAGACACTTTTTCCACCTCTTTGAACGATCTTTTAAGATTATTTTGTTAAATAAAATAAAATGACAATGCGACTGACTTTACCGAAAGCCTACTCGCTTTTTCTTTTATTTTTATTTGACACTGACTAATGGGGCGGCTTGCTAAAGCTTACTGTGTATACTACCAAGTTTTTTTTAAACACGCATACAAACACATTACCTCTATTTGCGCATAATTACAGCGAGAGTACCTTTGACTTTGAGTTTATGAAACCAAACCGTATTTCGACTCCATAAAATTCAAATTTGGAATGATATCTGTTAATAAGGACTCATTTTGAGTAGTAAGTCTTTAGACATAAGGTTGTTTTTTTATGAGTTCTTCATTTACTTACCATTTCTACCCATTAGCACAGCGATCAAGTAAATGTAATTTTACTTACGGCGACTACAGAATATTTAATAATGAACGTAAAATAAATTATGTTAAATGTTAATAAGGGGAAATTTTCACATAGCGTTATATATGCCCAAACCACACCATAATATTATTTTTTATATCTACTCTGCCCAAACTAAGCTGGTAGGTACTATAATTAGATGCATAAAACATTATTTTTTTCGGGTTACGAACCCACGTATCCTCTGAACCTAATATGTTACCTTTATAAATTTTGTCAACTATTAAATAAAAAAAATATATGTCATAGATCCATATAAACTTCAAAATAACACATAATATAGGTAGCAAAATTATAAGAAATATTTTCCCATAGTTGTAGGCGAGACCATAGATTCCCATCTCTATGCACCTCATTCTATCATTGTTTTTTTTGTAATTAAGTCCTTTGGCCACAATCTCACCCGATGGTAAGCGACGATTGCAATAAGCATATGGCCAACTTGATGTTAAGTAGTACCCATCACCATAACCATTGCTAGTAATAGCATAGCACAGATAGTTTAAATTTCCATAAATTACTTAGTAATTACCTCTAATGAGACTCTTTTAAGTAAGTATATAGATTTCTTTTAAGAATAATGATTTTGAGAAATACTTTTAAGAATCGAAATAACTGAAGTTTCTTACTAGATTCTAATTTTGATTTTAATGTAAATAATATTGGCGTATCTTCTCTTCTTCTATCTTCTTCTTCTCTTCTATATCTATAAAAATCAATCCACCTTTTTTTTTATTTTACAACCTATAGGTAATTCGTTTGACCGCGATCTCACCTGATGTTAAGTGATGATGCCAAATTATAGGCATTCGGAAAAACGGACGCCGGTAAGGAATTACACTCTTAGGCTGTTCGCATTATAAAAGTAGATGCAAAGCGCTTTGTGCGGGCTGTAGGTAAGTCAACCATGAATGGACGTCTCGTCTGCGTACGTCTGGTGGTCCGATGGTAGAACGGGGACGGGGGAACCAGGTTGTGGAGTTCCGTTGCACACTCTCCGAAATGTATCCTGTAAAAAACCTACAAACAGGCAACTTTAAGGCGATGCTCAAGAGTCAGGAGCTTAGACTCGAACAACGTGTAACCTATGAGCGTTTTAGCTCGTCTCTCAATAGTTTCCAAGGCCGCAAGCTGGTAAGCCAGAGCGGATCTTCATTTATCACATTTTTTGTAACAAATGAATTCAATAAATGGCGGACCATTTTGTAAATGGGAATTTTGCTGTCAAATTGAACCTTAAATCCCACAGATGTATGTGTGTGAGTGTGTATATTATTTTTGTTAAATACCCGTGCGAAGCCGGGACGGGCCGCTAGTCTACACTAATATTATAAAGAGGAAACATTTGTATTTTTGTATTTTTGTATGTAACGAATAGGCTCAAAAACTACTGGTCCGATTTCAAAAATTCTTTCACCATTAGAATGCTACATTATCCCTGAGTGTTACTCATACTACTGTTACTGATTTTTTGAAAATATAATATAGCCTATGTTATAGGCTATATTATATTTTCAAAAAAATCAGAGATCCTTACTAAAACTTCAATAATGTGGAAAAACCAAAGTGGAAAACAAAAACCTTACATCGCGTGCGCTGCGAAAACTATTGAAGATAGAACAAAATAATGTACTACGATTTTGTAGAACACGTCATCATCTACAAAAAATGTCGCAACAGCATATGTCTAACTATTATAGTTATGTCACAATAAGTGTTCTTTTATTATAAAAAATAAATTCCTCCGCTAGAAAAGGGTATTTATTTGTACCTTGGTATTAATCCTTATCCAAATAAATCATTTCATAATTAAGACGGTTTCAATACCTATAGATTACTTCTTAAATTTTTCAAATCGGACATTCCATTCAAAAGATATGACGAAATTAAAAATGTTAACGGGTCCACTGGTCACGCGCGGGGTACGATTTCACTCACTCAGGGAGAAGGGCGTGCTAATGTATGAAATTAAGTAGATGCGAGGCTCGAACCCACGGTCTAAGTTCATCCTAAAATGTTCAAAAAATTTATGACCACCCATGCGAAGCTGGGACAGGCCGCTAGTATTTTATAATAAGCGAAGCTTGTCCAATGGGACACTGATAGCTGATATAATACCAGTGGCGTAGGTAGGTGGACAAGAGCCCCGGACCCCGGGGCATAGAGAAAGAATCTTGTGAGCAGGGTCAAGGCTATCTAGTTTCGGGAGCTGGCTGGGCACTCTCTTTTCAAAGCTTAGGTTAGAGGGCCTCCTGTGCTCCGAGCCCTGGTGCACTGCACCACCTGGCCCTACGATAGCTACGCCATTGTATGATACACTTACTTTAAAAGGTCTCAAAATGCGTTATACCTATGTCCATGCCTTTTTCTGCCGCCAAGCAGCGTTGCTGTGTTTCGGTTTGAAGAGTGTGTTTGCCGGTGTAATTACAGGCACATGAGGCTTAACATCTGTATGCTTCAAGTTGATGGACGCGGGGCAGTGCATCGTAGGGCACGTTCCTATTGTGCGTGACTTGCGAGGCAATGGTTTGTTATAGGTGATGGTTGCCACTTATCATCAGGTGTGCCATCTCCTTCTTCCATCAGCAAGTAGTATTGTGCTCGAAAGGAGCATCTTTGGCGCGCTTAAAATCCTTTCACCACACTGTTTCGAATGAAACTAGTGACACGATAAGAAGAAGGGTTCCTTCATACTCTCTCTTTCTCTCTTGTCGTGTCACTAGTTTCTTTCTAAACAGTGTGGTGAAAGGATGTGAAGTGCGCCTCAAAAGGCTCCTTTCGAGCATTTGACACATGTCATAGAACTTTTTAGGCTCTACGACATGCCGGTTTCCTCACGTTGTTTTCCTTCGCCGTTTGAGAGTACTGGCATTGTGCACATACATTTTTGAGCAGAAAAACTCATTGGTGCACGACCGGTTTCGAACCCACGACCTTAGGATCGGAAGGCGGGGCCGCCACCACTAGACCATCAGTGTCTTCACCTTCATACTAAAACTGATATAAGTAGGTACAATTATTTTAGTCTATGGCGTAGGCAAGTTCTTATTTCACATAAGACCTTTGACCCCTAATTATCACAACACCCAAACTGGGACCATTCCTCAAAACGACCACAGAAACCAGAAATTCTCATCAGAAAATACAAATAAAAATGTTATTTACCCGTCAAATAGCGCGCGAGACGGTAGCCATCTTGGCCGTAGACAAACATGAAGGAAAATGGCCGACATAGAACCTTATTTTTTTCTTTTTAACGTTGATGTGTTATACCTACAGATAACTGTCATGCATGATCTATTTTTAAAATCATTCTCTTGATATTCGTTTTCTGTCATTTTGAGAAGCAACATAACTTTTTTTTTATAACTAGTTGATGAAACAAGCAGATGGCCCACCTGATGTTAAGTGGTAACAAAGCATTGTCTCGTAAGTCACGCACGATAGGAACGTGCCCTACGATGCACTGCCCTGCGTCCATCAACTTGAGGCATACAGATGTTGAGCCTCATGTGCCTGTAATTACACCGGCAACCACACTCTTCAAACAGAAAAACAGCGTTGCTGCTTGGCGGCAGAGGTGGTAGTACTTCCCCGGACGAGCCACACACAAAAAGCTCTACTACTCTTAAACTTACTGTTCTTAAAGCTTTTTTATTTTAATTGTTTTTCTAGTGTTATTTTGAGTTCTGTTGTGTAATTTCTTATTTTTCTACCAACATTAAGTAGTTACTTGAGGTCTTAGCACAAAGTGTAAACATTTGGAATGAAAGTGTACCTACCTATGATGTGATATCTCTATTTGAGCGAAAAGGTTTTGAACTTTTTGAAGAAAACTGCCACCATTTTCTTCAAAACAAGTGACGGCCGACTTTACATGGACTTTATTGAAAAGTATTTAAACTATATCACTTGACACTGGCAAGATTGTCTGTCGAATGACGGAAAGGTGCCAAACAAAGCGAAAAAATTAAGAAAATGGCGGCAGTTTTCTTCAAAACATTCGAAACATTTTCGGTCAAATCAGGATATCACATAATACACTTTCATTTCAAATGCTTACACTTTGTGCTAAGACCTCAAGTAATGTTGGCTAAAATGCCACTGAAATTACACAACTGAAGGCTTATTACGAGATTAGTGCCGATCGAGTGCCGATCGTCGGTCGTTACGATACACCGAATTTTCTATGAAAAAAAAAACAGGATCTCAAAGAATACGCTAGATGCCGTTGATTTATTTTCATAGAAAATTCGGTGTATCGTAACGATCGACGATCGGCACTAAACTCATATTAAGCCCTCAGAACTCAAAATAACACAAGAAAACAATGAAAATGAAAAAGCTATGTTGCTTCCCAAAATGTCAGAAAAAGAATCAGTTTTTTTTTAATACAACTAGCTGATGGAACAAGCATATGGCCCACCTGATGTTAAGTGGTAACGTAAGTCACAAACGATAGGAACGTGCCCTACGATGCACTGCCCTGCGTCCATCAACTTGAGGCATACAGATGTTAAGGGCCGGTTTCACCATGCTCTGTTAGTTACTAATCAAGGATTAAAAGACCGTTAAATCTAACCTTAGCTGTCAAACGCGTACATTTTGACATATTTAATGGCCCTTTAATCCTTTGTTAATCTAACAGAGCATGGTGAAACCGGCCCTTAACAAGTCACTTGACATGCGGTTATTTTGATCGGGCTTTCAGAAACCGGCCGTAAGTGTCCTTAATGAACACCTTCTATTTATCTTAGGGCCGGTTTCACCATGCTCTGTTAGATTAACAAAGGATTAAAGGGCCGTTAAATATGTCAAAATGTACGCGTTTGACAGCTAAGGCTAGATTTAACGGTCTTTTAATCCTTGATTAGTAACTAACAGAGCATGGTGAAACCGGCCCTAAGTTTTTTTTAGGTATGACCTCAAAATAATGTTTTTTTTTTTTAAATACTTACGTTAGTAAGTAACTAATATCAAAACAGGTGAATAAAATGTACCTACATTAGTATGTAACCATAACTAGTATCAAAGCAGGTGAATACCAACATGTTTTTTTACCAAGGACAACGCCACAGGCGATCAAAAACCGTGAATGAGTTAGATTTTCACTCAAACTTAAAACTGCCGAAAGCTCTATGATTTGTTTAATGACAAAAAAAATCTCGTTCAAAAACCTTCAAATGTCACGTTCGAAAACGATCTATAAAGATTTGGCGGGAACTACGTGCGTGCATCTAAAATGGATGCCGTTTTCGGCATTTTTTCATTTTATTTGTTGTGTTTAGATCTATATTTGTTTTTATTGCTTAGAAATGCATTCTAGTAGTCACGGATTCGCCATTAGTCGGGATGAGAAGGTGTTACGTTGTAATATGTCGCATACCGAATCGAAACATAGACGTGAGGTTATGTTAGTTGGAGACTTTTGTATTTTTGGACGGAACTTTTTATGAGACGGTGTACCATCAATCAAAGTTTTAGTATTTTCCTCCTTGAATTTTGGGACTGATTTGGATAAGTAGAAGAGTAGGGTTCTTCCGGGAATTACTACCACCATGCTCAGATCTGCCGTCAATCAGCGTTGCTGTATTTATAAGGGTGTCGTTGCCGTTTTAATAAGGCACGTGAGGCTTAACATTTATATGCCTCAAGTTGATGGATCAGCCTTCCGTCATGGGTCGTGGGTTCTTAGTTCAGACGTTGGTAAGCTATTAGATAAATTCAGTTAGATTATTCCTTTCGCCAAGAACAAATACACTACAAAATCGTTTACTGCAAACGCTTAGCTTTAACTATAATTACAAACAAGTGTACGACTGGGTCTACTAACTACGCCCTAATCTGCAGCCGTACGTGATTTAACCACAAATGTACGTAGGTATTTTAGTTAGAAGCACGTAGTGCAACATAGTTGAGTGATGACATTGTGTGCCCGACTAAGCCTTTGCACATGCAGTGGAATGATTATACTATTTCGCTCTGCATTAGAGAGCGCTTGGTGGTCCAGTGGTAGCAGACACGCCTTACGATCCTCGTAGACGCGAGTTCAAATCTAGTATATCAATGAGTTTTTCTTTTTTTTTATGTCTGAGACAGACAAACGGTCTTACGGCCCACCTGATGTTAAGTGGTCACCGTCGCCCAATATATACCAACAACACTTGGGGTGTTGTCGTTACGTTGCCTGCCCTGAAGGACTTTATTAATTTTTTTCTTGAAGCTATTCATGTTATAACCGAGCGGGAAAACCTCCGGTGGTAGCGCATTCCACAGTTTGTAAGTATATGGGAGAAAAGATCTCGAAAAGCGAGCAGTCGAGAAACCCAAGGATCCAGTAGATGGGTTTTTCTCTTCCAATTTTTGTAAGCAATGCTCTCAAGTAAAACTTCATCAGGAAACCCGTGGGATATTGTATTTTCCATATCTTTCTGTGAATTAGGACAAACTAAGTTGAAGGTGATAGGTATAGAGGTAGGTGTTCTTCGTAAAATTCTACTACCATATAACTATTTCTGCCAAACAGCGTTGCTATGTTTCGGTTTGAAGGGTATGTGGGGCCAGTGAAATAAAAGGCACATGAGGCACAGATGTTATGCCTGAAGTTGAAGGGCGTATGGCAGTGAGGCCACGGCAAGTAAAAAAAACATACTAAAAGAAAGAAATGGTGTGAAAGGTTGTAAATGGTGTGGCATGACGTTGTTTTAATTAAACTAGCAATCTTCGTACTTCGAACGGATAGTAGAGTAATACATTTACTCTACTATAGACTCCAGTATTCCAAACAAATTTTGAACTGAACTGAAAATAAAATAGTACGAAAACTAGTAAAACATCAGTTGAAATAGCTGTACAAAAATCTTACATCAACAACAAGGCTTAGGTAACGGGGTAACGGCTAGGTCTTTGACTTAAGTAGCTAAGTACTTAGGTTGGGAGGCATGCGTAAAGCATTTTCCCCCGTATTTTTTTATGGAAGCAATAGATCGAGTTATTTTAAAGAGGCTTCAGATGCTATATATATAATATATATTATATATATTATATATATATTATATATTATATATATTATATAATATATATTATAATATATATTATACAATTGAACTTGAAATTAAAGGGATAAATCTTTTTTAAGTTAATTTTTAGACCTTTTCAAGCTCTAAATCCTGAGTTAGATGAAATAGAAATTATTGTTCAGAATATTAGAATGAATAAAAAAAAATAAACAAAAGAGTTTAAAATTGAATTTAAAATTCATTATGATTATAATTATATTTTAGTGTAAGATGCACATTAATTATATATATAGTTTAATTAAATAAAATACAATAAAGGTAGGGTTGAACTAAATAATTTATAATCAGGCATAATCATCATAAAAATAAGGCACTTTATTTTTAAAAAGGGTGTAGGCACCTATTTATTATCTATGTTCGTATTCCGGCTCTCTGAAAGGTATTTTTTTTTTTTATAAATATTGGTGGACATTCCACACAGCACTATCTCGCCCCAAACTAAGCCAAAGCTTGTGATATGGGAACCAGATAGCTGATATACTACTTATATACTTTTTTTTTTGTAAATACATACTTATAATATTATATAACACCCAGACAGAGAACAAACATCTATGTTCATCACACAAATGTTTGTTCTGCGTACGCCACGGCCTACGGCGCAGAAGGCAGAGCTACTACCAACTGAGCTGTGAAGGCTGTCAAGGTGATGATTAGAATGATGATTAAGAACGATTGCAATTCGTTTGCCTGTATTTTGTTCCGCATTTGGCTCGGTGTTATGAATCTATTTCAAATAAGTAAATGAAAAACAAATCGTTATAGCAGTACCTTTTTAGGTGTACGAGGCTACCATCTAAACATTATTGTTATCGCGCTTTCAAAGTTACGAAGTAGTTAGGTCTTTTATGTAAGCAACCTCGTTAATGTTTATACTCTAGAAAATATATATTTTATCTATGGATTTACTACAATGGATATCCGTTTAGTAAACCTAAAGGTTTTAAGGATTTTTACAATAGAACGGGAGTGGTGGTAATATGATCGTCCGATTTTATTACCTTTAAGAGTAGTAGGGCTCATTGTGAAGGGCGCGTCCGGGGAAGTACTACCACCACGCCTTTTTCTGCCGCCAAGCAGCAACGCTGTGATTCGGTTTGAAGAGTGTGGTTGCCGGTGTAATTACAGGCACATGAGGCTTAACATCTGTATGCCTCAAGTTGAAGGACGCAGGGCAATGCATTGTAGGGCACGTTCCTAACGTGCGTGACTTACGAGGCAATGCTTTGTTATAGGTGATGGTCACCACTTAACATCAGGTAGGCCATCTGCTTGTTCCATCAGCTAATGGTATAAAAAAAAACCTTTTAATTATTTCCGGAATATTCTCAGTAGGTTCCCCTCTTCATTTAGATATAATCCCCCACAAGCAAAGGTGAGAAAACTTCACTAAATCAGGAAGTATCGATAAATCAGTCTTTTTTTGTTGCTGGCAATACTTTTAGTAGAGCAAGGATTATTTTTTGTAATGGCAATATTTTAGTATGGATTAGTTTGTAGTGGCGGCGTCGGGAGCTCAGGATTTGAGAAGTAATCCCGGCATTGGGACATCTGTTGGTAAAACGATTTGGTGGGAATCTATTAGTTAATTTATCATACGCATCTATCGGAACTATAAACATAAATTTATAAAATTTAAATAACTTTGATCCATAGGCACGGTAGATATACCCTTTGATTGAGGATGTCTAAGGGAGGTAGTCGGAATCGTGCGTGACTTACGAGGCAATGCTTTGTTATAGGTGATGGTTACCACTTAACATCAGGTGGGCCATCTGCTTGTTCCATCAGCTGGTTGTATTAAAAAAAAAAAAAAAATTACATACATCCAAATATCACATTTGACAAATACCTACATTTTGCAGTGGTTGGTGACAGGTGGCAAGCCCATCGCCGCTGTTAGAAGGTTTCCTCACGATATTTTCCTTCTCCGTTTTAGAGGCATTGCACACATAATTTTTTTTATAAAATCAAACCTATATTTTTAAAATCTGTATTCTTAAATCTTAATTTATATATATTTAAAAATATTAAATGCAAATCATTTTTGTCTACCGCTATTCCCGCGAAACAAAGAGTAGCCGCCAATTTTGATATTATGTCATTGTCACTGTTTAAACAAAGAACACTCGACAACATTTGAATTTGGAAAACTTTAGAGACTTGCCAAGATTTGGCACTTTACCAATAAGGAATAAGGTTCAGTTTCGATACAAAAAATTTGGTAACAGAACAACTATTTTTGTTTTTAATTTTATGCTGAGGTGCGAAAAAAAGTTATTGTCTATTGCCATGACACTTGTTTGCTGGCGTGGGAATCGTAGTAAAATTACGTTTCTGAGTTTATGAATGAATTTTTCATTAAGGTGTGATTTGACTCTATTCTTTGGTCACGTTTTTGAGAAATTCTCTGAGAATGATGGATGTTCTATCCATCCATGAATTTTGAAAAACCTGTAGGTGCGTTGTAGGTACTACATACAATTTAAATTTAATAACTGATAGAAAAAAATGACACTTCTTCAGTCTAACCAAGATTTATTGCAATAACTAAAACAGCTCAAGTTGATGGACGCAGAGCAGTGCATCGTGTTCATATCGTGATTTACGAGGCAATGCTTTTTAGATGATGGTTACCACTTAACATTAGGTGGGCCATCTGCTTGTTCCATCAGCAAGTAGGTGTATAAAATAAATATCATATTTTTATGCGTAAAAACTTGTAAGAATTATGAATGGTAAGAATTTAATTTAAAGTTTGTCCAGCTAGGTAGGTACCTACTGAAGTATATTTTTTGAAGTTTCATTAAATTATAGTAAAACTTAATCATCATGATCATTAAAACTACCTACTTATAAAAATACCGTCTAACAATTAAACAAAAGAGTTTTTATCCGCACCATGACGCACAAAATAATGAGTCATTCAGCCACCGAACAAAAGACTGTCACCTTACACCGAGTTCCCACGACGCAAATGACCAAACTATTACATTTTACAGGCGTGAATGACGCTACAGGTGTCTACTACTAACAAAAAATATAGTAAACAGTAAAACTTCCTTTAGACACGTGCGTGCCTTGCGGCCAGAAACAAAAGCATTATCACACCCAGCCTTTGCTTGAAAAGAAAAAAAAAACACCAAGGATTTTTTTGGCGCGATCTTTATTGATTTGTCACTCGTTCCCACGCAGAGGTGTAATTTTCTTAGCGATTTTAGCATAGTATTCACTAATTTTAGGGTTCCGTAAGCTGGTTAAAGCTTTTGCAGGTGAGTTGTTATCCAATTACGAGGGTTGGATTACAGATTTACGGATTATTGAAGAGAAAGTGACATCTGTCATGTCTTAATTTAAGTTATATGCAAGAAGTGTAAGCTGTTTTTTTTTTATTCAGAATGACTCAAAAAGAAATACTCAGACGAAACAATTCTGTTATTTATTTAATTTAATCTATTTAATAAATTAAATAAATAAGGTAACTTCTTTGATGGTAACCTAAGTAATTTAGGTTAAAATTAATAAAATTTATTTTAAAAATAAAATACCTACGAGATAAAATCACAGAAAATGTAAAAGAAATACAGTATAAAAATTTATATTATATACTTTAACAATTAGTTAAATTGCAAAAAAATATATTATTAACATAACAATAAAACAGCAGATATAGGTAAAATGAAATTCAGATTTGCCAAACGCATACTCTCACCCTGACTTACACAATTCTTTCTCACAATTCTTTATTTCAAACCATAGATTTAGATAGTTTAGTTTTATTATTTTAACAGAACCGCGGCAAACGTCCCGCGCTCCCATTCAGCCAAATCCTCTTCCCTCTAAAACAATAGTATTGATGTATGTGGACCACCGCGTGCGCCCGGATCCTATAGATTACCATGCACGTGTTGGAGCAGCTGATGTTCCAAACTTGAAATTGCCGGTGACAGCCATTTTATATTTTACTAACTGCCGCCCGCGACTTTGCTCGCTTATTCGTAGTGATTGATAACATTCATATTTTAGATTTTTTTCTTTTATTGCGTTCGTTCATTTTTCTACCCCGTTCCCGGTAATTTTGCGTTTTTTTACAACTTGCTGATGGAACAAGAAGATGGCCCATCTGATGTTATGTGGTAACCATAACAAAGACAGATGCTAAGCCTCATGTGCCTGTAATTTCATCGGCACCCACACTCTTTTAGCCGAAACACAGCGTTGCGGCAGAAAAAGGTGGTAGTACTTCCCGGGACGAGCCACACACAAAGAGCTCTACTACTCTCAAAGGATAACAAATAGCCTATATGCTCATCCAGGTTACGAACTAGTACTAAGTTTCAACACAGTCAGGCCAAGAACCAAGCCGTATCTTTCTTGACTGTTTTTCTTAGGCTTAGACCTAGATATTAGCGTAGCACCAAAAATATGCTTAACTTTAGGTTTAGATAAGAAAACCTTTTTTGAATTAGAATGATATTTTTGATGAACCTTTAAAGCTGTTCTTCAAAACTTGGTTGTTCGTGATTTTTAAATCGAAATAAAAAAATATAAATAAATATTGGTGGACTCTTTACACAGCACTATCTAGCCCCAAACGAAGCCAAAGCTTGTAATATTGCAATCAGATAGCTGATATAATACATACCTATACTTTTATTTTTTGTAAACATACTGATTATTTATAATAACACCCAGACAAAGAACAAACATCTATGTTCATCACACAAATGTTTGTTTTCGGTGGGGATTGAACCCACGGCCTAAGGCACAGATCTTCAAAAATTTCGGAACGTGTGAGTGAGAAGTTGTTTGACCAGTGTCAGCCGCTTAATCAAGCAAAGTTCGCAACGGAATATAAAAACAGCATCAAATTGACCTGCGAAATTCGAAACTCGAAAATATTTTTTATGTTGCCAGACTTGGCAGCGCGTCTGAAGACTCTTCAGATTCAAATTTCGAATTGTTAATTTTTTCCGCATCTCAAATTGCGAACCGCTGCCCTTTTCATTCAGCCAAGATGGCCGCTGATATGCAAATTTCATTCAAGTTGGAGCCTTTATTGATTTTTGTCCTTTTGAATTCATTATGTGACTGTGCATAAATTCACTGTGCTTTATGATGTATCAATAAAACTGAGGGTAGAAGAGCATATGAAAGCTCTCATGGCCTAGTGGTAGCCGGACCACCTTTCGATCTTCAGCTCGTAGGTTTACAGGGCATAGACGCAGGGCACGTTCCTATCGTGTGTGACTTACGTGGTAATGCTTTGTTACAGGTGTAAGCATCACCTATAACAAAGCATTACCTTTCACATAACATCAGGTGGGTCATCTGCTTGTTCCATCAGCTAGTTGTATTAAAAAACCAGTTGCTGCTTATTTTTTGACTGCAACTATCAATTACTATTATTATGTGTCATGACAACCATAATATACGTTACACATTAGTATCATCTAGTAGTAGACTTTTGTAACAACATTTTGTCCTACAAGTCCTACTTATCAGCAAAACAATAAATAAAAATTATATAGTAAGATTTTAAAAACAAACAGCCACCAGTGTCATCAAACAGATTATGATACCTATCTTGACTTGAAGAAGCCCTTACAAACCGTTACACAACACTATCGAATACCACAATACAAATCAATCGGGACTTGTCAAATAAATGCGGGTCCTATTGACAGTTTTTTTTGTATTGTCTATGATGTCTATTGTTTGTTTTTTTTTTCGGAAACGGACATCGGAAACACCTTATTTTCTGCCAGTCCGCATTAGAACCTGTTCGTGTAAGGTGCAAGGTGCATTTTTTTTTATTTTAACTTCGATTTATTTTTAAAATGAAATACCCGTGTAAGAAGCTGTTTAGTAAATACTTATCGGAGATTGATATGGAGTTGCGTAAGTACTGAAATATAAAATTATTATTTTATCTACATAATATATTTTAATAATGTACATTATAATTCAAAATCAAATGAAAAAACTGAGATGGTATCTAATAGCTTTAGAAAAAATATGAATTACATTAATTGTGACATGGGACATAAGGAGCAGCTTAAGGTGTCATTTTTAAAAATATGTTTTTGTTTTTGATAGGCCCCTTGTTTTGTGATGGATACTATGCAAAAAAAGTTTTTCATTTTATTGCTATGCTAAGTATTTATTTATTCATCATCCTTACTCTATCCTTACAGGTAAACCTAATATGATAGCGTAATTCCATTATACAATTTTTATAATTAAATAAACAATTCAAAAAAAAAACTAATCATAAATAACATAAAAATTGTAACAGCAAAAAGTACAGTTAACTATTTAATCAAACCTATTCAGACGCGCTGTTCGCTCGCAGTCAAAACAAAAATAACCGTTTAAAATTGTAAATCGAACGCGAGCGCAAATTCCATTTTCAAATGGCGCTTTGGTTGTTTATTGCCTGCCAGTGAATAGGCTTGCCTGTTTATTTCTGAGCTTACAGAAATATGAAGTAGAATATTGTAATTTGAATTTTTCACCTAAAACACTCTTACAAAATCTTACGTACAAACAAAAGATTTCAACGCGCTTTCGTAGACCATGCGTATACTAAAAATATCTAATTAAGAATATTATTATAATTAATTATATAGTGAGTGTTGCATGCATTTATATTAAATTTCCCTAATAGATTGATAAAAGATTGAATAGTATTTAATAGTACTATTACTATTACCTTAAAACAATACTTAAATATAAAATGTCGTTATCGAATGGACGTGAAGATATTTATTATTTCCAATAAACTTGATTTAACCTACATACACCCCTCTATACTTTAGCTAGGTAATCCCTAAAACATATTTATTAGTATTACGGCCATGAATAATTCATGTGATGTTGTTTTCCCGCCGAAACAAGGAAGGTGATTTTCTCTCTGGTCTATTTTTTTTTCTTGTGGAACGGCAAAGGTGCTTTGCGTATTCTGCCTTATGAATATTAATTTTATGTTGTTAGCGTGGCTAATGCAAATTTTTGGCATGTATAATTTATTTGGGGTAGGTCAGGGCAGACTATATGAATAAAGATATGGAATATTTTTGCAGCCATTTCTTAGTAGAATCCTTTATTAATATAACGAGGTTCTGATGGATAGAATTGGACTACTTGGTAAGGGAACTGGTTTCTACTGACTGAGCTTTTTTTTAATGACTTTTTTTCTGCAAAATATATAATGGATAGTCGACTAAGTAGTAGATGAACAAGTTACAAGCATATTATATGGAGATTTTTTTATGACTCAATGTGTGATCTTTCTAACCTTGAGATTATTATTTTCTCAAAATATTACTACTAACTTCCTAATTGACGTCTAGTGGGCCTTTTTAAAAGACTTTTCTACTAGAAGTACCTACTTGATAGTCTAAGTAGCTGACGAACACGTTGTAAACATGATCTGAAGGAACTTTTGTTACCCGAATTTTTCAAGGAGGTTTACGGCTAGTTTCTGAAAGCTCGCTCCCAGCTATTACATCGAATTAGATAGAGATAGCAAGTGACTTGACATGCGATTAGTTTTTATCGGACTTTCAGAAACCAGCCGTTAACCTTGCGGTAATTCTTGTTTCAAAATATTTTTCGATGCTATCTATAGGTATAACTCCTTCACTGCAGTTATAATAGAGTTGATTTGAGGAGCTCCGGAACAAAAACCGATAAATTTACGTAATTTTTGGGAAAATACAAACGAAACAATTGTCGGATTTTGTTCTCGCTGCCCATCTTTATAGTCTCATTTAGTACGTTTTTAACGGGTTTTGACGCGTCCAATTAAAGTATGGCATGTACTATGAGAAAAAAAAAAGTTGTTTGATCAAAAACGGATTTATCGGTTTTTATTCCGGACCTCCTGATTTTACCATGGCAAATGGGAAAACCACTCCTTGCTTGCACTATACCGTGTTCTTTATTCAAATTTATTTTCCAAATGGAAAAACTCCTTGCTGCACCATACAGTGTTCTTTATTCAAATTTATTTTCCAAATGGAAAAACTCCTTGCTGCACTATACGTTGTTCTATATTCAAATTTATTTTCCAAATGGGTAAACGACTCTTTGCTTGCACCATACAGTGTTCTTTATTCAAAACTAGCGGCCTGTCCCAGCTTCGCATGGGTGGTCATAAATTTTTTGAACATTTTAGGATAAACTTAGACCGTGGGTTCGAGCCTCGCATCTACTTATTTCATACATTTGCACGCGCTTCTCCTTGAGTGAGTGAAATCGCACCCCGCGCGTGAACCGTGGACCCGTAAACATTTTTAATTTCGTCATATCTTTTGAATGGAATGTCCGATTTGAAAAATTTAAGAAGTAATCTATAGGTATTGAAACCGTCTTAATTATGAAATGATTTATTTGGATAAGGATTAATACCAAGGTACAAATAAAGACCCTTTTCTAGCGGAGGCATTTCAATTAATTTTTTATAATAAAAGAACACTTATTGTGACATAACTATAATAGTTAGACATATGCTGTCGCGACATTTTTTGTAGATGATAACGTGTTCTACAAAATCGTAGTACATTATTTTGTTCTATCTTCAATAGTTTTCGCAGCGCACGCGATGTAAGGTTTTTTGTTTTCCACCTTGGGTTACATTACTGAAGTTTTAGTAAGGATCCCTGATTATTTTGAAAATATAATATAGCCTATGTTACTCAGGGATAATGTAGCATTCTAATGGTGAAAGAATTTTTGAAATCGGACCAGTAGTTTTTGAGCCTATTCGTTACATACAAAAATACAAAAATACAAAGTTTACCTCTTTATAATATTAGTGTAGATGTAGATTATTTTCCAAATGGATAAACTCTTTGCTGCACTATACGTTGTTCTATATATTTGTGCAGGATGCACACCTCTGTTGCTGGATTGGAAGGCAGAGTCTTCAAGAGAAAGATTTCTTCTTCTATTCGGAACTTTTTATTGAGATGTGTTCACTTCGGAAGTCGGACGGTACATGCTATCTTACTAAACAAGCTGCGTATTTATATCAAATTACTATAAAATAAAGCTGAGCTCTGATTGGCTGACCAATCACAATCGGGCTATTTCAACCAATCAGAAAAGGTTTCGTAATCTATTTTTAACTATTTGCTATTAGACAAAAATCAACCTTATAACTATGTAACATAAGGTTCTTATTACTATGCTATGTTTTATTTCTGGAATAATCTTTACCCTTTCTAGAATGTTTTTATAACTGGAATGTTCTCCTTATACTATTTTATGTTCTATCTAGAAGGTTCTTAACACATGAAAGATCTTTAATGCTATTTAACATAATATCTAGAAACTTCTTAACACTAGAATATTCCGTATGCTATCGTATACGTAAACTACGTCTATTTTGTAATGTTGTCCTGCACATTTCTCCCGCCGTGCGACTTTGTCGCATCTTCTTCCGGTGCAGGATCGACGTATTCAATCGGCAGGATCACCATCTTCCTTCCAGGTCTCCGCAGGATTCCTCCTTTCGTTTGTAGGTCGACGGCACGCACGACGTTGTCTGGTCCATGACTTGGAAATGTTGCGACAATTTTGGGTTCGGTTCTCGTCCGTACGGCTCCCGCCGGTGCTGCAGCTCGGGCAGCAAGCACCATGCGAATCTGTTTTGCTGTAGCCTTGGGCCTGTTTCTTTTCCAAGCTGGATCTGTTTCTGCGTTATCTTTGATTCTTCCGTAGGGTACTTTCTGCTTATTTGTGCTGCACAGTTGAATATACTTCAGGACTCTGGTTGACAGCTTCTGTTGATTGCCTCTGACTATCTGTTTAATCTTCTCTTCACCTGGTGGCACTGGTGGTGGTGATGATTCCTTTAGCCAAGTGTCTTCACCTTCGAGAATACATTCTGTTTGTCCTGCATATTTCTCTATCGGGCGTGGTTTGCAGTCAAATTTCTTCATAGAGTTCTCGTCTCTTTTCTTGCAAAGTAGAGCGGTTTCGTATTTTCCTTCTTCTGTGTGGACTGTATTTTCTGTTAAGATACGTAGGACATGCTCTTCTGAATCTAACTTTGATTTCTTTAGGTTGAGGCAGAGTTTATCCATAGCAAAATACTGCTTCATACGGTCTTTCGGGTCGCCTTTTCTTTGGACTTCTGTGACGTGCGAGACGAAGTCGATCTTGTGTCCGAGAGTGTGACACCCGTGCAACACCCAACCCAATGGCGTGAGTGATGCCACTGGTTGGTCTTTGTTGCCTTTTCTGATCTTCGTAGTAAGGAGTAGGTGCCAGTTGTCTTGACCGATGAGTAGTTTAGGCTTCGCATTTTCATAGGTGAGGAAGTTGTCTATGTCCTGTAGATGTTTACATTCCTCTATCTGTTTTCTCAAAACTTCTTGTGCTGAGACTTTGAGATTCTTTACTGTTCGCCCTTGAATTACTTCTTCATGATTGTTGAGCCCCTTGAGGGTGAAGTTGACTCTTCTTGACTGTGTTTCTGCTGTCTTCGTTTCATTGATGCCTTCTATGCGCAAGGGCTCAATGGGTCCCGTTGCGCCAATCTGTTTGCAAATGCTGTCATCAATGAGCGTTACTGTAGATCCATCATCCAGTAAGGCATATGTGTCAATCGCTGCTGCCGGTCCCTTCACTTGAATCGGGATTATCTTCAGGTAGGACTGTCTCTTTGTTGCAGTCCACGCCGAGTTGATGATTTCTGTTTCTCCCTGTTCAGTGCTGTTTTCTGTTTCCTCGGTTTTCTTCACGAAGTGCAGCATCTTGTTGTGATAATATCTGCAGTCATTAACACCACAGGTCTTCGGTCGGCAGCTGTGAGTATTGTGTCTGTATCGTAGACATCGAAAGCATAAACGTTTTCTTTTTGCAATGTCCCATCTGGCATTCTCATCTGCCTTCTTGAATTTCTCGCAGTCCTTTGCGGTGTGACTTGAGTCATCACACACCGGGCATCTCTCTGTAGACTGCTTCTCTGTTTCTGTGTGCACGTTCTGTGTGCGTCTGTTGTACTCTGTGGGATGTGAGTGATTGCTCACCTGTTCTGGCTGTGCATATGGGCTGCACAGTTCAGCTTCTTTCTTCAGGAACTTTTCGAACTTCAATAGATCTGGATCTTCTTTTGGTTGCAAAGCTGCGAAGTCGTAGTATCTGTAGCGCAGCGTCGGTGTTAGCTTTTCCACCATGGCCTTGACGGCTTCTGGATTGTAGAGGTAATACACGCAGTTCAACGCCCGAAGAGTAGACACGATGTTGGTCACCTTGCTGGAGAAGATGCAGATATCTCTCGGTGACTCCGTCAGACGCGGCAGTGATCTAAGTGTGTCTATTTCTGCCATGGCGATTGAATCTGGTCTTCCAAACCTGGCTTCTAAGGTCTTCATGATGTCAGATGGCTCGGCATTGGTGATGAGTAGACCTTCAACGGCTTCTTTGGCTCTTCCCTTGAGGTTCTTTCGCAGGCGGTTCATGTTCTCAACTCTTGTGAAAGATTCCATGGTCTCGAAGTAGGCTGCGCGGAAAGACAACCAATCCTGATGACTTCCATTGAAGTATGGTAACTCGACGAATCTCGGTTGGCGTGCAGCTTTCACGGCGAGGGTGATTGCAGAGGCCAACTGCGAAAAGTCTGGTTGAGGACATACTCCCGCCGGTGATGACTGTGCTGGCTGTTGATCCTTTTCTTTTTTGACATTTACAACAAACGTGTTGTCTTGATGTTCGTTCGGTCGTTCAGGTTCCTGATTCTGTAACCACGTGTTCACATGTGTGTTTGCCTCCATTTTGGAGTACTCGGAGACGTCGTCATCTTCATCGTCGGTCTCTTCTGTTTCTAGCGTAGCTATCCGTGCCAACGCTAATTCAACTTGAAGGCGCGCAAGCTCTTCTTTTGCTTTGGCTATTTTCTGTGCCTTTCTTGACTGTACTGTTCTGCTTGACCCCGTATTTTTGGTACGGGCGTGCGACTTTGAAGGCTTATCTACGGCGGTGAGACAAGCATCCATTTTCTGTTCTTCTGTTGTTGCTTCGCCTTGCCTGGCAATAGGCGGGACGAACTGTTGAAACTGTTCGGTGGAAGGCTTGTCTACGGCAATGAGACAAGCATCCTTTAGCCTTTCTTCTGTTTGTGCTCCGTCCTGCCTGGCAATAGGCGGGACGTTCTGTTGAGAGGCTTCTGTTTGCGATGTACCCCGTTTCACATCACGTATCGCTGTTGATCCGGTGGCTTCCGTTGCAGTGTACTGCGCCGCAAAGGCGCGAGGAGCAACGGATGTGTTCGCCGCTGATGATGATGATGCCTCTGTAGGGATGGTCTCACAGGACGTGGACTGTTGGGTTTCTGTTGCGGGCTGACGCCCTCTTCCTGTGGATCGTGTGATCGGCATCACAACCAGCTGTTCTTCTCAGCAGCTGTTCTTCTCTTGGAGTATGTCTTCGGAGATCCGGCTCGAAGGACCATTCGATGTGCAGGATGCACACCTCTGTTGCTGGATTGGAAGGCAGAGTCTTCAAGAGAAAGATTTCTTCTTCTATTCGGAACTTTTTATTGAGATGTGTTCACTTCGGAAGTCGGACGGTACATGCTATCTTACTAAACAAGCTGCGTATTTATATCAAATTACTATAAAATAAAGCTGAGCTCTGATTGGCTGACCAATCACAATCGGGCTATTTCAACCAATCAGAAAAGGTTTCGTAATCTATTTTTAACTATTTGCTATTAGACAAAAATCAACCTTATAACTATGTAACATAAGGTTCTTATTACTATGCTATGTTTTATTTCTGGAATAATCTTTACCCTTTCTAGAATGTTTTTATAACTGGAATGTTCTCCTTATACTATTTTATGTTCTATCTAGAAGGTTCTTAACACATGAAAGATCTTTAATGCTATTTAACATAATATCTAGAAACTTCTTAACACTAGAATATTCCGTATGCTATCGTATACGTAAACTACGTCTATTTTGTAATGTTGTCCTGCACAATATTCAAATTTATTTTCCAAATGGGTAAACGACTCTTTGCTTGCACCATACAGTGCTCTTTATTCAAATTTATTTTCCAAATGGAAAAACTCCTTGCTTGCACTATACTTTGTTTTATATTCAAATTTATTTTCTTCCAGCCTGCCGCAAAGACAGCGTACGGCATCAGCCGTACGACGCGGTAGCCAGCATGAAAGAAAAGAGCAAGAACGCGGCCCGGTCCAGAAGAGAGAAAGAGAACGCTGAGTTTCTAGAACTTGCTAAGCTGCTTCCGCTACCCTCCGCGATCACCTCACAGTTGGACAAAGCGTCCGTCATACGGTTGACGACAAGCTATCTGAAGATGCGACAAGTTTTTCCTGATGGTAAGTATTTATTACCGTAATCACTCTTTTTTTATTCTATATGCACAAGGAGATTATCTTATGTTTCTAGTTCTGGGAAAACTTCAGCTATGTGGGTACACTTTTTTTGGCATGATAGAGAACTCGCATGGGCAAAAAAAATTGTTCTTGTGCGTGTACCCCTACCAGGAAAAAGTCCTGGATCCGCCCTTGCCCAAATGTGTGTGTGTGTGTGTGTGTGACAAGTCTCTTAAGAGCCAGGGTTTCACAGGGTAACCCCCCAAATGTATGTGTGAGTGTATGACGAGTCTCTTAAAAGCCAGGGTTTTACAGGGTAACCCCCAAATGTGTGTGTGTGTGTGTGATAAGTCTCTTAAGAGCCAGGGTTACACAGGAGAACCCACAAATGTATGTGTGTGACAAGTCTCTTAAGGGCTAGGGTTTCACAGGAGAACCCCCAAATATGTGTGTGTGACAAGTCTCTTAAAAGCCAAGGTTACACACACACAAGACTGTTCTCCAAAACTCTCTCGTGTATGTAATTTGTGTGTGTAATTTAGCTGAACTCCTCAGGGTTGGGAGACGCGTGGGGCGCCGCGCCTCCCCCCCAGCCCAGCGAGCTCTCCATCAGGGAGCTCGGCTCCCACCTCCTGCAGACCCTGGACGGGTTCATCTTCGTAGTGGCTCCGGATGGCAAGATTATGTACATCAGCGAAACTGCGTCTGTGCATCTGGGATTAAGTCAGGTATGTATGAAAGCTAAATTCAATTCAATGCAATTCAATTAAATCGGACTTACACATGGAGTAAGTCCGATTTAATTAAATTGCATTGAATTGAATTTGTTAGTAACAATTTAACTTAAAAATAGTGATATATGTATAAACCAGCCTTCATATCTCAGGTAAATTTATTTTTACAATTATTAATATGATGTTCCAATTTTATTAGTTTTAATATTACAATGTTTATTATTATTTTAATTAACTAACTAAACACTTGGCCGGTTTTTTTAACTTCAATCCCCACTCTGATGAAAATAAATGTTTGTTCTATGTCTGGGTATTATATTGTATAATGTATATATTTACAAATAAAACCGGCCAAGTGCGAGTTGGACTCGCGCACAAAGGCTTCTATACCATCATCTATAAAAACGGCAAAATAATCAAGTTAGTTGCAAGGGAGACCCCTTTAATATTAATTTTATTCTATTTTTTAGTATTTGTTGTTCGAATTGAGAAAAAAACTAAGTTAATGCATTGTTTTGAAAAAAAAAACACAAAGACCATTTTCAACAGACTAATTAATTAATTTTAAACGCATGTTTTCAATGAAGTATTTGATATAACGTACCTCCTTACAGGTGGAACTGACCGGGAACTCCATTTACGAGTACATTCACCAATCGGACCATGAGGAGATGAGCGCGGTACTTAGTTTACAGCATCCACACTCGTACCTCGGCCACCAGTACCCTTCGCTCGGGTGAGTAGTTATAATATCTTTAGATCGTTTCCAACGGTCTGCAGATAGTTTGACGTCATATGTATTTTACACCAGCACCCTTCGCTCGGGTGACTTATCTGTGTTTATTGATATCTCTAGATCGTTTGAAACGGTCTGCAGATAGCTTGCTTACTGTTTTATATATTATGTATTTTTATATTCGTTTTATAGTGTTCTGTTTACATACACTTTTTTTATTTCAGTTTAAAAGCAATTCTTATTGTATAAGTAAATTAAGTTTTATATTCAATAAAATTTTATGATATTTCCCTAGACACCCAGTGGCCGGCTCGTGGGGCCCAACAGTGGACATAGAGTGCGAGCGAGCCTTCTTCATCAGAATGAAATGCGTTCTGGCGAAGAGGAACGCGGGACTTACCACTTCGGGATATAAGGTAACCATTGTATACAAGGTGTTCCAACACTTGTACTTAAAACTTCAGGGGGCTAAAGTACCCATCAATATGAATAACTTTTTCTAAGGAACCAACACTGTGAACGCGAAAAAAAAACAGCTGTTTCATACAAAAGTTCAATACCTACCTGGCTAAAATGTATGAAACAGCTGTATTTTTTTCGCGTTTACAGTTATGGTTCCTTAGAAAAAGTTATTCATATTGATGGGTACTTTAGCCCCCTGAAGTTTATAAATACAAGTATTGGAACACCTTGTATACTACTGCCAGCAGCTTCGCTCGCAAGTTAGTAATAATTTGTTATTTTTTTTTTTTGTAAGAGTACTACCACCACGCCTTTCTCTGCCGCCAAGCAGCAACGCTGTGTCTCGGTTTCAAGAGTGTGATTGCCGGTGTAATTACAGGCACATGAGGCTTAACATCTTTATGCCTCAAGTTGATGGACTCAGGGCAGTGCATCGTAGGGCACGTTCCTATCGTGCGTGACTTACTAGGCAGCGCTTTGTTATAGGTGACAGAACATAAAAAACAAGTGAATAAAAATAAAAAATCGACCGAAGAAAATTGTCTACCGGGTTTAAAAAAAAACAGTTCTTTATTCGAAATTTATTTAAAAATAATAAAATCCATAGAATCCCACTCGAGCGAGCGCCTGTTTGCGAAGGGTGAGTGCCAATCGTCAGTTCGCTCAATTATACAAACAAGATGAGTGTGTATTAGCATTACAAGGGTACGGTAGGTACTGGTTCGGAAAATAGTTCAATGAACAGAGGGTACGTGGGTGCACAATATTTTTTATCTACAAACTTAACGTTGAAATTTGAATACAATAGGTACCTAATTATTTATGCATGTTTTAATAGTAAAATATTTTGTTAATAAGTGAGTAAGATAAATATTAAATACGTCGTAAACTTTAATGATTACAACTCTGAGTACTGTAAGTTACAACAGATCCTAAGTTCTTTTATTAAATTATACATACCATTTTACAAATTGATCCATAAATTAAGTATTGGAACTTAATTTATTGATCAATTTTTACGCGATGAAACAAAAGAACAAAAAATATATACAAAAATGTATGACTAAAGATTATGATTAAACTATAATACTATAACTATAATAAAAATATTTGAAGATGAGTAAAAAACTAAAAAAAAACATTGAAGAATTTTTCGATATTTGAATTTGTTCACAGTTTAAATTCTCAGACTTAAGAATTGTTCGATATTTGAATTTGTTCACAGTTTAAATTCTCAGACTTAAGAATTGTTCGATATTTGAATTTGTTCACAGTTTAAATTCTCACAATTCTTCAAATTGTTCGATATTTGAATTTGTTTAGTGACCCACGCTCTAATATCGCCCCACCTACTTATCAATCTACGACAATAACCGAATTGTTTTCACTCAACACACTACGGATTTGCGCACAAAATGGATTGCGCATAATTGCGCGGATTACACCTAATCCTGCTAAGCCGTTACACATTTTAGGGATTATGGTATTGTGGGCCCTTTGCAAGGGACGGTTGGTTCTTGCTTCGAATGCTGTGATCTGTGCCATGTGTTTTGACTATTAGATTAGCATTGTAAGTACTTCCGTTTCTTTTCTAGATATCCAGTGTTGTTTGGGCAAACGATTTAAATCTGAAATACGGGAAATTTACAAGAATTATTTAAAAATGTTTTCATAAATCATGAATTTTCGCTAATGCTATAAGAGTTGTTTCTTAGTGTACGTAAATGAACCAAATTGTTCCTAAAAACGAAGGGTGCCGCATAAAAACGACAAAAAATCACGTTTGTTGTATTATTCCCCCCTTAAATATTTATTTTATTCTGTTTTTTAGTATTTTTTGTTATAGCGGCAACAGAAATACATCGACTGTCTAAATATCACGGTTTATGAGATACAGACTGGTGACAGACGGACAGACAGACAGACGGACGGACAGCGGAGACTTAGTAATAAGGTCTTCCCTTTATGAAGCCTGATATGAAGTGGTCACCTCTGCCCATGGACACCTGCAACACCAGAGGTGGTGCTGATACCGGCACAAGGGAAAGATAACCCCGCCTTTTGAAGGACCCCACACTTTTCTTTTTACCAATAGTAAAAGAAAAAAAACAAGAAGCGATGCGACCACGCCTATAGTTGATACTATTCAGTAAAGATTTTTCTTCACCAGCTTACATTAATCTCTTATTAACAGGTCATACACTGTTCGGGCTACCTCCGCGCGCGTCGGTTTGGCGAGGGTTCGGCACCGCTCGGCCTTATCGCCGTCGGACACTCGCTGCCGCCGTCGGCTGTGACGGAGCTGAAACTGCATTCTAACATGTTCATGTTCCGAGCTTCGTTGGACATGCGGCTTATATTCCTGGATGCGAGGTATGTTCACCATTATGAGTAGCTTGAAGTCTACTGCTGGATCTCCTATAGATTTCCGAGAACAATCTCAAGCCATCTCCATTTTCAAAGTATTTTTTTACATATCGAACATAATTCATAATTCACTCTCCTTCTATGCATTATTGTTATTTAAAGCTACGTTCCAAATCTAAACAGTCGAAGTTCCAAATTAATGTATGTCCTACTTTTAAAATACCCGTTTCATATTAAAATATTCGATGTTCCAAATTTAAAATAAAAAACCAGGAAGGTATCATTTTAATGCGTTTCAACAAATCCTTTATTTTCAAATTTATGTCTTGCGGTTTCTGAAAGCTCGATCAAAACTAATCGGATGTGAAGTCACTCGCGATTTCAGCTATTACATCGAATTAGATAGAGATAGCAAGTGACTTGACATGCGATTAGTTTTGATCGGACTTTCAGAATCCGGTCGTTGATATTCCAAATTTAAAATAAATACCGAGAAGGTATCATTTTAATGTGTTTCAATACAGCCTTTATTAATTCCAAATTTAAGTCTTAATTTTTGATACGAGATGTATTTTTTTATGTTTTATTATAAGGCAGTGTGGTCGGTCAGTGACAAAGCCCTTAAAATAAAATAAAAAATTAAAAGTCTTAATTTAAGCTACGTTCCATATTCGAACACTTGAAGTTCCAAATTTAAAATAAATACCAAGAAGGTATCGTTTTAATGCGTTTCAAAATACCGTATACCTACGTCATAAGGAAAGGAACACAATGCTCGTTCCTTAACAATAAGCTCAAAACGTAAATAAAATAATTTCATGTGAATATAATAAGCGCATCGGAAGTGCGAGGAGCGAACCGATTTCACACTGCGGGTCGATAGAAAGTTTTTTTATTTTATACCTACTAGTAGTTCGCCCCGAACTGAGATCTCGTGATGCGACCCGACGAACGCACCAAAACTTTGAGTAGGTGGTAGTCAGAGGCAAGTCCAAACATTATGTTTGGACTTTTTTCTGAATACCGCCTATACTAACTTGGTATGGTAACCAAGTTTCAACTCTATTGGCCTATTTATTGAAGAGTTCCGTTGAACAGACCTTGGTTCCATCATCAGACCTGGTCGTTGTCACCATTTTATGAGAACTGAGTACCTCCTTAATTTATTTCAAGAAAAAAAAAATAAGAAAAAGCAAAGGAACTTACCGACCAGTAGAAAAACCTTGATGCCAACGAAACTCTTAGAGATGGGAGCTCTTGGGTCGCTGGTTATCTTAATTTAACTTTTTTGTTGTATCTCAAATACCGAGCATCCCAGAAAAAAAGTAAAAATTGTTTGGGAATGTCCAAACAAAGCCCTTTCATATGACATGTAACTTGATTTTTTTATGTCACTTTTTTTATTTTTGCCCCCTTAAAAACCTTATATCTTAATAACCCTTCATCCGATTTTACTCATTACCAGTAAATTTCTCAAGTACAAGCTGTCGTCTTATCAAATTTCTTGCAGATCGGATCAACGGTTCGAAAGTTATGGCCAGACAAACATACATACATACAAACATACATACATACATACATACATACATACATACATAAAATGCCAAATCGCCCAAGTTGAAACTAGAATCTTCGTTCGCTTCGCTCACTCGATCAATTATTTATACCTACTACTTGGTGGTGTAACAGATGTTTTCCTACTCTAAAGTTTGCTTTACTAGTTTTCGTTCATAAGCAAACTTTTAAGGAGGAAAATGGATGATTGCTATTTTTCGAAAATGAGTTTAGTGATTTTATATCTTTCAACATGTCGAAACGTGCGAGCGAGAGTCACATTAGCTCTTGTCTTCGCCTTATGTGGTAACCATTATCACAAAGGAACGTCCCCTACGATGCACTGCCCTGCGTCCATTAACTTGCTGTGTTTCGGTTTGAAGAGTGTGGTTGCCGGTGTAATTACAGGCACATGAGGCTTAACATCTGTATGCCTCAAGTTGACGGACGCAGGGCAGTGCATCGTAGGGCACGTTCATATCGTGCGTGACTTACGAGGCAATGCTGTTATAGGTAGGTGATGGTTACCACATGGCATTAGGTGGGCCATCTGCTTGTTCCATCAGCTCATTGTATAAAAAAAAACTAAGTATTTAAGCAAGTAGGCCGTATATAGCAGATTATATTGATGGACATTCAGATGAGTGTATAATTAAACACATACAAAGCTGAAGTGGTCAAAATAATTAGTTAAATAAAGATAATACATATCCCTAGCGAAACGCAAGAGTAATTTACAATAAGCGATATGAGTACATTCCGAGAAACTGCCATTCGGTAACGCTTGAGACGAAGACTGCAGCGCGCGTGTCCATTCGCACACGATAATTCGTATCAATAAAATAAAAAGTGGGTAAGCCTAGATAACTTTATCTAGGCTTACCTACAGGTAAGGTATGCCTAGATAAACTCCTCCCAAAAACTTTACGAAATAGACCATTCTTCTCAAGACGTTTGTTATTACAAAATGTGGTATATCTCCGCTGTTAGAATACTAACTGGTTTCCTCACGATGTTTTTCTTCACCGATTAAGGGAACAGACATTGCGCACAAATTTTTCGATAGGAAAAATCTATGTGCGCGACTGGATTCGAACCTACGATCTTACGATCGGAAGGCGGGGTCACTCCCCTAGCCACGGGTGCACTTAATTAATTTTATAGTGCTTACTAAACTTAAAATCACAAAGATTTCCCAATAGTTATTATCCGAGTGAGATTCAGAAATCAGAAATTCATGATTTCTGAATCTCACTCGGATATTACCTCAGAAATCAGAAATTATTTATTGTAGTACAAAAAAGATCTTATGCTATATGGTTATGTACAGTTATAACAGTTTGAAATTTCTGATTTCTGAATCTCACTCGGATAATAACTCAGAAATCAGAAATTATTTATTGTAGTACAAACATTATTACTTATTGTAGTACAAATGTTTGTTCTCGGTGGGGATCGAACCCACGGCCTACGGCGCAGAAGGCAGAGCTACTACCAACTGAGCTGTTAAGGAGTTATTCGCCGTGTGACTCGAGTCACACGGCGAATAACTCAGCGAACAGCTGTAGCTTCAAAGAACAGCTGTAGCTAGAACTACAAAAATAAAATAAAAAGTTAACATTATCGTAAAAACACGGTGAATGGACTCGCGCACACTCCAAGTTCAAGTTATATTAGTTCACGCCAATCGGCGCCGTGAAAATGGCTTAACAATATGCCAGTTAGGACTTCGCAGAACCCTTAGCTTATAGCACTTTGGACTTACCTACCTACCTCTACTTCACTACATAGTATAAAACAAAGTCGCTTTCTCTGTCCCTATATCCCTATGTATGCTTAAATATTTAAAACTACGCAACGGATTTTGATGCGGTTTTTTTTTATAGAAAGAGTGATTCAAGAGGAAGGTTTATATGCATAATACAAGCATAATCTCTTAAGGATAACCCACAATAACCGTGCGAAGCCGGGGCGGGTCGCTAGTATCTTTATAAATTGTAGCCTGTGTTATTCTGATGTATAAGCTATATTATTGTAAAGTTCCATTAAAATCCATTCAGTAGTTTTTACGTGACAGAGTAACAAACATCCATCCATCCATCCATACTTACAAACTTTCGAGTTTATAATATTAGTAGGATATATTATTTTCTACTACTAACAAAAAATATACACAGCTTACACGGTAAAGATTACAATGTCATCTCTACCATAATCGTCTTATCAAAAGTATCATATTCCGAACATCTGGTCATCAGGTGCGATTCATGTTTTGTAATAGGACACTTTTTCTATTGATTCTTAGTATAATAGTTTTGTTTCAGCTTACCTTACCTATTTAAAATTATCTATATGCTGTGTGGTCTTAAGTCCAAAAGATCTTCATTCTCTCTTCTCGTGTCACTAGTTTCTTTCGAAACAGTGTGCTGAAAGGATTTTAAGTGCGCCTCAAGAGGCTCCTTTCGAGCACTTGACCATGTTATAGAACTTTATAGGTTCCACGTCATGCCGGTTTCCTCACGATGTTTTCTTTCACCGTTTGAGAGTACTGGCATTGTGCACTTACATTTTTAAAAAGAAAAACTCATTGGTGCACGATTGGATGCGAACCCACGACTTTAGGATCGGAAGGCGGGGCCGCTACCACTAGACCACCAGTGCTCTCGAGATCTTCATTATTATGATATTTGAATTTTAATTTTATTTAAAACTTCCATACAAAACAATGTATGTCTAGGAGTACTTAATGCTAATACCATTGTCTACCAGTCATCCTGAGCGTGCAAAAAGATGGTGAAAAAGTTGTGATGATACAAGAGTAGTATAGCTCTTTGTGTCTCGTCCGGGGAAGTACTACCACCACGCCTATTTCTGCCGTTATGCAGCGTTGCTGTGTTTCGGTTTGAAGATTGTGGTTGCCGGTGTAATTACAGGCACATGAGGCTTAACATCTGTATCTATTACCCCGTTTACACTCAGCTCATGTCCGTGGAGATGTGCAGAGACATGGGAAGGGACTTGGGCAATGCGAGAATGTAAACAGGCCACTTCCATGTCCACTCGCGTTGTCCGTGTTGTGAACACACATCGCCGGCGACGCTGCCGCAGACATATGGACGGCAACACTTCCGTCCACGCGAATCGCAGTGCGAATGTCTAAATGTAAACGCAGTATATCAAGGCGAAGACAAGAGCTAATGTGACTCTCGCTCGCACGTTTCGACATGTTGAAAGATATAAAATCACTAAACTCATTTTCAAAAAATCGCAATCAACCATTTTCTGTGCAATCACATTGCACACAGTTTAGTAAAAAAATCATTTTGATTGATACAAGTTTTCCTACTTAAAAGTTTGATTATGTACGAAAACTTGTAAAGCAAACTTTTGAGTAGGAAAACATGTATCGAGGTAATTCTTAGGTGTTCACTGTTCCACAAGTTTCAATTCTAGAATTTGAATTCGATCTAAAAACAGGACTCAAAAACGAAAGTGCTAAACCGTTATGCTCCTAAAATTTTACACGCTAAGGCACAAATTCGAATGAAATTGTTCAATAAAACTTTATCCCTTCCAACCTAACCCATTTCCACCTCTATTTCTTTAAGATTAAAGTGCAAATTCCCATGCAATACCATACCCATTGCACGAAATAATTTAGTACGATATCTCCAAGCGCAAATCACCTGTATTGTTAAAGGCATAAGGTTCATATTAGCATGTGTGGAATCGTACGTGTCCAAGAGCTTTGAAGAGAGATTTGCTTCCGCGTAGTCAGCGTACGGAAATGCATGGAGACGCATTTTGTTTTAAATATTCGATGATGTGTTGTTTTCTGTGAAGTGTTGACTCACGCTTTGTGAGCAGATTTTAATGCGTATTTCAGCCGTTTTTGGAAGGAGTAAGAGGATTGCGGTTCTATTTTTAGTTTCAAGGCCGTTTGTAGAATTTTATGTAACTTTTTTTAGTTTTACAATGTGTACTACACTACACTTCAAGTAGTAGTTTTTTAAGAGTAGTAGAGCTCTTGTGGCGTGTGTGGCGCGTCCGGGGAAGTACTACCACCACGCTTTTTTCTGCCGCCAAGCAGCAACGCTGTGTTTCGGTTTGAAGCACTTCAGCAGGTAGAAGTGGCAATGGGCCGGTCATATAGCTCGAAGGACTGATAACCGTTGGGGAGTAATGGTTCTCGAATGGCGACCACGAACAGGAAAACGAAGCGTGGGACGCCCTCCTACCCGATGGACTGACGACATTGTCAGGATCGCGGGAAGTCGGTGGATGGAGAGGGCTCGGAATCGTTCTTCCTGGAAATGTATAGGGGAGGCCTATGTCCAGCAGTGGACTTCTTTGGGCTGATGATGACTACACTTCAAACACAGATCACAAATTTCAATCACAAAAACTTTTATAATGTGACCAAAAAGGTCGTGGGTTCAAATCCCACTCGGATAATAAGTTCGCCTATATCCGATATACTTACCTACTTGCATTATGTTACAACACTTATAATTAAGAAATTAGATTTTATTGCTAACCCCAAACAGAAATAATTACTTTGTTACGCAAGAAATAACAGGCTTTTTATTTTATTTTATTATATACGGCTAGCTGGTGCCCGCGACTTCGTCTGCGCAGGATTAGTCACACAATATCTTTATAAATTGTAGCCTATGTGTTATTCTGATGTATAAGCTATATTATTGTAAAGTTTCATTAAAATCCATTCAGTAGTTTTTACGTGAAAGAGTAACAAACATCCATACTTACAAACTTTCACGTTTATAATATTAGTAAGATATATTTTGTACTTCAATACTTAAAAATTCTAGACCAAAATCATCTCCATAGCTTTCAACCCTTATCGGAAGGGCAAAAAACCAAGCGACACTCAACCCCCCTCGATAATTGGTAACTACTCGCTACAGAGCGTTACTAACAGAGTAAATAGGCTTTTGTCTACATTTTGATGAGGAATACAAGCAAATAGCCCACCTGATGTTGAGCGGTTACCTCTAACCTCGCCTTATTTACCTCAACAAAAGTAGACGCTTGTACCATCACCAGTGGCGTAGCTAGGTAGACAAGGGCCGCGGTGCATAGAGCAATCGGGCCCTCACGAGCAGGCCCAAAGTTTTCTAGCTTCGGGAGCTAGCTGACCCTCTCTTTTCAAAGCTTAGGTTAGAGGGCCCCTGAGCTCCGGGGCCCTGGTGTACTATCGGGCGTATGAGACACGAGTCTCCATACAAAAAAGGCCTAACTATAGGTAAAACAAAAACCGGCCAAGTGCGAGTCGGACTCGTGCACGAAGGGTTCCATTTTCTATAAAAAGGCAAACAAATCACGTTTGTTGTATGGGAACCAGCTTAAATATTTATTTTATTCTGTTCTTTAGTATTTGTTGTTAGAGCGGCAACAGAAATACATCATCTGTGAAAATTCAACTGTCTAAATATAACGGTTCATGAGATACAGCCTGGTGACAGACGGACGGACAGACAGACAGACAGACGGACAGACAGACGGACAGCGGAGTCTTAGTAACAAGGTCCACACCCTTTGGGTACGGAACCCTAAAAACAAAACTTAAAACTACTAGTTAAAAAAACCTCGCCAAAAACTCACCCCTTACTACCCTTAACATCCACCCTTGTGCTTAATTGACGGAAGTTGTTCAATTCCGCCATGTCAACACGATAAAACAATGGACGTGCCCCGATAAAACAGTTCTAGGGTGTATCCAGTTACCTATTGTTACTATGAAGGAAATGTAACCCTAATATTATAATGGTAATTTTGGGTAATTGATGAACAAATTAAAAAAAACTGCAACAGCTTCATAACTTTGATCCTCAGGCACGGTAGATATCCCCTCCGATCTCTTATTACCAAGTAACTCAACTTCTTTGAGTCTAAAAGGGGTAGTCAAAGGTACTTCCAAACATTGCACTTGGCACCTATGTTTCTGGCACCTATATTTTGGAGACTCACTGTCAAAATCAAAAGATATATTTATTCTATTGAATCGCAGGATCACTTTGAAGAGTTTTAAAGCTAGGTGACTCTAGGTGCCAGTTCCACGCGACCAAAACCTAGAAGAACAGGCAACAAACTTACGGCTTGGTTCCAGGCGCGGATCGAGCCCTCGAAAAGGGTGGTCACAGCCACCCAAAAATGGGACTGCGAGTCTGATATAAACTCTCTCATGATCGATATAGTGCATTCTGCATCATGACATGCTTACAATATATAATACTAGCGACCAGCCCCGGCTTCGCACGGTTATTGTGGGGTATCCCTAAGAGATAGACATTTACCATCGCGGACTTTTTTGTAGACCTTTTTAAGGTATAGGTACAATACTGTATTACATTATTTTGATCTATCTCGTAGGGTTCAGCCAGCGTTTGTAATGTAAGCGCAAAAAAATATGTTATTTACGGCATCACATTAGAAACCTCTTAAATTATCAGTGTTTCTCTACTATATTATGCATGTTTTATACATATAAACCTTCCTCTTGAATCACTCTATCTATAAAAAAAACCGCATCAAAATCCGTTGCGTAGTTTTAAAGATTAAAGCATACATAGGGATATAGGGACAGAGAAAGCGACTTTGTTACCATGTAGTGAAGACGGTCTGACCAAAATGTTGTACAGTGTGACCAAAATGTTGTAGTTCCACGTGGACAAAGTCGTGGGCGAACACTGTAGAAATATTTTTAAATATTGGTTAAATATTGGTGGACATTTCACACAGCACTATCTCGCCCCAAACTAAGCCAAAGCTTGTGATATGGGAACCAGATAGCTGATATACTACTTATATACTTTTTTTTATAAATACATACTTATTGATCGAGTGAGCGAAGCGAACGAAGATTCTAGTTTCAACTTGGGCGATTTGGCATTTTATGTATGTATGTATGTATGTATGTATGTATGTATGTATGTTTGTCTGGCCATAACTTTCGAACCGTTGATCCGATCTGCATGAAATTTGATAAGACGACAGCTTGTACTTGAGAAATTTACTGGTAAGTATACGAGTAAAATCGGATGAAGGGTTTTTAAAATATGGGGTTTTTTAAGGGGGCAAAAATAAAAAAAGTGACTTAAAAAAATCAAGTTACATGTCATACGAAAGGGCTTTGTTTGGACATTCCAAAACAATTTTTACTTTTTTTCTGGGACGCTCGGTTTTTGAGATACAACAAAAAAGTTAAATTAAGATAACCAGCGACCCAAGAGCTCCCATCTCTAAGAGTTTCGTTGGCATCAAGGTTTTTCTACTGGTCGGCCAGTTACTTCGCTTTTTCTTATTTTTTTTTCTTGAGATAAATTAAGGAGGTACTCAGTTCTCATAAAATGGTGACAACGACCAGGTCTGATGATGGAGCCAAGGTCTGTTCAACGGAACTCTTCAATAAATAGGCCAATAGAGTTGAAACTTGGTTACCGAACCAAGTTAGTAGGCGGTAGTCAGAAAAAAGTCCAAACATAATGTTTGAACTTGCCTTTGACTACCACCTACTCAAAGTTTTGGTGCGTTCGTCGGGTCGCATCACGAGATCTCAGTTCGGGGCGAACTACTAGTAATATTAAATAACACCCAGACAGAGAACAAACATCTATGTTCATCACACAAATGTTTGTTCTGTGTGGGGATCGAACCCGCGGCCTACGGCGCAGAAGGCAGAGCTACTACCAACTGAGCTGTGAAGGCTGTCAACTGTGTGACGTCACACGGCTATTATTGTTATGGGCATGCCCATCGTGCCCATAACGGTGGATCCGCGCTTGCTTGGTTTCTCGCGTCCGTATTAGCAGAAGTTTCTAAGTGATCCTTGTCATCTTTTTGACATTATCTTATTTATTTATTTATTGATCGAGTGAGCGAAGCGAACGAAGATTTTATTGATCGAGTGAGCGAAGCGAACGAAGATTTTAGTTTCAACTTGGGCGATTTGGCATTTTATGTATGTATATATGTATGTATGTATGTATGTATGTATGTTTGTCTGGCGATAACTTAAGAACCGTTGATCCGATCTGCATGAAATTTTATATGTCGATAGCTTATTCTTGAGAAATTTACTGGTAAGTATATGAGTAAAATCGGATGAAGGGTTTTTGAGATATGGGGTTTTTTAGGGGGGCAAAAATAAAAAATGTTACATAAAAAAATCAAGTTACATGTCATATGAAAGAGCTTTGTTTGTACATTCCAAAACAAGTTTTACTTTTTTTCTGGGGCGCTCGGTTTTTGAGATACAACAAAAAAGTTAAATTAAGATAACCAGCAATCCAAGAGCTCCCATCTCTAAGAGTTTCGTTGGCATCAAGGTTTTTCAACTGGTCGCTTAGTTCCTTTGATTTTTCTTATTTTTTTTTCTTGAAATAAATTAAGGAGGTACTTAGTTCTCATAAAATGGTGACAACGACCAGGTCTGATGATGGAGCCAAGGTCTGTTCAACGGAACTCTTCAATAAATAGGCCAATAGAGTTGAAACTTGGTTACCGTACCAAGTTAGTAGGCGGTAGTCAGAAAAAAGTCCAAACATAATGTTTGGACTTGCCTCTGACTACCACCTACTCAAAGTTTTGGTGCGTCCGTCGGTTCGCAT
This sequence comes from Chloroclysta siterata, assembly GCA_932294275.1. NCBI lineage: Eukaryota > Metazoa > Arthropoda > Insecta > Lepidoptera > Geometridae > Chloroclysta > Chloroclysta siterata. The sequence continues at coordinate 5,081,550 of OW028595.1, forward strand.
CACGAGATCTCAGTTCGGGGCGAACCACTAGTTTTACTTTAATTAAAACGGTACATACAACCAATTATATTAATTAAAGAACATAAGAATTTAATACTTATAAAATAGAAGAAATTAAACATTTAAGAAACAAAAAAAAACAATTAAAATAACGAAAAACAATTAGAAAAATAAAGCTGAATCAGAAAAGTATGGATAATAACAATAAAAATAATTATGTCAGATAAAAATTAAGTAATAATAATAATTAAAGCAAAATGTCAAAAACAACAAACAAAGAACATCTACCTAATTAACCCTAATTCTGCCAACCTATATAACATCTTGGCTTGACCCGATAGGAGACAAGCCAAGATGCTATTAATAATACCAACATTAAATTATCTTGTATCACATTCCTATTATCTTGTCCACAGAGTCGCCTCACTGACTGGATACGAGCCTCAGGACCTGATAGAGAAGACGCTGTACCACTACATCCATGGCACGGACGTTCTGCATATGAGATATTCACATTGTACACGTGAGTATTTATTATCCACTTGAGCTTAAATAGTAATAAGAGTAGTAGAGCTCTTTGTGTGTGTCTCGTCCGGGGAAGTACTACCACCACGCCCTTTTCTGTCGCCAAGCAGCAACGCTGTGTTTGAAGAGTGTGGTTGCCGGTGTAATTACAGGCACATGAGGCTTAACATCTGTATGCCTCAAGTTGATGGACGCAGGGCAGTGCATCGTAGGGCACGTTCTTATCGTGCGTGACTTGCGAGGCATTGCTTTGTTATAGGTAATGGTTACCACTTAACATCAGGTGGGCCATCTGCTTGTTTCATCAGATAGTAGTCAGTAAAAAAAATGGATTGGCGATGGGTAATAGAAAACTGTCTTTACTAAACATTTTTTTTATTGCCTTTTTTCCTAAACATACATACTATATACATACTTGAACTTATGAGTTTATTTCTAACAGTTATTGTTGATTTTTTGTCCGTCCACTCCTTGTGCCCATCCTAGAATAAAATCCTGGATCCGCCCTTGGATACACTAACGCCACTACCAATACTTTTCATGATAAAATAAGGAATGAGTATATTAGAGGAAGTTTGAAAGTAGCGCCTGTGATGGATAAGTTGAGGAGCAATAGCTTAGCGTGGTATGGGCATATCATATATAATATAATATAATATATTGGTGGACATTCCACACAGCACTATCTCGCCCCAAACTAAGCCAAAGCTTGTGATATGGGAACCAGATAGCTGATATACTACTAATATACTTTTTTTTTGTAAATACATACTTATAATATTATATAACAACCAGACAGAGAACAAACATCTATGTTCATCACACAAATGTTTGTTCTCGGTACTACCAACTGAGCTGTGAAGGCTGTCTGTCTGTCATGAGGAGGGAAGAAAGTCATATTACGAGAAGAATGTTGGAAATGGATGTGGATGGTTTAAGGAGAGGCAGGCCAAAGAAAAGATGGATGGACTGTGTGAAAGATGACATGAGTAAGAAAGGAGTGAGCACTGAGATGACGAATGATAGAGGGGAGTGGAAGAAGAAAACCTGTTGTGCCGACCCCATGCAGCGTGGGATAAGGGCAGGTGCTTCAGTTATCAATAAATAATTTTCATTTAATGTTTTTTTTTCTTCCAGTGCTCACAAAAGGACAAGTGACCTCCCGTTACTACCGCTTCCTCACGAAGGCGGGAGGTTGGGTGTGGATGCAGAGTTATGCAACTATCGTCCACAACTCGCGTTCTTCTCGGCCCCATTGCATCGTGTCTGTTAACTACGTGTTGAGGTTAGTTACCAATCTTCTACTCTTCAAGAGTTGAGGTGTGTGGAAGTACTACCACCATGACTCCAAGAAGCGTTGCTGTCTTTTGGTTTGAAAAGTATAGTTGCCGGTGAAATTAGAAACTGCGTTTACATTTCCACGTCAAAGTCAAAAGGTATTTATTCAATAAAATCACAAGGATCACTTTGAAACGTCTTAAAGCTAGGTGACTCTAGGTCCCAGTTCCACGCGACCAAAGCCTAGAAGAACAGCCAACAAACTTACGGCTTGGTTCCTACCGCTCTTTTGTATGTAAACATAACAAGTGGTCTCCTCCGCAGCGATATCGAAGAAAAGCACCTGATCCTGAACATGGAGCAAGGTCCTCCTAAGATCCACGCCGACACGCCCACGCCACGCCACGACAAGATACAACACAATGAAACTGACTTCAATGGTGACTCTACAGGTAAGCTTTACCAACTGCTGCTCGCTTCGCTCCCGTATAAGATAGATGGATAGCATTGATTTATATATATAACGCGAAAAAAAATAGCTGTTTCATACATTTTAGCCAGGTAGGTATCGAACTTTTGTATGAAACAGCTGTTTTTTTCGCTTACACAGTGTTGGTTTCTTAGAAAAAGTTATTCATATTGATGGGTACTTTATTAGCCCTTGAAGTTTTCAGGAGTGGTATTTTTACACCTTGTATATCTTAGAGCTATTTTTAAGTCGTTTCATAGTGTTATCGTGGTTTCAAATCACACTCGGATAGTAACTTCTGAGATATTATAAGAATATTATTATTTAAATCTTTAAATATTCTTCACGTGTCATGCATTTGGTATAAAATTCGTTTCATCACTAACAAAAATATTCTTCACAGGAAGCTACACATACCCCGAATACTCACTCCCAGTGATACCAACCTACGAAACGCAAGAAGAGTACCAACACAACGGCGCGTACCAAGAACTATTCTACGAAAACTACCCGGAACCAAACGAGGTCGCGCAAAACAGCTATGTCTACCCTCAAAACCAGCGGCCCTTTTCAGCCAGTTCCTCATCCTGCTCCTCAGTCGAGGGTTCGGACGCGAATCAATATAACTACACGAATTTAATATCGTTCTACGGGCAGAACCAAACGCAAAATCAAAATGGCCGCCCGATCGAAAGTTTTGGCGGGACTTTTGGCAAAATGGCGCCGAGTCCCGTCCAAGAAGGTGGGTACACTAGTGTGATAGTTGATAATACGCAGCAATTTCATCATCATGGGAGTGGAGTTAATGAATTCGTGCATTGATCGATTCTGTAATTGTTTTTGTGTTTTATTTTGAAGTGCCACAGAGTGTATATAGAAAGGCAGTTGTAGAAAAGGTGTCTCTTGAAATTGCGCATTAGCCCTAGTCTAACTCGCGCCAATAAAAAAAAATGGCGGAATCCCGCAAGTGAAAGGTGACTATAATGTTTACAATAAAAGTATATGAAAGAAAGAGGTAATAAACGCCGCCATTTTAAGATTTGTTTCGATATTTGTGCGGTTTATATAAATCAATAAGTTTCCTTAAGACATGTAACAGCAATGTACAAACGGTTACACATCAGCCTACCCTGTTTGGACTATGAAGTTGAACTTTGCGAATTGCGCTAGAAGGTGCGTAATACTGCGTTTACATTTAGACATTCTGATTTGCCGACATTTGTCGACGTGCTGTCATTCGCGTGGATGGAAATGTTGCCGTCCATATGCCTGCGGCAGCGTCGCCGGCAATGTGTGTTCACGCAACACGGGTAACGCTAGGTGGATCTTGGTGACAGTTCCATGCGACCAAGCCTAGAACAGGCAACAAACTTACAGCTTGGTTCCTACCGTTTATGGTGTATAGCCTGATGTGGAACCGTCTGTACGCTACCGTCAAAGCGCATGGTACTATTTGCCGTAGTATGAATCTCATTTAAGTTAGATCATAAAGTTTTTACTCGTATTTAAATGTACGAATCTCAAGGTAGAATAATTCACCATATATTGCCATTACGAACAAAATATTAAAAAAAATATTAATTGTGAATACGATCGACAACTACTGACTTGAAGTTAATCTAAGCTCTGGTAAAGTCCTTAGACTATCTTCATATATTATTTATGTCACAGATATTCATAACATTACAAGAATCCATAGATCAAAATTATTATTTAGACCTATTTTTCTCAGATTAGTATTTGCATTACAAAAAACGAAACTTCAAGTTAGTAGACTTTACCAGTTAGTTTTGATCCACTGATCAAATTCTTTGGACTTAATTAAGGCCTTTTTCACAATCTTATTAACGCTTTCTTTCTAGAATATTTTTTTTATCTGACTGATATCGTTACAGACCTTAGATTATATTGCTTAAAAATTTTACTTTTATCTAGCATTAAGAACCTGTATAAAATGTAAATATTGTAAATAAATAGGTATCCACTTATTAGTAAAAATAATGATAAAGGTACGTAGGATTGGATAGAATCTAGTGGGAATTCAAAATTGTATGTATTGATTTGACTCCAGTTACATACGGCATTTTGATCAATTGATTCATTATTGGTTTCCTTGGTTGTACACATGGCTTCACATTAGACTACCCGTTTTGGATTTCGACCTTTTTTTGAAAGCTTCAGCGAAAGGGTGCAATTTGTAGTGATTTCATTTCGTCCCTCCCTCACCGTCGTCCCTTTTATTGTAGAGTGTAGGTATGGTAGGTAAATAGGGTGTGTAGCCTGATGTGTAGCCGACTGTACTAGTGCATTTATACAGTCTCATTTTACGAGAAGTTATACGAACGACCGACGCTCTTTGTCTAATTATACCTAGATAAGTACTAACTACTTTGTATTCTAGAAACCAGCCATAAATGTAAATAATGTAGTGATTGCCGTAGGATTATTTGTAGATTGATTTATTATTTAACAAAGAAGTGCAGCTATTAATAAATATAAAAAAGTTGTTTTTTTTGACAAGTAGTGGTGGGTACACATGAATACGCATCAAGCTACACACTGCTTGCTTTTGTCTTTGCAGTAAGCGTCACTTTTATTTGACTTTGTATAGCTTGATGTGTAACTGCGTGTACAAGCATGCCAAAAAATAAACAACTACTTATATATCATAAGTTCGATCTTGACTGTACTTAATTAGATTATTCTTAAGAAATAATCTATTTTTTTGTAAAATACAGTTACTCGGTTGACTTATTTTAGTACTTAGTTAGAATTCCTTGGGACTTAAGGTTTTCAAATAAATAGACAATAATTAGCTTAGTTAATTTTCAAGTCTGAAGTGTAACATAATTTTAGGGGCTTAGGTATTTTTATTTCTCAATTTTGTCAATGAAAATGCAGTATTTTCAACTACCGCCAAACTAAAAATAACAATCAAAGTGACAGAAATAGGCAATTAAAGATAAAAATTCACAGATCTTTTTATTAACTATGAAAAGATTGGAATAAGAACTCTAATAATTTTTGGTGTTTAAAAATTAAAAGCGTGGTTTTTATCGTTTATGTGCCATTAAAGTCTACTAGTCCATAACTGTACATAATAACAACAATATTTATTTAGATTATTTAATTTAAGTACATAGGTTTTTAGAAATAAGTAATTTAGATACTTTTGCGGTGGGTTGTATCAAAATACACGTACCGCCATCTACCGAGCGAGCTATTCGGTTTGACAATGTAAATGTCACTTGTCGCGTAATAGTCACATGATTTTCAATTTTTTTATGAATATGTAGATTTTTCTATTAGGCATAGGTAAAATCATTCTGGAAAGTTGTTTAAAACTTTACATAAAATCCAATTAATTATGTTATGGGCCTAGTAGGAAAGATGTTTTTTCCTAAAGACCTAACTAGATATGTAATATTGTGACTATTTTAGTTCAAAGAATGTAAAATAATTTACTGCCAATATAGGAAGTTTATAATTCAAAATAAGAATAAAAATTGTTATTTTAATAAACTATTTATTTTTCTTACTTAATATTATACCTACCTTACATATTTTATTAACTTGATTATTTTAATGTTTGATTACTTTAATTGCATGTAATTAAAAACTTATCAACATTGTTTTATATCTTTTGCGTGTTTTTTATAAATCCATATATTTTATTTTTCCTATGTGTGTGTAGGTAAGTAGGCATATTTCTTAGGCTTAAAGTTGAAAAAATTCGGCAAATTAACAAAAAAATGTGATAATTTAAACATATTATTATCTATTTATGGTATAAACGATATAAAATAACATTATTCAATACTTTTATCTGAGTTTCATTTTATTTTTTTTAATTATATTACTCTTATTCCCTGGCGCCTATTTTACCACTACCCATAAACACCATCTAGCGTCGAGTAGCGAAACAAGTTTAGAAGTTTTTATAAAATAATAGATGGCGCTAAAAGTCATATATATACACATCATCTTCTGTGTATATATATGACTTTTAGCGCCATCTATCTCGAAGCTGTGGAGTCTTTTCACAGAACTGTTGTTTAGTTCTGCTCGCCTAGTACAATCTAAACCTCAATTACCTTATGTCATATTTTGACACCCTGGTAAGTTTTCTTTAAATCACAATAATTAAATAGAATAAAAAAACTTTAGTAAAACACAATAAAATCACTGATAAATATGTTTATTTCTGTCATAAAAAGCCCCCTAGTAACATTTATTGTATCTATTTATCATTAACCATTAATTAGCAAGAGATAACAACGATTTAAGCATTGCTTGTCTACAACTTCAACTTCTTTTTTAGCTACTATGGCTATTGTCACAATTCTGCCATTTCATGCTAGTTTCATAAACTTACGGCCGGTTTCTGAAAGCTCGATCAAAACTAATCGGATGTCAAGTCACTCGCCATTTCAGCTACATTACATCGAACAAGATAGAGATAGCAAGTGACTTGACATGCGATTAGTTTTGATCGGGCTTTCAAAAACCGGTCGATATGTGACTATATATCTGTCAAAAACGGCTGGATAAAGTCCACGTGCTTGATAATATGCGTGAAGCTGGTGTAAGTGTCTGTATTGCAGGCGTCATTGCTGCTTGGAGCCGTGGAAACAACTCCTCGCAGGTAATGTCTCTCCACGCCGCGATCCGTCGCAGGGAAGGCAAGCCCACCGCCGCTGTCGCCTTTACACAGCGCAGAATTCGCTGTAAATAAATTTGTTGAATTTATTATTATTGTTATTGAAGGTATACCTACCTACTTTGACACCCGTCAAAGTAGGTAGGTACTTCTCGCTCGGACATTTCGACATTTTGGAAGATAAAAATCACAATCAGCCTAGTTTAGCAAGAATACGCAGTTTAGCAAGAATATTTTCATATTTTAAGAATATTTCCTCCCAAAAAATTGCTTTACTAGTTTCGTATTTATGCAAACTTTCTAGTAGGAAAATTGTTTGGATCAAAATGATATTTTTGCTGACCTTGATTATTTTTCAGAAATAAGTTCAGTGTTGTAAATAAATGAGTTTTATTATTAGTATGCTTATAAGTAAGCGAACAAGCAAACACCCCACGTGATGGAAAGCGGTTGTACTATGAGAACCAGATAACTGATGGAATACTTTTCTTATGTGAGAATATTAATATTCACAAAAAAGAAAAATTGAATCGTGTACGCTATTATTTTATATCATTACTATTACCCATAGTGCCACATTGTTGAGCAAAGGCCTCCCCCCAGTCACTACGATTATGAACCTATAATATTACTCTAATAATATTACAATCTAGCCATAATTACGGATGAAAGTTATTTCAACACTAATAAAGTTTTTTAAAGTAAGCTACAAATATTTATAGATAAAGATGTACTTAGTTGCGTGCCCGCGCAGATCTTATCGCTGGTGATATACTCTCCGAAGTCAGGGGGAGACTCGGCGATGCAGGTCCCCACTTCCACGTACGGCATCTCGAGGACTCGGAGAACGGGTGATGCTTTGCCGTTTGCGGCTGTCAGTCCCCAGCCCGCAACCTGCGTTTGTTTATTTTATTTAATTTCTTAGGACAGCAAGTTCCCAAGTTAGTATAGGAAGAGTGGTAGAAATACCAAAGAGAGTAGAGAGCTCTTTGTTACACATATGACAGACATGAGACTCACATGTGACACAAAACTGACACAAATATGAAACACATGAGACACACAATGTGACACACATGAGACACACATGCGATACACATGAGATACACACTCATGTAAAGCCCATATGAAACAAATGTGACAAGCATAAGATACATAAGACACACATATGATACATAAAAACCCACATAAACCACATATGTGACACACATGTGAAACACATATGAAACAAATGTGACAAACATGAGATACATGAGACACACATTAAAAACATATCTGTGACACACATGAGACACCCATAAGACACTCAGTCACCTTACGGCATCCACTGGTGGTGATAAATAGGTCCTATTCTAAGCCACACTACCACAACATGGTTATTTTCATATTCATATTGTTTATTGAAATTATTATGTTACATAGTAAGGTATTAATGTAAAAAATGGTGGAATACATAATAAAGTCGAGCTAGGGCATGGCAATATTTGGAGCGGGCCGAAGTTTGAAGTATTAAGGTAACAGTAACTGGGTAAGTAGGTAACTGGTAGGTCTTACAACAAAACATCTGTCAAATGATAAACTATGCTTAAACTATTGCCATCTCTTACCAATGCGTAATGGTAAACAGAGACAGCGCTAATTTTATGCATTATTTAAATTTAATCACTATTTTATAGTCATCATCATTTTTCTGCAGTCACTTACTCATGTCATCTTTCACACAGTCCATCCATCTTTTCTTTGGCCTACCTCTACTCTTATATCCATCCACATGAATCCCTAGCATTCTTCTCGTTACATGACATTCTTCCCTTCGCATAACATGTCCATACCACGCTAAACTATTACTCCTATTAACCTTTTCAGTCACTGGCGCCACTTTCAAAGTGCCCCCGCATAAACTCATTCCTTATCTTATCCATTCTCGTCACACCACACATCTATCTCAACATTCTCATCTCCGCTACATGCACTCTCCTTTCATCCGTCCCTTTGGTGGCCCAGCACTCAGATACATACAAAACGACAGGTCGTATGATCGATTTGTAAATTTTTCCCTATAGTATGAGGGTTAATGTTTGGGACTGTACAATTCGATTAAGTTACAATATTTTTAGTTTACCTTGCCCTTATTGATGGTCTGCAGCTGCAGCCTGTCGAAGTTTGAGTCAAAGCTGAGGCACACGGGCCGAATGTACGGCTTAAACTGCAACGCCGTCTTCAGTACAACAACGGCGATGTCGTCTTGGAAGCTTGCGCCCGCGCCTTGATACCGTGTCGGTATGTGTATGTTCTGAATCTGGGTAATTAAATCATTAGAATAAATATTCTTCACAGCAATATCTAGCCCCCAAACTAAGGTTTTTTTTGTAAATTCAAAGGTAACAGTTTCCTCCAGGTGTCTCCATGCGTCCCTGTTATTTGCAGTGATGGTCTACCTGCATCCAGCAATTTCCACTATACCATCGGTCCACCTCTCTCTCTTGTCGTGTCACTAGTTTCTTTCGAAACAGTGTGGTGAAAGGATTTTAAGTGCGCCTCAAGAGGCTCTTTTCGAGCACTTGACACATGTTATAGAACTTTTAAGGTTCTACGACACGCCGGTTTCCTAGCGATGTTTTCCTTCACCGTTTGAGAGTACTGGCCATGTGCACAAAATTTTTTGAACAGAAAAACTAATTGGTGCACGACCAGTTTCGAACCCACGACCCTAGCATCGCAAGGCAGGGCCGCTACCACTAGACTCTCGGTCCACCCATTCTACTGTATCATCGGCTCAAGTGCATACACAATAATTACCCGTGTAATTGATTGAGCGAGCGAAGCCACGCGAAGCGAACGAAGATGTTAAAATCAACTTGGGCGATTTGGCATTTTATGTATGCATGTATGTATGTATGTTTGTCACGCCATAACTTTCGAACCGTTGATCCGATCTGCATGAAATAAATAGGCCAATAGAGTTGAAACTTGGTTACCATACCAAGTTAGTTACCTACTCAAAGTTTTGGTGCGTTCGTGGGGTCGCATCACGAGATCTCAGTTCAGGTTGTATTCAATATCTTACTTCAGATTTCTGCGGTTCGTCTTGCTTATCGTCCCAGGGACGGTACAGCTTGCCAACTGCCACCGCGAAAAGGGAAACCGGTAGCTTTTTCTCAAGATCAGTCCAGAAGCAATGGGCAGCTGGAAGTGGAACAGAAAATTTTGTGAGGAGGTAGTTTTTTTTACTACTAGCTGATGGAACAAGCAGAAGAATGAGAAAGAAGAATAATTTAAGGCTATTCATAAGAATAAATACCTTAAATTATTTTAAGAATTTAAATCTTATGATTATGATTCTTAAAAATTATAGTTTTTGAATATATGTATAATAATAATTATTATAACATTGCTTTATTTAGATAAACCCTACACGGACTGGTTAAAAACCTGCGTTATAAATTTTTCTAAATCATTACATCTTAATACAATAAATTACGCGTCACGTTGTTTGTCCGCGATGGACTCCTAAACTACTAAACCGATTTCAATCAAATTTGCGCACCGTGTGCAGTTTGATCTAACTTAAAATATAGGATAGCCTTCATATCAATTTATAGCCGCAATATTATTTTATTGCAAATTTGACACCGCCCAACAAAGTGGGCACGGGTCAGCTAGTATTTTATACAACGTGTAACATAATAATACCCCTATAACCCCGGAAGCAGGGTATTCTATAGGTCATGGCGCTGCCACATATAGTAAACGCAAATAGCGAATGTACCAAGGTCACGTACACATTATCAGGGTTGTTGCAAACTTCTTAAGTTTTTATTAATAAATTACATTGAAACAAGGATCATACAAAATAACGGTAGGAACCAAGCCGTAAGTTTGTTGGCTGTTTTTCTAGGCTTTGGTCGCGTGGAACTGGCACCTAGCTTTAAGACGTTTCAAAGTGATCCTTGTGATTTTATAGAATAAATACCTTTTGACTGACTTTTAGTTACTTACCTGATATAATAAGATTGCTGCTGATGATAGACCCGCCACAGATCTGCATGTAGGGCACGGTGTTGGTCCGGTAGATGCCAGCATGCCACGGCAGCTCGCCTCGCTTCACCGGTCTCCCGCCTACCACCAGCTCTTTGCCGTCCGGAGTCACCCTGCCACATTCTATAAGCAAATGAAAATATTAAATAATATGAATCTACATATAAAAAAGTATGTTTAGTTTAGCTTTTTTTTTAATACAACTAGCTTATGGAAAAAGCAGATGGCCCACTGTTAAGTGGTAACCATCACCTACAACAAAGCATTGCCTCGTAAGATACGATAGGATCGTGCCCCACGATGCACTGTCCTGCGTCCATCAACTTGAGACATACAGATGTTAAGCCTCATGTGCCTGTAATTACACCGGCAACCACACTCTTCAAACCGAAACACAGCGTTGCTGCTTGGCGGCAGAAAAATGCGTGGTGGTAGTACTTCCCCGGACGAGCCCTTCACAAAGAGCTATACTACTCTTATACCTACTGCATTGACATTTAGACATTCGCGCTGCCATTCGCGTGGACGGAAATGTTGCCGTCCATATGTCTGCGGCAGCGTCGCCGGCAATGTGTGTTCACAACACGGGCAACGCGAGCGGCAACGCGAGTGGACATGGAAGTGGCCTGTTTACATTCTCGCATTGCCCAATTCCCTTCCCATGTCTCTGCACATTTCCACGGACATGGAGCTGAGTGTAAACGGGGGTACCTATTAAAAATTGCCGCATTGGAAAGACTCAAGAGGAAACTGCATTCAGAACCCCGACAAGAGCAAAGCACTAAGGCTCCTGGGATAGTATTAGCAATATTGTATACCCGAAATGAGACTGTTGCAACAAAATGATCTACCTACTGTAAGATCTAATTGATCGAGTGAGCGAAGCGAACGAAGATCCTAGTTTCAACTTGGGCGATTTGGCATTTTATGTATGTATTTATGTATGTTTGTCTGGCCATAACTTTCGAACCGTTGATCCGATCTGCATGAAATTTGATAAGTCGATAGCTTGTACTTGAGAAATGTACTGGTAAGTATATGAGTAAAATCGGATGACGGGTTATTAAGATATGGGGTTTTATAAGGGGGCAAAAATAAGGGCTTTGTTTGGACATTCCAAAACAATTTTTACTTTTTTACTCAAAGTTTTGGTGCGTTCGTCGGGTCGCATCACGATATCTCAGTTCGGGGTAGCCACTAGTATAGTTATTGTATTTTAATTGCACTGGGGACATTATGTTAATTAAATTGTTTATTTTTATTTTGTTGCATTTTAGGTTAAGATTCAGATACGATTTGTAAGAGAATTGTAATTGAATAAACGAATTGAATTGAATTGAATTATTAGCTAACAAGTGCCTACCTGATAAGAACCTATGTACCTACTTATAACATATAATTTTAAGCAAGGCGCCTGTTTGTAACAGACGTTTGGTTTTAAATAAATATTTCATTTCATTAAAGCCATCTCGATTTTAGCGTACTCGGGCCTCTGTAGGTATGAAATTACCTGGTGAGCATCTAGCCACGTAGTCCCATTGTCCGTCGTCCTTGCACCGCATGAAGTTGAGGGTGTTAGGCGAGTAGTAGTGCGGCTGCCGGCACTGCGGACTAACGATGGTACCGATGGCCTCGTGGTCACTGAATACAATAGAATATAATGGAATAGAATGGAATATAATGGAAGATAATGGAATATAATGGAATATAATGGAATATAATGGAATATAATGGAATATAATGGAATATAATAGAATATAATGGAATATAATGGAATAGAAAGAATAGAATGGGAAATAATAAAATAGAATGGAGAATAATAAAATACAGATCATCAAACACAAAAGTTAATTTAACAAAATCAGCTAAAATGGGTGCGAAAATACTAATAAAATTTATAAATATAAAACTAAAATAAAAATTAAGACACAGGATAAATAGGTACTCGCTGTAGAGGGGCGTCGTCATATAAAACAAATAACATTACATACATGCCTAAATTAGTCACATCACTGTAAAAATTAGCCTAAAAAGAAAAAAAAAGCAATTTAACCTGCACTCGCGGGAGCCGACCACGGCGCCGGAGACCAGGCACCGGTAGTCCACTGAGTGGTGCGGCTTGAGCTGGCACATGCCTTGAAGGAAGAATAAATTAAAGATTATGTCTCAAGATCATCAGGGTGCGATATGTGCGATAGTGGAGTAGGTAATTTAAAGATAATGTCCCAAAATCATCAGAGTGCGATATAGTGGTAGAGCTCTTTGTGTGTGGCTCGTCCGGAGGAGTACTACCACCATGCCTTTTTCTGCCGCCAAGCAGCGTTACGGTGATTCTGTTTGAAGGGTGTGGTTACGTAAGGTATAAACTTACGGACACAACTCGGTAAGTTCTCAGGCCAGAATCCGTTGTAACAGCTGATAGTGCTAGCGCCCGCGACGCCGTACCCGCGCTCGCAAGCCACGGTGAGGGCCACTAGCACGAAGCCCTCGCCCCCACTGGTGTTCGCGACGTGCGTGACGTTTGTGGTGTACGTGCCGAATTCGGGGAATGGAGGGAGCACGCATTTGCCGATTTGTTTTCTAGAGAAAAAAAAAAGATTATCATTTTCGTCGGCGTGTTAATATAAAGTTGCTCAGTTCTTACAACGCAAAATAAACTTCTATTCCTCTACCCCTACTTACTCTGTTCTACTCTGTTCTGCCCTGTTCTACTCTGTTCTACCCTGTTCTACCCTGTTCTACCCTGTTCTACTCCTCTGTTCTACCCTGTTCTACCCTGTTCTACCCTGTTCTACCCTGTTCTACTCTGTTCTACTCCATTCTATATTTCAACACAAATCTTACGGTATTTCCTCCACAGTTTCGTTCCAGTATTTTCTGATGAAACTCTCATGTTTCCGCAATGACGTAAATCCGTAGTAGGTCTCAATCGTGCAGGTCTTCGTGGCGTCCAAAGGTCCCGAGAGAACCCCGCGGAGGTAGTATTTGTCGATCCCTGAAGTATTCGTGGAGTATGCAAGGCCTATGCCACTGTCGCCATTGCAAATCGCAGAGTTTGCTAAACCAGAAACAGACTTTTATCAGTATTTTTGTAGTTTTTTTTTGTTCATCTAGCTAGCGGATGGAACAAGCAGATGGCCCACCTGATTTTAAGTGGTAACCATCACCTATAACAAAGTATTGCCTCGTAAGTCACGCAATATGAACGTGCCCTACAATGCACTGCCCTGCGTCCATCAACTTGAGGCATACAGATGTTAAGCCTCATGTGGCTGTAATATCACCGGCAACCACACTCTTCAAGCCGAAACACAGCGTTGCTGCTTGGCGGCAGAAAAAGGCGTGGTGGTAGTACTTCCCCGGACGAGCCACACACAAAAAGCTCTACTACTCGAAATGAACTAATAAATATCGAATTTAACCTTTAGGTTCTAAATAAAATTTTGAAAGCCCTCACAGCTAAATTGGTAGTAGCTCTGCCTTCTGCCCTGTAGGCCGTGGGTTCGATCCCCACACAGAACAAACATTTGTGTAGTGAACGTAGATGTTTGTTCTCTGTGGGGATGAGATATAAACATGTATGTTACAAAAAAAAGTTTGTAATCAGGTATTATATCAGCTAGTTGGTTCCCACATTTCAAGCTTTGCTAAGTTTACGAATTAGTACCTACATATGAAGTGGACTAGATGTAGACTAGACTATTCAGAAATGTAAATATGTGTTATAATTGTTTGACAATGCTCTCAAACAGTGAAGGAAATCATCGTGAGGAAACCGGCATGTCGGTGAACCTAAAAAAAAGTTCTATAACATGTGTCAAGTGCTGGAAAGGAGCCACTTGAGGCGCACTTAAAATCCTTTCACCACGCTGTTTCGAAAGAAACTAGTGACACGACAAGTAGAAGCAGAAGAATTGTTTGATGGTAGTCTGCGTCCAAGGGCGTCGCCAATGCAGCTGCCTCCCCCCTAGAGATTAAAAAAATGTAGCCAACTGCAAAGAAACCAATGTCCTAAGGCCTTAGTTGGAACCATTCTTATTACAATCGCCATAGAGGCAGACTCGCGCTACAAGCTGTAAAGCTTCATGCTCTTGACAATATCTACACTTTATATTTTTCTCATCCTCCACAATATTAACTTGCCCCCTCCTGGGCCATGGACTGGCGACGCCCTTGTCTGCGTCTTAAGCCCGGTCTCCACCGGAAAAGGGTAATGAGCGAGAAATGGTTAGCGGAACGGACTCCTTTTAAATTTTAACTAATTTTAACAGCATAAGCGTAGCACTAAGAAAGCATAGAGTAGAAACGACACTGGTGGATTGGATCATAAACATGTTACAGCTTAGGGCTGTTAGAGTGGACCTGCAAGGACAAACCAGGGGAGTGGTGGCAAAGGGCTGCCCGCAGGGCGGGGTCCTCTCACCACTCCTGTGGAACCTCGTGGCAAATGATCTAATCACCAAATTAAATGCACAGCGGTTCTTCACGGTAGGCTATGCCGACGACCTAGCCATTTTAATATCAGGGCATTTTGCCAGCGTGGCTTGCAATCTAATGAACAACGCGCTAAAGGTCCTCGAAGCATGGTGCACAGATTATGGGCTGACCGTAAACCCTACAAAAACGGAACTAGTGATGTTCACAAACAAGCGCAACCTAGGAACGTACCTACTCCCGTCCCTCTTCGGCACGAGACTGAGCCTATCAGAAGAGGTAAAGTACCTAGGCATTACAATGGATAGTAAACTAAACTGGGCTAAGCATTTGGACAATAAAATAAAGAAGGCCACCATCTCCTTCTGGCAATGTCGCAAGATGATAGGCAGGACATGGGGACTTCAGCCAAAAATAACCCTTTGGCTTTATAACACCGTTATTAGACCCTCACTCACGTACGGTGCCCTAGTATGGTGGCCTCGGACAAAACAGGTTTTAGACTCTGGGTTTTAAAACTATGGGAAACAGACACAAGAGCACACCATACTTGGATCTTGAGCCACAATAATAGGAGAACATGTAGGCAATAACCCTCTATTGCTTTCCGTTTATGATAGGATACCCAAAAAACATATACAGACAAGGAGCTACACTATACAACTACACGAGGAGCCCAGCGACAGCTCCAGCATACATGAAGTAAGAATATATACAGATGGCTCTAAAACAAAAACAGGTACCGGCGCCGGGACATTCTCGGAAGACCTAAACATCCACATATCAGCATCTCTAGGCCAGCACAACTCCATCTTCCAGGCAGAATGTGTCGGGATAATCCAAGCTGCTAGTGCAGTACTACGAAGAAAGGTAACTGGTTACAACATCAGAATCCTCTCGGACAGTGCTGCAGTACTACAGGCACTAAACAGGTACGAGCATAACTCCGGACTAACCATACAATGTCACCAGCTGCTGGAGGAGGTATGTAAGTCAAACAAGAGCATCACCCTACAATGGATCAAAGGTCACAGTGGATCTAGAGGCAACGACGGTGCAGATGCCCTTGCTAGGAGGGGCTCAGAAATGCAGACCGCAGGACCAGAGCCAAAAATTCCTCTCCCATTTAGTCAAGCACGATCCTGGATCCGCAGCAGAACCTTTGAACTACATCAAGCAAACTGGGCAAGTACACAGGACTGCAGGCAGTCGAAGGAGGCTTTTCCGGACCTAAATCTGAGATACTCCCGAAAACTCCTGAGCCTGAAACGTGACAAACTCCGCACTGTCATCGGAATTGTCACAGGACACTGCTCACTAAACAAGCACCTTTTTACACTGGGTGTTACAGACAGTCCACTATGCAGAGGATGCCTAAACACAGAGGAAACAGCAGCACATGTACTCCTTGAGTGCAGCAGCGTGGCACCTCAACGAGCACTCTATCTTGGAACACCGAAGACGCCTAGGGAAGCCTGCACCAGCATAAGCAAGCTGCTGGCCTTCCTAGAGGACATCGGGTGGCTGAACTAGCAACCACCACCCGTCACGCAAAAAGGGCCCACCAGCGGCCTACTTGCGGAAACCAGTCCGCTCACCAAGTACCAAGTACCAAGTACGGACTCCTTTTCAATTAAATAGGTTCACATTACCACCAACAAAGAGTATCTTTTGATTTCCACTGCTAAAGGAAAGGAGCTGAGCGAGTTCATTTCAACACTTTCTGCTCGCTCAGTCCTTTCCGCTCGACTATTTGTTGGTGGAAGTACAAGTATGCAGTTTATTCTTGCGAGTTAAACGGAGTCCTTAATGGCTCCGCTCCGCTCGCGGTGGAGGCCGGGTTTAAAGCTTACATTCTTTAGCGTCGACACAGATCTTGTCGCTGATAGCCAAAGTAAAGAGCTTGCTGGTCGCGTACAACTCGTTGGTAGATTTGTCATCGGCGCATGTCTCCAACCGCACGTTGGACAAATGCTTGACGTACTGCGGTGGTGAATCCCCAGGGGTTCCCCAGCCGGCGGCCTGCAACGAAAAGGCCTGTCAAATAAACCATCATCTTCTAAAAGTAAGAGTAATATCGTAAGAGTAGTAGAGTTCTTTGTGAAGGGCTCGTCCGGGGAAGTACTACCACCACGCCTTTTTCTGCCGCCAAGCAGCAACGCTGTGTTTCGGTTTGAAGAGTGTGGTTGCCGGTGTAATTACAGGCACATGAGGCTTAACATCTGTGTGCCTCAAGTTGATGGACGCAGGGCAGTGCAGCGTGGGGCACGTTCCTATCGTGCGTGACTTACGAGGCAATGCTTTGTTAATAGGTGATGGTTACCACTTAACATCAGGTGGGCCATCTGCTTGTGCCCTCAGCTAGTTGTATAAAAAAAACAACCCCTTAGACTTCCTTAAAAGAATCTGAAAGTCGAACTTGGTACCAAGAGATCTGAGGGGATATCTACCGTGCCTGGGGATCAAAGTCGTGAAGCTGTTTCAATGTGTTTCAACACTTAATCTCCAATTAACCCTATTTCTGCCAACCTATACACATAACCTATATCTTGACTTGACTTGCTAGTTTGACCCGTCCAAGATAATATAATCACAGGGACAAGCCAAGATGCTATCAATTATACCTACATTCATACATCGCCTTCCAATACAAACAAATCTAAACTAGCAGTTCGCCCCGAACTGAGATCTCGTGATGCGTCCCGCCAGACAAACATACATACATACATAAAATGCCAAATCGCCCAAGTTGAAACAAAGATCTTCGTTCGCTTCGCTCACTCGATCAATAAATCACTACATAGTATAAAACAAAGTCGCTTTCTCTGTCCCTATATCCCTATGTATGCTTAAATCTTTAAAACTACGCAACGGATTTTGATGCGGTTATATGTATAACTAGTGGCTTCCCGCGGCTTCGCACGCGTTGAAGTGGTGAGCCGTGATTGAGCCACAAACATCCAAACATCGTAACTTTCTCATTGATTTGTATATTATTAGGGTAGGATTTTAAATACCAACGCAGGTATAAGGGATACCTATAGGCGTACATTACCTATATTAGGTAAGGAGGTATAGGTACTGAGCTTAGCACAAACATGACAAATACAACAAAGACAACCTTACATGGAAAATATGTACGTATTTATTCCTAGTTTCTACCCCAAAAACAAACGAAACGAAACAGCTTTACGACTTTGAACCCCAGGCACGGTAGATACCCTCAGATTTCTTCGTACAAACTCAAGATTCCCGTTTTTAGAATGTCCCTTACAAACATTGACGCCTCGTTGTATCCTTTTTACTCGAGCGCAACGAAGGAGGGTAACGTTTTAGGGGTTGTTTTCGAAAATCAAACTGTTTTTTTGTTATATATCCACAGAACACATTTTCTTTTAGTTTGAAGTTAATTACACTACCCGGTCATAATAAAATCTCCCATACCAACCTTGAAACTTTGGCAGTCTTTTGCACCCTTTGCAGGGGTAGTTTTAAAATATTGAAAACGTGATTTTAAATTATTTATTGTGGAGATATTTACTTCAAGTTTGAAATAAATTGCACTATGCGTTAAAAATCTCCCATACTAACTTTAACAATCATTTGCACCCTTTGCAGGGGTAATTATCAAAAGTTAAAAGCGTCATTCTTAATTATTTATTTCTTAGTATATTTACCTCACGTTTTAAGTCAATCGCACCGCGCGTTAAAAAACTCCCATACAAACTTTGACATCCCTTTGCACACTTATTAAGGGTATTTAAAAAAATCTAATAATGCCTTTCCTATTTTTTAGCTTTGAAGTACATCTACTTCAAGTTTCAAGTTTGTAGGTTCAAGGAATACAATTTTTCATACCAACGTTTTCAACCCTTTTTACACCCTTAGGGGTGGAATTTCCAAAAATCTCTTCTTAGTACACCTCTACGCCATAAGACCTATATACTCTTCAAATTTCAAGTCTCTAGGACCAGCGGTCAATAAACTCCCATACAAACTTTGACACCCCTTTGCACACTTATTAAGGGTAGTTTCAAAAAACTAAAAATGTCTTTCCTTTTTTTTGCCTTGAAGTATATGTACTCCAAGTTTCAAGTTTGTAGATTAAAGGAATACAATTTTTCATACCAACGTTTTCAACCCTTTTTACACCCTTTTATTTATTTTATTAGGGGTTGAATTTCCAAAACTCCCTTCTTAGTATACCTCTACGCCAAAAAACCGATGTACTCTTCAAATTTCAAGTCTCTAGGACCAGCGGTCTAAAAACTCCCATACAAACTTTTACATCCCTTTGCACACTTATTAAGGGTAGTTTAAAAAAACTAAAAATGCCTTTCTTATTTCTTTGCGTTGAAGTATCTGTACTCCAAGTTTCAAGTTTGTAGGTTCAAGGAATACTATTTTTCATACAAACGTTTTCATCCCTTTTTACACCCTTAGGGGTTGAATTTCCAAAAATCCCTTCTTAGTACACCTCTACGTCATAAGACCTATGTACTCCTCAAGTTTCAAGTCTCTAGGACCAGCGGTTTAGGCTGTGCGTTGTCTATATGTCAGTCAGTCAGTCAGTCAGTCAGTCAGGACTTTGATTCTTATAGTATTAGAGAAGATACATGAATAATATAGTAGAGAAACACTGATCTAAAATTATCGGTGTTTCTCTAGGGTTTCTAATGTGATGTCGTAAACAAACGCGCTTACATTGCAAACGCTGGCTGAACCCTACGATATAGATCAAAATAATGTACACCTTGTACACCTTAAAAAGGTCTATAAAAAAGTTCGGGATGATATACCTATGCCTATCTCTTAGGGATAACCTACAACAACCTTGCGAAGCCGGGAGCGACCCTTGTAAAGAATGTTATGAGAGTGAATGAAGCGAAAGAGGTATGTAAGGATCGTAGCAAGTGGAAATCCGTGCTCTCTGCCTACCCCTATAGGAACAGGCGTGGCGTAGTATGTAAATATTAGTGGACATTCCACACAGCACTATCTCGCCCCAAACTAAGCCAAAGCTTGTGATATGGGAACCAGATAGCTGATATACTACTATTTTATTTTTATTATATTTATTCGATTGGCACCACACTGAAGCTTCAATAATATTGTATTATGGATCATACAAAAGACCGGTAGGAACCAAGCCATAAGTTTGTTGCCTGTTCTTCTAGGCTTTGGTCGCGTGGAACTGGCACCTAGAGTCACCTAGCTTTAAGACGTTTCAAAGTGATACCTTTGATTCTACTGAATAAACCTTGGAGTGGTTAAAACTATCACGAAGTGGCAGTATAGTAATTACCGGGACGTGGCAGAATGTCTGGGGAACAGCGGAGATGGGCTTGCAACTAGGGTTGCCAGGTAAGTCGTGAAAAAACAAAAACAAAAACAAAAAAAAAAAAAAAAAAACATTCTTATTATTATTTATTAATCTACCCTATTAATCTACATCACATAAATCAACTAGTAACAAAATATAATGCAGTCATAAAATTGTGGTCGCCAAGACTATGCTCACTTTGAGAAAGCCTTTATTAAACAATTGTATGAATATTTTAATCTACCTACTAGGTACTTACTTAACAAAACATATGCCTACTTGTGTAGGCGCTTGTGACCAGTAGTACCGACTTTCCCCAAAATACCGGACATTGTTCTGTCCGGTATGACCATTTATTTTTTACCGGACCGGCCTCGAAAATACCGGACATCTGGCAACCCTACTTGCAACATGTCACGTATGGAATACCAACTACTGCAAAATGTAAGTTTGGACTTACCTCCGACTATCCCTCAGACGTCCTCAAATAATCTGGAGTTACTTGGTGCTAAGAGATTTGGGATATCTACCGTCTTTATTTTTGGGCAGTGTTGCCCTAAAATAATGACTTGATTAATTACCTAGTTGTTTCAATTGACTTTTAATATATTCGGTGTAAATGATTAGTTCGGGAGATTTTTGTACTTTTTACCCACTAATCTACATCTACACTTCTACACTAATATTATAAAGAGGAAACATTTGTATTTTTGTATGTAACGAATAGGCTCAAAAACTACTGGTCCGATTTCAATAATTCTTTCACCATTAGAATGCTACATTATCCCTGAGTAACATAGGCTATTATATATTTTCAAAAAATCAGGGATCCTTACTAAAACTTCAATAATGTAACCCAAGGTGGAAAACAAAAACCTTACATTGCGTGCGCTGCGAAAACTATTGAAGATAGAACAAAATAATGTACTACTATTTTGTAGAACACGTCATCATCTACAAAAAATGTCGCGACAGCATATGTCTAACTATTATAGTTATGTCACAATAAGTGTTATTTTATTATAAAAAATTAATTGAAATGCCTCCGCTAGAAAAGGGTCTTTATTTGTACCTTGGTATTAATCCTTATCCAAATAAATTTCATAATTAAGACGGTTTCAATACCTATAGATTACTTCTTAAATTTTTCAAATCGGACATTCCATTCAAAAGATATGACCAAATTAAAAATGTTAACGGGTCCACGGGTCACGCGCGGGGTGCGATTTCACTCACTCAAGGAGAAGCGCGTGCAAATGTATGAAATAAGTAGACGCGAGGCTCGAACCCACGGTCTAAGTTTATCCTAAAATGTTCAAAAAATTTATGACCACCCATGCGAAGCTGGGACAGGCCGCTAGTAAATAATATAAATATTAGTCGACTTTCCACTCACCACTATCTAGCCCCAAACTAAGCCAGACCTTCTAATATGGGAACCAGACAGCTGTTATAACACATAAATACTTTTTTTTTGTAAATACATACTTACACCTTACATACATAATAACACCCAGACAGAGAACAAACATCTATGTTCATCACACAAATGTTTGTTCTCGGTGGGGATCGAACCCACGGCCTACGACGCAGAAGGCAGAGCTACTACCAACTGAGCTGTGAAGGCTGTCTATATACAATATTTATATATATATATATTTAGAATATATAATCATATAACTAGAATATTCGGTCTAGTAAATGTTTGGCTCGGGAGATTTTTGTACTTTTTACCCACAAATCTCCTTCTCACTCTGGCTCAGTCCACAAATCCCTTGCAAAGAGCATTTATTCGTCGTCCATTAATCAGGTGATGTTTTTTTAACATTTAAAAACCCCTCCTCACCCCTTGCGATATTTCGTGATTTTGCTAAACCACCTTCCCCCCTTTCAAGCCTCACGTGATTAATGGACGGTCCCTAAGCAACTTTGACTTTGACTTTGACTTTGAACTATGATAGATAATTTACCTTTCCCACATTCCTAGCCTTGAGCTGTTGCTGCTCGAAGCTATACTCGAAGTCGACGCACACGGGGCGGATGTAGTCGTTGTAACGGAACGGAGTGACGACTATCACGACGGCGATGTCATCCATAAAGTACGGTATCGCACCACTTCTACAAAAACAAGATGTAGAGAGATAGATAATACGTAATACACTCGTGGTTCGCCCCGAACTGAGATTTCGTGATGTCCGCTCCAGTCTTTTTTTTTCATATTTTTTAAAGACTTTGTCTCTGGGAAGCTCCACAGCCTTCACAGCTCAGTTGGTAGTAGCTCTGCCTTCTACGCCGTAGGCAGTGGGTTCAATCCCCACCGAGAACAAACATTTGTGTGATGAACATAGATTTTTGTTCTCTGTCTGGGTGTTACATAATATTTTGATCGAGTGAGCAAAGCGAACGAAGATCTTAGTTTCAACTTGGGCGATTTGGAATTTTATGTAGGTATGTATGTATGTATGTATGTTTGTCCGGCCATAACTTTCGAACCGTTGATCCGATCTGCATGAAAATTGATAAGTCCATAGCTTGTACTTGAGAAATTTACTGATAAGTATATGAGTAAAATCGGATGAAGGGTTATTAAGATACGGGGTTTTTTAAGGGGGCAAAAATAAAAAAAGTTAGATACTTTTTTTCTGGGACGTTCGGTTTTAGAGATACAAAAAAAAAGTTAAATTAAGATAACCAGCGATCCAAGAGCTCCCATCTCTAAGAGTTTCGTTGGTATCAAGGTTTTTCTACTGGTCGGCCAGTTCCTTTGCTTTTTCTTATTTTTTTTTTCTTGATGTAAATTAAGAAGGTACTCATTTCTCAGCAAATGGTGACAACGACCAGGTCTGATGATGGAGCCAAGGTCTGTTCAACGGAACTCTTCAATAAATAGACCAATTCAGTTGAAACTTGGTTACCATACTTAGTTAGTATGTGGTAGTCAGAAACAATTCCAGATATAAAGTTTGGACTTGCCTCTGATTATCACCTACTTAAATTTTCGGAGCATTTGGATCGCATCACGAGATCTCAGTTCGGGGCGAACTACTAGTATGTATTTACAAAAAAAAAGTATTTAAGTAGTATATCAGCTATCTAGTTCCCATATCACAAGCTTTGGCTAGATAGTGCTGTGTGGAATGTCCACCAATATTTATTTATTTACTAGTGGTTCACCCCGAACTGAGATTTCATGATGTCCGGTCCGCCCCAGTCTAACATTGATGCCCAACACGATATTTGGCCTCTGACTACCCTCTAATCTACTTGGGGTAACCCATCGTATCCCTTATCAGATTTAACTCATATACTTACCAGTAAATTTCTCAAGTACAAGCTATCGACTTACCAAATTTCATGCAGATCGGATCAACGGTTCGAAAGTTATGGCCAGACAAACATACATACATACATAAATAAAATGCCAAATCGCCCAAGTTGATTGTAAGATCTTCAACTAGTAGTTCGCCCCGAACTGAGATCTCGTGATGCGACCCGACGAACGCATCAAAACTTTGAGTCGGTAGTAGTCAGAGGCAAGTCCAAACATTATCTTTGAACTTTTTTCTGACTACCGCCTACTAACTTGGTATGGTTACCAAGTTTCAACTCTATTGGCCTATTTATTGAAGAGTTCCGTTGAACAGACCTTGGCTCCATCATCAGACCTGGTCGTCGTCACCATTTTATGAGAACTGAGTACCTCCTTAATTTATTTCAAGAAAAAAAATTAAGAAAAATCAAAGGAACTGGCCGACCAGTAGAAAAACCTTGATGTCAACGAAACTCTTAGAGATGGGAGCTCTTGGATCGCTGGTTATCTTAATTTAACTTTTTAATTTTATCTCGAAAACCAAGAGTCCCAAAAAAAAAGTAAAAATTGTTTTGGAATGTCCAAACAAAGCCCTTTCATATGACATGTAGCTTGATTTTTTTGTGTAACTTTTTTTATTTTTTCCCCCTTAAAAAACCCCATATCTTAAAAACCCTTCATCCGATTTTACTCATATACTTACCAGTAAATTTCTCAAGTACAAGCTATCGACATATCAAATTTCATGCAGATCGGATCAACGGTTCGAAAGTTATCGCCAGACAAACATACATACATACATACATACATACATACATAAAATGCCAAATCGCCCAAGTTGAAACTAAGATCTTCGTTCGCTTCGCTCACTCGATCAAAAATATCAACTAGTAGTTCGCCCCGAACTGAGATCTCGTGATGCAACCCGACGAACGCATCAAAACTTTGAGTACGTAGTAGTCAGAGGCAAGTCCAAACATTATCTTAGGACTTTTTTCTGACTACCGCCTACTAACTTGGTATGGTTACCAAGTTTCAACTCTATTGGCCTATTTATTGAAGAGTTCCGTTGAACAGCCCTTGGCTGCATCATCAGACCTGGTCGTCGTCACCATTTTATGAGAACTAAGTACCTCCTTTATTTATTTCAAGAAAAAAAAATAAGAAAAAGCAAAGGAATTGACCGACCAGTAGAAAAACCTTGATGTCAACGAAACTCATAGAGATGGGGGCTCTTGGATCGCTGGTTATCTTAATTTAGCTTTTATTATTTTATCTCAATAACCGAGCGTCACAAAAAAAAAGTAAAAATTGTTTTGGGATGTCCAAACAAAGCCCTTTCATATGACATGTAACTTGATTTTTTTATGTAACTTTTTTTATTTTTGCCCCTGTAAAAAACCCCATATCTCAAAACCCCTTCATCCGATTTTACTCATATACTTACCAGTAAATTTCTCAAGTACAAGCTATCGACATATCAAATTTCATGCAGATCGGATCAACGGTTCTAAAGTTATCGCCAGACAAACATACATACATACATACATACATACATACATAAAATGCCAAATCGCCCAAGTTGAAACTAAGATCTTCGTTCGCTTCGCTCACTCGATCAATAATATATCAATAAATACATTTGGAAATTGACTTTTAAAAAAATACATACCCTTGTTGGATGAATCCTGGCGCTAAATGTAGTTCTTTTACCTGCAAAATTAATATAAAAGAACTATAGAAATCAGAAGAAATTAAAAAGCTAGTTACCAAAATAATTCCTCTGAAATTTCTGTTACTTATAATAATTATTAATGTTACGCCCCACTGTTGTGTTGTGTTGTAAGGTTGTAATATTGTATTAAATAACATTGTAACAAGGATCATACAAAAGAACGGTAGGAACCAAGCCGTAAGTTTGTTGGCTGTTCTTCTAGGCTTTGGTCGCGTGGAACTGGCACCTAGAGACACCTAGCTTTAAGACGTTTCAAAGTGATCCTTGTGATTTTATTGAATAAATACCTTTTGACTTTGAAGGTCGTGGGTTTTAATTCCACTGAAAAAAATCGAAACTATTAAAACATTTTTTTAATAATACAGAAATCAGAAATCAGAAATCAGAAATTATTTATTCTATTACTGTAGTACAAAAAAGATCTTAAAGCTATGGTTATGTACAGTTTTAACAGTTTGTCCGTTCCGGACGTACAACAAACACGCATTGTTATATTCTAAAGTTTTCACCCAAGAACCAACTAAAACATTTTAATACCCACTAATAGGTACTCCCAATTTCTTGCAAGTAGGTAGGTATAATGAACTATAAGAAACCGAGATCTAGATATTATAGAGCTTCTATTTTATCGTTCATAATATTCGTTTAAGTTATAAAATGCATTCGAGACTAACCATTTTCTCAAATGATTTTTGAATATATTTCCTTGAAGAGGTTTAATTTTATCGGGTAAACTATTGTAAATTTTGATAGCTGCACCAAATGTACTTTTTTTATACATGGTGTTGTTAATCTGAGGTATACATATATTATATTTATGTTTCATTCTTAAGGAATCGGCTCTGATAGATTTTTTGTCAAAGAAATACTCAGTATTTTTTTTAACAAATAAACATATTTCCAATATATGTATAAATGCAGGTAAGCGTGAGTAACTTTTCATTTACAAAAATATTACGAAGAGATTCTGTACTTCTCATATTGTAGATAGAACGCAAGCTTTTCTTCTGCATAAGAAAAGCCGATTGGATATTTACAGAATTACCCCAGAAAATAATCCCATAACTTAACTGAGGATAAACAAATCCGTAGTAAGCCTGTTTTGCGATATTTTTAGAAGATATGGAGCTAAGAACAGCTAGTGCATAGCAATATTTTGAGATTTTTTTATTAATTTTACATATATGGTCCTTCCAGTTTAAATATGAATCTATTGTTATACCTAGAAAATTTGTGCTATTTATTTCTTTAACTTCGTTGCTTTTACATAGAATTTTTATATTAACTGGAGCAGTTTTATAGTTTTGAAAACGTAACATATTAGTTTTATTTATAGTTACTTTTAAATTTAAGTTTTCAAGCCAGCTTACAATGGAGCTTAGAGTAATATTTATTTCAGTTTCGAATTCAGAAGCAGTTCTTTTTCCCTGAGGAATGAAAATAGTTGCATCATCAGCAAACATGACACACATGTGTGTAGTGACTTCAGGCAAATTGTTTATGTACAATAGAAATAATAACGGCCCAAGTATACTACCTTGAGGCACTCCTAGTAATATTTTTTCAAATTTTGATTGTATTGTTTCTATTGTTTTTGTTTTTTTGTTATAAGTATCTATAATGGTTGATTGGCTTCGGTTGCTTAAGTAGGAGGCAATAAGAGAGAGTGCCACTCCTCGTACACCTATTCTTTCTAATTTGCTTAGTAATATATCATGCCTTACACAGTCAAAGGCTTTTGACATATCCAAGAAGAGAGCCACCCCATAAGATTTACTATTGATCTCTTCCCAAACTTGCTTCAACATCTTAAATATAGCTAATGTGGTATTTTTATCCTTTTGAAATCCAAATTGATTAGAGCTTAGAATTTTATTATAGTCTATAAATGAAATTAACCTTTTATATACTACTTTTTCAAAGATTTTTGAAATACTTGGTAGTAGAGCAATTGGCCTATAATTGCCCATATCGGTTTTTGGGCCTTTTTTATGAAGCGGTTTTATTAAACCTTTTTTAAGATCGTCTGGAAAACAACCATTATTATATACTGCTTACGTCAGACTTTTGAGTGTTTTCGTCCACCGGTTCCACCCAGGGTCTGGAGAGCTTCCCAACTGCCACAAGAATGCGGTCTGGTTTTATTACTCTCTCACGTGACATCGGAATCCATAGGAAGTGGGCGGCTGTGGAGAATATATGCCTTTTTATTTTATTCAATCAATTGTGACCGCTAAGGAGTTGGTGAGAGTCAGAATGGCGGGTGTACGCAGATCAAGTCACGATTAGAGCTAAACAATATAGCATTTTAAGAGTAGTAGAGCTCTTTACGAAAGGCTCGTCCGGGGAAGTACTACCACCACGCCTTTTTCTGCCGCCAAACAGCGTTGCTGTGTTTCGGTTTGAGGAGTGCGGTTGCCGGTGTAATTACAGGCACATGAGGCTTAACATCTGTATGCCTCAAGTTGATGGACGCAGGCCAGTGCATCGTAAGGCACGTTCCTATCGTGCGTCACTTGCGAGGCAATGCTTTGCTAAAGGTACTTAAATGGTATTTAAATTATGTATTACTAGTAGGGTTACAGAAAACAAAATGCGCAAGTACGCAGGTGATGGTTACCACTTAACATAAGGCCATCTGCTTGTTACATCAGCTAGTTGTAAAAAAAAGACGTAAATCACTATTACTACATAGTATAAAACAAAGTCGCTTTCTCTGTCCCTATATCCCTATTTATGCTTAAATATTTAAAACTACGCAACGGATTTTGATGCGGTTTTTTTTATAGAAAGAGTGATTCAAGAGGAAGGCTTATGTGCATAATACAAGCATAATCTCTTAGGGATAAC
This sequence comes from Chloroclysta siterata, assembly GCA_932294275.1. NCBI lineage: Eukaryota > Metazoa > Arthropoda > Insecta > Lepidoptera > Geometridae > Chloroclysta > Chloroclysta siterata. The sequence goes on from OW028595.1 coordinate 5,110,172, forward strand.
CTACAATAACCGCGCGAAGCCGGGGCGGGTCGCTAGATAGGTATAAAGGCCAAGTAATTAAAAAAAACATTATTTACCTGTCACAACGACCTTGCTGCTGATGAGAGAGCCTCCACACAGCCAATAAGGCCCCGAATTGGTCCGGCTGTAGATGCCAGCCTGCCATGGCACCTCCTTCCCAGAGGCAGACTCCGTCCCGCAAGCTTCACGTCATTTCATGAACAAAAAAGAATGAATATCTAATTGATCGAGTGAGCGAAGCGAACGAAGATTCTAGTTTCAACTTGGGCGATTTGGCATTTTATGTATGTATGTATGTATGTTTGTCTGGCCATAACTTTCGAACCGTTGATCCGATCTGCATGAAATTTGATAAGACGACAGCTTGTACTTGAGAAATTTACTGGTAAGTATATGATTAAAATCGGATGAAGGGTTTTTAAGATATGGGGTTTTTTAAGGGGACAAAAATAAAAAAAGTGACTTAAAAAAATCAAGTTACATGTCATACGAAAGGGCTTTGTCTGGACATTCCAAAACAATTTTTACTTTTTTTCTGGGACGCTCGGTTTTTGAGATACAACAAAAAAGTTAAATTAACATAACCAGCGACCCAAGAGCTCCCATCTCTAAGAGTTTCGTTGGCATCAAGGTTTTTCTACTGGTCGGCCAGTTACTTTGCTTTTTCTTATTTTTTTCTTGAAATAAATTAAGGAGGTACTCAGTTCTCATAAAATGGTGACAACGACCAGGTCTGATGATGGAGCCAAGGTCTGTTCAACGGAACTCTTCAATAAATAGGCCAATAGAGTTGAAACTTGGTTGCCGTACCAAGTTAGTAGGCGGTAGTCAGAAAAAAGTCCAAACATAATGTTTGGACTTGCCTTTGACTACCACCTACTCAAAGTTTTGGTGCGTTCGTCGGGTCGCATCACGAGATCTCAGGGGCCTTATGCTCACTTCGACAGAGATTATCTCACGTTAGAGATGACGTCATATCTCGTTCAATAACTCGTTGACCTTGCGTCTCGCATGAACTTTGTATGAGATGGGGAGTTAGATAGTGAGAATGGGGATAAATAGTTATCGAACGAGATATGACGTCATCTCTAACGTGAGATAATCTCTGTCGAAGTGAGCATAAGGCCCCAGATCGGGGCGAACTACTTGGTACTAGTTGAGATAAAGTGAGATCCCAAGTTACGCAACTTGGGATTTCCTTTACGTTTTAGGTAAATTTTAAAAATCATTTGACATAATTTAAAAATATTGTTACCTACCTTCATATATTTTAATGAGACGGCGCGCGACGCCCCGTTTACAGCCGATATCTCTATCTCTAATACTATACAACGTGTTTATTAAGAATTGTAGGGATCCGAAAGCAGGATATTCTACCGGTCATAACGAACAACTTTTGTTCTACGACTTTTAAAATTTCAAAGTTTTTCATTCATGAAATGCCTCTTAAACTTTTATCTAAAATGAATCTAAACGCATCATGAGGCAGCCCTATTTACAGCTGTTCTTTGACCTCTAGTTGTTAACCTTAGATAAAATAGGTAACAGAACTGCCACCAATTACCTAGTAATGTGCCTACCTAATAATGATGTTGCTGTTTTTAAAGATCTTGGTATGTAAAAGAAATATTTTCGCGACTGTAATCCCTAGTCACGGTAAACATTCTCTGAGATCTTTGGTACTAATACCTATTCAGTAACTAGGTACCTACGTGGCTACGTACTCAATATTTAATAGAATATTTATTTTTGTTTAATTACTAGATGTCGTAAACCAATGTTTATGATATTCATAGTTCTTTAAATTGTAACATGTTACTTTACCACCATGGTTCATTGACACGACAAAATTATTCAACTGCAATTTTGGGAAGTGTCTAGTCTGTCCTATTTAATCTTTGACTAACCTGTCTGTCATTGGTTGCATTTAAAAACGCATATCCAATCAGGACGGCCGACGGCCGCCGATCAGTGTTACCATTTTTGGCAGATTTCTGCCATTTGGCAGATTTTAAATATTTCAAGAAAAATCTTATTAGTTTGAATTTTTAATGAAATAATATTTATAATTTATTTATTTTTTACCGAACTGGAAACTTCTTATTCTTTTTTACCTTTATTGATTTGGTTTCTAAACAACTTCTATCTCGTTTTAGATAACTGCAAACCGTTACAAACGATCAAAAGATAGTAACTGAATGTAATGTAGGTATTTAATTTATTCCGTAGCCACGAAGGAGATGGTATGAAGTCATATTTTTGGTATTTTTATCGTCAAGCTTGGTAGATTTTGACAGATTTTTTGGCAGGTGTGTGGTAGAACCGCCACTTTTGAGATGGTCACCCTGTTTGTGTTTACATTAGCGATGTAACGATCTCGAAATTTTTCAAACCGACTCAAACCGGTCTGAAAAATATGCAAACCGACTTGTAAATCGAACCGCAAAAATATATGTAAACCGGTTTGAAACCGGGTTACAAACCGAAATGACAAAGTCAATACGACGAACCAATTTGTATTGCTCATGCTAGAATTTTATGTTATGGAAACCGAAACGAATGAGTTAAATTTATGTAATTTCAGTAATTTGTATTCATAATCCGGTATGAATACAAATTTAACTAATTCGTAGAACCCAAGAACAAATTGAATCGACTTTTTCAAGTCAATCTCATTTTCATATTTCGGTTCGGTCCGACCCGAAGTACCGACTCGCGGTTCCGCGCCGCACCGTGCGTGAGTTGAAGAGGGACAGCGATCAACAAACCGCTCGCTTACTCAACCCGTCCAGATCGGTTTGGCATAGGTTCAACCCGACTTGAACGGTTTGAAGCTCAACCCGGGTTGAACCGGGTTGGTAACCCGAGTCGTTACATCGCTAGTTTACATGCGTTGTTGTACATTGTTTTGTTGAGAAAATGTCATCAAACGTGATAAAATGGTGATTGTTATGTAAAAAGCCGTCGTCAGTCAGTGTGTGTATGAGCAGTGCCTACGAGGTAATGGTTTAGTGTGAAGTTTGAAGCCTGTGTCGTGCGAAATCTCGCAAACTTACCAAAATCCAGTTTTATCCAGTGTTATTATAGCCAGTAAATAATGACAAAATCCATAGGAACCAGTAAAAATATCGTGTCAGGGGATTGGCGGCGTACCTACCTACCTACCGAAAGGTAAGTATTTCAAATTATCTCGTAGGTTATCGTTGTTTTTCTCTTTCCTAGATAGAAGCGCGCGTGCGTGTGACCTTGACACGTACACAGACAGGGCTGTTGCAAATTTCTGAGAAAATATTAATTTTACTTTTCTATGGGAATTTCGAAAACGATGTATTCAACCGTTGCACACGTCAAAGTATTCCAGTGCTTGGTCTAAATACACGCTCTTTGTTTCCCTACATAACTTCATCAACACGTTGTATAAATCAAAGACTAACTACTATAAGAATCAAAGTCCTGACTGACTGACTGACTGACTGACGTATAGACAACGAACAGCCTAAACCGCTGGTCCTAGAGACTTTTAATTTGAGGAGTACATTACATAGGTCTTATGACGTAGAGGTGTACTAAGAAGGGATTTTTGGAAATTCAACCCCTAAGGGTGTAAAAAGGGATGCAAACGTTTGTATGAAAAATAGTATTCCTTGAACCTACAAACTTGAAAATTGGAGTACATATACTTCAAAGCAAAAAAATAGGGAAGGCATTTTTAGTTTTTTAAAACTACCCTTAATAAGTGTGCAAAGGGATGTCAAAGTTTGTATGGGAGTTTTTTGACCGAATGGTCCTAGAGACTTCAAACTTTATTGCGATTGATTTCAAACTTGAAGTAAATATACTCCACAATAAATAATTTAAAATCACGTTTTCAATATTTTAAAACCACCCGTGCAAAGGGATGTCAAAGTTTGTATGGGAGTTCATTAACGCGTGGTGCGATTGACTTAAAACTTGGGTAAAAATACTAAGAAATAAATAATTAAGAATGACACTTTTAATTTTTGATAATTACCTACCCCTGCAAAGGGTACAAATAGCTGTAAAAGTTAGTATGGGAGATTTTTAACGCATAGTGCGATTGATTTCAAACTTGAAGTAAATATACTCCACAATAAATAGTTATAAATCACGTTTTCAATATTTTAAAACTACCCCTGCAAAGGGTGCAAAAGACTGCCAAAGTTTCAAGGTTTGTAATGGAGATTTTTAACGCGTAGTGTAATTAACTTCAAACTAAAAGAAAATGTGTTCTGTGGATAAATAACATAAAGACGTTACCCTCCTTCGTTGCGCTAAAAAGGATACAACGAGGCGTCAATGTTCTAAAAACGGGAATCTTGAGTTGGTACGAAGAGATCTGAGGGTATCTACCGTATCAATGTCGTGAAGCTTTTGGGGTAGAAACTAGGAACAAATAACTACATATTTTCCGTGTAAGGTTGTCTTTGTTGTATTTGTCATGTTTGTGCTAAACTCAGTACCTATACCTACCTACCTAATATAGGTAATGTACGCCTATAGGTATCCTTTATACCTACTTATTTAAAATCCTATCCTAATAATATACAAATCAATGCGAAAGTTACGATGTTTGGATGTTTGTGGCTCAATCACGGTTCACCACTTCAACGCTTGCGAAGCCGCGGGAAGCCACTAGTTATTTATATTTTATGTAAAACATTTTATTCTGTAAATTTGACGAAATACTAAATCCACTTAGCAATATTATTTATTATTAATGATTATGTGTTTGCTATCAATAAATAATTTTCATTCATTTCATTCATTTACAAAATATTTTTGTATTTTTAGTTCTAAAAATTTAGAACTAAAAATACAAAAATATTTTGTGTTTGATCTTAAAATTCAAATAAGGTATACCTACTAGTCATTTAGTTATGGGAGAATTACGCTTGATCACACTTCGTTGTCATCGAACGAAGTGTGATCAAGCGTAATTCTCCCATAACTAAATGACTAGTAATCACAAAGTTTGCCAAAAACATATTTAATAACTAGCGGCCTGTCCCAGCTTCGCATGGGTGGTCATACATTTTTTGAACATTTTAGGATAAACTTAGACCGTAGGTTCGAGCCTCGCGTCTACTTAATTTCATACATTTGCACGCCCTTCTCCCTGAGTGAGTTAAATCGCACCCAGTGCGTGACCCGTAAACCCGTTAAAATTTTTAATTTCGTCATATCTTTTGAATGGAATGTCCGATTTGAAAAATTTAAGAAGTAATCTATAGGTATTGAAACCGTCTTAATTATAAAATGATTTATTTGGATAAGGATTAATACCAAGGTACAAATAAAGACCCTTTTCTAGCAGCATTTCAATTATTTTTTTATAATAAAAGAACACTTATTGTGACATAACTATAATAGTTAGACATATGCTGTCGCAACATTTTTTGTAGATGATGAAGTGTTCTACAAAATCGTAGTACATTATTTTGTTCTATCATCAATAGTTTTCGCAGCGCGATGTAAGGTTTTTGTTTTCCACCTTGGGTTACATTATTGGAGTTTTAGTAAGGATCCCTGATTTTTTTGAAAATATAATATATCTATGTTACTCAGGGATAATGTAGCATTCTAATGGTGAAAGAATTTTTGAAATCGGACCAGTAGTTTTTGAGCCTATTCGTTACATACAAAAATACAAATCTTTCCTTTTTATAATATTAGTGTAGATGTAGTTATGTAACATCTGACAAGCCAAGATGCTATTAATATTGCAAACAATTAGGTTGATTGATATTTTTCATCAATGATTTTAGTGATTTTATATATTTCAAAATGTTAAAAAAATAATATTTATCTAAGTAAAACTTGATTTCGTTTCGATTTATGTGTCATCCTATAGAGCACTTATTTACTTATGCAAATAAACATATTGTATCATTCAAGTCTCAAAGTCATAATCAAAAGGTATTTATTCAATAAAATCACAAGGATCACTTTGAAACGTCTTAAAGCTAGGTGTCTCTAGGTGCCAGTTCCACGCGACCAAAGCCTAGAAGAACAGCCAACAAACTTACGGCTTGGTTCCCACCGTTCTTTTGTATGATCATTTTACAAAGTAATAAATATGTAAGTAATACGATATTGAAGTTTAGTGAGGCGTAGGCATACAGAAAAAGGTAAACATACTCAAACTACTAGTCTTTAGTCTACTAGTCTATAATAAATACTTACCTATTAATTAGCAGTAGCAAATAGTTAAGTATATAAGAAGATAGTATAAATTATATGATTTAAGTAACATAAATTATATTTACCTTGAGAATTGACTCCTACAACAACAACAGAAATAAATAAAACAACAAACATGACGCACAAACACTGAACAAAACTTAAATCACAAAAGAATGTTTATAAAGCTACATATTCTGAAGTTTTAGCCTTTTTAATGCATGACTGAATAAAAAATAAATTAATAGTTTAATCTTAAAAGATATTAGTAAATACGTAGCTATAAAATAATATGATTTTTCCTCAAAGCACCGACAGCTACGAACTTCAACTTGCGAATGAGGAGGAATCAAGTTTTAGCTGAATTTTCCTGTTTATTTTTTGTATGTTTGACCGGTTTTACCACAACCAGTATATGTGAATGAATGACTAGCTGCCGCCCACGGCGTCGCTCGCATATTAGTAGTAACATAACATTTGCCGCCAGTAGGTTATTCAAAGTTTACTAAGATAGGGTTGACCTTGGCTCCATCATCAGGCCTCGTTCGGTCGTTGTCACCATTTTATGTGAACTGAGTACCTTCTTACCAAGCAAGAACCAAGCCGTAAGTTTGTTGCCTGTTCTTCTAGGCCTTGGTCGCGTGGAACTGGCACCTAGAGATCACCTAGCTTTAAGACGTTTCAAAGTGATCCTTGTGATTTTATTAAATAAATACTTTTTGACTTTGCCTTTAAAGTTGAAAAAATTCGGCAAATTAACAAAAAAATGTGATAATTTAAACATATTATTATCTATTTATGTTATAAACGATATAAAATTACATTATTCAATACATTTATCTGAGTTTCATTTTATTTTTCTCAATTATATTACTCTTATTCCCTGGCGCCTATTTTACCACTACCTATAAACACCATCTAGCGTCGAGTAGCGAAACAAGTTAAGAAGTTTTTATAAAATAATAGATGGCGCTAAAAGTCATATATTTACACATCATCTTCTGCCCGAAGCTGTGGAGTCTTTTCAGAGAACTGTTGTTTAGTTCTGCTCGCCTAGTACAATCTAAACCTCAATAATTGTTGCTTGGAGCTGTGGAGTCTTTTCACAGAACTGTTGTTTAGTTCTGCTCGCCTAGTACAATCTAAGCCTCAATCATTGTTGCTTGGAGCTGTGGAGTCTTTTCACAGAACTGTTGTTTAGTTCTGCTCGCCTAGTACAATCTAAGCCTCAATCATTGTTGCTTGGAGCTGTGGAGTCTTTTCACAGAACTGTTGTTTAGTTCTGCTCGCCTAGTACAATCTAAGCCTCAATCATTGTTGCTTGGAGCTGTGGAGTCTTTTCACAGAACTGTTGTTTAGTTCTGCTCGCCTAGTACAATCTAAGCCTCAATCATTGTTGCTTGGAGCTGTGGAGTCTTTTCACAGAACTGTTGTTTAGTTCTGCTCGCCTAGTACAATCTAAGCCTCAATCATTGTTGCTTGGAGCTGTGGAGTCTTTTCACAGAACTGTTGTTTAGTTCTGCTCGCCTAGTACAATCTAAGCCTCAATCATTGTTGCTTGGAGCTGTGGAGTCTTTTCACAGAACTGTTGTTTAGTTCTGCTCGCCTAGTACAATCTAAGCCTCAATCATTGTTGCTTGGAGCTGTGGAGTCTTTTCACAGAACTGTTGTTTAGTTCTGCTCGCCTAGTACAATCTAAGCCTCAATCATTGTTGCTTGGAGCTGTGGAGTCTTTTCACAGAACTGTTGTTTAGTTCTGCTCGCCTAGTACAATCTAAGCCTCAATCATTGTTGCTTGGAGCTGTGGAGTCTTTTCACAGAACTGTTGTTTAGTTCTGCTCGCCTAGTACAATCTAAGCCTCAATCATTGTTGCTTGGAGCTGTGGAGTCTTTTCACAGAACTGTTGTTTAGTTCTGCTCGCCTAGTACAATCTAAGCCTCAATCATTGTTGCTTGGAGCTGTGGAGTCTTTTCACAGAACTGTTGTTTAGTTCTGCTCGCCTAGTACAATCTAAGCCTCAATCATTGTTGCTTGGAGCTGTGGAGTCTTTTCACAGAACTGTTGTTTAGTTCTGCTCGCCTAGTACAATCTAAACCTCAATTACCTTATGCCATATTTTGACACCCTGGTAAGTTTTCTTTAAATCACAATAATTAAATAGAATAAAAAAACTTTAATAAAGCACAATAAAATCACTGATAAATATGTTTATTTCTGTCATAACAAGCCTCCTGGTAACATTTATTGTATCTATTTATCATTAACCATTTATTAGCAAGAGATAACAACGGTTTAAGCATTGCTTGTCTACAACTTCAACTTCTTCTTTTTTAGCTACTATGGCTATTGTCACAATTCTGCCATTTCATGCTAGTTTCATAAGCTTACGGCCGGTTTCTGAAAGCTCGATCAAAAATAATCGGATGTCAAGTTAACCGCCATTTCAGCTAGTACATCGAATTAGATAGAGATAGCAAGTGACTTGTCATGCGATTAGTTTTGATCGGGCTTTCAAAAACCGGTCGTTAAGTGACTATATATCTGTCAAAAACGGCTTGATAAAGTCCACGTGCTTGATAATATGCGTGAAGCTGGTGTAAGTGTCAGTATTGCAGGCGTCATTGCTGCTTGGAGCCGTGGAAACAACTCCTCGCAGGTAATGTCTCTCCACGCCGCGATCCGTCGCAGGGAAGGCAAGCCCACCGCCGCTGTCGCCTTTACACAGCGCAGAGTTCGCTGTAAACAAATTTGTTGAATTCATTATAATTGTTATTGAAGGTACCTACCTACATACTTTGACGGCTGTCAAAGTAGGTAGGTACTTCTCGCTCAGACATTTCGACATTTGGAAGATGAAAAATCACATTATCCTAGTTTTGAAAATATTCTTGCTAAACTGTGTATTCTTCACAGTTTAGCAAGAATATTTTCATATTTTAAGAATATTTCCTCCCAAAAACATTGCTTTACTAGTTTCGTATTTATGCAAACTTTCTAGTAGGAAACATGTTTGGATCAAAATGATATTTTTGCTGACCTTGATTATTTTTCATAAATAAGTTCAGTGTTGTAAATAAATTAGTTTTATTATTAGTATGCTTATAAGTAAGCGAACAAGCATACGCCCCACGTAATGGAAAGCGTTTGTACTATGAGAACCAGATAACTGATAGAATACTTTTCTTATGTGAGAATATTAATATTCACAATAAAGTTTTTTTTTATCGTGTACGCTATTATTTTATATCATTACTATTACTACTAGCCCATAGTGTCGCATTTTTGAGCAAAAGCCTCCCCCCATTGCCGACAGTCACTACGATTATGAGCCTATAATATTACTCTAATAATATTACAATCTAGCCATAATTACGGCTAAAAGATATTTTAACACTGACCAAGTTTTTTAAAGTAAGCTGTAAATATTAATAGATAAAAAATTACTTAGTTGCGTGCCCGCGCAGATCTTATCGCTGGTGATGTACTCTCCGAAGTCAGGGGGAGACTCGGCGATGCAAGTCCCCACTTCCACGTAAGGCATCTCGAGGACTCGGAGAACGGGCGATGCTTTGCCGTTTGCTGCTGTCAGTCCCCAGCCCGCAACCTGCGTTTGTTTATATAATTTAATTTCTTCGGACAGCAAGTTCCCAAGTTAGTATAGGAAGAGTGGTTGAGAGAGTAGAGAGCTCTTTGTAACACATGTGACATAAATGAGACACACATGTAACACACATGTGACACAAATCTGACACAAATATGAAACATATGAGACACATGTGAATCAAATCAGACACACATGAGACACTCATGTGAAATACAATGAAAGATATGTGACAAATATCTGACACACATGCGATACACATGAGTCAAACATGAAAGCCCATATGAAACAAATGTGACAAACATAAAATACATGAGACACACATGATACACATAAGACCCATATAAGCCACACATCAAACACATATGAAACACATACGAAACAAATGTGACAAACATGAGATACATGAGACACACAGTAGAAACATATATGTGACACACATATGACACACATGAGACACCCATAAGACACTCAGTCACTTTACGGCAGCCACGGGAGGTGATGGAGGGGTCCTATTCTAAGCCTCACCACCACACCATGGTTATATTCATATTGTTTATTGATTTTTTTATGTTACATAGTAAAGTATTAATGTTAAAAATGGTGGAATACATAATAAGCCCGTAGTCGAGCTAGGGCATGGAAATATTTGAAGCGGGTCGAAGTTTGAAGTATTAAGCTAACAGCTAACAAAAATCTGTCGAATAATAAACTATACTTAAACTATTGCCATCTCTTACCAATACGTAATGGCAAATAGAGACAGCGAATTATTTAAATTTAAGCACCATTTTTATAGTATGAGGGTTAATGTTTGGGACTGTACAATTCGATTAAGTTACAATATTTTGAGTTTACCTTGCCCTTATTGATGGTCTGCAGCTGTAGCCTGTCGAAGTTTGAGTCAAAGCTGAGGCACACGGGCCGAATGTACGGCTTAAACTGCAATGCCGTCTTCAGTACAACAACGGCGATGTCGTCTTGGAAGCTTGCGCCCGCGCCTTGATACCGTGTCGGTATGTGTATGTTCTGAATCTGGGTAAATAAATCATTAATATAAATATTCTTGGGTAATAAATATTCTTCACAGCAATATCTAGCTCTAAACTAGGCAAAGCTGATGATACCGTGTCGATATGTGTATGTTCTGAATCAGGGTAAATCCTACTAATATTATAAACGCGAAAGTTTGTAAGTAAGTATGGATGGATGTTTGTTACTCTTTCAAAAACTACTGAATGGATTTTAATGAAACTTTACAATAATATAGCTTATACATCAGAATAACACATAGGCTACAATTTATAAAGATATTGTGTGACTAATCCTGCGCAGGCGAAGTCGCGGGCACCAGCTTGCAAATAATAAAAATAAATATTGGTGAATATCCCTACAGCAATATCTAGCTCCCAAACTAAGCAAAGCTTGGACTATGGGAACAGATAGCATTATATAAAAATAAGGTTTCTTTTGTAAATTCAAAGGTAACAGCCTCCTCCAGGTTCTCTGTGCGTCCCTGTTCTTTGCAGTGGTGATCTACCTGCATCCAGCAATTTCTACTATACCATCGGTACACCTCTCTCTCTCTTGTCGTGTCACTAGTGTCTTTCGAAACAGTGTGGTGAAAGGATTTTAAGGGCTCCTTTCGAGCACTTGACACATGTTATAGAACTTTTTAGGTTCTACGACATGCCGGTTTCCTCACGATGTTTTCCTTCACCGTTTGAGACTACTGGCTTGAGGATTGGAAGGCGGGGCCACTACCACTAGACCGCCAGTGCTCTCGGTCCACCCATTCTACTGTATCATCGGCTCAAGTGGATACGCGAAAAATACCCGTGTAATTGATTGAGCGAGCGAAGCCACGCGAAGCGAACGAAGATGTTAAAATCAACTTGGGCGATTTGGCATTTTATGTATGCATGTATGTATGTATGTTTGTCACGCCATAACTTTCGAACCGTTGATCCGATCTGCATGAAATAAATAGGCCAATAGAGTTGAAACTTGGTTACCATACCAAGTTAGTAGGTGGTAGTCCTCTAGACTACCACCTACTCAAAGTTTTGGTGCGTTCGTGGGGTCGCATCACGAGATCTCAGTTCAGGTTGTATTCAATATCTTACTTCAGATTTCTGTGGTTCGTCTTGCTTATCGTCCCAGGGACGGTACAGCTTGCCAACTGCCACCGCGAAAAGGGAAACCGGTAGCTTTTTCTCAAGATCAGTCCAGAAGCAATGGGCAGCTGGAAGTGGAACAGAAAATTTTTTGAGGAGGTAGTTCTTTTTACTGAGAAAGAAGAATTATTTAAGGTATTTATTCTTAAGAATACCTTAAATTATTTTAAGAATCTAAATCTTATGATTTAGATTCATAAAAATTAGTTTTTGAATATATGTATAATAATAATTATTATAACAGTGCTTTATTTAGATAAATCCTACACGGACTGGTTAAAAACTTTTCTAAATCATTACATCTTAATATATATAAATTATGCGTCACGTTGTTTGTCCGCGATGGACTCCTAATCTACTAAACCGATTTCAATCAAATTTGCGCACCGTGTGCAGTTTGATCTAACTTAAAAGATAGGATAGCCTTCATATCAATTTATAGCCGCAATATTATTTTATTGCAAATTTGACACCGCCCAACAAAGTGGGCACGGGTCAGCTAGAATTTTATACAACGTGTAACATAATACCCCTATAACCCCGGAAGCAGGGTATTCTATAGGTCATGGCGCTGCCACATTTAGTAAACGCAAATAGCGAATGTACCAAGGTCACGTACACATTAACAGGGTTGTTGCAAACTTCTTAGGTTTTTATTAATAAACTAGCGGCCTGTCCCAGCTTCGCATGGGTGGTCATAAATTTTTTGAACATTTTAGGATAAACTTAGACCGTGGGTTCGAGCCTCGCGTCTACTTATTTCATACATTTGCACGCGCTTCTCCTTGAGTGAGTGAAATCGCACCCCGCGCGTGACCGGTGGACCCGTAAACATTTTTAATTTCGTCATATCTTTTGAATGGAATGTCCGATTTGAAAAATTTAAGAAGTAATCTATAGGTATTGAAACCGTCTTAATTATGAAATGATTTATTTGGATAAGGATTAATACCAAGGTACAAATAAAGACCCTTTTCTAGCGGAGGCATTTCAATTAATTTTTTATAATAAAAGAACACTTATTGTGACATAACTATAATAGTTAGACATATGCTGTCGCGACATTTTTTGTAGATGATAACGTGTTCTACAAAATCGTAGTACATTATTTTGTTCTATCTTCAATAGTTTTCGCAGCGCACGCGATGTAAGGTTTTTTGTTTTCCACCTTGGGTTACATTATTGAAGTTTTAGTAAGGATCCCTGATTTTTTTGAAAATATAATATAGCCTATGTTACTCAGGGATAATGTAGCATTCTAATGGTGAAAGAATTTTTGAAATCGGACAAGTAGTTTTTGAGCCTATTCGTTACATACAAAAATACAAAAATACAAAAATACAAAAATACAAAAATACAAAGTTTACCTCTTTATAATATTAGTGTAGATATAAACACAATACAAAGCAACGCTACTCCTACGAAGCAATTGATTACCCTGAATTGTATAAGCGTATGAAGACTATAGAAATTAACGAAATCAACAAGGACCACAACTACAATATCCTCGAACTCCATTTACAAGAACAAGTGAAAAAACATAAAACAACAAAACTAAAAATACTTAACTTACCACAAGATGACTGGATTAATAAGACGATTATAAGTGGAATTCACAAAAGAAACTCACTATGGCAAAAAGTGAAGGAAAACCCGAATGATAAACAGATACAAAAAATATTTACAAAGGAAAAAAACGACTTGCACAAACTCATAAAAAGGAATTTTACTATAGATCTTTTAAAAATTGTAACAATGACCCTAAAAAGATTTGGAATCTCATAAACACACTAGCTAATAATAAAATTAAATCGGACCTTAAGCCACCCAGACTTATAATCAATGCTAATACTGTTACAGATGGAAATGATATCTGCGAAGAATTTAATAATTTCTTTTCCTCGATTGGTGTCGAGCTGGCAAATAAGATACCGAATCATCATCGTAACGATACTTCTAAAACTATGACTTACAATGAAAAAAAAACAATACATACATTATCAAACTTTGATCCATGCACATTAAAAGAAACTATCGATATTATAAATAGTCTAGATTCAAATTGTAGTACAGGTATTGACGGCATTAATACTAAAACAATAAAATGTCTAAGTGAGGTGATAGGAAGAAATTTAACTGATTGTATCAACAAATGTATGAATATGGGTGTCTTCCCTGACAGTCTAAAGGTTGCCAAAATCTCGCCAATTTACAAATCTGGCTCCAAATCCGACCCAGGAAACTATCGGCCCATATCTATACTACCAGTAATGTCAAAGATTTTTGAAAGAGTCGTACACAAACGGATTAATGAACACCTAGAAAAGTTAGATTTTCTATATAATCGTCAATATGGATTTCGTTCAAGATCCAGCACCCTATCAGCCGTAACAGATTTAGTGACTAAAATCAATACTGAAATAGACGAAAAAAATATTGTACTAGGAATATTTATCGATTTGAAAAAGGCCTTCGATACAGTGAGCCATTCATTACTTCTTGCCAAATTAAACGACTTAGGAATATCCGGATCAGCTTATCAACTACTAGAATCATATTTGACTAATAGAACTCAAGTCGTAAGAATAGGAGCATATACAAGCAACCCACATAGGATCGAATGCGGAATCCCTCAGGGCTCTATATTGGGCCCGATGCTTTTTTTGATTTATGTAAACAACATTTGCAAAGTTGATTTAACGGGGCAGATAACATTATATGCCGACGATACATGTCTCTTTTATTTTGGAAAAAATCTTATTAAAATTGTAAATGAAGCACAGAACGATCTAACGAAGTATAATACATGGTGTCAGTGTAACCTCCTTACTATTAATACCAAAAAAACATCTTTCATGATATTTTCACCAAAAAATAAAAAATTACCTGATCATCCACCGCTGATTATAAACAACGATATACTGCTCAGATCGCACCAGGAAAAATACCTAGGTCTGCTCCTAGATGACAAGTTGACATGGAAGCCTCACATAAATTCAGTTAAAAATAAGATAACTTCCCTTACTGGCGCCGTTCGTAGAATGTCGAATTGTGTTCCTCATAAAACTCGACTAATGATATACAATGCACTTGTTAAATCCAACTTAGACTACCTGATCGAGATCTGGGGTTGTGCTGCAAAAACAAACCTTAAATCACTCCAAATAGCCCAAAATAAAATAATAAAAACACTATTTCACTATGACAAGCTAACACACACACCAACACTATACAAAAAAACAAATTTGCTTAACCTAAATCAGATTTATACACAAAATATATGCATTTTAATTAAAAAAATTATGTCTGGTCATTTACACTCACAAACGACTTTTACCAAAAGAACTTACACGCACAGCTTACGAAATACAAACAAAATTAAACTACATGCACCTAGAACAAATTATGGCAAGAGAAATATCCTTTACGACGGGTCCAAAATATTTAATAACCTGCCAAGCGAAATTAAGGAGATTACTAAAGTTCACGCATTCAAAGTAAAACTTAAAGCATATGTTAGCGAAAACATAGAATGATTATGAACACTTACCTACCTACTTCAAATATTTGTTGGGATATTCGCATAAATAAAAAAAAAATATTTAAAAATACATACCTTAACTGTTACAAAATTTTCAGTATTAGTCGTTGCATGATTTTCGGTTTTATATACACAGAACTCCTCACTGAGGCAATCGATGCGCCAGGCGCTATGTGACCTTTCTGAATGGTTTATCTATGAGGTTTATTACCTACACTATAATAAAACCGCAGCAGGCATTTGCGAGTGTTTACTCCGCTCCTACAGAAGTATACCTACCACAGGCCGTGCTCGGCACCATTCCGCTGCCACTTATCTTTTATCGTGGACTACCTTTAATTTTTACCACATTTTTTTCTTTTTCTATTTTTATTTCTATCTGTACCTACTTAGCTTGGTGACTTGAGAACGTACCTACTCTTACGTACGAATTCTGTTGGGAGCCTAGAAAGTTAAAGTGGCTAGGACAAACCTAAACTACTACCTAACTAAGAATCTACCTCTGCCGATACATATACATATATTTTATTATATTATCATTTTGTCTACGATCTTTTTGGTTATTTATTGAGTGGGTACTTTTTAATAATAATAGGTTTTTCTGCCTAGTTATTTATGTAACTATAATGTAGACTTGGTTTGTTTTGAATGCGTTTTATAGTGTTTGCCTACATGATAATTTTTTTGTTTACTCTTACTCAAAAAGTTACAAACTGGTACCCATGTAAACTTACCTAACCTGTAATAATTGTCTACCTACAACACTTAGAAAATGTATCTAGCATTAAGCACCTACCTACTAGCTGACTACCAACCTTATCTTTTAACTACCTACTAGAAATTGTATTAAGACTCATTATAAGTGGACTGTAAAGTCCTTCTATGAGTTATTTAATAATAAAGATCTTTAAACCGAAATTACATTGAAACAAGGATCATACAAAATAACGGTAGGAACCAAGCCGTAAGTTTGTTGGCTGTTCTTCTAGGCTTTGGTCGCGTGGAACTGGCACCTAGAGTCACCTTAAGACGTTTCAAAGTGATCCTTGTGATTTTATAGAATAAATAAATTTTGACTGACTTTTAGTTACTTACCTGATATAATAAGATTGCTGCTGATGATAGACCCGCCACAGATCTGCATGTAGGGCACGGTGTTGGTCCGGTAGATGCCAGCATGCCACGGCAGCTCGCCTCGCTTCACCGGTCTCCCGCCTACCACCAGCTCTTTGCCGTCCGGAGTCACCCTGCCACATTCTAAAAGCAAATGAAAATATTATATATATGAATCTACATATTAAAAAGTATGTTTAGTTTAGCGTTTTTTTTAATACAACTAGCTTATGGAAAAAGCAGATGGCTAATTGTTAAGTGGTAACCATCACCTATAACAAAGCATTGCCTCGTAAGTCACGCACGATAGGAACGTGCCCTACGATGCACTGCCCTGCGTCCATAAACTTGAGACATACAGATGTTAAGCCTCATGTGCCTGTAATTACACCGGCAACCACACTCTTCAAACTTCGGTTAGACATTCGCGCTGCCATTCGCATGGACGGAAGTGTTGCCGTCCATATGTCTGCGGCAGCGTCGCCGGCAATGTGTGTTCACAACACGGGCAACGCGAGTGGACATGGAAGTGGCCTGTTTACATTCTCGCATGCCCAAGTACCTGCGCATGTCTCTGCACATTTCCACGGACATGAGCTGAGTGTAAACGGGGTACCTATTAAAAATTGCCGCATTGGAAAGACTCAAGAGGAAACTGCATTCAGAACCCCGACAAGAGCAAAGCACTAAGGCTCCTGGGATAGTATTAGCAATATTGTATACCCGAAATGAGAAATGAGACTGTTGCAACAAAATTATCTACCTACTGTAAGATCTAGATAGAAAATAGATAGAAAATTCTTTATTGCACAAATAAAATATACTGTACATAGGCGAGCTTAATGCTGGATAGCATTATCTACCAGCTAACCTTTGGGTAATGAGACAACATTTTTGGGTAGTGCACATTGAATGAAGGCCTATACTAAACAAAGCAAAGATTTAGAAAAGTACATAACTAAGTATTTAACAAACTAATAAACTAAATTTAGGTCTAAAATAAACATACTAAACTAATACTAAAATATATATAATATAACATAACTCACCTAAGTAACTACTATAAGAAAAAAGAAGAAATTATTTATTGTTATAAGATTCTATCATGAGGGATAGGTAGTGGGTATTGATTTTGGATTTGAAGACTTCAAGAGAGGATGCCCCACGATATTGATGAGGAATACTGTTCCAGAGTCGAATAGCCGTGGTAGTGAAGGAGTTTGAGTAGCAAGATGTGCTGTGTTGAGGAGTCGTCAGCATGAGTCTAAGTGTAGATCTAACAGAGCGATCTGTGTTATGCAATGGAGTGAAGCGTTCCTTGAGATAGTTTGGAGATTGAGGGTTATTCAAGATGTTGTACAGAAGACACAGTATATGAACATCCCGACGCTCTCTGATCTCAAGCCATTTCAGTTGCAGATCTAATTGATCGAGTGAGCGAAGCGAACGAAGATCCTAGTTTCAACTTGGGCGATTTGGCATTTTATGTATGTATTTATGTATGTTTTTCTGGCCATAACTTTCGAACCGTTGATCCGATCTGCATGAAATTTGATAAGTCGATAGCTTGTACTTGAGAAATGAAAAATTTTAAATAAATATTTCATTTCATTAAAGCCATCTCGATTTTAGCGTACTCGGGCCTCTGTAGGTATGTAAATTACCTGGTGAGCATCTAGCCACGTAGTCCCATTGTCCGTCGTCCTTGCACCGCATGAAGTTGAGGGTGTTAGGCGAGTAGTAGTGCGGCTGCCGGCACTGCGGACTAACGATGGTACCGATGGCCTCGTGGTCACTGAATAGAATATAATGGAATATAATGGAATATAATGAAAGATAATGGAATATAATGGAATATAATGGAATATAATGGAATATAATGGAATATAATGGAATATAATGGAATATAATGGAATATAATGGAATATAATGGAATATAATGGAATATAATGGAATATAATGGAATATAATGGAATATAATGGATATTCCATATATAATGGAATAGAAAGACATTCTATTCTTTAGAGAATAGAGAATAATAAAATAGAATGGAGAATAATAAAATACAGATCATCTGACACAAAAGTTAATTAAATAAAATCAGCGAAAATGGGTGCGAAAATACGTGATGAATAAGTACTCGCTGCAGACGGGCGTCGTCATATAAAACAAATAACATTACATACATGCCTAAATTAGTCACATCACTGTCAAAGTAAACATATAAAGAAAAAAAAAGAATTTAACCTGCACTCGCGGGAGCCGACCACGGCGCCGGAGACCAGGCACCGGTAGTCCACTGAGTGGTGCGGCTTGAGCTGGCACATGCCTTGAAGGAAGAATAAATTAAAGATTATGTCTCAAGATCATCAGGGTGCGATATGTGCGATAGTGGAGTAGGTAAATTAAAGATTATGTCCCAAAATCATCAGAGGACGTATTACGAGTTTAGTGCCGATCGAGTGCCGATCGTCGGTCGTTACGATACACCGAATGCTCTATGATTAAAAACAGGATCTCAAAGAATACGCTAGATGCCGTTGATTTATTTTCATAGAAAATTCGGTGTATCTTAACGATCGACGATCGGCACTAAACTCGTAATAAGCCCTCAGAGTGCGATATAGTAGTAGAGCTCTTTGTGTGTGGCTCGTCCGGAGAAGTACTACCACCATGCCTTTTTCTGCCGCCAAGCAGCGTTACGGTGATTCTGTTTGAAGGGTGTGGTTACGTAAGGTAAAAACTTACGGACACAACTCGGTAAGTTCTCAGGCCAGAATCCGTGTAACAGCTGATAGATCTAGCGCCCGCGACGCCGTACCCGCGCTCGCAAGCTACGGTGAGGGCCACTAGCACGAAGGCCTCGCCCCACTGACGTACGCGACGTATTCTACCTTGGTAGTCTTGACATAGAATAAGATAGGAATCTTCCAATCTTTTCCCAAAACCAACTTACGGACACAACTCGGTAAGTTCTCAGGCCAGAATCCGTTGTAAAAGCTGATAGTGCTAGCGCCCGCGACGCCGTACCCGCGCTCGCAAGCCACGGTGAGGGCCACTAGCACGAAGCCCTCGCCCCCACTGGTGTTCGCGACGTGCGTGACGTTTGTGGTGTACGTGCCGAATTCGGGGAATGGAGGGAGCACGCATTTGCCGATTTGTTTTCTAGAAAAAAAATTTTTTTTTTATTCGGCGTTTTTATATTAGGTTACTCAGTTCTTATTTTAATTATACAGGGTGCCCCAGAAATCAACGTCAAGCCGAAAACGGGCGATGGGCCAAGTCATGATAGTTATCAGAAGAATATTTAAAAAAATATTTACCATGCACCCTGTGATGATCTTTTAAGTCCTGTGACTACAAATATTAACTTTTCGTGAAACTTTTTTCTGTAATGTAACCATGAATAACCCTTCTGTAAAATACAATTCAAAATTAAATCATAACTGCCTCAGTTTTAAATTAAATATTGGAATATTTGGCCAACATTTAATTTAAAATAATTACATCACCCAATTTTAACCGACTGTACCGTAACGGGCGATCCATCGCCCGTTTTCGGCTTGACGTTGATTTCTGGGACACCCTGTATGACGTAAAATAAACTTCTATTCTGTTCTACCCTGTTCTACCCTATTCTACCCTGTTCTACCCTGTTCTACTCTGTTCTACTCTGTTCTACTTCATTCCATATTTCAACACAAATCTTACGGTATTTCCTCCACAGTTTCGTTCCAGTATTTTCTGATGAAACTCTCATGTTTCCGCAAAGACGTAAATCCGTAGTAGGTGTCAATGGTGCAGGCCTTGGTGGCGTCCACAGCTGCCGAGAGAACCCCGCGAAGGTAGTATTTGTCGATCCCTGAAGTATTCGTAGGGAACGCAAGGCCAATGCCACTGTCGCCATTGCAAGGCGCAGAGTTTGCTAAATCAAAAACAGAATTTTATGAGTATTTTTGTAGTAAAGTCAAATTCAAAAGGTATTTGTTCAATAAAATCACAAGGATCACTTTGAACCGTCTTGAAGCTAGGTGACTCTAGGTGCCAGTTTCACGCGACCAAAGCCTAGAAGAACAGCCAACAAACTTACGGCTTGGTTCCTACCGTTCTTTTGTATGATCCTTTTACAAAGTAATAAATATGTAATACAATATTGAAGTTTAGTGAGGCGTAGAAGAACAGGCAAAAAACTTAGTTAAAGTAGAGTAAAAGATTGATTAACAAATGATTAAATGGCCGTTAAATATGTCAAAATGTACGCGTTTGACATCTAATGTTAGATTTAACGGCCTGTTAATCCTTGATTAGTAACTAACAGAGCATGGTGAAATCAGCTCGTATTTTTTATTAAACAAGTGAGCTTCAAAAATCTCTAATACTATAAGAATCAAAGTCCTGACTGACTGACTGACTGACTGACTGACTGACTGACTGACTGACTGACTGACATATAGACAACGCACAGCCTAAACCGCTGGTCCTAGAGACTTGAAATTTGGGGAGTACATAGGTCTTATGGCGTAGACGTGTACTAAGAAGGGATTTTTGGAAATTCAACCCCTAAGGGTGCAAAAAGGGATGAAAACGTTTGTATGAAAAATTGTATTCCTTGAACCTACAAACTTGAAACTTGGAGTACATATACTTCAAGACAAAAAAATAGGAAATACGTTTTTAGTTTTTTAAAACTACCCTTAATAAGTGTGCTAAGGGATGTAAAAGTATGTATGGGAGTTTTTTGACCGCTGGTCCTAGAGACTTGAAATTTGAAGAGTACATAGGTCTTAAGGCGTAGAGGTGTACTAAGAAGGGATTTTTGGAAATTCAACCCCTAAGGGTGTAAAAAGGGATGAAAACGTTTGTATGAAAAATTGTATTCCTTGAACCTACAAACTTGAAACTTGGAGTACATATATTTCAAGACAAAAAAATAGGAAATACATGTTTAATTTTTTAAAACTACCCTTATTAAGTGTGCTAAGGGATGTAAAAGTATGTATGGGAGTTTTTTGACCGCTGGTCCTAGAGACTTGAAATTTGAAGAGTACATAGGTCTTATAGCGTAGAGGTGTACTAAGAAGGTATTTTTGGAAATTCAACCCCTAAGGGTGTAAAAAGAGATGAAAACGTTTGTATGAAAAATTGTATTCCTTGAACCTACAAACTTGAAACTTGGAGTACATATACTTCAAGACAAAAAAATAGGAAATACATGTTTAATTTTTTTAAACTACCCTTATTAAGTGTGCTAAGGGATGTAAAAGTATGTATGGGAGTTTTTTGACCGCTGGTCCTAGAGACTTGAAATTTGAAGAGTACATAGGTCTTATAGCGTAGAGGTGTACTAAGAAGGTATTTTTGGAAATGCAACCCCTAAGGGTGTAAAAAGAGATGAAAACGTTTGTATGAAAAATTGTATTCCTTGAACCTACAAACTTGAAACTTGGAGTACATATACTTCAAGACAAAAAAATAGGAAATACATTTTTAGTTTTTTAAAACTACCCTTAATAAGTGTGCAAAGGGATGTAAAAGTTTGTATGGGAGTTTTTTGACCGCTGGTCCTAGAGACTTGAAATTTGAAGAGTACATAGGTCTTATGGCGTAGAGGTGTACCAAGAAGAGGTTTTCGAAAATTCAACCCCTAAGGGTGTAAAAGGGTTGAAAACGTTTGCATGAAAAATTGTATTCCTTGAACCTACAAACTTGAAACTTGGAGTACATGTACTCCAAGGCAAAAAATAGGTAGGTAAGGCATTTTTTGTTTTTTAGAACTACCCTTAATAAGTGTGCAAAGGGATGTAAAAGTTTGTATAGGAGTTTTTTGACCGCTGGTCCTAGAGACTTGAAATTTGAAGAGTACATAGATCTTATGGCGTAGAGGTGTTCTAAGAAGAGGTTTTTGGAAATTCAACCCCTAAGGGTGTAAAAGGGTTGAAAACGTTTGCATGAAAAATAGTATTCCTTGAACCTACAAACTTGAAACTTGGAGTACATGTACTCCAAGGCTAAAAAACAGGTAGTAAGGTATTTTTAGTTTTTTAAAACTACCCTTAATAAGTGTGCAAAGGGATGTCAAAGTTTGTATGGGACATTTTTAACGCGTGGTGCGATTGATTTAAAACTTGAGGTAAATATACCAAGATATAAGTAATTAAGAATGACGCTTTTAACTTTTGATAATTACCCCTGCAAAGGGTGCAAATGACTGGTAAAAGTTAGTATGGGAGATTTTTAACGCATAGTGCTATTGATTTCAAACTTGAAGTAAATATACTCCACAATAAATAATTTAAAATCACGTTTTCAATATTTTAAAACCACCCCTGCAAAGGGTGCAAAAGACTGACAAAGTTTCAAGGTTTGTATGGGAGATTTTTAAAGCGTAGTGTAATTAAATTCAAACTAAAAGAAAATTTGTTCTGTGGATAAATAACAAAAAGACAGTTTGATTTTCGAAAACCACCCCTAAAACGTTACCCTCCTTCGTTGCGCTCAAGTAAAAAGGATACAACAAGGCGTCAATGTTTGTAAGCGACATTCTAAAACGGGAATCTTGAGTTGGTACGAATAGATCTGAGGGTATCTACCGTGCCTGGGGATCAAAGTCGTAAAGCTGTTTCGTTTCGTTTGTTTTTGGGGTAGAAACTAGGAACCAATAAGTACATATTTTCCGTGTAAGGTTGTCTTTGTTGTATTTGCCATGTTTGTGCTAAACAGTACCTATACCTACCTACCTACCTAACATAGGTAATGTACGCCTATAGATATCTCTTATACCTGCGTAGGTATCCTATCCTTATAATATACAAATCAATGCGAAAGTTACGATGTTTGGATGTTTGTGGCTCAATTAAGGCTCACCACTTCAACGCGTGCGAAGCCGCGGGAAGCCACTAGTGGTAATATATGTTAAAATTGTTTGACAATGCCAGTACTCTCAAACGGTGAAGGAAACTGGCATGTCGATGTACCTAAAAAGTTCTATAACATGTGTCAAGCGCACTTAAAATCCTTTCACCACACTTCGAAAGAAACTAGTGACACGACAAGAAGAAGAAGAATTGTTTGATGGTTGTCTGCGTCCAAGGGCGTCGCCAAGGGGCGGGGGGGGGGGGGGGTCAGGGAGGGGCAGCACCATAACTTTTAGTTAGTCAGAGGCAAGTCCAAACATTATGTTTGGACTTTTTTCTGACTACTACCTACTAACTTGGTACGGTAACCAAGTTTCAACTCTGTTGGCCTAATTATTGAAGAGTTCCGTTGAACAGACCTTGGCTCCATCATGAGACCTGGTCGTTGTCACCATTTTATGAGAACTGAGTACCTCCTTAATTTATTTCAAGAAAAAAAAGGCGACGCCCTTGTCTGCGTCCTAATCTTACGTTCTTTAGCGTCGACACAAATCTTGTCGCTGATAGCCAAAGTAAAAAGTTTGCTGGTCGCGTAAAACTCGTTGGTAGATTTGTCAGCGGCGCATGTCTCCCACCGCACGTTGGATAGATGCTTGACGTAATGCGGTGGTGAATCCCCAAGGGTTCCCCAGCCGGCAGTCTGCAACGAAAAGTCAAACAAACCATCATCTTCTAATAGTAAGAGTAGTAAAGCTCTTTGTGAAGCGCAGCGTTGCTGTGTTACCGTTTGAAGAGTGTAGATGCCGGTGAAATCACAGGCTCAAGACAGGCAGGTACTCGTCAAATTTCAAGTCTCTAGGACCAGCGGTTTAGGCTGTGCGTTGTCTATATGTCAGTCAGTCAGTCAGTCAGTCAGTCAGGACTTTGATTCTTATAGTATTAGAGATTTTATTTATGAAACGTAGTAAGAGTTTAAAAGTAGTAAGAGTAGTAGAGCTCTTTGTGAAGGATTCGTCCGGGGAAGTACTACCACCACGCCTTTTTCAGCCGCCAAGCAGCAACGCTGTGTTTCAGTTTGAAGAGTGTGGTTGCCGGTGTAATTACAGGCACATGAAGCTTAACATCTGTATGCCTCAAGTTGATGGACGCAGGGCAGTGAATCGCAGGGCACGTTCCTATCATGCGTGACTTACGAGGCAATGCTTTGTTATAGGTGATGGTTACCACATAACATCAGGTCATCTGCTTGTGCCATCAGCTAGCTGTTTAAAAAAAAACCCCTTAGACTACCTTAAAAGTTCTAAAAGTCGTACTTGGTACCAAGAGATCTGAGGGGATATCTACCGTGCCTGGGGATCAAAGACGTGAAGCTGTTTCAGTGTGTTTCAACACATAATCACCAATTATCCCTATTTCTGCCAACCTATACATTATAACATCTTGACTTGACTTGCTAGTTTGACCCGACCACGATAATAATATCACAAGGAACAAGCCAAGATGCTATCAATTATACCTATATTCATACATCGCCTTCCAATACAAACAAATCTAAATGTAAAATCTAAATATATATATATATTTATATAATAAATCTAAATGTAAAATCTAAATATATATAAATCGATATATCGGTTAAAGTTGGGTGATGTAATTATTTTAAATTAAATGTTGGCCAAAAATCAACATTTTATTTAAAACTGAGGCAGTTATGATTTAATTTTGAATTGTATAATAAACATATATATATATAATATATAATAATAAATATTGGTGGACATTCCACACAGCACTATCTCGCCCCAAACTAAGCCAAAGCTTGTGATATGGGAACCAGACAGCTGATATAATACATAAATACTTTTTTTTGTAAAAACATACTTTTATTATATAATAATAACACCCAGACAGAGAATAAACATCTATGTTCATTGCACAAATGTTTGTTCTCGGTGGGGATCGAACCCACGGCCTACGGCGCAGAAGGCAGAGCTACTACCAACTGAGCTGTGGAGGCTGTCGAATGCATTGCTATTTTCATAGTTTTTAGCTCCACTTAAGTTTTCCTACCAAAAAGTTTGTTTTACTAGTTTTCGTACCTGAGAAAACTTTTTGGTAGGAAAACTTGTTTGGACCAAAATGATATTTTAGCTTTGTGCAATGCATAGACTTAGGAAACTCCCGTTGTAACAAGGATCATACAAAACAACGGTACCTAACCTAGTACCAAGCCGTAAGTTTGTTGGCTGTTCTTCTAGGCTTTGGTCGCGTGGAACTGGCACCTAGAGTCACCTAGCTTTAAGACGTTTCAAAGTGATCCTTGCGATTCAACTGAATAAACTTTGGAGAGGGAGGGTTTAAAACTATTGAGTGGGTCACGATGTTGCAGTATAGTAATTACCGGGACGTGGCAGAATGTCTGGGGAACACTGCCCTAAAATAAAGACTTTGTGAATAAGTAGTTGTTTCATTGGACTTTTAAAATATTCGGTGTAAATGATTGGTTCGAGAGATTTTTGTACTTTTTATCCACAAATCCCCTCCTCACCAGTAGCGAAGCTAGGTGGACAAGGGGGGAGCCAATAATGTACACCCAGATAATGTACAGCATGATAATTGGAAGCCACTTTAGTACCGTGGAGTCGGATTGGTTAGGTTATGTTGAAACATATAAATTACGCACGAGGCGAGCGAGCAAAGCGAGCGTGCCGCAGCAGCGGCCGCCGAAGTGCCAGAAATTATTTTACGGTACCAAAGTGGCTTCCAATTATCATGCTGTACATTAACGTGCTGTACATTATCATGCTGTGTATTAACTGTCTGCACATTAACTACACGTGACAATATTGCACATCCAGTTATTGCACACCCCGATAATGTACACCCAGATAAAACGAATCCAAAAAGGTACCAAAGTGGAAGCCAAATATCATGCTGTACATTATCGTGCTGTACATTATCATGTCGTACAATAACCGGACTCGACAAGGGCCCCGGTGCATAGAGAAAGAATCTGGCATAGAGAAATAATTTTGTGACGGCTCAAGGCTTTTTAGCATCGGGAGCTGGCTGACCCTCTCTTTTCAAAGCTTAGGTTAGAGGCCCCCTGAGCTCCGGGCCCTGGTGCACTGCACCACCTAGCCCTATAGCTACACCACTGCTTCTCAGTCCACAAATCCCTTGCAAAGAGCAGGGTGATTTAGGGTGATTTTTGGGATAAGCAATGAACTATGATAATTTACCTTTCCCAAATTCTTAGCCTTGAGCTGTTGCTGCTCGAAGCTATACTCGAAGTCGACGCACACGGGGCGGATGTAGTCGTTGTAACGGAACGGAGTGACGACTATCACGACGGCGATGTCATCCATAAAGTAAGGTAAGGCACCGCTTCTACAAAAACAAGATAGATAGCACTCTATTGTATACTAGCTGGTGCCCGCGACTTCGTCTGCGCAGGATTAGTATTTCGAGTAGCTTATATTAGCGTGGCGTAGTACATATGTGTAACTCTAGCGGTTTTGGCAGCGCACGCCAGAATAGCTCGCAGATGGTAGATTTTTTCCTACTTACTTGACACTTATCGTCATACATATTTTGGACAATTCACACAATATCTTTATAAATTGTAGCCTATGTGTTATTCTGATGTACCTTTATGCTATACTGTAAAGTTTCATTAAAATCCATTCAGTAGTTTTTACGTGAAAGAGTAACAAACATCCATCCATCCATCCATACTTACAAACTTTCGCTTTTATAATAGAAGTAGGACTAGTGGTTCGCCCCGAACTAAGATTTCATGATGTCCGCTCCAGTCTAACATTGATACCAAACACGATATTTGGCCTCTGACTACCCCCTAACCAATTGTATCTCAAAAATCACACATACGTCCTAGAATAAAAATAAAAATGGTATTGAGATGTCCAAACCAAACCCTTTCATATGATACCTCACTTGTCAAAGTCAAAGTCAAAAGGTATTTATTCAATAAAATCACAAGGATCACTTTGAAACGTCTTAAAGCTAGGTGACTCTAGGTGCCAGTTCCACGCGACCAAAGCCTAGAAGAACAGGCAACAAACTTACGGCTTGGTTCCTACCGTTCTTTTGTATGATCCTTTTACAATGTAATCTCTAATACTATAAGAATCAAAGTCCTGACTGACTGACTGACTGACTGACTGACATATAGACAACGCACAGCCTAAACCGCTGGTCCTAGAGACTTGAAATTTGAGGAGTACATAGGTCTTATGGCGTAGAGGTGTACTAAGAAGGGATTTTTTGAAATTCAGCCCCTAAGGGTGTAAAAAGGGATGAAAACGTTTGTATAAAAAAAAATATTCCTTGAACCTACAAACTTGAAACTTGGAGTACATATACTTCAAAGCAAAAAAATAGGAAAGGCATTTTTAGTTTTTAAAACTACCCTTAATAAGTGCAAAGGGTTGTAAAAGTTTGTATGGGAGTTTTTTGACCGCTGGTCCTGAGACTTGAAATTTGAAGAGTACATAGGTCTTATGGCGTAGAGGTGTACTAAGAAGGGATTTTTGGAAATTCAACCCCTAAGGGTGTAAAAGGGTTGAAAACGTTGGTATGAAAAATTGTACTCCTTGAACCTACAAACTTGAAACAGCTTGAAGTAGATGTACTCCAAAGCTAAAAAATAGAAATGGCATTTTTAGTTTTTTTAAACTATCCTTAATAAGTGTGCAAAGGGATGTCAAAGTTTGTATGGGTGTTTTTTAACGCGGGGTACAATTGACTTAAAACTTGAGGTAAATATACTAAGAAATAAATAATTAAGAATTACACTTTTAATTTATGATAACTACCCCTGAAAAGGGTGCAAATGACTGTAAAAGTTAGTATGGGAGAGTTTTCTACGCATAGTGCGATTGATTTCAAACTTGAAGTAAATAAACGCCACAATAAATAATTTAAAATCACGTTTTCAATATTTTAAAACTATCCCTGCAGAGGGTGCAAAAGACTGCCAAAGTTTCAAGGTTTGTATGGGAGATTTTTAACGCGTAATGTAATTAACTTCAAACTAAAAGAAAATGTGTTCTGTGGATAAATAATAAAAAGACAGTTTGATTTTCGAAAACAACCCCTAAAACGTTGCGCTCGAGTAAAAAGGATACAACGAGGCGTCAATGTTTGTAAGGGACATTCTAAAAACGGGAATCTTGAGTTGGTACGAAGAGATCTGAGGGTATCTACCGTGCCTGGGGATGTAAGTCGTGAAGCTGTTTCGTTTCGTTTGTTTTTGGGGTAGAAACTAGGAACAAATAAGTACATATTTTCCGTGTAATCTTTGTTGTATTTGTCATGTTTGTGCTAAACTCAGTACCTATACCTACCTACCTAATATAGGTAATGTACGCCTATAGGTATCTCTTATACCTACGTAGGTATTTAAAATCCTACCTTAATAATATACAAATCAATGCGAAAGTTACGATCTGTGGATGTTTGTGGCTCAATCACGGCTCACCACTTCAACGCGTGCGAAGCCGCGGGAAGCCACTAGTATAATATATTATTGAAGTTAAGTGAGGCGTAGGCATACAGAAAAAGGTAAACATAATCAAATTTATAAGACAGCACACGCTACGCTTCAAACTAATAATACCTAATGCATAAAATTAAATACAATCTATTAAATCAGAGAAAAATAAAACACACAATAGTAGGTACAGTACAGACATTGCAGACATGTTAGCTGTCGTTGGGCAGAGCGACCGGGACATCGGGCCACGCACTTTTATCATCAATATAGCTATCTAAAGTATAACAAGCTTTCCTTATTAGATTATTCTAAATGTATGCTTTAAATTTTCTAATAGGAAGCCCAGTGGCACTTTCTGGAAGTTTATTATAGAAGCGTATACCGTTCCCCATAAACGAGCCATTTACCTTTTGGAGTCGAAATTTAGGAATACATAATTTGTTTTTATTTCTAGTGTTAACGTTATGTGCATCACTCTTTTTCTTAAAGCTATCTATGTGTTTATGAGTGTATAATAGATTTTCATAAATAAACTGTGAAATTACTGTGAGAATATTAATTTCTTTAAATCGCTCCCTCAATGATTCACGTGGTTTCATTTTATAAATGGCACGTATCGCCCGTTTTTGAAGTACAAATATACTTTGTATATCAGCAGCTTTTCCCCAGAGCAATATACCATAAGACATTACACTATGGAAGTAGCTAAAATATACTAGCCTAGCTGTAGCTTCATCTGTAAGCTATCTTATTGTGCGATTTGCATATGCAGCCGAACTCAGTCTACCAGCAAGTGATTTGATGTGTGGACCCCACTGCAATTTTGCATCAATATTAAGTCCTAAAAAAATAGTAGAATTGACAGGGGTAAGTGATTCTCCATTTAATTCAATATTGGTTGGTCGCTGAACCACATTTGGAAAAGTAAATTTAAGGCATTTCGTTTTCCCGGCATTGAGCAAAAGATTATTAACAGTAAACCAGTTAAGTACTTGCGACAGAGATGCATTAACGTCATCGAAGTTAGTCTTCAATCTGTCGACTTTAAATATTAAAGAGGTATCGTCAGCAAATAGAACTATTTCACATAAATCCTTTACAAAAGGTGGAAGGTCATTTACATATACTAGAAATAAAAAAGGACCCAATATCGAACCTTGAGGTACCCCTATATCAATGACCGACCCAGACGACCTCTCACCGCCAACATCAACTTTTTGCACTCTATTGGTTAAATATGACTGTATAAAACCAATTGCCTGGTTTATGATGCCGTAATGTTTAAGTTTAGATATTAAGGTGACATGACTTACACAGTCAAAAGCTTTGGACAGATCGCAGAATACCCCAATCGCATCTTGAGAGTGTTCCCAAGCATCATAAATGTGCTTCAGGAGCGTCGAACCGGCATCTGTCGTTGATCGACCTTTAGTAAATCCAAATTGATGACTATGAAGTATGCCATTGACGTTAAAATGTGATAATCACTGAGTAAGAACCATTTTTTTTTTAATTTTACTTAACGAAGGCAGTACCGAAATAGGCCTGTAGTTCGCAGGATCTTGTTCATTTCCAGACTTGTACAGGGGAATGAGTTTACTGTGTTTCATTAAATCAGGGAAAACGCCCTCATCTACACATCTATTAAAAATGTATGCTAGACATGGTGCAATATCAGTTATAATAGACGCTTAAAACTTTTGTGGACATTCCGCATAGATCTTCAGTATTTTAAATATTTAAGGATTTAAAAGTTTTCACAATATACTTGGTATATTTGTGTAACAATAAAAAGGAATTGGCCGACCTCTAGGAAAACCTTGTTGTCAACGAAACTCTTAGAGATGGGAGCTCTTGTTATGTTATCGCTGGTTATCTTGATTTAACTTTTTTGTTGTATCTCAAAAAACTAGCGTCCGAGAAAAAAATTAAAAATTGATTTGGAATGTCCAAACAAAGCCCTTTCATACGACACGTAACTTGTTTTTTTTATGTAACTTTTTTATTTTTACCCCCCTTAAAAACCCCATATTTTAATAACCCTTTATCAGATTTTACTCATATACTTACCAGTAAATTTCTCAAGTACAAGCTATCGACTTATCAAATTTCATGCAGATCGGATCAACGGTTCGAAAGTTATGGCGTGACAAACAAACATACATACATAAAATGCCAAATCGCCCAAGTTGATTGTAAGATCTTCGTTCGCTTCGCTCACTCGATCAATAAATATCTTTTGAATTTGACTTAAAAAAAATACATACCCTTGTTGGATGAATCCTGGCGCTAAATGTAGTTCTTTTACCTGCAAAATTAAATAGTTAGTTACCAAAATAATGACAGCCTTCACAGCTCAGTTGGTAGTAACTCTGCCTTCTGCGCCGTAGGCCGTGGGTTCGATCCCCACCGTGAACAAACATTTGTGTGATGAACATTGATGTTTGTTCTTTTCTGGGTGTTATATAATATTATAAGTATGTATTTACAACAAAATAAAGTATATAAGTAGTATATCAGCTATCTGGTTCCCATATCACAAGCTTCGGCTTAGTTTGGGGCTAGATAGTGCTGTGTGGAATGTCCACCAATATTTATTTATTTTTATTTCCTCTGAAATCAATAATTATTAATGTTACGCCCCACTAAGTGTGTGTTGTTATATTACATTGTAACAAGGATCATACAAAAGAACGGTAGGAACCAAGCCGTAAGTTTGTTGGCTGTTCTTCTAGGCTTTGGTCGCGTGGAACTGGCACCTAGAGTCACCTAGCTTTAAGACGTTTCAAAGTGATCCTTGTGATTTTATTGAATGAATACCTTTTGACTATGACTTTGAAGGTCGTGGGTTCTATGCCACTCAAAAAAAATCGAAACACTATTAAAACATTTTTTTTAATTGATCGAGTGAGCGAAGCGAACTAAGATCTTAGTTTCAACTTGGGTGATTTGGCATTTTATGTATGTATGTATGTATGTGTTTGACAGCCTTCACAGCTCAGTTGGTAGTAGCTCTGCCTTCTGCGTCGTAGGCCGTGGGTTCGATCCCCACCGAGAACAAATATTTGTGTGATGAACATAGATTTTTGTTCTCTGTCTGGGTGTTATATAATATTATAAGTATATATTTTAAAAAAAAGTATATAAGTAGTATATCAGCTATCTGGTTCCCATATAAATAAATGTAGCTTAATTGATCGAGTGAGCGAAGCGAACGAAGATCTTAGTTTTAACTTGTTTTAACTTAGTTTAATTTTTACTTTTTTTTTTGGACGCTCGGTTTTTGAGATAAAATAATAAAAGTTAAATTAAGATAACCAGCGATCCAAGAGCTCCCATCTCTAAGAGTTTCGTTGGCATCAAGGTTTTTCTACTGGTCGGCCAGTTCCTTTGCTTTTTCTTATTTTTTTTTCTTGAAATAAATTAAGGAGGTACTCAGTTCTCATAAAATGGTGACGGCGACCAGGTCTGATGATGGAGCCAAGGTCTGTTCAACGGATCTCTTCAATAAATAGGCCAATAGAGTTGAAACTTGGTAACCATACCAAGTTATTAGGTGGTAGTCAGAAAAAAGTCCAAAGATAATGTTTGGACTTGCCTCTGACTACTACGTACTCAAAGTTTTGATGCGTTTGTCGGGTCGCATCACGAGATCTCAGTTCGGGGCGAACTACTAGTAAATGTAGCTTTGGCTTAGTTTGGGGCGAGATAGTGCTGTGTGGAATGTCCACCAATATTTATTTATTTATTTATGTATGTTTGTCTGGCCATAACTTTCGAACCGTTGGTCCGAACTGCATGAAATTTGGTATGTCCATAGATTGTACTTGAGAAATTTACTGGTAAATATATGAGTAAAATCAGATGGAGGGTTATTAAGATATGGGTTTTTGAAGGGGGCAAAAATAAAAAAGTTACATAAAAAAATCAAATTACATGTCATATGAAAGGGCTTTGTTTGGACATTCCAAAACCATTTTTACTTTTTTTCTGGGACGCTCGGTTTTTGAGATACAACAAAAAAGTTAA
Organism: Chloroclysta siterata; assembly: GCA_932294275.1. Taxonomy (NCBI): domain Eukaryota; kingdom Metazoa; phylum Arthropoda; class Insecta; order Lepidoptera; family Geometridae; genus Chloroclysta; species Chloroclysta siterata. Next base: position 5,143,229 of record OW028595.1, read on the forward strand.
GAGTAGTAGAGCTCTTTGTGAAGGGCTCGTCCGGGGAAGTACTACCACGACGCCTTTTTCTGCCGCCAAGCAGCGTTGCTGTGTTTCGGTTTGAAGAGTGTGGTTGCCGGTGTAATTACAGGCACATGAGGCTTAACATCTGTATGCCTCAAGTTGATGGACGCAGGGCAGTGCATCGTAGGGCACGTCCCTATCGTGCGTGACTTACGAGGCAGTGCTTTGTTATAGGTGATGGTTACCACTTAACATCAGGTGGGCCATCTGCTTGTTCCGTCAGCTAATTGTATAAAAAAAAAAAATAAGATAACCAGTGATCCAAGAGCTCCCATTTCTAGGAATTTCGTTGACATCAAGGTTTTTCTACTGGTCGGCCAGTTCCTTTGCTTTTTCTTATTTTTTTTTCTTGAAATGAATTAAGAAGGTACTCCGTTCTCATAAAATGGTGATAGCGACCTGGTCTGATGATGGAGCCAAGGTCTGTTCAACGGAACTTGGTTACCATACTAAGTATGGTGCATTCGTCGGGTCGCATGACGAGTTGGGGGCGAACTACTAGTAATACTGCTTACGTCAGACTTCTGAGTGTTTTCGTCCACCGGTTCCACCCAGGGTCTGGAGAGCTTCCCAACTGCCACGAGGATGCTGGCTGGTTCTTTTACTCTCTCACGTGACATCGGGATCCATAGGAAGTGGGCGGCTGTGGAGAATATATGCCTTTTTATTGATCGAGTGAGCGAAGCAAACGAAGATCTTAGTTTCAACTTGGGCGATTTGGCATTTTATGTATGTATGTATGTATGTTTGTCTGGCGATAACTTTAGAACCGTTGATCCGATCTGTATGAAATTTGATATGTCGATAGCTTGTACTTGAGAAATTTACTGGTAAGTATATGAGTAAAATCGGATGAAGGATTTTTGAGATATGGGGTTTTTTATGGAGGCAAAAATAAAAAAAGTTACATAAAAAAATCAAGTTACATGTCATATGAAAGGGCTTTGTTTGGACATTCCAAAACAATTTTTACTTTTTTTTTGGAACGCTCGCTTTTTGAGATAACACAAAAAATGTTAAACTAGGGGTTCGCCCCGAACTGAGATCTCGTGATGCGACCCGACGAACGCACCAAAACTTTGAGGAGGTGGTAGTCAGAGGCAAGTCCAAACATTATAAATGGACTTTTTTCTGACTACCGCCTACTAACTTGGTATGGTAAGCAAGTTTCAACTCTATTGGCCTATTTATTGAAGAGTTCCGTTGAACAGACCTTGGCTCCATCATCAGACCTGGTCGCTGTCAACATTTTATGAAAACTGCTAAGGAGTTGGTGAGAGTCAGAATGGCGGGTGTACGCAGATCAAGTCACGATTAAAGCTAAACAATATAGCATTTTAAGAGTAGTAGAGCTCTTTACGAAAGGCTCGTCCGGGGAAGTACTACCACCACGCCTTTTTCTGCCGCCAAACAGAGTTGCTGTGTTTCGGTTTGAGGAGTGTGGTCACCGGTGTAATCACAGGCACATGAGGCTTAACATCTGTATGCCTCAAGCTGATGGACGCAGGTCAGTGCATCGTAGGGCACGTTCCTATCGTGCGTCACTTGCGAGGCAATGCTTTGTTACAGGTAATTAAATGGTACATAAATTAAGTATTACAAGTAGGGTAGGTACAGAAAACAAAATGCGCAAGTACGCAGGTGATGGTTACCACTTAACATAAGGCCATCTGCTTGTTACATCAGCTAGTTGTAAAAAAAAAGATGTAAATCACTATCACTACATAGTATAAAACAAAGTCGCTTTCTCTGTCCCTATATCCCTATGTATGCTTAAATCTTTAAAACTACGCAACGGATTTTGATGCGGTTTTTTTTTATAGAAAGAGTGATTCAAGAGGAAGGTTTAAATGCATAATACAAGGGATAACCCACAATAACCGTGCGAAGCCGGGGCGGGTCGCTAGATAGGTATAAAGGCCAAGTAATTAAAAAAAACATTATTTACCTGTCACAACGACCTTGCTGCTGATGAGAGAGCCTCCACACAGCCAATAAGGCCCCGAGTTGGTCTGGCTGTAGATACCAGCCTGCCATGGCACCTCCTTACCAGAGGCAGACTCCGTCCCGCAAGCTTCACGTCATTTCATGAACAAAAAAGAATTAATATTGTACTGTACAGATTGCTTGGGTACCAAATAAACACATATTTATATAACGTCCGCCTGGATTGGCCGCCTGGAATCGAGTGCCCCCGACCGTGGTGCGTACGGTTGCTCCCCGCCTTATCCAGTCAGCGCGCATAGTTTATTGTTAGGCCGTTTGTCCACCGCCGCCGTCACCGGACCGTCAACGAGAACGAGATGACGGCGCCGAAGTACTGATACATAGACTACTAATAGCCGCGTGTCCACCGCAAGTCCGTCACCCGAGCACCGTCATCCCGGCCGCCGAGTTTCGAGTAGATCGGTGTGACCTGTGCCGGCAATCAGTGTTGCCACTTTAGCCAATTTTTAGCTAGATCTAGCCACATTTACGAAATAGTTAGCTAAAGACAAAAAAATTTAGTTGCTAAATTTATTAGCTATACTTTATAGCTACTTTCAACACTACATAAGGAAGTTACCATCGTCTCAATCAATTTCAATTTGTGCTATTAAAGGAAGAAGAATACATGATTAGATGCATTCAGAATGCAACTAATGTTCTGGTAAGATTTTAAGTTATGAAGTGGTAACCCCAAATATGTCTATGTACTAAGGTTGCGTTCCAAAACACTCCCGTTAGAGTAATTCTCGACGCAATAATTAAAACGCGACTACCACCCACAAAAAAGCTGTAGGACTGAGCCACCGATATATCGGCGCTGTGGACAAACGATCGCCGTCACGTCATCTTAAACTCGGCCCGAAATAATCTCGTTCTCGTTGACGGTTCGGTGACGGCGGCGGTGGACAAACTGCCTTATACACTACAAATATCTAATTGATCGAGTGAGCGAAGCGAACGAAGATCTTAGTTTTAACTTGGCCGATTTGGCATTTTATGTATGTATATATGTATGTATGTATGTATGTATGTATGTTTGTCTGGCGATAACATTCGAACCGTTGATCCGATCTGCATGAAATTTGATAAGACGATAGCTTGTACTTGAGAAATTTACTGGTAAGTATATGAGTAAAATCGAATGAAGGGTTATTAAGATATGGGGATTTTTAAGGGGGCAAAAATAAAAAAAGTTACATAAAAAAATCAAGATACATGTCATATGAAAGGGCTCTGCTTGGACATTCCAAAACAATTTTTACTTTTTTTCTGGGACGCTCGGTTTTTGAGATACAACAATAAAGTTAAATTAAGATAACCAGCGATCCAAGAGCTCCCATCTCTAAGAGTTTCCTTGGCATCAAGGTTTTTCTACTGGTCGGCCCGTTCCTTTACTTTTTCTTATTTTTTTTTCTTGAAATAAATTATGGAGGTACTCAGTTCTCATAAAATGGTGACAACGACCAGGTCTGATGATGGAGCCAAGGTCTGTTCAACGGAACTCTTCAATGAATAGGCCAAGAGAGTTGAAACTTGGTTACCGTACCAAGTTAATAGGCGGTAGTCAGAAAAAAGTCCAAACATAATGTTTGGACTTGCCTTTGACTACCACCTTCTCAAAGTTTTGGTGCGTTCGTCGGGTCGCATCACGAGATCTCAGTTCGGGGCGAACTACTAGTTAAGATAAAGTGAGATCCCAAGTTACGCAACTTGGGATTTCCTTTTCGTTTTAGGTACTATTAACAAGGTGTTCCAATAATTGGGTTTAAAACTTCGGGGGTTAAAGTACCCATCAATATGAATAACTTTTTCTAAGTAACCAACACTGAACGCGAAAAAAAAAACAGCTGTTTCATAAAAAAGTTCAATACCTACCTGGCTAAAATGTATGAAACAGCTGTTTTTTTTCGCGTTCACAGTTTTGGTTCCTTAAAAAAAGTTATTACTCGAACTCTATAGTTCGAGGGTGCAATTGGTGCTTACACCCGAGCTAACTATTCTGCTTTAAATCTCGATTGTAAGGTAAGTAGAAAAAAACCGGCATTACAAGAATAAACAACATTTAAAGTAAAAGTTTTCTATTCCCGTATTTTTTAAAAAGAATCAAGTAAAGAACTTTTTAATTTTTTTTTTCAAGATCGAAATTGAGCTTCGCCGTTTGATATTTAAAATTGATAACTGTTATACTCACACGAAGACAAGGCTGAATAGCAAAGCGTCCTCTTTGGTCATTGGGCTGAATGCATGATGTCTATTGCCAGTATGATGGTTAGATGTACGCGAACTTTTTGAAAGAAAGAAGTGTTTTTTTTTTTATTACTTACCGCCCTAGGGCTTTTCTAGCTACATTATTACCCTAGAGCGCTAATTAGTCACCTACAAACCCCATTTGGAGGTAATAAGAACCTACCTACTTACAATGAACATGAGAGATGTAAATAATTTTAATTAATTTCATTTCATTCATTCATTAATTTCAATTTATAGATCTAAAAATACAAAAATATTTGAGTTTGATCTTAAAATTCAAATAAGTAGGTATACTAGTCATTTTTAATGGGAGAATTACGCTTGATCACACTTCGTTCGATAATAGTAAACACAAAGTTTGCCAAAAACATATATAACATATATAACTAGCTGACCCGTGCCCACTTTGTTGGGCGGTGTCAAATTTGAAATAAAATAATATTGCGGCTATAAATTGAGATGAAGGCTATCCTATCTTTTAAGATAGATCAAACTGGACACGGTGCGCAAATTTGATTGAAATCGGTTAAGTAGTTTAGGAGTCCATAGCGGACAAACAACGTGACGCGTAATTTATATAAATTAAGAAGATATCTCTAATACTATAAGAATCAAAGTCCTGACTGACTGACTGACATATAGACAACGCACAGCCTAAACGGCTGGTCCTAGAGACTTGAAATTTGAGGAGTACATAGGTCTTATGGCGTAGAGGTGTACTAAGGGATTTTTGGAAATTGAACCCCTAAGGGTGTAAAAAGGGTTGAAAACGATTGTATGAAAAATAGTATTCCTTGAACCTACAAACTTGAAACTTGGAGTACATGTAGGTATTTTAAATACCTACATGTACTCCAAGTTACAAGTTCTTAAATGTATGATACAGCTGTTTTTTTTTCGCGATCACAGTTTTGGTTCCTAAGAAAAAGTTATTCATATTGATGGGTACTTTAACCCACGGAGTTTAAAACCCAATTATTGGAACATCCTATCCTACCCTACTAATATACAAATCAATGCAAAAGTTACGATGTTTGGATGTTTGTGGCTCAATCACGGCTCACCACTTTAACGCGTGCGAAGCCGCGAGAAGCTTCTAGTTTTATATAAATTAAGAAGATGTAACATCTGACAAGCTATAACTTTATATTGTAGGTACGCTCGAATAGGGCAGACTGTTTGTACTACTACTTTTATACTACCACCTTATATTTTTAAACAGTTTACATTAAAGATTATTATTCTGATTCTGAAGCCAAGATGCTATTAATATTGCAAACAACTACCTAGGTTGATTTATATTTTTCATCAATATCAATTTATATCTTTCAAAATGTTGAAAAAATAATATTTACCTATGTAAAATTTGTTTTTTCCTGTAGAACACTTATTTACTTAGGCAAGTAAACATATTGTATCATTCAAGTCTCAAAGTCAAAATCAAAAGGTATTTATTCAATAAAATCACAAGGATCACTTTGAAACATCTTAAAGCTAGGTGACTCTAGGTGCGAGTTCCACGCGACCAAAGCCTAGAAGAACAGCCAACAAACTTACGGCTTGGTTCCTACCGTTCTTTTGTATGATCCTTTTACAAAGTAATAAATATGTAATACAATATTGAAGTTTAGTGAGGCGTAGGCATACAGAAAAAGGTAAATATACTCAAACTACTAGTCTTTAGTCTACTAATAGTCTTTAAATTAGCAGTAGCAAATAGGTAAGTATACAACGTGTAAATGCTTGTACGACATTAAATTGAAACACGTACTCGGAATGGCATTTTTAGATTTTAGGAGTTGGTTTTATAAAAAAAGCCTTAATATTTAACGAGATATCGATACTTTTCCAATAAATCATTTCAAAACAACCTGTACCTATTAACAGTCGTGTTCAGGTCAACTTTCCGGGGCCACGAAATCATATGTCTATGAATCAAAAGATAGAAATACCAAATTTACACGCGTTTGAGCAGAATAAACAATCAAAAAGTGCGATCTAGAACGACGTGACCAGGACAGATACATTTCACGTGCGTGTCGGAAAGAGACGAGAAGCGCGCCCCGTCCCGCGTCGCCCACGCCTAGCCACAGAGCGACTGACTGAGGAAGCGCGTATGATTTAGTAATTGTTTCGGTAGCAACCTTGACCCATCTAATTTTGAAAATTGCATATTTGTTGCATTGTTGCATTGCTAGATTTAGGTACCGCGAAATAGACGCTTTTTGTGTGTGTGTTTTTTTTCATAATAAACTAAATACGTTACGTACCTAGCTATCTAGTTACCGCGAAATTTTCGCTTGTCAATGTGTTTTTTGTTATTAAACTAAGTGTAGTGGCCAGCACGATCGCCAGACCTCACTCCACTAGATTTCTTTTTGTGGGGCTTCATCAAAGAAGAGGTAGGTACGCACAAGAAGTCGATACAGTGCAAGAACTGCGCAGACGGATTGTACCTAGGTGCTTTCGACAAACTGAAGGCAAGTGTCGAACAGCTGTGTTGGTGAAAGTACGGGCGAACGTTCCCCGTCAATTAAATTAGTGTGTGCAACGTGCGGGGGGGATATTGAAAACCTACGGATTTGAGGTAACCTAGGTACATTTATTATTTATTTTTAGTGTGCGGTACATTTTGTGTGTTCTGCCGCGCGCTCGACTTTCGGCTTTACCGGCCGGCGCGGCGGCGCGGCGCCTTTGAGCGCCGTGCCGTGAGTGCGCGGCATATTCGCACTTATAGGCACCGACGACGACGAGTAATGAATGAACGTACGTTTCGTTGTTTGTGTACGTATACAGAGTGCTGTATAATTTTATGCTTTAACTGATGATTAGTTTGTTTGAAAATAAAAAAAAACTAATTATGAATGAATTTCAATAAATTTTTTTTTAAATCAATACTAGATAGTAGCACTACACGTGTATTAATTTAATGTCGTACAAGCGTTTACACCCTGTATAAGAATATAGTTGAAATTATAATTATTATATTTTTGTACTTAACATAAATTATATTTACCTTGAGAATTGACTCCTACAACAACAACAGAAATAAATAAAAAAACAAACATGACGCACAAACACTGAACAAAACTTAAATCACAAAATAATGTTTATAAAGCTACATATTCTGAAGTTTTAGCCTTTTTAATGAATGACTGAATAAAAAAAAAGAAATTTATAGTTTAATCTTAAAATATATTTGTAAATACGTAGCTATAAAAAATGCGATATGATTTATCCTCAAAGCAACGACTAGCTACGAACTTCAACTTGCGAATGAGATGGAATCAAGTTTTGAGCTGAATTTTCCTGTTTATTTTTTTGTATGTTACCGGCTTAAGCCGGCGTCTCCACTCTACACATATACTGGTTGTGTTAAATGTGACTTAATGAATGACTAGCTACCGCCCGCGGCGTCGCTCGCATATTAGTACTAATTGGTGGCGGCTTTACACATTTGCCGCCAGTAGGTTTTTCAAAGTTTGCCACAACTGTACGGGGTAGGTACAGTTGTAGCAGTACAGTACAGTTGTAGGTATAACTCTGAGTTTTTTTTACCATATTTCGTATTTCGTTATTCGTGGCATTTTTTGTATGGAGACTCGTAAGAGGCGCTTATCGAAAATCCATACAAAAAAGGCTCGATGTTACGAAAAACTAACTCGTAACTTTTGCATTGGATATATTTTTATTAAATTGTATTATTTTTATTTTCAACCCGGTCCGGGTTGAAAATAAAAATAATACAATTTAATAAAATAATAAAAAACTACAACTACCTATAAAAAATTGAATTTATTTATTTCACAAATAAAAAGACTGACAAACTTTTAAAATCTATAGGTTAGGAAATATCTACGTACCTACATACAAACTTAAACTATTGGCTATATACCATAGGTGGTCTTATCGCTAAACAGCGATATCTACCAGACAACCAGCCCCCACAGCTCAGTACGCTAAAGAAATAAAACCGGCCAAGTGCGAGTCGGACTCGCGCACGAAGGGTTCCTTAGCATTATCTATAAAAACGGCAAAAAATTCACGTTTGTTATATGGGATCCTCCTTAAATATTTATTTTATTCTGATTTTTAGTATTTGTTGTTATAGCGGCAACAGAAATACATCATCTGTAAAAATTTCAACTGTCTAACTATCACGGTTCATGAGATACAGACGGACAGACAGACAGACCGATAGCGGAGTCTTAGTAATAGGGTACCGTTATACCCTTTGGGTATGGAAGCCTAAAAAAATACATATCTGTCTTCTGTAGAGAGATAGACAGACATAATTTTCGCTATAATACAATATAGATATCGCTGACTCTAACCAAACAAGATTGGCGCAGCTTGAGGCAAAACCAGTCTTCAATAATGGCATATCGTGAGAGCACAACGAACTTCCTAGGTCCATTACGTAATAACAACCTACCTACTTACAAATAGGAAGTAATGCACGCGCTTGATTCCATTCAATTCAGTTTATTTATATCTGAGGGCTTATTACGAGTTTAGTGCCAATCGTCGATCGTTACGATACACTGAATTTTCTATGAAAAAAAACGGTTTCTCAAAGAATACGCTAGATGCCGTTCATTTATTTTCATAGAAAATTCGGTTTATCGTAACGATCGACGATCGGCACTAAACTCGTAATAAGCCCTCAGAAAGAGCTGATTTCACCATGCTCTGTTAAAACTAGTAGTTCGCCCCGAACTGAGATCTCGTGATGCGACCCGACGAACGCATCAAAACTTTGAGTAAGTTGTAGTCAGAGGCAAGTCCAAACATTATCTTTGGACTTTTTTCTAACTTCAGCCTCTTAACTTGGTATGGTAACCAAGTTTCAACTCTATTGGCCTATTTATTGAAGAGTTCCGTTGAACTGACCTTGGCTCCATCATCAGACCAGGTCGCTTTCACCATTTTATGAGAACTGAGTACCTTTTTAATTTATTTCAAGAAAAATAAATAAGAAAAAGCAAAGGAACTGGCCGACCAGTAGAAAAACCTTGATGTCAAGGAAATTCCTAGAGATGGGAGCTCTTGGATCGTTGGTTATCTTAATTTAACCTTTTTGTCGTATCTCAAAAACCAAGCGTCCAAGAAAAAAAGTAAAAAATGGTCCAAACAAAAAAATTTCATATGACATGTGACTTGATTTTTTTATGTAACTTTTTTTATTTTTGGCACCTTAAAAAGCCCCATATCTTAATAACCCTTCATCTGATTTTACTCATATACTTACCAGTAAATTTCTCAAGTACAAGCTATCGACTTATTAAATTTTATGCTCGCACGTTTCGACATGTTGAATAGCGATGTTACGACTCGGGTTACCAACCCGGTTCAACCCGGGTTGAGCTTCAAACCGTTCAAGTCGGGTTGAACCTATGCCAAACCGATCTGGACGAGTTGAGTAAGCGAGCGGTTTGTTGATCGCTGTCCCTCTTCAACTCACGCACGGTGCGGCGCGGAACCGCGAGTCGGTACTTCGGGTCGGACCGAACCGAAATATGAAAATGAGATTGACTTGACAAAGTCGATTCAATTTGTTCTTGGGTTCTACGAATGAGTTAAATTTGTATTCATACCGGATTATGAATACAAATTTAACTCATTGGTTTCGGTTTCCATAACATAAAATTCTAGCATGAGCAATACAAATTGGTTCGTCGTATTGACTTTGTCATTTCGGTTTGTAACCCGGTTTCAAACCGGTTTACATAGATTTTTGCGGTTCGATTTTCAAGTCGGTTTGCTTATTTTTCAGACCGGTTTGAGTCGGTATGAAAAATTTCGAGATCGTTACATCGCTAATGTTGAAAGATATAAAATTACTAAACTGATTTTCGAAATCGAATTTATTAAATATTGAGGCTCCCACGGAACAGAGAGTATATTTACATTTCTGTGGAGGCTCCTCTAACAAAGATTTTTGTGGCCATCTAGCGTCGAGTAGCGGAAACATAAGTTTCTGATTTCCACATATAGATGGCGCGGTCATTAGCAAAAGCTGGTAATACTTTTAATTATCTATTAATTTAACATAGTGGTTTGTCCCTTGTCGAGTCAAGCCAAGATGTTATACAGGTTGGCAGAATTAATTTGAGATTAACGGCCGGTTTCTGAAAGCTCGATCAAAACTAATCGGATGTTAGGTCACTCGCCATTTCAGCTATTACATCGAATTAGATAGAGATAGCAAGTGACTTGACATGCGATTCGTTTTGATCGGGCTTTCAGAAACCGGCCGTACGTCTTTAAGAGAGTATTTTTTGATGTTTTATTAGAGCATTGTGGTCGCTAAGCGACAAAGCCCTTAAAATAAATAATAAAAATAATACAAAAAATATATGAACATTTTGTAGGTGTATGAAGGAATACTTATTCTATTCACTATTTGGTAAATAAAATAAAAATACAGAACGTATTTATAAAATCAAAGTTTATTTAACATTCTTTAGTTAAAAATCACAGATATTCCTTATCAATTACTGTTACTGTTCACTGTTATTATTCATACAAATGTACTTATGCTAAAGAGTTTTTGCTGGGACCACTTTATAGGTGATGGTTACCATTTAACACCAGGTGGGCCATCTGCTTGTTCTATCAAATAGTTTATAACATAATCGTATTACTATTCTTACAAATGCTTAAGGCGTAGACAAGAGCTAATGTGACTCTCGCTCGCACGTTTCGACGTGTTGAAAGATATAATATCACTAAACTCATTTTCGAAAAATCGCAATCAACCATTTTGTGTGCAATCACATTGCACACAGTTTAGTAAAAATTTCATTTTGATCGATACATGTTTTCCTATTTAAAAGTTTGCTTTTGTACGAAAACTAATAAAGCAAACTTTTGAGAACTAAAACATGTATCTATCAAAATGATTTTTTTACTAAACTGTGTGCAATCACATTGCACACAAAATGGTTGATTCCGATTTTTCGAAAATGAGTTTAGTGATTTTATATCTTTCAACATGTCGAAACGTGCGAGCGAGAAGTTGTTTGATAGTTGTCAGCCCCTTAAAGAGATTTTGCTGGTAGCAAAACCATTAGGTGATGGCTACCATTTAACATCAGGTGGGTCATCTGCTTGTCCTATCATAAAGTATAGTAAGCATATAGTATAAAACATAATCGTATAACTATTTATACAAATGCTAATAGAGATTTTGCTGGTAGCAAAACCAGTAAGTGATGGCTACCATTTAACATCAGGTGGGCCATCTGCTTGTTCTATCAGCAAATAGTATAAAAACAGAAACTTAAACATTTATATTTAGAATTAAATTAATCAACAGAAACAAAACAAGGTGTAACCATGGTTATATGGTTTATCTAAAGGAAAGAGTAGTAGAGCTCTTTGCATGTGGCTCGTCCGGGGAAGTACTACCACCACGCCTTTTTCTGCCGCCAAGCAGCAACGCTGTGTTTCCGTTTGTAGAGTGTGGTTGCCGGTGTAATTACAGGCACATGAGGCTTAACATCTGTATGCCTCAAGTTGATGGACGCAGGCAGTGCATCGTAGGACACGTTCCTATCGTGAGTGACTTGCGAGGCAATGCTTTGTTATAGGTGATGGTTACCACTTAACATTGAGCCATCTGCTTGTTCCATCAGCTAGATGTATAAAAAAAGTGATCTTTGTGAGTGTACTGAATATAGACCGTTCTGTTTTTGATGATTTTGATTTTAGGGTCGTGCATCGAGTTTTTCTGTTCAAAAATGTATGTGCACAGCACCAGTACCCTCAAATGGTGAATAAAAACAAGGAACCGGTAAGTCGTAGAACCTAAAAAGTTCTAAAACATCATAACTTGGAACCAGGATGGTCGCGCACTGTTCGGTTTCAGAGGAACTTCCTCCCGCGCACTCTAAGGTTGTGGAATGCGCTCCCTGCGGATGTTTTCCCTGGAGAGTACAGCATGGGGTTCTTCAAAAAAGGCGTCCTAAACATTTAAAGGGTCAGCAACGCGCGTGTGACACCTCTGGTGTTGCAAACGTCCATAGGCTACAGTAACCGCTTCCATGGGCCGTATGCTTGTTTGCTTACTTGGTAGTATAAAAAAAAAGTCAAGCTCGAAAGGAGCCTTCTTGAGGCGCACTCAAATCCTTTCACCGCACTGTTTCGAGAGAACTAGACGACAAGAAGATTGGACGATTTAGTTTCAGTGTCTTTTGAGTACCATCAACGGTTTGCGTATATCAAAGGCCTGGATTAGTTCCTGAAAAAAAAAACACAGGTTTAAATACATCCACTGCAGTACCCCAAGTATGAGTTTAGCTTACCATATTTGGTTTTTCGTTTTACGTTTCTGTTCCGTGTTCATTGCGGGTATTGTATGAAGACGCGATAGGGATACCGATACGGAACTTTACGTTGCAAGTATGATGAAAATTAGTAGTAGAACATAAAGTTCCGTATCGGTATCCCTATCGCGTCTTCATACAAAACCCGCAATGAACACGGAACAAAAACGTAAAACGAAAATCCAAATATGGTAAGCTAAACTCATACTTGGGGTACAGGTTTCAAAAGGTGTCGTCCTTGCAATGTTTTTTTTGCAATTTTTTACCCCCTACAAAAGTTCAATACCTACCTGGCTTAAATGTATGAAACAGCTGTTTTTTTTTTTCGCGTTTACAGTGTTGGTTCCTTAAAAAAAGTTATTCATATTGATGGGTACTTTAGCCCCCTGAAGTTTTAAACCCAAGTATTGGAACACCTTGTATAGTCAAGTCAGGCCGTTTTTGTATGGAGACTTTAGAGTTCTCAGCAGGCCCGATATAGGCGACGAAAATCAAAACTAATAGTAGTATTAGTAGTTTAAGAGTAGTAGAGCTCTTTGTGTGTGGCTCGTCCGGGGAAGTACTACCACCACGCCTTTTTCTGCCGCCAAGCAGCAACGCTGTGTTTCCGTTTGAAGAGAGTGGTTGCCGGTGTAATTACAGGCACATGAGCACTTACGAGGTAATGCTTTGTGATGGTTACCACTTAACATCAGATCGGCCATGTGCTTGTTCCAGACTTGGAGTACAGTAGTAAAAGTGTACGAACCTGCCATCTAGCCATGTCCAGTGACACAATGAACTGATTCTCTTCAGCTATGTCCCCTCCCTCCGTTTGCTGAGGTATCGGCGTTATGAATGGCAACTCCGATTCGGGATCTGAAATTAATATTATAACTGAGCTGTGAATGCTGTCAGATTATATAGACAGCCTTCACAGCTCAGTTGGTAGTAGCTTTGCCTTCTGCGCCGTAGGCCGTGGGTTCGATCCCCACACAGAACAAACATTTGTGTGATGAACATTGATGTTTGTTCTCTGTCTGGGTGTTATATAATATTATAAATAGGTATGTATTTACAAAAAAAGTATATAAGTATTATATCAGCTATCTGGTTCCCATATTACAAGCTCTTGCTTAGTTTAGGGCGAGATAGTGCTGTGTGGAAAGTGCACCAATATTTATTTATTTTATATCTACACTAATATTATAAAGAGGAAAGATTTGTATTTTTGTATGTAACGAATAGGCTCAAAAACTACTGGTCCGATTTCAAAAATTCTTTCACCATTAGAATGCTACATTACCCATGAGTTACATAGGCTATATTAATTACTAGACAAAATTAGGGATCCCTTCTAATACTTCAATAATGTAACCCAAGGTGTAACAAATTTGGCCATCAAATACCTTTCATCTCATACGCTGCGAAAACTATTGACGATAGAACAACAAAATGTACTACAATATTGAAGAACACATCAATATCTACAAAAAAGTCAGCGTTACCATATGTCTAACTATCGTAGTTATGTTACTATAATTTCTTTTTTACAATTTAGAAGTAATAGAAATGCCGACCAAAATCAGACCATGTTATCCATATATTTATATTAATCTTCGATCAACAATCAACCTAGATTACGTGTGGCGGGCTCAAAAACGGCCCGAGAAATAAGAGCACAAATAAATTTGTGTTCTTATTTGAGTTTAGTATGCTCCAACCACAGCTAACGTGCGGACGTGCTAAAATGCCTCAGTGTGCTTTAAAACTGCGAAAATAACCCCTAAAACAGTAAGGTTTCAGAAGGAATGTCTTTTTTTTTCGGTAATTACATGTCAGTTTCCGTTTTGCGATGCTTAAATCATTGTTAACAATTAAAAACAAACATTTTGTCGTTTATTCCGCCAGTCCGCCATCGAGGCACCTGTAGTGTGTGTGAGGAGTAGTAAAATACAAAGAAGCAAACAGAAACAAAACGAAACGAAAGTAATAATGTAACTCACAAAGTAATAATGGGGAAAAGTACTTTATTTGTTGCAACATAAGGTTGATTACACAATAAATGTTATTTAACCTATGTCTTTTAATTTCAAGGTGACGGCTGTAATTGACGAATGATCATAAGTGTAAGATAGTATTTTGTAGATTTGTGACTTTATTACAAGGGTTTATGGTTGTAATTAGGTTGAACTTGAAACTGTTTAAAAACCTTTGAATCAGTTCGATGTAGCTGTTTATGTGTGTGTAAGTAGATGTTCAAGCGGACAGTTTTTAGCTTTGATTTTGTATGTGACACGCAATCTAGTTGATTGTTGATCGAAGATATTAATCCTTATCCAAATAAATTATTTCGTATTCAAGACTGTTTGAATACCTATAAATCAATTCTAGAATTTTTCAAATCGGACATTCCATTCAAATGATATCACGAAATTAAAAATTTTAGTTCTCTTTAAAAATGCATATAAGCGAGCGCGCGGGCGCGTTCTCACTAAGCGCATCGGGCGACGGGCAACGCGGCGAGGGAGAAGGGCGTGCAAATGTATGAAATGTATGAAAGGTTATCCTAAAATGCTGAAAAAAATTTATGTCCACCCATGCGAAGCTGGGACAGGCCGCTAGTTAATTGATCGAGTGAGCGAAGCGAACGAAGATCTTAGTTTCAACTTGGGCGATTTGGCATTTTATGTATGTATGTATGTATGTATGTATGTATGTTTGTCTGGCGATAACTTTAGAACCGTTTATCCGATCTCCATGAAATTTGATATGTCGATAGCTTGTACTTGAGAAATTTACTGGTAAGTATATGAGTAAAATCGGATGAAGGGTTTTTGAGATATGGGGGTTTTTAAGAGGGCAAAAATAAAAAAAGTTACATAAAAAAATCAAGTTACATGTCATATGAAAGGGCTTTGTTTGGACATTCCAAAACAATTTTTACTTTTTTTTTGGGACGCTCGGTTTTCGAGATAAAATTTAAAAAGTTAAATTAAGATAACCAGCGATCCAAGAGCTCCCATCTCTAAGAGTTTCGTTGAAATCAAGGTTTTTCTACTGGTCGGCCAGTTCCTTTGATTTTTCTTATTTTTTTTCTTGAAATAATTTAAGGAGGTACTCAGTTCTCATAAAATGGTGACGACGACCAGGTCTGATGATGGAGCCAAGGTCTGTTCAACGGAACTCTTCAATAAATAGGCCAATAGAGTTGAAACTTGGTAACCATACCAAGTTAGTAGGCGGTAGTCAGAAAAAAGTTCAAAGATAATGTTTGGACTTGCCTCTGACTACTACCGACTCAAAGTTTTGATGCGTTCGTCGGGTCGCATCACGAGATCTCAGTTCGGGGCGAACTACTAGTTATTCTAAAAGACCATTCCTTGTCTCAGTAGAACATCTTACCCAAGTCCACTTTGAGCATAGCATCTCGCACCAGGAAAGACACATTGTAGATATTCTCCACGGAACGGCTGAAGCTCTGGGGATCCAGCACCACGTGGAAGTAGCTGAGTGGACCGCCTCGGGTCCTGTACGCTTTGGTGATGAAGCGGTTCACACGGCTCACCATTTCACTGCCTTCTTCCACTTTGTCCAGTCTGTTTATTTATTTATTTATTTATTTATATTTGCTACAATGTGGTAACAATAGGTTCTTCAGGTAAAAATGATCAGCACATTACTACAATCTAGCATGCAAATAAAATTATACAATACAATTATATGAAATGAGTTGTTAGAAACCAAAATTATTATGTCAGTATACAAAATTAGTATTAAATTTATAATGTCAGTTTACATGAAACGTCAAGAAAATACAAATACCAAATTTCAGAGTTAATAGTGAAATGTCTACAATATAATGTCAAAATAATACACACAATAATAATACCTTATATACCATAATAATATCTTTGGTACATACCTAATGTCAAAAATTATTTATTTTAAAAGTCAATATTATTATTCAGGTAACCAGGATACTTTAATAGTTTCTACTTAGAAACTTTTTCACATTATAAAAGCTATGGTCAATTAGCCATTTATAGAGTTTGTTCTTAAATTGTTGACGTGAAAGGATTTTAATTGACTCTGGAATTTTGTTATATATTCTAACACACATAACATAGCAATTTCTATTACAGATCTCAGTTCTTATTTTAGGTGTAACAAGTTTATTAGGGAATCTTGTACTGAAGTTATAAATGTCATGCTTATTATAAAAAAAATGGAGATGATTTTTTACGAAGATGCATATTTCAAAAATGTATAGGCCTGGAAGAGTAAGCAAATTTAGTGCTGGGAACAAGGGTTTACAAGACGTCAGGCGACTTACGTCACAAATACCACGAATACATTGCTTCTGGGAGATAAAAGCCCTATTGATCATAACAGAATTACCCCACAAAACGAGCCCGTACCTAAGATTTGATGCAACGTGGCCGTGGTATGCCTTTAGTGCCGTGTTTTTTGAGGATACTTTAGTTAGCCTCCACAAAGCGTATGCAAAGCGATTTATTTTGCTGCAAACCTTATTTATGTGCGACTTCCATGTGCAGTGCTCATCCAAGATAATACCCAAAAAGTTTGTTTCAGTAACTTCGACCAGGGTTTGATTTTCATACGTAATATCTAGGACCAGTTTTGGTGCAGATTGATTTCTAAACTGGATATATTTAGTTTTTTGTATGTTAGCTTTCAAATTATTAACCTTGAGCCAGTCCATGACCCGTGCCAGTGTATCATTCAAAACACCATTGAAGTTGTTGAGTGAGTTATTAGGAATAACGACTGAAATGTCATCAGCGAAGAGAGTGCAAAAATGTGGTATAGCTTGTGGTAGGCCATTGATATAGATAAGAAATAATAACGGTCCCAATATACTCCCCTGAGGCACGCCAACTCTATTTAGTAAAGGCTTAGATTTGTAAGAGAGGTGTTCTTTATTGTTGTCGAGAGCTCGTATTTCGACGTATTGGGTCCGGTTACTTAGGTAACTTGCAAGCCAATTGCGAACTTGACCTCGCATTCCGTAAGATTCACATTTCATTAAAAGTAGGTCGTGGGAGACAAAATCAAATGCCTTGCTCATATCGAAGAAGATAGCAGTTGTTTGTCTCCTCTGGTCGATATTCTTAACCACATAGTCAATGAGTTTGAAAGCAGCCAGGGTAGTCGATTTTCCCTTTTGGAAACCACATTGCTCAGGAGATAGAATTTCAAATTTATCGATAAATTTAGTGAGCCTCGTATGCATAACCCTTTCATAGATCTTGGCTATCACCGGTATTAGGGCGATAGGTCTATAATTACTGGGGTGTTCTTTGTTACCTTTTTTAAATATAGGTTTTATTACCGTCGGCTTTAATGAATCTGGGAAGATACCCTCGTTCAGTGAAATATTATTATGGGGGTCAAAGTTACCCACGTCCGTAGGTGAATACTCTCGAGACCCTACACGTGGCCCCTGGGTAGTGCTAATTGGGTAACAACTTTCTGGTGGTAGGCTTCGGCCGCGGCTTGTCACCACCCACCGGACAAAGTCACTCCGTGAAGCGATAATTTCGTGTTTCGGAGTGTAGTCCGGTGTAGCCAGCGACACAAAGTGGACGTGACAGGTCTGAGCAGTTCTTGCAAGTGAGTCAGGCTTGAGCGTTTGGGCCAACTCAGTAAAATAAATGCGCCGGATGTCTAGATTTGGAGGGTAGCGGGATCCGAAGCACGGTTTTCCGCTGGCCGACCGCAGGTTGTAGGGGGCCCAATTAGCGAGTAGCCACTCGTGAAAGGCTGCCCCGCCGCCTTGCGAAAAATCCCGGAATGCTCCATCGTGCCGGTTGGCGACCGGAAGAGAGGATCCGATGGCCATTCTTGGGGGGGTTCGGGCGTCCCCGCAGTCTCCAGTCTAGCCATCCACCTGCGCAGGAATTTTGCTGAGTGCCGCTGAGCTCGAGAGACCTTGCCTCGCTCAACTACTGTCTTTCCCCAAACCTAAATATCACTCTTAATGAAAAAGTCTAAAAATAATAAGTTGTGCTTACAGCGGAAGCACGTCCTCTCACTTCAAGTGCACCTCTCTAACATTCGAGGACTGCACTCAAATCTCGATCCGGTCCACCACCATCTCGAGACCAATAAGCCACACTTATTATTCCTCACGGAGACGCAGATTCAGTGCCCCCCTGACACAGCTTACCTCACATACCCAGGCTATGCACTGGAGCACAATTTTAAACCCAAAGCTGGTATATGTCTGTACGTTCGGGATGACATTTGCTGTCTGCGTCTGCGTGACCTTGAAGAGTCAGATTTTTCTGTTATATGGGTTTTGGTGGATACCGGCTTAGATAAGATCATCTATGCCGGTTTATATCGTAGACACTCTGGAGACTTCGAGACAACCAGGCTATTTAACTATATTAGTGAAGCGGCGGATGTGGCTCAAGAACGGTACCCTGACGCACAACTGGTACTTCTAGGGGACTTTAACGCCCACCACCAACAGTGGCTGTTCCCTTACCAAACTACTGACCATGCTGGAATAGAGGCTCACAAACTTGCCCTATCCCTTAATCTCACGCAGCTGGTTAGTGAAGCAACCAGGGTTCCGGACGTTGAGAGCCATACAGCCAATTGCTTGGACCTTCTGCTGACAAACGAACCGGATCGCCACATGGTATCAGTAATGCCCCCTTTGGGCACTTCAGATCACTGTGTGGTGAGGTCTGTGTCGTCATATTCGCCACCCGATCCCTCTCCTAGAGGATGTAGGCGAATATGGCGATACAAGTCGGCAGACTGGGATGAGATGCGCCATTTCTTCGCGTCTTATCCTTGGCGGCAAACCTGTTTTTCTTCCTGTGATCCGTCAATTTGCGCTGATGCCATTACGGAGGTGATCAATAGGGCAATGGAGTACTTTATTCCATTCTCTGATGCTTCACCTTCAAACAGTACTCGCCCATGGTTTGGCCCCGCGTGTGCAAGCGCAGAAGCGCAAAAACATGCAGCCTACCATTCATGGGTCGTTGCACGGAATGCTAAAGCTAAAGATACACAGGAAAAGAAAAAAAGCCTACAATAAAGCCGCTAAATCCTGCAAAAAGGTGATACGGAAGTCGCGCTTTAGCCGGATTGGCCAATTGGGGGCTAAGCTTGCCACATACCCTGCGGGAAGTAAAGCCTTCTGGTCTTTGGCCAAGTCGGTTGAAGCGAACTTCAGCCGCCCTTCTCTTCCCCCACTACTAAAACCGGATGGATCTCTAGCTCACGCCGCGATTGAGAAAGCAAATCTTTTTGCAACTCAATTCGCTGAAAATTCACGCCTAGACGCCTCGGGCGAAATTCCACCTAGCCTCCCTCGATGCGAAGCGTCAATGCCGGAAATTCGCATCCAGCAAAAGGAAGTGCTGAAAACGCTACGTGGCCTAGATGTGAATAAAGCTAGTGGTCCTGACGGTATTCCAGCTGTAGTATTAAAAACCTGCGCACCTGAGTTGTCTCCGATTCTGACTAGACTATTTCGGTTATCCCTTGTAACTGGTGTAGTTCCTAAATCTTGGAAGCTTGCCAATGTGCAACCTGTGCCCAAGAAAGGTAGTCGAGCCGACCCGTCAAATTACCGCCCTATTTCGGTCACCTCCATACTATGTAAATGTATGGAGCGTGTACTGAACGGAAAGCTCCTCGCATACCTAGAAGATAATGAACTCCTCAGTGACCGCCAATACGGTTTTCGTAAAAACCGGTCTACTGGGGATCTTCTTGTGTATGCCACTCACATTTGGAGCGAAGCCATTGAGAAATATGGTGAAGCACTAGCGGTTTCACTTGACATCTCGAAGGCTTTTGACAGGGTTTGGCATGCGAGCCTTATTGGCAAGCTTCCGGCATTCGGACTCTCAGTACAATTCTGTACATGGCTTGCCGACTTTCTGAGGGAACGATCCATTCGAGTAGTCATTGATGGCTGCTCGTCTGATCTATTGGCTATTAATGCCGGTGTACCTCAGGGGTCGGTGCTATCTGCCACGCTGTTTCTGCTGCATATTAACGATCTGCTCATGCCCGGTATCGTTGGGTATGCGGACGACAGCACAGTTGTGGAAAGATACGTATCAAATGCCCAAGCCAGACAGAATGTGGTTATTCAGGAGAGAGACGAAATGCTGCATCGCTTGAATTTGAAACTGAAGGCAGTGTCCGACTGGGGCAATGCTAATTTAGTCAAATTCAACGCGTCTAAAACGCAAGCATGTCTTTTTTCTGCCAAGAAAAGTCCGTTTCTCCAGGTTCCTGTTTTCCGAGATGTACCTATAGCAATACAAGATCGCCTGGAACTCCTTGGCACTACACTAAGACCTGCTCTCAATTTTGGCACGTACATTGAGTCTAGGGCAAAAACTGCTTCCATGAAGCTGGGCATCCTAAATAGGGTAAGGCGGTACTTCACACCTGGACAGCTTCTCAATCTTTACAAAGCTCAAGTCCGGTCTGGTATGGAGTACTGCTGTCACCTATGGGATGGCTCGGCCAAACACCAGCTTGCTGCCTTGGACTCGATAGAACGCAGAGCTCTCAGGATGGTAGGTGAGCAACACATGGCGGAGACTAAAGTCCAGAGTCTCGAACACCGTCGCAAAGTTGCTTGCCTATCGATCTTCTATAGGTTACATTTCGGGGAATGTGCCCAGGAACTTCACGATATTATACCGCCATCACCATTCCACCACAGGACTAGTAGACGCACGGCCGGGTATCATCCATATCTGGTTAGCATACCACCTATTCGCACTAAGCGTTTTGCTTCTAGCTACATTATGCGAACTGCTAAGGAGTGGAACTCATTACCGTCGTCTGTTTTTCCTGACCACTACAATCTAAATCTCTTCAAGGCTAGAGTGAATAGGTGTCTTCTAGACCGTTCTGCTCCAACGTCGACTACATCGTCGCTTACCATCAGGTGAGATTGTAGTCAAAGGACGGTTTATTCATTATAAAAAAAAAAAAAAAAAAAAAATATTAATTAAATATGACAATATATGTATCATCTCAGAGTATGTGAGCATGTTTTCACGATATGAGTAGGGACCTGGTCGTAGCCAACCGATTTTGTATTGTTTAATGTATTAATGATTTTATATATTTCTTCCGGATCGGTCGGGAATAAAAACATGTTGGAGTCAATAGATTTAAGTTTATATTTGTATTGTGATGCATTAAAATTATTGTTATTAGTCAAATTTATAAAATAATCATTTAAAGAACTAGCTATGTCAATGTGTTGGGATAGTTACCCTAGTAATTTAACAGGCTTCTATATCCTTAAAAGCTAAACTCACCATGCTGTTATTAAAGGCCCGTTAAATATGTCAAAATGTATGATTTTTATATATACACTAGCGACCCGCCCCGGCTTCACACGGTTATTGTGTGTTTCTCTACTATATTATGCTTGTATTATGCATACAAACCTTCCTCTTGAATCACTCTTTCTATAAAAAAAAACCGCATCAAAATCCGTTGCGTAGTTTTAAAGATTTAAGCATACATAGGGATATAGGGACAGAGAAAGCGACTTTGTTTATACTATGTAGTGATGAAGACGGGTATCGAATTGTACGTAAAGTAGGGGCGGCATGTATAGCCTACTGGCGGCAAATATGTAAATCCGTCACTGGGTGAACCACTAGTTTCAAAAGTTATTTAAACATACTTGTCAACATTCTCCGGTGCCTTCAAAGCTGCTGCCTGCTGCTTCTCGACTCTGCGCCTCGGCGGGCGCGGCGTCGCCTCGGGCGGCGTCGGTGCGAACGTGCCGAAAGTGTAGGCGAATGCGGGCACTTCCCGGGGGAGCGATAGGGACCAGTACTCCGGGTTTTCACGCTGTTAATGGAATTATTATGTAGGAATTCAGTATTGAGTAGATTATAGATAATACACCAACACTAGAAATCAGTAGGAAATCATTACTAGATGCTACTACAGCGCAGGGGCTTTTTTTTAATGGACTAAATGCTGGTGATCGTCTGACCGTTCTTACAGTGCTAGCGAACAATACCGCAGAGGCTTTACGAGGAAACATTATTTATATTCCTCATAGAGCCAGGTGCGGTCACAGACAGATTTTTTTGCAAAATTGCCAGTACTCTCAAATGATCAAAGTCAAAGTCAAAAGGTATTTATTCAATAAAATCGCAAGGATCACTTTGAAACGTCTTAAGCTAGGTGACTCTAGGTGCCAGTTCCACGCGACCAAAGCCTAGAAGAACAGCCAACAAACTTACGGCTTGGTTCCTACTGTTCTTTTGTATGATCCTCGTTACAATGTAATCCTACTAATACATATTATAAACGCGAAAGTTTGTAAGTATGGATGGATGGATGTTTGTTACTCTTTACTGAATGGATTTTAATGAAACTTTACAATAATATAGCATATACCTACATCAGAATAACCCATAGGCTACAATTTATAAAGATATTGTGTGACTAATCCTGTGCAGACGAAGACGCGGGTACCAGCTTGTAAAATACAATATTGAAGCTCCAGTGTGGTGCCAATAGAATTTAGTGAGGCGTAGGCAAATCAAAAATAGGTAAAAATAATCAAATTTATAAGACAGCACTACGCTTCAAACTCTGGCCGGTGTTTTTATATTTTTCATAGAGCACCCATCCAAATATTGATAGGTGTTGTACAAGGAACAAGATCGGTGCTCTACAAGGAATGCCTCAAAAACTTTAGTGGTTTAAAAAAACACGCGACAAGAAGTGCACAGCGGTGCACAGTCTCAAACGGTGAAGGAAAACATCGTGAGGAAACTGTAAATCGTAAAACCTAAAAAGTTCTAAAGCATGTGTGCTTGACAGGATCCTCTTTAAAGAGTAGTAGAGCTCTTTGTGTGTGGCTCGTCCGGGGAAGTACTACCACCACGCCTGTTTCTGCCGCCAAGCAGCAACGCTGTGTTTCGGTTTGAAGGGTGTGGTTGCCGGTCTAATTACAGGCACATGAGGCTTAACATCTGTATGCCTCGAGTTGATGGACGCAGGGCGGTGCATCGTAGGGCACGTTCCTATCGTGCGTGACTTACGATGCTTTGTTATGGGTGATGGTTACCACTTAACATCAGGTGGGCCACCTGCTTGTTCCATCGGCTAGTTGTATAAAAAAAAGGGGCATAAACAAGCAAGGTGAGCTTACAATAATCCTAGCCAGTTCATGTTTGTCGTAGGTGTTGGCATTGCTGCTAACTGCCTCGGAGCAGCGGACGGCGAGGTCACTGGTCGCTCGGAGCACTCGGGAGTCTAAGTATCCCTCACCTGTTGAGAATTCAAACTACATGTCACAAGAAATAAGTGGAATAGAGAGCACTGGTGGTCTAGTGGTAGCGGCCCCGCCTTTCGATCCTAAGGTCGTGGGTTCGAAACCGGTTGTGCACCAATGAGTTTTTCTATTCAAAAATTTATGTGCACAATGCCAGTACTCTCGATTGGTGAAGGAAAACATCGTGAGGAAACCGGCATGTCATAGAACCTAAAAAGTTCTATAACATGTTGAAGGGAAACATCGTGAGGAAACTGGCATGTCGTAGAAACTAAAAAGTTCTATAACATATGTCAAGTGCTCGAAAGGAGCCTCTTGAGGCGCGCTTTAAATCCTTTCACCACACTGTTTCGAAAGAAACTAGTGACACGATAAGAGAGAGAGTGGACTAAGATTTTGTACACTACAGCTGACTATTTATACTTTATTCAATTGTAAATTCATAGATTTATGATTGTCCTTGGTGAGGATTGAACCCACAGCACAGAAGGCATAGATATTGTACAGGAATGTTACTATAATATTTGATGCTGATCAATAAATAAATTAAAATTTATTTATTTCAGATGTCATAGATCCATACAAACTTAAAAATAACACTTAATATAGGTAGCAAATAATAATCAAACAATTAAAATCTACCATGATGTAGGTAGGAATACTATGTTTAGTACCCTGAGCATCTTGTTGGAGCTAGCGCACATTCTGTGCTTGATGGATGCTATTTTGTTACACATCATGGCATGAAAGTCATTGACATGTGCATCAGCGAACATGCCAGATGCACTGCAGAATCTGGGTAGCCCCAACAACACCCTGAACATGTTATTATAGAGGATGCGTAAGGCGCTGACGGACGATTTGTTAAATAATGGAAAATTATTGGGAATGCAGCTCAAGGGCATTTGGTTCAGCTCAAACATCCTCAGAAATCAGAAATCAGAAATTATATATTGTTTATCTGTAGTACAAAAAAGATCTTATTGATAGTGTTATGTACAGTTTTATCAGTTTGTCTGTTCCGGGCGTACAACAAAAACGCATTGTTATATTTTAAAGTTTTCACCCAAGAACCAACTAAAACATTTTAATACCCACTAATAGGTACTCCTAATTTCATGCAAGTATATGACCTACAGGAAACCAAGAGGTAGATATTATAGAGCTTCCAATTTTATCGTTCATAATATTCGTTTAAGTTATAAAATGCATTCGAGACTAACCATTTTTCTCAAATGATTTTTGAATATATTTCCTTGAAGAGGTTTAATTTTATCATTGTCAATCACGGATGTTTTCGAATAGCAAAACCGATTATCGGGCGTAATGAGTCGGTTATTGTTATCGACAGCGGCGTCCCGTTTATCCAACCGTGAAGTAGAACCGTGGGTTAAATAAATTTCACTTCAATAAAGGCTTTGAAAATGAATTGTATGTTACGTAATCAGTAGACAAGTACCTGGATGTTTGACACGTTCCTCGACTCCACCTTCGGCCAGCAAAGCTTGGGCCTCTTTGACGGCCGTCGCCGTTTTCTCCATACGTTCCTCATTGTTGCCGGCTTCGTCTTCTGGAAATGTTATATCTCAGTTATTTTACCATTAAACTATTCAATTCACGACGTTGGAGCAAAAAGGGCACTCTATGCCTTTGCGAAAGAGTTAATGATAAGTTTTAAAGCTTTAAACAAGTTAAATAAGCTTTTATACGTTGATTTTTCTTACCCAAAATAGACAAGTCTTCTAGCAAACCCCTGTAACGTAGTTTACGGTCGTGACTTCCTAAACTGCTTCGTGAGGCTTGCGTGCCGTTTAGCGAAGTCATTCCGAGATATTTACACCGTTTAGAAATAATTATATCACTTCGTATCGTAATCGTAAATATTTGTTTGCAACCTAGGCTTGTTGAAATAATATCGATACATCGATATATCGATATTTTTCATTCGATACATCGATATTTTTAGCCGATATATTTTGATTTGATACATCGATACATCGATTTAAAATATTTGATATCGAAAATCGTATCAAAAACGATATTTTTTTTCTTTAATTTAATTAAAATATTTAATAGAATTCGAAGCCGCAAGATTTGAACGAACGGAAAGTTTTGGATAGAGTCAAGACATTTTACTCCAGTTCTTTCGAATCTGGCACTCAAATACTTGACACCTACGGCTTCCTCTGTGCCTTCAGAGAGAGTGGCTTCTGCCGTAAATCTGACGGTTCCTAATAATAGGAGCCGGCTGACAGCGGAGCATGTGAAGAGCAGAGTTTTTCTACTTTCGCTACCTGACAAATACTGGTTTGCCTGAAATCATTACTATTATTATGAAGCTGAAGAGTTTATTTGTGTGTAATAACTATTACTATTACCTATTATTGAGCTTGACTGAACTAAATACATTATAATTTTAAAACCGCAAAATCTCTCAAAATTTTACCGATATATCGATTTATCGATATATTTTCCTCGAAATATCGAGGTCAATATTGATATTTTAATAAATATCGATACATCGATATATCGATATATTTGTTTACTTTCGACATCCCTATTGCAACCTTGCAAAAAGGATTGTTTTGATTTTTAAACTTGCCTGGGCTTGTAAACCATAGACAAAAAATAAGTTATCATCTTAGCAGTCTGTGATAGACAAAGTTTCCCCACAGTTTAAAAAAATACTAGGTGAGTGAGATATTAGTTCAGTCATTCATAACGTGTTCATAACTATCATATCCATGGAGGAAATATCATCATATCTTACATTTTTAAAACTCAAAAAATTAACTTACTTTTTGGTTGATCATGAAATTTAAATAACCGCTCACATGACCACCCACGAGCGGGCCTAATTAGTTGTGGGACTAGAATTACGCTTGACGACACTTGCCTTGATAAAATTAACAGCAATTCATTCGTTTGCTATGAGATATTGTAATGAATTTTTTGTTCCCGTGTACCTTGATCTACTTTATTTTGTTACGGGCTTACATTTTAGAATATGAGCTTATCTTGTTTTTAACAGCAACAAGTTGTATTACCGGCCGGCCGGCGGCTCGCGGCGCGCTACAAATGACAAGACATTTTGTCGGTCTTGTCATTTGTACCTACTGCGTATAGCGTAACCTATAGATTTTTTTCTTATAAAAATGTACTAGCGACCCGCCTCGGTTTCGCACGGTTATTGTGGGTTATCCCTAAGAGATTATGCTTGTATTATGCATATAAACATTCCTCTTGAACCACTTTTTCTATAAAAATAAAAAAAACCGCATCAAAATCAGTTGCGTAGTTTTAAAGATTTAAGCATAGGTACATAGGGATATAGGGACAAAGAAAGCGACTTTGTTTTATAATATGTAGTGATTAACCGAAAAAAAGGAAGAAAAGGAACAAATAATTAATTAAGTAAGGTAGAGTTGCTTATCAGTAAAAAATAACACCTATAATTAATATTCATTTTATTACGAAGCATCGTATTGGTAAGGTAAAATATGCGAATGCTCTTCTATGAACGACCTGTGTTTGGATATCTTAGTGAAGGTGGTGTGCGCGTTGATATTGCAAGTGTGCTGATTCTGCTCTTTGGAGGAGACTACGCCTCGCAGGAAGTAGCGCTGCTCGCCGCGGCGGCTCTGGGCTGGGAAGACCAGTCCGCCGCCGCTGTCACCTTGACAGACCGCCGATTCTGTACCATGAAATAAATATATTAAATAATGGTGGACATTCCACACAGCACTATCTCGTCCCAAACTAAGGCAAAGCTTCTGGGAACCAGATGGGATATGGGAACCAGATAGCTGATATAAGCTAGTTATATACTTTTTTTTTGTAAATACATAGGTACTTACTATATTATATAACACCCAGACAGAGAACATACATCTATGTTCATCACGCAAATGTTTGTTCTCGGTGGGGATCGAACGAAGAGCAACAACATTACCGTTAAAATAGCCATTACAGTGCGTTTCATCAAATAGTTCCTATGCTGTTTTGTTGGCACCCCTGTCTGTCAACAGTGTCAACACGCTAAGGTTTTATTTGAAATTCTTTAGAAAAACATGCCTAAAACATTAAAAAGTGATGATATTGATGGTGAAATTTGTGAAAGAGAAAAACGTAACGAGGCCCCACTTATTCCATACGATGTGTACAAGCTCGGATCGCCGCCATTACAGGTTAGTAATATAGGGTTACCAGCATCAGTTATTTGATTAGGCCCTTAGTCATATACTTATTATCGTAATATGTAGCAATGTGGATGAAATTTTGAAAGCGGACAGGTTTATAATTTAGATTAATATAATTTATAGCTATAGATGTTTTAAAAAGAGGAGATCGTAAAAGTCATTACATGTAGCACAGAATGGGTTTTAATGACAACACTTTTTTGCACTACTGCCAACATGACAGCATAGGAACTATTTGATGAAACGCACTCTACGAACTTGTCGTTAAATTACCGTTAAAATTGCCGGCACAGAACTTGTCGCTGGTAAGGAACATGCGGTACGAGTCCGGCGCCTCTAAGTAACAGCGGTCGATGTCTATATACGACAGCTGCGTCACTTTAAGTACCGGCGAGGCTCTGCCGTCCTCGTGTGTGAGGCCCCAGCCGGTAACCTGATGGAAAAAGCTTAAAATAATACAACGTGTAACATATTTATTTATAAATAGGAACGCCAACAGCGATGTATGGTTACATTATTAAACGCATTCCCTCATACTATAAAATGGTGCTTGAATTTAAATTATGCTTAAAATTAGCGCCATCTCTATTTATCATCAAGCATTGGCAATAATTTAAGCATAGTTTATCATTTGACAGATTTTTGTAGAAAGGCCGACTAAGATACATACGTATATTACCCCTATAACCAGGAAACAGGGAATTCTACAGATCATGGCGAACAACGACTTTTGAAATTACGAAGGTTTTCATTCCTGAAATGCCTGTTAAACTTTATTCCGATATGAAACTGAACACACCATGAGGCAGCCCTATTCACAGCTCTTGGGGCCTTATGCTCACTTCGAGCAAGATTATCTCACGGTGGAGGTGACGTCATATCTCGTTCGATAAACTATTTATCCCCATTCTCACCATCTCACTCCCCAATTTTCTCATTCAAAGTTCATGCGAGACGCAACGTCAACGAGTTATTGAACGAGATATGACGTCATCTCCACCGTGAGATAATCTCGCTCGATGTGAGCATAAGGCCCCAGGTCTTTGGCCTTATGTTACACGTTGTATAACATTTATTTACAAAGAAAATTACAATGAATACTAATACTAATAGGTATTTACAAAATGTACGAAATACAAATGAAACAGTTGAGCTATCTGCAGACCGTTGCAAACGATCTAGAGATAGCTCAACTGATCCAAATGTTTTCTTTTTGCTTTTTATTTTTACATTTATATTTATACAATTTTTAAAAAAAATAAGAAAAAAATATATAACAGACCTTGCCCATCCTCCCTTGGGCTAGCTGCAGCTTTTCGAAGTCTTCGTCGAAGTTAACGCAGATGGGACGCAGGTGAGGTTGGTATCGTACCGCGGAAATAAGCACCACCAAGGCGATGTCATCTTGGAAGTTCGAGTATACCCCGTGGAAGGAATACGGGACTATTATACGTGAAATCTTGAAAAAAATTTAAAAAAATGGTAGAGATTCCACACGACAGTCCCAAAGCAAAGCTTGTAATATGGGAACTAGATATCTGATAATACATTTAAAAATATTTTAATATAGTTCCAAAAGCTATTATCCGAGTGGGATTTGAACCCACGATCTTCCGCTTGATACAAATCCCACTCGGATAATAACTTTTGGGACTATATTAAAATCTTTGTGATTTCCTTAAGTGTAGGTAAATACTATAAAACTAAAAAAAATAATACATTTTTAGTTTTTTGTGTTGTAAACACATACTTATAATATTTTGTAACACCCAGAGAGAACAAGCATCTATGTTCATAACACAAAGGTTGGTTCTGTGTGGGGATCGAACCCACGGTCTACAGCTGAAGGCAGAACAGTTGATGATGGGTGAAATCGGGCTGTGAATGTAAATAAGAATTGTTTCGGCTTGAAGAGTGTGGTTGCCGGTGTAATTACAGGCACATGAGGCTTAACATCTGTATGCCTCAAGTTGATGGACGCAGGGCAGTGCATCGTAGAACACGTTCCTATCGTGCGTGACTTACGAGGCAATGCTTTGTTATAGTTGATGGTTACCACTAACATCAGGTGGGCCATTTGCCTGTTCCATCAGCTACTTGCTTATAAAAAATATAAAAGAATGAATTATGTACGTACGTTAGATTGATGAACGTTCTTGTCATGGGTGTTCTTCCACGGCCGATAGATCTTGCCCAGCGCTGCGGCGTAGCGCTCCGCCGGTTGTATCATATCATTGGCCCAGAAACAATGTGCGGCTATAAATAAACAAATAGATATTGGAAGACTTTCCACACAGCACTATCTAGCCCCAAACTAAGCAAAGCTTGTAATATAGGAACTATTCCTTCTGCGCTGTAGGGCGTGGGTGAATGAACATAGATGTTTGTTCTCTGTCTGGGTGTTATATGATATTGTAAGTATGTATTTACAAAAGGAAAGTAAATAAGTATTATATCAGCTATCTGGTTCCCATATTACAAGCTTTGCTTAGATTGGAGCTAGAATGTGTGATAAGTGCACCGATGTACGTGTAACATAATACCCCTATAACCCCGGAAGCTGGATATTCTACAGGTCATAGCGAACACCTTTTGTTTTACGACTTTTGAAATTTCGTAGTTTTTCATTCATGAAATGCCTCTTAAACGTTCCTCCAATATGAAACTAAACACACCACGACGCAGCCCTATTCACAGCTGTTTGCACGTTCCGTGTGTGCATGACCTTGGTACTTACGTGAACAGTATCAAAATGTTGCAAAATTCTGAGACAATATTAATTTTACTTCTGTGTGAGAATTTCGAAACCGATTTTCAACCTTTGCACACATCAAAGTACTCCAGTGCTTGGTCTGATAATTAGGTCTTTGGCCTTAAAGGGGTATTATGTTACACGTTGTATATCATCTTTCACACAGTCTTCACAGTTGAGTGTATGGTTTATAAATACCTGATATACCCGTATATATCACCGGTGGTTTAGTGGGAGTCACCCCGCCTAGCGATCGTAAGGTCGTGGGTTCATATCCGGTTAATTTCCTATCGAAAAAATTATGTGCACAATGCCAGTGCTCATAAGCGGTGAATGAAAACATCGTGAGGAAACCATTTAGTATTCTAACAGCGGCGATGGGCTTTCTGTATCTGTATCTGTATCTGTATCTGTATGTGCCAATTTAATGTTTGGGCAAACCTCTGCTTACCCCCATCAGACGTCCTCAAAGAATCAAATCAAAAGTCGTGCTACCAAGAGATCTGAGGGGATTATTTACCTTATTGGTGATCAAAGTCGTGAAGCTGTTTCTATTTTCTGTAGCTAACCTGATATAATGATAGTGTTAGTGATGAGCGACCCTCCACAGATCTGTTCATAAGGGTATTTGGGATTGATTGGCTTCTTGTAGATAGCGGCGTGCCAAGGCAGCTCGCCGCGCTTGGCCGACGTGCCGTTTACAACCAGCGTGGTGCCTTCAGGGGTTACAAGACCACAATCTGAAAGAAAACACTTCGTCGTCATAAAGAAAGAAAAAAAGAAAAGAAAGGAAAAAGAAAGAAAGAAATAGAGATACAATCAGTGTGGTGCCTTCAGGGGTTACAAGACCACAATCTGAAAGAAAAATACATCGTCGTCATAAAGAAAGAAAAAAAGAAAAGAAAGGAATAGAGATACAATCAGTGTGGTGCCTTCCGGGGCTACAAGACCACAATTTAAAAAAAACTTCTTCATCAGAAAGAGTGAAAGAAAAAAAAACAAAGCCAATATGTTTATTTTGGACACAACACAAACTTATACAGCACAGACAGAGCAAATAGATAGGCAGGTAGGTATTACAGTAATAAAATAAGCAAGAGTATGTATGTAAGAGATGATACTCCTTGACACGATCGTGTCAAAATAATGTATCTAAAACGGAACAGGACTTTTATGATACTTATCTTAAAACTTCAATTTTATGCGAATATCAGTGGAGCGGGCATGGTGCCAAAAGGCAAATAATTGAATTCGTATAAGAGGTCTGTAGTAAATATACCGGTTCTGTCTAATAAATGCGAAAGTTATGTTTTCGTAACTTTGTAACCTCTAAACTGATTAGGGTAAAACTTAAAACCAACATAGTTCGTAACCTGGGTTAGCATATAGTTTTAACCCCGAAAAACTACCGGGAACGGGGTAGCAAACATGATCAAACCCAATAAAGGGAAAATGCTTTAACACAACATGAATCAATACTTATAGGTCTAAGAGCACAAGTGCTCTAGTGATAGCAGCCTGCCTTCTAATCCGAAGGTCGTGGGTTTAAAACCGATCGTGCACAGTGCCAGAAGTTACTCTCAAACGGTGAAAGATAACATCGTAAGTAAACCGGCATGTCGTAGAACCCCAAAAAAGTTCTAAAACGTCTGTCAAGTGCTCGAAAAAAGCTTCATTGAGGCGCACTGAAAATCCTTTCACCACACTGTTTCGAAAAAACTATCGATACGACAAAATGAAGAAGAAGAAAACTACTACCTACAATAGTTTTCTTCTTCTTCTTCATTTTGTCGTGCAGCGAAGCAGGGGTGGTAGATGGTAAATGATAAATTATAAAAAACAAGAAAGCCAAAGCAAGCACAACTTACTTGGAGGGCAAATGGGGAGTTGTGCGTCCCAGTGCCCATTCACGCAGCTAATTTTCTTGAGCACTCCATTGGGGTAGTGGTAGTTTGGCTCGCGGCATTGCGGGCGGACTATCATGCCGTCCGGGACTGAGACGCCACACTCCTGCTCGCGGTTGTAGAGCAGGGGGTCTTGGGAATGGCACAAGTAGACTATGCTTGGGTCTTTTGTGAGGTAGCACTGAACTGTTGGAGAGTAACAGAGGTTATTACATTTCAAATGAGCTGTTACATAAATACATACATATAAGTAGAGAGTACATGAGTAGTGCTCTTTGTGAAGGGCTCTTCCGGGGTGATGGTTACCACATAACATCAGGTGTTCCATCATCATGCATAAAATCAGTCATGTTTTCCGCAGAGACATCGGATTTCCATTACCTATGATCCTTACATACCTTCGCTTCATTCACTCTACAACATTCTTCAAACATGCTCGTCGGTTTAGAGTACTCTTGACCTGGCCGCTTCTCTAAAAAGTCTGCTATCTGATCCAGATGTCCGCCGAGGTCTTTCCCACCCAACAGTCCTATTCACACTCGTCTTATGTACTTTTTTCGTTAATATCCTTTCATCCATCATCTCTATGCCCAAACCGTCTTAGTACCTTACTCTCATCACGACGTCTTCTTTCACTCCACAATTCTCAACGCTCGCTCATGTACTATGCAATTATAATATGCAATTATTATGAATTACTAGCTGGTGCTTGCGACTTCGTCTGCGCAGGATTAGTATTTCGAGTAGCTTATATTATTAGCGTGGCGTAGTACATATGTGTAACTCTAGCGGTTTTGGCAGCGCACGCCGGAATAGCTCGCAGATGGTAGATTTTTTCCTACTTACTTGACACTTATCGTCATATTTTGGACAATTCACACAATATCTTTATAAATTGTAGCCTTTGTGTTATTCTGATGTATAAGCTATATTATTGTGAAGTTTCATTAAAATCCATTAAGTAGTTTTTACGTGAAAGAGTAACAAACATCCATCCATCCATACTTACAAGCTTTCGCGTTTATAATATTAGTAGGATATAATAACTTACTGATGCATTTCAGCGGCTGCCTTGCCCACGAGCCATTGACACAGCTCACGTAAGGATCTGGCACGTCCAGCTCATATCCTTTCTCGCAGGAGTACATCAGCTTAACTGACTGCAGGTCCTGGCCGGGAGTAGCGTCGGGCTGATCCAGTACCTCATATTTCCCATTGTTAGGGTACTCCGGAAGCACGCATCTACCGCTGCACAAAAGATCAGAGTAGTATGCATGCATATTATTGATTGCATTACAAAATTCTTAAGAGTAGTAGAGCTCTTTGTGTGTGGCTCGTCCGGGAAAGTACTACCACCACGCCTTTTTCTGCCGCCAAGCAGCAACGCTGTGTTTCCGTTTGAAGAGTGTGGTTGCCGGTGTAATTACAGGCACATGAGGCTTAATATATGTATGCCTCAAGTTGATGGACGCAGGGTAGTGCATCGTGGGGCACGTTCCTATCGTGCGTGACTTTCGAGGCAATGCTTTGTTATAGGTGATGGTTACCACTTAACATCAGGTGGTTCCATCAGCTAATGATACTAAAATAAAAAATAAATCTTTATCGAATCTTATAAAAATATTTAAGGCCTAAGAACACCGGTGGTCTAGTGGGAGTCACGGAGCCTTCCGATTGTAAGGTCGTAAGTTCGAATCCAATCGTGAATTTTTCTTATTTAAAAAAAATTATGTGCGCAATGCACTTATACTTTTTTTTCACTGGCATTTCAGCACTAGCTACTGTGCAGGAAAACGCGAAGAAATCAGTTAGTATTTTAGTAGCGGCGATGGGCTTGTAAGTTTATACGACTCTTTTTACGTACTTTGTGGTTTAAGTCAGTAGATTTACTTACACGTTACATATTTCAGCAAACTCATCTGAACCGTCAGCGCAGTCTTCTTTCTGAAAATATTTAGGTATCTTTAAAATTGTATCTTTTTCATCTGGGGGTGAACATCAATAGGAAACTAAAAAGAAATCTAATAAATTCACACCAATGGTTTCAAGTTTCAACTGCTTTTTTTTACAATAGTACGCGGAAGGTGTCTTGAATATTCAAATCAATAAGAGTAGCATATTCATCATCCGATTTTAACGGCCGGTTTCTGAAAGCTCGATCAAAACTAATCGGATGTCAGGTCACTCGGCATTTCAACTATTACATCGAATTTGATAGGGATAGCAAGTGACTTGACATCTGATTAGTTTTGATCGGGCTTTCAGAAACCGGCTGTTAGTATATTTTAAGATTTTCCAGTCAAAAACTAAATCAAAGGGTTTTTATTAAATAAAATCACAATATTCACTTTGAATTGCTTATGAACTAGATGAATGTAAGCGCCAAACCCTCCAAGGGGAAGGAATTATGGTGGCATGGCACTTCACATCGCTATTCAGTATTGGCGTATTATTCGGCTTTATTGTGTAGAAGTCCGAATAAAAACTTAAACATATGTTTCTTTGTTCTGTGTTTGTTAATATCCTTTTTATGTTTATACCATAGCTTTATTGTTCATTTTTCTGTAGCCTTCTTTTTTTGTTCTTTCTTTGTATCTATTATGATTTTATTTTTATTTTTAAATGTCCGTGCCATTATTCGCCCTAGGACCTGGCAGAATACCAGTGTTGCACTGTGTGGCGTGAACCACACGGTGCGGCAAATACTGAGCCAGGGACCTAATTGGCCTAACATATTTATGTAATTGATTCTATGTATAGTTTGTGTTGGTCAATAAATAGCTTTTCTTTTTTTCTTTCTTTGAGTAATACCTACAATTTCGTTGACTTATTCCTTATTCAGGCTATTGATGATGATGATCACTGTACTGACCTTATTGCAAACCTTCGACTGGTCTATACAGGCGCCATGTTGACACCTAAAGTTTCCAAGCAAATGACAGTTGTAGCGGTCTGTGGCGCAAGTGGCCATGTCCTCGTCGGATCCGTCATTGCAGTTAACTCGACCGTCACATTTCATTCGGGCGTTCGCTAGAATTTGTCCGTCGTTGCACTTTTTATCGTTGGCCGCGCACTGCTCTAACTTCGCTTGGCGATCTTCGATTTTCATATGTTGCCATATTAATGCGTAGGTGCACCTAAATTAGATGGCAATTCATTAATTTTTTTATTCAATTCATTTATTTCAGATGTCAATGATCCATAATTTGTTAGTAGAACTTAATTAAACATGTCAAATGTGTTAGTATTAATATTAATATTAATATGTCAAGTTTTTAACTCAAAGTATTTATTTATTTTATACTAGCGACCCGCCCCGGCTTCGCACGGTTATTGTGGGTAATCCCTAAGAGATTATGCTTGTATTATGCATAAAAACATTCCTCTTGAATCACTCTTTCTATAAAAAAAACGCATCAAAATCCGTTGCGTAGTTTTAAAGATTTAAGCATACATAGGGATATAGGGACAGAGAAAGCGACTTTGTTTTAAACAAACAAACCAAAACTTCATCATTGTGCTATTACATTACTGTTTATCTTTTTTTTTCAAAAAGTACTGAATCTATTTCGATAAAATTTATATCACCACTTCTGAAGTAGTTGGTAATCAAACAAATAAAAAAGGCGGAGTGATCACGTGACAAACGCAAAAACACAGTCGAATTTAAAACCTCCTCCTTTTTTGAAGTCGTTTAAAAATAAAGATAGTAGAGCTCTTTGTGAAGGGTTCGACTGGGGAAGTACTTCCACCATGCCCTTTACTGCCGCCAAGCAGCGTTGCTGTGTTTCGTTCATGAGGCTTAACATCTGCATGCCTCCCTGCGTGCCAGTTGATGGACGCAGGGTAGATCATCGTAGTTGAGCTATCGTGTGTGACCTACGAGGCAATGCTTTGTTAAAAGTCAAAGTCAAAAGGTATTTATTCAATAAAATCACAAGGATCACTTTGTAACGTCCAAAAGCTAGGTGACTCTAGGTGCCAGTTCCACGCGACCAAAGCCTAGAAGAACAGGCAACAAACTTACGGCTTGGTTCCTACCGCTCGCTCTTTTGTATGATCCTTGTTACAATGTATTACTAGTAGTTCGCCCCGAACTGAGATCTCGTGATGCGACCCGACGAACGCACCTAAACTTTGAGTAGGTGGTAGTCAGAGGCAAGTCCAAACATTATGCTTGGACTTTTTTCTGACTACCGCCTACTAATTTGGTGCGGTAACCAAGTTTCAACTCTATTGGCCTATTTATTGAAGAGTTCCGTTGAACAGACCTTGGATCCATCATCAGACCTGATCGTTGTCACCATTTTATGAGAACTGAGTACCCCTTAATATATTTCAAGAAAAAAAAATAAGAAAAAGCAAAGTAACTGGCCGACCAGTAGAAAAACCTTGATGGCAACGAAACTCTTAGAGATGGGAGCTCTTGGATCGCTGGTTATCATAATTTAACTTTTTTATTGTATCTCAAAAACCGAGCGTTCCAGAAAAAATTTAAAAATTGTTTTGGAATGTCCAAACAAAGCCCTTTCATATGACATGTAACTTGATTTTTTTATGTAACTTTTTTTATTTTTGCCCCCTTAAAAACCCCCATATCTTAATAACCCTTCATCCGATTTTACTCATATACTTACCAGTAAATTTCTCAAGCACAAGCTATCGACTTATCAAATTTCATGCAGATCGGATCAACGGTTCGAAAGTTATGGCCAGACAAACATACATACATACATACATACATACATACATAAAATGCCAAATCGCCCAAGTTGAAACTAAAGATCTTCGTTCGCTTCGCTCACTCGATCAAAATAATACAATATTGAAGCTCCAGAATGGTGCCAATTGAATTAAGTGAAGCGTAGGGATAACAGAAAAAGTTAAGGCTAGTAAAATTCAAAGGTGTAGGTGATGGTTACCACTTATTATCAGCACCTAATGCTTATCATACAAGATATTTTTATTTTAGCTTAGGTATTAGTGGGATCACTCGAACCTCAACCTGTGTCTACCTTAAAAAGCCGTAAACATTTCTGTATTTACTATTGTAACTGAAAGATGTCAAATAAACATTAAAAAAAAAACTGCCTGGGGTCTTATGCTCACTTCGAGCGAGATTATTTCACGGTAGAGATGACGTCATATCTCGTTCAATAACTCGTTGACGTTGCGTCTCGCATGAACTTAGAATGAGAAAATTGGGGAGTGAGACGGTGAGAATGGGATTTAATAGTTATCGAACGAGATATGACGTCATCTCCACCGTGAGATAATCTCGCTCGAAGTGAGCATAAGGCCCCTGTTCCATCAGCTAGTTGTATAAAAAACTCACTCGGTTTGTGTCTGTTCATTCCTGCATCTAGTGAGAAGCTCGTCTGTGTTATCGATGCAATCTTGCTTCCCGTCACAGATCGCACTGTTCGGAACACAGCCTCCGTATACGCAGCGGAACTTGTTAGGGCAGCTGGAAATTGATCAATAGATAAAGTTTGTAAGTATGGATGTTTGTTACTCTTTCACGTAAAAACTACTGATTGGATTTGAAGGAAACTTTACAATAATATAGCTTATACATCAGACATATAGCATAACACATAGGCTACAATTTTTATGTGAATTGTCCAAAATATGACGCTATGTGTCAAGTAAGTAGGAAAAAATCTACCATCTGCGAGCTATTCTGGCGTGCGCTGCCAAAACCGCTAGAGTTACACATATGTACTACGCCACGCTAATATAAGCTACTCGAAACACTAATCCTGCGCAGACGAAGTCGCGGGCACCAGCTAGTAAATAATAAATATTGCAGGACATTCCATACAGCACTATCTAGCCCAAAACAAAGCCATAGCTTGTATTATGGGAACCAGATAGCTGTTATAATACATATATACTTTTTTTTTGTAAATACATACATATAATATACCAGCGGTTTAGGCTGTACGTTGTATAAATGTCAGTCAGTCAGGACTTTGATTCTTATAGTATCAGAGATAATTACACCCATACCCAAATAAAAACGCACATTATAGGCCGCTTAAGGTTCTTGGATTAGTATGACACTATATAACTTGTAACATAAACCACATAACCAGGAAACAGGGTTTTCTACAGGTCATGGCGAACAACATAAGTTTTACGACTTTTTAAATTTCGAAGGTTTTCATTCCTAAAATGCCTCTTACTTTCTTCCGATATGAAACTAAACACACGAGGCAGCCCTATTCTCAGCTCTTGGTCTTTGGCCTTGTAGGGGTATAAAAAAAAGTATTTATTTGGAACAAGAAACAAAAGTACAAGAACTGGGGCCTTATGCTCACTTCGAGAGAGATTATCTCACGATGGAGATGACGTCATATCTCGTTCAATAACTCGTTGACGTTGCGTCTCGCATGAACTTTGTATGAGAAAATTGGGGAGTGAGATAGTGAGAATGGGGATAAATAGTTATCGAACGAGATATGACGTCATCTCCATCGTGAGATAATCTCGCTCGAAGTGAGCATAAGACCCCAGATTGAAAAACGATGATATCCGCAGGAGTTAAAAAACTGTGTCACGAATATCAACGCCCTCTTCCGCAATACCTATTTGGTACAGGGTTCCAAATGCGTAGAGGGTAGGAGCAAAAACTTTATCTTCGTAATCGTATGCTACAAGTTATATAGTTCAGTAATCATAGCATAGATGGCGTTAACAGTGGCATGCTTTACGTGTTGTTTCTGCAGTGTATGAAGGTTTCGTCACTTGCGTCGGGGCAGTTGACGGTGCCATCGCACTTCTGCGTGGCTTTGATACGGGTTCCATCGTTACACGCCCAGTCTCTGAAAAAATATTCTCTTTTAGGCATGCCCTAAGTCAGGGGTGGTAAACCTTTTGTTATACCAAAAGGTATTAAAAAAAAATAGGCCATAGACGTGCTATTAAATAATTTCAATGAATAATATATTATTATATTAATTTCAACAACAATTCCAACGGGCTGGCGGGCGAAGTAGCGGATAGTTTGAACATAAAATGCAAAACGTTTAATCCACGGCGTGCCCAGAAAAACAAAACTCGGACTTGGGGTACTGTTTACTCAGTTTTAGGCCATCCCA
Source organism: Chloroclysta siterata (assembly GCA_932294275.1). NCBI lineage: Eukaryota > Metazoa > Arthropoda > Insecta > Lepidoptera > Geometridae > Chloroclysta > Chloroclysta siterata. The sequence goes on from OW028595.1 coordinate 5,183,112, forward strand.
TGACCTCTGTCATGACTTGACAGCCGTTAGAGAAGCAGGGAAGTGCTAAGATGTAATACGGTAGAAAAAAAGACCGCGCAGATCGATTGGCGGGTATAAAGGACAACTTTAAAGCTGGTATAAAGGCTATTCATTCCGCCCTTACTGACCTCTACAATTCGATAACCTTGTTTACAATCGTATTTATGTAATTTTTTTTGTCAATGAAAAGGCAACTTTATGATTTGTGCACTATTATCCTCATTACATCAGCTTTTTCCCTTTATAAGTAGGTATGATTGTGTTGTGAATTAGGGGCATCGATGTGTCAGTTCCTTTTCCAAAAGCTCAATCTTTTATGTAGAAAATGATGGAGCTTTTCTAAACTTATTGTAATTACAGGCGCATGAGGCTTGGCATCTGTATGCCTCAAGTTGGTGGACGCAGGACAGTGCATCGTATGACACGCAGTGGCGTAGCTATCGTAGGGCCAGGTGGTGCAGTGCACCAGGCCCCGGAGCTCAGGGGGCCCTCTAACCTAAGCTTTGAAAAGAGAGGGTCAGCCAGCTACCGAAGCTAGAAAACCTTGCGCCTGCTCACAATTTTTTTTTTTATGATTTATTTTAAAGACCAATATAAGTTCAAGCTATGTGGAAAGAGGGGGTGAGGGCCCGATTCTTTCTCTATGCACCGCGGCTCTTGTTCACCTAGCCACAGATAAGAGAATACTAGTAACCTAGCTACGCCCACTGATGGAACGCTGCTGATGGAACAAGCAGATGGCCCACGTGTTAAGTCTGGCAACGCCATCACCCTGATAGTCTGAGGTAATGCTTACTTGTTATTTTCCTCATTTGAGTTACACAGACCGTAGATCTCGTCGGAACCGTCCACGCAGTCTGTTACCTGCAGATAACAATTAAATCATGATAAATAACTCATGACACTATGTTTCAGAACTTTTTAGGTTCTACAACATGCCGGTTTCATCATATATAGGATAGGATACAAATTGATGATATGATAGAGTTTGGTTTGTGTTGTAGTAAGAAAGATAAATTATAAACAAAACTACTGTATAATAAAAAATAAATACATTTTGTAAATCTCCCGCCTTTTACACTAACGCCATCTATGTTCTGGCCCCGTGAAATCGACACTAGAGAAAAGCCGTTAACTACTCAGATGAAATATCTCAAGAACTACTTTTCTTCGACTACTTTACTTCGGCGGGCGTTCTTCTTGTGAGTAATTTATATTCTGTGCACTTTTCCCAGTCCTCGCTATTAGTATTTCTCTGAAGTCTGAGGTCCAATCATAAAGGATCTACTTGATCTTAAAGGATCTTTATGTAATGTATCAAATAAATACAAATACAAATACTGTAACTTACGAAACTAAAAATACCACACAAAACTGTTAAATAATTTCGAGTAATAAACGAATGTTCGCCTTCAAGTGTGGCCGCAGTATAGGTACTCGATCCTTGATAAAGGTGAGGGGTCTGATGCCGCCATGTTGGCATTACGACGCGGGCAATTTGAAATTATACACTACGCAATGATGCTGAAGTTCTATGCTATAGTTTCGCTTTTAAGAAAACTACAGTTTATTATGATTTCACATTTCAATAAGTTTTCGTACCAAAAAAAATGCTTCGTGCAAAAAAAATAAGTTTAGTTATTAATCAATCCTTTAAGTAGGACAGGGCCTTCATCACAAATACATTTAGATATTTGTCGCGTTGGCGTATCGTACCAATATTAACCTTATTAGCTGAAGAAGTCCCAAAAAGGAACACTTACCCCATTACAAATTTGAGATTGGTCCACGCAAGCGCCATAATTGCATCTAAATTTCTGTCCGTAAGACTTTCTGCTGCACAATCTTTGGTCAGTCGCGCAGGTCTCTAGGGTTTCGTCAGATCCGTCCATGCAGTCTATATTACCATCGCATTTTTGGTAATTATCCAATACTTGGCCGTTTTTGCAGGTCCTCCATATAGTTTTGCACTGTTCCCATCTAGCACGGTTATCGACAGCGTCGTAGGGTATTTTGCTGATACAACTAGAAAATAGGAAATAAACGGTAACTTCTGGGGTCAGCCATTTTGGGACTTTTGACAGCCTTCACAGCTCAGTTGGTAGTAGCTCTGCCTTCGGCGCCGTAGGCCGTGGGTTCGATCCCCATCGAGAACAAACATTTGTGTGATGAACATAGATGTTTGATCTCTGTCTGGGTGTAATTATATATTATAAGTATGTATTTACAAAAAAAAGTATATATGTATTATATCAGCTATCTGGTTCCCATATTACAAGCTTTGGATTAGTTTGGGGCTAGATAGTGCTGTGCGGAAAGTCCACCAATATTTATTTATTTATTTAGCTACCGCTACCGGCTTCGCTCGCGTATTATAGTCGCGTTTAACTCTCGCTGCAGCCCGGTCATAAGTTATCGGAACGAGACAGCAATATTGCTCTCTCTCTCTCTCGCATTTAGGAGAGAGGACGATCCTTTTGTATAGATAATTTATGATCGAGTTTGCAGCGGGAGATTAACGCGACTATAGGTTGAGCATGAGCACTGACCGAGTCTGTAGCGAGAGTTTAACGTGACTATAGTAGTGATTGCTAACATTAATGTTAAAGGCTTCATGTTTTAAACCCCGTTCCTAATTTTCGGGATCTCTTTCTTGTCGTGTCACTAGTTTCATTCGAAACTGTGTGGTGAAAGGATTTTAAGTGCGCCTCAAGAGGCTTCTTTCGAGCACTTGAGACATGCTATAGAACTTTTTAGGTTCTAAGACATGCCGGTTTCCTCATGACGTTTTCCTTCTTCGTTTGATACTTAGGTTTGAGACTACTGGCATTGTGCACATCTTAGACTAAGTAGTATATAGTACCTCCATGGTGCACATACATTTTTTAACAGAAAAACTCATTGGTGCACGACCGGTTTCGAACCCACCTTAGGATTTAGGTAGGTATTTCTGCGAATAAATCATTTGTATCTTGTTAGTTATGTAATTATGTGTAAGTATTTTCATTTTTGTGGGTCTTGTATTTAATTTTGAACTACTAGTGTGTTGCCTAAAACAATTCAAATCAAAATTCAAAAAATGTTTATTTTGTCCACAAAAGCATAGGCGAAATAAAAAGAACAACATTGTGAAAACAAAATCGGTCGTCACTCAGCTATAAGCTGTAATAGTGTTTGATGCACTACTACAACGCTGGTCAAAAAAATAAGAAATTAAATAAATGAATAAAATGCTTACTCTGTGTATGTTGTTTCATTCCGGCATTCTAAAATGAGTTCGTCTGAATTATCAACGCAATCCTTCACGCCATTGCACGTAGCATAGCTTGGAACGCAACCGCCATACACACATTGGAACCCGGAACAACTGTAAATATTTTTTCATTAGGTTGGTACTCATACTCGGAATTTCCGAGTATGAGTACCAACCTAGTCGGAACCTAGTCCGAGTCGGAAAGTAAGTCTGAAGTTGCCTGAGGACCGGGTCGGAAGTAATACATTGCAGCCTTGGAGGAAATATTGCAGCCCTATAGTGATAATCGTTTTCAACTGGCAGCTGCTGTCAAATTATAAAAAAAACTAGTTCTATTTTCACATAACCTAGGAAAATAAACCTCTTTGGTGTACGAATGTCAACAGCATGACATTCGTAAATCAAAGAGGTTTATTACTAAAGAGGTACTTATTCAGCCAAGTTAGTGAAAACTGTAATGAATTTAATTTTTACTTTCCTTGTATTCGTAATGAAAAGCACAGTGTTTACCTCTGGCTATAGACTTATTTAGCCCCTCGAACTATTGGCCAAACCCCGTCTCGGGGCTAACTAAGTTACTTTCACGCCTAGGGTAACAATGTACTATGCAAAAACCCTGTCGGTGTTTTTTTCTTTTTTTTATACAACTTGCTGATGGAACAAGCAGATGACCCACCTGATGTAAACCTTGTAAACTTTTTGTGTAAAAAGATTTGTATAAAAGTTCGCACACGGAAGTAAATGCTACCACTGTATGTAGGTACACACGGATACAGAGTATAGAAGTATAGCCTCATGCGTGTCCGTGTGTAGGTACATAAGAAATCAAAAAAAAAAATAAGATTATTCATAACTTCAGATGGATCATCTTATTTATTTATTTTATTCTGACATTTTTAAGGACTTTGAGTCGCTGAGCGACTATGTCTGCCCTGTTACAGCTTGCAATAAACTATCTACGACATAATAATATTATAAACTAAACTGAATAGTGCCTTAGCTGCCTCACTCTGTGGGGCAGATAGTACACTTTGAAATACACCAACATCTAAAAAATTTATATCGTATTGTTTATTTATTTATTAGGATCGCCAAGAGATATTACACAAAACTTAATACTAGACACTAGACACAAACAAAACAACATCCTGCCCCGTGCTTATCCACCAAAGGCAACCACAGCTTACACAGGTATTAAAACATGTATATGAACATATAAAATATCAAAAGTAAATTCCAGATTAAACTTAAAAAAATAATTGTAAATTTAAAATCATTAACATTTCGAATAATTGAAATAATACAAAACAGAACACCACAGAATAGAAAACAGAATCGAAATTAGGATTGGTTTTGCGTGTGAGCGCTCAGAGACTGGCTCCGCTCAAATTCCACTAGAAGATGGTGAACATCTTCTATAACTCCACAAATGGTACAGTTGGGAGAGTCAGAGATGTTCATGAGGTGTTTGAATTTAGCAAGAGGAAAGATGGATCATCTTAGAAAAATTAACTAAGCAAGCGAGAAGTTTGACCACAATTTACTTGTTCCATCTCTTTTTTTTTTATTTATTTTCTTACGGCTGGTTCCTGCAAAGGAGAAAGGTCTCATCAGTGCCGTCGGGGCAGTCGACAGCGCCGTTGCATTTCTGCGCAGTCTCGATGCAAGTCCCTTCGTCGCAGGCCCATTCGGTCTTTCTGTAATGTACCACATGCACTTGACACTGTTTTAAAAAGAATGTGGGTACCTAGGTATACAAAGGTGTTCCAATACTTGTACTTAAAACTTCAATGGGCTAAAGTACCCATCAATATGAACAGTTGTTTTTTTTTCGCGTTCATAGTGTTAGTTCCTTAGAAAAAGTTATTCATATTGATGGGTACTTAAGCCCCCTGAAGTTTTAAGTACAAGTATTGGAACACCTTGTATAACCACGCCCGTAATACTACTCACAAATAAAAAAAAAATTATCTTAGCATAGTTAATATTATAAGCCACCTAGCGGTTGCTTGTCATGTCTTTGATCATAAGTACTACATGAACGCGATAAATATAATTAAAATTTGAATTTGAGATGGTACTACACATTAGTAGGAACACAGAACAGAGATCACTAAACACAAATCAAAGGAAAAAGAAACAGTTACAATATTTATTGTTTTACTTCGTATTATTTATTTCTCAATGCAAGACGTCTCCAGGCGTCTCAATGCAAGGCGTCGATGAACTGATTTACATAATCTTATCATTTTTGTTAAGGTCAACCGTAGATTAAAATATTATTAATGGCATAAAATAAAATTTGTTCAAATTGTGGTTTGATTTTTAGAGTTCATTTTCTGTGCCAGTGTACCAGTCCTTTACCTGACATGACGATTTGTCATTTCAGACGTTTTACTTGCAAGGCGTTTTTAATTGTAGACGTTTTACAAGTAGGTCATTTTACTTTCATGTCGTTCACAATGGCGTTATCCTAGATTGTCATTCTGTTAAGGACCGTAAATATGTATAAAGTCAGAAGATAATTTTGTAAACGCTTACAGATTGGCAAAAAAATCTAGAAACGGAACTAATTTGACATGCGAGTATTTCGCATAGGTGCGAGCAAGACGGCATGTGAGTGAACGTTGAAAATGTATGGAAAGTGGCGCCCCTATTATTTTCTATTCTTTTTTGCCAAACTGTATTTTAACTTTACTACTCACTTGCAAACACGCGGAGCAAAGGCAGCTTCTACGTGAAACGTAAACGCTGAAACCAAACATTTTACTACATTATCAAACAATAAAGGTATATTAACGATAAGCAGTAACCTACAATAATAACGGCCAGTTTGTGTAAGCCCGATCAAAACTAATCGCATGTCAAGTCACTTGCTATCTGTATCTAATTCGATGTAATAGCTGAAATGGCGAGTGACTTGACAACCGATTAGTTTTGATCGAGCTTTCAGAAACCGGTTGTTAGTAAACTAAAAAATGAGAAAGAAACAGTTTGGATGTTAGTGGCTCAATCACGGAAGTTGCTATGTTGCGAAATAGATTACGAGGAAATAGACGTTATTTATTTATTTATAAATAGGAACGCCAACAGCGATAGGTACGTATGGTTACATTTTTAAGCACATTGTGTTGTGTTGTTGTCTTAGATTGATACTTAACATACGCCATTATTATGCGGATTCAACATTACACAATTATTCATTAATATTTGATTGACTTAACAAAATGCTTATTAGAACTACTAATAATGAGGTAGTACGTACAACTACTATCCTAGGTTATAAGTAAATCGTTTACCTATATCCAAGCGCGTTCACCAAAGGTATTCTCCTATCTGTGACCAAATGCATGCTTTTAAAAAACATTTATTTCCCTAAGGCATCCCAGATGGGGCGCGCGATGAAAAAGTAGGTAGTACCTACAAGTGTGACTTCAACAGGAAATATATTTTTATAATGTTATTATTACGAGGGCTTATTACGAGTTTAGTGCCGATCGAGTGCCGATCGTCGATCGTTACGATACACCGAATTTTCTATGATAAAAAAACGGGTTCTCAACGAATACGCTAGATGCCGTTGATTTATTTTAATAGAAAATTCGGTGTATCGTATCGATCGACGATCGGCACTAAACTCGTAATAAGCCCTCTGTACCGGATCAATCGAACGAACGGAAAATTAACGTTGCCGGCACGCCAACGCCATCTACCCAATATTAATAGATAAGATATATTTTTTTAATATAGGTTTAATAATTATGTTACTTATTTTACTATTTACTTGGACCTCTTCTCAGGGTACAAAAGTTATCGATTCGTAATGTCTAAGCTAGCTTTATCATTTAGTAAAATGCTAAAGATAAACAATTTACCACTCATACCTATTAGGTTCCTATCTGTTAGGTAGGTAAGTTTTATTTTGTATAGTTATTGATGTGTTGTTTCTGTTTTAAAATTTATGTATGATGTCATACAATGATGTCAATAAGTTATGGCAATCATTAATGGGGTCGTCGCTCACCCTACAAAAAGGAAACATACAAGTACGCCTTTTTCAGCCGCCAAGCAGCAACACTATGTTTCGGTTTGAAAGGTGTGGTTGCCGGTGTAATTACAGGCACATACGAGGCAATGCTTTGTTATAGGTGATGGTTACCACTGAACATCAGGTTAACATCTGCTTGTTCCATCAGCAAATGATATAAAAAAATATCATTAGATAGAATATAATAAAATAGAATTAAATTTATTTGCAACTACAATAAAAAATAAATAATCAGTTTTTTTTTTAATCTAAAGGCCTACCTACGTAATAATCGGCAGAAAAATAAAAGATAAAGCGATACAAAAAAAAACCTACGTAGATAACCTACGTGTGCTAAATGGCGGATATCGCAAAATCCCAGTTTGGGAAACCACTTTGGATGGGTTTTACCATTTCGACTAATTCTATCAGTCATAACAGTAAGTATATTATCCGTTTCTACTTTAGACTTGAGAGCACTGGTGGTCTAGTGGTAGCGGCTCCGCCTTCCGATCCTAAGGTCGTGGGTTCGAAACCAGTCGTGTACCAATGAGTTTTTCTGTTCAAAAAAAATTTATGCGCACAGTGCCAGATCTCTCAAACGGTTAAGGAAAACATCGTGAGGAAACCGGCATGCCGTAGAACCTAAAAAGTTCTATCACATGTGTCAAGTGCTGGAAAGGAGCCTCTAGAGGCGCACATCCTTTCACCACACACTGTTTCGAAAGAAACAAAGACGGAAATATTTTACTATAGGTACGGATTGGGTTACTCGGAGATGGTTATATCTATTCTATACTAAGGTACCTAAGGTTTAATTGATTGAGTGAGCGAAGCGAACGAAGATCTTACAATCAACTTGGGCGATTTGGCATTTTATGTATGTATGTTTGTTTGTCACGCCATAACTTTCGAACCGTTGATCCGATCTGCATGAAATTTAATAAGTCGATAGCTTGTACTTGAAAATTTTACTGGTAAGTATATGAGTTAAATCGCATGAAGGGTTTTTGAGATATTGGGTTTTATAAGGGGGCAAAAACAAAAAAGTTACATGTCTTAGAAAGGGATTTGTTTGGACATTCCAAATCAATTTTTACTTTTTTTCTGGGCCGCTCAGTTTTTGAGATACAAAAGAAGTTTAATTAATAACCAGCGATCCAAGAGCTCCCATCTCTACGAGTTTCGTTGACATCAAGGTTTTTCTACTGGTCGGCCAGTTCCTTTGCTCTTTCTTATTTTTTTTTCTTGAAAGAAATTAAAGAGGTACCTACTCAGTTCTCATAAAATGGTGACAACGACCAGGTCTGATGATGGAGCCAAGGTCTGTTCAACGGAACTCCTCAATTAATAGGCCAATACAGTTGAAACTTGGTTACCATACCAAGTTAGTAGACGGTAGTCAGAAAAAAATCCAAACATAACGTTAGGACTTGCCTCTGACTACCACCTACTCAAAGTTTTGGTGCGTTCGTCGGGTCGCATCACGAGATCACAGTTCGGGACGAATCACTAGCTAAGTAGGTACCTACTTGTTTCATGGTAGGTACCTACGAGTATTAACCCGTGCGAATAAAGATAAAAAAAAGAAGCAGCGCTAATCATTGCCTCTCACCCACACCCACTACAATATTGTTACCTCACTCGTACTGTGAAAGGTTCAATGCCCTTATGAGCACCATTTTTAATTTTTTTTTTTTTATTATTTAATAGGGTGAATTGAGATCCAAAGTCCGTGCGTAGATCTACACTAATCTACACTTCTACATCTACACTAATATTATAAAGAGGAAAGATTTGTATTTTTGTATGTAACGAATAGGCTCAAAAACTACTGGTCCGATTTCAAAAATTCTTTCACCATTAGAATGCTACATTATCCCTGAGTAACATAGGCTATATTATATTTTCAAAAAAATCAGGGATCCTTACTAAAACTCCAATAATGTAACCCAAGGTAGAAAACAAAAACCTTACATCGCGCGCGCTGCGAAAACTATTGATGATAGAACAAAATAATGTACTATGATTTTGCAGAACACGTCATCATCTACAAAAAATGTCGCGACAGCATATGTCTAACTATTATAGTTATGTCACAATAAGTGTTCTTTTATTATAAAAATTTAATTGAAATGCCGCCGCTAGAAAAGGGTCTTTATTTGTACCTTGGTATTAATCTTTATCCAAATAAATCATTTCATATTTAAGACGGTTTCAATACCTATAGATTACTTCTTAAATTTTTCAAATCGGACATTCCATTCAAAAGATATGACGAAATTAAAAATGTTAACGGGTACGCAGGTCACGCACGGCGTGCGATTTCACTCACTCAAGAAGAAGGGCGTGCAAATGTATGAAATATGTAGACGCGAGGCTCGAACCCACGGTCTAAGTTTATCCTAAAATGTTCAAAAAAATTATGACCACCCATGCGAAGCTGGGACAGGCCGCTAGTCTTATATATTTACGTGACAGGCAGGTTCCAGGTTGCAATTCAATGGCCACTGTTAAAAGTATTCGATTACCTAATATTAGGTACCTACATTACCTACTACCTACTAGAATGCTACTAATAAATAAATGCATTATTTACCTATGTCTACTTATATTAAACTGATGTTAGTTAAATGGACAATAATATCAATATTTAACTCACCGAAAACCGTTAACAGGAAAACAATTTTATTATTCACTACTTCATCCATTTTATTATACCCAACCCTACTAAACGATGTTCCTTGTTTGGTACCTAACTACATAACAAAAGACGTCCAACTGGTTCTGAATCTACTCACATATTAAAAAACAACAGTTATGTATAGGTAATATAGGTCTCTTATCTCAATGAACTCTAGATGACCTAAGTTCAAGAATTGTTCAAGGTTAGCAAAATAATCGGAAGGAAGGAAAAGAGTCTTCTTGAGAATCCTTATAACTATTAGGCATTCTATGGTGCTGTGAGTTCATGAGTCTCAACAGTTACTCCGCACATGTGAGACCATGAATTCATATTATGTTATCAAATCAACAGCGAAAGATGAGGTAGTATAATTTTAATACTTTAGCTTAATTGAAGAGGGGTGAATAAAAAAAGAATGGGGAAAAAAAACTGGCTTGATGGAACGAACTGACTGACGACTGACTGTTAGTTTTCGTGAGTCCGCTTATTGTACGATCAGTTAATGCACAGCACGTTAATGTACAGCATGCTAATTGGAATCTATTTTAAGCTCAGATCAAGTATACAATAGATAGAGCATCAAATAATAATACCAAGAGTAAGAGAGACGCAATAATACAAATTATACCTATGAGTGAGAGAAATATAATATAAATGTTCTGTCCCTTTCTGCGTATACGTTTTTGATTGTTTAGCACCAAGTTTGGTGCTAAACAAACCGCTTGGTGCTTGTGAGTTTACAGGGGTTTAGTGCCAAAGTTCTTTGAAAATAGTGTGTGCCTAGGTCCCAGTATACGTAGAGTTAAGTTTATAATGTGGTGCATTGTAGTATTTTAGGCTGTGATAATGATACAGCTTGGAAAACTGAAAATTAAGCTTCCTTCGGTAAGTAGCACTTTTATGTTCTATTTGTCAATTAAACTATAAAACGGAGAATGCACAGTGTCCACAATTAATCATTTAACGGTTGTGTTTACTTTCTATCGCATATCATAGTAGATTTCTAGAATTTAATTATTTTGTAAAATTGTGTATAGGTTACTATAAACCACACAAATGACATGGCTATTCAAACCGATACAGTTCTATAGAAACATAATTTGGCTGGGTTATACGATCTTTCGGGCTGCCAACTAAAACAAAATCTATTTGCCAAAAATGTTGGGGAACGAACAACTTTAGGGTGGATTCGACTCTGATATGTTAGGATAAGTTCAAATACAGATACAGATACAGATACAGATACTTTATTGGTAAAACAAGTTTACAAGTCATGGGCGTAGCATAATTATAAATAATTATAATTAAAGAAAAACATTATTGAATTGTCCTATCGTCTACATAGTCGCTGACCGAATAATAGGCTTTTTTTATTAAAAGCTTTTTTAATTTATTTTTGAAGATACTGTCGGACGTTGCATCTCGTATCTCGTCCGGCAGGTTATTAAATATTGAGGACCCTATAATATATATGGATTTTTTGGCCTTGGTGAGTCTGTGGGTTGGCTGTTGTAGTCTATTTCGGTGCCTAGTCTGGTAGTGATGTCCAGCTCCCAACTTTACAAATTTATCTATGTTCGTGCGTACAACCCAACATATCTGATAGATGTATATGGAAGGTACGGTAAGTATGTTCAGCTCGGTAAAGTATGGCTTGGCGGATATATCAGACGGCACTCGAACAATGGCTCGTATTGCTCGTTTTTGTAATATAAGGGCCCTCTCGCACTCGGCTGCTGTTCCCCATAGCTCCGTACCATAAGACACGAGCCTTGCGGGACGCCCAGGTCCGACACCCCTTCACCCGACCGGAGTCTACCGGAATCGCCTACCACGACCTGTCGTCTCTCGGTTACGAAGTCCCGCATGAATTTCCCAGCCGGTCCTCTAACTCCGTAATGATCTAGCTTATCTAGAAGGAGCTGTCGGTCGGCTGTGTCGAAGGCTCGGGAGAGGTCACAACAAACGACGGCGACTTTTTGGCTCTTTTCTAGGGCTACGGTCACCTTCCATACGAGCTCTCGCACTAAGGCTGTTGTAGATCTACCGGGTCGGTATGCATATTGACGGTCTGTGAACAAATTGTTGTCATTGAAAAACCGCAACAACCTCTTGTTCGCACCGACCTCCAATATTTTGGCTATTGCAGGTATTATGGAGATGGGGCGGTAGTTTAAGGCTGACGACTTTGCTCCCTTTCCCTTGTAGATGGGTACTATTTTTACATTTTTGAGTGTACGTGGATAGCAGCCGCTACGTAGACACCTGTTGAAGAGCTCTGAGAGAATAGGGGCTAAGAACTCAATTATACCTTTTAAGAAGCAGGCTGAGAGATCGTAGATATCCTCTGTCTTTTTTGCTGATATTTCGACCGTCATCTACACACAATAATCTAGAAAAAAATACAATGTCGCAACTTATTATTACCTTATTCAAAGAAATAAGGTTTGTTTGACTTAAGTACATAATGAAAAAAAATATAATATAGGTATAGGTAGTAGGTACATATATTTTAATTTCATTTAATTTATTTTTTTAGCTTTGCGTTACATTTTAATAATTTAAGTCTCCTCACGATTTTCATATGAAAAGTTGGTAGTTATTTTATGTCCGAGACCACCATCGCGTAGTATGATTAAATACCTACATATGCCTAATAATAACATGTTTGTTTTACAGATTTCCCAAAGATGCAACTACTTTGGGCTGGTGGGTTAAAGCTACGGGTTACCAAGCTCCAGGTCACCAAGCTCCAAAATCAAAATCAAAACGGTCTTTATTCAGTACAATCACAAGGATCTCTTTGAAACGTCTTAAATTGGTACTAGGTGAATGTACCGCCAGTTCCTCGCGCGCGACCAAAGCCTAGAAGAACAGGCAAGAAACTTACGGATTAAAAAACTTTTGGGCTATTTCAACATAAACGGTATCTCCGCTATTTTTTCAGGATATAAAAAGTATGTTCAAAAATCTTGCTTTAAAAAGTGTGAATTAAGAAAATATTCTCATCTGAAATTGTTATGTACAAACTATTAAATATTTATCGTCTAATAAATAAATACGTACTTACACGTGATATATTTTAATGTATTTATGACATATTCATAGTGATGTTCTGAGGATAGCTGTATTCATAATGCCACCACTTCGCGCTTCAGGGCAAAGTGGTGGCATTGCTCAGGCTTATGGTCAGCTCTAGCATAAGCTGGCTTACTCCTGTTAAGATGTATTGTTTATACCTACTTAATTTAAAATTGAAGCACGCGTTATAAATTAACCTTTTGAATTACGGTTTCTGATGAGTAGGGATGTAGAATAAATAAATCAATGATAAATAAATAAATTGTTTTTTATTCATAAAAATTTTACCTAGCTGGTGCAGTAACATAGTTAAACTATTGGTAGGTGGTAGAATGTGAAGAATAGCGCCACTAGCTAGCTCTGGCCCCCTCACTAGGAAAATCCAGGATCTCCATGGAAAATCCATGTCTAAAATGCCAGCTTAGTTCCAGTTCGCCCTGTTTTTATATTTTATTTTTTATAAATATTGGTGGACGCTCCACACAGCACTATATAGCCCCAAAATAAGCCAAATCACAACAACCCAGGCAGAGAACAAACGTCTAGTATCACATCACACAAATGTTTGTTCTCAGTAGGATTGAACCCACGGCCTACGGCGCAGAAGGCTACCAACTAAGCTGTGTAGGCTTTTTTCTAGCTCATTCCTTAGAAGATATTAAAATGGCGTAACCTAGAGGAGGGTACAAACTATTAAACTGCAGAAACTAGCGTTAATTAAACATCATTAAACAAACAACTGGAGCCGCGGCGACATCATAGCTTATGCTTGGTTGGGTGAAAATAGTATGATGTGGCAACCCATAAATTGTATGTACTTGTTGTCCGTCTTGCTCGGGTATACGCTCGTAGGCAATCTATAGTATTATAAATCTATGATTTTAAGCCATTAGTACTGCCCATATCCCCTTCTGAAATAAGTGTAAACCAAAAAAACATTTTCTGGTATTTCATAGAACGCTAACCAGTGTGTGAATGTTTTAGCGAGAGCGAACGAAGGCATGCAAGTGCCTTCGCTTGTCCTCGGTCATGCTCGGCCGGTCGCTGGATGGTTCGGTAGGTGTAGACACAATGGTGTACGTAAGCTTGGACCCTTCGATCAACAATCAACTAGATTCCGTGTCACATACAAAATCTAAGCTAAAAACTGTCCGCTTGAACATTTACTTACACACACATAAACAGCTTCATCGAACTGATTCAAAGGTTTTTAAACAGTTTCAATTTCAACCTAATTACAACCATAAACCCTTAAAATAAAGTCACAAATCTTCAAAATACTATCTCACACTTATGATCATTCGTCAATTACAGCCGTCACATAGAAATTAAAAGACATAGGTTAAATAACATTAATTGTGTAATCAACCTTATGTTGCAACAAATAAAGTACTTTTCTCCATTATTACTTTGTGAGCTATATCGTTTCTGTTTGCTTCTTTGTATTTTACTACTCCTCACACACACTACAGGTTCCTCGATGGCGGACTTTGAATAAACGACAAAATATTTGTTTTTAATTGTTAACAATGATTTATGTATCGCAAAACGGAAACAGACATGAAATTACCGAAAAAAAAGACATTGCTTCTGAAACCTTACTGTTTTAGGGGTTATTTTCGCAGTTTTAAAGCATGCTAAGGTATTTTAGCACGTCCGCACGTTGGCTGTGGTTGGAGCATACTAAACTCGAATAAGAACACAAATTTATTTGTGCTCTTATTTCTCGGGCCGATTTTGAGCCCGTCACACGTAATCTAGGTTGATTGTTGATCGAAGCTTGGATCCAACGAAATCTTGCGTATAGCCTGCGCTTGCTTTCTCGGTCAGCCTGTACCGGCATCAGATGCCTGCTGTCGTGGCACACTCAGTCTACTGGGTCTTCTCATGCGTTATTTAATATTTGAACGTAACTAAACCTATCCTCTGATGTTATAATTCTTGATACTTTTGATTAAATGTAATTTTCAATAATAGGCCGTATATTTTATGGCCGTACATTATTGGTCCCCTTCAATCACCCCTATAATCAGTGGTGCCAATCATTTTACTCTAGATTTATCATAGATTTATAATACTATAGATTGCCTACGAGCGTATACCCGAGCAAGACGGACAACAAGTACATACAATTTATGGGTTGCCACATCATACTATTTTCACCCAACCAAGCATAAGCTATGATGTCGCCGCGGCTCCAGTTGTTTGTTTAATGATGTTTAATTAAAGCTAGTTTCTGCAGTTTAATAGTTTGTACCCTCCTCTAGGTTACGCCATTTTAATATCTTCTAAGGAATGAGCTAGAAAAAAGCCTACACAGCTCAGTTGGTAGCCTTCTGCGCCGTGGGCCGTGGGTTCAATCCTACCGAGAACAAACATTTGTGTGATGTGATACTAGACGTTTGTTCTCTGCCCGGGTGGTTGTGATTTGGCTTGTTTTGGGGCTATATAGTGCTGTGTGGAGCGTCCACAAATATTTATATAAAAAAAAAAAACAGGGCGAACTGGAACTAAGCTGGCATTTTAGACATTGACATCAGAACCCTAGGCTCCGCGAGCTAGAGTCCTGGATTTGGACAGAGCTAGCTAGTGGTGCTATTCTTCACATTCTACCACCTACCAATAGTTTAACTATGTTACTGCACCAGCTAGGTAACATTTTTATGAATAAAAAACAATTTATTTATTTATCATTGATTTATTTATTCTACATCCGAAACTAATCAGAAACCGTAATTCAAAAGGTTAATTTATAACGCGTGCTTCAATTTTAAATTAAGTAGGTATAAACAATACATCTTAACAGGAGGAAGCCAGCTTATATTAGAGCTGACCATAAGCCTGAGCAATGCCACCACTTTGCCCTGAAGCGCGAAGTGATGGCATTATGAATACAGCTATCCTCAGAACATCACTATATGTCATAAATACATTAAAATATATCACGTGTAAGTACGTATTTATTTATTAGACGATAAATATTTAATAGTTTGTACATAACAATTTCAGATGAGAATATTTTCTTAATTCTCACTTTTTAAAGCAAGATTTTAGAACATACTTTTTATATCCAGAAAAAAAAGCGGAGATACCGTTTATGTTGAAATAGCCCAAAAGTTTTTTAGTCCGTAAGTTTCTTGCCTGTTCTTCTAGGCTTTGGTCGCGCGCGAGGAACTGGCGGTACATTCACCTAGTACCAATTTAAGACGTTTCAAAGAGATCCTTGTGATTGTACTGAATAAAGACCGTTTTGATTTTGGAGCTTGGTGACCTGGAGCTTGGTAACCCGTAGCTTTAACCCACCAGCCCAAAGTAGTTGCATCTTTGGGAAATCTGTAAAACAAACATGTTATTATTAGGCATATGTAGGTATTTAATCATACTACGCGATGGTGGTCTCAGACATAAAATAACTACCAACTTCGCATATGAAAATCGTGAGGAGACTTAAATTATTAAAATGTGACGCAAAGCTAAAAAAATAAATTAAATGAAATTAAAATATATGTACCTACTACCTATACCTATATTATATTTTTTTTTCATTATGTACTTAAGTCAAACAAACCTTATTTCTTTGAATAAGGTAATAATAAGTTGCGACATTGTCATTTGTTTTCTAGATTATTGTGTGTATTTGAACTTATCCTAAGCTAAGTCCATACGTATCAGAGTCGAATCCACCCTAAAGTTGTTCGTTTCCCAACATTTTTGGCAAATAGATTTTGTTTTTGTTGGCAGCCCGAAAGATCGTATAACCCAGCCAAATTATGTTTCTATAGAACTGTATCGGTTTGAATAGCCATGTCATTTGTGTGGTTTATAGTAACCTATACTCAATTTTACAAAATAATTAAATTCTAGAAATCTACTATGATATGCGATAGAAAGTAAACACAACCGTTAAATGATTAATTGTGGACACTGTGCATTCTCCGTTTTATAGTTTAATTGACAAATAGAAAATAAAAGTGCTACTTACCGAAGGAAGCTTAATTTTCAGTTGTCCGAGCTGTATCATTGTCACAGCCTAAAATACTACAATGCACCACATTGTAAACTTAACTCTACGTATACTGGGACCTAGGCACACACTATTTTCAAAGAACTTTGGCACTAAACACCTGTAAACTCACAAGCACCAAGCGGTTTGTTTAGCACCAAACTTGGTGCTAAACAATCAAAAACGTATACGCAGAAAGGGACAAAACATTTATTTTATATTTCTCTCACTCATAGGTATAATTTGTATTATTGCGTCTCTCTTACTCTTGGTATTATTATTTGATGCTCTATCTATTGTATTCTTGATCTAAGGTGTGTGCGGTTGCAAGCAAGCAAAGATAGCTAGAATTTTGCGATTATTATTTGTAATGTAATTTTATCCGTAATTCTGTAGAACTATAATTTGCCTGTACCTCAAAATAGTATTGTGAAATACTTTCAGAGTGCTCGATTCAAATGACACCAAACTTTAGAAAGAGGTTAGAATTATTGAATTTGTGATTTCTGCTACAAAATCTTTGTAAATGGATTCACCGCCTGCTCAGGAGGTGACTGAGCTTCTCCGACAATGGGAGGAGCAGCATACGTCGCCGAATTACGAGCCATTGCCGACTCTAACAAGGTGAGTTCCGATTGTTATGATTTTGTTAGGATGACAATTTTATCACATTGTGTACATATTAGCGCATGTGTATGTATTTTCTCAAGAATGTGCCGATTTGACGATATCCCTACATTTTCACGCGTATTGCATGATCATTTATTTTAAAATAAAATTAACCCCAAACTAAATTATATGATACAACTAAATATCAAGCAGTAGACATATTTATTAAACTAACTTATAATAAAAAACCGGCCAAGTGAGAGTCGGACTCGCGCACGAAGGCTTCCGTACCATTATCTATAGAAACGCCAAAAAAATCATGTCAGTTGTATGGTAGCCCCACTTAAATATTTGTTTTATTTTTATTTAATTATTTATTTTTAAAGTGAATATATTTCTAAATATTCTGTGAATATTTCAAGCGTCTACCTGTTGCCATTATCAATATAGAGCAAAAACAATTTTCATTCGTGTTTGTTGTATAGGAGCCCCCATAAATATTTATTTTATTCTGTTTTTTAGTATTTGATGTTATAGCTGCAACAGATCATTTGAAAATTTCAACTGTCTCACAATCACGATTCATGACATACAGCCTGGTGAAAGACGAACAGACAGAGTGGTCTTAGTAATAGGATCCCATTTTGCCCTCTGGGTACGAAACCCTAAAAAGCTGAATGTTCAGAAAATTCTGCATATAAAAAAACTAAAATTTTTCCTATAAGATAAAGTACCTACTTTCATTTATAATTTTATTTGAAATTCAGCTCAAAAAGATAAGAAAGAGAATATATCCCAATATAACAATACATATTGGGATATATGAATATTTACTCTTTTTATAAATGGGTGGTCAATGATGGCTGGATACTATAGCAATATTGTATGACCGAAATGGGTAGACTTGTAACAACACATTATATATTTACACAGTTTTATAACTTGTCGCAGTTGCTGCGTTGTCGTGAACTGGTGTCATGGAAGACCAGCGTTATAGTAGCTTATGCTGTTATAGCATTTATGCTGAGTGACAACCAATTTGTGTCACTTACTTACTTTTAATGTCTATTCTTGTATTTTTTATAAACTGTGTATGTGTGGCATGGATAAATGATTTTGTATTGTATTGTATTGTAAAATAAATAATTCTTATTCCTTTTTTCCTAAAGCAACCTTAGAGCCAAAAGATTGAGGGTTCATCTATGAATGTAAAATTATCTTATTTGGGCTTAAAATATCTTATTAGAAATATGGAGATAAAAGAGTAGAGGAGCTCTTTGTGAATGGTTTGTCGGGGAAGAACTACCACCATGCCTTTTTCTGCCACCAAAAAGAGTCACTGTGTATATGTCTGAATCAAGTTGTTGGACGCAGGCAGTGCATTGTAGCGCACATTCCTATTGTGCATGACTTACTAGGAAATGCTTTGTTTGGTCATAGTTACCACTTAACATCAGGTAGGCCATGTTCTTGTACCATCAGCCAGTTGAAAAAATAACCATTTATAAATTTCATTCAACACCTGTCTGCCTTAGAAAAGCGATAATATACTTTTTTTGTAAATACATATGTATAATATGATATATAACACCCAGACAGAGAACAAACATCTATGTTCATCACACAAATGTTTGTTCTCGGTGGGGTTCGAACCCATGGCCTACGGCGCAGAAGGGAGAGCTACTACCAACTGAGCTGTGAAGGCTGTCAATTGGTTTTGCTGTAGTCACCACAACTTGGCCGTTATAATCTTAGGAGTTTCTGCAGCCCATCACCTGGTTGTTGTGACAGCTGCTTGTCTATTATCGATAAATAATGGAAAATAGGAATAAAAAATCTCAAAATCCGATCTTTATTTGGTACAGTCACATGGATCACTTTAAAACATCATAAAAACTCCGTGAATCGTTCTTCATCGATTCTACTTACAATATTATGGCAATGAAAATGTTACAAGTTAGCATGTACTGACATGTCTGATGATTTCTTGAGACAAGTTAATACATGCTAACTTGTAAAACACGTCGTTTTCAGACATTCTTATTTCATTATTTTATGCAATAAAGAGACATTGAAACAAGTACAGTCAACAACGAAATTCATTGAACACAAAATCATTTTAATAATACCTGAACAATTCCCATAAATATATGACCATAGTAAAGTACAAAACATTCATAACATTTAAAAATTAGATAGATGCTAAGTACCACTAGCGACAAAAATATTAAAACTGAAAAAAGCTTTGTTTTATAAATATTAAATATATAAAAAAATTTATTGAACATTCAAAACTATTTTCTTTTTTTCGTTTTAAAACTATTGAATGTTAAGCGAATTTTGTATTGAGTAATAGTCAACTCTCACTTATGGAATGGTTAAGTGTTTAGGTGTTTTGTAATTTTGTATGTAATCATGGACTTTCGTTGCTGATTGTACCTACCTTATTGATAAAATAGATAACAGTTTATCCTAATCTACACTAATATTATAAAGAGGAATGATTTGTATTTTTGTTGTTTTGTATGTAACAAATAGGCTCAAAAACCACTGGTCCGATTTCAAAAATTATTTCACCATTAGAATGCTACATTATCTCTGAGTAACAAAGGCTATAAATATAACTTGAAAAAATTAGGGATCCCTTCTAAAACTTCAATAATGTAACCCAAGGTGTAAAAAAATCTACCATAAAATATCTTTCATCGCATGCGCTGCGAAAACTATTGACGATAGAACACAAAAATGTTCTACAATATTAAAGAACACATCAATATCTACAAAAAAGTCAACGATACCATATATGTCTAACTATCGTAGTTATGTTACTATAACTTCATTTTTACATTTTAAAATTTTATTAAAATGCTGACTAAAATCAGACCATGTTATCCATACCTTTATATTTATCCTTATCCAAATAAATAATTTTGTATTCAAGACTGTTTCAATACCTATAGATGACTTCAAATTTGATTGAATTTTTCAATACGGACATTCCATTAAAAAGATATTACGAAAATAAAAATTTTAGTTCGCTTTAAAAATATTCGCGAACGCGCGGGTCACGGGGCGCGTTCTCACTCACTCAGGGAGAAGGGCGTGCAAATGTATGAAAGAAGTAGACGCGAGACTCCAACTAAGTTTAAAAAAATTATATCCACCCATGCGAAGCTGGGACAGGCCGCTAGTGTGGAAATAAAAAGCTTTATTTTTTATTATATCACCACTATTTTCAGGATAGCAGAGATTATAGAAGCGGAGACAGAGAACTTCATGAAGAAAGATCCGGACCCCTTCGATGAGAGACATCCGTCCAGAACTGACCCGGAGTGCGCGCTGGGGCATGCCCTTAAGGTCATGTTTAAGAAGGATAACTTTATGACTAAGGTCAGTTGTTTGATTTACGTCTTGACAGCCTTCTCAGCTTAGTTGGTAGTAGCTCTGCCTTCTGCGCCGTAGGCCGTGGGATCGATCCCCACCGAGAACAAACATTTTGTGTGATGAACATAGATGTTTGTTCTCTGTCTGGGTGTTATATAATATTATAAGTATGTATTTACAAACAAAAAAGGTATATCAGTAGTATATCAGCTATCTGGTTCCCATATAACTAGTAGTTCGCCCCGAACTGAGATCTCGTGATGCGACCCGACGAACGCACTAAAACGTTGAGTAGGTAGCCAGAGGCAAGTCCAAACATTATGTTTGGACTTTTTTCTGACTAACGCCTACTAACTTGGTACGGTAACCAAGTTTCAACTCTATTGACCTATTCATTGAGGAGTTCCGTTGAACAGACCTTGGCTCCATCATCAGACCTGGTCGTTGTCACCATTTTATGAGAACTGAGTACCTCCTTAATTTATGTCAAGAAAAAAAAATAAGAAAAAGCAAAGGAACGGCCCGACCAGTAGAAAAACCTTGATGCCAACGAAGCTCTTAGAGGTGGGAGCTCTTGGATCGCTGGTTATCTTAATTTAACTTTTTTGTTGTATCTCAACAACCAAGGGTCCCAGAAAAAAAGTAAAAATTGTTTTGGAATGTCCAAACAAAGCCCTTTCATATGACATGTATCTTGATTTTTTTATGTAACTTTTTTTATTTTTGCCCCCTTAAAAACCCCCATATCTTAATAACCCTTCATTCGATTTTACTCATATACTTACCAGTAAATTTCTCAAGTACAAGCTATCGTCTTATCAAATTTCATGCAGATCGGATCAACGGTTCGAAAGTTATCGCCAGACAAACATACATACATACATACATACATACATACATACATACATACATAAAATGCCAAATCGCCCAAGTTGAAACTAAGATCTTCGTTCGCTTCGCTCACTCGATCAACAAGCTTTGGCTTAGTTTGGGGCGAGATAGTGCTGTGTGGAATGTCCACCAATATTTATTTATTCTTTCTTCTAATTCGTGGTGGGGGAATGAGATCTGCAATGACATCCCTCAGTGGGGTGTATTGTGCATTGTCCCTCTGCTAACCTCACCCCAGCCAGCCCAACTCCTTAAAGTAGCGGAGAAGGATAGATATACCGATACGGAACTTTATGTTGCAAGTATGATGAAAATTAGTAGTAGAACATAAAGTTCCGTATCGGTATCTCTATCGCGTCTTCATACAAAACCCGCAATGAACACGGAACCAAAACGAAAAACCAAATATGGTAAACACAACTCATACTTGGGGTACTGGCTTCGTTAGTTGCGGAGCAGTGCAGTACCACATGCTCCACCGTTTCTTTTTCCTGAAGACGTACCTCTTACTTATTCTGTCTTATGTTTGTCAAAAGTTCATCTTAAAGCTAGGTGACTCTAGGTGCCAGTTCCACGCGACCAAAGCCAAGAAGAACGGGCAACAAACTTACGGCTTTGTTCCTACCGTATGATCCTCGTTACAATGTAATATAATACAATATTGAAGCTCCAGTGTGGACGTACCCCTGACTACTCCCCTTAGACGTCCTCAAAGAATCTGGAGTTCGTACTTGGTACTAAGAGATCTGATGGGAT
Source organism: Chloroclysta siterata (assembly GCA_932294275.1). Classification (NCBI taxonomy): domain Eukaryota; kingdom Metazoa; phylum Arthropoda; class Insecta; order Lepidoptera; family Geometridae; genus Chloroclysta; species Chloroclysta siterata. The sequence continues at coordinate 5,205,823 of OW028595.1, forward strand.
ATCTACCGTGCCTGAGGATCAAAGTCGTGATGCTTTTTATTTTCAGCTGGTAAACGACTACGTGCGGGACACATACTACTCACGTCAGAACATAACGGGCCGAGACGTGTATAAGTTGAACGTGGCGGCGTGCCGACTCACGCTTGACCTTATGCCGGGGCTTGAGATGAGCGTCGTCTTTCAGGTATGTTACGGCAAAAAGATCATTTTGATCCGAACATGTTTCTTAGAGTAGTAGAGCTCTTTGTGAAGGGCACGTCCTTTGAACTACCACCACGCCTTTTACTGCAAGCCAAGCAGCAACGCTGTATTTCGGTTTGAATTGTGTGATTGCTGGTGTAATTAAAATCATATGAGGCTTAACATCTGTATGCCTAAGTTGATGGACGCAGGGCAGTGAATCGTAGGGCACGTTCCAATCGTGCGTGACTTACGAGGTAATGCTTTGTTATAGGTGATGGTTACCACTTAGTATCAGGTGAGCCATCTGCCTGTTCCATCAGCTATAGTCGCGTTAAACTCCCGCTGAAAACTCGGTCATAAATCATCTTAACACACGCTTATACAAAAGGATCGTCCGTTCACCTAAGTGCGAGAGAGAGAGCAATATTGCTGTCTCGTTCCGATAACTTATGACTGAGCCTGCAGCGAGAGTTTAACGCGACTATAGTTGCATAAATTAAAAATATACAAGTTTTGCTACCAAAAAGTTAAATGAAATGTATTTATTCGCACGAAGTATGGCCAGATTACATTTTGTTTTGTTAAATTTTGAGTGGCACACACTTCATCGGAGAACTACATGCAAAATGTTTATAATTAACTGAATAGCTCCATGGTCCCATCTGAAAACCAGCGTCGCTTTGCAACACAATGTGTTGTGGAGTGGCTTTAAGCTGCGATGAGACCAAATTTGACCCACGACGCACAGTGGCAACTTGCTGGCACAACATTTTATATTTTAATTTTTAATCAAAATCAATCAATCAAAAGTGAATTTATTTCCTTTGCAAAGTGTGTTGGTAGGTACAGTAGGACTTATAGTAAGTAGGTAGGTAGGCACGAGATACCTATACATAGGTATGTCAGTATCCACTTTGCAAGGGACTGGAGCTCGAGAGAGGTTTAAAAAACCTGTAATACAAGTCTCCAATTTTATCTACTGTGTTTATTTTTCTTTTTATATACCGTATAGTTAGTTCCCTGAAAGTTATATCTAGTTTTAAGTTCTATTCAAATTTTTGTTTTTATCTGTGTCAGTCGTTTTCTCTGTGTATGTTTTTTTGTGTGTTAAATAAAAAACCATTCATTCATTCATTGAGATCGGTTTTCTATTATTGTCGCTTTCGTAACGTTAAAGTTTTTCGGTGGGCGGGTTGTTAACCCGCCGCACAACCCCCGTTAATGCTGGAGGACCACACCCTTCGTTGGTCAGCGAGTCCATCGGACTTAGCCGGTAGCGTAGCTAGGCTGTGCTACCGATTGTAAAAAAAAAACATTCATTCATTCATTCAATAGTGTAAGTATAGAAAGTAGAAGTATAAAAAGTTAGTCATTTTAGTTTCAAACTTTTTTGTTCGATAGTTGCACTTCAAGTGGCTATTCGTGTTCGCGATTTCATAGTATTTTCCATAATACGATAATGTAGGTACTACTTGGGAAAATTCATTTATATTCATATTTATTCGGAGAAAAATTACCAATTTAAAATAAATGTTCGTGAAGCTGTTTCTTTTCTTAGGGTTCCGTGCCCAAAGGGTAAAACGGGACCCTATTACTAAGACTCCGCTGTCCGTCTGTCCGTCTGTCCGTCTGTCACCAGGCTGTATCTCATGAACCGTGATAGTTAGACAGTTGAAATTTTCACAGATGATGTATTTCTGTTGCCGCTATAACAACAAATACTAAAAAAATATAATAAATATTTAAGGGAGCTCCCATAAATCAAACGTGATTTTTTTGCCGTTTTTATAGATAATGGTACGGAACCCTTCGTGCGCGAGTCTGACTCGCACTTGGCCGATTTTTCAATAATCATACTTATTTATTCGCAGGAATCTAGGTACAATAGTTAGTAATTTAAAATGCTCGAGGCCTGTTACAAAATTGCTATCTTAAAAAATGATATCGTGCAAAATTGATATCTTAAAAAAAATAAAAATTGCATAATTTAAAACGTAATAAATATATTTCTATCTCTTAGGGATAACCCACAATAACCGTGCGAAGCCGGAGCGGGTCGCTAGTTAATTATAAAAAAAAAATATGTACAAGCGGCCTTTTTTTTTAAGGGGGGAAAATGCCTTCGGCTTGCCCTTCCGCCATGGGGGTGACGGAAGGGGGTAAGTGGGGCTCGAACCCACTAAAAACCCCCCCTGTGAGCCATCCTCCGCAAAGATATGGCGAGATGGGGTCGCGTTTGCATTCCCCATCTCGCCACGGCGGGAGGCCCGGATTTACTTAACCGGGCCACTTCGTCTGTGTAGGGTCACATTAGCCAGCAGAAGTCCCCCGACCTTCCACTGGTGACCCTACCACAGAGGGAGAAGGCCGGCGAACCGCCTCCTCCTCCCTCCTGTCCGTCTGCGCCGGAGCAGGTCAGCTTGGACATCGTCCTCCGTTACTCGCTCCGCAGATGTACTAGCGGCCTGTCCCAGCTTCACATGGGTGGACATAAATTTTTTCAACATATTAGGATAAACTTAGACCGTGGGTTCGAGTCTCGCGTCTACTTATTTCATACATTTGCCCGCCCTCGCTGCGTTACCCGCTGCGCTGAGTAAGAACACACCCCGTGGCCCCGCGCGTTCGCTTATATTTTCAAAGCGGACTAAAGTTTTTAATTCGTAATATCTTTTGAATAGTATGTCTGAATGGAATGAAATTACATAATGAATTGTAAAATTCAAGAAGTTACTTTAGGTATTGAAACAGTCTTGAATACGAAATGATTTATTTGGATAAGGATTAATATAAAGGTATGGATAACATGGTCTGATTTTGGTCGGCATTTCTATCAACTTTTAAAATGTAAAAAACAAGTTATAGTAACATAACTAAGATATTTAGACATTATATTACTAAGTTTTTTGGAGATATTGATGTGTTCTTTAATATTGTAAAACATTTTTGTGGTCTATCGTCAATAGTTTCCGAAGCTCATGCGATTAAAGACATCTTATAGCCAATTTTTTTACACCTTGGGTTGCATTTTTGAAGATTTAGGAGGATCCCTATTTTTTTGTAATCAATATAGCCTATGTTACTCAGGGATAATGTAGCATTCTAATGGTGAAAGAATTTTTGAAATCGGACCAGTAGTTTTTGAGCCTATTCGTTACATACAAAAATACAAGAATACAAATATTTCCTCTTTATAATATTAGTGTAGATGTAGATTTATATCACTGACAATCGATCACGGATTTTAATGAAACTTTACAATAATATAGCTTATACATCAGAATAACACATATGCTACAATTTATAAAAATATTGTGTGTATTGTCCAAAATATGACGATAAGTGTCAAGTAAGTAGGAAAAAATCTACCATCTGCGAGCTATTCTGGCGTGCGCTGCCAAAACCGCTAGAGTTACACATATGTACTACGCCACGCTAAAATAAGCTACTCGAAATACTAATCCTGCGCAGACTGTCGCGGGCACCAGCTAGTAAAAAATATATATGAATTACACAATCTACTATTTCAGGAAATTAGAAATAATTTATTTGCGGAATGTAAGTTTAGGCTTAGACATTAAGACCAGTGTAGGTCCTAATGTACAGAAAAATAGCATAATTACATTCTACCATTTACAGTCCTGGCGTGCAAACATTTTTGAACTTAAAATTAATGAATAATAATTTAATTTAAGTCAAAGTCAAAGTCAAAATGTATTTATTCAATAAAATCACAAGGATCACTTTGAAACGTCTTAAAGCTAGGTGACTCTAGGTGCCAGTTCCACGCGACCAAAGCCTAGAAGAACAGGCAACAAACTTACGGCTTGGTTCCTACCGTTCTTTTGTATGATCCTTTTACAATGTAATAATCTCTAATACTATAAGAATCAAAGTCCTGACTGACTGACTGACTGACTGACTGACTGACTGACTGACTGACATATAGACAACGCACAGCCTAAACCGCTGGTCCTAGAGACTTGAAATTTGAGGAGTACATAGGTCTTATGGCGTAGAGGTGCACTAAGAAGGGATTTTTGAAAATTCAACCCCTAAGGGTGTAAAAAGGGATGAAAACGTTTGTATCTAAAATCGTATTCCTTGAACCTACAAACTTGAAACTTGGAGTACATTTACTTCAAGGCAAAAAAATAGAAAAGGCTTTTTTAGTTTTTTTAAACTACCCTTAATAAGTGTGCAAAGGGGTGTCAAAGTTTGTATGGGAGTTTTTTGACCGCTGGTCCTAGAGACTTGAAATTTGAGGAGTACATAGGTCTTATGGCGTAGAGGTGTATTAAGAAGGGATTTTTGGAAATTCAACCCCTATGGGTGTAAAAAGGGATGAAAACGTTTGCATGTAAAATAGTATTCCTTGAACCTACAAACTTGAAACTTGGAGTACATAAACTTCAAAGCAAAAAAATAGGAAAGGCATTTATTGTTTTTTAAAACTACCCTTAATAAGTGTGCAAAGGGGTGTCAAAGTTTGTAAAGGAGTTTTTTGACCGCTGGTCCTAGAGACTTGAAATTTGAGGAGTACATAGGTCTTATGGCGTAGAGGTGTACTAAGAAAGGATTTTTGGAAATTCAACCCCTATGGGTGTAAAAAGGGATGAAAACGTTTGCATGTAAAATAGTATTCCTTGAACCTACAAACTTGAAACTTGGAGTACATATACTTCAAAGCAAAAAAATAGGAAAGGCATTTTTTGTTTTTAAAAACTACCCTTAATAAGTGTGCAAAGGGATGTAAAAGTTTGTATAACAGTTTTTTGACCGCTGGTCCTAGAGACTTGAAATTTGAAGAGTATACAACGTGTTTATTAAGAATTGTAGGGATCCGAAAGCAGGATATTCTACCGGTCATAACGAACAACTTTTGTTCTACGACTTTTAAAATTTCAAAGTTTTTCATTCATGAAATGCCTCTTAAACTTTTATCTAAAATGAATCTAAACGCATCATGAGGCAGCCCTATTTACAGCTGTTCTTTGACCTCTAGTTGTGAACTTAGATAAAATAGGTAACAGAACTGCCACCAATTACCTAGTAATGTGCCTACCTAATAATGATGTTGCTGTTTTTAAAGATCTTGGTATGTAAAAGAAATATTTTCGCGACTGTAATCCCTAGTCACGGTAAACATTCTCTGAGATCTTTGGTACTAATACCTATTCAGTAACTAGGTACCTACGTGGCTACGTACTCAATATTTAATAGAATATTTATTTTTGTTTAATTACTAGATGTCGTAAACCAATGTTTATGATATTCATAGTTCTTTAAATTGTAACATGTTACTTTACCACCATGGTTCATTGACACGACAAAATTATTCAACTGCAATTTTGGGAAGTGTCTAGTCTGTCCTATTTAATCTTTGACTAACCTGTCTGTCATTGGTTGCATTTAAAAACGCATATCCAATCAGGACGGCCGACGGCCGCCGATCAGTGTTACCATTTGTGGCAGATTTCTGCCATTTGGCAGATTTTAAATATTTCAAGAAAAATCTTATTAGTTTGAATTTTTAATGAAATAATATTTATAATTTATTTATTTTTTACCGAACTGGAAACTTCTTATTCTTTTTTACCTTTATTGATTTGGTTTCTAAACAACTTCTATCTCGTTTTAGATAACTGCAAACCGTTACAAACGATTAAAAGATAGTAACTGAATGTAATGTAGGTATTTAATTTATTCCGTAGCCACGAAGGAGATGGTATGAAGTCATATTTTTGGTATTTTTATCGTCAAGCTTGGTAGATTTTGACAGATTTTTTGGCAGGTGTGTGGTAGAACCGCCACTTTTGAGATGGTCACCCTGTTTGTGTTTACATGCGTTGTTGTACATTGTTTTGTTGAGAAAATGTCATCAAACGTGATAAAATGGTGATTGTTATGTAAAAAGCCGTCGTCAGTCAGTGTGTGTATGAGCAGTGCCTACGAGGTAATGGTTTAGTGTGAAGTTTGAAGCCTGTGTCGTGCGAAATCTCGCAAACTTACCAAAATCCAGTTTTATCCAGTGTTATTATAGCCAGTAAATAATGACAAAATCCATAGGAACCAGTAAAAATATCGTGTCAGGGGATTGGCGGCGTACCTACCTACCTACCGAAAGGTAAGTATTTCAAATTATCTCGTAGGTTATCGTTGTTTTTCTCTTTCCTAGATAGAAGCGCGCGTGCGTGTGACCTTGACACGTACACAGACAGGGCTGTTGCAAATTTCTGAGAAAATATTAATTTTACTTTTCTATGGGAATTTTGAAAACGATGTATTCAACCGTTGCACACGTCAAAGTATTCCAGTGCTTGGTCTAAATACACGCTCTTTGTTTCCCTACATAACTTCATCAACACGTTGTATAGGTCTTATGGCGTAGAGATGTACTAAGAAGGGATTTTTGGAAATTCAACCCCTAAGGGTGTAAAAAGGGTTGAAAACGTTGGTATGAAAAATTGTATTCCTTGAACCTACAAACTTGAAACAACTTGAAGTAGATGTACCTACTCCAAAGCCAAAAAATAGAAAAAGCATTTTTAGTTTTTTAAAACTACCCTTAATAAGTGTGCAAAGGGATGTCAAAGTTTGTATGGGAGTTTTTTGACGCGTTGTGCGATTGACTTAAAACTTGAGGTAAATATACTTAGAAATAAATAATTAAGAATGACGCTTTTAACTTTTGATATTTACCTCTGCCAAGGGTGCAAATGACTGTAAAAGTTAGTATGGGAGAGTTTTTAACGCATAGTGCGATTGATTTCATACTTGAAGTAAATATACTCAACAATAAATGATTTAAAATCAAGTTTTCAATATTTTACAACCACCCCTGCAAAGTGTGCAAAGGGATGTCAATGTTTGTATGGGAGTTTTTTAACGCGTAGTGTAACTTCAAACTAAAATAAAATGTGTTCTGTGTAATAAAAAGGATACAACGAGGCGTCAATGTTTGTAAGGGACATTCTAAAAAATCTAACGTGCCTGGGGATCAAAGTCGTGAAGCTGTTTCGTTTCGTTTGTTTTTGGGGTAGTAACTAAGTAAACAAATAAGTACATATTTTCCGTGTAAGGTTATTTTTGTTGTATTTGTCATGTTTGTGCTATACTCAGTACCTATACCTACCTACCTAATATAGGTAATGGACGCCTATAGGTATCTCTGATACCTACGTAGGTATTTAAAACCATACCCTAATAATATACAAATCAATGCGAAAGTTACGATGTTTGGATGTTTGTGGATCAATCACGGCTCACCACTTCAACGCGTGCGAAGCCGCGGGAAGCCTCTAGTATAATATATTATTGAAGTTTAGTGAGGCGTAGGCATACAGAAAAAGGTAAACATAATCAAATTTATAAGACAGCACACGCTACGCCTCAAACTAATAATACCTAATGCATAAATACAATCTATTAAATCAGAGAACTAAAAAAAATAAAAAAAACACACAATAGTAGGTACAGTACAGACATTGCAGACATGTTAGCTGCCGATGGGCAGAGCGACCGGGACATTTAATAAAAGAATACCTAAAATAATGTCAAAATTCAATTTAATCTTACAAAATACTAAAATGACACCTATTTTACCAGATATCTAACTCATATAAGTAGTCAGTGGAGTGGGGCCCTGGTGTCCTGTAGCACAGGTTTCATTAACCTATTTCTGGCACCAGTCTCTCGCAAAACAGATTAACTTAAGATACCTACAATTGTTAAAAGAACACCCAACGATCATAAAGCATTTTTTTTTTCTTTTTCGTTATACCTACCTAATTGATTGTATTGCCTACTACCTGTATATTGTTTGTTAGTATTAGGTTTGACTTGTTTTATGAGAGAAAATATATGATATTTATTATTATTTATTATTTTAAGGACAACGACACTCTAATCCAGCGGCTAGTGAACTGGGCCAGAAGTGCGACAGAGCCGTTGTGTTGCTACGCGACTGGTTTGCTAGCCGCAGCTATGGAGGTTCACGAGATCGCTACCAACTTCAGGTCAGTATGTAAATAATAAATATTGGACATTCCACACAGCACTATCTCGCCCCAAACTAAGCTAAAGCTTGTGATATGGGAACCAGATAGCTGATATACTACTTATATACATATTTTTTTGTTAATACATACTTATAATATTATATAACACCCAGACAGAGAACAAACATTTGTGTTCGTCGCACAAATGTTTGTTCTGTGTGGGGATCGAACTCATGGCCTACGGCGCAGAAGGCAGAGCTTTTTTTTAAAATGTCGATTTATAGTTTAGTTTGACAAATAAAAGTAAATTATATCAGCTATCTGGTTCCCATATTACAAGCTTTGCTTAGTTTGGGGCTAGATAGTGATTGTGCGAGGTACATCAGCAGTTGTCTTCGCCTTAATAAATTGTATATTAATTGTTTAACTGAATTTTTATTGTATTTTTTCGCAGAGAACTTAATGGTATGATGGTACCACTTATGCTGAGGAGGCTACACAGTTTAAGAACACAACACGTCCAAGATAAGGTATACCTTCTTCTCCTTCTTGTCGTGTCACTAGTTTATTTCGGAACAGTGTGGTGAAAGGACTTTAAGTGCGTCTTAAAGAAGCTCTTTTCGAGCACTTGACACATGTTTTAGACCTTTTTAGGTTCTACGACATGCCAGTTTCCTCACGATGTTTTCCTTCACCGTTTGTGAGCACTAGCATTATGCACATACATTTTTGAACAGAAAAACTCATTGGTGCACGACCGGTTTCGAACCCACGACCTTAGGATCGGAAGGCGGGGCCGCTACCACTATGTGGCAATACTTTGTTATAGGTGATGATTACCACTTAACATTATGTAGGTGGGCCATAAGGGCGCTTAAAATCTATTTTTTAATAGATTTCTAGTCAATTTTTTTTACAGTTGTAATTTTTTTTTTAATTTTGACTACATTTTGTTATTTTTAGGCTACTGCAAAACAGAACGCTGTCACACCGCCAAATCAAACACGGCACTTCGCACGCTTCGAGAAAAAGAGACCCAGCGACATCAAGTGTAATGGACCTACCGAGAAAAAAGGTATATTAAACTAGCTGTATATTGACTCGCTGTCGCCTGTGGCTGTGCTCACTTATAAGTAGTGATTGCTAAAATTTTCCCTTTTATTGGATTCTTTCATGTTTTTACCTCGTTCCCGCTAATTTTTCAATATAAAGTAGCCTATACAAGGTGGATTTTTGCGACGGGGCAGTAAGGGCAGGTAGCTTAAGCTTTATAGTTACAGGAAATGTTCCTAGGTAAAGTAAAGTAAGTAAAGTAAAGTTTATTTGGAAATTTAAGAGTAGTAGAGCTCTTTGTGTGTGGCTCGTCCGGGGAAGTACTACCACCACGCCTTTTTCTGCCGCCAAGCAGCAACGCTGTGTTTCGGTTTGAAGAGTGTGGTTGCCGGTGTAATTACAGGCACATGAGGCTTAACATCTGCATGCCTCAAGCTGATGGACGCCGGGCAGTGCATCGTAGGGCACGTTCCTATCGTGCGTGACTTACGAGGCAATGCTTTGTTATAGGTGATGGTTACCACTTAACAACACGTGGGCCATCTGCTTGTTCCATCAGCTAGATGTATTAAACAAAAAAAAAAAAAAAGGATGGATATCAGTATCCATACCTTATTACCTGACTGCAGAAGTATAAAACTGTGTCGCAGCCAGTAACGTCCTCCTCTTGGCAGGTGTTTCCAATTTTAAAACATAAATAAAATATAAGTTGATACAAAAAATAGCGGATACATCTTTCACATGCAAGTGTAAATTATTGTGGTGTGTGGGTGTGTTTGTTTGTATGTAGATGTAAGTGTAGTGTGTTGAGTGAGTGTGATCCATAACTTTTTGAGATATTCTGAACAACATCTTCACACAACATTCCAGATTTTGGAAAAAATTACAGTCAGTGAAAACAATGCTACAATACCTATTTTTTTTTTTCTATCGATCCTATTACATGTAGGGATCATAAGACTATGGGACCATTTAAGGTATGAGTATATATATGAATAAAATAACAGAAAGAACATGAGTGAAACTCTTGTCTATTTCTGGCTGGAATTGCGAATTTTGACAGTTATTGTCGATTTTATTGCCGCCCCTTGTCATAAGTTTGACGGTTGACAAGTTGACGGTTGACGGGGCACGTCAACCGTCAAACTTTTTTCGCTTTTCCGTACAAAATGATTAAAAGATTTTGGCGATATCTGTCATTTCTAGTCATATCTGCCGCTTTATCTTATGTAAATACTTATTGCTTAACATTTTCCGTTGTCTTTACTTTCTTTATCTAGATGGAAAAAAGATTTGGCGATATCTGTCATTTCTAATCATATATGACTAGAAAAGAAAAAAAAGACGGTTGACGGGGCACGTCAACCGTCTTTTTTTTCTTTTCTAGTCAACTGGTCAACCGTCAAACTTATGACAAGGGGCGGCAATAAAATTGATTATAACTGTCAAAATTCGCAATTCCAGCCAGAAATAGGCAAGAGTTTCACTCATATTCTTTCTGTTATTTTATTCATATATTTTAACAACACTGATAATTTGATTTGCTTCTAAGTATGTACTGTGATGGAATCTCCACAGTACACAAAAATACCGTCTGGGGAGATAAATCCGCCCTTGGTTTACAGCCTCTTAACTTCGTGTTTGGTTCCAGATCGGATGAAGGACGAGGGTGGAGGAGGGGATCCTATGGTTGTGGAAACGCCAGCTGAAGAACCCGAAACGCCCGTCAAGAATTATAATAGTAAGCATTTTTCAACCGTAAAGACTGTGGTTAGGGACGCCTTTGCGCTGCAGTGGCATGATGCAGGCTGTAATATCTTATGCATCTGCCTGAAGAAGTCAACTGCTGGACATAGGTGTCATACATTTCCAGGAACAACTATTCTAAGAGGTAGGTAATTGGGTATATATTTGTATACAACACTAGCGGCCTGTCCCAGCTTCGCATGGGTGGACATAATTTTTTTCAACGTTTTAGGATAAACTTAGACCGTGGTGGGTTTTAGTCATTTGCACGCCCTTCTACATCGCGCCTTGCCCGGGACCGCGTTGAGAACGCGCCCCGCAAGCCGCGCGTCGTTTATATTTTTAAAATCTCTTGAATGGAATCCGATTTGAAAAATTCAAGGAGTAATGTATAGGTATTGAACCAGTCTTGAATATGAAAAGATTTATTTGGATAAGGATTAATACCAAGGTACAAATAAAGAACCTTTTCTAGCGGCGGCATTTCAATTATTTTTTTATAATAAAAGAACACTTACTGTGACATAACTATAATAGCTAGACATATGCTGGCGCGACATTTTTTGTAGATAATGACGTCTTCTGCAAAATCGTAGTACATTATTTTGTTCTATCGTCAACAGTTTTCGCAGCGCACGCGATGTAAGGTTTTTGTTTTCCACCTTGGGTTACATTATTGGAGTTTTAGTAAGGATCCCTGATTTTTTTGAAAATATAATATAGCTTATGTTACTCAGGGATAATGTAGCATTCTAATGGTGAAAGAATTTTTGAAATCGGACCAGTAGTTTTTGAGCCTATTCGATACATACAAAAATACAAATCTTTCCTCTTTATAATATTAGTGTTGATAATATTAGTGTAGATGTAGATTAGTATTTGTATAGAATGTGTATTTTTTTTACAATGAATAGAGTGTCCTTTGACTACAATGTATGTAATGTTCCAGCGCTAGGTTCCCCAGAGCCGTATGGAATGATGTCTCCTCCGCCGCGGCCGCCCGCGCCGCCGGCGCCACTTCACCTGGAGACCAGCTCAAACTCCAGCTGGGCGGAGATGGAGACATACGTTATCGGTAAGTAATTACGGCGTCATGTCTCCTACGCTATGTCATCTTTCACATTTCATCCGTCTTTTCTTTGGCCTTCCTCTGCTCTATGTAACGTATATCCGTTTTTTTGACACATACTTCATTAGTGAACGATCCGTATGACGTTTACAGTACCAGTGGAACCTTAGACTAAGGGCCGTATGCTAAAACTGTACTTGAGTCTGAGTCGAGCCTCAAGCATAGACATAAGCAGAGCTTTGATTCTAGAACGCTGCTTGAGGCTCGATTCTTTGATTGGAGTTCACGTGAGTTTTGCATATTCTGAAACGTCGCTCAGACCGAATCGTTGCTTGAGCAGATAAACTATCTGTCACTTTTCAAAGAAAAACGAGACCGATGCTCAAGCAGGGTCGCGACCACGCTTGAGCATGATTTCGCCTTGCTTGTTGCTTGGATGTGATTAAACAATGGATATTTTTGAAGATTTTAACATATTTGAAAATGTTAATATTAGACCAATCGGCTTTCCGTCACGATATTTGCGAGATGCCAATGACTCTATTGATATAAATACAGTTGATTTTAAAAAAAGATATCATTTTTCGCATGATGTGGTAAAAAAAATAATTTACCCTTTATTCAAACAAACCACAACGAAAACGGAAAATGGCTTTTTCATCTAGTCCAGACTAGCATCCGCCCGCGGTTATGCTCGCATGGTACCTAATAGGTACCTACCTAAAACAAAGTAAGTACCTAAAACAGGTCACGATCTATGTGCATCCAAATCCGTTTAGCCGTTACGAAGAAGTAGGAACTATTAGGTACACCCACTCACTCATTCGCAAACTTTCGCATTTATAAATTATAAGTAGGTAAGTAGGTAGTAAGTATCAAAAAGAACCATAAAAATGGTCAGAATTCACATTCTTTTTTTTTCGTGTTACAGGCAGAGGCATTGTTCTATTTATTTAATTTGAAAGTTATTAATACAAAAAACTAATAAGTACCTGTCTACCTATTAATTATTTTACGAAAGATGCAAAAATTGTCATAATGTTTGGCGCGAAGATTTGAAGCGGAGATTTGGTTCATGATGGTTGGCTTGATGAATGGTTAGGCGGGAATCGTTTTTTTTTATTCGCTCTTCATGAGGTAGGCTAAAGTCAATAGCGGTTATCTACTTCTATACCATGTCACCCATGACAAAATGAAAGTAAACACGTTCCGTTGCACGTAATTTATTTTAAACTCACCCAAAGCTCTACTGCAATATCTTATTTATTAAAAGTTTTGCGTAAAACGGACCGATTTTCGCAGTAAACGAAAAAATAAATCAAATTGTAAACGAGAACCGACTCGATCCATAGACATACTGCAAATCCCAACTGAGTTGAGATTTGAGTCTAGATTCAGCTGAGTGATGTTTGAGGGCCGTTCTGGAATAAACACAATACCCAAGCAGCGATTCGATGCATAAGTAGAGATCACCTGAACTCTACTCAGGCGGTGCTTGAGCATCATTCTTGCATACGGCCCTAAGTATCATATAAATATATTTTGCCTAGACAATAATAATTCTTTAGATATTTCACAATTTCTTTCGCTACATCGCAATGTTGCTACCGACTTTTTCTAGAACATCAAAACAAGATCAAAACATTGCATCAACTGACGGACACGATTTACTCAGACAGTGAGTGAGTGAGATAGAGTGAGTGAAGTTACATCTTCTTTTCTTTTACTCGTAGCTAGGCTACATGGGAAGAACAAAGATAGATGATCACTGTTTGATACACAGTTGTAAAAGGATGTAAGTCTTATGGTCCCCTCCATTATAATACCTCCATGCATACTACATTACGAAACACCGATTTTTGTCACTAGTGAACGATCCGTATGACGTTGACAGTACCAGTGGGACATTCCTTGAATTTTGAAGGAATCGTTCGGTGAACGGCGTCGAGTCACTTCTCACTCGCATTGATCGCCTTTCGCTCTGGCTCTGTCATTTTGCCGCCGCTAACCACATACGAGCTCGTACGAGTATAATAATAATTTTTAATAATAATTTATTTAAGAGTAGTAATAGAGCTCTTTGTGTGTGTCTCGTCCGGGGAAGTACTACCACCACGCCTTTTTCTGCCGCCAAGCAGCAACGCTGTGTTTCGGTTTGAAGAGTGTGGTTGCCGGTGTAATTACAGGCACATGAGGCTTAACATCTGTATGCCTCAAGTTGATGGACGCAGGGCAGTGCATCGTAGGACACGTTCCTATCGTACGTGACTTAATGCAATGCTTTGTTATAGGTGATGGTTACCACTTAACATCAGATGGGCCATATGCTTGTTCCATCAGCTAGTTGTATAAAAAAAAATTGACACAAAAATATGATACATAAAATATACAGACTAAAAAAGGCAATAACTGTAACTTATATAAATTATAAGTAATGTTGCTACGAATTACATTATACATTTTCTAATAGTATCATCTTATATCCATCCACATTCACACCTAACACTCTTTTCGTTACGTGGATTTCCTTCTCATAACATGCCCATACCACGCTAACCTTGTACAATAAAGTAATTTCATTTATTAATTCAATTGATTTCAGGTAATATACAGATATACCCCGCCACAGACGCTACAAGGCAAATGCTTATCCTGCGGTACCTGACTCCTATGGGCGAATATCAGGAGGTAAGATTTACTATCTTGTTATTGATTGAGCGAGCGAAGCGAAAGAAGATCTTACAGTTAAATTGGACGTTTTGGCATTTTATGTATGTATGTTATTACCATTTTATGTATGTATGTTTGTCGGGCCATAACTATAGAACGTCTGCATGAAATTTGGTAAGTCGATAGCTTATACTTGAGAAATTGACTGGTAAGTAGAAGATAGATAATAATCGAGTACTCATTGTTTTCCCGACGTGACCCGTGAGGGGATTGAAATTAAGAAGTATCTTAATTTCAATCGTGAGGACGGATTCAGACTTCTTTATTTTTATTTTTTTCTCCCAAAACACCCACGATAGGAACGTGCCCTGCGATGCACTTCTTCTTCTTGTCGTGTCACTAGTTGTTTCAATACAGTGGAGAAAGGATTTTAAGTACGCCTCAAAGAGGCTCCAAGAGCTCCTTTCGAGCACTTGACAAGTGTTATAGATTTTTTATAAAATATTATTTTTGTTCCAGTTCCTATCGCACGTGTTCGAACAGAACGCCCTCGGCCTAATCCTCGGTTACCTGAACGTGCGCGAGTCACGTGACTCGCGGCTCGCCTTCGAAGCACTCAAGTACTTAGCGGCGTTGCTCTGCCACAAGAAGTTCTCTATAGACTTCATTAACATGGGCGGACTGCAGGTGAGGTCTAGTAACAGAAGTACAAACAATAATAGCGTTGCTCTGCCACGCTGGCTTCGAACGGTTGTTGTGGGTTATCCCTAAGTGCCACAAGAAGTTCTCTATAGACTTCATTAACATGGGCGGACTGCAGGTGAGGTCTAGTAACAGAAGTACAAACAATAATAGCGTTAATCTACCACGCTGGCTTCGCACGGTTATTGTGGGTTGTCCCTAAGTGCCACAAGAAGCTCTCTATAGACTTCATTAACATGGGCGGACTGCAGGTGAGGCCTAGTAACAGAAGTACAAACAATAATAGCGTTGCTCTGCCACGCTGGCTTCGCACGGTTATTGTGAGTTATCCCTAAGTGCCACAAGAAGTTCTCTATAGACTTCATTAACATGGGCGGACTGCAGGTGAGGTCTAGTAACAGAAGTACAAACAATAATAGCGTTGCTCTGCCACGCTGGCTTCGCACGGTTATTGTGAGTAAGAGATAGATTAAGAGACATATACCAACGCGGACTTTTTTGTAGACCTTTTTAAGGTGTATAATTGACAGCCTTCACAGCTCAGTTGGTAGTAGCTCTGCCTTCTGTGCCGTAGACCGTGGGTTCGATCCCCACCGAGAACAAACATTTGTGTGATGAACATAGATGTTTGTTCTCTGTCTGGGTGTTTTATTATATTATAAGTATGTATTTACAAAAAAAAGTATATATTTAGTATATCAGCTATCTGGTTCCCATATCACAAGCTTTGGCTTAGTTTGGGGCGAGATAGAGCTGTGTAGAATGTCCACCAATAAAAAAATAAAAAAAAAAATGCTGTAGTACATTATTTTGATCTATCTCGTAGTGTTCAGCCAGCGTTTGCAATGTAAGCGCAAACAAATGTGTTTATATTTACGACATCACATTAGAATCCTCTAAAATTATCAGTGTTTCTCATATTATGAATGTATTATTCCGCATCGAAATCCGTTGCGTAGTTTTAAAGATCTAAGCATACATAGGGTCAGACAGACAGCGGGAAGCGACTTTGTTTTATACTATGTAGTGATGACTAAAATACTTACAATAACAACCAGAGAACAACCTATATTCATCACACAAATGTTTGTTCTGCGTGGGGATCGAACCGACGGCCTACGGCGCAGAAGGCAGATCTAATAGGAGCAGTACGCACGAACATAGATAAATTTGTAAAGTTGGAAGCTGGACATCACTACCAGACTAGGCACCGAAATAGACTACAACGGCCAACCCACAGACTCACCAAGGCCAAAAAATCCATATATGTTATAGGGTCCTCAATCTACACTAATATTATAAAGAGAAAAGATTTGTATTTTTGTTGTTTTGTATGTAACGAATAGGCTCAAAAACTACTGGTCCGATTTCAAAAATTCTTTCACCAATAGAATGCTACATTATCCCTGAGTAACATAGGCTATATTATATTTTCAAAAAAATCAGGGATCCTTGCTAAAACTCTAATAATGTAACCCAAGGTGGAAAAAGAAAACCTTACATCGCGTGCGCTGCGAAAACTATTGATGATAGAACAAAATAATGTACTACGATTTTGTAGAACACGTCATCATCTACAAAAAATGTCGCGACAGCATATGTCTTACTATTATAGTTATGTCACAATAAGTGTTCTTTTATTATAAAAAAATAATTAAAATGCCGCCGCTAGAAAAGGGTCTTTATTTGTACCTTGGTATTAATCCTTATCCAAATAAATCATTTCATAATTAAGACTGTTTCAATACCTATAGATTACTTCTTAAATTTTTCAAATCGGACATTCCATTCGAAAGATGACGAAATTAAAAATGTTAACGCGTCCACGGGTCACGCACGGGGTGCGATTTCATTCCCTCAAGGAGAAAGGCGTGTAAATGTATGAAATAAGTAGACGCGAGACTCGAACCTACGCTCTAAGTTTATCCTAAAATGTTCAGAAAATGTATATCCACCCATGCGAAGCTGGGACAGGCCGCTAGTATTTAATAACCTGCCGGACGAGATACGAGATGCAACGTCCGACAGTACCTTCAAAAATAAATTAAAAAAGCTTTTTAAAAAAAAACCTATTATTCGGTCAGCGACTATGTAGACGATAGGACAATTCAATAATGTTTTCTTTATTTTATTTTATTTATTATTTATTATTAATTATAATTATGATTATGCTACGCCCATGACTTGTAAACTTGTTTTACCAATAAAGTATATGTATCTAATACCAACTGAGCTGTGAAGGCTGTAAAGTAATACTATTGTTTGTTTCAGAAATTTCTGGAAGTTCCCCGTCCGTCGGTGGCTGCGACAGGTGTTTCCATCTGCTTGTACTACCTGGCTTACTGTGAAGACGCCATGGAACGAGTCTGTCTACTGCCGAGGCACACACTTGCTGATCTAGTCAAGTATGTTACGCTACAATAAAGTAGTAGAACTCTTTAAGAGTAGTTGCTGTGTTGTGGTTGCCGGTGAAATTACAGGCAATACAATACAGATAAATCACTACATAGTATAAAACAAAGTCGCTTTCTCTGTCCCTATATCCCTATGTATGCTTAAATCTTTAAAACTACGCAACGGATTTTGATGCGGTTTTTTTTTTATAGAAAAAGTGATTCAAGAGGAAGGTTTATATGCATAATACAAGCATAATCTCTTAGGGATAACCCACAATAACCGTGCGAAGCCGGGGCGGGTCGCTAGTAAATAAATAAAATAAATATTGGTGGACATTCCACACAGCACTATCTCGCCCCAAACTAAGCCAAAGCTTGTGATATGGGAACCAGATAGCTGAGATACTACTTATATACTTTTCTTTTGTAAATACATACTTATAATATTATATAACACCCAGACAGAGAACAAACATCTATGTTCATCACACAAATGTTTGTTCTCAGTGGGGATCGAACCCACGGCCTACGGCGCAGAAGGCAGAGCTACTACCAACTGAGCTGTGAAGGCTGTCGTTAAGTATAACGACAGCCTTCATCGAGCCTGCATCCAGAGCCTGCATCGAGAGTTTAACGCGACTTTAACATATAATTGTTTTCAGATACGCCCTTTGGCTGCTAGAGTGTTCCCACGACTCCGGCCGCTGCCACGCCACTATGTTCTTCGGCCTCTCCTTCCAGTTCAGGGTAATACTTGAGGAGTTCGACAATCAGGTCAGTCTTCATACTCGATTGAGTGTTTCATTTTTTATTTTTATACTACTAGCTGATGGGACAAGCAGAGGTTAACCATCACCTATAACAAAGCATTGCCTCGTAAGTCACGCACGATAGGAACGTGCTCTACGATACACTGCCCTGCGTCCATCAACTTGAGGCATACATATGTTAAGCCTCATGTGCCTGTAATTAAACCGGCAACCACACTCTTCAAACCGTTGCTGCTTGGCGGCAGACAAAGGCGTGGTGGTAGTACTTCCCCGGACGAGCCACACACAAAGAGCTCTACTACTATAAAAAATCCGTCTACAAAGTGTAACATAATAGCTACTTCACTCGCCCACCCGATCCGGTCAGTGACTACTTGGCTAAATAATGAATGAATGAATGAAGTAAGAATCAATTTTTATTTAACACACACATAAAAACATACAAAGAGAAAAACTTCTGACACAGCTAAAAAAAAAAAAAAAAAATAACTTAAAACTAAACTTTATCTATAGGAAACTAATACATAGGTTTATAAAAAAAGAAAGAAAAACAAAGTGGATAAAAAATAAATAAAAATAAAAAGTAAGATGTGCCAGCGAGTTGCCCCTGTGCGTCTGTGGGTTAAATTTATATAAAATAGTGGGGCACTATTGGAATTTATGTTGAAATTATTATAATAATCATTAAAATTATTATATTCTGATTGAAGCTATTTGAGGGCCTCATAATGTTTTTTTTTTAAATGGCTCTTTTATTGCAAAAGGTTTGCCACCTCTGCTCTAAGATATCTGGTTCTCATAGTACCTTTGCTCGGTTTGGAGCTAGATGGCGCTGTGTGAAATATCAGCCAGTAAATATTGCATGTAATATTTACTTTCAGGACGGCCTCAGGAAGCTGTACAACGTGATATCTACCCTGCCGATCCTCGGCTCTGATGAGGAAGAGTCGCGAGTGTCTGATGACGAGACGTGTGCCGCGAGGCAGATTGTCAGACACGTGTGTGTCGCACTGCGCAGGTGAGAATACATAACTAGTTACTAGATGGCGCTGGTAGCAATACGGAGGTAAGCTTAGATAAATGAAACTAGATGGCGCTGCTAGTAATACGGAGGTGAGATTACTTAACTGGAAACTAGATGGCGCTGCTAGCAATAGAACCTGTCAATGGCAGTGAACTGTGAAGCGAAAGTCTTACGCTTTCAGCTCCACAAGCGTTCACGGTGGCTATTAGGACCTGTCCCTAACAATAAGATCGCCACAGTGCACGCCGTGGACGCAGGTCGAACGCGATAGTGTGACCAGCGTGTATCTTTGCCATGTATAAACTATGCCGTTGTACAACGTGATATCAACTCTGGCAAGCCTTGGTTCTGATGAGGAAGAGTCGCGAGTGTCTGATGACGAGACGTGTGCCGCGAGGCAGATAGTCCGGCACGTGTGTGTCGCACTGCGCAGGTGAGTTATGTGAAACTAGATACTAGATGGCGCTGGGGTCAAATTTGACTGGAAACTGTGAAGCGAAAGTAAAGAAAACAAACGCTTTCTGACAGGCGTGCACGGTGGCGATCAGGACATGTATAAGACATCTATAAGATCGCCACAGTGCACGCCGTGGACGCAGGTTAACGTGTCACTAGATGGCGCTGTTAGCAATACGCCGGTAAGCTTAGATAAATGAAACTCGATGGCGCTGAAAACATGGACCTATCAAATTTGACAAAGAACTGTGAAGTGACAGTATGGCAGGCGTGCACAGTGGCGATCAGAACCTGTACCTACCAATAAGATCGCCACAGTGCACGCCGTGGACGCAGGTTGAACGCAATAGTGTGACCAGCGTGCATTTTTGCCTTGTACTTACTATGCCGCTACACAACATGATATACATTTTAGAACCCTCTTTTTTTTGAGAGCACTTGTGGTCTAGTGGTAGCGGCCCCGACTTCCTATCCTAAGGCCGTGGGTTTGAAACCGGTCGTGCACAAATGAGTTTTTCTGTTCAAAAACTTATGTGCACAATGTCAGTACTCTCCAACTGTGAAGGAAAACATCGTGAGGAAACCGGCATGTCGTGGAACCTAAAAAGTTCTATAGCTGAAGTGCTTGAAAGAAGCCTTTTGAGGCGCACTTAAAATCCTTTCACCACACTGTTTCGAAAGAAACTAGTGACACGACAAGAGAGAGAAGACTCTTGAAGGCATATTTTCAAATCCGCAGATACCTAGAAGCGCATCTGAGATTGCGAGCCGCTCAAGTATCGAGACAACATGGCGACAACGTGCCTGAACCACCGCCTTATAAAGTAAGCACATTTATTTTAAGAGTAGTAGAGCTCTTTGTGTGTGGCTCGTCCGGGGAAGTACTACCACCACGCCTTTTTCTGCCGCCAAGCAGCAACGCTGTGTTTCCGTTTGAAGAGTGTGGTTGCCGGTGTTATTACAGGCACATGAAGCTTAACATCTGTATGCCTCAAGTTGATGGACGCAGGGCAGTGCATCGTAGGGCATGTTCCTATCGTGCGTGTCTTACGAGGCAATGCTTTGTTATAGGTGATGGTTACCATCTAACATCAGGTGGGCCATCTGCTTGTTCCACCAGCTAGTAGTATAAAAAACTGAACCCACATAAGACTCCCCTTCTTCTCTTTTTTATGTTCAGTCATGTCTATCTCAAGGTTGCCTGGAAGAGATCGCTGTTAGCGATAAGGCCGCCCATTTTATTACTACAATTGTTAGTTTTTAAGTAAACATGTCAAATAAGTTAAGTGACATAAATAATAAATAAATATTGGTGGACTTTCCACACAGCACTATGTCGCCCCAAACTAAGCCAAAGCTTGTGATATGGGAACCAGATAGCTGATATACTACTTATATACTTTTTTTTTGTAAATACATACTTACAATATTATATAACACCCAAATAGAGAACAAACATCTATGTTCATCACACAAATGCTTGTTCTGTGTGGGGATCGAACCCACGGCCTACGGCGCAGAAGGCAAAGCTACTACCAACTGAGCTGTGAAGGCTGTCAAGATGATTATTGAATGAATTGAATTTCCCTCAAAGTCATGAAGGTATTTTAATTTGTCTGTTAAAGTGTTACTCCCTCCCCAGGCTTCGAAATCGTCGTCCGAAGAGATCCAAGAACAGATCGAGTTACTACAGAGCGTTGCTTGGTCCCGTTGGGCGCCGGTGGACGAACTCGTCGAGTTGGGAGGCGTGGTTTTACTATTGCAAGTTGTGGGACTTGCGTATGAGTGGAACTTTAACGGAAGGTATGTTTGAGAGGCTGTTTTTAAAAGTATTTCTTGGTCTTCATGTCGTATCACTATACAAGGGGCATTATTCTCTATTGCCAATGCAATCGCGTTACACAGATACGACTAGACAGCGGCGGGAAATCGGACAAAACCGTATTCCCTATGACTTAGTTGTCATTCTTAGTTCATGTTTTGGTTTATGAATCGCGTTTGTGTTTAGACCACGCTGTGACGTCACACGGTTATGGCACGGAATCTCCTATGTCATAGAGAATAAGGTGTTCCAATACTTGTACTTAAACTTCAGTCAATATGAATAACTTTTTCTAAGGAACCAAAACTGTGAAGTTTTTACTAAACTATGTGCAATGTGATTGCACACAGTTTAGTTAAATTAAAGTTAAAATGGTTGTATGCGATTTTTCGAAAATAGGTCTAGTGATTTTATATCTTTCAACGTGTTGAAACGTGCGAGTGAGAGTTACATTAGCACTTGTATTCGCCTTAAACCTTATTTCTGTCCACTAAAGTCTATATTGCCTTGCAAGTCGGAGGAAGTCCGCTCGGCTCTAGACGTGATATCAGTGTGCTGTGTGGCGCCTCTTTTATTACTGTCATCAGCATCTTATTCCTTATTCCTCTACCTTAAAGCCTATATTCCCTTGCAGGTCAGAGACAGTCCGCTCGGCACTAGACGTGATATCTGTATGCTGATCCTTATTCCTTGATCTTAAAGTCTATATTCCCTTGCAGGTCTGAGACGGTTCGGTCAGCGTTAGACGTAATATCAGTGTGCTGTGTAGCGCCTCTTTTATTACTGTCATCAGCATCTTATCCCTTATTCCTCCACCTTAAAGTCTATATTCCCTTGCCGGTCAGAGACGGTCAGCTCGGCACTAGACGTGATATCTGTATGCTGACCTTTATTCCACCACCTTAAAGTCTATATTCCCTTGCAGGTCGGAGACGGTTCGGTCAGCGTTAGATGTTATATCAGTGTGCTGCGTGGCGCCTCGCGTCCAACTACTGCTCACGGATAAAGTCGATATGCGCGACGCTGATCCCACCACTGGGGTTAATATTGTACTGGGTAAGCTATTGTTCTGTGGTTAAAATAGTACATTGTTTACCAAGGGAGCAAACAACTATTTTTATGGCGAGAGTGTTTTTTGAATCCAGAGCGTAGCAAAGGATTGTAGAGTAGAATCCCTAGCGTAACGAGGGATTCTAAAGTAGAATCCTAGGCGTAGGGAGTCGAGGGATTCAAAAGTACTTCACTCGACATCATGTATTCATTGTACTTTTATTTATTTTCATAAAACTAAGTAAAATCTGAATTTGAGTAAACAATTATGAACAAAGGTGGAATGCGCGTTTCGCGTGTTTTAATTTATTTTTATTTAGTTCAGGCGCTTTTTTTTATCATAAAGCCTGCTTGTTCATACAGTGTTCGTGATCTCTTTGGTGATTGAAACTTTTACTCAATAAGCACATTCCAAATTCAAATCACTTTACCGCCCTTGGGATCAAAATGCTATTTTGCTCCCTGTTTTCGAAGAGCAAACTATCTCTTTTCGAATTGATGTGATAAAAATGTATTGAATATACAAGGTGTTCCAATACTTGTGTTTAGAAACTTCAGGGGGCTAAAGTACCCATCAATATGAATAACTTTTTCTGAGGACCCAACAATGTGAACGCGGAAAAAAATGCCCTACTATGCACTGCCCTGCGTCGTCAGCTTGAGGCATACAGATGTTAAGCCTCATGTGCCTGTAATTACACCGGCAACCACACTCTTCAAACCGAAACACAGCGTTGCTGTTTGGCGGCGGAAATAGGCGTGGTGGTGGTAATTCCCCGGACGAGCCACACACAAAGAGCTCTACTACTCTTAAATAATTATACTTTAATTTACATAATACTATAATATTGAGAGCACTGGTGGCCTAGTGGTAGCGGCCCCGCCTTCCGATCTAATGGTCGTGGGTTCGAAACCAGTCGTACACCAATGAGTACTCTCAAATGATCATAGAAAACATCGTGAACCGGCATGACGTAGAACCTAAAAAGTTCTATTACATGTGTCAAGTGCTCGAAAGGAGCCTCTTGAGGCGCACTTAGAATCCTTTCAGCACACTGTTTCGAAAGAAACTAGTGATGTTCCTCTGTATGTTTTGTTCTCAGGCGCGGCGGACGGCGAGATAGTATCGGAGCCGGAAGTACAGAAAGCGGCGTTGAACGTACTTGTGAACTGCGTCTGCGCACCCGTGCATAGAGTGAGTGAATTTACAAATGTTGACTGACGAAGAAATCCTACTAATATTATAAACGCGAAAGTTTGTAAGTATGGATGGATGTTTGTGACTCTTTCACGTAAAAACTACTGAATGGATTTTAATGAAACTTTACAATAATATAGCTTATACATCAGAATAACACATAGGCTACAATTTATAAAGATATTGTGTGAACTGTCCAAAATATGACGATAAGTGTCAAGTAAGTAGGAAAAATCTACCATCTGCGAGCTATTCTGGCGTGCGCTGCCAAAACCGCTAGAGTGAGGTACACATAATTATGTACTACGCCACCCTAATATAAGCTACTCGAAATACTAATCCTGCGCAGACGAAGTCGCGGGCACCAGCTAGTGAGAAACATTAATATAAAAGAAAGTTTTGTAGATTCTTTATTTGTTGTAAGATATTTAAGATGAGGCGAGTATGGTACTAATATATAAACAAAAAAAAACCCAATAAAATACTAATAGCAGATGTGGTACAATTTAAAAAAAAAGTTCCAAGTGCGAGTCGGACTCGCGCACGAAGGGTTCCGTACCACTATCTATAAAAACGGCAAAAAAACATGTTTGTTTTTTAGTAACTAACAGAGCATGGTGAAACCGGCCCTAGGAGAGCATGGTGAAATCAGCTCCAAGTGACTTGATATCTGATTTCGTTTGATCGATCTTTCAGAAACCGGCCGTAAGGATGCCTAATTAAATACACCCAATTTTTTTATGCATTTTAGTATGTATTGTAATAATATTGTATTGTTTATTTCAGGCTGGTACATCTTCTACGACTCGCTACTCTATCGGCGGGTCTACTAAGAAGAGAACGCTGCTCAAATCCTACGAAGATATTATACAAAAAGTCTGGGAGAGTGTACGGACCAGCAATGGTATAATGGTATGATCACTGAAGTTATACTGAAGTTATAGTGGTAGCGGCCCCGCCTTCCGATCCTTAGGTCGTGGGCTCGAAACCGGCACCAATAAATAAATAAATTTTGGTGGACTTTCTACACAGCACTGTCTAGCCCCAAACTAAGCCAAAGCTTGCAATATGGGAACCAGATAGCTGATATAATACATACATACTTTTTTTTTGTAAATACATTTTTATAATATTATATAACACCCAGACATCAATGTTCATCGCAAAAATGTTTGTTCTGTGTGGGGATCGAACCCACGGCCTACGGCGCAGAAGGCAGAGCTACTACCAACTGAGCCGTGAAGGCTGTCAATGAGTTTTTCTGTTCAAAAATGTATGGGCACAATGTCAGTACTCTCAAACAGTGAAGGAAAGCATCGTGAGGAAACCGGCATGTCGTAGAACCTAAAAAGTTCTATAACATGTGTCAAGTGCTCGAAAGGAGCCTCTTGAGGCGCACTTAAAATCCTTTCACCACACTGTTTCGAAAGAAACTAATGACACGACAAGAGAAAGACTGAAGTTACATTGATAAATTATTTTAAGAGTAGTAGAGCTCTTTCTGTTTGGCTCATCGTGTATGTCTCAAGTTGATGGTCGCAGTTCAGTGCATCGTAGGGCACGTTCCAATCGTGCGTGCCTTACGAGGCAATGCTTTGTTATAGGTGATTGTTACCGTTTAACATCAGGTGGGCCATCTGCTAGGATCACTTTGAAATGACTTGAGATGGTAGTAGCTCTGCCTTCTGCGTTGTAGATTCTATACCCTATATATGTATATTATTATTATTTATTTATCTACACTTCTACACTAAGATTATAAAGAGGAAAGATTTGTATTTTTGTAAGTAACGAAAATAATATACTAGCAGCCTGTCCCAGCTTCGCATGGGTAGATATAAATTTTTTGAACATTTTATAGTTTCAATCTTAATATAACATTTTATATCGTCAATAGTTTTCGCAGCGCATGCGATGAAACCCAATTTATGGACAATTTTTTTACACCTTGGGTTACATTATTGAAGTTTTAGAAGGGATCCCTAATTTTTTCATATAATAAATGTAGCCTATGTTACTCAGGGAGAATGTAGCATCCTAATGGTGAAAGAACTTTTGAAATCGGACCAGTAGTTTTTGAGCCTATTCGTTACATACAAAAATACAAATCTTTCCTCCTTATAATATTAGTGTAGATAATAATCTTGGTTCCCAGGTACTCCTATCGCTGATGATGGTCAAATCCCCCATAACGGACGCGGATCGAGTCCGTGGTCTAGCCTGCCGTGCCCTAGCGGGCCTAGCGCGGTGCCCTACCGTCCGGCAGATCATATCCAAGCTACCTCTGTTCACCACTTCGCAGATACAAGGTATACTTCTAAGGTATAAGGTTGCTAGACAAGGGGTCGCTCACAGCGATAAGACTGCATTCCGTAATATATATATATATATATTTTTATTTATTTTAGGTACAATAACTTTAACAAATCAAAACATTGAAGATACAATAAATTTGATAATATGTAGGTCAAGTAAATTTGTTAACCTAAGAGCTGATTTCACCATGCTCTGTTAGATTAACAAAGGATTAAAGGGCCATTAAATATGTCAAAATGTACGCGTTTGACATCTAAAGTTAAATTTAACGGCCTATTAATCCTTTGTTAATCTAACAGAGCATGGTGAAATCAGCTCTAAAAGTTGTAAACAGCATTTAAATTACTATAGTAATCAAGAGTTAAAGAAACAAAAATATCAATCAAACATCTATAAGTTGACAGCCTTCACGGCTCAGTTGGTAGTAGCTCTGCCTTCTGCGCCGTAGGCTGTGGGTTCGATCCCCACACAGAACAAGCATTTGTGTGATGAACATAGATGTTTGTTCTCTGTCTGGGTGTGATATAATATTATAAATATGTATTTACAAAAAAAAAATGTATTATATCAGCTATCTGGTTCCCATATTACAAGCTTTGGCTTAGTTTGGAGCTAGATAGTGCTGTGTGGAATGCCCCCCAATATTTATATTTTATTTCCAGTGCTAATGCGAGATCCCATTCTACAAGAGAAAAGGCAAGAGCATGTAATGTTCCAGAAATACGCACTGGAGCTCTTAGAGCGAGTGTCTGGCAAGAGCAAGCATAAAGGAGCCGAGTTCGAGTCGTCGCTAGCTAATATACATAGGGTAAGTTTAGTATACATGGGGTAAGGTTAGTATACATAGGAGGTTAGTGCATATAGAGGTAGGTTAGTATAAGGGGGTAAGTTTAGTATATATGGGGTAGGTTAGTATAAGGGGGTAAGTTTAGTATATATGGGGTAGGTTAGTATACATTAGGTTAGTCTAATAGATGGAGGTTAGTATACATAGGGGGAGGTACATACATAGGGTAACCTCTGTATAAATAGGGGTAGGTTAGTAGTAATATACATAGATTACCCTCTTATAAAACACCTTTTAGGAGATTATAATATGCATAGGGTACATTTAGTATACATAGGGTACTTTTTGTACAAATAGGAAGAATTTATATATACGGTAAATGTTCCTTTATCATTTTTAAATCTCATTTATCTTTGGACAAAAGAGCTAGCGAACTTGCGCATTTTTTTTATGTACCCTGTGTATAACAGTACTTAATTTAAGTATTACAAGTATGTAATACTTAAATTAAGTGCTGTATTACTTAAATTAAGTACCTAAGTCAAAACCTGATATAGCGACATTGAAGGGACCGTATAGTTGCCGACGTTATATCCGATAGTTGTTATAAGCAATACACATACATATGTATGTACAAGTACAGTAGTTGTATTAGTTGTGTAATTATATTATCATAGGTATCCATCTAGTATAGGTATAGGTTATGTATGTGAACTTGTTGTCAAATGAAATGTTAGAAAAGTAATGAAAATATTTATTAAGAAATAATTAGAATACAAAATGTACTTTTCTGCTTACAGTACGGGTTATAAGACTACACTAGTTTTTAAAGTAATCAGTCATTTTAGTCTGTTTTTTTTTTAGCCCAGCCTCAATTATTTTTTGCATTTTCGTTTCATACTCCTCAAGGTATGAGTATCGACAGTGTTAAACTGGTCATTAAAGGCAACAAATTTTTGCAAAACTGTTATAGCGTACGTAAATAAATAATACGCCAAAATATTCCTTCAATGCTTATCAATAAGATTTAAAATCGTCCGTATTGTTTTGTTTTGCATTGACAAGAAGCGGTTGGTCGTTATAGTCGATGAATATAGATAAAGTTTGGTCGTTGTAAGCGATATGTCGCTGTATCCGGTGTTGTTATAGGCGGTATGTTTGCTGAATAGTTTACTAGAGATTCGGGCGGGACCTTACAATCTGGCTGTAATAACCGATCGGTCGTTGTAAACGATGTCGTTATAATCGGTTTCGACTGTACTAGTATTTTATTGTATATGCGCTTTTTAGTTTAATTGTAAACATTGTAAACATGTAAATTAGTCATCAAATAAATACAATTTTGAAGGTCTTTCTTCAACGTGATAAAGAATATATATTTTTTTTTATACAACCAGCTGATGGAACAAGCAGATGGCCCACCTGATGTTAAGTGGTAACCATCACCTATAACAAAGCATTGCCTCGTAAGTCACGCAGGATAAGAACGTGCCCTACGATGCATTGCCCTGCGTCCATCAGCTTGAGGCATACAGATGTTAAGCCTCATGTGCCTGTAATTACACCGGCAACCACACTCTTCAAACCGTAACACAGCGTTGCTGCTTGGTAGCAGAAATGGTAGTACTTCCCCGGACGAGCCACACACAAAAAGCTCTACTACTCATTAAAAGTTATATCAGTTTAATTGTTACGTGTAAATAAGTCATCAAATAAATACAATTTTGAAGACATGAACGTAATAAATACCTTCAACTCTTTCCAGGCGAACGTGGTAGCACAAACGCGGATAAACTACAACGAAAGACAGCTGCTGCAGCTAGTAGCATCACACTTGCAGGAGCGAGGGCTCACAGAGAGCGCTGCGGCGTTGCAGAAGGAAGCGGGGTTACCGCCCCCCGCCCACCGCGCCCCCACGCCCGTACCGCCCCCACCGCCCCCTGTGTATACCCCCTCGACACCCATGCGAGTGAGTATATAACTACATAGAGCTAACAAAGAGCACTGCGGCGTTACAGAAGGAAGCGGGGTTACCGATCCGCGCCCCCACGCCCGTACCGCCCCCACCGCCCCCTGTGTACACCCCATCGACACCCATGCGAGTGAGTATATAACTGCATAGAGCTAACAGAGAGCGCTGCGGCGTTACAGAAGGAAGCAGGGTTACCGATCCGCGCCCCCACGCCCGTATCGCCCCCACCGCCCCCTGTGTACACCCCATCGATACCCATGCGAGTGAGTATTACAACAGAGAGTGTTGAGAAACGCGGGGTTACCGCCCCTCTGCTGACTTGACATCCGCCCCATATATCGCCTCCTGTTTACATCTCTTCGACACCCATGCAAGTGAGTATATTACAACTGAGTGCTGCGGCGTTGCAGAAGGAAGCAGGGTTACCGTCCCCGCCCTCAGAGCCCCCACGCCCGTACCGCTCCCACCGCCCTCTGTGTACACCCCCTCGACACCATGAGAGGGAGTATATAAATACACAGTGATAACAGAGAGCGCTGCGGCGTTGCAGAAGGACGCAGAGTTACCGCCCCCGCCCACCGAGCCCCCACGCCCTTACCGCCCCCGTCGCCCCACTGGCAACCACACGGTTCAAACCGAAACACAGTTCTGCTTGGCGACAGGAAGACCCATGGTAATACTTCCCCGGACGAGCCCTTCACAAAGAGCTCTACTACTCACGGTATTCGGTCCTATGTATTTTAATAATGACTATTCTTTTGTCAACAGCAACGCGTATCAGTGAGCCGAGCTAGCAGCACAGGCTCACTCCACCGCGACTCCATAGATCTGAACTCCTCGCTCCTGAACATTTCTATCAACAACTCCATGCATGTTGACGAGACGCCCGGCACGCCGCATGTTATTAAACTAAGGTCAGTTACTTACAAGCTCTTTTTAAATCTTGCTTTTAAGAGTAGTAGAGCTCTTTGTGTGTGGCTCGTCCGGGGAAGTACTACCACCACGCCTTTTACTGCCGCCAAGCAGCAACGCTGTGTTTTGGATTGAAGAGTGTGGTTGCCGGTGTAATTACAGGCACATGAGGCTTAACATCTGTATGCCTCACGTTGATGGACGCAGGGCAGTGCATCGTGACTTGCGATGCAATGCTTTGTTACAGGTGATGGTTACCACTTAACATCAGTTGGGCCATCTGTTTGTTCCATCAGCTAGTTGTATAAAAAAAAAGGATCAGCAAGTTGAAGTGGCCATCGAAAAGAACTGACAAACCGCTGGGGAATAAAGGTTCTCGAATGGGGACGAAATGGAAGACAAAGCGTGGGACGCCCTCCCACCCGATAGACTGACATTGTCAGGATCGCGGGAAGTCGGTGGATGGAGAGGGCTCGGAATCGTTATATGTCCACCTGTGTCCACCAGTGGACCTCTTCAAGCTGATGATAATGATGGGCTATTGAATATTAATATAAAGACCTTTTATATTTGATTTGGCCTGCAGATAACTGTTTCATATGTATTTTGTAAAAATTGTAAATACTTTTTTTTTTTTTTTTTTTTATTACTACTAGTTGATGAAACAAGCAGATGGCCCACCTGATGTTAAGTGGTAACCATCACCTATAACAAAGCTTTGCCTCGTAAGTCACGCACGATAGGAACGTGCCCTACGATGCACTGCCCTGCGTCCATCAACTTGAGGCATACATATATTAAGCCTCATGTGCCTGTAATTACGCCGGCAACCACACTCTTCGAACCGAAACACAGCGTTGCTGCTTGGCGGCAGAAGAAGGCGTGGTGGTAGTACTTCCCCGGACGAGCCACACACAAAGAGCTCTACTACTCTTGTAATTGTTTTTGTAAATAAATGTTTCTTCTTAATTAATATTTCACAGAAAAGTACAAAACCCACAGCTCTCGACCCCAGTTCAAATGGAAAACAAGCGTTCCCTCCAGAAGCAGATGAGCGTAGCGCCCGATCCAACGCATTCGCAACACAGAGTCACTCTGGACACCATTATAACTGAGTACCTGTACAACCAACACGCTCTGTGCAAGAATCCCGTCGTTACCTGTCCACAGTTCAACTTGTTTGAGTAAGTATTGACACAGAGTCACTTGACACAGAGTCACTTAAACACTTAACAGAGTCACTTAAACACTAAACAGATTCCCTTAAAGACTCACTACACATAGTCACTTAAACACTACATAGAGTCATTGTAGACAACGCAGTTACTTAACACTACACAAAGTCACTTAAACACTACATAGAGTCATCGTAGACAACGCAGTTACTTAACACTACACAAAGTCACTAAAACACTATACATAGTCACTAAAACACTACACAGAGTCATTTTAGGCAAGCATAGTAACTTAACACTACACATAGTCACTTAAATACTACACATAGTAAACACTACACATAGTCACTTAAATACTACACATAGTAAACACTACACATAGTCACTTAAATACTACACATAGTAACTTAAACACTACACAGAGTCATTGTAGACAACGCATAGTCAGTTAAACAGTACACGTAGTCACTTAACACTACATTATGGTCACTTAAACACTTCACATAGTATATTATA
This sequence comes from Chloroclysta siterata, assembly GCA_932294275.1. Lineage (NCBI taxonomy): Eukaryota > Metazoa > Arthropoda > Insecta > Lepidoptera > Geometridae > Chloroclysta > Chloroclysta siterata. Next base: position 5,237,640 of record OW028595.1, read on the forward strand.
CACTTCACATAGTCACATAAACACTTCACATAGTCTCTTAACACAACACATAGTCTTTTATACAGTACACATAATCACATAAAAACATAGTTACATATAATCACATAACACAACACATAGTCACTCCACATAGTCATTTAAACACTACACAGAGTCACTTGTGTCTCTGTGTAGTGTGATTCAAAGTGTGACTCAAAGTGATTTAACATAACACACCGACTTTCTTCAACATATACCCATGTAGACAAAAACTGTATCCTACAACTGCTAAATTAATACATTACTCAATGTGACATTCGAGTAAAAAATGGGTAATTTTGTACTTTGTACGAAATATACTTATACAAGGTGTAAAAATACTACTCCTGAAAACTTCAGGGGGCTAAAGTACCCATCAATTTTTTGATGTTTTCGGTACTAGTATTTTAACACCATGTATATTTTTTTGGAATAAAATTAGTGTAGAAGTCCTTTGTGAAACCGCCATTTGACTGTCATCCCAAGGTCTGGGTCAAGATCAAGGTATCTGGAAGAGATCGCTCATAGCGATAAGGCCGCCCATTGTACTTTGTTGGGTGGATATAGGTGTTTGTTCTCAGTTACAAAAAAAAAGTATTTAAGTATTATATCAACTATCTGGTAACCATATTTCAAGCTTTGCTGAGTTTGGGGCTAGATAGTGCTGTGTGGAAAGTCCACCAATATTTATATTTTATTTTATCTATCTGTACATTCCAGACCTCACAAATGCCCGGACCCGCGCGTCGGAAGCTCCGCTCTCGGCGGCAGTAACGTCTGCAGCGCCGTCTGCCGGCGGGCTTTAGGCGGCGCGCACACGCGGCGCGCGCTGGCGCGGCATGCGCACGCGCACTTCGCGCCCGTGCGCACGCTGCGGCTGCAGGACGACGACGCCTACTTCACGCACACGCTGTTCCACGTGAGTACCGAGCACTGCTCCACGCGAGTACTGTGCACTGTTCTACGCGAGTACTGTGCACTGTTCCATGCGAGTACTGTGCACTGTTCCACGCGAGTACTGTGCACTGTTCCACGCGAGTATTGTGCACTAGCTGTTACTACTCGTAACACACACCTGCAGTAACCATTAAATTTAAATAAATAAATATAGATTTAAATAATTTAATTTGTCAACATTTAATTCATGCGTGCCCATTAACTTGAGGTATACAAATATTATATCAGCTATCTGGTTCCCATATTACAAGCTTTGGCTTAGTTTGGGGCTAGATAGTGCTGGGGATGAGGAGATCAAGCTGTGGAGTTCCGCACACACTCATACACAACATATTAGACTATACTATCCTAATTTTTTTGTTTGTGACAGCCGACGCAGCAGCAGTTGTTAGCAGCGACATCTAGCGGCGACATCCGAGTGTTCAATCTGTTCAGCGGCAGCGAAGAGAACTCCTATCAAGTGCACGAGTCCTACATATATCACATGCAGGTTTGTAGTAGAACTTTTGCAAGACAAAAATATCTTAAGCCGGATTTACATTGCGAAATTAGTGGCTTGAAATTAGTTTTATAACATTAATTTCATCAGCAATTTTACATGTAAACGTCTAGTTCTACAATGCTTGCATAATTTTTGCGCCACGCTCGAGTAGTTTCGTGCCATGCGCATATTTTTTATAAAACTTATTTCACACAACTAATTTCACTATGTAAATGCGACGCGAAACTAGTGTCGCGACAGCAATGCACAGAGTGGACGTGTGTTTTTTGTTGCGGTGCAGCCAAATACGCGCCAAAAATGGCGAATCAACGTTGGCCAGCCGATAAAAATATCAAATAAATTTGTATAGCTCTCAGGATCTTCATCTGCTAATTCAGAGATTAACTGTGCTGCACCCAGATGCTTCCTTCCAACCCATCCTCGAATCCACCAACGTCTTTTCATTACATGGTGACAGCGGTGTATATCTTTATAAATTCAATTAATGAGTTTTTGTGAAGTTTCTCGCCAAATTCGATTAGTAAGCGTTATATACTACGGCTACGTGTGTGTAACATGGAACATGCAAGGCCTCCGCCGGAATTGCAGATAGAAGGCAGTCCGGCAGGGCGTGCGGAAGCGTGGAAAAAATGGTGGAAACAATTTGAAGTTTTTCTAAAGGCATCCGGCGTTAAAGAGTCCAAGGATGTGCAGGCGAGCTTGCTGGTGAACCTCATCGGGGCGGAGGGTTACGAAATATATTCAACATTTACTTATACAGAGAAACAGTCAGCGGATGATCTCCAGTGCTTGAAAAATAAGTTTGACGAACACTTCAGAACAAAATGTAATGTGGCTATGTTCCGATTCAAGTTTTTTACTCGTAACCAGAATGCCGGTAGTATAGTATGCCTGTATTAATAGTGTGGGTAGTTTTATAAAACTACACTTTCGAGATAACCTTTTTTTAATTTTTTATCTTATCATATGTATGACGACGTTTTGCATCATAAAATAAAGCTTCGATGTTGACAGAGCCATTATCTAAGCGATACTGTCGATTTCACGACACTATTATTTAAACGAAATAAGATTCACGTGTACTGAAATTAGTTTCACAAAACTAGTTTTATCATGCATGACACTTGTTTCGTAATGTAAGTCCGGCTTTATAGTTAACTAGCGGCCTGTCCCAGCTTCGCATGGGTGGTCATAAATTTTTTGAACATTTTAGGATAAACTTAGACCGTGGGTTCGAGCCTCGCGTCTACTTATTTCATACATTTGCACGCGCTTCTCCTTGAGTGAGTGAAATCGCACCCCGAGCGTGACCCGTGGACCCGTTAACATTTTTAATTTCGTCATATCTTTTGAATGGAATGTCCGATTTGAAAAATTTAAGAAGTAATCTATAGGTATTGAAACCGTCTTAATTATGAAATTTGGATAAGATTTATTTGGATAAGGATTAATACCAAGGTACAAATAAAGACCCTTTTCTGGCGGCGGCATTTCAATTAATTTTTTATAATAAAAGAACACTTATTGTGACATAACTATAATAGTTAGACATATGCTGTCGCGACATTTTTTGTAGATGATCACGTGTTCTACAAAATCGTAGTACATTATTTTGTTCTATCATCAATAGTTTTCGCAGCGCACGCGATGTAAGGTTTTTGTTTTCCACCTTGGGTTACATTATTGAAGTTTTAGTAAGGATCCTTGATTTTTTGAAAATATAATATAGCCTATGTTACTCAGGGATAATGTAGCATTCTAATGGTGAAAGAATTTTTGAAATCGGACCAGTAGTTTTTGAGCCTATTCGTTACATACAAAAATACAAAGGTTTCCTCTTTATAATATTAGTGTAGAAGTGTAGATAAAAAGTTATAATAAGCTGTTGGTTTTCCAATAAATAAATAAACATTTCATTTCAAAGTCGCAGTTGTTTCTGTTTTTAATTGAATGTACTTATTCGTTTCAGGCGAGTCGAGATGGCTTGTTACTGCTAGCTTCGGCGACGACGCCGTGGCGCCCTCTATCGGCGCTGTGGAATATGAAGGAATATGAGTTATTGTAAGTTATATATATAGTTAAGATTAGTAGAGCTCTTTGTGTGTGTCTCGTCCGGGGAAGTACTACCACCACGCCTTTGTCTGCCGCCAAGCAGCAACGCTGTGTTTCGGTTTGAAGAGTGTGGTTGCCGGTGTAATTACAGGCACATGAGACTTAATATCTGTATGCCTCAAGTTGATGGACGCAGGGCAGTGCATCGTAGGGCACGTTCCTATCGTGCGTGACTTTCGAGGCAATGTTTTGTTATAGGTGATGGTTATCACTTAACATCAGGTGGGCCATCTGCTTGTTCCATCAGCTAGTAGTAAAAGTTATTCTGTCATAAACAGCCTTATTTTATTTATTTATTTTTGAACAAAATCCACAGCTCTTAAGATACAATGTAAATACTTAGGTTTCTAACATACATCCAATAACGGATTTACATTTTAAGAACAATAAATGTAGGTAACAAAAATCGACGACAGTTAAGTACCCCTCAATAATAAGCCTTCATAGCGAATTTTTGATGTATTCTTTTAAATTTTCAAATACATTTTATTAATTCGTGTAAGTGGTCGTCATGTGGCAGCCGTACTTATTAAATTAGTAACTAAGTTGGTAACTGCTCTGCTTTCTGTGCTGTAAGCCGTGGGTTCGATCCCTGCACAGTACAAACATTAATGTAATGAACATTGATACTTGTTCTCTGTATGGGTGTTATACAAGGTGTTCCAATACTTGTGTTTAAAAATTTCAGGGGGCTAAAGTACCCATCCCACCCACTGTGAACGCAAGAAAATAAACAGCTGTTGCATACATATTGGTCAGGTAGGTATTGAACTTTTGTATGAAACAGCTGTTTTTTTTTCGCGTTCACAGTGTTGGTTCCTTAGAAAAAGTTATTCATATTGATGGGTACTTTAGCCCCCTGAAGTTTTTAAACACAAGTATTGGAACACCTTGTATAAATTATTTCTTATATAAACTATAAGTGCTTGAAAGGTGCTTCTCTGAGGCGCACTTAAATTCCTTATACCACGGTGTTTCGAAAGAAAGTCGTGACACAACAAGAAGATATCAATTGTGTGTATGTATTGATAAAAAGAATATAAGTATTATATCAGCTATCTAGTTCCCATATTAAAAGTTTTGGCGTAGTTTGGGGCTAGATAGTGCTGTGTGGATAGTCCACCAATATTTATTTATTTATTTAAAGGATTTCATCTAGCATATTATGAACCTTTTATTCATTGTAATTTTCTTCACTACATAGTATCACTACATAGTATAAAACAAAGTCGCTTTCTCTGTCCCTATATCCCTATGTATGTAAGAGCAGGGGTAGTGATACCAATTAAAACACGTCGTCATCGTATTTCATATTTCTATAATAATCCAAAACTATGACTCACCAACATCAATCGTCAAACAATCTGCACAACTAAATTATGAATACTAAAACAATAATCATAAAATGACTTTACTTGAATTTAAACAAAGACTCGACGTAATCTAATCACAAATAATTGAATCTATCAGAAACTCGACTCAAAATAACAACCCTTCAGATTAACCAAAATAACTCGAAATTAATTTACATTAAATCATAGAAAGACAATTATCGAATTTATACAACAACAAAGTCAACCCAGTAGTTCGCCTCGGCACTGCGCTCAGTCCGAGCGCAGGCAAGCGAATGAAGTCCGCTGTGCGTGTCATCGGCTGTTTATAAAGGCGGCGCGCTAGGTGGCGCGCCCCACCGGCCGCCATGAGTCACAGTACAGGTGGTGTGTTGTTTGCTCGTTGGCTGGTGACGCAACTTGTTTACGACGCAGCTGCATTGTGGCGTGTTGCTTAAGCCCCGTATTCATGGTAAACATTTGTTTAGGAACAGTTGATCAACATTGTTGGTGAGCGGCGAGAATGTTGCTAGCAACTATGTTTAAATCAATACAGGTTGTCCACACGCCAGTCTGCGTTAAAATGTTGCCCGAGGAGGTAGTGTTGTTGTGTTCTCTGTATCTGATGTATAGGATTTGTTGCAAACACGTTCACACACGTCAACAATTTTCGCAAAACTGATGTTTACGCTTGTCGGGCGAGAGCTTGTCAACATGACGCTATCAACTCTGCAACACGCAGTGTTGCCAGCAACATCTTGACAGCAACTCCGCAACACGTTGATTCAACTTTGTTGCTAAACAAATGTTTACCATGAATACGGGGCTTTACGCGTCGACCGGTGACGCAACTTCTCTACGACGCTCGCGCCGATATGTATGCTTAAATCTTTAAAACTACGCAACGGATTTTGTTCGGTTTTTTTTTTATAGAAAGAGTGATTCAAGAGTAAGGTTTATATGCATAATACAAGCATAATATAGTAGAGAAACACACAATAACCGTGCTAAGCCGTGGCGGGTCGCTAGTTATAAATAAATGTATTTAACTTTTTCCAGGTTCCAACTTGACAACGAAGAGTATGTAGAATTCTCCAAGATGACAGACGACAGGATAATAGGGACGAAGGGCGAAACAGCGACTATATTCGACACGCGCACCGGCCGAGATGTGTTGACACTAGCGCCATCTATGAGCAACCAATACGCCAAGAACAGAGCTACCTTCAATCCGACCGATGAACTCGTATTATCAGGTATTTATATTTATACTAGCGGACCCGACAGACGTCCTGCACGATATTTCAAGCGGTTAGGATATTAAGGGCGGGTTTCACCATGCTCTGTTAGATTAACAAAGGATTAAAGGGCATAGAAAAAAATTCACTCAAATCGGTCCAGCCGTTTAGGAGGAGTTCAGTGGCATACACATGTACAGTAGAATTATATATATAAAGATATCAGGTTCAAAAATGTATGTGCACAATGCCATTACTCTCAAACGGTGAAGGAAAACATCGTGAGGAAACCGGCATGTCGTAGAACCTAAAAAGTTCTATAACATGTGTCAAGTGCTCGAAAAGAGCCTCATGAGGCGCACTTAAAATCCTTTCACCAAACTGTTTCGAAAGAAACTAGTGACACGACAAGAGAGAGAGAGAGAGAGATATTACGTAAACGGTGCTTTTACATTCACGCTATGTGCTAAAACCTTTAAAGCCAAAATTGGTATGTAGACTTAAGAGCTCTTTGTGTGTGTCTCGTCCGGGGAAGTACTACAACCACCCCTTTTTCTGCCGCCAAGCAGCAACGCTGTGTTTCGGTTTAGAGAGTGTGGTTGCCGGTGTAATAACAGGCACATGAGGCTTAACATCTGTATGCCTCAAGTTGATGGACGATAGATCTTGTACCGACCCCACATGAAGTGAGATAAGGGCAGGAAGATGATGGTCTTACGTGACAGGTTGCAAGCCCATCGCCTTCGATAGGATGTAGGATAGGTTTTGTTATAATTCTGTGTTGTTAATTCAGTTTTTGTTCACAGATGGCGTGCTATGGGACGTGAACACAGGCAAAGAAATACATAAGTTTGATAAATTGAATCAAACGCATAGCGGCGTCTTTCATCCGAATGGTTTAGAGGTACATTTTATCAAAAATAATATCCTACTAATATTATAAACGCGAAAGTTTGTAAGTATGGATGGATGTTTGTTAATCTTTCACGTAAAAACTACTGAATTGATTTTAATGAAACTTTACAATAATATAGCTTAAACATCAGAATAACACATAGGCTACAATTTATAAAGATATTGTGTAACTAATCCTGTGCAGACGAAGTCGTGGGCACCAGCTTGTATGTTAATAAAATAGTAATAAAATTTGGCAATTTTTTTATAGTCTCAAAATTACTTAGGTATACAAGGTGTTCCAATAGTTGTGTTTAGAAGCTTCAGGGGGCTAAAGTACCCATCAATATGAATAACTTTTTCTAAGGAATAACACTGTGAACGCGAAAAAAAAAACAGCTGTTTCATACAAAAGTTCAATACCTACCTGGCTAAAATGTATGAAACAGCTGTTTTTTTTTCGCGAAAGATCGCCAAAATCACATATATTAATTAATGGATGGTCCCTTTTCAAAAAAACTGAACCAACAAGGACGGGTATAATTTTAGCGCCGTCAAATTAAGTTAGTTTAAGATGATTCATAAATTTATTAAAAAAAATTGTTAAAATTTCTTTTGTACAGATTATTTCAAATACAGAAGTTTGGGACCTGCGGACGTTTCATCTACTACGAACAGTGCCCACGTTAGATAAATCAGAGGTAAGAATCTTATAGCGGTTACAGCTATAAAATAATAGTATATTATGCAATTGGCAGGTCATATAGCTCGAAGGACTGATAACCGATGGGGAATAAAGGTTCTCGAATGGCGACCACGAACAGGAAAACGAAGCGTGGGACGCCCTCCTACCCGATAGACTGACGACATTGTCAGGGTCGCGGGAAGTCGGTGGATGGAGAGGGCTCGGAATCGTTCTTCCTGGAAATGTATAGGGGAGGCCTATGTCCAGCAGTGGACTTCTTTGGGCTGATGATGATGATGATGATGCAATTAGTGAATAAAGGACGGATTTAAAGCGAGGGCCATAGATGAATCACGAGCAAGTGAAGGAATCTAACGACACTCCCTACGGTCGTGATTCAAGTGTTAGAATCCTGAGCGGACGCGAGTGATTCATGGCCATCCGTTTTATTCAAGACTTGCATACTGTACTTTATACCATGACTACGAGAAAAACAAAGATTTAAGCGAAAATATACATTTAAAGAATAAAAAAGAAAGGTTGAATTAATTAAAATAGACAAAACATTTTTTATCCTAATGTCGACCAATCAAATCTCAAGGAGTTATTTGCCCAAGGAGTTTGTATGTCGAGTATTCTTTGCACAAGGAATTTGTATCGAGTCTTTTTTGCGCAAGGAGGTTGATAGCATTGAGATGGAGGATGAATGTATTGGTGTGTTCTAAATTCAAACACCAAAACAGTGAGTATAAGAGCTTTTTTTTCTGTTTTCAGTGAATTAAATAAGCTTTTAAGAGGGGGAATGGTATAAAATATAAATATTAGTGGACTTTCCACACAGCACTCTAATACGTTGTACCTAAAAAACTTACGAGATAATGCTCTGTTATAATAGGTGATGGTTACCACTTAACATTCTATCAGGAAGTAGTATAAAATGTCTACCCTGCCTGGGATTGACAAGCTGTTTTTAGGGTTCCGTACCCCCAAAGAGTAAAACGGGACCCTATTACTAAGACGCTGTCCGTCCGTCTGTCCGTTACCAGACTGTATCTCATGAACAGTGATAGTTAGACAGTTGAAATTTTCACAGATGATGTATTTCTGTTGCCGCTATAACAACAAATACTAATAAACAGAATAATATAAATATCTAAGGGGGCTCCCATACAACAAACGTGAATTTTTTTGCCGTTTTTATAGATAATGGTACGGAACCCTTCGTGAGCGAGTCCGACTCGCACTTGGCCGGTTTTTTTAATATTTAATTATTATTTTTTCAGGTTATATTCAATCCGACATGCACGGCGCTCTTCGCTGTGTGCAGCGACCAAGACGCCGAAGAGAGAAGTCAATTCGACACGAGCTTCAAGACATTAGATCCGTACGATTACTCTAGTATAGGTGAGCATTTTATATTATACAACCAGCTGATGGAACAAGCAGATGGCCCAACTAATGTTAAGTGGTAACCATCACCTATAACAAAGCATTGACTCGCAAGTCACGCACGATAGGAACGTGCCCTACGATGCACTGCCCTGCGTCCATCAACTTGAGGCATACAGATGTTAAGCCTCATGTGCCTGTAATTACACCGGCAACCACACTCTTCAAACCGAAACACAGCGTTGCTGCTTGGCGGCAGAACAAGGCGTGGTAGTACTTCCCCGGACGAGCCACACACAAAGAGCTCTACTAATCTTAATAGGTTGTTAATTAATTGAGTAGTTACTGATATCGTAAAAGTAGCAGGAAATACATGGAGGTGAGTCACTCGAGACCGACAACATACAAAAGAACGGTAGGAACCAAGCCGTAAGTTTGTTGCCTGTTCTTCTAGGCTTTGGTCGCGTGGATGAGGCACCTAGAGCTTTATGACGTTTCAAAGTGATCCTTGTGATTTTATTGAATAAATACCTTTTGACTTTGACAACAATGGAAAGAGAGCGAGGAGGCTTATGGCGCAGAAATCGGTTTGTGTACATAGGAATATTATTCATTTATATAATTTTTTGCTTTGTTCCTTCATTATTTATGTCATTGTTCTGCTGGCTGGGGTGAGGTTAGCAGGGGGACAATGCACAATAAACCCCAATGGGACGTCCGTGCAGATCTCATTCCCTCACCACGAATTATAAACAGGTTGGCGTAAAGTTACAGCATCACACACACACACACACCCTCACACACACCCTCGCACCACCCTCGCACATACGCATGAGGATTCTCCTGTGAAACCTTGGCTCTTAAGAGACTTGCGTAATCAGGAAAACCCTCAGCTACACACGCACATACACAAAAACACTCCTGTGATACCCACGAATTAGAATCAGGTTGGCCATCTGCTTGTTCCATCGGCCAGTTGTATTAAAAGAAAAGCTAAGTTAAGCTAAGCTAAGAAAAGTTAAATCAACATAGAACTTTATACTAAAACAAAATACTTAATCAACATTTGTTATTGCAGCAACAATAGACGTGAAACGCAACATATACTCGCTCGGCGTGTCGCGTTACGGCACGCAGATATCGCTAGTCGAGAATATGGGCGACTTCGAGCAGATGCAGGAGTCCTGTGTCAAAGTGTACGACGTGGGACGGAAGCGGGATTGTACCGACGAAGCGGTGAGTGTTTTTTACTGTTTATTATGTTATAGAACCTAAAAAAATCTATAACCTAAACTCTTAAGAGACTTGTGTAGTCAGGAGAGGCCAAACATTTTAAGAGTAGTAGAGCTCTTTGTGAAGGGCTCGCCCGGGGAAGTACTACCACCACGCCTTTTTCTGCCGCTGTGCAGCAACGCTGTGTTTCGGTTTGAAGAGTGTGGTTGCCGGTGTAATTACAGGCACATGAGGCTTAACATCTGTATGCCTCAAGTTGATGGACGCAGGGCAGTGCATCTTAAGTCACGCACGATAGGAATCGAGCGTGACTTACGAGGCAATGGTTTGTGGTGGTGGTTACCACTTAACATCAGGTGGGCCATCTGCTTGTTCCATCAGCTGGTTACTACCAGCTAATGGAACAAGATAAAAAAAAACATACACACATGCACAAGCACACAACCACAAACCGCAGCTACACATTCCATACCACACATAGATATAAATTCATACATTCACAGAGCACTGGTGGTCTAGTGGTAGCGGCCCCGCCTTCCGATCCTAAGGTCGAAACCGGTCTTGCACCAATGAGTTTTCCTGTTCAAAAATGTATGTGTACAATGCCAGTACTCTCAAACGGTGAATTAAAACATCGTGAGGAAACCGGCATGTCGTAGAACGTAAAAAGTTCTATAACATGTGTCAAGTGCTCGAAAGGAGCCTCTTGAGGCGCACTTAAAAACCTTTCACCACACTGTTTCGAAAGAAACTAGTGACACGACAAGAGAGAGGCTGTTTTTCGCGCCACAGCTTTAGAAGCAGTATGGTAAAAGGATTTTAAAAGGTCTTTTAATTAGAACTTCGTTTAGGTTCTTCGACTGGCAGTCAATATTTTTCTCTCAAATTAAAACTATAGAAATAGAAAATATTTATTTGACTATAATGTTTAAAACCTAAATATATAATTTTTCAGGAGGACGAAGAGGAAGATGAAATAAATGGAAACTCCGAAAATGACGACGGCTCAGAATCTATATCAGATAATGAAGATAGTAAGTTTTTTTTTGCGCCGTAGGCCGTGGGTTCGATCCCCATGAAGAACAATAATTTGTGTGACGAACGTAGATACTTGTTCTCTGTCTGGGTGTTATGCAAGGTGTTCCAATACTTGTGTTTCAAAACTTCAGGGGGCGTATTGGAACACCTCGTATAATATTATTAGTACTTATGTATTTACAAAAAAAGCTATTTAATTATGTTTTATATCAGCTATCTGGCTCCCATTTTACAAGCTTTGGCTTAGTTTGGGGCTAGATAGTGCTGTGTGGAATTTCCACCAATATTTATTTATTAAAGTATAGTATGCAACTCTTGAATAAAACGGATTTATATCGAGGGTCATGAATATGAATCACTCGTGTCGCTCAGGATTCTAACACTGGAATCGCTACGCTCGTGACCCTAGATCACAACCTGCGAGTTTTGTTTGTCTACTTTTGTCTAGGCCTAGATCACAATCAATAATATTTTATTTATTTTTATTTGTGTTTGTAATTTTGTTTGATAATAGTTAATCTGTAATTTGCTTTGCTGTAATATTTTTCACATTTCACATTTAGTATAGTATTAGTTTATATCCATTATTGTTATTATTATTATTTGTATGAATGTCTGACATGACGCACTCACCTGGTTCCGGCGGAAGATCAGCGTTGTGTTCTAAACACAACATCATGCTGAGCTGGACACCATTTTGTGACGTCTCCACATGGACGGCACTGAGAGACACACCTCTTTTTTCCTTATAATTGTCTTTTTTCCTTATAAGAGTAGTAGAGCTCTTTGGGAAGTACTACCACCACACCTTTTTCTGCCGCCAAGCAGCAATGCTGTGTTTCGGTTTGAAGAGTGTGGTTGCCGGTGTGATTACAGGCACATGAGGCTTAACATCTGTATGCCTCAAGTTGATGGACGCAGGGCAGTGCATCTTAGGGCACGTTCCTATGGTGCGTGACTTACGAGGCAATGCTTTGTTATAGGTGATGGTTACCACTTAACATCAGGTGGGCCATATGCTTGTTCCATCAGCTGGTTGTATAAAAAAAAAAAACCCTTAAATTGTATCCTTGTAAGATTAGTGTTATATTTTAAATCTCTGTTAGTTAGTTTTTGTGTGTCGCTCTTGTTATGTCATGTGCCGTCATAAATAAAAACTTTTTCATTCTTTCTTTCATTCTTGTGATATTTGTGATTGTATTCCAGTCGCGACCAGCATTCTCCGCGACGCCGTGCGCGGGTTGGCGGAAGGTAGCTCCGGAGGCAGCTCGCCCGAAGAGAACGACGCGCCGCCGCGCCGCCCACGGCGGAGACGCGCGGCTCGCAGACCCGTGAGATATTTACTACTGTTTTTATTATTAAGAGCAATCTAAACGTGGTATGTAGCTTACTTTAAAAAACTACAGTGTTAAATTACCTATTAGCCGTAACTATGGCTAGATTGTAATATTTTTAGAGTATGTTTTATATATTAACGTACACTAACTAAAATAAATAAAATAAAAAAAAATTATGTGCCATCTAGGTCCCACCGCCTTCACAGCTCAGTTGGTAGCTCTGCCTTCTGCGCCGTAGGCCGTGGGTTCGATCCCCATCGAAAACAAACATTTGTGTGATGCATGTAATTTCACTGGCAACCACACCCTTCAAACCGAAACGGCAGAAATAGGCGTGAGAGTAGTACTTCCCCATATTAGGATTTCATAAACAGCACTACTACTCTTGAAGTAACTGATACGAAGGTAAACTAGCACCCTATACGCCATCGCACATGAAGCCCGAACACCACCGCGAGCGGAGCGGAGCCATTAAGGACTCCGTTTAACTCGCAAGAATAAACTGCATACTTGTATTTCCACCAACAAATAGTCGAAAGGACTGAGCGAGCAGTAAGTGTTGAAATGAACTCGCTCAGCTCTTTTTCCTTTAGCAGTGGAAATCAAAAGATAAAACTCTTTGTTGGTGGAAATGTAAACCTATTTAATTAAAAAGGAGTCCGTTCCGCTAACCATTTCTCGCTCATTACCCTTTCGCGGTGGAGACCGGGCTAAGGCTGCGTTTCCACCAGAGATGTGCGAGGATGCGTAGCGAGGGATGTGTTTGTAAGGAACCAATAGAATCGCTTCATTTACCTCGCCTCGGTCAGCACAGCTCTGGTGGAAACGGCTCAGCGGAGCTAGATTTTTTCGCATACAAAACAAGCGAGGGATATGTGCGAGGGATGTGTGCCAGGGATATGTTGCGAGGAATGTGTGTTGAGAAGGATGTGTTGCGAGGTTTGACACATTTCACAGCTTCGCAACGCATTCTCTCACCACACATTAATGCGCATTTTCACAGCTCCGCTACACATCCTCGTAGGCACATTTTCATCACACAGCTTTGGTGGAAACGCAGCCTTAAACTAAAGCTAAATTTCTGTTTTCAGCCGGCAGATGGCAACAGTAGCGACACAGACGATGACTTGGACCTCAGCGATATTATAGAATTTGAACTGGATTGAATAAATTAATGTTATGATCAATTTCTTACATAACTTGCGTTTTATTTATTCACAAGCCCGCGACTTCGTTGCGCAGGATTAGTCACACAATATCTTTATAAATTGTAGCATATGTGTTATTCTGATGTCTAAGCTATATTATTGTAAAGTTTCATTAAAATCCATTCAGTAGTTTTTACGTGAAAGAGTAACAAACATCCATCTATCCATACTTACAAACTTTCGCGTTTATAATATTAGTAGGATAACTAACATCCGCCCGAGTTTATGATACACAGGGATATAATGTACTGTTACGCCTTACTAAATTCGATTGGCACTACACTGGATCTTCAATATTGTATTGTATTACATTGTAATAAGGATCATACAAAAGAACGGGAACCAAGCCGTAAGTTTGTTGGCTGTTCTTCTAGGCTTCTTCGCGTGGAACTGGCACCTAGAGTCACCTAGCTTTAAGACGTTTCAAAGTGATCCTTGTGATTTTATTGAATAATTACCTTTTGATTTTGACTTCTGACTTTGTGTGATTAGAGAGAAATGTGGAGTGAAAGAAGACGGTAGTGATGAGGGTAGAGAAAGGTATGTAAAGATGGTATGGGCATGTAGAGAGGATTTATTTATTTTAATTAATTAATACGGAATATTCCAATTACACTAAATAACAATTATTATATGAATTAATTAAATAATCACTGTGCAGCTGTACAACACCAGGAGACGGATGGATGTAAGGAGATTAAGGAAATAGGTACATCAGGTGAGTGTGAATAGGACTGTTGGGAGGGGAAGACCTCGGCGAACGTATCTCGATCAGATAGCAGACGTTCTAGAAAAAGGCCAGGTCAAGAGTACCCTAAACCGACGAGCATGGAAATCCGTGGTCTCTGCCTACACCTATGGGAAACAGGCGTGATTGTATGTATGTATTTGAGGGCACTACCATTGCACACATTTTTTTCGAAAGGAAAAATCCTTAAGTATGCATATGCACGAATGGATTCGAACCCTCGACCATTTATGACCCTCTTTATGCCCTTGATTTATACTTAATACATAACTATCAAAATAATACCATCTAGCGTTGAGTAGTACGAACTAAATTTTCACAGTAGCGCCATCTAGCGTTCGATATCGATCATCTAACGCCACTGTTTCAATTGAATGAAAATAATTTCAATTAGGATTTTATTCTGAAAACATAGAAAATAAAAAACTAGGTTTGTACGTAGCGGAATAATGTTTATTACGAATACGATTAAAAATAGACATTTAAAACGTTTTTGTGCCTTTTTGATGACACTTCTACACTAGTCACAGTCTAAACTCTTTCTATGGGCTAATATAAAATGTTAGGTAGGTAATACAACTAAACTTTTTTGAGATAGAGATCAATGCTTCTAAGCCATAATACCCGGGATACACGAGGCTAGTTTTTCAAGCTAGGATAGCAAGCTAGCACTCTATTAAACTGTCCTGGCTTGGAACAGGCTAGTTCTGTTTACATGAGGCTAGGTTAGAAAAACAAAAAAACGCGTGGTTCCTGCTTACTAGCCAACTGAAAACTAGCTTCGCCGGCCATATGAAGCTAGTACACAAGCCAGGACAGTAAAATCAGTGGCGGGGGGCGCTACTAGCCTAGAAATAGAACTCCATCCTATTAAAAACTGTCCTGGCTTGCACACTAGCTTAGAAATGAAGCTAGTTTTGTCTACACGAAGCCAGAAGTTACTAGTTTGCTAGCTTACTGTTACTAGCTTGATATCCTAGCTTGAAAAACTATCCTCGTGTAGCCCGGGCATAAGAGAACTGTTTAACATGTGACCTGAATAATTATTAAATATAATGACCTGATACATAAAGCAATAAATAATTACAAATGCAAATAAAGTCACAAAAACACAAGTGGTTTTATATACCACTTGTTGACTAGTAACCACAATGCCTCGCAGGTCACGCACGTTAGGAACGTGCCCTACGATGCACTGTCTGCGTCTATCAACTGGAGGCATATAGGTGTTAAGCCTCATGTGCCTGTAATTTCACTCACACCCTTCGAACCGAAACAGCAATGTTGCTGGCGGCAGAAATTGGCATGGTACTTTATAATTATAATTTTGAAAACACTACTAGTCCTTTAAATATTATAAAAATGGTTTTTTTTTAAAGACGCCTTCCATAAATTACGTCACACGTTAAGGGGGAGGGAGGGGGTCGACGAAGTGTGACAAGGGGTGGGGAGGGCTCCCAATTTTAGTGACATCACATTTTTTCAAAATATAATATTTTATATCTAAGCATAGCAACACAAAATTTTATTGAAATAGAATTTAAATCGAAATAAAAATAGTTTCGGAACGCTGCTGTTTTAATTCTATAAAACATTTCTAAAAGTTATATTGCAAAATATACGGCAAATAGGGGTCTCACAAATGTGACCAGCTGTGACAAGGACGGGGGAGGGTTCAAAACATATTTTTTTTATGCTACTAGCTGATGGAACAAGCAGATGGCTCACCTGATGTTAAGTGGTAACCATCACCTAAAACAAAGCATTGCCTCGTAAGTCACGCTCGAAGGGAACGTGCCCTACGATACAATGCCCTGCGTCCATTAACTTGAGGCATACAGATTTTAAGCCTCATGTGCCTGTAATTACACCGGCAACCACACTCTTCAAACCGAAATACAGCGTTGCTGCTTGGCGGCAGAAAAAGGCGTGGATGTAGTACTTCCCCGGACGAGACACACACAAAGAGCTCTACTACTCTTAAAATTTGTGTGACGTAATTTATGGATGTCCCCAAAGTGGTTTGTTGTTTAAAGTTTGGACTTTGGAGCCCCAAAATCTTGGTCCAAGAACGATGTAACATAATCCGACAAGAGCTGAGGATTGGTAAAATGAACATCGTGCCCTCCAACAATTTTGATAATTTTATAATTCTTCAGATTATTCTGAAGCGAGTGCAGTATTTCGGTGGCTGCGTCTTTGCCCTTCGCATAGGGTTGACTGGTCTCATCTGTAGCTGATAAAAGAAGGGTAGGGGGCGCGTTTGCAGCGAACAGCTTGTAGTAATAGTCAGTGGGGTAGTTTTGAGGGGCGGGGTTCTTCAGTCGTTTGTCCCAGGATAATCTGCAATTAATTGAAAAATTATTGACAGCCTTCACAGCACAGTTGGTAGTAGCTCTGCTTTCTGTGCTGTAGGCCGTAGGTTCGATCCCCACACAGAACAAACATTTGTGTGATAAACATAGATGTTTGTTCTCTGTCTGGGTGTGATATAATATTATAAGTATGTATTTACAAAAAAAAGTATATAAGTAGTATAAGCTATCTGGTTCCCATATCACAAGCTTTGGCTTAGTAAATTTTTGTTTTTATCTGTGTCAGTCGCTTTCGCTGTGTGTGTGTTTATGTGTGTTTAATAAAAAAAAAATCATTCATTCACATGTGCTTCAAAGGAGCCTCTTTGGAGCACCTATCCTTTCACCACACTGTTTTTAATCAACAAAAATTCAGAAGTACCTGTATTGATCAGGGCCGACACGCCACATGTTTCTGGACAGAAGCAGCTCAGCTTGTTCCTCGGTTAGCTTCCGAGCTCGCATCACAGCATTTACTGCTGCGCTATGTGTGTACAACTTCACCTGAAATTTAATAATAGTTAATTTTTATATAACTTGCTGATAGAACAAGAAGAAACCTGATGTTAAGTGGTAACCATCTGCTAAAACATAGAATTGCCTCGTAAGTCACGCACGATAGGAACGTGCCCTACAATGCGCTGCCCTGCGTCCATCAACTTGAGGCATATAGATGTTGAGCCTCATGTGCCTGTAATTACTCCGGCAACCACACTCTTCAAACCGAAACACAGCGTTGCTGCTTGGCGGCAGAATAATGCATGGTGGTAGTACTTCCCCGGACGAGCCACACAAAGAGCTCTTCTACTCTCTAATTGACAGCTCAGTTGGTAGTAGCTCTGCCTTCTGTGCTGTAGGCCGTGGGTTCGATCCCCACACATAACAAACATTTGTGTGACGAACATAGATGATTGTTCACTGTCTGCAATTGCAAAGTATGTATTTATTTACAAAACAAGTATATAAGTATTATATCAGCTATCTGGCTTCCACAGTACAAGCTTGGCTTAGTTTGGGTCTAGATAGTGCTATGTGGAAAAAAATAGACCGCCATGCTTACCTCATTGTTTTCTTTCTGGTAGTTGGAGTAGTAATCTTGGTAGAATTTCTTGTAGTACTCCTTAGGATCATGTACTTGTAACCTCTGCAGCGACGGGCCGAAGTCGAGAAGGACGAACTTCGAGATGCGATTAGGGAATACTGCATTGTAGAATAACCCTGTAAAAATATTTGTAAATAAATAAATATGGAAGGACTTTCCACCCAGCACTATCTAGCCCCAAACTAAGCCAAAGCTTGTGATATGGGAGGCAGATAACTGATATAATACATATTTATATTTTTTGTATACTATACATACTTATATATAATATATAATAACACCCAGACATAGAACAAACATCTATGTTTACCTCACAAATGTTTGATCTCGGTGGGAATCGAACCCACGACAATATGTTATACATAATAATATGTAGTTTATAATAGTTCAATAGTTAAGAATAGGAATAAGATTTTCTTTAGGATTTAGAATTAAGCATAGTCTTGTAAAGATAGATGTAACTTGAAATTTATTTTGTTAACTAGTGGATCACTATGAGGCTGACAACCGTCAAATAATTTCTTCACTCTCGTTATATTTTTTATAAAATTTATACAGTAATTTAGAAATTAACTTATTTATAAAAAAAATATTTCGTAGTTTTTGAGTTGTAAAAATTTATATTGCGTGCGGAACTTTTGGTCTGACTTCACCTAAATAGGGTCCTTAAAATGAATATAGACATAATAATAATAAATATTGGAGGACTTTCCACACAGCACTATCTAGCCCCAAACTAAGCCAAAGCTTGTATTATGGGAACCAGATAGCTGATTTAATACATATATACTTTATTATTATATAACACCCAACATAGGTAGTACCTTGCTCGCATCCCATGGAATGGCCAATATAGGTGAACTCCTTCCATCCCAGATGTTTGAGGGTCAGGTCCACGGCAGCCACAAAGTGGAATCGCGTTATTTTCACTCCTGATAACCCAAAATTCCAAAATTACTCTCTCTTGTCGTGTCACTAATTTATTTCGAAACAGTGTGGTGAAAGGATTTTAATTGCGCCTCAAGAGGCTCCTTTCAAGCACTTGACACATGTAATAGAACTTTTTTAGGTTCTACGACATGCTGATTTCCTCACGATGTTTTCCTTCACCGTTTGGGAGTACCATTGTGCACATAAATTTTTGAACAGAAAAACTCATTGGTGCACGACCGGTTTCGAACCCACGACCTTAGGATCGGAAGGCGGGGCCAATAGACAACCAGTGCTCTCAAAATTACTAGTACTTATGACTTTTTCATATTCTCACAGCTTACTTTAACAAACTAGGTCAATGTTACCTTTAGGAAATCCATCGGACTTGCCATTCCCCGGCATGTCGATCCCAACATAGTAGAAGCTGTCGGGCAGGAATTCCAGCAGAGGGATGAATGTAGAGAGGCTGTCCTGACGTCCATGCACCAGCAGCACTGGTCGGCCGGTGGGATTTCCCCACGATGCCACTGGAAAGTGAATGACTTAATGAAAATTCCAACTAGGTAGTTGATGGACAAGCAGATGGCCCACCTCTGATGTTAAGTGGTAACCATCACCTATAACAAAGCATTGCCTCGTTAGTCACGCACGATAGGAATGTACCCTATGATGCACTGCCCTGCGTCCATCAACTTCAGGCATCCAGATGTTAAGCCTCATGTGCCTGTAATTATACCAGCAACCACACTCTTCAAACTGAAACACAGCAACGCTGCTTGGTGGCACAAAAAGGCATTACTACTCTTACCAAAAACCTCTTTATTGTACACCTTGCACACTAACAAAATAAGAAACAAATTTTAAGAACTAAAGATCCACGGCTACAGCACAGAAGGCAGAGCTACTATCAACTGAGCTGTAAAGGTATTATACATATGTATAACTCTTTAGTAGGTACCAAGACAAGGCACTAACATAAGATTCTTTGATCTAAAATTGGTACTCTACTAATCAGCAAGATCTTGCCTGGGGATCAAAATTGTGAAGCTATTTATTATATTTAACTTAAAAATAAGTGTAAAATAAGTAATAGCATTATAAAATTGTATTTTTGAGAATCACTCTTCTTATAGTTTATGCCTCTTTACAGTATCTATGATAAATACTAAAGTAAGCAACATGAATTAAATAAATAATAAAAATACATGACTTATTTAAGTTTGTCCATCTCAAAAGAAACAATTTGCAAACAATAACAATAAACGCCGTAATGCGGCGTTGCTCGGCCATTTTGAACAGGCGTTTTTTTTGTTTGTTCCAAATTTAAAACCAAATTTTCATCGAAACTACTGTAGATATCAATATAAAAAGAGTTTTATATCGGTGACTCAGAAGGTACATAGTGTTGATGCACGTTAGTTTTGTAAAGAAACGAATTTACCCCGCCATTATGATTTTGCATCTATTTAGACCTCTTTCAATGCCTGACAATCTAGATTTCGCGAGCGAGATACCTACCTTACAATTTTTTTGATATAAAACCCAAATATAATAGTTCAGTTGTAGAAAAACATGTCAAGGAAATTCGAATTGGAATACCAAAGGTCTTGCTCCATCTTGGCTCTCGGGCTGATAGCAGCAGTAATGTAAGAAAACTTAAGGTAATTATGTACAATAATAATAAATAATTTTATGTGCTTACGAGCTATTTTACCCCACGGTGCAGGAATAGTCCATTCTTTGAGAATCTTCTTCATTTTCGAGCCGACACGAGAATACCTATGTAGTTGGTAGGTACTGTCTTACAAAATCACTGAAATCTTCCTCCGGCCGGCGTTGAAGGAAAAGGAAATATCGACGAAGCTTTGATTATGATTGACACTTTCCTTTCGCAGCTACTAAGTTAATCCATAACTCCAAAGTCCGAAACAACGACGGGGACGAGACGAATACGATGATTAGACCGTAACGTAAACAATTCGCGACGACAAGACGATCCTCTGGCTGGGTTGGCCAGCGACAGCGAATATCGATCGATCGATTGTCGCCGGCCCGACCAAAAGGGTATTTTTTTCTACCGAAACAAAAAAGTAAACAAACCAAATGTACCAACCAACCAGCCAGTGCTGCCAGTCCAACAACAAAATCCGTCTCGACTCACGAAGTCTGTACATTAACGGGAAAAAGAAAAAAAAAACCTTTTTCAAAAGACAATGACATTGGCGCGTGTCGGTCTAACGTTATGATTAATAATTAAGAATTCAATCAAATTCAATTTATTTCAAACTTCATACAAGAACAATAGTCCATGTGGTACAAAATTATACAAAAATAATATACACTCAACAAGTTTGGGTCAGGAGGTCTAAAAAGGCCACTTTGAATGAATCTTAATTATCATCATAATAGGAATCACTTATGAAATCAAAAATGGCCACGTAGAGAGGATTCATTATTAAGATTCGTGATCCAATTCATATTCGCAATTAATCTGTTTGGCAGTTTTCTGTAGAGATTCGTAAAATGGTCACTAAATAAGAATTGCGAAAGATGGTTTTCTTTCACAATTCCTATTTAGTGACTATTTTATGCGGTCTCGTCTAATACTTCTCAAACTGTAATGTATATAAATAATATAATGTTTAATAGATTCTCTGAGGTGTAGGTAGCTGTTGGAGCTACGGTTACTCGATCATAATATGACGCATCGGTAAAAATCTGAACACTTAGTATTCATACGTAATTTTTTTAATAATAAATTCTGAAATTCCAAACAGACAAATCCGTACATACAATAAGGCATCATTAAACCAAACCAACCAACCAAACCATCCAGCCAGACCAACTGACAACTGACAGACAGTTGTTTTTTTTAAGGACAGATAAGTTAGTGTAAAGCTCGTGGCAAGTTCATGCTCATAAAAACCCAACGGAGTTCTCTGAGCACCATGCGCCAGGGCTAAAGGTAGGTACCTACCTACGATTAGAAATAAATGACAAAATAAAAATATCCAGGAATCCTGTACTACGAAGTAGCAATAAAATACTTTTAACCTCGTGCATAATCTTTAAAGTTGGTACTCGGCTATGCAAGGCTATATCTACACTGCTCACTTTTATGTCCCGATTTCATTGGCTTTGTGTAGGTTGATCTGTATCCGTGTGAACTTTTTGAATAGATTTATTCAGCAGGCAGTCTGTTGTCATATTTTAATACATTATGTATTTTAAATCCCATTACACTCTTTATCATCATAATTACCAAACTATACCTATTCACTGGCTATAGAGCCATGTATTCTAAATCATAATACTATAACATAGGAATTACACCTACATTCACAGGCACCAAATCCATCCCAGTTGTATTTTATCACGTGCATCAAGAATAAAACGGTACCCCAAGTATGAGTTTTGCTTACCATATTTGGTTTTTCGTTTTACGTTTTTGTTCTGTGTTCATTGCGGGTTTTGTATGAAGACGCGATAGGGATACCGATATGGAACTTTACAAAACCCGCAATGAGCACCGAGCAAAAACGATTCGTTTTTGTTCCGTGTTCATTGCGGGTTTTGTATGAAGTCGCGATAGGGATACCGATATGGAACTTTACAAAACCCGCAATGAGCACGGAGCAAAAACGTAAAACGAAAAACCAAATATGGTAAGCAAAACTCATACTTGAGGTACGGTTCACAAAATCAAGACTTAAAAAAATAATTACAATTTACTTTTGACACTATGATTGCCGTTTTCGAAGGCAGTTTTTAGCAAACTTTCAATATGCGGCACAAGTAACTCAGGGTGCGTGATATGTACGTCGTGGCCACCAGGGACAGTCACACGGTGAAACTGTGGGAGAGTTTCAGCACATTTGTGAATTAAGTTTTCTGCGAATTTCTTCTGCTTGGAATCATCCTTAGATTCAGACGCGTCGATGGATAGGGTTGGCGGCATGTTTTCTGTCATGATGGTGTAAAGCGTCTCCTCCGGGATTAGGACTGTCACTATTTTCTTCATTCGTGGCTCCCAAGAAAGCCTGGCAAAAAATATAGATGATTTATTATTAATCCATCATCACTCTAAAGAAATTCCCTGGACACAGGCCTCCCCATATGCACCATACACCCCATTGCGGGATGTCAGTGCAGATCTTATTCCCCCACCACGAATAAGGCCTCCCCAGATATTTTGAAAAAGATCACACAAAGTCCCAGGCTTCCAATCATAGTCAAAATCTTCCAATTCATGGTCGCTCGCAGTGATTGTGGTTTCTGAATATATTAATTTCTGAATCTATCACGTAGTGGAACTCCCAGCATAAAGTCAAGAAACGGAACTAATTTGACATGCGAGTGTTTCGCATAGATGCGGGCAAGACCGCATGTGAGTAAACGCGAAAATTTATGGAAAGTGGTGCCCCTATTATTTTCAACTCTTTCTTGCCAAGCTTGTTCATAGCCCGGTATAGTCTATTGTCGCGTTTACACTCAGCTCATGTCCGTGGAAATGTGCAGGGACATGGACAATGCGAGAATGTAAACGAGCTCTTCCATGGCCGCTCGTGTTAACTTTCGCGTTGCCCGCGCTCCCTATGTCCGGGCTAAATGTGAACAAACGTTGCCGGCGACATTTCCATCCACGCGAATGGCAACGCGAATGTCTAAATGTAAACGCGGTATATGGCTCATTCTTTGAGTCGGTTGCTGTCTCTTTTCGTTGGCATGAAAGTGACAGTGAGTATACTCTAGTTAGAGAGCCGCTATAAAATGGCAGGGAATATGAATAAGTGGTATGATTTTAAATATTGCTTTCTTTAACCTATGTTATTTTAGGATTGTTTCTTTAACACTTACTTGTAAGTGTCAATACCCATTGGTATTAGAGATCTTGAAAGTACTATATCAGCCTGTTCCTCAGTGAGGCTTCTATTACGAACGACTAAACTAATAACGCTATCGTACGTGTACAGTCTTGGTTTTCCAGAAGTCCATCTGAAATAGAAATCAAGAATATTATTAAAATTCAAAATGATCCTTGTTATTGAACTGAATCAAATGCTCCTATACTCCGTTTACACTCAGCTCATGTCCGTGGAAATGTGCAGAGACATGGGCAGGGACTTGAGCAATGCGAGAATGTAAACAGGCCACTTCCATGTCCACTCGCGTTGCCGCTCGCGTTGCCTGTGTTGCGTGAACACACATTGCCGGCGACGCTGCCGCAGACATATAGACGGCAACATTTCCGTCCACGCGAATGGCAGCGCGAATGTCTAAATGTAAACGCAGTATTACCGATTTTGACTATTTAATTTTAAAAAAACATTAAAAATACTTACGAAAATAAAATACCTACATTTTATATATGTACCTATGTTATTTGTGTCAGATCAATTGAACAAAAAAAAACTGTAAACGCCAACGAGATCTAGGTAAGTCTAAGTACCTATCAATAGGGAAGTACTTATTTTTTTTTAAAGATATGATTATTTTCAGCGCGTATAACGACATCTAACAATTGAATGGGAAGCCTTTTTTGTAAGAAAGTACCTCATTTTCAGTTAGTGACATTAAATTAAGGTTTGACAATGAAAAACACTTACTTTTGAAAATTGTCATAGTAGTCACTGTACAACGTTTTATACCATAAAGGTAGTTTGTTAGATACATAATAGTAGGCTGAAACCGGTATCAATGGGTCCAAAAATACCATTTTCTTTATTTTTCCAGGAAAAACATGGTGATATAAAAGACCTGAAAATAAAACAAACACTTTCTCAGTTTTTGAAATGATTTTAAACAATGTTAAAAATGTTAAAATAAATAAAAGAGTAGTAGAGCTCTTTGTGAAGGCCGCGTCGAAGGAAGTACTAGCACCATGCCTTTTTCTGCCGCCAAGCAGCGTTGCTGTGTTTCGGTTTGAAGGGTGTGGTTGCCGGTGAAACTACAGGCATGTGACGCCTAATATCTACCAATATGCCTCAAGTAGAAGGACGCAGGGCAGTGTATCGTAGGGCACATTCCAATCGCTTCGGACTTGCGAGGCAATGCTTTAATCACAGGTGGTATTAACCACTTAAAGGGCTGACAACCATCAAACAACTTCTCGCTCGCACGTTTCGACATGCTAAAAGATATAAAATCACTAAACTCATTTCGAAAAATCGCAATCAACCATTTTGTGTGCAATCACATTGCACACAGTTTAGTAAAAAAATCATTTTGATCGATACATGTTTTCCTACTCAAAAGTTTGCTTTACTAGTTTTCGTACATAAGCAAACTTTTAAGTAGGAAAACTTGTATCGATCAAAATGATTTTTGTACTAAACTGTGTGCAATGTGATTGCACACAAAATGGTTGACTGCGATTTTTCGAAAATGAGTTTAGTGATTTTATATCTTTCAACATGTCGAAACGTGCGAGCGAGAGTCACATTAGCTCTTGTCTTCGCCTTAACAGGTGGGCCATGATGAGTATGACTTCTATAAAAAAAGTCAGTTTACTTACCAATAATGACACCCATAGAGTGAGCCATTAATATAAAATGTTTCCATCTCATGTGCTCGACTATACGTTTAATTACCTCGACCATATACAGTTTAGATATTATAGGGCCTGGAGGAAATGCTTCCGACTTTCCGTGACCTTAAAAAGAAAAAAACAGCTTATTTAAAAAAAATATCGAACCAGTACGTTTTATGAATTCATTGAATTAAGAACATGAATTTTGAATTAAGAATACCATCATTGTACCTATATTATGCTACACACTTATGTTGCTGTCTGGCAAACCACGTGACTAAGCTGCGCAAAAGAACAATATAAGCTTTCATGAATTTCATTCCACGCAGCTCACCTGGTTCGTCAGTCAGCGGACTCCTTGGTGGTCATGTATCATACCTGGCATATCAAACCCAACGTAATAGTAGTCGTCGGATAATTGTTCAACTAAAGGTATGAATGTGGCTGCTGTGTCCATATATCCGTGGATTAAAAGTACTGGGGGCTTGGCTGGATTGCCCCAGGAAACCACTGAAATGAAAATACGAAATGATTTTAATAGAAAACTGATTTACAAGGAATATGCTATGGACCCCGCATTTGGATGTCCAAAGCATCGCATTTTTCTGTTCAGTGAAAGTGAAGAAGTTAGATACTCTCATTAACAAAACTGCACGATCAATCGGTGAATAGTATAATATAGGGAGGGCTTTGTCCAATTTGTAACTTCTTCAGGCTGATGATGATAATTTACGGTAACTTAACTTGCTAATGACCAAGTTTCATGTATTTGTATTCTGTTCAATCAAGTGATTGATAGAGTGATATTATTATGATTAACCAAGCACATCACTAGGCCATGTCTCAGATACTTGTGCGCACACAGAAAACCATCAGTGACTAGACAGTGTCTTGATAGTAGGACAATACAGTACAGTAGGTAAGATTAGTAGCTAAGTTTTAGCTATAGATTCGAGTCTAGGCCTGTTTTAAAAACCTTTTCTTTTCATTTTATAGCAACTTTATAAGTTATAATTGTCACTGTCACTGTCACATTCATGTCAACGAAAATCTAAGAGATGGCAACATTTTACAGCTAGTGGGTGGAGGGAGCCCCTCCCGGCAATTGTGTTAGGATTTGATGAATGAATGCCATCAAATAAGGCATTAAAGTAAAAGTAACGTTATGAAATTTGGCTGGCGGCCGTCCGACGATAAGTAGGTAGGTACTTCGCTGATTGGATAAAAACTTCTGATAAACATTGAGGTGTAGATATGTAGCCAAATAGCCTTGGACTTTACTCTTCATTGTTATAAAAATCTTCCTCAATAATTTTATAGTTCGTTTTTGTACTCACTGGCAATTTTCCCCCATCGGGCCTTCACACACCACTCTTTTACTTTCTTTGGCATCGTGTTTTCTCTCTCGCTCTCATAGATAATGAAACAAAACACCGCTTGCACTATTTACACTCAACAGAAGCAAAACAACATCCGCTGGGTGGCTGGGTAGGACCTTGTAAATCTTAGCACGCAAAGACTCGCTCGCTAGTTGGTACCCATGATCTACGCAACCGAGAAACGCTAATATCCAAGACAGATAGGATTACGTAGTATAAAACTTCGAAATAATTGGGCTGAGACGTGCCGCGCCGATCGCCACTTTTGTGAATTGTGGCGACACACATCTTCATATCTCTATAGTAGGTACTATTATTTAATCTGCGGTAGTAGGTAGGTAACACCTGCCACCACAGAATACATGATAGTACTAGCCATGTATCTATATAATAAAATGGTAGGTATAGGTACCTACTCAAAATACTTAGGTACTGCGAAGTGCGCATGGGTAGGTAGTTGATTGAGGACAAAGGTCGAACTGTCGACTTAAGAGGTAAGTTGAGTACCTATTTAAATACATAGTACCTACCTATTAAGTAAGAATCTTACCATGCTACTGTTGAAAAAACATTTTTTTTAATAGTATTTATAACTTAATCTAATAAGTAATATTACAATCTAGCCATAATTACGGCTAATAGGTAAATTAACACTGACCTAGTTTTTTTAAGTAAGCTACATTATAAGGAAAAATGAAATGAAACATGTTCTTGATGAAATCAAATCAAAACTGTTTTTTTTTATACCACCAAGTAAGCAAACAAGCATACGGCCCACCTGATGGGAAGCGTTTACCGTAACCTATGGACGTTTGCAACACCAGAGGTGTCAAACGCGCGTTGCTGACCCTTTAAATGTTTTAGAACGCCTTTTTTGAAGAACCCCATGCTGTACTCCCCAGAGAAAACATCCGCAGGGAGCGCATTCCACAACCTTAGAGTGCGCGGGAGGAAGTTCCTCTGAAACCGAACAGTGCGCGACCTTCCTGGTTCCAAGCTATGATAGAATGAAGCTGTGGGCATCATTTCAAACAATTCTACAGAACACAACCCATTATACAAGCGGTAGAACACACACAGAGAGAAGTCTCTCCTCAAACTTGAGGGTTCAATACCGCTGTCTTTGTTCATTTCAAACGCAAGAGGCATTAACGTCTTAGAAACTAGGAAAATCTAGCGACATTGAGATGTTGAAAAGATGTTGTGTCGCTCTTGTTATGTCGTGCAACTATTGTTCTGTATAAAAACTTTTTCTATAATATAATGATAAGCTAAGTGGTTCATTCCCATTTTCCCATGGACTGCTCGCTACCGCTGCCGTCATTTTCCTACCACGTTCTTTGTAGTTTGGATGTGTAGCTTTATGTGTAGCCAACTGAACAACTTATGGTGGGTGCCACAGACAAGAAATCTGTGTTCTGTGTTGGGTCCTGTGTGAATAATTAATTTATTTAAAACATCAAGCTAGAGCTTAGATTTCGTATATTGATAAAAAATATTATTCCTATTCTTTAAAAGCTCAAAAATAACGTGATCAAAATTCAAACTGTCCCTATTTATTGAAAACAACTCGTTCGGTGAAGTTTTTCGTAATTTTCCCTCCATTTCGAAACCATAGACAAGCAACATCTGCCATTTTAAATTGATTTTAGAATGATCAGAGTTTTGTGATTCGTTTTGTCTTGCTGGGTTGGTAAATGACCTGAAAAAATAAGAGAAATATGGTTACTTTGGGCAATGAGCGATTGTATAGGCGCTTGGCCACATTCGTATCAGTTGCTGACAACCGGGACACAACTTCTCGCTCGCACATTTTTCCAAAACCAAGGGCAACCAAGGGGGAGGGGAGGGCAGGGAGGGGCAGCTGCCTCCCCTAGAGATTTAAATAAAAAAAAATAGCCAACTGCAAAGAAACCAAAGTCCTAAGGCCTAAGTTGGAACCATTCTTATTACAATCGCCATAGAGGCAAAGACTCGCGCTACAAGCTGTAAAGCTTCATGCTCTAGTCTGTACCTACAATTCATATTTTTCTCATCCACCATAATATTAACTGGCCCCTGGGCCATGGCTGGCGACGCCCGAACCTCTATTGTTTTGTATTTTCGATGATTTTTCATCACTACTTTCAGTAATTTTATATCTTTAAGAGCTGATTTCATCATGCTCTGTTAGTTACTAATCAGGGATGAACAGGGACCGTTAAATCTAACCTTAGATGTCAAACGCGTACATTTTGACATATTTAACGGCCCTTTAATCCTTTGTTAATTTAACAGAGCATGGTGAAATCAGACCTTAAAATGTTGCAATGTGCGAGCAAGAAGTTATATGTCAAAGTATTTGTGTGCGAGTGAGTGGTAGCGATAAAAGGCGTCATTTTGGATACGTTTCTTGGTGGTTTCTTGAAATAGTTAATAGTAGAGCTCTTTGTATGTGGCTCGTCCGGGAAATTACTATATACCACCATGCCTATTTCGGCCGCCAAGCAGCGTTGCTGTGTATTTTTTATTTTATAACAACTAGCTGATGGAACAAGCAGATGGCCCACCTGATGTTTAGTGGTAACCATCACTTATAACTAGAGATCGGATATTCGGATGCATATTTACCTAAAGTTGAGATGTTGGCTATTATGGAAAGCACTTTTTATCGAAAAATCCCAGGTTCTCGGGAAATTAAAATTTTGCTTTTGTCTAATAATCCCGGGATCCCAGGAAATTCAAATTTAAGTGACACAAATGACAATAATTGTCATTCATGTAATTGTAATTCAGGGCAATTGTTGCCCTGTTACAACGTAATATGCCCCTCGGGGCCCAGAATCACCCCCTTGCGGCATCATATAAAAAAATAAACCTTTTGCTATGAAATCTTCTAAAAGTTATCAGCCAGTGATCGAAGTCTGTGTAGAGTTCTTCCAAGGAGGCCAGATTGGGTGTGGAATCTGAAAAAAAAATGGTTGAGTTAGTTATTTACAGTATTCTCATAACTGTGGTTAGAATAGTTGTGTGTGGCTCGTCCGGGGAAGTACTACCACCACGCCTTTTTCTGCCGCCAAGCAGCAACGCTGTGTTTCGGTTTGTACAGTGTGGTTGCCGAAGTGCAAAAAAGCTTCTCTTAAAAAGTTTTGTATTTACCTACTCGTAAATAAGACGATTAGTATGACAGGCCTGTTTTACTCAGTTTTTGGTAGCTCTGCCTTCAGCGCCATAGGCCGTGGGTTCGATTCCCACACAGAACAAACTTTTGTGTGATGAACTCAGAGGTTTGTTCTTTGTATGGGTGTTATTATATTTTATAAGTATGTATTTAGAGAAAGTAAATAGTAGGTATGTAATTCTATGTACCTAATAGGTACCTACTAGCTTTATCTTCCCATATTACAAGCTTTGTTTAGTTTGGGGCTAGATAGTGCTGTGTAGGATGTCCACAATTATTTAATCTTAATAAATTAAGCCCACAACAGTAGTTATATTATATTTATCTTATTATTTAAATAAATTATTCTTGAGGGGAGATTCGTATTGATATGGATCAGTTGAGATATCCCTAGATCGTTTGCAACGGTCTGCAGATTACTTTCCGTCTATTATATTTGCTATTGTTATACTCTTTGTAAATAAATGCTATTATTTTAATTGACCTTACCGTCTTTGTTACTATAACCTCTATCAAGTAACTATCAATTAATTACTGAGTAA
This sequence comes from Chloroclysta siterata, assembly GCA_932294275.1. Taxonomy (NCBI): domain Eukaryota; kingdom Metazoa; phylum Arthropoda; class Insecta; order Lepidoptera; family Geometridae; genus Chloroclysta; species Chloroclysta siterata. Next base: position 5,268,329 of record OW028595.1, read on the forward strand.
ATACCTACAACTGCAATAATTATTAGCAACTTAGTAGAATAGTTAATTATACCTAAATCCCGCGAAATATTCTAGCAGGTTTCAAATAAAAAAAAAACTTACCATCCTCAATATTAATTCGTTCCATTTTCAAATTCGCATTCCGTACACTAGCACTGGCCGCGAATAAAAAAACAAATAAAATATCAAAACAATGTTGTTTTGACGGCGTGTTGTTTTGCACTAGATGTAAACAAACTTATGCGCGGCCACAGAATAAAATTAAATGATAGTATTACGCTGCGCAGATAATGGTCACAGAACACGTGGTAGTTACTAAGGTAGGTTCAATGCGACGAATTGTAGTGATGTGATTAATAATAAACTAGTAGTTCGCCCCGAACTGAGATCTCGTGATGCGACCCGACGAACGCATCAAAACTTTGAGTCGGTAGTAGTCAGAGGCAAGTCCAAACATTATCTTTGGACTTTTTTCTGACTACCGCCTACTAACTTGGTATGGTTACCAAGTTTCAACTCTATTGGCCTATTTATTGAAGAGTTCCGTTGAACAGACCTTGGCTCCATCATCAGACCTGGTCGTCGTCACCATTTTATGAGAACTGAGTACCTCCTTAAATTATTTCAAGAAAAAAAATTAAGAAAAATCAAAGGAACTGGCCGACCAGTAGAAAAACCTTGATTTCAACGAAACTCTTAGAGATGGGAGCTCTTGGATCGTTGGTTATCTTAATTTAACTTTTTAAATTTTATCTCGAAAACCGAGCGTCCCAAAAAAAAAGTAAAAATTGTTTTGGAATGTCCAAACAAAGCCCTTTCATATGACATGTAACTTGATTTTTTTATGTAACTTTTTTTATTTTTGCCCTCTTAATAAACCCCATATCTCAAAAACCCTTCATCCGATTTTACTCATATACTTACCAGTAAATTTCTCAAGTACAAGCTATCGACATATCAAATTTCATGGAGATCGGATCAACGGTTCTAAAGTTATCGCCAGACAAACATACATACATACATACATACATACATACATACATACATACATACATACATAAAATGCCAAATCGCCCAAGTTGAAACTAAGATCTTCGTTCGCTTCGCTCACTCGATCAAATATTTTTTTAACATGTTATCGATAAAAACATGTTTATATTACAAAATTCTTTGTAAAGTGAATTTGAATTCCTGTCCACCCTAAGGTTGTCTGGAAGAGCTGACTCACAGCGATAAGACCACGCATTGTTTATCTCTAATCTACTAATATTTCTAATCTAAAGTTTGACTAGGTAGGTATATCAATAAGTTAAACTACAAGTAGGTATGTAAGTTGATGAACGCAAGGCACGTTCTCTTCATATCGTGCGTGACTTGCGAGGCAATACTTTGTTTTAAGTGTTGGTTACCAGTTAACATCAGATGGGCCATCTGCTTGTTCCCTAAGCCAGTAGCATAAAAAAATGAATATTTTTTTTTAGAAAGTCCATTGAGTTCAATAAAAAAATTGGTAGGTAGGTATTTATAAACTGGATTCGAACCCACACGTTCCGTATCTAGTTACGTAAGGCACGTACAGTCAAGGAAGGATAGATTTTATTGATCTCGCGCTAATACTAAAACAAATTCAAAATGGCGGAGATTTATTTATTTATTTCATCATTGTCGCATTACATACATCACTAGACCCAAGAGATTGCTAAACGAGTGGGGATATTTTGCAAGAGACTTATGGGGCAATTGTGTGTTAGCTAATCGTTATAAAATCATCTGTTTAGGAAATGTGTTGCGTGGGTAGGTACTAGTCGTGCTTTCCTAAGAATGGCAGGTAACCTAGTATTGAAAAGATAAAAATGGACATTTTGAAACAGCGCCATCTAGTTTCAGACCAAGCAAAGCTATATGGGAACCAGCTAAAATATTATACTACAATATTGAATTTTGTAAATATTTTATTTATATGGACAACAAACAGCTACAATACCATAATATAATCAAATGTTAGAAATAGGTATATGACTGAAATTGAATGAATTATTTATTCTATACAGAAAATATGTTGTTGCAAAATTAAAGCACGTTCCGAGACATCGACAAAAAAAACAGCTACAATATAAAATACTTAGAGCTGATTTTACGATGCTCTGTTAGTTACTAATCAAGGATTAAAAGGCCGTTAAATCTAATATTAGATGTCAAACGCATACATTTTGACATATATCGGCCCTTTAATCCTTTGTTAATCTAACACAGCATGGTGAAATCAGAGCTTAAAATTTACAAATAAAAAAACGGGTACTTATCTACTTAGGGTCCCGTTTTACCCTTTGGGTACGGAACCCTAAAAACCAGCCAGACAAAAACAAACATATAAGTTCAACACTCATCGTTACTAACTGCCATTTTCTTTTGTATGGTCGCGTGGAACTGGCACCTAGAGTCACCTAGCTTTAAGACGTTTCAAAGTGATCCTTGTGATTTTATTGAATACCTTTTGACTTTGACTTAAAAATCTTTCCGCAGGCGTATGCTGCCGACAGAAAGTGGATCTGGCTAGAACCGGTAGACCTTTAGTGCATAATACGTCATTCAGTTCAACGCATTTGGAATGCCAAGGTTACTGTGCTGTATGCATCCTGCACTCAAAACAAGATACAATCTCCGGTCAATGACTTATTGAAATATATGTATACTAGCTGGTGCCCGCGACTTCGTCTGCGCAGGATTAGAATTTCGAGTAGCTTATATTAGCGTGGCGTAGTACATAATTATGTGTACCTCACTCTAGCGGTTTTGGCAGCGCACGCCAGAATAGCTCGCAGATGGTAGATTTTTTCCTACTTACTTGACACTTATCGTCATATTTTGAACAATTCACACAATATCTTTATAAATTGTAGCCTATGTGTTATTCTGATGTATAAGCTATATTATTGTAAAGTTTCATTAAAATCCATTCAGTAGTTGTTACGAGAAAGAGTAACAAACATCCATCCATCCATCCATCCATGCTTACAAACTTTCGAGTTTATAATATTAGTAGGATAGTTTTCTATGTAGTTCATTCATTCACACCATAATTAGTTTTAAAAGATTTTTTAATATTGTCCCAAAAGTTATTATCCGAGTGGGATTTGAACCCACGACGGGGGGCTTGATTCCTTTTTATATAGTTTTTTTGGAATAAAATTAGTGTAGAAGTCCTTTGTGACACCGCCATTTGACCGCCAATGCTGTCCATCCAAAGGTTGTCTGGAAGAGATCGCTCATAGCGATAAGACCGTCCACTGTACTTCGCTGTAGTTTAAATTAATCCTTAAATGTTATGGTATATTCTTGTGGTGTACAATAAGGAGTTTTATATCTATCTCCCTATCTAAAATTATTAGTTTCTAGCGACCCGCCCCGGCTTCGCACGGTTATTGTGGGATATCCCTAAGAGATTATGCTTGTATTATGCATATAAACCTTTCTCTTGAATCACTCTTTCTATAAAAAAAAACCGCATCAAAATCCGTTGAGTAGTTCTAAAGATTTAAGCATACATAGGGATATAGGGACGGAGAAAGCGACTTTGTTTTATACTATGTAGTGATAGTGATTTCGTTATCACGGGAGTATCACCTAGTGGATGATTATACACAACGTGTAACATAATACCCCTATAAGGCCAAAGACGAAGTGATCAGACCAAGCACTGGAGTACTTTGACGTGTGCAAAGTTTGAATACTTCGTTTTGGAAATTCCCATACAAAAGTTAAATTAATTTGTCTCAGAAATTTGCAACAGCCCTGCTAATGTGTACGTGACCTTGGTACATACGCTATTTGCGTTTACTAATTGGTGGCAGTTCTGTTACCTATTTTATCTACAGTTCACAATGAAAGGTCAAAAAACAGCTGTAAATAGGGCTGCGTCATGTTGTGTTAGTTTCATTTTGGCGGAAAGTTTAAGAGGTATTTTATGAAACCTGTAGATTACCCTGCTTCTAACTATCACGGTTCATGGGATACAGCCTGGTGACAGCGGACAGACAGACGGACGGACAGCGGAGTCTTAGTAATAGGGTCCCGTTTTACCCTTTGGGTACGGAACCCTAAAAACACGTAGATGTTTTCTTAAGACTTTAAGTCCCTAAGTCCTTCAAGTTATCTGAATAATGAAAAGACAATAATATTTCTTTGTTTATAAGCGTGTACCTACTGCCCTTGAAGTTCGTTGACCTTTGCTATGTGCACACAATATCTTTCAGCTATTTATCTACTTATCAAAGGATTTAACTCGAGCTAGGGGCTTGATAATGCTGTGTTACATGCTACTAAATATTATCTAACAGATTTTATTGACCGACTTCAAAAAAGAAGGTTCTCAATTTGAAAACTGAATCAGCTTCAGGACTTTTATCCCCAGGCACGGTAGATATACCCTTAGATCTCTTAGTACTAAGTATGAATTCCAAATTCTTTTTAGGGGATTCTAAGGGGGGTAGTCAATAATGTGGGTGTGTGCCAAATGAAATGTTGGCAAACACCCACATTTAGCAGTAAGTAGGTAGTTGGTATTCCATACGTGACAGGTTGCTAGCCTACCTGCTAATAGGGAGCTGTTAGAATACCTACTAACAGGGATCCTCGCGATGTTTTCCTTCACCGTAGGTATAAGAGCACTGGCGAGTTCTCAAATCAACTGTGTATTTTTTAAATGTTTGTTAAGAGCACTGGTAAGTTTATTTTTAACGCCTTTTTCATCCATTTCCTATTCTATCGATAGGTAGTCAATGTAGTCACTTCTCTAGTCACTCACACGAATACATACTGACAATTGCACACTAACAAAGAACGGACACGCCGAAAACCAAAATGCTCCCTCCATAAGATATTTCCTACAAGGTACAGTGTATCACTACATAGTATAAAACAACGTCGCTTTCTCTGTCCCTATATCCCTATGTATGCTTAAATCTTTAAAACTACGCAACGGATTTTGATGCAGTTTTTTTTATAGTAAGAGTGATTCAAGAGGAAGGTTTATATGCATAATACAAGCATAATCTCTTAGGGATAACTCACAATAACCGTGCGAAGCCGGGGCTAGTGTACAATAAAGTGTTTTTCATTCATTCAATCATTCATTCACTCTTCACTATCACTATCACTACATAGTATAAAACAAAGTCGCTTTCTCGGTCCTCATATCCCTATGTATGCTTAAATCTTTAAAACTACGCAACGGATTTTGATGCGGTTTTTTTAATAGATAGAGTGATTCAAGAGGAAGGTTTATATGTATAATACATACATAATATAGTAGAGAAACACTGATAATTTTAGAGGTTTCTAATGTGATGTCGTAAATAAACACATTTTTTTGCTCTTTCATTGCAAATGATGGCTGAACCCTACGAGATAGATCAAAATAATGTATTACAGTATTGTACACCTTAAAAAGGTCTACAAAAAAGTCCACGATGGTATATGTCTATCTCTTAGGGATAACCCACAATAACCGTGCGAAGCCGGGGCGGGTCGCTAGTTGATGACAAAACTTTTGGTAGAACAAAAATACAAGAATAATTTAAAACTTTTTAATTACGTTAATTAACTTAATGACTAGATCAAGTAGTTACACACCATTAAATATCGTAAGAAATTCAAAAGTATAAATAAATTACACATGTTAGTTTAAATTACGTCTATACGTGATTACTTTCATAGCTGTCAAAATTACCTACTTCTACTGATGTTTATCAACCTACCTATACAAGGTGTTCCAATACTTGTATTTAAAACTTCAGTGGGCTAAAGTACCCATCAATATGCAAAACTTTTTCTAAGGAACCAACACTGAGATACTTTTAAGAGTAGTAGAGCTCTTTGTGAAGGGCTCGTCCGGGGAAGTACTACCACCACGCCTTTTTCTGCCGCCAAGCAGCGTTGCTGTGTTTCGGTTTGAAGAGTGTGGTTGCCGGTGTAATTACAGGCACATGAGGCTTAACATCTGTATGCCTCAAGCTGATGGACGCAGGGCTGTGCATCGTAGGGCACGTTCCTATCGTGCGTGACTTACGAGGCAATGCTTTGTTATAGGTGATGGTTACCACCTAACATCAGGTGGGCCATCTGCTTGTTCCATCAGTTGGTGGTATAAAAAAAAAAAAAAAAAAGACACTGAACGCAAAAAAAAAAAACAGCTGTTTCATACAAAAGCTCAATACCTACCTGGCTAAAATGTATGAAACAGCTGTTTTTTATTCGCGTTCACAGTGTTGGTTCCTTAGAAAAAGTTATTCATATTGATGGGTACTTTAGCGCCCTGGAGATTAGAAGGTAGGTTTTTAGCATTTTTACAAAGCAACTATAATTGAAATTATTCTTAACTAACTTTGTACACTTAAGATTACACATGCTAAGATTAATATTTTTCTTAAATGATTGATAGATGACAAATCATTTATTATTTATTTATATGCCAGTTTTTTCATACTACAATGAATAAACATCCCTATCAATCATAGTGACTACATATCCTCAAGAATCATATACCCTCAAGAGTCCCATCACATATTTCGTGATGACAGTTAATTTAAACACGAGTTTCAAGATGACACTTCGATCCACGAGGATCTTGACCGTAAACACATCCTCACAAATCCTTTTACCTCAAGTGTCCCGTCACAATTTTCATGATGACAGCTCACTCGCACGAGTTACCCTCACGGATCCCTTTCCCCACAAGAGTCCCACTTTTCTGATGACATCTCAATCACACACGAGTTCCAAGATGACATCGCAGAGTCGCCCTCACGAGTTCACATGAGTTTCAAGATGCCATCACACAGTTGCCCTCACGAGTCCTATGACACCACTTCACGACACTTCGAACCACGTAGATCGTGATATAAAAACATAATCACGAATCCCTGCACCCTCAAGAGTCCCATCACAAATTTAATTATCGCTCACAACTATTACGAATTTCAAGATGACACGACCACGCGGATCATGATCCTACATCCTCACGAATCACTTCACCCTCAAGAGTCCTGTCACAAATTACACGATGACAACTCACACGAGTTACCTCACGGATCACTTTCCCCTCAAGAGTCCCATCACAAATTGTACGCTATATTGCCAGTTTCAAGATGACATCACACAATCCACGCCCCCATAACACCTCACACACCCTCACGAGTTTCGTGAGAGTGCCGTTGCAATACCGCTAGGCGCTGCTGCGTCACTTCAAGATGGTGCTTCCGCCACTTGATCCGTCTGTTCTGGAACCACACCTTTACCTGGCGATTTGAAATGTGGTTTTTATCGTCATGATTATAATGACACCTTATTTTTGTCACATTACTATGAAGTCGTAGGAATACCTAGCTATGTGATGAAATCTCTGTCTCTTGTTTAAGTTACCTACTTTGCGAAGAGAAAAATAAACAAATTTTACAATTTACAATTTACAATCTCTCTTGTCTTGTCTCTCGTAGTTTCTTTCGAAACAGTGTGGTGAAAGGATTTTAAGTGCGCCTCAAGAGGCTCCTTTCGAGCACTTGACAGATTTTATAGAATTTTACCACTCGAACTCTGTCTCAGAGAGACTCTGTTTTTACCTGCTCTTCACCTAGAGTCACCTAGCTTTAAGACGTTTCAAAGTGATCCTTGTGATTTTATTGAATAAATAAATACCTATTGACTTTGATTGACTTTGACTGTTCGCCAACTTATCAATAGAAGGACAGGAAAGCTAAATTAAATGAAATTCAAGCTACCTGGGCCTCTGTTAATTGCAAAGCGTGTGCCAGATACAGTCTCTCTGGGCCGACCATGTACTGTTGCCGCTCGAACTCAGCTTCAAGCCGCTCCAGCTGCTCCGGAGTGAAGATCGTGCGTATTCTTTTACTTCGGCCTGAGCTAAAAAAGAAAGTTTGTATGAAAAAGAGATAAGGAATCAATATTTATTTGTAAGGGCAATACAAAATAAAATTGATATATTTAGAGTTCCGTACCCAAAGGGTAAAACGGGACCCTATTACTAAGGCTCCGTCCGTCTGTCTGTCTGTCTGTCCGTCTGTCACCAGGTTGTATCTCATGAACCGTGATAGACAGTTGAAATTTTCACAGATGATGTATTTCTGTTGCCGCTATAATAACAAATACTAAAAAATGAATAAAATAAATACATATTTATGGGGGCTTCCCTACAACAAACGTGATTTTTTTGGTGTTTTTTATAGATAACAAGCTGGTGCCCGCGACTTCGTCTGCGCAGGATTAGTCACCCAATATCGTTATAAATTGTAGCCTATGTGTTATTCTGATGTATAAGCTATATTATTGTAAAGTTTCATTAAAATCCATTCAGTAGTTTTTACGTGAAAGAGTAACAAACATCCATCCATCCATCCATACTTACAAACTTTCGCGTTTATTGATCGAGTGAGCGAAGCGAACAAAGATCTTAGTTTCAACTTGGGCGATTTGGCATTTTATGTATGTATGTATGTTTGTCTGGCGATAACTTTAGAACCGTTGATCCAATCTGCATGAAATTTGATATGTCGATAGCTTGTACTTGAGAAATTTACTGGTAAGTATATGAGTAAAATCGGATGAAGGGTTTTTGAGATATGGGGTTTTTTGAGGGGGCAAAAATAAAAAAAGTTACATAAAAAAATCAAGTTACATGTCATATGAAAGGGCTTTGTTTGGACATCCCAAAACAATTTTTAATTTTTTTTTTGGATGCTCGGTTTTTGAGATAAAATAATAAAAGTTAAATTAAGATAACCAGCGATCCAAGAGCTCCCATCTTTAAGAGTTTTGTTGGCATCAAGGTTTTTCTACTGGTCGGCCAGTTCCTTTGCTTTTTCATATTTTTTTTTCTTGAAATAAGTTAAGGAGGAACTCAGTTCACATAAAATGGTGACGACATCCAGGTCTGATGATGGAGCCAAGGTCTGTTCAACGGAACTCTTCAATAAATAGGCCAATAGAGTTGAAACTTGGTAACCATACTAAGTTAGTAGGCGGTAGTCAGAAAAAAGTCCAAAGATAATGTTTGGACTTGCCTCTGACTACTACGTACTCAAAGTTTTGATGCGTTCGTCGGGTCGCATCACGAGATCTCAGTTCGGGGCGAACTACTAGTAATATAAGTAGGATGGTACGGAACCCTACGTGCGCGAGTCCGACTCGCACTTGGCCGGTTTTTTTAATATAACTTGCTGATGGCACCTGATGTTAAGTAGTAACCATCACATAAACATCTTAAGTCACGCTCCACAGGAACGTGAATGATTTCAATACACTCACCTATTTGAACATGATATCGAATGATTTCTCGGTTTCAACGGGCCTATTTGAGGCCTCATTTCATTCCGGGGACTGTCTGCAACAAAATACATGTATTAGGATAGAATAAACGTGTGGACAGCGGCGATGTGCTTTTTTTTATACGTCTAGCTGATGGAACAAGCAATGCACCTGATTTTAAGTGGGAACTACCACCTATGACAAAGCATTGCTTCAGAGATTTTTGAGAGCACTGGTGGTCCAGTGGTAGCGGCCCCGCCTTCCGATCCTAAAGGTCGTGGGTTCGAAACCGGTCGTGTACCAATGAGTTTTTCTGTTCAAAAATTTACGTGCACAATACCAGTACTCTCAAACGGTGAAGGAAAACATCGTGAGAAAACCGGCATGTCGTGGAACCTAAAAAGTTCTATAACATGTGTCAAGTGCTCGAAAGGAGCCTCTTGAGGCGCACTTAAAATCCTTTCACCACACTGTATCGAAAGAAACTAGTGACACGACAAGAAGAAGATTGCTTCAGAAGTCACGCACAATGGGAACGTGCCTTATGATGCACTTAATTAATTACCTCTAGTAAGAGTACCTGAAAGAAATATCGGATGTCAAGTCACTCGCCATTTCAGCTATTACCTGCATCGAATTAGATTGCAAGTGACTTGACATCCGATTAGTTTTGATCGGGCTTTCAGTTCAGTACCCCAAGTATAAGTTGTGTTTACCATATTTAAGTTTAAGTTTAAGAGTAGTAGAGCTCTTTGTGTGTGGCTCGTCCATGGAAGTACTACCACCACGCCTTTTTCTGCCGCCAAGCAGCAACGCTGTGTTTCGGTTTGAAGAGTGTGGTTGCCGGTGTAATTACAGGCACATGACATGAGGCTTAACATCCGTATGCCTCAAGTTGATGGACGCAGGGCAGTGCATTGAGATGGAGGACGAATGTATTGGTGTGTTCTAAATTCAAACACCAAAACAGTGATTAAAAGTGCTTTTTAAATAAGCTGAAATAAGCTTTTTAGAGGGGGAATGGTATAAATATAAAATTTAGCTCAAAACACGGGCTCCTTATATATTTTTTATAATGCTGAGGTTTTTTCTTTGAATTTGTGAATTTTATTAATGTTTTTTTTTTTTTATTCTATAAATGAATACAACCAATATAATTACAAAAAAAATATAATTTCATAATGTATGTAAATTAAATCAGTTTAGATTCCTGTCGATTTTTACATGAAAGCGAATTTGTGCTTTTATCGATCGCACTTCTGTAAAACTTTTAAGTAGGAAAACTTGTATCGATCTAAATGAAATTTTTACTACACTGTGTGCAAATTGATTGCACACAAAATGATTGCGATTTTTCGAAAATGAGTTTAGTGATTTTATATCTTTCATCATGTCGAAAGGTGCGAGCGAGAGTCACATTAGCTCTTGTATGCGCCTCAATTAAGTGTACAATAAAAATTTAATTTAGAAAAAACAAGAAACAATGTTGGTAGAAGCAGCCTACCTTGCCTCAGCCCTCCGGGCACTCCAACCATATTCCTGAACCCCTCATTGAGCCTCTGCACGTCATGCCCTGCGTACAAGTAGTTCTGCAACTGTCTCTGATTCTGTAGCCTCTCCTGAACGCTTAAGTTCATCACATCTTCATCATTCGTCAGGCCCAAAATGGCGGCTATCGTAAACGACTTTCCCGCCAAGCTAGACCCTTTGCCTGTCAAATCAACGCCATATTGGCTACTGTCACAGTCATCGATTGTCGATACAGGTGAGGACGATCGATCGTTGCTCTCAAATCGATCAGAATTCTCGAAATTGGAGCTTTCGACGAAACGGTCCGGATTTTCGCCGTACGCGTCCGTATTTGTGTAATCGTGGAATTTCTCGTCCCCGTCGGACAACGCAAGGCGCTCCACATTGTGCTGGTAAGATACGGCCAGCAAGTCCGTCAAATTGGCAGGGTAAATCGAGTTCTGCCGCTGTTCCATCATCGTAACTTCACTTTATATTTAAACACTTTAATTATCATCATTATAAAACAAGAATCACACAATGTTCAACACACGAATCTCATTGGTAGTATATCAGCTAATGAGCTTAGCTTTATTAGGCTAGTTAATTTTAAAAGCGCGAGAGAGATCTGGCCACCGAGACGTATTTGCGGTTATGATTTTGAAAGGCACGATTTAAAATGCGAATGTGGGGCGGGGCCAGACGTCATGCGATCGGTTTGGCGCGAAAAAATGACATCGCAAACGGTCAATTGGGGGTGCATGATATTAGAATGGAGGGGGGTAAGTTTCACTCCGAATCAACGTTCTGTGTAAAATAAGCTTTACGTACCTTAGTTTCAATTTAAAATGGCTAAGCAATACGGGAAAAGTAACGTCAGTATCTCATGATATAATTTATGAGTTTTTGTCAAGTTGAATTGGATTTTCATCGGCTTTCTTTATATTTAAAAAAAAATCCGCACCAATAAATTTACCAATCCAATATGGCGGCGTTAATCATAACCTCACTCTTACACTATTGTTGAGATAGTTACATCTCACTCACACTCGTCAGAGGTATAGACGCCTTGTAACATTTTTCCTCAACTAGTACCTATTAAATGTTTCGTGGATCAAAAAGAAACTCATCATTGCTGTCATGTCGTCTTTAAGCACATAGTAGTGATTGCTAACATAAATTTTTAAGGCTTTTTTCTTTTTATTGAGTTCTTATTATTCTTCTCTCTCGGTACCGGTAATTTTTTGGGATAAAAATAGCCTTAGTTTCATACCGATCAGATCAGTACCCCATTTATGAGTTGTGTTTACCATATTTGGTTTTTCATTTTTCGTTTCTGTTCCGTGTTCATTGCGGGTGTGACGCGATAGAGATACCGATACGGAACTTTATGTTCTACTACTAATTTTCATCATACTTGCAACATAAAGTTCCGTATCGGTATCTCTATCGCGTCTTCATCACTTAAGCACAAACATTCAAAGATCGTAACTTTCGTAGTTATAATATTAATAGAAGGAAATTACCATAAAATTAAGATAGTAAGCATTTTAGTCTGCATACGTGTAACAACTATTTTTTTTTAAATAAATATGTAGGATTGCTATGATTTTTTAGTTGAAAAAATTATATCAAGTTTGTTTGATGTCGTGGAAAGTGAAAATGACTAACGATAGTTTTATTATTTATTCTGTGGTAGAGGGTGAAATTTGATGGTTCTGATTGGAGGGTATCGCGCATGCGCGGTGGTGGGCGGAGTCAGTTTAAGGGGTGTGGTGGCGCAGTGATTTGCGGTCGGCGAAGCCTTTGATTGAGGCAGGGTAGGACTTGAATTTTGAAATACAGAAACAGCTTACAGATCCCAGGCACGGTAGATATCCCCTCAGAACTCTAACTTAAACAGCTTCACGACTATGATTACAGGCACGGTAGATATCCCTCAGATCTGACAATTATCCAAGTTATTTTGTTTTTTTTTTATAAAACTTGCTGATTGAACAAGCAGATGGTTCATCTGATGTTAAGTGGTAACCATCACCTATAACAAAGCATTGCCTCGAAAGTCACGCACGATAAGAACGTGCCCTACTATGTACTGCCCTGCGTCCATCAACTTGAGGCATACAGATATTAAGCCTCATGTGTCTGTAATTACACCGGCAACCACACTCTTCGAATCGAAACACAGCGTTGCTGCTTGGCGGCAGAAAAAGGCGTGGTGGTAGTACTTCACCGGACGAGCCACACACAAAGAGCTCTACTAATATGGGAACCAGATAGCTGATATAATACACAATTTTTTTTGTAAATACATATTATAATATTATATAACACTCAGACAGAGAAAAAACATCTATGTTCATCACCAAATGTTTGTTCTGTGTGGGGATCGAACCCACGGCCTACGGCGCAGAAGGCAGAGCTACTACCAACTGAGCTGTGAAGGCTGTTATAGTAGTGATTATTAATTTATAGATTTTAGTATTTATGATATTTACCTGAATTAAGTGAATAAATGAAGGGAAATTAAAATGTTCAGAGGGCTTTTTACGAGTTTAGTGCCGATCGTCGATCGTTACGATACACCGAATTTTCTATGAAAATAAAGCGTATTCTTTGAGAAGCTATACGAATCGAAGAATACGCTAGAAGGCGTTGATTTATTTTCATAGAAAATTCGGTGTATCGTAACAATGATCGTAACGATCGACGATCGGCACCGAACTCGTAATAAGCCCTCAGCAGTATTTTTGAATAATAAATAATAAAATAAATAAATATTGGTGGACTTTTTCACACAGCACTATCTGGCCCCAAACTAAGCCAAAGCTTGTGATATGGGAACCAGATAGCTGATATACTACTTATATACTTTTTTTTGTAAATACATACTTATCTCTAATACTATAAGACTCAAAGTCCTGACTGACTGACTGACTGACTGACTACTGACTGACTGACATATAGACAACGCACAGCCTAAACCGCTGGTCCTAGAGACTTGAAATTTGAGGAGTACATAGGTCTTATGGCGTAGAGGTGCACTAAGAAGGGATTTTTGGAAATTCAACCCCTAAGGGTGTAAAAAGGGTTGAAAACGTTTGTATGAAAAATAGTATTCCTTGAACCTACAAACTTGAAACTTGGAGTACATATACTTCAAGGCAAAAAAAAAGGAAAGGCATTTTTAGTTTTTTAAAACTACCCTTAATAAGGGTGCAAAGGGATGTAAAAGTTTGTATGGGAGTTTTTTGACCGCTGGTCCTAGAGACTTGAAATTTAAGGAGTATATAGATAGTATAGCGTAGAGGTGTACTAAGAAGGGATTTTTGGAAATTCAACCCCTAAGAGTGTAAAAAGGGTTGAAAACGTTTGTATGAAAAATAGTATTCCTTGAACCTACAAACTTGAAACTTGGAGTACATATGCTTCAAGGCAAAAAAAAAGGAAAGGCATTTTTTATTTTTTTTAAACTACCCTTAATAAGGGTGCAAAGGGATGTAAAAGTTTGTATGGGAGTTTTTTGACCACTGGACTTAGAGACTTGAAATTTGAAGAGTATATAGGTCTTATGGCGTAGAGGTGTACTAAGAAGGGATTTTTGGAAATTCAACCACTAAGGGTGTAAAAAGGGATGAAAACGTTGGTATGAAAAATTGTATTCCTTGAACCTACAAACTTGAAACTTGGAGTACATATACTTCAAGGCAAAAAAATAGGAAAGACATTTTTAGTTTTTTAAAACTACCCTTAATAAGTGTGCAAAGGGATGTAAAAGTTTGAATGGGAGTTTTTTGACCGCTGGTCCTAGAGAGACTTGAAATTTGAAGAGTACATAGGTCTTATGGCGTAGAGGTGTACTAAGAAGGGATTTTTGGAAATTCAACCCCTGAGGGTGTAAAAAGGGTTGAAAACGTTGGTATGAAAAATTTTATTCCTTGAATCTACAAACTTGAAACTTGAAGTAGATTTACTTCAAGGCTAAAAAAATAGGAATAACATTTTTGGTTTTTTAAAACTACCCTTAATAAGTATGCAAAGGGATGTCGAAGTTTGTATGGGAGTTTTTTAACGCGTGGTGCGATTGACTTAAAACTTGAGGTAAATATACTAAGAAATAAATAATTAAGAATAACACTTTGAAGTTTTGATAATTACCCCCGCAAAGGGTGCAAATGACTGTAAAAGTTAGTATGGGAGATTTTTAACGCATAGTGCGATTGATTTCAAACTTGAAGTAAATATACTCCATAATAAATAGTTTAAAATCACGTTTTCGCTATTTTAAAACTACCCCTGCAAAGGGTGCAAAAGACTGCCAAAGTCCCAAGGTTTGTATGGGAGATTTTTAACGCGTAGTGTAATTAACTGCAAACTAAAAGAAAATGTGTTCTGTGGATAAATAACAAAAAAACAGTTTGATTTTCGAAAACAACCCCTGAAACGTTACCCTCCTTCGTTGCGCTCGAGTAAAAAGGATACAACGAAGCGTCAATGTTTGTAAGGGATATTCTAAAAACGGGAATCTTGAGTTGGTACGAAGAGATATGAGGGTATCTACCGTGATTGGGGATCAAAGTCGTGAAGCTGTTTCGTTTCGTTTGTTTTTGAGGTAGAAACTAGGAACAAATAAGTACATATTTTCCGTGTAAGGTTGTCTTTGTTGTATTTAGCCGCGGGAAGCCACTCGTAATATTATATAACACCCAGACAGAGAACAAACATCTATGTTCATCACACAAATGTTTGTTCTCGGTGGGGATCGAACCCACGGCCTACGGCGCAGAAGGCAGAGCTACTACCAACTGAGCTGTGAAGGCTGGCTGATTTTTGAATGACTTAATATATTTCTCACTCCGTCTCTGTTCCCCTCCCCCGTCGCTCCCTTCCCGCTCATGAAACAATTTAATATCATAATCTACGCCCAATACCTACCTTGAAACCTTCAGCGGAAAATGTATGGATGAGCTATTGTAGATATTTTTACAGGTAAGGTTTTTGAAATGAATAAGTTGAAAATTGAATAATTTTATTCTACACAGAGTTTTTAAGAGTAGTAGAGCTCTTTGTGTGTGGCTCGTCCGGGGAAGTACTACCACCACGCCTTTTTCTGCCGCCAAGCAGCAACGCTGTGTTTCGGTTTGAAGAGTGTGGTTGCCGGTGTAATTATAGGCACATGAGGCTTAACATCTGTATGCCTCAAGTTGATGGACGCAGGGTAGTGCATCGTAGGGCGCGTTTCTAATGTGCGTGACTTGCGAGGCAATGCTTTGTTATAGGTGATATTTACCACTTAACATCAGGTTGGCCATCTGCTTGTTCCATCAGCTAGTTGTATAAAAAAAAACACAGATACATAGTTTGATACATGTGATACGCTCTCAGTGGCCGTGCCCTATGAGGTAATACAACCGTGTTAGGCAAAGATAACTGCTCAACATTGAGTAGGAAAAGCACTTTTTTTCATACAAAACCCGGCCAAGTGCGAGTCGGACTCGCGCACAATAGGTTCCGTGCCATTATCTATAAAAACGGCAAAAAAAATTAAGTTTTAAGTATGGGAGCCATCTTAAATATTATTTTATTATGTTTCTTAGTATTTGTTGTTATAGCGGCAACAGAAATCAAATCAAATCAAAAACTTTATTTGCAACTACGTATATAGTAATTGGATAAAAATGTATTATCTTATAAACTTATACACAAAAAATAAAATAATAAATATTTAAACAGAGTTGCAAATCCAACCAAATTCAGCATAATACATCATCTGTGAAAATTTCAACTGTCTAACTATCACGGTTCATGAGATACAGCCTGGTGACAGACGGACAGACAGACATACGGACGGACAGCGGAGTCTTAGTAATAGGGTCCCGTTTTACCCTTTGGGTACGGAACCCTAAAAAAGATGAGACAAGGTACGTTTCAAGCGCTACACGAGTTAGCTACAAAACGTATACTACCTCTACGAATCCGTAGATAGTGCTACGGAGCGTAGAGCGTCTACGAAACCTCACTCTCTCAGTAGTTCTGCCTTCGAAAGTCAAAGTCAAAAGGTTTATTTATTATTTTATTTCGTTCTCAAAAAGACCTCGTACAGACCACTAACTTAACTAAACTTAAAATTAACAATACGTTACCTACAAAGGTATACATACCTATAGAACATTTTTATAATATACCTGGTGGTTGGTGGCCGAATCAGCAGCGCAAGTACGGAACTCATTTCGCTAAATTTATCGATCGTCAAATTCGTGATATTTTGACGAATTGTGCGATTTTTGACGAATCAATTTTCGCTATAATTGTAAAATGGCAACTCGGAAACTTTCGGATTTATGGATTCGTGAAAATGATTCGACTAATTCGCTTAATACACGAATTTGACAACACGATCTTGAAATCAAAAATACCATCCATACCCGCATTTTACGAATATCACAAGTATCGTCAAAATCGCCAAACAATCGCTAAAACCCGTTTTCACGAATAGAAATGTCAAATTTGACGATCGCATAGTTCGTAAAAAGATCGGTACTTGCGCTGAATTTGCAATACACTCGGAACTAGTTAAAAAAATGCATGTCTTTAACTTTTATATCAATTTGTCATGTTTTTTAATATCGGTCCGCTTTTCTCTATTGCAACACCCTTACTGAGTACATTACGAGTATGTTTTTAATCTTAAAATACTTACGGCCGGCTTCTGAAAGCTCGATCAAACCTAATCAGATGTCAAATCATGCTATTGCTATTTCAGTTTCAAAGTGATCCTTATGATTGTACTGAATAAAGACCGTTTTGATTTTGATTGAGTTGAATTTGATGTGATAGCTGAAATAGCAAGTGACTTGACATCTGATTAATATATTGAATCAAAAATAATAAACCTTTTTACTTCCTTATTACCTAACTAAAATAAAATATTGTCAAAATTTGATATGGTACAATTAAATAAAATTATATAGTGAATAATATATTAAATACTGAACATCAAATTAAATGCGCAAACAATTTGCAAAGCTATTTTTACGAATCTAATAAATGACATGACCCGGCACAGTACCCACTAACAGGTTGCAATCAAGCGCAGGGGGAGCCAAAAATGTAAAGTTGTAAGGGTCCACAATCAGATGATGCGCTTTTGATGCGTGCCACCCCTGTTTTATTAGGGCTGGCTGATGCGGACAAAATAACAATGGTTATATTTTATTTTTTATAACACTTACGCCGCTACACTAAATTCGATTGGCACCATTCTGGAGCTTCAATATTGTATTATAATACCTACATTGTAACAAGGATCATACAAAGAGCGGTAGGAACCAAGCCGTAAGTTTGTTGGCTGTTCTTCTAGGCTTTGGTCGCGTGGAACTGGCACCTAGAGTCTAGCTTTAAGACGTTTCAAAGTGATCCTTGTGATTTTATTGAATAAATACCTTTTGACTTTGACTTTGAAAATTCATGGCAGCTTTAGAAATGTGGTGCTAATGGAGTTGGAGAAAATAAGTTGGAAGTTGATATTCATTTTCTGACATTTTTGGAAGCAACATAGCTTTTTCATTTTATTTGTTTTTCTAGTGTTATTTTGAGTTGTGTTGTGTAATTTCGGTGGTATTTTAACCAACATTACTTGAGGTCTTAGCACAAAGTGTAAACATTTGAAATGAAAGTGTAATATGTGATATCCTGATTTGACCGAAAATGTTTCCAATGTTTTGAAGAAAACCGCCACCATTTTCTTTAAAACAAAATGACGGCCGACTTGACTATGGACTGACTTGACTAAAAAGTATTCAATACAAATCACTTGACACTGGCAAGATTGTCTGTCGAATGACGGACAGGAGCCATAAATTGAGAGAAGAAGTAAGTTGGAAGTTGTTTTAAACAGGAGGTAAAATGTTTGGACATCTAAGAATTAGTCCTAACAGACCGCAAAGTCTTCAACGACATTACAGCTACATGAAGAATATAATCGTAGGAAACTTCGTCCAAGGAGGGAAAGGTTGAAGGCAAGCGAGGAAGAATAAGTTACATTTGCCAGATAGAAGAAAAGGTCGCTGTCATGTCGTCACAGATTGCTGAGAGTTGTCGTATAAGGAAGTCAAAGAGGCCACATTGGAAAAACTGATAGGATAATACACATTATCCTAAATAAAATAAAAAAAGATTCTATTTCCGTTCGTGGCAGCCCTAGCTTTTGTCAACGTCTGCCCTTTGGTAATTAAAATTCCTTGTCCTAATATCGGGATCATATATTAAGTACGCTAATCGGCGTTGCTGACAACCCTGCTTTATTTAGTTTGACTGGAGCACGCACGTGGCTTCACTCGATTAAGTATAAGTAAAAAACAAGTAATAAGAGTAGTAGAGCTCTTTGTGTGTGGCTCGTCCGGGGAAGTACTACCACTACGCTTTTTTCTGCCGCCAAGCAGCAACACTGTGTTTCGGTTTGAAGAGTGCGGTTGCCGGTGTAATTACAGGCACATGATACTTAATATCTGTATGCCTCAAGTTGATGGACGCAGGCAGTGCATCGTAGGGCACGTTTATATTATGTCTTAAGCAACGCTGCTTAGCGCCGGTTGTAACACTTTCATAGACAAACCACACGCAAAGAGATCTGATAGGTACTTTATTCTATATTTTAATCGTGTGCTGTCTTATAAATTTGACTATGTTTACCTTTTTCTGTATGCCTACGCCTCACTAAACTTCAATAGTATATTATATTACATTGTAAAAGGATCATACAAAAGAACGGTAGGAACCAAGCCGTAAGTTTGTTGCCGGTTCTTCTAGGCTTTGGTCGCGTGGAACTGGCACCTAGAGTTTTAGAGCTTTAAGACGTTTCAAAGTGATCCTTGTGATTTTATTGAATAAATACCTTTTGACTTTGACTTTGAATCTCTAAGTGAGGTATTAGACATTAGCCGCTATCAGCATCTTAATCAACAAGCAACGACTCATTTCACTGCTACCTGTCGCTACCGTCTGTTCTTATAGGTCTACGATCGTTTCATTTCAATACGTAGAGGTGCAATGTCTGTGATTTATTGTTTTCTTTAGAATGTTTTATTTTTTTCGTTTATAGTTGTACCTTTGTTTGTTGTTGTACCTTTGTAGTTATGTTGAGTTTATTTCATATTAAAGAGCATGCTGTGGTTGCCTATAATTGAAAGAGCACCTTATATAATCCGAACTGTGTGGAATTTTGTGTAAGTATCTTTTGTTGGTTCAATTTCAATAGCCTTTATTAAATAACTTAATACTAAAAGTTTTATAATGTAAAGTATACCTACTATATAACTAATCTAATCTAATATTATTATATGACAACGGTAGTATTTTGGTTGTTTTGCTTTTCAGTATGTTATGTAAGCGGCTACAGCACCTGTGTTTCTCGCGAATCGCGCCGCGTTTCACAACGATCACCTACCGTGATCGATACAAAGCAAATGCTATCGCTGCGTTTTCCATACCGTACGACTTTTTGTATAGGCGTACATAATTAGTATAGGCCTGTTTTGTTGGTAATCATAAATAAATAAATAAATGTGGCGTACTACAGATTATAAAGCTGTGTTCTACAGATTATAAAGCCGTGTAAATTATAGCCACAATTCGGCGCCATGCATCAGGCAGGATTCCGTAATAATCCACCATAGCATAGCTCACTATCTCATTATGTGCCGTACCTACTGAATCATGAGACCAGGGAGATCTGTGGAGACTTCTGCGATCACAATTGAAAGGATAACAAAGTATTGTTGAAAGTCAGAGCGATGGTAAAATAATGACAGCCTTCACAGCTCAGTTGGTAGTAGCTCCGCCTTCTGCGCCTTAGGCCGTGGGTTCGATCCCCACCGAGAACAAATATTTGTGTGATGAACATAGATGATTGTTCTCTGTCTGGGTGTAATTATAATTATATTATAAATGTGTACCTATTTACAAAAAAAAATTATCAGCTATCTGGTTCCCATATTACAAGCTTTGGCTTAGTTTGGGGCTAGATAGTGCTGTGGAAAGTCCACCAATATTTATTTAATGGTCTTTGGTTTTTTTCAATTTTTTTTGAGTAGGTATTTTTAAATGAGGGTTTAATTTACAAGACTATGTCGCCTTCGAATCAACGCATAAACTATATTTATATAATAATAGGTTCGGTCATGTTTTCTAGACCACTGCACTGGTGGCTAAGTGGAAGCGGCCCCGCCTTCCGATCCTAAGCTTGTGGCTTCAAAACTAATCATGCACCAAAGAGCTTTACTGTTCACAAATTTATGTACACAGTGCCAGCTCTCTCTTATGTAGACATGAGTCGGATATATCAAAACGTAACTTATATCGGATATGGGTTAGATATCATACCATATCGATATTCATATCAACATATCCGATATCATAAAAACTATTCAAAACCTCAACTGTTACCTACTAAAGACACGAACAAAACGAAAACTTCACAAACCAAACGATATGAAACAAACACCAATTGATATTCGCTACCTCCCTTTCTAAGAATGAATTGTTTTACTGGTAAAAAAGAGATGAAGCGAATATGACGTAAGAATAGCCAAATAGTTTGCGTTTGTCGTTTCGTTGTTAGTTTGCCATATCTAAAAATCATGTTAACGTTTGCAACCCATACGACTGATATCGATATCAGAAAACCGTTTTCTATATCGATATGCCAACTGTATATCGGTTAGATAACCGTTTGCGGGAAAAAACGAAAACGCCCATGTCTACTCTTATGTCGTAGAACCTAAAAAGTTCTCAAAGTGCTCGAAAGGGCTTCTTTGAGGCGCACTTAAAACCTTTCCACTACACTGTTTTTTTTTTGTGAAATGAAATCAAGCCAATTTAGCAAAGCGACTCTACGTCATTCTTGCGCCGCAAGCTCGCCAAGTACCCTCATAACGTCCAATAAACCTGAATCCTTTGTCGTCCGGCAATTTGTCATCCATTGTGCTACCCGGCATGATAACATGTTGTTGGAGTGCCGGCACGCGGCGGAAAAACAATTAAATATTGTCTCTGGTAAGATGACAGTTATTTGAATTTGGAAGAGCGATCGCTTTTTTAGGTAACTTTAAAAAAAACTTATGTTGCAAGGTATAAAAATAAAAGTTATGGGGATTTGGAGGCAAACATTTTTATCTGATTTTTAAGTAAGGGATAACCTGCCTAGTATTTACAATCTAGGAAGAAAATACTATACATATACCATAGAAAATACTCTTCTTTCTTCTTTTATTAGTGTTAAATAAATGTAAAAAAAAAACAATATTAAGTAATTATCGTTTCATACTTTTCGTAGCTTTTTATTCTGTGGCTTGATAAAGAAAACAAACGAAATTGTCATACCTGCATTTGAAAACCATTATTAAAACGAAGCCCGCAAACAAAGCGTCATTAAAAGCCGAATCTAAACAAATTGTTTCAAAATGGCGTTATTAAACCAGCCCGTAATTAATTGCTCGATGGTGGCATTAACCGAATAGCCCGGCGTCAGTAAATGAGGTCGGGGAACACGAAGATGGCGGATGTGGCAACATTTTGTCGCAACTTTAAGAAAAAAAAGGCTAAGTAAGGACATTCTTTTATTCCACTCCATGTTAAGTTAGTACCTTCTTTGTAGGTATAGGTACTGAGAGATCTGAGGGGGGATATCTACCATGCCTGGGGATCAAATTCGTGAAGCTGTTTCAGTTTTTCAGTTTAAGAAAAAGTGCATCACGAATTCAATTTATCAAATCAAATTATGTATCAACAACTAAATTACTTATTACATCCTACATAAAATAAAATAGTTTAATATGTTTCAAAAGCTTTCCCGTATGTGTCGTCTATACAACGAGTTGGCAAATTTAAATAATTTTAATAATTTGGATATTTTTAATGATAACGTTAGCAAGTATAAGCGGTGCGTTTATGTTTTGCTGGCGAAATATTATGAATCCATTAATTATAATTGATACTCTTTGCTGTTTTTAGTTTTAGGGAAATTTTAAAATAATGCATGCAACACTATATAATTGTCATATTCACATATTTGATTACGAATTTACTATCTAAGAATGAATATTATTAATTATTTTTTGCTTATTCGATTGTAATCTGTTTTGTGAATTTAAATAAATAAATAAATAAAAGCAAAAACAGAATTCAATTTTATTTTTATCAAAAACAATACGATACTTTAAAGTAATTTAACATCTTCTTACTCAGATCCTTAAAAAAAACTGAAACAGCTTCACGACTTTGATCTCCAGGCACGGTAGATATCCCCTCAGATCTTTTAGTTATGTACGAACTCCAGGTTCCTTGAGGACGTCTAAAGGGAGTAGTCAGAGGTACGTCCAAACATTACATTTGGGAGACATACCCACATTTTGCAGAAGATGAAATTTAAAATGTAAAAATCTGTAAAACAATAAACAAATTATTTTTATCAGAATTCCACCAAAGGCAGTATCGAAGCTTTAATAGCATAGTTATTGAAGTTAACATCAAACGAAATTATTTCATAAAGTGGTCGCTTTGATCCCGTTCATAATAAAAATATTCAATAAGCGGGGCGGTGGGGATGCCAGCAACAAAAATGGAAATTAAATTCTCTCGAGCGGTGCGCGGTTTTACCAGCTTATACTTTTTAGACGATATTATCATCTTTTATTTATTTATAACGGGTTTTGGGTGAAAGAGGTATTTTAGTTAGTTATTTTGCAGAATAACATGTTAAATATGTTTGTTGAATCAATGTAATTGTACCGTTTAATCAAGCAAAAATAAAATTTATAAAAAAAATTGAAAAAGTTAAATTGATATTTTTTTCGCTATGTTATTATTTCCTCATATGAAAAGAAAAATTGATAATCGATAGAAAAAAAATACTACAAACCTTAGAAAGGGTAATAAAATTCACAGTGCAGTACAGCATAAAAAGCAGTACCTGTCTGTATAAAATTGTGGAATGTAAAGCTCAGTTTTTACATAGTAGATATTAAAGAAAAATGTTGGCGTACATTTCACACAGCGCCCCAAGCTAAGCAAGCTTGTACTATGGAATCCATAAATGATAGAATACTTAGAAACTTTTTTTATGCCCGTATTGCTCTAAGAACAACGTTGATGTCTGAATGTTTGTGGCTCACTCAATCACGCTTTAACCGATCAGAATGAAACTTAAAAAAAATATAGTTCTTAACCTGGATGAAAACAAGAAAATAAGTAAAGGAAAAAAAAGCCTTAAATATCTACACTAATATTATAAAGAGGAAACATTTGTATTTTTGTATTTTTGTATGTAACGAAAAGGCTCAAAAACTACTGGTCCGATTTCGAAAATTCTTTCACCATTAGAATGCTACATTATCCCTGAGTAACATAGGCTATATTATATTTTCAAAAAAATCAGGGATCCTTACTAAAACTTCAATAATGTAACCCAAGGTGGAAAACAAAAAACTTACATCGCGTGCGCTGCGAAAACTATTGAAGATAGAACAAAATAATGTACTACGATTTTGTCGAACACGTCATCATCTACAAAAAATGTCGCGACAGCATATGTCTAACTATTATAGTTATGTCACAATAAGTGTTCTTTTATTATAAAAAAATAATTGAAATGCCTCCGCTAGAAAAGGGTCTTTATTTGTACCTTGGTATTAATCCTTATCCATTTCATAATTAAGACGGTTTCAATACCTATAGATTACTTCTTAAATTTTTCAAATCGGACATTCCATTCAAAAGATATGACGAAATTAAAAATGTTAACGGGTCCACAAGTCACGCACGGGGTGCGATTTCACTCACTCAAGGAGAAGCGCGTGCAAATGTATGAAATAAGTAGACGCGAGGCTCGAACCCACGGTCTAAGTTTATCCTAAAATGTTCAAAAAAATTATGTCCACCCATGCGAAGCTGGGACAGGCCGCTAGTAAATAAATATTTAAGTTCGCAATCACTACGCGAGTGGCAGCACTCTTTACGAGGCAAAGTTTTGTTATAAGTGATGGTTACCACTTAACCTCAGAAGGGCCACTGCTTGTTCAATCAGCAGTTACATGAGTACTTTAAAGACTGCTACGCACATTTTTTTGATCCAGTGAGCGAAGCGAACGAATATCTCATAATCAACTTGCGATTTGGCATTGTATATATAGTTTTTTTATCATACTTTTAACCTATGCTAATCCCTACTTGTCATCGTCTTTTTAGCAGAATGCAGCAGAAGGACAGATAAGCAAAATCCCAGATTACCAGAAGGACAGATTCGCAAAGGCAGATAATGTACCTACTGTCGTCCAAAAAACATACAAACCCTATTATTAACCTATCAATTTGTGATCTCTTTGCTTTTATGTAAATGGCCACTTTAAATTGTCATAAGTAATCAAGATAATCTATTTTCTATTTTTAAGTCAATGTGACTTTTCAACTAGCGAAAAGTCCTCGCCCACCTGGCAACACAGGCGGGTAATTACAACATTCCCGGGCACCGCGCCCGTGCCTCTGTATTCAAGCATGTTATGATTTGTTATGAATATGCCCACAATATTACTTTGTTGTTTTACTACGTTTATTGGATTTAGATTATTGGAGAACCCCGCCTTCCGGTCGTATGGTCGTAGGTTCGAATCCGGTCGTGCATAAATGGATTTTTCCTATCAAAAATTTCTGGGCGCAATGCCAGTGCTCTTAAACGGCGAAGGAAAACATCGTGAGGAAACCAGTTAGTATATACAGCGGCGATGGGCTTGCAACCTGTCACGTATGGAATACCAACTGCAAAATGTGGGCATGTGCTATATGTAATGTTTGGACGTACCTCTGACTACCCCCCTTAGACTTCCTCAAAGAATCTGAATCTGACAAGTAAGCTCTTGGTACTAAGAGATCGTAAGGGATATCTACCGTGCCTGGGGATCAATTGAATCAGCAGATGGTCCACCTGATGTTATGTGGTAACCATCACCTATAACAAAGCATTGCCTCGTAAGTCACACACGATAGGAACGTGCCCTACGATGCACTGCCCTGCGTCCATCACCTTGAGGCATGCAGATGTTAAGTCTCATGTGCCTGTAATTACACCGGCAACCACACCTACTATTCAAACCGAAACACAGCAACGCTGCTTGGCGGCAGAAAAAGGCGCACCTCTAAATACCCCTAGACATCTTCAAATATTGAATGAATGAATGAATTTTTAATTAAAACACATAAAAACATACACAGAGAAAACGTCTGACGCAGCTAAAAACAAGAAATTAAAAATAACTTACAACTAACTATAACTATAGGAAACTATACAATAGGTTTATAAAAAAGAAATAAAAACAAAGTGGGTAAAAAAAAAAAAATAAGATTTGCCAGCGAGTTGCCCCTGTGCGTCTATGGGTCAAATTTGGTCCCATCTCAGCTTAATATTCATAAATTTGTACTTTTAGTACTGTGCCTAGAGATCAAAGTTTTTTGCCATTGAATAAGAATATTGTTATTACCACGACTATCGCCGCTATTTCACAGACATCTTATTACAGCCGCCAATTTTAAAGAACCAAGCTTGGACACACAAATTTATTAAGGAACGTATTGCGTATGCACCCTCGCACAAAGAGGGTGGTTTCAAACTTGAAATGACAATAAAAATAACAATATTATTTAACCAAAGGGCGCCAGAGGGTGGCGGATAGTACCACCTGCAACGCGTTGACACTACACAACATTATAATTAGCGATGTGTCAACTCGGTTTACCAAATCGGTTCAAATAGGTTTGACGATTGAACGAGTCAAACCTATTCAGGAGTTTAACCAAATCGGTTTAAAAAATATTTCATTCTTCACTAAACGCGTTATTCATTTGAACAATAACCTGTTTTTTTCTTTCATTTTTATAACTTGACGACTTATTCATGAATAAACGTAAGTAAGTACATATGTTTTTCTTCATTTTTAACGAGAACAAAACAAGTACCAAACCATTCGACCTAAATTACATCGGTCAATACTATTTCAGTGCCATAAGTTTTGTAAACTGATTCGATTTGGATGCAAATCGGTTTGAATCGATTTCAAACCGATTTGCTTATTTTTTCAAACCGATTTAACCGAGTTGTGTTTTTAACCGAGTTGCCCATCGCTAATTATAATCATCAAGTTTTTAATACAAATCACTTGACAGTGGCAAGATTGTCTGTCGAATGACGGAAAGGTGCATGGAGAGAAGAAAGAAGAAGAAGGATTCGTTTTCTGTCATTTTAGAAAGCAACATAGCTTTTTCATCTTAATTGTTTTTCTAGTGTTATTTTGAGTTGTGTTGTGTAATTTCGGTGGCATTTTAACCAACATTACTTGAGGTCTTAGCACAAGGTGTAAGCATTTGGAATGAAAGTGTATTATGTGATATTCTGATTTGAGCGAAAATGTTTCGAATGTTTTGAAGCAAACCGCCACCATTTTCTTCAAAACAAAATGACGGCCGACTTGACTATGGACTGACTTGACTAAAAAGTATTAATTATGCATACTAATAAATATTCATCACTTGACACTGGCAAGATTGTCTGTCGAATGACGGACAGGAGCCATAGATTGAGAGAAGAAGAAGAAGAAGAATCAGGCTTATTGATCAAAATCAAAATATCTAATGTCCCTCATTGCTCCAACTCATTACAAACACTAAACAATTATGTAGGTACCATAATAAAATTGTAAAAAGGATCATACAAAAAAACGCTAGGAACCAAGCCCTAAGTTTCTTGCCCGTTCTTCTAGGCTTGGTCGCGAGGAACTGGCGATAGATTCACCTAGTATATAAGACGTTTCAACGTGATCCTGAATGGTGCTCAAAATCGTGCTCGGCAAAACGTCGAGTGTGAAAACCGCGCGCTAGTTTACGCCGCGCGAGACTAACGCGAGCGATTTTGACGCGAGCTATACAACACCGCGTGCTCACCAAAGTGAGGCTTGGAACAGTGAGCTATTTGAAGTCCATTCTTATAATGTCGCGTTAGTTCAAAGCGAAGTACACTTAGCGAGATATTTTGTTGTTTGCAAAAAAGCAAATTTATTCAGTTTCGTATGGTGGACAATAAAGATAGGTAAACAAAGTAAAGTAATTAGGATAATATTATAGGCTCATAGAAAAAGAAACATTCCGATAAAAATAAATAGCGCCTAGATTTCACCATACGAAACTGAATAAATTAGCTTTTTTGCAAACAACAAAATATCTCGCTAAGTGTACTTCGCTTTGAACTAACGCGACGTTATAAGAATGGACTTCAAATAGCTCACTGTTCCAAGCCTCACTTTGGTGAGCACGCGGTGTTGTATAGCTCGCGTCAAAATCGCTCGCGTTAGTCTCGCGCGGCGTAAACTAGCGCGCGGTTTTCACACTCGACGTTTTGCCGAGCACGATTTTGAGCACCATTCGTGATCCGAATTTGTGATTGTACTGAATAAAGACCGCTTTGATTTTGATTTGAGTAAAAAAGTTTTAGATTCCTATATTTGTGTGTCCAAAATAAATTCATTATCTTTCTAATAAAAGTGTATCCTAATGACCATCCTAATTTAAAAGTTAAACAACTGCTTTGCTATCCCTAACGGGTTCATTATGAAATGCCCTTGAAGTGGGATTAACTGGACATAATGCTTAGAGCTTTGCAACTTGTTTTGTTTTTAAACTCTCGTATCTGATGTCTGTTAGATTGCTACTTAGCGATAAGACCGCCCTATTTATGTGTCTGTAAATAAATGATTTTGTTTTGTGTCATTTACAAGGAAAATTACAATTAATACAAGTATTAATTTTGTATAAATTGCCTACTACCTGTTTAAGTAACTTTTCCGCGAAAAAACCGCTACACTGAAAACATAACATTTCCCTGTTATTTTGACTTAACAGCCAAACTAATGAATTGATTTTGATGAAATTTCTGTGAAAATCAAAAACTAAGGATATACTCAAATAAAAAAAGTTTTTTCAAATTGGTTCATATATGACGAAGTTAAGCGGTAACAAAAAAAAAACAATCGAAATGAAAACCTCCTCTTTTTTTGAAGTCGGTTAAATAGAGGTTTTACGATGATGGACGCAGGGCAGTGCATCGTAGGGCACGTTTTTATCGTGCGTGAGTTACGAGGTAACGCTTTGATATGTGATGGTTAGGTACCACTTAACATCAGGTGGGCCATATGTGTGTTCCATCAGCTAGTTTTTTTTAAGAGTAGTGAGCTCTTTGTTTGTGGCTCGTCCGGGGAAGTACTACCACGCCTTTTTCTGTCGCCAAGCAGCAACGCTGTGTTTCGGTTTGAAGAGTGTGGTTGCCGGTGTGGGAGGCATATGAGGCTTAACATCTGTATTCCTCAAGTTGATGGACGCAGGGCAGTGCATCGTAGGGCACGTTCCTATCGTGCGTGACTTACGAGGCAATGCTTTGTTATAGATGATGGTTACCACTTAACATCAGGTGGGTCATCTGCTTGTTTCATCAGCTAACGGTATTAAAAAAAAATTGTTGTAAAGAAAAAAAGGTGGAATTCATAATAAAATTTACTAGGCCACATGTTTGATTAAATAAAAGTTGTATATTAGCAACAGGTTCATCGAGACATTGCATTTTTAATGAGATACCATTGGTTCGTGTTCCAACGACATATTACTATTATAGCTGCTAACAGAATTTGTGCTCGTGTCTGGATTCTGAACATCCGATGTAGACCCATTTTGGCTCCGAGGTATTGGAGTATCTTGAGAATGTCTACTATTAGACTGATTATCGCAGTTAGAAAAGTATAATTCGCTCATATCTTGATCATCGGTTCTAGGAGACGTGCTTGCTTCATTCGAAAGAGGCATTTCACAATACTGAATGCCAATATTTCTTCTCAATTTGCAGAGTTTGAAGGTAGATCGAGAATTGCGCCGCTTTTTCGGTTTGGAGACTTTAGATTTCATACTGGGCCTTTTCCGTTCGTTTCGCGGTTTGGTGCGTGTGGCGCGCTTTTTATTTTCAACCGCCATCTTTAATTTTTGACAGAGGCGGCAGTGGGGGTCGTAATAGGTTTGGTTCGTGGGTCTTCGTTTGGCGGTGATGGGGGCTGTGGCCTAGAAGAATGAAAATGACAAGTAATTAATCGCTTGACTGTCTCAGTTAGTAGTAGCCAAGCAGCGTTGCTGTGTTTCGGTTTGAAGAGTGTGGTCGCCGATGTAATTACAGGCACATGAGACTTAACATCTGTATGCCGCAAGTTGATGGACGCAGGGCAGTGCATCGTAGGGCACGTTCCTATCGTGCGTGACTTACGAGGCAATACTTTGTTAATTAAAACCAGGTGGGCTATATGCTTGTTCCATCAGCAATAAGAAAACAAAATGCTATAGTCGCGTTAAACTCTCGCTGCAGGCTCGGTCATAAGTTATCGGAACGAGACAGCAATATTGCTCTCTCTCTCTCTCTCTCTCTCTCTCTCGCACTTAGGAGAACGGACGATCCTTGATAAGGCGAAGACAAGAGCTAATGTGACTCTCGCTCGCACGTTTCGACATGTTGTAAAATAAAAAATCACTTATCTAGTTTTCGAAAAATCGCAATCAACCATTTTGTGTGCAATCATTGCACACAGCTTAGTAAAAATTTCATTTTGATCGATACAAGTTTTCCTACTTAAAAGTTTGCTTATTTACGAAAACTAGTAAAGCAAACTTTTGAGAAGGAAAACATGTATCACAATCACAACCATTTTGTGTGCAATCACATTGCACACAAAATGGTTAATTGAGATTTTTCTAAAATGAGTTTAGTGATTTTATATCTTTCAACATGTCGAAACGTGCGAGCGAGAAGTTGTTTGATAGTTGTCAGCCCCTTAAGATTATTTATTTGCAGCGAGAGTTTAACGCGACTATAGGTTGAGCACTGAACGAGTTTGCAGCGAGAGTTTAACGCGACTATAGCGAGATGTTTGACGATTGCCTTGTTATTTCGGTCCTTACCCTGGCAGCAGACCGTCTCTTCTCCAGCTCGTCTTTCATCTTCGGATACGCAGCGTTATGGTTCTCCACGTTCCGCGTCCCGTCCCTTCTGTCTTGAGCCTCATAGCTCTTGTACTCGGCCAGGTGTTCGGAGCGGAACTGATCGGCGCTATTTGGATTCCTCTGTAACATGACTTCCTTCACAGCTCAGTTGGTAGTAGCTCTGCCTTCTGCGCCGTAGGCCGTGGGTTGGATCCCCACACAGAACAAGCATTTGTGTGATGAACATAGATGTTTTTTCTCTGGCTGGGTGTTATTATAAGTATGTATTTACAAAAAAAAGTATTATATCAGCTATCTGGTTCCCATATAGCTTAAGCTTAGTTTGGGGCTAGATAGTGCTGTGTGGAAAGGTGTGTGAAATCCACCAATCTACACTTCTACACTTCTACACTAATATTATAAAGAGGAAACATTTGTATTTTTGTAATTTTGTATGTAACGAATAGGCTCAAAAACTACTGGTCCGATTTCAAAAATTCTTTCACCATTAGAATTCTACATTATCCCTGAGTAACATAGGTTATATTATATTTTCAAAAAAATCAGGGATCCTTACTAAAACTCCAATAATGTAACCCAAGGTGAAAAACAAAAACCTTACATCGCGTGCGTTGCGAAAACTATTGATGATAAAACAAAATAATGTACTACGATTTTGCAGAACACGTCATTATCTACAAAAAATGTTGCGACAGCATATGTCTAACTATTATAGTTATGTCACAATAAGTGTTCTTTTATTATAAAAAAATAATTAAAATGCCGCCGCTAGAAAAGGGTCTTTATTTGTACCTTGGTATTAATCCTTATCCAAATAAATTTTCATAATTTCATAATTAAGACGGTTTCAATACCTATAGATTACTTCTTAAATTTTTCAAATCGGACATTCCATTCAAAAGATATGACGAAATTAAAAATGTTAACGGGTCCACGGGTCACGCCCGGGGTGCGATTTCGCTCACTCAAGGAGAATGACGTGCAAATGTATGAAATAAGTAGACGCGAGGCTCGAACCCATACGGTCTAAGTTTATCCTAAAATGTTCAAAAAATTTATGACCACCCACCCATGCGAAGCTGGGACAGGCCGCTAGTATTTTATATTTATATAAAAAAATACTACTCGCCTCTGACTAACTTCACCGCTACAAAATGAAACCTATTAACTATACTAATGTAGAATATCTTGTTCTTAATGCTAATCTCTTTGAGGCGCCCTTTCACCACACTGCTTTAAAAGAAAAAAGTGACACAACAAGAAGAAGAAGAATGCTAATCCAGGTACTCATAAAATTGCCATATATTATACAAATCTTAGACCATAATGTATGGCTGCATGTTTTTTTTTGTAAATAAACATGATCTTAATATACAGGGTGTCCCAGAAATCAACGTCAAGCCGAAAACGGGCGATGGGCCAAGTGATGATAGTTATCAAAAAAATATAAAAAAAAATATTTGTCATGTACTTTTTGAATTATGAGTATTACAAAAAATAACAGAAAAACTGACACCCTGTGATGATCTTTTAAGTCCTGTGACTACAATTATTAACTTTGCGTGAAACTTTTTTCTGTAATGTAACCATGGATAACCCTTCTGTAAAATACAAATCAAAATGAAATCATAACTGCCTCAGTTTAAAATAAAATGTTAGATGTTTGGCCAACATTTAATTTAAAATAACTAGTGGTTCGCCCCGAACTGAGATCTCGTGATGCGACCCGACGAACGCACCAAAACTTTGAGTAGGTGGTAGTCAGAGGCAAGTCCAAACATTATGTTTGGACTTGCCTCTGACTACCGCCTACTAACTTGGTATGGTAACCAAGTTTCAACTCTATTGGCCTATTTATTGAAGAGTTCCGTTGAACAGACCTTGGCTCCATCATCAGACCTGGTCGTTGTCACCATTTTATGAGAACTGAGTACCTCCTTAATTTATTTCAAGAAGAAAAAATAAGAAAAAGCAAAGGAACTGGCCGACCAGTAGAAAAACCTTGATGCCAACGAAACTCTTAGAGATGGGAGCTCTTGGATCGCTGGTTATCTTAATTTAACTTTTATTATTTTATCTCAAAAACCGAGCGTCCCGAAAAAAAAGTAAAAATTGTTTTGGGATGTCCAAACAAAGCCCTTTCATATGACATGTAACTTGATTTTTTTATGTAACTTTTTTTATTTTTGCCCCCTTAAAAAACCCCATATCTCAAAAACCCTTCATCCGATTTTACTCATATACTTACCAGTAAATTTCTCAAGTACAAGCTGTCGACATATAAAATTTCATGCAGATCGGATCAACGGTTCTAAAGTTATCGCCAGACAAACATACATACATACATACATACATACATACATACATATATACATACATAAAATGCCAAATCGCCCAAGTTGAAACTAAGATCTTCGTTCGCTTCGCTCACTCGATCAATTACATCACCCAACTTTAGCCGACTGTACCGTAAAAAAAATGTACTACACTATTTTGGCAAGTAACTTTAAAAGATGGCGCCTTTAGTCAGGATTCCAAAATGGTATGATACTTGCTAGAGTACTCCTTAATTTTGGAAGAAAAATATTTTTTTTGAACTAAACCGGATTTCATGACAATTTTATTTGATTAGATAAAATGTTTGTAACCTTTAAATTGTGGACTTAAAAATGCCTATGCTGCGTTTTTAAGTTGCTCACAATTCACAGGTACAAGTACATATCATTTCGACAATGTAAGTGAAACAGATAGAGCCGCCATCTTGTCGAAAGAGTAATATGGGTTAACAAGTAATTTGTTAGTTTTAGGTGAAAGTTTGAAATAAAATTCAGTCATTGGATTTCTTCAGTCATGACCTAACCTTACCTACATCTCCTTAAAAATGACCGTGTAATTTTAAGGACATTTTTAAGGAGATGTAGAGCTTGCATTACAGCTGAAGGCAAACAGTTTGAACATTTGAGACAGACTGAAGAAATCCAATGACTGAATTTTATTTCAAACTTTCACCTAAAACTAACAAATTACTTGTTAACCCATATTACTCTTTCGACAAGATGGCGGCTCTATCTGTTTCACTTACATTGTCGAAATGATATGTACTTGTACCTGTGAATTGTGAGCAACTTAAAAACGCAGCATAGGCATTTTTAAGTCCACAATTTAAAGGTTACAAACATTTTATCTAATCAAATAAAATTATCAAGAAATCCGGATTAGTTCAAA
The DNA here is from genome assembly GCA_932294275.1 of Chloroclysta siterata. Classification (NCBI taxonomy): domain Eukaryota; kingdom Metazoa; phylum Arthropoda; class Insecta; order Lepidoptera; family Geometridae; genus Chloroclysta; species Chloroclysta siterata. The sequence goes on from OW028595.1 coordinate 5,302,451, forward strand.
AAAAATATTTTTCTTCCAAAATTAAGGAGTACTCTAGCAAGTATCATACCATTTTGGAATCCTGAATAAATGCGCCATCTTTTAAAGTTACTTGCCAAAATAGTGTAGTACATTTTTTTTACGGTACAGTCGGTTAAAGTTGGGTGATGTAATTATTTTAAATTAAATGTTAGCCAAACATCTAACATTTTATTTTAAACTGAGGCAGTTATAATTTCATTTTGATTTGAATTTTACAGAAGGGTTATCCATGGTTACATTACAGAAAAAAGTTTCACGAAAAGTTAATAATTGTAGTCACAGGACTTAAAAGATCATCACAGGGTGTCAGTTTTTCTGTTATTTTTTGTAATACTCATAATTCAAAAAGTACATGACAAATATTTTTTTTTATATTTTTCTGATAACTATCATCACTTGGCCCATCGCCCGTTTTCGGCTTGACGTTGATTTCTGGGACACCCTGTATAAGGATAGGGAGTAATATACCAAACCTTGGAAGGCCTCATGTCTATCATCGGCTGCGGGCCCTGTTCCATGATCTGCAGCACTGCTTCTGCCACCTGTCCAGAGTACACGTGCCTACTCTTCAGCCGGGGACGAAGGGGCATTCTGTAAAAAGAGGTTTCTACAACTTGTGCTGATGGCACATTTGACACTAGTTTTTCGGGTTCCGTATCCAAAGTGTAAAACGAGACCCTATTACTAAGACTCCGCTGTTCATCCGTCTGCCTGTCGGTCTGTGTGCCGTTTTTATAGATAAATGGTACGGATAGTTGTTGGCTGTTCTTCTAGGCTTTGGTCGCGTGGAACTGGCACCTAGAGTCACCTAGCTTTAAGACGTTTCAAAGTGATCCTTGCGATTTATGAATAAACTAGCGACCCTCCCCGGCTTCGCACGGTTATTGTGGGGTATCCCTAAGAGATAGACATATAAAATCGCAAACTTTTTTGTAGACCTTTTTAAGGTGTATAATACTGTATTATATTATTTTGATCTATCTCGTAGGGTTCAACCAGCGTTTGTAATGTAAGCGCAAAAAAATATGTTACATTAGAAACCTCTTAAATTATCTGTGTTTCTCTACTATATTATGCATGTTTTACACATATAAACCTTCCTCTTGAATCACTCTATCTATAAAAAAAAACCGCACCAAAATCCGTTGAGTAGTTTTAAAGATTTAAGCATACATAGGGATATAGGGACAGAGAAAGCGACTTTGTTTTATACTATGTAGTGATAGTGATACCTTTTGACTTTGACTTTGACCCTTCGTGCGAGAGTCCGACTTGCACTTGGCCGGTTTTTTCTTGAAACTGTTCATGTAATTTATTGATCGAGTGAGCGAAGCGAACGAAGATCTTAGTTTCAAGTTGGGCGATTTGGCATTTTATGTATGTATATATGTATGTATGTATGTATGTATGTATGTATGTTTGTCTGGCGATAACTTGAGAACCGTTGATCCGATCTGCATGAAATTTGATATGCCGATAGCTTGTACTTGAGAAATTTACTGGTAAGTATATGAGTAAAATCGGATGAAGGGTTTTTGAGATATGGGGTTTTTTAAGAGGGCAAAAATAAAAAAAGTGACATAAAAAAATCAAGTTACATATCATATGAAAGGGCTTTGTTTGGACATTCCGAAACAAGTTTTACTTTTTTTTTGGGACGCTTGGTTTTTGAGATACAACATAAAAGTTAAAATAAGATAACCAGCGATCCAAGAGCTCTCATCTCTAAGAGTTTCGTTGGCATCAAGGTTTTTCTACTGGTCGGCCAGTTCCTTTGCTTTTTCTTATTTTTTTTTCTTGAAATAAATTAAGGAGGTACTCAGTTCTCATAAAATGGTGACAACGACCAGGTCTGATGATGGAGCCAAGGTCTGTTCAACGGAACTCTTCAATAAATAGGTCAATAGAGTTGAAACTTGGTTACCGTACCAAGTTAGTAGGCGATAGTCAGAAAAAAGTCCAAACATAATGTTTGGACTTGCCTCTGACTATCACCTACTCAAAGTTCTGATGCGTTCGTTTGGTCGCATCACGAGATCTCAGTTCGGGGCGAACTACTAGTTTATTTAATCGTATGACAAGTGTTATGTTCATGTAATAAATGAGCGGGATAGACGGGACCTATGGTGGTAGCTCGTTCCAGTTTATGAGTACCTACACATGTAGGTACTTATTATACTAAATTGTAGTAGCTATGTATTAAAATTATGTACTTACTTGCAAGAAACAATTTCAAATTGAATCAAATTGAATTCACTCAGTGTTTTTCAATAGTTTCTATCTTGCTTTTGCTTACATTTTTTTCGAATTTTATTCGCAATATCACTTGCAGATTTTTGTATTTTTTTAATTTTTTTGGCAGTCAGAAGGACGTCACATTGCGATAAGTCATAAAGTACGGTAGGCATGATCTAGAAAAAAAAATAAGGTTGCATTCAGTGGCGTAGCTAGGTGGACAAGGGCCCGGTGTATAGAGAAAGAATCGGGCCCTCACCCCCTCTTTCCACATAGCTTGAACTTATATTGGCTTTTAAAATTATTTAAAAAAAGAATTGTGAGCAAGCTCAATGTTTTCTAGCTTCGGGAGCTGGCTGACCCTCTCTTTTCAAAGCTTAGGTTAGAGGGCCCCCTGAGCTCCGAGCCCTTGTGCACTGCACCTTACCTGAGATCTTAATTTAAATTTGTACCTAAGTATAATAAGAATTTAAGTAGAGCAGGTGGTCTAGAGATAGCGGCCCCGCCTTCCGATCTTAAGGTCGTGGGTTTGAATCCGGTCGTGCACCAATGAGTTTTTCTGTTCAAAAATTTATGAGTAATGCTTTATTATAGGTGATGGTTACCACTTAACATCAGTTGGGCCATCTGCTTGTTCCATCAGCTAGTTGTATACAAAAAGAGCAAGTTCGAGGGTGACAGCTATATAGGAAATAATAATAATTAAATAATAAAATTTTATTTCAGGCAACACAGTAAATAAAATTTAAAAAATATATTATTTTTAATTAACACGGATAATCGGCGCCGTATTCCGCAGTAAAATATAAGAAGGGTAGGTAGATACCTAATAAGTAGGTACCTACCTAATCCCTGAGTTAAATATCTAGCGCTCGATAATGTTGCCAATTCAACGAGAGGGGAGAATGGGGAGGTACATAGCGATATAAATCTGTCTCCTGTGCTGGGGCGGACTCAGGACACCACGCCAGGCTTCAGGCCGCGTTCATATTAATCAAATCAAATCAAAAAGTTTATTTGCAACTATGTTTATGTTTATAGTAATTGGATAAAAATGTATTAACTTATAAACGAATACACAAAAAATAAAAATATTTAAACTGAGTAGCAAATTGGTCCCAACTCAGCATACCTATGCAAGTTGTAATAACTTACGCTGCTCTTCCGTTGGGGCCGTTTAGGTTGGGGCATATGACGCGATTTCAACGCGATTTTAACGCTTTTCATCAGCGCACTCGTCGAAATTGTGTCATATGAACGGGCTCTTAAGGCCAGGCAATCCCAAGCCTTCCAGCGTAGTTCTAAAAATACGCATTACGATGATTCCATTTTTTTCCCAGGTTTTTTTTTACTATAATGAAACTGTAATGAAAAAACAGAATGACGTTAAATTTATCTAATTCTCTATGGAATAAAAATATCTAAAATTTTTTCGACACATAATACGGTAACCTAATACGGTAAAATAAGTATTGTAATTAAAACGGAACGGTACGGTAATTAAAACTGTACAAATAAAAAAGGTAAGAAAAAACACTAAAACCCTGCGCTGCGTGGTGTTAAAAATTTATATAACCTAATATTATTTATTCTGTTCTTGCCGAAAATGCCCCCATATCGGTGACAAGCTACGCCTTAGTCCATCCCTGGACTGTGGAATGCTCGCTATTTAAATGAATCCCTGCGCGCGCGTGTCCCCCACGCTCCACTTGATACAACTCTGGGAAACTTTTATATTATTTCAATGCTCTTTTGTTCAATCATACCTACCTACGACAGATTAAACTTTTGATCTGTTTATTAAAAAATAGAAACTTTACGACTTTTATCCCCAGGCACGGTAGACATTCTCTCAAATCTTTTAGAACCAAGAATGATCTCAAGATTCTTTTCATTTATTTTATTAAGGTATTTGAAAATAATATAGGTAACTTTATTGACAAAAAACTTCTTTCTGCGCTTTAGCCGCTGTAGGCCTTGGGTTCGATCCCCACATAGATGTTTGTTTTCCGTCTGGGTGTTATACGGGTGTCCCAGAAACCGACGAAAACGGGTGATAGGTTTTTTTTGATAGTTATCAAAAAAAAATATAAAAAATCTATGTTAAGTATTTTAAAAGTAATTATCATTTTTAAAAAATTGAGAAAATGATGATTCTTTTGTTCCCTGTGATGTTCTTTTGACTCGTTACTACAAATCTTGATTTTATACATCAATACTAGTAGTTCGCCCCGAACTGAGATCTCGTGATGCGACCCGACGAACCCATCAAAACTTTGAGTACGTAGTAGTCAGAGGCAAGTCCAAACATTATCTTTGGACTTTTTTCTGACTACCGCCTACTAACTTGGTATGGTTACCAAGTTTCAACTCTATTGGCCTATTTATTGAAGAGTTCCGTCGAACAGACCTTGGCTCCATCATCAGACCTGGTCGTCGTCACCATTTTATGAGAACTGAGTACCTCCTTAATTTATTTCAAGAAAAAAAATTAAGAAAAAGCAAAGGAACTGACCGACCAGTAGAAAAACCTTGTTGTCAACGAAACTCTTAGAGATGGGAGCTCTTGGATCGCTGGTTATCTTAATTTAACTATTATTATTTTATCTCAAAAACCGAGCGTCCCAAAAAAAAAGTAAAAATTGTTATGGGATGTCCAAACAAAGCCCTTTCATATGACATGTAACTTGATTTTTTTCTGTAACTTTTTTTATTTTTGCCCCCTTAAAAAACCCCATATCTCAAAAACCCTTCATCCGATTTTACTCATATACTTAACAGTAAATTTCTCAAGTACAAGCTATCGACACATCAAATTTCATGCAGATCGGATCAACGGTTCTAAAGTTATCGCCAGACAAACATACATACATACATACATACATAAAATGCCAAATCGCCCAAGTTGAAACTAAGATCTTCGTTCGCTTCGCTCACTCGATCAATTATTTTTGAAATGTAGGTATTCCTAAATAATGCCTCTGTTAGTTGTTATCAAAAATTAAATCTACTGCTCCCATTTTGGCAGAAAACATCACTTTATGATCTACATAAACTTAGTATACTCTTTGATCTACATACTTCAAGCAGAGTAGGTACAGGTACCTACAACCCGGTCACATTATCTCGAGACCTGGCGTCGATGACGTCACGTCGCGTCGTCTCTCTCTGATATGGTGCGCAAAACAAGCATCCATTTCATTTTCGCATTCCAGCGAGGTCTCGAGATAATGTGACCGGGTTGTACTTGTATTGGACATCACTATAACTAGTAGTTCGCCCCGAACTGAGATCTCGTGATGCGACCCGACGAACGCATCAAAACTTTGAGTACGTAGGTAGTAGTCAGAGGCAAGTCCAAACATTATTTTTGGACTTTTTTCTGACTACCGCCTACTAACTTGGTATGGTTACCAAGTTTCAACTCTATTGGCCTATTTATTGAAGAGTTCCGTTGAACAGCCCTTGGCTGCATCATCAGACCTGGTCGTCGTCACCATTTTATGAGAACTGAGTACCTCCTTTATTTATTTCAAGAAAAAAAAATAAGAAAAAGCAAAGGAATTGACCGACCAGTAGAAAAACCTTGATGTCAACGAAACTCTTAGAGATGGGAGCTCTTGGATCGCTGGTTATCTTAATTTTGCTTTTATTATTTTATCTCAATAACCGAGCGTCACAAAAAAAAAAATTGTTTTGGGATGTCCAAACAAAGCCCTTTCATATGACATGTAATTTGATTTTTATATGTAACTTTTTTTATTTTTGCCCTCGTAAAAAACCCCATATCTCAAAACCCCTTCATCCGATTTTACTCATATACTTACCAGTAAATTTCCCAAGTACAAGCTATCGACATATCAAATTTCATACAGATCGGATCAACGGTTCTAAAGTTATCGCCAGACAAACATACATACATACATACATACATAAAATGCCAAATCGCCCAAGTTGAAACTAAGATCTTCGTTCGCTTCGCTCACTCGATCAATTAATTCGGTCAAGTGCGATCCTTTGCAATGTAGTGTGACCACGAGTAAAATAAATTCCTGTTAGTCACACCCGTGTGACAATCTGGTGTGACCACGAGTCCGCAGTGATTTTATGCACAACTAACGGCCTGGCCAAGTCACTCGCCATTTCAGCTATTACATCGAATTAGATAGAGATAGCAAGTGACTTGACATCCGATTAGTTTTGATCGGGCTTTCAGAAACTGACCGTTAGTATTCAAAATTAATACTTAGTAAGGCCAATAACTTAAAAAATACTTAACTTAGTTTTTTTTTCTGATAATTGGCTTGGCCTATCACCCGTTTCCGGGTTGGCGTCGGTTTCTGGGACACCTTGTATGTATGGACATAAAAATAAAACTAGCTCTTGTTTTCATACACAATTTATTAAAACCTTACAATTATTTTTGGAATAAGTACTTAATTAATTTGTATGAAAAATATAACTCGCGCCCAAAAAATATAATCTAAAATGGCGTCTCTGATGACATCTGACGAGTGTGAATTAGACAATAGTGTAGGAGTGAGAGGTAATTAGCGGCGCCATACTAGATTCGTTTCGTTATTTTATTGGAGTCATTTGGAGTGTGTGTGTTATAGTAATTTATATCCTCAGTACCAAGCCTGGACTTATCTTTACAGTGAAATCTAGTTTATATGCCTATTAGCATTACCTAATACATTTTATAGTGGTTAATACATAAATGGTCATGAGGAACTGGTGCTGGTAGATTCACCTAGTATATAAGACGTTTCAAAGTGATCCTTGTGATTGTACTGAATAAAGACCGTTTTGATTTTGTAACAAACAAGTTTTCCACTGAGTAATGGCTATGCATTTATTTTTATTTTAATATATTTATTTTTAATAATTTTCTTTTGTAAGTATGTACTTACCTAGCTATTTTTCACTCTCTAAATTCTTTTTTTTCTCCAATCACACAAGCACCCCTTCTAAATTTCATGAGTCCACATCATCCTACAGTTTTGTCCTAATGTACTTTTGAGTTTTGTTTTTTTTTTGTTATATCCATAAGTTGTGTGCAATAAAATATTTTCTATCTATCTTCTATCTAACGCAAAATTAAGAATTATAATAAATAATTTGATTTGATTTGAAGTGTCCATACTTAGTCAGTACACCAAGAACAACTTGTTTGCCGTAGGATTTAGTATACAGGGATGAATTAATACTTTTGTAGAGAGGAATAGTTTTACATGGATGTACAGCTAATTACCAGTTTTATTGTCATTAGACTAGCTACTCTTGTGTACACCACGCTTCTAAGCCTTTCAAAGTGATTTTTTATTGAATAATATTGCTGGTTAAACATTGCTCAACGTTAGTCCTATCTCTGTTTGTTTTTCTCCTTTAGAAAGAGAAGGCAGTAGTCACTGATTTTCTTTTTACAGATGTTTAAATCAGGGTTACTAACACTCAGCAACAGTCATGTACTAAAACAAATACCACAAACTGGATGAGCACCAAAATATGTTGTTCATGTGTTTCACAACATCTCAATATTATGATGATAGATGGCACATGTTTTGTTGATGTTAACATTCAATTTCAGAAAGATTATGCATCTTTCTTCTCAAGAGTTTGTTGTCAACTCCATGTTGAACAGTGCAAACATGGTTCAATACATTAACAAGATTTCAAAATGTTTTTGAGTGAATGTTTTGGAAGTGGAAACTCAGTTATGTCAAAGGATATAGACAACAAAACAGAATTGGTATTATTATCAATGTTTACTTATAAATACACACAAGTACTTAAAATTACAAATCACAAGAGTACTGAACGGCATGCAGGCAGCCGCCGTAGGAGAATATATGAAAAAACTACTGTAGCTTTAGACAACACTGTAAAACCATCCACAACTTCGAAATAATACCAAAAACTATTGAAGATAGACAACACTGAATCATCCATTCACACCATCCACAGATGAAAATGTTAATCACAATATTTGAGTAAACTAGGGCGCTGATTACCGGCGGCCACGGCCTCGACCACCGCGTCCACCGCGGGGACCTCCACGGCCACCACGGCCCCTTCCACGACCTCCACGGCTTCCACCACCTCGGGGGAAACCATCGCGCTTCCCGCGACCCTTTGGCGTATCGTCGATCAACAAAGTCTCCAACGGTAAACTGTCTGGTAGCAAATAGTATCTGATATTGTTCCCTCGGATACTCAACGTCTCCAAATTCATCTCCTCCTTACTTTTGAGCGTCATTTTCACGGCTTTCAGATGTGTGTTCATAGCAACGTCGACGCCGGTTATTGTTCCGTGGACGACGCTGCCGTTTTTCAACTCGATTGTGACAGTCTCGTGGCTGAGCTTCATCAAGAACCTGACTAGCTTCATTTTGGCAGTATTATTTGCTAGTTTTCTATAAAAACAAAGGCGGCGTCAGTAGATAAAGATAACCTCAAAATTGCCAAACAAATTCGATTCAATTCATTCAATATGGCGGGCAGATCTCTTTTTAACTTGTTCTGGAGTTGGATACTTGACTTTTTGCTAAGTTCTATTGGCATGCGTGCTCGGTGCTACCAGCTACATAAATAAAAAATCTACTATCAATTTTGAAATAGTGATAACGTTGATAGCACTGTTAAAAATGTAATGCAATATTCTTCTACTGCTTCTCCCTGCCCTTTGTTCCCGTGGAATTAATGTTGGGTATTAATTCCATGCTGATCCTATTTCACCTGGGTTCTTTCGGGCCTCCTAGTGCGAACTTCTGCACGGACGAAAAAGAAAGAAACTTCAAACTGTTTAGTCTGATCCGTGTGTACCCAGGTAATACTTTCCATACTAGGTACCGAAATGGGGTAGAGTAACAGTACTTATTTAACTAAGTAGTATTCTCTTTCCCGACCTTACCTTGGGAACATAAATAATAAAAAACTCTTTGGCAGAGATATTATACTTCAAGCTTAGAAAATCGAACTGCACTCGAGCTGCATGGTATGTTGACAGATGTAATCATTGGTGGCGAAGATTGACAGAGAGCACTGTGACAGAGAGAATCTTATAAAAATGAATCCAGGCGAGGACTTAAGCGCAGTTGCTGATGAAGAAGCAGAAATAGAAGAAAAAGAAAAAACAATTTGTGCTAGATTAGTCCTCTCAAACGAACAGGTTTGGTTTCATAATATAACGCGGCATGCTGGTCTGAATACATTTATTTATTTATTATAAATATAAATAGGAACTCCAACATGTTTGGTTACATTTTAAGGCACATTGTATTATTTTCTTAGACTGATACATCCGCAAATAATAGGCGGTGTCAACATTTTCATTATTATTTTGCTTGCAGTACAACACAACCGTTAGATAATTTAAAACTAAAGGTACTAATGAGATTTACTACACTTCATAAAGAGCTCCTATCGCCAAGCCACAACACTGGACAAGTAGATAATCATGTAGTTATGTTCATGTTTTTTTTAATAGTATTCCTACACCCATGAAACTTATAGATTTCATTATGTCCCAAAAGCTATGAAATGAACCGTATTTGAACCAAAAACCCTCCCCTTGATATGGGGATGCGATAACCAACTGTGCTATTGGATCCTAACCTCACCCTGCGAATCTTAATAAACTTCGCTACCATGACTAAGTAAGCCAGGGTACCAGGGCTTGTTCTGAGATACTTTGTTTTCTCTTGGAATCAGATATGATATAACAGTGTCATTTCATATTTATCCAATTTATTATTACAGTCTGTATAATTTTTATTCAGCTGTAGGTACATACCAACCTACCTACTTACGTTGCGGTATTTTAGCAACTTTAAAGTATGCGCATTGAAAATCACTTTTTAAAACATAATAACTCGACAAGGTCACTTTACGTGGCCAAATGAAGAACGGTCAGGCCAACATAATTATAAAAATCTCTCTTACTATGAGTATTTAGTGAGGCTGAAAAATAATGTAGCCCAAAATGGTTGGAACCTACTGCAACAAATCTAAACAAATGTTTCCATAGAGATAGAAGTACCCAGATACCTACCTACGTAAAGACCAATTTTCGTTTGATCAATTCCTAACCGCAGCCACGTAGAGTCGAAACCTTCGTTTGTTCTTCTACGGTCAAAATGGATGAAATTATTACGTTTTCTAGTGCTGTTAGATCACAAAGCCCAGAAGTTTCTGCTATAGAGGTTGACCATTTGGAAAAACCTCCCGATTTTAAAGAAGTCCATGCTAAATTAGTATTTACCCATGAACAGGTATGTTTCCAAAAACTTCAGGCTATTGTCATGCATGCCAAGTAAGTTTTACTTGAAGGGGCTACCTTCTCAGATAGTTAGTTGGAGTATTTTTTTTTTCAGGAAAGTGACTTGCGTCAAGCTTTCAACCTTCTGGACTACTCTGGAGAAGGCAAGATAAAAGCTGAAGATTTTCGTGTCGCTATTAAAGCTCTGGGTAAGCTTTTCATTCACCTATATTTTTGATGGATAGATAAGAAAGCAACGATAAGAATCAGCGCTATTTGAAAAAATCAACAAAAAATCAAAAGTTTATACAAAATGACGTATTGGTTTGTGGTTCCCTTCAAAGTTGAATTTTAGTAGGTACCTATGTTTTTCAGTGCATTTGAAGTTTTTTTTGCAAAGTTATATTATTATCAGATGCATTTCTATATTAAAACATAAAATAACAGGTTACGAGCCTACAAAAGAAGAACTCCAGCAAATGATTAGTGCTGTAGACAAAGGAGATTCTGGAAAACTCAGCTTCGAAAATTTTGAGACCGCCATCATGAGGAAGATAATGTCTCAGGACAGCGACGGGGATATTATGAAGAGCTTTCGGCTTTTTGATATGGATGATGCTGGTAGGTTGCCTGTTCTTCTAAGCTTGGTTGCGTAGAACTGGAACCTAGATTCATTATGCTATAAGACGTTTTAAAGTGATAAGTGTGATTCAATTGAATACCTTTTCACTTTGAGTTTGGCTTATGTAAAGATAAGAGATCTCTCAAGTCTAAGATTGCTGTCCTTAAACCAAGACCAAACAAGAATGTCCAAAGAGGTTAGTCAGAAGTAAGGTTTTCAATCTTCTAGCAACCGTATTTTCTTATAAAAATATATCTATAAAAAGAAAATGCGTAAAGTTATTATCTGTACTGCGTTAAGTTTACTTACTGCGTTTATACAATTCTTAAAAATATAATAACTACGTGGAAAAACTACTGAACAAGCTGATAGGTCACCTGACCTTGAGCAGTTACCTTTACCTCTGCCTAACCGAGGGACGTCTTCTATGTTTTGTATACCTACCTATTTATTTAACGGGCAACATATACCTGTGTTGTTTTGATATTTCTTTGTAAATATTGCAGGATTCATTAACTTTGAAAATGTTAAGCAAGTAACTGAGATTCTCGGTCATTACTTAACTGACGAAGAAATTGATGAAATGATGGATGATGCCGACAAGGACTGTGACGGCCTAGTAAGTACAGTTATATACATTAATTTAAAAAGAAAATTACAACTATGCATATTCATTTTATACGATACCAGCCTAGTAATTAATTTGTTCTGATTGAAAATTCCCGCGCTTTGACGTGTGTTTATTTTCTTTATCATGGAGGGAATCAAACTTGCACCACTTGCATCATAGCCAGTTACGAATTGCGGTGCGTCAGGGATTCTAAATAAATAAAATCTTTTTAATCGTTTTTGTTTTCAGATATCCGTTCAAGAATTCATGAAGATGATCAAGAACTGTGTTCATATCGTAACTCCTTAGTTAGACTAAAGTTGTCTTGAAATTAAATATTTAAATTACGATAGATTTTGTACTATTATAGTAGAAGTGTATTGCACATGGCATCCCTAAGCTTGTTTTAGGGAGCAAACTTTCCATCTTCTTATGATTAGTTTTCTGAACATTGAAAAACTTACGAAAAGAAACTTTAAACTTTTTATTCAACATTAACAGACAATTTCGTACATTACATTATTTTTCTTACTTTACATTTTTTACTATCGGTTTAAGCGAAATGTCGACGTTATAAACCTAGCTTCAGGATTGTCTGTCCTTTTTCTTCTCGTACGTGGAAGCCATTATAAACGAGATATTTCATGCTAAGAATATGACAATTTTGTTCAAAGTATTGAAACGTAGTTGTCAAAGCAAAACTTGGAACAAAACCTAATGTTTTTGTTTTGAGATTTCAAAATTCTACTGGTTTACAGTTTACTTTTATTGGTCGCTTGCTTTGCTGTATTTGTTCATGTTTCTTTGATTTGAATGAAATCAAAAGTTATAAATATAAAATCACTTGAACTTAAATATCATTGACCACATGTAGCTTGTTCAGCAGGACTTATAGAAAACTTTATTTTTCAAAGTGGTTTCTTCGAAATGGGTAATTATTATGACTTTCGAACTAACACATCGAAATTGAGTAAAAACATCGAAGTAAATTAATTTTCTTTTAATAATTACAGAGTCTGAAGATACAGCCCTTGAAAACAAATGCGAGAACCTTATGAATATTGTGGTAGAATCACGAAAACGCTTCGGTAAGATGTGCGTTGACTATGAGCAGAAAACTTCTATGATGGAGAACAAAATATTGAACTTGCAGATCGAAACCTTTTCTAATTATAGGTTTAAACCCAAGAACCCCGTGCCAACCGTCAAAAATGATGATAAGGAAATCGAGGACTTCTCTCTTGAGTTAATTGAAATGGCGAAGAGGTTTGAAGATGTCCGTAAGAAAGTTAAAAATACCCAGGAAGTAGTAATGCAGCTCAAAGCTGATGAAGTGGGGAGGCGCCTGCGGGAGCCGTTGAGGGCTGATGTTATACTTGCAAAGGTTAAAGGCAAAACTGTAACATAACTATGAAAGTGGGGGAAAGACATTTTGTGCTACTCTTATTGTTACTGCCTGTTGTTTTAAAACTGAATCTGGCAGTCCATCTTCCACTGACGACTGATAACACATAAAATTATTATTTTTGTAGCTATTAACCTTCTTTATGAAATTGACTTTTATCTAATTAAAGTTTTGTAAAGGCATTTGTATTAATTTTTAGAGTAGTTTCTTCTTGAATAGATATATTTAATATTATACATTTTATTAATAATAAATAAATAAATAAATCGAATCAACTCAAACAGCCCCAAACTAAGTCAAAGTTTGTACTATGGGAACTAGGTAGCTGATTTTATACATTATACTTTTTTTTGTAAATATATTCTTATAATAATATATAACACCCAGACAAAGAACAAACATCAATGTTCATCACCACACAAATGTTTGTTCTCGGTGGGGATTGAACCCCGGCCTATGGCATGCTTGTGTTAAGGATTTCAAACAAAATCAATTTGGTATAGTAGTAGTTACACACGGATATGCATGCAGGCCTATACACTGCTCGCTTATAAATCCTGGTAGGGGCCGGAAGGCTGGTAAACATCATTTCTTCTGCTGCAGACTTTTATTTGGCTTTGTAAGGCATAATCTGTATCCGTGTGCACAAACTGTCCATTCCCTATGATTTGTAATCCATAACTGAACAAGTTATTTTTTTAATCATTGTATTTCTATGATACATACTTGTTTTATATCTTTTGTTCAGAGTTAAAATATTTTCTTGTGAAAGACTGGTAGCGACATCTATTGACATCTTCATAGCTTTAATCGGGAGGTAAAAACTCGCCATCTAGCGTCGAGTAGATAAGGTTTAGATTTATTTATTGCCAGTGCAATAAATGGTTGTCAGCAGCGATAAACGGCTCTACATATTGTCTATGCCTTTAATTATCGGTCCATTTATATTAACTCTTTTTTCGGATAGTTTATAGATCTTTCAGTATTATTTGTCGGTTTTCGATTTTTGGTATGATGGAGTCCGGTTATTGTACGACATGATAATGTACAGCACGATAATGTACAGCATGATAATTGGAATCCACTTTGGTACCTTTTTGGATTCGTTTTATCGGGTGTACATTATCGGGGTGTGCATTATCTGGATGTGCAATATGTCACGTGTCAATAATGTACAGCCAGCTAATGTACAACATGATATTGTACAGCACGATAATGTACAGCACGATAATTGGAAGCCAATTTAGTACCTCGAAGCTATGCCTCGTTTTCATGTGCGAGATGTGTTCAAGTGCGACTGTCTTGCTGCTTGCTTTGTTTGCTTTAATAAAATTCAAGAAGAAGTTTTTGGATTTCTTCAAATCAAAACATGCCTGAATGCATGTTTTGTTTCGTTATTTATTTTGTTTGTTGTTTCTAGTATTTTTAGTGGTGCTACTAGTAGGTACCGTATGCAGTGATTATTTTCAGAAACAGAAATTCGAGAGGTCTAAACTTTCGATAAATGTTGTTGTATATTGACTGAAAATAGGAACATTATGAACGCATTAACATAAATATAATTTAAAATTTTGTACTGCACTGTAGCGAAGCAGAGTGTGGGTGTATTCATCATCAATACATCAACAAGCAGCAAAAAATAACTATACATATTCAGGATGATTTCTGCAGGGGAAATGTCTTTTATTTATGGCAAACGCCTACACGCCCAGTGAGTAAGGATAATCAACTTTGAGTTCCTACGAACCTGGTAATAGAATACGAAAAATCAGAAAAGAGAAGTCTGATTATAATTTTATGAACAAAGTTTCTTCACTGTAGTAACAGAGGAGTAGGTACATATGCCCCAAGAGCTTAATAAAATAAGAAAATGGTGTTCTTTGTCGGAATCATGATAATTAGTACCTATGAGAAGAATTGGTGAAGAGAGCTACCAATACACTTGATGCCACCGTTGTCCGGCACCCGATATGCAGCATCCACTCACTCTTATAATAATTACAACTGGAGTTTACACAGAGGACTATTAGAGGGTTGCAGAGTTGTTGTTGAATTTGTATACCATGTAGTGTTTCTCGATTGACCTGGCCTTTTAAATATACCTACTTACTCTACATAGTATGGTTATAAATTGGTGTATGAAATTATGGAATAGGTAGTAAAGTTGTAAATTAAACATGAACATGATACCTATATAATTTTAATGTACCTATTTCAAGACAGACTCTGAAACTATGTTGTGTTATATACTACTTTATGTATTTTTAATAAATAAATAAATTTAAGTATAATGTTGATTTTGAATATGACCTAGGTAGGTACCTATAGTATTTCAATAGTAGTAGTAGTTTGTTAGCTTGCGTACTCACCTAGCATTGCAACCATAAAACCAAAGAGATAATGGACAAGACAATAATCAAATCAAAAAACATTTATATTGTGTCACAAAAACATTGGTAAAATATAAGAATAATATTGGTTAGCACAACAAAATCGGTTGTCACTCAGTTTTATGGATTAGGATTAGTTTAAAAGGAGAAGCACTCGCTGGAGTGCACCTTCTAAAAGACAAACGACCCACCACAAACCTGCTCATAGTCTGAAGACTGATCGCAGATGAAATTGGAACAAAAAGAAAACTCAGTTTTATGCTGTAATAGAGTTTGATACACTAGTATGATTGGTTTTAATATATCATGTTTAGGTATAGGTAAATCTAGATATTGCAAATATTCCGAAAACATATCTAATCAATATTTTGAATCTCATCAACATTATTGATTTTGTGGACAGACATGTCAAAGGCTGGTCTACCTATATTATTCAGGTAGTCCAGGGTGGCATCTTATAGATTGCTCAGGGCATAGGGGTACATACAGTGGACCATTAAATGTGATATGGATTTAGGATCATTGCTACCTTCACAGCATTAATCCTCAGTGCAGCGTCATACTTATGCTCAAGTCGAGCCTGCAGAGGCTGCAGAGGCAAGTGAATGAAATAAACAAAGATCTTCATGACAACTTGGGTAGGTAATTTGGAATTTTAAGTTTGTCTAAGCAAAACTTTTGAACCATTGATCCAATCTGCATGAAATTTGGGAGGAAGGTTGACAGTTTTTATTTGAAAAATTTATTGGTAGTAAGTACCTACCTACCTATAAATCAAACAACTTCTCACTTGCAAAATTTCAACAGAAATATTTAGAGGATGTTCTAGGTATACCATACCATACCATAGATAGTAAGGGGTAGACAGAGGCAAGTCCAAATAAGGTGTTCGGGATATTTTGTAGGCACCTTGTTTGCATCGCAGTGAGTAGGTATGTCAATATCAGAACTATCCCTTTCGCAATGACTCAACTCCCACTCCACACATCCATGCCAGCCATTTTATTCCTATATAGATAAGGTCTATTTTAGAAAATCTTAATCAATTAATTTACTAAATGAATTTTAATTGTTTCTCTAGAAAATAAGATCGAATTTCCAAAACTACTATTTTGTCACTCATGATCTGTGGAGCTGTTTTCAGGTCTACACATAAATGTGATACAGAGCTAGCCGTGGGTAGAAGGAGTCAGACGTACGCGTCTGGAGCTGCTCATACCGTAGTGAGCGCGTCAGTACCGGCTCTATTTCTTTTGGAGCGACTCAACAGCTCTCATGCCTAATATAAATTTTATTCCTAGGTAGATAGGGTCTATATTACAAAAAAGATATCCAGATCAAAAATTTTGCTAAATGAATTTGAATTTTTTCGTCTAGATAATAAGATCTAATTTTCAATGCTGCATTTTTGGAGCCGCTCATCTGTGGAGCGGTTCTCAGGGTCTACTCAAAATTGTGATACACAACTCAAACGGTTCAAAGATTGGTTTTATGATAAATAGAACCCTGAACCGTTTGAGTAGAATATTTATTTTGATTCATTGGGAGGTTTGCTACGTACTCGAACCGTTGAATCGTTTGAAGTAATATCTGCGCAGGCGAATGACTTATGAAGTAAGGATGAATTGAACAACAGAAAATCTTGATGCAAATTATTTACCACATTATTTTAATTATTTATTTATACGGTGGTACCAATTTGCATCAAGATTTTCTGTTGTATCTTTTATTGAATAAAAAGGTTGTGTACATTATAAATAAGGTTCATTTTACAAAGTTAACTAAATTTACTTGAGGGTTTTTTCGGCTGCCCGTGGATTCTCTCAGCAATGATTGCTTACATAATTTTTGAAGGAATATTTTCCGATTAGGAACGCCACACAATAATAATAAAATGTGATATTAATAGAAAATGTAACAATACGGTGGAAAATAATTTGCATCAACATTTTTATTGTTGTTCTTTTATTGAAGAAGGTTCATTTTACAAAGTTGAACTAAATTTACTTGATGACTAGCGGCCTGTCCCAGCTTCGCATGGGTGGTCATAAATTTTTTGAACATTTTAGGATAAACTTAGACCGTGGGTTCGAGCCTCGCGTCTACTTATTTCATACATTTGCGCGCGCTTCTCCTTGAGTGAGTGAAATCGCACCCCGAGCGTGACCCGTGGACCCGTTAACATTTTTAATTTCGTCATATCTTTTGAATGGAATGTCCGATTTGAAAAATTTAAGAAGTAATCTATAGGTATTGAAACCGTCTTAATTATGAAATGATTTATTTGGATAAGGATTAATACCAAGGTACAAATAAAGACCTTTTTCTGGCGGCGGCATTTCAATTAAGTTTTTATAATAAACTAGCGGCCTGTCCCAGCTTCGCATGGGTGGTCATAAATTTTTTGAACATATTAGGATAAACTTAGACCGTGGGTTCGAGCCTCGCGAGCCTACTTATTTCATACATTTGCACGCCAGAGACTGAAATCGCATCCCGAGCGTGACCCGTGGACCCGTTAACGTTTTTAATTTCGTCATATCTTTTGAATGGAACGTCCGATTTGAAAAATTTAAGAAGTAATCTATAGGTATTGAAACCGTCTTAATTATGAAATGATTTATTTGGATAAGGATTAATACCAAGGTACAAATAAAGACCCTTTTCTAGCGGCGGCATTTCAATTAAATTTTTATAATAAAAAAACACTTATTGTGACATAACTATAATAGTTAGACATATGCTGTCGCGACATTTTTTGTAGATGATGACGTGTTCTACAAAATCGTTGTACATTACTTTGTTCTATCATCAATAGTTTTCGCAGCGCACGCGATGTAAGGTTTTTGGTTTCCACCTTGGGTTACATTATTGGAGTTTTAGTAAGGATCCCTGATTTTTTTGAAAATATAATATAGCCTATGTTACTCAGGGATAATGTAGCATTCTAATGGAGAAAGAATTTTTGAAATCGGACCAGTAGTTTTTGAGCCTATTCGTTACATACAAAAATACAAAAATACAAAGCTTTCCTCTTTATAATATTAGTGTAGAAGAACACTTATAATAAAAGAACACTTATTGTGACATAACTATAATAGTTAGACATTAGACATGGGCGTTTTCGTTTTTTCCCGCAAACGGTTATCTAACCGATATACAGTTTGCATATCGATATAGAAAACGGTTTTCTGATATCGATATCAGTCGTATGGGTTGCAAACGATAACATGATTTTTAGTTATGGCAAATTAACAACGAAACGACAAACGCAAACTATTTGGCTATTGTTACGTCATATTCGCTTCATCTCTTTTTTGCCAGTAAAACAATTCATTCTTAGAAAGAGAGGTAGCGAATATCAATTGGAGTTTGTTTCATATCGTTTGGTTTGTGAAGTTTTCGTTTTGTTCGTGTCTTTAGTAGGCAACAGTTGAGGTTTTGAACAGTTAATATGATATCGGATATGTTGATATGAATATCGATATGGTATGATATCTAACCCATATCCGATATAAGTTACGTTTTGATATATCCGACTCATGTCTATTAGACATATGCTGTCGCGACATTTTTTGTAGATGATGACGTGTTCTACAAAATCGTAGTACATTATTTTGTTCTATCATCAATAGTTTTCGCAGCGCACGCGATGTAAGGTTTTTGTTTTCCACCTTGGGTTACATTATTGAAGTTTTAGTAAGGATCCCTGATTTTTTTGAAAATATAATATAGCCTATGTTACTCAGGGATAATGTAGCATTCTAATGGTGAAAGAATTTTTGAAATCGGACCAGTAGTTTTTGAGCCTATTCGTTACATACAAAAATACAAAGGTTTCCTCTTTATAATATTAGTGTAGATGTAGATTATTTCGTCTGCCCGTGGCTTCACTCACGCGGTAGCAATGATTACTAACATAATTTTTGAAGGATTTTTCCCGATTAGAAACTTTACACAATATTATTAGAATAAAAAAAATAATGCTTTCGTAAATAGGTAGGATAGGATCATAGATTTATAATACTATAGATTGCCTACGAGCGTATACCCGAGCAAGACGGACAACAAGTATATACAATTTATGGGTTGCCATATCATACTATTTTCACCCAACCAAGCATAAGCTATGATGTCGCCGCGGCTCCAGTTGTTTGTTTAATGATGTTTAATTAAAGCTAGTTTCTGCAGTTTAATAGTTTGTACCCTCCTCTACGTTACGCCATTTTAATATCTTCTAAGGAATGAGCTAGAAAAAAGCCTACACAGCTCAGTTGGTAGCCTTCTGCGCCGTAGGCCGTGGGTTCAATCCTACCGAGAACAAACATTTGTGTGATGTG
Source organism: Chloroclysta siterata (assembly GCA_932294275.1). Lineage (NCBI taxonomy): Eukaryota > Metazoa > Arthropoda > Insecta > Lepidoptera > Geometridae > Chloroclysta > Chloroclysta siterata. The sequence continues at coordinate 5,322,334 of OW028595.1, forward strand.
GTACTAGACGTTTGTTCTCTGCCTGGGTGGTTGTGATTTGGCTTATTTTGGGGCTATATAGTGCTGTGTGGAGCGTCCACCAATATTTATAAAAAATAAAATAAAAAAAACGGGGTGAACTGGCACTAAACTGGCATTTTAGACATTGACATCAGAACCCTAGGCCCCGCGAGTTAGAGTCCTGGATTTTCCTAGTGAGGGGGACAGAGCTAGCTAGTGGTGCTATTCTTCGCATTCTACCACCTACCAATAGTTTAACTATGTTACTGCACCAGCTAGGTAAATTTTTTATGAATAAAAAACAATTTATTTATTTATCATTGATTTATTTATTCTACATCCCTACTCATCAGAAACCGAAATTCAAGAGGTTAATTTATAACGCGTGCTTCAATTTTAAATTAAGTAGGTATAAACAATACATCTTAACAGGAGTAAGCCAGCTTATGCTAGAGCTGACCATAAGCCTGAGCAATGCCACCACTTTGCCCTGAAGCGCGAAGTGGTGGCATTATGAATACAGCTATCCTCAGAACATCACTATGAATATGTCATAAATACATTAAAATATATCACTTGTAAGTACGTATTTATTTATTAGACGATAAATATTTAATAGTTTGTACATAACAATTTCAGATGAGAATATTTTCTTAATTCACATTTTTTAAAGCAAGATTTTTGAACATACTTTTTATAGCCAGAAAAAAAAGCGGAGATACCGTTTATGTTGAAATAGCCCAAAAGTTTTTTAGTCTGTAAGTTTCTTGCCTGTTCTTCTAGGCTTTGGTTGCGCGCGAGGAACTAGCGGTACATTCACCTAGTACCAATTTAAGACGTTTCAAAGAGATCCTTGTGATTGTACTGAATAAAGACCGTTTTGATTTTGATTTTGGAGCTTGGTGACCTGGAGCTTGGTAACCCTTAGCTTTAACCCACCAGCCCAAAGTAGTTGCATCTTTGGGAAATCTGTAAAACAAACAAGTTATTATTAGGCATATGTAGGTATTTAATTATACTACGCGATGGTGGTCTCAGACATAAAATAACTACCAACTTCTCATATGAAAATCGTGAGGAGAGTTAAATTATTAAAATGTAACGCAAAGCTAAAAAAATAAATTAAATGAAATTAAAATATATGTACCTACTACCTATACCTATATTATATTTTTTTTCATTATGTACTTAAGTCAAACAAACCTTATTTCTTTGAATAAGGTAATAATAAGTTGCGACATTGTCATTTTTTTCTAGATTATTGTGTGTATTTGAACTTATCCTAACATATCAGTCGAATCCACCCTAAAGTTGTTCGTTTCCCAACATTTTTGGCAAATAGATTTTGTTTTAGTTGGCAGCCCGAAAGATCGTATAACCCAGCCAAATTATGTTTCTATAGAACTCTTAGATCAAGAATACAATAGATAGAGCATCAAATAATAATACCAAGAGTAAGAGAGACGCAATAATACAAATTATACCTATGAGTGAGAGAAATATAAAATAAATGTTTTGTCCCTTTCTGCGTATACGTTTTTGATTGTTTAGCACCAAGTTTGGTGCTAAACAAACCGCTTGGTGCTTGTGAGTTTACAGGTGTTTAGTGCCAAAGTTCTTTGAAAATAGTGTGTGCCTAGGTCCCAGTATACGTAGAGTTAAGTTTATAATGTGGTGCATTGTAGTATTTTAGGCTGTGATAATGATACAGCTCGGAAAACTGAAAATTAAGCTTCCTTCGGTAAGTAGCACTTTTGTGTTCTATTTGTCAATTAAACTATAAAACGGAGAATGCACAGTGTCCACAATTAATCATTTAACGGTTGTGTTTACTTTCTATCGCATATCATAGTAGATTTCTAGAATTTAATTATTTTGTAAAATTGAGTATAGGTTACTATAAACCACACAAATGACATGGCTATTCAAACCGATACAGTTCTATAGAAACATAATTTGGCTGGGTTATACGATCTTTCGGGCTGCCAACAAAAACAAAATCTATTTGCCAAAAATGTTGGGAAACGAACAACTTTAGGGTGGATTCGACTCTGATATGTTAGGATAAGTTCAAATACACACAATAATCTAGAAAACAAATGACAATGTCGCAACTTATTATTACCTTATTCAAAGAAATAAGGTTTGTTTGACTTAAGTACATAATGAAAAAAAATATAATATAGGTATAGGTAGTAGGTACATATACAGGGTGTAAACGCATGTACGACATTAAATTGAAACACGTACTGTGAATTGCATTTTTAGATTTTAGGCGTTGGTTTTATAAAAAAAGCCTGAATATTTATCGAGATATCGATACTTTTCCAATAAATCAGTTTTAAGCAACCTGTAGCTATAATCACTCGTGCTCAGGTCAATTTTCCGGGGTCACGAAATCATATTTAATGAATCAAAGGAAAAAAAAAGTAGGAAGATACCAAATTTACACGCGTTAGAGCGATCTAGACGACGTGACCAGGATAGATACATTTCGCGTGCGTATTGGAAAGAGACAGACCCAGCTCGCTCTGCCCCGCGCCGCCCGCCGCCGCCAGGCCATTGCGCCCGTTGAATGGAATGAATTTGTTTGAATTTTAGTTAATGTTTTGAAAGCGTCCTTGACACATCTGGTTTTGAAAATTGTAGATTCGTTTTATTACTTTCGTCGTAAATTTGGTTCGATTTAAGTACTGCGAAAGACGCTTTTTGGGTGTGTATTTCTGTTATTAAAATAAGTAGGTAACTACCTATTTAGAACTACGAAACAGAGGCCTGTGTGTGTTTTTTGGTAATGAAACTTTTGTCGTAAATTTCGTTGGATTTAAGTATCGCGAAAGAGGTTTTTTGAGTGTGTTTTTTTGTTATTAGGTATCTACCTATCTAGAACCGCGTAACAGACGCATGTGTGTGTTTTTTGTAATGAAACTAAGTGCCTATCTATGGTGTGTAGTCTAACAGCTGTGTATTGCTGAAAGTACCTACGGGCGGACATTCACCGTGCGTCGTTTAAATTTTGTGTGATTTGACGGATTTGAGGTAGGTACTTAACGATTTTTATGCTACCTACATACCAAAAGTGTAGGTACCTAATACTTTTGATGCGCCGCCCGCTCGACCTTCACGGCTCGCCGGCCGGCGGCACCTTTGTCTCTGTCTGTGCGCTAGCGCCGAAAAGCGAGCAGGTAAGGTATATCTGACTTTATCTGCGCGCGGGATTTTCGCTCTTATTGGCACCGACGAGTAATCAATGAACGTACGTTTCTTTGTTTGTATACATTACACAGAGTGTTTTATAATTTTATGCTTTTACTGATATTTAGTTTGTTTGAAAATAAAAAAAACTCAATTATGAATGAATGTAAATAAAACCTTTTTTAAATCAATACTAGATAGTAGCACTACACGTGTTTCAATTTAATGTCGTACAGTCGTTTACACGTTGTATTTTAATTTCATTTAATTTATTTTTTTAGCTTTGCGTTACATTTTAATAATTTAAGTCTCCTCACGATTTTCATATGAGAAGTTGGTAGTTATTTTATGTCTGAGACCACCATCGCGTAGTATGATTAAATACCTACATATGCCTAATAATAACATGTTTGTTTTACAGATTTCCCAAAGATGCAACTACTTTGGGCTGGTGGGTTAACGCTACGGGTTACCAAGCTCCAGGTCACCAAGCTCCAAAATCAAAATCAAAACGGTCTTTATTCAGTACAATCACAAAACGAAACGTTTAAACGTCTTAAATTGGTACTAGGTGAATGTACCGCCAGTTCCTCGCACGCGACCAAAGCCTAGAAGAACAGGCAAGAAACTTACGGACTAAAAAACTTTTGGGCTATTTCAACATAAACGGTATCTCCGCTTTTTTTTCTGGATATAAAAAGTATGTTCAAAAATCTTGCTTTAAAAAGTGAGAATTAAGAAAATATTCTCATCTGAAATTGTTATGTACAAACTATTAAATATTTATCGTCTAATAAATAAATACGTACTTACACGTGATATATTTTAATGTATTTATGACATATTCATAGTGATGTTCTGAGGATAGCTGTATTCATAATGCCATCACTTCGCGCTTCAGGGCAAAGTGGTGGCATTGCTCAGGCTTATGGTCAGCTCTAGCATAAGCTGGCTTCCTCCTGTTAAGATGTATTGTTTATACTTAATTTAAAATTGAAGCACGCGTTATAAATTAACATTTTGAATTACGGTTTCTGATGAGTAGGGATGTAGAATAAATAAATCAATGATAAATAAAAAAAATGTTTTTTATTCATAAAAATTTTACCTAGCTGGTGCAGTAACATAGTTAAACTATTGGTAGGTGGTAGAGTGTGAAGAATAGCACCACTAGCTCTGTCCCCCTCACTAGGAAAATCCAGGACTCTAGCTCGCGGGGCCTAGGGTTCTGATGTCAATGTCTAAAATGCCAGCTTAGTGCCAGTTCGCCCTGTTTTTTTTATTTTATTTTTTATAAATATTGGTGGACGCTCCACACAGCACTATATAGCCCCAAAATAAGCCAAATCACAACCACCCAGTCAGAGAACAAACGTCTAGTATCACATCACACAAATGTTTGTTCTCGGTAGGATTGAACCCACGGCCTACGGCGCAGAAGGCTACCAACTGAGCTGTGTAGGCTTTTTTCTAGCTCATTCCTTAGAAGATATTAAAATGGCGTAACCTAGAGGAGGGTACAAACTATTAAACTGCAGAAACTAGCTTTAATTAAACATCATTAAACAAACAACTGGAGCCGCGGCGACATCATAGCTTATGCTTGGTTGGGTGAAAATAGTAAGATGTGGCAACCCATAAATTGTATGTACTTGTTGTCCGTCTTGCTCGGGTATACGCTCGTAGGCAATCTATAGTATTATAAATCTATGATAGAACTGTATCGGTTTGAATAGCCATGTCATTTGTGAGGTTTATAGTAACCTATACTCAATTTTACAAAATAATTAAATTCTAGAAATCTACTATGATATGCGATAGAAAGTAAACACAACCGTTAAATGATTAATTGTGGACACTGTGCATTCTCCGTTTTATAGTTTAATTGACAAATAGAACATAAAAGTGCTACTTACCGAACGAAGCTTAATTTTCAGTTTTCCGAGCTGTATCATTATCGCAGCCTAAAATACTACAATGCACCACATTATAAACTTAACTCTACGTATACTGGGACCTAGGCACACACTATTTTCAAAGAACTTTGGCACTAAACACCTGTAAACTCACAAGCACCAGGCGGTTTGTTTAGCACCAAACTTGGTGCTAAACAATCAAAAACGTATACGCAGAAAGGGACAGAACATTTATATTATATTTCTCTCACTCATAGGTATAATTTGTATTATTGCGTCTCTCTTACTCTTGGTATTATTATTTGATGCTCTATCTATTGTATACTTGATCTAAGGATAGGATAGTAATTTCGATCTATTACTACCGACCATACATACATAAATAAAGTTAGATACTTGGTACATACATTACTTAAAAACTAGGTTATAAGTTGCAGAAGGACTTATTTACATATACCTAGTCTTTCTTTTATACAATTCGTCAGGTAGTACTACCACGACCACATCATGCCTATTTCTACCGCCAAGCATCGTTGCTGCGTTTCTTGTGTTTCGTCGTGTGTGTGTGGTTTGACACCTCAGGCTTGCCGGTAGAATTACAGTTAAATGAGTCGTCCGCAATAACGTCTGTACGTTACGTTAAGTTGATGGATGAACAGTGCATCGTAGGACACGTATAAATATTGCGTGACTTGCGAGCTTTGATAAAGATGATGTTTACGATTTAACATCAGGTGGGTTATCAACATCTGCTTGTTCTGATGAGATTTATTTAAAACATTATAATGTATATACAAATGTATATTGTAATGTATATGTATACTATACATGGAACATACAGATGACCTGATGATGAGTGGAAAAAAATAAAACTCTTTATTTTACAAAGCCTCGCAAGGTTATGGTGACTTTGAAAAACCCTCCCAAATGAGGCCAATATTCAAAAGTAGAATTATTCAAGCTTTTTATGAAGGTCACTTCATAAAGGTAACTAGAAGTAGGTAAGTAAAGTAGCTAACATAGTCGTGTCTTCGCGAATCCTGCAATTGCTCGATGGTTGCTTGAAGTCTTTGAAGTTACAGTGCCACAAAGTCCAGATATGTTTGTGGCACTGTACTGTAGTACCCTGAAATTCTGAGCCGTTTGAACCACGGTTCAACTTCTTTCAATTATGTTTGGACTTTTTTCTGACTACCGCCTACTAACTCGGTATGGTAACCAAGTTTCAACTGAATTGGCCTAATATTACTAATAATATAAAATTATATAATATTTTACGTTTTGGGCTCGTTCATTTTTCTACAAAATTATTGTTACATAAAGTCTTATAAATTATTCGTCTGATGGTTCGTATGAAAGGTCGGACAGTGGAAATGTTTATAAATGTAATACTCAGACAAAATAAAAAAGTAAAGACGGAACTCTGTGAACAGCAAAGTGAGGCCGGCCAAACTACGCCTTGACGTGTACATACACAATTACACACACACACGTACAACGTAACTATGCCTACACGGGAATACACGGGTGTTCGCTAAGTTCGTGGGCCCCACGTGTCCGGCGAACACACGGATGTACCCAAGATTTCGAGCCCATTGGTTGCTCACTTCTACGAGGTCAAATTACCTTAACGCCCATTGGCTGCACTCATTGTGAAGCTAGGTTCAATACAGAACGAAATACAGACAATACCGAGACCAGAAATTCATACTCACCGAACGAAATTGTCAAACATTGCGTTGATGGCTGGTCTGTCGGTCATTTTGACCCACGGCAACGCGATATCTTCCCCGTTTGTGGACAGATTTTTTGATTATTATTTCTTAAAATAGATAAGTTGTGTTAGATTATAATCATGATAGACGTTTTATTTAGTAATGTTATTTTTGTAATTTTGGGGTAATTTGAATTGTCAAGACAACACCGGCCTCCGCACACATGTTTAGAAAACTGGCCTCACTTTTCTGTTCGTGGAGCTCCGTCTTTACTTTTTTATTTTGTCTGAGGCCGGCCATAGAAAAAATAATAGTTAGTATTGCGCGAGCGCTGCGTTTCGTTTCGAATGAGACAAACATTTAAGAATGGTTCTCGGGTCAGTAGTAAGTAGTATTAGGCTAGTACAGATAAAGGGTAACCAATTATCATCCTTTTTTTGGGATATTCTTTTTAATTAATTATTTAGAGTTTTAGCTACATCTAAGTGATCAGTAACAGACACTGATCATATAGTTCATTTTTTTTGGTAATTACAAAATAGTGGTGTATTATACTGTACCTACACAGGCCCGACCACGGGTCCATATATTGATGAAACAGCTCCTTTATCAAAAAACGAACTTTCATTGAAACAACACTTGAAACTTTGTTTCAATATTTATTGACTTTTGATGGTCACTGTGCTTACTAGGGTTGCCACCTTTTTGCATTTAAAGTACATTGGTTATTATAGGTAAGAAAAAAAAAGTACATAGTATCAAAATAAAGTACAAATTTTTTAGGTACAATTTGAGGTTAGGTTGTGTTTAGAAATTGTTAAAAACGAGTGCTTAAGTGATGTGGCGCTGGCGAGAGGCGAAATCGATTCAGCATCAATCGTTAAAGTCGTTTAACGAAAAAATACTTACGACTAAACTATTCAAAATCCCAAAGAAATTAAATCATGCGAAATAAAGTATTTTGGTGTACTTTATTGTTCTCATAAAGTATAGAGTACAATTACCTGAAATAAAGTACAATACTTTATTATAAAGTACGGGTGGCAACCCTAGTGCTTACCTACCTACTTATGACGATTGGAATCATATCGCTCTTGTTTTCTACCTACATCATACCAAACTGAAACAGGTTCACTGCCCCCCCTCCCCTCGTAGATATCCCCTCAGACCTTTTAGTACCAAGTAGGTTGGTACTTACCTAAAACTCATGATTTTTTTAGAACGTTTAGGGGAGGTAGTCAGACGTAGGTAGGTACATCCAAACATGACATTTGGTATAATGAAAAATATAGGTACATACCTACCTACATACCCTCAATTTGCAGTAGTTGGTATACCTACCATACGTGACAGGTAGCAAGCCCATCGCCGCTGTTAGAATACTTACTGGTTTCCTCACGATGTTTTCGTTCAACGTTTAAAACCACTGACATTGCGCACATAATTTTTTCGATAGGAAATATCAATTGGTGCACGACTGGATTTGAAACTGGATCCTATCGTATACTTACTTAAAAACTAAAGTTCAACTAAGGTATAAACTTGGGAACAGTACGAATGTACTGTAGAACCCACCTAGGGTTCTAGTAAGAAGTGGTCTAGCCTTGATGTAATATCTACTAGATCTACGTTAGGCTAAGTAAGTAGGTATAGGATGGGTACGAATTAGGGCATGAATACCGGAATCCCGTAATACCGAAATACCGGGATCCCGGAAGATTTTTTCGGTATTTCAATACCGGGATTGAAGGAAATCAATACCGGCATTGTTCGGTATTGAAATCGAATAATCAATATCGAATGTTGGGTGCAATTAGGCATATTAAATTAAAATAAAATAATAGAATTTATTATTGATATTGATTATTGACAATGTCAAAATTTTAATAGGTATTTAATAGTAGATTGTTTACCAAGGGAGCAAACAACTTTTTTTTATGGCGAGAGTGTTTTTTGAATCCAGAGCGGAGCGAAGGATTCTAGAGTAGAATCCCGAGCGTAGCGAGCGATTCTAAAGTAGAATCCTAAGCGTAGCGAGGGATTCAAAGTACTTCACTCGAGCTTAAAATAGTGTTGCTCCCGAGGTGGACACTCTACTTTTTATCACCCTCTATGAGAAAATAGCTCCAAAATAAGTCCCAAAGTCCCAAAGTCACGAAGTCACAAAGTCACAAAGTCACGAAGTCACGAAGTCACATAGTCATATTGTCACATTGTCACATAGTCTCATAGTCATAATCATGTATTCATTGTAATTTTATTTATTTTCATAAAACTAAGTAAAATCTGAATTTGAGTAAACAATTATGAACAAAGGTGGAATGCGCGTTTCACGTGTTTTTGTTTATTTTTATTTAGTTCAGGCGCTTTTTTTTTAATTATAAAGCCTGCTTGTTCATACAGTGTTCATGATCTCTTTGGTGATTAGAACTTTTACTCAATAAGCACATTCCAAATTCAAATCACATTACCGCCCTTGGGATCAAAGTGCTATTTTGCTGCCTGTTTTCGAAGAGCAAACTATCTCCTTTCGAATTGATGTGATAAAAAGTTAATTACCTATTGAGTTTTAGTCAACATTACCATTTCTACATCTACATCTACACTAATAATATTATAAAGAGGAAACATTTGTATTTTTGTATTTTTGTATTTTTGGATTTTTGTATGTAACGAATAGGCTCAAAAACTACTGGTCCGATTTCAAAAATTCTTTCACCATTAGAATGCTACATTATCCCTGAGTAACATAGGCTATATTATATTTTCAAAAAAATCAGGGATCCTTACTAAAACTCCAATAATGTAACCCAAGGTGGCAAACAAAAACCTAACATCGCGTGCGCTGCGAAAACTATTGATGATATAACAAAACAATGTACTACGATTTTGTAGAACACGTTATCATCTACAAAAAATGTCGCGACAGCATATGTCTAACTATTATAGTTATGTCATAATAAGTGTTCTTTTATTATAAAAAATTAATTGAAATGCCGCCGCTAGAAAAGGGTGTTTATTTGTACCTTGGTATTAATCCTTATCCAAATAAATCATTTCATAATTAAGACGGTTTCAATACCTATAGATTACTTCTTAAATTTTTCAAATCGGACATTCCATTCAAAAGATATGACGAAATTAAAAATGTTAACGGGTCCACGGGTCACGCTCGGGGTGCGATTTCACTCACTCAAGGAGAAGGACGTGCAAATGTATGAAATTAGTAGACGCGAGGCTCGAACCCACGGTCTAAGTTTATCCTAAAATGTTCAAAAAATTTATGACCACCCATGCGAAGCTGGGACAGGCCGCTAGTCTTAGATAAAAATAGAGGAGTCCATCCAACTAAAGCTTATGAATATCTGATGCGTATTTTGCTAACAAGCGTTGAGACCTGAGAGTGAGCGAATATTTTCTTCTGCGGGATACTTTTGTAACCGATTAATAAGTAAAATCTCTCAGATAAAATGCTAGATTCTCTTTCACATTACGAATATTGAGAACACATTAACAAGAAGAACGTTTTTTGACCAAATAATAATGACGTTAATGATGAGTTGATTATTGTCTAGGTACCTATAATCTTATTACAAGCCAAAATTGGTTACTACAGTCATCTTAGAGCACACGATAGACAAATCAATAAACAAGCAGTAACAATGTCGCCGTTGTCGAAACCGGCCTGGACGACATCATCATCATTACGTGTGATGATAAAATTTTTTATTTAATTTTTCTAAGCTACAATGTTTATCCGTATATAGAAATATTTAATTTAAATAAAAGTTATATAATTGATAGTATGACTACATTTGGTACGTACGTTTACGTACGTTTAAGTTCATTTAATTTAATTACTTATATGATTAATGAGGCTGAAAAACAAATTGTGTTTATCATATTATATTAGAATATAATGTGATTTCTTATAAAAACACAAAGCTCCTTATCCTACATGCATCGTTTGCGTACCTAGATAGATGTAGGTAAAAGGAAATATAAGTAACGTTAGTTTGTTGATTGATCTATTTTGTTATTATTTTGATACAAATTATTTTGATTTTATTCCTGCAGTTTTTCTTCGTTTCAAGTCTTTGTTTAATAGATCTTGCTAAAGTTAGCTTGAATTACATACAATTGTAGTTTTATACGTACAAAAACTAGAATTTTTAATAAAATTGCCAATACCGGTATTAGTACCCGGATTCCGGTATTGGGCTCCAGTACCGAACTCAATACCAGTATTGAGATTAGTCCCGGTATTGCATGCCCTAGTACGAATGAATGTACCTTAAGTAGGTACGTTACAGTATCTAGCCGTAGCCTCAAAAGCCGTCACAGCTCAGTTGGTAATAGCTCTGCCTTCTGCTGTGGGCTGTGCGTTCCATCCCCACCAAGAACAAAATTTATTTGTGTGACGAACATAGTTTGTTCAGTCTGGGTATTATTATATGTTACAAGTACCTAATTCTAATTCTAAATACAAGTACCTATGTATGATTTCATAAAAAAAATTTTTTTATTTAAATAGCTATCAGGACCCCATAATACAAGCTTTGCTTAGTTCGGGGCTAGAGTTGTGCAAAGTCCACCAATTTTATTGATCGAGTGAGCGAAGCGAACGAAGATTCTAGTTTCAACTTGGGCGATTTGGCATTTTATGTATGTATGTATGTATGTATGTATGTATGTATGTTTGTCTGGCCATAACTTTCGAACCGTTGATCCGATCTGCATGAAATTTGATAAGACGACAGCTTGTACTTGAGAAATTTACTGGTAAGTATATGAGTAAAATCGGATGAAGGGTTTTTAAGATATGGGGTTTTTAAAGGGGGCAAAAATAAAAAAAGTGACTTAAAAAAATCAAGTTACATGTCATACGAAAGGGCTTTGTTTGGACATTCCAAAACAATTTTTACTTTTTTTCTGGGACGCTTGGTTTTTGAGATACAACAAAAAAGTTAAATTAAGATAACCAGCGACCCAAGAGCTCCCATCTCTAAGAGTTTCGTTGGCATCAAGGTTTTTCTACTGGTCGGCCAGTTACTTTGCTTTTTCTTATTTTTTTTTCTTGAAATAAATTAAGGAGGTACTCATTTCTCATAAAATGGTGACAACGACCAGGTCTGATGATGGAGCCAAGGTCTGTTCAACGGAACTCTTCAATAAATAGGCCAATAGAGTTGAAACTTGGTTACCGTACCAAGTTAGTTGGCGGTAGTCTAAAAAAAGTCCAAACATAATGTTTGGACTTGCCTTTGACTACCACTTACTCAAAGTTTTGGTGCGTTCGTCGCATCACGAGATCTCAGTTCGGGGCGAACTACTAGTTTATTTATTTTAAAACCTCTGCGATGAGCTTGACCAGGTGTGCATACTACCATCAAGCAGCATTGCTGTTTCGGTTTAAAGGGTGGTTGCCAGTGAAATTACAGACACATGAGGCTTAACATCTGCATACTTACTATAAACCTAGGTTGGGTCGTTGTACTGGATTGCAGTTTCTTAGAGGAGCAATAATCTCCTTTTTATGAACTTTAGAACATCAGAAAAAATAACAACAACCATACTATGCTTGTCTATAAGATCGTAAATGATAGCCTATATTATTTAAATTACCTACCCATAGTACAGAAAAACTAATAGTAGGTACAACAGTTAATTTAGTTATGTTTTTATACTTAAACTAGAGGCTTCCCGCGGCTTCGCACGCGTTGAAGTGGTGAGCCGTGATTGATCCACAAACATCCAAACATCGTAACTTTTGCATTGATTTGTATATTATTAGGGTATGATTTTAAATACCTACGTAGGTATCAGAGACACCTATAGGCGTCCATTACCTATATTAGGTAGGTAGGTATAGGTACTGAGTATAGCACAAACATGACAAATACAACAAAGATAACCTTACACGGAAAATATGTACTTATTTGTTTACTTAGTTTCTACCCCAAAAACAAAATAACGAAACAGCTTCACGACTTTGATCCCCAGGCACGTTAGATATCCTCAGATCTCTTCGTACCAACTCAAGATTCCCGTTTTTAGAATGTCCCTTACAAACATTGACGCCTCGTTGTATCCTTTTTATTACACAGAACACATTTTATTTTAGTTTGAAGTTACACTACGCGTTAAAAAACTCCCATACAAACATTGACATCCCTTTGCACACTTTGCGGGGGTGGTTGTAAAATATTGAAAACTTGATTTTAAATAATTTATTGTTGAGTAAGTATATTTACTTCAAGTATGAAATCAATCGCACTATGCGTTAAAAACTCTCCCATACTAACTTTTACAGTCATTTGCACCCTTTGCAGAGGTAATTATCAAAAGTTAAAAGCGTCATTCTTAATTATTTATTTCTAAGTATATTTAAGTACCTCAAGTTTTAAGTCAATCGTACCACGCGTCAAAAAACTCCCATACAAACTTTGACATCCCTTTGCACACTTATTAAGGGTAGTTTAAAAAAACTAAAAATGCTTTTTCTATTTTTTGGCTTTGGAGTAGGTACATCTACTTCAAGTTGTTTCAAGTTTGTAGGTTCAAGGAATACAATTTTTCATACCAACGTTTTCAACCTTTTTTACACCCTTAGAGGTTGAATTTCCAAAAATCCCTTCTTAGTACATCTCTACGCCATAAGACCTATATACTCTTCAAATTTCAAGTCTCTAGGACCAGCGGTCAAAAAACTGTTGTACAAACTTATATCCCTTTGCACACTTATTAAGGGTAGTTTTAAAAAACAAAAAATGCCTTTCCTATTTTTTTGCTTTGAAGTATGTATATGTACTCCAAGTTTCAAGTTTGTAGGTTCAAGGAATACAAATTTTCACACCAACGTTTTCAACCGTTTTACACCCTTAGGGGTTGAATTTCCAAAAATCCCTTCTTAGTACACCTCTACGCCATAAGACCTATGTACTCTTTAAATTTCAAGTCTCTAGGACCAGCGGTCAAAAAACTGTTATACAAACTTTTACATCCCTTTGCACACTTATTAAGGGTAGTTTTAAAAAACAAAAAATGCCTTTCCTATTTTTTTACTTTGAAGTATATATGTACTCCAAGTTTCAAGTTTGTAGGTTCAAGGAATACTATTTTACATGCAAACGTTTTCATCCCTTTTTACACCCATAGGGGTTGAATTTCCAAAAATCCCTTCTTAGTACACCTCTACGCCATAAGACCTATGTACTCCTCAAATTTCAAGTCTCTAGGACCAGCGGTCAAAAAACTCCCATACAAACTTTGACACCCCTTTGCACACTTATTAAGGGTAGTTTAAAAAAACTAAAAATGCCTTTTCTATTTTTTTGCCTTGAAGTAAATGTACTCCAAGTTTCAAGTTTGTAGGTTCAAGGAATACGATTTTACATACAAACGTTTTCATCCCTTTTTACACCCTTAGGGGTTGAATTTTCAAAAATCCCTTCTTAGTGCACCTCTACGCCATTAGACCTATGTACTCCTCAAATTTCAAGTCTCTAGGACCAGCGGTTTAGGCTGTGCGTTGTCTATATGTCAGTCAGTCAGTCAGTCAGTCAGTCAGTCAGTCAGGACTTTGATTCTTATAGTATTAGAGATTACAACTCAAAATAAAAATCAAAATGGTCTTTATTCAGTACAATCACAAGGATCACTTTGAAACATCTTATATACTAGGTGAATCTATCACCAGTTCCTCGCGACCAAAGCCTAGAAGAATGGGCAAGAAACTTACGGCTTGGTTCCTAGCGTTTTTTGTATGATCCTTTTTACACTTTTATTAAGGTACCTACTTAATTATTTAGTGTTTTTAATGAGTTGGAGCATAGATCAGTCCCAAGCTTTTTTGTCATCTATATAATACTAATACAAGTACAAAAGGTATAGCCTAGATATTTACAATATAAATGCTAGGAACTTTTGACAATGCTAGGAAATTAATTTAGATACTCCTTGGCTTTTAGGTGAAGAGAAATCAACTAGTGAGAAGTTAGGGTCCCTGGTGACGTCTTTAAATCCAATACTATAATCATTAGACATAGACACATGCACAGATTCATAATGATCATTTTTAGTCTACACTCATATAACTCCTGGATTTTATACATGTTTCATGTCATGAGTGGTAAGAACCAATGGTTCATACATTCAAGTCTCGACTGTTAGGCCTTCTAATTGATCATGATCAGTTTTGTATTGGGTGGCTAGCTCGGCCAATTGCTTCTTGAGGATTCTATTCTGACCCAAAATCATCAAGTCAATTAAATCATTAGAGCCTCAATGTCTCATCTCGTTCTTGCAATAGCTGATCTTGAATCTTATTACTATTAGAGCTCCGCAGCAACCACCTGTAGCCTTGCTGCAAAGTCACGTGCCCTCCGTGTCATGGTCATATAATATAGTGTATATAATATATCATATAAGATAGTGGAGTTAAACGGTGCCTGAAGGTTATGTAACAGCCGGTGAGCAAAGTGCATTTGAATTTGTGCTTAAGTTGTGTTTTTGGGTAATTTATAATAAACTCTCCACGCGTATCAGCGGCAGCAGTTAACAGGCCTTGATCAGCTTCTAAAAGTGTATGTAAACATTCAAATCGCCATTAGTCGTGAAAAAGATTAAGAATATACAGTCCATTCATACTATTTAAAACTGTTACACTGGTAATTCACTCTAAATATATGTAAAATAATTCTTCTAGGTTTTTCACATAGATTTATACTTGATCTAAGGTTTTTCATTTATTATCTTTTTTTTTTTGTTTTATGGCGCTGGACTGGAGTCGATCGGTCTTTTTGCTTGCCATGCAATATGCCACTCGACCAAAAACAGTGAGTTGAGCAAGTTGAGTTTTGCATTGCTGTACCATTTTACATTTTTAGTTTACACGTACTTAGTTAGATCCGATTATGTTTATATGTCGTCATTATAAAGATTACGGAATATTCTGAAATTTCTCTTTGATTTGTAGTTTGTAACGATTATTTTGTAGTTTTGAAATGTCTTGGAGAATCGTACTATATTGTCTGCAGCCTGCTAGGAAATCAGTACCCCAAGTATGAGTTTTGTTTACCATATTCGGTTTTTAGTTTTACGTTTTTGTTCCGTGTTCATTGCGGGTTTTGTATGAAGACGCGATAGGGATACCGATATGGAATTTTACAAAACCCGCAATGAGCACGGAGCAAAAACGATTCGTTTTGTTCCGTGTTCATTGCGGGTTTTGTATGAAGCCGCGATAGGGATACTGATATAGAACTTTATGTTCTACTACTAATTTTCATCATACTTGCAACATAAAGTTCCGTATCGGTATCTCTATCGCGTCTTCATACAAAACCCGCAATGAACACGGAACAAAAACGTAAACCAAAAAACCAAATATGGTAAGCAAAACTCATACTTGGGGTACAGCAAGTTCTCTTTTGATGGAGTGTTCATTGTTCAATACTATTTTCATTTCTTCCGTTTTTTCAGTGATAGTTACCTACTCCTATGGAGAGCACTATTCTAGAAGTATAGTGATATGACGTAGAACCTAAAAAATTCTACAAAATGTAGGTACCTACATATTGTAGAACTTTTTAGTGATCAAAAGGAGCCTCTTTCAGGATCATTTTTTTATACAACTTGCTGATGGAACAAGCAAATGGCCCACCTGATGTTAAGTGGTAACCATCACCTATAACAACGCATTGCCTTGTAAGTCACGCACGATTGGAACGTGGCCACCGATGCTCTGCCCTGCGTGTATTCTCTCATCTGTGCCTGCGTCCATCAACAGCTGAGGCATAAAGATCTTATGCCACATGTGTTTGTAATTTCACTGGCAAACACACTCTTAAAATCTTTTCACCACACTGTTTTGTAATAAACTAGTGACACGATGACGAGGAGAAGAAGAAGGTTATTGCTGCCTACCAATTCTAAAGCTCTTTAAATAAATAAATATTGGTGGACATTCATTATGTAGATACCTACTTAGTTGGTAGGTATGTTATCCGAGTTTCACCTCAATCGACATATTTATTGAAGATTTCCATTGAATAGACTTTGGCTCCATTATCAGACAACTGACATCAGCTGTCAGCTCACTGACATCATTTTTTGTTTTAATTAAGTCGTAGGTATAGTTTATTATAAGCTGTAATACGGCTGTAATAATCGCGCATGTCCTTTAAAAATGTGAAAATAAAATAAACTAGTGGTTCATCCCGAACTGAAATCTCATGATGCGACCCGAACTCTCCAAAAATTCAAGTAGGTGATAATTAGAGGTAAGTCCAAACATTCGGTTTATTTAGACTTGACTCTGACTACCGCCTACTAACTTGGTATTGTGACGAATTTTCAACTCTACTAAACTATTTATTGGAGAGGTCCGTTGGACAGAACATGTCTTCATCATCAGTACCCTAAGTACTTATTTGGTTTTTCGTTTTACGTTTTTGTTCCGTGTTCATTGCGGGTTTTGTATGAAGACGCGATAGGGATACCGATATGGAACTTTATGTTCAGTAGAAAAAGTTCCATATCGATATCCCTATCGCGTTTTCATACAAAACCCGCAATGAACACGGAACAAAAACGTAAAACGAAAAACGAAATATCGTAAGCAAAACTCATACTTGGGGTACAGATCACCATTTTACGAGAACTTAGTACCTTCTCAATTAAAATTAATTACAAGCATAAAAAAAATAAGAAAAAACAAAAGAACTGACCAACCAGTAACGAAACTATGATGTCAACAAAACCCTAAGAGATGGGGGCTCTTGCATTGTTGGATGTTATTTATACTTGTTTTGTCAAAAATATTACAACAATTTTTCATTCAAAACATTGTGAAACAGACAGTCTTAATGGTTTAGCAAACCAGTACGACTTGGCAAAAGGACAAGCATCTAGCGTCAGAACCATTTATAAGCAAACTGCTTGATTGAACTGGTACAGTGCAAACGAGGCTCGAAGGTACTAAAGTGGCTTCCAAATATCATGCTGTACAATATCTGGGTGTACATTATCAACACGTGACGATATTGCACAGCACGTTATTGTACGGGATGATAATGTACACCCAATAATTCAAACCAGTGGACACGGATTATCGGGGTGTGCATTATCGTGCTGTGCAATATCATCCTGTACATTATTTGGCCGTACATTATTGCCTCCCGTATGATGGTTAAATGGTTACCAAGGCTACCCAAATTATTTTGTCAGTTTTGACACATGTTCTGAAACGAAACAAATTCCGTTCCAGAAGTAACCGTACCGAACGCAGAGTAACTTTTGTATCACGCTCACGCTATTTGTGTTCTTATTATTTTACTTGAGTACCTACTTACAAGGACATTCAACCTTCACAAAATAATGTCTAAAAATGTTCAAGAGCTTTTCAAAGAACATTGCATCGTCCCAGATGTTCTCACCACTGCTCCATCTGAGTTGCTGGATATCCAGTATTCCAATAGAACTAGAGTCGACATAGGAAAGGAACTTACTCCAACTCAAGTTCAGGAAAAGCCCGTTGTGAAGTGGACGCCTAAGGAAACTGAATACTATACGCTAGCAATGGTAGACCCCGATGCACCTAGCAGAGAAAGTCCCAAGTTTCGTGAATGGCATCATTGGCTTGTTGGAAATATTTTTGGAAGTGACATGATCAAGGGCGAGGTTCTGTCTGATTACATAGGATCTGGTCCTCCCAAAGGAACAGGGCTTCATCGCTATGTTTTTATTCTTTACAAGCAACCAGAAAAATGTGACTTTTCTAAAGTTCCAAAACTTCCCAGTAACTCTGGCGACAAAAGAGGAAAGTTTTCTATTGCCAAGTTTGCACAACAGTTTAAACTTGGGGTACCCATAGCTGGAAACTTTTATGTTGCAAAATACGATGATTACGTGCCAAAGTTGTACGCGAAACTCAAGGGCTAAAAATATTATTAATAAAACCGGTAACTTTCCCGCAAAATCGACTAGTGAATGGTGAGCATGGCAAGTCAGATTGTCTATGGCGATTGAAGGAAGATCGATAATTTCCGGCTCCGCGTGACGTTCCTATTTTTCTCTGGCGTCCGCCATTACCTTTTGGAGTTCGCGTAAATTGGTCGTTTGTCAGTTAGTGCACGCCGCAGCGCGTTATCAGTGACATTTGTGTACGTGCGTAGAATCGCAGAGTTTCATAGAACAAAGTGAAGGAACGTTCAATCGTATGTCCATCCAGAATCTCAACACATTCGACCCATTCGCCGATGCTATCAAAAGCTCGGAAGACGACGTCCAAGATGGTCTAGTCCACGTCCGGATCCAGCAGCGGAACGGGCGGAAGACGCTGACGACTGTACAGGGCCTCTCGTCAGAATATGACTTGAAGAAGATTGTCCGGGCATGCAAGAAGGAGTTCGCGTGCAACGGAACGGTTGTGGAGCATCCGGAGTACGGCGAGGTGTTGCAGCTTCAGGGAGACCAGCGCGAGAATATTTGCCAGTGGCTCACTAAGTCGGGCCTCGTTAAACCCGAGCAACTCAAGGTGCACGGCTTCTAGAGGCCAAGCCCGAGCCCGGAACATGTTCATCATTCATCCTCGTAAATTATGAGAGCGTGCGCGTTATAACAAAACCCCTATCGAATATGTATTTAGAGAGCACTGATGTTTACAGAGAAGAGTTCGACGGCCGCGTCGGCGGCCCGCGCCTTGTGCCTTGCGACTCACTATTCAAAGTTTATAAAGTTTATCGACGCCGTCTCAAATCCTTAGTTGCAATAAACGCCGAACGAAATAGTAAATAATAAATGTTTGTTTTTTTACGACATTGTATTTATAAATTGCTGTAATAATTCAATTATAATAAACATGTTTTTGTATTTGCTGGTTTTCTTTTCCTGTTGTGTGGCATTCATTCGGCCGTGGCAAACATTGGCTGGCATAGCGGGACAAGCAAGACGTCCCGTTGCCGCCTGCCACGTTATTATTAATAGTGAAAGTAAGATGTAGATTTCTTGCTAAATTTCCTTAGTCAGCACGGTCACAGACACGAAACGTGGTGTTTTTCCGCTAGACTAGACGAAGCCAGCTGAGTCCATAACCTCTACGGACAGGTACGATCGGCGATCTACTCAGTAGCATAGGGTTATTGACGTTGACACTTAAAAAACTTTAAAATACGTTGCTTGTCTAAATAAAGAACTGTGTATCTATTTCCCCACAAAAAACGCAATGTATTCAATCCAATTTGTTTCGACACCGCAGCATGTAGTTACTCATTTTCTCCTTCAAAGTAAAATAGATTTTAACACAACTGGATAAAGTTTAAACACTGTCCTCTACAGAAATGAGTCATGTCCTGAATTTAGTAAGTTACACCGCAATCAATGTTGAGGTCATCGCATCGCGGCAAATAAAAAAACCTAGATTTACAAAAATAGGTATGTATGTCTACCCAGTTACACAGAATAAATAATAGTAGGTACGTTTGCTAGCATTGAACTAATAAGTACTATCGTACATACCTACTACGATTGCAAGATCACTTTCGATTAAGTAGGTACATAAATAATTTCAGATTCATAAATCAGAAACATTTGCTGTACAGCTGATGTAGGTAGGTACAGAAAAGATCTTATAGGTATGTCTATATAGGTACAGTTGCTGTTTATCTGTAGTCTGTACGTAGGTGTAGGTAGGAACCTTAGACTAAGTTACTACCTCCATGGTAGAAACCTACAATAAAAGGGATGATAGAAAGTTTGCATTGCACGCAATCATAAACAAATAATATTAGTTTAATTAGGTAGGTTGGTTAGATTAGTTGAGGGGTGTGGAAAAAAATGGACCATGTCTGGGATCTACAATGGCATAGAGCTAAGATACCTAGGAGACTTTATTTTATTGCAGATTAATTTAAAAATTTATAAATAGCACCTAGTTAAGTAAGTAGGCACAACAGACCTTTCAAAGGAAAGTAAGTAGGTACCTATTATTACTACTATTTCTGCAAGCAACCAAATGAAATCCGCATACACGTTAAATCCTATCTGCATTGGCGTTAGGCGCATCGCAATAGACCGCGCATACCCTAAAAAACCGGATAATTGAAACAGCATACATAGGTAGGTACTAGGTACCTTTTCTTTTTAAATTCACAGATAAGTTAGTGCCCTGTTTGTTACAACTACCTCGTGTGTTCATAAGTTTTGAGACGAACTTATTTAATTAATTTAAAAAGAAAGTAATTCATGCAACCTTTTTTAAAATTTTAAATTTCGAATGTTTTGAATCAGAAAAAATATACATTTGAATATTTGTTTCATTCTCCGTGAAAATGGCGCCAACAAAAGATTTGCGTGCGACTGTAATTTCACTGTTTCAAGCAGGAAAAAAACCAATGCATGTTTTTAGTAGCCATGGGTAACTCACTCAAAAACCATGATCTGCAGCGCATCAGCTCATTTACAGTCTCGAGCCGGAGCCGAACCGCGGTTCAAACGGCTCAGAATTTCAGGGCCAATTTATTTTCATGGTACTTTCAAAGACTCCAAGCAAGCACCGATAAGACTTGGCAAAAGGACTAGACGCCAAAATAAAAAAATACTACTATAAAAATAATTTTGTAGAAAAGTAAACGAGTCCTAAACGGAAAATAAACAGGAAATAATCCTTGAATTTTTTATGTTAGCAAAAACTTATAAATATTGCTAACAATGAACGACGGAATGAAAAAAAATTAAAGTAAAAGTTCTACTATTCAAAATGAACCTTACTTGATTAAACGATAAAACGGAAAATATTTATGCAAAATAAGACGAGCCTAGAACGCAAAATATCCTTAAATATGTATGCTAACACGCGAGCGCATCCACGGGCTGTTGCTAAAACAACTCAAGTTAATAATTCAAATTCGTAACCCATACCATTTAAAAACATGCTTTTCTAAAAAGAACCATAATCCTTCAATTCATCCTAACTCCACTCACTCACCCGCGCAGATATTACTTTAAACGATTCAACTGTTCGAGTACGTATTGAACCTCTCAATGAATCAAAACCAATATTTTACCCGAACGGTTCAGGGTTCTGTTTATCATAAAACCAATCTTTGAACCGTTTGAGTTGTGTATCACATTTTATGAGTAGACCTGAGAACCGCTCCACAGATGAGCGGCTCCAAAAATGCAGCATTGGAAATTAGATCTTATTATCTAGACGAAACAATTCAAATTCATTTAGCAAAATTTTTGATCTGGATATCTTTTTTCTAATATAGACCCTATCTACCTAGGAATAAAATTTATATTAGGCTGGCATGAGAGCTTTTGAGCCGCTGCAAAAGAAATAGAGCCGGTACTGACGTACTCACGATGGTATGAGCCGCTCCAGACGCGTACGTCTGACTCCTTCTACCCACGGCTAGTTTTTAGTGAAATCCAAAGTTTGGGATGTAGTCGGAACTTTGTGTATTATACCATAAAGAGGTACAAGGAGACCGGCTCTTTAGAAGACCGTGGAAGATGTGGCCGCCCGCGGTCTGTAAGGACGCCCGCCAACATCAAAGTAATCAGAGAGCGAATTCGTCGCAACCCTTGCCGGACTCAAAAGAAATTAGCTCTGCAGACCAACATTTCGCGAATATCGGTGAACAGGATACATAAATATGATCTTAAACTAAAGGCCTGCAGTCGAAGGAAAGTGCATTATTTAAACGAGCGTCTTCGTAAATTGCGACTGGAACGATGTCGGAACCTATTGAAGAGACACGATCCAAAAAATATCCTGTTTACCGATGAAAAGAAAAGTTTAACCGGCAGAACAATAAGGTTTACGCCAGAAGTTCAAAGGACGTCCAGCCATCTGTACGCAATGTCCAGCGTACTCATCATCCAGCAAGTGTGTTGGTTTGGTGGGGTGTTTCCTACGCAAGGCGTCAAGGTGAAGGCACAAAATTACCAAACCGACATATTGGAAGCGGTGGTTAAACCATTAAATGATACGCTATTCGCTGGAAAATACTGGGTTTTCCAACAGGACTCTGCTCCCTCCCATAAAGCTAAGACTACCCAACGTTGGCTGGAGGCCAATTTGCCAGGCTTCATTCGGAGCGAAGATTGGCCCTCGTCAAGCCCTGACTTGAATCCTTTGGATTATTCTTTATGGACGGAATTGGAGCTGAGGGCATGCAGAAAGTCTCACCCAAACCTGGATTCTCTCAAGCGAGCCCTTATTAAAGAATCGAAACGGATTCCCATTGAAAAGATTCGTGCCGCCATAGATGAATGGCGCACGCGTTTGAAGGCCTGCATTGAATGCAAAGGCGGCCATTTTGAATGAATTATTTTTAAATACAGATCTAGATAATAAATAAATAAATAAATAATAAATAAATATTGGTGGACATTCCACACAGCACTATCTCGCCCCAAACTAAGCCAAAGCTTGTGATATGGGAACCAGATAGCTGATATACTACTTATATACTTTTTTTTTTTTTTTTTTGTAAATACATACTTATAATATTATATAACACCCAGACAGAGAACAAACATCTATGTTCATCACACAAATGTTTGTTCTCGGTGGGGATCGAACCCACGGCCTACGGTACAGAAGGCAGAGCTACTACCAACTGAGCTGTGAAGGCTGTCAAATATGTCAGATGTCAGTAGTTTTAATTTTAATATCCAATAAATGAATACTCAACTTAGCTCCAAAAATATTTTAGTTTTACTGTGTCTCAAGACTTATGAACACACGAGGTAGTTCTCCGGCGAAGGGTAGGTATAGGTACGCCATCTTATAGGTCTTCCTAGTTTGGTGCCTATTTCATCCACTCAGGATTGTTTTTATTGACATTATGTATGTAATTGTAAACTACCTATATTAATAGTAGTTTTAAGTTATTGTGTTGCTCAAATCAAATCGATCTATAGGGTCATCACTGAATTGTGAATTAAAACCCACAACTCTATGAATGATCCGAATCCAAAGGCCATTACCACCACCGGCATGCGCGGCACCTCAGCGGGGTTCTATTTTATTAGCGTTTAGTTCTTGTATGAATTTCAATGAACGAAACGCAAACGATGAGCAATACTTTGACATTTGACAGTTATTGATGGTCAGTTTGACGTTTTATTTCTTCCTTGAATGTAAGAAAGTACCTACTTATTGGATTGATTTTGTATGCAGTTTTTCGCTATTTTAATTGCAATTAGAATTGATTCAAATAATTTGCATAGAAAACTATTAGAAGAAGTAAATAATTTATTATGAAGATAAAGCTCGCAGCGTAAAAAAGTGATAGAACAACCCAGATAAACTTTATTTACAAATAAGGCAAGTTCAAGTTCGATCGAAAATTCAGTCAAGTTTATAATGAAATTTTATAGTTATTTTAATTAGTTACGAGGTATTTTTAGGTAAATAAGTTGTAAAAATGTCGGATAAGGCGTTGACGATGGGTCAGCGAGTTCTTGTCGTCGGGAAAGACGTGAAAGGGTCGATTGCTTACGTCGGCCACCCAACCTTTGCAACGGGTAAATGGATCGGTGTGATCCTCGATGAGCCCAAAGGAAAGAATAATGGAACTGTTCGAGGACATGCTTATTTCAGCGTAAGTAATAATATAATTTTAAAACAAGCTGAACTTGAACATACTAAGAAATAAATCAACTTAGTTTGAAAAGTAGTACAGTAAAAAAAGAACTGAAATCAATAATAATTACTGTTGAAAAGTAGTACAATAAAAAATAAGTGAAGCTTGAGTCTGAAGTGAAAAATCTTGCAAGGCAAATCAATCTACTAAGCAATTGCTGTGTTACGGTTTGAAGAGTGTGGTTGCCGGTGTAATTACAGGCACATGAGACCTTATATCTGTATGCCTCAAGTTGATGGATGCAGGGCAGTGCATCGTAGGGCATGTTCCTATCGTGCCTGACTTACGAGGCAATGCTTTGTTATAGGGGATGGTCACCACTTAACATCAGGTGGGCCATCTGCTTGTTCCATCAACGAGTTGTATAAAAAAAAAACTGAGAGGATATCTACCTTGCCTGGAAATCGATGTGAAGTCATTTTGAACTGTAACAGTATTATCTCTTCATTTTAGTGTGATGAAAACTTTGGAGTGTTTGTCCGTCAAACACAAATTCAACTCCTCGATGCTGAAGATAATCCCATGGAGACTTCCATCACCACTCCATCGGAGGAGTCGAAGCCGAGCAACCGGCGGCTCAGCAGGTATGTACTTATCACAATTCATGACTTAGGAGCTGGAGGCCTTACACTCAGAAGTGATATACAAATGTCATCTGCTAGAAAACATCATCAAATTACTGGCATTTGCATTTTTAAATAGTGTACGTTATTATTTTATAACATATTCTTATAACACATATTAAAATCTAGCCATAATTATGACTAATAGGTAATTTAACACTGGCCTAGTTTTTTAAAGTAAGCTACTGGCACATGAGGTTTTTTATTATAGACATAATAGACTATCCTTTGGCTACAATCTCACCTGATGGTAAGCAACGATGTAGCCAATTATAACATCATAACATCGTCATGCCTCAAGTTGATGGACACAGGGCAGTGCATCATAGGGCATATTCCTATCGAGTGCGACTTTCCACTACGGTGATGGTTACCACTAAACATCAGGTGGGCCATTGGCTTGTTCCATCAGCAAATGGTATAAAAAAACAATTCCCTGAATTTTTGGTTTGAAAAAGTAACTTACACTTGCATAATTGGGGGATGCCTAAAAAGAAATTAAAATTCGAAATGGAAGGAAAATGAAAAAGGTGTAGGTATATCACTTCTTTTGAAATTGTTAACCAATCCATTAATTTTTGAGCTCGATCTGTTAAAATACAATTTACATCTTTTCTCTTACTGCTACCAACTAATCATGATGTGTACACATGTCTAATACCATCTAGTTTTAAAACCTATGTGCCTGATTTATTTTTTAAAGTTTATTGGTTGTATTCTGTTTTGTGTGACATAATAAATAAATAAAATAAAAAGAGATAGTTTCTCTAACTTGACATTTTGTCATACATTTCTGAGTGTAAGACCTCTGGTATTTGGACAAAACATTTTAATAACTGATTCTTATTTCCAGATATAGTTATAATAATAATATCACATATAATATCTCTTTCTTATTTTTTAAAAATAATTTAACATTTATTTATCCTTATGTTTTATTCTATTAGACTTTTCTAACACACTACATTTGATAGATTTAGCTAGATTCAAACGTGTGAAACTATTAGATAATTGTGTGAATATCATTAAAAATATTATTCTTAGAAAACGGTGTGAGACTAATTTCAATTTGGTGTCAACAATTTGTACTAACTAATAGAATAGTTTTCATACATACTAATTTCATTTATTTGTCAAGATTGAATAGCAGTCATACTTATACATTTTCCGCTCCATATTTTTTCTATAAGAATAGGGTTGCCATAAAAAAAATCTCATCACTGATAAAATTGTTCCATTGCTATATTTTTTCGATAAAAATAGGGTTGCCATAAAAAAATCTCATCACTGATAAAATTGTTCCATTGCTCTATTTATTCGATAAGATTAGAGTTGCCATAAAAAAATCTCATCACTGATAAAATTGTTCCATCACTTCAATGTTTTCTATAAGAAAGGTGTTGCCATAAAAATAATGATTGTTTCTGTCAAGTCCTCTCCTGACAACACCATGCCCGAGTCCGGAAAGAGTTCGCACTAGAATAACGGGGTATAAATACACCATTTACATTCGCTATAGAATGCAAGTAATTCTAATTTCAAATTTAAGAGTTGCCAGTACATCCCATTTTTGCTAGATTTTTTTCCGAAGATTCTATTTGTCATATTTAAAATCCCAATGTTGCTAGAATTTTTTCCGAAGATTCTGTTAGTGGTATTTATAATTCCATTGTTGCTAGAATTTTTTATGGAGATTTTTCTATTAGTCATTTATAATTAGATTTTCTATTGTATGAAGTTATTGCTAAGGATTTCTAATATCCAAAGTGTTTACGAAGTACTTTTGAAGTTTTTCAAAAGTGATTGACAAATTCCTAAACCTTATTGTGTTTTTTTGACTTTCTTTTTTCAGGAGTAATGTGTTAAAATTCGTTTGTAGATGGTGTTAAAAATATTTATAATAAAGTATGCATTGGGAGAGAATTTATATTTATTTATTTTTTATTCAGGTAAACTGATGATTTTGTGATCCAAGGACTAGTAAACTTTTTTTTTTATTATTTTTTTAAATCTATAAATATTGGCTATAAACTTTTCATCAATTTTATATGCGTCTTGTCTCCTGATGCATGCTTTACAAGATTATGGGCCTATTTCAACATATTAGAGTAACGCTACTCGTCAGATAAATTTATTTCGTTTACCTACCTACTAATGCCGTCAATGCTGATTAGTTTTGATCCTTCCAAGGTTGCCTGGAAGAGATCGCTGTCAGCGATAAGGTCGCCCATTGTTTTACCTTAATGTATGTTTTAACCCCGTACGAAAGTGTAAGTTCTAGTTCGCCATTGTATTATTTTACATTGTAACAATGATCATACAAAAGAACGGTAGGAACCAAGCCGTAAGTTTGTTGGCTGTTCTTCTTGGCTTTGGTCGCGTGGAACTGGCACCTAGATTCACCTAGCTTTTATAAACTTTTCAAAGTGCTACTTGTGGTCCAATTGAATAAATAACTTTTGATTTTGACATTAGCAAATAACATTTAAAAAGAAACTACTTTAGACTCTTAAAAAAAAACCGGCCAAGTGCGAGTCGGACTCGCGCACGAAGGGTTCCGTACCATTATTAAATATTTTTTTATTCTGTTTTTTAGTATTTGTTGTTATAGCGGCAACAGAAATACATCTTCTGTGAAAATTTCAACTGTCTATCATGGTTTAGAGATACAGCCTGGTGACAGACGGATGGACAGCGGAGTCTTAGAGATAGGGTCCCATTTCACCCTTTGGGTACGGAACCCTAAAAATGGAAATATATTTATCTGACGAATTATTTTACTCTGATATTTTGTAACAGGCAATCAACTTTTTTGAATAATATAAATGTTATCATAGCATAGAACTAAATCTTAGAATATCTTCATAGTGATTTGGATTTCATACTATCTTTAATACAGAGAACTGGAAAAATGACCTTTAATTTACAGAAACATCTTCAAGACTTTGATTCCCAGGCACGGTAGATATCCCCTCAGATCTCTTAGTACCAAATACCAACTTAGGATTCTTTGAAGATGTCTTTTAGGGTAGTCAGAGTTACGTCGAAATACTATTTTTCAGTAGTTGGTATTCAGTTGTAGTTGTAAGCCTATCGCCGCTGTTAATACTAAGGGGGGTAGTCAGATGAATATCCAAATATTACAGTTAGTTCCGTCCGGTCAGTAGTCGTCCGGGGAAGTACTACAACCACGCCTTTTTCTGCCGCCAAGCAGCAACGCTGTGTTTCGGTTTGAAGAGTGTGGTTGCCGGTGTAATTACAGGCACATGAGGCTTAACTGTATGCCTCAAGTTGATGGACGCAGGGCAGTGCATCGTAGGGCATGTTCCTATTGTGCGTGACTTACGAGGCAATGCTTTGTTATAGGTGATGGTTACCACTTAACAGGTGGGTCATCTGCTTGTTCTATCAGCTAGTTGTATAAAAAAAAATGTGTCCAGAACTTGGTTCATTGATATAGAGCTCTAACTGAGCTAAAGACGTAAGTTTTTATGCCATTGACTTTAAAGAAGTCGCGATTCAGTTTAGTTACTCGAAAACCTGCTACATGCAATGAATTATTAGGAAATTGTCACGGTCTAATGGTTGTATATTTGATGCCGGCTCTTTTCGTTTTTTAGTATTCTACCGATCGTATTGCGGTTCGTTGTTATGCTCTTTTATTCTTCAATTTTAATTACAATAATTGACATTAGTTTAGACATGGTTCGTGGGAAAATTATAAAAAAGAAAAAGTGAGTTTCTTGCCATTTTTTTTACCGACTTCGAAATATGTCAGGTTCTCAATTCGACTGTATGTTTGTTACGCTATTACTCCGTCAATTATGAATTGAATCAATTATGATTGATCATCAAAAGATGATCTTCCTTTTGTTTGGTAGTTCGTACTTCAGAGTTCTCTCTCTGTATCTCTTGGCGTGTCACTAGTTTCTTTCAAAACAGTGTGGTGAAAGGATTTTAAGTGCGCCTCTAGAGGCTCTTTTCGAGCACTTGACACATGTTATAGATCTTTTTAGGTTCTACGACATGCCGGTTTCCTCACGATGTTTTCCTTCACCGTTTGATAGTACTGGCACTGTGCGCATACATTTTTGAACAGAAAAACTCATTGGTGCACGACCGGTTTCGAACACACTACCTACCTTAGGAACATAAGGAGGGGCCGCTACCACTAGACCACCAGTGCTCTAACTTCAGAGCTGGTCCCATAAAAATATTTCTGTTCCAATCGTAACTTTCGCATGTGGGGTTATGCGGCGTTATGGTCAAATTTTCACTCTTTCCCCTATTTACGGGACGTTAACTTTTAACTCTAGTGCCTTTGACACTAGAGTTAAACTTGAGAGCACTGGTGGTGTAGTGGTAGCGGCCCCGCCTTCCGATCCTAAGGTCGTGGGTTCGAAACCGGTCGTGCACCAATGAGTTTTACTGTTCAAAAATGTATGTGCACAATTCCAGTACTCTCAAACGGTGAAGGAAAATCGTGAGGAAACCGGCATGTCGTAGAACCTAAAAAGTTCTATAACATGTGTCAAGTGTCAAGAAAGGAGCCTCTTGAAGCGCACTTAAAATCCTTTCACCACACCGTTTCGAACGAAACTAGTGACACGATAAGAGAGAAGAGAGAGAGTGCCTGGGACTGGATTTAAGATGAAATAGGCCTATGTTTCCAGTTCTCTGTAACGTACAGTGACGTGCACAATCCTTCGATGTTTAAGCTTTGGCTAACATCTACTTAAACAACAAAGGCATTCTTTTTTGCCCCTACGCGTAAGTTTACTTACCCATATCCTTAAACATTCAGAGGGTTATGCACGCCACTGTACCGTGTGTTCTTACCCTAATCTGTCTGCTCCATTTTGACAATTCCTGACTTCATGCCTAACTAAGATGCACTTAGACGAATAAATTAATATTTTTATGAGTAAATGAAAATCATAAAGATTTTTTTTCAAAATCCCAAATTAACTTACGGCCGGTTTCTGAAAGCTCGATCAAAACTAATCGGATGTCAAGTCGCTCGCCATTTCAGTTATAACATCGAATTAGATAGAGATAGCAAGTGACTTGACATGCGATTAGTTTTGATCGGGCTTTCAGAAACCGGCCGTTAGTGGGTGGGATTTGAACCAAAGAATATAAGATTTAATAAAAATTATAGTTTCCATAAAGAACACTAGATGGCGGTAGTATTATTTGGGTGGGATTGATACAAGATTATGTAATAAACTATACTATCTGTGCCAGATCAATTGGACGAAAGGAAACCTTAGTTTCTTGTACGTATAGCGCCATCTAGCGAATCGATTGAAAAACTTTTAAATAATGTTCCGCATCTTAATGAAGTCATGTGCGTTTTGTAAAGCATGAACTTAAGAGTTGTCGAATCTTAGTGCAGACAGCTCATTGATAGCTGGTTTTCTCCTTGCTAGTATAACTGTGGCCCAGAGATCTAGACCGACAACGTGAGTAAAACCTAGTAACGCACCCAGCTTAGCTTGGCACCTGGGTTAACGAAGTGCACGCAATTTTGAACCTTAGACAGTAATCGTAGGGTTGGGAATTGGCTGTGTACTTTGTTAGCCGTTTGTTTAAACTATATAGATTGCAACCTTAAGCGACTAGATGGCAGCACTGTATATCAAAATGGCGGATGTTGAGTGAAAGTATTGCCATTAAAAAAATATGTCACTTATAAATTTAAATAAAGAACTGTCGATTAAGTTTGCAATAATGCTCTACTTTTGCAATTAAAAACAAGTATAAAGACATCTTTTTAATTTTATTATTAGAAAATTGTTCTCAGATAAAATGTCGAAGTAAATAATTATAGCACTTCTTATGTAAAACACAGTAAATTAATCTCTGTTTGTAAATAACGAATATAATTTATGTTTCTATTATCAATGTTGAAGAGACTCTTAAATGCATGGTCAGGGGTTGAATGTAGCTCACGCACACTGAAAATAATAAATAAATAAATATTGGTGGACATTCCACACATACTTACTTACATAGCATACCACTTCAGGCAGACATTCTATGAAGTTGTATTTTTCTATATTAATGCGTATATTTACGCCAAATCAGCACTAATTTACGTGTTGATAAAATCCATGTAAAATCGGTGCATTGTCCTAAACTTTAATTTGACAGCACTAAAAATGTTGCAGTCTCTTTCTTTATAAACTTAAACATGAGGACGGCTATAGCTGTAGCCCTGTTAATGCAACAGTAGAATCGACAGCACTATTAGGAATTGGGTAAATTTTTTTGACAGCCATCTGACTATGAATTTGGGCGTCGATAATGTATGTATTTGTATGTAACCCGATCATCATATAGGTGATTGCTAGTGGCATTTCCATCTGAGCGCTTCATCTGTCTTGTAGATCACGTGTTTGAATACATTCAGAAACTTTCCGATCGAACTTATAAGTTTGTCTTGCTCTTATTTTGTTTGCTTCGAAAAAATTGCTTGCGAGACAAATCCTGAAGTTGTTAATCGGAAAAGTCTCTGAATATTTTGAAAAAGCCCTGATGATCATGTTCCGTATGTACCCCGAGCAGTGACGTAGCTATGGTATGGTCAGGTGGTGCAGTGCACCAGGGCCCCGGAGCTCAGAGGGCTCTCAACCTAAGCTTTGAAAAGAGAGGGTCAGCCAGCTCCCGAAGCTAGAAAACCTTGAGCCAGCTCACAATTTTTTTTAATGATTTATTTTAAAGGCCAATATAAGTTCAAGCTATGTGGAAAGAGGGGGTGAGGGCCCGATTCTTTCTCTATGCACCGGGGCCCTAGTCCACCTAGCTACGCTACTGACCCCGAGTCTGAGTTACGCTCACTGTTTTTTGTGGAATGCAAGCCCGTTTTCCGAGTGGATTTGTATGGAGGCACGAGAGCTCTAAAACGCCCGCTAATGGCGTTTATCGTGATTCACTCTCAATACGGGCTCGCGTTACACTAAAACCACAGGTACCATACGGATACGGACCGAACACTGTACGGATTTTGTGGCATACTTTGAATGTAAGTTTATTATCATTTATTTTTTATTTAAGTGCCTAAAATAACCTGAATCAAATACCTATATTAATAAATTCTTAAAAATTATAACTCTTAAACGATAATTCAAAGTAAGCATCGTACGAAATCTGTGCCATGATAGGTCATAATCACGTGATCTGACGAGGCAGACCCAGCACTTTTGTGCTTTGAACTGCACATGTGCCAGTCGCTAAGCTGAGGCTTTTGATCAGCCCCTTCCATCATCAGACACTAGCTCATAAAAACTAACTAACCTTGTGTTGGCGGCTCACCAAAGGGTGCGACGTAAGGCGTCCCCCGCGCAACCAAAGCCGGGTACCCTCTCGATGTCCAGGTAAAGATGTACCAAAGTACTCCTCGGGGTAGCTAGGGAGCACTGCCATGCATAATTGCTTTATAACGTGTTAGTTATCTGATGTTTATATGCGTAGTGTAAAATGACTGCACCGCAGTTGCTGCCGTTGCTGTGTCACGGAAGACCCACTTTATACTCGTAGTAGAGCATCAAACACAAAAGCACAAAGCTGAGTGACGTAAGTTTTTGTTGTCCTAAGCAATATTGTTCTTGGTAATTGGCCTACGTTTTTATGACACCAAATTAACGTTGTTTGTGATAGCGTCGCGATAGTTCTCAACTTGCCCGCTAGAGGCGCTTATCGTGACTCCGTATCTATTTCGTAATTTATTCTCCGCATTCGGAAAACGGGCTCGCAAACATTGAGCGCAACTCGGAATGTACCAGCGTTGACAGACGTCCCGATTTTTAAATCAAAATTAAATGTCCCGCGCGGGACAGGCTCAGTCCCGCTTTTCAGGGTAACTCGACGACGACTCGACAACTATTTAACGATAGGGAAAATCTCATATAAAATATCATATTTTTATTAAAATATAGTTTCTATGGCTATTTTTGCTATCTATTGTCACATAAACGTAATATAAACTCAAATAAAAGGATATATATATCCCGACTTGGCAAAAAAAATCTGGCAACGCTGGAATACACCCAGTCGGTAGTTGCTCTGCCTTCTGCGCTGTGGGTGTTGTTCAAAAGAAAATTTCGAAAGTTCGCATCCTAAATTGGTCCTAAATTGTGGTCAAAGTATTTTGAATGTTACCCTAAAATGGTGACTACCACGGTAAAAAGCTAGTCAGCTATTTTGAAGTCACTAAATAAAGTCTTATAACTACGTGTTATAAAGCCATTATGCACGGGATCAATCGAAAAGGAATCCTTTGAATTCGGTAACAAGTGCAATTTTCGTTTACACATCCCGTCTGTAGTTAAGCCTTATAGCTGTGTCAATTCTGTTTAATTTTTCTAAATAAACCATAATTGACAGTCTAAAAATGTTGCCATCATTTTCTTCACAAACTGAAGCAATAAAGACATCTATAGTTTTAGCGCTGTCAAATTAAGTTTGCTAAGGAAAATTAAATAAAAACGTCACCATTGATGTTATACTTACCTACCCTTTTATTTTAAGCTTTTGGTTAGCAATACATTAGTGAAAAACATTAGACGCAACGATATCGACTCTAGATATCGCATACGCTTAGAATTTGCCGAATCTACACGCTTCTGATAGATACCAGGTCAGGGGAGAATTCTGGTATTTAATTTTGAAAGATATCTGAATTGAGACTGAGTTTCGTCATGTGGACCTTGCTATGTTAGTCTTACCCCGGCGCCAGACATAGTTCGAACAAGTGAAGCTAATTCTGGCACGAGACTTTGAATACAAAACCTCGTGCCACACATAGCAATAAAAAAAGTGTTCAAACAAGTGAAGCTAAGTCAGGCACGAGACTTCATCTACACTAATATTATAAAGAGGAAACCTTTGTATTTTTGTATTTTTGTATTTTTGTATTTTTGTATGTTTGTATTTTTGTATGTAACGAATAGGCTCAAAAACTACTGGTCCGATTTCAAAAATTCTTTCACCATTAGAATGCTACATTATCCCTGAGTAACATAGGCTATATTATATTTTCAAAAAAATCAGGGATCCTTACTAAAACTTCAATAATGTAACCCAAGGTGGAATACAAAAACCTTACATCGCGTGCGCTGCGAAAACTATTGATGATAGAACAAAATAATGTACTACGATTTTGTAGAACACGTCATCATCTACAAAAAATGTCGCGACAGCATATGTCTAACTATTATAGTTATGTCACAATATGACCACCCATGCGAAGCTGGGACAGGCCGCTAGTAATTTATAATGTGGCATGTTTATAATGTAAATTTATAACAATAACACACATAGCAATCAAACAAGTGAAGCTAAGTCTGGCACGAGACTTTGAATACTAAATCTCGTGCCACACATAGCAATCAAACAAGTGTTCAAACAAGTGAAGCTAAGTTTGGCGCCGGCTAAGAGAGAACCATTTTTGGCATGTAACTAGCTCAGAACTAGAATTTTTCATTTTCACGTTAATAAGCCTTCCATTTTTGACATGAGAGACACAAGATATGTCATAGAATTTTACTACTTTTACGTGACTCGGCCTTCTGAAGGGTTATTCACATAAGTAAAAAATTTGTAAATTTAAGTTTCGATTTCATATTTGTAATCATACTCTTGCATTATGATAAAGTTGGAATTGACATAACAAAATTCAACCGCGATTCAGTTAACTTCAATTTTATTTTCAGATAAGTATTGACCCTTGACTGTTTGGAGTGTTTCTCAGAACTTATATGTCAGATGTTTTCACTAACAATCATCACCTAGATTGTTTCACAGCTATTTATCGTATATTGCACAGAAAATGTAAATAATGATGTATTTTTATACAAATATAACGATGCTTGTACGGTATAAATATATTTAAGACCCGTGTCAATAAAGAAATGAATCTGATGTAAAATTCATTACATATTTATTTAAGCAATCACTTCTAATGCGCGAGCGAAGCCGCAAGTCGCAGCTTGTTATTAATAAGAATAGTGATCGAGTGCATAATTTTGGATGCGTTTCTTTATTGGCGCTCGTTTTATCAGTTTATAAATACGGTAGTGTCTGTTTGTTACGTTTTTGAGGAACCATTGAATAGTTAAATATAAAATTTAGGACGATTCATTTTTTATATTTTTTTATTTAGCACGGCTTGCCATCTGGAGACGGACATACGCTTTTTTATATCTAGATTTGTTTCCACAAACCTTTAAAACTATTAAATTCCAACCAAATTGAGATTGGGAATGGAATTTTAATTGAGTGTGTTAATTTTGTTGCAATATGATAAATAATGGTAGCACTTCCCAAATACCACAATATGTAATTGCCTATTTTTTTTACGAACAATACGAATACGCGAGCAAATAAAAACGCGAATATCGAATAGCGATGTGAAATGCCACCATTTACTCTATACCTGCTTGTCTATGTTTTTAGCACAAAGGTGATGCAAAGCTGAAAAATATATTGTACTCGTTGTTGCACGCTTTGCTCGGTATATGTGTTTCTTTTAGCGTTGGACCATAGATTATAGAAATCTTTACAATCCGCGCCAAAAGCAAAATCTATAAACATAATATGGGATCGTATTTTGCTTACTGAACATAGCAAATAAAGGCACTAATGTTAATAGCAAACACATACATATTTTAGATGTATTTTATTAATTTCTTCGTAAGATATTTAAGGACAAGTGATTTGGCTTATATTTTAGATGTATTTTATTAATTTCTTCGTAAGATATTTAAGGACAAGTGATTTGGCTTATCAGTTCTTTTTGAAAAGAATTAATAATAAAAAAGAACTTTCTATCAGAACTCGAGAAAACGAAATCGAGACGCAACAATTTTTATTTTCCGTCTTTTGTCAAAGTCAAAGTCAAAGTCAAAATGTATTTATTCAATAAAATCACAAGGATCACTTTGAAACGTCTTAAAGCTAGGTGACTCTAGGTGCAAGTTCCACGCGACCAAAGCCTAGAAGAACAGGCAACAAACTTACGGCTTGGTTCCTACCGTTCTTTTGTATGATCCTTTTACAATGTAATAATATAATATATTATTGAAGTTTAGTGAGGCGTAGGCATACAGAAAAAGGTTTGTGTCTGAACTTTTAGAAATTATACTTTTGGCGCGGTGTGTAATTTTGTAGTATAACCCGCGCAAATAAGGAAACTAACCTAATCTTAAATGGCGGCAGCATTCATTCTCGCTCGCACAATGTTGTTAACATTATTCCCGTCTCACTCGCACTCGTGAGAGGTGATTGGTGCCACCATTTACGATTAGTTTCTTTTATGGCGGGAGTTATATCAACTCTTATAATAGTTACGGACCAAGCGACAAGCGAGACGGAAGATAACTTCACACCGAGCAACTTGAGTGAGAAAGTGAGATAGAACCAACTTGAAGCTTTCGCCTGCTTTAGTTTGGTCTGTAACTGACATACAGTAGGTAATGATAGCTGAAAACAAGCAATCTGTGACTTATTACTGTATACCCTGCGTCATGTAAAAAGAGCCCTAACGATTAAGGCGAAGACTATAGTCGCGTTAAACAGTCGCTGCAAACTCGGTCTTAAATCATCTTAACACTAGTGTTGAGAGTACTCGGCGCGAGCGCATGCACGTTATCGATAAAAATAATGATCCAGCGAGAGCGCCCGGTGGTTGCGCGGTCGGAGAGCTCATTATCGGTAGTCGGTATGAATGTATCGATAGTTCTTATCGACTCCAATAATGCACATTTCTGCGCTTAAAAAAAAGGATCGTGCCGTTCTCCTAAGTGCGAGAGAGAGAGCAATATTTCTGTCTCGTTCCGATAATTTATGACCGTGTTTGAAGCGAGTGTCTAACGCGACTATAATGCGGCCCAATCACGAACGAGTTTGAAGTTAGTCGCGTAAATCGTATCAGTATTTACAACAGAATAAGGTCCAATATCGCTAGGATACGTTACTAATTCGTTAATTCGTGATCTGCCAGGCAATGTACCTCTCGCTCGCACATTTCAACATTTTGAAAGATTTTGATCCAAACAACAACCAAGCAGACGTTTTTCTACCAAAAAGTCTGCTTTAACAGTTTTCGTAAGCACTTGGTTGGTTGCGTACGAATTTTCATAAATAGGTTCAGTGATTACAAGGTGTTCCAATACTTGGGTTTAAAACTTCAGGGGGCTAAAGTACCTATCAAAATGAATAACTTTTTCTAAGGAACCAACACTGTAAACGCGAAAAAAACAGCTGTTTCATACATTTTAGCCAGGTAAGTATTGAACTTAAGTATTTTTTTCGCGTTAACAGTGTTGGTTCCTTAGAAAAAGTTATTCTTATTGTTGGTACTTTAGCCCCCTGAAGTTTTAAACCAAAGTATTGGAACACCTTGTATATTTTTTTAAATGTTGTAATGTGAGAGCGAGAAGTTCCTGCTTTGACGTGTCCCCCCTTAAACTGCACAGTAAGGCCGGCCGCAAACGTTCGGTTTCTGAATTAGGTTTTCAGATCAGGAATTCAGATTCGGAAGCCTGAATGCTCTGCTTGCGTACAAAATATTTAACAAGGCGCACATTATTCTTATTGTTCCGAACGGAAAAAAACCTAACGTTCGGTTCTGTACGTTCGGATCGTAAGACGTCCAGACGTTTGCGCTAGTCTCATGTAATTCCGAATCTGAATTCCTGGTCTGAAAACCTAATTCGGAAACCGATCGTTTGATGCCGGCCTAAGTCTGCCGTCGCGTTTTTGGTCCGTCAGTCGACCTTTTGCCTCACACAAAACGTACCCATACACCGACATACCCTCCGTTCAGCGCTCTTTTTGGATGACGCGGCCTATAGTTAGCACAAGCTTAAGTATAATTGTGTATTAGTTATGACCACAGCTTAAATCACGTCCGATATTATGTTTCCAGCTGTTTTTAAGTACTCTTCCTGGTCCTCGCTGAATGTATAAATCTTGCTTAGTAGTTAGATTTGTAAATATTCTTATTCCAGGGTTGGGGCTGTGAATGTTTTTTTACTTAGTAAGTTAACTTGAAATTGGTACAAAATACCTCTTGGGTAAAGGTAAGGTCAACTTATCGAGAGAACTGAACAATCTTAGTGTTTCCGCACACGGGCCTCCGGCCACAACAACAAAACGCCGCCACTGGCATATTTCCTGTAGTTTTCATACATTTTATATGGACTCGCCGCTCACGGTTGACGCCGGTAGCCGCCACACGCTACAAATCGTCGCTGCTCGCTTCTTATGAAAACTACAGGAAATATGCCAGTGGCGGCGTTTTGTGGTTGTGGCCGGAGGCCCGTGTGCGGGAACACTAACTGTGCGACAGTAATTCTGTAAGATCTTGATTATAACCTCAAAATCGCATTCACAGCCCCAACTCTGCGACGTACCGCATTCCGTTAAAGCACTTGCGACGTTGCAGCTCGCGTACCTCACTCGGCAGCAGTCGACAGTCGCTTGTCTCGCTCGTGTCACATGCGTCGCCGAGCGCTGACCGCGCTGCGTCGCCGCTGTTGACGAAACGCGCGTCTTTTGTTGAGGTAAGCGTTGTTACTGGAAGCAGTACTGGTAGCAGTAACATGGGTAAGGCGCGCAAGCTAGAGGCCGTTACCCGAGTTTCGGTGACATAGTATGTATTGACAAAAAAGTATTATATCTGCAGGGTGATTGCGTGACTTTGTTGCAATCAGTTTCTATATGAAACCAATAAGTATTTATATAACAATATGAAAGTTTTGCGATTATTCATCAATAGAAACACCAGTTGTAATCTAATTTTGTTAGCAACTGCAGCCGTCATATTTACTTATTACAAACAGAAACTTGCAACTTATTGCAACAAAGTTACGTAATCACCCTGCTAGTAGGTACACACACGGTTACAGATCAAGCTTCACAACTTTCGGTTTGAAATTTTGAATGGTGCGGTGTAATTACAGGCACATGAGGCTTAACATCTGTATGCCTCAAGTTGATGGAGGGCAGTGCATATAAGTTTTAAACCGACTTCAAAAAAGAGCAGGTTCTCCATTTCAATTGAGAAAATGGTTAGTCTCGAATGCATTTTATAACATAAACGAATATTATGAACTATAAAATTATAAGCTCTTTAAATCTACACCTTGGTTTCTTGTAGGTCATAATACTTGCAAGAAATTGGGACTACCTAAGAGTAAAAAAAAAAATAAAAAAAATATTGGTGGACCTTCCACACAGCACTATCTCGTCCCAAACTAAGTCAAAGCTTGTAATATGGGAACCAGATAGCTGATATAATACATATATACTTTTTTTTTGTAAATACATACTTAGAATATTATATAACACCCAGACAGAGAACAAACATCTATGTTCAACACACAAATGTTTGTTCTCGGTGGGAATCGAACCCTCGGCCTACGGCGCAGAAGGCAGAGCTACTACCAACTGAGCTGTTAAGGCTGTCAAATTAGTGGGTATTAAAATGTTTAAGTTGGTTCTTGGGTGAACACTTTAGAATATAACAATGCGTTTTTGTTGTACGTCCGGAACGGACAAACTGTTAAACTGTACATAACCATAGCTATAAGATCTTTTTTGTACTACAGTTATACAATAAATAATTTCTGATTTCTGAATGAAAATCTTTCTTCCAGACCGGTTTCGTGGAGACCCTAACTCCTCAGTACACGCCAGGACAAAGCATCACCTCCCCCCAGCCTGTGTCTTCGGTAGAAGAGAAGCTTGCAAACTTACAAGCGCAACAGGAGGTAAGTTCCTATCGTGCGTGACTTGCGTGGCAATGCTCTGTTATAGATAGTGGTTACCACTTAAAATCAGGTGGGCCATCTGCTTTTTCAACCAGCCAGATGTACGCAACAGGAGGTAAGTTTCTATGGTGCGTGACTTGCGAGGAAATGCTTTGTTATAGAGAATGGGTACCACTTATCATCAGGTGGGCCATCTGCTTGTTCAACCAGCTAGATGTATCGATCTATCAATTCTATCTTATATCTAGCGATAGCCTTCACAACTCAAAGTCAAAGTCAAAAGGTATTTATTCAATAAAATCACAAGGATCACTTTGAAACGTCTTAAAGCTAGGTGACTCTAGGTGCCAGTTCCACGCGACCAAAGCCTAGAAGAACAGCCAACAAACTTACGGCTTGGTTCCTACCGTTCTTTTGTATGATCCTTGTTACAATGTAATGTAATACAATATTAAAGTTCCAATGTGGTGCTAATTGAATTTGGTAGGTCAGTTGGTAGTAGCTCTGGCTTCTGCGTTGTCGGTCGTAGGTTCGATCCCCAGCGAGAAGAAATATTTGTGTGATGAACATAGATGTTTATTCTCTGTTTGAGTGTTATAAATCCTTATAAGTATGTATTTACAAAAAAAAGTATTTATATAATACATTAGCTGACTGGTTCCCATATTACGAGCTTTAGCTTAGTTTGGGCCTAGATAGTGCTGTGTGGAATGTCCACCAATATTTATTTATTTACGCTGGTGCCCGCGACTTCGTCTGCGCAGGATTAGTATTTCGGAGAATATCTTTATAAATTGTAGCCTATGTGTTATTATACAACGTGTTGATGAAAGTATGTAGGGAAACAAAGAGCGTGTATTTAGACCAAGCACTGGAATACTTTGACGTGTGCAACGGTTGAATACATCGTTTTCGAAATTCCCATAGAAAAGTAAAATTAATATTTTCTCAGAAATTTGCAACAGCCCTGTCTGTGTACGTGTCAAGGTCACACGCACGCGCGCTTCTATCTACGAAAGAGAAAAACAACGATAACCTACGAGATAATTTGAAATACTTACCTTTCGGTAGGTAGGTAGGTACGCCGCCAATCCCCTGACACGATATTTTTACTGGTTCCTATGGATTTTGTCATTATTTACTGGCTATAATAACACTGGATAAAACTGGATTTTGGTAAGTTTGCGAGATTTCGCACGACACAGGCTTCAAACTTCACACTAAACCATTACCTCGTAGGCACTGCTCATACACACACTGACTGACGACGGCTTTTTACATAACAATCACCATTTTATCACGTTTGATGACATTTTCTCAACAAAACAATGTACAACAACGCATGTAAACACAAACAGGGTGACCATCTCAAAAGTGGCGGTTCTACCACACACCTGCCAAAAAATCTGTCAAAATCTACCAAGCTTGACGATAAAAATACCAAAAATATGACTTCATACCATCTCCTTCGTGGCTACGGAATAAATTAAATACCTACATTACATTCAGTTACTATCTTTTGATCGTTTGTAACGGTTTGCAGTTATCTAAAACGAGATAGAAGTTGTTTAGAAACCAAATCAATAAAGGTAAAAAAGAATAAGAAGTTTCCAGTTCGGTAAAAAATAAATAAATTATAAATATTATTTCATTAAAAATTCAAACTAATAAGATTTTTCTTGAAATATTTAAAATCTGCCAAATGGCAGAAATCTGCCACAAATGGTAACACTGATCGGCGGCCGTCGGCCGTCCTGATTGGATATGCGTTTTTAAATGCAACCAATGACAGACAGGTTAGTCAAAGATTAAATAGGACAGACTAGACACTTCCCAAAATTGCAGTTGAATAATTTTGTCGTGTCAATGAACCATGGTGGTAAAGTAACATGTTACAATTTAAAGAACTATGAATATCATAAACATTGGTTTACGACATCTAGTAATTAAACAAAAATAAATATTCTATTAAATATTGAGTACGTAGCCACGTAGGTACCTAGTTACTGAATAGGTATTAGTACCAAAGATCTCAGAGAATGTTTACCGTGACTAGGGATTACAGTCGCGAAAATATTTCTTTTACATACCAAGATCTTTAAAAACAGCAACATCATTATTAGGTAGGCACATTACTAGGTAATTGGTGGCAGTTCTGTTACCTATTTTATCTAAGGTTTTTAACAACTAGAGGTCAAAGAACAGCTGTAAATAGGGCTGCCTCATGATGCGTTTAGATTCATTTTAGATAAAAGTTTAAGAGGCATTTCATGAATGAAAAACTTTGAAATTTTAAAAGTCGTAGAACAAAAGTTGTTCGTTATGACCGGTAGAATATCCTGCTTTCGGATCCCTACAATTCTTAATAAACACGTTGTATAAGCTATATTATTGTAAAGTTTCATTAAAATCCATTCAGTAGTTTTTACGTGAAAGAGTAACAAACATCCATCCATCCATCCATCCATACTTACAAACTTTCGCATTTATAATATTAGTAGGATTTATTCTAGTATGTGTTCGAAATAAATCTCTTTGAGGAGCACTTTAATGCCTTCACCTCACTAGTTCTTTCACCAACTGCCATTTTCCCTTAAATCATTCGAGAGAGGGCAAACGAGACTCGTTCCCGTACTTCATTGTTTTTATTGACACGGTATATGACACAGTAC
This sequence comes from Chloroclysta siterata, assembly GCA_932294275.1. Classification (NCBI taxonomy): domain Eukaryota; kingdom Metazoa; phylum Arthropoda; class Insecta; order Lepidoptera; family Geometridae; genus Chloroclysta; species Chloroclysta siterata. Next base: position 5,364,889 of record OW028595.1, read on the forward strand.
AGTAAAAGCTCTTTATTCGCGGGGTATATGTTCCACTAGTGGCTTCCCGCGGCTTCGCACGCGTTGAAGTGGTGAACCGTGATTGAGCCACAAACATCAAAACATCGTAACTTTCGCATTGATTTGTATATTATGAGGGTAAGATTTTAAATACCTACGTAGGTATATGGGATACCTATAGGCGTACATTACCTATATTAGGTAGGTAGGTATAGGTAGGTACTGACTGAGTTTGGCACAAACATGACAAATACAACAAAGACAACCTTACACGGAAAATATGTACTTATTTGATCCTAGTTTCTACCTCAAAAACAAACGAAACGAAACAGCTTAACGACTTTGATCCCCAATCACGGTAGATACCCTCATATCTCTTCGTACCAACTCAAGATTCCCGTTTTTAGAATATCCCATATATAACACAGAATATAACATTGACGCTTCGTTGTATCCTTTTTACTCGAGCGCAACGAAGGAGGGTAACGTTTCAGGGGTTGTTTTCGAAAATCAAACTGTTTTTTTTGTTATTTATCCACAGAACACATTTTCTTTTAGTTTGAAGTTAATTACACTACGCGTTAAAAATCTCCCATACAAACCTTGGGACTTTGGCAGTCTTTTGCACCCTTTGCAGGGGTAGTTTTAAAATAGTGAAAACGTGATTTTAATCTATTTATTGTGGAGTATATTTACTTCAAGTTTGAAATCAATCGGACTATGCGTTAAAAATCTCCCATACTAACTTTTACAGTCATGCACCCTTTGCGGGGGTAATTATCAAAACTTCAAAGTGTTATTCTTAATTATTTATTTCTTAGTATATTTACCTCAAGTGTTAAGTCAATCGCACCACGCGTTAAAAAACTCCCATACAAACTTCGACATCCCTTTGCATACTTATTAAGGGTAGTTTTAAAAAACCAAAAATGTTATTCCTATTTTTTTAGCCTTGAAGTAAATCTACTTCAAGTTTCAAGTTTGTAGATTCAAGGAATAAAATTTTTCATACCAACGTTTTCAACCCTTTTTACACCCTTAGGGGTTGAATTTCCAAAAATCCCTTCTTAGTACACCTCTACGCCATAAGACCTATGTACTCTTCAAATTTCAAGTGTTTTGACCGCTGGTCCTAGCGGTCAAAACACTCCCATTCAAACTTTTACATCCCTTTGCACCCTTATTAAGGGTAGTTTTAAAAAACTAAAAATGTGTTTCCTATTTTTTTGCCTTGAAATATATGTACTCCAAGTTTCATGTTTGTAGGTTCAAGGAATACAATTTTTCATACCAACGTTTTCATCCCTTTTTACACCCTTAGTGGTTGAATTTCCAAAAATCTCTTCTTAGTACACCTCTACGCCATAAGACCTATATACTCTTCAAATTTCAAGTCTCTAAGTCCAGTGGTCAAAAAACTCCCATACAAACTTTTACATCCCTTTGCACCCTTATTAAGGGTAGTTTTAAAAAACTAAAAATGCCTTTCCTTTTTTTTTGCCTTGAAGTATATGTACTCCAAGTTTCAAGTTTGTAGGTTCAAGGAATACTATTTTTCATACAAACGTTTTCAACCCTTTTTACACTCTTAGGGGTTGAATTTCCAAAAATCCCTTCTTAGTACACCTCTACGTCATACTACCTATGTTCTCCTCAAATTTCAAGTCTCTAGGACCAGCGGTCAAAAAACTCCCATACAAACTTTTACATCCCTTTACACCCTTATTAAGGGTAGTTTTAAAAAACTAAAAATGCCTTTCCTTTTTTTTTGCCTTGAAGTATATGTACTCCAAGTTTCAAGTTTGTAGGTTCAAGGAATACTATTTTTCATACAAACGTTTTCAACCCTTTTTACACTCTTAGGGGTTGAATTTCCAAAAATCCCTTCTTAGTACACCTCTACGTCATACTACCTATGTACTCCTCAAATTTCAAGTCTCTAGGACCAGCGGTCAAAAAACTCCCATACAAACTTTTACATCCCTTTGCACCCTTATTAAGGGTAGTTTTAAAAAACTAAAAATGCCTTTCCTTTTTTTTTGCCTTGAAGTATATGTACTCCAAGTTTCAAGTTTGTAGGTTCAAGGAATACTATTTTTCATACAAACGTTTTCAACCCTTTTTACACCCTTAGGGGTTGAATTTCCAAAAACCCCTTCTTAGTGCACCTCTACGCCATAAGACCTATGTACTCCTCAAATTTCAAGTCTCTAGGACCAGCGGTCAAAAAACTCCCATACAAACTTTTACATCCCTTTGCACCCTTATTAAGGGTAGTTTTAAAAAACTAAAAATGCCTTTCCTTTTTTTTTGCCTTGAAGTATATGTACTCCAAGTTTCAAGTTTGTAGGTTCAAGGAATACTATTTTTCATACAAACGTTTTCAACCCTTTTTACACCCTTAGGGGTTGAATTTCCAAAAATCCCTTCTTAGTGCACCTCCACGCCATAAGACCTATGTACTCCTCAAATTTCAAGTCTCTAGGACCAGCGGTTTAGGCTGTGCGTTGTCTATATGTCAGTCAGTCAGTCAGTCAGTCAGTCAGTCAGTCAGGACTTTGAGTCTTATAGTATTAGAGATAAATATGCCGCGAATACAGAAACCGTGAATACGGAATGGTAATTTATATGGGATTATAGGGGAAACGTTCCTAGGTGACAAAATAAAAAAAACAATTTTTGTAACGAATGTGAAAGACGAAACAATAAAACACGCAAAGCGGCTTTTACTATAAACGGAACAAAAACATTCAAAAATATACTTTATTTATTGAGTTATAAGGTTCCTTTCATTCTGTTTGTTTACATTCTCAAAAACACCGATCGCGGCGAAGGCGTGTTGTGTCAAAAGCCTCGGCGATATCATTTAACAACATACTTTAGGCAAACTTGTGATCTATTTTACTTTTTTATTAGTCCATTTGACAAGGATATTGGGTTGGATACCTATTGGAATAATTTTATTATTATGTATGTACTTATTAGATCCGCGAATAAAAAAATTTTTAGTCGCGAATATAGAAATTGGGTCGCATTTTTTTAATCCGCGAATAGTGAAAACGCGAATAAAGGAAGCGCAAATAAGGAGCTTTTACTACAAGTAATTGGTCAATCAATGTGTACCCGAAACATTTTTAATGAAATTCGAATGGGTAGGTATTACTAACTTTGTGTCCTACCCTCAATATCGTTACATTCACCAAGCATCTGAAGTCTGAAGGTCGCGTCTGAAGATAGCTGTTTGTGTGTATACGACCAATGGGTAATGGTAGATTCAATAAGCAACTAACTTCAGACCTGTCAAGTTAAACATGTTGTATGACATTCTGAGTTAAGTTTGGCTGCATAAATCAAAGTTTAGTGAGGAGTGTTTACAAACAAAAATGCCGATCGGCAAATTGGAACCATTCGATATAACCTCTAAAAACTGGCCCGCATACGTACGCCGCGTAAAACAATATATAGTGCTGAACGGTATAAAAGAAAACCTGCGCGTATCGCTCCTTATAACTGTGGTCGGAGAACCCACTTATTCTCTCATGTGCGAACTGTGTTCTCCTGCTCATCCCGAATCGAAAACCTTTGATGAGCTGACGAAGATAGTGAAGGAACATCTCCAGCCTCAAAAATCGCGAATCGCGGAACGCCACAAGTTTCGGTCCAGAAAACAACGCACGGGGGAGTCCCTCGTTGAGTTCCTACAGAAGTTGAAGCGTCTAGCCGAAAGATGCGATTTCGGGGCGAGGTTGGAAGAGAATCTGAGGGACCAGTTCGTGTCAGGGCTGGCGAGTGAGGGGATCCGGTCTAGGATATTCGCGAGGGAGAGCATTAGGTATGCGGAGGCGGTGGACTTGGCACTGGCGCTGGAGACTGCTGAGCGGTCTGCGGAGGTGAGGCGGTGAGGTGAGGAGGAAGTCTTTACAAGTGTTCATTTATTTATTTACTTTTGTTAAAACGGCACATACAACCAATTACATTACTAAAAGAACATAACAATTTAATAATTATAAAATAAAAATAGGTAAACATTAAAGAAACAATAACAATTAAATTAACAGAAAACAATAATAATTACCTAGAAAAAAACAAAGCGTAATTTGAAAAGTATTGATTAATAACAATAAAAATAATCAGTCATAAAGAAGTCAGAATCAGGGGTGTAGTGGGTTGTCAGCGAGTCATTCTATCAGTCGGCCTTCACAGGCGGTGGAATGACAGTTAAAGCCGTTGACAGCCTGCAGACTCTCACCAGTGGCTCCAAGTAGCTGTCCAGCATGCAGCGGCCACACCCCGGTAACCACGTCGACTCGTGGGCTAAACCTGGTGAGGGGGGCTTACAGTGTTCCGACACTTAAGTCTGGCGAAAGCTACCCACATAGTGCACAAAGTCTGCCTCGGCCATTTGGCAATCCACTTTCGGTGGCGAGGTAGCAAACACAAGTATTCCCAAGGAGGGTTGACGTCAGGCAGGCGGCCGGTTGTAAAATATTAAGCCAAACCCCCCCTACAATATGGTTTTACGAATAAACGGATATGGCGATAATGTTAGGGCGTACCCCCCAGGCGACGCGCAGGGGCAGCACCCGGCACCTGTGGGAAATGGATTAGGGTTGTTGCATCAGGGACGGGTGCAACGTAAGACGCGAGTCCGGGATGTAAGATTGCGGATTGGAAGTTGGAATGTTGGGACGATGACTGGAAGAGGACGAGAGTTAGCGGATGTTTTAGACAGACGAAGAATAAACGTAGCTTGTTTGCAAGAAACGAAATGGAAAGGTACGAAAGCGAGAGAGATTGGAGTAGGATACAAATTTTACTATTGTGGAAGTGATGGCAAGAGAAATGGTGTGGGAGTTGTGCTGGATAGTGAATTGAAAAAGTGTGTGACGGATGTTAAGAGGATGAATGATAGGTTGATAGTTGTGAAAGTAATGCTAGGAGATTTGGTTTTAAACATAATTAGTGTGTATGCACCGCAGACTGGTTGTGATGATGCTGTGAAAGAGAAGTTTTGGGAGGATTTTGATGCGGTGATGATGGATATTCCACAGAGTGAAGATATTTACATAGGAGGTGATTTTAATGGACACGTGGGAAGAATGAATGGAGGGTATGAAAGAGTGCATGGAGGATGGGGTTTTGGAAGTCGGAACTCAGATGGAGAAGCCTTATTACAGGCTGCGTCTGCGTTTGACCTTGCAGTGGCTAATACTTTCTTTAAAAAACGTGACCAACATCTTATCACGTATCAAAGTGGGAATCACACCACCCAAATTGACTACTTCCTTCTTAGAAGAAGTAACGTTAGGGCAATGAAAGACTGCAAAGTAGTCCCGGGTGAGGCCTTAGTTTCTCAACACCGTTTGCTCATTTTGGAAATGAAAATCAAGGTTAAACCAGTGCAGAGGAAACCAAAGCCTCCACCCAAAATAAAATGGCACTTGATTGAGAAGGATGAATATGCTATAAAATTTCAAAACGGTGTGGTAGATAAGATGATTGAAATGAAGGATATGGCAGAGATGTCTGTGAATGAATGTTGGAATGAAATGGCGGTCTGTATAAGAAGAGTGGCGAAGAATGTTTTCGGGGAAACGAAAGGGAAAGGTAAAATAGACAAGGATACTTGGTGGTGGAACGAAGAGGTACAAAAGATTTTGAAAGATAAGAAAGATGCATTTAAAGATTGGAAGGGCGTTGAAGCAGGTGATGATGTTATGAAAGGAATCAAAAAGGAAGTATATATGGATTGTAAGAAGAATGCTAAGAGAGCTGTTGCGGTTGCGCGGGCTAGGGTACAGGACAAACTGTATAAATCCCTAGAGAACCCTCACGGACAAAAAGATCTGTACCGAATAGCGAAAGAAAGAGATAGGAATGCAAGAGATATTGTTCACATTAGATGTATAAAAGATGAAGTAGGAAAGGTTTTGACGAAAGACAAAGAGATAAAAGAACGCTGGAAGGGATATTTTGAAAGATTGATGAATGAAGAGAATAAATGGAGCGGTGTGTTAGATAAAGTAGCAGTGAACATGGGAATGATAAATGAGATAACGATGGATGAAGTTAAAATAGCTGTACAAGGTATGAAGAATGGTAAAGCGGTAGGACCAGATGGTATACCGGCGGAAGTGTGGAAGTTTTTGAAAGCTGATGGATGGAAGTGGTTGGCTTTATTCTTCAATAAGTTGATGCATGAAGAGGCGATCCCTGATGAATGGTGCAACAGTTCGTTGGTTCCTATCTTCAAAAATAAGGGTGATGTACAGGACTGCAACAACTATAGAGGAATAAAGCTAATGTCGCATAGTATGAAGATATGGGAGAAAGTGATAGCGAGACGAATGAGAGGGGAGAGTGAGGTATCACAGAACCAGTTTGGGTTTATGCCTGGACGAGGTACCACGGACGCTATTTTTGCAGTTCGTCAATTGTGTGAAAACTATAGACGTGTACACAAAAACTTGCACATGGTGTTCGTGGACCTAGAAAAGGCATACGATAAGGTACCCCGAGAGGTTCTGTGGTGGGCGTTGAATGAGAAAAGAGTGCCTGGGAAGTATGTGAAGTTGGTTCGAGCTATGTACAGCCGAGCCAGCACTCACGTTCGGTCGGAAGCTGGCGTCACTGACAAGTTCAGTGTGGCTGTAGGTTTGCACCAGGGATCGGCATTAAGCCCATATTTGTTTCTCCTGATTATGGATGCATTGACATCGGACATACAGGAAGAAGCACCCTGGTGCATGCTGTTCGCCGACGACATTGTTCTTGTTGGTGAAGATGCGCTTGAGGTCCAGAGCAGGCTGGGAAAATGGCAGGAGAAATTGGAGAGTGTCGGACTGAAGATCAGCAGGACAAAAACCGAGCACTTGTTCTGCGACTTTGGTGGTCCCTCCAGTTTCACCTCTATTGCCTTAGACGGTGTATCCCTACCAGTCTGCTCCGACTTTCGGTACCTCGGCTCATCCATTCAGAACGACGGCGATATCGACCGGGACGTGAAAAATAGAATAAATGCGGGATGGATGAAATGGCGACAGGTCTCAGGAACAACATGTGATCCACGAATGCCCCTTAAACTTAAGGGGAAAGTATACAAGACGATCATAAGGCCTGTCGTGCTGTATGGATCTGAGTGTTGGGCAACAAAAGGGACGGATGAGAGAAGAGTGCATGCAGCAGAAATGCGAATGTTGAGATGGATGTGCGGAGTGACAAGGATGGATAAAATAAGGAATGAGTATATTAGAGGAAGTTTGAAAGTGGCGCCTGTGACAGATAAGTTGAGGAGCAATAGGTTAGCGTGGTATGGGCATGTCATGAGGAGGGAAGAAAGTCATATTACGAGAAGAGTGTTAGATATGGATGTGGATGGTTTTAGAAAGAGAGGTAGGCCAAAGAAAAGATGGATGAACTGTGTGAAAGATGACATGAGTAAGAAAGGAGTGAGCACCGAGATGACGAATGATAGAGGAGAGTGGAAGAAGAAAACCTGTTGTGCCGACCCCACTTAGCGTGGGATAAGGGCAGGAAAATGATGAGTCATAAAGAAGTCAGAATGTACACATAATTATGTCAGTTACGATAATAATGGTTAAAAAAAATCTCAAAAACAAAAAACATAGGACAGGTATACACACAGTTAGGCATCACGCTCGAAATAGAAGTGTTCATAGAAGTGTTGTGTTTATCTCTAATACTATAAGACTCAAAGTCCTGACTGACTGACTGACTGACTGACTGACATATAGACAACGCACAGCCTAAACCGCTGGTCCTAGAGACTTGAAATTTGAGGAGTACATAGCTCTTATGGCGTAGAGGTGCACTAAGAAGGGATTTTTGGAAATTCAACCCCTAAGGGTGTAAAAAGGGATGAAAGCGTTTGTATGAAAAATTGTATTCCTTGAACCTACAAACTTGAAACTTGGAGTACATATACTTCAAAGCAAAAAAATAGGAAAGGCATTTTTAGTTTTGTAAAACTACCCTTAATAAATGTGCAAAGGGATGTAAAAGTTTGTAAGGGAGTTTTTTGACCGATGGTCCTAGAGACTTGAAATTTGAAGAGTACATAGGTCTTATGACGTAGAGGTGTACTAAGAAAGGGTTTTTGAAAATTCAACCCCTAAGGGTGTAAAAAGGGATGAAAGCGTTTGTATGAAAAATTGTATTCCTTGAACCTACAAACTTGAAACTTGGAGTACATATACTTCAAAGCAAAAAAATAGGAAAGGCGTTATTAGTTTTTTTAAACTACCCTTAATAAGTGTGCAAAGGGATGTAAAAGTTTGTATGGGAGTTTTTTGACCGATGGTCCTAGAGACTTGAAATTTGAAGAGTACATAGGTCTTATGACTTAGAGGTGTACTAAGAAGGGGGTTTTAGAAATTCAACCCCAAGGGGTGTAAAAGGGTTGAAAACGTTTGCATGAAAAATAGTATACCTTGAACCTACAAACTTGAAACTTGGAGTATATGAACTTTTAGGCAAAAAAATAGGAAAGGCTTTTTTAATTTTTTAAAACTACCCATAATAAGCGTGCAAAGGGATGTCAAAGTTTGTATGGGAGTTTTTTAACGCATAGTGCGATTGATTTCAAACTTGAAGTAAATATACTCCACAATAAATAATTTAAAATCACGTTTTCAATATTTTAAAACTACCCCTGCAAAGTTTCAAGGTTTGTATGGGAGATTTTTAACTGTAACTGTGTAATTAACTTCAAACTAAAAGAAAATGTGTTCTGTGGATAAATAACATAAAGACGTTACCCTCCTTCGTTGCGCTCGAGTAAAAAGAATACCTACAACGAGGCGTCAATGTTCTAAAAACGGGAATCTTGAGTTGGTACGAAGAGATCTGAGGGTACCTATCTACCGTGCCTGTGGATCAATGTCGTGAAGCTGTTTCGTTTCGTTTGCTTTTGGGGTAGAAACTATAGGAACAAATAAGTACATATTTTCCGTGTAAGGTTGTCTTTGTTGTATTTGTCATGTTTGTGCTAAACTCAGTACCTATACCTACCTACCTACCTAATATAGGTAATGTACGCCTATAGGTATCCCTTATACCATAGTTCATAGTTCATAGTTAATATCAAATCATCATAAAATCCTACCCTAATAATATACAAATCAATGCGAAAGTTACGATGTTTGGATGTTTGTGGTTCAATCACGGTTCACCACTTCAACGCGTGCGAAGCCGCGGGAAGCCACTAGTTTAATAATATTTACTGATGAACAAGCAGATGACCCACCTAATATTAAGTGGTAACCATCACCTATAACAAAGCATTGCCTCGTAAGTCACGCATACAGATGTTAAGCATGTGCCTGTAATTTCACCGCGACCACACCCTCTAAACCGAAACACAGCAACGCTGCTTGGCGGCAGAAAAAGGCATAGTTGTAGTTCTTTCCCGGGCGAGCCTCACACAAAGAGCTCTACTAAACTTTAAGGTATGCTGAGATGAAGAGAAATTATCAACAAGCTGAGTAGGCCTAGGTAGACTAGAAAAATACTCGTTTCTGCTAGTTTGCAGAAAGAATAGCTTTGCGATGACTTTGCCCGTTGCCATTTTATTGTGCATTAGTTTGCATTAGTTGTGCAATTTCAACCAAATTGTTGGATTGTATAAATAAATCAAAATCAAATAAATCAAAGTGATCCTTGTGATTTTATTTTATACTAGCGGCCTGTCCCAGCTTCGCATGGGTGGACATAAATTTTTTCAACGTTTTAGGATAAACTTAGGCCGTGGTGGGTTCGAGTCATTTGCACGCCCTTCTAACTCGCGCCTTGCCCGGGCCCGCATTGCGCCCCGCGATCCGCGCGTCGCTTATATTTTTAAAATCTTTTGAATGGAATGTCCGATTTGAAAAATTCAAGAAGTAATGTACCTATATAAGTATTGAACCAGTCTTGAATATGAAAAGATTTATTTGGATAAGGATTAATACCAAGGTACAAATAAAGAGCCTTTTCTAGCGGCGGCATTTCAATTAAATTTGTATAATAAAAGAACACTTATTGTGACATAACTATAATAGCTAGTAATATGCTGTCGCGACATTTTTTGTAGATAATGACGTGTTTTGCAAAATCGTAGTACATTATTTTGTTTTATCATCATTGTTTTCCACCTTGGGTTACATTATTGGAGTTTTGAGCCTATTCGTTACATACAAAAATACAAATCTTTCCTCTTTACCTCTATAATATTAGTGTAGTAATGTACCTTTTGACTTTGACTTTGAATCGGCCTCTGGGTTCTTAGCATGGTTGCTATACATACTCGTAAATCTCTCTGCGCCTCACTGTTGGATTGGCAGCTCACTGGAGCTTCATTTATATTATTTTGTAAGACAGAAAAAACAAAAAAACGGTAGGAGCCAAGCTGTAAGTTCACGTTCGAATGTTGAAGGATAATGATAATGTCTTTTTCACTTTTTAATGGATTTTCCTGTTTTAATGGAGTTTTCCGGTATCGGGAAAATCGTTTCACTTGTAGCGAGTTTATTGTGTGTGGAAGACACAGAACAGTAAACGAGATAGAACAATAGAGTGTATGTACCTCGCGTGCCGAAAAGAAGCACTGACTGCTTCCTTCTTTGCTCGTCGCGAACTCCATTCCACTCCCGATCGCTTTCCGCGTGAGACGTGATTACAAAATGCCTGGTTGTTCGATAATTAACTGTGCAAACTACTGCAAACACCACAAACAAAGCTGGAGCTGTTAATAAAGGCATTTCCTTTCATCGATAAGTACTCTTTGTCTATAAATATCTGTTTTTATTTCCCGCTTCCAATGCTGATAACCAACTGTTTTTGACTTGACGTGAGGATGTGCTGCATGCCGCGCCGCGCCTATAATCGGTTTTCCGCGAGCCAATCGATTCTTTTATTTATTTATTTATTTATCAATAACATCATCCTTACTCTATCTTTAGAGGCTTACGATAGTGTAATTTCATTTAGATTTTTTATAAATTTAACTAAACAATCCAAATAATAACATATTAAATCATACTTATCATAAAAATAATAAAAAATCTAATCAAAACCGTAATAACATAAAAATAAAAAAAATAAAATTAAATAGAAAATAACATAAAAGAAAAAATTATCAATTACCTCGTGTGTTCATAAGTCTTGAGACACAGTAAAACTAAAATATTTTTGGAGCTAAGTTGAGTATTCATTTATTGGATATTAAAATTAAAACTACTGACATCTAGATCTGTATTTAAAAATAAATCATTCAAAATGGCCGCCTTTGCATTCAATGCAGGCCTTCAAACGCGTGCGCCATTCATCTATGGCGGCACGAATCTTTTCAATGGGAATCCGTTTCGATTCTTTAATAAGGGCTCGCTTGAGAGAATCCAGGTTTGGGTGAGACTTTCTGCATGCCCTCAGCTCCAATTCCGTCCATAAAGAATAATCCAAAGGATTCAAGTCAGGGCTTGACGAGGGCCAATCTTCGCTCCGAATGAAGCCTGGCAAATTGGCCTCCAGCCAACGTTGGGTAGTCTTAGCTTTATGGGAGGGAGCAGAGTCCTGTTGGAAAACCCAGTATTTTCCAGCGAATAGCGTATCATTTAATGGTTTAACCACCGCTTCCAATATGTCAGTTTGGTAATTTTGTGCCTTCACCTTGACGCCTTGCTGGCAAAAATGAAGCGAAGTGACCCCCTCGTAGGAAACACCCCACCAAACCATCACACTTGCTGGATGATGAGTACGCTGGACATTGCGTACAGATGGCTGGACGTCCTTTGAACTTCTGGCGTAAACCTTATTGTTCTGCCGGTTAAACTTTTCTTCCACCGTGAAGATCTTTTCATCGGTAAACAGGATATTTTTTGGATCGTGTCTCTTCAATAGGTTCCGACATCGTTCCAGTCGCAATTTACGAAGACGCTCGTTTAAATAATGCACTTTCCTTCGACTGTAGGCCTTTAGTTTAAGATCATATTTAAGTATCCTGTTCACCGATATTCGCGAAATGTTGGTCTGCAGAGCTAATTTCTTTTGAGTCCGGCAAGGGTTGCGACGAATTCGCTCTCTGATTACTTTGATGTTGGCGGGCGTCCTTACAGACCGCGGGCGGCCACATCTTCCACGGTCTTCTAAAGAGCCGGTCTCCTTGTACCTCTTTATGGTATAATACACAAAGTTCCGACTACATCCCAAACTTTGGATTTCACTAAAAACTTGCATTGGTTTTTTTCCTGCTTGAAACAGTGAAATTACAGTCGCACGCAAATCTTTTGTTGGCGCCATTTTCACGGAGAATGAAACAAATATTCAAATGTATATTTTTTCTGATTCAAAACATTCGAAATTTAAAATTTTAAAAGTTTAAAAAAGGTTGCATGATTATTTTTTTTTTTTTTATACAACAAAGTAGACAAACAAGCTTACGGCCCACCTGATGGGAAGTGGTTACCGTAGCCTATGAACGCCTGCAATACCAGAGGAATCACTAGCGCGTTGCCGACCCTTTAAAAATTTTAAAACACCCTTTTTGAAGAGCCCCATACTATAGTTTAACGGGAAAACCTCAGCAGGGAGATCATTCCACAGCCTAAGTGTTCGCGGGAGGAAGTTCCTCTGGAACCGAACGGTACGCGACCACCCTGGCTCTAATGTGTGAGGATGGCTTCTCTGCCGATGGCGAGCTGTGCGATGGTAAAAAGACGATGTAGGCATCATGTTAAACAACTCTTCAGAACATACCCCATTATATAAGCGGTAGAAGATACACAAACAGGAGAAGTCTCTTCTCAAACTGAGTGGTTCAATACCGCTGGTGAGCTTGGGATCGTCAACAATTCTCACAGCACGTCTTTGGACCGAATCAAAAGGACCAAGCTGGCATCCAGGTGCTCCTGCCCAGAGGTGACAGCAGTACTCCATGTGAGGTCAGACTTGCGACTTGTAAAGAAGCAGTCGTTGCCCAGCACTGAAGTACGACTTCGCTCTGTTTAGCACCCCGAGCTTTTTGGATGCGAGCTTGACCTTATCCTCCAAATGATTACGGAACTGGACGTCACTAGAGATGTCGACACCTAGGATCCCAATGCTCTTGGAAGTGGTAAGGGGCATGTCTTACTTCTTTTACTTTCTTTTTAAATTAATTAAATAAGTTCGTCTCAAAACTTATGAACACACGAGGTATATTCAAAAAAATGCAAAGAAGTCTGCGAATTCGCTCAAAGAAAATTGAAAAATATGGGCACATCTCCCTGTCCCTGTCCCTGTCCCTGTCCCTGTCCCTGTCCCTGTCCCTGTCCCTGTCCCTGTCCCTGTCCCTGTCCCTGTCCCTGTCCCTGTCCCTGTCCCTGTCCCTGTCCCTGTCCCTGTCCCTGTCCCTGTCCCTGTCCCTGTCCCTGTCCCTGTCCCTGTCCCTGTCCCTGTCCCTGTCCCTGTCCCTGTCCCTGTCCCTGTCCCTGTCCCTGTCCCTGTCCCTGTCCAGTCCCTGTCCCTGTCCCTGTCCCTGTCCCTGTCCCTGTCCCTGTCCCTGTCCCTGTCCCTGTCCCTGTCCCTGTCCCTGTCCCTGTCCCTGTCCCTGTCCCTGTCCCTGTCCCTGTCCCTGTCCCTGTCCCTGTCATTTTTGTTTTTCGCTCCGCCTGTCCATGTCCCTGCCGTATCAATTATACGAGGCCCCAGGGCCACGGTGCTTCATTAATGTGACCTTTAACTATAGTGTCCATTTTCGAAGGATTTAATTTTTTTTTGACTCATAAAACAATTGTGTTTTATTGATCGAGTGAGCGAAGCGAACGAAGATCTTAGTTTCAATTTGGGCGATTTGGCATTTTATGTATGTATGTATGTATGTTTGTCTGGCCATAACTTTCGAACCGTTGCTCTGGCTCTTGCTTTTTTTCTGGGACGCTCGGTTTTTGAGATACAACAAAAAAGTAAAATTAAATTAACCAGCGATCCAAGAGCTCCCATCTCTAAGAGTTTCGTTGGCATCAAGGTTTTTCTACTGGTCGGCCAGTTCCTTTGCTTTTTCTTATTTTTTTTTTCTTGAAATAAATTAAGGAAGTACTCACTTCTCATAAAGTGGTGACAACGACCAGGTCTGATGATGGAGCCAAGGTCTGTTCAACGGAACTCTTCAATAAATAGGCCAATAGAGTTGAAACTTGGTTACCGTACCAAGTTAGTAAGCGGTAGTCAGAAAAAAATCCAAACATAATGTTTGGACTTGCCTCTGACTACCACCTACTCAAAGTTTTGGTGCGTTCGTCGGGTCGCATCACGAGATCTCAGTTCGGGCCGAACTACTAGTTTATTTTTAAAACACAACACCAGCGGTGGTGTGACCATCAAATAATTTTGGGACACGTTGTATATTGCAACGTTGCAACGTTGTCCCTGTCCCTGTGTGAATGTGACCTATTTCAATTTGCTTTCAGATAACCCAGCTCAAATCCGAAGTGGAAGACCTGAAAGAAAAGTTGGAAACGCTGAAGGTGCGACGCGCAGAAGACCGGGAGAAGCTGCGCGAGCTGGAACGCGTGCGGCTGCAGTTGGAGCAGTCCAATGAGTTCAAGAGCAAGATTATGGAGTCGCAGGCGCAGCTGCAAAGGGATCTGCAAAGGGCGAAGCAGGAAGTGAGTATACAACTTTTAGGTTTCCTAAAAAACGGGACCCTATTACTAAGACTCCGCTGTCCGTCCGTCTGTCTGTCCGTCTGTCACCAGGCTGTATCACATGAACCGTGATAGTTAGACAGTTGAAATTTTCACAGATGACGTATTTCTGTTGCCGCTATAACAACAAATACAAAAAAAACAGAATAAAATAAATATTTATGCTCCCATACAACAAGCGTGATATTTTTGCCGTTTTTATAGATAATGGTACGGAACCCTTCGAGCGCGAGTCCGACTCGCACTTGGGGGATTTGGGGGACATCTATGGGACAGTATGGGGAAGTCTGAAATTATAGAAGCTACATATAAACTGTATTAGGAACAATTTGGTATTTTTTTGTGAAAACAGTTTTGACATTGTATGTGTCGCGGGCGGCTGGTCGTGTGTATAATGTGCTGGATTAGTATATTATGCAATTAGTGAATAAAGGACGCATTAAAAGCGAGGGCCATAGATGATTCACGAGCAAGTGAAGGATTTTTAACGACTGAATCACGCCCGTAGAGAGTGATTCAAGTGTTAGAATCCTGAGCGACGCGAGTACATAAATCCGTTTTATTCAAGAGTTGCATACTTATACCATCACTACGAGAAAAAGAAAGATTTAAGCAATAAATAGACATTTAAATGAAAAAAATAGAAAGGCTAAATTAATTAAAATAGAGCACAAAACAGTTTTTATTCTAATGCCGTCCAATCAAATCTCGAGGAGTTATATGCAAAAGGAGTTTATATGTCGAGTATTCTTTGCACAAGGAATTAGTATCGAGTATTTTTTGTAAACGTAAGTAATATATTATCTATCCTCAGGTTCGTGAAGCGCAAGAGGCATTGGAAGCCCACATGGAGGAAACTGCCGAGTTGGCAGAAGCGGCAGAAATGGCAGCGTTAGATAAGGTATTTATTATATTACAGCCTTCACAGCTCAGTTGGTAGTAGCTCTGCCTTCTGCGCTGTTAGTTGTGTGTTCGAACCCCACACAGAACAAACATTTGTGTGACAAATTTCCGAGACAATATTAATTTTATTTTTTTATGGGAATATCGAAAACGAATTATTCTAACTTTGCACACGTCAAAGTATTCCAGTGCTTGGTCTGATCACTTGGTCTTTGGCCTTATAGGGGTATAATGTTACACTTTGTATACGTTTTGATTTTTACTTCAGGGTGTTGTAGATAGAAAATACTGCATTGCACAAAAACTTATGGATATAACATAAAAACAAATATAAAACTGGAAAAGAATATAAAAAAAATATTCTACGACACAAAATACAATGAAAAAATTAAAAAACAAAGATACATAAGAAGACATTAAAAAACATTATAAATATAGTGTCGTAAAAAAGGCTTCCACTCAGCATTTGCCAGAGGAGCCTAGTGGCTTGTATGGCACTGGTTTTCGGTGACGTAGTTTAAAATAACTACTTATTATACCTATTTGATAACTTCGTTTAAAACAATAAGTGCCCTATTTACGGAAAAACATTAACAAAATCTTTACAACAAACTAAATTGTGCAATAAAATAAAGCCATTAATTAAAACCAAACTAAAATCATAACTAAGTATCAATAATCATACAACTCAAAATAAAAATTAAAGTAATTTACACTATAAAAAATACAATTTATTCTATGATTGAAAAACTAACATGAGATCAAGAACAAATACTTTTTTTAGGGAGCTTTTAAATGAGTAAATTGTCTAACTACTATCATCTAACTACAAAGTTAGATTTTATTATTAAGTATGTATTTACAAAAAAAGGATTTAAGGCCGTCGGAAGGATCGCGGAAATGGCCCATATATCAAATACCCACCAATACTTTAGTATCATTTGTAATTTTCAAGGAAATGGCCGAAGAGCGATCGGAGTCTCTTCAGATGGAGTTGGAGAACTGCAGGGAGAAGCTCGAGGAAGCTACCTTGGACCTGCAGCTGATGCGGGCTGAGATGGAAGCCGGGGGGAATACACGTAAGTGGCTTTATGGTGGTATTATCATCTCCACACCTTTACGAACCCTACACTGTAGATTTACGAACCCTGAACTGTAAAAATAAAGTCCTGGAAACCACTTTACAGTTATTAGATATACAAGGTGTTCCAATACTTGTACTTAAAACTTCAGGGCGCTAAAGTACCCATCAAAATAACTTTATCTAAAGAACCAACACTGTGAACGCGAAAAAAAACCAGCTTGCCGCCAAGCAGCGTTGCTGTGTTTCGGTTCGAAGAGTGTGGTTGAAATTACAGGCACATGAGGTTTAACATCTGTATGCCTCAAGTTGATGAACACAACTTCCCCAACGATGCACTGCCCGTGCATCGTTGGGGAAGTTCTTATCTTACGTGACTTACGAGGCAATGTTTTGTTATAGGTTATGGTTTCCACTTAACATTAGGTGGGACATCTCCTTGTTACAAAAACGATTAAGAGACGCTTACTGTTCGTCTCGTTCTTCTTTGTTTAACATTGATGATGTAATAAGATTATTGAAAGTAAATAAAAGGAAGAAATCGTGGGGAAAGTAATCTAGACATATTTAATTTGAAAAAAAAAAAAAAAAAAAACAAGAAACTCAAGAAATACTTACTTTAAAATTTTAATATAATTTATTTGACTGTATTTATTAATTTAAATGTTGAATATTTAGGGATAAGATGATTATGAGTATAATATAATTTACTTATCTCTAAATTAACTTAAAAACATACAAAGACTCGCACAACCACATACAAATTATTGAATGCTAACGTGTTGTCTTAATGCAAATTATGTATTATGTACTATTTATATTTATTTTATTTATAATTTATAGAAGTAAAAGCACAGCCTTTAAGTGTACGTACTAAAATGGTAACTTGTTATAATTTCACTATAAATTAACTCATTTATTTCAGTTGCTCAATTTATTTGATATATTTTCAATATTTTATAATAATATTACGTTTAATTTATATTTTATTTGTTTTAACGCATGCACTTGGCACATTCACTGCTTATAGTCCTTTTAACTATAAGGGTATTTGAACTGGGTTACCCTATAAAAACTTTTCTTAATTGCATTGGCTTATTTTCTTTCTTAAAATTTAAAAAACAACATTCTATTCATAATTATTAATTAAATGACAGTTACTTTATTATAATTAAAACAAACGGAAAATAAAACTATAAGAAATGCATTAAAATAAAAAAAATCACGCTTTCAACTTGAGGAGAACAATAAAATTGGATATCAATAAAAATATTTTTTTGCATATTTAATTCCCAATTCGGAAAGAAGGATGAAAACGAACAAAAATTAATGAAAACCTCAGTGAATGCGTTAAGTCTTTGTATATTTTTTTATAATGCATGTATTTGTACGAATTTGTGTTTTGGTCTCCCTGACTTTATGACTACAGACACTTGACCGATGAAGCTAATTATTTGATCGTCACCTTAGACACTTGAATGAGTACACACATTTGTTTGATCGTCACTTTCGACCCTTAAATGATTACGGCTATTGATTTTACCGACACTTAAATAATTCTTGATTATCTACAGATATTTATTTGATC
Source organism: Chloroclysta siterata (assembly GCA_932294275.1). Lineage (NCBI taxonomy): Eukaryota > Metazoa > Arthropoda > Insecta > Lepidoptera > Geometridae > Chloroclysta > Chloroclysta siterata. Next base: position 5,383,139 of record OW028595.1, read on the forward strand.
CTCACTTCAGACACTTGAACGACTACAGACATTAGATCGTCACATTAGACACTTGAATAACTACAGATCTTTATTGATCGTCACTAAACTCTTGAATGCACATATTGTTTTGATTGTCACTTATCCACTTGAACTACTTGAGATACTTAAACGACTACAGACATTTAATCGTCACTTTAGACAACTGAATGACTACGGCTATTGATTTGACCTTCACTTTAGACATATCAACGACAACAGATAATCGATCGTCTCTTTAGTCACTTCACTTTCTTAAACACTTGAATGACTACAAACATTTGATCGTCGCTTGAACTCCTTTACACATTTGATCGTCACTTAGACACTTGAAACTACTTTAGACACCTGAATAACTACAGGTATTGATCGTCACTTAGACACTTGAATGACTTTAGACATTTGATCGTCACTTAAGACACTTGACTCGGGAGACCCGCATGCGTGTCATGTATCTTAGTAGCGTGTGTGGTTGCGCGTTGAATAGAGCACCCGTACGCAGCGAGCGAGGGCGCCACTGGCTACGAGATGCGGCAACTACAACAGCAGAACCAGAGGATGAGAGATACGCTGGTGCGACTGAGGGATCTCACGGCGCACGATAAGCATGAAATGCAGAAGATGAATAAGGTAAGATTTAACTGTTATTTCAAAGATTTGGGATTATTCTAAATGTTATATCCGAGTGGGAGCCAAGACCTTCTCTTGAAGGGCGGATTGTAATCTCACCCAACGAATAACTCATAGGGACATGTTAATGCGACCGGGGTATGTATCATTAAGATTTTGTATTATTCGTCATATCTTTTGAATGGAATGTCCGATTTGAAAAATTTAAGAAGTAATCTATAGGTATTGAAACCGTCTTAATTATGAAATGATTTATTTGGATAAGGATTACTACCAAGGTACAAATAAAGACCCTTTTCTAGCGGAGGCATTTCAATTATTTTTTTATAATAAAAGAACACCTATTGTGACATAACTATAATAGTTAGACATAGGCTGTCGCGACATTTTTTGTAGATGATGACGTGTTCTACAAAAACGTAGTACATTATTTTGTTCTATCTTCAATAGTTTTCGCAGCGCACGCGATGTAAGGTTTTTATTTTCCACCTTGGGTTACATTATTGAAGTTTTAGTACGGATCCCTGATTTTTTTTAAAATATAATATAGCCTATGTTACTCAGGGATAATGATAAGGATAATTCTAATGGTGAACGAATTTTTGAAATCGGACCAGTAGTTTTTGAGCCTATTCGTTACATACAAAAATGCAAAAATACAAATGTTTCCTCTTTATAATATTAGTGTAGATGTAGATATCAGTAAGTTCAGACGTTTTAAAGGCAGATCTTAGTGCTAAATCCAAACTAGATTTACACAGCTCGTAAAAAAATACAATCTACATCATCGTCCACACCACAGCCCGACTTAACCCACTGCTGGGCATAGGATTCCCTTAGTTTATGCTATCTACCACAACCCTGTGCCAGTGTAACCAATTTCCGACCCGCAATTTGCAGTATGTCGTCCCCCAACGCGCTGCTAGAGCACTGGTGGTCTAGTGGTAGAGGCCCCGCCTTCCGATCCTAAGGTCGTGGGTTCGAAACCAGTCCAATGAGTTTTTCTGTTCAAAAATTTATGTGCACAATGCCAGTACTCTCAAACGGTGAAGGAAAACATCGTGAGGAAACCGGCATGTCGTAGAACCTAAAAAACGTTCTATAACATGTGCTCGAAAGGAGCCTCTGGAGGCGCACTTAAAATCCTATCACCACACTATTTCGAAAGAAACTAGTGACACGACAAGAATAAGAAGAAGAAGAAGCTGCTAAAAGTGACAATAAGAAAAAATAACATACTTACATCCAGAATTTAGACCAATCATCATCATCTTCCTGCCCTTATGCCACGCTGCATGGGGTCGGCACAACAGGTTTTATTCCACTCTCCTCTAACATTCGTCATCTCGGTGCTCACTCCTTTCTTACTCATGTCATCTTTCACCAGGATTTAGACCAATACAAGTCTGAAATCGCCGAGCTATCGCGCACGAAGGAGAAGCTCTCCTCCAGGGTCGAGGAGTTGGAAGCGCAGGTGGCTGACCTGAGGGAGCAGGTGGACGCGGCATTGGGAGCCGAGGAGATGGTGGAACAGCTGGCCGAGAAGAAGATGGGGCTGGAAGACCAGGTAAGAGGCTCACACTCAAGACGAAGATGGGGCTGGTCTTCTAGCTTCTAGTTGAATCAAAAGGATCACTTTGAAACGTCTTAAAGCTAGGTAAATCTAAGTGCCAGTTCCACGCGACCAAAGCCTAGAAGAAAAGGCAACAGGCAGCTACCGGCAACACCGTGCCTGGGGAACAAGTTTTTTTTATACAACTAGCTGATGGAAAAAGCTGATGTTCCACCTGAAGTTAAGCAGTAACCATCACCTATAACAAAGCATTGCATCGCAAGTCACGCACGATAGGAACGTGCCCTACGATGCACTGCCCTGCGTCCATCAACTTGAGGCTACAGATGTTAAGCCTCATGTGCCTGTAATTTCACCGGCAACCACACTCTTCAAACCGAAACACAGCATTGCTGTTTGGCGGCAGAAAAAGGCGTGGTGGTAGTACTTCCCTGGAGTACGAGCCACACACAAAGAGCTCTTCTACTCTTAAAAGCTGTTTCTGCTTTCCTTTGAAGGTGAAGTGAAGATGGTGGGAAGAGACTCGAGATAGGGAGACGTAACCAAGCCGTAAGTTTGCTGCCTGTTCTTCTAGGCTTTGGTCGCGTGGAACTGGCACCTAGAGTCACCTAGCTTTAAGACGTTTCAAAGTGATCCTTGCGATTTTATTGAATAAATACCTGGAAGTCCGTGAGGGAGGCCTTTGCCTAGAAGTAGGTCGAAACAGTCTTAAGAAAATAAAAAACAGTTTTTTCAAGTTATCTCTTTTTCCAGGTGGAACAGCTGAAGCAGGACGTGTCAGAGCTGGAGGCTCTCCAAGAAGTCCACGAGCAGCTGGTAGAGTCCAACCGCGAGCTGGAAATGGACCTGCGTGAGGAGTTGGAGATGGCACATGCTGCCACCAGAGAGGTATTCAGTATTCAGTATATTTATTGCATTATTATGTATGTATGTAGATTTAACATACTCAATACTCAATATATTTATTGCTTACAACATGGTTTAGTTTAGATACAAACATAGTTGTTGGATGTTAGTAAGTATCACATGGACCCTGCATAGGGTATGGCAACATGGAGGCAGGCCGAGGTTTTCAATTTACTAGTAGGTTCATAGGTCTAGTCTTGCTTAATAAATAACGTTTAAGTTATCTAGGTAGGTCTATTTAATCGTTGTAGGCATATAAAAAAAAAGAAAAACAACATTGTCAGGCCTTATGACTAAGTATTTTGCGATTCAATACATAATGTACCCAGTAAGAGGTGAGGTACCGAAGGCTTTTAGGTAACTTTGGAGTCACCTATGGTGTTAAAGTACCACTCCTGAATTCTTCAGGGGGCTAAAGTACCCATCAATATGAATAACTTTTTCTAAGGAACCAACACTGTGAACGCGAAATAAAAACAGCTGTATTATACATTTTAGCCAGGTATTGAACTTTTGCATGAAACAGCTGTTTTTTTCGCGTTCACAGTGTTGGTTCTTTCGGCCAAGTGCGAGTCGGACTCGCGCACGAAGGGTTCCGTACCATTATCTATAAAAACTGCAAAAAAATCTCGTTTGTTGTATGGGAGCAGCCCCCTAAATAATGATTTTATTCTGTTTTTTAGTATTTGTTGTTATTGCGGCAACAGAAATACATCATGTGTGAAAATTTCAACTGTCTAACTATCACGTTTCATGAGATACAGCCTGGTGACAGACAGACAGACAGACGGACGGTCAGCGGAGTCTTAGTATTAAGGTCCCGTTTTACCCTTATTGGGTACGTTATTAATATTAGTTTGAAGCGTAGCGTGTGCTGTTTTATGAATTTTATTACCCTTACCTTTTTCTATTATACCTACGCTTCACTAAATTCGATTGGCAGTATTCTGGAGTTTCAATATTGTACTATAATACCTATATTGTAACAAGGATCATACAAAAGAACGGTAGGAACCAAGCCGTAAGCTTGTTGGCTGTTTTTCTAGGCTTTGGTCGCGTGGAACTGGCACCTAGAGTTACCTAGCTTTAAGATGTTTCAAAGTGATCCTTGCGATTTTATTAATAAATACCTTTTGACTTTGACTTTGAACCCTAAAACATGTTTTTATATATTTTTTTCTTTCCCCAGTCGATACGTGAAAGAGAGGCTGCGCTAGAGACTATAATGGACAGAGACACAACGATAAACAAGTTTAGAGAACTAGTGCACAAGATGACAGAGCAGTACAACGATCTGAAGACTCAGGTGGACTCTAAAGGTACGTGCGATATTCACCTTTATTACAATGACGTTAGGTTATTTTATTATTGCAATATCCGTGGTTTTTGGAACTTTTTAGGGTCATATCTGTAGTAAACACTATTAAACAAATAAAAATTATTAGGATCAGTTGAGCTATCAAGCTATCTAAGTCGTTCGCAACAGTCTGCGGATAGCTCATTTGATTTTTATTTTGTATCCATTGTAAATATACTTTAACCCCCTGAAGTTTTCAGGAGTGATATTTTTACACCTTGTATATTGATTCTTTTTATAATATTCCAGACTCGACATCTATCTCCGAGCACGACACATCAGCGAGCGAGGCTCGCGTCACGGGCGCCGTGGAAATCGGCTCGTTGGTTGCTGCCAGTCGCGCCTGTACTAGATCCGTGGATCTGCAGCTAAGAGCTTTGGAGCTCACCCAGGCGCGCGCTAGAGCGGATATGTTGGCGGCTTGCTTGCCTGAGCATTTCATGGCCTCTGCTGGTAAGTCACATCCTGGTCACGCAAACCTTATTTTAAGAGCAGAGGTATGTAAAATACACATATCACGGCTTATACAACGTGTAACATAATACCCCTATAAGGCCAAAGACCAAAGATCAGACCAAGCACTAGAATACTTTCACAAAGTTTGAATAAGTACTTCGTTTTCTAAATTCCCATACAAAAGTAAAATTAATATTGTCTCAGATATTTGCAACAACCCTGATAATGTGTACGTGACTTTGGTACATACGCTATTTGCGTTTCCTAATTGGTGGCAGTTCTGTTACCTATTTTATCTACAGTGCATAATGAAGGGTCAAAAAACAGCTGTAAATAGGGCTGCGTCATGGTAGTTTCATTTTGTCTTATAATAAAGTCTTATAACAATAGTTGTACGCCATGACCTTTAGAATACCCTGATTCCGGGGTTATAGGTTTATTATTTACACGTTGTATACTACTAAGTCACACCTGTACCAGATCTGTGGATCTGCAGCTAAGAGCTTTGGAGCTCACCCAGGCGCGCGCTAGAGCGGATATGTTGGCGGCTTGCTTGCCTGAGCATTTCATGGCCTCTGCTTGTAAGGCGAATCCTGGTCACGCAAACCTTATTGTAACATCGGCAGAGGTAGAATACATTTTGCGAAACGGATATTATGAGAAGGATACATTTTGAGAAAAGGGCATTTTGAGAATAGTACATTTAACTAAAGTGTCGGTTTGTGAAATAAGCCTGTTTTTATCGGTGTACATTTTGCGAAGTTGGCGTTCCGCGTCGGAGCTAAAACGGCTAAAAAATCACGTGTGTTGTATAGAAGCCCCCTTAAATATTTATTTTATTCTGTTTTTTAGTATTTGTTGTTATAGCGGCAACAGAAATCTGTGAAAATTTCAACTGTCTAACTAACACGGCGCACGGTTCATGAGATACAGCCTGGTAACAGCAGACAGACGGACAGCGGAGTCTTAGTAATAGGGTCCCGTTTTACCCTTTCGGTAAGGAACCCAAAAAATCACAGTTATCATAAATCAATATATATTTTCCAGGGGATCACGACGCTATCCTGCTTATTCTGCTGATGCAGAGACTCAATACGAAAGCGGATATCATTCTCGGACAGATCAGAGACAGGTGATTATTATTGATCGAGCGAAGCGAACGAATATCTTACAGTCAGCTTGGGCGATTTGGCATTGTATGTATGCATGTATTTGTATGTACGTTTTTAGGACCATAAGCAAAAATACAATTCTTTTTGGGCCTTTAGAAAAACTCTGAAAAAAAAAACATAATCACGCTTTTTTCTGCCGCCAAGCAGCGTTGCTGTGTTTCGGTTTGAAGAGTGTGGTTGCCGGTGTAATTACAGGCACATGAGGCTTAACATCTGTATGCCTCAAGTTGATGGACACATTGCAGTGCATCGCAGGGCACGTTCCTATCGTGCGTGACTTACGAGGTAATGATTTGTTATAGGTGATGGTTACCACTTAGCATCAGGTGGGCCATCTGCTTGTTCCATCACTGTATAAAAAAAAAACTCTGTAACTACCGCTTGACTGTCTTTCCTGGGACACCTAGCTGGTAGCCTGGTAACTGCCCCATCTTCTGATCCTAAGGTTGTGGGTTCGAAACCGGTCGTGCACCAATGAGTTTTTCTGTTCAAAAATGCCAGTAGGTACTCTCAAACGGTGAAGGAAAACATCGTGAGGAAACCGGCATGTCGTGGAACCTAAAAAGTTCTATAACATGTGTCAAGTGCTAGAAAGGAGCCTCTTGAGGCGCATGTAAGATCCTTTCACCACACTGTTTCGAAAGAAACTAGCGACACGACAAGAGAGAGAGACCACGCGAATGTTTATTTTGTGTGGGGATCGAACCCACGGCCTACGGCGCAGAAGGCAGAGCTACTACCAACTGAGCTGAGCTACAATTGTTTTATCCCAACAGATTCCCAGCTGTGAACGTGTGGGATACGGAAGTGGTGACCAAATCGCACACAGCGGCGCAGTACAGCTTCAGATGTCAGTTGGAATACCAACTACACATGATACAGGTAAATATTAAAATAGTCTCTTATCATATACATATATATTTCATTTAGTTATTTAGATAATATGAGCTTAATATTTTTCGGATGTTAATCTTGTTTTATACAAGGTGTTCCAATACATTTGTTTAAAAACTTCAGGGGGCTAAAGTACCCATCAATATGAATAACTTTTTCTAAGGAACCAACACTGAACGCGAAAAATAACCGGCTGTTTCATACATTTTAGCCAGGTGACAGCTTGACAGCTCAGTTGGTAGTAGCTCTGCCTTCTGCGCCGTAGGCCGTGGGTTCGATCCCCACCGAGAACAAACATTTGTGTGATGAACATAGATGTTTGTTCTCTGTCTGGGTGTTATATAATATTATAAGTATGTATTTACAAAAAAAAAGTATGTAAGTAGTATATCAGCTATCTGGTTCCCATATCACAAGCTTTGGCTTAGTTTGGGGCGAGATAGTGCTGTGTGGAATGTCCACCAATATTTATTTATATTTATTTAGGTACCTATTGAACTTTTGTATGAAACAGCTGGTTTTTTTCGCGTTTACAGTGTTGGCTCTTTAGAAAAAGTGATTTATATTGATGGGTACTTTAGCCCCCTGAAGTTTTTAAACAAATGTATTGGAACACCTTGTATACCACTACTTATAGTAGGGGAGGCCATGATGCTAAATGGGGATTTCCTCGAGCGTCATAGAGACCTATTGGGTTGGAAAGCTTAGATGATAAGAAGAAAAAAATGTTATATAAGTATACCTTTTCATCGGTGGGGGGAACGGCTATAGATTTTCAAAAATGTAAAAAAAAACTGTTGCATGGACATACTCGAGCGCGTCAGATATTGATAGCACCAATGTCCTACGTATTTTTAATCATGTACGTATGTTAATCTGATCGTTTGCATGATGGGGGTTGTCGTACTTAAGGGTTGAAAATGAAAAAAAAAAAAAAAATATCGAGCGCGTCAGATTTTTTAAGGGGGTGCTATGTGGACCTAAAAAAAAAATCTCATTCAATAATCTGACGATTTCGATGTGACGCAAACTCGCAGCCATTATTTTAATATGCAAAAAAAAATCGCCATTTTGAAATACTCAAGCGCGTCAGATTAAGATATATATGGTTCATCTTTATGTCCTAGACGTGCTGTCTCATAATCTGACGATTATCTAGAGGGATTCGCCTAATCTGACAAAAAAAAATATTTTTATTTTGATTTTTTTAAACCATTCAACTTAATTAATTGAAAAGCTCAGGAAATAGCATGCAAATAAAAAGTATAAGTTTGTTAAGTAGAATACTTGTATTTATAAGAAAATAATTTAAAAAAATATGCAAAAATATATTTTTTTATTTACAATTAATTGATTAATTAGTCATCATCTTCATTTGTAGAATCATCTTCTTCTTCTGGCTCGATTTCATGGCACGAAATAGAAGCGTGCAGAGGGGAATATAGGCACCACGCAGATAAACTTTATCGACGAATATTTGTTACTTCGGCTTGTGGAAATCGTCAGATTATATATTTTTCGTTATCCTTGAATTATTTACTTCAAAATAAAAAAAAATTTAGCCACGCTCGAGAATGTCGAGATGACGTTTTTTTTTTACAACTTTGTAGCCCTCCCGTTTCTTTACGTCACTCTCAAATTGTCAGATTAGTGGAATATACACTTTTTAGCATGTAATTAACTCACCCTAACTTAATCTGACGCGCTCGAGATTTTCTGATGATCAATTTTTTTTACTAATCTGATCCTTTATCCTAGACGGGCGGCTTTATATATGGGGCTCATATTTGGTGGAGGTTCTTAACCAGGTACAAGGTATCCCCCTGTATATTAATCTGACGCGCTCGAGGAAATCCCGAAATCCCCTCTTGGGCTCCCCTACTATTAGGGGGGCTGGTAGAAAATGCTTCTGCATTAAGCCCTGCTTTTATTCTTTAACTTTGTGTTTTGGGCAATAAATGATATATAAAAAATAAATATAAACCATACTATATTGTTCTACGTTTCGTTTACTCAATTAAAAGGAAAAATAATGCCTGAAATAAATATAATAAATAAATACTAGTGGGCTTTCCACACAGCACTATCTCGCCCCAAACTAAGCCAGAGCTTGTAATATGGGAACTAGATAGCTGATATAATACATGAATACTTTTTTTTGTATATACATACTTATAATATATAATAACACCCATACAAGAGAACAAACATCTATGTTCATCACACAAATGTTTGTTGTGTGTGGGTATCGAACCCACGGCCTACAGCGCAGAAGGCAGAGCTACTACCAACTGAGCTGTGAAGGTGTCAAATGATTATTATTGTTATTGTTTCTTCCAGTGCTACGTGTCAATGTGGTCGACAGCTCTATCCACGTGTACTCCGGAGCTGTTAGTGTCGTGTGCAAGCGCATTGCCCGACGCATTGCAACAGGAGAGAGCGTTGGACGTAGCGGCGCATCTGCTGCGGACCAACGAGTTAGATGAGAACTGCTCGCCGGACGGTGAGCGATAACCGACTTTATCTACATAGGATTAAGGTTCATGTTTCTGTAGCAAGGATCACGCGAGCGGGCTGACTTTAGTTTTTGATTGTATGCGGCGCGTTCGAATGATGCGTTCGGCTTTTGTTTTGTGTGATTGAGTTCAATGAAAACTGCTCCCCGGACGGTGAGCAATAACAGACTTTATTTTTGTAGCGTTAAGGTTCATGTTTCTGTAGCAGAGATCGCGCGAGTTGACCGATTTGTTCTTGGTTGTATGTGGTGTGTTCGACTGCTTGCCGGACGGTAAGCTATAATCTACTTTATGTGCGTCAGTATAAAGTGCATGTTTCTGTAGCAGGGATCGCGCGAGCGGAATGACTTTAGTTCTTGGTTGTATGCGGTGCGTTCGAATGATGCGTTCGGCTTTTGTTTCGTGTGATGTTTCTTTTCTAGTCTAGATGGTTCTAGAATCTTTTTGAAGAGTGGAGTCGCGTTCGTATTCTGCAACTGTCTTTTGTTTTGTGTGATGTTCCTAGATGGTTCTAGTTTAGGGGCTTCCAGACGCGTTCGAATAGTGCGACTGCTTTTGTTTTGTTGCTTTTGAAGAGTATGCTCTATGTCAAAGGCTTTGGGTTGTAGTTTCTTCAGCAATGGTTACAATTACTGTCTCTGATTGCAAACACCAGAAGCTTTAGGAGCAGCTTTTGGTAGTACACGAGGTTTTGTCATAGCTTCGCTACGTCGTCATAGCTACGCTCCGTTGCGTAGTTTTAAAGATCTAAGCATACATAGGGACAGTCAAATAGCGGGAAGCGACTTTGTTTTATACTATGTAGTGATTAAACAACTGTAATTTTGCTTCAGGCTTGGAAAAATGCTGGACGTACCTATCAGCGATGTGGTCCGCACTGAATCTCAGCCTAGTGAGCGACGCGCACATGTGCCGCGAGGCGGTGCTGCACTCGTGCTGTGCCCTAGACGCGCTCTCGCGTGCCCTACACGCGGACGCACAGGCGCTCACGCATATACTGCAGGTGAGGACTTGAACAGGGGCGAATGAAATTCGACATTCGTGGCGTTAACGTATCTTAGTCACGAATGAAATTTGACATTCGTGGCGGTAACGTATCTTAGTCACGAATGAAATTTGACATTCGTGGCGTTAACATATCTTAATCATGAATGAAATTTAATATTCGTGGCGTTAATGTATCTTAATCAGGAATGAAATTTGACATTCGTGGCTATAATGTATCCTAGCGAATTAGGCCACTGATCAAACTACACAAAGTAAAAGTCAAAAGGCCATTTATTCAATTTCACAAAGACCACTTTGAAACGTCTTAAAGCTAGGTGACTCTAGGTGGCAGTTCCACGCGACCAAAGCCTAGAAGAACAGCCAACAAACTTACGGCTTGGTTCCTACCGCTCTTTTGTATGATCCTTGCGACAATATAATGAGGGGGATCCTTGTACTGGATACAAATCAAGCTACACTTTATTGGAAAGAGCTCTACTAGTATATCATACGTCATAACTAGAGATCGGATAATCGGATGCATATTTACCTAAAGGTAATTTTTGGCTAACAAATTATGGAAGCGGCTTCATAGGATACTTTTATTATAATTAAAATCCCGGGATTGCATAAATAATCGGATGTATACAGGGCGCCACGTACAGGTGTACTAAGCCGAAAGGAGGTGATTCTGGGCCCCGAGGGGCATATTACGTTGTAAAAGGGCAATAATTGCCCTGAATTACAATTACACGAATGTTAATTATTGTCATTCGTGTCACTTAAATTTGAATATCCTGGGATCCCGGGATTTTTAGACAAAAGCAAAATTTTAATTGTCAAATTAAAATTTTGAATTTTGAAAATAAATCAAAATTTTAAATGGTTTTTCTTTGAGTACAATAAAGTATTTATCTATCTATCTATATCTTAATTTTCCGAGACCCCGGGATTTCTTGATAAAAAGTGCTTTCCATAATAGCCAAAATCTCAACTTTAGGTAAATATCCGAATATCCGATCTCTAGTCATAAGTTATGTGTTTTTGTAGGAATCCGACCGATCTGAAGAGTTGGGACAGCTGCACGAATCCATCGGCACTTCCAGTTCTGCATTGCAGCAGCAGCTAAAGGGAATCCGGCGTCGGCTGCCGCCGGGGGCGTTACTCAGCGCTGTGCCGTTGGACCCACAGGTGAGAACCCTTAAGTTTTTCATAAAATATAACTAATAAACACGGGTTGTTTGCATTGTGTCATGGGTGCCTCGCAGGCACGGTAGCGTCTGTAGGTTTAGGAGTAAACTCATATTTCATACTTGCAGTTGGTGGAGCGTCTCCGCGGCGACAGTGCAACGACCCTATGGCGCTGCTCGCGCGCCGTGTCTCTAGCGGCGCGGGGGGGCGCTGCGTGCGTGTGCGCGGGCGCCGAGGGGGGGCGGGTAGCGCCGCTGCCCCACGCCCAGCTGAAGGACGTGTGGCGCGCGGCTGTCGACAAACTGTACCATCAGGTACGTACCGAGTGCCGCGTCTCTATGGAAGTGTCTCTTGCAACGTGGGGGGGCGTGGCGTGCGTGAGCTGTGGAAGGGGGCGGTCATATGACCCACCCGCGCGTTATTTCTACACAATTCTTATATTGCTTAGAAAAACAAAAAGTTCTAAATATTGACAGTACGTGCAAAACTTTCGGGATCAGTCAATTACACCAATTAAAAAGTAAGCAATTGTAAAAAAAAAACTAAAAAAAATTATCATGCATTCGTCTCTCTCAGACATAAATAAAAAGAACGGAATAAAAATACTCACTTACCTTAAAAAAAAATTCAGAACGACCAATAACATAAAGATAGCCTTCACAGCTCAGTTGGTAGTAGCTCTGCCTTCTGTGCCGTAGGCCGTGGGTTCGATCCCCACACAGAACAAACATTTGTGATGAACATAGATGTTTGTTCTCTGTCTGGGTGTTATACAGGGTGTAAACGCATGTACGACATTAAATTGAAACACGTACTGTGAATTGCATTTTTAGATTTTAGGCGTTGGTTTTATAAAAAAAGCCTGAATATTTATCGAGATATCGATACTTTTCCAATAAATCAGTTTTAACCTGTACCTATAATCACTCGTGTTCAGGTCAATTTTCCGGGGTCACGAAATCATATTTTTATCACATCAATTCGAAAATAGATAGTTTGCTCTTCGAAAACAGGTAGCAAAATAGCACTTTGATCCCAAGGGCGGTAAAGTACTTTACCGCCCAAGGGCGGTAATGTGATTTGAATTTGGAATGTGCTTATTGAGTAAAAGTTCCAATCACCAAAGAGATCACGAACACTGTATGAACAAGCAGGCTTTATGATTAAAAAAAAAGCGACTGAACTAAATAAAAATAAACAAAAACACGTGAAACGCGCATTCCACCTTTGTTCATAATTGTTTACTCAAATTCAGATTTTACTTAGTTTTATGAAAATAAATAAAATTACAATAAATACATGATTATGACTATGAGATTATGTGACATTGTGACAATGTGACTATGTGACTATGTGACTATGTGACTATGTGACTATGTGACTATGTGACTATGTGACTATGTGACTATGTGACTATGTGACTATGTGACTATGTGACTATGTGACTATGTGACTATGTGACTATGTGACTATGTGACTATGTGACTATGTGACTATGTGACTATGTGACTATGTGACTATGTGACTATGTGACTATGTGACTATGTGACTATGTGACTATGTGACTATGTGACTATGTGACTATGTGACTATGTGACTATGTGACTATGTGACTATGTGACTATGTGACTCCGTGACTCCGTGACTTTGTGACTTTGTGACTTTGTGACTTTGTGACTTTGTGACTTTGTGACTATGTGACTTTGTGACTTTGTGACTTTGTGACTTTGTGACTTTGTGACTTTGTGACTTTGTGACTTTGTGACTTTGTGACTTTGTGACTTTGTGACTTTGTGACTATGTGACTTTGTGACTTTGTGACTTTGTGACTTTGTGACTTTGTGACTTTGTGACTTTGTGACTTTGTGACTTTGTGACTATGATTATGATTATTCATAAGTTGCACTAAGTTATTTTCTCATAGAGGGTGATAAAAAGTAGAGTGTCCACCTCGGGAGCAACACTATTTTAAGCTCGAGTGAAGTACTTTGAATCCCTCGCTACGCTTAGGATTCTACTTTAGAATCCCTCGCTACGCTCGGGATTCTACTCTAGAATCCTTCGCTCCGCTCTGGATTCAAAAAATACTCTCGCCATAAAAATAGTTGTTTGCTCCCTTGGTAAACAATCTTCTATTAATGAATCAAAGGAAAAAAAAAGTAGGAAGATACCAAATTTACACGCGTTAGAGCGATCTAGACGACGTGACCAGGATAGATACATTTCGCGTGCGTATTGGAAAGAGACAGACCCAGCTCGCTCTGCCCCGCGCCGCCCGCCGCCGCCAGGCCATTGCGCCCGTTGAATGGAATGAATTTGTTTGAATTTTAGTTAATGTTTTGAAAGCGTCCTTGACACATCTGGTTTTGAAAATTGTAGATTCGTTTTATTACTTTCGTCGTAAATTTCGTTCGATTTAAGTACTGCGAAAGACGCTTTTTGGGTGTGTATTTTTGTTATTAAAATAAGTAGGTAACTACCTATTTAGAACTACGAAACAGAGGCCTGTGTGTGTTTTTTGGTAATGAAACTTTTGTCGTAAATTTCGTTTGATTTAAGTATCGCGAAAGAGGTTTTTTGAGTGTGTTTTTTTGTTATTAGGTATCTATACCTATCTAGAACCGCGTAACAGACGCCTGTGTGTGTTTTTTTTGTAATGAAACTAAGTGCCTATCTATGGTGTGTAGTCTAACAGCTGTGTATTGCTGAAAGTACCTACGGGCGGACATTCACCGTGCGTCGTTTAAATTTTGTGTGTGATTTGACGGATTTGAGGTAGGTACTTACCGATTTTTATGCTACCTACATACCAAAAGTGTAGGTACCTAATACTTTTGATGCGCCGCCCGCTCGACCTTCACGGCTCACCGGCCGGCGGCACCTCTGTCTCTGTCTGTGCGCTAGCGCCGAAAAGCGAGTAGGTAAGGTAGGTATATCTGACTTTATCTGCGCGCGGGATTTTCGCTCTTATAGGCACCGACCAGTAATCAATGAACGTACGTTTCTTTGTTTGTATACATTACACAGAGTGTTTTATAATTTTATTCTTTTACTGATATTTAGTTTGTTTGAAAATAAAAAAAACTCAATTATGAATGAATGTAAATAAAACCTTTTTTAAATTAATACTAGATAGTAGCACTACACGTGTTTCAATTTAATGTCGTACAGTCGTTTACACGTTGTATAATATTATAAGTATGTATTTACAAAAAAAAGTATATTATTATGTATTATATCAGCTATCTAGTTCCCATATCATAAGCTTTGGCTTAGTTTGGGGCGAGATAGTGCTGTGTGGAATGTCCACCAATATTTATTATTTATTATACATGCATCTTTTCAGAAATAAATAAAAAAAAAGAAAACAAAAATTCTTACACATAACCATATTATGGACTAAGTTGTCTGAAATAAATGTATTTATATTATATTATATTATAACCTTAAATATATTTCCAGGACGACCATGGCCCAGTGAAAACGCTAAAGCATGCGTTATCAGCTGTGACCAGTGACGTCACAAAGCTAGCTACGTTCGCGCATGACAACGAGTACGACATGATGTCACGCGAAAACCAACCCACGGAGAAGGTAATAAAGTACATTTTATTTATCTAGATTCTTATGGTTTCTTCTTCTTATTCGTTATGGTTAGATTCTTTAGGGCCGGTTTCACCATGCTCTGTTAGATTAACAAAGGATTAAACGGCCGTTAAATATGTCAAAATGTACGCGTTTGACATCTAAGGTTAGATTTAACGGCCTGTTAATCCTTGATTAGTAACTAACAGAGCATGATGAAATTAGGCCTTAGTTTTACAAACTTTCAAATTTATTTCTAGGTTACTTTCAAATCTATTTTTGTATAGTGCACTTACAAAATGAGAAAAAAGAAAAATTGAAGGAAATAGTAAAAATTGTTGATAGTAACTCTGCCTTTTGCGCCGTAGGCCGTGGGTTCGATCCCCACCGAGGTGAAACATTTCTGTGATAAACATAGATGTTTGTTCTCTGTCTGCGTGTTGGTGTTTATGAGCGACGGTGACCGCTTACCAGCAGGTGGGCCGTAAGCTCGTTTGTCTGTCTTTTACATAAAAAAATACTAATCCTACTAATATTATAAACGCGAAAGTTTGTAAGTATGGATGGATGGATGGATGGATGTATGTTACTCTTTCACGTAAAAACTACCGAATGGATTTTAATGAAACTTTACAATAATATAGCTTATACATCAGAATAACACATAGGCTACAATTTATAAAGATATTGTGTGAATTGACCAAAATATGACGATAAGTGTCAAGTAAGTAAGTAAAAATCTACCATCTGCGAGCTAATCTGGCGTGCGCTGCCAAAACCGCTAGAGTTACACATATGTACTACGCCACGCTAATATAAGCTACTCGAAATACTAAACCTGCGCAGACGAAGTCGCGGGCACCAGCTAGTCTTTTATAATTAAAAAAAAATTGAATAATAATATTTTTTTGGATAATATCTATATGTGTCTTTCAGCCTATACCACCGGTAGTCTTGAGAGCACAGCTGGTGAAGAAGCAGCTTGAGGAGACGAAGAGTCTCACCATCCGGCTGGAGAACAAGGAAGCGGATATCAAGGAGTTGAGGAAGGCTCTCAAAGTAAGTACCAGAAATAAAAACAAAATATTATTATTATTTGCCTTTTGTAGTCAAAATTTAGGAATACATACATTATAGAACGTAGATATCCCATAACTATGTACATACGTAGAGTAGTAGAGCTCTTTGTGTGTGGCTCGTCCGGGGAAGTACTACCGCCACGCCTTGTTCTGCCGCCAAGCAGCAACGCTGTGTTTCCGTTTGAAGAGTGTGGTTGCCGGTGAAATTACAGGCACATTAGGCTTAACATCTGTATGCCTCAAGTTGCTGGACGCAGGGCAGTGTATCGTAGGGCACGTTCCGATCGTGCGTGACTTACGAGGTAATGCTTTGTTATAGGTTATGGTAACCATTTCAAGTGGCCATCTGCTGGTTCCATTAGCATGTTGTATAAATATTTGTAACAAGGATCATACAAAGAGCGGTAGGAACCAAGCCGTAAGTTTGTTGGCTGTTCTTCTAGGCTTTGGTCGCGTGTCACCTAGCTTTAAGACGTTTCAAAGTGATCCTTGTGATTTTATTTAATACCTTTTGAATTTGACTTTGATATAAAAAAATTACAAGTTTTGTATCTATTAATAGCGCATTTATATTTAAACATTCGCGCTGCCATTCGCGTGGACAGAAATGTTGCCGTCTCATTGCCCAAGTCTCTGTGCATGTATCTGCATGTCTCTGCACATTTCCACGGACATGAGCTGAGTGTAAACGAGGTATTAGATAGCTATCTGTTCTACGAATATTATTATTTATAGGCGAAGCAAGAGGAACTATCCGAAATGCAAATACGTCGTGAACTCGGAGAGAGGAAGTTGACGACAGCGGCGCGAGACTCGGAGCTGAGGGCTGAACAACTGCAGAGGAAGTTGGAAGATGCGCTCAATCTGCTCAAACGGTAATCGACCTTATGGGTTTGGTAATAGGGGTTATTTTAGAATCAGCGGGAGTGATTTTAGATGCGCTGAATCTGCTCAGACGGTAATCAACCTTATGTAGTAGGTAATAGAGGTTATTTTAGAATCAGCGGGAGTGATTGTAGATGTACTGAATCTGCTCAAATGATAATCGACCTTATGTATTTAAATAAGCGATTGAATATACTTAAGCGGTAATCAACCTTATGTGGTAGGTAATAGAGGCTATTGTAAACTTGCGGGCCTTAAGAATGGCAATCAAACTTATGTGTTGACACTCAAAGCTGAGCGCTGAACAATTTCAAAGGAAGTTGGAAGATACGCTCAATCTGCTCAAACGGTAATCAACCTTATGTGCTCTTTGATAGAGGTTATTTCCAAGATATCCACTAGGTAATAGGAGATATTTCAGAACTAGCGAAAGTAATTGTAGATAGGCTGAACCTGCTTAAGCAGTAATCAACCTTAGGTTCTATGTAATAGAGGCTATTGTAGAACTTGCGGGCCCTAAGAATGGTAATCAAACTTATGTGTTAGGCCTACGGCGCAAAAGGCAGAGCTACTAACAACTGAGCTGTGAAAGCTGTCAAATTTATTGGTTAAACAAGGTTACTAACCAGGGGTCGGAATAGGTAGAGTTTTTAAGTACTAAATGACGTCAAATACGCTACTACGAAATCTATATATGGATATGACTTTTTTAATCCCCGTGTCGTCAACGATTGGGTTTCGAAATCAAATGTGATAAAAACTGACATTTCCGATTGGAAGCCTTTCTGAACGTTTTAAAATAGCTCTGCTGTACGTTTTACGTTACTCAGTTTGTGCTTAACATAGGAAAAACGAGTTTTAGAAGACAATAATATCAATCTTAACATCAAGTGGCTGCTTGTTCCATCAGCTAGATGTATATAAAAAAACCCATAAGTTTTAGAAAACAATTTTTATCAATCCCCAATGCCGGGTTTAAAAGGCATATCCATGTTAGGATTGCGTAGGTAATTTTACGTCATTTGGTACTTAAAACTCTACCTATTCCGACCCCTGTTAATAACTTAAACAAAAAACATCAGCTATCTGGTTCCTATATTACAAGCTTTGTCTTAGTTTGGGGCTAGATAGTGCTGTGTGGATAGTCCACCAATATTTATTTATTTATTTCAACTGATTCTATAATAATAAATAAAATAAAAAGTATTTATTGAAAAAGGTTCCAAAAATAAAAAAGTAGGTACAGTAATAGTAGTGATATCTAAATTTAGTTTACATAAAAGAATGTATAAACCTTTTTAATATCTTTGCATAGACACCTCGCTCTAACTAAGTATATTATACTTGTATGTAGACGCGAGTGATCACTGCTTCGGCTATTACTCTAGTTGTATTTAATATCTTTAGTAATGAGTGGCAGGAGTGGTAGAGGTAATTGTAAATTAATTTTGCAGAAAAGACAAAGAATTCGAGGAGACAATGGACCATTTACAACAGGACATAGATTCCCTGGAGTCGGAGCGAGGTGCGCTCAAAGATAAGCTGAAAATCTACGACAAGCGAGGGGGATCGCATCATGGTTAGTCTATTTATATGTATTATATCATATATATTATACAAGGTGTTCCAATACTTGTACTTAAAACTTCAGGGGGCTAAAGTACCCATCAATATGAATATTTTTATTAACAACACTGTGAACGCGAAAAAAAAACAGATGTTTCATACAAAAGTTCAATACCTACCTGGCGAAAATGTATGAAACAGCTAGTTTTTTTTCGCGTTCACAGTGTTGGTTCCTTAGAAAAAGTTATTCATATTGATGTGTACTTAGGGTAGTGGACGTGTAACATAAAACCCCTATAAGGCCAAAGACAATGAGATTAGATCAAGCACTGGAAGACTTTGACGTGTGCAAAGTTTGAATACTTCAATTTCGAAATTCCTATACAAAAGTTAAATTAATATTGTCTCAGAAATTTGCAACAACCCTGATAATGTGTATGTGACCTTGGTACATATGCTATTTGCGTTTACTTATTAGTGGCAGTTCTGTTACCTATTTTATCTACAGTTCACAATTAAACGTCAAAAAACAGCTGTGAATAGGGCTGCGTCATATTGTGTCGGTTTCATTTTGACGGAAAGTCTAAGAAGCATTTCAGGAATGAAAAACTTTGATATTTCAAAAGTCTTAAAACAAAAGGTGTTCGCCATGACCTGTAGAATACCCTACTTCCCGTGTTATAGGGGTATTATGTTACACGTTGTATAGTACACAAGGCCAAAGAAAAATGACGCTTATTACAAGGATATAAAAGTGTATATCCCTGACGCGTATCCGCGTGTACCTACTGTGAGGCTAGTCATCGTATATCGTTACTCTGAAATGCTAAAACCAGTACAGTTATAACTAGAGATCTGATATTCGGATGCATATTTACCTAAAGTTGAGATGTTGGCTATTATGGAAAGCACTTTTTATCAAAAAATCCCGAGACCCCGGGAAATTAAAATTTTGCTTATGTCTAAAATCCCGGGATCCCAGAAAATTCAAATTTAAGTGACACAAATAACAGGCAGAATAACAGTACGTTGTAACAGGGCAATTGTCGCCCTGTTACAACGTACTGCCCTTCGGGTATATGCCCCTCGGGGCCCAGAATCAGGCCCAGAATCCTTTCGGCATCCGATTATTTATGCAATCCCGGGAGTTTTTTTTAAATAAAAGTATCCTAAGAAACCGCTTCCGTAATTTGATAGCCAAAAATTAACTTTAGGTAAATATGCATCCGATTATAAAATAAGGTTTTTTTTAATTAATTTAATATTAATGCAGCAGCGGCGCCATCTTCAATCATCAGAGACTTGATAATGCCACGTAAGGAGTTTAGAATTTATATATGTGTAATAGCATGCTTTTTTAATAAATAATAATATATGACCCAGTTTCTTAAGGCTAAGTTCACTAGTCACTTAAGGTAATGCAATTGTTAGAGGCGAAGATGACTACTCAACATCAGGTGTTTTACAACTCAACATCAGGTGTTTTACAGAATCTTAGCATGATACAGACAATTTCGAAGTTTTGTAAAAGTCATTCATTTCTTCTGATCGGGTGCTGACTATTCTTAGTAATGAATTATCGTGTGTGCATCGTAGGGCACGTTTATATCGTGCGTGACTTACGAGGCAATGCTTGGTTATAGGTGATGGTTGCCATTTAACATCAGGTGGCCCATCTGCTTGTGGTATCAGCGAGTTGTATAAAAAAAATATGATACCTCAAAGTCACAGGGTATTTTATTCAATAAAATCACAAGGATCACTTTGAAACGTCGTAAAGCTAGGTGACTCTAGGTGCCAGTTCCACGCGACCAAAGCCTAGAAGAACAGCCAACAAACTTACGGCTTGGTTCCTACCGCTCTTTTGTATGATCCTTGTTATAATGTAATATAATCGAATTTAGTAATTACTAATTCCTAAATTCTCCATTCTATTTATTTATTTAAAAAAAACTCTAAAAAAACAGCCTTATGAAACTGGTTGTCAAAGATCATAGCTTTTTTTCAATAAAACAATTAATAAGTTACATATTTCTTTAATTTCATTACATATAATAATTTAATTTTAATTTTTCACGATTTAATTATTTGTGGATGGTATTTTTATTTTTTATTAACTTTGTTTAATTAGATTTAAATAAAAAAATGATGACTGATATTATTTAAAATAATTCAACGCATATCCATTAAAAAAATTAATTATAATTTTTTTTACACACGATTACAGATCAAGATAGATTTGCCTTTTTTTTCTGAGAGAGAATTAATTATTGTCTTTTTTTTTGTTTTTAAAGCTTTTAGCCAAAGAAAAATGACGCTTACTACAAGGACATAAAAGCGATCATAGCCTGATGCGTATCTGTGTGTACATTGTTCAATATCATTATTTTTTGTTCAAAAATGATATATTGTTTTTTGCAATAAAGAAGACATTCTTTAAAAAAATGTTCCAAAATCAATTTCTAGATGGTGATGTAAGTGCCGGAAACGCAAGTTTTTTTCGTTCGATTATCCGGTATATAACTTTTTGCTTGTGCATTTAACAGTATAAGAGCTGATATATTATATAAATATAAATTTCACCATGCTCTGTTAGATTAACAAAGGAATAAAGGGCCTTTAAATATGTCAAAATGTACGCGTTTGACATCTAAGGTTAGATTTAACGGCCTGTTATTCCTTTATTAGTAACTAACAGAGCATGGTGAAATCAGGTCTAAAGAAGTCTCTTTAAGGCGCACTTAATCCTTTCACCACACTGTTTCTAAAGAACCAGTGACATGACCAGAAAGAGAGAGTATTAAAAAATAATGTTTTTTTTCCGCCATCTAAGATGCTATTTTGTAACATTTAATTTAAAAAAGTTCTTAATTTTAAAGGCCGCTTGCATAACGATTACATTCGATTGTATTTAGCTAAACACGTTTACTAAACTAAACAGAATTAGCGTAAACATTTCCATTTAACAGTTAACTAAATTTAGTGGCTTTTATATTGTGCAATGGTAATCGTGATTAGCTTCCTAAATGCGTTTAGTGGCTCGCTAAACACGATTATAGATCGTTCTGCAAGCGGTCCTAAAAATATAAATTGGAAATAATTCAATTTTACAATTGAAATTATGTCAAAATTGTAGCCACGGTGTCACCTACCCCAACGCCGAAGGAAAAAGTATCGCGTAAGAATAAAGTTCGTTACATTAGCCTGGTTTTGTCTTTTGGATAAAAAATCATTTTTTTTATTCTCATTACATTGATTTGTGTTTCGAATCACATTATAGTAAAAACATTACACGTACAATGAAATAAAAGTTACTGTCTTTTCGAAAACAAATTAAATTAAACACCTTACGGCCTTCTGGAAGCTCGATCAAAACTAATCGGATGTCAAGTCACTCGCCATTTCAGCTATTACATCGAATTAGATAGAGATAGTAATTTGACTTGACATGAGATTAGTTTGATCGAGCTTTCGGAAACCGGCCGTAAATCTAAAAAGTTTGCTTTACGAATAATAATAATAAATATTGGTGGACTTTCCACACAGCACTATCTAGCCCCAAACTAAACCAAAGCTTGTAATTTCTTGTACTAGTTTTCGTACTTAGCAAACTTTTTAGGAGGGAAACTTGTTTAAATCAAAATGATATATTTTTGCTGAACTATGTACAATGTCCAATGTGATTACACACAACTATTAAACAAGAATTAACATAACCGCAACATAACTATTGCGGGACGTCAGCAGTTCATAGAGTTCGGTAGCGCTGTAAGAATTGTCAGACGATCACCAGCACTTAGTGTATTCATACAAAAAGCAGATCTGATTCTCCCACCACGAATAGAATCATCTAGAATCTTTATCCAGAAGATCCCTATTGCGGGACGTCGTGATAATGTTCCCGCACCGCGAATTAGAATTAGAATCATCTAGAATCTTTATCCAGAAGATCCCTATTGCGGGACGTCAGCAGATCTTATGCTATTGTTCGGTAGCGCTGTAAGAATCGTCAGACGATCACCAGCACTTAGTGTATTCGAACAAAAAGCAGATCTGATTCGTGCAGATTGACCGTAAAAAAAAACAGATCTGATTCCCCCACCGCAAATAGAATCATCTAGAATCTTTATCCAGAAGATCCCTATTGCGGGACGTCAGTGATAATGTTCTCCCACCGCGAATTAAAATTAAAATCATCTAGAATCTTTATCCAAAAGATCCCTATTGCGGGACGTCAGCGATGATGTTCCCCCACCGCGAATTAAAATTAGAATCATCTAGAATCTTTATCCAAAAGATACATCAGGCTTTTATCGGTGTTGCATGGGTGTTGTATTCGTCGTTTTTGTATAAGTCCTCCCTTAGTGCCTTTACACGTGTATTTTCGGCGCGTAATTCGCATTGAAAGCATAACATGCTGTGTATGTATAGCATGTTTGGCGAGCCGTACCCGAAGTGTGTATCGCCGGGCTGTTTTTGTGACTGGAGAATCTCAGCTCGATAGAGGCGATAATTAATTGATTCAGGCGTGACTTTGCGGAATTCCATTGTTAAACATAAATTTAATGAAATAAATATATAGTACTAATCCGCTAATCTAATCTTATGTAAGTAAATCAAATGTAGACTTGAGTGTGCACCCTTCACTGCATCTGCAAACTCTGCATACTCTGCAAATTCTGTAACGTGAAAAAAGGTGTATTAGACACAACAAAAATACCACAAAAAATATAAAATACTTAACAAGACTTCGACACGTGTTTCGCCTCTCTACGAAGCATCTTCAGGAAGAATTGACTTGCTGTGCACTGAATGACGTCACCTTGACGTGTTGTCTCGTCGAGCGCCGAGCAGAAAGTGAGTAATGGCTCGTCCGGACCCCTATTTATACCTGAGTGTCAACAACCGATCGCCTGTTGGTGACTCACGAGGTGATTAGGTAATGACGGTTGGTCGGTATTCACAGCGCCGTTTGCAAAAATTCTTAATAACGGCGACCTTGGGAATGTGTTTAATTCATTCAACAGTGTGAAACTATGTGTATTGTGTTTTACAATTTCTAAACATTCTAAAACACACATCCTAAAACCTTTATCGCAATTGTGTAAAATATTATAAGTGTGATTGTTATTTAGTGAATGAGAGGACTCGATTAAATGTTTTGCAAAATGAGATCTTTCTGGACAATTATTCCTATATGCTGCAATGTGTTCTTTATACCTAGTTTGGAAATTACGACCGGTTTGACCTATATAAACACCACCACATTCATCACAGACTAATTTATAAATACCACTTTTTTTATTGTTCTCCAATGTATCTTTACCGTTACAAATCTGTCTCAATGTGTTATTCGTTTTGTATGCTACCCTGATTTCATTTTTAAATAATATCTTTGAAATTCTCTCGCTAACCGCTCCTAAATAAGTGAGACTACCCAAAAATTTTTGTGGTCCATCTGGTTGCACGGGATATAGAAGAGAGCGGACCAAATTACGACGTTTTCCCTTAATCAACCCGTCAACCATACTTCTATTGTACCCATTTCTTATAGCCATATGATATATTATGCTAAGTTCTTTATTATAATTTTCTTGTGAAAGTGGAACTGACAATAACCTATGGACAAAACTACGGTAAGCTGCCAATTTATGTTGAATGGGATGACAAGAAGATTCTGGTATTGTGACATCAGTGTACGTTGGCTTCCTATAAATTCTGAAATCATGCCTGTCGTCCTTTCTTGTAATAGTTAAATCTAAAAAGTTCAATGATTTACTAATGTCATCTTCTAATTCTAATTTGAATTTAATTTTAGAATGTTTACTGTTAATTTGATTTAAAAAAACATCAATTTGACGAAGTGTACCAGTCCAACATATAATTATGTCGTCTACATATCGATAGTAATATAAAATATGTGGTTGATCTACAATATGAGTATTTTCAAAATGATCCATAAAAATATCGGCCATAAATGGGCTAAGAGGCGACCCCATAGCTAACCCCTCTTTTTGTTTGTAATATTGATTTTCAAATCTGAAATAATTTTGTTCCATACATACTTTAGCTAACGATATTAAATCGCCAACCTCGCCAGGGTGCAAACGCTGTCTTTCAAAGTGTCCTTCTAGTATCTGTAAACATTCATCATAAGGTACAATTGTAAATAAACTTTCGACATCTAATGACAACAACCTAGAACGCCGAGGTAAGCTAACATCTTTAATTTTATCTATTAACTGTAAGCTGTTTTTAAGGCTAAACTTTGGAGTGTTAGTTTCAAAGGCTGATAAAGGTAATACAGTTGTCATTTTGGATAGAAATAGCTATGTACAAAAAGTTAATGACGTCATACAGGGTAGTGATTTTGAACAATTAAGTTCAGACCCAACGAAGCTTTTTACAGCACAGTTAAAAAATGTTACCAAAAACATTTCCTTTGTTTCACCAGATTCATTAAAGCATATTGTTCCGATGAACCCTAGGTCTCCTATGTTGTACGGTCTACCCAAAATTCATAAGATTGATATACCTATTCGCCCAGTAGTTTCTTATATTGGTGCCCCAGCATACAATTTATCAAAACATTTAAATTATCTATTAAAATCAAAATCAAATTACACTCCAAAGTTTAGCCTTAAAAACAGCTTACAGTTAATAGATAAAATTAAAGATGTTAGCTTACCTCGGCGTTCTAGGTTGTTGTCATTAGATGTCGAAAGTTTATTTACAAATGTACCTTATGATGAATGTTTACAGATACTAGAAGGACACTTTGAAAGACAGCGTTTGCACCCTGGCGAGGTTGGCGATTTAATATCGTTAGCTAAAGTATGTATGGAACAAAATTATTTCAGATTTGAAAATCAATATTACAAACAAAAAGAGGGGTTAGCTATGGGGTCGCCTCTTAGCCCATTTATGGCCGATATTTTTATGGATCATTTTGAAAATACTCATATTGTAGATCAACCACATATTTTATATTACTATCGATATGTAGACGACATAATTATATGTTGGACTGGTACACTTCGTCAAATTGATGTTTTTTTAAATCAAATTAACAGTAAACATTCTAAAATTAAATTCAAATTAGAATTAGAAGATGACATTAGTAAATCATTGAACTTTTTAGATTTAACTATTACAAGAAAGGACGACAGGCATGATTTCAGAATTTATAGGAAGCCAACGTACACTGATGTCACAATACCAGAATCTTCTTGTCATCCCATTCAACATAAATTGGCAGCTTACCGTAGTTTTGTCCATAGGTTATTGTCAGTTCCACTTTCACAAGAAAATTATAATAAAGAACTTAGCATAATATATCATATGGCTATAAGAAATGGGTACAATAGAAGTATGGTTGACGGGTTGATTAAGGGAAAACGTCGTAATTTGGTCCGCTCTCTTCTATATCCCGTGCAACCAGATGGACCACAAAAATTTTTGGGTAGTCTCACTTATTTAGGAGCGGTTAGCGAGAGAATTTCAAAGATATTATTTAAAAATGAAATCAGGGTAGCATACAAAACGAATAACACATTGAGACAGATTTGTAACGGTAAAGATACATTGGAGAACAATAAAAAAAGTGGTATTTATAAATTAGTCTGTGATGAATGTGGTGGTGTTTATATAGGTCAAACCGGTCGTAATTTCCAAACTAGGTATAAAGAACACATTGCAGCATATAGGAATAATTGTCCAGAAAGATCTCATTTTGCAAAACATTTAATCGAGTCCTCTCATTCACTAAATAACAATCACACTTATAATATTTTACACAATTGCGATAAAGGTTTTAGGATGTGTGTTTTAGAATGTTTAGAAATTGTAAAACACAATACACATAGTTTCACACTGTTGAATGAATTAAACACATTCCCAAGGTCGCCGTTATTAAGAATTTTTGCAAACGGCGCTGTGAATACCGACCAACCGTCATTACCTAATCACCTCGTGAGTCACCAACAGGCGATCGGTTGTTGACACTCAGGTATAAATAGGGGTCCGGACGAGCCATTACTCACTTTCTGCTCGGCGCTCGACGAGACAACACGTCAAGGTGACGTCATTCAGTGCACAGCAAGTCAATTCTTCCTGAAGATGCTTCGTAGAGAGGCGAAACACGTGTCGAAGTCTTGTTAAGTATTTTATATTTTTTGTGGTATTTTTGTTGTGTCTAATACACCTTTTTTCACGTTACAGAATTTGCAGAGTTTGCAGATGCAGTGAAGGGTGCACACTCAAGTCTACATTTGATTTACTTACATAAGATTAGATTAGCGGATTAGTACTATATATTTATTTCATTAAATTTATGTTTATCGATAGAGGCGCTTACAGAGTCCCCATACAAAAACTACCTGACTATACAGAAAACGAAAAGGAAAAGACTTCGGGTACCGATGAGTCGTTCTTGTACAATGGGAACTAGATAGCTGATATGAGTCGACTAGTTTCGAAACCGGCAATCTGACTTTTGCAAATATGTTGGTAAATTAATAAAAATAATGCCGCGTTTGAATTTAAAGTATTTCAGATCGCCGGATTTGATCCCAACCTATGATTACATTCAGCATTTTCAATGACAAATTGCCGGATTTGATAGTCAAAGTCAAACTAAGACGGTTTTATTCAATCTGTGCTGCCATATCAAGAAGTCATTTTGGACAAAAAGCACAGATTTCCGCATTTGAAACTAGACGACTCATATAATACCCGTCAGATAAAAATATTTCCGTACTTGTTTTTGAGAGCTATGCTGGGAGTTTTACTACGGGATAAAATCAGAAATGAGGAAATCCGTAGGAGAACCAAGGTAGCCGACATAGCTCGCAGAATCAGCAGGTTGAAGTGGCAATGGGCAGGTCATATAGCTCGAAAGATTGACAACCGTTGGGGAATAAATTTTCTCGAATTGCGACCACGAACAGGAAAACGAAGCGTGGGACGCCCTCCTACCCGATGGACTGACGACATTGTTAGGATCGCGGGAAGTCGGTGGATGGAGAGGGCTCGGAATCGTTCTTCCTGGAAATGTGTAGGGGAGGCCTATATCCAGCAGTGAACTTCTTAAGGCTGATGATGATGACTTGTTTTTGAAAAGTAGAGACGAAATCTTTTATCTGACGGATAGAATTACTCGATATTTAAACTAAGGGCGTTTATATTTATACTTATCAAATAGAAAGATAACTATACATATTTTCAATTTAAGTTTTAATTATTTAGCTTTAGAAATTGTTTGTTATTATTTACTGCCATCTAATTTAACTGTACATTTTATGTTGACGTGTGACACGTCGCCTTAATTGGGATGCCCACGCACGGTGGATTTTATCACGTAGCTATTGTAAGGTAGGTTTTTTGAGATGTCTTCACTATGGATTTTTAAAATCTTATTTTATATTATTATTTTGAATGGATGTACAAACAATATTTAAAAAGACAATTACAGGGAATTCAAGTATTGATAAATAAACAAATTACATATGAAACGGTTGACCTAACTGTTGCAAATGAGCTAGAGATAGCTCAACTGTTCGACTAAGAGCCGATCGGAAGCGTTCCCAAGACGCTGGCTGAATTGCCACGATGAATGACAATTAAATAAAAATTTATTTCATTCAGATGACATAGATCTATATCTTAAAAATAACAACAATCAAAACATTTAAAATCTAACATTGAACACGGAGGATAAATTGGTAATTGGCTAGCCCAATTACAAAACCAGATCTCTTCGACCAGACATAATAACAATAGAATATCTATGATGTAAAATAAATTCCATATTTTCTCTATATTCAATCTTTTGCGAGATTTTATTGTGGTTTTCGTTGCACGAAAAACCGTCACACTTCAAACGTCAATATAGAATGCACACACAGTACCATATTAATATAATTTTACAGGTAACGGATTGTAACTAATTAATTTTAATATTTTCGTAATATTTTAATATTATTTTTAAACTGTTTCCAGCATGTCTATGTCGTTTTGTGTTTAACATATTTATTTAATTCGTTGTCATGCTATGCTTGTGCATATCACGTGACTATGCCGTCTCGCTCTAACAACTAACGATTTCAGTTCTCGGCTATTTAATTATTCACGTGGGAAAGAGAAAGATGATAGTCAAAATCAATTCATAAGTGTTACAAACAGGGGTCGGAATAGGTAGTGTTTTTAAGTACCAAATGACGTCAAATACGCTACTAC
This sequence comes from Chloroclysta siterata, assembly GCA_932294275.1. NCBI lineage: Eukaryota > Metazoa > Arthropoda > Insecta > Lepidoptera > Geometridae > Chloroclysta > Chloroclysta siterata. The sequence continues at coordinate 5,412,190 of OW028595.1, forward strand.
GAAATCTAAATATGGATATGCCTTTTTAATCCCCGGGAAACGGTTCAAAATAAAATGTAATAAAAAACCTTGGATTGGAAACCTTTCCGAATGTTTTAAAATAGCCCTGCTGTACGTGTAACGTGTAACGCTACTTAGTTTATGCTTAACATAGGAAAAAAGAGTTTTAGAAGACAATAATATCAATCTTAACATCAAGTGGCTCATCTGCTTGTTCCATCAGCTAGTTATATATAAAAAAACCCATAAGTGTTAGAAAACAATTTTTATTAATCCGGAATTGGGGATTTATGGCATATCCATGTAGAAAACAATTTTTATTAATCCGGTTTTGGGGATTTAAGGGATATCCTTGTTAAGATTGCGCAGGTAATTCTACGTCATTTGGTACTTAAAAACTGTACCTATTCCGACCCCTGGTTACAACACACAAAAAAATAAAAGAACGTTGTTCCTTTTTTGAAGTTTGTTAAAAAAAATCATAGATCAAATCATTGAAACGTCTTAAATCTAGGCTAGGTGCCAGTTCCACGCAAGCCTAGAACAGCAAGAAACGCATTCGTCTCTCTCTTTCACACGTAAAGCCGGTGCTGTTAGACAAGGACAGATGATAATTAATACATTTTCAGACGAAACGCCCGTGAAGATATCTACTGGTATCTCGGCGGGTGAAGTGAACGAGGCGCTTCAACAGCAGCTGAAGGTTCTGAGCTGGTAAGTGGACATCTTCAGGCTGATAATTATGTTTTTTTTTATAAAACTAGCTGAGTGAACAAGCAGATGGCCCACCCGATGTTAGGTGGTAACCATCAAACAAAGCATTGCATCGTAAGTCGCGCTCGATCTCTCTCTTGTCGTGTCACTAGTTTCTTTCGAAACAGTATGGTGAAAGGATTTTAAGTCAATTCAATTCAATTCAATTCAATTTTATTCCATTTTGATACAATTTGTACACTCGGAAAAGTCATATTTTACAAAAGAGTACATTCAGTAGACAAAAAAAAAAAAAAATACACAATAATATTTGTACATAATTGTACCTACACCAGAAAAAATCAAAATAAAAAACTGTTACATGCTAAAATTATCAGCCAAGGCTTCGTCAATGGTATAAAAAGATTTTAACAATAGAAATGTCCGTATTTTGGCGCTAAACTCTTTAAAATGTAAATTTCGTATATCCTCAGTCAACTTATTAAAAAAAGTAATGCTTTTACAAAGGAAGCTTTTATCAACTTTAGCGAGTCTTCGTTTTGGGACAATTACATTGCTTTTATTGCGTGTATTATAATTGTGGATGTCACTTTTTAATTTGTTATCGTCAATATGTAATTTAGCATAAATTAAATTTTGAAAAATATATTCACCTGTAAATGTCATAATATTCAATTCCTTAAACCTACGCCTACATGATTCTAATTTGTTTATTTGAAGTATAAACCTTATCGCCCGCTTCTGCAATATAAACACTCTATTGGACTGTGACGCATTTCCCCAGGCCAGTATGCCATACGTCATCAACGAGTGAAAATAAGCATGATACACAGCTTTGGCTGCACGTTCATCACTTATCTGTCGTATTATTTTTATTGCATAAGCGGCCGACTTCAGTTTACCCACGATATTCTCAATTTGATTATTCCATGTCAATTTACTGTCAATATTAACACCTAAAAATTTCACTTCATTAATAGAATTTACTGCATATTTATCAATTGTGCTTTGTACTGGATCAATGCTTAAAATATTTCCCAAAAAGAATCTCATAATATTTGTTTTATCAACGTTTAATAGTAAATTATTTGCTCTAAACCAATTATTAATTGTCAAAATCAATTTATCCAGTTTTCCACATACATTTGTTTTATTTTTGTCACTTATTATAATAGTAGTGTCGTCGGCAAAGAGTACTATGTCAGTTTCGTTTTCAACACATGTGACGAGGTCATTTATGTAAATAAGGAATAATAAAGGCCCTAAGATAGAGCCTTGGGGGACTCCCATTTCTACTGAACTAGATGGCGACCTATGACCATTGCATTCTGTAATCTGTTTTCTATTTTGTAGGTAAGACATAATAATAGACAGTTCATTATTGCGTACTCCATAATGGTTTAATTTTGCCAACAGAATTTGATGGTTGACACAGTCGAATGCTTTTGAGAGGAAGTGCGCCTTTAGAGGCTCTCTTCGAGCACCTGACACATGTTATAGAATTTTTCAGGTTATACGACATGCCGGTTTCCTCACGATGTTTTCCTTCACCGTTTGAGAGTACTGGCATTGTGCACATAAATTTTTGAACAGAAAAACGCATTGGGTCACGAATAGTTTCGAACACACGACCTTAGGATCGGAAGGCGGGGCCGCTACCACTAGACCACCAGTGCTCAGTCACGCTCGATAAGAACGTGCCCTTCAATGCGCTGCTATGCGTCCATCAACTTGAGGCTTACAGATGTTAAGCCTCATGTGTCTGTAATTACACCGGCAACCACACTCTTCAAACCGAAACACAGCGTTGCTGCTTGGCGGCAGGAAAAGGCGTGGTGGTAGTACTTCCCCGGACGAGCCACACACAAAGAGCTCTACTACTCTTATGTATCTGCTAATTTATTTAATACAGAACTGAGTACAATGGGTATAATGTCAACTAGCATTATACCGCCTTCGTACTTATTTTTGTGCAATAAAGACAGCCTACACAGCTCAGTTGGTAGTTGGTAGCTATGCCTTTTGCGCCGTAGGCCATGGGTTCGATTCCCACACAGAACAAACATTTGTGTGCTGAACATAGATGTTTGTTCTCTGTCTGGGTGTTATATAATATTATAAGCAGGTATATATGTATTTACAAAAAAAAAGTATACAAGGTGTTCCTATAATTGTGTATATAAACTTCAGGGGGCTTAAGTACCCATCAATACGAATAACTTTTTCTAAGAAACCAACACTGTGAACGCGAAATAAAAAACAGCTGTTTCATACAAAAGCTCAATACCTACCTGGCTAAAATGTATGAAACAGCTGTTTTTATTTTCGCGTTCACAGTGTTGGTTCCATAGAAAAAGTTATTTATATTGATGGGTACTTTAGCCCCCTGAAGTTTATATACACAATTATAGGAACACCTTTTATAAGAAGTATATCAGCTATCTGGTTCCCATATCAAGCTTTGGCTTAGTTTGGGGCGAGATAGTGTTATGAGTAAAAAAAAAAGTCTGCTGCTATAGTTGCTGCTTACTTTCTTTTCAAAAATTATTTTCAAAAAAAAATTCAATACTCAATACTCAATACATTTATTGCTTACACATGGTTTAGTTTAGGTACATACATAGTTGTTGGGTGTTAGTAAGTATCACATGGACCCTGCATAGGGTATGGCAACATGGAGGCAGGCCGAGGTTTTAAATTATACGTATAGTTGGTAGACAGGTATAGTTACAGTAAAAAACCCTCTATGTTCTAAAATCTAATCTAATCTAGATTTACCTAGCTTTAAGACGTTTCAAAGCGGTGTTTATGACTCAATTGGCGTTGAATCCTCACAGGACCCTAGAAAGAGAACGCGGCGCCCGCGTGGCGGCCTGCCGTAGAGCGGAATCGGCCACAATAAAGAGCCTCAGGCCGCTAGAGAGGCCTACGGCGGCCTCGGCGGTGGCCCGCAGACACGCCCACGCCATGTTGGAGAAACGAGCACTGGAATTACAAGCAGTGAGTACAAAAAGAACAGATACAGCTTCGACTTTGATCCCCAGGCACGGTAGATATCCCCTCAGATCTCCAAGTACAACCTATCGACTTACAACATTTCAAGATGATGGAATCAAAGTTATGCTCGGACAAGCATACATACATACATAAATACATACATAAATACATATATAAATACATACATACATACATACATACATGTTGTTACTATATGTTGGTAGTAGCTCGGCCTTCTGCGCCGTAGGCCGTGGGTTCGATCCCCACCGATAACAAACATTGTGTGTTTTAAAATATTATAAATAAGTATGTATTTACCAAAAAAAAGTATATAAGTAGTATATCAGCTATCTGGTTCCCATATCACAAGCTTTGGCTTAGTTTGGGGTGAGATAGTTCTGTGTGGAATGTCCACCAATATTTATTTATTTATACATACACACACACACACACACCCTCACACATGAATACAAACAAACGTACAATGCCAAGATTAAGATCTTCGTTCGCTTCGCTCACTTCATCAATAATTATATTATTTCCAGGAATGGACGATGTTCGTAGCTCGCTCCGGCTTAGTGCAATTCCCGAAGAAGCCATCTCAGTACGCGCGCGCGCTGAAGCAACACAAAGAGAGGCAGAGGGAAATCAGGAAGCAAATAGAGGTACATCCACTATTTCGTAGTTCGAAGTATAGTACCGGTGGTGGAGTTGTAGAGGCCACGCTTTACGATCCGAAGGCCGCGTGTTCAAATCCGGTGGACAACCATGGGTTCACTGGGTTTTTGTGTTCGAAAATTTATATATTATTTATTTACAATACTGTAATTATTTACTCACTATACTGTAAATAAATTAAATAAGCAACTATTAGTAGAATTAGAATAACGTTATATTTATTACTAGCGACCCGCCCCGGCTTCGCACAGTTATTGTGGGTTTATCCCTTAAAGTTTTTTTTTTTTTTTGGACATTCCACACAGCACTATCTCGCCCCAAACTAAGCCAAAGCTTGTGATATGGGAACCAGATAGCTGATATACTACTTATATATTATTTTTTTTGTAAATAAATACTTATAATATTATATAACACCCAGACAGAGAACAAACATCTATTATCTATGCTCATCACACAAATGCTTGTTCTGTGTGGGGATCGAACCCACGGCCTACGGCACAGAAGGCAGAGCTACTACCAACTGAGCTGTGAAGGCTGTCAAAAGATTATGCTTGTATGATGCATATAAACCTTCCTCTTGAATCACTCTTTCTATAAAAAAAAACTGCATCAAGATCCGTTGCGTAGTTTTAAAGATTTAAGCATACTAGGGATATAGGGACAGAGAAAGCGACTTTGTTTTAGGTATACTATGTAGTGACACTGTAATTATTTATTTACAATTCTGTAAATAAATTAAATAAGCAACTATTAGTAGAATTAGCGTTGTTATATTTAAGTATCAAAAATATATATAACTATACCTCTACACAAGCCTTGAAACTACAAAAAGGTTAGTAACATAAAAAAAACAACAGCAGCGACAACACGGAAGCAGTAAGTAGGTAGTATAATTAGTAATGGTGAAGGTAGGGGGGGGGGGGGGTTGTAGCTATGCTAAAATGGTATTCAGCTTAGCTTATATGGTCCTATTCATGTTGATGTTGTTAATACCAGCATACATACATTCCATACGGACTTACATGAGAGATTAATACATAGCATATTTCTTATTTTGCTAACTTGATTGTAATGTGCGGGATAAAGATAAAGTCAAAGTCAAAGTCAAAATGTATTTATTCAATAAAATCACAAGGATCACTTTGAAACGTCTTAAAGCTAGGTGACTCTAGGTGCCAGTTCCACGCGACCAAAGCCTAGAAGAACAGCCAACAAACTTACGGCTTGGTTCCTACCGTTCTTTTGTATGATCCTTTTACAATGTAATAATATAATATAATAGGTCTTTACCTATGAAATTGCCGTTCTGCAGTACTGGCCATTTCAAATCAAAATATTTTTTGTTTGGCTAAGAATTCTAATTTCAACTTAATTTTATTTTAAAAACATAGAATTCTTTTTCCAAAAGTAGTCATTTGTTTATTGATTAGTGTTACATTTTCATCGCATTTCAATCTTTTTCGACATCATGGATACGTTAAAAATTCGAGTAATTATGGAGTATGAGTACCGTCGTGGCAGCAACGCGGCACAAGCGGCACGCAACATCAACGACGTTTACGGAGCTAACACTACAAACCAACGCACCACCTGTTATTGGTTTGCTCGCTTCCGTTCAGGAAATTTCGACCTGAAAAATGAACCTCGCGGTCGTCCGAAGACTTTGGTCGACAATGACGAATTAAAGGCGATTGTGGAAGCTGATGATACACAATCTACGGTTGAATTAGCAGCAGCTTTCGTCGTTATCGTCAAAACAATATTGGTCCATTTGCGTCAAATTGACAAGGTAAAAAAGCTTGACAAATGGGTGCCCCACGAACTCAATGATCGCCAACGCGAAGTACGCGTCGAGACGTGCCTTGCACTGCTCAACAGACACACAAATGAAGGAATTTTGAACCGCATTGTTACCTGCGATGAAAAATGGATTCTGTTTGATAACCGCAAGCGCTCAGCAAGTTGGTTGGATCCTGGTTCAGCACCTAAACAATGCCCTAATCGAAAACATACCCCTAGAAAAGTGATGGTCACTGTTTGGTGGTCTAGCGCCGGTGTGATTCATCACAGCTTCTTACCAAACGGGGTGAGCATTACTGCAGATGTGTACTGTGAAGAACTGAACACAATGATGGAGAAGCTGGCACATCTCCAACCAGCATTGGTCAATCGCTCGTGTCCGCTACTCCTGCACGACAACGCGCGACCTCATACTGCACAGCAGGCGGTCTCCAAGTTGCAAGAACTGGGGTTGGAAGCTCTCCGTCATCTGCCCTACTCACCAGACCATGCGCCTACAGACTACTACTTTTTCCAGAATTTGGATAACTTCTTGGCGGGAAAAAAAATCAATACCCGAGAGGCAGTACAAAATGCCTTTGAAGAATTTGTTGCCTCCCGTCCAGCTGATTTCTTTAAGAGGGCATCAATAAACTGCCACTGCGTTGGCAAAGATGCATTAATTACATGGGTGATTACTTCGATTAATACAAATAAAAATACATGAAAAAAATTCGTTTAAATTTTTTCATACAAAACGGCAATTTCATAGGTAAAGACCTAATATTATTGAAGTTTAGTGAGGCGTAGGCATATAGAAAAGGTAAACATAATCTATGGTAGGCGGGTAGCCAGGTAAATTTATGCTTAAATTCTTTAATATCTCAATTTTTCTTTCGGTACTTCTCTTGTGTTTAATTAATACATTCATTGTTTACGCTAGCTACACTTCGCCTACACGCTTAGAGTGTTGCAGAGTTTTATTAGGTGTTTTGTCTATCACATTCACACTCACACCTACCCGATCTTTATTATAACAACCTATCTAACTAACTACCTACACACAATGCCACACTACACTACACTACACTACACACTCATTACTTATCACGTTTTACACACTAACACTTGTTTTTTATGCGATTAACTTAAACTTCAACTTTGATTTTTTGTTTTATTTGTTAACTTTCACGTTATTATTTTGGTTTGTCTTCTCAGTATCATCTACCTACCTACTTACTTTGCCTATAAAATGTAGATTCGATTTGGTTAGTGCACAGTGTACATTTAATAGATTAAAATAGACAATAAGAAAAACTGTGAATCTAAGAATAAATAAATAAATAAATAAATAAATAAATTATTATTTGTATCAGGAGCGGCTGTCAGAGCTTCAGGCAGAAGCGAAGCGTCAGCTTCTCGTGCACCGTCCGTGGCGCTGCGTGGACGCTGACTTCACGCAGTTCCCCGTACCAGAGCTCACAGCTGTAAGTGTAGTATATTTAAGACAGCCTTCACAGCTCAGTTGGTAGTAGCTCTGCCTTCTGCGCCGTAGGCCGTGGGTTCGATCACCACACAGAACAAACATTTGTGTGATGTATATAGATGTTTGTTCTCTGTCTGGGTGTTATATAATATTATAAGTATGTATTTACAAAAAAAAGATATATAAGTAGTATATCAGCTATCTGGTTCCCATATCACAAGCTTTGGCTTAGTTTGGGGCGAGATAGTGCTGTGTGGAATGTTCACCAATTTTATTATTTATTTATTTATCAGAGTAGTAGAGCTCTTTGTGTGTACCTCGTCGGGGAAGTACTACCACCACGCCTATTTCTGCCGCCAAGCAGCAACGCTGTGTTTCGGTTTGAAGAGTGTGGTTGCCGGTGTAATTACAGGCACATGAGGCTTAACATCTGTATGCCTCAAGTTGATGGACGCAGGGCAGTGCATCGTAGGGTACGTTCTTATCGTGCGTGACTTACGAGGTAATGCTTTGTGATGATAGTGATGGTTACCACTTAACATCAGGTGGGCTATCTGATTGTTCCATCAGCTACATGTATTAAAAAAATGTTAATAGAATAGTGCACCCTAGCCAACCGTCTCCTAAAAGAATCTTAGAATACCTTCTTGTTTTAGGCTCCTCTCCATCCAAATGTTGTCTGGAAGAGATCGCTTTTTAGCGATAAGACCGCCCATTGTTAATTTGTGTCTTCTTAATTGATGTAAATGTAATTGTTTTTAAGGTAAATGTACTAAAGAATATACATTTATTCAATCAAACAATATAAGTGAGTAACTATTGTTCTATAATGTTCACCACACAGAAACAAAATACAGCGTCAAGGCATACATTTAGGCAAAACTATCGGCGACCTTATTGCTGAGAGCGATCTCTTCCAGGCAACCTTGTAACTAATCCAACACTAATGTATTTATGTATGAACAGGCGCTGACGAAGGATTCGCTGGAGCTCGGAACCATACAATACTTGGCGCCGGCGAACGCACAAAACGATGACACTATATACGTGACGCCTAATCAACTGGCCAAGTGAGTATAATTACTTAAAACCTACATTTAATTCATTTATTTATTATATTATAAGTATGTAATTACAAAAAAATAAAGTATGTATTATATCAGCTATTGGTTCCCATATTACAAGCTTTGGCTTAGATTGGGGCTAGATAGTGCTGTGTGGAAAGTCCACAAATATTTAATATTTATTCTTTTATATTATAGGAGAGTTAATGTCCAGCATTGCACTTCATTAGGCTGATGATAATGTAAAGATGTCTGTCTGCCAACAGAATTATTTAAAACTATACAAATTAGAGCTGATTTCACCATGCTCTGTTAGTTGCTAATCAAGGATTAACAGGCCGTTAAATCTAACCTTAGATGTCAAACGCGTACATTTTGATATATTTAACAGCCCTTTAATCCTATGTTAATGTAACAGAGCATGGTGAAATCAGCTCTATATAACCCAATTTGTTAGTACCACAGAGAAACAAAATCTTAAAAAACGAATGTTAGTTAAATAAATATTGGTATGTAGTAGTCAGAGGCAAGTCCAAACATAATGATTGGACTTGCCTCTGACTACCGCCTACTAACTTGGTACGGTAACCACGTTTCTACTCTATTGGCCTATTTATTGAAGAGTTCCGTTGAACAGACCTTGGCTCCATCATCAGACCTGGTCGTTGTCACCATTTTATGAGAACAGAGTACCTTCTTAATTTATTTCAAGAAAAAAAATGAAAAAAAAACCCCATAATCTTAATAACCCGTTATCCGATGTCACTCATATACTTACCAGTAAATTTCTCAAGTACAAGCTATCGACTTATCAAATTTCATGCAGATCGGATCAACGGTTCTAAAGTTATGGCCAGACAAACATACATACATACATACATCAATAAACAGCACCTTTTATGGAGTGCCAATATATTATTTATTTGTTTATTATTGACAAGTATATTTATTTTCCAGTATTCGAGAGCTCGTGGCCGAGTTGAAATGCGAAGACGTGAAACTAGAACTGCATCCTCTAAATAACACAGTCTGTGCTGCCTGATGGAACTTGCATTGTATTATATTCGTTTGAATACTCAATCAATACAATACAAATGATTAATTATTAAATAATAATTTTAATTATTATTAATCATTTGTATTGTAATAATTATATAATTATTAATTAATAATTAATTAATTAATTAAATTAATTATTTAATTAATAATAATTAATTATTAATACCTACAATAAGAATTGTCACGAAGAATTGATAATGTCCTAAAAGTTATTAAGGCGATGAAAAGCTAATATACCTCTCGCTCGCACGTTTCGAGATGTTGAAAGATATAAAATCACTAAACTCATTTTCGAAAAAACGCTGGTTTGCTTTACTAGTATTTGTACACAAGCAAACTTTTGAGTAGTAGCCTCATGTGCCTGTAATTACACCGGCAACCACACTCTTCAAACCGAAACACAGCGTTGCTGCTTGGCGGCAGAGAAAGGCGTGGTGGTAGTACTTCCCCGGACGAGCCACACACAAAGAGCTCTACTACTCTTAAATAACTCAGAGTTCATAGGTTCTGAGCCCCACTCGGATAACATTTAGGACATAAAATCTTCGTGATTACTTTAATCCATTATAAAATTAATAAAAATGATGATTGTACACTAAATAATGCACACAGCGCAAACGAAACCGTGGTAGAAGCTAGTTTTATATACATATTATTTTTAAACGCTCCTATAAAGTGTAACATAATACCCCTATAAGGCCAAAGACCAAGTGATCAGACCAAGCAATGGAATACTTTGACGTGTGCAAAGAATATATCGTTTTCGAAATTCCCATACAAAAGTAAAATTAATATTGTCTCAGAAATTTGCAACACCCCTGATACTGTTTACGTAAGTACCAAGGTCACGCACACACGGAACGTACGAGCAGCTGTGAATAGGGCTGCCTCATGGTGTGTTTAGTTTCATATTGGAGGAACATTTCAGGGGCATTTCATGAATGAAAAACTACGATATTTCAAAAGTCGTAAAACAAAAGTTGTTCGCCATGACCTGTAGAATACCCTGCTTCCGGCGTTATAGGGGTATTATGTTACACTTTGTATATGTAAATTCAACCCTTTTAAAATATGTCAAATGCTTAAAGAATTGCCATCTCTTACCAATGCGTTACGAAAATAGAGACGAGACAAATTTTAAGCATTACTTAAATTTAAGCAGCGTTTATAAGTATGAGGGTAAATGTTGTCTTAATTGTATTATATTAGCTTTAAATTAACTAAATATTCTTTATGCTGTATATTCACTTTTGTATAATAATTAAATTATATTAGTTGCAAGGATTATAGATAAAAAAAGACGCTTCTCAGAAACTGCACCACGACTTTGAACCCCCCAGGCACGGTAGACATCTATTATAGTCGCGTTAAATACTCGCTGCAAACTAGGTCATAAATCATCTTAACACTAGTGTTGAGAGTACTCGGCGCGGGCGCACGTTATCGATAAAAATAATGACACAGCGAGAGCGCCCGGTCGGAGAGCTCATGTAGGTATCGATAGTTCTTATCGACTCCAATAATGCACATCTCATCAGGATCGTGCCGTTCTCCTAAGTACGAAAGAGAAATATTGCTGTCTCGTTCCGATAATTTAAGACCGAGTTAGCAGCGAGAGTTTAACGCGACTATAGTACTAAGTCCTAACATGAAATTGTTTGAAGATGTAGATAAAACCCTACACTGCGTGTATTTACAAAGAGAAGAATAGATAGACAGATTTTGACTATGCACGGTAGACATCCACTCATAGCCGTTAGTAAATATACATTACTAGTACAAGCAATAGAAATTACAACGTTTCGTAGTACTTTAACGGGTGTCAGCCACTTAAGTGATTAGCGGTAGTCTTCGCCTTAAATTAAAAGTACAGGCACTTGCCCACATGTCTATGTATGTTATTTTACATTTTATAATATAGCTAAAAGGCAACTAAAGTTATTGTTAAAACCTTTAGGTACTTTAAGCATTTACGTACTTTTACGGCCGGTTTCTGAAAGCCCGATCAAAACTAATCGCATGTCAAGTCACTTGCTATCTCTATCTAATTCGATGTAATAGCTGAAATGGCGAGTGACTTGACAACCGATTAGTTTTGATCGAGCTTTCAGAAGCCGGGCGATAGTCATCTATAGGTATTTATGAATAAATTAACTATTTGTTTAAAGAGTTTTTTATTTCAATATGGAGCCTGAAAATTCCTGTGGAGCCTATATAGACAGCCTAGACAGCCTTCACAGCTCAGTTGGTAGTAGCTCTGCCTTCTGTGCCGTAGGCCGTGGGTTCGATCCCCACACATAACAAACATTTGTGTGGTGAACATGCTTGTTCTTTGTCTGGGTGTTATATAATATTCTAAGTACGCATTTACAAAAAAAAAGTATATATGTATTATATTAGCGATCTGGTTCCCATAATACAAGTTTTGGCTTAGTTTGAGGCTAGATAGTGCTGTGTGGAAAGTATAAATATCCCAAATCTGTCAAAATTATGAATCAAAATCAGCAACAGCTTCACGACGTAGATCCCAAGGCACGGTAGATATCCTCTCAGATTTTCTAGAACCAAGTTCCAACTCGAGATACTTTAAAGATGTCTCAGGAGGGTAGGCAGGAAGTACGTTCAAACTACATTTAACTCATATCTACCCACATTTTGTAGTTGGTATTCCGTACGTGACAGGTTGCAAGCCCTTTTTTCCCCAAGAGGTGTACGTTCCTGCTTCGATTGAGAGCACTAGTATTACACACGAAATTTTTCGAAGTAAATATTTTATTTTATACAAGGTGTTCCATAAGTTGTGTATATAAACTTCAGGGGGCTAAAGTACCCATCAATATGAACAACTTTTTCTGAGGAACCAACACTGAACGCGAAAAAAAAAACAGCTGTTTCATACAAAAGTTCAATACCTACCAGGCTAAAATGTATGAAACAGCTGTTTTTTTTTTCGCGTTCACAGTGTTGGTTCCTTAGAAAAAGTTGTTCATATTGATGGGTACTTTAGCCCGCTGAAGTTTATATACACAACTTATGGAACACCTTGTATATTAATATTCTGATTCTGAAAAAAATCTAATAAAGACAGGTAATGGGAATTAAACCTGATGATATTTTTTATAGTCCTACAGCCGGTTTCTGAAAGCCCGATCAAAACTAATCGCATGTCAAGTCACTTGTTATCTCTATCTAATTCGATGTAATAGCAGGGGCCTTATGCTCACTTCGACAGAGATTATCTCACGTTAGAGATGACGTCATATCTCGTTCGATAACTATTTATCCCCATTCTCACTATCTAACTCCCCAATTTTCTCATACAAAGTTCATGCGAGACGCAAGGTCAACGAGTTATTGAACGAGATATGACGTCATCTCTACCGTGAGATAATCTCGCTCGAAGTGAGCATAAGGCCCCTGAAATGGCGAGCGACTTGACATCCGATTAGTTATGATCGAGCTTTCAGAAACCGGCCGTTAGAGTATCTAAACATCTTAGGGCCGGTTTCACCATGCTCTGTTAGATTAACAAAGGATTAAACGGCCGTTAAAAATGTCAAAATGTAAGCGTTTGACATCTAAGGTTAGATTTAACTGCCTGTTAATCCTTGATTAGTAACTAACAGAGCTTGGTGAAATTAGGCCTTAGGCACCTTAAAACTTAACTAGGGGATGAACGGGGGCAACTGAATTAGGGGATAGTTTATCAACTTCTAGATGACTCTGCAGGAGAAAGACAGATAAGCAAAATCCCAGATTAGCAGAACGACAGATTCGCATAAAGGCAGATAATGAACTGTCGTGCAAAAAATATACAAACCATATATTACCATTTATGGCGAAGATAAGAGCTAATGTGACTCTCGCTCGCACGTTTCAACATATAAAATCACTAAACTCATTTTAGAAAAATCGCAATCAACCATCTTGTGTGCAATCACATTGCACACAGTTTAGTAAAAATTTCATTTTGATCGATACATGTTTTCCTACTCAAAAGATTGCTTTAATAGTTTTCGTACCTAAGCAAACTTTGTGAACAAAATGAAAATTTTACTAAACTGTGTGCTATGTGATTGCACACAAAATGGTTGATTGCGATTTTTCCTACTCAAAAGTTTGATTTACTAGTTTTCGTACGTAAGCAAACTTTTAAGTAAGAAAACTTGTATCGATCTAAATCAAAATTTTACTAAACTGTGTGCAATATGATTGCACACAAAATGATTGATTGCGATTTTTCGAAAATGAGTTTTGTGATTTTATATCTTTCACCATGTCGAAACGTGCGAGCGAGAAGTAGTTTGATAGTTGCCAGCTCCATCAGCTTTATCACGTTGCACTTAGCACAAAACAAAAGTATTTTACAAATCTTGCTTCCTCCCGGACCTCGACCGAGTAGACGCATTCACATAATCCTTTTAAATTTTATCATCGAATGGAAGTTAGTTTGTGCTACAATAAATCGAACGAAATACTCGGAGAACAGAAGCAATAAGGAGTGCGCAAGAGTCACCATCGCGTCATATCGGCGCCATTGTTGATCGTAAAGCAGCCATTTTGTTTGAGCGGCAAACGCGGAGCTCCCACCTGCGACAAGAGCCGATCAGCGACAAGCCACACCCTCCCCCTGCAAGTGTTGCCTGCTGGTTAGTTCAATCATTATTGTAGCGTAACCACTGAGCGCGTGGTACAACCCGCCGCGCCGCCTACATAACTTGCCTACCTACACCGCTTTCGCTTTATGTGCGCCTGGTAGCTGAACTCGTCCCCACTGCCTTGGACACATGGCCTTGTGATAAATAAGTAACATCTACTTGTGTTTTGTGTTGCTGACTTCTTCTCTCACTGCTTCCCTGGTACATCGCTGTGTTAAAGTATTGTTGCGTCGGACGCCTATTTTTTTTTTTATAGCAACTTGTTTCGTTATTTATCCTGACGTACAGGTGTTTTCAGATGGCTGAAATATGTTTCAGCCTGTGCCAGAAGAGGCTCTGTCACCTCCCCGCCTGAAAACCCGTGTTCAGGCGTTTTCGGGTCCCCTTATGGATCTTTGATGGACATTTCACTATAGAGCCTTTGCATAAGAGTGAAAAAGATAGAACTACTAGAAAGAGATAGCAGATGTTCGAACATTCTAGACTACTGTACTAGGATCGAAGGAAACGAACGAGAGCTATCACTGTAGAAAAGAGATGCAAGTATGGTCTAGTATCATCCAGAACATTCTCGGGTTAGCCGCGTCGTATATAAGGCCAGTCGGCGAGAGCGGCAGGCACTGCTCGGTAGCGCTGTAAGATTCGTCAGACGATCACCAGCATTTAGTCCATCCGAAAAAAAAAAGCGGCAGGCAGTCAGTTACTGGAAATAAATGGCTCAGGGAAGAAGTCAGTTCGAGGGAATGGCTCAGGAAAAAGTGAGTTCACAGCTGGATACGGAAAACGATAAAGGACTTTTGGAAGTGATAGTTGAGTGATAATTAAGTGTGCTACGTAGTGTTTTAAGAGCTGATTTCACCATGCTCTGTTAGTTAGTAATCAAGGATTAACAGGCCGTTAAATCTAACCTTAGATGTCAAACGCATGCATTTTGACATATTTAACGGCCCTTTAATCCTTTGTTAATCTAACAGAGCATGGTGAAATCAGAGCTTAGTCTGTTATGTGTTAGTTAAATAAATCAAGTCATCTCTTGGTTTATTATTGTGCCATGTCTATCCATACCAACCCCAGGCTCGTAACAGTATTAATACTTTCAAATAACATTTTACGAATTGTAACTATTCAATTTTATTTTTGTTTTCTGTGTGGGTCTGCACTTCTGCCTTTATGCAAATCTGTCCTTTTGCTAATCTGGGTTTTTTGCTTATCTGTCCTTCTGCTGCAGACTTCTAGATACTGCAAATATTACAAAAAAATATCATCAATCACCATTTGGATGTGTTTCGATTCCATCACCATTTTGGTGGTTTCCGGTTAGACAGCACATTCGAACCCACGACCTTAAGATCACTTCCAATAGACCACCGGTGTTTCTAAAGGAAACCGTGAAGAGTTAGATTAAAAAATCCAAAAAAAACAACGTTTATTTCATAATTGTATATTTTACTATGCGTAGGTACTTTTAGGTGAATAAAGGCGATGACAGAGAGCTAATGTACCTCTCGCTTGCACGTTTCGACATGTTGAAAGATATAAAATCACTAAACTCATTTTCGAAAAATCGCAATCAACCATCTTGTGTGCAATCACATTGCACACAGTTTAGTAAAAATGACATTTTGATCGATACATGTTTACCTACTTAAAAGTTAGCTTATGTACGAAAACTAGTAAAGCAAACTTTTAAGTAGGAAAACTTGTATCGATCAAAATGAAATTTTTACTAAACGTTTTTACGTAACGTGCGAGCGAGAGTCACATTAGCTCTTGTCTTCGCCTTCAGATCTAGCACGTTAGAAACGGTAGACCACTCGAGGCCGCGCAGGAAGCGCCGGTCGCAACAGTCAAAGTTTCTTTGTCCTTCTCGCAAATAAATGGGTACGGCATTTCACACCAGATGTCGTCCAGTTTCCCATTAACCAGTCCTCCGCAGGACTGGCGAGTTCTTTTCTGCGGATGGCGCTGGAAGTCCGGGCAGCCGGCACACCAGTCTTCGAAGCCAGAGGTTTCGAGAGCCGGCCCTGGAATGGAACCTATAGTTAGTCAAGTCGAAAGGCATTTATATTATTATTATTCATTTATTTCAGATAATTAATCCATACTTAAATTAAATTATAATTAGAATTAAATAACATTACAATTTACAACACAAACACACAATTACAATGTATGTATTATGTATGTAATTTAGTGTAAAAGTTATTTTTTAAAATTATTATTTACGAGTAGGTTTGTTATGTTTTTGACTACTATTCATATAACTTTCCTCGTGAACTTGCGACCAATCTTCCATACTTTAACAATCCTCTCCATCCAAAGGTTGTCTGGAAGAGATCGCTTTCAGCGATAAGACCGCCCATTGTACTACTTGATTTTATATTTTTAAGTGTTTTATTTTTTGTTCAGTTTGGTGTACAATAAAGTATTTTTCATTCATTCATTCATACAATTTACAGTTCAATTAAGATTAGATAAAACTAAATGTCATACATGATGGAAATAACAATGAAATATAAATTAAATAAAGAATAAAATAAAAATTGTCTATCAAATTAAATCCAAGCCCATCGTGACTTTCATCCACCTATCCTGAAAGGGACAATCCAGGTTTATAGTCTCTTCTAGTATAATTTATAGTCTCTTCTCTTCAGAGATCAGTAGGTAGATTAAGTTTTGATACGAGTTATTTTTTTTTTTTGCTGTTTTATTATAGGGCAGTGTAATCGCCCAGAGACAAAGCCCTTAAAATAAATTTAAAAAAATAAAAATATTTTAAGGGCTTTGTCTCTGGGCGATTACACTGCCCTATAATAAAACAACAAAAAAAAAATTACTCGTATCAAAACTTAATCTACCTACCTACATAATTTTCTACCAACCTATATAACATCTTGGCTTGACCTGATCGATAGGGGACCTGGGAATGGTGCTCAAAATCGTGCTCGGCAAAACGTCGAGTGTGAAAACCGCGCGCTAGTTTACGCCGCGCGAGACTAACGCGAGCGATTTTGACGCGAACTATACAACACCGCGTGCTCACCAAAGTGAGGCTTGGAACAGTGAGCTATTTGAAGTCCATTCTTATAACGTCGCGTTAGTTCAAAGCGAAGTACACTTAGCGAGATATTTTGTTGTTTGCAAAAAAGCAAATTTATTCAGTTTCGTATGGTGGACAATAAAGTTAGGTAAACAAAGTAAAGTAATTAGGATAATATTATAGGCTCATAAAAGAAGAAACATTCCGATAAAAACAAATAGCGCCTAGATTTTACCATACGAAACTGAATAAATTTGCTTTTTTGCAAACAACAAAATATCTCGCTAAGTGTACTTCGCTTTGAACTAACGCGACGTTATAAAAATGGACTTCAAATAGCTCACTGTTCCAAGCCTCACTTTGGTGAGCACGCGGTGTTGTATAAAATCGCTCGCGTCAAAATCGCTCGCGTTAGTCTCGCGCGGCGTAAACTAGCGCGCGGTTTTCACACTCGACGTTTTGCCGAGCACGATTTTGAGCACCATTCGGACCTGGCACCTAGAGTCACCTAGCTTCTTCTTCTTCTCTCAATTTATGGCTCCTGTCCGTCATTCGACAGACAATCTTGCCAGTGCCAGTGTCAAGTGATTTGTATTGAATACTTTTTAGTCAAGTCAGTCCATAGTCAAGTCGGCCGTCATTTGTTTTGAAGAAAATTGTGGCGGTTTTCTTCAAAACATTGGAAACATTTTCGGCCAAATCAGGATATCACATATTACACTTTCATTTCAAATGTTTACACTTTGTGCTAAGACCTCAAGTAATGTTGGTTAAAATACCACCGAAATTACACAACACAACTCAAAATAACACTAGAAAAACAATTAAAATGAAAAAGCTATGTTGCCTCCCAAAATGTCAGAAAATGAATCCCCAAAGTGATCCTTGTGATTTTATTGAATAAATACCTTTTGACTTTGACTTTGACTGGACAAGCCAAGATGCTATTAAATAATACCAACATTCACACATCGCCTTCCAAAATGCATTTGGCCTTACTACAAAAATCTGTCAAACGAAGTTTATCGTTTGACAGATTTTTGTAGTAAGGCCAAATGCAGTTAGACAAACAGACAGAAACACAGCGTTGCTGCTTGGCGGCAGAAAAAGGCGTGGTGGTGCTCGAATCCTTTCACCACACTTTTCAAAAGTAGTTAGTAGGTACTTTTTTTTTTTTGACAGCTTTCACAGCTCAGTTGGTAGTAGCTCTGCCTTCTGCGCCGTAGGCCGTGTGTTCGATTCCCACCGAGAACAAACATTTGTGTGATGAACATAGATGTTTGTTCTCTGTCTGGGTGTTATACATAAAATATTATAAGTATGTATTTACAAAAAAAAAGTATATATGTATTATATCAGCTATCTGGTTCCCATATTACAAGCTTTGGCTGAGTTTGGTGTGGAGAGTCCACTATTATCTATTATTTATTTTATTTACTTTTAGTGACACTAGAAGAAGGTTTACCTAAAACAGTCCACCAGGAATCGATCTGGCCCCACTGTCGGAAGCCTAAGGCTACAGTGCTATCAGCTCCTAAGGCAGCAGCTATGGAGGTAAGCGCCTGCGCCTCCACTGCGTTGTTGACGATAGCGAGGTACCCGCCCTCCGCCCCGCAAACTCGCAGCGCGCGCGCCCATGTGTCCGCTTCCGAGTGGAGCTTGTAGCAATGTCCCGTGCGGACATCAAGCTTGTATTCTGGAACAACAATGAGGATAAGGGCCGGTTTCACCATGATTTTGCGTATGAATATACCTACGTAGCATCGTAGCATTTTTACGTGTATTACGTATTTGCTTTTTATTTATAGCGCCCTCTGTTAATTCGCTGCCAGTACTATTATGCTAACTAGCTAGCGGAGGTCGAACTGGTTCACCACTCTTGTACCACATTTATTGTGTGTGGCGCTACTTTATCGGAGAATATATCGATCGGGCGAACTCGGCTCGCGAAAATAGCCGATCGCTCAAGGATTTCCTTAGTTGTCCCGACCTTAACAAAGGATTAAAGGGCCGTTAAGGGCTGGTTTCACCATGCTCTGTTAGATTAACAAAGTATTAAAGGGCCGTTAAACATGTCAAAATGTACGCGTTTGACAGCTAAGGTTAGATTTAACGGTCTTTTAATCCTTGATTAGTAACTAACAGAGCATGGTGAAACCGGCCCTAAGAATCATTTATTGTAAAACTGTGTAAATAGATAGTGTCGTGTAGTGGACATTGGATTGTAGTGAACTCTCCTGTGAATTCTTGGAGGTGATCGCAGACGTTGCTGGTGAGTTAAATCTTCCCATATTAGTGCTTAGAGTTAGGGCCGGTTTCACCATGCTCTGTTAGATTAACAAAGGATTAAAGGGCCGTTAAATATGTCAAAATGTATGCGTTTGACAGCTAAGGTTAGATTTAACGGCCTGTTAATCCTTGATTAGTAACTAACAGAGCATGGTGAAACTGGGCCTTAGCCACACAATCGTCAGACCAACGCATATCTAGAAAATGGTTAGTCTCGAATGCATTTTATAACTTAAACGAATATTATGAGATAAAATAGAAGCCCTATAATATCTACCTCTTGGTATCTTATAGTTCATTATACCTACTTGCAAGAAATTGGGAGTACCTATTAGTGGGTATTAAAATGTTTAAGTTGGTTCTTGGATGAAAACTTTAGAATATAACAATGCGTTTTTGTTGTACGTCCGGAACGGACAAACTGTTAAAGCTGTACATAACCATAGCTATAAGATCTTTTTTGTACTACAGTTATACAATAAATAATTTCTGATTTCAGTACCCCAAGTGCCCCAAGTATGAGTTTTGCTTACGATATTTCGTTTTTCGTTTTACGTTTTTGTTCCGTGTTCATTGCAGGTTTTGTATGAAGACGCGATAGGGATACCGATATAGAACTTTACAAAACCCGCAACAAAAACGTAAAACGAAAAACGAAATATCGCAAGCAAAACTCATACTTGGGGTTCAGATTTCTGATATAATTGAACCAGCCACCCTTAAATAGGGGTTCATCCCGCAGCGTGTCATTTGGCCATAATTTATCGCATTTTTAACCGCATACATTTCTTTCTTTCTTTCTTGGTATCACTTGACATCGGTACCCCAAGTATGAGATTTGCTTACGATATTTCGTTTTTCGTTTTACGTTTTTGTTCCGTGTTCATTGCGAGTTTTGTATGAAGACGCGATATTGATACCGATACGGAACTTTACAAAACCCGCAATGAGCACGCAGCGAAAACGATTCGTTTTTGTTCCGTGTTCATTGCGGGTTCCGTATTGGTATCTCTATCGCGTCTTCATACAAAACCCGCAATAAACACGGAACAAAAACGTAAAACGAAAAACGAAATATCGTAAGCAAATCTCATACTTGGGGTACAGGTTGGCCATATGCTTGTTCCATTAGGAAGTAGTATAAAAAAAAACTTAAAAAAACAACACTAGGTAACTATTTACTAACCTATATCGATCGTGCCACATTCAGTAAGTCTGTCCGATTCACAGGACTTCCTGTAGCACATGTACGGTAGACTTTCCTCGCAGCTGTGGTCTTGTACTGCGCCGTCGTTAGAGTACGCCAGGCATTGTTGGCGCTTATTGGCCTGCGGTGGAACAGCATTCCATTTGGGAATATGCAGTCTTTCCAGAGGAACTCCTAAAGTCAGAAGAATATATTATTATTAAATATTAGTGGGCTTTCCACACAGCACTATCTCGCCCCAAACTAGCTAGATTATCACACGGTGGAGATGACGTCATATCTCGTTCAATAACTCGTTGACGTTGCGTCTCGCATGAACTTTGAATGAGAAAATTGGGAGTGAGATGGTGAGAATTGGGATAAATAGTTATCGAACGAGATATGACGTCGTCTATACCGTGAGATAATCTCGCTCGAAGTGAGATTAAGGCCCCTGTACCCCAAGTATGAGTTTTGCTTACGAGATTTCGTTTTTCGTTTTACGTTTTTGTTCCGTGTTCATTGCAGGTTTTGTATGAAGACGCGATAGGGATACCGATATGGAACTTTACAAAACCCGCAATGAACACGGAACAAAAACGTAAAACGAAATATCGTAAGCAAAACTCATACTTGGGGTACTGGTACTTAATTTATTAGTTTTTGTAATGAGTTGGAGCCAAGTTCAATCCCAAGCCTTTTTGTCATCTATACAGGTATTTTAGAGTAAGCTTTTGAGAAATTTTTTCTTTTTATTATGTTTTCGAATATGCTAATCGACAACTGTAGGTGAGGTACCTCGATTCCGACTCTTTTTACGTTTTTGGTATTTAAACCTTTTATTGGAACAAACATCTATGTTCATCACAAAAATGTTTGTTCTCGGTGGGGATCGAACCCACGGCCTACGGCGCAAAAGGCAGAGCTACTACCAACTGAGCTGTGAAGGATGTGTGAGTGAATGAAGATGGAGTATTTCGAATTGAGATTTCGAACAGTCTTTTAATTAGTAGTAGAGCTCTTTGTGTGTGTCTCGTCCGGGGAAGTACTACCACCACGCCTTTCTCTGCCGCCAAGCAGCAACGCTGTGTTTCGGTTTGTAGAGTGTGGTTGCCGGTGTAATTACAGGCACATGAGGCTTAACATCTGTATGCCTCAAGTTGATGGACGCAGGGCAGTGCATTGTAGGGCCCGTTGTTATCGTGCGTGACTTACGAGGCAATGCTTTGTGCAATGGTTACCACTTAACATCAGGTGGGCTATCTGCTGGTTCCATCAGCTAATTGTATAAAAAAAAGTCTTCTACAAACCTTCTAAGGACGTGTACACTCCATCGCCAAAGGTCTGATGGACTCCGGAGAAGAACAGCGATGATTTGGGTACTGCATCGGCCGCTTGTCGTATAACCGCCAGTAGTTCTTCGTTTAACGGTGACGCCAATACTGCTCCTGGTATTGAGGCGCAGATAACCGTTAAACAACTTCTCGCTTATACAAGCGAATCGCCCCGGCTTCGCACGGTTATTGTGGGTTATCCCTAAGAGATTATGCTTGTATTATGCATATAAACCTTCCTCTTGAATCACTCTTTCTATAAAAAAAACCGCATCAAAATCCGTTGCGTAGTTTAAAGATTTAAGCATACATAGGGATATAGGGACAGAGAAAGCGACTTTGTTTATACTATGTAGTGATTGCACAGAGGTGCCGTTGAAATTTGAGGAGTACCTACGTAGGTCTTATGGCGTAGAGGTGCACTAAGAAGGGATTTTTGAAAATTCAACCCCTAAGTGTGTAAAAAGGGTTGAAAACGTTTGCATGAAAAATAGTATTCCTTGAACCTACAAACTTGAAAATTGGAGTACATGTACTCCAAGGCAAAAAAATAAGTGTGCAAAGGCATGTAAAAGTTTGTATGGGAGTTTTTTGACGCGTGGTGCTATTGACTTAAAACTTGGGGTAAACGAACTACGAAATAAATAATTAAGAATGAAACTTTTAATTTTTGATAACTACCCCTACAAAGGGTGCAAATGACTGTAAAAGTTAGTATGGGAGATTTTTTATGCATTGTGCGATTGATTTCAAACTTGAAGTAAATATCTCTTATACCTACACGTAGATATTTAAAATCCTACCCTACTAATATACAAATCAATGCGAAAGTTACGATGTTTGGATGTTTGTGGCTCACCACTTTAACGCGTGCGAAGCCGCGGGAAGCTGCTAGTACATAATAATGCAATAAACATACTGAATATGAACATTTTGAACATGTAGGTACACAGACCGCTTGCAGACCGATCACTAACCATGTTCAGCGAGCGATAAATCGCATTTAGGGAGTTAAGGCGAAGACAAGGGCTAATGTGACTCTCGCATGCACGTTTCGACATGTTGAAAGATATAAAATCACTAAACTCATTCTCGAAAAATCGCAATCAACCATTTTGTGTGCAATCACATTGCACACAGTTTAGTAAAAAAATCATTTATATCGATACATGTTTTCCTACTCAAAAGTTTGCTTTACTAGTTTTCGTACATAACCAAACTTTTAAGTAGGAAAACATGTATCGATCAAAATGAAATTTTTACTAAACTGTGTGCAATGTGATTGCACACAAAATGGTTGATTGCGATTTTTCGAAAATGAGTTTAGTGATTTTATATCTTTCAACATGTCGAAACGTGCGAGCGAGAAGTTGTTTGATAGTTGTCAGCCCCTTAAAAAAATAATCCGCTAAACATGATTAGCGTACTGCCAGACAATGGCAATGATATTAACGCTAATTCTGTTTAGTTCGGTCATCGTGTTTAGATAAATACAATTAAAATGGGATCGTTGTGCAAGCGCCTGAATGAAAGAGTAGTAAAAAAAAATACGGTTAGAAAAGTAGTGAAACTTTTAAGTATGAAAACTTGGTTGGATCTAAATGAGAACTTTAATGATTTCTGCCTAAATATAAATACCCTTTAGTTTTTTGATATTATTTTTTTTGTATGTGTATGTCATGTGTTTTTTTTGTATGTTTTTAATTACCATTACTTAACCCCGACTAGTAAACTATATCAAGATACTAAAATAATGAACCTTAAACAACTATATATTTACCATACATGTATTCTCGTTCGCAAAATATTAAACGGCTCACTCCATACTAACCTAACCTTCATGCGAACAAAACAAATCACCAAGCGAAATACGAGCCGAGCTAGTTGGCTAGCGTTACCCAAAGCGAGAACGAACTATGGTAAAAGAATGTTTACTTCCGACGGCGCACAGCTATTTAACAAACTACCGTCTATTATAAAAAATGTAAGCTCATTTCATGCATTTAAATTAAAACTTAAACAGCATTTGACTGTAAGCTATTCCTAACTATTATTAATAATACGAGTGCATTAGATGAGTACAAAATTATTTACCCTGTTTAGAACGACAAAACCTACCTACTTGTTAGTATTATTCTCATGCAAGTGACTATAATCTGTCTTTTTTGAGAATAAATATCTTTAAACCTATGTCATGTGTTTTACGAAGCTCAAATGTGGTAGGTTCAATTGGTACCACACATTCAGGAGCTTGCACAACAAGCCCATTTTAATTGTATTTATTTAAACACGATAACCGAGGGCTTATATTACGAGTTTAGTGCCGATCGTCGATCGTTACGATACACCGAATTTTCTATGAAAATAAATCAACGGCATCTAGCGTATTCTTTGAGAACCTGTTTTTTTTTCGTAGAAAATTCGGTGTATCGTAACGATCGACGATCGGCACTAAACTCGTAATAAGCCCTCTGAACTAAACAGAATTAGCGTAAATATCATTGCCATTGTCTGGCAGTACGCTAATCATGTTTAGCAGATTATTTCGATTGTGAAATACAAATGAATCTAATCAATTTACCGCCGGTTTCTGAAAGCTCGATCAAAACTAATCGAATGTCAAGTCACTCGCCATCTCAGCTATTACATCGAATTAGATAGAGATAGCAAGTGACTTGACATGCGATTAGTTTTCATCGGGCTTTCAGAAACCGGCGGTTAGAGTCACTGTTCATACCTTCATAGTGACATTGCATCCTCGCTGTGTGCCAGTCGACTGGCACTGTGTGGACCTTGAGCCAGTAGCCCACTTGAGGGTGGTACGTGTAGTCACTTCTAAATCCACTTGGACCTGCTAACAAGTACATTCGTTAATGGCCAAATCTGGTGACGGTTCTTAGGTAGCCCGGCAGGTCTGTAGGCTGCCAAAAAACTGCTTAAGGCGAAGACCAGAGCTAATGTGACTCTCGCTCGCACGTTTCGACATGTTGAAAGATATAAAATCACTAAACTCATTTTCGAAAAATCGCAATCAACCATTTTGTGTGCAATCACATTGCACACAGTTTAGTAAAAAAATCATTTTGATCGATACAAGTTTTCCTCCTTAAAAGTTTGCTTATGTACGAAAACTATTAAAGCAAACTTTTAAAGTAAGAAAACATGCATCGATCAACATGATTTTTTTTACTGAACTGTGTGCAATATGATTGCACACGAAATAGTTGATTGCGATTTTTCGAAAATGAGATTCGTGATTTTATATCTTTCAACATGTCGAAACGTGCGAGCGAGAAGTTGTTTGATAGTTGTTAGCCCCTTAAGGCTAATCATTTAAAAAATAAAAAAACCGTCATGGCTTATGAACTGCTACAGCTGAGAACGGCAGCCTAAAAGAATATAATAAAATAAAATAGAAAAAGTAAAATTTGCGTCAAAAAATTAATAAAAAACAAGATAAATTTACATCTTTTTAAAGGTTTCTCCCTCGCATATATTTTCAACATTTCTGAAGATTAATAAAGGGTTAATTAGAGATTAAGTTTTAATATATTTTATTGTATTTTTAATTTACTATAGAGCATGTTGTCGCTCAGCGACAAAGACGTCAAAATTTAAAAGATATTTCGAGTCAAAAATTAAAATATTGGTGGACTTTCCACCCCAAACTAAGCCGAAGCTTATATACTTTTTTTTTTGTAAATACATACTTATAATATTATATAACACCCAGACAGAGAACACAAACATCTATGTTCATCACAAAAATGTCTGTTCTGTGCGGGGATCGAACCCACATCCTACGGCGCAGAAGGCAGATATACTACCAACTGAGCTGTGAAGGCTGTCTTACCAGATATCTTATCTTATCTTATCTTACAAGATACTTTCGTACCAGAGTTATCCAGAACATCATTGGCCGCGTTCAAAGGCAGAGCGTCGAGGATCCTCTTCTCCTGCGTCGCCAGAGACGCCGCTGCGTTCACTGTCCGCAACAGATTGTAGTTCTCTGCCTTGCTCTGTGGTAGACGCAGCGTCAGCTTTCCGCCGGATGTGACGTAGTAGTCGTCAGATTTGGCAGATTCAGCTGGAAACATCGATGAATGAGTTTATTCCATCCAGTCCTACTAGTAGTTTGATGCACTGGTGGTCTAGTGGTAGTGGCCCCGCCTTCCGATCCTAAGGTCGTGGGTTCGAAACCGGTCGTGCACCAATGAGTTTTTCTGTTCAAAAATTTATGTGCACAATGCCAGTACTCTCAAACGGTGAAGGAAAACATCGTGAGGAAACCGGCATGTCGTAGAACCTAAAAAGTTCTATAACATGTGTCAAGTGCTTGAAAGGAGCCTCTTGAGGCGCACTTATAATCCTTTCACCACACTGTTTCGAAAGAAACTAGTGATACGACAAGAGAGAGAGAGAGTAGTTCGATAATCTAACTGTTTGGACAGAAATATTCCAAATTGTTAGCAATCAAAATATTAATGAAACATATCAGTCAAATATTAATAAAAATATTGTGTCCGCCTATTATTGGCGTATGCATCAGTCACATTAAGGCGAAGACAAGAGCTAATGTGACTCTCGCTCGCACGTTTCGACATGTTGAAAGATATAAAATCACTAAACTCATTTTCGAAAAATCGCAATCTCAAAAGTTTGCTTTACTAGTTATCGTACATAAGCAAACTTTTAAGTAGGAAAACTTGTATCGATCAAACTGAAATTTTTACTAAACTGTGTGCAATGTGATTGCACACAAGATGGTTGATTGCGATTTTTCGAAAATGAGTTTAGTGATTTTATATCTTTCAACATGTCGAAACGTGCGAGCGAGAAGTTGTTTGATAGTTGTCAGCCCCTTAACACAATGTGCCTAATAACAACGTAACCATACATATTAACGCTGTTGGCGTTCCTATTTATAAATAAACTAGCAACTCGTCCTGGCTTCGCACAGGTTGACATTCATTTTTTAAACATTTAAATATAGCCTATAATACTCAGAGATAATGTAGCATTAAATGGTGAAAGAATTTTTGAAATCGGACCATTTATTTTTGAGTTTATTCATTACAAACAAAAAAATCTTTCCTTTTTACAATATTAGCGTAGATAAATCATGCAATTTTTTTGACTTATTTTTATACAACTAGCTAATGAAACAAGCAGATGGCCCACCTGATGTTAAGTGGTAACCATCACCTATAACAAAGCATTGCCTCATAAGTCACGCACGATAGGAACGTGCCCTACGATGCACTGCCCTGCGTCCATCAACTTGAGGCACACAGATGTTTAGTCTCATAATTACACCGGCAACCACACTCTTCAAACCGAAACACAGCATATCCTACCCAAGCTATCCTATTGCTAAGAGTATATTCTACCTGCGGGGAGCTCCAAAGACCTCACCACCCGAGGCAGTCCAGGGTTGGAGACCAGCTCGTTGTATCGCTTCGTGAAGTCCACAAAAGGTTCCACTTCAGCATCACACAAGCCTCGGAAGTCGTCCGTGTCTAAACTCCAAACCATCAGGCCTCCTAGGCCGTTGTCTATTGCCATTCTGAGAACGAGTAATAAAAGTCAAAGTCAAAAGGTATTTATTCAATAAAATCACAAGGATCACTTTGAAACGTCTTAAAACTAGGTGACTCTAGGTGCCAGTTCCACGCGACCAAGAGTAGCTCTTTGTGTGTGGTTTGTCCGGGGAAGTACTACCACCACGCCATTGTCTGCCGCCAAGCAGCAACGCTGTGTTTCGGTATGAAGAGTGTAGTTGCCGGTGTAATTACAGGCACATGTTCGACCAGTGTCAGCCTTAAGGCGAAGACAAGAGCTAATGTGACTCTCGCCCGCACGTTTCGACATGTTGAAAGATATAAAATAACTAAACTCATTTTCGAAAAATCGCTTTACTAGTTTTCGTACATAAGCAAACTTTTGAGTAGGAAAACTTGTATCGATCAAAATGAAATTTTTACTAAACTGTGTGCAATGTGATTGCACACAAAATGGTTGATTGCGATTTTTCGAATATGAGTTTAGTGATTTTATATCTTTCAACATGTCGAAACGTGCGAGCGAGAGGTACATTAGCTCTTGTCATCGCTTTAAAATGTGCGAGCAAGTATAGATATAGTTGAAATGAAATGAAATGAAATGTTTATTTGCGAGAAACATGGTTAGAAGTTAGTTCGTAGCAGGTAAGTAGTATCACATATTTCACCAAATCATTGCCATGCAAATTTTTACTTTGGTACAATTAAATAATATTATCATTAAATTAAATTAGGTACCTACATTATAGTAAAGAAGTCATTAATAAATTGTCAATGAATCAATAAAATTAGTATAGTATAGTTGTTAGACGAGTGTCAACCTTAAAAAGAGCTTACTTGACTTTGATAGAGATGGACCGGCCGCTATCGTAGCAGATGACTCGTTTTCCGTCGCGAATGTATGCCGTCGCGGACCGGTCGTCCCAGCTATGCGACCAGTGGGAGGACTTATTGCTGGTGTCCATGCAGATCTGTTACAAATGCCTTTTTCATTAAGCTAGGTTCAAATTGCTGTGTTGGGGTGTGTCGGGGCGCCTCGCGGAGCGTTCATACTGATGTGTTGTGTTGGGGCGCAATATGGCGCATTTTCAGATCGTTCGAGAGTTGTGGTGTGAAAACGTGTTTTAAAATGGAATCATCTGATACTGACAGTGATTTTGATGAAGATATTCAATTTCTGCTAATGGCGACTCTTCTTAAAAAAAGAAAAATTATATTATTTCCTTATATTCTTTACATCTCGTATCGTAAAGTCGAAGATAAGAGAATACGTAAAGTACACTATATTGCCGTACTAATTCTATTAGTTCATCGGACATTTTAAGTAGAACGACGTAGATCGAACCGAAAATAACCAATATTATCTTGTTTGAGACGGATGTAACTTTATCCCTCGCGGTTACGCGTCGTAATGGCAGATTCACATTGGTGTGGTGTGTTGTGGCTTGTGGCGCGACAGATCCCCCACCATCTCTCTGGCGCGACCGAACGTCGAGCGATTTTACCGCGCCAGATCGCGCCAGAGCCCAACACAACCCACTAATGTGAATCTAGTCATAGGAAATAAACGTAACAGATAGCATTCTGGCGCGCCACGACACATGTGTCGGGGACACAGCAATGTCAACCTACCTTTACTCATACTCGGAAAGTAGGTCTGAAGTTGCCTGAGAAGCGGGTCGAAAGTAATACTTTCAGCCCTAGGGAGAATCGTATTCAAGTGACAGCTGTCAAATTATAAAAAAAACTAGTTTTATTTCCACATTTCCTAGGAAAATAAAGAAACCTCTTTGGTTTATTATTGTCAACAGTATGACTGTTGACCTTTTGTTGGCATTCGTAAACAAAAGAGGTTTATTACCAAGGAGATAGATACTTATTCAGCCAAGTAATGGATTTTTTTAAATAGGTTTTATGATTTATAACATTTTAACCCTTTATTCTCTTAATAAAAATATTCAATTTCTTTCTTTTTAACAAAACATTTAATTTTAACCTTTTTAATCCATAACATCAAATGACATCTAACATAAAAATTGTGGTTTGAATGCAGCATGGACTTTAACCTTTTTAGATCGAAAATAAAAACTTTTTGGTTAGAATGCATGCAGCATGGATTGGATCTACTACAATTCACTCATTTTTTCTTTAGCTAATTCATGTTTTTTTTTTACTTTCCTTGTATTCGTAATGAAAGGCAAAGTGTTTACCTCGGGTTAAAGACTTATTTAGTCCCTCGAACTATGGGCGCCAAACCCGGGACTAAATAAGTTACTTTCACCCCTAGGATAACAATGTACTACTGTTAGAAAAACACAGTGGCCTCAATTACTGTGTAAAGAAATAATGTGTTTTGCTGCAATAAATATTTTTTTTACCTCAATTCTGCTGCTACCAAAAGGATTTGGTGACATTTGCGGATTTTGCTAATTTAGCGAAATCCGATCAATTACCTAATTAGTAATATTAATTATAGTTTCAAAAGTAAAATATATAATTATAGTTTCAAAAGAAAAAAAAAAATGAGATACCTCATTGTACCCCATAAGTCCGTTCTCGGACGTATAAGGTCCTTGGAAGCCTATGGTCTTCGTCCTTGTTCTTCCGAACTCGATGCTCTTCACCGCAGGGTCTACCAGCTCGAAGGTACGCCCGAAGAACGGCAGACCGAGTATTATCTTGTGCGGCGACACGCCGTTCTTGATCATGTAGTTTACTGAGTACTCCTAAGAAAAAATGTATATAATCTAGAGGTACATATACAGTAATATTATAAAGAGGAAAGATTTGTATTTTTGTATGTAACGAATAGGCTCAAAAACTACTGGTCCGATTTCAAAAAATCTTTCACCATTAGAATGCTACATTATCCTTGAGTAACATAGGCTATATTTATTATTAGAAAAAATTAGGGACCCCTTCTAAAACTTCAATAATGTAACCCAAGGTGTAAAAAAATTAAAAAAAAATTGTAAAATAATATGTCTTTCATCGGATGCGCTGCGAAAACTATTGACGATAGAACACAAAAAATTTTACAATATTAGACACATCAATATCTACAAAAAACTCAGCGATGCCATATGTCTAACTATCGTAGTTATGTTACTATAGCTTCTTTTTAACATTTTAAAACTTGATAGAAATGCCGACCAAAATCAGACCATGTTATCCATACCTTTATATCCTTATCCAAATAAATCATTTCATATTCAAGACTATTTCAATACCTATAGATTACTTCTTGAATTTTTCAAATCGGACATTCCATTCAAATGATATTACGAAATTAAAAATTTTAGTTCGCTTTAAAAATATGGCCATAGGCCACGAGGCGCGTTCTCACTCACTCAGGGAGATGGGCGTGCAAATTTATGAAATAAGTAGACGCCAGACTCGAACCTATGGTCTTAGTTTATCCTAAAATGTTCAGAAAATGTATATCCACCCATGCGAAGCTGAGACAGGCCGCTAGTATTTTAATAAACGAACTTAGTAGAAGTAGAAGTTCTTCTAGGGATTGATCAGAGGGCTTATTACGAGTTTAGTGCCGATCGTCGATCGTTACGATACACCGAATTTTCTATGAAAATAAATCAACGGCATCTAGCGTATTCTATGAGAAACCGTTTTTTTTTCATACAAAATTCGGTGTATCGTAACGATCGACGATCGGCACTCGATCGGCACTAAACTCGTAATAAGCCCTCTGGTGAAACTGACCAAGTTATTCAGGTCGTGGGGGCCGATGCCTCTTAGCGGCGCGTTGGAGCCCACAGAGCCGTCCCAGGCGCCGTGGTAGTCGAACGCCAGGAGATGCATGAAGTCCAGATGCCGGTCCAGCTTCGCGAGGTCGTAAGCAGCTTCCATGGTGGACTTGCCGGCTCCGAACGCGGCCGTTAGAAGGTAATTATGGGGCTTGAACGCTTCTTTGAGCTCCTGTAACGTGAAATTAAAGTGAGCTTTTGCATTGGAAATGATTTGTACAAGCTTACAAGCTTAAGACTAGTAGAGCTCTTTGTGTGTGGCTCGTCCGGGGAAGTACTACCACCACGCCTTCTTCTGCCGCCAAGCAGCAACGCTGTGTTTCGGTTTGAAGAGTGTGGTTGCCGGTGTAATTACAGGCACATGAGGCTTAACATCTGTATGCCTTAAGTTGATGGACGCAGGGCAGTGCATCGTAAGGCACGTTCCTATTGCGCGTGACTTGCGAGGCAATGCTTTGTTATAGGGAATGGTTACCACTTAACAACAGGTGGGCCATCTGCTTGTTCCATCGCTAGCGGTTTCAGGAGAACTATCAGAAACACATGCCCCTTCTTATCTCTCACACACCCTTTCCAACACACATAACACACGCATCACACATACACCACTGGGGTTCCATCTATTGCCCAGGCTTTTAAGAGACGCACTTGCAACACAACACACAACACATACCTATACCTACACAATTTCTTCACTGTTCACTGCTAACTAACTTAGGTATTATTATATTTATTAATATTAAATGTATCTTTTGATGAGATGACTATGCCGCGGGTTTCCCTACGTGGTTTTCTTTTGCCGTATAAGAGCACTTGCATTGGGCACAGACATTTTTCAGATGAAAAAAAATATTTTGAAGATTTGCCTACAACAATTTTCAAGACACATCTACCAAGTCTTTTGAAACGCGAACGAAACAAAAAACATACAAACGGTAAATTTACCTACCGTTGTTACATTATTACACTTATAAGACTTTTGCAAAAAAATAATCATAACAGAGGGCTTATTACGAGTTTAGTGCCGATCGAGTGCCGATCGTCGATCGTTACGATACACCGAATTTTCTATGAAAAAAAAAAACGGGTTCTCAAAGAATACGCTAGATGCCGTTGATTTATTTTCATAGAAAATTCGGTGTATCGTTCGGTGATCGACGATCGGCACTAAACTCGTAATAAGCCCTCTGTAGTTTTCTGCTCCTCTGTTTCTGTTCTTTTGAACTTTCTCCATATTGTTATTCTGTATGTATTGTGTGATAAATAAACTAGGTACCTATTTTTTTTTTCATTCTCCTACCTTCTTTCTTCTATTTATCATTGCCACCTTGTTTTCATGGTTTCTTTATTGTACCTAAATAAAACGAAATATGAATTTATTTTTATAAAAAAATCCTTACCTTGAGTAGGAGGACGTAGTTAGCTTTGTCGTATGGTTTTCCATCTCTCAATGTCGGGAACTTCCAATGCATGTCCAAACCATCAAAGTTGTGAAGCCTGGAACATGTAAATGCTTTTTTCATCCCTTTATTCGGAAAGAGGTTCTTCGTTCCTCGATAAGTGCGCGCAAAATAGGTCATTCCTGCGCACTTAATAACAGTGAAGAAAATGACTTTTGAATTTAGAACACTATTAAATTAAAAAGTTTGAACGCAATTCCCTTCGATAAAGTCCTGGCTGAATAAAAAAAGCGAGCCTGGCCTGCCGCCGCCGCGCCATTGCTAAACAAAAAGAAACGCGGGAACTTCTTATTGTTTTGTTTTATAAATTTTAATCAAAATATTTCTGTCAATTTAAATATAATTCACACAATTGAATAAAATATGAGTTTTCGTAGTGAAAGTGAAATATTAACACCAGAAAGTATATAATTAAACGCAGAAACTGTCATAAACAATTTACGGCCGAACAAATCAGAAAAATATAAATTTGTAATTAGGTTATGTAAATATAAATTCGTCACTACTAAAATCATCTCTTATTTATTTTTCTCATAAAGGGGGATGAAAAGCAGAGTGTGCCACATGGTACCAAAATTATTTAACCTCGAGCGACGTACTTTGAATCCCTCGCTACGTTCGGGATTCTACTCTAGAATCCCTCGCTACGCTCGGGGTACTACTCTAGAATCCTTCACTTCGCTCTGGATTCAAAAAATCGCTCTCGCCGTAAATATATTATTTTGGTCCCCTATGACACAATCCCCTATGATAACTATTCAACCTATTCACCAGTTCTTGGACGAAGGTCTAGCTGTGTTTTTCCGTTTGAAGGGTGTGGTTGCCGGTGAAATTACAGGCACATAAGGCTTAACATTTGTATGCCTCAAGTAGATGGACGCGGGCAGTGCATCGTAGGACACATTCCTATCGTGCGTGACTTATTTAGACTAGAGTGGGCCATCTTCCTATTGAATCAGCAAGGTGTATAAAAAATAAATTGTCGCTCGAAACACTTGAGGGAGATGCACATCACATCACTTCACACACTCTTATAACGGAAACACAGCAACGCAGCTTGGCGACGAAAAAGGCATGGTGGTAGTACTTCCCCGGAGGAGTCACAAACAGCTCTACTACTCTATACTACTCTTTAATTCATCAACTCACTCTTTCTCTCTTGTCGTGTCACTAGTTTCTTTCAAAACAGTGTGGTGAAAGGATTGTAAGTGCGCCTCAAGAGGCTCCTTTCGAGCACTTGACACATGTTATAGAACTTTTTAGGTTCTGCGACATGCCAGTTTCCTCATGATGTTTTCCTTCGCCGCTTGAGAGTACTGGCATTGTGCACATAATTTTTTGAACAGAAAAACTCATTGGTGCACGACCGGTTTCGAGCCCACGACCTTTGGATCGGAAGGCGGGGCCGCTACCACTAGACCACCAGTGCTCTCCTCACTCACTTAAAGAACTCAAGCACGCTCTTGATGAAGGCCTGCCGGTTCGCCGGAGTGGACGCCATCGTGGAGTACTTCGCCGAACCCTCGGACCAGCCGCCGAGCGAGATGCTCACGCGAAGGTGCGGATAGTTGTCCTTCAAGGCCACTACGCGCCGGTACCCAGCTTTGCCGTAGTCTGTCTCCAAATCCTGCCATAGATCTGAAAAGAGGTTCCCATACGAACAGTCATCAAAGTCAAAGTCAAAAGGTATTTATTCAATAAAATCACAAGGACCACTTTGAAACGTCTTAAAGCTAGGTGACTCTAGGTGCCAGTTCCACGCGACCACAGCCTAGAAGAACAGGCAACAAACTTACGGCTTGGTTCCTACCGTGCTTTTGTATGATCCTTTTGCAATGTAGGTAATATAATATTATTGAAGACTAGCGGCCTGTCCCAGCTTCGCATGGGTGGTCATAAATTTTTTGAACATTTTAGGATAAACTTAGACCGTGGGTTCGAGCCTCGCATCTACTTATTTCATACATTTGCACGCGCTTCTCCTTGAGTGAGTGAAATCGCACCCTGCGCGTGAACCGTGGACCCGTAAACATTTTTAATTTCGTCATATCTTTTGAATGGAATTTCCGATTTGAAAAATTTAAGAAGTAATCTATAGGTATTGAAACCGTCTTAATTATGAAATGATTTATTTGGATAAGGATTAATACCAAGGTACAAATAAAGACCCTTTTCTAGCGGAGGCATTTCAATTAATTTTTTATAATAAAAGAACACTTATTGTGACATAACTATAATAGTTAGACATATGCTGTCGCGACATTTTTTGTAGATGATAACGTGTTCTACAAAATCGTAGTACATTATTTTGTTCTATCTTCAATAGTTTTCGCAGCGCACGCGATGTAAGGTTTTTTGTTTTCCACCTTGGGTTACATTATTGAAGTTTTTTTTTTTTTTGTTGATTTTTTTGAAAATATAATATAGCCTATGTTACTCAGGGATAATGTAGCATTCTAATGGTGAAAGAATTTTTGAAATCGGACCAGTAGTTTTTGAGCCTATTCGTTACATACAAAAATATAACTAGTAGTTCGCCCCGAACTGAGATCTCGTGATGCGATCCGACGAACGCATCACTTTGAGTTGGTGGTAGTCAGAGGCAAGTCCAATCATTATGTTTGGACTTTTTTCTGACTACCGCCTACTAACTTAGTATGGTAACCAAGTTTCAACTCTATTGGCCTATTTATTGAAGAGTTCCGTTGAACAGACCTTGGCTCCATCATCAGACCAGGTGTCTATTACCATTTTATGAGAACTGAGTACCTTCTTAATATATTTCAAGAAAAAAAAATAAGAAAAAGCAAACTAACTGGGCGACCAGTAGAAAAACCTTGATGTCAACGAAATTCCTAGAGATGGGAGCTCTTGGATCGTTGGTTATGTTAATTTAACTTTTTTGTTGTATCTCAAAAACCAAGCGTCCCAGAAAAAAAGTAAAAATTGTTTTGGAATGTCCAAACAAAGCCCTTTCATATGACATATAACTTGATTTTTTTATGTAACTTTTTTTATTTTTGCCCTCTTAAAAAACCCCATATCTTAGTAACCCTTCATCCGATTTTACTCAAATACTTACCAGTAAATTTCTCAAGTACAATCTATCGACTTATCAAATTTCATGCAGATCGGATCGACGGTTCGAAAGTTATGGCCAGACAAACATACATACATACATACATACATACATACATACATACATACATACATAAAATGCCAAATCGCCCAAGTTGAAACTAAGATCTTCGTTCGCTTCGCTCACTCGATCAAAAATACAAAAATACAAGGTTTACCTCTTTATAATATTAGTGTAGATGTAGATTAGTGAGGCGTAGGCATACAGAAAAAGTTAAATAATCAAATTTATCGCGTTGCTACCCTCCCAACAATTTATGAGCACAATGCCAGTACTCTCAAACGGTGAAGGAAAACATCGTGAGGAGTCTAAAAAGTTATATAACACGTGTCAAGTGCTCGAAAGGAGCCTTTTGAGGCGCACTTACAATCCTTTCACCACACTGTTTCGAAAGAAAACAGAGATTCTTAATAATTCTAGCTAAGTTTTAGAAACTAGAGATTAACCAGGTACCTACTAGATCTAGATTATGATTTTACTTCAATATGCTTCGTAATACAGTACAAAAGTGTGATAGAGATTCGTATAAAATACAGTCAAAGATAGTAATCCTAGTAATTAAATAAAATTAATAATAGAAATATTGCAGACAAGCTGGTGCCCGCAACTTCGTCTGCGCAGGATTAGTCACACAATCACTACATAGTATAAAACAAAGTCGCTTTCTCTGTCCCTATATCGCTATGTATGCTTAAATCTTTAAAACTCCGCAACGGATTTTGATTCGGTTTATTTTTATAGAAAGAGTTCAAGAGGAAGGTTTATATGCATCATACAAGCATAATCTCTTAGGGATAACCCACAATAACCGTGCGAAGCCGGGGCGGGTCGCTAGTATCTTTATAAATTGTAGCCTATGTGTTATTCTGATGTATAAGCTATATTATTGTAACTAGTAGTTCGCCCCGAACTGAGATCTCGTGATGCGACCCGACGAACGCACTAAAACGTTGAGTAGGTAGCCAGAGGCAAGTCCAAACATTATGTTTGGACTTTTTTCTGACTACCGCCTACTAACTTGGTACGGTAACCAAGTTTCAACTCTATTGGCCTATTCATTGAGGAGTTCCGTTGAACAGACCTTGGCTCCATCATCAGACCAGGTCACCATTTTATGAGAACTGAGTACCTCCTTAATTTATTTCAAGAAAAAAAAATAAGAAAAAGCAAAGGAACGGGCCGACCAGTAGAAAAACCTTGATGCCAACGAAACTCTTAGAGGTGGGGGCTCTTGGATCGCTGGTTATCTTAATTTAACTTTTTTGTTGTATCTCAACAACCGAGGGTCCCAGAAAAAAAGTAAAAATTGTTTTGGAATGTCCAAACAAAGCCCTTTCATATGACATGTATCTTGATTTTTTTATGTCACTTTTTTTATTTTTGCCCCCTTAAAAACCCCCATATCTTAATAACCCTTCATTCGATTTTACTCATATACTTACCAGTAAATTTCTCAAGTACAAGCTATCGTCTTATCAAATTTCATGCAGATCGGATCAACGGTTCGAAAGTTATCGCCAGACAAACATACATACATACATACATACATACATCTCTAATACTATAAGACTCAAAGTCCTGACTGACTGACTGACTGACTGACTGACATATAGACAACGCACAGCCTAAACCGCTGGTCCTAGAGACTTGAAATTTGAGGAGTACATAGGTCTTATGGCGTAGAGGTGCACTAAGAAGGGATTTTTGGAAATTCAACCCCTAAGGGTGTAAAAAGGGTTGAAAACGTTTGTATGAAAAATAGTATTCCTTGAACCTACAAACTTGAAACTTGGAGTACATATACTTCAAGGCAAAAAAAAAGGAAAGGCATTTTTAGTTTTTTAAAACTACCCTTAATAAGGGTGCAAAGGGATGTAAAAGTTTGTATGGGAGTTTTTTGACCGCTGGTCCTAGAGACTTGAAATTTGAGGAGTACATAGGTCTTATGGCGTAGAGGTGCACTAAGAAGGGATTTTTGGAAATTCAACCCCTAAGGGTGTAAAAAGGGTTGAAAACGTTTGTATGAAAAATAGTATTCCTTGAACCTACAAACTTAAAACTTGGAGTACATATACTTCAAGGCAAAAAAAAAGGAAAGGCATTTTTAGTTTTTTAAACTACCCTTAATAAGGGTGCAAAGGGATGTAAAAGTTTGTATGGGAGTTTTTTGACCGCTGGTCCTAGAGACTTGAAATTTGAGGAGTACATAGGTAGTATGGTGTAGAGGTGTACTAAGAAGGGATTTTTGAAAATTCAACCCCTAAGAGTGTAAAAAGGGTTGAAAACGTTTGTATGAAAAATAGTATTCCTTGAACCTACAAACTTGAAACTTGGAGTACATATACTTCAAGGCAAAAAAAAAGGAAAGACATTTTTAGTTTTTTAAAACTACCCTTAATAAGGGTGCAAAGGGATGTAAAAATTTGTATGGGAGTTTTTTGACCGCTGGTCCTAGAGACTTGAAATTTGAGGAGTACATAGGTAGTATGGCGTAGAGGTGTACTAAGAAGGGATTTTTGGAAATTCAACCCCTAAGGGTGTAAAAAGGGATGAAAACGTTGGTATGAAAAATTGTATTCCTTGAACCTACAAACTTGAAACTTGGAGTACATATACTTCAAGGCAAAAAAATAGGAAACACATTTTTAGTTTTTTAAAACTACCCTTAATAAGTGTGCAAAGGGATGTAAAAGTTTGAATGGGAGTGTTTTGACCGCTGGTCCTAGAGAGACTTGAAATTTGAAGAGTACATAGGTCTTATGGCGTAGAGGTGTACTAAGAAGGGCTTTTTGGAAATTCAACCCCTAAGGGTGTAAAAAGGGTTGAAAACGTTGGTATGAAAAATTTTATTCCTTGAATCTACAAACTTGAAACTTGAAGTAGATTTACTTCAAGGCTAAAAAAATAGGAATAACATTTTTGGTTTTTTAAAACTACCCTTAATAAGTATGCAAAGGGATGTCGAAGTTTGTATGGGAGTTTTTTAACGCGTGGTGCGATTGACTTAAAACTTGAGGTAAATATACTAAGAAATAAATAATTAAGAATAACACTTTGAAGTTTTGATAATTACCCCCGCAAAGGGTGCAAATGACTGTAAAAGTTAGTATGGGAGATTTCTAACGCATAGTGCGATTGATTTCAAACTTGAAGTAAATATACTCCACAATAAATAGATTAAAATCACGTTTTCACTATTTTAAAACTACCCCTGCAAAGGGTGCAAAAGACTACCAAAGTCCCAAGGTTTGTATGGGAGATTTTTAACGCGTAGTGTAATTAACTTCAAACTAAAAGAAAATGTGTTCTGTGGATAAATAACAAAAAAACAGTTTGATTTTCGAAAACAACCCCTGAAACGTTACCCTCCTTCGTTGCGCTCGAGTAAAAAGGATACAACGAAGCGTCAATGTTATATTCTGTGTTATATATGGGATATTCTAAAAACGGGAATCTTGAGTTGGTACGAAGAGATATGAGGGTATCTACCGTGATTGGGGATCAAAGTCGTGAAGCTGTTTCGTTTGTTTTTGAGGTAGAAACTAGGAACAAATAAGTACATATTTTCCGTGTAAGGTTGTCTTTGTTGTATTTGTCATGTTTGTGCCAAACTCAGTCAGTACCTATACCTACCTACCTAATATAGGTAATGTACGCCTATAGGTATCCCATATACCTACGTAGGTATTTAAAATCATACCCTAATAATATACAAATCAATGCGAAAGTTACGATGTTTTGATGTTTGTGGCTCAATCACGGTTCACCACTTCAACGCGTGCGAAGCCGCGGGAAGCCACTAGTACATACATAAAATGCCAAATCGCCCAAGTTGAAACTAAGATCTTCGTTCGCTTCGCTCACTCGATCAATTACAGGCACATGAGGCTTAACATCTGTATGCCTCAAGCTGATGGATGGCAGTGCATCGTAGGGCACGTTCCTATCGTGCGTGACTTACGAGGCAATGCTTTGTTATAGGTGATGGTTACCACTTAACATCAGGTGGGCCATCTGCTTGTTCCATCAGATGGTTGTATAAAAAAAAAAAAAAAAGTTTAATTAAAAAACCCATTTAGTAGTTTTTACGTGAAAGAGTAACCAAAATCCATCCATCCATCCATACTTACAAACTTTCTCGTTTATAATATTAGTAGGATACATTTTAAGAATTTTAGACTACGACATCCACAATATTTCTTTGCCACTTTTTTTGGCAAAGGCCTCTTCCAGCTCTTCCACCCTTCCCTATCTCTCGCTTTCCTCGTCCATGCTTCCCTTCAGTATATTTATCTCATCATACTGAGTTGGACACGATTTTGTGACGTCTCCACATGGACGGCACTGAGATACACACCGTTTTGTTACCAAATTGTTCCCAGCTTACTTGTTAGATAAATGTTACTGTTGCGGATGATGTTTAGAACGGAAAAAGTTTTCACTGTGCATGGATGTAGCTAATAAGACTAATCTACCCATAACCTAAGTTTACATTGTTTTTTAAAGTAGTGAATCTACCCACAGGGTACAATACTTTAAACCTTGACACAGATTATAAATAGTAGGTGTAAGTCGCACATTAAGATGGCTTACAGATGAAGCTACAGCAAGGCTAGTATATTTTAGCTACTTCCATAGTGTAATGTCTTATGGTATTTTGCTCTGGGGGAAAGCTGCTGATATACAAAGTATATTTGTACTTCAAAAACGGGCGATACGTGCCATTTATAAAATGAAACCACGCGAATCATTGAGGGAGCGATTTAAAGAAATTAATATTCTCACAGTAATTTCACAGTATATTTATGAAAATCTATTATACACTCATAAACACATAGATAGCTTTAAGAAAAAGAGTTATGCACATAACGTTAACACTAGAAATAAAAACAAATTATGTATTCCTAAATTTCGACTCCAAAAGGTAAATGGCTCGTTTATGGGGAACGGTATACGCTTCTATAATAAACTTCCAGAAAGTGCCACTGGGCTTCCTATTAGAAAATTTAAAGCATACATTAAGAATAATCTAATAAGTAAAGCTTATTATACTTTAGATAACTATATTGATGATAAAAGTGCGTGGCCCGATGTCCCGGTCGCTCTGCCCATCGGCAGCTAACATGTCTGCAATGTCTGTACTGTACCTACTATTGTGTGTTTTATTTTTCTCTGATTTAATAGATTGTATTTAATTTTATATAAACTACCGATCCATCTCAAGAAAAAACTCATGGATAACACCATACTGCCGTCATTACTCTATGGATGTCAGAGTTGGCCTCTGACAAAAGACATAATTTCTAAAATTAAAACTTTCCAGAGGGCAACGGAAAGATCGATGCTCGGCCTGAAACTAAGTGATAGAGTGAAATGTGACAATATCAGAAGCATTACAAAAGTAACGGACGCAGCGAGTATGCTCTGCAAACTGAAGTGGAAGTGGGCGGGTCACGTCTCTAGAACACAAGATGGGCGATGGAGCGAACGTATCCTACACTGGTACCCACGAGACGTGACACGCACAAGAGGACGACCGAGGAGGAGATGGAGCGACGATATAGTAGAGGTTGCCGGAAGAACGTGGACTAGAGTAGCACAAGATCGCCAACATTGGAATCGCATGGAGGAGGCCTTCATCCATTTTTGGGTGCCCAAATAATACTAGTAGAAATACTAGTACTAAATAATAGTAGAAATAATAAAATCATAATAATATAATAATAATAATAATACCTAAGTGAAACGAATAATTTGATTAATGTAATAATTGTTTTGGAAATAAAGGCTTTATTTATTTATTTATTTTTATTTTATTTAATTTTATGCATTAGGTATTATTAGTTTGAAGCGTAGCGTGTGCTGTCTTATAAATTTGATTATGTTTACCTTTTTCTGTATGCCTACGCCTCACATAACTTCAATAATATATTATATTACATTTTAAAAGGATCATACAAAAGAACGGTAGGAAACTAGGAACCAAGCCGTAAGTTTGTTGCCTGTTCTTCTAGGCTTTGGTCGCGTGGAACTGGCACCTAGAGTCACCTAGCTTTAAGACGTTTCAAAGTGATCCTTGTGATTTTATTGAATAAATACCTATTGACTTTGACTTTGAAGGTACGTACTACCTACTACCTACTATATCTGAAGTAAAAAAATGAGCTAACAAAATGTTACCTATCCAATAGCTAAATAATAATGTAGATTTAATAAATATCTAACTAGTAGTAGTTCGCCCCGAACTGAAATCTCGTGATGCGACCCGACGAACCCATCAAAACTTTGAGTACGTAGTAGTCAGAGGCAAGTCCAAACATTATCTTTGGACTTTTTTCTGACTACCGCCTACTAACTTGGTATGGTTACCAAGTTTCAACTCTATTGGCCTATTTATTGAAGAGTTCCGTTGAACAGACCTTGGCTCCATCATCAGACCTGGTCGTCGTCACCATTTTATGAGAACTGAGTACCTCCTTAATTTATTTCAAGAAAAAAAAATAAGAAAAATCAAAGGAACTGGCCGACCAGTAGAAAAACCTTGATGTCAACGAAACACTTAGAGATGGGAGCTCTTGGATCGCTGGTTATCTTAATTTAACTTTTATTATTTTATCTCAAAAACCGGGCGTCCCAAAAAAAAAGTAAAAATTGTTTTGGGATGTCCAAACAAAGCCCTTTCATATGACATGTAATTTGATTTTTTTCTGTAACTTTTTTTATTTTTGCCCCCTTAAAAAACCCCATATCTCAAACACCCTTCATCCGATTTTACTCATATACTTACCAGTAAATTTCTCAAGTACAAGCTATCGACATATCAAATTTCATGCAGATCGGATCAACGGTTCTAAAGTTATCGCCAGACAAACATACATACATACATACATATATACATACATACATACATAAAATGCCAAATCGCCCAAGTTGAAACTAAGATCTTCGTTCGCTTCGCTCACTCGATCAATTAAGTATCCGAGCGTCGCTAACAATACCTAAGTGTTATGTTTAACATCTCTGTTAATTAGTACTAGCTGGTGCTAAGGATTACTTGACACTTATCGCCATATTTTGGACAATTCACACAATATCTTTATAAATTGTAGCCTATGTGTTATTCTGATGTATTAAGCTATATTATTGTAAAGTTTCATTAAAATCCATTCAGTAGTTTTTACGTGAAAGAGTAACAAACATCCATCCATCCATCCATACTTACAAACTTTCGCGCTTATAATATTAGTAGGATTAATTATTTTGTGTGTCACTCTTGTAATGTCATGTGTCGTCATAAATAAAAACTTTCCTATCTTTCATCCTCCCACCTTTTTTTTAAGAAGATATTCGAAAACAAGGATCTCAATATTTCTTACCACCACTTCTGATAGAGTTGGTCTTTTCATCCAGCGCTGCGAAGGAGTAGACGATGTTTGTGCATAGCGAAGGCTCTATATCCTCAATGCTGAACTGTCCCAGGTCCTTCCGGTAGTTAGACCAGTTGTGCATGTAGCACACCACCTTCTTTCCATGAGTGGGGCCTGCAATCACATACACACAACATAAATTAATAGCACATTATAAAATACCTGTCATCAGCCTTTTGACCTTTGGGCCTAGTCATTGACCTTCGGGCCTAAATAACGACCGATTGGGTCCCACAAGGTCGGCGCCGTTGAGGTAGACCCAGGAAGACCCAAAAAGAAGATGGCGAGAGAAAAGACCGGCCCGTTGTGGCCAAGGATCGAGAAGTAAAGGAAGTGAGGGCGGTCCCCATTCTACGAAGTGACTCTTAATGAGAATTCTGGTTTTTAGCCGATTACATACAAGTAAAAGAAGTTCATCATCATCATCATC
Source organism: Chloroclysta siterata (assembly GCA_932294275.1). Taxonomy (NCBI): domain Eukaryota; kingdom Metazoa; phylum Arthropoda; class Insecta; order Lepidoptera; family Geometridae; genus Chloroclysta; species Chloroclysta siterata. The sequence continues at coordinate 5,456,261 of OW028595.1, forward strand.
AGCCTAAGAAGTCCTCTGCTGGACATAAAGCCTCCCCTACATTTCCAGGAAGAACGATTCCGAGTCCTCTCCATCCACCGACTTCCCGCGATCCTGACAATGTCGTCAGTCCATCGGGTAGGAGGGCGTCCCACGCTTCGTTTTCCTGTTCGTGGTCGCCATTCGAGAACCTTTATTCCCCAACGGTTGTCATAGTCCTTCGAGCTATATGACCTGCCCATTGCCACTTCAACTTGCCGATTCTGCGAGATAAGTCGGCTACTTTGGTTCTCCTACGGATTTTCTCATTTCTGATTCTATCCCGTAGTGAAACTCCCAGCATAGCTCTCTCCATAGCTCGTTGTGCGACTTTGAGCTTGTTGGTGAGGCTAATATAAGAGGTTACCTACATTACTAAAAATATAATTATTTGTAAACCTTCATGGATAACTTTTCTGTATAATTTGCGAGACACGAGCCTTAAAAACCTTAGCTCTACATTAAAAAAAAACATAAAAGTATAAAAATAAAAACTATAGATTGAAAATAAATTGAAATATAGATTAAAGAATATAGATTGAAAATAAAAACTATACTTAATAAAAATAAATAAAAACTATAGATAGTATAGAAGTATATAACTATAGAAGTACTTACCATCTAAAGTATAAACAACACTTTGAACAGCCAGAAAGAACAACAAAATTAGCACCATTTTCACAACACAATTATATTCACGGAACTACCTACATACACCTACTTTTGTATAATTACTATCATTTGTTACTGCAGCATTTCGTATTTGACTGATATATATTGTTTTTTCACTGCAAGTCCCTCAAACGATGGTCCATAGACAACTGGGCTTGCGTCTCGAGAGATTCTCAATGTTCATGAACTTTAGACGATTCGAAAAGTGGTTAAACAAGGTTCATTTTCCTCATATGTTAGTACGTTGCTCTGGCGAACACATTCAGCTTATAATGTTGTTTATTTTGTAGCTAAATTATGATTCAATATAGCACTATATTTCATGCTAGCACGCACCAATTATGGATTGAATATTGGCATTAACAGAATTCGCATTTTCTCTATGTTTTTATATATTACCTATAAGATATTAACAGTATTTGTATAAAAATGTTTTAGTTGGTTCTTGGGTGTAAACTTTAAGAAAAAAAATATGCGTTTTTGTCACGTCCGAAACAAACAAACTGTTAAAACTGTACCTAACTATAGCTTTAAGATCTTTATTGTACTACAGTTAAGTATACTTACTATAAACTAGTAGTTCGCTTCGAACTGAGATCTCGTGATGCGACCCGACGAAAGCATCAAAACTTTGAGTAGGTAGTAGTCAGAGGCAAGTCCAAACATTATCTTTAGACTTTTTTCTGACTACCGCCTACTAACTTGGTATGGTAACCAAGTTTCAACTCTATTGGCCTATTTATTGAAGAGTTCCGTTGAACAGACCTTGGCTCCATCATCAGACCTGGTCGTCGTCACCATTTTATGAGAACTGAGTACCTCCTTAATTTATTTCAAGAAAAAAAAATAAGAAAAATCAAAGGAACTGGCCGACCAGTAGAAAAACCTTGATGTCAACGAAACTCTTAGAGATGGGAGCTCTTGGATCGCTGGTTATCTTATTTTAGCTTTTTTTGTTTTATCTCAAAAACCGAGCGTCCCAAAAAAAAAGTAAAAATTGATTTGGAATGTCCAAGCGAAGCCCTTTCATATGACATGTAACTTTATTTTTTTATATAACTTTTTTTTTTTTTGCCACCTTAAAAAACCCCATATCTCAAAAACCCTTCATCCGATTTTACTCATATACTTACCAGTAAATTTCTCAAGTACAAGCTATCGACATATCAAATTTCATGGAGATCGGATCAACGGTTCTAAAGTTATCGCCAGACAAACATACATACATACATACATACATACATACATACATAAAATGCCAAATCGCCCAAGTTGAAACTAAGATCTTCGTTCGCTTCGCTCACTCGATCAATTACCTATTTCAGATTTCTGATAAGCATGCACTTTATGTAAGACGCAGGCTACCGCTAATGCACTCCTCGCTCACACATTTCAACATTAAGAGCACTGGTGGTCTAGCGGTAGCGGCCCCGCCTTCCGATCCTAAGGTCGTGGGTTCGAAACCGGTCGTGCACCAATAAGTTTTTCTGTACAAAAAATTATGTGCACAATGCCAGTACTCTCAAACGGTGAACGAAAACATCGTGAGGAAACTGGCATGTCGTAGAACCTAAAAAGTTCTATAACAGTGTCAAGTGCTCGAAAGGAGCCTCTTGAGGCGCACTTAAAATCTTTCACCGCACTGTTTTGAAAGAAACTAGTGACACGACAAGAGAGAGAGAGATTTCAACATTATTGAAAATATAAAATCAAAATGAATTATTGATAATCGCTAAGAACCACGTTTTGGAGAGTAGCATTGCAAAAGTTCAGCAAACATTTCACTTTGATCCAAACAAGTTTTTAGCGAAAAGATATGTGCGTCTTCAAAAATGTTGAAATTTGCCAGTGATCGAATCGCAAGCGGGTTGCCGACCTTTAGGTACAAATTATAAAACGCTCTTTTTGAAGAGTCCAGGTGCGGATATGTAGTGGTCACAGCCACCCGAAAATATCCAAGTGCGAGTCGGCCAATGCATGAACTCGCTCATGATCGATATAGTGCATTCCTACAAAGGAGATGTTTACAAAATTTATGACGCCCTGACCAAGATCTTGTACAGTGCATAGTTCCACGTGGGCAAAGCCTTGGAGCGGACAATGCGTGTGACGTCACAACTCTATTAGGATGTGGGCATGCCCATCGTGCCCACAAAGCAACGGTGGATCCGCGCTTGGACAGGTCAAGGGTCCCATACTGTCTTTAGAGAAAATTTCAGCAGGGAGATAATTCCGTAGCCTGAGTGTTCGCGGGATGAAGTCCTTCTGAAACTGAATAGTTTGCGTCTATCCTGTACCCCAAGTATGAGTTGTGTTGACCATATCTCTCCGTATCGGTAACTCTATCGCGTCTTCATACAAAACCCGCAATGAACACGGAACAAGAACAAAAACCAAATATGGTAAACACAACTCATACTTGGGGTAGGTACTGGTTCCAACATGTGAGTATAAACTCTGCCTATCTCAGGTTTCAGTAAAATCACAAGGATCACTTTGAAACGTCTTAAGGGGCTGACAACTATCAAACAATTTCTCGCTCGCACGTTTCGACATGTTGAAAGATATAAAATAACTAAACTCATTTTCGAAAAATCGCAATCAACCATTTTGTGTGCAATCACATTGCACACAGTTTAGTAAAAATTTCATTTTGATCGATACATGTTTTCCTACTCAAAAGTTTGCCTTTCTAGTTTTCGTACATAAGCTAACTTTTAAGTAGGAAAACCTGTATCAATCAAAATTATTTTTTAACTAAACTGTGTGCAATGTGATTGCACACAAAATGGTTGATTGCGATTTTTCGAAAACGAGTTTAGTGATTTTATATCTTTCAATATGTCGGAACGTGCGAGCGAGAGTCACATTAGCTCTTGTCTTCGCCTTAAAGCTAGGTGACTCTAGGTGCCAGTTCCACGCGACTAAAGCCTAGAAGAACAGCCAACAAACTTACGGCTTGGTTTTGTATGATCCTTGTTACAATGATGTAATAAACAATACCTACCGAACTAGAACTTCCACTTTCGTTTCGTTTTTTACTTAAATTCGTTTTCATATTAATACTAGTACGATAGACTGTAATTTAGGTAACGGCATACGTTACCTACCTACGTTTAAAACAGTTTTTTTACCAAGTTGTTTTTGAATGAGTTAGCTGGCGCCCGCAGCATGGCTCGCGTATAGTGTGCTAACAATCATATTGAAAGTATTTTGTAAATTTTTTTCCCGTTCCCGGTAATTTATCGGGATAAAAAGTAGTCTAAATCCTAATCCAGGTTACGATCTAGATATGTTCTAAGATTCATCGCAATCGCAAAAAAAATAAGAGTAGTAGAGCTCTTTGTGTGTGGCTCGTCCGGGGAAGTACCTACTACCACCACGCCTTTTTCTGCCGCCAAGCAGCAACGCTGTGTTTCGGTTTGAAGAGTGTGGTTGCCGGTGTAATTATAGGCACATGAGGCATAACATCTGTATGCCTCAAGTTGATGGACGCAGGTCAGTGCATCGTAGGGCACGTTACTATCATGCGTGACTTACGAGGCAAGGTGGGCTATCTGCTTGTTCCATCAGCTAGTTGTATAAAAAAAAAATCGGTTCAGTAGGTAGGGCGTGGTTGAGCCACGTATCTAAACTTCGTAATTTTCGCATTTATGGTTCTACGATAGGATAGGATTACTTTTAAGGGGCTGACAACTATCAAACAACTTCTCGCTCGCACGTTTCGACATGTTGAAAGATATAAAATCACTAAACTCATTTTCGAAAAATCGCAATCAACCATTTTGTGTGCAATCACATTGCACACAGTTAAGTAAAAATTTCATTTTGATCGATACAATTTTTCCTACTTAAAAGTTAGCTTATGTACGAAAACTAGTAAAGCAAACTTTTGAGTAGGAAAACATGTATCGATCAAAATGATTTTTTTACTAAACTGTGTGCAATGTTATTGCACACAAAATGGTTGATTGCGATTTTTCGAAAATGAGTTTAGTGATTTTATATCTTTCAACATGTCGAAACGTGCAAGCGAGAGTCACATTAGCTCTTGTCTTCGCCTTAATTCTTTATTGTCTCAATGCATACAGTGGTGTAGCATACATATATTTACCAGTGGTGTACCTAGCTAGGTGGACAAGGGCCCCGGTGCATATACAAGGTGTTCCTATAATTGTGTATAAAAACTTCAGGGGGCTAAAGTACACATCAATATAAATAACTTTTTCTATGGAACCAACACTGTGAACGCGAAAAAAAAACAGCTGTTTCATACATTTTAGCCAGGTAGGTATTGAGCTTTTGTATGAAACAGCTGTTTTTTATTTCGCGTTCACAGTGTTGGTTCCTTAGAAAAAGTTATTCATATTGATGGGTACTTTAGCCCCCTGAAGTTTATATACACAATTAAAGGAACACCTTGTATAGACAAAGAATCGGGCATAGAGAAAGAATTTAGTAAGCAGGCTCAAGGTTTTCTAGCTTCGGGAGCTGGCTGACCCTCTCTTTTCAAAGCTTAGGTTAGAGGGCCCCCTGAGCTCCGGGGCCCTGGTGCACTGCACCACCTGGCCCTACGATAGCTACGTCACTGATATTTACTTGTCTTTATAATGTAGGTACTTGTTCTATGTATAGGTACCATAGAGCTAGTATTTTTAAGATGATAATTCTTATAACCACTTTTTCCTGTTTGTCCACTTACGGGGACTGGCCCACCGCAAACATCTAATATGAGGAAACGATAACAATAAATCATTCTCAATTGTATACATTAATTTTATTAATATAGTAAAAAAATAATTAATTAAACATATCTTTAGGGCCTTGTTAACTTTTTTGAAAATCTTCACGGTTTTTTTTAGTTTAATTTTTTTTAGTTATATTTGTTTATAGCTATTGCTATAAACAAATGTACATTCTTAAACATTTATATTTTTATAATGATTGTAATTTTAGAAGGATATTGTTAATAAAACAGTAAAAATACTTACTAAGTTAAATGGCACATTATGTGTTTTGGTTTCAAGCATCGTAGGGCATCGTAAGCGTGACTTGCGAGGTTGCAATGCTTTGTTATAGGTGATGGTTACCACTTAACATCAAGTGGGCCATCTGCCTGTCCTATCAGCAAGTTGTAAAAACAGGTTATATTGAAATGTTTTTCAATATTTTTTTACTTTGTTTGTAGGGTTACTAAGTCCTAAGGTTACTAAGTTATGAATTATAAAAAAGTGGTATAAGAAATAAAAATACAGGAAATTAGATTATTTAGAAATTTATCTAAAATGAGCTTCTTTATTCACTCTATGCAATTACATTATAAATAAGTGGTATTAGAAAAAAAAAAACAGGTATAATATTTAGAAATTTGTCTATAATGAGTTTCCTTATGCAATACACGATTTGCACGGAAGACTTCCGAACTGGCAAGTGCTGGTCTTCTGCTTCGTAAGGGAGTCTATCGTCTTCTCGCATAGGAACGGCAGAGGCTCGTCACACGAGATATCTCCCAGTTTGCCGTTGGCAAGCACCCCGCACTGCCGACTGCCGTTCTGCCGACGTGGCAGGACGGCAGGGCAGTTTTGGCACCACTCTTTGTATCCTGCTTCTTGTAGTGTTTGACCTGCGAGAAAAGGGAGATGAACATTTAAGAGTAGTAGAGCTCTTTGTGAAGGGCTCGTCCGGGGAAGTACTACCACCACGCCTTTTTCTGCCGCCAAGCAGCAACGCTGTGTTTCGGTTTGAAGAGTATGGCTGCCGGTGTAAAAGCCGGTGCTCGCGAAAGCCCACCACGATGAACCTCTTACCTTAAACAGTCCACCAAGAGTCCTCCTGTTCCTATTCGCGGAAGCCCACCGCCACATTCCTGTTGATCCCCGACCTGCCAACCATGTCCGTGAGGGAGTTGGCTTCGTCTTTGCTGTTGATGGTGATATAAACCTCTTACCTTGAACAGTCCACCAAGAGTCCTCGTGTCCCCACTCGCGGAAGCCCACCGCCACGTTCCCGTTGATCCCCGACTTGCCAATTATCTTATAGAAGGAGTAAAGTAAGGAGTTATCTTCGTCTTTGCTGTTGAGGGTGGCAAAATGAAGCTCTTACCTTGAACAGTCCACCAAGAGTCCTCCTGTCCACTCGCGGAAGCCCACCGCCACATTCCCGTTGATCCCCGACCTGCCAACCATGTCCGTGAGGGAGTTGGCTTCGTCTTTGCTGTTGATGGTGATATAAACCTCTTACCTTGAACAGTCCACTAAGAGTCCTCCTGTCCCCACTCGCGGAAGCCCACCGCCACATTCCCGTTGATCCCCGACTTGTGAATCATCTTATAGAAGGAGTAAAGTAAGGAGTTATCTTCGTCTTTGCTGTTAATGGTGACATAAACCTCTTACCTTGTACAGTCCACCAAGAATCCTCCTGGCCCCACTCGCGGAAGCCCACCGCCACATTCCCGTTGATCCCCGACTTGTGAATCATCTTATAGAAGGAGTAAAGTAAGGAGTTATCTTCGTCTTTGCTGTTAATGGTGACATAAACCTCTTACCTTGTACAGTCCACCAAGAATCCTCCTGTCCCCACTCGCGGAAGCCCACAGCCACATTCCCGTTGATCCCCGACCTGCCAACCATATCCGCGAGAGAGTTGGCTTCGTCTTTGCTGTTTATGACGGCGAGATGCGCTCCCTCCGCGCGGCAGGTCTTCTGCGCTCGCTCCCAGGTGTCTCCTGTCTCGTGGAGCTTGTAGCAGTGGCCAGTGCGAGCGTCCAGTGTATATGCTGCAAAATTTGCTGATCTCGTTATTTATTTATTTAAATTAAAAAAAAAAGCATTTATTTCAGGCACGATTAGTATAAACTAGACCCATATCACAAGAATGTAGAATAATGAATATAATGTAGAATTATTTGAAGCGAAGAAGATAACTATTAACACAGCTCTCGCTCGCCCAATTCAACATTTCGAAAGATTTCGATTTATTTATAGCGGAATCCTGTAGCCGACCCCACATGAAGTGGGTTAAGGGCAGGAAAATGATATTGCGTACCCTGTGCGACGCTGCAATTCCTACTAATATTATAAACGCGAAAGTTTGTAAGTATGGATGGATGGATGTTTGTTACTCTTTCACGTAAAAACCACTGAATGGATTTTAATGAAACTTAAAATAATATAGCTTATACATCAGAATAACACATAGGCTACAATTTATAAAGATATTGTGTGAATTTTCCAAAATATGACGATAAGTGTCAAGTAAGTAGGAAAAAATCTACCATCTGCGAGCTATTCTGGCGTGCGCTGCCAAAACCGCTAGAGTTACACATATGTACTACGCCACGCTAATATAAGCTACTCGAAATACTGATCCTGCGCAGTAGCGGGCACCAGCTAGTAATGTATAAATAAGGCAGGTATAATATAATTTATACTACTTCATACTACTGTGTTCTACTTTTATAATTTTGGTCCAATCAAAAGTTTGCATAACTTCGAAAACTAGTAAAGCATACTTTCGAGTAGAATAAGGAACTTGTTTCGAAAAAAACTGAAGAAGGAAAACTTAAATGGATCAAATGATTTTTATAAATAACTTCAGAGATCTTTCGAAATGCTGAAATGTGCCAGCGAGACGTCATTTGAGGATTGTCTGCCTAAAACTTGAAAAACTAACAATTCAGTCTCTTCAAGGCAAAAGTGAACAGGTATCTTCTAGACCGTTCTGCTCCATCGTCGCTTACCATCAGGTGAGATTGTAGCCAAAGGACAGTATATTAATCTACATCTACACTCACATTATAAAGAGGAAACATTTGTATGTTTGTAACGAATAAACACAAAAACTACTGGCCCGATTTCAAAAATTCCTTCACCATTTCATCGCTACAATATCCCTGAGTAACATATTTAAATGCTATAGGCTATATTGAAATGTTTAAAAAATAAATGACCACCTGTGCGAAGCCAGGACGAGCGGCTAGTTATAAAATAAAAAAACAACCTTTGTCAACAGTCCCACAGTTAGTCAAGACATCAGCTGAAGATTTCATGTAGCAGATATACGGCAAGTGATCCTGACAGTCCACATCAGACAATGCGCCGTCAGTGAATCCGAGGCACTGTTTGTAACTTCTAGGGTTCTTTGAGAGATCAGCTGCCCAGTTGTTCTGTACTTGGTCTGCTTGAACTCCTGGTCAAAAGTTATTTATTCAATAAAATCACAAGGATCACTTTGAAACGTCTTAAGGGGCTGAGAACTATCAAATTACTTCTCGCTCGCACGTTTCGATATGTTGAAAGATATAAAATCACTAAACTCATTTTCGAAAAATCGCAATCAAAAATTTCATTTTGCTCGATACATGTTTTCCTACTCAAAAGTTTGCTTTACTAATTTTCGTACATAAGCAAACTTTTAAGTAGAAAAACTTGTATCGATCAAAATGAAATTTTTACTAAACTGTGTGCAATGTGATTGCACACAAGATGGTTGATTGCGATTTTTCGAAATTGAGTTTAGTGATTTTATATCTTTCAACATGTCGAAACGTGCGAGCGAGAGTCACATTAGCTCTTGTCTTCGCCTTAAAGCTAGGTAACTCTAGGTGCCAGTTCCACGCGACCAAAGCCTAGAAGAACAGGCAACAAACTTACGGCTTGGTTCCTACCGCTCTTTTGTATGATCCTTGTTACAATGTATTATAATAATGGTGAGAATTAATGATAGTAATTGAGCTATCTGTAGATCGTTTGCAACGGTCTGCAGATATCTCAAATGTTTCATATGTATTTTGTAAATTTTGTTAACACCTACTTGTATGCATTGTGATTTAGAGCACTGGTGATCTAGTGGTGGCGGCCCCACCTTCCGATCGTGGTCGTGGGTTCGAAACCGGTCGTGCAATGAGTTTTTCTGTTCAAAAATTTATATGCACAATACCAGTACTCTCAAACGGTGAATGAAAACATCGTGAGGAAACCGGCATGTCGTAGAACCTAAAAAGTTTTATAACATGTGTCAAGTGCTCGAAAGGAGCCTCTTGAGGCGCATTAGAAATCCTTTCACCACACTGTTTCGAAAGAAACTAGTGACACGACAAGAAGAAGACCAAGTACCAACTCCAGATTCTTTGAGGATGTCTGAGGGGAGTAGTCAGAGGTACGTCCAAATAATATATTTGACTGTCGGGAAATAAAAATCGAACCATTCAGAGGGTTATTGTCTCTCGTTTGTCGAACCCCAGCGAAGTACACCCGATGTTTCGGCACCGCTGTTGCTGCTAACTCCTTCAAAATGGCCACCATGTTAGCGTCCCTAGGCGTTGCCACCTCGCCACCTGGTGATAAATGAATGAAAAAGCTTTATTGTACACCAAACAAAACAACAGTACAATAATAAATAAAAATAACAAAATAAATGTACAATTGGCGGTCTTATCGCTGAAAGCGATCTTCCAAAAATATGGGAAATATGAGGATTTTAGGTTTCCTACGGTTTTAGGACAACAAAAGGACCCACCTTTTAAATATAAATAAATGTAAATATTGGTGGACTTTCCACACAGCACTATCTAGCCCCAAACTAAGTCAATGCTTGTAATATGGGAACCAGATAGCTGATATAATACATAACCTATACTTTTTTTGTAACTACATACTTATACTAGTAGTTCGCCCCGAACTTGGATCTCGTGATGCGACCCGACGAACGCTATAAAACTTTGAGTAGGTGGTAGTCAGAGGCAAGTCCAAACATTATGCTTGGACTTTTTTCTGACTACCGCCTATTAACTTGGTACTGTAACCAAGTTTCAACTCTATTGGCCTATTTATTGAAGAGTTCCGTTGAACAGACCTTGGCTCCATCATCAGACCTGGTCGTTGTCACCATTTTATGAGGACTGAGTACCTCCTTAATTTATTTCAAGAAAAAAAATAAGAAAAAGCAAAGTAACTGGCCGACCAGTAGAAAAACCTTGATGCCAACGAAACTCTTAGAGATGGGAGCTCTTGGATCGCTGGTTATCTTAATTTAACTTTTTTATTGTATCTAAAAAACCGAGCGTCCCAGAGAAAAAGTAAAAACTGTTTTGGAATGTCCAAACAAAGCCCTTTCATATGACATGTAACTTGATTTTTTTATGTAACTTTTTTTATTTTTGCCCCCTTAAAAAACCCCATATCTCAAAAACCCTTCATCCGATTTTACTCATATACTTACCAGTAAATTTCTCAAGTACAAGCTATCGACTTATCAAATTTCATGCAGATCGGATCAACGGTTCTAAAGTTATAGCCAGACAAACATACATACATACATACATACATACATACATACATACATACATACATACATAAAATGCCAATTCGCCCAAGTTGAAACTAAAGATCTTCGTTCGCTTCGCTCACTCGATCTAAAATATACAAGGTGTTCCAATAATTGGGTTTAAAACTTCGGGGGGCTAAAGTACCCATCACGCACCCAGAACGCGAAAACAAAAAACAGCTGTTTCATACATTTTAGCCAGCTATTGAACTTTTGTATGAAACAGCTGTTTTTTTTTCGCGTTCACAGTGTTGGTTCCTTAGAAAAAGTTATTCATATTGATGGGTACTTTAGCCCCCCGAAGTTTTAAACCCAATTATTGGAACCTTGTATAACACCCAGACAGAGAACAAAGATCTATGTTCATCACACAAATGTTTGTTCTGCGTGGGGATCGAACCCACGGCCTACGGCGCAGAAGGCAGAGCTACTACCAACTGAGCTGTGAAGGCTGTCGAATGTTGTTCAGGTACTTTCCCGGACGAGTCACACACAAAGCTTACTCTTTATAAATACTTGTAACTATTGTAATTACGACCTTTTTGGATGGTATCTTACCTTCATGCTTGCACATAAGACTAGCAGTCTCCCAATCAGCAGGTCCTGAGTGGACCTTGAACCAGCCATCAGCACGAGGGTAGTAGTCAGCGTAGTCACTGCGTAGCGATGCTCCTAAAACCAGTGTTAAAATTATTATAACTACGGGTTCACAGCTCTGTGGGATAATAACTAGATAATGTCATCTGTGGAGTAAATGCAGACGTTTCAGGGTGTGGATTCTCTAAACCAGGGTTTCTCAAACTTTCGGCTCCGCGAACCCCTGTAGTTTCCAAGTGACGCGAACCCATTAACTAATTAATTAAAACCCCCCTGGGTTTTCACACCTGGGGGGGACCCAGGTGTGAAAACCCACTCTCACATAAGTATGTTGTAACAAGGGTAAAAGGAAATTCACCGCTTTGCGTGAGAGTTTGGGATACTCTTCCTGTCTAGCTGCCCAAAAATCTATAAAAGACATCCTTTTTAAATCAGCTAGAAGAGTTTCATCTACGGACATTTCTTATAATGACTCCTGTTACTTAATAGTCAAACTACAATATAATGTTCGTTCTCGTTCGCAAATGGGTTACAAATCCAGCCATCTTTAGCAATATCAATATCCGGAAAATATCTTTTCAGTTCATCGCAGAGCTGAGAAAGATGAAAACCAATTTCAGCCCGTATTTCGGAATCCACAGATAAGGAATTCATACAAAAGAGGAAAATATTGAAAGATATTTGATCCCAAGCAAGTTTTATATTGTTATTTACAGGGCCGAATTTAGAGGTCTGGAGGCCTCGGGGCAACAAAGGAGTGGAGGCCCCCTGGCCCCAAATTTTATTCCAAATAAAATGAACACGTTTTTTCTGTCGAGTTTTTCAATCAATTATTTATTGTGCAACCAAGTACCTACCTAGAGTTTACCTACTTTTACTGTACCTAGTCTCGATTGTGGGGGCCCCTCTTTCGTGGAGGCTAAAGCTAAATCCAGCCCTGGTTATTTATTGACTTTTTCATATGTACCTTACCTACTGCATGTGTGCAATAAATAATTAAGAATAGAGATGAACTAAATCCACTTGAACTATAAGAATAATCTTTATTATCTTTATAATCTCATCAAAAGAGCACCGGTGCTCTAGTGGGAGTGACCCCGCCTTCCGATCGTAAGGTCGCAGGTTCGAATCCGGTCGTGCACCAATGGATTTTTCCTATCGAAAAATTTATGTGCGCAATGCCAGTACTCTTAAACGGTGAAGGAAAACATCGTGAGGAAACCAGTTAGTACTCTAACAGCGGCGATGGGCTTGCAACCTGTCACGTATGGAATACCAACTACTGCAAAATGTGGGTATGTGCCAAATTTAATGTTTGGACGTACCTCTGACTACCCCCCTTAGACATCCTCAAATAAAACTAATCTGGAGTTAGTACTTGGTACTAAGAGATCTGAGGGGATATCTACCGTGCCTGGGGATTAAAGTCGTGAAGCTGTTTGTTTTTTTGTTGTTTTTTTTTTATAATCTTTATAATCTTTATGTTGTCGTAAATAAATTACTTTTCTTTCTTTTTATGTTGAATGTCTATGGTGGTGAGTTAAAAAGTACAAACATTAAAAGCTAACTTCCCTTACCAGGTTGCACTCCAAATGCTAGTGGATCGGGTGTGGGGTCATTGCCGCCGTATTTCTCTTCCAGGGTTTGATTGAAACTAAATTGCGGCCTAAAATTAACAAATAATTATTATATAATGCTGAGGCAAGGATTCATTTGCAACTCTTATGAAGGCAAAGACAAGAGCTAATGTACTTTAGCTCGCACGTTTCGACGTTTTCTTTAAAATGAAATAAAATGAAATCAGTAACATTTTTTTTTTTTTTTTTTTTTCGAATGGACTAAATGCTGGTGATTGTCTGACGATTCTTACAGCGCTACCGAACAATGGCGAGCGCGGAAGGCGCTCAACCGGTAAAGTTAGGTTGGGGCAACAAACGCAAGGGCACCGCTATGGTACGACCTCGACTTGGGCTGTTGCCAGGGTGGGGGTTTAAATCTAGTTTAGGCCCCGAGTGGGCGGGCGCTAAGGGACGTCTTCGACCTCGCCGGCGAGGTCGGTGAATCTGTATAGTGTTTACTCTGTCCGAATTGGATGACTCGATCGCTTCCGCGTTAGCGGTTGCGATCTCATCATCGGGATCACCAAGGATATGCCTTGGTCTACGGAGGGATCTATCGACTGGAGGGTCGATAGGATAATCGGGGCAGTAACAAACATTACAGTATCTTATTAAATTGGGTTTATGTATAACAATTTCGATATTTCCTGGTTGGAAACCATTGGTACCCAAACTAGGATAATCCTGTGTTATGGTGTTCTTTACCTACTAGTTTTTGTACTTTTGAGTAGGAAAATTTGTATAAAATGTTCATCACACACAGTTTACGATTTACGATTTTTCGAAAATGGGTTCAGTGATTTTATATCTTTCAACATGTCGAAACGTGCGAGCGAGAGGTACCTACCTAAGCTCTTGTCTTCGCCTTAATAATAATTGCAATAAAAAATATGTATACAAGGGGCCGTCCATTAATCACGTGATGTTTTTTTAGCATTTTTTAACTACACTACACACCCCTCCCCCCTTGTGATATTTCGTGATTTTTGCTAAACCCCCTTGAAAGGGGGGGTTGCCTCACGTGATTAATGGACCCGGTCCCCAAGGTGTAGTAATTACCCATCAATATGAATAACTTTTTCTAAGGAACCAACAATGTGAACGCGAAAAAAAACAGCTGTTTCATACAAAAATTCAATACCTACCTGGCTAAAATGTATTTTTAGCCAGTTTTTTTATATACACAAGTATTGGAACACCTTGTATATATTTTGGATTTTTGAGACGGGATAGTAAGGGCAAAAGTTCCTTCGAGACCATCAATAAGTATCATCATAATCAGTATTCAAAGATTTTGGAAAAAAATACAGTTTCAAAAATACAAAGTATAAAAAAAATGTAGGGATCAAATGACCATCAAATGGAACCATTTAAGATATATCTAGGTATACCTATACCTAGTAGGTACAAGAAATGACAGAAACTTCCAAAAACTTTTCCCATACATTTTGTACGCAAAAACTATACAAGGTGTTCCTTAAGTTGTGTATATAAACTTCAGGGGGCTAAAATACCCATCATACATTTTAGCCTGGTAGGTATTGAACTTTTGTATGAAACAGCTGTTTTTTTTTCGCGTTCACAGTGTTGGTTCCTTAGAAAAAGTTGTTCATATTGATGGGTACTTTAGCCCCCTGATTTTTATATACACAACTTATGGAACACCTTGTATACATATTATTCATTCGACTTTTTTTTTGTTGTTAAACGAAATATTTCTTACTTAACTTAAAAAGTACTTACACATTCAGGCCTGGTGTTATACCAAGCATATCACAAAGTTCTTTTGTTTCGTCAGATCCGTCAGCACAGTCCGGTACCTAAATAACATTAACATTAACAAAGTTACAATGAATACAGGTATTTACAAAATGTACAAAATACATATGAAACAGTTGAGCTATAGAGCTCTGCAGACCGTTGCGAATGATCTAAACTTTATATACAGCGTTTACACTCAGCCCATGTCCGTGAAAATGTGTAGAGACATTGCCAGGGACATGAGCAATGCGAGAATGTAAACAGGCCACTTCCATGTCCACTCGCGTTGCCCGCGCTGCCTAAGTGTCCGGGCTAAATGTGAACACACGTTGCCGGCGACGCTGCCGCGGACATATGGCCCGCAACATTTCCGTCCACGCGAATGTCTAAATGAAAATGCGGTATTAGATTAGATCATTCGCGCGCATTTATGTAGTGTTTAGTTTCTAAAGTCTTAAGACTTAAGGCGAAGACAAGAGCTAATGTGACTCTCACTCGCACGTTTCGACATGTTGAAAGATATAAAATCACTAAACTCATTTTAGAAAAATCGTAATCAACCATCTTGTGTGCAATCACATTGCACACAGTTTAGTAAAAATTTCATTTTGATCGATACAAGTTTCCTGCTTAAAAGTTTGCTTATGTACGAAAACTAGTTAAGCAAACTTTTGAGTAGGAAAACATGTATCGATCAAAATGAATTTTTTACTAAACTGTGTGCAATGTGATTGCACACAAGATGGTTGATTACGATTTTTCGAAAATGATTTTAGTGATTTTATATCTTTCAACATGTCGAAACGTGCGAGCGAGAAGTTGTTTGATAGTTGTCAGCCCCTTAAGACAAAATCAGTAGTTCGCGGCGGTTATCTATCTATCTATCTATCAATTGATCTATCGATCTACCTATCTATCTATCCATCAATCCATCAATCCATCAATCCATCAATCCATCAATCCATCAATCCATCAATCCATCAATCCATCAATCCATCAATCCATCAATCCATCAATCCATCAATCCATCCATCCATCCATCTATCTATCTATCTACCTATCTATCTATCTATTGATCTATCGATCTATCTATCTATCTATCTATCTATCTATCTATCTATTTACCTATCTATCTATCTATCTATCTATTGATCTATAGATCTATCTATCTACCTATCTATCGATCTATTTATCTATCCATCCATCCATCCATCCATCCATCCATCCATCCATCCATCCATCCATCCATCCATCCATCCATCCATCCATCCATCCATCCATCCATCCATCCATCCATCCATCCATCTATCGATATATCCATACATACCCCATTGCAAGTAGCTCCTCGATCCACACAGGCCCCGTACGCGCACTGGAACAGATACGATGAGCAGACCTTGTCCGCGCACGCCCACTCTGTCTCATCGGAGCCATCCAGGCACTCCTTGGAGCCGTCACAGTAGTTCGCGGCGGTTATGAAGCTGCCGTCTTTGCATTTGAACTGACCTCTGGATTTAGAAAAGATAATGTTACAAATCGGCCCTTAAAGCGTCTACACACGGCCCTAAAATCGGTGGCAATATCCGGGAGCGGGTGGGGAGCGCCTTAGATCGCTCCCTTGATCGCTTCATGTGTAGGCGAATCGGTATCAATTAACCCCATCTCAGAAATCGGGTCTGGCGAACCCACGATTTAGGGGTTGATATTGCCACCGATTTTAGGGCCGTGTGTAGACGCTTTTATTCATATTCCCTGCCATTTTATAGCTCTATAGAGTAGGTATACTTGTCACTGTCACTTTCATGGCAACGAAAAGAAACAGCAACAGTCTTATCGATCTGATAAGAAGCTAGTGGAGCGCTCAGCATCCAATGTTATTACATTAAGAGGGTAAGTATTTACATTGTATCTGTTTGGTATTTTTTTTATTGTTGATGGAACAAGCAGATGGTCCACCTGATGGTAGATCAGTGGTAACCATCACCATGACAAAGCATTGCCTCGCAAGTCACGCACGATAGGAACGTGCCCAACGCTGCACTGCCCTGCGTCCATCAACTTGAGGCATACAGATGTTAAGCCTCATGTGCCTGTAATTACACCGGCAACCACACTCTTCAAACCGAAACACAGCAAACAACGCTGCGTCCTAAGGCTTGGTTAATGTAGGTACCAGTTCTAATCAACGAAGCTTAGGCCTAATTTCACCATGCTCTGTTAGTTACTAATCAAGGATTAACAAGCCGTTAAATCTAACCTTAGATGTCAAACGCGTACATTTTGACATTTTTAACGGCCGTTTAATCCTTTGTTAATCTAACAGAGCATGGTGAAACCGGCCCTTAGAAGAGCAGGCAAATACAAACAGAGAGAAATTACTAGCTATAAGATGCAGCGTTGCTGTGTTTCGGTTTGAAGAGTGTGGTTGCCGGTGTAATTCCAGGCACATGAGGCTTAACATCTGTATGCCTCAAGTTGATGGACGCAGGGCAGTGCATCGTAGGGCAAGTTCCTATAAAAAAAAGTGTATATTAATAAGCGATAGTGTAGATACTGTACGTTTCGCTCCAAAACTGCTTGATGAAGTGCTCGTGGCTCATGATAGACGTGAAGCTGGTGTAGGTATCAGTGTTGCAAGCGTTCTCGCTGCTGGCAGCTGTGGAGACCACGCCGCGGAGGTAGTAGCGTTGTATGCCGCGGATTGATTCCGAGAAGGCAAGCCCGCCTCCGCTGTCGCCTTTGCAGAGCGCCGTGCTTGCTGCAAACATTATTTATTTAAGGAGAAGACAAGAGCTAATGTGACTCTCGCTCGCACGTTTCGACAAGTTGAAAGATATAAAATCACTTAACTCATTTTCGAAAAATCGCAATCAACCATTTTGTGTGCAATCACAATGCACACAGTTTAGTAAAAATTTCATTTTGATCGATAGAAGTTTTCTTAGAGTAGGAAAACATATATCGATCAAAATGAAATTTTTACTAAACTGTGTGCAATGTGATTGCACACAAAATGGTTGATAATATCACACCCAGTCAGGCACAGTTTTAGGTATTTTATTACATTCAAAAAGATCCTTGAGATTCATTTTCTTAAATTTTATTTTATTTACCTATATAACAAAATCCACAGCTCTTTGTTTATACAACGTGTAACATAATACCCCTATAACCCCTGAAGCAGGGTATTCACAGCTCTTTGTTTATACAACGTGTAACATAATACCCCTATAACCCCTGAAGCAGGGTATTCACAGCTCTTTGTTGATCGAGTGAGCGAAGCGAACGAAGATCTTAGTTTCAACTTGGGCGATTTGGCATTTTATGTATGTATGTATGTATGTATGTATGTATGTATGTATGTATGTTTGTCTGGCGATAACTTTAGAACCGTTGATCCGATCTGCATGAAATTTGATATGTCGATAGCTTGTACTTGAGAAATTTACTGGTAAGTATATGGGTAAAATCGGATGAAGGGTTTTTGAGATATGGGGTTTTTTGAGGGGGCAAAAATAAAAAAAGTTACATAAAAAAATCAAATTACATGTCATATGAAAGGGCTTTGTTTGGACATCCCAAAACAATTTTTACTTTTTTTTTGGGACGCTCGGTTTTTGAGATAAAATAATAAAAGTTAAATTAAGATAACCAGCGATCCAAGAGCTCCCATCTCAAAGAGTTTCGTTGGCATCAAGGTTTTTCTACTGGTCGGCCAGTTCTTTTGCTTTTTCTTATTTTTTTTTCTTGAAATAAATTAAGAAGGTACTCAGTTCTTATAAAATGGTGACGAAGACCAGGTCTGATGATGGAGCCAAGGTCTGTTCAACGGAACTCTTCAATAAATAGGCCAATTGAGTTGAAACTTGATTACCATACCAAGTTAGTAGGCGGTAGTCAGAAAAAAGTCCAAAGATAATGTTTGGACTTGCCTCTGACTACTACCTACTCAAAGTTTTGATGCGTTCGTCGGGTCGCATCACGAGATCTCAGTTCGGGGCGAACTACTAGTTTATACAACGTGTAACATAATACCCCTATAACCCCTGAAGCAGGGTATTCACAGCTCTTTGTTTATACAACGTGTAACATAATACCCCTATAACCCCTGAAGCAGGGTATTCTACAGGTCATGGCGAACACCTTTTATTTTACAAATTTTGAAATTTCGTGAATTTTCATTCCTTTTAAACGTTCCTCCAATATGAAACTAAACACACCATGAGGCAGCCCTATTCACAGCTGTTTGTACGTTCCGTGTGTGCGTGACCTTGGTACTTACGTAAACAGTATCAAGGGTGTTGCAAATTTCTGAGACAATATTTATTTTACTTTTGTATGGGAATTTAGAAAACGATATATTCAACTTTTGCACACGTCAAAGTATTCCAATGCTTGGTCTGATCACTTGGTCTTTGGCCTTATAGGGGTTATGTTACGTGTTGTATAGAGGGTAACATATTGAGTATAGCTAAAAGCCAATATCGGATTTACATTACCATTATTTTTATTTTGAATACTTACAATCCAAAGTGCCTGCGCAGATCTTGTCGCTAGTGATGTACTCGCGGAAGTCAGGGGGTGATCTGTTGATGCAAGTACCCACTTCGACGTAAGGCAGGTCTACAACTTGCAGCACTGGCGAGGCCTTGCCGTTGGCGGCTGTCAAGCCCCATCCCGCTACCTGTCATAAAATAACCAAGGCTAACGGCCGGTGTCTGAAAGCTCTATAAAATTCGGATGTCAAGACACTCGCCATTTCAGCTATATACATCGAATTAGATCCCAAAAAAAGGAAAAATTGTTTTGGAATGTCCAAACAAAGCCCTTTCATATGACTGTTACTAGAGTTTTTTTATTTTAGCCCCATTAAAAAACCTTATATCTTAATAACCCTTCATCCGATTTTACTCATACACTTACCAGTTAATTTCTAAAGCTATCGACTTATCGAATTTCATGCAGATCGGATCAACGGTTCGAAAGTTATGGCCAGACAAACATACATACCTACATACATAAAATGCCAAATCACCCAAGTTGATTGTAAGATCTTCGTTCGCTTCGCTCACTCGAAGATATAAAGACGACACTTTACCCTCATGAGCACGAACAAGACAGAAGACCCACCTTTGCTTTATTCCTTCAGAATACAGCTGCTGCTTCTCGAAGTGGTAATCAAAGCTGAGGCACACTGGCCGGATGTAGGTCTTGAATTGGAACGGCTGTTTGACTATCACCACGGCGATATCGTCCTGGAAGTTGGCGCTGGCGCCTTGGTAGCGCGGGGGGAGGTGGATTACTTTCACCTGTGGGAATATAGAAGGTGTTCCAATACTTGCACTCAAAACTTCAGGGGGCTAAAGTACCCATCAATATGAATAACTTTTTCTAACCAACACTGTGAACGCGAAAAAAACAGCTGTTTCATGCAAAAGTTCAATACCTACCTGGCTAAAATGTATGAATCACAGGGGACATGACCCCCCCCCCCCCCCCTCCCCAAAATCGTAAACGTCAAATTGAAAAATCTTCATAAAGTTACAAAATAAAAAAAGCTATTTTTTGTCCCCAGCCGCGTTGCATTTTATGGTTTGCTGATATCTAACGGTGCTTGTTATTGTGCATTATAGTCTAATTTACTTGATTGTGTTATTATAGTGACCCCCACCAAGATTTCAGGCTGCGACCGCGCCTGCTTACACGTATCAAGGCAAGTTCATGTGTTCAAATTCTAAACTTTAAGGATAATATAAAAAAATATAGATTTAAGGGAGCTGTTATTATTACAAAAACCAATTTAAAAAAAACAATGTTTTCAAGCCACTTATTCTAAGTAAATAAACTGTTTTTTTAACATATATTTTATATAATGATATATCTGATATTATATTACTTTTACTCACAAAGATATATAGATTTGACAGCTTTAATATTTTACAGATAAGAGAAGAGATCAAACTTTTAGCCAGCCTCTTTAGATATTACAAGATTAGTTTTCTGGCATTTTGGGAAGCAACATAGCTTTTTCATTTTAATTGTTTTTCTAGTGTTATTTTGAGTTGTGCTGTGTAATTTCGGTGGTATTTTAACCAACATTACTTGAGGCCTTAGCATGTTTGAAGCATGTGCTGCATGTTTTGAAGAAAACCGCCACCATTTTCTTCAAAACAAATGACGGCCGACTTGACTATGGACTGACTTGACTAAAAAGTATTCATTCAATACAAATTACTTGACATTGGCAAGATTGTCTGTCGAATGACGGACAGGAGCCATAAACCGAGAGAAGAAGTAGATATTACAAACTCACGCTTGACTTCTGTGCCTGATCGTTTTTGTCGTCCCATGGGCGGTACAGCTTGCCGACCGCCACGGCGTACTGCGAGGCGGGCAGTTGCTTCTCCAGGTCGCTCCAGAAGCAATGGGCAGCTGCAATTCAAATGATGTAGACAAGAGTTGTAGAGTTTTTTTTTTTTTTTTTGTTTTTATAGTGGTTACCCAAAAGTTATTACCTGAGTGGGATTTGAACCCACTTTTGGGACTATATTAAATCTTTGTGGGTTGTAGAGCTTTTTGTAAAGGGCTCGGCCGGGGGAGTACTACCACCACGCCTTTTTCTGCCGCCAGCGTTGCTGTGTTTCGGTTCGAAGAGTGTGGTTGCCGGTGAAATTACAGGCACATGAGCTTAATGGGCTGACAACTATCAAACAACTTCTCGCTCGCACGTTTCGACATGTTGAAAGATATAAAATCACTAAACTCATTTTCGAAAAATCGCAATCAACCATTTTGTGTGCAATCACATTGCACACAGTTTAGTAAAAATTTCATTTTGATCGATACATGTTTACCTACTCAAAAGTTTGCTTTACTAGTTTTCGTACATAAGCAAACTTTAAAGTAGGAAAACATGTATCGATCATAATGACATTTTTACTAAACTGTGTGCACACAAATGGTTGATTGCGATTTATCAAAAAAATAAGTTTGGTGATTTTATATCTTTCAACATGTCGAAACGTGCGAGCGAGAGTCACATTAGCTCTTGTCTTCGCCTTAACATCTGTATGCCTCAAGTTGATTGAAGCAAGGCAGTGCATCGTAGGGCATGTCTCCTTCTTGCGTCACTTACGAGGCGATGCTTTGTTATAAAAACAGCTTTATAATAAAAGTTTTATAATAAGCTGCTAGCTGAGGTGGGCCTGCTTGTTCCATGAGCTAGTTGTGTAAAAAACAATTATTATGAGAGCACATCACCATCGGGGATGCTAGAACATTGCTGCCATCAATCCAAAGTCCTCCGCTACTTTAAACATATCTGGGGCATTATTCTCTATTACCAATGCAATCGCGTTACACAGATACACGACTAGACAGCGGCGGGAAACCGGACAAAACCTTAGACTAGTATATAGTACCTCCATGGACAAAACTGTATTCCTTATGACTTAGTTGTCATTCCTAGTTGTCATTCTTAGTACATTTTTTGGTTTATGAATCGCGTTTGCGTTTAGACTACGCTGTGACGTCACATGGTTATGGCACGGAATCTCCTATATCATAGAGAATAATGCCCCTGTACATATCTGCATATGATATGATTGATAATAAAAGTTTACTCCCTCACCTGACAGCACCACGTTGTTGCTAATCAGCGAGCCCCCACATATCTGCATGTACGGCCGCGAGCCCGTGTTATAGATGCCGGCATGCCACGGCAGCTCGCCACGCTTCACCTTCTCGCCGCCGATGACTAGTCCCTTGCCGTCCGGAGTCACCCTGCCACATTCTGACGAATGATAAAAATAATACCAAATAAATAAATAAATAAATAATAATAATAATAATAAACATCCATCCATCCATCCATACTTACAAACTTTCGCGTTTATAATATTAGTAGGATGCGAAAGTTTGTAAGTATGGATGGATGGATGTTTGTTACTCTTTCACGTAAAAACTACTGAATGGATTTTAATGAAACTTTACAATAATATACATATACATCAGAATAACACATTATGCTACAATTTATAAAGATATTGTGTGAATTGTCCAAGATATGACGTTAAGTGTCAAGTAAGTAGGAAAAAATCTACCATCGGCGAGCTATTCTGGCGTGCGCTGCCAAAACCGCTAGAGTTACACATATGTACTACGCCACGCTAATATAAGCAACTCAAAATACTAATCCTTCGAAGACGAAGTCGCGGGCACCAGCTAGTCCAAACTAAACGTTAAAATTTCTAACAAAATGTCAGCTCAATCGGTTAAAGACATCACCTTATAAAATTAGTTGCAAGATTACACCCGAACAAACATTTTTACATATATACCTACATTGCAAGTTAAATAAAAGTTTGTAAAAAAGATCGAACCTGGTGTACACCTCGCGATATAATCCCAATACCCGTCAAAGCACTGCATGAACGTGAGCGGGGTGGCGGAGTAGTAGTTAGGGCGGCGGCAGCGAGGCTCCACGGTGGTGCCGGCTGGCTCCGAAGCCCCGCAGACCCTGGAGCCTTCGATGGCTCCGAAGACTAGGCAGCGGTACTCGACTGATGGATGCTGGTCTAGGCGGCATTGTCCTGGTAAAGTATCAGCGAAGAATAAGTAATGGCAAGGTGATTTTGGCGTCACTGGAAACCAGCGCCATGCAAACAATATGTAGGTATTTAAATGCCATCTCTGTTCATTGCATATCGGACACTGTTTAGCTAAATTTAAAACTCTTAAACAACAACATAGCTGGCTTAGAGCTGATTTCACCATTCTCTGTTAGTTACTAATCAAAGATTAACACTCCGTTAAATCTAACCTTAGATGTCAAACGCGTGCATTTTGACATATTTAACGGCCCTTTAATCCTTTGTTAATCTAACACAGCATGGTGAAATCACAGCTAAGGCGCCTTTGTCCAAAAGTTTTTGGGACAAAATAATTATTTATGGTACATGCACACTTTGTATGCACATTTATATTTTTATCTACTTTTTAATTTTTTATTCATGAGCCTTTGTATAAAAGCTCATTTTTATAGTTTTAATTTCAACTGGTTTTAACTTATCATTCTATAACTTCTATACCTACTGCTAATATTACAAAAAGTCATCAAAGTTTTGATTCCAATCATCATTATAGTTCCGCGGTTAGGCAAGAAGTATAAGAGCTTCTTATACATAGGTATAGTGTAGTTGCTTAGCATTGAGTAGATTTAAGTAAGCAAGGTCCTATTGCCTAAACTTATAATCAAAATATTCTCCAATTATCTAAAGACGTCAAGAGCATAGGAAATATAAAAAAACGTTACTAAACCTAAATAAATTGTACTAGCGTTTTGATATTATTCGTTATGATATTATTAATTAGTCTTCACCAGTTTATAATGCTGACGACAAAAAATTAAAAAACAAATAAATTATAAAACTTACCCTTAAAATTCACCAAATCGCCTCCGACACACGTGAACAAAAACAGCAGAAGGAACACCATTTTACCAACCATCACTTTAAATATACGAAAGTTATTTCATGTTTTGAGAAACTTACGAAATTAACTTAAAAACAATTCATTTTTAGTGCGATACGTGTTGCATGGAATGTTTATGTCGAATGAAGAGTTTGACCTCGGACAACCTCAAGACGCGCTGTGGAGTGGTTTTTCAAGATTCATTTTCCTTATATGAAGGAAAAAATATACTAACGTGTCGCTTGTGTACAATATTGTAATATAGGTAGGTACTGTTGCTTGATTTTTACTTTGAATGAAGGCGATACTGCTAATGTAGGTACCCCTCGCTCGCACGTTTCAACATTTTCGTACCTAAAATCACTGATATCGTTTATAAAAAATCGTTGGTTGATTACGATTTTTTATAAACGATTTCAGTGATTTGTGTGCAATCCACATTTTTTTTATACAACTAGCTGATGGAACTCGCAGATAGCCCACCTGATATTAAGTGGTAACCATCACCTATAACAAAGTATTGCCTCGTAAGTCACGCTCGAAGAGAAGAAGAGAGAGTGCCCTACGATGCACTGCCCTGCGTCCATCAACTTGAGGCATGCAGATGTTGAAATAACACCGGCAACCACACTCTTCAAACCGAAACACAGCGTTGCTGCTTGGCGGCAGAAAAAGGCGTGGTGGTAGTACTTCCCCGGACGAGCCACACACAAAGAGCTCTACTACTCTTAAAGTATTTACTTACCAGTAAATTTCTCAAGTACAAGCTCGACTTATCAAATCGACTTACCAAATTTCATGCAGATTAGATCAAAGCTTTGTAAGTTATGGCCTGACAAACATACATACATACACACATACAATGCCAAATCGCCCAAGTTGGCTGTAAGATCTTCGTTCGCTTCGCTCACTCAATCAATAAATGCATTATACTTACCAATAATATCTTACTACTTGAGACGAACAGGAAATAATATTTCAAAAACTTCACATGATGTTTCAAAGTTTATTTCTTATTATTTATAAAATACACCGTATATAATATAATAAGTTATAGTTACATAAGTGATTAACAGGGGTCGGAATAGGTAGTTTTTAAGTACCAAATGACGTCATATACGCTACTACGAAATCTAAATATGGATATGCCTTTTTTAATCCCCGTGTGTGAAATCAAATGTGATAAAAACTGACGTTACCGATTGGAAACCTTTCCGAATGTTTTAAAATAGCCCTGTTGTATGTGTAACGTGTAACGCTACTTAGTTTGTGTTTAACATAGGAAAAAAGAGTTTTAGAAGACAATAATATCAATCATAACATCAGGTGGGCCATCTGCTTGTTCCATCAGCTAGTTGTATATAAAAAAACCCATAAGTTTTAGAAAACAATTTTTATTAATCCCCAATGCCGGGCTTAGGCCCAGTTTCACCATGCTCTGTTAGTTACTAATCAAGGATTAACAGGCCGTTAAATCTAACCTTAGCTGTCAAACGCGTACATTTTTACATATTTAACGGCCCTTTAATCCTTTGTTAATCTAACAGAACATGGTGAAACCGGCCCTTAAAGGGCATATCCATGTTAAGATTGCGGAGGTAATTTAACGTCATTTGGTACTTAAAAACTCTACCTATTCCGACCCCTGGTGATTAATAATAGTATGTTTAGGGCCGGTTTCACCATGCTCTGTTAGATTAACAAAGGATTAAAAGGCCGTTAAATATATCAAAATGTACGCGTTTGACAGCTAAGGTTAGATTTAACGGTCTTTTAATCCTTGATTAGTAACTAACAGAGCATGGTGAAACCGGCCCTTACCTGCAATTGATAACAAACAATTTTGAAGTCGAAATTACAACTATAAATCTAATGTAGACAAAATCAGAAATAATATTCACGACACGACACGTTTTAGGGGGTCTACCGTGCCTGGGTGTCTTCGTGATTCTTATTACTATCGAGGGAGCCAATAATGTACGGCCAAATAATGTACAGCATGTTATTGCACAGCTAATGTGCAGCCAGTTAATACACAGCATGATAATGTACACCCAATAATCCGTGTCCACTGGTTTGAATTATCGGGGTGTACATTATCATCCCGTACAATAACATGCCGTGCAATACTGTCACGTGTTGTTAATGTACACCCAGTTAATGTACAGCATGATAATTGGAAGCCACTTTAGTACCGTCGAGTCGGATTGGTTAGGTTATGTTGAAACATATAAATAACGCACGAGGCGAGCGAGCAAAGCGAGCGTGCCGCGAGAGCGGCCGCCGAACGTGCTGTACATTATCATGCTGTGTATTAACTGGCTGCACATTAACTACACGTGACAATATTGCACATCCAGTTATTGCACACCCCGATAAAACGAATCCAAAAAGGTACCAAAGTGGATTCCAAATATCATGCTGTACATTATCGTGCTGTACATTATCATGTCGTACAATAACCGGACTCACTATCGAGTGATGAAATAACAGTAACGAATATTATAATATCTATATTATATTTACATTTTATTCTAATAGCCTACATTTTAAATACATTATCCATTTTACCAAGTTTAAGTCAGACATTGAAACAGTGAAATTACAGGCACATGAGGCTTAACATCTGTATGCCTCAAGTTGATGGACGCAGTGCATCGTAGGGCACGTTCATATCGAGCGTGACTTACGAGGCGATGCTTTGTTAAAGGTGATGGTTACCACTTAACATCAGGTGGGCAATCTGCTTGCTCCAAAAGTTGTATAAAAAAAAAGAGTATAATACAAGGTGTTCCAGTAATTGTGTATATAAACTTTAGGGGGCTAAAGTACCCATCAATATGAATAACTTTTTCTAAGGAACCAACACTGTGAACGCGAAAAAAAAAACAGCTGTTTCATACAAAAGTTCAATACCTACCAGGCTAAAATGTATGAAACAGCTGTTTTTTTTCGCGTTCACAGTGTTGGTTCCTTAGAAAAAGTTATTCATATTGATGGGTACTTTAACCCCCTGAAGTTTATATACACAATTATTGGAACACCTTGTATATTGTCAGTCGCCATGATAAAATGGACAAGCAGGATAGTGCACACCAAGATCGTAAAAGCGAGTTTTTAACACACGAATGTATAGTCAAGGGTTGAGGTTGATTTATATTCACTGGAAATTCATAATTAAGAGATATTCAAATATGTATTATAAGAGTAGTAGAGCTCTTTGTGTGTGTCTCGTCCGAGGTAGTACTACCGCCACGCCTTTTTCTGCCGCCAAGCAGCAACGCTGTGTTTCGGTTTGAAGAGTGTGGTCGCTGGTGTAATTACAGGCACATGCGGCTTACATCTGTATGCCTCAAGGTGATGGACGCAGGGCAGTGCATCGTAGGGCACGTTCCTATCGTGCGTGACTTACGAGGCAATGATTTATAGGTGATGGTTACCACTTAACATTAGGTGGGCCATCGGCTTGTTCCATAAGCTAGTTGTATTAAAAAAAATGTGGCACAATGATCTTGATTAACAGCAACTTTTTAGCAAAAATCCAACTTCATATACACTGAAAAACATAATTTGAAACTATTGCTGTAACACAAACAAAAACGTCATCTGTGAACATATTTTTTGTTTTTGTTGTGATTGATTTTTCAAAAAAAGCTGAACTAATTTAAACTAATTTAGTTAAAATTTAAATAAACTTAGATAAACCTCTGAATTATGACTTACCAAGCAAAAAAAATATCATCATAATAAATTCATAATTGGCGGAATTGTATAACATACGAAAAAACATAGTCGAATTGAGAACCTCCTTTTTTGAAGTCGGTTAAAAAGAATTTCATAGATAATTTTCGCGATGGCGCTTTGTTAACTGCAATAATACATTGAAGAATACATTTTGGGGGTCTGTTCAACCCCTGACTATAAATTAGGGTGCAATCAGTGATAACTACCCCCTAACTAAAGGCCTGTTCATAATTATTGTAGCTGTACAGTTAATGCATAAATAAAGAGGGTGTAAAACGAACACTTCCGTAAACACGGTTCTTGATTACCAGGAAGAAAAAGTTTTTTTTCTTATTGTTTTTAATTCATTTTTGAAGTTATTCTAATACAATTTTGATGATATTTCCTGAGAAACTTGTAATTGCAATGCACATTATCAGTCTCTTTACATGCTCCTGAATTGCAAAAGAAATATAGGTGGATATCATGCTAAGATCAATTACGGCGAATGGCTACCCCGATACTAGCGCCGCTACATATTTTATTTTATCATTACGTTATACAAAGGAATTATCAAAAAATCGGACCGCGCATACACGATACCTATCACAAGCTTTTTTTTAATGTATCTGTAATAGTTTTATATTGTATTATTTAGGCAGGTACTTGTTTCAAGAGTTTAGTTCCTATTGGTGGCCACCAAGCTCTCCAAACAAGGTATCTGACTGAGTAACACAAAACAAAACTATTACAGATACATTAAAATAAAGCTTGTAATAGGTATCGTCAACGCGCGGTCCGAATTTTTGATAATTCCTTTGTATATTACGTAATGATTAAATAATATTGTAGTGGCGCTAGTATCGGGGTATCCATTCGCCTTAAATAAGGTGTTCCAATACTTGGGTTTAAAACTTCAGGCGGTTAAAGTACCCATCTACCCATAGCTGTTTCATACAAAAGTTCAATACATACCCGGCTAAAATGTATGAAACAGCTGTTTTTTTTTCGCGTTCACAGTGTTGTTTCCTTAGAAAAAGTTATTCATATTGATGGGTACTTTAACCGCCTGACGTCTTAAACCCAAGTTTTGGAACACCTTGTATAAGGAGTAAATTTTCGGAAGTGTTCTTTTTACACCCTTTATAACTTGATGAAAAAGTCTAATAATTTGCTAGTTTAGTATAAAATTGAGATATTTCGAGTCTAATAATTCTATAACAAGCTTAGTTTAACAATCTGCCCTCTATCGGCGTGCGTGGGCACTAGGTACGAATGGTGGCACCTGACGTGGCTAATCGGTATTCCGCGCGTTTTGTACACCATTTTATTCTTGTCTTGAGAGTACACATAATGTATAAATATATCACCATACATACCTATTTAGAGTGTAATTAGATTTTTATAATTACTATCTTGTTATTTTTCGCGTGCACCTGCAACCAATCTTCCTTACTCTTAAAATCCTCTCCATCCAAGGGTTGTCTGGAAGAGATCGCTTTCAGCGATAAGACCGCCTATTGTACATTTATTATTTATTTTTTATTTGTTATTGTACCTACTGTTGATTTGTTTGGTGTACAATAAAGTATTTTCATTTCATACAACTTATGTTGTATGGTGTTTTATGGTGGATGATGGTAATTTGTCTTCATCATAACGTGTCACTAGTTTCCTAGTACTTTCATGGTTTGCTTACGTTCCTTCACTGTTTGAGAGTACTGTCACTTTTGACCATACAACCTATGTTCTATGGTGGTCTATGGTCCATGGTCTATTGTCTATAGTCTATGGTCTACCGTGGATGGTGGATGGTGGATGGTGGATGGTGGATGGTAGATGGTGGATGGTAGATGGTGGATGGTGGATGGTAGATGGTATCACTGATGAAGCGCATGCGGCGTGAGGACCGCTCCCCCGGCTGGTAACACGGAGGTGATGACAGGCGAGGAGTGGTTACCACTCACGCTACCAACGTTGCCGACGTTACCGCCGCAGAATATCACCTGGGACAGAAAGAGGAGTTTGTATCTGAAAGATGAGCCTTAAAAACGTATAGTCATAGTCAAAGGGTTATAGTACGTGCAAAGGTATCCAACTCTCGAGTTTTGTAACCATTTTTCCTATTAAGTTTTTCGTAACGCAATCAACAATCAAATTTCAAAATCGCAATCAACCATTTTGTGTGCAATCACATTGCACACAGTTTAATTAAAACATTTTTTTAACGATAAAAAAAAACTTTTACTAACCTGTCTGCAATGTGATTGCACACAAAATGGTTGATTGCGATTTTTCGAGAATGAGTTTAGTGATTTTATATCTTTCAACATGTCGAAACGTGCGAGCGAGAGGTACATTAGCTCTTGTCGTCGCCTTAAGTGTCACCACAAAATGCCGCCACTGTCATATTTCCTGTAGTTTTCACACATTTTATCCGGACTCGCCGCACACGGTTGACGCCGGTAGTCGCCGCACGCTACAAATCGTCGCTGCTCGCTTCGTATGAAAACTACAGGAAATATGCCAGTGGCGGCGTTCTGTGGTTGTGGCCGGAGGCCCGTGTGCTGGAACACTAAGATTATATAATAATAATAATAATAATAATAATAAATAAATATTGGAGGACTTTCCACACAGCACTATCTAGCCCCAAACTAAGCCAAAGCTTGTAATATGGGAACCAGATAGCTGATATAATACATATATACTTTTTTTTTTGTAAAATACATACTTATTATATTATATAACACCCAGACAGAGAACAAACATCTATGTTCACCACACAAATGTTTGTTCTCGGTGGGGATCGAACCCACGGCCTACGGCGCAGAAGGCAGAGCTACTACCAACTGAGATGTGAAGACTGTCAAGTCCAGAGTCTTGAACACCGTCGCAAGCCTATCTATCTTCTATAGGTTACATTTCGGGGAATATGCCCAGGAAATTCACGATATAATACCGCCATCACCATTCCACCACAGGACTAGTAGACGCACGGCCGGGTATCATCCGTATCTGGTTAGCATACCACCTATTCGCACTAAGCGTTTTGCTTCTAGCTACATTATGCGAACTGCTAAGGAGTGGAACTCATTAGCGTCGTCTGTTTTTCCTGACCACTACAATCTAAATCTCTTCAAGGCTAGAGTGAATAGGTGTCTTCTAGACCGTTCTGCTCCAACGTCGCCTACATCGTCGCTTACCATCAGGTGAGATTGTAGTCAAAGGACGGTTTATTCATTATAAAAAAAAATATATACTCACTTGTGAGACAGGCGTCGCCTGCTGTCCCGGCGCCGCTAAAACATATTGTTGTTGCCTTACGCCTCCCACCTGGAATTATTAAATAAACTAATGGGAAATTATAGACAATATCTTTAAAACGGGTTCGAATCTTTGAGACTATATCTTGATTTGACTAGACAGCATTATGACTAGAGATCGGATATTCGGATGCATATTTACCTAACGTTGAGATGTTGGCTATTATGGAAAGCACTTTTTATCGAAAAATCCCAGCGTCTCGGGAAATTAAAATGTTGCTTTTGTCTAAAAATTCTAGGACCCAGGAAATTCAAATTTAGGTGACACGTATGACAATAATTGTCATTCATGTAATTTTAATTCAGGGCAATTATTGCCCTGTTACAACGTAATATGCCCCTCGGGGCCCAGAATCAACCGCCTTTCGGCTTAGTACACATGTAACGGGCACCCTGTATACATCCGATTATTTATGCAATCCCAGGATTTTAATTTTAATAAAAGTATCCTAAGAAGCCGCTTCCATAATTTGTTAGCCAAAAATTTACTTTAGGTAAATATGCATCCGATTATCCGATCTCTAATTAGGACTAAGTCACTTTCTGACCAACGGCCGGTTTCTGAAAGGCCGATCAAAACTAATCGAATGTCAAATCACTTGCTATCTCTATCTAATTCGATGTAATAGTCTAATCGTCTTTCTGATTTTCATTTTATCCTCTCCAACCAAAGGTTGTCTGGAAGAGATAGCTTTTAGCGATAAGGCCGCCTATTGTACCATATTTTATTTATGTTTCTGTATGTGTTTTTTTTGCTTTGTGTACAATAAAGCATTTATCTATCTATGAGCATTGCGCACATACATTTTTCGATAGGAAAAATCCATTTGCGCACGGATTCGAACCTACGACCTTACGATCGGAAGGCGGGGTTGCTCACCTGATGTATTTGCTGTGACTGCTGTATCTGTCTATGCTGGTTATCAGATTCCACGACCACTTGCTCCATGTAGTTACCTCCTGTAATAAAAACAATTCATTATTTCAAAATACCCTCCTCTTATCTAAGCTATTTATGGGTCCATACCCAAAGGGTAAAACCGGGCCCCATTACTAAGACTCCGCTGTCCGTCCGTCTGTCTGTCTGTCTATCTATCTATCTATCTGTCTGTCTATCTGTCTGTCCGTCTGTCACCAGGCTGTATCTCATGAGCCGTGATAGTTAGACAGTTGAAATGTTCACAGATGATGTATTTCTGTTGCCGCTATAACAACAAATACTAAAAAACAGAATTAAATAATTAAGGGGGCTCCCATACAACAAACGTTTTTTTTTTGCCGTTTTTAATGATAATGGTACGGAACCCTTCGAGCGCGAGTTCGACTTGCACTTGGCCGGTTTTATTTTATACTACTTACTGATGGAAGAAGCAGATAGCCCTTCTGATGTTAAGCGGTGACCATCACCTATAACAAAGCATTGCCTTGTAAATCATGCGCGATAGGAACGTGCCTTACGATGCACTGCCCTGCGTCCATCAACTTGAGGCATACAGATGTTAAGCCTCATGTGCCTGTAATTACACCGACCACCACACTCTTCAAACCGAAACACAGCAACGCTGCTTGGCGGCAGAAAAAGGCGTGTTTGCAGAACGCCCAATGGGCAATGGGCAGATCGCAAGATAAAAAGAAATAAAAAAAAAAAAATCAATCCATACTTAAATTAAGTTATAATTAGAATTAAATAACATTACAATTTACAACACAAACACACAATTACAATTAACAGTTCAATTCAGATTAAATAAAATTAAATGTCATACATGATGGAAATAAAAATGAAATACAAATTAAATAAAGAATAAAATAAAAATTGTCTATCCAATTAAATCTAAGCCCAAAGTTATAGCTGATGGTTACCACTTAACATCAGGTGCGCAGTCTGCTTGTCCCATCAGCAACTTGTTTATACACATTGTTGTTACTTACCAGAATTGTTTGTGTTCGGTACACTCTCGCATCCGAAGAGACAGTGCTGCACCGTCCACCGCGGCTCAAATGGTATATGTGTTTTTACCTGAAAACAATAATTAATTAATAAAATATTAGTGGATAATATTTAAAGTTAAAGTTAAAGTCAAGATCATAATGTATTTTTCAATTGAATCAAATCAATATCAAAAAAAAATATTTTGTGTCACAAAAACGTAACAATATTGGTCTCTCTCTTGTCGTGTCACTAGTTTTCGAAACAGTGTGGTGAAAGGATTTTAAGTGCGCCCCAAGAGGCTCCTTTCGAGCACTTGACACATGTAATAGAACTTTTTAGTTTCTACGACATGCCGGTTTCTTCACGATGTTTTCCTTCACCGTTTGAGAGTACTGGCATTGTGCACATACATTTTTGAACAGAATAACTCATTGGTGCAAGACCGGTTTCGAACCCACGACCTTAGGATCAGAAGGCGGGGCCGCTACCACTAGACCACCAGTGCTCTCAACAATAATAAACTCAGCTTAGTGCTTTATTAGTGTTTGATGCACTACTACAACACTGGACTTGTATGACGCATATCTCAAATTCATACTTCATTAAATTGGAGCCATTATGTGCGTGACCTGTCACAAAAAGCTCTTATAAATAAAATAAATATTGGTGGACTTTCCACACAGCACTATCTCGCCCCAAACTAAGCCAAAGCTTGTGATATGGGAACCAGATAGCTGATATGCTACATAAATACTTTTTTTTGTAAATACATACTTATAATATTATATAACACCCGGACAGAGAACAAACATCTATGTTCATCACACAAATGTTTGTTCTCGGTGGGAAACGAACCCACGACCTACGGCACAGAAGGCAGAGCTTCTACCAACTGAGCTGTGAAGGCTGTTATAGATGCAAGAACCTGATTTCCTTCACAGGTATACCTTCAGCTCTGTGGTAAGCATCAGGATGTGTCTGCATGGCAGCTTGAACACTTTACTGAAGAGGCAGGAACATTCCTGCGTCGATGTTCCGTATTTACAAATGGCAGCGCTGCTGTGTCTCCTGAAAATAAAAAGGCTCACAGTTCAGTAAAAAAAAATTTTTTTTCTTTACATCTTTTCCTACTCTAAAGTTTGCTTTACTAGTTTTCGTACATTTGAGCAAACTTTTGAGTAGGAAAACATGTATCGATCAAAATGAAATTTTTACTAAACTGTGTGCAATGTCATTGCACACAAAATGGTTGATTTTTTAAGTTATTTTATATCTTTCAACGTGGCGAAACGTGCGAGCGAAAGGCACATAAGCCTTATGCTGAATTTTCGAAAAAATAATATTTTATTGTATTGTATTTAATTGTAATTATAGCAGTTACCTGCCACCCCGATCGTCAAGGCATTTCTGTGCAAGCTTCGTCTGATGACTCATGAGGTTGTACGCGTACTGAGTTATTGTGTCCGTGGGCGATTGTTTCAGTGTCTCTGTGTCCTGGAAAAGAGATAAAAATCTGATGAATTCATTATACCTTGCAAGACAAAGAGGAGCACTATCTAGACCAGCCTCTCCCAAAGTGGGCGATAACGCCCCCTTCTGGGCGCTGCATGCCTAAAGGGGGGCGACAAGAGACCCAGTTTTTGTTCTCAAAGTGGGCAGTAGACAAAATAAGTTTGGGAACCCTTGACTAGACCGAAACCAACGTACCTATGTACTATGGCAGGGATGGCGAACCAATGGCACGCGACACAACATTTTGGACACGCCACGGATCAAAACGGTTGCATTTTTAAGCTCAAACTATCAGCTACTTCACCCGCTACCTGATACGTCAGAGACTACTTGGCTAAATCGCCCTTAAAATATTGCAAAACATATTACTAAATTTCATTGATTTTTTATTTTTAGGGTTCCGTACCCAACGGGTAAAACGGGACCTTATTACTAAGACTCCGCTGTCCGTCCGTCTGTCTGTCTGTCCGTCTGTCACCAGGCTGTATCTCATGAACCGTGATAGTTAGACAGTTGTCATTTTCACAGATGATGTATTTCTGTTGCCGCTATAACAACAAATACTAAAAAACAGAATTAAATAAATATTTAAGGGGGCTCCCATACGACAAACGTGATTTTTTTGCCGTTTTTATAGATAATGGTACCGAACCCTTCGTGCGCGAGTCCGACTCGCACTTGGCCGGATTTTTTATATTTAATTATACAAGGTGTTCCCTTAATTGTGTATATAAACTTCATGGGGCTAATGTACCCACCAATATGAATAGCTTTTTCTAAGAAACCAACACTGTGAACGCGAAAAAAAAACAGCTGTTTCATACAAAAGTTCAATACCTACCTGGCTAAAATGTACGAAACAGCTGTTTTTTTTTTCGCGTTTACAGTGTTGGTTCCTTACAAAAAGTTATTCATATTGATGGGTACTTTAGCCCCCTGAAGTTTATATGCACAATTATGGAAACACCTTGTATACACCCAGACAGAGAACAAACATATTTTCATCACACAAATATTTATTTTCAGTAGGAATCAAACCCACCTACAGCACAGAAGGCAGAGCTACTACAGCTGAGCTGTGGAGGCAGTAACGTACCCTCAATCTGGTGACGGCGAAGTTCCGTCTCTCGTCCTCAAGCTGCGTGACCACGTTGAAGAGTAGCGACACGAACTCGTCCGGTTGCATTTCTGTGCGTAGCGACACGTGGAACTTGGCTAGTAACCGCTCCAAACCCTGGAACGAGATGAAAATATTCCTTTTAACTACCTTTTTTTTAGGAGTAGTAGAGCTCTTTGTGTGTGTCTCGTCCGGGGAAGTACTACAACCCCGCCTTCTTCTGCCGCCAAGCAGCAACGCTGTGTTTCCGTTTGAAGAGTGTGGTTAAGGCGTACAGATTACACCGGTAACCACACTCTTCAAACCGAAACACAGCGTTGCTGCTTGGCGGCAGAACAAGGCGTGGTGGTAGTACTTCCCCGGACGAGCCACACACAAAGAGCTCTACTACCCTGTTCAAAATACTTTTAAATGGTTACTCTTATAATTAAATCTCAAAAACTGTACGTTCTAATAAATAAAACAAAGATATAAATTGTTTTGGAATGTAAAAGCTAAACCCTTTCATATGACACCTTATTATATTTCTGTAATTAATATTTTATAATCACTTTAAAATCTAAAAATGTAAATTTCTCAACCACTCAAACTACCAAATTTGAAAGCGATCGGATCTGCGGTTCGAAAGTAACGTAGGAATACAGATGTTAAGCGTAATGTGCCTGTAATTTCACCGGCAACTACATCCTTCAAAACAAAACACAGCAAAGTTGCTTGTAAAAACAAACCCTTTGTTTCATAGCTCACAAAACAACTGTATATAAATAGGTACCTTATGCAAGATATTGGTGTAGTTATCAGCTTCGAGCCACGAGTCCAGCTTGATGACAGCGCCGCCGGGCCGCGTCAATAAGTCCCATAGTCTGAGGGTTCCCGCTCCTGTGCCTATTATAGCACGCTTCAGCACCTGTAGTACATAAACTAAATGTAATAATCATGGTCATGTTTTCTTATTCTTGTGTCACTATATATTTAGTTAAAGAGTGAGCACAGTGATGCCCAAAGACGTAAGTATATGATACCCAGAGTAGTATGTAAGTGATGCCCAGAGACGTAAGTAAGTGATGCCCAGAGACGTAAGCAAGTGATGTCCAGATACAAGTATGTGATGCTAGAAGTAGTATGTAAGTGATGGCCCAGAGACGTATGTAAGTGATGCCCAGAGACGTAAGTAAATGATGCCCAGAGACTTAAGTAAGTGATGCCCAGAGACGTCAGTAAGTGATGTACAGAGCCGTAAGTAAGTGATTCCCAGAGCCGTAAGTAAGTGATGCCCATAGACGCAAGTAAGTGATGCCCAGAGACTGAATTAAGTGATGCTCAGAGCTGTAAGTAAGTGAGCCCAGAGACGTAAGTAAGTGATTCCCAGAAACGTAAGTAAGTTATGTCCAGAGACGTAAGTAAGTGATGCCCAGAGACGTATTTTTATTTATATGTAAGTGACTTATTTGTATGTAAGTGATACCTAGAGACCCAGACACGTAAGTAAGTGATGCCCAGAGACGTTTTTTTATTTATATGTAAGTGATTTATTTGTATGTAAGTGTTACCTAGAGACCCAGACACGTAAGTAAGTGATACCCAGAAACGTAAGTGATTCCCAGAAACGTAAGTAAGTGATGCCCAGAGACGCAAATAAGTGACGGCCAGAGACTTGTGTAAGCGTTACCTGCAGCTGCGGCGGCGCGTGGTCGGCGCGCAGCAGTGCGAGCGCGTAGGTCTTGCAGCGCGCGGCCACGTCGTGCGGCGCCAGCGCGGCGCTGTCGTCGCGCCGCGCCGTCTCCGCGCACAGCCGCGCCGCGCTGCGCGCCGCCTGCCACACGGAGCACGTCACGTGCGCCGCGGGGAACGCCGCGCGGACCCACTGCAATATACATGTACTTATACACTCACGTGACGTCATTAGGCGGACGACGGAAATGATGCGCGAAGCGACTGCAACATACACGTACTTATAAAGTCACGTGATAAACCGCTACGTCACTAGGACGACGGAAATGATGCGCAAACCCACCGCAATATAAATCTTACACTAATATTATAAAGAGGATAAGATTTGTATTTTTGTATGTAACGATTTTGTATTCAAGACTGTTTCAATATACTTGTTATTATAAAGATACGTGACAATATACTACGTCACTAGGAGGACGTCGGAAATGATGCGCGAACCGACTGCAACATACACGTAGGTACTTATAAAGTCACGTGATAAACCGCTACGTCACTAGGAGGACGTCGGAAATGATGCGTGAACCCACTGCAATATACATCTACACTAATATTATAAAGAGGAAAGATTTGTATTTTCGTATGTAACGATTTTGTATTCAAGAATGTTTCAATACCTATAGATTGTTTATTAGAATTTTATTAGAATATACACGTACTTGATCACGTGACAATTGTGAAAACTACCTATTCCGACCCCAGTACCCCAAGTATGAGATTTGCTTACGATATTTCGTTTTTCGTTTTACGTTTTTGTTCCGTGTTCATTGCGGGTTTTGTATGAAGACGCGATAGGGATACCGATATGGAACTTTACAAAATAATATAGTGAAATATAGTAAGCAAATCTCATACTTGGGGTACTGGTTATAACTCTACTAGTGATAGTATGGCTAGTGATAGAATGATAAATAGACACAAACAAAGATATGAGGATATTCCTAAGGCGAAGACAACCGGTAATGCTTCTCGCTCTCACATTTCGTTTTGAAAGATGTAAAATCACCGAACTTATATGCCAGTACTATCAAACGGTGAAGGAAAACATCGTGAGGAAACCGGCATGTCATAGAACCTAAAAAGTTCTAAAACATGTGTCAAGTGCTCGAAAGGAGCATTTTGAGGCGCACTTCAAATCCTTTCACCACACTGTTTCGCTAGAAACTAGTGACACGACAAGAGAGAGAGAGAGACGTGACAATACACTACGTCACTAGGAGGACTTCGAAAATGATGCGCGAACCCACTGCAAAATACACGTACTTATAAAGTCACGTGATAAACCGATACGTCACTAGGACGACGGAAATGATGCGCGAACCCACCGCAATATACATCTACACTAATATTATAAAGAGGAAAGATTTGTATTCAACGATTTTGTATTCAAGACTGTTTCAATACCTATAGATTACTTGTTTATTAGAATTTTGCTTGCCACACGGAGCAGGTCACGTGCGCCACGGACCCACTGCAATATAAATGTACTTGTAAAGTCAGGTGATAATACACTACGTCACTAGGAGGACGTCGGAAATGATGCGCGAACCCACTGCAACATACATCTACTCTAATATTATAAAGAGGAAAGATTTTTATTTTTGTATTTTTTTTGCGCCTCAAGATGCTCCTTTCGAGCACTTGACACATAACACATGCTATAGAACTTTTTAGGTTCTATGCTATGCCGGTTTCCTGACGATATTTTCCTTCACAGTTTGAGAGTACTGGCATTGTGCATATAAATTTCTGAACAGAAAAACTCATTGGTGCACGACCGGTTTCGAACCCACGGCGGGGCCGCTACCGCTAGACCACTAGTGCACAGATCAGTGGTAACATACCTGTTGGCATTTTGTAGGGTCACAGACCACACATCGGACCTGCCTCCACGCAGGGTTGCAGGATTTGAATGTGTCTAACAGCCACGTAAGGTCTTCTCCAATCATCGTAGAAATACCTGAATGAATATAACTACATATTAATATTTTTATAGTTATAACTTATGTAATATAGTGTATGTCCTGTTACGGTTGCCATGTAATATCGTGTGCCGGAGGCGTGGAGGAAATAAAACGTACAGTCACATCTTGAATGATTAACCTTTATTTTTGCATATGTTGTATCTTATATACTAAAGTATACGTGACATCGTGCCATTATACAATTCACTTGATGAACATGTCCAACCTACTTCGGTTCGTGTCAGATTGATGGAACACGCTTCCGCTACCATATCTCACTTACGAAAAAATAAAAAAATAAGACAAATAATCATTTATTGTACAACTGTGTAAATAGATCTTACAGAGGTAATTAAGAGCACTGGTGGTCTAGTCGTAGCGGTCGTGGGTTCGAAACCGGTCGTGCACCAACCAGTTTTTCTGTTAAAAAAGATTATGTGCACAATGCCAGTACTCTCAAACGGTGAAAAATGTTTAATGTATTTAAACGGTTTTAATGTATTCTTGATTTGAGTCTGATATAATACTTTTTTTTTTGTAAATTCATACTTATTATTATGTAACACCCAGACAGAGAACACACATCTATAATCATCACCCAAATGTTTGTTCTGTGTGGGGATCGAACCCACGGCCTACGGCGCAGAAGGCAGAGCTACTACCAACTGAGCTGTGAGGACTGTCTATTAAAGTATTCGACTTACCTGCACTAACAATCACAGATTTTCCATTACCATCTTCCGCCAAGAATAAGGTAACGTTGAATTTGACACTCGGCGGTGTGCCGTTACCAACTGTAGGTATCGAGCTGTCGAATTCTATGCCTGTAGGAATAAGGTTTCAAATCGTTTAATTTAGAATTTAATAAAATATACATGTTGACGATGTTGTTGTGGATGTGGATGGTTTTAGAAAGAGAGGTAGGCCAAAGAAAAGATGGATGGACTGTGTGAAAGTTGACATGAGTAAGAAAGGAGTGAGCACCGAGATGACGAATGATAGAGGAGAGTGGAAGAAGAAAACCTGTTGTGCCGACCCCACTTAGCGTGGGATAAGGGCAGGAAAATGATGATACATATCTATTGCACTTATGTTGTAAAGCCGGCGCCAGATGCCTATTGCCTATGTTGCACCTACTACAATGTAAAAATTTTCTGTATTTTTTTTTTCTGAAAATAAAAACCTATTATTTTTATTATTATTATAGATACAGCTTCACTTGTTTGAACACTTTTTTGACACGAGACTTTGTATTCAAAGACACGAGACTTTGTATTCAAAGCCTTTGTATACATAGAGCTCTACTAAACTTTAATACCCAGTTTACACTCAGCTCATGTCCGTGGAAATGTGCAGAGACATGAGCAGGGACTTTGGCAATGTGAGAATGTAAACATGCCACTTCCATGTCCACTCGCGTTGCCGCTCGCGTTCCGCGTG
Organism: Chloroclysta siterata; assembly: GCA_932294275.1. Taxonomy (NCBI): domain Eukaryota; kingdom Metazoa; phylum Arthropoda; class Insecta; order Lepidoptera; family Geometridae; genus Chloroclysta; species Chloroclysta siterata. The sequence continues at coordinate 5,497,468 of OW028595.1, forward strand.
TTGTGAACACACATTGCCGGCGACGCTGCCGCAGACATATGGACGGCAACATTTCCGTCCACGCGAATGCCAGCGCGAATGTCTAAATGTAAACGCAGTAATAGGGCACGTTCCTATCCTGCTTGACTTACGAGGTAATACTTTGTGATGGATGCCACTTAAAACCAGGTGGGCCATCAGCGAGTGTCATAAAAAAACCAGCCAGGTAAAAGTCGGCCTCGCGCACGAAGAATTCCGTACCATTATCTATAAAAACGGCAAAAGAATCATGTCTGCTGTAGGGGAGCCCCCTTAAATATTTATTTTATTGTTTTTTAGCATTAGTTGCTATAGCATCAACAGAAATACATCTGTGAACATTTTAACTATCACGGTTCATGAGATACAGCCTGGTGATAGACGGACGGACAGCGGAGTCTTAGTAATAGGGTCCCGTTTTACCCTTTGGGTACGGAACCCTAAAACATCCAGACATCGTAACTTTCGGATTTATACATAGTAGGATAGTATTTGGAACAAGAAATGGTTCCTGTATCGTTACTTACCGGTCTCAACGCAGAGAAATTGTGGTACAGCGTTGAACGCGAGTTGCATTGTAGGGGTAGTCAGGTACACACATTGAACGCAGCCTGACGATGAGTGTAGCAGCTTTACGCCCGCATCTGAAATTACAATTATTATTTAAATTACACATTAAGAGCCACTCACAATAGAGAAGTTAAAGTCAAAAGGTATTTATTCAATAAAATCGCAAGGATCACTTCAAAAACCTTTTTTCTTGAAATAAATTAAGAATGTACTCAGTTCTCATAAAATGGTCATAGCGACCTGGTCTGATGATGGAGACAAGGTCTGTTCAACGGAACTCTTTAATAAATAGGCCAATTCAGTTGAAACTTGGTTACTATACTTAGTAGGTTCGGTAATACAATGTTCGGACTTGCGTCTGACTACCACCTACTATAGTAGTTTTTAAACTCTCGCGATCATAACACATATTTAAAACATCATCATTTAGATCATAACATAGCAGAGCACCTTGTGGATTCAGGACCTAATCACTGGATTGAACTTCATGATCCCAAGGTACTGTCCAATGAACGACACTACCACAAAAGGATGATTCGTGAGGCGATTGAAATTAAGAAATATCCTAATTTCAATCGTGAAGACGGATTCAGACTTTCTTCTACGTGGAATCCCGTCATTGGTAGGTGTGTACGTCGCGATGTGTTATCGAAGTGTGCGGACACTGTCAGTGTTGTGTGTCGTAGTGTGAACACGGACATTATGGTTTCTGACGATCAAGTGAGGGTAGTTGTTGAAACTGCTTCCACTTCTCGACGACGGTAGATCTCAAGTTCAATGCTCCAGTCTGCCCGCGACCACGGCTATTGCAACATAGCCGAAACGTCGGGAAAATAATAAAGGTAAACGCGATAAATACCCGTGTAATACTTTTAAATATACCACCTACTATAATTTTCGCAGCGTTCGGATCGCATCACGAAATCTCAGTTCGGGGCGAACCACTAGTCGAAACCAACTTAATTCTATAGTCAAGTTAAACACTCGTTGCAAACACAGTCATAAATTATCGGAACGAGACAGCAATATGGCTCTCTCTCTCGCACTCAGGAGAACGGCACGATCCTTTTGTTTAAGCGCAGAGATGTGCATTATTGGAGTCGATAAGAACTATCGATACATTCATACCGACTACCGATAATGTGCTCTGCGACGACCGCGCAACCACCGGGCGCTCTCGCTGAGTCATTCTTTTATCGATAACGTGCATGCGCCCGCGCCGAGTACTCTCAACACTAGTGTTAAGATTATTTATGACAGAGTTACAGCGAGTGTTTAACGCGACTATAGTTTCAATATCTTAAAATAGCCTTGCTGATGTCTTTAAGCTTCTTCGCCGGTATACTTACCAAAGCTAAGTTGCAACTTTCGAACCACATGATCGTATTTGGTGTTGAGCCAGCGAACCGCTGACGCGCCTAAGGCAGAGAGCTGTTCTTCCGTTGTTATCACTTGTGACTCCGTCCTGTAATTGTAATAGTTATATAGGGTGTCCCAGAAACCGACGTCAACCCGGAAACGGGTGATAAGCCAAGTCATAATAGTTTAAAAAAATCTAAGTTATGTATTTTTAATATTATTGTGGCATTTAAAAAGAAACGAAAAAATATACACCCCGTGATGGTCTTTTGACTCGCGTTACTACAAATCTTTATTTTTTTATCAATATAATTTTTATTATGTAATCCTGAATAATGCCTCTGTAAGTTGTTATCAAAAATTATAAACCAACTGCTCCCATTTTGGAAGAAAATATCATTTTTTGCCCAACAAAGTATAAAAAATTATCAAAATTAATAAATTTTTGGACGCAATACAATTTACAATTGTACTCTAACTCACATAGGTCTCTCACTCTCCGAGGGAGGGTTCTCAATGATGGCCACTTCATATTCCTGCTGCTCTTCCACCTGGGGGGTGCTGGAGATCTCGTACTGCTGGTATGTATTCGGCTGTTCTTCTTGTACTTGTTGCTGGAACATAGCAAGTGCATGAGGAAGTTAGAGCTTGTGGCGGGCCTACATTAAGTCTGCAACTCAAGATTCTTTAAGGATATCTAAGGAGGGTAATCAGAGGTTCGTACATTTGGCGCATACCATACCCACAAAATTTAGTAGAGCTCTTTGTGTGTGGCTCGTCCGGGGAAGTACAACCACCACGCCTTTCTCTGCCGCCAAGCAGCAACGCTGTGTTTCGGTTTGAAAATTGTGGTTGCCGGTGTAATTACAGGCACATGAGGCTTAACATCTGTATGCCTCAAGTTGATGGACGCAGGGCAGTGCATCGTAGGGCACGTTCCTATCGTGCGTGACTTACGAGGCAATGCTTTGTTTTAGGTGATGGTTACCACTTAACATCAGGTGGGCCATCTGCTTGTTCCTTAAGCTAGTAGTATAAAAAAAATGTAGTTGTTGCAAACCCATCCTCTATTCTAGAATAATAACTCGTTCCCTCACGACGTTTTATTTCGCACTTTGAGAGCATTGGAATTTATTCGAATGGAAAATATTGTTGCACGAACTTACTTAACTAGCCCCAAACTAAGCCAAAGTTTGTCATATGGGAACCAGATAGCTGATATAATACATATATACTTTTTTTTGTAAATACATAATTATATAACACCCAGACAGAGAACAAACATCAATGTTCATCACACAATGTTTGTTCTCAGTGGGGATCGAACCCACGGCCTACTGCGCAGAAGGCAGAGCTACTACCAACTGAGCTGTGAAGGCTGTCGCAATGCTTTGTTTATAGACGATGGTTACCATACCATCAGGTTATCTGTTTGTTACATAAGCAATTAGTATTTTAAAAAAAATGTGTATTAGGTGTATACTTACAGTGGTAACTTCAGCATTATTTTGAACAAAATTCCCTCCTTCCTCTTCCGGCTCCCCTTTAACATCGTAGATAGTCTCCGCCATCACAATCCTGCCCGAGTTGTCCATAGTCCACATGCCTCCGAATGCAAACTGGGACGGGTTTCCATTCTGCTCATAGAGGATAACCGTGTTCGGGCCGAGTTGAACTGGCTCCCCTTTCATGTTTACAAATACCTGGTAGATAAATATGGTATATTTTATATATTTTTGGTGCATGCAAATGCTAGTCAGCATTCACAATCTATGTACTGAGTTTTTTTTTAATTGTTTATATGCTATCAGCCATGTGATATAATCAAGGATGTACTCCAGTGAATATATATATCCTAAGATGATTAGTTTTGTGTTTCCAGTATGTTTCAGCGCTTTAATCTTTTCCGTGAGTTTGGCTCCAGTAGGTTTACAGCCAGATGGTTAAGGTGTTTTGCTAGTCTAGTTTTATAGGATTTTTCCAATACTGCCGCCCTGTAGCTAAAAGGCTGTTAAATGCAAAATCTACTTTTTGAGTTACGCGAGACAAAAGCAAAAGGCGGTTAAGCTTACAAAAAATATTTAACGGCAATCAAGCTAGGCAACCAACGTACCATTTAAGTTGATGTAAAAATGAAATAACCATTAGCCATTTTTAAGCTTAGCAATGACACTTAGCAACATTTAAGCATTGAATTGATATTAATTTGGTTCCGCTAACGGCATTTTCTTTTTTCATATTTCGAAAACTATTAAAGCTATTTGAATTCTGATAAAATTGGTCGATGTGGCTTTTTTTTTCAGATTACAATGAAAAAAGTCGAAATTGAGCAAGTGTTGGATAACGGCATTTTAGCTATAGGACGGCAGAATAGATGAAATGTATTTCACTGTGTTTTACTCTTCTTAAGTATAACGCTGAGCTGGAACCGATTAGCTGCAGTAGCACACATACCTATATATTTTTTAATTTACATACTTCTCTCTATTTATTATCTGTCCATTTAATTATGTTATGTATCTGGGTTAAGGGATGGGGGTAGGTTAGGGGGCATAATATTTCGTAAAAAATAGCTCAAAAGATTTATGCTGAACCCTAACAAGACCCCTAAGTAAAAATCATAGTTAAACCTAGATACCGGATTGCTAAAGCCAATCAATTTTATTAATCTTTGTAGTATTTGCTGTACCTTAAATGTAAATCAGTTTTTGCCGTGCGATTAAAATTTTTATCTCTATCATATTAACATATTAGCAACTACTGAACTGAATTCAATGAAAATAGGAAAAACAAAGGTAAATAATTATGATCTGGATGTTGCTATACTTTTTTTACCTGTTAAATCAGATGAACCTGCAGGTGTAACTTAGTAAATAATAAGGCAAGGTGATTATTCTACTCATCATACCTATGTATCTCTCACTCCGAATTTGCACTCGGGCACTTATGTGACTGAGAAGGCATTGGTGGTGTCTTGTCTTGAATTTTGTTTCATTGTGTGTATGAGTGCAGACACATGGTTTATTTAGTGGGTAGGATATTTGATAGGACATATAGATTGTAATATTATAAATTACTCATGTACATTGAAAGTGCCTGTTACATATACTCTGAATATTCTCATATGAGTGTGAGTGCCCATACAAACCACTAGAGGTTTATAGGGTACAATATTTAAATAGCAACTGTACTAGTTAATAAAGTTTACTAATAAATAAAAATAAATAAAAAAATTGTGTGAATGGGACTGTTGGGAGAGGAAGACCTTGGCGGGCGTATCTCGATCAGATAGCAGACGTTCTAGAGAAGGGCCAGGTCAAGTACCCTAAACCGACGAGAATGTATGAAGAATGTTATGAGAGTGAATGAAGCAAAGGACCGTAGCAAGTGGAAATCCGTGGTCTCTGCCTACCCCTATGGGAAACAGGCGTAATTTTATGTATATAAAAAAAAAATGTCCTTTTAGTGAGTCTTTACTTGGATTTTTACTTTGTCCTTGCGTAGTTTGATCTGTAACCGTGTGTACAAGCAGATGTAAATAAACATAGTTCGTAAACTTACCGGCTGTTCGAAATTTCCCTCCACAATTTGGCCTGCGTGAACGATTTGCTGTCCCTGTTCGACGGGCACTTCCACAACTTGATTCGAAACTTCCACTTTATCCTTCTCACTCTCATTTTTACGCACCATTATCTTCTTTTTAGTCTCACCCTCAGAAGCCTCGTCACTTTTGCGCTTGCCTACACCCTTTTTCTTGCTTTTCTTGTCCATTTTATCACTTTCAAACGACTATTGTACCGAAAGTACGCCTCGCCCCAGACGCATCGTATCTATTGTAAAACGATTTTAGGGAGACTAGAGCAACGTAACACGAAGCGTTTTTAAATTCTATAGCATCTGCAAATGTTAGAATTGTGTTATTGCCACTGAAAAATGAACAAAACCCGAAATAACTGTCGTGCGAAAAGGACAACTCAGAACGACGCCATTTTTATGGAATGGAAGCAGCTTTTTTCTCTTTCGTTCATGGTTTTTTGTTTCTCTTATTATTTCACAATTTGTTGCCAGCCTCAAAATTATTTCATAAGTGTTGTGCTTGTTTAGTCGATTTGATTCATTTATTTTTATTTTTAAGATAAAATGTTTAGTCGACGACCGACCAGCAGCCTACGAATTGGGTATAGTTTCGTAGGACATCACTCGTCCTGTCAAAATTTGTGTTCCAGATTCCATTCAAACATTTAGCATTTATTTTTAGCTCTTTTTCTAAAACAATAGTAGAAAAGAGCACAATGCTGAAAAAGGTTAAAATATAGCTGAAAACTGAAACGCAATAAACAGCTGACCAAGGAGTTTTGTGGTGGGGGACGATTGTTTTGTTGATTTTTGTTGAGTTGTTGACCTAAATTAAAGTCCAGTTTTCCTGTTTAGACCGTAGGTAATCTTTGTTTAATTGACCTCTGCGGTTGATTACAATTGTTATTGATGTCGAAGGTCAACTGCTACTTATTTACATGTTCGTACTCAATACTCTGTCCATCATCCTCCAAATTGTCTTCATTGTGTTTATGTCCTTGATATCCATGAACGTAGTTCGTTATTTCTCTGGTAGTGCACGTAAAATGGCCGTTATTGCACCAGCTCTGTTCGTGAACCACGGAGGTGGCCCGTTGCCGCTTCTGGGAGACAAGGACCACGTTGGACTGACGATATTTCTCAGAGATGAACTCAAGAAACATGTTAACCTGAAGGAATTTAAAGCAATTATCCTTGTTACCGCTCATTGGGAGGAGGACATCGTGACGATATCTTCAGGTAAACACCACGATTTGTACTTTGACTACTACGGTTTCCCGCCAGAATCGTATAAATACAAATACGACGCGCCAGGCGACCCGGATACTGCTGAACGAATTCACGAGGCGTTGAAAAGCGCGGGAATACGCTCAAAACTAGACCCCAAAAGAGGTTGGGATCATGGAGTATTCGTTCCGATGATGCTGATAAACCCTTCAGCAGACATTCCTATCATCCAAATATCTGTGTTAAAAAGTCAAGATCCTGAAGACCATTACAAGCTAGGACAAGTTTTATACGAGTTTAGGAAAGAAGGAATTGCTGTATTTGGCTCTGGGATGTCGTACCACAACATGAGAGAGTTCCGGTCCGGTAGGAACAACAATAAGGTTGTGAACAAGGAGTTTGATGATTATCTCTCCAAAGTTTGCACAGCCGAAGATGAGACGGCTAGGCGGGATGGGCTACTGGTGTGGAGGCAACAGACTGGAGCGACCGAAGCTCACCCAATCCAAGCTGCTGAGCATTTGATGCCACTGCTGGTGATAGCCGGAGCTGGTGGCTCTAACGCCGGGGAAAGAATCTTCAACTGGGATATGAGTGGTATCTTTAGATTGAGCGGTTTTATATGGAAACAATAGTACAGTGTATAATAACTGTTTTTGGCCTGACTTGTAAAAAATCTATCAAAACATTTGGTTGCTTATCTTAATGCCACCTCTAACCAATGAGTAATGGCCGACAGTGGCACTGCTTATCATCTTTCAATGTTATTTTATTAATTGGATCATGTTTGGTGTAGGCTTTATTTTTAAGCTTAAGTTAACTTTTTATAAGATTATTTATCAAATCTAAGATGTGCTTGCTTTTTTTTGAGCATTTATACATAAATGTACATTAATTGTAAAGCCGTTTCAATAAACATTTATGGGCAAATTCTCAAAAAAAGACACTCATCAACTATTTAAACTTTTTATCAACCATTTGAAAGATAAGATTGAGGAAAGTTCCAATAAGGAATCCTAGATGGCAGCAGTGAGCCGTAGTATTGGTACGACGAAACAATTTATATTCTGTGGTATTGGTGATTCTAACATGAAATGCATTAGAATGTAAAATTTCATATTAAATGCTGAAGCAATTGAAAATGAAACTAAACTTTCGTTTCCGGTGAACGCCAGTGCCATTATGGAATAATCGGGAAGGATTTTTTTTGCATCATTATGTAGTCCTTGTAAGATTCTACCTAGACGCCGATCTATAGTTCGCGCCACCGCTGAAGTCTTACGGCAAAAGCGGGAAATAAATTTAGATCTAGATCATTCGGATTTCTGTGGTGGCGAGAACTCTACATAACAGACCGACGACACGTGAGGTGAGGATCGCGGGTAGTCGATCTGTAGATGGATGGAGAGGGCTCAAATCGTTCTTTCTGGAAATGTATAGGGAAGGCTTCTTCAGGCTTATGACGATAAATGAACCTTAGTTCAATGTGTTAAGATTTAAAATGGGACCACAATAATAATAGGTACATACCTTCTTTTCTGAACTTGCTTTAGCTAGGTTTTGTATTTTCGTTTCGCATTTGCGCGAAATTTAAACAGATATTTGTAATAGGAATGTATTTATTAATAGTAAAATGCTTCCTATTAAACTACAAAACTGACCATAAAAATAATACTTTGTAAAACATACAGCCGGTTTCTGAAATCCCGATCAAACTAATCGCCTGTCAAGTCACTTGCTATCTCTATCTAATTCGATGTAATAGCTGAAATGGCGAGTGACTTGACATCCGATTAGTTTTGATCGAGCTTTCAGAAGCCGGCCGATAGTGTACCTATGGGAAAACGATTATTCTTTCGACTTTTTTTGTTATACGAACTTATTTATTACTTACTTAACTTTACTTAAAAAGTACTTACACATTCAAGCCAGGTGTTATACCAAGCTCATCACAGAGTTCTTTTGTTTCGAGCTTTCAGAAACCGGCCGTGAGTCTTAGAAAATAGGTTACTTTTATCGCAAAACGCAATTGATAAATTTAATCAGCTTATTTACATAATGAAGTGAAATGAATATTTAAAATGTTTTTTATTTGGTTGCAATACAAAACGATGTAAGTTATATGATAACATTTCTATATTTTATTTAATAAAATAATTGTTAATCAAATTATGACTTTTTTACCTCAAATACCTATGTACCACTCATGCAGAGTAGCTAGGTGGACAAGGGCCCGGGTGCATAGAGAAAGAATCGGGCATAGAGAAACAATTTTGTGAGCAGGCTCAAGGTTTTCTAGCTTCGGGAGCTGGCTGACACTCTCTTTTCAAAGCTAAGGTTAGGGCCCCCTGAGCTCCGGGGCCCTGGTGCACTGCACCACCGGGCCCTACGATAGCTACGCCACAGCACTCATCTCTACATAGATACTAGAAAGGGTCTAGGTACTGTCACGCATACGTTTTGAAATTTGTGGCGTTAACGTATCGTACCGATATTCAACCTAATTTTGTGGTAGTATGGGATACGGTACGTTTACGAAACGAACGTCAAAATCGTTCATGATTAGGCATCTCACCATCACCTATATCAAAACACGTAAGTCACGTACTATAGAAAATTGCCCTACGATGCCCTGCCCTGCGTTACTAGTATAGTAGTATTCTCTTATCGGTGCCTGCGTCCATCAAGTCTGGAGGCCTCTGGGCAACAAAGGAGTGGAGGCCCCCTGGCCCCAAATTATATTCCAAATAAAACGAACACGATTTTCCAGGTCGAGCTTTTCAATCAATAATTTATTATGCAACCAAGTACCTACCTAGAGTTTACCTACTTTTATTGTACCTAGTCTCCATTGTGGGGGCCCCTCTGTCGTGGAGGCCCCGGGGCCATAGCCTCGGTTGGCCTTCCCTAAATCCGGCCCTGAATTTCACCGCCAAACACTCTTCAAACCGAAACACAGCGTTACTTTTTAATTGAGCCTCAAGAGGCAATACTTATAATACTTATGATAATAGGTACCTCTCTTCTCTTGTCGTGTCACTAGTTTCTTTCGAAACAGTGTGGTAAAAAGATTTAAAGTGCGCCTCAAGAGGCTCCTTTCGAGCACTATAGGTAGGTAGGTACTGGGTGTTATAGGTGTAGGTACCCATTCAGAGAACCAACATCTATGTTCTAATACTTTTGTATTAGAAACAGCTTGAGCAGTACTTTTGTATTTCTTTGGTATTACAAAAGTACTGCTCAAGTCTACCAAGACAAACTAGAAAACCACCCCAACCAACTAGCACAGAGACTCACTGATCCCACATACATGAGAAGACTTAAATGAAAAGATGTCATGCTCTTGACTGTACTCTCCCCGACAATAAAACCTACAAAATATTTGCTCATAGTTTTAACAACTGATCGCAGATAAAACTTGGAAAAAAAAAAAAAAAACTAACTACTACTATAATACTACTTTATACTAACTGAGCTGTGAAGGCTGTCGGAATCTAAGACTATGCTATAAGAGTCAACAAAAAACCACCAAATTATCTGAAATTACCTTTTAGTGTCATTCATCGAAATGTAGGACACTCATTTTAGCCTCTGAATAATTTAAGTGGCATTATTTCATAGAATTACCTACTATACCACCACAAAAATTAAAGTAAGAGCCGAGGTTCCGTACGTAATATAAATATTAATTTTAGAATTCAAAAACTATTATATTTTGGTTGATCATGAAATTCTTTGCTAAGGGACTTGTTACTTGTTCATTTTTTTTTCTTTTCGCTCCTCTCGGAGCGGGCTATAGTTCTAAGACCATACCGCCTAGTCTTACGTTTTGTTTTTTCCCTTTTGTTTATATATGCAGATTCTGTCTTGCGTGTTTTTTTTTATATGCAGAGATCGTATCTATTACTGATACACGTCTGAATGAAAACACTTTGTTTCATTATAAGTAAACACAAAGTTTATGTGCAGAGATGTTGCCATTATTTTTGCAAAATCCAGAAATATGTGTTTGAGAAACTGAAATCGTCAACCCACGGGGTTTTTATGTTATCAAGGTTTAAAAGGATAAAAAAACCGGCCAAGTACGAGTCGGACTCGCGCAAGAAGGGTCCGTACCATTATCTATAAAAACGGCAAAAAAAAATACGTTTGTTGTATCGGAGCCCTCTTAAATATTTATTTTATTCTGTTTTTTAGTATTTGTTGTTATAGCGGCAACAGAAATTACATCATCTGTGAAAATTTCAACTGCTGTCTAACCATCACGGTCCATCACAGCCTGGTGTTAGGCGGACGAACAGTGGAGTCTTAGGGTCCCGTTTTACCCTTTGGGTACGGAACCCTAAAAACAAGATATAGTGAGATTACTCAGTGACCACACTTCATTACACTTTAGAAAAGATATTTGCTAGTTTGTTGCGTTAATAAAAACACAAAAAAACACCACGTGAACAAATCTACTTTACTAGTAGACTATGTTAGGTATTTACTACGTCACTACATAGTATAAAACAAAGTCGCTTTCTCTGTCCCTATATTCCTATGTATGCTTAAATCTTTAAAACTACGCAACGGATTTTGATGCGGTTTTTTTATAGAAAGAGTGATTCAAGAGGAAGGTTTATATGCATAATACAAGCATAATCTCTTAGGGATAACCCACAATAACTGTGCGAAGCCGGGGCGGGTCGCTAGTAGCTAATAATAGAATATTTAATAATACATTCGGCGGTATCACCGTAGAACGCCGACGCGGCGGCATTCATAATTTAGTTGAAAATTGGTCTCAGTCACTAGCGCTACGTCGTAGCGGTAGCGTGCTACGGTGCTACGGTGCTACGCCAGTGAAAAGAGTTGGAAACTTTTTAGTTCGGTCCGTTGTGGTTTCTGTAAGAAGGTTTGTATTTGTATTGTACCCGTCGATTTTTCAAAGACGTCTAAAATTCTTCAATCGTTTACTTGATTTAAAATTAAAAAAAAATAACAGTAAAATTAACTTTAAAAGATAGATTAGCTTATTGTTAATTTACCACAAAACATAAATTGTTATATTTCTCAGAAACGAATCAACGAATGTATGCGATTTTAAATCGAATCATTTTTCAAATTTCGATCGAAAATCGTGGAATAACTTGGCAATGACAAATGAATATTAAAAATAAACGAGAATCTTACGAGACTTTTATAATATTCTTCTGTGTACGCATAGGATAAAAAAAATAGGGTAAATATTTTTTTTGTTTTAAAGCCATGGAGCATAAACGTAACCTGAGTACATTATGTGAAAATAATAACAGCTTCACGAATTTGATCCACAGGCACCTCAGGTAGAGTAGATATAGATACCTCATCAGATTTCTCAGTACCTATCAAGTACTAAGATTCTTTGAGAATAATAAATTAATAAATATTGGTGGACTTTCCACACAGCACTATCTAGCCCCAAACTAAGCCAAAGCTTGTAATATGGAACCAGATAGCTGATATAATACATATATACTTTTTTTTTTGTAAATATATACTTATATTATATAATACCCAGACAGAGAACAAACATCAATGTTCATCACAAAAATGTTTGTTCTGTGTGGGGATCGAACCCACAGCCTACGGCGCAGAAGGCAGAGCTACTACCAACTGAGCTGTGAAGGCTGTCAAGAATATCTTAGTAGTCAGAGAATACGTCCAAAAATAAACACATTTTTCAGATGTTGGTATTCCACATGTGACAGGTTGCAAGCCATCGGCGGTATTAGAATACTAGCTGGTTTCCTCACGATGTTTTCCTTCACCGATTGAGAGCACTGGCATTGCGCACATATATTTTTTTTTAATAAAATCGTGCATTACTGGTTTTGAACCAACGACCTGACGATCAGAACGATGCCACTCTCCCATTAGACCACCGGCGCTTTGTACTCGTATAATATGAGGTGTTGACTGTAAATAAAAATTATAGAATAACGCAGTTCTACTGAAATTAACTGAATAAAACTGGTGAGTATATCGCTCAGCGCATCAGCATTGCCGTTCAGCGTGGCAATGCAGCCAGTATCTTGGAGCGCTTCCGATTGCCACAGATTTGGATCAGTTGGGCTATCTCTAGATCGTTTGCAGATCTAGAGATAGCTCAACTGTTTCATATGCATTTTGTACATTTTTTAAATATTTGTGTTCATTGTAATTTTCTTTGTAAATAAAGTTTGTTTGTAAAACTAGGTAGGGTAGGTAAACCCGAGTTGAACGACCCAGTAAATAGTCCGCATTACACGTAGTGCATAATTAATGAACTGTGCGCGTGTTCCCGTGGGAACCGTGACTAATTGACCACCGTTTATACTCTTAGTCGTTGGCTTTCTGCCGCCAAGCAGCGTTGCTGTGTTTCGTTTTGCATAATAAAAAGAAAACTTTTAATAAAAGCTTACGATAAAATATCTGATATTAAGGGCCGGTTTCACCATGCTCTGTTAGTTACTAATCAAGGATTAAAAGACCGTGAAATCAAACCTTAGCTGTCAAACGCGTACATTTTGACATATTTAACGGCCCTTTAATCCTTTGTTAATCTAACAGAGCATGGTGAAACCGGCCCTTAGTCGTTGGCTTTCTGCCGCCAAGCAGCGTTGCTGTGTTTCGGTTTGCATAATAAAAAGAAAATTTTTAACAAAAGCTTACGATAAAATATCTGATATTATAGATGACAAGAATGCTTGGGACTGAACTATGCTCAAACTCATTACAAAAACTAAACAATAAAGTACCATATTGTAAAAATAATCATACAAAAAAACGCTACGAACCAAGCCGTAAGTTTCTTGCCTGTTCTTCTAGGCTTTGGTGCGAGGAACTGGCGATTCACCTAGTACGAGTATATAAGACGTTTCAAAGTGATCCTCGTGCTTGTACTGAATAAAGACCGAATTTTTTGATCACGACTTTAGGATCAAATGGCCGCTGCCAGACCACCAGTACCCCAATTTTGAGTTTTTTATTTCGTCTTTCGTATTGTGTTCGAGAAGCCACCCTCGGGTCTCGTCTGAAAACCAGCGCTGCTTACCATCTATGGATGGTCAGCAGCAGCATAATAAGAGCTCGTATAGCGGCATTCTGGGATCGGTTAGGTCGCTCCAACAACACTATCCTGAGGGCTGTGTCTGACTATCTGGCCAACCACATTTTCAGGCACTGGATCTCTATCCACATGGACAGAAATAGAAAATGGCAGACACAGATAAGGAGTACTGCCAGTGTCAGTCATTTTTTACTTATAATTGACTGATTTTTTACAAAAATTTTAATAATGTAACCATTGTTTTTATTTTTATTCTTCATTTCTTGTGATATGGGTCTTGTTTGTACAAATTGTGCCTGAAATAAATGACTTTTATTTATTACTAGCAGCGAAACCCGGCGTTGCTCGGGTTAAAATACATCGCATGTACTGACGAAAAGTTAAGTACTTATATATCGTCAAATATAGAAATTTCTAGTAAGTACCAAAACACTCTAGTATATTCAAATAGTTCGGTCGTTTTTGTTTCTCGGAATTACTTGAATTTGTTTAATTACTGTTCACTCGAACTTTGAATGATCTTCAAGTTGTAGGCATTTTGAAAGTTTCTAGATCATTTCAGAAATTTTTAGAATTTTCTAGATAATTTCAGAAACTTTCTACAACATTCTAGTTCGATTACAACAATTGAAACTATTTTAGAATTTTCTAGATCATTTCAGAAACTTTCTACAACATTCTAGATCGATTACAACAATTGAAACCATTTTAGAATTTTCTGGATTATTTCAGAATTTTTAGAATTTTCTAGATCATTTCAGAAACTTTCTAAAACATTCTAGATCGATTACAACAATCGCAACCATTTTAGAATTTTCTAGATCATTTCAGAAACTTTCTACAACATTCTAGATCGATTACAACAATTGAAACCATTTTAGAATTTTCTGGATTATTTCAGAATTTTTAGAATTTTCTAGACCATTTCGGATCAATTTTATCGATTGCACACATTTTGGAACTTTCTAGATCATTCCAGAAGCTTACTGAAATATTCTAGATCGATTACAATAATTGCACGGCTTTTTGAAACTTCTTGGAACTTTCTAGATCATTCCAGAAAGTTGTCGAACTTTCTATATTGATTTCATCAGTTGCACACATTCTGGAACTTTCTAGATCATTCCCGAGATTCCCGAGTTTTTAAGAATTTGACAGAAGTTTTCTGTCCTTCTCTAACATGTATAGTTAGAGAAGGACAGATATATATTATTCCACATTTTCGCCCCCCACAACCACCCCCTTCCACCCACCCCGACCAAACTCCCTTATGCACACCAGGAGACCAAGGGGTATTTGCCATCCCAACGGGAAGTTGATCGAAGTTGCGGATCATAGAGAAAACCGTGGACACACGTACGAACATTAGCATTTTATCTCTAATACTATAAGAATCAAAGTCCTGACTGACTGACTGACTGACTGACTGACTGACTGACTGACTGACTGACTGACTGACTGACATATAGACAACGCACAGCCTAAACCGCTGGTCCTAGAGACTTGAAATTTGAGGAGTACATAGGTCTTATGGCGTAGAGGTGTACTAAGAAGGGATTTTTGGAAATTCAACCCCTAAGGGTGTAAAAAGGGATGAAAACGTTTGTATGAAAAATTGTATTCCTTGAACCTACAAACTTGAAACTTGGAGTACATATACTTCAAGACAAAAAAATAGGAAATACATTTTTAGTTTTTTAAAACTACCCTTAATAAGTGTGCTAAGGGATGTAAAAGTATGTATGGGAGTTTTTTGACCGCTGGTCCTAGAGACTTGAAATTTGAAGAGTACATAGGTCTTATGGCGTAGAGGTGTACTAAGAAGGGATTTTTGGATATTCAACCCCAAAGGGTGTAAAAAGGGATGAAAACGTTTGTATGAAAAATTGTATTCCTTGAACCTACAAACTTGAAACTTGGAGTACATATACTTCAAGACAAAAAAATAGGAAATACATTTTTAGTTTTTTAAAACTACCCTTAATAAGTGTGCTAAGGGATGTCAAAGTTTGTATGGGAGTTTTTTAACGCGTGGTGCGATTGATTTAAAACTTGAGGTAAATATACTAAGAAATAAATAATTAAGAATGACGCTTTTGACTTCTGATAATTACCCCTGCAAAGGGTGCAAATGGCTGGTAAAAGTTAGTATGGGAGATTTTTAACACATAGTGCTATTGATTTCAAACTTGAAGTTAATATCATCATCATCATCATCATCATCAGCCCAAAGAAGTTAATATACTCCACAATAAATAATGTAAAATCACGTTTTCAATATTTTAAAACCAACCCTGCAAAGGGTGCAAAAGACTGACAAAGTTTCAAGGTTTGTATGGGAGATTTTTAAAGCGTAGTGTAATTAACTTCAAACTAAAAGAAAATGTGTTCTGTGGATAAATGACAAAAAGACAGTTTGATTTTCGAAAACAACCTCTAAAACGTTACCCTCCTTCGTTGCGCTCAGGTAAAAAGGATACAACAAGGCGTCAATGTTTGTAAGGGACATTCTAAAACGGGAATCTTGAGTTGGTACGAAGAGATTTTAGGGTATCTACCGTGCCTGGGGATCAAAGTGGTGAAGCTGTTTCGTTTCGTTTTTTTTTGGGGTTGAAACTAGGAACCAATAAGTACATATTTTCCGTGTAAGGTTGTCTTTGTTGTATTTGTCATGTTTGTGCCAAACTCAGTACCTATACCTACCTACCTACCTAATATAGGTAATGTACGCCTATAGGTATCTCTTATACCTGCGTAGGTATCCTACCCTAATAATATACAAATCAATGCGAAAGTTACGATGTTTGGATGTTTGTGGCTCAATTACGGCTCACCACTTCAACGCGTGCGAAGCCGCGGGAAGCCTCTAGTATAATATATTAAGATTTATTTTATTTATTTCGCTGGGACCTGTTTGTCGCACTTGGCAAGGAGGACTACCTACTCTGCACCTTCTCTTTTTACCTACATTTGTCTCTTTTGTAGATTATATTATGCTATTAGTTACTAGCTTTTAAATTTAAAGTCCACATAATATGTTTGTGTGACAAATACAATACAATACAAAATCATTTATTCATGCCACAAATACACAGTTTATAAAAAATACAAGAAAAGACATTAAAAGTAAGTGACACAAATTGGCCGTCACTCAGCATAAATGCTATAGCAGCATACGCTACTATACGCTGGTCTTCCGTGACACCAGTACGCGACAACGCAGAAAAATAAATACATTTTCTTTCTTCCTTTCAATTCCTTTTTCGTCAGGTCTATTTTTTGTATTGAGACACGTGAGTTCTCAGAACGCCCGATATATAGAGGTGCTTATCGAATCTCCATACAAAAAAGGGCTGACGTCACGAAAAATGGAATACGAAAAACAGACTGTGGGGTACTGTGGTCTCGAAAAATATTTTTCTGTAACTTTCAGAACATGATTGTGAAGGCTGGCACCATATCAAAAGCAGCTGCGTGGCTACTAGGAACTATCAACTTTATAGTGATGGTAAGAATATAAATCTTAAAGCTAATCTTATTTTGATCGATACAAGTTTTCTTATACAAGGTGTTCCATAAGCTGTGTATATAAACTTCAGGGGGCTAAAGTACGCAAAAAAAAAACAGCTGTTTCATACAAAAGTTCAATACCTACCAGGCTAAAATGTATGAAACAGCTGTTTTTTTTTTGCGTTCTCAGTGTTGGTTCCTTAGAAAAAGTTGTTCATATTGATGGGTACTTTAGCCCCCTGAAGTTTATATACACAACTTATGGAACACCTTGTATAGAAGTATGCTTATGTACGAAAACTAGTAAAGCAAACTTTTTAGTAGGAAAACATTATCGATCAAAATGAAATTTTTACTAAACTGTGTGCATAATGGTTGATTGCGATTTTTCGAAAATGAGTTTAGTGATTTTATATCTTTCAATATGTAGAAAAATGCGAGCGAGAGTCACATTGGCTCTTGTATTCGCCTTATGAATAGTAGAGCTCTTTGTGAAGGGCTCGTCCGGGGAAGTACTACCACCACGCCTTTTTATGCCGCCAAGCAGCGTTGCTGTGTTTCTGTTTGAAGAGTGTGGTTGCCGGTGTTAGTTACAGGCGCATGAGGCTTAACATCTGTATGCCTCAAGTTGATGGACGCAGGGCAGTGCATCAATAATAAAATCAATAATAAAAATCTTTGAGTAGGTATGAATGTAAGCTTTATTTTCTAGGTGTTTTGTCTACTATGGTTTGCTCTGTCACTTTGGATGATTGCATCTCCTTCTACGCTTTGGAACATCATTCAACAGCACGGAAGCACTACTTTGAAAGTAAGTAGCGTTTTTTGGAACATTATAATTATGTAAAGTTGGACTATCTGTGAATGGACTACCTTTTTTTATACAACTAGCTGATGGAACAAGCAGATGGCCCACCTGATGTTAAGTGGTAGCCATCACCTATAACAAAGCAAGTCACGCACGATAGGAACGTGCCCTACGATGCACTGCCCTGCGTCCATCAACTTGAGGCATACAGATGTTAACCTCATGTACCTGTAATTACACCGGCAACCACACTCTTCAAACCGAAACACAGCAACGCTACTTGGCGGCAGATAAAGGCGTGGTGGTTAGTACTTCCCCGGACGAGCCATACACAAAGAGCTCAACTACTCTTAAAACCATACCTACATTATGTAGGTTCAAAGGGCGATCCGTTTGTAAGGGATCACTGTATTTTACACATAGGGATATATCATAAATATTAGCGACTTCATCGCTGAAAGCGATTTCTTCCAGGCAACCTCAGGATGGAAAGTAGTAGGTACCTTACTACTCTCTTGTTTCGTGACATTATCTCATAAAAAAAGTAAAGTAACCCAGATATCATGTATTGTCTACCTAATTCATGAAACTGGCCGATTCAGCTATATTACTGTGAATTATAGATCAACTAACTGAAACCAACTGGAGGTAGTATCACCGTCTGCGGAATACGGCGCAGACAGACAATCTATACCTCTATATAGAAATATGTTATGTTGGTTTGTGTACGCTTCAAAAACTCAAAAAGTTCTACACCGATCGAGCTGAAATTTTTGCATGATATATAATCCGCGTCAAGGATTGTTTTTACACCATTCAATCACAATGTGCCACAGCGAAGCGTGGCACGGAACATATTATGTAGTATGTACATATTTTAGTTTTTAAGGTATTTGAATTCATGATTCTAAAAACCCCCCTCCGACCAAATGCAAAAGTTTCGGGAAATCAATAATCTGGTGTAAAAAAATGTTCAAAATGAATTTATTTATCTGTGTATTTAAATATAGTAAAACAAAAGAGTCCATATGTTAATTTATGTTGGTAAATTAAAAAAAAAATTGCCGCGTTTGAATTTAAAGTATTACAGATCGCCGGATTTGATCCCAACCTATGATTTCATTCAGCATTTTCAATGACAAATTGCCGGATTGATAGTCAAAGTCAAACTAAGACGGTTTTATTCAAAATTATCTGTGCTGTTACATCAAGAAGTCGTTTTGGATAAAAAGCACAGATTGAAACTAGACGACTCAATCATTATTAGTTTTACATTAATATATTTTTGAAAATTTCGGATGAGGTGGGTTTTTACAGTTATCATGTACGAGCATAAAAGTGGTCTAGGGGGGTTTTTACAATCACGCGTTCATTAATGATATAGGCCAGTATTTAAATTTTAATGACTGTGTTGCCAGAAATATATTTTGTATTTTTATAGGTTTTTTTTTCTTAATATTTTGGTTTTGATTTGTTTGAACCATTTGTGTTGTCTTGCAAGAATTCCTTGACAATCCTACATGGTATTTAAGTGGCGCCAGTGACTTCTTCTTCTTCTTCTTGTCGTGTCACTACTTTCTTTCGAAACAGTGTGGTGAAAGGATCAGAAGTTCGCCTCAAGAGGCTCTTTTCGAGAACTTGACACATGTTATAGAACATTTTTTTAGATTCTAAGACATGCCGGTTTCCTCACGATGTTTTCCTATACCGGTTTAGAGTGCACATACATTTTTGAACAGAAAAACACATTAGTAGGTACACGACTGGTTTCGAACCCAACGACCTTGGGATCGAAAGGCGGGGCCGCTACCACTAGACCGCCAGTGACTGAAAAAATGAGAGATTAGCGTGGTATGGGCATGTCATGTCATGCGAAGGGATGAATGTCATGTTACGAACAAAGCTAGGTATGAATGTGGGTGGATTAAGGAGTAGAAAGTAGGCCAAAGAAAAGATGAATGGATTGTGTGAAAGATGACATGGGTAAGAAAGGAGTGACTAATGAGATGACGGATTAGATATAGAGATAGCAAGTGACTTGACATCCGATTAGTTTTGATCGGGCTTTCAGAAACCGGCAAAAATAACATCCAAACAAGTTGTTTTATGTAGGTTTCCGTGAAATCTTACTGCGGCAATTTTTAAAATGCATATTTTCAATCGTTTGAAACCTGACCTAACATAATAATAGGTTTGATAATACCTATCGCATGCGCTCTATCTGGGTCGCCATAAATAGCTTGGTGCCATGGAGTGACAGGACTGACGTGGAAATGGAAATTCGATCACAGTACAGCATTGTGTTTTACTAAAGGACTGACGGTGTGGTTTAGTGGTAACGGCCCGCCTTCCGATCCAAGTCCAAATAACTTTTCTGCAAAAAAAGCCAACTTCAATGGTTTTCTCATGGATGCCATTGTCAGAACTGGACCACAACTGGGACCACACGGGAAGCACCAGCTTTCAAATAAAAAAAATATCATCAAAATCGCTTCACCCAGCCGAAAGTTCTGAGGTAACAAACATTTAAAAAAACTGTCGAATTGAGAACCTCCTCCTTTTTTGAAGTCTGTTAAAAAGGCCAAAAAAAGGATGCTACGATAAACGAAAAACAAAAGTTACTTTGACTTGGTTACTCATTGGTTACTAGTAGGTATTCTCTTATCTGTTACTTAGTATAGTCTATAGTATATCGTTGGCCTAATTATAAGAATGCGTAACTCAAAAAATTTTTAATTTTTGTTTTAATGCCATCTATCGGTTAATTTTATAACGAATCTGATGGTATACTTCGTATTTTTTTTATATGAGTCTACACTCATTTTAAACTCATTTTAAAGTAGGTAACAGAGACTCTATAAAAATCTCTCAATATAAAAATAAAAAGCGGTTTTTTGTTGCTCCTGTAAAATTATCTCATTAGGAATTACGAATTTTCTCTCTCTCATTAGGTCGACGATATTATATATTATATATTATAGTATATTTGTATAGTATTCTCTTATCTGTGGTACAGTTCAACAATTTAGCAATCACTAGTCGTGTTAAACCCTCGCTGCAAACTCGGTCATAAATTATCGGAACGAGACAGCAATATTGCTCTCTCTCTCGCACTTAGGAGAACGGCACGATCCTTTTGTTTAAGCGTAGAAATGTTTATATTGGAGTCGATAAGAACTATCGGTACACGACCTCTCCGACCGCGCAACCACCGCGGCGGGCGCTCTCGCTGAATCATTATTTTTATCGTTAACGTGCATGATACTCTCAAAACTAGTTTTAAGATAATTTATGACCGAGTTTGTAGCGAGAGTTTAACGCGTCTATAATAACTAATACACGAAGCCACGGGTTGTAGCTAGTAACTCATAATTGTTTAAACGTGCATGATAGGCCAACTAAATATCATGTGCTGTATCCAGGTCACTAATGACTGATCAAACAATTACAATCGACAATAGATGACCTAGTTCGAACTGCTAGTGATGCTTTTACCCTTAAGGCGGGAAAACACATGACTGTAGCTGGCTTTATGTACGTTGGCATCATATGGCACGTTCCTATCGTGCGTGAATTACAAGGCAATACTTTGTGATGGTTACAACTTAACATCAGGTGTTCCATCCATAATTAATACCTAATGTATAAAAAAAAAAGTTTTCGCTCAAAAGTTAATTGGTAGGAAAACTTGTTTGGTTTGAAATTATATAAGACTAGCGGCCTGTCCCAGCTTCGCATGGGTGGTCATAAATTTTTTGAACATTTTAGGATAAACTTAAACCGTGGGTTCGAGCCTCGCGTCTACTTATTTCATACATTTGCACGCGCTTCTCCTTGAGTAAGTGAAATCGCACCCCGCGCGAGACCCGTGGACCCGTTAACATTTTTAATTTCGTCATATCTTTTGAATGGAATGTCCGATTTGAAAAATTTAAGAAGTAATCTATAGGTATTGAAATCGTCTTAATTATGAAATGATTTATTTGGATAAGGATTAATACCAAGGTACAAATAAAGACCCTTTTCTAGCGGAGGCATTTCAATTAATTTTTTTATAATAAAAGAACACTTATTGTGACATAACTATAATAGTTAGACATATGCTGTCGCGACATTTTTTGTAGATGATAACGTGTTCTACAAAATTGTAGTACATTATTTTGTTCTATCTTCAATAGTTTTCGCAGCGCACGCGATGTAAGGTTTTTTGTTTTCCACCTTGGGTTACATTATTGAAGTTTTAGTAAGGATCCCTGATTATTTTGAAAATATAATATAGCCTATGTTACTCAGGGATAATGTAGCATTCTAATGGTGAAAGAATTTTTGAAATCGGACCAGTAGTTTTTGAGCCTATTCGTTACATACAAAAATACAAAAATACAAAAATACAAAAATACAAAAATACAAAGTTTACCTCTTTATAATATTAGTGTAGATGTAGATATTGTTGAATCATAATAATGTTAAGCTGCGAAATTTGTTTGATATTTAGGTACCTAAGTACCTATTCGTCACAATATTCGTTTGAGTAGGGTAAGTTGGGGCATGGGCGAAAGCGACAATATATACAAATTATGATATACGTACACCAATATTTATTTATTTATATGCTTAGTTAGGTAAGCAGTTTTCGTACTCAATTAAACTTTTTTTCATAACTACCATCAGTAATAGTAGTTTATATCTTCAATCATTTTGAAATGTGCAAGCGAGTAGTTGTTTGACGGGCTCTTGTATGTCTCGTGAATGTGTACATTAACTGGCACAATTAAACAACCAAATGTTATTATTCCAGAAAACTATCTTCAATGCTATGAATAGGTGATTTAGTAATCATTTTTTTCAGGCCTTACTACCGTTGCAAGTGATGACGATCCAAAATGGCGTCGGTTTTTCGTCGCTAGCAGTTTTCCTGTTCTTCATTGCGTTGATGGGGTTCTACGGAGCAATCAGTCGATCGCAATTCCTGTTGTTTATGGTAAGTAGGCCACTGACCCTATATGACCTCTTGACCGTAAACAGCCATAAACTAGTAGTTCGCCCCGAACTGAGATCTCGTGTTGCGACCCGACGAACGCACCAAATCTTTGAGTAGGTGGTAGTCAAAGGCAAGTCCAAACATTATGTTTGGACTTTTTTTCTGACTACCGCCTACTACTAACCAAGTTTCAAGTCTATTGGCCTATTTATTGAAGAGTCCCGTTGAACAGACCTTGGCTCCATCATCAGACCTGGTCGTTGTCACCATTTTATGAGAACTGAGTACCTCCTTAATTTATTTCAAGAAAAAAAAATAAGAAAAAGCAAAGTAACTGACCGACCAGTAGAAAAACCTTGATGCCAACAAAACTCTTAGAGATGGGAGCTCTTGGGTCGCTGGTTATCTTAATTTAACTTTTTTGTTGTATCTCAAAAACCGAGCGTCCCAGAAAAAAAGTAAAAATTGTTTTGGAATGTCCAAACAAAGCCCTTTCGTATGACATGTAACTTGATTTTTTTAAGTCACTTTTTTTATTTTTGCCCCCTTAAAAACCCCCATATCTTAAAAACCCTTCATCCGATTTTACTCATATACTTACCAGTAAATTTCTCAAGTACAAGCTGTCGTCTTATCAAATTTCATGCAGATCGGATCAACGGTTCAAAAGTTATGGCCAGACAAACATACATACATACATACATACATACATACATACATACATAAAATGCCAAATCGCCCAAGTTGAAACTAGAATCTTCGTTCGCTTCGCTCACTCGATCAATTAATACTTTTATTAGCATGACTGGGAGTTTTGAGTTTTAAATATTTGGGCTTGTGATAGCTTGTGTATTTATAGTAATTATAACAACAGAAATCTTTGTACCTCTAAAGTATGACAAGCCTCACAGCTCAGTTGGTAGTAGCTCTGCCTTCTGTGCTGTAGGTTGTGAATTCGATCCCCATCAAGAACAAACGTTTGTGTGATGAACGTAGATGTTTATTTTGTGTCTGGTAATATTGTATTTACAAATAAACTGTACATATCTGAGTACAAATTCTATCTAGCTATCTAGTTCCTATAAATAGTACAAGTATTATTTAGTTTAGTTTATTTAATTATTATTTATGAACTAATCGCGTCGCGTGCAATGTCTGCCAATATTTACCATTTATTTATTCAAAGCTATAATAATAACAGCCATTTATATCTCCCTTAATTCATTTTCAGTATTCGACGTTGATTCTGCTATTGCTGTTGCTAGAGTGTGCCCTGACCTATT
Organism: Chloroclysta siterata; assembly: GCA_932294275.1. Classification (NCBI taxonomy): domain Eukaryota; kingdom Metazoa; phylum Arthropoda; class Insecta; order Lepidoptera; family Geometridae; genus Chloroclysta; species Chloroclysta siterata. The sequence continues at coordinate 5,521,872 of OW028595.1, forward strand.
ACTTCTCATCAAGTCTCATAGAGGTATGCTTACAAAAATAAAATGTACCTACCTATGTTGTAACGGTTGTAATTGAAATCAAATTACGAGAATAAATTTAGATACCTATGGATATATATGGATATGATGATATGGGAGGTAGACCAAGGAAGAGTAAGCAGAGCTCTTTGTGAAGGGCTCGTCCGGGGAAGTATCTACTACCACCACGCCTATTTCTGCCGCCAAGCAGCAACGCTGTGTTTCGGTTTGAACAGTGTGGTTGCCGGTGTAATTACAAGCACGTGAGGCTTAAAATCTGTATGCCTCAAGTTGATGGACGCAGGGCAGTGGATCTTAGGACACGTTCCTATTGTGCGTGACTTATGAGGCAATGCTTTGTTATAGCTGATGGTTACCACTTACCATCTGCTTGTTCCATTAGCTAGTTGTATATATAAAAAAAAAGATGGATGAGCTGCCTGAAAGATAACATGAGTTAGAAAAGACCCGATTTAGGACATGGCACCTGCTTTCTTGTCCGCTGTGCACGACCACCTGCACTTGGGAGGACTTAAACGAGGCAATAGATACCAAGCTCACAAGCGGTATAGAACCCTTAAGTTTGAGGAGAGACTTCTCCTCTCTGTGTGTGTTCTACCGCTTGTATAATGGGTTGTGTTCGGTAGAATTGTTTGACATGATGCCCACAGCTTCATTCTATCATCGCACTGCTCGCCATAGCCAGGGAGCTCATCCACATACCTTGGAACCAGGATGGTCGCGCACTGTTCGGTTTCAGAGGAACTTCCTCCCGCGCACTCTAAGGTTGTGGAATGCGCTCCCTGCGGATGTTTTCCCTGGAGAGTACAGCATGGGGTTCTTCAAAAAAGGCGTCCTAAACATTTAAAGGGTCAGCAACGCGCGTGTGACACCTCTGGTGTTGCAAACGTCCATAGGCTACAGTAACCGCTTCCCATCAGGTGGGCCGTATGCTTGTTTGCTTACTTGGCGGTATAAAAAAAAAAAGATAGGACTATTGTGATGGCAATATATTGGTCGGAGAAAGAAGATTCACTATAGAGCCTTGACATAAAAACAAGAAAACTTTGCCGTAAGAATAATGAAATCACTTACCTACTTATTTCAGAAAGGCCTTCAAGAAAATGATGGTCAGTGGACGCATGCTCTCCGTCTTTTGTTTCAGTGTTGTGATTTTAAAAAGTAAGTATAAATAAATATTGTTGGACTTTCTGCACAGCACAAATCTGGTCCAAAACTAAGCAAAGCTATGAGAACCTGTACCCCAAGTATGAGTTTTGTTTACCATTTTTGGTTTTCGTTTTTCGTTTTTGTTCCGTGTTCATTGCGGGTTTTGTATGAAGACGCGATAGAGATACCGATACGGAACTTCATGTTCTACTACTAATTTTCATCATACTTGCAACATAAAGTTCTGTATCGGTATCTCTATCGCGTCTTCATACAAAACCCGCAATGAACACGGAACAATAACGAAAAATCAAATATGGCAAACAAAAGTAAAAAAAAAACAAAAGTAAAAAATAGCTGATTTAAAACTGAAACCCGTAAGCTTAGCAAATACTTAGAGAACAAATATCAATGTTCATCACACACATTTTTGTTTTCGGTGAGGATAGAACCCACATCCTACAGCACAGAAGTAGCTACTCAACTGTGAGGGCTGTCTCTCTCTTGTTGTGTCACTAGTTTCTTTCGAAACAGTGTGGTGAAAGGATTTTAAATGCGCCTCAAGAGGCTCCTTTCGAGCACTTGACACATGTTATAGAACTTTTTAGGTTCTACGACATGCCGGTTTCCTCAGGATGTTTTCCTTCACCGTTTGAGAGTACTGGCATTGTGCACATAAATTTTTGAACAGAAAAACTCATTGGTGCACGACCGGTTTCGAACCCACGACCTTAGGATTGGAATGCGGGGCCGCTACCACTAGACCACCAGTGCTCTATGAGGGCTCTCATACAGGCTAGGTATGTAGGTACCTACTCTTTGAATATTCCTCTACCACAATAATTTAAATTTTTGGAAATAAATTTCAGCACCACCCTACAAGATACATTAAAACCTCCGTGGTCCTGCTGTGGCTCAGACTTTTATCCTGATAACTGCACTACTATTGAAATACATAAAAAGGTATGACAAAGAATTTTAAGGCACCTATTTCGAGGCTTTGTGATAACAACACACATACTAACAACAACACAGCTTGATGACTTTCACCTCCAGGCACGGTAGTTGTCCCTTAGATCTATTATAACCAAGCCGTAATTTTGTTGTCTATTCTTCTAGGCTTAGAGCTGATTTCACCATGCTCTGTTAGAATAACAAAGGATTAAAGGACCGTTAATTATGTCAAAATGTACGCGTTTGACAGCTAAGGTTAGATTTAACGGCCTGTTAATCCATGATTATTAACTAACAGAGCATGGTTAAACTGGGTCATAAGACGTTTCAAAGTGATCCTTGTGTTTCAATTGAATAAATATCTTTTCAGATTGACGTAATAGGAACATGTTCTAACTCAAAACTATTTGAGGATGTCTAAGGGGGAAGTCATAGGTAGGTAGTAGGTACGTCCAAATGTATGACATTTGATCCATTCCCATATTTTGTAGTAGTTGGTATTCCATACGTGATAGGCTGCAAGCCCATCGCCAGTGCTAGAATACAAATTGGTTTCCTCACTATGTTTTCATTTACCGTTTGAGAGCACTGGCATTGTTCTGTGAAAAAAATATATAGTTAAATACCGTAGCATCAGTTTTCATCCTATCGTGTCACTAGTAGTGTGGTGAAAGGATATTAAGAATTAGGTAAATTTTTAAGAATTAAGTGCGCTTTGGAGAGGCTCCATTTGAGCACTTGCCACATAGCATGTTTTAAAACTTTTTAGGTTCTACGACATACCGGTTTCCTCACCATGTTTTCCGTCACCGTTGGAGAGTACTAGCCCTGTGCACAGTGGCGTAGCTATCGTAGGTGCAGGTGGTGCAGTGCACCAGGGCTCGGAGCTCACGGGGCCCTCTAACCTAAGCTTTGAAAAGAGAGGGTCAGCCAGCTCCCGAAGCTAGACAACTTTGAGCCTGCTCACAATTTTTGTTTAATGATTTATTATAAAGGACAATATAAGTTCAAGCTATGTGGAAAGAGGGGGTGAGGGCCCGAGGGCCCTTGTCCACCTAGCTACGCTACTGCCTGTGCACATAGATTGTAGTAAATTTTTGAGCAGAAAAACTCTTTGGTCCACTGTTTTTGAACCCACGACCTTAGGATCGGAGGGAGGGGTGTATTACAACGCTCTGTATTTTCAGGACTGTCAAGCAACGATTTCCAGTTGGATCGACCGTAACATAGCCATAGTGTACACATCCCTAGCAGCCGTGCATCTAGTGCTTTCGTCCTGCTCTATCATGAGGAGGTCACGCTGTGCGTCTCGCTTGCACAGCTAATGATCACAGCGCTGCAGTGGCAGCGGTACGTTTCTATTTTGTACTACCTTATAATCGAACAAGCAGATGCCTCTTGAATCTTGATGTTAAATGGTAACCATAACAAGCAATGCCTCGCAAGATACACACGATAGGAGCGTGCACTATGATGCACATGCCCTTACTCCATCAACTTGAGGCATATTGATTTAAAGGCTTTTATAATTCAGTGTCTGTTATTTCACTTTTTACATAATATTATACATATTATAGAATTATTACGATATTCGATTATTAATAAAAACGAATAAACTCTTTAACTACAACCTTTAAGCCGAATAAACTAGGATTTTTTTAATTCTTATGAAATGTTGAATCTTTTACTAAATCCCCTGTTTTCCGGATGACCCAATTTCCCCTAATTGTATTTTCAGCATTAGGTACTTATGTCATAGTTGCACGGAGTAGGTATGTGTTACGTACTTTCGGTAACCCGAAAGTTAAATAAATACTACCTATGTAGGAAACTAGGTTTTTTTTAATTCATAAAAAATGTCTAATCTGTTATCAAGATCTGAAGCTTAACTACCAGCTTGCCAAACATTCGTTCCCCTGTTTTCCGGATGACCCAATTTCCCCTAATTGTATTTTCAGCATTAGGTATGTCAAAGTTACACGGAGTAGGTACCATGTGTTACGTACGCGTACGGTAACTCGGTACGTGTTACGTAGGTACTTTCGGTAGCCCGTAAGTTGACTAAATACTATGTAGCCTCCTTGGTCCATATAAACAGCCAATAAGTACCTACCTACCACTTATTTGAGGTCAAACTTTCATACTTCTTCCAGATATTTTAAACAGTTTACAATAAGGACTATTCTGATTCTGATTTCCAAAAATCTTAGAAACGTCGTTAGGTAACCTCTTGTAGGTATGCTGGGATTACAGACACAATAGAAAATGTAGGTATTATGTCCCGCGTGGATCTATAAGTTCCTTAGATCAAGTAATCTATGATACGTTCCGACATGCGAGAGTATAAGGCCCTCTATTTATAAAAAAATATGAGAAGGTCACATGAATAAATCATGCTACACAAAGCCATATAAAAATGACGCTTATTATAAGGATACAAAAGCCAGCAGTGTAGGTATTGTAGGTATGTAGGTATTGGTAGGTGTGTTGTAGGTAGTGTAGGTACTGTCAAACATTTTCATGTATGGCTAATACGACAGATACGCATCCTGCTCTGCTATATATCTAGAAATATATTGTTTCATTTCAGCATTAGAAGCTTCAAAGCCGAGAGTCGGTCACCCACGTGTCGCGCCAAGCATCGAACCTGCGAACGAAGATGTGCTTATGGTGGTGCTGGGCAGAGGAAGGCTCGGGTGGATTGAGAAACAGTAGACTTAATATTTTTACTACGAATTACAACTACTTATTTGAATAAAAACTGAGAATAATATGTAGTATTTTGTTATTTAACCTATTACTACTTCGTCTATTAAAAATGTGAAAATAACGCTGTTTGAGCATAAATCACGCTTTATCCACTGAACTAATTGGTATGAAACTTAGATTAAATATCGTGGCTAAAGCAAATTTTTAGAATCTCTAGTAGGTAGGTATGTCTAGCGCCGCTACACTGCTTCCATCTAGGATGTCTTGTGCACTAAAATAGAAAGAAACAAACCTTTTTTGTAAGAGTGTTTCCTTTTTTTCTAGTTTTTTTTTAAATATCTTCTTAGAATTGTGGATGTTCATTTTTAAACATATCGTAGCAGCAACGTATCCTACTGTTACTGTCTGGCAAGATTTTATTATGTCACTATCAATGTCAAGTCATTCAGTCAAGTAAAAAAAAAATACCAAAATGGAGGACGGATTGGTTTGTTGTTTTGTTTGTGTTCGAGTGTGAAAACAATTTAATATAACGAATTCGTGAATAAATTCATGTTATTATGAATACTACAAGCAGTATAATGATAAGTTCTGTAGTTCCACCAAACGTTTCTGGCTGCTAAATGTGCTCCCATTGAAGAAAATATTATAAAATGTTAGCGGTGCTATTTCTGCACAGAATGTCTAGTAAAAGACGCTTAGCTCTTAGCAAAAGAGCGGCTAGTACGGAGAAGTTACAGAAAAAAGGGCCCGAGAGTAAATACTGCAGGACTTGCCTAGCCACGGAAGGACTAGAGCCTATTTTCAGTAGCAAAGAGGTCGAGGAAAAAAGGTCTCACGATTTGAAAATAGTCACTGGTCTGGAGGTAAAATATATGAAATCTAATTAAAAATTAGCCTTAGTTAAAGTTAAACACTGCATTCGATTTGCACAGATCATGCTTGAAGCTAGTTTCATAGACTAAAGGTTATTTGCTTGCCACATTTTATATATTTAATGACGGGTAGGCTATAGATATCCAGTCCCTGATTTTAACCATGGTTTTAATTTAGGGGCCTTGTTAGGTTTCATCATAAACCACCAACCTATTTTTGGATCCAGGAGATGCACCTTGAATTAATTATGATGAAAAAGAAATTCATAAATTGCATTAAATGGAATGTAATTCCGACTATTTTCATAATAATGAGAGACTTATTGTTAAAGACACGTTATAAATGCGTGGAACGAAACAGCTCACAGCTCATACTGTTGGCGGCAATTCAATTTTTATAATTACTTTGTAAAAAAAAAAAAAATTTGTTTAGTTTGGTTCACTTGTTACCACATTCGGTCAAATATCATTTAGTCAGACGTATTAACATAATTTACAGATCAAAATTAATGACAATCTATCGCAAAAGATATGCATGCAGTGTACAGATGCTATCAACTCTTCCCTGCACTTCAGACGAGTGAGCAAGAAAGCGGAAAAAGCCCTGATGGGAATGGCAGCTGGTGCTCCTCCTAAAATCAAGAAAAAATATAGGTACCTATTTTTATACCTTGTTTAATGGAATAAGCTGATGGCCCACCTAACAAAGCATTGCGTCAAAAGTCTCAAACAATAGGAAGGGCATGTTTGGTAAAGCTTGCCTGAGTCCATCCACTTGTATCATGCAGGTGATAAGTTCCATGTGCCTGTAATGTCACCAACACCCTGCCAACTGAACAGCAATGCTGCAAGACAACTAAAAAAGGAATAGTGGTAGTACTTCCTGGTCAAGCCCTTTACAAAGACCCATGATCATATCTCTTTTTTTTCTCATAATACAAATCATTAATTGGGTTAAACTATAGTTATCCGGTACCTGCATTGAGGGGTGGAGGTAAGGGGGTTGATGGGAAGTCGTCCTCTCGAATCCCTTTGTCCAGAAAATAAAAGACTATATGTTTTTAAATTATTAATTAATTTGTTAAACTATAACCTAACCAAATTGTAGTATTCCGAGATATCATTTTCAGAGATTAGTGTAAATAAAAAAACATTTCTGAAACATCGGCGGCCGCTGCCGCGGCACGCTTGCTTTGTTCGCCCTTCCATACAAAAACGACCTGACGATACAGCAAATAAAAAACAAAACACTTTGGATATTCTAACAAGGATAATACAAAAGAATGGTACCAAGCCATAAGTTTGTTGGCTTCTAGGCTTTGGTCGCGTGGAACTGGCACCTAGATTCACCTATCTTTAAGATGTTTAAAGGGATCCTTGTGATTTTATTGAATAAAATACCGTTTGACTGTGACTTCTTCCAGGTTACCAAAAGACACAAAATCTACAATCAAGTCTGAGGTGGAAGTGGAGGTGGTGCCTGTTGAGGTAGAATTCAGCTACGACTACACCGATGACTTTCAGAACTATGATTACGGAGGTGTTGATACTGTAGCCGTTATAAAAAAGGTGAGACAATATTTATTTTGAGTGTTTTTGCTGTAACTTAATTTTGAATTTTTTTTGTCCCCTTTTTTATTTATTCATTTATACTACAAGCTGATGGAACAAGCAGATGGCCCACCTGATGTTAATTGGTAACCATCACTTATAACAAAGCATTGTAAGTCACGCACGATAGGAACGTGCCATACGATGCACTGCCCTGCGTCCATCAACTTGAGGCTAACAGATGTTAAGCCTCATGTTTCTGTAATTACAGCGGCAGCCACACTTCAAACTGAAACACAGAAACGCTGCTTGGCGGCAGAATAAAATTATTATTAAATAAAATAAAAAACCCGCCTGCCCAAACTAAAACGATGCAAACAAGATTATATTTTAAATTTCTTTTTTATTTTAGCCCTCTTAAAAAACCTCATATCTCATCTTCATCAAAACCCTTCATCCGATTTTACTCATATACTTACCAGTAAATTTCTCAAGTAAAAGCTATCGACATATCAAATTTCATGCAGATCGGATCAACGGTTCTAAAGTTATCGCCAGACAAACATACATACATACTTACCTACATAAAATGCCAAATCGCCCAAGTTGAAACTAAGATCTTCGTTCGCTTCGCTCACTCGCTCGTGTATGTGCCCTAGCAGTATACTGACGCCTCAGACTGTCTGTGATTATTAATTTAAACACTATAATCCTAATAAAACTTGGCTTTACAAAGTATAATTGAAATTTTCAACCCCCCTCAGCCCCTCATACCCCGCAAGAAGCGGCCCGCGCGACTCGCTCCCGCCTCCTCCTACAAATGCGGGACTTGCCAGAAGGAGTTCCGGATGAAGGCCACATACAAGGCGCATATGCGGTTCCACACCAACTTCTGTGTTTGTGAGGTGAGATTTGTTTTATTTTGTACTAGCGGCCTGTCCCAGCTTCGCATGGGTGGTCATAAATTTTTTGAACATTTAAGGATAAACTTAGACCGTGGGTTTGAGCCTCGCGTCTACTTATTTCATACATTTGCACGTATTCTCCTTGAGTGAGTGAAATCGCACCGACCCGTGGACCCGTTAACATTTTTAATTTCGCCATATCTTTCGAATGGAATGTCCGATTTGAAAAATTTAAGAAGTAATCTATAGGTATTGAAACCGTTTTAATTATGAAATGATTTATTTGGATAAGGATTAATACCAAAGTACAAATAAAGACCCTTTTCTAGCGGCGGCATTTCAATTATTTTTTTATAATAAAAGAACACTTATTGTGACATAACTATAATAGTTAGACATATGCTGTCGCGACATTTTTTGTAAATGATGACGTGTTCTACAAAATCGTAGTACATTATTTTGTTCTATCATCAATAGTTTTCGCAGCGCACGCGATGTAAGGATTATTTTTTCCACCTTGGGTTACATTATTGAAGTTTTAGAAGGGATCTCTAATTTTTTACAATAATAAATATAGCCTAAGTTACTCAGGGATAATGTAGCATTCTAAAGGTGAAACAATTTTAGCCAAGTCCAATAAAATAAAAAAATAAAAAATAAACATAAAATAAAATTTAAGCTTGTTCAAACATTCAATGACATACATGCATGCTAGTATATTAGTATACAAGTAGTTTTTGAGCCTATTCGTTACATACAAAACAACAAAACAACAAAACAACAAAAATACAAATTTTTCCTCTTTATAATATTAGTGTAGATTAGGGGCCATCCATAAATTACGTCACACGTTAAGAGGTAATAGGGAGGTCCTTAGAAAAAGTTATTCATATTGATGTGTACTTTAGCCCCCTGAAGTTTTAAATACAAGTATTGGAACACCTTGTATAGTATTCTATTCTATTACAGACATGTGGTAAACGCTGTCGCAACAACAACCAACTACAAGAACACAAACGGGCGCGTCACGGGCTCGGCCGTATTCACAAATGCGCCTACTGCGAGTACAGCTCGGCAACTAAAGAGGCGCTCACTGTGAGTTACAGATGATGAAGAATAGTATATTATGCTATTAGTGGAACTGGCGATAGATTAACCTAGTATACAAGGTGCTCCATAAGTTGTGTATATAAACTTCAGGGGGCTAAAGTACCCATCAATATGAACAACTTTTCTAAGGAACCAACACTGTGAACGCGACAAAAAAAAAACCGCTGTTTCATACAAAAGTTCAATACCTACCAGGCTAAAATGTATGAAACAGCTGTTTTTTTTTCGCGTTCACAGTGTTGGTTCCTTAGAAAAAGTTGTTCATATTAATGGGTACTTTAGCCCCCTGAAGTTTATATACATGTCGTAGTCGGGATGACAACACTGTCAGTCGTCAATCTTCAGTCATTCGTTCGGAACGCCAGCGCCATCTGCCGGCGTTTGACGGAGTCTACTTATCGGCGAGCGACCCGGGCGGGAGCACATTCTTGCTTCGTCGGTCGAACATTGCAGTCGAGTAGAAACCGTCCGCGTTCCGTATACTTAACTACCTAGCTATACATAGTGGTTACGATATTCCTGTTTGCTAAGTTGTGCAATACAAAGTTGATTCGAGTTGGAACATTTTATTTGATACCGACCTCTACCCTCACTACGCCCACTGAGAAACTTTACAATGTCTGATGAAGGCGATGGAAATATGGTTCCGCCGTTATCAGAAGTGGGATCAGGGTCGGATCAAACGCGAAGTGAAAGTGCAGAAAATGACCGTTGGCGTAAAATGTTCGAATTGCAAAACTCGAACATGCGAGCCCTTATTGAAGCCCTTCAATCACCAAAGGCGAGTCATCGAGTGGATCTACCGGAGTTCAACCCCGAGAAGACGGACACGGACGCGAGATCATGGTGTGCGACTGCGGATCTATGTTTTGCCGAAAAACCACTTAGCGGCGGTCAACTTGTGGTCGCTATCAGCAAGGCGCTAAAGGGAGCTGCATCCACGTGGCTATCACAAATAGCGTACCACGGTATGACATGGAGAGAGTTCAAGGTACTGTTCACCACGCGGTTTATTTCTTCTGAGACTTTGGCGGGTACTCTTGTAAATTTACATGGCGATAAACCGAACGAAAAAGAATCGCTGGCTGCATACGCGAGTCGCTTGATTACATCGCTTTCTAACCAATGGAAAGATTCGAGCAAAGATCAGATTGCTGTTGCTACCGTCCTTGCTCACGTATCGCAGTTTGACACGAGGTTGCAGCGATTAGCTTTCACGACCAATATTACTACAAGAGAAAAATTGCAACAAGAACTACATGCTTTTTCACATCTTAAACGAAAAGCAAGTACCCTCGGTGAATCATCAAGTGCATCTGACGTGAAACGAGCGAAGACTTCTACAATAAAATGCTTTTTATGCGGAAAACTGGGCCACAAAAGATTAGAATGTAGGAGCTACAAGCCCAACGATATAAAGGGACGACACGTGGCGTATCCAGCATCGACGCAAGCAGCTGAGAAGCCTGCAGCGAAGCCCCTGGTGTGCTTCAAATGCGGCAAACCAGGCCACATCGCAATCCGGTGCATGAGCGGCAGCAGCCAAGCAGCGGGCAGCGGCGGCGGCGCCAGCGCTTCGGGTGCAACGCACAGCGAGCGACGCGTGGACGTCTGCGTCGTGCAATCACCAACAGGGACGATGGAACATAAAGGTCAGCTGTTTAATTTTTCGTTCGATTCTGGTGCTGAGTGCTCGCTTGTAAAAAAAAAAATAGCAGCCAAGTTCTGTGGCAAACGATTTAACTCTGCAGTTTCGATGATTGGTATTGGTCAAACGCGAGTACTCAGTACAGAACAAATATCTTGTTGTGTAACTATTAACGATCACCCTCTGGAACTTTTACTACACGTGTTACCGGATAATTGCCTACAGAGCGACATAATGATCGGACGCGAAATTTTAAGCCTAGGTTTTGTCGCGAATATGACGGATACTGTTTTCTCTCTAAGCAAATCTGTGAATTCAATCTGTAAAAATGACAAAATGCAACCTGATCTTAATACGATTAAAACGGACGTAGTGGGTCGTGATAAATTTGAGCTCTTGCAAACTTTAAATCGTTTTTCCGAGTTTTTCATAACCGGTATGCCTACCACGCGTGTAAATACAGGTGAGCTTCAAATTAGGTTGGTAGACCCGAATCGTACCGTGCAAAGGCGACCGTATAGGATGTCTATGGAAGAACGAAGCGTAGTTCGTGATCGTGTTAGGGAGTTATTAGATGCGAACATCATACGACCTAGTTGTTCTCCATTTGCGAGCCCGGCTCTCTTAGTAAAGAAACAAGACGGTTCTGATCGTATAGTAATAGATTATCGTGAGCTCAATAATAACACTGTCCCTGACCGGTATCCTTTGCCATTGATATCTGACCAGATAGCTCGTTTGAACGGAGCGAACTATTTTTCGCAATTAGATTGTGCTAGTGGTTTCCATTTGATCCCAGTTCATGAGGAGTCCATAGAACGTACAGCGTTCATCACAAATGAAGCTCAATATGAGTTCTTAACCATGCCATTCGGGCTAAAAAATGCAATATCTGTCTTCCAGAGAGCTATAGTGAATGCCCTAGGTGACCTAGCTAATGATTACGTCATAGTCTACGTCGACGACGTTCTCATTGTCTCTCCAGATGTAGAGCTAGGGTTGTTAAGGCTTAACACCGTGCTGGAGGTTCTGACCAAAGCTGGTTTCTCTTTAAACCTCAAGAAGTGCTCCTTCCTTAAGACGAAGGTAGTTTTCTTGGGATTTGAAGTAGAAGCAGGCCAGATCAGACCAAACCGCAGAAAAGTAGAGGCACTGACAGCTCTTCCACCTCCACAGACTGTTACACAGCTTAGGCAATTTATCGGGCTCAGCTCGTACTTTCGACAGTTTGTTCAAAACTTTTCTCGAATAATGGCCTCACTATACCGACTGACATCCCTAAAAGGTGACTTGACTTGGAAACCGGAGCATGAAGAGGTGCGACAAAATATTATCTCAATTTTGACAAACGACCCCGTGCTGATGATATTTGACCCCCAATACCCAGTCGAACTTCACACAGATGCAAGCAGCTTAGGGTATGGTGCCATTCTCTTTCAAGTGGTGGACGGTAAGCGTCATGTCGTAGCCTATTTCAGCAAACGTACCTCCCCTGCAGAGAGTAAGTACCACTCTTATGAGTTGGAGACCCTGGCGGTGGTAAACTCGGTCAAGCATTTCAGACAATTCCTTCATGGTAGGAAATTTACGGTAGTCACAGACTGTAATTCGTTGAAGTCCTCTCAAACAAAAATCGAGCTCACACCTCGCGTGCATAGATGCTGGGCCTTCCTTCAGTTGTTTGATTTTGTCGTGGTATACAGGGAGGGTAAACGTATGTCTCACGTAGATTTCTTTTCGCGCAATTTAGTGCCATTAGACCCACCCGTTCTACCAGTTCCTTGCATAGAACAGAAGCGTATAGAAGTCACTGAGCTATCGCCAAATTGGCTTCAAGCCGAGCAGCAACGTGACGAAGAGGTCAGTAAAATTGTAGCTGAGGTAGAAAACGGTCATATGAATGAAGAATTAGCTAAAACCTATGTGCTACGCTCAGGCGTTCTGTATCGCAAAATCCAACGTAATGGCAGGACCAAGTCTTTACCTTACCTACCGCGATCGTTAAGGTGGTCAGTCATAAATAACGTGCATGACTCTCTTGTTCATCTAGGCGCCGACAAGACTCGCGAAAAGCTTTTCGATTTTTATTGGTTCCCGGGAATGACTCAGTACGTTAAGAAATTCGTTGACAGTTGCGTTACTTGTAAGGTGGCAAAGTCCCACTCAGGGAAGGTTCAGGCTGAACTTCATCCGATACCAAAAGTCACGATTCCTTGGCATACTGTTCACATAGACGCAACGGGCAAACTTAGCGGTAAAAATGATAGCAAGGAGTACATCTTTGTTTTAATAGACGCATTCACGAAGTATGTTTTACTATACCATACAAGCAATATAGACAGTAGAAGTAGTATTCGTGCAGTTAACCAAAGCGTAGCTCTCTTCGGAGCTCCTACTCGCATTATAGCCGATCAAGGTAGATGCTTCGCTAGTAGAGAATTCGGTGAGTTTTGTGACAGCAAAAATATTAAGTTGCATCTTATCGCGACAGGCTCTTCTCGCGCAAACGGACAGGTAGAGCGTATTATGAGTGTCTTAAAATCAATGCTAACTGCAGTAGAGACTAACGAAAATAAATCTTGGCAAGACGCGATAGGCGACGTTCAACTTGCAATTAACTGTACTATGAATCGCGTCACTAAGGCATCGCCACTTGAACTTTTAATCGGAAAAGTTGCTAGACCGTTGTCATTGATGGGTAGTGACGTAGAAACGGAGGTAGACATCGACAATATCCGCGAAACTGCATCTAACAATATTCAAAGGTCCGCGGTATATGAAAAAGAACGGTTTGATAGTACGAAAGCAAAGGTTTCTTCATTCTCGGTAGGTGACTTCGTTTTGTTGGCAAACGAAGAACGAAATCAAACAAAATTAGACCCGAAGTACAAAGGGCCGTTTAAGGTGATAGAGGTTTTGGAGGGAGACCGTTATATGTTAAAGGCTCTGAACTGTAGGCGTACTTACAAATATGCTCACGATAGGTTAAGACCTATGCCAGTGGGTCATGTACCAGTCGAAGTAGATAGTAGTAGTGATCATGATGAGGATGTTTTTCATGGGTGGTAAAAGCATAGCGTAAGGACTCTTATCGGCCGTATGATGATTGACTATACCAGTAGCTATTACGTAGCCGTAGCCCGGTAGAAATCGGTATCTCTTGGGGCAACTCGGGTAGTCCGTGGGTGCGCGGTGCGCGTTTAGCTCTGGCGGAGGTCGGGGTCTGTAGGGACCGTAGTGTGAGTCAGAGGGCTGATCACATGGTAGCACTTAGAGTGGTTGGTCGGCTAGTGAAGGCCGTGGCGATAGAGAGTGGATGCGAGGCTTATGTGTGTAAACTTGTTGTTTTAACGTTGATGCGATGGTACATGGCATTCAGGCAAAGTTGTTGTTGTGATAGTTTAGTTAGCTAAATTAAATGAGAAGTAAATTGTAAATTTTTGTTTAAAGTTAAATTACCTAACTTGATTTAAGACATACCTACTAACTGAGATTGTTATTTATGAGTTCAAAGTTCAAGTTCAAATGACGTTTCGTTTTAAAAGCTTACTTCATTGCATAAAGAATAGAGTCATAGTTACTTCTTAGTCAGGAACGGCCGAAAAGAAGAGATACTGTTGGTAACTTTATTGTTTCAGATTAACACACTGGGACGTGTGACAGCAGGATGGCCGTGTCGTAGTCGGGATGACAACACTGTCAGTCGTCAATCTTCAGTCATTCGTTCGGAACGCCAGCGCCATCTGCCGGCGTTTGACGGAGTCTACTTATCGGCGAGCGACCCGGGCGGGAGCACATTCTTGCTTCGTCGGTCGAACATTGCAGTCGAGTAGAAACCGTCCGCGTTCCGTATACTTAACTACCTAGCTATACATAGTGGTTACGATATTCCTGTTTGCTAAGTTGTGCAATACAAAGTTGATTCGAGTTGGAACATTTTATTTGATACCGACCTCTACCCTCACTACGCCCACTGAGAAACTTTACAATGTCTGATGAAGGCGATGGAAATATGGTTCCGCCGTTATACACAACTTATGGAACACCTTGTATAAGACGTTTCAAAGTGATCCTTGTGATTGTACTGAATAAAGACCGTTTTGATTTTGATTTTGAGTGAAAGTACGAAGTAAAGCGAGGGCCATTTTTTTTTTATTTATTTATTTATTACATAAATTATAATAGGCTTACATTGTGCAGACCAAAACGCTTACTATCTTAATTTTACACTTAAAAATATAGTTAAACAATTACAGATAACATAAATATATAGATATAGATGAATCACGAGCGTAGCAAGTAATTCAAGTGTCATTATAACACACGCGTACAAAAGGATCATCCGTGCGAGAGAGAGAGCAATATTGCTGTCTCGTTCCGATAACCTATGATCGAGTCTGCAGCGAGAGTTTAACGCGACTATAGTTAGGCAAATGAATGAATTTCTGTTCTATTTTTAGTACTATTGACGTATTTGTAGATTCACGAGAGACGACATACGGGCGAGAGACCATACATCTGCGACCACTGCGGAGCCACCTTCCACCGAAGGTCTAACCTGGTGCAGCATATCGCCATACATCTGCCTGAGAAGAACTGGCAGGTAATAAAAAAACCGGCCAAGTGCGAGTCCGACTCGCGTACGAAGGGTTCCGTACCATTATCTCTAAAAACGGCAAAAAAAATCACGTTTGTAGTATGAGAGCCCCCTTACATATTTATTTTATTCTGTTTTTAGTATTTGTTGTTATAGTGGCAACAAAAATACATCATCTGTGAAAATTTCAACAGTCTAAGGCCCAGTTTCACCATGCTCTGTTAGTTACTAATCAAGGATTAACAGGTCGTTAAATCTAACCTTAGCTGTCAAACGCGTACATTTTGACATATTTAACGGCCCTTTAATCCTTTGTTAATCTAACAGAGCATGGTGAAACCGGCCCTAACTATCACGGTTCATGAGATACTAGTCTGTCAAGAAAGTACCGGAAAACGATCAATCATACACAAAATGTTAATTATTCATCCAAATTTCTTTTATCTCCTTCAAAGTATGTTCCTTCAAAAACGATACACTCACGCCAACGAATAATCCAATTATCAAAACATTTTTTAAAGGCTTTTTTTGGAATCGAGTTCAGTTCTCGCCGCGAATTCTCTTTTGTCTTCTCCCGAATGAAAACTGGTACCACGAAGCGTAATTTGAGTTTAGGAAAAAGAAAGAAGTCGGCTGCAGCCACATCAGAGGGCTTATTACGAGTTTAGTGCCGATCGTCGATCGTTACGATACACCGAATTTTCTATGAAAATAAATCAACGGCATCTAGCGTATTCTATGAGAAGCTGATTTATTTTCATAGAAAATTCGGTGTATCGTAACGATCGACGATCGGCACTAAACTCATAATAAGCTTTCTGGTGAATAAGGTCGATCATATTTTTGGAGTATTTATCAATAATTCGTTCACAATTATATGGTCTTGTGTGAAATTGAATCAACTAAAAAAAATTTATACTAATACTCTACTATACCTGATTTATTATTACAAAAATACCTTTTGTCCACAGTGCGACGTGTGCCCGAAACGTCTGAAATCCAAAAAGTTCCTTCAAATCCACAAGCACAACGCTCATACCGGTAAACGTTACGGCTACCTCTGCGCCGTATGCGCGCATCGCTTCGAGAAGCCGAACAAAGTCAGGGCGCACACTAGGCGAGTGCACGGCGTGCCGGACGAACAACAAGCGCCCATCACTAGGGTGCAATTGTAGTGCACGTCACAGATAGATCTCACTAGGGTACGATTGTAATACCAAAAGTAGGGTACATCACTATGGTATGGAGCAACTGTAATGCCAAAATTGAATAAAATAAAATATTGGTAGACTTTCCACACAGCACTATCTAGCCCCAAACTAAGCCAAAGCTTGTAATATGGGAACCAGAAAGCTGATATAATACATAGGTAAATACATTTTTTTTGTAAATGCATACTTAAATTATATAATAACATCCAGACAGAGAACAAACATCTATGTTCATCACACCAATGTTTGTTTTCGGTGGGGATTGAACCAATGGCTTACGGCGCAGAAGGCAGAGCTACTACCAACTAAACTGTGAAGGCTGTCAATTTTCAAAATCAAATCATCAAATTTGTAAGGTACATCACTATGGTGCAATACTGTGATGCCAGAATTTTTAGGGTACATCACTATGGTGCAACTGTGATGCTAGAATTAAAAATAAATAAATGTTTTTTATAAGCATACAAGCAGCTGTTCTAAGTAGTGGTTTAGTTATCAGTGGTCATAACTAAGCTGCAACTATCTCTACAATGAATATTAATATTCCAAAGCCAAAGCGATGATATAGCGTTTCAAAGTGGCGAGCGATTGATTATGCAGTGATTATAATCTCAGCAATATACCTGCCTCAAGTACCTATATTAGACTGAAAAAATATGAAATATTTTTTTTTAATTCGTATTATTTGAATTTGGAACGAGATATCGAATATTCATACTTTCATACATAGCACTACCTAAGAACCTAATTCAAATTTCGAAGGTGCTTAGTTCCTGTCATTCAAATTTTGCCGCCTTTTAAAACTTTTACACTAATCGATTAGCGAATGTAATCAAAAGGCCTTGAATCATTACACCTCACTCTACATTATTGTTTACGGTAGAGTGCGAGTGAGATGTAATGATAAGTGGCGCCATTTTAGACGTCTTTTTTTTGGCGCGAGTCTTATGTATGACAATATAGGGCTACTGAGCAATAATTCATTCAACTTGAGTACTTATGTACATATTGAATGTAACGTTTAAATAAAAAACACATTGTATCGTTGACTGTGTCTGATATTATTTCAAAATGTATTTATTATTCTTTTTATTATTATTATTTAATGTTAGCAAATTATAAGTTACACTTAGAATGTAGGTATCGTAGTTTTAAGATATGTACAAAATAAAATTTTAATTTGAGTAAAACGTAACGTAATTCATTTAACCTTGAAGTTTACAAGATAACCTAATATTCTATTTGTGGATCTTTTGTGTTGAGTAGTTTATTTGCTTGGATTCAAATTGATTGATCCAAACATTTTGCATTTCATTAATATTTACCGGTCACCTACTTTTGTCAAAAGACCAAGACCTTGCTAGTAACGTGATCTTACCGAAATTGTTACCCCCGAAGTCATACAAGCAAGCAAGGCAATCAAACAATGGCGAAGCAAGTCGACTCAAGCTGTGTGTGGACATTAGTGTCTTACGCGACTGCCGAAGGAGTGATAAGTTTACATCTTGTTTTACAAAATTGAGTATACCTAATGTGTGATTGGCTACGATTGAGTAGGTAAGTAAATGCTTTCTGTTACTAAGAATGGATTGTGTTTATCTTTGGATGGGTATGCCTACTTTTCTGTGAATTATTTTCGACTAAACTTACAATGAGAAATAAAAGTCTGACTTAAAAGGTTCATATTTGCCTACGTCCTAAATACTAAGGATACAGGTAAATATAACCTAAGATACAACTAGTATTACCTAGGTACCTAAAACTTGTAGCACAAGAGTAGTAGAGCTCTTTGTGAAGGGCTCGTCCGGGAAAGTACCTACTACCACCACGCCTTTTCTGCCGCCAAGCAGCAACGCTGTGTTTCGGTTTAAAGAGTGTGGTTGCCGGTGTTACAGGCACATGAGGCTTAGCATCTGTATGCCTCAAGTTGATGGACACAGGGCAGTGCATCATAGGGCACCTATCGTGCGTGACTTACGAGGTAATGCTTTGTTATAGGTGATGGTTACCACTTAACAACAGGTGGGCTATCTGCTTGTTACATCAGTTGGTTGTACCTATAAAAAATCAAACATCCCTAGCACTTAAAAATCTAGATGAAAGATATCATCAGCTTCAAGAAGTTCACCTGCTGGCTATAGGTCTCCCTTAGTGTTCCCGCACACGGGCCTCCAGCCACGTGCGGGAACACTAAGGGATGTAATGTTCCAATAGTTACTATCCCAGTGGGATTTTGAGGAATTATCATGTACCTACCTATAATAACCCGCATCAGTAATGAAATGGACTCAAAGTCGGCCATCCTGGATAAGTGTTCCCGCACACGGGCCTCCGGCCACAACCACAAAAAGCCGCCACTGGCATATTTCCTGTAGTGGCGGCGTTTTGTGGTTGTAGCCGGAGGCCCGTGTGCGGGAACACTTATACAGGATGGCCGACTTTGACCGTATTTCATTACTGATGCGGGTTATTATAGGTAGGTACAGGATAATTCCTCAAAATCCCACTGGGATAATAACTATTGGAACATTATAAAATACTAGCTGGTGCCCGCGACTTCGTCTGCGCAGGATTAGTTTTCACAGGATTAGTCACACAATATCTTTATAAATTGTAGGCTTCGATCAACGATCAACCTAGATTATGTGTGGCGGGCTCAAAAACGGCCCGAGAAATAAGAGCACAAATAAATTTGTGTTCTTATTTGAGTTTAGTATGCTCCAACCACAGCTAACGTGCGGACGTGCTAAAATGCCTCAGTGTGCTTTAAAACTGCGAAAATAACCCCTAAAACAGTAAGGTTTCAGAAGGAATGTCTTTTTTTTCGGTAATTACATGTCAGTTTCCGTTTTACGATGCTTAAATCATTGTTAACAATTAAAAACAAATATTTTGTCGTTTATTCCGCCAGTCCGCCATCGAGGCACCTGTAGTGTGTGTGAGGAGTAGTAAAATACAAAGAAGCAAACAGAAACAAAACGAAACGAAAGTAATAATGTAACTCACAAAGTAATAATGGGGAAAAGTACTTTATTTATTGCAACATAAGGTTGATTACACAATAAATGTTATTTAACCTATGTCTTTTAATTTCAAGGTGACGGCTGTAATTGACGAATGATCATAAGTGTAAGATAGTATTTTGTAGATTTGTGACTTTATTACAAGGGTTTATGGTTGTAATTAGGTTGAACTTGAAACTGTTTAAAAACCTTTGAATCAGTTCGATGTAGCTGTTTATGTGTGTGTAAGTAGATGTTCAAGCGGACAGTTTTTAGCTTTGATTTTGTATGTGACACGCAATCTGGTTGATTGTTGATCGAAGATTGTAGGCTATGTGTTATTCTGATGTATAAGCTATATTATTGTAAAGTTTCATTAAAATCCATTCAGTCGTTTTTACGTGAAAGAGTAACAAACATCCATCCATCCATACTTACAAACATTCGCGTTTATAATAATAAGTAGGATTTATTTTTTATTAATTCCCACAAATTGTTTCAGAATACTAAACCATAACAATTTCATTCAATGATGAATGAAAATGACAGTAACCATTCATCAGCAATACAGGCAGAAGAAACAAAAGACGAAGCAGATGGAACAACAAAGTGGCATTATAAAAGAAATAAAACTGCTACGCAAGGCGTTTCAGGACAACTATATGAATCAAAGCTTAATGCCTTGATACTATATAGATTGCTAAACGATGATAAAGTTAAGGAATTCTACTTGGGATCGAACTTAGATGAAATAGGAGACATGGATGATGTCTGCATAAAGCTAATACACGAAGATTACGAAAAACCTTTGCTGATTCTAATACAAGCGAAGCACAAAGACAATGCTAATAAAGGAATTTATGATGACGAACTATACAATCCAAAATCCGATTTCTATCTACCGAAAAATTTCAAAAGCTTTATTAAGCTTAAAGAAAACTTTAAAACTATCAAAAATGATGTGTTGTATTCACATAAATTAGAAGACGTTATTCCCCATTTTATATTTTATACATCAGCCGTTAGTGAAACTATGCCGCAACAAAGAATGAAAGAACCAAAAAACTCTACCATAGACATAGTAAAAAAATTAATTAGTTCCCGAAACGACGGAAAAGTTTTCCAACTGAATGCGCCTGAAAATGATGAAGAATTTGATAATAAAAAGGTCACAAACAACTATTCTATAAGTGACCGAGGTGTTGCCGAAGAGTTCTTCAACAATCTTTACTTTTTCACAGACCAAGCACAGCAAGATGAAGTTGGAATGACATTAGTAAAAGAAATAGACAGAAATCAAGCTTTGAAAAAGTCTCAATTGCATTTAAGACCTGATGCCGTGTTTTTAAATTTCTATGCTAAGGTTCATAAGTGGTGGTTATTACAACGCAAGGCAGAGTATTTGAGGGAAAATTGTAACTATTTACATTCGTCTCTCAGTGATTTAGTAATCGATGCTTACCTAAGTCTTCTACACTATAACTACGTTAGCTATATTGAGCTTTACTCTATTCAGTTCAACACTCAATCGATGGAATCAATTCAAGAAGAGGTGCTCCAAAAATTTAACTATGAACCAAACCGCATAAAAGCTAATGTTTTAAGAATAAAAACAAATTCGGTGCTATTAGCTTCCATAAAACTTAAGGATTGCTTAAGTTATGCTCAAAAGTACAAAAATTGTTCATATCTTGATTACAGTTATGTGTCAAAAATGTCGAAATTTGAGTTTGAGATTTTAATACATGAAATTCTAAATACAGCGATTGAAATTTTAGTTATAATTTTAAATACAACCCAGCATGTCATGTATGAACGCCTGGAAAATATATTGAACGAATTTCATAAGAATATAGTTCTTATCACAGAGTCACAAACAATTGACGTAGGAAACTCGCATAATATTGACGTTGTCAACGATCACATTAATGGCTTGGTAGATATAATAGATGAAGAAAAGATTTTAACTAACAAAGTCGTTGTTCAAGGTGAAGAAATAGAACTCTACCAAATTATAGACGATAAGCCAAAGCATAAAATTATTAATGCAGAGATACTTCTCAGTATTCTTAACAACGAAACAATCGAGTTAGGTCGCAATTTGTCTGCTCTACATACAAACAAGGATTGGTTTCAAAAAAGAACAATAGCTTTACACAAAATCGAAAACAATGAATTATTCTTAATCAAAGAATATCCTCAACTTGATACTTTGAATGACGTTGATAAAAAAATTGTAATTATAACTGCCGAACCAGGTATGGGTAAATCTACATTACTATCACTTTTATCTGCAAAAACTAAAATGTATAATCCAAAAACTTGGATCGTAAGAATCAATTTACAAGATTATTCTGAAGATTTTAATAATTGGAAAAAGAATAATGTGGATATTGGCTTGAGAGAGAGTATGTTTCTCGTATGCAAAGCTGAACTGAATAATATGGCTACTGATGCAGTCGATCTCCAAATCTCTGACATCGGTGATTTTAAATTGATAAACAACTCCCTTCAGGGAGCATCATTACTTTTATTGGAAATTATAGTGCAGAGTTTCAACGAGGGCAGGATAATATTTCTATTCGATGGTTTTGATAAAATGTGTCCACACTACAAAAGAGGGACTGTCAAATTTATAAAAAATCTTATTTACAAGAGAAACATGAACACGGGTGAAAAACAAGTTTATGGGAATAGAGTTTGGATCACCAGTCGACCTTATAATGCAGCTAAGCGCACGTTACAAACAAAGCTTGCAGTGCCTTTTTCTCTTACTCCTCTAACCCGACCGCAACAAGAAGATTTCTTTAAAAAATATTGGCAGGCCAATATAAGCAAAGAGCATTTCACTATCAAGGATTTAAACAAACAGGAGATTATAAACAATATCAGGAATTTTCTAAAAACGGTTTTGCAAAACATTCAAGTGTCGTCTACATCTAGTATTCCATTAAAAGTTATATACGATACTGCGCGGGAGTATTTACAAGAGGAATACGATTTTACTGAAAAAGAATGCAATATTTGGGCTTACTATCCTAAAGATGAATTACTTAAAGAAGTGTTGCACTTATCAGGCATACCCTTGCACATGAAAATATACGCTGAACACTTTGTCAAGTGTTTCAAGATATGTGCACAGTTCAACTGTAACAAAAATAAAGAAAATTTAGACAAATGGAATTTTAAAGTCAACACATTCGATTTTTTTGAAAAGTTCCACGAATCTAAGCTCTCCAAAATATTTCACGAGGGTAAAAACCCATTTAACCCAGATTGCCGATTAAGATACAGTGCTGCAAAGGAAACCTCCATTAAACAGCATAAAATGTTTGCATTTTGGTCAATATTTGATGGTAATCATTTGAAAGTATACTGGAAATTAAGAATGATTGAAGACGATAACCCTGTATCAGTTTTCAAAAATTTTGCGCCACTGATAGAATATATAAAGAAAGGAAACGTAAAGGTTGGCTTAATTGATAGCATCCATAGAGGTGTTCCCAGATTTGTGGACCAAGCTTTCGCTGAATGTTATGCTGTAGAATTCATTGCTGATTTGTTAAAAAGCTTTAAATCGAAACATTCTATTGATAAAATAGCAATCGATTTTGTTTTAAATTACCTTTTAGACAATAAAGTAGGTTTAATGACTGTTTTTAATCAAAAATTGATGAGTGATGGTGAATTGAATGAAGTATTGTCGAAACGCAGTAATAAAAGTCTCATATTTGAAGTACTGATGAAGCAAAAAAGAAAAAATGCACTACATAGTGTACTGGAGAATGGTTTTAGAGAGATAGCATGGATTTTAGTACACAGTGTTGAAGATAAAGTAAACAGTGAAAACATAACTAATTTTGTCGACTATATTGGAGGATATTTCTTCATTTACGCTGCCTCATTCGATTATAAAGATCTTCTAGAATATGTGCTGTGTAAAATAAGAGAAGTAGATAGTTCAATCATAGATTACCTTCCCGAAATTATTATATTACCAATTAATGTTACGAACAAAGAGTTGATAGTCGAAAGATTGAACACAGTAGGCATTAATTTGAAGATATTATCACATACCTGTATCGATAGTTCGGCCTATATTGATGAAATTGACAACATTTATGCCAAAGGGTTCGAATAAAACTTATCATCAATGTAATTATTATTTTTTCTATAAACTTTCTATACACTAGCTAGACGAATACTTTAATGACTGATTAAAAAAAATAGAAATAATTCATTTACAATGTGACTAGGTAGGTAAAGAATGTTACCGATTCACGTCTTTAACTTTTAAAAGTTTGCATGATTTTTAATATCGGTCGGCTTCTCTCTATTGCAACACCCTTACTAGGTACTTTATGTATTGAATCACAAAATACTTAGTCATACGTCCTGTGATAATGTTAAATCTACACAGATACATATTAGTGCAATAAATATACTGAATACTTAATTTTTTTATAAATAGATATAAATTATTTATGATTTTAAATTGTCGACCGCTAGTCAAATCAACGCTTAACTACATTTTATTCAGTGTTTTATTAACCGCTCAATTCAAAGATTGATTATATTTTATACTTTTTGATTCAATTTCGTTTTATTATCCATAATAAAATATACCCATACATAGTACCCTTCTTAAAATTTTAGTATTTTATTTTTTATATAGTATTTTATTGGTAGGTTATACTTTCCTAATCTAGGTACATACCTACCTACATATTAATGCAATAAATATACCAACTGCTATTGGGTGCAGCCTGCCGCCACTGGTTATTTTTATATTGCCACCACTATTTCCTGTAGTTTTAATACATTTTCTTTGTATTTCTTCGTATGAAAACTACAGGAAATGTGCTAGTGGCGGCGTTTTGTGGTTGTGGCCGGAGGCCCGTGTGCGGGAACACTTATGACTAATAATAAGACAATACAGGAATAATGAACGATATTTCAACTTGTGTAGGTACATTGATAGCTACATAGGTACCTACATAATTTAACGATAATTTAAAACACTCATGTATTTGTTCACATTGTCGTTGAACGTGTCCGTTATTATTTAAATATCATATTATTATTTTTCATAAAAATTAAAGTTTACAAATTAAAAGTTATCATTAATTAGAATGTAGGTACCGTAGTTTTATCATGTGTACAAAATAAATTAAAATTTAAGTAAAACGGAACGTAATTAATTTAACCTTGAAGTTTACTGATAATTTAATATTCTATTTGTGTACGTTTGTTTGTGTTGAGTTGGTTAGTTGCATGGTTTCAAATTGATTGATCCAAACATTTTGCATTTCCCTATTTTATTTACCGGTCACTTACTTTTGTCCAAAGACCCTGTTTGCTAGAACCGTGATCTTGCCGAAATTGTTACCCGCGAAGTCAAACAACAAACAAGCAAGGCAGTGAAACAATGGCGAAGCAATTCGACTCAAGCTGTGTGTGCACACTACAATATTTTTACATGACTGTCAAAGGAGTGCTAAGTTTAGGTACATGTTTACAAAATTGAGTACCTACTTAAATTAAATGTGTGTGTGATATATATCTGCAGTAGGTAAGTCAATGCTTTCTGTTATTAAGAATGGATGCTCTGAGCTGCCGGTATGCCGGATAGATGAAATGGCGACAGGGCTCAGGTACCTACAACATGTGATCCACGAATGCCCCTTAAACTTAAGGGGAAAGTACCTATACAAGACGATCATAACACCTGACATACTGCATGGATGAGCGTGGGGCAACCAAAGGGTCGGACGGATGAGAGAAGATGCATGCTGTAGTAGAAATCAATGTTGCCAAGTCTTAATTTCACTTTACCCTATGCTTGGTCAAAGTTACCCTAAATTTTGTTTGAATATGGAAAAAATACCCTAAAGTTTATCTTTACTGCAAATTGACATAGACATGCTTATTGCATTTATATTTTACTATAAAAGTGTAGGGGAAATTACAGAAGATGAATTACATAAACTGAAAATGATCTTTCTACAGCGGCATTAGATAATATTGGTCCTGATAAAAGAGGCAACGCAACTGCATCGGGTTACCCCAAAAAATACCCTACCTAAATTCATACACAAAAAATTACCCTAATATTTCAATTTTACTCTAAATTTAGAGTAAATGTTATGAGAGTAAATGAAGCAAAAGAGGTAAGTATGTCAGGATCGAAGCAAGTGAAAATCCGTGGTCTCTGCCTACAGCTATGGGAAAGAGGCGTGATTTTATGTATGTATGTGTGTATCTAGAGTAAATACCCTAAGTTGGCACCACTGGTAGAAATGCAAATGTTGAGATGGATGTGCGGAGTGACAAGGATGGTAAAAATAAGGAATGAGTAGGTATATCAGAGGAAGTTTGAAAATAGCGCCTGTGACGGATAAGTTCAGAAGCAATAGAGTGGTATGGGCATGTTATGAGGAGGGAAGAAAGTCATATTACGAGGAGAGTTTTAGATATGGATGTGGATGGTTTAAGAAGGAGAGGCAGGCCAAAGAAAAGATGGATGGACTGTGTGAAAGATGACATGAGTAAGAAAGGAATGACCACTGAGATGACGAATGATAGAGGAGAGTGGAAGAAGAAAACCTGTTGTGCCGACCCCATACAGCGTTGCCGGTATTTTATTTTTATCAGCGCGTTTATTCTTTGGATACAACCTACTTTTCCGTGAACTATTTTCTAAATAGACTTACAATGAGATATTAGCTCTGTTTAGAAGGTTCAAGGCATGTTCTAAATTAAGTAGGACCTACTAAGGATACAGGAAAATATAACCTAAGATACAACTAGTAGTACCTACCTAACCTACCTAAAACTTGTAGCACATAACCTACATTCCTAGCACTTTAAAATCTAGCTAGATAATTGATTTCATCATCATTATCAGCCTGAAGAAGTTAACCTGCTGGATATAATAGGCCTCTCTTATATCCAGGATGACCGATTTTGAGTCCTTCTTTCATTATTGAGGCGGGTTATAAATAAGTAGGTACTGTAGGTACCTATATACAAGTTCATATTTAATTAGGTGTACCTAGTGTTTACCGTCCCACACTAATTAAGAAAATCACAAAGATTTTAAAATGCCTCAAAATCCCACTCGGTTAATAAATTTTGGCACAAAAATCTTTATTTTTCATTTATTCCTACATATTGTTTCAGAATACTAAAAAATAACCACTTCATTCAATGATGGACGAAAATGACAGTAACCATTCTTCAGATATTCAGGCAGAAGAAACAAATGACGAAGCAGATGGAATAACAAAGTGGCATTATAAAAGAATAAAAAAAGCTACGCAAGGCGTTCCAGGCCAACTATATGAATCAAAGCTTAATGCCTTGATACTATATAGATTGCTAAACGATGATAAAGTTAAGGAATTCTACTTGGGATCGAACTTAGATAAAATAGGAGATATGGATGATGTCTGCATAAAGCTAATACACGAAGATTACGAAAAACCATTGCTGATTCTAATACAAGCTAAGCACAAAGACAGTGCTACTAAAGGAATTTATGATGACGAACTATACAATGAAAATTCCTATTTGTATCTACCGAAAAATTTCAAAAGCTTTATTAAGCTTAAAGAAAACTTTAAAACTATCAAAAATGATGTGTTGTATTCACATAAAGTAGAAGACGTTATTCCCCATTTTATATTTTATACAACAGCCGTTAGTGAAACTATGCCGCAACAAAGGATGAAAGAACCAAAAAACTCTACCATAGACATAGTAAAAAAAATAATTTGTTCCCGAAACGACGGAAAAGTTTTCCAACTGAATGCGCCTGAAAATGATGAAGAATTTGATTATAAAAAGGTCACAAACAACTATTCTATAAGCGACCGAGGTGTTGCCGAAGAGTACTTCAACAACCTTTACTTTTTCACAGATCAAGCACAGCAAGATGAAGTAAGAATGACATTAGTAAAAGAAATAGCCAAAAATCAAGCTTTGAAAAAGTCTCAATTGCATTTAAGACCTGATGCCGTGTTTTTATTTTTTTATGCTAAGGTTTATAAGTGGTGGTTAGTAGACGCAAGCAAGGTCGAGTATTTGAGGAAAAATTGTAACTATTTACATTCGCCTCTCAGTGATTTAGTAACCGATGCTTATCTTAGTCTTCTACACTATAACTACGTTAGCTATATTGAACTCTACTATATTCAGTTCAACACTCAATCGATGGAATCAATTCAAGAAGAGGTGGTCCAAAAATTTAACTATGAACCAAACCGCATAAAAGCTAATGTTTTAAGAATAAAAACAAATTCGGTGCTATTAGCTTCCATAAAACTTAAGGATTGCTTAAGTTATGCTCAAAAGTACAAAAATTGTTCATATCTTGACTACAGTTATGTGTCAAAAATGTCGAAATATGAGTTTGAGATTTTATTACGTGAAATTCAAAATACATCAATTGAAATTTTAGTTATAATTTTAAATACAACCCAGCATGTCATGTATGAACGCCTGGAAAATATATTGAACGAATTTCATAAGAATATAGTTCTTATCACAGAGTCACAAACAATTGACGAAGGAAACTCGCATGATATTGTCGTTGTCAACGATCACATTAATGGCTTGGTAGATATAATAGATGAAGAAAAGATTTTAACTAACAAAGTCGTTGTTCAAGGTGAAGAAATAGAACTGTATAAAATTATAGACGATAAGCCAAAGCATAAAATTATTAATGCAGAGATACTTATTAATATTTTTAACAACGAAACAATCGAGTTAGGTCGCAATTTGTCTGCCCAACATACAAACAAGGGCTGGTTTCAAAAAAGAACAATAGCGTTACACAAAATCGAAAATAATGAATTATTCTTAATCAAAGAATATCCTCAACTTAATACTTTGAATGACGTTGATAAAAAAATTGTAATTATAACTGCCGAACCAGGTATGGGTAAATCTACATTACTATCATTTTTATCTGCAAAAACTAAAATGTATAATCCAAAAACTTGGATCGTAAGAATCAATTTACAAGATTATTCGGAAGACTTTAATAAATGGAAAGAGAATAATGTAGATATTGGCTTGAGAGAGAGTATGTTTCTCGTATGCAAAGCTGAACTGAATAATATGGCTACTGATGCAGTCGATCTCCAAATCTCTGACATCGGTGATTTGAAATTGATAAACAAAACCCTTCGGGGAGCATCATTACTTTTATTGGAAATTATAGTGCAGAGTTTCAACGAGGGAAGGATAATATTTCTGTTCGATGGTTTTGATAAAATGTGTCCACACTATAAAAGAGGGACTGTCAAATTTATACAAAATCTTATTTACAAGAGAAACATGAACACCGATGAAAAACAATTTTATGGGAATAGAGTTTGGATCACCAGTCGACCTTATAATGCAGCTAAGCACACGTTACAAACAAAGCTTGCAGTGCCTTTTTCTCTTAGTCCTCTAACCCGACCGCAACAAGAAGATTTCTTTAAAAAATATTGGCAGGCCAATATAAGCAAAGAGCATTTCACTATCAAGGATTTAAACAAACAGGAGATTATAAACAATATCAGGAATTTTCTAAAAACGGTTTTGCAAAACATTCAAGTGTCCTCTACATCTAGTATTCCATTAAAAGTTATATACGATACTGCGCGGGAGTGTTTACAAAAGGAATACGATTTTACTGAAAAAGAATGCAATATTTGGGCTTACTATCCTAAAGATGAATTACATAAAGAAGTGTTGCACTTATCAGGCATACCCTTGCACATGAAAATATACGCTGAACACTTCGTCAAGTGTTTCAAGATATGTGCACAGTTCAACTCTAACAAAAATAAAGAAAATCTACACAAATGGAATTTTAAAGTCAACACATTCGATTTTTTTGAAAAGTTCCACGAATCTAAGCTCTCCAAAATATTTCACGAGGGTAAAAACCCATTTAACCCAGATTGCCGATTAAGATACAGTGCTGCAAAGGAAACCTCCATTAAACAGCATAAAATGTTTGCATTTTGGTCAATATTTGATGGTAATCATTTGAAAGTATACTGGAAATTAAGAATGATTGAAGACGATAACCATGTATCAGTTTTCAAAAATTTTGCGCCACTGATAGAATATATAAAGAAAGGAAACGTAAAGGTTGGCTTAATTGATAGCATCCATAGAGGTGTTCCCAGATTTGTGGACCAAGCTTTCGCTGAATGTTATGCTGTAGAATTCATTGCTGATTTGTTAAAAAGCTTTAAATCGAAACATTCTATTGATAAAATAGCAATCGATTTTGTTTTAAATTACCTTTTAGACAATAAAGTAGGTTTAATGACTGTTTTTAATCAAAAATTGATGAGTGATGGTGAATTGAATGAAGTATTGTCGAAACGTAGTAATAAAAGTCTCATATTTGAAGTACTGATGAAGCAAAAAAGTAAAAATGCACTACATAGTGTACTGGAGAATGGTTTTAGAGAGATAGCAAGGATTTTAGTACACAGTGTTGAAGATAAAGTAAACAGTGAAAACATAACTCATTTTGTGGACTACATTGGAGGATATTTCTTCATTTACGCTGCCTCATTCGATTATAAAGATCTTCTAGAATATGTGCTGTGTAAAATAAGAGAAGTAGATAGTTCAATCATAGATGACCTTCCCGAAATTATTATATTACCAATAAATGTTACGAACAAAGAGTTGATAGTCGAAAGATTGAACACAGTAGGCATTAATTTGAAGATATTATCACATACCTGTATCGATAGTTCGGCCTATATTGATGAAATTGACAAGATTTATGCCAAAGGGTTCGAATAAAACTTGTCATCAATGTAATTATTATTTTTTCTATAAACTTTCTATACACTAGCTAGACGAATACTTTAATGACTGAATAAAAAAAATAGAAATAATTAATTTACAATGTGACTAGGTAGGTAAAGAATGTTACCGATTCACGTCTTTAACTTTAAAAAGTTTGCATGATTTTTAATATCGGTCGGCTTCTCTCTATTGCAACACCCTTACTAGGTACTTTATGTATTGAATCACAAAATACTTAGTCATACGTCCTGATAAAGTTAAATCTACACACATACATATTAGTGCAATAAATATACTGAATGCCTACTTAATTTTTTTATAAATAGATATATGTATATTATTTATGATTTTAAATTGTCGA
Organism: Chloroclysta siterata; assembly: GCA_932294275.1. Taxonomy (NCBI): domain Eukaryota; kingdom Metazoa; phylum Arthropoda; class Insecta; order Lepidoptera; family Geometridae; genus Chloroclysta; species Chloroclysta siterata. Next base: position 5,552,813 of record OW028595.1, read on the forward strand.
CCGCTAGTCAAATCAACGCTTAACTACATTTTATTCAGTGTTTTATTAACCGCTCAATTCAAAGATTGATTATATTTTGTACTTTTTGATTCAATTTCGTTTTATTAGCCACTAGTGGCTTCCCGCGGCTTCGCACGCGTTGAAGTGGTGAGCCGTGATTGAGCCACAAACATCCAAATATCGTAACTTTCGCATTGATTTGTATATTATTAGGGTAGGATTTTCAATACCTCCGTAGGTCAAAGAGATACCTATAGGCGTACATTACCTATATTAGGTAGGTAGGTAGGTAGGTATAGGTACTGAGTTTAGCACAAACATGACAAATACAACAAAGACAACCTTACACGGAAAATATGTACTTATTTGTTTCTTGTTTGTACCCCAAAAACAAACGAAACGAAACAGCTTCACGACTTTGGTCCCCAGGCACGGTAGGTACCCTCAGATCTCAAGATTCCCGTTTTTAGAATGTCCCCTACAAACATTGACGCCTCGTTGTATCCTTTCTACTCGAGCGCAACGAAGGAGGGTAACGTTTTAGGGGTTCTTTCGAAAATCAAACTGTCTTTTTGTTATTTATCCACAGAAAACAATTTCTTTTAGTTTGAAGTTAATTACATAACGCGTAAAAAAACTCCCATACAAACTTTGACATCCCTTTGCACACTTATTAAGGGTAGTTTTAAAAAACTAAAAATACCTTTCCTATTTTTTAGCCTTGGAGTACATCTACTTCAAGTTTCAAGTTTGTAGGTTCAAGGAATACAATTTTTCATACCAATGTTTTCAACCCTTTTTACACCCTTAGGGGTTGAATTTCCAAAAATCCCTTAGTACACCTCTACGCCTTAAGACCTATATACTCTTCAAATTTCAAGTCTCTAGGACCAGCGGTCAAAAAACTCCCATACAAACTTTTACATCCCTTTGCACACTTATTAAGGGTAGTTTTACAAATCTAAAAACGCCTTTCATATTTTTTTGCCTTGAAGTATATATACACCAAGTTTCAAGCTTGTAGGTTCAGGGAATACTATTTTTCATACAAACGTTTCCATCCCTTTTTACACCCTTAGGGGTTGAATTTCCAAAAATCCCTTCTTAGTACACCTCTACGCCATAAGACCTATGTCCTCTTCAAATTTCAAGTCTCTAGGACCAGCGGTTTAGGCTGTGCGTTGTCTATATGTCAGTCAGTCAGTCAGGACTTTGATTCTTATAGTATTAGAGATCAGAGATAATGAAATATACCCGTACATAGTACCCTTTTTAAAATTTTAGTATTTTTATTTGTTTGTACATACATTTTCTTTGTATTTCTTCGTATGAAAACTTAAGGAAATATGCTAGTAGCGGCGGTTTTGTGGTTGTGGCCGGAGGCCCGTGTACGGGAACACTTATGACTAATAATAAGACAATACAGGAATAATGAACGATATTTCAACTTGAGTAGGTACATTGATAGCTACATAGGTACCTACATAATTTAACGATAATTTAAAAAACTCATGTATTCACATTGTCGTTGGACGTGTCCGTTATTATTTAAATATCATATTATTATTATTCATATAAATTGAAGTTTACAAATTAATAGTTATCATTAATTAGAATGTAGGTAGCGTAGTTTTAAGATGTGTACAAAATAAATTAAAATTTAAGTAAAACGGAACGTAATTCATTTAACCTTGAAGTTTACTGATAATTTAATATTCTATTTGTGCACGTTTGTGTTGAGTTGGTTAGTTGCATGGTTTCAAATTGATTGATCCAAAAATTTTGCATTTCCCTATTTTATTTACCGGTCACTTACTTTTGTCCAAAGACCCTGTTTGCTAGAACCGTGATCTTGCCGAAATTGTTACCCGCGAAGTCAAACAACAAACAAGCAAGGCAGTGAAACAATGGCGAAGCAATTCGACTCAAGCTGTGTGTGCACACTACAATCTTTTTACATGACTGTCAAAGGAGTGCTAAGTTTAGGTACATGTTTACAAAATTGAGTACCTAGGTACTTAAATTAAATGTGTGTGTGATATATATCTGCAGTAGGTAAGTCAATGCTTTCTGTTATTAAGAATGGATGCTCTGAGCTGCCGGTATGCCGGATAGATGAAATGGCGACAGGGCTCAGGTACCTACAACATGTGATCCACGAATGCCCCTTAAACTTAAGGGGAAAGTACCTATACAAGACGATCATAACACCTGACATACTGCATGGATGAGCGTGGGGCAACCAAAGGGTCGGACGGATGAGAGAAGATGCATGCTGTAGTAGAAATCAATGTTGCCAAGTCTTAATTTCACTTTACCCTATGCTTGGTCAAAGTTACCCTAAATTTTGTTTGAATATGGAAAAAATACCCTAAAGTTTATCTTTACTGCAAATTGACATAGACATGCTTATTGCATTTATATTTTACTATAAAAGTGTAGGGGAAATTACAGAAGATGAATTACATAAACTGAAAATGATCTTTCTACAGCGGCATTAGATAATATTGGTCCTGATAAAAGAGGCAACGCAACTGCATCGGGTTACCCCAAAAAATACCCTACCTAAATTCATACACAAAAAATTACCCTAATATTTCAATTTTACTCTAAATTTAGAGTAAATGTTATGAGAGTAAATGAAGCAAAAGAGGTAAGTATGTCAGGATCGAAGCAAGTGAAAATCCGTGGTCTCTGCCTACAGCTATGGGAAAGAGGCGTGATTTTATGTATGTATGTGTGTATCTAGAGTAAATACCCTAAGTTGGCACCACTGGTAGAAATGCAAATGTTGAGATGGATGTGCGGAGTGACAAGGATGGTTAAAATAAGGAATGAGTAGGTATATCGAAGGAAGTTTGAAAGTAGCGCCTGTGACGGATAAGTTCAGAAGCAATAGAGTGGTATGGGCATGTTATGAGGAGGGAAGAAAGTCATATTACGAGGAGAGTTTTAGATATGGATGTGGATGGTTTAAGAAGGAGAGGCAGGCCAAAGAAAAGATGGATGGACTGTGTGAAAGATGACATGAGTAAGAATGGAATGACCACTGAGATGACGAATGATAGAGGAGAGTGGAAGAAGAAAACCTGTTGTGCCGACCCCATACAGCGTTGCCGGTATTTTATTTTTATCAGCGCGTTTATTCTTTGGATACAACCTACTTTTCCGTGAACTATTTTCTAAATAGACTTACAATGAGATATTAGCTCTGTTTAGAAGGTTCAAGGCATGTTCTAAATTAAGTAGGACCTACTAAGGATACAGGAAAATATAACCTAAGATACAACTAGTAGTACCTACCTAACCTACCTAAAACTTGTAGCACATAACCTACATTCCTAGCACTTTAAAATCTAGCTAGATAATTGATTTCATCATCATTATCAGCCTGAAGAAGTTAACCTGCTGGATATAATAGGCCTCTCTTATATCCAGGATGACCGATTTTGAGTCCTTCTTTCATTATTGAGGCGGGTTATAAATAAGTAGGTACTGTAGGTACCTATATACAAGTTCATATTTAATTAGGTGTACCTAGTGTTTACCGTCCCACACTAATTAAGAAAATCACAAAGATTTTAAAATGCCTCAAAATCCCACTCGGTTAATAAATTTTGGCACAAAAATCTTTATTTTTCATTTATTCCTACATATTGTTTCAGAATACTAAAAAATAACCACTTCATTCAATGATGGACGAAAATGACAGTAACCATTCTTCAGATATTCAGGCAGAAGAAACAAAAGACGAAGCAGATGGAATAACAAAGTGGCATTATAAAAGAATAAAAAAAGCTACGCAAGGCGTTCCAGGCCAACTATATGAATCAAAGCTTAATGCCTTGATACTATATAGATTGCTAAACGATGATAAAGTTAAGGAATTCTACTTGGGATCGAACTTAGATAAAATAGGAGATATGGATGATGTCTGCATAAAGCTAATACACGAAGATTACGAAAAACCTTTGCTGATTCTAATACAAGCTAAGCACAAAGACAGTGCTACTAAAGGAATTTATGATGACGAACTATACAATGAAAATTCCTATTTGTATCTACCGAAAAATTTCAAAAGCTTTATTAAGCTTAAAGAAAACTTTAAAACTATCAAAAATGATGTGTTGTATTCACATAAAGTAGAAGACGTTATTCCCCATTTTATATTTTATACAACAGCCGTTAGTGAAACTATGCCGCAACATAGGATGAAAGAACCAAAAAACTCTACCATAGACATAGTAAAAAAATTAATTAGTTCCCGAAACGACGGAAAAGTTTTCCAACTGAATGCGCCTGAAAATGATGAAGAATTTGATTATAAAAAGGTCACAAACAACTATTCTATAAGCGACCGAGGTGTTGCCGAAGAGTACTTCAACAACCTTTACTTTTTCACAGATCAAGCACAGCAAGATGAAGTAAGAATGACATTAGTAAAAGAAATAGCCAAAAATCAAGCTTTGAAAAAGTCTCAATTGCATTTAAGACCTGATGCCGTGTTTTTATTTTTTTATGCTAAGGTTTATAAGTGGTGGTTAGTAGACGCAAGCAAGGTCGAGTATTTGAGGAAAAATTGTAACTATTTACATTCGCCTCTCAGTGATTTAGTAACCGATGCTTATCTTAGTCTTCTACACTATAACTACGTTAGCTATATTGAACTCTACTATATTCAGTTCAACACTCAATCGATGGAATCAATTCAAGAAGAGGTGGTCCAAAAATTTAACTATGAACCAAACCGCATAAAAGCTAATGTTTTAAGAATAAAAACAAATTCGGTGCTATTAGCTTCCATAAAACTTAAGGATTGCTTAAGTTATGCTCAAAAGTACAAAAATTGTTCATATCTTGACTACAGTTATGTGTCAAAAATGTCGACATATGAGTTTGAGATTTTATTACGTGAAATTCAAAATACATCAATTGAAATTTTAGTTATAATTTTAAATACAACCCAGCATGTCATGTATGAACGCCTGGAAAATATATTGAACGAATTTCATAAGAATATAGTTCTTATCACAGAGTCACAAACAATTGACGAAGGAAACTCGCATAATATTGTCGTTGTCAACGATCACATTAATGGCTTGGTAGATATAATAGATGAAGAAAAGATTTTAACTAACAAAGTCGTTGTTCAAGGTGAAGAAATAGAACTGTATAAAATTATAGACGATAAGCCAAAGCATAAAATTATTAATGCAGAGATACTTCTCAGTATTTTTAACAACGAAACAATCGAGTTAGGTCGCAATTTGTCTGCCCAACATACAAACAAGGGCTGGTTTCAAAAAAGAACAATAGCGTTACACAAAATCGAAAATAATGAATTATTCTTAATCAAAGAATATCCTCAACTTGATACTTTGAATGACGTTGATAAAAAAATTGTAATTATAACTGCCGAACCAGGTATGGGTAAATCTACATTACTATCACTTTTATCTGCAAAAACTAAAATGTATAATCCAAAAACTTGGATCGTAAGAATCAATTTACAAGATTATTCGGAAGACTTTAATAAATGGAAAGAGAATAATGTAGATATTGGCTTGAGAGAGAGTATGTTTCTCGTATGCAAAGCTGAACTGAATAATATGGCTACTGATGCAGTCGATCTCCAAATCTCTGACATCGGTGATTTGAAATTGATAAACAAAACCCTTCGGGGAGCATCATTACTTTTATTGGAAATTATAGTGCAGAGTTTCAACGAGGGAAGGATAATATTTCTGTTTGATGGTTTTGATAAAATGTGTCCACACTATAAAAGAGGGACTGTCAAATTTATACAAAATCTTATTTACAAGAGAAACATGAACACCGATGAAAAACAATTTTATGGGAATAGAGTTTGGATCACCAGTCGACCTTATAATGCAGCTAAGCACACGTTACAAACAAAGCTTGCAGTGCCTTTTTCTCTTACTCCTCTAACCCGACCGCAACAAGAAGATTTCTTTAAAAAATATTGGCAGGCCAATATAAGCAAAGAGCATTTCACTATCAAGGATTTAAACAAACAGGAGATTATAAACAATATCAGGAATTTTCTAAAAACGGTTTTGCAAAACATTCAAGTGTCGTCTACATCTAGTATTCCATTAAAAGTTATATACGATACTGCGCGGGAGTATTTACAAAAGGAATACGATTTTACTGAAAAAGAATGCAATATTTGGGCTTACTATCCTAAAGATGAATTACATAAAGAAGTGTTGCACTTATCAGGCATACCCTTGCACATGAAAATATACGCTGAACACTTTGTCAAGTGTTTCAAGATATGTGCACAGTTCAACTCTAACAAAAATAAAGAAAAACCAGACAAATGGAATTTTAAAGTGAACACATTCGATTTTTTTGAAAAGTTCCACGAATCTAAGCTTTCCAAAATATTTCACGAGGGTAAAAACCCATTTCACCCAGATTGCCGATTAAGATACAGGGATGCAAAGGAAACCTCCATTAAACAGCATAAAATGTTTGCATTTTGGTCAATATTTGATGGTAATCATTTGAAAGTATACTGGAAATTAAGAATGATTGAAGACGATAACCCTGTATCAGTTTTCAAAAATTTTGCGCCACTGATAGAATATATAAAGAAAGGAAACGTAAAGGTTGGCTTAATTGATAGCATCCATAGAGGTGTTCCCAGATTTGTGGACCAAGCTTTCGCTGAATGTTATGCTGTAGAATTCATTGCTGATTTGTTAAAAAGCTTTAAATCGAAACATTCTATTGATAAAATAGCAATCGATTTTGTTTTAAATTACCTTTTAGACAATAAAGTAGGTTTAATGACTGTTTTTAATCAAAAATTGATGAGTGATGGTGAATTGAATGAAGTATTGTCGAAACGCAGTAATAAAAGTCTCATATTTGAAGTAATGATGAAGCAAAAAAGTAAAAATGCACTACATAGTGTACTGGAGAATGGTTTTAGAGAGATAGCAAGGATTTTAGTACACAGTGTTGAAGATAAAGTAGACAGTGAAAACATAACTCATTTTGTGGACTATATTGGAGGATATTTCTTCATTTACGCTGCCTCATTCGATTATAAAGATCTTCTAGAATATGTGCTGTGTAAAATAAGAGAAGTAGATAGTTCAATCATAGATTACCTTCCCGAAATTATCATATTACCAATCAATGTTACGAACAAAGAGTTGATAGTCGAAAGATTGAACACAGTAGGCATTAATTTGAAGGTATTATCACATACCTTTATCGATAGTTCGGCCTATATTGATGAAATTGACAAACTTTATGCCAAAGGGTTCGAACAAAACTTGTCTTCAATGTAAAATTGTTATCTACACTAATATTATATAGCGGAAAAAATTGTATGTTTGTTACAAATAAACTCAAAAAATACTTTTCCGATTTTTAAATTCTTTTACTATTAGAATTCTACATTATGATGGCCACCTGTGCGTGCTAAGCCAGGACGAGCCGCTAGTAGGTAATTAAATAGGTAAGTATTATAATTATTATGGTTTTATATTGTCGACCGCTCGTCAAATCAATACTATAAACAGTATAAACTTATTACGCAAAATGTTTAAAGATTGATTATATTTTGTACTCTTTTATTCAATTTCGTTTTATTACCCTTATTAAATACCCATACATAGTGTAAGCTTAATAAAGTTTCGACACTACAATAAAAAAAAACAAGGTACAAAAATGCTGGTAAAGCCGTCCCACAAGGCAGAATCCAAGCCTTCGAACTAGTTCGAACATCGCATCGTACCGCCAACACGGTTGCCAAAAAGCTCCCAAGTTCCCAAACTCCCAACTTCAGTCATTCAGTCAGTGTGATTTGAGCTGGAAGAGAGAGCGGACGTCGCGGACAGACACCATTCAAATGAAAAAATTAGGAGATGATAGTGGATAAAAGGCTGGCTACTTTTAAGACTTTTGAATAGAAATATGCAATCATAATTAGAGATAAATAGAATACAATGAGAACAAACATCATACAAAAGTTGGTTCTCGGAGGGATTTCAACCCGCAACCTACAGAGCAGACCTCTGAGAGGTCGCAAAAAAAAAAGCAATAGGTAACTCGTTTATGTGTAGGTAAAAAATTGAATACTTCACTGTGAATTATATAATGGGATAAAAAGAAAATTCGACTATATAAATTTCAACTAAACACGTACTTGAATAAAAATATCAACCAATAAATGTCGATATTTTTACCATTAAACATCATTGCTTTCCCTAGTACGTCCGCAATCGCCGGCGCTGGGTTAGTTATTTTTTTAAAAGTAAGGTGGCAACACTGTCAGTGTCAGCCAGCTGATTTGATTGTCAATTGTCAAAATTGTCAAATGAAAATTAATAAAATAAAACAAGTTTTATTTCTAAGAAATTTGGGATAATTTTACATATTTTTGTGGCAAATCCCCGCTTTGCATTGCAGTGAAAGATGTCGGGCGCTAGTGGTTCAGGGGTTCCTCCGCCGTCAGGAGTTGTACAAAACAGTGCTTTAACGTTCGTTGCGTCTGCGCAAGTAATGCAAACATCGAATGATGCTGCATCAGCTGGGAATGTACAGGAAACTGGAGAACAACCTCAAGCAGGTAAAATACGTGCTAAAGAACCTTCCTTATGAGGCTCATTAGTTATTATTATATTCGTTTCCTTTTTTAGGAAAGTTTAAGAGGCATTTCATGAATGAAAAACTTCGAAATTTCAAAAGTCGTAGAACAGAAGTAGTTTGCCATGAGCTGTAGAATACCCTGCTTTCACGGTTACAGGAGTATTATGTTACATGTTGTATTGTAAGTAAAAAGACTGGAAGGTAATCAATTGGTGCAATCACATATGTTTGAGTTGTATCAATTGAACACCACCAGCACTGGTGGTCTAGTGGTAGCGGCACCGCCTTCCGATCCTAATCCTATTTTTCTAATTAAAAAATGTATGTGCACAATGTACTCTCAAACGTCTTTAATTAGGATAATATTATTATTGAATGTACCTACTGTAACGATGACATGGGTGTCGCAGTTGCTGCGTTGTCGCATACTAGTGTCACGGAAGACCAGCGTTATAGTAGCGTATGCTGCTATAGCATTTATGCTGAGTGACGGCCAATTTGTGTCACTTTCTTACTTTTAATGTCTATTCTTGTATTTTTTATAAACTGTGTATGTGTGGCATGAATAAATTATTTTGTATTGTATTGTAAACGGTGAAGGAAAACATTGTGAGGAGGTTTCCTCAGGATGTTTTCCTAGGCATGTCATAGAACCTAAAAAGTTATATAACATGTGTCAAGTGCTCGAAAGGAGCCTCTTGAGGCGCACCTAAAATCCTTTCACCACACTAGTGACACGAAAAGATAGACCACATAGGGAAGGTACACTGTTTTTAGCTAATATTTGAGTCGACTAGTTTCAAAATCGGCAATCTGACTTTTGCAAAAGTATTAATAAATTAAAAAAAAGGTTAATTTCATTCAGCATTTTCAATGACAAGTTGCGGGATTCGATAGTCAAAGTCAAACTAAGGCAGTTTTATTCAAAATTATCTGTGCTGCCATATCAAGAAGTCATTTTGGACAAAAAGCACAGATTGCCGCATTTGAAACTAGATGACTCATTTCTTCTCCTTTTTACAGATCCCCTGGTCCCGCCAGGACTAAAGGCACTGTGCGGGGCATGTTGTAAAACATACCCAGATCAGCCAAATCCATTGCAAGTCACCACTAGACTCAAATACTGGTATGTTCATGCTACTTGTAAAGAGCTCGTTCGGGGAAGTACTACCACCATGATTGTCTCTGCCGCCAAGCAGCGTTGCTGTGTATCGGTTTGAAGGGTGTGGTTGCCGGTGAAATTACATGCAGCTTTAGATAAGAGTAGTAGTTTGCTTTTAAGAGTAGTGGAGCTGTTTGTGAAGGGTTCGTCTGAGGAAGAACTACAACCACGACAATTTCTGCCGCCAACGCCAAGCAGCGTTGCTGTGTTTCGGTTTGAAGAGTGTGGTGGCCGGTGTAATTACAGGCTCATGAGGCTTAACCTCTGCATGCCTCAAGTTGATGGATGCAGGGCAGTGCATCGTAGGACATGTTCCTATCGTGCGTGACTTACGAGGCAATGCTTTGTTATAGGTGATGGTTACCACTTAACATCACGTGGGCCATCAGCTTGTTCCATCAGCTAGTTATAATAAAAAAAAAGTGCAGAAGGCAGAACTACTGCCAAAAGAACTGCTTGACATGGTACTGAATATAACTGAAGATATACCTTATGTTCTAGGTTAGGAGGCGAAGATCCTCTCGACTATATCAGCATGTACTGGAGTCCGGGCAGACCAGAAGAACATGTGCCTCCACACTGGCATTATATCAGGTAGGAAATATTAGTATTATTAGTATACAGGGTGGTTTTTGGAGAAGGGTGGTGATGGCCAAGTCCGAAACCACGAGAGTTAGAGCTGATTTCACCATGCTCTGTTAGATTAACAAAGGATTAAAGGGCCGTTAAATATGTCAAAATGTACGCGTCTGTCATGCCCTTGTTTTATAAGAAAACAATAACTGCTCATTTAGTTTTTTTTATGAAATGCGTCTTCGACCCCTCCGGAGGGGTGTAAAGTTAAAGTCAAAAGGTAGTTATTCAATAAAATCACAAAGATCACTTTGAAACGTGTTAAAGCTATAGGTGACTCTAGGTGCCAGTTCCACGCGACCAAAGCCTAGAAGAACAGGCAACAAACTTACGGCTTGGTTCCTACCGCTCTTTTGTATGATCCTTGTTACAATGTAGATATTATAACACAATATTGAAGCTCCAGAATGAAGGTGTGTGTTGCTTGTGTCCGGGTTCGATGATTCATCTGGGTCACCTAAAACGTGTCTTGGTCTACGGAGGGTGCAAATGAGCCAGCTGTCGGTCTGCGCCTGCTTTTATGTGCGTGTTTTATTTGTTATTCTCGTCTCTTTATGAGCAGGTGATCTAAGGTAGGTAGGCCAGTCGCAAATTAATTTCACACAGAGCACGTATCGTGGTTTTACTCGACATAAAATCCCGCAAGCTAAACTAACCATTAGGCACATCAACCTTTTGTTCGTCGCTGGAAGACGGCTAACAATATATCTATTTCAGCTTTGGTCTATCAGATCTCCACGGCGACGGGCGAGTACATCCCCCCGGCGGTCCGGACTCGGGGTACGGCTTCGAGCTGACATTCAGATTAGAGAGCGCCGAGGCACAGCCGCCGCTGTGGCCAGCACAGCTGTGCCAGGCGCTGGCACGATATGTGTTCACCACAGGTTAGTTAGATCCTTAATTGAATAATTACAAAAGTCAAAGTCAAAAGGTATTTATTCAATAAAATCACAAGGATCACTTTGAAACGTCTTAAAGCTGGGTGACTCTAGGTGCCAGTTCCACGCGACCAAAGGCTAGAAGAACAGGCAACAAACTTACAGAAATGACAACAGACTTACAGAAATGACCAGCACAACTGTGCCAGGCGCTGGCACGATATGTGTTCACTACAGGTTAGATGGATCCTTTGTTGAAGAATTCCTGAGATGGCCAGCACGACTTTGCCAGGCTCTGGCACGATATGTGTTCACTACAGGTTAGGTATCCCTATTGAAGACTTCCAGAAGTGGTTAGCACAACTGTGCCAGGCGCTGGCACGATATGTGTTCACCACAGGTTAGTCGGATCCTTAATTGAGGAATTCCAGATATGACAAGCACAACTGTGCCAGGCGCTGGCACGGTATGTGTTCACCACAGGTTAGACAGATCCTTTATTGAGGAATTCCAGAAGTAGCCAGCAAAACTGTGCCAGGTATGCCACGATATGTGTTCACAGGTTAGATTAGATTTAGATTGAAACTCTATTGAAGAATTCCAGAAATGGTTAGCATAACTGTGCCATGCACTGGCACGATATGTGTTTACTACAAGTTAGATGGATCCATAATTGTTTTTTTTAGTTAAAAAAAACAATTAAGCTCTACTACTCTTAAAGTTTTAAGAGTAGTAGAGCTCTTTGTGTGTGGCTCGTCCGAGGAAGTACTATATCATGCCTATTTCTACCGCCAAGCAGTGTTGCTGTGTTTCGGTTTGAAGAGTGTGGTTGCCAGTGTAATAACAGGCACATGAGGCTTGACATCTGTATGCCTGAAATTGATGGACGCAGGGCAGTGCATCGTTGGGCACGTTCCTATCGTGCGTGACTTACGAGGTAATGCTTTGTTATAGGTGATGGTTACCACTTAACATCAGATGGGCCATCTGCTTGTTCCATCAGCTAGTTGTATTAAAAAAAATGTTTAAAAAATAAATGTCCACCCGTGCGAAGCCGGGACGAGTCGCTAGTTTATTATCACTAAAATCTTGTTTTCAGGTAATAAGTTATGTGCCGGAGACCACATATCCTGGCACCGATCGTTGGAGGGCTCGGCCCGAGGTCGATTGAGGCACTTGCTGGTCGCACCTGATGCTGTAATGCGACCGATACAGACTACGCATGGACGGGTCGAGTTTTTACAGGTAAAGTTAAATGTAGATATAAACAACCTTCACAGCTTAGTTGGTAGTAGCTGTGCCTTATGTGCCGTAGGCCGTGGGTTCGATCCCCACCGAGAACAAACATTTGTGTGATGAACATTAATTTAACTGTCTGGGTGTTATATAATATTACTAGTGGCTTCCCGCGGCTTCGCACGCGTTGAAGTGGTGAGCCGTGATCGAACCACAAACATCCAAACATCGTAACTTTCGCATTGATTTGTAAGTATATTATAAGGATAGGATTTTAAATACCTACGTAGGTATAAGAGATATCCATAGGCGTACATTACCTATATCAGGTAGGTAGGTATAGGTACTGAGTTTAGCACAAACATGACAAATACAACAAAGACAACCTTACACGGAAAATATGTACTTATTTGTTCCTAGTTTCTACCCCAAAAACAAACGAAACGAAACAGCTTCACGACTTTGATCCCCATGCAGGCACGGTAGATACCCTCAGATCTCTTTGTACCAACTCAAGATTCCCGTTTTTAGAATGCCCTTTACAAACATTGACGCCTCGTTGTATCCTTTTTACTCGAGCGCAACGAAGGAGGGTGACGTTTTAGAGGTTGTTTTCGAAAATCAAACTGTTGTGGCGGCTAGCCGTGTGGCTGGCCGGGTACCTGTGTGTACAGGTACTTGCAATCGGGCTGACGCGAAGGGTTTCTATGTAGCGTCGCCAGTCGTCTCTCCCCGCTCATTAGGTTTAGACATGTAATACGTACTTAAAAAAAACTAAATGTGCCTTTCCTATTTTTTTAGCTTTGGAGTACTTACATCTACTTCAAGTTTCAAGTTTGTAGGTTCAAGGAATACTATTTTTCATACAAACGTTTTCATCCCTTTTTACACCCTTAGGGGTTGAATTTCCAAAAATCCTTTCTTAGTACAACCTCTACGCCATAAGACCTATATACTCTTCAAATTTCAAGTCTCTCGGACCAGCGGTCAAAAAACTCCCATACAAACTTTTACATCCCTTTGCGCACACTTATTAAGAGTAGTTTAAAAAAAATAAAAATGCCTTTCCTAATTTTTAGCCTTGGAGTAAATGTACTTCAAGTTTCAAGTTTGTAGATTCAAAGAATACAATTTTTCATACCTACTTTTTCAACCCGTTTTACACCCTTAGAGGTTGAATTTCCAAAAAACCCTACTTAGTAAACCATACGCCATAAGACCTATGTACTCTTAAAATTTCAAGTCTCTAGGACCAGCGGTCAAAAAACTCCCATACAAACTTTTACATCCCTTTGCACACTTATTAAGGGTAGTTTTTAAAAACTAAAAATTCTTTCCTATTTTTTTACCTTGAAGTATATGTACTCCAAGTTTCAAGTTTGTAGATTCAAGGAATACAATTTTTCATACCAACGTTTTCAACCCTTTTTACACCCTTAGGGGTTGAATTTCCAAAAACCCCTTCTTAGTACACTTCTACGCCATAAGACCTATGTACTCTTCAAATTTCAAGTCTCTAGGACCAGCGGTCAAAAAACTCCCATACAAACTTTTACATCCCTTTGCACACTTATTAAGGGTAGTTTTCAAAAACTAAAAATTCTTTCCTATTTTTTTGCCTTGAAGTATGTGTACTCCAAGTTTCAAGTTTGTAGGTTCAAGGAATACTATTTTTCATACAAACGTTTTCATCCCTTTTTACACCCTTAGGGGTTGAATTTCCAAAAATCCCTTCTTAGTACACCTCTACGCCATAAGACCTATGTACTCCTCAAATTTCAAGTCTCTAGGACCAGCGGTTTAGGCTGTGCGTTGTCTATATGTCAGTCAGTCAGTCAGTCAGTCAGGACTTTGATTCTTATAGTATTAGAGATAGAGATAAGTATACAACGTGTTTATTAAGAGTTGTAGGGATCCGAAAGCAGGATATTCTACCGGTCATAACGAACAACTTTTGTTCTACGACTTTTAAAATTTCAAAGTTTTTCATTCATGAAATGCCTCTTAAACTTTTATCTAAAATGAATTAAACGCATCATAAGGCAGCCCTATTTACAGCTGTTCTTTGACCTCTAGTTACAATACCTTAGATAAAATAGGTAACAGAACTGCCACCAATTACCTAGTAATGTGCCTACATAATAATGATGTTGCTGTTTTTAAAGATCTTGGTATGTAAAAGAAATATTTTCGCGACTGTAACCCCTAGTCACGGTAAACATTCTCTGAGATCTTTGGTACTAATACCTATTCAGTAACTAGGTACCTACGTGGCTACGTACTCAATATTTAATAGAATATTTATTTTTGTTTGATTACTAGATGTCGTAAAGCAATGTTTATGATATTCATAGTTCTTTAAATTGTAACATGTTACTTTACCACCATGGTTCATTGACACGACAAAATTATTCAACTGCAATATTGGGAAGTGTCTAGTCTGTCCTATTTAATCTTTGACGTACCTGTCTGTCATTGGTTGCATTTAAAAACGCATATCCAATCAGGACGGCCGACGGCCGCCGATCAGTGTTACCATTTGTGGCAGATTTCTACCATTTGGCAGATTTTAAATATTTCAAGAAAAATCTTATTAGTTTGAATTTTTAATGAAATAATATTTATAATTTATTTATTTTTTACCGAACTGGAAACTTCTTATTCTTTTTTACCTTTATTGATTTGGTTTCTAAACAACTTCTATCTCGTTTTAGATAACTGCAAACCGTTACAAACGATCAAAAGATAGTAACTGAATGTAATGTAGGTATTTAATTTATTCCGTAGCCACGAAGGAGATGGTATGAAGTCATATTTTTGGTATTTTTATCGTCAAGCTTGGTAGATTTTGACAGATTTTTTGGCAGGTGTGTGGTAGAACCGCCACTTTTGAGATGGTCACCCTGTTTGTGTTTACATGCGTTGTTGTACATTGTTTTGTTGAGAAAATGTCATCAAACGTGATAAAATGGTGATTGTTATGTAAAAAGCCGTCGTCAGTCAGTGTGTGTATGAGCAGTGCCTACGAGGTAATGGTTTAGTGTGAAGTTTGAAGCCTGTGTCGTGCGAAATCTCGCAAACTTACCAAAATCCAGTTTTATCCAATGTTATTATAGCCAGTAAATAATGACAAAATCCATAGGAACCAGTAAAAATATCGTGTCAGGGGATTGGCGGCGTACCTACCTACCTACCGAAAGGTAAGTATTTCAAATTATCTCGTAGGTTATCGTTGTTTTTCTCTTTCCTAGATAAAAGCGCGCGTGCGTGTGACCTTGACACGTACACAGACAGGGCTGTTGCAAATATCTGAGAAAATATTAATTTTACTTTTCTATGGGAATTTCGAAAACGATGTATTCAACCGTTGCACACGTCAAAGTATTCCAGTGCTTGGTCCAAATACACGCTCTTTGTTTGCCTACATAACTTCATCAACACGTTGTATACTTACAAAAAAAAAGTATATCAGCTATCTGGTTCCCATATTACAAGCTTTGGCTTAGTTTAGGGCGAGATAGTGCTGTGAGGAATGTCCACCAATATTTATTTATCTATTTCTGGAGTGTTTGATCCGACTTTAAAGAACTTAGTTTCTTGCGGATTTTGTATTCCGTTTTTTCAGCGGGTTTTGTATGAAATCAGAAATCACAAATTATTTATTGTAGTACAAAAAAGATCTTAAGGCGAAGACAAGACCTAATTTGACTCTCGCTCGCACGTTTTGACATGTTGAAAGATATAAAATCACTAAACTCATATTCGAAAAATCGCAATCAACCATTTTGTGTGCAATCACATTGCACACAGTTTAGTAAAAATTTCATTTTGATCGATACATTTTTTCCTACTCAAAAGTTTGCTTTACTAGTTTTCGTACATAAGCAAACTTTTAAGTAGGAAAAATTGTATCGATCAAAATGAAATTTTTACTAAACTGTGTGCAATGTGATTGCACATAAAATGGTTGATTGCGATTCTTCGAAAATGAGTTTAGTGATTTTATATCTTTCAACATGTCGAAACGTGCGAGCGAGAGTCACATTACCTCTTTTCTTCGCCTTAAAGAACTTAGTTTCTTGCGGATTTTGTATGAAATCAGAAATCAGAAATTATCTCTAATACTATAAGAATCAAAGTCCTGACTGACTGACTGACTGACTGACTGACTGACTGACTGACTGATTGACTGACATATAGACAACGCACAGCCTAAACCGCTGGTCCTAGAGACTTGAAATTTTAGGAGTACATAGGTCTTATGGCGTAGAGGTGTACTAAGAAGGGATTTTTGGAAATTCAACTCTTAAGGGTTGAATTTCCAAAAATCCCTTCTGGGTGTAAAAAGGGTGTAAAAAGGGATGAAAACGTTTGTATGAAAAATAGTATTCCTTGAACCTACAAACTTGAAACTTGGAGTACATATACTTCAAGACAAAAAAATAGGAAAGGCATTTTAATTTTTTTTAAACTACCCTTAATAGGTGTGCAAAGGGATGTAAAAGTTTGTACGGGAGTTTTTTGACCGCTGGTCCTAGAGACTTGAAATTTGAAGAGTACATAGGTATTATGGCGTAGAGGTGTACTAAGAAGGGATTTTTGGAAATTCAACCCCTAAGGGTGTAAAAAGGGATGAAAACGTTTGTATGAAAAATAGTATTCCTTGAACCTACAAACTTGAAACTTGGAGTACATATACTTCAAAGCAAAAAAATAGGAAAGGTATTTTTAATTTCTTAAAACTACCCTTAATAAGTGTGCAAAGGGATGTAAAAGTTTGTACGGGAGTTTTTTGACCGCTGGTCCTAGAGACTTGAAATTTGAAGAGTACATAGGTCTTATGGCGTAGAGGTGTACTAAGAAGGGGTTTTTGGAAATTCAACCCCTAAGGGTGTAAAAGGGTTGAAAACATTTGTATGAAAAATTGTATTCCTTGAACCTACAAATTTGAAACTTGAAGTAAATGGACTCCAAAGCTAAACATTATGAAAGGCATTTTTAGTTTTTTAAAACTACCCTTAATAAGTGTGCAAAGGGATGTCAAAGTTTGTATGGGAGTTTTTAACGCGTCTTGGGGTAAATATACTGAGAAATAAATAATTAATAATGACGCTTTTTATTTTGGACCCCTGCAAAGGGTGCAAATGACTGTAAAAGTTAGTATGGGAGATTTTTAACGCATAGTGCGATTGATTTCAATCTTAAAGTAAATATACTCCACAATAAATAATTTAAAATCACGTTTTCAATATTGGAAAACTACCCCTACAAAGGGTGCAAAAGACTGCCAAAGTTGCAAGGTTTTTATGGGAGATTTTTAACGCGTAGTGTAATTAACTTCAAACTAAAAGAAAATGTGTTCTGTGGATATATAACAAAAAGACAGTTTGATTTTCGAAAACAACCCCTAAAACTTTACTCTCCATCGTTGCGCTCGAGTAAAAAGGATACAACGAGGCGTCAATGTTTGTAAGGGACATTCCAAATCGGGAATCTTGAGTTGGTACGAAGAGATCTGAGGGTATCTACCGTGCCTGGGGATCAAAGTCGTGGAGCTGTTTCTATTCTTTTTTTTTTGGGTAGAAACTAGGAATAAATAACTACATATTTTCCGTGTAAGGTTGCCTTTGTTGTATTTGTCATGTTTGTGCTAAACTTAGTACCTACCTATACCTACCTACCTAATATAGGTAATGTACGCCTATCTATAGGTATATATTATACGTACGTAGGTATTTAAAATCTTACCCTAATAATATACAAATCAATGCGAAAGTTACGATGTTTGGATGTTTGTGGCTCAATCACGGCTCACCACTTCAACGCGTGCGAAGCCGCGGGAAGCCACTAGTTTATTGTATAACTGTAGTATACAAAAAATATCTTAAAGCTATATAGTATGAAGACGCGATAAGCGGGAATGAAACCTTAGTTCTCAGATTTTCGCGCCTACGTAGAGACCGTTCAAGTATAACGTAAGCACTAATGGGGGGGTGAGGGGGTCTATTGCTGGTATTGTATTGTTTAAGAGTAGTAGAGCTCTTTGTGAAGGGTTCGTCCGGGGAAGTACTACCACCACGCCTTTTTCTGCCGCCAAGCAGCAACGCTGTGTTTCCGTTTGAAGAGTGTGGTTGCCGGTGTAATTACAGGCACATGGGGCTTAATATCTGTATGCCTCAAGTTGATGGACGCAGGGCAGTGCATCGTAGGGCACGTTCCTATCGTGCGTGACTTACGAGGCAATGCTTTTTTATAGGTGATGGTTACTACTTAACATCAATAAAAAAAAAAAAAATACAAATACATTGTCCCCCTGCTAACCTCACCCCAGCCAGCACAACTCCTTAAAATAGCGGAGAAGGACCTTGGGTTGGTGGCAGCAATGTTCAAGCATCCCCGGTGGTGATTTTAAGATAGAATTGTAAGGGTGGAATTTTATTGTTTAGTGACAAACACTCACTAAACAACAAAATTGTGTGTGTGTGTGTGTGTAATTTTTAATGATTTAATTTCAGATAGTCGGCTGCACTGGTAGAGAGCTGAAGGCGGCTCAAAGAGGGTCCGGTTTCGAAGTTCTGAAACTCATTGGGAATGATCCTAAGTACGTACCTACAATATAATTATCCCACTTATACACTTATTGACAGCCTTCACAGCTCAGTTGGTAGTAGCTCTGCCTTCTGCGCCGTAGGCCGTGGGTTCGCTCCCCACACAGAACAAACATTTGTGTGATGAACATAGATGTTTGTTCTCTGTCTGGGTGTTATATAATATTATAAGTAAGTATTTACAAAAAAAAGTATGTATGTATTATATCAGCTATCTGGATCCTATATTACAAGCTTTGGCTTAGTTTGGGGCGAGATAGTGCTGTGTGGATAGTCCACCAATATATATTTATTTATCACACTTATATCAGCGCCCTCACAACCTTCACAGCTCAGTTGGTAGTAGCTCTGCCTTCTGCGCTGTAGGCCGTGGGTTCGATCCCCACACAGAACCAAAATTTATGTGTAACAAAATAAAAGTCTCTTCTTCTTGTCGAGTCAGTAGTTCTTTCACCGAAAAAAAAGTGTTGAAGTATTATATCAACTATCTGGTTCCCATATTACAAACTTTGGCTTAGTTTGGGGCGAGATAGTGCTTCGTGTGTGGGATGTCCATTATTTATCCTACTAATATTATAAACGCGAAAGTTTGTAAGTATGGATGGATGGATGTTTGTTACTCTTTCACGTAAAAACTACTGAATGGATTTCAATGAAACTTTACAATAATATAGCTTATACATCAGAACAACACATAGGCTACAATTTATAATGATATTGTGTGACTAATCCTGCGCAGACGGAGTCGCGGGCACCAGCTTGTTTATATATATTTCCATTGTATTGTATACTAGCGGCCTGTCCCAGCTTCGCATGGGTGGTCATAAATTTTTTGAACATTTTAGGATAAACTTAGACCGTGGGTTCGAGCCTCGCGTCTACTTATTTCATACATTTGCACGCGCTTCTCCTTGAGTGAGTGAAATCGCACCCCGAGCGTGACCCGTGGACCCGTTAACATTTTAAATTTCGTCATATCTTTTGAATGGAATGTCCGATTTGAAAAATTTAAGAAGTAATCTATAGGTATTGAAACCGACTTAATTATGAAATGATTTATTTGGATAAGGATTAATATAAAGGTACAAATAAAGACCCTTTTCTGGCGGCGGCATTTCAATTAATTTTTTATAATAAAAGAACACTTATTGTGACATAACTATAATAGTTAGACATATGCTGTCGCGACATTTTTTGTAGATGATAACGTGTTCTACAAAATCGTAGTACATTATTTTGTTCTATCTTCAATAGTTTTCGCAGCGCACGCGATGTAAGGTTTTTGTTTTCCACCTTGGGTTACATTATTGAAGTTTTAGTAAGGATCCCTGATTTTTTTGAAAATATAATATAGCCTATGTTACTCAAGGATAATGTAGCATTCTAATGGTGAAAGAATTTTTGAAATCGGACCAGAAGTTTTAGAGTCTATTCGTTACATACAAAAATACAAAAATACAAAAATACAAAAATACAAAAATACAAAGGTTTCCTCTTTATAATATTAGTGTAGATTACACCTTCCTTCACAGCTCAGTTGGTAGTAGCTCTGCCTTCTGCGCGGTAGGCCGTGGGTTCGATCCCCACACAGAACAAATATTTGTGTGATGAACATAGATGTTTGTTCTCTGTCTGGGTGTTATTAAAGTACAACCCGGTCACATTATCTTGAGACCTCGCTGGAATGCGAAAATGAAATGGATACTCGTTTTGCGCAACATATTAGCGATGTTACGACTCGGGTTACCAACCCGGTTCAACCCGGGTTGAGCTTCAAACCGTTCAAGTCGGGTTGAACCTATGCCAAACCGATCTGGACGGGTTGAGTAAGCGAGCGGTTTGTTGATCGCTGTCCCTCTTCAACTCACGCACGGTGCGGCGCGGAACCGCGAGTCGGTACTTCGGGTCGGACCGAACCGAAATATGAAAATGAGATTGACTTGACAAAGTCGATTCAATTTGTTCTTGGGTTCTACGAATGAGTTAAATTTGTATTCATACCGGATTATGAATACGTTAGATCGTTACATCGCTACAACATATCAGAAGAGCGCCGACGCGACGTGACGTCATCGACGCCAGGTCTCGAGATAATGTGACCGGGTTGTATGTATTTACAAAAAGATAAATATATATTTATTATATCAGCTATCTGATTCCCATATTACAAGCTTTCGCTTAGTTTGGGGCTAGATAGTGCTGTGTGGAATCTACACTAATATTATAAAGAGGAAAGATTTGTATTTTTGTTGTTTTGTTGTTTTGTTGTTTTGTATGTAAAATTTTTGAAATCGGACCAGTAGTTTTTGAGCCTATTGGCTCAAAAACTACTGGTCCGATTTCAAAAATTCTTTCACCATTAGAATGCTACATTATTCCTGAGTAACATAGGCTATATTATATTTTCAAAAAAATCAGGGATCCTTACTAAAACTCCAAAAATGTAACCCAAGGTGGAAAACAAAAACCTTACATCGCGTGCGCTGCGAAAACTATTGATGATAGAACAAAATAATGTACTATGGTTTTGTAGAACACGTTATCATCTACAAAAAATGTCACGACAGCATATGTCTAACTATTATAGTTATGTCACAATAAGTGTTATTTTATTTTAAAAAATTAATTGAAATGCTGCCGCTAGAAAAGGGTCTTTATTTGTACCTTGGTATTAATCCTTATCCTTAAATTTTTCAAATCGGACATTCCATTCAAAAGATATGACGAAATTAAAAATGTAAACAGGTCCACGGGTCGTGCGAATGTATGAAATAAGTAGACGCGAGGCTCGAACCCACGGTATAAGTATATCCTAAAATGTTCAAAAAATTTATGACCACCCGATTTATGCGAAGCTGGGACAGGCCGCTAGTAATAAATAAAATAAATAAATAAGTTTATTTTGGAACAAAAACAAGGCACAGTATAATGTAGAAAACGATAACATTCGCAGAAGTTTAAAAAACAGTGTCGTGAAAATTAATAGCCACAATAATAATAGTTTTTTTTTGTAAATACATGTACATACCAGTGCCGGATTAAGCCAGGGCGGGGCCTGTAGCAAATATGTCAAGGGGCCCTTGGTTTGTTTAAAAATCTGGTCGCTTGAAGGGTAGAAATGTGATACAGATACTAGTCTATATATAGCGATTATAATTAAACACAAGAACATTAACGTTAAAAAATTCGTAAAATACCTAAAAAATTTGTAAAAGTAAAATACCTACTTATTTTTACGATTTAACGTGACGAAATCGAGTTATAAGCGAAGCATAGCCTAAGCGCTTTGCGTTTAAGGCATGCAAGATATTATACGCTCCTATCTAAATTAATATTTTTTTATTACGGTCAGACAGGCGTTGGAGCGCGGAGCCCCAAAATTCAAAGCCCCGTAGCATTTGCTACTCTTGCTACGTGGCTAATCCGGCACTGGTACATACTTATAATATATCCAATATTTATTTATTTATATTTCCATTGTACTGTGTATTAAGTTGCGGCGGCGTGTGGCTGGTCACTCGCATACGGCGGCGCCGGTCTGCGTGCCACGTGCGAGTGAACCCTGCTGCTATCACAAGGTCACCGCTCGCCGGCGTCTCTGCTAAGCTCAGCTGGGCTCCCATGCAGGTATACTATATTCAATCTAAGTCAAAGTCAAAGTCAAAAAGTATTTGTTCAATAAAATCACAAGGATCACTTTGAAACGTCTTAAAGCTAGACTCTAGGTGCCAGTTCCACTAGACCAGGCCTAGAAGAACAGCCAACAAACTTACGGCTTGGTTCCTACCGTTTTCTTGTATGATCCTTGTTACAATGTATTTGATTACAATACTGAAGCTCCAGTGTGGTGTCAATCGAATTTAGTGAGGCGTAGGTAAATAGAATCGATACCTTTTTAGGGTTCCGTACCCAAAGGGTAAAACGGGACCCTATTATTAAGACTTCGCTGTCCGTCCGTCTGTCTGTCCGTCTGTCACCAGGCTGCATTTCATGAACCGTGATAGACAGTTGAAATTTTTACAGATGATGTATTCTGTTGCCGCTATAATAACAAATACTAAAAAAAATAATAAAATAATTATTTGAGAAGGGCTCCTATACAACAGATATGATTTCTTTGCCGTTTTTATAGACAATGGTACGGAACCCTTCGTGCGCGAGTCCGACTCGCACTTGGCTGGTTTTATTTCTTTTGAACTATATGTACCTACTTTTACGTGTTTTATCAGGTTAATAAATAAAATATCTATCTAGGCTGTAGCCGTGGGTTCGATTCCCACCTAGAACAAACATTTGCGTGATGAACATAGATGTTTGTTCTCTGTCTGGGTGTTATTATACAAGGTGTTTCATACATTTTAGCCAGGTAGGTGTTGAACTTTTGTAGGAAACAGCTGTTTTTTTTCGCGTTCACAGTGTTGGTTCCTTAGAAAAAGTTATTCATATTGATGGGTACTTTAGCCCCCTGGAGTTTTTAAACACAAGTATTGGAACACCTTGTATATTCTAAGTATTTATTTACAAAAAAGTATATAATATATTATATCAGTTATCTGGTTCCCATATTACAAGCTTTGGCTTAGTTTGGGGCTAGATAGTGCTGTGTGGAAAGTCCACCAATATTTTATTTATTTATTTATTATTTATCTTCAAATACAAAGGCATTATTTCCAGGGATTAACTGAAGACGAGTCGTCCATATCAGCGGGCGTCGAGAGACAGATAAAGGAAACCCTTCAACGCGGCCTCAGCGCTATGAGCTCCGAATCTGTGAAACTGGATAGTAAGTTACACTAATCCCTACATAGTATAAAACAAAGTCGCTTCCCGCTGTCTGTCTGTCCCTATACAACGTGTTTATTAAGAATTGTAGGGATCCGAAAGCAGGATATTCTACCGGTCATAACGAACAATTTTTGTTCTACGACTTTTAAAATTTCAAAGTTTTTCATTCATGAAATGCCTCTTAAACTTTTATCTAAAATGAATCTAAACGCATCATGAGGCAGCCCTATTTACAGCTGTTCTTTGACCTCTAGTTGTTAACCTTAGATAAAATAGGTAACAGAACTGCCACCAATTACCTAGTAATGTGCCTACCTAATAATGATGTTGCTGTTTTTAAAGATCTTGGTATGTAAAAGAAATATTTTCGCGACTGTAATCCCTAGTCACGGTAAACATTCTCTGAGATCTTTAGTACTAATACCTATTCAGTAACTAGGTACCTACGTGGCTACGTACTCAATATTTAATAGAATATTTATTTTTGTTTAATTACTAGATGTCGTAAACCAATGTTTATGATATTCATAGTTCTTTAAATTGTAACATGTTACTTTACCACCATGGTTCATTGACACGACAAAATTATTCAACTGCAATTTTGGGAAGTGTCTAGTCTGTCCTATTTAATCTTTGACTAACCTGTCTGTCATTGGTTGCATTTAAAAACGCATATCCAATCAGGACGGCCGACGGCCGCCGATCAGTGTTACCATTTGTGGCAGATTTCTGCCATTTGGCAGATTTTAAATATTTCAAGAAAAATCTTATTAGTTTGAATTTTTAATGAAATAATATTTACCTATAATTTATTTATTTTTTACCGAACTGGAAACTTCTTATTCTTTTTTACCTTTATTGATTTGGTTTCTAAACAACTTCTATCTCGTTTTAGATAACTGCAAACCGTTACAAACGATCAAAAGATAGTAACTGAATGTAATGTAGGTATTTAATTTATTCCGTAGCCACGAAGGAGATGGTATGAAGTCATATTTTTGGTATTTTTATCGTCAAGCTTGGTAGATTTTGACAGATTTTTTGGCAGGTGTGTGGTAGAACCGCCACTTTTGAGATGGTCACCCTGTTTGTGTTTACATGCGTTGTTGTACATTGTTTTGTTGAGAAAATGTCATATAGCCATGGGTAACTCACTCAAAAAACATGATCTGCAGCGCATCAGCTCATTTACAGTCTCGAGCCGGAGCCGAACCGCGGTTCAAACGGCTCAGAATTTCAGGACCAATTTATTTTCATGGTACCTTCAAAGACTCCAAGCAAGTACCGATAAGACTTGGCAAAAGGACTAGACGCCAAAACAAACAAATACTACTATAATAATAATTTTGTAGAAAAATAAACGAGTCCTAAACGGAATATAAACAGGAAAAAATCCTTGAATTTGTATGTTAGCAATAACTAATAAATATTGCTAACAATGAACGACGGAATGAAAAAAAATTAAGTAAAAGTTCTACTATTCAAAATGAACCTTACTTAATTAAACGATAAAACGGAAAATATTTATGCAAATTATGACGAGCCTAGAACGCAAAATATCCTTAAATATGTATGCTAACACGCGAGGGCATCCACGGGCTGTTGCTAAAACAACTCAAGTTAATAATTCAAATTCATAACCCATACCATTTAAAAACATGCTTTTTTAAAAAGAACCATAATCCTCCAATTCATCCAAACTCCACTCACTCACCCGCGCAGATATTACTTCAAACGATTCAACTGTTCGAGTACGTATTGAACCTCTCAATGAATCAAAACAAATATTTTACTCGAACGGTTCAGGGTTCTGTTTATCATAAAACCAATCTTTGAACCGTTTGAGTTGTGTATCACATTTATGAGAAGATCTTTGAACCGCTCCACAGATCAAGAGTGGCAAAAATGCAGCATTGGAAATTAGATCTTATTATCTAGACGAAACAATTCAAATTCATTTAGCAAAAATTGTGAGCCGGATATCTTTTTTCTAATATAGACCCTACCTTTCTAGGAATAAAACTTATATTAGGCTGGCATGAGAGCTGTTGAGCCGCCCCTAAAGAAATTGAGCCGGTACTGACGCGCTTACTACGGTATGAGCCGCTCCAAACGCGTACGTCCGACTCCTTCTACCCACGGCTAGTCATCAAACGTGATAAAATGGTGATTGTTATGTAAAAAGTCTAAAGTACTAAAAAGTCTAAAGTACTAAAGGGGGCTAAAGTACCCATCAATATGAACAACTTTTTCTAAGGAACCAACACTGTGAACGCGAAAAAAAAAACAGCTGTTTCATACAAAAGTTCAATACCTACCAGGCTAAAATGTATGAAACAGCTGTTTTTTTTTTCGCGTTCACAGTTTTGATTCCTTAGAAAAAGTTATTCATATTGATGGGTACTTTAGCCCCCTGAAGTTTATATACACAATTATTGGAACACCTTGTATATTTACAAAAAAAAAGTATATAAGTAGTATATCAGCTATCTGGTTCCCATATCACAAGCTTAGGCTTAGTTTGGGGCGAGATAGTGATGTGTGGAATGTCCACCAATATTTATTTATCTATCTGAATTGTATAGTTTTCATGCTGATATGATGATGAAATTTTTCAGATCCCGGCAAGATGTCCACAGACAGTTTTGAGATGTCCAGCATAGAACGTGCATTACCACACATTCCGGAGACATTAAATGTAAGCTAAGTAATTAAATAATTAAGAAAAATGGTGTAAAGGTGAAAAAATTTAAGAGTAGAAGAGCTCTTTGTGTGTGGCTCGTCCGGGGAAGTACTACCACCACGCCTTTTTCTGCCGCCAAGCAGCAACGCTGTGTTTCGGTTTGAAGAGTGTGGTTGCCGGTGTAATTACAGGCACATGAGGCTTCACATCTGTATGCCTCAAGTTGATGGACGCAGGGCAGTGCATTGAATTTTGTTGAAAGAAAAATCGAAATTGTTATTTACCAAAAAAAAGTATATAAGTATTGTATCAGCTATCTGGTTCCCATATCACAAGCTCCTTAGTTTGGGGCGAGATAGCGCTGTGTGGAATGTCCACCAATATTTATTTATTATACGATCTTTATTAATTTATTTAATTATGATATTCATAATTCTACAGAGCTCATGGGAAGGCGAAGACAACGTACAATACTTCGATGGAGTACATATTGTGATGAATCCGGAGGGAGCTAGTCTGCTGCCATTGGCTATTGAGTATGTATTCATTTTTATTAAAAAAAATATACAAATGTTATTTTTTTGGATTTAAATATATGGAGGAATATTAGGGGCCATAAATTACGTCACACGTTAAGGGGGAGGGAGGGGGTCGACGAAGTGTGACATTGTGTGTTGGGGAGGGGTCCCTTTGATGACGTCACATTTTTTCAGTATCTAATATTTATAATATCTAAGAATTACAACACTAAATTTTATTGAAATATAATTTTAATGGAAATAAGAATAATTTCGTAACACTGCTGTTTTATTTTCATATATAAATTTCTGTATGAAAATTGCAAAATGTGTGACATCTCACAAATGTGACCAGCTGTGACAAGGACGGGGGAGGGGTCAAAAAATCATGAAATTCGTGTGACGTAATTTATGGATGGCCCCTTTTAATGTTAAATATTTATATTCCAGTGGCCGCGTAAGAATGGGCGCCCACTTCACGTGGCGTTGCGGCGTGGTGGCCGTCACGTTAGCCGCGCCGCGTCTGCGCGGGGCCTTACCTACGGAGCGACAGCCCTACGCCGCCAGGGACTGTTGGCTACAGGTGAGATTGTAATCTTAAGTGGCTGACACCCATTTAGAGAGAAAGTACGGGAGTAGTAGGGCCCTTTACAGGCCACGTTTTACAGGCACATGAGGCCTAACATTTGTATATCTCATCATGAGATATACAAATCTATATTAATGATGAACGCCAGGCATTGCATCGTAGGGCACGTTCCTAGCTCTGCCTTCTGCGCCGTAGGCCGTGGGTTCGATCCCCACACAGAACAAACACTTGTGTGATGAACATAGATGTTTGTTCTCTGTCTGAGTGTTATATAATATTATAAGTATGTACATATTTACAAAAAAGTATATAAGTAGTATATCAGCTATCTGGTTCCCATATTACAAGCTTTGACTTAGTTTGGGGCTAGATAGTGCTGTGTGGAAAAACCACCAATATTTTTTTATTTATTTTATTATATTTTCCAGGTATTGATCCCCGAGGAGCAAGCCAAGGAGATATCCTCACAAGTGGCGTGCCTCAACAACCTCAGTGCCTCAGACTCGGAGACAGACTCAGACAGCGAGGATGCACCGGAACCGCCCACGTTACCGCTCACCATCAGGTCTAAGGGGCTGATGATCACTGTATTACCCGATTCTCATTTCTTATAGGCATTAATCTCTCAAATGTTTTTTTAAACTTTCGCGATCATGACACAATGTAATTATACGGGTATTTATCGCGTTTTACCTTTATTATTTTCACGTGTGTTTTCACGGCTATACAAGGTGTTCCAATACTTGTTCTTAAAACTTCAGGGGGCTAAATAACTTTTTCTAAGGAACCAACACTGTGAACGCGAAAAAAAACAGCTGTTTCATACAAAAGTTCAATATATAAAAGTTTTGTTTCTCGCGTTCACAAAGTTGGTTCCTTAGAAAAAGATATTCATATTGATGGGTACTTTAGCCCCCTGAAGTTTTAAGTACGAGTATTGGAACACCTTGTATATTTCAATTGAATATTTCAATATTACACTCAGAGCCCCTCCCAAACGGTGAAGGAAAACATCGTGAGGAAACCGGCATGTCGTAGAACCTAAAAAGCTCTAAAACACGTGCTCGAAAGGAGCCTCTTGATGCGCACTTAATATCCTTTCACCACACCGTTTCGAAAGAAACTAGTGACACGACAAGAGAGTATTTCTCAGGTCCTGAGTTACGAATATCTAGGGTGCTCCAGGGACCTGAGGTCAGGACCCTAGAGCACATAAATGTAAATAACTTTTGAACTGTATAACTACAAATTAAAACAATGTTTTGGATATATACAAAACACTCATAAGGGGCCATCCATAAATTACGTCACACGTTAAGGGGGAGGGAGGGGGTCGACGAAGAGTGACAAGGGGTCCCAAATTTTGTGACGTCACAATTTTTTCAAAATATAGTATTTTATATCTAAGTATTAAAACATAATTTAATTTTTTTTTTAATTTTTAATAATTTCGGAACACTGCTGTATTAATTTCATAAATTTCTAAAAGTAATATTGCAAAATGTGTCACTGGGTAGGGGGGGTCTCACAAATGTGACCAGGACGGGGGAGGGGTTAAAAAATGAAATATGTGTGACGTAATTTATGGATAGCCCCTAATCTTGGTATAGAATCCAGGTCTCTAGCTCGCGGGGCCTAGAGTACTGATATTAGTATTTTTTAATACATTTAGGTACTCGTAGTTAGGATACTGTAATTTACGGCAATGTTTCTTTGTAAATAAATGTATATTTTTATCTTGAAACATGTGTTTTCATTTTCGTAATCGGCGACGCAAATTTACGTGAATGGTGCTCAAAATCGTGCTCGGCAAAACGTCGAGTGTGAAAACCGCGCGCTAGTTTACGCCGCGCGAGACTAACGCGAGCGATTTTGACGCGAGCTTTACAACACCGCGTGCTCACCAAAGTGAGGCTTGGAACAGTGAGCTATTTGAAGTCCATTCTTATAACGTCGCGTTAGTTCAAAGCGAAGTACACTTAGCGAGATATTTTGTTGTTTGCAAAAAAGCAAATTTATTCAGTTTCGTATGGTGGACAATAAAGTTAGGTAAACAAAGTAAAGTAATTAGGATAATATTATAGGCTCATAAAAAAAGAAACATTCCGATAAAAACAAATAGCGCCTAGATTTCACCATACGAAACTGAATAAATTTGCTTTTTTGCAAACAACAAAATATCTCGCTAAGTGTACTTCGCTTTGAACTAACGCGACGTTATAAGAATGGACTTCAAATAGCTCACTGTTCCAAGCCTCACTTTGGTGAGCACGCGGTGTTGTATAGCTCGCGTCAAAATCGCTCGCGTTAGTCTCGCGCGGCGTAAACTAGCGCGCGGTTTTCACACTCGACGTTTTGCCGAGCACGATTTTGAGCACCATTCTCGCCGGTGTAATTACAGGCACATGAGGCTTAACATCTGTATGCCTCAAGTTGACGGACGCAGGGCAGTGCATCGTAGGGCATTTTCCTATCGTGCGTGACTTACGAGGCAATGCTTTGTTATAGGTGATGGTTACCACTTAACATCAGGTGGACCCTCTGCTTGTTCCATCAGCTGTGTGTAGTACAAAAGAAAAAAGAATATGTCGTCGCCTGTATATATTTGCCTATTTAAATAAAAAAACTATTTATCAACATATTTTTAATACATAATTATATACTATTTTTCGTGATAAAAAAAATATTCATCCACCACAAAAAACAAGAAAATGACAGTAAAACTAAAAACATAAAATACTCACGGCCGGTTTCTGATATCTCGATCAACACTAATCGGATGTCAAGTCACTCGCCATTTCAGCTATTACATCGAATTAGATAGAGATAGCTAGTGACTTGACATGCGATTAGTTCTGATCGGCCTTTCAGAAACCGGCCGTTAGATTAACTTATGAACTAACTAACTAAATTCTTTATTCAATATCCTTATACATATTTACTTTAAAATACACAGCAACTTCATACTCACGAGTAGGTAGAGTTCCTACACACACACTCATACAAATCAAATCAAATTTTAGGTACCTACAAACATAGTAATAAAGACCTTCACAAAAATAATAGATCAAGCTTCACAAAGCCAAAGAATAAAACCGGCCAAGTGGGAGTCGGACTCGCGCACGAAGGGTTCCGTGCCATCTACATCTACATCTACCTCTACACTAATATTATAAAGAGGAAACATTGTATTTTTGTTGTTTTGTATGTAACGAATAGGCTTAAAACTATTGGTCCGATTTCAAAAATTCTTTCACCATTAGAATGCTACATTATCCCTGAGTAACATAGGTTATATTATATTTTCAAAATAAACAGGGATCCTTACTAAAACTCCAATAATGTAATCCAAGGTGGAAAACAAAAACCTTACATCGCGTGCGCTGCGAAAACTATTGATGATAGAACAAAATAATGTACTACGATTTTGCAGAACACGTCATTATCTACAAAAAATGTCGGGACAGCATATGTCTAGCTATTATAGTTATGTCACAATGAGTGTTCTTTTATTATAAAAATTTAATTGAAATGCTGCCGCTAGAAAAGGCTCTTTATATGTACCTTGGTATTAATCCTTATCCAAATAAATCTTTTCATAATTAAGACTGGTTCAATACCTATACATTACTTCTTGAATTTTTCAAATCGGACATTCCATTCAAAAGATTTTAAAAATATAAGGTCACGGGGCGCGTTTTCACCCAGCGCGGGCCCGGGCTAGGCGCGAGGTAGACGGGCGTGCAAATGACTCGAACCCACCACGGTCTAAGTTTATCCTAAAACATTGAAAAAAATTATGTCTACCCATGCGAAGCTGGGACAGGCCGCTAGTTATTTATAAAAACGGCAAAAAAACGTTTGTTATATGGGCGCCCTCTTAAGTATTTATTTTATTCTGGTTTTTTTTTTTTGTATTTGTTGTTAAGCGGCAACAGAAATACATCATCTGTGAATATTTCAACTGTCTAACTATCACGGTTCATGAGATACAGCCTGGTGACGGACAGACAGATAGACGGACGAACAGCGGAATCTTAATAATAGGGCCCCTTTGGGTACGGAACCCTAAAAATCACAGCAATTCATACTTAAGAGTAACCTACACACGGATACTAATCAAATCAAATATTTTATGTTGTCAGAATTTTAGGTAGGTAAGTGTACCTACAAACATGGTAATAAAGGCCTTCATAAAAATAATACCTCAAGCTTCACAAAGCTACAGAAAAATGACGCTTATTAAAAGGACATAAAAGCGAGCAGTGATGCATATCCTAGGAGTCCTAGGTAGGTACCACTATGCCTAGTCTGCTAAAAGCTATGCTAATCCGGGTGTCGCGACTAACATTTAAAAACATATCTGAATAGGTACTTAAGTAGATAAAATATCAGTTTTCTGGCATTTTGGGAAACAACATAGCTTTTTCATTTTAATTGTTTTTCTAGTGTTATTTTGAGTGTTGTGTAATTTCGGTGGTGTTTTAACCAACATTACATGAGGTCTTAGCACAAAGTGCAGAAAAGCATTTGGAATGAAAGTGTATTATGTGATATCCTTATTTGACCGATAATGTTTCGAATGTTTTGAAAAAAACCGCCACCACCGCCTTCAAAACAAATGACGGCCGACTTGATTGTGGACTGACTTGACCTTGGAAGAAATATATTTTTTAACGTACCTATTCAATACTTTTTTTTTTTTTTAATTTTTTTAAGGGCTTTGTTGCTGAGCGACCACACTGCCCTATAATAAAACATAAAAAAAATACATCTCGTAAAACTTAATCTACTTATTTAACCCTAATTCTGCCAACCTATATAACATCTTGGCTTGACCCGACAGAGGAAATATGCTATTTCTTTCTTCTTCTTCTTCTCTCCATTTATGGCTCCTGTCTGTCATTCGACAGACAATCTTGCCAGTGTCAAGTGATTTGTATTGAATAAATACTTTTTAGTCAAGTCGGCCGTCATTTGTTTTGAAGAAAATGGTGGCGGTTTTCTTCAAAACATTGGAAACATTTTCGGTCAAATCAGGATATCACATAATGCACTTTCTTTCCAAATGCTTACACTCTGTGCTAAGACCTCAAGTAATGTTGATTAAAATACCACCGAAATTACACAACACAACTCAAAATAAAACAAGAAAAACAATTAAAATGAAAAAGCTATGTTGCTTCCCAAAATGCCAGAAAACGAATCCGATATTTCTTTCTTCTTCTTCTCTCAATTTATGGCTCTTGTCCGTCATTCGACAGACAATCTTGCCAGTGTCAAGTAATAAATATTTATTAATTTAATGAATACTTTTTAGTCAAGTCAGTCCATAGTCAAGTCGACCGTCATTTTGTTTTGAAGAAAATGGTGGCGGTTTTCTTCAAAACATTGGAAACATTTTCGGTCAAATCAGGATATCACATAATACACTTTCATTCCAAATGTTTACACTTTGTGCTAAGACCTCAAGTAATGTTGGTTAAAATACCACCGAAATTACACAACACAACTCAAAATAACACAAGAAAAACAATTAAAATGAAAAAGCTATGTTGCTTCCCAAAATGTCAGAAAACGAATCCCCGATATTTCTTTCAAGATTCAATACGTATCACTTGACACTGGCAAGATTGTCTGTCTAATGACGGACAGGAACCATAAATGGAGAGAAGAATAGGTGGGATTCATTTTCTGACATTTTAGGAAGCAGCATAGCTTTTTCATTTTATTTGTTTTTCTAGTGTTATTTTGAGTTGTGTTGTGTAATTTCGGTGGTATTTTAACCAACATTACTTGAGGTTTTAGCACAAAGTGTAAACATTTGGAATGAAAGTGTATTGTGATATCCTGATTTGACCGAAAATGTTTCCAATGTTTTGAAGAAAACCGCCACCATTTTCTTCTAAACAAATGACGGCCGACTTGACTATAGACTGACTTGACAAAAAAGTATTTATTCAATACAAATCACTTGACACTGGCAAGATTTTCTGTCGAATGACAGACAGGAGCCATAAATTGAGAGAAGAAGAAGAGAAGAATAGGTAGATAAAAACATGTATTCATCCACCACAAAAACATTATAAAAACAGAATAAATTAAAAGTAAAAAACTGTTTTTCATTATATGCGGTAATCATGCATTGTGATCCAAACTAAACGTGTAGGTAGGTATACAACATTTCAGCTCAATCGGTTGAAGATATCTGCTTCAAACTTGAGTTGTAAGATTCCACATTCACATCCATGAATAAATGAATCCACATTCCATACATACATTGCAAGTTAAATAAAAACTTGTAAAATGAACAACATTATATGTATACTTAACAAAATTAAATACCTACTTTATATTATAAACTAGATATACAAACCTAAATTATCTAACAAAGTCAAAGTCAAGAGGTATTTATTGAATAAAATCACAAGGATCACTTTGAAACGTCTTAAAGCTAGGTGACTCTAGGTGCCGCCAGTTCCACGCGACCAAAGCCTAGAAGAACAGGCAACAAACTTACGGCCTGGTTCCTACCGTTCTTTTGTATTATCCTTTTACAAAGTAATATTCTCACCTTGCTAAAGAATATTTTTTTCTTATATTCAAAGAAATAAACTGGTAGGTACATAGGTAAACTTAATTTACATGTCTACATGTAGACTGTAAATTAAAATTTAGATACCTACATTTTCTCTTAGGCGTTGTAGAACACTTATGAGAAAATGTATCTAAGTACATACCTACCTAGGCCAGCTACTACCAACCTTATCTTTTCTTTATCTACTTAAACCTATAAAAATTGCGTTTAGACTCATTAACTCATTATACACTGTAAGTCCTGTTTAATTATAATAAAGGTCTTTAAATCTATATTTACTTAAAAAATCACAGCAACTTCTTACGATTACCTAAATTAAAGATACCTATACAGTATTTAAATTCTATGTTCCTCACTGATTGGTCGTTCAAAAAACTTTAATTGACACCATTTATACAATCTGCAATTTCCTGCAATGTTTTGTCTTTAGTCTCCGGCAAAATATAATATAATATTACAATGGTAATCCCTGAAATTACGCCAAAGAACAAAAACGCTCCATGTATTCCAAAAGCCTTGAATAAGTATGGGGACGTCTTTAATAAAATTGCTAATATAAGTTTGCAGGCGATACCAATCACACACAAAGCCAAATTCCTAGACCTGATTGGTACTAGCTCGTTAGAAATTGGTATAGCTATCAATGACGGACCACAACTAATTACTAAAGAAAATGACATCAAGAACCCCATAGATACATACACGTTCTCGTTTATAACAGAAACATGAATCAAATAAAGATATAAGGACATTGAAAAGAGGATAATTACACCTGTAAAGCATGGAATGAGCAATAGAGGTCTGCGTTTCAGATATCTGGATAAAACACAGCCGATATACATGCTAAATACAGTTACACCATCTAAAATCAACATTCCTGTGTAAGCAGTCGACTCATTTTCTGTAATCTTCTTCAATATATCTAAAACATAAATGGTAAAGACTATTTTACCAGAAAATAAGACTACTATTGCTGTAAGAAGTGCAATTAACGTAGGTTTGACGAATTCTTTCGATGTCAAATTTGTGTACAAATCTTTGACCTTTTCTTTCTTCGTCAAAATCTTTGCACAGCGTTCTCTGTACTCCTTCTCAGTGCTTATCAACTTTTTCAATTCCTCCTCCGCGTCTTCGTCACATCCTTTCAACCAACGGTGGCTGGTCTCGCATTCTGTGTACCTTCCATTGTTAGCGTACCAATACGGAGACTCCGGCCAAATCAGAACTGTGGCCAACGAATACAAAGCACACAGGATTCCCACCAATCCGATTACCTTCCAATGAAAGAACGTGCCAATAGCATTCGATGCCCAAATCCCCCAGTAGAAAGTCGCGGCTTTAACGGTCATGAAGACCCCCCTGTACTTCGGTGACGTATACTCCGTCAAAACAGCCGGAGCTATGACTATAACGGAAGCGTTAAAGAGCCCTTGAGTGAATTGGCCAATAAGGATTTGTAGAACGGTAGTGCTGAAGTAGAAGATGGTGAATGAGATGAAAACGTCGGCGAAAGCTATGATGCTGCAGATCTTTCTGCCTAAGAACTTGGTGAGGATAACAAGCACGATGATCCAAGGTAGGCTGCTAAAGCTGATGGCAGATGCTGAAAAATAAACTGAGGTTACAGTTTTTTAAATACTATTGCTGATGGAACAAGCATCTAATGCTAAGTGGTAACAATCATCTATAACAGCATTGCCTCGCAAGTCACGCACGATGGGAACGTGCCCTACGATGCACTGCCCTGCGTCCATCAACTTAAGGCATACAGATGTTAAGCCTCATGTGCCTATAAGTAGGTACACCGGCAACCACACTCTTCAAACCGAAACACAGCGTTGCTGCTTGGCGGCAGAAAAAGGCGTGGTGGTAGTACTTCCCCGGACGAACCACACACAAAGAGCTCTACTACTCTTAAATCTACCGATGTCAAGCCTCCAGTGCCTTTAATTTGACACCCTTCAAACCAGAACACAGCAACGCTGCTTGACGGCAGAAATAGGCATATTGGTAGTACTTCCCCGCGAGCGAGCGAAGAGCCACACAGCCAAAGATAGATAGATTTTAGGTGTTGAGCTACTATCATCATCCAATTCTTTAACCCACCAGGCTAGGCGTAGGCACAGATAAGGGAAATCGTAGGTAAGCATTTGCTTTACACGTTCGCTGTCCCAAAAAAAAATGAAAAATTGAGCCGCAAGTCCTACAGACTTTTTGCAAAAAAATACTGTTTTTATGTTGTCAGATCAGAAGAATACACAACCACATAAAAATAAATAAAAAATATGATCGTTTTACCACGTCCCATGCAAATATAGTACAATGCCAGCGCGTCCCGTAGAAATAATCGTTATAAGTCAAAGTCAAAGTCAAAGTCAAAATGTATTTATTCAATAAAATCACAAGGATCACTTTGAAACGTCTTAAAGCTAGGTGACTCTAGGTGCCAGTTCCACGCGACCAAAGCCTAGAAGAACAGGCAACAAACTTACGGCTTGGTTCCTACCGTTCTTTTGTATGATCCTTTTACAATGTAATAATATAATATATTATTGAAGTTTAGTGAGGCGTAGGCATACAGAAAAAGGTAAACATAATCAAATTTATAAGACAGCACACGCTACGCCTCAAACTAATAATACCTAATGCATAAATACAATCTATTAAATCAGAGAAAAATAAAAAAAAACACACAATAGTAGGTACAGTACAGACATTGCAGACATGTTAGCTGCCAATGGGCAGAGCGACCGGGACATCGGGCCACGCATTTTTATCAACAATATAGCTAAGTATCTAAAGTATAATAAGCTTTCCTTATTAGATTATTCTTAATGTATACTTTAAATTTTCTAATAGGAAGCCCAGTGGCACTTTCTGGAAGTTTATTATAGAAGCGAATACCGTTCCCCATAAACGAGCCATTTACCTTTTGAAGTCGAAATTTAGGTATACATAATTCGTTTTTATTTCTAGTGTTAACGTTATGTGCATCACTCTTTTTCTTAAAGCTATCTATGTGTTTACTTTACTTTACTTACAAGTTAATCGGCCGTTAAAGTGAAACTTCCGTATACCATTCATATCGTCCATAATGAATGTCAGACGCAGCCCACCTGGGACACCTAGTGGGAGTGAAGATCCTCAAATGCCACCTCATTACCGTACTGGACAAGACGGATTACCAATTCCCATACTGAAAAGGAAACAACCAGATGATCTCAGTACATTTAAAAATGAACTTGCAGATTTTCGCGCTGACATACTCTCCGTTCTTCGCGACTTCTCAAGTGAGCAAAATAAAAGTATTTCCAAAATAGCAACCGATATAACATCAATTAAACAACAGATTCAAGGTATAGAGCATAAAACTGACAGTATAGTCCTGGAACAAAATAAGTTAAAAATAGAAATGGAGAGCATCAAAACATGTTGTAGCAGCACCAAATCGAAAATGACATCGATGGAACACGACCTTGAAATTCTAAAAGTGACAACCAAGCAGGTTCCGTCAACTACTTCTCAGTGTGAAGACGTCATCGCCGAATTGCGAGAAAGATGCACTAGGGAAAGTAATATAATTATTACTGGCATACCGGAGCTAAAGTCAACTTTCTCCAACGAAAGAATAGCATACGACATAACAGAAGCGGTCAAAGTCATACGAATGGCATCTCCAGACTGCCCGGAGCCATCCAACTGTATCCGACTGGGGAAGTATAGGTCCGGAAGTTCCAGATCGCTGAAAGCTTCCCTAGTATCTGCTGAGAATGCAAAAGATGTTCTCCGTAATAGAATGAAGGTAAGTACTAAAAATGTCAGTATCTTCTCAGATAAAACTCCACAACAACAAAAGCACATGACTACTCTTAAAGAAGAGTTGCATGCTCGCCAAGGCCAAGGCGAAGAAAATATTGGCATAAAATATATAAAAGGAGTTCCTAAAATAATAGAACTTCAGACAAAAAACTAATAATCCCCACTGCATCAGAAAATCAGCATGCAAGTGGTAAAATACATGTAACATATCAGGTCGTTAACGCCTATGAAAGCCTGATCATTGATAAGAAATCCTTGAAGTTCCTATATCTCAACGCACGCAGTCTTGTGAAACCTGGCAAACTTGATGAATTGAAATGTATATTGCTCAAGATACAGAAGGTTCACATCGTAGCAATCACCGAGACATGGATTAGGACAGAAGTGGAAGCCCGATCACTAATAATACCAAATTACACGCATTATTTCAACTATAGAGTACTTAACAGAGGCGGAGGAATTTCTTTATATGTCCATAATGACCTAAAGCATGAACTCATAGAAGAAAAATGCCAAGAAGATAACCACTTCCTCTGGATTCATGTGGGCAAATTCTGTCTGGATGTTGGTCTAATCTACAAACCTGATCGAACAAATACAAGCAACTTTCTACGAACTCTCTCAGAACAACTAGAGCAGAGAAAAAGAGGGATACTCTTCGGGGACTTTAATTATAATCTACTAAAAAGAGAGCCAAATACAAAAGAATATAGAACCACTCTTCGTGAAAATGGATATATCATAATCAACAAAATTGACAAAGATTATTGTACGAGGGAGACTACTCAAACTAAATCCATACTAGACCATGTTTGCTCAAACCTTCTAAGTCATCATTTTCACTTAGCTATAATAGAATCTGCGATGTCCGACCATAATCAGATCTATTTTGAAATACAAAGACAGCAACCAATCCCCATACAGAAAATAGAATATGACCAAATCAACTATGGCCAATTTTGTAACTCGTTCAAAGATGCAATGAATAACAGCAATTTAAATAATGAATACGAACGCCTGGAAGAACTTTTGATCAAAAATGTTTGTGAAAATAAGATCCGAAAAATCAAAGTACTCAACCCTCCTAAAAGAGACTGGATTAATGGAAAAGTAACCGCAGTTATAGAAGAAAGAAATGCAGCATGGAAAAGAACGCTCGATAACCCAAATGATGAGACAGTAATGCAACAATTTCTAAAAGAAAAAAAGAAAACGATAGACATGATAAATGTAACAAAAAGTGAATACTACCACAAAGCATTCAGAGAATGTAAAGAAAAACCCATGAAAATGTGGAACTTAATAAATGAGTTATCATGTAACAAGATTAGACACCATAACATATCTTTCAAACTCCTAATTGAATCGGAACTTATAACGGACGAACAAAAAGTATGTGATCATTTCAACAACTTTTTTTCAACTATAGGGTCCTTATTGGCTGAGCAAATACCAGACAAATATCACAGCAATAACGCAGCACTAAATAAAAATCCATGCCTAAAACTATCTTCTCTAAGGCAAACATCATTCGATGAAATTGCTAAAATAATAGATAACTTGAAAACGAACTCAAGTGCAGGAATAGACGGGATAAGCACAAAAATAATAAAAAGTGTCAAAACTATAATTGTAAAAGACCTTAGCAATTGTATAAACAAATGTCTAGAACAAGGCGTCTTCCCGGACTCTCTTAAAATTGCCAAAGTAAGCCCAATCTTCAAATCAGGAGATAAATCTGACCCCGGCAATTACCGACCAATATCAGTCCTACCGGTTATCTCAAAGGTTTTTGAAAAAGTCCTATACGTTAGACTAACAGAACATCTTGACTCCATCAACTTTCTTTTTAAAGGTCAATACGGGTTTCGGTCCAAATCAAGCACGTTAACTGCTACAATCGATCTCATTACTAAAATAAAAACTAATATAGATGAAAAACAACTTGCATTGGGTGTCTTTATCGATCTTAAAAAAGCGTTTGACACCGTTAGTCACTCACTACTTATTGATAAGCTGGATAAAATTGCAGGGGTCACAGAGACAGCTTTAAAAATATTCAAATCTTATCTAAGCAACAGGTATCAAATAGTTAAGATTGGTCAATATAATAGTAGTCCAAAGCTTGTTACATTTGGTGTCCCTCACGGTTCAATTCTCGGACCACTACTCTTTTTGATTTACATCAATAATGTCTATGAACTGGGCTTACTAGGTGACATAACATTGTATGCGGACGACACCTGTCTATTTTATTTTGGTCGAAGTATGCGGATCATTGCCCAACAAGCACAAAACGACTTAAATATACTCCAAAACTGGTTTCTTAGAAATCTTCTAACTATAAACGAAAATAAAACAAAATACATAATTTTTTCTGCTAAAAATAAGAAAATTGATGACCATCAACCACTAACAATTAACGATGTAAGACTTCAAAGTACTGAACAAGAGAAGTATCTTGGTCTTATTTTGGATAATAAACTAACGTGGAAACCTCACAACGAAAAGCTATCTGATAAGATTGCCAGTCTAACGGGGGCCCTACGAAATATAATCCGTTGTTTACCAATAAAGACCCGCTACTTAATTTATAATTCTCTAGTCAAGCCTCATCTGGACTACCTAATAGAAATATGGGGATCAGCTTCTAAATCAAATTTAAAAAAAATTCAAACAGCACAAAACAAAATTATTAAAGTTCTTTTTAAATACAAATTTTTAACAAGAACCAAAATTCTATACAATGAAACAAAGTTGTTTAATGTTACACAAAACTATACGTACAATACATGTATTCTTGTAAGAAAAATAATAACCAAAGATATTCATTGCCAAATCACTTTTACCAAAAGAGCACAAATACATAAGAAAATTACAAGACAAGCCAATTGTTTAATACTGCGTAGCCCAAGAACAAACTATGGAAAAAGTAACATCTTGTATGAAGGGGCATGTATGTACAATAAACTGCCAGTAGATATAAAAGATGCGAAATCAATGACAACTTTTAAGAAATATTTAAAGAAATATATAACCCAAAATATTCCAGTGTAAGATTCTGTCTAAAATAATTTTAACATAAAAAAAATATAAGTAATTTATTTCTATTAACTTAAATCAATAAAAATAATAATTACTTCATACAATATAAAATTAAATTATTGAATATACACGAATTAAGGATGGATTAATTAATAGTAGGAATATAATTAACTAGTTATTGAATGAAATGAAAATCGGATAATATTAAAATAAATTTCTAAGGAATGGTCTAGAACTATAGAATGCATGTAATCTATGAACTAACAACTATTTAAATAAGCGTAATAATTTAAAAATAATAATTTTAGAACTTACTAATATTAATACCAATAATAATTTTACAACCTATCTAATTGTTAACCGACACTTTCCCACAACACCGCGATGTTGGTGGAACCGGCCCCGTAATAAGTTCTGATTCTTAGTAGGTAGGCATTCTATCAAAACTACCCACAACTACTTTTTGTTATGCTCAACACAAAATAACTGTATTGATTGTTTAATGTTCCAGTGCCTAGCATGATTTTATTGTTTTAATTTAGGGTAATATTTAAGTGCTCACTGCTCCAAACAAAATGTACATATTGAATAATTATGTTTCTCAGTAAGCAATTTTTTGTAAATTTTATGAGAAATAAAATATCTTAAACCTAAACCTAAGTTTATGAGTGTATAATAGATTTTCATAAATATACTGTGAAATGACTGTGAGAATATTAATTTCTTTAAATCGCTCCCTTAATGAGTCACGTGGTTTCATTTTATAAATGGCACGTATCGCCCGTTTTTGAAGTACAAATATACTTTGTATATCAGCAGCTTTCCCCCAGAGCAAAATACCATAAGACATTACACTATGGAAGTAGCTAAAATATACTAGTCTAGCTGTAGCTTCATCTGTAAGCCATCTTATTGTGCGAACTGCGTATGCAGCCGAACTCAGTCTACCAGCAAGTGATTTGATGTGTGGACCCCACTGCAATTTTGCATCAATATTAAGTCCTAAAAAAATAGTAGAATTGACAAGGGTAAGTGATTCACCATTTAATTCAATATTGGTTGGTCGTTGAACCACATTTGGCAAAGTAAATTTAATGCATTTCGTTTTCCCAGCATTGAGCAAAAGATTATTAACAGTAAACCAGTTAAGTACTTGCGACAGAGATGCATTAACGTCATCGAAGTTAGTTTTCAATCTGTCGACTTTAAAAATTAAAGAGGTATCGTCAGCAAATAGAACTATTTCACATAAATCTTTTACAAAAGGTGGAAGGTCATTTACGTAAACTAGAAATAAGAAAGGACCCAATATCGAACCCTGAGGCACCCCTATATCAATGACCGATCCAGAAGACCTCTCACCGCCAACATCAACTTTTTGGATTCTATTGGTTAAGTAAGACTGTATAAGATCAATAGCCCGGTTTAGGATGCCGTAGTGTTTAAGTTTAGATAATAAAGTGGCATGACTTACACAGTCAAAAGCTTTGGACAGATCGCAGAATACCCCGATCGCATCTTGTGAGTGTTCCCAAGCATCATATATGTGCTTCAGGAGCGTCGAGCCGGCATCAGTCGTTGATCGACCTTTAGTAAATCCAAATTGATGACCATGAAGTATGCCGTTGACGTTAAAATGTGATATTAACTGATTAAGAACAACTTTTTCAAAAATTTTACTTAACGTAGGTAGTACCGAAATAGGCCTGTAGTTGGCAGGATCTTGTTCATTTCCAGACTTGTACAGGGGAATGAGTTTACTGTGTTTCATTAAATCAGGGAAAACGCCCTCATCAACACATCTATTAAAAATGTATGCTAGACATGGTGCAATATCAGTTACAATAGTATAGTTATAATATATCAGTTATATAGAAGTTGTATGTGTCCCCTGACACACATGACTCAGGAACGTACCTATTAGTGCTTTCCAACCGCAAGTTTCCTGAGCCATATGTGGTTCAGCGGACAGGGAACGTGTTAAGCCTCAAAACCTATTATTTAATTCACACCATTTTAAGTCTCACTTTATTGCGGTCGTTAAATTTTTCTATCCCGTTCCCACATGCGTCTGTCAAATGCTCGAAAGAAGCCTCGTTGAGGCGAATTTAAAATCCTATCACCACACTGTTTCGAAAGAAACTACTGACATGACATGAAGAAGACCCCGTTCCTTATAATTTTGCATTGATTTCTAAACAAGTCTTGACAGCTCAGTTGCTAGGTAGTAGCTCTGCCTTCTGCGCCGTAGGCCGTGGGTTCGATCCCCACCGAGAACAAACATTAGTGTGATGAACATTGATGTTTGTTCTCTGTCTGGGTGTTATTATACCTAAGTTTGTATTTACAAAAAAGTATAGAATAAGAATAAGAATATTTTATTGTATAACTGTGTACATAAAGGTGTTATAAAAATAATACAAGAATCAACAGTTTATCCTTTCGGACGTACAATATTTCTATAAATTACCTACTAATAAAATTTAAGGTAACCAAGACAAAACTTAACAAAACTCTGAGATCACAATAAATCTGAGGCACTAGATGAGATCAAAATACTCCTTCAAATTATAGTGCACTCTCTGGATAAGCC
The DNA here is from genome assembly GCA_932294275.1 of Chloroclysta siterata. Classification (NCBI taxonomy): domain Eukaryota; kingdom Metazoa; phylum Arthropoda; class Insecta; order Lepidoptera; family Geometridae; genus Chloroclysta; species Chloroclysta siterata. Next base: position 5,596,588 of record OW028595.1, read on the forward strand.
ACTTTCTTAAATTATTTTTAAATAAATTTCCAACAACGACAACGACCATGTCTGATGATGGAGCCATGGTCTGTTCAACGGAACTCTTCAATAAATAGGCCAATTGAGTTGAAACTTGGTTACCATACGAAGTTAGTAGGTGGTAGTCATAAAAAAGTCCAAAGATAATGACTGCCTCTCTCTCTCTCTAACTCTACTTAGTCTCTGTTTGGACTTGCCTCTGACTACCACCTACTCAAAGTTTTCGTGCATTCGTCGGGTCGCATCACGAAATCTCAGTTCGGGGCGAACCACTAGTATTTATGTTGCTAGCCACTTAGGAATCTGGTTTGTGATGTTTAGTGAAACATTAGTGAAGCTGAATGGTATAAGTAGTTTTCAGCAGCCTCTATTTTCTATAACTATATTTTCATGCCTATCATCAAGTGACCATAACAAAAGAAACTAGTTATCCTTGAAAAACCACGTGACGCGGCACCAAAGTATTAATTTTTTTCATAACATGAGTTTTTGCTACGCGTGGTATGGTTGCCACCCGTACTTTATAATAAAGTATTGTACTTTATTTTAGGTAATTGTACTCTATACTTTATGAGAACAATAGAGTACACCAAAATACTTTATTTCGCATGATTTAATTTCTTTGGGATTTTGAAAAGTTTAGTCGTAATACTTTTTTGCTAAACGACTTGCAGCAAGTATATGATAAGAGTGATGATAATTTTTTAAACTCGTATAAAGTAATTTCATTTTTATTGTCTATTCCCGCCACGTCAGCATTCACAGAAAAAACTGGCAAATGGCGAGACGAAATACACAACGTCTCTGAATTATTTAAAAAATAAATTACTTATTTTTACTTTAATTTAAAGTAAAAATATGTTTTTAAACATAATAATGAAGAAAAATAAATTCTACTTTATTTTGGTACTATGTACTTTTTTTTCTTACCTATAATAACCAATGTACCTGCAAAAAAAAAAGGTGGCAACCCTACACGTGGATCATCACTACGAGTACTTCACAGGACAACTTTTTGTACACAAACTAATAATGTGTCAAAAATAGAATAAGTATTTTAGCAGCGCTCTGGTTTTCATTGTACCTACCTACAATCTTTGCTTAGGTGTCGGGGCTAGGTAGTGCTAAGTGGATATAATATATACTAGTGGTTCGCCACGAACTGACATCTCGTGATGCGACCCGACGAACGCATCAAAACTTTGAGTAGGTAGTAGTCAGAGGCCTGTCCAAACATTATGTTCGGACTTTTTTCTGACTACCGCCTACTAACTTGGTATGGTAAACAAGTTTCAACTGAATTGGCCTATTTTTTGAAGAGTTCTGTTGAACAGTCCATGGCTCCATCATCAGACCTAGTCGTTGTCACCATTGTATGAGAACTGAGTAAGTACCTCCTTAATTTATTTCAAGAAAAAAAAATAAGAAAAAGCAAAGGAACTGGGCGACCAGATGGGAGCTCTTGGATCGTTGGTTATCTTAATTTAACTTTTTAGGTGTAATATCTCAAAAACCGAGCGTCCCAGAAAAAAAGTAAAAATTGTTTTGTAATGTCCAAACATAGCTTTTTCATATGGCATGTAACTCTTTTTTATTTAGCCCCTTTAAAAGACCCCATATCAACCCTTCATCCGATTTTACTCATATACTTACCAGTAAATATTCTCAAGTACAAGCTATCGACTTATCAAATTTCATGCAGTTCGGATCAAAACGGTTCGAAAGTTATGGCCAGAAAAACATACATACATAATTACATCCATACCAAATGCCAAATCGCCCAAGTTGATTGTAAGATCTTTGTTCGCTTCGCTCACTCGATCAATAAAATAAATATTGGTGGACTTTCAACAGCACTTCTAGCCCCAAACTAAGCCAAAGCTTGTCCTAAAAGAGTAATAAAAGTTTTAAGAGTAGTAGAGCTCTTTGTTTGTGGCTCGTCCGGGGAAGTATCTACTACTACCACCACGCCTTTTTCTGCCGCCAAGCAGCATTACTGTGTTGCGGTTTGAGGAGTGTGGTTGCCGGTGTAACTACAGGCACGTGAGGCTTAATATCTGTATGCCTCAAGTTGATTAACGCAGGGCAGTGCATCGTGGGGCACGTACCTATCGTGCGTGACTTACGAGGCAATGCTTTGTTATAGGTGATGGTTAACACTTAACATCAGGTAGGCCATCTGCTTGTCCCATCAGCTAGTTGTATAAAAACAAAAAAAATATGAGAGCCAGATGGTTAATAATTTTTTTTGTACGATTAATTTATAAAATGTATTTATTTATTGTTTCTTACCCAACCACGAGGCCATTTCATCATCTATAGATTCTGTCGAGTTATTCTCCTTTCTTATTTGAGGAATGAAGACTGTAGGGGCGCCCATGCTCAGACCGTACACGAAGTAGGATACCCATACTCCGGAGCTGACGAGGACCTGAGGGCAAAGGACTATAGTCAGGCGCGGATCCAGCCCTCAAAAAAAAGCTCGATATACTGCATTCCTACAAATGCGATGCTCATATGGGTATTTTACTAATCTATAGCTGGCCAAAAGTCAAAATATTAAAGTTTAAAAAAAAACTTCTTCGTCGGTGTATATTTTTCTTGTTTTATTTCTGTCTTTCTAAACCTAAAAACCCGTAAAAATATTTTTGGCCTGCTAGACTAATGAAATACCCCTATGTGTGATGTTTACATAATATGACGCCCAGACCAAGATTTTGTAGAGTGTAGTTCCACCAGCCATGGGACTGTTGAGACGGGCATGCCCATCGTGCCCATAAAGGTGGATCCACGCTTCTTCTTCTTTTATTTGTAGCTGCTCAGTGGCCAATAGGGTTTGCCACGAATTTGCTCGTCAAGTTGTTATAGACTTAGAACAAAAAGGCGGAGATCTGAGTTTACCAACGGAGTCTAAAAGTTGATTCGTTAAAATGATAAAAAATATAATAATTTGTATTACAAGAATAAAGGAACTTAAATTAAAATAAAAAAAGATGTATTTACAACAATTATTTTGTATGTAGGTTTATAACGATTTACAATTTAATTTTATTTGCACTTATTGACTGTAGCCTAATCACGAATTAATTTTGTTTTTTTTTTTACATTTGTAGCGTTAACGTATCTAAGCGATATTCGACCTTATTCTGGGGCCTAATGACGAACGAATTTGACGTGCTGCTGTTAGGGATACCTAAGATACGAATACGCGACTCTCTCTTCTCTTGTCGTGTGTGTCACTAGTTTTTTCAAAACAGTGTGGTGAAAGGATTTTAAGTGCGCTTCAAGAGGCTCCTTTCGAGCACTTGACACATGTTATAGAACTTTTTAGGTTCTATGACATGCCGGATTCCTCACGATGTTTTCCTTCACCGTTTGAGAGTACTGGCATTGTGCACATACATTTTTGAACAGAAAAACTCTTGTTGTACGACCGGTTTATAACCCACGACCTTAGGATCGGAAGGCGGGCCGCTACCACTAGACCACCAGTGCTCATACGCGACTATGTCAAATTCGTTCGTAATTAGGCCTCTTCGTCTTCTCCGTTTATGGCTCCTGTCCGTCATTTGACAGACAATCTTGCCAGTGTCAAAGAAATTGTATTAAATACTTTGTAGTCAAGTCAGTCCATAGTCAAGTCGGCCGGCATTTGTTTTGAAGAAAATGGAGGCGGTTTTCTTCAAACATTCGAAACATTTTCGGTCAAATCAAGATATCACTTATTACACTTTCATTCCAAATGAAAGAAATTTGTGCTAAGACCTCAAGAAATATTGGTTAAAATACCACCGAAATTACACAACACAAGTCACAATAACACTAGGAAAACAATTAGATTGAAAAAGCTATGTTGCTTCCCAAAATGTCAGAAAACGAATCGTGATTAGGCCTCGAAAAAGGTTGAATATCGCTATGACGAATCATAGCGATATTCAACCTTTTTTATCACGAAATGTCAAAATTCATTCGTGATTAGGCCTCTGTTAACGCTACAGTTCTCGCTAATATAGGTATTTCTCTAAGAGGCTACCCGTTAAACAACAATTGGCGTATGTATCCGTCTCAAACAATAACACAATGTGCCTAAAAATTTAACTACTGTACCTACATATTGCTGTTGGCGTTCTTGTTTATCGAGAGAGCAAAGCGAACAAAGATACTGATTAAATAATCAGAATAATCAAATTATTGGTAATCAAAAATATTACAAGTCAGGGTGTTACTGTAAGTTCTTAATTAAAAAATAATAATAATATAAATCATAATATTACAAACTAGTAAATTGGAATGCATTCATTAATAATTATAAAAAATAGATTCGGATAACTTTGCGTTGGATGGATTAAGATATATTTTATTGTTGCCTAAGAAATCCATGTATGTATGTATGTTTGTCGGACCATATCTTTCGAACCGTTGATCCAATCGGCATGAACATTTATATCTTTCAAAATGTTGAAATGTGCGAGCGATATGTACCTACATTAGCAATTATAATCGCCTTAAATTAAATAATTTGGGGAGAAAATGCGGGCCGGCCTCCTTCTCGGCCCCACAGGCGGCCTCGATACCAATTCGCGTCAGTGCCAAAAGAACTCTATCTAGGCCTTCTGCACCGACATAGCTCGCAGAATTAGCAAGTGAAGAGGCAATGGGTAGATGATAATAGTTTTTTCTGAATCCGAGTAGTTCTACACCAGAAACATAATAACTAATGGTTCGCCCCGAATTGAGATCTCGTGATGCGACCCGACGAACGCACATAAACTTTGAGTCAGAGGCAAGCCTATTGAGCCTTATAACTTGGGATGTTAACCAAGTTTTAATTCTATTGGTCTATTTATTGAAGAGTTCCAAGAGCATCCGTGTTCAAGTGGGAGTGACCCCGCTTTCCGATCGCAAGGTCGTGGGTTCGAATCCTATCGTGCACCTGATTTTTCTATCGAAAAATTTATGTGCGCAATGCCAGTGCTCTCAAACGGTGAAGGAAAACATCGTGAGGAAACCAGTTAGTATTCAAACAGCGGCGATGGGCTTGCAACCTGTCACGTATGGAATAACTACTGCAAAATGTGCGTATGTGCCAAACATAATGTTTGGACGTACCTCTGACTACCCTACCTACCCTACCCTTAGGTGTTCTCAAATATCTGGAGTTGGTTCTTGGTACTAAGACATCTGAGAGGATATGTATGCCTGGGGATCAAAGTCGTGAAGCTGTTTCAGACTTCTGGGAGGGCCATGTCTAGCAATGGACTGATAATTTTTTTTTTACTAAATTAGTTTAGCGCATGACATGCGGTACCCTTATATCATTACAATCTAGCCAGGTAGGCTAATGAGTGATTTTGTTTTGGCTTAATTTTATAGAAAGAATGTGTCCATTGGCACTTTTCTTACAGTCTAGTACCTAGTTAATCTCAATTGTCTAAAACTTTATTATAAACTAGCGGCCTGTCCCAGCTTCGCATGGGTGGTCATAAATTTTTTGAACATTTTAGGATAAACTTAGACCGTGGGTTCGAGCCTCGCGTCTACTTATTTCATACATTTGCACGCCAGAGAGTGATATCGCACCCCGAGCGCGACCCGTGGACCCGTTAACGTTTTTAATTTCGTCATATCTTTTGAATGGAATGTCCGATTTGAAAAATTTAAGAAGTAATCTATAGGTATTGAAACCGTCTTAATTATGAAAAGATTTATTTGGATAAGGATTAATACCAAGGTACAAATAAAGACCCTTTTCTAGCGGCGGCATTTCAATTAATTTTTTATAATAAAAGAACACTTATTGTGACATAACTAAAATAGTTAGACATATGCTGTCGCGACATTTTTTGTAGATGATGACGTGTTCTACAAAATCGTAGTACATTATTTTGTTCTATTTTGTTCTATCATCAATAGTTTTCGCAGCGCACGCGATGTAAGGTTTTTGGTTTCCACCTTGGGTTACATTATTGGAGTTTTAGTAAGGATCCCTGAATTTTTTGAAAATATAATATAGCCTATGTTACTCAGGGATAATGTAGCATTCTAATGGTGAAAGAATTTTTGAAATCGGACCAGTAGTTTTCGAGCCTATTCGTTACATACAAAAATACAAAGCTTTCCTCTTTATAATATTAGTGTAGATAGTGTAGATGTAGATAAGAACTTCCATGTCTGTACCTAGAACATTTACATTTTAAGTTAGTGCAATAAATACCCAGTACCGTTGTGATCTGAATTTTATTTTTTCGATGCCACTATAGGTAGGTCCCGTCAAGTCAGTAGGAAATCTCAGTTGGTAACACTACTTAAGGCGACACTTTGTTATTGTGTTCATTAAAAGTAGATAATGATAATGATGATACCTTACCTGCCGTAAAAATGGTTTCCAAGCCATCCCCATGACTCAAAAAAGTAGCGCCACTACGATCTTGAAGATATGAGCAAACACATCACTTTATTATTTTATGAAATGATTAATAGTATAAAAATAAGTTTAGTCAACAACTGATAAAACGAACGATGCAGACATTCTTTTATTTTATTTCAGACACGTGTATTTTTCGCAACACATGAGTTGGAACTCTCGTTCTAAGCATTATTAAAACCAGATTGACATTAAGACGATGTGGATACAAGTCGGTTGAGGGTCGCGGATGGAGTGATCGCGTAACAAACATACAAATTAAGCCAGCCAAGTGCGAGTCGGACTCGCGCACGAAGGGTGCCGTACCATTATCTATAAAAACGAAGATAAAAACTATCTAATTATAATATACTTGCGGCTTGTCCCAGCTTCGCATGGGTGGATATAATTTTTTTAACATCTTAGGATAAACTTAGACCTTAGGTTCGAGTCTCGCGTCTACTTATTTCATACATTTGCACGCCCTTCTCCCTCAGTGAGTGAGAACACGCCCCGTGGCCCCGTGAGTCATAATATTTTTAAAGCGAACTAAAATTTTTAAATTCGTAATATCTTTTGAATGGAATGTCCGATTTCAATAATTCAAAAAGTAATCTACAGGTATTGAAACCATCTTGAATATAAAATTATTTATTTGGATAAGGATTAATACCAAGGTACAAATAAAGAGCTTTTTCCAGCGGCGGTATTTCAATTAAATGTTTATACTAAAAGAACACTTATTGTGACATAACTGTAATAGTAAGACATATGCTGTCGCGACATTTTTTGTAGATGATGACGTGTTCTGCAAAGTCGTAGTACATTACATATTTTGTCCTATCATCAATAGTTTTCGCAGCGCACGCGATGTTAGGATATTTTTTTCCCCTTGGGTTACATTATTGAAATTTTAGTAAGGATCGCTGACTTTTTTGAAAATGTTATATGACTATGGACAGACAGACAGACAGACAGACAGACAGACAGACAGACATACGGACGGACGGACATTTTACCCTTTGAGAACGGAACCCTAAAAAACATAGGTATATTCGGATTGACAACCTCCACCTTATTTTTTGCATTCAGCTACCTTTACAAGGTACCACGGGAACATAACATGTATTTTTTACATAAATTTAAATTTTTCGTTGTATCTTAACAACTGGGCGTCCTAGAAAAGAAGGAAAAATGGTTTTGGAATGTACAAACAAAAGCACTTGGGTAAAAAGGGTCTTGTGTTTGGCGTGTATCATCACTACATAGTATAAAACAAAGTCGCTTTCTCTGTCCCTATATCGCTATGTATGCTTAAATCTTTAAAACTACGCAACGGATTTTGATGCGGTTTTTTTATAGAAAGAGTGATTCAAGAGGAAAGTTTATATGCATAATACAAACATAATCTCTTAGGGATAACCCACAATAACCGTGCGAAGCCGGGGCGGGTCGCTAGTCTATGTATATATCCTTCGATATTTTCTTTATTACCACGTAGCACCCAAACGGCTGGGTGGATTTTGATGATTGAGGTATCAAAAGATTTGTCTCAACCTTTCACCACACTGTTTCCAAAGAAACTAGTGACACGATAAGAGAAAAGTTTCTATACGAAACCAATAAGTAATTATTTAAAATAATATGAAAGTTTTGCGATTATCCATCAATAGAAACACCAGTTGTAATCTAACTTTGTTAGCAACTATAGCTAAAATGGCATAGCTGTCATATTTCCATAATACAAACAGAAACTGATTGAAACTTATTGCAACACAGTTATGTGATGAGCCAGCAGATAAACATACAACATACCTTTTTTTTATCCAACTAGCTGATGGAACAAGTAGATGGGCCACCTGATGTTAAGTGGTAATCATCACCTATAACAGAGCACTGCCTCGTAAGTCACGCACAATAGGAACGTGCCCTACGACGCACTGCCCTGCGTCCATCAACTTGAGGCATACAGATGTTAAGCCTCATGTGCCTGTAATTACACCGGCAACCACACTCTTCAAACCGAAACACAGCAACGATGCATACCAAACAATGCCAAATCGCACAACTTGACTGTAAGATCTTCGTTCGCTTCGCTCACTCGAACAATAATAAAATTATTAGTAGATATATTTGAATTTCATGATGGAAAGAAGTCGATTTTGTTGTTTTTGAGCAAAAAAAATATTCTTTATTCTTTAATGTACACAGTAATAACATTTAGTGAACTTAAATATAAAACATGTACAAAGGCGAGCTTAACCCTAAAAAGAGTTCTCTTCCAGCAAACCTTGAAGAAAAGAGAACATTGAAATGAGAGGTTGAATATTATTGATTTCACATCAGCTTTTGTCTCTTCCTCAGAGGGTGTTATAAAAATAAGTATACGCCCGATTTCAACTGTCACAAATTGTAAAAAAAACATTCTACATTTATAATCGCGAACAGCGGGAATGCGTAATCTAAAAATATTACAAAATCGGTCGGTACGGTTAGGTGTGGGTGTTATTTAGCGTCACCAGTCCCAGCAGCTAGTTATAATAGCCCGTTTACACTCAGCTTATGTCCATGGAAATGTGCAGAAACATGGGATGGGACTGGGGCAATGCGAGAATGTAAACAGGCCACTTCCATGTCCACTCGCGTTGCCCGTGTTGTGAACACACAATGCCGGCGACGCTGCCGCAGACATATGGACGGCAACATTTCCGTCCACGTGAATGGCAGCGCGAATGTCTAAACGTAAACGCAGTATTAAGGCGAAGACAAGAGCTAATGTGACTCTCGCTAGCACGTTTCGACATGTTGATATCTATCTATCTATCTATCTATCTATATATCTATCTATCTATCTTCTATCTATCTAACTATCTATCTTCACTTTCCATCAGGTGAGTTGGCAGTCAAAAGTCTAGCCTAGTGCCTAGTAGTAGTAGCCTAGTCTAGTCTAGTGTTTTTTTTATTGTTTAATAAAACAATAAAAAAAAGTTCTTAAAAAAAAATGCTTCCGACCTTGATCTCCATCTTTTCAGTAAATAAAACACATATTTGAATAATTTTAGATTTATTTATTGCATAGTGCATATATGAGAGCACTCGTGGTCAGGTACAGGCAGCGACAAGAGTTGCTTCACAATTTCAATTACTCAAAGCCCATTTATTCTAAATTTAGTAAAGAAATATCATCTTTTGCAAATAGTAATATCAAGACGGATCGTCAAAAAAGATTCAAACTTTAATAAAAGTGAGTTAGGTTAAGAAATATTTACTATATAATATTATAAGTATGTATTTACAAAAAAAAAGTATATTATGTATTATATCAGCTATCTGGTTCCCACATTACAAGATTTGGTTTAGTTTGGGGCTAGATAGTGCCGTGTAAAGTCCACCAATATGTATTTATTTGAACTTTTTAAACCAAAAATGTTCTTATAATTTCGTCGTTACCGTACCAATCGATTTTTCTATTTTGTTTTACTGGACTTACACAACAATCTTATTTCATTGTATTTATCCAAACACATTTACCAAACTAAACAGAATTAGCGTTAACATAATTTCCATTGATATTCTCTAATCATGTTTAGCGTATTATTTTTCTCTTGTGTTCTTGTGCAATGATTAGCTTCCAAATGCGATTAGTGGCTCGCTAAACACGATTAGTGGTCGTTGTGCAAACACCTCTTATGCATAAAAACGTTAAATACAAAAAACTTTGCTTTTAGTAGGCAGGCATCTACTTTATTACCTGACCAAAGTTAATATAGATATCCCATAAATAGTAAAAAAGTAGTTTTGGTTTGAAGCGTAGCGTGTGCTGTCTTATAAATTTGATTAAGCTTACCTTTTTCGTATGCCTACGCCTCACTAAACTTCAATATTGTATTATATTAAAAAGGTTTGTAAAAGGATCATACAAAAGAACGGTAGGAACCAAGACGTAAGTTTGTTGCCTGTTCTTCTAGGTTTTGGTCGCGTGGAACTGGCTAGAGTCGCCTAGCTTTAAGACGTTTCAAAGTGATCCTTGTGACTTTATTGAATAAATACCTTTTGACTTTGACCTACTATAGGTGGCAGTATTGCCAACTTTTTTACTTTATTACTGCCACCTATAGTAGGTGGCAGTATTGCCAACTTTTTAACTTAACTTAACTTTTTATATAAGTAAGTATTTATTATCAAATCAAATCAAATCAAATATTTATTTATTTGAACACAAACATAAGGTTTACAATAAAAACAATGCAAAACGTTGACAGCTGCAATAAATATTACACTTTTGGGATCTTACAGATCCCAAAAGGATTATTTAATTTTAATATTCGTCGTGGAACGGGTACTCGGGGTGATGCGTGCTGAAACAAATATAAAAAAAATTAATTTCTATAACCGTCAATTATCTTTTCACTATTTCAACATTTTAGAAGATGATTGAAACCTTGGACAAAGTATATTGAAACACTAACCGCCGGTTTCCGAAAGCCCGATCAAAGCTAATCGGATGTCAAGTCACTCGCCATTTCAGCTACTTATTACATCGAATTAGATAGAGATAGCAAGTGACTTGACATGCGATTAGTTTTGATCGGACTTCCAGAAACCGGCGGTAACAGCCGTTTTCTGAAAGAAACTAATCGCATGTCAAGTCACTTGCTATCTCTATCTAATTCGATTTAATAGCTGAAATGGCGAGTGACTTGACATCCGATTATTTTTGAAGCCAGCCGTAATTTAATGTTATAAAAAATTGCAATCAGAGGGCTTATTACGAGTTTAGTGCCGATCGTCGATCGTTACGATACACCGAATTTTCTATGAAAATAAATCAACGGCATCTAGCGTATTCTTTGAGAACCTGTTTTTTTTCATAGAAAATTCGGTGTATCGTAACGATCGACGATCGGCACTAAACTCGTAATAAGCCCTCAGCCAAATTGTGTGGGTGCAATCACATTGCATGACGATACAGATACCTAAAAACTAAACTCTGATCTCGGGTGAGTTGTAAAATAAAGATATAGTCGAAAGAATCTTGAGAATGTACATTACATAATATGTCATATTGCCGTAATTTATTTGCGTGAAGAATGGTACATATTAAGATGATATTAGGGATACTAAAAGAATCTAACACTTCGTCAGAAAAACCTAGCATGCAAATATAATAGAGAAAATTACAAAATGGTTTTCTCATAGATAGTAATTGATTGAGTAATGTAATAGAAAAATAACAGATTACACATTTAAAAAATAAGAACCTCAATGTACATAACACAGTTAAAATTACAATACAATTTATAAATAATCAGTTTTTGTCAATTAATAAGTTAATAACCTATATTAACAGGTTCCCTGTCCAAGTTTTAGAGTGGAAGTCCCTCACACGTCCAGTAGTGTCCAGTTGATCCCGATATCCCGAAAATTTGACGTCCGTTCTCTATGTCCCAACCCTTTTTGGTTTCTATATGATATGTCCTGTCACGTCCACATCAAATAAACGCCGTTCTCTCCACGTCCACGGCTCTAAAAACCTTCAAAATTGTATCGACGCACAGACTACATATGGTCTGTGAACTTGTAGTGCTTTCCGTTTACAGACCACATATGGTCTGTGGACAGGGAACCTGTTATATTTCAATTTAAGTTTTAAAATTAAAAATATTGTAATTGTTTATTCAAATCAGAAATCAGAAATAATTTATTATATAACTGTAGTACAAAAAAGATCTTAAAGCTATGGTTATGTACAGTTTAACAGTTTGTCCGTTCCGTACGTACAACAAAAACGCATTGTTTAAAAATAAAACTTATTCTAAAGTTTTCACCCAAGAACCAACTAAAACATTTTAATACCCACTAGTAGGTACTCCTAATTTCTTGCAAGTATATGACCTACAAGAAACCAAGAGGTAGATATTATAGAGCTTCCAATTTTATCGTTCATAATATTCATCTCTAATACTATAAGACTCAAAGTCCTGACTGACTGACTGACTGACTGACTGACTGACTGACATATAGACAACGCACAGCCTAAACCGCTGGTCCTAGAGACTTGAAATTTGAGGAGTACATAGGTCTTATGGCGTAGAGGTGCACTAAGAAGGGATTTTTGGAAATTCAACCCCTAAGGGTGTAAAAAGGGTTGAAAACGTTTGTATGAAAAATAGTATTCCTTGAACCTACAAACTTGAAACTTGGAGTACATATACTTCAAGGCAAAAAAAAAGGAAAGGCATTTTTAGTTTTTTAAAACTACCCTTAATAAGGGTGCAAAGGGATGTAAAAGTTTGTATGGGAGTTTTTTGACCGCTGGTCCTAGAGACTTGAAATTTGAGGAGTACATAGGTCTTATGGCGTAGAGGTGCACTAAGAAGGGATTTTTGGAAATTCAACCCCTAAGGGTGTAAAAAGGGTTGAAAACGTTTGTATGAAAAATAGTATTCCTTGAACCTACAAACTTGAAACTTGGAGTACATATACTTCAAGGCAAAAAAAAAGGAAAGGCATTTTTAGTTTTTTAAAACTACCCTTAATAAGGGTGCAAAGGGATGTAAAAGTTTGTATGGGAGTTTTTTGACCGCTGGTCCTAGAGACTTGAAATTTGAGGAGTACATAGGTAGTATGGCGTAGAGGTGTACTAAGAAGGGATTTTTGGAAATTCAACCCCTAAGAGTGTAAAAAGGGTTGAAAACGTTTGTATGAAAAATAGTATTCCTTGAACCTACAAGCTTGAAACTTGGAGTACATATACTTCAAGGCAAAAAAAAAGGAAAGGCATTTTTAGTTTTTTAAAACTACCCTTAATAAGGGTGCAAAGGGATGTAAAAGTTTGTATGGGAGTTTTTTGACCACTGGACTTAGAGACTTGAAATTTGAAGAGTATATAGGTCTTATGGCGTAGAGGTGTACTAAGAAGGGATTTTTGGAAATTCAACCACTAAGGGTGTAAAAAGGGATGAAAACGTTGGTATGAAAAATTGTATTCCTTGAATCTACAAACTTGAAACTTGGAGTACATATACTTTAAGGCAAAAAAATAGGAAACACGTTTTTAGTTTTTTAAAACTACCCTTAATAAGTGTGCAAAAGGATGTAAAAGTTTGAATGGGAGTGTTTTAACCGCTGGTCCTAGAGAGACTTGAAATTTGAAGAGTACATAGGTCTTATGGCGTAGAGGTGTACTAAGAAGGGATTTTTGGAAATTCAACCCCTAAGGGTTGAAAACGTTGGTATGAAAAATTTTATTCCTTGAATCTACAAACTTGAAACTTGAAGTAGATTTACTTCAAGGCTAAAAAAATAGGAATAATATTTTTGGTTTTTAAAACTACCCTTAATAAGTATGCAAAGGGATGTCGAAGTTTGTATGGGAGTTTTTTAACGCTTGGTGCGATTGACTTAAAACTTGAGGTCAATATACTAAGAAATAAATAATTAAGAATAACACTTTGAAGTTTTTATAATTACCCCCGCAAAGGGTGCAAATGAGTGTAAAAGTTAGTATGGGAGATTTTTAACGCATAGTGCGATTGATTTCAAACTTGAAGTAAATATACTCCACAATAAATAGATTAAAATCACGTTTTCACTATTTTAAAACTACCCCTGCAAAGGGTGCAAAAGACTGCCAAAGTCCCAAGGTTTGCATGGGAGATTTTTAACGCGTAGTGTAATTAACTTCAAACTAAAAGAAAATGTGTTCTGTGGATAAATAACAAAAAAACAGTTTGATTTTCGAAAACAACCCCTGAAACGTTACCTACCCCTGAAGCGCAACGAAGGAGCGCTCGAGTAAAAAGGATACAACGAAGCGTCAATGTTATATTCTGTGTTATATATGGGATATTCTAAAAACGGGAATCTTGAGTTGGTACGAAGAGATATGAGGGTATCTACCGTGATTGGGGATCAAAGTCGTGAAGCTGTTTCGTTTCGTTTGTTTTTGAGGTAGAAACTAGGAACAAATAAGTACATATTTTCCGTGTAGGGTTGTCTTTGTTGTATTTGTCATGTTTGTGCCAAACTCAGTCAGTACCTATACCTACCTACCTAATATAGGTAATGTACGCCTATAGGTATCCCATATACCTACGTAGGTATTTAAAATCTTACCCTAATAATATACGATCCATGCGAAAGTTACGATGTTTTGATGTTTGTGGCTCAATCACGGTTCACCACTTCAACGCGTGCGAAGCCGCGGGAAGCCACTAGTTTATGTTATAAAATGCATTCGAAACTAACCATTTTCTCAAATGATTTTTGAATATATTTCCTTGAAGAGGTTTAATTTTATCGGGTAAACTATTGTAAATTTTGATAGCTGCAACAAATGGTTACAGTGGTTACAATGGTTACAATGGTTATAGTTATAACTTACTCGCCCATAACGCAGAGCCGTCCGTTGCACTCGAGGCAGGCTATCAGCTGGACGTCCTCCAGCGTCAGTTGGAAATCGAACACGTGATAGTTCTGCGCGATGCGCGCCTTTGTCACCGATTTCGGGATTACGATCAGGCCGCGGTCGATGGCGTATCTGAAACGAGAATATAATCATATTATAGTAATAACTAGCGACCCGCCCCGGCTTCGCACGGTTATTGTGGGTTATCCCTAAGAGATTATGCATGTATTATGCATATAAACCTTCCTCTTGAATCACTCTTTCTTTAAAAAAAACCGCATCAAAATCCGTTGCGTAGTTTTAAAGATTTAAGCATACATAGGGATATAGGGACAGAGAAAGCGACTTTGTTTTATACTATGAAGTGATTAGTACTGCTCAATCAATTAAAGTTTTGTATATTTAACTGTTATCGAAACATTTGTCGATATTGTACAAAGTGGTCTTAAAGAAAAATCACTTAAATGTGACAGTAAGCAATCATTTTTCTCAGTGTAGCTAGAATAATTATAAATATAAGAATCTTTCTAATGTTAGGTATTCTGGGAAAATGTGGTTGTGTATTTTTCATAACTACAACTAGTAATTTTTAACATCTCTCTTTCTGTATGTATTCTGACGAAAATAAACAAGTTCTCTAATCGCAAACCGAACAAAACAATCAACAAAAAAGAGTGGAAAATGATATGTGCGCAGCGCACTTTTCATACATTTTCGACGTTCACTCATAAAAAGTCCGATGTACGAAACCCGCATGTCAAATTAGTCCCGTTTTGGGATTCGTTTTCTGGCATTTTGGGAAGCAACATAGCTTTTTCATTTTAATTGTTTTTCTAGTGTTATTTTGAGTTGTGTTGTGTAATTTCGGTGGTATTTTAACCAACATTACTTGAGGTCTTAGCACAAAGTGTAGCATTTGGAATGAAAGTGTATTATGTGATATCCTGATTTGACTGAAAATGTTTCGAATTTTTTGAAGAAAACCGCCACCATTTTCTTCAAAACAAATGACGGCCGACTTGACTATGGACTGACTTGACTAAAAAGTATTTATCTCTAATCTCTAATACTATAAGACTCAAAGTCCTGACTGACTGCCTGACTGACTGACTGACTGACATATAGACAACGCACAGCCTAAACCGCTGGTCCTAGAGACTTGAAATTTGAGGAGTACATAGCTCTTATGGCGTAGAGGTGCACTTAGAAGGGATTTTTGGAAATTCAACCCCTAAGGGTGTAAAAAGGGATGAAAATGTTTGTATGAAAAATAGTATTCCTTGAACCTACAAACTTGAAACTTGGAGAACATATACCTCAAAGCAAAAAAATAGGAAAGGCATTTTTCGTTTTTTAAAACTACCCTTAATAATTGTGCAAAGGGATGTAAAAGTTTGTATGGGAGTTTTTTGACCGATGGTCCTAGAGACTTGAAATTTGAAGAGTACATAGGTCTTATGACGTAGAGGTGTACTAAGAAAGGGTTTTTGGAAATTCAACCCCTAAGGGTGTAAAAAGGGATGAAAGCGTTTGTATGAAAAATTGTATTCCTTGAATCTACAATCTTGAAACTTGGAGTACATATACTTCAAAGCAAAAAAATAGGAAAGGCATTTTTAGTTTTGTAAAACTACCCTTAATAAATGTGCAAAGGGATGTAAAAGTTTGTAAGGGAGTTTTTTGACCGATGGTCCTAGAGACTTGAAATTTGAAGAGTACATAGGTCTTATGACGTAGAGGTGTAATAAGAAGGGGTTTTTGAAAATTCAACCCCTAAGGGTGTAAAAAGGGATGAAAGCGTTTGTATGAAAAATTTTATTCCTTGAACCTACAAACATGAAACTTGGAGTACATATACATCAAAGCAAAAAAATAGGAAAGGCATTTTTAGTTTTGTAAAACTACCCTTAATAAATGTGCAAAGGGATGTAAAAGTTTGTATGGGAGTTTTTTGACCGATGGTCCTAGAGACTTGAAATTTGAAGAGTACATAGGTCTTATGACGTAGAGGTGTACTAAGAAAGGGTTTTTGGAAATTCAACCCCTAAGGGTGTAAAAAGGGATGAAAGCGTTTGTATGAAAAATTGTATTCCTTGAACCTACAAACTTGAAACTTGGAGTACATATACTTCAAAGCAAAAAAATAGGAAAGGCGTTATTAGTTTTTTTAAACTACCCTTAATAAGTGTGCAAAGGGATGTAAAAGTTTGTATGGGAGTTTTTTGACCGATGGTCCTAGAGACTTGAAATTTGAAGAGTACATAGGTCTTATGACGTAGAGGTGTACTAAGAAGGGGGTTTTGGAAATTCAACCCCAAGGGGTGTAAAAGGGTTGAAAACGTTTGCATGAAAAATAGTATACCTTGAACCTACAAACTTGAAACTTGGAGTATATGAACTTTTAGGCAAAAAAATAGGAAAGGTTTTTTTAATTTTTTAAAACTACCCATAATAAGCGTGCAAAGGGATGTCAAAGTTTGTATGGGAGTTTTTTAACGCATAGTGCGATTGATTTCAAACTTGAAGTAAATATACTCCACAATAAATAATTTAAAATCACGTTTTCAATATTTTAAAACTACCCCTGCAAAGTTTCAAGGTTTGTATGGGAGATTTTTAACTGTAACTGTGTAATTAACTTCAAACTAAAAGAAAATGTGTTCTGTGGATAAATAACATAAAGACGTTACCCTCCTTCGTTGCGCTCGAGTAAAAAGAATACAACGAGGCGTCAATGTTCTAAAAACGGGAATCTTGAGTTGGTACGAAGAGATCTGAGGGTACCTATCTACCGTGCCTGTGGATCAATGTCGTGAAGCTGTTTCGTTTCGTTTGCTTTTGGGGTAGAAACTAAGTACAAATAAGTACATATTTTCCGTGTAAGGTTGTCTTTGTTGTATTTGTCATGTTTGTGCTAAACTCAGTTCCTATACCTACCTACCTAATATGGGTAATGTACGCCTATAGGTATCCCTTATAACTACGTAGGTATTTAAAATCCTACCCTAATAATATACAAATCAATGCGAAAGTTACGATGTTTGGATGTTTGTGGTTCAATCACGGTTCACCACTTCAACGCGTGCGAAGCCGCGGGAAGCCACTAGTACAATACAAATCACTTGACACTGGCAAGATTGTCTGTCGAATGACGGACAGGAGCCATAAATTGAGAGAAGAAAGAAGAAGAGTAATAATACCTACCTAGTTGATTTAAACCAATGTTCGTCTATTGGAATATTGATGTTTTAAAAAATATCCTTTTTGAGACCTTCACAATAGACTAGCATGGTTGTACTTCAGGCACCCAGAAATTCTACCCACCTGATAAGCACTTGCGGGACACTTTTCCCGTACTTCTCCGCGATCCCTTGCAGACGCAGGTCGTCCATGAGTTGTGGGTCGCCGGGCTTCGCCCACGGCCGGTCAGGCGAGCCCAAAGGCGAGTACGCCGTCACCGCTATGTCGTGGGCTCTGCAGTAGTCGATGAGTAGTTGTTGGTTTAGGTATGGGTGGACCTCGATCTGGTGACATTTTTGAGATGGGGATGAGACCTGTTGGTCTTTTTAGAGGAAAAAACACAACATTGGTGTCGATTTTGTTGCATTATTCTAAACTAACCTAATCTGACAGCTCTAAAATTATAGCCGTCCTTGTTTTTCGGTCTTTTAGAAAGGGACAACAGAATTGACACCAATGTAATTTTATTTGTGATCCTGACACATTTAATATTTATTTTTAGTACGAATGGAACAGACAAGCCTAAGCCTTCACAGCTCAGTTGGTAGTAGCTCTGCCTTCTGCGCCGTAGGCCGTGGGTTCGATCCCCACCGAGAACAAACATTTGTGTGATGAACATTGATGTTTGTTCTCTGTCTGGGTGATATAATAGTATGTATTTACAAAAAAAAGTATTTTTGTATTATATCAGCTATCTGGCTCCCATGTGACAAGCTTTGGCTTAGTTTGGGGTTAGATAGTGCTGTGAGGAAAGTCCACCAATATTTATTTATTTATGAATTACAAACTGGTGCCCGCGACTTCGTCTGCGCAGGATTAGTATTCCGAGTAGCTTATATTAGCGTGGCGTAGTACATATGTGTAACTCTAGCGGTTTTGGCAGCGCACGCCAGAATAGCTCGCAGATGGTAGATTTTTTCCTACTGTCTTGACACTTATCGTCATATTTTGGACAATTCACACAATATCTTTATAAATTGTAGCCTATGTGTTATACTGATGTATAAGCTATATTAATGTAAAGTTTTATTAAAATCCATTCAGTAGTTTTTACGTAAAAGAGTAGTAACAAACATCCATCAATCCATCCATACTTGTAAACTTTCGCGTTTATAATATTAAGTAGAATATTTACAAAAAAATAAAAGTATTATATCAGCTATCTGGTTTCCATGTGACAAGCTTTGGCTTAGTTTGGGGTTAGATAGTGCTAGTGTTAGATAGTGGAAAGTCCACCAATATTTACAAAGTAATAATGAAAATCCATTCAGTAGTTTTTACGTGAAAGAGTAACATCCATCCATCCATCCATACTTACAAACTTTCGCGTTTATAATAGTAGTAGGATGAACGCACCTGCAAAACAGCTGGTTTGATGGCAGCAGCAGCAAGGATCCTCTCAATCTGGTTTCTGTTGAAGTTGGAGAGGCCGATGCTACGGACCAGACCCTTGGTCACCAGCGCTTCCATGGCCTTCCACGTGTCCAGTATGTCCACCGGCGAGGGAATAACTTTGTCGCTCTCATCTTTGGGGAATAACTCGCCTCCTTCCTATAAGCACAGAATTAATTATGTTAATTATTATTATAGTTAGCTAAGGTATGTATACATATATATATATTATGTATTTTAAGAGTAGTAGAGCTCTTTGTGAAGGGCTCGTCCGGGGAAGTGTTACCACCGCGCCTTTTTCTGCCGCCAAGCAGCAACGCTGTGTTCCGGTTTGAAGAGTGTGGTTGCCGGTGTAATTACAGGCACATGAGGCTTAACATCTGTATGCCTCAAGGGAAGGGTTCGGATAGAAATCACGAAATATCACAAGAGGGGGGTGGGATATAATGAGATCACGTGTATTTATTTTTCGTTGAACGCACGATTCCTAAACACCAAACGGCGGCGCGTGGTCACTGTGCCTGGCATCAATTTCCCAGCGTTCAAATTTTCCAAAATTTAATCAGATTATAGACATAGACAATTTCAATATACTTTGTACCATGAAAATACACGTGATCTTAGGTAAGGGGGGGGTAGTCTAAAACCTCACCATATATCACGAGGGGGGGTTAATTTTGGCAAAAAGCATCACGTGATTAATGGACGACCACTGATGCGGTGAGGACTTGCCTGGTAAGCCTGAGGCCAGTGGATGAGGTACAGGTCCAGGTACTCCAGTCCAAGGTCCGCCAGGGTCGTCCTCAAGGCTTTCTCCACCAGGTCAGGGCGATGGAATGTGCACCATAGCTTGGAGGTGATGAAGATGTCTTCTCTGTATAAAAACATAAACATTAGCATATATTTATGGATGACTAGCTGGTGCCCGCGACTTCGTCTGCGCAGGATTAGTATATCGAGTAGCTTATATTAGCGTGGCGTAGTACAAAGTGTAACTCTAGCGGTTTTGGCAGCGCACGCCAGAAAAGCTCGCAGATGGGATATTTTTTCCTACTTACTTGACACTTATTGACATATTTTGGACAATTCACACAATATATATTCCTTTATACATTTTGGCCTATGTGTTATTCTGATGTATAAGCTTTATTATTGTAAAGTTTCATTAAAATCCATTCAGTAGTTTTTACGTGAAAGAGTAACAAACATCCATCCATCCATACTTACAAACTTTCGCGTTTATAATATTAGTAGGATTTATACAGCGTAGAGGACCAATAGGGACAGCCTTCACAGCTCAGTTGGTAGTAGCTCTGCCTTCTGCGCCGTAGGCCGTGGGTTCGATCCCCACACAGAACAAACATTTGTGTGAAGAACATAGATGTTTGTTCTCAGTCTGGGTGTTATTATTTATATACGTATGTATTTACAAAAAAAGTAGTTATGTATTATATCAGCTATCTGGTTCCCATATTACAAGCATTGCTTAGTTTGTGGCTAGATAGTGCAGTGTGGAAAGTCCACCAATATTTATTTATTCACATTTTCATTCATGCCCTTATTTACGAGACCCTATTAGAGTCCCTCTAGAACACTGCCTTAAAATGAAATGGCAATGGGCAGGCCATGTGGTCAGAATGAATAAACAAAGATGGACTTTATTAGTTACCAAGTGGAAAGGTCCTACCGGAAAAAGGAGGACAGGCAGACCAAAGGCCAGATGGGCAGATGAGGTGCAAAGCGGATTAAAAACCGCGAGCTGGCTTAATCTTGCTCTATGCCGGGACACATGGAAAAGTCTGGAGGAGGCCTATACCCAAGAGGGGTCCTTACCTAATTTTAATTTAATTGATCGAGTGAGCGAAGCGAACGAAGATCTAGTTTCAACTTGGGCGATTTGGCATTTTATGTATGTATGTATGTATGTATGTTTGTCTGGCGATAACTTTAGAACCGTTGATCCGATCTGCATGAAATTTGATATGTCGATATCTTGTACTTGAGAAATTTACTGGTAAGTATATGAGTAAAATCGGATGAAGGGTTTTTGAGATATGGGGTTTTTTGAGAGTCAAAAATAAAAAAAGTTACATAAAAAAATCAAGATACATGTGATATGAAAGGGCTTTGTTTGGACATTCCAAAATAATTTATTATGTACATATGTTAGTTAGGAATAAAAAGGCTTTTTTATTTTTTTTTACTTTATTTATTTTTATTATAGTCCCTAAGACCAGGACCCAGAACGAGCCACACACAGCTCAGTTGGTAGTAACTCTGCCTTCTGCGCAGGTTCGATCGTTTGTATTTTTTTATACTATTTGTTGACAAGCAGATGGCACACCTCATGTTAAGTGGTAAACATTATCTAAAAAAGCATTGCCTCACAAGTCACGCATGATAGGAACGTGCCCTACGATGCACAGTAAGCCTCATGTGCCTGTAATTTCACTGGCAACCACACCCTTCAGACCAAAACACAAAAACGCTGCTTGACGCTTCGATCAACAATTGTTGATCGAAGGCTTGACGGCATAAAAAGGGAATCTGGTCTCCAGTGACGAAAAACTTTTGAAAACATTTTGTGTGATGAACATAAAAATGTTTGTTCTGGTCTAGGTGTTACATTTTATGTTTTATCGCTTTTCATACAAACATTGTAGGTATAGTTCGGGGTTAGATAGCGCTGCTTAAAAATGCCTGCAAATATTTATTTTATTCATTTTATGTTCGCAAAAATCACTCTCACTAAAGTAAGCAAATCGTTTGTAAGACAAATGTGTACAGGTGCTAATATCAAACTCCCAAGCAATCTACATAAGTTGTCGATTGTCAAATTCATAAATAGGTATAATGGGAAAAAAAAATTACAAGGGTTCATTTTCTGACATTTTGGAAAGCAACATAGCTTTTTCATTTTAATTGTTTTTCTAGTGTTATTTTGAGTTGTGTTGTGTAATTTCAGTGGCATTTTAACCAACATTACTTGAGGTCTTAGCACAAAGTGTACCCTGATTTGATCGAAAATGTTTCGAATGTTTTAAAGAAAAACGCCTTTTGTGTATGGCTCGTCCGGGGAAGCACTACCACCACACCTTTTTCTGCCGCAAGGCAGCGTTGCTGGGTTTCGGTTTGAACAGTGTGGTTACCGGTGTAATTACAGGCACATTATGAGGCTTAACATCTGTATGCCTCAAGTTGATGGACGCAGGGCAGTGCATCGTAGGGCACGTTCCTATCGTGCGTGACTTACGAGGTAATGCTTTGTTATAGGTGATGGTTACCACTTAACATCAGGTGGCTCATCTGGCTTGTTCCATCAGCTCATTTTATAAAAAAAAAGTTATAATTAATAAATAAATATAAATATAAATATTGGTGGACTTTCCACACAGCACTATCTAGCCCCAAACTAAGCCAAAGCTTGTAATATGGGAACCAGATAGCTGATGTAAATATACTTTTATTTTTTGTAAATACTTATAATATTATATAACACCCAGCCAGAGAACAAACATCAATGTTCATCACACAAATGTTTGTTCTCGGTGAGGATCGAATCCACGGCCTACGGCGCAGAAGGCAGTGCTACTACCAACTGAGCTGTGAAGGCTGTCATAATGTAGGTATAGAACAACCCATTATGACTCTTTTTGTTGAATACCTACTAATGCTAAAAAAATTATACCATGGGTATGGGAATATAGGTATAATACAAGTATACATATCTAAACATACCTACAATAAAACCACCTTCTCAGGCCGGTCACCCACAACGCCATAGAGGTCAAAAAAATACTTACAGTTTCAGTTTACAGTCAGTCTATCTATCTATTCACCTCTTTGGCACTTTTGGCACCCATTGCTGGGTATAGAATATTCGACGCAATTTTAGAAGACAAAACTGTGGAACATACATAGCATGTAGGTATATTGGTAGTAGGTAGGAAACATTTAAAACACACAAAAATAAACAATGCAGGTTTCTTATACCTAATCCTACAGTAGGTAGGTACTATGGATGCTGACCAGCATTTTATGAGCCAAAATGGTCTCAACTCTTATGTCTCTTACGCTGCTGGGTACGCTGGTGGTCTGGCGCTCTTACGCTTTCGGTTAAATTCAAAATTTATTTATTCACATAAGAAATAACATTACAGATCGTGTCCAATGCGTTAAATCTAGTTATTTTATTATTAATATTGCATCTTAGTTGGCTTCGATCAACAATTGTTGATCGAAGTTAGTTGGTAATAAAAACTACAAAAATAAAGAAACATCAAACATAACAGATATACCTAAGTATAATAAAAAAATGTAACCAATGGAATCAAATATAAGAGAAAATATAATAATATTTAACTTGTTTAAAAAACACAAGTTCCTTAAAATATGACTAGGAATGACAACAGTACCTACATAAATGTATGATATTACCTCCATGGATCAGACAAATGCAAAGACATGAGTACCTATGTATATTGTCCACCTACGGGATTGGGCTGGGTGGGTACTTATATCTTCGAATGAAGTGAACTCATCAGCAAATATATCGCAATATGCTCTTGCCGTGACAATAGCGTTGAGGTGACATACTAGAAGCAAAATGGTGAGCGGAGCAAACCGCAAAAACTCTCCGTGTTGTTTTAGAACGAAAATTCCCAAAAAACTATGAGAAGGTACTAAAGTAGGTATTCAAGTTGTATTAGCAAGAATTAGCAAGTTGAAGTGGCAATGGGCAGGTCATATAGGCCGACGAACTGACTGGGGAATAAACGTTCTCGAATGGCGACCACGAACTGGAAGAAGAAGCGTGGGACGTCCTTCTACCCGATGGACTGACGACATTGTGGAGATCGTATAAAGTTGGTGGATGGAGAGGGCTCAGAATTTTCTTCCTAGATATACTAGGGGAGGACAATGTCCAGAAAAAGTCAAAATCTTTTTCATTACTCATACTCGAAAAGTACCTAAGTCTGAAGTTGCCTGAGGAGCGGGTTGGAAGTAATACATTTCAGCCCTAGGAAGAATCGTTTTCAACTGACAACTGTCAAATTATAAAAAAAAAAAACTATTTTCAGATTTCCTGGAAAATAAACCTCTTTGGTTTACGAATGTCAACAGTATGACTGTCCTGTTGAAATTCGAAAACTAAAGAGGCAAATAGGTAGGTACTTATTCAGCCAAGTTAGTGGAAACTGTAATGGATTTTTTTAAATAGTTTTTATAATTATAACCCTTTATTCTCATAATTAAAATATTTAATTTCTTTCTTTTTTACAAAACATGCAATTTTAACCTATTTCCTAAATATACTAAGTAGCTATCCATAACATCAAAATGACATCGAACATAAAAACTCTTTGGTTAGAATGCAGCATGTATTTTAATCTTTTTAGATAGAACATAAAAACTCTTTGGTGGATGCAGCATGGATTGGATCTACTACAATTCAATCATTTTTTCTTTAGCTACTTATTTCATGTTTTTATTTTTACTTTCCTTGTATTCGTAATGAAAAGCAGTGTTTAGGTACTTCGGGTTATTAGATAAGATTAGATTAGAAAATTCTTTATTGTACAAAAGCAAGTAGGTAGGTACATAGGCGAACTTATTGCTAGTTAGCATTTTCTTCCAGTTAACCTTTGTGTAATGTGGTTAATGACTTATTTAGTCCCTCGAACTATTGGCGCCCTCGCTACATGCTACTTTTACATTTCACGTCCCACTCAGGCCTCACAGCTTAGTTTGTAGGTTTTGTATAGTTCTTAGCAGGCCCGATAAAGGCCTCATAACATCTCCATCTTCTTCTTGTCGTGTCACTAGTTTCTTTAGAAACAATGTGGTGAAAGGATTTTAAGTGCGCCTCAAGAGGCTCCTTTCGAGCACTTGACACATGTTATAGAACTTTTTAGGTTCCACGACATGCCGGTTTCCTCACGATGCTTTCCTTCGCCGTTTGAGAGTACAGGCACTGTACACATACATTTTTGAACAGAAAAACTCATTGGTGCACAACCGGTTTTGATCCCACGATCTTAGGATCGGAAGGCGGGGCCGCTACAAATAGACCACCAGTGCTCCATTCAAAACCCGCTCGCAATAACGGACACCAAAAACCAAATGTCACACGTCACTTCGTTAAGATGTTCTATAGTAGGTATATACACTTATAGGTGGCTCAGTCAGCAACAGAAGTTGCTCTGATTTTGTTCTTTGATCTCATTATCGGCTTATGCCATAAATCGTTCAGACTATTATAGCTGCTAAGGCTAGAAATCATCAGATTAGATTAAAGATAAGTGTATCTAGAAAATTCATCTTATCGTAATGAGTTATGTGTGGTGCCAGGTATGTTGTTGCATGATAAAAGTATTAGAAAAAAACATTTTTTTATTCCGATGTTATTCATTAAAAAGTCAAAGTCAAAGGTACTTCCTCCTACTTCCTACTACAATTATAAACGCGAAAGTTTGTAAGTATGGATGGATGGATGTGTGTTTGTTACTCTTTCACGTAAAAACTACTGAACGGATTTTGATGAAACTTTACAATAATATAGCTTATACATCAGAATAACATATAGGCTACAATTTATAAAGATATTCTGTGAATTGTCCGAAATATGACGATAAGTGTCAAGTAGGAAAAAATCTTCCATCTGCGAGCTATTCTGGCGTGCGCTGCCAAAACAGCTATAGTTATAAATATGTACTACGCCACGCTAATAAAAGCTACTCGAAATACTAATCCTGCGCAGACGAAGTCGCGGGCACCAGCTAGTATTTTTATATTCTTTATTTTATTTATTTTAAAACAAATTCCACAGCTCTTAAGATACAATGTAAATAATTAGGTTTCTAACATACAGCCAATAATGGATTAACATTTTTAGAATAAGAAATGTAGGTATCAAAAACTTATGTTATTCATTAAAAAGTCAAAGTCAAAGGTACTATTTATTTGAATCACAAGGATCACTTTGAAACTTCTTAAAGCTAGGTGCCAGTTCTACTAGACCAAGCCTAGAAGAACAGGCAACAAACTTGCGGCTTGGTTCCTACAGTTCTTTTGTATGATCCTTGATACAAAATAATACACTAATGCTCCAGTGTGTTGCCAATCGAATTTAGTGAGGCTTCGGAAAAACAGAAACAGGCATCTTTTCAAATTTCCATATTAGTGACAAGAAGTAACAATGTCTCGCGTCTACTTATTTCATACATTTGCACGCTCTTCTCCTTGGGTGAGTGAAATCACACCCCGTGCGTGACCCATGGACCCATTAACATTTTTAATTTCGTCATATCTTTTGAATGGAATGTCCGATTTGAAAAATGTAAGAAGTAATCTATAGGTAGGTTTCTAGCGGCGGCATTTCAATTATTTTTTTATAATAAAAGAACACTTATTGTGACATAACTTTAATAGTTAGACATATGCTGTCGCGACATTTTTTGTAGATGATGACGTGTTCTACAAAATCATAGTACATTATTTTGTTCTATCATCAATAGTTTTCGCAGCGCACGCGATGTAAGGTTTTTGTTTTCTACCTTGGGTTACATTATTGGAGTTTTAATAAGGATCCCTGATTTTTTTGAAAATATAATATAACCTATGTTACTCAGGGATAATTTAGCATTCTAATGGTGAAAGAATTTTTGAAATCGGACCAGTAGTTTTTGAGCCTATTCGTTACATACAAAACAACAAAACATCAAAAATACAAATCTTTCCTCTTTATAATATTAGTGTAGAAGTGTAGATATATCAGAATAACACATAGGCTACAATTTTTAAAGATATTGTGTGACTAATCCTGCGTAGACGAGGTCCCGGGCACCAGCTTGTGTACTTATATTATTGAGCAGTTGGAAAAGGAACTGACACATCAATCCCCTAGTTCACAACTAGGGTTGCCAGATGTCCGGTATTTAAGCGTACAGTCCGGTATTTTCGAGGCCTGTCCGGTAAAAAATAAATGGTCATACCAGACAGAACAATGTCCGGTATTTTGAGGAAAGTCTGTACTACTGGTCACAAGGTAGTAGGCATATATTTTGTAAAGTAAGTAGTAGATTATAATATTCATACCATTGTTTATTAAAGACTTTCTCAAAGTGAGCATAGTCTTGGCGACCACAATTTTATGACTGCATTATATTTACTAATTTAGTTGATTTATGTGATGTAGATTAATGAATTAAAACTATTAGAACTAGTGGTTCGCCCCGAACTGAGATCTCGTGATGCGACCCGACGAACGCACCAAAACTTTTAGTAGGTAGTCAGAGGCAAGTCCAAACATTATGTTTGAACTTTTTTCTGACTACCGCCTACTAACTTGGTACGGTAACCAAGTTTCAACTCTATTGGCCTATTTATTGAAGAGTTCCGTTGAACAGACCTTGGCTCCATAATCAGACCTGGTCATTGTCACCATTTTATGAGAACTGAGTACCTCCTTAATTTATTTCAAGAAAAAAATAAAGAAAAAGCAAAGGAACTGGCCGACCAGTAGAAAAACCTTGATGCCAACGAAACTCTTAGAGATGGGAGCTCTTGGATTGGTTATCTTAATTTAACTTTTTTGTTGTATCTCAAAAACCGAGCGTCCCAGAAAAAAAGTAAAAATTGTTTTGGAATGTCCAAACAAAGCACTTTCATATGACATGTAACTTGATTTTTTTATGTAACTTTTTTTATTTTTGCCCCCTTAAAAAACCCCATATCTCAAAAACCCTTCATCCGATTTTACTCATATACTTACCAGTAAATTTCTCAAGTACAAGCTATCGACATATCAAATTTCATGCAGATCGGATCAACGGTTCTAAAGTTATCGCCAGACAAACATACATACATACATACATACATAAAATGCCAAATCGCCCAAGTTGAAACTAAGATCTTCGTTCGCTTCGCTCACTCGATCAATAAAAAACCCGTATTTTGTTCGACCTAGCTTACACCGGGGTTGTCCGGTATTTTTTCGCGACTCACCTGGCAGCCCTATTCACAACACAATCATAATGTAATGAGGATAATAGTGCACATTATAGCTGCAGATATCATCAGCTGATGTATTTTTAGATTTCAGATTTATTTATTGCCAACATGTACATACAGTCACATAGCTTAGTCTAAGGTTGCTAATAAGGCGAAGACGAGCTAATGTGACTCTCGCTCGCACGTTTCGGCATGTTGAAAGATATAAAATCATTAAACTCATTTTCGAAAAATCGCAATCAACCATCTTGTGTGCAATCACATTGCACACAGTTTAGTAAAAAAATCGTTTTGATCGATACATGTTTTCCTACTCAAAAGTTTGCTTTACTAGTTTTCGTACATAAGCAAACTTCTAAGCAGGAAAACTTGTATCGATCAAAATGAAATTTTTACTAGACTGTGTGCAATGTGATTGCACACAAGATGGTTGATTGCGATTTTCGAAAATGAGTTTAGTGATTTTATATCTTTCAACATGTCGAAACGTGCGAGCGAGAAGTTGTTTGATAGTTGCCAGCCCCAAGCGAGTATACATACCCTGTAGGGCGCTGCAAATTATGTAGATATAAGGTAGGTACAATTCATACTAATAAGGGTACAATAATAGTTATGCGCGCATTGATGATGTAATGAGGATGATAGTGCATAAATCATAAATTGCAATTTTATTAGTTTTTTTTCTACACTAATATTATAAAGAGGAAAGATTTGTATTTTTGTATGTAACGAATAGGCTCAAAAACCACTGGTCCGATTTCAAAAATTCTTTCACGATTAGAATGCTACATTATCCCTGAGTAACATAGGCTATATAACATTTTTAAAAATGTCAGGATTCCTTACTAAAACTCTAATAATGTAACCCAAGGTGGAAAAAATAATCCTTACATCGCGTGCGCTGCGAAAACTATTGATGATAGAACAAAATAATGTACTACGACTTTGCAGAACACGTCATCATCTACAAAAAATGTCGCGACAGCATATGTCTAACTATTATAGTTATGTCACAATAAGTGTTCTTTTATTATAAAAAAATATTGAAATGTCGCCGCTAGAAAAGGGTCTTTATTTGTACCTTGGTATTAATCCTTATCCAAATAAATAATTTTATATTCAAGATTGGTTCAATACCTGTAGATTACTCTATGAATTAGTGAAATCGGACATTCCATTCAAAAGAAATTACAAATTTAAAAATTTTAGTTAGGGCCACGGGGCGTTCTCAATCACTCAGAGAGAAGGGCGTGCAAATGTATGAAATAAGTAGACGCGAGACACGAACCTACGGTCTAAGTTTATCCTAAAATGTTAAAAAAATTCTATCCACCCATGCGAAGCTGGGACAGGCCGCTAGTTCTAATATATGATTGTAAGCTAGGGTATCGGATAGATGTTTAAGAGGCATGAATAGCCTTCTGGGTACCGACCGATACCTCTTATAACATGCTCGAGCTGTCAATATCGTACCGGCAACTACAACCACCTTTAACTACGCCTTTTTCTGCCGCCAAGCAGCGTTGCTGTATTTCGGTTTGAAGAGTGTGGTTGCCGGTGTAGTTACAGGCACACGAGGCTTAACATCTGTATGCCTCAAAATGATGGACCGTAGGGCACATTCCTATTGTGCGTGACTTACGAGGCAATGCTTTGTTATAGGTGATGGTTACCACTCAGGAAGTAGGATAAATAAATATTGGTGGACTTTCCACACAGCACTATATAGCCCCAAACAAAGCCAAAGCTTGTAATATGGGAACCAGATATATAACACCCAGACAGAGAAAAAACATCTATGTTCATCACACAAATGTTTGTTCTCGGTGGGGATCGAACCCACGGCCTACGGCGCAGAAGGCAGAGCTACTACCAACTGAGCTGTGAAGGAATAGTAAGATAGAATATTACGGCTTCACTTACCTCTTGACAACTCCTTGTGAGAATTTCTCAGAGAGGGCGGCTCCGACCTCGGGCTCGTTCAGGTAGATATGTGCACAGTCGATGTGTCGGTACCCGATATCGATGGCATCCTTAACCGCTTGTGTGACTTCGCCAGGCTTGGACTGAAAGTAGAAATTGAAATATGTACTTATAATTTTTATTTTTATTAACTAGGTCACAGATAAGAGAATACTAGTAACTAGGTAGAGGTAGATACAATTTAAATGAAGGTAACAAAATTTATAAGGATGAGTTAATAAGACTTGGTAGGTATTTAATTATTTTTCAAAGTTGGTATTCTCCAATTGAGTAAAGGCACTTTTTGAATCAAATTAAATCTATTATCTATTTATTATAGGTACAAGATGTTCCAATAATTGCTTTTAAAACTTCAGGGGGCTAAAGTACCCATCAATATGAATAACTTTTTCTAAGGAACCAACACTGTGAACGCGAAAAGAAAAACAGCTGTTTCATACTTTTTAGCCATTTCATACATTTAGGTATTGAACTTTTATATGAAACAGCTTTTTCGCGTTCACAGTGTTGGTTCCTTAGAAAAAGTTGTTCATATTGATGGGTACTTAAGCCCCCTGAAGTTTTAAAACCAATTATTGGAACAACTTGTATAGGTACTTGGCTGCCATGTGTATGGAAAAAAAACAAACTGAAAAATATAAAACAAAACTTGAAGCTGCTGAAGGGAACCACATAGACCACCGTGATAGTAAGACAGTTGCAATTTTCACAGATGATGTATTTCTGATGCCGCTTTATGAACAACTACTAAAAAACAGAATAAAACTAGTAGTTCGCCCCGAACTGAGATCTCGTGATGCGACCCGACGAACGCACCAAAACTTTGAGTAGGTGGTAGTCAAAGGCAAGTCCAAACATTATGTTTGGACTTTTTTCTGACTACCGCCTACTAACTTGGTACGGTAACCAAGTTTGAACTCTATTGGCCCATTTATTGAAGAGTTCCGTTGAACAGACCTTGGCTCCATCATCAGACCTGGTCGTTGTCACCATTTTATGAGAACTGAGTACCTCTTTAATTTATTTCAAGAAAAAAAAAATAAGAAAAAGCAAAGTAATTGGCCGACCAGTAGAAAAACCTTGATGCCAACGAAACTCTTAGAGATGGGAGCTCTTGGGTCGCTGGTTATCTTAATTTAACTTTTTTGTTGTATCTCAAAAACCGAGCGTCCCAGAAAAAAAGTAAAAATTGTTATGGAATGTCCAAACAAAGCCCTTTCGTATGACATGTAACTTGATTTTTTTAAGTCACTTTTTTTATTTTTGCCCCCTTAAAAAAACCCATATCTTAAAAACCCTTCATCCGATTTTACTCATAAACTTACCAGTAAATTTCTCAAGTACAAGCTGTCGTCTTATCGAATTTCATGCAGATCAGATCAACGGTTCGAAAGTTATGGCCAGACAAACATACATACATACACCATCGCTTCGCTCACTCGATCAATAAATATTTAAGGGGGCTACCATACAACAGACGTCATTTTTTTTGCCGTTTTTTTAGATTATGGTACGGAACCCTTCGTGCGCGACTCGCACTTGACCGATTTTATTTGTATAAAATTTATATGGGACCTCTTCTGAAGTATGACTTACCAAACAAAAAAGAATCATCAAAAGCAATTTACAATTTGGCGGACTTATCGCGATTGCAATAAACATGCACAAAAGTTAACCTAACTTCGTAGTAAAAATAGACAATGTTACTGTATAGTAATGTAGACTTACTATAATCGTAAGTATTATACCTTTGTAGTATTAGTTATTTTATTTTTGACGATGCTTTTGCTGATTTGATTATTTTATAATTTTCGTTGGTAACATTATTTTTTTTTTCTCTAATCGAGTTGCGTGACATTTTTAATTGTATTGTTTTTATTTCATTGTGTGTACATTATTATTTTATTTATAAATTAATGATTTGATTCAATTTTATTACAAACTATACCGTGAATATGACTTAGTCTAAGAACATTGTAAATGTCTAAAGATGTGAATAAATGAAATGAAATGAAAAGTTGTTCTACAATCAAAATAAATATTTTTCTTCTCTAGGTTCCCAGAATATGCAGCTAGAATACTCAAAAAAAAACAAAAATCAAAAATCTTTTTATTGGTTTTTAAATTGTTTAACAATCGGGTTGGGTGGGATCTCTTCTTTCAAGTTCTACAACCTGTGTTAGAAGAGTCCCCTCTTTTCTGTAATCTTAAGGTAATTATATATCTAAAAATATTAACTATTTTATCTTAACTAATATTGTTGTGTGTAGGTATTTTATAAATAAATTATAATAGGTAGGTACATATACAAGGTGTTCCATAAGTTGTGTATATGTATAAACTTCAGGGGGCTAAAGTACCCATCAATATGAACAACTTTTTCTAAGGAACCAACACTGTGAACGCGAAAAAAAAAACAGCTGTTTCATACAAAAGTTCAATACCTACCAGGCTAAAATGTATGAAACAGCTGTTTTTTTTTTCGCGTTCACAGTGTTGGTTCCTTAGAAAAAGTTGTTCATATTGATGGGTACTTTAGCCCCCTGAAGTTTATATACACAACTTATGGAACACCTTGTATACAGGGTGTCCCAGAAATCAACGTCAAGCCGAAAACGGGCGATGGGCCAAGTCATGATAGTTATCAGAAAAATATAAAAAAAAACATTTATCTATACTAACAAGTTCCACACGATGTTTTCATTCACTGTTTTAAAGCAAGTACATAATTTGATAAGGAACAAGGTCGATTCAATTGACGGTGAATATAAGGACGCGAGGTCACACTAAACAAACATCGTTAAGTTCCATCGATTTTATCATGTTGAAGCTAACGCGAAACCGCTAAGTAATTTCTTACCGATCGACCAAGTTATCAGAATAATAAGAATACTAATCATTTTAGCAGCTACGGTCGTACCTACACTACATAACAGCCTTCACAGCTCAGCTCTGCCTTCTGCGCCGTAGGCCGTGGATTCGATCCTCACACAGAACAAACATTTGTGTGATGAACATAGATGTTTGTTCTCTGTCTGGGTGTTATATAATATTATAAGTATGTATTTAAAAAAAAAATAAGTAGTATATCAGCTATCTGGTTCCCATATCACAAGCTTTGGCTTAGTTTGGGGCGAGATAGTGCTGTGTGGAATGTCCACCATTATTTATTTATTTATTTATAAATAAATCAAATATACAGACTCCATTAAAAATCCTCAAGAACATCGTATCTAATAAAATTACTTCAATTTCAAAATGATGATTAGGGCTTTTTAGGCATCGCAAAATTCTTCCAATACACACTCAATTTAAATATACTCTCTACTCAAAGAACACTTTTTTAATGAAAAAATTGATGCCGCGCGCTCGGTAAGACATCCTCGACCACCCATCGCAAACAAATAATGTAACTACATTATAGGTAATCTTAGATAAGTCCAAGAAGGTAATGAGGTATCTACTTAAAGTAGTTACATTTAAAGTATTATACAAGGTGTTCCATAAGTTGTGTATGTAAACTTCAGGGGGCTAAAGTACCCATCAATATGAACAACTTTTTCTAAGGAACCAACACTGTGAACGCGAAAAAAAAAACAGCTGTTTCATACATTTTAGCCTGGTAGGTATTGAACTTTTGTATGAAACAGCTGTTTTTTTTTTCGCGTTCACAGTGTTGGTTCCTTAGAAAAAGTTGTTCATATTGATGGGTACTTTAGCCCCCTGAAGTTTACATACACAACTTATGGAACACCTTGTATACATAATGCTACTTAAAAAAATTATAACTAGTAGTTCGCCTCGAACTGAGATCTCGGGATGCGACCCAACGAACGCAAGAAAACTTTGAGTAGGTGGTAGTCAGAGGCAAGTCCAAACATTGTTTCGATTTTTTTCTGACTACCGCTTACTAACTTTGTATAGTAACCAAGTTTCAACTCTATTGGCCTATTTATTGAAGAGTTCCGTTGAACAGACCTTGACTCCATCATCAGACCTGGTCGTTGTCACCATTTTATGAGAACTGAGTACCTCCTTAATTTATTTCAAGAAAAAAAAATAAGAAAAAGCAAAGTAACTGGCCGACCAGTAGAAAAACCTTGATGTCAACGAATCTCTTAGAGATGGGAGCTCTTGGGTGGCTGGTTATCTTAATTTATCTTTTTTGTTGTATCCCAAAAACCGAGCGTCCCAGAAAAAAAGTAAAAATTTTTTTGGAATGTCCAAAGAAAGCCCTTTTATATGACATGTAACTTGATTTTTTTATGTAACTTTTTTTTATTTTTGGCCCCTTAAAAAACCCCATATCTCAATAACCCTTCATCCGATTTTACTCATATACTTACCAGTAAATTTCTCAAGTACAAGCTATCGACTTATCAAATTTCATGCAGATCGGATCAACGGTTCGAAAGATATGGCCAGACAAACATACATACATTCATACATAAAATGCCAAATCGCCCAAGTTGAAACTAAGATCTTCGTTCGCTTCGCTCACTCGATCAATAAAGTACTTAATAAAGGTTACAATATACTTTAAACTAATAATAGGTATACTCATAACATAATCTTGTTTCAAGAGTAGTAGAGGTCATTGTGTGTTGCTCGAAAATGAGTTAAGTGATTTTATATCTTTCAACATGTCGAAACGTGCGAGCGAGAAGTTGTTTGATAGTTGTCAGCCCCTCAAGGAAAACAAAGCGCGATTTATTTTTTACATTTCGACTGTGATTTATTTAAGTATCGATTTTAACCGACACTAAAAAAACCGCGAGATCCAAAAGCAAAAAAATACTGAGCAAAAAAAATGGCCCACGACTGAAATCGCGCAGGCATGGTAGACATCCCCTGAGATTTGTTTCACCTTTCATTTTATTTATTTTTGAACAAAACCCACGATACAATGACTCTTGCTCATAAGATACAATGTAAATACTTAGGCTTATAAGTTATAACATACAGCATACAGCCTATAACGGATTTACATTTTTAGAAAAAAAAAAACAATTTTTAAACATTAACCCATTCATCCAATTGGGAGATACGATGCCACACGCAAATACACAATTTAAACTTATAAAACATCAAACAAGTTCTCGCTAAAATATGTAGGTAGATAAGAACAATCGCAAAAAATAAAGATTCGTAGAAAACAAATATTATTATCCAAGATATGTAAAACCAAACAAGATTTCCCACTTAAAAGTTGGATCAAGTACGAAAACTAGTAAAAATATTTTTAGATAAGAAAACTTTTTTGTATCAAAGTTAGGTATTATATATTTTTACTAGCTGACCCGGCAAACGTTGTTTTGCTATATACTATATACAAGGTGTTCCTTAAGTTGTGTATAGAAACTTCAGGGGGCTAAAGTACCCATCAATATGAACAACTTTTTCCAAGGAACCAACACTGTGAACGCGAAAAAAAAAACAGCTGTTTCATACAAAAGTTCAATACCTACCAGGCTAAAATGTATGAAACAGCTGTTTTTTTTTTCGCGTTCACAGTGTTGGTTCTTTAGAAAAAGTTGTTCATATTGATGGGTACTTTAGCCCCCTGAAGTTTCAATACACAACTTAAGGAACACCTTGTATATACTACAATGGCTATTAAAAATTAGGGGTTGGTGATAGAAAGGTAAAAATTTAGGGTTGTATGATTTTTTTATTTTATTACACACTAGCGGCCTGTCCCAGCTTCGCATGGGTGGTCATAAATTTTTTGAACATTTTAGGATAAACTTAGACCGTGGGTTCGAGCCTCGCGTCTACTTATTTCATACATTTGCACGTATTCTCCTTGAGTGAGTGAAATCGCACCGACCCGAGGACCCGTTAACATTTTTATGGAATTTTTATATCTTTTGAATGGAATGTCCGATTTGAAAAATTTAAGAAGTAATCTATAGGTATTGAAACCGTTTTAATTATGAAATGATTTATTTGGATAAGGATTAATACCAAAGTACAAATAAAGACCCTTTTCTAGCGGCGGCATTTCAATTATTTTTTTATAATAAAAGAACACTTATTGTGACATAACTATAATAGTTAGACATATGCTGTCTCGACATTTTTTGTAGATGATGACGTGTTCTACAAAATCGTAGTACATTATTTTGTTCTATCATCAATAGTTTTCGCAGCGCACGCGATGTAAGGATTATTTTTTCCACCTTGGGTTACATTATTGAAGTTTTAGAAGGGATCTCTAATTTTTTACAATAATAAATATAGCCTATGTTACTCAAGGATAATGTAGCATTCTAAAGGTGAAAGAATTTTTGAAATCGGACCAGTAGTTTTTGAGCCTATTCGTTACATACAAAAATACAAAAATACAAACATACAAAAATACAAATCTTACCTCTTTATAATATTAGTGTAGATGTAGATGTAGATTATAAAAAAATAAAAAAAACAAAAATTGTCCAAAAAATAAAAAATAAATGTTAGGGGTGGACAACCTTATCACTTAGGGGTATGAAAAATAGATAGTAGCCGATTCTCAGACCTACAGATTATGCAAATTTCATAAAAATCGGTCAAGCCGTTCCGGAGGAGTATGGTAACTAACATTGTTTTTTATATATAAGATTTCTATTATTCTCCAAAACATTGTTGTTTGCGATTTTATTATACCTTCATTCAGTGATTTATTCTTTAAAAATGTTAAAAAGTGCTATCG
Source organism: Chloroclysta siterata (assembly GCA_932294275.1). Lineage (NCBI taxonomy): Eukaryota > Metazoa > Arthropoda > Insecta > Lepidoptera > Geometridae > Chloroclysta > Chloroclysta siterata. The sequence goes on from OW028595.1 coordinate 5,633,743, forward strand.
AGAAATTATCCGACAGTCTTCAAAAAATAAATAAAATTTATGACTTACTTTCCATGTCCCAAGTCCCAAGACAGGGCAAGTGTGCCCATTGTTAAAAATTATAGGTGCCGCTGCGGCCATATTGTAATCTGCTTCTTCTTTATTTTGTAAACACGTCTCGCTAGTTCCTAATGCTAGATCAAACTGAGCTGTAAGTGTAGTAGCTATTTCTATACGTGGGGTTAAGGAGCGGTTGCGATGTGGCGACTTTTAATCGCTTCTTTCGAGTTTGCCTCTCTAGAGAGAAGAGAGGCAAACTCGAAAAGAGGAAGACTTTGTCGTGTCACTAGTTTCTTTCGAAACAGTGTGGTGAAAGGATTTTAAGTGCGCCTCAAGAGGCTCCTTTCGAGCACTTGACACATGTTATAGAACTTTTTAGGTTCAACGACATGCCGGTTTCCTCACGATGTTTTCCTTCACCGTTTGAGAGTACTGGCATTGTGCACATAAATTTTTGAACAGAAAAACTCATTGGTGTACGACCGGTTTCGATAAAGTCGAGTCTGCCTAATCTGTAGGTATAGATTACTGAAGAAATAGTTCTTAGTAGCATCTAACGTTGGGTATAGTTGTTTATTGAGTAAAGTCTAATAAGTTTTTATTCAGACACAAAACGAGGGTAGATGCCTAAATAATTAAACGCAAAGAAATGGTTTTTTTTTTCGTAGCGAACTGCTACGCGTACCTACTGCTACGACCAACGCGTTTGTCAGTTCAATAGTGCTTCAATTTGTGTACTTTTTCACCCTTTTCGTTTTGCCTTCTACGTGTACCAGTTATACGAGCTACGAGTATAAGGCCCCATTACCTTTTCCTGTTATACCTACGCTTCAATAAATTCGTTTGGCACCATTCTGGAGCTTCAATATTGTATTATAATACCTAAATTGTAAGAGAGCGGTAGGAACCAAGCCGTAAGTTTGTTGCCTGTTCTTCTAGGCTTTGGTCGCGTGGAACTGGCACCTAGAGTCACCTAGCTTTAAGACGTTTCAAAGTGATCCTTGAGATTTTATTGAATAAATACCTTTTGACTTTGACTTCAACTTGCTAATTCTGCGAGCAATGTCAGTGACCTTGGTAAGATTTCCTCATTTCAGATTTTGTCACGTTGTGAAACGCAGCATGAACATTTTGGCTTGCTGATGGAACAAGCAGATGGCCCACCTGATGATAAGTGGTAAACTACTCTCACCTTTGCCTCGTAAGTTACGCACAATATAAACGTGCCCTACGATGCACATCTATGCGTCCATCAAATTGATGAATCTAATGTGTGACGTAAGTAAATGTGACATGTGAAAAGAATTAAATGCAGTTTAAAATAATATGAATAATATGACAGCCTTCACAGCTCAGTTGATAGTAGCTCTGCCTTCTGCGCTGTAGGCCGTGGGTTCGATCCCCACGCAGAACAAATATTTGTGCGACGTAAATAGATGCTTGTTCTTTGCCTGGGTGTTATTATGAAAATGTATTTACTTACTTTTTTTTTAATAATAAAAAGTTATTCATTATTATATCAGCTATCTGGTTCCCATTATTACAAGCTATGCTTAGTTTGGGTCCACCAATATTTATTTATAATAATTTTCGCAAAATCGCAGTCGCGTTAACCATCAACGTCCCTTTATCTCGATGACTTGTAGTGCCTACCTACTGACTCATTTTTCATGCGTATGATGATAGAGCACAAATAATAAAATTGCAATTTCATTATCAATTTTTTTTTTCTGCTGATTGTAATTTTCGCAAAATCGCAAAGTCACGTCGACTATCAACGTCCCTTTATCTCGATGACTTGCAGTGCCTACCTACTGACTCATTTTTCATGTGTATGATGATAGAGCACAAATAATAAAATTGCAATTTCATTAGCAATTTTTTTTTTTCTTAGGCTGCTGGCAAAATCGCAAAGTCGCGTAGACTATCAACGTCCCTTTATCTCGATTGGAAAAATCATTGGCTGAGTTGCGGTGCCTACCTACTGACTCATTTTTCATGCGTATGCATGGAAAATTCTTAGCCTTGAAAATTCTTAGCCTTGAAAATTGTACTGTACAGCCGGTACAGCCTAGGTTTAATTAACGCGAGTGGGGTTCCGCTATTATATTGTGCATGACGAAGCCTCAACGAACACTGGATACTAGTTTAATGAAACAAGCAAATGGCCCACCTGATGTTAAGTGGTAACCGTCACAAAGCATTGATTTACGGCCGGTTACATAAAGCCCGATCAAAACTAATCGCATGTCAAGTCACTTGCTATCTCTATCTAATTCGATGTAATAGCTGAAATGGCGAGTGACTTAACATCCGATTAGTTTTGATCGAGCTTTCAGAAACCGGTCGTAAGAGTTGGTGATTCAATACTATTAAAGTAAAGAAGAGTAGTAGAGCTCTTTGTGTGTGGCTCGTCCGGGAAAGTACTACCACCACGCCTTTTTCTGCCGCCAAGCAGCAACGCTGTGTTTCGGTTTGAAGAGTATGGTTGCCGGTGTAATATAAACAGGCACATGAGGCTTAACATTTGTATGCCTCAAGTTGATAGACGCAGGGCAGTGCATCTTAACGTTCCTATCGAGCGTGACTTACGAGGAAACGCTTTGTTATAGGTGATGGTTACCACTTAACATCATGTGGGCCATCTGCTTGTTCCATGAGCTAGTTGTATAAATAAATATTCCAAACAAATGAACCTAAATTGTACCTATCTAAAATAAAAATCATCAATAAAAAACTTCAGGGGGCTAAAGTACCCGCATCAATATAAATAACTTAAAAAAAAAACAAAAAAAAACAGCTGTTTCATACATTTTAGCCAGGTAGGTATTGAACTTTTGTATGAAACAGCTGTTCTTTTTTTCGCGTTCACAGTGTTGGTTCCTTAGAAAAAGTTATTCATATATTGTTGGGTACTTTAGCCCCCTGAAGTTTTTAAACACAAGTATTGGACCATCCGTGTATATGTTTCTGTGTACAAAAAATAATTTAAGAAAATTGAACGCGCGGAACCCAAGTTACCGTCCATAGCCAACACTCGCTTTGTTGATTATTTCTAATATGCTTCTTATTGATCGAGTGAGCGAAGCGAACGAAGATCTTAGTTTCAACTTGGGCGATTTGGCATTTTATGTATGTATGTATGTATGTATGTTTGTCTGGCGATAACTTTAGAACCGTTGATCCGATCTGCATGAAATTTGATATGTCGATAGCTTGTACTTGAGAAATTTACTTGTAAGTATATGAGTAAAATCGGATGAAGGGTTTTTGAAATATGGGGGTTTTTAAGAGGGCAAAAATAAAAAAAGTTACACAAAAAAATCGAGTTACATGTCATATGAAAGGGCTTTGTTTGGACATTCCAAATCAATTTTTACTTTTTTTTTGTGACGCTTGGTTTTCGAGATAAAATTTAAAAAGTTAATTTAAGATAACCAGCGATCCAAGAGCTCCCATCTCTAAGAGTTTCGTTGACATCAAGGTTTTCTACTGGTCGGCCAGTTCCTTTGATTTTTCTTATTTTTTTTCTTGAAATAATTTAAGGAGGTACTCAGTTATCATAAAATGGTGACGACGACCAGGTCTGATGATGGAGCCAAGGTCTGTTCAACGGAACTCTTCAATAAATAGGCCAATAGAGTTGAAACTTGGTAACCATACCAAGTTAGTAGGCGGTAGTCAGAAAAAAGTCCAAAGATAATGTTTGGACTTGCCTCTGACTACTACCGACTCAAAGTTTTGATGCGTTCGTCGGGTCGCATCACGAGATCTCAGTTCGGGACGAACTACTAGTTTAAATTTTATTGATCGAGTGAGCGAAGCGAACGAAGATCTTAGTTTCAACTTGGGCGATTTGGCATTTTATGTATGTATGTATGTATGTATGTATGTTTGTCTGGCGATAACTTTAGAACCGTTGATCCGATCTGCATGAAATTTGATATGTCGATAGCTTGTACTTGAGAAATTTACTGGTAAGTATATGAGTAAAATCGGATGAAGGGTTTTTGAAATATGGGGGTTTTTAAGAGGGCAAAAATAAAAAAAGTTACACAAAAAAATCGAGTTACATGTCATATGAAAGGGCTTTGTTTGGACATTCCAAATCAATTTTTACTTTTTTTTTGTGACGCTTGGTTTTCGAAATAAAATTTAAAAAGTTAATTTAAGATAACCAGCGATCCAAGAGCTCCCATCTCTAAGAGTTTCGTTGACATCAAGGTTTTTCTACTGGTCGGCCAGTTCCTTTGATTTTTCTTATTTTTTTTTCTTGAAATAAATTAAGGAGGTACTCAGTTCTCATAAAATGGTGACGACGACCAGGTCTGATGATGGAGCCAAGGTCTGTTCAACGGAACTCTTCAATAAATAGTCCAATAGAGTTGAAACTTGGTAACCATACCAAGTTAGTAGGCGGTAGTCAGAAAAAAGTCCAAAGATAATGTTTGGACTTGCCTCTGACTACTACCGACTCAAAGTTTTGATGCGTTCGTCGGGTCGTATCACGAGATCTCAGTTCGGCGCGAACTACTAGTTTAAATATTGTTTAGTTTCAACTTGGGCGATTTGGCATTTTATGTATGTATGTATGTATGTATGTATGTATGTATGTATGTATGTATGTTTGTCTGGCCATAACTTTCGAACCGTTGATCCGATCTGCATGAAATTTGATAAGTCGATAGCTTGTGCTTGAGAAATTTACTGGTAAGTATATGAGTAAAATCGAATGAAGGGTTATTAAGATATGGAGGTTTTTAAGGGGGCAAAAATAAAAAAAGTTACATAAAAAAATCAAGTTACATGTCATATGAAAGGGCTTTGTTTGGACATTCCAAAACAATTTTTAATTTTTTTCTGGAACGCTCGGTTTTTGAGATACAATAAAAAAGTTAAATTAAGATAACCAGCGATTCAAGAGCTCCCAACTCTAAGAGTTTCGTTGGTATCAAGGTTTTTCTACTGGTCGGCCAGTTACTTTGCTTTTTCTTAATTTTTTTTCTTGAAACATATTAAGGAGGTACTCAGTTCTCATAAAATGGTGACAACGACCAGGTCTGATGATGGAGCCAAGGTCTGTTCAACGGAACTCTTCAATAAATAGGCCAATAGAGTTGAAACTTGGTTACCGTACCAAGTTATTAGGCGGTAGTCAGAAAAAAGTCCAAGCATAATGTTTGGACTTGCCTCTGACTACCACCTACTCAAAGTTTAGGTGCGTTCGTCGGGTCGCATCACGAGATCACAGTTCGGGGCGAACTACTAGTATGTAAGTACTAGTGGTTTGCCGCAAACTGAGATTTCGTGATGTCCGCTCCAGTCTTACAGTGATAGGTACTGTAGTGTATAACATTATACTATGCGCGCTGACTGGGGAGGCAAGCGTGCGGGTAACGACGAACCTCGTGGGGGCACTCAATTCCAGCCAGCCGAACCAGGCGGACGTTAGCGTTACTATAACTAGTAGTTCGCCCCGAACTGAGATCTCGTGATGCACCCGACGAACGCACCAAAACTTTGAGTCGATGGTAGTCAGAGGCAAGTCCAAACATTATGTTTGGACTTTTTTCTGACTACTGCCTACTAACTTGGTACTAACTCGCCCAAGTTGAAACTAAGATCTTCGTTCGCGTCGCTCACTCGATCAACAAATACCATTTGACTTTGAAGGGTACATAAAGTCGCTGAGCCATGACCTTACAACCTCCGTTATCAAAGTTATTAGCTTACTTTGTTGTGAACAGGTGGAATGCAGTTACTACATTTGCTTTTTGCATACGCGCCACTTGTCATTACTGAACCTACTAGCCAGTTAAAAGAACTTTAATCACACAAGGCCTTATTTATAAAAAAAACTTGTTATAAGTCAAACCCAAGACCATTTTGAAATACAGAAAAGAGGAGATTCTTACAAGTAATCACAAAGTTAGTTAGTTTATTGGCTGAAGGCCTCGGCAGAATAACAGCGCCTATCTACGAACATAGTGGTGAGGCATACGCTGAGTCGAGTCGAGACCCTTTTGCTGCTGCAGCACACAAACACCTACATACCAACAAAGCACTGTAATATCTATATGTTTAGCCATTTCCTTTCTTTTATTGTTTTGTAGGAGGAACGTGCCCTACGATGCACTGCCCTGCGTCCATCAACTTGAGGCATACAGATGTTAAGCCTCATGTGCCTGTAATTACACCGGCAACCACACTCTTCAAACCGAAACACAGCGTTGCTGCTTGGCGGCAGAAAAAGGCGTGGTGGTAGTACTTCCCCGGACGAGCCCTTCACAAAGAGCTCTACTAGTCTTAAACTCTTTTGTATATTACACTTTTTAGTGTCCTCATTTTCTTAACTACAATGAATACGTTTAATAAATAAAACGAAGCTATCAGGAAACTACGCAGACAGAGGTAAAATTATAAAACAGTTAAAACCAAGTACCTATTTGTTTCTCAAAAGAGGTTTTTATGACGCCATGACGATTTAAAGTCCTTACTAATTAGTAACGGTTTCGAAGCAAGTTATATAATCTGTGGAATGGATATTTTACTGGCAACACTTCTAATACTAGTAGTTCACCCCGAACTGAGATCTCGTGATGCGACCCGACGAACGCACCAAAACTTTGAGTAGGTGGTAGTCAGAGGCAAGTCCAAACATTATGCTTAGACTTTTTTCTGACTACCGCCTATTAACTTGGTACGGTAACCAAGTTTCAACTCTATTGGCCTATTTATTGAAGAGCTCCGTTGAACAGACCTTGGCTCATTCATCAGACCTGGTCGTTGTCACCATTTTATGAGAACTGAGTACCTCCTTAATTTATTTCAAGAAAAAAAAATAAGTTATAGCAAAGTAACTGGCCGACCAGTAGAAAAACCTTGATGCCAACGAAACTCTTAGAGATGGGAGCTCTTGGATCGCTGGTTATTTTAATTTAACTTTTTTATTGTATCTCAAAAACCGAGCGTCCCAGAAAAAAGTAAAAATTGTTTTGGAATGTCCAAACAAAGCCCTTTCATATGACATGTAACTTGATTTTTTTGTGTTACTTTTTTTATTTTTGCCCCATTAAAAAACCCCATATCTTAATAACTCTTCATCCGATTTAACTCAATACTTACCAGTAAATTTCTCAAGTACAAGATACCAACTTATCAAATTTCATGCAGATCGGATCAACGGTTCGAAAGTTATGACAAACATACATACATACATAAATACATGCTTACATAAAATGCCAAATGGCCCAAGTTGAAACTAAGATCTTCGTTCGCTTCGCTCACTCGATCAATAAGGATTTATTACGATGTCATGATAAGAATTTTAATGTTGCATTAATTTATATTCAAGCCGTTTGTTCCTTTAATGACTTCACAGTCTGAGAGCCGAATATATTAAAAGAAAACTCGGTATCTCTTGGCCACAGACAGACGCAGAATAATAAATATACAATAATACCCCTATAAGACCAAAGACCAAGTGATCAGACCAAGCCCTGGAATACGTGTGCAAAGTTTGAATATATCGTTTTTAAAATTCTCATACAAAAGTAAAATTATTAATGTCTCAGACATTTGCAACACCCCTGATACTGTTTACGTAAGTACCAAGGTCACGTACACACGGAACGTAAGAACAACTGTGAATAGGGCTGCCTCATGGTGCGTTTAGTTTCATATTGGAGGAACGCCTAAGAGGCGTTTCATGAATGAAAAACTATGAAATTTCAAAAGTCGTAAAACAAAAGGTGTTCGCCATGACCTATATAATACCCTGCTTCTGGGGGGTTTTTTTTTTTTTATACCACCAACTGATGGAACAAGCAGATGGCCCACCTGATGTTAAGCGGTAACCAGTGGGGTTATAGGGGTATTATGTTACACGTTGTTTACGGCGGACTTACCACACCGCACTATCTAGCCCGCTAAGCAAAGATTGTGATTATGATGATGATAAGCAATAAAAGAGTTATACGAATATATCAAGTGAGGTGACTGACGGCATTTAAAAGGGTTTTATTTGTACATCTCATTATTTTTATTCTAGGACGTATGATTTTTGAGACACCATTGTAGCGTGTTGTTACGTGTATCTATCTATACAAGTACCTAGCTACATTCATACTAATTGTTTACAACTCGACCCTTGTAAAGCTTGTATTCAGTCTGACGTCATTTAAAAGGGTTTTATTTGTACATCTCATTATTTTTATTCCAGGACGTATGATTTTTGAGATACCATTTTTGTGTGTTACGTGTATCTATCTATACAAGTACCTAGCTACATTCATACTAATTGTTTACAACTCGACCCTTGTAAAGCTCGGCGACTGAAAAATGTTATTCAGTCTGTCGCTAGCGTCAGCCGGAAGAGTTTGTGGTTCCTTTATTATAACTTTGCACTATGTAACTGTATTAGGTAATCGTTTCCTGTCAAATAAACGAACATCTTAAAGTTAAAATAAATCTTATTATTTAGTGAATACCAAACTTAATTTAACACTAAACCATGAAATGTCATAAGCCCTGAAAGAGTAGTAGTAAGTATATTAGGTAGGTACTTGCTGAAGGAACAACTTGTAGACGCCTGCCTATGTTCAGTGGACTGCTTCAGCTGATGATTTTTTAGACGCGGGAATAGAAACTGCGGCTTAACAAGTTGCCATGGTCCCTGCTCGGTACAAACACTACTGAATAGGTCAAAGTCAAAAGGTATTTATTCAATAAAATCACAAGGAATAGGTTTTTTTTAAACTTACCACCGGGGTTTCTGAAAGCCCGATCAAAACTAATCGGATGTCAAATCACTTGCTATCTCTATCTTATTCGATGTAATAGCTGAAATGGCGAGTGACTTAACAGCCGATTAGTTTTGATCGAGCTTTCAGAAACCGGCGGTTATTAGTCGGTATAAAAACAGTTCAAAATGTCTTAAACCAACTTTTATTTATTTTCAAAGCACCATTTATCGATTTATCATGTGTCGAATCATTTAAATGTTTGACATAAAATGATGATAAAAGATTAAATTTAATTTTTACCGTCGGCGGTACAAGACTAAACTTTTTAACCCGGACGAAAATTAAACCCCGCCTGGACGCCCTCTAAACTAGGACAAATCCGGGGAAACCCGGATTTGTCCTAAAATCCGGATGGCAACCCTACCTACGGCCATAATTATGCTCAATTTAAGATATAATTTAAGAGATTATGCTAATGTTAGAACTTTTTAGGCTCCAGAATTTCGAGCATGACCGAATCTGACAATAGTTCTTTCATGTCAGAGTCAAAATTTGCCGGCTTCTCTACGACAAAATGTATTGTTTGTAAATAAAAATGATATCTTAAGTATTTATGGATGTAGTAGTAGGGTTCTTTTGAAGGGCTCGTCCGGAGTAGTACAACCACCATCATGCCTATTTCTGCCGCCAAGCAAGCTGCGCTTCGGTTTGAGAGTGTGGTTGCCGGTGAAATTACAGGCGCATGAGGCTTAACATCTGTATGCCTGAAGTTGATGGACGCAGGGCAGTGCATCGAAGGGCACGGCCCTATCGAGCGTACCTTACGTGGCAATGCTTTGCTAAAGGTGATGGTTACCACTTAACATCAGGTGGACCATCTGCTTAAAAAAAAGCTAAATTCGGCATACAAAAAACATCTGTTTCATGCAAAAGTTCAATACCTACCTGGCTAAAATGTACGAAATAGCTGTTTTTCTTCGCGTTCACAGTGTTGGTTCCTTAGAAAAAGTTAGTCATATTGATGGGTACTTTAGCCCCCTGAAGTTTTAAATACAAGTATTGGAACACCTTGGTACATGTTCTCAATAATTCTATAGGTATCAGATTTTTAAATAAAACAGTATAAAATTGAAAAAGGCATTTTATTTCATTAAAAATATCAACTAGAGGAATTATTCACATAATCACAAAATGGCTTGAGATATACATGTCGTAGCTCATACACTAAGCTCACACACTTCAAGTAAAAAACTAACTTTGAAACCACTAAAGAGTATTACCATATAGTTTAAACTGTTATTATATTCTTATTAAAGAGCGGCGATGGGCTTGCAACCTGTCACGAATGGAATACCAATTGCAAAATGTGATGTGCCAAAAGTAATGTTTGGACGAACGTAATAAAATACCTACATTGTAACAAGGATCATACAAAAGAGCGGTAGGAATCAAGCCGTAAGTTTGTTGGCTGTTCTTCTAGGCTTTGGTCGCGTGGAACTGGCACCTAGAGTCACCTAGAGTTTTAAGGCGTTTCAAAGTGATCCTTGTGATTTCATTGAATAAATACCTTTTGAGTTCTCTTTGAACCTCTGACTACCCCCTGAGACATCGTTAAAGAATATGCAGTTCGCACTTTGTAAGAGATCTGCAGGGTGATTACGTGACTTTGTTGCAATCAGTTTCTATATGAAACCAATAAGTATACAAAACAATATGAAAGTTTTGCGATTATCCATCAATAGAAACACCAGTTGTAATCTAACTTTGTTAGCAACTGCAGCTAAAATGCAAGCGCATAGCCGTCATATTTACTTATTACAAACAGAATCAAAATCAAAATCAACAATACAATCACAAGGATCACTTTGAAACGTCTTATATACTAGGTGAATCTATCGCCAGTTCCTCGCGACCACACACCGAAACTGATTGAAACTGATTGTAACAAAGTTACGTGATCAGCCAGATGAGGGGATATCTACCGTGCCTGGGCATGAAAGTTGTGAAGCTTTTAGTTTGATATTGGTGTCGAATGTCGATTCTGAAATTGTGTCAAATATTAACTGTTTACGCTAAAGTCCAAATTATCATACCACCTCAGACTGTCATTCCTAAAATTTGTATTTTTCTTTGCGGGTACTTTTACGTCAAATTATGCAGCACCGATTTACGTAATGACTATACGTCGTTAAAGAATCGGCAGTTCGCACTTGGTACTAAGAGATCTGGGAATATCTACCGTGCCTTAAAGTCGTGAAGCTGTTTTAGCGTTTAGTTTCATATTAGTGTCGATTCTGATATTGTGTCAAAGTAAAATAAGTATACTGTTTACGCTAAAGTCCAAATTAACATACCACCTCAGACTGACATTCCTAAAATTTGTATTTTTCTTTGCGGGTATTTTTACGTTAAATTAGGGAGCACCGATTTATGTGATGACTATACCCGCGTAAAAATGTCGCATTGTCTTAAACTAACATGCTCGTAATTTGACAGCACTAAAAAAGGTTGTAGTCTCAAGTCTACCAAAAAGTTTGTTTTACTTGTTTTTGTATGCAAACTATTTTGTAGCAAAACTTGTTCGAATCAAAATTATATTTTCGACGAGCCTTTTTAATACCGCTCCAAAACAATTGCGTTATGTTTGATTATTATATGTTTTTATTTTATAGTATACATTTTGTCTGGAATTAATTAAATCAAACAAAATTCTCCACCTGTCATTCTGGCACCGATCTCTTTCGTGCTAAAGTCTAACATAAAACGTGACATTTCCGAAAATGCTGGCGACGCTGCAAGGGCCATAAAGAAGAAGAAATAGGTTGTTTCCGATTTTTCATAACTACCTTCATTAATTTTATCTTCAAAAATGTTGAAACGTGCGAGTATTTGCCGGGTCACCTTAATTATCATTTGGCGTCGGCTAGTGAAGAAATTTTCGTTTCTCTGATCAGGTGGTCTCTTACGCAGACATATTGTTCGTTGCAACTATACTAGAGTGTAGGGAACCCATCTATCATATACACTGTTAGATATACATTATACATGCTGTTAAAATACCACTCAGTTAAAGAACCAAAACTGTGAACGCGAAAAAAAACAGCTGTTTCATACATTTTAGCCAGGTAGGTATTGAACTTTTGCATGAAACAGCTGTTTTTTATTCGCGTTGATACAGTTCACACAGTAGTGGTACTTTTACATCTTGTTTAAGTATACAAGGTATTCCCATAATTGGGTTTAAAACGTCGGGGGGCTAAAGTACCCATCAATATGAATAACTTTTTCTAACGAACCAACACTGCGAACGCGAAAAAAAAACAGCTGTTTCATACAAAAGTTCAATACCTACCAGGCTAAAATGTATGAAACAGCTGTTTTTCGCGTTCACAGTGTTGTTTCCTTAGAAAAAGTTATTCATATTGATGGGTACTTTAGCCCCCCGAAGTTTTAAAACCAATTATTGGAACACCTTGTATACATTATCACTACATAGAATAATACAAAGTCGCTTTCTCTGTCCCTATATCCATAAGTATGCTTAAATCTTTAAAACTACGCAACGGATTTCGAGAGTGATTCAAGAGGATGGTTTATATGCATAATACAAGCATAATCTCTTAGGGATAACCCACAATAACCGTGCGAAGCCGGGGCGGGTCGCTAGTTATGTATATCTAACAGTGAGTTTAATGACGTCATCGCTTTGTAGTCTTGTACAAATTCCGAGGTGTGTGAGCTGCCTTCGCGTGATTATACGCTGTCGTTTTTTGGTACTTCTTTTGGTTGCTGAAAAGAAATAAATATAAGGTTATACAGATTTTACTATGTTTAGGGTTTTGTACATGTATTTTGTAATAGACATAGACATAGACAGACATTTATTTGCTAAAAAAATACACATACAAAACAATAAAAGAAAGGAAATGGCTAAATATATAGGTATTACAGTCAAAGTCAAAATCAAAAGGTATTTATTCAATAAAATCACAAGGATCACTTTGAAACGTCTTAAGGCGAAGACAAGAGCTAATGTGACTCTCGCTCGCACGTTTCGACATGTTGAAAGATATAAAATCACTAAACTCATTTTAGAAAAATCGCAATCAACCATTTTGTGTGCAATCACATTGCACACAGTTTAGTAAAAATTTCATTTTGATCGATACATGTTTTCCTATTTAAGTTTGCTTTTGTATGAAAATTAATAAAGCAAACTTTTGAGTACGAAAACATGTATTGATCAAAGTTTCAAAGTTTTTCATTCATCAAATGCCTCTTAAACTTTTATCTAAAATGAATCTAAACGCATCATGAGGCAGCCCTATTTACAGCTGTTCTTTGACCTCTAGTTGTCAATTGTAGATAAAATAGGTAACAGAACTGCCACCAATTACCTAGTAATGTGCCTACCTAATAATGATGTTGCTGTTTTTAAAGATCTTGGTATGTAAAAGAAATATTTTCGCGACTGTAATCCCTAGTCACGGTAAACATTCTCTGAGATCTTTGGTACTAATACCTATTCAGTAACTAGGTACCTACGTGGCTACGTACTCAATATTTACTAGAATATTTATTTTTGTTTGATTACTAGATGTCGTAAAGCAATGTTTATGTTAATCATAGTTCTTTAAATTGTAACATGTTACTTTACCACCATGGTTCATTGACACGACAAAATTATTCAACTGCAATTTTGGGAAGTGTCTAGTCTGGCCTATTTAATCTTTGACGTACCTGTCTGTCATTGGTTGCATTTAAAAACGCATATCCAATCAGGACGGCCGACGGCCGCCGATCAGTGTTACCATTTGTGGCAGATTTCTGCCATTTGGCAGATTTTAAATATTTGAAGAAAAATCTTATTAGTTTGAATTTTTAATGAAATAATATTTATAATTTATTTATTTTTTACCGAACTGGAAACTTCTTATTCTTTTTTACCTTTATTGATTTGGTTTCTAAACAACTTCTATCTCGTTTTAGATAACTGCAAACCGTTACAAACGATCAAAAGATAGTAACTGAATGTAATGTAGGTATTTAATTTATTCCGTAGCCACGAAGGAGATGGTATGAAGTCATATTTTTGGTATTTTTATCGTCAAGCTTGGTAGATTTTGACAGATTTTTTGGCAGGTGTGTGGTAGAACCGCCACTTTTGAGATGGTCACCCTGTTTGTGTTTACATGCGTTGTTGTACATTGTTTTGTTGAGAAAATGTCATCAAACGTGATAAAATGGTGATTGTTATGTAAAAAGCCGTCGTCAGTCAGTGTGTGTATGAGCAGTGCCTACGAGGTAATGGTTTAGTGTGAAGTTTGAAGCCTGTGTCGTGTGAAATCTCGCAAACTTACCAAAATCCAGTTTTATCCAGTGTTATTATAGCCAGTAAGTAATGACAAAATCCATAGGAACCAGTAAAAATATCGTGTCAGGGGATTGGCGGCGTACCTACCTACCTACCGAAAGGTAAGTATTTCAAATTATCTCGTAGGTTATCGTTGTTTTCTCTTTCCTAGATAGAAGCGCGCGTGCGTGTGACCTTGACACGTACACAGACAGGGCTGTTGCAAATTTCTGAGAAAATATTAATTTTACTTTTCTATGGGAATTTCGAAAACGATGTATTCAACCGTTGCACACGTCAAAATATTCCAGTGCTTGGTCTAAATACACGCTCTTGGTTTGCCTACATAACTACATCAACACGTTGTATAATATTATAAGTATGTATTTACAAAAAAAAAAGTATACAAGTAGTATATCAGCTATCTGGTTCCCATACTACAAGCTTTGGCTTAGTTTGGGGCGAGATAGTGCTGTGTGGAATGTCCACCAATATTTATAAAAAAAAAAATTTTTTTACGTAACTGTGTGCAGCATCCTGAGGACTGTTGCTGATAACATGTTGTCACCAATATGGAAATGTCTTGTGCTGAGAACGATCAATGGTGGAATATACTTCTCCCATTGATCGTCCTCAGAGCTTCACAACGTCATGCCTATTTATTAGCCTAGTTAGGGTTAAGTATTTTTTTAAAATTGTGTGTAAATTAGTGTAGGTACTATATGGGCTCAGTGGTCTGATATAAACGATTTTTTTTTTATATGATAACATTACACACAAAATGGTTTATTGCGATTTTTCGAGAATGAGTTTAGTGATTTTATATCTTTCAACATGTCGAAACGTGCGAGCGTGAGGTACATTAGCCCTTGTCTTCGCCTTAATATGGACAGCAACATACGGTCAAGGTTTTGGCCTCCTCGAGGGCTCCGTGGCGGTGGGCGGCGGCGGAGGCCCCTTCTTGTCCAATTCTTCTAGATATGACATTATTATCGTTTGCCGCTCGTCCGGAATGTGTTCCAGTGCCAAGTATCTGCGAATTAAAAAACAATAGTAAGTAAACGGAAAAGTAAACTGTAGGTACTGCGATTCTGAGATTGTATTGTGTTGAGCCGTGAGCCCGTTCCCAGCGGATTGAGTTGACTAGACGCAAATACGTCTAATCTAGAATAAGTTTTATAATGTCAGCTTGTAGTATTCACTGCTAGCTGATATTTTCTGATAGTTTCTATTCTATAAACTCAATTTCTATAATAGAAAGTAGTAGTGAATACTACAAGCTGACATTATGAAACTTATTCTAGATTAGACGTATTTGCGTTTAATAAACTCAATTTCTAGAATAGAAACTAGTAGTGAATACTACAAGCTGATTATAAATCTTATTCTAGATTAGACGTATTTACGTCTAGTAATAAGAGTGTAGTGAATAAGTGTAGCGAGTTATTAGTGAATAAGTTTAGTAATGTCAGTTTGTAGTGAGTACGTCACTACAACTGTTGCTTTAATACATCTTGTAACGAGAGTATGCAGTGAATACATGTGTGTAATACTTGCATGGCGAAAGCGTGGGTGCCTTTTTACTTATTATACGTATTCACTATATTCACTCATATATAGCGATTACATCTTGTAATGTTAGCTATTAGTGAATACGTCTTGTAATGTAAGTATATGCAGTGCGGTGAATACATGTTGTAAGTTCAGTGTATAGTTGAGATAGTGAGAACACTAGTGGTAGTTTCCGATCCTAAGATCGTGGGTTTGAAACTGGTGAGTTTTTCTGTTCAAAAAATTATATGGACACTGCCAGTACTCTCAAACGGTGAAGGAAAACATTGTGAGGAAACCGGCATGTCGTGGAACCTAAAAAGTTCTTTAACATGTGTCAAGTGCTCGAAAGGAGCCTCTTGAGGCGCAATTAAAATACGTAAGTATATGCAGTGAATACATGTTGTATTGTGAATGCAGTGAATATATGTTGCATTGTGAATGCAGTGAATACATGAAAGTGCGCAGTGTATAGTTACCTCGCGTCGTGTTTGAGTGACTCGTGCACGGCTTGCATGGCGGGCGCGTGTTCCCTCACCGCGGCGAGCGTCTTGTGCGTGACGCCGCGCGTCTCAAGCAGCAGCTGCCGGAGCTGCGTCTTAGCTGCGGACTGCTTGTCGCGCTGGAAGTCGCGGAACTCGCGCTCCATCTGTTATGACAATAACATTAATATGTAACAAGGGTATTACAAGCTTTGGCTTAGTTTGGGGCTAGATAGTGCTGTGTGGAAAGTCTACCAATATTTATTACTTATTCAAGGTGTTCCAATAATTGGGTTTAAAATTGGGCTAAAGTACCCATCAATATGAATAGTTTTTTGTAAGGAAGAACACTGTAAACGCGAAAAAAAAACAGCTGTTTCATACATTTTAGCCAGGTTATGTATGAAACAGCTGTTTTTTTGGCGTTTACAGTGTTGGTTCCTTAGAAAAAGTTATTCATATTGATGGGTACTTTAGGCCCCTGAAGTTTTAAGCCCAATAATTGGAACACCTTGTTTATGTAAAAATCTCTAAAAATTTAAACCGTTTTGAAAATAAAATATTTTTAATAAATGATTTTGGTGTAGGGAGCGCTAGAGGATATCCAACGTGTATCTCTTGGTCTTCGGCCTTATAGGGGTATTATACCCCTATAAGGCCGAAGACCAAGAGCTACGGTGTGTTTAGTTCCATATCGGAAGAAAGTTTAAGAGGCATTTCAGGAATGAAAACCTTCGACGAAAGGAGCCTTTTTGAGTGCTCGAAAGGAGCCTCTTTGAGTGCTCGAAAGGAGCCTCTTTGAGTGCTCGAAAGAAGCCTCTTTGAGTGCTCGAAAGGAGCCTCTTTGAGTGCTCGAAAGGAGCCTCTTTGAGTGCTCGATAGGAGCCTCTTTGAGTGCTCGATAGGAGCCTCTTTGAGTGCTCGATAGGAGCCTCATTGAGAGCTCGATAGGAGCCTCTTTGAGTGCTCGATAAGAGCCTCTTTGAGTGCTCGAAAGGAGCCTAGAAAGATGTAACGTACCTGCGTGGAACTAGAGTAGGTGGGAGCGGTAGGTTCGTTCTTAAGCATCTCCTTAACTTCCCGCCAGTGCGCGGTGGCTCCCACGCCGAGCTCCGTCAGCAGAGTGCGGAGCTTCTCGCGCCGCTTGGATAGCAGCGAGCCGGTGTGCTGCGTGAACAGACGCTCCTGGAAGTAACATAATAATAAAAATATAATAATAATAACAACTCTTTACGTCACTCGCTCTGCTCAACTCTTTACGTCACTCGCTCAGCTTGATTAGCCCAAACATACCTTTGTTCTTTTAGAAAAAGCGGTAATTTTAAATACCTGCAGAATTGTTCGTAAGTTTTTACAAGCAGACCTTTCCTCTGATACAACGCATACAACAATTTCCAGTCAAAGTCAAAATGTATTTATTCAATAAAATCACAAGGATCACTTTGAAACGTCTTAAAGCTCGGTGACTCTAGGTGCCAGTTCCACGCGACCAAAGCCTAGAAGAACAGGCAACAAACTTACGGCTTGGTTCCTACCGTTCTTTTGTATGATCCTTTTACAATGTAATAATATAATATATTATTGAAGTTTAGTGAGGCGTAGGCATACAGTGCCCAAGAACAACCAACTGGACCTAATGATGTGCACTTGGCTTAGGCCCGTGCTCATCATTCATTCCACCGACTCTAGTAAGTCGAGTAGATAAGAAGCTTTACACAATAATAATAATAATAATAGCCTTTATTCAGATGTTTACACACTAACATACTAGTTTATAATCTGAAACTGAAAACTGTATCGCGATTATTTTTTACTAAAACACAGCCTCATAGCCTATTTAGCCTCAAACATTACATTCAAAGTCAATAGGTATTTATTCAATAAAATCACAAGGACCACTTTGAAATGTGTTAAAGCTAGGTGAATCTACAAAAAACTCAGCGATACCATATGTCTAACTATCGTAGTTATGTTACTATAACTTGTTTTTTACATTTAAAAAGTTGATAGACCGACCAAAATCAGACCATGTTATCCATACCTTTATGTAAATCCTTATCCAAATAAATCATTTCGTATTCTATTCTATAACATAGATGTTTGTTCTCTGTCTGGGTGTTATTATGTTAATATATATAAATTACGCGTCACGTTGTTTGTCCGCTATGGGCTCCTTAACTACTTAACCGATTTCAATCAAATTTGCGCACCGTGTGCAGTTTGATCTAACTTAAAAGATAGGATAGCCTTCATCTCAATTTATAGCCGCAATATTATTTTATTGCAAATTTGACACCGCCCAACAAAGTGGGCACGGGTCAGCTAGTTAATTATAAGTATGTATTTACAAAAAAAAACGTATGTTATGTATTATATCAGCTATCTGATTCTCATATTACAAGCTTTGGCTTAGTTTGGGGCCAGATAGTGTTGTGTGGAATGTCCACCAATACTTTTTTTTATTTATTTCAATACCTATACAAGGTGTTCCATAAGTTGTGTATATAAACTTATGAACAACTTTTTCTAAGGAACCAACACTGTGAACGCGAAAAAAAAACAGCTGTTTCATACAAAAGTTCAATACCTACCAGGCTAAAATGTATGAAACAGCTGTTTTTTTTTTCGCGTTCACAGTGTTGGTTCCTTAGAAAAAGTTGTTCATATTGATGGGTACTTTAGCCCCCTGAAGTTTATATACACAACTTATGGAACACCTTGTATAGTACTTCAGAATTTTTCAAATCAGACATTCCATTCAAAAGATATCATGAAATTAATAATTTTAGTTTTTTAATTGGTGCATTCGTGCGAAATAGTTACCAGTGACATAGTCAGTCGTACTCATACCTTGTCGTCCTTAGTGAGTAGCTCCGCTAGATTGTACCGGTGGTCCTTCTTCAGCTGCTTCTTGGCTTCGCGCCACGCCAGCTCCGGGTTGCGGACCAAGTCGGCTAGCAACGCGTTGAAATGCTGGAATTAAACGATTGTAATTATATAATATTATTATTATTAGAATATAATTTTTGTAATAATTGATAATTTTTATTTAAATTATATTTCTATTTAATTGTGTTTTATTTTTATGTTGTTATTACAATTTTTATGTTATTTATGATTCGATATTTTGTTTTTTGATTGTTTAATTTAATTATTAAAATTGTATAATTACGCTATCGTATTAGGTTAACCTGTAAGAATAGAATAAGGATGATTAATGAATAAATGAATAAATAAATAAATAAATATAAATAAATAGTTTTACTATAGTATTCAAACGATTTTAACTAACATATAAAAATAGCTAGAGCTTCCAAGAGCTAGATTCAAGAGTAGTAGATTTCTGTAGCTGTTTGTGTGTCAAAGTCAAAGTCAAAAGGTATTTATTCAATAAAATCACAAGGATCACTTTGAAACGTCTTAAAGCTAGGTGACTCTAGGTGCCAGTTCCACGCGACCAAAGCCTAGAAGAACAGCCAACAAAGTAACGGCTTGGTTACTACCGTTCTTTTGTATGATCCTTTAAATTAGATTAATTTAGATTTAACGGCCTGTTAATCCTTTATTAGTAACTAACAGAGCATGGTGAAATCAGCTCTTAATACAACTAGTGAGCACTAGTGGTCTAGTGGGAGCGGCCCCACCTTCCGATCCTAAGGTCGTGGGTTCGAAGCCGGTCGTGCACCAATGAGTTTTTCTGTTCAAATGTGCACAATGCCAGTATCTCAAACGGCGAAGGAAAACATCGTGAGGAAACCGGCATGTCGTAGAACCTAAAAAGTTCTATAACATGTGTCAAGTGCTCGAAAGGAGCCTCTTGAGGCGCACTTAAAATCCTTTCACCAAACTGTTTCGAAAACTAGTGACACGACAAGAGAAGAGAGCTCTTAATATCTCACCTGTACCGCCTCGTCTCTCTTGTGCTGCTCTCTCTCCTTGTCCCTGTCTCGCAGGCTGGTGGCGAGCGCCCTCTGCACCTCTCGCTCCCTCTCCTTGATGGACGCCTGCGCCCGCGCCTGCTTCTCCTTGGCCGCGGAGTCTGGCTCGCCGGCGGCGCCTTCCACTTCTTCTGTCTCCATCTCTTCCGTGGGCGCTGGCTCTTCCTTCTTCGGCTGCTGCTGATATTGTAATAAGTAAAATAAAAAAAGCCTATTTTTTTAGGGCTGTTGGGAGGGGAAGATCTCGGCGAACGCATCTGGATCAGATAACGGACATTTTGGAAAAAGGCCAGGTCAAGAGTAGGTACCCTAAACCGACGAGCATGTATGAAGAATGTTATGAGAATGAAGCGAAAGTGGTATGTCAGGATCGTAGCAAGTGGAAATCCGTGGTCTCTGCCTACCCCTATGCGAAACAGGTCGAGCCGTACCTATTTTCCGTACCGGTATTTTCGAGGCCTGTCCGGTAAAAAATAAATGGTCATACCGGACAGAACAATGTCCGGTATTTTGAGGAAAGTCGGTACTACTGGTCACAAGCGCCTACAAAAGTAGGCATATATTTTGTTAAGTAACTAGTAGATTATAATATTCATTCATACCATTGTTTAACAAAGACTTTCTCAAAGTGAGCATAGTCTTGGCGACCACATTGTTATGACTGCATTATATTTTATTACTAATTTAGTTGATTTATGTGATGTAGATTAATAAATAAAAACTATTAGTATAAAAAACCCGTATTTTGTTCGACCTAGCTTACACATTTTGGGGTTGTCCGGTATTTTTTCGCGACTCACCCGGCAACTCTAACCTCACCCGATCTCACGTGGGGGAGAGGGGGGTAAATATCATGTAATTTTTTTTACACTAATCAATGCGGATTTACGAGAGAACTGGGCATTTTTTTACTTTAAAATATTAAGTAGACCGTACTAGTCTTGAACAAAAAATAATTAAGCTTATTGTTTTTTTAAATTCATCCAACGCAATCTAGCACAAATTCATTTATTTAAGTACATTCAAAATAAATAACTCAAAATCTCACGCGAGTTTAGGGTTGGGAGAGGGGGGTCGAGCTTAATCTCACGGCATCTCACCAGGGGGTGAGGGGGATTTGAAAAATCTCCAATTTTTTTTTCCTACATTATATCGTGTTCTTTATCTGTTTATTCTTATCCTGTGTTTAGTCTCGTGTCTTGCCTTGTTTCTGTGTTATCTGTTTAAGTTTTAATCTATTGTCTGTGTAAATCGTTTCTTTTGTACGGGAGCCAATAATGTACGGCCAAATAATGTACAGCATGATATTGCACAGCATGATAATGCACACCCAGATAATCCGTGTCCACTGGTTTGAATTATTGGGTGTACATTATCATCCCGTACAATAACATGCTGTGCAATATCGTCACGTGTTGATAATGTACACCCAGTTAATGTACAGCATGATAATTGGAAGTCACTTTAGTACCGTCTCGAGTCGGGTTGGTTAGGTTATGTTGAAACAAATAAATTACGCACAAGGCGAGCGAGCAAAGCGAGCGTGCCGCGGCAGCGGCCGCCGAAGTGCCAGAAATTATTTTTTACGGTACCAAAGTGGCTTCCAATCAACATTAACGTGCTGTACATTATCATGCTGTGTAATAACTGGCTGAACATTAACTACACGTGACAATATTGCACATCCAGTTATTGCACACTCCGATAATGTACACCCAGATAAAACGAATCCAAAAAGGTACCAAAGTGGATTCCAAATATCATGCTGTACATTATCATGTCGTACAATAACCGGACTCTTTTGTACTCTGGCCTCCCGCGATACAGGCTTGTCCTAGTGCGGGGTCCATCAGCAACCCTTATAAACTTCTAATTTTATTTTGGTAAATAAATGAATTTGAGTTTGAACATCATCCCACGTTATTAATGGATGCTCCCACAACAGAAAGTCGGTAAATAAAACAAAAAATTCACAAATATCAATTTATTCACAATTCTTTATAATTTTTAAATAATGTCAAACTATTTACAACAATAAAATTAAAAAGAACACTTAATAGTACGTTCATGTACTTGTTTTATCGTGTTACTATAATTAACATAACATTATAGTAATTAAATTGATTTCACTAATAAAATAACAGAGCAAGGCTAGTCTTATTTTTTTTTTTGAATCCATTTACATTCTCTGTGTATGTTTTTATCTGTGGCATAGATATAAAAATAAGGTAGAGTTTTTTTTTTCTCAGAGTATCTATCGGTCAGATTAGAGACTAACCGCCGGTTTCTGAAAGCCCGATCAAAACCAATCGCATGTCAAGTCACTTGCCATCTCTATCTAATTCGATGTAATAGCTGAAATGGCGAGTGACTTGACATCCGATTAGTTTTGATCGAGCTTTCAGAAACCAGCCGTAAGTAGGAACTTGAAATATTTTTATCTGACATACAGCGTTACTCTGAGATGGTATTGTATTGTAGATTCTGTTTCTACAATAAAGACAGACTTGACAGTTGCTTAATTTTGAATTGCTTCTTCGCTTGGTAACGTCGAATAATTATTAGACATGTTTTCGTTCTACCCACACTTTGAGAAACCAAAGAGAGAATTAGGTTAAGTTAAAACGTCTGATAACTCGCACGACGCTATTGAGTGATTATAAGTCGATTAAGAATAAGTTTCTCTGCCATTGTTATTAGTTAGGATTTAAAAATAAACCTACTGCGTAAATAATTAACAAATCAGAATAATCTAAGTATTAATTAATGTATATTAAAATTGCACAGTAAAATAAATTTAAAATACTAACATCTTTAAAATATAACAAGCAATATAACTTAGGATATCAGGACAAAAAACAATGCCTCGTTTAGGTTTTTTCTTAGCGCCTATTTCCCCATCTCAGAGCTTTCCGTAAAGTAAAAGTCTGAAGTAGAGACAGAAATATTTTTGACTATAGTCGCGTTAAACACTCGCTGCCAACTTGGTCATAAATTATCGGAACGAGACAGCAATATTGGTCTCTCTCTCGCACTTAGGAGAACGGCACGATCCTTGAGTGTTTAACTCGACTATAGATGGTAAAATAGGCACTTAGAGCTGATTTCACCATGCTAATAAAGGATTATCAGGCCGTTAAATCTGACCTTAGATGTCAAACGCGTACATTTTGACATATTTAACGGCCCTTTAATCCTTTGTTAATCCAAGACAGCATGGTGAAATCAGATCTTAACCTTTTTAATACATAAATACACTTTTATGAGCTCATGAGTGTTTTGGCGGTGAAAATGTCAACGTGAATGAGGCGAAGTGATCGTGATCGAAGTGAGCACGGATCCACTAGATTAAACTCCCCGTGAATGTTGTTTACGGAATACTGTTTGCGTTAAGCTGGGTACTGACCAACGTTACGAGATGTAATGTAACATGTTACACAGCGAGCATTCATGCAGTCAGTACGTAGTGTTACGGGAAACCAGCGAGCAACGAGCCGCTCGTTGCTCGCTAAAGTGCTCCACCGGCTGTCAGTTTTTTGACGAATCCTTTGACTGTTACGCGGTTCAGTCAGTACACTGTAACAAGTCTGCCATCTTGACTGAGAGTGGCTTGCGAATATGGAGCAGAGTTTTGACAGAGTTACGATGATTTTTAGAACACAGCCATGCTCAATGCGTAACATGCTCGATGCGAATGTTACATTACACCTCGTAACATTGGTCAGTACTAATATCATGTTGGATCTTCTACCCTCTGATTCGTGACAGGAAAGTATGTTTGTCTTGTCGGTAACTATACGCTATTACGAGATTTTCTGGTCGTCGCACTGACGGTCTACAAAATTCGTATATTTCCTGCATGAAACGCAACCTTGAAATTTATCAACGTATTCATTTATTTATATATTTTTTTAAATGGTATTTTGAAATCCATCATGATTCTCCGAGGTTTTTGACCATTCAAATGTATTGTTCCGTTTAGATTACATATACAATATTGATAAATTCTGAACACTCTGCCGTGCTAGACGAATTGGCATTGTGCTGGTAAAATGAACTAGGATCATGGTCAATGAAGATCTTTCAGTTTAATCTACATAATAATATACATTAATAAAATTAAATTTTTATGATAATCGCTTAAGCGCAGTCTTAGCTGCTAGACGGATTTCAACGCGATTTTCATTTAAAACTATTTATTATCAAAAGTCTTATATACGAAGTTGAAGAGTTTCTGCTTCTCTAATAGCCGCTTGATAAAGCTATGTTAGTTATCAGACGTTTTTTGGATACAAAGAACAAGAAGGCTCACACGACCGTTCGTCATTTACAAGTGACACTTTTACCTTGTCATTTACCCCAAAAATTACCATTTACTTTGTTATTTGCTACAAAAATGTCCAATAACTTTTGGCAGATTTTTGTTGCAATTTATTGCTGCAATCGTCTCGCTACCAATTTGCACAAACCTCACAATTGCAGCTGAAAATTGCCGCAGCATCTCGCTTATTTACCACAACACCATCATACATCATACACCATCATACATCATCAGAAATCTAAAAGTCGCGGTTAGTTATTTTTAATTTAGAGATAAACACGCATAAAAGCGGTGGCCTATCGTTTAAGCTTAGTCTTATCAAAACATGTCCTTCTTCAAAAAAGCCAGTGGATATTAAAATCGTACGTAAAGTACCTTTACAACCTTTAACACTTACATCCTACTTTATTCATAAGAGTTGTGTAAAAGTTATTGAACGGGCCGTAGTCGTATATTTATTTATATCTACACACCATACACCGAAACAGCTTCACGACTTTGATCCCCAGGCACGGTAGATATCCCCTCTGATCTCTTAGTACTAAGTACCTACTCAAGATTCTTTGAGGACGTCTAACGGGGGTAGTCAGAGGTATGTCCAAACATTACATTTGGCACATACACACATTTTACAGTAATTATTCCTTGTGTGGCATGTTGCAAGCCCATCGCTGCTGTTAGAATACTAAGTGGTTTCCTCACGATGTTTCCCTAAACCGTTTAGGATCACTGGCATTGCGCACATATTTTATTTATTTATATCTAAGTGTCAAAAAAATGGAAATTATAATTTAAAACGAATACTTTCGATTCGTTAGAAAGACTACCGGCCGGTTTCTTAAAGCCCGGCCTAAATCATTGATCAAATGTTTTATTATCGAAATCATTGATCAAATGTGATCTTATCAACATCATTGATCAAATGTGTTATTACCGAAATCATTGATAAAAAGTGTGTATTTTATTCATTTTGGATTGCCAAAATGAATAAAATAATTTCTATACAGTGTTGTTTATATCAGGTGCTCTTCCAATGATAGGTAACCACAGCTGCATTATTAACGAAAACATTGAAATGTGATATTAAATTAATTTTAGATAGATTTAAACACATTCGATCAATGTTTTAGAATCTAATGTGTTATTATGGAAATCATTGATCAAATATGTTATTATGAAAAAAGCTCTATCTATTCGTCTCAATTGTTTCTTTACACAAATATTTAAACTGCCTAGCTAGAGTTCAAGAAGAAATAGTTATTATAGGAGACTGTTCTCTTTCTGCCTTGAAGGTTTCTTCTTAATGGCTTACCATACAAACTTCATCATTATCTGCCTGAAGAAGTCCGTCGCTTCACCTATGTCTAGCAGTCATCATCATCATCATAAGACTAAAGATGTCTACTGCCGGACATTGAACATTTTGTCTCATACAATTGGGTAAAAGACAAAAAACAAAACTGTAAATTTCTTCTATACGCCTAAATACCGATAATCACTAACCCCTTTAGGGATTGACCATTAATCACATGAGGCACGAAAGGGGAAGGGTTCCGAAAAAAATCACGAAATATCACAAGGAGGGGCGGGGGGGGGGGGGATTAAATGATGAGATCACGTGTATTTATTTTTCGTTGAACGCACGATTACACCAACACGATAAACACCAAGCAGTGGCGCGTGGTTTTGATTCACTGTTGCCAAGCAACAATTTCCCAGCGTACAAATTTTCCAAAATTTAATCAGATTATACCAGTATTTGAAGGTAATATTCTGAAAATTTCAATATACTTTGTATCAAAAAATACACGTGATTTTAGGTAGGGGGGGGGTAGTCTAAAATATCACCATGTATCACCACGGGGGGAGGGGGTTAGAAATTATCAAAAAACATCACGTGATTAATGGACGACCCCTTACTTATAATTCTATGATAAACCTCCGATGGCTATAGTGGCATTTTAATCAGGCAATAGAACTACATAATCAAAAACCGGCATGGTAGGTATCTTGGTATCAAAAAAATGGTGATATCAGGCACGGTAGATATTCCCTCAGATCTCTTACAAACTCTCTACCTACTCAAGATTATTTAAGGATGTTTAAGGGGGTTATTCCGAGGTACGTACAAAACATTACATTCGGCACATACCCACTTTTTACAATATTCCATAATCTTGCTTAATTTTAGGCAATTAGGTGTGCTTTGTACACGAATACTATAACATTTATTAAGAATATTGGACTCTTTTTTGACCAAACAATGTGAAAATAACTTAAAATAATATGTATTTCCTCTAATTTTCATTAGAGTTAATGGTACAAATTCGGTTTTAGCTGATCTAATAGTTTTAAGATCTTATAGCGTTATTAGAGGCCAATAACAATATGATAGGATACTTAAATCAGTAATGCGTTCAATCGCATTACAATTAAGGTTGCCGTGACCAGGATAATGAACAATTTTGCGATGAGATTTTTTTTAATTCTTATTTACTATGTTTTAAAGATTGTATTTATCCTGATTATAATTAATTTTATAGTGCAGTACTTAATTTAAAACTTAAATTTAAACACATTTGATTTACAAATCCAATTCGTTATTATTTTACTAGGCGTTTTATAAATATTTACAATTTGGGTGAATCCTATTTACTTTGTAAGTATTCAAAACTATACCACAATAGTTATAATTATTTTTTACCATGAATCAAGACGCCATTTTGTCAATATTAGAATTTGCGTTGACAAAATGGCGTCTTGTTTGACAGATATCCATATTTTTGTATCCTATTCATTATTTCAAATTGAGCTTTATTGCAATTAAAGATAATTTCAAAGGATTCAAACATAATAATTATAACCAGTAACCAGTAACACTCTGAGACATTTTCACTGTTGACATCTCTCTCTCTCTTAGTCACTAGTTTATTTCGAAACAGTGTGGTGAAAGGATTCTAACTGTTGACGTGGATCTCTGTGATCGCTATATAAAGGACAATCAATCACATATACACAACATTTTACAAATAAAAGCTTTGAACCAATTGGATTTGACATTTGATAGATTTGTCCCTCCCTATGATAGGGATGTGCTAATCAAGTTCAAATAAATATGAATAAAATAAATAAATACTGGTGGACCACATATCTAGCATGTCTAAGCAAAGCTTATACAATGAGAACCAGATAGCTGATATAATATGGGTTGTAAAACCACACTTAGTTCAGAACTTTTGGGAGATTATAAAATCTTAGATTCCATTAATTTTTGCTACAAATCCAAACAACCGAGCGGCCTAGTCAAACGACTGAAACATAGACAGCCAAATAACTATACATAAATAGATTATTATACATTGATTTCGATCTTATAAAAGGTGTTCCAATACTTGTATTTAAAACTTTCGGGGGCTAGAGTACCCATCAATATGAATAACTTTTTCTAAAGAACCAACACTGTGAACGCGAAAAAAAAACAGCTGTTTCATACAAAAGCTCAATACCTGGCTAAAATGTATGAAACAGCTGTGTTTTTTTCGCGTTCACAGTGTTGGTTCCTTAGAAAAAGTTATACATATGGGTACTTTAGCCCCCTGAAGTTTTAAATACAAGTATTGGAACAACTTGTATTTTTTTTTAGAGTTTTGGCCGAAAGGTGTCGTCTATAGACACCACTATATTGCGGAATACGGCAGAGATAATCCGTGTTCATAAATCAGTTAACATCAACAATGGACCAGAATTATATTACATTTCTAAGGTATCAGAAATAAATTTTATGATAAAAAAAACCTTGTAAACTTAATGCTAAACTTACAACTAGCTATCTTTACAATTTCGTTCAATATTTACATTGTCAAATGTGATTATAGTTGTTGATTAAATATATTTTTTAATAAAACTAAGTTCGTTGTAGGAGATTGATGTATTTCAAAATGACTTGGAACTTACGCCTCTGATAATAGTATCCAGTCCGAGTTTTTTTTTAGTTTTTGGTCTTTTTTCTTAAGAGGAAGCGAGAGTTATGAAAATGAACCACCAATATTTAACCCACACGAAATAGAGGGGACTAATTTGCATAAAACAAATTATAACTATAGTTTTCTGCTATTCTATTTTGTAGTTTAACTTCCTCTATATTTTTATTTCTGTGTTCTCTGAGTATTGTGTATCAAAAAAAATATTTTTTTTAGGGTTCCGTACCCAAAGGGTAAAACGGGACCCGAATACTGAGACTCCGCTGTCCGTATATATTTATATATCAGATATACTTAAATTTATATAAATTGTTATTTGGTACCCTACACAAATTAGCGTAGTATGTCTTTATGACACCATTGTGAAATGTTCAAGTAAAATCCTGTCCATCCAAAGGTTGTCTGGAAGAGATCGCTCTCAGCGATAAGACCGCCCATTGTACTTCACTGAAACTTTTGAACTTTATTTTTGTTTTTAATGTGTTAAATGTCCTTGTGGTGTGCAATAATGAGTTTTCTATCTATCTATCTATCCTTGTGATTTTACTGAAGAAAGACCGTTTTGATTGATTTTATTTTTATTGATTTTGACGTACATTCAATTCAACATCGATCTCCTACCACGCACACTCTAACATATAAAAACATACACAAATATAATATTTGATATAATTTGATTAAATGTAACACTTACTGTGACGCTGATTTGTAATTTTGCTAAAATGCGGGTAGTTTGAGATTAGAACTTCATCTTTCTAGACTAATTATTTTTGTTAGAAACGTAATTGGGGATTTTTGAGGACTACCCTCAAAAATAAGGGCTTTAGAGTACCGTCTATTAATCACGTGAAGCTTGAAAGGGGGAGGGTGGGGAGTGGGTTTAGTACAAAACATCCATCCATCCATCCATCCATCCATCCTTACAAACTTTCGCGTTTTTAATATCAGTAGGTAATTATTTATAAATTTTATTGTAATTTAAATTGTATTATGTACATTGAGAGATTTACATATATTTTTTTAAATGTGAAATCTGTTATATTTCTATTACATAACTCAATCAATTATCTATAGAGAAAACCATATTGTAATTTTCTCTATTATATTTGCATTTTCGGTTTTTCTGGCGAAGTGTGAGATTCTTTCAGTATCCCTAATATCTTTTTATTGTAACATACTTCACGCAAATCAATTATTTCATTTCATTTCATTAGGAAGTACAATTTGAATACAATCGTATTTACCATCACATTAATGAATTTGCATTATTCTGATAATCAAAATTAATTTTTCTATTTTGCAATACAGTGTACATAGCTACAGAGCTATTTTAAAACAATCACAAAACTTTCCGGTCGGAAACGTCAGTTTCTATCTTCTCTTCTTCTTTGTTTATGGCACCTGTCCGTCATTCGACTGACAATCTTGCCAGTGTCAAGTGATTTAAATTAAATACTTTATAGTCATGTCAGTCCATAGTCAAGCCGGCCGTCATTTGTTTTGTTTATAAGCAAACAAATCAAGATTCTGACGTTTCCGATCAGAAATTTTCCGAATATTTCAAAACCGCCTCGGCCCAAGACGGAACAATTCCTTTAAAAGATCTATCCAAAAGTAACTAGTCTAGAAAAGATAAATGCCAGCTACGTAGAGACACATGACCTCCGCTACTTATACTTAATAAAATATATCATTCTATTTCAATACTTATGCAAGTACAAGATATTTTGGGATTTTATCAAATTAGCCTTCAGACGAAGAGCATGGTGTATATAGATAGGTGAGCGATGATAAAAGATCGAGCGTCATCTCGAATAAGGACGTTAGAGAGAGACATTTTGGGCGCATTCAAGCCACGGTAGACATCCCATTAGATATCTTTTGCATGAGGAAGGTCTTCCAGGAGAAAGATGACTCAGAGGGGTACTCAGAGGCACGTCCAAACATTTAACAGTTAGAATTTCATAATGTCATTTCTGTTTTTGTATTTATGAGACATCGCTAAAAATATAGCCTTACTGTTTCAGTTTATAAGGAGTCTGCAACACTTTTAAGGCGGTCGAATTAATTACGTTTAAAATAATGCAACATTTTGTATCAAACAAATTTTAAGAGCTCTTTTGTAAATTTAGATATATGAGAGACGAAACAAAGATTTTTCTATTCCGCTTTCACGCGGTTTCATTTATTAGGTTTTTTTTTTATAGTAGCAAGTAAGCAAACAAGCATACATACCTGATGGGAAGCGGTTACCGTAGCCTATGGACGTTTGCAACACCAGAGGTGTCACACGCGCGTTGCTGACCCTTTAAATTTTTTAGAACGCCTTTTAGGTAAATTGGTGCTGGCAATTTTGATGTAAGTAAACATTGAAGTGAATAAAGCGAGAGAGGTATGTCTCTGCCTACCCCTATAGGAAACAGGCGTGATGTTATGTATGTATTTATTTATTTTTATTTTTATGTATGTAACTATGAATGTATGTAATATACCCGCAAATGTATAGTTTTTTTTAAATGCCATCTAATAAGCATACCATTCGGACTTATGCGCAAACAGAATAAGAACTTTGAAATTTTGCACAATTTTAATTAGTTAACTGTTACAACCGAATTTTCACCACTGTTTCCTTAAATAATAATATTAAATCAAACTTAATGATATATCAAATATAAGTCAAGCATTTATTTTATATCTATTTAAGAGAAAAGCGTCTACTCACGCTAAACCAAAGTCTAAAACCAGCGCTGTATGGGCTTGAGCTTATACAGCAAATGCCGAGTGGTGGCTTTTTTTGTCATCATACAAATTGTAACAGCTCTGTTGAACACAGCGCCATCTGTGATTCAACTGCTTTTCTAGATATCTAGATCATTATAGTCTTAACACTTCGATAGATTACTCCATAAAATAAAATGTAGCTTACTAGTTAGTTTTGACAGTTGCCACTGGGAGCGCTGTTCAACCACTATATAAGCTTGTTGGCAATCTCGAGTCGTCCTCTTTTCTGCGACCAACTGACCTGTACGACCTATTATATAAGCTTTCTGTTCTATAGCTGGCTCGTATTTCTTCTCCTGCATTTGACAAACTTTTTTGGTAAATCTAGATATCTAAGAGACAAGACAAAGATTTTTCTATTCAATTCTAATTACAAACTTGTAAGAATCAACAGCTGAAACTGCCTTGCTTCGTCTAAAACCTGACTTGACACTATCACAAATCACCCCTGCCAACTAACCTACAATCTTCAAAAAATCAAACTACCCGCCAAATAAAATAAAACGAACCGAGTTAACCGTCACGTGTCCATTCACTGTTCCCTGCGTCATTTCTTACCGAAAACGTACATTAAACACTATTCTTTCTCCGTCTTCTTTCGTTTCTTCTTCTCAGTCTTTTCCGGCGCTTTCTTCTTCTCCGTCTTCTTCTCCTTCTTCTTTTCCTCGGGGGATTTGAACTCTTCGAGTTTTCTCTTTTTGAACGGTGATTTGATGGGCTCCGCTTTCGTGGGCGTGTCTTTTTTCGAGGAGCGTAGCTGTTTCGGTGATATGATTTCGTCGGAGCTTGTTGAGCTGGTTTTGTCTGAGTCTAGTTCCTTTTCTAGAGCTTTCTTCGCCCTGGCCCGGGCCTCTTCGCCAGGTATGCCGAGGATCTCCGCCCACTGGTCGGGTGGCGGAGTGGGCTGCTTGCGTGATTCCTCCTCCGTGCTCTGCAAACGGTTTAGACATTCACTTATTTTAGCAATCGGTAGATAACTATATATATCCATGTTACTAAATAAAATTATCTATGTAATTACTTTGGAAAATTACTTCTGCTGCTAGTTTTGATGCTAAGCGGTCAACTTACAATTTTAACTATAGTTTATTTTTTAAGATTTTAGATTTAAAGGCCTATTCTAACTAGCTTAAACTCATCTAGTAATCTGAAAATTCACAGATTAGTTAATCATGTAGAATTAACAAACTGATAAAACAAATCTCGATAATTATTTCAAAATGGTCGACTAGAGTTGATAATTCCCCCCACCGCGCTGGAAATTACTTATCAAAAAATATTCGCTCCTTTGAGATGATTCTTGTGCTGTTTCGAATTTCAGATGTGGTCGTCCCTGTGTAGGTTATACACAGCAGTGGATCTATAATTTATTTATTTGTTTATTGGGCGATATAAACAGTTGTACTAAGTTTGATTCAATAGTATAGCCAATTTTGATTCAATGGTAAGTCCAATAATATATTTTCATAATTTACAGACTTATCAAGAGTACAGATATGTAGTGTTTTGATTATTGGAACTTCTAAATGGTTACCTTTGATACCTACTAGATAGCATAATGTGTTGTATCTATAAATGTACAAAAAAACTAAAAATTCGACAGAGAAATAAGATTTTTTTGTCATTGACCGCTTCGCATCTTTATTTATACAGTATTAGGGCTTCAGGACTTATAATTAGGATATTAGAAACGAACCTGCATCGGACACGATAGTAAGCCTAGCGACCTTAATTATAAATAAATTATGAATAAAACGCCATATATATTTATAATAAGTTTCAATACATAAATATTAGTAAATGATAATTCTCAATTGTATAGTTAAAAACTGCGGACCTCGTAATCACTCGCTTTCAATTTTTCGAGCGTCGTATGAAAAGATATGTCCGCAAAATTTTATATTCGGCCGTACCTCTGACTACCCCTTAGACATCCCCAAAGAATCTCTAGGGACGAAGAGATCTGAAGGGATACCTGAAGTTCCTGGAGATCAAAGAATTGAAGCTGTTTTTTTTGTATAGAGCTTTAAAAGACTAACTAAGGCTTTTACAGAACATGCAAAACGAAATCTTGGGATTAATACATGAATTTATCAAAGCTAAAAATAAAATCTTGCGATAAGATTAATTATGAAAAATATTAGTATCTTTGATGCCCGCAGTTGGTTAACCTACAGTAAAATCTGCGGGCTACAATACTAATATACAATGCGGCTTAATTTTACACTTAGGCAAACATGAACTAGGCCGTAACCGTGGCTACGACCGACCCCGTAAACTGCACAATGACCTACCCCGTAACCTGCGTAATGACCAATCCCGTAAACAAGGTCATGTAAAGTGGTTTATTACCACTTTGAGAATGCAAAATATTGCATGGTCGCGAGGTTCATGTTTCGGTCTCTTGGAATCTTTTTAAGGAATAGATAATATAGGTTTTTATGACCTAGCCCGTAATGCTACACCCCGCCCCATAGCCTAGGCCGTATGATGACTATCTACCATGTCCGATGTAGGCGCCATATCCTGTGTCCCGTCCTTGGCCCAAATACAACTGCAAACATACAGCAAGTTTAGTTCTTTTCATGTGTATGTATGTATCTATCATTAAAAGCTATGCAACCCGCAGATTATGACGTACGGCGTTTTTGTATAAAAAACGTTTTGGAACAGTCCAATAAAAGGTAGTTATTTGAAACAACTTTAAACTAAAAATGTACGCTTGAACTCCACACAGTCGCGAAATTTCGCAAACATATATTACCATTTTGCTATGTATGTACGCAGTGAACCACGGTTGCCGATAGAGTTAGTTAGTATGTACACAATGAACCACGATTGACGGGGACGAATGTATAAAGAGAGTCATGGTTCACTATTGAAAGTTTTCAAGATAAACCATTAAAGTAAATGATGATTATAGTATTTTTTTAAATGTGGTTTCGATTCTGGTCGTTCAACAATGGTTTTTTATATAAATTTCTATGTGCTCTCAAACGGTGAAGGAAATAATCATAAGAAAACCAGAAGTATACTAGCAGCGGCGATGGGCTTTCAACCTGTCTCGTATATACCATCGGAATACCAACTACTGCGAAATGTGAATATATGCCAAATGTTGCGTTTTTCATCCAATTTTGGCTCTAACTACCCCTCGATGTTTCTTCTTCTTCCCCTCCGTTTATGACTCCTGTCTGTCTTTCGACAGACAATCTTGCCAGTGTCAATTGATTTGTATTGAATAAATACTTTTAGTCAAGTCAGTCCATAGTCAATTCTGCCGTCATTTGTTTTGAAGAAAATGGTGGCGGTTTTCTTCAAAACATTCGAAACATTTTCAGTCAAATCAGGATATCACTTAATACACTTTCATTCCAAATGCTTACACTTTGTGCTAAGACAGTAATGTTGGTTAAAATACCACCGAAATTACACAACACTACTCGAAATAACACAAGAAAAACAATTAAAATGAAAAAGCTATGTTGCTTCCCAAAATGCCCGAAAACGAATCCCCCTCGATGTTTAAAAGCTGATATTTTGTGGAATCAGTTCAAATTAAGTTACACCCTTGACATTTGACACAACAATATGACAACCGTGATCCATTGTGTACATTTCGCGTTTTTAAATAAGTTTTAGCACGATTCCGAGCGTACATTTTTGTTGCACAAATACTTTTACCAATCATTAAAAATAAAGCTTCATGTACTTACTTCTTATAGTTTTAAAACACCCGCTCAATAGTGCACTCAGAAATAATCAAAGTATTCCGTTAAAAAAAACCACAATTTACGCAAAATAGCGATCGTGTCCGAAACAGTTCCGTTAGTATATTCGCAATTGCACCAAGTTACATTAAAACTAGAAATTAAAATTAGAATTAGCAAGTTAAAGTGGCAATGGGCAGGTCCTATAGCTCGAAGAACTGACAACCGCTGGGGAATAAGGGTTCTCGAATGACCACGAACTGGAAGACGAAGCGTGGGACGCCCTCCTACCCGATGGACTGACGACATTGGAGAGTCGAGGGAAGTCGATGGATGGAGAGGGCACAGAATCGTTTTTCATGGAAATGTATAGGGAAGGCCTATGTCCAGCAGTGGACTTCTTCAGGCTGATGATAATACCATTGTTCATTTTGAAAATCAAAAAGTGCTTTTGTTGGAAAAATGTGAAACACCCTATAGACTTTCAAATTAATAATTACTACATTTAACTGATTATTTCTAAAAGTCCAACTACATTAATAAAAGAAAAAAATCTGTAGTCATGATTAGTTGCTAAAATATAAAAATTATGTAAACGTCACGTTCTTCAGATTTCTTAAGTCTAAGATCCAAAATAAATTAAAAAAATATTATTATATCAAAAAAAATCACCAAAAATCTAAAGAATTCTGTAAAGGTAATTGTATACTTTTAAGAAAATGTATATAGTCTAAGCCCCCAAATGATTGACAAAACAATCAACAGAATATATAGAGAAATGTAAAGCGTGACTTAGCCACCTTGCCTATCACCTGTAAGCCCCAGATTGGCAAACTACTAGACTAGATTCTAATTGATCGAGTGAGCGAAGCGAACGAAGATCTTTAGTTTCAACTTGGGCGATTTGGCATTTTATGTATGTATGTATGTATGTATGTATGTATGTATGTATGTATGTTTGTCTGGCCATAACTTTCGAACCGTTGATCCGATCCGCATGAAATTTGATAAGTCGATAGCTTGTGCTTGAGAAATTTACTGGTAAGTATATGAGTAAAATCGGATGAAGGGTTATTAAGATATGGGGGTTTTTAAGGGGGCAAAAATAAAAAAAGTACCATAAAAAAATCAAGTTACATGTCATATGAAAGGGCTTTGTTTGGACATTCCAAAACAATTTTTACATTTTTTCTGGAACGCTCGGTTTTTGAGATACAATAAAAAAGTTAAATTAAGATAACCAGCGATCCAAGAGCTCCCATTACTAAGAGTTTCGTTGGCATCAAGGTTTTTCTACTGGTCGTCCAGTTACTTTGCTTTTTCTTATTTTTTTTTCTTGCAATATATTAAGGAGGTACTCAGTTCTCATAAAATGGTGACAACGACCAGGTCTGATGATGGAGCCAAGGTCTGTTCAACGGAACTCTTCAATAAATAGACCAATAGAGTTGAAACTTGGTTACCGTACCAAGTTAGTAGGCGGTAGTCAGAAAAAAGTCCAAGCATAATGTTTGGACTTGCCTCTGACTACCACCTACTCAAAGTTTAGGTGCGTTCGTCGGGTCGCATCACGAGATCTCAGTTCGGGGCGAACTACTAGTAATAGATTCTAATGATTAGACAATAATGAAGAATTATCCATGCGACATGGAGAGTTCTGTAAGAAAGACTTTGCCCAGATTGTTCACATGTAAGGCCCCAGATTGGCAAACCTATAAGACAATATAAATCATTATGTAAGAGGGACCCAGATTGTCTATGTATAAAGCCCTAAATAGATTGACAAAACGATCACCAGACAATATGAAGAAATGTGTAAGAGTGACTTTGCCACTTTGCCCATAAACTGTCTGTAAGGCAGTTCACATGTAAGCCCCCAGATTGTTTACATGTAAGGCCCCAGATTGGCAAACCTATTAGACAATATAAATAATTCTGTAAGAGGGACCCAGATTGTCTACATGTAAGAATTATATAATAGTATCACACAATATCTATAGACCCAACATAGAGTTCTGTAAGAAAGACTTAGCTCAGATTGTTCACATGTAAGGCTCCAGATTGGCAACTCTATTATAAATAATTCTATAAGAGAGACCCATTGTCTTCATGTAAGAATTATATAAAAGAGTGTCACACAATATCTATAGACCCAACATAAAGAGTTTTGTAAGAAAGACTTAGCTCAGATTGTGCACATGTAAGGCCCCAGATTGGTACTAACAAACTAGCATCGGACAATACAAGGAATCGTGTTAGGATGACAAAGAGCACTAACCTCTCCCTTCTCTTTCTTCTTCTTCTCCTTGCCTTCTTTGCCGTCCTTCTCCTTGTCGCGCTCCTTGTCTTTCTTGTCCTTCTTCACGCTGCGGTCGCGGTCTGGTATCAAAGAGATGTCATTT
Source organism: Chloroclysta siterata (assembly GCA_932294275.1). Lineage (NCBI taxonomy): Eukaryota > Metazoa > Arthropoda > Insecta > Lepidoptera > Geometridae > Chloroclysta > Chloroclysta siterata. Next base: position 5,671,044 of record OW028595.1, read on the forward strand.
AGAAGAGTAGTAGAGCTCTTTGTGGAGGGCTCGTCCGGGGAAGTACTACCACCACGCCTTTTTCTGCCGCCGAGCAGCAACGCTGTGTTTCGGTTTGAAGAGTGTGGTTGCCGGTGTAATTACAGGCACATGAGCCTGAACATCTGTATGCCTCGAGTTGATAGACGCAGGGCAGTGCAACGTAGGGCAGGTTCCTATCGTGCGTGACGTACGAGGTAATGCTTTGTTATAGGTGATGGTTACCACTTAACATCAGGTGGGTCATCTGCTTGTTCCATCAAATAGTTGTATTAAAAAAAAATACACAATGTACAACGTGTATCATAATACCCCTATAAGGCCAAAGACCACGAGCTGTGAATAGGGCTGCCTCATGGTGTGTTTAGTTTCATATCGGAAGAAAGTTTAAGAGACATTTCAGTAATGAAAATCTTCGAAATTTCAAAAGTCGTAGAACAAAAGTTGTTCGCCATTACCTGTAGAATACCCTGTTTCCTGGTTATAGGGGTATGTTACACGTTATATTTATTGGTTACAGATTAGTTAAGGTATTATACCTCAAAAGTTTCCTTTACTAGTTTTCGTACTTATGCAAACTTTTAAGTAGGAAAACATGTATCGATCGAAATGATTTTTTTACTAAACGGTGTGAAAATGAGTTTAGTGATTTTATATCTTTCAAAATGACGAAACGTTGCGAGCGAGAGTCACATTAGCCCTTGTCGTCGCCTTAGTGTTCCCGCACACGGGCTTCCGGCCACAACCACAAAAAGGCCGCCACTGGCATATTTCCTGTAGTTATCATACGAAGCGAGCAGCGACGATTTGTAGCGTGTGGCGGCTACCGGCGTCAACCGTGTGCGGCGAGTCCATATAAAACGTATGAAAACTACAGGAAATATGCCAGTGGCGGCGTTTGGTGATTGTGGCCGAAGGCCCGTGTGCGGGAACACTTAAAGTATATTTTTTTTACAAATAAAGATGCATTACAACTTACCCTTCAGATCCTTGTCTTTCCGTCTATCGTCCTTCAACTGCTTACAGAACTCTCTAAAATAGTCTTCCCTGGCCGCGCCTCCCTCCACCGCCTTATACCTTGGATCCGAGTCAATCTTCTTCTTGATCTCTTGGAAGCGGGAGTGGCGATCTACTCCCTTCTCCTTTAGAAGGGCTAGATAGTCGGCTTTCACCTAGGAGGAGAGATGCTGTTAGTTGCGGGCTGTGTTTGTAGATAAAGGGCAGTGTTGGTCGGTGGGGGAGTGGAGATTTTCGTTCGTGGTAGGTTGTGGGAAGTTGGGATGAATGGGTAGTTATAAGGAGGGAAGGGGAGTAATTACGTGCGTGTTTTTAAGAAATGGAATTGTTCTTCTGGTAAAAATATATAGTTTTCGGATGCAATCGATAATTTTACTATTTATTTTTATTAGAGATTAGAGACTATGGACCTCCTCGCCGACTAATACCCACTTGGTCGACCATAACCCACATGGCATTTACTCTAAATAGTATTAAAAAATAATTTATGAAGAAATAAATCATATACTTCAAAAAATACTATATTTTCTAAGTAGTCAACTAATTTAAATATAAATCACAGCATGAATAAAATAACATTAACTTTAACTTGGTATAGTAAAAATTAAAGACACAAATTCTCAAACTTTTTAGGTTGAACCCCTCAAACCCACATTTAGATAGAATTTTCACTAGGCGCTTATAGTTAAAATATATACCATAAATAGATATTGGCAGACGATTCACACAGCGCCATCTAAACCCAAATGAAGAAAATATGAATCGTCATCAATAGAAAAAGAATCAATCATATGTTTTTAAATAGGTTCAAAACCTGTATGTTGTTTTATTAAGAAAATGGGTACAGGATGGGTATGGATGGAACTCTAACAATATATTCGCTCGGCAAGAAAAACGAACCAAAAAATAAAATACTCCACTGCCCCACAAACCAATACACAGGGGGACCTAAATACGCAAGGGGCCTAAACCGAGCACACATGTGCGAACAGCTCCTGAAAGAATATGATTAGACGCTGAAAACATTGAAAGTATTAGAAGCTGTGGAAATAAATAATTATTAATTCCTGAAAATAAATATGATTAGTTTTTTTAAGAACAGCGGAGGTGGAGATTTAAAACCGTACATTATCTGTGGATTAAGATTAGACCTTATCGGAAAACGAGGATGGCCTCCAATTAGATGGCAACATTATATTTAAAACTTATCAAAACTAAAACTAACATTTTTCAATCGAAAAGTTTTAGAAAAAACACTTCAACAAATAAAATAATATCACGCTGTTTTAATATCCCAACGTCCACTATTCTATACTGGCCTATTCCTATTCTTCTACCTCTGGTATTTATAAGAAACACGACCAATCTTACGAACGAACAAAATCGCTAAATTACAAATGGAAACAGATCCATTTCATATGACTTAGAACTCTATAAGTTTCCATTTGTATAAGCGGATGCAAATCTAATGAAAGCTTGTTATTATTACGTCTTAATTCTAATGTTCGCTCACTTGGAGCTAAGAATATTGTTTCAACAGGCGTTTCAGCTTGCTGAAAGATTTTCGATTCTTAATAACTCTGAAAAAAAGCGATGGACGAACCACGATTTTAAGAAATTTCAGTTCTGTTAGGCACATGGGTCTAATCAATCCTTCACCATGTTTACTTATCATCATTCTGATGCCGTCCACTGCTAAACAAGTCCCTTCCAAGGTGCGCTACTGAGCACGTTCCTAAGAGGTGGCAACTAAGCTCATACAAACTTACTTCTTTGCCAAGTACACGGTCTTGCATTGCGTTTGTCACCCTGAGGTATTGGTAAGGTACATCACAAAATAAGTAAAGTTGCATTGCGTTTGTCACTCTATGATTCGTTAGCTCATGGCTCGTCACACCGAGTACTGCGCTTGTCACCAAGAGACATTGGTTGTTTACTATGGCACATTACAAAATAAGTAAAGTGGCATTGCGTTTGTCACTCTGAGACGTTGATTGCGTACAAGATCACTTACCGCATTGCGTTTGTCACCCTGAGACAATTGTTCTGTATCGTAGCTTATTACTTAATAGGTGACGTTGCGGTGTCACCCTAAGACAATGTTTTGTACCGTGGCTCATTACAAAACAGGTAGAGTTGCATTGCGTTTGTCACTCTGAGACGTATAAGTAAACATGAACCGAATATTTCACTCTGTTTTGTTCCTCATTCACAGCACATATGACAAAACAGATGTTTCTCTATATCCAGACACTTTCACTATTAAGAATTAACAACAATCCTTATGCGAGCCCAGTACTACAGATTTAGATGTTTTCCGGAGTCGCTTATTCAACCACATATTGATAAATAAGCTATAATGTTCCTACAAGTCCATTATAGACCCATTAGTTACTTTTCTGTAAAATATAATTTACGCAGGAATCGAACCTGAGGTTTCCTAATGATGCCGGTGTCCTGTAATACTAACTTAGAAATAAGGATCTTATTTTAGGTTGTCCGTCCGTAAAAGTGCTCATATTTAGAGTCTAATACCATTGTTTTAGCGCAAACACATTCATAGCAAGTGAACCGTTGGCAAATCTCAAAGATTATCTCATACCTTTATTATTTTCACTATAACTCGTCTAACTCCACAATTAGGCAGTATAATAATAATAAATACAGGCACCTGTATTGCACGGTCAGTATAAACATTTACAAATTAAATACATAAACAATTAAATCTGCTTGCTTTTATTCAATACACACTTTTACACTAGTGTCATCGTCGTTTAGCAACTTGGTATGAATGTGTTTACGATAATGATTTTACATTTTATATCTTTGTTTTTTTTTTAAACATTGAGCTATTTAATATCTGGTCTATATTACAATCATCTATCCAGAATGGATTTAAAAGAAAGCACTCTCAAGCTCTCTTTATACATTTTATTTGTCTACAAAATCTACAGCGCAGGAAGTTTTCGTCAATACTTTTCAAAGTTTAAAATGTATGTTATTCGAATTAAAGAATATTCAATTGGTATTTTGATAGAAACAGTATTGCAGAAAAAATCCGTTGCGTATCGTCTATCAATAAATGGAAGATATCTGAAAAGAAATAATTAGTTGTTTGCCTAATCGAGATATTGCGATTCTATAATTTCTTAGCATGACTGCTGTGTATTTGATGTATATCATACACAGTCGTTAAAGTCATTGCATTCGGATTGGTATTTACAAAAATGTATCAGGAAACCGTCACCAGTCGTGTCTGTTGGAGTTTTCTAAGCTGGTACCACCGTCTTTGGCATGCATCTATTAAAATGAAGCTGTAAGGCTGATTTTTTTTAATAGTGTTCCGTTAATCTTGCATAATGTTGTTCAGAGCATTAAGCTTTTTCGTTTTTTTTTTTGAAAATGCATTGTCAGTTGGGCTTATTTTTTTTTATTTTTAATAATATTTTACTTTACAAACTTGTCCATGTATCTCTTACAGGTATATGTTACATAATCGGGAGATTTTTGATACCATTATTATTTTACTTTACTGTTTGACTCTGAACATCAATGCAAGTCAACTAAACAGCTTGAACTTTCATTGATCTAATTATGTTAACTCCACTACGATCGCTTGTTATTGTATGTTGATCATCTTAAAATAAATTCTAACCTTAGATAGTGTGATGTAGCGGTTGTGACCATTTGACGATGTTAATATAATAGACAATCCATAATTTTTTCGGTCACATAATTCTTCTGAAATAAAGGTATTTTTTCGTTTATTGTATGTTCGTGAATACCAATTTTTAAATAGCGCAAATTCTCATTATTCCATATTCAATCAAAAATAATTGCAGCTACATATTTTAGCGTATTACAAACAGAATGAACACTTTCTAAAGCAAAAGAAAACTATCCAAACTGAAGAATTTTCCTGCGAAAGGTTTTCTATAAAAAAAGTATTCACCATTACGCGGCGCCCAGTATCAAATGATCCTCAAACTTTGTACTCGCATCGTCAAATGATCATCACCGGTCGGAGCTCCTCCATGTATGGCGCCGCCTGCCGCCATCGCTGACACCAATCGAACAAGCCGATCCCGTCGCTAAATAGTGCCGGGACAATTTATAATAAGGTAAAACGATTTAGGGGTCAGTCTGGCCGGGACATCATTGACAACGTCAAGATATAAGCTAAAATACGAGGTAATATACAAGGGATTATCACTAAAACTTTATGGATTCCATACAACTTCCTCATAAAGACGATAACCCAGCCAGACAACAATGTTAAAAATTGCTTAGCTGTACATGAAGCTGCGTGACAGATAAATAACAAAAATCCGTATCAGGGAGTTGTGGAGAATATTCACTATTAACTGCGTAAAATGGGTTGTTATCTGTGTATTTGAGCTGTCAGGGCGCTTCACATAGCAAAGTTGCATAGCGAGCGTATCAACATGAAAGTGCCCTTCAATACTTAAAATCAAGCAAAAATGAGAGTCAAGATTATACTCTAATACTTGTCTTATTCATTATTACGTTACAAATAACAAGATTGTACCCATAAGTTACAGAATCGAATCTATTTGAGCTAACAAATGCGTTTTATTGGCATGTTATGTAAATTATGTTTTGCATATGCCAACTAAAAATATTAAATGATAAAATACATGGATGGATTTTAATACATATTTTTGATGGTTTGAGTGGGGGCGTTTCATGGGGGGTGTTGTCGCAAAAGATTGAGAACCACTGCGCAGTTAGTTCTCAATGATGACATTAATAAATGTATGACAATGTATTGCAATTTACTTGAAACGCATGAAGATTGAAATACTTTAATTATGTAAAACAGATTAAATTATCGAATTAAGATATTTATTTCATCTTTTTCTGACGTCTATAATATTTTTAATCCTACTATTATGAATACGAAAATTTCATCCAAACAAAACAACGATCTTCGTGACTCAATCAATCAAAACAGCTGGACCGATTTGGATAAAACTTGAAATAGATACAGTTTTTAACTTCGAATAGCGGAACTGCGACTATTTATCAGGCGAGCGAAGCCGCGGACGGTAGCAAGTATCCAATAAACTTTTTATGTTTTAAACGCATAGCATACAGTGTACACGAAGGGCAATAACATGGTTATACCATCGCAAAGCAGATTTATTTTTAATAAAAACTTAATAACCATATCAAACAAAGATTCAAATAAAAAAGTCCTTTACCAATGATTAAATAAAATGTAATTAAATAAAAAGACATTTTAATTAGTATTTAAATGTAGTCAACAGACTCAAACTATAATTTAAATTTTCCAAGAAAACACACCTAAAATTATTTCACAAGATTTAAATCATCAAATATTTTAATAAAAATGTATCATGGGATTCGAACCCAATATGTTTAGAAGACAGGAATCGAACCTGTTCGGATTTAACTTAACATTGCTGAAAGAAAAAACAATTGTTATCATAATTATAATATTTATATAACTGAAAAACACACAGACATAATTTTATGACCGCTTGCATGGTGTAACAGTTAGCACAGACCCAGAATTTAGCTTAAAATATAATTATAATTCAACCATTTTGGTTGTTCAGGCATTTCTTACATCAAATAATATATTTCAAGCATCCTGACCCCATTTATAACACGTTGGTATAACTGTGAGTTTCCACTGTCGCAACATCTACCAAAAACAAGTTGAAAAATTTTGTGAACTTATCAAATATTTGACGTTTCAAAGTCAACATAATAAGTGATATTTTCCGTTATATTTGTCATTTTCTGTCATATTTGACGTTTGAGATTTAAAAATCATTATCTAAGAAATCAGTATTGAGTACCCCCAACACTATTAGCTACTACACCGCAGGTGCTCAACGAGGACCAAATCGGTGCTCTAAAATCCGTGCTCTAAAAATCGGTGCTCTACAAGGAATTCCCCAAATAGTATTCACACTGTTTCTTGCAGTGCAAACGTAAACACCACCATCATTATAAGCGCTTACTTAGAAATGTTACTAAAGTTGCAAATTGCTCAAAGTTATACTTATCATATCACTGTTTAAAACACTATGTATGACAAGTATTTAATACAAATATCTGATTCCCATAGTAAAAGCTTTGCTGATAGATAGACAGTGCTGTGTGAAATGTCCACCAATAATTATGTATCTTATGACAGATTTATATAAGGCTGATTGTTGCCAAATCAAATATAATTTTAATTAACACTGTTGCCTGCGGTGCAACCAACAAAACAAGTTAAACAATTTGTTTCACTGACAATTAGTTACGAATCAAACAGTTATCAATCAATCAGTTTGGAGCAAACTCACAGTAACAATGAGACAGTAAACCAGTACACCCAGAACAAGTACTAGCAGATCTGAATTTTTTTTACACGACTAGCTGACGGAATAAGCAGATGGCCCACCTGATGTTAAGTGGTAACTTAACAAAGCATTGCCTCGCAATTCACGCACGATAGGAACGTGCCCTACGATGCACTGTCCTGCGTCTCAACTTGAGGTATACAGATGTTAAGCCTCATCTGCCTGTAATTACACCGGCAACCACACTCTTCAAACCGAAACACAGCGTTGCTGCTTGGCGGCAGAAAAAGGCGTGGCGGTAGTACTTTCCCGGACGAGCCACACACAGAGCTCTACTACTCTTGCAAACAATTGTCCTATCACAGCAGTAGAACCCGAACTGTGTCTTTATTGAGACTGTGAGCTTAGTAAGATTGTGGTACTTGTGTGTGACGTAGCTTGGTCATTCTTAATTCGAGTAAGTGAAGCTATGTTGTATACGTCCATCATGCTAGTGATATTTCATCTGAGCGCTTCTATGCCTCGGAGGGTACGATTAGCTGTATGTAGGTTATAGGAAGAAAAATAGGCTTAAAAACTCCATCCAAGTCAACCGTATAACATTTAAACTTTCAGCTAAGACCTCAAGAGATTTTGGTTAAGTTAGCTACTCAAAAGTTTGCTTATGTACGAAAACTAGTAAAGCAGACTTTTGAGTAGGAAAACTTGTATCGATCAAAGATTTTTTGACAAAACTGTGTGCGATGTGATTGTACACAGTTGATTGCGATTTGTCGAAAATGGGTTTAGTGATTTTATATCTTTCAAGTCGAAACGTGCGAGCGAGAGTCACTTAGCTCTTGTAATCGCCTAAAAATCGCTCAAAAATATCACATTTACGCTTCCAGTCCAACCGCACAAACTTTGTGCTTATACCTCAATTGACAAAAAAAACTGAAACAGCTGACTTTGATCGCCAGGCACGGTAGATATCAGATCTCTTTGGTACCAAGTGCGACTTTCAGATTCTTTGAGGATATCTAAGGGGGGTAGTCAGAGGTACATCGAAACATTACATTTGGCCCATACCCACATCTTGCATTAGTTAGCATTCCATACGTGACAGGTTGCAAGCCCATCGCCGCTGCTATAATATAAATTATAAAATACCAAATGGTTTCCTGGCAGTGTTTTTCTGCATCGATTGAGAACTGACTCTCATATTTTATGTCACGCCAAAGCATTTTTACTACTTGATGATGGAACAAGCAAAAGCCAAGAACGTGTTCTATGATGCACTGCCCAGCGTGCATCATAGAACATTTAATCGAATTGAGGCATACAGATGTTAAGCCTCATGTGCCTGTAATTACACCGGCAACCACACTCTTCAAACGGGAACACAGCGTTGCTGCTTGGCGACAGAAAAAGGCATGGTGGTAGTACTTCCCCGGACGAGTCACACACAAAGAGCTCGGGCAATACATTTTATAAGTATGTGTACTTGTGAGATTCTAATTCGTTGTGGGGGAATGAGATCTGCACTGACGTCCCGCAATGGGGTGTATAAGTATGTATTTACAAAACAAAACTATACATATATGTATTATATCAGCTATTTGGTTCTCATATTACAAGCTTTGGCTTAGTTTAGTGTTGGGGCTAGATAGTGTTGTGTGGAAAGTCCACCAATATTTTTATTTATTTATTTAAAAAGTAGCGGAGAAGGACCTTGGGTTGATGGCAGCAATGTTCTAGCAACCCCGGTAGTGAGATGGATGCAGAGGAGCAAGATTCAAGATTCCGATAGTCGATAGCTAATTTTCTTTTAAATTCTAACCAACCCCACAGCTCGTGCCCTCCGAAACAAGAATCGCCAACGTCAAAATAACCCTGTAAGATCGATAATCGCACGGATGTACACGCGCCTAACTCACAAAACTAGTGTCCTCTCCCTCTAACTAGCGGCGCACTCACCTGCTCTCTCTTCTTCTCTTTGTCGTCCTTCTCTTTCTTGCGCAGCTCGCCGATGTACTCGTTGAAATACAGCTCCCTGTCGCGTGACTTCTCGATGGATTTGAATCGCTCGTCGCGGCCGTGCTTTGACGAGAACTCGGTGAACGACGATCTGGGGAAATAATATGAATAAAATAAATAAATAAATGAGTCGACTAGTTTCAAAACCGGCAATCTGACATTAACAAAAATGTTGGTAAATTTAAAAAAAGATTGCCGCGTTTTAATTTTAAGTATTACAGATCGCCGGATTTTATCCCAACCTATGATTTAATTCAGCATTTTCAATGACAAATTGCCGGATTTGATAGTCAAAGTCAAACTAAGACGGTTTTATTCAAAATTATCTGTGCTGCCATATCAAGAAGCCATTTTGGACCAAAAGCACAGATTGCCTCATTTGAAACTAGACGACTCAAATATTGGTGGGCATTCCACACAGCACTATCTGCTAACTAAACTAAGCCAAAGCTGGTATGAGTGATATGGGAACCAGATAGCTGATATACTACTTATATACTTTTTTTTGTAAATACATACTTTTGATATTATATAACACCCAGACAGAACAAACATATATGTTCACCACACAAATATTTGTTCTGTGTGGGGATCGAACCCACGGCCTACGGCGCAGAAGGCGGGGTTACTACCAACTGAGCTGTGAAGGCTGTCAAATAAATAAACATTGGTTGATTTTATTGCGTCCACAAGGTTTTTATTCACTGAAATCATATGGATTACTTTGTTGAATTCGTTTAACTTCGCATTAATCGCCACGCTTTGTATCGTGTAAAGATGAATTGAATAAATATCTTGTCTTTGAGTTTGAATCGATCCTATTTTCCCGTGTGGACTGATCAACCCTCGTTCAAGAGTTGTGCTGGCTACCTTTAGCTATACTAACTTGGAATGTAGCTTAGCCTCTTCCATCAGCGTTCTGTAGACCTGCTTCTTCAGCTGCAGCCTATTCTTCTTCTCTTTGCGCTCCTCCTCGGCTCGGTCCCTCACGTATTGGTCGAACACCTGTCAATTAAAATTATATTTTAAAACTCATTCAACTAATAAGAATCTTTATTTTTACATATTCTCTTATTTTTCAGATGTTTAAGGATAGGTTAAATCATTAATTATTTCCAAATAATAAATAAATAAATATTGGGGGACATTCCACACAGCACTATCTCGCCCCAAACTAAGCCAATGCTTGTGATATGAGAACCAGATAGCTGATATACTACTTATATACTTTTTTTTTTGTAAATATATACTTATAATATTATATAACGCCCAGACAGAGAACAAACATCTATGTTCAGCACACAAATATTTGTTCTCGGTGGGGATCGAACCCACGGCCTACGGCACAGAAGGCAGAGCTACTACCAACTGAGCTGTGAAGGCTGTCACATAAAGTTACGAAAGTTTAAACATTTAATGGAACAGTCCAATTTTGTGACCCCATTTTTATTTAAACACTATCATCATTAACCACAGTCTGACTTCATCCACTCATGGGTATACAGCGTGGCGCTACAATGGCGACATTAAATTAACCAACGTATTCGGTTTCGCGTTGTCAGATTATAGAAATACGTACGTAAAAAGCGGTAGCGCAGAGGTCATCTGTCGGGTTCACGGATCATAACATCGTATGAAGAGTAAAGAAAGTATTGTTAGAATGAGACACCCGAAATTGCGACGTTGCCTAATGTTTTCGATACAACTAGCAATAAGTGACAAAGCGATTAGCGGTAATTCACAAAGAGTACCGCGTAATGAGCATGAAAGAGACAGCTAACTCCACCCGTCCGCCCTTTGAGAAGCACCGCGTCGCCAGCGCACAATGACCCACTCGTTCTATTCGTTAGAAATTGGTGTCCTTTCACACTCGCAAAGTTTCGCAGATTCTTTCGCCAACCAACCGCGACCCCTTCGTCGCGGTACAAGAAACCGTTAATAGGCACGTTCCTATTCCCAACGATTCCATCCAATTGCTTGTTTGTAATTTCGCCTGAAACACAGCAACGCTGCTTGACTGTAGAAAAAGGCATGGTGGTGGTGTGCATACCTGCCTGCGCTCCTTGGAGTTGAGCATCAGATATCTGGGATCGAAGACGATCTTGTGCAGCTCCTTCTCCCAGGTGCTGAAGGCGGAGACCTGCTTCTCGTGCAGCATCTGCAGGAAGCTGCGCAGGCGCTGCTCGTGCGGCACCACGCCGCGCTCGCGCGCCGCGCGCACTTCCGCCTCGATGGCCGCCTCCTTGCCGAGGTCTATCTGGTTCGGCTGCTTCTCTGTTCACATGACGTATACTATTATTATGTATGTAATTTAGTGTAAAAGTTATTTTTTTTAATTATTATTTACGAGTAGGTATGTTATGTTTTTGACTACTATTCATGTAACTTTCCTCGTGCACCTGCGACCAATCTTCCATCCTTTAACAATCCTCTTCATCCAAAGGTTGTCTGGAAGAGATCGCTTTCGGCGATAAGACCGCCCGTTGTGCTAAGTATTTTTCATTTTTCATTCATTCATGACGTACTTATTTAATCTTCTTCTTCTTGTCGTGTCACTAATTTCTTTCGAAACGGTGTGGTGATAGGATTTTTAGTGCGCCTCGAGAGACTCCTTTCGAGCACTTGACCCATGTTAAGGAACTTTAGGTTCTACTAGATACCGGTTTCCTCACGATGTTTTTCTTCACCGTTTGAGGGTACTGGCATACTGAGAGTACTGAGGTCTGAGGGTTGTCTACTACTACCCCTTACTTAAAAGACAAAATAAATATTTTTCTGTAATACTTACTCTCCTCTTGCTTCGGCTTCTTCCTTCCGGGTTCCGAGTCGGAATCCTCGCTGTCCGTGACCGGTCGTTTCGTCTCACCATTGGCTGCCTTGGCGGGTGTCAGCGTTACGCCTTCTTTCTTCTGGAATTCAAATTTATTTTATAAATATTGGTGGACTTTCCACACAGCACTATCTAGTCCCAAACTAAGCAAAGCTAAGTTATATGGGAACTGTATAACTGATATAATACTAATAACACCCAGACAGAGAACAAACATCTGTGGGGATCGAACCCCATAATGTAACCCAAGGTATAAAAAAATTGGCCATAAAATGTCTTTCATCGCATGCGCTGCGAAAACAATTGACGATAGAACAAAAAAAATTTCTACAATATTAAAGAACATATCAATATCTACAATTCGTGTTACCATGTTTTTAAGCAGTGGCGAATTTTAACTCTCCCATCGCTCTATATATGCGAGGTGGCAACTTTTGTAAAAAGTAATCCTCAGTTTTTTAAGCCCTATGCCGCTGGTAGTCGTCGAGAGGGTAGCCTATATTTATTGCCCTGCAAGACAGCATTACTTAGACTAAGTGTGTTCTGTATGACGCCAATAATATACAAGGTGTTCCATAAGTTGTGTATATAAACTTCAGGGGGCTAAAGTACACATCAATATGAACATCTTTTTCTAAGGAACCAACACTGTGAACGCGAAAAAAAAAACAGCTGTTTCATACAAAAGTTCAATACCTACCAGGCTAAAATGTATGAAACAGCTGTTTTTTTTTCCGCGTTCACAGTGTTTGTTCCTTAGAAAAACTTGTTCATATTGATGGGTACTTTAGCCCCCTGAAGTTTATATACACAACTTATGGAACACCTTGTATAATCACATTCCTTTATCAATACGTGCTATTAGTGATTTAAATATATTTAAAAACACCCTTACTAAGTTATTAGTGGACAAAGTATACTATAAGGTTGATGACTTTCTAAATGACAAATTTACAACATGACATTAATTTTATATTTTTTTCCTAAATCTAATTAGTAGCTACGTAACTTGACATTTAAATTCACTCATTTTTTATTTTGTTAATGTCACCGTGTTTTATTTTAATTTGTTTTATCTTAATTTAATTTTATTTTGCATGATTTTAATTTAAATTGTTTTTATTTTTTATCTGTGCCTGTTTATATGCTTTTAAGCTGGACTAGTGTGACTCAAAAAAACCTCAACACCAAAATATGTACCTAGTTTCATAAACAATAAATATCTTTTATCTTTTATCTTTTATCTTTTATCCATAATGTCTATCTATTGTAGTTAAGTAACTACAACTTCTTTTTCACATTTTAAAAGTTGATAGAAATGCCGACCAAAATCAGACCATGTTATCCATACCTTTATATTAATCCTTATCCAAATAAATCATTTCGTATTCAAGACTGTTTCAATACCTGTAGATTACTTCTTAAATTTTGCAAATCGGACATTCCATTCAAAAGATATCACAGCCTTCACAGCTCATAGCTCAGTTGGTAGTAGCTCTGCCTTCTGCGCCGTAGGCCGTGGGTTCGATCCCGACCGAGAACAAACATTTGTGTGGTGAACATAGATGTTTGTTCTCTGTCTGGGTGTTATATAATATTATAAGTATGTATTTACAAAAAAAAAGTATATAAGTAGTATATCAGCTATCTAGTTCCCATATCACAAGCTTTGGCTTAGTTTGGGGCGAAATAGTGCTGTGTGGAATGTCCACCAATATTTATTTATTATTTTATTTATTACGAATTTAAAAATGTCAAAATAGTAACAGAAAAATTTAAGCCGCCCCGCGCCGTGGCCCATTCGACGGCTGCCACTGTGCCGGAGAAGTGCGGAAGAGGGCGTGCACATCTATGAAATGCGAGTAGGTACCCGCAAGGCTCAAACGGTCTATCGGTTTAACGATTTATCCCAAAATGGTTAAAAGAAAAATGTCCACCTGTGCGAAGCCGGGACAGGCCGCTAGTGTAATACCGCGTTTACATTCAGACATTCGCGCTGCCACTCGCGTATAGGGAAATGTTGCAAAGTATTACACGGGTATTTATCGCGTTTACCTACAGTTACACTACAGTAGTACCTATTGTTTATTGTTTTTAAAATTATACTCTTACTTGGGTCAAAAACCTGCCCCGCAAGTACCGATCTTTTTACGAACTATGCGATCGTCAAATTTGACATTTCTATTCGTGATATTTTGACGAATTGTGCGAGTACGGAACCCGGGGTCGCTATCTTTTGACGATCGCATGCGATTCGGAAAAACCCTCGGAAACTATCGGTTTTGAACACAGTCTATGGATTCGTGAAAATGATTCGTCTAATTCGCTTATTTGACAACACTATCGTTAAATCAAAAGTACCTACCACCCATACCCGCATTTTAGCGAAATTCGCTAAATTTTAACGAATATCACGACTTTCGTCAAAATCGCTAAAACAATCGCTAAAACCCGTTTTCACGAATAGAAATGTCAAATTTGACGATCGCATAGTTCGTAAAAAGATCGGTACTTGCGCTGCTGTTGTGCCGACCCCACGTGAAGTGGGATAAGGGCAGGATAATGATGACTTTAACTTGGGTCAAATAATAAAGTTTTCTTTTCTTTTCTTTCTTTCTTTCTAATCCACTATACAAGGTGTTCCATAAGTTGTGTATATAAACTTCAGGGGGCTAAAGTACCCATCAATATGAACAACTTTTTCTAAGGAACCAACACTGTGAACGCGAAAAAAAAAAACAGCTGTTTCATACTTTTTAGCCTGGTAGGTATTGAACTTTTGTATGAAACAGCTGTTTTTTTTTCGCGTTCACAGTGTTGGTTCCTTAGAAAAAGTTGTTCATATTGATGGGTACTTTAGCCCCCTGAAGTTTATATACACAACTTATGGAACACCTTGTATAGTCATGTTACCTGCAGATCTATCAGCGACTGCGGCGGCTGACTGACCGCCTTGTCAACGTCAGCGCGGCCCGCTAGTTGCGGCGGCCGCTCCCACACGGACGTATGCGCGGTCGGGTTGTAGAAGAACACGCGTCCGTCGCCCGTCCATACCACGCACCTGGGGATATTCAAAGTCAAAAGGTATCCTACTAATATTATAAACGCGAAAGTTTGTAAGTATAGATGGATGGATGGATGGATGCATGGATGTTTGTTACTCGTTCACGTAAAAACTACTGAATGGATTTTAATGAAACTTTACAATAATATAGCTTATACATCAGAATAACACATGGGCTACAGTTTATAAAGATATTGTGTGACTAATCCTGCGCAGACGAAGTCGCGGGCACCAGCTAGTTTATTCAACAAAATCACAAGGATCACTTTGAAACGTTAAAAAAACGTGAAATAACGTTCTTGTGCTGAGAACGATCAATGGAATATACTTCTCCCATTGATCGTCATCAGAACTTAACAACGGTATGCCTATTTAAATTAGTTAGTGTTACACTACTCTTCCGTGTATGTACAAGTATTTTAAGAGTAGTAGAGCTCTTTGTATGTGGCTCGTCCGGGGAAGTACTACCACCACGCCTTTTTCTGGCGCCAAGCAGCAACGCTGTGTTTCGGTTTGAAGAGTGTGGTTGCCGGTGTAATTACAGGCACACGAGGCTTAACATCTGTATGCCTCAAGTTGATGGATGCAGGGCAGTGCATCAGGTGGCCCTTCTGCTTGTTCCATCAGCTTGTTATATAAAAAAAAACAAATAGACTAAAAATAAATAAATAAATAAACATACCATGGAGTCCCAGATATGGGTGTACTCGAAACCGGTCTACTCTTATCGGCCTTTGCCTTCTCCTTATCAGCCTTTTCTTTCTCCGCTTTCTCTTGTTTCTCCTTCTCCGCCCGCTCCTTCTCCAGGCGTTCCTTCTCCACTCTCTCGCGCTCCAAGCGCTCTTGCTCAGCCTTCTCTTTCTCCGCAGCGGTCTTTTTCTCCGCCTCGATGGCCGCTGCCGCTGCCGCGTCCGCTGCCGCTTGGTCGTCGCCGTCAAGGTCTATCACTGTGTGTAGGAAATATTTTATCTCTAATACTATAAGACTCAAAGTCCTGACTGACTGACTGACTGACTGACTGACTGACTGACATATAGACAACGCACAGCCTAAACCGCTGGTCCTAGAGACTTGAAATTTGAGGAGTACATAGCTCTTATGGCGTAGAGGTGCACTAAGAAGGGATTTTTGGAAATTCAACCCCTAAGGGTGTAAAAAGGGATGAAAACGTTTGTATGAAAAATAGTATTCCTTGAACCTACAAACTTGAAACTTGGAGAACATATACCTCAAAGCAAAAAAATAGGAAAGGCATTTTTAGTTTTTAAAACTACCCTTAATAAGTGTGCAAAGGGATGTAAAAGTTTGTATGGGAGTTTTTTGACCGATGGTCCTAGAGACTTGAAATTTGAAGAGTACATAGGTCTTATGACGTAGAGGTGTACTAAGAAGGGGTTTTTGGAAATTCAACCCCTAAGGGTGTAAAAAGGGATGAAAGCGTTTGTATGAAAAATTGTATTCCTTGAACCTACAAACTTGAAACTTGGAGTACATATACTTCAAAGCAAAAAAATAGGAAAGGCATTTTTAGTTTTGTAAAACTACCCTTAATAAATGTGCAAAGGGATGTAAAAGTTTGTAAGGGAGTTTTTTGACCGATGGTCCTAGAGACTTAAAATTTGAAGAGTACATAGGTCTTATGACGTAGAGGTGTACTAAGAAGGGGTTTTTGAAAATTCAACCCCTAAGGGTGTAAAAAGGGATGAAAGCGTTTGTATGAAAAATTGTATTCCTTGAACCTACAAACTTGAAACTTGGAGTACATATACTTCAAAGCAAAAAAATAGGAAAGGCATTTTTAGTTTTGTAAAACTACCCTTAATAAATGTGCAAAGGGATGTAAAAGTTTGTAAGGGAGTTTTTTGACCGATGGTCCTAGAGACTTGAAATTTGAAGAGTACATAGGTCTTATGACGTAGAGGTGTACTAAGAAAGGGTTTTTGGAAATTCAACCCCTAAGGGTGTAAAAAGGGATGAAAGCGTTTGTATGAAAAATTGTATTCCTTGAACCTACAAACTTGAAACTTGGAGTACATATACTTCAAAGCAAAAAAAATAGGAAAGGCGTTATTAGTTTTTTTAAACTACCCTTAATAAGTGTGCAAAGGGATGTAAAAGTTTGTATGGGAGTTTTTTGACCGATGGTCCTAGAGACTTGAAATTTGAAGAGTACATAGGTCTTATGACGTAGAGGTGTACTAAGAAGGGGGTTTTGGAAATTCAACCCCAAGGGGTGTAAAAGGGTTGAAAACGTTTGCATGAAAAATAGTATACCTTGAACCTACAAATTTGAAACTTGGAGTATATGAACTTTTAGGCAAAAAAATAGGAAAGGCTTTTTTAATTTTTTTAAACTACCCATAATAAGCGTGCAAAGGGATGTCAAAGTTTGTATGGGAGTTTTTTAACGCATAGTGCGATTAATTTCAAACTTGAAGTAAATATACTTCACAATAAATAATTTAAAATCACGTTTTTAAAACTACCCCTGCAAAGTTGCAAGGTTTGTATGGGAGATTTTTAACTGTAACTGTGTAATTAACTTAAAACTAAAAGAAAATGTGTTCTGTGGATAAATAACATAAAGACGTTACCCTCCTTCGTTGCGCTCGAGTAAAAAGAATACCTACAACGAGGCGTCAATGTTCTAAAAACGGGAATCTTGAGTTGGTACGAAGAGATCTGAGGGTACCTATCTACCGTGCCTGTGGATCAATGTCGTGAAGCTGTTTCGTTTCGTTTGCTTTTGGGGTAGAAACTAGGAACAAATAAGTACATATTTTCCGTGTAAGGTTGTCTTTGTTGTATTTGTCATGTTTGTGCTAAACTCAGTACCTATACCTACCTACCTAATATAGGTAATGTACGCCTATAGGTATCCCTTATACCTACGTAGGTATTTAAAATCCTACCCTAATAATAATACACTAGTTTATTTATATGACACATTATTGAACAAAAATTAAAAAAATTGCGTAAAAAAGGTGGACTTAGAGCTGATATGACTATGCTCTGTTAGTTACTAATAAAGGATTAACAGGCCGTTAAATCTAACCTTAAGATGTCAAACGCGTACATTTTGACATATTTAACGACCCTTTAATCCTTTGTTAATCTAACACAGCATGGTGAAATCAGAGCTTAATGCTATGAGCATTTTCTACCTGCCAACCTTAAAGGTAGGTAATAATGTTGGCGTGCTCTCATAAAAATAAACAGTTACCTGCTTCAAGCATAAATGCAACGTTACGAAAAAAATCTCTGTTAAGGTTGGCTGGTAGAAAATGCTGTCTAGCATTAAGCTCTCCTTTTGTACAAACTTTGTTTGGTGCAATAAGGAATTAAATAGATTAAAAAAGAAACTTTTAGATTTACCTAATACAAAAATATACCTAAATTTAAGTAGGTTTTCAGTCAATACTCAATACATTTATTGCTTACACATGGTTTAGTTTAGGGAGATACATAGTTGTTGGGTGTTAGTAAGACCGTCCATTAATCAAGTGAGGCGTGAAAGGGGGCGAAGGTGTTTAGCAAATATCACGATATATCACAATGGGGGGAGGGGGGGGGGGTAAAGATAACACGTGTATTTATTTTTTCGTCAAAAGCGCGATTTCAAAATTTAAAACGCGGCGTGTAGTGTGACCACCATTCCTTTAGTATTATTTTTATGCCATTCAAAGACAACCTGCAACCTTTCCGTCTAGACATTTTTGCCATGGTCTTAAATTTCAGAATAAAATTAGATTATACTTTATACCCCGTTTACACTCAGCTTATGTCCATGGAAATGTGAAGACATGCAGAGACAGGCGCAGGGACTTGGGTAATGCGAGAATCGACGGTAACACATTTCCGTCCACGCGAATTGCAGCGCGAATGGCTAAATGTAAACGCGCTATTATTATAATGATAATATTCCAAAAACGATAATATTCCTTAAACGGTGACGGAAAACATCGTGACGAAACCAGTTAGTATTCTAACAGCGGCGATGGGCTTGCAACCTGTCACGTATGGAATACCAACTACTGCAAAATGTGGGTATGTGCCAAATTTAATGTTTGGACGTACCTCTGACTACCCCCTTAGACATCCTCAAAAAAGAATCTGGAGTTAGTACTTGGTACTAAGAGATCTGAGGGGATATCTACCGTGCCTGGGGATTAAAGTCGTGAAGCTGTTTCAGTTTACAGTTATTCCAAAAAATATAAGATTCTTTCTAGGCAAAAAAAACACACGTGATTTTGGGTTGGGGCGGGGGGGTTAGTCTTAAACCTCACAACGTATCACCAAGAGGGGGTGGGTTAAAAAAATGCTAAAAAAACATCACTTGATTAATGGACGCCCCTAAGTGTCACATGGACCCTGCATATATGGGTATAGCAACAAGAAGGCATGCCGAGGTACAGTACAGTATTAAGAAAGAGTCTTGCTTTATACTGTCTAAATTATCAAGGCAGGTCTGTTTCATGTTGTAGGTACAAGATTTTTCATAGTCAGGTAATTATTGGGTATTTATGTCAAAGTTAATTATATTAATGGCCTTACTACAAAAAATCTGTGAAACGATAAACTATTGCCATCTCTTACCAATGCGTAATTGCAAACAGAGACAGCGCTAATTTTAAGCATTATTTAAAAAGCACTATTTTATAGTATGAGAGTTTGGGTTGAATTTCTAATAAGACACAGTGAATATTAAGGTCAAAGTGTAATAAAGTCGAGTGTTCAAATGAAAAATGACGAAGCTAAAACGAGATAGTTAAAATATTAAGTTCACAGCGTCATCAAGCCCCAAACTAAGCAAAGCTTGTACTACGGGAACCAGATAGTGGATATAATACATTATTATATACTTTTTTTGTAAATACTAATCACACAACCAGCCAGACACAGAGTAGTAGAGCTCTTTGTGTGTGGCTCGTCCGGGAAAGTACTACCACCACGTCTTTTACTGCCGCAAAGCAGCAACGCTGTTTCGGTTTGAAGTGTGGTTGCCGGTGTAATTACAGGCACATGAGGCTTAACATCTGTATGCCTCAATTTGATGGACGCAGGGCAGTGCATCATAGGGCACGTTTATATTGTCCGTGGCCTACGAGGCAAATCTTTGTTACATGTGATAGTTACCACTTAACATCAGGTGGGCCATCTGCTTGTTCCATCAGAAAGTTGTATAAAAAAAGCAGACAGAGAAAAAGCATCATGTTTTTTTTTAAACTACTAAGGAATTTTGCGTCTTTAAGGGGTCGTCCATTAATCTCGTGATGTTTTTTTGGCACTTTTTTAACCCCCCTCTCCTTGGTGATATACGGTGAGGTTTTAGACTACCCGTACCCAAAATCACGTGTATTTTTGTTCCTTTTGGATTAAAGTATATTGATATTTTCAGAATATTCCCATAAAATACAGGAATAATCTGATTAAATTTTGGAAAATTTGGAAAATTCAAACCGAAACACAGCGTTGCTGCTTGGCGGCAGAAAAAGGCGTGGTGGTGGTACTTCCCCGGACGAGCCACACACAAAGAGCTCTACTACTCTTTTAGCAAAATTGTTGCCTGGCAACAGTGAGTCAAGGCCACGCGCCGCTGATTGGTGTTTAGAAATCGTACGTTCAACGAAAAATAAAAACACGTGATCTCATTATAATGAGATCTATAATGAGATAAATTATTCTATATATCTCATATTTATTTTTTGGGGTATATCCCCCCCTGTTTGTGATTTTTTCCGAACTCTTCCCCCCTTTCGTGCCTCACGTGATTAATGGACGACCAAAAAAAACGATGTCAGTTCCGTTCAGTTGTATGTTTTGAACACAACATACCTTCAATAACATGACTGCTGTCGATATCAAGTCTTCTCTTTCCTTTTAGCCTTTCCGCACCTATTATTTTACTTTGAATTTCTGTAACAGAAAAACATTTTCTGTGTTACTTAAAATGATATTTTTATACCACTTGAGGAACAAGCATATGGCCCAACTGATGATAATTGGTAACCATCACCTATAACAAAGCGTTGCCTCGTAGGTCACGGACGATATAATCGTGCCCTACGATGCACTGCCCTGCGTCCATCAACTTGAGGCATACAGATGTTAAGCCTCATGTGCCTGCAATTACACCGGCAACCACACTTCAAACTGAAACACAGCGTTGCTGCTTGGCGGCAGAAAAAGGCGTGGTGGTAGTGCTTCCCCGGACGAGCCACACACAAAGAGCTCTACTACTCTGTGTCTGGCTGGGTGTGTGATTAGTATTTACAAAAAAAGTATATAATTATGTATTATATCCACTATCTGGCAGGTCACACACGATGCACTGACCATCCATCAACTTGTGTCATACAGATGTTAAGCCTCATGTGCCTGTAATTACACCGGCAACCACACTCTTCAAACCGAAACACAGCAACCCTGCTTGGCGACAGAAATAGGTATGGTGGTAGTACTTCCCCGGACGAGCCACACACAAAGATCTCTACTACTCTTATGTCTATAGCTCAAGTTCGATTGGCACCACACTGGAGCTTCATTATTATCATCTGTATGCCTCAAGTAGATAGACATAGGGCAGTGCATCATAGGGCACGTTCATATCGTGCGTAACTTGCGAGGCCATGCTTTGTTATAGGTGGTGGTTACCAATTACCATCAGGTTTGTCATCTGCATAGGAAGAAAAGATGGCCCAGCAAAAATTTGCCAGTGAAATAAATATTGGTGGACGTTCCACATAGCACTATCTAGCCCCAAACTAAGCAAAGCTTCTAATACGGGAACTGGATAGCTGATAAAACTTATACTTATCGTTTTTTTTTGCAAATACTTAAAATATATAATATTATATATAATAACACCCAGACAGAGAACAAACATCTATGTTCATCACGCAAATGTTTGTTCTGTGTGGGGATCGAACCCACGGCCTAGCGCGCAAAACGCGGAGCTACTACCAACTGAGCTGTGAAGTTCTCATCAACGGGTTGATTTTTAGAGTGGTAAGTATGTCTGATACATGAGGAGGAGATAGTTATTAGATATAATAGTGTAGAATTAAGTAGGAAGATCTAGAGTAATTGTAAAACTAGTCATTGTCAAAAGCAGCTGAATAATGGCTATTTCACAAGCTTTTATTTAACATGCAATGTATGTACGTATTTAAATATGTTTGTTCAGGTGGAATCTTAGTACACATGTAGTTTGGATGACAATGCATGGTTAGCAGCATTTAAGTAGAATCTTGTTTTTAATTAATATTTTAATTTTGTTTGATTAACATGTTCTCTGTCCCAAACAAAAATGCAAAATTGAGCCGCAAGTCCAACAGACTTTTTGCAAAATACCGTTTTTATGTTGTTATAAGAACACAACCAAATAAAAATAAAATCAAAATATGATCGTCTTAGCACGTCTCATGCAAATTTAGTACAGTACCAGCGCATCCCATAGAAATAATCGCTATAGAAGTTGTATGTGTCCCCTGACACATATGACTCAGGAACGTATTAGTACTTTCCAAACGCAAGTTTCCTGAGCCATATGTGGTTCAGCGGACAAGGAACGTGTTAAGTATGGAGGATGCATACCGTGAAGATCTTTAAGCGCCTTTGGTTTCTCCCACACGCTCTCCTGGTTGGCCGCGTGGTAGTAGTACGGTCGGCCGTCGGGAGAACGATGCGTGGTCCAAGCAGCAGCCGCGGCGGCCACTTCTGGCGGCACCTTCTGCAAATTTTATAAAACAATAATTTGACAGCCCTCACCACTCAGTTGAAAGAAGGAATAGAAAGAAAATACATGTATTTAAATTATTTATTATACAACGTGTAACATAATACCCCTATAACCTCGAAAGCAGGGTATTCTACAGGTCATGGCGAACACCTTTTGTTTTAATACTTTTGAAATTTCGTAGTTTTTCATTCATGAAATGCGACTTAAACTTTCCTCCAATATGAAACTAAACACACCATTTCATAGCATAGATGGAATAAATTAAAATTTAGTTGAAATAAATTGTTTTTGGGTATCGGTACCATACATTTTTTATAGGATGGGGCAGCGGAACGCACCCTCGAAATATGTTGCACTATTTTGGTCAACACCTTATATATTTCGAAACGACGATAGCCAAACACTTACCTGGATAGGCGTACGTTTTGCAGACTGGGTAGCATAAAAAAAAGTTTTCATTTCATTATTTTGCCTATCTGACTATCTGCCTATTGCATTGTATTAATTAATTAGCCTAACTATTATTGTGCCCATAGTAGTATGAATTATACCTGTCTTATATCTTCATAATTTGCTGCGCCCTACAGGGTAAGTGTACTCGCCTAAAAACCACCTTAGACCTAAGCTATACAACCTGTAACATAATACCCCTATAGCCCCAGAAGCAGGGTATTCTACAGGTCATGGCGAACTACTTTTGTTCTTAAACTTCTGAAATTTCGAAGTTTTTCATTCAAGAAATGCCTCGTAAACTTTTTCTCAAAATGAAACTAACAACGTGACGCAGCCCTATTTACAGCTGTTTTTTGACCTTTAATAAATTGTGAACTGAACTTAGATAAAGTAAATAACAGAACTGCTATCAAATAGTAAACGCAAATAGCGTATGCACCAAAGTCAGGTACACATTATCAGGGTTTTTTGAGAGCACTGGTGGTCTAGTGGTAGCGGCCCCGCCTTCCGATCCTAAGGTCGTGGGTTCGAAACCGGTCGTGCACCTATGAGTTTTCCTGTTCAAAAATTATATGCACAATACCAGTATTCTCAAACGGTGAAGGAAAACATCGTTAAGAAACCGGCATATCGTAAAACCTACAAAGTTCTATAACATGTGTCAAGTGCTCGAAAGGAGCCTCTTGAGGCGCAATCCTTTCACCACACTGTTTCGAAAGAAACTAGTGACACGACAAGAGAAGAGGGTTGTTGCAAATTTCTGAGACTGTATAAATTTTACTTTTGTTTGGGAATTTCGAAAACGAAGTATTCAAACTTTGCACCCGTCTATTGCTTGGTCTGATCTCTTGGTCTTTGGCCTTATAGGGGTATTATGTTACACTTTGTGTAACTGATGTTATGTACATGTTGGGAATCAATAAATCTAAATGATATCTGAATAGTAATCTTATAAGATCTATAGTGCATGCATGCTTATACCCACTTGCTGAGTCTTATAGTAATGCATGTTTTTTTATCTTGTAATTATTAAATGTAGATTAGGTATTTTTTATTTTTATTATTTTATTTTAACAATTTTGCGAACAAATTTGCGAAGCTAGGTTTATGTTAGGCATTAGGTTTATATTAAATACATGTAGCGTACAAAGTTGCTACACATTGATGGCCAAGTATTCTTATTGTATTTATGTTTTTGTCTACAAATAAATGAATTATGAATAGAGATCGGATAATCGGATGCATATTTACCTAAAGTTAATTTTTGGCTCACAAATTATGGAAGCGGCTTCTTAGGGTAGTTTTATTAAAATTAAAATCCCGGGATTGCATAAATAATCACGCGCCGCATAAATGCCACGTTACATGTGTAAGCCGAAAGGGGGTGATTCTGAGCCCCGAGGGGCATATTACGTTGTAACAGGGCAATAATTGCCCTGAATTACAATTACATGAATGACAATTATTGTCATTTGTGTCACTTAAATTTGAATTTCCTTGGATCCCGGGATTTTTAGACAAAAGCAAAATTTTAATTTCCCGAGACCCTGGGATTTTTCGATAAAAAGTGCTTTCCATAATAGCCAACATCTCAACTTTAGGTAAATATGCATCCGAATATCCGATCTCTAATTATGAATGAATGAATGTTAAACTCACAACATCTTCCTTCTTAGCCGCATTCTGTGGCGAGGAGTCCCCAGTCGGTGCAATCTCCGGGACATTTCCAAGTCCAGGCAATCCACCAGGTCCTGACATTCCTCCAATCAAAGAGCCGGGCGGCTTCAAGTTGATCTGCGCTTGTTGCGGCTGCTGAACTGCTGCACCTGCCAAGAATTTGAATCTGTAGGTCGAATAACTCGTACTTTCCATAGGAATTCTCTTCAGGCGAAGAAAACTACTAATGTATCAGCATTGTGTTTTTGTACTAACAAATTGACGTAACTAAGTGTTCCACAGAAGTCCCTATGGTTCGAAATAAATATGAATGTACAGTCACGGAATGAAAAGCTTCGTCTAAGCTGGGTACTGACCAACGTCACGAGGTGTAATGTAACATTCGCATCGAGCATGTTAAGCATTGAGCATGTTCGCTGTGTTCTTCTTCTTCTTCTTGTCGTGTCACTAGTTTCTTTCGAAACAGTGTGGTGTAAGGATTTTAAGTGCGCCTCAAGAGGCTCCTTTCGAGCACTTGACACATGTTATAGATCTTTTTAGGCTCTACGACATGCCGGTTTCCTCACGATGTTTTCCTTCACCGTTTGAGAGTACTGGCACTGTGCACATAAATTTTTGAACAGAAAAACTCATTGGTGCACGACCGGTTTCGAACCCACGACCTTAGGATCGGAAGGCGGAGCCGCTACCACTAGACCACCAGTGCTCTTAATCAGTGCTGTGTTCTAAAAATGCTCGTCAAAACTCTGTGCTCCATATTCGCAAGCCACTCTCAGTCAAGATGGCCGACTTGTTACAGCGTCCTGACTGAACCACGTAACAGTCACAGGATTCGCCAAAAAACCGACAGCCGGGTGGAGCACTTCAAAGCAACGAGCGGCTCGTTGCTCGCTGGTTTCCCCGTAACACTACGTACTGACTGCATGAATGCTCGCTGTGTAACATGTTACATTACACCTCGTAACGTTGGTCATAGTAGTATCAGTAGTACCCAGCTTTAAGCCCGGACTCCACCGCGAGCGGAGCGGAGCCATTAAGGACTCCGTTTAACTCGCAAGAATAAACTGCATACTTGTATTTCCACCAACAAATAGTCGAGCGGAAAGGACTGAGCGAGCAGAAAGTGTTGAAATGAACTCGCTCAGCTCTTTTTCCTTTAGCAGTGGAAATCAAAAGATAAAACTCTTTGTTGGTGGAAATGTAAACCTATTTCATTGAAAAGGAGTCCGTTCCGCTAACCATTTCTAGCTCATTACCCTTTCGCGGTGGCGATCGGGCTTTAGAGTCGGTTCTCGCTTGCACCAGATTGCAAGAACCAATTTTATTATACCAACCAGTCAAGTTCCTAAGTGCTGCTAACATTTAAATAAACGTGACGTTATCTATCGAATAATGTTTTTCTTGTTTTACCATTACGTCAAGCGCAAGGATAGACAACTAACTCAGTGTAGGTATTCTAAGGTATTCTATCTATTCAGTTTCAAAAGGTAATATGTGCTCGTGATACGTGTAACGAATCAATTGAAAACTGACGAACCTTTTCATTCCGTCACTGGACCTCTCGCTCGCATATTTCAATATTTTGAAAGATATAAAATAAATGGCTGAACTTATTTAAGAAAAATCGCAATCAACCAGGGGCCTTATGCTCGCTTCGAGCGAGATTATCTCTCGGTGGAGATGACGTCATATCTCGTTCAATAACTCGTTGACGTTGCGTCTCGCATGAACTTTGAATGAGAAAATTGGGGAGTGAGATGGTGAGAATGGGGATAAACGAACGAACGAACGAGATATGACGTCATCTCCACCGTGAGATAATCTCGATCGAAGTGAGCATAAGGCGCCAAGTTGTATGCAAAACATTGCACACAGGTCTACAAAAAAATCATTTTGATCCAAACTTGCTTTCCTACTTAAAAGTTTGCATAAGTACGTAAAACTAGTAAAGCAAACAGCTATCTGCTTCCTATGTTACAAGCTTTGCTAAGTTTGGGGCTAAAAATAGTGATGTGTGTAATATCCACCAATATTTTTTATTATATTGCCATGCATTAAGGTAGGTATTCTACGCGCCTGCCAAATGAGTCATGTACGACAGGTTTCTGAAAGCTCGATCAAAACTAATCGGATGTCGAGTCACTCGCCATTTCAGCTATTACATCGAATTAGATAGAGATAGCAAGTGACTTGACATGCGATTAGTTTTGAGATACCGGCCGTTAGTCTACCATAGATTTGTATCTATCTATAACGACTGTTTGACTGTTGTCAGCTTCTTAAATAAGGACTTAGGGACTAAGGTACGCTATAAATACAATAAACTATGACTAAACTATTATTTAGAGCGCTTAGGGCATGTTACAACTCTTGATTAACGCTATCCAACCGATAAAAATACAATACAGAATCGTTCATTTAAGCCAGACATAAAAACATGAATGGACATGAAAAGGAAATACCCTACTAATATTATGAACGTGAAAGTTTGTAAGTATGGATGGATGGATGTTTGTTACTCTTTCACGTAAAAACTACTGAATGGATTTTAATGAAACTTTACAACACATAGGCTACAATTTATAAAGATATTGTGTGAATTGACCAAAATATGACGATAAGTGTCAAGTAAGTAGGAAAAAATCTACCATCTGCGAGCTATTCTGGCGAGCGCTGCCAAAATCGCTAGAGTTACACATATGTACTACGCCACGCTAATATAAGCTACTCGAAATACTAATCCTGCGCAGACGAAGTCGCGGGCACCAGTTAGTGTAACATAAAAAAGGCATAAAATTGTCTAGCTCAGATTCGCCAAAAACAAGGACAGCAATAATATTATCTGATGGATAACGTAATCAAGAGATGGTCAGGCGCTAAGGGCCGCTTGCAAATCACTAATCGGATTTAACGAATCACTAATCGCATCTAGGAAGCTAATCAAAATTAACCTCTTGCCATCACAAGATGCCATCAGTACCCCAAGTATGAGTTTTGCTTACCATATTTGGTTTTTCGTTTTACGTTTTTGTCCCGTGTTCATTGCGGGTTTTGTATGAAGTCGCGATAGGGATACCGATATGGAACTTTACAAAACGCGCAATGAGCACGGAGCAAAAACGATTCGTTTTTGTTCCGTGTTCAATGCGGGTTTTGTATGAAGCCGCGATAGGGATACCGATATGGAACTTTATGTTCTACTACAAATTTTCATCATACTTGCAACATAAAGTTCCGTATCGGTATCTCTATCGCGTCTTCATACAAAAACCGCAATGAACACGGATCAAAAAAGTAAAACGAAAAACCAAATACATATGTTAAGCAAAACTCATACTTGGGGTACTGTTTATTTTATTTTGTCAGATGGCATCCTCAAAAGATAAGCCGTTAATTTTTTTTATTAAAAAAAACTGGATTTTCCTATACACTATTTACACAAAAGAAACATTAACCTAACAAATTAGGTTAAACATGTTTATCGAACTGTAAATGGAAATGAAGTGTACGCTAATTATGTTTAGCTCGGTAAACGTGTTTAACTAAATACAATTAAATCAGATCTTTGTGCAAGCGGCCCTTAGTCTTATCAAATAAGTTTAGAAACTATTATATATCATACAATGAAATATAAAGAGTAAATTTAAGAGTAGTAGAGCTCTTTGTGAGGGGCTCGTCCGGGGAAGTACTACCACCACGCCTTTTTCTGCCGCCAAGCAGCAACGCTGTGTTTCGGTTTGAAGGGGGTGGTTGCCGGTGTAATTACAGGCACATGAGGCTTAACATCTGTATGCCTCAAGTTGGTGAACGCAGGGTATTGCATCGTAGGGCACGTTCCTATCGTGCGTGACTTGCGAGGCAATGCTTTGTTATAGGTGATGGTTACCACTTAACATCCGGTAGGCCATCTGCTTGTTCCATCAGCTAGTTGTATAAAAAAATAAAGGTGTAACTACAATTACAACGTCTACTTTCTATACTTACTTTACAAATATATACAAAATACTTCTACAGCAAGCAATTCCACCATTTCTAGCGTCATTATCATCAAATACGTTAAACGTTGTTCGAAACTCGCGAATTTTATACCTTCAATGTAATTCAAACTTATTACTAAAATTGGTACTATAATTCTAAGAAGCCATTAGTTCTTGATAGTTCTCTCAGGTTTTTGTCACGAGGAACGGGCTACATTCACCAAGTTTGTAAGACGTTTCAAAGTGGTCAAAGTCAAAAGAATCAATTCAATTGAATCACAAGGATCACTCAAGTGAAGACAGATTAAAATAGTACTTACTTAAAAAAAAGATACAGATACAATTATTTTTAACGTGTAAAAAAACATTTACCAAGACCGGAGGTTAAAAATAGTTTTATAGGTACGAGAAGAATTTGGTATGTCCCAAAAGTAATGTTTGGACGTGCCTCTGCCTACCCCCCTGAGCCCAGCTCAGGGGGCCCTCTAACCTAAGCTTTGAAAAGAGAGGGTCAGCCAGCTCCCGAAGCTAGAAAACCTTGAGCCTGCTCACAATTTTTATTGATTTTTTTAAAGGCCAATATAAGTTCAAGTGTGAAAGAGGGGGTGAGGGCCCGATTCTTTCTATGCACCGGGTCCCTTGTCCACTTAGCTACGCTACTGGCAGTGAGTCTAGAAACTAGAGATGGTGGAATAAAAGCTTTGAACATTCGCATCGCAAATACTACTACGGACCACGAACAACTATATTTCAATCAATACTCAATACATATATTGCTTGCACATGGTTTAGTTTTGGTACATACACAGCGTTGCCATACGTCCCGATTTTGGCGGGACGTCCCGATTTTTTAATCAAAATTAAATGTCCCGCGCGGGACAGGCTCAGTTCCGCTTCTCGGGGATAACTCGACGACGACTCGACAACTATTTAACGATGGGTAAATCTGATTTGAAATATCATATTTTTATTAAAATACCAAGGCTATTTTTGCTTATCTATTGTCACGTAAACGTAATTTGAACACAAATAAAAAGATTAATCTTTAAAAACATATTTATTGATTATAAACTTTTTTTTACTATGTCTCTCTTTCGACGAAAGAATCCCGCTTTTTTCACTCATAAAGTTCCAAAATCCGACTTGGCAAAAAAAAAAAAACTGGCAACGCTGTACATACATCAATGTTGTATCAGCAAACTTACCGCCGACAAACACATCAGGCGTGGCCGCTGTGGCCTCGCGGGGCTCACGGGGCATGCGTGGGGGCCAGCCCCCCCAGCCCCCCTTGGCCTGGGGGCCCCCTTGGAGACCCCCCTGGGGGCCTTGGGGGCGCTGAGACCCCGGCGCCCCCGCGCCACCTAGCCCGAAGATCACGGCTCAATACAAGTTCATTGGCAACATTTTGTACCAAATATGATCGCTCTATCTCTCCTTAGTATTGCGTAAGACATACTAGAATAACCTATACTAAAATCTGCCTGAACAATGGCTAAATATTCCGTATCAAGAAATATATCTGCTCCAGGATTCTAAATCCGTTCTCCCGTTACAGAGATAAATGGGAATAAACACACACAGTTTACCTTAAGTTTAACTTTCGCATTATTAATAACTAGCGGCCTGTCCCAGCTTCGCATGGGTGGTCATAAATTTTTTGAACATTTTAGGATAAACTTAAACCGTGTGTTCGAGCCTCGCGTCTACTTATTTCATACATTTGCACGCGCTTCTCCTTGAGTAAGTGAAATCGCACCCCGCGCGAGACCCGTGGACCCGTTAACATTTTTAATTTCGTCATATCTTTTGAATGGAATGTCCGATTTGAAAAATTTAAGAAGTAATCTATAGGTATTGAAACCGTCTTAATTATGAAATGATTTATTTGGATAAGGATTAATACCAAGGTACAAATAAAGACCCTTTTCTATCGGAGGCATTTCAATTAAATTTTTATAATAAAAGAACACTTATTGTGACATAACTATAATAGTTGGACATATGCTGTCGCGACATTTTTTGTAGATGATAACGTGTTCTACAAAATCGTAGTACATTATTTTGTTCTATCTTCAATAGTTTTCGCAGCGCACGCGATGTAAGGTTTTTTGTTTTCCACCTTGGGTTACATTATTGAAGTTTTAGTAAGGATCCCTGATTATTTTGAAAATATAATATAGCCTATGTTACTCAGGGATAATGTAGCATTCTAATGGTGAAAGAATTTTTGAAATCGGACCAGTAGTTTTTGAGCCTATTCGTTACATACAAAAATACAAAAATACAAAAATACAAAAATACAAAAATACAAAGTTTACCTCTTTATAATATTAGTGTAGATAGGCGTAAATACATTTATATCTGGGTCAGACGGTCCAACTAGGTGGGTCCAACTTTGACAAAGAGTTCAGCCAACGAATCCAACTCGGATGGGCAGCATTCGGGAAATTACGCCACAGATACCGTAAAGCCTCAAGACGAAAGTCCTACAATCAGTGTGTTGCCATTGATGACTTATGGAACTGAGACGTGGTCGCTTACTCAATAACAAGCTTAGAGTCGGAAGACGGAGAGAGCTATGCTGGGATTCTCTAAGTGATAAAATCAGAAATCCGAAGAATAAGCAATGTAGCCGACATAGCTATTAGGGGTCATCCATAAATTACGTCACACGTTAAGGGGGAGGGAGGGGGTCGACGAAGTGTGACAAGGGGTGGGGAGGGGCCCAAATTTTGTGACATCACATTTTTTCAATTATATTGAAATATAATTTAAATTGAAATAAAATAATTTCGGAACAAAAATTTCTATATGAAAATTACAAAATATGTGACATACTACACTAGGCAGGGGGGGGTCTCACAAATGTAAACAGCTGTGACAAGGACGGGAGAGGCGTCAAAAATTATGATTTCGTGTGACGTAATTTATGGATGGCCCCTTAGTAGGTTGAAATAGCAATGGGCAGGTCATATAGCTCGAAGAACTGACAACCGCTGGGGAATAAAGATTCTCGAATGGCGACCAAAAACTGGAAGACGAAGCGTGGGACGCCCTCCTACCCGATGGACTGACGACATTGAAAGGAACAGAGGGCTCAGAATGATTCTTCCTGGAAATGTTTAGGGGAGGCCTATTAGCAGTGGACTTCTGGCGATAACATAATCTATTTACAAAGATTTTTAACTCTTTACATGGCAGGGGACAGCCGGCTGACCCATAATGGTTGAATCGTGTGCACCAGTCGACTGAGGAGTTAATATAGTCCCAAAAGTTATTTTCCGAGTGGGATTTGAACCCACGACCTTCCCCTTGATACGGGGCCGCGCTAATCAACTGCGCCATCGGATTCTAATCACACTCGACGAATAACTTTTGGGACTATATAAAATAATAATTATAACCTATTTAGTTTTAAAAAGACACCAATGCTATCGCCAAGTTTTTTACATTTTTCATTCTTTTAACGCTAATATACAAAATCTATTGCAATTATAAGATTATTTAAATATCATAGAACTTAATTCAAAATGGCGTCGAAAAATAAAATAATTCAAAATGGCGTCGCGTATCGTTACCTCTCATTCACACACTATTGTCAACTATAGCTATATCTCTCTCTTACTCGTTATATGTATTGATGAGCGCCATTAAGGATTCGTTTCTTAAGACGCAGACAACCGTTAAACAACTTCTCGTTTGCATGCCAACGTTTTTGAAGAGATATAATCATCTGAATGTAGTTATGAAAAATCGCTAACAAAGTTTCGGAGAAAAATTAGGAAGTATAATTTTTGATCCTAACAAGTTTTTCGACCAAATAATTTTATTAAGTACAAAATCTAGTAAAAGAACTCTTTTGGTAGGAAAATTTTAATTTGCGAACGATGCGAATTGTTTGACGGTTGTCAACCTCTTAATTGGCTCGGGTTATACCTATAGTCGCGTAAAACACTCGCTGCAAACTCGGTCATAAATTATCGATTAGAAATGTCGATACATGTCCTCTCCGACCGCGCAACCACCGGGCGCTCTCGCCGAGTCATTCCTTTTATCGATAACGTGCATGCGCCCGCGCCGATTACTCTCAACACTAGTGTTATGATGATTTATGACCGAGTTTGCAGCGAGTGTTTAACGCGACTATAATAACTATTCAACAGTTTATAATACAAATATATCATAATAATCACATAGTTTCTTCATACTGAAACCTAATTTAAAGAACCATTGTGAGAGAAAATAGATGCTTATCATAATAAAAAAATTGTAACAACCCTAAGCTCTGTACCCTAAGTCGCTTTCGTGAGTACCCTAACTCACTTTACTGAGATTCGCTTTTCGTATTCCGTTATTCATAAGATAAGAAAAACTTTTATATTCTCTCTAATTTCAACTGAGCCTGTGAAAATATAGTTCAATAAACAAACAAACAAACTTCCTTAGTAATAAAACTTACCACTATCAGGCACAGCAGCAGCGGATAAGTTAGGCGGCGGTTGCGCCACCAACGGCGGCGGCCATCCCCCCCATCCGCCCCAGCCCCCCGAGTAGCCCCCAGGGGGACCCCCAGGGGGGCCTCCGGGTCCGGGGGGGAACCCGCCGGGGGGTCCGCTGGGTCCGCCGGGGCCTCCGGGACCCGGGTTGAAGTTCGGCGGCGCTTGGCTGAAGTTCGGCCCACCGGGCATTACGGGGTATCCCATTTGGTTGTCTAGAAACATAATGAAACTTATTTTAGAGCCTGTAATGCTCAAACAGCTCAGCTCTGCTCAGCCTCTGATCTTAGTTTAAAGTTGTAGTATTTCGTATTATAAAAACAAAACAAAAAGTAATACCGCGTTTACACTCAGCTCGTGTCCGTGGAAATATGCAGGGACATGGGCAATGCGAGAATGTAAACAGTAAGTACCCCAAGTATGAGTTTTGCTTACCATATTTGGTTTTTCGTTTAACGTTTTTGTTCCGCGTTCATTGCGGGTTTTGTATGAAGACGCGATAGGGATACCGATATGGAACTTTACAAAACCCGCAATGAGCACGGAGCAAAAACGATTCGTTTTTGTTCCGTGTTCATTGCGGGTTTTGTATAAAGACGCGATAAGGATACCGTTATGGAACTTTATGTTCTACTACTAATTTTCATCATACTTGCAACATAAAGTTCCGTATCGGTATCTCTATCGCGTCTTCATACAAAACCAGCAATGAACACGGAACAAAAACGTAAAACGAAAAACCAAATATGGTAAGCAAAACTCATACTTGGGGTACAGGCCACTTCCATGTCCGCTCGCGTTAACGTTCGCGTCGCCCGCGCTCCCTAAGTGTCCGGGCTAAATGTTAACATACGTTGCCGGCGACGCTGCCGCGGACATATGGCCGGCCACATTTCCGTCCACGCGAATGTCTAAATGTAAACGCGGTATAAGACTATTTCGATTTCCGAAATTCATTTCGATTTTCCGGCGGATTCTGTATGCAAATCCAAATACTAAAATCAAAAATAAAAGTTAGAATAGAGACACTGTTGTCACTTGACAGAGATTTGTGTGATGAACATAGATGTTTGTTGCCTATCAAGATTTTAACATGGTACTTCACATCACTATTCGTGATCGCGCATTCGTCTTATTTATACTATAGCGCCACTAACCAGCACTGAGATCATACAGCAAATGCTGAAAGATGGGCTTTTTTTTGTCATCAAACTAATTATAACAGCTCCTTTGTTAATTTAGATATTTATAAATTCCACACAGCACTATCTAGCCCTAAACTAAGCAAAGCTTAAAATAAAGCTTGTAATATGGGACCTAGATAGCTGATATAATACTCAAATACTTTTTTTTTGTAAATATTTAATAACACCCAGTTAGAGATCAAACATCTATGTTCATCATACAAATATTCATTCTGTGAGGGAATCCAACCTACGGCTTGGAGCGCAGAAGGCAGAGCTACTACCAACTGAGCTGTGAAGGCTGTCAAAACACATGACATGTACTCACTTCCAGGCGGAGGCTGGTTCATGGGCGGCTGGTTCATGGGCGGCTGGTTCATGGGCGGCTGTTGGATAGGCGCCGACTCTCCTGGAGGCATCTCGTCGTTCTCAGACGGAGTCTTCTCCTCCTGGTTCATCTGCTGTTGGTTTTGTGCTGCCGAGTACAATACAAGATTAATAAAAGCTTTGAATATTATTTTGAATTGAAATGAAATATATGTTTATTGACACAATAGGATACAGTACATTATTAAAGAGTAGAGGAGCTCTTTGTGATTGGCTCGTCCGGGGAAGTACTACCACCACGCCTTTTTCTGCCGCCAAGCAGCAACGCTGTGTTTGTAGTTTTTTTTTTTATGCTACTTATTAAAAAACGTTTTTTTTTATACAACTAGCTGATGGAACAAGCAAGCAGATAGCCCATCTGATGGTAAGTGGTAATCATCACCTATACAAAGCATTGCCACGCAAGCCGCGCACGATACGAACGTGCCCTACGATACACTGCCCTGCGTCCATCAACTTGAGGCATACAGATGTTAAGCCTTATGTGTCTGTAATTACACCGGCAACCACACTCTTCAAACCGAAACACGTTGCTGTTTGGCGGCAGAAAAAGGCGTGGTGGTAGTACTTCCCCGGACGAGCCCTTCACAAAGAGCTCTACTACTCTATTTTGACATACCATCTTTCAGCCAGGGCGGCGGTTGGTTCATGAACGGTGGGCCCTGTCCAGGCTGCATCATCGGCCCACCATTGGGCATGGGGCCTCCCATTCCCATCTGCATCTGTTGGTGAGGCCCTCCTTGCGGCATCATTCCTATAGCACCTGTCATCAGAACAGGATATTAACTCCATAAACAAAGAATAAATATTTTATACTAGCTGGCGCCCGCGACTTCGTCTGCGCTGATGGTAGACTTTTTCCTACTTACTTGACACTTATCATCATGTTTTGGACAATTCACACAATATCTTTATAAATTGTAGCCTATGTGTTATTCTGGTGTATAAGCTATATTATTGTAAAGTTTCATTAAAATCCATTCAGTAGTTTTTACGTGGAAAAGTAACAAACATCCATCCATCCATCCATACTTACAAACTTTCACGTTTATAATATTAGTAGGATTATGCTGATGGAACAAGCAGATGGCCTGCCTGATGTTAAGTGGTAACCATCACCTGTAAAAAAGCATTGCATCGTAAGTCACGCTCCATAGGCACGTGCCTACGATGCACTGCCCTGCGTCCATCAACAATTCTAACAGATATTTTATCGTATAAAATATCTAATGCTCCGGTCACATGATAATCTATTGGCGATCCTAAAAAATAATCTATATACACTAATATTATAAGGAGGAAAGATTTGTATTTTTGTATGTTTGTAACAAATAAACTCAAAAACTACTGGTCCAATTTTAAAAATTCCTTCATCATTAGAATTCTACATTATCCCTGAGTAACAAAGGCTATATTTGAATGTAAAAAAATGTCCACCTGTACAAAGCCGGGACGAGCCGCTAGTATTAATATATAAAAATGAATCCCTATTTCCCTTGGTCACGCCATACGCGTAAACGGCTGGACCGATTTCGCAAATTCTTTTTTTGTTGTGTTTGTTATTGTCAGGAGAAGGTTCTTATGAAAGAAAAAATAATAAAATTGCGCATAAAATTAGAAAATTTAAGAATACTTAACCACCATATAAAATTATTTCTAATCTAACCTTAGCGCTTAGGATTAGTAATATAAACTATTTCATGTAACCTTAAGAAGTTTGACATAATTGACAACACTGATTGATACCAATTCGAATTCAATATTCATAGTTAAGACAGGACAACGTCTGTCGGGTCAGCTAGTAATAAATAAATAGATAGTAAATTCCCTACGTACCGGAAGCCGCCAAAGCCTCGATCTCGCCCTGCGTTATAACCTTGCAGTTGATGCCCGGCCCCTCCTGCGGCCGGGTCCAAGTGGTCTCGCGAGTGCGC
The DNA here is from genome assembly GCA_932294275.1 of Chloroclysta siterata. NCBI lineage: Eukaryota > Metazoa > Arthropoda > Insecta > Lepidoptera > Geometridae > Chloroclysta > Chloroclysta siterata. Next base: position 5,708,179 of record OW028595.1, read on the forward strand.
GCGTGGTAGAAGTAAGACTTGCCGTCCTCGGACTTAGTCTCTACCCACAGTTCGGGGTTAGGCTGCGAAAAACATCATATTTTTTATAAAATTCAGTTTAATCAATTTATACAACGTGAATAATGATACCCCTATAAAGTATAAGGCCAAAAACCAAGAACTCTCTTTTCTTGTCGTGTCACTCGTTTCTTTCGAAACGGTGTGGTGAAAGGATTTTAAGTGCGCCTCAAGAGGCTCCTTTCAAGCACTTGACACATGTAATAGAACTTTTTAGGTTCTACGACATGCCGGTTTCCTGACGATGTTTTCCTTCACCGTTTGAGAGTACTGGCATTGTGAGTAAGGGCTACCAAATAGTGTGTTTAGTTTCATATCGGAAGAAAGGCATTTCAGGAATGAAAACCTTCCAAATTTCAAAAGTCGTAAAACTTAATGTTGTTCGTCATGACCTCCTGTCCTCTACTCCTCTACCTCGTATCCTATAGGATACCCTATTTTCTGGTTATAGGGGTATTATGTTACACGTGGTATAACTAATGAAAAAATTAAGATATGTTTTAAGAATTGTTTAGAAAACCGACAAAAGGACAGGAAATATTACCATGTTAGGTATGCCCGTAACACCAGGAGGGGGCCCTCCATACGGCGGCGGCTGCCCCATCATGTTGGGAGGCGGTCCCATCGGCCCCCCGGGCATCATGCCCGGCGGGGGACCGTAGGGAGGCGGCCCCCCCATCATACCCGGCGGGGGCGGTCCCATAGGCCCCCAGTTAGCATCGAAGTTGGGTGCGTTGGGAAACCGCGGCGCACCTCCACGTCCTCTAAAGAATCCTCGACCCCGCATGGGGGGGCCTTGGGGGCCGTAGCCTCGACCTCGGAAGCGTGGAGGTCCGTTCATCCACGAGTGGGGTGGACGACCGCGACCGTTCCTGTTGTAATACAATATTTCAGATTAATTTTGTGATGCAACACGCTTGAAAATAAGCTGAACAACTTTTATTACTAAGGACCCTATTACTAAAACTCTGCTGTCTGTATGAAATTTGAAATGAAATTTATTGAGTATGTCTGTCATCAGGCTGTATCTCATGAACCGTGTTAGCTAGACAGTTGAAATTTTCATGTGCCGCTATAACAACAAATACTATGTATGATGTATTTCTGTTGACGCTTTAACAACAAATACTAAAAAATAGAATAAAATAAATATTTAAGGGGGCTCCCAAAATCCCAAAAAAACGTGTTTTTTTGCCGTTTTTATAGATAATGGTATGGAACCAAAGAAGAGATGGCAGTTTTATTGGCCTTTCAAGTTAGTGTAGCCCTTAGCAACCATTATTGTTTGTAAAATTTATATTAATGAATAATGATTTAAAATACAATTTAACACACATATTAGTCAAAATCAAAATCAAAATCAAAAATCAATCTTCAGTCATTATTATACATAAATTATATTGTAATAAGGATCAAATAAAGGAACCCAAAGGAAAGAATCACTATTATGTACATTCTTATCAATACACAGCATTGCAGGATGTCAGTGCAGATCTCATTTCTTCACCGAAAATGCGACTGCAAGTCTGATATAAACTCGCTCATGCTTGATATAGTGCATTCTGCATCATTAGACATGTTCACAATACATATCTGACCAAAAGGACAGGTTTATTATGGGTCTGGTCTATGTACCGCACATAGAAAAAATTGAAAAAAATTGAAGATTACCATTCAAATGCAATTTCATTAATATGTAGGATAATATAGTTGTTCACTAAATGTTGAACTGTTCGAATTTCTTACTATGTGCACACTTCTAGAGCCGCCATGACAGTCTGTAATTGACGTTTGACATGACGTTTGATAAGACGCATTGCATTTTATGATATTCACTCTCAAGCTTGACATAAATAACAGTTGTCAAAATGACATTCACGCATGTCAGTCCGCCATATTTTTAGTGCATTGTGTTGCTCTACTTGATAAAGAAAATCTTATTAAGCAAGAAAACAAAGTAAAAATGAGGCAAATAAGCACTTAAAATAGTTACTATATTGCTAAGCGATAATTATATGTACTGTACATAGACCAGACCCCGGCTCCATATATTGATGAAACAACGCCTTTGTACAGCGTCGTAGTTCCACATGGACAAAGTCGTGGAGTGAACACTGTGTGTTAGACCCATTGTGCCCACAACGGTAGATCCGCGCTTGGGTTAATGTTTATATTCTGACTTAATCTCAACATAACTGCTGGATAGATTAGGGCCGGTTTCACCATGCTCTGTTAGATTAACGAAGGATTAAACGGCCGTAAAAAATGACAAAATGTACGCGTTTGACATCTAAGGTCAGATTTAACGGCCTGTTAATCCCTTATTAGTAACTAACAGAGCATGGTGAAACTGGGCCTTAAGAGCTGATTTAACCATGCTCTGTTAGATTAACAAAGGATTAAATAACCATTAAATATGTCAAAATGTACGCATTTGACATCTAAGGTTAGATTTAACGGCCGTTAATCCTTGATTAGTAACTAACAGAGCATGGTAAAATCAGCTCTAAGAATTAGAAACTTATACCATTCAAATGAAGTCCCAGGTAACAGCCAGTTTGTGTATTAATATGAATATTGATGTAAACTATGCACACCACTATCTAGCCTCAAGCAAAGCAAAGCTTGTTACTATGGGAACCAGATAGACAATAATTATGTATATAATTACATTTGTATTATAATATAATAAAACACTTAGTACCAGTATATGAGTCAAGCTGTAGGTGGAAGCTAGTGGTTAAATAATCATGCATTGATATCAAAACAGTAGCTTTTAAAATCATATAACTAGGTACTTTACTTACTACTACTACTAACTGGGAACCAAATAACTGATACAAGCTTTGCCTAATTTGAGGCTAAATATTGCTGTGAAAATCGTACTGTTTACCAAATAATAGCCAAGGACAACAAGCAGGTAAAAAACAATGCTGATTTAGTTTATTATTTCAGTTTAGTAGGCTTTTTTATAGAAACATGTATATTGTTAGACAACCATATCCTGGGACCAAAACATCTTCAAAAGCAGCCATTTCAGTTATAATTGTGATCCAGGCAAAATGCGAAATTACAGCCCACACGGTATTTTTGACCTACCTGAAATTCCCACGTCCGCGGTTGCCGCGAAACCCATCTTCGTCTTCGTAGCCCTCATCGTAGCCTAAGATATCGCCAAATTCTTTTTCACCTAGATTATCCGCACCTTCGTTGCCAATCCCCGCTTCCGCCATCGACGCTTCTTGCATGTCCATTTTGTATTCCTCGTCCATCATCTTAACACACTATAACTAATACTTCACCGAATAAACTTAAGTCAACATATCACTTATCCCTAAATTTATTGAAATACCACTACACGCGTTGGTAAAAATTGATAATTCAACGAAAGTCAACAATCGCTAGCACAATGTTCATGTTCAACCAAAATGGCGGCACGCGGGACGGCACGCATAAATGAACCACAGATTATGTTCATACGGTACGTACGCGGTACGGTACGGTATCTAACCACAGAGCTTTTTTTTTTAATGTAGGTGGATCTTGGAGGAAATATCATAATTTGATATTTCCTCTACTAAATCATATGTATGTATGTCCTGCAGGCCTATTGGCTATCTTTTGCAGTGCCAGTGACTAACAGGCTTCGGTTGTACACCGAACTTTGATGACAACTGAGAATTTCATAACATTGGTATTGCCTATCACATTGAGTGGATATCAAGTAACGGTGATTAACGGCGGGGAAGAACGGCCTTCCGGTGCTCTTCGTCGCGCCACTGGACAACACTATTTTCTATCGACTAATAGACAACTAAGTTTAATTATGCCTTTTGATCATTACAGTACTACATTTTAGAGATGCGTTTTATTTAAACTTGGCAGTTTATTTAAACTTGAGAAGTGAGGCTTACTGGTAAATTCGTGTTATTTTGTCTCGACCGAGTGTATTATTTAGTTTTTATGTTTTTTCATACAGCTTGCTTATGGGACAAGCCGATGGCCCACCTGATGTTAAGTGGTAGTTAGTGTCTTTGTTATATGTGATGGTTACATCACATATTAAAACAAAGTACTGCCTCGTAAGTCACGCATGATAAACCGATAGGAACGTGCCCTACTATGCACTGCCCTGCGTCCATCAACCTCAGATACATTGAAAAACTATGATATCCGCAGGAACTTAAAAAAATTGTGTCGCGAATACTCAGTAGGTTCCTACTCTTATTACTTAGGTATCTACTTTTTTTTTTTAGTTATTATAAAGTTAGTTTGTTTATTTAAATAACATACCTACATAAACTTACAATCAAAGGCAAGTAGGTACAACTAAGTAGGCAAGTAGGTTTGAAGAGTGTGGTTGCCGGTGTAATTACAGGCGCATCACGTGAGGCTTAACATCTGTATGCCTCAAGTTGATGGACGCAGGGCATTGCATCTTAGGGATCGAGGATCGATCTGCTAGATCGAGCACGTTACTTTTCGCCTCAGTGGCCCAGGAAAAGAAACTCACCTGTATTCAGTAGAGCATCTACCTTCTAGTACCCAGCTACCTAGTCTTTGTCATTATCCCCACTGGTGGGGACAGCTTAGTGGGGATTACGACAATAAACCGTCTTATCTAGTATCTATCTACCAGAGAGAGGGCCAAATGGTGCAGTGCACAGGGCCCTCGAGCTCAGGGGGCCTTCTAACCTTAGCTTTGAAAAGAGAGGGTCAGCCAGCTCCCGAAGCTGGAGAATGACCCTGCACACAATTTTATTGATTTTTTTTAAAGGCCAATATAATTTCAAGCTATGTGGAAAGAGGGGACGAGGGCCCGATGCTTTCTCTATGCACCGGGGCCCTTGTCCACCTAGCTACACCACTGCTACCTACGTAGTCTACTCTCGGTTTATTGTCGTAATCCCCACTAAGCTGTCCCCACCAGTGGGGATTATGACAATCTTCAATTTTTTTTGGCGTTTTCCCCACTAATATGTTAAATCCTGGTTGGTGGGGATTATGACAATAAAAATAATTTAGGTTTATTTTATTTTACCGCTCGACATTCGGTGCCTTCTAAAATAAAATCAAATTTTAATTAGTTTTAAGTATTTCTAGGATAGGAGGTATTTAAATTGATATACAGTACAATTAGGTAGGTACTTACAACATTTGTAGGTATAATTACCTGAGTAAGTACTGATTGGTTTAGTCAAAAATAGCATTTTTTCGCTCCATTATACATTATTTGTATATTGGTGGACTTTGGTGGCGAAGCGAACGAAGATCTTACAGTCAACTTGGACAATTTAGCATTGTATGTATGTTATGTATGTATGTATGTTTGTCTGGACATAACTTTCGAGCCGTTGGACTAATCTGGTAGGTCGATTTGAGTTTCCTGGTAAAATAATTGTCTCATCATCATCAGCCTGAGAAGTCCACTTCGGGACATAGACCTCATATACAATGCGAACTGTCTGGTAACTATTGCTAACAACAACATAGCAATAATCTCTATCTATAGATCTCCCTCTTATAAAAACCTAGACAAATTTGTATCATGCTTGGATAATATTCTATCTACACTAGCCTCTTACAAAAATATTATCGTACTTGGGGATATCAACATAAATATTATCGACACTGAGATAACGGAGAAATCGTCTGATTATATAAATATGCTGGCTTTTCATGGTCTGCTCCCGTCTCACACCTTCCCGACGAGAAATGAGACCTGTTTAGACCACATTTTCTTAAAAACCAATTTTCACGCTACAACCCTAGTTATTCAGAACAGTTTGACTGATCATCATTCCGTACTACTAGCAATCAAAACAAGAAACAAAATCCTAACAACCACACAAATTATTGCGAAAGTTGACTTCAACGCTGTAAAAGTAGAGCTCAATTATACCGATTTTTCCTCCGTTTTGAACGCTACAGACTGCAACATTGCAACTGATACTTTTATTGAACTTTTGAGAAACATAATAAACAAAAATACGAAACACATAAAACTTTCCCGGCGAAAAACTCCTCTAAAACCATGGATTACGCCGGGACTGATACGTTGCATTCGCCACCGTGACAACCTTCACAGAAAAGTACGTAAATCTCCGGATAATGACAGTCTATTAGTAATTTACAGGAGATACAGAAATTTCTGTAACTCTCTTCTATGTAAACTTAAAAAAACATATGAAAAAGAACAATTTGAAAAAGCTGGTAGTAATATCAAAAAAACATGGGAAGTTATAAACAATATTACTAATTATAAAACGAAAAAATCACTACCTCAATACCTACTTTATGGAAACGATCCAGAACTCCGCATTAGCTCTGTTAACGAGTTCTTCGCAAACATAGGTAAAAACTTGGCTGAAAAAAATATAACTGCAAATAAAATAAATTCAAATACTAATAAAGAACCTTTAAACTCTTTTGGGCTTATGGAAATCGACACATCAGAAGTATTAGCACTTATAAACTCCCTGAAAGTAAATTGTTCCACTGGATGGGATAACATATCTACTAAAATTATAAAACAAAACACAGGTTCCCTTCTCACTCCTCTAACCTATATTTGTCAACTAAGTTTTCGTACTTCTGTCTTTCCTAAGGCTTTCAAAAAATCTATAATTCTACCTATTCACAAGTCGGGCGATAAGAACACTTTTTCCAACTATAGACCTATATCGATCCTGCCAGCATTATCCAAAATACCTGAAAGATCCTTGAACAATAGGCTTGTCAATTATCTGGAGAGCAAGCAGCTGTTATCAAGTAATCAATTTGGATTCCGCAAAGGCAGATCTACAGCGGACGCTGTAACAGAACTCAACAACTACATAGTAAAACGTCTGGATAGCGGCACTAAATGTGTGGCTATTTTCCTAGACCTGGCTAAAGCATTTGACACTGTGTCTACTACTCTACTTGTTGATAAATTAGCACTTCTGGGTGTACGAGGTAACCAACTTAAGCTATTTGAAAGCTATTTAACCGAAAGAACCCAGTGTGTAAAAATTGGAGAGCATGTGAGTAGTGAGTTACCGGTCACATATGGTATTCCGCAGGGTTCTATCTTAGGCCCGACTCTGTTTTTGGCCTACCTTAATCAGACATGTGAGCTCGAATTGCAAAACGGTAAGCTACTCGCTTTTGCAGACGATACCGTTCTACTAGCACAGGGAAATTGTTGGGATGAAGCTTTTCTAAATTCACAATCAAATTTTGATCTAGTCTCTTCAAGCCTCTACCAAAACATCCTAACTCTCAACCCTACGAAAACCAAATACCTGGCTTTTTCTCTACGTAAACGCGGACTACCGAACGCCGTCACCCACTCGCTAAGAGCTCATACCGCACTCTGTCTCCAAGACTCCAGTTCCCGTTTTACCTGCATTTGTCCAAAAATTGACACTTGTAATACCATAAAATACTTAGGCATTATTATTGATCACAAATTATCATATGAACCCCATATAAACCTTATCACCTCTAGAACCAGAAAACTAATTGCTATATTCAAAAATATTAAACATGCAGCAAACAAAAACCAGCTACAAAATACATACTATGCTCTATGTCAATCGCTCCTTACCTATTGTTTAACTGCATGGGGCGGGGCCCTAAAAACTCACCTAATCCCGCTTGAAAGGGCACAGAGAGCAGTTTTAAAAGTGGCTTTTTCACTGCCATTTATGTACCCCACAAAACGACTCTACTCTGAATGTAATGTACTATCTGTGAGACAGCTCTTCATACAACAGCTAATTCTAAAACAGCACAGCATCAACCCAGATATAAAAGTAGAAAATCAAAGAAGACCTGATAAATTATTCCATATCACAAAATACAAAACTAAATTTGCTCAAAAACATTTACTCTTCTTAGCGGCATACCTCTATAACAGAATAAATAAAACTCTATCGATCCACAATACAACACAAAGAGAATGTAAAAAAAAACTAAAATATTACCTTTCGAGCCTAGACTACATGCAAACGGAAGCGTTGTTATGCATTCAATCTTGACGACGACGTAAGATAACGATTTTCTGTATTCGCACACACCCACACTCACACATAGACCCTCACTCACATAATATACACACAAACGCACATACACTTACATCCACTAATCACACCTATACACCATCATCCTCTCTTACACATCCTACAAATAGCATATACGCAACCTATTGGAGTCCTATATTGTTTTTTTTTAATATTAGTTTTTAGTGATTAGGTACTTAGTTTGTGTACATACTCTTTGTTTTTGTTTTGACCTGTTCACCTACTTACTCAACCTATCATCTCTCAATCAGAGCCGAAGCAGAGACCCTTGTGTCTAAACACAAGTTTTTTAACTTAGTTAGAGCAAGGTTCAACGTTTTTCACTGTAAAGTACAGATAGAGACCAAATTGTTAAATTGTAAATTCAACAAAAACTGTATTCGTCAACACACCGCACCTATGTTGTACCTACTACAATGTAAAAATTTTCTGTATTTTTGTTTCTGAAAATAAATACCTATTATTATTATTATTATTATATTTCCAGGAAGAACGATTCTGAGCCCTGTCCATCCACCGACACCCTGCAATCCAATGTCGTCAGTCCATCGGGTAGAAGTGCGTCGCGTGCTTCATTTTCCTGTTCGTGGTTGCCATTCGATAACCTTTATTCCCCAGCGGTTGTCAGTTCTTCGAGCTATATGCCCAGTGTAATATAAAAAGACTGGCATTCCAAAACCACTTTTACTTTTTTTCTAGACTGCCCGGTTTTTAAGATACAACGCAAAATTCAAATTTACATAATCTTTTAGATTTTTTTTGATATCAAAGTTTTTTACTGGTCAGTAAGTTCCTTTGCTTTTCCTTACATTTTTTTTGTAATATATTAGGAAGGCACTTAGTTAGTTCTTATAATATGGTGTCAGCGACCTGGTCTGATTATGGAGCCAAGGTCTGTTCAACGGAACTCTTTAATAAACAGGCCATTAGGGTTGAAACTACCTTACTACTAGTAGTTCGCCCCGAACTGAGATCTCGTGATGCGACCCGACGAACGCACCAAAACGTTGAGTAGGTGGTAGTCAAAGGCAAGTCCAAACATTATGTTTGGACTTTTTTCTGACTACCGCCTACTAACTCAGTACGGTAACCAAGTTTCAACTCTATTGGCCTATTTATTGAAGAGTTCCGTTGAACAGACCTTGGCTCCATCATCAGACCTGGTCGTTGTCACCATTTTATGAGAACTGAGTACCTCCTTAATTTATTTCAAGAAAAAAAAAATAAGAAAAAGCAATGGAACTGGCCGACCAGTAGAAAAACCTTGATGCCAACGAAACTCTTAGAGATGGGAGCTCTTGGGTCGCTGGTTATCTTAATTTAACTTTTTTGTTGTATCTCAAAAACCGAGCGTCCCAGAAAAAAAGTAAAAATTGTTTTGGAATGTCCAAACAAAGGCCTTTCGTATGACATGTAACTAGATTTTTTTATGTCACTTTTTTTATTTTTGCCCTCTTAAAAAACCCCATATCTCAAAAACCCTTCATCCGATTTTACTCATATACTTACCAGTAAATTTCTCAAGTACAAGCTATCGACATATCAAATTTCATGCTGATCGGATCAACGGTTCTAAAGTTATCGCCAGACAAACATACATACATACATACATATATACATACATACATACATACATACATAAAATGCCAAATCGCCCAAGTTGAAACTAAGATCTTCGTTCGCTTCGCTCACTCGATCAACTACTACTTGGTTACCATACTAAGCTAGAAGGGGTTAGTCAGAAGCAAGTCCAAATATAATGCTTGGAATTACCTCTGACTACCACCTACTTTAATTTTTGGGAGCATTCGGATCGCATCCCTAAGATTCTTAAGGGAACAAAAAAATTCAATTTTCGACTGAGCCAATCTGTACTGTAATTTTCTACAAATTTTGTAAGTACCTACCTCATTTTACCTACCGTATACAAATTTAAATACCTCCTATCCTAGAAATACTTATATCTAATTAAAATTTGATTGAAATGAAAGTAGCTTAGTTTTATTTTAGAAGGCACCGAATGTTGAACAGTTATATAAAATAAACCTAAATTATTTTTATTGTCATAATCCCCACCAACCAGGATTAAACATGTTAGTGGGGAAAACGCCAAAAAATGTTAGAAGATTGTCGTAATCCCCACTGGTGGGGACAACTTAGTGGGGATTACGACAATAAACCCTACTCTCGTACCTACAAGGAATACCAAGATTCGGTATAATTTTTCAATTTTTTTTGTATATTTTTTAGTTACAAGCTCGCAAAATAAATAATGATTTAGAAAAATCCTGGATTCTTATCAGCTCCCGCGATCATAGTCCTCTTCGGGGGCCAAGGATGCCTTCCGTACACTCCTGCTGGTTTCCTACCATAGCTTGGAAACGGTCTCTTACAGTCCGGAGTGCCCAAATACGGGAAGCCACTGGGCGGGCACAGGGAATGTCTCTCTGCTCTTTAGTCTGTAAGAACTTTTGCTTGCACAATTCAGGGCAGGAGTCTTCATAGACCGACATCGCGGTTGGGTACAGATTACCGAGCAAGCACCAGTTACAGCCAGGCTTGTTGTAGAACCCGCGGCATGGAGGCTTCATACATTGAGTTACTTCTGTATCTTTGAGGTTAATTGGAGTCCCACAGCTGGTCGAGAAGTAGGCGGTAAGGATCGTGTTCACGAGGGGAGATACTCTCTTTTGTAATTTTGGTTTGGGTTTGTTGAATGGGTATGTTCGCACTAGTTTTGGGCTTATATCAGGGTTTGAAGACGCTGAAGAGGGCAGAGGTCGGGGAGTAAGATTAGTCGGGCACTCTGAAGTATCCATAGGAATAGCTTGAGCGGAGAGAGAATTTTCGGCGGATTGTGGTTTGATGGCGGCGCAAGAGCCGAAGATGCCGAGTGGTCCTCGGCCGCAAGGTCCACAGGAGCCACCTGGGGAGATGGGGCCAATAGGCAGCGGTCCACAAGGGCCACATGCACCACAGCCGCAAGGGCCACAAGCACTACAAGGACTGCAGGGGCCACAACCACCACATGGACCACAGGGGCCACAACGGCCACAGTGGCCACAAGCACCGTAGGGGCCGCAAGAGCTACAAGGACTGCAGGGGCCGCAGGAGCTACAAGGGCCGCAGGGGCCACAAGGACTGCAAGCACCACATGGACCATAAGAGCCACATGGCCCACAAGGGCCGCAACCACATGTGCCACAGGAGCCACAAGGACCGAAGGGCCCACAAGGACCACATGGCCCACAAGGGCTACATGAGCTATAAGGACCGCATGGCCCACAACCACCACATGAACCGCAACCAGAACTGCATGAACCAGAACCGCAACCACAGGGTCCGCAACCAAAGGGTCCGGTACAACAAGAACCCCAACCAAAGGGGCCACACCCTATACCACAAGGACGGCTACCCCAAGGGAGACAAGGCCCACAACGGCCGCAGGGCCCATATGGACTACACGGGCCGCATGGACCCATAGGACCACAAGGCCCCCATGGTCTAAATGGTCCACAACAAGATCCACAAGGCCCACAAGTGCGGCATAACCTACAGAGAGGACTAGGGCAAGCTCTAAAATACTTGCTACAAGAGCAGGGACCGCAACCGCGGCATACTCCACAGCACGCACATGCAGCACATGTATCGACAATGGGACCGCAGGGTCCTGGATTAGGAGGGTTTGGACCGCACGGGGCACTAGGAGTCACAGGGCCGAAGTTGCAGGAGCAAGGTCCGGATGCCACATTGTAGGGGCCGCAGAACCAGGACCCGTGAGGGTAGTTGTAGCAGCCGGTCATGGCTTGGATGCATTTGGCAGGCGTGTCGCAGGGAGAGGGCAGACAGCTGCCACACTCGCAGGGCAGTGAGCACCCACAAACGGTGGATAGCTGTTTCACTATCTCGGATAGGTTGGACTCTGGGTTTATGTGAGATTGTTCGAAACAGTCCGGGCAAGGGAAGAAGTACGAGCGGAAATTGGAATCCACGGTGACCGTTGGTAAGTGTTGAGAGTTGTTAGGAGATTCGCTGTAATCGGTATAGGTCGTCGGTGTGTATTGAGAGGGGTAGTCAGTATTGAAGATGGCTGATTGAGATCTTGGTATAAATTGGCACGAGCAGTACGGGCACTCAGTAGGGCTGCTCATGAAACAAGGACAGGATTCACTCTTGTGCAACGAGCTCTCGTTCCTCTGCGGTTCTTCTACTTTCACCGGCTGCAACTGCTTCATTCTCCTGATAGGAATGTCGCGAATCGCTCTAAGTTGCTCTCTCAAGCCCCTCTTCGTTCCAAGATTCGCTGAAAGGATGATTTCGTATTGTAATCGCAATCCTGTCAGGCAACCTGCCTAACACTAACCTAAGCCTTTCTAAATAACTAAATGCTTATGCATGCAACGGAATACCTAAATGAAGACATGGCTAATATACAAATAAAAGAAGTTGTAGTGATTCAACAGTGTTTATTAATGTATGGATTTTACAGAGTTTATAATCATTGAATAATGTGGTTCATTGTGTAGTATTATGAGTTTTGATTCAGGCTTGGGTCTCATTTATTCTTGGGGTAGCCTAAGCTTGGAAACCAAAAGCGTTGAACGATTTAGGATAGGGATTCTTATAGTTTGGAATAGAGGAGTAGTTGAAGAACCCTGGTTTCAAATTAGGCTTATCTCTTTCCTCTTTAGTCGAAATTACTTTTGGCTTCTCAAGTGGGGGACAAGCTTCGTATATAAACCTACTTGACGACCTTTTGTGTCGGATAGGGCTCCTACTCTTGTCGCATTCGGAAAAAGGCTTATTGATATAGGACATTTTGTGACCAGATTTGTTGGAACTGAAACACGACTTTGGTGCATAATGAGTGGAGGTAGGCTTTTGATTATTATTACTAGGTTGGTAAGTTTCTGAAGAGAGAGGGTCATTTCTTTTGGGGCTAGCCTGGGTGCTAAACGGCGTAATCAAAGAAGACATCGTCGGAGGCATCCTATATTGCATTTTAGGTTCTTTCGGTGCCATGGCCATAGGAGGGGCTACCGTGTTGAAAGGAAAAAACTTAGAAATACCAGTACGGGTGTGATTAGAGCTTTCTCTAGGTAAAGGAGTCTGGATTTTGTTTCCAGGAACTACACCAGACTTAGGAGGGGGCCTAGGACCGGATCCAATTTCACCTACCATTGCAGGGCACATACAAGCCGGACAGGGACACTTGGGACCGCAGCAGGGTCCACATGGTCCGCATGGCCCACATGGCCCACATGGGCCACATGACCCACTTGGGCCACACGGCCCACATGGTCCACCACCACATGGGCCACAACCACATCCTCCTACAGGAGTACAAGTCCCGCTAACATGATACGGTCCACAAAACCAATAGCCATAGGGGTAGTAGTAATAGCCAGTCATGTATTGGGTACAGCGTGGGGGCGTGTTGCAGGGTGGAGGAAGGCAGCCACACCCCCCAGCACAACCACATGGACCACACGGGAATGGACAAGGGCATCCACAATTACTCGGTTTGCAAGAGTAGTTCCTCGTAGATGTCACTTGAGAAGCAGAAGTTTGTAGAAGACCAGGGGAGAAAACATTGCCAAGTGAAAAGGGTGTCTGGAGGGCTTTCGTGAACGGATTGATGACATCGTAGGGCATGGGCCTAGTTCTCGGAGGGCTGAAGTGTCGCAGCGGCACGCACGGCTTGGCCCGTGACTCTGGCACGAGGGTAGGACACGACATGCAGAATCGCAGCAGCAAGGTCCTAGCCGGTGCGCGACGCCCCCTGGTTGCGGGCAGCTGCCTCGTTTGCTCAATCCTGGCGCAACCGAAGGTACGCGCCATGCTCTCCTTCAAACTTCGGCAAGGCACCGCCGTGGCTGTAAAGGTATTTTACGCTGTTCACCTCGATTAAGTTCCGCTATTACGATCTCTTAATAGTTTCCTATTCATCTTTGAAGCTTACCTATATTATAATTGAAAGAAAGTCAAATACGGTTTGTATATATTTATTGAATAAAAATTAAAGTTTCCCAAAAAAATTTCAATGTGCTTAAATAACTGAATTGTAAACGGTAGGTCATCTAGATTTCGTCATGGATTTATTTTAACAGCGCCAGCCGCGCTCATATGAGAAGTTATCTTTTTATCAACCTTCTTGGACTCTTCTTGTTTATAAGACATCCCCGTGGGAGCCGAGCATGTCGGACATGAACTACACTCGCACTTCTTCGGTGGGCATTTAGGGCTTGGGCATGGGCAAGGGCAAGAACCGGGGCCGCATGGACCACAAGGGCCGCAGGGGCCACACGGACCGCAGGGGCCACACGGACCATATGGGCAGGGGCAGCGACACGGGCCACTCGGGCCACACGGTCCACACGGGCCACACGGTCCACAAGGGCCACAGGGACCGCAAGGGCCACAGGGACCGCAGGGTCCACATGGGCAAGGGCAGCGACACGGGCCACACGGGCCACATGGTCCACACGGGCCATACGGACCGCAAGGGCCACACGGGCCGCACGGACCACAAGGCCCAGGACCGCAAGGGCCACACGGGCCGCACGGACCACAAGGGCCGCATGGACAGGGGCCACAGGGACAACCGCACGCCGGGCATCCATCCTTTTTCTCGTCATCCTTTTTCTCCGCAAAGTGACGCCATGAGCCTCGCTGATCCCCGCAACACAGCAGCTTAGTGTGGCCGATGTCCATAGTTCCCAATGCAGACGCACCATTGCGAGCCACTGCAAAGACATCCAAGTTATAATACTGGGCGAGAAAGCCGCTGGTCGGCTCGTGCTATTCGAAGAACGTAGGGCGCGCTCTCACCGAGTATTATAGCCTGGAGATCTTGCAGTGGCGACCACCGTTCTCCGAAATAACAGAGCTGAACCAGCAAAAGTAACGTATACGATTCGAGAAATCCGGACGATTTCAAAGGCATTCGATAACAAACCGCAAAGCCGATAACGATTGACAGACATGTTGACATGTCAGCTGACATTTAACTACCATTTTTTTTTATTTATTCAACTTCGTTTGAATCGGTGGGTTCTTGCCTCTAAAAATGATCTAGCTAGATTAGATTGATGAATGATGAGGTACCTAGGTAGGTACTACTTGAAAATCTTTCTCTACAATGCGGTGTCAGAAAAAAAAGAAAAGAATCTACATGCATGAAAGCTATCGATATTCTACTACCTATTAAAAGTTTTCTTAAATATCTACAATATTAGGTAGGTAGGTAGGTACATGCATTCCAATCTACACAGAAAAAAAACTACCTACTTTTTCTATTTCTACGATAGGTGAAATAAGTAATAATAGCAACATACATAGAGATGCAGGGGTCTTCTTGTTTGCCGTAGAGGCCAGAGATCTTCCCTTGATGCATTTCAGCAGGGATACGTTTTTCGCCAGAACAGCTTTCCTCAATACTAGAGCCATGTTTTACGATTTTTTTTGCTTTGTTGCAATTTAAGTACTATTTAACCGGTTTGGAACTTGGAGAATTTTGGTAAGTAGGTTTGGTTTTTATTTTATTTCACTTGAAAATTTAGGCCATGATATGGGACAATGAGAGCGACCAAGCCTGTGGGCCGGAACAAAAGATGTGAGCTACTGTTCGCAGTTTGAAAATTTGTATTCTTCTTTTTGATTTCTTTGCGTTCCATATTTCTATCACAAGCAAAAAGGTTTTACCAAGGAGTAGGTAAGTTTGTTGCCTATTCTTGTAGGCTTGATCTTGATCGAAACCTATGGAATTTCGCGAAGCTCCTTTATGTTTACCTCTAGGACTAGGACCACAGAGTACTTTGTTATAGGACGTAATAAACTACCTAGTGATAAGTTATAGGTTCGTAAGTTCGTATGAAAAACAAAATATCGCCGCTCTGCGTAACGCGGCTGATCACACGGACGGGCATCCAGACAGCAGGCAGACACGAAGAAACTGCGAGGGTCAGACTTCGAATGCTTCGAACCTACAATGCTTTTCAACTCTTTTCTGTCAACAAGAAAATTGTTGCTATGACAACCAACGGCAAACAAAAGAAGTCGAATGAATGTTAGTAAACACCGCTATTTATCTTGTTCGTAGTTTTAAAGGTATTAAAAACACAGAACATCATTACTCAAGACGATTAAAAATGTCACATCTAAGTGGTTACGACAGCGAAGCTATCGGTTTCGACTCTGTGTCTTCCAAGAAGCGTTCGGAAACCAGCTGCTCGACGCAAACCACCGAATACGACGAATGTGGGGTCTCCTCGCAGACAAACATTTCGAAAGACTGCGGCACCATGGCCACCCCCGAAGAACTGAACGCCCAAGATGATATCCTGAAGGAATACCCCCCTCCTGGCTTAAACGAGTTTCTGTGTAGGGTCGTACCGGCTATGATAGACCAACTAGACGAGAATGACAAGGAAGTATACGCCTCTTCCGATTCTGAAGAAGAAGAGAGCGTTGTAGCCAAGCTTTTCCAAGAGATCAGAGTAAAGGACTGCGACGGAGCGGGAGACCAAACCGTTTCGGTTCTCGACCTTTCCTGGAGCAGCGCTGGAAACTCCCTAGCCGTGTCCATCGGGAAAACGCAGCATGAGAACTGGTGTACCCACGACGGCTTGATAAGGATCTACACGGCGAAGCGAAGCCAGGAGGATAAGCTGGTACATGCTATGGATATCAACGAGAAAAACTGCATCTCTGTTGTGAAGTTCCACCCTTCGATCGCCGCAGTTTTAGCGTACGGAACAACTACTGGAGAGGTTGTAATGTGCGATCTTAGGGACGGGAGTTCTCAGATTATGCAGCTGACTTCTCCGGCTGGCTGCCATGGCTCCAAGCGAGTCTCCGCACTGTTATGGGCTGACGCTGCTTTGGCCAATACCTTCCTAACTATGCAAATCAATCATGCAGGGAAACGCCGCGGCGCTTCCGACCAGGTACTCATATCCTCAGGCTCTGATGGGACAGTTAACGTTTGGCAAGTGAACGCCAGCCTAAAGATATTTGAGATCGTCGTGTCGTATCAAGTCAACGGCTCGCGGAAGCTATCAGCTCCTGACATAACATGCTTCGATTTCATCAAGTCGTACCCCTTACGGCCGAGTGAGGACCGAGTTCCAGAAGACATTTTCGTGGTTGGGACTAAAAGCGGCACCCTATTTCTGTGCAAGATAAAAGCTCCTCAGCAACTCGGGCGGCCTGATCCAGTGTCTGAGGTCCTAGAGGGGCATCGCACCTGCGTGTTGAACGTTGCCTTCAGCTATCAGAAGCCTGGGACCTTTATCTCGGCGTCTATCGATTCGGAGCTACGCGTTTATGATATCAGCCAGTCCTGTCCTCTGAAGGTGAGTCCTTCCTTTTTTGTGTAATTACGGAATATATAAAACCATAAATAAAGTACCTACCTCTCTACTCATTTGAATTAGCACCACACTGGAGCTTCATCACGATATTTTTTTTTAAAGGATCATACAATAAAAGGGTAGGAACCAAGCCGTAGCGCGTAGGTAAGTTTCTTGCCTAGAACAGGCAAGAAACTTCCACGCGGGTAAGTTCAAATATTATTCCCAGGTGTTCCAACTGGAGTCGCCAGTTACTTGCGCCAGTTGGCTGACGCGTGGCGCGCTGGTTGCGGCGCTGGGCTCAACGCAAGGGGCGGTACTGTTCGATGTGGGCGCTGGCCGGCGCTTGCCGACAGATTTCGCGCACGCAGCGGTCACAACACTAGACGTTAACCACTCGGGGTGAGAGCGTTTTTTTTTTTGCTTTTTGCGCCAACCTTTTTCTGGCACTCATGATAAGTTTTGCAGTAGGTAGCTTTTTTTTATACAACTAGCTGGTTCCATCCAGCAGATGACTCAAAAGATATGTGATTATCCTACTAATAGGATGTATGATGGATGTTTGTTAGTCTTTCACGTAAAAACTACTGAATGGATTTTAATGAAACTTTACAATAATATAGCTTACCTATACCACCTATACCTACATCATAATAACACGTGGCTACAATTTATAAAGATATTGTGTGACTAATCCTGCGCAGACGAAGTCGCGGGCACCAGCTTGTTTAAATATAAGTTGACTGACATCCAAATACGTTACTGAAAAAAATTATTGTGATTAAATAAATTGAAATTATGTGGTATCTACCCACCACCTAATAACAAAGCATTGACTCGTGAGTCACGCACGATGAGAACGTGCCCTACGGTGCACTGACCCTAGGCCTGCAGATGTTATAACTCATGTGCCTGTAATTTCGTTCGCCAACCACACTCTTCGAGCCGAAACACAGCAACGCTGGTTGGCGGCAGAAAAAGGCATTGTGGTAGTACCCCCGCGGACGAGCCCTTCACAAAGAGCTCTACTACTCTTGTACCTATATTATTTGTTTGTATGTTTTTCGAAGAACTGACAACCGCTGGGGAATAAAGGTTCTCGAATGGCGTCACGAACATTGGGGTGGCCTATGTCCAACAGTGAGCTTCTTCAGGCTGATGCCTCTATGAGGCACATTTAAAATCCTTTCACCACACTGTTTCGAAAGAACTAGTGACACGACAAGAAAAAATAATCATACAAAAAGCAGACCCGACGACAGGCTTTCAAAAATAGATGGTATTATTTTTTCAGATCGTGTCGCATAGCATGCGGGGACGCAGATGGTCGCGTAAAAGTTTGGGAGCTGCCTTCTCGCCGCATGCGACTTGCTCCAGACGACTTGGACTTCTAGAATCTTAGCTATAACTAGTATTACGTAGGTATCTGCCTATTGGTTACATCTTTTATTTTATTAATAAAACTGGTAAAATGAAATCTGTTATTTTAATTAGCTGATTTTACCATGCTCTGTTAGTTACTAATAAATGATTAACAGGCCGTTAAATCTAACCTTAGATGTCAAACGCGTACATCAATCCTTGGCCCTTTAATCCTTTGCATAAGGCGAAGACAAGAGCTAATGTGACTCTCGCTCGCACGTTTCGACATGTTGAAAGATATAAAATCACTAAACTCATTTTCGAAGAACCGCAATCAACCATTTTGTGTGAAATCACATTGCACACAGTACAGTAAGAATTTCATTTTGATCGATACATGTTTTCCTACTTAAAAGTTTGCTTATGTATGAAAACTAGTAAGAAACTTATGAATAAGAAAACATGTATCGATACATTTTATAGTTAGTTTCATACATTTTAGCCATGTATTGAACTTTTGCATGAAACAGCTGTTTTTTTTACGCGTTCACAGTGTTGGTTCCTTAGAAAAACTTATTCATATTGATGGGTACTTTAACCCCCTGAAGTGGATGCCTAAACGCAGAGGAAACAGCAGCACATGCACTTCCTTGATTTAGATTTAGATTTATTTATTGCCAACATGTACATACATGTTACAAGCCCCAGGTTCCATCGTCAATAATACGAAATAACTAGTACCTATAAAATATTATCTTATTAGTGTTATTTAATATCGAGTTATTTAATAATGCTTTCTTAGATATTCGTATGATTTTATATCACATGTCACTTCATCTTTAATATTGAATTATGATTGTTTAGTACGAATTATTTTTCATAAGCTGGCAACTGGATAAAAAGGTTGATTTTTAAAATGAGAAGGTAGGATCGGGGATTGATATGTTTTTGGTTGAACTATGAAAACGACTTTGGAATAAAACTAAATCTTCGAATAATCTACGTGTTGTTTTCCATCATCACTGAAGCCCACCATCACCATCGTTTCATCTCAGAAGTGGGATGTATGTTGGAGAAAATGCTGGGTCCATATCGACAAGGATTGGGTGATAAAAGAAAAAGAAGTTTGAGCGAAACATCTACAAGCGAAGAACCTTTCCAAAATGACGAAGAATTTTTTTTACAACCTGAAGAAACAAGATCGCCTAAAAAACGAAGGGTCAATCACCTCGATGCTGAAATTATTCCGAAGTTTGATCCGGGGAAGAAAACAACAAATGTGAAGGGCTGGCTTAACAAAATCGATCAGCTAGGAGATATGTATGAATGGGATCAACGTGACCGTATTTTCATCATGCAAATTCGCCTTCGTGGTACTGCTAGAGAGTGGTACGACGACTTGGAGGATTATGCTGCCACTTGGACCCAGTGGAAGGAAGACCTATCACGCGCATTCCCACGCTCCACAGACTACGTTGATCGGTTGGAAGAAATGCTTGCTCGCAACAAACAGAACGAGGAGACCATGACCAAATACTTCCATGATAAGATATCACTACTTAAAAAGTGTAACTTAGAAGGTGACTCTGCCATTTCTTGTCTGATTCGAGGTCTACCGGTTGAACTACGAGCGAATGCGAAGGCCTACAGCTGCGATACTCCTGAAGAACTGTACTACGGATTTTTATCATCGCTAGAAAATTACAAGAAAGTAAACGTCCAAATTGCAGAAACGAAATCAACATGGCATCGTGGATCAATTATGCCGAAAATATGCTTCAACTGCCGTAAGACGGGACACGAGGCTCGAGACTGCCGCATCACACGCTGTCACATCTGCCAACGTCTGGGTCATGCTGCCACTGCGTGCTGGTATGCCGCCACTACGTCCGGCACCGGAGGCGGGTCGCGAGATGTCCATACGTCACAGTCACAACGCAATATCCAACAGGTACGAAAGGTTTCTTGTGTTTCATATGAAATTTTGTCAGATAATTATATGAAGCATGTAACAATTAACAACGTCGCGGCGCTTGCGTATATCGATACTGGCAGTAAAGTAAATATTATAAAGTCGCAAACTGTCGAAATCATGCAGCTAAAGATTTCATATTCAAACGTACTAATGAGAGGTTTTGGTGGCTCTCAAATAGTATCGCTAGGAAGAGTAAAATTTCACCTACATATTGATGATGTACATCTTGAAAGCTACGCAGAGATAACAGAAACGGACCTGAGGAATATTGATATAATTGTAGGCCAACCAATTATCAACCATTCAAATTTGACTCTCATTGCCAACTCTAATTTAGTGAGGCTGGTTGCTAATAATAATGAGCATAGTTTGTGCCCTACCCGCGCACTATCAAATATAAAACTGACAAAAAATGATTATCTGGAAAAAGTTTCCCTGTTTTTAACCAACGACTTGACGTTGTTACCGGGAGCTACTTGTGAAATACATGCCCATGCAACACATGAAATTGACTCAGATTGTGTACTTATAACGCGACCCATCGTATTTAGCCTTGGCAAAGAGTCATATTTCATACCACAGTCGATTTTGACAAACCAAAACCTACATTTACAAGTTACAAATCTGGGTGACTCATGCATATGTTGGACTGCAGGTAGGCTTATAACGCGAGCAGATTTTTATGAAAAATCAGATGTTTTTAAAATTTCTAGTGAACGAAACCTTGATAGATTGAGCGTAAGTCAAATGCAAAATAGATTAATTGATGCTTCAGAAATAAACAAAGGGGACATAGATAAACATTATATAGAACGCTTGCTGTGTCTTATAAATGAGTATAAAGAGTCGTTTGCCGAATGTAGTAGTGAACTTGGATGCACAAGTCTAATTGAGATGAACATATCAACATCAACTGATATGCCCGTTTACAGCAAACCCTATAGGTTGTCGTATAAGGAAGCAGAAATTGTTGAGCAAAAAGTAGACGAACTTATTTCTGCCGGTATAGTTAGAGAGTCCAACTCAGAATATGCTAGTCCTGTAATCTTGGTTAGAAAAAAAGACGGAGATTACCGATTGTGCATAGACTATCGCGCTCTCAACGCTCGTACAATTAAGGATCGGTATCCATTACCTCACATTGACGATCAAATCAATCGACTGTCCGGAAAGTTATATTTTACAGCCTTAGATTTGGCACAAAGTTATTATCAAGTTAGATTGTCAAATGAGTCCATACCTAAAACCTCCTTTATCACGCCAACGGGCCAATATGAATTTATTAAAATGCCGTTTGGTTTAGCCAATGCACCTGCTGTCTTCTCTCGCCTGATAAGAAAAGCACTGGGCCCTCTCAATAACAAATTGGCTATTTATCTCGATGACGTAATGATACCGTCGGTAACTGTAGAGGAAGGAATAGAACTCCTAGAGCAGGTCCTGAGACTACTAAGGCAGGCAAATTTAAAACTAAACTTAAAGAAATGTTCTTTTTTAAAAACTAGCGTTAGTTATTTGGGACATGAGATAACTGCGGGGTCTGTGCGTCCAGGACAAGACAAGATAAATAGTGTTTCCCAATTTAGAAGACCTCGAAACGTCCATGAGATAAGGCAATTTGTGGGCTTGGCATCTTATTTTCGCAGATATGTACAAAGCTTTGCCGAAATTGCGCGTCCTCTTACTTATCTAACTAAGAAAGGAGTAGATTGGGTATGGGGCTTAGAAGAAGAGGAAGCGTTCCAACTTCTAAAAGATATTTTAACTAAAAGACCTGTGCTGGCAATCTATAACCCACATGCTAAAACTGAATTACATACTGACGCCAGTAAGCTGGGACTAGGCGGGATTCTACTACAATACCAAGAAGATAGTACATTAAAACCAATTGCTTATTTTAGTCGAGTAACTAGCAAAGAAGAACAATGCTACCATAGTTATGAACTTGAAACCTTGGCTGTAGTGGAATCCCTGAAACGTTTTCGCATATATTTAACGGGGATTCCAGTCAAAGTAATTACCGATTGTGCTGCTCTAAGGAGTGCACTTACAAAAAAAGACTTAGTTCCACGTATTGCTCGTTGGTGGCTCACTATACAAGACTTCGACCTTGACATTGAATATCGTCCTGGCGATCGTATGCGACACGTCGATGCTCTCAGTCGCAACCCCGTCGACAACACTGTTCAAGTATTCATGATTGATGAAACTGGTTGGCACCTTACTCTGCAACTCCAAGACGAACATACCCAAAATATAATTAAGCAATTAGACGAGAAGACGAATAATCCGGACATTGTAAACAATTACGAAATGGTAGATGGGTGCTTATTTCGCAAAACTATTAACGGGAATAGGTTTGTCATACCGAAACTATCCAAGTGGAGTTTGCTTCAAAAATACCATGACCGCGTTGGTCATTTGGGATTCGATAAGTGTGAGAAGGCAATAAAGTCTCAATTTTGGTTCAAAGGTATGACTAGGTTCATTCGAAAATATATAAACGCTTGTTTACAATGCGCGTACGCTAAAGGTAACTACGGCAAGCTCGAAGGCGAACTACATCCGATCGAAAAACAACAGATACCAATGCACACTATTCACGCTGATCATTTAGGCCCATTCCTAAAAACGCGCAAGGGTAACATGTACGTATTGGTTGTAATAGACTCTTTTACCAAGTTTGTTTTTGCGAGGCCTGTAAGGAGTGTAAGTTCGTTAGAAACTATCAAGAATCTTAATGAAATAATATCGCTTTTTGGAAATCCTTGCAGGTTAATAACTGATCGTGGAGTAGCATTTACGAGCAGATATTTTAAAGACTTTGTAACCGAAAAACAAATTAAACATGTTCTAAACGCTATTGCCTCCCCTCGTTCGAATGGTCAGGTAGAGAGAGTAAACCGATCAATTATAAATGGGCTTAACACTACAGCTGAGAGTGAATGTACGTGGGACGAAAAATTAGCTGAAGTTGTATGGGGTTTAAATAATACTCCACATGCAGTAACAGGCTACGCACCCTTTAATTTAATGTTCACCCATACTAACACGCTTTTACCTGCCTATCCTACTAACAGTAGTGACAGTCACCAAGGCATGACGGAGCAGTTAGAAGAACGAAGGCAAAATGCTAAAGTACGCATAGACAAATATATGACAGTTATGAAAAGTAGGTATGACAAAAAACATAAAAGTTGTAGGAAGTATAAAGTTGGCGAGTTAGTACTGTGGAAGGGTGGAATGTCTCGCGATCGTACTACGCGCGTAACCAAAAAGTTAGGTAGTTGTTATACGGGCCCTTATAAGATAGCCAAAGCTGATCACTCCATTGATCGTTACACAATTGACAGCATAAAGGGTATCAAAGGTTATAGAAAATTCAGTGCTGTTGTACCTGGCGAAGCCCTGCGACCATATAAACCTTCAGTTTCAGACAGTTCTTCTGGTTCTGACAGAGATGTCGATAGAGACGATCTCATTGATCTGTTAGAGAGTTAGATAGTAAGCTGTGATGTTATTAGCTCAAAGCTTAGATAGGTGTTTGTTATAAATGTATGTGAAATAAAAATGTATGTTGTAAAGTAGATTAATTTTGTAAATATCAAATTAAATAAAACAGTGAGGTATCAAATCAAGTTGTTTATTTAAAATATGAAATAAATCAAACAAGTCATATATTATTAATATCTAGTCAACTATATTAGATCTGTGTGATGAGTAAAACTGCCTACAAACAAGTTATTAATATCTAGTCAACTATGATAGATCTGTGTGATGAGTAAAGCTGCTTATAAACAAGTTGACTTATTAATATCTAGTCAACTATATTAGATCTGTGTGATGAGTAAAGCTGCCTACAAACAAGTTATCTTACTAATATCTAGTCAACTCTATTAGATCTGTGTGATGAGTAAAGCTGCCTACAAACAAGTTATCTTATTAATATCTAGTCAACTCTATTAGATCTATGTGATGAGTAAAGCTGCCTACAAACAAGTTATCTTATTAATATCTAGTCAACTGTATTAGATCTGTGTGATGAGATGATTAGAACTGCCTACCAACCAGTTATATTAGAAATATCTAGTTGACTGACCTAGATCTGTGTGATAATTAAAGTTGCATACAAGTTACCTATTTAATCTATAAAATCTAACCGAGTTAGATCTATGTGCCGCTTAAAAATGTTAAAATATATTTGAAATTACATAAATATATCTTCTTACTGAAACTAAATTATGTTCTATATATATATATATAAATACAAACCTTTATAAAACAACCTACCGCTTTGTACTATTTTGTTACAGGCGTCAAGGGGTGCTTTTAACTTTCAAGATCGCCGTGGGACACGGCCGATACAGGATGGCCGAATGTTACAAGCCCCAGGTTCCATCGTCAATAATACGAAATAACTAGTACCTATAAAATATTATCTTATTAGTGTTATTTAATATCGAGTTATTTAATAATGCTTTCTTAGATATTCGTATGATTTTATATCACATGTCACTTCATCTTTAATATTGAATTATGATTGTTTAGTACGAATTATTTTTCATAAGCTGGCAACTGGATAAAAAGGTTGATTTTTAAAATGAGAAGGTAGGATCGGGGATTGATATGTTTTTGGTTGAACTATGAAAACGACTTTGGAATAAAACTAAATCTTCGAATAATCTACGTGTTGTTTTCCATCATCACTGAAGCCCACCATCACCATCGTTTCATACAGTTACATAGCTTAGGTCTAAGGTAGCTATTAAGCGAGTACACATACCCTGTAGGGCGCTACAAATTAAGTAGATATAAGGTAGGTACAATTCATACTAATTAGGGTACAATAATAGTTATGCTCATTGATACAATAGCTTAGATAATAGAATACAATAAGCAAGTCACTTTAATAGCAAAAATTAAATGACAATAATAATAATCATTGTAATTGATAGTCTGAATGTCTCGATATAATAAGAATATTAGTATATTAGGAATATTAGTATTAGAATATTAGTGCAGCAGCGTGGCGCTTCAACGAGCACTCTATCTTGGAACACCGAAGACGGCTAGGGAAGCCTGCCCCAGCATAAGCGAGCTGCTGGCCTTCCTAGAGGACATCGGGTGGCTGAACTAACAACCACCACCCGGCACGCAAAAAGGGCCCACCAGCGAAACCAGTCCGCTCACCAAGTACCAAGTACCCCCTGAAGTTTTCAGGAGTAGTTATTTTTTATACTTTTTTTTTTTTATACAATTAGCTGACGGAACAAGCAGATGGCCCACCTGACGTTAAGTGGCAACCATCACCTATAACAAAGCACTGCCTCGTAAGTCACGCACGACAGGGACGTGCCCTACGATGCACTGCCCTGCGTCCATCAACTTGAGGCATACAGATGTTAATCCCCATGTGCCTGTAATAACACTGGCAACCACACTCTTCAAACCGAAACACAGCGTTGCTGCTTGGCGGCAGAAAAAGGCGTGGTGGTAGTACTTCCCCGGACGAGCCCTTCACAAAGAGCTCTAATACTCTTAAAATTTGCATAACCTTGCATATTTTTTTAGTTTAGGTTGTTTTATTTAGGTACTTACCCAAAGAGCACCGGTGGTCTAGTGGGAGT
Source organism: Chloroclysta siterata (assembly GCA_932294275.1). NCBI lineage: Eukaryota > Metazoa > Arthropoda > Insecta > Lepidoptera > Geometridae > Chloroclysta > Chloroclysta siterata. The sequence goes on from OW028595.1 coordinate 5,734,619, forward strand.
GACCCCGATTTCCGATCTTAAGGTCGCAGGTTCGAATCCGGTCGTGCACCAATGGATTTTTCCTATCGAAAAATTTATGTGCGCATGCCAGTGCTCTTAAACGGTGAAGGAAAACATCGTGAGGAACCCAGTTAGTATTCTAACAGCGGCGATGGGCTTGCAACCTGTCACGTATGGAATACCAACTACTGCAAAATGTGGGTATGGCTAATTTTATGTTTGGACGTACCTCTGACTACCCCCCTTAGACATCCTCAAAGAATCTGGAGTTAGTACTAAGAGATCTGAGGGGATATCTACCGTGCCGGGGAATTAAAGTCGTGAAGCTGTTTTACTTATTCAAAAATGGATGTAGAACTCCTCCATGCGTTTCCATGGTCCTCCATGCCATCCACTAGTTATACAAAGAAAAACAGAAATACGACAATAATCTTTATTAAGCATTATGGAAGATACTCTTCGCTTTCCTCTCCTTCTTCTTCTTATCCCGCTTCCTCTTCAGCTTCTCAGTGCTTCGCAGCAGCTTAGCGATCGCTTCGTCGGAGTCCACAGTGCTACCCTCTGTAGATGGCTTTACCTTTTTAGAAAGGGGCGCGTCTTCAAGGGGTAGTTTTGTTTTTGTTTTTTCTCTGTGGAGCAAAAATTGTGTTAAATTGGCAATCAAATCAAATCAAAAGTTTATTTATTAAGACAATTACAAGTCCACTTTGTTAGTAAAAAACTTAAGTACATAAGTTAGTACATAATAACTAAAATTACACGTATAATTTCTATTTTTTATATATTTTTTTATAAATTGAAATTTTGCATGCAAGGAGGGCACAATGTAGTTTTTTTTTTAATACAATTAGCTGATGGAATAAGCAAACCTGATGTTAAGTGGTAACCATCACCTATAACAAAGCATTGCCTCGTAAGTCACGCAAGATAGGAACGTGCCCTACGATGCACTACCCTGCGTCCATCAACTTGAGGCATACAGATGTTAAGCCTCATGTGCCTGTAATTACACCGGCAACCACACTCTTCAAACCGAAACACAGCGTTGCTGCTTGGCGGCAGAAAAAGGCGTGGTGGTAGTACTTCCCCGGACGAGCCACACACAAAGAGCTCTACTACTCTTTAAATTACGTTGACACAAAAAATATTTAACTTCATATTACACAATGTAATTCTTCGAAGATGGATGAAATGGATGAAAGGAGATTAACGAAACAGGTGCATCAGGCGAGCGTAAATGGGACTGTTGGGAGGAGAAGACCTAGGCGAACGTGTCTCGATCAGATAGCAGACGTTCTAGAGAAGGGCCAGGTCAAGAGTCAGGTCAGTAAACCGACGAGAATGTGTGAAGAATGTTATGAGAGTGAATGAAGCGAAAGAGGCATGTAAGGACCTTAGCAAGTGGAAATCCGTGGTCTCTGCCTACCCCTATGGGAAACAGGCGTGATTTTATGTATGTATGTATGTAATTGTTCAAACAAATATACTTTGACTTTATCGCTGTACCACCCTAACAAAGCCTCAGAAAGATTCTCACCCGATAGTCTCCATCTTGTCAAAGAGAGCATCAAGATCATCTCCAGTGGCTACTTCCTCTACTTCGTCTTCTTCTTTCACCTCTTCCTCCTTGATATCCTCAGATGCGCTCCTCAGCGGAGTGTTAGCCTCTGACTGTACCAGCACTGATGATAACTTTGATGTTAAATATTGCTGGAAAAAAAACAACTTAATAAAAAAACAACATCTACACTAATATTATAAAGAGGAAATATTTGTATTTTTGTATGTAACAAATAGGCTCAAAAACTACTGGTCCGATTTTAAAAATTCTTTCATAATTAGAATGCTACATTATCCCTAAGTAACATAGGCTATATTTATTAATAGAAAAAAAATAGGGATCCCTTCTAAAACTTCAATAATGTAACCCAAGGTGTAAAAAAATCGGCCATAAAATGTCTTTCATCGCATGCGCTGCGGAAACTATTGACAAAAATGTTCTACAATATTAAAGAACACATACTAAAAAAAACTCAGCGATACCATATGTCTAACTATCGTAGTTATGTTACTATAACTTCTTTTTTACATTTTAAATGTTGATAGAAATGCCGACCAAAATCAGACCATGTTATCTATACCTTTACCTTATCCAAATAAATCATTTCGTATTCAAGACTATATTTCAATACTTCTTTATATTACTATTTTATCAAATCGTTCCATTCAAAAGATATTATCAATTAAAGACTTAAGTTCGCTTTAAAAATATATTCAGCGAACGCGCGGGGGCACAGGGCGCGTTCTCACTCAGATTACGTGACATTTGCCGAGACCCCCCCCCTCTCCTCCACGTGAGATCGGATAAGGTTCTGCTCGACCCCCCCCTCAAACGCCTCACGTAATTAATGGACGCCCCCTCACCTTATAAAGAAGATCCTTGGTATCATGATCATGTATCCTCAGATGCCTATCGAGACTGGTGCTGACGACGAGGCGGTTCCGTCTGCAGATAGCGACGTCGGAGACGGATCCTCCCGCGCCCTTGAACCCCTTGTCTGGTCTCCCGACCCTGAGATCCACCTGGTGGAGCTGGCCGCGCCCGAAGCCTACCAGGACTTGTCTGTAGGATAGAAAAATGTAGTTAGATTGATAGATAGAATGATTTATTGTAAGAAAGAAAACATATTTATTGGCAAATATTTAGCTACAATTATTATTATAATAAAGACATAACGATATAAAAATAAATAACAGAAAAAAAATATTCTGACGGTTGGACCATGGATAGTTTCCCTTACCCGTGGTACAAAAAGTTGGACATAGCGGTTGGACCACGGGTCGGTAGCTAGCGGTACATACTAATAAAACCAGCCAAGTGCGAGTCGGACTCGCGCACGATGGGTTTCGTAACATCCTAACTAATATTATAAACGCGAAAGTTTGTAAGTATGGATGGATGGTTGTTACTCTTTCACGTAAAAACTACTGAATGGATTTTAATGAAACTTTACAATAATATCGCTTATACATCAGAATAACACATAGGCTACAATTCATAAAGATATTGTGTGAATTGTCCAAAATGTAAATGTGCGCAGACGAAGTCGCGGGCACCAGCTTGTTATCTATAAAAACGGCAAAAAAGTCATGTGTGTTCTATGGGGCCCCCCTCAATATTTGTTTTATTTTAATTATTTCTTTTCAAAGTGAATATATAACTAAATATTCTATGAATAGTACAAGCCGTCATGAATCATGAACCGCGATAGTTAGACAGTTGAAATTTTCACAGATGATGTATGTCTGTTGCCGCTGTAACAACAAATACTAAAAAACAGAATAAAATAAATATTTAAGGGGGCTCCCATACAACAAACGTGTTTTTTTGCCGTTGTTATAGTATAGATAATGGTACCCTGCGCGAGTCCGACTCGCACTTGGCCGGTTTTTTATTCTTATGTCTTAGTTTGTAAGTACAATAAATAATTTCATTCGTTCATTTGTAAGAAATTAATAAATAAACCATTACTTTTCGTCAAAACTGGGTACAATACAGGTGGCCGCCATGCCCGCTGGAAACTGCACATTCACTACCGGCCTCCTCTGTGCTCTTGTGTCGTACAATCTGCAAAAAATAATATCAATTAGGTATCCTGTCCTACTTAATAACATAAATGCTATTATAATTACTATTGCTCGTTTTATAATTATTGTGCATTTTGCTGTGTTTTTTTAAAGTACCAAGGCAAGGCAAATAAAATATAACTTACGGTTAATGAACCACAAGCCAAAACCAAGTCATCTGTGTAGATGATTTTTGTTTTTGTTGATTTTCAAATTGATTCAACAATTTCGATAAAATTTATATCGAACCACCTCTAAAGAAAAATGAATCATCAAAATCAATTGGCGGGGCTATCGTGTAACAAACATACAAATAAAAAAAAACATGCAGTGAAACATGAGTTCAGCAAATTGTGAACCTCCTTCATTGGTCCTCCTTGAAGTAAGTAAGCTCTTTGTGTGTGGCTCGTCCGGGGTAGTACTACCCCCACGCCTTTTCCCGCCGCCAAGCAGCCAGGTGTAATTACAGGCACATGAGCTTTAACATCTGCATGCTTCAAGTTGATGGACGCAGGGCAGTGCATGTTCCTATCTTACGTGACGTACGAGGCAATGCTTTGTTATAGGAGATGGTTACCACTTTACATCAGGTGGGCCATCTGCTTGTTCCATCAGCAAGTAGTATAATAAAAAAACGATAATAAACAAAGTACCTGACATATCCATGCCTAGAACACACAGCAGTCAGCGCACCACCAGACCCTGGCAGCATGGCCAGTCCAGAGACCCATACCGCCTGCCGTAGCTGCAGCCAGTCGTTGGCCAGGTTCTTGGCTGCGAAGGTGGGCTCCGTTGTGCCGATGCGCCAGATCTTCAGGTCGTTCTCCTCGCCACCTGCATGATACAAGTGTTTTATAATAAAATATTTTCTTATTGGCAGAATGCAACAAAGCAATTGCCTAATTAAGAAGCTAAGGGCCGGTTTCACCATGCTCTGTTAGTTACGGGCTGGTTTCACCATGCTCTGTTAGATTAACAAAGGATTAAAGGGCCGTTAAATATGTCAATTTGTACGCGTTTGACAGCTAAGGTTAGATTTAACGGTCTGTTAATTCTTGATTAGTAACTAACAAAGCATGGTGAAATCAGCTCTAAGCTTTGATTTCACCAAAGGATTAAAGAACCGTTAATTTTTATTTTTTTATTTTTATTGTCTGATAGCTAGACGTTTGACTTCCATCTCACCTGATGGTAAGTGAGGATGCAGTCTAAGGTGGAGCACGCTTAGCTATCATCCACTTGTTCACTCTTGTCTTGAATATTCCTAAGTTATAATGTTCCGGAAATACCGACGACGGTAGAGTTCCACTCCTTGGCAGTTTGCACTAGGAAAGTGGAAGCAAAGCGCTTAGTGCGATAGTGTGGGATATCCACCATGAAGGGATGGCACTTGTCCGTGCGTCTAGTTGTCCGGAGGTAGAAGGGAAATATGTCAAACTGTACGCGTTTGACATCTAAGGTAAGATTTAACGGCCTAAGGGCCGGATTCACCGTTAGATTAACAAAGGATGCTCTGTTAGATTAACAAAGGATTATAGGGGCGTTAAAATATGTCAAAATGTACGCGTTTGACAGCTAAGGTTAGATTTAACAGCCTGTTAATCCTTGATTATTAACAAACAGAGCATGGTGAAATTAGGCCTTAATGTTGTGTGTACCTACAAACACTAATGTGCTCTATGTGGCATGGTACTGCGTCCATTGAGAAAGTTAGGTTACCTTTTTTTTTATACAACTAACTGATGGAACTAGCAGATGGCCCACCTGATGTTAAGTGGTACCTATAACAAAGCATTGCCTTGTAAGTCAAGCACGATAGGAACGTGCCCTACGATGCACTGCCCTGCGTCCATCAACCTGAGGCATACAGATTTTAAACCTCATGTGCCTGTAATTACACCGGCAACCACACTCTTCGAACCGAAACACAGCGTTGCTGCTTTGCGGCAGAAAGAGGCGTGGTGGTAGTACTTCCCCGGCCGAGCCCTTCACAAAGAGCTCTACTACTCTTTAAACCTGTAATTGCACCGGCACCCATACAATTGAAATTGGTTGAGCCCCAATTTCAAAAAATTACATATATTCTCACACCTGTAGCAAAAACTGTGGAATCCTCATCAGAAACCCTCATGACATCCAGCTTCCCGCCAGTCTGCACCACGAGGTCCACCTTCTTGCTCCATATCCTCACGACCCCTGAGGATGTGGCCGCTAGGTACTTCCGTTTGCTCCTGCCGAGGCCCACAATGTGGCCGGGTGCGAAGTCCGCTGTCTGGGTTGATGTTATACCGAGTGTTGTGGAGTAAACTTGGATCTATGAAGGTAATAATAAAATTTAATTGGAGATTTCACAGCGCCATTCAGCCCCAAACTAAGCAAAGTTTGCGCATTAGGAATCTGATAACAGAATACTTTAATACTAAGAGCTGATTTCACCATGCTCTGTTAGATTAACAAAGGTTTAAAGGGCCGCTAATTATGTCAAAATGTACGCCTTTGACATGTAAGGTTATACCTATTTAACAACCTGTTAATACTTTATTAGTAACTTACCTTACATAAAAACCCTTTAGAAACATCACTTCTTCTTCTTCTTGTCGTTTCACTAGTTTCTTTCGAAACAGTGTGGTGAAAGGATTTTAAGTGCGCCTCAAGAGGCTCCTTTCGAGCACTTGACACATGTTATAGAACTTTTTAGATTCTACGACATGCCGGTTTCCTCACGATGTTTTCCTTCACCGTTTGAGAGTACTGGCACTGTGCACATAAATTTTTGAACAGAAAAACTCATTGATACACAACTGGTTTCGAACCCACGACCTTAAGATCGGAAGGCGGGGCCGCTACCACTAGACCACCAGTGCTCTCAACTGAAACATCACTGATGCCAAAAAAAAAATATCTATGTAGTTCATTACACAAATGTTAGTTCTTTGTGAGGATCAAACCTACAACCTAAAGTGCAGAAGGCAGATGCCACTATCAACTAAATCATGATGAAATAGTACCATGTCCTTGGGGCTAGAAAAGAGTAGTAGAGTTCTTTGTGTGTGGCTCGTCCGGGGAAGTACTACCACCACACCTTTTTCTGCCGCCAAGCAGCAACGCTGTGTTTCCGTTTGAAAAGTGTGGTTGCCGGTGTAATTACAGGCACATGAGGCTTGACATCTGTATGCCTCAAGTTGATGGACGCAGGGCAGTGCATGGTAGTGCACATTCCTACCATGCATGACTTATGAGGTAACCCCAAACTAATGTCACTTTCATACAATTAATTATCTTTCCAAAGGCGTGTTCCACAAGCAAATAATATGGTGGCCAAGAACAAACTTAGTCACAACAATCAACAAGCTGCAACATGTACAACGGCTCGCGTGTTCCCTGATCAGCGGTTGCTCAAAATCCACACCATCTGCGGCGCTGGATATAATACTAGGCCTAACGCCCCTTCATCTTTACATACAACAAGAAGCGATGGCAGCAGCGTTAAGAATAAAATCCGCAAACCAATGGAATGGCAGTGGTAAAATAACAAATCATGGCATGATTCTGGACAAAGCTATCCAAGCTATGCCGGAGGCTCGAAACGGCACCGACAGAATTGCCACAACATACCTCACGAACAAAAAGTACCAATTAGAAAATGGAGAAAAGACTGAGGATCCGACTCCGACCCCCCACGTCCTTCACGTCTACACTGACGGCTCGAAACAAAAACTAGGAGCGGGTTGCGGCTTCTACTGTCCTGAAACAGGGCTATCCCGTGCGCAACCTCTCAGTAAATCAACGACCGCCCTCCAGGCAGAAACACTTGGGCTCTCCCTGGCAACAGGAGAAATGCTCTCATCAGTAAAGTCTATGACGGCCGCAGCCACTGCAAACGAACAGACAACTATTATTTTCACAACAGACAGCGCAGCACTGATTAACGCATTGAGAAGATCTGACACAAGGTCAGCTTCCCTTGTACAGTGTCACACTGCGCTTCAAAATCTGTCTGTCACGCATAGTGTTAAAATAAGATGGACAAAGAGTCACGGCTCATGTTCAGGTAACAACGAGGCTGACTCCCTAGCAAGAGAGGGCGCGAAACAGCCACCGACAATAAATGACATAGGTCTATGCAAACCTACGTCGGTAGAGATAAAAAACAGGCTGAAGATGCATTCTCAGAAGGAACACCAAAAGCAATGGGAGCGCAGATCAGACTGCAAACATACAAAAACAATGCTTCCAGCCACGAACAGGCACTTAACAACCATCCTGTTAAAGCTGAGACGCGAAGATCTAAAGCTGATGGTCGGAATCATCACGGGCCACTGCGACCTCAACTACCATCTTTTCAAGATCGGAGCGACAGATAGCGACCTATGTCGTGGATGTCTTCAGGAAAAAGAAACTGTGGAGCATGTGGTACTGCACTGCTCCGCAACTAACGAAGCCAGGTCCAAAAATGGACTGCAGAAGCTGATCGGGTCATTCCTCTCATCTGCATCCAAATCACCACTGGGGATGCTTGAACATTGCTGCCACCAACCCAAGGTCCTTCTCCGCTATTTTAAGGAGTTGGGCTGGCTGGGGTGAGGTTAGCAGGGGGACAATGCACAATACACCCCATTGCGGGACGTCCGTGCAGATCTCGTTCCCCCACCACGAATTAGAATTAGAAGCAAATAATAGACCTGCCTAAATAACTTTTTTTTTTTTTTTTTTTTTTTCCAAGTTTTATCTGCGATCAGTTGTCAAAACTATGAGCAAATATTTTGTGGGTTTTATTGTCGGGGAGAGTACACTCCTGAATTGTCTTCTCAGTAGGTACACTTCATTATTGGTCATTCAAGAGCATGACATCTTTTCTTTTAAGTCTCCTCATGTATGTGGGATTAGTGAGTCTCTGTGCTAGTTGGTTGGGGTGGTTTTCTAGTTTGTCTTGGTAGACTTGAGCAGTACTTTTGATCTCTTCAGATACTGTTTTGACTTTGAGGATGTCATGCAACTCTGTATTTCTTATGAACCAGGGGGCATTCGATATACTTTTCAAGACTCCATTTTGAAAACGTTGAATGAAGTTAATATTAGTGGTGCAGGCGGTACCCCATAGTTGGATGCCATAAGTCCAAATCGGCTTCAGTAAAGTTTTGTAGATTAGTAACTTATTATCTACCGACAGTTTTGAGTTTCGCCCAAGTAGCCAGTGTAGTCCTCTGTACTTCAGGCCTAGTTGGTCCCTTTTCATTTGCAGGTGTTTCTTCCACGTCATGCGGCGATCTAGGTGCATGCCCAGGTATTTCACTGCATCACTATGTGGAAGTGGGTGGTTTCCCAGGCTGACGGGTGGGCAATCACCCTTTCGCAGTGTGAAGGTTATGTGGACAGACTTGGAGGCGCTTGCTTTAATCCTCCACATTTTCAGCCAATGATCAATCTTGTTTAAGCTGTTTTGAAGTAGCTCTGATGCTTTGTCAGGATTCTTATTGTTAGCTAGTATCGCTGTGTCGTCAGCATAAGTGGCAATCGTTACATCCTGTGTTTTAGGAAGGTCAGCTGTGAATATAGTATAAAGAACAGGTCCTAGGACTGAGCCTTGTGGGACTCCTGCAGTTATATCGTAGAAGCCAGATGTTTCCTCTCCATCTTTGATTTGGAATATGCGATCTTTAAGGTAAGAGTTGAGAAGATTATAATAGGTATGAGGCAGAAATGTTTTCACTTTACAGAGTAGACCCTCATGCCAAACCTTGTCAAAGGCCTGCTGGATATCCAAGAAGGCTGAAGAGCAGTATTCTTTGTTTTCGAGAGAACTCCTTATAGTGTCATAGACTCTGTGGACTTGCTCTGTGGTTCCATGTCTTTCTCGAAATCCAAACTGATGTTCAGGGATGACCATTCTCTCTGTTAGAGCTGGGGACATTCTTTTCAGCAGAATTTTTTCAAACAGCTTTGAAAGCACAGGTATGAGGCTAATGGGTCTGAATAACTTAAACGGTATTTATTAAGCAAGACTATACCTATGAACCTACAAGTAAATTGAAAACCTCGGCCTGCCTCCATGTTGCCATACCCTATGCAGGGTCCATGTGATACTTACTAACATCCAACAACTATGTTTGTACCTAACCTAAACCATGTGTAAGCAATAAATATATTGAGTATTGAGTATTGAGCAAATTTAATTGTAGACAATGCTAAACCAACCTGTTGGTTCTTTCTACCGATGAGTATCTCAGTCTGCTCATCATTCCCCCACTGCAGGCAAGTGACCCTAAACCATGTGTAAGCAATAAATATATTATGTGCTGAGTATTGAGCAAATAGAATTGTAGACAATGCTAAACCAACCTGCTGGTTCTTTCTGCCGATGAGTATCTCAGTCTGCTCGTCATTCCCCCACTGCAGGCAAGTGACACAGTCATCCTTCTGCAGGGTTTTAATGTCCACCAGGTTCTCGATGCATTTCTTGCTATTTTTAGATTTTTCCGTGTGATATTTTATATCTGCAATACCAATAACTTTTGTTTTTTGATTTTTTAAGAGTAAAATTAGAGCATTTGTGGGCTAGTTTGTAGTATCTGTTTTTTTATGAATTGCGGATATATAATAAAGATAAAATAGCCTGTATTAGATATATGATAACGATAGGTAACCATAATGTGTTGACGTTGAGTTTTGGTCATGAGAAGCTGCGGAAATCCAACTGTGGTACTTAAACGTTCATATTCTAGTGGGTGTATAACGTGTTACGTTTATATTTTGGTGGCTGGTAAACGTATTGGAAAGCTTAATTTTTTTCCAATACATGCCATAGTTTCAAATACCTTGAGTAAAAACATAAATGCAAATGTGTAATCCATTAAAAAATGTATAGTTCGGTTTTACAACTTACGTTTAAATGAACCAATTCTGCTAGCGACGAATATGTCCACTTCGTTGTCTGGTGTGATTATCATATTTTCAGTACTATCTGTTTTTGCATTTAAAAATGACAAATTTTACCAAATTCCTAATGAAAAATTAAAAAACACGTGTGTTTTGGTTTGTTTGTTGATTTTTTGGTTGAAGGACCAAAACTAACCGTCAAAGTGAAGTGTCAACTGTATCTATCTATCAGTAACGTCAGTGTCTGAAGAAAAGTACACAGAATATAAAAGTTTATGACGTCTCTGCTACAGTAGCGACTGTATAATAAACTAGATTTTCTTTTATGTTAACTTAAAAACGAATTAAATAGGACATAGTTTTTTATGAGTAATAGAGCTCTTTGTGAAGGGCTCGTCCGGGGAAGTACTACCACCACGCCTTTTTCTGCCGCCAAGCAGCGTTGCTGTGTTTCGGTTTGAAGAGTGTGGTTGCCGGTGTAATTACAGGCACGTGAGGTTTAACATACGTATGCCTCAAGTTGATGGACGCAGGGCAGTGCTTCGTAGGGCATGTTCCTATCGTGCGTGACTTTTTTTTTTATACAACTAGTTAATGGAACAAGCAGATGGCCCACCTGATGTTAAGTGGTAACCAGCACCTATAACGAAGCATTGCCTCGTAAGTCACGCACGATAGGAACGTGCCCTACGATGCACTGCCCTGCGTCCATCAACTTGAGGCATACAGATATTAAGCCTTCATACCGAAACACAGCGTTGCTGCTTGGCGGCTTATGAGGCAATGCTTTGTTATAGGTGATGGTTACCACTTAACATCAGGTGGGCCATCTGCTTGTTCTATCAGCTAATTGAAAAAAATAAAAAAGTCCTTTCATGCGCTCTTTGATGGCTTACGTACCTACCCGATTTTATTGCCGAAAGTACCTACGAGCACACTTGGGGCATGTCAATATTCCCCTGACGTCTTTAAATATAACGGCCGCTTGTGGTCTAGCCTTCAGCTCATCTCGCTTCCTATCGAGTTCATCATGACGCTCGGTTTCAAAAGCGATCACCTGGTTGATGAATGAGCCGCTCCATTCAGTGCGCTGTGCTGCTTTGGAAGGTTCTACTTCACATCTCTTCATGTGTCTTTTCAGAACGTCCTCAGGTACTGGCTGCCGCATTTTCGCTTACCGTACTGAAAAGTTCTGAAAAGATGCGTTTCGCCACTCTACTCTCTGACATACGAGAAACACGCCCACACCACCGTAGCTAGGTATAAAGTTCAAATAATTCTTAAGCTAGCAGCACACTCAAATGATCAGTTAAACTATAGATAGATGTCTGGTACCTGCGCTGAGGGGTAGGGGTAGGGGAGGTCGATGCAGGGGTGAAAGGGAAGTCCTCCTTTGGAATCCTTTTCTCCAGGAGATGTATAGTTTTTAAATTATTAATTAATTTGTAAGATTATAACCTCCTAAAGATGTACCATAGGTAACATCAGGTACCAGATATCTATAGCCAACACAAATGAACTTTTATTATTTATACTTTGTCCCAGAACTACCCCTAAACACTACCCAAATATTGACAAATCAATATAAAAAGGGTATTGAACAAATAACTGAAATAGTTCTTAATCATAGGCACTTTGGTCGCTGTACTGATAGAGTACAGCGACAAAAGTAGTATCTACGTAGTGCTGTATTAACCTTTCCCGGATTCGCGATAACTTATGTTTTAACTAAAATCGAAACGTCGCTTTGCGTTTGATCCTCTATTTGAGCACTAAAATGCTTGGTAAAGAACCTAGTTTAAAAAAAAAAACAAATGTAAGTTTTACAACAAATTACTTATATTTTAATATCTATTATTTAGGTACCATACCTACCAGATTGTTTGAGAATGTTTAACGGAAACAATATGAAATGATGACCTACATAATTTTTAAGCTATATTCCGTCGTCGTTTTGTTGAGCAATCATATTTATGATATCAACTTGTAATTTCGACAGTGATTTCTTGTTCACTTTCAATAGCAAAATTCTGATATAGTTCAAGAAAGAAGATATCTCTCGTTCCGTGTCGTTTATGCTAGTGTTGCCTTCTCTGTTTGAAGTAGATCTTTCCCGTTTCGAAGACTTTCTCGGCTTTTTATCTTCAAGGTACAAAACTTCTGTGAATATATCTGTTTCGTCATTTTGTACACTTTCTGCGTCAGTTGAATCGGTTGTGTCCTGTAAAAAAGGTCCTCATATAAATTACCAAGCACACGAGTATGTTAATCTACATATACAGATTCTTTATTGGTAAACAAGTTTACAAGTCATAAGACATAGTCTATCCTATGTTTATCACACAAATGCGACGAGTCCAACGTCTACTTAAAGTAGGCGTTGGGCTCGTCCGGAGAAGTACTACCAGAATGCCTTTTTCTGCGGCAGCGTTTGTGAGTTCCGGTTTGAAGAGTGTGGGTTACATTAGAGCCACTTGTGACTTGAATGCCTCAAGTGGATGGACACAGTACTGTGCATCGCAAGTGCCACTCGCCGCAATTTCACCCATAAAGCTAGAAGACCGTTGCCGAGTTTTACAACTTCACTAATGTTTAAAAATGTAAATCCTTTATTGGCTGTATGTTAGAAACCTAAGTATTTACATTGTATCTTAAGAGCTGTGGATTTTGTTCAAAAATAAATAAAATAAAATAAAATAAAACAATTTCCTTTCTTACGAAAGGAAAACAAATTTTGCTCGCTCTTTGTTTTTAGACGAAATGCTGATAGAACCACCTGATAGCCCACCTGATGTAAAGTGATATCACTCACCTATAAGCCTTGCCTCGCAAGTCACGTACGATATGTACGTGCACTACGATGCACTGCCCTGCGTCCATCAACTTGAGGCAAACAGATGTTAAGCCTCATGCTGCTGTAATTTCACCCACACCCTCCAAACTGAAACACAGCAACGCTGCTTGACAGCTGATATAGGCAATGTGGTAGTAAATACTTCCCCAGACGAGCTACACACAAAGAGCTCTACAACTAGCAAAATGGCTTACTCTATTTAGTATAGTTTCCAAGGCCAAGGGATGTGCTTCTTCCAGATGGCTCTTCATGTCCTCAATAGTATTTTCGGTAGTCTTATCGCAGATGGTGCATTTAGCGGCCGAGTCTTGTAACTCGAAATGTCCCCATACCTCAGCGCAAAACTTTTTTGATAAGTTTGTGTTATAATCCTTGTCTGTAAATAATTGTATTACATAAAAGCTTCGTTTTCAAAATGATGAAACTTGGTAGGTAGGTCGTAATACTTAGATTTGCAAATGAGAAAATGAAAGATTTGGTAGATAGATATATAGAAAACTCTTTATTGTATATACCACAAGGTAAGGTAAGGGTGAAGGGTTGTTAAGATATAATCGTCAGCCTGAAGAATTTCACTCATATCCTTAATATGGGTCCTGCAATGAGGTGTATTGTGCATTATCCCCTTGGTAACCTCACCACAGTCAGCCTAACTCCTCAAAGTAGCGGAGAACTTTGGGTTGATGGCAGCAATGTTCTAGCATCCCCAGTGGTAATGTGGATGCAGAGGATTAGTGCCGATCAGCTACTGCAGCCTCGTTTTTGAACTCGTAGTTGAAGATCATCACATTTACATTACAATCTTCGGTCGTCCATCGGTCAGAAATGACCATGATGAATCAATAATGATCAAAAGCTACACCAGCGCCATCGATCATTACCTTTTGCCATTTACCTTAAAGATTTTTTATAATATGAACCCACCCGTAGTCCTCCCCCTTGATACGGGGGATAATAATTTTAGGATATTACAAAAATGAAATTGATCTTTGTGAAGTGTATTTTACACTATAAAACGTGCACCAATTAGTTTTTCTGTTCAAAAATGTATGTGCACAATGCCAGTACTCTCAAACGGTGAAGGAAAACATCGTGAGAAAACCAGCATGTCGTAAATCCAAAAAAAATCTATAGCATGTGTCAAGTGCACGAAAGGAGCCTCTTGAGGCGCACTTAAAATATTTTCACCACACTATTTCGAAATAAACTAGTGACACGACAAGAAGAAGAATACTATAAAACGAATAAAAAGTATTTACCTTCCTGTGACGAAGATGCATTCGCCACTGAACCTTCGGCTTGTAAGGAGTGCTCGTGCGAAGGCTTTAAATCCTGAAGGTAATCGTTGTATTCTTCAACATGATTGATTCGCAAATGTGTTTTGAGGTCTGCAGTGCTGGTTTTGTATGATAAGATTTCTTCACAAAAATTACATCTAGCTGTTTCGCTGTAATAATTTTCGCGTTCGAAATAGTTCCATAGCAATAAGTCCAAGATGTTTTTGCTGGTCGATGAGTTGGGGATATCGGAGTCTTCCGCCACTCTTACTTTCACGTCTCTGTGTCGCTTTCGTAAATGGGAGTTCAGATTCCCTGTAGTACTTTTGAAACTAAATTCGTTTCCACATATTTTACACATCGCTTTTTTATTAACATTGTCAGTTATTTTGAAAAATTTCCACACACTTGAGTTTTTGCGCCCCATACTTTGTTAGGTATTATCTACTGCAGCTTACGTTAAAATTAAACAAAAAAGGTTTTTAATGTCCCAATCGTTTTGGGAAAAAGGATGTTGAGAGAATTTTGAAGGCCTAAAAAGCCTAGCACTTTTGATGTTGACTGTACCTATTGTATCGCCTCACAGCAAGACCAGTCTAATCACGTGATGACTTGTGTTTAAATAAGTTTTAGTATTTGTGGAATATTCATTCATTCAGGTACCTACCTAGTTCATTATAAATATTTCTAATAAATTGGGGTCAGGGAGGACCCCAAACGACTAGTTGGGTATGTGATTATTTAAACTATAGTTATCCGGTATCTGCGTTATGGGTTGCAATCAAGACGCGAGTGGAAATCAAGACGAGAGTGGAAAAAAAACGTTAGTTTAGTAGTCGCCGCCGCCGCGCCGCCTCGCTGCTAGCGATGGGTCGTAGGTACTTCTAAAATCTAGTAACAGGACTTGCAAGTGTGTATAGCTTTGAATACCTGGTCCGAAAACCAGGGTTCAAATACCTTAAAGTATTTTATGGAAAGACTTGATTATACGTACTCCGCCCGCACCCTTCCCACGGGCGCCCTTGGTATGTTGCTTATCTTCAACGATCTATCAAGAATGTCAGTTGGGTTCCCAACGAGTCACACCAGATACGGTCGCAGTGTGACTCCTTGGGAGTTTTTTCCCATCGAGTTACACTGTTACACAAGAGTAGGTAAAACATTGGGAACTTTTCTATAAAAAAAGTTGCAACAAGTAACAGTGTGACACAATGGGAGAAAAAAATGCCAATGTTTCATACCAATATATTTTCATAGATGAAAATTACTCTACTGATTAATTCACATAAAAATAATATTGACTTATCTAATTTATTTTATAATACTTAGTACATTATATTGTAATGGTGGAAAGAAGTGCTTTACTCAAATCAAATATATAGCAATTACCAAAAAGTTAAAAAATTGCAATTAATAATAAAATATTAAATAAATCTATTATGTAATCTAAATGTATATCAGCTTTCCTTATTTTTTTATAATTTAAATGTAGAGTGCATCTTAGATAACCCCACCACCAATCACTAAATCAATTTTCATTAATTCAGACAGAGCTCATTCGGGTGCAATGACAGTGAGTTGGTGTCAGCTGTGATAGATAAAAAAATTGTTTTTGGTTAGTAATATTTTTTTAATTAAAACTGTTTTTGACTTTTTGGTAAAATAAAATACAATATAAAGTAATTTTCATCTATGAAAATAAATTGGTATGACTTATTGGCATTTTTTTCTCCCATTGTGTCACACTGTTACTCGTTGCTACTTTTTTTTATAGAAGAGTTCCTAACATGTTACACTTATGTAACAGTGTAACTCGATGAGAAACAAAACTCCCAACGAGTCACACCAGATCACCGGATCTGGTGTGACTCGTTGGGACTCGTTGGGAACCTACCAAACATCTAAGCAAGCTATGCTATGAGCGCTTCATTCATGCTTGCCTGTTAATTCAATTAATGAAGTAAGTACTTAGGTAATATTGAAACTAGGTTTAAACTACCTAAACTAACTTTACTTAGGTATGTAGGTACCTATCTGCCAACCTACCATTCAGTTTGCCGCTGCTTGATGCTGATCCGGCTGATCGTTGTTGTTGGGATTCTGCAGCTTCCCTAGCAACTAATCTCACGTTCAAGTGCTTACGTCGCGCGTGTTTTGTAAGATTAGACACCCCCGATTTAAACGAAATTATTGCCTTGCACCTTTTGCACTCTGCCCTATACTTGCCCTTATCTATAAAGTGATTCCATGCAGCACTTCTTTTAGGTGCCATACCTGCCTAGGTAGGTAAGTAGATAAGGTACTCACAGAAGTTAAAACAAAAACTAGGCTAGCGTTATTACAGTTAATAAGTAAATATTGGAACGGAAGGAACGACACTCACAAACAACACAACGCACAATTAGACATGAGTCCGATATATCAAAACGTAACTTATATCGGATATGGGTAAGATATCATACCATATCGATATTCATATCAACATATATCATAAAAACTATTCAAAACCTCATCTGTTAACTAAAGACACGAACAAAACGAAAACTTCACCAACCAAACGATATGAATCAAACCCACCAATTGATATTCGCTACCTCCCTTTCTAAGTATGAATTGTTTTACTGGTAAAAAGAGATGACGCGAATATGACGTAACAATAGCCAAATAGTTTGCGTTTGTCGTTTCAAAAATCAAAATAATAATCATAATAACATTTGCAACCCCACGACTGATATCGATATCAGAAAATCGTTTTCTATGCAAACTGTATATCGGTTAGATAACCGTTTGCGGGAAAAAACGAAAACGCCCATGTCTACGCACAATTCTTCTTCTTCTTTCTCCATATAAGGCTCCTGTCTGTCATTGGCAGACAATCTTGCCCGTATCAAGTGAATTGTATTAAATACTTTATAGTCAAGTCAGTCCATATTCAAGTCAGTCGTCATTTGTTTTGAAGAAAATGGTGGCAGTTTTCTTTAAAACATTCGAAACATAAATGTGTTATCTATCTATCTATCTATCTATCTAAACATTTATATCATAGGTCAAATCAGGATATCACCTAACACACTTTCATTACAAATGTTTACACTTTGTGTTGTATGTAATGAATTAATCCATCAAAGACGATTAAAAATTTAAGTAAGTTTAAGGCACCTGTCCATTCTCACTCAGTGCAGCGGGCAACGCGGCGAGGTATTTTTGAGGGGGCATCGAAGCGCGGGAGAAGGGCGTGCAAATCTATGAAATAGGTAACGGGCGGTCTAAGTTAATCGTAAAATGTTAAAAAACATTATGTCCACCCATACGAAGCTGAAACTCGCAAGACTTTCAAAGTATATTAGTACTAGCGGCCTAGTACTAATATACTTTTAAAGTCTTGCGAGTATTTTGGGTCGCACCAAGTACGCGTGCCTATTCGGAAAGAAATACCTGGTATAAAACCCAGGTCGCGTGAATACGCTTCATCCCTACACTGCTACTGCGAAGCTGACAGCATAAAGATCGCTACGTCAGCGGATCTTGAGAAATATACAGATATGAGAGGGATGTAAACTTAGATAGCACTTTTATTAAACTGATATCTGCACTTTATCCTATTGGATAGGATAAAGTAATTATTTATTTCGTAAAACCACAAATACTAAAACTGTTTAATTCATTTATCTAAACGGTCTACAGATAGCTCCACTGATTGTAATTTTCTTAATGAGTAATAAAATGGGTTATAAAAAATGCTGTTAAAACGTATCTCACTATTTGTTGAGGACTACAACACTATTGATACAAGTTACGATTGTTTTATTGTAACATATTGAACCTCATTGAACGAACAAGCTCACATACACCACCTATACAATACCAAGCACGCGTCAAAACGAATAGTATTTGGGAATAAATATGATGGAACAGCGAAGAATTAGCAGCACTATCAACTTAAAGTAAAGTAGTTAAAATAAAACGTTTATAGTGCTAGGTACTCGTAACGCGCTCACAACCAGCAGCAGAGTTATCCAATATTAATATTAACACTACGGTAATAACCTCTAATAACGTAACCGAAACGAAACAAGCGATCACTGAATAATCACACACTACACGAGAAGTGTTGCCAGATTGCTGTTTTGAATATGGTGACTAAATTAAAAAACTTGAAAAGTTAACAAAAACACA
Source organism: Chloroclysta siterata (assembly GCA_932294275.1). Classification (NCBI taxonomy): domain Eukaryota; kingdom Metazoa; phylum Arthropoda; class Insecta; order Lepidoptera; family Geometridae; genus Chloroclysta; species Chloroclysta siterata. The sequence continues at coordinate 5,753,429 of OW028595.1, forward strand.
GGTGAAAAAGAGGACAAAATTGGTACATTATTCATAGAAAGAAAACAAATTGAAAATGAACATTTTGCTGGGGTGCGTGTCGTCACGTCGCGCCGTGAAAATATTTTTTGGTTTCCATTACAATTCTGGTTTCGTGGATCGTCGCCTTCGATCAACAATTGATCGAAGGTCGTCGCGAATGAAACCAAAGGCCATTAAAGCGAGCAGTACTTTTATAATATAGCCTGATTCATATACGTGTGTACAAAGTTCATTGATATAATATTGATACAGCTAACCGAAAAAAAAATCTGTTAGACTTATACATTTTCAAGCAGGAACCTTATATAGTGTGGTATGTACTTACCTAGGCATGAATGAAATAAAAGGACACAAACAGGCACATAGCAAGGATAAAAAACTTCGTGGAAATAACGACGATATGCGTCATTTCGGGTGTATATTAATTATACATACAATTATTGTATGATGCATGAAATTCTTGCATAATTCGGGTGATTTTCATGAATTTCAGGTGGGCTATATTTGGAATTCAAATTAACAAAAAAAAAGTGGTACAGAAACAGTTGATATTTGCTAGATTTAAAATTTTCAGCTAAGTTGGTAACACTGAAGCAAAGTGCTGCTAGGGAGGAGCGTTGGATGATCGATTTTAGGATAGGTTCAAGAATCGAAACTAAAATCGTCCAATCGATGTCATCTAACAGTCTGTGAATAGATAGTATATAAGTTTTGGATAAACTTAGATACGTAACTATAAAACTTTTACTTTTCCACAACCGCCGAACAAAAATAAAATCAATGAGTTTGATTTTATTTTTATCGATCATCTAGGAAGTCATATGGAAACATGTTTTTTAAGAATGTCCCTTTCTGATTATAAAATACGGTATTATTATAAATCAGAGGCTGAATCAGCATTTGAATAGAGATTGTGAATTTAGGTAAGGATTTCGGGCAACCAGACTAATAACCGTTTCTGTAGGTAGAGAAGTAGTCAGCAACGGAAGTGGATTTACATTTGATGATATAAGTTTTTTAATAATTCTTTAAATTTGCCGGAACCCGTAGCATCATAATCAACATGTTGGCTAATACTTGAAGATTTGCCTTGCTTTTAACAGTTTTGATAGGCACAGTTACACACAGAACAAGGTTTATAACGCGGAAAAAAAGTTTAGTATCAACATTCATTCCTAGTAGGTAATAAAGCAGGAAAGGAATCAAAATAAAACCTCAAATATAATTACAAAATGCTATTTCTTTATTAAAAATTACATAATATGTATAAACATTGCATAGCGCCTCAATAATTATCAAAAAATAACTACATACAAATAACATTTACATACAGACGTAAATACATTAAAATACCTACTATTATGTTTACGCGTGTTAAATATCTTTTTTAAAAACGTAGACCGTTCGTACACAAGTGTACGCAAGTCTCTAGTCTGTATGACCCGCACTAATAAAGAAACAAAAATGCAATAGTGACGCTAATAATAACCTCTCACTCTATTTCATGATTGTTAACTAATGTGCGAGTGAGATGTAATGATTAACGACGCCATTTTGGATTCGTTGTTTTTATTGGCGCGGGTTTTTGTGCTGAACACCGAAAGGACAGCGACGTTTTCACTTCACAAATCGTAGAACGAAGAGTTCTCTAGCTACTTTGGTTTACCACACGGCGTTATGCGAAAATGAATAATGCGTACTTATAATCTTTTGTAATCTAACGGCCGTCATGCGAAAATGAATAATGCGTACATTTTTCGATTCAGTATAACCTACTCCATCGAATTAGATCTTAGATCGAAGCTAAATTTTAAGCTATACGGCCTACTGGCCAGCTTAGATGCTGGTTTTATTCCTGCTACCGGACAGATATCATGCATTATCTGTGAATCCATATCTACATCTAACACTTACATATTCCTGACCCGGAATAGTTTCTCTTGAATCATGGATCAGATACCACCTACCATGGCACCACAATACAGACTCGGAACCTTCGCATATGCAATTTGTCTCGCTGCAGAAATCCAACCAGCACCATGTAGGAACGTCTCGGCCGGACGCGTCATAGTAGACGACAAAATAAAGTATTCACACACTTTTGAGTATTTGACAATAAAAATAATAGCTACCGAACGAAAATTCATTTCGTGGCCGTAAGGCATCTTTACTTCCAACGGATACGCTATTGTGAAGCTATAATGCGATTATAGCTTAAACCTATATCATGCATTTTTTTTTGTCATAGTACGTACCTATGTGGTATAATCAGTGCCACCTAATCCATCAATGGTACAAGAGTTCCGGTTCTCAAAGCATTTTATATTTTGGTGGGGCGTGTTTCAGTCAACTATAAATTATTATAACGCTAGCGAACAGAGTCAAAAGGTAAAAAAATATTTTGTCCTTTTTTTTTCAGAACAAAGGTCTATTCAGTTGTATAACCGCGCCAATAAAAGAATCCAATATGGCGGAAAACATAACCTCTCACTCGCACACTAAATAATGTAGAGAGAAAGTAATTATTATTAGTAGCGCTTTTTATTAGATTCGTTATTTATTGCAGCTAATCTTATGCGATATTCCCTGTGGGTAGCGAAAATATAATATATGGAGATTTCCATAAGTTCAAACATATTGCCGTTTTCGATAATTTTATGAGTAGCGAATGGCTTATTATGAGTTATTTATTTTTGCAATTTTTTTGACTATTTCTCTTAGCGTACCTTACTTCGTACATATTAACAGTTATCTAAGTCCCACAGTACAAGCTTTGCTTAGTTTGGGGCTAGATGGTGCTGTGTGAAAGGTCCAAGATTTATTATGTTACTCAGCTGCTGAGAATATCGCAAATCCGTAAGACCTTGTTCTTTACCAAAATGAGGCTGCAAGCAGTTGATATGTTCAGAAATTAACGACTTATTCAACTAATTATACAGAAATCGCTACACTTTGGCCTTACCTCAATACATACATAGACTAGCAGTAAAAACGGAAAATGTTAATTTAAAAAATGTCTAGATATGGAACTAATTTGACATGCGGGTGTCAAATTAGTCTTAGTAACTCTTAATAGTCCGCACTCAAAAATGTATAGAAAATGGCGCACCTATTATTTTCAACTCTTTATTTTGCCAAGCTCTAAATGTAAATGTATGAAATTTTTCTATTGAAAAATTAAAATATTTTTATAACGCATGCCAAAAAGGCGGCAGTAGGCGGTACGATTAGTAGGGATTCAAAGAGAAACTGCATTTTACTATATTATCTGTGCCATATCAATCGAACGAGAAATAGTAGTACAATCGATTTATGAATCGATTGGGGATTCTTTTTTTTTTATGTCGCTTTTGAAATTCGAACAAAGCTACGCATTGCCGGTTGACGAAAATATGTACCAGCTAGTCCAATCGATTTAGAACATTTAAAATTATCAAGTAAAATATTTACTACACAATTACTAAATAATTATAAATGCAATTTAAAAGCCCTTCAATGGATAAAGTTCGTAAACTTTAGCGATCTCTTACCAATGACAAAAAATTACAGAACTTTTTAAAGAAATTTAACCTACATATTTGTGCAAATAATATCGCAATTTTAGTATTAATGCGACTGTCAATATTAATCTTTTCAGAATTATACTTACAAGTTCAGTTTTGAAAGAGTTCAAGTACCTAGGTGGGTAAGGCCAATATTTTCCAATACATAATATTATTATCTTAAGAATACTTTAAATTTTCAATGAATAAATTACGTTTTTTTACCCTCATTATAAATATTTAATAGACAATTCTACGTATACATTTTTTTTATTCCTAATTCAACATTTTAGTCGCTACAGATTTGGCCGTTAACTAATACAATGCTAGATTTTCAGTTTTCGGCAAAATTTATCGGCCATTTTCTCTGAATAATTGTCAAAAAGCTTTTTATAATACTTACTAGATTAGTTTTAGGTACGAGCGAAGCCGCTGACGGCAGCTAGTACATAATAAATAATATAAACCCATGTGATTATGACCATTTTATCTTATTTTAAGATGACAATTGGTTTATTATAATGTCGTAACGAGCATCTAAGCAGTTTATGACATAGTTTATACATATATTTTGAAATTGCTATTTTTAAACTATATTATTTTATTTAGATAGCACTGGTGGTCTAGTGGCCCCGCCTTCAGATCCTAAGGTCGTGGTTCGAAACCGGTCGTGCACCAATGAGTTTTTCTGTTCAAAAATGTATGTGCACAATACCAGTACTCTCAAACGATGATGGAAAACATCGTGAGGAAACCGGCATGTCGTGGAACCCAAAAAGTTCTATAACATGTGTCAAGTGCTCGAACGGAGCCTCTTGAGGCGCACCTAAAATCCTTTCACCAAACTGTTTCGAAAGAAACTAGTGAAACTACGTGACAGGTAACAAGCCTATCGCCGCTACTAATAATACATGACCATTAAGTTTATTAATAGAAGAAAAATAGCAACTTCTAAATATCGCACATTCATTGCAATAATGACACAAATGTCATTTTCACACCAAATGTTCTGATCTTAAATTAATATTAGATTTTATTTACAAATTAAATATACATTAATTATTACTTATGGCATTCCTAAACAACTATTTGGAAATTATAAATTTACATAATTATTTTCATTAACGATAATATTATTTATTCAAAATAATTTGTATATTTTTATGACAACAAAGATATCAACAGACATAACAGCCATTTTAGCTGGTTGAAGCTTATCATGGCTCTTTTACACGAGCTAAGAATTACAGTAAATATAAAAGTGATGACGTAATTTAGAAAACTATTAAGAGGCTGATAACCGTCTAAAAAAATTCTCGCTCACACATTTAAACGTTTCAAAAGATATAAAATTACAGAAGGTAGTTATGAAAAATTGCAAACAACTAATTATCGGAGAATATTTAAAATGTTCAACAAAAATTACATTACATACATACATTTTGAACAAAATCTGTTTTACTAGTTTTCGTAAGTAATCAGACTTTTATAGAAATACCCTAATTAAACAAGGTGTTCCAATACTTGTACTTAAAACTTCAGGGGGCTAAAGTACCCATCAATATGAATAACTTTTTCTAAGGAACCAACACTGAACGCGAAAAAGAAACAGCTGTTTCATGCAAAAGTTCAATACCAGGCTTTCGCGTTCACAGTGTTGGTTCCTTAGAAAAAGTTATTCATATTGATGGGTACTTTAGCCCCCTGAAATGTTAAGTACAAGTGTTGGAACACCTTGTATATCCACAAAATTTAGAAAAGTACGAGCGAGAAGTTATTTGACGGTTGTCTTCGTCTTAAGAGTTTCTTAGTGAAGGCGAATATACGTAGTTTACGCGCACAAAACAATGTAGTGGTAGGACTTAACGCAAATAACATTGTCTTCCAGTCATCTTGGCGTGCAATGAACAAAAACATCTAAAAAATTATATAAAATGTCCCTTGATTATTAACTTTTGGGAACTTATTAAATCTTTGAAAGCTAAAATAAAAAAAACAAACTTGTTCTTTATCTGTAGTTTTAAAAATAAAAAACTGTCATTTATTTGATTTAAAACATTGAATATTCCGTGACACGATTCATTTAAATGGCACAATAACTAAAAAATAATAATTTCAATAATGTCTGTATCATACAATTTACATACTTAAACAAAATCTATTTAAAACTCTACCTACGTACATAGAATGTGGGTAGTTTACCAATTATTATTACTATCATACAAAGTCATATTAAATTATCCGTATGAGCACTATGATGAATAACAATTCAAAAACCATGACTCGAAATCAGATTAAGAGCTGATTCCACCATGCTCTGTTAGAACCCAGAAATAATTTATTGTATAACTGTAGTACAAAAAAGATCTTAATTGTTATATTCTAATGTTTTCACCCAAGAACCAACTAAAACATTTTACTACCCACTAATAGGTACTCCTAATTTCTTGCAAGTAGGTACAATGACCTACAAGAAACCAAGAGGTAGATATTATAGAGCTTCCAATTTTATCGTTCATAATATTCGTTTAAATAATAAAAAGCATTCCAAACTAACCATTTTCTCAAATGATTTTTGAATATATTTCCTTGAAGAGGTTTAATTTTATCGGGTAAACTATTGTAAATGTTGATAGCTGCAACAAATATACTTTTTTTATACATGGTGTTGTTAATCTGAAGTATACATATATTATATTTATGTTTCATTCTAACAGATTAAAACAGGATTAAAGGGCCGTTAAATATGTCGAAAACGTACGCGTTTGACATCTAAGGTTAGATTTAACGGCCTGTTAATTCTTTATTAGTAACTAACAGAGCATGGTGAAATCAGCTCTAATTTGTATAGTTTTAAATAATTCTGTTGGCAGACAGACATCTTTATATTTATTTTTTATCATTGCACTTCATCAGCCTCATGAAGTGCAATGCTGGACATTAACTATAATAAATATTAGATACTAGCTGGTGCCCGCGACTTCGTCTGCGCAGGATTAGTCACACAATATCTTTATTAATTGTAGCCTATGTGTTATTTATTGTTTCATTAAAATCCATTCAGTAGTTTTTACGTGAAAGTGTTACAAACATCCATACTCACAAACTTTCGCGTTTATAATATTAATAGGATTGGTGGACATTCTACACAGCACTATCTAGCCCTAAACTAAGCAAAGCTTGTGATATGGGAACCAGATAGTTGACAATACTTAAATACTTTTTTTTTGTAAATATAATAATAATAATAAATAAATAAATATTGGTGGACTTTCCACACTGCACTATCTAGCCCCAAACTAAGCCAAAGCTTGTAATATGGGAACCAGATAGCTGATATAATACATATATACTTTTTTTTGTAAATACATACTTAAAATATATAATAACACCCAGACAGAGAACAAACATCCATGTTCATCAAACAAATGTTTGTTCTGTGTGGGGATCGAACCCACGGCCTACGGCGCAGAAGGCAGAGCTACTACCAACTGAGCCATGAAGGCTGTCAAATACATACTTATAATAAACAACGTGTAACATAATACCCCTATAACCCCAGAAGCAGGGTATTCTACAGGTCATGGCGAACATAATCTTGGAACATAATCATAGAAATCTTTCTTGGAACATTATTTTAAGATGGAGTATGTTACTTTTTTCATTTTTCAACGCTAGTGTGTCAAAAAAAATTAGGTTTATTTAGTTTATTATTATTACTCTTTGATTGACGGTTGCCTGCGCCATAAGTGTAAGTAATCACTATAAAACCTGACTAAAGGAGTTTTTTTATACACCTGATGTTAATTGGTAACCATCACCTATAACAAAGCATTGCCTCGCAAGTCACGCACGATAGGAACGTGCCTTACGATGCACTGCCCTGCGTCCATCAACTTGAGGCATACAGATGTAATTACAGGCAACCACACTCTTCGAACCGAAACACAGCGTTGCTGCTTGGCGGCAGAAAAAGGCGTGGTGGTAGTACTTCCCCGGACGAGCCACACACAAAGAGCTCTACTACTCTTGGACAAGAGTAGTAAGAAGAAAATAAAAAAATGTCTGTCTGCTTCATAGGAATGTTAACCCATTTTGTAATAGTGTTGTAGTTATACAATTAAAATCTAACACATCTTAAAGCTAATATCTAATGCTATGTACACACTACATACACGGAGTCCGTTTATTTGGCAGTATCTTGCGATCACAGCTTAATCCTGAAAAAATACTAAAATTTGAAACAAAAATATATAGGTTATTATTTATAGATTATATATCGTGCACCAATATTTTGTAGGAAAACTAGTCTACAAGAGTAGACGGGAGGCAATAATGTACGGCCAAATAATGTACAGCATGATAATTGGAAGCCACTTTAGTACCGTTGAGTCGGATTGGTTAGGTTATGTTGAAACATATAAATTACGCACGAGGCGAGCGAACAAAGCGAGCGTGCCGCGGCAGCGGCCTCAGAAGTGCCAGAAATTAATTTTTACGGTACCAAAGTGGCTTCCAATTATCATGCTGTACATTATCTGGGTGTACATTATTGACACGTGACGATATTGCACATCCAGATAATGCACACCCCGATAATGTACACCCAGATAAAACGAATCCAAAAAGGTACCAAAGTGGATTCCAAATATCATGCTGTACATTATCGTGCTGTACATTATCTTGTCGTACAATAACCGGACTCGAGTAGACAAGTTTTCCTACTGAAAAGTTTGCTTTACTAGTTTTCGTACATAAGCAAACTTTTAAGTAGGAAAACATGTAACGATCGAAATGAATTTTTTGTTAAACTGTGTGTAATGCAATTGCACACAAAATGGTTGATTGCGATTTTTCGAAAAAGAGTTTAGTGATTTTATATCTTTCAACATGTCGAAGCGTGCGAGCGAGAGTCACATTCTCTTGTCTCTTGTATGCCCCTCAACACCTAGAGGAAGATCACAGGGGCCTTATGCTCACTTCGAGCGAGATTATCTCACGAAGGAGATGACGTCATATCTCGTTCATTACCTCATTGACGTTGCGTCTCGAATGAACTTTGTATGAGAAAATTGGGGATTAGGATGGTGAGAATGGGGATAAATAGTTATCGAACGAGATATGACGTCATCTCCATCGTGAGATAATCTCGCTCGAAGTGAGCATACGGCCCCAGGTCACAGATTGTAGTTAGTGTTACCTAGAGGAAGAGCACAGGTCTCTGCATGGGCGGCGCGGCCGGCAGCGACGCCCCGGAGCCCGAGGAGGTGCTGCGGCGCTCCGCCGGCGGCTCCTTGTCGCGCTCCGAGCCCGAGTTGGAGCCTCCGCTGCCGGACACAACGCTCTCTTCGCGGTTGTAGCTGCAATACCAACTTCTTATGTAAAATTTATATTTATTAATAACCTTACCTATGTGTTATTATTATTTATTCTATTTTCTTCAATTATCTAGATACCTCAGTTTAGTATAACATATTTATAAACGTGTTGTTGTTGTATTTCGGTCACTGCTTAACTACCTTTTCCCTCCTTGGTTTCAGCTGAAAATCAGCGTTGAGTGTTAATACACCCAACATTTATGCTGAGCTGGAAACCTTTTTAGTATAGTAACCTATTACTGTTGTCCCTTGAGCCGCTCAAAATTTTGTCCTTATTGTTCTTAATGTTTTTTATGTTCAGGCGTGTCTTTTTTGTACTATGCTAAATAAAATTTTATTTTATTCTTATTCTATTCAATACCATAATCAATGTCAATCAATTTGTATTAATACAACGTGTAACGTAATACCCCTGTAACCCCGGAAGCAGTTTTAGAGCTGATTTCACCATACTCTGTTAGTTGCTAATCTAGGATTAACAGGCCGTTAAATCTAACCTTAGATGTCAAACACGTACATTTTGACATATTTAACTGCCCTTTAATCTTTTGTTAATCTAACAGAGCATGGTGAAATCAGGCCTTAGTATTTTTTGTAATAGCGGCAACAGAAATAAATAATCTGTGAAAATTTCTACTGTCATTAGATACTGCCTGGTGACAGAAGGACGGACGGACAGACAGACAGACAGACAGACAGACAGACAGACAGACAGACAGACAGACAGACAGACAGACAGACAGACAGACAGACAGACAGACAGATGGACAGTGGAGTCTTAGTAATAGGGTCCCGTTTAACCCTTTGGGTAAGGAACCCTAAAAGTAGAGAAAATCACAGTTAAAAGTTTGAAATTACAGTCAGGTTTGACTGTCATTACATACACCATTGCTGTATGATTCATGTAATGACAAACAAAAATACACTTAGGTAAGTCAGGCATTGCTATGGTTCTCTTTATATTTTGTGTTATTATATGTATTCAATAATAATATAATTCTACTAACAATAGATGTAAGTTTTACTAACAAAATGATCTATTGTGGATTGAAATAAATGAAAATCTGAAACAGCTTCACGACTTTAATCCCCAGGCACGGTAGATATCCCCTCAGATGTCTTAGTACCAAGCTACCAAGTACTAACTCCAGATTCTTTTGAGGATGTCTAAGGGGGGTAGTCAGAGGTACGTCCAAACATAAAATTTGACACATACCCACATTTTGCAGTAGTTGGTATTCCATACGTGACAGGTTGCAAGCCCATCGCCGCTGTTAGAGTACTAACTGGTTTCCTCACGATGTTTTCCTTTCCCGTTTAAGAGCACTGGCATTGCGCACATAAATTTTTCGATAGGAAAAATCAAGTGCACGACCGGATTCGAACCTGCGACCTTACGATCGGAAAGCGGGGTCACTCCCACTAGACCACCGGTGCTCTCGGTGAAATAAATGAATTATTATAATTATTATTAACAATATTTGATCCATCACTTACCCATAGACAGTGTGTTCACTGTTCACACATGAAGCATACTTGAAAGGTATGGGCTGGTAACCATATGAGCCAGCATATGGCATGTAGTTAGGTCCCATCATGCTGAAACAATTACAATTAAGAGTTTAAGAGTAGTAGAGCTCTTTGTGTGTGGCTCGTCCGGGGAAGTACTACCACCACGCCTTTTTCTGCCGCCAAGCAGCAACACTGTGTTTCGGTTTGAAGAGTGTGGTTGCCGGTGTAATTACAGGCACATGAGGCTTAACATCTGTACGCCTCAAGTTGATGGACGCAGGGCAGTGCATCGTAGGGCACGTTCCTATCGTGCGTGACTAACGAAGCAATGCTTTGTTATAGGTGATGGTTACCACTTAACATCAGTTGGGCCATCTGCTTGTTCCATCAGCTAGTTGTATAAAAAAAAGTTAAAACTATGTAAGGTTGTACATACTTGGGGTTAGGCAGCGGCAAAGCCGTGCTGAGCAGACTGTCGGCGTCACCGGGCGCGCTGCGCAGGCGCAGGGAGGCTAGCTCGGCGCACAGCTCGCCCGCCACGTAGTAGCATTGCTCGGAGAACGTTATCTTGTTCACGGTGTGCCGGATGAAGCCAGCCTGGAAAGACAGTCGAAATGTATCACTACATAGTATAAAACGAAGTCGCATAAAAGTACATAGTGTAAAAAAACTACCCAACGGATTTTGATGCGGTTTCTTATAATAGATAGGGTGATTCAAAAGGAAGGTTTATATGTATAATACATGCATAATATAGTTGAGAAATACTGATAATTTTAGAGGTTGTGTATGTATGTATGTTTGTCAGGCCATAACTTTCGAACCGTTGATCCGATCTGTATGAAATTTAGTAAGTCGATAGCTTGTACGTGAGAAATTTACTGGTAAGTATATGAAAAGAGTTAAATCGGATACTACAGCAAAAATAGTAGTAGAGCTCTGTGTGAAGGGCTCGTCCGGGGAAGTACTACCACCACGCCTTTTCCTGCCGCCAAGCAGCAACGCTGTGTTTCGGTTTGAAGGATTTGGCTGCCGGTGAAATTACAGGCATGGTACTTCTGTATGCCTCAAGTTGATAGACACAAGGCAGGACGAGCTACAAAAAATGCTCTACTACTCTTACATTAGTATATATGAGTTGGTTTATACAACGTGTAACATAGCATTAATTCAAGAAAGCAGCGTACAGTGTACCTTTTTTTGTAACCCTACCCAATGTTCACTTTCCTACCTACCAACTGTTAATGCTCATTTAATTTACTTTTTACTTAGCTGTTCTGTTTAAGTGATGTTGTGTACACATGTTTTAGAGTGCCGTCTAGCTCATAATTAATAGTAGGTATTTTATTTTGTATGTTTACTGATTGTAGCCTGTTTTGTGTGCCTAATAAATAAATAAATAAAACCCCTATAACCCCGGAAGCAAGGTATTCTACAGTTCATGGCGAACACTTTTTGTTCTACGACTTTTGAAATTTCGATGTTTTTCATTCATGAAATGCCTCTTAAACCTTCCTTCCATATGGAACTAAACACACCATGAAGCAGCCCTAATCACAGTTATTAGTACGTCAGAAGCCTAATCACGAACGAATTTGACAGTAGTCGCGTAAACGTATCGTATCCCTTATTGCAATAGAATAAGGTCGAATATCGCTATGATATAAGTATGTAGCCTTAACGCGACCAATGTTTTTTTTTTCAATACAACAATAAACAACTACTAAGTCACGCACGATAGGAACGTGCACGATGCACTGAACTTGAGGCACACAGATGTTAGGCCTCATGTGCCTGTAATTCGGCAAGCACACTCTTCAAACCGAAACACAGCGTTGCTGCTTGGCGGCAGAAAAAGGCGTGGTGGTAGTACTTCCCCGGACGAGCCACACACAAAGAGCTCTACTACTCTTAAAAATATGTCAAAATATTTCATTCGTGATCAGCCCCCAAGAAGTAGGTAGTATTCACCTTCAGCATATGAGAGGCATACTTCCTGGCATCGCGCCGGTCTGCGATGCCGGCGACGTGGTGCAGGATCCATTCCACCACGTCGGCACCGATGAACGCGTTGGGTATGGTGATCTTCAACCACATGCGATCTCGGATCTCCAGGCCTGGAAGAATTTTTTTTTTTTTTTTTTTACAAAGTTCGAAGAGTAAAAAACATTGAAATGAAATGCCAGGCTTAATAATAATATAATATAATTTTTATTTCAGATAACTTAGATCCAAAAATGTAAGCACAAACTTAATAAAAAAACCAGCCAAGTGCGAGTCGGACTCGCGCACGACGGGTTTCGTACTACGAGTATTATCTATAAAAACGGGAAAAAAATCACATTGGTTGTATGGGAGCCCCCTTAAATATTTATTTTATTCTGTTTTTTAGTATTTGTTGTTATAGCGGCAACAGAAATACATCATCTGTGAAAATTTCAATTGTCTAACTATCACGGTTGATGAGATACAGCTTGGTGACAGACGGATAGACAGACAGACAGACGGACAGACAGCGGAGTCTTAGTAATAGGGTCCCGTTTTACCCTTTGGGAAGCCTTAAAACTATGTTAGGTTGGTTGGTAGGCACGGTCCGAAAAATGGCGATCCTATGCCGTCATTATTCGCACACAGTGCTTGAGGAAGGGGCTATCCCATTTATGAGCAATAATGCATAGATTGTGGGACACAGACAAGTGCACCAAAGTCTAAATTTAGCCTTTTGAGAAAATCAACAAAAAAAAAAAACCCAGATAATGTTTTGGTTTGTTGTTCCATTTATGTTTTCAGCGTATTTAAAATCTTTTTTTAAAGAAAAGATATCTACACTAATATTATAAAGAGGTAAACTTTGTATTTTTGTATGTAACGAATAGGCTCAAAAACAACTGGTCCGATTTCAAAAATTCTTTCACCATTAGAATGCTACATTATCCCTGAGTAACAAAGGCTATATTATATTTTCAAAAAAATCAGGGATCCTTACTAAAACTTCAATAATGTAACCCAAGGTGGAAAACAAAAAACCTTACATCGCGTGCGCTGCGAAAACTATTGAAGATAGAACAAAATAATGTACTACGATTTTGTAGAACACGTTATCATCTACAAAAAATGTCGCGACAGCATATGTCTAACTATTATAGTTATGTCACAATAAGTGTTCTTTTATTATAAAAAATTAATTGAAATGCCTCCGCTAGAAAAGGGTCTTTATTTGTACCTTGGTATTAATCCTTATCCAAATAAATCATTTCATAATTAAGACGGTTTCAATACCTATAGATTACTTCTTAAATTTTTCAAATCGGACATTCCATTCAAAAGATATGACGAAATTAAAAATGTTTACGGGTCCACGGTTCACGCGCGGGGTGCGATTTCACTCACTCAAGGAGAAGCGCGTGCAAATGTATGAAATAAATAGATGCGAGGCTCGAACCCACGGTCTAAGTTTATCCTAAAATGCTCAAAAAATTTATGACCACCCATGCGAAGCTGGGACAGGCCGCTAGTTATAAATAAATCAATTATAATTAGTCCTTACCAGACTCCGGTCTCAACATAGCCCGCACCACAAGTGCCATGTCCATATTGACTGAGAGTTGTTGGTCCCCGGGCGCCTCCGAGGCTCGCTCGGACACTGAGGACGGCAGCGCGGATAACGACGGCGGGGGCGGGGGGTAGGCCTCGCGTAATGCCGCTGTATGGGCCACCCACGCACCTGGAATGTACATAAGTACGTAGGTAACTCATTATTTGCATACAGATACAAAAAGAATAAAACAACAAAATTAATACAACATATCAAAAAAAAACAAAGCATAGGATATAAAATATGTGACAAGTATAACAAACATTATTTTTAAAAATAATGTGCGGGCTAAAAGCGTCTTTTTTTAGATTTTGTTTTAATTTTTTTAATCCCATGTTAAACTTGAGCAGTTACTAGTCACTGAAGAGTGCCACCATCCACCTCCTCGCTGTATCATCATATCAGTTTCAAGATAACATATATTTTTTTGTAACCATTATCTTATCAACTTGAGGCATGCAGATGTTAAGCCTCATGTGTCTGTAATTACACCGACAACCACACTCTTCAAACCGATACACAGCAACGCTGCTTGGCGGCAGAAAAAGGTGTGGTGGTAGTACTTCCCTGGACTAGCTTTACTACTCTTCAAGATAAATATACATAAATAGTTTCATGCCAAGATGACCAGATAGATAAGGGTAGACATACCCGGATCAATAGGCCGAACTGGTTCCGTGCGTGGAATAGTGAAGTACCCCTTAGGATTGGGATCCCAGCATTTGGCGACCACCAGCTTGATAGGCCCCGGCTTCTGCACCACTTCCCGCAGCACCCTGACAGCCTCATCATTAGTCATGTCTTCGAAGTTCACGTCATTCACCTGCAATCGTTGAAGAGTGATTCTTATTAATTAAATATCAATAATATATAGTGCAGATACAAGTTTTTTTTATTCAACTTCCTGATGTACAAGCAGATGGCCCAACTGATGTTTTTTTTACTGTGGTAAACACAGTAACTGTGGTTTAATTACAGGCACATGAGGCTTAACATCTCTATGCCTCAAGTTGATGGATGCAGGGCAGTGCATTGTAGGGCATGTTCCTATCCTATTAATAAATAAATAAATTGGTTCCCTTGCTTCTAAACACAAGTATTTTAACAATCAAGGAGTCAAACACTTGACTTTGCATCATTTACATTGCATCAAACTTTGGTGTATTAAAACCATCTTTATTAACTAGATAGTGGTAACACCACAATTTTGTGTGAGTTGAAAAATGACAATATTTTTAAAATATAGTTTATTACTTCTCTCAACAAAATTTAAAACAAAAATAGTTACATACCTGTAAGATCATGTCACCAGGTTCTATCCTTCCATCCAAAGCTACTGCTCCACCCTTCATTATACTTCCCACATAGATTCCACCATCACCACCCTTATTTGACTGCCCCACTATAGAAATCCCGAGAAAATTCACCGTGTCCATATTTAAAGAAACTGTAATTATATGCATAGACATAGTGGAGTCCGTAATGGAGGAGTAGGAAGATGTCCGAGACATGACTTGGGGTCTTTTTCGTCTTCTCTGAGGTCTTTTACGGGAGCTAACTTGTAAGTGGGAGACGCTACTGCATTCTGTCAGGGCTCGGTCAACAGAGGCATTTGTGTGTCTACCTGTGGTGTTGGTGATTTCTGATTGGCTGTCGAATAGACTGGTGGAATCAAGATCTGAGCTTAGGACTGATGCTGTTTCGTATTCCAAACCGTGGTTACCGTATTTGGAATGACCATTGATTCGGAGACCTCTATACTTGTATTTGTCACAGGAAGCCCTGTGCCCTGGGCGGGAGCTGATAGTGCTGTCTGTGTCCGTACATGTGTCACGAGTGAGCGGCGCGGGCGGAGCACCCTGGTTTGTTGTTTTACCCTTGCCAGGGTTACTGTCCGTACATTGCGAAGCCCCATCGGAGGGGTTGGAGCCTTCGGCAGACACTAGCCACGACACAACACGACCGTTGAAACACGGCAGATGAGCGTTATCATCAACTATTTCTTCTTTCACAACACCAAAATCATCGTCCATCGACTTGAAGAAAAATTTGTAATTCGGCCTGTTCAGCTGATTTTTGAAGTCCAATAACGTAACTTTCTCAGGGGATATGGGAATTTTCACTAGGTACGGCGTCTCTTCATCATCTATGTAGTAAATAACTTTAGTTTCCTCCATTGTTAGTGCATTTATTTATTGAAAAACAACACCCCTACAATCTATAAATAACAGCCGCCATCACAAAAATGGCGATTATAATAAGTCATGCTATTATCCGCTGAGGGGCGCCACTGAAGATTAGGTTCTTTTCGTGTTCGGATTACGAGAAACTTACATATTTTAGTCGATTAATGATGTATCGATACGATACCAATGTTATTCATAATCAGTCTGTAGAGTAGATTGATTATACTTTGTCAATATATACTCTATGCACTGTGTTTTTGAAAGGGTCCGGTTAATTTACGACCAAGTATTACACAGCCCGAAAATGTACAACCCGGAAAGCACAGCCTGGAAAACACGGCCCGGATTCCATGTACAAAATGTACATGAAATCCGGGCCGTGTTTTCCAGGCTGTGCTTTCCCAGCACAGTCGGGATTGTACAGCCAGGATTGCACGACCATGGATTCTGTGACCATGCTCTGATTGGTCGAAAGCCTATGCTCTGTTTAGATGCACTACACAGTAAGTATAGGCAAGTAGCACAGATTAAAAATTATATAAAATAAGAGAATTATTCAGAGATTAATGTTAGAAAAAAATAAAATTCTGGCACTTCGGCGGCCGCTACCGCGGCACGCTCGCTTTGCTCGCTCGCCTCGTGCGTAATTTATATGTTTTAACATAACCTAACCAATCCGAGTCGGATCAACAAGTGAGTAAGTAATTGACGAGTGTAAACAAAGCCTAAGTTTTGGCATCAAAATTTTGGCTGCGTTTTATCGGGTCGTGCTTTCCAAAGGTGTGCTGAATTTGTACGGCTTGGAATGTACAGCCTTGGATTACACAGCCATGGATTTCGCGACCAAATTGTACATCAATTCCGGGCTGTGTTTTCCTCGGCTGTACAATCCTTGGTTGTACATTATTGGCACCCTTTTTGAAATATTGTCGTTCACTTTGATTGTTTTGATTTGTTATTTTTCGAATTTGTTCGTGCAAATATTGCGAAAAATGGGTTTAGGAATTGAAACTAAAGAAAATCTAAACATTTGTTTGGCTGCTATTGATGAACTGGATGGATTTTGCAAGCGATTGGAAGGTAAATCATCGATACCTGTGTTCTGTTACATTTTATTCTACTATAGTAAATCACTACCTAATTGTTTTATTTACAGAAAAAATTGCTGAAGAGCAGCAGCAAGTAAAAGCCTGTAAGAAAAACACTGAGCTAGAACTAAAACTTGCACAGGAAATGAAATTACATGTAAGTGTACAGTTTCCATGTCGAGTTTGTTCAGTCCATTTCTGATGCCCCATTTTAACACTGTCTTTGTCAGCATAATCGAGAGGTCAACAACACGAGATGGCAGGACGTTTCCTTGTGTTGCTTAAACATAAGTGGGAAAATCAGTTTACTCTGGACTGCAGAAGCTGATCGGGTCCTTCCTCTCATTTGCATCCAAATCACCACCGGGGATGCTTGAACATTGCTGCCACCAACCCAAGGTCCTCGTCCGCTATTTTAAGGAGTTGGGCTGGCTGGGGTGAGGTTAGCAGGGGGACAATGCACAATACACCCCACTGCGGGACATCTCATTTCCTCACCACGAATTAGAATCAGTTTACTCGCCTATGCTAAGGTCTCACTCAGTGTTCACGGTTTTTAATGTACCTACCTAACATGTTACAGTATGTACCTTTATTATATATAGCACCATCATTGTAAAAGGCACTAAAAGCACCTGTGGTGTAGTGGTTGCAACCTCATGTTCCGATCCTATGTTGTTCTAACTACTTGCATGGCAGATACAGGCATGCCAGTTAGCGTGTACACGGAAGTAGGTGGCATGTGCAAGTAGCTTTTGTGCAAGTGTGCCAGCTACAGTCATGTGTATTTGAATTCAGAATTCAGTTGTGAACCTATGAAAGTTTATGGTTGATAATCTGGTTATTATTATTACTAGTAGTTCGCCCCGAACTGAGATCTCGTGATGCGATCCGACGAACGCATCACTTTGAGTAGGTGGTAGTCAGAGGCAAGTCCAATCATTATGTTTGGTTTTTTTTCTGACTACCGCCTACTAACATAGTATGGTAATCAAGTTTCAACTCTATTGGCCTATTTATTGAAGAGTTCCGTTGAACAGACCTTGGCTCCATCATCAGACCAGGTGTCTATTACCATTTTATGAGAACTGAGTACCTTCTTAATATATTTCAAGAAAAAAAAATAAGAAAAAGCAAACTAACTGGGCGACCAGTAGAAAAACCTTGATGTCAACGAAATTCCTAGAGATGGGAGCTCTTGGATCGTTGGTTATGTTAATTTAACTTTTTTGTTGTATCTCAAAAACCAAGCGTCCCAGAAAAAAAGTAAAAATTGTTTTGGAATGTCCAAACAAAGCCCTTTCATATGACATATAAGTTGATTTTTTTATGTAACTTTTTTTATTTTTGCCCTCTTAAAAAACCCCATATCTTAGTAACCCTTCATCCGATTTTACTCAAATACTTACCAGTAAATTTCTCAAGTACAATCTATCGACTTATCAAATTTCATGCAGATCGGATCGACGGTTCGAAAGTTATGGCCAGACAAACATACATACATACATACATACATACATACATACATACATACATACATACATACATAAAATGCCAAATCGCCCAAGTTGAAACTAAGATCTTCGTTCGCTTCGCTCACTCGATCAATTATGAGCCCTCTGGGTCCCACTGCTGGGCAAAGGCCTCCCCCCATTCCTTCCACACGTTGCGATCCTGGGCTATGTTTGCCCAGTCCGTCAGGAAAACATCTAGCTCGTCCCGCCATCTCCGCTTTGGTCGGCCGCTTGTTATTATTATTTTTAATCTTTTCCTTGAATCAGGGTGACATAGCACCCCCTAAAGGCTTCCTGGGCCACAGCTGTAGCATTTTATTAAGATCAGTAACAATTTTTTTCATATTCAAATAGATTTAAGCATAATTATTATATTGTACATTACAGCATGAGCTGAATGAGCATCTGTCAAAGCTGACAGATCGCAGTGCTGAGCTGGACAGAGTGTGTGCTTCATTCGAGACTCATCTTACCATCACGGACAGCGACAGAAATCGTCTTGACAATGCTAAGTTAGTTACCAACATAGGCTTATCTACACTAATATTATAAAGAGGAAACCTTTGTATTTTTGTATGTAACGTATAGGCTCAAAAACTACTGGTCCGATTTCAAAAATTCTTTCACCATTAGAATGCTACATTATCCCTGAGTAACATAGGTTATATTATATTTTCAAAAAAATCAGGGATCCTTACTAAAACTTCAATAATGTAACCCAAGGTGGAAAACAAAAACCTTACATCGCGTGCGCTGCGAAA
This sequence comes from Chloroclysta siterata, assembly GCA_932294275.1. Lineage (NCBI taxonomy): Eukaryota > Metazoa > Arthropoda > Insecta > Lepidoptera > Geometridae > Chloroclysta > Chloroclysta siterata. Next base: position 5,773,026 of record OW028595.1, read on the forward strand.
ACTATTGATGATAGAACAAAATAATGTATTGCGATTTTGTAGAACACGTCATCATCTACAAAAAACGTCGCGACAGCATATGTCTAACTATTATAGTTATGTCACAATAAGTGTTCTTTTATTATAAAAAATTCATTGAAATTCCGCCGCCAGAAAAGGGTCTTTATTTGTACCTTGGTATTAATCCTTATCCAAATAAATCATTTCATAATTAAGACGGTTTCAATACCTATAGATTACTTCTTAAATTTTTCAAATCGGACATTCCATTCAAAAGATATGACGAAATTAAAAATGTTAACGGGTCCACGGGTCACGCTCGGGGTGCGATTTCACTCACTTAAGGAGAAGCGCGTGCAAATGTATGAAATAAGTAGACGCGAGGCTCGAACCCACGCTCTAAGTTTATCCTAAAATGTTCAAAAAATTTATGACCACCCATGCGAAGCTGGGACAGGCCGCTAGTCTAATATATACAAGGTGTTCCAATACTTGTGTATATAAACGTCAGGGGGCTAATGTACCCATCAATATGAATAAATGTTTCTAAGAAACCAAAACTTTGAACACAAAAAAATCTGCTGTTTCATACATTTTAGCCAGGTACATACATACTTTTTTTCCAGAGAGACTTATGAAATAGAGAAAGAGATCACTGGCATCAGATTTGACTTCAGTGCACAGCCGAGCATAGCTAAGGGATGTATCCTTTTACTAAAAAAGTCTTTATTTTCATCTCAATCATTTCAAAGTCAAAGTCAAAAGGTATTTATTCAATAAAATCACAAGGATTACTTTGAAACGTCTTAAAGCTAGGTGACTCTAGGTGCCAGTTCCATGCAACCATTTGACAAGGCTGCCAGGCTTGGGCAGGTGGACATTCTGGACAAGGATCATTACACCATGGGTTCCTGAAGGTAGCTTTGTGGTCAGCCAAGAAAGCGCATGTTTCACTAGCAGATATAACAATAAGTAGAAGGCCCACCAGATCTTAAATGGTAACCATCAAATAACAAACCCCCGCCTCGTAAATCACATACATGATATCCTTTATCATCTTATAAGCTCTCTTTTAAGAGGAGTAGAGCTTCATGAAGGACTCAACTGGCGAAGTACTACCACCATGCCTTTTTGAGCGGCCAAGCAGCATTGCTGTTTCGTTATGAAGAGTATGGTTGCCAGTGAAATTACGGGCATATTAGGCTTAACATCTGTATGCCTCAAGTTGATGGACGCTTGCTGGCACATTCCTATTGTGCGTGACTTACGAGGAAACTTTTTTTATAGGTGATGGTTACCACTTAACATCATTTGGGCCATCTGCTTGAGCCAACAAGTCATAAAAAAAAATATCCTCAACGCAACATTCAGACGTCAAGTCGGAGTCACGGAAACTGCTGCAACCATTCGAAGTCCCCGCGACGGACAGCGAAGCCCTATGGGCGCTCATCCAAGCCACAGCAGCCCCGGGCTGGCCTCACTTAGCTGATAAGGAGAATTTACCTAACAATAATCATTAAAACTTCAATTTTGAGCAAACACTACAGAAGTGCTGTTCCCCAAGTATGAGATTTGCTTACGATATTTCGTTTTTGTTCCGTGTTCATTGCGAGTTTTGTATGAAGACGCGATAGAGATACCGATACGGAACCCGCAATGAACACGGAACAAAAACTTAAAACGAAATATCGTAAGCAAATCTCATACTTGGGGTACTGTTCTAACAACACTCACCTTGTTCAGTTTTAGCCAAGGACGGATCCAGGATTTTTTTCCGGGACGGGCAAAAAAACTGTCAAAATTCGCGATTCCAGCCGGAAATGGACAAGTTTCACTCATGTTCTTTCTGTTATTTTATTCATATATTTTAACAACTATGATAATTTGATTTGCTTCTATGTATGTACCTACTGTGATGGAATCCCTTCCTTCCACTCGACACCACCAAAACGACACCATCGGTGGTGTCGTATGGAATCACTAGTCCATACGACACCATCGACTAATAGTGAGGTTACCTACATACAAAGTTGTTGATATGAAAACTCCAACTAAGTTCAAGCAGTTTCATTAATGAGGTATGTCATTTGATAAAGTTTATATTTATCTGTCACTCAAATGGTCATCTTGACATTGTTCATTGCAATTTGCATATTATTGTCTTTCCGTCCGAATATTTTAATTTTTCACAATGGACATGGATACTAATACTGACGACATAAAATACATAAAAACTAATGGCGGAACAGGTTTGCTCTGGCAAACGTATAAAAGTTTTTTTGAAAGTTTTTTTCCCGGAAAAGACACACTAAAAGAAAAGTTCATTAAGGCCTATTACAAGCACGTAACAACAATTGTGGACACGCTGCAAGACTAGTTTTCCGGTCCGTTCTTTAATACCTACATAACTACTTACTTCACTGAAATAAAAAAATAATATTTCATAAACTCTGTTTTATTAATTATCGTTTAACTATAGATAACTTGAAATAATAACTTTGGGGTCGGATCAATGTATGTGATGTTGTCTGATATTTATTTATTTATTTTTATGAACTGGGAGCTGTTAGTCAAAAACACGCGTTTCTGGACATCACTAGCTAGGGTGGTGTCGTATGGACTAGAGATTCCATACGACACCACGGATGGTGTCGTTTTGGTGGTGTCGAGTCAAAGTCAAAGTCAAAGTCAAAATGTATTTATTCAATAAAATCACAAGGATCACTTTGAAACGTCTTAAAGCTAGGTGACTCTAGGTGCCAGTTCCACGCGACCAAAGCCTAGAAGAACAGGCAACAAACTTACGGCTTGGTTCCTACCGTTCTTTTGTATGATCCTTTTACAATGTAATAATATAATATATTATTGAAGTTTAGTGAGGCGTAGGCATACAGAAAAAGGTAAACATAATCAAATTTATAAGACAGCACACGCTACGCCTAAGGAAGTACGCCTACGTAAGCTACGAGTGGAAGGAAGGATGGAATCTCCCAAAGTACACAACACAAAAATACCGTCGGGGGAGGGGGGGGGCACGTGCCCGCGTGCCTCCCCCTTAAATCCGCCCTTGGTTTTAGCTGACCAGAGTTATTTAATTAATGAGTTATTTTAGAAATAAACAAATGTAAATATTGTATTCACTCTGTTTTATTTCTTATTTTTTCCAACACCTAAAAAACTCGATGTGTAAAATACTTGTTTACCCAACACAGAAAATAAGAATGATATATATTACCAACTTTTGGAGTTTCAATTTATACAGCCTTCACAGCTCTGGGGCCTTATGCTCACTTCGAGCGAGATTATCTCACGGTGGAGATGACGTCATATCTCGTTCAATAACTCTTTGACGTTGCGTCTCGCATGAACTTTGAATGACAAAATTGGGGAGAGGGATGGTGAGAATGGGGATAAATAGTTATCGAACGAGATACGACGTCATCTCCACCGTGGGATAATCTCGCTCGAAGTGAGCATAAGGCCCCAGTTGGTAGTAGCTCTGCCTTCTGTGCCGTAGGCAGTGGGTTCGATCCCCACACAGAACAAACATGTGTGTGATGAACATGATGATGTTTGTTCTCTGTCTGGGTGTCATTACATATGGATAATATTATAAGTATGTATTTACATAAAAAAAGTATGTATGTATTATATCAGCTATCTGGTTCCCATATTACAAGCTTTGGCTTAGTTTGGGGCGAGATAGTGCTGATTTATTTATCTATGACAAGGGCAAAATTCACAAATGTTTGCCCTCGGTGGGGAATCTACAGCCACAAATGTTGTATAGTAATTAATAGTCCATTACTAGCTATAAACGAGCTAGCTAGGCTTCTGCTCCAGACTCGGCACGGGTCCGTTATACCGATGCACGCTGCGTAGATGCTTGACCGCGTATTGTCGACAACTGTACGCTCGCTCGCACAACGTGCACTTGTATGTAGTGTTGCTGTGGCAAGCTCTTTTGTGCATGTGGAGGCTGTTATTCGCTTTGAAACTTGCTGGGCAGATGTCGCACTGAAACAAACAGTACAAATAATAATTTATTCATAATATACATTATACGTCAACATGGGCAGGTACATCATATTTTTAGTGCGTCCACAAAAAAGTCATTAAATATAAAACCCACGACCTTAGGATCGGAAGGCCGCTACCGCTAGACCACCAGTGCTCTTTTTTTTTATTAAATACGTAAATAAAATAATTGCGCTAAAAAATTTTTTTATCAACTAGTTGTATAAAAACATAATCACTACATAGTATAAAACAAAGTCGCTTTCTCTGTCCCTATATCCCTATGTATGCTTAAATCTTTAAAACTACGCAACGGATTTTGATGCGGTTTTTTATAGAAAGAGTGATTCAAGAGGAAGGTTTCTATGCAAAATACAAGCATAATCTCTTAGGGATAATCCACAATAACTGTGCGAAGCCGGGGCGGGTCGCTAGTAATAAATAATCGTGGACTTTCTAGCCCCAAACTAAGCCAAAGCTTGTAAGTACTATGGGAACCATATAGCTGATATAATACGTATATTTTTTTTGTAAATATGTACATACTTGTAATATATAATACCCAGACAGAGAACAAACATCTATGTTCATCACACAAATTTATTTGTTCTCGGTGGGAATCGAATCCACGGCCTACGGCGCAGAAGGCAGAGCTACTACCCTGAGCTGTGAAGGCTGTCAGTCTTTACACTGAAGCGGCATAGTACCTTGTGCTGTTTGGTGGTGCGGTGGGACTGGGCGTGCTGCGCTAACAGATACGCCGCGTGGAACCCGCGACCGCACTCTTCGCAGACGTAGGGCTTCTCGCCGCGGTGCCGGCGCTCGTGGTTCTACAAGTTGACTTTATTTAGCTTTTTTTTTATACAACTAGCTGATGGAACATGTTGTCGGTATCAAGCGGTCAAAATGTTTAATGCACTACCGGTAGAATTTAAATGTTTAAAGAGCCCTATCAAATTTATCTCTAAACTGAAAAAGCTCTTGTTGGAGGGGTGTTTCTATTCGATTGAAGAATTTTTAGATTTTCAGAAGTGATATTTAATTTTATTATTGACATTTAATATTTCGAATTATATAGTAATTGTATTTAAATTTCACTGAGGACATTATGATAATTAAATAGTTTATTTTTATTTTGTTGCATGTTAGGTTAGATTCAGACACGATTTGTAAGAGAATTGTAATTGAATAAATGAATTGAATTGAACAATCATATGGCCCACCTGACATCGTGGGCCATATGATGGCCATACGCTCAGCATTGCCTCGTAAGTCACGCGCGATAGGAACGTGCCCTACGATGCACTGCCCTGCGTCTCAACTTGAGGCATACAGATGTTAAGCCTCATGTGCCTGTAATTACACCGGCAACCACACTCTTCAAACCGAAACACAGCGTTGCTGCTTGGCGGCAGGGAAGGCGTAAGATAAAATGATAAGTATGAAATGACAGCTAAGAGTAGTAGAGCTCCTTGTGAAGGGCTCGTCCGGGGAAGTACTACCTCCATAGCTTTTTCTGCCGCCAAGCAGCAACGCTGTGTTTCGGTTTGAAGAGTGTGGTTGCCGGTGAAATTACAAGCACATGAGGCTTAACATCTGTATGCTTCAAGTTGATGGACGTAGGGCACGTTCCTATCGAGCGTTACTTACGATGCAATTCTTTGTTATAGGCGATGGTCACCACTTAACATCAGATGGGCCATTTGCTTGTTCCATCAGCTAGTAGTATAAAAAAGTATGCCTTAGTTGAGTGAAGGCACATTTTGACTATACAAGGTGTTCCATAAGTTGTGTATATAAACTTCAGGGGGCTAAAGTACCCATCAATATGAACAACTTTTTCTAAGGAACCAACACTGTGAACGCGAAAAAAAAAACAGCTGTTTCATACATTTTAGCCTGGTAGGTATTGAACTTTTGTATGAAACAGCTGTTTTTTTTTTCGCGTTCACAGTGTTGGTTCTTTAGAAAAAGTTGTTCATATTGATGGGTACTTTAGCCCCCTGAAGTTTATATACACAACTTATGGAACACCTTGTATATGATTTGCCCAACAATAGGCCTATCATCATCGCCTCACGCTTCCATTCGTGGTCGCCAATCGAGAACCTTTATTTCTCCACCGGTTGTCAGTCAATCAATCATCCGCACTATACCACACGATGTTTTCCTTCACCGTTTGAAAGTACTGGCATGTTTACCAGCATGTCGTAGAACCTAAAAAGTTCTATAACATGTGCCACTCGAAAAGAGCCTCTTGAGGAGCACTTAAAATCCTTTCACCACACTGTTTCGAAAGAAACTAGTCACACGACAAGAGAGAGACTATGCCACAGAATAAAGGCGGGAATACACATGACTGTAGCTGGCACACTTGCATAAAAGCTACTTGCACATGCCACCTTCTTCCATGTGTAAACGCTAACTGGCATGCCTGTATCTGCCACGCAAGTAGCTAGCCCAACATTTGATTTTCTGTCAGCTACAGGCATGCAACGTGAGGGAGGGGATGCAAGGACGCAAACTAAACTAACTTGTAAACTTGTTTAACTTGTTAATCTATCCACATTGCGCCAGTAACATGCCGTTAACAAACATGCCCGGTACTGTTCCATTTTACAGGCATGTGTACAGCCGCCTTATATGTACAAAAACGTACCCTCATAGCCATGGTCCCGGCGCTTTGGAAGTCACACTGCCCACATTTGTACTTCTCATAGCCATGTTTACTCCGCAAATGCTCGTTCAAGCGGAACTTGTTGCCAAACTTTCTGCCGCAATGCTGTAAATAATATTTGTGTTTTTAAATCGAATGATTATTTGCAAGAAATATTTTTAAGGTTTTTATTAGCTACTCAGTTTCAGAGGAGAGTGGAGGCATAAATCCTGTTGTGCCGAATCCACATGAAGTGGGATAAAAGCAGGAAAATGAGTCAGTTTCACATATTTCAATGAGAGCACTGGTGGTTTAGTAGGAACGGCCCCGCCTTCCGATCCTAAGGTCGTGGGTTCGAAACCGGTCGTGCACCAATAAGTTTTTCTGTTCAAATGTATGTGCACAATGTCAGTAGGTACTCTGAAACGGTGAAGGAAAACATCGTGAGGATACCGGCATGTCGTAGGACCTAAAAAGTTCTATAACATGTGTCAAGTGCTTGAAAAGAGCCTCTTGAGGCGCACTTAAAATCCTTTCACCACACTGTTTCTAAAGAAACTAGTGACACGACAAGAGAGAGACATATTTCAATAAAGCATACTAAGGAGTTGTTTCATCAATGTATGGAGCCTGGGTTGGGCCTGTGTACAGTGTATAGGTATAAATATCACTTAGCAATAAAGGTAACTGTTTTGATTGCCTTTTTTCTTCATTTTTACTTTGTTTTTTTGCGCTTCAAGATTTTCTTGATAAAAGAGAGCAACACAGTTTATATTTCAAGCTTGAGTCATTACAGTCTAAAATATAGGTGAATCTAGGTGCCAGTTCCACGCGACCAAGCCTAGAAGAACAGGCCAAACCAGGATTTGTTCCTACTGTTATTTTTTATGATCCTTGTTACAAAATAATAATGAAGCTCCAGTGTGGTGCCAATCGAACTTAGTGATGAGATGAGATACTCACGTTACAAATTGGGCCGAGACCTGCATGCTTTACTCTCTGGTGCATCTTAAGACTCGCTTTCTGCATCTTCTTGTGGCAAATCTCGCACTCACTCATCTCTTTACCCTGAAATTGTAAAGTTTGATAAATACAGACCAATCACAATCAAAGTCTCGCTGTGACACTGGGTGTGACATGTTTGGAACTGAACTGGAAACTATATGCCCTGACAACTGACAACTGTTATAAGACAAGACATAATGACAGCAGTAGCAAGCAAAATCTCGCACACACTTAATCTCAACAAAGTCTCGCTGTGACACTGGGTGTGACTAGTTGGGAACTTAACTGGAAACAAAAAGATATGACCGGGTGAATCATCTAATCAAGATAGAAAACTCTTTATTGCACATCACAAGGACATTTAACAAATTAAAAACCAATAGTTACAGTGTCGCGGTCTTATCGCTGAGAGCGATCTTTTCCAGACAACCTAACAAGCCCGAAGCAACAGAAGATCTATGTGGGTAGGTATATACTTACAGTATCTCTTAAACTCCGCTTCCTTTTTTTCTCAGTGCACGTCGAGGCATGTTCTATTAGGAACTCTTTTTTGGCGAACTTCAACTTGCAGTACTGAAACCATAAAAATATATTTACAAATAAATATTTGGGGACATATAACACATCAAGCCACAAATCAAGTAAACGTGAAGTAAAAGTAAAAATGCCTTATATTGACATAATAATTTTCAATAATTCTATTTTGAATCCATAGGCTACCGAAATATAAATTATACTACACCTTGCATCCTCGAGATTTATAATAAATAAGTAGGTATTAATTCACTTCGTAGTCCACTCTTTAATGTACTGGGCATAAAGCACAACTTCAGAGCCAAAAAATAACAAGACAATTGACTTTTTAGTACCCCCTCCAGCCACAGATGGCGCCCTGCCACACCGACCGACAATGTCGCCCCATTCGCTTTTTTTGTGCGGGCATCGAAGCATCGTGATACTTATTTTTGTATCCAAAAATAAAAGTTATAACATTTTGTTAGTGTTCAAGTACGGTTTAGTGAGTGCAATGGGTAAAAGGAAACGTAGCTTATCCAAGAATCGTATCAGAAGAAAGTTGCGTAAACTGTAAAGATGTTTACAGCGTTACAAAAGTTCGGATAGCAACTACGACGACTCAGGTGAGTGTTTTTTTTTGCATTGCACATTTCACTAAATAATTTTACAACCAGTAATGGTTTGTGACAAGGCTACATACCTTTTTTGTTTCAATGTTTTACAACTACCCTCAGTTTTTCATAATTGTAATCTGAATGAAAAATGACTTAAGGCTACATGCCTTCTGTTTAAATGTTTTAAAACTACCCTCAATTTTTTATAATTGTGATTTGACGCATAATAACTGTAATTGATCTAAAATGACCCTGAATCTATAAAATATGTATTTTATTAGCCTATACATGAGTGTCTTGGTACTATGATGCGATCATAGTCATGCTCTAGTGCTACAATGCGATTGTAGCCATGTTTATCTAGTACTGTGATGCGATTACGGTCTCTTACTACTGGTCTTTTCGTGTCATGATGCGATCATGACCCATGCTTTGCATTGTCTACAGACAGTCACCATGACTCCAGGGATAGAAGCCCCTCTTACTCACGCGATGAAGGGGCTAGCCAGGTAGAAGAGTTAATAGACTCTGATGGTGTGAGCACTTACTACAATATTCGTTCGACGGTACATGCAGTGGATGCACTACAGTCGGCGGAGGCGCTGCCATCACCTGCCCAACCTAAGGTGACTGCTCCATCTATATTGGCCATCGATCCTGTACCTTCGACTAGCCAGATAGCTGAAAATAATGCCATCCCTGAATCCGTTAGTTTACCCGGCGTATTTTGGACGCATTAGGTGAATCTAAGGAAAAACCAGAAGTTTTTGGTCCAAAGATCCCGGAGGAAATCTCTAAACGTTGGGGGCGTATTCTGTGTGAAGGGTTAAATAAGGATCAAAAGAAGTCTCTTGGCGAAAAGATCTGCGTACCCGAAAACTTTCAATTGGTTAAAGCCCCAAAATTGAATCCCGAAATATCGGCAGTTCTTGTTGAGTCAACCAGAAATCGGGACAAACGCATGGAGGCAGCTCAGAATTACCTTGGATTAGGAATTTCAGCTGTGACAGCTTTGACATCCTCCCTTATTGAAAAGGATATGGATAAGATGGACATCATCAAAAGGTTATCAGAAGCAAATCAAATTTTATTGGATTTGCATTTTGAAAACACCATCAATCGGAGAAAACTAATTACATACACATTGGATAAGAAATTTCAAGACGTTGTTCAAGACGTTAAGAGAGACAATATGCTCTTTGGTGAAAATCTTACTGATAAAATAAAAGCTTCTAAGTCGGCCGAGAGATCAGGACTCCAGATGAAGAAGGCAAGTACGACTGAAGCTTCGACGTCGAAGAAACAGCCATATCGGTAGGGAAACTGGAGAGGCTCACCCCGTCAGGCCCGGCGCGGGAACAGACAGGGTGGAGCCAGGAATCAACAAAACGCGTACCGCTCCACAACCTGGAAAAGACCCACGACTTCCACACACCAGTACCAGGATCGAGCAAAGGAACAGCGGCCGAAGTCTCAGCCACAGTCCAAGACACAATAGAGGTACCTATTCACTCTGGTAGATTAAGAAATTTTCTTAATAATTGGCAAACAATTACTAGCGATCCAGTTATTTTAGATGTGATTAGAGGTTATAAAATACCGCTTTTGAAGCCAGTTTTTCAAGTGCAAGAACCTTGCAATACTAAGTTTTCTGAATTTGAAAAGCTTAACTTAAGCCTCGAGATAGAGAAATTACAGCGTATTGGAGCTGTATTACCATGCAATGATATTTCAGGTCAGTTTATTTCTAAAATATTTCTCGTTCCCAAGGCAGATAACAAATTTAGATTCATTCTTAATCTTAAATCCTTAAACAAGATAGTTGACACACGTCACTTTAAGATGGAGGATTACCGTACAGCCACTAGACTGCTATCCCCATCGTGTTATATGGCCAGCATTGACTTGAAAGATGCGTACTTTCTTGTAGGTATTCATGAAACGTCTAAGAAATATCTTAGATTTAAATTTGAACTTCAAACTTTTGAATTTCAGTGCCTCCCGTTTGGGATTTCTTCTGCACCTTACATCTTCACTAAGTTGCTTAAACCAGTTGTGACCTCCCTTAGAAATAAGGGCCTATTTATAGTTAACTACTTAGATGATTTTTTATGCCTAGGGAATACATATGACGATTGTCTCAGTTGTGTGTCTGAGACTTTAAAATTATTAACATTTTTGGGGTTTGTAGTTAACGACGAGAAAAGTAAACTTGTGCCTAGTCAGTGTCGCAAGTTTTTAGGCTTTGAATTTGATTCAGTCGATATGACACTAAGTCTCCCTATTGAAAAACGTATTAAGATATCAGATTTTGTTCGAGATATTTCCAAGAAAAAATATATAAAAATTCGAGAGTTTGCTAAATTCTTGGGCGTACTCACGTCAGCCTGCCCAGCCATACCTTATGGCTGGATCTACACCAAAGTTTTTGAAAGGGCCAAATTTTTGGCATTAAGGGAATCGAATGAAAATTATGACTGCAGAATGGTTTAGGTAACAACCTGGAGAAAGATTTTTCTTGGTGGAAACAACACATAATGATTATTAAAAATCCAATACGTAGTGGTCAATATACCTTGGAGATTTTTACAGACGCTTCCTTATCCGGTTGGGGTGTGATGTGTAATGGAGAACGATCAAACGGCTTCTGGGATGCAGCAGAATCCCAATGCCACATTAACTTATTAGAATTAAAGGCAGCCTTTATAGGCCTTAGATGTTTTGCTATGAGTATGCTCGATTCTGAAATCTTGCTACGTATCGATAACACTGTGGCTATTTCCTACATAAATAGAATGGGTGGCATTCAATACACACATTTGAATGACATCACACGAAACATTTGGGAATGGTGCGAGGAAAGACGACTGTTCATTTTTGCATCTTATATTAAGTCCATAGAAAATGTAGAAGCCGACGAAGAGTCGCGGCGTACAAACATAGATACGGAATGGGATCTATCTTCCACGGCGTTCAAACAAATCGTTGATTATTTTGGAAAACCAGAAGTTGATCTTTTTGCTTCTAGGTTAAATGCTAAATGTAGTAGTTACATCTCGTGGAAAAGAGATCCTTCCGCATTCAATGTAGATACATTTACAATAGACTGGAGTTCTTATTTATTTTACGCTTTTCCACCTTTCTCGTTGATATTAAAAAGCCTTCGAAAAATAATTAATGACGGTGCTACGGGTATAATGGTCGTTCCATACTGGAAAAGTCAACCTTGGTATCCTCTGTTTCTTTCCCTGGCATGTCAAGATCCGATATTTTTATATCCTAACGAAAATCTGTTACTATCTCCTTCCAGAGAACCTCATCCACGATGGAGGACACTTACCCTGGTATCATGCCTGTTATCAGGTCGGCCTTCGCGCAACAAAACCTCCAATCAGAAACCATTAGTGTTATAATATCATCACTGTCTAAAAACTCCCTTAAACAATACAATGTAACATTGAGAAAGTGGTGGTTATTTTGTCAATCTAGGGAAAGAGATCCGTTTCTCATGAACTTACCATTTTTATTAGAGTTTATGACTAATGAATACAGTAGCGGAGCAAGTTATTCTAGCCTTAACACATGCCGTTCAGCTTTAGCTTTAATTTTTGGTAAAAAATTTAGTGAAAATGACACCGTTACTCGCTTTCTTAAGGGGGTTTTCAGATCTAGACCCAGTTTCCCAAAATACCATATTACTTGGGATCCTAATCTAGTTCTCGATTTTATAACTTCATTTTTTCCTAATGAAGAATTATCATTACCTAAAATCTCGAAGAAAACGGCAGTTCTACTCGCATTGTCGACAGGACAACGAGTTCAGACACTATCGCTAATAAGATTATCTAATGTTAGAATTTCTGATTCTAGAATAGATATTGTAATTAATGACGTTATTAAAACGTCGGCGCCTAGTCGCCCAATGCCTCATCTGTTAATTCCTTTTTTTCCTGATCGAATAGAAGTTTGTCCTGCAAGGGCCCTCTCATCATATCGTCGGTCCAGTGGTCAACTCGCCAAACTGACATTTTGGCGTTTTTCACTTTTTGATGGGCATAGTAATGTTTAGGCCAAAAGCACAATGTGGCAAAGTTTCATATCTGTAGCATTCAATATGACGAAGTTATCACCAATTTCTTTTTCAGCTATCTGCACAGAATTTACTTTTTACTATTGTCAACTGTTCTATGTGCCCGATTGTTCAGTTTACTATGGCATAATACTATAAAAACTCATATAATCACTTATGTCAATTAGCTAATGTGGCAGTTTGGCTAATCTACCTTGGTCTAGTTTTATGCTTTTTCGATTTATATATTTATTCCTAAAATACCTACCTAAGATTGGTGAAAACTCGAATTTTATAAACTTGACTAATTTGGATCGAAAGTCCGTCGTAATTTTATTAATAAATATTTTAAATAAAAGCTAAATGCTGTTAATTTTATTAATGAATTATTTTAAAAGTACAACATTCGTGTTTTAAATTTTATAGTTTTAAGAGTATTAAATATTAAATATTGATAATATTAAAGTGATATTCACCGAAGTTCTTACTTAGTAGCAAATAAGTTGATTTATATATTTATTCCTTAACATGCCTAAGGCTGAAATATGCAAGTGATTTAAAGCGAAGTTCCTACTTAGTAGCAAATAAGTTGGTTTTTATCTTTATTCCTAAAAATGCCTAAGGATGATGAAAACCCTAATTTTATAACTTCAACTAATTCAGATCGAAAGTGTCGTAGTTTTATTAATAAACTAGCGGCCGGTCCCAGCTTCGCATGGGTGGATATAAATTTTAGGATAATGTTAGACCGTAGGTTCGAGTCTCGCGTCTACTTATTTCATACAAATTCAAATTCAATTTATTAATAATAACTATACAGCATAAATTTGCACTCTTTTTCGTAGATATTGATGTGTTCTTTAATATTGCAGGACATTTTTGTGTTCTATCGTCAATAGTTTTCGCAGCGCATGCGATGAAAGCCAAATTATGGCCAATTTTGTTACATCCTTAATTTTATCTTGTAATCATAAACTCACATAATAAAATCAACATCAGATAACTTTTATCTTAGTTATCTACATCTACACTTCTACACTAGTCTACATCTACACTATCTACACTAATATTATAAAGAGGAAAGATTTGTATTTTTGTATGTTTGTATTTTTGTATGTTACGAATAGGCTCAAAAACTACTGGTCCGATTTTACAAATTCTTTTACCATTAGAATGCTACATTATCCTTGAGTAACATAGGCTATATCTATTACTAGAAAAGTTAAGGATCCTTTCTAAAACTTCAATAATGTAACCCAAGGTGTAACAAAATTGGCCATAATTTGGCTTTCATCGCATGCGCTGCGAAAATTATTGACGATAGAACACAAAAATGTTCTGCAATATTAAAGAACACATCAATATCTACAAAAAACTCAGCAATACCATATTTCTAACTATCGTAGTTATGTTACTATAACTTCTTTCTTACATATTAAAAGTTGATAGAAATGCCGACTGAAATCAAACCATGTTATCCATACCTTTATATTAATCCTTATCCAAATAAATCATTTCATATTCAAGGCTGTTTCAATACCTATAGATTAATTCTTGAATTTTTCAAATCGGACATTCCATTCAAAAGATATTACGAAATTAAAAATTTTAGTTCGCTTTAAAAATATTAGCGAACGCGGTAGCAGGCAATAGGGCGCGTTCTCACTCACTCAGGGAGAAGGGCGTGCAAATGTATGAAAGAAGTAGACGCGAGACTCTAACTAAGTTTAGTCTAAGTTTATCCTATAATGATCAAAAAGTTTATATATCCACCCATGCGAAGCTGCGTCGGGCCGCTAGTTTTTAATAAAGTAATACATTTTACGTGTTTTTTATATAATTATATAATCTTATCCTCATCAATAAATTCCTATAGGTATATACCTACATTAGCAAAAGGTGATAGTAATTTGTTTGCACCTTCTACATTATGGCTAGTTTACTATTAATTTATGAATTTTTTTGATGTATCACACCAGAGTATACTCGTCTAATTACCACATAGGCTCTTTGACCGAAGTACATCTAAATACTATCTATTAAAACTAACCATGATAAACTGGCCAATTTGCGATAACTTCTATAATATTCATATTTTAGCAATTTGATAAATACTATCAAAAAGATATTTACCTAAGGCAAATATATTGCCATGATTTAAATACCTATGAATAACCCCTGATTTACAGCAACGAATTGAAGTTTGTTTTCGCTCTCCTGAACAATCACGAATTTTCAGTTTGGCGAGTTGAGTATTGGACCGACGATATCTGGAGGCTACAAACGCCTTTCGGACAGCGGCCAATACTGACCGTCTTTTTCTGACCACTAGGAAACCATTTCATAACGCGAGTCCATCGACTATCAGTAGGTGGATCAAGGACGTCATGGGTGCAAGCGGGGTAAATACAGATACTTTCTCTGCTCACAGTACCCGTCATGCGTCTACCTCAGCAGCTCATCGGCAAGGTTTGTCAATAGATCTTATAAAGAAATGTGACGGCTGGTCAGGCAACAGTTTAGTATTTGCTAAATATTACAACAGACCCTTGCCCTCAAGTTATGATGAAAGAACCTTTGCAGAAGCTGTGTATGATTGTTCTCTTGATTCTTAGACATAATAAAGTCCTAAGTTATTAATTATTTCATAAATAAGCAATAAAAATATGTAACTATTACTTAATATTTTTCTTTTTATTTAATCGACTTACATATTTCGCAATGTGCTCTAAACATCCTACGAAGTGAATTAATACCTACTTATTTATTATAAATCTCGAGGATGCAAGGTGTAGTATAATTGATGGTTAAACAAACTTACCTTGTGACGTTTGACCATAATTATACAAACCTTGCATCCGAAGAGATTTATAACCCTCCCATACCCGATTTTGCTAAACATCGAAATCATACCCCATAGGTATATACATTGCGAAATGGATATTGCTCTAAAGAAATGAGGCGACATTGTCGGTCGGTGTGGCAGGGCGCCATCTGTGGCTGGGGGTACTAAAAAGTCAATTGTCTTGTTATTTTTTGGCTCTGAAGTTGTGCTTTATACCCAGTACATTAAAGAGTGGACTACGAAGTGAATTAATACCTACTTATTTATTATAAATCTCTTCGGATGCAAGGTTTGTATAATTATGGTCAAACGTCACAAGGTAAGTTTGTTTAACCATCAATTATAGTTAAGAATGGAAACCAGATATCTTGTCGATGGGGTCCAATTTTAAGTGCAAAGTGAAGGGGAAAAAACTTGTTGTGCCAACTCGGCATGAAGTGGGATAAGGGCACGAAGATTATGAGATAAGCAAAAGTATTGATAAACGAAGCCACTGTGAATGTAGCTCTTTAATACTTACTCTGCAAATAGAGTTGTCTTTCCCGTGAATCATTCTCAAATGCCGGTCCATTTTGATCTTTAAGACGTATGTATCGCAAAATTCACATTTAATCTTTCTGATGTCCGCTCCGGGATGTCTTTTGCTCATGTGTGCGTCCACACTGCGGATAGAAAGATTCCTTTTGCATATTCCACAGGTAACTTTGTTTTTTTTTGTGAGCTCGTCCGAATTCTCAGTCTTTAATTCGTTTAAAATTGTATTATTTCTGTTTTTTTCATATTTAGTTTTGTCTGAGTTATTTAAAAGTTTTTCTTTATCATTTGTATAGTTAAACATCGTTTTATCTAATATTATATTTTCTGTAATCACTACCTTTTGTTCCTTATAATCTTTATCAGTACCAGTTTTTTCTAAATTGTTATTCATTGAGTTTTCAGTTTCATCATTGAATATTTCTGCTAATGATTTATCATTATCACTTAATTCTGTCTCCATTTTAATATTAAAAGCTTTAATGAAAATGTCTTCGGATTTCTCATCATTGAAAACAGTATTTCCATCATTTACTGTTTCAGGTTTATCTTCAAGATTACACAATTTCAGGAGTTCTGTTTTCGCTTTCTTACATCGGGCTCTAAATCTCAGTGATTTGTTTATATGCATCATGCAGTCTATACAAATGTTCTGAGGCAATCCATCGTGGAGTCTCACCTGGAAAAGTCTCAATGGGTCACAAAAGTTGGACTCGGAGTAAACTAAGTTTAAAATCAAAATAATGTTTATTCATTAGCTTTTCAAAGTGATCCTTGTGATTTTACTGAATAAAGACCGTTTTGATTTTGATTTTGAGCTTTGAATCGTCTTTTAAACGTGGACATACCGCGCGGATTTCGCTCAGGTATTTTGTATGCAGTTCCGCGGCTAGAGCGACTTGAGCGGTATTATATATACCCACTCGGTTTTCTCTACCCACAGAAGCAGCGAAAGCCGCATTGGTTTGAATAGCCCTTAGGCGCCAGTTCCTCGCGACTAAATCCTAAAAGAACAGGCATAAATCTAAGCCCTGTCCCTAGTGATTATTTGTAAATTGGGTGAATATAAATGCCAGTTCCTAGCGACTAAATCCTAGAAACTATGGCAAGAATCTTATGGCTTAGCTCCTAGTGTTTATGTCTATGATCCTATTTACATTATGGTACTTACTTAATTTTTAGTTTTATTATAAGTTAGAGCTAGTATAATCCCAAGCTTTTTTATCATTCTTTCTTTTACTTTTTATTGTGTTTTAGAATATACCAATAACCTATCAACTAATAATGCATGTCTCTTCTAGTGAAATATGGGGTGAATATAATTTGATGGGAAAAAATATCTCAACGGTCACAATGTGACACAATGGGATGTGACTCATGTTCTGGTTACTTTTGATTTTAAATGCATTGCCCAATATTGCCATGCACATATCATATCTGGGTATATAGGTCAATATTTTTGACTGTATTTTTGATGTAGGGTGGTGTGGTAGCCATTGAACCATAAAAAGTCTTGAGAGCTGTAACTTTCGTTTTAGTTAGACATTTTAAGTATTTTTTAGCTCATCACCTAGGAAATTTCAACGACTTTCAAATTGCATGCGTTGGGTACACAAAGAATTGGGTCTTGGGTATTCAGTATACCGTGAGGTACACAATGAAACTTTGTCCTACCTTATCATGTTTTAAGCCTAAAATGATGTTATATTAAAACGGCAATAATGTTTTTTACTAGTTACTACTATTATTTTGCACTTAATCAATCATTCTTTGAGTGTTAAACTATAAAGCCTCATAGCCAAATATTATAGTTATATGTGTAAATAAATTAAGACTGAAACAGCTTCACGACTTTGATCCCCAGGCACGGTAGACATCCCCTCAGATCTCTTAGTGCCAAGTACTAACAACAGATTCTTTGAGGATGTCTAAGGGGGGGTTGTCAGAGGTATGTCCAAACATTACATTTGGCACATAAACACATTTAGCAGTAGTTGGTATTCCATATGTGACAGGTTGCAAGCCCATCGCCGCCGTTTAAGAGCACTGGCATTGTGCACATCAATTTTTCGATAGGAAAAATCCATTGGTGCACGACCGGATTGGAACTTACGACCTGAAGGCGGGGTAACTCCCACGGGTTGTCTCTTTGTAGGTAAATAAGTAAACAAATTGTAATGGTCTTCTAACTACAACTAACCTCCAGGCCCGTTGTGTTCATGATAGCCACAGAAAAGAGCGTATGGTGCTCTAAATTCTTGAAAATAGGGTTCAAAGAATTGGTACCTAGACATGTTCGGCAAACACCTTCAAAATCCATTTCCTTATTCACTTTGTAGTTTGTCGTAGGTATTCGTACTTTATTACCGACAAGAATAGAGTAAATTCATTTATTCACTATTGCCAATCCAAAAGCGAGTTAAGAAAAGACAGCGGCGTGAAATCGGACAAAACCTATTCCCTATGCCATAAGTAGTTGTCATTCCTACTAACCGCGACTCAGTGCGATTGGGGAACGATTTGAACTGTCAAATGAACGCGCTCGGTCCTAGCGTGTTGGCACAGATTAATGTGTTCCTGATATAGTTAGTACGGCCCGTTTCTTTTAAGCATCTTTTGAGGTTATGTCAACAAAGACAAATTCTCTAGGTACGATATCTACGTGGTGTTAAATAAAGGCGTAAAAACATAATGTAAGTAGTTTAATAAGTGTTGTGGTATTAAGTTATTCAATCGTTCATCACAATAGACTCGAGGCATTGATTATTCAATGCCTAGTTTGGTTAATTTAGTTTTTCTGAATCAGAATAGTCTTTAATGTAAACTGTTAAAAATATAAGGTGGTAGTATAAATAAAAGTAGTAGTACAAACAGTCTGCCATAATCGAGCGTACAATAAGGTTTTTTTTTTAATCTTTTCCGTACTACAAGTACTTTAAATATTTGAAAAACATTTTTTTTTTGTTTTTTTTTCAATTCATTGTGCTGAATGCACATGTTTTGGCGAAGATGTTGATTGGTTCATGGTTTCATTTGCAGAATGCAAGCAAGCACCCGCATTAAGGCCAGCTCAGCCCAGTTGACAGCTTTGGCTGAGCACATGCAGGCCCATCCGCCAATGTCTGCAGGTATAAGCAGCACCCTACAAGGCCGTGTAAATGTTGAAAAATCTTGGATAAGCCTCGCAGCCAAATTAAACTCCATCGAAGGGCCAAACAAAACGGTGGCCAAATGGAAGCAGGTACCTACCTAAAAAGTCGTAGTGTACAAATACGGCTGGTACTAACTTACTTTAGGTACTAGATTTAATTTCTTATTTTATTTTTTGTCTTTGAATACTTTCAGACATGGCGTGACATGAGAAATAATGTCAAGAAAAAGGTTATGTCATCGCACAATGCCAACGAGCAAGGGGGCCCCAACAGCACCGGCCACGGCACATCCACCATGAATAATTTTTCACAGGTGGATGCAAAGGTGCTATCAGTCATTGACCCTGTGGATGTGGATGGGTTGGAGGATGTGGTCTACACTGAGGTAGGTTATGTCAATAAATTGTTTCAAACAAGTGTACAGTCAATACACTTTTGTACAATTAATTGTACCTATCTAAGTTATTCAAGATATTTATTGCTTGAGTTGAAAATTGGAAACAAAAAATAGGTAATCCTACTTTGTGGATCAGATGTAAGATTTTGAACGAATCATGTGAAATCTTAGACTAAGTATCATATAGACGGAGTGTTTCGGGTTTTTGGCGTGGCCGTTTTTTGTTAGTTTGTATGTATTCGCGTGAGTGACTAGAGAAGGGACAACATTGACTAACCTATCGATAGAATAAGAAATGGATGAAAAAAGCGTTTTAATTGGAATTCAACTTTTTAATTTTAACTGGTTGCTGACTTTTATTGCGAAAGCCCAAAACCATTATAGACACTGAAACACTATCATCGTCAATAATGTTTCCCACATTGACCTAACCGTGAGAGCGATGTCCATCCCACTCGATACACTTTCTTATGGCCATTTCGTCCATGCATAAGAAAATTTTGTAGTCTATCAGTTTTCACGCCAAACAGCTTTTATCCACTCCCGTCTTCATTCTGGGCATTTATAAGAACCTTAAAAAATAATGTAAAATTTAACAAAAATTGAGCCGTCGCGACACGCCTTTATGGTGTGAAAAATTGAAACTACAACATAACAGCCGATCTGACCCGGCGCATTAGATGTTTCATATCAAAATCGGAAAATTAAATTGGTCGGTGGAAGTACATCACTAGAACAGATGACTAAAACAATATTTTTTATTTTGCAATAATTAATGGGTTTACATCATTTTCACATAGGAAAATATGACTAGTACTAATAAAATGTGATTCCTACAGTCTTTATGGAAGAAAAAACGTATTTTTTAGCATGAAAATAGAAAAAGAATATTACGTATCAAATGACAATTCTGGGTCTTTAACTCCTCCTTTTGTTGTTTTTGATACACAAAACACAGCTTCACAAGACATACTTTCACCTTTTCAAATATATTTTGCCTAGACAATAATAATTCTTTAAATATTTTAATAATTTCTTTCGCTACATCGCAATGTTGCTACCGAGTTTTTCTAGAACGTCAAAACAAGATCAAAACATTGCATCAACTGACGGCCACGATTTACGCAGACAGTGAGTGAGTGAGATGGAGTGAGTGAAGTTACATCTTCTTTTCTTTTACTCGTAGCTAGGCTACATGGGAAGAACAAAGATAGATGATCACTGTTTGATACACAGTTGTAAAAGGATGTAAGTCTTATGGTTCCCTCCAGTATAATACCTCCATGTGTGAAATAGTCGAAAAGCAAAACACGGGGCATAGACAACAAGTCTTGTGGCCAAGCTTGTGGCTTACAGAATTCATTCAATAATTCGAGTCCACACCAAGGCGTGTTTATGAATCGCGTTTGCGTTTCCTACGGCCAGACTTAATGCGATGATTCGTGTTCGCGTTGTCACGATAAAAGTTCATCTTCGATCCATGACGAAGTGCTTGGCCTCATAAAAAAAAAACTTTACTACCTACGTCGCGTTAATCTAGAACGTCGCGTTAATTCATTTCGCGGAAAACATGGAAGATGTGGTTGCGCTGTATCACATGGCGTCTAATAATTATTTACTGCATCTTTATTACTTACTTGAACAAAAATAAATTAATTTACCGACAGTGGCGCGAAGGGCATTCGTATTCGCGAAGATGATTCGCGATAGGACGAATTCTTTATTCGATTTTTTTAAAATAAGTCATATCGGTTTATATTCACTGCCAATCAAATTACAACAACAAACATCCCTTGTTAAATCTGCAAAATGGGGCACTGGTGACCTGTATTACAGGTTTTTCTCTTAAATCCTATCTCAGGCACCAGTCTCTCGCATATCGGGTTTAACGTATTAAATTGTACCCCTAATATAAGTCATGGCATGTATATAGGTACCTTTTACGCAGAGAAAATAAATAAATTATCTTATCTTATCTTTGGCCAGACTTGTCGCGACCATGCAAATCTTTGCTTTATTGCGATAATGTGGCCCAGCATTAGCACGTTGTGACGTCACACGGTTTGGGCAAGGAATCTCCTATGTCCTATAGAATAATGCCCGTCTCAGATTTTAATTACCTAACCTAATTTCGGTCAGTTAAAAAACTAACTAAGGGCCGGTTTCACCATGCTCTGTTAGTTACTTACTAATCAAGGATTAAAAGACCGTTAAATCTAACCTTAGCGGTCAAACGCGTACATTTTGACATATTTAACGGCCCTTTAATCCTTTGTTAATCTAACAGAGCATGGTGAAACCGGCCCGAAATGTAATTTGAATTTTTTATGATGACCGGCATTACCGTCACTTCGGCACAATATAAAAGCTCTTGTCTGTCATTCCAACTGACAAACTTGCTAGTGTCAAGTAAAAATAAAAGAATATAATACTTATAATCAAGTAGAGTCAATCGAACACTTAGACTAAGTATCATATAGACGTAGTGTTACGGTTTTTCGGCGTGTCCGTTTTTTGTTAGTTTGTATGTATTCGCGTGAGTGACTAGAGAAGGGACAACATTGACTAACCTATCGATAGAAAAAGAAATGTATGAAAAAGGCGTTTTAATTGGAATCCAACTTATTAATTTTAACTGGTTGCTGACTTTTATTGCGAAAGCCCAAAACCATTATAGACACTGGAACACTATCATCGTCAATAATGTTTCCCACATTGACCTAACCGTGAGAGCGATGTCCATCCCACTCGATACAATTTCTTATGGCCATTTCGTCCATGCATAAGAACATTTTGTAGGCTATCAGTTTTCACGACTAACAGCTTTTATCCACTCCCGTCTTCATTCTGGGCATTTAAGAACCTAAAAAAATAATGTAAAATTTAACAATAATTGATCCCTCGCGAGACGCCTATAAGGTGTGAAAAATTGAAACTACAACAGAACAGCCGGTCTGACCCACCGCATTAGATATTTCATATCAAAAACGGAAACTTAAATATTATCGATAAAGCTAAATTGGTCGGTGGAAGTACATCTCTAGAACAGAAGACTAAAACAATGTATTTTATTTTGCAATAATTAATGGGTTTACATCATTTTCACATAGGAAAATATGACTAGTACTAATAAAATGTAATTCCTACAGTCTTTATGGGAGAAAAAACGTATTTTTTTAGCATGAAAATAGAAAAAGAATATTACGTATCAAATGACAATTCCGGGTCTTTAACTCCTCCTTTTGTTGTTTTTGATACACAAAACACAGCTTCACAAGACATACTTTCACCTTTTCAAATATATTTTGCCTAGACAATAATAATTCTTTCGATTTTCACAATTTCTTCCGCTTCACGGCAATGTTGCTACCGACTTTTTCTAGAACGTCAAAACAAGATCAAAACATTGCATCAACTGACGGCCACGATTTACGCAGACAGTGAGTGAGTGAGATGGAGTGAGTGAAGTTACATCTTCTTTTCTTTTACTCGTAGCTAGGCTACATGGGATGAACAAAGATAGATGATCACTGTTTGATACACAGTTGTAAAAGGTTGTAAGTCTTATGGCTCTCTCCAGTATGATTAATACCTCCATGATCGAACATCTAAAATCGAACAGAACAGGTAAACTACCTATTATTGAGAGATTAACACGAAGGAATATAACTACTAAAAATATGTATCTATGGTTATAATGAGACACATAATATAACTCATTTTGTTATAGTAAGGCCGGACGCATGCGCTCGGTTTCCGAATTAGGTTTTCAGATCAGGAATTCAGATTCGGAATTCCGTGAGACTAGCGCAAACGTCCGGTTTTTATATTCGGAATTTTTTTATGATCAGTACCCCAACTATGAGTTTTGCTTACCAGATTTGGTTTTTCGTTTTAAGTTTTTGTTCCGTGTTATTTGCGGGTTTTGTAAAGTTCCATATTGGTATCCCTATCGCGTCTTCATACAAAACCCGCAATGAACACTGTACAAAAACGTAAAACGAAAAACCAAATATGATAAGCAAAACTCATACTTGGGGCACAGTACGTATCGAGATGCCTGTGAAAGCACATACACACGCGTAATCATGGAAGACGATGACTAATTGATTGCTATTGCACTTTTACAATTAAATATTACATTATTTATTTTTACAAATTTTACATTATTAAATTATCGGCTTCACGGGTCGTAGACGTCCACTCGGTACAAGGCTCGCGCGGATCTTTACCCCAAGTATGAGTTTTGCCTACCATATTTGGTTTTTCGTTTTAACGTTTTGGTTCCGTGTTCATTGTGGGTCTTGT
The DNA here is from genome assembly GCA_932294275.1 of Chloroclysta siterata. Lineage (NCBI taxonomy): Eukaryota > Metazoa > Arthropoda > Insecta > Lepidoptera > Geometridae > Chloroclysta > Chloroclysta siterata. Next base: position 5,797,139 of record OW028595.1, read on the forward strand.
ATGAAGACGCGATAGGCATACCTACCGATACGGAACTTTACAATGAACACGGAACAAAAACGTAAAACGAAATATGGTAAGCAAAATTCATACTTGGGGTACTGAAATATCCGAATTGAAATTCCCGTGCGTGTACGGCGGACGAGCCAAAATGTACGCGAGCGCTGCGTTCGGGATTACGTCATTAGGTTTCTTCTTACAATCAGAACGCACCGAACCGAACGTTAGGTTTAAGTTCAGTTCGGAAAAAAAATAATAATGTGCATGTGCGCCTTGTTGAACATTTTGTATGCAAGCAGAGCATTCGGGTTTCCGAATCTGATCTGAAAATCTAATTCGGAAACCGAGCGTATGCGACCGGCCTTACTGTGAAATTTTGAGAGTAGTAGACACAGAGTACTTTGTGGTAGTAGAGCTCGTGAAGGGCTCGTCCGGGGAAGTAATACCACCATACTTACTGGTCAAAGGTCTACTAATATTTGTAAATTTCTTTCAGGAACCAAAATCGGATTCAACTGACTCCGAGAGTGCACACGAGGAATCGCAGGATCGGGACATCTTCACAGATGTTCTGTACCTTGAAGAGAAACCGCCCAGAAGCCTGTTGAAGCGAAAAAGATCCAGTACAAGCTAGAACGAAGACAATAACTCAAGTTCTTCAGGAACGCGACAAGAAATACCAGCCTTTTTAAACTATGTCAGTGCTTTGCTTAAGAATGTGGACGATAAATTGTTACCGCAACTACAAGTCGATATCATAAATATGATTGTCAGTCGAAAACAAATATAGAACGCCTAAATTGTTGATCTAAAATTATTTCTCAAAGGCGAGAACGCCCCTTTATGGGCGCTAGAAAGCTAAAGGTGTACATTACGGTGTAGGTACCCTAGTTTTCGTTTTTCGTAACGTCAGGAAAACAAACTCAGACTTGGAGTACTGAAGAAATAAGAGTGTGTTTAAGTGTTCTAGGGGCGATGACTGATGTGTTTATGTTAAAAACCAGGGTTTTAAGAGTAGTAGAGCTCTTTGTGAAGGGCTCGTCCGGGGAAGTACTACCACCACACCTTTTTCTGCCGCCAAGCAGCATTGCTGTGTCTCGGTTTGAAGAGTGGTTGCCGGTGTAATTACAGGCACATGAGGCTTAACATCTGTATGCCTCAAGTTGATGGACGCAGAGCAGTGCATCGTAGGGTACGTTCCTATCGTGCGTGACTTACGAGGCAATGCTTTGTTATAGGTGATGGTTACTATCACCTATAACAAAGGCCATCTGCTTATCCATCAGCTAGTGGTAAAAAAAAACCCACTGCTCGCTTACGTCCATGTTGTGAGCGTTGTTTGATCTGTATCTGTGTGTACTCTGTAGGTTCCTTGTTCATACTAATATAATTAGTAACAAGTAAAACACTATAAAAAATAAAATATATTTTATTTCGATTTAAAATAAAGTACCTAGACACTGGGAAATTAAATTAGGTAAATATACCTTCTACCGTCGTGCGATGATGATAATTGCATATCTAAATATTGCTTAAGATTGTATTAGTTTTTGTAATAGTTACCTAAACAAGGTGTTCGAATACTTGTGTTTACAAACGTCAGGGGGCTAAAGTACCCAACAATATGAATAACATTTCTTCAGGTTCAATAACAAGAAAATTTTATAAGATAGGTAAATCTAAATCTCAGTTTCTCGCGACCAAAGCCCAGAAGAACAGTCAAGAAACTTACAGCCAGACATATTTTTTTAAGTAGATTATCTTTAAAACTTATAAAAACCAATAATTACACAAAAATATTATAATACTTGTTACAACTTAAATCTAAAGGAGTAATTCGAAAAATAATACATTTTCAGTAAAAATAAATGCGTAAAATTTGAACAAGCGAATTAAAATAATTGATTCTTTGAAATTAGGAATATTTATAATATTGTCGACCAGCTTTTAACATTATTTAAGCCATGATAAAAGCCGGTCAAGTAGTAAACTTAAACTTAGAGTAAATAATACTAAATTATACTATTTTTTTCTTTAATCTTCTACAACGTGTAACATAATACCCCTATAACCCCCGAAGCAGGGTATTCTACAGGTCATGGCGAACACCTTTTGTTTTACGACTTTTGAAATTTCGTAGTTTTTCATTCATGAAATGCCTCTTAAACGTTCGTCCAATATGAGACTAAACACACCATGAGGCAGCCCTATTCACAGCTGCTTGCACGTTACGTGTGTGCGTGACCTTGGCACTTACGTAAACAGTATCAGGGGTGTTGCAAATTTCTGAGCCAATATTAATTTTACTTTTTTATAGGAATTTCGATAACGCTATATTCAACCTTTGCACACGTCAAATTATTCCAGTGCTTAGTCTGATCACTTGGTCTCAGGCCTTATAGGGGTATTATGTTACACGTTGTATATCAAACTTTCATTGAAATGTTAAAACTCTAGCCAATTAGGTGAACAAAATTCTGATGAAGTCATTAAACTGCTGACGATGATTGTAATATTATTAAAAAGGTGTAATAATAGCTATCCTACTGCAAGATGTCATTGGACGTACCACTAACTACCCCCCTCACATATCTTCAATGATCTTGAGCAAAAATATATCTGTGGGGTCACCATAAAATGTAATTAGCTCAAGTTTTGCAAATAGATCTCACAATGCGGTTCTAAAAATTAAGTGATTCAAAAACAAATTGATCAAAAATGCGCCAGCGCGAAATATACCGACGAAATTTTTTTTTTAATGGTCATCTACTTTGTCAGACTTTGTCAATGACCGCAGTGAGGTACCTACGTAAATCAAGACTGTAATACCCATGCACGATAGTCATCCAGACAAATATCTTGGTACTTAGAACCCTAGTAAAGGTTCAAAGTCAAAGTCAAAAGGTATTTATTCAACAAAATCACAAGGATCACTTTGAAACGTCTTAAAGCTAGGTGACTCTAGGTGCCAGTTACAAAGCCTAGAAGAACAGGCAACAAACTTACGGCTTGGTTCCTACCATTCTTTGATAATGCTAAGCGGGGTAGCCAGATTCGGTCCAAATGTGACATTTAATATTCCTAGTTTGTATTCCATACCTGACAGGTTGCAAGCCCATCGTAGCCGCTAGAATTCTAACTGGTTTCAAATGTTTTCTTTCACCATATAAGAGCACTCGCGTTTTTGCTAATTTTTATATAAAGCTTTGGAAATATATATTTTTTCCAAAATCTTATTAAATAATTTATGGTAATTCCTGTCTCAATTTGTGCCTTATCTTCATTTTAACTTAATTTCGTAGACATTGTACCTGAAACATAAAAAAACATAATATTAGTAAAAAAATACACCGTCAAGCCGATAGATGGCGCTGATTTTTAAACTTCGTAGAATCTATTACTAAAAAACAAAATTGTTTCCTTATGGCGTCCTAGATGGCGGTAGTGAGCCGTAGCGTTCAAACAAGTTATGATCCTCCTCTTTTCTCTCTCCTCCTTCTCTCCTCCTCCTTTCTGATCCTCCACAGTTATCTGTGGAGGATCAGAAAGAGTAGTAGAGCTCTTTGTGTGTGCTTGAGGCACACAGATGCTAAGCACATGATGCTTAACATCTGTATGCCTCAAGTTGGTGGACGCAGGGCAGCGCATCGTATGGCATTTTCATATCGTGCGTGACCTACGAGGCTAAGCTTTGTTATAGGTGATGGTTACCATTTAACATCACTTATCTGCAGTGACGTCTGCGAGGACATCAACATCAGCTAAATGCATTTAGAAAAAAAAAATAGGCACGCCGCGAATATGGGTAGATCTACTAAAAATATAAGTAGGCTAGTAGATTGTGAACACACAATTTATGTGTGACATACCTATGCAGGAAGTACCTACGTTACTGATAACATTAGCTATTATTTTTAATGAATTCGTAAAAATATTTTTATGCCTTAATTTTCAACTAGAGAATTTACGCGACTTTTAGTCAGTTTCAAGAACCTCCCGACCCCCTTTTTATAGTCATAGGGGGCGTGTATACTATCCTACTAATATTATAAACGCAAAAGTTTGTAGGTAAGTATGGATGGATGGATGTTTGTTACTCTTTCACGTAAAAACTAATGAATGGATTTTTATGAAACATTACAATAATATAGCTTGTACATCATAATAACATATAGGCTACAATTTATAAAGATATTGTGTGACTAATCCTGCGCAGACGAAGTCGCGAGCACCACCTTGTACTTAATAGAGTCGCTAAATCGGGGATGGTGAACCAGTAGCACGCGTGCCATTGATGGCACGCGACACAATATTTTGGGCACGCCACGGATCAAAACTTGCATTATTAGTTCAAATTCTCCGCTACTTCACCCGCCCACCCGTTCCGGTCAGTGACTACTTGGCTAAATAGTGGGCACTGTTCGAATTTATGTTGAAGTTATTATAATAATCATTAAAATTATTATATTCAATACCCCATGTATGAGTTGTGTTTACCGGAACTTTATGTTCTACTACTAATTTTCATCATACTTGCAACATAAAGTTCCGTATCGGTATCTCTCGCGTCTTCATACAAAACCCGCAATGAACACGGAACAAGAAAGAATAACCAAATATGGTAAACACAACTCATACTTGGGGTACTGATTGAAATTATTTGAGGGCACGTCGACGCGACGGCCTCATAACATTTTTTTTTTATAAATGGCACTTACTGAAAAACTTTTGCCAACCCTGCGCTAAATAATACCAGAGAATGTGACTAAGGGTCTGAAGTGTTTTGTATTACCTACCGAAGGTAGTCTGCACCGGGATTTAGTCCCGTTTTATGCACGCACCTGTAAGACAAGTGACCTTAGGTGTGGAAGTCATCGAACCTACGAGCGAGACGATTGGTTGTTACTTTCAAAAACAGCTTCCTTACCGCCAACCAAAGAAGTGGGAATTAGAAATTTGACGATAATTTTAACAGTTTAAGGGCCGGTTTCACCATGCTCTGTTAGTTAAACTAACAGCTTGTTAGCCATTTAACAGACTGTTAAAGTCGTTTTGTGTTTCACCATGCCCTAATCAAGGATTATCTTCTTTAACATACTGTTAAATCTAATTGCTGGTCTAGAGGTCGGTTAAATATCTAACAGAGGATTATGATGTCATATTTATGTCAAAATTATTGAAAATATTGATAATTTGGAGAACATTTTACGCCGTCCCAGAACTTGACTTATAAAAACACGCCGAAACTACTTTGAAGGATATGATGACATTGATTTTAGCACAAGGTTTCGTCTATCAAAGGAATCTGTTTTGGGTGTATTGGAATTAATGAAGATAAACTGGAATATCCATCAGATCGGTAAGTACCTACCCAAGTACCCACCTTCCTACAAATTACTATCGTTTTAGGTTTACACTAGATATGTATACCTGTTACCAATGACTGGTTTCTACTTATCCAAGTCTAACCCCTCTATGTATTTTTGTTACAGAAATAAATAAACTTCTATTGTCACTAAGATATTATGCAACTGGTTCACAGCAAGTTACAGTTGGAGAATATTGTGGGCTCTGAAAAGCCTCATACAGAAATGCTGTATTTGAAAGTGGCCGCTATGGTGATGCAGTTGTTCTGGCTGTTAGTGTGCTGTGAAATAAAAATATCGGTGGACATTCCACAAAGCACCATCTCACCCTAAACTAAGCCAAAGCTGTAATATGGGAACCAGATAGCTGATAATTATTTTACTTACTCATATAATTTTGTTTTTGTAAATACATACCTACTTATAATATTATATAACACCCTGGCAGAGAACAATCATCTATGTTCATCACACAAATATTTGTTGTCTGGATCGAACCCACAGCCTACAGTGCAGAATGCAGAGCTACTACCAACTGAGCCGTGAAGGCTGTCATAATGAGAATTATGTTCATATAGCTAGCCTATTTTAAAAATGTTATGTTATTACAGGACTCCAGTGGCAACTAAAAAATAAAAACTTTATTTTTAAAATATTTTTTGATACATCTACATTTTTACAGCCGTTGAATTTCTGTTTTCAACTTTTCTTGATATAATTGTTCCTGTAGTATTTCCAATTCTAGCTTAGTTCTACTTTTCAGTTTGTCTTGTAGAGAAGATTTAGGTCTTTGTTGTTGCACACCACTCTTTCTTATTGTTGATTCAACCTGGAACAAATTAATATGTAATTAGAAACAAAACACGGTAGACATTCCCTAAGATCTGTTTAGGTTCTTTGAAGATATCTAAGGGGGTCAGAGGTAGTGTAGTTCAATCTCACAGTAGTTTGAGTTCCATATATGATAGGTAGCAAGCCCATCAAGGCTATTATAATACTAACAGGTTTCCTCACTATGTTTTCCTTCACTGTTAGAGAGCATTAGCATTGTGCAAAATGTTTTTGGTAAATACCTACTAGGTATGCTGAAAATAAGTAATGCAACAAGGTCATTATTTCGAAACGACTTACTTCTGAAATCTTGATATCTTGAGAATAAAGTGTGTCAAAGTCAAAATGGTTTTGAAGACCATCTAATGTAGGGCCCAATATATTCTATGCTTGGCCTTGTAATGGCCCTGTTGGTGGTTGGTTAGGCCTCCGTCCTGCAATATTACCAAACATTTGGATTAATAAATAAAAACCCATGTGAAACACACGTAGCGCTAGGTATTTCTTATAAATATACAAGGATACACTTGGACAAGGAAACGAATAGACAGAAAATTAAAAGATTAGTAGTTCATGTAGTAGGTAAGTACATAAAATACAAAGAAACTTAAGGCCTACCTGTTAAAAAGGTCTCTCTTTTCATGCTCGCCTTGTCCTTCCTTGTACTTCTTTTTATATTATCCCAGCATGTTCATTTGTGCGGACGCGGACGCAGAAAGTTCTCTAGCAAATATTTCCCACCCCTCATTTTTAAACGCGGTGGTCACCGCGTCTGTTCTTTATTTTCTACAACATTTCTGTGTTGAGGAACAAGACAAGAACACAGATTAATGTCTCCTTTTCATTTGCCGTGATTTTATTTCATTTACATCGTGGAAAACAAATCCGAAAACGAAGACTCAACCAAAGCACAACAACAACAACAAAAATCAAAACACGCGCCTTCTACTTGGGTCCGGTTAATTTACGACCAAGTATTACACAGCCCGAAAATGTACAACCCGGAAAGCACAGCCTGGAAAACACGGCCCGGATTCCATGTACAAAATGTACATGAAATCCGGGCCGTGTTTTCCAGGCTGTGCTTTCCCAGCACAGTCGGGATTGTACAGCCAGGATTGCACGACCATGGATTCTGTGACCATGCTCTGATTGGTCGAAAGCCTATGCTCTGTTTAGATGCACTACACAGTAAGTATAGGCAAGTAGCACAGATTAAAAATTATATAAAATAAGAGAATTATTCAGAGATTAATGTTAGAAAAAAATAAAATTCTGGCACTTCGGCGGCCGCTGCCGCGGCACGCTCGCTTTGCTCGCTCGCCTCGTGCGTAATTAATATGTTTTAACATAACCTAACCAATCCGAGTCGGATCAACAAGTGAGTGAGTAAGTAATTGACGAGTGTAAACAAAGCCTAAGTTTTGGCATCAAAATTTTGGCTGCGTTTTATCGGGTCGTGCTTTCCAAAGGTGTGCAAAATTTGTACGGCTTGGAATGTACACCCTTGGATTACACAGCCATGGATTTCGCGACCAAATTGTACATCAAATCTGGGCTGTGTTTTCCTCGGCTGTACAATCCATGGTTGTACATTATCGGCACCCTTCTACTTGAGAGCATATAAACCAGCTAAACAAAAAATACACCTGCTTGCGTTTTATTTAAACAGCGTGAACGTCATTTAAATTTAGTCGCTTTACATGATTCGTGACAATGAAATGATTGACAATGACATCCGTTATAAAATAAAGCCTTATATAAAAGAAGAAGAAGAAGAAAAAGTGAATTAAAAAAAGTAATTGAATGAATCTTATCGGTTGATTTAGAAATCCTTTGTAAATTTTATTCCGTGGGACGTAAAATACTTAACAATACTTTGACATTCTTGTTAATTTTGATGCCCGATTAAGTAATTCTCTGTTAACGAAAAGTTGATGAAACTTTCTACGTCCGCACAAATGAACATGCTGGGATAATATAAAAAGAAGTACAAGGAAGGACAAGGCGAGCATGAAAAGAGAGACCTTTTTAACAGGTAGGCCTTAAGTTTCTTTGTATTTTATGTACCTACTACATGAACTACTAATCTTTTAATTTTCTGTCTATTCGTTTCCTTGTCCAAGTGTATCCTTGTATATTTATAAGAAATACCTAGCGCTACGTGTGTTTCACATGGGTTTTTATTTATTAATCCAAATGTTTGGTAATATTGCAGGACGGAGGCCTAACCAACCACCAACAGGGCCATTACAAGGCCAAGCATAGAATATATTGGGCCCTACATTAGATGGTCTTCAAAACCATTTTGACTCTGACACACTTTATTCTCAAGATATCAAGATTTCAGAAGTAAGTCGTTTCGAAATAATGACCTTGTTGCATTACTTATTTTCAGCATACCTAGTAGGTATTTACCAAAAACATTTTGCACAATGCTAGTGCTCTCTAACAGTGAAGGAAAACATAGTGAGGAAACCTGTTAGTATTATAATAGCCTTGATGGGCTTGCTACCTATCATATATGGAACTCAAACTACTGTGAGATTGAACTACACTACCTCTGACCCCCTTAGATATCTTCAAAGAACCTAAACAGATCTTAGGGAATGTCTACCGTGTTTTGTTTCTAATTACATATTAATTTGTTCCAGGTTGAATCAACAATAAGAAAGAGTGGTGTGCAACAACAAAGACCTAAATCTTCTCTACAAGACAAACTGAAAAGTAGAACTAAGCTAGAATTGGAAATACTACAGGAACAATTATATCAAGAAAAGTTGAAAACAGAAATTCAACAGCTGTAAAAATGTAGATGTATCAAAAAATATTTTAAAAATAAAGTTTTTATTTTTTAGTTGCCACTGGAGTCCTGTAATAACATAACATTTTTAAAATAGGCTAGCTATATGAACATAATTCTCATTATGACAGCCTTCACGGCTCAGTTGGTAGTAGCTCTGCATTCTGCACTGTAGGCTGTGGGTTCGATCCAGACAACAAATATTTGTGTGATGAACATAGATGATTGTTCTCTGCCAGGGTGTTATATAATATTATAAGTAGGTATGTATTTACAAAAACAAAATTATAAGAGTAAGTAAAATAATTATCAGCTATCTGGTTCCCATATTACAAGCTTTGGCTTAGTTTAGGGTGAGATGGTGCTTTGTGGAATGTCCACCGATATTTTTATTTCACAGCACACTACCAGCCAGAACAACTGCATCACCATAGGGGCCACTTTCAAATACAGCATTTCTGTATGAGGCTTTTCAGAGCCCACAATATTCTCCAACTGTAACTTGCTGTGAACCAGTTACATAATATCTTAGTGACAATAGAAGTTTATTTATTTCTGTAACAAAAATACATAGAAAGGTTAGACATGGATGAGTAGAAACCAGTCATTGGTAACAGGTATACATATCTAGTGTTAACCTAAAACGATAGTAATTTGTAGGAAGGTGTACTTACCGATCTGATGGATACTCTAGTTTATCTTCAATTAATTCCAATAGGTACACCCAAAAATGGATTCCTTTGATAGACGAACCTTTCACTAAAATCAATGTTATCATATTTTTCAAAATAGTTTTGTTGTGTTTTTGTATGTCCAGTTCTGGGAAGGCGAAAAATGACTTCAAATTATCAATATTTTCAATAACATTTTCTTTTTCAAAAATAATATTGTGCGCCGCCGCCATTTTGACAAGTTAATCCTCTGTTAGATATTTAACCGGCCTCCAGATCAGCAATTAGATTTAACAGTCTGTTAAAGAAGATAATCCTTGATTAGGGCATGGTGAAACACAAAACGACCTTAACAGTCTGTTCAATGGCTAAAAAGCTGTTAGTTTAACTAACAGAGCATGGTGACACCGGCCCGTGGACGTAAAATACTTAACAATACTTTGACATTTTTGTTAATTTTGATGCCCCATTAAGTAATTCTCTGTTAACGAAAAGTTGGTGAAACCGGCCCTTAGAGCTGATTTCACCATGCTCTGTTAGATTAACAAAGGATTAAAGGGCCGTTAAATATGTCAAAATGTACGCGTTTGACATTTAAGGTTAGATTTAACGGCCTGTTAATGTTTGATTAGTAACTAACAGAGCATGGTGAAATCAGCTCTAAGGCGAATAAAAGAGCTAATGTGACTCTCGCTCGCACGTTTTGACATGTTGAAAGATATAAAATCACTAAACTCATTTTCGAAAAATCGCAATCAACCATAACGAGCGAGGAGTTGTTTGATAGTTGTCAGCCCCTTAATCTCAAAATTGGAACGAATTGACAAAGTAATTGTGTACAATTTTATCAATTAATCACATTAAATGATAAAATCATTATTAAAAGCCTGTCCGTATCTAATCTTTCTATAATTACCTACATACAATCATAATTAGAGTTTATTGGATTTTAAAAGGAATATGATAATTATCTAATGTAAAGCATACGCCGCGGTTTCATTACGGAGCAGCGTCATTATTGATTCTTTTTTAGGGTTCCGTACGCATAGGGTAAAACGGGACCCTATCACTAAGACTCCGCTGGCCGTCCGTCTGTCTGTCCGTCTGTCACCAGGCTGTCTCATGAACCGTGTTAGTTAGACGGTTGAAATTTTCACAGATGATGTATTTCTGTTGCCGCTGTAACAACAAATACTAAAAAAACAGAATAAAATAAATATTTAAGGGGGCTCCCATACAACAAACGTGATTTCTTTTTGCCATTTTTATAGATAATGGTTCGGAACCCTTCGTGTGCGAATCCGACTCGCACTTGGCCGGTTTTTTTATATTACTTGCTAAAGGCCTGATAGCACACAGCGACACAAGTGATCAGTTTAGCCTTCATGTGCCTGTAATTTCACCGGCAACCACACCTTTCAAACGGAAACACAGCACGCAATATACAACGTGTTGATGAAGTTATGTAGGCAAACAAAGAGCGTGTATTTAGACCAAGCACTGGAATACTTTGACGTGTGCAACGGTTGAATACATCGTTTTCGAAATTCCCATAGAAAAGTAAAATTAATATTTCCTCAGAAATTTGCAACAGCCCTGTCTGTGTACGTGTCAAGGTCACACGCACGCGCGCTTCTATCTAGAAAAGAGAAAAACAACGATAACCTACGAGATAATTTGAAATACTTACCTTTCGGTAGGTAGGTAGGTACGCCGCCAATCCCCTGACACGATATTTTTACTGGTTACTATGGATTTTGTCATTATTTACTGGCTATAATAACACTGGATAAAACTGGATTTGGGTAAGTTTGCGAGATTTCGCACGACACAGGCTTCAAACTTCACACTAAACCATTACCTCGTAGGCACTGCTCATACACACACTGACTGACGACGGCTTTTTACATAACAATCACCATTTTATCACGTTTGATGACATTTTCTCAACAATACAATGTACAACAACGCATGTAAACACAAACAGGGTGACCATCTCAAAAGTGGCGGTTCTGCCACACACCTGCCAAAAAATCTGTCAAAATCTACCAAGCTTGACGATAAAAATACCAAAAATATGACTTCATACCATCTCCTTCGTGGCTACGGAATAAATTAAATACCTACATTACATTCAGTTACTATCTTTTGATCGTTTGTAACGGTTTGCAGTTATCTAAAACGAGATAGAAGTTGTTTAGAAACCAAATCAATAAAGGTAAAAAAGAATAAGAAGTTTCCAGTTCGGTAAAAAATAAATAAATTATAAATATTATTTCATTTAAAATTCAAACTAATAAGATTTTTCTTGAAATATTTAAAATCTGCCACTCTTGTAAATCGTCACCAACAGCTAAAATTTAGGAGCCAAATATGCCAAAATGGCAGAAATCTGCCACAAATGGTAACACTGATCGGCGGCCGTCGGCCGTCCTGATTGGATATGCGTTTTTAAATGCAACCAATGACAGACAGGTACGTCAAAGATTAAATAGGACAGACTAGACACTTCCCAAAATTGCAGTTGAATAATTTTGTCGTGTCAATGAACCATGGTGGTAAAGTAACATTTAAAAGAACTATGAACATCATAAACATTGCTTTACGACATCTAGTAATCAAACAAAAATAAATATTCTATTAAATATTGAGTACGTAGCCACGTAGGTACCTAGTTACTGAATAGGTATTAGTACCAAAGATCTCAGAGAATGTTTACCGTGACTAGGGATTACAGTCGCGAAAATATTTATTTTACATACCAAGATCTTTAAAAACAGCAACATCATTATTAGGTAGGCACATTACTAGGTAATTGGTGGCAGTTCTGTTACCTATTTTATCTAAGGTTGACAACTAGAGGTCAAAGAACAGCTGTAAATAGGGCTGCCTCATGATGCGTTTAGATTCATTTTAGATAAAAGTTTAAGAGGCATTTCATGAATGAAAAACTTTGAAATTTTAAAAGTCGTAGAACAAAAGTTGTTCGTTATGACCGGTAGAATATCCTGCTTTCGGATCCCTACAACTCTTAATAAACACGTTGTATAGTGTTACGTATAAAAACGTCTATTTATTTTATTTCATTTTTAGTCTGTTCTTGTCTGTGACTCCTGTTATATAACTGTCAGTAAGCTGTGGTGGAATGCGTTGTATGGGACGTTAGCCTGTCGTTCCGACCTGTGTTTGTAAAAGAATAACTTCTTTCTTTCATCTTTGAAATCACGGATGCCATAGCATCTATATTTCAATTATACTTTTGTTTGGTGAGTTTTTGTCGAAAAGCCTTCAGGATTTGTGTAGTGTTGTGCTTTAGTAATAACGAGTTCGTTCCGTTTACAGGATTTATATATTTTGACCTGGAGATTGGAAAATATTTCTGACGCGCAATACCGCGTGGGCCTACCAGTTTTTTCTTCGAGTTTTAACAGTGAAACCTTCTGTCTGACCAACAGGTAAGAAGTAGGTCGTTATATCAACCTTTTGAGAGAAATTTTGTAATTTATTTCAATAAAACATCTTTTTCACAAATCTTAAAAATCAAATTTATTCAACCAATTTCAAATCAAAAGACTAAAAGCTATGTGCTTATTCATTTACCTAGTTAGTATGTGGCCCTCTGTCATATTTACAGTCAGGCCATGTGGCCAAAACCTGATATTTTGTTTAAAATCATTCTTTCCCGTTGCAAATGTTTCAATATTTGTCTGTAATTGAAGTTTTTTTCAATTACAGGAGGTTTTTTTTTTTACTATTGAACAAGTTCTACTTCATCCCTGGAGGACCTATCTGCTTCCTGTCCTGGATTTGGGACCCATTGGACTCAACATTCCGGCTGGACAACGTTTGGTGATATCCGGTTTTATTCACACCGATTAGCAATTTTAAACATTATTGGATCTTTATCCTACAGAACCGTGGCTGTATACCCTACCATGGTTGGCGCCCTTTTGAAATACAAATATATCCAATATTAATATCACAATAATAAATTAACCATATAAAAATTCATGCAAGTAAATTCAGGTTCTTCAACATCTTTTCAAATCTGAATTGCAATTCATCTCTGGTGCCTCACGATAAGAACCCTAGAAGACTAGTTAGCCGTGGTCTATCTTTTTAAATTACCTACTTTCCTTTTTGTGTGTATGTCTGAACAATAAACTGACTAGAGATTGAATGCGGTTTTCCTTCAACACCTCTGGTAGATAGGTTCAGATTCCACTACGTATCAGTAGCGACCCAACGTGTGGGGCTTTTATCTCCTGAGATGGTTGTCACGTCATATTAGCTGTGTCAAAAGTTAACTTGCATGATATTGGATATATTTGGTATAATTTTTAGGTTAAACTAGTGAAATTACAATTACAAATAGTAGGGGCTATTTGTAATATTTTAAACATTATTAGGTTATATTGTAAGAAGTGTGTTACATTTTGTGTACTAAGTGTATTATGTGTGCACATGTTATCATGTGCCATTGGTGTTTTTTCTTGTGAATTTATTATCTTTGTAAACTTGAGGTGACTTGCAATCAATATCAAAACTAAAAGTTTTTAGCTACAGTTGGTGACAATTTATCAAACTTATTCATTCTTTTACCAGTGATTGACTTTTATCTAAAAACTAAAACTATAAACAAAAATAATATTTAGTAAAGTCAGTGATAAACTTTTAACCAAATAAAATAAAACCAAAATAATTATTAGTACAGTCAGTCACAAAATTTTCTATAAAATAAAATTAAACAAATAATATAAAATACAGTTAGTGACACAATTTTCTAATAAGATACAATTTTACCAATAATAATTAGTACAGTCAATGACAAAATTTTAATATAATTTTATTAAACTTAAAAAATACTTACTACTTACTTACTTACACTGTTTTAACTACGGTCCTTTACATACCTACCATACCTTTACATACCTACTTGGACTTGTAGTTTATCTCAGTTTCAAATTTCTTTTACCCAATACTTTTTTATTGAAATTTGTTTTGAAGTTTTCTCTCATCATGGAGGAACGTTCTATTGCTTTTCAAGCGTTGCACAAGGATGAATTGATTCATGAAGTTCGTATTAGAGATGTTGTACCCGCAGAAGATGTGTCATCGTTGCGGATTCAAATTAAAAACTTAGCAAAAGAAATTCCATCCGATTCTATTGTTACATTTGAGGGAAAGGTTGTGGATGAACTGCTCGCCGTGCAGGGAAAGCTCAAGGAGTTGCGTGAGCTTTTGAAAGTCTCTATTGGTCCTAAAAGTTTGAAAAATCTGACTCGCATTCAGGCTTTAGGTCATCACTTGTATCACCGTCTTACGCGCTTGGAACCAGAGAGCATTACCGACAAGCAGTCTCATTCAGAGCTGACCGACGATTTAGATGGGATTCTCCAAAAGCTGGATAACATGTTTTCCGTTTTCAAAACCAGTGTGATGTCAAACGATTCCTCAGATTCAAGTCAAGGTGTTTCTCTTACTTCAGCTACCCCTTGTAAGAAGTATCAAATGGTTTCATCTTTGAATCTTAAATATAATGGATCATCTTGTGTGCGCGTATTTTTGCAGCGTTTAGAAGAGTTGTGTGCCTCGCGTGGCATATCCGAGCAGCTGTTGATCGCTTCTGCCGCGGAGTTATTTGATGGTGACGTTTTGTGTTGGTACCGTAGCGTCCGGTCCGAATTGAACAGCTGGTCTGAACTCAAGCAGAGCTTGATTAAGGAGTATTTGCCATACGATTTTGACCGCCGTCTGATGCAGGAAATTCGTACCCGAACGCAAGGTCCAAGTGAGAACATAGTTACTTACGTAGCCATCATGCTTAATTATTTTAGTCGTCTTTCTTATGTGGTTTCTGAGAAGGATAAGTTTGATATCGTTTTCCAGAATATTCGACCTGAATATTCATTTCCGTTGTGTACCGTTGAGATCACAACCTTAAATAGATTGAAGGAGTTATGTAGAATGCTGGAGTGTGGTAAAAGCCGTGCGCAGACTTTTGTCGAGCCTCCGAAGTTTATTAGTGGTAGTTTGGCTCCTGATCTGGCGTATAAAAGTGTCAAGTCCAAAGTACATGCTGTGGTGCCTGCCAAAAATAAATTCTGTGCTCGTTGCCGTGTGGATTCACACTACCTCGCCGATTGTACGTCCTCTGACATTGTGTGTTACCGATGCGGTAAACCTGGATTCACTGCCCGTAGGTGTCCACATTGCAATCCTACTTTACTTTCTGCATCACCGACTTCACCTCAGGCAAATCTACCTATTACAAAAAACTAGTTCGTTCGAACCCTCAAGACTGTTCTAAAAATTTTGATAAAGCCGATTGGCAAAATTATTTAAAAAAACCGTTAACTTCTTCTTATTCTTCTTATAGAAACGTCTCGATGGTTCGTGAACGTTATGATAATCGTCCTTTTCTCCATGTTGAAATTCTAGACCAGCCATTGCGTGGCCTTTTAGATTCTGGTGCGTCGATATCCATTTTAGGATCCGACGCTTGTAATGTGTTTTTGAAAGCTGGAGCTACTCTTCATCCTAGTGATGATATTACTCACATCACTTCGGCTACGGATTCCCGTGCTTCGGTGATGGGTTATTTTTTGTTGCCGGTCAGGTTTGATAATTTGACTCGTATTATTAAATTGTATGTTGTGCCAGGCGTATCTCCTTCTCTGGTATTAGGGGTAGATTTTTGGAGAGTATTTAATCTTGCTCCAAAGATTTTTAATAATAAAGATTTTTTTGTAAATGTTCCGGATGGGAACGCAGTATCGGAAATTCGTTTTCTGCAACCGTTCGATCTGTTGTCTGCTGATCAACAGTTAGTTGCCAGGAAGATGTTAAAAGAGTTCGAGTCCATTGCTTTTGAACAGAAAGGTTTGGGCCGTACGTCTCTTCTTACTCACACCATTGATACCGGAAATTCGCCTCCGATCAAACAGCGCTATTACCCAATGTCACCCGAAAGGATAAAAGAGCTGAACAGACAGTTGGATGAGATGCTGGACCAAGACGTCGTTGAGTCGAGCAAAAGTGCTTGGAACAATCCTACCCTGTTCACTCCCAAATCAAACGGTGAGCTCCGCTTCTGTATCGACAGCCGCAAGTTGAACTCTGTGAGTAAGCATGATGCGTATCCCTTGCCCTATATCTCTAAAATTCTTGATCAGCTTAGGGACGCTAGGTTTTTGAGTTCCATTGATCTCAAAAGCTCCTTTTGGCAGATTCCGTTGGATCCTTCATCCCGTGAGAAGACAGCATTTACCGTGCCTGGGCGCGGCTTATTTCATTTTAAGGTTATGTGTTTTGGTTTAACCTCAGCTCCTGCTACGCAGCAAAGGCTCATGGATAAGTTGTTCGGTCCTGAGTTTGGTGACCGTGTTTTTGTATATTTAGACGATATTATTATTGTTAGTAGTGATTTTCGTGAGCATATTTTATTGTTGTCTAGAGTTTTGGAACGTCTGCGTTTTGCTAATTTAACTATTAATTTAACCAAGTGTCAATTTTTCCGTAGGGAATTGAAGTATCTTGGTTATGTTGTTGACGAACGTGGCCTCCGGACCGATCCTGCAAAGGTACAGGCTATTGTCGATTTTCCAACCCCGTGTAACCGGAAAGAAGTGAAAATGTTTTTGGGTACCGCGTCGTACTACCGTCGATTTATTAGAGATTTTAGTTCTGTTGCGGCTCCGCTGAATGCACTTACTTCCACTCGTAAGAATGCTCCTCCGTTCCGTTGGACTGAAGAAGCTGAGCAGTCGTTTAGCGAGTTGAAGGCAGCTTTAGTGTCGGCTCCGATTTTGGCGTGTCCTGATTTTACTAGACCTTTTTCAGTACATTGCGACGCTTCTAGCTATGGTATCGCGGGAGCCTTAACTCAATTCCTAGAGGATGGTATGGAACACCCAATCGCGTTCGCTAGTCGGTCCTTGAATAGAGCTGAACGTAATTACTCTGCTACTGAGAGGGAAGCACTAGCTGTCGTTTTTGCTGTTGAACATTTTCGTCCGTATTTGGAGGGTGGTCCTCAATTTAAGGTAATTACTGACCATTCTAGTTTGAAATGGTTTTTCAACTTGTCAAATCCTACTGGTCGTCTTGCGAGATGGGGTTGTCGCTTATCACCGTATGACTTCGTAATCGAACACCGTAAAGGGAAGGATAACGTGGTTCCTGACGCGCTTTCGCGAGCAGTTCCCGTTCTTGTTGTTGATCCTCCGGACCCTTTGCTCCGCGACTTCTGGTTTGACAGATTACTTGCTAAGTGTACTAAATTTCCAAAATCCTGTCCAAATTATTCTATTATAGACGGCAAGTTGTGTAGATATTCTAAAAACAAATTTGGGTTGTCGAGTGAGTTTGACTGGAAGGTGGTTGTACCTTCTTATAGACGTTCAGAGGTTCTAGAGTTTTCTCATTGCGGAGACACGTCTCTGCATTTTGGTATTTTTAAGACTTTTAAGCAGGTTTCTTTGCGATATTTTTGGCCTAAGATGTATCAGGATGTGGTCAACTTTGTAAACGCTTGTGAGGTTTGTGCTGCTTATAAGCATTCGCAGGAACGACCCAAAGGTCTTATGGGGGACCCCAAGGTTTGTTCTCGTCCTTTTGAAACTATAAGTATCGATTTAGTCGGGCCGTTGCCACGCTCTAGGTCGGGTTTCACCTTTTTGTTTGTAGTTGTTTGTTGTTTTTCAAAGTATTGTTTGTTGTTTCCCCTTAGGAAAGCTGTTGGCAAGGCTATTGCTCAGTGTTTGGAGACTGGTGTGTTCCTGACACATGGTGTTCCACGCACAGTGGTTGCGGATAATGGTACGCAATTCACTGGAAGTGAACTCAAATCTTTGTTTCAGTGTTATGATGTTCCCCAAATACATTTTACTCCTCGTTATTGTCCGCAGGTCAACACCGTTGAAAGATACAATAAAACAATTGTTGTTGCCATTTCTATACTCGTTAAGAATGATCATCGATCGTGGGATACTACTCTGTCTAGGGTTCAATTTGCATTGAATACCGCTGTCAACGAAACGACACGTTTTACACCTTTTTCCCTTGTTCACGGCCGTGAAGCCATTCCCAGCGGCAAGTTTTATGGTTCCGTGCACTCTTCCCAGGTAGATCTCGCTTGTGGTTCACGTGAAGATTACATTTCGAAGTTGGGTGTTCTTCGTGATATCTTCGGAAAGGTGGAGGATGCTATCGCAAAGGCTCACCTTAAAAGCGCCGTTTATTATGATAAAGGACGTCGCGCGTGTGAGTACAATGTGGGCGACATCGTTTGGAAAAAGACCTTTCCTCAGAGTGATGCCAGTAAGTTTTTTATGGCAAAGCTTGCTCCTAAATATGAGAAGTGTCGTGTCGTTTGTAAACGTTCCCCTTTAGTTTATGAGTTAGAAAGTTATGTTACGGGCAAGCATTTGGGTGCTTGGCATGTTCAGTATCTGAAGGGTGAGAGTTCGGATGGAGTTATACTTGACAGCTAAACTGATCTATTTTGTCTGCTTTTGAGCTTTCTAGTGTTATAATTGAATCTTTGGAAATTTTGTTATCGTCCTTCGTTACGCAGAAGAAGGAAAAGGGCCTTTGGTGGGTTCGTTTCACCTGGAGTCCTTGTCATTTAAATTGTTTGCTGGTGAAGCCAAGAGGACTTTTGCTCTCGTAGGACCTGCGCTTCTGTGTACGGTGCTAGCAAACAAATACTTTGTTAGGTAGGGAAAATTTCAGCTTATATCCGTTATCGGAGTTCTACATATTACGAGAACTGTTTGTATCAGTGAGGGTTAGTTTTGTTATCAAAGTGGTGTGTTTTCCTATTTTCCTTTTTCCACTCTACCATGGCTTGGTCCCCATGGTGGAGGAGCCTTTTTGTGGGTTCGATTTTATATTTTTCCTTTTTTCCCCTATCCCTCTACCATGGTCTGGTCCCCATGGTTGAGAAACCTTTTAGCGGGTTTGTTACCCTTTCCCGTTTGTTTTGTTTTCAATTTAAGTTGATGAGTAAGACTGGTGCCCGGACAGAGGAGATTTTGTATTCGATAGATAGATCAGGTCCTGGCGGTTGGTTATTTATAGGGTTTCGATTGCTTATGAGAAAGGAATTTATGTATAATAAGTATATATTAGTGTATAACCATAGTTGTACACTTAACCTTATAGAGTTTTCTTTTGTTGGTGGTAGAAGTTTTTCTTTTGGGTCTTTGGCAACCTTTTCCAAATAAGCCTCATTTCATATTTGTTTGTGGAATGTTTGTGTTCTGTTATTACCTTTTTTCTTTTGGGTCTTTGGCAACCTTTCCAAATAAGCCTTCCTTCCATATTTGTTTGTGAAATGTTTGTGTACTGTTATTACCTTTTTTTGAGTGCTTGCGTTTCCAAGCAATAGCATCTCTTTGGGACAGTTACTTTGTAGTTTTCGAGTTTCGTGTGGTGTTTTCAGTTTTTGTTATGAGCTTTTGCTTTAAATATTTGTCTCTTTTCTTTACTCAAGTTGTTGTGCTTCAGAAGCTGGAGGACCAGCTTGAATTTCGCGTCAGTGGTCGCAAAATTCTTCTGATTGGCGGGGTTATTGTTACGTATAAAAACGTCTATTTATTTTATTTCATTTTTAGTCTGTTCTTGTCTGTGACTCCTGTTATATAACTGTCAGTAAGCTGTGGTGGAATGCGTTGTATGGGACGTTAGCCTGTCGTTCCGACCTGTGTTTGTAAAAGAATAACTTCTTTCTTTCATCTTTGAAATCACGGATGCCATAGCATCTATATTTCAATTATACTTTTGTTTGGTGAGTTTTTGTCGAAAAGCCTTCAGGATTTGTGTAGTGTTGTGCTTTAGTAATAACGAGTTCGTTCCGTTTACAGGATTTATATATTTTGACCTGGAGATTGGAAAATATTTCTGACGCGCAATACCGCGTGGGCCTACCAGTTTTTTCTTCGAGTTTTAACAGTGAAACCTTCTGTCTGACCAACAGGTAAGAAGTAGGTCGTTATATCAACCTTTTGAGAGAAATTTTGTAATTTATTTCAATAAAACATCTTTTTCACAAATCTTAAAAATCAAATTTATTCAACCAATTTCAAATCAAAAGACTAAAAGCTATGTGCTTATTCATTTACCTAGTTAGTATGTGGCCCTCTGTCATATTTACAGTCAGGCCATGTGGCCAAAACCTGATATTTTGTTTAAAATCATTCTTTCCCGTTGCAAATGTTTCAATATTTGTCTGTAATTGAAGTTTTTTTCAATTACAGGAGGTTTTTTTTTTTACTATTGAACAAGTTCTACTTCATCCCTGGAGGACCTATCTGCTTCCTGTCCTGGATTTGGGACCCATTGGACTCAACATTCCGGCTGGACAACGTTTGGTGATATCCGGTTTTATTCACACCGATTAGCAATTTTAAACATTATTGGATCTTTATCCTACAGAACCGTGGCTGTATACCCTACCATGGTTGGCGCCCTTTTGAAATACAAATATATCCAA
This sequence comes from Chloroclysta siterata, assembly GCA_932294275.1. Classification (NCBI taxonomy): domain Eukaryota; kingdom Metazoa; phylum Arthropoda; class Insecta; order Lepidoptera; family Geometridae; genus Chloroclysta; species Chloroclysta siterata. The sequence goes on from OW028595.1 coordinate 5,818,307, forward strand.
TATTAATATCACAATAATAAATTAACCATATAAAAATTCATGCAAGTAAATTCAGGTTCTTCAACATCTTTTCAAATCTGAATTGCAATTCATCTCTGGTGCCTCACGATAAGAACCCTAGAAGACTAGTTAGCCGTGGTCTATCTTTTTAAATTACCTACTTTCCTTTTTGTGTGTATGTCTGAACAATAAACTGACTAGAGATTGAATGCGGTTTTCCTTCAACACCTCTGGTAGATAGGTTCAGATTCCACTACGTATCAATAGGCATACATACTTCCCCGTACGAGCCACACACAAAGAATTCTAAAGATTCTACTGCTCTTTAATTAAAAAAAAAATACAAAATTACCACCGGCCATTACCCTTCAAATCGAAAATTAACGAACTCTTACACTAGCGGCCCGTCCCGGCTTCACACAAGTCATCATTTTCCTGCCCTTATCCCACGCTAAGTGGGGTCGGCACAACAGGTTTTCTTCTTCCACTCTCCTCTATCATTCGTCATCTCGGTGCTCACTCCTTTCTTACTCATGTCATCTTTCACACAGTCCATCCATCTTTTCTTTGGCCTACCTCTCTTTCTAAAACCATCCACATCCATATCTAACACTCTTCTCGTAATATGGCTTTCTTCCCTCCTCATGACATGCCCATACCACGCTAACCTATTGCTCCTCAACTTATCTGTCACAGGCGCCACTTTCAAACTTCCTCTAATATACTCATTCCTTATTTTATCCATCCTTGTCACTCCGCACATCCATCTCAACATTCGCATTTCTGCTGCATGCACTCTTCTCTCATCCGTCCCTTTTGTTGCCCAACACTCAGATCCATACAGCACGACAGGCCTTATGATCGTCTTGTATACTTTCCCCTTAAGTTTAAGGGGCATTCGTGGATCACATGTTGTTCCTGAGACCTGTCGCCATTTCATCCATCCCGCATTTATTCTATTTTTCACGTCTCGGTCGATCTCGCCGTCGTTCTGAATGGATGAGCCGAGGTACCGAAAGTCGGAGCAGACTGGTAGGGATACACCGTCTAAGGCAATAGAGGTGAAACTGGAGGGACCACCAAAGTCGCAGAACCAGTGCTCGGTTTTTGTCCTGCTGATCTTCAGTCCGACACTCTCCAATTTCTCCTGCCATTTTCCCAGCCAGCTCTGGACCTCAAGCGCATCTTCACCAACAAGAACAATGTCGTCGGCGAACAGCATGCACCAGGGTGCTTCTTCCTGTATGTCCGATGTCAATGCATCCATAATCAGGAGAAACAAATATGGGCTTAATGCCGATCCCTGGTGCAAACCTACAGCCACACTGAACTTGTCAGTGACGCCAGCTTCCGACCGAACGTGAGTGCTGGCTCGGCTGTACATAGCTCGAACCAACTTCACATACTTCCCAGGCACTCTTTTCTCATTCAACGCCCACCACAGAACCTCTCGGGGTACCTTATCGTATGCCTTTTCTAGGTCCACGAACACACCATGTGCAAGTTTTTGTGTACACGTCTATAGTTTTCACACAATTGACGAACTGCAAAAATAGCGTCCGTGGTACCTCGTCCAGGCATAAACCCAAACTGGTTCTGTGATACCTCACTCTCCCCTCTCATTCGTCTCGCTATCACTTTCTCCCATATCTTCATACTATGCGACATTAGCTTTATTCCTCTATAGTTGTTGCAGTCCTGTACATCACCCTTATTTTTGAAGATAGGAACCAACGAACTGTTGCACCATTCATCAGGGATCGCCTCTTCATGCATCAACTTATTGAAGAATAAAGCCAACCACTTCCATCCATCAGCTTTCAAAAACTTCCACACTTCCGCCGGTATACCATCTGGTCCTACCGCTTTACCATTCTTCATACCTTGTACAGCTATTTTAACTTCATCCATCGTTATCTCATTTATCATTCCCATGTTCACTGCTACTTTATCTAACACACCGCTCCATTTATTCTCTTCATTCATCAATCTTTCAAAATATCCCTTCCAGCGTTCTTTTATCTCTTTGTCTTTCGTCAAAACCTTTCCTACTTCATCTTTTATACATCTAATGTGAACAATATCTCTTGCATTCCTATCTCTTTCTTTCGCTATTCGGTACAGATCTTTTTGTCCATGAGGGCTCTCTAGGGATTTATACAGTTTGTCCTGTACCCTAGCCCGCGCAACCGCAACAGCTCTCTTAGCATTCTTCTTACAATCCATATACAACGTGTTTATTAAGAGTTGTAGGGATCCGAAAGCAGGATATTCTACCGGTCATAACGAACAACTTTTGTTCTATGACTTTTAAAATTTCAAAGTTTTTCATTCATGAAATGCCTCTTAAACTTTTATGTAAAATGAATCTAAACGCATCATGAGGCAGCCCTATTTACAGCTGTTCTTTGACCTCTAGTTGTGAACTTAGATAAAATAGGTAACAGAACTACCACCAATTACCTAGTAATGTGCCTACCTAATAATGATGTTGCTGTTTTTAAAGATCTTGGTATGTAAAAGAAATATTTTCGCGACTGTAATCCCTAGTCACGGTAAACATTCTCTGAGATCTTTGGTACTAATACCTATTCAGTAACTAGGTACCTACGTGGCTACGTACTCAATATTTAATAGAATATTTATTTTTGTTTGATTACTAGATGTCGTAAAGCAATGTTTATGATATTCATAGTTCTTTAAATTGTAACATGTTACTTTACCACCATGGTTCATTGACACCACAAAATTATTCAACTACAATTATTTTGGGAAGTGTCTAGTCTGTCCTATTTAATCTTTGACATACCTGTCTGTCATTGGTTGCATTTAAAAACGCATATCCAATCAGGACGGCCGACGGCCGCCGATCAGTGTTACCATTTGTGGCAGATTTCTGCCATTTGGCAGATTTTAAATATTTCAAGAAAAATCTTATTAGTTTGAATTTTTAATGAAATAATATTTATAATTTATTTATTTTTTACCGAACTGGAAACTTCTTATTCTTTTTTACCTTTATTGATTTGGTTTCTAAACAACTTCTATCTCGTTTTAGATAACTGCAAACCGTTACAAACGATCAAAAGATAGTAACTGAATGTAATGTAGGTATTTAATTTATTCCGTAGCCACGAAGGAGATGGTATGAAGTCATATTTTTGGTATTTTTATCGTCAAGCTTGGTAGATTTTGACAGATTTTTTGGCAGGTGTGTAGTAGAACCGCTACTTTTGAGATGGTCACCCTGTTTGTGTTTACATGCGTTGTTGTACATTGTTTTGTTGAGAAAATGTCATCAAACGTGATAAAATGGTGATTGTTATGTAAAAAGCCGTCGTCAGTCAGTGTGTGTATGAGCAGTGCCTACGAGGTAATGGTTTAGTGTGAAGTTTGAAGCCTGTGTCGTGCGAAATCTCGCAAACTTACCAAAATCCAGTTTTATCCAGTGTTATTATAGCCAGTAAATAATGACAAAATCCATAGGAACCAGTAAAAATATCGTGTCAGGGGATTGGCGGCGTACCTACCTACCTACCGAAAGGTAAGTATTTCAAATTATCTCGTAGGTTATCGTTGTTTTTTTCTTTCCTAGATAGAAGCGCGCGTGCGTGTGACCTTGACACGTACACAGAAAGGGCTGTTGCAAATTTCTGAGAAAATATTAATTTTACTTTTCTATGGGAATTTCGAAAACGATGTATCCAACCGTTGCACACGTCAAAGTATTCCAGTGCTTGGTCTAAATACACGCTCTTTGTTTTCCTACATAACTTCATCAACACGTTGTATACTTCCTTTTTGATTCCTTTCATCATAACATCATCACCTGCTTCAACGCTCTTCCAATCTTTAAATGCATCTTTCTTATCTTTCAAAATCTTTTGTACCTCTTCGTTCCACCATCAAGTATCCTTGTCTATTTTACCTTTCCCTTTCGTTTCCCCGAAAACATTCTTCGCCACTCTTCTTATACAGACCGCCATTTCATTCCAACATTCATTCACAGACATCTCTGCCATATCCTTCATTTCAATCATCTTATCTACCACACGGTTTTGAAATTTTATAGCATATTCATCCTTCTCAATCAAGTGCCATTTTATTTTGGGTGGGGGCTTTGGTTTCCTCTGCACTGGTTTAACCTTGATTTTCATTTCCAAAATGAGCAAACGGTGTTTTGAAACTAAGGCCTCACCCGGGACTACTTTGCAGTCTTTCATTGCCCTAACGTTACTTCTTCTAAGAAGGAAGTAGTCAATTTGGGTGGTGTGATTCCCACTTTGATACGTGATAAGATGTTGGTCACGTTTTTTAAAGAAAGTATTAGCCACTGCAAGGTCAAACGCAGACGCAGCCTGTAATAAGGCTTCTCCATCTGAGTTCCGACTTCCAAAACCCCATCCTCCATGCACTCTTTCATACCCTCCATTCATTCTTCCCACGTGTCCATTAAAATCACCTCCTATGTAAATATCTTCACTCTGTGCAATATCCATCATCACCGCATCAAAATCCTCCCAAAACTTCTCTTTCACAGCATCATCACAACCAGTCTGCGGTGCATACACACTAATTATGTTTAAAACCAAATCTCCTAGCATTACTTTCACAACTATCAACCTATCATTCATCCTCTTAACATCCGTCACACACTTTTTCAATTCACTATCCAGCACAACTCCCACACCATTTCTCTTGCCATCACTTCCACAATAGTAAAATTTGTATCCTACTCCAATCTCTCTCGCTTTCGTACCTTTCCATTTCGTTTCTTGCAAACAAGCTACGTTTATTCTTCGTCTGTCTAAAACATCCGCTAACTCTCGTCCTCTTCCAGTCATCGTCCCAACATTCCAACTTCCAATCCGCAATCTTACATCCCGGACTCGCGTCTTACGTTGCACCCGTCCCTGATGCAACAACCCTAATCCATTTCCCACAGGTGCCGGGTGCTGCCCCTGCGCGTCGCCTGGGGGGTACGCCCTAACATTATCGCCATATCCGTTTATTCGTAAAACCATATTGTAGGGGGGGGGGGGGTTTGGCTTAATATTTTCGGCTTCACACAAGTATTTAACATAAATTAAAAAAAAAAAACATATACACACTCACACATACACCTGTGGGATTCTTTAGATCCAATAAAACACAAATAACGTACCCCAGTGATACCTACATCGCATAGTTAGCCGAGCGGAGTCAGCGGCGACCACGCGCCTTTTTTCTAATACTTACATTTTTGAACTCGTGATATTTTTCGAATAGAATGTTCGAAAATGTTTATATAAACGTATTGAAGCAGTCTTGAATATGGAGGTAAAAAATTATTTTGATAAGGATAAATACCAAGGTACGAATAAAGAGTTTTTACTAGCAGCGGCATTTAATTTTTAAAATAAAAGAACACTTATTGTGACATAACTATAATAGTTAGACATATGCTGTCGGGACACTTTTTGTAGATAATGATGTGTTCTGCAAAGTCGTAGTACATTATTTTATTCTATCATCAATAGTTTTCGCAGTGCACGCGATGTAAGTAATTATTTAGGTATTTTTTTTACACCTTGGAGTTTTAGTAAGGATCCCTAATTTTTTTGAAAATATAATATAGCCTATGTTACCCGGGGATAGTGTAGCTTTCCAACGTTTTAAAGAATTTTTCAAATCGGTCCAGTAGTTTGGGAGCATATTCCATGCAATCAATCAATCAATCAAAATCTTCCTCTTTATTATATTAGCATAGAAGTATACCTACATAAGCTCTACAATTCGTACGTTTAAACAAATCGACGATCGTAAATTGGCTGCCGAGGTCTTCAATTGAAGAGTGCGTGATCAACCTTGAGCCACAGACAAATCAATAGTCGTTATACATGTGGCCATACTCACTCCTGGCAGTACTCTATCTAGCATAGATAATAGATAAAAATGACTTTATTGCACACCACTTGACATTTACACATACATAATAGAAAAACATCAAATTGAAATACTAGATATGCTTATGTATGCCTAAATCTTTAAAAGTACGCAACGGATTTTGATGCGGTTTTTTTTATAGATAGAGTGATTCAAGAGGAAGGTTTATATGTATAAAATATGCATAATATAGTAGAAAAACACTGATAATTTAAGAGGTTTCTAATGTGATGCCGTAAATAACATATTTTTTGCGCTTACATTACAAACGCTGGCTGAACCCTACGAGATAGATCAAAATAATGTTCTACAGTATTGTACACCTTAAAAAGGTCTACAAAATAGTCCGCGATGGTATATGTCTATCTCTTAAGGATACCCCACAATAACCGTGCGAAGCCGGGGCGGGTCGCTAGTAGAATATAATTTTGATCGAGTGAGCGAAGCGAACGAAGATCTTTAGTTTCAACTTGGGCGATTTGGCATTTTATGTATGTATGTATGTATGTATGTTTGTCTGGCGATAACTTTCGAACCGTTGATCCGATCTGCATGAAATTTGATAAGTCGATAGCTTGTGCTTGAGAAATTTACTGGTAAGTATATGAGTAAAATTGTATGAATAGTTATTAAGATATGGGGGTTTTTAAGGGGACAAAAATAAAAAAAAGTTACATAAAAAAATCAAGTTACATGTCATATGAAAGGGCTTTGTTTGGACATTCCAAAACAATTTTTACATTTTTTCTGGAACGCTCGGTTTTTGAGATACAATAAAAAAGTTAAATGAAGATAACTAGCGATCCAAGAGCTCCCATCTCTAAGAGTTTCGTTGGCATCTGTTGGCATCAAGGTTTTTCTACTGGTCGGCCAGTTACTTTACTTTTTCTTATTTTTTTTTCTTGAAATATGTATATTAAGGAGGTACTCAGTTCTCATAAAATGGTGACAACGACCAGGTCTGATGATGGAGCCAAGGTCTGTTCAACGGAACTCTTCAATGAATAGGCCAATAGAATTGAAACTTGGTTACCGTGCCAAGTTAGTAGGCGGTAGTCAGAAAAAAGTTTAAGCATAATGTTTGGACTTGCCTCTGACTACCACCTACTCAAAGTTTAGGTGCGTTCGTCGGGTCGCATCACGAGATCACAGTTCGGGGCGAACTACTAGTTTATTTACAATCTTAATTTTAAACTTTAAAATATTTTCAAAGAATTTTTGATAACATAAATTCTTTCTCATTAATATTAAATACATCTCATTAATCTATAGTGCTCGAAAAGAGCAACTTAAGGCGCACTTAAAATCCTTTCACCACACTGTTACAAAAGAAGTGTTTCACGAGTAGTAGAGCTCGAGCACAAGAGCTCGTCCGGGGAAGTACTACCACCACATCTTTTTTCGCCGCCAAGCAGCAACGCTGTGTCTCGGTTTGAAGAGTGTGGTTGCCGGTGAAATTACAGGCACATGAGGCTTAACATCTGTATGACTCAAGTTGATGGACGCAGGGCAGTGCATCATAGGCACGTTCCTATCGTGCGTGACTTACGAGGCATGCTTTGTTATAGGTGATGGTTACCACTTAACATCAGATGGGCCATCTGCTTGCACCATCAGCTATTTGTATATAAAAAAACTACTCTAGACTTCCGCATGACATAACACAATTGGGCACTGTATGCCTGCCACTGTTGCCAATTGGTGCAGACTGTTTGCCCTATTTAAAATAGGATCGCAGACAAAATGGCCACTCTCCTCGCAGTATTTGCATGTGAAGAGGGTAGCCATCTTGGTAGGGTAGACATATACCATCGCGGAATTTTTTGTAGATCTTTTTAAGGCAATACTGTAGTACATTATTTTTTATCACAGCAATTCGAAAAGAGATAGTTTGATCTTCGAAAACAGGGAGCAAAATAGCACTTTGATCCCAAGGGCGGTAAAGTACTTTACTCCACCTCGGGAGCACAATATTTTAAGCTCGAGTGAAGTACTTTGAATCCCTCGCTACGCTTAGGATTCTACTTTAGAATCCCGAGCGTAGCGAGGGATTCTCTAGAATCTAGGGATACTCTAGAATCCTTCGCTCCGCTCTGGATTCAAAAAACACTCTCGCCATAAAAATAGTTGTTTGCTCCCTTGGTAAACAATCTACTATTGGACTATGTCGTAGGGTTCAGCCAGCGTTTGTAATGTAAGCGCAAAAAAATGTGTTTATTTACGACATCACATTAGAAACCTCTAAAATTATCAGTGTTTCTCTACTATATTATGCATAAATATAGCCTATGTTACTCAGGGATAATGTAGCAATCTATAGGTGAAAGAATATTTGTAATCAGACCTTTTGTTTTAAAGCCTATTCGTTACATACAAAAATACAAATCTTTCCTTTTTATAATATTAGTGTGGATGTATATACATATATTATAAACCTTCCTCTTGAATCACTCTATCTATTAAAAGTACCGCATCAAAATCCGTTGCATAGTTTTAAAGATCAAAGCATACATAGGGACAGACAGACGGCGGGAAGCGACTTTGTTTTATACTATGTAGCGATTCCATGAGTGTGACCTTATAACGTTTGTCACAGAATATTATAATAGTGCAACGTTTGTGCTAATTGCCGCCGCGACCTTTACAGGCACTGTTTGATGTTACGGAACTCAAAAATTGACTTTTACAAGTTATTTGCGAAATATGAAGATTAAACAAGCAAGATAGTCTTATCTGGAAATAATATAACATGAGTGCAGCGGGGGAAAAGAGTTGTTTCATCAATGTATGGAGTCTGGGTTGGCTCTGTGTACAGTGTATTTAAGTTCGTAAAAGTACCTTCTCGTACGTAACGTACCTACGAGCACGAGAGACAAATATTAGGTTATTAGATCAATGAAAGACATAAGTTTAATATATACGAATAATATTTAATAGAGTTCCTTCAGGAAGGTGTGTGTTCTACTGAGCTACGCGCTATAGACTGTTTAAACAATTAGGAGCTAGAGGGACTATCCATGAGGACATGTGTATACGTTTTATGAAAAGACAAAGAGCTGCTTATTCAAGTAGTATATACATTTTTGTTATTCCAACAACAAAATCGTAAGACAAAAGTGTACCTATCTACTTTTTAAGTAATATTTGTTTTAAGGTTTGATTAATAAACTTATTTTGATTTTGATTTTGAAATATCGCAGCAATATAGATGACTGTTTTGATTGCATTTTTACTTCATTTTCTTGCGCTTCAAGATCTTCTTGATCAAAGAGAGCAACACAATTTACTAAAAATATGGAGGACTGACATGCATGAAATATCATTTTGAAAGCTGTTGTATATGCTTGTTTAAGCTTGAGAGTGGAACTGATTACTGTCAAAAATAGCAACGATACTGTCAGAAAATGAAAACACAATGCTTCAATTTCAGACTGTCATGGCGGCTCTAGAAGTGTTCACATAGTAAAAGAATCGACCAGATAAACATTTAGGTATTGCAACTTTATTTGCCTACAAAATACTGAAATTGCACAAGTATGGTAATCTTCAATTTTTTTCAAATGTTTCTTCGTGGTGTACATAGACCAAACCCAGAATGAAATATGTTCTTTAATTTACACAAATACAATTGAGGACTTTCCACTACTCCACATATTCTAATATAATTCATACAAAATATACGATGTATGGATGTTTGTAGCTCAATCAATACCTACTTGTCCTGAGCTCCTTCTCGTAAATCGTAATCGTAGATTGGTTTACAATATAGGCTACTTTTTACCTCGAAAATTACAGAGTACGAGGTAGAAAACTTAAAAGAACCACATAAAGAGGAATTGTTTTTTTTACAACTTGCTGATGGAACAAGCAAACGGCCCACCTGAAGTTATATGGTAACCATCATCTATAACAAAGCACGTAAGTCACGCACGATAGGAACGTGCCCTACGATTAACTGTTCTGCATCCATCAACCTGAGGCATACAGATATCAAGCCTCATGTGGCTGTAATTACACCGGCAACCACACTCTTCAAACCGAAACACAGCGTTGCTGCTTGGCGGCAGAAAAAGGCGTGGTGGTAGTACTTCCCCGGACGAGCCACACACAAGGAGTTCAACAATTTTTGATTGTTTTCATGATTGAGTCGATGTTAGCATTCACTAATTTATTCACAACTACTAATGTATTTTTTATGGTTAAAAAAAGTTGTAAAAACAATCAAATCAAATCAGACAGCCTTCACAGCTCAGTTGGTAGTAGCTCTGCCTTCTGCGCCGTCGGCCGTGGGTTCGATCCCCTCCGAGAACAAACATTTGTGTGATGAACATAGATGTTTGTTCTCTGTCTGGGTGTTATATAATATTATAAGTATGTATTTACAAAAAAAAAGTATGTAAGTAATATATCAGCTATCTGGTTCCCATATTACAAGCTTTGGCTTAGTTTGGGACGAGATAGTGCTGTGTGGAATGTCCACCAATATTTATATTTATCTACACTAATATTATAAAGAGGAAACCTTTGTATTTTTGTATTTTTGTATTTTTGTATGTAACGAATAGGCTTAAAAACTACTGGTCCGATTTCAAAAATTCTTTCACCATTAGAATGCTACATTATCCCTGAGTAACATAGGCTATATTATATTTTCAAAAAAATCAGGGATCCTTACTAAAACTTCAATAATGTAACCCAAGGTGGAAAACGAAAACCTTACATCGCGTGCGCTGCGAAAACTATTGATGATAGAACAAAATAATGTACTACGATTTTGTAGAACACGTCATCATCTATAAAAAATGTCGCAACAGCATATGTCTAACTATTATAGTTATGTCACAATAAGTGTTCTTTTATTATAAAAAATTAATTGAAATGCCGCCGCCAGAAAAGGGTCTTTATTTGTACCTTGGTATTAATCATTATCCAAATAAATCATTTCATAATTAAGACGGTTTCAATACCTATAGATTACTTCTTAAATTTTTCAAATCGGACATTCCATTCAAAAGATATGACGAAATTAAAAATGTTAACGGGTCCACGGGTCACGCTCGGGATGCGATTTCACTCACTCGAGGAGAAGGACGTGCAAATGTATGAAATAAGTAGACGCGAGGCTCGAACCCACGGTCTAAGTTTATCCTAAAATGTTCAAAAAATTTATGACCACCCATGCGAAGCTTGGACAGGCCGCTAGTTTTAAATAATCTTGAGTTGCTACTAAGACATTTGATGGATATCTACCGTGCCTGGGGTCATAAGCCGTGAAGCTTTTTTTCTGTTATAAATTGCTTCATAATACCTACCGATCTGTCAAGTCAGATTTGTTTTGATAATAAGTAAATTGCCTTGTCATAAAGAAAAATTGCGCTTGAATTAAACACATGAGGCTACCTTTTGACTTGATTAATGAGAGCAATGACTTCCTTTAATAAATTCTTTAATCGAAACCGGTTTTTACCGGTTTTTATAACTGCACGTTTTTTCACGCATTGACGGTTTTTTTACTCTACTTGCTGGTCTCTCTCTTGTCGGGTCACTAGTTTCTTTCGAAACAGTGTGGTGAAAGGATTTTAAGTGCGCCTCAAGTGGCTACTTTCGAGCACTTGACACATGTTATAGAACTTTTTAGGTTCTACGTCATGCCGGTTTCCTCACGATGTTTTCCTTCACCGTTTGAGAGTACTGGCATTTTGCACATAACATTTTTTGAACAGAAAAACGTATTGCACAACCGGTTTCGAACCCACGACCTTAGGATCGGAAGGCGGGGCCGCTAACACTTGACCACCAGTGCTGGTGGAATTAGCAGATGGTCCAACTGATGTTAGGTGGTAACCATCACCTATAACAAAGCATTGCCTCGTAAGTCACGCGCGATAAGAACATTCCCTACGATGCACGCCCTGCGTCCATCAACTTGAGGCATACAGATGTTAAGCCTTATGTGCCTGTAATTACACCGACAACCACACTCTTCAAACCGAAACACAGCGTTGCTGCTTGGCGGCAGAAAAATGCGTGGTGGTAGTACTTCCCCGGACGAGCCCTTCACAAAGAGCGTAAATAAACACTTGTACAAACCTCACTATAATTAATTAAACTTTACAATAATATAGCTTATACTTCAGAATAACACATATGCTACAATTTATAAAGATATTGTGTGAATTGTCCAAAATATGACGACAAGTGTCAAGTAAGTAGGAAAAAATCTACCATCTGCGAGCTATTCTGGCGTGCGCTGTCAAAACCGCTAGAGTTACACATAATGTACTACGCCACGCTAATATAAGCTACTCGAAATACTAATCCTGCGCGGACGAAGTCGCGGGCACCAGCTACTGTTATATAAATCAATATTGAAGCTCCAGTGTGGTGCCAGCCGTTCTACTCCCAAGTGTTGTAACAGGATGTCTAAGTTTGTAAGAAAAAAGCATCTCGCATTTTAATACTGCATTCAATTAGTTCGGAATTTCATATTCTATACAATCACGTCACACAAGAATATCAAGTGAGTCATGAGGGTATATTCCACACTGCTCTACAATAATCAATTGAATAGTAGAAGCTCTTTGTGTGTGGCTCGTCCGGAAAAGTACTACCACCACCACCATGGAACAAACAGATGGTCCCCCTGATGTTACGTGGTAACCATCAATAACAAAGCATTGCCTCGTAAGTCACGCACGATAGGAACGTGCCCTACGATGCACTGCCCTGCGTCCATCAACTTGAGCCTGCAATTACACCGGCAACCACACTCTTCAAACCGAAACACAGCGACGCTGCTTGGCGGCAGAAAACGGCGGGGCGTGGTGGTTGTACGAGTATTTTCCCGGACGAGCCCTTCACAAAGAGCTCTACTACTCTTAAATAAAACTAAACTGTTGAAACTTTGAAGATTCATTTCGTACAAGCTGGTGCCCGAAACTTCGTCTGCGCAGGATTAGTCACACAATATATTTATAAATTGTAGCCTATGTGTTATTCTGATGTGTATAAGCTATATTATTGTAAAGCTTCATTAAAATCCATTCAGTAGTTTTTACGTGAAAGAGTAACAAACATCCATCCATCCATACCTACAAACTTTCGCGTTTATAATATTGGTAGGATAAATTAAAAGCTGGTGAGGAATAACCCCTCTTGAAACATATGGAAATAAGCTCAAATGGTTTCCGAGAACCAAGATACGCATAATTAACTTTTTAACTTGGGTTTTACGTTCTGTGTATCATGTTTTAAGGGTTCATAATTTGATGCATGAGTCATATCCCCCACCCAATCTGATGAGAGTATAGTAGAGCTCTTTGTGTGTGGCTCGCCCGGAGAAGTACTACCACCATGCATGTCTGCCGCCAAGCAGCGTTGCTGTTTTTCCGTTTGAAGGGTGTGGTTGCCGGTGAAATTACAGGCACATGAGGCTTACATCTGTATGTCTCAAGTTGATGGGATCAGGGAAGTGCATCAAAAGAGCAAGGATACTAAAAAATTCACAAGCTTTTATTTAAATGCCTTTTTTTATTTAAATGTTTATTAGATAATACCTACATTGAGGTTTTTACTGTAACTATACCTGTCTACCAGCTATACGCATATTAATTTAAAACCTCGGCCTGCCTCCATGTTGCCATACCCTATGCAGGGTCCATGTGATACTTACTAACACCCAACAACAATGTAATGTACGTAAACTAAACCATGTGTAAGCAATAAATATATTGGGTATTGAGTATTGACATCTGTATGCCATACCTAAATTATTGCATGCTATTAATAAGTTGAATATTAATTATTATAAACCCTGACACCTGTATACATAAAACCATGTACCTACTTACCTATATTCGCAATAAGTTATAATGATTATGCCTCCAGTTGATGGCCGCACGGCAGTGTATCGTAAGGCACGTTGCTATCGTGCGTGACTTGCGAGGGAGTGATTTGTGAGGTGATGGTTACCACTTACTTCTTGGGCCATCTACTTGTACCACCATCTAATAGTATAAAATATCTTAATCTATGTCTAATCATCTAATAGTATGTCCTTGATAGATTGTACTGAATAAAGACCATGTTGACTTTGATTTCGTCACGATTGTACTATTAGCGAATTCGTTTCAGTTTTTAGTAAAAACATGGACCTAAATCCTACTAATATTATAAACGCGAAAGTTTGTAAGATGGATGGATGGATGTTTGTTACTCTTTCACGTAAAAACTACAGAATGGATTTTAATGAAACATTACAATAATATAGCTTATACATCAGAATAACACATAGGCTACAATTTATAAAGATATTGAGTGAATTGTCTAAAATATGACAATAAGTGTCAAGTAAGTAGGTAAAAATCTACCATCTGCGAGCTATTCTGGCGTGCGAGGCCAAAACCGCTAGAGTTACACATATGTCGCTACGCTAATATAAGCTACTCGAAATACTAATCCTGCGCAGACGAAGTCGCGGGCACCAGCTTGTCTATAATAATAATAATGGAGGATGTTGGTGTGATTCAAATCGTGAGTAAGTAAGGTTGTGTGCCTCACACACACGCCTATGACCTCAGAGCAGAAGAATTCACGTACTGATTTCTTGTATCACGAAAGCGTGCTTGCATTTAAGTATAGCCAATCTATACTTAAATGCAAGAAATGGACAGCCTTCACAGCTCAGTTGGTAGTAGCTCTGCCTTCTGCGCCGTAGGCCGTGGGTTCGATCCCCACCGAGAACAAACATTTGTGTGATGAACATAGATGTTTGTTCTCTGTCTGGGTGTTATATGTATAATATTATAAGTATGTATTTACAAAAAAAAGTATATAATATGTATTATATCAGCTATCTAGTTCCCATATTACAAGCTTTGGCTTAGTTTGGGGCTAGATAGTGCTGTGTGGAAAGTCCACCGATATAAAATAAATCGTTTTAGGGTTGCGTACCCAAAGGGTAAAACGGGACCCTATTACTAAGACTCCGCTGTCCGTCCGTCTGTCCGTCTGTCACTAGGCTGTAGGTATCTCATGAACCGTGATAGTTAGACAGTTGAAATTTCCACAGATGATGTATTTCTGTTGCCGCTAGAAAATACTAAAAAACCGAATAAAATAAATATTTAAGGGGTCTCCGATACAACAAACGTGATTGTTTTGCGTGATAATGGTACGGAACTCTTCGTGCGCGAGACCGACTCGCACTTTTCACTAAAAACAGAATAAAATAAATATTTAAGGGGCTCCCATACAACAAACGTTGTTTTGCCGTTCTTATAGATAATGGTACGGAACTCTTCGTGCGCGAGTCCAACTTGCACTTGGCCGGTTTTTCTTCTTAAAGTGTCACTAGTTCTTTCGAAACAGTGTGGTGAAAGGATTTTAAGTGCGCCTGAAAGAGGCTCCTTTCGAGCACTTGACACCATGCTTTAGAACTTTTTAGGTTCTACGGTTCCTCTTGAATAACTCTTTCTATAATAAAAAAACCGCATCACAATCCGTTGCGTAGTTTTAAAGATTTTAGCATACATAGTGATATAGGGACAGAGAAAGCGACTTTGTTTTATGCTAGGTATGTAGTGTTTAGAAAATATCTGACGCCGGCGGTGCCGAGGGAACGCCTTCTTGCGGATCGAACAAGCAGACGACCCACCTGACATCACCTATGACAAAGCATTGTCTCGCTAGTCACGCACTATAGTAACTTGCCCTTTGATGCACTGCCCTGTGTCTCTCGAGGCATACTGATGTGCCGGCGGACGACCCACCTCATGTCACAAAGCATTTTCTCGTAAATCACGCACGATAGGAAACTTGCCCTACGATGCACTGCCCTGCGTCCAACAACTTGAGGCATACAGATGTGCTGGTAAGTACACCGGTCACCACACTCTTCAAACCGAAACACAGCGTTGCTGCTTGGCGGCAGAAATAGGTCCGGTGTACTTCCCCGGACGAGCCACACACAAAGAGCTCTACTACTCTCATTAGTTATTCATAGATTCATATTAAGCTCAAACACCTGAGCTAATAAACTAATTTAGTCTCTGTATTTGTTTGTTATCGTAATTAAAATACCTACAATAGCATACGTAAGTACAAGAAAGAGTAGTAGAGCTCTTTGGCTCGTCCGGGGAAGTACTACCACCACGCCTTTTTCTGCCGCTAAGCAACAACGCTGTGTTTCGGTTTGAAGAGTGTGGTTGCCGGTGTAATAACAGGCACACGAGGCTTAATATCTTTACGCCTCAAGTTAATGGACGCAGAGCAGTGCATCGTAGGCCACGTTCCTAACGTGCGTGACTTACGAATGCTTTGTCATAGGTGATGGATACCACTTAACATCTGCTTGTTCTATCAGCTCGTTGTATAAAAAAAACATCTGTGCTATTTAATTAATTTAGTCTCAGTATTTGTTTGATATCGTAACAAAAATACCTACTATAGCATAATAGCATACGTAAGTACAAGAAGGTGTTTACATCAATTTAGCTAAGTCTATGCTGAAAATGTGCGTACTAGAAGATTTTACATAAATGTCATGGTAGCATAGCACTTTACTTTGCTTCGGTATTCGCGTTTTTATTTGCTCGTGTATTTGTGTATTCGCGTATTCGTCATGTTCGAGAAAAATGCGCAAATATAAATAAATAAAATAAATAAATATTGGTGGACTTTCCACACAGCACTATCTAGCTCCAAACCATGGTGTCTCATTGCCTACAAAGCATTTTTAGTTCCAATTAAACATCAATAGATGGCGATACCGGTTGCGATTGAATTATTGATATTTGTTTTAGTCCAGAAAAAAGTATTAAGGTCATGAATAGCTTATGTTATATTGTAAAAAAATCTCCCATAAGCACAGGAAGATGAGGATATAAGCTGTTAATGAAATCTTCATGTTTTTACAATAATCAATATTGACCACGTTTTTTCTTGCGGAAATTATTTGAACTACGTTGTAGTTCGGTTTCAAAAGTTCAAAAGATGCCGCTATTTGCGTTTATAGAATTTTTTCGTTTCTTAAAGAGGCATTTTACTACGTACCTACCTACGTAAAAAATAAAAAATAATTTATTTATTATTAATATAAAAAAACGGTGTATATTAACATGATTCGATTTTTAGCCACGGAAATTGCTAGATACTTCTAATAGTACAGAATAAATAATAGGACTCTTATTGCGACGCAACAAGGTGCAATTCATCTTGCATAATTTCACCTAAACATTGCCGCACTCTTCTAACGTGAAACTCTGTCGCTGTCAGTGCTGGTGCTGGCGCGGGCGCGGGCCAGACAGCGACAAAAATCTGAGCCAAAAATTATGCCTTTTTAAGGGGCTGACAACCATCAAACAACTTCTCGCTCACATGTTTCGACATGTTGAAAGATATAAAACCAGTAAACTCACTTTCGAAAAATCTGAATAAACCATTTTGTGTGCAATGTGATTGCACACAAAATGGTTTATTATTTAATTGGTAAATGCTTATTTTAGTAAAAAAAACATTTTAATCGATACAAGTTATCCGACTCAAAAGTTTGCATTAGTACAAAAACTAGTTACTTACTTTTACTTTACTTTTTAGAAGGAAAAAACTGATTGATTAATATCTTTCAATATGTCGAAACGTGCGAGCAAGAAGTTGTTTGATGGTTGTCAGCCCCTTAAACTTTACGGACGTACGTAGTGCCGTAGAAAGAAAATTATTTATTACGTCAACGCAAGTATATAGTTGTTAGGTAAATACAAAGTTTACTTGACCTACCTACTTTAGATAACCGCTCAGCATCAGCTTCAATTATTTTAGAAGACCCACCTGATGTTCAGCGGCTATCGACGATGGCCAACTACTAGGTAAGTATCTCAAATCCAAGAAATAAGCGCTCAACATCTTGGAGTGGGTGGTGAAAGGTAACCATTCAACATCAGGTGGGCTATTTTATGTTGAGAGATTACGTCTATAACCAACTTTTGTCAATTATTTCCTTTTCATATTGTACGAAAAACGGGTTCTGTTATTAAACACATAATCTACTTTAGGATTTCCACAAATAGGTAGTGACCATTCAACATCAAGTGGGGTGATCACTAATTATCGGGTAAGAAGTAACCGCGCGACTCCAGTCCAGTACCCCAAGTATGAGTTTTGCTTACCATATTTGGTTTTTAGTTTTACGTTTTTGTTCCGTGTTCATTGCGGGTTTTGTATGAAGACGCGATAGAGATAACGACACGGAACTTTATGTTGCAAGTATGATGAAAATTAGTAGTAGAACATAAAGTTCCATATCAGTATCCCTATCGCGGCTTCATAAAAAACCCGCAATGAACACGGAACAAAAACGAATCGTTTTTGCTCCGTGCTCATTGCGGGTTTTGTAAAGTTCCATATCGGTATCCCTATCGCGTCTTCATACAAAACCCGCAATGAACACGGAACAAAAACGTAAAACAAAAAACGCAAAACTCATACTTGGGGTACAGGTAGCTCAAAAGAGGTAACAGCTCCACATCAGCTAGGCCATTAGATGTAACGCCTTTACATCAGCTTGAAGCCATCAGGTGGGCCATCAGTTGAACGGCTAATAAGAGGGTCGACTTCATCTCAAAGTCAATAGGTTATCGCTTTTCTTCTGGTGGGTTTTTTTTTAAATAATGAACTTCGTTACAAAATTATAAATTCAAAGAAACAAAAAGAAACGATCTAATTTGCAAAGTAAAAATGGGGAAAAGTACTTTATTTGTTGCACGTTAAGGTTGATTACACAATAAATGTTATTTAACCTACGTCTTTTCATATCTAAATGAAAAGATTTCCTCGTTTTTGGTGACGAATGATCATAAGTGTGAGATAGTATTATGAAGATTTGTGACTTTATTACAAGGATCTATGGTTGTGATTAGGTTGAACTTTAAACTGTTTTAAAACTTTTGTCTCAGGCTTAATTTACATCGCCGCGGGTTGGAATGAAAGCGACTTTTTGCAACGAAATTGTCCATAGCATAGTGAACTTTATATCAAATACATAACATACAAACTAAATACGAGCCAAGTAGCTAGGGAGCTCGAGAATGCGCGGGGATTATTTGGAAGACTAATTTCGTTGTACGTCTAACAGCCTTTATAGCTCAGTCGGTAGTAGGTCTGCTTTCAGGGCCGGAGGCCACGGGTTCAATTCTCACCGAGAACTAACATTTTTGTGATGAAAATAGAATTTTGTTCTCTGTCTGGGTGTATAAGTAGGTCTATAAATTACCTACCAGTAAAAAAAGTATATCATGTATATTTTATCATATTAGCTTTGATTTTGTAAGTCACTCGTTATCTAGGTACCTAGGTTGATTGTTGATCGAAGCACGGGACACGACGAAATGACCACTGAGTGTGTTGCTGATTTTGCCTCGTCAAACTAAATTAAGGCACAAGTTGGGAGTTTTTCCCAAACTTTTACCCTGTTACTTCTTGTAGCGAATAGATCCCAATAACGCCTGCATAATTGAAACAGCGATCAGTCAGTGCCTCCGAACTAAAACAGCCTAGTGTTCGAGCAAAAAAGTAGGTAGGTAGTTAGGTACCTAATACATCCTACCTACTTAAACAAATTTCATAAGGCAGCATCAATATCTTGCTTAAAAAAAATACTTAAACGAATAGATGTAGACTACACAATAACACAACATACCTATCATAGGTATCTTTTAAATGCAAGTTATTTTGAAACAAAACTGGCAAAACTATCATTGTGGGCGAAGGACTGCGTGCGGACACAGTATAAAATAATAGTATGTGCGTGTTGGCAGAACTAATTTTATCGCCATCTATTGGTTGTAAGTGCATTTTACGTGATGCCGCTTGCTCGCAACGCAACTTCGCGACATCTAGCGGCTATGCGGGCTATTTTGTTTAGCTATTCGGGGCTCGGGCTATTTCATATATCCCGAAAAATTGCCCGAGTCACAGCCCGAGTTAAGACTGGAACCGTTTCAATGTATGGGATGGGGTATCTGTACTAGTATTCTCTTATCTGTGTCCAAACTAAGCCAAAGCTTGTAACATGGGACCCAGATAGCTGATATAATACACATATACACATACATCATATCACAATAATATACTGTTTTTTTTGTAAATACATACTTATAATATATAACATCCAGACAGAGAAATAATATGCAAATAGAGTCTTCAAAAATGTTGAAATTTGCGCGCGTGAAGTTGTTTGACGGTTGTCAGCCTGTTAATGCATCTTCAAGGCTAGCAGTGCAGTCTTCTGTTTGTGCACACATAATTATTTAAAACACCTGTGCAAATTACATAAATAAATATACTTAACCTATATTTTGTGAGAGTTTTTTAAACTCCAATTAGGTATTTGTTGCACATTTCAATTCAAAAAAAATCTAAATATTTTATTGTGGAACTTTAAACAAATGGGGTAGGTAACACAATAAGAAACGATGATAGCTACAGTAGTTATAAAAACTGTGACGTAACTATCAACGCCCACCTCCTATTATTATTTATCTACTCACATATTTATTCTTTGTCAAAGTGTAGGTGTACCGGCCGGTTTCTGAAAGCTCGATCAAACGTACTCAGCTGTCAAATCACTCGCCATTTCAGCTTTTTACTTCAAATTAGATAGAGATAGCAAGTGACTTGACATGCGATTAGTTTTGATCGATCTTTCTGAAACCGGCCGTAAGTGTATTTATTCGAAACGTCCAGTGGCGTAGCTAGGTAGGGCCAGGTGGTGCAGTGCCCCAGGGCCCCGGAGCTCAGGGGGCCCTCTAACCTAAGCATTGAAAAGAGAGGGTCAGCCAGCTCCCGAAGCTAGAAAACCTTGAGCCTGCTCACAAAATTCTTTCTCTATGCACCGGGGCCTTGTCCACCTAGCCAAAGGTGAATTTAAGACGGTATTTTTGTGTTCTGTGGAGATTCCATCACAGTACATACTTAGAAGCGAATCAAATTATCAGAGTTGTTAAAATATATGAATAAAATAACAGAAAGAACATGAGTGAAACTCTTGCCTATTTCTGGCTGGAATTGCGAGTTATTTTTGATTTTTTTGCCCGTCCGCCTTTTGTGCCCCTCCCAGAAAAAAATCCTGAAATCGCCCTTCCACCTAGCCACGCCACTGTACTACAGTACTGTACTGTACTGTACAGTACTGTACTACAGTGGCGTAGGTTTAGCTACCTACCTACAGTGACTAATAATAAGCCGTTTATTCAGAAACGATCTACAATTTAATCTATTTACACTGTTTAATATTTTCGTTGGGATTCTCTGTGTGCCTTTTGGCATAGGCATCCTCCAATTCCTTCCATTTTCCTCTATCACCTGCTATTTATTTCTTTCTCGTTATCTCCAAATCGTCCTTCCATCGTTTATACGGTCTCCCTCTGGTTCTTGTTCCAGTTCTTGGGTATCACACAGTAGCTCTTTGACTCCACTTGTCAATGCCTCTTGAGTATATGCCCTGCCCATCTCCATTTTAGGGTTTTGATTTTAAATGTAGCTAAATGTAGGTTTTCAATTGTAGGTAGTTATCGTAAATAATAAAAGATCGTAAAATTAAGTAGGTAGGTAGGTATTTATATCTTAACGATTTCGTAAAAAATGCATGAAATTAGCTGATTGTGTTTCTAACTAGGTAGGTCTTACGTAAAATGTTAAATAGGTAGTAAACACTAAAAATTATGTAATAGTGAACAGTCAGCGACAAAAGTAGGTGAATTAAGAATTACAAATTCATTTCCCTATTTCTCTCGATTTAGTTAAAAGTTTCAATATTTTAAAAACATATACAAAATTACATAAGAATAATCAAAATGAACAAAGTTTCGAAGAATAATATTACAAAAATAAAAAATAAAAAGTTTCAAAAAAAATTGTTTAAATAGCTTTTATAGGTACTAAATCAAGCTGTAAATAAATATAAAATAAATATTGGTGGACTTTCCACACAGCACTATCTAGCCCGAAACTATGCAAAGCTTGTAATATGGGATCCAGTTGATAAAATACTTAAATGTTTGTTTTTTATAAATACATTAAAAAAAACATTATAGAAGAAGTTCGTTTTTCCGAATGCCTATAATTTGGATGTTTTAAAGAGTCGAGTGAATAGGTATCTTCTAGGTAAACATGCCACATAGTAGACCAAATCGTCGCTTAACATCATGTGAGATTGCGGTAAAGCGTTTTACTTAAAAATTAAAAAAAAAAACATACCTACTTGTAATATAATAACACCCAGACTGATTAAGGGTACACACAGTGGGCTAGAGATGCCTCTAAAGCTACAGGTGTAAGAGAATTAAGAGTGTTGTAGAAAATTAAAGTAAATTAAAAAGTACTCACATAAATTATGGCATAGTCTGGCTACCCTGGGCTCGAATGCTGCCAGACCTCGCCATCCGCTTCCCAATCGTCTGAACGTGGAAACCAATCCGCTGCAACGCTTCATGATCTAGTATCTTCCTCCCATCGAAGAGATATGCTGGCTTCATCATCACCTCATAGATCTTTTTGAAGTCCAGCTCCTTAAACTCGTCCCATTCGGTGCATAGAACAATAGCATGGGCTCCGGAGACAGCCGAGTATGCTGTGTCATGGATTTCAACGCACTTCTTGATGTCTTCATGCTCGGATTTGACATAGGTTCCTGTCAGCTCATAGTATATCTGCTCGGGTTCCACTTTTGGGTCGTAGATGTGTAGTTTTGCTCCTTCATCCAGCAATGTTTTTGAGACATGAATAGCTGGTGATTCTCTTGTGTCTCCAGTATTTTTCTTGAATGAAAAGCCGAGTATAGCAATGTTTTTGTCTGTAACCGTGTTGAATAAGGATTCGATAACTTTACGGACAAATCGGGTTTTCTGGAACTCATTCAGGCTGAGGACTTGCTGCCAGTAAGCAGCTACCTCAGGTAGGTGCAGGCATTCACACAAATAGATGAGGTTAAGGATGTCTTTTTGGAAGCAACTGCCTCCGAAGCCGATGGACGCTTCGAGGAATTTTGGGCCGATGCGGGTGTCTCTACCAACCGCTCTGGCTACTTCTGCGACATCTGCTCCTGTTGCTTCGCAGACAGCAGACAAGGAGTTGATGCTTGATATTCTTTGAGCAAGGAAGGCATTCGCAGCTAGTTTAGACAGTTCAGAGCTCCATGTGTTAGTAGTTAGGATGTTTTTAGCAGGGATCCAATGCTCATACACCCAGCATAGCTGCTGTATCGCCTTCTGACCCTCCTGAGTTTCCTCTCCACCAATCAGAACCCTATCAGCTTCAACAAGATCTATTATAGCAGTACCTTCAGCTAGAAACTCCGGGTTTGATAGAATCTGATACTCTACCCCTGGTTTAGTATTAGCTCGGAGGATCTTCATGATGATTTCAGCTGCTTTGACTGGAACAGTGCTCTTTTCAACGACTATCTTGTTACTTGTAGCTATGTCTGCTATCATTCTAGCCGCGCTCTCTACATACTTCAGATCAGCCGCTCGTCCCTTGCCGTTGCCAACGATTTTCGTTGGTGTGTTGACTGAGATAAAGATCAAATCAGCTTCTTGTATACCTTTGGTTATGTCGGTTGAGAAAAACAAGTTTCTGCCACGACACTGCTTCACAACGTCGTCTAAACCAGGCTCGTAAATCGGTAGTTTGTCGGAGTTCCATTGTTTTATCCTGTCCTCACTCTTATCACACACAGTTACGATAATATCCGGGCATTTTAGAGCTATCACGCTGCAAGTCGGTCCACCGACATACCCTGCCCCCAAACAGCAGATTTTCTCGATAACCATTTTCTAGTCAGACTTGCAAGCACACACGCGGATGGTTCAATCACTACTAGCAAATAGCTATAGCTTCTCAAGTTCTCAATACTGAATCGGTACCTACCGCGCGTCGAGATTACCGTTTCAAGCCGCACCGTAATTAGGTACTTATCTTATCTGATTAACTATTTAGTTTTAATTGAATAATGTGTTTTTTGATTGCGATCGACGATATGTGCAGATTTTTTATTATAAAGTTGATTTGATTGATGCGGAGACGCGAGCGCGATTCGATTAATTGTAAGAACGGCACAGTGTATCAGTGAACTCTGCAGGCAGAGCACAGGCGAGGAGATCCAATGCGCGACGCAGCTCCGGAGATAAAATAGTTGGCAGTAAAGTCTGTCTTGTAATTTTATTGTAAATCAAGCTCTCCCCGCCCGATGCAACGCACGCAATATAAACAAATACAATCACGTCACGTATCGTATAGTCTCGCACCGCACGCACGACGCACGACACGCAATGTCATTGACATTAAAGACTAGTGATGTTCGTTCACTCTTGCTATTTTGATTCAATTTGGTTTTTTTGTATTTTTTTTGTAAGTATTTTTATTTATTTCAAACATTACATCTATCATTACAGGTTAGACCTAATACTATAGAGTAGTAATTAACAAAATTATTTTAGTATGGACAAAATGTCAAAACGTTTTATTTATTTAAAAAAAAACCTAAACTTTATGTATTCAAAAACATACTGAGAAAGTGTGTTTTGAAACAGGTATCTGCAGATGTTACAAATTATATCATAACATTTTTGGATTTGGACCAGAAATAGCCCGACTGATAAAAAAATTGACATTAATCATCAGCCTCAGCCATCGCCATACCAGCGCCACCGCGACTTACCGCGAAACTCCACCAATATTTATTATTATATTTATATTTAGTATCAAATAGTGCGATATTCAGAAAATAATCTCAGTTTCTAATAATTGAATTTAGTAAATGAAATGAATCAAAAATAATTAGTTATTATGTAACAACCCTATAAACGTCAAAGTATCGTGTTCAGTTTACAAAGGCACTTCTAACTTCTCTTAGCGACGTTCACACTTTCAAGCATGGTGGTTTTTACTACCATGCTTCTACCATCATTATAAGTTGAAACAGCTCTCGTAAACTTTTATAGCACGTCCAAACGTCAGTCAAGTCAGCTGACCGTCAAAGTTAGGTAGTTGTAGTGTTGCTATCTTAGCCCTTTCAAAGCTAGATCTAGCCCTTTTTTAGTGTAGGTGAACTCATTTTTGGCGATTTGGCCTGGAATGAGCAATCTAGCCCTTTTTATGCGGTACAAAACTTCCCTTCGCGTTTACCAAGCTATGAAACAATGCGCATCAACAACAGTCTGAAAAAGTCCACTAATGGAAATAGGGCTTATACATAATATCATAGAGCTCTTTGTGTATGGCTCATCCAGAGAAATAATACCATCACAGGGAATATTGCTGTTCACACAAGGTGCCAAGATGGGATAATTTTAAATACTCGTTCAAATTGTCAAAAAATGCGGATGTTAATCAGCCATCAACTTCTTCTGATTCAGCAAATGACTATTTCTCAAACTCGATGCACGTAACGTAGGAGTTCGTCAATTGTGTGAAAACTATAGACGTGTACACAAAAACTTGCGCATGGTGTTCGTGGACCTAGAAAAGGCATACGATAAGGTACCCCGAGAGGTTCTGTGGTGGGCGTTGAATGAGAAAAGAGTGCCTGGGAAGTATGTGAAGTTGGTTCGAGCTATGTACAGCCGAGCCAGCACTCACGTTCGGTCGGAAGCTGGCGTCACTGACAAGTTCAGTGTGGCTGTAGGTTTGCACCAGGGATCGGCATTAAGCCCATATTTGTTTCTCCTGATTATGGATGCATTGACATCGGACATACAGGAAGAAGCACCCTGGTGCATGCTGTTCGCCGACGACATTGTTCTTGTTGGTGAAGATGCGCTTGAGGTCCAGAGCAGGCTGGGAAAATGGCAGGAGAAATTGGAGAGTGTCGGACTGAAGATCAGCAGGACAAAAACCGAGCACTTTTTCTGCGACTTTGGTGGTCCCTCCAGTTTCACCTCTATTGCCTTAGACGGTGTATCCCTACCAGTCTGCTCCGACTTTCGGTACCTCGGCTCATCCATTCAGAACGACGGCGAGATCGACCGAGACGTGAAAAATAGAATAAATGCGGGATGGATGAAATGGCGACAGGTCTCAGGAACAACATGTGATCCACGAATGCCCCTTAAACTTAAGGGGAAAGTATACAAGACGATCATAAGGCCTGTCGTGCTGTATGGATCTGAGTGTTGGGCAACAAAAGGGACGGATGAGAGAAGAGTGCATGCAGCAGAAATGCGAATGTTGAGATGGATGTGCGGAGTGACAAGGATGGATAAAATAAGGAATGAGTATATTAGAGGAAGTTTGAAAGTGGCGCCTGTGACAGATAAGTTGAGGAGCAATAGGTTAGCGTGGTATGGGCATGTCATGAGGAGGGAAGAAAGCCATATTACGAGAAGAGTGTTAGATATGGATGTGGATGGTTTTAGAAAGAGAGGTAGGCCAAAGAAAAGATGGATGGACTGTGTGAAAGATGACATGAGTAAGAAAGGAGTTAGCACCGAGATGACGAATGATAGAGGAGAGTGGAAGAAGAAAACCTGTTGTGCCGACCCCACTTAGCGTGGGATAAGGGCAGGAAAATGATGATGATGCACGTAACGTAGGATGTTACAAAATCATTACGAAATAAAACATAGGGCTTGTAACATAAACATGCACCATCCGTTATATTTACCATATGAGAAGCGATTAAATTAAACGCATGAGTTATGTGGGGTTTCATCAGAAGTACAATAATTTTGAGAAATAGAGAGTTAGGAGTATTTGTTTTAAGCCCTTTTAGCAAAAATTGCCCCACAAAAATCAAGGTGGCAGCACTGGGTATTTGTCGGGTCGGTCGTCGCCAGGAGTATTATTGTTCTGTGGTCGTCGCTGTCGCATCGCGAGCAAATGTATTGCAATTTGCAATGTTGTACAATTTTCTAGCATTACCCTTGTTTTTCTACTAACATAGTTGAAAATGTTGGTTTGCCGTACATGTCTTACAAGAAAAGATCTCATTCCTCTATTCGGCGAGCGGAGTGCTGTAAAATTCGATAGTTTTCAGCTTTATATAGCTACTGGAGCACAGGTATAATTTAGGAAATTGATTTCTTTTTTGACTGAGTGTTCGTCCCTATGTATCGTATCCTAGGCCGATTCTACTTCTAGAAATAAAAGTGCAATTCTACATTGTAGGTAAATAAAAATGTATTAATTTGGACTTTCTTTTGACTAATTTAATACTCATTCAAAGCATATCTTCTGATATCTCTGATATAAATGTCTGGATTTTCTTTGAAATAGTATTGTATAACAGACTGCAGACCCATAGTACCTACCTACCTACAAACTTTGCTTAGTTTGGGGCTGAGTAGGAATATCAACTAATGTTTATCCTCCATCTCCATAGTCCAAAGTAGTCGTAGATGATAATTAACTAGAATAATCAGAAGAAAAACTAGATGGGACTATTGATTGATTATTGTAAAAAAAGATATGAATATACTAACCTTCTGTAACGGCAGTAAAGGCATTAGGGCATTATTTCTTTATTTATTT
Organism: Chloroclysta siterata; assembly: GCA_932294275.1. Lineage (NCBI taxonomy): Eukaryota > Metazoa > Arthropoda > Insecta > Lepidoptera > Geometridae > Chloroclysta > Chloroclysta siterata. Next base: position 5,845,754 of record OW028595.1, read on the forward strand.
AACATAAAGCTAGGTGAATCTAGGTGCCAGTTCCATGCAACAAAGCATAGAAGAACAGGCAACAAACTTACGGTTTGGTTCCTACCACTCTTTTGTATGATCCTCTTTATAATATAATATAACTAGCGACCCGCCCCGGCTTCGCACGGTTATGGTGGGCTATCCCTAAGTGATTATGCTTGTATTATGCAAATAAACCTTCCTTTTGAATCACTCTTTCTCTAAAAAAAAACGCATCAAAATCCGTTGTGTAGTTTTAAAGATTTAAGCATACATAGGGATATAGGGACAGAGAAAGCGACTTTGTTTTATACTATGTAGTGATAATGAAGCTCCAGCATGGTGCCAATCGAACATTAAAATACCCCTAAACATATTTAACTGGTTTCAGATAAAGATAAGATAAAGATAATTTATTTGCATAAATATAAAGAGTTAAACTTAGATGGTAACAAATGACAGGTATGTGTACAACATGTTTTACCGATGTCGGTGTGCAAAAAACAGTAACGGAGATGGCATGAAATGTCAATGGTAAACTAATTAAAACCTTAATACAAACTATACTGACATTAAATAATAGGATGTCAATACAAATAAAGCTAGAATCAATTATAATTTGTCGTTTAGGAACTCGTCAATACTTTAATAACATTATTAATAATCTTTTAAATTTAATCTTTTAAACTTAAACTTTTCAGATAAAACAAAATGATGGTCTACCTCAAAAAGCTTGTAAATCTTGTGTTAAAACAATCAGGACCATCCTACACTTCAGAGAAATAAGCGAAAAAACTCAACAAATACTCCACAGTCTAACTTGGAACATAAAAAAAGAAAACGACTGTCAATCACAAAAAAGTATTTACCAAGAAGTTATCAACGGAAATGCAAATGAAAATGATCACTGGAAAGGCGTTAACAATTCTAATCTCGATACAAAAGTACCTTATCTACATACAGTTGAAGCAGAAGAATTACCGCTATCACATCTAAGAAATGAGGTTTTAAAAAATAAAGAGATTGCAACAAAGGAATTAAAATTTAAGAACAATACTTTAAATTATCAAAATATAAAAACACCAGAAAGCAATGCTGATGATGAAATCATTGAAGATATTGACTCATCGTTGGACTTAAAGCAGGAATTGACAATAGAAGATTTAGAATCTGATTCGGAGCAAGGTTCTAATAAATCATCGGATCAAGACAATCTGCCTATTAAGAGAAATACAGTTTGGGTGAAAGTAGCGGCGCCAAAATCTGCCAATTCTAAGGAAAGGTATGTTTTGCCTTCATAGCTCAGTTGGTAGTAGCTCTGCCTTCTGCGCCATAGTCCGTGGGTTCGATCCCCACGGAAATCCCACATGGATAATAACTTTTGGGACCATAAAAAAAAATCTTTACGTCAATATAGTTGCTCCACATGATAGGTGGCAAACCCATCGGCGTTGGTAGAATACAATTTTACAATAATTTCTTGAGAGTTTTGAGAGCACTATGATTCTATACCTCACCTACTTATAATATGTAATAACTATATAATTCTGTTCCAGAATCGCAAATAAAATAAAAGCATTTAGGCTTGAAAGACAAAACATAACCAAAAAGTTAAAGGTAAGACAGATATATAACCATTTACAGCCATCATGTGCGATATGAGATGAATTTAAGAGTAGTAGAGCTGTTTGTGTGTGGCTCGTCCGGGGAAGTACTACCACCACGCCTTTTTCTGCCGCCAAGCAGCAACGCTGTGTTACGGTTTGAAGAGTGTGGTTGCCGGTGTAATTACAGGCACATGAGGCTTAACATCTGTGTGCCTCAAGTTGATGGACGCAGGGCAGTGCATCGTAGGGCACGTTCCTGTCGTGCGTGACTTACGAGGCAATGATTTGTTATAGGTGATGGTTACACTTAAAAATATTTATTTTATTCATGGAGGATTTCCTTAAACGATAATAAATATGCAAAGGAATGCATATTTATTATCATTTATTTTATAACTCGTTATGAGGTCCTTATAAATTAACACTAGGTACCTATAGTTTTATAAAAAATAAAATAAAATTAATAAATGCATATTTAATTCAAGTAAAGAAATTCGATCATAATAATGTAAATATATTTCGTCATACATTTTAGCCAGGTCGGTATTTAACTTTTGTATGAAACAGCTGTTTTTTTTTCGCGTTCACAGTGTTGGTTCCTTAGAAAAAGTTATTCATATTGATGGGTACTTTAGCCCCCTGAAGTTTTTAAACACAAGGATTGGAACACCTTGTTTATTATTATCTACACTAATAGGCTCAAAAACTACTGGTCCGATTTCAAAAATTCTTTCACCATTAGAATGCTACATTATCCCTGAGTAACATAGGCTATATTATATTTTCAAAAAAATCAGGGATCCTTACTAAAACTCCAATAATGTAACCCAAGGTGGAAACCAAAAACCTTACATCGCGTGCGCTGCGAAAACTATTGATGATAGAACAAAATAATGTTCTACGATTTTGTAGAACACGTCATCATCTACAAAAAATGTCGCGACAGCATATGTCTAACTATTATAGTTATGTCACAATAAGTGTTTTTTTATTATAAAAAATTAATTGAAATGCCGCCGCTAGAAAAGGGTCTTTATTTGTACCTTGGTATTAATCCTTATCCAAATAAATCTTTTCATATTTAAGACGGTTTCAATACTTATAGATTACTTCTTAAATTTTTCAAATCGGACATTCCATTCAAAAGATATGACGAAATTAAAAACGTTAACGGGTCCACGGGTCACGCTCGGGGTGCGATTTCAGTCTCTGGCGTGCAAATGTATGAAATAAGTAGACGCGAGGCTCGAACCCACGGTCTAAGTTTATCCTAATATGTTCAAAAAATTTATGACCACCCATGCGAAGCTGGGACAGGCCGCTAGTTATTTTATAAATTCACATTTCAGGAAAAGAATCAAGCATACATGGCTCTAGCGGTAGATCCGAACAGCAAGGGACCGATGGACTGTAAGCGGTGTCACAAGAGGCTGAAGGACAATAGGAGCTTTATCTACCACGCGAAGACGCATTTTGAACCGGAGTTTACTTGTGAGGTATGTACAAGTGTTTATTTACGCTCTTTGTGTGTGGCTCGTCCGGGGAAGTACTACCACCACGCATTTTTCTGCCGCCAAGCAGCAACGCTGTGTTTCCGTTTGAAGAGTGTGGTTGCCGGTGTAATTACACGCACATGAGGCTTAACATCTGTATGCCTCAAGTTGAGACGCAGGGCAGTGCATCGTAGGGCACGTTTCTATCGTGCGTGACTTACGAGGCAATGCTTTGTTATAGGTGATCGTTACCACTTAACATCAGGGGGGCCACTTTACCACGGTTACCACTTAAAAAAAAGCATTATTGCAGAAAATTACTGATGGGAGCTCTTGGATCGTTGGTTATCTTAATTTAACTTTATTGTTGTATCTAAAAAACCGAGCGTACCAGAAAAAAAGTAAAAATTGTTTTGGAATGTCCAAACAAAGCCTTTCATAGGACATGTAACTTTTTTATTTTTGCCCTCTTAAAAATACATACCCATATTTTAATAACCCTTCATCCGATTTTACTCATATACTTCCCAGTAAATTTCTCAAGTACAAGCTATCGACTTATCTTTCATGCAGATCGGATCAACGCAACGGTTCGAAAGTTATGGCCAGGCAAACATACATACATACATACAAACGTAAAATGCCAAATCGCCCAAATTGAAACTAAGAAAACAAATATCCTCTTTTTTTGGATATTCATACTTATAATAATTATTAAAACCCAGACAGAGAACAAACATCTATGTTTATAACACAAATGTTTGTTCTCGGTGGGAATCGAACCCACTGCCTAAAGCACGAAAAAAAGCCTAAAGGTTCGAAAGTTGTGGTCCGACAAAAATACATACACAGCTAAAATGCCAAATCGCCCAAGTTGTTCGTAAGATCTTCTTTCGCTTCGCTCGATAAAATAAGGTTCCTTCCAGACGTGCGGCAAGAAGTTCCATACATACAATGCCAAATCACCCATGTTGTTCGTAAGATCTTCTTTCGCTTCGCTCGATAAAATAAGGTTCCTTCCAGACGTGCGGCAAGAAGTTCCATACATACAATGCCAAATCACCCATGTTGTTCGTAAGATCTTCTTTCGCTTCGCTCGATAAAATAAGGTTCCTTCCAGATGTGCGGCAAGAAGTTCCATACATACAATGCCAAATCACCCAAGTTGTTCGTAAGATCTTCTTTCGCTTCGCTCGATAAAATAAGGTTCCTTCCAGACGTGCGGCAAGAAGTTCCATACATACAATGCCAAATCACCCATGTTGTTCGTAAGATCTTCTTTCGCTTCGCTCGATAAAATAAGGTTCCTTCCAGACGTGCGGCAAGAAGTTCCGTTCCCGCAACCACATGAGTTACCACCAGCAGCGTCGGCATGGGCGTGTGAAGCGGCTCGCTTGCTTCCAGTGCGGGTTCAGGGCTGTGGATCGGACTACACTGTTGGTGAGCAAGATGCATGCTTTTAAAATAAATAATATCTTGAGGCGTGAGCTGATCTTTCGACCTCACCTCCTTGGTTTGTCTTAAGGGCCAGTTTCACCATGCTCTGTTAGTTACTAATCAAGTTATAAATACCGTAAATCTAACCTTAGCTGTCAAACGCGTACATTTTGACATATTTAACTGCCCTTTAATCCTTTGTTAATCTAACAGAGCATGGTGAAACCGGCCCTAAGGGGCTGACAACTATCAAACAACTTCTCGCTCGCACGTTTCGACATGTTGAAAGATATAAAATCACTAAACTCATTTTCGATAAATCGCAATCGACCATCTTGTGTACAATCACATTGCACACAGTTTAGTAAAAAAATCATTTTGATCGATACAAGTTTTCCTACTCAAAAGTTTGCTTATGTACGAAAACTAGTAAAGCAAACTTTTGAGTAGGTAAACATGTATCGATCAAAATGAAATTTTTACTAAACAGATGATTGATTGCGATTTTTCGAAAATGATTTTAGTGATTTTATAACTTTCAACATGTCGAAACGTGCGAGCGAGTCACATTAGCTCTCGTCTTCGCCTTAAGGTTTTGCTCGAACCACCAACCACCCCTAATCTCACGCCTTTTATAAAATCAGAACGGTCTTTACTCATTTCAATCAAACAATAAATATGGTGGATGGGCTATTTTTCGAAATAGCCTCAGTACTCTCAAACGGTGAAGGAAAACATCGTGAGAAAACTGGCATGTCGTTAAAACCTAAAAAGTGCTATAACATGTGTCAAGTGCTCGAAAGGAGCCTCTTGAGGCGCACTTAAAATCCTTTCACCACACTGTTTCGAAAGAAACTAGTGACACGACAAGAAAGAAGAGTCCATCCGTCTTTTCATTGGCTTGCCTCTTTTTCTTAAGCCACCCACATCCATTCAGACAGCCTTCACAGCTCAGTTGGTAGTAGCTCTGCCATCTGCGCCGTAGGCCGTGGGTTCGATCCCCACACAGAACAAACATTTGTGTTATGAACATAGATGTTTGTTCTCTGTCTGGGTGTTATATAATATTATAAGTATGTATTTACAAAAAAAAAAGTATATAAGTAGTATATCAGTTATTTGTTCCCATATCACAAGCTTTGGCTTAGTTTGGGGCGAGATAGTGCTGTGTGGAATGTCCACCAATATTTATTTATTATTATTTATTTATTTATTATTCTCGTAATATGATTATCACATATTTTATATTGCTTATCTTCCAGAACCACGAAAGATTGGAGCACACGGGAGAACGTCCGTTCACTTGCGACGAATGCGGTCACTCGTTTCGAATGCGACGCGCCATCGTGCAACACATGAAGAAACATTTCGGTATCAAGGACCAGCAGGTGAGCTATCTACTTATCCTTCTAATATTATAAACGCGAAAGTTTGTAAGTATAGATGGATGGATGGATGTTTCAAAGATTTAATATAGTCCCAAAAGTTATTACCCGAGTGGGATTTGAACCCACGACCTTCCCTTGATACGGGGCCGCGCTAACCAACTGCGCCATCGGATTCTAATCGCACTCGACGAATAACTCAGGGACATTCTACTACGGTACTTATGCGACCGTGGTTCCATCTACAGGTCTGACATATAACTAACAAGATGGATGTTTGTTACTCTTTCACGTAAAAACTACTGAATGGATTTTAATGAAACATTACAATAATATAGCTTAAACATCAGATTAACACATAGGCTACAATTTGAAAAGATAGTGGTGTCAAATCTGTTGTTTAATTTTCCTAATTTTACTTAATTTGACAGCACTAAAAATATTGCCGTCCCTTTCTAAAAGCCCGAAACAACAAGGACGGCTATAATTTTAGAGCTGTCAGATTAGGTTAGTTTAGAATAATGCAACAACAGAATCGACACCATTGTGTGAATTGTCCAAAATATGACGATAAGTGTCAAGTAAGTAGGATAAAATCTACCATCTGCTCAGACGAAGTCGCGGGCACCAGCTAGTTAAATATAATGTCAAAGTCAAAGTCAAAAAGTATCAATAAAATCACAAGGATCACTTTGAAACGTCTTAAAGCTAGGTGACTCTAGGTGCCAGTTCCACGCGACCAAAGCCTAGAAGAACAGCCAACAAACTTACGGCTTGGTTCCTACTTACTTTGGTTCTCTTTCGGATTTCTTCATTTCTGAGGATATAGCCCTCTTACGGCCGGTTTCAGAAAGCTCGATCAAAACTAATCGGATGTGAAGTCACTCGCCATTTCAGCTATTACATCGAATTAGATAGAGATAGCAAGTGACTTGACATGCGAGTAGTTTTGATCGGGCTTTCAGAAACCGTTACTTTGTGGAGTGTTTAGCATTATTTTCTTAATTTATTTTTCTTTGTTCTCAGTGTGACCGTTGCCCGGAAATGTTTAAGAGCGCTAGTGAGTTGTGGAGCCATACAAACAGAGTTCATCTTATGCTGTATACCTATCCATGTTACCTGTGCCAGGAATCGTAAGTAGACATATTTAGTAGTTTTTAAACTCTCGCGATCATAACACATATTTAAAAGTAATACTTTTAAATATAGACATATTTAGATGTAATGTTTTTTTACAGCCTTCACAGCTCAGTTGGTAGTAGCTCTGCCTTCTATGCCGTAGGCCGTGGGTTCGACTCCCACCGAGAACAAACATTTTTGTGATGTTTGTTCTCTGTCTGGGTGTTATATAATATTAAAAGTAGGAATGTATTTACAAAAAATAAAGTATTTATGTAATAACAAAAAAAACAGCTGTTTCATACATTTTAGCCAGGTAGGTATTGAACTTTTGTATGAAACAGCTGTTTTTTTACGTGTTCAAAGTGTTGGTTCCTTAAAAAAAGTTATTCATATTGAAGGGTACTTTAGCGGCCTGAAGTTTTTAAACACAAGTATTGGAACACCTTGTATATCAGCTATCTGGTTCCCATATTACAAGCTTTGCTTAGTTTGGGGCTAGATAGTGCTGTGTGGAATGTCCACCAATATTTATTACTATTATTTTATTATTATTTATTATTTTCGAGAAATATGGTTAGAAGTAAGTTCTTGGTAGGTAGGTAGTTTAGTTTCTCATGCAATTTGTAACTTTGGTACAATTCAATAATATTATCATTAAATAGAATTACATTATAATAATGAACTACGCTTACTATTGGCCTCATCAACAAGCTCAAAATCGCTCAACGGGCTATGGAGAGAGCTATGCTGGGAGTTTCACTACGAGATAGAATCAGAAATGAGGAAATCCGTAGGAGAACCAAAGTAGCCGACATAGCTCGCAGAATCAGCAAGTTGAAGTGGCATTGGGCAGGTCATATAGCTCGAAGGACCGATAACCGTTGGGGAATAAAGGTTCTCGAATGGCGACCACGAACAGGAAAACGAAGCGTGGGACGCCCTCCTACCCGATGGACTGACGACATTGTCAGGATCGCGGGAAGTCGGTGGATGGAGAGGACTCGGAATCGTTCTTCCTGGAAATTTATAAGGGAGGCCTATGTCCAGCAGTGGACTTCTTTAGGCTGATGATGATGATGATGATGAATGAAGTTCATAATAAATTATCAAAATAAGTAAGCCAGTACCCCAAGTATGAGTTTTGTTTACCATATTTGGTTTTTCGTTTATGTTCTGTGTTCATTGCGGGTTTTGTATGAACACGCGATAGAGATACCGATACGGAACTTTATGTTGCAAGTATGATGAAAATTGGTAGGAGAACATAAAGTTCCGTATCGGTATCTCTATCGCGTCTTCATACAAAACCCGCAATGAACACGGTACAAGAACGAATAACGAAAAACCAAATATGGTAAACACAACTCATACTTGGGGTACTGGTGTGTACAAATTCAGTTAGGTACTCAATTTGTTTAAAATCATTAACATTATAAAACTTTTTTGAATTAGCCAATTACAAAGAGCTCTACAGTCCTACAACCATTTAAATTAAACTACCAATCATTACAATTTTACATTAACCATTTACATAAATTAGTAACGCTTCTTGGCGACAGAAATAGGCTTTGATTAGTTTGGTACTAGAATTATGTCATGCCTACACATATTTATGAATTAATTTACTTATTACAGGTACAGATGTGTAGCTGCTGTTAAAAAACACCTACTCAACGTTCACGGTCTGCCTATAGAACAGCAGCTGAAAGTGAAATGCTTAAAAATAAAAAAAAATGACTGACATACGGAACCGCGCCATCGCAGAAAGAAACTATCGGTGGACGAGGTGGTATGGTCTTAGGACTTTAGCCTATCTCGCTAGCGATTATGGCGCGCTATTCTATACCTCTCACGAGTGCGAGTGAAACGGAACTATATATTGTAAATCTTGTAAATAGTGTGTGTGAGTGAGAGGTAATGATTAACGACGCCATGATAGTTTCTTTATTGGCGCGGTTTTATGAACTTGATAAAAGTGACACTTGACAAGTGTCACTTTTAACATCAATACACAATGTGTTTGATGTTAAAATGTTTTATTATGATAAAATAAACTTCACATTTGTGTAGTTTGATTATTATATTAATTATACTGAAAATTATAAATTAAAACAAATAATTGTGTAATATATTTAAAAGATTTTATAAATTATGAATTATAAGCACATAGGTACTACTAATAAAGCTTTTTTGAGAACACCACATTAGACAAGCACAACATTTTGAACATTTGTAGCTAAATAAATAAATTATAAATAATTAAATAGCGATGGCGCTGGCGGTGGCTACGAAATCGGCTAATACAGGCATGCAATGATGCAAATTGCATTTAAGTTTACTTGCTAATCTATCCACATTCATACATAAGTACATAAAATCACGCCTGTTTCCCATAGGGGTAGGCAGAGACCACGGATTTCCACTTGCTACGGTCCTTAAATACCTCTCGCTTCATTCACTCTCATAACATTCTTCATACATTCTCGTCGGTTTAGGTTACTCTTGACCTGGCCCTTCTCTAGACCGTCTGATATCTGATCGAGATACGTTCGCCTAGGTCTTCCCCTCCCAACAGTCCCATTTACGCTCGCCTGATGCACCTGTTTCGTTAGTCTCCTTTCAACATCCTCTCCACATGCCCAAACCATCTTAACATACCTTTCTCTACCCTCATCACTACGTCTTCTTTCACTCCACTTTTCTCTCTATCCACATTGCGCCGACAATGGAACAGTACCGAGCATGCTTGTTAACGGCATGTCGTTAACAAGCATGCCCGGTACTAATCCATTTTACAGGCAAGTGTACAGCCACCTTAACTCACGAAGTTGACGCCAGAAAAATTTACTTAGATTCTCACCGTATTTCCCAAACCAAGATTATTTAATGAGGAAGTGTCGACGACTCTATTGATTTATTGAAATATAATGCGATAAATACCCGTGTAATACTTCAATATGTGTTATGATCGCGAAAGTTTAAAAATACGACTCTATTGATTGATTTGGCTATTGCCAACCACTTATCTGCATATTGTTTTTTTTTTTACTTACAGTTACGGCTATTGCTTGTTAAATGTATACATATAAATAATAAATGTACCTTATTGTAAATAAATGCACTGCCAAAACCTACCTAATTGTAATAGTAATTGTTGATGTTGAAATACTTATTAATTAAATGTTTATTATTTAGTTTGTGATATTAATTGTATTCATAGAAAATATTCACGGCCGGTTTCTGAAAGCTCGATCAAACGTAATCAGATGTCAAATCACACGCTATTTCAGCTATACATCAAATTTAACTGACGTAGCAAGTGATTTGACAGTGATTAGGTTTGATCGAGCTTTCAGAAACCGGTCGTAAGTGAAATATGAAGGTGCGGTCTCTTCTCTTGTCGTGTCACTATTTTCTTTCGAAACAGTGTGGTGAAAGGATTTTAAGTGCGCCTCAAAGAGGCTCCTTTTGTCCACTCATTGGTGCACGACCGGTTTTGAACCCACGACCTTAGGATCGGAAGGCGGGGCCGCTACCACTAGACCACCAGTGCTCTCAGTGCCGTCTTCTGAACGTAAGAAGTATTCGAATCCGGTCATGCAACGATTTTTCTCTTTTTTTTTTAAATTTATACCACTAGCCGATGCAACAAGCAGATGGCCCACCAGATACTAAGTGGTAAACATCACCTATAACAAAGCATTGCCACGTCACGCACGATAGGAACGTGCCCTACGATGCACTGCCCTGCGTCCATCAACTTAAGGCATACAGATGTTATGCCTCATGTGCCTGTAATTACACCGGCAACCACACTCTTCAAACCGAAACACAGCGTTGCTGCTTGGCGGCAGAAAAAAGTTTTTCTGTTTGAATAATGTATCGGCTCATTGCCAGTGCTCTGCTCTCAATCTGCGAATGAAAATATCGCGAGGAAACGAGGTACTATTCTAGCAGCGCCGGCGTTGTTGGGCTTGGAACCTGTGAACTACTGTAAAATGTAATTTTTAGACCTCTAATAATCTAGAGCCGGACTTCACACAGTGGAGTAGCTAGGTGGACACGGGCCCCGGTGCATAGAGAAAGAATCGGGCCCTCACCCCCTCTTTCCACATAGCATGAACTTAATTTGGCTTAAAAAAAAATCATTAAAATAAATGTGAGCTGCTCAAGGTTTTTTAGATTTGGGAGCTGGCTGACCCTCTCTTTTCAAAGCTAAGGTTCTAACCTAAGCCCTCTAGGGCTCCCTGAGCTCCGGGGCCATGGTGCACTGCACCACCTGGCCCTACGATAGCTACGCCACTGAGTTCATAATGACGACAGTCATGTCTGGTATCAACTTAGACAATAGTAGATGAATATTTATCTACTATTGCCACTGACCGCACTTAACTTTGGTACCTATTTACTTGATAAAAATTGTAAGGTTGTCAGAAAGCGTATCCTTCTCATTCTTTGCTCTTCTCTTGTGCATATAAGCGGGCTTATGTTCATCATTAGCGCCATCTATCGGATTCATTATGAACTCTTTTTCGCCGTTGTTGCCTGTCTTCATTCAAATACAAGTTTGTTTTTAGTGTACTTTAACACGGATAGATGGCGCTTTATTGAGAATATATCGAAAAGCCACAATAACAGACAATGAAAACCTTGTTGTGTAATTTTTCTGTGTAGCTATAATGATTATATGACTTAAATTTAACTACCTACCTATGTAATTGTACTAATGAGGTACTTTTTTTAAATAAATATGTAGGCTGGTAGAGATTATCAAAGCGATACGACTATTGTAAGAGGCTGTTGGGGAACGTTCTTCTTACTAACTACTTTTATAAGAATCATTTATTGTAAAACTGTGTAAATAGATCTTACAGAGGTTATGTTTTTAGGATAAAAATAAGGTAGGTATAAGTACCTACCTACCTAGTAGATTTTCGGCCGTTGTTTTTTTATTCTATGTGCCTCAGACAAAATAAAAAAGTACTAAGTAAGTACTTTTTTATTTTGTCTGAGCTATGTGCTTGCTGATGGAACGTGACATCACATAAAAAGCATTGCCTTGCTAGTCACGCACGATAGGAACGCTCCCTACGTCACACAGCCTTGCGTCCATCAACTTGAGGCATAAAAAATGTTACGCCTCATGTGACTGTAATTTCCCAGGCTCCCACACCCTTTTAACCGGAACTCGGCAACACTGCTTGACGGCAAAAGTAGGTAGGTATGTGATGTGGTGTGGTAGTACTTCCTCAGACGAGACCCACATAAAGAGCTCTACTGCCTACTAACCAACGTAATGATCAACTGTGAATATGAAGACTTTTTTTTATGGACTAAATGCTGGTTTCAGATCTTACATTTCCTCCAAGGATCTTACAGTCTTCGATTCTTACAGGACTAGGTACCTAACAATGAATGCAAAGACGTTTAGCTTCCACGCATATAGGACCAAAACTACTAGGTATAATTGTAGTGCACGTACACAATTCACTAAACGCCCACAACAGCTTGGTTGGTGCCCAAACTTGTTTACATCATTTTAAAACTACAAAACGTAATAATCTAACCGTAGAGCCATACAAATATCAACTTTATAATGATAGATGAAAAGTTGAAATTCTTTAGCGCGTAAATAACGCGTAGGGTGAAATAATCTTTGTATGAGAGAGATAGTTTAATGTAAGAGAGAGTAGGTTGGTATGTTTTGAAAGGCGATCTGGCAACGCCGCGCTGCTCGGGCTCTATCGATCAAGTCTATAATAGGACAGAAGCTGTTGGTTGGTACTTTGTATCTGCACCTATTATAGGCACTTTCGTACCAACGGATCTGTCGAGAGATTTTTTGGATACTTTGGCATGGTAACTATATAAAAATAACTACTTCAAAAAATGATGTTTTTAGGCTATAGATAATTTAAAACATCACTGTTATATTTCAATTGCGAAAGTATATGAATCTAGTGTGTTTGTTTGTCCCTCCCAGCCCAGTCATACATATCCGTAGCGGTTGAACAGATTTGGATGAATCTTGGAATATACATTATAGTTTATGACCTGAAATAATTAATATACTTTATTCTTTATTGTACACAGTATTATCATTTAGTAAACTTAAATATAAAACATGTACAAAGGCGAGCTTAACCTTGAAGGATAGATAAAATTGAAATGAGGGGTGGGTGCGTGTACAAAATGAGAGATGCGAAGAAATTAAATTATATTAATATGATTAAAAAACAAGATAAAATAAATAAATCTAGACAAGAATTACATAAACATACATATACTTTTACTTTTATCTTACATACCTACCTTGTTTTGGAAGTTTTGTGCTGTTAGTATTCTAGGAGCGGGGATGGGCTTGCAAGCTGCTATGCATGGAATACTAACAACTACCTAGTAGAAAATATGGGTAGGTATATTGTGCCTTTATAAGTAAATCCTCAAAGAATCCTGTTTGTGAACTTGGTACTAACAGATCAGAAGGAATATCAAGATGATAATCGTGGGTGTTGAGTCTATTTTAATATAAATTACTTTATTTTATTTATTTAACAAAATCCACAGCTCTTAATTTAAATAGAATGTAACATATGGATATAGCTAAAAGCCAATAACGGATTTACATTTTTTAACAAAAACTATAACAACACGACTATCACTAAACTAATTGATGACATATACTAATAACTTGTATTTATAGTGTGTATTGAGTATGAATTACAAACAAGACGTCCATAATCTTCGATCAACAAGCTACTAGGTACGTTTTTTATGTACCTATGTAAAAGTCCAAGCTAGCACTATTTTAGAGATTTTGAAGTGTTAGAATAACTAGTAGTAGGTACTAGGTGTTTATGATAATTCTTTATTGTACACCTTACAAACTAACAAAATAGGACAAACTATAAAAAAAGTACAAAAAAATCATGTAGGTACGTATGATCTCTTCAAATCAGGAATTTTATTTATGTACTAGATGACCCGGTGTACTTCGTATCACCTATCCTAACGACATACTCTCCCTTCGCTTTAGGTAGAACAGTTTAAATGGGAAAACGAAATTTTTGTTTTTACAATTTTCCTCGCAATTTTTCCATATTTTATCACCGTTTAAACCTTCCCTGGTTTACGACAAACATTTAAAAACCAAAATCAGCTAAATCGGCCCAGCCGTTTTCGAGTTTTAGCGAGACAAACGAACAGCAATAGATTTTTATATTTATTTTATAGAGATAGAGTTTATAATAACCGATAGTTCAACACAATAGCAGTAACATACCTAGTAAAAGTTAAATAGTAAAGTCTGAATTTCAAGTTTTCTAAAATTATTTGACGTCACTCAGTTCGTCGTACGTGATTTGCGAATTGCGTTGTTTTAGGTGATGGTTACCACTTAACATTAGGATAGCCATAATATGCTAGATAGTCCACTTGACCTTACGTCCCTAGTTAATAATAAGCGTGTGTTCATACTAATATTAAGTTTTTAAATTATTGGAACGCTGACAACCGTTAAACAACTTTTTGCTCGCACATTTCATATTTTTTAAGAATTACAAATGTTCAGCAAACATTACCATTTTAATCAATTTTTTTTACCAATAGTTACTTTTTTAAGTTTTCGTACTTATTCAAACTTTTTTGTAGGAAAACTTGAATGGATCAAATGTTTATTTATCTCACATTTTAAATATTATTCTCCGAAACGTGGTTGCTTGTTATTTTTTATAATATTATTAATTTATAGACATGCAGCTGTCGTTGGTGTGTCTATATCGCAGTGTTGGAATTGTCGTTATATTTGATTCATTTTTTGAGCATGTATTGGTTTGTTCGAAGCCAATTGTCGAGCTTGTTTTTGGTATTGACAGTAGGAGCAGTAACTACGTCTTCTGATAGTGCATCCCAATTGTGAACTACTCTGTTGCTGAAGAAGTGGTAAGTAGCAAGTAAGATGGCTGAATCGCGTGATAATTTAAGCTGGTGTCTATGTCTATTCAGTCATTTGATATCTTCAAAATTATTGAAATATGCGAGCGAAAAGTACCTTTGACGGTAGTCTGCGTCTATGGGAATTTTCAATAAATTAAATATGTAGGCTGTTAAAAATATCAATTAGCGTATTCGGTTGGTAAACAACTGCGTCACAGTACATTACGATTGACGCAGTCGCTCGCTCACAAGTAAACGTCCCATTTTATTTGACCAGCCGTCACCCCACTAGCTGTATGCAACAAACAACTCGTTCTGTAGCGCACGGAGCGGCAACGTCGCATTTTCTCCGAGTCTCCCCCCGACAACTAACGCACACTTGATAAACGCCACAATTTTCGAGTAGGGAACTCGAAAATTCTCTTTTTAAAGACTCGAATTAGTTGCCGTGTTGTTGTTGTTTTGGTTCTAGATCGTAGATTTTATAAACTTTAAATATTTATTAATTAGTTGTACAGAGATGATTTTAACAATGGTTAGGTAGGTAGGTCTAGGTACATATTACAAAGTTTTGACAGTTGAACATTATATAGGTACCTATACCTACCTATTTCAGATTTCTGAAGTGTTTTGGGGAAATACAAAACCACTACTACTACCACTACTACTGTCTACTACATAGGTACCCAATAATAAGTATAAGCAAGATATCGGTTTGGTAAGTGGGTAAGTGTAAGGGTAAGTGACCTTGTCTATGGTATGGTCATTATTTTACAAAAATGGAAACCCTTTCCGCCGGTTTCTGAAAGCTCGATCAAAACTAATCGGCTGTCAAGTCACTCGCCATTTCAGCTATTACCTACATCGAATAAGATAGAGATAGCAAGTGACTTGACATCCGATTAGTTTTGATCGGCCTTTCAGAAACCGGCGGTTGGTCTAGTAAAATCAGCCTTGTGATTGTAAAACATCGTGGTCTTCAAAGGGGTACTCAAGATTGTTTAAATAAACTGTGGTGCAATGAAAGGGATTTTATTATTCTCCAAATGATTTAATTCAATGCTTTTAATATCCCGCTATTCCTGAATGAACACATCAAGTTCGTCTGGCGCTTTCTCATTTGACCTCGACGTCCTTCAGATGAAGTGGTGGTAAAAATGGCCGATCTTTCCTGTTTTTCTTTTTTTTAAAAGTAGTAGAGCTATTGGAAGCGCTTGTCTGGGCCAGAACTACATACCACCATGGTTTTTTCTACCGCCAAGCAGCGTTGGTGTGTTTCGGTTTGATGAGAGTGTTTGCTGGTGAAATTACAGGCGAGGCAGCAGGGCAGTGCATCGTAGGGCAAGTTCCTATCGTTCGTGGCT
Source organism: Chloroclysta siterata (assembly GCA_932294275.1). NCBI lineage: Eukaryota > Metazoa > Arthropoda > Insecta > Lepidoptera > Geometridae > Chloroclysta > Chloroclysta siterata. Next base: position 5,862,097 of record OW028595.1, read on the forward strand.
TGCGAGGCAATGCTTTGTAGTAGGTAGTTTATGGTTACCACTTGACATCTGCTGACAAGTTACCACTTGATCAGCAAGTAGTACTTACCTGCTAGTATTAAAAAAAAAAACATTACTATCGTCCCTAGATAGTATTATGGACATTCTAAATAGTTGTTTTTTTTCTAAATTCTAAAATTCTGGTAAAATCGTATGACGATTGCCGACAGCGTTCGATAGTCGATCTTCGAGAAAAATCCAGCGCACATGCTTCTAACAATCCCGCCCATTTGAGCATGATATTTTTGGCTCCAAAATCATTTTCACTAAAATATTATTCTGGCTGGCACTATGTGCACCAATGGATTTTTCCTTTCCAAAAAAAGATGCGCGAAAAGTCGTGAGGAAACCATTTAGTATCCTCCTAACAGCGGCGATGGGCTTGCAACCTGTCACGTTTGGAATACAAGCTTCGCAAAATGTGGGTATATGCATAATGCAATATTAGGACGTGCTTCTGTCATCCCCATTATAATAATAATAAAGCCTGTGCCCAAAAAGTACGCAAGTAGTTATCAAACAATCATTCTTAACATTTTCTTTAAATTACATGCTTTATATAGGTACCTAACCTGTACCTACATACCTGTAGAAGTTGATTCATGAATCAATTATTATTATATTTATTTCTGGGATGTAGGTACATTTTTGGTCGCGTGGAACTGACACCGAGAGTCACCTAGCTTTAAGACGTTTCAAAGTGATCCTTGTGATTTTATTGAAGAAATAAGTTTTGACTTTGACTTTGGACATGGGCCTCCTCCATCCGGTCCTGGGTCCGAAAATGGCTTGTTTTTTATTTATTTTTTATTTTCATCATAAATCCTTCCGCGTTCCTTCCACTTTTCCTTCCGTGTGTCGTAACATGCAATCTTTGGCTCCATTCTGTGAGTCCCAATAGTTTTTTTCCCCCTTAGACTTCCTCAAATAATCTTGATACTTGCAGAAAATGCGCAAATAAAGGCGAATAGTCAGAACATCGTCGTATTTGGGTAAATAAGACGAATACCTACGCGAACACGAATAGTAACTCGAAGTGCCACCATTGCATTGCCTACACTGCTCCAACCGGTTGTGAGAGCGACCGGCCCTTATGTGGGCTGACCCGTTTCAACGCAGCTTTTATCATTGTGAAAATAATAATTGCACCGAAGTTTATTTGGAACTCACTACGAATAGCTATGACCAATAAGCAATGATTATCATCAACATCAACCTTATTTTTGTTATACAACTTGCTGATTGAACAAGCTTCACCTTATTAAGTGGTAACCATCAACTATAATAAAGCATTGTATCTTGAGTCACGCTCGATAGGAACGTGCCCTACGATGTACTGCCCTGCGTCCATCAACTTGAGGCATACAGATGTTTTGCCTCATGTGTCTGTACACCGGCAACCACACTCTTCAAACCGAAACGCAGCAACGCTGCTTGGCGGCAGAAAAAGGCGTGGTGGTAGTACTTCCTCGGACGAGCCCTTCACAAAGAGCTCTACTACTCTTAAAGTTGCTCTCTTTGACCAAGTAAATCTGAAAGTAGTTACTATATTGGTGAGCTATATTCATATACACTGCACAAAGCAAACCCAGACTCCATACATTGATGAAACATCTCTTTTGTAGCAGGCAGGAGTTATACAATGTATGTTACCAAAGGTGAATTGAATAACACAAGCAAAAATAAACATTCAAAGTCAAACGAAGTTCGTCTTCGCCTTGACTTGTTTTGTTCAGTGAATTCTAAAGTTGGACACAAAGACGGAATATTAATTAATTATTTGGTTATTGAGGTCGATTGTGCTGTCTTATAAATTTGATTATGTTTACCTTTTCTGTATGCCTACGCCTCACTAAACTTCAATAATATATTTACTATTATTATTACATTGTAAAAGGATCATACAAAAGAACGGTAGGAACCAAGCCGTAAGTTTGTTGCCTGTTCTTCTAGGCTTTGGTCGCGTGGAACTGGCACCTAGAGTCACCTAGCTTTAAGACGTTTCAAAGTGATCCTTGTGATTTTATTGAATAAATACATTTTGACTTTGACTTTGACTTTGATTCTATAGATATCCTAATAAACATAATGTTTGAAATCTTCATGTAAACTCCAGGTATCTCCGTAGCGTCGCCTAGGAGTGTCGGCAGGTGATTTTTGGACAAAAAGATTAAGTAGTTTTAAAATTAATTATATTAAATACGTGTGTTATTTGAATTTGCATTCATAAACGTGCAATATACTTACTTACAAGATTTTCCAATACTTAAAACTTCAGGGGGTTAAAGTACCTACCCATCAATAACTTTTTCTAAGGAACCAACACGCCCTTACCACAGAACCGATCGGGATGAATCTTAGAACGAATGTAGTTCGTAACCTGGATTAGCATTTAGTCTTTGGTCCCAAAAACCACGAGATAGAAAACATTAATTCACCCAACAACAGGAAAACGCCATATTAGTTTAGGTACCTAACTTAAAAAAAAAAGAGAAACCTGTGTAGGTATTCGCTCTAAATAAGTAAGTCCGTATTTAGAAAACTCGAGAAATCATTAGGCATTACGTAACTTCATACATACGAGTAAACAACTATGACCTACTTATCGGACGGTTATGTCAACAAACCTTATCAAGAAGTTTTTATTTCAATGATATTCTTTTTGGCCTGCAAACGTCAAATCAGCCTTGGCTTTTTACGTAAGGATCACTTTTAGGTATAAACGCGACATAAAAAATGAAAATTGCTGCGCTTATCATGCCTCTCACTCATACACTATTGGTAGCATCTTAGACTAAGTATCTTAATTATAGACGGAGTGTTTCGGGTTTTTGGCGTGGCCGTTTTTTGTTAGTTTGTATGTATTCGCGTGAGTGACTAGAGAAGGGACAACATTGACTAACCTATCGATAGAATAAGAAATGGATGAAAAAGGCGTTTTAATTGGAATTCAACTTTTTAATTTTAACTGGTTGCTGACTTTTATTGCGAAAGCCCAAAACCATTATAGACACTGAAACACTATCATCGTCAATAATGTTTCCCACATTGACCTAACCGTGAGAGCGATGTCCATCCCACTCGATACACTTTCTTATGGCCATTTCGTCCATGCATAAGAAAATTTTGTAGTCTATCAGTTTTCACGCCTAACAGCTTTTATCCACTCCCGTCTTCATTCTGGGCATATAAAAGAACCTTAAAAAATAATGTGAAATTTAACAAAAATTTAGCCGTCGCGAGACGCCTATAAAAAAAAATTGAAACTACAACAGAACAGCCGATCTGACCCGGCGCATTAGATGTTTCATATCAAAATCGGAAAATAAAATACTAGTAGTTCGCCCCGAACTGAGATCTCGTGATGCGACCCGACGAACGCATCAAAACTTTGAGTCGGTAGTAGTCAGAGGCAAGTCCAAACATTATCTTTGGACTTTTTTCTGACTACCGCCTACTAACTTGGTATGGTTACCAAGTTTCAACTCTATTGGCCTATTTATTGAAGAGTTCCGTTGAACAGACCTTGGCTCCATCATCAGACCTGGTCGTCGTCACCATTTTATGAGAACTGAGTACCTCCTTAAATTATTTCAAGAAAAAAAAATAAGAAAAATCAAAGGAACTGGCCGACCAGTAGAAAAACCTTGATTTCAACGAAACTCTTAGAGATGGGAGCTCTTGGATCGCTGGTTATCTTAATTTAACTTTTTAAATTTTATCTCGAAAACCGAGCGTCCCAAAAAAAAAGTAAAAATTGTTTTGGAATGTCCAAACAAAGCCCTTTCATATGACATGTAATTTGATTTTTTTATGTAACTTTTTTTATTTTTGCCCTCTTAAAAAACCCCATATCTCAAAAACCCTTCATCCGATTTTACTCATATACTTACCAGTAAATTTCTCAAGTACAAGCTATCGACATATCAAATTTCATGGAGATCGGATCATCGGTTCTAAAGTTATCGCCAGACAAACATACATACATACATACATACATACATACATACATACATACATAAAATGCCAAATCGCCCAAGTTGAAACTAAGATCTTCGTTCGCTTCGCTCACTCGATCAATTATCGATAAAGCTAAATTGGTCGGTGGAAGTACATCACTAGAACAGATGACTAAAACAATAATTTTTATTTTGCAACAATTAATGGGTTTACATCATTTTCACATAGGAAAATATGACTAGTACTAATAAAATGTAATTCCTACAGTCTTTATGGAAGAACAAACGTATTTTTTTAGCATGAAAATAGAAAAAGAATATTACGTATCAAATGACAATTCCGGGTCATTAACTCCTCCTTTTGTTGTTGCTTGTTGTTTTTGATACACAAAACACAGCTTCACAAGACATACTTTCACCTTTTCAAATATATTTTGCCTAGAGAATAATAATTCTTTAAATATTTTCATAATTTCTTTCGCTACATCGCAATGTTGCTACCGAGTTTTTCTAGAACGTCAAAACAAGATCAAAACATTGCATCAACTGACGGACACAATTTACTCAGACAGTGAGTGAGTGAGATGGAGTGAGTGAAGTTACATCTTCTTTTCTTTTACTCGTAGCTAGGCTACATGGGAAGAACAAAGATAGATGATCACTGTTTGATACACAGTTGTAAAAGGATGTAAGTTTTATGGCTCCCTCCAGTATATACTACCTCCATGGGTAGCATTAGCTACCTCTCACTCGCACTCGTAAGAGGTATAGATTAGTGTGCCGCCATTTTCAGATTCGATTCTTTATTGGTATGAGATCCGAACATTTTCAAAAACTTTTGATTGCTAGTACATAGGAACATACTGGTACATACATACTTATCTATTTTTTAATCAAAATGATTGTTTTTGTATCTTTTTATAGGTATTTTTTATTCTGCAAAACTTTTTCCGAATTTTCATAACAATGTTATGAAAGTTGATGATTGAGTGATTTTATAATTTCAAAAATGTTGAAATGTAGGGAATTACTAATTATTATTTATTCACATAAAAGCGATAAACGATAAGCCCACTAGCGGTTGTCAGCGTCTTAATGCTCGAAAGGAGCCTCTTGAGGCGCACTTAAAATCCTTTCACCACACTGTTTCGAAGGAAACTAAAAAGCCAAGCCAAGAAAAAGAAGCGTCTTAAATATTTGGCCTGTTGAATGAGGGACATAAATATTGTGCAATGTTATTTTCGAGGCCATATAACTATTTAAAACCATGCTAATAATAAACGCTGAAGTGTAAGTCTGTTTAAAGTTTTTTAGACTGAACCAATGTTCAATCCAAAAAAATTTAGGATTCAACATGCTTCAAATGTAACTTTAGCAAATCCACATTTTACTAATTCAACTTTCTGTTCCTGATGGAATTCCAGTTAAACAGACAAAGAAAAATGACGCTTATTATAAGGATATAAAAGCGAGCATTGTATACCCTGATGCGCATGCGTGTGTACTCACAAAAAAAAAAAAAAATTAAATGGGCACTAATGCTAGGTCTTGGGACCAACGGGAGGACGAGCTGGAATAACCCGATCAAACATCTTAGTTAAACACACGAATGTTTGTCTTCGATCGCACTACAACCTACATCGCAGAAGGCAGAACTACTACCAACTTATTAGCACAGAGAAAGCGTATTTTTTAAATACAGACTTTCGTATCGAGAATAAAATCTTAGTCGTACGGTAAAAACGCAGACAAAGTCATAGGCGTAAGCCCTATATCTCAGGTATCTAGTTCTCAGCTTATCTTAGTTCTTATCCATTCTCCATACTTAAAAGGCCTCACGCTACGAAAACGAAATACGAAAAACCAATCTCACTTGAGCTACAGATATTATGTTCCAGATTATTCTAGTGTGTAATGATAAACTGGTATTTGGACTGATAAACAAGACAGCAATTTGCCAGAAACATCGTGACTGGACAAAGATGACTAATGATTTTTTGGCCCACGTCAAATCAAAAAGCATCATTTACTCAATTGAGTCACTTTTTTTTCTCGAATGGTCTGAATTGCTTGTTTTGCATGACAAATCCAAATTATTGATCGAGTGAGCGAAGCGAACGAATATTTTACAATTGGGCGATTTGGCATTGTATGTTTGTATGGAACGTAGATATTATTCTTTGGTATGTTTGTCCAGGCACAGATAAGAGAGTCCAGGCATAACTAAGAACCGTTAGTCCGAACTGCACACAATTTAGTAGGTCGATAGGTAATGTACTTGATGAAGAAGGCTAACTACCTACCATTGATCCACAGGTATCCGACGATCCGAACATAGGATACCCGGGCATAAAACCGATTGTAATGCCCCAACGGTGCTCATCTCGGACATTTTGTTACGCCATAAGATCTATTTTAACAACTTGAAACAATTAATAAATTGAACAATAAAACGCACCAGGAAAAATACCTAGGTCTGCTCCTAGATGACAAGTTGACATGGAAACCTCACATAAATTCTGTTAAAAATAAGATAACTTCCCTTACTGGCGCCGTTCGTAGAATGTCGAATTGTGTTCCTCATAAAACTCGACTAATGATATACAATGCACTTGTTAAATCCAACTTAGACTACCTGATCGAGATCTGGGGTTGTGCTGCAAAAACAAACCTTAAATCACTCCAAATAGCCCAAAATAAAATAATAAAAACACTATTTCACTATGACAAGCTAACACACACACCAACACTATACAAAAAAACAAATTTGCTTAACCTAAATCAGATTTATACACAAAATATATGCATTTTAATTAAAAAAATTATGTCTGGTCATTTACACTCACAAACGACTTTTACCAAAAGAACTTACACGCACAGCTTACGAAATACAAACAAAATTAAACTACATGCACCTAGAACAAATTATGGCAAGAGAAATATCCTTTACAACGGGTCTAAAATATTTAATAACCTGCCAAGCGAAATTAAAGAGATTACTAAAGTTCACGCATTCAAAGTAAAACTTAAAGCATATGTTAGTGAAAACATAGAATGATTATGAACACTTACCTACCTACTTCAAATAATTGTTGGGACATTCGTATAAATAAAAAAATATATTTAAAAATACATACCTTAACTGTTACAAAATTTTCAGTATTAGTCGTTGCATGATTTTCGGTTTTATATACACAGAACTCCTCACTGAGGCAATCGATGCGCCAGGCGCTATTTGACCTTTCTGAGTGGTTTATCTATGAGGTTTATTACCTACACTATAATAAAACCGCAGCAGGCATTTGCGAGTGTTTACTCCGCTCCTATAGAAGTATACCTACCACAGGCCGTGCTCGGCACCATTCCGCTGCCACTTTGTCATCATCTTTTATCGTGGACTACCTTTAATTTTGTATACACAAGTGTGTATACAAAATTAAGTTTTTTTTTCTTTTTCTATTTTTATTTCTATCTGTACCTACTTAGCTTGGTGACTTGAGAACGTACCTACTCTTACGTACGAATTCTGTTGGGAGCCTAGAAAGTTAAAGTGGCTAGGACAAACCTAAACTACTACCTAACTAAGAATCTACCTCTGCCGATACATATACATATATTTTATTTTATTATCATTTTGTCTACGATCTTTTTGGTTATTTATTGAGTGGGTACTTTTTAATAATAATAGGTTTTTCTGCCTAGTTATTTATGTAACTATAATGTAGACTTGGTTTGTTTTGAATGCGTTTTATAGTGTTTGCCTACATGATAATTTTTTTGTTTACTCTTACTCAAAAATTTACAAACTGGTACCCATGTAAACTTACCTAACCTGTAATAATTGTCTACCTACAACACTTAGAAAATGTATCTAGCATTAAGCACCTACCTACTAGCTGACTACCAACCTTATCTTTTAACTACCTACTAGAAATTGTATTAAGACTCATTACTCATAAGTGGACTGTAAAGTCCTTCTATGAGTTATTTAATCATAAAGATCTTTAAACCGAATTACTAGCTGACTCGGCGAACTTTGTTCCGCCTTAGAGGCAATAAATTAGCAGATTTTGGATTTTATTTTTATTATGATAAAAAGATATCCTATGTCCGTCTCCTTGTTCTAAGCTACCTCCCCACCAATTTTCAGCCAAATCGGTTCAGCCGTTCTTGAGTTATAAATAGTGTAACTACACTAGGTAAGTAGGTACACGACTTTCTTTTATTTAAATAGATAGATTGCAAAAATATCATCAATGTTTTGGTTCTAATCACTATCTTAGTTTATGTGAACGCCGAAAATGTATGGAAAGTAGCGCCCCTATGATTTTCTACACTTTTTTGCTCAGTTGTAACAGGATACCATTTTTCAAATCGATCAGTATCCAACCCAAGTCAGGGTTTTATTTTTTTAGTTCTGAGCACGCCCGATAGGGGCGCTAAAGAAGCTATAGAGTGGAGAAAAACTAAAAACCCTAACTTGGGTGGGATACTGATCGATTTGAAAAATGGTATCCTGTTACAGCTGAGCAAAAAAGTGTAGAAAATTATAGGGGCGCCACTTTCCATACATTTTCGACGCTCACTCAAATGCCGTCTTGCTCGCACCTATGCGAAACACTCGCATGTCAAATTAGTTCCGTTTATAGACTTTTTTTCCGAGCTGTTTCAAAATATCGCAAAAACGTCGAGTTGGGCATTTTACATTGTATTTTTAGATTCGTTTCTTGAAACAGGTAGGCATACAACATCAACCAAACATTTTTTCAACAGATGTTTTTACACATTGCCTTCATAACAAAACGGTTGTCGTAGTTATAGGCCTTGCATTGAATACTTCCAACTTTCAGGTGTTCTTTTGTAAGCATGAATGGCCAAACGCAGACAATAGCCAAGCAAGTTCTTGCTCGCACATTACAACATTTTTGACGTTAAATCAACAATGCACTTGTTGTGAAATTAAATCGGAAACAATCAAGGAAAAACATGGCACTAGGAACCACTAGTTTGTAAAAGTAATGCTACTAAAGAATCTTATATCGATAGCTTCAAATTACAAAAAACTTTAAATAAACTGGAAATATGTAAGTGCAGTTTTAGTAGGTAAATAGTTTGCGTAGGTAGGTACCTACTTAAACAATTTTTTTTATAAGTAAACTTATTTGTATCAATATAATATGTTTTGTTATTCTCCGAATCCTTGTTTGCGATTTTTCTTATCTAGCTTATATTACACCAGCGAGGGATTCTAAAGTAGAATCCTAAGCGTAGCGAGGGATTCAAAGAAACACTCTCGCCATTATAGTTGTTTGCTCTATTGGTTAACAATCTACTATTCTGGCATTATGATAGTAGTGTTGTGATTTTATATCCTCAAAAATGTTATAATGTGCAGAAATTGTTTGAAGGTTGCCATCTCTTACCAATAGGTATGTACAATGAATGGCTAACTTGAATGTGCGAATTGGTGAAGTTGTTTGGCAAGGCCATAATAAACACGCACGACTAACATGTAGAATTCATAGAAAAAAAAACTTAATCATCCACATGACGATTTAAAGTTGAATATACAGAATGTCCCAAAAAGTAGTGTTAAGCGGAAAAGTCCAGAGATAGTCCACTTGGGGTGCCTGAATCACCCTCATGTATATTCCGCAATTTTTCATAGTTTACGAGTTATGATTTTTTTCTGTATTTTGAGAACTTTCGATCTGAACAACTTTGAAGATTCTAAAAATAAAAATAAAAGACGTTTTCGAGTTTTTCTTTTTGCAACTGTATCTTCATGAGTTTTACTTTTATGATAAAACTATCAGCTTCGTAGCTTTTATAAAAGTTACAAAGTTACACATGACTTTCACGCATGTCAGTCCTCCATATTTTTAGTAAATTATGTTGTTCATCAAGAAAATCTTTAAGTGCAAGAAAACGAAGTAAAAATGAAAGAAAATAAGGAATCTAAACAGTAATCTATATTGCTAAGCGATATTTATATACACTGTACACAGAGTCAACCCAGCCTCTATACATTGATGAAACAACTCCTTTGAGGAGAAGAATATCAGAAGACTAACATAACTTTACGAGTCGCAAGGATTAAATGGAGACAGGCGAGACATTTGGCAAGAAGAAGTAGCGGACAGCAATGGGAGAAAAACTCGTATCCTCTTAACCAAGTAACTTAGCGGTATAGAAAGGAGACCTTTGCCCAACAGTCGGTGCTGCAAAAGGAAACACTAGGTAGTTTAAAAAAGATATTGCAAAAAACATTGGTAGTTTGTACCTATGCAACACTAGGTAGGTAGTTTAGTTTTAAAAAGGTATTGCAAAATATTGGTAGTTAATGTATGCATGCAATGCAACATAGATAATTGGGTAGGTTTAACGCTTCATATTTTTTTTTTAATAAAACTGTCTAATTATTAAAAAAAATTCTATAATAAGTAAATCCGTCATTACCCGTAAGTTAGCTCTAAGAGAATTGGTATAAAATTGAGAGCTGGGGAGTATACAGATCTTACGATCAACTTGTGCGATTTGGCATTGTAAGATTCATGTAGGTATCAGATCTTCGTTCGCTGAGCTCACTCGATCAATTAGTAACGCTGATGGGGCCAGGTTTCAGATAGACCATACAAACCACAGCACCACATTAACTACTCTACTTTGTACGTACTTAGTTAAACGACTTGTTTCCGCAACTAGACCGCTGGTAGGCCTCATTTTGGGTGGTAGTTGCTAGTGCAAATGGACAAAAGCGAGCTAAAAGAAAGAGTTTTCTTCCAGAAAACCTTTGGAGTCAAGGAGAAAGGTTATAATTAAATAAATTTTAACATGTCTTATACGACTCACAACCACGGGAATAGCATAATATAAACAAAATACACAGATAAAACTGAAACGTACAATAAACTAACAAAAATAAAATATTGGAGGACATTCCACACAGCACTATCTAGCCCCAAACTAAGCCAAAGCTTGTAATTTGGGAACCAGATAGCTGATATAATACATAATATACTTTTTTTTGTAAATGCATAATTATAATATTATACCTACATATAACATCCACAGAACAAACATCTACGTTCATAACACAAAATGTTCGGTGGGGATGGAACCCACGGCCTACGGCGCAGAAGGCAGAGTTCTTACCAACTGAGCTATGGGGGCTGTCTACTACTAATAGGTAGAAAATGGAAGCTACTCTAGCTACATACTAGAAAAATTCTGTAACCCAAAGGCTTAGGGCCGGTTTCACCATGCTCTGTTAGTTACTAATCAAGAATTAAAAGACCGTTAAATCTAACCTTAGCTGTCAAACGCGTACATTTTGACATATTTAACGACTCTTTAATCCTTTGTTAATCTAACAGAGCATGGTGAAACCGGCCCTTAGTTTTGTTTACCATATTTTGTTATTTCGTTTTGCGTAAGGTCAGGCCTTTTTTGTATGAGGGGTCGACAGTTTGAGTCTCCATACATCGAAGATCTTACGATCAGCTTGGGCGATTTGGCATTGTATGTATGTAGTTTTGTCGGGCCATGGCTTGTGCTGAATAAAGACCGTTTTGATTTTGAACCGTTGATACAATCTGCATGAAACTTGGTAAGTCAATAGATTGTACTTGAGAAAACTTGTAAGTACTACAGGTATATGTACATATACCTGAGTTAAATCAGATAACGGGTTATTTAGTAATGGGGAAAAAAAAAAGTTAAGACTTGCCTCTGACTGCAAAAATATCCTGAAATTAAGTTACCACTTAACATCAGGTGGGCCATCTGCTTGCTCATCAGCTACTTGTATAAAAAATTAAACTAGCGGTGGACTTCTGCTGTGGATGATGAAGATTATGTGAACATTATGTCAAAACCTTTAGCTTTTTTAGCTTTAGATTTTATGATAGTATGTAAGTACCATTTTATTTTATTATGATATTAGGTTGTCGTGTTCTTTATCTGTTTATTCTTATCCTGTGTTTAGTCTCATGTCTTGCCTTGTTTCTTTGTTATCTGTATAAGTTTTATCTATTGTCTGTGTAAATCGTGTTTTTGTACTCCGGCCTCCCGCGATACAGGCTTGTCCTAGTGCGGGGTCCATCAGCAACCCTTCTAAACTTCTGATTTTGGTAAATAAATGAATTTGAATTTGAATTTGAATTTAGCTTAGTCAGCTGTCTTTCCTGTGGATAAGACTGGGAAGATGGTGCCTACTCCATCCATATCCTAAGCACTAGTGGCCTGTAAATAGGGCATGAAAGTTGTAATAGGGCACTGGAGCTGTAGAAACATCAGCAATCTTAACTATGTTGATGATATGAATAGTCTAGTTTCAAATGTGGCTGTGCTTTTTGTCCAAAATGACTTCTTGATATGGCAGCACAGATAATTTTGAATAAAACTGAGTTTGACTTTGACTATCAAATCCGGCAATTTGTCATAAAATGCTGAATGAAATCTTAGGTTGGGATCAAATCTGGCAATCAGGTACTTTAAATTCAAACGCGGCGATCCTTTTTTTAATTTACCAACATTTTTGCAAAAGTCAGATTGCCGGTTTTGAAACTAGCAGACTCCTATAGTAGTTGAAACTCACCAGTACTAGAAGTTGTTGATTTCAATCTTGTTTCTTCAAATTCTTAAATCTTCTGCCATCTTGATGGTTCTTTCACATCTTCTTCTGGTGTTGTTTCTTGGTCTGGATTGTCTTCTTATATGTACATTTGTTTGCTCCACTCATGAAGAGTGACGAGCCGTTTGAATAGTCAGAAACATAGAACCATTTGGCGGACTCCGAAGAGTCCTGGGAGAAGAAAGGAATAGGGATGGGACAGGGGGAAGGGGGGGACGCTGCGACAGTCTCCGGCACCGGGGCACCGCAACCATCTTCACTTAAAAGTATACTTTACAAACTAATTATAAAAATCTTGTAAATTCCAAATATACTCGTTTTTTTTGTACATCACAGAAGCTCCTACCGACCGAGACGGTCGCAGCTGAGATCAATATACTATCTGTACAAACATATATCTTTCCAATCGATAACATCGGCTCAGGACCGTATCGTTACATTTTTAAAATCTACAACTAGAATTAGGAACGTCCATCCTCACTCGGATTCATTTTTTAAAGCTCTGGTGCGGTGAGGTCTGTGCACGTGACATGCGCTGTAGAGGCTCTCTCACCGGAGCGAGGCGGACGTTTTACAAATAAAAATACATTGGTCTCGAGATAAATAAAACGACACGACTAGCGGAGCCGCGGCATCGGCCTTCGCCTGCATTTCTCGGTACAAAATATAATATAAACCCTCTCTAAGCAAATGCAACAGTCGCCTCGTCGGCGCCCGGCCGCCCGGAACAACATAATCGTGGCGAGTCCGGAGGCCGCGAGGCTCAGCGCGGCGCCGGCCCCGCGCCGCCGCGGGTTCCTCTCATTTTTTTGTGGTTTTCATCGTATTTTGCGTCGGAACCGAGGCGGCGGCGCGCGGCTAGCGCCGCCGTACACTTATCTACTAAAATTTTCACAAAATAATACCTAACGCCGGAATTTGATCAGCGGCGGGACGCGGTCGCCCCGCGGCTCGCGCGTCGTCGAACATAAACCTAGCGCGAGGGGGCGCAAAGGGCGCGCTTACGATAGTCTCTAGGGCTACGCCACGTTCAGCAGGAGCTTCAGAGGCAGCGCCCGGTCGGGCTCCGGGCGGCAGCGGCCCTCGCGCCGCCAGTGCGTGGGCGGCGGAGGCAGCGCGGCGGCGGCGGGCGCGGCGCCCCACTTGCTGGCCGCGTAGCGCTCCTCGCGCGCCTGCGTGGCGCGCCGCGCCAGTGCTGGCAGCGGCGTGCGCGCCGAGCGGCGCCGCGCGCGCGCCGTCAGCGCGGCGGCCGCGGCGGCGGCTTGCTGGCCGCAGTTCATAGAGCCGCGCTTGGGATTCGAACACCTCCAACTGACCTCGGATGACGTTGAGCTTGTTTAGATGTAGAACGCGATGTAGAAGCGCGTAGGTTTCTTTCTTAGACTAATGTGGAGTTTGATCGACGGCTTCACCGTCCGTGCTATGAATATGGAGCGCGCGGACCGCGTTGCGTTGCGTTTACAAAATGGTGGCCGTCGCGCACAAGGCGATGGCTACTCCGCTCGGCCTCGAGCCGCTGTCGTCCGCTCGGATGACGCGTCGAAACACTTCACTGCTGCACTTTCACGACTACTCCGGCGGTCTCTGCTAGCTCCGATGTAAGTGATCGATTTTTATTAGCACACGGGATTGACGACACCTCTCCATTATTCACACCTTCACCTCTCGATTTCGACTACGTGACGTCGGTGGCGCCTGTGGTATTTATACCATCGTGACGGCTGCGCGCCGCGAGCTGCGCGGTGGGGAGTTAAAGCGGCCTATTCAAGGCGCCTCGTTTCCTGATCGGTGGTGCTATGAGGATTCATGATGATGATGATGATGATGATGATGCATAAAAGAAAATTATATTTATTTCTAGTTAAACACATGAATATTATACAAGGTGTTCCAATACTTGTGTTGGGTACTTTAGCCCCCTGAAGTTTCTAAACACAAGTATTGGAACACCTTGTATACTAGTGGTTCCCGAACCCGAACGCTCCAAAACTTTGAGTAGATAGTAGTCAGAGACAAGTCCAAACATAATGTTTGGACTTGCCTGTACTAACTTGGTATAGTAACCAAGTTTCAACTCTATTGGCCTATTTATTCTTCTTCCGAGGTCGCCGGCTCGCTTCGCTTGCCACCTCCGTTCGCTCCACTCGGCTTCGCGAGCTTGCTCCACCCAGGACCTCCACGCGAGCTTCTAGCTACTCGATTTTTATATATATACACTCTAGGGGTAGGGACCTCAAGACTATGTGGAGTCGGGGCGCTCTGTTTCGGTTCTGTGACACCAATACCAAAAATGCCTTAATTTTGTGGGAACATATTATGTCAATTTCACTGTCAGATGATCAAAAATCTCGTGATATCGTGCATTTTATAAAGAAAAATTTGGATTTACAAAAAATAATTTCTCGAAAACTAGCTGTTTCCGTGTTAAATTATTTCTGATGTAGGCTTCTTATGTGTAGACCTAAGTGTGACAATCAGCCTCCTAGCTGTGCTCGCATATTGGAAAGTCCTTCAGAGATTTCAAATCTTCAAAAATGTTGAGAGAAAAAACGCGGACAAAGTCAAATCATTATACTAAAGTTTAACATTAACGATCAAGAAGGCGAAGTCGGAAAACCAGTGACACTGACTACAGTGTTTTCGTCTTCACCTTTTCAGTCAGTCGATTTCAATTTTGAAATGCGATCAATAATTGTTATTTATGCATTAAATTCTAATATTACAAATTTTGATCCAAAAAACTTGGATTCTAACTTACCTAAAAAAATCCTCATCAATCATCATAACGGGATCACAATAAGACCATGAATAGCTAGCTTTAGCCCAGCCAAGTACGTACCAACAACAACGGGTGGCAACGTTGAAAAAAAAACACCGAACAAAACAAGGAGGTTGATACTATAACCTGACCAAAAACAGTAGGCCACGAAAACAAAGAGTGTAGTCACGTTGCTACGGTTACGCAACTTTGTAGTGTAACAACAAAATGGCTGACTGCCGAGCGAGCTCTATTTTTGTCCGTATCGAACGATAAGAATTTGTTTGTTTTGCTGTTTCAATCGCTTTATCGGTGATATCGTATGAAAGTACTATGTTTATTGCGATTTTTATACATAATAGGTACCTACCTGGATTTACTATAATGTAGGTTCTATGATCAATGCCCAGTTATTTAGATAGTTAGGGAACCTAGCCTACCTTACAACGTTTGAAGTTTGCATACAACACAGAACTAGGTACTTCTGTCTACTGAGGAAGCTTTAATATATTTGCTGTACTTATATACCTACATTTTTCTAAGATTTTTGAGAGTAAGTATTTCCATGATATGTTACGTATATAGGTACATAACCAGCCTACTTTTGTCATTTTTTTGACAGAAATGGAGTAGGGCCAACATTAAGAAAAATAAAATACAGGAAAACCCATGGAGGAAATATCACTATAGGTAATACCTACTTCGTCTAAGGGAAAACCTGTCCAAAACTTTGAAATCTTCGAGGTCAAATGTTAGGTAAGTAGCTAAACGTGACAAAGAACACGTACTGGTACCAACTAGTAAGTAGGAAGGCAGTTACCTACCTATCTCACAATATTGTACAACCTAAAAAATATTGAGATCCACCGAAGCAGTGATCCCTCGTCTGCATAAGTTCTTACATAGTTCTAACAAGCAGACTCAACAAAGGTTTAGTTGGATGCAAAGTACCTACCTAATAAATGCGCACATATTATTATTGTCTAGTTCACCAGCATACTTACATACAATATTTTCAATTTAAGTACTTTTTGCCTGAAGAATACGAGAATGGTAGGAATGCTTATAATGTATAGCTTACATACTTCCATAGATATTCCACATAATGGTTACATACTCCCATCTTCGAAAGTAGGTAGGTAATAAAATAAGCTTTGGTTTATCAGTTAATATTAAACATCGAGGAGACAGGAGGAAAGGGTACCCGTATTTATAAGGATATAGGGGTACACACACTATACTTAACCCATTCCATTGCATAGGGGTAAGTAAGTGGGCATCTCATGCGGGAACGACAGACCCCAAGGTAGGTACGTAAACAGAGGGCATATCATAGTAAAGTCGTATATATTTAATCATTCAATAATAAATGAAACCTAAAAAAGACGACATATAAAATGTTTAAATTATGAATAGGTACCTAATATGTATTTATTTCTTTAAGTGTCATCTCATTCAGTAAAGCAGTCTATAATGTTATACTTAATTGTTTTTTTTTCAATGAACAAACTAAATAACGGATAAAGAAAGTACTTGTCCATCCACCATCTGCCTACATTTCTCATCCTGTCGGCTGTAGGTCGTGTTTACCAAAACATCTGCCTGGAACCTGTTTAAAAATAAACCAGCTGATGTTTTCCATCCTTTTTTGTCGCACGAGAGCGAGTGAGAGATCCGAGGGATAGAGCGTGGGAGGGTGGGAGCATTCTCTACAAAAAATCTATAGAGGGGCTTTCTACCTACTTCGATCCAAATAGGTAGTAGGTACTTTGTTATGAGATTCTACTCTACCAAAAATTTCGTTCGGCAAGTTCTTGTGTGTAGGCAGGTATATAACATTTCTGTGGGTATATGTATACCTACAAGTGGTGGTCAACTAATTAGGGGCAATACATGGCTTTGTACCAACTAATTTTCAAATGCTTTCAACTGAGAATTTTATATTGCTATGGGTTTACTTTCATCAATAAATAAAAAAAAACTTTGGTGAAGTATTTTTTTTTACGTAGGTACCTACTTATTTCTGGTCAGAGAGGTAATTATTGTTTTTTTATGCACTTGTTTTCAAACGCGATAACTTTATCGTGTCATAGATTTTATCATAAGATTAAGCAAACTATTATCATTGAATCATGCTCTGAGCAAATAACTGATAATTTAAAAAATATCTACGCATATCCTGTTTACGACATTAGAGGTAAAAACCCAAGTCAGTGATAGTTAATTATGACATGTATTTGTTTATTATTCTAGTGCGTGCTTGATTTTGTTTAAAGTAGTACCCCAAATCTAGTTTTTTTTAACCGCCTCTATCAGGCGTCGTGCTGCACTATTCTCCATACAAAAAAGGCCTGACGTTACGGATAACGAAAAACAACATAAGTTACGGGTTTCGAGAGACTTCTCAACTTGGACTCCATAGACCTCCATGATAGAGATGGGTACATATATAAACTGCGGCCACACTTGAAGGACTTCACTATATCCAGTCAACTAAAGCCCGGTTTCACCATGCTCTGTTAGTTACCTACTAATCAAGGATTAACAGGCCGTTAAATCTAACCTTAGATGTCAAACGCGTACATTTTGTCATTTTTAACGGTCGTTTAATCCTTTGTTAATCTAACAGAGCATGGTGAAACCGGCCCTAAAGCGCGCGAAGTGTAGCCAACCGCACGAACTTTGTCGCGACAAAACCCTGTGATGTGCGGAAATTTACCGACAGCGTCGCGAAGGGCATTCGTTTTCGCGATAGGACGAAGTCTTTGGCTAGACGTGTAGCGACAACGAAAATCTTCGCGTTAGTGTGGCCCCAGCATTACAGCTTTTTGCTTGGTCATTTGTTCACAGCACCCCCCGGATAGGGACGCATAACGCATCTACATGCAAAACCTACTGGAAAACGGTACCTAAATAGGAAAAACAAGTTGTCAAAACTCGGAATAGTCACTCAGTAGTGCTATTCCGTCAACAACATTCACCCGAGTGACCGCAGAATCAACCCACTTTTTTTCTTTTACTACTAGCTGTTGGCACAAGCAGATGGCCCACCTATAACAAAGCATTGCTTCTTAAGTCACGCACGATAGGAACGTGCCCGACGATGCACAGCCCTGCGTCCTTCCATCAACTTGAGGCATACAGATGATAAGCCTCATGTGCCTGTAATTACACCGGCAACCACTCTTCAAACCGAAACACAGCAACGCTGCTTGGCGGCAGAAAAAGGCGTGGTGGTAGTACACTTGGGTGATTTATAATTAAAACAACAGTTTTAAATAACACAATGATATATTTAAGTGAACAAGCCACGCTGGTGTTCCGATAGGCACACAAATACAATAATCTTTACAATAAAACTTAGCTTAACGCGGGCGCCAGACATAGTTTCACTTTTTTGATTGCTATGTGTGGCATGAGACTTTGATCAAAGACTCGTGTTACACATAGCAATCAAACAAGTGAAGCTAACCGCCGGTTTCTGAAAGCCCGATCAAAACGAATCGCATGTCAAGTCACTTGCTATCTCTAATTCGATGTAATAGCTGAAATGGCAGTGACTTGACATCAGATTAGTTTTGATCGAGCTTTCAGAAACCGGCGGTAAGTCTGGCGCCGGCTTAACGCGAATAATTCATTTATATTGTAATCATCTATTAACTAGAGGTACCTGCCAACTTATTGTCTAAACACTGGCCCTCTAATACGTAACTGACGAGTCCGGTTATTGCACGACATGATAATACAGCACAGCACGTTAATGTACAGCATGTTAATTAGAATCCACTTTGGTACTTTTTGGATTCGTTTTAACTGGGTGTACATTAAAATGTGAATAATTCTGAGATAAGGTAGTGTAAGTAGTACCTAAAAAATCATTAGTATAGCCCTCGAACGTCACTTTTGTAGTTGGTACAAGGCGGGACGCGACAAAAAGCAATAGTCTAGAAACGGGACAAATTTGACATTCGGGTGTTTCGCAAAGGTGCGAGCAAGATGGCATGTGAGTAAACGTCGTAAATGTATGGAAAGTGGCGCCACTATCATTTTCAAAACTATTTTGCCTAGCTGACTTACGGCTGTTTCTGAAAGCTTGATCAAAACTAATCGGATGTCAAGTCACTAGCCATTTCAGCTATTATATCGAATTAGATAGAGATAGCAAGCGACTGGACATCCGATTAGTTTTGATCGGGCTTTCAGAGACCGGCCGTTAGTATTGCTTTTAAACGCTACTTTTGTGGTTCAAACGTGACGCGATAAACAGCGCTAGGACTCGTGCTTGGTTCATAAGTGACAGTTGAAACCTGTTTATGGGAGCGTCAATTTATTACGTGAGACTATTAGGAGGAGGGGGTCAAGCCGAACTTCACCCAATCTCACGTGAGAGTGAGAGATAGGGGGGTCTAGGCATATAACACGTATTTTTTAAAATGTATTTTTTTTCATCAAGAAACTGTAAAAAATTGATAAAACCAAGTAATATATTTAACTAGTATTTAAATATTAGACATAACACTAGTATTCTGTTACCTGTCCTAACTAGTATTAAAGAATTAAGCAAATTATTTTCTTTTTTTGTTAATTCAACGCAGTCAAGCACAGATTAACTTAATTTCATAAAAACCATTAAGAAATATCACGTCAAATAAAGATTGACGGGTCGAGCAAAATCTCACAACAATCTCACCAAGCGGGAGGGGGTCGAAAATGGCCAAAATCACCTCACGTAATAAATGGATGCCCACTAAGATATTCGTGACGTCAAAACGATAAGCAACGTTGAAACAATAAAGTTGCAGGTAACGAATTATTCTATGAATAATATAATGTAGTAAAACAAAAAAGGATTTACGTAGCATAACTGGGAATAACTATTACATTAGTACCTCAAGTCAGAGATATTTAGTTTTTGGTATTTGGTTTTCCGTATTGCGAGCCTGTACCCCAATAAAATTCTGAGTTTTGTTTTCGATGAGCCCCTCTATCGGGCGTTCTGAGAACTCATCGAATCTTCTTTCTCGCTCTTCGAGAGCACTGGTGGTAGCGGCCCCGCCTTTCGATCCAGGTCGTGGGTACGAAAGCGGTCGTATGGCGGTCGTGCACCAATGAGTTTTTCTGTTCAAAAATTTATGTGCACAATGCCAGTACTCTCAAACGGTGAAGGAAAACATCGTGAGGAAACCGGCATGTCGAAGAACCTAAAGAGTTCTATAACATGTGTCAAGTGCTTGAAAAGAGCCTCTTTAGGCGCACTTAGAATCCTTTCACCACATTGTTTTGAAAGAAACTAGTGACACGACAAGAGCCAGATCGAGTCTTCTTACAAACTTCTTACACGGCCTAATTAAAACTATAACTTCGGGTACTGTGACTTTGAAATATATGTTTTATGCATAAGGTACGATTTGAATACTTTTTTACTGAATTATATATTACTCATTTATTTCAGATAAATAATTAATATACACCCCTAATATACCTACCCCCTAATTCACGATTCCAAATATTTTGGCCTAGCAAATAATTATAGGCGTCTTTTACTTATTCATACATTTTACACACAATAATATTTATATTTAACTTTTGGTGCTTAAGACTAATAATAATAACAATTATAGTGATTTATAATGTTTATAACAAGATATAGCTTTATGTACGGTGTGAACGGTTTTGAAGCTGTCAAAAGAAAGAGATGCAAGAGAGGCCTTATTATGTAAATCGCCATCTGTTTGCGATAACAGTGTCTTGTGTCATTGTCCGCTTTGCGATGCAAAAGCTATTTTTTTTTTAGTGACCTATTTTCCGAAGTTATTGTGTCGCAAATAAATATATTTCTTTCTTAGCTCCGTTTATGGCACCTTTCCCTCATTCAACAGACAATCTTGCCAGTGTCAAGTTACATAGATTTAATTAGAAAAAAACCAAGCCAAGGAACAAGCAGATGCCTCACCGATGTTAAGTGGTACCCATCACATATAACAAAGCATTGCATCGTAAGTCACGCTCGATAGGAACGTGCCTTACGATGCACTGCTCTGCGTCCATTGAGGCATAGGTACAGATGTAATAACATAATTATATACCGTCCACACATTTTTAGATTTTTTATGTTTAATACAATTTTTATTCCGCCCAATCGTCACCGCCAAAGTCGACGCTCTCCGTAACATGTACCTGAAAGAATAGTTTGTATAATATACACTTATATTATAAAGAGGAAAGATTTTTATGTTTGTAACGAATAAACTCAAAAACTACTGGTGCGATTTTAAAAATCTTTTACCATTCGAATTCTAAATTACCTATCCCTAAGTAACATACATATTTAAATGTAAAAAAAATATATGTCCACCAATGCAATGCGCCAATGTACCAGTGGGCTGATAGTCATAGTTATAGTTACTTAACATCGCTCATGGCTTTTTACAATATTATTATGTATCTGTAAGGTGTAATATTCAATATAGCCCAGAAATGTAATTTCGTAGGATGCATTTACAAAATGTACAAAATACACGAAACAGTTGAGCTATCTGCAGACCGTTGCAAACGATCCAGAGATAGCTCAACTGATCCAAATCAGAGGCAATCGAAAGCGTTCCCAAGACACTAACGCTGAATGGCAATGCTGATACGCGGAGCCAGAAACTCATCGGCCCTCGGGTAACGCGTGTCGCCTCGATAAGACTTAGGTGTCTAAAATAAAGTAAATATTATTACCTCCTCTCTTTCTGGACTGTCACTGCTGAAGCCCCCCCCAAGCGCGTACCCCGCGAGACCCCCAGCGGCCAAGGCCCCCACGCCGAGCCCTACAGCGGCCCCCGTGCCCATCCCACGCCTCTCAGGCTGCTGCTGACCGTATGAGGTACCGTATGATTGCATCTTAAACAAACAGTTATCATTTAAGTAGATTATTGATATAATACATACATAAAACCATGCCTGTTTCCCAAAGGGGTAAGCAGAGACCATAGATTTCCACTTGCTACGATCTTATCTATTTCGCTTCATTCTATCTCATAAAATTCTTCATACATTCACGTCCGTTTATGGTAGGCACTCTTGCCTTTCTCTAGATAAAGATAAACATAGTAAAAGTAGATTATCATCTACAGCTTCAAGACTTTATCTATTCCGCAGTCACGGTATGATGTTCAACATTCATAATGCGTACGGCCAAAGAATGGAATTCCTTAACGGCGTCCGTTTTTCCGAATGCCTATAATTTGGATGTTTTCAAGAGAAGAGTGAAAAGGTATTTTCTAGGTAAACGTGACACATTGTCAACCGCATCATCACATCAAGTGAGATTGCGGTCAAACGTTTTACCTATAAGTTATAAAAAAAATGTTCTTTCAGATCTCTTAACCAAATACCTACCAACATAAGATTATTTGAGGATGTCTTAGAAGTACGTCCAACTATTGTATTTGGCACAGATTTATATAATTATTAGTTAAGTATTCATTTGAAATATTAGATAAAGCAATCGGTCGCGACATGCAAACATAATTGATTATCGCCATCCCTCACAGTTAGCTCTGCCTTTTGCGCCGTAGGCCGTGGGTTCGATCCCCACCGAGAACAAACATTTGTGTGATGAACATTGATATTTGTTCTCTGTCTAGGTGTTGTGTGTGTATTTACAAAAAAAGTAGTACCTATATAAGTATTATATCAGCTATCTAGTTCCTATATTACAAACTTTGCTTAGTTTGGGGCTAGATAGTGCTGAGTGGAAAGTCCACCAATATTTTATTCTGTAGGTCATTATTATTCTCATATACCAAAACTTTAGTAGATGGCGTAAGTAAATATAATATTACGTACCACCTCCCCTCCGCCGA
Organism: Chloroclysta siterata; assembly: GCA_932294275.1. Taxonomy (NCBI): domain Eukaryota; kingdom Metazoa; phylum Arthropoda; class Insecta; order Lepidoptera; family Geometridae; genus Chloroclysta; species Chloroclysta siterata. Next base: position 5,885,338 of record OW028595.1, read on the forward strand.
AACCTGGAACAATACAAACAAGTAACATTTAATTTAAATTTACATACTTGGGCGATAACAAGAATCATACAAAAGAACGGTAGGAACCAAGCCGATAGTTGCCTGTTCTAGGCGTTGTTGTTCGCGTGGAACTAGCACCTAGATTCAACTAGCTTTGAGACGTTTCAATGTGATCTTTGTGATTGCATTGAATAAAACAAGCAGGATCCGCTGTTGTTTTTTCCCCGTGATAAGGCAGCATTCATTGATTACGTGAGGTGGATTGTTAGATTTTTCAGTCCCCTCTCTCCCCTTGGTGAGATTTTGCTCGACCCCCTCTACCCATACTTAATCTTACGTGGGATTTTTTTAAATGCGTATTTTAATGTAATCAAGTTAGTCTGTGCTTCATTGCATTGTATTAATAAAAAAAAACGTGTAATCGGCTTAATTCTTCTAATTTAAGACTAGTTAAAACTACAAAGTTTTTCTAATTTCCCAAAAGTTATTATCCGAGTGGGATTAGAACCTACGACCTTCCCTTTGTTACGGGATCCCATTAGGGACAAAACACTAAAAAACGAATAAAAAATTAGTTACAACTAGTATTTTTTAATTTTCAGATTATAATTTTTAATTGTTTACACTATTTCTAGCTGAAAAAAAATACGTGATATTTTCCGAGATTCCCCTCTCCTCCACGTGAGATTGGGTGAGGTTCAACAGGTGTAGTAACATACCTAGACCTACATAGATTAGGTAGGTTTAGCTACTGCTGAAAGTAAATGAAAAGTACCTACTTTAATATCCTTATTGTACTAAAATTCTCGCAACTCCTAACGAGAAGACATAGGACTTGCGCACCTGACGTTAATTTCAAACCCATAGGCGTTGGCTCACAAGTCACGCAAGTTACGAACGTGCCCTACGATGCACTGCCCATCAACTTGAGGCATACAGATGTTAAGCCTCATGTGCCCGTATTCACCCACACCCTTCAAACGGAAACAGCGTTCCTGCTTGGCGGTAGAAATAGGCGGTAGTTCTTCCCCGGACGAGCCACACACAGAGCTCTACTACTTACTGAATCTATATGACTATATGGAACCTGTGTATGATATGTAATATGACACCTAAATATTACCAATGAATTGAAACACATATTTCTCAGTACATGTATATTTTATTAACAATAATAATAAGAATAAATATAGATTTTGCGTAATATAGCTAGGTATGTTGGATACGCTATAACTTTTTATAAATGCATAAAATGCCAAAGAAAGGGTTTAATTGTTTATCCGACTTAAACCGGTTGTATTAAAACGGTAAAACTTTAAAATAATTATAAATGCGAAATTTTTTAATGTTATGTAATGTTGCGAGTTTGTACGTTTGTTACTGTGTTACACCGTAACAGCTGGAACGATTTGGATGAAACTTTGAATATTTAAAAATCGTAACTAGGAATATAGGTTCTTTTTAATCACTCGAGCGAAGCCGCTAACGGCAGATAGTTTAAAATATTAACAAATATTTACTTTGGTTTTAAATAAATTTTAAAAGTTTAATTACATTTGCAATATATTTTAAAAAGTGCTAATAGAATAAGGGGCCTTTCAAGTATTACGTAAGCAGATTTATTAAAATATCTACCCCCCCCTTGTCAGCAAAAGTAAGCAAAGCTCCTCCATGTAAACGTTGGTATATGCATTTTTCTTTTAATGTAATGTTTTCTGTTTTTTTTATTAATTTTGCCATTATGTGTAAAAAAGTAAATAACTACTGCTGACGTAATCACCATCTAGACCCCCCACCCCCCATGTCATCAAAAATAAGCAAAGCATAGACCCTCCCCCGCCCCCCTATAGTGCTTACGTAATACTTGAATGGTCCCTAATTAATAATATTATGTAGTTCAACTCATATAGATAAATAGCTACAGTAAATATTTTACATAAAATAGGTTGTTAAATTTTGTATGAACAATAATTAATAACTTTAATAGTCGCATATAATTGTTTTTTTATATCACACTTGTTAACAGCAAATTTTAAGGCGAAACTCATATTGTTTTACCCGTTTTAATAATGAAATGAATTTAATAAAAATGTACATAGATCATTGCCTCTTATGGGCCATCTATAAATTACGTCACACGAATCATGATTTTTTGACCCCTCCCCAGTCCTTGTCACATTTATGAGACCCCCCCCTACCTAGTGTGAAGTCACATATTTTGCAATTTTACATTAACAATTGTTGAAATTAAAACAACAGTGTTTCGAAAATATATTTAAATTGCATTTAAATTCTATTTCAATAAAATTAAGTGTTGTAATACTTAGATATAAAATATTATACTTTGAAACTAAAGCCACTTAGCAATATTATTTATTATTAATGTTTATGTGTTTGCTTTAGCTATCAATAAATAATTTTCATTTCATTTCATGAAAAAATGTGATGTCACAAAATTTGGTAGGTACCCCTCCCCACCACTTGTCACTCAATGTCACACTTCGTCGACCCCCTCCCTCCCCCTAAACGTGTGACGTAATTTATGGATGGCCCCTTACTCGTACAAATAGGAAACAGCTTCACGACTTTTATCCCCAGGCACGGTAGACATTCCCTCAGATCTCTTAGTAAGTACTAACTCAATATTTTTGAATGTCTAAAGAGGTATATCCAATTATTACACTTTGCACATACCCATACTTTGCAGTTGGTATACCATACGTGACAGGTTGCAAGCCCATTGCCGTTGTTAGAACACTAACTTGCTTCATCATGTTTTCCTTCACCGTTTAAGAGCACTGGCATTGCACACATGAATTTTTCGGAGAGAAAAACACATGCGCCTTTCGATTCGAGTGACCTTACCATCAAAAGGCGCGGTCACTCCCACTAAACCAAAGTTACTCCCTCACTATTATAAGTGTGCGAGTGAGACATTAGCAGCGCCATTATAGATTCATTTACTTATTAAATCGGATTATAACACGTTAATTTTATTTATCTCATAATTAAATTCACAATTTTTGGCATCACAATTTAAGATTTAAGTTTAAAAGAAAATCATCAAATTTTGAAATATTATTGTTTGGAATAAAAAATGTAGGTATAAAGACAAAAATGGAAGAAAACGTTATAAAAAATATAAATATTATCAAAACAGTATTTACCTCTTAAGTTTATAAAAATCAGATAATATTCAAACAATAAAGTGGTAACGTAACTTTGTTGCAATCAGTTTCTATATGAAACCAATAAGTTTATAAAACAATATGAAAGTTTTGCGATTATCCATCAATAGAAACACCAGTTGTAATCTAACTTTGTTAGCAACTGCAGCTAAAAATGTAACCGCATAGCCGTCATATTTACTTATTACAAACAGCAACTGATTGAAACTTATTGCAACAAAGTTACATGATCAGCCAGCTGAATACTGTAACAGCTTCATGATCCCCAGGCACGGTAGACATCTCCTCAGATCTATTAGTACCAAGCACCAACTGCAGATTCTTTTGAGGACATCTCATCGTACAAAAATCAATGGAAAAAAATACAGATCGTAATTGAAAAAATATCATAACTTCCAGACACGGTAGACATTGTAAAACAGGGATTAAAATTACAATGCCCACCGTGCCTGTGGCCGTGAAACTATTAATTAAACTATTTTTTTCATTAAAGATAGTGCATTGAATGCTAAGGGCCGGTTTCACCATGCTCTGTTAGATTAACAGAGGATTAAACGGCCGTTAAAAATGACAAAATGTACGCGTTTGACATCTAAGGTTAGATTTAACGGCCTGTTAATCATTGATTAGTAACTAACAGAGTATGGTGAAACTGGGCCTAAGTGTTGACATCAGCATAAAGGATTAACAGGCCGTTAAATCTAGCCTTAGATGTCAAACGCGTACATTTTGACATATTTAACGGCCCTTTAATCCTTTGTTAATCTAACAGTGCATGGTGAAATCAGTTCTAAGTATCTGTATAAGAAATAATATATTTAAACTCACGAACCAGAAATGTCCATCTACTCATGCCGCTCACTGAACATAGTTTTGACTGTACTTATTCAATAACATATAAACATCTGAGACTGATTTTAAAATTCTAAAAAACGATTAACATAATACCACCTTATTCAAAATCGCTTTTCGACTACTTGTTAGATACTTTGACAGCCTTCACAGCTCAGTTGGTAGTAGCTCTGCCTTCTGCGCCGTAGGCCGTGGGTTCGATCCCCACACAGAACAAGCATTTGTGTGAACTAAAACTTCAGCCTGCGATTTTGAATAAGGGGGTTACATTCAGTAATAACAAATTCCATATTCCTTCTTCATGACGATGATGATGATCACGGAGCGCAGTTACAAGGCACCTGAAAATAATAATAATTAATAGAAAATTTTATGAATAAATAAAATTACGAACAAAAAATTACAGGCACATGAGGCTTAACATCTGTATGCCTCAAGTTGATGGACGCAGGGCAGTGCATCGTAGGGCACGTTCCTATCGTGCGTGACTTACGAGGTAATGCTTTGTTATAGGTGATGGTTACCACTTAACATCATATGGGCCATCATCTGCTTGTTCCATCAGCTAGTTGTATATAAAAAAAATCACAAATGTTTGCTCTGCCTTCTTCTTGTCGTGTCACTAGTTTTTTTTCTGAGAAAAACATCTATGTTCCTCACACAAATGTTTGTTCTGTGTGGGGATCGAACCCACGGCCTACGGCGCAGAAGGCAGAGCTACTACCAACTGAGCTGGGAAGGCTGTCGAATAGTTATCATTCAGAAAAATCCGTTCAGCTGTACATCATCAGTTCCTTTCCAATAGATATTTATTTAAAATTCTTAGTTTGTTATATAACTACATTAAACTAGCTGGTGCCCGCGACTTCGTCTGCGCAGGATAAGTATTTCGAGTAGCTTATATTAGCGTGGCGTAGTACATATGTGTAACTCTAGCGGTTTTGGCAGCGCACGCTAGAATAGCTCGCAGATGGTAGATTTTTTCCTGCTTGACACTTATCGTCATATTTTGGACAATTCACACAATATCTTTATAAATTGTAGCCTATGTGTTATTCTGATGCACAAGCTATATTATTGTAAAGTTTCATTAAAATCCATTCAGTAGTTTTTACGTGAAAGAGTAACAAACATCCATCCATCCATACTTACAAACTTTCGCGTTTATAATATTAGTTGTATAATTTATGAAATAGTAAATTATAATAAAACAAGTACCTTTTGACAGCTTCTCCTACTGAAGATCTTAGTAGAAGCCTGAAGCAATTGAAAAAAAAAACATAAAAACAATATTGAGAAGAAAAATTTACTTAATTTAGAAGTTTATGAAGGACTCGTCCGGGGAAGTACTACCACCATGCCTAACATCCGGTTTTTGAAAGCTCGATCGAAACTAATCGGACGTCAAATCACTTGCTGTGTCTATCTAATACTGCGTTTAGGGCCGGTTTCACCATGCTCTGTTAGATTATAAAAGGATTAAAGGGCCGTTAAATATGTCAAAAAGTACGCGTTTGACAGCTAAGGTTAGATTTAACGGCCTGTTAATCCTTGATTAGTAACTAATAGAGCATGGTGAAACTGGGCCTTAAGCTCGATCAAATCACTTGCTATCAGATGTCAAATTACTCGCCATATCAGCTATTAAAATGCGTTTACATTTAGATATTCGCGTTGCCATTCCTGTGGATGGAAATGTTTCCGTCCATATGTCTGCGGCAGCGTCGTCGGCAATGTGTGTTCACGAAACACGGGCAAAAAAGTATTGAAAAGTATTGAACTAATCGGACGTCAAATCACTTGCTGTCTCCATCTAATACCCCGTTTACACTCAGCTCATGTCCGTGGAGATGTGCAGAGGCATGGGCAGGGTCTTGGGCAATGCGAGAATGTAATAAGGCCACTTCCATGTCCACTCGCGTTGCGCGTGTTGTGAACACACATTGCCAGCGACGCTGCCGCGGAAATAAGGACGGCAACATTTCCGTCCACGCGAATGGCAGCGCGAATGTCTAAATGTAAACGCAGTATAATAGCTGAAATGGCGAGTGATTTGATATATGATTACGTTTGATCGAGCTTTCAGAAACCGTTAGAGCTGACTTCACCATGCTCTGTTAGATTAACAAAGGATTAAAGGGCCGTTAAATATGTCAAAATGTACGCGTTTGACAGCTAAGGTTAGATTTAACGGTCTTTTAATCCTTGATTAGTAACTAACAGAGCATGGTGAAACCGGCCCTAAGTATTGCTAAGCAGCATTGTTCTTTCCGTCTGAAGGGTGATAGAAATAAAGAAGAAGAGAATAGGGTGCAGGTGAAATTACCGCCACATGATTAAGGCGATGACAAGAGCTAATGTGACTCTCGCTCGCACGTTTCGACATGTTGAAAGATATGAAATCACTAAACTCATTTCATTTTGATCGATACATGTTTTCCTACTCAAAATTTTGCTTTACTAGTTTTCGTACATAAGCAAACTTTTAAATAGGAAAACTTGTATCGTTCAAAATGAAATTTTTACTAAACTGCGTGCAATGTGATTGCACACAAAATGGTTGATTGCGATTTTTCGAAAATGAGTTTAGTGATTTCATATATTTCAACAAGTCGAAACGTGCGAGCGAGAAGTTGTATGATAGTTGTCAGCCCCTTAAGGTGAAGTGATATCCAAAAACTCTGTACGTAATATTAACAATTTGTTTTGTAATCATGAAATTCAAATATACATATCATTATCGGTTGAGCTATCTCAAGATCGCTCGCAACGGTCTGCAGATAGCTCAACTAACCCGCGTTATACAAAGCCAGCATGAAACACAGATTACGAAAACAACTTGTCAAAAGTCGGAATAGGCACTATGTACCTAGTCCGAGTTTATATTTTGGTGTTGGATTTTATGTACAGCGATCTCAGGTTTTGTATGTGACGAGTTCTTTTTTTTTATACGACTAGCTGATGGAACCAGTAGATGGCCCACCCGATGTTAAGTGGTAACCATCACCTATAACAAAGCATTGCCTCGTAAGTCACGCACGATAGGAACGTGCCCTACGATGCACTGCCCTGCGTCCATCAACTTGAGGCATAGAGATGTTAAGCCTCATGTGCCTGTAATTACACCGGCAACCACACTCACACAGCGTTGCTGCTTGGCGGCAGAAAAAGGCGTGGTGGTAGTACTTCCCCGGACGAGCCAGACACGAAGAGCTCTACTACTCTTATAGAAGTTCTCAGCACGCCCCATAGGTCGCTTATCGCGTCTCCATACAAAACCTGGGCCTCGCAATACAGTACCCATAGTCGAGTTTTTTTTTAACCGACTTCAAAAAAAGGAGGAGGTTCTCAATTCGACTGTAAAAATCTCAATTTTTTTCTAAAAGCAAGTCACTGCTTTAAGAAAAAAAAGTGAGTTTTTAATCGACTTTTCGAAAGAGAAATGAGATTATCGACCGGTTTCTAAAAGCTCGACCAAAACTAATCGGATGTCAAGTCACTCGCCATTTCAAGTGATAGCAAGTGACTTGACATGCGATTAGTTTTGATCGGGCTTTCAGAAATCGGCCGTGAGATTTTCACCACCATTTCATTTCACTTATGAAATTGGAAGTCACGAAAACAAAAGTAAAGAATTTTGGAAAAAAAGCATGTTTTTTAAAGATGCTTCAAGAAACGCTCAAAATAAGATCAAGACAAAACCACACCATATTGTTAGTCGAGTTATTATTAAATTAGTTAAACATAATGCCCACCATTTTGTAACGGTTGTAAAAAGTATAATTTGTCACTGTCATGACAACGAAATGAGGCGGCAAAAGACTTCTCTTGACAGCCTTCACAGCTCAGTTGGTAGTAGCTCTGCCTTCTGTGCCGTAGGCCGTGGGTTCGATCCCCACCGAGAACAAACATTTGTGTGATGAACATAGATGTTTGTTCTCTGTCTGGGTGTTATATAATAATATAAGTATGATGTATTTACAAAAAAAAGTATTTAAGTAGTATATCAGCTATCTGGTTCCCATATCACAAGCTTTGGCTTAGTTTGGGGCGAGATAGTGCTGTGCTGAGAATGTCCACCAATATTTATTTATTTATTTATCATTTTAGCTAATGGAGTGCTAAGCGAGCAATATGAATACGATGATTAATATTAAATTAAAACTATTTTTGCCAATTTCTTTATAAATTATATTTTTTTGTATTAAAAAACTATTGACAACGGCAATCCGAGACCAAATCTGTATTATAACAGATAATGAGTCAAATATATTTTAAAATATAGATATTTTATCGTGTAATTGTGTATTTATGTATAAAATTTGCTTAAATATAATAAGTACATAGATACAGCTTACCTTAAAAGGTCATGCAACGTAATTAACAAGCACTCACTGAATTTTTTGAAAAATTTGTAATATAATTTATTTTGAGATTTAAATATTCTTTTAATAGAAAAATTTAATTTATTATATTATTTCCAGCGATCACTTATCAAAAGTACCTTAATTTTGTTTTTCGTTTACATGCATGCCTGGGTTTTGATACAAAATGTTCCAATCCTTGTGTTTAAAAACTTCAGGGGGCTAAAGTACCCATCAATATGAATAACTTTTTCTAAGGAACCAACACTGTGAACTCGAAAAAAAAAACAGCTGTCTCATACAAAAGTTACCTTCGTGGCTAAAATGTATTTTTTTTTCGCGTTCACAGTGTTGGTTCCTTAGAAAAAGTTATTCATATTGATGGGTACTTTAGCCCCCTGAAGCTTTAGACACAAGTATTGGAACACCTTGTATATGTATAGTCATGAAAGTTGTCAAAGCGCCCGACAGATGGCGCTTATCTCGATTCTATACAAAACCCCGGCCTCGTAATACAGAATACCACAAACGAAAAACAAACTCGTACTTGAGGTAAGATGGTACTCGTATTGAGGTAAAAAAAATACCCACTTAACTTTTTAAGATATTTTTCACCACTTTGTACGACTTTTTAAATGATTTTTTCACTACACGGATGTACAATGTATTATTTAAAATTGGTAAAAAAAAACGTAATATTCCAACTGACTACCCAGAAAAGGGTAACACGAAATAATTTATTTAACTGTTAAACCTTGCAGTACATGGTAGTGCACGTTCATATCATGCGTGACTTGCAAGGCAACGCTCTGTTACAGGTGATGGTTACCACTTAACATCAGGTGGGCCATCTGCTCGATTTATCAGGAAAACGCATTTTTATTGTTAGTATTGATAAAAATTACAGACACAATTTATATACTCAAAATAACACAAAAAAAATTATATAATAAATTAGTTTTATAACAATATGATACAGGCACAGTTCGTACTTGTTAAGAGATCAGAGAGGACATCTACCGTGCCTGGGGATCAAAGTAGCGAAGCTGTTTCAGTTTATTTCAAAAATAAGTATTATAATAAGCTATCTCGTTCCCATAGTACCAAGCGTTGCTTAGTTTGGGGTTTGATGGTGCTGTGTGGAATGTCCAATATTTATTTATATACAACATGTAACATAATACCCCTATAACCCTGGAAGCAGGGTATTCTACAGGTAATGACGAACATCTTTTCTAAGACTTTTGAAATTTCGAAGTTTTACATTCATGAAATGCCTCTTAAATGCTTATTTCCTCCAAAATGAAACCAGCACAACATGACGCAGCCCTATTTACAGCTGTTTTTTGACCTTTAATTGTTAATTATTATTTATTAGTAGTCTTAGGGTCGGTTTCACCATGCTCTGTTAGATTAACAAAGGATTAAAGGGCCGTTAAATATGTCAAAATGTACGCATTTGACAGCTAAGGTTAGATTTAACGGTCTTTTAATCCTTGATTAGTAACTAACAGAGCATGGTGAAACCGGCCCTTAACTTCAAATCTCACTTAAAACTTTTGGTACATTATAAAAGGGAAATAATAATGGTTCCGAAAAAAAATTTATCTCCAGAGATCTTCGGCCGATTATTATTCTAATTGACTGTCTTATATTGAATTACCGACAAAAATACCTAAAACATACCAAAAAAATTCCTCCAAACCTTTCTTATTCTATTTCGTCTATAAAATATTTTTTTTTAATACAAATTAGTAATTAATATTAAATCCCAACGCCATACATGCTGGTTATACATAAGCATGCATTTATTTCAAGGTCCTTATTCATATTCCCTGCCATTTTATAGGGGCTCTATAGAGTATACTTATCACTGTCATTTTCATGCCAACGAAAAGAGACAGCAACAGACTATCGGTCTGATAAGGGGCCATCCATAAATTATGTCACACGAATTTCATGATTTTTTGACCACTCCCCCGTCCTTGTGGTCACAATTGTGAGACCCCCCCCTACCTAGTGTGATGTCACACATTTTATATTTAGAAATTTATGAAATTAAAACAGCAGTGTTCAAAAATTATTTTTATTTACATTCACATTTTATTTGAATAAAATTTAGTGTTGTAGATATAAAATATTATAAAATAAATAAATAAATAAGATAAAGATATAAAATATTATATTTTGGAAAAAATGTCATGTCACAAAATTTGGGACCCCTCCCCACCCCTTGTCACACAATGTCACACTTTATCGACCCCCTCCCTCCCCCTTAACGTGTGACGTTATTTATGGTTGGGCCCTAAGTTAATGGAGGGCTCATCGACCAATATGAATAGGACCACATGTATTTTATTTTATATAATTTAACATTAAATTCTATTTTAATTTAAGACTTACCTTGTGGAGCGCCGTAGCCCGGAGCCCCATAGGCCGGTGGTGGAGCGCCATAGGCCGGTTGGGCTTGTTGCTGGAAAAATATATATTATAATATTTATTATAATGGTCTTAATAATGATTGGTAACAGAGGGGTCTATTATCTTAAATTCTACTTCATTTAATATGCTACTAAAAATATTTGGTCGAGCAAAATCCCACAACATATCACCATTTTTCGACCCCCACTCAGGGGCGAGGGGAGGGGTTAAAAAATAAACCCCCTCATAGGCGAGGGGGGGGGGGTCGAAAAATAAACAGAATCACCTTACGTAATAAAAGCCCCAAATCACCCCAAAGCCGCATTGGGAGCGGAATATTGGTTCATATTTTATCTAGTCCCAAACTAAGCAAAGCTTGTAACATGGGAACCAGTTAGCTGATATAATACTTAAAATACTTTTTTTGGGTAAATACATACTTATCATGCATGTATAATAAAACCCAGACAGATAACATCTATGTTCATCACACACAATTGTTTGCTCTCGGTGGGGATTGAACCCACGGCCTACGGCGCAGAAGGCAGAGCTGCTACCAACTGAGCTATGAGGGCTGACAAAGGATGGAAGAGAAAGGCATCATTCTCAGAGTTCCACTAAGGCGATCAGCTCATAATGGATATTCTATATATCATCACAATACAGTGCGCAAGGATTTTCATCATCGAATGATGCCTCTCAAAATTATTGTTCTCCCCCTAACGAATATAACCACTCTTTCTTAAACTAAGCAACCCCACCCTTCAAACCGAAACACAGCGTTGCTGCTTGGCGGCAGAAATAGGCATGGTAGTAGTACTTCCCCGGACGAGACACACACAGAGTTTTTTTTATATACTTATTTAGCTTATACAAGGTGTTCCTTAAGTTGTGTATAGAAACTTCAGGGGGCTAAAGTACCCATCAATATGAACAACTTTTTCCAAGGAACCAACACTGTGAACGCGAAAAAAAAAACAGCTGTTTCATACAAAAGTTCAATACCTACCAGGCTAAAATGTATGAAACAGCTGTTTTTTTTTTCGCGTTCACAGTGTTGGTACTTTAGAAAAAGTTGTTCATATTGATGGGTACTTTAGCCCCCTGAAGTTTCAATACACAACTTAAGGAACACCTTGTATAACTAGCTGATAAAACAAGCAAACGGGCCACCTGATGTTAAGTGGTAACCATCACCTATAACAGAGCAAGTCACGCACGATAGGAACGTGCCCTACGATGCACTGCCCTGCGTCCATCAACTTGAGGCATACAGATGTCAAGCCTCATGTGCCTGTAATTACACCGGCAACCACACTCTTCAAACGGAAACACTGCAACGCTGCTTAGCGGCAGAACAAGGCGTGGTTATAGTACTTCCCCGGACGAGCCACACACAAAGAGCTCTACAACTCTTAAAATCTCTATTTGATGTAAAGTCAAAGTTCTGTTCAATAACCAAATTGAATCTACATTTTTATAAGCCAAGTAAGTCATATCTTTTACGAATAATGTAATATCATTTAAAACGTCCCGCTTCGTAATTATAATTAATGAATGTTTCCCTCACCATATACATCTGCTGTTGCGGCGGCGCCTGCGCACCCTCGAAGCCGATAAACTGTATCATGACGTCACCGTCCACAGTCATGTGAGAGATGCGCTGGAAGGGCACGCGGTGCGGGAACTCACAGAAGTGGGCCCCGTTCAAAGCTATCTGAAATTATTGAAATCAAATCAAATATTTATTTATTAATATATCGCAGTGTTGGAATTGTCGTTATGTATGATTAATTTTTTTGAGCATGGATTGGTTTGTTCGAAGCCAGTTGTCGAGCTTGTTTTGACAAAGGCATTGACAGTAGGAGCAGTTACTACGTCTTCTGATAGCGCATTCCAGTTGTGAACCACTCTGTTGCTGAAGAAGTGGTAAGAGGCAAGTAAGACGGCTGGGTCGCGTGATAATTTAAGGTGGTGTCCACGTGAAGGTCTTTGATCCTCTTTTCTTTTTAGAATGTTTTGAATATTTGGTAGGTTGTACTGATGAGTCATAATCTTATAGGTTTCAATGAGATCTCCTCGGAGGCGTCTATCTTCAAGAGTAGTGAGGCGTAGTGCAGATAATCTGTCTTCATAGGATTTGCGACGTAGAGCCTGCGGTATCTTGGTGGCCTTCCTTTGGACACTTTCAAGTAGGTCTATGTCCTTTTGGAAGTAGGGATGCCATATTTGAAATCCATACTCTAGTAGTGGCCTTATATAAGTTATATTTAAGGTGGTATTTATTTTTATTTTGGACAAATATATACAATCCATTGTAAGTAGTAGATTAACCTAATTGTTAGTATTAATTTAATTTATTTATTAATTCAGACAATAGACAGCCTTCACAGCTCGGTTGGTAGTAGCTCTGCCTTCTGCGCAGAGCTGTGGGTTCGATCCCCACCAAGAACAAACATTTGTGTGATGAACATTCATGTTTGTTCTCTGTCTGGGTGTTATATAATATTACAAGTATGTATTTACAAAAAAAAAGTATTTATGTATTATATCAGCTATCAGGTTCCCATATTACAAGCTCTGGCTTAGTTTGGGGCTAGATAGGGTTGTGTGGAAAGTCCACTTATGATTATGTTTAATTGTAGTCCATATTTTGTTAGTAAACTTACATGCTAACTTAGTTGCTAAGTTAGTATTTATAAAAATAAGGTAAAAGTAAGTAACTTCACAAAATTAATTATATAGAGTAGGCACATAGGTTTTGTGGCTTTGTAGTCATCAAGGTCGTCGGTAATGTAATGCCCAAGATATTAAAAACTCTTAACGCGAGATAGTTACCGTTAAGCGTAATTACGGGCACGGACTCGGGTACTTTACCGGAGGCCCTGAACACCAAGTAGTGCCACACACAAAGAGCTCTACTCTTACTTCACTGTATGTAAGAATCTTATTATTCGTAACACTTTAATGTCTTTTATTATGTCTTTTTGTTTTCCCTTTTTTTTGTATAACTTCTGGTATTGCTTACATACACCCACATGAGTAACTACCCTAAAACATAAGTGTCAACAGCATTATATTTAAGGCGAAGACAAGAGCTAATGTGACTCTCGCTCGCACGTTTCGACATGTTGAAAGATATAAAATCACTAAACTCATTTTCGAAAAATCGCAATCAACCATTTTGTGTGCAATCACATTGCACACAGTTTAGTAAAAATTTCATTTTGATCGATACATGTTTTCCTACTCTAAAGTGTGCTTTTCTAGTTTTCGTACATAATCAAACTTTTAAGTAGGAAAACTTGAATCGATCAAAATGAGTTTTTTACTAAACTGTGTGCAATGTGACTGCACACAAAATGGTTGATTGCGATTTTTCGAAAATGGGTTTAGTGATTTTATATCTTTCAACATGTCGAAACGTGCGAGCGAAAAGTTGTTTGATAGTTGTCAGCCCCTTAACGCGGTTGAGATAGTTACCGTTAAGCCTAATTACGGGCACAGACTCGGGTACTTTACCATCGGCCCTGAACACCAAGTAGTGCCACACACTAAGGCTGGTATTCAGAGACATCAATGAAATCCAAGCTACGACTGCGCAGAGAGAAGCATCGTCGAAGCCGATCTTTGGATTTTGTATTCAGAGACATTCAGGATGTCAAACTTACTGTTATCTTCGCTTCGAGTACACTTGTCATCGAGTTCGATATTTTTTACTCTGTAGATAGATTACTGCGAAATAACACAAGCCTATAATTATTGTTCAAGATGTACGAAGGTTTTATTTAGGTAGATTAAGTAGGTTATACTACAAATAAACTCAAGGATTTTTTAAATTTATTTTACGTTTGCTATAGATATCCGATACCTGGTTTTAACTGTGTTTTTAATATAAGGGTCTTGTTAGGGTTCATCATAAACCTTGAAAGCTATTTTTGGATCCAGGAGATGCGCTTTGAATGAATTACGAGGAAAACAAAATACAAAAATTGCATAAAACGGAACGTAATTCTCTAAATTTTCATGATGTTGAGAGACTGATTGCCAAAGACGCGTAAAAAATGCGTGGAACGAAATACTTTTCAGCCAATACTGTAAGTAGCAATTAGATTTTTTAAATTACTCTTAACTTTTTTTTATTATGTTTTTTTATCTTTTTTGTTCGGTACGCTTCTTCTTACCACATTCGGTCAAATATAATTTAGTCAAACGTATCAATAATTGCCATTAGAGCGTTTACAAGATTTCATAAAAGGCTTGATATGGTGGATCCAACTTGGATAAGTTAGGTTATGTTGTATCATATAAATTATGCAAAGCGAACATGCAGTGGCCGCCGCAGTGCCATAAATGTTTTTTTATTCACACAGCAGTACTACAATTCGGGTGTTTATTATTTTACAAAGTAATTTATAAACTAAACATCTCCTGGAGAAAATGATTTCAGAGGAGGACTTCCCTTCCACCCCCACATCCACCTTTTCTAGCCCCACCCCTCAACGAGGTACCGGACCACCTCAATGCAGGTACCGGATATCTATAGTTTAGCCTCTATTTTTCTAAAGTTATTGAATTCGCTTATTTTCGTAATAATCAAATAATAAGAATAAATCTTACCTTTCGGATAACTTGAAATTACATTTATTATGGTTTTATTTACGTAGATTAGGTAGGTTACACTACAATAATTTGAAAAAATGATATATTAAAATTACTATAAATTATTTAATTCTCTTACTTATATAATAAAAAAATAGGAATAAATCTTATTTCAGACGACTTGAAATTACATTTCTGGACCATATAACACACACACAACACAGAGTCGGCACTTTCTTCATTAGAGGTGCTTCCTTCGGTGTACTACTCCGGCTGTCCAAAATCCGGAGAGAGGAATACGTCCTTATGTCCTCTCGTCCACATACCAGAGAATGCTTGCTCTCCCCAGTAGTAGTTGGGTCCAGGCAGGATACTGATTTTGAAAGCGATATCTCCAATGTTCGATCAAATACATTCACAATGACTTTCAGATAGGTAAATAATCCCACGGCGTGGAAGCTCTAGTGAGGGATCATCAGACATTACGTGGAAACTCGACTACATCATCGAAATAAGATCAAATTTTATCAAAATATTCCATTGTTGGAAGATTGAATAATTTCATAGACAGAAGTTTGATTTTGTCAAAAATAGTTCTCCATTACTAGTTTGGCGCTAGTTCTGCTTTGAGATCGGCTCAAGTAGTCGATATCCACTACTTACGCTTGACTTAGCGCAAGCCTAAGTTTAGACTGATTTTTAGCGACTCTGAATACAAAACAAAGGCTAAGCTTCCGATTTTGACAAACTCAAGCGTAAGTTCACGCTTACCCTCGTCTCTGAATACCAGCCAAAGAGCTCTACTCTTACTTCACTGTATGTAAGAATCTTATTATTCGTAACACTTTAATGTCTTTTATTATGTCTTTTTGTTTTCCTTTTTTTTTGTATAACTTCTCGTATTGCTTACATACACCCACATGAGTAACTACCCTAAAACATAAGTGTCAACAGCATTATATTAAACAACCGAACAGCAACCCTCTCGCGTCTACGTACAAGCCTAGGCTTAGTTAGAGCGAGGTGCTGAAACCCTAGTCTTGGCCTTCGGTCTGAACACAACGATGCAAACTAACTAGATACTTCCCACTACCAATTGTTATTCAAACATGTTGTAAGACCGTAATGAATAAACGTCTTATATTTGTCAATGTTACCTTGATAGAGTTCATTTCACAGAGCACGAGTGCCTCGAAGGACTCGCCCGGGTTCAGCGGCATGCCGCCGTTGGTCTCCTCCATTCCCCAGTTCATGGCTGTGAGATGGTTTCGGACCACACATTGTTCTGAAATAAACATAATCCGCCTTATTATAAAACGTGGTTTAAAGATAAATCGAAGATGTTACTATAGTTAGACCGTGACTTAGACCAAACGTTATTATAAAACGTAGTTTATCTAGTATAAATAAACCTGATAGACCCTTGGTTTAACAATGGTTTATCTGGTAAAATGGCCGCCACAGCACAGCTGACATGATTTGTTTACTTACGTTTTTGTCAAATCAAAAACCTAATTGTAGGTATTATAGATCTCTAAAATGTATTCGAAGTGGAGTGCACTTCAAATAAAGGATGAGCTACGGAAAAGAAAAGCATCTACCACTGGTAAAAAAGGCGCTCTCATAGAAAAGGTAAATAACTAGACATCTATCAATAATCAGAGGCTAAGTTTCGTCATCACAATTATTCCAACTGTTTCTTGTCATTGTAGGCTGAATTCGTTCGACAGGAACAATCTTAATGGAGTAGAAGACGAGTTGGACGATCAGATTCCGGAGTTTCCTGCCTTGGATAGCTTTAGGGACGAAATGCAAGCACTAATCTGTCGGCGTTTTCAAAACATCGCATTCAAAAGTTTGCAGAAAGGTAAAAGATAATATCTGCTTAAACGCTGCGAGGAAATCATTTAATAAGAGAATACCCATAAACTAATAAATATTGTGGACATTCTATACACCCTATCTAGTCCCAAACTAAGCAGAGCTTGTACTATGGGAACCAGATAGCTGATATAATCTTTGAATATCCAAATGAGTAGGTAGTTATTTTTTGTAAATAACTACCTAGGTACTCATAATATTCTATAATACCTACCCAGACAGAGAACAAATATTTCTTCTTGGTGGAGATTGAACCCACACCCTCCAGCATAGAAGGCAGAACTTTACCAACTGAGCTGTGAGCATGTATTGAGCAATGCACAATACACCCCATTGCGGGACGTCCATGCAGATCTCTTTCCCTCACCACTAATTAGAATTAGAGGGCTGTTTTAAGTTGTTAATCATTATTTCAGGTTTCAGTACCGCCTAAAGGAATGACTCCCTGATGGAATCATCTCATGTGCTACCTAGCAAGCGGTCTAAGTCTATGAAAGTAATATACTTATATAACCCAGTCAAAGAAGAAGACAATTATAAAGTGTATGTGCAAAATTTAGCAATAGGATTTTCTAGCACCTCGGGCAGCAATATGCCTTATCTGGAAGTCATCAAGCGGGCATTAACCAACAGCAAAGAAATTTTAAAATATCCTTTTATATGAAGAATACTTAAAACCAGCAATTTTTAAATACCTATACAAGGATTATTATTCTGTAATAAAACCAAATTAATGTATTTAAATAGTTTCATTTATTGAACCTAAAATTGCAGCACATTAGACACACAAAATAGTTTTTTGATGGTAGGAGTATAAAATAGTGATGTAATTCTTCTCTAACAAGTTTTTATCACTTCAAATCCGGTATAGAGCCTTTCCTTCTAAAAATGTAGTAATATCTTTTCCAATAAACAGATCTTGAATATTGTAGCCTCTGACTGTTATGATATTGTCTCCGGGCTCACACAATTTGAATAAGTCACTTCTTTCTACATTTGTCTGTCGCTAATTGACTTGAACCAGCATATGCAGGGAAGCAATATGATAGTAGAGTAGACCTCCAAGTGTGTCTCCAACTAGCATCTTCAATGTATTGTTATGTATGCTTGTAACTGCTCCATGATGCTTGCTGGGCTACAGGGTTCCCAGGTTTTTGGATCCGTATTTCTGTCCCATCAATGATAAATTTAGTATATATATCATATTTCTTTTATCTCTCGGTAATGCTCGGTGGAGAGTAGCGATGTTACGACTCGGGTTACCAACCCGGTTCAACCCGGGTTGAGCTTCAAACCGTTCAAGTCGGGTTGAACCTATGCCAAACCGATCTGGACGGGTTGAGTAAGCGAGCGGTTTGTTGATCGCTGTCCCTCTTCAACTCACGCACGGTGCGGCGCGGAACCGCGAGTCGGTACTTCGGGTCGGACCGAACCGAAATATGAAAATGAGATTGACTTGACAAAGTCGATTCAATTTGTTCTTGGGTTCTACGAATGAGTTAAATTTGTATTCATACCGGATTATGAATACAAATTTAACTCATTCGTTTCGGTTTCCATAACATAAAATTCTAGCATGAGCAATACAAATTGGTTCGTCGTATTGACTTTGTCATTTCGGTTTGTAACCCGGTTTACGTAGATTTTTGCGGTTCGATTAACGGGTCGGTTTGCTTATTTTTCAGACCGGTTTGCGTCGGTTTGAAAAATTTCGAGATCGTTACATCGCTAGTGGAGAGGAGAATTTTGTTCCTTTTTCTTTCATTATTATTAAAATGTATTTTTTTTTATTTGCTTCGGAGCAGGCTATAGTTCTAAGACCATACCACTTAGTCTTACGTTTTGTTTTTTTTTCCTTTTGTTTATTTTTGCAGTTAATAACTTGCGTGATTTTTTATAAGTAGAGATCGTATCAATATTATTAAAATGGAGCGAGCTCAACACTTCTCCGTTACACGTATCAGTCAGATAGTAATATTGTAGGTTGTGTGTAAAAAGTTCTAAACTAAATGGTGCTTGCTTGATATAAAAAAACGTTAATAAAACAACAAATTGAATAATATTTTATTTATAAAAATGTACCTAAAACATCAAAATACAGAAAATATCAACAAACAACTCTGTTGGTGGTAGAATGACTGAGGGAAAAATACAACGAAAGACGAGGTAGTATGATTATATGACTATAGCCTGTATAATATCTGTGCTGTGGATATTAGTTAAACTATGGACTATCTCTGGTTTTATGTAATCCTTGATTAAACTGTGTTTTGTAATACGAACAAGTTTAGACTAGGAATTAACTTTGATACCAAGACTAGTTGTTACTTAGACTAAGTATAGTTGTTACCACGTTTTCGTTGTATTTTTTTCTCAGTCATTCAAGCACAATCCCGATGCAACATTCCGTCTATGAGGTGTTGATATTTTCTTTACAGATGATGTCTTTTGAAGATTTTTTTTAATTACAAGATTAATCAATTTGTTCTTAAAATATTTATTTAGTTTTTTTTTAATTTAGTTTAGAATTTATATTTCACACGATTTTTTTTTAAATACCCTAAGTACGACTTTGGTTTACCATATTTCGTTTTACGTTTTTGTTCCGTGTTCATTGCGGGTTTTGTATGAAGACGCGATAAGGACACCGACACGGAACTTTACAAAACCCGCAATGAGCACGGAGCAAAAACGATTCGTTTTTGTTCCGTGTTCATTGCGGGTTTTGTATGAAGACGCGATAGGGATACCGATATGGAACTTTACAAAACCCGCAATGAACACGGAACAAAAACGTAAAACGAAAAACGAAATATGGTAAGCAAAACTCATACTTGGGGTACGGATGCGTTTATCGGAGTGGAGCGCAGTGTTGCTGTTTTAGCATTTTTAGTGCTAAATTTAGCATATTTCTTGACTCTTTTGCATGAAAATTTTGCATTTAGCTTAATGCATATTTTGGCATTTCATATCAAAAGTCAATGTCAAAAGATTTAATAGGTAGTAAGGTAAGTATGGCAATTCTATAAAGGAACCCAATTCCCCGAAATTAGTTTGTGATTGTTTTTACGTAGGTAGGTACGTATTCTTGTAACGTAGGTACCTACCAGAAGAACTGCCAAAAAACTATTAAAAAGTTAACTTACTTCATGACGACCCCAGTTGCGTTACGCGCAAACCACCTGCATTTCAGGGCTCAAGGGGCATCCTCGAGGATCGTGGGACAAATCGTTACGCACTAGCTTTACAATTTTGTCGCCAAAACGTTTTGTAAAACGATATTTATATCGAAAATCTTCATCACATAGGTCGAATGGATTTATTCGATCACGCCGTCTAATAAAGCGCGTCAGAGTGGTGGCGGTCAGTGACATGAAACATCAGCTCACCAATAAAAAAACAGGAGAAAACAGTAGTTAAAGTAAGAAAAGGCAGATTTTATACTTTCCTCATACAACAATTAAAACAATTACCTACTTTTATTAGTTACGGACTCACATAAATTGTTATATTATAACATTGATCACACACAACATAGTAAAAAACGAAAATCAAAGTAACGAGTTTTACCAGTTAAACCATATTTAAACTAGGGGTCTATCGAGTTTATCTTTAGACCATAGGCGAACAATGGTTTATGAGATAAACTACGTTTTCTAATAACGTTTGTCTAAGTCATGGTCTAAGTATAGTAACATCTTTGATTTGTCTTTAGGCCACGTTTTATAATAAGGCGGTGTAATACGAACGAGTTTAGACCAGGAACCAACTTTGACACCGGGTTAAACCAAGACTAGTTGGTACCAGGTTTAAACCTAGTTTAACTAATATTTTTATAATAAGACGGAATGTATTTATTTATCTACACTAATATTATAAAGAGGAAAGATTTGTATTTTTGTTGTTTTGTATGTAACGAATAGGCTCCAAAACTAATGGTCCGATTTCAAAAATTCTTTCACCATTACAATGCTACATTATCCCTGAGTAACATAGGCTATATAATATTTTAAAAAAAGGTAGGAATCCTTACTAAAGCTCCAATAATGTAACCCAAGGTGGAAAAATTAATCCTTACATCGCGTGCGCTGCGAAAACTATTGATGATAGAACAAACTAATGTACTACGACTTTGCAGAACACGTCATTATCTACGAAAAATGTCGCGACAGCATGTGTCTAGCTATTATAGTTATGTCACAATAAGTGTTATTTTATTATAAAAAAAATAATTGAAATGTCGCCGCTAGAAAAGGGTCTTTATTTGTACCTTGGTATTAATCCTAATCCAAATAAATCATTTCATATTCAAGACAGTTTCAATACCTATAGATTAGTTCTTGAATTTTTCAAATCGGACATTCCATTCAAAAGATATGACGAAATTAAAAATGTTAACGGGTCCACGGGTCACGCACGGGGTGCAATTTCACTCACTCAAGGAGAAGGGCGTGCAAATGTATGAAATAAGTAGACGCAAGGCTCGAACCCACGGTCTAAGTTTATCCTAAAATATTCAAAAAATTTATGACCACCCATGCGAAGCTGGGACAGGCCGCTAGTTAGGAATATATAACAAGGTACAATCAGTAAAATTCACAAAATAATATACTATTCTTTTTCTTATTTTTATCGTGCCACTAGTTTCTTTCGAAACAGAACGGTGAAAGGATTCATATTGCCTCAAAGAGCCTCCTTTCGAGCATATTATTATGACACACGTTTTCGACCTTTTATGTTCTACGACATGCCGGTTTCCTCACGATGTTTTCCTTCACCGTTTGAGGGTACTGGCACTGTGCACATAATTTTTTGACAGAAAAACGTCATTGGTGTACAACCGGTTTTAATCCCACCTTAAGATCGGAAGGCGGGGCCGCTACCAGTGCTCTCAAACCAAAATGTCCTTAGAATACCATCTATCTTTAAACCTATGTGCCTGAATTATTTTATACCATTCCCCCTCTTAAAAGCTTATTTTATTCACTGAAAACAGTGAATAAAAAGCTCTTGTACTCACTGTTTTGGTGTTTGAATTTAGAACACACCAATACATTCGTCCTCCATCTCAATGCTATGCAACCTCTTTGCGCAAAAAAGACTTGATTAAAATTCCTTGTGAAAAGAATACTCGACATACAAACTCCTTGAGCAAATAACTCTTCGAGATTAGATTGGTCGACATTAGAATAAAAATTGTTTTTCGATTAAATCTTTCATTTTCTCGTAGTCATGGTATAAAGTATAGTATGCAACTCTTGAATAAAACGGATTTATATCGAGTGCCATGAATCACTCGCGTCCCTCAGGATTCTAACACTTGAATCACTCGCTACGCTCGTGATCCAATCATCATGATCATGATCAATCATTAGAATCCTTCACTTACTCGTGATTCATCTATGACCCTCGCTTTAAATCCGTCCTTTATTCACTAATTGCATAATACTATTTTATGTTTATTGGTTGTATTCTGTTTTGTGTGCCATAATAAATAAATAAAATCTCTAGTATAATAATGGTTTTACAAACCTATAAAACGGAAGTTAAGATGAAGGGCAATGTCGTCCCGTGGGTCGGTGTTAGGTCCACACTGAAGGTTGATAGCGAACCTGAAAAAGAAGTAAAAAAAACAGTTCAATCGGTTGAAGACATCTGCTTCGAAATTGAGTTGCAAGTTTCCACCCGAAAAAACATAGTTACATACATACATTGCATGTTAAGGCGAATGGATACCCCGATACTAGCGCCACTACATAGTTTATTTTATCATTACGTTATACAAAGGAATTATCAAAAAATCGGACCGCGCGTACACGATACCTATCACAAGCACAAGCTTTTTTTTATTGTATCTGTAATAGTTTTGTATTGTATTATTTAGGCAGATACTTGTTTCAAGAGTTTAGTTCCTATTGGTGGCCACCAAGCTCCCCAAACAAGGTATCTGACTGAGTAACACAAAACAAAACTATTACAGATACATTAAAAAAAAGCTTGTAATAATAGGTATCGTCTACGCGCGGTCCGAATTTTTGATAATTCCTTTGTTTATCTTAATGATTAAATAAAATGTAGTGGCGCTAGTATCGGGGTAGCCATTCGCCTTAAAGCTAGGTGAATCTAGGTGCCAGTTCCACGCGACCGAATCCTAAGCCTTTTTTTTTTGTTAAGAGGGTAAAATCCCATGGCGGTAAGGAAACGACGTTTCCCTACCGCCATGGGGGTGACGGAAGGGGGTATATGGGGCTCGAACCCACTAAAAACCCCCCCCTTGTGAGCCATCCTCCGCAAAGGTATGGCGAGATGAGGACGCATTCACCATCTCGCCACGACGGTAGGCCCGGATTTACTTAACCGGGCCACTTCGTCTGTGTAGGGGCGACCTTGCTCACCAAGGCCACACCACGTGTAGGGCCACATTAGCCAGCAGAAGTCCCTCGACCTTCCACTGGTGACCCACATTGTAAGGTAGAAACCAAGCCGTAAGTTTGTTGCCTGTTCTTCTAGGCTTTGGTCGCGTGGAACTGTCACCTAGAGTCACCTAGCTTTAAGACGTTTCAAAGTGATCCTTGTGATTTTACTGAATAAATACCTTTTGACTTTGACTAAGTTAAATAAAAGCTTGTAAATAATGCCTAAAGTTTGTGGCGTCCAAGCCAAGAAGTATTTTATTATACTTGCTGATAGATCAAGCAGACGGCCCAGATAAACACCATCACCTATAACAAAGCATTGCTTCGTAGCCACGCACGGTATGAACGTGCCCTACGATATTTTTTTTTCGACTACACAGACAGTACCCACAATAATGCGCCTCTTACTATCGTGAAATAGAGACATTTAGGGCCTGTTTCACCATGCTCTGTTAGTTATTAATCAAGGATTAAAAGACCGTTAAATCGAACCTTAGCTGTCCAACGCGTACATTTTGACATATTTAACGGCCCTTTAATCCTTTGTTAATCTAACAGAGCATGGTGAAACCGGCCCTTATCTATCTATCTTACCCTATTTATTTCTGTACATCGTGGGTATGGATTCCATACTATTTATTTATTTACTTATTTATAACTAGAACGGTTAAACCAATTACACTAATTATTATACGGAGGTAAATTTGAATTACAAAATAAACATTATAAAACTAGTAGTTCGCCCCGAACTGAGATCTCGTGATGCGACCCGACGAACGCATCAAAACTTTGAGTAAGTAGTAGTCAGAGGCAAGTCCAAACATTATGTTTGGACTTTTTTCTGACTACTGCCTACTAACTTGGTATGGTAACCAAGTTTCAACTCTATTGGCCTATTTATTGAAGAGTTCCGTTGAACAGACCTTGGCTCCATCATCAGACCTGGTCGTCATCACCATTTTATGAGAACTGAGTACCTCCTTAATATATTTCAAGAAAAAAAAATAAGAAAAAGCAAAGTAACTGGCCGACCAGTAGAAAAACCTTGATGTCAACGAAACTCTTAGAGATGGGAGCTCTAGGATCGCTGGTTATCTTAATTTAACTTGTTTTGTTTTATCTCAAAAACCGAGCGTCCTAAAAAAAAAGTAAAAATTGTTTTGGAATTTCCAAACAAAGCCCTTTCATATGACATGTAACTTGATTTTTTTATGTAACTTTTTTTATTTTTGCGCCCTTAAAAAACCCCATATCTCAAAAACCCTTCATCCGATTTTACTCATATACTTACCAGTAAATTTCTCAAGTACAAGCTATCGACATATCAAATTTCATGCAGATCTGATCAACGGTTCTAAAGTTATCGCCAGACAAACATACATACATACATACATACATACATACATACATAAAATGCCAAATCGCCAAAGTTGAAACAAAGATCTTTGTTCGCTTCGCTCACTCGATCAATAAAATAAAATAGAAATTAAGTTATGTCAGTATTAAGGTACACAGCCAAAAGATTAAATAATAATTACGTAAATAAGTTCATAACAGAAATAAAAATAATTATCTATGTACAGTACAAAAATAAAATAAATAAGGATAACAATAATTACAAATTTACAATATAATTAGAGTGAATCTGCCTCGCAGTACCTCAGGCATTCCGCCACTACTGCCTGCCAGTTGTCTGCAAAGAGGTCGCAGTTTGGATTGGCTTTTAGGCACTATGGTGCCCAATGACCTTTAGATATTTAAGAGACAATATAAAGTTTTTTCTATTCTAATAACTCATAGTCCTTACCTCTGAGCTCCAGGCGGAGTCATACCCTGGACCCTGATCATGCGACCTGGAAACAAGCCGCCGGGAACGGCCTGCACGCATGGTATCACCTGGAATAATATAAATAAATATTGGTGGACATTCCACATAGCACTATCTCGCCCCAAACCACGCCAGCTTGTACTATGTGCCGCCTTATAGCTAAAATGCCGTTATCCAACACTTGCTCAATTTCGACTTTTTATGGCATTGTAATCAGAAAAAAAAAGCTACATCGACCAATTTTATCAGAATTAAAATAGCTTTTATAGTTTTCGAAATATGAAAAAAGAAAATGCCGTTACCGGAACCAAATTAATATCAATTCAATGCTTAAATGTTGCTAAATGTCATTGCTAAGCTTAAAAATGGCTAATGGTTATTTCATTTTTACGTCAACTTAAACCGTACGTTGGTTGCCTAACTTGATTGACGTTAAATATTTTTTGTAAGCTTTCCCGCCTTTTGTTTTTGTCTCGCGTAACTCAAAAAGTAAATTATGCATTTAACGGCCTTTTAGCTATAGGACGGGAGTATGGGTAAACCACCCCACAAAATAAAAAGCTGAGATGGGACCCGTTTTGGGTCACGCACACGTACAAACCGGCACAATTTTATCTGTACCTACCTACTTCATTCTTATGTACCTACCTAGACTACCTACTCCTGATTGTATCTTTATTTTTCCTCGTTTTTTATATACCTACCTAATTAATAATAATTCATCACTTTGAAATGTCTTAAAGCTAGGTGACTCTAGATGCCAGTTCCACGCGACCAAAGCCTAGAAGAACAGCCAACAAACTTACGGCTTGGTTCCTACCATTCTTTTGTATGAAACATCGTGAGGAAACCGGCATGTCGTACAACCTTTTGTGTTTTAAGAGTAGTAGAGCTCTTTGTACTACCACCACGCCTTTTTCTGCCGCCAAGCAGCAACGCTGTGTTTCCGTTTGAAGAGTGTAGCTGCTGGTGTAAGTGCAAGTGTAGGACACGTTCCTATCTTGCGTGCCTTACGAGGGAATGCTTTGTTAGAGGTGATGGTTACCACTTAACGTCAGGTGGGCAATCTGCTTGTTCCATTATCTAGTCGTATGAAAAAAAGATAAATGTGGTATATGTTCATCACGCAAATGTTAGTTCTCGGATGGATTGAACCCACTGCCTACAGTGCAGAAGTGCAAGCTATGAGGGCTGGCAGGCTG
Source organism: Chloroclysta siterata (assembly GCA_932294275.1). Lineage (NCBI taxonomy): Eukaryota > Metazoa > Arthropoda > Insecta > Lepidoptera > Geometridae > Chloroclysta > Chloroclysta siterata. The sequence goes on from OW028595.1 coordinate 5,912,092, forward strand.
GATTTCTTTACATTTACTCTTACTGCAAAGGTCGTCTGGAAGAGATCACTTTTTAGCGATAACACCGCCCACTGTACATATTTTAGTTGTTATAATTATTTATTGATTTATGAATAAACAAGCAACTGTTGCTGTTGTGCCTATATCCCTGTGGGAATTGTTATTCAATTCAATATTTTTATTTCAGACCACATAATAAGTCCATAAAATAACTAAACACATTAAGCAACATATGTTATGTATGATTAAGTTTTTTGAGCACGAATTGATATTGATAGATTGGTTTCCAAAATTCTAAATTGTTTCTTTTTTTTATTGTAAGACATATAATAAAGAAACTGAAACTGAAACAGCTTCACGACTTTAATCCCCAGGCTCGGTAGATATCCCCTCAGATCTCTTAGTATGACATACTAACTCCAGATTCTTTTGAGGATGTCTAAAGGGGGTAGTCAGAGGTACGCCCAAACATTAAATTTGGCACAAACCCACATTTTGCAGTAGTTGGTATTCCATACGTGACAGGTTGCAAGCCCATCGCCGCTGTTATAGTACTAACTGGTTTCCTCACGATGTTTTCCTTCACCGTTTAAGAGCACTGGCATTGCGCACATAAATTTTTCGATAGGAAAAATCCATTGGTGCACGACCGGATTCGATCCTGCGACCTTACGATCGGAAGGCGGGGTCACTCCCACTAGACCACCCGTGCTCTCAATAAAGAACTTTACAATAAAGAACTTTCATTAATTCATACTCCAATCACATTCATACCTAAAACTCTGTCTGTTACATGATGAGTCACTAACATTATGTAACAAATATATTGTATGACTCAATTTTAAGGAAACATTAGGGGAAACCTGTTGGTAATCAGCAACTCACGAGAAAGGATGTCACCGTTTTAAATTACTAATAATAAAGTGGGTTATACTACCTGGAAGAATTTTATAGGTTGCATATTCATTGTAAAAACAATTCAGGTGTAAAATCCTACAAATATTATAAAAGCCAAAGTTTGTAAGTATGGATGGATGGATGTATGTTACTCTTTCAGGTAAAAACTACTGAATGGATTTTAATGAAACTTTACAATAACATAGCTTATACATCAGAATAACACATAGACTACAATTTTTAAAGATATTGTGTGAATTGTCCAAAATATGACGATAAGTGTCAAATAAGTGGATCTATGACATCTGAATAAAATAAACTTTAATAATTCCATGGACATTATTTGTGCCCTCCATCCATCAACTAGAGATGTCAAGCATCATGTGCCTATTATTTCACCGGCAACCAACCCCTTCAAACTAAGCACAGCAATACTGCTGGCAGCAAAAATTGGCATATGTAATTCTTCCCTTAGACAGATCAATGCATTACAAAGAGCTCTACAACCCTTATCAGTTATTCACCTTTCTGTAAGCTTATAATATAAGTAAAGTTGTCTCCTATTGCCCATCCTAAGGGGAATATGAATTTCTGAACGTCTTCATCACTTTGAAATGTCTTAAAGCTAGGTGACTCTAGGTGCCAGTTCCACGCGACCAAAGCCTAGAAGAACAGGCAACAAACTTACGGCTTGGTTCCTACCGTTCTTTTGTATGATCCTTTTACAAAGTAATATAATACAATATTGAAGTTTAGTGATACCTTCTACCTGCCTATCCAATACTAGTAATCTACAGCTGTGACTGGCTGGCTTGCATAGATAAGCTATGATTGTTTTCACCTCCAGAAACCTATTCAATAGACTATAATCACGGTGTTCTTAAGTAAGACCTGCAATGGCTCTGCAATACTGCAATACACTATTTTGAAGAATAAACTACAATAAAAAAATCAATAAGATTCTAGAGGTAACATACTTTAGGTATGGTAATGTCTCCAAATTTATGCAAGTAAAAAAAATTGATAGGTAGGTAGGTAGGTACGCAGAACACAAAAACAGCAAAAAGTAAGGTAACATTTCTAAATGTACCTATGTAAATATGTAAAACATGTTTAAATTGTTTAGGATGACCTAATTTTAGTCAGCTCAGTGTGTTGTGTTTGTGTACCGGAATACTGTTCACAGTCAGTTTACTTCAGTAAATACGTCAGTATATACCTAAATACGTTTCTCAAGTTGACTATGGCGACCCATTTACCGCGATTTCCGCCACGGATATTTATACCTGATCCGTATAAGGCCTATGCGAATATGTAGCTTCAATACGTGGTATTTACTCATCAAATAACGTAGTCAATTAATCCTTGTTCTAGATGCCCTTGAAACGCGGAGACACCGAAAATTACTAAATTATTATCTTGATGCACTCACCGGGTTGTAAATTGGTGGCGCAGCCATGGTGTGGTGGTTTTTAAAGCAGTGGATGATTTGCACAAAGGTTTGTTGGGGATCTAGATAGATTTACACTTAAAAACTACGCTAGAATAAGGCTGGCGCCTAAAAATAAAGATGCCGAGTGGAGAAATCGAAACGAATTGAATTGAATCGAACCGAAGAATGGCGTCACATGTCAGTGTGACGTACGTGACGTATTTAACTGTGAGTGACGTCAGTGAGTTGTTTATTGTATAATAGTCACCTTCCCACAGACTATGTTTAGGTAACAATAGATTCTAAACAAGCACAGCATTGAGTAAGTGCTACAAAGTGAAAAAAATCGAAATGCCTTGTTTGGATAATAGCATTGGGATGGTTATTTATCTATTGTAATGAGGGAAAACCCGAGAGAAAAACCAAAAACCCCGTGTGTTAGAAAACCCGAAAATCTGTCACTTTCAATTAAAAAAATCATTGTCGGCTGTCATTGTATTGGATTGTTGTTAGGTTGGTATACATGCTGTGTTGTCATACTAGTTCAATTGGCGTACTTCAGGGTAGTTTATGAAGAAATAGGTACCTACCAAAAATTAGCCCCTTGACAAGGTCCGTCCGAGTGAAGTGAAGTGAGGGACAGTTTTGTTGGTGAGTGAGTTTTTTCTGGTTTTGTCTGTCTCTGTATCATGAATTGAAATAAGAAGCGTAGAATTACTTACTTCCCTAATTAAATTACGCAGAAAACCACCACTATATTATTCTGCTATACATTACTCGCTTACGATCAGAGAAGTCGAGCAACTCTCACTTGAAAATGACGCTAGAAGGAAATAAAGATGAGGCGGACAAATGCATAGAAATAGCTCAAAGTGCATTCACTGCTGGGAATCCTGAAAAAGCTGAGAAGTTCCTGCTGAAAGCGGAGAGACTGTATCCCTCGGCGCGAGCTAAGGAGCTTCTGACGCGAGTTCGAGCTGCTGGGCCGTCGGCTGCTACTCCTAAACGAGCTGCCGAGGCCACAAGTAATGAGGAAGTTAGGAGACGTAAGACTCCAACGCATACGACCCCTCAGAGAGAGTACACTCAGGACCAGTTAGAAGCGGTCCGTCGTATCAAGACTAAGTGTAAGGATTATTACGAAATACTTGGTAAGTCTGCCTTCGTAATTATCGATGTACGTGTTCCTTGCACATCAAGGTCGTTTCGACCAACTTTTTTGTTTGTTGTCATCATACTTTACTATTCTTTGTTTAAGAATTTATTTCAGTTGATAATATCCTTTCACAACACCTGTTTTGAAAGAACTATTGACACTACAACTCAGTTATTCACAAAACATAGTATGTAATAAGTAATTGATTCATATGAATACACACAACATAATAAATATTTTATTTATTTATCATTTATTGCACAAAACAAAGTTAAAGCACAAAAGGAGGGCTTAATGCACAAGCATTTTCTACCAGCCCCCCTAAGTAGTAAGAGTAATAGAGCTCTTTGTGAAGGGCCTGTCCGGGGAAGTACTACCACACCTTTTTTTGCCGCCAAGCAGCAATACTGTGTTTCGGATTGAAGAGTGTGGTTGCCGGTGTAATTACAGGCACATGAGCCTTAACATCTGTATGCCTCAAGTTGATGGACGCAGGGCAGTGCATCGTAGGGCATGTTCCTATTGTGCGTGACTTATGAAGCAATGCTTTAGGTTATAGGTGATGGTTACCATTTAACATCAGGTGGGTCATCTGCTTGTTCCGTCAGCTAGTTGAATAGGAAAAAAAAGAGAGGTATATAAAAAAAGAAAATTATAAGTACCTACCTAGCTCCTCAGTTTTATTTTACAGATTTAGGTACTTGGTACTACCTACTTGGTATTGTAAAATAGGTATGTTAACTCGAGATAGCACCAGCACAAACCATAGTGATTTGAGATGCTATTTTTTAAAAAATAAATGTATCCAGTTGTTAATTGTAAAAAAATACACAAGACTAAAATGAAGTTGATGATATTAGTTTGTAGGGACTTGTACTTTAGTATGTAAAGTCAAAGTCAAAAGGTATTTATTCAATAAAATCACAAGGATCCCTTTGAAATGTCTTAAAGCTAGGTGACTCTAGGTAGCTAGGTACTCGATTAAAGTCTAGAAGATTTCAGATTTATTTATTGCCAACATGTACATACATAGCTTAGGTCGAAGGTAGCTATTAAGCAAGAACACATACCCTGTAGGGCGTTGCAAATTAAGTAGTTATAAGGTAGGTACAATTCATACTAAAAAAGAACAGGCAACTAACTTGTGGTTGTAGTACTAAGAGATCCGAGGGAATGTCTTTTATGCCTGGGGATCAGTCTTAAGCCTTTCATTTTGATTAAATAACAGTCTAAATGAAATGCTTTAAATTTTGTTTTGTATCGATAACTTAGCTGTTCTCATTGGACATCAGCTGGAGTTGTTTACCGTTGCTACAGGGAGGCGCAAACGATCAAGAAAAGTCCCCGAGTCCTGTTAGTTTGTATAAGGCGAAGACAAGAGCTAATGCGACTCTCGGTCGCACATTTCGACATGTTGAAAGATATAAAATCACTTAACTTATTTTCGAAAAATCGCGATCATTTTGTGTGCAATCACATTGCACACAGTTTAGTAAAAATTTCATTTTGATCGATACAAGTTTTCATTATATGTATGTTAGTTAACAAGTTATATTATATGTATGTTAGTCCGTAAGGTATTTATTGATATGGGTCATGGCATTATCTACACTATCTACACTATCTACACTAATATTATAAAGAGGTAAACTTTGTATTTTTGTATTTTTGTATTTTTGTATTTTTGTATGTAACGAATAGGCTCAAAAACTACTGGTCCGATTTCAAAAATTCTTTCACCATTAGAATGCTACATTATCCCTGAGTAACATAGGCTATATTATATTTTCAAAAAAATCAGGGATCCTTACTAAAACTTCAATAATGTAACCCAAGGTGGAAAACAAAAAACCTTACATCGCGTGCGCTGCGAAAACTATTGAAGATAGAACAAAATAATGTACTACGATTTTGTAGAACACGTTATCATCTACAAAAAATGTCGCGACAGCATATGTCTAACTATTATAGTTATGTCACAATAAGTGTTCTTTTATTATAAAAAATTAATTGAAATGCCTCCGCTAGAAAAGGGTCTTTATTTGTACCTTGGTATTAATCCTTATCCAAATAAACCATTTCATAAATAAGACGGTTTCAATACCTATAGATTACTTCTTAAATTTTTCAAATCGGACATTCCATTCAAAAGATATGACGAAATTAAAAATGTTTACGGGTCCACGGTTCACGCGCGGGGTGCGATTTCACTCACTCAAGGAAAAGCGCGTGCAAATGTATGAAATAAGTAGATGCGAGGCTCGAACCCACGGTCTAAGTTTATCCTAAAATGTTCAAAAAATTTATGACCACCCATGCGAAGCTGGGACAGGCCGCTAGTATTTTATATAATGTCAGGTTGCCTGAAATAAATGTATTATTATTATTATTATTATTATTATTATTGCCACTGCTCTTAATCAGTGAAGGCAAATATAATTGAAATTGGTGTGTATAGGCATTTTGGATGGATAGATAGATATAAATACTATATTTTATGCAAAGGAAAACACAAACTGAGACATTGAAAATTTAGTACAATGGACGGCCTTACCGTTAAGAGTGACCTTTGGGTGGAAATGATAAAACGAAAATCAGAAAGATGGTGGTGTAAACAAAAGCTTATTTTAACTATTCCTGAAATGTTATATTTATATTCAATAGGAGTAACCAAAGAAGCGACAGACTCTGACATCAAGAAGGCATATAAGAAGCTTGCTTTGCAACTGCACCCTGACAAAAACCATGCCCCCGGCGCTTCCGAGGCTTTTAAGGTTAGTATACAAATAATAATAACCTAGTAGACTGTCCAAGGGATGGAGGAGATCTTCTGTTTGTGGAACAAGATTAGGCACAATCTCACCAAAGTCTTGTTGACAGAGCTTTTAGATTTATCGATTTTGGTTGTTGAGAGATCTCTGTGAATCTGGTGCTTTTTCAATTACGATATTATTGCTTTTCTGTATTTTTATTTCGAAAAGTAGGTGTCTAAATGAACCTGTATTCATCATCATCATCATCATCATTCGACAGCCTTCACAGCTCAGTTGGTAGTAGCTCTGCCTTCTGCGCCGTAGGCCGTGGGTTCGATCCCCACCGAGAACAAACATTAGTGTGATGAACATTGATGTTTGTTCTCTGTCTGGGTGTTATAATAATATTATAACTTAAGTATGTATTAAAAAAAAAAGTACATATGTATTATATCAGCTATCTGGTTGCCATATCACAAGCTTTGGCTTAGTTTGGAGCTAGATAGTGCTGTGTGGAAAGTTCACCAATATTTATTATTTATCATCACCCTATGTTAGTCCACTGCTGAACGTAGGTCTCTCCCAAGACGCGCCACTGAGCCCGGTCTTCGGCTCTTCTCGTCCAGAATTTGCCAGCTACATTTCGTAGATCGTCGCCCATATTTTCATATTCGCTCTTAATTTCCTCGAATAGTTTTCTAAATTTAGGTACCTATAGGTGTGAAAATTTCGGAACCATAAAAATATTAGCTAAATAGGGAAAATAACGTAATTTTTCAACCCAGAACTACAACGTTTTTGAAGTTTCTATGTTTGCCTGGCAAGCGCGTATCCACCGTTGTGGGCACGATGGGCATGCCCATACCCTAATAGCCGTGTGACGTCTCACACAGTGTTTGCCCCACGACTTTGTCCACGTGGAACTACACTACAAAACTTTGGTCAGACCGTCATCCTACTAATATTATAAACGCGAAAGTATGTAAGATGGATGGATGGATGTTTGTTACTCTTTCACGTTAAAACTACTGAATGGATTTTAATGAAACTTTACAATAATATAGCTTATACATCAGAATAACACATAGGCTACAATTTATAGAGATATTGTGTGACTAATCCTGCGCAGACGAAGTCGCGGGCACCAGCTTGTATTATATACTGTAAATATGTCCATGTTGCCATACCCTATGCAGGGTCCATGTGATACTTACTAACACCCAACAACTATGTATGTACCTAACCTAAACCATGTGTAAGCAATAAATATATTGAGTATTGAGTATGTCTAATGATGCAGAATGCACTATATCGATCATGAGCGAGTTTATATAAGACTCGCAGTCGCATTTCGGGGTGGCTGTGACCACAACCTTTTTCGAGGTCTGGATCCGCGTCTGTTGAGTCATGAATAGAGATCATATTTACCTAAAGTTAATTTTTGGCTAACAAATTATGGAAGCGGCTTCTTAGGATACTTTTATTAAAATTAAAATCCCGGGATTGCATAAATAATCGGATGTATACAGGGTGCCACGTTACATGTGTAAGCCGAAAGGGGGTGATTCTGGGCCCCGAGGGGCATTTTACGTTGTAACAGGGCAATAATTGCCCAGAATTACAAATACATGAATGACAATTATTGTTTTATTTTCCCGAGACCCCGGGATTTTTCGATAAAAAGTGCTTTCCATAATAGTCAACATCTCAACTTTAGGTAAATATGCATCCGAATATCCGATCTCTAGTCATGAAGCTGCTTCTATGTAATTACAGGCTATCGGCAATGCAGCAGCAATCCTCACGGATCCGGAGAAACGGAAGCAGTATGACATCCGCGGCTCCGACCCAGCACCGGCCACGCAGCACTTCCACCAGTACTACGCGCGAGGGTTCGAGTCTGACCTGACTGCCGAGGAGCTCTTCAATATGTTCTTTGGAGCTGCTGGTATTTACAACTTTTATTTATTTTACTTAGCCTGGATGGATATAGGAGTAATATAGGAGTAGAGGCAGGCCAAAGAAAAGATGGATGGACGGTGTGAAAGATGACATGAGTAAGAAAGGAGAGACTGCTGACATGACGGCTGATAGAGGAGAGTGGAGGGAAAAAACCTGTTGTGCCGACCCCACATGAAGTGGGATAAGGCATGGTGTCTCATTGCCTACAAAGCATTTTTAGTTCCAATTAAACATCAATAGATGGCGATACCGGTTGCGATTGAAATATTGATATTGGTTTTAGTCCAGAAAAAAGTATTATGGTCATGAATAGCTTATGTTATATTGTAAAAAATTCTCCCTTATGCACAGGAAGATGAGGAAATAAGCTGTTAATGAAATCTTCATGTTTTTACAATAATCATTATTGACCACGTTTTTTCTTGCGGAAATTATTTGAACTACGTTGTGGTTCAATTTCAACAAGTTCAAAAGATGCCACTATTTGCGTTTATCGAATTTTTTCGTTTCTTAAAGAGGCATTTTACTACGTACCTACCTACGTAAAAAATAAAAAATTATTAATATAAAAAAACGGTGTATATTAACATGATTCGATTTTTAGCCACGGAAATAAGAGTTGCTAGATACTTCTACTAGTACAGAATAAATAATAGGACTCTTACTGCGACGCAACAAGGTGCAATTCATCTTGCATAATTTCACTTTGCAATTTTCATTGCCGCACTCTTCTAACGTGAAACTCTGTCGCTGTCAGCGCTGGTGCTGGCGCGGGCCAGACAGCGACAAAATTCTGAGCCAAAAATTATGCCTTTTTAAGGGGCTAACAACCATCAAACAACTTCTCGCTCGCATGTTTCGACATGTTGAAAGATATAAAACCACTAAACTCACGTTCGAAAAATCTGAATAAACCATTTTGTGTGCAATGTGATTGCACACGAAATGGTTTATTATTTTATTGGTAAATGCTTATTTTAGTAAAAAAAAAAAACATTTTAATCGATACAAGTTATCCTACTCAAAAGTTTGCATTAGTACAAAAACTAGTTACTTACTTTTACCTTACTTTTGAGTAGGAAAAAACTGATTGATTATATATCTTTCAACATGTCGAAACGTGCGAGCAAGAAGTTGTTTGATGGTTGTCAGCCCCTTAAACTTTACGGACGTACGTAGTGCCGTAGGAAGAAAATTATTTATTACGTCAACGCAAGTATATAGTTGGTAGGTAAGTACAAAGTTTACTTGACCTACCTACTTTAGTTATCCGCTCAGCATCAGGTGTCACTTCAATTATTTTAGAAGACCCACCTGATGTTCAGCGGCTATCAACGATGGCCAACTACTAGGTATCTCAAATCCAAGAAATAAGCGCTCAACATCTTGGAGTGGGTGGTGAAAGGTAACCATTCAACATCAGATGGGCTATTTTATGTTGAGAGATTACGTCTATAACCAACTTTTGTCAATTATTTCCTTTTCATATTGTACGAAAAACGGGTTCTGTTATTAAACACATCATCTACTTTAGGATTTCCACAAATAGGTAGTGACCATTCAACATCAAGTGGGGTGATCACTAATTATCGGGTGAGAAGTAACCGCGTGACTCCAGGTAGCTCAAAAGAGGTAACAGCTCCACATCAGCTAGGCCATCAGATGTAACGCTTTTACATCAGCTTGATGCCATCAGGTGGGCCATCAGTTGAACGGCTAATAAGAGGGTCGACTTCATCTCAAATTCAATAGGTTATCGCTTTTCTTCTGGTGGGTTTTTTTTTAAATAATGAACTTCGTCACAAAATTATAAATTCAAAGAATCAAAAAGAAACGATATGTAAAGTAAAAATGGGGAAAAGTACTTTACTTGTTGCACGGTAAGGTTGATTACACAATAAATGTTATTTAACCTACGTCTTTTCATATCTAAATGAAAAGATTTCCTCATTTTTGGTGACGAATAATCATAAGTGTGAGATAGTATTAAGAAGATTTGTGACTTTATTACAAGGATCTATGGTTCTGATTGGGTTGAACTTTAAACTGTTTTAAAACTTTTGTCTCAGGCTTAATTTACATCGCACGGGTTGGAATGAAAGCGACTTTTTGCAACGAAATTGTCCATAGCATAGTGAGCTTTATGTCAATTAAATAACATACAAACTAAATACGAGCCAAGTAGCTAGGGAGCTCGAGAATGCGCAAGGATTATTTGGAAGACTAATTTAGTAGTACTTCTAACAGCCTTAATAGCTCAGTTGGTAGTAGGTCTGCCTTCAGCGCCGGAGGCAGTGGGTTCAATCCTCACCGAGAATAAACATTTTTGTGATGTAAATAGAATTTTGTTCTCTGTCTGGGATTTTTAAGTAGGTCTATAAATTACCTACCAGTAAAAAAAAGTATATCATATATTAGTATTTTGTCATTATTAGCTTTGATTTTGTAAGTCACCCGCTATCTAGGTACCTAGGTTAATTGTTGATCGAAGCACGGGACACGACGAAATGACCACTGAGTGTGTACATATTTTGATTTTGCCTCTTTAAACTAAATTGAGGCACAAGTTGGGAGTTTTTCCCAAACTTTTACCCTGTTACTTCTTGTTGCGAATAGATCACATTAACGCCTGCAAAATTGAATCAGCGATCAGTCAGTGCCTCCGAACTAAAACAGCCTAGTGTTCGAGCAAAAAAGTAGGTAGGTAGTTAGGTACCTAATACATCCTACCTACTTAAACAAATTTCCAAAGGTAGCGTCAACATCTTACCTTAAAAAAATACTTAAACGAATAGATGTAGACTACACAATAACACAATGACATACCTATCATAGGTACCTACTACTTATTAATCTGTGTCGATTCTTATTTTGAAACAAAACTGGCAAAACTATCATTGTGGGCGAAGGACTGCGTGCGGACACAGAATAAATAATAGTACAGAACTAATTTACTAATAGGCAGAACTCATTTTATCGCCATCTATTGGTTGTAAGTGCATTTTACGTGATGCCGCTTGCTCGCAACGCAACTTCGCGACATCTAGCGGCTATGCGGGCTATTTTGTTTAGCTATTCGGGCTATTTCATTTAGCCCGAAAAATTGTCCGAGTTAAGACTGAAACCGTTTCAATGTATGGGATGAGGTATCTGTACTAGTATTCTCTTATCTGTGCCCTTGGTATAACTGCTTGACAAGTTTTTTTAGGAATGCCTATAATAATCGAGTAACGGCTGATTTCTTAAAGCTCGATCAAAACTAATCGGATGTCAAGTCACTCGCCATTTCAGCTATTACATCGAATTAGATAGATATAGCAAGTGACTTGACATCCAATTAGTTTTGATCGGGCTTTCAGAAACCGACCGTAAGCCTCTAAATTGTGGCAAGATAGATTTTATATTGTATTTTGAATCAATAAAAATAATACGTTTACAAGTAATGAAATAAAACCCCCTGAAGGTTTAAATACAAGTATTGGAACACCTAGTATATCACTATTATGCCACTGTGTACGTTCACACTTTCTGTAAAATATATTATTCTCGGAAAGTGAACTCTGAGAAATAAATATCTTTAACATGAGACTTGAGACGCAGCGAGCGAGAAGTTGTTTGACGGTTGTCCCCCTCTTAACTTTACATCTCAGAGTGATATCTTTGGACGTGCTCTTGGAGAATACATTTTGTTATAGAACAGAAAGAGCAGCTCAAGATCAGGAGGTATATTTCCCGTCAGTTTTTCTTATAAAAAATGGAGAAAAAGTAGTATATTTACGAGCTTAAGATACCCAAGCCTGTATTTTATAGATCAAGGCCGACCTTTGAAGCCTTATTTAGGTTTTTATGGCGTCTCAGACGGCTAGTACCTCATTCAAGATTATGTGTTCTTGATGTGCTGAAGACCTTACTAGAAATATCTTTGTAGTAAGTTAATAATATAGAAATGAAATGAAAATAGCCTCACACGAAAATAGACTCACAGCTTTGGAAGAAGAAAAAAAAGAAAATTTGTAAAGTTCCTAACTAGTTATTGTATAGTAACTAGAAATAGTATAGTAACTAGTTATTGTATAGTAACTAGAAATAGTATAGTAACTAATTATTGTATAATAACTAGAAATAGTATAGTAACTAGTTATTGTATATTAACTAGAAATAGTATAGTAACTAGTTATTGTATAGTAACTAGAAATAGTATAGTAACTAGTTATTGTATAGTAACTAGAAATTGTATAGTAACTAGTAATTGTATAGTAACTAGAAATAGTATAGTAACTAGTAATTGTATAGTAACTAGTAATCGTATAGTAACTAGTAATTGTATAGTAACTAGAAATAGTATAGTAACTAGTTATTGTATAGTAACTAGAAATAGTATAGTAACTAGTAATTGTATAGTAACTAGTAATCGTATAGTAACTAGTAATCGTATAGTAATTAGTACCTAACTAACTAAAAAAAAATATCTCTGTGCGTCGCAAAACGGACTATGATTCAGCAATAAGTTGGTTGCAAACTTTAATCCTACTGAACGGAAGATTTCCTCTCAGATCGCTTTTTTATACAACTATCTAAACACCTGATGTTACGTGGTAACCATCACCTAAGAAAACCATAACTAAGAAAACATTGCCACGTAGGTAAGTCACGCAGATATAAACCTGTACCATGGTGTCTCATTGCCTACAAAGCATTTTTAGTTCCAATTAAACATCAATAGATGGCGATACCGGTTGCGATTGAAATATTGATATTTGTTTTAGTCCAGAAAAAAGTAATAAGGTCATGAATAGCTTATGTTATATTGTAAAAAAATCTTCCATAAGCACAGGAAAATGAGGAAATAAGCTGTTAATGAAATCTTCATGTTTTAACAATAATCAATATTGACCACGTTTTTACTTGCGGAAATTATTTGAACTACGTTGTGGTTCGGTTTCAGAAGTTCAAAAGATGACGCTATTTGCGTTTATCAATTTTTTCGTTTCGTTTAAAGGCATTTTACTACGTACCCATAAGTAGGTAAAAAACTAAAAAATAATTTATTTACTATTAATTTATAAAAACGGTGTATAGGAACATGATTCGATTTTTTGCCACAGAAATAAGAGTTGCTAGATACTTCCACTAGCACAGAATAAATAATAGGACTCTTACTGCGACGCAACTAGGTGCAATTCAGCTTGCATACTTTCACCTAACCATTGCCGCACTCTTCTAACGTGTAACTCTTTCGCTGTCTAGCGCGGAGTGAGTCAAAAATTATTCCTATTATGTGCAGTGGCTTCATAGCATGACGGGTTAAGGGGCTGACAACCATCAAACAACTTCTCGCTCGCATGTTTCGACATGTTAAAAGATATCAAATCACTTATCTCATTTTCGAAAAATCGCAATTAACCATTTTGTGTGCAATAACATTGCACAAAACTGATTGATTTTATACCTATCTTTCAACATGTCGAAACGTGAAACTGTTTGATGGTTGTCAGCCCCTTAAACTTTACCTACGTAGTACCGTAGAAAGAAAATTATTTAATAACTAGCGGCCTGTCCCAGCTTCGCATGGGTGGACATAAATTTTTTCAACGTTTTAGGATAAACTTACACCGTGGTGGGTTCGAATCATTCGCACGCCCTTCTAACTCGCGCCTTGCCCGGGCCCGCGCTTAGAGAGAACGCGAACCATGACCCGCGCGTCGTTTATATTTTTAAAATCTTTTGAATGGAATGTCCGATTTGAAAAATTCAAGAAGTAATGTATAGGTATTTAACCAGTCTTGAATATGAAAAGATTTATTTGGATAAGGATTAATACCAAGGTACAAATAAAGAGCCTTTTCTAGCGGCGGCATTTCAATTAAATTTTTATAATAAAAGAACACTTATTGTGATACATTATTTTGTTCTATCAATAGTTTTCGCAGCGCACGCGATGTAAGGTTTTCTTTTTCCACCTTGGGTTACATTATTAGAGTTTTAGTAAGGATCCCTGATTTTTTTGAAAATATAATATAGCCTATGTTACTCAGGGATAATGTAGCATTCTAATGGTGAAAGAATTTTTGAAATCGGACCAGTAGTTTTTGAGCCTATTCGTTACATACAAAACAACAAAAATACAAATCTTTTCTCTTTATAATATTACTAGCGGCCTGTCCCAGCTTTGCATGGGTGGTCATAAATTTTTTGAACATTTTAGGATAAACTTATACCTCGCGTTCGAGCCTCGCGTCTACTTATTTCATACATTTGCACGACCCGTGCACCCGTTAACATTTTTAATTTCGTCATATCTTTTGAATGGAATGTCCGATTTGAAAAATTTAAGAAGTAATCTATAGGTATTGAAACCGTCTTAATTATGAAATGATTTATTTGGATAAGGATTAATACCAAGGTACAAATAAAGACCCTTTTCTAGCGGAGGCATTTCAATTATTTTTTTATAATAAAAGAACACTTATTGTGACATAACTATAATAGTTAGACATATGCTTTTGCGACATTTTTTGTAGATGATAACGTGTTCTACAAAATCGTAGTACATTATTTTGTTCTATCTTCAATAGTTTTCGCAGCGCACGCGATGTAAGGTTTTTTGTTTTCCACCTTGGGTTACATTATTAAAGTTTTAGTAAGGATCCCTGATTTTTTTGAAAATATAATATAGCCTATGTTACTCAGGGATAATGTAGCATTCTAATGGTGAAAGAATTTTTGAAATCGGACCAGTAGTTTTTGAGCCTATTCGTTACATACAAAAATACAAAAATACAAAAATCCAAAAATACAAAGTTTACCTCTTTATAATATTAGTGTAGATTATTAGTGTAGATGTAGATGTCAACGCAAGTATACATATAGTAGGTAGGTAAGTAAAAAGTTTACTTGACCTCCCTACTTTAGATTTATACCTTTTAGAACTTTAGACCGCTCAGCATCAGGTGTCACTTCGATTATCTTAGAAGACCCACCTGATGTTCAGCGGTTATCGACGAAGGCCAACTGCTATCTCAAATCCAAGAAATAAGCGCTCAAAATCTGGGGGAAAGTGGTAAAAGGTAACCATTCAACATCAGGTGGGCTATTTTATGTTGAGAGATTACCTCTGCAACCAACTTTTGTCAATTATTTTCATATTGTACGAAGCAAACAGAAACGAAACGAAACGAAACGATAAATATGTAGCTTGCAAAGTAAAAATGGGGAAAAGTAATCAACCTTACAGTTCAACAAATAAGGTCAAATATGTTATGTCTTTTCATACCTAAATGACGTGTGCAATTTATATACTTTCTTCGTTTTTGGTGACGAATGATCATAAGTGTGAGATAGTATTATGAAGATTTGTGACTTTATTACAAGGGTTTATGGTTGTGATTAGGTTGAACTTGAAACTGTTTTAAAACTTTTGTCTCATGCTCAATTTACACTGCTGCGGGTTGGAATGAAAGCGACTTTTTGCAACTAAATTATCCATAGCATAGTGAACTTTATGTCAATTGTATAACATACAAACTAAATAAGAGCCAAGTAGCTAGGAGAATACTCGAGAATCGTAAGGATTCTTTGGAAGACAAATTTAGTTTACATGTCTAACAGCCTTCACAGATCAGTTGGTAGTAGGTCTGCCTTCAGCGCCGGAGGCCGTGGGTTCGATCCTCACCGTAAATAAATATTTTTGTTATAAATATAGAATTTTGTTTTCTGTCGGGGTGTTAAGTAGGTATATAATATCAGTAAAAAAAGTATGTAACGTACCTATAAGTTTTATAATTAGTATAATAGCTTTGATTTGTAAGTGGCCCGATAATAATTATCTAGGTTGATTGTTGATCGAAGCACGGGATACAAAACACAGAATAGAAATGACCACTGTGTGTATACATATTTTGATTTTGCCTCGAACATTAAACAAAATTGAGACACAAGTTGGGAGTTTTTCCCAACCTTTTACCCTGTTACTTCTTGTAGCGTATAGACCCCACTAACACCTGCAAAATTGAAATAGCGATGATCAGTCAGCGCCTCCTTACTAAAACAAAAAAGTAGGTAGGTACCTACCTAATACATCCTACCTACATAAACAAATTTCCTAAGGAAGCATCAACATCTTGATTTTTATAATACCTACTTAAAACGAATAGATGTAGACTACACAATTAGGTACACAATGACATGTCATACCTAGGTATATGCAGATGGCTACCTATTACTTATTCATCTGTGTCGATTCTTATTTTGAAACAAAACTGGCAGAACTATCATTGTGGACGAAGGACTGCGTGCGGACACAGAATAAATAAATAATATACCTACCTATTTGCGTGCGGGTAGAATACATTTTATCGCCATCTATTGGTTGCAAGTGCATTTTACGAGATGCCGCTTGCTCGCAACGCAACCTCGCGACATCTAGCGGGATATTTTGTTTAGCTATGCGGGCTATTTCAATGAAATAGCTAAACAAAATAGCCCGCATAGCCGCTAGATGTCGCGAGGTCATTTAGCCCGAACGATTGCCCGAGTTAGGACGGTGCCATTTCAATGTATGGGATGAGGTATCTGTACTAGTATTCTCTTATCTGTGGATAAGGGCAGGAAAATGATGATGATGATATATTTTACTTAGTCTATTTCATCCCGTTCCTGGGCAAAGGCCAAGGTCTTGCTGATGGAACAAGCAGATGGCCCTCCTGATATTAAGTGGTAACCATCACCTATAACAAAGCATTGCCTCGTAAGTCACGCACGATAGGAACGTGCCCTACGCAGCCCTGCGTCCATCAACTTGAGGCATACAGATGTTAAGCCTCATGTGCCTGTAATTACACCGGCAACCACACTCTTCAAATCGAAACACAGCGTTGCTGCTTGGCGGCAGCAATTATGAAAAAGGCATGGTGGTAGTACTTCCCCGGACGAGCCCTTCACAAAGAGCTCTACTACTCTTAAAACGTATGGGTGTATCGTAGTTTGGGGCTAGATAGTGATGTGTGGAATGTCCACGAATGTCCACCAATATTCTCTGCCTTTATTTCCAGCGTTCCCTGACGGCAGAGGGCCCGGCGTCTACGCCAGAAGACGCGCCCGCGAACCGGAGGCAAGGGAGGCTCACGGCAGCCTGGTGCAGCTTCTGCCGATAGCAGTACTGGTACTGCTGTCCATGATGTCAGGATTCTTCATCAACGAGCCTGTGTTCAATCTGACGCCGACTGCTAAATATGCTGTGCCGAGGGAAACCGTGAATATGAAGGTAATTTTATTTTTTCTGCAATGTATGCTGTGAGGGATCCTGTTAATATGAAGGTAAATCCAATAATAAGGACTGATTCGGATCAGGAGCTATCTCTAGATCGTTTACAGCGGTCTGCAGGACTGCTAAGGGGCCATCCATAAATTACGTCACACGATAAGATGAGGGAGGGTTTCGAAGAAGTGTGACATTGTTTGGGTTGGGGAGGGGTCCCAAATTTTGTGACATCACATTTTTTCGCGAATATAATATTTTATATCTAAGTATTACAGTAAGTTAGTTTTAAGAGTAGTAGAGCTCTTTGTGTGTGTCTCGTCCGGGGAAGTACTACCACCACGCCTTTTTCTGCCGCCAAGCAGCAACGCTGTGTTTCTGGTTGAAGAGTGTGGTTGCCGGTGTAATTACAGGCACATGAGGCTTAACATCTGTATGCCTCAAGTTGATGGACGCAGTAGACGGCAGTGCATCGTAGGGCACGTTCATATCGTAGGTGATGGTTACAAACCAGCAGTTAGTATTCCATATCTGACAGGTGCTTTTGTCGTGTCACTAGTTCTTCCGAACAGTGTGGTGAAAGGATTTTAAGAGCACTTGACACATGTTATAGAACTTTTTAGGTTCTACGACATGGCGGTTTCCTCACGATGTTTTCATTTACCGTTTGAGAATACTGGCATTGTGCACATAAATTTTTGAATGTAAAAACTCATTGGTACGACCGGTTTTGAACCCACGACCTGACGAACGGGAAGCGGGGCCACTACCACTAGACCGCCAGTGCTCTTACGTGACAGGTTGCAAGCCCATCGCCGCTGTAATAATAAATTAAAAGAATTTTTCTGTTTCAGGTTCCATATTACGTGAAGGATAATTTCCACACAGACTACCAAGGATCGCTTCGGAGACTCGAAATGGCGATAGAGGAAGAATACATAGGTATTGTGGAATCCTCTTATATTCTATCCAGTATTCCTGCTGTTATTATACCTGCCTATTTGTAAATAATTTGCCGTGGGTTCGATCCCCACCGAGAACAAACATTTGTGTGATGAACATAGATGTTTGTTCTCTGTCTGGGTGTTATATAGTATTATAAGTAAGTATGTACAAAAAAAAGTATAATATGTATTATCAGCTATCTGGTTCCCATATTACAAGCTTTGGCTTAGTTTGGGGCTAGATAGTGCTGTGTGGTAAGTCCACCAATATTTATTTACTTAGTTAATTTATTCGTGGGTGCGTGTACTCGCCTAATAGCTACCTTAGACCTTAGCTATATAACTGAAGGTTGCCTATTAAGGTCGCCTGGAAGAAATGGCTTTCAGCGATAAGGCCGGCCATTGTACTTTATTAATTTACGCCTAGATTTATGTGTCTTTGCGTAGAATAAAGTGAAATGAAATGTTTTTATTGACAGAACACAGAAATGGTTAAAAATGAATATTACAGACAACGATAGGTAGGAACGTAGGTAAACAAAAAAATATACAAAGTCTTCCAATAATTGTGTTTAAAAACTTCAGGGGGCTAAAGTACCCATCAATATGAATAACTTTTTCAAAGGAACCAACACTGGTGGTGCGCCTTCCGATCCTAAGGTCGTCGGTTCGAAACCAGTCGTTCAAAAATTTATGTGCACAGTGCACTCTCAAACTGTGAAGGAAAACATCGTGAGGAAACCGGCATGTCGTGGAACCTAAAAAGTTCTATAACATGTGTCAAGTGCTCGAAAGGAGCCTCTTGAGGCGCACTTAAAATCCTCTCACCACACTGTTTCGAAAGAAACTATTAGTGACACGACAAGAGAGAGTAAATAAATAAATAAATGTTCCGCAGTGAGTCTACGCCACGCTTGCCAGCGCGAGAGGAACTATCGGGACAGTATGGCGTGGAAGGCTCGCAACTTCGGTGACTCAAAGCAGTACGCGGAAGCGCAGAAATTACGCACGCCCTCCTGCGAGAAACTGAACAACTTGCAACGATAGAGGCACAGGTAAATAAATAAATAATTTTTATTGTGGGACATGCTATTATGCGGCCGTGGGTCCATCTACAGGTCTGACATATTACTATCAAGAGTCCCGCTCGATTTTTTTTATACAACTAGCTGATGGAACAAGCAGATGGCCCACCTGATGTTAAGTGGTAACTATCACCTATATCAAAGCATTGCCTCGTAAGTCAGGCAAGGTAAGAGGGTGCCCTACAATGCACTGCCATGCGTGATGTTAAGCCTCATGTGCCTGTAATTACACCGGCGACCACACTCTTCAAACCGAAACGCAGCGTTGCTGCTTGGCGGCAGACAAAGGCGTGGTGGTAGTACTTCCCCGGACGAGCCACACACAAAGAGCTATACTACTATACCCTTTACGTTTAAATTAATATATATTTTTATTGTTTCAGATTTATAAAGGCTTCATTAGAGTCTAGTCCCTGACTTATTCCTTTATTCACCACGATTTATTAACAGAATTTTCACAAAAATCGCATATTTTAATGATAAGTAGAGATCGGATAATCGGATGCATATTTACCTAAAGTTAATTTTTCGCTAACAAATTACGGAAGCGGCTTCTTAGGGTACTTTTATTAAAATTAAAATCCTGGGATTGCATAAATAATCACGCGCCGCATAATTGCCACGTTACATGTGTAAGCCGAAAGGGGGTGATTCTGAGCCCCGAGGGGCATATTACGTTGTAACAGGGCAATAATTGCCCTGAATTACAATTACATGAATGACAATAATTGTCATTCGTGTCACTTAAATTTGAATTTCCTGGGATCCCGGGATTTTTCGATAAAAAGTGCTTTCCATAATAGCCAACATCTCAATTTTAGGTAAATATGTATCCAAATATCCGATCTCTAATGACAAGTCAAAAGGTATCTCAAGGATCACTTTGAAACGTCTTAAAGCTAGGTGACTCTAGGTGCCAGTTCCACGCGACCAAAGCCTAGAAGAACAGCCAACAAACTCACGGCTTGGTTCCTACCGTTCTTTTGTATGATCCTTGTTACAATGTAATAACATTATAATGAATTTCAGAGTAGTAGAGCTCTTTGTGTGTGGCTCGTCCGGGGAAGTACTACCACCACGCCTTTTTCTGCCGCCAAGCAGCAACGCTGTGTTTCGGTGAGAGTGTGGTTACCGGTGTAATTACAGGCACATGAGGCTTAACATCTGTATGCCTCAAGTTGATGGACGCAGGGCAGTGCATCGTAGGGCACGTTGATATTGTTCTTGACTTACGAGGTAATGCTTTGTTATAGGTTATGGTTATCACTTAACATCAGGTAGGCCATTAGCGTGTTCCATAAAATAGTTGTATAAAAAAAATCGTTAACGCAATTAAATTTAAAAGACAAACGACAAACAGAGATCCCATCTGATGTTGAAACAGCCTCTACTCAGGCACGGTAGATGTCCTATCAGATCTTTTACTACACAATACCATTTTAAGAAAATTAAAATATTGGAATACTATCAAGTCACAAATATACCTTTAAATATACCTTTTTAAATGAATATTATATGAAATACTTATACTGTAGTATGTATATTAGGTTGCCTGGAAGAGATCGCTCTCAGCGATAAGGTCACCCGTTGTTTTATCTAAATGTATGTTTTAACCCTGTACTATGTTTCTGTGTTGTGAACAATATAGAATTATGAATGTATCTATCTACACTAATATTATAAAGAGGAAAGATTTGTATGCTTGTAACGAATAAGCTCAAAAACTACTGGTCATATTTCAAAAATCTTTCACCATTAGAATGCTACATTATCCCTGAGTAACATAGGCTATATTTAAATATTTAAAAATAAATGTCCACCTGTGCGAAGCCAGGACCAGCCGCTAGTATACAAGGTATTCCAATACTTTAAAAACTTCAGGGGGCTAAAGTACCCATCAATATGAATAACTTTTTCTAAGGAACCAACACTGTGAACGCGAAAAAAAAAACAGCTGTTTCATACAACAGTTCAATACCTACCTGGCTAAAATGTATGAAACAGCTGTTTTTTTCGCGTTCACAGTGTTGGTTTCTTAGAAAAAGTTATTCATATTGATGGGTACTTTAGCCCCCTTAAGTTTTTAAACACAAGTATTGGAACACCCTGTATAATAAAATCACAAGAATCATTTTGAGATATACGGTTTTCGTGAAAATTATAGACTTATAGTCCCCCTTCCGAAAAAAAGCAATTTTAATTTTAATGAATGAATTATTATCAGATTTGTATTAATTTAAAACATTACAGGTTAGACCTAATACAATAGAGTGGTCAACAAACATAATTATAATCTACATATATATTTACACATTACATTACATGATAACACAAGAACAGTACCCCAAGTATGAGTTGTGTCACAGATAAGAGAGGTTGTGTTTACCATATTTGGTTTTTCGTTCTCGTTCCGTGTTCATTGCGGGTTTTGTATGAAGACGCGATAGAGATACCGATACGGAACTTTATGTTCTACTACAAATTTTCATCATACTTGCAACATAAAGTTCCGTATCGGTATCTCTATCGCGTCTTCATACAAAACCCGCAATGAACACGAAACGAGAACGAAAAACGAAAAACCAAATATGGTAAACACAACTCATACTTGGGGTACAGAACTACCAATGTCATAAAGCAAAAAATAAATAATTTAATCAATTATACAAGCAAATTATTTAAACAAATTTAAAAATAAATAATATTAATACCATTACATTCAAATCTTCATTTAAATATAAAATTGTGCTTGTACACCATGATCTTGTTTGCACCAACACTAGCGGTAACTAGCGAGTGCGGGTTCGAATCCGGGTACAGTCGCCTGCAAGATAGCTGCACTAGTTATTTTCAAAATTACGTCAGTATTTTTTTCACCAGACGCATTTTATAATATATTTTTTATGTTCGCAATCCACATCGCTACCGGATAATGAATTTTTAAAAAATAATGCCCCTATTTATATTGCCTGCCATTTTATCGCGGCTCTATAAAGTATATACTTGTCACTGTCACATTCATGCCAACGAAAAGAGGACAGCAACAGAATTACCGGTCTGATAAGCTAATGGAGCCCTCAGCGACCAATATGAAACAGATCATAAGTTTTCAAAAGACTAGAGCACTGGTGGTCTATTGGTAGCGGCCCGCCTTGCGATCCTAAGGTCGTGGGTTCGAAGGTCGTGCACCAATGAGTTTTTCTGTTCAAAAATGTATGTGCACAATGCCAGTACTCTCAAACGGTGTAGGAAAACATCGTGAGGAAACCGGCATGTCGTGGAACCTAAAAAGTTCTCATGTGCCAAGTGCTAGAAAAGAGCCTCTTGAGGCGCACTTAAAATCCTTTCACCACACTGTTTCGAAAGAAACTAGTAACACGCCAAGAGAGTTTTCAAAAGTCAGAATAGACACTAGTAGAGCAGACTGTACCTGTTTTGTGTACACATTCGGAGAATTATAAAATTAAATATTAGCTTGGATTTTTTTTTGCTGGTAGTAGAGGAATCAGGTTTTTTCTTTGTAAATTCACTGTATAGTACGCGTAACGAACCTAAGTCCCTCTGAAGTCAGGCACTATTGCAAATTATTATGAGTAGTAGAGCTCTTTGTGAAGGGTTCGTCCGGGGATGTACTACCACCACGCCTTTTTCTGCCGCCAAGCAGCAACGCTGTGTTTCGGTTTGTAGAGTGTGGTTGCCGGTGTAATTACAGGCACATGAGGCTTAACATCTGTATGCCTCAAGTTGATGGACGTAGGGCACGTTCCTATTGTTCGTGACTTGCGAGGCAATGCTTTGTTATAGGTAATGGTTACCACTTAACATCAGATGGTCCATCTGCTTGTTCCATCAGATAGTTGTATAAAAACAAATGCGATAATCAATTAAATATTTAAATTAATCGGTCATATTTTGATTAATGATAATTGTAGACGAGTCACATCCCCAGCCCCCTTCGCACCCCGCACTTTCCTTCAATCCGACACAAAAATAGCGACTGCGCAGCTAGCTGTAGCTAACTTCAGAGGGACTTAGATCCGTTGCGTGTACTTTAGGAGCTATGATTAGGTTTGGTATGTACTGGTACGATTATGGTCATGGCTTAGTTAGTGCTGGCACAATTACAATCATAGCTTGTTTAATACTGGTACAATTATAATCATAGCTTGGTTAGTACTGGTACAATTAAAATAGTAGCTTGGTTAGTACTGGTACATGTAAAGTCATACCTTGGTTCGTGCCGGTACGTTTATGGTCATGGTTTGGTCAGTGTCATTACTATTGTGGTCAGGGCTTAGTTAGTACTGGTACAAATAAAATCATGGTTTAGGCATGGCTTGGTATGTATCGGTTATGGTCATGGCTTGGTTAGTACCGGTAGGTTATAGTCATGGCTTGGGTAATACCGGTATGTTTACAGTCATTGATCGGTTAGTACCGGTACGTTTACAGCCATGGCTTAGTTTTAGTACCAATATGTTTACAGTCATGGCTCGGTTAATACCGGTACGTTTACAGCCATGGATTAGTTAGTACCAATATGTTTATAGTCATGGCTTGGTTAGTACCGGTATTTTTTACAGTCATGGCTTGGTTAGTACAGGTTATTTTACTGTCATGGGTTGGTATGTACCGGTTATGGTCATTACTTGGTTAGTACCGGTATGTTTACAGTCATGGCTTAGATAGTACCTGTATGGATACGGTCATGGCTTGGTTAGTACCAGTACCATGTGGGTTGGTACACTTGATACGCTTCTTTGTGAATACTTCTAGTGTTAGCACGTTAAATCCATATCTCTTGCATTTTATGTGATTGTTATTTAGTAAATTATATTAAATTATTTATTGAAAATATAACTGTATAGTATTGTAAGTTTCATTGTTTGACTTCAATAAAAGCTCAGAAAAATTCTTAGTTTTATTTCTATGTTTTGTCATAGGTGATGGTTACCACTTAACATCAGGTGGGCCATGTGCTTGTTCCATCAGCAGTAGTATAGAAAAACATTGCAACTAGCTGCCGCCCATGGCTTTGCTCGCATTTTAGTAGTGATTGCTATCATTAATAATAAGGCGTTCTCCCCACCCCTAACCTAAGGATGCAAGGTGAAGTGGCTTAACATTTGTATGCCTCAAGTTGATGGACGCAAGGCAGGGCACGTTCCTATCGTGCGTGACTTGCGATGCAATGCTTTGTCATAGGTAATGGTTACCACTTATCATCAGATGGACCATATGCTTGTTCCATTAGCCAGTTGTAAAAAAAAATCTAAATGTTTATAATGTACGGGGATCGTACTCACTGCCTATGCACAGAAGGCATAGCTACTACCAACTAAACCGAGTCCGTCAAATTAAAAGGTTATGTTGTGATAAATGCTTTATTTTGCTATAGATATTTTTAATAAACTACGCTTAATCTAATATCACACATTAATACATTATTTTTACTTGAGATTCATACTATACAACGTGTAACATAATACCTCTATAACCCCGAAAGCAGGGTATTCTACAGCTCATGGCGAACATCTTTTGTATTACAACTTTTGAAATTTCGTAGTTTTTCATTCATGAAATGCCTCTTATACGTTCCTCCAATATGAAACTAAACACACCATGAGGCAGCCCTATTCACAGCTGTTTGTACATTCCGTGTGTGCGTGACCTTGGTACTTACGTAAACAGTATCAGGGCTGTTGCAAATTTCTGAGACAATATTAAATTTACTTTTGTATGGGAATTTGGAAAACGATATATTGAACCTTGACACGCGTCAAAGTATTCCAGTGCTCGGTCTGATCTCTTGGTCTTTGGCCTTATAGGGGTATTATGTTACACGTTGTTTATGACTTAAATGAGGAATGTATAATAAATAATATGGTGGTACAAAAATCGCATAAGTTTAATACAAATTAGCTTAATTTGAAGTGTAAAATCTTTTTTTAGTACAACTTATAGGTAAAACGTTTGACCGCAATCTCACCTGTTGTTAAGTGGTGTATCACATGTTTTAGGGGCTGACAACCTTCAAAGTATGTACTCCTCGCTCGCACATGTCAATATTGAATTTCTGTTCAATTATAATAATTGAACAGAAAAACTCTTTGGTGCACGACTGTGGTTTCGAACCCACAACCTTAGGATCGGAAGGCGGGGCCGCTACCACTAGACCTCGGTGCGTTTTACTAGTTTTCGTACTTGGACAAACTTTACGGCCGGTTATTGAAGCTCGATTAAAACTACACCCACGGTCGTGCACCAATGAGTATTTCTGTCCAAAAATGTATGTGTACAATGCCAGTACTCTCAAACGGTGATGGAAAACATCGTGAGGAAACCGGCATGTCGTGGAACCTAAAAAGTTCTATAACATGTGTCAAGTACTCGAAAGGAGCCTCTTGAGGCGCACTTAAAATCCTTTCACCACACTGTTTAGAAAGATAAGTGACACGGCAAGAAGAAGAAGTTCTCTTCGCCTTACGCGCACTTGGTCCTTTCGATATGCTCAGGGGAGGGTTGCATATCGTGTATCCTTAGTAGATGCCTCGCTACATTCCTCCGTCGTGCAAAACTATGAGCGCATACTACGCATTTGTAAGTATACTGAGTGGCTCTATGTCTGTTTGCATGGATTCGCATTAGAGTGACAGATTTGAAGCGGGCCGGGCATTGTGTGCACTGAAAATACAAAAAAAAACATTTATTTCAAATTCTTAATCGATCCATACCGACAGCCTTCACAGCTCAGTTGGTAGTAAGTCAAGGTCAAAGTCAAAATGTATTTATTCAATAAAATCACAAGGATCACTTTGAAACGTCTTAAAGCTAGGTGACTCTAGGTGCCAGTTCCACGCGACCAAAGCCTAGAAGAACAGCCAACAAACTTACGGCTTGGTTCCTACCGTTCTTTTGTATGATCCTCTTACAATGTAATAATATAATATATTATTGAAGTTTAGTGAGGCGTAGGCATACAGAAAAAGGTAAACAAAATCAAATTTATAAGACAGCACACGCTACGCCTCAAACTAATAATAAGCTCTGCCTTCTGCGCCGTAGGCCGTGGTGATCCCCACCGAGAACAAATATTTGTGTGATGCACATAGATGTTTGTTCTCTGTCTGGGTGTAAATATATATTATAAGATGTATTTACAAAAAAAAAGTATATAAGTAGTATATCAACTATCTGGTTCCCATATTACAAGCTTTGGCTTAGTTTGGGCTATCTAGTCCCAAACTAAGCCAAAGCTTGTAATATGGTAGACACATAGATGATTGTTCTCTGTCCGGGTGTAAATATTTATTATAAGATGTATTTACAAAAAAAAAGTATATAAGTAGTATATCAACTATCTGGTTCCCATATTACAAGCTTTGGCTTAGTTTGGGACTAGATAGAGCTGTGTGGAAAGTCAAGCAATTTTTTTTTTATTATATTTTATAGTTACTTGAATCAGCATTAGAAAAATTAAATTAGCATTACAAAAATGCAATATTTAAAATCAAGTCAATATTAAATCTTATAATTAAGAGAAAATAATATTTTATTTTTTTATTATACAACTAGCTGATGGAACAAGCATATGTTGCCCACCTGTCCACCTGATGTTAAGTGGTAACCATCACCTATAACAAAGCATTACCTCGTAGCATTATCACGCACGATAGAAACGTGCCCTACGATGCACTGCCCTGCGTCCATCAACTTGAGGCATACAGATGTTAAGCCTCATGTGCCTGTAATTACACCGGCAACCACACTCTTCAAACCGAAACACAGCGTTGCTGCTTGGCGGCAGAAAAAGGCGTGGTGGTAGTACTTCCCCGGACGAGCCGCACACAAAGAGCTCTACTACTGTTAAACTTTTAAGAGTCGTAGAGCTCTTTTTTTTCGTATAGTACCTGTACAGTTTTCTCGGGAAGATGGATGGCGATATGCTGAAGGTAGCTACTCTTCCGGTGGAAGCCGACGCCGCATTCAGCGCACACGTATGGCTTCTCTCCCGTATGCAGACGTTCGTGGATCTAAATAAACAAAATTACGACTGAAATACGTACATACATACATAAAATCACGCCTGTTTCCCATAGGGGTAGGCAGAGACCACGGATTTCCACTTGCTACGGTCCTTTCGCTTCATTCACTCTCATAACATTCTTCATACATTCTCGTCGGTTTAGGGCCGGTTTCACCATGCTCTGTTAGATTAACAAAGGATTAAAGGGTCGTTAAATATGTCAAAATTTACGCGTTTGACAGCTAAGGTCAGATTTAACGGTCTTTTAATCCTTGGTTAGTAACTAACAGAGCATGGTGAAACCGGCCCTTAGGGTACTCTTAACCAGTACCCCAAGTATGAGTTGTGTTTACCATATTTGGTTTTTCGTTCTTGTTCCGTGTTCATTGCGGGTTTTGTATGAAGACGCGATAGAGATACCGATACGGAACTTTATGTTGCAAGTATGATGAAAATTAGTAACAGCACATATAGGGTGGAGGGGGGGGGTGGTTGGTTAAAAATGGACGGCCCCCTACTCGTAAAAACATTTTACCTTGACCTGTTCAGCATTGGAGGCTCTGTAGTCACAGAACGAGCATTTGTCTGTCTTCTCATACCCATGTTTCGCTTTGCAGTGCATCAGCAGCAGTCGACGCGTTATGAACTTCTTACCGCAATGCTAAAAATAACAATAATGAAAGCATTATAGTCGCGTTAAACTCTCGCTGCAGGCTCGGTCAGTGCTCAACCTATAGTCGCGTTAAACTCCCGCTGCAAACTCGGTAGGCGAAGACAAGAGCTAATGTGACTCTCGCTCGCACGTTTCGACATGTTGAAAGATATAAAATCACTAAACACATTTTCGAAAAATCGCAATCAACCATCTTGTGTGCCAAGTGCCAACCACATTGCACACAGTTTAGTAAAAATTACATTTTGATCGATACAAGTTTTCCTACTTAAAAGTTTGCCTTTGTACGAAAACTAGTAAAGCAAACTTTTGAGTAGGAAAACATGTATCAAACAAAATTATTTTTTTACTAAACTGTGTGCAATGTGATTGCCCACAAAATGGTTGATTGCGATTTTTCGAAAATGAGTTAAGTGATTTTATATCTTTCAACATGTCGAAACGTGCGAGCGAGAAGTTGTTTGATAGTTGTCAGTCCCTTATCACACGCTTAAACAAAGGATCGTCCGTTCTCCTAAGTGCGAGAGAGAGAGCAATATTGCTGTCTCGTTCCGATAACTTATGACTGAGCCTGCAGCGAGAGTTTAACGCGACTATAGATTAGCGTGGTACGGGCGTGTCATGAGGAGGGAGGGACTTCTTTTAAGAGTAGTAGAGCTCTTTGTGTGTGGCTCGTCCGGGGAAGTACTACCACTACGCCTTTTTCTGCTGCCAAGCGGCAACGCTGGGTTTCGGTTTATAGAGTGTGGTTTAAGATAAAAAATATATATATAAATTGCTGGTGGAACAAGCTGATGGCCCACCTGATGTTAAGTGGTAACCATCACCTATAACAAAGCATTGCCTCGTAAGTCACGCAAGATAGAAACGTGCCCTACAATGCACTGCCTATCAACTTGAGGCATACAGATGTTAAGCCTCATGTGCCTGTAATTACACTGGCAACCACACTCTTCAAAGCGAAACACAGCGTTGCTGCTTGGCGGCAGAAAAAGGCGTGGTGGTAGTACTTCCCCGGACAAGCCCTTTACAAAGAGCTACTACTCCTAAAAGTTACTCTTACCTCGCAAACTACATCAAAACCCGTATGTATCTTGTAGTGATTTCTCAACGACAACTTTGAAGTCAACACCTTGTGGCAATATTCACACTCAATCTCCACTTTTTCCCTCTCTTTCTTTTCTTTGTCAATCTTTCTGGTTCTCATTGTTCTCTTCAACGATTTACTCTTCTCTTTCGATTTGCTTATTTTGTGATTGTTTTTTATAGGTTTTTCAACATCCTGACTGCTTATAAGTTGACTGTTAACATGCTGGCTGTTAACATGTTGACTGTTAACATGCTGATTGTTAACATGCTGACTGTTAACATGCTGACTGCTTATACACTGACTGCTATTTTCATCTAATTCTATATTATAATCACTAGTGCTATCAGGAAAATCTGTATCAATAAGATCACTTATATCTATGGAATAGAGCTGTTGCGAGTTCAAAATAACTCCTTCTATCTTAACTTCGCAGTTTAAATTGTTTATTTGTTCTGTCAATGACTTCTGTGTGTCCCGGCATTTTTTTCTGAAGTTGTATGAATCGTTTGTAGAGTTTATGCATGTCGAACACATCTGTTGTGGCAGTGAATCGTTTAAATGGATCTGAAAATAATAAAAATCAGTCACATGATTGACAGCCTTCACTCAGTTGGTAGTAGCTCTGCCTTCTGCGCCGTAGGCCGTGGGTTCGATCCCCACCGAGACCAAATACTTGTGTGATGAACATAGATGTTTGTTCTCTGTCTGGGTGTAATTATAATAAGTATGTAATTACAAAAAGAAAAGTATTATATCAGCTATCTAGTTCCCATATTACAAGCTTTGCTTAGTTTGGGACTAGATAGTGCTAGATAGAACTCATTAAAAATTATAACTAAGCAAACTTTTTTGCAGGAAAACTTTTTTGGATGAAAATTATTTTTTGCTGAACTGTGTGTAATGTGATTATTATTGCACACAACTTGGTTGTTACTCAGACAAAATAAAAAAGTATTTTACTAAGTTTTTAAGTATACTTTTTTATTTTGTCTGAGGGTTGTTAGCGATTTTTCATAAAAAAGTTCGGTGATTTGATATCTTTCAATATGTTAGCATTTGGCAGTAGTCTTCGTTTGTTGAGAGCCTCTACCTACCTTGACTCCTGTGGCGTCTAAAATCACTTGGGAATACTTTTCGTGGTGTTCTTGCATTTGAAAAATTGGATTTAAATTGAGCACGGCAAGGCAAGTCCGACAACACTGCCACTGTTCCATTTTATGAATTCAATTCAGAAAAATAGGTATGTAGGTTTCGTCAGTATGTTGGTCAAAATTGACCATAATTTATTTTAAGTCCAAAACTAGAGGGTAAATGTTATAAATCACATTCAACGATTTCGATAGAATTAATTATTACGGGAAATAATTTAAATAATTCCCGTAATTTAAATTACGGGGCTCCCAATACAATATTAATTTATGTTTAATTGTTGTGTAAACAAACAAAAAAAAAATCTTCTTCTTCTTGTTTGTATAGCCCACAGAATACCTAAATCCTACCTATGCGTACGGTACGGTACGGTAGTTCCCACAGAGTACTATTATAAATAGGGTATATAAAATAGTACTCTATATATATATAAGTACTATTTTACTATTTATAGGCAAAATTGCGGGCTAACTACAGTAATTAGCCCGCAATTTTGCCATTATGCAGTGTGATGTAATACACACGGCCAGTGTGTAGGTACTGGAGCAATAATAATATTTAAATAAATTATTCTTTCGTGCTCAGGTCTAAATTACATTATTTTTGAAATTTTTGTGAAATACTTGTGCGAAGCGGGACGGGACGGGCCGCTAGGTCTAATAAAAGACTTAGCAAAAAGGCTATATTCCAGCGTCAGACAGAACCAAATTATAGAGCATATCAGCATAATACCGGGCGGGTTGGTCGCTTTCTTCTTTTTGTATTATTTTCTAAATAAAAACAAATTACTCACTCGCGAACTATAAATATCATCACCACGCCAGAGCTCCCTGCACCGCCTATCTAATTCTGATTCCACTGTTGGTGTGACACAGTAAAATACCGTTCCGCCAAGATGCTGTACATATTTCTACTTAATATTTTTAGTGTAGTTAACGCTTACGAAAAAGACATGACTTTCGCCGTGCAAGCTGGAAGAACTGACTGTTTCTACCACGAAGTAGAAGTCAACGATGTCATTGATATTGAGTATCAGGTAAGCAAAAAAATGATTTTCCTCTAACTTAACCTGTACTAGGTACTTAGCGGCTTAAGAATTTCTGCTATAGGTTGAAAAGAAGTCACATCCTCAACTAAAAAATAAAGTGGGAAAAATAAATAGATCTTTATAAAATAGATTAAAAAAAAATAGTGTTTATGAATACCCTGGGTACATGAGACATGAAATTTCCAAGATAACAATAAGTATTAAATTATGTCACTGCTTCTCTTTCTGGGTGTTGTGATATCATGATTCAGTACACTTTGGCTGTTAGATGGTCTTTTCTTGATAGGTTTCCGCTACTGTACAACACCAGAAGAGTCATAAACTGTCTGCTTCTATAACCACCTGAGGAATGAGCCCAAATCCTAGAAAGAGAGACAGAAGCAAATCAATTAAATCAAATCCTACGGAACTCCAAGTCATCCCTCCCAGCCCTCACAGCTTAGTTGGTAGTAACTCTGCTTTCTGCGCTGTAGGCCCACACACAGTACAAACATTTGTGTGATGAATATCGATAAGTCGGTACAAAATAGAAGTTATTGAAATAAGAAATAATAAAATATAAATTAAATCAATATTATCAATTCATTTTAACATATTTTTGTCAGTGGAGTTATACATTTTCTCTATAAGGACGGTGTTGAGGGTATGCTTAAACTCCATTAAACTTTCTTTAAACTGTGTGCAATGTTGTTGCAAAACTATGTGGATTGTGAGCGTTTCATTAATAAGTTCAGTAATTTTATATCTTCAAAATGTAGATATGTGCGAGTGAAAGGTACATTCGCAGTTGTCTTTGCCTTATGTAGGACAGTATATGCTCGGACATATTTGTTCATATGAACATTACAGTATTAAGGCGAAGACAAAAGCTAATGTGACTCTCGCTCGCACATTTCGACATGTTGAAAGATATAAAATCACTAAACTCATTTACTAAAAATCACAATCAACCATTTTGTGTAGGAAAACATGAATCAATCAAAATGAATTCTTTACTAAACTGGTTGATTGCGATTTTTAGAAAATGAGTTTAGTGATTTTATATCCTTCAACATGTCGAAATGTGCGAGCGAGAAGTCGTTTGATAGTTGTCAGCCCCTTAAACACCGTTTGTAAAAACTTTCCTTCAAGGCCGTTAGCTCCAAGCTGTTTTCATGTAGCTCCTATCAGTGTGATGTGATAAGAAATATAGTAACAATAACTGTTAATGTTTCTCGTTAAAATTGAAGATTAGATTGCTTCATTTTTAATACTGTTGTGCACGAAAGACAAATAAAAATTGTTATAATATGTATACCTACAGGTAAATGTGTAACTCCCAGTTTAAGACGCAACTGCTAATGTACCTCTCGCTCGCACGTTTCGACATTTTGAAAGATATTCAACCGGTTTCTGAAAGCTCGATCAAAACTAATCGGATGTCAAGTCACTCTCCAAATCAGCTATTACATCGAATTAGATAGAGATAGCAAGTGACTTGACATGCGATTAGTTTTGATCGGGCACCGAAACCGGCCGATAGATTCACTTCACGCGCTGGCCTACGACTTATGAATGGTGTACGCAATAGATTGACAGATAGCACTAGGGGAAGCGGCCCCCCGCCTTCCGTTTCTAAGGTGAATGTCCGTGGAAATGTGCAGGGACATAGGCGGGCAATGCGAGAATGTAAACAGGCCACTTCCATGTCCGCTCGCGTTGACGTTCGCGTTGTCCGCGTTCTCTGAGTGCGGGTTTTGTATGAAGACGCGATAGGGATACCGATATGGAACTTTACAAAACCCGCAATGAGCACGGAGCAAAAAAGATTCGTTTTTGTTCCGTGTTCATTGCGGGTTTTGTATGAAGACGCGATAGGGACACCGATATGGAACTTTACAAAACTCGCAATGAACACGGAACAAAAACGTAAAACGAAAAACCAAATATGGTAAGCAAAACTCATACTTGGGGTACAGGCCACTTCCATGTCCGCTCGCGTTGACGTTCGCGTTGCCCGCGTTCTCTGTGTCCGGGCTAAATGTGAACACACGTTGCCGGCGACGCTGCCGCGGACACGTGGCCGGCCACATTCACATTTCGTCCACTCGAGTGTCTAAATGTAGACGCGGTGATAAGGTTGCTCAAAACATGGGTGTCGCAGTTGCTGCGTTGTCGCGTACTGGTGTCTCGGAAGACCAGCGTTTTAGTAGCGTATGCTGCTATAGCATTTATAAGCTGAGTGACGGACAATTTATGTCACTTACTTACTTTTAATGTCTTTTCTTGTATTTTTATAAACTGTATGTACTATCGGCGTAAGATATAGCTATCCAGTTTGAAACAATTTTGCCTTGCGTTGGTTCTGGGCTACTGGTCACACCTTCTTTTTTTTTGTTGTCTATTTTGACCAATAGAGAGTTTTATTACAATCAGGTAAAGCGGCATTTTTAGTACTTGACCAGCTCCACGAAATACGTAGCTCCTATTGGTCTTTAAAAACAAAAGAAAACGAGCAAGCCGGGGGTGGCAATCGGTCACTTCACAGAAAAATCACCCTTAAGGTGGATAAGCATATCTTACGCCGATTGTACATGTGGCATAAATAAATAATTTTGTATTGTATAGTTAACTTTAAAATTTTCAGGTGATAGACGCCTCGCACGGAGAACTAGACATATCGTTTCAACTGTCCGATCCAGTTGGACGGGTCATTGTGGCCGATTACAAGAAGCCGGAGAATTCCCATCGGCACACGTCGGAACTGCTGGGCGATTACCGCTTCTGCTTCGACAATAGTTTCAGCACTTTTAGCACTAAGACGGTGAGAATTTAAATCAAATTATATATATATTTTTGTGGTCTTTCCACTCAGCACTATCTAACCCCAAACTAAGCTAAAGTTTGTAATATGGGAACCAGATAGCTGATATAATACATATGTATATACTTTTTTTTATAAATACATAATTTTAATATACAGAGGTTCCAATACTTGTATTTAAAACTTCAGGGAGCTAAAGTACCCATCAATATGAATAACTTTTTCTAAGGAACCAACACTGTGAACGCGAATACAGCTGTTTCATACATTAGCCAGGTGAACTTTTGCATGAAACAGCTGTTTTTTTTCGCGTTCACAGTGTTGGTTCCTTAGATGATGGGTACTTTAGCCCCCTGAAGTTTTAAATGCAAGTATTGGAACACCTTGTATAATAACACCCAGACAAACATCTATGTTCATCACGCAAATGTTTGTTCTGTTTGGGGATCGAACCCACGGCCTACGGCGCAGAAGGCAATATAAAAAAAAACTTGGTGAATCTAGATCTAAACTAACTATTAATTACTAATAGGTATACTTTCAGATAGGTCTCATACAAATTTCATCAAAATCAGTTCAGTAGTTTGGCTTTTAAATCAAAATAACGGGAAAAAGTTATGTCATCCAAGTAAATGAAATTAATTAATAAGTTTAAGTATTTTGCTGTTTTTTTATTTTATTTTTATACAACTAGCTAATAGAACAAGCAGATGGCCCACCTGTTAAGTGGTAACCATCACCTATAACAAAGCATTGCCTCGCAAGTCACGCACGATAGGAACGTGCCCTACGATGCACTGCCCTGCGTACATCAACTTGAGGCATACAGATGTTAAGCCTCATGTGCCTGTAATTACACCGGAAACCACACTCTTCAAACGGAAACACAGCGTTGCTGCTTGGCGGCAGAAAAAGACGTGGTGGTAGTACTTCCCCGGACGAGCCACACACAAAGAGCTCTACTACTCTTGAAGTTATTATCATATTTCTTTTGTAGGTTTTCTTCGACGTCCTGATCCACTCTGACGATGACGTCAGCAAAGATTATGATGATGATGGAAAAGAAATGGAGCTAGGTAAGATTATCCAAAATTATTATTATCAAGAGTAGTTATATATATATAACTATATACGGTATATCACTTCTGGACCACGTACCAAATGTCGAGATTCGGCGCCGCACAAAAGTCGAGGACGTGGGTACGCGAATCGCGAAACTGAAGTGGAGATGGGCAGGACACTTGGCAAGAAGGGACGACGGGAGATGGACGAAGGCGGAAACAGAATGGTGGCCAAGGGATGCTCAAAGACCTAAAGACAGACCACCCGCCCGTTGGTCAAACGACATTGTAGTAAGTGCTGAAAGGGATGGATGAGACTCGCAAGGGACCGGAAAGAGTGGCGTATTAAAGAGGAGGCCTATACTCAGCAGTGGGTGCAAACGGGCTGAAATGATGATGATGATGAAGAGTAGTTATGGAGTTATTATTATCAAGAGTAATATTAGAAGTGAAGTAATTATTAACAAGAGTAATATTAGTAGTCTCATTATCTTGTCGTGTCACTAGTTTCTTTCGAAACAGTGTGGCGAAAGGATTTTAAGTGCGCCTCAAGAGGCTCCTTTCGAGCACTTGACACATGTTATGGAACTTTTTAGGTTCCACGACATGCCGGTTTTCTCACGATGTTTTCCTTCACCGTTTGAGAGTACTACCATTGTACACTTACATTTTTGAACAGAAAAACTCATTGGTGCACGACCGTTTTCGAACCCACGACCTTAGGATCGGAAAGCGAGGCCGCTACCACTAGACCATCAGTGCTAGTTCTTGGGTTATAAAATAGGGACCATTCAAGTATTATGTAAGCACTATAGGAGCGGGGGGGTCTATGCTTTGCTTATTTTTGATGACATGGGGGGGTGGGGTGGGGCGGGGTCTAGATGATGATTACGTCAGTAGTAATTATTTACTTTTTACACATATGGCAACCCACACATTGTCTATGCTTGAAAACGAAATGCATATTCGGGGATTTCCACAAATAATGAATACGTGTAGGTACTCGCTTAGAACAGAGTAGGGGAATTACCGCGTGCTATTCACTTGTCTAAAGTTCTTCCGTCACTGCTGCTCGTGAATGCTCGTGAATCAATAAAAAAACAGAATACATTATATTAAAAGAAAAATGCATATACTAATGTTTACGTAAGCATTTAAGAGCTTTGCTCTGTTTTGCTGACAAGGGGGAGGGGTGGGGCTAAATCTACACTAATCTACACTAATATTATAAAGAGGAAACATTTGTATTTTTGTATGTAACGAATAGGCTCAAAAACTACTGATCCGATTTCAAAAATTCTTTCACCATTAGAATGCTACATTATCCTTGAGTAACATAGGCTATATTATATTTTCAAAAAAATCAGGGATCCTTACTAAAACTCCAATAATGTAACCCAAGGTAGAAAACAAAAACCTTACATCGCGTGCGCTGCGAAAACTATTGATGATAGAACAAAGCAATGTACTACGATTTTGTAGAACACGTCATCATCTACAAAAAATGTCGCGACAGCATATGTCTAACTATTATAGTTATGTCACAATAAGTGTTCTTTTATTATAAAAAAATAATTGAAATGCCACCGCTAGGAAAGGGTCTTTATTTGTACCTTGGTATTAATCCTTATCCAAATAAATCATTTCATAATTAAGACGGTTTCAATACCTATAGATTACTTCTTAAATTTTTCAAATAGGACATTCCATTCAAAAGATATGACGAAATTAAAAATGTTAACGGGTCCACGGGTCACGCACGGGCTCGAACCCACGGTCTAAGTTTATCCTGAAATGTTCAAAAATTTATGACCACCCATGGGAAGCTGGGACAGGCCGCTAGTAATTGTAATAAATCTGCTTACGTAATACTTGAACGGCCCCATAGTGTAACTAACTTACAACGTGATATTTATTCTGTGTTCAGGAGATCCAACCGAAACTTACTTGATGAAAGTGCGCGACATCTCCGAATCTGTGACGAAGGTGAAAGACAATATGGCGGCGGCGAAGAGGATGCAGGAACTGCATTCAGCTCACGAGGCGAGGGATCGGAATCTGGCTGAAAACCTCTGTACCAGGTAGATATTAGAAAAATAATAGTGTTAGTTTTAGGGTTCAAAAGGTATTTATTCAATAAAATCACAAACAAAATCAAAAAGAAACGTCTTAAAGCTAGGTGACTCTAGGTGCCAGTTCCACGCGACCAAAGCCTAGAAAAACAGCCAACTATTACGACACCGCTGTCCGTCCGTCCGTCTGTCTGTCTGCCCGTCTGTCACCAGGCTGTATCTCATGAACCGTGATAGTAAGACAGTTAAAATCTTCACAGATGATGTATTTCTGTTGCCGCTATAACAACAAATACTTAAAAACAGAATAAATTATTTATTTATTTAACAAGCAGATGGCCCAACTGATGTTAAGTTTATGACAACTGCTAATGTACCTAATGTAATGCTAACCTCTCGCTCGCACGTTTTGAAAGATGTAAAATCACTGAACTGATTTTAAAAAAATCGCAATTACCCCGAACAATAATATTTAACTAATTTTCTTCTTTTGTTGCAGTGTTCTCAACTGGTCTATGTGGCAGATTAGTTTAATGCTAATTGTTGGAATAACACAGGTAAGTTGTATGAAAATGTATCAAATAACTAGCTAGTGCCCGTGACTTCGTCTGCGCAGGATTAGTATTTCGAGTAGCTTATATTAGCGTGGCGTAGTACATATGTGTAACTCTAGCGGTTTTGGCAGCGCACGCCAGAATAGCTCGCAGATGGTAGATTTTTTCCTACTTACTTGACACTTATCGTCATATTTTGAACAATTCACACAATATCTTTGTAAATTGTAGCCTATGTGTTATTCTGATGTATATGCTATATTATTGTAAAGTTTCATTAAAATCCATTCAGTAGT
The DNA here is from genome assembly GCA_932294275.1 of Chloroclysta siterata. NCBI lineage: Eukaryota > Metazoa > Arthropoda > Insecta > Lepidoptera > Geometridae > Chloroclysta > Chloroclysta siterata. The sequence continues at coordinate 5,950,349 of OW028595.1, forward strand.
TTTTACGTGAAAGAGTAACAGACATCCATCCATCCATCCATCCATACTTACAAACTTTCGCGTTTGTAATATTAGTAGGATCGCTCCCCCAGCTCGGTGAAGGAAAACATCGTGAGGAAACCGGCATGCCGTAACCTAAAAAGTTAACTAACATGTGTCAAGTGCTCGAAAGGAGCCTCTTGAGGCGCACTTAAAATCCTTTCACCACACTGTTTCGAAACAACGAGTGATACAAGAAGAATACACATAATGTTGGTTCTGTGTAGGGATCGAACCCACAGCCTACAGATTAGAAGGCAGAGCTTTTTTTTTATACATCTAGCTGATGGAACAAGTAGATGGCCCACCTGATGTTAAGTGGTAACCATCACCTATAACAAAGCATTACCTCGTAAGTCACGCACGATAGGAACATGCCCTACGCAGCCCTGCGTCCATCAACTTGAGGCATACAGATGCTAAGCCTCATGTGCCTGTAATTACACCGGCAACCACACTCTTCAAACCGAAACACAGCGTTGCTGCTTGGCGGCAGAAAAAGGCGTGGTGGTAGTACTTCCCCGGACGAGCCACACACAAAGAGCTCTACTACTCTGATCTACACTAATATTATAAAGAGGAATGATTTGTATTTTTGTATGTCACAAATAGGCTCAAAAACTACTGGACCGATTTCAAAAATTCTTTCACCATTAGAATGCTACATTATCCCTGAGTAACATAGGCTATATTTTTTACTAGAAAAAATTAGGGATCCCTTCTAAAACTTCAATAATACATTATTGAAGTTTTAGAAGGGATCCCAAATTTTTTCTCCAAGGTGTATTTTTTTTTATTTCTAAACACTTTATTTTTTGTCTAAACACTGTATTTTATATCTAAACACTGTACGTTGTTCTTTTACAGGTTTTCTTCGTGAAAAGTCTATTCGAAGACGCGCAGACCAGTAGACTGAATCAGTTGATGACGAAATTATCACGATGATGTTAAATTAAATTATAATTTAATATGTACCACCGAACCACAGTGTTGCTAAGATCGTGGGTTCGACAACGATCGTGGTTTTTTTTCGAAAAAAAAAACATGTTCGCATCCGGTGAGGGAAAACATCACGAGGCCAGTTAGCAGCGGCAATGGGCTTGCAACCTGTCACGTATAGAATACCATGCAAAATGCTAAATGTAATTTTTGAGCGTACCCTTGACTATAGTCATTCTCAAAAATACTGAGTTGGTACAAGGTATCTGAGGGGATATCTACCGTGCCTGGGGATGGAAGTCGTGAAGGTATTGATTAATAAAAATAAAATATTCAGACTTTATATTATACGAACAAGCGAATACTAAACTAAGTACATGAGTGTTTAAAAACGCGAATATACACTTCTCATACAATTACACAATTCACGATTTCAAAATCAACTTGGCGACTGCTAGTATAACCAAAGAAGACCAGTGTGATGATAGGAATATGCGTAAGTCACAATGTACAGGCAGCGACAAAATTAGATTTACAATTCTCTATACAGGGTGTTCCAATAATTGTGTATATAAACTTCAGGGGGCTAAAGTACCCATCAATATGAATAACTTTTCTAAGGAACCAACACTTTGAACGCGAAAAAAAAACTTCTGTTTCATACATTTTAGCCAGGTAGGTATTGAACTTTTGTATGAAACAGCTGTTATTTTTTTCGCGTTCACAGTGTTGGTTCCTTAGAAAAAGTTGTTAATATTGTTGGGTACTTTAGCCCCCTGAAGTTTATATACACAATTTTTGGAACACCTTGTATAACTATTCAAACTATCATGGTTATGAACATAATATTCATTTATAACGGGATTTAAATAAAATCATTGTAAATATACAGTTTTTAATGAAAATCACATTCTTTAGGCTTTTTTTTAATACGACTAGAGATATAGCAATAGGCATGTTTTTAGGGTTATGTACCCAAAGGGTAAAACGGAACCCTATTACTAATTGGGCAAAGCTTTGTTATAGGTGATGGTTACCACTTAACATCAGGTGGGCCAGCTGCTTGTTCCATCAGCTAGGTGTATAAAAAAAGTCTAGACAATTTGTTCATGTTTTTTTTTATCAAAAGTATGTTTCTTTAAATATTTAGTTTAAAAATCAGAAATGTTAATCATCTATTTTGTCGCTGACTGTACTGTTAGCTAGGTTATTAAATTATGAAGTAAATTATTTATATCTACAAATTACATCTCTCTCAAGAGTCTGACAAACACCTCGCTCGCATATTTCAATAACCAAGGTTTGCGATTTTTCTCTCATTTAATGTCTTTTTAGGGTTCCGTACACACAAGGTAAAACGAGACCCTATTGGGTACTTAAGACTCCGCTGTCCGCCTGTCTGTCTGTTTGTCACCAGACTGTATATATTTCTTGCCGTTTTGATGTACGGAACCCTTGTGGTGCGCGAGTCCGACTCGCACTTGGCCGTTTTTTTAACTCATTGAATGGCAGTGATATTACCTGTATCCCCAAAATTGTGTAATGTGCGAGCGATAACTTTGACGGTTGTCTGCAGCTTAAGGCGAAGACAACAGCTAATGTGACTCTCGCTCGCACGTTTCGACATGTTGAAAGATATACAATGTGATTGCACACAAAATGGTTGATTGCGATTTTTCGAGTCAGGTTATTGCACGACATGATAATGTACTGCACGTTATTGTACAGCATGATAATTGGAAGCCACTTTGGTACCGTAAAAAATAATTTCTGGCACTTCGGCACGCTCGCTTTGCTCGCTCGCCTCGTGTAATTTATATGTTTCAACATAACCTAACCAATCCGACTCCACGGTACTAAAGTGGCTTCCAATTATCATGCTGTACATTAACTGGGTGTACATTAACAACACGTGACGATATTGCACGGCATGTTATTGTACGGGATGATAATGTACACCCCGATAATTCAAACCAGTGGACACGGATTAACTGGGTGTACATTATTGGCTTCCGATTTGAAATTTTGGACATTTTGATCGATACAAGTACTTAAAAGTTTGCTTAATTACGAAAACTAGTAAAGCAAACTTTTGAGTAGGAAAATATGAATCGATCAAAATGAAATTTTTACTAAACTGTGTGTAATGTGATTGCACACAAGATGGTTGATTGCGATTTTTCGAAAATGAGTTTAGAGATTTTATATCTTTCAACATGTCGAAACGTGCGAGCGAGAAGTTGTTTGATAGTTGTCAGCCCCTTAAGAAGATTTCTCGCGGTTCCCCCTACAAACTTTATTAAATAAAACTTGTATGAGATTGAAGAATACGTATCTCACGTACGTAGGTAATTACGTGTCTCATTAGAAAATAAGATTGTAATTTTTTTTGTGAATAATCCTTCCTACTAATATTACAAACGCGAAAGTTTATAAGTATGGATGGATGGATGTTTGTTACTCTTTCACGTAAAAACTACTGAATGGATTTTAATGAAACTTTACAATAATATAGCTTATACATCAGAATAGCACATAGGCTACAATTTATAAAGATATTGTGTGAATTGTCCAAAATATGACGATAAGTGTCAAGTAAGTAGGAAAAAATCTACCATCTGCGCAGATGAAGTCGCGGGCACCAGCTAGTTCAATAATAAAACAAATAAAGCCGCCAATATTTAAATATGAATAAATTAAAATTTGTGTGGACGGTATAATTGTTATTACATCTATACCTAAACCTCAAGTTGATGGACGCAGGGCAGTGCATCGTAGGGCACGTTCCTATCGTGCGTGACTTACGAGGCAATGCTTTGTTATAGGTGATGGTTACCACTTAACATCAGATGGGCCATTCGCTTGTTCCATCAGCTAGTTCTAAAAAAACACATGCCAAGTTTTGCAGCGCCTTCTATTATCTCATTTGGAACTAATTTATAATAATCTTGAAACGAAAAATCTCCGATATTCAAACACAAATTCTGTTTTTCGACTGCTCTCTAAGAATTGTCTCAAAGTCACAAAGTAGATAGGTAATTATGTGATAAAACGCACACTTTTATACCTAGTATAGTATTTAATTTAATAAATTGTACAAACAATCGCTTTGGATTTTATTTACATCCTATCCTATTAAATAAAGTACTAATAATATCTACTAATAGATAAAGTACTTGCGGCCTGTCCCAGCTTCGCATGGGTGGTCATAAATTTTTTGAACATTTTAGGATAAACTTAGACCGTGGGTTCGAGCCTCGCGTCTACTTATTTCATACATTTGCACGCGCTTCTCCTTGAGTGAGTGAAATCGCACCCCGAGCGTGACCCGTGGACCCGTTAACATTTTTAATTTCGTGATATCTTTTGAATGGAATGTCCAATTTAAAAAATTTAAGAAGTAATCTATAGGTATTGAAACCGTCTTAATTATGAAATGATTTATTTGGATAAGGATTAATACCAAGGTACAAATAAAGACCCTTTTCTGGCGGCGGCATTTCAATTAATTTTTTATAATAAAAGAACGCTTATTGTGACATAACTATAATAGTTAGTCATATGCTGTCGCTACATTTTTTGTAGATGATGACGTGTTCTACAAAATCGTAGAACATTGTTTTGTTCTATCATCAATAGTTTTCGCAGCGCACGCGATGTAAGGTTTTTGTTTTCCACCTTGGGTTACATTATTGAAGTTTTAGTAAGGATCCCTGATTTTTTTGAAAATATAATATAGCCTATGTTACTCAGGGATAATGTAGCATTAATGATACTGTACGCTCAGTAAAAGCTTTATAATGAGAATGCATTTCCGTTTCCGTCGATTTTAACCAGTTTTCGTACTTTTTACACCAAGTGCTTCCGGTCAAGTGGCGCCACCTGGCGGCCGCGCGCCATTTTGCTTCGTAAAATGTGCAGCGCCATTTTGGAATCATTGGCGTTTTGTTTTCCGTCGAAGCAACTTGTGTCTAGCAGCTATCTCTGCGACGACCGTTGCATATAAATATTTTATGTTCAAATCTTATCTTATTCTTAAAAGATGAAGAAAATTTTAATTTATTAAGTGAAGTGAAACTGTGCAAAGAGGGAAAAAACCGTGAGTACAACCCTCTTTATTTTAAATAGATGACCGTGATCAATTTTTTAACGATTTTTCGTTCGGATCACGTTCTCATAGTCAAAAAATTACCAGTTTAGGTACTTGAACGTGTATTTAGTAGGTATTATATTTTGTACAAAGTTAACAGAAGCTGTATGGTACTATTACTTGCGAGCATACGTGCTCTTTTTCTTTAAGTCTAGAAACCTGCAGAATAAATTATATTTCTATTTTCTTTACTAACCAGTCTGCCAATACAGGTTCAGGGTGTATAACAGGTTCAGGATTCCATTTTTATTAATATGGTTAGCGGGAAATATTATAACATCATTGTTCTTGCGATGAGGTCCAAGATCACAAATTTTAATATCAAGACAGAAAGGATCTATCTGCTTTAAAATAGCCCCATAGCTGTTTGAAACAAGTGCTTAGGCTAGAAGTCTGCACATAGCTACTTCACATACTTCAGGTATTCATAGACTTTTGGAAACAAACGAAGGGGGGAAAACGTATGATACCTTACGTTAACATGCCTAAATACGACTTAAAACTAACTACATTATACTAAACTGCATTAAACAGAAATTTAGTTTTATCTGTAACAAAAATATTGCATGATGTATTTACAATCTTTTTTCTTGGGCTTATCTGAGTCGTACAACTGAAGAATCACTTTTCTTGAATTTTGCTACCTACCCACTTTATTATTTTCATAAGTAATATAATATCACTTTTGATTAGTTCGCGGGTCACCAACCCAAATGTCGTAGATTATAACGAACATAGTTTGGTAAAAGGCAAAGCCCTCTTGGCCGCCCCTCGCGGGGGTTAGGCGTTTTAAAAATTTATGTTCCATCAGGTGGAACTGTATAAGCTTTTAGTGAACGTGAACAAAGTTGATCCTGTCACGTTAAAAAGGCAAAGCCTTTTTGGCCGCCCCTCGCGGGGGTTAGGCGTTTGAAAATCTATGTTTCATCGCGTGAAACTGTAGCTTTTAGTGAACGTGAACAATGTTTGATCCTGTCACGTTAAAAAGGCAAAGCCTTTTTGGCCGCCCCTCGCGGGGGTTAGGCGTTTGAAAAACTATGTTTCATCGCATGAAACTGTAGCTTTTGGTGAACGTGAACAAAGTTTGATCCTGTCAAATTAAAAAGGCAAAGCCTTTTTGGCCGCCCCTCGCGGGGGTTAGGCGTTTGAAAACCTATGTTTCATCGCGTGGAACTAAATACTAGTAAAAACTATTAGTATATATGGCTTTCTCAATACGCTGGGTTCTCTCTAAGGAAATCCAATCAATCTAACAGCCACCTCTCAAGGGGCTTTAGGCGTTAGTAAAACTGTGTTCAATCACGTGTGATTGAGATGAGATTTTAGTAAACGAACTTTCTTTTCTAAATTTGTTGGTTTCTCGCAAGAGAAATCTTATCAAGCATACAGCCGCCTTTCGAGAGAGTTAGGCGTTTGCAAAACTGTTCCATTGCGTGAAAATTTGTGCGATCCTTTGTGCGATGGCCTTTCAAAGCACAAACATGCCTGTAACAAGTACATCCTCGCGGGGTGTATGTTCCTATAGCCAGTTTCCATTTAAAATCTCTCAACCCTCACTATTGTAATGATGAATGAAAATAAGAAAGTTTCATTCCATAATAGAAACTAGCGACTTTATCGTGAAAACCTAAGGCTCAGAGAAGTTTTAGATGGATAAATAATGAAGATTAATATGGTAAGTACAGATATAAATAAATACCTCATAAAGTCAGTTATAAGCCACGTGATAAGCAAAACAGTTATTATTACTCTTCCACTCACAATGGAAGAAAATAAATTGATAAAGTTATCGTATCAAATGCCTAGCCAAGCGCCTAGCTGGCTGTAAAAATAAGTAATAACAATATGCTGAAATGTGTTTCATAATGATTTTCAATATTCTTATGAATATTATTTTAACATTACATACTTTGTAGAGTAAAACCTATCTGGTTATGGACCCAAAGCTGATAGTTCTGGCCAATTTTTACACAACACTAACCTAACTTAACCCAAACCTAACCTAACCTAGGTGTTTGGGTACTGGTATTGATGGCGCCAGAAAAAAAAAAAAAAAACACCTAACCTAACCTAACCCAAACCTAACCTAACCTAGGTGTTTGGGTACTGGTAGTGTGTTTAACTTAAGCTTTTGAGCTTCAAGTTATATAGATGAGTTTATTTTTACGTATAATAAGTATTGTAGGTTCCAGACATAAAACCTAACCTAGGTGTTCTGGTAATGGTAGTGTATGCTTAACTTAGCTTTTGAGCTTCAAGTTATATAGTTGAGTTAATTTTTACTTTTTACGTTTATTAAGTATTACTGGCTCAGATTCAGTTTATATGTATATCAAAAATCTGTGCATCACTATGATCACTTGTTTTGATTAGGCACACCACGACGAAGAAATTTACAGTTTAAACATTAAAAAGCAAAGCGTCGTTATTAATTTTGAAAAATCAATTATCAGTGCTCATAAAAACTTAATCCATATTATGTTCATCATTAACAAAGTTCATGAATTCCTCACTAGACTAGTCCCTACCCTACAACAGGCGTTCTAAAAGAATCGTTGCTACATTACCTAACTCTGACAGATTTCTAAAAGATGTTTTGAATATATGGTCTTGGAGTAGGTACACTCCATATTGCTCAATCCTATCAGCTGGTTACCAAAATATTTACACTAAAAAGAGATGCTGACCAGTCTGTACTGCAGTCGCTTGCCTACTAACAGAAGATATGAAATCAATTCATGTCAATCAAATGGAAATAACGTATCTTTACTACTACGATTACTACCATTCGAAATACACTTTGGCATGTGTCCAAGTTCGAAAATCAGGCCGTATTTTTATGTCACTACCATCATCCCGAGTGGCATCTATGACTAGCCTTTGTAAACATAGTGTTTATAAAGTAGGCAACTTGCGTAATCGATTTATTTGCCTCTGAAATTTCACATGCAGCCTACCTACAATTATAATTTTTGAGATTTGAGGACATTCAACCTACCTACAATTATATTATTTGCATATTTTTTGAGAACTAAGGAACCATCACTCTATTTCACGATGCGTTTAGTATTCAATAGACTATCCACTCACGTGGGTATTTCTACCATCGGTTATCCCCAATGTCGCGGCTGACCTATTTCTGTCTAAGGAATATTACTCATTAATAGTTCCGCAGTAAAACTTTGACGCGCTAACCTCAATATTTGAGCTCTAGCAGCACCTTTCACATTGGAAAACCTTTCCTATCAAATTATCAACCTCTAATAAAAGAAGATTTAATTTTTGTAGTAAGCAAATGCTAGTATATTATTGAATACGGACCAATAATTATTTTTATCTTTGTTTAAACAAAAAATATAGTTTTAAATACCCTGATAACATGACTGTAGTTTGCAACCGTTATTAACTTCTTGTTTAGCACTGAAATGAAATTTTGAACACACAATTATTATTATAAGTATAATTTCTTTGTGATTTGCACTTTACAAATCATTTCATTCGATACTTTCACATAAATGCTTGGTTCTTACGTTATGATGCAGACGATTTTCTTGGTCTCTCGTTTAGGATACTCCTAAGTCAGTAAGAGAAGAGAGTAAGTAGAGAGTCAGAGTAATCAAAGTTTCCGGTTTGAGACGTTGACAAAAAGTGGTTTCAATAAAATAAGACTAAAAAATATCACTATAGATAATATTAGCAGTTGATGATTCCACATTAGATCTTGTAGGTACCTACTTAATAGTTTTGTCATTTATTTGTTCAATACTGATTGCAGTAATTATAGATGTTTGTTAACTATTATTAATTTAGTGATCATGCTAACACAAATTCCTTCTCATTAATTATTGAATAACTTAATTATGCAACACAGCCAAATTATTTAATTTGCTTGTTACAGTAAAATAAAAGATTTTGTTAAGCGTTTTTCACGCACAGTCAATAGCAGGCTGGAAGATCAAATCGTTGTTTAGAGGGACTGCTATTACAGCACCTCTAGAGTTCGATCTATGAATCGCATTCACAAAAAATTATCTTCTTGATTAATGAATTTGATATTGAGAGGTATAAAAGACAACAATTAATATCACACATCTATTAATATCATACATCTGTTTGACGTATTAAACATCCTTACTTCGTCTGAAATAACATACTGAAGAGGTCTATTGCCAGACAATGTCCTCCACAGATTTTGTAGTCTATGGGAAAGCTTTCCCTAGTCACCATGCTTAGCAGGTAATTTATGATTACTTACGATCGCTTATTTAGTATCAGATCATAGCTAAATCTGATATAAATAAATGAATTCGGTACATTTAACCAAACGGAAGCTAGTTCCTATTCCTATATTGTACGTTATCAGTTGTATTATTGATAATATGTAATACGTTGTGATCGTAATAAATGAATCATTATTAGCAAATGATAAATAGTATACTTTCGTAAAATAAAGTTTTTATTAATATTGTACCTACACTGTAGGTTGCCATTACAGTGTTTTACCTATCTACTTATTGTGGTAAAATATTTTTAGATTCACATTGGCGCTAGAGTTACCTAACTCTTACAAGTGGCGACACCAGGCGATAACAAACAAATCCTCATTATAAAGCTTTTACTGAGCGTACAGTATCATTAATAGCAGCGTTTTACCTGAAATAAAACGCATATTAATATACTTACCTCAGTAAAAGCTTTCATTTTTATTTCTGCCTGCTGAAACTAAGCCAATGATTCCAAAATGGCGCTGCACATTTTACGAAGCAAAATGGCGCGCGGCCGCCAGGTGGCGCCACTTGACCGGAAGCACTTGGTGTAAAAAGTACGAAAACTGGTTAAAATCGACGGAAACGGAAATGCATTCTCATTATAAAGCTTTTACTGAGGTAAGTATATTAATATGCGTTTTATTTCAGGTAAAACGCTGCTATTCTAATGGTGAAAGAATTTTTGAAATCGGACCAGTAGTTTTTGAGCCTATTCGTTACATACAAAAATACAAATGTTTCCTCTTTATAATATTAGTGTAGAAGTTTAGTGTAGATAATATTAGTGTAGATACAACATGTATTTGACAGCCTTCACAGCTCAGTTGGTAGTAGCTCTGCCTTCTGCGCCGTAGGCCGTGGGTTCGATCCCCACCGAGAACAAACATTTGTGTGATCAACATAGATGTTTGTTCTCGGTGGGGATCGAACCCACGGCCTACGGCTACTAGTATTCTCTTATCTGTGCTACGGCGCAGTAAGCAGAGCTACTACCAACTGAGCTGTGAAAGCTGTCAACAGTTATTATTTTTAGAGTGTTTACCTTCTTCTTGTCGTGTCACTAGTTTCTTTCGAAACAGTGTGGTGAAAGGATTTTAAGTGCGCCTCAAGAGGCTCATTTCGAGCACTTGCACATGTTATAGAACTTTTTAGGTTCTACAGCATGCCGGTTTCCTCACGATGTGTTCCTTCTCCGTTTGAGAATACTGGCACTGTGCACATACATTTTTGAACAGAAAAACTCATTGGTACATGACTGGTTTCGAACCCACGACCTTAGAATCGGAAGGCGGGGCCTCTACCACTAGACCACCAGCGCTCTCAAGTGTTTACCTACACTATAAAACTAATAAACCCCACGACCTGCCCCTTGATACGGGGCAGCTCGTGGGTTCAAATACGGGAGGCAATAATGTACGGCCAAATAATGTACAGCATGATATTGCACAGCACGATAATGCACACCCAGATAATCCGTGTCCACTGGTTTGAATTATTGGGTCGCCTCGTGCGTAATTTATATGTTTCAACATAACCTAACCAATCCGACTCAACGGTACTAAAGTGGCTTCCAATTATCATGCTGTACATTATCTGGGTGTACATTATTGACACGTGACGATATTGCACATCCAGATAATGCACACCCCGATAATGTAGGTACACCCAGATAAAACGAATCCAAAAAGGTACCAAAGTGGATTCCAAATATCATGCTTTACATTATCGTGCTGTACATTATCATGTCGTACAATAACGTCCGGTTATTACCTCAAATACACTCGGATACCTAATAACTTTTAGGTAGAGTCCCAAAAGTTATAATCTTTGCACCTACCTTATATCTACATGTCTCTGCTGTAGCAGATAAGCAAAACAGATAAGCAAAATCCCGGAATAGCAAAATCCCAGTTTAGCAGAAGGCCAGATTTGCATAAAGGCAGATAATTTACTGTCGTGCAAAAAATATACAAAACATATTTATCCTTTTAACAGCTATAAACCTTGCACGTAGCACAAAACAAAGTATTTTACTAATCAGTGGATCTTGCTTCCTCCCGGACCTCGAAAAGTATTCACATAATCCTTTCTAATTTTATCATCGAATTAAAGTTAATTTGATGATAAAATTAGAAAGGAGTTAAAAAGGAATTAAAAATATCCGGAGAACAGAAGTAATAAGGAGTGCGCAAGAGTCACCATCGCGTCATATCGGTGCCATTACTGATCGTGAAGCAGCCATTTTGCTTGAGCGGCAAACGCGGACCTGCGACAAGAGCCAATCAGCGACAAGCCACACCCTTCGCCTGCAAGTGTTGCCTGCTGGTTAGTTCAATCATTATTGTAGCGTAAACACCGCTTTCGCTTTATGTGCGCCTGGTAGCTGAACTAGAAGACATTTACTGCGCACAAGGCCTTGTGTTAAATAAGTAACATCTACTTGTGTTTTGTGTTGCTGACTTCTTCTCTCACTGCTTGCCTACAAACCTTGCCTAAACACCACTTTCGCTTTATGTGCGCCTGGTAGCTGAACTAGAAGACATCGCGTCCCCACTGACAAGGCCTTGTGTTAATAAGCCACATCTACTTGTGTTTTGTGTTGCTGACTTCTTCTATCACTGCTTGCCTACAAACCTTGCCTTAACACCACTTTCGCTTTATGTGCGCCTGGTAGCTGAACTAAAAGACATCGCGTCCCCGCTGCGCACAAGGCCTTGTGTTAAATAAGTAACATCTACTTTTTTGTTGCTGACTTCTTCTCTCACTGCTTGCCTGGCACATCGCTGTGTTAAAGTATTAATACTTTCAAATAACATTTTACGAATTGTAACTATTCAATTTTATTTTTGTTTTCTGGGGGGTCTGTACTTCTGCCTTTATGCAAATCTGTCCTTCTGCTAATCTGGGATTTTGCTATTCCGGGATTTTGCTTAGGGACCGTTCAAGTATTACGTAAGCACTATAGGGGGGGGGGGGGTCTATGCTTTGCTTATTTTTGATGACATGGGGGATGAGGGGGTCTAGATGGTGTTTACGTCAGCAATAATTATTTTCTTTTTTACCTATTATCGCAACCCACATATTGTCTATGCTTGAAAACGAAACGCATATTCCCACAAATAATGAATACGTTTAGGCACTCGCCTCGCTTAGAACAGAGTAGGGGAATTACGTAAGCATGGGGTAAGAGCTTTGCTTACTTTTGCTGACAAGGGGGAGGAGGGGGGGGTAAATAATTCTAATTTCCTTCTGCTGCAGATACATCTACATAATTTGCAGCGCCCTACAGGGTACGTGTACCTAGACCTAAGCTATAATAACATAACCTAACATAACCTAAGCTATAATACTATAATAACATAACACCCAGACAGAGAACAAACATTTGTGTTCATCACAGATGTTTGTTCTGTGTGGGGATCGAACCCACGGCCTACGGCGCAGAAGGCAGAGCTACTACCAACTGAGCTGTGAGCTATCAGCTCTTAAGAGGTAGGTAAGTTAAAAAAAAACGAATAAATCATGTTAGCATAGGCCTCTTTTATTTCAAATCTATTACACATACAATCAATACATTTCATAAATAAATCCGATACAAATCTTAACGTATACTTACATTATTATATCTGTGGTAGTTAAGCATTACTATAAATTACTAAAACAAAATACTCATTGCTAATATTTACAAACATTCTATAATTTTCTAAAACACGAGTAGGTAATGGTAAATTTGTAAGTTCATATCCATATTTAAAAAGTTCTCCCCAAATACAACAAAACAAATATATACATAACTAATCTACATACCTAGCAGGTAGGTACAACCTTCATAAAAAAATGTTTCACAGAAAACTTAGAATTATACAATTTTCATCTGAGGCCTAATCACGAACGAATTTGTCGTAATTCGCGTAAACGTATTGTTTACGCGCATACACATGACTGTAGCTGGCATACTTGCATAAAAGCTACTTGCACATGCCACCTACATCCATGTGTATACGTATACGCTAACTGGCATGCCTGTATCTGCCACGCAAGTAGCTAGCCCAACATTTGATTTTCTGTCAGTTACAGGCGTGCAACGTGAGAGACGCGCGATTAGTGCAAGCGAAAGTTTCCGATCGTAAAATTCAGAATTTTTCTCTTGCTTTGTTTGATTATAAACAGAAAAGGCAATCTGACGTTTCCTATAAGAAAAAAAGTTATAAATAGCCCACAAACTGTGCACAATTTTTCTAAATGCTTTCATTTCCTAAATAAATAATTACACCAAGATTACAACATAATAAAACTAAAACCATAAACAAAGTAGACGAACGTTTCTTTTTTTTTTTGCGTTAGTTTCGGAACTTAGGCACCTAAATCAGTTATTATTCAAACTAAAAAGCGATACATTCTTGCGCTTCCAATTAAAATGAAGTACAATGTAGCTTGATCAATAATTAAATTATAAGACTATTTTGTGCTTTTTTTACGCAAGACACGCACGAAACGTGCCCTACGATGCACTGCTCTGCGTCCATCAACTTGACTTACAGATGTTAAGTCCCCTTGTCCCTGTAGGTAATTCTATTTTCTTACTATTCCTTCACAAATCTGAAATAATCGTCTATTTTCGTCGCTACTACAATGATTTGATGGTAAAAATATAGGTAAAACTCTCCGCGTCGGTAATTGACTATACAATTATCCCGCGATTACGATTGCACCATTGATTTGCCCCATTAAAGGTGCAGACGCAGACGTAACTGGTTATTAATGTTTGCAAAATATCGAGAACGCGGAAAAAGATCTTCTCTACCCAAAGTAATTTTTTTTCGTTTTGGCTACCTGCATTGCAAGCGTGGGTATTAAATAAATAAATATTAGTGCGCTATCTAGCCCCAAACTAAGCGAAGCTTGTAATATGGGAACCAGATAGCTGATAATACATTTTTTTTTAAACATACTTATTATATGTAATTACACCCAGGCAGAGAGCAAATATCTATGTGCATTACACATATGTTTGTTCTGTTTGGGGATCGAACCCACGGTCTACAGCGCAGAGTTACTACCAACTGAGCTGTAATTGTATGTCATGAGAGCTCTCGGCTCGTTCGATACGAGCGCTTATCGCGTTTCCATACAAAATTGCTAAAATTTGCAAAATTGAAAAAAAGGTCTCTCTATTCAGAAACGAGATAAAAATATACTTTTTGCTGTTAAACAAGTAGAGAGCCCAGCTGATGGTAAGTGGTAACCATCACCTAAAACAAAGCATTGCCTCGCAAGTCACGCACGATAGAAACGTGTCCTACGATGCTCTGCCCTGCGTTCATCAACAGAGTCATACAGATGTTAAGCCTCATGTGCCTGCAATTACACCGGCAACCACACTCTTCGAACCGAAACACAGCGTTGCTGCTTGGCGGCAGAAAAAGGCGTGGTGGTAGTACTTGAGATTTTGTTATAATAACTTCCAAACTTAACACTGCCCGTTTACATTATTATGAATATTTTTTTATCACTAGTACTAACTCAGTACATACAAAATTAAAAAAGATTGAAAAAATCATATTTTTTTTTTTACAATTATTTTATATCACTACAGACATACTGCCAGTATTTAAAGTGATTTAAAAATATAACATAACCATTTTAAATAACAATTATTGTCAGTAATTGATAAATATAATAATTAATAAATTATTAGCTATAATGAAGATTAATAATACAAATGCGCAGATATAAATAATTCTAAAACTCCGTACTCACATTCGGTATTACTCGACAGTTTTACTCGAAAACGAGTAAATATCAACGTGTGGACCGCAAAACTCACAGCTCGATGCGTGAGTTTTGCGGTCCACACGTTATTTACTCGTTTTCGAGTAAAACTATCGAGTAATACGGAGTTTTGGAGTAAAACTATCGAGTAATACCGTATGTGAGTACGGAGCATTATACAAGGTGTTCCCTTAATTGTGTATATAAACTTCATGGGGCTAATGTACCCATCAATATGAATAACTTTTTCTAAGGAACCAACACTGTGAACGCGAAAAAAAAAACAGCTGTTTCATACAAAAGTTCAATACCTACCTGGCTAAAATGTATGAAACAGCTGTTTTTTTTTCGCGTTCACAGTGTTGGTTCCTTAGAAAAAGTTATTCATATTGATGGGTACTTTAGCCCCCTGAAGTTTATATACACAATTATGGGAACACCTTGTATACTTTAGTGCCTAGTTTTTTAAAAACGAATATTGTTCTCATTATGAATATACAGAGAAATTCAAAATGAACGGTATTTGTCAAAATGACTTTTGCCTATTTTATGAGTATTTTAGGGCCGGTTTCACCATGCTCTGTTAGTTACTAATCAAGGATTAACAGGCTGTTAAATCTAAACTTAGATGTCAAACGCGTACATTTTGACATATTTAACGGCCCTTTAATCCTTTGTTAATCTAACAGAGCATGGTGAAACCGGCCCTTAAGGGGGTAGACAGGAACATTTTGCAGTAGTTGATATTCCCCACGTGACTTAAGGCGAATACAAGAGCTAATGTGACTCTCGCTCGCACGTTTCGACATGTTGAAAGATAAAAAAATCACTAAACCCATTTTCGAAAAATCGCAATCAACCATTTTGTGTGCAATCACATTGCACACAGTTTAGTAAAAAAATCATTTTGATCGATACAAGTTTTCCTACTCAAAAGTTTGCTTTACTAGTTTCGTACATAAGCAATTTTTTTAGTAGGAAAATTTGTTTGGACTAAATTCATATTTTCGTTGATTGCGATTTTAATAAATTCATTATCTTTCAAAATATTAAATTGTGCGAGGGAGAGGTTGACGGTTGTCAGCCCCTTAAGGAACTCACAAAGACTTTATTATGTCCCAAATAAAATAAGGGTCATCACCTTATCAAGGGGAGGGTCGTGGGTTAAAATCCCACTTTGATAACTTTTAGGACATAATATTATTAGGGGCCATCCATAAATTACGTCACACGTTAAGGGGGAGGGAGGGGGTCGTTGAAGTGTGACAAGGGGTGGGGAGGGGTCCCACATTTTGTGAGATCACATTTTTTCAAAGTATAATATTTTATATCTAAGTATTACAACACTAAATTTTATTATAATAGAATTTAAATAAATATTAAAAAAAAAAAAAAAAAAATTGGTGGACATTCCACACAGCACTATCTCGCTCCAAACTAAGCCAAAGCTTGTGATATGGGAACCAGATAGCTGATACACTACTTATATGCTTTTTTTTTGTAAATATATATTTATATTATTATACATCACCCAGACAGAGAACAAACATCTATGTTCATCACACAAATGTTTGTTCTCGGTGGGGATCGAGCCCACGGCCTACGGCACAGAAGGCAGAGCTACTACCAACTGAGCTATGAAGGCTGTCAAATGGAAACAAAAAAAACCGGAACACTGCTGTTTTCAATTCATCAATTTCTAAATTTAAAATTGCAAAATATGTGACCATCACACTAGGTAGGGGGGGGGGGTCTCACAAATGTGACCAGATGTGAAAAGGACGGGGGAGGGGTCAAAAAATCATGAAATGCGTGTGACGTAATTTATGAATGGCCCCTAATTTTTAAAATACATATTAAACTTATACCACCCTATTTATGGGGGTGGTTTAAAATTACTACAAGAATATGTATTTACATATATCCATTCCTAACCACTTATCCATTCCAAAAAGTTCCATCACATTTGAGCAATCCAAAAATATATTTTTTTCCTTGTCCCTAGCTTTGAGATTCAAAAATGTTTTTTATATATAAATGCCAGTTTTAATTATAACTTTTTCATATAACATTTGGCCATAACTCTGACTAACCCCATAGATATTCTCAAAAGATCTAGAGTGGGTAATTGGTACCAAAGGGATCAGAGGGGATAGCTACCGTGCCTGGCGATTAAGGGATTTAAATCGTGAGTTAGTTAGTATTGGAACACCTTGTATATATGTTAGTATGTAATATTTTGACATACTTTTAAACACCCTTTTTTTAGCCCCCTTACCCTAAGAATCTATGCAAGTTTAAGAAAATTAAAAAAAATTAAATCAAATTTATAGAGACTTATGGCTATAATCCCTAGGCACGGTAGACATCAGCTTACATATCTTGGCATTCATAACCTTTATCAATGTTTCAAGGGTATCCAGAGCCACGTCCAAGCATTAGACACGCCCATTTTCAAAACATTTTTGAATCTCACTTACAAATCACAACTCTCAGTCCAACATTCCTTTTACAACTCAAAATATTTATTACCCATAGTAATATATCTACTTAAGACGCAGACTACCGTCAAACAACTCGCAGATTTAGCATTTTTGAAGATATAAAGATACTGAAGTTAGTTATGTATAACTTTACTGCAAAAAAACAACTAATTTAAACATAAAACAGCAACAGCCGATTTGTAAAATCTTTTATTATTTGAGATGATATACCTACTTTCAGATTGGTTCTTTCATTGAAATTTCATCAAAATCGGTAATTCGGCTTTGAAATCAAAATAACAGGTAAAAGCTATGTCATCCAAATAAATGAAATTGCGTATTTTGATGTTTTATGTTCAAGTCGTTTTATTTTGCATAAAAGTTACACATATCTAACTTCAGTATCTTCAAAAATGTTGAAATGTGCAAGCAACGAGTTTTTTGACGGTTGTCGGCCTCTTAACACGGTAACTAGGGGTTGAAGGGTCCCCCGAAAATCATCATCAGCCTGTAGAAGTCCACTGCTGGACATAGGCCTATACATTTCCAGGAAGATTCTCCACCGACTTCTCTTTACAATGTAGTCGGTCCATCTTTGAGGGCGTTCTACGCTTCGTCTTCTTTATAAATAGTTTAAATATTGCATTTATTAAGGGCATTGCGACCTTGTTACTTAGCTTTGTTGCAAGCTGGCCCACCTGATGTTAAGTGGTAACCTCTAGAAGCTTAAAGAGTCACTTCACTAATTATTACATTATTATTAAGGACAATGCCCTTACATTGCATTGTTGACCTACTCAGCTTTGTTACAAGCTGATGGCCCACCTGATGTTAAGTAGTAACCTCTAAAAGCTTAAAATCACTTCAGACACTAGGAGCATAAGTGACTTAAGAAGCAGACGGCCTACCTGATGTTGAGCAACTACTCTGACTATCTGTAAACAAACTTTTTGTCTAGTAGTTTCATATTTTCAGATTACAAGTAACATAACTAAAATATTCCCGGCTCCATTCGAAGGCGGTGGGTTTCAAGACCTGATGTTGAGCGGCTACATCTGCCTATAACGGCACGTGCCCTACGTGCCCTACTTATAACTTATGTTGAGCGGCTACATCTGCATATAACTGCACGTGCCCTACGTGCCTTACTTTGCTTTGCGCCTCGTTCTGTGGTTAGCCCTATTCGCCTTTTAGCCGTTTGCTGAACTCTTCTTGCTGCATCTCGCGCCATTCCTTCTTTGCCTTCACACGCTTCAGCTGACCGTCCCTGAAAAAGACAAAAAACTGAAACAGCTTCACGACTGTCATCCCCAGGCACGGTAGATATCCCCTCAGATCTCTTAGTACCAAGTACTAACTCCAGATTCTTTGAGGAAGACAAAGGCGGCAGTCAGAGGTACGTCCATTTGGCACAACCACGTTTTGCAGTAGTTGGTATTCCATACGTGACAGGTTTTTTTTTAAAAAATTGGTGAAAATTCTTCACTGCTCTATCGCCTAGGTATTTATTTTGGTTAAATAAATAAATAAATATTGGTGGACTTTCCACAAAGCACTATTCCCCAAACTAAGCCAAAGCTTGTAATATGGGAACCAGATAGCTGATATAATACACATAGATACATATTTCTCTCTTGTTTTTTGTCTCATAAAGGACTACTACACTTTTCCATTCTCTACTCACAATTGCAAGTTCAGCTTTGCTAGTCTCAATCTACTTACCATTGTTGCAAGTCTAACCTGGTTATAGTCTCAATTTACTCACCATTATTGCAAGTCTAGCCGGGCTAAAACCGTAATTGCAAGTCCTGCCTAGCTAAACCATGTAAGTCCAGCCTGGCTATAATAAATCACTATTGCAAGACCTGCTTTGCTAGTCTCAACCTACTTACCATTGTTGCAAGTCTAACCTGGCTATAGTCTCAATTTACTCACCATTATTGCAAGTCTAGCCGGGCTAAAACCGTAATTGCAAGTCTAGCTATAATTGCAAGTGCAAGTTGGCTATAGTCTACAGCTACTTACCATTGCAAGTCCACAAGTCCGCCGCGCCTGGCTATAACCGCCTTCACTCGGTTCGCAAAATCCACTGCTGTCTCATCAGCGCTTCTCGTCATGGCTGGTAGGTACCACACGTCACAGACGATGGCCCAAGAACTCATCATATGCAGGAGATAGTGCAGCATGCCGTATCGTGAGCTGTTCCAGAATGCGTCGCCGAAGCGGGCGTCGTATCTGGGATTAGGAAAGAATACATAACATTGTAACAAGGATCATACAAAAGAACGGTAGGAACGTGCCCTACGATGCACTGCCCTGCGTCCATCAACTTGAGGCATACAGATGTTAAGCCTCATGTGCCTGTAATTACACCGGCAACCACACTCTTCAAACCGAAACACAGCGTTGCTGCTTGGCGGCAGACAAAGGCGTGGTGGTAGTACTTCCCCGGACGAGCCACACACAAAGAGCTCTACTACTCTTTAAAACATCTTAATAAAGATTTTATTACCTTACTCACCAGTGCTCTGTAGAGCACTGGTGGTCTAGTGGTAGCGGCCCCGCCTTCCTATCCTAAGGTCGTGGGTTCGAAACCGGTGGTGCACCAATGAGTTTTTCTGTTCAAAAATTTATGTGCACAATGCCAGTGCTCTCAAAAGGCGAAGGAAAACATCGTGAGGAAACCGGCATGTCGTAGAACCTAAAAAGTTCTGTAACATGTGTCATATGCTCGAAAGGAGCCTCTTGAGGCGCACTTAAAATCCTATCACCACACTGTTTCGAAAGAAACTAGTGACACGACAAGAGAGAGAGATTCTACTCACTTAATAGCCACTGGGTAGATGGTACCGCCTACTTCGAAGCTTCCCTTCTTGAACTGCATCACCGATGTGTTGTTGATGCACGTGCCTTCGGGGAAGATCAGGATTGGAGGGTTGTC
Organism: Chloroclysta siterata; assembly: GCA_932294275.1. NCBI lineage: Eukaryota > Metazoa > Arthropoda > Insecta > Lepidoptera > Geometridae > Chloroclysta > Chloroclysta siterata. Next base: position 5,970,941 of record OW028595.1, read on the forward strand.
AGGTACCGAGATGTGTTCCTTCAGTCTGGAATATGACATAAAATAACAAATAAATCCTACTAATATTATAAACGCGAAAGTTTGTAAGTATGGATGGATGTTTGTTACCCTTTCACGTAAAAACTACTGAATGGATTTTAATGAAACTTTACAATAATATAGCTTATACATTAGAATAACACACAGGCTAGAATTAATAAAGATATTGTGTGAATTGTCCAAAATCTGACGATAAGTGTCAAGTAAGTAGGAAAAAATCTACCATCTGCGAGCTATTCTGGCGTGCGCTGCCAAAACCGCTAGAGTTACACATATGTACTACGCCACGCTAATACTACTCGAAGTACCCATCAAAATGAATAACTTTTTCTAAGGAACCAAGAAGATGAGATGATTTTTATCTTGTTGCCTGTTAGGTTAAGATTCAGACACGATTTGTAAGTCAAAGTCAAAGTCAAAAGGTATTTATTCAATAAAATCACAAGGATCACTTTGAAACGTCTTACATCTAGGTGACTCTAGGTGCCAGTTCCACGCGACCAAAGCCTAGAAGAACAGGCAACAAACTTACGGCTTGGTTCCTACCGTTCTTTTGTATGATCCTTTTACAATGTAATAATACTAGTAGTTCGCCCCGAACTGAGATCTCGTGATGCGACCCGACGAACGCATCAAAACTTTGAGTCGGTAGATAGTAGTCAGAGGCAAGTCCAAACATTATCTTTGGACTTTTTCTGACTACCGCCTACTAATTTGGTATGGTTACCAAGTTTCAACTCTATTGGCCTATTTTTGAAGAGTTCCGTTGAACAGACCTTGGCTCCATCATCAGACCTGGTCGTCGTCACCATTTTATGAGAACTGAGTACTTTCTTAATTTATTTCAAGAAAAAAAAATAAGAAAAATCAAAAGAACTGACCGACCAGTAGAAAAACCTTGATGTCAACGAAACTCTTAGAGATGGGAGCTCTTGGATCGCTGGTTATCTTAATTTAACTTTTTAAATTTTATCTTGAAAACCGAGCGTCCCAAAAAAAAGTAAAAATTGTTTTGGAATGTCCAAACAAAGCCCTTTCATATGACATGTAACTTGATTTTTTTATGTAACTTTTTTATTTTTACCCTCTTAAAAAACCCCATATCTCAAAAACCCTTCATCCGATTTTACTCATATACTTACCAGTAAATTTCTCAAGTACAAGCTATCGACATATCAAATTTCATGCAGATCGGATCAACGGTTCTAAAGTTATCGCCAGACAAACATACATACATACATACATACATACATAAAATGCCAAATCGCCCAAGTTGAAACTAAGATCTTCGTTCGCTTCGCTCACTCGATCAATAATATACTAGTAGTTCGCCCCGAACTGAGATCTCGTGATGCGACCCGACGAACGCACCAAAACTTTGAGTAGGTAGTAGTCAAAGGCAAGTCCAAACATTATGTTTGGACTTTTTTCTGACTACCGCCTACTAACTTGGTACGGTAACCAAGTTTCAACTCTATTGGCCTATTTATTGAAGAGTTCCGTTGAACAGACCTTGGCTCCATCATCAGACCTGGTCGTTGTCACCATTTTATGAGAACTGAGTACCTCCTTAATTTATTTCAAGAAAAAAAAATAAGAAAAAGCAAAGTAACTGGCCGACCAGTATAAAAACCTTGATGCCAACGAAACTCTTAGAGATGGGAGCTCTAGGGTCGCTGGTTATCTTAATTTAACTTTTTTGTTGTATCTCAAAAACCGAGCGTCTCAGAAAAAAAGTAAAAATTGTTTTGGAATGTCCAAACAAAGCCCTTTCGTATGACATGTAACTTGATTTTTTTAAGTCTAAAACCCTATATCTTAAAAACCCTTCATCCGATTTTACTCATATACTTACCAGTAAATTTCTCAAGTACAAGCTGTCGTCTTATCAAATTTCATGCAGATCGGATCAACGGTTCGAAAGTTATGGCCAGACAAACATACATACATACATACATACATACATATATACATACATAAAATGCCAAATCGCCCAAGTTGAAACTAAATCTTCGTTCGCTTCGCTCACTCGATCAATTATTGAAGTTTAGTGAGGCGTGAACGTCTAAAAATAAATGTAAAACTACTTGGGGTATAATAAACAATACTAAGCGACATTTTCCCAAAGATCCAATTGATAAAATTAAAATTGACGATAAATTATTAACAAACCCCAAAGACATAGCAAATGCGTTCAATAACTACTTTATTGATAAGGTTATTCCTGTCCATAATTCAGGAAAAAATGTTACTAAATTAATTAAAAGCTCCAAAGACTCTATATTTTTAAGGCCCTGCATACCGACAGATATTCTTAAAATAATTTATACCCTTAATAATACGAGCAGTGTTGGATATGATGGTATCTCAACAAAGATACTGAAGGTTGTAGCTCATCATATATGTGCACCAATTAGCCATATTGTTAATCTCAGTCTAGACACAGGAATATTCCCAGACGCACTAAAGATTTCTATAGTTAAACCTCTTCATAAAAAACTAAAAAAGGAGTGTATGGAGAATTACAGGCCAATTTCTCTTATACCTGTTATCTCAAAAATATTTGAAAAATACATATTTAAAAAAATTAACCATTATTTTGAATCAAATAAAATACTTTGTAATGAACAAAAAGGGTTTAGAGAAGATAAAACAATAAACATGGCTTTATATGACTTTCTCTTCCGTGTAACAAGCAATGTCGATAAAAAAACACCAGTCTGCTCAATCTTCTGTGACATGACCCAAGCGTTCGACTATGTTGACCATAATATTTTGCAGAGTAAACTTGAGTGTTACGGCATCAGAGGTAATGCTCTAAAATTAATAAAATTTTATCTGGAAAACCGAAAACAACTTACGCAAATATCTAAAATTGATTTTAAAACTAAACTTGAACATGTTCAGATGTCCGAGGAACGTATTATGAAGTATGGTGTTCCACAAGGGAGTGTGTTAGGCCCACTGCTCTTCATAGCCTACATAAACGATCTGCCAAAAGCAACAGTACAACCTATGTCGTTATTTGCAGATGACAGTACTGTGACTATTACATGTAATAATATTGACACATATAAACATGACATACATTCTGCACTAACATCTGTTATAAAATGGTTAGATTATAATAATTTGAAAATTAATCTAAATAAAACTAATATTATTCACTTCAGACAACGCGATACTGCTGCTTCCATAAATTTTGACATACAATACAATAATAATAAAATCGAAAACGTAAATACTACAAAATTTCTAGGAATTAATATATATCAAAAATTAAACTGGAAGCCACATATAGAAAATCTTTGTAAAAAAATAAACAGTCTTGCATATGTTTTATATAAACTATCCCCAGTGGTTAATGAGGAAGCTCTACTAACTGCTTACCACGGCCTGATTGCTTCTAATATTAGGTATGGTGTAATCTTTTGGGACAACTCCACAGACGTTGACAAAGTATTTAAACACCAAAAAAGGTGTATAAGAGCAATGTTTCATCTTAAGGTTACAGATTCATGCAAACCTTACTACAATAGGTACAACATCTTAACCATTCCTTCGCTGTATATTTTTGAAACTGCCATGTATGTCAGACATAATCCAGATCTGTTTTGTCGGCTGTCTGATGTCGTTCAACGTAACAGACGAGACCAACACAAAGTATGCGTCCGTAACTCTAAGACCACATTAATGCGCAAAAGTGTCTTTTGTATGGCTCCATTAATCTTCAACAAACTTCCATTATCTTTAAGAGAACTTCCAACTTCAATGTTTCAGAGGAAGCTGAGAACTATTTTAGCTGATAAATGTTATTACACAATTAATGATTTTATGACAGATAACCTAAATTACGCAATTACTTCTTTTTTCACAATTTCGCAATTTTTTTTTTCAACAATTCTTTTCATTTTGTAATTCCTTTGATTTGACATTTTATTTGACATTTTATAATCATTTTGACTACCATTGTTCTTACCTATATTAATTTCATAATAATCATTTGATAATAATTTTGACAATCCATTTTACTATTATTATTATTGTTCTAATTTTATATAATTTATTTTTATTTTTAATTGACCTAAATTGTTTATAAATTTTAATTTGCATGCCCTTACACGGTAGCATTACATTGGCTCTAAACAAACTTTTATCATCTCATTACATGTAATTCTGCAAATAAATATACTTTGACTTTGACTTTGACTTTGCGTAGGCATACAGAAAAAGGTAAACATAATCAAATTTAAGAGAATTGTTATTGTATAAACGAATTGAATTGATAATCTTTCTTTCTTTTGTCGTATCACAAGTTTCTTTCGAAACAGTGTGGTGAAAGGATTTTAAGTGCGCCTCAAGAGGCTCCTTTCGAGCACTTGACACATGTTATAGAACTTTTTAAGTTCTACAACATGTCGGTTTCCTCACTATGTTTTCCTTCACCGTTTGAGGTTCATTGTGCGCATAAAATTTTGAACAGAAAAGCTCATTGGTGCACGACCGGGTTAGAAACCACGACCTTAGGATCGGAAGGAGGGGCTGCTACCACTAGACCACCAGTGCTCTTAATTGATGATAATGATGATAATTATTAAAGTACGTACCTCCTAGCAACAGCATTCCTGTCCTTAGCCTCCGATCTCTCAAACCAGATATGCGGCGAGGCTCGAGCAAGAGCTCGTTGTAGCAGACCTAGAAAGCCACCGTGCCTTTGACCAATCTGAAAACAGTACATTTTGTTAGTAAAAATATTATTATCATATACATTTTTTTAACTATGATAAAAAACATGTACCTACAGGACCGAACTAACCCCCACAACACAGGTTTTACTAAGGGGGGAGGTTAGTGCGCTACCAAATCGGTCCACATGTGACACGAAAGTTAAAACAAATTGTATCTATTCCATCTTACTCCTATGTATTGTCATGTGTACTTTATAGGTGCCTGAATATATTATTATAAAAAAAACAACGTGTAACATAATACCCCTATAACCCCAGAAACAGGGTATTCTACAGATCATGGCGAACAACTTTTGTTCTACGAGTTCTGAAATTGGAATTAGCAGATGGCCCACCTGATTTTAAGTGGTAACCATCACCTATAACAAAGCATTGCCTCGTAAGTCACGACAGGAACGTGCCCTACGATGCATTGCCCTGCGTCCATCAACTTGAGGCATACAGATTTTAAGCCTCATGTGCCTGTAATGACACCGGCAACCACACTCTTCAAACCGAAACACAGCGTTGCTGCTTGGCGGCAGAAAAAGGCGTGGTGGTAGTACTTCCACGGACGAGCCACACACAAAGAGCTCTACTATTCTTAAAAGCTTATATACCTAAACACCAGCCGTTAGTTTGTTGGCTGTTCTTCTAGGCTTGGTCGCGTGGAACTGGCACCTAGAGTCACCTAGCTTTAAGACATTTCAAAGTGATTATTGTGAGTCAACTGTATAAATACCTTTTGACTTTGACAAGGGGGTTGGTCAGAGGTACATCCAAATATTACATTTGTCACACTCCCACATTCCAGAAGCTTATATTATAATTCATTTTACTTCGAACCAGGCAATTTTTCATATACACCCAAAGCATTCATGCTCGCCCAACACAAACAAGCAAACAGACAGACAAACATATATTATACACCCCAAAATATATGATGTACTAACTATGATGTTTTTATTCGTATGACTCGCGCCAATAGAGAAACGAATTCAAACTCGCGCCAATAATGAAACGAATTCAAAATGGCGGCAATCTCACCTCTCACACACTATTGTTTGCAATAATATAGAGTCAGACGTAAAGATTATCATCACTTTATATTAACCGGCTTCGAAAAAAGGTCCTCAATTCTAATGTTTTTTTTTTTAATGTTTGTTATCGTTGTCAGAACTTTTTACTTAGTGAACCGATTTTGATTACTCTTTTTATTATAAGGCTGGTCCCATTTCAATTTGGTCTAGTTCTGACAATGGCATCCATGAGAAAACCATTGAAGTCAGCTTTTTTTGCAGAAAAGTTATTATTAACCGACAAAAAAAGAAGGAGCAATTCTGTATTTTTTTTATGTTTGTTACCGCATCATCATAACATTTATGAAAGATTTGAAAAAAAATCTTTTTTCATTTGAGAGGACGTACATTCAGATTGGTCCCATAGAAATTTCATCAAAATCGGTTCAGTAGTTTGTCTTTTACATCAAAATAACAGGAAAAGTCATCAAAGTAAATGAAATTGCGTATTTTGCTGTTTTATATTTTCATTGTATTTGAAGGTTTTTTTTTTCAGAAAAGTTATTCGATTCGTTTCTTAATTGGCGCGTTTTATGTTAACTTACGTTCATGTTTTGGTGCTGGTATCCTTGATATTTGAAATTTAATCATTTCGAACCTAGAATTTAAGTTTTTTCACCTTCGCACTGGCATTTCGAACATAATTTTTTCGAAAGGAAATGTCCATTACTGCACCTCTTTTACCTACTACTCAATATCACCTTTTAAATCTCTTTTTCTAGTAGAGACTAGAAAAAGGGTCCTATTTAATTTTTATTTTTTAAACAACTAGTTGATGGAACAGCAGATGGCCCACCTGATGTACAGTGGTAACCATCACCTATAAGAAAGTATTGCCTCGTAAGTCACGCACAATAGGAACGTGCCCAATGATGCACTACTGCGTCCATCAACTTGAGGCATACAGATGTTAAGCCTCATGTGCCTGTAATTACACCGGCAACCACACTCTTCAAATCGAAACACAGCGTTACTGCCTGGCGGCAGAAAAAGGCGTAGAGGTACTTCCCCGGACGAGCCCTTCACAAAGAGCTCTACTACTCTTAAGAAAACACAACCTAGCACTGATTCTGAAAAAGAAAACCGTCCAATTCCAAACCGAATACGTACCAGCGAGTAACAATTGTCACACATAAGCACCAACACATCGATAGGACTCGTGTGGTTCGCGACACATATCCCGTTCGCCGGCTTGTTATGTTCATCGTGATAGGTAATAAGCGCCGATATACAACGCGATAGCAGATTGAAACACGCGTGCGCCGTTGTAGAGTTGATCTTCAGCTTCCAAGGTCCGTCAGGGAGGGTGCCCACGCACCAAGTGGACACGACCAGCCACCAAACCTAATGAGCCCATCGATTTCAGTAAGACATTCACAAAATGATATGGTGATGATAAATACGCGGATCTTGACAAACGTGAAGTCAGCCGTTTTATTTTGGTGTCATCATTTTCCTAATGCTAGAGAGCATTCTCCACCAGTTAACCTTTTAGTTCTAAAAAAACCTAAAGGGTAGCACAAACAAATTATGATACCATATGCAGACACAAAAGCATGTTTGCAGTCCCACTACTGACTTCACGATTGCCAATTCCGATCCCACCATGGCGTTCACTTATAATAATTTCGGTTAATGGTATGACCCGCGCAAAAACAAACGAATCCAATAAAAAGCGCCTTATACATCTCACTCTACATTATTGATTACAACGTGCGAGCGAGAGGCAATCAGCGTCGCCATTTTAGATTCGTTTCATTATTGGCGCAGGTTATGTGATACGTGTAACCCAATACAAAACACATGATAAATAACATAAATAGCGTTACCAATCCTGCCAATGTAATAAATATAACATTTAATATTATTATAATCTTGACTATTATAATGTCAAGTTGATGCCTAAAATAGTACACCCGTTTAATAACTAATCCAAAATGGCGATCTATCACTCGCACATATTGTTAACAATAGGTAATGATTTCTGGGAGTGATGAGTAGCGACGCCATTTTGAATTAGTTTTAAATGAATCGGGTTCCACCCGACAAACTACCGAACATTCACGAGCCCTAAGCTTTTCCCGAACAGGCAGATTCAATTCAAGGACTCAAACACAAAGACCCAGGGCCTTTTCTAGAACGAATCTCAAGCAGGATCGAGACTCAAACAGAGATATTTAGCGCAATTTTCATTAAAAATATAATCACGGTATTGTACAGTATTTTTCAAATGGGACAGTTTGGGAAATCCGAAATGATACAAGATGCAGGAAAACTGTCATATGCACCAAGTAGTATTTTTTTTAAATACATGACATATTATACTCAGTAAATTTTTTGGTCATAGGATTTTTTTTTCATCATAGTGACTCATTTTTATTCACAATTCTTAACTAAAAAAATACTGTGTTCAAATGTTTTAACAAAAAAAGACCTAATGGTTCTTAAGAAAATCTTCTTCGGTCTTCCCTTCTTCACCATACTGTCCCAGTTAAAAAAAAAACACTGTAGGTTTATGTAGATACCCTCAGTATCAACTCTTGGGACCAAATATTACATTTGGCACATTTAGTAGTAGTTGGTATTCTTTACGTGACAGGTTGTAAGCCCATCGCCGCTAGAACACAAACTATTATCCTCAAGGTGTTTAACAAGAAAATTGACCAAATATCCATGTTGTAATTTCGATTCGCGTATGAGAATTGTTCCATCGGGTTCTTTTAACATACGAGCATCTGTAAGTAGCCATTGGTTAAACTCTTCATCTCTTAGGTCGAATCTACAGTTTGGAAGGCTGCGGGTAAGGACTTCTAGCTATTTACCCGAGCCTCAACTCTGGAAGCTAAAACTTCTCTTGTTAATTTTTCATTTTGTTGTGGCGCTGGAGTCAAGTCCTTTTGCCAAGTTTTATTTTTCTTTCTCTCAATGAATTGTTGCCGGATTTGTTGTATAAGCGAAAAAAAAAAAAAAACTGGCGCTGGAGTCTAATTAATGAACTGTTGCCAGATTTGTTGTTTTCGCGAAAAGGGAACCAATCTCTGTCGATTTTTGGGCAAAATATTGGGCATATGGAAAGTGTGCTAGAGATTTTATTTATTGAGATAGTAAGAAAGGTGGTTCATTTCTTAGGTAAGTCTAAAAGTACTGTGACTAACGTAAGTCGAATTTAAAAAGAAATCTTTGTGATTTCGGTTAGTTAGTAGACTTGACTTGAAAGACGAGATTATCCAACAGACTAACAGACACATATATTGAACCCATTAGAATAGGCCCCAAAGCGGAAACCTAAGAAAAAAATAATACCAAAGAGAAACAAGTGTTCACGCTGAGAATTCCCACGTCAATCGGACTCGTGTGGTTGGCAACACAGAACCCGTTGTATTTAGGCTTGTATTGCGTGTCGTGGAAATAGATAGTTCCAGAGAGGCCTCTCATTATAGTCCGGATAGATATCTTGTAGGATAGGGCTCCGAAGAAGCGACGAATCTTTCCGGCGGGCAGCAGGCTTACTAACGTAGTCGTGGCTAACATCGTGAGCACCTTTGGTTGAGGATAAAATGAGTTTTCGTTTCAAGATTATGGCGAAGACAAGAGCTAATGTGACTCTCGCTGGCACGTTTCAACATGTTGAAAGATTTAAAATAACTAAACTCATTTTCGGAAAATCGCAATCAACCATTTTGTGTGCAATGCTTTACTAGTTTTCGTACATAAGCAAACTTTTAAGTAGAAAAACTTGTATCGATCAAAATGATTTTTTTTTACTAAACTGTGTGTAATATGATTGCACACAAAATGGTTTATTGCGATTTTTCGAAAATGAGTTTATTGATTTTATATCTTTCAACATGTCTAAACGTGCTAGCGAGAAGTTGTTTGATGGTTGTCAGCCCCTTAAAGAAAAGCGCTGGACGAATTGGCATCTCAGGGGCCTTATGCTCACTTCGAGCGAGATTATCTCACGGTGGAGATGACGTCATATCTCGTTCAATAACTCGTTGACCTTGCGTCTCGCATGAACTTTGTATGAGAAAATTGGGGAGTTAGATAGTGAGAATGGGGATAAATAGTTATCGAAAGAGATATGACGTCATCTCTAACGTGAGATAATCTCTGTCGAAGTGAGCATAAGGCCCCAGATGGTAGTTTTTTATGTCATGATAAAAAAAAACTGCCATGCCAACTTTTTCAGCGCCATCTATCGAGTCTTGTCTGACGAGTTGCTAACATCGTGAGGGTGGCTAACATTAGGGTTAAAATGAGGAGTTTTCGTTTCAAGATTAAAAATAATAGTTGCAAGTGAATTGATAGATGCAATGGCGAGCCATTTGTTTTAGTCAAAGTTTTATTTTAGAATTCGTCACGTGGGATTTCATGGTTCTTTCTCGACGCTATTTTGTCGTAAGGTTTTTTTTATGTCACAGTCTTACCGGAAAATAAACAAACAAAAAAAAAACATCTTTTGGGTAGCAATTTCTTAATACAAAGATTTTTTTTAATAATATCCTAAATGTATCCAAAAAGTTGACGTCCTTAGTGCAGTAAACACTGTAAAACGAATCAAAATTAAATTCTTTCACTTTGTTTTTTGTTGTAAAATTTGTAACTGACACATAAAAAAATTACAAACTGTCATACCAATTTTTCCGCGCCATCTATTGAGTAATTTAGAACTATTTTTGAATCTTGAAACAAAAACCCCTTTGAAACTACAACATAGCTTTAAATAAAGAAGTTGAAATTAGAGAAGGTATACAATAAAATGTGAAAATATAAAGAATACATGATAATTTTCAAATTTAATCATCGGTTTTATAAGAGAAATTTTATAATTTTCATAAATCAATTATTAGCAAAAAAATATAGACAGAAAACAATGGAAATTAGTAGGTGGTTTAGGAAAGTGAAGTCTCCAAAAAAACATTTTGTAATATTTTCCATCCATTGTATAACTATAAAATGTTACAATTTCCTTTGCCTCTTATACACTGGCCCGCAAAAATAAAGGGTTACCTAGTTAACTCCAAATAACTTTGAAACCACACAATCTAGCTCTCTAAATTAAAAAGTATCTGAAAGAAAATTTAATTACGCATAAAATAAACTACCACCACTCTGCGCTGGCTAAACCCAAACTCTAACATGGTGATCATTCTGGTACATTCTTCCAAAGTAAAAGATTGATTGCATGATTTTGCACAAATAACTCGAATTGAATCAATTTCAAGTCCCATATTTGTACAAAATTAAAAAACAAAATCAAAGAAGTCGAAATTGAAAAATGAATCACAATTTGAAAACTGGTCGTTGTTACTTATAAGGCATTTTTTTATGCCAAAAAGGTTAAATTAAATGAATACAGTCCGCATATCCTCTTTTGGTTTAATTTCATAAGCAAAAGAAGTCATCTTGATAATTTCTTGAAGATATTGCTGTTTTCAAAGGTGACCCTTTATTTTTGAGGGCGAGTGTAGCTTATTTTAATAATTATATAATTATTTATCTATCATAATTAATACCAAAAACTTACCCCAATAAAGAAAACCATAATACGAAGTGGTAGGAGGACCATGTACCGTACAATGAACCCCATAGCCCATATTATGGTTAATCGCCATGTTAGAAATTCATATTGCCTGGAACATAAAAAAGTTTAACATTATTTCCAGAACAAGAAAACACAGTTTCACGGCTTTCCAGAGCACTGGTGGTCTAGTGGTACCGGCCCCACCTTCCGATCCTAAGGTTGTGGGTTGGTAACCTGTCGTGCACCAATGAGTTTTTTGTACAAAAAGTTTATGTTGACAATGCCAGTACTCTAAAACGGTGAAGGAAAACATCGTGAGGAAACCGGCATGTCGTAGAATCTAAAAATAAAAGTTCTATAACATGTGTCAAGTGCTCGAAAGGAGCCTCTTGAGGCGCACTTAAAATCCTTTCACCACACTGTTTCGAAAGAAACTAGTGACACGACAAGAGAGAAAAAGAACGGCTTTGAGGCACGGTAGATATCCCCCTCAGATCTATTGATACCAAGTACGACTTTCATATTCTTTGAGGACGTCTAAAGGGGGTAGTCAGAGGTACGTCCAAAAATTACATTTGGTACATACCCAAACTAACTGATTTCTATAGTCATAAGTAAAATCCATTTCTCATTTACTCGCTCAAGGACCACAATACATATCGGAATAAATAATCAGTGAGTTACCTAATTGATCGAGTGAGCGAAGCGAACGAAGATTCTAGTTTCAACTTGGGCGATTTGGCATTTTATGTATGTATGTATGTATGTATGTATGTATGTATGTATGTATGTATGTATGTATGTATGTTTGTCTGGCCATAACTTTCGAACCGTTGATCCGATCTGCATGAAATTTGATAAGACGACAGCTTGTACTTGAGAAATTTACTGGTAAGTATATGAGTAAAATCGGATGAAGGGTTTTTAAGATATGGGGTTTTTTAAGGGGGCAAAAATAAAAAAAGTGACTTAAAAAAATCAAGTTACATGTCATACGAAAGGGCTTTGTTTGGACATTCCAAAACAATTTTTACTTTTTCTCTGGGAAGCTCGGTTTTTGAGATACAACAAAAAAGTTAAATTAAGATAACCAGCGACCCAAGAGCTCCCATCTCTAAGAGTTTCGTTGGCATCAAGGTTTTTCTACTGGTCGGCCAGATACTTTGCTTTTTCTTATTTTTTTTTTCTTGAAATAAATTAAGGAGTTCAGTTCTCATAAAATGGTGACAACGACCAGGTCTGATGATGGAGCCAAGGTCTGTTCAACGGAACTCTTCAATAAATAGGCCAATAGAGTTGAAACTTGGTTACCGTACCAAGTTAGTAGGCGGTAGTCAGAAAAAAGTCCAAACATAATGTTTGGACTTGCCTTTGACTACCACCTACTCAAAGTTTTGGTGCGTTCGTCGGGTCGCATCACGAGATCTCAGTTCGGGGCGAACTACTAGTAAATAAATACTTACATATTAGTTCTAGTGAGGAGGTTCCAGCTCCTCAACTCCTCGGCTTCGAAGACGGACGTGACCTGGTCTTCGATGATGGACTCCATGCCTGCCTTCACCAGGTCAAGGCAGTGGGATAGGTGGAAATCGAGGTTTTTCTGAAAAATTACACGTATGTCTTATTTTACTTCCAACTAATATTGTCTGGTGCCCGTCCTGGTGCGACTTCGTCTGCGCAGGATTAGTCACACAATATCTTTATAAATTGTAGCCTATGTGTTATTGTGATGTATAAGCTATATTATTGTAAAGTTTCATTAAAATCCATTCAGTAGTTTTTACGTGAAAGAGTAACAAACATCTATCCATCCATACTTACAAACTTTCGCGTTTCGAATATTAGTAGGAATAGCTGGTGCCCGCGAATTCGCCTGCGCTGCATTAGTATTTCGAGTAGTTTATATTAGCGTGGCGTAGTACATATGTGTAACTCTAGCGGTTTTGGCAGCGCACGCCAGAATAGCTCGCAGATGGTAGATTTTTTCCTACTTACTTCACACTTATAGTCATATTTTGGACAATTCACACAATACCTTTATAAATTATAGCCTATGTGTTATTCTGATGTATTGTAAAGTTTCATTAAAATCCATTCAGTAGTTTTTACGTGAAAGAGTAACAAACATCCATCCATCCATCCATCCATACTTACAAACTTTCGCGTTTATAATATCAGTAGTTATATTTCCTTTTCAACGTGTTACATAATACCCCTATAAAGGCAAAGACCAAGTGATCAGGCCAATCACTGGAATACTTTGACGTGTGCAAAGTTTGAATACTTCGTTTTTGAAATTCCCATTCAAAAGTAAAATTAATATTGTCTCAGAAATTTGCAACAACCCTGATAATGTGTACGTGAGCTTGGTACATGCACTATTTGCGTTTACTAATTGTTGACAGTTCTGTTACCTATTTTATCTTCAGTTCACAATTAAAGGTCAAAAAACAGCTGTAAATAGGGCTGCGTCACGTTGCGTTAGTTTGATTTTGGAGGAAAGTTTAAGAGACATTTCATGAATGAAAAACTTCGAAATTTCAAAAGTCTTAGAACAAAAGTTGTACGCCATGACCTGTAGAATACCCTGCTTCCGGGGTTATAGGGGTATTATGTTACACGTTGTATATTCATAAATGTAAAAATGTGCGACTGAGAAGTTGTTCGACGTTTGTCAATAACGGTTATTTTTTTTTATTTTTTCTACAACTAGCTGATGGAACAAGCAGATGGCCTACCTGATGTTAAGTGGTAACCATCACCGATAACAAAGCATTGCCTCGTAAGTCACGCTCAATAGGAACGGGCACTACGATGCACTGCCCTGCGGCCATCAACTTGAGGCAGACAGATGTTAAGCCTCATGTGCCTGTAATTACACCGGCGACCACACTCTTCAAACCGAAACACAGCGTTGCTGCTTGGCGGCAGAAAAAGGCGTGGTGGTAGTACTTCCCCGGACGAGCCACACACAAAGAGCTCTACTACTCTTAAAGTTGTGTGCAATTAAGTATCTACAGTAAGTGTGCGTGTTTGTATCGTACCTCTCCTGTCTCCGGATGTAGTTTCTGTCCACTGACCCGCTCCTGGCTGGAGCTTCTCTTGTAGTTCAGCTCTGGCGAGGGTCCGAGTATCTCTTCCCTTTGTATCACCGTGTTTAAGGTGCCTGAAATGAACATACAACAATAACTTTTGGCACTATTGGTAATAATCAGGGTTCGGAATAGGTAGAGTTTTTAAGTGCCAAATGACGTAAGATTACCTACGCAATCTAAACATGGATATGCCTTTTAAACCCGAAATTAGGGATTAACAAAATTCTTTTCTAAAAATTATGGTTTTTTTTATATACAACTAGCTGATGGAACAAGCAGATGGCCCACCTGATGTTAAGATTGATATTATTGTCTTCTAAAAATATTTTTCCTATGTTAAACACAAACTAAGTAGCGTTACACGTTGACACGTACAGCAGGGCTATTTCAAAACATTCGGTAACTAGTAGTTCGCCGCGAACTGAGATCTCGTGATGCGACCCGACGAACGCATCAAAACTTTAAGTACGTAGTAGTCAGAGGCAAGTCCAAACATTATCTTTTGACTTTTTTCTGACTACCGCCTACTTACTTGGCATGGTTACCAAGTTTCAACTCTATTGGCCTATTTATTGAAGAGTTCCGTTGAACAGACCTTGGCTCCTTCATCAGACCTGGTCGTCGTTATCATTTTATGAGAACTGAGTACCTCCTTATTTTATTTCAAGAAAAAAAATTAAGAAAAAGCAAAGGAACTGGCCGACCAGTAGAAAAACCTTGATGTCAACGAAACTCTTAGAGATGGGAGCTCTTGGATCGCTGGTTATCTTAATTTAACTTTTATAATTTTATCTCAAAAACCGAGCGTCCCAAAAAAAAAGTAAAAATTGTTTTGGGATGTCCAAACAAAGCCCTTTCATATGACATGTAACTTGATTTTTTTATGTAACTTTTTTTATTTTTGCCCCCTTAAAAAACCCCATATCTCAAAAACCCTTCATCCGATTTTACTCATATACTTACCAGTAAATTTCTCAAGTACAAGCTATCGACATATCAAATTTCATGCAGATCGAATCAACGGTTCTAAAGTTATCGCCAGACAAACATACATACATACATACATACATACATACATACATACATACATAAAATGCCAAATCGCCCAAGTTGAAACTAAGATCTTCGTTCGCTTCGCTCACTCGATCAACAAAGGTTTCCAAACGGAAACGTCAGTACAAAAGTTCAATACCTACCTGGCTAAAATGTATGAAACAGCTGGTTTTTTTTCGCGTTCACTGTGTTGCTTCCTTAGAAAAAGTTATTCATATTGATGGGTACTTTAGCCCTCTGAAGTTATGGAAGTTTTGGAACACCTTGTATATTAGACCTTTGCACACGTCAAAGTATTCCAATGCTTGGTCTGATCACTTAATCTTTTGCTTTAAAGGGGTATTATGT
Organism: Chloroclysta siterata; assembly: GCA_932294275.1. Classification (NCBI taxonomy): domain Eukaryota; kingdom Metazoa; phylum Arthropoda; class Insecta; order Lepidoptera; family Geometridae; genus Chloroclysta; species Chloroclysta siterata. Next base: position 5,986,809 of record OW028595.1, read on the forward strand.
TACACGTTGTATAACTGATATAACTAATAGTACATAAGAAAAAATAGTACATAAATAAATCTAAAAACCAGAAGGTCGAGCGACAGCTCAGCTGGTAGAGCTGCCACAAAAGTACATACCATTTCCAACACCATTTTCCTTGATGATGGCTGAAGGTGGCTTGTCGTCAGGAATGTGCGGATCCTCTTCCTCATCAGAACTATCGTTCCTCTGGATTTTCTTCGCAACTTCGATATGCTGCCTGCCATACTGGAAAGATACAATATTTGCATTCATTCTTCAGACTAACTAGTACTCTCCAACATCTTGGTCAGTGGCGTAGCTATCGTAGGACCAGGTGGTGCAGTGCACCAGGGCTCGGAGCTCAGGGGGCCCTCTAACCTAAGCTTTGAAAAGAGAGGGTCAGCCAGCTCCCGAAGCTAGAAAACCTTGAGCCTGCTCACTTTTTTTATGATTTATTTTAAGGTTAATACAAGAGCTAATGTGATTTTCGCTCGCACGTTTCGACATGTTGAAAGATATAAAATCACTAAAATCATCTTCTAAAAATCGCAATCAACCATTTTGTGTGCAATCACATTGCACACAGTTTAGTAAAATTTCATTTTGATCGATACATGTTTTCCTATTCAAAAGTTTGCTTTACTAGTTTTCGTACATAAGCATTGTTTATTTATTTATTTTATTTATTTACTAGCGGCCTGTCCCAGCTTTGCATGGGTGGTCACACATTTTTTGAACATTTAGGATAAACTTAGACCGTGGGTTCGAGCCTCGCGTCTACTTATTTCATACATTTGCACGACCTTCTCCCTGTTTGAGTGAAATTGCACCCCGTGGACCCGTTAACATTTTTAATTTCGTCATATCTTTTGAAATCGGACATTCCATGCCCGATTTGAAAAATTTAAGAAGTAACCTATAGGTATTAAAACCGTCTTAATTATGAAATGATTTATTTGGATAAGGATTAATACCAAGGTACAAATAAAGACCCTTTTCTAGCGGCGGCATTTCAATAATTTTTTTATAATAAAAGAACACTTATTGTGACATAACTATAATAGTTAGACATATGCTGTCGCGTTTTTTGTAGATGATGACGTGTTCTGCAAAATCGTAGTACATTATTTTGTTCTATCATCAATAGTTTTCGCAGCGCACGCGATGTAAGGTTTTTGTTTTCCACCTTGGGTTACATTATTGGAGTTTTAGTAAGGATCCCTGATTTTTTTGAAAATATAATATAGCCTATGTTACTCAGGGATAATGTAGCATTCTAATGGTGAAAGAATTTTTGAAATCGGACCAGTAGTTTTTGAGCCTATTCGTTACATACAAAACAACAAAAATACAAATCTTTCCTCTTTATAATATTAGTGTAGATAGTGTAGATTTAAGGAAGACTAACAGCACGTAAATACATATTAATGAAGAGTAATTTAAAAAACTTTTTATAGAAACTAAAACTTTTAAGAGTTACCTAGTCTACTTAGAGCACTCGTGGTCTAGTGGTAGCGGCACCGCCTTCCGATCCTAAGATCGTGGGTTCGAAAACAGTCGTACACCAATCAGTTTTTCTGTTCAAAAATGTATGTGCACAATGCCAGTACTGTGATAATGTGACCAATACAAACGGTGAAGGAAAACATCGTGAGGAAACCGGCATGTCGTGGAACCTAAAAAGTTCTATAACATGCGTCAAGTGCTCGAAAGGAGCCTCTTGAGGCGCTCTTAAAATCCTTTTACCACACTGTTTCGAAAGAAACTAGTGACACGACAAGAGAGAGGATCGTTCTTCCTGGCCTGGCCTATGTCCGCTGGACTTCTTCAGGCTGATGATAAAGTGAGCGAAGGCTTATCTATCTTTGAAAATGAGTATCAACATGATCTGCCAATCAGCACACTAGCGCCCTACAACTCAAAGGTCACTGCCCTATAGATTGCAGTCTTTCCTTATCATGTTTTTGCAAATCTGTTTGTGTTAGATTGCACACAGTGAACGCAAATAAAGTGTGGAAGCAATCTAGTAAACTAGCTGATGGAACAAGCAGATGGCCCACCTGATGTTAAGTGGTAACCATCAGCTATAAAAGTAAAAAAAAGGCAAAAGGTATTTATTCAGTAAAATCACAAGGATCACTTTGAAACGTCTTAAAGCTAGGTGACTCTAGGTGCCAGTTCCACGCGACCAAAGCCTAGAAGAACATCCAACAAACTTACGGCTTGGTTCCTACCAAGCATAACCGTAAACAAGTGACGTTCCGCGCGTTTTTTTAAGCAATCTCGTTTCGTCATTGACTCCTTGCCACAGTGATGACTATCGCGCACAGATTGCACAATAGTTGCTATCTCTCCGGTGGGCTCTACTTTTACTACAGATTATATCATACGCAATCAGCTCTTAGACAAATGTCCAGCCGTGCAGCGTACAACGAAAGCGCTAATGACGCTAGGCGGACGCAAAGGTCGATCATCATTCATCATTTTCCTGCCCTTATCCCACTTCATGTGGGGTCGGCACAACAGGTTTTTTCCCTCCACTCTCCTCTATCAGCCGTCATCTCAACAGTCACTCCTTTCTTACTCATGTCCTCTTTCACACAGTCCATCCATCTTTTCTTTGGCCTACCTCTACTCTTATATCCATCCACATTTCGGACGCAACGCACACGGACGCAAAGGTCGATATTAATCTGTAATTATTTACTAAATGGCAACGCTGATACGCTTACCGTCACGCGTCATCTCGCTAATATAAAATTCCGAAACGTCAAAAACCGTAACCTTCTAACTTCAGGAAAATAAATAAGGCAATACACGATAAATACTTGAATAATATTCAATATGTATCATGATCGCGACAGTGTAAAAAATACTATTAAGGATACTAATTTTTAATTCATTAAAATTCTGCAGGGATTCAACGCAACAGGTGGGTTCAAGTCCCCCTTAAAATCTAGCCATAATCGCGGCTAATAGGTAATTTACCAATGACTTAAGTTGTTTAAAGTGAGCTACTAACGTAATCAGATGTCAAATCACTTGCTATTTCAACTATTACATCAGATTTAAAAGAGATAGCAAGTGACTTGACATCGAATTAGTTAAAAATTTTGTTTTCAAAAAAAATATGCTAAAATGTGTGCATTGCCACTGGAATTACGTACACATTTTTTTCCTCGATCGTTATTATTCTACCAGCATGCAACCTGTCACGTAAAGAATACCAACTACCACCGCAAAAGGTATGTGTCAAATTTGATATTTTAACGTACCTCCGATAACCCACCTTAGACATGCTCAAATAATCTTGTCGTGATCTAATCTTGATCTCATCTTATTGTGATCTCAGAGTTTTGTTAAGTTTTGACTTTGTAACCTTAAATTTTATTAGTAGGTAATTTATAGAAATATTGTACGTCCTAAATAGATAAACTGTTGATTCTTGTATTACTTTTATAACACCTTTATGTACACAGTTATACAATAAAATATTCTTATTCCTAACAGATTTCCTCAAACGCGTAGCAACGCTGGACGTTGCTACGCGTTTTCGCAAGACGCTAAGGCTTTTGTCTACATCCAGGTACTTGTTAGCAACCTAATGACGGTGACGAAATGAATACGTAATACGATGACGCCTCGACAAGTTTTGGTGAACTTCGGACTATTTCTAAATACGTAGAAACATTTTTTTAACTAAATGAGTAACAGAGTGGATACCAAAAAACAAGAGGTAGACGTCGACGAGAGAAAAGATGGGAAGACATATTAACAGCCTTCAGGCGAAGACAAGAGAGTCACATTAGCTCTCGCTCGCACGTTTCGACAAGTTGAAAGATATAAAATCACTAAACTAATTTTCGAAAAATCGCAATCAACCATTTTGTGTTCAATCACATTGCACACAGTTTAGTATAAATTTCATTTTGGTCGATACATATTTTCCTACTCAAAAGTTTACTTTACTAGTTTTTGTACATAAGCAAACTTTTAAGTAGGAAAACTTGTACCGATCAAAATGGAATTTTTACTAAACTGTGTGCAATGTGATTGAACACAAAATGGTTGATTGCGATTTTTCGAAAATGAGTTTAGTGATTTTATATCTTTCAACATGTCGAAACGTGCGAGCGAGAAGTTGTTTGATAGTTGTCAGCACCTTCACAGCTCAGTTGGTAGTAGCTCTGCCTTCTGCGCCGTGGGTTCGATCCCCACCGAGAACAAACATTTGTGTGATGAACATAGATGTTTGTTCTCTGTCTGGGTGTTATTATATTATTATAAGTATGTATTTACAAAAAAAAGTATATATGTATTATATCAGCTATCTGGTTCCCATATTACAAGCTTCGGCTTAGTTTGGGGCTAGATAGTGCTGTGTGGAAAGTCCACCAATATTTATTTATTTATATTCATTGAGAAAGCGGGGATAAACTGGATTTTTGCGTCCATCAGCTTGAGGCATACAGATGTTAAGTCTCATGTGCCTGTAATTACACCGGCAACCACACTCTTCAAACGGAAACACAGCGTTGCTGCTTGGCGGCAGAAAAAGGCGTGGTGGTAGTACTTCCCCGGACGAGCCACACACAAAGAAGGATGCCAAAGGCTAGAAATGTTCTAGAAACAGAGCACTGTGGAAGGAAATGGGGGGGGGGGGGGGCAACGCCAAGGAGGCGACTACTACTACAGAAGAATGTAAGATAAATAAGATGTTTTAGAATTTTTTAGATATTAGAATATGTATTCGTTTCAAGAAAAGTCTGTAATAAATAAGCGTGTAATTTAGTACATTAGCTCTTGTCTTCGCCTTACTTTTAAAGAAAGGCCAGCTGCATAACCGCGGAACCAAACGTGCAAATGTTTATAATTCGAGGGTTTTAATAATTTGAATATTATAAATTTTAGGTTAATCATTAATTTAATAACTCTGACCATCAGAGAAAAAATTGTAATGTTTTACGTTGTTCATTTTTTTTTATAAGATATTTAATTTGCAAAACATAATGAAATGAACTGCAGCAGATGAACACTTTAACACCTCTTATTTATTCGTAGAACACAGGTAAAACAATTTCACTCTTATTCTTCGCACTTGTTACGGATGTCAGTATGTCAGCCAGTCAAGTTTACTCCACCCAGTCTCTTTCCAGAATGCCACATTTATTTCAATCTTCCCCTTTCCTTTCTTTTCTGTTCGGCAACCTACCCACGCTATCCATCCTACCCACCTATCGGACCAAAGCTGTGACTAGGCGGTCAATTGACTGACTAAAAGACAGGAAGATATAAAATTAATTATGCTACTTCAATTTTAATCTAAAAAAATAAGCTTAATATTTACAAAATTAATTATAAAATTTGAGAAATCATTACATTCGGCCATCCGCCATCATGCGATCTCCTGACGCATGATCAAATAAATTAACTGAACGTACTAATCAATTAAGAATATTTATATTATTTTAATTTTAAAGAACAAAAAAAATCTTATTTTTGATTGTAATAGCTTATATACAAATTCATTTTATTATTTTAGTCCTTATCAACTTCAATTTCTTCATCAAATTTATTTTATTAAATAATTATAGAAAATACTCAAATAAATTGAATTTACGATTTTAACACAATAACATTTTCAGTAATTATAAAAACAACATGTGAATAACAAAAAAAACAATAACTCCCAGTGTTTCGCTACATTATTATACTAACAATATTACTTTAAATTATTAATCATTACATTTGGCATTTATTTAGTATCAGATCTGCTTGTATTATTTTGTTGTCGACCTTTTGTAGGCATATTTTCGTCATCATTATCCTCGCTTTCGGATGAAGTATTACTTTTGTTAGATATTAGTATCGTAGTCATGAGAAAGGTTAACATTGATCCAAGGTCAAATCCGATCAAAAGCAACTACGCTATCGTATTTACTTTTAGGAGTACTAAATCCAGTAAGTTCAGAAATTTTATATCGATCATTATATATACTTCTGTGATTTTAAAGAGGCCTATAAATTTAGATAAGAGCTTAGTTCTATTGTCTTTATTGTTAAAATTGGTTCTCGGTTTTTTTATTAGAAATAAATTAGAATATTATTATTATTTATTGTAACTGTAACGATGACATGGGTGTCGGAAGACCAGCGTTATAGTAGCGTATGCTGCTATTGCATTTATGACGAGTGACTGCCAATTTATATCACTTACCTACTTAAGAAAAGACAGTAAAATGTCTTTTCTTGTATTTTTTTTTATAAACTGCATTTACGTGTGGCATAAATAAATTATTTTGTATTGTATTGTAAGATGACATTTTCCATTAACTACGTGATAAGCACCTTGGTGCAATTTTGATCGATTGATTTTCTTTACCGGTTCAATACTACTGTAACCTTCCACATACACATCCCCTGAAAAGTTAGTTGATCCCTGCGTTATAACTTCAACTAACCCTGACAAAGGAACTTAGGTAGAATTTCATGTAGTCAAGTTTAAGCTATTTTCAATGTCAAAGTTTGCGTTAAGAGCAGGACTTTTGTAGAAGAATAGTTTGCAATTGTCTTTGAACACAGACACCGAAGAAAACTCTATAAAGTTTTACCCTATAAGCAATGCTGTTGTCACAAACTCATCAGTAACTACAAGAACTTCGATCGTCGCCTCAACATCAATTCAATGTTCACAAAGCTCCTATAGACAGGTGTAACTACAGAGTTACCGAAACCTTTGATGATAGGCAATTGTGTGTATCTTTTTAAGAAGTTTAGGTCTTGAGCATCAGATTCACGAACTTCGATTTATTTGAAAAATTTAATGTTAGTATCACCAGTTGTGGAAATAGTCAAATTTTTCCGTTTTTTAACGTCCGTACGCGAAACGCGGTATCATTGGTAGAAGTTTACAGTTTTTATTGTCGTGATCAACTCTTTGACACATTTGGCATTTTACTAATGGCTTAGGGCATTTAAAGTAAGAGTGTCCTTTTGCGCGACATTTAAAAAAAAAGTCGCTAAATCATGGAGGTAATATCATAATGGTGAGTGCCATAAGATCCACAACCTTTTACAACTGTGTATCAAACAGTGATCATCTATCTTTGTACCTCCCACGCAGCCTAGCTACAAGTAAAAGAAAAGAAGATGTAAGTTCACTCACTCCAACTCACTCACTGTCTGTGTAAATAGTGTCCGTCAGTTGATGCAATGCTTTGATGTTCTAGTTGGGGTCGGTTGAAATATGCGGTGAAGCGAAATAAATAGTGAAAAATCAAAAGAATCATTATTGTTTAAGCAAAATATATTTGAAAAAGCGAAAGTATATCCCGTGCAGCTGTGTCTTGTGCATCAAGAAAAACAAAAGGAAACAAAACAAAAAAAACAAAAGGAGGTGAAAGACCCGGAATTGTCATTTGATACGTAATATTCTTTTTTCAATTTACAGACTGTAATTACATTTTATTAGTACTAGTCAGATTTTCCAATATGAAAACGATGTTGTATTGTTTTGATCATCTGTTCTAGTGATTTACATACACAGACTAATTTAGCTTTATATTTCACACCTTCTAGGCATCTCGCGCCGGCTCAATTTCCGTTAAATTTTACATTATTATTTTTTTAGGTTCCCAAAATGCCCAGAATGAAGACGGGTGTGGATAAAAGCTGTTAAAGGCGTGAAAACTGGGAGTCCACAAAATTTTCCTATGCATGGACGAAATGGCCATAAGAAAGTATCGAGTGGGATGGACATCGCTCTCACAGCCAGGTCAATATGGGAAATAATATTGACGATAATAGTGTTCCAGTATCTATATTGGTTTTGGGTTGTCACAATAAAAGTCAGCAACCAGTTAAAATTAAAAAGTTGATTTCCAATTAAAACGCCTTTTTCATCCATCTCTTATTCCATCGATAGGTTAGTCAATGTAGTCCCTTCTCTAGTAACTCACACGAATACAATATCGACAACTGCACACTAACAAAAAAACGGACACGCCAAAAACCGAAAGGCTCCGTGCAGTATGATACTTCGTCCAAGCGCTAAACTGTTGTTTGAAGTTGACGCCAAATCTCCTGCAGATGTCTTCGAAGACTTTCGCTTTCGTTTAGAATGCGTGTGTGTAACAAGAAGTTCCTCCTCAGGAGTCATCGCACCGTCAGAGTTCATAGAAAGAGAAAAAAAATACTGTAGTTATCATATTCACCAATTGTTTCAAACTTTTTTTTTTTTTTTAATTTATATTCATGTTTTATTTATTTTTTAAATTTTTCATATGGGTTACTTGGCTTAGCATAACAGCTGTCCATGTAATTTTGCGACGTACTTAGCCACTTACAGGTCCAGTGTTTAAATGCTAATATATATATATATATATATTTTTGTATTATTGTAATAATTTTTTGGTTAGTTTTGAACTTACAGGTATACATACCCCATTTTTCACTAAGAAATTCACTAATAGCGCACCTGGCTAAACTCTGGCATACATAGCCTGCTAATAGCGCACATGGCTAAACTCTGGCATACATAGCCTGTACCTGCATACATAGCATGTACCTACTACCTACCTATATATCTATAAATTTTAACTTAATAGATATTTAATTTAATACACTTTGCTTCAGAGACTCGCATCAGAGGGTAGGCTTGATCATCGATATTTATAATTTTACGACAGTTTATCAGGTGACAACGGCAAGTATAGTTAATTTCTGCTTGATATAGGTAAGCCAATTTTTATTGCTATTGGAACATTGATAATAGCAGTAATGTGAAATAGAATAATAAAAAAATATATATAATAGTAGGTAGGTAATCCACGAATTTAAAGGTGCTAACACTACCGGATAGTCTCTGTTCAGTACAGACCAGTTCTTGTGAGGAACAATTCAAAATGCGAATATAAAATAGGATAAAAATATAAAATAACCTACCCTTCAATGTTAAAATTATCGGATAATATAAAAATTTGTAAGATTTCACCTACTTTATTCTAGAAAAATTTTCTCGATAAGTATTCAACTTGAATGTTCATGGGTAAGGCCCTGACAATTTTTAAAAACCGAATAGTGCTAGTACGGCCAGATAGTATCGGGGCAATCTCGACTGATACATGCTAACAAAATGTTTCATACCGTTAAACTTAAGTCGAATTTAATAACCTTTTACTCGAAATAAAAATATCATGATGTGGACGAAATAAATTTTAATCACAGCTACAGTACGTAATTATTTGGCAAATATCAGTGCATTGTGTACGTAGCAAAATTGTTAGCATTATCTGTCCAAAATTTGTTCACTGCGGCATAGGTACATAGGCCCACTTAGTTACTCACCTTGCTTATAAAAAAAAAATGTTATGGCATACATAGCCCCCTGAACTCACTTGGTCCATCACAGCATACCCTACTTATTGTTATGGCATACATAGCCCCTAGAACTCACTTGGTCCATCATAGCATACCTTGCTTATAAAAATAATTGTTATGGCATACATAGCCCCCTGAACTCACTTGGTTCATCACAGCATACCCTACTTATTGTTATGGCTTATATAACCCCCAGAACTCACTTGGTTCACTACTTCACTATATTTTAATTATGTTTTTTTTTTTATGTAAGTAAACTTTTTATCGTAAAATATTCTTTCAATTAGCAACATGCTATGGTGGCAAAAAGTTTCACCAGTAATAATTCTATCAAGTAACTGCGGTAAAAATTTGATGAAAGACATCAATAAGTTTCAAACTTAATACTTCGAGTGAAACAGCATGAATTTTATTCCTAGTATTCGTTAGACTCCACATTGTTAAAAAAAAAATATTTTAGCAAAAATTGTTATCACAAAAACTTTTGTGACGGTATTAACAAAAATATTTTCATCGATATGGTACAGAAAAGCAACTCATGATCACACACAGTCACTTGCACGTTTAGTAGATTGGTATTCTTTGTCGATTTCTATCAGCTTTTGCTAGAAAATCTATCCAGACTTTTGTAAATTTTATGTTTAATGGGTAGGCACAAGTACCAACAGCTCCATAAACCGAATAGTGCTAGCATGGCCAGATAGTCTCGGGGCAATGCCGACTGGACCACGCCAACAAAGATTCAGTAGAAATAAAGCCGCTAAGTACCTATGCTTTCAACTGAACAAAACTGGCACGATCGGATAGTCTCGGGTCAATCCCGACCGATACATGCTAGTAAAATCTGTATCTCCATTATACTTAAATGGAATAAAATATTGTACCAATCTTCCAAGCGGCAATAAAATAATATTATGTGGGCAGAATAGGTAACATTTTACATACCTTGGTTCAATCGCACTTCTGAGATGAAATGAACTGCAGCAGATGAACACTTTAACACCTCTTATTTATTCGTAGAACACAGGTAAAACAATTTCACTCTTATTCTTCGCACTTGTTACGGATGTCAGTATGTCAGCCAGTCAAGTTTACTCCACCCAGTCTCTTTCCAGAATGCCACATTTATTTCAATCTTCCCCTTTCCTTTCTTTTCTGTTCGGCAACCTACCCACGCTATCCATCCTACCCACCTATCGGACCAAAGCTGTGACTAGGCGGTCAATTGACTGACTAAAAGACAGGAAGATATAAAATTAATTATGCTACTTCAATTTTAATCTAAAAAAATAAGCTTAATATTTACAAAATTAATTATAAAATTTGAGAAATCATTACAATAAGTAGAATTAGTTGCATTCAGGTAATAAAGTAGGTAATATAGGTTTCATTATATTTTGCCTTGATATAAGGCGTGTTGTTAAAACCACTCAAATAATATTTAAATAATAATAAATCAAATGAGTAGGTAGGTAATGCAATCTCTAATACTATAAGACTCAAAGTCCTGACTGACTGACATATAGACAACGCACAGCCTAAACCGCTGGTCCTAGGGACTTGAAATTTGAGGAGTACATAGGTCTTAATGCGTAGAGGTGTACTAAGAAGGGATTTTTGGAAATTCAACCCCTAAGGGTGTAAAAAGGGTTGAAAACGTTTGTATGAAAAATAGTATTCCTGGAACCTACAAACTTGAAACTTGGAGTACATGTACTCCAAGGCTAAAAAATAGGAAATGCATTTTTAGTTTTTTTAAACTACCCTTAATAAGTGTGCTAAGGGATGTGAAAGTTTGTATGGGAGTTTATTGACGCGTGGTGCGATTGACTTAAAAGTTAGGGTATTTACCTACCTAGGTATTTAAAATCCTACCCTACTAATATCAATGCGAAAGTTACGATGTTTGGATGTTTGCGGCTCAATCGCGGCTCACCACTTTAACGCGTGCGAAGCCGCGAGAAGCTGCTAGTTCAACAATATAATTGTAAAAATGATGAATAATGAATACGATTAAAGAATATGGAATGATTAATATGTATGATGAATACTAAATAAAGTTTTTTTTTATACAACTAGCTGATGGAACAAGCGGATGGCCCATCTGATGTTAAGTGGTAACCATCATCTATAACAAAGCATTGCCTCTGAAGTCACGCACGATAGGAAAACAATTAGTTAATTAATTTGATAAGAAATTAAAGGAAGTAGCTTAAATTTTGTTGCAATATAAAAGCAACAGGAAAATTATAAGTGGCATTTCGAGATGCCAAAAAAAAACCATACTAGGTACATGCCCAAACCATCTAAACATTATTTATTTATTTATTTAAAGACAGTATCACATCATAACAGGTTTTTTTTTGACCCTAACGTGATGGTATACGTAAATAATTTTATTATTATACAACCTATTATTATATTATTTCGTTCTTCATACATGCTCGTCCGTTTAAGGTAATCTTGACCTGGGCCTTTCTCAAAAACGTCTACCATTTGCTGCTTTACCGCGAAACCAAAATGGTGGTCGGAATCAAAACTTTGATATTTTTGCAATATTAGTAGTATCTAGAATTTTTATAGCATGATAAGTTAAAACCAGTTCATATCAACTATCCCCTAGTTAAGTTTTAACGGATTAAGATACTGCTAAGACTACTTTTTAAAGAGTAGTAGAGCTCTTTGTGTGTGGCTCGTCCGGGGTAGAACTACCACCACGCCTTTTTCTGCCGCCAAGCAGCAACGCTGTATTTCGGTTTGAAGAGTGTGGTTGCCGGTGTAATTACAGGCGCATGAGGCTTAACATCTGTATGCCTCAAGTTGATGGACGCAGGGCAGTGCATCGTGGGGCACGTTCCTATCGTGCGTGTCTTACGAGACAATGTTTTGTTATAGGTGATGGTTACCACTTAACATCATGGGCCATCTGCTTGTTTTATCAGCTAACTAGCTGATGGAACAAACTTCCTAAACAAACTTTGATTATACAATCAAAGTTTATAGTTTTTTTTATACAACTGTATAAAAAAAACTGTAAAATATACAATCAAAGTTTTCATTCCTATAACCTACCATTTTGGACGAAGACAAGAGCTAATGTGACTCTCGCTCGCACGTTTCGACATGTTGAAAGATATAAAATGACTAAACTCATTTTTGCAAAATCGCAATCAACCATTTCGTGTGTAATCACATTGCACACAGTTTAATAAAAAAAACATTTTGATCGATACAAGTTTTCCTACTTAAAAGTTTGCTTATGTACGAAAACTAGTAAAGCAAACTTTTGAGTAGGAAAAATGAAGTTTTTGATCAAAATGAAATTTTGACTAAATGTTTAAAGTCAGTTTTCAAGGTTAACCTAAATTTGTTACAACTATCTACAAATAATAATCCTAGCAATAGCTTATCGGTTTATCCTTTAATCATCGGATAAGCAACATCTTATCGATAGTTAGCGGACATTTCAAAATGGTGACCGACCACTTAGCAACTTATACTATCTCTAAGAGTTAGTAGAGCTATTTGTGTGTGGCTCTTCCGGGGAAGTACTACCACCTCGCCTTTTTCTGCCGCCAAGCAGCAACGCTGTGTTTCGGTTTGAAGAGTGTGGTTGCCGGTGTAATTACAGGCACATGAGGCTTAACATCTGTATGCCTCAAGTTGACGGACGCAGGGCAGTGCATCGTAGGATACGTTGACGTGGGTGACTTTCGAGGCAATGCTTATAGGTGATGGTTACAACTTAACATCAGGTTGGCCATCTGCTTGTTCCATCAGCAAAATTTATAAAAAAAATATTATATAAAGTAGGATTGTATAAAACAACAATAACAAAATACCTACTTATCGCTTATCGTTCATCGATCATTGTATCATAATTATATTTAAAACGTTTTGATAATTATTTACAGAACCATCAGCTTTACGACTTTGATCCCACACGGTATATATATACAAGGTGTTCCATAAGTTGTGTATATGTATAAACTTCAGGGGGCTAAAGTACCCATCAATATGAACAACTTTTTGTAAGGAACCAACACTGTGAACGCGAAAAAAAACAGCTATTTCATACAAAAGTTCAATACCTACCAGGCTAAAATGTATGAAACAGCTGTTTTTTTTTCGCGTTCACAGTGTTGGTTCCTTAGAAAAAGTTGTTCATATTGATGGGTACTTTAGCCCCCTGAAGTTTATATACACAACTTATGGAACACCTTGTATATATACTTATGTAAGAGACAGACAAACGGGGTTACGGCCCACCTGATGTTAAGGCGAAGACAAGAGCTAATGTGACTCTCGCTCGCACGTTTCGACATGTTGAAAGATATAAAATGACTCAACTCATTTTCGAAAATCGCAATCAACCATCTTGTGTGCAATCACATTGCACGCAGTTTCGTAAAAATTTCATTTTGATCGATACATGTTTTCCTACTCAAAAGTTTGCTTTACTAGTTTTCGTACATAAGCAAACTTTTAAGTAGGAAAACTTGTATCGTTCAAAATGAAATTTTTACTAAACTGTGTTCATTAATTTTATATGTCTTCTTGTGTATCTTTGTTTTTTTTTTTAATTTTATCATTGTATTTTGTGTCGTAAAATTAATATTTTCTATTCTATTTCTAAAAGCGAGCAGTCCGAGAAACCCAAGGACACAGTAGATGTAGATGCGCTCGATCCCGGTGTCGAGAGGAGCTGTAGTAAAATCTTGACGCCGGGATAAGGTTAAATAGCTCTTCAGAACATTTCCCATTGTAAAAGCGATATGACACGCACAGGGAAAAAATTCCAAATATAGCCTCTAATCTACCAATGGTACCAAGTAACAATTCAAGATCATTTTAAGATAAAAAATTAATAATTTAATTATAATCGGCTTTGTTAGGTAGAAGTGTTTTCATAGACAGCTGTTCGGTACCCCAAGTCTCTCAAAACTCAGACTTGGCCGAATTGTTTTGGAATGTACAAACAAAGCCCTTTTAAATGACATGTAACTTGATTTTTATATGTAACTTTTTTTATTTTTGCCCCCTTAAAAAACCCATCTTAATAACCCTTCATCCGATTTTACTCATATACTTACCAGTAAATTTCTTAAGTACAAGCTATCAACCTATAAAATTTCATGCAGATTGGATCAACGGTTCGAAAGTTATGGCCCGATCAACATACATACAATGCTAAATCGCTCAAGTTGTCTATAAGATCTTCTTTCGCTTTGCTCTCTCGATCAATTACTTTCCCAAAGCAATCGAAAACAGTATTAGAGTTCTTTGTGAAGGGCTCGTCCGGGGAAGTACTACTACGACGCCTTTTTCTGCCGCCAAGCAGCGTTGCTTTGTTTCGGTTTGATGAGTGTGGTTGCCGGTGCAATTACAGGCACATGAGGCTTAACATCTGTATGCCTCTAGTTGATGGACGCAGGGCAGTCATCGTAGGGCACGTTCCTATCGTGCGTGACTTACGAGGCAATGCTTTGTAATAGGTGATGGTTACCACTTAACATCATCATCAGATCAGGCCATCTGCTTGTTCCATCGGCTAGTAGTATAAAAAAAAACTATCGACTTCCGAAATTTCATACAGATTGGATCAACGCCAACGGTTCCAAAGTTATGGCCCGATAAACATACATACATACAACGCTAAGAGCTGATTTCACCATGCTCTGTTAGTTACTAATCAAAGATTAACAGGCCGTTAAATCTAACCTTAGCTGTCAAACGCATACATTTTGACATATTTAACGGCCCTTTAATCCTTTGTTAATCTAACAGAGCATGGTGAAACCGGACCTAAATCACCCAAGTTGTCTGTAAGATCTTCGATCGCTTTGCTCGCTCGATCAATTACTTTTCCAAAGCAATCGAAAAGGAAGTCTAGAAAATGTATCACCGTAAACAGTAAATAAATGTCATGCGCATGGAGAGGTTAGATGACGGCTGTGGTGTCATGTCATGACACGCGCATGCGCAGGTCGAAGGCCGGGTCCGTACAGATAATGGCAGAGCTACCTTCTCTACGTAAATGACTCGATTTGATTACACGCGGAAACAGGCAAAGTACTTGAAATATATTAAACACTAGCGGCCTGTCCCAGCTTCGCATGGGTGGTCATAAATTTTTTGAACATTTTAGGATAAACTTAGACCGTGGGTTCGAGCCTCGCGTCTACTTATTTCATACATTTGCACGCGCTTCTCCTTGAGTGAGTGAAATCGCACCCCGCGCGTGACCCGTGGACCCGTTAACATTCTTAATTTCGTCATATCTTTTGAATGGAATGTCCGATTTGAAAAAATTAAGAAGTAATCTATAGGTATTGAAACCGTCTTAAATATGAAATGATTTATTTGGATAAGGATTAATACCAAGATACAAATAAAGACCCTTTTCTAGCGGCGGCATTTCAATTAAATTTTTATAATAAAAGAACACTTATTGTGACATAACTATAATAGTTAGACATATGCTGTCGCGACATTTTTTGTAGATGATGACGTGTTCTACAAAATCGTAGTACATTATTTTGTTCTAATATCAATAGATTTCGCAGCGCACGCGATGTAAGGTTTTTGTTTTCCACCTTGGGTAACATTATTGGAGTTTTAGTAAGGATCCTTTATTTTTTTGAAAATATAATATTGCTTATGTTACTCAGGGATAATGTAGCATTCTAATGGTGAAAGAATTTTTGAAATCGGACCAGTTGTTTTTGAGCCTATTCGTTACATACAAAAATACAAATATTTCCTCTTTATTGATCGAGTGAGCGAAGCGAACAAAGATCTTTAGTTTCAACTTGGGCGATTTGGCATTTTATGTATGTATGTATGTATGTATGTATGTATGTATGTATGTATGTTTGTCTGGCCATAACTTTCGAACCGTTGATCCGATCTGCGTGAAATTTGATAAGTCGATAGCTTGTACTTGAGAAATTTACTGGTAAGTATATGAGTAAAATCGGATAAAGGGTTTTTAAGATATGGGGTTTTTTAAGGAGGCAAAATTAAAAAAAGTGACTTAAAAAAATCAAGTTACATGTCATACGAAAGGGCTTTGTTTGGACATTCCAAAACAATTTTTACTTTTTTTCTGGGACGCTCGGTTTTGGAGATACAACAAAAAAGTTAAATTAAGATAACCAGCGACCCAAGAGCTCCCATCTCTAAGAGTTTCGTTGGCATCAAGGTTTTTCTACTGGTCGGCCAGTTACTTTGCTTTTTCTTATTTTTTTTTCTTGAAATAAATTAAGGAGGTACTCAGTTCTCATAAAATGGTGACAACGACCAGGTCTGATGATGGAGCCAAGGTCTGTTCAACGGAACTCTTCAATAAATAGGCCAATAGAGTTGAAACTTGGTTACCGTATCAAGTTAGTAGTCAGAAAAAAGTCCAAACATAATGTTTGGACTTGCCTTTGACTACCACCTACTCAAAGTTTTGGTGCGTTCGTCGGGTCGCATTACGAGATCTCAGTTCGGGGCGAACTACTAGTGTAGATAGTGTAGATTGGTTGAATAAGATTCTTGTTTGTATGCTAAACAGCAGGATCTGGAGATTCTTATCTACACACCAACCATCTTATTTTTTGTAAAACCCAGATTCACGAACAATAAATGATTTGATTTGATTTGATGCTTGCACTGAGTTCCGGTTTGAAGGGTACTGGTACCGGTGCATTTTTTAATTTAATTATTTAGGCCTACAAAATTTCAACTGTCTCTCTCTCTCTCTTGTCGTGTCACTAGTTTCTTTCGAAACAGTGTGGTGAAAGGATTTTAAGTGCGCCTCAAGAGGCTCCTTTCGAGCAGTTGACACATGTTATAGAACTTTTTAGGTTCTACGACATGCCGGTCTCCTCACGATGTTTTCCCTTTACCGTTTGAGAGTACTGGCATTGTGCACATACACTTTTGAACAGAAAAACTCATTGTTGCACGACTGGTTTCGAACCCACGACCTTAGGATCGGAAGGCAGGGTCGCTGCTACTAGACCACCAGCGTTCTCTGTCTAACTATCACGGTTCATGAGATACAGCCTGGTCTTAGTAAGAGGGAGAGTCCCGTTTTAATCTTTGGGTACGGAACTTTAAAAATCTTTTCCTTGTATCGAGCCCATAAGCCCAGCGCAGAAGGTGTATCTTTTTTTATTCTACTAGCTGATGGAACAAGCAGATGGCCCACCTGATGTTAAGTGGTAACCACCACCTATAACAAAGCATTGCCTCGTAAGTCACGCACGATAGGAACGTGGCCTACGTTGCACTGCCCTGCGTCCATCAACTTGAGGCATGCAGATGTTAAGCCTCATGTGCCTGTAATTACACCGGCAACCACACTCTTCAAACCGAAACACAGCGTTGCTGCTTGACGGCAGAAAAAGGCGTGGTGGTAGTACTTCCCCGGACGAGCCCTTCACAAAGAGCTCTAACTACTCTTAAAATCTACACCAACTGAGCTGTGAGCGTTCGGAAATCATTCAAAATAAACTATTGGTAATGGATGACGTAGGATATTTTTTCAAGACCCTCGAACACTCAGTACCGCTTACGTCATCACCGAATTTTTGCATGCGTCGTGTGTAGGTGAGATCTTGTTAGTTACGTCAATCGCTTAAAATTGGACACGACTGGTCCACACTGTAGCTTCATTATTATTTTGTAAAAGGATTTTTTGACAGCCTCACAGCTCAGTTGGTTGTCGCCTTCTGCGCTGTAGGCCGTGGGTTCGATCCCCACCGAGAACAAACATTTGTGTGATGAACATAGATGTTTGTTCTCTGACTGGGTGTTTTTTATACAACTACTAATACAACTAACTGATGGAACAAGCATATTACCCACCTGATGTTAAGTGGTAACCATCACCTATAACAAAGCATTGCCTCGCAAGTCACGCACGATAGGAACGTGCGCTACGATGCACTGCCCTGCGTCCATCAACTTGAGGCATACAGATATTAAGCCTCATGTGCCTCCAATTACACCGGCAACCACACTCTTCAAACCGAAACACAGCGTTGCTGCTTGGCGGCAGAAAAAGGCGTGGTAGTAGTACTTCCCCGGACTAGCCCTTTACAAAGAGCTCTACTACTCTTAAAATACTCTAACTGTTATTGTACAGGGGTGGCCCATTCGGGCAAGTATGGGCAAGAATGTAACTATAAGACATACAAAGATCTCTGTTCTTAGGATCCATATCATCGATTTTAGTGTCAAGAAAAATTGCATACATAGATTTAAAAAAAAACTTGTTCGGGAATCGAACCCGGTCGTATTGAAAATAAAACTTACATTATTTCTATTTGGATATCGATTGCGTAGTTCATTAAATATTACTAAAGCAGTAAATGTAGTGATATATAATATATATATAATATAATGAAACATGATATCAAAATTGAAAAAAAATGCATTGTATTTCATAGCCTTTCATTTTATTTATGTTTAGTTTTTGTTTAGTACGTCTGTATCATGTTAGTCTATGTTTTATTTTATAGGCTTTTTAATTTGATTATTGTTATTATTATTATTTGTAAAAAAACCTTCGTGCGCAAGTCCGACTCGCACTTGGCCGGTTTTTTCACAATTAACTTCAGTAATTTTATATCCTCAAAAATTTTGAAATTTGCGAGCAAGTAGCTGTAAGACGGCTGTAATGATCTTCACATAAAGATTTCAAGGTGGCATCTCTCGCCGATTCAACTGAATGTTCTTTTAAGGACTTGTCAAACCTGTAGATGGAGCCACGGTCGCCCTGTCATAAGTACTGCGATACAGGCTTAGGCTGTGTTTCCACTAGAGATGTGCGATGGAATTGTGTCGTGCGAGGATGTCTTGCTGTGCTGGGAAAATGTGTAGGGGTGTCCACCAAAGCTGTGCGATGAAAATGTGCCTACGAGGATGTGTAGCGGAGCTGTGAAAATGCGCATTAATGTGTGGTGAGAGGATGCGTTGCGAAGCTGGTATGGACGTCTATGGACTGGCTCAGCCAGTCCATTGCGAGGTTTGCGCATACTGTACCAGCCAGTCTGGCTGGTACAGTATGCGCAAACCTCGCAACACATCCTTCTCAACACACATTCCTCGCAACACATCCCTCGTACACATCCCTCCTCGCACACATCCCTCGCTTGTTTTGTATGCGCAAAAATCTAGCTCCGCTGAGCCGTTTCCACCATAGCTGTGCTGACCGAGGCGAGGTAAATGAAGCGATTCTATTGGTTCTTTGCAAACACATCCCTCGCTACGCATTCTCGCACATCTCTGGTGGAAACGCAGCCTAAGGCTTTGATCACGAATACATTTTAACATTTGTGGCTTTAACGTATCCTTGCGATATCCGACCTTATTCGGCGGCCTAATCACGAACTAATTTGACGTAAGTACGTCGCGTACACCTATCACCATCGGGTCCTATTGTGAGAATAGGACCCGATGGCGCACCCGCCCGTAAAATAGCCATACACATATTATTATTTTGTATAATCACTACATAGTATAAAACAAAGTCGCTTTCTCTGTCCCTATATCCCTATGTATGCTTAAATCTTTAAAACTACGCAACGGATTTTGATGCGGTTTTTTTTATAGAAAGAGTGATTCAAGAGGAAGGTTTACATGCATAATACAAGCATAATCTCTTAGGGATAACCCACAATAACCATGCGAAGCCGGGGCGGGTCACTAGTAAATTAATAAGACTCTAGAAATATTATTCTTACAAACCTATCAGTTTGTAAGATTAGTTTTGATCGGGCTTTCAGAAACCAGCAGATAGACACTACATTTATTTGCTAAAAAAATACACAAACACATACAAAATAATAAAAGAAAGAAAATGCAGATAGGTATTACAGTAGGTATGCAGGTGTTTGTGTGCTACAGTAGCAAAAGGGCCTCGACTCAGCGCATGCCTCACCACTATTTTAGGAGATAGGCGCTGTTATTCTGCCCGAGACCTTCAGCCAATAAACCTTGTGAGAAATTTATAAGTGTAGATATTTTATAACAGAACATAAAATAAATATTAATTATTATTGTATTTTAATAAGGTTAAATATATATAAAAACAATGGGAAGGTCGTGGTTTCTAATCCCACTCTCTTAATAACTTTTTTGTTATGTTTAAGAGAGGTAGGTAGGTTAGGGTTGCCAGATACGGGCTTATTATTTCCTGGACATTTCTGGGGTTACAAACGGAGTTGGAGTTTTTAGAGTCCAAATCCAACTACAAATGTTTGCTGTTGGACGGGCAATACAAAAAATATTACAAAAATACTAGTTTGGTACTTATTTTAAAAGGAAAAACAAATGTCTTTAAAAACATATTTATTTTTTATAAAATCTATAGGTAGATATTAATTAACACACTGTAATTTGTATTCATACCATACACAATCACATATTATGTATTAGAATTTTAAGTTCCAATAAAAAAATTAAGTAGTCTTTAAATAAAAATCGTTTCGGCTCGTCCGAGGTACGAGTATGCGCGCCGCCCCTTGGTGTCGTTACGTTTTTGGAAAAAAACTAGTGATCATGAATTCCGGGACAGTAAAGTGTAATTACTGGACACGGGACCACACGTAAAATTCCGGGACTTTCCCGGAAATCCCGGCCATCTGGCAACCCTAAGGTAGGTACATTGGTACCTTGGCAATTCACATCGCTGTTGTTGTTCTCGGATTTGTCATATTTTCCCAAATACGACGATCTGTACTGCCTCTTAATAAATAATTGTTGATAAATTGCTTTTACACAATCCTACTAATATTATACATATTATAAACGCGAAAGTTTTGTAAGTATGGGTAGATGGATCACTAAACTTCAATAATATATTATATTATTACATTGTAAAAGGATCATACAAAAGAACGGTAGGAACCAAGCCGTAAGTTTGTTGCCTGTTCTTCTAGGCTTTGGTCGCGTGGAACTGGCACCTAGAGTCACCTAGCTTTAAGACGTTTCAAAGTGATCCTTGTGATTTTATTGAATAAATACATTTTGACTTTGACTTTGACTTTGATGTTTGTTACTCTTTCACGTAAATACTACTGAATGGATTTCAATGAACCTTTACAATAATATAGCTTATACATCAGAATAACACATAGGTTACAATTTATAAAGATATTGTGTGACTAATCCTGCGCAGACAAATTCCCGGGCACCAGCTTGTTTATAAAGATTTTCGTTATTAAAATAGGTGACTTTTTTGGTATTTTGTAAGATTAAATTGAATTTTGACATTATTGTAGGTATCCTGTTATTAAATTAAATTATTATTCATTAATTTTAAGTTCAAAAATGTTTGCACGCGAACTGTAACTGGTAGAATGTAATTAAGCACATTTTTTTGTACATTAATACCAATGTAAATCTAAACTTACATTCCACAAATACCTAAATGTTTCTGATTTCTTCTAGTATTTGCCTATTTTTAAACGATTTCTAAAAAAAGAGAAGGTTCTCAATTCGACTGTTTTTTATGTTTGTTACCGCTAACTACCGTCATTTATGAACCGATTTGAAATATTCTTTTTCTATTTGAGAGGATAGGTATACCTACGTTCAGATTGGTCCCATAGCAATTTAATCGAAATCGGTTCAGTACTTTGGCTTTTAAAGAAACTAGGAACAAATAAGTACATATTTTCCGTGTAAGGTTGTCTTTATGCTAAGCTCAGTACCTATACCTACCTACCTAAAATAGGTAATGTACGCCTATAGGTATCTCTTATACCTACGTAGGTATTTAAAATCCTACCCTAATAATATACAAATCAATGCGAAAGTTACGATGTTTGGATGTCTGTGGCTCAATCACGGCTCACCACTTCAACGCGTGCGAAGCCGCGGGAAGCCACTAGTATATAATAAAATTTCTGATAGCATTAAACAAGAATATAATGTTAAAAAGTTTAAAAATATGTTAAAAAGGTACCTAACTGAAAACTGTTTCTATTCATTACAAGAATTCTTAACAGATTCTTATATTAATTAGGCTAAGAACAATTGTATATTATAATATAGCGCCCCTAGTGGAATATTGCTGTGCCCTAACAGGGTTTATGTTTGAAACAATGTACTATGATACCTACCTACTTTAAGATCCATCTGTAACAACATAAGTGCAATAAATGATTTTAATCTATTCTATTTTAAAAATGAATTGCTTAGGTATTTTCCTGTTTTATGTTTTCAGATAATTTGAAGTCGGATTTTTTGTGGAAAAGTTATTCACGAACATAACGAATACGCAAATACACGAATGTTGCTTGTGACAATGTTTGGAAGGTGTTTTTTTTATGCAACTAGCTGATGTAACAAGCAGATGGCCCACCTGTGTTGTTAAGTGGTAACCATCGCCTATAACATAGCATTACCTCGTAAGTCACGCACAATAGGTACGTGCCCTACGATGCACTGCCCTGCGTCCATCAACTTGAGGCATACAGATGTTAAGCCTCATGTGCCTGTAATAACACCGGCAACCACACTCTACAAACCAAAACACACAATGCTGTTTGACGGCAGAAAAAGGCGTGGAGTAGGTACTTCCCCGGACGAGCTCCTTGCAAAGAGCTCTACTACTCTTAAAGTGTTCGAGTTACTAGGTTTCACGATGTTGTAAAATAAATACTGTAATTATAAAAAACAAAAATAGTATTCCGATATTTACACAATAAAGCTGAATAAAAGCAAATAAAAAAGTGATACAGAATAGCGATGTGAAGTGCCTCCATATTTTTAGTATGATTGTGTTTGTAATTGAATAAGATTATATTATATTTTTCGACATCAACAATATTTATCTGATTAATTTTATGGCAAGGGTATAAAACCCTAAAGTTTATCACTTTGTATCTAACTCATTTATCCCGTCTATCTCATTGATTAAGATCCTCCTATCCTATGTGGCAATGTGGCATGTCCTTTTCTGCAGCCAAGCAGCATTGCTGTGTTTCAGTTTGAAGGGTGTGGTTGCCGGTGAAATTACAGGCACATGAGGCTTAACCTCTGTATGCCTCAAGTTGATGGCAGAGGATGGCAGGGCAGTGCTTGTAGGGCATGTTCCTATCGTGCATGACTTACGAGGCAATGCTCTGTTATAGGTGATGGTTGCAGCTTAACAACAGTGGAAAATGTTAGAAGAGGCCTATGCCAAGAGGCACACCGAACTGCGGGATATCCTACAATTTAATCTGTATCTTTAAATATTACCAAAAAACATATAAAACCCAAAGTTTGGAAAAAATGGCTTATCTTATCTTGTTGTGAATGGGACTGTTGGGAGGGGAAGACCTTGGTATACATATCTCGAACATATGCAGACGTTTTCGAGAAAGGCCAGGTTAAGGGTACCCTAAGCCGACGAGCATGTATGAATAATGTTATAAGAGTGAATGAAGCAAAAGAGTAAAGGATCGTAGCAAGTGGAAGTCCGTGGTCTCTGCCTATTTGTAGTAATTTTATGTTCGTATGTATGTATGCTAATGTAGTTTCTAAGACTGTTCAATTGATAGACTCGTAGGTTACAAGGTAAATGAATGCATTGTACACCTGCGTGTTATCATAACCTTCATGCAAACAATTTGTTTTGATAATACACAGCTTTGTCAAGTGAAAATTATTTTTTCTACAATGTAAGAAACAAAAATAGAAGTTCCTTCTGTTTTCAACGAAAACAATGCCTTTGTTTGGCTCTACGGAATTCAGAAAGAATAAAGACGA
Source organism: Chloroclysta siterata (assembly GCA_932294275.1). Lineage (NCBI taxonomy): Eukaryota > Metazoa > Arthropoda > Insecta > Lepidoptera > Geometridae > Chloroclysta > Chloroclysta siterata. The sequence continues at coordinate 6,010,944 of OW028595.1, forward strand.
AACATTTTTTTTTATTTACGCACGAAAATGGCAAAGGCACTCACCTCGAATAGTTTGAGCAATATGTTAACATACAGCTTCCGAACTCCCAGAGATTTGCCGATAGAGGCAAGGAATATCACGCACAAAATTAACAGGAGGAACGGCGTGTACAATATTGATATCGCGACCGACACAAACGACATCATTAACGCCATTTTGACGACTGATTGATCATTTTGATTTTTGTTTGTCAATGAATCAGCCGGGCAGCCATTCCTATGTCAAGTGTCAGTCATGCAGCTGTCATCTATAATTCGCATAAAAAAATGACAGACATTTGACTTAACAGTAGATATGACTTATGACACTGGTTTTCTCTGTCTGTCAAATATATTCTTCTATCAATCAATTTCTAACCTAGAAAATCTTCGAAAAGAGGAAGGAATCCAGGATTTATAATAAATCCTATTTGGATTTTTGAGTACCAGATTATTTAATTATAATGTCCGGACTACCTTTTGGACCTCCAGTGCGTGTATCGCCCCTGATCAGGGTAAGAAATCATTAAATTCTTGACCTATGAAAAACTAGGTATTCCATTATGTAACAAATTCTGAACCTTATTTTTCAACTTGTAATCGCTGGTATGTTAATCTCTCTTTTAGCTATTCATTTGTTTTACGGCCTTTGCTATGATTTTTTGTTTGTCGTCAGCCAGTATGCCCCGAAGACTTTTTGCAAGTCAATAAACAAGGAATATATGAGTAGGCTTTACTTACGGGTCGTAAAGAGGGAGCTTTTTCCTACACTATGGTAGGTACACCAAGTAAAGTAGTACACAAAATTTTTCTCTTCTAAAAAATATACTGTAGTTGTATGAGAGTTTAATACTATATATTCCCACTGTCCCCTCCCTAACAACCCTACAAGTGTACCCTGAAAACATAAGCAATTCCATAAAATGCAAGTTTATTCACATAAAACTTGAGCAGTACTTTTGATATCTTCTGATACTGTTGTGACTAGTATAAAAATTTAATTATCCTCTGACTGAGCAAGGATTTTTGGGGGCTGTCAGTGTACTTACTTGGTGAGTACACTGACAGCCCCTGGTACGAACTGGTTTCCGCAAGTAGGCCGCTGGTGGGCCCTTTTTGCCTGACGGGCGGTGGTTATTTGTTCAGTCACCCGATGTCCTCTAGGAACGCCAGCAGCTTGCCTTTGCTGGTGCAGGCTGCCCTAGGCATCTTCGTCTGGCCGGTCAGTGTAGTTTGATTGTCTATTTGTTACTTCCAGTTTGGCCGTTGGTCCTTCCTCACAGTGGGTGTGGCATACGGAGCTTTCCACCAGAACAGGCTGTCCAAGAAGGAGACCAAGCTCCGAGAGATTGAGGCCAAGGAGAAAGTCGGAAAGGATGCCAAGTTGAAGGAGGAGAAAGCACGGGCATCTGCTGGTAAGCCCATAGATATTTTTTTTTCTATATATTATTTTTTTCTGGTTTGAATCCACAATCAGTTGGTGGACTATAGGCGAATGAGTGGATGGACGAATGTCGATTATGCAGCAGTCTTTTTCCGCCTTTATTTGCTAATGGCTTATTATTGTGAAGACAAGAACTAATGTACCTCTCGCTCGCACGTTTCGACATGTTGAAAGATATAAAATCATAAATTAGGTAAGTGTAGTGTAGGACGCCCTCCAGCGAGGTGGGGCGGCGATCTGCGAAATGTAGCTGGCAAACATTGGATGAGAAGAGCCGAAGACCGGGCTCAGTGGCACGTCTTGGGAGAGACCAACGTCCAGCAGTGGACTAACATAGGTTGATGATGATGACGATCTTTATCATCAGCCTGAAGAAGTCCACTGCTGGCCATAGGACTCCTCCACACACTTCCGAGAAGACCGATTCTGAGCCCTCTCCATCCACCGACTTCCCGCGATCCTAACAATGCCGTCAGTCCTTCAGGTAGGAGGATCCCACGCTTCTTTTTCCTGTCCCGTTCCTTAATAATATTAGTGTAGATGTAGATAACACAGATAGGTAGTTTGAAAATGCTCCCAACTATATATGCATTGTAATAACTACCTATTTTTTTTGTTTCAGCTGAAATCAAGTCTCTAGAAGATATGGTAGCGCCCAAAAAGTGAATACAATAAAGAACATAGTTTTAAGTAAATAGTGAACAGCCATGTTGAATCGTGTCGACTTTCCATCAGTAATTGTAATTATTTAATGAGTAAAAAGCGATAATCGTTATTCATTGTTTAATTTCAACTTTAGGTCCTATCATATCATAGTTCAGTTTAAGAGTAGTAGAGCTCTTTGTGAAGGGCTCGTCCGGGAATGTACTACCACCACGCCTTTTTCTGCCGCCAAGCAGCATTGCTGTTTCGGTTTGAAGAGAGTGGTTGTCGGTGTATTACAGGCACATGAGGCTTAGCATCTGTATGCCTCAAGTTGATGGACGCAGGGCAGTGCATCCTAGGGCACGTTGCTATTGTGCGTGACTTACGAGGCAATGTTTTGCTATAGGTGATGGTTACCACTTAACATCAGGTGGGCCATCTGCTTGTTCCATCAGATAGTTGAAAAAAAACCAGAGAAATTAAAAATTTATGTGCGCAATGCCAGTGCTCATAAACGGTGAAGGAAAACATCGCATCGTGAGGAAACCAGTTAGTACTCTAACAGCGGCGATGGGCTTGCAACCTGCCACGTATGGAATACCAACTACTGCAAAATGGGGTATGTGCCAAACAAAATGTTTAGGCGTACCTCTGACTACCCCCCATAAACGTCCTCAAATAATCTTATTAGGGAATTAGTTCTTAATACTAAGAGATCTGAGAAGATATCTACCGTGCCTGGGGATCAAAGTCGTGAAGCTGTTTCAGTTTTTTTTTCAGTTTATTACGACATTTTTATTTTTAGCTAGCTGTGTATCATCATTCTAACGTAATATATATTTTGAAAATTTACTAGGTGACGGGAAGGGCCTCTAGCTAATGCAATTTACCCTAGCTTCAACTCTAGAAGCTAACACTTCTAGAGACCTTCATGAGATTGTAAAATAATATCAATTTTATTTAATAATCATTCAAATATGGCACGATAAAGTCTTCATGTTGCAATATCTGCGTAAAGCTTGTATAGACGGCAGTGTTGCACTCGTTGGAATCGCTGTCGGCCGGCGCTGTGGAGACTATGCCGCGTAGGTAGTACCGCTCGATGTAACTGTCAGTAGCGGGGAACACTAGCCCGCCGCCGCTGTCGCCGCGGCAAAGCGCGGTGTTGGCTGAAAAAAAAAGATTGTGATGAAAACTTTATTGTATTTATAATAGTAGTTCGCCCCGAACTGAGATCTCGTGATGCGACCCGACGAACGCATCAAAACTTTGAGTAGCTAGTAGTCAGAGGCAAGTCCAAACATTATCTTTGGACTTTTTTCTGACAACCGCCTACTATTTTGGTATGGTAACCAAGTTTCAACTCTATTGGCCTATTTATTGAAGAGTTCCGTTGAACAGACCTTGGCTCCATCATCAGACCTGGTCGTTGTGACCATTTTATAAGAACTGAGTACCTCCTTAATTTATTTAAAGAAAAAAAAATAAGAAAAAGCAAAGGAACTGGCCGACCAGTAGAAAAACCTTGATGCCAACGAAACTCTTAGAGATAAGAGCTCTTGGATTGCTGGTTATCTTAATTTAACTTTTTTGTTGTATCTCAAAAACCGAGAGTCCTGGAAAAAAAGAAAAAATTGTGTTGGAATGTCCAAACAAAGCCCTTTCATATGACGTGTAACTTGATTTTATTATGTCACTTTTTTTATTTTTGCCCCCTTAAAAAACCCCATATCTTAATAACCCTTCATCTGATTTTACTCATAAACTTACCAGTAAATTTCTCAAGTACAAGCTATCGACAAATAAAATTTCATGCAGATCGGATCAACGGTTCTAAATTTATCGTCAGACAAACATACATACATACATACATACATACATACATACATACATTCATACATACATACATACATAAAATGCCAAATCGCCCAAGTTGAAACTAAGATCTTCGTTCGCTTCGCTCACTCGATCAATAAATAAATAAATAAATAAAATAAAAATAAAAATAAAATCCTTTTATTTCGGACAACATAAATCCATAGGTTGTTAGTTACACAATAAAATACAATAAAAGGTTAGTAAGCTATTCTAGACACAAAATAAAATAAACGCCGGCCTCATTCCCAGAGTGATCTCACCAGAGAAGCGGGACTATTCCCGGGATCACTCTGCGTATCAGGCTTGCCCACAGCGGCGAAGAGTATCTATTCGCTATGGTTTTCAGGATGCTGTTTTGACTGTCACGCATTCTGCGGATCAGGGATGTAGTTTTTTTGCGAATGATGGCATCGAAGCCATCAGTTTGATATTCAGCAAACATCCCCGATGCACTGCAGAAGCGAGGCAGACCCAACACCATCCTGAATATATTATTATATTGGATGCGCAGAGTCGCTAGCGAGTTTTTGGTGTGTCTAACCCACAAGCTTCCCGTGTACATGTTTTGGCAGTAAGCTTTGAAAAGCGTTATCTTCACTTGCTCAGTACACCGGGAAAACCTGCGGGCCAGCATATTACCTCTTACTGCCAGCGCCCTACGCTCCCTCTCAATATCAGCATCGTCTTTGAGATCGTCGGCAATGATATGTCCAAGATATTTAAATTTCTTAACCTTTCTTATGTTCATGCCATTAAGGGTAATATTATGGGTGCTCTTATCCAGACCTTTGCCGGCAGCCTCAAAGACCATGTACTCCGTTTTCCTGACATTGTATAGAAGTCCATGATCAGCAGCGTATACCTCACAGACTTTCAGCAGTTCTTGCAGGCCACCCGCCGTCGGGCAGAGCAGCACCATGTCGTCCGCGTAACTAATGTTATTGATGCTTACGCCATCTATCCGACATCCGACACGCATGCTGCTCAGCCCCACGATGAGATCATTCACATATATGTTGAAGAGCAGAGGAGACGTCAACCCTCCTTGTCTTACCCCACTCTCCAACATATATGCTTCAGATAGTGAGTCAGCCCACTTCACAAAATTCGTTTGGTTAGCATACCAATATCTAAATATACTGAGCATTTCCTCCGGCACACCCCTGTCTCTCAACTTTCTCCAGAGCACGTCGTAGGACACTAGGTCAAAGGCTTTGGATAGGTCGAGAAAACAGGCATGTACCGACGTTTTACGATCAGTATAGTACCTAACAGTATGCTTAAGACTTACTATGGCGCTTTCAGTAGAAAGTCCGGATCGAAATCCGAACTGCGCGTCATGTAGATGAGAGAATTCTTCCAAGTAAGTGTTAAGCAGACTGTCCAGCACTTTAGCTATCGTTGTTGCTAACGAGATAGGGCGGTAATTCCCCTTATCCGAGATATCCCCGGTTCTGTCCTTCACAATGGGTACCACGATGGTTTTCATTAAGTCATGAGGTAGATAGGAGTGACTGATACACATTGAGAAGAACAGAGCCAGCACCCTCGGTAAGTGAACACCCGCATGTCTCAGATGCTCCACACTGATACCATCATGCCCAGGAGATTTGCCGCCGCTCATTCTACTCAGGGCTTTTTGTACTTGCTTTGCAGTAAAGCATACTTGCGGCGCATCTCCCTGACGATCCGGGTCAGCAGAGGTAGGGAGCGCAGAGGAAGGACCCAGTGGAGAAAGTACCCTAAAATGGTCTCTAAACAAGTTGGAGATCTGCTCCGGCTCACTTTTTCCATCCACACTCACCGGGAGGCCAGGCTTAACATCATACTTCCCCGTCGACTTCCAGAATTTCCCAAAGTTTTTCGCTGCCCTGTGTTTTGCTAGTATATCCATTTTAAGTTGTTCCTGATTATTTTGGCACCATTTTAAACGACTTTTAAATATTTTACGCGTTTCATCCATTTGTGCAAAAATTTTACCAGATGACGGTCTATTATGCATAATCCAAATTTTGAAGTTAAGCCTGGCCACCCTATGAGCATCAGAGACATGCTTATTCCATCCACAGAGATGCCTACTTTTGTTTTGCATGCGCCGCTCACTAGTCTTAGTCGCTGCTTCACATAATACACTTACTATGCCATGGTAAAGATTATTTAGCACAAGCTTATGCTCTTCCAAATTGCATGATCCACGACCACACTCTATAAATTCAGACGGAAAATCAATGTTCCGTAGCCCCTCATGACATAGTTCATGATATTTTGCTATTTGACTCTCGTCCCTTTCTCCCCAAATTACTTGGTTAGGTTGTAGGTCGCGGTTGTAGGTGTATAAAACGTTTATATTTTTTAAAAAGCAAGCAACTATTTTGTGTGCAATCAAATTGCACACAGTTTAGTAAAAATTTCATTTTGATCGATACAAGTTTTCCTACTCAAAAGTTTGCTTTACTAGTTTTTGTACTTTGCAAACTTTTGAATAGGAAATCTTGTATCAGTGATTGCACACAAAATGTTTGTTTACGATTTTTCGAAAATGCTTTTATTGATATTATTGATTTTATATCTCTCAACATGTCGAAACTTACCCTCCGCTTTCCACCAGGTGGGCCGTAAGCTCGTTTGTCTATCTTTTACATTAAAAAAAAACGTGCAAGCGGTCTATTATCTCTCGTATTCGCCATAATCCCTCATTGTGCTTTAACTTTGTGTTTTAAACAATAAATAATAAATAAATAGGTACCTACTTACCTTGATTAGAACCGGCGCAGATTTTATCACTAGTGATGAACTGAACGAAGTCAGCTGGTGATTTGGCGATGCAAGTGTCCACTTCTACGTACGGCAGCTCCACGACTTGCAGTACGGGAGACGCCTTGCCGTTCTGTGAGGTCAGACCCCATCCTGCAACCTGTGTGTCAGATGCGTTATTTAAGGCGAAGACAAGAGCTAATGTGACTCTCGCTCGCACGTTTCGACATGTTGAAAGATATAAAATCATAAAGTCATTTTCTAAAAATCAAATTCAATCAAGTTTTCCTACTTAAAAGTTTGCTCATACGAAAACTAGTAAAGCAAACTTTTGAGTAGGAAAACATGTATCGATCAAACTGAATTTTTTACTAAACTGTGTGCAATGTGATTGCACACAAATTGGTTGATTGAGATTTTTCGAAAATGAGTTTAGTGGTTTTATATCTTTCAACATGTCGAAACGTGCGAGCGAGAGTCACATTAACTCTTGTCTTCGCCTTATGGCGACATTTCCTACTCAACACTTTTACGTACCGCAAACTTTTAAGGAGGAAAGCTTGCATCGAATAAAATGTTTTTTTTTTATTGAGTCCTCTAAGGGTTTTTGTGATCTGACATTATTTTCAAATTCTGCGAACAAAACTGGGAACTTAGGGACTTTTGGAACTGGACCCTTCCTACATTCAGTACCCTAGACTAAGTTCAGTACCTACCTAATTTAATATGAAAGGTGTCAACTGTCAAACTTTGCACTAGTGGTCTAGTGGTAGCGGCCTCGCCTTCCGATCCTAAGGTCGTAACGGTGAAGGAAAACATCGTGAGGAAACCGGCATGTCGTAGAACCTAAAAAGTTATATAACATGTGTCAAGTGCTCGAAAGGAGCCTCTTGAGGCGCACTTAAAATCCTTTCACCACACTGCTTCGAAAGAAACTAGTGACACGACAAGAAGAAGAAGACTGTCAATGTCAACCGACTTGACGGACGCATGAAATGTGTGTGCGACAAGTTTGACGATTGTCTGTGTCATAAGCTTTACCTTCCCTTTGTTTATGGTTTGAAGCTGTCTCTTCTCGAAGTTTGTTTCAAAGTTAAGACACACAGGCCGAACGTAGCTCCTGTATTAAATAACAAATAAATATTAATATTGCTGGACATTACACCAGTGGCTTAGCTATAGCTACCGGAGGGCTAGACGGGGCAGTACTCCGGGGCTCCCAAATAAAGGGGGCCCCTCGGAATCTGACATAAAAAAAAAAGCCTGTTTAATCCATTATTTTTACGATTAAATCAGTTTTTCAGTGACAAATCATGCATTTCTTACTTATTTTAGACATAATTACGATACATAATTTAATTTAATAAATTGAATATTAATTATTTGACTACATAATCACTTTTGTTTTTATTAGAAATTATACTATCATGCATGCACCTTTAACATACATTTTAGAAATAGATATTATATCATTTTTATTTTATAGGTTTAATTTAGTTAAGTATATTTTTTTTCAATTTTGTTTCTTTAGCTTAAAGGTATTTATTATTTATCTTTTTTTCACACTCTGACTTACAAACTATAAATTGAACTATTGAAATTTTTCCCCATATTCGGAATATAATAAACCTGGGGCCTTATGCTCACTTCGAGCGAGATTATCTCACGGTGGAGATGACGTCACATCTCGTTCAATAACTCGTTGACCTTGCGTCTCGCATGAACTTTTTATGAGAAAATTGGGGAGTAGGATGGTGAGAATGGGGATAAATAGTTATCGAACGAGATATGACGTCATCTCTACCGTGAGATAATCTCGCTCGAAGTGAGCATAAGGCCCCAGATTCCAGGAACGCGACTTTAATAATGGCAACTTATTTGAAAAAATACAGGAGAATTCCCAACAAGCCATTACCCACGTACCACATTTTGCAGTAGTTGGAATTCCATACGTGACAGGTTGCAAGCCCGTCACCGCTGTTAGAATACTAACAGCTTTCCTCACGATGTTTTCCTTCACCGTTTAAGAGCCCTGGCAAAAACATGGTATACAAGCTGGTGCCCGCGACTTAGCCTGCGCAGGATTAATCACATAATATCTTTATAAATTGTAGCCTATGTGTTATTCTGATGTATACGCTCTATTATTGTAAAGTTTCATTAAAATCCATTCAGTAGTTTTTACGTGAAAGAGTAACAAACATCCTTCCATCCATCCGGATTACCTATATTCGAATGCACGCGAAGCAACAACCACAGCGATGTCGTCTTGGAAATTAGCGTCGCTACCTCGGAACCTCGGTGGTAGATGTATGCGTTTAACCTGTAAAATACAGAAAACATTGACACATTTCCATAATATAACAACGTAACATAATTGATCGAGTGAGCGAAGCGAACAAAGATCTTAGTTTCAACTTGGGCGATTTGGCATTTTATGTATGTATGTATGTATGTATGTATGTATGTATGTATGTATGTATGTATGTATGTATGTTTGTCTGGCGATAACTTTAGAACCGTTGGTCCGATCTGCATGAAATTTGATATGACGATAGCTTGTACTTGAGAAATTTACTGGTAAGTATATGAGTAAAATCGGATGAAGGGTTTTTGAGATATGGGGTTTTTTAAGGGCGCAAAAATAAAAAAAGTTACATAAAAAAATCAAGTTACATGTCATATGAAAGAGCTTTGTTTGGACATTCCGAAACCATTTTTACTTTTTCTCTGGGACGCTCGGTTTTTGAGATACAACAAAAAAGTTAAATTAAGATAACCAACGACCCAAGAGCTCCCATCTCTAACAGTTTCGTTGACATCAAGGTTTTTCTACTGGTCGGCCAGTTCCTTTGCTTTTTCTTATTTTTTTTTCTTGAAATAAATTAAGGAGGTACTCAGTTCTCATAAAATGGTGACGACGACCAGGTCTGATGATGGAGCCAAGGTCTGTTCAACGGAACTCTTCAATAAATAGGCCAATAGAGTTGAAACTTGGTTACCATACCAAGTTAGTAGGCGGTAGTCAGAAAAAAGTCCAAAAATAATGTTTGGACTTGCCCCTGACTACTACCTACTCAAAGTTTTGATGCGTTCGTCGGGTCGCATCACGAGATCTCAGTTCGGGGCGAACTACTAGTTACTTATGTTACGAGCGTCCGTTAGTAGCTCGTACGTCCCGTTGTCCCGTCGGGTAATCTCTCTAAGCCAATGTAGATTATAGAAATAGAAAATATTTATTTTACGACACAAAACATGACATAAATACATAAATAGGTACCAGCTCATCTTTTAAGATGTCTGAGGGGGTAGTCAGATGTGCCTACCTACATATATTTTATTTATATAACTAGCTGATGGATCAAGCAGACGGCCCATCTGATGATAAGTGGTAACCAACAAGGGCCGATTTAGGGAAGGGGGGCACAAGGGCGCTTGAAACGGACGAGCCACACACAAATAGCTCTTAGTATACTATGAGAAAGACGATTACTCACATCCGACTTCTGAGCATCGTCTACTGGATCGTTCCATGGCCGATACAGCTTGCCAACTGCCACGGCGAACTGCGACGCCGGCAGAGGGCGTCTCTGCTTCCAGAAGCAGTGGGCAGCTGCAAGCAAGGGAGAGGGAGATTACTTCTGATCTGGCGAACCGCAGCGGGAGATCTGGACGTGGAAGGAGGTAGAGGCGAAGCCTTCATGAAATCCGTCTCCCACAATAGGCACTGGTAAGTAGGTACCGTCCCCCAACAAGTCTTGAGTTGGCGCGCGCGGGTGTTCCACGCGCCTCTCGAAAAATACATCTTGGTCATAAACAAGCTGTCTTTTTCGAGAGGCGGAGACCTATGGGTCTCCGCCTACGGGTATAATGGAGCCAACACCATCGGGGCCATGGAATAGTGCGAAAGCGTGCCCACAGCCCCAGCAAGCGCGGATCCAACATTGTGGGCACGATGGGCATGCCCATAACCCGTAGCCGTGTAACGTCACAGTGTTCGCCCACGACTTTGTCCACGTGGAACTACAAAACTGTAGGTACCTACAACATTTTGGTCAGACCGTCATATTATAAACTAGCGACCCGCCCCGGCTTCGCACGGTTATTGTGGGTTATCCCTAAGAGATTATGCTTATATCTCTAATACTATAAGAATCAAAGTCCTGACTGACTAACTGACTGACTGACTGACATATAGACAACGCACAGCCTAAACCGCTGGTCCTAGAGACTTGAAATTTGAGGAGTACATAGGTTTTATGGTGTAGAGGTGTACTAAGAAGGGATTTTTGGAAATTCAACCCCTAAGGGTGTAAAAAGGGTTGAAAACTTTTGTATGAAAAATAGTATTCCTTCGACCTACAAACTTGAAACTTGAAGAACATATACCTCAAAGCAAAAAAATAGGAAAGGCATTTTTAGTTTTTTAAAACTACCCTTAATAAGTGTGCAAAGGGATGTAAAAGTTTGTATGGGAGTTTTTTGACCGCTGGTCCTAGAGACTTGAAATTTGAGGAATACATAGGTCTTATGGCGTAAAGGTGTACTAAGAAGGGATTTTTGGAAATTCAACCCATAAGGGTGTAACAAGGGATGAAAACGTTTGTATGAAAAATAGTATTCCTTGAACCTACAAACTTGAAACTTGGGGTACATATACTTCAAAGCAAAAAAATTGGAAAGGCATTTTTAGGTTTTGTAAACTACCCTTAATAAGTGTGCAAAGGGATGTAAAAGTTTGTAAGGGAGTTTTTTGACCGATGGTCCTAGAGACTTGAACTTTGAAGAGTACATAGGTCTTAATATGACGACGAGGTGTACTAAGAAGGGGTTTTTGGAAATTCAACCCCAAAGGGTGTAAAAGGGTTGAAAACGATTGCATGAAAAATAGTATTCCTTGAATCTACAAACTTGAAACTTGGAGTATGTGTACTTTAAGGCAAAAAAATAGGATAGGCATTTTTTAGTTTTTTAAAACTACCCTTAATAAGTGTGCAAAGGGATGTCAAAGTTTGTATGGGAGTTTTTTAACGCGTGGTGCGATTGACTTAAAACTTGAGGTTTATATACTAAGAAATAAATAATTAAGAATGACGCTTTTAACTTTTGATAATTACCCCTGCAAAGGGTTCAAATGACTGTAAAAGTTAGTATGGGAGATTTTTAACGCATAGTGCAATTGATTTCAAACTTGAAGTAAATATACTCCACAATAAATAGTTTAAAATCACGTTTTCAATATTTTAAAACTACCCCTGCAAAGGGTGCAAAAGACTGCCAAAGTTTCAAGCTTTGTGTGGGAGATTTTTAACGCGTACTGTAATTAACTAAAAGAAAATGTTTTCTGTGGATAAATAACATAAAGATGTTACCCTCCTTCGTTGCGCTCGAGTAAAAAGTATATAACGAGGCCTCAATGTTCTAAAAACGGGAATCTTGAGTTGGTACGAAGAGATCTGAATCTACCGTGCCTGTGGATCAATGTCGTGAAGCTGTTTCGTTTGCTTTTGGGGTAGAAACTAGGAACAAATAAGTACATATTTTACGTGTAAGGTTGTCTTTGTTGTATTTGTCATGTTTGTGCATGACACAAACATGACAAATACAATACAATACAATGTCATGTTTTTAAACTCAGTACCTAAACCTACCTACCTAATATAGGTAATGAATATAGGTATCCCTTATACCTACGTAGGTATTTAAAATCCAACCCTAATAATATACAAATCAATGCGAAAGTTACGATGTTTGGATGTTTGTAGCTCAATCACGGTTTACCACTTCAACGCGTGCGAAGCCGCGGGAAGCCACTAGTTATGCATATAAACCTTCCTCTTGAATCACTCTTTCTATAAAAAACACCGCATCAAAATCCGTTGCGTAGTTTTAAAGATTTAAGCATACATAGGGATATAGGGACAGAGAAAGCGACTTTGTTTTATACTATGTAGTGATTGTAAACATGTCTAATGATGCAGAATGCACTATATCGATCATGAGCGAGTTTATATTAGACTCGCAGTCGCATTTTCAGGTGGCTGTGACCACCTTTTTTGAGGGCTGGATCCGCGCCTGAGCCCCGATACAGGGTGTGTGGCAGGACCCCGTTGGGTATTAGTCGGTAAGAGTCCGTAAGTACCTATATTATATTGCGTAAGTGACGTGCACCTAGTCAATTCTCATTTCTGAATGCTTTAACCCAGTACTATGTTTCTGCTGTGTGGCGAACAATAAATAAATAAATATTGGTGGACATTCCACACAACACTATCTCGCCCCAAACTAAGCCAAAGCTTGTAATATGGGAACTAGATAGCTGATATAATACATATATTATACTTTTTTTTGTAAATACATACCTACTTGTAATATTATATTACACCCAGACAGAGAACAAACATCTATGTTCATTACACAAATGTTTGTTCTGTGTGGGGATCGAACCCACGGCCTACGGCGCAGAAGGCAGAGCTACTACCAACTGAGCTGTGAAGGCTGTCACCAATAAGGACTTATCTGAAAACTGAAACAGCTTCACGACATTAATCCCCAGGCACGGTAGATATCCCCTGATCTCTTAGTACCAAGTACTGACACCAGATTCTTTTGAGGATGTCTAAGGGAGTTACGTTACTCAGAGTTACGTCCAAACATTAAATTTGGCAAATACCCACATTTTTGCAGTAGATGGTATTCCATACGTGACAGGTTGCAAGCCCATCGCCGCTGTTAGAGTACTAACTGGTTTCCTCACGATGTTTTCCTTCACCGCTTATGAGCACTGGCATTGCGCACATAATTTTTTCGATAGGAAAATTCTATTGGTGCACGACCTGATTCGAACTTGCGACCACCGGTGCTCTAAGGAGTTATCTAACCTGATATAATGAGGTCGTTGCTGATGAGAGATCCTCCGCAGACTTGCATGTACGGTGTCGGAGTCTTGTCGTAGATCCCCGCGTGCCACGGCAGCTCACCGTGCTTTGCATTTGACCCACCGGCCGCTAGCTCGTGCCCTTTTGGTGTCGCCCTTCCGCAATCTGGAGGGAAAGGACAGGTTTATTCTGGGTCTGGGGCCTTATGCTCACTTCGAGCGAGATTATCTCACGGCAGAGATGACGTCATATCTCGTTCAATAACTCGTTGACGTTGCGTCTCGCATGAACTTTGAATGAGAAAATCGGGGAGTAGGATGGTGAGAATGGGGATAAATAGTTATCGAACGAGATATAACGTCATCTCCACCGTGAGATAATCTCGCTCGAAGTGAGCATAAGGCCCCATATCTCGTTCAATAACTCGTTGACGTTGTGTCTCGCATAAACTTTGAATGAGAAAATTGGGGAGTGAGATGGTGAGAATGGGGATAAATAGTTTATCGAACGAGATATGACGTCATCTCTAACGTGAGATAGCCTCTGTCGAAGTGAGCATAAGGCCCCAGGTCTATGTAATGCACATAGAAAAATTTGAAAAAAATTGAAGATTACCATTCAAATGCAATTTCATTAAAAATGTAGGTTAATAAAGTGTTCATCACTAAATGTTGATCTGTTCGAATATCTCACTATGTGCACATTTTTAGAGCCGCCATGACAGTCTGTAATTGATGTTTGACATGACGTTTGATATGACGCATTTTTTGACAGATGTATTGCTTTTTTTGACGATAATGACTTTCACTGTCAAGCTTGACTTATACAACAGTTGTCAAAATGACATTCACGCATGTCAGTCCGCCATATTTTTAGTGCATTGTGTTGCTCTCCGTGACCAATAAAATCTTGATGAGCAAGAAAACGAAGTAAAAATAAAGCAAATTAAAACAGTTACTATATTGCTAAGCGATAATTATATAAACTGTACACAGACCCGACCCCTCACCACCGACCCGGCTCCATATATTGATGAAACAACGCCTTTACACATGTGACAGACAATTTAAAAACAACTGAATCTAAACTGTACAGTTTCTTTTGTTTGTAAGGTTCCGTACCCAAAGGGTAGAATGGGACCCTATTATTAAGACTCCGCTGTCCGTCCGTCTGTCTGTCCGTCTGCCAACAGACTGTATCTCATGAACCGTGATAGCTAGAAAGTTGAAATTTTCACAGATGATGTATTTCTGTTGCCGCTTTATCAGAAAATACTAAAAAACAGAATAAAATAAATATTTAAGGGGGCTCCCATACAACAAACGTGATTTTTTTTCCGTTTGTATAGATAATGGTACGGAACCCTTCGTGCGCGAGTCCGACTCGCACTTGGCCGGTTTTTTTAATATGCATTAGCTTGCGCATTTTTTCTTAACAAAAATGATTTTATGTCTTCAAAATGTTGCGAGCGAGTAGTTATTTCACTGCTGTCAGTTTGCTGCTGAAAATTTCAACTGTCTATCACGGTTCATGAGTTACAGCTTGGTGACAGACGGACAGACAGACGGACTGAGAGTGGAGTCTTAGTAATAGGGTCCTGTTTTACCCTTTGGGTACGGAACTTTGATTATGGTTACCTTTTTCTGTATGCCTACGCCTCACTTAACTTCAATAATATATTATATTACATTGTAAAAGGATCATACAAAAGAACGGTAGGAACCAAGCCGTAAGTTTGTTGCCTGTTCTTCTAGGCTTTGGTCGCGTGGAACTGGCACCTAGAGTCACCTAGCTTTAAGACTCCTTGTGATTTTATTGAATAAATACCTGTTGACTTTTTTGAACCCAAAAATAATTGTGATAATAAAAATAAAATATAATATTGATTTATATACCTGGCTTGCATCTAGCGATATAATTCCATGTAGCATGGTCCTCGCATTTCATAAAGGGCAGCGGACTAGCGGAGTAGTAATGCGGCTCCCGACACCGCGGGCTGACGACCGTGCCTGGAGGCTCGTGGTCCGCGCATGCGCGCAGGCCTACCTGCGCTCCGGAGAGTAGGCAGCGGTATTCCACCGATGGGTGTACAGGTAGCGGACACATCTCTGTTAAAGAAAATAGAAGCCGTTTTAGTACTCTCAAACGGTGAAGGAAAACATCGTGAGGATACCGGCTACTGAATTTTTAAAAAATAAAGCCCCTATTTATATTGCCTGCCATTTTATTGCGGTTCTATAGAGTATACTCGTCACTGTCACTCTCATGCCAACGAAAAGAGGCAACCGACTTACCGGTCTGTTAAGCTAATGGAGCGCTCAGCGACCAATATGATACAGACCATAAGTTTTCAAAAGACTAGAGCACTGGTGGTCTAGTGGTAGCGGTCCCGCCTTCTGATCCTAAGGTCGTCGGTTCGAAACCAGTCGTGCACCAATGAGTTTTTCTGTTCAAAAATGTAATGTGCACAATACCAGTACTCTCGATCTCATACATTTTAACCAGGTACCTATAGGTATTGAACTTTTGTATGAAACAGCTGTTTTTTTTTCGCGTTCACAGTGTTGGTTCCTTAGAAAAAGTTATTCATATTGATGGGTACTTTAGCCCCCTGAAGTTTTTAAACACAAGTATTGGAATAATATAATATATCATTCGTTTCCCTTATTTTTGTCAGATTTCTAAAATGGTTTATCAACTTACGAATACATTGTGGCACTCTATCTGGCCAGAATCCGTTGAAGCACTTGATGGAGCTGGGTCCTAGTACTCCATACCCTGGGTAGCAAGTCACGGTTAACGTCACCAGCTCGTAGCTGTCATCGCCTGTCATGCCGATTAGGCTGGTGCTGGTAACGTACGTGCCATGGTCTGGGATCGGTGGTAGATGGCATTTCGTCACTCGCGGTGTGCTTGGAGTTGTTGCAACTGTTCTATGGAGTAAAGACAGACAAAATTCTGTTTATTACCTACCTATTCTGTTTGTCTGTACTGTAGCTGACCGTTCTGTATTTTGTGTGTTTAATAAATATTTTTTTTCTTTATTTTTCAAAGTAAATATCTAATAAATATCTAGAACTATTCCGCCAATCTAATCCTCATAAGACAAATTAAATGTGTACACTTTGTTGAACTTTTGATCTGAGGAGTTAAAGTATTTGCAAGTTTTATATAGACAAAATTTATATTTCGAACTATTCCGCCAATCTAATCCTCATAAGCCAAACTAAAGGTCTACACTTTATTGAACTTTTGATCTGAGGAAAGTATTTGCAAGTTATAAATAAACAAAATAAATATCAAGAACTATTCCGCCAATCTAATCCTCATAAGCCAAACTAGGTAAATGTCTACACTTTTTTGAACTTTTGATCTGAGAAGTAAAAGTATTTGCAAGTATATACAAATATACCAAATAAATATCTAAAACTATTCCGCCAATCTAGTCCACATAAGTCCAACAACTGTTGTAATTTTGAGAGATAAAGCTCTTTATGTGCCTTCAATACTGACAATAATCTTAAATTTATATTATTATTCATTAATATTACTCTTTACCTTGTATTTGTTTGTTTTATTTTTATTCCGTGACACGAACTCATGTATTGTCTATAATGGTGTACTGTCAATAAAATAATTTCATTTAATTCTTACCGATCAACATTCAGCTCGTCCCAATGCTCACGAATGAAACTTTTATGTTTTATTATTTGCGTGAAAATCACATAGTCCATCACATTGCATCCATTCCCGTCCAGAGGAATGCTGACGATGCCTCGCAGGTAGAACTGATTCACCGATCGTACTTTGTACTCGAACGCTAGTCCAGCGCCGATGTCGTTTTTGCAGAACTTTGGGCCTGCTG
This sequence comes from Chloroclysta siterata, assembly GCA_932294275.1. Lineage (NCBI taxonomy): Eukaryota > Metazoa > Arthropoda > Insecta > Lepidoptera > Geometridae > Chloroclysta > Chloroclysta siterata. The sequence goes on from OW028595.1 coordinate 6,028,428, forward strand.
TGGAAACCAATGCGGCAAAAGTAAGGCACAAAAAGGCACTGGTTATTAAAATAAATAATTAAAATCTACCAATATTTATTCAATTCAATTCATTTATTTCAGATCAAAATAATCCAATTTGTTAGTACCACACAGACATAGAAACCTTAAAAAACTAATGTTAGATATAACAAGATATGAGACTAATAAAATTAAAAAATTACTGATATTTTCGATTCAGGCGTCAAACAGATATTGATAATAAGATATATTATGAATTACAAGCTGGTGCCCGCGACTTCGTCTGCGCAGGTTTAGTCACACAATATCTTTATAAATTGTAGCCTATGTGTTATTTTGATGCTATAGCTATGGCATCAAAATAGCTATAGCTATAGGGATTATTGTAAAGTTTCATTAAAATCCATTCAGTAGTTTTTACGTGAAAGAGTAACAAACATCCATCCATCCATACTTACAAACTTTCGCGTTTATAATATTAGTAGGATTACACAAATGTTGGTTCTCAATGGAAATTAACCTATTGCCTACAGCGCAGAAGGGCAGAGTTATGACCAACTGAGCTATGACAGCTGAGTTTATTTTTACAATTGAATAGACTGTATTTTGGCCACAAACACCCTATGGTAAGCGACGATGAAGCGACAATTTATCAGAAAGGTCTAGAAGACACCTATTCACTCTTAGCTTAAAGACACCCAAATTGGGATCTGAAAAAAAACAGATGACGGCGATGATGACTCCTTGGCGGTTCCCATAATGAAGGTCACAAAGCGCTTAGTGTGAATGGGTGGTATATTAACTAGGTATGGGGTGGTATGGGTGATACAGAGCCGTGTTGAGATGGCTTTATGGATGGTTAAGGATGGATAAAATAAGGGATAAGTATTTAGAGGAAGCTAGAAAGTAGCGCCTGTGACGGATAAGTTGAGAAGCAATAGGTTAGCATGGTATGGGCATGTCATGAGGGGGGAAGAAAGTCATATTACGAGGAGTGTGAGATATGGATGTGAATGGTTTTATAAAGAGAGGTAGGCCAAACAAAAGATCGATGGGCCGTTTGAAAGATGACATGAGTAAGAAAGGAGGGAGCACCGGGCTGACGAATCATATAGGAGAGTGAAAACTGTTGTACCGACCCATGCAGCGTGAGATAGGTAGGGCAGGAAGATGATGGGTGATACTGAGCCGTACGTCTACTTGTCCTGTGGTGGAAAGGAGAGAAACAATAGAACAAATAAAGTTAAGTCAAAGTCAAAAGGTATTGAGGTATTAAATAAAATAACAAGGATGACTTTGAAACGTCTTGAAGCTAGGTGACTCTAGGTGCCAGTTCCACGCGACCAAAGCCTAGAAGAACAGCCAACAAACTTACGTCTTTGTTCCTACCGTTCTTTTGTATGATGTATGATGTTAGGTCTTACATTGATTTCCAGCGCAGATCTTATCGCTGGTGATAAATTCTCGGTGGCTAGTGGTATTGATGCAGGTTTCAATATCCACGTACGGCATGTCTCTAACTTGCACGAGTGAGGATTTATCCTCCGACCACCAGCCTGATACCTACAATACAATAATAATTTAGTTGCGAAACCCAGGTCTTAGAGCTGATTTCACCATGCTCTGTTAGATTAACAAAGGATTAAAGGGCCGTTAAATATGTCAAAATGTACGCGTCTGACATCTAAGGTTAGATTTAACGGCCTGTTAATCATTGATTAGTAACTAACAGAGCATGGTGAAATCAGCTCTTACTATAGTAAAAAGTTTTTTTTTTTCACAATACTGAACTATAACCGTGACAAGTCTACAACAAAATAAATCTAATGCTATTGCATTGTTGATTGCATTGGTTATAAATAAAAAGTGACAAATATAATTTTAGTAAGTTCAGCCATGTTCTTCTTAAAACCAGTAACCAGTAACTGTACAGTTACCCGGAAGGTTGTAGTTTGAAAATAAACTGAAAAAGCTTCATAACTTTGATCCCCAGACATAGTACCTAAGCACTATCATTTAAAAGTCCATTGAGGGACCGGATTTGAGCCAACAACCTTACGATCAGAAGGCGAGGTCACCCACTAGACCAACGGTGCTCTAAAATATCAAGTATAGAATGTAATTAATAAAAATAATTACTCAGATTGTATTCGTTGTAAGAAGGTTGTTGGTTGTTTTTTTAAGAGTAGTAGAGTTTTTTGTTAAGGGCTCGTCCGGGGAAGTACTACCACCACGCCTTTTCTACCGCCAAGCAGCAACGCTGTGTTTCGGTTTGAAGAGTGTGGTTGCCGGTGTAATTACAGGCACATAATGCTTAACATCTGTATGCCTCAAGTTGATGGACGCAGGGCAGTGCATCGTAGGGTACGTTCATATCGTGCTTGACTTATGAGGTTGTGCTTTGTTATAGGTGATGGTTACCACTTAACATCAGCAGTTAGGCCATCTGCTTGTTCCATTAGCTAGTTGCATAAATAAAAAGGTCAAGATAGTTCTTTTTTTCAACTTAAAGATAAAAAAAATACCGCAATCTCACCGATGTTACCTAAGTGATGATTGGAAAACCTAGGCATTGGAAAAACGATCGCCGGTAAGGAATTCCAGTCTTTGGTATTATTGTTTGATTATTATAATTGCTACCTGTATTATATGTTATTTTTATGTTTATATGGATCTATGACATCTGAATAGGTAAAATGACGGAAAACGGTGGCCGGTAGGGTATTCCAGTATTTGACATATTTGTTTGATTATTATAATAATTGCTCTCTAGGTATATTAAGTTTTATTTTTAAGTTTATCTATGACATCTGTTTTTTTTAATTATAAAAGTTGAAGCAAAGGCTTGGTTACCTTCCCAATATTGCCAGATTGCAGTTGTCTTTTGTCGAAGTTAATATTAGAGTCGATACACACGGGCCCGACCCGTGGGTTGTATTCAAAGCCATCGGTAAGCACCACTATTGCTATATCATCTTGGTAATTAACATCAGCGCCACGGAATCTTGGGGGTAGTAATATATTTTGCACCTGAAACATTAAAATACATGTAAAAAAAAAACAAATATTATTTTCATAAAGCAACTGCAATCTTTTAACCTCCTAGTTTGTATCTCTACTAGCTTTTCTTTTATATGAAATGAAATGAAATGAAATGTATTTGTTTGCCTGAAGTATGGTAAAATAAGGTCTTATGTCTAATTGGTCTCACACACTTCGTCGATGACCGGCATGCAACATAATTATATAATTCGAAATAAATAAAACAAAACATTATACAATTAAAATAAAATTAAAAAAAAAATGTCAAGTCCTACACAAATATAAATTTACCTATATTTAACATCAGAAATAATATCAGAAAAATAATACAAATAATAAACATAAAATCAGATTTCAACAAAATAATAACAATGTCAAATAAAAACCATTGAATTATCCCTAAAGCTACAGTATAGGATAGATTATCATCAGTTTTGTGTCATAATTTTTAAAATTGTTGTAGCTATTTGAACATATTTTAGTCTATAATTTATTTCATACTATCTAGTCCTCCTCCGCCAATCTGATCCTCATAAGTCAAATAGATGCGTAGGTTCTGTACACCTTTGCTATCACAAAGCAGGTACAAATATTGGTGGACTTTCCACACAGCACTATCTCGCCCCAAACTAAGTCAAAGCTTGTTATATGGGAACCAGATAGCTGATATAATACATAAATACTTTTTTTTGTAAATACATACTTATACTAGTAGTTCGCCCCGAACTGAGATCTCGTGATGCGACCCGACGAACGCACCAAAACTTTGAGTAGGCGGTAGTCAAAGGCAAGTCCAAACATTATGTTTGGACTTTTTTCTGACTACCGCCTACTAACTCAGTACGGTAACCAAGTTTCAACTCTATTGGCCTATTTATTGAAGAGTTCCGTTGAACAGACCTTGGCTCCATCATCAGACCTGGTCGTTGTCACCATTTTATGAGAACTGAGTACCTCCTTAATTTATTTCAAGAAAAAAAAATAAGAAAAAGCAAAGTAACTGGCTGACCAGTAGAAAAACCTTGATGCCAACGAAACTCTTAGAGATGGGAGCTCTTGGGTCGCTGGTTATCTTAATTTAACTTTTTTGTTGTATCTCAAAAACCGAGCATCCCAGAAAAAAAGTAAAAATTGTTTTGGAATGTCCAAACAAAGCCCTTTCGTATGACATGTAACTTGATTTTTTATTAAGTCACTTTTTTTATTTTTGCCCTCTTAAAAAACCCCATATCTCAAAAACCCTTCACCCGATTTTACTCATATACTTACCAGTAAATTTCTCAAGTACAAGCTATCGACTTATCAAATTTCATGCAGATCGGATCAACGGTTCTAAAGTTATCGCCAGACAAACATACATACATACATACATACATACATACATACATACATACATACATACATACATACATAAAATGCCAAATCGCCCAAGTTGAAACTAAGATCTTCATTCGCTTCGCTCACTCGATCAATAAATATTAAATAACACCCAGACAGAGAACAAACATCAATGTTCATCACACAAATGCTTGTTCTGTGCGGGGATCGAACCCACGGCCTACGGCGCAGAAGGCAGAGCTAATACCAACTGAGCTGTGAAGGCTGTCAAACTGGCACCTCAGATTCACTTAGTTTTAGGGCCGGTTTCACCATGCTCTGTTAGATTAACAAAGGATTAAAGGGCCGTTAAATATGTCAAAATGTACGCGTTTGACAGCTAAGGTTAGATTTAACGGTCTTTTAATCCTTGATTAGTAACTAACAGAGCATGGTGAAACTGGGCCTTAGGACGTTTCAAAGTGATCCTTGTGATTTTATTACATAAATACCTTTAGACTTTGTTAGTTTATTATACTTAATTTTCATTCTGTCTACGATTGAGAGGAGAATACCTCAAAGAAACTTCCTCTGCCGCAAAGGCGAAGGTGATGCGTTGGCATACTCACATTAGAAGTCTGGGCTTCTTCGTTAGGAGCGTCCCATTGCTCGTATCTCTTGCCCACAGCCACCGCAAACTCGGACGCTGGGATTAGTTCCATCTGGTTGGACCAGAAGCATTGGGCAGCTGAAAAAGAAAGTCCAAGTTTATTAGACAGTTGTTACTTTAGCCCCCTGAAGTTTATATACACAACTTATGGAACACCTTGTATATGTATTATATCAGCTATATCTGGTTCCCATATTACAAGCTTTGGCTTAGTTTGAGGCTAGATAGTGCTGTGTGGAAAGTCCACCAATATTTATTTATTATTTATTATTCATGCCGCTTTCCACACGATGTTTTCCTTCACCGTTTGAGAGTACTGGCACTGCACATACGTTTTTGAACAGAAAAACTCATTGGTTCACGACTGGCGTTTGAACCCACGACCTTAGGATTGGAAGGCGGGGTCGCTAGACCACCACTGCTCTCGAATATAAATAATAAAAAAAACATATTTTTCTCATATAAAAACCTGAAATAATGGCAGAGTTGCTAATAAGTGATCCCGCGCAGACTCGCTGGTATGGCTTTTTATTCTTTCGATACACCACGGCGTGCCAGGAGAGCCCTTTTCCTTCCAGCGCAGATCCTCCCGGGTATACTCTTCCACATTCTAAAAACAAAGATTTTTAGTTATAAAACATCCAAGAAATAGAGTTTTAAGAGTAGTAGAGCTCTTTGTGTGTGGCTCGTCCGGGGAAGTACTACCACCACGCCTTTATCTGACGCCAAGCAGCGTAGGTGTGTTTCGGTTTGTGGTTGCCTGTGTAATTACAGGCACATGAGGCATTTAAAAGTCCATTGAGGGACCGGATTTGAGCCAACAGCCTTACGATCAAGGCGAGGTCACTCTCACTAGACCAACGGTGCGCTAAAATATCAAGTATAGAATGTAATTATTAAAAACAATTACTTACCTACTTAGATTGTATTCGTTGTAAGAAGGTTGTTGGTTGTTTTTTTTTAAGAGTGTTGGGTTTTTTGATGAGGGCTCGTCCGGGGAAGTACTATCACCACTACTAGTATTCTCTTATCTGTGCCGACACGCCTTTTCACATGAGGCTTAACATCTGTATGCCTCAAGTTTATAGACGCAGGGCAGTGCATTGTAGGGCACGTTCTCAATCGTGACTTACGAGGCAATGCTTTGTTATAGGTGATGGTTACCACTTAACATCAGGTGGGCCATCTGCTTGTTCCATCAGCTAGTAGTATAAAAAAAAGACATTTGTACTACATTCGCGCTGCCATTCGCGTGGACGGAAATGTTGCCGTCCCATTCTCGCATTATGCGCATGTCTCTACATGTCTCTGCGCATTTCCACAGACACGAGCTGAGTGTAAACGGGGTATTAAACTAGTAGTTCGCCGCGAACTGAGATCTCGTGATGCGACCCGACGAACGCATCAAAACTTTGAGTACGTAGTAGTCAGAGGCAAGTCCAAACATTATCTTTGTACTTTTTTCTGACTACCGCCTACTAACTTGGTATGGTTACCAAGTTTCAACTCTATTAGCCTATTTATTGAAGAGTTCCGTTGAACAGACCTTGGCTCCATCATCAGACCTGGTCGTCGTCACCATTTTATGAGAACTGAGTACCTTCTTAATTTATTTCAAGAAAAAAAATTAAGAAAAAGCAAAGGAACTGGACGACCAGTAGAAAAACCTTGATGTCAACCAAACTCTTAGAGATGGGAGCTCTTGGATCGCTGGTTATGTTAATTTAACTTTTATTATTTTATCTCAACAACCGAGCGTCCCAAAAAAAATGTAAAAATTGTTTTGGGATGTCCAAACAAAGCCCTTTTATATGACATGTAACTTGATTTTTTTATGTAACTTTTTTTATTTTTGCCCCCGTAAAAAACCCCATATCTCAAAAGCCCTTCATCCGATTTTACTCATATACTTACCAGTAAATTTCTCAAGTACAAGCTATCGTCTTATCAAATTTCATGCAGATCGGATCAACGGTTCTAAAGTTATCGCCAGACAAACATACATACATACATACATACATACATAAAATGCCAAATCGCCCAAGTTAAAACTAAGATCTTCGTTCGCTTCGCTCACTCGATCAATTATCGACTAGCGGCCTGTCCCAGCTTCGCATGAGTGGTCATACATTTTTTGAACATTTTAGGATAAACTTAGACCGTGGGTTCGAGCCTCGCGTTTACTTAATTCCATACATTGGCACGCCCTTCTCCCTGAGTGAGTGAAATCGCACCCCGTGCGTGACCCGTGGACCCGTTAACATTTTTAATTTCTTCATGTCTTTTGAATGGAATGTCCGATTTGAAAAATTGAAGAAGTAACCTATAGGTATTGAAACCGTCTTAATTATGAAATGATTTATTTGGATAAGGATTAATACCAAGGTACAAATAAAGACCCTTTTATAGCGGTGGCATTTCAATTAATTTTTTAAAATAAAAGAACACTTATTTTGACATAACTATAATAGTTAGACATAATATGCTGTCGCGACATTTTTTGTAGATAATGACGTGTTCTGCAAAGTCGTAGGACATTATTTTGTTCTATCATCAATAGTTTTCGCAGCGCACGCGATGTGAGGTTTTCTTTTTCCACCTTGGGTTACATTATTGGAGTTTTAGTAAGGATCCCTGATTTTTAAAAAAAATATAATATACCTTATGTTACTCAGGGATAATGTAGCATTCCAATGGTGAAAGAATTTTTGAAATCGGACCAGTAATTTTTGAGCTTATTCGTTACATACTAAAATACAAATCTTTCCTCTTTATAATATTAGTGTAGATTAAGGTCATTTCTAATAAATAAAACCAGCATAAATGAATATTTAGAATAATTAAATAAACATTGACATTGATAATAATTTATGTACATACCTACTTATATTAAACTTTATTATAACTTAACATGTAATTTTGCCATAACTTTGCATTTTTCATTTTAATACTTGACCCTATCACAATTTGGCCTTAATATTGTTAAATTTCTTATTATATATTTAATCCTTTATATACAAAATTAGACATAAATACCCAATACCTACATGACTATAATTTTTAATGTGCATACAACGATTAAACAGACCTACCTAGATAACTTAAACGGTATATATTAAGCACTATACCTATGAACCTACTATTAAATTGAAAACCTCGGCCTGTCTCCATGTTGCCATACCCTTTGCAGGGTCCATGTGATACTTACTAACACTCAACAACTATGTATGTAGGTACCTAAACTAAACCATGTATAAGCTGTATTGAGTAATGAGTGCGAGTAGCACGCGTAGTACCTACTGGACTCCGTAGCTTTTAGGATTCCGTACCTAAGAGACACCAACGGGAATCTAATACTAGACCTATGCCAGTTAGTTGTCTATCTGTCTGTCCATTTAAATAAACTAGTAGTTCGCCCCAAACTGAGATCTCGTGATGCGACCCGACGAACGCACAAAAACTTTGAGTAGGTGGTAGTCAGAGGCAAGTCCAAACATTATGTTTGGACTTTTTTCTGACTACCGCCTACTAACTTGGTATGGTAACCAAGTTTCAACTCTATTGGCCTATTTATTGAAGAGTTCCGTTGAACAGACCTTGGCTCCATCATCAGACCTGGTCGTCGTCACCATTTTATGAGAACTGACTACCTCCTTAATTTATTTCAAGAAAAAAAAATAAGAAAAATCAAAGGAACTGGCCGACCAGTAGAAAAACCTTGATGTCAACGAAACTCTTAGAGATGGGAGCTCTTGGGTCGCTGGTTATCTTAATTTAGCTTTTATTATTTTATCTCAATAACCGAGTATCACAAAAAAAAAGTAAAAATTGTTTTGGGATGTCCAAACAAAGCCCTTTCGTATGACATGTAACTTGATTTTTTTATGTAACTTTTTTTATTTTTGCCCTCTTAAAAAACCCCATATCTCAAAAACCCTTCATCCGATTTTACTCATATACTTACCAGTACATTTCTCAAGTACAAGCTATCGACATATCAAATTTCATGCAGATCGGATCAACGGTTCTAAAGTTATCGCCAGACAAACATACATACATACATACATACATACATACATACATACATACATAAAATGCCAAATCGCCCAAGTTGAAACTAAGATCTTCGTTCGCTTCGCTCACTCGATCAATTACATTATAACAAGGATCATACAAAAGAAAGGTACAAAGCCGTAAGTTTGTTCTTCTAGGCTTTGGTCGCGTGGAACTGGCATCTAGAGTCACCTAGCTTTAAGACCAAAAGAACGGTAGGAACCAAGCCGTAAGTTTGTTGGCTGTTCCTCTAGGCTTTGGTCGCGTGGAACTGGCACCTAGAGTCACCTAGCTTTAAGACGTTTCAAAGTGATCCTTGTGGTTTTATTGAATACTAGCGGCCTGTCCCAGCTTCGCATGGGTGGTCATACATTTTTTGAACATTTTAGGATAAACTTAGACCGTGGGTTCGAGCCTCGCGTCTACTTACTTCATACATTTGCACGCGCTTCTCCTTGAGTGAGTGAAATCGCACCCCGCGCATGACCCGTGGACCCGTTAACATTTTTGATTTCGTCATATCTTTTGAATGGAATGTCCGATTTGAAAAATGTAAGAAGTAATCTATAGGTATTGAAACCGTCTTAATTATGAAATGATTTATTTGGATAAGGATTAATACCAAGGTACAAATAAAGACCCTTTTCTAGCGGAGGCATTTCAATTATTTTTTTATAATAAAAGAACACTTATTGTGACATAACTATAATAGTTAGACATATGCTGTCGCGACATTTTTTGTAGATGATAACGTGTTCAAACTCGTAACAAAATCGTAGTAAGTACATTATTTTGTTCTATCTTCAATAGTTTTCGCAGCGCACGCGATGTAAGGTTTTTTGTTTTCCACCTTGGGTTACATTATTGAAGTTTTAGTAAGGATCCCTGATTTTTTTGAAAATATAATATAGCCTATGTTACTCAGGGATAATGTAGCATTCTAATGGTGAAAGAATTTTTGAAATCGGACCAGTAGTTTTTGAGCCTATTCGTTACATACAAAAATACAAAAATACAAAAATACAAAGTTTACCTCTTTATAATATTAGTGTAGATGTAGAATACCTTTGCTATTGACGCCATAACAGATAAGTTTGACAGTCCTATACTGTCACATTGGGTTAACATGGTTATATTACCGTCCAATAGTTTAGCAAAATAGTTGTGTTTGTTTTTATTTGTATACATATTTTATTTTATTCTAATTTTTAGTTTTAAGCCATATTTTTATCTTGTATTTGTGTAATTAATGTGTACCTACTATGGACTTTGTTGTCTGAAATAAAGATTTTATTATTATTTAGTACCTAGTGCGAAGATAATTGATGACAAACCTGGTGTACACCGAGCTACGTAGTCCCAGTACCCATCTATGCACCTCATTGGAGTCAAGGTTATTGGGGAGTAGTATAGACGAGCACATTCTGGTATGACGTCAGTTCCTGCTGGCTCAAGGTTACTGCAGACTCTCTGAGCGTCGTTAGGGCCCACGCATCGGTATACCACTGAAGGATGGGGTACTAGCTTACAGGATCCTGAAAATCGATTTATTGGTTTAGAGCTTCTTCTTCTTGTCGTGTCACTAGTTTTTTTCGAAACAGTGTGGTGAAAGGATTTTAAATGCGCCTCAAGAGGCTCCTTTCGAGCACTTGACACATGTTATAGAACTTATTAGGTTCCACGACATGCCGGTTTCCTCACGATGTTTACCTTCACCGTTTGAGAGTACTGGCATTGTGTACATACATTTTTGAACAGAAAAACTCATTGGTGCACGACCAGTTTCGAGCTGATTTCACCATGCTCTGTTAGATTAACAAAGGATTAAAGGGCCGTTAAATATGTCAAAATGTACGCGTTTGTCATCTAAGGTTAGATTTAACGGCCTGTTAATCCTTTATTAGTAAATAACAGAGCATGGTGAAATCAGCTGTTAATGTAGTTAGCGCCTATTTTATTATCTCTGATAGGGTATCAGCTATCTAGCTGTCATATTAGAACCTTTGCTTAGTTTGGGGCTAGATAGTGCTTTGTGGAAAGTCCACCGATATTTATATTTATTTAAAGCTATTAGTCGGTTAAATAAAATCAATTTATTCTTAAGAGCTGATTTCATCATGCTCTAAGTTACTAAATTACTAATCAAGGATTAACAGGCCGTTAAATCTAACCTTCGATGTCAAACGCGTACATTTTGACATATTTAACGGCCCTTTAATCCTTTGTTAATCTAACAGAGCATGGTGAAATCAGCTCTTATTAGACTTTTTAAAAACAATGACAGGTAATAACAATACTTTAAGTTACTCAGACATTTTTTATAAAATTGGACAGTTTCAAATAAAGCACTGTGGAAGAATAAGAGCTGATTTCACCATGCTCTGTTAGTTACTAATCAAGGATTAACAGGCCGTTAAATCTAACCTTAGCTGTCAAACGCGTACATTTTGGCATATTTAACGGCCCTTTAATCCTTTGTTAATCTAACAGAGCATGGTGAAATCAGCTCTAAAGAACAAACAGGTTTGTTTTCTGTGAATGTACCTACACCAATATTTATTTACTGATTAAAATTGTTGGGTAACGAATGCTTTTTGAAATAAACTTACGAAGTTTTTTGTCGGTGCCTTCAGAGTCATTATTATCAGACTGGTCGCCCGGCGCTGGGTTTATCGCTGGCGGCTTCACTTGTACTGGTCCAATAGCTGGCAGCCCCACTTGTCCTGGTCCAATAGCTGGCAGCCCCACTTGGTTTGGAGGCATCGCTAGCTGTAGAGTTGGTTGTGCCCCAGTAGCAGTAACAACGAAGATTGAGGATATCGGCCTTCAATCAAATGATATACCCACAATAACTATTCCGGGTTTTTTTTATACTTCTGTGGCGGCTAGCCACACACAGGTACTTGCAATCGGTTTGACGCGAAGGTTTTGTATGTAGCGTCGCCAGTCGTCTCTCCCCGCTCATTAGGTTCAGACATGTAATACCTACTTTAAAGTGCAAATATAAATCAGTACTTATGTGGAAACGGACGTTTATCATTTTACATGCTCCTCTGAAGCTACGTGACATAAAGTAGGGAATACGCATCATATAATTTATTTCCTACACTTCTTTCTGATGGAACAAGCATATGGCTTACTTGATATTAACTGGCTTCACCATGCTCTGTTAGATTAACAAAGGATTATAGGGCCGTTAAAAATATCAAAATGTACGCGTTTGACATCTAAGGTTAGATTTAACGGTTCTTTAATCCTTGATTAGTAACTAACAGAGCATGGTGAAACCGGCCCTAAGAAAGGATTAAACGGCCGTTAAAAATGACAAATTGTACGCGTTTGACATCTAAGGTTAGATTTAACTGCCTTCTTCTTCTTCTTGTCGTGACACTAGTTTCTTTCTTTAACTGCCTGTTAATCCTCGATTAGTAACTAACAGAGCATGGTGAAATTAGGCCTAAGTGGTAACCATCGCCTATAACAAAGTGTTGCCTCGTAATTAACGATCTATAGAAACGTGCCCTACGATGTACTGCTATCTTATGCGTACCTAGTTGCTGCCTCATAGTTTCACTGGCAACCACACCCTTCAAACCAAAACACAGAAACGCTGCTTTGTGGCAGAAAAAGACATACACAAAGAGCTCTACTGCGATATGTGCTTCTTCTACCCCTATACTGTTAAAATAAGAAAAAATAAAAAAACACTCCATTCTTCAACAACTTACTGAGTGGTCTGACACAGCGTAATAGTCTCATCGCTACTGTCCGGGCAGTCCAAAACACGGTTGCAGACACCGTCAAACGAAATGCATGTGCCATCTCGACATTGCCATTGATTTTTTCTGAAAATTTAGGAAAACAGCTATAGAATAGAAAAACAAAGTTTAATTACGCTAAAAATAAAAAAAGAACAGAATATGTAACGACAATTAATGTTTAAATAAGGTGTTTACGCAATTAATACCAATGTAATATTCAAAAGACGAAATAAAGTGACGACAAAAATACGCAGCAGCAGCGACTGCTACACGCGTTTTGTGAGAGAGTTGTTATATTATACTATTCAAACACATTTTTTTTCGCTCCTCTCGGAGCAGGCTATAGTTCTAAGACCATACCGCCTAGTCTTACGTTTTGTTTTTTTTTCCTTTTGTTTATTTTTGCAGTTTTTGTCTTGCGTGTTTCTAGTATTCTCTTATCTGTGCCCTTGGTATAACTGCTTGACAAGTTTTTTTAGGAATGGCTATTATAATCGAGTAACGGCTGAATTCTTAAAGCTCGATCAAAACCAATCAGATGTCAAGTCACTCGCCATTTCAGCTATTACATCGAATTAGAGAGATAGATAGCAAGTGACTTGATATCCAATTAGTTTTGATCGGGCTTTCAGAAACCGGCCGTAAGCCTCTAAATTGTGGCAAGATAGATTTTATATTGTATTTTGAATCAATAAAAATAATACGTTTACAAGTAATGAAATAAAACCCCCTGAAGGTTTAAATACAAGTATTGGAACACCTAGTATATCACTATTATGCCACTGTGTACGTTCACACTTTCTGTAAAATATATTATTCTCGGAAAGTGAACTCTGAGAAATAAATATCTTTAACATGAGACTTGAGACGCAGCGAGCGAGAAGTTGTTTGACGGTTGTCCCCCTCTTAACTTTACATCTCAGAGTGATATCTTTGGACGTGCTCTTGGAGAATACAATTTGTTATAGAACAGAAAGAGCAGCTCAAGATCAGGAGGTATATTTCCCGTCAGTTTTTCTTATAAAAAATGGAGAAAAAGTAGTATATTTACGAGCTTAAGATACCCAAGCCTGTATTTTATAGATCAAGGCCGACCTTCGAAGCCTTATTTAGGTTTTTATGGCGTCTCAGGCGGCTAGTACCTCATTCAAGATTATGTGTTCTTGATGTGCTGAAGACCTTACTAGAAATATCTTTGTAGTAAGTCAATAATATAGAAATGAAATGTAAATAGCCTCACACGAAAATAGACTCACAGCTTTGGAAGAAGAAAAAAAAAAGTATTGTTATTGTTATTTATTAGTATATATATTAGTTATTGTATAGTAACTAGAAATAGTATAGTAACTAGTTATTGTATAGTAACTAGTTATTGTATATTAACTAGAAATAGTAGAATAGATATAGTAACTAGTTATTGTATATTAACTAGAAATAGTAGAATAGATATAGTAACTAGTTATTGTATAGTAACTAGAAATAGTATAGTAACTAGTTATTGTATAGTATCTAGAAATAGTATAGTAACTAGTAATTGTATAGTAACTAGAAATAGTATATTTTATTTTATTTTATTTTATTTTATTCGGAAAACAAACAGTATTTAATCTAGGATATAACAACTTAAATAAACTAAATACCAATTATATGTTTTCGCATATATATAACTAAAAAAAGAAAGATGCTTATTGACAAATCTAAAATAAAAAATAAAAAACAGAAAAAACCAAAACCAAAACACAAAAGTAAATAAATATAAAAAAATGATTAAAATTATTTAACAACAATGATAAAATAGGTAGGTACACATAGTCATGCCTAACCAACCAGCCTAGGCACCGATTCCGACCAATGGCTGACGAGAACGCGCTTAAAAGAAGACGGTTTTGAATTGAATAGATCTAACTCAGGGAAGCCAACCAGTTCATTATAAGAATTGGCCGATCTAATAAAAAAGGAGTTTTGCCTGTAGCTAGTTGCACAGTGAGGAACATGGAGAGAGAGAGCTGGGATTCTAACGCTTCTCGCGGGAACACGTAGCTGAATTAAAGAGAGAAGATGAGGGGAGTCGAAATGGGACTGTGCTATTTTTACTACGGTGCAGACGTCGGTTAATGTTCTTCTCACTTCAAGCGGTACCAAATGGTGTCTCTTGCATCTAGCCTCGTAATTCTGATCATATGTTTTGCACTTGTACTGAAGGTATCTCATAAATTTACGTTGAATCATCTCTAATCTATTGACATATACATTACAGTGTGGATTCCAGATCTGCGAACAATACTCGAGAGTGCTACGTACATAGGAACAATATAGGATCTTAACAACCTTGACATCAGAGAATTGAGAACAGGATCTCTTAATAAAACCCATAGCCCTATTGGCTTTTTTAGCTATATGATTTATGTGCTTCTCGTATGATAGCTTCGAGTCATGTATAACGCCAAGATCACGCATCTCATCCAAACGCTTGAGTTCTGTGTTTTTAAGAGTGTAATTGTATTCAACTACTTTAAATTTGCGTGTGAAAGTTATTGAGTGACATTTGGTGACATTGAGATCTAAGTTATTTTGTTGGCAGTACTCTTCAAGTCTATGTAAGTCCTGTTGAGGCAAATAACAGTCATCAAGAGAATTAATTTTTTTGAATATTTTCATATCGTCCGCATATAATAAAAATTTTGAATGTAAAAAACATGAGCTAATATCATTAATAAAAATATTAAACAATAAAGGTCCAAGTAGAGATCCTTGAGGGACTCCAGAAGGAACCATATGCCAGTTAGAAATGAAACCATTAACCGTTACAGCTTGGGATCGGTTTTCAATATAAGATGTAAACCACCTGTACAAATTACCGTGTATACCAGCAGACAATAGCTTTTGCAGAAGTATATTATGGTCTATGCGATCGAAAGCTTTACTATAGTCAGTGAAAATAGAATCGACCTGCCCGCCAGCATCCATATTTGAGGTTGTAAAGTCTATAAATGATAGTAAGTTGGATGTGGTGGAACGGTTTTTAAGAAACCCGTGCTGTTCTGGAATAAAAGATGCTGAAAGAGTATTGTATACTTGGGTATACACGAGTCTTTCAAAAATTTTGGCGAAGAGACATAACTTGGAAATGGGCCTGTAGTTTTTAACCTCTCCCTTATTACCCTTTTTGTGAACTGGCGTAATAAAGGCCGCCTTCCATATGCTAGGTACATATGTGCATATAGTAACTAGTTATTGTATAGTAACTAGAAATAGTATAGTAACTAGTAATTGTATAGTAACTAGTAATCGTATAGTAACTAGTAATCGCATAGTAATTAGTAACTATCTAACAAAAAAAAAATACCTTTGTGCGTCGCAAAACGGACTATGATTCAGCAATAAGTTTGTTGCAAACTTTAATCCTACTGAACGGAAGATTTCCTCTCAGATCGCTTTTTTATACAACTATCTAAACACCTGATGTTACGTGGTAACCATCACCTAAGAAAACATTGCCACGTAGGTAAGTCACGCAGATATAAACCTGTACGTGCTGGTACACATCTGCGATAATTAATTCCAACCATATCGCAGTGGGTACACGGGTAAACAGGAATTACCCCTACACCCACCGGTGGGTGAAGCCAGTGGGTGCACGGGTCGCGGGTCATCTGAATGACTATTTAGTATTTAGGTACACACAGTTTTTATCAATATAAAAGAAAAATAAAATAATATATTGCTAACGTATAAAAATCTATAAATATTTATATATTAAATAAGAGATTACATACAGGCAGGTGAATTTGCTGATCGATCGGTTAAAAGGTCCTTCGATGCTTATGACGTAGGACATTCTGAAAACAAAAGTTTTTCTTTAATACCACTTACTGATGGAATAATAAGATGATGAGCTAACCTAATACCGCGTTTACATTTAGACATTCGCGCTGCCATTCGCGTCGACGGAAATGTGGCCGGCCATGTCCGCGGCAGCGTCACCGGCAACGGTGTTCCCATTTAGCCCGGACACTTAGAGCTGATTTCACCATGCTCTGTTAGATTAACAAAGGATTAAAGGGCCGTTAAATATGTCTAAATGTACGCGGCCTGTTAATCCTTGATTAGTAACTAACAAGAGCATGGTGAAATCAGCTCTTTGGGAGCGCAGGCAACGCGAACGTCAACGCGAGCGGACACGGAAGTGGGGTGTTTATATTGTCGCATTTCCCATGTCCCTGCCCATGTTTATTTATTTATTTATTTATTTATTTAGGATTACCAACAAAAGATACACAAAATAACAATAAATTCCATACAGTTTGAATTATATAAGCTCTTTCAATTATAGGCAACCACAGCATGCTCTATGTTCCTACACTTTTCCACGGACTAGAGCTAAGTGTAAACGGGGTATTAATGAGCGTGCTCTTTGAGGCATTGCATTGCTACCCTCACTCCAGTAATGGTGTTTTGTGTGTTTCATGTGCACTTTGCATGCCCGTATTAGGACTAGCTTATTATACATCTAATGCTTCGCTCCGTTCTCATTCTTGGCTCCGTTTATGGCACCTTTCCGTGAGTCCGGTTATTGTACGACATGATAATGTAAAGCACGATAATGTACAGCATGATATTTGGAATCCACTTTGGTACCTTTTTGGATTCGTTTTATCTGGGTGTACATTATCAGGGTGTGCAATAACTGGATGTGCAATATTGTCACGTGTAGTTAATGTGCAGCCAGTTAATACACAGCATGATAATGTACAGCACGTTAATGTACAGCATGATAATTGGAAGCCACTTTGGTACCGAAAAAAAATATTTCTTGCACTACGGCGGCGGCGGCCGCTGCCGCTTCAAACCAGTGGACACGGATTATCTGGGTGTGCATTATCGTGCTGTGCAATATCATGCTGTACATTATTTGGCCGTACATTATTGGCTCCCCTTTCCGTCATTCGACATAGGTACAACCTTGACGGTGTCGAATGAAAAAGGTAAAATACCACCACCACGCCTTTTTCTGCCGCCAAGCAGCGTTGCTGTGTTTCGGTTTGAAGAGTGTGGTTGCCGGTGTAATTACAGCCACATGAGGCTTAACATCTGTATGCCTCAAGTTGATGGACGCAGGGCAGTACATCGTAGGGCACGTTCCTATTGTGCGTGACTTACAGAAGCAATGCTTTGTTATAGGTGATGGTTACCACTTAACATCAGGTGGGCCATCTACTTGTTCCATCATCTAGTTGTATAAAAAAAAAATACGTTTTAGTCAATTCATTCCTTATTAAAGTTGTTATATAGTTGAGGAGCATCGGAACCAAAACCGATAAATGCACTTTACGTAATTTTTGGGAAAATTCAAAACAAAACGAAAAATTGGCGGATTTTGTTCTGGCTGATGGGCATCTTTAGAGTCTCATTTATGAAAACTAATCAATCAAAAATGTTCATTTCGACACAAAAAACATAGGCGAAAATTAAATAAAAAGAACAATACTGTGACAACAAAAACGGTCGTCACTCAGCTTTGTGCTGTATAATGTTTGATGTACTACTACAACGCTGGTCTTCCGTGACGCCGGAGTACACAGGCAGCAACTGCGGTACATTTTGTACGTTTTTAACGGGTTTAGACGCGTCCAATTAAAGTTATAAAAAAGTTGTTTGATATAAAACGGATTTATCGGTTTTTGTTCGGGCGCTCTTCAGTTGTTATATTAATTGTTAAATTTGAAAACGAATTTCTCATCTATAAAACTTACGCATTATGCCGACAGCCTCTTTCATCACTACCATCCTTACAGTCCAAGCGCCCGTCACATACTCGATTGGCGCTGACGCATGTGCCATCATTGCACGTATGTTCACTCAAACTGAAAAAAACATGAATGAGTATTAAATAAAGAATCCTGCGCTAGTAACAAAAGCATTACATAGTGGTGCCACTACGAGGTACCCTTATTCACAGCTCTTGGTCTTTGGCTTTATGGGAGAAAGTGGAGGGAGTGTCTGAGGGGGTTATTCTGCCGTGCTGCTGTGTTTCGGTTTGAAGAGTGTGGTTGCCGGTGTAATTACAGGCACATGAGGAGATGAGGATAGACATCTGTACGCCTCAAGCTGATGGACGTAGGGCAGTGCAGCGTCATCACGTTTCTATCGTGTGCGATTTACGAGGTAATGTTTTGTTATAGGTGATGGTTTTACCTATATGTTACACGAGTGTACCCATGACCTACCCGTGTTTCACGTTGAATATAATACCTACGTATATTTTATGTATATTTTCTCTTACCCACACACAGCTCGCTTTTGGATATGATGCTTTGCAACAGCTGAAGAGACGGGCGAGGTGGCTGTAAAATTATACAATCATCAATAAGAGTACCTAGCTCTTTGTGAAGAGCTCGTCCGGGGAAGTACTACCACCACGCTTTCTGCCGCCAAGCAGCAACGTTGTGTTTCGGTTTGAAGAGTGTGGTTGCCGGTGAAGTTACAGGCACATGAGGATTAACATCTGTACCTACGCCTCAAGCTGATGGACGTATGGCAGTGCATCGTAGGCCACGTTCCTATCGTGCGTGACTCACGAGGTAATGTTTTGTTCTAGGTGATGGTTACCACTTAACGTCAGGTGGGCCATCTGCTTGTTCCATCAGCAGTAGTATAAAAAAAAACAATAAGTATCATCAGTCTGAATGTGATGTGCATCTAATAGATGCCAAAGTAAAGATAAAGCCTAGGTAATTAGCAAATGTTTGAGTTATTTTTTTTATGATTGAATTAATTAAAAGTTTTTGTTATTGTTTATTTATTTTTTCTTTACTACACAAAACACTGTATGTTTTGTGCAATGTAGACTACAATAGGAGGGCTTATTGCTCACGCATTTCCTACCAGCCGACCTATGTTTATGTTCTAGAGTCGTGGAACTGGCACCTAGAGTCACCTAGCTTTAAGACGTTTCAAAGTGATCCTTGTGATTTTATTGAATAAATACCTATTGACTTTGTCTTTGACTTCTAGTAACTCTATTCTGGAACATATACATAGGTCGTTTTTGTTAGCGTAATTTTCGTCATAAAAAGGGTTTCGTGACGAAAATGACAATGACAACCGCTACAGTGTTAATTAGAGATTCAGAGCTGATTTCACCATACTCTGTTAGTTGCTAATCAAGGATTATCAGGCCGTTAAATCTAACCTTACATGTCAAACGCGTACATTTTGACATATTTAACCGCCCTTTAATCCTTTGATAACTAACAGAGCATGGTGAAATCAGGCCTAAGTTTTAATTTAAGATGGTATTTTTTTAATTTATTATTAAACCTCTTAAAATAAATACATAAAACCATAATGTGCAATTTTCGAAAAAACTTACCATAGACAGTAAAAATACATAACAATACCACTATCATTTTCTTAGGTCACTTATTCAGTACACTATTAAACACGCTTTTGCATCTTTATTTAATGTTAATACAGCAAGGGACAACGAACTAACCGATATATAAATATGTTTTGCGATACCCGAAAAGAGTGGATAAGTCTTTATAGAACTTGTGTTACGCTTATTTCTGCAAATAAAAAAATCTATCTAACTTGTTTTATCACTCAAGCCCCATAACGCTGTAGACTAAACTACACACTACATACCTACAAAAATAAGCGTCAACACTTCTACAAGTTACAATAAAACTGGGTTTTCCTTTTTGTTGTGAATTGTAGAGGAGAGGCGGGAGAGATGAGGGGGGAGGATGATACCTAATAACAAGTTCTTTCCTTATATTGGCACTTCACATCGCTATGTTTGTTTTATTTATAGGTACAACATGTACCTAACATAATAGTCCTTTTTAACAAGGAAACAGGGTATTCACACCACTCACATTTCATGCGCTTAAAACTAGGTACAAATTCGATTTATTATACATATTTATTCATTATTTCATCTATTTATCTTTGATTATTATCATTTACACTACACTTTTATTCTCCACGCATTACACACGTTCTCACAGGGTCTTGGGGCAGTTAGGGTCTTGGCAGAATAACAGCGTCTACTGATAAGTGGGCATTATGCTGAGCTTAAGACCCATTTGCTGCTGTAGCATACATCATATTTAAGCATGTAGGTTTTTAACATTGTTTTGTTCTTATATTTTTATTTTTTTTCCCCTTTTGTTTTTCTATTGTTATTCTATGTTGATTTATTATTATTTCTTTATGTATTTCATTATCATTTTTTGTATGTTGTGTGCTAAGTAGTAAATAAATGATTGTCTATGTCTATGTATTCAACAGGTCATGACGAGCAACTTTTGTTCTACGACTTTTGAGATTTGGAATTTGAGGCATTTCATTCCTGAAATGCCTCAAAGTGTATTCCGATATGAAACTAAACACATCATGAGGCAGCCCTATTCACAGATCTTGGGTCTTGTATTCACTTAAGCTTGTTCTTATTTTTAATTTTATTTGTTGTTTTTTTTCTTCTGATTTTGTATTTTTGGTATCTTTGTGTATTAGTTTGGCGAATTCGTGTTCACGTATTCGCCATATTTTTACTAATACGACAATGTGTTGTGAAACAACTTTTTTAAACAACTAGTTGATGGAACAAGCAGATGGCCCATCTGATGTTAAGTGGTAACCATCACCAAACAAAGCATTGCCTCGTAAGTCACGCACGATATGAACGTGCCCTACGATGCCCTGCCCTGCGTCCATGAACTTGAGGCATACAGATGTTAAGCCTCATGTGCCTGTAATTACACCGGCAACCACACTCTTCAAACCGAAACACCGGTACTTCCCCGGACTAGCCATTCACAAAGAGCTCTTCTACTCTTTAAAATCTCTTAAATCTATTCGGCTGTGCCCAGGGCCGGATTTAGGGGAGGGCAAACGGGGCGATGGCCCCGGGGCCTCCACAAACGGGGGGCCCCCACAATAGAGACTTCGAAAAAAAGGCTTTCAAATTCCAACTAGTAAACACTAGTAAACATCTTCTTTTCCTTTGATATTGTTTTTTTTTCTATTTTACCTTTACCTACATCCTACAGTACTTTGTACATACATAATTATTTCATTATATTAATCTTAAATAACAGAAATCATTGATCTATATTTGTTCACTCCAATCAGGCAATCAGTGAAATATCAAAATCTCAAATGGCCCTGATAAGCACTTCCAATTCACTACCCATCTTGGAGGAGAACCCCAATCATTTAATGGCTGAGTGGGGTGGTACTTGCCCGCAACCTCGGTGGTTGGGTATTCGATTCCGTGCCTCGACAATTTTTTTTCTCATATATAAATTAATTGCAGTATGTGAACAATTGGTGTTCTTCAATTCTTAAACAAATCAATTATTATTGACTAATAGGTAACTTTTTTCATATTTCTTCATGCAGCAAGGCAAATAATTATTATTGTGACACAATTAAATGCCATCAATTATTCACGAACTTTAAAGCATGCATGAAATTGAAAAAAAACATAGTCGATCAATAATAATTTGTTTGTTTATTTATTGAAGAATATCGATTTTGATTGTCATACAAAACCCACCTCATCGTGACAAGGAGTCAAACGCTAATATTAATAATCGAGTCGTGAATCATGATCGAGGAAAGAATGTGTCCATTAAAGTTTCCGAGCGTAATTTCGTTTCATGTTGTCTATTGAAATGAAATGAAATGAAATAATTTATTTACGTAATATATTTCTTTTATTATTATATTTTTCCAAAAGCATTATTTTCAGCGAGCGAGTGTGAGTTTTTTTTGCCCTCTGCCTGTCCATGTGAATCCACAGTAGAATAAAAATTGCCAGTTCGGGTTATTTTTATTTTATTGTTCGATTTATAGTATATTCTGCGGATTTTACAAGCCTATTTTTCATATTTGTGTGTCGATACGAGATACGACGGCAACGACGGTACCTGTTTCCCCCGTTTTTTGTCTGTACGAGTGTACGACCCGTCGCAGCGTTGACAAGTGTCCGCTGAGTGGCGTGCTTGTAGCAGGGAATCCCAGAATTTGATACATTCTCGTGCGTCTGAGAAGCTACGAACTTGCGAACATTGTGCAACAAATGTAAATCATTTCTAATTTTTACTGACAGACCACAGACGTTAAGACGTGAGTATTTTCATCGTTATCTTTTGTAATCTACAATATAAACCGAATGTCATATTTGATTGTTCAATTACAAAAACGTGTTTTTTTTTCTTAACATATAATAGAATATCTACATCTACACTAATATTATAAAGAGGTAAACTTTGTATTTTTGTATTTTTGTATTTTTGTATGTAACGAATAGGCTCAAAAACTACTGGTCCGATTTCAAAAATTCTTTCACCATTAGAATGCTACATTATCCCTGAGTAACATAAGCTGTATTATATTTTCAAAAAAATCAGGGATCCTTACTAAAACTTCAATAATGTAACCCAAGGTGGAAAACAAAAAACCTTACATCGCGTGCGCTGCGAAAACTATTGAAGATTGAACAAAATAATGTACTACGATTTTGTAGAACACGTTATCATCTACAAAAAATGTCGCGACAGCATATGTCTAACTATTATAGTTATGTCACAATAAGTGTTCTTTTATTATAAAAAAATAATTGAAATGCCTCCGCTAGAAAAGGGTCTTTATTTGTACCTTGGTATTAATCCTTATCCAAATAAATCATTTCATAATTAAGACGGTTTCAATACCTATAGATTACTTCTTAAATTTTTCAAATCGGACATTCCATTCAAAAGATATGACGAAATTAAAAATGTTTACGGGTCCACGGTTCACGCGCGGGGTGCGATTTCACTCACTCAAGGAGAAGCGCGTGCAAATGTATGAAATAAGTAGATGCGAGGCTCGAACCCACGGTCTAAGTTTATCCTAAAATGTTCAAAAAATGTATGACCACCCATGCGAAGCTGGGACAGGCCGCTAGTATTAAATATATGCAGAGAACAAAAGAACATAAAAAACGGTTACGGAGAGGTTATGATTTATTGTTTATCATGCGTTTGTTTGGTTCTGCGTAAGTAAATCATTAAGGCGACTTTAATATCGTGATCACATGCTAATATTTATTAGGTAAATTGAGGTTTCCTAATTTAATTTTGAAATATTTTTTTCCCAATTCACTTCTGTTTTTGTCTCCTTTTTTTTTGAGTGCATGCACATAACTCGACAGGTTTCAGTACATTGCTTGCAGCTTCTCTATTCTTTTCATTTTCCATTTGACATGGATAATGATAGCCCTTAGGAAAAGAATAGCAGTTCACATAGAGAAAAATAAAATATTAACAGAAACACCAAAAAGAGTTACGAGCAGTGCACATGGACCATGTGCACTGCTCGTAACTCTTTTTGTATAAGAGAATCTACTTGGTTACACAATAAATTATTTATTGAAAAACTCGACTGAAAAAAATTGTTCACTTTATTTGGAAAATTATTTGGGGCGAGGGGGCCTCCACTCCTTTGTTGCCCCGGGGCCTCTGGACTTCTAAATCCGGCCCTGGCTGTGCCTATTTCTTACGAACAAGATGATACGCAAATACACGAATACCTACCGCTGTTCGTGACGATGTGTGGACGGTGTGTTCGAGTTATTCCGACTTCTACACAATAAAGCCGATTATGGAGCAAATAAAAACGCGAATACTGAATAGCGATGTGAAGAACCAGTATCATATTTTTTGCTATAATATATTTAAATACCTATACGCAGAAAACCAGTATCTTCCGACTACGGGTAGATACACACTGAAGCAGTAGGTAGGTATTTTTACAACATAGGTACATACATGCCTTTGAATCTTTTTAATTTAAAAGGCGGCAGAAAAAGGCGTGGTCGTAGTACTTCCCCGAACGAGCCCCTCACAAAGAGCTCTACTACTTACTCTTTTTTTTTATACAACTAGCTGATGGAACAAGCAGATGGCCCACCTAATGTAAAGTGGTAACCATCACCTATAACAAAGCATTGTCTCATAAGTCACGCACAATAGGAACGTGCCCTACGATGCACTGCCCTGCGTCCATCAACTTGAGGCATACAGACGTTAAGCCTGTAGGTACATTACATTTATGTAGGTAATTACACTGGCAACCACACTTTTCAAACTGAAACATAGCGTTGCACACAACTGCGGCGCAGGCGCATCTGACAGACAGACAGCTGTATCGGTGTATCTGCGCTTATGCGCGCAGTAGCTCGCCCCGTGTGCTTAGGTTACAAGGTTGCGTTCAAATCTCGTTAGAAGCGCGTATACGCGCGTCATTTGCGCGTTTAAAATACGCCGTGTGCTTGGTTATGTGCAATTAAGTATTTTCTATCTATTTAGGCAGAGACCTCGGATTTCCACTTGGTACGATCCTGACATACCTCTTTCGCTTCAACTCGGCACCTGGAACCTTAAGGCTGCGTTTCCACCAGAGATGTGCGAGGATGCGTAGCGAGGGATGTGTTTGTAAAGAACCAATAGAATCGCTTCATTTACCTCGCCTCGGTCAGCACAGCTCTAGTGGAAACGGCTCAGCGGAGCGAGATTTTTGCGCATACAAAACAAGCGAGGGATGTGTGCGAGGGATGTGTACGACGGATGGGTTGCGAGGGATGTGTACGAGGGATGTGTACGAGGGATGGGTTGCGAGGGATGTGTACGAGGGATGTGTACGAGGGATGTGTGCGAGGGATGTGTACGAGGGATGTGTGCGAGGGATGTGTGCGAGGGATGTGTGCGAGGGATGTGTACGAGGGATGTGTGCGAGGGATGTGTACGAGGGATGTGTGCGAGGGATGTGTACGAGGGATGTGTGCGAGGGATGTGTGCGAGGGATGTGTACGAGGGATGTGTGCGAGGGATGTGTACGAGGGATGTGTGCGAGGGATGTGTGCGAGGGATGTGTACGAGGGATGTGTGCGAGGGATGTGTGCGAGGGATGTGTACGAGGGATGTGTGCGAGGGATGTGTACGAGGGATGTGAGTGAGGGATGTGTGCGAGGGATGTGTGCGAGGGATGTGTGCGAGGGATATGTGCCAGGGATGTGTGCGAGGGATGTGTACGAGGGATGTGTGCGAGGGATGTGTGCGAGGGATGTGTACGAGGGATGTGTGCGAGGGATGTGTGCGAGGGATGTGTACGAGGGATGTGTTGCGAGGAATGTGTGTTGAGAAGGATGTGTTGCGAGGTTGCGAGGTTTGCATATTTCACAGCTTAGCAACGCATCCTCTCACCACACATTAATGCGCATTTTCACAGCTCCGCTACACATCCTCGTAGGCACATTTTCATCGCACAGCTTTGGTGGAAGCCCCCACAATGCACAGCACAGCAAGTCATCCTCGCACGGCACATCTCTGGTGGAAACGGGAGATAAAAAAACCAGAGTAGATATAAGTAACAATAATTTTATTTATTTTGTGATAGCATACGTTTTTATTATCACATAAATATAAATATATATATATATATAAATATAATATCCACAACACACCACACAAATGTGGTTAATATGCGTCGTTTTCAAACGGATGGAATTTGTGACCCAGAGATCTGTAACAATAGAAACATATTTTTTTTATATTACCACATAAATTCATTTATTTATATAACTAGAACGGTTTTAATAACCAATTACTCTAATTATTAAATATACCTAATTTAAATTAAATCCTAACAACTAATTTAACATTGAAAAATTAAAATTAAAAATTAAGTATGTCAAATTAAAGGTACATTGTCAAACAAGAAAATAATCTCTAATACTATAAAAATCAAAGTCCTGACTGACTGACTGACTGACTGACATATAGACAACGCACAGCCTAAACCGCTGGTCCTAGAGACTTGAAATTTGAGGAGTACATAGGTCTTATGGCGTAGAGGTGTACTAAGAAGGGATTTTTGGAAATTCAACCCCTAAGGGTGTAAAAAGGGATGAAAACGTTTGTATGAAAAATTGTATTCCTTGAACCTACAAACTTGAAACTTGGAGTACATATACTTCAAGGCAAAAAAATAGGAAAACCATTTTTAGTTTTTTAAAACTACCCTTAATAAATGTGCAAAGGGATGTAAAAGTTTGTATGGGAGTTTTTTGACCGCTGGTCCTAGAGACTTGAAATTTGAAGAGTACATAGGTCATATGACGTAGAGGTATAATAAGAAGAAATTTTTGGAAATTCAACCCCTAAGGGTGTAAAAGGGATGCAAACGTTTGTATGAAAAATAGTATTCCTTGGACCTACAAACTTGAAACTTGGAGTACATATACTTCAAGGCAAAAAAATAGGAAAGCCATTTTTAGTTTTTTAAAACTACCCTTAATAAGTGTGCAAAGGGATGTAAAAGTTTGTATGGGAGGTTTTTGACCGCTGGTCCTAGAGACTTGAAATTTAAAGAGTACATAGGTCATATGACGTAGAGGTATAATAAGAAGAAATTTTTGGAAATTCAACCCCTAAGGGTGTAAAAGGGATGCAAACGTTTGTATGAAAAATAGTATTCCTTGTACCTACAAACTTGAAACTTGGAGTACATATACTTCAAGGCAAAAAAATAGGAAAGCCATTTTTAGTTTTTTAAAACTACCCTTAATAAGTGTGCAAAGGGATGTAAAAGTTTGTATGGGAGGTTTTTGACCGCTGGTCCTAGAGACTTGAAATTTGAAGAGTATATAGGTCTTATGGCGTAAAGGTGTACTAAGAAAGGATTTTTTTGGAAATTCAACCCCTAAGGGTGTTAAAAGGGTTGAAAACGTTGGTATGAAAAATTGTATTCCTTGAATCTACAAACTTGAAACATTAAGTAGATGTACTCCAAGGCTCAAAATTAGGATAGGCATTTTAAGTTTTTTTAAACTTCCCTTAATAAGTGTGCAAAGGGATGTCAAAGTTTGTATGTGAGTTTTTTGACCGCTGGTCCTAGAGGCTTGAAATTTGAAGAGTACATAGGTCTTATGACGTAGAGGTATAATAAGAAGAATTTTTTGGAAATTCAACCCCTAAGGGTGTAAGAAGGGATGGAAACGTTTGTATGAAAAATTGTATTCCTTGAACCTACAAACTTGAAACTTGGAGTACATATACTTCAAGAAAAAAATATAGGAAAGGCATTGTTAGTTTTTTAAAACTACCCTAAATAAGTGTGCAAAGGGATGTCAAAGTTTGTATAGGAGTTTTTAAACGCGTGGTGCGATTGACTTAAAACTTGAGGTAAATATACTAAGAAATAAATAATTAAGAATGACGCTTTTAACTTTTGATTACCCCTGCAAAGTGTGCAAATGACTGTAAAAGTTAGTATGGGAGATTTTTAAAGCATATTGCGATTGATTTTAAACTTGAAGTAAATATTCTCCACAATAAATAGTTTAAAATCACGTTTTCGATCATTTAAAACTACCCCTGCAAAAGGTGCAAAAGACTGCCAAAGTTTCAAGGTTTGTATGGGAGATTTTTAACGTGTAGTGTAATTAACTTCAAACTAAAAGAAAATGTGTTCTGTGGATAAATAACAAAAAAAACAGTTAGATTTTCGAAAACAACCCCTAAAACGTTACCCTCCTTCGTTGCGCTCGAGTAAAAAGGATACAACGAGGCGTCAATGTTTGTAAAGGATATTGTAAAAACGGGAATCTTGAGTTGGTACGAATAGATCTGAGGGTATCTACCGTGCCTGGGGATCAAAGTCGTGAAGCTGTTTAGTTTTGTTTGTTTTTGGTGTAGAAACTAGGAACAAATAGGTAACATATTTTCCGTGTAAGGTTGTCTTTGTTGTATTTGTCATGTTTGTGCTAAACTCAGTACTTACCTATACCTACCTACCTAATATAGGTAATGTACGCCTATAGGTATCCCTTATACCTTCGTAGGTATTTAAAATCCTACCCTAATAATATACAAATCAATGCGAAA
The DNA here is from genome assembly GCA_932294275.1 of Chloroclysta siterata. Classification (NCBI taxonomy): domain Eukaryota; kingdom Metazoa; phylum Arthropoda; class Insecta; order Lepidoptera; family Geometridae; genus Chloroclysta; species Chloroclysta siterata. Next base: position 6,057,209 of record OW028595.1, read on the forward strand.
GTTACGATGTTTGGATGTTTGTGGCTCAATCACGGTTCACCACTTCAACGCGTGCGAAGCCGCGGGAAGCCACTAGTAAGTCATAAATTTAAAACAAAGATATTTTTTTTTTTTTTTCACTCAGCACTATCTCGCCCCAAAATATGCCAAAGCTTGTGATATGGGAACCAGATAGCTGATATACTACTTAAATACTTTTTTTTTTGTAAATACATACTTATAATATTATATAAGTTAGTCTTTACAAGATCAAAAACATAACACAATTTACACGTACTAGGTAATTTACTATTTGATCAGAGTGTGTCTGTCTCGCAGTAGTTCAAACATTCTGACATTACTGCCTTCCAGTCGTCTGCAAAAAGGTCGCAGTTCATAATTTCCTTTAAGGAATAAAATGTATAAGTGTAGAGTGCAAATAGTATAGAAAAGCTACTTACGCCGTCATAGGCACGAGACGTCCGTTACAGTCGAAGCTGTCTATCAGATCCATGTCTTCTTGCGACAGCTTGAAGTCCAGCACGTCGAAGTTAGACGCGATGCGAGACTTGGTGACGGACTTCGGAATAACTACGTTGCCTCGGTCTATCTGGTATCTGGAATAGATAAATTACTTATAACTAATCCTATTAGGGCCGGTTTCACCATGCTCTGTTAGATTAACAAAGGATTAAAGGGCCGTTAAATATGTCAAAATGTACGCGTTTGACAGCTAAGGTTAGATTTAACGGCCTGTTAATCCTTGATTAGTAACTAACAGAGCATGTTGAAACTGGGCCTTCATATTATAAACGCGAAAGTTTGTATGGATGGATGGATGGATGTTAGAATGAATGAAAAAGCTTTATTGTACACCAAACAAAACAACAGTTAAAAACAAAACAAAAAAATAAAATATTAGATGTACAATGGGCGCTCTTATCGCTGAAAGCGATCTCTTCCAGACAACCTTTGGATGGAGAGGATTGTAAGAGTAAGGAAGATTGGTCGCAGGTGCACGCGAAAAATAACAAGATGAAACTTTACAATAATATAGCTTATACATCAGAATAACACATAGGCTACAATTTATAACGATATTGTGTGATTTGTCCAAAATATGACGATAAGTGTCAAGTAAGTAGGAAAAAATCTACCATCTGCGCAGACGAAGTCGCGGACACCAGCTAGTTACTTGTATACAAGTATTCCAAAACTCGTACTTAAAACTTCAGGGGGCTAAAGTACCCATCAATATGAATAACTTTTTCTGAGGAACCAACACTGAACGCAAAAAAAACAGCTGTTTCATGCAGCCTATCAGCTTTCAGGTTAGAGTCTTCCATCAGTTGATGGTCTCCCAGGGTCGCTCCGGGGAGCAAAGAGCTTCGCAGCACATTGGAACAGCTTAGCTAAAGCTAGGTACTAGGAGCCAGTTCCACGAGACCGAGTCAGAAGAACAGGCAACAAACTTACAGCTTGGTTATACTAGGAGGCAGTTACAAGAGACCAAGCCGAGAAGAACAGGCAACAATCTTACGGCTTGGTTCTACTAGGAGGCAGTTCCACGAGACCAAGCCTAGAAGAACAGGCAACAAACTTACGGCTTGGTTCCTACTGGTCTCACCTAATCAGTACTTGAGCGACGGTCTTCTTGAGTCTTTCAGCGATTGCCTTCAACTTGGGGTCTTCCATCAGCTGAGGGTCTCCTGGCTTCGCCCAGGGTCGGTCCGGGGAGCCGAGAGGTGAGTAGGCAGTGACCTTGATGCCACGAGCCTCGCAGTAGTCTTTCAGGCGGCGCTGGTTAAGGTATGGATGGCATTCTACCTGGAAAGTCAGTTTAAGGTAAAGTCTGATGGGTTTTGTTCTCCATCTTGTGGTGTCACTAGTTCTTTTCGAAACATATGGTGAAATAAATAAATATTGGTGGACTTTCCACACAGAACTATCAAGCCACAAACTAAGCCAAAGCTTGTAATATGAACCAGATAGCTGATATAATACATATATTTTTTTTGTTTTTGTTAATACATACTTATAATATTAAATAACACCCAGAAAAAGAACAAACATCTATGTTCATCACACAAATGTTTGTTCTCGGTGGGGATCGAACCCACGGCCTACGGCGCAGAAGGCAGAGCTACTACCAACTAAGCTGTGAAGGCTGTCAAAGCTGTTAAAGGATTTTAAGTGCGCCTCAAAATGGCTCCTTTCGAGCATCTGACACATGTTTTAGAACGATTTAGGTTCGATGACATGCCGGTTTCGTCACGATGTTTTCCCTCACCGTTTGAGTACTTTGTACATTGTGCACATACAATCTTCAACTGAAAAACTCATTGGTGCACGACTGGTTTTGAACCTACGACTTTAGGGACGGAAGGCGGGGCTGCGTCCATCAACTTGAGGCATACAGATGTTAAGCCTCATATGTATCCGACTACACTTCGATGTTTTGTCTACAACAGCCTTTCCTCAAGTGGGCGATAACGCCCCCTTGTGGGCGCTGCAGGCCTAAAGGGGGGCGGCAAGAGACCCAGAAAAAAAATAGGGGGAATTTATTTGAGACCTGAGCACCGTTGTGTACTACCTACTAGTTATAGTGGTTTTTAAGTATGGGGGAAAAAATGGGGGCGCTAAAAAATAATTTATTCTCAAAGTGGGCAGTAGACAAAATAAGTTTGGGAATCCCTGGTCTACAAAATACCTAAATACACGGAATACAAGGCAATAAATAAATGTAGTAAGAGTAGTAGTTTTAAGAGTAGTAGAGCTCTTTGTGAAGGGCTCGTCCGGGGAAGTACTACCACCACGCCTTTTTCTGCCGCCAAGCAGCAACGCTGTGTTTCGGTTTGAAGAGTGTGGTTGCCGGTATAATTACAGGCACATGAGGCTTAACATCTGTATGCCTCAAGTTGATGGACGCAGGGCAGTGCAACGTAGGCCACGTTCCTATCGTGCGTGACTTACGAGGCAATGCTTTGTTATAGGTGGTGGTTTCCACTTAGCATCAGGTGGTATAAAAAAAAAAAAAAATGGTCTTTCAAACCATTCTAGTTATACAACGTGAAACATAATACCCCTATAAGGCCAAATATCAAGATATCAGACCAAGAAATAGAATACTTTGACGTGTGCAAAGTTTGAATACTTCGTTTCCGAAATTCCCATACAAAAGTTAAAATATTGTCTCAGAAATTTGTAACAACCCTGATAATGTGTACGTGACCTTGGTACATACGCTATTTGCGTTTACTAATTTTATGGAAGTTCTGTTACCTACAGTTTACAATTGAGAGCTGATTTCACCATGCTCTGTTAGTTACTAATCAAGGATTAACAGGCCGTTAAATCTAACCTTAGATGTCAAACGCGTACGTTTTGACATATTTAACGGCCCTTTAATCCTTTGTTAATTTAACAGAGCATGGTGAAATCACCATTATGAATTATGATTATGAATCAGAGCTAAAGGTCAAAAGACAGAACAGCTGTAAATAGGGCTGCGTCATGTTGTGTTTAGTTTCATTTCATGAATGAAAAACTTCGAAAGGGCAGGTTTATTCTGGGTCTGGTCTATGTACCGCACATAGAAAAATTTGCCAAAAATTGAAGATTACCAATGCAATTTCATTAATATGCAGGATAATATAGTTGTTATCACTACATGTTGAACTGTTCGAATTTTTTACTATGTGCACACTTCTAGAGCCGCCATGACAGTCTGTAATTGACGTTTGACATGACGTTTGATATGAAGCATTGCATTTTATAATTTTGACAGTTTTGTTGCATTTTTTGACGGTAATGACTTTCACTCTAAAGCTTGACTTAAACAGTTGTCAGAATGACATTCACGCATGTTAGTCCGCCATATTTTTAGTGCATTGTGTTGCTCTCCTTGACAAAGAAAATCTTGTTAAGCAAGAAAACGAAGTAAAAATGAGGCAAATAGACACTTATAACAGTTACTATATTGCTAAGCGATAATTATATATACTGTACATAGACCAGACCCCGGCTCCATATATTGATGAAACAACACCTTTCAAACGTCTTATAACAGTTGTTCATCATGACCTGTAGAATACCCTGCTTCCAGGGTTATAGGGGTATTATGTTACACGTTGTATAAATAAATAAACATAATGAGTCCTAGGTATTCTTACCTGGTTTACGACGGGCTTGATTTTAGCCACTTCCAAAATTCTAGCCACTTGCTTCGAATTGAAGTTTGAGAGACCCAAGCTGTAAATATAAAAAAAAATTAAAAAATCTACGAAATTCTTTAAATTAAACCAATAAAAAGTAGTAACTACAACAAACAAACAATACACATAAATAGGCATATATAAAAATATTGGTGGACTTTCCACACAGCACTATCTAGCCCCAAACTAAGCACAGCTTGTAATATGGGAACCAGATAGCTGATATAATCCTACTAATATTATAAACGCGAAAGTTTGTTAGTATGCATGGATGGATGGATGTTTGTTACACTTTCAGGTAAAAACTACTGAATGGATTTTAATGAAACTTTACAATAATATAGCTTATACATCAGAATATCACATAGGCTACAATTTATAAAGATACTTGTGAATTGTCCAAAATATGACGATAAGTGTCAAGTAGGAAAAAATCTACCATCTGCGCAGACGAAGTCGCGGGCACCAGTTAGTACTTATATACTTTTTTATCACACCTATTCGTAAAGAGCTAGTTTATTCTCCCTCCCTCGCTGCGCTCAAGATTCAAAGAACACGTGTAGAAACAAGCGTTTTAAAACAGTTATTTGCTCCTTAGGTAAACAATCAAATATTTTATCACATCTATTCGATTTCGTGATTTGAATTTGGAATGTAGATATTCTTAGTAATAGTTCCTATCACCAAAGAGATCAATAACGAACATTGTATGAACAAGTAACATATTGTATAATAAAGAAAACCGAGAGAAAACTATATCCCTCGCTGCGCTCAGGATTCATAAGGATTCTCGACTCTAAAACTGTTGTTTGCTCCCTAATTCTAATTCGTGGTGGGAGAATGAGATCTGCACGGACGTCCCGCAGTGGGGTGTATTGTGCATTGTCCCCCTGCTAACCTCACCCCAGCCAGCCCAACTCCTTAAAATAGCGGAGAAGGACCTTGGGTTGGTGGCAGCAATGTTCAAGCATCCCCGGTGGTGATTTGGATGCAGATGCAAGGACCCGATCAGCTTCTGCAGTCCAGTTTTGGACCTGGCTTCGTTCTCCGCTCCCTAGGTAAACAATCTACTAATATTTACCTGCGAGTAAGACCTTCAGTCAGGAGGGGTTCCAGAGCTTTCCACGTATCCACATAATCTACCTCGGAGTACTGGATGCTACCGGACGCATCCGTTGGGAAGAGTGGTCCATCTTCCTGAAAATGAGGTTACTCTTGTTACAAATTAGCAAAAAACCAGCAGAAAGAAACATACACACTGTCACTTTGACAGCCCTCACATCTCAGATGGTAGTAGCTCTGCCTTTGCGCTGTAGACCGTGGGTTCAAACTTCAATCCCCACTGAGAAAATTTGTGTGATTTTAAGTGCGCCTCGAAGATGCTTTTAGGGTTCCGTACTCAAAGGGTAAAACCCTTTTACTACCCTTTTACTAAGACTCCGCTGACCGTCCGTCTGTCTGTCACCAGGCTGTATCCCATGAACCGTGATAGTTAGACAGTTGAAAGGCGTTGTTTCATCAATATATGGAACCGGGGTCGGGTCTGTGTACAGTTTATATAATTATCGCTTAGCAATATAGTAACTGTTTTAACTGTTTTAATTTGCTTTATTTTTACATCGTTTTCTTGCTCATCAAGATTTTATTGGTCAAGGAGAGCAACACAATGCACTAAAAGTATGGCGGACTGACATGCGTGAATGTCATTTGGACAACTGTTGTATAAGTCAAGCTTGAGAGTGAAAGTCATTACCGTCAAAAAAAGCAACAAATCTGTCAAAAAATTAAAAAATGCAATGCGTTTTAACAAACGTTATGTCAAACGTCAATTTCAGACTGTCGTTGCGGCTCTTAAAATGTGCACAAATCAGTTTTTTTTTTTTATACAACCAGCTGATGGAACAAGCAGATGGCCCACCTGATGTTAAGTGATAACCATCACCTATAACAAAGCATTGCCTCGTAAGTCACGCACGATAGGAACGTGCCCTACGATGCACTGCCCTGCGTCCATCAGCTTGAGGCATACAGATGTTAAGCCTCATGTGCCTGTAATTACACCGGCAACCACACTCTTCAAACCGAAACACAGCATTGCTGCTTGGCGGCAGAAAAAGGTGTGGTGGTAGTACTTCCCCGGACGAGCTCTTCACAAAGAGCTCTACTACTCTTAAAATTCGAACAGATCAACATTTAGTGATGAACACTTTAGTAACCTACATTTTTAATAAAATAGCATTTGATTGGTAATCTTGAATTATTTTCAAATTTTTCTATATGCGGTACATAGACCAGACCCAGAATAAACCTGTCCTTTTCACAGGTGATGTATTTCTGTTGCTGCTACAACAACAAATACAAAAAAACAGAATAAAACAAATATTTAAGAGGGCTCCTCCCATACAACAAACGTGATTTTTTTGCTCGTTTTTGCTCGATATTGATAACTGCAACAGGTATGTAAACACTTGAAATATTCACAGAATATTTAGTTAAACTATATTCACTTTATAAGTATTAAATTAAAATAAAACAAATATTTAAAGGGGGCTCCCATACAACAGACATGATTTTTTTTGCCGTTTTTATATATTTTGTACGGAACCCTTCGGGCTCGCACTTGGCCGGTTTTATTTCGAGCCTTGACACATGTTTTCAACCTAATACCTTACGATCGGAAGGCTAGGTCACTCTCACAAGACTACCATACCCCAAGTTTGAAAAAAAATATTGGTGGACTTTCCATTTTTATTTATTCCTGTATGAAAAGTTGACCAGTTTTTTTTTTCTGTGTACTAACCTGGTAAGCCTGTGGCCAGTGAATGAGATACAGGTCTACATACTCCACATTCAGGTTCTTGAGGGTTTCCTGCAAGGCGCCGCGCACCAGGTCCGGGCGGTGGAACGTGTTCCAGAGCTTCGATGTGATGAACAGGTCCTCGCTGGAAGGTATTCAAATTAAGGTAATGTTTAGTTTTCATCGGGATGTTGTTATAAAAGTAATGGTTACCTTTACATGACTAATGTCCAATTATGATAAATTACAAATAGTCTAAAAGTTTCCATTCAAAAAAATTCCCAATCATAAAAATGTCTAATCATAAAAAAAGTCCTTTCATAATATTGTGCATTTATAAAGTGTACATTTATAAAATGTCCATTGATAAAATATCCATTCATAATATTGACAAATTATAATACCACTTAAAATCTGGTGGGTTATTTGGTTGCTCCATCAGCAAGTACTTGGTCAAATAAAAAATGTATTATAAAAAACAAAAGTTTTATTTTAGCTATCTGGTTCCCATAATAAGCATATAAATAGTGCTGTAAGATTCTTAAAATAATTATATGCTTAAAATTAAAGGCAGTGTAAAAAAATCTTTGTTAAACTTCGTACCGTTTGACAACCCCTTCTTGGATCTTGGCAGTGATGGCAGCACCGACTTCCTTCTCGTTGCCGTAGACGTACGCGCAGTCTATGTGCCGGTACCCGATGTCGATGGCGTCTTTCACTGCTTGGGTCACCTCGCCGGGCTTCGACTGGAAAGGGTAAGTTTAATCACATGTTTAAGGTTTAGGGCCGGTTTCACCATGCTCTGTTAGTTACTAATCAAGGATTAAAAGACCGTTAAATCTAACCTTAGCTGTCAAACGCGTACATTTTGACATATTTAACGGCCCTTTAATCCTTTGTTAATCTAACATGCATACAGCATGGTGAAACCGGCCCTAAGAGCTGATTTCACCATGCTCTGGAGAATGGTGAAAGCTTTCACCAAGCTCCAGAGCATGGTGAAAGCATGGTGATTAAAGGGCTAAATATGTCAAAATGTACGCGTTTGACAGCTAAGGTTAGATTTAACGGTCTTTTAATCCTTGATTAGTAACTAGAAGCGCATGGTGAAATCAGCTCTAAGGTCCTAAGTACCATTGGCGACGAGGATGGGATGAAAGCGGCCCTTAACATGTAAAGGTGAAGGTTAAACATAATGTTCCTATTGTGAGTGACTGAGGCAATGTTTTGTTATAATTTTTGGTTACCATTACCACTTAACATCAGGTGGGCAATCTGCTTGTTCCATCAGCTAGGTGTATAAAAAAAAAGGTTAAGCATGATGTTCCTATCGTGCTGATGCAATGCTTTGATATAGGTGATGGTTACCACTTAACATCAGGCGGACCATCTGCTTGTTCCATCAGCTAGTTGTATAAAAAAAACTTTTATCTCCTTTCAACTTTCGGAAATCACTCCTAATATGGGACTAAGCAGTGTGGTAACTTGACTAAAGCTTACATAGTTAAAGAATAATCGTAATCCACAAACTCAATCTCTTTTTAAATTCTGTAATAAGTACCTATAATTTTTATTAGTTATAAGTTTTGAGAAGCGCACAAGCTTGATTTACGTTCATACTTTAGATTGTTACTTTCTAGGATTAAATCTACACTGGAAATTGTAAAAAAAATTTAACATATTTAAGTACAAATAAAGATATTTTAAAATTAAAATTGAGTGTGGTAACTAGGCAGCTATAGAGATCTGCACCAGCTCAAATTGTTAATTAACAACTTTAGAAAATTGAAACCTACTTCAACTATTCTTCTTCTTCTCGTCGTGTCACTAGTTTCTTTCGAAACAGTGTGGTGAAAGGATTTTAAGTGCACCTCAAGAGGCTCCTTTCGAGCACTTGACACATATTATAGAACTTTTTAGGTTCTACGACGTGCCGGTTTCATCACGATGTTTTCCTTCGCCGTTTGAGAGTACTGGCATTGTGCACATAAATTTTTGAACAGAAAAACTCATTGGTACACGACTGGTTTCGAACCCACGACCTTAGGATTGGAAGGCGGGGTCTCTACCACTAGACCACCAGTGCTCTCAAACTTTAACTATTAATATAACATTTGGTTGTCACATAGTTTATGGTTCTGATAAACTATGTGACAGATAACATCTGACATAACACCTTAAGATAACATTATCTTATTTGATGGAATATTTGCAAAATATATTGAAGAATGTTGTACCTACTCATAATTTTCATTTAAAACGGGATATTTACCATTACCTATAAAAAAACATTGTCTTGAAAGTCATGCATGATAGGAGCATGCCCTACTAGGAACTCAGCGCATTGCACAATTTTATAGCATATAGTAAGCCAATAATATATAGTACAGTACAGTGTGAATGTGTCCTTAACAATGTATGGTGCGAGATATTGTTGTGCTATAAGCTATATACCATATGCTATTATATTATAGTGTAGTCTGAAACCCGCTTAAAGATGCATACCCTTTGCTAAACTCTTGACAGCTTTTTGATAAAAACATGTAACAAGTAGTAACAACCTACCTACTAGTAGGTACTAGTACTACACAAAGTGATAACATAACGGGTGTTTAGTTTATTGGTACAGATAACAGATGAGCTAACCCTTGAAATTGTCAGATTAGATAGTAACCATTAAATGGCTATAGATACTATTTATCTATTGATTCAGTTACCGCCGAAATCTCATTCTGCTAAATTTTGAAAAAAAAATTGTTGGTATTTAATTTTACATTATTTAACTACATTATTTTATATAAGAAGGGAGGTAAGATTTGTATGTTTGTAACGAATAAACTAAAAGACCTACATTTATATTAGAATGGAGGTAAGATTTGTATGTTTGTAACGAATAAACACAAAGACTTCGGTCCGATTTCAAAAATTCTTTCAATATTAGAATGCTAGGTAGGTACATTATCTCCGAGTAACTTAGGCTATATTTATATGTATAAAAAACAAATGTCCATCTGTGCGAAGCCAGGACGAGCCGCTAGTTCATTATAATAACGCCAACAGCGATTTTGTATGGATAGATTTTTATTGTGTTGTGTACATTCAACATTTTAATTGTTATTTAGTCATAGACTGGGACATTCTACATTATAATTATTATTTCTTCAAGGTAGGTACTAGTATTCTCTTAACAGTGAGTAAGGTTACCTTCCAAGTTCCAATGCCGAGAATTGGGCATTCGTATCCATTACTGAATTTCACTTTCGGCATTTTTGAAGCCATTCTGACTAAGTTTATTTTTCTTTATTTATTTACGAAAGCAAAAAATTATTGACAAACAGGAGGATACCGGCAAATGCAAATCAACAAGAGTAACAAATGTCAAATGTCAAAACATTTTTTTTTTACTCCTCTCGGAACAGGCATGCTTTAGTTCTAAGACCATACTACCTAGTCTAACGTTTTGTTTTTTTCCCCATAATGGGAAACAATAACGATTCAACAAAATATCGTTATTTCAGAAAATAATTGATAATATGTCGTTGATATTTTTACTCTGGAAATATCGATATTTATTTTGGAATATGAAATTTGATATTTTTTATGAGCTTTTTATATCATATTAATAATTTTATTATAATTAAATAGTAAACGCAATAAAAAAAAATATATGAAAATTGTAGGTATTGTAGGTTGTAAATTGTATCCATAAAATTATTTAGGTATCCATTCTTGATAGTTAGTTATGTAAGTATATGTACATGATTTTTTTTATTATTATTTTTTTACTGCCCGCACTGCCCTGTAGAACATCAAACTAACGCAAATAAACCACAAGCAAACAAGACAAAAAAACCTATTAATAGTATAGTATAAAGTTAAATTAAGATAACCAACGATCCAAGAGCTCCCATCTCTAGGAATTTCATTGACATCAATGTTATCGGCCAGTTCCTTTGCTTTTTTTCATTTTTTTTTCTTGAATGAAATTAAGAAGGTACTCAGTTCTCATAAAATGGTAACAACAACCAGGTTTGATGATGGAGCCAAGGTCTGTTCAACGTAACTCTTCAATAAATATGCCAATAGAGTTGAAACTTGGTTACCATACCAAGTTAGTAGGCGGTAGTCAGAAAAAAGTCCAAACATAATGTTTGGATTTGCCTCTGACTACCACCTGCTCAACATTTTGGTGCGTTCATCGGTTCGCATCACGAGATCTCAGTTCGGGGCGAACCACTACCTAGTTGTAACAATGCAGAAAACTTACTTTCCAAGTACCCAATCCGACTACAGGAATGGTTTTTCCGTTATTAAAAGTTATCACTGGAACTCGCGACATTTTATTTTGTAGTAAACGACGACTTTACTTGGCTAAGTAGAGAGAAGTGAAGAGTTGCCGTTAGGTTATCAAGTCTTATCTTTATTTTGCAGGCTGAATGTAATTACGTAATTTATATGTATGTAGGCAGTTAGTTAAATAAAAACATTGTTTTCAATGAGATATGACACGGTAGCAAGCAAACAAATTTATGTGTTTCAAATGTAGGTAGGTAAGTAGATACGTACTAGGTGCTAAATAAGTCAATCTCAAGTGTAGGTAAGTAACCTAGACACTTATTAGGTGCTAAATAAGTCAATTCAATAGGTGAGTACTTATTATGACTTATTTAAATAATATTAAAAAAAACTATAGTGTTAGGTAGGTAGGTACCTACCTAACCACTTAGCGTAATAATAAGTAAGTTAGGTACTTACCCCTTTAAATTATGGAACCAGCTATAAACGTGAACTACCAAATAAAAAAAGAATCAACAAAATCACTCAATATACCTACCTACATTAAAAAAAACATACAGTGGGACTGAGAACGATAATCTACGATGGTCTACCTACCTAGCCACTTTGCTTATTAAGTAGGTATGTTAGTAGAAATACCTACCTAGGTACTTGTAAACAGTAGGTACACACAAGAAGATGAAGCCACGGTCCAAAATTTAGTCGATGTTAATACAAGAATTCCAAAACAATATTCTTGCCAAGTAAAACACAGATTTTAATAAACAGCCAAATTAACAAACTTGTGGATGTTAAAATTAAATATTCTAATTTGGGAAATAACTAAACATGTTTACAAATGATCTAGGTACGAGTACCTACTCTGTAGGTAGATGGTACGTAGGTAGTGTAGGGGTGCTGAACACCAGTGGCGTAGCTATCGTAGGGCTAGGTGGTGTAGTCACCAGAGACCCGGAGCTCAGGGGTCTCGTCCGGGGAAGTACTACCACCACGCCTTTTCCTGCCGCCGAGCAGCAACGCTGTGTTTCGGTTTTTGTGGTTGCCGGTGTAATTACTGGCACATGAGACTTAACATCTGTATGCCTAGAGTTGATAGACGCAGGGCAGTGCATCGTATGGCACGTTCCTATCGTGCGTGACTTACGAGGCAATGCTTTTGTTATATGTGATGGTTACCACTTTACATCAGGACTATCTGCTTGTTTCATCAGCTAGTTGTATAAAAAAACACTTCTGATAGGCGAGCGAAGCCACAGGCGGCAGCGAGTGGCGGCAGCTATACCTATTTATAGTTGTATTTTACCTACAAGCGGGGTTTTTGCATATCTGCGTAGCGTTAGTCAATCAGCTTGTCTCGTAAAAGTCAGTGGTACGTTCTCTCTTCGCGGTAAATATTGCTTTCAAGAAGGCACTTTTGGGAGCACTTCGACGATTACGTAGGTAGGTATAATGCCTATACTACATGCCAGTGCTCTTAAACGGTGAAAGAAAACATCGAAGGAAACCAGGAAATACTAACATAATTTTGTTTTATAATCAGTTTCAATAGGCTTCGATTTAAAACCAGTAGGTGTGTATAAAAATTTGAAATAGTCAGAGTTTTGCAATTACTAAATAATCGATTAAAAACAGTTGCAATCAAACTTTGCTAGCAACTGCAGCTATATGTTAGCGGAAAGGCGGTTAAAAAAAAAGCATTTACCGTTTTCAAACTGAAACCGTTTTGAAACTGACTGTAACTGCTGTAACAAAGTTATGTAGGTACCCTAAATGCAACACTGATGACCATAAATCGTCGTATCCTACGAACAAGGTGACAGTCGCCATTGTCCCTTTATTCTTTTTTTGCATTTTTGGAATCCTTATCATGATATGCATCAGATAAGTTCAAAAAAAGTTCAAAATGTTATATAAATCAATTATTTATTAAGGTTTTAAAATTAGGTCCTAATTACATGGCTGATTTTTTTCCGGTGAACATGGTACCAATCGCCATTGTAGCTGAGTTCCACGCGCGAAACCGAGCGCACTGCGCGGAGAGCGAGTAATTTCCGACGAATATGGTACCTAATGCCACTGTAACTATATTCCACGCGCGAAACCGAGCGCGCGGGATGGAGAGCTCATACTTTCCGACGAACAAAGAACCTAACGCCACTGTGGCGGTATTTTACGCGCAAAATCAAAAAATTTGGGTGGGGGTTCGGGTCTTAAACGTATTAGGAGTTTTGTTCGTCGAAGAACGCGGTAAAGTGCGGATTGTTGATGTGTTGTGTGATACAAATTAGACATGAAACGATCTCATAAATTAATATCAATGTGAACCATTGATATTAATTTATGCAAGACCAAGTACCAGAAAAAAGTACATGTGATTGCTGAACTGTGCACACTTTTAAAATTGGTAACCTGTCCAGTGTTAATATTGAGTACTAGAAATAATATTTATCTTAATGAAATAAAACTTAATGACATGGTTGATCTAATCAGTAGGCAGTATAATCACTGTACATTTATTGACATTAATTCCAACAATTGTACTATACATGATGTTTGCAACAAAATTAATTCAAATTTAGACCAAATTGATTGCATAAAGAGGTTCCTATCACTTAAAGCTGTCTCTGGGACTGTTACAAACGGGGGTCAGGCGTGCAGAGCCAGTATTGGCCAGAGTGTGCCAGTCTCACGGGTAAGTGCAGTTAAGAGCACACAGACTGAGAGTACTACCGCAAACCGCGTTGCTTCGGATACAGAGGGAATATCTTTGAGAGGGTCCGAGTTTTTTCGTGACTCCTAAGAAATGTTCTTTAATATTACTTCATCAGAATATAAATGGCCTCGTAAATAAACAACATCTTTTTGTAATTACCCTTGAAGACCTCGTAGGTAAACAGGAGGATCCGGACGTAATCTGCATTTCGGAATCATTCATAGAAAATGGCAGAGAGTTCATGATCAATCTTAATGGCTATATTAGGGCATCTTTGTTTTGTAGGCCAAAGATAAACAACAAAGTCCGCGGAGGAGTCTGTGTACTCGTGAAGCAAGGTATGTCATTCAAGCAACTGGATTGGGTCAAAGGTTATGCTATTGTCAGACATTTCGAATGTTGCGGCATTAAGCTGTTGATTCAAGACATGATTGTGCTTTCAGACATGATTGTCTCTATAGAACACCTAACTCAGATGTTGAAATATTTTTCAGCTAACTAGATAAATTATTGCTTCAACGTATTACCCATTACCACAAACGAGACATAGTGCTGGCAGGAGATTTAAATATTAATACACTCCAAGTTTCTAAGAACTCGACTCGTCTAATTGACATTGCTAACAACTACAACTTAACGATGCACATAAACCTGCCAACCAGACAAGAGTCATGCATTGATCACATTATTAGCAACATAAGTTCAGCTCGAGGGGAGCTTTTGCACCTTGGCTTATCCGATCATAACACTGCTCAGCTACTCGTCATTCCTACAGCGGTCCAAGAAATTCCCTTATTGGAGTACTACAACTTTAGAAGAGACTACACAATACAAAACATCCACTAATTTAGGCAATGTCTATCCAATTTATCCTTCTCTGAAGTTCTTACTGAGGAGAACCTTGATAGCGCCTTCGAAAAGTTTCATGAGTTGTTTAGTTTATTCTATGATCTTTGCTTTCCAAAATACCGATTTAAAATATCTAATCGAGTTCCAAATTTAAGATGGACCACTAAAGGCTTGAAGATAAGTTGTAGAACAAAACGATTACTACGCTACAAATACTATTCTAATAAATCAGAGGTTAACAAAATAAAATATAAAAAGTATACAGTCCTACTCCGAAAATGTGTAGACCACTCAATCAAAGCCCATAACCATAAAGTTATACATAGTGCTAAAAATGTGTGTCAAGCAACGTGGAGACTGATTAAGACGGAAACTGAAGAGGTTAAACAAATGAATTTTATAAATAATATTAGGCATAACATGAAAACTATTAACTGCCCAAAAAAAATTGCAGACACTTTCAATAATAACTGGATAGACCAAACAAATAATAAGAAATATAATGATAAAACACCCAGTACATGTAGACAAATGACTTGCAATAGTATATTTTTAAAACCTTACAATTTCGACGATGTTCAAAAAATGATTCTTTCTTTCAAAAACATAAATGCGGTTAGGTATGATGAACTAGCAACGAAAATTTTGAAAGCCTGTTCGTTTGAAATCACTCCTGTATTAGCCTATTTGATAAATATATCCTTTGTAGAGGGCTCATTTCCGACCATTTTAAAAAAGTCTATTGTGAAACCTCTCCACAAAAAGGGTGATAAATCAATCTTAAATAATTACAGACCAATAACACTAATGCCTATATTAACAAAAGTATTTGAAGTTGCAATACAAAGACGATTAGTGTATTTCATAGAAAAAAATCATGTTTTCAGACAAGAACAATATGGATTTCAGAGAGGAAAATCTACAACACTAGCCTGCTTTAATCTTGTTAAGTCCCTAATGGATAATATCGATGACAATAAGCGGACTACTGTCATATTCTTTGATATGTCAAAGGCTTTCGATTTTGTCTCTCACCATATCTTAACAAATAAATTAGACAAATATGGCATACGAGGACCCGCTCTAAATTGGATTAAGAGTTACCTTGATAATCGACAGCAGTGCGTGGAAGTTACAAATATCAACGAACGAAAAGAACTTACTGCATTTAGATCTTCATTTAAAGATAATCAATATGGGGTGCCTCATGGCAGTGTCCTAGGACCACTGTTATTTCTTTTTTATATAAATGATCTTCCTGACATTACCAATAAACCATTTATTTTATTTGCTGATGACATTTCTTTGCTTGTAACATCCGAACGTAATATTGACATTAACGATTACATATCTGACATTACAATAGAATCTGTAACTAAATGGCTAGAGGACAATAATTTACAAGTTAATTTAAATAAAACAAATTATATTTAGTTTGGTACATTCGCTAATAAAGTTAAAAAAATGCGCATCACTAGCAGAGACACCGATATTCTAGAGGTGGAAACTACAACTTTTTTAGGATTTGTCGCGTCAGTGCTACGTTATGGCATTATACTCTGGGGAAATAGTACAGACATACAACGAGCATTTATTGCACAAAAAAATGCGTCAGGGCAATTGTGGGTATACCGCCGTGGGAATCCTGTAAACCACTGTTTAGGGACTTGAAACTGCTTACTCTACCATGTATCTATATCCTTGAGGCGGCTTTATTTGTCAGGAAAAATAGTCAGTTATTTGTAAGAGCAAACGAATTGTACCTACGCAATACCAGGGATTCTGACAGAATTGTACTACCTAGGGTTCCTCGTACAACATTATATTTAAATAATTGTTACGCAATGTGCGGAAAAATATTTAACGCTCTACCCAGAGAGTTGAGAAGCCTTCCGCTAAATAAGTTCACCAAAGAACTAAGACTTTGGCTTATTAGTAAAGGCTATTATAATTTAAAAGATTTCCTAGGTTAGAATGGTTACTGCAATTCATTGACATAACATAATTTTATTTAATAGGGGGACTTTGACATGGATTAATATAATTTTGACATACTATACCTATACTAACATACTATTAATTATTTTGATTTGACATTTGATTACTATTGTTGGTTTTATATTTATTGAATTTTACTGTTGTTTGTATAAAAAGTACCTACCTACCTACCAAAATGTATAAAACCCACACCTACAATTTGCATCCCAGCTATGGGGAATGAGTGCTACTGATTTATTTTTCCTGTCATCTTTATGTACCTACATTGAAGCAAATAAATGATTTATGATTATGATTTATGATTTCCTATTGTGCAATTAAAAAGAAAGTAGTGGAGTACCTACTTGCCTAGGTAAATAAATCAAGCGTCAGTCAGTAGGTATAAAATTACAATTATCATACCAATACAAAAATATAAGATAAGTAGGTAGGTAAATAGGATGTCAAATTAATCACTAACCTAGAGTAGGTTAGTGATTAATTTGACATCCTATTTAATTTGAGAACCTAAGTACCTACCTATGTATTTATTTTTATTTTTGTCCAATAAAGATAAGGGAGTACTTTACTTACCTAAGTTCTACTTGATGATATTAAAACCACCACCACCCAATTTTTAGGAGTAGTATTATTACACCTTGTATAGGCACTAGATAATATGCGACGTTGCACGTGACTAATTATCTAGTAACTACATATTACCACGCATAGCTCACAAACTCCGGCGAACAAGGCCTCAAAGGCGATTGTAAGCGTTGTCAACCGAAATCTCCGTGGAATAAGTGTCACTAAGGCGATTACGACCGAGCCAACCTGAAACTAGTACGTGGAACAAGGCTCTAATCAACAAAACTAAGGGAAAGCGTATTATTTTAATAATAACAAGCTATAGAAATTATCAATAGAACGTTAATAAACCAGATAAAAAAATAATTTCATCAAAACGTTTAATACTTATCGAAATAATCAGTAAAAACCGTCTCCTGAAAACCTTGTAATTTGCAAGAGTCACCTTATTCGTAGGATACGACGAAATATGAGCGCTAGCAACATTCAAACTTATTCTATAACATTCATAATTCAAAATCATTACTGGTGGTGGCCACCACGCCAAGCAGCGTTGCTGTGTTTTGGAGAGTGTGGTTGCCGGTGTAATTACAGCCTCAAGTTGATGGACGCAGGGCAGTGCCTCGTAGGGCACGTTCCTTGCGTGAATTACGAAGTAATGCTTTGATAAAGGATGGTTGGGCCATCACCTTGTTCCATCAACAGTTGTTTAAAAAAAATTTGCGATATTCAAACTCTTTCTACGATAGTAACATAGTAACATTCTTATTTCAAAATAATTGTTTATTATGTTACCGGTAGCAATTTTATCTCCGAAACAAATTGAAAGGTGTAAAATAAACAAATTATCGGTAGAACTGAGAGTTGGACTGTAGCCAAGCTTCGCTTCAATACCAGAGTTTCTTAGGAAACGGTGGTCGTCATTGTGGCGGCACGTACCGCTTGTCTGAGTTTTGTTTTTAGATTTCATATTTCGTAACGTCAGTCTTTTTTAACCGACTTCAAAAAATGGAGGAGTTTCTCAATGCGACTATTTTTTTTATGTTTGTTACCGACTCTCCATATTAAAACACAGAAGAAGGCCATAACCATACCAACCAAACTAACGAAACTTAATAAGAGAGCAGGCAGCGTTGCCAGATTTTTTTTGCCAAGTCGGGGTTTTGGAACTTTTTGAGTGAAAAAAGCGGGATTCTTTCGTCGAAAGCGGGACTTAGTAAAAAAAACGTAGGTATATAATCAGAATTTTTTTAAATATTTAGGTATCTTTTTATTTGAGTTCAAATTTCGTTTACGTGACAATAGATAGCAAAAATAGCCATAGAAAATGTATTTTGATAAAAATATGTAGGGTCATTGTGCTAGATAGCGGCCTCTTAGTGCTCCCGTCGACTTTAGGGCTTCAGAAAAAAATAATACAATCCTAATTTACCTGTTCTAATGATGTAGTATGATAGCCTATATAATGAAGTTTATTTTTAATGTACTGTTTAGTGCTAGAAGCTTATAGTTATTTTTATTTTTAATTAAATCCGGAAAAATGCCAAAAATTCAGTTTTCGGCCACAAATTTCAGTTTTCGGCCATGAAGTCTTCTGTTTTCGGCCACCTTATAATAAAGACGGATTTTAAATGAATTTTTAAATCTAAAGTAACATAAAATCAACGTTTTTTTGTGGGTTTAATAGTATTTTTATTATGTACCTATATACAAAATTACAATCAACATAATACCGGATTTTGAAACATTTTGTCACACACTAGATAAATATTTTCGAACCAACATCAACTAAGTTTATCTTTATTATTTCTTAGGTAACAGTTTAGCTATAGCGTACCGACTTATCAAAATAATCATCATCAAAGAATCATCAACTCAGGCGCAAAAACAAAAGACATTCGTGACAAAAAAATATCGTTAAAAGAATTTTGTCGCCACTATGGAATTCTAATGTGTACCATACAAGACAGAATTGCCGGAAAAACGACGGATAGTATTGAAAATCTAGGACCCGATCCAGTACTAACCCACAGAGGTGAAAAAGAAATGGTGGAATGGCTTATCAACCTGGCAAAGTGTGGTTTTCCTTTGAAAAAGCAGAACTTCTCGACACAGTTCAGAAAGTTATTGAAGATACAGACAGGTATACCTAATAACTTGAGATTGAAGATAATTGCCCAGGGAAAACTTGGTTTAAAAAAATTATGAATAGAAACCCAGAAATTTCCCAAATAACAAGGAATAGACAAGGCGAGAGCACGGGTAACAGAAGAATCAATCTGACTATGGTCTCGTAAACTTCTCGTGTTTCTTACAGAGTCAAATAACCAAGATATACTGGAATCTCCAGAACGCATATTTAATGGCGATGAAAGTGGGTTTGCCTTTTGTCCAAAAACTGGCAAAGTTCTTGGGCAAAGAGGGTACCGGAACCTTATGAAATAAAGACTGGCAAACCATGAAGAATAATGCCCATTTGCACGCACAAAGCAGCTACTGGCGGCGGGCATAACTGTGCGTTTGCATTGAAAGTCACCAGAACAGTTACTGTTACATTATCCTTACTGCCCGTTTTTATTTTATAAAGGTTCCGGCACCCTCTTGGCTCAAGAACTTCGCCAGTGTTTGGACATAAGGCAAACCCACTTTCATCGCCATTAAATATGCGTTCCGGAGATTCCAGTACGTCTAAGTTATTTGACTCTGTAAGAAACACGATAACTTAACGGAACCAAATTCTGATTAATTCTTCTGTTACCCGTGCTCTCGCCTTGTTTATTTCTTGTTTCTTTCAAGTTATTAGGTATACCTGTATCTTTAATAACTTGCTGAACCGTGTCGAGAAGTTTGGCTTATTTCAAAGAAAACCCAAACTTCGCAAGGTTGATAAGCCATTCCACTATTTCTTTTTCACCTCCGTGGGTTGGTACTGGATCAGGTCCTGGATTTTTTATACTATCAGTCGTTCTTCCTGCAAATCTGTCTTGTACGGTACACCTAGGAATTCCATAGTGGCGACAAACTTCTCTTATCGACATCTTTTGCCTGAGTTAATGATTCTTTCGAATATTGAGTTCGTACATTTCTTTTTTTCTTTATCTTCTCCACAGCCGTCGGAGGAGAATACACCTGAAGAAAATAATGTTTTTTGAAAGAACATAAATAAATATCATTTTAGGGAATGTAATCAAGAGGAAATAAGATTTGTGTAGCAGGTGGTCGAAAACGTACAATAAGTTTTAAGCCGAAAAGCCAGACAGACATACTACCAAGTAGGTTAATAAAAGCTTGTAAAATACGTAACTATCATTAGATTTATTTTCAAAATAAAATTATTACTTATCTCAAAAAGATAAAAAATATACAAACATTTTTGCTTTAAGGCCGAAAACTAACAGCGACATTCAGTTAGTGGCCACATGATTTCAATACAATTGTCGGTCATGCCGAAAACTGAGGTGCCATTTTATCTATGGTTGGGTTTTCGGCCACCCCCAAAGTAGTCATTACTATTACTCCTTTTTCATTATGAATGCCACATAATTTGACGGCCGAGAACTAATGGCTAGGGTCTTCACATATGTTACTATCGTAAAACAAAGAGTTGTGAGCTAAACCCTTGAACCAATTGAGTAAAAGAGACAAAAGTGTAGACGACTCGATGTACTACATACCGGCCCTTAGGCCGAAAACTAAACTTTTGAAAAAAATCATATGTTGGATCGCGGCCCCCATATTAATTGTTGTTTTATACAATACTAGCAGCGAAACCCGGCGTTGCTCGGGTTAAAATACATCGCATGTTTAATGGCATAAGATATATTTAAGGATCCATTTTCTAAAGTATGACGAAAAGTCACTGGATTTCGGTTTATACCTATATCGTCAAATATCGAAATTTCTAGTACCAAAACACTCTCGAATTCCTATTCAAATAGTTCGGTCGTTTTCGTTTCTCGAAATTACTTGGATTTGTTAAATTACTGTTCACTCGTTCTTTGAATGATCTTCGTGTTGTAGGCATTTTGGAAGTTTCTAGATCATTTCAGAAAATTTTAGAACACTTCGGATTGATTTTAAGACATTTTTGAACTTTTTAGACCATTCCAGAAATTTTTAAAACGTTCTAGGACATTTCGGATCGATTTAAACAGTTGTAGGCATTTTAAAAATTTCTAAATCATTTCAGAAAATTTTAGAACCTCTTAGATTATTTTGGATCGATTTGAACAGTTACACTCATTTTGGAACTATCTAGATCATTTCTATAAAATTTCGAATCGATTGTAACAGTTGCAGATCTTTGGAACTTTCTAGATCTTTCCAGAAGCTTTCTATAACATTCTAGATCGATTACAACAATTGAAACCATTTTAGAACTTTTTAGATCATTTCAGAAATTTTTAGAATTTTCTAGATCATTTCAGAAACTTTCTACAACATTCTAGTTCGATTACAATAATTGCACGGCTTTTTGAAACTTTCTAGATCATTCCAGAAAGCTTTAGAACTTTCTAGATTGATTTCATCAGTTGCACACATTCCAGAAAGCTTTAGAACTTTCTAGATTGATTTCATCAGTTGCACACATTCTGGAACATTCTAGATCATTCCCGAGATTCCCGAGATTTTAAGAATTTTACAGAAGTTTTCTGTCCTTCTCTAACATGTATAGTTAGAGAAGGACAGATATATATTATTCCACATTTTCGCCCCCACAACCACCCTCTTCCACCCACCCCGACCAAACTCCCTTATGCACACCAGGAGACCAAGGGGTATTTGCCATCCCAACGGGAAGTTGATCGAAGTTATGGATCATAGAGAAAACCGTGGACACACGTACGAACATTAGCATTTTATATAATATATTAAGATTTTGCAAAAATAATGTTAGTAGTATGTTGGCAATTAAGTTTTGAAGTGACTTTAATGCCTATCAACAATGTTTGCTTAGAAAAACAACACATAACTTACCTTGGAGTGAAAGGCGCGTCACTATTTTTTTCCTAATTTCCGCACGCTGCGATACCCGCGATGACCGCCGCCGATCTGAATAATTCGCTAGAAATCACTCGTAGCTTGTTTCCGACCAAAAATGTTGTCAAAAACAAAGCCACTAATTTCAGATGTCTTGATAAAAAAATCTTTAAGATATTGCATTTCAAAACGATAATATCTTAATTTTACTGCATCAAGTACGCGTAAAGGCCGAAAACTGAAGGCGGCCGGCAAACCGGCACACATACCCTATATTTTAAATCAGATTTACCCTAGCGTTAAATAGTCTTATTCGTCTTCTGAATAAAAAAAACAGTAATCAAAATCAAAAAAAGTTTTATTCATTTTATCCCCGAAAAGCAGGACTGAGCTTGTCCCGCACGGGACATTTAATTTTGATTAAAAAAATCGGGACGTCCGGCAACGCTGTATGAGAGTAATATTACGGTCACCGTTATCAGCAACAAGGACAGAAACTGAGCCATTGCCGCCAACAGTGTGGATTTGAACTTCATTTGATTTATTCACGGCCACTGTAGTTAGAGAGTTTAGAAATAGCTAAATGAAATTATAAAGATTTTGTCATACTTTTATGACTTTCCTTTAATCTTTTGCCATGAAGAATAGGCGACATGACGTCGTAGGCTAGACTAGTTAACAAATGACAGATGGTAAATGCAAACGCGATCACTCTACACCTTTGCGGAGGATGGGGGGGGGGTTAAGTGGGTTCGAGCCCCACATACCCCTTTTCCGTCACCCCCATGGCGGAAGGGAAATGCGATGGCTTTTCCCACCTTAAAAAAAAAAAACAAATGACGGCCGACTTAACATGTACCTACTGTACCCCAAGTATGAGTTTTGCTTACGATATTTCGTTTTACGTTTTTGTTCCGTGTTCATTGCGGGTTTTGTATGAAGACGCGATAGAGATACCGATACGGAACCCGCAATAAATACTGAACAAAAACGAATCGTTTTTGCTCCGTGTTCATTGCGGGTTTTGTAAAGTTCCATATCGGTATCCCTATCGCGTCTTCATACAAAACCTGCAATGAGCACGGAACAAAAGCGAAATATCGTAAGCAAAACCCATACTTGGGGTACTGTCCGTCATTCGACAGACAATTTTGCCAGTGTCAAGTGATAAAATACTTTAAAGTCAAGTTGATAAGTCGACCGTCATTTGTTTTGAAGAATGGTGGCGGTTGTCTTCAAAACATTCGAAACATTTTCAGTCAAATCATTACACTTTCATTCCAAATGTTTACACTTTGTGCTAAGACCTCAAGTAATGTTGGTTAAAATACCACCGAAATTACACAACACAGCTTAAAACTAGTGGTTCGCCCCGAACTGAGATTTCGTGATGCCCGATTAGTTTTGATCGAGCTTTCAGAAAGCGGCCGTTTAGGTATTAAAGCTCTTTGTGTTTGCAGATTTTAGGGGGCGGCAAATTAAGCTTTTTTTCCTTATACAAGGTGTTCCATAAGTTGTGTATATAAACTTCAGGGGGCTAAAGTACCCATCAATATGAACAACTTTTTCTAACGAACCAACACTGTGAACGCGAAAAAAAAACCAGCTGTTTCATACAAAAGTTCAATACCTACCAGGCTAAAAGGTATGAAACAGCTGTTTTTTTTTCACGTTCACAGTGTTGGTTCCATAGAAAAAGTTGTTCATATTGATGGGTACTTTAGCCCCCTGAAGTTTATATACACAACTTATGGAACACCTTGTATATAGGAATTTCAAGATATCTTGTTTTTAGGTAGGTATATTTCTAAGCTAATGAAAACTAAAAAAAGGTCGATCAAAACTAATCGCATGTCTAGTCAGTTGCTGTCTCTATCTAATTCGATGTAATAGCTGAAATAGCGAGTTATTTGACATCTGATTACGTTTGATCGAGCTTTCAGAAACCGGCCGTGAACTTTTGGAAAAGGAACTTTGCGACAGCCTTCATAGCTCAGTTGGTAGTAGCTCTGCCTTCTGCGCCGCAGGCCGTGGGTTCGATCCCCACCGAGAACAAACATTTGTGTGATGAACATAGATGTTTGTTGTCTGGGTGTTATATAATATTATAAGTATGTTTTTACTTAAAAACAAGTATATAAGTAGTATATCAGCTATCTGGTTCCCATATCACAAGCTTTGGCTTAGTTTGGGGCGAGATAGTGCTGTGTGGAATATCACAAAAAAAACTGACACATGGATCCCCTAGTTCACAACACAATCATACTAATAACGGGAAAAAAGTTGATACAATGTGAGGACGATAGTGCACGAATCATAAAGTTGCAATTTAATTGTTTTTTTTTTTTTAATTATGATCCTAAACTATGGTATCAAATTGTAGAGATAGTAGAGAGTAGTAGAGCTCTTTGTGGAGGGCTCGTCCGGGGAAGTACTACCACCACGCCTTTTTCTGCCGCCAAGCAGCAACGCTGTGTTTCGGTTTGAAGAGTGTGGTTGTCGGTGTAATTACAGGCACATGAGGCTTAACATCTGTATGCCTCAAGTTGATGGACGCAGGGCAGTGCATCGTAGGGCACGTTCCTATCGTGCGTGACTTACGATGCAATGCTTTGTTATAGGTGATGGTTAACACTTAATATCAGGTGGGCCATCTGCTTGATCCATCAGCTAGATGTATAAAAAAAAAAAGATTTGTAAGTGCAGTATGAATAGCCTACTGGAATGAATAGCAAATATGTAAATCCGTCACTGGTATGTTATGTCACTATTATAAGTGATAGTTATAACCAGGGGTCGGAATAGGTAGAGTTTTTAAGTACCAAATGACGTCAAATACGCTACTACGAAATCTAAATATGGATATGCCTTTTTTAATCCCCGTGTCGGAAACGATTCGGGTTCAAAATCAATGTGATAAAAACTGACGTTACCGATTGAAAACCTTTCCGAATGTTTTAAAATAGCCCTGCTGTACGTGTAACGTGTAACGCTACTTAGTTTGCGTTTAACATAGGAAAAAAGAGTTTTAGAAGACAATAATATCAATCTTTACATCCTGGTGGGCCATCTGCTTGTTCCAACAGCTAGTTGTATATAAAATAACCCATAAGTTTTAGAAATACATTTATATTAATCCCCAATTCCGGGTTTAAAAGGCATAACCATGCCTCCTCTTATCTGTGCCCTTGGTATAACTGCTTGACAAGTTTTTTTTAGGAATGGCTATAATAATCGAGTAACGGCTGATTTCTTAAAGCTCGATCAAAACTAATCGGATGTCAAGTCACTCGCCATTTCAGCTATTACATTGAATTAGATAGATATAGCAAGTGACTTGACATCCAATTAGTTTTGATCGGGCTTTCAGAAACCGGCCGTAAGCCTCTAAATTGTGGCAAGATAGATTTTATATTGTATTTTGAATCAATAAAAATAATACGTTTACAAGTAATGAAATAAAACCCCCTGAAGGTTTAAATACAAGTATTGGAACACCTATAGTATATCACTATTATGCCACTGTGTACGTTACACACTTTCTGTAAAATATATTATTCTCGGAAAGTGAACTCTGAGAAATAAATATCTTTAACATGAGACTTGAGACGCAGCGAGCGAGAAGTTGTGTGACGGTTGTCCCCCTCTTAACTTTACATCTCAGAGTGATATCTTTGGACGTGCTCTTGGAGAATACAATTTGTTATAGAACAGAAAGAGCAGCTCAAGATCAGGAGGTATATTTCCCGTCAGTTTTTCTTATAAAAAATGGAGAAAAAGTAGTATATTTACGAGCTTAAGATACCCAAGCCTGTATTTTATAGATCAAGGCCGACCTTCGAAGCCTTATTTAGGTTTTTATGGCGTCTCAGGCGGCTAGTACCTCATTCAAGATTATGTGTTCTTGATGTGCTGAAGACCTTACTAGAAATATCTTTGTAGTAAGTCAATAATATAGAAATGAAATGTAAATAGTCTCACACGAAAATAGACTCACAGCTTTGGAAGAAGAAAAAAAAGAAAATTTGTTAAGTTCCTAACTAGTTATTGTATATAAAGAAATAGTATAGTAACTAGTTATTGTATAGTAACTAGAAATAGTATAGTAACTAATTATTGTATAATAACTAGAAATAGTATAGTAACTAGTAATTGTATAGTTACTAGAAATAGTATAGTAACTAGTTATTGTATAGTAACTCGAAATAGTATAGTAACTAGTTTTTGTATAGTAACTAGAAATAGTATAGTAACTAGTTATTGTATATTAACTAGAAATAGTATAGTAACTAGTTATTGTATAGTAACTAGAAATAGTATAGTAACTAGTTATTGTATAGTAACTAGAAATAGTATAGTAACAAGTTATTGTATAGTAATTAGAAATAGTATAGTAACTAGTAATTGAATAGTAACTAGAAATAGTATAGTAACTAGTAATTGTATAGTAACTAGTAATCGTATAGTAACTAGTAATCGTATAGTAATTAGTACCTAACTAACTAAAACAAAATAACTTTGTGTGTCACAAAACGGACTATGATTCAGCAATAAGTTGGTTGCAAACTTTAATCCTACTGATAGGAAGATTTCCTCTCAGATCGCTTTTTTATACAACTATCTAAACACCTGATGTTACGTGGTAACCATTACCTAAGAAAACCATAACTAAGAAAACATTGCCACGTAGGTAAGTCACGCAGATATAAACCTGTACGGTGGAGGTCATTTTACGTTATTTATTTATTTATCATTTATTGCACAAAACACAATGTTAATGCACAAAAGGAGGGCTTAATGCACAATCATTTTATTTTTACTTTTTTACTTAAAAGTTATTTGGTACTTAAAAACTCTACCTATTCCGACTTCTGGTAATATCAGGCCCTCTGCTTGTTCTATCAGCAAGCTGTATAAAAAAAAACGAATAGTTATTTATTTTTTATACAAATTTTCCGCTGAAACCCAATTAATTCGTAACATTGATCGAGAAGACACGTTCGATCATTCTTCTAAAATACACAAGATATTTTTATAATTTTACTACGCCAATTTAACGGCATTTCGAACGTAAATATCGCGGCTTCGAACCACAAACGAGCGTTTGAAGATCGTCTGTAGAATAATAAATAACAGTTTAAAAAAACAGTTTCTTATAACCTTATCGTAAAATCGGTTATCGTCAAGACAAAAGTTTGAGTAAATAAGGGCTGGTACCCATCAATTTCTACAGCAAGTTTACCTAGCCTCCAAGCCCGTCGGTACGGCAGGGACCAAATGTTTTTATATAAAATCTTATACAATAAAGTTGATTCATTCTTGCTAGGAAACATCAAATCCCCTGACCCCGTTTAAGCCCACCTCTCCACCGCAAGCGGAGCGGCGGAGCCATTAAGGACTCCGTTTAACTCGCAAGAATAAACTGCATACTTGTATTTCCACCAACAAAATAGTCGAGCGTAAAGGACTGAGCGAGCAAAAAGTGTTGAAATCTTGTTGAAATGAACTCGCTCAGCTCTTTTTCCTTTTGCAGTGGAAATCAAGAGATTAAACTCTTTGTTGGTGGAAATGTAAAAAGTTCCGTTCCGCTAACCATTTCTCGCTCATTACCCTTTCGCGTTGGAGACCGGGCTTTATCCTCCCGCAAAAAGAAAACTTTTTGGACGCCCGTTTCTTGTACGAATTTCAGAAGGAATATGTTTTTGAATAGAGTATGCGAGGGAGGCATGAAGGTTCTTCTCTAGTCACTCACGCGAATACATACAAACTAACAAAAAACGGCCACGCCAAAAACCCGAAACACTACGTCTATATGATACTTAGTCTAAGATGCGAGGTTTAAAAAAATAGAAACTACAAACTCACTGAAAAGGTGAAGGAAAGCAACGGGAAAAAGCTGATGTAATGAGGACCATAGTTCCCAAATCATAAAGTTGCAATATCATTGACAAAAAAATAAATGAATAAGATTGTAAACTAGTGTTTTTTTTATACAACTAGCTGGTGGAACAAGCAGATGGCCCACCTGATGTTAAGTGGTAACCATCACCTATAACAAAGCATTGCCTCGTGAGTCACGCACGATAGGAACTTGTCCTACAATGCACTGCCCTGCGTCCATCAGCTTGAGGCATATAGATGTTAAGCCTCATGTGCCTGTAACTACACCGGCAACCACACCGGTAGTGTTTTTTTGTAGTGGTCAGTAGGCAGGGGCGGCATGAATAGCCTACCTACTGGCGGCAAATATGTATACCTATCCTCCACTGGGTGGTATATTTCCTGGCGCCAATGTCAGCTATTCTATCACATCACACATCTGTTGTTGAATGCTCCGTTTGAATCTCAACATTTTAGCTTCAGTTGTAACTGACTGATTTATAGCTGGACGTTTATTATCATGGCTTCTATTCTGGATGGCTGATGAGTTGCGTCAATGGTTTACTGTGCGCTTCGCTTCCAGCATTAGATAATTTGTCATTCATTTGCTTGCGATGACAACTGCTAATGTAGCTACCTATCGCTCGCACCTTTCAACATTTTGAAAGACATAAAATCTGAGAGCGCTAGTGGTCTAGTTGGTCGTCTACTAACAACACGCCTTTTTCTGCCGCCAAGCAGCGTTGCTGTGTTTCGATTTGAAGAGTGTGGTTGCCTGTGTAATTACAGGCACATGAGGCTAAAACATCTGTATGCCTCAAGTTGATGGACGCAGGGCAGCGCATCGTAGGGCACGTTCCTATCGTGCGTGACTTACGAGGCAATGCTTTGTTATACTTAGGTGATGGTTACCACTTAACAAAAGGTGGGCCGTCTCTTTGCTCCAAAAAAAAGTTGGAGTAACCCCGCCTTTTGATCGTAAAGTCGTGGGTCAGGTCCTACCGATGGATTTTTCTTATCGAAAAATTTATGTGCACGATGCCAGTGCTCTTAAACAGTGAAGGAAAACATCGAGAGGAAACCAATTCGAATTCTAACAGCGGTGATGGGCTTGCAACCTGTCACGTATGGAATGCCATCTAATGCAAGGTTATGTGCCAAATGTAATGTTTGGACGTATCTCTGACTACCCCCCTTAGTCGTCCTCGAAAGAATCTAGAGTTGGTGCTTGGTACTAAGATATCTGAGAGGATATCTACCGTGCCTGGGGATCAAAGTCGTGAAGCTGTTTCAGTTTAAGAATATAAAAAACCTTTGAAACCCAAAAACAATGAATTTGTTAGTTGTCGCTGAGTCATCTTTACAATAAATAATTTTTAATAGCCCAATGAAACAAATAAAAACCAACATAGAGTACCTATAAAAACATTTCGCCCAAAATACATTTGTCGCGAGCGCATTTGACGCAAAACACGGCTCATCGATTTACTAAAAATATACGAGACTTGCAGTCTACTAAATGATTCCAGTGGCCTGGAGACCGCCATTGGGTATTGACAGGTGGATTTATCCCGCGCTTTTCTACGTCAAGTGTTTTTTTTTTATTCAAAAACTAAGTGCATAAAGTCATTCAGCCAGAAAATTGAAATAATAAAATGGCTTTCCTAAAAAATGGCCAGACATTATCAGTGATGATTTTCTTAGTTTTTCTGTGCTTAGAAACGAAGGCGAAATTATCCGATAATAGGACGAATGAAAATAATTCGGCGGAAGTAAAACCCAAGTCAATGCCGCTGCATAAAAAGGTATATTTTTTAAAATAATTTTATTTAAGTATTACACCGTGTAGGTACTATTTATTATATATATTATATTATATTATAATATTTATAAACTTATATTTATATATTACGTATATTAACAAAACTTCTATAGTAAATCTCATTGAAAAATCGTACTTACTCATGACTGGAAACTATGGAGATTAAAAAATATCAAATTAACTATTCTAACTATTTTTTTTTATTTTTTTTATCGTACTCTGACATAACTATATGTATAGGTAAGGTGCATATAAAAACAAAAAAAAAGTTAGGTTTCAGTCCGGTCAAGTATGAGATAGAAATGATAAAAAAAATATCAAAATAATTAAATAAAAGCCTGTAAAAAATAATTTAATTTACTTATAAATTTACTCCTAGTAATAAATTTGATTTTGTTTACCTTTTTCTGTATGCCTACGCCTCACTAAACTTCAATAATATATTATATTATTACATTGTAAACGGATCATACAAAAGAACGGTAGGAACCAAACCGTAAGTTTGTTGCCTGTTCTTCTAGGCTTTGGTCGCGTGGAAC
The DNA here is from genome assembly GCA_932294275.1 of Chloroclysta siterata. Lineage (NCBI taxonomy): Eukaryota > Metazoa > Arthropoda > Insecta > Lepidoptera > Geometridae > Chloroclysta > Chloroclysta siterata. The sequence continues at coordinate 6,087,843 of OW028595.1, forward strand.
TGGCACCTAGAGTCACCTAGCTTTAAGACGTTTCAAAGTGATCCTTGTGATTTTATTGAATAAATACATTTTGACTTTGACTTTGACTTTGAACTTTACAGATAATCTAGTCCAGTCACGGAATGAAAATGTTCGTACCTAACCTTAGTTATCGGTTTTCGCTTGCACGAATGATTGCAAGAATCTATTTTTTTATACCAACCAATGAAGTTCTTATTATGAAGAAACGATAAGGTTTTTCTTGATTTTATATCACGTCAAGCACAAGCAATGATAAATAACTCAGTGTGTTCTGTCTATTCAGTTTCAAAAGGTAATAATGTGCTCGTGATTCGTTGAACGTAGCAATTGCATTCAAATAAAATACAAAAAAAAATATATATACACAACAATATATACTTATACAAAATAAAATATCTACCCAATTAATAAGATCAAAATACACTTTTTTTTAAACCTTAATAATTAGGTATGCAGTTTTCGGACAAAATGTGAGACACATTTTCCTCATCTCCCAGCCATCCACAAACACGTCTATCTGGAGATGATCTGTATGTAAGATTCAGATTATTTTGCTTTCTACAGATAAGGATGATAGGATAGGATGAACCTCCCCTATACTATAATTGATCGAGTGAGCGAAGCGAACGAAGATTTAGTTTCAACTTGGGCGATTTGGCATTTTATGTAGGTATGGCAGTGGCAGTGTATGTGTTTTCATTTTATATTGGCAGGGGACTTTAATTTACCATGTATTAGTTGGGATTCAGGAGAGCCTGTGTTGTTGAAAAAGGGGTCTGTTGAAACACAGAACACGGCGTCTGAGCTCATTGCACAGTCTTCTTTTCTAGGTTTGTCACAGTATAATATGACTATTAACAGCCATAATAATACATTGGATCTTGTTTACTCGGATTTTCCATTATCTATACATAAATCTCCGTTATCTTTGGTAAAGGAGGATTCCTTTCATCCTTCCTTAAGCATTATAGCCTCCGACTTTCTGGTGCCACCGCTCAAACCTCGAACTCGCACTATTTACCAATTCAAACGTACTGATTATGACAGTATTAACGAGTCGCTTAGCAAAGAGAATTGGTCCTTCATAGTGGATCTGAATGACATTGATGAAATGATTAGTAAGTTTTACTTAATTTTGAATAGCCTGATAGAATCTTTCGTGCCTCAATTTCGCAGTTCTGGTGGTTGTAACTACACAGTTTGGTATAGCAAGTCCTTAATACAATTAATTAAAGAAAAATCTAAAAAACATAGAGATTGGAAGAAGTATAATAATCCAGTTGATTATGCAGACTTCGCTGAACTTAGGGAAAAACAAAAAATTGCGCAGGCTGAATGCTACCGGGTTTATGTCAACTTTGCGCAGGAGAAAATAAAAACTAGCCCTAAATATTTTTGGTCTTACGTTAAATCGAGGAGAAATAACTGCTCTTCATACCCACAACAGATGACGTACAAAGATAACATGATAAATAATCAGGAAGATATTTGCTCTATGTTTAATAGGTTTTTCCATGGCAACTTTCATAGGCCTGCAGATCCCTTGGTTGGGTTGATGATAGTTCTCAACTAAATACAATTCACACAGTTTGCGTAGATCAAAGTCATATCCATCGATTATTAACGACCCTTGGCGTCACAAAGGGTGCAGGAAGTGACAAAATTCCACCTATGTTTTTTGCTAAATGTGCGAAATCTCTTTCTGTTCCAATTGCGTTAATATTCAATAGGTGCCTTCAAGAGGGATAATTCCCTACTGCTTGGAAAAGAGTAAAGCTGTAGCAAACCGTATGTATTCGGTACTGAGTAACGGGTTCGCCATCTAGTAACGAGTAACGAATCGTTACTCACGAATCCATCTCGTTACTCGCATGTTTCGTATCATGGGTACCTACACTGTTTCGGTTGAACCGAATCGGTTCAATTCAAGTACCGTTGATGCGTGTATTAAAACGTTTGCTCATCGTATGTATTTTTTGAATTTAAAAAGTAGGTACGTTACAAAGATGTTTGTTTATTTTGGAAATTCGTCGTCCTTGGTCTAAGTAGGTTTGTTTTCTACAAATTACGAATGTTGAGACGCCGCCGCGCCGCAACGTCATACTGTACGGCGTACACGTACGCAATACGACTCGATTCGTTGCTCTAACATGCATGATGAATGAGGTACCAGAAGTAACGATTCGATTCGATTCGATAGTAACGAGTATTTTTTGTTAAAGTAACGAATACATACGGGTACGCTTTATCTCGTTACTTTTACACCTCTAGAAAAGAGCTCACATAGTACCTGTATATAAAAAAGGACTGAAAACATGTATAGAGAATTACCGTCCAATTTCGATTTTGAATGTCTTGGCTAAAATGTTTGAAAGAGTGGTTCACACATATATATATCCTGTTATATCGCCTTCAATTCCTCTTGAGCAGCATGAGTTTATAAAGGGCCGGTCAACGGCAACTAACCTGGGTGTTTTTCTGGAACATGTAACCATGGGTATGGAGGGTGGGTCTCAGGTGGATGTGGTCTACACGGACTTTGGAAAAGCCTTTGACCGTGTAGACCACGTCATACTGTTGCGCAAACTTTTTGAACCAGGTATCCGGGGTAATCTACTGAGGTGGGTTGAATCCTATCTGCGTAACAGATCTCAGGCAGTTGTTGTAGGAGGTTTCTGCTCTGACTTTACTGACATTCCTTCTGGTGTACCCCAGGGCTCCATTCTGGGACCACTTTTGTATGCATCTTACTTGTATGATGTTGGTAATTGTTTCCATTATGCAAGATTTCTGATGTATGCTGATGATACTAAGATATATATGAAGGTAAAGAACTCCATTGACTGTATTAATTTACAAGAAGACCTTGATAGGCTCAGTTGCTATTATGCACTTAATCGTATAGGTATAAATATTAGTAAATGTCATTACGTTTCTTTTACACGTAGAAGATGTCCAACTAAATTTGAGTACAAAATTAATGATGTTAAAATTAACAGTTTGATGTCTGTAAGAGACCTTGGAGTTTTGATGGACGCCAAACTTACATTTTCGGATCACATTGCATTTATTGTTGGTAAAGCTTACAAAAGTTTGGGATTCGTATTGAGAATTAGTCGCCCATTTACTGATGTGGGTTGCTTAAAGGTTCTATATTTCTCTTATGTCAGAAGTACATTAGAGTACTGCAGCACTGTATGGAATCCACAATATATGACTTATGCTCAGAGTGTAGAAATAATCCAGCATAAATTTGTCAAGCACTTAAACTATCGTTCTTACAGTAGTTTTAAAGACTACGAGGATTCTTGTTGTTATCACCACCTCACAACACTTGCAAAGCGTCGCAATCTAAGCGATATGTCTTTTTTGCATGGTTTATGTAATGGGTATATTGACTGTGCAGAATTGTTAACCCAAACTTTATGTTTTTGTTGTCCCAAAACGAGAACGCGACATACAAAGTTGTTCGCAGTATCACACTCAAGTACTAATTATGCTCAAAACTCTAACTTAACAAATAACAATATTTCACTCATACACACTACACTAGCCACGCTTCTGGCTTCTCCTGATACTTGAGATGGAGTTATGGGTGAAGTCACATCATCACACACGCACACACACACACACACATGTTGTTGGTTCTCTTGTGATACCTTGACTCTTAAGAGACATGCGTGATCGGGAGATCCTTCACACACACGCACAACACACACACACACCAAAACACACAAATATATAAGATAAATAAATGTATGTATGTATGTATGTATGTATGTATGTTTGGCTGGCGATAATTTTAGAACCGTTGATCCGATCTGCATGAAATTTTATATGTCGATAGCTTGTACTTGAGAAATTTACTGGTAAGTATATGAGTAAAATCGGATTAAGGGTTTTTGAGATATAGGGTTTTTCAAGGGGGCAAATTTTATATATTTGTGTGTTTTGGTGTGTGTGTGTGTTGTGCGTGTGTGTGAAGGTTCTCCCGATCACGCATGTCTCTTAAGAGTCAAGGTATCACAAGAGAACCAACAACATGTGTGTGTGTGTGTGCGTGTGTGATGATGTGACTTCACCCATAACTCCATCTCAAGTATCAGGAGAAGCCAGAAGCGTGGCTAGTGTAGTGTGTATGAGTGAAATATTTGTTTAGATTTTACTATTCCATGTCTATTAGCTTTTGACATTCACGTCTAAAAGCTGCTTTACTGTGCTCGAAAGGAGCCTCTTGAGGCGCACTTAAAAATCCTTTCACCACACTGTTTCGAAAAGAAACTAGTGACACGACAAGAAGAAGAAGAAGGGGGCAAAAATAAAAAAAGTTACTTAAAAAAATCAAGTTACATGTCATATGAAAGGGCTTTGTTTGGACATTCCAAAACAATTTTTACTTTTTTTTGAGACGCTCGGTTTTTGAGATAAAACAAAAAAAGTTAAATTAAGATAACCAACGATCCAAGAGCTCCCATCTCTAAGAGTTTCGTTGACATCAAGGTTTTTCTACTGGTCGGCCAGTTACTTTGCTTTTTCTTGTTTTTTTTTCTTGAAATAAATTAAGGAGGTACTCATTTCTCATAAAATGGTAACGACGACCAGGTCTGATGATGGAGCCAAGGTCTGTTCAACGGAACTCTTCAATAAATAGTCCAATAGAGTTGAAACTTGGTTACCATACCAAGTTAGTAGGCGGTAGTCAGAAAAAAGTTCAAAGATAATGTTTGGACTTGGACTACTACCTACTCCAAGTCTTGATGCGTTCGTCGGGTCGCATCACGAGATCTCAGTTCGGGACGAACTACTAGTTTAGTTTCGTTTTTATGAAAAATGGCATCAAAATTGTGTGCACACAGTTCAACAAAAGTTCACAGTTCCTACCAAAAAGTTTGTTTAAGGTACTAGTTTTTGCACTCATACAAACTTTTTAGTATGATAACTTTTTTGGGACACAAAGAGTCCGTTTCACGAAGGAAGTCACTAGCTTTCTTCAAAAAAAATGTTTATTACGAAAGCTGCTCCGAGAGGAGCGACAAAAAAAAAATTGTTATGTTGCCAACGATTTACTGTTTGTGTTATAAGCGTATGAAATCTTTCGGCAACTACATAATACTTACCCAAACCAATTTTTTTTTAATAATTTGAATTGGAATTATTTTTTTACAAATACCAAGGGACTTCTTTCGTGAAAAGGAATAAGTTCAGTGACTTTATATCTTTCAAAATTTTGAAGCGTGCGAGCGAGATGTAGGTAATTTTACGGGTATCAGCCCTTTATGTAGAGAGCTTAATTTCTTGTTTTTCGTGGCACTGGACTAGCCAGCATTTATCTAGCCAATATTGTCGTCACTCCACGACATTGAGGTTATTTCTATACATTTTAATATTCAAATTCGCAGCAAAATGATCTTAAGTCATAAATTTGTTAGGCGGGTAATTTCGGTTAGTATTTATGAGTTGTTAAGAATCATTTTTCGGTGACAATTTTGTTTTCAAAATATAGAATGACCCAACTGTAATATTAAATTTTTAATGAGGGTAGTTTGGCTTATTTTTTATGACCTAAGCAAAAGTTAGGTATTTGGAGCAAATTATGTAAATTTATATAATGTGTATAATATAAGTAGATGTATAATAGAAGTATAATACAAGGTACCTTTGCAGCGCTTTCGTACATATAACGTGTAACATAATACCTACCCCTTTAACCCCGGAAGCAGGATATTCTACAGGTGACATAAGACTTTTGAAATTTCGAAGTTTTTCATTCATGAAATGCCTCTTAAACTTTCCTCCAAAATGAAACTAACACAACATGACGCAGCCCTATTTACAGCTGTTTTTTGACCTTTAATTGTGAACTGTAGATAAAATAGGTAACAGAACTGCCACCAATTAGGAAACGCAAATAGCGTATGTACCAAAGTCACGTAGGTACTATCAGGGTTGTTGCACATTTCTGAGACAATATCAATTTTACTTTTGTATGGGAATTTCGAAAACGAAGTAAGTATTCAAACTTTGCACAAGTCAAAGTATTCCAGTGCTTGGTCTGATCACTTGGTCTTTGGCCTTCTTCCAATTCTAAGGTCGTGGGTTCAAAACCGGTCATGCACCAATGATTTTTTCTGTTCAAAATGTATGTGCACAGTAGGTACCAGTATGTCCTAAAAAGTTTTAAATCTCGAAAGGAGCCTCTTTGCGCACATAAAATTCTTTTTTTTACACCGGCAACCACTGTTCAAACCGAAACACAGCGTTGTTGCTTGGCGGCAGAAAAAGGCGTGGTGGTAGTACTTCCCCGGATGAGCCCTTCACGCTCTGCTACTCTTAAGCCCGGACTCCACCGCGAGCGGAGCGGAGCCATTAAGGACTCCGTTTAACTCGCAAGAATAAACTGCAAACTTGTATTTCCACCAACAAATAGTCGAGCGGAAAGGACTGAGCGAGCAGAAAGTGTTGAAATGAACTCGCTCAGCTCTTTTTCCTTTTGCAGTGCAAAACAAAAGATAAAACTCTTTGTTGGTGGAAATGTAGGTAAACCTATTTCATTGAAAAGGAGTCCGTTCCGCTAACCATTTCTCGCTCATTACCCTTTCGCGGTGGAGACCGGTCTTTAAATAGGTATAATTCCCACACTCACAGCTTTATATAGGTACCACGATGGAATAGAGAATCCATACAAAAAAGGCCGGACGATACGGAAAACGAAAACTCAGACTTGGGGTACACTATAAGCGATAGCGATAGGTTACTATTTACAAGCATTGAAATCAATACACCTGGCAGCGTGCCAACCCAAGTGCATCGGTAAGCGAGTTCGCGAAAACATTAATGTGTTTCGATCATAAATATTGTTAGGTCAAGATCTTTCAAGTACGTTTCTCCTATAACTCGATTTGCTTTGCAATAAATAGAATAAAGATATTAACATAGATCTCTATAACAGCTGCTGGATTTAGGGCTATAATTATCCTCATAAATCTAGATTTAAACTGTGTTGATTTGACCATTGCGTGTTTGTCATGTTACAATTTAAAATAAAAAAAAAGCAAAAAGTTTTTTTTTATTTGACGAATATATTATATTCGTGCTAGGTTGGCAGCAGGTCAATGGCTCATGAATTGAATAATAACATTCTACCAGTGTCGTCAGATTTTGATAAATAAAAAAAAAGTTGTCTTTGACTACTCTTTTGTTTGATACATGAAGGAAATATCATATCGTCTAGGGTTTGATACGTATTAAAAAATATTAGGGATTCCAAAATCGAACAAGGTTCTACGAACAAGGTGCTACGAACAAGGGCCTACGAAAAAGGTTCTACGAACAAGGTTCGGTCCTTACTATAGTTGATATAGCAATGGCCCGCCCATTGCTATTTCAACTATATTTATGTCATGATTTATGTAGTTCTGAGAGCTAATGTCAGTGAGGATCGTTATATCTACGTAAATATTGTGTAAACGACCAAAATAACATTGTTAGCGTAGAAAGTTCAAAGCAAGTCCGAACCGACCGGCACGTACTTGAAACGAACCATTTAATAAACAAACACATGCATGACACGAACGCCCTTGACCATTTTATGCACTAATTCAAAATCACTTCATAAAGAGCACTGGTGGTCTAGTGGTAGCGGCCCCGCCTTCGATCCTTGGGTCGTGGGTTCGAAACCGGTCGTGCACCAATGAGTTTTTCTGTTTAAAAATTTATGTGCACAATGCCAGTACTCTCAAACGGTGAAGGAAAACATCGTGAGAAAACCGGCATGTCGTAGAACCTAAAAAGTTCTATAACATGTGTCACAAGTGCTTGAAAGGAGCCTCTTGAGGAGCACTTAAAATCCTTTCACCACACTGTTACGAAAGAAACTAGTGACACGACGAGATAGACTTATAGTAATTGACAGCCTTCACAGCTCTAGTTGGTCTGCGTTCTGCGCCGGCCGTAGGCCGTGGGTTCGATCCCCACCAAACATAGATGTTTGTTCTCTGTCTGGGTGTTATTATATGTATAAGTATGTATTTACTAAAAAAAGTATACAATATGTATTATCAGCTATCTGGTTCCCATATTACAAGATTTGGCTTAGTTTGGGGCTAGATATATCTTTTATACATTTTAGAATGCTCATTTTAAAAATGCTACATTCCGCAAGTAAATGTTTCTGATTTTTGATCTTCAGAAATGTAGAAATATGAATGCGATAAGTACCTACAATAGCGGTTGTCAGCCTCTTAAGACGCTGAAAAACGCTGTCAAACAACTTCTCGCTCGCACATTTCAGCATATGAAGATATTTTTGATGTTTTATTATAGGGCAGTGTGTGCCCAGCTACGAAGCCCTTAAAATAAATAATAAAAAAAAATCTGATGGTAGTTCAAAATCGTAAGCAACCAAGTTGTCACACGCTTGTCTGTTTCAAAAACAAGAACGCTTGTCATTTTCTTTAAAAAACAAAAATAATTATTCCACCCGCCTTTACGTTGCAACAGTTTTTAGGTTAGTTCAAGAACAGTCAAGAATTATGAATGTAAGTTTCATGGCACAAGTATCGCTCACACTTGTCAGTTTCTTTAAAAAACAAAAAAGAATTATTCCACCTTCATGTAGCAACGCATTAGTTTTAAAAATAATGTGTGAAGTTTTTATGGGGAAGCAAGCATGAGCGAAATTTCGCGGTTTATTTATGTGGCATGTGCTATTTTTAGTTTTCATTACTTTGAATTACTTTTCATTACTGTTTTAACGGTATAGCTACCTACAGAGTAGTTTCCTTTAGTTTTTAATGCACGTTTTTTTAAACGACTTTCCGATGACGAAACCAGCAGATGGCCAACCTGATGTTCAGTTTTTCTTTCTTAAAAAAATTTATAATAGATATTAATTAAATAACCTTAGAGGTTTTCTTAGGAAAACCTCTAAGGTTTGTGGGATATGATAAGTGTGTAACCATCACTTGTACGAGTACGAAACTCGGGGTCGCTATCCTTTGACGATCGCATGCGATTATCAATTTTCGCGATAATTGTAGAGAAGTCGCGATAATTGTACTCGGAAACTTTCGATTTTGAACACATATTATGTTTATTTCGGTTTTGAACACAGATGTACCTATATGGATTGCTTTTCAATCTTTCAGTTTTAGTGGGAAGAAAGATCATGTCGCCGCATTATATGATCGTGAAATCAAAAGTACCATACTCGCATTTTAGCGTAATTCGCTAAAATTTTACGAATATCATGACTTTCGTCAAAATCGCCTATGTCGATCGTATAGTTCGTAAAAAGATCGGTAACTACTTGCGCTGCTGTACCTACCTACAAAATTTTAGTCAGTCCGTCAGATTATATATTGTAAACATGTCTAATGATGCAGAATGCACTATATCGATCATGAGCGAGTTTATATATATGTATACAAGGTGTTCCCTTGATTGTGTATATAAACTTCATGGGGCTAATGTACCCATCAATATGTATAACATTTTCTAAGGAACCAACACTGTGAACGCGAAAAAAAAACAGCTGTTTCATACAAAAGTTCAATACCTACCTGGCTAAAATGTATGAAACAGCTGTTTTTTTTCGCGTTTACAGTGCTGGTTCCTTACAAAAAGTTATTCATATTGATGGGTACTTTAGCCCCCTGAAGTTTTTGTACACAATTATGGAAACACCTTGTATATATATAGACTGGCGGATTTTCGGGTGGCTGTGATCACCATCCTTTTTCGATGCCTAAGTGCCTAAAATAACCACAAATTCACAAACATCCGCATAACGCAAAATTTGTTTACTCCACCTTAAAACGAAATCTATTCTTAATATTTCAAACAAACTGAAAAACGGCTATCGACAACAATGAGTAATAACATCCGCGAGGCTATCTACGAAAAAGCAATAGCGATAGCATGCCCAGCAGAAATGTCTAAATAAATATGATAGCTACCGCTATCGTTGTCTGTCTTGGCCTATGATATGTGAAAATGCTACATAAATAGGTTGGCCCATATATAGGATGGCCCCTAAACAGGATGGCCTCTAAACAGGATGGCCCATGTACAGGATGGCCCATGTACAGGATGGCCCATATACAGGATGGCCCATGTACAGGTAGCCCATTTAGATCGGTCAGGATAGGCAAGTCTGTAACTTTAAAATATACATACAAAGATCTGTTCTTAGGAACCATGTCATCGATTTTAGTGACAAGAAAAACATCATACATAGATTTAACTTGCTATCTATATCTAATTCGATGTAATAGCTGAAATGGCGAGTGACTAGACATCCGATTAGTTTAGATCGAGCTTTCAGAAGCCGTGAGTTTTCTTTTCTGTATCGTCAGGCCTTTTTTGTATGGAGATTCGATAAGCGACTCGGGCATGCTGTGAACCCACGAGTCTCCATACAAAGACTGACACAGGCACCTCAAAAAACAGGTTTACACTAGTAGTTCGCCCCGAACTGAGATCTCGTGATGCGACCCGACGAACGCATCAAAACTTTGAGTAGGTAGTAGTACCTCCTTAATTTATTTCAAGAAAAAAAAAATGGTTATATTAATTTAACTTTTTTTGTTTTATCTCAAAAACCGAGCGTCTCAAAGAAAAAGTAAAAATTGTTTTGGAATGTCCAAGCAAAGCCCTTTCATATGACATGTAACTTGATTTTTTTATGTAACTTTTTTTATTTTTGCCCCCTTAAAAAACCCCATATCTCAAAAACCCTTCATCCGATTTTACTCATATACTTACCAGTAAATTTCTCAAGTACAAGCTATCGATATATTAAATTTCATGCAGATCGGATAAACGGTTCTAAAGTTATCGCCAGACAAACATACATACATACATAAAATGCCAAATCGAAACTAAGATAACCAAGTTGAAACTAAGATCTTCGTTCGCTTCGCTCACTCGATCAACTAAATTTTGTTTATTTCAAAGTCAAAGTCAAAGCCAAAGTCAAAAGGTTCAATAAAATCACTAGGATCACTTTGAAACGTCTTAAAGCTAGATGACTCTAGGTGCCAGTTCCACGGGACCAAAGTTTAGAAGAACAGCCAACAAACTTACGGCTTGGTTCCTACCGTTCTTTTGTATGATCCTTTTACAGTGTAATATAATATATTACTAGTAGTTCGCCCCGAACTGAGATCTCGTGATGCGACCCAACGAACGCATCAAAACTTTGAGTAGGTGGTAGTCAGAGGCAAGTCCAAACATTATGTTTGGACTTTTTTCTGACTACCGCCTACTAACTTGGTACGGTAACCAAGTTTCAACTCTATTGGCCTATTTATTGAAGAGTTCCGTTGAACAGACCTTGGCTCCATCATCAGAACTGGTCGTTGTCACCATTTTATGAGAACTGAGTACCTCCTTAATTTATTTCAAGAAAAAAAAATAAGAAAAAGCAAAGGTACTGGCCGACCAGTAGAAAAACCTTGATGCCAACGAAACTCTTAGAGATGGGAGCTCTTGGATCGCTGGTTATCTTAATTTAACTTTTTTATTGTATCTCAAAAACCGAGCGTCCCAAAAAAAAATTAAAAATTGTTTTGGAATGTCCAAACAAAGCCCTTTCATATGACATGTAACTTGATTTTTTTATGTCACTTTTTTTATTTTTGCCCCCTTAAAAAACCCCATATCACAAAAGCTATCGACATATCAAATTTCATGCAGATCGCATCAACGGTTCTAAAGTTATAGCCAGACAAACATACATACATACATACATACATAAAATGCCAAATCGCCCAAGTTGAAACCAAGATCTTCGTTCGCTTCGCTCACTCGATCAATTAAAGTTTAGTGAGTTTATTCATATTGAAACCTAACTTTTATGAACTTTTGAGAGAGTATCCGTTTTTCCTTATTATTTTACCTATCGCTACTGCTTGTTTAAGTAATAGCCCCAACGTTTTAACATTCAGGCTCGAAGGTCGGTTGTGTTTACCATTAGTGAATTAATATCGTAGGTGTGGGTGGATAAATATTGACAATAACAGGGTATTAACAATAATATGTTTTTGGGAGTAGTAGAGCTCTTTGTGTGTGGCTCGTCCGGGGAAGTCTACCACCACGCCTTTTTCTGCCGCCAAACAGCAACGCTGTGTTTCCGTTTGAAGTCAGCATGTACCTATATATATTTTTATACAACTAGCTGATGGAACAAGCGGTGGCCCACCTGATGTTAAGTGGTAACCATCACCTATAACAAAGCGTTGCCTCGTAAGTCACGCTCGATAGGAACATGCCCTACGATACACCCCCCAAAAGACTAACAATCCGTTCTCTTCAGTTACAGAGTGAGGGAGGCGCGGCGCTGACCTTCGCTGATGAGTTTAAGCAGACCCTCGAGAGGTACCTCTTTGGTATCTGCCCACAGAGCTACAAGGTACCTATTATTATATTATTATTATTAGTATGAGCCTTCCGGGTCCCACTGCTGGGCAAAAGCCTCCCCCCATTCCTTCCACATGTCGCGATCCAAGGTACAAGGTACCTACCTCTATAATTCAAATTTAATATATTTTTAAACTGACTTCAAAAAAGAAGTTCGGTTCACAAGGTGTTCCAATACTTGTAGTTAAACCTTCAGGGGGCTAAAGTACCCATCAATATGAATAACTTTTTCTAAGGAACCAACACTGTGAACATTTTAGCCAGGTAGGTATTGAACTTTTGTATGAAACAGCTGTTTTTATTTCGCGTATTTACTTTAGCCCCTGAAGTTTTAAGTACAAGTATTGGAACACCTGGTACCTATATTCATTTATTTTAATGTTCGCGTAGCAAACTTACAATAAAAACCTAGGTTGTATTTTTATTTAGATCGCGCTCTTTACTTTATCATACAGCCCGTCACTTGTTCATAATAGTGTTCGTGATTATGAAAGGCCTCAAAATAATTGAAAAAAAAAAACATTTTCGTCATTGATCTCTTTTGTGATTGGAACTTTTACTAACAATATCCACATTCCAAATTCAAATCACTTTTTTCTCTGATTCTTATTATGCAAATCCCTGTTTACGAAGAACAATCTAAATATTGCGAAGCCAAAAAAAACTAGCTCTATGATATTTCTAGATGTGATAAAAATATGATAACTCGATTAAAATGATGCAAAAAATGTGGAACGCTTCACGATTTTGCGTGTCATCCTTGCGCAGGGGCCATGCTAATCTTCTCTGTATCGTTCCAATTTTAGTATATGTACTGCCGAAGCAAGTACATTTGTATAGAATTTTTGGTGGCATATAACGTCAGACAGCTAAAAAACTATGCTTGCGCGATCTAGAACTTACACCCATATCTTTGCAAAAAGTAGACAATTGTCACTATTTAATACTTTTATTATAAAATACAAACATATTTTAGTTCTTATAAAGTGATACTTTGGATTTTTAGGTAATCATTTTTGAATTAAAAGAATATTTGGAAATTTTTGCACGAAATTCGCCAACCTGGCGCCATCTAGTAGTAATCGCTGAAAGCTCAAACGTGACTCGGCGTTCTTCTGTTATTTTCTCAAAAAAATAAAACAATTATTATTATGTGTTTAAAGAATACAGCAAATAAATATAATGCAGCAAGAAAAAAGTCTAGAAACGGAACTATGTACATAATTTGACATGCGCGTGTTTCGCTTTAGTCGCATAGGACCTTAGGTATGTACACGTGCCAGTACTCTCAAACGGTGAAGGAAAAGTGCGCGAAAGGAGCCTGTGTGACGCGCACTTAAAATCCTTTCACCACACTGAGTCGAAATTTATTCGTGTCACGAGAAAAAGAAGAAGAAGAATGACCTTTAACAAAGCATGCTTCGCAAGTCACGCACATTTGGAACGCCATACGATGCACTGCCCTGCGTCCATCAACTAGAGTCATAGAGATGTAAAACTGCGTTTACATTTAGATATTCGCGCTGTCATTCACGTGGACGGAAATGTTGCTGTCCATATGTCTGCGGCAGCGTCGCCGGCAATGTGTGTTCACAACACGGGCAACGCGAGCGGCAACGCGAGTGGACATGGAAGTGGCCTGTTTACATTCTCGCTGTTTACATTGCCCAAGTCCCTGCTCATGTCTTTGCTGTGTAAGCGGGGTATGAAGCCTCATGTGCCTGTGGCACCGGCACATGAGGTGATGAGGCTTCAGCAACCACACTCTTCAAACCGGAACACAGCAACGCTGCTTGGCGGCAGACATAAGCCTATTGCCACGATGCATGGTGAATTAGTAGAAACTGAAATAGCTTCACTTTGATCCCCAGGCACGGTAGATAACCCTTTGATCTCTTAGTACTTGGTACCAAGTACGAAGCACTGGTGGTCTAGTGGTAGCGGCCCCGCCTTCCGTTCCTAAGGTCGTGGGTTCGAAACGGGTCGTGCACCAATGAGTTTTTCTGTTCAAAAATGTATGTGCACAATGCCAGTACTCTGAAACGGTGAAGGAAAACATCGTGAGGAAACCGACATGTCGTAGAACCGAATAAGTTCTTTATCATGTGTCAAGTGCTCGAAAGGAGCCTCTTGAGGCGCACTTAAAATCCTTTCACAACACTGTTTCGAAAGAAACTAGTGACACGACAAGAGAGAGACCAAGTACGAACGAAGTTCTTGCAAGAGTGGTAGAAGGTACATTACATAGCTAAGGTGAATTGGTAGATAGATTAAAAATAAATTTATTATTTATGCAATAGTCTCGCTGGTCGCAGATGCCGCTAGGAGCGAAGGGCAAGAACACAACAGCATCAGCGTGCGACCTGGACACGGAGCAAGTGGATTTGGCTGGCAGGTAGGTAATTTTGAACCGCACTGCAGGCCTAGCAAGGGCAGAGGAAAAGTTGTCTTTCCACCGTTTTTATCTACTTGTCAGTAGAAATAGTTCTCTTTATTTATACTGACAAGTAGATAAAAACGTTGGAAAGACAACTTTTCCACTGCCCGTGCTAGGCCTGCTGGGAGCTTCATATGGGACGGATTAGAGAAGAGTGCATGCAGCAGTAATGCGAATGTTTTGATGGATGTGCGGAGTGACAAGGATGGTTATAATAAAGAATGAGAGACATTAGAGGAAGTGAAAGTAGCGCCTGTGATCTTAGATCAAGCATACAATATCTATGCCTGTGATGGATAAGTTGAGGAGCAATAGGTTAGCGTGGTATGGGCATGTCATGAGGGAAGAAAGTCATATTACGAGAAGAGTGTTGGAGATGGACGTGGATGGTTTTAGAAGGAGAGGCAGGCCAAAGAAAAGATGGATTGATTGTGTGAAAGATGGTATGAGTAAGAAAGGAGTGAGTACTGAGATGACGTATGATAGAGGAGAGTGGAAGAAGGAAACCTGCTGTGCCGACCCCATGCAGCGTGGGTTAAGGGCAGGAAGATGATGATGACTTGAGCTTCATTAGTATGATATTATACAACTTATAACATAATACCCATATTACCAGGAAACAGGGTATTAAATAGGTGAACATGTATGTAGGAGCGGGCTGACTCGGGGGTTGTAAATGAAAGTATTCTGACATGTTAACTGCACTATTTACTGGTATTTAGGTACACTGATTCGATAATACTACGTAATTAGATAGCTAGGTACTATTCCGATGAGTTGCAAACGAAAACTGTGTCTCCTTCACGTGAAGCAGGCTTTTTATACAAAAATAGCAAAGCGCCATGACAGTGTAGTCAACACCATGACTATAATCAAGTTTACAATTGTATAAATACAAAGTTACGTAAAAACCAATTTAAATAATCAAGTAGAATAGCCTACATTTTATAATAAATCAAAACTATAATTTCTAAGTGTAAATAGTTACAATTCAATTAGCCAATCAAATATTGATACACAGTATCCTACTTCCCGCTAAACAATTTAGTTACTTAATGTTTACAACCAAATATTCTGAAAATAACATCACAATAAAACATTAATATTCAAATTAACAAAAACTTTTAACAATAGGTAATCTTAACTGATTAAATAATCAAATTTTACTAATAATCATATTGTCAAATCACTTTTTGACACTCAACTTTTGTGTGCGCTATCACGGCCATACTGACGAGCGGCCCTTGCTGGGGCCAGCGAATCATTCGAAATCTGTAAATTTAAAGAAACCAAAATTATTTTCAATAATATCAATATTAACTAGACTCAGAGGCAGTAAAGCTTGGTCTAGCAGAACTGACAAACTCAGAGGTCATCTCCGTGACTTGGTTTGACTAAGACTAAATTAATAATAATTCTGACCATGACCAAGGCCATTACATCAGTTTTAGCCATAACCAAGGCCATTAAATCCGCTTTAGCCATAACCAAGGCCAATTAAAAATAATACCAAATTTTAATCAAAATTTTTGAATTCAATTGTCTCACCTTTTGCTTATTGCTATCACGGTCATTTATTCAAGTCAAATTTGAATTCGGCACCAATCTTATTTGTTCAAGTGCGACCACAGTATTTTTGTTTCGTAGCGAACTAGGGTCTTTCACTTCATATCTTTGATGATCAAGAATCTTACTATTTGACATGGTCCCAGAAACCGATATGTAGGTTCACCATTTAGAAAAAAAAATAGACGAATATCATGCAAATGCAATTTCATTAATTTGTAGGCAAATAAAGTTGGGATAACTAAATGTTTATCTGGTCGAATTTTTACTATGTGAACACTTCTAGAGCCGCCATTACAGTATTTAATTAACGTTTGACATGACACATTGTATTTTTGCATTGCTTTTTTTTTTTTTTTTTTTTACTGTAATGATTTCCACTCCCAAGCTTGAAAAATACAACATCTATAAAAATGCCATTTTATTTTATTGCCTCCATATTTTTAGTAAATTTATGGTCATAAAATCTTGAAGCGCTACAAAAATAATTAAAAATGAAGAAAATAGGCAATCAATTCAGTTATCTATATTGCTAAGCGATATTTATATACACTACACAGAGCCAATCTAGGCTCCATACATTGATGAAACAACTCCTATCTCTACAAAGAACGACTGTTGCGCATTTACTGTCAAAACGTTCTTTACCTTTTTCAGCTGTTTCGGCCATTCTGTTTTGTGCATCTGCACATAATCGGATTTCATCTATATCAGTCAACATTGCCATTGGTCAGGCATATTTGTTTTATTACAGGTGGTGAGCAGCGTTTACCTAGTAATAGTTCTAGAGGAGAGTATCCAGTAGCTTTAGGTTTTGTCCAATTTAATGATAATTATTGTAATTCGTGTGAGGTTAAGGCTGTGAGGTGATCTTTAAGAGTGCGCAGTAGTCTTTCGACTTGGCCATTAGCCCTGGATGTACCGCGAGCAATAGTACCTATGATGTTCAATTTTGTATGGATTTAAAAATAAAAAAAAAATAAAACTTAGATTTCAGATCCCAGCAGCAGATTCGCTATCTGAAATAATTCTAGACGGGGAACTGAAGAGACTGATCATTTCATAAAAACAATTTAGTATTATGTTAGTACTCTTATCTTTCAACGCATAAAGTATGAATTTGTGTATGTATCTATGGCTACTAGGAAGTAAGCTTTTTTTTTTTTTTTTGTATGTACCAGTAAGATTTCCCAATAAATAAGCATGTAGGTACTGTATGTTTTTTTTTTTTTTTTTTTGGTAAAGTTCAACCTGTTTTTTTTTTTTTTTTTGGTGCCTTGCTGTTTTTGCATTGTAAACAGTTATCGCAAAACTTAAGTTCTCTTTTATTCATGTGTTTAACCTATATTGCTCTCTAATTTTGTCTAAAGTGCGTTCCCACCCAGCATGAGTAAAGTTTTCTTAATACCTATTTATTAATGAGCAAACCAGGGATTCTGGAACAACGGTACGAGTTAACGATTCCCCTTTTTGGTTTTGGATAGTTATAATCAATAGATTTGATTGAATACCGAATTTTTATCATAGTCATAGTTAAAACATAATTATAATGACCGTTTTTCAAATGTCAACCTATTTTCATCCTCTAAAAGATCCTTTAACTACTTATACACATACACACATTCTTTCCTAGTCTAACTGGGCATAGGGCACATTCACTCGTAAAACTATGCTGGAGGGCAGTTTTTTTTTTTTGTTATATGATTAATTAGGATAATTTATCATTGGCCTATTTTAAGAACACCTAGCTATAGTATAATTGTAATTGCTGTTAATTTTCTAATAAATAAATAGTTGTTTTTGTTGTTGCAATTGTTCTATTATGCGTTTACCCTTGATTGACCCAGAAATATTTCGTTTTACAAGAGAGTATTCAGCGCCACTATCAATTAAGTAAGAAAGAAAGATATCACCTATTTGGAGTTGAACTTCATTGGATTCCTTCCGTCTGGACGGAGTTGATTTCTCGACGTGAAGAAGTTGAAGCAGTGGCGGTTGTTGTTCTATCGTTCCTGTTGTCCTTTTGATTCTTATGCCAACAGCTACTGGATTGGTGTCCTGGTTTTTTGCAGATTTCACAAACTATTCTTACAATCTCTGGAAATATGACCGGTTTTGTTACAAATGTAGCAGGTAGTTGGTGTTGTTGGATGTTCCAGCCGTTGCTTATAGCATGGTTCGTCCAGAGTCGTATCTGCAGATCGTTTTCGGTAATTCGTTAAGGTAGCTATTAGTTCTGCTTGGGATTTCGGTGCTGATCTCAGAAGTTCGGCTTGGTAAAATTTTGGTCGTATACCAGAAATTACAGCTTCTACCATTAAATCAGTTGGTGCATTGGGAGAAATTCTTGAAAATAAACGCCATGATTCAGCAACATATTCCGCAAATGATTTGGCTTGGTTCGACGTGTATTCTCGAAATGCGTTTACATATACAATGTATCTTGTTTCGCCACTAAACTGCGTTATCAGTTCATTTTGAAGGGAATCCCAATTAGGGAGAGCATGAGCATTTGTATCTGCCCATTCTTTAGCTCGTCTTTTTAAGCACGATAACCCCTTCATCATAGCTACAAATTGTGAACAACCTCGTAAGGTAATCAAAGAGCTTACTTGTTTACACCATTCTTCTATTGTGATTTTATGCTCATCAGGATCATAATTAGGTAAATAAATTTCACTTAGCTTGTGGGTATTCGTACTTCCTCTCCTGAACACCATTCGTTCCAACAGTGCAACCTGGCTGCGAAGTAGGGCAATTTCATCAATGTTCCCGATTCGAGGCATTGGCAGGGTAGGCGAGTAGGTCGACGGATCAGGCTGTGGCTCGGGTTCATCCCACTTCTGATGTAGGAGCGGGCTGACTCGGGGGTTGTAAATGAAAGTATTCTGACATGTTAACTGCACTATTTACTGGTATTTAGGTACACTGATTCGATAATACTACGTAATTAGATAGCTAGGTACTATTCCGATGAGTTGCAAACGAAAACTGTGTCTCCTTCACGTGAAGCAGGCTTTTTATACAAAAATAGCAAAGCGCCATGACAGTGTAGTCAACACCATGACTATAATCAAGTTTACAATTGTATAAATACAAAGTTACGTAAAAACCAATTTAAATAATCAAGTAGAATAGCCTACATTTTATAATAAATCAAAACTATAATTTCTAAGTGTAAATAGTTACAATTCAATTAGCCAATCAAATATTGATACACAGTATCCTACTTCCCGCTAAACAATTTAGTTACTTAATGTTTACAACCAAATATTCTGAAAATAACATCACAATAAAACATTAATATTCAAATTAACAAAAACTTTTAACAATAGGTAATCTTATCTGATTAAATAATCAAATTTTACTAATAATCATATTGTCAAATCACTTTTTGACACTCAACTTTTGTGTGCGCTATCATGTATTTGTATAGTCAGCGACAAAAGTTGATGAATATTTGTAATAATTTTTTTGAGGTTGGAAATTTTTATTTTTTTGTACTTAGAGTACCGTTAACAAATTGGTGACCACAGTAATTGATCGAGTGAGCGAAGCGAACGAAGATCTTAGTTTCAACTTGGGCGATTTGGCATTTTATGTATGTATGTATGTATGTATGTATGTATGTATGTATGTATGTATGTATGTATGTTTGTCTGGCGATAACTTTAGAACCGTTGATCCGATCTGCATGAAATTTGATGTCTCGATAGCTTGTACTTGAGAAATTTACTGGTAAGTATATGAGTAAAATCGGATGAAGGGTTGAGATATGGGGTTTTTTGAGGGGGCAAAAATAAAAAAAGTTACCTAAGAAAATCAAGTTACATGTCACATGAAAGGGCTTTATTTGGACATCCCAAAACAATTTTTACTTTTTTTTTTGGACGCTCGGTTTTTGAGATAAAATAATAAAAGTTAAATTAAGATAACCAGCGATCCAAGAGCTCCCATCTCTAAGAGTTTCGTTGGCATCAAGGTTTTTCTACTGGTCGCCCAGTTCCTTTGCTTTTTCTTATTTTTTTTCTGGAAATAAATTAAAGAGGTACTCAGTTATTATAAAATGGTGACGACCAGGTCTGATGATGGAGCCAAGGTCTGTTCAACGGAACTCTTCAATAAATAGGCCAATAGAGTTGAAACTTGGTAACCATACCAAGTTAGTAGGCGGTAGTCAGAAAAAAGTACAAAGATAATGTTTGGACTTGCCTCTGACTACTACGTACTCAAAGTTTTGATGCGTTCGTTGGGTCGCATCACGAGATCTCAGTTCGGGGCGAACTACTAGTAAATTTTATTTTAACATGCTCACAGGCTAGCAACACTAGCGCTGCGCGCGCACACAGCTACACGGATCGACTGCGCGCGGCTTGGAGCAGCCCTCGCGAACACGCTCGGCGAGCTTGCGCGAACAGCGGCGAACAGGCACGCGTTTGCGAACGGTACTGGAATTTGTAAATTAAATTAACAGTAGGAGAATGGTGAATAAAAGTTATCTATCACTGATACAGGGTCCTAAACACGAATGAATTTGACGTCAGTCACGGAAACGTATCGTGTCCTATGTAACGCTACGAATGACAAAATTCATTCGTGATTAGGCGCCAGCTCACTTGTTAAAGCCATGAAGCTCTGCTTTGTGATGAAACCCGCATGTCGTGGAACTTGAAAATTTCTATAACATGGTGTCAAGTGCTCGAAAGGAGCCTCTTGAGGCGCACTTAAAATCCTTTCACCGCACTGTTTCGAAAAAACTAGTGACACGACCTATAGAAGAAACTATCATTAGTACAAGCTTTTCTTAGTTTCGGATAACTTATTTGGCTTATTTGGGATATAATTATGCGTTGTGTGAGTTTATTAGTACCTAAGTATTTGTTTTTTTTAGGGTTCCGTATCCAAAGGGTAAAACGGGAGCCTATTACTAAGACTCCATTGTCCATCCGTCTGTCTGTCTGTGTGTCCGTCTGTCACCAGGAACTCTCATGTCTCATGTCTCTTATCCGGTATATACAAATAGTAAAAAACAGAATAAAACTAATAGGTATATAAGGGGGCTCCCATACAACAAACGTGATATTTTTTGCCGTTTTTATAGATAATGGTACGAAACCCTTCGTGCGCGAGTCCGACTCGCACTTGGTCGGTTTTTTAACCTAGATATTGGTTGGTTTCAGCAGCAGCGTCAAAAGAAGATGCGAAAAAGCGCAAGTTGTCCAAAAGTCAAAAGGCGAAGATTCAAGCCAAGCAGCGCACCGCTCTCGCCGTCAAGAAGAAAGCCGCTGCCGTGGCCGCCGCTGCTGCCGCTAAAATGGCGTCTTAAACTAAAAAAAAGCTTGAAATTCTTCTTTTCTCGAATACAAAATAAAACTAGGATAAGAATTAAACTGAATGAAAACAGGTCACATTATTTAGGTCAAGTATCGTTTTTTGAAAATGGAATGCGGGAAGTTAAATTATGATTAATATCCCCGTAATCTGAGGTTTATTCTAATACCTACCGAAATTCCGAAAAATCCCTATAACCCTTTCCTACTCGCAAGCTAGGTCTGCGTAAGAGGAGCTTTAACTGTTTAAGATTAAACTAGAAAAAAAAAACCCTACGACGTATTAGACAAAGACCGGTTTCTTATAGTTCGATCAAACATAGGTAATCGGATGTCAAGTCACTTGCTGTTTCGGCTATTACATCAAATTAGATAGAGATAGCAAGTGACTTGACATCTGATGACGTTAGATCGGCCGTTTAGACAGACAGATTATTTGCTAAAATAACACATAATACACATACAAAACAATAAAAGAAAGGAAATTGATTAAATATATCTGTAGGTTTGTAGGTGTTTGTGTGCTCCTCAAATGCCGCATATGCCTCACTATTATTAGAAAGAAACTAAGAAGAAAGAGAGGACCGATTGAGGCATATATTTATATAGGCCAAAAAAACAAAGGTTTGTTGTAGGCATCCTAGATTGTTATATTGGTAAGGGTTCAAACAGTAAATGCATTTTAAATAAGTTCTCTGCCGGATCAATTGAACGAAAGGAAACTTGGGTTCTTAGAGTGAACAACGCCGTCTAAGAATCGATTGGAAAGCAATTTTAATTTATTCTTTTGTAATTATTTTTAAATAAACAACAAGTACCGAGATTTTAAAAATGTGCTTAATTTTTTGATAGTTTCCTGACTAGAAATACAAAATATAAGAGTTTTACAAACCATGTTCATAAAATTTTGTTGCTGATTGTACTTATTTCGGGGCATGGTATTTAATACTAAATCTATAATATTCTAATTTTTTCGACTAGCAATTAAGTTAAAAACATTTACTGAGCAAGTTAATGTATTGTGTGGTGACTAAAACGGCCCTGATGCAGGAAATGTATTTTTTTAAAAAATCATAATTATGAATAGGTTTATGGTTGTTAGCTGATAAAACTAGCATGTATGTTTTAAATTAGATTTATTTTAATTAATAAGGCACGTTGTCCAGTATTTGATATTTATCGTGAAGAAAATAACTAGATGTATTACATTAATGTGATTTAGATTTTGCTATGTATCATTTTGTTGGCAATAAATAACTGAAATACTAACTACCGTCTATATTTTTATATCGTGCAACATTACACCTCTGAAACTAAACTGGCAGCCCTTTCCGAAATGTCAAAGAAGTGACGCCTCCGGCGATTTAGGCAATTGTATATCATTTTCCGTTAAAATAGAGTTGAGTTTCATTTGATTTGTGCTTAAGTACTGCTTGAGAGATAACTAGTGTTGGGAAAGAAAATTAAGGTATGAAGATGTAGTAGAGTGATAATATTTTATAGTAATACCAAAAACTAAAGATTCGAAAATTTTAGTTTATAGTTTTTGATATATTTATTTCTATTTACTCGCTCGACTTACCAAGTCATTCGTGTAGATTCTACATCTACACTAGTCTACACTAATATTATAAAGAGGAAAGCTTTGTATTTTTGTATGTAACGAATAGGCTCAAAAACTACTGGTCCGATTTCAAAAATTCTTTCACCATTAGAATGCTACATTATTTCTGAGTAACATAGGCTATATTATATTTTCAAAAAAATCAGGGATCCTTACTAAAACTCCAATAATGTAACCCAAGGTGGAAACCAAAAACCTTACATCGCGTGCGCTGCGAAAACTATTGATGATAGAACAAAATAATGTACTACGATTTTGTAGAACACGTCATCATCTACAAAAAATGTTGCTACAGCATATGTCTAACTATTATAGTTATGTCACAATAAGTGTTTTTTATTATAAAAATTTAATTGAAATGCCGCCGCTAGAAAAGGGTCTTTATTTGTACCTTGGTATAAATCCTTATCCGAATAAATCTTTTCATAATTAAGACGGTTTCAATACCTATAGATTACTTCTTAAATTTTTCAAATCGGACATTCCATTCAAAAGATATGACGAAATTAAAAACGTTAACGGGTCCACGGGTCACGCTCGGGATGCGATTTCAGTCTCTGGCGTGCAAATGTATGAAATAAGTAGGCTCGCGAGGCTCGAACCCACGGTGTAAGTTTATCCTAATATGTTCAAAAAATTTATGACCACCCATGCGAAGCTGGGACAGGCCGCTAGTATTCTATAAAGCCGTCTGCATTGTAGAAGATCACCAAAAACATAGTAAGATCAGTAAAGGTTGGCTGTGTAACGATAAAATATCCTAAGGGCCGGTTTCACCATACTCTGTTAGATTAACAAAGGATTAAAGGGCCGTTAAATATGTCAAAATGTACGCGTTTGACATCTAAGGATAGATTTAACGGCCTGTTAATCCTTGATTAGTAACTAACAGAGCATGGTGAAACTGGGCCTAAGTCGTTGAAGGTGACACAGATAGAAGAAGGAGATACAGATTATCAAAGAAAAATAATCATAGAGATGTGTGCGGCATCATTAGGTAGATAAAGCACTTTGGTTATCCATGTATGACTCATGGATCTGGAGCACAATGATGGGTGAGGTAGGTACCTCTGATAAGGTAGAATCTAGGTATACCAGGAATAACATCGGGAATTCCCTAGAATTACACTACACCCTCCGTTCACAACGAATTCGTGACAATTATTATATTTATATTTTATTTGGTCTTGACCAATTTTTATAATTTGAATATTCTACAAAACGTAAAAACAATAAAAATTATTAAGCATTTTGATAATTCCTCTATCATTGAGCATAAAATTTCTGTAAAAGTTTTGACATCAATAACATAAGATTTTAGTTGACGATTTTACATCGACATCTGACCAATCGATTTTAAATCTTCCAAAATTGTTCGTTCGTTAGTTACTAACGTACACTATAGTCTTTGTTTGTTGCAGGCATCACATCACTACTAGTCAAATACTTGTTATTATTTTATTCGAGAACAGAACATAACCTTCTTTTTCATGTTTCGTTGTTATTTTACCCAAAACTTATTAAAATTGGTTCAAAACTTCTCAAAAGTGATAGTTTTTTGATAAATCCACTTAAATTTGTTGAGATAACACGAAAAAAGTGAGTTCTTCATTCAGTAGTTTCGTTTTCAGCACATAATTAGTTCAACTTCACGTACCTACGCGTAAGTTTTTAGTGGCATGTGCAGTTATTAAACGAGATCGCTATTGTTTCGTTCTTTTATGAATTATATCGCCATTTTGTGATCGTAAGTGCCTTTTACGTGGTAATTTATCATCTTCGCCATAGCTAGAGTAGTTCCGGCGATCTTGGCGTCGGGAATCCGGATGTTTTAGTGAAAATTTGAAAATCTAATCGTAAGTATGAGTTTTATCAATTTAGAAAAAAGCATTTTAACATTCTGCTTTCCTTCCGACTTCATCATATTACTTTTTTATCAGAACAACAAAACTATGAATAAGACTTTCTAATTAAACCTATGTTCTTGCTAAAATCGTTTTTTGGCAAAACATAATCTAATTTACGTTAACCTTTTGTATAGTTCGTGTGTACCTAAGTACGTACTTTACCGTTTGTATGTACTTAATACCTAATTCACATAAAAATTTTGCTGCTCTACTCACTATGGCGCCACTGAAAACCAGCGCTGTAAGGGCTTGAGCTCTTACAGCAAATGCTGAGTGGTGGCCTTTTTTGTCATCAAAATTGTAACAGCTCTTTTGTAAATTTCGATTTTTAACAGACAAAATAAAGATTTTTCTATTCTATTCTATTCTAAAATTACATCCTAAAGTTAACATATCCTTGTACCTAGATACATTGGCATTATAAAATTGTATGAATCATACACATTCTGTGAATTGATAGATTTACACTTTCTACTTTTTTGTTTTAGAAACAGAGACAGTGCTTTTTCAATTTAAATCAAATCAAAACTTTATTTAGTAAGACATCAGAACCCACATTGATAGTAAAAAACTTAGTATAGGGGTTAGCACAAATTCTAATTCATGGTGGAGGAATGATATCTGAACTGACATCCGGCAGTGGGGTGTATTGTGCATTATCCCCTTGCTAACCTCAAAGTCAAAGGGTATTTATTTATTTATTTATTATTAATAGACGAGCAGCTGTCGCTGATGTGTCTATATCGCAGTGTTGGAATTGTCGTTATGTTTGATTAATTTTTTTGAGCATGGATTGGTTTGTTCGAAGCCAGTTGTCGAGCTTGTTTTTAAAGGCATTGACAGTAGGAGCAGTAACTACGTCTTCGGGTAGGGCATTCCAGTTGTGAACCACTCTGTTGCTGAAGAAGTGGTAAGAGGCAAGTAAGATGGCTGGGTCGCGTGATAATTTATTCAATAAAATCACAAGGATCACTTTGAAACATCTTAAAGCTAGGTGACTCTAGGTACCAGTTCCACGCGACCAAAGCCTAGAAGAACAGCCTAAGAGAACTTACGGATTGGTTCCTACCGCTCTTTTGTATGATCCTTGTTACAATGTAGGAATTATAATACAATATCGAAGCTCCAGAATGGTGCCAATCGAATTTAGTGAAGTGTAGGTATAACAGAAAAGGTAAGGGTAATAAAATTCATAAAACTACACACGCTATGCTTCAAACTGATAAAACCGAATGCATACATACAATCTGTTATAGTAGAAGAAAAAAAAACACAATAGAACAGGCATTGCAGACATGTTAGCAGCCGATCCCGAGCCAGCTCCTTAAAGTAGCGGAGCTGGACTTTGGGTTGGTGGCAGCAGAGTCTACTACTCTGCTGCCACCAACCCAAAGTCCTGCTCTTTATGAAGGGCTCGTCCGGGGAAGTGGTGGTAGCACCACGCCATTTTCTGCCGCCAAGCAGTGTTGCTGTGTTTCGGTTTGAAGAGAGTGGTTGCCGGTTTAATTACAGGCACATGAGGCTTAACATCTGTATGCCTCAAGTTGATGGACACAGGACAGTGGCAGTAGGGCATGTCCCTATGGTGCGTGACTTACGAGGCAATGCTTTGTTCTAGGTGATGGTTACCACTTAACATCAGGTTGGCCATCTCCTTGTTCCATCAGCTAGTTGTATAAAAAAAAAACACCAGACTCCCTCCTCCCTTTTTTATGTTCAATCCTGTCCATCCCAACGTTGCCTGGAAGAGATCGCTTAACGATGAGGCCACAAATTGTATTACTACAATTGTTAGTCCTTGGTAAAAATTTGTATCCTTATTTGTTGTAGTAATAAACTGTCCATCCCAACGTTGCCTGGAAGAGATCGCTTAACGATGAGGCCACAAATTGTATTACTACAATTGTTAGTCCTTGGTAAAAATTTGTATCTTTATTTGTTGTAGTAATAAATTAAGATTATTTATTTATCATACACTGACTTGTGATCGCTGTTAGCGATAAGGCCGCCCATTGTATTACTTTTATTATAAAAAATATATTTATTATAAAAACTTTTTACAAAAGTTTACTATTAAATATCTGAGTATGTAGATGACATAAAAGCTTGGGACTGAACTATGCTCCAACTCATTACAAACACTAAACAATATAGTACCATAATTGTAATTGGATCATACAAAAAAACGCTAGGAACCAAGCCTGTTTGTTGCCTGTTCTTCTAGGCTTTGGTCGCGAGGAACTGGCGATAGATCCACCTTGTTCGTTTTTAAGTAAAAATGTGAGTCCTTTAGTTGTAGTAATCAGTAAAGATTTATCAATCACACACCTAATTTCAGATGTTCTGCCTACAAGAAAAAGAACGGGATCCGTTCAACGACTCGGATCCTCTCGACACCGACTGCCAATCAGACAGTGCCAGCGAGCCAGACGAGCCAGCCTCCAAACGGCTCAAGATAAACTCATCCCTCAACCTGCAAGTCTACCAAATCCCAGCATTCAACACTCCCAAATCACTGAGCATATTCCCAAGTGCGTCAGTGCTGCCAAAGTTTGTGAACAACCCGCTGAATTTGGCAAATCCGTTGGCTCTAGCGTCCGAGGCTAATAATATTGTAAAAAACCTCCAAACGAGGTTCTCTTTGCCAGCCAAGTTGAGCATTACTCCGGTACAAGCAAGGAGTCCTGTTGTCACTGAAACTGGGGAGGTTATAAGGTAAATAAAATACAATTTTATACAACTAGTTGGTGGAACAAGGGTAGTGCACCGTAGGGCACGTTCTTATCGTGCCTGACTTACGTGGCAATGCATTGTTATAGGTGATTATCACTTAACATCAGGTGGGCCATCTGTTTGTTCCATCATTTGTATAAAAAAAAGTTGCATTATGAGAAAGTTTTTTCAGTGTAAAAAAAACCGGCCAAGTGCGAGTCGGACTCGCGCACGAGGGGTTCCATACCATTATCTATAAAAACTGCAAAAAATCACGTTTTTTGTATGGGAGCCCCGACAAGGAAGGACAGACAGACAGACAGACGGACGGACAGCGGAGTCTAAACTAACAAGGTCATCTTTCCTCCCCTTGTGAGGGAGGAGAGGGAAGGGCCTCGACTTACGTCTTTGCCCTAACTTTCACCACCAGGGGTAGTGAAAGAAACGGCGACACCCCAAGACCCCTGGGTCTTGGGGTGTCGCCGTTTGGCGGATTATACTAATAACTATATATCATAATAGTTTTTTTTTTTTTTTTTTTTTGTTTTGTTTTTTTTTGATTGTTTTTTACAGCGGAGTCCTAGTAAAAAGGCCCGGTTTTACGCTTTGGGTACGGAACTCTAAAAAACTAAAGATCGTTTTATTTTCAGATATAAGAAGAATGGCGAGGTTGCGAAAAAACGTGGCCCTCCTAAAGGGTACAAGAGAAAGCCCAAATTGGATCTTTCTCTTGGTTGCAGTATCGGAACCACCTTACAGGTAATTTATTTATTTTTCATTACTGATACTCGGAAAGTAGGTCTGAAGTTGCCTGAGGAGCGGGTTGAAAGTAATACTTTCAGCCCTAGGGAGAATTGTTTTCAACTGACAGCTGTCAAATTATTAAAAAAAACTAGTTCTATTTTCACATTTCCTAGGAAAATAAACAAACCTCTTTGGTTTACGACAACAGTATGACCGTTGACCTTCTGTTGGCATTCGTAAACAAAAGAGGTTTATTACCAAAGATACTTATTCAGCCAAGTTAGTGAAAACTGTAATGGTTTTTTTTAAATAGTTTTTATAATTTCTTATAAATCTTTATTCTTTTAATTAAAAATATTTAATTTCTTTCTTTTAATTTCTAATCTTATTTTGGTAAATAAATTAATTTGAATTTGAATTTAACAAAACATGTAATTTTAACCGTTTTCGTAAATATAATATAAGTAGCAACAAGTCTCCATAACATCAAATGTCATCGAACATAAAAACTCTTTGGTTAGAATGCGGCATGAATTGGTTCTACTACAATTCACTCATTTTTTCTTTAGCTAATTTTATGTTTTATTTTTACTTTCCTTGTATTCGTAATGAAAAGCACAGCGTTTACCTCGGGTTAAAGGCTTATTTAGTCCCTCGAACTATTGGCGCCCTCCCTATGCTCGGGCGCCAATCCCCGTCTCGGGACTAAATAAGTTACTTTCACCCCTAGGATAACAATGTACTATCTACATCTACACTAATATTATAAAGAGGAAACCTTTGTATTTTTGTATGTAACGAATAGGCTCAAAAACTACTGGTCCGATTTCAAAAATTCTTTCACCATTAGAATGCTACATTATCCCTGAGTAACATAGGCTATATTATATTTTCAAAAAAATCAGGGATCCTTACTAAAACTTCAATAATGTAACCCAAGGTGGAAAACAAAAACCTTACATCGCGTACGCTGCGAAAACTATTGATGATAGAACAAAATAATGTGCTACGATTTTGTAGAACACGTCATCATCTACAAAAAATGTCGCGACAGCATATGTCTAACTATTATAGTTATGTCACGATAAGTGTTCTTTTATTATAAAAAATTAATTGAAATGCCGCCGCCAGAAAAGGGTCTTTATTTGTACCTTGGTATTAATCCTTATCCAAATAAATCATTTCATAATTAAGACGGTTTCAATACCTATAGATTACTTCTTAAATTTTTCAAATCGGACATTGCATTCAAAAGATATGACGAAATTAAAAATGTTAACGGGTCCAGGGGTCACGCTCGGGGTGCGATTTCACTCACTCAAGGAGAAGCGCGTGCAAATGTATGAAATAAGTAGACGCGAGGCTCGAACCCACGGTCTAAGTTTATCCTAAAATGTTCAAAAAATTTATGACCACCCATGCAAAGCTGGGACAGGCCGCTAGTTTATGATGAAACGATTTTAAGCGCGCCTCAAAGAGGCTTCTTTCGAGCACTTGCAACAACCCCAAGTATGAGTTTTGCTTACCATATTTGGTTTTTCGTTTTTGTTCCGTGTTCATTGCGGGTTTTGTAAAGTTCCATATCGGTATCCCTATCGCGTCTTCATACAAAACCCGCAATGAACACGGAACAAAAACGAATCGTTTTTGCTCCGTGCTCATTGCGGGTTTTTAAAGTTCCATATCGGTATCCCTATCGCGTCTTCATACAAAACCCGCATTGAACACGGAGCAAAAACGTAAAACGAAAAACCAAATATGGTAAGCAAAACTCATACTTGGGGTACGGATAATGTGTACGTGACCTTGGTACATACGCTATTTGCGTTTACTAATTGCTGGCAGTTCTGTTACCTATTTTATCTACAGTACACAATTAAAGTCAAGTCAAGCTGTTATCAGGGCTGCATCATATTGTGTTAGTTTCATTTAGGAAGAAAGTTTAAGAGGCATTTCATGAATTTAAAACTTCGAAATTTCAAAAGTCTTGGAACAAAAGTTGTTCACTATGACCCATAGAATACCCTGCTTCCGGGGTTATAGGGGTATTATGTTACACGTTGTATACCTTGTAACCATATATTTCCAGACACAGAACACGATACTGACAAGCCTCCTAGCAGCGAACAATACTTCTGTGTTGAACGTGCCGCCGCCGCCGGTGCAGATTCGGCCTAAAGAGATGCCTGTGGTCATTTCACCGCCCACCAAAGTACCAGACGGTAAGAACATTTTGTATCTCAATACTCAATACATTTATTTTTATTTTTTTATCATTATTTAAGACTTACGAATGGAATACCAACTTACCACCGCCTTAATAACTTATTAAAACTTATTTGCTTATGTTAGTTTCCAAAAAATAGGGTAAAAGTGAGTTTAAATAATTATGTTATTTTACATCTATCATATTTTAGTGTGGCTATGTACCAAATGTAATGTTTGGACATACCTCTGACTACACCCTTAACATCCTCAAAGAATCATCAGTTGGTAACTGGTACTAAGAGATCTGAGGGGATATCTACCGTGCCTGGGGATCAAATTCGTGAAGCTGTTTCGGTATTCAGTATATTTATTGCATTATTATGTATGATACAAGATTTAACATTGTCAGGTCTTATGACTAAGTATTTTGTGATTCAATACATAATGTACCCAGTAAAGGTGTTGCAATAGAGAGAAGCGGACCGATATAAAAAAACATGCAATTTTTTAAACTTTACTACGAATTCATCATGCTCTGTTAGATTAACAAAGGATTAAAGGGCGGTTAAATATGTCAAACTGTACGCGTTTGATATCTAAGGTTAGATTTAACGGCCTGTTAATCCTTGATTAGTAACTAACAGAGCATGGTGAAATCAGCTCTTAAAGACATGTATCTTACCTACCTAGTTACATTCTAAATTATTTTTTTCTATTTTTATTATTCAGTCATTAAAGTATTCGTCTAGTGTATAGTAAGTTTTTTGTAATAGCATCGCCTTTAGTTTGTTAACAAATTTGTTATAATTTTCAGTTGGTCTATAGATGTGAAAATTTATATGTATATTGTATATAATTTCCAGGAGTGACCCTAGTGGAGTTAGACCTGGACCCTGAAGACTGGTTTCCCTCGGAGCCGTACAAGATGCCCTTCAGCCGGAAGAAGAATCCCAAGTGGAAGCTGTTCCCGTTCAGATGCGAGCACTGCTTCAAGGTATTCCCTTCTTCGCTTCTCTTTGGGCTTGCACAGCAATCAAAATGGTTGCCGGTGATATAACAGGCACATGAGGCTTAACATCTATATGCCTCAATTTTATAGACGCAGGGCAGTGCATCTTCATAGCATGACTTGCGAGGCAATGCTTTGTCATAGGTTATGGTTACCACTTCCATCTGGTAGTTCTACAGCAAGTAGTATATAAAAAAAAATATAACTACATTCTTGCATCAAAAAGAAACGAAAAACGAAAAACTTCAAGCAACCTGTACCCCAAGTATGAGTTTTGCTTACCATATTTGTTTCGTTTTACGTTTCTGTTCCGTGTTCATTGCGGGTTTTGTATGAAGACGCGATAGAGATACCGATACGGAACTTTATGTTGCAAGTATGATGAAAATTAGTAGTAGAACATGAAGTTCCATATCGGTATCCCTAACCTAACGTAAAACGAAAAACCAAATATGGTAAGCAAAACTCATACTTGGGGTACTGGTCCATACATTTGTATACAAAATACCAGTTTCTCTATCTTGTTTCCAGGGCTACCGCGTAGCGTCAACGTTGCTGACTCACGCGGCGGAGCGGCACGGCTGCGTGCCTCGCCAGCTGGCGGTGCCGTGTCCGTGCTGTCCGCACGTGTCCGCCTGCAAGAAGCGCCACAAGAAGCATCTCGACTCGCATGCGGGCAAGCGGCATAGGATATTCTGCCCTTACTGCTTACCACCAGGTTAGTACAAAAAATCGGTAATTTTAGTGGGTTTTGGCATGTTTTAGTGATATGAGCTATGTTTTAGTGGTAGGAGTCATGTTTTAGTGATAAGAGTCATGTTTTAGTGTGTTGTGGCATTAGCGTATCATGTGTCTTGGGCTTGTGGTGTGTGTTTTGGTCCATTTGAGGTCTTTTGGCACATTTTAGTGGCATGTGTCATGTTTTAGTGAGATGCGTCATTAGCGTGTTATGTGTGCTAAAGTTAATTTAAAGCCTTTTTGTGGCATATATGGAATTTTAGAGGCATGTATAAAGATCAAAGACAATTTCTATTGTCATGTTTTAGTGCCTTATGTCATAGTGTCAGAAGTTTTTTGGCTTGTGATGTGTTTTGTGGTTCAATATAGGGGTTTTAAATTAAAATTATATTTTGTTTCATTGTTACAGTGGACTCATCAACCCCGTATGTGAAGGAATCAGAAAAGTACCCCTTCGACAAATACCCTCAATTCTGGTACGCGTCCGAAGAATCCCTTAGATTGCACAAGAAGCGAAAACATCCGTACGCGGCCATGTACAACCATAACTGGAATGGCTCGTGGCGAGACGCGCAGCCGAATAGCTAGTGGTAACAATAGTGAGGTGGTAACAATAGTGACGTGGTAACATATGTGAAGTGGTAACAAATGTGGAGTGGGAACGATGGAATGTAGGGACATATAATAGATGTGACAAATGTGGTAACAAAAATATGCGATAGGTAATTTGTGGTAACATTTGTTATGTCTTGGTAACAAATAAGGACAAATCGTGTGGTAACAAAAATTATGTGGAAGCAAAATTTGAGGTACAAAATTAGCCTGATAAGTCTTGGTAACATTTGCATGTTACCTGAGTCTACATGTCACAAATACGCCGTGTGGTAACAAAAAATACTAAAAGACGAATGTACACAGAAAATGTGTGGTTACAAAATTGTTACCACGCCTTTGTCAAATACGCGGTGTGGTAACCAAAATGACGTGGAATCATAAATACGCTAACAAATTTGTGGTAACATATACCCACTTGTTACGTTGCCTACGCCAACAAATAAGTGACATAAACCGTGTGGTAACAAAAATTATGTGGTAACATGATTTTATTTACAATTATTACCAAGTTATGTTGCCGTTATCTACATCTTGGTAGTTATCTACAAGTGTCAAATACGCCATGTGGTAACAAAAATGCGATAACAAATTAGTTGTAACATCCACGTTTTCAACGCTTTAGTTATAAGTGACATACACCGAGTGGTAGCAAAAGGTAACAATACGCGGTAGTAAATACTAAATGGTAACATAAAAGACGAGAATTATGAATAGTATTAAAGCTGACGTGATAAATAAGACATTAGTGCTTAAGGTATGAATTTAAATCAAGCTATGACTTTCTTGGAATAAGAATTTGATTGCTAGAACCTAGATTTAAGTATGGCCTTATATTTGATAAGCATTTATCGAAATAATATTTTTTTTCACATATAGAATACCCACCTGCTAAATGAGGGTCCGTAGACACCCGCAAGGAATCTTGACTGGTACTTGGTACTAAGACATCTGAAGGGATAACTACCGTGCCTGGGGATCAAAGTCTTGATACGTACCTACATTCCTCTGACTACCATCCGTAGACACCCTCAAACAATCTTGACTGGTACTAAGACATCTGACGGGATAACTACCGTGCCTGGGGCTCAAAGTCGTAATACTGTTTCTGTAATATTTGGACGTACCTCTTGACTAACCTTAGACATCATTAAATTATCTGGAATTGCTACTTAGAACTAAGAGATCTGTGGGGATATCTACCGTGCCTGGGGATCATAGTCATGAAATCTTTTTTTACTTGTGACTACCCTCCGTAGACACCTTCAAAGAATCTTGACTAGTACTTGGTACTAAAATATCTGTGGGGATATCTACCGTGCCTGGGGATCATAGTCGTGAAACTGTATCTATTTTTACTTTAAATATTTTTTTAAGAAAAATAACGCAATAGCTGATAGCCTACTTAATGTTGAGCTGTTGCCTTCATCTATATTCTTTGTTTTGAATCGTCATTTACTTTGACTTCGGCATCCTCAAAGGATCTTCAATCAGCACTTCGTATGTGCCAAGAGATCTGTGGGGATGTCTACCGTGCTTTACTTACGGCTGTGAAGCACGGTAGACATCCTTTTTTACGTACGTAAACGTATTATCAAACTTTTAAAATCTTAACTTATTTAAATGGCAGAATAAAAAAAGCCCGTTAAACAATACAAAAGCTATACCAGTGATGAGAAATATTAGAATTTTAATTTATTTAATTTGAAACATTATTATTTGAATTTCACGAAATTTTACTAAATAACGGCAGCTTATTTTAAAATAATTGATCGAGTGAGCGAAGCGAACAAAGATCTTAGTTTCAACTTGGGCGATTTGGCATTTTATGTATGTATGTATGTATGTATGTATGTATGTATGTTTGTCTGGCGATAACTTCAGAACCGTTGATCCGATCTGCATGAAATTTAATATGTCGATAGCTTAGCTTGTACTTGAGAAATTTACTGGTAAGTATATGAGTAAAATCGGATGAAGGGTTTTTGAGATATGGGGTTTCTTAAGGGGGCAAAAATAAAAAAAGTTACATAAAAAAATCAAGTTACATGTCATATGAAAGGGCTTTGTTTGGACATCGCAAAACAATTTTTACTTTTTTTTTGTGACGCTCGGTTTTTGAGATAAAATAATAAAAGTTAAATTAAGATAACCAGCGACCCAAGAGCTCCCATCTCTAAGAGTTTCGTTGTCATCAAGGTTTTTCTACTGGTCGGCCAGTTCTTTTGATTTTTCTTAATTTTTTTTCTTGAAATAAATTAAGGAGGTACTCAGTTCTCATAAAATGGTGACGACGACCAGGTCTGATGATGGAGCCAAGGTCTGTTCAACGGAACTCTTCAATAAATAGGCCAATAGAGTTGAAACTTGGTAACCATACCAAGTTAGTAGGCGGTAGTCAGAAAAAAGTCCAAAGATAATGTTTGGACTGGCCTCTGACTACTACTTACTCAAAGTTTTGATGCGTTCGTCGGGTCGCATCACGAGATCTCAGTTCGGGGCGAACTACTAGTTAATTTATACAATTTTATTAATTTTTTATTTTACTTTTCGAGTTAGTATTCTAGCGGCGGTGATGAGCTTGCAATCCGTCAAGTGCGTCTCAAGAGGCACCTTTCGAGCACTTGACACTTGTTATAGAACTTTTTAGGTTCTACGACATGTCGGTTTCCTCACGATGTTTTCCTTCACCGCTTGAGAGTACTGGCATTGTGCACATACATTTTTGAACAGAGAAACTCATTGGTGCACGACCGGTTTCGAACACACGACCTTAGGATCGGAAGGCGGGGCCGGTATCACTAGACTACCAGTGCTCTCAGTGGACGTACCACTGACTACACCCCTTATACAATCTTGACTTGGTACTAGGAGATCTGAGGGATATCTACCGTGCCTGGTGATCTAAGTCGTGAAGCTAAGCAGTTTTTTTTTAATATTTTACGCGGTTTCCAATGTTTTTATAATTATATAAAAATTGCATAATATTAGATCATCACAAACTGAATAGCTGTCCAATACATAATAACTAATTTTTATCTGTATTTTAAATCTTTTATTCCTTTTTTTTATACAACTAGTTGATGGAACACGCAGATGGCCCACCTGATGATAAGTTGTAACCATCACCTATAACAAAGCATTGCCTCGTAAGTCACGCAGGATAGGAACGCGCCCTACGATGCACTGCCCTGCGTCCATCAACTTGATATACAATAGGCGGTCTTATCGCTAAAAAGCGATCTCTAACAGACAACCTTTGGAAAGAGAGGAGCCTAGTAAAATTAGGGTTTACTGGGGTGTACTATAAAAAGGCAGTAACAGAAAAAAAACTTTAGTAGGTAATTTACAGTTTTAACAATTATTATGTCATTTTTATTATACAAGGTGTTCTAATACTTGTATTTTAAAACTTAGGGGGGCTGAAGTACCCGAAAAAAGTGAACGCGAAAAAAACAGCTGTTTCATACATTTTAGCCAGGTAGGTATTGAACTTTTGTATGAAACAGCTGTTTTATTTTCGCGTTCACAGTGATGGTTCCTTAAAAAAAGTTATTCATATTGATGTGTACTTTAGCCCCCTGAAGTTTTTAAACACAAGTATTGGAACACCTTGTATACTCATAATGACCGATATATTATTTTATATATTATTTGACAATCTATTCCGTAAAAAGATTTGTTTCCACAAGGCATTCTAGATGGCGGTAGTGAGCCATATTTTTAATTGTAGATCAATCGAATAAAATGAGCCTTTAGTTTTCTGGTTTAGCACACTGGAATTATTCTGTCGCGTGCCATTGGTTCGCCATCCCTGTTATATTATATTGTAACAAGGATCATACAAAAGAACGGTAGGAACCAAGCCGTAAGTTTGTTGCCTGTTCTTCTAGGCTTTGGTCGCGTGGAACTGGCACCTAGAGTCACCTAGCTTTAAAACTTTTCAAAGTGATCTTTGTGATGCAATTGGATCAATATATTTTGAGTTTGATTTATGTGCAACGCCATCTATCAATCAAACATTAATCATGTTCCTTGTTTCTGTAATGCTATTCCGTAAACAACATTCACCCAAGTGACTTTGGAATGAATAATATCTAAATAAATAAATCAACATAGACTTTCCACTATCTAGCTCCACTTGTTTCTGTAATGCTATTCCGTAAACAACATTCACCCAAGTGACTGTGGAATGAATAATATCTAAATAAAAAAATCAACATTGGTGGACTTTCCATACACTATCTAGCTCCAATCTAAGCGGTGCGTGAATTCGCGGTTAGTTTTGAATAAGGCATTCTATAATACATTCACCCATTACCGCCACCGCGTTAGTTTTTTGGTGGGTGGAAATGACAACGTGAACGAAACTCTAATAAGTTGAGCTTTTCTTTGTGTGTGTCTCGTCCGGGGAAGTACTACCACCACGCCTTTTTCTGCCGCCAAGCAGCAACGCTGTGTTTCCGTTTGAAGAGTGTGGTTGCCGGTGTAATTACAGGCACATGAGGCTTAACATCTGTATGCCTCAAGTTGATGGACGCAGATCAGTGCATCGTAGGGCACGTTCCTACCGTGCGTGACTTGCGAGGCCATGCTTTGTTTTAGGTGATGGTTACCACTTCAAATGAGGTGGGCCATCCGCTTGTTCCATCAGCTAGTTGTATAAAAAAAATGTTATTGAAGTGAGCGCGGATCCACTAGGTGAACATATGCTTGGTTTTGTTAACGGAATAGCGCTACTGATTTTTTTATGTTAATTTTTACTTGTATCTATCTTTTTGTTATTTTATTGACTGCATTGTGTTTTTTTTATTATAGAAATTAAGTTTGAGTATATAGTTTTAAGTAGGAACCCTAAAGTATAGATTTACGCTTAATTTGTATAGATTAGATAAAGAATGTACAAAATGAAGTATACCAGTATTTTGATAGGAATTTTAATGCATTTAATTTAAGATTAAGTTTAATTTTGTGGAACGACGTCCCAAATGTTTGTATGTAAAATTGTAACATAAGAACTTAACGGGCTGACAGCCGTCAAATAACTTCTCGCTTGCATATTTCAATATTTTGAAAGATATAACATCACTAACCAAGTTGCGTGTACATTGCACGCAGTTTTTCAAAAATATCATTTGTTTGACCCAAGCAAGTTTGCTTTACTAGTTTTCTTTCACACTTTCCTTCTGCGCCGTAGGCCGTGGGTTCGATCCCCACCGAAAACAAACATTTGTGTGATGAACATAGATGTTTGTTCTCTGTCTGAGTGTTATATAATATTATAAGTATGTATTTACAAAAAAAAAGTATAATGTATTATATCAGCTATCTGGTTCCCATATTACAAGCTTTGGCTTAGTTTGGGGCTAGATAGTGCTGTAAGGAAGGTCCACCTATATTTATTTATGCTTATCCAATTAAAATGTGCGAGCGAGAAAATCATTAGCGTTTTAAAATTTGGCCTCTAGCCCATACGGACCTACAAAGGCCTTTTAGCTATTCCATAATCGGTAATTGAAAGCTTTACACAGATCTCGAGTTCCAAGAGATCTGGAATGTCTACCGTGCCTGGGAATTCGTGTTGACAGCTTATGTATTGGACGCCTTTTATAGCATAATGTAACTTAAAGACCAAATGTAGCAGTATTAAAAATACATTATGTAGTTAACATTAGTTATGTAGTACTTATAGTTTAAACACTTTGGAAAGTATTGACGTAATTCGTTTTCTTCGCTTCGTTTATGTCATCGGTCCATCTTCTTCTTCTTTTATTTGTGGCTGTTCTCATTGGTCCATCATTTTGACAAACAAAGTTGCTGACACTGGCAGCACTGTAAAAGACTTGGCAAAATGAATAGAGTCCAGCGCCAGAATAAAAAAAATAGTCTGTCCATAGTGAAGTTTGTCTTCATAATTTGTTTTATGAAAAAAAAAACCCATATTTGAATAAAATATCATAAATTCGTGAATGTCATTTTAATGGAAATTTATGAAAATTGTCTGAGCTATGTACATATTAGTTTATATAATTTATTTTAAATATCAAAATCATTACCTTTTGCGTAGTCGCGTGAAATGCGCGTATTTAAAAGCAAATATGCAGCTGTAATATTTTTTAACGATTTGATAACTATCGCGCACTCAAATTATTTGTTAAAAACGCCACCATCGTTTGAATGTTGACATTATTTGTATAAATCAAAAAAAAAAAAAAGTTTTCAATTATTTCTTGAAAGAGGGCGCCAACATCGTTTAAATGTTGACGTTAATTGTACAAATAAAAATAAGTTTTATTGTGTCACAAAAACGTAGGCGAAATACAAATAACAATATTGGTATATATAATATGACAACAAAATTGCCGTCCTATAGCTAAAAGGCCGTGGAACTTTTTGAGTTACGCGAGACAAAAACAAAAGGCGGGAAAGCTTACAAAAATATTTAACGGCAATCAAGCTAGGCAACCAACGTACCGTATAAGTTGACGTAAAAATGAAATAACCATTAGCCATTTTTAAGCTTAGCAACATTTAAGCATTGAATTGATATTAATTTGGTTCCGGTAACGGCATTTTCTTTTTTCATATTTCGAAAACTATTAAAGCTATTTAAATTCTGATAAAATTGGTCGATGTAGCTTTTTTTTCAGATTACAATGCCATAAAAACCAAAATCAGCTAAATCGGCCCAGCCGTTCTCGAGTTTTAGCGAGACAAACCAACAGCAATTGATTTTTATATTACTAGACTACTAGACTAGATATACAGGGTGTCCCAGAAATCAAGGATTTAAATAAATAAGTAAATGATATACTAAATTGGTGTGGCGTGAGTTTGCTTTCGAGGATATTTGACTGACGAGGATTAGATTGGCGGCTTAGTACTAGATTTTTGTTGACTATTTTAAAATGAATATTTAAGACAAATCAAACAGATATAAGTACTCATAACAAATATTTCTGAAAGTTACTAATATCTTCTATCTTCTCTTTTATACAGGGTGTCCCAGAAATCAACATCAAGCCGAAAACGGGCGATGGGCCAAGTCATGACAGTTATGAGAAAAATATAAAAAAAAATATTTGTCATGTACTTTTCGAATTATAGGTATTACAAAAAATACAGAAAAACTGACACCCTGTGATGATCTTTTAAGTCCTGTGACTACAAATATTAACTATTAGTGAAACTTTTTTCTGTAATGTAACCATGAATAACCCTTCTGTAAAATACAATTCAAAATTAAATCATAACTGCCTCAGTTTTAAATAAAATGTTGATTTTTGGTCAACATTGAATTTAAAATAATAACATCACCCAGCTTTAACCGACTGTACCGTAAAAAAAATGTACTACACTACTTTGGCAAGTAATTTTAAAAGATGGCGCATTTAGTCAGGATTCCAAAATGGTATGGTACTTGCTAGAGTACTCCATAATTTTGGAAAAAAAAATTGTTATCTTAACTAAACCCGATTTCTTGACAATTTTATTTAATTAGATAAAATGTTTGTAACCTTTAAATTATGGACTTAAAAATGCCTACGATGCGTTTTTAAGTCGCTCACAATTCACAGGTACAAGTACATACCATTTCGACAATGTAAGTGAAACAGATAGAGCCGCCACCTTGTCGAAAGAGTAATAACCATTTGTTAGTTTTAGGAGCAAGTTTGAAATAAAATTCAGTCATTGGATTTCTTCAGTCATGATTTTAATTTAATTACATCAAGGATTTGCAGCAAATGTTCAACCTGTTTGTCTTCAGCTGTAATGCAAGCTCTACATCTCCTTAAAAATGACCGTGTAATAAGACGGGCGTATCTTCTCGAGTTAATTTAGAGCTTGCAGTAAAGCTGAAGGCAAACAGTTTGAACATTTGCTGTAAATCCTTGATGTATTTAAATTAAAATCAATCAATTAACAAATTACTTGATAACCCATGGTTATTACTCTTACGACAAGATGGTTGCTCTATCTGTTTCACTTACATTGTCGAAATGGTATGTACTTGTACCTGTGAATTGTGAGCGACTTAAAAACGCAGCAAAGGCATTTTTAAGTCCATAATTTAAAGGTTACAAACACTTTATCTTTTTAAATAAAATTGGCATGAAATCCGGCTTAGTTAAGAAAACCAGTTTTTTTTTTCCAAATTAAAGAGTACTCTTGCAAGTGTTATACTATTTTGGAATCCTGACTAAATGCGCCATCTTTTAAAGTTACTTGCCAAAATAGGGTAGTACATTTTTTTTACGGTACAGTCGGTTAAAGTTGGGTGATGTAATTATTTTAAATTAAATGTTGGCCAATAATCAATATTTTATTTAAAACTGAGGCAGTTATGATTTAATTTTGAATTGTATTTTACAGGAGGGTTATTCATGGTTACATTACAGAAAAAAGTTTCACGAATAGTTAATATTTGTAGTCACAGAACTTAAAAGATCATCACAGGGTGTCAGTTTTTCTGTATTTTTTGTAATACCTATAATTCGAAAAGTAAATGACAAATATTTTTTTTTATATTTTTCTCATAACTGTCATGACTTGGCCCATCGCCCGTTTTCGGCTTGACGTTGATTTCTGGGACACCCTGTATAAAAGAGAAGATAGAAGATATTAGTAACTTTCAGAAATATTTGTTATGAGTACTTATATCTGTTTGATTTGTCTTAAATATTCATTTTAAAATAGTCAACAAAAATCTAGTACTAAGCCGCCAATCTAATCCTCGTCAGTCAAATATCCTCGAAAGCAAACTCACGCCACACCAATTTAGTATATCATTTACTTATTTATTTAAATCCTTGTCCATCCATTTATAGATCTCAAATTATTTAATTGAGTATTAAAAAAGTATGGTGGTAACCATATTGGAGACATTCAAAAACATCAAATTTACCCGAGTTTTAACCAAGTTTCAATGTGAACTTTTTAGTGTGTTTCTACGTACAAGATACACCCTTCAAATGTGTTGTCTACAACATGCAGCCTCAGTATTTGAGGCTGTATATTGTAGACTTGATTTTTATAATATTATATGAATTCTGTAATGTATTGCGATCGTCTCAAGCGCCGACGTCACGAGACAGTTGTTACACGGCCGTCGTACAGAGCGGTTGTGTGTCTGTATGCGTGGTGAGGTGTTGTTGAGTCGAGAAATAACAGGACGTTACAAATTCCAACCTCAGTAATTATATTTTAGCTACAGCACGTTAGGTTTTAGTAAATTAACAATTTCGCCATCAGAACAAAACGTATTTATAATTATAAGCATTAGTTAATGTATAATCGTGCCTCAATACCGTTAAGACTGTAGGAAGCCTTTGTATTATAACGTATTTATCATATAATAACGATATTTTTCGAAATTGTGAATCATCTAACGTTAAACGATAACGGCCTTACTTCTCTGTCTTAAAAGTATGTTAAAAGTTTAACAATTGCTTAGGTGACATAGCAAAAGCAATATATTACCAACGGGTAATGACAAACTGTGACAGGTCTAACTTTAAGCATTGTTTAAATTTAAGCAACTTTTTATTAGTATACCAGTAAAACACTAAGTACACACAGTGACATTCATTTTGACTCTGACAAACTAACGGCCGGATTCTGAAAGCCCAATCAAAACTAATCGGATGTCAAGTCACTTGCTATCTCTATCTAATTCGATGTAAAAGCTGAAATGGCGAATGACTTGACATCCGATGAGTTTTTAAGAGTAGTAGAGCTCTTTGTGAAGGGCTCGTCCGGGGAAGCACTACCACCATGCCTTTTTCTGCCGCCAAGCAGCAACGCTGTGTTTCGTTTCGAAGAGTGTGGTTGCCGGTGTAATTACAGGTACATGAGGCTTAACATCTGTATGCCTCAAGTTGATGGACGCAGGGCAGTGCATCGTAGGGCACGTTCCTATCGTGCGTGACTTACGAGGCAATGCTTTGTTATAGGTGATGGTTACCACTTAATATCAGGTGGGCCATCTGCTTGTTCCATTAGCTAATGGTATAAAAAAAATAAAAATAAAAGAGTTTTGATCGAGCTTTCAGAAACCGGCCGTAAGAGACTTATAAAATTGAATACAAAGATAATATAATGAAGACAAAAATAATGAACAAAGTTTAAATTTAGCCCTATCACCGTGAATACTTTTTTAATAAGTGAGCGTTAAGATAAATAAATTACGAATTTGACGAAAGCAATATGAAATAATAAAAAACAAATGTCCAGATATAATGTTAGTATATTGACTCTTCATACAAAAACACAATTAGAAGGTAGAATGTATATAATTCTACATGTATGTCAAAGCCGTGCCAATAATGAAGCGAATCTTACACGGCTTACAACCGTCTCGCTCGCATATTTTTTAAGATCCAAACAAGTTTTTCTGCCAAAAAAGTAGTACCTACTAAACTAGTAGAACGGGTGAGAGTGAGATGGAAATATTATTTTACTAGTGTGTCAGTGAAAGGTAAGATACGTTTCTATATTGGCATGGGATAAATACTGCTTCATAATAATGTATACCTTTTAAGAGGGTCATTGACCTCATCGGTGTGAATATTCTACTTTTTTGTGATCCAATGTTTAAAATAATTTTAACACAAAATAAGATGCTAACGGCCGGTATCTGAAAGCTCGATCAAAACTAATCGGCCGTCAAGTCACTCGCCATTTCAGCTATTACATCGATTTAGAGATAGCAAGTGACTTGACATGCGATTCGTTTTGATCGGGCTTTCTAGAAAAAGCAGTGACTTAAATTCCACCATGTTTAGCACTATTCCGCCAAACTTATCCTCGTGTGTCCAATAAATTGACTTACGAGGATTAGATTGGGGATAGTGTCGCTTATTTGTTTTGTCTTAATATTTAAATTTCAACATGTTTAGTACTATTCCACCAATCTAATCCTCGTGAGTCCAATGACTTACGAGGATTAGATTGGGAATAGTGTCGCTTATTTGTTTTGTCTTAATATTTTACAATAGACTTCCGCAAAATTACGCCTGTACCCCAAGTCTCAGTTTTGTTTTTCAATGAATTATTCGTAAATTGACTTTTACTATCTAATACCCCGTTTACACTCAGCTCATGTCCGTGGAAATGTGCAGAGACATGAGCAGGGACTTGGGCAATGCGAGAATGTAAACAGACCACTTCCATGTCCACTCGCGTTGCCGCTCGCGTTGCCCGTGTACAAATTGCCGGCGACGCTGCCGCAGACATGGACGGCAACATTTCCGTCCACGCGAATGGCAGCGCGATTGTCTAATGTAAACGTAGTATTAATCTTCCAGTAGGTACATAGTCTGAAACAGAAATGACAGTATTGCCTTAGTTCAGTATTTTCAGCCTACCCTCCTATAGTATAGTAACACAAGACTAAAATACAATACTCCATAGAATTAAATTGTGTTAGAAAA
Organism: Chloroclysta siterata; assembly: GCA_932294275.1. Lineage (NCBI taxonomy): Eukaryota > Metazoa > Arthropoda > Insecta > Lepidoptera > Geometridae > Chloroclysta > Chloroclysta siterata. The sequence continues at coordinate 6,132,603 of OW028595.1, forward strand.
TGATTTTTGTAAAAGTTTTGTAAATAAAATGCGATTTTGTATAACATTTGTTTTATTATTTCACATTTTGGCTTTATATACCGCCGATTTCTCGAAAGATCTCGAGAAATCGGGTAATGGAGAAGATTCAAAATTGTTGCTGGAATGGATTACTAGTGAGTAGGCTACTAATGATTTTATATTTTGTAAGAGTGACATCTAGCGACTACGGAACAAAACTGAGTTGACACTGCTTACAAGAGATGGCGTTACTGTGCAGACTGCAGATGCAAAAAAAATCGTCACTTTATTGTTAATGTTGCCTTACTTTTTTATATTTCTTAGTATAAGCTACGGCTTATACTATACTTATACTGCTGTGCTACGGCACAGCAGTATCAGTAAAATGAGTCGTTGATTTTTTAAACAAACTGTCAAAGTCAAAGTTAATTTGTACTACACTAAATCGAACGAAATATTCGGAGAACGAAACATTAGGGAGTGCGCAAGAGTCACCATCGCGTCATATCGGCGCCATTACTGATCGTGAAGCAGCCATTTTTCTTGAGCGGCAAACGCGGACCTCCCACCTGCGACAAGAGGTAATCAGCGACAGGCCACACCCTCCGCCTGCTGCTGGCAAGTTCAATCATTATTGTAGCGTAACCACTGAGCGCCTGGTACAACCCGCCGCCTACAAACCTTGCCTAAACACCGCTTTCGCTTTATGTGCGCCTGGTAGCCGAACTAGAAGACATCGCGTCCCCACTGCGCACAAGGCCTTGTGTTAAATAAGTAACATCTACTTGTGTTTTGTGTTGCTGACTTCTTCTCTCACTGCTTGCCTACAAACCTTGCCTAAACACCGCTTTCGCTTTATGTGCGCCTGGTAGCTGAACTAGAAGACATCGCGTCCCCACTGCGACTAAGTAACATCTACTAGTGTTTTGTGTTGCTGACTTCTTCTCTCTCTGCTTGCCTACAAACCTTGCCTAAACACCGCTTTCGCTTTATGTGCGCCTGGTAGCTGTACTAGAAGACATCGCGTCCCCACTGCGATTATGTAACATCTACTTGTGTTTTGTGTTGCTGACTTCTTCTCTCTCTGCTTGCCTACAAACCTTGCCTAAACACCGCTTACGCTTTATGTGCGCCTGGTAGCTGAACTAGAAGACATCGCGTCCCCACTGCGCACGAGGTCTTGTGTTAAATAAGTAACATCTACTTGTGTTTTGTGTTGCTGACTTCTTCTCTCACTGCTTGCCTGGTACTTCGCTGTGTTAAAGTATTAATATTTTCAAATAACATTTTACGAATTGTTACTATTCAATTTTATTTTTGTTTTCCGTGTGGGTCTGCACTTCTGCCTTTAAGCAAAGCTGCCCTCCTGCTCTGGGATTTTGCTTATTCTGTCCTTCTGCTGCAGAGACAACTATCTAACTATCACGGTTCACGAGATAAAGCCTGGTGACAGACGGACGACCAGCGAAGTCTTAGTTATAGGGTCGCGTTTTACCCTTTGGGTATGAAACCCTAAAAACCATTGTATATCTTGGAGTATCAAAATAAAATACAAAATCGTTGACGATAACCATTTTTATTCGAAAACTTATTCTAAATAATCAACGTAGTCCACAAAAGTTGCGATATCAAATAATAATAAAATACAAACGACTAGATGTCAACGATACAGCCGCCATATAACTTTGCGTGCGCGAGTATTAATAAATAACCTAATTACATATACACACCTAATTTTAAACAGTATTTTTATTGGTCATATACAATGACAGAACCCTACACTAGGGGTGGTCAGCGCAAATAAAAATGGAAGTATTCCTACCGCTAAAGTTAACCTACGGGCGGTCCGTAGTAAAATCAGGCAGTTTGACAGCCACACTGACGTACAAATGTCAAGGGACTTTACCCTAAGATTAGAATTTAATCCCAAACGAAACAAAAATAAGAACGACTTTTAACCTTGGAGGAAATATCATATGGAGGGAGCCATACGACTCATAACCTACAACTGTGTATTTCCTTCAAGCTTTCAACTGTGCAGTCGACATCAAATTGTGACATCGTTCAGATGACGTGTAGGAATTCTTCCAGATTATTTGCGTTTATGACCATTAACAGTAACGATTTTAATGTAAAGTTTGACAGGTGACAAACAAGATGTCCGGACCACGCGACCTGCGTAGAACGGGAATTAATTTAGGAAAAGCGTTCTGCGTTGCGTACGGCCGGTTTCTGAAAGCCCGATCAAAACTAATCGCATATCAAGTCACTTGCTATCCAATTTGATGTACGAAATGGCGAGTGACTTGAGATCCGATTAGTTTTGATCGAGCTTTCAGAAACCGGCCGTTAGTCACTTGATCGTCAGAGGGCAACTCGTTTGTACAATACAATACAAAATAAATAATTAATGCCACAGATAAAATAAAAATTAAATACAAAAATGGACATCAAAAGTTGGTGACATAAAATTGCATGAATGCTGAATCAGCAAAGGCTACTATAATATCGCTGGTTCTGTCTTTGTCTGTCTGCACCTAATATAGAAATTCAGATAACAAAAAATTACATATTTCGTTATATTTAGTATAATCAGTATATTTCTTCCAATCAAAGTGTAATGATCAAAATAAATATACGATATCTTCAAATCCGCAAAGTTACAGGACGAATGTAAACGGACCGAGCTCGAAAATTGTTTAAAGATAAAGAAAAATAAGAAAAACCGTTATCACAATTACATATAGGACCTAAATATTGCCTAATTTAAATGAAAACTGGCCCAAAAGATGGTACTATTCGGAAGCTATTCCATTTAAGTTAAAAAAGTCTTTGGAAAATTGATAAGTGCCATTATGTTAGAAATAAACATAAACTTTAAACTATAGTAAACTTAATAGTCGCTTATAACCGCTGGATGAAATCGTGTTTGTTTTTAGACGATTTAGCGACTTGTAGAAAGACAAATATATAACTGAAATATCGATATTTATCGGTTATGAACACCAATAGCAAGAAAAATAAATGTTGCCAATAACTTGTCATCAATTTCCCAAAAACAACATACTGTTACCATAATATTTACATTTAAACACTTATTATAAAGATTTGGCTTCAAAAGTTTTAGCAATTTATTAATCATTCAAACTGGTCACACTGTTTTGGTATTATTGTTAAATGTCTTATAAAAAAGATCCGCCATGTTTGAGTGACGTCATTCTCATTCTACCCTCATTTTCAGGTGCGACTCAAGCATGGCGGCATTCGTAACATAAATTAACCTTCTCTAAGTAAGACTAAATAATTAAACGAATAAATAAACAACTTAAATAAAAAATACCTAAAACTGGCTGCAAAGTTTGGTACAACAATAAATTGGTAATCAAAATAAAAGATCGTAGAAATAAAAATAGTTCTTATGAGGGTAAGAATTATAGAGAACATAGTCAGATTGAGCAATAAACGATAGAAAATCTAAAAATCGAGTCTCTAGGTGTTAACCTAATCATTAAATATTTTTACAACACAAAAAAACTAATGTCAATTTTAATGTCTCGCCCTATATCTAAACTATTGTCAAATGGATGTCAAATGTTCACTCGATTTTCTACCATCACTATCAGTAATACTTAGCACTGGCAACACTGCGTGGTAGCTTTCATATCTACCTTCGTGTTTCGCTAAATAATCGATTGATTTTACGAAGAAAATCGATTGAACTATGACTTAGGAACTCCGGCATTCTTAAGGTTATATTTTCATAAAGCTCTTGGTTCATTTAAAATAATAAAATGGACATTCAATAGTCAAATACCTATTTATAAGCACACTAAGGCCACAGTACCTACAAAAGGCTTTAATCATATTCCCCGCCATTTTGCAACAGCTCAATAAAGTATACTTGTCAATGTCATTCTTATGTCATTGTCAATGTCAGTCTCATGAAAAGAGACAACAAACTAATCGTCATTTTACGCGCTCAGCTACGTTACGTTATTCAACCAAGAGCTTTAGAAAATAGACTAACTTTACTGATATGATTATAGTTTTATTTAAATAAATGCGTCAACTCCTATCTAATCGCGTGGACGAATTTCAATCGTTTGCAGCCGTCATACTAAGCCATGAAGTAACTAGCTTTTTATGGCAATTTCTAGCTGCAATGTGAGCAAATAAATGATATTGGCATATAGATGGTAGTGAATAGTATTTAGAATTTTACAAACATATTTAAAATAATTTTGTCGCTGACTACAACGCCATCTATTGCAGATTATTTATGTTTATGATCGTTTTTATTAATGTTATGGCTTTATTATTATTTTAACAACAGGAAATGCACATTATATGTAATCTGTGCCGGACTATTAGATAGAATGGAATCAAAAGTAGATAATAAATCAGTGGTTTGTATAGTTTAAATATTTCTTAAACCAGCAAACTTTTGATCAAAGTTTAGAACTATTATCGAAGATCTACTAGCATTTTAGCTATAGATATCTTTAAGCTGAAGTGGTTATTTCATTGCGAAATGTAGAGAAAATTGGCATTGAACAACATACATTTTTAATTTAATTTTGTCGCTGACTACAACGCCATCTATTGCCGAACATTTTTGTCTAAGAAAGTTTTTTATTATTGTTTTTGCTTTCTCGCTCTAACGTTAAAGGAATTCAACGCAAGAGCGAGACAAACAATTCAGCTAGAAATTGCTGCAAAAGTCATAACTAGTCTTTTCGGCCTTATTCATGATAATTGCCCTAACAAATAGTTGATGGACGCAGGGCAGTGCATCGTAGGGCACGTTCCTATCGTGCGTGACTTGCGAGGCAATGCTTTGTTATAGGTGATGGTTACCACTTAACTTCCGGTGGGCCATCTGCTTGTTCCATTAGTTGTATATAGAAAAAAAACAAAAAACGCGAATATTGATGTTCGTGATTCGTGTTAAACTCCTAAAGCCTATTATGGAGCTAAATATGAATATGAATACCGATGTGAAGTTTCGCGAACATATTAACAGTATTTCCGTCTTTTTTATACAACTAGCTGATGGAACAAGCAGATGGCCCACCTGATGTTAAGTGGCAACCATCGCCTATAACAAAGCATTGCCTCGCAAGTCATGCACGATACGAACGTATAATACGATGCACTGCGTCCATCAACTTGAGGCGTACAGATGTTAAGCCTCATGTGCCTGTAATTACACCGGCAACCACACTCTTCAAACCAGCAAGTCTTTACTTTTGACTAAACAAAGACGATTATATTTATATCTGAAGTTACTCAAAATGCTAATAGGCACTAATTCTAATCATATAATATTACATTATGCACCCTTATTTAAAAATCTAGCAATAACTACTTTTTACAGAGCCACTACTATATTATTCAAGTTTATATTATGTCTACTATCAAATTAAATGGGCTCACTGTCCCCAGGCACGGTAGACATCCCTTCAGATCGATAAGATGATATGAGTCTTAGGGCCGGTTTCACCATGCTCTGTTAGTAACTAATCAAGGATTAAAAGACCGTTAAATCTAACCTTAGCTGTCAAACGCGTAAATTTTGACATATTTAACGGCCCTTTAATCCTTTGTTAATCTAACAGAGCATGGTGAAACCGGCCCTTAAGAGGATAGTCTAACAAATAATTATGTAATGAACTGATCTATATAAGATCCCATGATTCAAAGGTTTAAAAGAAATTGCTACACGACTAACCCAGGCACGGTAAATACCCCCTCAGATCTCGCAGAACTAAGTTCCCACGTAAAGATCCTTTGGGATGAGGGTAGTCAGAAGTAAATCCAACTAATAGATTTTGCACACTTATCATAAAAAATCAAAGCGCATTGATTCACCGTTTATAAGACGTTTCAAAGTGATCCTTGTGATTTCGAATCCTTATTTAAATAGTAATTCCGATTCTGATGTCAGTAATAAATATTCTAAAACTAAATAATTTCAAAAATTCTCAATGTTGAACGAAGGTCAAATAAAAGCGTCCATGTAGCGTTACTGTGGCGTGCAAGGTGGCGATCAGTACCCCAAGTATGAGTTGTGTTTACCATATTTGGTTTTTCGTTTTTGTTCCGTGTTCATTGCGGGTTTTGTATGAATACGTGATAGAGATACTGCCAGTGTTAATATTACCAGAAGTTGGTGCCCGCGACTTCGTCTGCGCAGGATTAGTCACACAATATCTTTATAAATTGTAGCCTGTGTTATTCTGATCTATAAGCTATATTGTTGTAAAGTTTCATTAAAATCCATTCAGTAGTTTTTACGTTATAGAGTAAAAAACATCCATCCATACTTACAAACTTTCGCGTTTATAATATTAGTAGGATTATGTAATCATATCTATTTAATAATGTAGCCACCTAAATAAACAAAAACGCAATTAACAAGACACTTAATGAACCGATCGCCACCGCGCACGCCCCAAGAACGCAACCAGAACGCGCCTAACAAACCTAAATGTCATATAATAAATACTAAAAGCGACCATAAGCTACCCTACTGTCATATATTAATTCCCATATATACACATTTGGATGAATTTGGCATTCACGACTTGTAAGTACGTATAACATCTTTGATCTGTGCCCTACAGAGAGGGCACTGACCTCCGCCCTTCCCCCTCCACTGTTGCACTGCACACCGATAACACATACACATATGTCCACACATATACAGCACACTGTCTATAGGGTTTTCGTAGCAGATCGTACATTCTGTACCGGTCAGATTTCCTTCTCCGATGACTGAGTAGATTGGTTGAAGGTTCTGCGTCTGCCGGCTGGACGAAGGTCTTTCAGACAGCCTCAAGTCATGGCCGTTTGGTATCTGGACCTGTTCGTTCTGGCTGTTCTGATTTGAGGATAGGCATTGGACCTCGGCCCTGGTGGTGTGGATATCAGGCCTGGAGGAGTGCACGTCGGGCCTGGAGGAGTGCACGTCAGGCCTGGAGGAGTGCACGTCGGGCCTGGAAGAGATGACGTCGGGCCTGGATGAATGGACGTCGTTTCTGAGGTCGGTTCTGGAGGAGCATGGGTCGGATCTGCTGCAGCTCGGCGGCCGGGTGTATGCTGGTGGTGGAATTGAGGAGCAGGTCGCTTGGCTCGTTATTGGGAGGCTGCTGAGGCAGAGTTGCGATGTTTGGATCGGCTGTGGAGGAAAGTTATCGTTAGATTGGGCTGCCAAATACTGCAAAATGTGGTAATTTTTGGACCACCTCCTAATGGTTGTCCAATTTGGCTTGGCTATTCGGTATTCACATTTTTGATTGCTCGTTTAATTGCGTATTCGTCACAAAACATTATCATGTTGGGCAAAATAAGACGATGACATTAATAGCTATGTGTAGTGCCACCATTCTTAAAGGATATTGGATAAAGATAAATTTATTTTAACAAAAAGCTACTGGTACTATTGAACTTGGGTGAGTACTAATGAGATTTGAGGGGATATCTACCTGGGAATTAAAGTCATTGGCCAATTTGATGGAATCGACTAGGTAATTAACCCATGAATGTAAGACACTTGACAAGCAACGCAAGTTTGACCAAGTTTGAAAGTAACCTCAAATCCATTAATTTGATAACCACAGAACTGATAAAAAACACAAATCGATGCAACTTACACTCACCTCAATATAATGCGCGCTAGCCAACGTCATCTGCTGATGATTGATAGCGTTCTGGTTCCCGTTCTGCGGAGGCAGGCTCACTACCAGGACTGTTCCTCCATTGCCGGTGGAGATCGGAGCTGAGCCAGTTATAACCCTCAACTGCTGAGGAGGCGTCTGGGAAAGCTGAGAGCTAAGCATTCGGACCTTCTGCGTGGCCCCGTAGATATCCACAAACGCCCAAAGTCTTAGCGTGTGGTCTACGTGCATGACTGTGATAGGATTGGAGCCATTTCGGCTCACTCTGACCTCGCCGTCGGTAGTCAAGGTGACAGCGAGCTCGTCTCCTCTCCGTAAGCCGTTGGCGGCGTCTCGTCTGACTACCCAGTACTCCGGACGGTCCAGCAGAAGCTCTGCATCATCAGGCAAGTCACACGGCCGCAGGGTAGCAGGATCGCAGGATGTGAGACCAATGGCTAAGCTGCCTGCGTAAGCCGACTCGGTAGCGAGGATCTGGACGACGATGGTTTGTCCCGGCCGCATCGGCCGAGCTGTGAAGACGTACCCTTGACAGAACTCAGTCTCACATCTGGCAGCCACACCTCTATCGTTCACAAACTGCACATTCCTTCCCTTAGTTCTGTGTAGACTGAGAGGTACCAACGGATTCTGGTATCTCGGAGCTGGCAAGTGCTCGTCTACTGCCAAAGACCTCATGGAGCTGGCTAGTCTTTCGTCGTCTATCGGGCTTTGGGTGACGCGTCTGACCTGGTTCGGTGCTCTGGGATCCGCGAACTGGACCGCTGTGCAGTTACCGTAAACGTCTACTAGTGCCCAGAGAGGGTTCCTAGTGTCTACTCCGGAGAAGAACATGCCCTTCTCCTCCCCATTAATCCCGAAGTGGACATCGCCGGCTGAATTCACATAGTAGTACAAGATATTGTCTTTTTCGCAGAACCGTTCGCCCAAAGCCTTGGCCCAGTTCCCAGGCTTGTTGGTCAGGTCTGGACAGGCGTATTTGGGGAGCGAGCTGGCGAGGGAAGAAGGGTCGTGATTGGTGAAGCCGAAACGGATCACGCCGCTCCAACTGTTGGATATCTCGACAAAGCGAATGCAGACCTGGAATAGAAAAAAAACGAATAAAACAGGGTGCCTTCATGTGCAATGGTGCTTAGCATTCAACTTCTACTATTCTTCTTCTTGTGTCACTAGTTTCTTTCGAGAGTGTGGTGAAAGGATTTTAGGTGCGCTTCAAGAGGCTCCTTTCGAGCACTTGGCACATGTTATAGAACTTTTTAGGTTCTACGACATGCCGTTTTCCTCACGATGCTTTCCTTCACTGTTTGAGAGTACTGGCACTGTGCACATTTTTGAACAGAAAAACTCATTGGTACACGACTGGTTTCGAACCCACGACGTTAGGATCTACAAAACCACCAGTGCTCTCACTTCTACTGTTAATAATGTGAGTAGATTGAGGTTTCTTCGTACTACGGACAGGGTATGGTTGCCGCTGAGATTACAGTCACATGAGGCTGAACCATATGCCTCAAATTGATAGACGCAGTGCAGTACATTGTAGGGCCCGTTCCTATCGTGCGTGACTTGCGAGGCAATGCTCTTTTATAGGTGATGGTTACCACTTAACATCTGGACATGTTTGTTCCATCAACAAGTAGAATAAAAACCAGCCAAGTGCGAGTCGGACTCGCAAACGAAGGGTTCCGTACCATTATCTATAAAAACAGCAAAAAAATCACGTTTGTGGTAGAGCCTCCTTAAATATATTTTTTTTCTGTATTTTTATTATTTGTTGTTATATCGGCAACAGAAATAAATCATCTGTGAAAATTTCAACTGTCTAACTATCACGGTTCATGAGATACAGCCTAGTGAAAGACGGGACAGCGGAGTCTTAGCAATAGGGGGTCCCGTTTCACCCTTTAGGTAAAAATGAACTTATTTAATCTAAATCAAGATAAATAATCTAAATAACTGAAGATTCACACTGACCTTTTCATTGACCCTCACGGGTCTAGCGCTGAACGCGACGCCTTTGCAGAAGGATTCTATCCGTCTTGCTGTGGACCCGTCACGGGATATCCTCACATTCTCTCCACGGACGCTGTGGAAGCCTAGCGGGGGGAGATTGTTGGGCGTTCCTCCCGTGCACGACGTGCGGGGAGCTGTAACAAACGAGAATTACATTAATTAATTTATCTACACTTCGACACTAATAAAAGAGGAAATATTTGGATGTTTGTAACAAATAAACTCAAAAAACGAATGGTCTGATTTCAAAAATTATTTCACCATTAGGGCCGGTTTCACCATACTCTGTTAGTTACTAAACAAGGATTAAAATACCGTTAAATCTAACCTTAGCTGTCAAACGCGTAAATTTTGACATATTTAACGGCCCTTTAATCCTTTGTTAATCTAACAGAGCATGGTGAAACCGGCCCTTAGAATGCTACATTATCCCTGAGTAACATAGGCTATATTAAAATGTATAAAAAATAAATATTCGTGTGTTTTATCAAATAAAAAATTGCCCTCGCACACAGCTCAGTTGGTAGTAGCTCTGCCTGCGCTGAGGTTGCAGGTTTGATCCCCACCGAGAATAAACATTTGTGCGATGAACGTAGATAATAAATAATAAATAAATATTGGTGGACATTCCACACAACACTATCTCGCCCCAAACTAAGCCAAAGCTTGTGATATGGGAACCAGATAGCTGATACACTACTTACATACTTTTTTTTTATAAATACATACTTATAATATTATATAACACCCAGATAGAGAACAAACATCTATGTTTATCACACAAATGTTTGTTCTCGGTGGGGATCGAACCCACGGCCTACGGTGCAGAAGGCAGAGCTACTACCAACTGAGCTGTGAAGGCTGTCAACGATACGAGTATTTGTTCTGTTTCGGTGTAACATAAAATCTGGTTCCCATCGTGCAAGCTTAGTTTGGGGCTCCAGGATATGTGGTCTGCCCACGTTTTTTACGGCCAGTGTAGTGCGCCTATTATATTAGTGACGTGGTCTTCGTTGCCTAGGACCGCTGTCGGAGGATGTAGGTAGATATCTTATTGTCAGCGTGATTTTAAATCGTTTACTTCCTAAATCTTTTATAACCACTTGTAACAGTGCCGTCTTGCATGGTCAGTTCACAAATGTTTGTTCTCGGTGGGGATCGAACCTGCAACCTACAGGGCAGAAGGCAGAGCTACTACCAACTGAGCTGTGAGAACTGTCTAATAAGACTTTTATTTTATATACAAACAGCTGATGGAACAAGCAGATGGCCCACCTGATGTTGAGTGGTAACCATCACCTATAACAAAGCATTGCCTCGCAAGTCACGCACGATAGGAACGTGCCCACGATGCACTGCCCTGCGTCCATCAACTTGAAGCATACAGATGTTAAGCCTCATGTGCCTGTAATTGCACCGGAAACCACACTCTTTAAACCGAAACACAGCGTTGCTGCTTGGCGGCAGAAAAAGGCGTGGTGGTAGTACTTCCCCGGAAGAGCGCTTCACAGAGAGCTCTACTACCCTTAACTGACTTATGACTGTTAAAAATTCTAATCTTCAAAATTTCAATAAATAAACTTTGTATTCACGACTATTAAGATCTATCAGACGTTATACAAAGTTATTTTAAAAGACTATTTTTAAAATTCACAACGTCCTTTTGGTTACACAAATCAGGCACGGTAGGCATCAGGTACATTTAGAGCACGCCTAGTCTGCAGCTCGTTACAAGACCATCACCTCTGCTAGATACTGGTTTCCTCCCAATGTTTTCCTTCACCGTTTAAAAGCACTGTTATAGAAAACCTACCATCAATTTTACAAAACTGTGAACGCATTTTTGATTCAATCACTCTGCGTTTGCGCATGTCCCGTTGCGAAATGATCACATTTCGATCTATACTTTACCTACAATAACAAAGTGGAATATTCCAGAAAATATCTTTCTAAATCCGTATCTACCCCAAGAACATATCTATTGTAGTCGCCCCTACGTTAAAATCCAAGATGGCGCCCGTCACCTGCTCAGCAGATGCGCGCGCAGCTTGCCGATGTCAAATGTTAACTTCAATTAGGAGTTACAGTAAGTGAATCTACTTTCTTTGTACACCGAAGGTTAGACGTAGTCTAGACTCTTATAAATTGTATAAAACTTTATCTGTACAATGCAAACAACAGTCCTAAAACACAGCAGCGTTCAAAAGAGCGTTACTTTTCGAACAGCTCAAAGACTTTGGTCGAAAGGTACGGCAGATGTCTTCTTAGATCTCCTACAACCATGTGAAGGTTCTTTGAGGACGTCATAATCATTAATTCATTGTCTCATGTTGTATACAGGTTCTTAGGGGAATGCAATATGTCCAGATCATGAGCCCCGTTGGGGCATTGCAATGATTTTTATGCCCATTAAATGGGTATCTTAAAGTAATTAGGTACCTAATTAAGTTATTTGTAAAAAAACTTAATGATAAATATCTCTTTTGCTTAGGTAACTAGGTAATAAAAGTTGGACGGTTTCATTTGAGAATAGAGGTTATGGGTTGAAAGTTTTGGGGAGTTAGTAAAATTTGGAATGATCATTTGGTTGTGAATTTTATTTAGACTATTTAGAAAAAATCTACCATCTGCGAGCTATTCTGGCGTGCGCTGCCAAAACCGCTAGAGTTACACATATGTACTACGCCACGCTAATATAAGCTACTCGAAATACTAATCCTGCGCAGACGAAGTCGCGGGCACCAGCTAGTAGGTTATAAAAAGGTGACAAATGTAATCTTAGTTTAACATTAACATCCTAATAATAATTTTCAAGCTTGTAGGATAAGGTATCACGACACGGCCCCTATCCCGTCACCCTCTGCCAGCCAAGTGGAACACCCCATAAAGACCATAGGAACCCCATTGTCAGCACACGTGCTAGCACTTCCTCCGAAGGGAAGTAAAGGAAGTGATTCGAGTTGAATTGAGCCCGCCATGTTGTAATTTGACGGGACGTTTATTTGACATTGACTGTTTGAAAAGTAATTGTATGTCAGAAGAAGCGTCTCTTCTGATTGGCTGTATTCAATTGATTAGTTTTCTGTCATCTTAGGCAAGTCATCTTTTTCATTTTAATTGTTTTTCTAGTATTATTTTGAGTTCTGTTGTGTATTTTCGATGGTATTTTAAGGCGACTACAATAGTAATGTGACTCTTGCTCGCAGGTTTCGACATGTTGAAAGATATTAAAAAAAAAACGCAATCAACCATTTTGTGTGCAATCACATTGCACACAGTTTAGTAAAAATTTCATTTCGATCGATACATGTTTTCCTACTTAAAAGTTTGCTTTACTAGTTTTCGTACAATAAGTATTATGTATATGTATGATGGTATAGTGACACATCTCAAATTCAAATTGTCTTCTTCTTGGTCAAATCTAGTCTCTACTGAGAAAATCTTTCTTACATGATTGAAACCAACAGACGAACCCTTCAGTGAATCTTGAAATCTGTAAACGCACCAAGCGGTGTCTAAGCACTCCACTTTCCAAAGCCAGGTGTGACAACAGCCTGCCATTTTGATCTCGAGGGGATAACTTCCTGCGGAAGTGGATCGATCGAATCTTTTAAATTTGGGGGAGGTTTTACGGATATGGTATTACGAATCGGAAGATGCTGAAAAAATGGGCTTGTTATTCGATATTGATTTGCAAAAGTTTTATTTGTTTGAAGGATATTTCACATGAGGATTGAAGAGTTTTTTATTAGGGAATTTTAACAAAGGAAGAGACGAGTTTAAGGCGAAGACAAGAGCTAATATACCTCTCGCTCGTACGTTTCGACATATTGAAAGATATAAAATCACTAAACTCATTTTCGAAAAATCGCAATCAACCATTTTGTGTGCAATCATATTGCACACAGTTTAGTAAAATTTCATTTTGATCGATGCAAGTTTTCGTACTTTAAAGTTTGCTTATGTACGAAAACTAGTAAAACAAACTTTTGAGTAGGAAAACATGTATCGATCAAAATGAAATTTTTACTAAACTGTGTGCAATGTGATTGCACACAAGATGGTTGATTGCGATTTTTCGAAAATGAGTTTAGTGATTTTATATCTTTCAACATGTCGAAACGTGCGAGCGAGAGTCACATTAGCTCTTGTCTTCGCCTTAACGTTAAAAATGATCGTAACAATTTTATAAAAACTAGCTCACACATAGTAGTGATTGCTAACATTTATATACAAGCCGTTTTATCTCTATTGGGTTCGTGTATAAGCAAATTTCGTTCGGTAACATCATTGACAGCCCCTCATTTGTCAGACCACAAGCAATTAGTTACGCCAGCTATTTCTGCACGAAAATTAATACTTGGCACGTGGCGAGGTTATTTTGAGTGTTATTTTGGTCTATTTTGGTTTATTTCTTTTAGAGATAGAAATAATAAGAGCGTCTGTAAATAGCGACGTGGGTAAACATATAAACATCTTTTTGAACAGACATACCTCGAGTAATCTTTGTTAGATATGGGAGATTAGAGGCCGGTTTCTAAAAGCTCGATCAAAACTAATCGGATGTCAAGTCACTCGCCATTTCAGATATTACAACGTATTAGATAGAGATAGCAAGTGACTTGACTTGCGATTAGTTTTGATCGGGCTTTCAGGAACCGGCCGTATGTCTTGCTTTTAGTAAAATAAATATGAAATAATTATAAATATAATAATTATAAATATGAAAGGATATTTCCATAGTGAAATATAGTCCCAAGAACTTTTCTACTTTGGTACAATACTTTTTTTCTTTTTTAAATAATATCCCGATATAGAACAAATCGTTATGGTTATCACAAAGTTTTTTGTCTATGGCGGAAATCAATCCCAGACAGAAAAAAATACACACAATTTTTTGGTCTTGGCGGAAAGCGGACCCAGACACAAATCGTCAGACTAGGCGGTATGGTCTTAGAACTATAGCCTGCTCCGAGAGGAATGAAAAGAAAAAAAAAGGACTCAGACACAGAAAATGGTGCAGTGCAAACTGAAAATTCAATTTCAAAAGATGAAAAAGCAAAAAAACAAACAATTCTAAACAAAAACACACAAGCGCATTCTCATAAAAGTACCAGGCGAACATAACAACAGAAGAGTTCGTTCGCACTAGCGCCAACGGCTGGGCACGCTTCAATGCGTTACACAACATTACATAATACATCTATTCCTATCTAGATCAGTTTTGACGTCAAACCACTCTAAATCTGGACTAGGGATTGCACCAGGAAACCAGTGACGTACGCAATGACATTTGCGCGTGGTTTTATTTTGACATATAAATCGTAATGTCAAAATGTAGAATGCTTCTCGGTAATTTAGTGGCAGACTACCAGCATTTATTGACGGCTGCATTTGTCACTTACTAAAATCTTTGTTTGAAATTGAAGGGTCGCTATTTTCAACAGAACTTTACACGTTTTCAGTCTTTACAGCTCAGTTGGAGGTATATTCTTTTTATAGCTCTGCCTTCTGTTCATCAAAGAGGCTCTTTTCGAGCACTTGACACATGTTTTAGAACTTTCTAGGTTCTACGATATGCCGGTTTTCTCACAATGTTTTCCTTCACCCATTGAGAGTACCTACTGGCACTGCTCAAATGCATTTTTGAACAGAAAAACTGATTGTTTCACGATCGATTTTGAGCTCACGAACTTAGAATCGTAAGGCACGGCCGATACCACGTGATCTGTCCGCTGGTGCCCAATAGCGTTGTATGAATTTAAAAACGACATTTTTTTCAATTAGGGTCTGTCTAACACGACACTAAGACAGAAAAAACCCGTGCGAAGTCGGGCCGTGTCGCCAGTGATCTATAAATACGATTATCAGCATCTCAATCACCAGGGGAGCAGAACCTCATAAGAGACACCCTCACAATAGAATTTTCATTAGCTCCCCTTGAGATATCGCGCAGATGTACGCCACAGATAAGTAATAGTGGCAGCGGGGGTGCTAATCCCGGGGGTGGAAACTAGGGCGAAGAAGGTCATGGTATTAAAAGAATATTGATAATGGATTTTATAAATGGAACTACACGCTATGTTTCTTTTGGTTAGCCAGCAGTTTTAAGGCTAATGTGACTCTCGCTCGCACGTTTCGACATGTTGAAAGATATAAAATCGCTAAACTCATTTTCGAAAAATCGCAATCAACCATTTTGTGTGCAATCGCACACAGATTAGTAAAAAATTCATTTTGATCGATACAAGTTTTCCTACTAACAAGTTTGCTTATGTACCAATATAGGAACCAAGCCGTAATAGATAACTGTACTTGCTTTGTCTATTTTGACACGAGTTCGGCCATGAAGATATGTTAGTTCTTGTAGCCAAACCAGTTAGGCGAAATAGTTAGGCCATGAGGAAAAAGCTGCCTGTTCTTCTAGGCTTGGTCTCGTGGAACTGGCACCTAATTCACCAATTTTTAAGACATAAATACATACATACCCTAAACCGACGAGAATGTATGAAGAATGTTATGAGAGTGAATGAAGCGAAAGAGGTATGTAAGGATCGTAGCAAGTGGAAATCCGTGGTCTCTGCCTACCCCTATGGGAAACAGGCGTGATTTTATGTATGTATGTATGTATTTTAAGACATTCCAAAATGATTAAATAAAATTAAATAAAACTTTGACCTATGAAATCTTAGGTAATATTTATAACGAAAGTGACGGTGAATGCGTAATCTACCCACATATACGCCTACTAATGTTTTCATTTTTATCTTACTTTTAAGGTCGATAAATCCGTGTTACGAAAGGTAGAGCACCGGGCTAGTGGGAGTGACCTCACCTTCTGATCGTAAGGTCGTAGGCTCGAATCCGGTCGTGCAATAGATTTTTTCCCTCTCATTCTCATAGCTGGGATGCAAAATGTCAGTATGTGCCGAATGTTATATTTGGTACAGGTACAAGTAGTATATTTTAATATAAAATGATGATAGAGAACAATCATCAATGTTCATCACACAAATATTTGTATTACTAATACTTGGCACACAACAAACATTTGTTGTGTGGGGATCGAACCCACGTGCTACAGCGCAGAAGGTAGACAAACAGACAAACTAAGCTATTAGGGCTGTCAAAAGAACACAGCAACGCAAGTTCACTCATGGTCTCCAAGTAATCAGATCTCCGGATGTTTTTATGGTTTCCGATAATAATACGCGGTAACGGTAGAGCCTGAAACAAATCAGAGTGTCGGGCGCAATTAAACTCAAATATCAGGTTTCCCTCTTTTGAATAGAGCAGGATGCGCGTGCGCCGCCGAGCGCATCTCCGCGCTTAGGGTTGTCACCGACCATTATACTAATAATATAAATCATGAACCATTTATTCTTTGTGCATCTAAGTAGGTTTAACACTAGATTCTGCCATTTAGGCATACAAAATATTTCCTTTGAAAAACTAAGTTATACTATAAAAAAAAAAAAACTGTCTGACTAAGCACTGGCACACAATAAGGCGAATAAAAACCATTATTTATTTTCAAGTCACAGATTTTCATTAAAAACATCAATTATCACTACATAGTATAAAACAAAGTCGCTTTCTCTGTCCCTATATGCCTATGTATGCTTAAATCTTTAAAACTACGCAACGGATTTTGATGCGGTTTTTTTTTATAGAAAGAGTGATTCAAGAGGAAGGTTTATATGCATAATACAAGCATAATCTCTTAGGGATAACCCACAATAACCGTGCGAAGCCGGGGCGGGTCGCTAGTATGTAAATAAACGTTACAA
Source organism: Chloroclysta siterata (assembly GCA_932294275.1). Lineage (NCBI taxonomy): Eukaryota > Metazoa > Arthropoda > Insecta > Lepidoptera > Geometridae > Chloroclysta > Chloroclysta siterata. The sequence goes on from OW028595.1 coordinate 6,150,085, forward strand.
GGTCACATTATATGCAAAAAATACATAGGTTACCTACGTACGGTCATGTGCCGAGCTCCCAGGCTCTTGTCATCATGGTAATCATTGATTTTATAATAAGCCTTTTTTGTTAGCTTTAACAGTTTTCCTAATGAAGTCATGGGCATTCAAATGTTCTGTCAACATTGGTGGCCGCTCTTCCTCTTTCGTGTCGTTGTGACTATTCAAATTGGTATTTTTTAAAGCCACTTTATCCAATCGCTGGCTTCTTCTTCTTGTTTCTGTCACTAGTTCTTTCGAAACACTGTGGTGATGACTGCCTGTGGCATGATAGACACGTGACAGCCCTAAAACCACACGATCGCATATCAACTGATACACAGTTGAATGCGTTACGAAACAATACATAACATCCTTCATAATGATCTACTACGACCATGTTAAGAGCTGACAACCGTCAAACAACTAACTCCTCGCTCGCACAGTTATTTAATTATTTATTTATTCTTAGACTCAGTTTTCTTACGGCCTATTTGAAGCTATTTGATATACATTTTTCATTAACTCCAACATAAAATCATTCAATAAATTTATGAAAAAACGCAAACAAGCAAGTTTCAGAAAATAGCATTACAAAGGTTAAACAAATATTTAATTTTGATCCAAAAAAGTGTTCCTTAAAAGTTTATTTTCTTAGTTTTTATAATCAAACTCTTTGGTTGAATAACTCGTCTGTGTAAATCAGTTGACGCTAAAGTCCAAAAAGCATACCACCTCATCTACATTACAGTATTTGCGTTAACGTGCTTCAAATCTACCAAATTTACCCCAAATTGCTTAAAGAATACTTACAAATTATGTTATCTAAACCCGAAGGTCCGAAGCGACCTCTAAAAGCATCGGAGCGAGAAATAGCCCACATTTAGAACATCTGCAGCCATTATTAAAACCAAATCGAAACGCCCCTTGGGAGGGCATGAAAATGGCTCCCCAAAGCTGTCCTTCTTTAATTTTTGTAATAGGATTTCACGAGATGGACGCGCTAGGCAGAATTCGTTTCATTTATTTTATTTTTATTTATAGAAAAGTATGTAATTTTATTTATGTAAGTGTAGTTTAAAGGTAGGTCTATTTATTAATAGACTAGCGACCCGCCCGGCTTCGCAATGTTATTGTGGGGTATCCCTAAGAGATAGACATATACCATCGCGGACTTTTTTGTAGACCTTTTTAAGGTGTACAATACTGTAGTACATTATTTTGATCTATCTCGTAGGGTTCAGCCAGCGTTTGTAATGTAAGCTCAAAAAAATATGTTATTTACGGCATCACATTAGAAACCTCTTAAATTATCAGTGTTTCTCTACTATATTATGCATGTTTTATACATATAAACCTTCCTCTTGAATCAATCTATCTATAAAAAAAGCCGCATCAAAATCCGTTGCGTAGTTTTAAAGATTTAAGCATACATACGGATATAGGGACAGATAAAGCGACTTTGTTTTATACTATGTATTGATGATATCAGTATCGAAGAACTGACAACCAGATAGACGGGAAAAATATAGACTTGGTAACCTGATTGCAAAGCATAAATGATACTCTTTATACCGATAAATTACCGGTGAAAAGAAATAAAAAAATTGCGTGCGCCTTTTCATTATAAGATTAAGATGTAACTCGTATAGTAATTGTAATATTTGGACGAGTATACTTTAGCCAAAAGATCTTAACCTCCAAAATGTTGAAGAGAATGTCTACCGTGCCTTGGAATTGATTGGATTGTGAGGAGCATGTTTAAATTATGATGTCAGAGCACAGTCACAATGAATATAATTTAAAAACAAAGGCCATTTTCCTGAAACGAAATACGTAGAATTTGACAATAGCGTTTGTAAAGCGGCATGCTATTGTTGCCATATCGCAAACAGTTGGCATCATTATTACGTCATGGTGACAGTTACATTTTGACAACGGAAGTGGCTGATGATATGGTTTTAATGGGAGCACCACAATACCTAAGATTCGTAGTGTTTTTTATTAGTTTCATTATTATATTTTGTAACAAGGATCATACAAAAGAACGGTAGGAACCAAGCTGTAAGTTTGTTGCCTGTTCTTCTAGGCTTTGGTCGCGTGGAACTGGCACCTAGAGTCACCTAGCTTCAAGACGTTTCAAAGTGATCATTGTGATTGTATTGAATAAATACCTTTTGACTTTGACTTTTAATCCAAACAAACTTTTTCTGCCGCCAAGCAGCGTTGTTGTGTTTCGGTTTGAAGAGTGTGGTTGCCGGTGTAATTACAGCCACATGAGGTTTAACATCTGTGTGCCTCGGGTTGATGGACGCAGGGCGGTGCATCGTGGGGCACGTTCCTATCGTGCGTGACTTGCGAGGCAATGCTTTGTTATAGGTGATGGTTACTACATCAGGTGGGCCATCAGCTTGTTCCGTCAGCTAGTAGTATAAAAAAAAAAGAACATTTTCCTACTATAAAGTGCATAAGTACGAACACTAGTAAAGTAAAATGGTTTTTGTAGGATTTTTAGTTTGGATCAAAATGATAAATTTGCTGAATTTGCGTCCATCTGCTTGAGGTATTAGAAAAAGACATGGTGGTAGTACATCCCCGGACGAACCCTTCACAAAGATCTCTACTACTCGTGCTCAAGCAAAAAGACTTATATCCATCACAAAAAAAACACCAACAGTCTACAATAGACAATTTAAAATAATTTTCTCGTTACATTTCCTGTTCCTAGCGCAAGCACGTTCAGGAACACTGCTCCGAGCAGTGTGCTCGGTCACAGACCTTGTCCAAAAGGCGTGACGGCTAACCGGCGTAAAAAGCGATCTCGATTCGTTAGCTACGATTTTCTGACAATTATGACATTAGCCACGGTGGATATTGACACGAATTCCGAAATTGATCTTGTTTCAATTATTTCCAAAGTGAGATTTGGTCTTGGGAAGCGAAATAGCTTCAATAGATTTTTTGGAAACGAAACTGGGCAGTTATTTATTCAGGGCAGTGAGTAAAACACATTTTTTTTTAATTTAACAATAATGATATATTTGCTGTTTTCTTTATTGATATCTTATCCTTTTATACTGAATTTGACGAAAATGTTTCCCATAGGTTTGGACGAGAACATCCACAGTTTTCTTTAAAACAAATGACAGCTAACTTTACAAGAACGAAATAGTATAAATTCGATTTCGAAAGTCCGAAGTCGTCTAAGAAGAATCGACATCGCAAAGGTAGCAGGAAACACCTGGACTAGAGACGCACAGGACAGAGGAGGCTGACAAACCATGACAAGAGACACACGCACAGGACAGACTGAGAGAGGTAAATACCCAGCAGTGGGAGATACCAGGCTGAGATGATGATCATTAGTTACACTGGCAATATAAAGCAAAGAAAGACACACATCGTACAAGCAGAGACAAGAATAAATATAGCTTTGAACGTCTAAACAAAGAGCCTTAAGAAACAAAGATGTGAAGGAGTTAGTCACAAAAGCGGATAATGAAATAACTTTAAGCTTATTATTTGGAGGAATTCATTATGTTGATAAAAGGGGCGCATTTTAAGGGGTTCAAAGCGCAGTTGACTTGCAAGTGCTTTTAAAATAGATTTCAATGACAATGACAGTTCGGTTGGGTTAATTTTAATTTTTGTTCTATCCATATTATCTTTCTTCTTGTCGTGTCACTTAGTTTCAAAACAGTGTGGTGAAAGGATTTTGAGTGGGTCTCAGAGAGGCTCTTTTCGAGCACTTGACACATGTTTAAGAAATTTGAATTTTTCATCAATCTTATAAAATGTTACTTTAAAAATACGTTAATATTGTTCAGTATTTCTTTTGTATTATTTTACTGGTTCATTTCTTCACTGGCCTGTACTAGTGCCCTTTTATTTAGCTAAGGAAAAATATCTCTTATGCCTATAAAAATAAGGCTAATGACTATAATAGAGAAAATTACAGTCATGTATGGTCTAAAAACTAGAGACGCGTGGCCGACCGTGACGCACGCAATAACGTGCGAAAGAGACAGGTGTAGAGATTATGAGGGAGATGGAAGATGTAATGATATCTTTGGATTGTGAAAGAGAATTCGCTAGACTGCGTTGTTATAAAATCGAAAAGAATGCACATGCCAACAATTTTGAAATAGAAACAAAAACAGCTTCACGATTTTGATCCCCAGGCAACTTTTTTGGAGTTCTAAGGTAGGTACATCCAAATATCACATTTGGCACAAACCCACAATTACTGTAGTTGGTATTGCCATACGTGACCGGTCGCAAGCCCATCGCCGCTGCTAGAATACCAATTGGTTTTCAGGATGTTTTTTTGCCATTGGCAATGCACAAAACAATAAGCATAAGTTTCCTAAAATATGAAACGAATATCGCATGATTGAATAATCAAAGAGAGAAATATCGATATCTAATGCAATACGAATTTAATGTTCACCACGACAAAATAAACAAATAAGAAATAAGTAGCGCATTCAATCCCCGTGGGTCTTGCCATCTGTAAGCGACATTTGTTACAGAATTAACGCATTCTCTATGGTTTACTCCCCCGCAATAGACAAGTGTACTTTTAAAGATGGCGGCCTACGCGTCGTTGATATTTATGGAGGGAAAACTGTAGGGAGGTAGCCTTGAACTTCAAATCGATAAGTGTTCATTTTCTAAACAAAAGTGCTAGTTAGAAATAATAATAGGTATATCAAAGACAAAAGGTATTTATTAAATTAAATTACAAAGACCCCTTTGAAACGTCTGGCTAGGTGAATCTAGATGCCAACTCCGTGTGACTACGCCTAGATTTGTTTATTTAATAACACCATTAAATTATACACTTATATAAAATCTACACTCAATGCATACTACAATGAATACATACTACAATGATATTCATTCATAGAGTTATTTCAAAGAGTAATTGCCGAATTAGATACTCAAAGAAAAAGGTAGAAGTAGGAATGTCCAAAGATTTTTAAGAGTAGTAGAGCTCTTTGTGAAGGACTCGTCCGGGGAAGTACTACCACCACGCCTTTTTCTGCCGCCAAGCAGCAGAAAAAGTTTCGGTTTGAAGAGTGTGGCTGCCGGTGTAATTACAGCCACATGAGGTTTAACATCTGTATGCCTCGAGTTGATGGACGCAGGGCAGTGCATCGTAAGGCACGTTCCTATCGTGCGTGACTTACGAGGTAATGCTTTATTATAGTTGATGATTACCACTTAACATCAGATGGCCATCTGCTTGTTCCATCAGCTAGTTGTATAAAAAAAAGATAGAATGGCTTAGCTTACGAAAATGAAAAACCTTAATGCATACTAGCAAATACTGCCTGAACTCTAAACTAAAACAAGTTTTTACAGTTTTCCTCAGCAATGCTAAGCTTCTTGTAAGGTCGATAATTGATTAACAATTTACACACCTATGTTCCAATATTTCCAATCGAGCGTACAAAAACAAATAGTCTTTAACTGCTAAAAAATAAGGATACAAATCGCAAGAAACGTCAATTTCTCACGGTTGTTGATCAATACACCAACATCAGGTACGCTGATGTAATTGTAGGCCAGTATTTATTTATAGGTTTGATTGAAATTGGTTCTGTATGTTTGGATATGTGGTCTGTTCTTCAATAATTCAATACTTTTTTGGAGGAGGGCGCTGAAACTGCTCAGTTTTTAACTTTTGCACCTGTCAACGTTTCCATTGTTTTTTTTGTAACCCTTATGTCTTTTGTCTTTTATTCAACTAGCTGATGGAACAAGCAGATGGCCCACCTGATGTTAAGTGGTAACCATCACCTATAACAAAGCATTTTCTCGTAAGCCACGCACGATATGAAAGTGCCCTACGATGCACTGTCCTGCGTCCATCAACTTGAGGCATACAGATGTTAAGCCACATGTGTCTGTAATTACACCGGCAACTTTTCAAACCGAAACCCAGCGTTGCTGCTTGGCGGCAGAAAAAGGCGTGGTGGTAATACTTCCCCGGACGAGCCATTCACAAAGAGCCCTACTAGTCTTAAAAAATATATTTGATTATTTCTTTCTTTCCAATGATCGATTTGAGTTTTCGGAAAACGTAGGTAATAAACATAAACTAAGTCATAATCGAAACGGTCCTTGTTCAGTAAAATCAGAAGAATCAGTTTGAGGTTGCGGAGTTTTCGCCAATTCCTCGTTACAAAAGCCTCTGTCGGTAAGTATTGATTCATTATCATCATCATCGGCCTGGTCATTGCTTGCACACCTCAGTCTCAGTCTGGTTTAGTTATTAGCTATGACCAGAATGAGCTATTTAGGATGTATGTATTTGACAAAAAAATGTTGGGTCATCTGTAACTTTTACAAGTTTCACGCCTGAAACAATGAGGTAATAAATAATAGATGAACAAGCAATGATGAGCAGGATGACCGAGAAAGACCCAGTGTCACGATCGAAGATACAATGACGACACAACCCCCTTAATTAGGCACCCTAGCGTAGCTGTCAATTTAATCTGACATTTAACTAGATCTCGAAAGCTTCTGAAAACCAGTCTAGCAAATGATAGTCCACGGAACCCTAAAAATAGTAAACAACAGGACGTATAGGCTGTTCTTATAACGGTGCAGCATCCCGTTTCCCACGTGAAACGTAGCCTTTTTGCGCCATTCATGTCGCCATTTTGTTTTTACTATTTTTAATTCGGCTTTTACAACTGGAACCATATTTCATTAAGCACGGTAAGCTATCTACATGAACGTACATATTTCTTTTCTTGAAATAACTTTTACTTAAGCGCTTTGGTAGATTTTAATTGAATGTGTAATTTTAATTGGTATTTCAGAGTTTATTTTCAGAAATACCTTTGTTTTCTTAGCTGTAATCTTTGTTGTGTTAAAAAACACTGTCGAGCAAGTACTTGCTCAAGTACCGCTTGTATAGTTTTATAGCAACGTCTATAATTATCTGTACACCAGATTTATGGCTACCACTAAAAAATGTTAAAATATTAACAACCACAGTTCATTATTTCGTTCTCGTTAATTGCAGAGTAGATTACCTACCCAAACCATTGCAGTTTTTTTTTATTTATCCCTTCCGATCCCGTGTGACAGGACACCTGTATTGTTTCTTTTGCCGTGAGAAGCGATATTATGTCCAGTTTTATTGTACACTTTTATGGGAGACTTGTAGTAAATTGGACGATTATTGCTGTTTTAACCGACTGCTGAGTGGAGGGTAACAGAACTCACGCCACTGGACAGCATGTACGAATTTACTAGTATTCCGTTTGGGTTTTTGATCACCCCCTTTTATAATTACGCATATACGACTAACTACCGACCGAATCTTAGTTTTTAAAATGTTTTAAGTACTCAATATATTTATTATTATGGTTATAGAATAGTGGCCAAGGGATATAAGGGAAAATTTGAAGAGCTAGAGGCAGACCAACAAGGTCGAACGACATTGTAGTGAGAGCTGGTAATTAGTGGATGAGACTCGGAAGAGACCGGAAAAGGTGGCGTAATAAAGAGAAGGCATATACTCAGCGGGTCCAAGCGGACTGAAATCATGATGCTGAATACATTTACTGTGTTATAATAAGTGACCTTATGTGCTTCTATTTAACTCAGACAATATAACACCCAGACAGAACAAACATCAATGTTCATCACACAAATGTTTGTTCTCGGTGGGGATCGAACCCACGGCCTACAGCGCAGAAGGCAGAGCTACTACCAACTGAGCTGTGAAGGCTGTCTCAATGACAATCCAACTCATTAAAGAGACACATATCGACGGCCATATCGCTAACAGCTGTCTCTTCCAGGCAACCTGGGGATGGACTGGACTGAATATAAAAAAGAGGGGGGAGGGCTGGTGTAGGTTGGATCCTTACAGAATATACTCTATTTTAACACTAGGTTTACGGAGTGTTTAAAAAGAGGCAAACGTTGAAATCAGTACGCGGAAACTTGAAACGTAAGGAATTATCTCTCCAGGTATAATTCTGCGTTCATGTTTTGACCTCAATCTACAGGAAAGTGGTTTGCGTCGAAACCTAACTTTCCCACATGATGCTAACCACAGGATGGGGCGCGGCGGATGGGCTATCGCATCTCGTTTATTAATAACTTGTTTAGGTCGGATGTAAACAAAGAGTGCTCACTTTGAACGTACCAATGCTCAATTTATTATCAGTATAGTAATACTGATAATAAATTTAGGAGTAACATCCCAAAATTGAAAATTTTAAAGAGTAGAATCGTAGAACAACTTAGTAATAAATCGTAGTTATATAATAGTATGTATCTCTTTAATTTGTATGTAGGCATGTATTGTAGGTAAATATATATTAAGTTGGTTATTTTTATATAATAGTTGTTTTTTTTAAAGGTTTTTCTCCTTTATTGTCTCAAAGAGCACTACCACCCACTCCACATAACACAAAGGTTAACTGGAAGAAAATTCTAATTAGCATTAAGTTCGCCTATGTACTTTATTTATGAGCAATAAAGAATTTTCTTATCTTATCTTATCTTAACAACCGCTGGGTTTTCGAATAGCGATCATGGACCGGAAGATGTCACAGATCACAGGATGATCTGGACAGACAAAATATAGTCAACATTCATTGAAATCACAAAGATAACTTTGAAACGTCACAAAGATAAGTGAATCTGACAGTTCCACGCGACCAAAGCCTAGAAGAACAGGCAACAGACTCACGGCTTGGTTCCTACCTGAACCAAAGGATAGCCCGATGGACTGCTGGCATTCTGAAGGTAATTGGAACTTGGTGGATAAAGAGGGCTCCAAATCGTTAGTCTTAGAAATATTTAAGGCCTATTTCTAGCACTGATCTTCTTCATTTTGATGAAGATGTGAGTTATATTTTAAGAATGTTAGAATCTTTTGACTAATTACATAAATGGAAATGGAATGTATCAGTTGTACATTGGAAAATAAGATTGTCGGAGGAAATCTATGAAAAAGAAGAACTATTATCGTTAATCATTTTAAACTTAATGCATAAACATATAACTTATTGCTCTTAGAAGTCGACACGAACAGAAATGATAGATTATACCAACAATTTGTCATAACAATTTACGAATTACTAAAAACCAATAAATCATATTCGAAATTTGAATTAACCTAAAACTAATCCGCCGCGCAACGTTCCCACGCACAGCCATCGAGAATAATAGATTAATCAGTTTTCTTTTTAAATTTACACTTACGTCATGAAGCCTAATGAATTGGCCACGATTTTATTACATGTGTCCGTATTCTGTAATGAATCATTATCTCCTTGAAAAGCTTATGAAGACATAGACAATGAGTAGGTATGACTTGCACGATCTTGCACGATTCTCGCGTGCTACCGAAAAAAAAGTAGCCTGTAAGCTCAGGTCACAAGTTATTAATTATAATAAAACAGAAAAAGACACAGGATACAGTTATTTTGAGTATTTTGAGACTAAAATGGGTCCAACTTTATTTCATAAAAAGGTTAGAGGTATATTTTTATACTACTTGCTAATGTAATCAGCAGGCCCACCTGATGTTAAGTGGTTACCGTCACCTATAACAAAACATTGCCTAGTAAGTCACGCACCATAGGAATGTGCCCTATGATGCACTGTCCAGCGTCTATCAACAAAAAATTACATATAGAGCTTTTTTTTTACTTTTATTTGTTATAACAAGGGATGTCTACCGTACCTTGCCTAGATTGTAACCGTGCGTGAATTATACGTATTTTGTATTAGTATATATTTAAAATGTATATGTTATCGTTGAAAATAATAAGGTTTATATTTAATTAAAAGATTACTATGTTAATTTATAATACAACTTTCCATTTATACTACAACAAGACATTCAATTACTATAAATGTATAAATTACTATAAACAGATAATAATGTAAATTATAACCCATCAAAAACATAGACAACTTTTTATACATTCCCTAAATAAAAACATTAGACTAATCAAATCGAATGGACGTCTCAATATCGATTCTACCAGTTATGTTTACAAACAGAATCGAACCGAGTGACAAATCGATATATCGCATCGAAAGGTGATGTTCCCACGGTGCCCGTGAGAACGTCTAAGCGAGAGCGATGCGAGAGTGGGACAGGTGATGCGTGATTGCGACATCTCTCCGTGGAAGAGCGAGACGGTCAGTTTCGGGTAATGATAGCTTGGTTTAGATGTTTTTTGAAGGCCGTCGAAATTTACAGCAACAGTGAGTCATAAAGATCTAACAATCCAGACTTGTTACGAGTATGTCGAAATCCGATAAGATTTTCAAGTTAAGTATTTTTTTCTATGTTTTATGTACTTAATTAATATTAGTTTTATTTATACTTAAGTAATTAATATTAGTAAGTCATTCAAAGATTTTTTTTGTAGGAAATATTAAAAACATGTGAAACAGCTTCACTAATTTGATCCCCAGGCACGGTAGATATCCACTCAGATCTCTGAGTACTTAGTACGAACTCTAGATCATTTTTGAAAATGACTTAGACAGGGATAAAACTAATAAATAATGTTTATACCTACTGATTACGATTTAGTGGAGTTATTTTGTAAATCGTTTATTGTAAGTACATAATTAGTACATTCAGTAACTAATTGTACATAAATACTTGTGATTTTCTTTGTAAAAAATCTAACAGAATCATAAAAAACGATAGAGGAAACAGCTATGTCGATGACCTCTAGATTAGGGCTGTCCAAAACAAAAGACAAACGAATTTTCGCTGACATTTCAAAATTGGAATCAGGAAGTTATTTTTTTTTATTTTAGTGTTAAAGTCATACATGGTTTTCTATTTGAATGACGCCATCGAAACCACGATTGCCAATTTCAAAATTGGAATCAGGAAACAAACACTTTTTTTATTAATTTCAAGTATGAAAGGCATACAAGGTGTCGTATTTGAATAATGCCATAGACATTATGGATACCAGCGGAAATGGACAGCTATATTACAATCAGGTGCCGTACAAGGCAGGTGAGTGTCAATAATAGATTCTATACACTCACTAACCCCGGAAGTCAAACATCTTGCAAATTAAAACGCTTATAAATTCGCAGCTTGTGCGTGTAACCGCATAAATCAAAGCCTATACCCATAACAATACGGTCTATATTCGAGTGAGTTCTTTGTATTACGAAGTGTACTTCTATGGAAATAAAGCGTAATTGAAGTTTACACCTGTATAAGTACAGGTATTTGATAAATACAGTTGAAATTGCTCCTTATTTCCTACGCAATAAAGTCGATTATGAAATGGAATTTGCACCGGTTCAATGCAACATAACTCTATACATTTTCGTGTTAATATTCAATCTTATTCCACCGCAATAAGACAGTTTTGTTATACGTTAACGTTCTCACGGTTTTCGACGAAATTTGGAAACAGTTTTTTCTGTCAAAGGGTTGTCTTGTCTTGTCACATCTGGATGCCAAACACTCTTCTATTGTCATAATAATTTTTATGACTTTTATTTATGTTTGTGGGAAATTATAGGCATAAAAGTAATTTTAGTATTGTTAAATGCTCTCAAAACAAACGTTACTCAAAATGAAACACTGCTCAAAGTTAGATCTGTCACTGTTTGTCTTTACACATTGGTGAGAGATGGTAATTGTCTTAAATTAATAATTACAGCCTAAAATCTAATAAAAAACTGATAACTCATGTTTATTTAATGTAAATTTAATATAAATAAAGTTTGCTTTACTATATTTCGTACTTATTCAAACTTTTATGTATGAAAACTGGTTCGGAATAATGATATTTTCGCGGTAAGGTATTTATTGAATAAAATCACAAGGATCACTTTGAAACGCCTCAAAGCTAGGTGACTCTAGGTGCCAGTTCCACGCGACCAAAGCCTAGAAGAACAGGCAATAAACTTACGGCTTGGTTCCTACCGCTCTTTGTTACAATGTATTATAATACAATATTGAAGCTCCAGAATGGTGCCAATCGAATTTAGTCTCGGTTGATAGCGATTTATCATAAATAACTTCCGTGATTCCATATCTTTTAAAATGTTGAAACGTGCGAGCGAGAGGTACATCAGCAGTTGTCTTCGCCAAGTTGATCAAAGCCACCGAAATAGGCCGTGGTAAAAGTTTGTACTGTAGCATCGTACCTTCACAGTATACTCTCTCGTGGTTCGTGGCTTCTCATGACCTCCCGGCCCCGCTCGCACCTTTGTACAACCAGTTTAAAGGTTATAATATCGATTTGAACTAAACATAGCGTTACTGCTTGTATTGTATAACCCTCTTGAAATCGCGCTTCACGCAAACTTGCGTAGGTATAGTACCTTAATTTATTTTATTCAAAATAATTTGAACGGGTAAGAGCTGATTTCACCATGCTCTGTTAGTTGCTAATCAAGGATTAACAGGCTGTTAAATCTAACCTTGGATGTCAAACGCGTACATTTTGACATATTTAACGGCCCTTTTATCCTTTGTTAATCTAACAGAGCATGGTGAAATCAGCTCTAATACGGCCAATTATACTAATTATACTAAGTTACAAAGATTAAAAGAAAAAATAATTATAATTAAAAATGACGAAACAACACACAAAATAAAAAGTTTAGTCTACCTAAATGAATTACTACTAATTTAAATTTCAAAAGATGAGATTTTGAAATTTCTAGACCCGACAAGAATAAAAGCTTCTTCCCAAAACCAAGCTTATTGTTATCTTCTATGCTTTGTAGGTCATTTTCTATATTTTTAGGAATAAATAAATATTAGTGGTCATTCCACACATTAATGTTTTGGGGATCGATCTCACGGCCTATATCGCCGAAGGCAGATCTACCAACTGAGGTATGAGGGCTGTTTAAATCTACACTAATATTATAAAGAGAAAAGATTTGTATTTTTGTTGTTTTGTTGTTTTGTTGTTTTGTTGTTTTGTATGTAACGAATAGGCTCAAAAACTACTGGTCCGATTTCAAAAATTCTTTCACCATTAGAATGCTACATTATCCCTGAGTAACATAGGCTACATTATATTTTCAAAAAAATCAGGGATCCTTACTAAAACTCTAATAATGTAACCCAAGGTGGAAAAAGAAAACCTTACATCGCGTGCGCTGCGAAAACTATTGATGATAGAACAAAATAATGTACTACGATTTTGTAGAACACGTCACCATCTACAAAAAATGTCGCGACAGCATATGTCTAACTATTATAGTTATGTCACAATAAGTGTTCTTTTATTAAAAAAAATTAATTGAAATGCCGCCGATAGAAAAGGGTCTTTATTTGTACCTTGGTATTAATCCTTATCCAAATAAATCTTTTCATAATTAAGACTGGTTCAATACCTATACATTACTTCTTGAATTTTTCAAATCGGACATTCCATTCAAAAGATTTTAAAAATATAAGGTCACGGGGCGCGTTCTCACCCAGCGCGGGCCCGGGCAAGGCGCGAGTTAGAAGTGACTTGAACCCACCACGGTCTAAGTTTATCCTAAAACGTTGAAAAAATTTATGTCCACCCATGCGAAGCTGGGACAGGCCGCTAGTATTATATAAATTTATATTCACCTTTTTGTCTGAACTTTCTAGTCAAACTATGATGAAATCAAGACTGAATGTAAAACAAAACGCGTCAAAGTAATAAAACTAGATAATCTTGATAATCACCGCATATGATCTTAGCTATATAGTTTTATGTCAATTCGTGATCAGAATAAAAATATATATATGTTACACTTGTTCAAACTTTCTCAGAGTGAGGTTAGACAATTTCTGCGTTTAAAGAAACCACAAAAATGAAGTAAAAAGATAGTTAGCTGATAATGATGATATTTTATTGATTTGTTTGTTTATTTATTTACCACCACTACCCTTTACAGAAGTTTCTACTGGCTTGAAGTTTATAAATAATTCGAATATAAAATAAAGGCTGTAGCTGTGGGAGTTGCACTTTCGCATTTACATGACATAGTAAAAAAACGTATATCATCATAAGTTTTTAAATATTTATATTTTTATTTGAGTTCAAATTACGTTTACATGACAATAGATAACAAAAATAGCCATAGATAATGTATTTTAATAAAAATATGATATTTTAAATCTGATTTACCCTATCGATAAATAGTTGTCGAGTCGTCGTCGAGTTATTATCCCTGAAAAGCGGTACTGACCTACCTTATTTACCTATAAGACCTTATTTTACCATACTTCAGGTAAATAAATACATTTCATTTCACAAAGGTTAACCGGAAGAAAAATCTAATTAACATTATGTTTGTATTCATTGTAGTATTGCCAAACAGTTACCTCAGTCCGATCCCCAAACCTAAACCCGGAATGTATCCGTTCTAAACAGACCCGTAGCGTCTCGCAGCATTCAACGCATTCACTGACCACTAATGACCGTGGGAACAGAGCGCTGTAGGTACCGTCATTTTGTTTCGAAATTATCTGACGTTCCGTTTTTGTTCAATTAAAAACAGTCCAGTCACGATTTGGGAAAGGTATAAGGTTAGATATGATTATTAATTAGAAAGATCTATTGAGCGTGACTTACGATGCAATGCTTTGTTATAGGTGATGGTTACCACTTACCATCAGGTAGCCTTCGCTTGTTACACCAAAATTTGTATAGAAAAAAAGGTCTGTAAGAAGGATTTTTTTTATTGCTAAAAGTACCTACTACGTTAAAAATTTAAAATTAAAATGCAACTTTTGAAATATCATGTTTATGATCGATTCTTTTTATTCAAAAATCGATATTTACCATTATTCGATCGATTTTTTTATGGTGGTGTTGGATTTTAAGTGCGCCTCAAAAAGGCTCCTTTCGAGCACAAAAATAAATCTAAAACATATAGACGTAGGCATCTAGGTAGTTTAGTAAAACACCTTTTATGTACAAAATAGAAGATGCCGACCGTCATTGCATCTGGACGATAAATTTTATACAGAAATGCATCAGCTGGCTCCTCCACACCTTTCCGCAATTTAAACTCTCCATCCTCTTCATGCATTAACCTGACTGTATCTTTTATCTCGTTCGTACCTGGTAGTGGCGACTACACAGCTGTTAATTTTTTTTGTACAATTTTTTCATAAAATATAGTTAACTATTATCTATTCTTAGTTCGATTGCTACGATTAATCACGATACGATAAGAGTAAATTTTTCTGTACTCCATTCAATTATGTATTGAAAATGTACAATATTTGTATCCTTCAAAAAACCGTTGAGAATCGATTATCGTAAACTCGATCAACTGATAGATAACGTGCAATGAAAGAGTCTTTTTCAAATATCGAAGTTGATAACAAAACTCCATAGACAAGTTTTTTTTCAGAATCGCCAAAAGCATTGGTCGGTTGCGCTCCGTAAATTCGATCAGCTGACAGATTGCAATGAATAAGACTTTTTCAAATTTCGAAGGTACAAAACCATACTGTTTTTTTTTTATTGCTAAAGGCAATGGCCACGCTCCGTACAGCCTAGGGAAGGTCGAATGCAGAAAAAAAGCTGACAATAGACCAGATGTTCGGGACTTTTAAATGTCAGAGCAGCTGATCCTGGCAAACAAGTTAGGGCTGTCTCTCGAAAGGTAAGTTATTATTATAGGAAGTAAATAAATATAAAATTTAACTTAATGTATTCTTAAATAATATACCCCATGCCCCATTTAATTATTGACTAAAACAAACCCTTTAACAGTTTTTTTTCACCTTAGTTAAATAAACTAGTTAAATAAATAATCTTCTACCTAACCCACTGCCTAAAGAAAAACTAAAAAAAAAAATATTTTATTTATGAGTAGATAATTATTGTGTAAATTTTAAAACATTGAGTTTATTTTGTGTGATCTGAATTTTTTATTATCATATTAATACCTAGAGCTCAAAAACAAAATTAAAGTTTTTTTTTAAAGGTTTGTTTTCTTTCAACCTATCTTCGGGATTTTTACTGGAAATTCTATTAGTTAAGTATAAACCAACATTATTAAAGCGCTTTAAATATGCGCGCTATCTTTATAAATTACCGTGTTAATTATCAATAGTAATTAATTACCATGATAGTATATTTAATCGTTATCGGAATGTATTAGAGTGCTCTTAGGTAATTAATTAAAACGCGTTGCATAATAAATATAGCGGATGTCTACCGTGCTGGGTGAATTCGTGGGCCTGTTTTATTAGTTCTAAGAATAATGTTCATGTTACTTTTATTCATAAATTGTTATTTCCAAATCTGACATGTTCCAATTAGTCGTATATTTTTTTTTCTTTTCTTGTGGTGTAGTGTACAATAAAGTGTCCACACAAGTGTAAACAAGTGTCTGGACAGCTTTCACAGCTCAGTTGGTAGTAACTCTGCCTTCTGCGCCGTAGGCCGTGGGTTCGATCCCCTCCGAGAACAAACATTTGTGTGATGAACATAGATGTTTGTTCTCTGTCTGGGTGTTATAATATTATAAGTATGCATTTACAAAAAAATAAGTATGTATGTATTATATCAGCTATCTGGTTCCCATATTACAAGCTGTGCTTAGTTTGGGGCTAGATAGTGCTATGTGGAAAGTCCACTAATTATTATTATTATATATCTATCTATCGATCTACCTACTTAACTTTTTATTTATTCTAAATTGATGCAGGTAATTAGATAAGTTATATATTTTTTGTCTCGTTTGACAACCCTAGCACGAACGCTGGCGCACGCCTTAAAGATCCCGTTGCGAAACAGCTGTTCTAAGTTTGAAAATATGCGCGAGTGAGACAAAATGATACTTCAGGTAAGATAGAAAGAGATAGCTTTATGGCATATGTTTGTAACTGATAAGACTGAAAGTTAGGTAAGAAGAATGAAGATAAGTACCGACATAATGTAACAAAGTGTGTATAACATATTTTGCGATTTTTTAAAAAGAAACGTATTTTTTAAAAATAGAACTTTGATTGTTTTTAATAACGACTTAAATGAAAATAATGAAATATTATGAGAATGAAGCGAAAGAGGTATGTAAGGATCGTAGCAAGTGGAAATCCGTGGTCTCTGTCTCTGCCTATGGGAAACAGGCGTGATTTTATGTATGCACTAGCTGGTGCCCGCGACTTCGTCTGCGCAGGATTAGTATTTCGAGTAGCTATTAGTAGTATTGTAAAGTTTCATTAAAATCCATCCAGTAGTTTTTACGTGAAAGAGTAACAAACATCCATCCATCCATACTTTCAATCTTTCGCGTTTATAATCAGTGCTAATGTATAGGTTTAGGTATCATTCTATATAACGCTGGGAATTTTACATAAAACAATACGGACACGATAAAAACCATATTTCCTATTGATAAGGTTAGCTTATCTATAACTATATTATTAATGCAAAATAGCGCGGGATATTATAAAGATATGGATGTGTCAATCATTAATAGGTAATTTGAAAAACCAGTATAATATGAGCTTCCGTTTGCTAGAGTTCAAATTACTTCGTAGTTCAGTTTACATGAGGCTAAACATTTGCATGCCTTATTGATGGACGCAGGACAGTGCATCGTAGGGCACGTTCCTATCGCACGTGACTAACGAGGCAATGCTTTGTTATAGGTGATGGTTACCACTTAACATCAGTGGGTCATCTGCTTGTTCCATCAGTATAAAAAGTTGCCATTCGAGCACTTGTACCAATTGATACTAATATGCGAGATTTTGGGCCCATAACCATTTTCTATAGGTCGTAGTTGCTAGTCCCTATAGGCAGGACCAACCTTCTGAAGGAAGCACCTTTGACAAGGGCTCTTCGATTAATAAATAGTTTGAGAGAAGAGGAAGATTTTGACCTTTTTGTGGTTTCCCTGACGAAATTCACAGAAGGTGCTTTGATGTCTCTCAGCAGATAAGTTAGATAATAGTTAGTTTAAAAATTGTTTTTCAATGTCGATTTAGTTTTTACTGTTAGGGCATTGTAAATAAATAAATAAATAAAATAAATAAATCTTGAGCCGAACAAAACAACTGAGCTGTGTTACCAATCTGCCATACAATACTGGGCCCATAACCATTTTCTCGAGTTATTAGTTCTAAATTTGAGAGCACTGATGGTCTAGTCATCTAGTGGTAGCGGCCACATCTTCCGATCCTAAAGTCGTGGGTTCGAGACCAGTCGTGCACCAATGATTTTCTATGTTCAAAAATGTACCCTCAAACGGCGAAGGAAAACATCGTGAGGAAACCGGCATGTCGTAGAACCTAAAAAGTTCTATAACATGTGTTAAGTGCTCGAAAGGAGCCTCTTGAGTGAGGCGCACTAAAAATCCTTTCACCACACTGTTTCGAAAGAAACTAGCGACACGACAAGAGAGAGTTCTAAATTAAGTTTCTCCCCTAATCTAGCCGTAAAGCCGACACAGCTGTCATGTCATAAGACCGGAACTGAGCGGAAATCGGCGAACAATTGTCTCGCATCTGGCGTCAATGGCTTTAGGTGATAAGGCTGCCAGATGCTCGCTTTGTTTAAGAGCGTCGGAAAACAATGAGGTTACCTTTTCGGCTTTGTTTGTTTGTTTACTCGTCTGACATTTGGTTGATTTTATTAGCTTTTACAAAAGTCCAAAGGTATTTATTCAGTTCACAAGGATAACTTTGAAACGTCTTAAAACCAGGTGAATATGTGCCAGTTCCACGCGACCAAGCCTAGAAGAACAAGAAACAAACTTACGGCTTGGTTCCTGCCGTTCTTTTGTATCCTTTTTACAGTATCAAATACAACAAATCATCATCATATCAACCCGGTATCACTGACTGCCGGGTATAGACCTTCTTTCTTGAATAGCTCTTCGGCCTGACTTTGGTCACCATTCATTGTTCGTGAAAATAGACGAATAGAGTCATTAGTCACACATCGTCGTAATTGGGAAAAAACCGGCCAAGTGCGAGTCGGACTCGCGCCGGAAGGGTTCCGTACCATTATCTATAAAAACGGTAAAAAAATCAATGAAGTGCCATTAGTGCCAAAGTAATTGTTGCGTGAATCCATCAATATGTTTTTTGCTACCAATCCAGCAACCACGCTAAAGTACCATTGCTTATTCAACCTTTTATTTTAAAGAATTTGTACAGTACCGTATGTCGCATGCAAAAAGAGTATAAGACAATTTCTTCATTTTTTGCATTTCAAAACAAAGTTTCTCAATTAATTTAATTACTACTTTACAATTATTATTAAGGTTAAGCGCGTTTTAAACGAGTTGATTCTTGGTTTTATTATTTTTTAACGCGTTAAATTAAAAGTTTCGATGAAACTTTTCATTTAACGCGTTAAAATATTATAAATCGCTTAGGAATAGTGTAGTTACAGTGCATTACGTAATTGTTGAAATCGGTTTGTAAATAGGTAAAAAAAGATTAAGGCGAATACAAGAGCTAATGTGACTCTCGCTCGCACGTTTCGTTCGACATGTTGAAAGATATAAAATCACTAAACGCATTTTCGAAAAACCATTTTGTGTGCAATCACATTGCACACAGTTTAGTAAAAAAATCATTTTGATCGATACATGTTTTCCTACTCAAAAGAGTAAGTGAGTAAGTGTTGTACCTACCTAGGAAGGTACACCACTTTAGGTTTTAGCTCTTACACTCAATTATTTAGGTACCTACCTAAATAATTGAGTGTATTTGAGCATTGGCCACTCAAGGTGCAAAGACAGGTGGCACACCAGAAAAACAGGATCACTAGCAGACCCGGCAGATGGCACGCGCCATAAGTTAATACGTGTAAAATATACATTTTATTGCATCGCCGGTTTTTATGACATTTTAGTGCGAATACTGCGAAATTTGCATTTTATGGGCTTCCAAACTAAACTGGGGTAGGTATTTTTTTTAGGATCGTTAGTTTAAAATACACAAATATCATAATAATGTCGAACCTGTGCTCATCTATTTTTCTTTTAATACTACTTGCTGATGGAACTAGCAGGCCACCTGATGTTAAGTGGTAACTATCACCAATAACAAAGCATTGCCTCAAATATCATAATAATGTCGAACCTGTGCTCATCTATTTTTCTTTTAATACTACTTGCTGATGGAACTAGCAGGCCACCTGATGTTAAGTGGTAACTATCACCAATAACAAAGCATTGCCTCGTAAGTCACGCACAATAAGAAAGTGCCCTGCGGTGCACTGCCCTGCGTCCATCAACTTGAGGCATACAGATGTTAAGAGCTGATTTCACCATGCTCTGTTAGTTACTAATCAAGGATAAACAGGCCGTTAAATCTAACCTTAGATGTCTATGGTGAAATCAGCTCTAAGCCTCATGTGCCTGTAATTACACCGCTGCTTGGCTGCAGAAAAAGGCGTGGTGGTAGTGCTTCCCCGGACGAGCCCTTCGCAAAGAGCTCAACTACTCTTTTTGCGTCAAATCTAACTCCAATAAAATTGGGCCATCTATTTCATTTAAAATATTATGTATTTTTTAGTCTTCAATATTGTACATTGTTAGAGGTACACATATACAGATAAAACCACGCAATGCCAAAGAAAAATGACACTTACTACAATAACATAAAAGCGAGCAGAGTTTAGTTTACTAGGTTCTGTCTTATCCATGTTTAAAACATTCATTTTATTATGTACATAAATAGTATTTATTTAACTGCATTAAAGTTTCACAGGCTTTATGCACAGAAGACAGTTTATGCCACAAACCTTATCAGGACATTAAAATTGAACTGTTTAGTTTTTAATATATTGAGAAACATTAAAATGAAGAATAAAAAAATAGATTAGCAAGCTATTGATTATGAATTCGCAAATAATACAGTCATAAAACTAATAATTATATTACGAATTGTTATTAAAACAATATACATATCGACATCATTAAGAAACAGTGCAAAATCCCACACTTTTTAAAAAGTCCGTTAGGTAATTGTTCATCAAGGACGATCCAAGCAAAACATAACGACCGCATCACGCAAACTGTCACAACTCATAAATCCCATTTTAAAACCGAGATAAAAAATAAACTAATTTTCTTGTGATTTATTGTGACATAAAAAGTATATGGGAAAGTCTTGCTCTAAATTCATATCAAGATACTTTATCTGATATAGTCAAAAAAACCGTTAAAAGTAAACTCACCGAGTCCGATTTTTTTCTTGATTTTCTTCAACACCTTCATTTTGGAGCCTTTCTTGTCCTTTACCGGAGTGATCTCTGGCTCTAGAGCCATGGGGGGTAACACGAGCGTCTGAGGAGGCATCACACCATGGCCCGAAGCCCTGGGGCAGGCCGGACAGTGGCACGGGCCCCTAGCCTGCCTCACGCTCATACAATTGCTTACTCCCATCATTTGTTATATCCTTATAAAGAAAACTTTAATTCATATCACACAAGAGTCACGAATTCACAGTCACGTTTGTATAATGTTGCTGTCACGATATTAGATAATCCCGAAGACGCGAAACGACCGCTCGCGACGCGGCCTATCGGCGGAGTGACGGCTTTCCTCAACGCAAGCTAAGCCCTAGGCTGCGTGCGCATTCAACCAGCCCTTGCAGCTGTCTCTGTCCCCGCTGTGGGTTAAACAGAGACGGAACTGGGAGAATGTCAACAGGGGTAGCTTTTTATTTTCGGAATTAGCAGATGAATTGGACAAAGGGCTTTTCTGTTTTAGCTGCGCTAATTTTTTCTGTCCTTTGTGCGATCAGCGGGTTTTATCAGCTTTTGTTATATGTATAGGTATTCTTAGAGTTAATCTTACAGATATTAAGACTGATGATAATGTTGTTTTAATAAACTGTGCCTTTGCAGAGTTTAGATATTGCCAACTTAAATCCACATCCAATCCTTAATTCGTATACTTTCATAAGTCTTTTATACCGATCAAAAACTAATCTACCTAAATTATTATTATAATATCAATACATTGAAATTTTCATTCATTTAATTTGTTAACTTACACTTTACACATAAGTTTTTTTATAATATCTCAATAATTATGATCGAGTGAGATTCGAATCCAAGACCTTCAATCGTGCGTCGTGGATTTCATCCCTCGCTTCATACTATTTGGGATATTTTTTTAATTGTAAGTTATTGCTTTCTTCACGACTTGAGATTTCATCTCTGGTGGTCCAATCTTACCCCTATGCGGGTTCATTCGTTGGAACTGAAAATTTTAATGATTAGCCAGAATGTTGAAAGAAAATGGAAAGAAATATTTTTTTTGAGAGGTTAAATTAATTTATCATTCAATTTTAATTGTTACAGTACATTGCCTATCATACCACTAAATATAAATAAAAGAAAAGAGTCTTATTTCTTTATATTATTATTTAGTACCTAAATACTTTGGCGGAACTATTAGCATTAACCACTTACGCATCTTTATTCTTAGAAACTTGTAAATTGATATAAAAGGGTTTTAAATTATTTTTATCGTTAAATTACAGAGTAATTCGTTACTCGTCCAAAATATATGTCATATCTTACTTTGTTTTACAAGATTGCAAAGGTGACATTTAAATTATTATTTAGTTCGTGTCTTCTATTATTCCAATGTTATAAATAATATTTTTTTTTAAATTAAGGGTCTATATCTGGCGAGTTAAGTTTCTTCGTGCTTATAGAAAGTATTATACTAGCATGCAGTTTAAGTATAATATGTGGTATTATTCTTCTTTAATCCACGTCTATGCCACATTGCGCCAGATGCGAGCCTGCACCTTGCTTGGAGACTGCACGCGCGAGTTTTTGTACCTCCCAATTTTCGCGACATCTGGATCTTTTGAAGGTTCATAGACCTTGTCGAGATCATTTTATATCTACACAAATATGTATGTTTTCTAACATTCTGCTGTTCTGTCGGTCTCTTTCGTTTTAGAAAAATCATCCGGTTAAATTGAATGGTTTAAAATACAATACAATACGCCTCAAAGAGTCTCCTTTCGAGAACTTGACCCATGTTCTAGAGCTTTTCGGGTTCTACAAAATGCCGGTTTCCTCACTATGTTTTCCTTCTCTGTTTTGAAGTACTGTCACTGTATGTATCTACTAACATTCTGCCGTTCTTCTATCGGTCTCATTCGTTTTAGAAAAATAATCTTGGTTCTAAAATACAATAAGCCGCCCTTTGGCTACAATCTCACCTGATGGTAACCGACGTTGAATCCGACTATGGAACAAAACGATCTTGAAGACACCTATTCAATCACACACCTTTTTTTCACCTATATTTACAAAATGATCGGTACTAAATACCTGCTTTATTTTTTTTACGCTATCCATTAACATTAGCAGTATAGTGATTAGATAGGTAAACTGATAGATATAATAGTCAGTACTCAAAAATAAAGGAATTGAGCTGAATTTCAGCACAGGCCTTTTTTTATACTACTTGCTGATGGAACAAGCATATGGCCAACCTGATGTGCAGTAGTAACCATCACCTATAACAAAGCATTGCCTCGCAAGTCACGCACGATAGAAACTTGCCCTACGATGCACTGCCTGCGTCCATCAACTTGAGGCATACAGATAGAAAGCCTCATATGCCTGTAATTACACCGGCAACTACACTCTTCAAACCGAAACACAGCATCGATCGCTGCTTGGCAGTAGTAAGCATGGTGGTAGTACGAGCCAACCGCACTCTTCAAACCGAAACACAGCGTTGCTGCTTGGCGGCAGAAAAAGGCGTGGTGATAGTACTTCCTTGGACGAGCCCCACACAAAGATCTCTGCTACTTGATCGATACATGTTTTCCTACTCAAAAGTTTGCTCTACTAGTTTTCGGAAATAAACAAACTTTTAAGTAGGAAAAATTGCATCGATCAAAATGAAATTTTTACTAAACTGTGTGCAATGTGATTGTGCACAAAATGGTTAATTGCGATTTTTCGAAAATGAGTTTAGTGATTTTATATCTTTCAACATGTCGAAACGTGTGAGCGAGAGTCACATTAGCTCTTGTCATCGCCTTAAAACGCTTTTTTTTATCCAAATTTGTGTTCCAA
Organism: Chloroclysta siterata; assembly: GCA_932294275.1. Lineage (NCBI taxonomy): Eukaryota > Metazoa > Arthropoda > Insecta > Lepidoptera > Geometridae > Chloroclysta > Chloroclysta siterata. Next base: position 6,174,162 of record OW028595.1, read on the forward strand.
TTTACGTTTCCCATTTAACAATGCGCCGATGCGTCATACCCTGCACCTTCTCCTTTCATTAGTACCAATTAGTAGATTGGCCGAGTCATAAGGTTAATAGCTTCCTTTTACATTGTTAAACAGGGCAATCTCAACGGATACTACCTATTATCTATATCTACACTAATATTATAAAGAGGTAACATTTGTATTTTTGTATGTAACGAATAGGCTCAAAAACTACTGGTCCGATTTCAATAATTCTTTCACCATTAGAATGCTACATTATCCCTGAGTAACATAGGCTATATTATATTTTCAAAAAAATCAGGGAATGCGTGACCCGTGGACCCGTTAACATTTTTAATTTCGTCATATCTTTTGAATGGAATGTCCGATTTGAAAAATTTAAGAAGTAATCTATAGGTATTGAAACCGTCTTAATTATAAAATAATTTATTTGGATAAGGATTAATACCAAGGTATAAATAAAGACCCTTTTCTAGCGGCGGCATTTCAATTATTTTTTTATAATAAAAGAACACTTATTGTGACATAACTATAATAGTTAGACATATGCTGTCGCGACATTTTTTGTAGATTATGACTTGTTCTACAAAATCGTAGTACATTATTTTGTTCTATCATCAATAGTTTTCGCAGCGCACGCGATGTAAGGTTTTTTGTTTTCCACCTTGGGTTACATTATTGAAGTTTTAGTAAGGATCCCTGATTTTTTTGAAAATATAATATAGCCTATGTTACTCAGGGATAATGTACCATTCTAATGGTGAAAGAATTTTTGAAATCGGACCATTAGTTTTTGAGCCTATTCGTTACATACAAAAATACAAAAATACAAATCTTACCTCTTTATAATATTAGTGTAGAAGTAGACGCGAGGCTCGAACCCACACGGTCTAAGTTTATCCTAAAATGTTTAAAAAATTTATGACCACCCATGCGAAGCTGGGACAGGCCGCTAGTTACTTATATTTTAAAAAGCCCTAATTTTTTAATACTCAACACGAGTTTAGGTTCACACGTAGATGTAAGGGGTAAGAATCACATAGGGTATAACAACATAAGAGTAGTAGAGCTCTTTGTGTGTGTCTCGTCCGGGGAAGTACTACCACCACGCCTTTTTCTGCCGCCAAGCAGCAACGCCGTGTTTCGGTTTGAAGAGTGCGGTTGCCGGTGTAATTACAGGCACATAAGGCTTAACATCTGTATGCCTCAAGTTGATGGACGAAGGGCAGTGCATCGTAGGGCACGTTTGTATCGTGCGTGACTTACGAGACAATGCTTTGTTATAGGTGATGGTTACCAATTAACATTAGGTGGGCCATCTGCTTGTCCCATCAGCTAGTTGTACAAAAAATTAAGCTTAGGAGAGTGGGTTAAGCTTAGGAGAGTTATTACTTAACAAAAATAAACTTGAAATAAGCTCGACCCTTCGAACCTGAATTCTTGCATTAACATTACTAGATATTCACAAGTACAGTTAAAATTCGAAAAATACTATCAAAAGTTAGCAGTTGCAGTTAAAATTTCTTGCAAAAAATGTATTATTTTAATTGTTATCATCTTGCTAAGCTGCGTTCGCATCTGTAACATTTCCCGTTTTCAATTACAATATAATTGATCAAGGTGTACAACCACATACCTTTATTACCTACACAATAAGACTCAAAGTAATCCAGCAAAAAAGACAAAGCTACAATGCATTTCTAAATTCCATCTAAATATCGACTCTATCGTTTGTAAATTTAGTTTGAAAATCGATATTGTCAACATTCGTAAAAGCTGCATTAATACAGCCCATTTCTACTCTAATCATAATATTCTATTACCTACGCCTCAAGGTCTAAAATCCCCCGAAATAACAGAAAATAGACTTGTTGCCGCATACTCGATTCAGGTCGACGCGTCATCAGGTATCCGAATCCTTATTCCTTACACTTTAAGGTCGATTATTGTTAGACTCGCGATGTTTATCGACATGTGTGTTAGAAAGGTGGTGTACCATTTTTTTGCCAATAATGAGAGGGTGTGGAAAGTTCACTGGAAAGGGCACGTGTACTAGTTACTAGTATGTATTCTGTGGTTCTGGTCTAAAGGTGACGCGTGCCATCTTTGAGTGTAATTTAGGGTAGTTATAAAAACTAAATTGTACTTACATTTATGGGTAAAGGTACTGTTATAATTATCCTACTAATATATTATTGCGAAATGCGAAAGTTACAACTATAGATTAACCTTTTAGATCCAAATACTATTGTTTTAGCTGCTAGGTATATTCTTTTTTATTAGGGTTCCGTACCCAATGGGTAAAACGGGACTCTATTACTAAGACTCCGCTGTCCGTCCGTCTTTTTGTCTGTCTGTCACCAGGCTGTATCTTATAAACAAACTTGCAACAAACGTGATTTTTTTGCTCAGTTTTGCTCGATACTGATAACAGCAACAGGTAGACGCTTGAAATATTCACAGAATATTTAGTTCTTTATATCGTCGTTGTGGTGCGAGAAGTGACTAAGTGACATTTTTTGCCAAAATAAATTAATGATGCCAAAGTGTTTTCCAACCCATTATGTATCTTCTCAGAAAGTAATATAGCTGCTTTTATTAAAATTTTAGATAATACAAGAATGTCAGAATCAGAAGTGCATAACTAACTACCAGAAGAGGCATAAACCTGCCTACAAAAATCATCTAAGGGTTCTTAAGTAATTTAATTCAATCACTTTACTTACAATATTTTGCAAGTACTGGGGCTGCACTGCTCATTAAAGTCACTTAGTTACATTTCGCATGCAATGTATTCGATCCACCTAATTAGAATAATGATGTACGCAGAATAATAACTTAATGCATACAGAAAGTTAATTAACTCACCAAATATCATCGTATTGAGTATAGCCAGAATTAACTTACTTTTTATTATGTATCTCAGTAACCTTAGAATTATTTACATAATTTGTTGAAGTAAGCGTTCGTGTGCAAGGTAAGTTTATCTATAGTTTGTATGAAGAAACCACTTTGGTAACTATAAGCGTTGATGAGTTACACCAATTCTAAGAACATAAAACTTTCAAACGCGGCTATCTCGAAACTAGCTTTTTGCACTTAATTACTTCTCGCACCACCACGACGATATGTATATTCACTTAAAAAAAATAAGGGCCCGGTGTCTGAAAGCCCGATTAAAACTAATCGCATGTCAAGTCGCTTGCTATCTCTATCTAATTCGATGTAATAGCTGAAATGGCGAGTGACTTGACATCCGATTAGTTTTGATCGAGCTTTCAGGAACCAGCCGTAAAATAATTAGAGTCGTTGAAAATATCTATGGATTTTCATTTACGTTTCTAAATACATAGCGACCTTCAATTATATCGATTTATAGTTTGTGCAAGGTTGGCTAGAAAAGGGTTTACGCTAAAAGTTATTTTTTTTCCAGAGTTTCACTTTTTTATTAAATCCTACTAATATTATAAACGCGAAAGTTTCTAAGTGTGGATGGATGGATGTTTGTTACTCTTTCACGTAAAAACTAATTAATGGATTTTATTGAAACTTTACAATAATATAGCTTATACATCAGAATAACACATAGGCTACAATTTATAAAGATATTGTGTGAATTGTCCAAAATATGACGATAAGTGTCAAGTAAGTAGGAAAAAATCTACCATCTGCGAGCTATTCTGGCGTGCGCTGCCAAAACCGCTAGAGTTACACATATGTACCTACTACGCCACGCTAATATAAGCTACTCGAAATACTAATCCTGCGCAGACGAAGTCGCGGGCACCAGCTAGTGACCTATATTTCACAGTTTTTCTGTTGCTTATAACTAACCCAACCGAGTACAGATTAACTAAGTTAAGCAACAATTAGCTCAAGCATAATTGAGTGGGTGACCTCTTGTGATATAATATACTTTATTGTAGGGTCGGTACTTCAATAAAACCGGCCAAGTGCGAGTCGGACTCGCGCACGAAGGCTTCCGTACCATTATCTATAAAAACGGCAAAAAAATACGTTTGTGGTATGGGAGCCCCTTAAATATTTATTGATCGAGTGAGCGAAGCGAACGAAGATCTTAGTTTCAACTTGGGCGATTTGGCATTTTATGTATGTATGTATGTATGTATGTATGTATGTATGTATGTATGTATGTTTGTCTGGCGATAACTTTAGAACCGTTGATCCGATCTGCATGAAATTTGATATGTCGATAGCTTGTACTTGAGAAATTTACTGGTATGGTAAGTATATGAGTAAAATCGGATGAAGGGTTTTTGCGATATGGGGTTTTTTAAGAGGGCAAAAATAAAAAAAGTGACATAAAAAAATCAAGTTACATGTCATATGAAAGGGCTTTGTTTGGACATTCCAAAACAATTTTTACTTTTTTTTTGGGACGCTCGGTTTTTGAGATACAACAAAAAAGTTAAATTAAGAAAACCAGCGATCCAAGAGCTCTCATCTCTAAGAGTTTCGTTGGCATCAAGGTTTTTCTACTGGTCGTCCAGTTCCTTTGCTTTTTCTTATTTTTTTTTCTTGAAATAAATTAAGGAGGTACTCAGTTCTCATAAAATGGTGACAACGACTAGGTCTGATGATGGAGCCAAGGTCTGTTCAACGGAACTCTTCAATAAATAGGCCAATAGAGTTGAAACTTGGTTACCGTACCAAGTTAGTAGGCGGTAGTCAGAAATAAGTCCAAACATAATGTTTGGACTTGCCTCTGACTACCACCTACTCAAAGTTTTGATGCGTTCGTCGGGTCGCATCACGAGATCTGAGTTCGGGGCGAACTACTAGTTTTATTCTGTTTTTTGTATTTGCTGTTATAGCGGCAAAAGAAATACAACATCTGTGAAAATTTCAACTGTATAACTATCACGGTTCATGAGATACAGCCTGGTGACGGACGAACAGCGGAGTCTTAGTAAGAGGGTCCCGTTTTAGCCATTTGGGTACGGAACCCTAAAAACACCGAAATTACATAACAGAACTCAAAATAACACTAGAAAAATAATTAAAATGAATTATGTATATAAGCTACAGATTTAGTGCGGGTTTCATTGCATATTTTGATTGTTGTTGAAATGAGCTATCATTTTTTTTTTAAATACCATAGCTAATTGAACAAGCAGATGGCCCACCCGACGTTAAGTGGTAGCCATCACCTATAACAAAGCATTGCCTCGTAAGTCACGCACGATAGGAACGTGCCCTACGATGCACTGCCCTGCGTCCATCAACTTGAGGCATACAGATGTTAAGCCTCATGTGCCTGTAATTACACCGGCAACCACACTCTTCAAACCGAAACACAGCGTTGCTGCTTGGCGGCAGAAAAAGGCGTGGTGGTAGTACTACCCCGGACGAGCCCTTCACAAAGAGCTCTACTACTCTTCACAAAGAGCTCTACTACTCACATAAATAATGTTGTATTGTACTGCTTCCCAAAATGACAGAAAACAAACTTAGATACCGAATCGTGGCGACATAAGTTTGAGCCCGACAGCTTGACGCGAGGCCAGATGCATTCGTGGCATGTGCCCGGAAACGAGGCGGGACTGCGTTTGCTTTGGATTATCGGTATTGAGCTATAAAAAGTAAATTTAAATAGCACTGTCACGCAGGCGGTCTTTAAGCGTGCTTTTATACACGACACGACAGAATGAACCTTTCCTAAAGGAGTCACAATTGAAATAGAATGGAATAGAAAATATTTCTTTTCGCCACAAAAATCTTATCCTAAAACAAAAGTAAAGAGTAGTAGATCTCTTTGTGAAGGGCTAGTTACTTTTAAAAGTAGTAGAGCTCTTTGTGTGTGGCTCGTCCGGGGAAGTACTACCACCACGCCTTTTTCTGCCGCCAAGCAGCAACGCTGTGTTTCGGTTTGAAGAGTGTGGTTGCCGGTGAAGTTACAGGCACATGAGGCTTAACATCTGTATGCCTCAAGTTGATGGACGCAGGGTAGTGCATCGTAAGGCACGTTCATATTGTGCGCGACATACGAGGCAATGCTTTGTTATAGGTGATGGTTACCACTTAACATCAGGTGGGCCATCTGCTTGTTTCATCAGCTAGTAGTATAAATTAAAAAAAAAATAACCTCGAGATAAAGTACTTTTAACAATTCCAATTACTTGCTAAATTGAAATATCCCATTAATGACAGATACATTGTAACATGTAATTGTCCAATGATCGCTTGTCATTGCCACTACTGACCTTTGGAAGACTAAATGTGGCTTTGGACTAGTTTTTTCTTGAAAACAGATGTTTTTGGACTTATTGTGGAATTTCTAAGATCCATCATCAGCCATCCATCATCATTCACAGCTCAGTTGGTAGTAGCTCTGCCTTCTGCGCCGTAGGCCGTGGGTTCGATCCCCACCGAGAACAAACATTTGTGTGATGAACATAGATGTTTGATCTGTCTGGGTGTTATATCTACACTAATATTATAAAGAGGTAAACTTTGTATTTTTGTATTTTTGTATTTTTGTATTTTTGTATTTTTGTATTTTTGTATGTAACGAATAGGCTCAAAAACTACTGGTCCGATTTCAAAAATTCTTTCACCATTAGAATGCTACATTATCCCTGAGTAACATAGGCTATATTATATTTTCAAAATAATCAGGGATCCTTACTAAAACTTCAATAATGTAACCCAAGGTGGAAAACAAAAAACCTTACATCGCGTGCGCTGCGAAAACTATTGAAGATAGAACAAAATAATGTACTACGATTTTGTAGAACACGTTATCATCTACAAAAAATGTCGCGACAGCATATGTCTAACTATTATAGTTATGTCACAATAAGTGTTCTTTTATTATAAAAATTTAATTGAAATGCCGCCGCTAGAAAAGGGTCTTTATTTGTACCTTGGTATTAATCCTTATCCAAATAAATCATTTCATAATTAAGACGGTTTCAATACCTATAGATTACTTCTTAAATTTTTCAAATCGGACATTCCATTCAAAAGATATGACGAAATTAAAAATGTTAACGGGTCCACGGGTCTCGCGCGGGGTGCGATTTCACTTACTCAAGGAGAAGCGCGTGCAAATGTATGAAATAAGTAGACGCGAGGCTCGAACCCACGGTTTAAGTTTATCCTAAAATGTTCAAAAAATTTATGACCACCCATGCGAAGCTGGGACAGGCCGCTAGTAATATTATAAGTATGTATTTACAAAAAAAATTGTATTTATGTATTTTATCAGCTATTTGGTCCCCATATTACAAGTTCTGGCTTAGTTTGGGGCTAGAAAGTGCTGTGTGGAAAGTCCAATCTCTAATACTATAAGAATCAAAGTCCTGACTGACTGACTGACTGACATATAGACAACGCACAGCCTAAACCGCTGGTCCTAGAGACTTGAAATTTGAGGAGTACGTAGGTCTTATGGCGTAGAGGTGCACTAAGAAGGGATTTTTGGAAAGTCAACCCCTAAGGGTGTAAAAAGGGATGAAAACGTTTGTATGAAAAATAGTATTCCTTGAACCTACAAACTTGAAACTTGGAGTACATATACTTCAAGACAAAAAAATAGAAAAGGCATTTTTAGTTTTTTTAAACTACCCTTAATAAGTGTGCAAAGGGATGTAAAAGTTTGTATGGGAGTTTTTTGACCGCTGGTCCTAGAGACTTGAAATTTTAAGAGTACATAGGTCTTATGGCGTAGAGGTGTACTAAGAAGGGATTTTTGAAAATTCAACCCCTAAGGGTGTAAAAAGGGTTGAAAATGTTGGTATGAAAAAATGTATTCATTGAACCTACAAACTTGAAACTTGAAGTAGATGTACTCCAAGGCTAAAAAATAGGAAAGGCATTTTTAGTTTTTTAAAACTACCCTTATAAGTGTGCAAAGGGATGTAAAAGTTTGTATGGGAGTTTTTTGACCGATGGTCCTAGAGACTTGAAATTTGAAGAGTACATAGGTCTTATGACGTAGAGGTGTACTAAAAAGGGATTTTTGAAAATTCAACCCCTAAGGGTGTAAAAAGGGTTGAAAACGTTGGTATGAAAAATTGTATTCCTTGAACCTACAAATTTGAAACTTGAAGTAGATGTACTCCAAGGCTAAAAAATAGGAAAGGCATTTTTAGTTTTTTAAAACTACCCTTAATATAAGTGTGCAAAGGGATGTCAAAGTTTGTATGAGAGTTTTTGAACGCGTGGTGCGATTGACTTAAAACTTGAGGTAAATATACCAAGAAATAAATAATTAAGAATGACGCTTTTAACTTTTCATAATTACCCCTGCAATGGGTGCAAATGACTTAAAAGTTAGTATGGGAGATTTTTAAGGCATAGTGCGATTGATTTCAAACTTGAAGTAAATATACTCCACAATAAATTTATTTAAAATCACGTGTCCACTATTTTAAAATTACCCCTGCAAAGGGTGCAAAAGACTGCCAAAGTATCAAGGTTTGTATGGGAGATTTTTAACGCTTAGTGTAAGTAACTTCAAACAAACAAAATGACAGTTGGTTTTCGAAAACAACCCCTAAAACGTTGCCCTCCTTCGTTGCGCTTGAGTAAAAAGGATACAACGAGGCGTCAATGTTTGTAAGGGACATTCTAAACACGGGAATCTTGAGTTGGTACGAAGAGATCTGAGGGTATCTACCGTGCCTGGGGGTCAAAGTCATGAAGCTGTTTCGTTTCGTTTGTTTTTGGGGTTAGAAACTAGGAACAAATAAGTACATATTTTCCGTGTAAGGTTGACTTTGTTGTATTTAATTTTGTCACGTTTGTGCTAAACTCAGTACCTATTCATACCTACCTAATATAGGTAATGTACGCCTATAAGTATCTCTTATACCTACGTAGGTATTTAAAATCCTATCCTAATAATATTCAAATCAATGCGAAAGTTACGATGTTTGGATGTTTGTGGCTCAATCACGGCACCACTTCAACGCGTGCGAAGCCGCGGGAAGCCACTAGTAATATTTATATATTTACTAGTGGTTCGCCCCGAACTGAGATCTCGTGATGTGACCCGACGAACGCACTAAAACTTTGAGTAGGTGGTAGTCAGAGGCAAGTCCGAGCATTATGTTTGGACTTTTTTCAGACTACCGCCTACTAACTTGGTACGGTAACCAAGTTTCAACTCTATTGGCCTATTTATTGAAGAGTTCTGTTGAACAGACCTTGGCTCCATCATCAGACCTGGTCGTTGTCACCATTTTATGAGAACTGAGTACCTCCTTAATTTATTTCAAGAAAAAAATATAAGAAAAAGCAAAGGAACTGGCCGACTAGTAGAATAACCTTGATACCAACGAAACTCTTAGTGATGGGAGCTCTTGGATCGCTGGTTATCTTAATTTAACTTTTTTGTTGTATCTCAAAAACCGAGCGTCCCAGAAAAAAAGTAAAAAATTGCTTCGAAATGTCCAAAGAAAGCCCTTTTATATGACATGTAACTTGATTTTTTTATGTAACTTTTTTTATTTTTGGCCCCTTAAAAAACCCCATATCTCAATAACCCTTCATCCGATTTTACTCATATACTTACCAGTAAATTTCTCAAGTACAAGCTATCGACTTATCAAATTTCATGCATCGGATCAACGGTTCGAAAGTTATGGCCAGACAAACATACATAAAATGCCAAATCGTCCAAGTTGAAACTAAAGATCTTTGTTCGCTTCGCTCACTCGATCAACTAGATGACCCGTACCCCAAGTATGAGATTTGCTTACGATATTTCGTTTTTCGTTTTACTTTTTTGTTCCGTGTTCATTGCGAGTTTTGTATGAAGACGCGATATTGATACCGATACGGAACTTTACAAAACCCGCAATGAGCACGCAGCGAAAACGATTCGTTTTTGTTCCGTGTTCATTGCGGGTTCCGTATCGGTATCTCTATCGCGTCTTCATACAAAACCCGCAATAAACACGGAACAAAAACGTAAAACGAAAAACGAAATATCGTAAGCAAATCTCATACTTGGGGTACAGGTGTACTTCGTATCACCTATCCTAACGACATTAAAACTCTCCCTTCGCTTTATGTAGAACAGTTTATATGGGAACATGACATTGTTGTTTTTACTATCTTCCTCGCAAATGTTCCATATTTTCTCACCGTTTAAACCTTCCCTGGACTACGACAAACATTTCAAAACCAAAATCTGCTAAATCGGCCCAGCAGTTCTCGAGTTAGCGAGACAAACGAACAGCAATTGATTTTTATATAAGAGACTAGCGGCCTGTCCCAGCTTCGCATGGGTGGTCATAAATTTTTTGAACATTTTATGTTAAACTTAGACCGTGGTTCGAGCTTCGCGTCTACTTATTTCATACATTTGCACGCGCTTCTCCTTGAGTGAGTGAAATCGCACCCCGCGCGTGACCCGTGGACCCGTTAACATTTTTAATTTCGTCATATCTTTTGAATGGAATGTCCAATTTGAAAAATTTAAGAAGTAATCTATAGGTATTGAAACCGTCTTAATTATGAAATGATTTATTTGGATAAGGATTAATACCAAGGTACAAATAAAGACCCTTTTCTAGCGGAGGCATTTCAATTAATTTATTATAATAAAATAACACTTATTGTGACATAACTATAATAGTTAGACATATGCTGTCGCGACATTTTTTGTAGATGATGACGTGTTCTACAAAATCGTAGTACATTATTTTGTTCTATCTTCAATAGTTTTCGCAGCGCACGCGCTGTAAGGTTTTTGTTTTCCACCTTGGGTTACCTTATTGAAGTTTTAGTAAGGATCCCTGATTTTTTTTTAAATATAATATAGCCTATGTTACTCAGGGATAATGTAGCATTCTAATGGTGAAAGAATTTTTGAAATCGGACCAGTAGTTTTTGAGCCTATTCGTTACATACAAAAATACAAATGTTTCCTCTTTATAATATTAGTGTAGATGTAGATTTATCATCATCTCAGCCCGGTATCAACCATTATTAGGTGGGTTATATTTGTATGCTTGTTTCCACCCGAAAATAGTATTAAAATAATACTTATAATATAACTTATCTGCAAAAATAATACCACGACTTCAAATACACGGAAAACTAGAACAGCAAATTACTAAATTTCATTTACTTGGATGCCTTAACTTTTTCCTGTTGTTTTTATTTAAAGCCTGAACCGATTTTGATGATATTTTTATGAAAGGACCAATCTGAAAGTATATCCTCTAAAATAAAAAAAGATTTTTTCAAATCGGTTCATAAATGATGAAGTTATGCGTTATCAAAACACCGTACCTCTGACTACCCCTAGACAATGGACTATATGAGGCGCACCTAAAATCCTTTCAGCACACTGTTTCGAAAGTCTAGTGTCACGACAAGAAGAATACCCCTAGACATCATAAAGAATCTTCAGGTACCAAGAGATTTGAGATAAATAAATAAATATAAATAAATATTGGTGGACATTCCACAAAGCAACATCTCGCCCCAAACTAAGCCAAAGCTTGTGATATGGGAACACCCAGACAGAGAACAAACATCTCATGTTTATCACACAAATGTTTGTTCTCGGTGGGGATCGAACCCACGGCCTACGGCACAGAAGGCAGAGCTACTAACACCTGAGCTGTGTAGCCTGTCTACCGTGAAGCTGCCCTAGATATCTACCGTGCCTGTGGATAAAAACCGTGAAGCTGCTTGTTTATCTGTCTCACGAGTACCAGGGGCCCATGAACACCAAGGCGTAGTTACTAACGGTATTATAACGTACTCAAAAGCGTGAGAGAAAACGTTTGGACCTATTCTATGTCGAACGATGAATAGGGGACTGGGGGCGTGGGCGTTTTTGTCTCATAAGTTTGCTTTTTAGGTTCCGTAGGGTCCCAAAGGGTAAAACGGGACCCTATTACTAAGACTCCGCTGTCCGTCCGTCTGTCCGTCGGTCTGTCCGTCTGTCCGTCTGTCCGTCGGTCCGTCGGTCCGTCTGTCCGTCCGTATATTCTAGGGGCTTCCATACAACATACGTGTTTTTTTTGCCGTTTTTATAGATGGTGTGGAACCCTGGAATGGTACGGAACTCTTCGTGCATGAGTCCGACTCGCACTTAGCCGGTTTTTATTTTTGCTTTTTTGAATGTAGTTGTTCTCAACTACAATCAAAAAACGAACGTAAAATTATTTATTTTTGTTCCATGTCTAAGCTAATATTATCCTAGCTTTTTTTATACAAGGAAGTGACAGCCTTCACAGCTCAGTTAGTAGTAGCTCTGCCTTCTGTGCTGTTGGGCGTGGGTTCGATCCCCACCGAGAACAAACATTTCTGTGATAAACATAGATGCTTGTTTTCTGTCTGGGTGTTATTTAATATTATAAAAAAAAGTATATTATGTATTATATCAGGTATTTGGTTCCCATATTAAGCTTTGGCTTAGTTTGGGGCTCGATAGTGTCAAAGTCAAAGTCAAAAGGTATTTATTCAATAAAATCACAAGGATCACTTTGAAAAGTCTTAAAGCTAGGTGACTCTAGGTGCCAGTTCCACGCGACCAAAGCCTAGAAGAACAGCCAACACACTTACGGCTTGGTTCCTACCGTTCTTTTGTATGATCCTTGTTACAATGTAATTTATTACAATAATGAACTTGTGGTGCCAATCGAATTTAGTGAGACGTAGGCATGATGATTCCATCATATTATTTAAGCACTAGCTGGTGCCCGCGACTTCTGCGCAGGATTAGTATTTCGAGTAGCTTATATTAGCGTACATATGTGTAACTCTAGCGGTTTTGGACATTTCACACAATATCTTTATAAATTGTAGCCTATGTGTTATTCTGATGTATAAGCTATATTATTGTAAAGTTTCATTAAAACCCATTCAGTAGTATTTACGTGAAAGAGTAACAAACATCCATCCATCCATCCATACTTACAATTTTTCGCGTTTATAATATTAGTAGTTTTTTTTTTCTTTTATACTACTAGCTGACGGAACAAGCAGATGACCCACCTGATGTTAAGTGGTAACCATCACCTATAACAAAGCATTGCCTCGTAAGTCACGCACGATAGGAACGTGCCCTACGAAGCACTGCCCTGCGTCCATCAACTTGAGGCATACAGATGTTAAACCTCATGTGCCTGTAATTACACCGGCAACCACACTCTTCAAACCGAAACACAAAAACGCTGCTTGGGCGGCAGAAAAAGGCGTGGTGGTAGTACTTCCCCGGACGAGCCCTTCACAAAGAGCTCTACTACTCTTGAAAGTAGTATGGTAGATAGGTTGATATTCCATACGTGACAGGTTGCAAGCCCATAGCCGCTGTTAGAATACTAATTGATTTCCTCACGAAGTATAATTATTAGGGCAGTAGGTATTTTTGCATCAATTGAAAATAGTATTAGTAATAGTAGTTTTAAATTACGTTTTCTCTTGACAACACTCAATATTTTACTTTTTATTCAAGTGCAATTTTCAGGTAGATTTATTTGAATTATCGACCTTATTACTACACAATAAAGTTGAATTTAAATAAACGAAAACTCAATATTTCATTTTTTATTCAAGTATAATTTTGAGGTAGTTTTTTTTGTATTAACACTCTTACACTCTACAAAATAAAGTTGAATTTCAATAAATTCAGCACATTATACCTAAAAGCCATTGTCCCTTGGACGACAGCTGATCCATCAGCTGTTGAGGTGTACCTGGACTTGAAACAGGTGCATTATAAACTGAACTTTATTGACATATGCGTAGGGGAGGTTTTCGGTTATGTGGTTGTTTTATATTTAGGCTAGTTGCTAACAAGCATTGAGGTTAAAAATAAAGAAGGTAGGTTAAAATGTTCATACACGTAGTATAATGAATAAATATATCTGACTAGCGGCCTGTCCCAGCTTCGCATGGGTGGATGTAAATTGTTTGTTAAAATGTTTTAGGATAAACTTAGACTAAACTTAGAGTCTCGCGTCTACTTCTTTCGAATACATTTGCACGCCCTTCTCCCTAAGTGAGTGAGAACGCGCCCCGTGGCACGCTACCGCGTTCGCTAAAATGTATAAAGAAGTTATAGTAACATAACAACGATAGTTAGACATATGGTATCGCTGAGTTTTTTGTAGATATTGATGTGTTCTTTATATTGAAGAACATTTTTGTGTTCTACGTCAATAGTTTTCGCAGCGCATGCGATGAACCAGTAGTTTTTGAGCCTATTCGTTACATATACAAAAATACAAATCTTTCCTTTTTATACTATTAGTGTAGATAGATGTATCAACACACAGGCCAAACCCTTAGGTCTAGAAACTTAAAGTTTCGCACAAGTATTCCTCTTATGACGTAGGCATCCACTAAGGAAGGAATTTTCAAAATTCAGCCGTACCGTGAAATAGGGGATAAAAGTTTGTATGAGACTTTTTATTCCTTGGACATATTTGCATAAAAGGCGTTGTTTCATCAATATATGGAGCCGGGTCTGGTCTATGTACAGTATATATGTATAATTATCGCTTAGCAATATAGTAACTGTTTTAACTGCTTATTTGCCTCATTTATATATAGTGATAGTGCTGTGTGGAATGTCCACCAATATTTATTTTATTTTTTTATTTATTCTTATTTCGTTTTCTTGCTTATCAAGATTTTCTTAGACAAGGAGAGCAACACAATGCACTAAAAATATGGCGGATTCGTGAATGTCATTTAGACAACTGTTGTTTAAGTCAAGCTTGAGAGTGAAAGTCATTACCGTCAAAAAAAGCAACAAAACTGTCAAAAAGTTATAAAATGCAATTCGTCATATCAAACGTCATGGCAAACGTCAATTACAAACTGTCATGGCGGCTCTAGAAGTGTGCACATAGTAAGAAATTCGAACAATTCAACATTTAGTGATAACAATTATATTATCCTACATATTAATGAAATTGCATTTGAATGGTAATCTTCAATTTTTTGCAAATTTTTCTATGTGCGTACATAGACCAGACCCAGAATAAACCTGTCCTTTGGTATGAATTGAGTACGGCAAAAATAATGAGTTACATATTTCAGCGTTATCCAAAATTCAACCCCTAATCTATGTAAGAGAGATAAAAGTCGTAAATCTGTATGTTTTTGTTTGTGAAATATCTTTTCTTTTAAAAATACATCTTCAAATGCCTCTTAAGTCAAGTCTTCGCGTCTAGTAAAGGCTAGACATATGACATAGGTCAAGAGGTTTCTACGAGATACCTAGCCTAGACGCGATCCACTCCTAAACCCTTGCCAAGATTATGACTCATCAGTACAACCTACCAAATATTCAAAACATTCTAAA
Organism: Chloroclysta siterata; assembly: GCA_932294275.1. Lineage (NCBI taxonomy): Eukaryota > Metazoa > Arthropoda > Insecta > Lepidoptera > Geometridae > Chloroclysta > Chloroclysta siterata. The sequence continues at coordinate 6,189,472 of OW028595.1, forward strand.
AAGAAAAGAGGATCAAAGACCCTCACGTGGACACCACCTTAAATTATCACGCGACCCAGCCATCTTACTTGCCTCTTACCACTTCTTCAGCAACAGAGTGGTTCACAAATGGAATGCCCTACCAGAAGACGTAGTTACTGCTCCTACTGTCAATGCCTTTAAAAACAAGCTCGACATCTGGCTTCGAACAAACCAATCCATGCTCAAAAAAATTAATCATACATAACGACAATTCCAACACTGCGATATAGACAGATCAGCGATAGCTGCTCGTCTATTAATAAATAAATAATAAATAATAAATAAATAAATAATAAGATGCTGTTCTAGCTCGCACATTTCATCATTTTTTGAAGATATGAAATCAAATGTACTCTCTCTCTGAAAGCAAAATGTACTAAAAGCACTGGTAATTTAGTGTTAGCTGTCCCGCCCTCTGCTCCTAAGACCAGTCGCACCAAAGAGTTTGTCTGCTGTTCAAAAAATTATGTGCACAGTGCCAGTTCTCTCAGCCGGTGAAGGAAAACATCGTGAGGAAACTGGCGTGTCGATGGGCTTGCAAACTGTCACTTATGGAATACCGACTATCTACTTCAAAATGTGGGTATGTGCTAAATGTAATGTTTCGACGTACTTACCTCTGACTACCACTTAGACATCCTCAAAAGAATCTGAAAGTTGTACTTGGTACTAATGTCTGTATTTGTAGAAAACTGCTCCCTATCCATGTTTGTGCACTACCCTTTCGGTTTTTTCAAAACTACACTAAGGTTAACTGGAAGAGAATGCTCTCTAGCATTAAGTTCGCCTATGTACCTAGGATACATTTTGTTCTGTGCAATAAAGAATTTTCTACTAAGATCTGAGGAGTTATCTACCGTGCCTGTACCAACATATCTGAGGGGATATCTACCGTGCCTGAGGATAAAAGTCGTGAAGCTGTTTCAGTTTATTATTTATTCTGGCCTATTAGTTAACACTGCAAAGGATTCTTTCCTTTGTCAATGTTAGAAAGTTTCAATTCACACGGTAAGTTTTGAATGACGATTCTTTCTCCGCGTCAGCTGATCCCAAAAACATCCATCAGCTGATTTCAAAAACAGGTAATGCAACCTCCTTTGCATAACTGAAGTTTAGAAAAAAAACCCTTCTGTCAACATTTGTGTAACCACTCCAAAGTTATCCTTACCTCGTAGAAATTAAAGTTTAAACTTGCCTGAAACGCGACACGCAATTTACGTATTTTTTTTTGATTATGCGAAATTGTATAGGCGAAATTGACATTGGAAATTGAGACTTTTTTCGTAGCGTTTAGGTTGAAAATAGCTTGTACAAAGATTGTCCATTTTAGTACTGTCCATTGTGCAAAACGGAATGCACGTGGCTTGCGTTGCATTGCGGGGGAGAAAAAAAAAAACAAAACAGGTAGAGTTACACAGCTGATCGTCAGCTGTTTGCAATTATTATTCTTCCATCATTTAATTTGACCTCTCGCCGCCAAGAAATAGAGGCTACTTCGGTGCTAAATTTAGCAGTTTTTTCCGTTCGAAATTTGAATTTTTGCCTAAGAATCGCTTGAAAGAAAAATACACTTTAGCTGTTCAGTTTTAGGAACTTTTTCAGTAAAGCAAGCATCTTTTTTTTGGTGATTAAAAAAAGTTTTACCGAGTTACTTCAGTCTGTGAAATTTGGGTAATATAGAATGATGCACAGAGTACAAAAGATAATATCGGTAGGTACTGCTCTGAGAATTTCAGGTAGATGACTAGCCAAGAATTTGAAGGCATTAAAAATAAATAACCCTGACTTTTGGACTAACATAGATGATTTTTATTAGTTAAAAAAAAAACACCTATACTTAAGGAAATCACAAATATTCAAATCCTCGAAATATCGTTATTGAAATTGTAAGTTAAAATACCACTCAGATTATAACTATTAGGAAGTACTACCACCACACCTTTTTCTGCCGCCAAGCAGCGTTGCTGTGTTTCAGTTTGAAGAGTGTGGTTGCTGGTGTAATTACAAGCACATGAGGCTTAATATCTGTATGCCTCAAGTTGATGAACAGTGCATCGTAAGGCATTTTTCTATTGAGGGTGACTTACAAGGCACTGCTTTGTTATAGGTGATGGTTACCACTTAAGGGGCTGACAACTATCAAACAACTTCTCGCTCGCACGTTTTGACATGTTGAAAGATATAAAATCACTTAAGTCATTTTCGAAAAATCGCAATCAACCATTTTGTGTGCAATCTCATTGCACATTGTTTAGTAAAAATTTCATTTTGATCGATACATGTTTTTCTACTTAAAAGTTAACTTATGTACGAAAACTAGTAAAGCAAACTTTTGAGTAGGAAAACATGTATCGATCAAAATGTTTTTTTTACTAAACTGTGTGCAATGTGGATGAAAAAATGGATACAAAATGGATGATTGCGATTTTTCGAAAATGAGCTCAGTGATTTTATATCTTTCAAGATGTCGAAACGTGCGAGCGAGAGTCACATTAGCTCTTGTCTTCGCCTTAACATCAGGTGGGCCATCTGCTTGTTCAATCAGCTAGTTGTATAAAGAAAAAAGCCTAATTTATGTATGATCTCTTGTTACAATTTATTTGAGAAAACAATGGTGCTGTGCACCGCAGTTGCTGCCTGTGTACTCCGGCATCACGGAAGACCAGCATTGTAGTATTGCATCAAACACTATTACAGCATAAAGCTGAGTGCCAACTGATTTTGTTGTCCTAACCAATATTGTTCTTTATATTTCGCCATTGTTTTTGTGACACAAAAAAAAACGTTTTTAGATGTCATTTGATCATTTCATTTCATTTGCACAACCAGGATGACTAGCTAAAGTTAAAATAAAAACATACATACATAAAATCATGCCTGTTTCCCATAGGGGTAGGCAGAGACCACTGATTTCCAATTTCTACGGTCTTTAACCTCTTTGGCTTCATTCACTCTCATAACATTCTTTATACATTCTCATTGTTTTGAGTACTCTTGACCTGGCCCTTCTCTAGAACGTCTGCTATCTGATCGAGATACGTCCGCCTAGGTCTTCCCCACCCAACAGTCCCATTTATGCTCGCCTGATGCACCTGTTTCGTTAATCTAAATAAATTAAAATAAATAAAGTTGTGATATGGGTCTAGTTTATGCTAATCGTGCCTGAAATAAATGACTTTTATTTTTTGACAAGTGACTTGTTACAAAATTATTATCCAAGGCAAATACTTATGGGATAATACAAAAAATCTTGTGATTTCCTTGAGTTCAGTGAACTCAAACATAAACTTTTAAAACTGTGTGAAAATTCTAAATCACTAATAATGATGAATAAGTTGGATTTAAACATACCTACCTAGTTCTCGCATTTCAAATACTGAACAAAGAGTGAAATGCATCTGAACGTAAAATTCATTAGAACATGTGTACGATAACTGCTACATATTCCTAGGCAGGGTACAGTTAGAATAACGCTGGAAAAAAGTTTCAATGAAAATACACTACCGATCCGATTAGAATCTAATTAGAACTAGTTATTAGGACACTTACCGGGTATAGCGCTCCCGGACTGACCCATTTTAGAGGATTTCTTCCACTTGCCACAGCGCCGAGAATTCGATGTGTTTACACAGTTTTTAGTGTTCACAACATGATGTAAAGTTACTGAACAGTCTTAGTAGTTCACAATACACACAAACTTGGACTATGCACCTCGTGTTTTCGATGTTTACAATTATCTAATTGAATTTTTAAACTAGGAAATTCACGTAGCCTTTTCTAGTTGGAAGCTCGATTCATTGGCTAATAACTTCTAAATTTATAAATGATATGTCATGATTATTGCACGAGATATTTTAATACTTATTACTGGCTGATATTATAACTAATAAAAGTGAGTTTTCTACAAATAATTAGAATTACAAATTGCCAGCCTTGCTGCTTGCTGTTATTGTTTGACAGTTTGATTTTTCGAATTGACATTCGTCTGACACATGTCATTAGGTATCCATGTCAAAAGGAAACAACAATGTGTTCGGATTTCGGATACATCTAATATATCCAATATTTCTCATTTTGTTGACTAATTTTCGGAAATAAACCGGTAAAACCAAGGACTTTTTTAGGTCTTTCAACACTAACAGTATTGCCGGAAAAGGAAGTCTTATCAAATTTAAAATGGCATGGCAGTTTGAGTTTAATCACTGAGCTTGTTTGTTTATTTATTTAAAAGTTTTGTTTGTTGTTGTTGTCGTGTTTGTGTGATAAGTATTACTTAAATTGTAAATTGTGATACATTTGGCCAAAATGATGAGAAAAACCACATTTAATGATAAGAAAAATGGTTTCCTTGCTCAAAAAGAGAAAATTTTACAAGAAATAAAATACTACGAGGAGAGAATTGCAGATTTTCCCAGAACGAATTTAAACGATTACTACAATGAAATCTGCAGGTAAAGTAGTTAGCTTTATGAATTAATACATTAATACACACCAAAATTATTTTGTAACAAGTTCATAATAATTTGAATTTATTTTGCGTTCCGTACTACAAAGTGAGCCATTTCTTTCGTACACACATTGCTTCTTTCAAGATGATTTACTTCACCGTTAAGCCAACTTACAGTTCAGGCCAGTATTATATTTATTTGACATACACACAACATATAGAACGGACAGCATCTGTACAGTAATGCAGAGTAGATTTGCGGTCCTACAGCTAACTTAAGGATTGCCTAGATCCAAAGACGGTACTGTTGGTACAAGAAGACAAGAAGATTACAAGAAAAATTTTTAAAAACTTGTAAATTTCTAGCTCCGACTCCGAGGATGACTTTCCATCAACCCTGGACATTGGGCCGTCGATTTCAGAGCTGAAGCATCAGGAACGTCTTCTCAGGACTTGCCTGCAAGCCACACAGGAGCTGACTAGTGTGGGAGTTCTGCAGTCCGAGGTCAATGTTATGGTGCAAGACCCACCAATAGAAGGGTAATATACTGTGACCTTTGTCGCGGCTGTCTACAGGAAAAAGAAACAGTAGAGCATGTACTACTGCATTGCTATGCAACAAACGAAGCTAGATTCAAAACGGGGCTGCAGGAGCTGATCGAGTCTTGCTCCTCTGCATCCACATCATCATCATCGGGGATGCTGGAACATTGCTGCCACCAACCCAAAGTCTTGCTCCGCTACTTTAAGGAGCTGGGCTGGCTGGGGTGAGGTTAGCAGGGGGATAATGCACAATACACCCCACTGCGGGACGTCAGTGCAGATCTCATTCCCCCACCGTGAATTAGAATTAGAATTAGGGTAATATACTTTATGTTTCACCTCCACCTCTTAGTATTTATCCCAAGGCGAAAGACTCTAAAAAGATAATAAATTGATTCAGGCGCGACTTTGCGCATATCCATTGTTAAATATAAATTAACTGAAACAAATATTTATTAACTAAGGAAGACTAACAGCACATAAATGTACATGTGTAATGTGGAAATAAAAAGCTTTAATATTATTAATTGATTTACAGTGAAAAGCCAGTCACAGAGCCAGGATCCTGGAGGGAGGTGACAGCTGAGTGTAGAATAGACCTGATACCATTCTCCCTCACCTTTTATACCCACCAACCCGTGAGTATCCAGCAGATCTCTGCGGGCCAATTATAATTATTTTATTAATATTATTTCGGCCTGCATCACCCCTCTGCAAGACTAAGGACTTCCTATCCCCCTTCCACTCCTAACGGTCTTGGGCTCTTGAGGTCCAATACAATGACAAATACAAAGCATTGCCTCGTAAGACACGCACGATAGGAACGTGCCCTACGATGCACTGCCCTGCGTCCATCAACTTGAGGCATACAGATGTTTAGCCTAATGTGCCTGTAATTACACCGGCAACCACACTCTTCAAACCGAAACACAGCGTTGCTGCTTGGCGGCAGAAAAAGGCGTGGTGGTAGTACTTCCCCGGACGAGCCACAGTGCACTATCTAGCTCCAAACTAAACAAAGCTTGATATTTGTCGCACGTCATTCTATGTTTAAACCTCTACTTAGGGGGGTTGGTAGAAAATGCTTGCGCATTAAGCCCTCCTTTTGTGCATTAACTTTGTGTTTTGTGCAATAAATGATAAATAAATAAATAAAGCTTGTACTAAGGATAGAAGATAGAAAACTTTTTATTGCACACCACAAGGACATTTTACACATTAAAAACAAAAATAAAGTTCAAAAGTTTCAGTAAAGTTCAATGGGCGGTCTTATCTCTGAGAGCGATCTCTTCCAGACAACCAGATAGCTGATATAATACAGATCGAACCCACGGCCTGCAGCGCAGAAGACCTATATTATTATGTGTGTGTGCATTATGAAATCCTACTAATATTAGTATGTATGCGAAAGTTTGAAAGTATGGATGGATGGATGGATGGATGTTTGTTACTCTTTCACGTAGAAACTACTGCATGGATTTTAATGAAACTTTACAATAATATAGCTTATACATCAGAATAACACAATGTGAATTAATATGACGATATGAGTCAAGTAAGTAAAAATCTACCATCTGCGAGCTATTCTGGCGTGCGCTGCCAAAACCGCTAGAGTTACACATATGTACTACGCCACGCTAATATAAGCTACTCGAAATACGAATCCTGCGCAGACGAACGAGTAGGATATAAATCTCCCCAAAATCCAATATTCACTTGCAATATTCTTTCCAGAGCAGAAAATTCGCGTCTTCTTCCTACCGCGGTCTTCGGGTGCTCCCCGTGAAGACATCCAACGAGGCAGAGCTCTCCAAGTCTGTGCTATCTGGCCTCACCAGCCCCAGTGATGCTATCGAAGTGCTGCGGAGCTATGCTATAGCGTACCGCTCCCGGCGTACCACCCTCGCTCGGCTGGCAGACAGATATGCGGCTAGTCTTAGTATGGAGCCTTTGGTAAGTTTAATTGTTTCTGTTAAGAGCTGATTTCACCATGCTCTGTTAGATTACAGCCTTCACAGCTCAGTTGGTAGTAGCTCTACCTTCTGCGCCGTAGGCCGTGGGTTCGATCCCCACCGAGAACAAACATTTGTGTGATGAACATAGATGTTTGTTCTCTGTCTGGATGTTATATAATATTATAAGTATGTATTTACAAAAAAAAAAGTATATAAGTATCTGCTGCCCATATCACAAGCTTTGGCTTAGTTTGGGGCTAGATAGTGCTGTTTGGAATGTCCACCAACATTTATTTATTTATTTATTAACAAAGGATTAAAGGGCTGTTAAATATGTCAAAATGTACGCGTTTGACAGCTAAGGTTAGATTTAACGGTCTGTTAATCCTTGATTAGTAACTAACAGAGCATGGTGGAACAAGGCTTTAGTCTGACTAAATTCGATTAGCACGACACTGGAGCTTCATTATTATACAAGGTGTTCCAATACTTGTACTTGAAACTTCAGGGGGCTAAAGTACCCATCAATATGAATAACTTTTTCTAAGGAACCAACACTGTGAACGCGAAAAAAAACAGCTGTTTCATACAAAAGCACTGAAACGACGAATGGTAGGACGATATGTAGTAGATATGGATCCATATTAATTTAACCCTCACAAGACTCCCCCCTCTCGTTTTATGTTCAGTCCTGTCCATCCCAAGATTGCCTGGAAGAGATCGCTGTAAGCGATAAGGCCGCCCATTGTATTACTACAATTTATAGTTTTTAAGTAAAAATGTGTATCTTTATTTGTTGTGGTAATCAATAAAGAGTATCTCTCAATCTATTCTTACTCATGTCATTATTATGGTTTCAGTCTGAAGGAGGCTTCGTCTTAAAATGCGCGAATCTTCTCAAGATGTCGTGGAGGCTGGAAAACCAAGTATCTCCCGTGGCGCCTTTCCACCACAAGATGAACTTTGACCTTGAATACATGGGTATGTACCTATTTAGTTATTATTTTAATTTTATTATGAGCCCTCCGGGTCCCAATGTTGGGCAAAAGCCACCCCCCATCCCTTCCTCTCGTCGCGATCCTGGGCTATGTTTGCCCAGTCCGTCAGGAATACATCCAGCTCGTCCCGCCTTCTCACTGCCAGGTGAGCTGTGGGCAAAGATAGCCACTGATTGGAATCCTGACCTATGTAGTAAATGTAGTAAATAAATAAAATATAATAATGGTGTATGTAAATAGTAAATAACAGTTACCATCAGGTGGGTCATCTGCTTGTTCCGTCAGCAAGTGCCAGTACTCTTAAACTGTGAAGGAAAACATCGTGAGGAAACCGGCATGTCGTAGAACCTAAAAAGTTCTACAACATGTGTCGAGTGCTCGAAAGGAGTCTCTTGAGGCGCACTTAAAATCCTTTCACCACGCTGTTGAAAGTGTGGAAAAGAACTATTCTTGTCATGTCACATGACATGACAAGAATAACATACCTACATATTGTCTAAATAACATTTAGTAAAATTAGTCAGTAGGTAGTAGCTCTGTCTTTGGCGCTGTAGGCCGTGGATTCGATCCCCACCCAAAACAAACATTTGTGTAATGAACATTTACAACAATTTGTCACCCTCACTGCTCAGTTGGTAGTTGCCTTCTGCGCTGTAGGCCGTGGGTTCGATCCACACACAGAACAAACATTTGTGTGATGAACACAGATGTTTGGTTTCTGTCTGGGTGTTATAATTATCATAAGAAGTGTATAAGTATTATATCAGCTATCTGGTACCCACAGTTCAAGCTTGGCTTTGTTTGGGACTCGATAGTACAGTTTGGAATACCACCAGTATTTATTAATTTATAATAAATAAATAAATAATAAATATTGGTGGACTATCCACACAGCAATATCTAGCCCCAAACTAAGCCAAAGCTTGTAATATGGGAACCAGATAGCTGATATAATACATTTATATATTTTTTTTGTAAATACATACTTATTATATATAATAACACCCAGACAGAGAACAAACATCTATGTTCATCACACAAATGTTTGTTCTCGGTGGGGATCGAACCCACGGCCTACGGCGCAGAAGGCAGAGCTACTACCAACCGAGCTGTGAAGGCTGTCGATAATTAAGTCAATGTCTTATATTTCCTATTTTGTATTTCTCAGATAATTCCTATCTGAAGATAATCAAACAAGCGCATCGGCAACTCTCCGATCCTTCTCTACAAACAGACGAACGTACACTATTACTAGCTAAAATCATCAGTACATGCCTAGAAGCGCAAGCCCCGACTCAAGAGCTCTATGAAAGCATGGAATCAGACCCTGAATCTATCAAGAAACTTGAAAAAACTATCCTAGAAGATTCCGAAGACGATGGCACAGACAGAGAAGACCCATCTCAAGCTCATAAGAGAAAGAGAGACGGAAAAAATGCACTAGAAAGCACAGACGATGAAGTTACAGAAAGAGATACCGAATCGCGCAAGAGGAAGCGAGATGAAGAGGTTATGGCACCTCCTAAGTCTATCCCAAAGAAAACGAAACCTAAAGGCAAGGAGAATATGGACGATAATCGTAAACCAGTAAAGCGAGGTAATCAAGCCGATGGCGGTAATGCTAAGAAAGCAAAGACTGATGTACAAAACAGTGGTACAGATACAGAAAATTTTAATGTAGCTGAAATGGTTAAACAGGCTGAATCGGCAAAAAACAATGGTAATAAGACTAAAAAGGTTGCGCCCAATCAGAAAAACACAGTCAAGGTTGTTGGAAAGGAAGTGAATGAAAAAGAAGCAAGGAAAGAAGACAAAAAGAGTCAAAATTTAGAGAAGACAGTTGGCAATCCAAAAAACTCTGATAATGAGGCGACTAAAGTAAAGAAAAAAGTTACTGCTGATGATAAAATCGCGAAAAACGACGCTAAAGAACCTAAAGTCCCGCAAGATAATGCGAAAAGCGAAGATAATGTTAAAAAAGTTGCCAAAAAGGCAGCTGCTACAACTGATCAAGTTAAATCTAATGAGAAAAATAACGATCAAGACAAGAAGAAGGTTAAAAATGAGAAAAAAACTACTAAAGCCAGTGTTGATCCTAAATCTGATAAAAATACAAAAGACGCTGAGGAGAATGCTCCTAAAAATACTAAAACCTCAAAAACAGGTAACAGTAATGTTGATAAAAATGCAAAAACAAATGAAAACATTGAGAAGAAGTTAAAAAACTATGAAAAAACTACTGCCAGCAGCCAAGCTAAAGCAAAAACGGCTGAATATAAAGTACAATTGTCAAAAAACTCTGAAAAAGTCAAAACGGTGAACGAAAAAGTCAAAACAGTGAACCCGAATAACACACAGAATACACAGAACGCTAAATCTAGCGATGATAAAAAAGTGAATTCTAAATTTGCTAACGAATTACAAAATAATCCTAAAAACACACAGCAAACTCAAAACGCAAAATCTAGCGATAATAAAAAAGTGAATTCTAAATCTACTGCTAACGAATTGCAAAAGGCTAAGATAAACGTGAATTCAGAACCCACTAAAGCAAAAAACGGTAATACTGTAACAACTAGCGCGAAGATAGCTGATTCTGATCCTGCTACAAACCAGAATGGCGACACTAAAAAAGTTTCCAAAATAAACGAATCTGCCAAAAATAAAGATACTACAGAAAAAACTCGAATAAAAGATTCTGCAAAAAATAAAGATTCCGAAGAAAAAACTCGTGTAAACCCAAAAAACGATCCAAAACCTACAAAAAACATTGATAAAAATAATGCGACAGAAAACATTGATAACGATAAAATCAAAAATGTTGCCACAAAGAAAGATAGCAATACGAAAAGACCAACCAAAAATCCAGCCAAGATTCCCAAAACGCACAAAAGCACTGAAAAATCTAAAATTGTGATCAAAAATCACCGAAATTCCGGCGGAAAAATGCCTAAGAAAAGTATTAGCATTAATATGAAGACTGATAACAGTAACGAGGGAGTAAAAATATCTAAAATACCTCAGAAAAAGCTATCTCCGGCGTACGCGGCGGCTTTGGAGCAATTAAACCCTATTAGAGTCAGTCCAAGTAAGTGCCATAATTTTATTATAGTCGCGTTAAACTCTCGCTGAAGTTATCGGAACGAGACAGCTATATTGCTCTCTCTCTCGCACGTAGAAGAACGGACGATCCTTTTGTTTAAGCGTATGTTTAGATGATTTATGACCGAGTTTTCAGCGAGAGTTTAACGCGACTATAGTTAAGGCGTCTCTGCAGCAGAAAGACTGATAAGCGAAATCCCGGAATAGCTAAATCCCAGATTAGCAGGACAGCCCCGCAAGTACTGATCTTTTTACGAACTATGCGATCGTCAAATTTGACATTTCTATTCGTGATATTTTGACGAACTGTGCGAGTACGGAACTCGGGGTCGCTATCTTTTGACGATCGCATGCGATCGTCAAAAGTTGTAAAATGTCAACTCGGAAAGTATCGGTTTTGAACACAGTCTATGGATTCGTGAAAATGATTCGTCTAATTCGCTTATTTGACAACACTATCGTTAAATCAAAAGTACCATCCATACCCGCATTTTAGCGAAATTCGCTAAATTTTAACGAATATCACGACTTTCGTCAAAATCGGCAAACAATCGCTAAAACCCGTTTTCACGAATAGAAATGTCAAATTTGACGATCGCATAGTTCGTAAAAAGATCGGCACTTGCGCTGCTGATTTGCATAAAGGCAGAAGTACAGACACACAGAAAACAAAAAAAAAATAGTAACAATTTGTTAATTACAGTTCGATTTAAGAGTAGTAGAGCTCTTTGTGTGTGGCTCGTCCGGGGAAGTACTACCACCACGCCTTTTTCTGCCGCCAAGCAGCAACGCTGTGTTTCCGTTTGAAGAGTGTGGTTGCCGGTGTAATTACAGGCACATGAGGCTTAACATCTGTATGCCTCACGTTGATGGACGCAGGGCAGTGCATCGTAGGGCACGTTCCTATCGTGCCTGACTTACGAGGCAATGCTTTGATAAAGGTTATGTTCATTTAACATCTGACAATACCACCTACTTTCCTCAAATTTCATGTTACTGACAGCCTAAGAGCAGATTTCACCATACTCTGTTAGGTACTAATCAAGGATTAACAGGCCGTTAAATCTAACCTTAGATGTCAAACGCGTACATTTTGACATATTTAACGGCCCTTTAATCCTTTGTTAATCTAACAGGGCATAGTGAAATCAGCGCATAGAGCAGATTTCACATTGCTCTGTTAGTTACTAATCAAGGATTAACAGGCCGTTAAATCTAACCTTAGAAGTCAAACGCGTACATTTTGACATATTTAACGGCCCTTTAATCCTTTGTTTATCTAACAGGGCATGGTGAAATCAGCTCTAAGAGTGGAATTCTTTACCAGCGTCCGTTTTTTCTATAACATGGATTTTTAAAAGAGTGATTAAAAATTCTAACCTGTTCGTTTTAAAAATGCGAATACCGAATACAGATGTGAAATGCCTCCTAAATATTTTTAAATAAATCTTTTTTCGTTCACAGGAATGATGTCAAAATTGAAGAGCATTTCAGATTCTAATATTCGGTCGAAAATCTTCAAAACGGTCACCAACATACCTCGTAAGTAAACATCTACTTATTATTTATATATTTTATCAGTTTCTGTCAAAAAAATGTATATCCGTTATTGGGTATAAGTTTTTTTTAAGAGTAGTAGAGCTCTTTGTGTGTGGCTCGTCCGGGGAATTACTACCACCACGCCTTTTTCTGCCGCCAAGCAGCAACGCTGTTTCGGTTTGAAGAGTGTGGTTGCCGGTGTAATTACACGCACATGAGGCTTAACATCTGTATGCCTCAAGTTGATGGACGCAGGGCAGTGCATCGTAGGGCACGTTCATATCGTGCGTGGCTTGCGAGGTAATGCTTTGTTATAGGTGATGGTTACCACTTAATATCAGGCCATCTACTTGTTCCATCAGCTGGTTGTATAAAAACTGATATGTTACTTTCTATATACATAAAAAGCTGTGGCTTTTATTAAATAAATCAAAACAAAATTAATCCTATCATATATCCGTTATAATTTTACAGCCATCACAGCTCAGTTGGTAGTAGCTCTGCCTTCTGAATAAATGTATAATAAATTTACAAAAAAAAGTATACAACGTGTAACGTAATACCCCTTTATGGCCAAAGACCAAGTGATCAGGCCAAGCACTGGAATACTTTGACGTGTGCAAAAGTTGATTATATCATTTCCCAAATTCCCAAACAAAAGTAAAATTAATATATTGTCTCAGAAATTTGCAACACCCCTGATAGTTTACGTAAGTACCAAGGTCACGCACACACGAAACGTTCAAGCAGCTGTGAATAGGGCTGCCTCATGTTTATTTAGTTTCATATTGGAGGAACTTTTAAGATTCATTTCATGAATGAAAAACTACGAAATTTCCAAAGTCGTAAAACAAAAGGTCCTTGACATGACCTGTAGAATACCCTGCTTCCGGGGTTATAGGGGTATTATGTTACACGTTGTTACAAGTATTATATCAGCTATCTGGTTCCCATATTACAAGCCTTGCTTAGATTGGGGCTAGATAGTGCTGTGTAGAATATCCAATATTTATTTATTTATTTGGCAAATGACTTATATACCTTTTTGTTTCTTTTTCAGGTCTGAAAAAACCAAGCACAATTGTTTAATTTATTTTTAAGTTTATAATATTTTAAATGTATTTAATGTTGGTTTAATTTGCGTTATTAAATGTAATGGGTAATAATAAATCATATTTTTTTCTTAAAATTGATTTTATTTATTGAAACTTAAAATACAAAAAGCCATATGGAACTATTATAATAATATTATGTATTATATAAAGTCATACATATAGTTATGATTAATATTATGTCTAATCATTTACCAATCCAACTACATCTACCCGAAGTCCGGGTGTTTTAGATTTTTCGTTTTTCGTAACGTCAGGCCGTTTCTGTTTGGAGACTTGAATGAATGAATTAATGAAAATTATTTATTGCACACCTTACAAACTAACAAAATAGGGCAAATTATAACAATTAAAGAAAAACAAAATGTACAATGGGCGGTCTTATCGCTAAAAAGCGATCTCCTCCAGACTTGTGAGTTCTCAGCATGCCCGATAGAGGCGCTTAACGAATCTCCATACAAAAAAGACTGACTCGGGGCACTGATATTCTAGATGGCGTTAGTGGGCTGTGATAGGTAAGATTCAATCAGGAAATTCATTTTATTATGTCACCTGTGTCTGAATAATCGAATGAAAGAAAACGCTATAGTCGCGTTAAACACTCGCTGCCAACTCGGTCATAAATCATCATAACACTAGTGTTGAGAGTACTCGGCGCGGGCGCATGCACGTTATCGATAAAAATAATGACTCAGCGAGAGCGGTCCGAGAGGTCATGTATCGATAGTTCTCATCGACTCCAATAATGCACATCTCTGCGCTTAAATAAAAGGATCGTGCCGTTCTCCTAAGTGCGAGAGAGAGAGCAATATTGCTGTCTCGTTCCTATAATTTATGACCGAATTTTCAGCGAGGGTTTAACGCGACTATAGTTTCCGGTATGTATAGCGCCATCTAGGAATCTATAGGGAACATTTTTTTAAGAATGTTCTATTAAAATGTTAGATAGAATTCTAGGAAATGTCGTCAAAAACTAGTTTTAAAATCATTAATATGAATTATGAATGAATAATTACTAAAATAGAGTTTTGAATGGATAGTTCTTATGCGTGTCACCCATTCTGTAACAAAAAAATCATTTTAGCTTTTTATAAGATAAACCGAAAAAAAACTTTAAAGACCTCAAAGGGGGTAGCCAGCGGTATGTCCAAGCACTACATTTGTCACATAAACACATTTTGCAGTTGTATTCCATACGTGACAGGTTGCAAGCCCATCGCCGCAAGTAGGTATGGCACCGTCCATTAATCACGTGAGGCTTGAAAGGGGGGGGAGGGGGGTCTAGCAAAAATCACGTAATATCACAAGGCAGGAGAGGGGGTGCAGTAAGATAAATAAATATAAATAAACTAGTGGTTCGCCCCGAACTGAGATCTCGTGATGCGACCCAACGAACGCACCAAAACTTTGAGTAGGTTGTAGTCAGAGGCAAGTCCAAACCTTACGTTTGGACTTTTTTCTGACTACCGCCTACTAACTTGGTATGGTAACCAAGTTTCAACTCTATTGGCCTATTCATTAAAGAGTTCCGTTGAACAGACCTTGGCTCCATCATCAGACCTGGTCGTTGTCACCATTTTATGAGAACTGAGTACCTCATTAATTTATTTCAAGAAAAAGAAATAAGAAAAAACAAAGTAACTGGACGACCAGTAGAAAAACCTTGATTTCAACGAAACTCTTAGAGATGGGAGCTCTTGATCGTTGGTTATCTTAATTTTACTTCTTTGTTGTATCTCAAAAACCGGGCATCCTAGAAAAAAAGTAAAAATGGTTTTGGAATATCCAAACAAAGCCCTTTCATATGACATGTAACTTGATTTTTTTAAGTAACTTTTTTTAAATTTGCCCCCTTAAAAACCCCCATATCTTCATCCGATTTCACTCATTTACTTACCAGTAAATTTCTCAAGTACAAGCTATCGACTTATCAAATTTCATGCAGATCGGATCAACGGTTCTAAAGTTATAGCCAGACAAACATACATACATACATACATAAAATGCCAAATCGCCCAAGTTGAAACTAAGATCTTCATTCGCTTCGCTCACTCGATCAATAAATATTGGTGGACATTCCACACAACACTATCTCGCCCCAAACTAAGCCAAAGCTTGTGATATGGGAACCAGATAGCTGATATACTACTTATATACTTTTTTTTTTGTAAATACATACTTACAATATTATATAACACCCAGACAGAGAACAAACATCTATGTTCATCACACAAATGTTTGTTCTCGGTGGGGATCGAACTCACGGCCTACGGCGCAGAAGGCAGAGCTACTACCAACTGAGCTGTGAAGGCTGTCACGTGTATTTATTTTTACGTCAAACGCGCGATTTCTAAACCGAAAAGCGGCATTCTGTGTAGACATTTTTGTCATGGTCCTTCAGAATAAAATTAGATAATACTTTATACCTGTCTTTAAATATTATTATTATTATTATCATTATTATTATGAGCCCTCCGGGTCCCACTGCTGGGCAAAGGCCTCCCCCCATTCCTTCCACACGTCGCGATCCTGGGCTATGTTTGCCCAGTCTGTCGGGAAAACATCTAGCTCGTCCCGCCATCTCCGCTTTGGTCGGCCGCGTCGCCTTCTCACTGGGTCAGGACTCCAATCAGTGGTCTTTAGATAATATTATAAAAAAAATTAAGATTCTTTGTAGGTACTAAAACGTACACGCGATTTTGGGTGGCGCGGAGGGGTAGTTTTAGGGGGGGGGGGTTAAAAATGTTAAAAACACATCACGTGATTAATGGACGGCCCCCATGTAGTAATAAAATAAAAAAGTGGCTTACCCTTTGAAAGTAAAAGTACGTTTGTTCCGATTAAGGGCGTGCAATGCGTCGATTTGTCCCAAAGTCATGTTGAAAGTCAACGCCTGGAGATTATCCCACAAGTGGGCAGCGGATGACGACTTCACCACTACTGTATGCCCACACTCTAACTGGTACCTGGTAGAATAAGGACGTTTTAGGACACAATGATTTCTTCGTATGTTTTTTTTTACAACTAGCTGATGAAACAAACAGATGGCCCACCTGATGTTAAGTGGTAACCATCACCTATAACAAAGCATTGCTTCGTAAGTCACGCACAATAGGAACGTGCCCTACGATGCCCTGCGTCCATCAACTTGAGGCATACAGATGTTAAGCCTCATGTGCCTGTAATTACACCGGCAACCACACTCTCCAAACCGAAACACAGCAACGCTGCTTGGCGGTTGAAAAAGGCGAGGTGGTATATCTCTCAACGAGCCAAGGTCACATTAGCTCTTGTCGTCTCATAAGGAAAGTACCTGATCAGTAGCTGTGCTGGTGACACGTTCAACCCTGACGCCATGACCTGCAGTAGAGGGTCGTCGATACAGGCTGTCTGGCCAGACTTCAACTCCGCTGGGGTCCCCTGGAATATTCACAAGGAGACCTTAAAGTACAATCTAAATATATAAAATAAAATAAAATAAATATTGGTGGACTTTCCACACAGCACTATCTGGCCCCAAACTAAGCCAAAGCTTGTAATATGGGAACCAGATAGCTGATATAATACATATTATATACTTTTTTTTTGTAAATACATACTTATAATATAATATAACACCCAGACAGAGAACAAAGATCTATGTAGGTACATCACACAAATGTTTGTTCTCGGTGGGGATCGAACCCACGGCCTTTGGCACAGAAAGCAGAGCTACTACCAACTGAGCTGTGAAGGCTGTCATATGGTAAACACTACTCATACTTGGGGTACTGGTCACTGTTTTGTTTCATTCATTTTGACGTGACTAAGTCTAATAAATCGATGAACGCCGGCTGAATGCACGAAAAAGGATGACTCATTGTCCCGTTACGCTCATTGTCCCGTTAGGGCGCGTTCAAATGGACGCGATTTCGCTTACGCGACTCGCGCGCTATTCCTCAGAAAACTTTTGAATTTACAGTTTATGTCATTCACATAAAGTACATATTTAATCAAATATTAATTAACTAGCGGCCTGTCCCAGCTTCGCATGGGTGGTCATAAATTTTTTGAACATTTTAGGATAAACTTAGACCGTGGGTTCGAGCCTCGCATCTACTTATTTCATACATTTGCACGCCAGAGAGTGAAATCGCACCCCGAGCGTGACCCGTGGACCCGTGGACGTTTTTAATTTCGTGATATCTTTTGAATGGAATGTCCGATTTGAAAAATTTAAGAAGTAATCTATAGGTATTGAAACCGTCTTAATTATGAAAAGATTTATTTGGATAAGGATTAATACTAAGGTACAAATAAAGACCCTTTTCTAGCGGCGGCATTTCAATTAATTTTTTATAATAAAAGAACACTTATTGTGACATAACTATAATAGTTAGACATATGCTGTCGCGACATTTTTTGTAGATGATGACGTGTTCTACAAAATCGTAGTACATTATTTTGTTCTATCATCAATAGTTTTCGCAGCGCACGCGATGTAAGGTTTTTGGTTTCCACCTTGGGTTACATTATTGGAGTTTTAGTAAGGATCCCTGATTTTTTTGAAAATATAATATAGCCTATGTTACTCAGGGATAATGTAGCATTCTAATGGTGAAAGAATTTTTGAAATCGGACCAGTAGTTTTTGAGCCTATTCGTTACATACAAAAATACAAAGCTTTCCTCTTTATAATATTAGTGTAGAAAAATAAAAAAACCCGACTGCCCAAACTAAAAGGATGGAAACAAGATTATTTTTTAAATTTCTTGATGTGAACTCCAGTTGTTCAGTCTTGACGAATGATACAATTTAATAAGCACAGGCAGTCGGAGGTTCGTGTATGTCCGTCCTAGCAGTATACTGACGCCTCCAACTGCCTGTGATTATTAAATTGTATCATTCGTCAAGACTGAACTACTAGAGTTCACTGTCAAGAAGAAATTTCAAACATAATCTTGTTTCCATCCTTTTAGTTTGGGCAGTCGGGTATTTTTATTTTTTGCTTTTTTGTCGAGGGCTATAAATATAGGATTTAAAATGAGTGTTTTCGTAAGCGTTCGAATTTCTAAAATAGAAATAGAATAACTGAACCGGCAAGCCACTTAAATGAAATAACAAAATTGTAATATCTTCAAAACGGCTTCATCGATTTGGATGCGGTTTTCATAAACGATTTGTATGACTTTAGAGAAGGTTTTATGATATATATTAGAATCACTCATGGCCTAGGTCGCTAAAGTGACATAACGAACTTTGCGTTATGGTTTAGTCTTTGAGAATTTAACTTGAAAGAATAACAAATATATTATTTGAATTAACTCTATTACTCTCTTGATTTTGATACCCATATTGCTATGGTTGAGTAAACTTTTTTCTTTCATGTGTGAGAATATCGTTCCTGCTTGCGTGCTCACCTAACTTTTTGAAACTTTTTGTATCCTAGGACACTCGGGCAATTGAGACAAATCTTTTGATACCTCAATCATCAAAATCCACACAGCCGTTTGGGTGCTACGTGGTAAAAAAGAAAATATCGAAGGATAGATACCTACATAGATACACGCCAAACACATAACCCGATGTGCTTTCGGCTTTCGGGTAAAAACGCTGCGATGGCGCTGCGCATGCGCTGCGGGTGTGCGACTCGTGTAATCGATTAAATATGTACTTTATGTGATTGACATAAACTGTAAACTCAAAAGTTTCATGAGGAGTCGCGCGCGAGTCGCGTAAGCGAAATCGCGTCAATATGAACGCGCCCTTACGCTCATTGTACGCTTGCGCCGCATCTATCTCTCTTCCACTCGATTGGCCTATGAAGGGCCTATGCGTCCGAGGAGAAAGACAGCGGCAGCCAGCACACAACTTACATCTACACGTGAACTTCGTCGACTGTCAAAGTGAAGTGAATAGTTAATGTGGTTTTCATTGCTTATTACAACAACAATTTCTGCAATAAAGGTTAAATATTCTTGCACTTTAAATGATTACTGGTATAATTTAAAGTATTTATTCTTTTATTATTAAAAAAATTAGCATCTGTCAGCGAGTGCAGTGATAATAGGTTATGTTACAATTATAATATGACAAAAAAAATAATTCATATAATTGATGACAGATATTTTGACAGCCTTCACAGCTCAGTTGGTAGTAGCTCTGCTTTCTGCGCCGTAGGCCGTGGGTTCGATCCCCACCAAGAACAAACATTTGTGTGATGAACATAGATGTTTGTTCTTTGTCTGGGTGTTGTATAATATTATAGGTAAGTATGTATTTACAAAAAAAAAGTATTTAAGTAGTATATCAGCTATCTGGTTCTTAATCACAAGCTCTGGCTTAGTTTGGGGCGAGATAGTGCTGTGTGGAATGTCCACCAATATTTATTTATTTATTTCATTTGATTACAGTTTATTTCTATGAAAACTTGTTCATAATTATATTTAAAATTGTAACAATATAAATTATCAACATTTTCTTTGCAGAACCGCCTACAATTACCCAATGACTGATAAACCTGACGGGCCTATGGATCTCACGGATCTGCCACTACCTTCGAGGAGTAATGCACCCGTTGAGACGCAAAATGCTGCCGCAGCAACGTCTGCAACGCCATTCGCTGAGGCACCAACAATCGCTGCTCCAAAATCAAGTGCACAGAGACAACGTGAGTACAGACAGCGCATTGCAGCATCCAGAACTCCTGCGCAGTCGACAGCTACAAGGATATCAGATACTCAAAGAAAACGCAACTATAGGCTACGCAAAGCTGCTAACTTGGCTCTTGCCAGTGGTTCATTAGAATCGACTAATGCATCCTCTTCTCGTTCAGCAGGAAGGTCAAACGATGTCCAAAATAGTACTCAACGTCAGCACACAAACCAACAACGTCAATCTTTAGCAGCAGTACCAGCACAAACCACTGTACAACCAGGTAATTATTCAGATCAAATTGAAGTACCTGACGGGCCTATGGATCTCACGGATCTGCCACTACCTTCGAGGAGTAACGCACCCGTTGAGACGCAAGATGCTGCCGCAGCAACGTCTGCAACGCCATTCGCTGAGGCACCAACAATCGCTGCTCCAAAATCAAGTGCACAGAGACAACGTGAGTACAGACAGCGCATTGCAGCATCCAGAACTCCTGCGCAGTCGACAGCTACGAGGCTATCAGATACCGAAAGAAAACGCAACTACAGGCTACGCAAAGCTGCTAACTTGGCTCTTGCCAGTGGTTCATTAAAATCGACTAATGCATCCTCTTCTTGTTCAGCAGGAAGGTCAAACGATGTCCAAAATAGTACTCAGCGACAGTTCACAAACCAACAACGTCAAACTTTAGCAGCAGAACCGGCACAAACCACTGTACAACCAACTTCTTCAGATCGAATTGAAGTACAACAGCCACAATCTACCTGGAACACTAAATGGAAATCCCCGATCATGAGATTTGCATCAACTTTTCTGGGCAACGACTTTGGCTACACTTGCTCGGCTTGCGACAGAATGTGGTTCAAGAACGACCTTAAAACCATCACAGAGGCACAGTTGAAGGTGATCTCGGATTGGTTCATCAAAGAAAATCGACAACCTTGCAGAGAAGAATATGAACTGATTTGCAACACTTGCAAACGTTCACTTCCGCTGAAAACACACCTGAATCTGAGGTTCTTGCTTCAAGGCAACATACCATGATGTGGAACGAACATCATCTCCATATCACACACATCATTTATGACCGGCAGAAGAGTTGTCGTTTCCATCGATATACTTTGGAGAGCCACGTCGATTTAACATGGGCGTCTCAGTGACTTAAAATCCTTTCACCACCATTTTGTGTGCAATGTGATTGCACACAAAATGGTTTATTACGATTTATAAAAGTTATAGTTAAAATAATCTGTTCGTTAAAGTAATAAACATATTTGTATTAATGAGTGCAAATAAATGTAAATTTATCAATTAAATTGTAGATTTCATTTCACTTCTTCTTTGTATCCATACAAAACAGTGATAATTCAATAAAAATGATTCAATTTTATTCATAAAAGTATCCAATCATAAATTCTCCTTGCCTATGGAACTAGCAGCCCACCTAATGTTAAGTGGTAACCATCACCTATAACAAAGCATTGCCTCGTAAGTCACGCACGATAGGAACCTACGATGCAGTGCCCAGCGTCGTCCAACTTGAGGCATACAGATGTTAAGCCTCATGTGCCTGTAATTACACCGGCAACCACACTCTTCAAATCGAAACAGTAACGCTGCTTGGCGGCAAAAAAGGCATAATATTTTTTTGTATATATTGGACAACATCATTATTTATTCGTAGACAATATTACACAAATGTTTACACTCGGTGGGGATCGAACCCACGGCCGACAGCGCAGAAGTCTAGAGATAGTTACCTTAGATCCCAGCACTCCAAAACAGTTCAATGTGATGTTCCGTTCAGCGCAGTAGTCATCCAGTTTCTGCTGTGTGAGGTAAGGGTGGCACTCAACCTGAAACACAAGTAACAGTAGTAGTTCGCCCCGAACTGAGATCTCGTGATGCGACCCGACGAACGCATTATCTTTGGACTTTTTTCTGACTACCGCCTACTAACTTGGTACGGTAACCAAGTTTTTTCAACTCTATTGGCCTATTTATTGAAGAGTTCCGTTGAACAGACCTTGGCTCCATCATCAGACCTGGTCGTCGTCACCATTTTATGAGAACTGAGTACCTCCTTAATTTATTTCAAGAAAAAAAAATAAGAAAAAGCAAAGGAACTGGCCGACCAGTAGAAAAACCTTGATGCCAACGAAACTCTTAGAGATGGGAGCTCTTGGATTGCTGGTTATCTTAATTTAACTTTTTTGTTGTAACTCAGAAACCGAGCGTCCCAGAAAAAAAGTAAAAATTGTTTTGGAATGTCCAAACAAAGACCTTTCATATGACATGTAACTTTATTTTTTTATCTTAATAACCCTTAATCCGATTTTACTCATATACTTACCAGTAAATTTCTCAAGTACAAGCTACCCAAGCAACATGATCACGTGAAAAATGACGACAAACTCACGTCATCTTTGAAACAATGACGTCCTTCGCTATAGATGACGTGATAAAATGACGTGATTCGGAGCTATATGTCGTCGTTTGCTTTATATGACGTAATAAAATGACGTGTTTCGGAGCTATATGTCGTCGTTTGCTTTATAAGACGTCATCAAATAACGTGATTCGGAGCTATACATCGTCGTTCATTTTTTAAGACGTCATCAAATGACGTGATCCTACACTCTGTATCGTCATTCGCCTTTAATAACGTAATCAAATGACGTGACCCTGCGCTGTGTATCGTCATTCGCCTTAAATAACGTCATCAAATGACGTGACCCTGCGCTGGATATGGTTTTACGCCTTATATATCGTCACCAAATGACGTGACCCTGCGCTCTGTATCGTCATTTGCCATAATGTACTGTTGTGTGTATGTTTCACATTTATTATATTATAGTATAATATACTGTACTATACTGTAAATACTGTACTATACTGTACTGTACTGTACTATACTGTACTATAATGTAAATACTGTACTATACTGTACTGTACTGTACTGTACTATACTGTACTATAATGTAAATACTGTACTATACTGTACTGTACTGTACTATACTGTACTATACTGTACTATACTGTACTATACTGTACTATACTGTACTATACTGTACTATACTGTACTATACTGTACTATACTGTACTATACTGTACTATCCTGTACTATCCTGTACTATCCTGTACCGTACCGTACCGTACCGTACCGTACCGTACCGCACCGTACCGTACCGTACCGTACCGTACCGTACCGTACCGTACCGTACCGTACCGTACCGTACCGTACCGTACCGTACCGTACCGTACCGTACCGTACCGTACCGTACCGTACCGTACCGTACCGTACCGTACCGTACCGTAGAGTACCGTACCGTACAGTACCGTACAGTACCGTACCGTACCGTACCGTACCGTACCGTACCGTACCGTACCGTACCGTACCGTACCGTACCGTACCGTACCGTACCGTACCGTACCGTACCGTACCGTACCGTACCGTACCGTACCGTACCGTACCGTACCGTACCGTACCGTACCGTACCGTACTGTACCGTACTGTTTAAGTATTGTACAGTATTGGACAGTACAGTACAGTACTATAATATGCTATATTATACCATAATAAATGAGAAAGGTGATGTGAATCTTTGTTACCACGTTTCTCCGTAACTTATTTTATTTAGATGAAATTTGAAATGAAGATAGTTTAGGTTCTAGAATAATACATAGGTTGATCTATATTTAAAATGAATCTCTGAGGGGGTTTAAGTTTACAGGAATATTATTATTCCTTGTTCGATTCACGCAAAACCCGGTATAAATAAATTACAAAATTACAAAGTAAATAATTTATCACGGGGGTGTGCAATTCTGCTTTTTTTCTAGCCGTGCATGCTGTTTGGAAAGCAAAGCCAAACTATTTACTACCTACTGAAGGAATACAACGAAAGACCAGGCGGTATACATAATTATGACTATAGCCTGTTGAAAAAAATAAAAAAGTACGGTTTATTGTTTGACATTTTTTATGGCGGGCATCGGGTATCACAACAGTAAATTAATACATAATTTTGTGAAAAGTTTTCATTAAATTCCTAGGGGTTAGTAGGTATGTACGTGGTTGCTGAAGAAGAAACGAAGAATGAGGAGATTGCTGTAAACGTGGTCATAGTCTCATCAGTATGGCTTACGCCAAGAAAGTTAGAGAGTTTCTGGCCCAATTCAAAGTTTTCTGCTCTATTTATCAAACTTTTAGTAAAACAAACATCCAGCAGAAGATGGCCTATCATACAATTGAGACGGAATTTTTACGATGACTAGTAAGTATGATCGAATTATTACTACCTAGGTACATAATTATTGTTCACCAGTTTCTGGCATCTAAAATATTTTAGGTTAGTCAGTAAATATTTTTTGGGTTAAGTTTATCTTTGTAAAATCTTCACAACAATGATTCCAGTATTTTGTCCGTAGACTTTGTTAGTGTACAAAATGCACGTGACAGGCCTTGAATAACAGTTTTTAACTACATTATGCCTGCATGTCCTTTCGTTTAATTATAATGATAATTATAAGTACTTTAAAAATAAACATTACTATTTAACTTTTTTTTTTTAAGGTTCAGTCCAACCATTTCTGTCTACTGATGGTGATACAACAAGTATCACATCTACGCATAGAGGTAAAGTATTATCTACCTATATTTTTTTTCATTATGTTTATATTGGCTTAGTTACAATCTGATAGAGGTGTTTACTAATAACATTATAATTTTGTTTTTAGTGCCATAACAACCGTTCATGCCTACTGAAGAACTAGTTAGTGTTAATACTACACGTACACAATAAAATTGAGAGGTAAGTCTTTGTCTTCATATGACTTTTTTATCACATTGCCTGCCCAAAACATAGAAGATCTGAGAGAATAAAAGAGTTAAAATATGCACAAACTTATGGCTAATGATATGGCAGCTTCCATACAAAAATGTTCGAATTCTTTTGTAGTGTGTGGGTTCGAGACAATATTACAATGTGACTGCTGGGTTTTATTTAGTTAAAAGAAAATTATTATGTGTTTTAGGGTCATCACAATCATCGTTGTATACTGAAGAATTAAGAGTTCCAACAACGCATCATACCAAATTAAAAGGTGCTATGCCTGCAGATGGCTTTTCTGCAACTACACAGCATTGGAAGCTTGAGTGGTAGAATGTACTTAATATAATTACTTAATTGGTTTAATTATAAGTAAGTATTTTAAGGTGTGGAAATGTAGTGAATTATCCATGAATTTTGTTGTGAGCATTTTTTGTGTAATTTTACCCTATTAAAACTTATTGTCTTACTAACCTACCTATTGTGTTTGTTTTTTAGATGAGTCCAAACTCAGGACGTAATATAAGGTTGTTTGAGAAGACGAATACGGCCGGCAACATACGTCAGGTTTCGCATCGGGTTCCTCGATCAGGTTACCGAATACGGGCACCCGACGGGAAACCCGATGCAAAAACCTGACGTATCTTGCCACTCTACGACGACATTCAGACGTTACAGGTGACGTCAAAATCTCGTCAAAATTGACGTAATTTAATACGTGATTGTCACGATGAATACGACGACATTTTAGACGTTACAGTTCACATCAAAATCACGTTAGTTAATCACGACAAATTTGACGCCATTTATGACGTGATTGTCACGACGTATACCACTACATTTTACACGTCATCGTTGACGTCAAAATCACGTAAGCTAATCACGTCATTAATGACGCACTAATTTGTGACATCCTCACGTCAAAACTGACGTCTTAAATGACGTGATGCGACGTCTTTCGATGCCGTAAAATTCACGTCATTATTCACGTGACCATGTTGCTTGGGTATCGTCTTATCAAATTTCATGCAGATCGGATCAACGGTTCGAAAGTTATCGCCAGACAAACATACATACATACATACATACATACATACATACATACATACATACATACATACATACATACATAAAATGCCAAATCGCCCAAGTTGAAACTAAGATCTTCGTTCGCTTCGCTCACTCGATCAATAAAGTGTTAACCTACAATTTAGGAAATCAAAATATAAGACAAAGATTATAAAATATCCTATTTTGTGTCTGTGCCTTCGCTTGACCCTTATGAGATATCCCTTGCATACTAGCCACATCGGACGTGCTATCTGCTCCCATCAGCGTGCGGTGAGTCTCATACAGCTGTCTCTTTCGCACACTCACCGCCCGCTGTCCACTCGCGCCGGCTAGTTCGCTTGACGCTTCAGTACGCTTTTGTTGCTAACCGCAACGGGTGTGCGCTTGCTCCCGCTCCGCGCAAATTATTACTGTTTACGTACCAATACCAATAAATTGTTTAATGGCAGTGTAGTGTTTTTCGTGCTACCAAGTATTAAGGAAAGTGGTCAGGTATGTCACTTTATATTTTATGTCGTGTAATAACAATCGTAATAACATTATGTTTCCAGTAGGTGGGATGATCATGTTTTGTAGAAATATAGTTTTACATTACATAGATCGTCTTACATTTATTGAAGCGTAGGCATTCCTTGCCTACGTACGAGTTGTAGGTGTCGTATATACTTTATACGTTTCTACCTACTATGTATATAATACGGTATATAATTATGCTATGTGAAATCAGTCTAATCCAGTTTAATCTCTTTTTGGCTTTGTTTTTATGAAGTGTTTTTAGCTATTAACCTATTGCATGGCTTAACTAAAATCCACTGATTCGAGCGCTCCTTGCCTCAATCATGAAAATTGGATTTCTAAGACTTAGCGGCCCCTGCGCCCTTGTCTTAAAGGCTCATTTCTGACTCTGTTCACATCTAGAAAGCGGTTTGCAACCCTTTGCTGATGTGTAGACAGAAATCGAGTCATCGCGGCTCGAAAATCGAGCTGGCGCGGCCCGAAAATTGAGCCGTTGCGGCTCAAAAAACGAGCCGGTGCGTCCCAAAAATTGAGCCGTCGCGGCT
This sequence comes from Chloroclysta siterata, assembly GCA_932294275.1. NCBI lineage: Eukaryota > Metazoa > Arthropoda > Insecta > Lepidoptera > Geometridae > Chloroclysta > Chloroclysta siterata. The sequence goes on from OW028595.1 coordinate 6,216,789, forward strand.
CAAAAAACGAGCCGGTGCGTCCCAAAAATCGAGCCGTCGCGGCTCGAAAATCGAGCTGGCGCGGCCCGAAAATTGAGCCGTCGCGGCTCAAAAAACGAGCCGGTGCGTCCCAAAAATCGAGCCGAAGCGGCTCAAAAGTCGAGCAGTTGCGGGCTTATAATCAGGCCATCCCAGCCTAGAAATCAAAGCATAGTAAGCAAAAAAAAAAAAAAAAAAAAAAAAAAAAAAATTTCGCGCCCCTTCTGGCCGAAAGTAGAGTTGAGAATTTTGGGCGATTCGCTGCCTAAATTGAGCTGGAGTTGCCCAAAGTGGACACGGTCACCCATAAAAGTGATAGTCCATTCGTTTACAAACCTAAGAGTTGTGTCTATCAGATGAATACTTATATGCAGAAGGCTTCTGCTGCTGAATTCTTATATGCCTGGTTCTCCATGGGCTTGAAATGAAATGAAATGAAAATGAAAATGATGACCTGTCCGGCAAAGAAATTCTGGCCGAGCTAAAGCTAGTGGCGTCGAGCTATCGAGCTTTTTCCCAGGGGCTGGGAAGATTGGACAGTACATGAAATTGTATCTTTGGATCTGGACTCTGCAACGCGCAACAAGTTAAGGTTCTGCTTGCCCGCAACTGAAATAGCTAAGGCCTTTGATCCCTCTGCATCTTCGCTAAACGATGAAGCCTATACGGGTATGAAAATCAAAATGCTTTCCTGGCCGTTCTGCCTTGGCTTGGTTCTGGGTTCTCCATCCAAGGCAAGGGCCTTGCAGATTAAGTTGCACTGAGAGCTTGTGACGCAAGCTACTAATAGTTTCAAGCACTTGCTGGTTACTACAATGGAAGCTTCTAGGGCGTTGGGGCAGATATCGGACACGGAAACGGATAGATCAAATGAACTCGCGTCTACTAATAAGCGAGTTTCTAGTGCAAGTCGAATTGCGACCCTAGAACAAGAGGCTAAAGCTACTGGAATGCTCTTGCAAAATATATATATATTAAAACAGACTTGATATTGACAAAAGGAGCTGGTCATCAACGATCATTCCCTTACTTGAGATCAAGGCTCAAGGATTTGTTTGTCAAATAATCCGGGGGACGAGAATGGAAAGAAGAACATCTGGACATGGAACAGAAGAAGATACTTCGACGTGTATAAAATACTTCGCGCGGCCCCTGTGTTTTCAGCTCTGGCAGTTAATCCGTCCTTGAAGCATTTAGCTCCTACTAATGGTCTAGCGACTATAAAGAAAAGACTGAGGGACCTTATGGCTCCATAACGCATGCTGCTTGACTTGAACGCGCTGCCCTCCAAAGAGTCTTCAACAGGGTTATTGAGATGTGCCTAGTAGCGACAAGGGCCATCACTACAGGTTTTTCGTTCGGGTTTGATCAGTGAATTTCGTCAATGTTCTGACAACTTGCTTCAGTTCGTTTGTGGCAGAGATCTCAGACTATAAAAGATGTAAAGCTATATCTCCATTGATTGAAAGAAAACGTCACTTCGTCCTTGATGAGGATTCCAATTTCAGAGAGATTCCTTTTGATGAAAAGAAATTGGAGGATTTCTCTAAGACATAATCAACTAATTTTGATGCTAGCATTCTTTTGGCTATGCGATACTGAGCTTATGGCCGTAAACCGTCTGGCTCTTCACACAAACAGGAGAGGTTTCAAAAGAACGGTTACCAGTCGACATTGAAAAGTTTCTGACTATTCTCCGGATTGGATAGCATATCATCCAACAATGTCTAGGAGCTTGGAAGACCAGGGCTGTCCCAAACTGATATTAAATATAATAAATGACTATGCGATTTCATTTGTAAGAAAAGCCCTAGCGATTCCATTTTCAATGGAATTTTGCTATCAAATGTCAGTCGTATTTCGAAAATGGTGAGCTCAGGAGTCTTGAAAATGTTTCCCCTGTCTGTCCTCGGTCTTGTGCAAATTTGTTTTGGTGCCCAAAGCGGATAAATCCAATCGATAATCGATCTAAGAAGGTTAAACCCGTGAAATTTCGTCTGGTCAATCATTTAACAGTTCCCAAGTTCCTTCAGAAACTAGGTAAAACTCCATTTTTCGCCAGCGTATTTCCATGAACCGGTGATAGAAACACATCGGTGTTTTCTGGCTTTAAGCTATCAAGATCACCTTTATGGCATGGTCTGCCTGCTATTCGGCCTGTCTACAGCTCCGATCATCTTCTCGAAAATCGCAAATTGGCTAGCAACCCAGCCTCGGAAGATTAGCATAAGGGTACCTAGTTGTCTACTGAGTCGACTTCTTCTTGCTAATCTGCTAAGTTGCTTCAGAAGGAAGCAGAATTCACTGTAGGATTCTATATAGATAGATTCTGTAGGGTCTGAGATCCAGTTCAAGACATCGAGTTTCTGGACATTGTTCCTGGATGGAGGACAAATTCAGGCAAAATAATAATATATATTCCAACAAGAAGTTAGACTTGTGAAAAAAGATCTCCTAGAACTAATAAGTGCAAAATCTATTCTGGGAAGCTTATACTTTATAGCATTCGTGGTTCTTTTGGATCGAATACGTTGTCGTCGAATTTAGATCGCCAGCAATGGTCTCCCAGAAGTCTCTCCGAAGCGAAAGTTGAAAATTCCAGGCAAGGTGATTCAAGTTCTGGAATGGTGATTAGATAATCTAAGCCGAGAATCATATATTATATTCATAAATCAGGTAGAGATTTATAGAGATATCTTTGGTCGCTTGGAACTGGCACCTAGAGTCGCCTAGCTTTGAGACGTTTCAGAGTGGTCCTTGTGATTTTATTGAACAAATACCTTTTGACTTTAACTTTGACAGAAGCTTCAAACATAGAATGGGGAGCTCACATCCTGAACGAGTTACTACTAAGCGCTACTTGGACGAAACAACAGCATTCGTGGCACATAAATCGTATGGAATTGTATAGCGTCGTGCAGAGAAACATTAAGAAACGACAAGACCGATTCTGATTCAATCGGACAATCAAACTGTCATTTTCTATGTGAGGGAATAAGGGCACTAAGCTCCGAATGCTGCTTTCAATATTAGAATCACTACTTCGGTTAGAAAAACGTTATCACGTTCAAAGTTTGTTAAGATACATTCCGAGAATTTACAATTGCGTTGTAGACCATCTATGTCGTTAGTAAATAATCCCCGACTGGTACTTGAGCAATGTGATTACTCAGAAACTATTTGCAATATGGGGGATTCCGTCGGTGGACCTATTCGCAACCAAGATATTCAGGGTGGTCTCTTGTCTCTCAGTTTCCAGAGGATCAGGATGCACTATTCATAGACACTTTCAGCAACCAATTGAGTTTCCAAATAACCTGAGTGTTTACCCAAATTTTAAGTCACTTGAATACTGCGGAAGGAATATACTTTTTAATAACTCCGAATTGGCCTCAACCATTTTGACACCCCGATTTGCGCAAGAGGGCAATATATAAAACCGGTCCTTCGAATATAGGGTCTGCATCTTTATCTGACCGAAATTTCAACGGGCCAACCACCACCTCAGGTCCTCCAGCATCATTTGCAGGTATGGAATATTCAGACGATGTCAGTTTATCAGAAGATTCTTGGAGACCAGGAACTTTAAAGAAATATTCGTCAGCTTGGAAGAAGTGGCGAAAATGGGCTGTTAGAACCAATAGATCTGTACCAATAGATGGGCCAAGTTCAGAAAAGTATTGCTTTATTTTTCAGTTACTTGCATCGTTGCAACGCGCTTATCGTATAATATCACGTTCTTGGTAAACAAGTCTGTAGTAACAACATCTTTTGCTGATCCTTTTAATGCTGACCAGATTAAAAACCACCCAGTTGTTAAACATATACTCAAGCTTAGCTGGCACTGGTGAGAGGAAGTCATCTTTCTGGGATGTTAATGCATTGGTCATCTGGTTGAAGTTTCACTTACCTGACACTTGCAGTTTTTTTCAAGTCTCTAGGCATTTGGCTTTAATCTTGCTTGTAGCCTCTGGAAGGACATGACATAACATGACTTTTGTCTATGGATTCGGTATATTTTCAGGAGTTTGACTCTTACAGATTCATGTTCTGGAAACAATCAGATTCGAAAATTTTCTAAAATAAGGATCAGATTTTCATTTTTGGTTAAACGTTCTTATAACTCTGTCAAATCACAGATGTCTCTTTAGACTATCTTTTTATAACAACTAGGGTTAGTGTAGGTACCTACGTGCGTCCACTAAAGATGGTATTGCTGGATGGGTAGAAACTGCCCTTAAGGAAATAGACATTAACGCCAGTCCGTCAAGCATTCGTTCAGCTGTATATTCTTCGCGATTTACGACGGCATTTTTAAGAAAAGTAATATATTTATCAAAATTTTCTAAAATATTACTGTAAAGCGCAGTTGTGCGACTAAAGAAGACGTTTTTCCTTCAATCTGTTTTGAAGCTGTTTAAGTTAAATGCTGTTTGGAAATCACCTGTTTCAATGTTAATTTTAGAAGTTACATACTTAAAAAATAAATAGTTTCTTTTTTCTTTTGTTATTTTGTTATTACACGCATAGGTTTAATTTAACTACTATATTCACAGTACGCCGTACATAATTGTGGCGCCGGCAGAAGATAAACACTTCTCATAAGGGTCAAGCGAAGGCACAGACACAAAATATCGATGTTTTTCCCCCGAAGGGATAAAAACATTTATTTTGGGTCTTGCCGAAGCTTGACCCTTGGTTTTAAGACCTTGCCGGCTTAAAAGGTACTGAAGCGTCAAGCGAACTAGCCGGCGCGAGTGGACAGCGGGCGGTGAGTGTGCGAAAGAGACAGCTGTATGAGACTCACCGCACGCTGATGGGAGCAGATAGCACGTCCGATGTGGCTAGTATGCAAGGGATATCTCATAAGGGTCAAGCTTCGGCAAGACCCAAAATAAATGTTTTTATCCCTTCGGGGGAAAAACATCGATAATAGTTATTATTCGATTGGGATTTGGACCTTTAGATAAAAAAAAAAACTGTATAATATGAATTTTTTTGTGTGTTGCAAACAAAATTCTATTCTACTAAGCACGCGCTTACAATTTTTTTTTATACTCACTTGGTTGACAAGCGGCTTGACTTTAGCCCGATCAAGCACCCTCTTGATCTGATCAGAGTTGAAGTTACTGATGCCGAGAGCCCTGACCCTGGACCCCAGGGTTTCCATCCCGAACCACGCGTCCAGGTAATCCGACTCAGAGTACTGGAGGACTGTGGCTATCTTCGGCATGGGAGAACCGCCTTCCTGGAAGGAGTGAATGAATGAATGAATGAATGAATGAATGAATGAATGAATGAATGAAACTGATTTATTGTACACCTTAGAAACGAACGAAGTGAGGAGAAGTGTACATGAACAGCTTTGGAAAAAAATATATATATTGGAGGACTTTCCACACATCACTATTTAGCCCCAAACTAAGCCAAAGCTTGTAATATGGGAACCAGATAGCGGATATAATACATATATACATTTTTTTTTGTAAATACATACTTATAATATTATATAACACACAGACAGAGAACAAACATCTATGTTCATAACACAAATGTTTGTTCTCGGTGGGGATCGAACCCACGGCCTATGGCGCAGAAGGCAGAGCAACTACCAACTGAGCCGTGAAGGCTGTCGAAATCTACAGGGTTTTGGTGTTTATGAGCGATGGTGAGCTTACCATCAGGTGGGCCTTAAGCTTTGAAACCCCACAAAGTACAGAACATTTTGAAAGATAGTCAAAATCACTGAAATTAAGACTGACTAGAGCTCTTTGTGTGTGTCTCGTCCGGGGAAGTACTACCACCACCCCTTTTTCTGCCAGCGTTGCTGCCTGCTTGGCAGCAACGCTGTGTTTCGGTTTGAAGAGTGTGGTTGCCGGTGTAATTACAGGCACATGAGGCTTAACATCTGTATGCTTCAAGTTGCTCGCTGATGGAATAAGCATATAGCCCTCAAATCAAAACATCAGGTGATGTTAAGTGGTAACCATCACCTATATCTAATAACAAGCACTGCCTGTCACGCACGATAGGAGCGTGCCTATTTTCCTATGTGAAAATGATGAAAATTGAGTATAAACCCATTAATTATTGTAAAACAAGCTGATGCCCGCGACTTCGTCTGCGCAGGATTTAGTCACACAATATCTTTATAAATTGTAGCCTATGTGTTATTCTGATGTATAAGCTATATTATTGTAAAGTTTCATTAAAATCCATTCAGTAGTTTTTACGTGAAAGAGTAACAAACATCCATCCATCCATGCTTACAAACTTTCGCGTTTATAATATTAGTAAGGATAAAAATGTATTGTTTTAGGTATCTAGTGCTAGTGATGTATCTACACCGACCAATTTAGCTTTATCTACATCTACTAATATTATAAAGAGGAAAGATTTGTATTTTTGTTGTTTTGTATGTAACGAATAGGCTCAAAAACTACTGGTCCGATTTTAAAAATTTTTTCACCATTAAAATGCTACATTATTCCTGAGTAACATAGGCTTTATAATATTTTCAAAAAAGTCAGGGATCCTTACTAACACTCCAATAATGTAACCCAAGGTGGAAAAAATAATCCTTACATCGCGTGCGCTGCGAAAACTATTGATGACAGAACAAAATAATGTACTACGACTTTGCAGAACACGTCATCATCTACAAAAAATGTCGCGATAGCATATGTCTAACTATTATAGTTACGTCACGATAAGTGTTCTTTTATTTTAAAAATTTAATTTAAATGCCGCCGCTAGAAAAGGCTTTTTATTTGTACCTTGATGTTAATCCTTATCCAAATAAATAATTTTATATTCAAGATTGTTTCAATACCTATAGATTACTTTTTGAATTTTTCAAATCGGACATTCCATTCAAAAGATATCACGAAATTAAAAATGTTGGTTCGCTTTAAAAATGCATATAAGCGAGCGCGCGGGCGCGTACTCACTCAGCGCATCGGGTGACTGGCAACGCGGTAGGGAGAAACGCGTGCAAATGTATGAAATGTATGAAAGGTCTAAGGTTATCCTAAAATTCTGTAAAAAATTATGTCCACCCATGCGAAGCTGGGACAGGCCGCTAGTCGATAATATTTAAGTTTCCGTTTTTGATATGAAACATCTAATGCGGTGGGTCAGACCGGCTGTTCTGTTGTAGTTTCGATTTTTCACACCTTCTAGGCGTTTTAATAAGAAGATCAGGTGTCCCATATACCTACTCGTCTGCTATCTTTAGGGCCGGTTTCACCATGCTCTGTTAGATTAACAAAGGATTAAACGGCCGTTAAAAATGACAAAAAGTACGCGTTTGACATCTAAGGTTAGATTTAACGGCCTGTTAATCCTTGATTAGTAACTAACAGAGCATGGTGAAACTGGCCCTAAGCCTCATGTGCCTGTAATTTCACCGGCAACCACACTCTTCAAACCGAAACACAGCAACGCTGCTACTTAAGGCGAAGACAAGAGCTAATGTGACTCTCGCTCGCACGTTTCGACATGTTGAAAGATATAAAATCACTAAACTCATTTTCGAAAAATCGCAATCAACCATTTTCTGTGCAATCACATTGCACACAGTTTAGTAAAAATTTCAGTTTGATCGTAACATGTTTTCCTACTCAAAAGTTTGCTTTACTAGTTTTCGTACATAAGCAAACTTTTAAGTAGGAAAACTTGTATCGATCAAAATGATTTTTTTACTAAACTGTGTGCAATGTGATTGCACACAAAATGGTTGATTGCGATTTTTCGAAAATGAGTTTACTGATTTTATATCTTTCAACATGTCGAAACGTGTGAGCGAGAAGTTGTTTGATAGTTGTCAGCCCCTTAAATAGTTACTCAGTCTTACCTTGAGAGACATAGGATTGTGAATCAGAAAGAGATCGAAGTATTCCAATCCCATGGCTTGCAGAGAAGCATCACACGCTCCGACCACCAGGTCCGTCCGATGGAACGTACTCCATAACTTGGAGATTATGAAGAGTTCCTCTCTGCAACGAAAGAATATCATCATCAACCTGAAAAGACCACTGCTAGAAACTTATAGGATACTAGCTGACCCATGCCCACATTGTTGGGCGGTGTCATATTTGCAATAAAATAATATTGCGGCTATAAATTGAGATGAAGGCTATCCTATCTTTTAAGTTAGATCAAACTGCACACGGTGCGCAAATTTGATTGAAATCGGTTAAGTAGTTTAGGAGTCCATCGCGGACAAACAACGTGACGCGTAATTTATTGATCGAGTGAGCGAAGCGAACGAAGATCTTAGTTTCAACTTGGGCGATTTGGCATTTTATGTATGTATGTATGTATGTATGTATGTATGTTTGTCTGGCGATAACTTTAGAACCGTTGATCCGATCTGCATGAAATTTGATATGTCGATTGCTTGTACTTGTACTTGCTTGAAATTTACTGGTAAGTAAAATCGCAAAATCGGATGAAGGGTTATAAAGATATGGGGTTTTTTAAGGGGGCAAAAATAAAAAAAGTTACATAAAAAAATCAAGCTACATGTCATATGAAAGACATGGACATTCCAAAACAATTTTTACAAGACAAAAGTCAAAAAATAATGTTTGGACTTGCCCCTGACCACTACCTACTCAAAGTTTTGATGCGTTCGTCGGGTCGCATCACGAGATCTCAGTTCGGGGCGAACTACTAGTATATATTAAGATAGGTATCACATACATTTCTAAAAAGATGTGGATGGTTCTAGGAGGAGAGGCAGGCCATTACCATAACTCCGTTGTTATAACCCCCATACCAGAATCGGGTCGCGCACCAGATTTTTGTCTTCGAGGGGATGTCTACCGTGCCTGGGGATCAAAGTCGTGAAGCTGCTACTGTTCCTTATTATGTACTTACCTAGTGACGGTACCATCCTTGATCTTCGCGTGGATAGCCTCACCGACCACCTTCTCGTTGCCGTAGATGAATGCTGTGTCGATAGCGCGGTACCCGAGGTCAATGGCCGCTGTCACTATGTGGTAGGCGAGGCGGGGGTCCAACTGACGAATTAACAATGAATTAATGAAAATTCTTACCTACACCACAGATAAGAGAATCCTACACCTTCTAATTCTAATTCATGGTGGAGGAATAAGATCTGTACCCCAAGTATGAGTTGTGTTTAGTGTTTATATTTGGTTTTCGGCTTACCAGAGCAGTACCAACAGCTAACACAGGCATGGACACGCCATTCGCAAGCTGAACACGCGGCATAGTCGTCATCCTGCCATATTTGAGCCTAGCGGTGGACAGCTCTGCTATCTTCGCCTGGATCTCAGCTGTAAGTTTGGAGTGCGTCATGGCTTAAAAACTAAAGCTAGGACCGATAGATTAACGCGTCTAGAGTCAAAAGGTAGGTATTTATTCAACTGAGTCACAAGGATGACTTTGAAACGTCTTAAAGCTAGGTGACTCTAGGTGCCAGTTCCACGCGACCAAGCCTAGAAGAATAGGCGACAAACTTACGGCTTGGTTCCACCCTTCCATGTGAAGACAGGGATGATGAGATAGACTAGACAGATTTTAAGAGTGGTAGAGCTCTTTGTGAAGGGCTCGTCCGGGGAAGTACTACCACCACGCCTTTTTCTGCCGCCAAGCAGCAACGCTGTGTTTCGGTTTGAAGAGTGTGGTTGCCGATGTAATTACACGCACATGAGGCTGCCGCAAGTTGATGGACGCAGGGCAGTGCATCGTAGGCCACGTTCCTAACGTGCGTGGCTTACGAAGTAATGATTTGTTATAGAAGAAAGAAAGAAGAAGGAAAAAGCATTTATTTACACAAACTGTACACGACAAGGTACAGGACAGTTGTACAGGACATATAAAAGGGTAAAAAACTATTCTAGATACGTAGAAATGAGACTAAGTAAGTACTTTATGCGTTGCGTTATACATACTTAAACATAGTTCTGTTATTAAATTCACGTTTCTATTGATATAAATGAGAATATTTCTTTTTTAAGAAATAAATGTTTCGCCATTAGCCTATACATTTATATTGTGCTTACCTATAAGAATATTTTTAAGTAATACATGTTTCGCCACTAGACAAACATTTGATAAGAATATTTTTCAAGTTATGCATACTTCGCCACTAGCCTAAATCTACTTTATGTTCTACCTATATCTCATTTTAAGTGAACTGTATCTGTTCTTACTAGTTGTTCGCCCCGAACTGAGATCTCGTGATGCGACCCGAAGAACGCACCAAAACGTTGAGTAGGTAGTCAGAGGCAAGTCCAAACATTATGTTTGGACTTTTTTCTGACTACTGCCTACTAACTTGGTACGGTAACCAAGTTTCAACTCTCTTGGCCTATTCATTGAAGAGTTCCGTTGAACAGACTTTGGCTCCATCATCAGACCTGGTCGTTGTCACCATTTTATGAGAACTTAGTACCTCCTTAATTTATTTCAAGAAAAAAAAATAAGAAAAAGCAAAGGAACGAGCCGACCAGTAGAAAAACCTTGATGCCAACGAAACTCTTAGAGATGGGAGCTCTTGGGTCGCTGGTTATCTTAATTTAACTTTATTGTTGTATCTCAAAAACCGAGCGTCCCAGAAAAAAAGTAAAAATTGTTTTGGAATGTCCAAGCAAAGCCCTTTCATATGACATGTATCTTGATTTTTTTATGTAACTTTTTTTTATTTTTGCCCCCTTAAAAAACCCCATATCTTAATAACCCTTCATTCGATTTTACTCATATACTTACCAGTAAATTTCTCAAGTACAAGCTATCGTCTTATCAAATTTCATGCCGATCGGAGCAACGGTTCGAAAGTTATCGCCAGACAAACATACATACATACATACATACATACATACATACATACATACATACATAAAATGCCAAATCGCCCAAGTTGAAACTAAGATCTTCGTTCGCTTCGCTCACTCGATCAATGAGAATAAACTCTTTAAACCTATGTACCGTAGTACATACGTACCGACTGTACCTATTAATGTAAACTCTAGTTGAAGACTGAATAATTGTATGACGTTTTTTGTATTTAAGATATATATTTCTTTTAGGTAGTTATTAAGTTATTCGCTTGATATTTGTCGCACGTCATTCTAGGTTTATACTTCTACTGAGGGGGGGTTGGTATAAAATGCTTGTGCATTAAGCCCTCCTTTTGTGCTATAACATTGTGTTTTGTGTAATAAATGATAAATAAATAAAAAGCTATAAAAATAGTGTGTGTGAGTCACGTCTACGCAATATGCATGTGGAACGCTGCCATGCACGGTTTGTATAAAAAGCCCTGAGCTCAGCATCAGCTGAGAACTATTTATAGGTGATGGTTACCACTTAACATCAGGTGCGCCATTTGCTTGTTCCATCAGCAATAGTATAAAAAAGGTGCCTACCAGTTAACTCCTGTTTGGGCACCACTTCTGCTGAACTGAGCTTGATTCGAGGTGCAACCTCTTTCGCTGGAGTCGATTTTCTCTGTGAGAAAAGAAATTATATTAACTGAAATATCCCGGCACGGTGGATATCCCCACAGATCTCTTAGTACCAGGTACGAATTCCAGAGTCTTTGAGGACGTCTAAGGGAGGAAGTCAGAGGTCCAACCACTACATTTGGCGCATAGCCACATTTTTCAGTCGTTGGTGTTGTATACGTGACAGATTGTAAGTCCATCGCCAAAGTTAAAATACTCTCTACTTTCTCCCATTAGTTTCTTTCGAAACAGTGTGGTGAAAGGATTTTAGGTGCGCCTCAAGAGGCTCCTTTCGAGCACTGACACATGTTATAGAACTTTTTAGGTTCCACGACATGCCGGTTTCCTCGCGATGTTTTCCTTCACCGTTTGAGAGTACTGGCATTGTGCACATACATTTTTGAACAGAGAAACTCATTGGTGCACGACCTGTGTTGAACCTTAAGATAGGAAGGCGGGGCCGCTACCACTAGACCACCAGTGCTCTTAAATACTAACAGGTTTTTACTAAATAGTTCGATATATCCACGATCAATATATTATCTAAATATGAATAAATTTTTCGATAGATGGTGCGCGATCAGTTTTTCAACCACGACCTGTGGATCAGTACCCCAAGTATGAGTTTTGCTTACGATATTTCGTTTTTCGTTTTAAGTTTTTGTTCCGTGTTCATTGCAGGTTTTGTATGAAGACGCGATAGGGAAATATCGTAAGCAAAACTCATACTTGGGGTACAGAAGGCGGTATCATTCCTACTAAACAATCGGTGCTCACACGGACACGGTACCTAGATTGTATTAACTCCCAATTATACGTATTTTTTTAAACATAGCTCTAAAATGATCATTGGTAATCAACAAATCTGATATTATTCATTATGTGTACTTGTGCTTACTAACCCTCCGACAGATTTGGTAATTGTTATTTGTGATAATTAATTGTGCCTTTAAAATAATTTTATGACGTTGCAGTGCCCAACCGCGTGCATGGACTTGACTTATGCTAAAACTAGACCTAAGCTATTTATTGGAGGTATTCCTCGAGGCGCACCCAGATGAAGCGCACCAAAGTATTTCCTCAAAGCGCACCCGTATTGGCGCGCTTCATTCAGCAGGTATAAATGTTTAGTTTTTATTCCTCGTGGCGCACCAATGATATTGTAGGGTCTAATGATGGGGTTGTTTTTCATCAAATTAGTAACCTATAAGTGGAAATTTATAATTGGCCTTCAGCAGACATGTACCCAGCATGTATATTTATTATAGTTAATTATGTTTTGTATACCTACCTCTGTAAGTTTTCTTAAAATTGTGAAATGCATTCAAATCTGCACTAAGCCGGTGCGCGCTGACCTCGCTGCGGGAGCTATTAACAATAATTAATTTAGCTATTCGATAACGCTTAATTAGGTAGATAGGTATGCATTAAAATGTACATGGTACTTTCATATTCACATTACCCAAATGTTACTGGATTACGTTTCATCAATGATATCGACACATTATGATCCCATCACTAGACCCTAAATTGTCATTGGTGTGCCACGAGGAATAAAAACTAAACATTTATAACTACTAAATGAAGCGCACCAATACTGGTGCGCTCTGATGAAGTACTTTGGTGCGCTTCGTCTTGGTGCGCTTCATCTGGGTGCGCCTCGAGGAATACCTCATTTATTGATGTACATGTCCGCAATTAATGAATAAATAAATAAACAATCAAAGTTATAGAGAACACATTTATATCCTTCTTCCTACGAATATATATTATAGTTAAATACCTACTACGCAAAAGCTATATACTACGTTCAGATGACGGATGTTTCTGGCTCAGTCGCGCCCTAATCAACCGATCTTGAAGAAACTTAGAAAAAATATAGTTTAATATGGAACAGAAATGTTAATTTTATACTTGTCTGAAAATAAGTACAGTATTATAATTTTATAATTTTTTCCTTGTATTTCATTACTCTTTGGTTACTCGCAATAGTATATTTTTTTTATTATGGACCAATGATTTTAATTTAATTAAACAACTAATAAAACTCAGTGTCTAATTGTCTGTTTACTGAATTCAAACCTCTAAGTCATAGTAGATATTTACTACGGAATACTAATTAGAAATACTACTTACAATTATAAGTAAAATCCATAAAACTAAGAAACAAAGCCTCATTTTAAGTTTTATAAACACTATCGACTATTTATGCACTTTAAACCAAAATATCAGGCATGAACTCATAAAAAAGTATAGCAAGCAAGTTCTTTGTACCTTTTTAGTCAATTGGTATTCAAAGATGGCGGACCACATTCTACCCTCAAAAAGTTTGCAATTACACGCAGTATAGAAATAAGTTTACTTGCCTTTTTGATAAAAAAAAAACAACAATACACGAAGCGTAAACGGTGAAACAAAGCAACGAGGCAGTTTTTATTATTTCCTTTTGTGGCGTTGCCCGTATCGATATCCGTAGCCTACACCTTATTATGTTGTAGTTAGGGATACGCATGATATGTTTATATACCTACCTACGATACGTTTACGACCTCAGACTCTAAGTTTACGCCAAACGGATTCAAAATGGCGCCGCGCCTTCCACTCACACGCATTTTGTTAATAATGATTTTGAGTGAGAAGTAATTAATATTTAGCTTAATAGCAGTTAGGGCTTGCAAATATTCGAAAACTTTGATATTCGAATATTCGGGTACAATTGCGGGTACTATTCGAATTATTCGAATAATAGAAAAAAAACTATGTTTTCATTAAAAGCACATCTTTTATTGTTTTAAGTGTTAGAAGTAACACTTAAGGAACGAAATTGAAATATTAAATTAAAATAAAATTTACCCATAAATTACTAGTAAAAGTAGTCTTTATAATCTTCAACAAAATTTAACACAATAACAAGTAAAACAATGTAAGTAACGGTAAGTAGTTACTAGAGTAAATAAGTACACAGTCATTTTTAAGTGGTCTTATTTATCACACAACCTTAATACTTACTTACTTACTTACTTATCCTGGCGCATCAACCCCGAAGTGGGTCTTGGCCTCCGACACAATAGATCGCCACCGGCTTCGGTCCTGCGCTGCCTCTATCCAGTCCGGTGCGAAGACCTGAAGTGAGCGAAGGTCTTTCTCCACTTCATCCTTCCACCTGTATCTGGGGCGGCCGACTGGTCGTCGCCCGACTGGCACTCCAAGAAAAGCCCGTTTAGCAGCCCGATCTTCCTCCATTCGTAGCACGTGGCCGAGCCAGCGTAGCCTATGTGATTTTATTTCGCCAATGATGTTAGGCTCGGCCACTAGCTCGGCAATCTCCCGGTTCTTCCGCACCCTCCAGGATCCATCTGGACGCTGGACTGGACCTAGGATCTTTCTGAGCACTTTTCTCTCCGTCACCAGAAGCTTGTATTCTTCCCTCTGGGTTAATGTCCAAGCTTCACATCCGTACATCAAGATCGGGCGAATGATCGTCTTGTATATGCGGATCTTAGTTTTCCGGGAAAGAAGCTTGGACACAAGGATTTTGTGTAGTGCTGCACTGCGTCGGAGCGTATTCTGGGCTCGTATATCTATTTCATATCATGTTGGTGTCCGTTACCGTGCATCCTAGGTACTTGAACTTGTCCACGCCCTTGAAGACCGAGTTTTCCTTCGTTCGAGTTTTTCGAGAAGTCCTCGCGTCGTTGTCGGAGGTTTCGAGCCCGTCGCATGTGCACGTACTCGGTCTTGTCCTTATTGATCCTGAGGCCCACAGTTGCAGCTTCCCGTTCTAGACATCGTACTGCTTCCAGGACGTGGTATTTGTTGGTACCCAGCAAAGCCAAATCGTCTGCATACCCTATCACCTTGTGTTGGCCATTGAGCTCCACTCAAGCGAAATAACTTTCCAGATAATGTGTTCGAGGGTTAGATTGAACAACACAGGTGACAGGGCATCCCCCTGTTTCAACCCACTGAGGATTTCGAATTCCTCCGTTAGTTCTGAGCCCACACGCACCCTAGCCCGGCTTTCGTGAGTGGCTACTTCTATCATACGAACTAACTTTATCGGAATCCGAAAGTTTCTTAGGATTCTGTTTAAGGTGCTTTTGTCGATGCTATCGTAGGCCTTAGAAAAACACAACCATAATAAAATTTGCAATTAGAGTAACATTAATTGAACACATTCACAAATTCTTAGTAAAAACAGTCTTTAAAATCTAGATACGCATGTATTTAGCAATATCTAAAATAAAATTTAACACAATAACAAGTAAAAAACACAATAACGGTAACGCGTAAGTACCTCGTGTGTTCATAAGTTTTGAGACGAACTTATTTAATTAATTTAAAAAGAAAGTAATTCATGCAACCTTTTTTAAACTTTTAAAATTTTAAAATTCGAATGTTTTGAATCCGAAAAAATATACATTTGAATATTTGTTTCATTCTCCGTGAAAATGGCGCCAACAAAAGATTTGCGTGCGACTGTAATTTCACTGTTTCAAGCAGGAAAAAATCCAATGAAAGTTTTTAGTGAAATCCAAAGTTTGGGATGTAGTCGGAACTTTGTGTATTATACCATAAAGAGGTACAAGGAGACCGGCTCTTTAGAAGACCGTGTAAGATGTGACCGCCCGCGGTCTGTAAGGACTCAAAAGAAATTAGCTCTGCAGACCAACATTTCTCGAATATCGGTGAACAGGATACTTAAATATGATCTTAAACTAAAGGCCTACAGTCGAAGGAAAGTGCATTATTTAAACGAGCGTCTTCGTAAATTGCGACTGGAACGATGTCGGAACCTATTGAAGAGACACGATCCAAAAAATATCCTGTTTACCGATGAAAAGATCTTCACGGTGGAAGAAAAGTTTAACCGGCAGAACAATAAGGTTTACGCCAGAAGTTCAAAGGACGTCCAGCCATCTGTACGCAATGTCCAGCGTACTCATCATCCAGCAAGTGTGATGGTTTGGTGGGGTGTTTCCTACGAGGGGGTCACTTCGCTTCATTTTTGCCAGCAAGGCGTCAAGGTGAAGGCACAAAATTACCAAACCGACATATTGGAAGCGGTGGTTAAACCATTAAATGATACGCTATTCGCTGGAAAATACTGGGTTTTCCAACAGGACTCTGCTCCCTCCCATAAAGCTAAGACTACCCAACGTTGGCTGGAGGCCAATTTGCCAGGCTTCATTCGGAGCGAAGATTGGCCCTCGTCAAGCCCTGACTTGAATCCTTTGGATTATTCTTTATGAACGGAATTGGAGCTGAGGGCATGCAGAAAGTCTCACCCAAACCTGGATTCTCTCAAGCGAGCCCTTATTAAAGAATCGAAACGGATTCCCATTGAAAAGATTCGTGCCGCCATAGATGAATGGCGCACGCGTTTGAAGGCCTGCATTGAATGCAAAGGTGGCCATTTTGAATGATTTATTTTTAAATACAGATCTAGATGTCAGTAGTTTTAATTTGAATATCCATTAAATGAATACTCAACTTAGCTCCAAAAATATTTTAGTTTTACTGTGTCTCAAGACTTATGAACACACGAGGTAGCTACTAGAGTAAGTACACAAAAATATATAAGAGCGACAACGTGAGCGACAGAGATGGATAGACAGAAAAGTCTCGTCAAATCGCAAATGGACTACGCACTTGCGCGCGGCACTCCCGAACGTTTCCGAAACGCGTTCCGAACCCTAAAACATTGTCATGTTGTTTACCCGAACGATCTTAACTTGTATCGTCTTGAATGGTTATATCGCGCGAGTTTATACCTGGCATTTTATGCACATCAGAGTTCTCAGTTTGGTGTTATTATTATAAATCGAATATTCGAATATTGCTATTTTAATATTCGAACGGAATTAAAATTCGAATTATTCGAATATTCGAATATTCGAATGCAAGCCCTAATAGCAGTACGATGAAGTGGAAGGCAAAGTTGCACAATAAAATAGATAAAAAAATAAGAAAAATCAAAGGAACTGGCCGACCAGTAGAAAAACCTTGATTTCAACGAAACTCTTAGAGATGGGAGCTCTTGGATCGCTGGTTATCTTAATTTAACTTTTTAAATTTTATCTCGAAAACCGAGCGTCCCAAAAAAAAAGTAAAAATTGTTTTGGAATGTCCAAACAAAGCCCTTTCATATGACATGTAACTTGATTTTTTTATGTAACTTTTTTATTTTTGCCCTCTTAAAAACCCCCATATCTCAAAAACCCTTCATCCGATTTTACTCATATACTTACCAGTAAATTTCTCAAGTACAAGCTATCGACATATCAAATTTCATGGAGATCGGATAAACGGTTCTAAAGTTATCGCCAGACAAACATACATACATACATACATACATACATACATACATACATACATAAAATGCCAAATCGCCCAAGTTGAAACTAAGATCTTCGTTCGCTTCGCTCACTCGATCAATAATAATATGTCTCATAGAATTTTGCAATATCTATAGAAAATATATATTTTCTTGCGAAAGTATTCATGCGAAAGAAGTTGATGATACCAAATAGGTAAATAATAAATATTGGTGGACATTCCACACGGTACTACCTCGCCCCAAACTAAGACAAAGCTTGTAATTATGGGAACCAGATAGCTGATATACTACTTATATTCTTTTTTATGTAAATATACAACGTGTTTATTAAGAGTTGTAGGGATCCGAAAGCAGGATATTCTACCGGTCATAACGAACAACTTTTGTTCTACGACTTTTAAAATTTCAAAGTTTTTCATTCATCAAATGCCTCTTAAACTTTTATCTAAAATGAATCTAAACGCATCATGAGGCAGCCCTATTTACAGCTGTTCTTTGACCTCTAGTTGTGAACTTAGATAAAATAGGTAACAGAACTGCCACCAATTACCTAGTAATGTGCCTACCTAATAATGATGTTGCTGTTTTTAAAGATCTTGGTATGTAAAAGAAATATTTTCGCGACTGTAATCCCTAGTCACGGTAAACATTCTCTGAGATCTTTGGTACTAATACCTATTCAGTAACTAGGTACCTACGTGGCTACGTACTCAATATTTAATAGAATATTTATTTTTGTTTAATTACTAGATGTCGTAAAGCAATGTTTATGATATTCATAGTTCTTTAAATTGTAACATGTTACTTTACCACCATGGTTCATTGACACGACAAAATTATTCAACTGCAATTTTGGGAAGTGTCTAGTCTGTCCTATTTAATCTTTGACTAACCTGTCTGTCATTGGTTGCATTTAAAAACGCATATCCAATCAGGACGGCCGACGGCCGCCGATCAGTGTTACCATTTGTGGCAGATTTCTGCCATTTGGCAGATTTTAAATATTTCAAGAAAAATCTTATTAGTTTGAATTTTTAATGAAATAATATTTATAATTTATTTATTTTTTACCGAACTGGAAACTTCTTATTCTTTTTTACCTTTATTGATTTGGTTTCTAAACAACTTCTATCTCGTTTTAGATAACTGCAAACCGTTACAAACGATCAAAAGATAGTAACTGAATGTAATGTAGGTATTTAATTTATTCCGTAGCCACGAAGGAGATGGTATGAAGTCATATTTTTGGTATTTTTATCGTCAAGCTTGGTAGATTTTGACAGATTTTTTGGCAGGTGTGTGGTAGAACCGCCACTTTTGAGATGGTCACCCTGTTTGTGTTTACATGCGTTGTTGTACATTGTTTTGTTGAGAAAATGTCATCAAACGTGTTAAAATGGTGATTGTTATGTAAAAAGCCGTCGTCAGTCAGTGTGTGTATGAGCAGTGCCTACGAGGTAATGGTTTAGTGTGAAGTTTGAAGCCTGTGTCGTGCGAAATCTCGCAAACTTACCAAAATCCAGTTTTATCCAGTGTTATTATAGCCAGTAAATAATGACAAAATCCATAGAAACCAGTAAAAATATCGTGTCAGGGGATTGGCGGCGTACCTACCTACCTACCGAAAGGTAAGTATTTCAAATTATCTCGTAGGTTATCGTTGTTTTTCTCTTTCCTAGATAGAAGCGCGCGTGCGTGTGACCTTGACACGTACACAGACAGGGCTGTTGCAAATTTCTGAGAAAATATTAATTTTACTTTTCTATGGGAATTTCGAAAACGATGTATTCAACCGTTGCACACGTCAAAGTATTCCAGTGCTTGGTCTAAATACACGCTCTTTGTTTCCCTACATAACTTCATCAACACGTTGTATACTTATAATACACCCAGACAGAGAACAAACATCTATGTTCATCACACAAATGTTTGTTCCCGGTGAGGATCGAACTCACGGCCTACGGCGCAGAAGGCAGAGCTACTACCAACTTAGCTGTAAAGGCTGTCAGATTATAGTAACAGATAATAATACTGTTCCTCACCTCAAATAATGCTATTTTCTCCAAAACCGACCTTTTCATCGGCTTCTTCGGATTTATTGGAGCTTCTTTCATGTCAATTTTATCAACTGAATTTATTCTAACTATCATTCTGCTGACTTTTCCTTTCACGGCATCGCCTAAGTCCAATTCAGCTACTGATTTAGCTCTCCTCAACTCCTCATTTTTAGTTTTATTGTAATCTTGTATGAATTGTAAAGTTTTAAAATTATCATCTTTGTGTTCTATAGTTGCGTAGTCGTAACCTCTTGATCTAAATGATTTGAATCCATGTTTGGTTTTATCGTATCTTTGGTATTCTTCAGTGTTTTTCGAATCAACCTTTGGTTTATTAACATTGACAATAGATTTCTGTGTTGCGTATACCTTTTCAGGTTTATCGTGGTGAACATCAGCTTTCAAATCTTTAAGGATATCACTTACTGGGGTATTTTGATGAGCGAACATGATATCTAACGATCTAGGTTTATTTTCAGGTTTTAAAGTTTTGATTATTTCGCTGATAGGCTTTGTTTTTGGTAGATCTCCAATGATTTTATTATTTGCGTGTGCATCATGACCATTGAGGGACTCGTATCTTTTTAAAACTTCTTTGACAGGTATGAATTTAGGTGCAACAAATGGAGTATCTTCAGATTTCTCTTTGAATATCCATTCCTTACCAGTTTTTGTCGTTTCGTCTTTAGTTTTAGGTTCATTTTTCCTTGACACTGGTTTTAGAACTTCTTCTGCAACTAACGACTGTTCAATAAACATGGTGTTGGATTCAATTTGGACCTTATTCTCAACACCATACTGTACTGTTTCAGGTGATTCTATCAAAACCGTTTTTGTTTCTTTGAAAATGTTATTATTCACGTTGGCATCATAACTTTTGAGAGATTCATATATTTGAAGAACTTCTCGGACTGGTATGAATTTAGGTACTACAACTGGTGTATTCGATTTTACTTTAAATGAATTTTCCTTGTCAATTTCAGTCGTCAATTTGATCTTAGGTTCAGGATTCTTTGACACTGGTTTAAGAACTTCCTCTGTAATTAAAGACTGTTCTATAAACATGGTATTGGATTCAATTTGAACCTTATCCTCGATGCTATACTGCACAGTTTCGGGTGATTCAACCAAAACCATTTCAGCTCTTACAACATGAGTTTCATGTTTATCCTTTGTTTTTTCAACGTTTTTTTCGTTAACATTATGTTCTATTTTAGCTGGAAATGGTTTGAATACCTCGTCAACTATCAAAGGTGTATGGATATGTAAGTTTTTAGTTATTTCGGTATTAGTTGTTATTGTCAACTTATTATTAGTCTTGGGTATTTTGGGTTTTACCACTGGTTCTACTTCGTGACGCTGAAAAAGAAAAAGATTTAGTTATACTTTGTTGATAAGTGATAAGTGAACAAGAAAATAATTAAAAGTACCCAATATATTTTTACCTCAAACATAGCAATTTTCGATAAAACAGACTTCTTTTTCGGTATATCATTACCGAAAGTTGTTTTTTGGGCGGGAATTGGCTCAGATGTATCTATTTTATTTATGAATTTATCCCCTTCACTCCTCAGCTTTGCTGTATCCGTGAAACTGTCATCTTTTCCTTTTATTACCGCCGTTGTATCTTCCATAATAATATCTTGTTCTTTCTCAGCTGGAACTGGCTCAATATCAAAAAGAGTTTCACTCGTGTTAAATCCATCGATTACGTTTTGTTCTGCATTATCGATTACTTCAGGTTCATTATTGATCTCGATTACTTCAATACTAGCTTCTAATTTGTCAGATTCCCAGTCATTGTTAGGTGTATAAGAAGGTTCTACTGATACTTCCACTGCACTTTCCACCTTACCTTCCTCTGTGGTTTCGTATACATAAGAATCGAACACTGGTATCCCAATTTTAATATAATCCCTGCAAATATTTTCTTCCCGCATTTGTCCTTTCGTATTATCATTTGTTACAATTTCTGTGATGATTGTAGTGCTAAATACCTTTCTAGGTTTATCTTCACTATTTTCATTTGGAAATATTTCGTCTATTGTCTCTGTGTAACTTGTCTCTTCTAATGTGACAGTTGTATCACCAAGGTTTTCATCCACAGTTATAATATTATTGTCTAATGCAACTATCTCTTCTATTTCTTGCTCTACATCATTTTGGTCATCAGCTGAAATGACATCATTGACTGTATCTTCAGCTTTCACGTCATTTGAGCCATCAGATCTTGAATGATGGCTCATCCTTAACTTATCTCTAGCAGCGATCATCTTACCACTTTTATTAGTAACATCTATCTCCTGTTGGCTTCGCCGCTTGAAGAACGGTATCTTTGACTTCTTTATCTTCTCAACATCGATAGGCTGCACTTTACTCTCGTCGTAATCATGAATGATCTCTTCAAACTTGCTTTCTAGTTTTTCTGGGTCTTCTACCTTAGGATCCAGTAGGGAAACATCGATGTCTATCGGTGTTGGAGTGCTGTGGACTACTTCTTCGTAGAGTTTATCAAACTCATCTTCTGGAACAGATTGTTTTGGGATTTCTATTGAAGTGACATGAATAGATTTCCTTGCTGGTTTGGCTGGTGCCTTGCTGACCGTCTGTTTCGGAAACGATGATCTTCGGTTTGGGATGTGTGACTGAAAGATAGTAAATAGGTACATTAATGTTTTCAAATCCTTATTTATAGAATCTCTGCTATTATTATAAGTAAGTGTTTATGACTGAAGATGTTTGTAACTAAATCACGTCTTGAAATCTTGAATGATTTAAATGAAAACTAGTTTTACACTATTTGAATGAAGCTAGTACTTGGGCTTATAGCTTGGAATTAACAATATTATCATCATTACCACCATCATCTTCTCATGTGGATTAAAAAGTTTAATTCAACGGAGTGGCTTAAGACTAGAGCTCTTTGTGAGTGGCTCGCCACACACAAACACCACGCCTTTTTCTGCCGCCAGCAGCGTTGTTGTGTTTCGGTTTGAAGAGTCTGGTTGCCGGTGTAATTACAGGCACATGAGGATAACTGTGTGAGGTGGGCGGGTGAGGTATCGGACACGTACAGGTTGGAATGCGGGGTGCGGCAGGGGGGGGTTAACATCGCCGAAGCTTTTCTGCCTGTACGTGAACGAGCTCATCGACGAGCTGAGTAGCATGCATGCAGGGTGCTCCGTTGATGGTCAAATGGTTAACAATATTAGCTACGCGGATGACATGGTGCTGCTGAGCCCGTCGGTCTGCGTCTGGCATGTTTGCTGATGCGCATGTCAATGACAAAATAACGTACAAAATAGCATCCATCAAGCACAGAATGTTGGCAAGCTCCAACAAGATAGTCAGGGTATTGGCTGGCAGATGGGACAGTCCATTGCAGTTTCACTGGGTGTCTGCACTTATTAACCAGAATGCCAGTCAAGTTTATTACATTAACTAAACAGTGTTCCTACCTATTTCATGTTAGATTTAAATTGTTTGATTATTATGTGTTATTTTTAAGTTTGTATGGATCTATGACATCTGAAATAAATAAATTTTAATTTTAATTTTTAACATCTGTATGCCTCAACCTGATGGACGCAGGGCAGTGCATCGTAGCAAGTTCCTATCGTGCGTAACTTACGAGGCAATGCTTTGTTATAGGTGATGGTTACCACTTAGCATTAATCTGATTGTTCCAACAGCTAGGTTTATTAAAAAAAGCAGTTAAACTATGTTTCAGTATGAAGAGTTTGCTACCGGCAAAATCATCATATAGTGGGGTTACCTCAGGATCCTTCTTGTCCTTAGATCCTCTTCTCTTCGTCTTCACCCGCTCTGCAGTTTGTCTGAAGCGGGACACCGGGATCTTGGTTTTCGTCTTCTTGTCATCTTCTTTTTTATCTGTTGATTGAGTAAAACTATTATCAAAATCGAAAATCAAAACGGTCTTTATTCAGTACAATCACAAGGATCACTTTGAAACGTCTTATATACTAGGTGAATCTATCGCCAGTTCCTCGCGACCAAAGTCTAGAAGGACAGGCAAAAAACTTACGGCTTGGTTCCTAGCGTTTTTTTTTATGATCATTTTTACAATTATGGTACTCAATTGTTTAGTTTTAGTAATGAGTTGGAGAATAGTTCAGTCCCAATCTTTTTTGTCATCTATCAATATCAGAGTCGTTCTTCTTGGGATAGGGGAGGCCTATATCCAGCAAGGACTTCTACAGGCTGATGATGATGATAATAATAATCGATATAGATTCCTGTCTTTTGACAATAATTGCTTTTATGCCGTTCTGTTAGGTACAGACAATTTTTACCTATGTTTTAAGAATTCTGAAAATTTAATCTCATAATACGTAACTTAAGTTGAAAAATTGCTCAAATTTAGTCCTGTCCCAGTCTCAGTGCCCATTCGTAAGAGATGGCAATAGTTTAAGGCGAAGACTATCGTTAACATTTTGACAGATATATTATATACAATCAGTGAACTTATTTTTGAAAAATTGCATTCAACCGATTTGTGAGCAATATTGCACACAGTT
This sequence comes from Chloroclysta siterata, assembly GCA_932294275.1. Taxonomy (NCBI): domain Eukaryota; kingdom Metazoa; phylum Arthropoda; class Insecta; order Lepidoptera; family Geometridae; genus Chloroclysta; species Chloroclysta siterata. The sequence goes on from OW028595.1 coordinate 6,241,219, forward strand.
CACCAAAAAAATCCATTTAGAGTTCCTACTCTCTCTCTCTTGTCGTGTAACTAGTTTCTTTCGAAACAGTGTGGTGAAAGGATTTTTAGTGCACCTCAAGAGGCTCCTTTCGAGCACTTGACACATGTTATAGAACTTTTTAGGTTCTACGACATGCCGGTTTCCTCACGATGTTTTCCTTCACCGTTTGAGAGTAATGGCATTGTGCATATACATTTTTGAACAGAAAACTCATTGGTGCACGACCGGTTTCGTACCCACGACCTGAGGATCGGAAGGCGGGGCCGCTACCACTAGACCACCAGTGCTCTCAAATTTAGAACTAAGAACTAGAGAAAATGGTTATGGGCCCAGTATAGCATGGCAGATTGGTAACACAGCTCAGTTGGTTGTAATTTCGGCTCAAGATTTTTCTTTGTACCACTTAAATAAATAAATAAATAAATATTGGTGGACTTTCCACACAGCACTATCTAGCCCCAAACTAAGCCAAAGCTTGTAATATGGAAACCAGATAGCTGATATAATACATTATATATATATTTTTTGTAAATACATACTTATAATATTATATAACACCAGACAGAGAACAAGCATCTATGTTCATCACACAAATGTTTGTTCTCGGAGGGGATCGAACCCACGGCCTACTAAGGCAGAGCTACTACCAACTGAGCTGTGAAGGCTGTCAAACTTGCAGATAGAATAAGCAAATTATTAGGGGAGAAACTCAATTAAGAACTAAGAACTAAAGAAAATGGTTATGGGTAGTTTGCATAAGTACGAAAACTTTTTAGTGGGAATTGCGATTTTTGCCAGTCGGCCATCTTACCTTCGACATTGTTGACGTGTTCATCGCCACCTCTCAGCTCACCAGGCTCTGTGTTTGACTTAATTAAATCTTCATGTTTGATCTGAAAGTAATAACGTCAGTCAGAACACCATTTTATATTACATACAATAAAAAAAAGCTTTCGTTTAACTTTGTTAATCAACAGTTTAAAAGAGTATTAATAAATAAATAAAAGTGGAAACAGCCCCAAACTAAGCAAAGCTTGTATTATGGAAACTGGATAGCTGATATAATACTTTTAATTTGGAAATAAAAACTTAGGTAGGTACTATGAATAACACCCAGACAGAGAACAAACATCTATGTTCATCACACAAATGTTTGTTCTGTGTGGGGATCGAACCCACGGCCTACGGCGCAGAAGGCAGACCTACTACGCTAAGCTTAAGCTAAATTAGTTGTGAGGGCTTTCGCTTGAAATAAAATATAGTAAAAGTAAAATGCATCAACGATATCCATTTGAACGAATCTGCTATCATTTACTTTATCTGAATTGTTTGACTGCATAACATGAATATAAGAAATACTACAATAACATAAAACTATTGAAATAAATTAATACACATGAAGACGAGGTAGTATGGTTATAGTACTTTAGCCTGATCAATAAAAAAAATTGCCTGACTCAAAGTGCTTGTCGGTGCACTTTTCCTTATCTATTTTATTATCTAGATATTTTACTCACTGGATTGCTGTTAAGGCGAAGACTAACGCTAATTTTCTTCTCGCTCGCACATTTCAACATTTATAAGATATAAAATCACTGAAATTCCATCCATCCAGTGAAGTAGCTATCCTAGGGCCAGGTGGTGCAGTGCACCAGGGCCCCGGGGCTCAGGGGGCCCTCAAACCTTAGCTTTGAAAAGAGAGGGCCAGCCAGCTCCCGAAGCTAGAAAACCTTGAGCCTGCTCACATATTTTTTGTCATGATAAATTTTAAACGCCAATATAAATTCAAGCTATGTGGAAAGAGGTGGTGAGGGCCCGATTCTTTCTCTATACACCGGGGCCCTTGTCCACATAGCTACGCCACTACTCCAATCCATCCACAATCCATCCATCCAATCAGCCCACATTCACCCACTGAGTATAGGCCCTTAGCACGCCACTCTTTCCGGTCGTGCGCCAACTGTACCCATCTGGCTCCCACTGTCCTTACGATATCATTAGACCAACCACCTGGCCGGTGGTCTGCCTCGTGGTCTATGACTCTCGCGTGGCCACCACTCTGCCACTCTCTTTGTCCATCTACACTGAAGTTATATGTAAAATTGCGATCAACCAAGTTTTTGGTAGGAAAACTGGATCAAATCATTTTTTTTTATACAACGAGCTGATTGAACAAGCAGATAGCCCACCTGATGTTAAGTGGTTACCATCACCTATAACAAAGAATTTCCTCGCAAGTCACGCACGATAGGAACGTGCCCTACGATGCACTGCCCTGCGTCCATCAACTTGAGGCATGCAGATGTTAAGCCTCTGTGCCTGTAATTAAGGTACCGGAGGCAAATAAGGCCTAGCTAAGGGAGATTTGCAATAAAACGAAAAATATCATAAATAATCAAAATGTTTTACTAGTAATTAGTCTAATAGGATCAATTAAACAAAATGCAAACATAAAATGGCAACTTAAACCATACACAACAACAAAATTAAACATTTAAAAAAACCATGTCAGTAGGCTTTAATTTACTCGGGTAGGGTAAAAAGGCCTATGACTTAAACATACATTTTAACAAATATAAACGCTAAAATTTGGTAATTGAGATCCATAATTATATAAATGCAGTTATGACACGTGCAATATTAAAGAAAACTATATCTTTTTCCGCCTAACAGCCATCAGGGCACTCAAAGGCATAACCATCTTCTTGCGATAAACTGACGCACTCCTCGTGGTACCATTTGTTGCATTTGCAGCATTAAAATTGTGCTTGATTTCATTCTCCTCACAAAATCTGTAGACCAAGCGACGGAGAATTCGCGGTGTTACAGGCAGTCCTATTTCAGAAAACTTGATTATCCTTTTTACAAGATCAGCTTCCTGTTCTTTGCTCAGTACGGCTTTTCTAACCTCACTTTGTTCAGACTGCCACTGATGATATGATTTTTGATTGTTCTTCTAGGAACCATGTACCTCTATGCAGCTTTGTATGTACTCAATGTACCCCTTTGTACTGCCCTAACAGCTGACACTGGATTTTCTTCTGACCATAATGCCCGTTTGGGAGGCAAAGCGGTAGAAGACACTACAAAAAAAAATCAAGCACTTTTAGTATCTACCTTCTTATTTATATTGGTAGGTAGGTGAACTAATCAAAACACTGAAATAATCAAAATACGATACAGGTACAAAAAAATAGGAGGCTAATAAGGCCTATGGACGAATTTGATAGGCCTTAATATCCGCCGACCACATGATTAAGAGAAACAAAATAAAACAAAATTGTGGACTGCAATCAAAATTCAAACATTTAGGACCATGAAAGCGTGAATTGGTTGATAAGTAGCGTGCAAATTTACCTAATTAAATGTATAATTACTAAAAATACTTACGATTGCTTCCAACGGATATTTATTATTCGTGTGACGCAGGCGCCTCTCCCAAATGATGAGTCGCCACTGACAAAAGGTAACGAGAGCGCGCGTGGCTGCGAGCTTGTTGCGACTTGTCGGAACGCTATTCATATATGTGCGTGACGTTTGGGTGCGAGCGACAATTTTAAGTACGATTTCTGTTACTTAGGCCTTATTTGCCGACAGGCCTTATTTGCCTCCGGTACCTTACACCGGCAACATCGCTCTTCAAACCGAAACACAGCGTTGCTGCTTGGCGGCAGAAAAAGGCGTGGTGGTAGTACTTCCCCGGACGAACCACACACAAAGAGCTCTACTCCTCATAAAACTGAGTGCAACTTGCTGAACAGAGACGACTTGGTTGATGAGAACTTGCTATTTTCATATAAAGTTAAGTGAATTTAAATCTTCCAAAATGTTGAGTTGTGCGAGCGAGATGTAATTTAACGGGTGTCACGCCTTTACAATCTTTAAAAGATAGGTAGGTATTCATTCATATCTATGTACTGGACCTAATATGTAAGTTCTTAGGTAGGTAGGTACCTATTTAGTTTTATCTAGAACTCAGCTTAGTCTACTTAGCATATTGGGTAGGTATTTTATATCTACAGAATATATTTTTCAAGTTTCAGATAGTGGCAAATCTACAAGTGCATATAGTACCTATAGAGAGATGGGAGTTCGACTCCGGGTACTTTATTGGATGGATTAAGCAGATGGCCCACCTGATGTTAAGTTGTAACCATTACCATGGACCTCTTTTAACAGACTCGAGCTGTCAATTTCGTACCGGCAACTTCCAAATATTATACACGAATTCTAGAATTGCCGGTTACCTGACCTACAAATGACTTAAGTACCTACCTACTTATTCAGTTTTTTGTTCGAAGTCTTTTTTCGTAGTCTTTTTTTTTCATTAAATTTTCCTAAATTTTCATTAATCTTTGACACCAAATTAAAAAAGAAAGTACCTAAATAAATATAGGTTTCATGTTTCTTTTGTACGTTTTGTTAATAATTGCACTTAATGTGTTCAATTAGACATTTAATTCCCATAACAAAAAACTAATTACGGTCAAAAAAATATTTTGTGTTATAAAAATAAATTGCTATTTATAAACCACTTGGATATAACAAACACCACTTAATTATAGATACTTATTTGTTTAATCATTTTATTAAAAAAGTATCAAAATTATTTTTCATCCAAAAATGTACGGCCAAATAATGTACAGCATGTTATTGCACAGCATGATAATGTACACCCTGTTATTCCGTGTCCACTGGTTTGAATTATCGGGGTGTACATTATGATCCCGTACAATATAACATGCCGTGCAATATTGTCACGTGTTGTTAATGTACACCCAGTTAATGTACAGCATGATAATTGGAAGCCACTTTAGTACCGTCGAGTCGGATTGGTTAGGTTATGTCGAAACATATAAATTACGCACGAGGCGAGCGAGCAAAGCGAGCGTGCCGCGGCAGCGGCCGCCGAAGTACCAGAAATTATTTTTTACGGTACCAAAGTGGCTTCCAATTATCGTGCTGTACATTATCATGCTGTGTAATAACTGGCTGCACATTAACTACACGTGGCATTATTGCACATCCAGTTAATGCACACCCCGATAATGTACACCCAGATAAAACGAATCCAAAAAGGTACCAAAGTGGATTCCAAATATCATGCTGTACATTATCGTGCTGTACATTATCATGTCGTACAATAACCGGACTCATAAGTAATGCTTAGAATTTCCATAAAATAACTGAAAAGTCAGTATTTATAATCAAACTTTTGTATCTGAGTAACAACCGTCTTGCCCGGCATCGTCTGCTTCTTGAACAAATGCTGAAACGTCACCGAGACGTCTTCTGTCACTGTCACTTTCTGCAGCTTCAAGTTCCCCTTCGTGAACGTCGCTTCTCTCTTCGTCACTGTTATAACCGGCTCCTCGTGAAATGTATCTATCGCTGTACCTTGGCTACTTACTTCGCATTCTCCGTTCTCATTGTTTACAGTTGCTCTTAACTTCTGTGCGCCTGGTACTTCGGCTTCAACGTTAACCGGGTTTTTGTACTCGAATTTGATTTTGACAGGCTCTGGATCCGCCATCTTGGTTTTGTTGCTGAAAATAGAAGGTCTTTGAGGTCTTTGGTTTGTTTTTTTTTGTACAAGTCAACTTCGAACAAAACTTGTATGACTTTTATTACCAACTTCATTTATAACCATCATCAGCTGTCCACTGCTGGACATATACCTCCCTTACATTTTCAGGAAGAACGATTCCGACATCTCATCCACAAACTTCCCGAGATACTCACAATGGCGTCCCACGCTTCCTCTAATTCGTGGTCGCCATTCGAGAACCATTATTAGCTAGCGATTGTCAGTTCCTAGAATGACCGCCCTTTGCCATTTCTTTCACTTCGCTAATTCTGCAAGATTATGCCGGTTATGTTATGTTTTTTTTTTTAATTTATTTTAAGGGTTTAGTCGCTGGGCGACCACACTGCCCTATAGTAAAACATAAAAAAAAAAACATCTCGTAGTTGTTCGGATTTCCTTTCTTCGGTTCGGTTGCTCTTTCTATAACCCGTAGTGCGATTTCAAGCCTGCTAAAGAAGCCACCAACGACCACATCTCAGTTCCAAAATTAATTACCGACTGTGTTAATCTTGACTTTGACTATAACTTGACATTTTACAGAACGCGGGAAATCAGTGGACGGAGAATCATTTTTCCTTGTAGGGAAGGCTTATGTCCAGTGGACTTCTTCAGCCCGATGAAGATTGAAAGAAAGATACGGCAGAAGACGAGGCAGTATGTCCTTAGGACTTTAGCCTGCCTACAGAGCGGAAAAGAAAGAATGGGAGTTTAAAAATATCCTGAATCATTTAAATCTTTTTGAAAAAGTGGCCAGGAACTTTGTTTTTTTTTATTCGCTCTGTAAGCAGGCTAAACTATTTAAATCTATACTGCTTGGAACTTTATTGTACGACCTATTGACAAAGTTTAATCAGTAATTGTATTGTGTAGACAACTTACATGTAGGCAGGTAGGTTTGCGCCAGGTAGAATATGCTTAAGCAATCTGCTATGCTCCATCAAGAATAATAATTACGATAACAACATGATAAGTGCTTGTTACGTATTTATTGATTATCGTAGAACTGCTATTGGCTATGTAAATAGTACTAGCTAAATTTACTTAGCTTTTATGTTTTACGCTGTTAAATAAAAAAGTAAATAAATATTGGTGGAGATTTAAAGTAGCGCCATCTAGTATCAAATGAAGCAAAGCGTGTTTCAGGTAACCAAATAAGTGATTTAATATTATTGAAAAATGAAAAATATATTATAACTAAAATAATCGCCGATAACAAAGCATTGCCTCGTAAGTCACGCGAGATAGGAACGTGCCCTACGATGCACTGCCCTGCGTCCATCAACTTGAGGCATACAGATGTTAAGCCTCATGTGCCTGTAATTTCACCGGCAACCTCAGTCTTCAAACCGAAACACAGCAACGCTGCTTGGCGGTATAAAAAAATCTGGTAAGGCCCAAATAGCCTGCTGAGAGCACTGGTGGTCTAGTGTTAGCGGCCCCGCTTTCCGATCCTAATCCGTGGGTTCGTAACAGGTCGTGCACCGATGAGTTTTTCTGTTCAAAAATGTATGTGCACAATGCCAGTACTCTCAAACGGTGAAGGAAAACATCGTGAGGAAACCGGCATGTCCTAGAACCCAAAAAGTTCTATAGTATGTGTTAAGTGCTCGAAACGAGCCTCTAAAGGCGCACTTAAAATCCTTTCACCACACTGTTTCGAAAGAAACTAGTGACACGACAAGAGAGAGAGAGACTAGCCTGCTACGGGGATTGAACCCACACTTCACTGATGTACCTACTTTACCAAAACAAGTGTACCTCTTTAATTCTTTGGGGCCGGAAGACGAAGCGACGCCCACCCCTCATGGATCGACGATACTGCTGAAGTAGGCTCAAAATCGTTCTTCCTGGAAATATATTGGGGAGGCCCTATAACGCAGACTTCTCAAACTGATGATTATGATGACTTACTTCACTATTAATTAAACTTTCCAACAATAAATTAAATCCGAAATGCACAAAGCACTATAAAAACTTTTACAAACATCAATATTTTTCGGCACTATACTTTAAAAACAAAACTATTTAGCTCAACCTCATTTGTAAAATTATCACAAATATACACAGGTAAAGTAGGTAGGTTTTGAGTTTTTTAACCATACACTGAATAATATTCGTCCATTATCAATTTATCAGTGATAACCGTAGATTAAAATTGATTAGGAGTTGATATGGGTTATCGAAGGTGGGGTTATATTTACACAACAAGCAGGACGTTTAAACTGGTGGTTTTTATTTTCTATACAATTAGCTGATGGAACAAGCAGATGGCCCACCAATTAAGTGGTAACCATCACCTATAACAAAGCATGGCCTCGTAAGTCACGCACGATAGGAACGTGCCCTACGATGCACTGTCCTGCGTCCATCAACTTGAGGCATACAGATGTTAAGCCTCATGTGCCTGTAATTACACCGGCAACCACACTCTTCAAACGGAAACACAGCGTTGCTGCTTGGCGGCAGAAAAAGGCGTGGTGGTAGTCTTCCCCGGACGAGCCACACACAAAGAGCTCTACTACTCTTCTTGGACCTTAGGATCGGAAGGTGGGGCCACTGCAGTGGCCCCACCTTCCGATCCTAAGGTCGTGGGTTTAAAACTTAAAACTGGTCGTGCACCAATGAGTTTTTCTGTTCAAAAATGGATCTACACAGAGCCAGTACTCTCAAACGGCGAAAGAACACATCGAGGAAACCGGCATGTCGTAGAATCTAGAACACTCTAAAACATGTGTCAAGTGCTCGAAAGGAGCCTCTTTGAGGCGCACTTAAAACCCTTGCTTTTGAATTTCGAACACAACGTTTTTGAGTTGCTAACGTCAAACTCGCCATAGAGTAAATATCGGCGCCTGCCAGCGTGCGGTGTAAATTAATCCATACCGATAACATTTTTTATGCATGAAATAATGCATTACCAGTCCTAAGCTGGCATAGCTATCTTGGTGATTCCATCGAGTCAAGCAACATTCTGCGCACACTTGGATGGGTGACTGCTAGTGGCTTCTCACTATTTCGGAGAAACTTATTAATACCAAAAACTCTTATCGATAAGGTCGTCCATTATTTTACCTAAATGTATGCTTTTACCCTGCATTATGCCAGTTAGCGTATACACATAAAATAAATAAATAATGGAGGACTTTCCACACAGCACTATCTAGCCCCAAACTAAGCCAAAGCTTGTAATATGGGAACCATATAGCTGATATAATACATACTTATATACTTTTTTTTTGTAAATATATACTTATAATATTATATAACACCCAGACAGAACAAACATCTATGTTCACCACACAAATGTTTGTTCTGTGTGGGGAAAGCAGAGCTACTACCAACTGAGCTGTGAAGGCTGTCGACATGGAAGTGTGTCATGTGCATGTAGCTTTTATGCAAGTGTGCCAGCTACAGTCATGTGTATTTCTGCCTTTTTAGCTAGAGGAACCCTCAGCGACCAATTTCAATTACGATCACAACGGCCGGTTTCTGAAAGCTCGATCAAAACTAATCGAACGTCAAGTCACTTGCTGTCTCTATCTAATTCGATGTAACAGCTGAAATGGCGAGAGATTTGACATCTGTGGCGAGAGATGTGATTACCTTTAGGCCTGATTTCACCATGCTCTGTTAGATTAACAAAGGATTAAAGGGCCGTTAAATATGTCAAAATATACGCGTTTGACATCTAAGGTTAGATTTAACGGCCTGTTAATCCTTGATTAGCAACTAACAGAGTATGGTGAAATCCGCTCCTAGTGTAATAGCAGCGTTTTACCTGAAATAAAACGCATATTAATATACTTACCTCAGTAAAAGCTTTATAATGAGAATGCATTTCCGTTTCCGTCGATTTTAACCAGTTTTCGTACTTTTTACACCAAGTGCTTCCGGTCAAGTGGCGCCACCTGGCGGCCGCGCGCCATTTTGCTTCGTAAAATGTGCAGCGCCATTTTGGAATCATTGGCTTAGTTTCAGCAGGCAGAAATAAAAATGAAAGCTTTTACTGAGGTAAGTATATTAATATGCGTTTTATTTCAGGTAAAACGCTGCTATTAATGATACTGTACGCTCAGTAAAAGCTTTATAATGAGGATTTGTTTGTTATCGCCTGGTGTCGCCACTTGTAAGAGTTAGGTAACTCTAGCGCCAATGTGAATCTAAAAATATTTTACCACAATAAGTAGATAAGTAAAACACTGTAATGGCAACCTACAGTGTAGGTACAATATTAATAAAAACTTTATTTTACGAAAGTATACTATTTATCATTTGCTAATAATGATTCATTTATTACGATCACAACGTGTTACATATTATCAATAATACAACTGATAACGTACAATATAGGAATAGGAACTAGCTTCCGTTTGGTTAAATGTACCGAATTCATTTATTTATATCAGATTTAGCTATGATCTGATACTAAATAAGCGATCGTAAGTAATCATAAATTACCTGCTAAGCATGGTGACTAGGGAAAGCTTTCCCATAGACTACAAAATCTGTGGAGGACATTGTCTGGCAATAGACCTCTTCAGTATGTTATTTCAGACGAAGTAAGGATGTTTAATACGTCAAACAGATGTATGATATTAATAGATGTGTGATATTAATTGTTGTCTTTTATACCTCTCAATATCAAATTCATTAATCAAGAAGATAATTTTTTGTGAATGCGATTCATAGATCGAACTCTAGAGGTGCTGTAATAGCAGTCCCTCTAAACAACGATTTGATCCTCCAGCCTGCTATTGACTGTGCGTGAAAAACGCTTAACAAAATCTTTTATTTTACTGTAACAAGCAAATTAAATAATTTGGCTGTGTTGCATAATTAAGTTATTCAATAATTAATGAGAAGGAATTTGTGTTAGCATGATCACTAAATTAATAATAGTTAACAAACATCTATAATTACTGCAATCAGTATTGAACAAATAAATGACAAAACTATTAAGTAGGTACCTACAAGATCTAATGTGGAATCATCAACTGCTAATATTATCTATAGTGATATTTTTTAGTCTTATTTTATTGAAACCACTTTTTGTCAACGTCTCAAACCGGAAACTTTGATTACTCTGACTCTCTACTTACTCTCTTCTCTTACTGACTTAGGAGTATCCTAAACGAGAGACCAAGAAAAGCGTCTGCATCATAACGTAAGAACCAAGCATTTATGTGAAAGTATCGAATGAAATGATTTGTAAAGTGCAAATCACAAAGAAATTATACTTATAATAATAATTGTGTGTTCAAAATTTCATTTCAGTGCTAAACAAGAAGTTAATAACGGTTGCAAACTACAGTCATGTTATCAGGGTATTTAAAACTATATTTTTTGTTTAAACAAAGATAAAAATAATTATTGGTCCGTATTCAATAATATACTAGCATTTGCTTACTACAAAAATTAAATCTTCTTTTATTAGAGGTTGATAATTTGATAGGAAAGGTTTTCCAATGTGAAAGGTGCTGCTAGAGCTCAAATATTGAGGTTAGCGCGTCAAAGTTTTACTGCGGAACTATTAATGAGTAATATTCCATTGACAGAAATAGGTCAGCCGCGACATTGGGGATAACCGATGGTAGAAATACCCACGTGAGTGGATAGTCTATTGAATACTAAACGCATCGTGAAATAGAGTGATGGTTCCTTAGTTCTCAAAAAATATGCAAATAATATAATTGTAGGTAGGTTGAATGTCCTCAAATCTCAAAAATTATAATTGTAGGTAGGCTGCATGTGAAATTTCAGAGGCAAATAAATCGATTACGCAAGTTGCCTACTTTATAAACACTATGTTTACAAAGGCTAGTCATAGATGCCACTCGGGATGATGGTAGTGACATAAAAATACGGCCTGATTTTCGAACTTGGACACATGCCAAAGTGTATTTCGAATGGTAGTAATCGTAGTAGTAAAGATACGTTATTTCCATTTGATTGACATGAATTGATTTCATATCTTCTGTTAGTAGGCAAGCGACTGCAGTACAGACTGGTCAGCATCTCTTTTTAGTGTAAATATTTTGGTAACCAGCTGATAGGATTGAGAAATATGGAGTGTACCTACTCCAAGACCATATATTCAAAACATCTTTTAGAAATCTGTCAGAGTTAGGTAATGTAGCAACGATTCTTTTAGAACGCCTGTTGTAGGGTAGGGACTAGTCTAGTGAGGAATTCATGAACTTTGTTAATGATGAACATAATATGGATTAAGTTTTTATGAGCACTGATAATTGATTTCTCAAAATTAATAACGACGCTTTGCTTTTTAATGTTTAAACTGTAAATTTCTTCGTCGTGGTGTGCCTAATCAAAAACAAGTGATCATAGTGATGCACAGATTTTTGATATACATATAAACTGAATCTGAGCCAGTAATACTTAATAAACGTAAAAAGTAAAAATTAACTCAACTATATAACTTGAAGCTCAAAAGCTAAGTTAAGCATACACTACCATTACCAGAACACCTAGGTTAGGTTTTATGTCTGGAACCTACAATACTTATTATACGTAAAAATAAACTCATCTATATAACTTGAAGCTCAAAAGCTTAAGTTAAACACACTACCAGTACCCAAACACCTAGGTTAGGTTAGGTTTGGGTTAGGTTAGGTTAAGTGTTTTTTTTTTTTTTTTTTTTTTTTTTCTGGCGCCATCAATACCAGTACCCAAACACCTAGGTTAGGTTAGGTTTGGGTTAAGTTAGGTTAGTGTTGTGTAAAAAATGGCCAGAACTATCAGCTTTGGGTCCATAACCAGATAGGTTTTACTCTACAAAGTATGTAATGTTAAAATAATATTCATAAGAATATTGAAAATCATTATGAAACACATTTCAGCATATTGTTATTACTTATTTTTACAGCCAGCTAGGCGCTTGGCTAGGCATTTGATACGATAACTTTATCAATTTATTTTCTTCCATTGTGAGTGGAAGAGTAATAATAACTGTTTTGCTTATCACGTGGCTTATAACTGACTTTATGAGGTATTTATTTATATCTGTACTTACCATATTAATCTTCATTATTTATCCATCTAAAACTTCTCTGAGCCTTAGGTTTTCACGATAAAGTCGCTAGTTTCTATTATGGAATGAAACTTTCTTATTTTCATTCATCATTACAATAGTGAGGGTTGAGAGATTTTAAATGGAAACTGGCTATAGGAACATACACCCCGCGAGGATGTACTTGTTACAGGCATGTTTGTGCTTTGAAAGGCCATCGCACAAAGGATCGCACAAATTTTCACGCAATGGAACAGTTTTGCAAACGCCTAACTCTCTCGAAAGGCGGCTGTATGCTTGATAAGATTTCTCTTGCGAGAAACCAACAAATTTAGAAAAGAAAGTTCGTTTACTAAAATCTCATCTCAATCACACGTGATTGAACACAGTTTTACTAACGCCTAAAGCCCCTTGAGAGGTGGCTGTTAGATTGATTGGATTTCCTTAGAGAGAACCCAGCGTATTGAGAAAGCCATATATACTAATAGTTTTTACTAGTAATTAGTTCCACGCGATGAAACATAGGTTTTCAAACGCCTAACCCCCGCGAGGGGCGGCCAAAAAGGCTTTGCCTTTTTAATTTGACAGGATCAAACTTTGTTCACGTTCACCAAAAGCTACAGTTTCATGCGATGAAACATAGTTTTTCAAACGCCTAACCCCCGCGAGGGGCGGCCAAAAAGGCTTTGCCTTTTTAACGTGACAGGATCAAACATTGTTCACGTTCACTAAAAGCTACAGTTTCACGCGATGAAACATAGATTTTCAAACGCCTAACCCCCGCGAGGGGCGGCCAAAAAGGCTTTGCCTTTTTAACGTGACAGGATCAACTTTGTTCACGTTCACTAAAAGCTTATACAGTTCCACCTGATGGAACATAAATTTTTAAAACGCCTAACCCCCGCGAGGGGCGGCCAAGAGGGCTTTGCCTTTTACCAAACTATGTTCGTTATAATCTACGACATTTGGGTTGGTGACCCGCGAACTAATCAAAAGTGATATTATATTACTTATGAAAATAATAAAGTGGGTAGGTAGCAAAATTCAAGAAAAGTGATTCTTCAGTTGTACGACTCAGATAAGCCCAAGAAAAAAGATTGTAAATACATCATGCAATATTTTTGTTACAGATAAAACTAAATTTCTGTTTAATGCAGTTTAGTATAATGCAGTTAGTTTTAAGTCGTATTTAGGCATGTTAACGTAAGGTATCATACGTTTTCCCCCCTTCGTTTGTTTCCAAAAGTCTATGAATACCTGAAGTATGTGAAGTAGCTATGTGCAGACTTCTAGCCTAAGCACTTGTTTCAAACAGCTATGGGGCTATTTTAAAGCAGATAGATCCTTTCTGTCTTGATATTAAAATTTGTGATCTTGGACCTCATCGCAAGAACAATGATGTTATAATATTTCCCGCTAACCATATTAATAAAAATGGAATCCTGAACCTGTTATACACCCTGAACCTGTATTGACAGACTGGTTAGTAAAGAAAATAGAAATATAATTTATTCTGCAGGTTTCTAGACTTAAAGAAAAAGAGCACGTATGCTCGCAAGTAATAGTACCATACAGCTTCTGTGTGAAAGCAGAGGCTTTTATATCTAATATATTTCTGAAAAATTAACTTTGTACAAAATATAATACCTTAAATACACGTTCAAGTACCTAAACTGGTAATTTTTTGACTATGAGAACGTGATCCGAACGAAAAATCGTTAAAAAATTGATCACGGTCATCTATTTAAAATAAAGAGGGTTGTACTCACGGTTTTTTCCCTCTTTGCACAGTTTCACTTCACTTAATAAATTAAAATTTTCTTCATCTTTTAAGAATAAGATAAGATTTGAACATAAAATATTTATATGCAACGGTCGTCGCAGAGATAGCTGCTAGACACAAGTTGCTTCGACGGAAAACAAAACGCCAATGATTCCAAAATGGCGCTGCACATTTTACGAAGCAAAATGGCGCGCGGCCGCCAGGTGGCGCCACTTGACCGGAAGCACTTGGTGTAAAAAGTACGAAAACTGGTTAAAATCGACGGAAACGGAAATGCATTCTCATTATAAAGCTTTTACTGAGCGTACAGTATCATTAATAAAATAAATAAACATTATTTTTGTTCATACACCCACATTTTATTAAAACAACATTGTATAACATATTATTATCTTAATTCAATAAACAATAATAATTAATAACACAGATACTTAATACGAGTAATCAATACATTTAAAACTTACTGGAACAGGATAAGATGTGATTATATAATATTAAATTAAAAAGCTATATTTACGATAGTGATGATGATGACACAATTAAAAAATTTGAATACTAATTATAAACACTTAGTTTAAATAGTAACATATTTTTTGAAATAACAACAACTTATTTATAACAATTACACTCTTAAATCATTTCTTAATTAATTATACTTATTGAAATGATTTTATAATATAAATTATGCAATGATTTTAAATAATAATATAAAAAAAAGAATTGTATTCATGACTAGACAAAATGGCGGGAGGCCCTTTTGGCCAATCAAGCAAAATAGGAAATAAAATGATTCAAAGTAAGATTAGACTCAATTACGTAAAAAAAAGGGTAAAAATAAAGTTACTTATTTTATAAACAAAGCACATAACGAGGCTCCGACATTTTTAATCCTATTTCCTTTAAAAGCATCGTTCTAAGCATCTATCACATTTAATTTTATTTTAATATACTCAGCGATAAAACACACTACTTAAATATTAAAATATAAGAATATATTCGAAGATATATTTTATTATATTAAGTTTTATATTACAAAGATTCCAATTTATTACTACGATACACTTTCAGCTCATTTCTTGATATTACTACTAACATTTTGATATATTTAATTACTAATGATTATTATATTATATTTAAATAAAATAAATTATCGAAGTCTAAATAATTTTAGTAAGATGACTAAAAGTACATTTTGAGGACCCAAACCCAGCTATTGTAAATATTTTTTATGTGATATGTTTTAAAATAAATAAAATCATCGATTATGACTGGTATCATACTATAAAACATTGTTATAAAGTTATAACATTGATTATAAGTTATAAATGTTTAATATAAGCTATAAATATTTAATATAAGTTTGAATATTTGAAGCACGCTATTCAATTTCTAATATTGGAAGAGAACGTGATAATACATTTATAAGCATTACCAAAATCTAAAAACATCGATTATTATAATACCTACTATTTGTGAGTCTTTGGGGCACTGTGACAAGTCAGTTTTTTTTAATTTTAAATTATATTATCCAACGTGTAACATAATACCCCTACAACCAGGAAACAGAATATTCTACAAGTCATGGCGAAAAACTTTTGTTCTACAGCTTTTGAAATTAAAAAAAAAAGGTTTTCATTCCTCGTAAACTTTCTTCCAATATGATACTAAACACAACATGAGGCATACCTATTCATAGCTCTTGGTCTTTGGCCAAAGGGGTATTATGTTACACGTATATTATTGATGCTTTTAATATTTGTATTGATGAATTACGTGGATAACTTTCAACAAATTTAATAAGACGCCATTCAAGCAGCCATACACGAATGGACCCTACTGTGTCTTTGGAAAACAAAATCAACTGATGGATTTTCTAAGTACTTGGACAGCGGATTCTGGCCGGAAGGTGTCGTGGTCAGAAGTTCATTGGAAGCCTGACATGAGACACCCACGCAAGTGCTAATTTAAAAGTAAAAATTTTGGCACTTGCCAAAACTTTTTATATTATTTTTTAAATTATTAAGTCTGAAGCAATAAAATATGGATCAGAAATTTAATTTTCTGAAAAAAAGTAAAAATGTTTTTTTATACAACTAGCTGATGGAACAAGCAGATGGCCCACCTGATGTTAAGTGGTAACCATTACCATTACAAAGCATTGCCTCGTAAGTCACGCACGACAGGAACGTGCCCTACGTGCACTGCCCTGCGTCCGACCGCGTACATTATTATCATTTAATCGGTTTTTAAATTAAGAAGCAGTATGTCTTTTAACATGGAATGATAACTGAAATTGATATAAAATTTATTTAAATACATTTAGTTTAGTTATTATCTCTAGGTGATAAAAAAACCTGTATATGAACCATTGCTCACGTGAATCTAGTTTTTTTTTAAATATTTTAACCAAATTTAGCTATTCTTCTTGATCTATTTAACCCGTTAAAAACCCGTTTATAATAACTTGTAATCTTTGCCCTTCGGAGGGACAATACAAGCTTAAAGCAAAAAAGTATTGAAAAAGACACAACTTGAAGAAACATTACCCATCGTAATTCCTATTAGATTAGTGGCATAAAATCGACTTAACCCTAAATTTCTACTAAGAACAATTTCTAAATAACTACGAGTAAAAGCTTTAAAAAGTAGCTTATTCAAAATGTATAAGTTTTTGATAACAAAGCCAGTTATTATGTAAGAAATATTGAAGTAGTTTTTGAAATAGATTAGTAAGTATTTCCACACAGCACTATGTAGCCCCAAACTAAGCCAAAGCTTGTAATATGGGAACCAGATAGCTGATGTAATACTTAAATACTTATTTTCTAAATACATACTTATAATATATAATTACACCCATACAGAGAACAAACATCTATGTTCATCACACAAATGTTTGTTCTCGGTGGGGATCGAACCCACGGCCTACGGCGCAGAAGGCAGAGCTACTACCAACTGAGCTGTGAAGGCTGTCAAGAAAGATGGAAAATGAAGCTTTTGATATTTTAGTTTTTTTTTAAATACAAGTTCTACTAATCTTTGCATATTAGGTACTTTTATTAAGACTAAGATTGATCGCAATCTGAGGGTAGCATTCTGCGATTCACAGTAAAAGTGAAACTATCTAATCTACTTTGCTCTTAAAAAAATCAAAATAACAGATATTCGGAGAAAAAAACACCGAGGAAGAATGCCACTATATAACTACTTGCTATATGTACTAAGTTAATACCTACACTACATTAAATTCTTATATAATATCTACGTAAATAAATAACACCTATGTGTTGCAACCAGTCACAATCGAAGACTTTGGAAATTATATAAATAATGATATTTATTTAAAAACTGTTAAATGCGGATATTTTGTGATATAATAGTTATCAGATAGGATCAAATTATTATACGTTATTATTATAACTTATTTTTTTTATTACGTTACTCCTTCGTTTAAATGATGAACTAGATTTTAATGCCATGCGTATCTTAATGCAATGAAGATGATTAAATTCTGGAATATACAACTATTATTGCATACACATCATTTACACAAATAATATAATTTGTGTTAAAAATTAAATTACTCATTTGGTCCTAATCAAAACAAATTTATATTAAAAATCGTCCAAAAGGTGCACTGAAAACATGTGATTCAAAATATATTATTGTCATATTATATAAAACGGCCAGAATATACAAATTATTGTCCTACTTTAATTTAAAATTGATAAAATACTATAAAACATATTGTCAAAGTCACATTTGCAAAATTATATGCCTAAATTATTGCAAAAGCCATTTTCAATATCATTTACTAAAAAAACGTTGGTATAATTCAGAAATATCAAATTTAAATTGAATATAAGTACATAATATAATATATTATATAAAATTATGTAAATATTTATTATATATTATAATATTAACACACACCCTGGCTAAACGGCAACTTTATTATATTTATAAAGCTTAATACAAAATATTATTTTTATTTAAATATTATTTTGATAAGTTATATTATTTGAAAATTGGTCAGGAAACAGTATACATAGACAATCAATAGAATATGTTGGGGATATGCAGCGAAAATATACTTTGTGAACTACAGTATAAGGTATATTATAGGATAGTATATTTTATATTTTGGTCATAGACTAGAACATCGAATAAATATAGTTATAATCTAAATTCGGCACAATACATTGGCACTCATTACTAAGGTAACCTCTTAAACTAACCTTACCACTCCCAAGTAACAATTAAAAACAAAATGGCGGTTTTCAAGATGGCGGCGTCGTGTTCAGTTTTTACCTACTCTTCTTCTTCGTTTTGGTAGCTCACGTAGCGCACTGATGACTTCTCGCTGATAATCAGACTCTGAAGACAACGTTAATTTAAGTAAATTTGAGTGAAAGGTTTTTTTATACAAATTGCTGATGGAACAAGCAGATGACCCACCTGGTGTTAAGTGGTAACCATCACCTATAACAAAGCTTTGCCTCGTAAGTACGCACGATAGGAACGCGCCCTACTGCTGCCCTGCGTCCATCAACTTGAGGCATACAGTTGTTAAGCCTCATGTGCCTGTAATTACACCGGCAAACACACTCTTCAAACCGAAACAGCGTTGCTGCTTGGCGGCAGAAAAAGGCGTGGTGGTACTTCCCCGGACGAGCCCTTCACAAAGAGCTCTACTAGTAGTCAAGGAAGTAGTATAAAAAAAGGGAAGTTTATTACCTGCTTCTCATTAGTAGCAGGCGGGTTCCTGAGGATCAGCAACAGCGGTGCGTACGCGAAGTTCAGGATAGCTATGATGACCAGCATCCATTCAAAGCCAATGCTGTTCATCAGAGCGCCCGAGAACGCAGGTCCTGGAGGGAAAACACTTGAAGGTCACTTCGTAGTCAATGGTTATTAAAGTTTTGAAAGACATAGACATAGACAGACATTTATTTGCTACTTTATCACAAACATTACAAATTATTAAAAAAACAACAAAAAAAGAAACAATATAAAATACATAATGGAAACAAAAGCAAAAATAAATAAATAAATTATATAAATATAGTTATAACAAAAATAAATGGACAGATAATAAATGGAGTGAAATAAAAAAAAAAATAACTTAAAGATATGTGTGCTACTGCAGAAAATCGGCTCCAGCTCAGCATTATATTTCACCGCCCTTGGCGGCTCAGCGTTGTTATTCTGCCGGTACCATTGTATTGTGAAAGTATTGTATAGTATTTAAAGTTGCGTGGCGGATGTCGACCAGGAACCCAAGCTCCAGCATCATGGACAAAGCAGATCTTACCCACAGCATACCCCAAACAGAAGGCCGTGTCTCTTATAGACTTCATATCCTAAAATTTACTCACAGCATACCCTAAACAGAAGGCCATGTCGCCTATAGCGTACACGGATCCGCAGACCGCGGCATGGTGGCAGGAACTCAGCCTCCAGTATCATGGACGAAGCAGAACTTACCCACGGCATACCCCAATCAGAAGGCAGTGTCTATTAGCGTACACGGATCCGCAGACAGCGGTATAGTGGCAGGAACCCTAACTCCGGCATCATGGAGGTAGCAGAACTTACCGACAGCATACCCCAAACAGAAGGCTGTGTCTCCTATAGCGTACACGGATCCATAGACCGCTGCGTGCCGGATGTCGACCAGGAACCCTAGCTCCGGCATCATGGACGAGTCCACCATGCCGATGGCGAAGCCTAGCCCGGCGTTGGGGATCACCAGGTGCTCCAGCTTACGGGCCATGGGGATCTGATGGGGAAATTGGGAAGGATCATTAATAAAGAGTAGAGCTCTTTGTGTGTGGTCCGGGGAAGTACCACCACGCCTTTTTCTGCCGCCAAGCAGCAACGCTGTGTTTTGGTTTGATGAGTGTGGTTGCCGGTGAAATTACAGGCAAATGAGGTTTAACATCTGTATGCCTCTAATTGATGGACGCGGGCCAGTGCATTGAAAGGCTCGTTATCATGCGTGGCTGGCCACGAGGCAATGCTTTGCTATAGGTGATGGTGACAGTATTTTCGACTTACCAAGATAAGACAGATGCCAATGATGACCAGTCCAGAGCATGCTGCCAACCAACGCCCCATCTTGTGGCCGAGGGGTCCGAAGAGATTGGTTCCTGGAAGTAGGCACACAAATGTTTGATCTTGGTTGGGATCGAACCCACGGCCTACAGCGCAGAAGGCGGAGCTACTACCAACTGAGCTGAGAAGGCTGTCAAAGATAGAAGTGTAATGCTTTTAGTAACATTTTGAATAAATGGCTAATATCACAAGAATTTTATAGCTTGCAAGAATATTTAGATAAATAAGTGTCAGTCATAAATAAGTACCTACCAAAGTAAACTATAGTTCCTTTTTATTTAAGTTAGATTTATAATTAAAAAGTTTTATTAGATAGAGATAAAATATATATTAAAAAGTTTAGGTATGTTAATCCTACATTTAAATTCATAGAATTTAAGCAAAAATGTTTGTAACATTTAATTGTACGTCCGAATAGGGCAGACTGTTTGTACTTTTTATATACTCACCACCTTATACATTCAACAGTTTACAATAAAGATAATTCTGATTCTGATTCTGAAAGAAACTAGTGACATGACAAGAAGAATAAGTCCCTTCAAACAAGGGACTTATTCTTGTCTTGTATTAAATTCCAGTTTTAAAGTTAAAAAGAGGTATACCGATCAAGTAGCAGATGCTGGCAGGTAGGAACGCGACGCCTTGCTGCCAGCGCCGCGCCTCCATGGTGTCCGCCATCCAAATCGGTAGACTCGGCTCCAGCATGGCTATGCCCACGTTCGCGAACGTTATGGCTCCTGGAATAGAAGAATATTTGTATAAGAACGATTTGGCATTATTATGTATGTATATACAAGGCACTTGTACTTAAAACTTCAGGGGCTAAAGTACCCATCAATATGAATAACTTTTTTTAAGGAACTAACACTATGCACGCGAAAAAAAACGCTGTTTCATACGAAAGTTCAATACCTACCTGGCTAAAATGTATGAAACAGCGGTTTTCATTGTGTTGGTTCCTTAGAGTAAGTCTGTTTTAGCCCCTTGGAACACCTTGTATGTGTTTATGTATGTATGTATGGTTGTCGGGAGTGGGCGAAGCGAACGAAAATCTTACAGTCAACTTGGGCGATTTGGCATTATATGTATGTATGTGTATATTTATGTATGTATGTATGTTTGTCGGGCCATATCTTTGGAACCGTTGATCTGATCTGCATGAAATTTGGTAGGTCGATAGCTTGTACTTGAGAAAACTGGTAAGTATAAGAGTTTTTAAGGTAGCAAAAATTATAAAGTTACACAAAATAAATCAAGTTAAATGTCATATGAAAGGGCTTTGTTTGGAAATTCCAAAACAATTTTTACTTTTTTTCTGGGACGCTCAGAGAGATACAACAAAAGAGTCAAATTAAATAACCAACGATCCAAGAGCTTCAAGAGTTTCGTTGACAACAAGGTTTTGTTGTGTGTGGCTCATCCGGGGAAATACTATTACCGCTGTGTTTCGCTGTGTTTCGGTTCGAAGAGTGCGGTCATTGGTGAAATTACGGGCACATGAGGCTTATTTGTAAGCCAAGGTGATAGACTCAGGACAGTGCACCGTAGGGCACGTTCATTCGTGGCTTGCAAGGCAAAGCTTTGTTATACCCCGTTTACACTCAGCTCATGTCCGTGGAAATGTGCAGAGACATGCTGAGACAGGCGCAGGGACTTGGGCAATGCTAGAATGGGACGACAACATTTCCGTCCACGCGAATGTCTAAATGTAAACGCAGTATTATAGGTGATGGTTACCACTTAACAACAGACCATCTGCGTGTTCCATCAGCTAGTGGTACGAAAAAAAAATTAGTTCTTACCAGCAGCGACTAAGATGTAAGGGTCTGTGACCAATGCCTTCAGAGATGGCGGCTCAGACTCTTGCCTCACCACGCCGGGTTGCAGTATCATCAGTTGCAATACTGTGGAGTTTAGAAATAGTCAAGTCAGAGACTTTTTTTACTTAGGGGTCGTCCATTAATCACGTTATGTTTTTTTAGCATTTTTAACCCCCTGTTTAGAACAATCTGAACATATAATTGTAATAATAGCCTAATTAGAAATAATTTTAGTTTAAGTGCTTGCAACACTGATATTTTATTTATTGTCTGTGTTGTGGCAATGATTTTTCCTCTCTTCCTGTCTGCCTAGCTGATGCTAACGGCTGTGTGCTCCGACTGTATTTTTATATTTTCAATAAACTACAAAGTTAAACGTTTCCACGCATTTTATTTCGTACATGCGTTGTGGTGGTCTTCGAGCCGGATATGAACCAGCGACCTATGGATATACAGTCCACCAGAGAGACCACAGAGACCTATGGATATGCAGTGTGATTTTAGTCGTTGTGAGGTTTAAGACGAACCCCCACGCCCCCACCCAAAATCACGTGTATTTTTTAGTACCTACAAAGAATCTTAAAAATTTTAGAATATTATCGAGAGACAGGCATAAAGTTTATCCCAATATTATTCTAAAATTAAGGACCATGACAAAAATGTCTAGAAAGAAAGCCGCTTTTCGGTTTAGAATCTGCGCGTTTGACGAAAAAATAAATACACGTGATATATTACTACACCCCCCTACTATCCCCTTGTGATATTTCGTGATTATTGCTTAACAACATTAGTGCGTAAGGCTAAATTGAAAACTCAATTGTGAATTCCACGGTCACTCGGGTGAATGTTGTTAACGGAATAGTTAAATAAATATTAGAGGACTTTCCACACAGCACTATCTCGCCCCAAACTAAGCCAAAGCTTGTAATATGGGAACCAGATAGCTGATATACTACTTATATGCTTTTTTTTTTGTAAATACATACTTGTAATATTATATAACACCCAGACAGAGAACAAACATCTATGTTCATCACACAAATGTTTGTTCTCGGTGGGGATCGAACCCACGGCCTACGGCGCAGAAGGCAGAGCTACTACCAACTGAGCTGTCTAGTTCTACTGATCTTGATCCCTAAGAGTTTATTCGCCGGTGAGATTAGGATCCGATGGCGCAGGCAATTAGCGCAGCCCCCTATCAAGGGAAAACCTAAGGGAAGGTCGTGGGTTCAAATCCAACTCGGGTAATAACTTTTGCGATCTCTCTCTTCTGGTGTCACTTGTTTCTTTCGAAACTGTGTGGTGAAAGGTTTTTAAGTGCGCCTCAAAAGGGCTCCTTTCGAGCACTTGACACATGTTATAGAACTTTTTAGGTTCCACGACATGCCGGTTTCCTCACGATGTTTTCCTTCACCGTTTGAGAGTACTGGCACTGCACTTTTGCGATATAATACTTACATCCATCGCCAAGAGCCAAAGCTGACAGCATCAGGAAAGGAGCAGTCTTCCCAACAAACTCGTACATTAGGCCTCCGAACGGCGGCCCTATTAGGACGCCTAGAGCTAGGCCGCCTAGGGCGATACCCATCGCGTTTCCACGCTCCTGTGAATTAATGATCAAGATATTATTATTGTTTTTGAACTAAACTTATGTGATGAAAATAAACTTTTTTTGAATTTATTTTCAAAGAATTTAACATGCCTATTATAGTAATCTCAAAGAAGTATAGATATAAATCTTGTCATTCTTAATCTAATATTTAATAAGTACGTAATCAAACTTCTAAGGCGACATTGCTGACCAAAAATCCGAAGTAAATTAGTTAGGTTTCATTGTGTATGGTTATTTTACAACATTTAAAAAAGATTTTTCGAAAGGTGTTTCTTCACCGTCGCTCCATTTATGGCTCCTATTCGACTTGGACAAACAATCTTGCCAGAGTCAAGTGAAATAGATAAAATATTTTTTAGTACTGACTAAAAAGAAAAAAACTAACTGACTAGACTAAACCGAAGAAAATGGCCGACTTTACAATGGACTGACTGCAGTCCATTGTAAAGTCGGCCATTTTCTTACCTGCGCGAAATATTTTCGTATAAACGAATATAATGATCACTACACTTTCACTCCAACTGATAACACTTTGTGCTTAGACGTCAAGTTTCCACGCTTATTCAATCTAAATAAATCAATTTATGTTTTATTTGTATGGCCACTGGCTCTTAAAATTTTTTTTTTTTACAGACTACCTATTTTCAATATGTACGTGCCTTACGATGCACTGCGTCCATCAACTTGAGGCGTACAGATGTTATGCCTCATGTGCCTGTAATTACACCGGCAACCACACTCTTCAAACCGAAACACAGCGTTGCTGCTTGGCGGCAGGAAAAGGCGTGGTGGTAGTACTTCCCCGGACGAGCCACACACAAAGAGCTCTACTACTCTTAAAATTATGTATTACAAGCTGGTGCCCGCGACTTCGTCTGCGCAGGATTAGTATTTCGAGTAGCTTATATTAGATAGATAGATAGATAGATAGATAGATAACTCTTTATTGTTCACCACACAGAAACATAGTATAGGGTTAAAGCATACATTAAGGTAAAAACAATGGGCGACCTTATCGCTGAGAGCGATCTCTTCCAGGCAACCTTGGAAGGATAAAAACTAATCGGAATTGACGGCGGTGTAGTCACTTAAGGAATATATGATATTTTATTGGACCTATACATATTATGTAGCCAACTAGGTACCTAAGTACCTACTCAAGGCACCTAAACCTAACTAGCCTAACATAACAATCTAAGCAATCCTAATACTTACTATACAAATAATAAATAAACTAATACATATAATATACATATAAATATAATATGCTTCTGCTTAATAACAATATATGTATACAAATAGCTAGGTAGTAATTGACGACAAGTAGTGTTCCTTCAACTTTAGTTTAAATGTGTTGTGCGAGGACGCCATTTTAATCTCCAGAGGAAGAACATTCCACAGCCGAACAGCTTGGACAGTAAAAGAGTCACTGTAAAAGGAGCTGCTATGACATGGAGTTTTAAGTAGTAGATTTTCCGATGACCTTAACGAACGATTACTGCAGGAATGAAGGTACTCGAATCTATCTTTAAGATAACGAGGTGAAAATGGATTGAAAAGAATAGAATAAAGAAGAGAAAGAATATGCATGTTTCGGCGAAGACGAATAGGAAGCAGCGAATAGGAATATATTAGCGTGGCGTAGTACATATGTGTAACCCTAGCGGTTTTGGCATCGCACGCACAATATCTTTATAAATTGTAGCCTATGTGTAATTCTGATGTATAAGCTATATTATTGTAAAGTTTCATTAAAATCCATTCAGTAGTTTTAACGTGAAAGAGTAACAAACATCCAACCATCCATCCATACTTACAAACTTTCGCGTTAATAATATTATTAGGATATGATATCCTGATTTAAAATATTCAGCAACAAAGCCCTATAAATACATAAAAAAAAAGAAGAAGAAAGGCAAGGCTACAAGCAGTAGGTACCTTGTCGTCAGGATATCTCTCAGCCAGCATTCCCATCCCAGACACAGACGAGCAGGAAGACCCGATCCCTTGCAGCGCACGCGCAATGAAAAGCACGCTGTACGATCGACCAAATGCGAAAACTGGAACAAGAAAGAACAGTACCCCAAGTATGAGTTGTGTTTACCATATTTGGTTTTTCGTCTTTCGTTTTTGTTCCGTGTTCATTGCGGGTTTTGTATGAAGACGCGATAGGGATACCGATATGGAACTTTATGTTCTACTACTAATGAGTTTTGATTGGTACCGATACGGAACTTTATGTTGCAAGTATGATGAAAATTTGTAGTAGATAATACTTCGAACTAGAATCATTTAGACTAATTAATTGTAATTCTTTATAATTAAATTTACAGATCATTAAACGATCTTTTTTTTTTTAAAGCTACCCTTGGCGGCAACCTACGTATTTATTTAATAATTAAAACAAACATCTATCATACAAAAGAACGGTAGGAACCAAGCCGTAAGTTTGTTGGCTGTTCTTCTAGGCTTTGGTCGCGTGGAACTGGCACCTAGCTTTATGACGTTTCAAAGTGATCCTTGTGATTTTATTGAATAAATACCTTGACTTGACTTTTATTTTGACTTTATGTTCATCACGCAAATGTTTGTTCTCGGTGGGGATCGAACCCACGGCCTACGGCGCAGAAGGCAGAGTTACTACCAACTGAGCTGTGAAGGCTGTCTATTACAACTTTTATAAGTTCAGTTATTTCCCTCCTATCCTTTCATACTCATGTCATGTTTCAGTCCATCCATCTTATCTTTGGCCTTGTCTCTATCTATTTTTTGAATTTATGTTCGCCATTTCAGTAGCAATTACTTACTCAAAGTGGAGAGAAACATCAGTATGAATCCGGTGAACATGGGCACACTGTATCCGATTCTGTGAAAAAAGACATCGATCAAATTAAAATCATCATAGCAACAGTGGTGTAGTGGGGTTCCAATCAGGTCATGCAACAATGGATTTTTCTCATTTTTACAAGCCGCATATCGTTATACCTTATATACTGAAATACATAATATAATTATGTAACGAATAAGCACATTATCTGCGCCCTATTCCGCAGTGTACTTGTGAGTCAGCTAAACTTACTTTCTTGTCAGCAGTACTTACTAATGCGTCAGCGGTATTTACTTTTTTATCATATAAACTTACTTTATTGCCAGCTATACCACAGGTAAGAGAATACTAGGCTGTACTTACGTGTGCGTCAGTGGGCCTACAAACGGGTTCGCCAGCAGCTACTATCTCGTGGATCAGTTCTTGTAGCATTTTCTTATCCGTCAGCATTCCTTACTGACTGACTTGACAGCCTTACTTAATTTTCTTATATTCAGCAGAATGTTATTAATTTATTATAAATACGAGTAGGAATACCAACAGCGATATGTATGGTAACTTTTTTAGACACTTTGAAATATTGTCTCTGATTATTATACTCTTTCACATATGCCATTATTTTCTTACCCGTTAGCATTCCTTATTCATTTACTCCTCAGCTAATTTACTTTGTTGTCAGCTATACTTACTTGTGCGTCAGTGGTCCTACACACGGGTTTGCCAGCAGCTGCACCAAAGCCTTGCTGGCGAACATCACGCCCACAGTTACCGTCTCGTGGATCATATCTTGCATCAGTGTCATTTTCTTAGCCGTCAACATTCTTTACTCATTTACTTGTCTTACTTACTTTCTTACCGGCATTTACGACATAACTATCTTGCTGGCATTACTTACTTGAGCGTCAGCGGGATTTTCTTATCCGTCAGCCAGCATAACTTACTCATATACTCGTCAGCTGTATTTACTTTATTGTCAGCTATACTTACTTGTGCGTCAGTGGGCCTACAAACGGGTTTGCCAGCAGTTGCACCAAAGCCTTGCTGGCGAACATGACGCCCACAGCTACTGTCTCGTGGATCAGCTCTTGATGACGGGCTTCCTTCTGTGCTGTTATGTTCACTACAACAAACAAGTAGCACAGTGTCAACTTCGATAGCAGCGAAAGGTCTATTGTTCCTGTTGCTTTGGTTAGAATTAGTTTGTCAACCATTCTTTTATTTATTTATTTTTATGATTACCCGCCAATTTGCCAACTTGTGGTTTTTGGTAATTATAACACAAATCAGTTGTGTTATAATTGCTAAAAACTGCAATTGCAATATTGTAGGTAGGTAATAGTTGTTGCTAATTGTAGTAGGTATGGTATCAAATGTAACGCTTGACTAAAGCTTGCATAGTTAAAGAATAATCGTAATCCACAAACTCAATCTCTTTTTAAGTTCTGTAATAAGTACCTATAATTTGTATTAGTTATAAGTTTTGAGAAGCGCACAAGCTTGATTTACGTTCATACTTTAGATTGTTACTTTCTAGGATTAAATCTACACTGGAAATTGTAAAAATTTAACATATTTAAGTACTAATAAAGATATTTTAAAATTGAAATTGAAATCACCACGGTATCTACCGTGAAACAAAAAAAAACTATCTAGGTTTTTCTTTGTCGTTTCGGAACGTTTTTTGCAACAACATTTTTTCTGTATAGAATAACTAATTCATTCAATTCCAATCTTATACCTATTTATAACATTTGATTTTTTATTCCATTTTAATGATTTCAACATTCAAATTAATTCAAATCTGCGGTACTTACCGTGAGTAATATTTTCGTTGACAGCAGTGAAGTTCTTCTCCAAGCAGGGACAGTACGGTGTGGGCGGCGGGGGCGGCATGGTGATCTCTTCCAGAGACATAGAGAGCGGCGCGTCAGGGTGCCGGATGTCGTACAGGAACTCGGGAATTATTGGCACTGGGGGAGAAATAAATTAAAAATTAGTGGACATTCTACACAGCAATTTTTTTTTATACTACTAGCTGATAGAACATGCAGATGGGCCACCTGATTTTAAGTGGTAACCATCACCTATAACAAAGCATTGCCTCGATAGTCACGCAAGAAAGGAACGTGCCCTACGATGCCCTGCCCTGCGTCCATCAACTTGAGGCATACAGATGTTAAGCCTCATGTGCCGGTAATTACACCGGCAACCACACTTTTCAAACCGAAACACAGCGTTGCTGCTTGGCGGCAGAAAAAGGCGTGGTGGTAGTACTTCCCCGGACGAGCCACACACAAAAAGCTCTACTACAACTTAAAAGGGTTCATGGAGATACAACCTGGTGACAGACGGACAGAAAGAAAGAAAGAAAATACATTTATACACACAGAAAATACACACAAAACGGACAATGGACAGATACGGGTAAAGCGGCAAAAGCAATAGGTAGGTAGGTAACCTACCAAATAAAAAAAATATTTTTTTTTAATAAAAACACAATAATCAAAGTTGGTAGGTAGGTATGGTAATTGGTCCTAGCCAGTCCCGTCCCATGCAGTATGCCAAAAAAGTCCAGACTCAGCTTTTTTCTGCCTGACAAAAGTAGGTATCCTTCCTTGCCAAGCAGCGCTGGTTTCCAGTCTGAATACAGGACAGACGGACGGACAGCGGAGTCTTAGTAATAGGGTCCCGTTTTACCCTTTGAATACGGAACCAAGGAAATGGTTTAGCGCAGCGAGTATTACAAAACTACGCTCGTAGTAGCACTGCTACGCTCGTAGATGCACCGCTACGCCGTAGCACAGATACTCAAACGCGAAAACGCGCAAGTTTGTAAGTAAGGATGGATGGATGGATAGATGGATGGATGTTTGTTACTCTTTCACGTAAAAACTACTGAATGGATTTTAATGAAACTTTACAATAATAAAGCCTATACATCAGAATAACACATAGGCTACAATTTATAAAGATATTGTGTGACTAAATATGCGCAGACGAAGTCGCGGGCACCAGCTTGTACTCAATTCATTTATTAGGGTGTTATATGATATTATAAGTATATATTTACAAAAAAAAAGGTTTTAAATAGTATATCAGCTATCTGGTTCCCATATCACAAGCTTTGGCTTAGTTTGGGACGAGATAGTGCTGTGTGGAATGTCCACCAATATTTATTTATTATTTATTTATTGCTTACACGTGGTTTAGTTTAGGTACATACATAGCTGTTGGGTATTAGTAAGTATCACATGGACCCTGCATAGGGTATGGCAACATGGAGGCAGGCCGAGGTTTTCAATTTAATAGTAGGTTCATAGGTATAGTCTTGCTTAATATCATTTGGACCATTCCCTAAAAACTAGGGCGTCTAATTTTTGGCACAACTTCTGTACCCCAAGTATGTGTTGTGTGTATTTGGTTTTTCGTTTTTCGTTCTTGTTCCGTGTTCATTGCGGGTTTTGTATGAAGACGCGATAGAGATACCGATACGGAACTTTATGTTCTACTGCTAATTTTCATCATACTTGCAACATAAAGTTCCGTATCGGTATCTCTATCGCGTCTTCATACAAAACCCGCAATGAACACGGAACAAAAACGAAGAATGAAAAACCAAATATGATAAACACAACTCATACTTGGGGTACTGGTCTCTGCAGCAGAAGGACAGAATAGCAAAATCCGAGATTAGCAAAAGGACAGATTCGCATAAAGGCAGATAATGTACTGTCATGCAAAAAATATACAAACCCTATATCAGGGGTGGCGAACCTATTTCAATAAAAGTGCCATTTAAAAAAAATATTATGAGGCCGTCGTCGTGCCCTCAAATAGTTTCAATCAGAATATAATAATTTTAATGATTATTATAATAATTTCAACATAAATTTCAACAGTGCCCCACTATTTTTGGAACTCATTGCCGTCGTCCGTTTTTCCTGATCGCTACAATTTGGGTATCTTCAAGGCAAGAGTGAATAGGTGTCTTCTAGACCGTTCTGCTCCATCTTCGGCTACATCGTCGCTTACCACCAGGCGAGATTGTAGCCAAAGGACAGTCTATACAATTAAAAATAAAAAAATAAAAAAAAATCGCCAAGTAGTCGCTGACTTTTGACGTAGCGGATAGTTTGGCCTAAAAATGCCAACGGTTTTGATGCGTGGCGTGCCCAAAATATTGTCTCGTGCCGTCAATGGCACGCGTGCCACTGGCTCGCCATCCATGCCCTATATCACACTTATTATCAATTTGTGAGTGCTTTTATAAGAATGGCCACATTTGGAGTTGCAAAAATGCCCAATTAAAAAGTGCCTTTACTTATTTGAACACATTAGTTGTTTCTGAAATAATGTTTCTGAAATTTGAAAAAAGTGGACATTAGTCCAAATATACAAACCCTAATCACGGATTTTGCTATTCTGTCCTTCTGCTGCAGAGACCAGTACCCCAAGTATGAGTTGTGTTTTCAATAGTTGCGTTCAATTGGAGAATTCTTAGAAAGATATCACCAAAAAAGTATTGCCCTTCGAAAAATAGACCCACCTGATGTTAAGTGGTGACCATCACATAACGAAGCACATAACGAAACACAAGCAGAGCAGGTGGTCTAGTGCCTGTCTAGTGGTAGCGGCCCCGCCTTCTGATCCTAAGGTCGTTGGTTCGAAATCGGTCGTGAACCAATGAGTTTTTCTGTTCAAAAATGTATGTGCACAATGCCAGTACTCTCAAACGGTGAAGGAAAACATCGTGAGGAAACCGGTATGTCGTGGAACCTAAAAAGTTCTATAACATGCCGGTTTCCTTCCGATGTTTTTCTTCACTTTTTGAGAGTAATGGCACTGTCCACACTTTTGAACTGAGAACCTTAGGATGCCCTACGATGCACTGCCCTGCGTCCATTAACTTGAGGTATACAGATGTTAACCCCCATGTGCCTGTAATTACACTGGCGACCACACTCCTCAAACCGAAATATAGCGTTGCTGCTTGGCGGCAGAAAAAAGCGTGGTGGTAGTACTTCCCCCGACGAGCCACACACAAAGAGCTCTACTACTCTTATGCTGCCCTGCGTCCATCATTAGAGGCATACCATCATATGTATAGGAATTTCATTAGTAGGTGAATAAGCAAATCTGGATAGTCGTTATCTTTGCTCGGTTCGTTGGTTTTATGCGGGTGATTATAGGAAGCCCTCAGCTCAGTTGGTAGTAGCTCTGCCTTACGCCGTAGGCCGTGGGTTCGATCCCAACAAAACAAATACGTGTGATGAACATAAATGTTTGTTTTGTCTGGGTTTGTATAAAAGCTGTTCCAATACTTGTATTTAAAAACTTCAGGGGCTAAAGTACCCATCAATATGAATAACTTTTTCTAAGGAACCAACACTGTGAACGCGAAAAAAAATCAGCTGTTTTATGCAAAAGTGCAATACCTACCTAGCTTAAATGTATAAAATAGCTGTTTTTTATCCGCGTTCACAGTGTTGGTTCCTTAGAAAAAGTGTCATATTGATAGGTACTTTAGCCCCCTGAAGTTTTTAAATACAAGTATTGAAATACCTTGTATATTAATTATGTATTTACAAGAAAAAAGTATTTAAGTGTTATATCAGCTATCTGGTTCCATAGTACAAGCTTTGCTCAGCTTGGGGCTAGTGTTGTGTGGAAACTCCACCAATATTTATATATTCTCTTCGATCCTGTGCCAGTTTTACCACTCCACAATACCATCCGTCAATCCACTTTTGACTACTAGATGATAACTGAAAAAGCAATCGAAAAGCAATCCAGGGGCCACGCGGAATGAACTGTCGCCCACAGTCCACTTCACATCAGATCGAGTTGCGTTCACCGGCGGGGCTATTATTGAAAAACAGGCCGTAACGATCGCATAGCAGTGAAATGATGCTATGCTTGGGACGAATAAGGGAGAAACAGTCTCCTGAAACACAGTTTTTTAACTAGTTCGGGGGGCTGTGGATACCAAATCAGCTCAACTACGCAGTCAACGAAGCAAAACATTAGTCCTAAGTTTTGATTAAAATAACGGTTGTCTGGAAGAGATCGCTACTTGCGATAAGACCGCCGATTGTAGGACAAACTTAATGTACCTACATTTACGTTTATAACTTTTTCCATTCTGTCCTCAGTAAAGTTATTATTATTATTAATGAGTCGTTGCTTATTGAATAAACAGATCACAGAGAATAAAACAAATATTAGTGGACAATCCACTTATAAAATAAATAAAATAAAATAAAAAATAAAAAAGCCTATTTATTCCTAACTAACATATGTACACAATAATTTGAAAAGAAAACTTAATATTAATTAAATGAGAATTAGGTTAGGACCCCTCTTGGGTATAGGCCTCCTCCAGACTTTTCCATGTGTCCCGGCACAGAGCAAGATTATGCCAGTTCGCGGTTTTTGCCCCTCTTTGCACCTCATCTGCCCATCTGGCCTTAGGTCTGCCTGTCCTCCTTTTTCCGGTAGGACCTTTCCACTTGGTAACTATTATAGTCCATCTTTGTTTTGTTTGTTTGTTTGGACAATCCACTTAGCACCTTTAAATTTTAATAAAAAAATTGGCTAATTGACCAAGCCTATTGTAGGTTTGACGAATTTATGATGTAATTATTATTTGAAATTTGATTTTAATCATTGTATTTTATTGTATTATTATCTACTGTTAATTGTTAGATATTATTATTATTATTATTATTTTTATATGACGTGTAATGAAAAAAATAACTTTAAGTTGAACCTGAACTTGCACCATCTAGCCCAGTGGCGGACTTACCAGCAGGCTGAGTAGGCTGGAGCCTAGGGCGGGAGATTTTAGGGGGCGCCAAATAGGCTTTTTTTTATATGTTCATATACACCACTATTTTGTATAAACCAGAAAAAATTTAAGGATAGTTGCAGCAGAGGCTACTAATGCTATTGGCACTGTCAAAACTTTTTAATATTTAACTTTCACCAAGCTTTACAGTATTTTAAAAGTTGTTCAAAATGTCCACCTTCATTGTCAATGCAAACACACACACGTTTTAACAACTTGTTTTTGTGGGAAATTACTTAGTCTTTGCACTATCAAAAGCGTCTAATGCGCTGTTTTTGTTACATTTGTTAGGCTCACTCACATACACTAGTCTTTTTATTTCGCTCCACAAAAAGATTGGGGGTGTCAGATCGGGCGAGCACGGAGGCCAGGCAAACTGGGCCACCGCGACCAATCCATCGGGTGCCAAACTCTTGAGATAGGTACTCTCGCACTGCGCGATGATAGTGCGGTGGCGCGCCGTCCTGCTGAAACCATAGCTCCCGCCAGGTTGTTAACGGAATATCCTCCAGCCTGGCGATGGCTAGTAGCTCCTGGTTCTTCCTGTAGTGTATCTCAACTGAGCGCACAATCTTCCAAGCGCAGGACTGGCTTGTGCTAAAGCGACATGCCGCGTCACGCGTGCTCCTCCGAGGATCTTCTTCAAAATCATTTAGGAGGTCATCGTAGAAGTTTCGGGAGTATGCAGGCCCTCCTCGTCCTTGCGGAACGTAAACAGAGCCATGGTCTAATATGCGTTGGTATAATATGCTGGACATCGTGGAGTAATTTGGTTGCCGATTGTTTGGGTACCATTAGCGGTACATCCGTAGGTAATCACTCACATTTCCCCAGACTAAAAATACGTAAGTACGTAACATGTATGCGTATTCTCTGGTAGTGTACTGACAAGCTATCGTGAACGTGAAAACCACAATAAATTAAGTACTCTAAATTAGATGCAGGTGCGAGCGCAGCGGTCAGTGACACCCGTAAAATAAAAATTGTCCGCGGGTATGTGTTTAGTTCGACACGAGTTTGCCGGCCATAGATGAAATAATAGTTAGTATTGCGCGAGCGGCGCGTTTTGTTTCGTTTTGAACGAGACAAAAATTTATGAATGGATGAGAATGAGACTCGGGTATAAGACTCTGTAGTAGGTACGTACGGATAATGGGTAACTAGTTATCATCTTTTTCTTGGGATATTCTTTTTAATTATTTTTTTGAGTTTTAACTACATAAACGTGATCAGTAACTGACACTGAGTATACGGTTTTTTTTTTTTGGTAATTACAAAATAGTGGTGTATATCTTTTTCTTGTATTCAGGTATATTTCTTATAAGATTAAGCTGTTGGAAAAGGAACTGACACATAGATCCACTTTTTATTAGTTCAATTTCATTGAATTTTTTTTTGTATTGAAAATCTTAATTACTAATTGTGGAACAATATACGCCCGCCTAGGTATTCCCTTCCTAAAGCACAGAAAGCGGAGCTTTTTTTTTAATAATGAATAGACTGTCCTTAGGCTCCAAATCATTTAAAACACTAAACAATTAAGTAGGTACCATAATAAAATTGTAAAAAGGATCATACAAAAAAACGCTAGGAACCAAAACCAGAACAAAAAAAAAGGAACGTAAGTTTGTTGGCCGTTCTTCTAGGCTTTGGTCGCGAGGAACTGGCGATAGATTCACCTAGTATATAAGACGTTTCAAAGTGATCCTTGTGATTGTACTGAATAAAGACCGTTTTGATTTTGATTTTTTGATTTTGCTACAATCTCACGTGATGGTAAGCGACGATGTAGCTGACGATGGAGCAGAACGGTCTAGAAGACACCTATTCACTCTTACCTTGAAGAAACCCAAGTTGTAGTGTTCAGGAAAGACGACGGCAATGAGTTCCACTCCTTGGCAGTTCGCATAATAAATGTAGAAGCAAAGCGCTTAGTGCGAATGGGTGGTATATTTACCAGATATGGGTGGTACTGAGCCGTACGTCTACTTGTCCTGTGATGGAAAGGAGATGGTGGTATTAAGTCGTGAAGTTCCTGAGCACATTCTCCAAAATGCAACCTATAGAATATCGATAGGCAAGCAACTTTGAACCACCAACTAAGCTGTTAGGTCACAGACAATAGGTTTCATAAAAAGCCTTTCAGCGCCATGACGTCAAAGTAAGTGACCTAACTGTATTACACGCTGCAAAAAGCCTTAATCAGGGCACGCTCTATTGCATTTGAAGTACTAGATTAAAGTGTGGAGTGCTGAAACCTTGAAGCCTTTTCTTTTCAAAGGGGCGCCCCGTTTCTCTAACTTTTTAGCTATAAACTGCTCTTATAGTGACGCCATAAGGACGTGAAGGGCGTATTTCTGAACATTCACTTTTTTATGGAATAAGCAAATGGCCCACCTGATGTTATGTGACAATATCTATGTGGTGTTTGTTCAAGAACATAGCTTATATTGTCTAGTTAGAGAGAAACAATACTTTGTGAAGAATACAAATAACTTTCAGTCACCATTTTTGGTATTACGGAACATAACCACCATACCACTTTTGAACAGCTAAAGCTGGGTCCACATTTGTAGCATCTTGACGTATCCCGATCAGTCGTATCGTATCGAGTATTTGTATCATAAATATGGACGCTCATTTTGTCCATGTCGTATCATTAAGGCGACAGACAGAGATGGTTCGCGGTGTATCACGTATCGTATCGCGATACAGTATCGTCATACAGTATCAAAATACGTTCATACCACCGATCGTGATACGCGTATCAGATACGGCGTGTATCATTAACGGGTATCATCTTGCGTCCAAACTAGCGATAATGATACGCGCCGAGGCCACGCAACAGAGATACAATACACCGAAATGATACAAATGTGGACCCAGCTTTAATATTGCTATTGCGCACGCTGAAGTTGCGAGCGAGGGTCGCCGGATTCTTAAGTACATAAACATATGAAGAGGTAAGCTTCTTAAAATAATTTAAAGCTAAATAATTTAGCATCATGATGTATTAATTTATGTGAAGATTATTTACTTAAGTTTTTGTGCGTACAATATTGTGGACTCTGATTGTTTTAATAAAAAAATCTGTATTTAAATTACCAAAACAAAAGAATAAAGTAACAATCAGTTAATTAAGACTCGGCGCTCGACGAGACAACACGTCAACACGTCATTCTCTATTACATAGGAGATTCCGTGCGATAACCGTGTGACGACACAGCGTGGTCTAAACGCAAACGCGATTCATAAACCAAAAAATGAACTAGGAATGACAACTAAGTCATAGGGAATACGGTTTTGTCCGATATCCCGCCGCTGTCTAGTCGTATCTGTGTAACGCGATTGCATTGCCAATAGAGAATAATGCCCAAGGTGAGAGGCGAAACACGTGTCGAAGTCTTGTTAAGTATTTTATATTTTTTGTGGTATTTTTGTTGTGTCTAATACACCTTTTTTTCACGTTACAGAATTTGCAAAGTATGCAGAGTATGCAGATGCAGTGAAGGGTGCACACTCAAGTCTACATTTGATTTACTTACATAAGATTAGATTAGCGGATTAGTACTATATATTTATTTCATTAAATTTATGTGTAACAATCAGAAACAAAAATATTGCTGAAATAAACAAATATGCCAACTAAAACCCAATTAAATTAAACGTTTTCCGCCTTATTATAAAACGTGGTTTAAAGATAAATCGAAGATGTTACTATAGTTAGACCGTGACTTAGACCAAACGTTATTATAAAACGTAGTTTATCTAGTATAAATAAACCTGATGGATCCTTGGTTTAACAATGGTTTATCTGGTAAAATGGCCGCCACAGCACAGCTGATATGATTTGTTTACTTACGTTTTTGTCAAATCAAAAACCTAATTGTAGGTTTAAAGATCTCTAAAATGTATTCGAAGTGGAGTGCACTTCAAATAAAGGATGAGCTACGGAAAAGAAAAGCATGTACCACTGGTAAAAAAGGCGCTCTCATAGAAAAGGTAAATATCTAGACATCTATCAATAATCAGAGGCTAAGTTTCATCACAATTATTCCAACTGTTTTTTGTCATTGTAGGCTGAATTCGTACGACAGGAACAATCCTAATGGAGTAGAAGACGAGTTGGACGATCAGATTCCGGAATTTCCTGCCTTAGATAGCTTTAGGGACGAAATGCAAGCACTAATCTGTCGGCGTTTTCAAAACATCGCATTCAAAAGTTTGCAGAAAGCTAAAAGATAATATCTGCTTAAATGCTGCGAGGAAATCGTATAATAATAGAATATCATAAACTAATAAATATTGTGGACATTCCATACAACACTATCTAGCCCCAAACTAAGCAGAGCTTGTACTATGGGAACCAGATAGCTGATATAATCTTTGGATATTTTTTTTGTAAATAACTACCTACTCATAATATTTTATAATACCTACCCAGACAGAGAACAAATATTTCTTCTTGGTGGAGATTGAACCCACACCCTCCAGCATAGAAGGCAGAACTTTACCAACTGAGCTGTGAGCATGTATTGAGCAATGCACAATACACCCCATTGCAGGATGTCCGTGCAGATCTCTTTCCCTCACCACTAATTAGAATTACAGGGCTGTTTTAAGTTGTTAATCATTATTTCAGGTTTCAGTACCGCCTAAAGGAATGACTCCCTGATTGAATCATCACATGTGCTACATAGCAAGCGGTCTAAGTCTATGAAAGTAATATACCTATAACCCAGTCAAAGAAGAAGACAATTATAAAGTGTATGTGCAAAATTTAGCAATAGGATTTTCTAGCACCTCGGGCAGCAATATGCCTTATCTGGAAGTCATCAAGCAGGCATTAGCCAACAGTATTCCCAAAGAAATTTTAAAATATCCTTTTATATGTAGAATAATTAAAACCAGCAATTTTTAAATACTTACCTATACAAGGATTATTATTCTGTAATAAAACCAAATTAATGTATTTACTTAAATAGTTTCATTTATTGAACCTAAAATTGCAGCACATTAGACACACAAAATAGTTTTTTGATGCGAGGGGTACAGAATAGTGATGTAATTCTTCTCTAACAAGTTTTTATCACTTCAAATCCGGTATAGAGCCTTTCCTTCTAAAAATGTAGTAATATCTTTTCCAATAAACAGATCTTGAATATTGTAACCTCTGACTGTTATGATACTGTCTCCGGGCTCACACAATTTGAATAAGTCACTTCTTTCTACATTTGTCTGTCGCTAATTGACTTGAACCAGCATACGCAGGGAAGCAATATGATAGTAGAGTAGACCTCCAAGTGTGACTCCAACTAGCATCTTCAATGTATTGTTATGTATGCTTGTAACTGCTCCATGATGCTTGCTGGGCTACAGGTTTCTCAGGATTTTGGATCCGTATTTCTGTCCCATCAATGATAAATTTAGTAAGTATTTATATCATATTTCTTTTATCTCTCGGTAATGCTCGGTGGAGAATTTTGTTCCTTTTTCTTTCAATATTATTAAAATGGTTTTTTTTTATTTTCTTCGGAGCAGGCTATAGTTCTAAGACCTAGTTATACCACCTAGTCTTACGTTTTGTTTTTTTTCCTTTTGTTTATTTTTGCAGTTATATCTTGCGTGCTTTTTTTTAAGTAGAGATCGTATCAATATTATTAAAATGG
This sequence comes from Chloroclysta siterata, assembly GCA_932294275.1. Lineage (NCBI taxonomy): Eukaryota > Metazoa > Arthropoda > Insecta > Lepidoptera > Geometridae > Chloroclysta > Chloroclysta siterata. Next base: position 6,280,526 of record OW028595.1, read on the forward strand.
AGCGAGCTCAACACTTCTCCGTTACACGCATCAGTCAGATAGTAATATTGTAGGTTGTGTGTAAAAAGTTCTAAACTAAATGGTGCTTGCTTGATATAAAAAAACGTTATTATAACAACAAATTGAATAATATTTTATTTATAAAAATGTATCTAAAACATCAAAATACAGAAAATATCAACAAACAACTCTGTTGGTGGTAGAATGACTGAGGGAAAAATACAACGAAAGACGAGGTAGTATGATTATATGACTATAGCCTGCATAATATCTGTGGATATTAGTTAAACTATGGACTAACTCTGGTTTTATGTAATCCTTGATTAAACTGTGTTTTGTAATACGAACAAGTTTAGACTATGAATTAACTTTGATACCAAGACTAGTTGTTACCACGTTTTCGTTGTATTTTTTTCTCAGTCATTCAAGCACAATCCCGATGCAACATTCCGTCTATGAGGTGTTGATATTTTCTTTACAGATGATGTCTTTTGAAGATTTTTTTTAATTAAGTACAAGATTAATCAATTTGTTCTTAAAATATTTATTTAGTTTTTTTTAATTTAGTTTAGAATTTATATTTCACACGATTTTTTTTTATATACCCCAAGTACGACTTTGGTTTACCATATTTCGTTTTTCGGTTTTGTTCCGTGCTCATTGCGGGTTTTGTATGAAGACGCGATAGGGACACCGACACGGAACTTTACAAAACCCGCAATGAGCACGGAGCAAAAACGATTCGTTTTTGTTCCGTGTTCATTGCGGGTTTTGTATGAAGACGCGACAGGGATACCGATATGGAACTTTACAAAACCCACTATATATTTCGTTTTTCGTTTTTGTTCCGTGTTCATTGCGGGTTTTGTATGAAGACGCGACAGGGATACCGATATGGAACTTTACAAAACCCGCAATGAACACGGAACAAAAACGAAAAACGAAATATATATGGTAAGCAAAACTCATACTTGGGGTACGGATGCGTTTATCGGAGTAGAGCGCAGTGTTGCTGTTTTAGCATTTTTAGTGCTAAATTTTGCATATTTCTTGACTCTTTTGCATGAAAATTTTGCATTTAGCTTAATTCATATTTTGGCATTTCATATCAAAAGTCAATGTCAAAAGATTTAATAGGTAGTAAGGTAAGTATGGCAATTCTATAAAGGAACCCAATAACCCAATTCCCCGAAATTAGTTTGTGATTGTTTTTACGTAGGTAGGTACGTATTCTTGAAACGTAGGTACCTACCAGAAGAACTGCCAAAAAACTATTAAAAAGTTAACTTACTTCATGACGACCCCAGTTGCGTAACGCGCAAACCACCTGCATTTCAGGGCTAAAGGGGCATCCTCGAGGATCGTGGGGCAAATCGTTACGCACTAGCTTTACAATTTTGTCGCCAAAACGTTTTGTAAAACGATATTTATATCGAAAATCTTCATCACATAGGTCGAATGGATTTATTCGATCACGCCGTCTAATAAAGCGCGTCAGAGTGGTGGCGGTCAGTGACATGAAACATCAGCTCACCAATAAAAAAACAGGAGAAAACAGTAGTTAAAGTAAAAAAAGGCAGATTTCATACTTTCCTCATACAACAATTAAAACAATCACCTACTTTTATTAGTTACCAGGACTCACATAAATTGTTATATTACTTATAACATTGATCACACACAACATAGTAAAAAACGAAAATCAAAGTAACGAGTTTTACCAGTTAAACCATATTTAAACTAGGGGTCTATCGAGTTTATCTTTAGACCATAGGCAAACAATGGTTTATGAGATAAACTACGTTTTATAATAACGTTTGTCTAAGTCATGGTCTAAGTATAGTAACATCTTTGATTTATCTTTAGGCCACGTTTTATAATAAGGCGGAGTAATACGAACGAGTTTAGACCAGGAACCAACTTTGACACCGGGTTAAACCAAGACTAGTTGGTACCAGGTTTAAACCTAGTTTAACTGATATTTTTATAATAAGACGGTTTGAGTCTAACACCATTTCTATAGAGCTCATTATACACCGAAGCCTGTTTCTGAGTGGTGCACAGCTTTTAGTTCGGGGCGGAAGCGGGAGCAATTTCCGTCGAGATCAAAGTGAAATTCACTTAGCCGCCTCATCAAAGGCACCGCTAGTGATGGGACGAGAATTCATCAATGTTGGCATTTTTAGTTTTATCATTTATCGATAAGTTTTTCATACACTGGCTGGTGATGGTTGATTCAACCAAATTAGTATAAGAATTATTATAATTCTATGAATTTTATTATTATTTATGAAATATTAACCATAATACTAGTGCTCCACTAGCTTAAAAGTTCGTGAAGTCTGTTGATATCTCTTTTTATTTCGATGAAAGTGACGAGATAGATAGATACTTTATAGAGCCGCTATAACGTTTCAGAGATTATGAATAAGATGTATGTTAAGCGTCTAATGGAAGCTTTTTTTTTATACAGCTAGCAGATGGAACAAGCAGATGGCCCACCTGATATAAAACGGTAACCAAAAGCATTGCCTCGCAATTGACTATTTAAGAATTCGATACATTTCCGATGTAAATCCTACTAATATTATAAACGCGAAAGTTTGTAAGTATGAATGAATGAATAACTTTACAATAATATAGCTTATACATCAGAATAACACATAGGCTACAATTTATAAAGATATTGTGTAAATTGTCCAAAATATGACGCTAAGTGTCAAGTAAATAGGAAAAAATCTACCATCTGCGAGCTATTCTGGCGTGCGCTACCAAAACCTAACATACGCTACTCGAAATACTAATCCTAGCAGACGAAATCGCGGGCACCATCTAGTAAATACATAAATAAATATTGGAGGACAGAACCACCACACCACAGAACACTATCTAGCCCCAAACTAAGCCAAAGCTTATGTGGGAACCAGATAGCTGATATAATACATATATACTTTTTTTGTAAATACATACTATACGAGTATGTACACAAGTAAATACATAATAACATACATAAGTAAATACATAATATATAATAACACTCAGACAGAGAACTATCTATGTTCATCACACAAATGTTTATTCTCGGCGGGGATCGAACCCACGGCCTACGGCGCAGAAGGCAGAGCCACTACCAACTGAGCTGTGAAGCCGTCAAATGTATTTTTATCGATAGACACAACCCTAGTGTAACTTGAAGAGTCTCTTCAAATCCGATTTGGCGAGTTTTGAAATGAGCCATGTTTTGATATTGCCTCGATATAATTCTATTTCGAGTTCGTGTCTAGCCTATTACAAGCGGTGTTCAACAGTAATTGAGTTATTTTCTTGTCGTGTCGCCAGTTCTTTCGGAACAGTGTGGTGAAAGGTTTGTAAGTGTGCAAGTCCTTTCGAGCACTTGCCCACTTGGCACATGTTTTTATATGTTTACTGCTTTTGTTTTCTAATTTATTTTTTAGTTTTTTAATTAATGCAATTGGTTGTATGTGCCGTTTATATGAAAGTAAATAAATAAAAATCTAAGGGCGCGTTCACATATAATGTCCGTTTTTACAGGATCATTTTTAACGGATCCGTCGCTACTGGAGATAGTATTCACACAGCATTTACAGGATCCTTTTTAACGGATCCATCGCTACTGGAGATACGCTGCTGCACTTTCGTTCTTCAGTGTTCGCCGAATTTCAACGAGGATGGACGTTGTCGTGTTGTATTGGTACTATCGTCGCCTGCGTCTGAGGAAGCCCCGGCGTTATTGGATACATCCATTATTAAGGCAAATTCGATCCGATAAACGAATCAGTATACTGGATCCGGAATACTGTATTATGGTGTGAACTGGCTCATACAACTACATACGCTAATAACACATACGTTTAAACGGACCTGTAAAACGGACGTTATATGTGAACGCGCCCTTAGTCTGATTAAAGAGGCGAAGCCTGAAAGTGAGGCTGTTTCTTCTTTTTAGGGTTCCGTACCCAAAGAGTAAAACGGGACCCTTTTACTAAGACTCCGCTGTCCGTCTGTCACCAGGCTGTATCTCATAACAACAAATACTAAAAAACAGAATAAAATAATTATTTAAGGGGGCTCCCATACAACAAACGTGATTTTTTTGCTCGCTTTTGCTCGATATTGATAACGGCAACAGGTAGACGCTTTAAATATACACAGAATATTTCGTTATTATATTCACTTTAAAAATAAATAATTAAAATGATACAAATATAAGGGGGCTCTCATACAAGAAACGTGATTATTTTCCGTTTTTGTAGATAATGGTACGGAAACTCGAGTCTAACTCGCTCTTGGCCGATGTTTTATGTAGACTTATGGCAAATTTCGCAAGTTTTAATGAAACTTGAACAGTACGAGACTGTATTTGCCACGAACAAGCCACAAAGCAGATTGTAAAAGCGGTCCGTCGTAGTTCGTATTTCGTGGCTTTACATGCGGATATAATGTTAACTTTAAAAGCTTTTTTATTTTTATTTGTGTAAGTGACAACCCTCACAGCTCAGTAGCTATCTTCTGCTCTGGCTGTGGGTTCGATCCCCACACAGAATAACATGTGTCAAGTGCTGGAAAGGAGCCTCTTGAGGCGCACTTAAAAACCTTTCACCACACTGTTTCGAAAGAAATTAGTGACACGACAAGAGAAAGAGGGGGTGCTTCTGATTGGCAAATTAGATTTGGATCAGAACTATCTCTAGATCGTTTGCAACGATCTCCAGATAGCTTAAACGTTTCATGTGTATCTTAAACATTTGTAAATGCTTGTATTCATTGCAATTTCCTTTGCAAATAAGCATAATCTAAGTGCGAGTCAGAGACAGCCTTCACAGCTCAGTTGGTAGTAGCTCTGCCTTCTGCGCCGCAGGCCGTGGGTTCGATTCCCACACAGAACAAACATTTGTGTGATATACATAGATTTTTGTTCTCTGTCTGGGTGTTATTATATGTATATGTATATTTACGAAGAAAAGTATATATGTATTATATCAGCTATCTGGTTCCCCTATACAAGCTTTGGCTTAGTTTGGGGCTAGGTAGTGCTGTACGGAAAGTCCACCAATATTTATGTTTATATTTTACTAGCTGGTGCCCGCGACTTCGTCTTCGAGGAGTTTATATTAGCGTGGCGTAGTAAATATTTGTAACTCTAGCGGTTTTGGCAGCGCACGCCAGAATAGCTCGCAGATGGTAGATTTTTTCCTACTTACTTGACACTTATTATCATATTTTGGACAATTCACACAATATCTTTATAAATTGAAGCCTATGTGTTATTCTGATGTTTAAGCTATATTATTGTAAAGTTTTATTAAAATCCATTCAGTAGTTTTTACGTGAAGTAGTTACAAACATCCATCCATCCATCCATACTTACAAACTTTCGCGTTTATAATATTAGTAGGATACTTATAACTTGAGTCCAATACTATGTCTACGTCTAAAGGATATATATACTAAGTGAAAGCGGTTCGCCATCGTATAATTCAAGATGGGAGCAATCGGGAGAGTGGCCTATCTGCAATTCATTAACTCACCTACCGGGGAGGCAGGTTTGTTGTGTTTCTTGCCGCTGGTATTCTTAGAAAGAAAAAACTTTTAGCTCAGCAGGTATTCTCGAAGAGTAGTAGAGCTCTTTGTGTGTGGCTCGTCCGGGGAAGTACTACCACCACGCCTTTTTCTGCCGCCAAGCAGCAACGCTGTGTTTCCGTTTGAAGAGTGTGGATGCCGGTGTAGTTACAGGCACATGAGGCTTGCACATCTGTATGCCTCAAGTTGATGGACGCAGGGTAGTGCATCGTACGGCACGTTCCTATTGTGCGTGACTTACGAGGCAATGCTTTGTTGATCGAGTGAGCGAAGCGAACGAAGATCTTAGTTTCAACTTGGGCGATTTGGCATTTTATGTATGTATGTATGTATGTATGTATGTATGTTTGTCTGGCGATAACTTAAGACCCGTTGATCCGATCTGCATGAAATTTGATATGTCGATAGCTTGTACTTGAGAAATTTACTGGTAAGTAAATGAGTAAAATCGGATGAAGGGTTTTTGAGATATGGGGTTTTCTAAGGGGGCAAAAATAAAAAAAGTTACATAAAAAAATCACGTTATATGTCATATGAAAGGGCTTTGTTTGGACATTCCAAAACAATTTTTACTTTTTTTTTGGGACGCTCGGTTTTTGAGATTAAACAAAAAAAGTTAAATTAAGATAACCAGCGATCCAAGAGCTCCCATCTCTAAGAGTTTCGTTGACATCAAGGTTTTTCTACTGGTCCGTCAGTTCCTTTGCTTTTGCGTATTTATTTTTCTTGAAATAAATTAAGGAGATACTAAGTTCTCATAAAATGGTGACGACGACCAGGTCTGATGATGGAGCCAAGGTCTGTTCAACGGAACTCTTCAATAAATAGGCCAATAGAGTTGAAATTTGGTTACCATACCAAGTTAGTAGGCGGTAGTCAGAAAAAAGTCCAAAGATAATGTTTGGACTTGCCTCTGACTACTACCTGCTCAAAGTTTTGATGCGTTCATCGGGTCGCATCACGAGATCTCAATTCGGGGCGAACTACTAGTTATAGGTTATGCTTACCACTTAACATCAGGTGGGCCACCTACATGTTCCACACACACATTGCGCACAGTACAGCAAAAAAATATAATTTTGATACAATACAATTTTCCTACCAAGTATCTCGCTACTAAATCCTTAAACTTTGTATTACTAACGGCCGGTTTCTGAAAGCCCGATCATAACTAATCGCATGCCAAGTCACTTGCTATCTCTATCTAATTCGCTGTAATAGTTGAAATGTCGAGTGACTTGACATCCGATTAGTTTTGATCTAGCTTTCAGAAATCGGCCGTAATTTTTGTAACTTATGCTCTGATTTCACCATGCTGTGTTAGATTAACAAAGGATTAAAGGGCCGTTAAATATGTCAAAATGTACGCGTTGACATCTAAGGTTAGATTTAATAGTGAAATCAGCTCTAAGCCTCTTTGTTGGGTAATACATTTTCACTTCAAATCTCGATGACCAACGTAAAACCAGCCGGTGATATCAACACTCCTTTGTCAGCAAATAAACCCCAAGAGTTGTGGCTAATGAATTGCAAATGAGGCGCTGAGCAGGGTTCTTACCGAGAGTCCAAGTCTTACTGGTTGGTGGGTACTATCGATATCGGTTTCTGTTATGGCGATGACAAGAGCTAATGTTATAAATAATTTCTGATTTCTTGTACCTCTCGCTCGCACGTTTCGACATGTTGAAAGATTTAAAATCTCTAAACTAATTTTCGAAAAATCGCAATCAACCATTTTGTGTACAATCATATTGCACACAGTTTAGTAAAAAATTAATTTTGATCGATACAAGTTTTTTTACTCAAAAGCTTGCTTTACTAGTTTTCGAGAGCACTGGTGGTCTAGTGGTAGCGGCCCCGCCTTCCGATCCTAAGGTCGTGGGTTCTAAACCGGTATTAAACCAGAGTTTTTCTGTTCAAAAATGTATGTACCTACACAAAGCTAGTACTCTCGAACTGTCGTACTGGCGATAGATTCACCTAGTATATAAGACGTTTCAAAGTGATTCCTTTGATTGTACTGAATAAAGACCGTTTTGATTTTGATTTTTGAACGGTGAAGGAAAACATCGTGAGGAAACCGGCATGTCGTATAGAACCTAAAAAGTTCTATAACATGTGTCAAGTGCTCGAAAGGAGTCTCTTGAGGCGCACTTAAAATCCTTTCACCACACTATTTCAATAGAAACTAGTGACACGACAAGAGAAGACTAGTTTTCGTATTAATACAAACTTTTGAGTAGGAAAACTTGCATCGATTTTATCTTCGCCTCATTAGTGTCGATTCTGTAGTAACAGCTAACAAAAATTACTAAAATTGTGTCCAATATGAAAGATCGTTTTTGTTAAATCTAAAGTTCAAACTAGCATACCACCTCAGACTAATATTCCTAAATTTTGTTTTTTTTTTTGTTGTATCTAAAGTTCAAATGAGTATACCACCTCGGAGTGATATTCCCTAAAAATTTAGTTTTTTTTTGTTGAATCTAAAGTTCAAACTAGCATACCACCTTACACTGATATTCCTAAATTTTGTATTTTTTTACAGTATTATTCAAGTGATGATTGAATACGTAAAAGATAATTTGAATTTGTTTTGAGCTACAGCAAGGATTCGTTTTCTGACATTTTTAGAAGCAACGTAGCATTTACATTTTCATTGTTTTTCTAGTGTTATTTTGAGTTGTGCTGTGTAATTTCGGTGGCATTTTAACCAACATTATTTGAGGTCTTAGCACAAAGAGTAAAATGTTTTTACTTGACTATAAAGTATATAATACAATTCACTTGACACTGGCAAGATTGTCGAATGATAAAAGGGGAAAAAAAAGAAATACGTAAAAGTTTGCATGTGTAAACCTTTCTTAACGCTGTATCTAAAGAACTATGACTAAAGAATAAAGAAATAAAGAATTATAACTAACATAATAACTAACTTTTTAATTTTTTTTCTACATAATGTCGTGTTCTTTATCGGTTTATTCTTATCCTGTGTTTAGTCTCGTGTCTTGCCTTGTTTCTGTGATAACTGTTTTAAGTTTTAATCTATTGTCTGTGTAAATCCTGTTTTTTGTACTCTGGCCTCCCGCGATACAGGCTTTTCCTAGTGCAGGGTCCATTTGCAACCCTTGTAAACTTAAAATTTTATTTTGGTAAATAAATGAATTTGAATTTAACTACATCACAAAATTGTTTAATATAGTCCCAAAAGTCATTATCCTTGTGGGATTTGAACCCATGACCTTCCCTTTGATACGGGGCCACGCTAACCAACTGCGCCATCGGATTCTAATCGCACTCGACGAATAACTGTAGGTAAACACTATAAAACAAATAAAAATTAAAACTAGTGACATGAAAAGAAGTACCTAGTAGTACGAGTAGAAGTAGTAGTAAGAAGTTATAAGAGCAGTAGAGCTACCACCACGCCTTTTTCTCCCGCCAATCAGCAACGCTGTGTTTCTGTTTGAAGAGTGTGGTTGCCGGTGTAATTACAGGCACATGAGGCTTAACATCTGTATGCCTCAAGTTGACGGACGCAGGGCAGTGCATCGAAGGACATTTTCCTATCGTGCGTGACTTACGAGGCAAAGCTTTGTTATAGGTGATGCTAACCACTTAAAATCAGGTGGGCCATCTGCTTGTTCCATCAGCTAGTTGTACAAAAAAAATGTGTGGTTTTATGAAACCACGGTGAAACTTTTTGCTCTGTCGATCGCCTTTCACTTTACCCGTACTCCACGGCCGACCGTCACGCGACATGCAATAAATGGACGAAAAAGTTTGAGGCGATGTAATAAAAGTTTCACTTTAAAATAAGAAGCACTGTTCCGAAAGAACCAGTGACACAAGATGCAGTACTCACCGACGGTAGTCAGCAGCATGTTGTCCAGTAGGAGCGCGATGGCTACTATAATGAGGACCAGCTTCCGACTCTCGCGGCACGCGGCTATCTTCGCGCGCCAGCCGTACCCGCTGGCGAAGCCGTCGGAAGCCGCGCCCATGGTGGTAGCTCTGCGGAAAAGGAAACATGATATTAAAAAAAACATTTTTTATCACCTTGCAGAGAGCACCGGTGGTCAAGGGCGGATTTAAGTGGTATTTTGGTGTATTGTGGAGATTCCATCATAGTACATACTTAGAAGCAAATCAAAATATCGGAGTTATTTAAGTAGACAGCCTTCACAGCTCAGTTGGTAGTAGCTCTGCCTTCTGTGCCGTAGGCCGTGGGTTCGATCCCCACCGAGAACAAACATTTGTGTGATGAACATAGATGTTTGTTCTCTGTCTGGGTGTTATATAATATTGTAAGTATGTATTTACAAAAAAAAAGTATATAAGTAGTATATCAGCTATCTGGTTCCCATATCACAAGCTTCGGCTTAGTTTGGGGCGAGATAGTGGTGTGTGGAAAGTCCACCAATATTTATTATTTATTTTATTTATAGTATATGAATAAAATAACAGAAAGAACATGAGTGAAACTCTTGTCTATTTATGTCTGGAATTGAGAATTTTGACAGTTATTGTTGATTTTTTGCCCGTCCGCCCCTCGTGCCCCTTCCAGAAAAAAATCCTGGATCCGATCTTGCTTGTATTCGTAATGAAAATCACAGTGTTTACCTCAGATGAAAGACCCTCGAACTTCTCGGGACTAAGAGCTGATTTAGACATAGACATAGACTTAGACAGACATTTATTTGCTAAAAAAACACACATACACATACAAAACAATAAAAGGAAGGAAATTGCTAAACAGATAGATATTGCAGTACTTTGTTGGTATATAGGTGTTTGTGTGCTGCAGCAGCAAAAGGGTCTCGACTCAGCGTATGCCTCACCACTATTTTAGTAGATAGGCGCTGTTATTCTGCCGAGACTTTCAGCCAATAATGCTCACCAATGATGCTCAATAATGATTTCACCATGCTCTGTTAGTTACTAATCAAGGATTAACAGGCTGTTTAATCTAACCTTAGATGTCAAACGCGTACATTTTGACATAAGTAACGGCCCTTTAATCCTTTGTTAATCTAACAGAGCATGGTGAAATCAGCTTTAAATAATTTAACCTAGGGTAGCAATGTACCTACTATTAATGTATTACTGTACGTGTAGCAATGTACTATTAATGTATACTATTATAATAATAATAATAATAATAAATATTGGTGGACTTTCCAAACAGCACTATCTAGCCCCAAACTAAGCCAAAGCTTGTAATATGAGAACCAGATAGCTGATATAATACATAATATACTTTTTTTTTGTAAATACATACTTATAATATTATATAACACCCAGACAGAGAACAAACATCAATGTTCATCACACAAATGTTTGTTCTCGGTGGGGATAGAACCCACGGCCTACGGCGCAGAAGGCAGAGCTACTACCAACTGAGCTGTCAAGGCTGCCTATTAATGTAGCAATGTATTATTCAAAGTGATACCTGTGATTCTAATGAATGAAGACCGTTTTAATTTTATATGCAAATCAATTGCGTTGGAGGATGCTGAAATTCACACGGCAAATTCTTAAATTACCTCTTCGCCGATTCCAATTACTCCTACGCACAATTTACATAAACTATAAGTGATCAAAAGTAACACAATACGAAAATTGTATTTGTTAGTAGTAGATCTCTTTGTGAAGGGCTCGTCGGGGGAAGTACTACCAATGTGCCTATTTCTTCAAGCAGCGTTGTGTCTTTCGGTTGGAAGGGCGTGGGTGCCGGTTTAATTACAGGCACATGAGGCTTAATATGTTTATGCCTCAAATTGATGAGTGCAAAGCCAATTAACTATGTTTATATGTTATTTATATTCTTCTTTTTCTTCTTCTTGTCGTGTCACTAGTTTCTGTCGAAACAGTGTGGTGAAAGGATTTTAAGTGCGCCTCAAGAGGCTCCTTTCGAGCACTTGACACATGTTATAGAACTTTTTAGGTGCTATGGCATGCCGGTTTCCTCATAATGTTTTCCACATAATTTTATTAACAGAAAAACTCATTGGTCCCGACCGGTTTTGAACCCACGACCTTAAGATCGGAAGGCGGGGCCGCTACCACTCGATCACCAGTGCTCTCATTTATTGTGCTGTTATTTATATTGAAATAAAATTAAATGTTTATTTGCAAGAAATATGGTTATAAGTTAGTTATCTGTAGTGTCACTTCTTTCACCAAATCATTGGCATGCAAATTATAACTTTGGTACAATTAAATATTATTATCATTAATTTAAATAACATTAAAATAAAGAAGTCCACAATAAATTAAAAATGAATAAATAAAATTAGTAAGACAGATAAGTACAAATTAAATTACATAATTATTCAAAAAATCATTAACATTATAAAAACTTTTTTTAATTAGCTATAATTTTAACTTTTTAAAGGCCTAGGCTTAGGCCTCCCGCGATACAGGCTTGTCCTAATGCGGGGACCAATGGTAATCGATGTTTTTTTTTATTTGACGTCTCAGAACGTCACTACTTTAAAATTACACTGTTGATTTAATTTTGCAACAATATTTTTCTGTATAGAATAACTAATTCATTCAATTTTAGTAATATACATTAATTTTAGTATTATATGGGGACCGATGTATCATAAGACGATTATACCTCTAAGACCTGTCGTACTGTATGGATCTGAGTGTTGGGCAACCAAAGGGACGGATAAGAGAAGAGTGCATGCAGAAGAAATGCGAATGTTGAGATAGATGTGCGGTGACAAGGATGGATAAAATAAGGAATGAGTATATTAGAGGAAGTTTGAAAGTAGCGCCTGTGATGGATAAGTTGAGGAGCAATAGGTTAGCGTGGTGTGGGCATGTCATGAGGAGGGAAGAAAGTCATATTACGAGAAGTGTGTTGGAAATGGAGGTGGATGGTTTTAGAAGGAGAGGCAGGCCAAAGAAAAGATAAATGGATTGTGTGAAAGATGATATGAGTAAGAAAGGAGTGAGTACTGAGATGACGAATGATAGAAGAGAGTGGAAAAAGAAAACCTGTTGTGCCGACCCCATGCAGCGTGGGATAAGGGCAGGAAGATGATGATGGGGACCGATGTATAAACGCTTAGGTAAGATTGTTTTGGTAAATAAATGCATTTTTATTTGGTTATTAGTAACAAGGATCATCTTGGTCGCGTGGAACTGGCACCTAGATTCATCTAGCTTTGAGAAGTTTCAAAGTGATCTTTGTGAACAAACGATAATTATTTTTTTTTGTATAAAAGAAAAAAAAAACTTTTTGAGAAATAAATAATCTTAAACCCGAATTGAAATAATTCCATTTAACTTTGACTTTGTTATCACTTAAAGATCAACCACTTTCGGACAGAATCAGAATCAGAATAGTCTTTATTGTAAACTGTTTTAAAATATAAGGTGGTCGTTTATAAGAATTTTTATTTTTATATACTTTCTGTTGGAACAAGTAGACAGCCTAAGTAGACTGAGCCTTTTAGTCAAAAAAAGAAATGAACAAAACAAACAAACAAAAAACCAATAAAAAAAACCTTTCATTTTCATGGAAAGTCGAATTGTTTAAATATTGGACTAAGGGCCGGTTTCACCATGCTCTGTTAGTTACTAATCAAAGATTAAAAGACCGTTAAATCTAACCTTAGCTGTCAAACGCGTACATTTTGACATATTTAACGGCCCTTTAATCCTTTGTTAATCTAACAGAGATGACCAATGACCAATGAGATGGTGAAACCGGCCCTAAAAGGCTCAGAAGTCCGACGATCTGTATTGATTAGCATCATCGGACTACTGATACTATCTAAGATATCGGGGCAATTTGATGCATACATGTTAAGCCTCATGTGCCTGTAATTTCACCGGCAAGCACACCCAAGAGATAATGCAAGCCCTGAATGCAAATTGCCGCAGTTAATGCAAAATGGAATTACGACAGAGATTTAAAGGCGCTGAATACACCAATTAAAACTACAATGGAGCCACAGGCAATTCAAGATGGCGGCCGGAAATGAGGCCGCTAACGACGCGCTTCCACGCAATATGGCGGCATTTCCGTTTGGCGCTTTTCGTTGCGGTTTCATTAATTTGTGCAATTTTGAAAGATCCTACAATAATTTTACAAGCTTTTATTTAACTGTAAATATATTTGTTCGGGTGGAATCTTGCAACTCTATTTTGAAGCAAATATCTTCAACTTAATGCTATGCATTAATACACTATAATTAACTAGCGACCCGCCCCGGCTTCGCACGGCTATCATCCCTAAAGAGACACACAAATACCACCCCGGACTTTTTTGTAGTTTGACTTTTTAAGTTGTACGGTACTGTAGTACATTATTTTGATATATCTCGTAGGGTTCAGCCAGCGTTTGCAATGTAAGCGCAAAAATGTGTTTAGTTACGACATCACATTAGAAACCTCTAAAATTATCAGCGTTTCACTACTATATTATGCATGTATTATACATGTAAACATTCCTCTTGAATCACTCTATCTATTAAAAAAACCGCATTAAAATACGTTGCGTAGTTTTAAAGATTTAAGCATACATAGGGAGCATATGTAGTGATGCATTGTCTACCAGTTCAAAGTGATCCTTGTGATTGTACTGAATAAAGACCGTTTTGATTTTTGATTTTGATTTTGAGTCATCCTGAACGTGCAAAAATATGGTGAAGAAAGTGTGGCGTGCAAACTGTTTGATTTTAAGAATTAGCAAGCATTATTGAAGGGATATCTACCGTGCCTGGAATTAGCGTGCCTGGGAATCAAAGTCATCTGGGACTGTTTATCCCCATTCTCACCATCTCACTCCCTAATTTTCTCTGTCTTTCTTCTTTCAATTTATGGCTCCTGCCGTCATTCGACAGACAATCTTGCCAGTGTCAAGTGAATTGTATTTAATACTTTTTAGTCAAGTCAGTCCATAGTCAAGTCGGCCATCATTTGTTTTGAAGAAAATGGTGGCGGTTTTCTTCAAAACATTTGAAACATTTTCGGAAAAATCAGGATATCTTTCATTCCAAATGTTTACACTTTGTGCTAAGACCTCAAGTAATGTTGGTTAAAATACCACCGAAATTACACAACACAACTCAAAATAACACTAGAAAAACAAATAAAATGAAAAAGCTATGTTGCTTCCCAAAATGTCAGAAAATGAATCCCCCTAATTTTCTCATTCAAAGTTCATGCGAGACGTAACGTCAACGAGTTATTGAACGAGATATGACGTCATCTACACCGTGAGATAATCTCGCTCGAAGTGAGCATAAGGCCCCTGTTTCAGTTTAGTTTTGAGGGAAAATTGAGTGAGTAACTAAAGATACGAGTGCTTTCAAAAAGATAAGCGTTTCCGACCCGATCCTTCAATCAAAGATGCTCCCTCGAGAAATCTTTGTAACAGCACTTTCAGAGTTCCGCAGGAGATAAGGGAAATCCGCTGTGTTGAATGAAGAAAAGATGAAAGCCCTTTATAGGTTTCTTTTAGTTTTCGTATTAAAGGCATATTTCGTAGGTATATCTTACCCATTGTTAGATAGATAGATTTTCAAACATCGGATTCACAGTCACTTTTTATTACAAGTAGGTTCTTAATAATTTATTTAGTAGTATTATCAATCAATCAATCAATTCAGCCTGTATGCACCCACTGCTGAGTATAGGCCTCCCCTTTAAAACGCCACTCTCTCCGGTCCTGTGCCAGACTTTGCCATTGCCGCCCAACTACTTCTACTATATCATCCGACCATCGGGCGGGTGGTCTGCCTCGTGGTCGTTGAGCGTCTCTTCTCTCTTCAGTAGTATTATAGTAGTTTTTAAATAAAGTAGTATTATGTATTAGAATTGTAGTATGTATATATTGTATGCATATGTTTTTATTATATTTGATATAGTTATTTGATAATGTATATGTATTTCATAATATACTTTAATTTATATAATTTGTTATTTTGGTACCCTATACAAATTAGCGTAGTCTGTCTTCATGACACCGTTTTGAAATGTTCAAGTGAAATCCTGTCCATTCAAAGGTTGTCTGGAAGAGATCGCTCTCAGCGATAAGACCGCCCATTGTACTTCACTGAAACTTTTGAACATTATTTTTGTTTTTAATGTGTTAAATGTCCTTGTGGTATCTATCTAGATAGATAGATAGATAGAAATTTCTTTATTGCTCAAATAAAATATACTGTACATAGGCAAGCTTAATGCTGGATAGCATTATCTACCAGCTACATCCTACACTAAAAAAACATAAGAAAATATGCCGTTTTTTGCAATTAAAAAACTCATTTTGTATCGTAGCAGACCAACAATATAATAGTAGAATATTGTTGGTCGGCTACGATACAAAATGTGTATTTTTTTGCAAAAAACGGCATAACGTATTTTAGTGGTTTCTTAATTTAAATCAGACATTTAAAAAATAACTAACCTTAGTTGGTATATTTTTTTAATAAGCTGCAATAAATTGTACGGAACCTCAACAGGTCTACGCTTTACTTTTTTTACCTAGAAACTATAGACTTAGCTCCAAATACTCATTACGGCCGCTAACAAGCCCACTGCTGGGCAAAATCCCAATCAAAATTAATTTACAACTAATTATCTAAGCCCACTGCCAGGCAAAGGCCCCTAACCAAAATTAATCTAAAACGAATCTTTTACTAAAGTAAAATTTTAAATTACATAAAATCATTCGTTTTTTAAAAACGGCATTTCTCAACACAACAATGTTTTTTACAAACCATTTTTCTCTTTTGATAAAAAGAGGTTTTATACTGACACCATATATACTATAAACACAAAAATAATTTACCTTTATTCTGAAACTAGCTTTTTTTTAGATAACTTCTTTTTAACTAAATAGACCAAATTTTCTTTTATTAATCAGTGGTCTCTCTCGTCGTGTCACTAGTACCTTTCGAAACAGTGTGGTGAAAGGATTTTAAATGCGCCTCAAGAGGCTCCTTTCGAGCACTTGACACATGTTATAGAACTTTTTAGGTTCTACGACATGCTGGTTTCCTCACGATTTCCTTCACCGTTTAAGAGTACTGGCATTGTGCACATACATTTTTGAACAGAAAAACTCGGTGCACGACCGATTTCGAACCCTCGACCTCAGGATCGGAAGGCAGGGCCGCTACCACTAGACCACCAGTGCTCTTGTAAGTCAGTGAGTGGTAATTGAGAAGCATAGGTCCGTAAATTAATCTATGAAAAATCATAATATTTAAGTCAAGAATTAGGTACAAATTTTAACATAAAATGGGTTGGAATTTCTTCTAAGTCGTAAAAGTTATATTAAAAATATCTATGATTTTGTAATCTATTATCTAAGAGTCAAAAGAGTAGTCTTTCGGCTTTGATTACTAAATTATATGAAAATACTTACTCAAATAATTATCTGGAAACTGCCAATCTTCATTTCGGAACGAAATGCGTGTTCACTGGTCGAGCGACGACGCTCCACTGAATTCGAAACCCGATTCAAAAGCCAAGCTAAACCTCGACCGGAATACTCTGAACCCTGACATCAACCCGCAATCCCCTTTTATTCGAGCGTTTAATTGATACCGCGCGGGGGTGGGGAGGTCTAGTTGAAATGGACGGCTGTTATCATCCTACGCGCGGGGACTTAGTATCAAATAACTCCAATTTGTATGGTGTTTAGGTTCATTTTCGCGCTTGATTGAAGATTTTAGTAAACTGTAGCATGTTCAAATGAAATTAGGCTCTGGTTGTAAGGATATAAGGTCGAGTTTGGTCGGTTTGTTGGGAAAAGCTACAGGTCTTCGATAAGTTTGTACTGAAAGTGCGCTGTGACTTTCAGGATAACAGCGTAAGTGCACTTTATTATATTTATTATTTTTCATTAGCTTTGCGTAACTTAAATAAATATAAATAAATATTGGTGGACTTTCCACACAACACTATCTAGCCCCAAACTAAGCCAGGAACCAGATTTTTATAATATAATAATAACACTCAGAGACAAACATCTGTGTTCATCACACAAATGTTTTTTCTCTGGGAATCGAACCCACGGCCTCCAGCACAGAACTCAGAGCTACTATCAACTGAGCTGTGGGCTGTCAAAAAACATTTCTAGACCATCAAAAAATGTTATCTAATACCTATAAAAGTTTCACCTCATCATTTCTAACCTCTAGAAACATAAAACTTTACAACGCCCTAAAATATAACATTACATTTACGGCCTTATACTCCGTGACCGACCCAAGAGGTCCTTAATTTGTATTTCTCTCTCTTTCTAGCAGAAGGGAGAGGATGCAGCTGTCTCTGTCTACTCTTCTAAGTGTGCTTCCATCCCTTGATCGTACTAGTAGTTTCATTTGGTTTCGCTTGTTGGTTAAGAAAATAATTTAAACATTGGTGGACTTCCCACACAGCACTATCTAGCCCCAAACTAAGTCAAAGCTTGTAATATGGGAACCAGATAGATGATATAATACATATATACTTTTTTTTGTAAAAACGTACTTATAATATTAAATAACACCCAGACAGAGAACAAACATCTATGTTCATCACACAAATGTTTGTTCTGTGTGGGGATCGAACCCACGGCCTACGGCGCAGAAGGCAGAGCTACTACCAACTGAACTGCGAGGCTCTTGTTACTAGTTTTATCAGTTATACTATTAGCTTTGCTTAGTTTGGGGCTAAGGCCGCTATATTTCAAAACAGCACCATCTAGCCCATTTAAATGATATATTAATTCAACCAAATACATGTATGCATGTTTGTTAGTAGATATCTTCTGTCTCGCTCACACAAACCATAAACCCAATGCTCTGTCTCACGTTAGTGCCTTCTGTTGCAATAAAAGAGCTTTTATTAGTCACAAAATCTGCTTGTGACGGGATTTTAGGCCGCTCTAAGGCCTCCACCATGTCTTAAAACGGTGACAACCGTCAAATAACTTCTCGCTCGCAGATTTCAACATTTAATCATATAAAATCACTGATATTATACAGGGTGTTAAAATACCACTCAGAAAACTTCAGAGGGCTAAAGTACCCATCAATATGAATAACTTTTTCTAAGGAACCAACACTGTGAACGCGAAAAAAAAACAGCTGTTTCATACAAAAATTCAATAACCACCTGGCTAAAATGTATGAAACAGCTGTTTTTTTCTCGCGTTCACAGTGTTGGTTCCTTAGAAAAAGCTATTCATATTGATGGGTACTTTAGCACCCTGAAGTTTTCGGGAGTGGTATTTTTACACCCTGTATATGAAAAATCGTAATCAACAAGTTTTCTACCAAAAAGTTTGCTTCACTAGTTTTCGTTCGCGATCGAGAAGTTGTTCTACGGTTGTCAGCTTCTTAAATAACAATTGAATTTAGCTAAAGCAGTGCTTATGCCGTCTATTTCTCTAATGTCGTGTCACTAGTTTCTTTCGAAATAGTGTGGTGAAAGGATTGTAAGTGCGCCTGAAGAAGCGCCTTTCGAGCTCCTTGTTAAAATGTGCGAGCGAGACTTTGACGGTTGTCTGCGTGTTAAGGGAGTCAAAAGATTTTCAGGAATCATAAATTTTGAGATAATCCTAAGTTAAATACTGTTAAACAAACAAAAAGTATACCTTTGTTAAGATTTAATAGTTATAAACCAGCGTAGCACTTCTATAGCTCGCGTAGCACTGTCGTAGCAAGCATAGCACTGTCGTAGCATCAGCGTAGCACCACCGTAGACGCTGCGTTTTGTAACTATTAAATCAATAAAAACTTTTTTTTACAGTGTTTAACTTAGGGTAATCACAGAGTTTTATGATGCCTGAAAATCTTTTGACTTCCTTAATACGCAGACAACAGTCAAACAAAGTCTCGTTCGCACATTATCAAACAAAAGAGCGAGAGAAACACTTTTTCAGAGAATATTATAGCTACAGCAACTTTTCAATTTAATTCCTCCAATAGTATTCACAATGCTCCCTTTATAGTAAAAAAGTGTACAATAAAATCACAAGAATCACTAAATTCACAAAAAACACGTGCGAAAATCAAAAAAGTCCTAAGTTTAAAAGTAGACAAAATTTTACAAAAAAAGTTTGACAAATTCTCGCTCGCTTAGCTCGCTTCTACAATTATTATTAAGATGAACTTGTGTTTGAAGATATACCTTGACCTTTTACGGGTCTGAGGAGTCCTTAAGTTCAAGAAGGGCCTTTAACATTCGCTAACACATAACATCTCTGTACCCGTAACACAAGTTCTTACGGAATCTGCTGATGACGAAGCATATTTAATCATCATCATCATCAGCCTAAAGAAGTCCACTGCTGGACATAGGCCTCCCCTATACATTTCCAGGAAGAACGATTCCGAGCCCTCTCCATCCACCGACTTCCCGCGATCCTAACAATGTCGTCAGTCCATCGGGTAGGATGGCGTCCCACGCTTCGTTTTCCTGTTCGTGGTCGCCATTCAAGAACCTTTATTCCCCAACGGTTATCAGTCCTTCGAGCTATATGACCTGCCCATTGCCACTTCAACGTGCTGATTCTGCGAGCTATGTCGGCTACCTTGGTTCTCCTACGGATTTCTTCATTTCTGATTCTATCACGTAGTGAAACTCCCAGCATAGCTCTCTCCATAGCCCGTTGAGCGACTTTGAGCTTGTTGATGAGGCCAATAGTGAGCGACCACGTCTCAGTTCCGTACGTCATCACTGGCAACACACACTGCTTGAAGACTTTCGTCGTGAGGCTCTGCGGTATCTGTGACGAGAAGATGTGGCGTAACTTCCCGAACGCTGCCCATCCGAGTTGGATTCGTCTAATTAATAAATATTAGACCATACTATACCATATTTAATGAATATAAGTAAATAATGATGGACTTTCCACACAGCACTATCTAGCACCAAACTAAGCCAAAGCATTTAATATGAGAACCAGATAGCTGACATAATACATATACACTTTTTTATTGTAAATTCATACTTATAATAATAATAACACCCAGACAGAGAACAAACATCAATGTTCATCACACGAATGTTTGTTCTGTGTGGGGATCGAACCCACGGCCTACGGCGCAGAAGGCAGAGCTACTACCAACTGAGCTGTGAAGGCTGTCTAACTGGCTCTTAGATTCACTTAGTTTTAAGACGTTTCAAAGTGATCCTTGTAATTTTATTGAATAAATACCTCTTGAATTTCTCTTTGACTTTGGCAGCCTTCACAGCTCAGTTGGTAGTAGCTCTGCTTTCTGCGCCGTGGGCCGTGGGTTCGATCCCCACACAGAACAAACATTTGTGTGATGAACATAGATGTTTGTTCTCTGTCTGGGTGTTATATATTATTATAAGTATGTATTTACAAAAAGAAAAGTATTTATGTATTATATCAGTTATCTGGTTCCCATATTACAAGCTTTGGCTTAGTTTGGGGCTAGATAGTGTTGTGTGAAAGTCCAACAATATTTATTATTCACTTTGATGATAATGATGATGGTTTGTTGAACTCCCGGAGATTTCGCTGTTTACAGAATCGATACCCGGCATCAGATGGTCCAGTGATAAAACAGGCTTTAGTATTTTTATTTATCGTCCAAGCAGCCTTGATCTTGACTTATAGGCTATTAAAATAGTGGTTTGTTGCCCATTACTTAAGGGGCTGACAACTATCAAACAACTTCTCGCTCGCACGTTTCGACATTTTGAAAGATATAAAATCATTAAACTCATTTTCGAAAAATCGCAATCAACCATCTTGTGTGCACTATCGCTACTGCTTCTTCTTAAGGCGAAGACAAGAGCTAATGTGACTCTCGCTCGCACGTTTCGACATGTTGAAAGATATAAAATCATTAAACTCATTTTCGAAAAATCGCAATCAACCATCTTGTGTGCACACATTGAATATTGAATATTGGTGGACATTCCACACAGCACTATCTCGCCCCAAACTAAGCCAAAGCTTGTGATATGGGAACCAGATAGCTGATATACTACTTAAATACTTTTTTTTTTGTAAATACATACTTATAATATTATATAACACCCAGAGACAGAGAACAAACATCTATGTTCATCACACAAATGTTTGTTCTCGGTGGGGATCGAACCCACGGCCTACGGCGCAGAAGGCAGAGCTACTACCAACTGAGCTGTGAAAGCTGTCATTGCACACAGTTTAGTAAAAAATTCAATTTGATCGATACATGTTTTCTTACTCAAAAGTTTGCTTTACTAGTTTTCGTACACAAGCAAACTTTTAAGTAGAAAAACTTGTATCGATCAAAATGAAATTTTTACTAAACTGTGTGCAATGTGATTGCACACAAGATGGTTGATTGCGATTTTTCGAAAATGAGTTTAATGATTTTATATCTTTTAACATGTGCGAGCGAGAGTCACATTTGCTCTTGTCTTCGCCTTAAGAAGAAGCAGTAGCGATAGCGATAGGAGCAGTCGTTATTTCGTTATTCTTTTCGAGATTTTGGGGCTATTTTTAAACATTCGGATATAAATATATGAATAAATATCAAGTATATGTAAAAACGCGTAGCAGCTAATATGTCTGAGAGCACCACTAGACCACCAGTGCTCTCAGTGGCCCCGCCTTCCGATCCTAAGGTCGTGGGTTCGAAACCGGTCGTGTACCAATGAGTTTATCTGTTCAAAAACGTATGTGCACAATGCCAGTACTCTCAAATGGTGAAAGAAAACATCGTGAGGAAACCGGCATGTCGTAGGACCTATAAAATTCTATAACATGTGCTCGAAAGGAGCCTTCTTGAGGCGCACTTAAAATCCTTTCACCACACTATTTCGAAAGAAACTAGTGACACGATAAGAGAGAGAGAGAGCTAATATGTCAATCTGCAATGTCTGTACTAGGCTAGGCTTGGTCACGTGGAACTGCCACCTAGATTCAGCTACCGGTAAGAGTTTGATGTTTGATCTCTTGATTCAATTGAATAATGATAGTTCTGATTTTTAAATTGATGACATTTGATGAGAAAAATCTATTGGTGACAACCCTTTCGAACCTTACGATCAGAAGGCGAGTGCACCATTAGTAGAGCACGGGTGCTCTCTGGTGCCCTATATTAGGTATATAATAAAGTCATATAGCAAAAGAAATACGAGTCATGATTGATTGATTAATTGCCGCTAGTCTAAAGGACTCGAGGGCCGCTATCCACTGAAGCTGAGCTATGCTATGCTATGTTGTATTATGCGGTGTAATTACAGGCACATGAGGCTTATCTGTATGCCTCAAGTTGATGGACGCAGGGCATCATAGCGCACGTTCCTATCGTGCGTGACTTGCGAGGCAATGCTTTGTTATAGGAGATGTTTACCACTTAACATCAGGTGGGCCATCTGCTTGTTCCATCAGCTAGTTTTAAAAAAAAAACATTATTAGTATCAGACGCTTACACCCGTCAAATAACTTCTCGTTCGACATAAAAAAAATAAGGTATAGAAAACTTCATTTTCAGCCGGTTTCTGAAAGCCCGATTAAAACTAATCGCATGTCAAGTTACTTGCTATCTCTATCTAATTCGATGTAATAGCTGAAATGGCGAGTTTCTTGACATCCGATTAGTTCTGATCGAGTTTTCAGAAACCGGCTGTTAATGATTTTATGTCTATCAAAATGTTGATACTTTTTTGTCAAGTCAGTCCACATTAAAGTCGGCCGCCATTTGTTTGAAGAAAATGTACACGTCGCTAAAACCGCCACGGTTTTCTTCAAAACTTTCGAAACATTTTCATTCAAATCAGGATATCAAATAATACACGTTCATTCCAAATGCTTACACTTTGTGCTAAGACCTCAAGTAATGTTGGTCAAAAAACCACCAAAACAGAACTCAAAATACAGAACTCAAAATAACACAAGAAAAACAATTATGACAGAAAACGAATCCCTTTATGAAAAATTTTCAAAATGATCTTTGAAATACATTTTGACTTTGACTTTAAAACGAACGCGTTTATCCACGCACCTTGGATAATGTTACTTTCTAGAGGTATAATTATTATCCTTAAAGAGCTGTGGATTTATTTAATTAAAAAAAAACAAACAACATCTTCTTCTTCTCTCCGTTTATGGCTCCTGTCTGTCATTTGACAGACAATCTTGCCAGTGTCAAGTGATTTGTATTGAATGAATACTTTTTAGTCAAGTCAGTCCATAGTCAAGTCGGCCGTCATTTGTCTTGAAGAAAATGGTGGCGGTTTCTTCAAAACATTCGAAACATTTTCAGTCAAATCAGGATATTACATATTACACTTTCATTCCAAATGCTTACTTTTTGTGCTAAGACCTCAAGTAATGTTGGTTAAAATACCACCGAAATTACACAACACAACTCAAAATAACACAAGAAAAACAATTAAAATGAAAAAGATATGTTGCTTCATAAAATGTCAGAAAATGAATCCAACAAACAACATCGCCATTTTCTTGTTCTTATCTCACTTCTTCTTCTCTCCATTTATGGCTCCTGTCCGTCATTTGACAGACAATCTTGCCAATGTCAAGTGATTTGTATTGAATACTTTTTGGTCAAGTCAATCCATAGTTAAGTTTCGGTCAAATCAGGATATCACATAATACACTTTCATTCCAAATGCTTACACCTTGTGCTAAGACCTCAAGTAATGTTGGTTAAAATGCCACCGAAATTACACAACACAACTCAAAATAACACTAGAAAAACAATTAAAATGAAAAAGCTATGTTGCTTCCTAAAATGACAGAAAACGAATCCTTATGTGGGCAGGTTTTTCCCTCCACTCTCCTCTATCAGCCGTCATCTCAGCAGTCACTCCTTTCTTACTCATGTCATCTTTCACACAGTCCATCCATCTTTTCTTTGGCCTACTTCAACACCACATTCACGCTTTTTTCTGCCGCCTAGCAGCGTTGCTTGAAGAAAGTGTTTGAAAAGTGTGGATGCCGGTGAAAACAAGCACATGAGGCTTAACATCTGTATGTCTCGAGTTGATGGACGCAGGGCAGTGCATCATAGGGCACGTTCATATAGTGCGTGACTTGCGAATCAATGCTTTGTTATAGGTGATGGTTACCACTTGACATCAGGTAGGTCATCTGAAATATGAAATGAAAATGAAATGAAATATTTATTTAAACCAAACGTCTGTTACAAACATGCGCCTTGCTTAAAATTATATTATGTTATACGTAGGTAGGTTCTTATCAAGTAGGTAGGCACTCGTTAGCTAATATGGTTAATAAAGGTAATACATCTAATTGCAATTTATTACAGAGAGGTAGTACGTAGGTACCTAATATTACATGTACTATTTGACTATGAGTCGTTTTTAGAATCTGCTTGTTCATTTCATTTGCAATCCATAATCATTGCAGCAAGTTGAATAAAAAAATAAAAAAGCTAGTAGCTAGAAGATGATGAAACAGTTAAAATATATTATCTCTCGTTATGTCCCTCAATGGAGGCGCGACCTGATTTGAGTGGTTATACCAGAGTGCGGAGCTGTGTAATGGTCCGAGCAGAAAAACCGTGGAGTCTCCTATTAAATAAAATAAATAAAAGAACAGCTGTCTTTGGCCCCCAGGCACGGTAGATATCCTCTCAGATCTCTTAGTACTGAGTATCAAGTCGAGATGATTTAAAGCATGCCTATATGTCCTCCTGTACGTACTAATATTACATTTAATTGGCTGCGCGCGCCCAACGACTACTTGGGCGCGCGCCGCCGCCCTGCCATGCTGGAGGTGCCCAGCTGTAGGACCAACCTTCTTAAGTTTGCCCCCATGTCACTCGCTATATATTTACTTAATATATTGTCTGCGAACGGCGTGGATATTTTTTTTAATAACCTGCCAAAACTCCTACAAATTGCACAGGTAGTAATTGAAACCAAATGTTTAGATTAGTACCTACTTATCCTATTGTATAATACAACTACTTATATATGTATACCATCGACTTAGGGTTAAAAAAAAAAACCTGTTATGATGTTATGTTACTGTCTTATAAATAAATAAATAAATAAATAAATAAATAAATAAATTTAAGTCATACGCCACGCCTTTTTCTGTCGCCAAAAAGCGTTGCTGTCTTTCAGTTTGAAGAGTGTGGACTTACGAGGCAATGCTTTGTGGTGATGGTTACCACCTA
This sequence comes from Chloroclysta siterata, assembly GCA_932294275.1. Classification (NCBI taxonomy): domain Eukaryota; kingdom Metazoa; phylum Arthropoda; class Insecta; order Lepidoptera; family Geometridae; genus Chloroclysta; species Chloroclysta siterata. The sequence goes on from OW028595.1 coordinate 6,306,280, forward strand.
ACATCAGGTGGGCCAATTGCTTGTTCCATCAGCTATTTATATAAAAATAAAATAAAACGTTTTCGTAGTAATGCTAACTTTTTAGTAAGAAATCATGTTTGGGTCAAAATATTTTTTTGATCTGTGTGCAATGTGATTGCACAAAAATTGGTTGATTGCGATATTTCAGACACTTTTATTTGATATTAAAACCAAATGGTGTTAAAAAAATATATAGACAACGCACAGCCTCGTCCGGGGAAGTACTACCACCCACCAAGCCTATTTCTGCCGCCAATCAGCGTTGCTGTGTTTCGATTCGAAGAGTGTGGTTTCCGGTGTAATTACAGGCACATGAGGCTCAACATCTGTAATCTGCCTCAATTTGATGGACGCAGGGGCACGCACGCAGCACATCGTAGGGCACGTTCTTATCGTCTGAAAACCAGCGCTGCACTGCACCTACCTATCTACGTTGGGTACAGCATTAAGCTGAGACGACGACCTTTTTCCCCTTCACAACATGTAAAAAAATGTAAATCCTTTATTGGCTGTATGTTATAGATAGATAGATAGATAACACATTTATTTGCTCTCTTGTTGATTTTAGAAGAGAGATTGATGTTAGAAACCTAAGTATTTACATTGTATCTTAAGAGCTGTGGATTTTGTTCAAAAATAAATAAATAAATAAACATACCTAATTTGTGTAATTTAGTACCTACTTTTACTTTTATTTTATTTTTTACTTTTTTTAGGTACCTACCTACCTACCTACTGTTATTTTTTATTGTTTTTGTTGTCGTACAAATAAATATGTTTTTCTATCATGCGTGACTTACGAGACAATGCTTCGTTGATGACAATGAGTCAGTCTCGCAAAAAGAGCTCTTTAAAATCACATAAATCGCCTCCACAGATTTCTTGTTAATACCGTATGTCCCAAAGGTCGTGTTAAGTGTTAGAGCGAGAAAGCATACGGTGGGTGTGAGGGAGACAGAGCATATCTATTTCTATGTACTAGATAAGTACTTTATCTTTCTAAAGCCGACTTCATTGGAAGTATTTTATTATTTTATAGACACGTATTTTAAGAAAAAAATAGGAAGTTATATTTTATGCACCCGTACTTTTATGCCAAATGTAGAGAAAGGTACAGAGGTACGTACCTCTGACTACCCCTTTAGACCTTTGAGAGCCCTGGTGGTCTAGTGGTAGCGGCCCCGCCTTCCGATCCTAAGGTCGTGGGTTCAAAACCGGCCGTGCACCAATGAGTTTTTCTGTTTTAAAATTTATGTGCGCAATGCCAGTAATCTCAAACGGTGAAGGAAAACATCGTGAGGAAACCGGCATGTCGTAGAACCTAAAAAGTTCTATAGCATGTGTCAAGTGCTCGAAAGGAGCCTCTTGAGGCGCACTTAAAATCCTTTCACCACACTGTTTCAAAATAAACTAGAGAGAGATCCGTTTAGACAACCTTAAAGAATGTGTGGGGATATCTACCGTGCCTGATGAAAATCGTGACGCTGTTTCTGATTGGAGTAATCCGCCGCGGCTTTTGGTCGTATGGCCGTGTGTTTGAATCCTACCGTGAACTAATGGGAATTTTTAGATAGGTATATAGTGTGGTAGTCGCATAGCAGCGTTGCTGTGTTTCGGTTTGAAGAGTGTGGTTTCCGGTGTAATTACAAGCACATGAAGCTTAGCATCTGTATGCCTCAAGTTGATGGACGCAGGGCAGCGCATAGTAACACGTAAAATTCAAAAATGTTTGCACGCCAGGACTGTAACTGGTAGAATGTAATTATGCTCATTTTTCTGTACAGACCTGTACTGACCAGTGTAAACCTAAACTTACATTCCGCAAATAAATGATTCTGATTTCATTTCTGAAAAAAAACTGACTTCTAATATTGCTCCACCTCGGAAGTACACCTAAAAGATACCAAAAGATACCAAACAAAAAAGAATCATCAAAATCATAATGGCGGTGACTGCGTGAAAAAAAACCAAAAAAATAACTAAATTCTGTCGAATTGAGAACTTCCTCCTTTTTTAAGTTGGTTAAAAAAAGAGAGACGAAAACATTTAATTTAATTTTAAGGGCTTTGTCGCTTAGCTACAACCATGGAGGTAGTATATGACACTTAGTCTAAAGGCTACAACACTGCCCTATAATGACAGCCTTGACAGCCTTCACAGCTCAGTTGGTAGTAGCTCTGCCTTCTGCGCCGTATGTCGTGGGTTCGATTCCCACCGAGAACAAACATTTGTGTGATGAACATAGATGTTTGTTCTCTGTCTGGGTGTTATATGATATTATAAGTATGTATTTACAAAAAAAAAGTATATAAGTAGTATATCAGCTATCTGGTTCCCATATCACAAGCTTTGGCTTAGTTTGGGGCGAGATAGTGCTGTGTGGAATGTCCACCAATATTTATAATATTTATTTATATAATAAGCAGCTTTAATCAATGTGTATATACATCTTCTATCCAAACAATCTAAGTAACTAAAATTAGATTTAGATTAAAATTAGATTTCGATTAGATTTCTTACTAACTAACCATATTTTAAACTTTATTTTATTTCTAGCTTAAGCATAAGGCTAACAGGCTTTTGTAAAACATTAAACGAACCTCTATCATGACACGTATTTGAGAAATTAAATGGTTTATGCGTTTTAAATCCACACGTTGTCCGAAATTTAAAAACATTCATAGCGTTATGTTTGTAAACATTACAGCAAATCTGGGTCAGCATTTAGTAAAAAGTTTAAACTAATTATCTTCCATTTCACTTTGCGGATTATTTGTTTTAGAAATATTCATGTTTTGTTGTTTGTATGGGAATATGTAATGGGGGTAACCACACGTCTCAAAATGCAGGATTTTTTTGAAAACTCACGAGTCTTGAAACAAAAAATACGAAACAACAACAGGGTTGCCGTTACGAAAAACCAAATACGAAATATGCTAAAACTCAGACATGGGGTACAGTTCGTTGTTTTCTTCATACAACCAGTTGATGGAACAAGCAGATGGCCCACCTGATGTTAAGTAGTAACCATCACTTATAACAAAGCAATGCCTCGTAAGTCACACATGAAAGGAACGTGTCCTACGATGTCCATCAACTTGAGGCATTCAGATGTTAAGCCTCATGTGCCTGTAATTACAGCGGCAACCACACTCTTCAACCCGAAACACAGCAACGCTGCTTGGCGGCAGAAAAAGGCGTGTTGGCTTACAGATTGCGATACTGAGATAGTGAAACCCTTAGATAAAGTTCTGCCGGGCGCAAATTGGTTCAATATATTTAAGGCACGCGTTGCCTAGCAACCGTTATGGATACTTAATTCCATTGTCTGATGACAGTGGCGTGTCTATGCTCTATGCACACGATCATGACAGCCTTCTCAGCTCGGTTGGTAGTAGCTCTGCCTTCTGCGCTGTAGGCCGTGGGTTCGATCCCCACACAGAACAAACATTCGTGGGATGAACATCGATGTTTGTTCTCTGGCTGGGTGTTATACAAGGTGTTCCAATACTTGTATTTAGAAACTCAGGGGGCTCAGTACGCATCAATATAAATAACTTTTTCTAAGGAACCAACACTGTAAAAGCGAAACAAAATAAGCCAGGTAGGTATTGAACTTTTGTATGAAACAGCTGTTTTTTTTCGCGTTTACAGTGTTGGTTCCTTAGAAAAAGTTATTCATATTGATGGGTACTTTAGCCCCCTGAAGTTTTTAAACACAAGTATTGGAACACCTTGTATAATATTAACAGAATATATTTACAAAAAAAAAGTATATAATGCATTAAATTAGCTATCCCATATTACAAGCTCTGGCTTAGTTTGGGGCTAGATAGTTATTTATTTATCTTTCAAAATGTTAAAATGTGCGAGCGAGAAGTACATTAGACGTTGGCATCGCCTTGTTTATATTCATAAAAAAAATAAACTGAAACAGAAACAGCTTCACGACTTTAATCCCCAGGCACGGTAGATATCCCCTCAGATCTCTTAGTACCAAGTACTAACTACAGATTATATTGAGGATGTCTAAAGGCGGTAGTCAGAGGTACTTCCAAACATTAAATTTGGCACATACCCACAATTTGCAGTAGTTGGTATTCCATACGTGACAGGTTGCAAGCCCATCGCCGCTGTTAGAGTACTAACTGGTTTCCGCACGATGTTTTCCTTCACCGTTTAAGAGCACTGGCATTGCGCACATACATTTTTCGATAGGAAAAATCCATTGGTGCACGACCGGATTCGAACCTGCGACCTTACGATCGGAAGTTACTAACACTAGACCAACGCAACAGTGCTCTAAAAAAGGAAACGTAACAAAATAAAAAGTCTAATTGGGTCTTTCATCCCTGTAATCACTACATAGTATTAAACAAAGTCGCTTCCCGCTGTCTGTCTGTCCCTATGTATACTAAGATCTTTAAAACTACGCAACGGATTTTGATGCGGCTTTGTCTGGCTAAGTACTACCACGCAGCGTTGCTGTGTTTACATTTTAAGGGTATGGTTGCCGGTGAAATTACAGGCACATGAGGCTTAACATTTGCATGCATCTTGATAAACGCAGGGCGTCGTAGGGCAAGTTTGTATCGAGCGTGACAATGCTTTGTTATAGGTGATGGTTACCATTTAGCATCAGGTGGGTCATATTATTCCATCAGCGAGTATTTTAATAGATAGAGTGATTCAAGAGGAAGGTTAATATGTATAATACATGCATAATATAGTAGAGAAACACTGATAATTTAAGAGGTTTCTAATGTGATGTCGTAAATAAACACATTTTCTTGCGCTAACATTGCAAACGCTGGCTGAACCCTACGAGTTAGATCAAAATAATGTACTACAGTATTGTTCACCTTAAAAAGGTCTACAAAAAAGTCTGTCATGGTATATGTTTATCCCTTAGGGATAACCCACAATAACCGTGCAAAGCCGGGGCGGGCTGCTAGTATTTTCAAAAGACACGTGACAAAATAAAAAGTCTAAATGGGTCTTTCATCCCTGTAATTTCACTCGTCGATTCAACACCCTAACCTATTTAAATAAGAATTTATACCCATTTCAGACCCCATTAAGAATACCGTTTCCTATTGTTGAGAATTCGCCCTAGCATTTATAGGAAAACAATTTTCAGACCAAACACATCCTTATTTAGTTGCAACTAAAGCACAAAATCACATAAGCTTACTCCTGAAATATGGAAACGCTTCACGCCAAAGTGACCCTAGATGCCAAGGCGTAAGGTTGGATATGTCATGAAAAATCTATAGTAGATATAAGATGAGGTTTTGCCAAGTAAGTTTAGGCTCTAAGGTTATGGGGTAGAGATGATAATGTTCGAGCTAAGTTTGTTTTACGGTTGATGTTGAGTTGTCAGTAGGGTGACTGTGATAGATGCAAGTTTTATGGATTTTATTAAAAGAATCATCTAGAATATTAGAATAAGAGTCTTCAAAAAGACAATGGATATAAATAAATAAATAAATATTGGAGGACTTTCCACACAGCACTATCTAGACCCAAAGTAAGCCAAAACTTGTAATATGGGAACCAGATAGCTGATATAATACATATTTACTTTTTTTTTTGTAAATACATACTTATAATATGATATAACACCCAGACAGAGAACAAACATCTATGTTCACCACACAAATGTTGTTCTCGGTGGGGATCGAACCCACGGCCTACGGTGCCGAAGGCAGAGCTACTACCAACTGAGCTGTGAACGCTGTCAAATATACCTACTACAGCTAGTGTTTTCTATGACTTACAGATAGCACATTTATCATAAAGTGAACAGCATTAGATATTTATAGAAGAGTTTTGTTCTTATGTCAAGTAGGACTAATGGAGACTAGTGGGACAAGTCAGTACAGTTCAGTGACATTTGTACCATCAATGGTACTAGTGGAACAAATCGGTGCCAATTGTACCATCAATGTTACTGCCTAATGGTACAAGTGGTCCGGCGGCGACAAGTCAGTACAGTTCGGTGCCAGTTTTACTATCAATGGTACTAATGAAACAAATCGGTGCCAATTGTGCTATATCAATGGTACTGCCTAATGGTACAAGTGGTCCGACGGCCATTAGCTTTGAAATGACGTAAGTTTGTTGCCTGTTCTTCTAGGCTTTCTCGCGTGGAACTGGCACCTCCAATTTTTAATATATCTTTTATTTTTTATATAATTTACCTAGCTATTCACCTAGCTTTAAGACGAATCAAAGTGCTCCAGAATCAGAATCAGAATCAGAATCAGAATAATCTTTATTGTAAACTCCTTGCGATTCAATTGAATAAATACCTTTGGGCTTTTATTATCTGGATGATTTTTGTCAGTTTAACCCGTGTATAGCTCGGACTGGTCCTCTATATTCTTACCACATGGTCACCACCACTGACTATCGGAAATGCGAGCCGCGTCACTCATTCAATATAGTCGTGACGCTCGCATTCCGCCGGCTCCTTCGGGCGCTGCGTGCCTGGTAGATTGCTGCCCACGATATCTATATTACACCCCACTGCCTACCCCTATGAGTCAGGCGCGGATCCAGCCTTCAAAATATGTAGTCACAGCCACCCGAAAATAGCCAATTGCGAGTCGGCCAATGCATGAACGCGCTCATTATCGAGTGCATTCCTATAAAGGAGAAGTTTAAAAAATATATCACGCCCAAAAAATATATAATAATATATATTTAAAAAATATATATCTTGTGAGAAAATAAAGAAAACTTTTTTATTTGACCCAAGTAAAAGTATAAAATTGAAAACAATAAACAGTAAAGTGAAAAAAATATATTATAACTAGCGGCCTGTCCCAGCTTCGCATGGGTGGTCATACATTTTTTGAACATTTTAAGATAAACTTAGACCGTGGGCTCGAGCCTCGCGTCTACTTATTTCATACATTTGCACGTCCTTCTCCCTAAGTGAGTAAAATCGCACCCCGTGCGTGACCCGTGGACCCTTTAACATTTTTAATTTCGTCATATCTTTTGAATGGAATATCCGATTTGAAAATTTCAAGAAGGAATGTATAGGTATTGAACCAGTCTTGAATACGAAAAGATTTATTTGGATAAGGATCAATACCAAGGTACAAATAAAGAGCCTTTTCTAGCGGCGGCATTACAATTAAATTTTTATAATAAAATAACACTTATTGTGACTTAACTATAATAGTTAGACATATGTTGTTGCGGCATTTTTTGTAGATAATGACGTGTTCTGCAAAGTCATAGTACATTATTTTGTTCTATCATCAATAGTTTTCGCAGCGCACGCGATGTAAGGTTTTCTTTTTCCACCTTGGGTTACATTATTGGAGTTTTAGTAAGGATCCTTGATTTTTTTGAAAATATAATATAGCCTATGTTACTCAGGGATAATGTAGCATTCTAATGGTGAAAGAATTTTTGAAATCGGACCAGTAGTTTTTGAGCCTATTTGTTACATACAAAACAACAAAACAACAAAACAACAAAAATACAAATATTTCCTCTTTATAATTGATTGATCGAGTGAGCGAAGCGAACGAAGATCTTAGTTTCAACTTGGGCGATTTGGCATTTTATGTATGTATGTATGTATGTATGTATGTATGTATGTATGTTTGTCTGGCGATAACTTAAGAACCGTTGATCCGATCTGCATGAAATTTGATATGTCGATAGCTTGTACTTGAGAAATTTACTGGTAAGTATATGAGTAAAATCGGATGAAGGGTTTTTGAGATATGGGGTTTTTTAAGAGGGCAAAAATAAAAAAAGTTACATAAAAAAATCAAGTTACATGTCATATGAAAGGGCTTTGTTTGGACATTCCAAAACAATTTTTACTTTTTTTTTGGGACGCTCGGTTTTCGAGATAAAATTTAAAAGGTTAAATTAAACTAACCAGCGATCCAAGAGCTCCCATCTCTAAGAGTTTCGTTGACATCAAGGTTTTTCTACTGGTCGGCCAGTTCAATTGATTTTTCTTATTTTTTTTTCTTGAAATAAATTAAGGAGGTACTCAGTTCTCATAAAATGGTGACGACGACCAGGTCTGATGATGGAGCCAAGGTCTGTTCAACGGAACTCTTCAATAAATAGGCCAATAGAGTTGAAACTTGGTAACCATACCAATTTAGTAGGCGGTAGTCAGAAAAAAGTCCAAAGATAATGTTTGGACTTGCCTCTGACTACTACCGACTCAAAGTTTTGATGCGTTCGTCGGGTCGCATCACGAGATCTCAGTTCGGGGCGAACTACTAGTATTAGTGTAGATGTAGATAACATGTAGGTAAATATATAGGTACAGTGGATAGTTCCACGCGGGCAAAGCCTTTTGGCGAACAATGCGTGTGACGTCACAAGTCTATAAGGTTGTGGGCATGCCCATCGTGCCCACAACGATGGGCGCTTGCTATGAGTTGTACCCAAGGTTGTACCCGTCCACGTATCTAGGTTTCTTCTTCTTATTCGCTTCGTTTATGACCTTTTAGGACACTTTTCCATCATTCGACAGGCAATCTTATCAAGTCAGTCATAATAAGTCAAGTCGGGCTGTAATTTTTTTTAGCAAATGGTTTTCTTCAAAACGACATAATTTGTATTCTATTATAAAAAAAATTATGAAGATAATTGTAACGAAGATAGTAGGTATATAGATGATAGACAATAAGAAGGTATGTGACCCAAAATGCTTTACCAATATAGGTGTGAAAAAAAAAACTTCGAGCACTATTATTAGTTTTTATTTATGCCATTAGATGAATTCATTGAAATAAAATTGGACGTCTGCACCAGACGGCATAAAAAGCTATAATAATTTGAGATAGATAGGATGGCACAGAGTATAACACAGATAGATCAGTCAGAACTTAATGGATAAACCAAAAATGTTTTTTACTTCGGCTTGTGCTACTTATAAACGGAAAACCATATAACGTTGTTATAGGGGCAACAGAAATACATCATCTGTGAAAATTTCAACTGTCTAACTATCACGGTTACAGGTTATGAGATACAGCCTGGTGATAGACGGACCGACAGACGGACGGAAAGCTTAGTAATAGGGTCCCCTTTGGGTCCCTTACCCTTTACCCTGTACCCGGAACCCTTAAAACAAAAGTCAAAGTCAAAAGTCAAAGTCAAAAGGTATTATTCGATAAAATCACAAGGATCACTTTGAAACGTCTTAAAGCTAGGTGACTCTAGGTGCCGGTTCCACGCGTCCAAAGCCTAGACGAACAGGCAACAAGCTTACGGCTTGGTTCCTACTCTTCCTACAGTTCTTTTGTATGATCCTTTTAAAATGTAATAAAACATATTATTGAAGTTTAGTGAGGCGTAGGCATACAGAAAGGCATAGGCAAAAGAAAATATCGTAGATTATGTCATGATTCTGTATGCTACAGTAACATGGCCTCGACTAAGCATAATGCCAGCAACTGCGGTAGCTATGCACTAGCTGATATTCTGCAGAAACCGTGAGCCAATGGACACTATGAGACATTTTCGACGAAAGTACTTTGTTAATGATAATTTTTATCAGTACTCCAAGTATGAGTTGTGTTTACCATACTTGGTTTTTCGTTTTTGTTCCGTGTTCATTGCGAGTCTTGTATGAAGACGCGATAGAGATACCGATACCGTACTTTATGTTCTACTACTAATTTTCATCATACTTGCAACAAAAAGTTCCTTATCGGTACTCTATTTAAACACAACTCATACTTACCCCAAGTAACTAGGAAATAACTAATGTGTGGCTCGTCCGGGGAAGTACTACCACCACGCCTTTTTCTGCCGCCAAGCAGCAACGCTGTGTTTCGGCTTGAAGAGTGTGGTTGCCGATGTAATTACAGCCACATGAGGTTTAACATCTGTACGCCTCAAGTTGATGGACGCAGGGCAGTGCATCGTAGGGCACGTTCCTATTATGCGCGTGAATTGCGAGGCAATGCTTTGTGATGGTTAACTTAACTTTTTTAACGTTAACTTAACTTAACTTAACATCGGATGGGCCATCTGCTTGTTCCATCAACTAGTTGAATAAAAAAAAGAAGGCATCTAAGAATGAGGTGGTATATCTGCAGCCAACTCTTTGCAGATTGAGGGCGAGGTCAGGGCATGGTGGCACGTAGCGGGCTCACATGACGATCTTTATTAAATTCCTCTAGTCTCATTATGGAACCCATTCCTGGTATCGTGATCTGGGTATAGTATAATATCGGCTATCTGGGTCCTAAGTACAAGTATTGCTTAGTTTGGGGCTAGATAGTGCTTATTGCTTAGTTTGGGGCTAGATAGTGCTGTTTGTAATGTCCACCAATATTTCAATTACAATTTATTTATTTACAAACAATTTAATATTAAACTAGTGGCTTCCCGCGGCTTCGCACGCGTTTTAGTGGTGAACCGTGATTGAGCCACAAACATCCAAACATCGTAACTTTCGCATTGATTTGTATATTATTAGGGTAGGATATAAAATACCTACGTAGGTATAAGAGATACCTATAGGCGTACATTACCTATATTAGGTAGGTAGGTAGGTATAGGTACTGAGCTTAGCACAAACATGACAAATACAACAAAGACAACCTTACACGGAAAATATGTACTTATTTGTTCCTAGTTTCTACCCCAAAAACAAACGAAACGAAACAGCTTCATGATTTTGATCCCCAGGCAGGGTAGATACCCTCAGATCTGCCCTCGAGCGTAACGAAGGAGTGGGGAGTTGGGTTTTAGAGGTTGTTTTCTAAAATCATACTGTCTTTTTATACATTTACTTCAAGTTTGAAATCAATCGCACTATGCGTGAATAATCTCCCATACTAACTTTTACAGTCATTTGCACCCTTTGCAACTATCAAAAATTAAAAGTGTCATTCTTAAAAACAAAACTCCCATACAAACTTTGACATCCCTTTGCACACTTATTAAGGGTGGTTTTAAAAAACTAAAAATGCCTTTCCTATTCTTTAGATTTAAAGTACATGTACCCCAAGTTTCAAGTTTGTAGGTTCAAGGAATACTATTTTTCATACAAACGTTTTCATCCCTTTTTACACCCTTAGGGGTTGAATTTCCAAAAATCCCTTCTTAGTACACCTCTACGCCATAAGACCTATGTACTCCTCAAATATCAAGTCTCTAAGACCAGCGGTCAAAAAACTCCCATACAAACTTTGACATCCCTTTGCACCCCTATTAAGGGTAGTTTTAAAAAACTAAAAACTGCCTTCCTTTTTTTTAGCCTTGGAGTACATGTACTTCAAGTTTCAAGTTTGTCGGTTCAAGGAATACAATTTTTCTTACCAACGTTTTCAAGCCATTTTACACCCTTAGGGGTTGAATTTACAAAAATCCCTTCTTAGTACACCTCTACGCCATGAGACCTATGTACTCTTCAAATTTCAAGTCTCTAGGACCAGTGGTCAAAAAACTCCCATACAAACTTTTACATCCCTTTGCACACTTATTAAGGGTAGTTTTAAACAACTAAAAATGTTTTTCCTATTTTTTTACCTTGAAGTCCATGTACTCCAAGTTTCAAGTTTGTAGGTTCAAGGAATACTATTTTTCATACAAACGTTTTCAACCCTTTTTACACCCTTAGTGGTTGAATTTCAAAACAATCTCTTCTTAGTACACCTCTACGCCATAAGACCTATGTACTCTTTAAATTTCAAGTCTCTAGGACCAACGGTCAAAAAACTCCCATACAAACTTTGACATCCCTTTGCACACCTAATAAGGGTAGTTTTAAAAAACTAAAAAATGCCTTTCCTATTTTTTGCCTTGGAGAACATCTACTTCAAGTTTCAAGTTTGTAGGTTCAAGGAATAAAATTTTTCATACCAAAGATTTCAACCCTTTTTACACCCTTAGGGGTTGAATTTCCAAAAATCCCTTCTTAGTACACCTCTACGCCATAAGACCTATGTACTCTTCAAATTTCAAGTCTCTAGGACCAGCGGTCAAAAAACTCCCATACAATGTTTTACATCCCTTTGCAATCCTAAAAAGGGTAGTTTTAAAAAACTAAAAATGCATTTCCTATTTTTTTACCTTGTAGTATATGTACTCCAAGTTTCAAGTTTGTAGGTTCAAGGAATACTATTTTTCATACAAACGTTTTCATCCCTTTTTACACCCTTAGGGGTTGAATTTCAAAAAATCCCTTCTTAGTACACCTCTACGACATAAGACCTATGTACTCCTAAAATTTCAAGTCTCTAGGACCAGCGGTTTAGGCTGTGCGTTGTCTATATGTCAGTCAGTCAGTCAGTCAGTCAGTCAGTCAGTCAGGACTTTGATTCTTATAGTATTAGAGATTAAATAATTGTATTTGAATGTCAATTGATAAGTCATAACGATATGGAATCGTCCTAAATTATTTTTTAATATATAAGACAGTCTTTACAGCTCAGTTGGTAGTAAGCTCTGCCTTCCGCGCTGTAGGCCGTAGGTTCGACCCCCATACAGAACAAACATTTGTGTGATGAATATAGATGTTCTTTCTCTGGCTGAGTGTCACTAAATATTATAAGTAAGTATTTAAAAAAAAAATATGTATACAAGGTGTTCCAATATTTGTACTTAAAACTTCAGGGGGCTTAAGTACCCATCAAATGAATACTTAACTTTTTCTAAGGATCCAACACTGTGAACGCGAAAAAAAACAGCTGTTTCATACATTTTAGCCAGGTAGGTATTGAGCTTTTGCATGAAACAGCTGTTTTTTTTTTCGCTTTCACAGTGTTGGTTCATTAGAAAAAGTTATTCATATTGATGGGTACTTTAGCCCCCTGAAGTACAAGTATTGGAATATCTTGGATACGTATTATATCAGCTACTTGAAAGCTTGTAATATTATAGGAGGGACACATATTAATCACAGTAGCGTAGCTATCGTAGGTGCAGGTGGTGCAGTGCATCAGGGCCCCGGAGCTCAGGGGGGCCCTCTAACCTAAGCTTTGAAAAGAGAGGGTCAGCCAGCTCCCGAAGCTAGAAAACCTTGAGCCTGTACCTACACAATTTTTTTTTTATGATTTACTTTAAGGGCCAATATAAGTTCAAGCTATGTGAGGGCCCGATTCTTTCTCTATGCACCGGGGCCCTTGTCCACCTAGCTACGCCACTGATTAATTGATCGAGTGAGCGAAGCGAACGAAGATTCTAGTTTCAACTTGGGCGATTTGGCATTTTATGTATGTATATATGTATGTATGTATGTATGTATGTATGTATGTATGTTTGTCTGGCCATAACTTTCGAACCGTTGATCCGATCTGCATGAAATTTGATAAGACGACAGCTTGTACTTGAGAAATTTACTGGTAAGTATATGAGTAAAATCGGATGAAGGGTTTTTAAGATATAGGGTTTTTTAAGGGGGCAAAAATAAAAAAAGTGACTTAAAAAAATCAAATTACATGTCATACGAAAGGGCTTTGTTTGGACATTCCAAAACAATTTTTACTTTTTTTCTGGGACGCTCGGTTTTTGAGATACAACAAAAAAGTTAAATTAAGATAACCAGCGACCCAAGAGCTCCCATCTCTAAGAGTTTCGTTGGCATCAAGGTTTTTCTACTGGTCGGCCAGTTACTTTGCTTTTTCTTATTTTTTCTTCTTGAAATAAATTAAGGAGGTACTCAGTTCTCATAAAATGGTGACAACGACCAGGTCTGATGATGGAGCCAAGGTCTGTTCAACGGAACTCTTCAATAAATAGGCCAATAGAGTTGAAACTTGGTTACCGTACCAAGTTAGTAGGCGATAGTCAGAAAAAAGTCCAAACATAATGTTTCGACTTGCCTTTGACTACCACCTACTCAAAGTTTTGGTGCGTTCGTCGGGCCGCATCACGAGATCTCAGTTCGGGGCGAACTACTAGTTAAATCAAAACATTACAATCAAGACGAAAATTAAATAGGTATAAAGAACAATACAGTGACAACAAAATCAGTCGTCACTCAGCTTTATGCTGTAATAGTGTTATTTGCTTAGTTTGAGGCTAGATCATGGAGGTAGTTTAAAGTGATTATTGTCACTACTGTCATTGTTTCTGTGTTTGTCGAATAAAAATCTATTGATGTCTATTGATCCTACATGTTTGATCTGTGTCAAAATCAAAATCAAAAAGGTCTTTATTCAGTACAATCACAAGGATCACTTTGAAACGTCTTTTAAACTAGTTGAATCTATCGGTTCCTCGCGATCAAAGCCTAGAAGAACAGGGGCATTATTCTCTATTGCCAATGCAATCGCGTTACACAGATACGACTAGACAGCGCAGCGGCGAGAAATCGGACAAAACCATGGACAAAACTGTATTTCCTATGACTTAGTTGTCATTCCTAGTTGTCATTCTTAGTTAATTTTTTGGTTTATGAATCGCGTTTGCGTTTAGACCACGCTGTGACGTCACACGGTTATGGCACGGAATCTCCTATGTCATAGAGAATAATGCCCCAGGCAAGAAACTTACGGCTTGTGTGGGGATCGAACCTACGGCCTACAGCGCAGAAGCAGATCTGTGGACCCATGTAAGCCCTCCCTAACGCTCAACAGGCTCTTGAGGATAAATTGGAATCCATTTCATCCCCGTCGGGGGATTAAGGTTAATTTTATGGCATTAGAGACGATCTTGCAGATTATTACTATGATATTCTACAAGTAACTGCGGGAAAGCGAAAAGCGGCGATGAGCCTGCAGCCTGTAAAAATCTCCCCTCAATATCTTGTTTTTTTTAAGATATAGGTAATCTCACCTGATGTTATGTGATGACGCGTTCTACGGTGTGGCACGCAGCTAGGAGATACCTATTCACTCGTCTCTTGACTCTCGTAGAGCAATGGTGGTTCAGTGGTAGCGTCCCGCCTTCCGATCCTAAGGTCGTGAGTTTAAAACCGGTCGTACACCAATGAGTTTTTCTATTCAAAAATTTATGTGCACAATGCACTCTCAAACGGTGAAGGAAAACATCGTGAGGAAACCGGTATGTCGTAGAACCTAAAAAGTTCTATAACATGTGTCAAGTCGTAAGGAGCCTCTTGAGGCGCATTTAAATTTCTTTCACCAAACTGTTTCGAAAGAAACTAGTGACACGACAAGAGAGACACTCGTCTTTTGATAAAATTCAAATAATAGGCATTCGGAAAAACGGACGCCGGTAAAGAATCCCCTCAGTATATCCCATGTCTTTTTTTTATACAACTAGCTGATGAAGCTAGCAGATGGCCCACCTGATGTAAAGTGGTAACCATCACCTATAACAAAGCATTATCTCGTAAGTCACGCTCGAAGGGAACATGCCCTACGATGCACTGCCCTGCATCCATCAACTTGAGGCATATTAAGCTTCATGTGCCTGTAATTACACCGGCAACCACACTCTTCAAACCGAAACACAGCGTAGCTGCTTGGCGGCAGAAAAAGGCGTGGTGGTAGTACTTCCCCGGACGAGACACACACAAAGAGCTACTCTTAAAATAACTGAGGTACTTAAAAAAAACTAGTTTTGTGCATTCATATAAATTTAATATCACAAGCATAAAAAAATCTATATCATAATATACAACGTGTAACACAATACCCCTATAAGGCCAAAGACCAAGTGATCAGACCAAGCACTGGAATACTTTGACGTGTGCAAAGTTTGATTACTTTCGAAATTCCCAAAAGTTAAAATATTGTCTCATAAATTTTCAACCACCCTGAAAATGTGTACGTGAACTTGGTACATACGCTATTTGCGTTTACTAATTGGTGGCAGTTCTGTTAGCTAATTTATCTACAGTTCACAATTTAATATCAAAAAACAGCTGTAAATAGGGCTGCGTCATGTTGTTTTAGTTTCATTTTGGAGGAAAGATTAAGAGGCATTTCATGAATGAAAAACTTCGAAATTTCAAAAGTCTTAGAACAAAAGTTGTTCCCCATGACCTGTAGAATACCCTGCTTCCGGGGTTATAGGGGTATTATGTTACACGTTGTGTATAGGGTTTCGTTCAAACTATTAAAACCATGAAAATAATAGTATCCTACTAATATTATAAACGCGAAAGTTTGTAAGTATGGATGGATGGATGTTTGTTACTCTTTCACGTAAAAACTACTGATTGGATTTTAATGAAACTTTACAATAATATAGCTTATACATCAGAATAACACATAGGCTACAATTTATAAAGATATTGTGTGAATTGTCCAAAATATGACGATAAGTGTCAAGTAAGTAGGAAAAAATCTACCATCTGCGAGCTATTCTGGCGTGCGCTGCCAAAACCGCTAGAGTTACACTTATGTACTACGCCACGCTAATATAAGCTACTCGAAATAATAATCCTGCACAGACGAAGCCGCGGGCACCAGCTAGTATTAGATAAATACTTCAAATTCGTATCAAATTAAGTTTTATTAAGTCAAAAACAAATTTGATATTTAAATCGATAAATATGATTAAGTACTAAAACTTAACTTACGATTAGTAAAGTGACTCTTATTCAAATTCTCTGGCTTATAGCGGTTTATAACACCACCTGATGTTGAGTGATAACCGTTTTGCTACAAGCCTTGAGACCTATTATAGTCGCAATACACACTCGCTGCAAACTCGGTCATATTATCGGAACGAGACAGCAATATTGCTCTCTCTCTCGCACTCAGGAGAACGGCACGATCCTTTGTTTAAAGCGCTGATGGAGTATTATGATGTGTATTATTGGAGTCGATAAGAACTATCGATACATGACCTCTCCGACCGCGCAACCACCGGCCGCTCTCGCCAAGTCATTCTTTTTATCGATAACGTGCGCCCGCGCCGAGTACTCTCAACACTAGTGTTAAGATGATTTATGACCAAGTTTGCAGCGAGAGTTTAACGCGACTACAGTTGTATTGCAATACTACTTATAACTAAACTATCCTTGGAATGAGAATGCGTAGCCGCCTCCGAAGGAATGTGGTCCTTTATCCTGAACATCGTTGTCGCGGTACTGTAAAACAAAGGCGTTGTTTCATCAATATATGGAGCCGGGGTCTGCTCTATGTACAGTATATATAATTATCGCTTAGCAATATAGTAACTGTTTTAAGTGCTTATTTGCCTCATTTTTACTTCGTTTTCTTGCTTAACAAGATTTTCTTTGTCAAGGAGAGCAACGCAATGCACTAAAAATATGGCGGACTGACATGCGTGAATGTCATTTCGACAACTGTTGTTTAAGTCAAGCTTGAGAGTGAAAGTCATTACCGTCAAAAAAAGCAACAAAACTGTCAAAAAATTAAAAAATTATAAAATGCAATGCGTCATATCAAACGTCAACTACAGACCGTCATGGCGGCTCTAGAAGTGTGCACATAGTAAGAAATTCGAACAGTTCAACATTTAGTGTTAACAACCATATTATCCTAGTAGAGCTCTTTGTGTGTGGCTCGTCCGGGGAAGTACTACCACCACGCCTTTTTCTGCCGCCAAGCAGCAACGCTGTGTTTCGGTTTGAAGAGTGTGGTTGCCGGTGTAATTACAGGCACATGAGGCTTAACATCTGTATGCCTCATGTTGATGGACGCAGGGCAGTGCATCGTAGGGCACGTTCCTATTGTGCGTGACTTACGAGGCAATGCTTTGTTATAGGTGATGGTTACCACTTAACATCAGGTGGGCCATCTGCTTGTTCCATCAACTAGTTGTATAAAAATAATATTAGATAGAGTAAAGTAAAAAAAGTTATATATTTTCTTTCACAATACATAACTAAGGGCCGGTTTCACCATGCTCTCTTAGATTAACAAAGGATTAAACGGCCGTTAAAAATGACAAAATGTACGCGTTTGACATCTAAGGTTAGATTTAAAGGCCTGTTAATCCTTGATTAGTAACTAACAGAGCATGGTGAAACTGGGCCTTAGTCTGTAACAAGTCGACAACAAGATACATTTAATGATAGAAAATTCTATATTGCACAAATAAAATATACTGTACATAGGCGAGCTTAATGCTGAATAGCATTATCTACCAGCTAACCTTTGGGTAATGAGAAAACATTTTTGGGTAGTGCACATTCGATGATGGCGAATATCTAAAGGGGGTTTTGTCAAATCATACTCGGTCTAGTCAGACCCTTACGGCCGGTTTCTGGAAGCTCGATCAAAACTATTCAGATGTCAAGTCACTCGCCATTTCAGCTATTAAATCTCTCTCTTGTCGTGTCACTAGTTTCTTTCGAAACAGAGTGGTGAAGGGATTTTAAGTGCGCCTCAAGTGGCTCCTTTCGAGCGCTTGACACATGTTATAGAGCTTTTTAGGTTCCACGACATGCAAGTTTCCTAACGATGTTTTCCTTCACCGTATGAGAGTACTGGCATTGTGCACATAACTTTTTGAACAGAAAAACTCATTGGTGTACGACCGGCCAAACCCACGACTTTAGGATCGGAAGGCGGGGCCACTACCACTAGACCACCAGTGACCTGATGATTACCTGTCCATCGTCCTCGGGCCCTCCCTGCTGACTCCAGTTCTGGTTGAAGTACTGGCCACCGGCGCCTGTGTTGCCTGCTTTCTGGTTTCCCTCACCAGCCTGCAAAAAATACCCTATTAGTCTTCTTCTTTTCTCCGTATATGGCTCCTGTCCGTCATTCGACAGACAATCTTTCCAGTGTCAAGTGTATTTAATACTTTTTAGTCAAGTCAGTCCATAGTCAAGTCGGCTGTCATTTTGTTTTGAAGAAAATGGTGGCGGTTTTCTTCAAAACATTCGAAACATTTTCGGCCAAATCAGGATATCACATATTACACTTTCATTCCAAATGTTTACACTTTGTGCTAAGACCTCAAGTAATGTTGGTTAAAATACCACCGAAATTACACAACACAACTCAAAATAACACTAGAAAAACAATTAAAATGAAAAAGCTATGTTGCTTCCAGAAATGTCAGAAAACGAATCTCCCTTTTTCTTGTCTTCTTCTCTTCTTCTCTCAATTTATGGCTCCTGTCCGTCATTCGACAGACAATCTTGCTAGTGTCAAGTGAATTGTATTGAATACTTTTTGGTCAAGTCAATCCATAGTTAAGTCGGCCGCCATTTGTTTTGAAGAAAATGGTGGCGTTTTCTTCAAAACATTCGAAACATTTTCAGTCAAATCAGGATACACTTTCATTCCAAATGCTTACACTTTGTGCTAAGACCTCAAGAAATGTCGGTTAAAATGCCATGACTACGAGAAAAAGAAAGATTTAAGCGAAAATAGACATTTAATAAAGAAAAACAGGAAGGTTAAATTAATTCAAATAGAACACAATTTTTATCCTAATGTCGACCAATCAAATCTCGAGGAGTTATTTGCCCAAAGAGTTTGTATGTCGAGTATTCTTTGCGCAAGGAGGTTGTATAGCATTGAGATGGAGCTATATTGGTGTGTTCTAAATTCAAACACCAAAACAGTGAGTAAAAGACCTTTTTATTCACTGTGTGAATAAAATAAGCTTTTAAGAGGGGGAATGGTATAAAAACAATTTAAAAAGCTATGTTGCTTCCCAAAATAAACGAAGAGAAGAAGAAGAAGAATCACAAGGAACACTTCGAAACGTCTAAAAGGCAGGTAAATAAAAACAAGGTCAGCATTTCTCACCTGCGCTTGCGTCCACCGTTGTTGAGTCTCCGGCTGCCTCGGTTGCTGATTGTATTGCTGTTGGAGGTCGTATTGCTGCTTCTGTTGCGCGTACGCTTGTTGGTAGTGGTTTTCTGAAAGCAATATCAAAGTCAAAAGGTATTTATTCAATAAAATCACAAGGATCACAGCGTTGCTGCTTGGCGGCAGAAAAAGGCGTGGTGGGAGTACTTCCCCGGACGAGCCACACACAAAGAGCTCTACTACCCTTAAAACTCATATTTTAGGTCAAACAATAATTTACAGATAGGCGGTTTCCGCGAGCAAGAAATATTGTATGGAACCCTCAGAGCGCGAGTCCCGCTCGCACTTGCCCATTTTCCAAAAAAAAACAATTATAAACTTACCCTGATTTTGTGGAGCAACAGGTTCGGGACTCTTCGGCAAATGGCTGCCTTCTAGAATCTGTAATAAAAATTCATTCATTCATTCAATTTATTTGACAGCCTTCACAGCTCAGTTGGTAGTAGCTCTGCCTTCTGCGCCGTAGGCCGTGGGTTCGATCCCCACCGAGGCCAAACATTTGTGTGATGAACATTGATGTTTGTTCTGTCTGGGTGTTATATAATTGATCGAGTGAGCGAAGCGAACGAAGATCTTAGTTTCAACTTGGGCGATTTGGCATTTTATGTATGTATGTATGTATGTATGTATGTATGTATGTATGTATGTATGTATGTATGTTTGTCTGGCGATAACTCTAGAACCGTTGATCCGATCTGCATGAAATTTGATACGTCGATAGCTTGTACTTGAGAAATTTACTGGTAAGTATATGAGTAAAATCGGATGAAGGCTTTTTGAGATATGGGGTTTTTTAAGAGGGCAAAAATAAAAAAAGTTACATAAAAAAATCAAGTTACATGTCATATGAAAGGGCTTTGTTTGGACATTCCAAAACAATTTTTACTTTTTTTTTGGGACGCTCGGTTTTCGAGATAAAATTTAAAAAGTTAAATTAAGATAACCAGCGATCCAAGAGCTCCCATCTCTAAGAGTTTCGTTGACATCAAGGTTTTTCTACTGGTCGGCCAGTTCCTTTGATTTTTCTTATTTTTTTTTCTTGAAATGAATTAAGGAGGTACTCAGTTCTCATAAAATGGTGACGACGACCAGGTCTGATGATGGAGCCAAGGTCTGTTCAACGGAACTCTTCAATAAATAGGCCAATAGAGTTGAAACTTGGTAACCATACCAAGTTAGTAGGCGGTAGTCAGAGAAAAGTCCCAAGATAATGTTTGGACTTGCCTCTGACTACTACCGACTCAAAGTTTTGATGCGTTCGTCGGGTCGCATCACGAGATCTCAGTTCGGGGCGAACTACTAGTATTATAAGTATGTATTTACAAAAAAAAAGTATGTATGTATTATTATTGATCGAGTGAGCGAAGCGAACAAAGATCTTAGTTTTAACTTGGGCGATTTGGCATTTTATGTATGTATGTATGTATGTATGTATGTATGTATGTTTGTCTGGCGATAACTTTAGAACCGTTGATCAGATCTGCATGAAATTTGATATATCGATAGCTTGTACTTGAGAAATTTACTGGTAAGTATATGAGTAAAATCGGATGAAGGGTTTTTGAGATATGGGGTTTTTTAAGGGGGCAAAAATAAAAAAAGTTACATAAAAAAATAAAGTTACATGTCATATGAAAGGGCTTCGTTTGGACATTCCAAAACAATTTTTACTTTTTTTTTGGGACGCTCGATTTTTGAGATAAAACAATAAAAGCTAAAATAAGATAACCAGCGATCCAAGAGCTCCCATCTCTAAGAGTTTCGTTGACATCAAGGTTTTTCTACTGGTCTGCCAGTTCCTTTGCTTTTTCTTATTTTTTTTTCTTGAAATAAATTAAGGAGGTACTCAGTTCTCATAAAATGGTGACGACGACCACGTCTGATGATGGAGCCAAGGTCTGTTCAACGGAACTCTTCAATAAATAGGCCAATAGAGTTGAAACTTGGTTACCATACCAAGTTAGTAGGCAGTAGTCAGAAAAAAGTCCAAAGATAATGTTTGGACTTGCCGCTGACTACTACCTACTCAAAATTTTGATGCGTTCGTCGGGTCGCATCACGAGATCTCAGTTCGAAGCGAACTACTAGTTATTGATCGAGTGAGCGAAGCGAACGAAGATCTTAGTTTCAACTTGGGCGATTTGGCATTTTATGTATGTATGTATGTATGTATGTTTGTCTGGCGATAACTTTAGAACCGTTGATCCGATCTGCATGAAATTTGATATGTCGATAGCTTGTTCTTGAGAAATTTACTGGTAAGTATATGAGTAAAATCGGATGAAGGGGTTTTGAGATATGGGGTTTTTTAAGGGGACAAAAATAAAAAAAGTTACATAAAAAAATCAAGTTACATGTCATATGAAAGGGCTTTGTTTGGACATCTCAAAACAATTTTTACTTTTTATTTGTGACGCTCGGTTATTGAGATATAAAATAAAAGCTAAATTAAGATAACCAGCGATCCAAGAGCTCCCATCTCTAAGAGTTTCGTTGACATCAAGGTTTTTCTACTGGTCGGCCATTTCCTTTGCTTTTTCTTAAATTTTTTTCTTGAAATAAATTAAGGAGGTACTCAGTTCTCATAAAATGGTGACGACGACCAGGTCTGATGATGGAGCCAAGGGCTGTTCAACGGAACTCTTCAATAAATAGGCCAATAGAGTTGAAACTTGGTAACCATACCACGTTAGTAAGCAGTAGTCAGAAAAAAGTCCAAAGATAATGTTTGGACTTGCCTCTGACTACTACGTACTCAAAGTTTTGATGCGTTCGTCGGGTCGCATCACGAGATCTCAGTTCGGGGCGAACTACTAGTTATTATTTTTTTTATTTTTTTTAATATTTGTTCGGAAACAGTGGCGTAGCTAGGTGGACAAGAGCCCAGGCGCATAGAGAATGAATTTTGTGAGCAGGCTCAAGGTTTTTCAGCTTCTTGGGAGCTGGCTGATCCTCTCTTTTCAAGGCTTAGGTTAGAGGGACCTCTGAGCTCCGGGCTCTGGTGCACTGCACCACCTGGCCCTGCGATAGCTACGCCACTGCGCGGAAGGGTATGCCATGTCACCAAGTTTGGTGTAGGATTCTTCCTTTAGTCGCTTCTTACGAGATCCACGGATTATTTTATTTTGGAATTTTAGGAAAACATACAGCTAGGTACATATTATTGTTTTAAAAATAATTAACTAAACCTAAAAAAATATTATGTTATCTGAAGGCCAATTAAAAGTTTCCAAAGGTTATATTTATACAAAAAAAAACAGTACAGTAGATGATTAAGCAACATTATGCCGAGAACATAATTTAATAAGATTTCATCTATAATTTAATAAGATTATCTACATCCTCATAAACAGCACGTGTAACTGTTCAACATCCTTGTTGAACAGATTTATCGAATATTTTTTTTTTTTGTATCTCCCCTCTCTCTCTTGCACCTCCCCATGTGATATGCTGTCTTGTTCTCTCATTTGGAAGCCGTCCTTCCCCGCGCGGTACAGCTTCACAAGCTGTCTCTCTCTCTCTTGCACCACTCCATATGGTATGCCGTCTCGTTCGCTCACCTGGAAGCCATCCTTCCCCACGCGGTACCACAGCTTCACCAGCTGTCTCTCTTTCTCTTGCACTACTCCATATGGTATGCCGTCTCGTTCGCTCACCTGGAAGCCGTCCTTCCCCGCGCGGTACCGCAGCTTCACCAGCTGTCCAGTAGGGTCCTTGTACTGGTAGGCGCCGACGCGGGAGCCGTCCGGTTCGATCTGTTCTCCGGCGGCCAGGCCGTTGTCTGAGGCGTACTCGAAACGGAACGCGCCCTCTGTGGGATTTATTAAGAGGTTGAGGTTGAGGTCAGTTGACCACTGACCAGTGCTTGAGAAGCAGTGACGTAGCTAACGTAGGTGCAGGTGGTGCAGTGCACCAGGGCCCCGGAGCTCAGAGGTCCCTCTAACCTAAGCTTTGAAAAGAGAGTGTCAGCCAGCTCCCAAAGCTAGAAAACCCGTAGCCTGCTCACAAAATTCTTTCTCTATGCACCGAGGCCCTTGTCCACTGCGCCACTGGCTCGAAGGGGGCCATAGTGCTCGTTGAAAGGATTTTAAGTGCGCCTCAAAAGGCTCCTCTTAAGGCGCACTTAAAATCCATTCACCAGACTTCTTCGAAAGAAACTAGTAACACAACAAGAAGAAGAATTGTTATTTAGATTGAAAATACTTTTTTTATACAACTAGCTGATGGAACAAGCAGATGGCCCACCTGATATTATGTGGTAACCATCACCTATAACAAACCATTGCCATGTAAGTCACGCACAATAGGAACATACCCTACGATGCACTGCCCTGCGTTCATCAACTTGAGGCATACAGATGTTAAGCCTCATGTGCCTGTAGTTACACCGACAACCACACTCTTCAAACCGAAACACAGCGTTGCTGCTTGGCGGCAGAAATAGACGTGGTGGTAGTACTTCCCCGGACGAGCCCTTCACAAAGAGATCTACTCTCAAATACTTTAAGTGTAGTTTTTTTTTTTTTTAAATTAGCCTGTTTCGTCCCACTGCTGGGCAAAGGCCTCCCCCAAGGACTTCCAATTCCCCCGATCCCGAGCCTCCTCCCACCATCCACCCTCAAAGGCATCCAAGTCGTCCCGCTAGCGCTTTCTCGGTCGACCACGAGGCCGCCGTCCGTCAGGAACCCATAGTGTGCAGATCTTCGCGCACCTATCGGGAGGCGTCCGGCTGATGTGTCCCGCCCAACCCCATTTGAGCCTGGCAGCCTTATCTCCAACATCACTTATGCCTGTCAAGGAACGCAACATGGTGTTCCGCGCTTGAAACCGAGAATGCTGCGTTCCATGGCCCTCTGGCAAATTTTGAGTGTAGTAGTAGAGTATTAAGTGTAGTAAACACTATAAAACCAATAAAAACTGAGACAAGAAGGTCTCACCCGAGGTCAATGCTTGCTTGTGATGCAAGATGGCCGCTTGCTGCTCTTTGCTGACGGAGAACGGTAGCCTCCAAGGTTCCTGCTTCGGGAACGTAGCCGGCGCAGTTGAGCTGGGACCTGAAATAAAAAAAAAACCTTTGTGTTTCGGTTTGAAGAGTGTCGTTGACGGTGAAATTACAGGTACATGCGGCTTAACATCTGTATGCCTCAGGTTGATTGACGCAGGGCAGTGCATCGTAGAGCACGTTCCTATCGTGCGTTACGAGGCAGTGCTTTGCTATAGGTGATGGTTTCCACTAAACATTAGGTGGGCCATATATTGTTCCATCAGCTAGTTGTATTAAAAAAAAAGTCTGAAGCAGGCCTTTCTAAGAAATTCTGATTCACGAACCCACTTGGCAGTCTTGGCACACACAAAGACAGGTGTACCTATGCTCATACGTTAGTGGAGTCATGTTGTGAATGATGATGATGGTCGGAATATTGGTCGGAACATCAGATGGGCCATCTGCTTGTTCCATCAGCTAGTTGTATAAAATACTTACCGCTGCCCGCGTCGGCGCTACCCCAGCCTTCCCTGGCAGGGCTCCAAGACTGAGCACTGCTCTGCGGCGTCACATCTCGCCCTGATGCAGGCGAGAACAGCCCACTCTGATACCCGTCGGACTGCGAACAAAATTAGATCAAATTAGATAAAACAAATTAGGCATAACAAGATTAGAATTTTAAGAGTAGCAGAGCTCTTTGTGCGTGGCTCGTCCGGGGAGTACTACCACCACGCCTTTTTCTGCCGCCAAGCAGCAACGCTGTGTTTCCGTTTGAAGAGTATGGTTGCCGGTGTAATTACAGGCACATGAGGCTTAACATCTCAAGTTGATGGACGCAGGGCAGTGCATCGTAGGGCACGTTCCTATTGTGCGTGACTTACGAGGCATTCCTTTGTTATAGGTGATGCTTACCGCCATCAGGTAGGCCATCTGCTTGTACCATCACCAAGAAATATAAAACAAAACTGTTTAAGTATCTACCTAATTACTAGATAGGTATCATCTGTTTTGTTAATTATCTGTGTTCGTCAATAAACAGTGGCGGATTTACCGACACGCTGAGTAGGCTGGAGCCTAGAGCGGCAAATTTTAGGGGCGATAAATAAGGCTTTTTTCTTACATGTATATCTATATCTTGTTTTTGGATATATTTCGATTTAGAACAGCTCAATCATGAGCTGGTGTAATGAATATAATAGTGCAGAAATCATAAAGTTGTAATTCCAGTTATTTTTTTTTTTAATAAATATTATTGTAAACTAGGGTATCTAATTGTAAAGGTCAGTAGGGGCGGCATGAATAGTCTACTGGCGACAAATATGTCAACTCGCTACTGTCAATAAAATACTTTTCTTTCTGTTATCTGGAAGATAATGCTTTAAAGCAGCCTTTCCCAAAGTGGGCGATAACGCCCCGTTGTGGGCGCTGCAGGCCTAAAGGGGAGCGGCTAGAGACCCAGAAAAAAAATGGGGGAATTAACTTGAGACCTGAGCGCCGTTGTGTACTACCGCTCAGGTCTCAATTTAACTCTTGTGGGTTAAAGTAAAAGTCTCGTTTAGAATGAATGTTTAATCTCCGATAATATAGCTCACAATGATTAATTTAATTTGAAGTTATAGTAGTTTTTAAGGAGGTGAAAAAATGGGGGCGCATTTTTTTTTTTTATCTCAAATTTGGTAGTAGACAAAATAAGTTTGGGAACCTCTGTTTTAAAGCATTAAGTTCGCCTCTGTACTGTTATTTTTATGTGCAATAAAGTATTTTCAATCAATCAATCAATCTGTCTCCTTACTACCTGATAACCCCTAGTGCCCAGACGCCTAGCTAACCTACTTTATCGGTGACGGTATCCCACGGGAGATGCATCGGTTGGAACAGCGCTGGTCTGCCGATCCTCCCCACCTGAAAGCCCAGTTAATTTAAATGCCAAATCAAAGTTTCAATCGCATTTTAAAAGAGAGGAGATGTATAAATAGTTCTTCAAACACTATTACAGCATAAAGCTGAGTGACGACCGATTTTGTTGACACAGTATCGTTCTTTATATTTAATTTTCGCTTATGTTTTTGTGTCGCAAAATAAACATTTTTTGATTTTGATTTGATTTGAAATAAAATATTTAGTTTTTTAGGGTTCCGTACCAAAGGGTAAAACGGGACCCGATTACTAAGACTCCGCTGTCCGTCTGTCTGTTTGTCTGTCCGTCACAGGCTGTATCTCATGAACCGTGATAGTAAGACAGTTGAAATTTTCACAGATGATTTATTTCTGTTGCCGATATAACAATAAATACTAAAAAACAGAATATAATAAATATTTCAGGGGGCTCCCATACAACAAACGTGATTTTTTGCCGTTTTTATAGATAATGGTACCCCTCGTGCGCGAGTCCGACTCGCACTTAGCCGGTTTTATTTTTTATTTGGACTCTAATAATATTTGCAAGTACGAAAACTATTAGAAAACTTTTTAGTAGGAATTCTTTATTGGATCAATATTTAATTTTCGCTGAACTATTTTTGTAATGTGATTTTTTTATACAACTTGCCAATGGAACAAACAGATGGCCCTCCTGATGATAAGTGGTAACCATCATCTATAACAAAGCATTGCCTTGCAAGTAACGCATGACATGAACGTGCCCTACAATGCACAGCATGCGTTCATCAACTTGAGGCATACTGTGCCTGTAATTACACCGGCAACCACACCCTTCAAACGGAAACACAGCGTTGCTGCTTGACGGCAGAAAAAGGCGTGGTAGTAGTACTTCCCCGGACGAGCCGCACACAAATTCCTGCCTTCTCTTTCGCATGTAGCTAAAAGTAGGTTAGTAAAATGTTGACGAAACAGCACTTAAAAACGACCTAAGTAATTGTTTAAGTATTTACTGCCGGTAACCTAATTACTGCAAGCAATTGCACTCAAAGCGCATTGAAGTGTGATAGTAGGTATGCTGTTTTGTCCAGCCCAGTGAATAGTTCAGTTAATTGGTAGGTGCATTGTGATCTACACCTATAGAGATAGATAAAAAATGCTTTATTGCACAAAAAAAACATAGGTACTATAGGTACATAGGCGAGCTTAAATCTTTTTTTTTCAATTAATAGACCGTCCTTTGACTACAATCAAGAACTGGTCCAAGAACTGGGTGTAGAAGCGTCGGTCGTCCACACACACTGTTAAGATACGATAATATATATTATGGTCTGATTCTGTTGAAAATCTTAATATGCCTTGCTATGGAAATATATGTTAACATATTTCCATTCCATTGGTGCACGACCGGATTCGAACCTCCGACCTTACGATCGGAAGGTGAGGTCACTCCTACTAGACCGACCGGTGCTCCTAACTTCATCATCTTCCTGCCCTTAGCCCTGATCTGCTTAAAAATCTGTCTCAAAGTAAAAGTCGAAAAGTATGTATTCAGTTGAAACGTCTTAAAGCTAGGTGACTCTAGGTGCCAGTTCCACGCGACCAAAGCCTAGAAGAACAGCCAACAAACTTACGGCTTGGTTCCTACCGTTCTTTTGCATGATCTTTGTTACAATACAACGTGTTACATAATACCCCTATAAGGGCAAAGAGCAAGTGTACAGACCAAGCACTGGAATACTTTGACGTGTGCAAAGTTTGAATACTTAGATTTCGAAATTCCCATACAAAAGTTAAATTAATACTGTCTTAGTTTGCAACAACCCTGATAATGTGTACGTGACCTTGGTGCTATTTGCGTTTACTAATTGGTGGCAGTTCTATTACCTATTTTATCTACAGTTTACACAATTAAAGGTCAAAAACAGCTGTAAATAGGGCTGCGTCATGTTGTGTTAGTTTCATTTTGGAGGAAAGTTTAAGAGGCATTTCATGAATGAAAAACTTCGACATTTCAAAAGTCTTAGAACAACAGTTGTTTGTCATGACCTGTAGAATACCCTACTTTCGAAGTTATAGGGGTATTATGTTAGGTACCTACACGTTGTATAATATAAAAATGAAGCTCCAGTGTGGTGCCGATAGAATTACGTGAGGCGTAGAAATAGTTGAAGAGAGTCTAAAGGAAGGTTTATTGATAAAAAAAAAAAGTCCCAAATGTTATTATCCTAGTGGGATATAAACCCACGACCTTCCCCTTGATACGAGACTCCACTAACCACCTGCGCCATTGATAATAACTTTTAAGACAATTTAAAAAAAAATGTGATTTCCTTAAGTGTAGTGAACACTAAAAAACTAGGTTTTTTTATACAACTAGCTGATGGAACAAGCAGATGGCCTATCTGATGTTATGGTAACCATCACCTATAACAAAGCATTGCCTCGCAAGCCACTCCCGATACGAACGTGCCCTCCGATGCACTGCCCTGCGTCCATCATTGAGGTATACAGATGTTAAGCCTCATGTGCCTGTAATTACACCGGCAACCGCACTCTTCAAACCGAAACACAGCGTCGCTTGGCGGCAGAAAATGGTGGGCATGGTGGTAGTACTTCCCCGGACGAACCACACACAAAGAACTCTACTACTTAGGTAATAAAAATAAGGTCAAATGAGGTTAGGATACTTACGTTTTGCCTAAATGTTTGGGGGGCATAGTATCCATTCTGGGCGTGCACCACGCTCACCAAAAAACACCAAAAACATATCAACTGAAAAAGAGAAGAATAAATAATTTTTCATCATAGCCTATGATCGACGGGCGAGTAAGACCGTGGTTTTAAAAACCGACGAACCTGGTTCGCGGCTCGTTGGTGCTGATCGATTAGCAAGCAAAACAGTCGCAAACATGTCTTGTTCCGAGTCTGAAGCCTTGTGTTATCTCGCCATAGGATATTAAGCAGTTATGAAAAAAAAAAGAAAACGCCCTAAAGTTTGGGTTAAAAGTTGGATTGAAAAAAGGCAAGCTTTGTCACATGCCGAGTAAAAAATACAGCACGACGACGAGCCGCGAGCCAGGCTCAGCGGTATTTAAAACCGTGGTTTTGCAATGATACACCGGCGAGCTTTACCGACGAGCCATAAAACCGCGGTCTTACTCGTCCGTCGATCAGGCCAAGGGCCTTTAACTCATGTCATCTTTCACACAGTCCATCCGTCTTTTCTTTGGCCTGTCTCTCTTTCTAAAACCATCCACATCCATACCTATTACGAAATTATTATTGTTGTTAATATTGGTGGACTTTCCATACACAGCACTATCTAGCCCGAAACTTAGCAACGCTTGTATAAGGAACCAGATAGCTGATATAATACTTATATACTTTTAAAGGAATAAGAATCATTTATTGTAAAACTGTGTAAATAGATCTTACAGAGGTATTTAATGTTCCAATAGTCTACCAATTCCGGCATACAATATTGCTATACTATTCCCTATAGGCATCCTTGACCAGCCATTGCAAATAATAAATTCACAATAGGTAATCTAAGATTAGTCTTAGGAGGTAATTAGGTAATTATACCATTCTCTGCAACAGTACCCCAAGTATGAGATTTGCTTACGATATTTCGTTTTTCGTTTTACGTTTTTGTTCCGTGTTTATTGCGGGTTTTGTATGAAGACGCGATAGAGATACCGATACGGAACCCGCAATGAACACGGAACAAAAACGAATCGTTTTCGCTGCGTGCTCATTGCGGGTTTTGTAAAGTTCCGTATCGGTATCAATATCGCGTCTTCATACAAAACTCGCAATGAACACGGAACAAAAACGTAAAACGAAAAACGAAATATTGTAAGCAAATCTCATACTTGGGGTACAGGACGGGACTGGCTATGACCAACATAATATTTTTAATGTATTTTTTCTTTTTTATTGTTATGTGCTTTTTTAGTTACAGAATACCTACCGGTATTCTGTTTGTCTATACCTGTCCGTTCTATTTTATTTTTATTATTGTGTGTATGTCAAATAAATGTATTTAATTTCCTTTTTTTCTGTCTTTCTTAATTTTTTTATGTAAATACATATTTTTATATGTAATTTAGACAGTTTCTCGCGACCAAAGCCTAGAAAACAGTAATTCTAATCTTATACTGCAAAATTGCCTCTAGCTATTAAAAATAGGTACTTACCCTCATAATGAAAAAACACACAGCACACACGACAGACAGACAAACAATGCGGTCTAGTTGATGAAATAAACACCTATAAATAGGCGTTTGGCAACTGCGCGATGGACCGAAAAATTACAGGTTTAGGTATGCACGGCCGAAGGATCATGAAGCCAGTAAAGAAAATAACTTGATATAGAGCTAATTGATTAGAGTAGTAGAGCTCTTTGTGTGTGGCTCGTCCGGGGAAGTACTACCACCACGCCTTTTTCTGCCGCCAAGCAGCAACGCTGTGTTTCGGTTCGAAGTGTTGCCGGTGTAATTACAGGCACGAGGCTTAACATCTGTATGCCACAAGTTGATGGACGCAGGGCAGTGCATCGTAGGGCACGTTCCCTTCGTGCGGGACTTACGAGGCAATGCTTTGTTATAGGTGATGGTTACCAACGAATATCAGGTGGGCTATCTGCTAATTCATTCAGGAAGCTGTATAAAAAAAAAGTTACACATCCAGTATACTATACCCCAGGCACGGTAGACATACCACCCGGAATATTACAGTCAGCGGCTAAAGTAGATCTAAGTCAGTTGTTTAAGGCGAAGAGTCCCGACACAGATTTAGCTATTTTATTCCATGGATAAAAAATGTTTTGAAACATTTTAGGATTTTGTTATATGTATAAGCAATAAACATAATACGTTGAAGAAAAGGCCACGTTATTCTGCGAGATACATGGTGACCAACAGCGTTTTAATTTTGTTTCAGTCTTGTAAAGGGCTTTAAAACTAGTTCAAACTGAAAAAGAGGTAACTTGGCGATTTTTTTCTATCAATCGTGTAAGTCAGATAACTATAATCTCTTGGTCGTGCTAACGTCTATATCCTTGAAAATATAGTGTTTTTTTATTGGTATCAAAACAATTAAATTCCCAAACTAAAAAAATGGGATCATCGTTTATAGGGTTCCGTACCCAAAGGGTTAAACGGGACCTGTTCGCGCCTACGAACAACACTACGGCGGCGTTCACTCACAACGTCGAGCACAGACAGCACTAGCATGAGCTCTGTACCCCAAGTATGTGTTTTGCTTACGATATTTCGTTTTTCGTTTTACGTTTTTGTTCCGTGTTCATTGCAGGTTTTGTATGAAGACGCGATAGGTCAAAGTCAAAGTCAAAGTCAATAGGTATTTATTCAATAAAATCACAAGGATCACTTTGAAACGTCTTAAAGCTAGGTGACTCTAGGTGCCAGTTCCACGCGACCAAAGCCTAGAAGAACAGGCAACAAACTAGGGATATCGATATGGAACTTTACAAAACCCGCAATGAACACGGAACAAAAACGAATCGTTTTTGCTCCGTGTTCAGTGTGGGTATCTCCATCGCGTCTTCATACAAAACCCGCAATGAACACGAAACAAAACCGTAAAACGAAAAACGAAATATCGTAAGCAAAACTCATACTTGGGGTACTGTCTATTCGCCTCGCGGCTGTCGTACCATACGCACGCTATACTACCAATTTACTTAGAAATTAACACAAATCTGTAATTTCTTATTAACATTATAGTCTGATACTACGTACAAAGCTGCATTTCATTTGCTCGCCAACAGGACACTATTACTAAGACTCCGCTGTCCGTCCATCTGTCTGTGTGTCTGTCCGTCTATCACCAGGCTGTATCTCATGAACCGTGATAAGTAGTTAGACAGTTGAAATTTTCACTGATGTATTTCTGTTGCCACTATAACAAAAGAATAGAGTAAAATAAATATTTAAGGGGGTCCCATACAACAAACGTGTTTTTTTTGCTGTACGGAACCCTTCGTGCGCGATTAATAATAATAAATAAATAATAATAATTAAATATTGGTGGACATTCCACACAGCACTATCTCGCCCCAAACTAAGCCAAAGCTTGTGATATGGGAACCAGATAGCTGATATACTTATATCCTTTTTTTGTGAATACATACTTACAATATTATATAACACCCAGACAGAGAACATACATCTATGTTCATCGCACAAATGTTTGTTCTGTGTGGGGATCGAACCCACGGCCTACGGCACAGAAGGCAGAGCTAAGCTGGAAGGCTGTCTGTGTCTGTGTGTGTGTGCTGTGATTCTACTCGCATTGTGCCGGTTTTTATTAGAACTAGGCTGGAAGGTATAGAATTGCCGAGCCTTAAGCCTCATGCGCCTGTAATTTCATTGAAACTTTCTTAAGGCGAAGACAAGAGCTGTGACTCTCGCTCGACGTTTCGACATGTTGAAAGATATAAAATCACCAAACTAATTTTCGAAAAATCGCAATCAACCATTTTGCGTGCAATCACATTGCACACAGTTTAGTAAAAAAATAACTTTGATTGATACATGTTTTCCTATGTAAAAGTTTGGTTATGTACGAAAACTAGTAAAGCAAACTTTTAAGTAGGAAAACTTGTATCAACCAAAATGAATTTTTACTAACTGTGTGTAAAAATTTCATTTAATCTATACAATCTTTTTACATGAAGTCACGCACGATAGGAACGTACCCTACGATGCACTGCCCTGCGTCCATCAACTTGAGGCATACAGATGTTAAGCCTCATGTGGCTGTAATTACACCGGCAACCACACTCTTCAAACGGAAACACAGCGTTGCTGCTTGGCGGCAGAAAAAGGCGTGGTGGTAGTACTTCCCCGGACGAGCCACACACAACGAGCTCTACTACTAATTGCTTTCCGCTTGTTTTTAGATCCACCTTCAGAAAGTGGATGAAGTCTCAAAATATATCTTCCTGGACA
This sequence comes from Chloroclysta siterata, assembly GCA_932294275.1. Lineage (NCBI taxonomy): Eukaryota > Metazoa > Arthropoda > Insecta > Lepidoptera > Geometridae > Chloroclysta > Chloroclysta siterata. The sequence continues at coordinate 6,339,855 of OW028595.1, forward strand.
TGTATGAAGGAAGCCTATGAACAGCATTCAAGTTCATGCTGATGTTACTGATGATAACTTACCACGAAAGCAAAAACATGTACGACAGGTTATTTTCTTGACCAGAAAAAACAAGAGAAAAATGTTGAATCACTTTATTTCAAAGATAATAAATTACAATAATTGGTGTCGATTCTGTTGTTGCATTATCCTAAACTATTGGGGAAGTAATCGCGTGACAAATAAACAGCCGAATTGAAAACCTTATTTTTCAAGTCTTTTGAAAAATAGTTCCAAACAACTCGATAGATGGCGCTGGAAAAACTGACGTATTTCGTGATTGATTTTGACATACTGGAAATAAAAAACTGACCAGTTATACTTTTCGCGCATTTTTTTTAGCGCCATCTATCGATGATTTTGGAACTAATTTCAAATCTTAAACGGCTCGAAATGAACAACTGACATGTTAGATTTATCAGCGCCATCTATCGAGTCATTCGGAACTAATTTCAACAAATTTAGACAAATTCAATGACTCTGAATACACATAGCCTGTAATCTGACATTAGGCAATTTTTTAATTGTGTAGGTACCACACAAGCAGAGCCACGGGAAGATGCTAGCATATAAATAAATGCGAATGTGTGTTCCTCTTTTATGGTAACTCAACTAAACCTTAGCTCAATGAGCAATATCCCGATTTTATTAAATACTAAATAATAAAATTACTAAATAAATATTGTGACCTAAATAAATGTTGTGTAATATTGTAATATGTGACCCAGACAGCAGATATAATACGTATACACATTTTTTTGTAAGCGGATGGCCCACCTAATGTTATGTGGTTGCAGCGCAAGCCATGCACGGTAGGTACGTGCCCTACGATGCACTGCCCTGCGTCCATCAACTTGAGACATACAGTTGTTAAGCCTCATGTGCCTGTAATTACACCGGCAACCACACTCTTCAAACCGAAACACAGCGTTGCTACTTGAAGGCAGAATCAAAATCAAAAAATCAAAATAAGTTTATTTTGGAAAAAAAACAAGGCACATATAATGTAGAAATTACATTAACATTTTTAATTTCGTCATATCTTTTGAATGGAATGTCCGATTTGAAAAATTCAAGAAGTAATCTATAGATATTGAAACCGTCTTGAATATGAAATGATTTATTTGGATAAGGATTAATACCAAGGTACAAATAAAGACCCTTTTCTAGCGGCGGCATTTCAATTATTTTTTTGATCGAGTGAGCGAAGCGAACGAAGATCTTAGTTTCAACTTGGGCGATTTGGCATTTTATGTATGTATGTATGTATGTATGTATGTATGTATGTATGTATGTTTGTCTGGCGATAACTTTAGAACCGTTGATCCGATCTGCATGAAATTTGATATGTCAATAGCTTGTACTTGAGAAATTTACTGGTAAGTATATGAGTAAAATCGGATGAAGGGGTTTTGAGATATGGGGTTTTTTAAGGGGGCAAAAATAAAAAAAGTTACATAAAAAAATCAAGTTACATGTCATATGAAAGGGCTTTGTTTGGACATCTCAAAATAATTTTTACTTTTTTTTTGTGACGCTCGGTTATTGAGATATAAAAATAAAAGCTAAATTAAGATAACCAGCGATCCAAGAGCTCCCATCTCTAAGAGTTTCGTTGACATCAAGGTTTTTCTACTGGTCGGTCAGTTCCTTTGCTTTTTCTTAATTTTTTTTCTTGAAATAAATTAAGGAGGTACTCAGTTCTCATAAAATGGTGACGACGACCAGGTCTGATGATGGAGCCAAGGGCTGTTCAACGGAACTCTTCAATAAATAGGCCAATAGAGTTGAAACTTGGTAACCATACCAAGTTAGTAGGCGGTAGTCAGAAAAAAGTCCAAAGATAATGTTTGGACTTGCCTCTGACTACTACGTACTCAAAGTTTTGATGCGTTCGTCGGGTCGCATCACGAGATCTCAGTTCGGGGCGAACTACTAGTTATAATAAAAGAACACTTATTGTGTCATAACTATAATAGATAGACATATGCTGTCGCGACATTTTTTGTAGATGATGACGTGTTCTGCAAAGTCGTAGTACATTATTTTGTTCTATCATCAATAGTTTTCGCAGCGCACGCGATGTAAGGTTTTTGTTTTCCACCTTGGGTTTCATTATTGGAGTTTTAGTAAGGATCCCAGATTTTTTTGAAAATATAATATAGCCTATGTTACTCAGGGATAATGTAGCATTCTAATGGTGAAAGAATTTTTGAAATTGGACCAGTAGTTTTTGAGAAAGAGGTAACTTGGCGATTTTTTTCTATCAATCGTGTAAGTCAGATAACTATAATCTCTTGGTCGTGCTAACGTCTATATCCTTGAAAATATAGTGTTTTTTTATTGGTATCAAAACAATTAAATTCCCAAACTAAAAAAATGGGATCATCGTTTATAGGGTTCCGTACCCAAAGGGTTAAACGGGACCTGTTCGCGCCTACGAACAACACTACGGCGGCGTTCACTCACAACGTCGAGCACAGACAGCACTAGCATGAGCTCTGTACCCCAAGTATGTGTTTTGCTTACGATATTTCGTTTTTCGTTTTACGTTTTTGTTCCGTGTTCATTGCAGGTTTTGTATGAAGACGCGATAGGTCAAAGTCAAAGTCAAAGTCAATAGGTATTTATTCAATAAAATCACAAGGATCACTTTGAAACGTCTTAAAGCTAGGTGACTCTAGGTGCCAGTTCCACGCGACCAAAGCCTAGAAGAACAGGCAACAAACTAGGGATATCGATATGGAACTTTACAAAACCCGCAATGAACACGGAACAAAAACGAATCGTTTTTGCTCCGTGTTCAGTGTCGGTATCTCCATCGCGTCTTCATACAAAACCCGCAATGAACACGAAACAAAAACGTAAAACGAAAAACGAAATATCGTAAGCAAAACTCATACTCATACTCATAGATAGACATATGCTGTCGCGACATTTTTTGTAGATGATGACGTGTTCTGCAAAGTCGTAGTACATTATTTTGTTCTATCATCAATAGTTTTCGCAGCGCACGCGATGTAAGGTTTTTGTTTTCCACCTTGGGTTTCATTATTGGAGTTTTAGTAAGGATCCCAGATTTTTTTGAAAATATAATATAGCCTATGTTACTCAGGGATAATGTAGCATTCTAATGGTGAAAGAATTTTTGAAATTGGACCAGTAGTTTTTGAGCCTATTCGTTACATACAAAAATACAAATCTTTCCTCTTTATAATATTAGTGTAGATGTAGAATAAAGTGTAGATAGAAAAAGGCATGATGGTATCTATTGGGTTTTTTCTACTCAGTTCCCGGGTATTTTTTGGGATAAAAAGTAATATAATATATGCTTATCCAAATTACAGATACAGATACTAACGAACTATAGTTAATATTAATTTTATTTTTAACAACAATAACATAACATTACAGTAAAAAACCAATGCGCTATGATATACAATTAGTTAATTCTCAACCCAAAATGTTAATTTAGAGAGTAGTTGAACCACAAACATCCTTACATCCAAACATACATTTATAAGTATTAATATTAAAAATGACAGCCCACTTGATATATTTCACTGGACTAGAAAATTCACACATAACTACTGTAATAAAACTTTCTCTTGGGGTACAAATTTTCAAAAATAGATTCACTAACGTTTACAGACCCCAAGGTTTTTAAGTCTCAGTGTTTTCGGAACTGTTCTGTTTTAAATAGAAGGTGTTCCAATACTTGTGTTCAAAAACTCAAGGGGGCTAATGTACCCATCAATATGAATAACTTTTTCTAAGGAACCAACACTGTGAACGCGAAAAAAAAACAGCTGTTTCATACAAAAGTTCAATACCTACCTGGCTAAAATGTATGAAACAGCTGTTTTTTTCGCGTTCACAGTGTCGGTTCCTTAGAAAAAGTTATTCATATTGATCGGTACTTTAGACCCCTGAAGTTTTTAAACACAAGTATTGGAACACCTTGTATAACTTGACACTGGCAAGATTGTTTGTCGAAATGACAAATGCCATAAATGGAGAGAAAAAGAGGGGTGTGGGGGGAATCAGGGATATAAGTAGTTCGTGATTTTTCTTAACACTGGCATAGGGCCGGTTTCACCATGCTATGTTAGATTAACAAAGAATTAAAGGGCCGTTAAATATGTCAAAATGTACGCGTTCGACAGCTAAGGTTAGATTTAACGGCCTGTTAATCTTTGATTAGTAACTAACAGGGCATGGTGAAACTGGGCCTTAGCCCGGTAACGCTGGCTGTCGGCAATCGTCATACGATTATACCAGCATTTTAGAAGGGGTGGAATCAAGGATATGAGTAGTCCATGAGTTGAACATTGTCTGTCAAAATGATAGTTGCCATAAATGAAGAGAAAAAGAGGGGGGAATCGGGGGAGAAAGGGGGAGGCGGAATCAGGGGAGGGGGAGAATCGGAGATATCAACTTCAATCCTGGCGAGATTTTCTAGTCAAAATGACAGGTCGAAAAGAGGGGGTGGAATCAGGGATACAAGTAGTCCATGACCCATGGGGTCATTCCTTCTGTATACTTCGTTGGCGGCATGTCGTAGGCTAGCGGTAGGATGTCTGTTCTTCCGCTCAGCGTGAAGAAATCCTCTTTAAGCTGTGAAAGAAACAAGAAACATGCATTTAAAAAAAAAGATCGGCTAGACCTAGGATTAATTCCAAAAGAAAGCCTTTAACAACCGTGAAACAACTTATCGCTGGCAAATAAAAAAAAAATTTTTAGAAATAAAACCACTGATAAATATCTTAAACTATATAAAACCGCGGAAAAGATTCGGAGAGTATCATAACAAATATAAAACATGGTTTCAAAAAATCTACCTGCCGTCTACATTCCGCAGTTTGTGGTGAGTTTCCTGTCTTTTCTACTTGCCTTCAACCTGTTTTCTAGCCGGCTTTAACCTGTTTTCTACCCACCGTCAACCTGTTTTCTAACTAGTTTAAACCTGTTTTGTAACCAGCTTCAACCTGTTTTCTACCCGCCTTCAACCTACTTTCTACCCGCCTTCAACCTACTTTCTAGCCGGCTTCAACCTACTTTCTAGCCGGCTTCAACCTGTTTTCCACCCACCGTCAACCTGTTCTCTACCCACCTTCAACCTGTTCTCGAACTAGCTTCAACCTGTTTTCTAGCCGGCTTCAACTTCTACCCGTCTTCAACTTGTTTTCTACCCGTCTTCAACCTGTTTTCTAACCAGCTTCAACCTGTTTTCTACCCGGCTTCAACCTGTTTTCTACCCACCCAGAAAAAGCACAGGAACTCACCACAAACTGCGGCAACAGCAGTACGCCCGCCTCGTAGCTGCGGACGCTCAGGTTCCCGTTGCCTTTGTTGACGGAGCCCCACGCCGCTTTGCTGGCGTTGGCAGACGTCAGCAGGTAGTAAGCGGCTTGCTTGCAGTCAGGGGACACGCGCATGTATGACTTTATGTGAGGCATCGCGCGGTTCCGCCCGGTGGAATGGGCGCGCCATTGGCTGAATTACAAAATCGGACTGAACAGACTGAATTGTGTCTTATATTAGATTAAATAAAATATAAATAAATATATAAATATTGGTGGACATTCCACACAGCACTATCTCGCCCCAAACTAAGCCAAAGCTTGTGATATGGGAACCAGATAGCTGATATACTACTTATATACTTTTTTTTTTGTCAGACAGAGAACAAACATCTATGTTCATTACACAAATGTTTGTTCTCGGTGGGGATCGAACCCACGGCCTACGGCGCAGAAGGCAGAGCTACTACCAACTGAGCTGTGAAGGCTGTGAAGATTATCTTCTCTTCTAATATTCATATTCATTTATTTCCTCTTTACACATGTAACATGTTCTTAGGTATGTCAATTTGTACAAAATAGGTATTTTTTTTCTTAAAATAACTTAAAAGTAGGAAAGTACAGTACACAAAATTAAACATTAAAATAAAGACAGTAGGTAGGTATATAAATATACCTAAAATAATTTATAATTAAATCATGTTATTATTAAATATATATTTATCGGCTATAGCCTCGTCAATTTTATAGTAATGGACCCGACAGACTAAAACTATTCTGGCGTGCGCTGCCAAAACCGCTAGAGTTACACATATGTACTACACCACGCTAATATAAGCCACTCGAAATACTAATCCTGCGCAGACGAAGTCGCGGGCACCAGCTAGTCAACCATATATAGACCTCGTTCTCATGGTTTTAATTTTAACCCAAATTAAACAAGCTTTTTCTTTGCGTTATAGGGGTATTATGTTACACGTTGTATAAGTAAGTAGAGTAAGAGTAGTAGAGCTCTTTGTGTGTGTCTCGTCCGGGGAAGTACTACCACCACGCCTTTTTCTGCCGCCAAGCAGCAATGCTGTGTTTCGGTTTGAAGAGTGTGGTTGCCGGTGTAATTACAGGCACATGAGGCTTAATGTGCAATATCATGATGTACATTATTTGGCCGTACATTATTGCCTCCCCCTTTTACCCGCCAAATTTAGCGTTTATTTTTTTATTTTTGGGTTAATAAATAAGTTTTCTTTCTATCTTTTTTCCTATCTTTCTTTCAATTAACTTCCGGTGGGCCATCTGCTTGTTCCATCAGCTGGTTGTATAAAAAAAATAAAAAAATAAAGTGTACTTACTACAAGAAATCATTGAGCCAAGGTTGCTTGGCTTGTACGTTGGACCCGTAAGGCAAGCACCCACCTCCCAGTAATCCGTCGTGAGACTGACGAACATTCTCTGTAACAATTTTTTTTATACAACTAGCTGATGGACCAAGCAGATGGCCCACCTGATGTTAAGCGGTAACCATCACCTATAGCAAAGCATTGCCTCGTAAGTCACGCACGATAGATAACAAAAAAATATAAATATATGTTATTTTTAATTCAACTAGCTTATGGAACAAGCAGATGGCCCACCTGATGTTAAGTGGTAACCAACCGGCCAAGCGCGATTCAGACTCGCGCACGAAGGGTTCCGTACCATTATATATAAAAACGTAAAAAAAATTGTATGGGAGCCCCCAGAAATTTTTATTTTATTCTGTTTTTTAGTATTTGTTGTTATAGCGGCTACAGAAATACATCATCTGTGAAAATTTCAACTGTCTATCACGGTTCATGAGATACAGCCTGGTGACAGACGGACAGACAGACGGACGGACAGCGGAGTAATAGGGTCCCGTTTTACCCTTGGTTACGGAACTCTAAAAATCGGTAACATCGATCGATCGGATCATACAAAAGAGCGGTAGGAACCAAGCCGTAAGTTTGTTGTCTGTTCTTCTAGGCTTTGGTCGCGTGGAACTGGCACCTAGAGTCACCTAGCTTTAAGACGTTTCAAAGTGATCCTTGTGATTTTATTGAATAAATACATTTTGACTTTGACTTTGACTTATTGAATAATTGAAATAATACAAAACAAACTTACCTAAGGGGATTCATTTTCTGTCATTTTTGGAAGCAACATAGCTTTTTCATTTTATTTGTTTTTCTAGTGTTATTTTGAGTTGTGTTGTGTAATTTCGGTGGTATTTTAACCAACATTACTTGAGGTCTTAGCACAAAGTGTAAACATTTGAAATGAAAGTGTAATATGTGATATCCTGATTTGTCCGAAAATGTTTCCAATGTTTTGAAGAAAACCGTCACCATTTTCTTCAAAACAAATGACGGCCGACTTGACTATGGACTGACTTGACTAAAAAGTATTCAATACAAATCACTTGACACTGGCAAGATTGTCTGTCGAATGACGGACAGGAACCATAAATTGAGAGAAGAAGAAGAAGAACTTACCTAACGAGGGGTAAATAAGCTTTAGCTCCGGAGAAGCTTTCGATAGATAACTCTTCGTCCTCGTTAAATAGTTCAGGAAATCGCCAGTCAGCCATAACTGAAATAAAATAATAATGAAACTATATGGAAATATGAAATGACACAATAAAGTAAAAACGCATTAAATCCTATTTTTTATAATAATATTGTACTACTTTTATACAATTTTTTGTACTACTTATACTATTTTTTTACTACCATAGCGAATAGATACTCTTCGCCGCTGTGGGCAAGCCTGATACGCAGAGTGATCCCGGGAATAGTCCCGCTTCTCTGGTGAGATCACTCTGGGAATGAGGCCGGCGTTTATTTTATTTTGTTTCTAGAACAGCTTACTAACCATTTATTGTGTTTTATTGTGTAACTTACAACCTATGGATTTATGTTGTCCGAAATAAAAGGATTTTATGTTATTTTTATTTTATTTTATTTATTTTTATACTATTTTGTACTATTTTTGTACCTACCTTTTTTTTATACAACTTGCTGATAGAACAAGCAGATGGCCAGCAGAAGAACAAGCAGAAGCACTACTCTTAAACTTTTATACTATATTTGTACTATTTTTGTACCTTTTTATACTACTTTTATACTATTTTTTTTTCTACTTTTGTACTATAGCATACCTTAGGCTCACGTCCATAGCTGCCAAGACTAGAAGCTTGCGCCACCAGCGGCCAGCGATCGTTTGGTATGCAATGCTGTTTGAGTACGCTGCCGGCTCGCTTCAAGCCCCATTTGTCGTCGCTATGGGAGCCCGGGACTGAGGCTATCAGGAACACGCTAGAATATAACATATTTTGTTATGTTTATTCTTTGTGTGTGGCTCGTCCGGGGAAGTACTACCGCCCCGCCTTCTTCTGCCGCCAAGCAGCAACGCTGTGTTTCCGTTTGAAGAGTGTGGTTGCCGGTGTAATTACAGGCACATGAGGCTTAACATCTCATCAAGCTGATGGACGCAGGGCGGTGCATCGTAGGGCACGTTCCTATCGTGCGTGACTTACGAGGCAATGCTTTGTTATAGGTGATGGTTACCACTTAACATCAGGTGGACCATCTGCTTGTTCCATCAGCTAGTTATATAAAAAAAAACATATTGTTGAATATTATAAATCATATTAAAAGTTTGCTTATGTACGAAAACTAGTAACGCAAACTTTTGAGTAGGAAAACATGAATCGATCAAAATGAAATTTTAACTAAACTGTGTGCAATGTGATTGCAAACAAGATGGTTGATTGCGATTTTTCGAAAATGAGTTAAGGGGCTGACAACTATCAAACAACTTCTCGCTCGCACGTTTCTCGACATGTCGAAAAATCGCAATCAACCATCTTGTGTGCAATCACATTGCACACAGTTTAGTAAAAATTTCATTTTGATCGATACAAGTTTTCCAACTTAAAAGTTTGCTTATGTACGATAGTAAAGCAAACTTTTGAGTAGGAAAACATGTATCTCTGCCTTCTGCGCCGTAGACCGTGGGTTCGATCCCCACCGAGAACAAACATTTGTGTGATGAACATAGATGTTTGTTCTCTTTCTGGGTGTTATATAATATTATAAGTATGTATTTACAAAAAAAAGTATGTATGTATTACATCAGCTATCTGGTTCCCATATTATAAGCTTTGGCTTAGTTTGGGGCTAGATAGTGCTGTATGGATAGTCCACCAATATTTATTTATTAATGTAATACTAACTGCATCTACCTTTTTCTGATTTGCCTACGCCTCACTAAATTCGCACCACACTGGTGCTTCAATATTGTATTACTAGCGGCCTGTCCCAGCTTCGCATGGGTGGTCATAAATTTTTTGAACATTTTAGGATAAACTTAGAGCGTGGGTTCGAGCCTCGCGTCTACTTATTTCATACATTTGCACGCGCTTCTCCTTGAGTGAATGAAATCGCACCCCGAGCGTGACCCGCGGACCCGTTAACATTTTTAATTTCGTCATATCTTTTGAATGGAATGTCCGATTTGAAAAATTTAAGAAGTAATCTATAGGTATTGAAACCGTCTTAATTATGAAATGATTTATTTGGATAAGGATTAATACCAAGGTACAAATAAAGACCCTTTTCTGGCGATGGCATTTCAATTAATTTTTTATAATAAAAGAACACTTATTGTGACATAACTATAATAGTTAGACATATGCTGTCGCGACATTTTTTGTAGATGATGACGTGTTCTACAAAATCGTAGTACATTATTTTGTTCTATCTTCAATAGTTTTCGCAGCGCACGCGATGTAAGGTTTTTGTATTCCACCTTGGGTTACATTATTGAAGTTTTAGTAAGGAACCCTGATTTTTTTGAAAATATAATATAGCCTATGTTACTCAGGGATAATGTAGCATTCTAATGGTGAAAGAATTTTTGAAATCGGACCAGTAGTTTTTGAGCCTATTCGTTACATACAAAAATACAAACATACAAAAATACAAAGGTTTCCTCTTTATAATATTAGTGTAGATGTAGATATGACATTGTAACAAGGATCATACAAAAGAGCTGTAGGAACCAAGCCGTAAGTTTGTTGCCTGTTCTTCTATGCTTTGGTCGCGTGGAACTGGCACCTAGAGTCACCTAGCTTTAAGACGTTTCAAAGTGATCCTTGTGATTTTATTGAATACACTCTTTGATAATAAATACTCATTGATAATAATCAATAATGTAAAAATATGTTAAAATACGCTTGACGAGCCAAGGTTTTATTATGAACTAGCTGGTGCCCGCGACTTCTTCTGCGCAGGATTATTATTTTGGAGAATATCTTTATAAATTGTAGTCTATGTGTTATTCTGATGTATAAGCTATATTATTGTAAAGTTTCATTAAAATCCATTCAGTAGTTTTTCCATGAAAGAGTAACAAACATCCATCCATCCATCCTTACAAACTTCCGCGTTTATAATATTAGTAGGATAACAATATATTGTTAATGTGTTAAATCTTTGTCGATAAATGCTTCTGATTTTGGCTAATTTATTTACAAAGAAAGTTACAATGAACACAAGTATTTTATAAGTTTACAGCTTTTAAAGTTTAATGACATGCCGGTTTCCACTCGATGTTTTTCTTCACCGTTTGAGAGTACTGGCCAGTCACATTGGCCCTGCATCCCACAGTCTACCATAGACTTGACTTGCAAGAATATTTTGGAAATATTTTTATACTATTGTTATACTACTGTTGCACTATTTAAGAGTAGTAGAGCTCTTTGTGTGTGTCTCGTCCGGGGAAGTACTACCACCACACCTTTTTCTGCCGCCAAGCAGCAACGCTGTGTTTCGGTTTGAAGAGTGTGGTTGCCGGTGTAATTACAGGCACATGAGGCTTAAGGCATCTGTATGCCTCAAGCTGATGGACGCAGGGCAGTGCATCGTAGGGCACGTTCCTATCCTGCGTGACTTACGAGGCAATGCTTTGTTATAGGTGATGGTTACCACTTAACATCAGGTGGGCCATCTACTTGTTCCATCAGCTGGTTGTATAAAAAAAAAAAAAAACTATTTCTGTACTACTTTAGCAATATTTTTATACTACTTTTGCACTGCTTCTGCACTATTTTTGTACTACTAAATATGTACTTCTATAACACAATTTTTGTACTACTAAGAACTACTCTTACTAAGCCACGTACTTGTATAGCATACTTACTTAATACACGAGAAGTCGCATCTCTGAACCCGCTCCAAATACGGCGCGAGCGCGGCGAGCGAGTAGTGCTGTAGGTACTCGATCAGGGACCGCTTGAAGTGAGTCGGCGACTCGCCGTCGAGCGGAGTCGCATCGGGAGGCAGCTCGGGGCAGCGCGGACTGAACCATAGCCTGGAATAAAAAAATATATAACTAATAACTTTATTCGTTTTATACTGTCCTCAAAGCGCAGTTGGTAGTAGCTCTGCCTTCTGTGCTGTAGGCCGTGGGTTCGATCCCCACCGAGAACAAACATTTGTGTGATAATAATAATACATTTTTACAAGCTGGTGCCCGCGACTTCGTCTGCGCACATTTTAGTCAATTCACACAATATCTTTATAAATTGTAGCCTATGTGTTATTCTGATGTTTAAGCTATATTATTGTAAAGTTTCATTAAAATCCATTCAGTAGTTTTTACGTGAAAGAGTAACAAACATCCATCCATCCATACTTCCAACTTTCGCGTTTATAATATTAAGTAGGATTTCAGACACGAGATCCATTACAGTTACAAATTCTTGTAAACTAAAAAACAAAAAAATATATTACAATATAAATTAAATTATAGGTAAGTACAGTGTACCTAACGACCTCTCGTAACAGTTAATAAATATTATAAGTTTCAAAGTCAAAGTCAAAAGGTATTTATTCAATAAAATCACAAGGATCACTTTGAAACGTCTTAAAGCTAGGTGACTCTAGGTGCCAGTTCCACGCGACCAAAGCCTAGAAGAACAGCCAACAAACTTACGGCTTGGTTCCTACCGTTCTTTTGTATGATCCTTTTAAAATGTAATAATATAATATATTATTGTTTGTTTGTTATTAACTTACCCCTGCGTTCTGTTCTCCCAATCGTCCAAGTAGAGGTTGGCTGTCGATATCACCACACGTAGAGATCCATCTTCATAGCATAGGATCATCATTTTACTGAAATAAGAAACCGAAAAACTGAAACCGCGAATTTAAGAGTAATTGATTGAGTGAGCGAAGCGAACGAAAATCTTACAGTCGACTTAGCATTTTATGTATGTATGTATGTTTGTCTGGCCATAACTTTCGAACCGTTGATCCGATCTGCATGAAATTTGGTAAGTCGATAGCTTGTACTTGAGAAATTTACTGGTAAGTATATGAGTTAAATCGAATTTTTGAGATATGGAGTTTTTTAAGGGGGCAAAAATAAAAAAAGTTACACAAAAGTATCAAGTTACATGTCATATGAAAGGGCTTTGTTTGGACATTCAAAAACATTTTTTACTTTTTTTCTAGGACGCCCGGTTTTTGAGATACAACAAAAAAGTTAAATTCAAATAACCAACAATCCAAGGGCCCTATCTCTAAGAGTTTCGTTGACAACAAGGTTTTTCTACTGGTTCCACCATGCTCTTTTCTGCCGCCAAGCAGTTTGAAAAGATCTGGAGGATATCTACCGTGCCTGATGGTAGACGTGAGACGGCGTCTTTGTTATCTACTTACGTATGGTGGGTTCCGAAAGGGGTAGGCATGGTAATTCTGTGGGCGTCGATATGTGGTTTCTTTTGCGATATAGTTTTCAGTTCCGGCATATCTTCTCCGTACAGTATTGTCAGTTTCTTCATGCTGAAAAATATTTAAATTAATAATATAGTCAACGGCAGTACAGCTGTTTTAAGAGTAGTAGAGCTCTTTGTGTGTGGCTCGTCCGGGGAAGTACTACCACCACGCCTTTTTCTGCCGCCAAGCAGCAACGCTGTGAAGAGTGTGGTTGCCGGTGTAATTACAGGCACATGAGGCTTAACATCTGTATGCCTCAAGCTGATGGACGCAGGGCAGTGCATCGTAGAGCACGTTCCTATATCAGTGACTTATGAGGCAATGCTTTGTTATCGGCGATGGTTACCACTTAACATCAGGTGGGCCATCTGCTTGTTCCATCAGCTAGTTGTATAAAAAAACAATGAATACAAGTATGTACTAAAAGAATAATTATACACCGGAAACCACACTCTTCAAACCGAAACACAGCAACGCTACTTGGCGGCAGAAAAAGGCGTGGTGGTAAATAAATATATAATAAAAATAAGTAATAATATTTAACTAACACAGACATAATATATGTATAGAAATAATGAAATATGCAAAAAATAACAGTTAAAATTAGTGATAGATAATTTGCGAATGTCAAGACAATATTTCCATACAGCTATGTGAACTTGGCACCCGACTTTAAAAAAAATGATATTTTTTCGGTTTATTTGGTAGATTTAGGTTAGTAGTAGATAGTAGTGAAGTTATTTTCGTTTGTAGTAAAACCAAAAAAAAATTAAAAAAAAATAAAAAAATCGCGTCCCCCGACTTTGCAAAAATCAACTTTTTCCGGCTGATTCCTATAGATAAACGTTAGTAGTGGATTGTAGTGCAAGAATTTTCGTTTGTAGTAGTATAAACATAGAAAAAAATATTTTAGTTTTCGACTATTTATAAAAACGATATTTCCTACAAAAAATCGATTTGAAAGGCTAGATGATTACTACAAACGCTGAAAACGACTGAAAGAGGTTCGTAGAAGTTTGTAGTGCAAGAATTTTCGTTTGAAGTAAGCCAGAAAAAGCGAAAAATGAGTAAAACTTGATTTTAAGCATTGAACCCAGGATTACTTAAAGTAGAAGGGTTATACGATTACTACAAACGCTTAAAACGATGAAGATAGACTAGTAGAGGTTTGTAGTGAAAGAATTGTCATTTGTAGTAAGCCAGAAAAAGAGATAATTGAGAAAAACTTGTTTTTTTAATGAACCCAGGATTACTTAAAGTAGAAGGGTTATACGGTTACTACAAACGCTTAAAACGATAAAGATAGGTTAGCAGAGGTTTGTAGTGAAAGAATTTTCGTTTGTAGTAAGCCAGAAAAAGAGAAAATTGAGAAAAACGTGTTTTTTAGCAATGAACCCGGAATTACTTAAAGTAGAAGGGTTATACGGTTACTACAAACGCTTAAAACGATTGAGATAGGTTAGCAGAGGTTTGTAGTGAAAGAATTTTCGTTTGTAGTAAGCCAGAAAAAGAGAAAATTGAGAAAAACGTTTTTTTTACCAATGAACCCAGAATTACTTAAAGTAGAAGGGTTATACGGTTACTACAAACGCTTAAAACGATAAAGAAAGGTTAGCAGAGGTTTGTAGTGAAAGAATTTTCGTTTGTAGTAAACCAGAAAAAGAGAAAATTGAGAAAAACGTGTTTTTTAGCAATGTACCCGGAATTACTTAAAGTAGAAGGGTTATACGGTTACTACAAACGCTTAAAACGATGAAGATAGGTTAGTAGAGGTTTGTAGTGAAAGAATTGTCATTTGTAGTAAGCCAGAAAAAGAGATAATTGAGAAAAACTTGTTTTTTTAATGAACCCAGGATTACTTAAAGTAGAAGGGTTATACGGTTACTACAAACGCTTAAAACGATAAAGATAGGTTAGCAGAGGTTTGTAGTGAAAGAATTTTCGTTTGTAGTAAGCCAGAAAAAGAGAAATAAAGCCAGAAAAAGAGAAATAAGGTTAGCAGAGGTTTGTAGTGAAAGAATTTTCGTTTGTAGTAAGCCAGAAAAAGAGAAAATTGAGAAAAACGTGTTTTTTACCAATGAACCCAGAATTACTTAAAGTAGAAGGGTTATACGGTTACTACAAACGCTTAATACGACAAAGAAAGGTTAGCAGAGGTTTGTAGTGAAAGAATTTTCGTTTGTAGTAAGCCAGAAAAAGAGAAAATTGAGAAAAACGTTTTTTTTACCAATGAACCCAGAATTACTTAAAGTAGAAGGGTTATACGGTTACTACAAACGCTTAAAACGATAAAGAAAGGTTAGTAGAGGTTTGTAGTGACAGAGGAAATTGAGAAAACCTTGTTTTTTTGTAATCAACCCAGGATTACTTAAAGTAGAAGGGTTTTACGATTACTACAAACGCTTAAAACGATAAAGATAGGTTAGCAGAGGTTTGTAGTGAATGAATTTTCGTTTGTAGTAAGCCAGAAACAGAGAAAATTGAGAAAACTTGCCTTTTAGCAATGAACCCAGAATTACTTAAAGTAGAAGGGTTATACGGTTACTACAAACGCTTAAAACGATAGAGATAGGTTAGCAGAGGTTTGTAGTGAAAAAAATTTCGTTTGTAGTAAGCCAGAAACAGAGAAAATTGAGAAAACTTGCTTTTTAGCAGTGAACCCAGAATTACTTAAAGTAGAAGGGTTATACGGTTACTACAAACGCTTAAAACGATAAAGATAGGTTAGCAGAGGTTTGTAGTGAAAGAAATTTCGTTTGTAGTAAGCCAGAAACAGAGAAAATTGAGAAAACGTGCTTTTTAGCAATGAACCCAGGATTTCTTAAAGTAGAAGGGTTATACGGTTACTACAAACGCTTAAAACGATAAATTAAGGTTAGTAGAGGTTTGTAGTGAAAGAATTTTCGTTTGTAGTAAGCCAGAAACAGAGGAAATTGAGAAAAACTTGTTTTTTTGTAATCAATCCAGGATTACTTAAAGTAGAAGGGTTTAACGATTACTACAAACGCTTAAAACGATAAAGATAGGTTAGCAGAGGTTTGTAGTGAAAGAATTTTCGTTTGTAGTAAGCCAGAAACAGAGAAAATTGAGAAAAACGTGTTTTTTAGCAATGAACCCAGAATTACTTAAAGTAGAAGGGTTTTACGGTTACTACAAACGCTTAAAACGATAAAGATAGGTTAGCAGAGGTTTGTAGTGAAAGAATTTTCGTTTGTAGTAAGCCAGAAACAGAGAAAATTGAGAAAACTTGCTTTTTAGCAATGAACCCAGAATTACTTAAAGTAGAAGGGTTATACGGTTACTACAAACGCTAAAAACGATAAAGAAAGGTTAGCAGAGGTTTGTAGTGAAAGAATTTTCGTTTGTAGTAAGCCAGAAAAAGAGAAAATTGAGAAAAACGTGTTTTTTAGCAATGAACCCAGGATTACTTAAAGTAGAAGGGTTATACGGTTACTACAAACGCTTAAAACGATAAAGATAGGTTAGCAGAGGTTTGTAGTGAAAGAATTTTCGTTTGTAGTAAGCCAGAAAAAGAGAAAATTGAGAAAAACGTGTTTTTTACCAATGAACCCAGAATTACTTAAAGTAGAAGGGTTATACGGTTACTACAAACGCTTAAAACGATAAAGATAGGTTGGTAGAGGTTTGTAGTGAAAGAATTTTCGTTTGTAGTAAGCCAGAAACAGAGAAAATTGAGAAAAACGTGTTTTTTAGCAATGAACCCGGAATTACTTAAAGTAGAAGGGTTATACGGTTACTACAAACGCTTAAAACGATAGAGGTAGGTTAGCAGAGGTTTGTAGTGAAAGAATTTTCGTTTGTAGTAAGCCAGAAAAAGAGAAAATTGAGAAAAACGTGTTTTTTAGCAATGAACCCGGAATTACTTAAAGTAGAAGGGTTATACGGTTACTACAAACGCTTAAAACGATAGAGGTAGGTTAGCAGAGGTTTGTAGTGAAAAAAATTTCGTTTGTAGTAAGCCAGAAAAAGAGAAAATTGAGAAAAACGTGTTTTTTACCAATGAACCCAGAATTACTTAAAGTAGAAGGGTTATACGGTTACTACAAACGCTTAAAACGATAAAGATAGGTTGGTAGAGGTTTGTAGTCAAAGAATTTTCGTTTGTAGTAAGCCAGAAACAGAGGAAATTGAGAAAAACTTGTTTTTTTGTAATCAATCCAGGATTACTTAAAGTAGAAGGGTTTAACGATTACTACAAACGCTTAAAACGATAAAGATAGGTTAGCAGAGGTTTGTAGTGAAAGAAATTTCGTTTGTAGTAAGCCAGAAACAGAGAAAATTGAGAAAACTTGCTTTTTAGCAATGAACCCAGGATTTCTTAAAGTAGAAGGGTTATACGGTTACTACAAACGCTTAAAACGATAAAGATAGGTTTGTAGAGGTTTGTAGTGAATGAATTTTCGTTTGTAGTAAGCCAGAAAAAGAGAAAATTGAGAAAAACTTTGAGAAAAAGTCAAAAAATTGACAATTTAAATTTTCACAATTTTCTCTTGTTCTGGCTTACTACAAACGATAATTCTTTCACTACAAACCTCAGCTAACCTATCTTTATCGTTTCAAGCGTTTGTAGTAACCGTATAACCCTTCTACTTGAAGTAATCCTGGGTTCATTGCTAAAAACAAGTTTTTCTCAATTTTCTCTGTTTCTGGCTTACTACAAACGAAATTTATTTCACTACAAACCTCTACTCATCTATTTTTATCGTTTTCAGCGTTTGTAGTAACCGTATAACCCTTCTTCTTTAAGTAATCCTGGATTGATTACAAAAAACAAGTTTTTCTCAATTTCCTCTGTTTCTGGCTTACTACAAACGAAAATTCTTTTACTACAAACCTCTACTAACTAATCTCTATCGTTTTAAGCGTTTGTAGTAACCGTATAACCCTTCTACTTTATGTAATCCTGGGTTCATTGCTAAAAAACAAGTTTTTCTCAATTTTCTCTGTTTCTGGCTTACTACAAACAAAAATTCTTTCACTACAAACGTCTGCTAACCTATCTTTATCGTTTTAAGCGTTTGTAGTAACCGTATAACCCTTCTACTTTAAGTAATTCTGGGTTCATTGCTAAAAAACACGTTTTTCTCAATTTTCTCAGTTTCTGGCTTACTACAAACGAAAATTCTTTCACTACAAACCTCTGCTAACCTATCTTTATCGTTTTAAGCGTTTGTAGTAATCGTTAAACCCTTCTACTTTAAGTAAACCTGGATTGATTACAAAAAAACAAGTTTTTCTCAATTTCCTCTGTTTCTGGCTTACTACAAACGAAAATTCTTTCACTACAAACCTCTACCAACCTATCTTTATCGTTTTAAGCGTTTGTAGTAACCGTATAACCCTTCTACTTTAAGTAATTCTGGGTTCATTGGTAAAAAACACGTTTTTCTCAATTTTCTCTTTTTCTGGCTTACTACAAACGAAATTTTTTTCACTACAAACCTCTGCTAACCTACCTCCATCGTTTTAAGCGTTTGTAGTAACCGTATAACCCTTCTACTTTAAGTAATTCCGGGTTCATTGCTAAAAAACACGTTTTTCTCAATTTTCTCTTTTTCTGGCTTACTACAAACGAAAATTCTTTCACTACAAACCTCTGCTAACCTATCTTTATCGTTTTAAGCGTTTGTAGTAACCGTATAACCCTTCTACTTTAAGTAATCCTGGGTTCATTGCTAAAAAACACGTTTTTCTCAATTTTCTCTTTTTCTGGCTTACTACAAACGAAAATTCTTTCACTACAAACCTCTGCTAACCTTTCTTTATCGTTTTTAGCGTTTGTAGTAACCGTATAACCCTTCTACTTTAAGTAATTCTGGGTTCATTGCTAAAAAGCAAGTTTTCTCAATTTTCTCTGTTTCTGGCTTACTACAAACGAAAATTCTTTCACTACAAACCTCTGCTAACCTATCTTTATCGTTTTAAGCGTTTGTAGTAACCGTAAAACCCTTCTACTTTAAGTAATTCTGGGTTCATTGCTAAAAAACACGTTTTTCTCAATTTTCTCTGTTTCTGGCTTACTACAAACGAAAATTCTTTCACTACAAACCTCTGCTAACCTATCTTTATCGTTTTAAGCGTTTGTAGTAATCGTTAAACCCTTCTACTTTAAGTAATCCTGGATTGATTACAAAAAAACAAGTTTTTCTCAATTTCCTCTGTTTCTGGCTTACTACAAACGAAAATTCTTTCACTACAAACCTCTACCAACCTATCTTTATCGTTTTAAGCGTTTGTAGTAACCGTATAACCCTTCTACTTTAAGTAATTCTGGGTTCATTGGTAAAAAACACGTTTTTCTCAATTTTCTCTTTTTCTGGCTTACTACAAACGAAATTTTTTTCACTACAAACCTCTGCTAACCTACCTCTATCGTTTTAAGCGTTTGTAGTAACCGTATAACCCTTCTACTTTAAGTAATTCCGGGTTCATTGCTAAAAAACACGTTTTTCTCAATTTTCTCTTTTTCTGGCTTACTACAAACGAAAATTCTTTCACTACAAACCTCTGCTAACCTATCTTTATCGTTTTAAGCGTTTGTAGTAACCGTATAACCCTTCTACTTTAAGTAATCCTGGGTTCATTGCTAAAAAACACGTTTTTCTCAATTTTCTCTTTTTCTGGCTTACTACAAACGAAAATTCTTTCACTACAAACCTCTGCTAACCTTTCTTTATCGTTTTTAGCGTTTGTAGTAACCGTATAACCCTTCTACTTTAAGTAATTCTGGGTTCATTGCTAAAAAGCAAGTTTTCTCAATTTTCTCTGTTTCTGGCTTACTACAAACGAAAATTCTTTCACTACAAACCTCTGCTAACCGATCTTTATCGTTTTAAGCGTTTGTAGTAACCGTATAACCCTTCTACTTTAAGTAATTCTGGGTTCATTGGTAAAAAACACGTTTTTCTCAATTTTCTCTTTTTCTGGCTTACTACAAACGAAAATTTTTTCACTACAAACCTCTGCTAACCTATCTCTATCGTTTTAAGCGTTTGTAGTAACCGTATAACCCTTCTACTTTAAGTAATTCCGGGTTCATTGCTAAAAAAGACGTTTTTCTCAATTTTCTCTTTTTCTGGCTTACTACAAACGAAAATTCTGTCACTACAAACCTCTGCTAACCTTTCTTTATCGTTTTTAGCGTTTGTAGTAACCGTATAACCCTTCTACTTTAAGTAATTCTGGGTTCATTGCTAAAAAGCAAGTTTTCTCAATTTTCTCTGTTTCTGGCTTACTACAAACGAAAATTCTTTCACTACAAACCTCTGCTAACCTTTCTTTATCGTTTTTAGCGTTTGTAGTAATCGTTAAACCCTTCTACTTTAGTAATCCTGGATTGATTACAAAAAAACAAGTTTTTCTCAATTTCCTCTGTTTCTGGCTTACTACAAACGAAAATTCTTTCACTACAAACCTCTACCAACCTATCTTTATCGTTTTAAGCGTTTGTAGTAACCGTATAACCCTTCTACTTTGAGTAATTCTGGGTTCATTGGTAAAAAACACGTTTTTCTCAATTTTCTCTTTTTCTGGCTTACTACAAACGAAATTTTTTTCACTACAAACCTCTGCTAACCTATCTCTATCGTTTTAAGCGTTTGTAGTAACCGTATAACCCTTCTACTTTAAGTAATTCCGGGTTCATTGCTAAAAAACACGTTTTTCTCAATTTTCTCTTTTTCTGGCTTACTACAAACGAAAATTCTTTCACTACAAACCTCTGCTAACCTATCTTTATCGTTTTAAGCGTTTGTAGTAACCGTATAACCCTTCTACTTTAAGTAATCCTGGGTTCATTGCTAAAAAACACGTTTTTCTCAATTTTCTCTTTTTCTGGCTTACTACAAACGAAAATTCTTTCACTACAAACCTCTGCTAACCTTTCTTTATCGTTTTTAGCGTTTGTAGTAACCGTATAACCCTTCTACTTTAAGTAATTCTGGGTTCATTGCTAAAAAGCAAGTTTTCTCAATTTTCTCTGTTTCTGGCTTACTACAAACGAAAATTCTTTCACTACAAACCTCTGCTAACCTATCTTTATCGTTTTAAGCGTTTGTAGTAACCGTATAACCCTTCTACTTTAAGTAATTCTGGGTTCATTGGTAAAAAACACGTTTTTCTCAATTTTCTCTTTTTCTGGCTTACTACAAACGAAAATTCTTTAACTACAAACCTCTGCTAACCTATCTTTATCGTTTTAAGCGTTTGTAGTAACCGTATCACCCTTCTACTTTAAGTAATTCTGGGTTCATTGCTAAAAAGCAAGTTTTCTCAATTTTCTCTGTTTCTGGCTTACTACAAACGAAAATTCTTTCACTACAAACCTCTGCTAACCTTTCTTTATCGTTTTTAGCGTTTGTAGTAACCGTATAACCCTTCTACTTTAAGTAATTCTGGGTTCATTGCTAAAAAACAAGTTTTCTCAATTTTCTCTGTTTCTGGCTTACTACAAACGGAAATTCTTTCACTACAAACCTCTGCTAACCTATATTTATCGTTTTAAGCGTTTGTAGTAACCGTATAACCCTTCTACTTTAAGTAATTCCGGGTTCATTGCTAAAAAACACGTTTTTCTCAATTTTCTCTTTTTCTGGCTTACTACAAACGAAAATTCTTTCACTACAAACCTCTGCTAACCTATCTTTATCGTTTTAAGCGTTTGTAGTAACCGTATAACCCTTCTTCTTTAAGTAATTCTGGGTTCATTGGTAAAAAACACGTTTTTCTCAATTTTCTCTTTTTCTGGCTTACTACAAACGAAATTTTTTTCACTACAAACCTCTGCTAACCTTTCTTTATCGTTTTTAGCGTTTGTAGTAACCGTATAACCCTTCTACTTTAAGTAATCCTGGGTTCATTGCTAAAAAACACGTTTTTCTCAATTTTCTCTTTTTCTGGCTTACTACAAACGAAAATTCTTTCACTACAAACCTCTGCTAACCTATCTCTATCGTTTTAAGCGTTTGTAGTAACCGTATAACCCTTCTACTTTAAGTAATTCCGGGTTCATTGCTAAAAAACACGTTTTTCTCAATTTTCTCTTTTTCTGGCTTACTACAAACGAAAATTCTTTCACTACAAACCTCTACCAACCTATCTTCATTGTTAAAGGCAAGTTTTCTCAATTTTCTCTGTTTCTGGCTTACTACAAACGAAAATTCTTTCACTACAAACCTCTGCTAACCTATCTTTATCGTTTTAAGCGTTTGTAGTAATCGTAAAACCCTTCTACTTTAAGTAATCCTGGGTTGATTACAAAAAAACAAGTTTTTCTCAATTTCCTCTGTTTCTGGCTTACTACAAACGAAAATTCTTTCACTACAAACCTCTACCAACCTATCTTTATCGTTTTTAGCGTTTGTAGTAACCGTATAACCCTTCTACTTTAAGTAATTCTGGGTTCATTGCTAAAAAGCAAGTTTTCTCAATTATCTCATTTTCTGGCTTACTACAAATGACAATTCTTTCACTACAAACCTCTACTAACCTATCTTCATCGTTTTAAGCGTTTGTAGTAATCGTATAACCCTTCTACTTTAAGTTATCCTGGGTTCAATGCTTAAAAACAAGTTTTACTCATTTTTCGCTTTTTCTGGCTTACTACAAACGAAAATTTTTGCACTACAAACTTCTACGAACCTCTTTCAGTCGTTTTCAGCGTTTGTATTAATCATCTAGCCTTTCAAATCGATTTTTTGTAGGAAATATCGTTTTTATAAATAGTCGAAAACTAAAATATTTTTTTCTATGTTTTCTGTACTACTACAAACGAAAATTCTTGCACTACAATCCACTACTAACGTTAAAAATCTACCAAATAAACCGAAAAAATATCATTTTTTTTAAAGTCGGGTGCCAAGTTCACATAGCTTTTCCATACCTTAACAATCCTCTCCATCCAAGGGTTGTCTTGAAGAAATCGCTTTCAGCAATAAGAGCGCGCATTGTACTATTTTAGTTTATATTTTTAGGTGTACTTTTGTTCAGTTTGGTGTACAAAAAAGTATTTTGATTCAATCATTCATGCAAGACATAAAAACAAGGACATGTATGTTTTATTATTTTTTTCAAAAAAAATATTATGTGTAGTTATCGGATAATCGGATGCATATTTACCTAAAGTAAATTTTTGGCTAACAAATTATGGAAGCAGCTTCTTAGGATACTTTTATTAAAACCAAAATCGCAGGATTGCATAAAATGTATACCTGTATACATCCGATTATTTATGTCACTTAAATTTGAATTTCCTGGGATCCCGGGGTTTTTAGACATAAGTAAAATTTTAATTTCCCGGGTCTCGGGTTTTGCGATAAAAAGTGCTTTCCATAATAGCCAACATCTCAACTTTAGGTAAATATGCATCCGAATATCCGATCTCTAATTATGAGGCATAATACTTTTAATGATTATTATAATAATTCCAACAGTGCCCCACTATTGAGCCAAAAACTAAAAATGTATTGATCCGTGGCGTGCCCTAAATATTGTGTAGCGTGCCATCAATGGTACGCATGCCACTAGTTCGCCATCCCTGGCCTATGGAGTAATCAGAGGCACGTCCATTACCTGTATCCTGCGAAGTAGTACTGCGCCAACAGCCACCCCAGTTCCACCATAAAGTTGATCTGAAGAGAACACTTCAGCTCGCCCAGACTTGTGTCTAGGATTTCTGGAAAAAAATGTTACACGTTGTATAGTGCTAGAAAAATGTCAAGGAAATTATATTTAGCTTTTTTTCTATCCACAGAGCTATAATCTATCTATCTTTCTACATATCTAGCTCTATCTATTAATCTGTAGTAGTAAGGCGAATGGATACCCCGATACTAGCGCCACTACATATTTTATTTAATCATTACGTTAAACAAAGGACTTATCAAAAATTCGGACCGCGCGTAGACGATACCTATTACAAGCTTTTTTTAATGTATCTGTAATAGTTTGGTTTTGTGTTACTCAGTCAGATACCTTGTTTGGAGAGCTTGGTGGCCACCAATAGGAACTAAACTCTTGAAACAAGTATCTGCCTAAATAATACAATACAAAACTATTACAGATACATTAAAAAAAAGCTTGTGATAGGTATCGTGTACGCGCGGTCCGATTTTTTGATAATTCCTTTGTATAACGTAATGATAAAATAAAATATGTAGTGGCGCTAGTATCGGGGTAGCCATTCGCCTTAAGTAGTATTAAAACACTTAAGGAAGGTTATAGAATTCTCCTGAGTATGTGTCTCGATGGCAGATTTGATGGTAGTACAGAAAATTGGTTAGCATCTTGCCTTTAGGTCGGATTACTGTCAGAAAGTCTTCTATTCAACTGTCTGTCTGTCCGTCTTCTTGTCTGTTAGTCTGTCTGTCTTCTTGTCTGTCAGTCTGTATTCTTGTCTGTCTGTGTCTTCTGGTCAGTCTGTCCGTCTTCTTGTCTGTTAGTCTGTCTGTCTTCTTGTCTGTCAGTCTGTATTCTTGTCTGTCTGTGTCTTCTGGTCAGTCTGTCCGTCTTCTTGTCTGTTAGTCTGTCTGTCTTCTTGTCTGTCAGTCTGTATTCTTGTCTGTCTGTGTCTTCTGGTCAGTCTGTCTGTCTTCTTGTCTGTCTGTCTTTTTGTCT
The DNA here is from genome assembly GCA_932294275.1 of Chloroclysta siterata. Lineage (NCBI taxonomy): Eukaryota > Metazoa > Arthropoda > Insecta > Lepidoptera > Geometridae > Chloroclysta > Chloroclysta siterata. The sequence continues at coordinate 6,364,630 of OW028595.1, forward strand.
GTCTGTCTTCTTGTTTGTCTGTCTTCTTGTTTGTCTGTCTTCTTGTCTGTCTGTCGGTCTATAATAAAATCAGCAAGTAGTAAAAACCACTTACCTTGGAAGGTTATAGAATTCTCCTGTGTATGAGTCTCGATGGCAGATTTGATGGTGGTATAGAATACAAAGTAAGGGGCGCACTTGGCATGCTCTTCGCTTTTAGGTCGGATTACTGTCTGTCTGTCTTCTTGTCTATCTGTCTGTCTTCTTGTCTATCTGTCTGTCTTCTTGTCTGTCAGTCTGTCCGTCTTCTTGTCTGTTAGTCTGTCTGTCTTCTTGTCTGTCAGTCTGTATTCTTGTCTGTCTGTGTCTTCTTGTCAGTCTGTCTTCTTGTCTGTCTGTCTGTCTTCTTGTTTGTCTATCTTCTTGTTTTTCTGTCTTCTTGTCTGTCTGTCGGCCTATAATAAAATCAGCAAGTAGTAAAAACCGCTTACCTTGGAAGGTTATAGAATTCTCCTGTGTATGCGTCTCGATGGCAGATTTGATGGTGGTATAGAATACAAAGTAAGGGCCGCACTTGGCATGCTTGGCTAGCATCTTGCCTTTAGGTCGGATTACTGTTAGGAAGTCTTCTACTCGGCGAGTGGGAGCCACTATGGGCCGGTAATCGGGAGCTGAAAAGAAAAATTAGCTTAGAAAAATCTTTATTGCACAATAAACTTAATGCTAGTAAGCATTTTCTTCCATTTAACTTTTTTGAGAGCACTGGTGGTCTAGTGGTAGCGGCCCCGCCTTCCGATCCTAAGTTTTCGAAACGTGTCGGGCACCAATGAGTTTTTCTGTTGAAAAATGTATGTGCACAATGCCAGTACTCTCAAACGGTGAAGGAAAACATCGTGAGGAAACCGGCATGCCGTAGAGCCTAAAAAGTTCTATAACATGTGTCAAGTGCTCGAAAGGAGCCTCTTGAGGCGCACTTAAAATCCTTTCACCACACTGTTTCGAAAGTCAAAGTCAACGTCAAAATGTATTTATTCAATAAAATCACAAGGATCACTTTGAAACGTCTTAAAGCTAGGTGACTCTAGGTGCCAGTTCCACGCGACCAAAGCCTAGAAGAACAGCCACCAAACTTACGGTAAAGAAACTAGTGACACGACAAGAGAGAGAGACGTCAGCTATCTAGTTCCCAGATTAAATCAAAAAGCCTCTTTATACCTTTAATTAAATTAAATTACTTAGCTATATATGTATAACATGAAACATTTTTTATGTAGTTTATGTTAATGTTCTTAGGGGGTAAAAAATGTTCAGTACCCCAAGTCTGAGTTTAGCATACCAGAAAGGCCTGTACCCCAAGTATGACTTGTGTTTACCATACTTGGTTTTTCGTTCTTGTTCCGTGTTCATTGCGGGTTTTGTATGAAGACGCGATAGAGATACCGATACGGAACTTTATGTTGCAAGTATGATGAAAATTAGCAGTAGAACATTAAAGTTCCGTATCGGTATCTCTATCGCGTCTTCATACAAAACCCGCAATGAACACAGAACAAAAAAGAAAAACGAAAAACCAAATATGGTAAACACAACTCATACTTGGGGTACTGAAGTTACGAAAAACTAAACGGGAAAAATAAAACTCACGACTTTGGGGTACATGACCTGAGCTCCGTTGGGGCTATACAATAGTTTTTATGCACATTTAATAAATAAAATCTTAAATATACCTTACCTTTCCTATAATCCAAATTCCGATTATTAACGCCTCTAACTTCGCTTACAGTTCCTACATTTCTACTGCTCGTACTGCTCGCGCCGTCATTTCTACTGCTCACGTCAGCACTTCTACTGGTCGCGCCCGCATTTCTACTGATAATTTCGTCAATTCTACTGCTGCTCGCGTCAGCACTTCTACCAGCAGTGTTCTGTTGGGGAGTTTGTGCTGTGTTTGAGTTAGATATTGTGGCCTCAGCTTGTGATACCCTGAAATTTATTAATAAGAATGTAGGTAAATAAATAAGTAACAGTAATATAGCTAAGGGGCCGTTCAAGTATTACGTAAGCAGATTTATTACAATTATTTACCCCCCCCCCCTTGTCAGCAAAAGTAAACAAAGCTTTTACCCCCCCTCCACCCATGCTTACGTAAACATTGGTATTATGCATTTTCCTTTTAAGGCGAAGACGAGAGCTAATGTGACTCTCGCTCGCACGTTTCGACATGTTGAAAGATATAAAATCACTAAACTCATTTTCGAAAAATCGCAATCAACCATTTTGTGTGCAATCACATTGCAGACAGTTTAGTAAAAAATTCATTTTGATCGATACAAGTATTCCTACTTAAAAGTTTGCTTATGTACGAAAACTAGTAAAGTAAACTTTTGAGTAGGAAAACACGTATCGATTAAAATGAAATTTTTACTAAACTGTGTGCAATGTGATTGCACACAAAATGGTTGATTGCGATTTTTCGAAAATGAGTTTAGTGATTTTATATCTTTCAACATGTCGAAACGTGCGAGCGAGAAGTTGTTTGATAGTTGTCAGCCCCTTAATGTAATGAATTCTGTTTTTTTATTGATTCATGAGCAGCAGTGACGGAAGAAATTTAGACAAGTGAATAATAAATAGCACGCGGTAATTCCCCTACTCGGTTCTAAGCGAGTAAGTACCTAAACGTATTCATTATTTGTGTGAATCCCCGAATATGCGTTTCGTTTTCAAGCATAGACAATGTGTGGGTTGCCATATGTGTAAAAAAGTAAATATTTACTGCTGACGTAATCACCATCTAGACCCCCCCACCCCCCATGTCATCAAAAGTAAGCAAAGCATAGACCCCCCGCCCCCCTAGTGCTTACGTAATACTTGAATGGTTCCTAACGGAAACTGTAAAACTGAAACAGCTTCATAAGTTTGATGCCAAGGCACGGTAGTTATCCCCTCAGATCTCTTTTGATCAACCTATTTTGTTTGTTTTTATGATTTACAATGAAGACTTTTCTTGTTTGATTGTGATTTTTCGAAATTTAAGAATAGTAGAGCTCTTTGTGTGTGGCTCGTCCGGGGAAGTACTACCACCACGCCTTTTTCTGCCGCCAAGTAGCAACGCTGTGTTTCGGTTTGAAGAGTGTGGTTGCCGGTGTAATTGCAGGCAAATGTGGCTTAACATCTGTATGCCTCAAGTTGATGGACGCAGGGCAGGGCATCGTAGGGCACATTCCTATTGTGCTTGACATACAAGGCAATGCTTTGTTATAGGTGATGGTTACCACTTAACATCAGGTGGGCCATCTGCATGTTTCATCAGCTAGTATTATAAAAAAAATTGAGTTTAGTGATTTTATATATTTCAACATGTCGAAACGTGCGAGCGAGAGGTACATTAGCTCTTGTCTTCGCCTTTACTCACCAGCCTTCTGCATCTTTCCATGGAGTGTACAAATCTCTCTCAACGATCACATCCAGCTGTTCCATGATTGCCAATCGCTCCATCACATACTTCTCCGGTATTGGATAGGTGCCTGTGCCCGAGTACTGGTCTAGAATGGACTCCACTGAAAACACATAATTATTTTTATTTTTATTTGTTTTATAGTGTTTACCTACACTTAAGGAAAATCACAAAGATTTAATATAGTCCCAAAAGTTATACCCGAGTGGGATTTGAACCCACGACCTTCCCCTTGATACGGGGCCGCGCTAACCAACTGCGCCATCGGATTCTAATCACACTCGACGGATAACTCAGGGACATGCTACTACGGTACTTATGCGACCGTGGTTCCATCTACATGTCTGACAGTCGTGGGTTCAAATCCCACTCGGGTATAACTTTTGGGACTATATTAAATCTTTACATAATTATTTGTTGAATACTACTGTTCTGAGCTGTAGAGATAGAGAAAGGTGGACGGAGCTGGAAGAGTGCTAGCTGGTCACTTTCAAACTGCCTCTAATTCTAATTCTAATTCTAATTCACGGTGGGGGAATGAGATCTGCACTGACATCCCGCAGTGGGGTGTATTGTGCATTATCCCCCTGCTAACCTCACCCCAGCCAGCCCAGCTCCTTAAAGTAGCTCTAATAAACTCATTCCTTATCTTATCCATTCTCCATCTTCCCAGCAGAATGTGTTGGCATAATCCAAGCTGATAGAGCAGTACTACGAAGAAATGTGACAGGTAACAACATGAGAATTCTATTGTGAAGTACATTTTAACATTAAAAAAAACCTGTATGTACAAATGTAATCCAGTCCCCATAGCTTTGCTTTTTTTTTTATACCACTAGCTGATGGAACAAGCAGATGACCCACCTGATGTTAAGTGGTAACCATTACCTATAACAAAGCATCGCCTCGTAAATCACGCACTATAGGAACATGCCCAACGCTGCACTGCTCTGCTTCAATCAACTTGAGGCATAGAGATGTTAAGTCTCATGTGCCTGTAATTACAACGGCAACCACACTCTTCAAACCAAAGCGTGGTGGTAGTACTTCCCCGGACGAGCCACGCACAAAGAGTTCTACTACTCTTAGTTAGGCTCGATAGCGCTGTGTGGAAAGTCAACCAATATTTAACGCCGGCAAAATAAATAAGGTAATACGCGCTAAATAGTAATATTCAATATATATTTATTTACTTACGGTGTTTATGACTGAACTCCCTGAAGTGTGCAGGGTTTCTCCTATAGCATTTTTCTCCATAATCGCACTCCTTCTTCACTCTTTTCGGTCTATTATTATCTGAAATACAGATGCAAACGTATACAAGAGAAAAAATTATCGGTTGGAAGGAAATCTATGATAGTACATACCTTTAGTATTCTTTGCTAGCAGACTTAAAAGAGAAGTATAAAAGTCTACCTACCTCCCATACCGTCTTTGCGCTTATTTGTGTTCATCACTTTTACTTTGTAAAATAACTAAAAGTAAAAATTCTTCACAATTCATTCACCAATTATATGTAGTGTAGGGGATTGTGGATGGACTAGTGAGTAGTGAATAATAGGGATGGCGATCTGAAATCGATTAATCGACGAATAGATTTTACGGGCTGTTAAAATCGTTGTTTAAATATCCATACAGTGAATACATATTATTTTACCCTAGAAAATAGACACTCATTTTTTTTTGTTCTGAAACCAATATTTTTTATTATTTTTCACAATGTGCATGATATTTTTTTCTATAATGATGCCTTTCTTATTTTCCATAAAATGGATTTATACTTACATTGTAAATGCAAACTCGAAAAACTATAGATTTTTGAGAAATCGATCTTTAAAACCTCGATTTTTTTGAGAATAGATGCATCAGATTGGAAATCGAATCGATTTAAAAATCGATATTTTTCAAAAAGAATCCCATCCTTAATAATGAGCGAGTGAATAAAAAGAAAAAGGAAAGAGTTAGTAGAAAGCTGTAGAAAGCATGGATCAAGTAAATTGTATACTTGATCTGTAAAATCTATGGTAGAAAGACATCCTTGACATATCGAAGATAATGACAACAATGAAAGTGTTAAGGCCGCTCCACATTCTCAAGAGAATCTCGCGAGAACGCGAGAAACATGCGAGAAACGTGAATGTGGAACCGATTCTCTTATTCTTCTCAAGTTCTCGCGTAGTTCTCCGGCCTTTCTCCACTTTTTGTCGGTATTTTGGCGCGAGACAAAGGAGCGCGAGAACGTGAGAAAAGGCGAGAACGTGTATTGACTCATTTGACTCCACACTCGCATGTTTCTCAGTAGCGCGCGAGCCGCCGACTTGAACGGTTGTATGTTGTGTACCTACCACGTGGCGTTCTACCTTCTTTTTAATAACTTTTTTCTCTTTAGCATACGCATAATTATAATATGCGAATGCGCATAACAATAAACTTGTCGCAGCGGTTACTTCTGCGTCCATCGTCAACGAGCGCGAGAACTGTAGTGAGAACTATTTGAGAACTTTGTGAGAGTGTGTACCCAAAGAAGTTCTCGCTACAGTTCTCGCTGAGAATCTCCGGAGATTCTCGCGTGAATGTCTCGTGAGAATATGGAGCGGCCTTTATACTTTCACATTGTAAACACCATTTCAAAACCAAACTATGTCAAACGCACACGTACATAATCATTTGAACCTTTTAAACCTAACCTTTGAACCTAAGTATAGTACCTCCATGATTTGAACCGAGCAATTAAATTTGAATTAAATGGAATATACAAGCATGCATGCGCGCCGCCCGCCGCGGTAGCTTTCTGCTTTTTAGGGTACCTGTTTTGGACGTATCGTCGGCGTCGTATAGCCGTGGGTAGAAGGAGTCAGACGTACGCGTCTGGAGCGGCTCATACCGTAGTAGGCCGTCATTACCGGCTCTATTTCTTTTGGAGCGGCTCAACAGCTCTCATGCCAGCCTAATATAAATTTTATTTCTAGGTAGATAGGGTCTACATTAGAAAAAAGATATCCAGATCAAAAATTTTGCTAAATGAATTTGAATTATTTCGTCTAGATAATAAGATCTAATTTCCAATGCAGCATTTTTGGAGCCGCTCATCTGTGGAGCGGTTCTCAGGTCTACTCATAAAATGTGATACACAACTCAAACGGTTCAAAGATTGGTTTTATGATAAACAGAACCCTGAACCGTTTGAGTAGAATATTTATTTTGATTCATTGGGAGGTTTACTACGTACTCGAACCGTTGAATCGTTTGAAGTAATATCTGCGCAGGCAAGTGACTTATGAAGTAAGGATAAATTGAAAGGAATAGGGTTCTTTTTAGAAAAGCTGGTTTATAAGTTGGTGCGGTGGTAAATAATTTGCATCAAAATTTTCTGTAGTATCTTTTATTGAATAAAAAGGTTGTGTATATATAAATAAGGTTCATTTTACAAAGTTAACTAAATTTACTAGAGGGTTTTTTCGACTGCCCGTGAATTCTCTCACGCGGTAGCAATGATTGCTAACATAATTTTTGAAGGAATATTTTCCGATAAGAAGCGAAGACAAGCGTTCCTAACGCTACATAATAATAATAAAATGTGATATTAATAAAAAATGTAGCAATACGGTGGTAAATAATTTGCATTAACATTTTTATTGTTGTTCTTTTATTGAATAAGGTTAATTTTACAAAGTTGAAATAAATTTAATTGATGATTATTTCGTCTGCCCGTGGCTTCACTCACGCGGTAGCAATGATTGCTAACATAATTTTTGAAGGATTTTTACCCGATAAGAAATTTTACGCAATATAATAAGACTAGCAGCGAAACCCGGCGTTGCTCGGGTTGAAATACATCGCATGTACTGACGAAAAGTCACTGGATTTCGGTTTATATATCGTCAAATATCTTCTAGTACCAAAACACTCTAGAATATTCAAATAGTTAGGTCGTTTTCGTTTCTCGAAATTACTTGAATTTGTTTAATTACTGTTCACTCGTAGGTAGGTACCTACTTTGAATGATCTTCAAGTTGTAGGCATTTTGGAATTTTTTAGATCATTTCAGAAAATTTTAGAATTTTCTAGATCATTTCAGAAACTTTCTACAACATTCTAGTTCGATTACAACAATTGCGACCATTTTGGAACTTTCTAGATCATTTCAGAAATGTTTCGAATTTTCTAGACCATTTCGGATCAATTTTATCGATTGCACACATTTTGGAACTTTCTAGATCATTCCAGAAGCTTTCAGAAATATTCTAGATCGATTATAATAATTGCACGGCTTTTTGGATCATTCCAGAAAGTTTTAGAATTTTCTAGATTGATTTCATCAGTTGCACACATTCTGGAACTTTCTAGATAATTCCCGAGATTCCCGAGATTTTAATAATTTTACAGAGGTTTTCTGTCCTACTCTAACATGTTTAGTTAGAGAAGGACAGATATATATTATTCCACATTTTCGCCACCCACAACCACCCACTTCCACCCACCCCGACCAAACTCCCTTATGCACACCAGGAGACCAAGGGGTATTTGCCATCCCAACGGGAAGTTGATCGAAGTTGCGGATCATAGAGAAAAACGTGGACACACGTACGAACATTAGCATTTTATATAATATATTAAGATTAAGATTAAAAAATTTAATGCTTTCGTAAATTAGGTAGGATAGAATAGTAAGTAGGTAAGTAAGTTAGATAACAAAGTCGTGTCTTCGCTGCTCCTGCAATTGCTCGATGCTTGCTTGAAGTCTTGGCACTGTTTTTTTTTAAACAACTATTGATGGAACAAGCAGATACTGTACTGTACCCTGAAAATCTGAGCCGTTTGACCGCGGTTCAACTCCGGCTCGAGACTGTAAATGAACTGATGCGCTGCGGATCATTTTTTTTTTTGTGAGTTACCCATGGCTAGCGTCGTAGTAGCTTGCAGCCACTGGAATTTTCACTCTGCTTACAAACAGAGTACACCTTTTCCTAATGTGTACCTAATCCTTGGGATCATAAATGCTATACGTAATATACTCTTTGAATCCATGACATCCATGGATGCATGTCAGTCACATCAAGCATTAAGCTAGAGCCGTTATGTGACATCCTGATTCCAGCCAGCCAGAACTAGAATTCTAAATAAAAAATAAAATGTCAATAATGACGGATGTCCGATTGATTTTGTGATACAATTATTTAATAATTCGTGTTTGTGATTGTGATTTAAAAATTGTATCTATTATTTATTTTTAGCACGTAAAATTACTTGTGTAAATACCTATTAAAATATTACCTACAACCAGGCAAGAAATGTTTACTACTTTATTATTCATAGTCAAAAACTTTGCGAATTTATATTTCAATCTCATTTCTTTATAGGATACCTGTTTCGTTGGTAAGCCTTCTAATATAACGTTCGTACACTCAAGCATATTATTATCACCATTGTATAATTTGATAGATTATAGCTACAGAGGGCAGGATACAAAACAGCAAAATCAAAATCAAAACAGTCTTTATTCAGTACAATCACAAGGATCACTTTGAAAGCTTACTTACAGCTGTAGTTTATTTAGATAACATTTCACTAGTTGACCCAGAGTTTCATATTCACTGGCCAAGCCAACCCACAGTACACTGCATAAGTTAATTTTATTATCTGGTTCATTTGTATTATAGCCCGTGAAGACTTAACTTTGTCTATAGGTGTCGCGATTTTCCAGTCACACTAAGATATTAGCGCTTTGAATCTAGTTCCTTGTCTTATTTGTGACTTTATCCAAGACTTCACACCTTCACACCATGTAGTTCAGCTCAAAGTCAAAGTCAAGAGGTATTTATTCAATAAAATTACAAGGATCGCTTTGAAACTTCTTAAAGCTAGGTGACTCTAGGTGCTAGTTCCACGTGACCAAAGCCTAGAAGAACAGGCAACAAACTTATGGCTTGGTTCCTACCGCTCTATTGTATGAACCTGTTACAAACTGCTCGGTAAAGTCACTTACCAAACAATAAGATTTTTCTTTCTTTCTATAGGTATTCTGTTCAATTTTACATCAACAAAGACAGATATCCATTCTTATCTTTGTTGACCATAATCCAATCATCTGACATCATCTTTTAATTGGTTTGGTTAAACTATAGCAATCCGGTATCTGGGTTGAGGATTGGGGGTAGGGGGGTCGCAAGTGGGGGCAGATGGGAAGGATCCCTCGAGTCCTTTTGTCCAGGAGATGAAAAATTATAACTTCACTTTTTTAGCTTTATTTATGAAGAGACTCCAAATTTTCCAATACAATACGCAGCCCAGGGTCCTGTTATTGTACGACCAGTAATAAAAAGGATATTAATGTACAGCCTGATAATCGGAATCTATTAGAACTGACCAAAACGATGCCTCGTCTTGCGAGATATAATTCAGAGATTAGTCCAAATAAAAGAAACCTTTTCTGGCACGCTTCGCTCGCCTCGTGCGTAGTTTATATGTTCTAACATAACCTAACATGTCGGATCCGCCCTATTAAGTTTCTTATGTCATCTTGTACTGTAGATCTTATTGTGAAATAGAAAACAATCTCATGAAAGAAATTTCAATCAAAGTTCCCGCCTTCAGGATTTTTTCTAAGTACGATTTCCCGCTAAGATCATGACGCGATGACGATTAATAAGATTTTTTTGACGCCTTTCATTTCAAGCATTTCTTACATGTTTTTGAAAATTCACCTTGCGACGCGTCTCGGTACATGAATTTTTTGGGTAAGTACATCGTAAAATTTCGAAATGCATCTCCTCGATCAAAAAATAGCTTAAAAGGTTTATGCTGAACCCTAACAAGACCCCTAAGTGAAAATCTTAGTTAAACCCAGATACCGGATTGCTATAGCCAACCCATCGGATTTAAGTTAAGGTTTTTGTGACTAAAACAAATATTTTATATTCTATTCTAATATACAACAAATATGCAAGGGATGCGCAGTGGCAGCTATTTTAACAAAAACCTTCTTTTCCAGTACCATGAGGGGCAGTTTCTCCAAGCAATCCTCAGATAGTGAAGACAGCGTCCCCCTCAATGTATTCACCAGGACGAAGGAACCTTCCTCTGATAGTGACGACAGTGTACCACTTGACTTTATCTCGAAACTGTACAATCCTTCCTCGGATAGCGACGATGGATCCCCCCTTGGTACACTGACGCCATATGATCCATGCGCCTACTCAACTCTCTGTAATCAGGCTCTTCAGACATGCGACCTTTGCGATGACATTTTCACTACAAGGTAAATGTTATTTTGTTTGGAATCATTTAATAAGATTTTTTTGACAAAATTCTCTACCGAGCATTACTTGATTCCTCTTTCGTGCTAAGGTCTAAAGTAAAACGTGATATTCGCGAAATTGCGGGCCTCAAGCAGGTCCAAATATAATACTTGGACTTGCCTCTTGACTACCACCTACTTTAATTTTCGGAGCGTACGGATCGCATCACGAGATCTCAGTTCGGGGCGAACCACTAGTACCTAATACCCCGTTTACACTCAGCTCATGCCCATGGAAATGTGCAGAGACAGGCGCAGGGACTTGGGTAATGCGAGAATTGGACGGCAACACATTTCCGTCCACGCGAATTGCAGCGCGAATGGCTAAATGTAAACGCGCTTTATTGCTTAGCTCTGCAGTTTAACTCAAATAGATTGAAAACTCTTTATTGTACTCCACAAGAAAATAACATAACATATGACTATGGCGATAAGCGATAACTTCCAGACAAACTTTAGAAGGACAGGATTTTAACTACTTACTGTTTTAGGTACCTAAAACCAGCTCAAAGACAGCCTTCACAGCTCAGTTGGTAGTTGCTCTGCCTTCTGTGCTGTAGGCCGTGAGTTCGATCCCCACAAACACAGTGAACATAGTTTGTTCTCTGTCTGGGTTTTATTAAGTATTATAAGTATGTATTTACAAAAAAAAAGTATATAAGTATTTGAGAAGAGTTTGGGGCTAGGTAGTGTTGTGTGGAAAGTCCACCAATACTTTTGTGTTTACAAAAACTAAAAATATTTAATTTCTGTTTCAGATTTGCAAGCATCAAGCATAATTCAACCCATATTATAATACCTCTCTTAAATCTTAACGTTCACCAATGTGACCATTGCCTGTTCCATTTCACCTCTCTCGAAGATCTCTACACCCATGCTACCTCCAAGAACCACAAGACATCACAGTTCCCCGACGAGACGTCTCAGATCCCGGACAAGACATCGCAGATCTCGATCAAGACATCACAGTTCCCCGACAAGACTTTACAGATCCCGGACAGGTCATCGCAGAACCCGGGCAATACATCACAGTTCCTTGACAAGACATTACAGATCGCGGACAGGACATCGCAGAAACCGGACAAGACATCACAGTTCCCCGTCAAGACATCTCAGATCCTGGATCGGACATCGCAGATCCTAGACAGGACATCGCAGGTTCCGAAAAAGACATCACAGATCCCGGACAGAACATCGCAGATCACGGACAAGACATCAAACTTCCCCGAGAAGACATCGCAGGTACACAAGGAGTCACTGCAGGGTAGGGTACAGAATAAATTACTTGTCAAATGTCCAAACAATAAAAAAGAGGATTCAGACCATATTAATGCAGCGATCATTCATGTGTATGACGTAAGTAGCGGATCGGAAAGTGACATTGATTTGATAGATCTTTGTGACACTGACACAGAAGAGACGCCAAATATCTGTGAAAGGGTAACTGGTAGTCCTGAAAGAGAGAATGGTGAATCGGAAATAGAGAATGGTAATCTGAGAAGAGAACATAGCAATTCTGAAAGAGAAAAAAATACTCCGGAAACAGAGAATGATAATCTAGAAAGAGAAATTACTAATCTAAGAAGGGAACATGCTTATCCGGCAAGAGAAATTAGCATTCCGAGACGGGAAAACATCAATTTAGAAAGAGAAAATAGAAGGCTGGAAAGAGAGAATGGTAATCTGGAAAGAGAAATTACTAATCTGAGAAGGGAACATGCTTATCCGGCAAGAGAAATAAGTAATCCGAGAAGTGAACAAATCAATTTGGAAAGAGAAAATAGTACTCTGGAAAGCGATAATGGTAATTTGGAAAAAGAAATTGGAAACCAGATAAAGAAACATGATGATCGGGGAATTGGTAATTCGACAAGGAAACATCGCAATTCAGAAAGACGCAATAGTACTCAAGAAAGAGAGAAAAGTGATTCGGGAAAAGACATTACTAATCTGAGAAGGGAACATGCTTATTCGGCGAGAGAAATTAGTATTCCGAGAAGGGAACATTTCAATTTGGAAAAAGAAAAAAGTACTCTGGAGAGAGAGGATCGTAATTCGGAAAGAGAAATTGGAAATCACAGAAAGAAACATGATAACCCACCAAAAGGAATTGGTAATTCGAGAAGAAAACATGGCGATTCGGAAATAGGAAATAGTGCTCGAGAAAGAGAGAAAGGTGATTTGGAAAGAGAAATTACTAATATGAGAAGGGAACATGCTTATCCGGACGATTCGGAAAGAAGAAAAAGTAATCTCGAAAGAGGAATTGGTAATCAGAGAAAAAAACATGATAATCCACCTAAAGGAATTGGTAATTCGAGAAGGAAACATGGCAATTCGGTAAGAGCCAATAGTACTCCGCAAAGAGAAGAGAAGACAAAAGAACATGCTCATCCAGTGAGAGAAATTGGTAATCCGAGAAAGGAACATGGCAATTCGGAAAGAGGCAATAGTATTTCGCAAAGAGAGAATGTTATTCTAGAAAGAGAAATTACAAATCTGACAAAAGAACATGCTCATCCAGTGAGAGAAATTGGTAATCCGAGAAAGGAACATGGCAATTCGGAAATAGGAAATAGTACTCGTGAAAGAGTGAAAGGTGATTTGAAAAGAGAAATTACTAATATCAGAAGGGAACATGCTTATCCGAACAATTCGGAAAGAGGAAAAAGTAATCTCGAAAGAGAGAATGGTGTTTCGGAAGGAGAAATTGGTAATCAGAGAAAAAAACATTATAATCCACCAAAAGGAATTGGTAACTCTAGAAGGAGACATGGCAATTCGGAGAAGCAAAGGGAGAATGGTATTGTAGAAAGAGAAAATACTAATATGACAAAAGAACATGCTCATCCAGCGAGAGAAATTAGTAATCCGAGAAGGGAACATTTCAATTTGGAAAAAGAAAAAAGTACTCTGGAGAGAGAGGATCGTAATTCGGAAAGAGAAATTGGAAATCACAGAAAGAAACATGATAATCCACCAAGAGGAATTGGTAATTCGAGAAGAAAACATGGTGATTCGGAAATAGGAAATAGTGCTCGAGAAAGAGAGAAAGGTGATTTGGAAAGAGAAATAACTAATATGGGAAGGGAACATGCTTATCCGGACAATTCGGAAAGAGGAAAAAGTAATCTCGAAAGAGAGAATGGTGTTTCGGAAGGAGAAATTGGTAATCAGAAAAAAGAACATGATAATCCACCAAAAGAAATTGGTAACTCGAGAAGGAAACATGGCAATTCGGAAAGAGGCAATAGTACTCCGCAAATAGAGAATGTTATTCTAGAAAGAGAAATTACTAATCTGTCAAAAGAACATGCTCATCCAGCGAGAGAAATTGGTAATCCGAGACAGGAACATGGCAATTCGGAAAGAGGCAATAGTACTCCGCAAAGAGAGAATGTTATTCTAGAAAGAGAAATTTCTAATCTGACAAGAGAACATGCTCATCCAGCAAGAGAAATTGGTAATCTGAGCAAGGAACATGGCAATTCGGAGAGATTAAATTTTGATTCAAGTACTCCGGAAAGAGAAATTTGTAATCCGAGAAGAAAACGTGACAATTCGGAAACAAAAAATAGTAGTCCGGAAAGAGATAATGGTAATCTAGAAATAAAAATTGGTATTCGGAGAAGGAACAATCGTCATTCGGCAAGAGGGATTGGTAATCCGCGAAGGAAACATGGCAGTCCGCAAAGAGTTAATAGTAATTGTAACACTCCGGAAAGAGAAATCAATATTTTAAGAAGAGAACATGATATTCCGGCAAGAGGAATTGGTAATCCGAGAAGGGAACCAAGCAATTCAGAAAGAGAAAATAGTAGTCCGGAAAGAGAGAATGGTAATCAAGAAACAGAAATGAATTATGGGAGAAAGAAACATGGTAATACGTCAAGAGGAATTGGTAGCCCAAGAAGGGAACATGGCGATTCGGAGATAGTAAATATTAATATAAGTACTCCAGAAACGGTAATTGGTAATCTGAGAAGGAAACACAGTAATTCAGAAAGAGAAAATAGTACTCCGGAAAGAGAAAATAGTAGTCCAGAAAGAGAGAAAGAAAAGGGAATTGGGAAGAAAGGTCTGAGAAGAGATATTAATCGACCTAGAGGCATTTGCAATCCGAAAATTCAAACTGACGATTCCGGAAGGGAACGAGGTAATCGAGCAAGAGGAATTTGCAACCCGAGAGCGAAAAAAAGGAAAACTCACAGAAGCTCAGAAAGAGACACTTTCAGCCGAGAAAGGGAGAATGCTAGTCCACAAATAGATCATGGTGATCCAGAGAGAGAAGATAGTCCTACAAGAGATCCAGAAAGAGAAGAAGATAGTCCTACAAGAGATAATAGAGAACATGATAATACAGATACAGATAATAATCCTTCGGAAAGTGCAAGTGGTAATCTGGAAAGAGAAAGTGGCATCTCAGAAACAGAAGAAAGAAGTAGTCCGTTTCTTTCGGATAATTTTGAATCTAGTAGTCCTAGTCGTGTAGAAGACCTGAGTAGTCCCCTGAATCCTATAAGCAGTAGAATTATGTTCGAGGACGACTATCATGATGATGATTTGTTAGAAGCAGAAGACATTTCAACAGACATTAATTCCTACCTACAAATAGATGCCACTAACAAGAAAAATTATGTACGAAGTTCGTTGTTTTTTGGCAGTCAAATGTGTAAGGATAGTTCTTCGAATGGGGCTCAGGATAATGCATGCGAAGAAAGTTATGCGCCTAGCGTGCATTACAATGAGTTGGTTGAACCATTTATATGTGACTGTCGTTACTGCGGTAGATGCTTCGCTAACAGGTTAGTTGTCTACAATAATGTTAATTTTCTCTAAGACTAGCGGCCTATCCCAGCTTGGCATGGGATATATTCATCTTTTGAACATTTTAGGATAAACTTAGACCTAGTCTCGCGTGCACTAATTTATACATTTGCACGCCCTTCTCCCTGAGTGAGTGAGAACGCGCCCCGTGGACCCGCGCGTTCGCTAATATTTTTAAAGCGAAGTAAATTTTTTAGTTTCGTAATATCTTTTGAATGGAATGTCCGATTTGAAAAATTCTAGAAGTAATCTATAGGTATTGAAACAGTTGAATCAAACTTCAGTTGAAACTTGAATACACAGTATGCCTCAAGTTGATGGATGCAGGACAGTGCATCGTAGGGCACGTTCCTTACGAGCGTGTTAGAAGAATAAAAAAAACACCAATACAGAACAAACATCTGTCCATTACACAAATGTTTTTTTCTCTAGTAGTGCACTAGGACTAGTAGAAGTAACCCCCCTCTTCTGGTCGTAAGATCGTGGGTTCCAATCCCTCTTGGATAATAACTGGGATATTATTTAAAATATTTTGCTCCACCAAAGGCAAACGTTGCTTTGCTATACACTTACTACAATGACTATTAAAAAATAGGGGTTGGTGATAGAAGGGTGGAAATTTAGGGTTGTATGTATTTTTTAATGGCACATTATAAAAAAAAAATAAAAAAAATTGTACAAAAA
Source organism: Chloroclysta siterata (assembly GCA_932294275.1). Classification (NCBI taxonomy): domain Eukaryota; kingdom Metazoa; phylum Arthropoda; class Insecta; order Lepidoptera; family Geometridae; genus Chloroclysta; species Chloroclysta siterata. Next base: position 6,380,874 of record OW028595.1, read on the forward strand.
AATAAATGTTAGGGTTGGACAACCCTTATCACTTAGGGGTATTAAAAATAGATAGTAGCCAATTATCAGACCTACTGAATATGCATATAAATTTTCATAAAAATCGGTCAAGCCGTTTAGGAGGAGTGTGGTAACTAACATTGTGACACTAGAATTTTATATCCTACTAATATTATAAACGCGAAAGTTTGTAAGTATGGATGGATGGATGAATGGATGGATGTTTGTTACTCTTTCACGTAAAAACTACTGAATGGATTTTAATTAAACTTTAAAATAATATAGCTTATACATCAGAATAACACATAGGCTACAATTTATATAGATATTGTGTGACCAGCTTGTTTATAAATAAATTTCTTATTCCAGATTTGATCTAATACAACACGAGACCACACATATGCGAGCCAGGCGGAAACGACCAATCCTTTGCTGCGTTTGCGAATCTTACCTATCAGGAAACCACTGGACCCTCCGAAAACACATGCAAAAATACCACCCAGACAGCGAAACGAAGCGAAAAACTCAACAATGCAGCATCTGCCGTTTTTCATACCACAATTATGTGAAGCACACTCGATACTACCACCCGAATATATGCAAATTGTGTCATAAAACTTTCGACCCCGATAAGCCACACAACTGTGTAGATTCCAATAAAAGCACCAAAATCGATTCGGACGTTACCTTAGACTTTAAAGTGATAAAAATGTGTGAGATGTGTCTAGCGTTCGCTAAAAATAAGCAGAATGTACATTACGATGTTATATGTGAACATAGTGAGGTAGGTAATCGTCAACAGTGTGACCGTTGTCATAATTTGTGTTTTGAGGTTAGTTTAGTTAGAAGGACGGTGAAGGCGAGGGAGGTTTACGGACCACGCATGGGGCCGATGAGAAAACCGATTACAAATCGGCAGCGGTTGAAGAAAATGCAGAATAGACTTAAAATGGTGAATAAAATGAATAAATGTTGTATGTTGTTTGATTGCGAAAGCGCCACAGCGGGCGTATTAACAACTCTTGTCAATACTACTTAATTAATCGAGTGAGCCTAACGAACGAAGATCTTAGTTTCAACTTGGGCGATTTGGCATTTTATGTATGTATGTATGTTTTAATTTTGACAGCCTTCACAGCTCAGTTGGTAGTAGCTCTGCCTTTAGCAGGCGGTAGTCAGAAAAAAGTCCAAACATAATCTTTGGACTTGCCTCTGACTACCACCTACTCAAAGTTTTGGTGCGTTCGTTGGGTTCCATCACGAGATCTCAGTTCGGGGCGAACCACTAGTATATTATATTATGACGGAATGTCTACCGTGCCTGGGGGACTACAGTTGTCCTTTAATACACTGGTGATATACTCATATCGGACTACAGAGCTCAAATGACATGTGTAGTAGGATGAACTGACAATCGAATGGTGGCCGAGGACTATTTTTTTATACTAACTACCTACTTGCAGATAGAACAAGCAGATAGCCCCCATGTTGTTAAGTAGTTACCGTCACCTATAACAAAGCATTGCCTTGCCAGTCACGAACGATATACATTTACACATTCGCGTGGACGGAAATGTTGCGTTCCATTTGTCTGCGGCAGCGTCGCCGGCAATGTGTGTTCACGCAAGACGGGCAGCGCGAGTGGACATGGTAGTGGCCTGTTTACATTCTCGCATTGCCCAAGTCCCTGCCGATGTCTCCGACAATTCCACGGTCATGAGCTGAGTGTAAACGGGGTAGGTAATAGGAACGTGTCCTACGCGATGCACTGCCCTGCGTCCATCAACCTGAGGTATAGGTACAGCTGTTAAGCCCCATGTGCCTGTAATTTCACCGGCAACCACACTCTTCAAAGCGAAACTGCAACGCTGCTTGGCGGCTGAAAAAGGCATGGTGGTGGTAATACTTCCCTGGATGAGCCACACACAAAGAGCTCGGTTACAGGAGTCGTGGGATTGCTCTGGTTTATTGTCATAATCCCCACTAAGCTGTCCCCGTCATCTCTGTACCGCAAAACAAAACTCAAGACTTGGGGGTACTGTAGCGAGATGGATGGGCGGAAATGGCTTAGACTCAAGGTTAGACTACCTCACAGAGTACTTTGTTATACTTAACTGAAATACCTAGTACAGGATCGTAGTAGATAATTAAGATAGTAGGTATATTATGGGAGACCAATGCTGATGATGGTACTCCGCCTCGTTCGAAAATTATAATCTAAATGTAAAAACGAGATGACTAGTTGCTGAAAACTTAAAAAATCATAATTCTAGTAGACTTGACGACTTCTTGTGGTGCTGTGGATTTCTGCAACATGTTTGTCCTCGGTAGAGCTAGTTTTTATTTTTCTTACTGAAAACTTACTATAATAATAAGCAAGGCCGTACTCAGAACCATCCACTGTAATCTTAGTACAAAAAAATTGGGAGAGAAGGCGGTGCAGCCCTACCGAATTACGAAGCACATCAAAAACCTTTAAGTTGGTTGGTACACAGCGGTTTTAATTTTTGTAGTATTATAATCACTAATGTTTCTGACTTTTGTCAATAGATGGCACTGCTATCATAGCAATAGGTGTATGACGCCAATGTTTTCAATAGATGTCACTACTAAAACGCGTGAAATCAATATTATTATCTAAAATAACGTAATTATTGTATAATCTTTATAAAAAATAAGTTCACGGTTTTATTTAGATAATTATCAAAAAACATTAATGAAAAAAATAACTTTTCAGTTTGACCCGTAGTATTCCTCTATGGTTTGACTTCTGGCAGCACTGAAACGAAACGAATTTCCTCCCTCAAACAAGCAAGTTTGCAATTTAAATTACCTACATAAATTCGCTCGTTTTCTGTGAAAGTTTTTTAATTCTTCATTTTTCTTCATTCGGCATTGTTTTTATTTCCGTTGAGTTGAGCCATTGTTCCTCCGGTTATAAATCCTTACTTGGGTGTTTAAGTGTGATTACTTTGAACTGAGATAGGACTCCTCGTGCTGTGTTTGTTGTAGGACCATTTTTAGTGTTTAACTTTTGAACTGAACTGAGATAGGACTCTAAACCTGAAGACTAAGTGTGCTTATTTGTGTTGTTTTGTGAGCCGTCGTACCACTAACATGTCGTCGGATAAACTCTGTTGCGTTCCTGGATGCAAAGGCAGTGGAGGTTAGTAAAACATCACACAGAAAAATGTGTACCTACATTGATAAGCTAAGGTGCTGCAACTATTGCAGTTTTTAGCATTCATATTTCGACAAGCATTGCCCAATTACCTACTAAGTTGGTGCTAGGCAGCAACAATACAATTTGACAGAGAAAATCGCTACCACACAATCTAAGTAGGTATTTTTTTAATTTTCTAACCTACTTGCAATATAATAAGGTACTTGTAGTAAAGTATACCTACCCTATTGAGTACATAGTTACTGATGTAAATGCCGTTGAATATCATCCTTCCAAAGAAGGCTCTCTAGCCTCTAGAAGTCCACCACAGGTCATAAGGCTCCCCCCATTTCAGACTACCTATTTGTTAACAATACCTACTTAGTCACCATACTTATGAGATGAATTGGTGTTTGCAAATGTAGTATTGAGTACAAGTGGATGCTGCTGCCCTTCTCTTTGGATGCTCTGGCTTAATCACTTAGTTGTATTTTACAACATCCATTAAACTAGATATTAAATAACATGTAATAATTGGTTTTTTAGGCATGCGTCAAGTACTTCACGGGTTTCCAGACCTAGAAAAGGATAAGGAGAGGTTTAATGCATGGTTGTATGCGATTGGTGGTGACATCTTGGGCCTGGAGAATGATCGCATATCGAAGTACCGCCGTGTGTGTCGCTTGCACTTTGAAGACAAGTACCTATGCCGCAATAACAAAATCAGCAATATTGCGATACCAACATTAAATATGCCAGGTATGATTTTTTATCATGTCCGCTACATACTTTAAAACATATATTTAAATTTTCATATAATAAGGGGCAATTTTTTGGAAGAATTGCACTGTTATAGTTATTTAAGAACTACTACAGAATTAACCTATTTATAAATTCAAATAGTTAAATATAATATATGTGTAATTAGATATTTATACTGTTTCAGATCCTTTATCATCATCGCTCAAGCAATGTTTATTGTCTTCATCAAAGAAACTGATGCAACATATCAACCTTTCAAAACCATCAGCTTATTCAGGTAGGAAACATTCCGTAACTTTAACAATTAATTATTAGGCTCACAAACTTCTTTGTGTGAGCGAAGCGAACGAAGGTCTTACAATCAACCTGGGTGATTTGGCACTGTCAGTGTGGAGCCATCACTTTTGGAGTAATTAGGGGTAGTAAGAGGCATGTTCAAACATGCAAGTCGGGAGCGAAAAGCACAAGATCTCAGTTTGGGGCAAATTATTAGTAGCATAATGATGTTAGAGAATAGATTTAAAAATCATTAGGTCACGCCGGCCATCCAAGTTTAGCCTTGAGTATGAAGCTCATAAATACACTTACTTACTTTGGAAACCTACACTATGCATGAGTAACATACACCAATTTATTTTAAATAGATAGTGACCATAGTCGGTACTGCTATAAGCATATAGGTAGGTACATAATTTAAGAAACATTTCGTTGATTTTAACCTAATAATTTCAGAATCAGAAGAAACTTCGCGGGAACAAGCACCTCATACTGCAAAAAACCGAGAACCTGAACAAATTCTACACAATCAAGTGCCCTTTACCCCAGCTGCAGAAAACCAACATATTATGAGTGTACTTGGTAAGCTTAATCAACATTACATCTATTTATATTACATGACCACCCGTACATGACCACAGGTAGTCTAGCTAATGGGAGTAACCACATTATATTGAGCTATATTATTTATATATTGAGGGAGCTCATACAATATTGGTACCTTTTAAAGATTGGGGAAGCTGTTATGTACAATGTAAACACTGCATCATTTCTTTTACTCACCAAATTTTACTTGCAGAATTTTTTTGACCATTTAAATAAGAAGATGCCCAAAAGTCATAAACTAAATGGTTTAAATTAATTTTATATTATTACAGGAAAAAAGGTTATCTCAAAAACCAGCAGAAAAATAACTCTTACAATAAAGGAAAAGGAATTACGAAGGAAAATGATTGCTGCTAGAGTTAAATTAAGTAAATTGAAAAACAAAGCAAAAAGGCAGTCTGCTGAAATTAAAGCTGCTAAAAGATTTGCAACAAACCCCACAGTGCTAGAAACGATAGAAAATTGTACAAAACCAGCAAAACTATTTATGCAAATTCAATGGAGGGAAAATAAAAAAAAGGAAAAAGGCAGACGGTTCTCTGTGGAAGAAAAGATTGTTGCTTTGTCCATAATGAAGCAAAGTCCAAAGGCTTATCGCTTTTTAAGGAAAATGTTTATTTTGCCTGCATCACAGACATTAATCAAGCTCATACAAATGTGTGATCTGAAGCCTGGTGTCAACAAAAACATTTTCACGCAATTGCAAAAGAAAGCAGCCACTATGAAAATAGAAGAAAAATTGTGCATATTGTTGTTCGATGAAGTGTCTCTCAAAGCCTCAATCACATACCAAGAAAGAAAAGATAAAATCGCGGGACTTGTTGATAATGGACGAGAGAGGAAGCCCGAACTTGCCAACCATGCACAAGTTTTTATGGTGCGTGGCCTATTTAAAAACTACAAGCAGGCTGTGTCATACACTTTTGCCACAAATGCAACCAAAGGACCCGAGCTATCAAGCCAGATAAAGGAAGTCATTTCAGAGGTCCAAAAAGCAGGATTGATAGTTGTAGCAACTGTATGTGACCAGGGGACCAACAACAGACAGGCTCTGAAAATACTTATAAATGAGACCAGGGGAATATATTTAAGAAGAGAAGAAGAACCTAAAGAAAATATAATTCTCATAAACAACCAAGAAGTCATTCCAATTTTTGACCCCCCACACCTTCTGAAAGGAATGAGAAACAATCTTTTAACCAAAAATTTAAAGTATGTAAAAGATGGTGTGGAAAAAATTGCAAAATGGTCACATCTTCAACAGCTGTATAAAGAAAACCCAGGCTATAAAGGAATAAGATTAATACCGAAATTAACAGAAAATCATGTTAACCCAGATAAAATGAACAAAATGAAAGTAAAATACGCTTCTCAAATATTTAGTCGCACTGTTGCTTCTAACATGGGGTACCTAGCAGGTAATAATTTTGTTATTAAATGTGCATCCTACTAATATTACAAATGCGAAAGTTACGATGTTTGGATGTTTGTGGCTCAATCACGAGCTGACCACTGGACCGATTTGGATGTTATTATAAACAAGAATAATTTGTAACCCCGATTAGCTTATATAAAGGCTACTTTTTATCTCAAAAAAATAACAGGAAAAAAACTACTAAGCGGGCGGCGGGCTAGTATTTTTTGTTTTGAAAACTACAAACATCTTGTGTGAAGCCCAGAATCAAGGGCAAGGTCGTGGGTTCAAATCCCACTCAAATACTATTGCGACAATATTAAAAAAAAACTTTAGTGATGCGAGACACACTGATAAAATGAAGAAACCTGGTACAATGTGAAAACCCCAACAACGGTTTTCTTTCCATAATTTTCTTAGGATGATTGCATTATCTTTAATAATGAATTTTAAATGTTTCATTTTCAGATAAAAAGATTCTTCCAGCCGAATGTAAAGAAACTGCCGATCTGCTGCTGTTCATGGATAACATTTTTGATTCCGTAAACGGCAGCTACACCAGGAACAAATATGCCAAGCCATTGCTTGGCCCTGCGACACCCACTTCGAGCCATCACGAAACTTGGGAAGAAGCAATCAAATTATTTCAAACAATGAAATTTATAACTCCTGGAGGAAGGTTGGAAGTAGTTCCCACAGTGATGAATTGGGTGTGGACGCTGAAAGGAATAAAGATGTTGTTAAAAAAACTAATTGATGAATATTCAATTTCATCTGTATGGTTGCGGCACCTGAACCAAGATCCCCTCGAAAACTTTTTTGGGGCAGTGAGGAGTCATGGGTGCCGTAACGTTAACCCAACATGTGGTCAATTTGAATCTGCATTTGCAAGTTTGATAATAAATAATTTGAGCAGCGTCCACTCCCGAGGAAAAAACTGTGAAGCTGATTTCTGTAATGCTTTACATACTCTCATCATCGATGCAGAAACAAAGTCGACCTGTATGCATACATTTGATTTTATGAATGTATTAGAAATGAATTTCACAAATATTGAAGAAAAAGAAAAAGACCCCCGCATTATTGCACCTCTACAATACATCAGCGGATATTTTCAAAAAAAAGCAAAAACAAATGTATACAAAAGTTGTAAAGAATGCAATAGCAATTTTTATTGTGATGAAGAAAAAGAGTATTTAACATATCGAGACTATGCAGGTCGGCGATGGTTGTGCAATCCCAGTAATGAATTAGTAAAAGTTATATCGAATATGCAAGACATAATAAATGCCATTATAAAAGAAAGTATTGAGAAAGAAAATTTAAAAGAATATATTAAAACAGCGATAATTATCATGGTCGATTTTAATTTTATTAAATGCAAGGAACACAAAAAAAAATTAATTGATTATCTGATTAACATCGAAATTCGTTGCCTAATGTTTAATTATTGTAAATATATTAACCAAATATTGGCTGGGACAAGAAACATTGACGATGATGATGAGAGTAGTCTAGCAATAAAAGCTAATAGGTTAAATAGGTGCTTTAAGAGGCACAAATAAGTTGTGAATAAATAAAAAAGAATAGAAAAACTCAACCAGTGTTTTATTCACACTTCCAGAAATGGCAACTACCTACCTATCTAAACTAATATGTAGGTAGGTACTGTACGGAACAACAGTACTATAGGTACCTATTTAGTTATTAGGTATGTTTATGAAAGATAGTTCCTACTAGCGATATCAGATGGCGCCACTAAAACGTTTCCAATTTTAAGGCGGAAGATTGGTCTCTATTTCAGTATATAAAAAGTACTCTGTGCTCAGAACTCAGTTGTTAATCAGAACCTTACAGAACTATCAGATAGACAGTGTAGTCACAGATAAAAAATACGTAATGTGGTGGTAAGTTTATAGAATAGATTTGAGCTTGAAGAGGATTCGTTTTCTGACAGTTCAGGAAGCAACATAGCTTTTTCATTTTATTTGTTTTTCTAGTGTTATTTTGAGTTGTGTTGTGTAATTTCGGTGGTATTTTAACCAGCATTACTTGAGGTCTTAGCACAAAGTGTAAACATTTGAAATGAAAGTGTAATATGTGATATCCTGATTTGACCGAAAATGTTTCCAATGTTTTGAAGAAAACCGCCACCATTTTCTTTAAAACAAAATGACGGCCGACTTGACTATGGACTGACTTGACTAAAAAGTATTCAATACAAATCACTTGACACTGGCAAGATTGTCTGTCGAATGACGGACAGGAGCCATAAATTGAGAGAAGAAAGAAGAAGAGCTTGAAGAGCCATGTGTGCTCGACCTAAATTTGATTTCTAAATATTGTCTACACTGGCCAAACTTCAGCTCTCATTTATTTGTTGTTGATGTGTATCAGTAATTGATACATAGATTTATAATACTATAGATTGCCTACGAGCGTATACTCGAGCAAGACGGACAACAAGTACATACAATTTATGGGTTGCCACATCTTACTATTTTCACCCAACCAAGCAAAAGCTATGCTGTCGCCGCGGCTCCAGTTGTTTGTTTAATTATGTTTAATTAAAGCTAGTTTCTGCAGTTTAATAGTTTATACCCTCCTCTAGGTTACGCCATTTTAATATCTTCTAAGGAATGAGCTAGAAAAAAGCCTACACAGCTCAGTTGGTAGCCTTCTGCGCCGTAGGCCGTGGGTTCAATCCTACCGAGAACAAAAATTTGTGTGATGTGATACTAGACGTTTGTTCTCTGACTGGGTGGTTGTGATTTGGCTTATTTTGGGGCTATATAGTGCTGTGTGGAGCGTCCATCAATATTTATAAAAAATAAAATAAAAAAGACAGGGCAAACTGGCACTAAGCTGGCATTTTAGACATTGACATCAGAACCCTAGGCCCCGCGAGCTAGAGTCCTGGATTTTCCTAGTGAGGGGGACAGAGCTAGCTAGTGGTGCTATTCTTCACATTCTACCACCTACCAATAGTTTAACTATGTTACTGCACCAGCTAGGTAAAATTTTTATGAATAAAAAACAATTTATTTATTTATCATTGATTTATTTATTCTACGTCCCTACTCATCAGAAACCGTAATTCAAAAGGTTAATTTATAACGCGTGCTTCAATTTTAAATTATGTAGGTATAAACAATACATCTTAACAGGAGGAAGCCAGCTTATGCTAGAGCTGACCATAAGCCTGAGCAATGCCACCACTTTGCCCTGAAGCGCGAAGTGATGGCATTATGAATACAGCTATTCTCAGAACATCACTATGAATATGTCATAAATACATTAAAATATATCACGTGTAAGTACGTATTTATTTATTAGACGATAAATATTTAATAGTTTGTACATAACAATTTCAGATGAGAATATTTTCTTAATTCACACTTTTTAAAGCAAGATTTTTGAACATACTTTTTATATCCAGAAAAAAAAAGCGGAGATACCGTTTATGTTGAAATAGCCCAAAAGTTTTTTAGTCCGTAAGTTTCTTGCCTGTTCTTCTAGGCTTTGGTCGCGCGCGAGGAACTGGCGGTACATTCACCTAGTACCAATTTAAGACGTTTCAAAGAGATCCTTGTTATTGTACTGAATAAAGACCGTTTCGATTTTGATTTTGGAGCTTGGTAACCCGTAGCTTTAACCCACCAGCCCAAAGTAGTTGCATCTTTGGGAAATCTGTAAAACAAACATGTTATTATTAGGCATATGTAGGTATTTAATCATACTACGCGATGGTGGTCTCAGACATAAAATAACTACCAACTTCTCATATGAAAATCGTGAGGAGACTTAAATTATTAAAATGTAACGCAAAGCTAAAAAAATAAATTAAATTAAATTAAAATATATGTACCTACTACCTATACCTATATTATATTTTTTTTCATTATGTACTTAAGTCAAACAAACCTTATTTCTTTGAATAAGGTAATAATAAGTTGCGACATTGTCATTTGTTTTCTAGATTATTGTGTGTATTTGAACTTATCCTAACATATCAGAGTCGAATCCACCCTAAAGTTGTTCGTTTCCCAACATTTTTGGCAAATAGATTTTGTTTATGTTGGCAGCCCGAAAGATCGTATAACCCAGCCAAATTATGTTTCTATAGAACTGTATCGGTTTGAATAGCCATGTCATTTGTGTGGTTTATAGTAACCTATACTCAATTTTACAAAATAATTAAATTCTAGAAATCTAATATGATATGCGATAGAAAGTAAACACAACCGTTAAATGATTAATTGTGGACACTGTGCATTCTCCGTTTTATAGTTTAATTGACAAATAGAACATAAAAGTGCTACTTACCGAAGGAAGCTTAATTTTCAGTTTTCCGAGCTGTATCATTATCACAGCCTAAAATACTACAATGGACCACATTATAAACTTAACTCTACGTATACTGGGACCTAGGCACACACTATTTTCAAAGAACTTTGGCACTAAACACCTGTAAACTCACAAGCACCAAGCGGTTTGTTTAGCACCAAACTTGGTGCTAAACAATCAAAAACGTATACGCAGAAAGGGACAAAACATTTATATTATATTTCTCTCACTCATAGGTATAATTTGTATTATTGCGTCTCTCTTACTCTTGGTATTATTATTTGATGCTCTATCTATTGTATTCTTGATCTAAGAATTGATACGATCTCTTCCATGGAGGTACTATATACTGGAGGGAGCGATAAGACTTACATCCTTTTTCAACTGTGTATCAAACATTGATCATCTATCTTTGTTCTTCCCATGTAGCCTAGCTACGAGTAAAAGAAAAGAAGATGTAACTTCACTCACTCCATCTCACTCACTCACTGTCTGCGTAAATCGTGGCCGTCAGTTGATGCAATGTTTTGATCTTGTTTTGACGTTTTTGAAAAACTCGCAGCAACATTGCGATGCAGCAAAAGAAATTATGAAAATTTTTAAAGAATTATTATTGTCTAGGCAAAATATATTTGAAAAGGTGAAAGTATGTCTTGTGAAGCTGTGTTTTGTGTATCAAAAACAACAAAAGGAGGAGTTAAAGACCCGGAATTGTCATTTGATACGTAATATTCTTTTTCTATTTTCATGCTAAAAAAATACGTTTTTTCTCCCATAAAGACTGTAGGAATTACATTTTATTAGTACTAGTCATATTTTCCTATGTGAAAATGATGTAAACCCATTAATTATTGCAAAATAAAATGCATTGTTTTAGTCTTCTGTTCTAGAGATGTACTTCCACCGACCAATTTAGCTTTATCGATAATATGTAAGTTTCCGTTTTTTATATGAAATATCTAATGCGGTGGGTCAGACCGGCTGTTCTGTTGTAGTTTCAATTTTTCACACCTTATAGGCGTCTCGCGAGGGATCAATTTTTGTTAAATTTTACAATATTTTTTTAGGTTCTTAAATGCCCAGAATGAAGACGGGAGTGGATAAAAGCTGTTAGGTGTGAAAACTGATAGCCTACAAAATGTTCTTATGCATGGACGAAATGGCCATAAGAAATTGTATCGAGTGGGATGGACATCGCTCTCACGGTTAGGGCAATGTGGGAAACATTATTGACGATGATAGTGTTCCAGTGTCTATAATGGTTTTGGGCTTTCGCAATAAAAGTCAGCAACCAGTTAAAATTAAAAAGTTGGATTCCAATTAAAACGACTTTTTCATCCATTTCTTATTCTATCGATAGGTTAGTCAATGTTGTCCCTTCTCTAGTCACACACGCGAATACACACAAACTAACAAAAAACGGACACGCCGAAAAACCGTAACACTACGTCTATATGATACTTAGTCTAAGATCTCTTCATTAAAAAAAAAAAAAAAAAACACGCATGACAGAAAACTAAATATTTATAGAAAAGGGAAAAAACCTTAGACTAAGTATCATATAGACGTAGTGTTACGGTTTTTCGGCGTGTCCGTTTTTTGTTAGTTTGTATGTATTCGCGTGAGTGACTAGAGAAGGGACAACATTGACTAACCTATCGATAGAATAAGAAATGGATGAAAAAGTCGTTTTAATTGGAATCCAACTTTTTAATTTTAACTGGTTGCTGACTTTTATTGCGAAAGCCCAAAACCATTATAGACACTGGAACACTATCATCGTCAATAATGTTTCCCACATTGCCCTAACCGTGAGAGCGATGTCCATCCCACTCGATACAATTTCTTATGGCCATTTCGTCCATGCATAAGAACATTTTGTAGGCTATCAGTTTTCACGCCTAACAGCTTTTATCCACTCCCGTCTTCATTCTGGGCATGATCAATGTTTGATACACAGTTGAAAAAGGATGTAAGTCTTATCGCTCCCTCCAGTATATAGTACCTCCATGGAAAAAACAAAACGTAAGACTAGGCGGTATGGTCTTAGCCTGCTCCGAGAGGAGCGAAAAGGAAAAAAAAATAATAATTATTTGTTGTTGTCATGTCAATGTCATTTTTATCGGAAGTTCGCCTAACCTCAAAATAAATATTTTTGTAAATAAAGCGAAGCATATTGAATTGGATGTGCTTGTGAGCTTTTCTTTAGTGAAAATGTCTGCAAATAATTTGTTTATGAAGCCTGGCTTTGTCCGGGCGCCATTGAAAAATGGTGTGGGCCGTTACGTGTGCCAGCTGCAACGTATAGTTCTAAAATTCTGTAAGACCCATGGAGCCAGTAGAGGTATACGGTAAGTCCATAAAATCAACACCTATTGTTGATCTAGTGGGTTTAACCCCGCTTCCTGATCCTAATATCGTAGGTTCGAATGAAGCCGTGCACGAGTAGTTTTTTCTACTGGTAACCGGGTGGAGAACATTGCATTGTGTTTGTTTATTTTTTATCTTTACTCCGCTTGGATTTAAAATTAGAACGATATTCTCCAAGCATTGATTATAACTATCACTACCGTTCTCATTCGTGCTAATATCTAACATACATCTGTGAATTTGGCTATTAATTGTATGCAGATATATCCATGGTTCTTCAGTTTTTAAAATCTTGTCTCAGTTGTTCGCCACATAACAATTTTTGTAAACCTTTATCGGTCTTCCGCGATACAGGCTTAGTCCTAGTGCGGGGGCCAATGCATATCTACATTATTCTTGAACTGAATTCTTAAATAAATAAATATTGGTGGACATTCCACACAGGACTATCTCGCCCCAAACTAAGCCAAAGCTTGTGATATGGGAACCAGATAACTGATATGCTACTTATATACTTTTTTTTGGAAATACTTACTTATAATATTATATAGAGAACAAACATCTATGTTCATCACACAAATGTTAATTCTTGGTGGTGATCGAACTCACGGCCTACGGCACAGAAGGCAGAGCTACTACCAACTGAGCTGTGAAGGCTGTCAATTAATTGTATAATTATATTATTTGTTTATGTATTTTATTTTATCCAATCATCTGTATTTTTTTACTACTGTGTACTCTGAAACTTAAATTTAATTATTTTTCAAATAAAAAAAAATCCTTTAAAATTTTAAATTTTATAAATAAATTTTGCAGAGACTTCATTGAACAAGACCTGGTTGAGTTTGCCAAAGTGAACCCCAGTGTAGTGGTGTACTTGAAACCGAGACGGCATCGAGGGCCAGTGGCAGTAGCAGAGTACTGTAAGTTTATCTTTGAAATATGTACTACAGTCGCGTTAAACTCTCGCTGCAGGCTCGGTCATAAGTTATCGGAACGAGACAGCAATATTGCTCTCTCTCTCTCTCTCTCGCACTTAGGAGAACGGACGATCCTTTTGTTTAAGCGTATGTTACCTATGATAATTTATGACCGAGTTTGCGCCTCAATAGGCTCCTTTCAAGCACTTGACACATGTTACAGAACTTTTTAGGTTTTACGACATGCCGGTTTCCTCACGATGTCTTCCTTCACCGTTTGAGAGTACTGGCATTGTGCACAACCGGTTTTGAACTCACGACCTAAGGATCGGAAGGCGGGGCCGCTACCACTAGACCACCAGTGCTCTCGAAACAGTGTAGTGAAAGGATCATAAGTGTGCCTTATAGAGGCCTCTTTTGAGCACTTTTTTGACACATTTTTTGGAACTTCTTAGATTCTAACACATGCCAGTTTCCTCATGGTAATTGTATTCACCGTTTGAGAGTACTGGCACTGTGCACATACATTTTTGAATTGGTGCGCAACCGGTTTTGAACCCATGGCCTTTGAATCGGAAAGCGAGGCTACTACCACTAGACCACCAGTTCTCACAGTGTGATCCTTATGATTCTATAAATACCTATTGATACTAAGAGAAGTAGAGCTCTTTGTGTGTGTCTCGTCCGGGGAAGTACTACCACCACGCCTTTTTCTGCCGCCAAGCAGCAACGCTGTGTTTCCGTTTAAAGAGTGTGGTTGCCGGTGTAATTACAGGCACATGAGGCTTAACATCTGTATGCCTCAAGTTGATGGACGCAAGCATTGCATAGTAGGGCACGTTCCTATCGTGCGTGACTTGCGAGGCAATGCTTTGTTATAGGTGATGGTTACCTAACATCAGGTGGGCCATCTGCTTGTTCCATCAGCTCGTTGTATCATCATCATCATAATCTCATTCTCAGTCTTGTATCACCCACTGCTGGGTATAGGCTTCCTTCATTTTCTGCCAGCCTCCTCTGTCCTGTGCATCTCTCGTCCAGGTGTTTCCGGCGACCTTTACTATGTCGTCGACCCATCTCGTTTTCGGTCGGCCCAGATTTATTCGGCCCGATTTCGGCCACCATTCGGTCAAGGCTTTACTCGTTGTATAAAATGACAGACGAATGCAAGGCGATAATGTCTGTGTTCATTGCATTTTGCGAAAAGGATATTATTTTTGCTGTTTTCTCAATCTTATCTCAATGTTTTTAATTATTCATAATTTTTATTTAATTTTTAATGCAATTGAATTCATTTTATATTATACTAGCGGCCTGTCCCAGCTTCGCATGGGTGGTCATAAATTTTTTGAACATTTTAGGATAAACTTAGACCGTGGGTTCGAGCCTCGCATATACTTATTTCATACATTTGCACGCGCTTCTCCTTGAGTGAGTGAAATCGCACCCCGCGCGTGAACCGTGGACCCGTAAACATTTTTAATTTCGTCATATCTTTTGAATGGAATGTCCGATTTGAAAAATTTAAGAAGTAATCTATAGGTATTGAAACCGTCTTAATTATGAAATGATTTATTTGGATAAGGATTAATACCAAGGTACAAATAAAGACCCTTTTCTAGCGGAGGCATTTCAATTAATTTTTTATAATAAAAGAACACTTATTGTGACATAACTATAATAGTTAGACATATGCTGTCGCGACATTTTTTGTGTAACGTGTTCTACAAAATCGTAGTACATTATTTTGTTCTATCTTCAATAGTTTTCGCGGCGCACGCGATGTAAGGTTTTTTGTTTTCCACCTTGGGTTACATTATTGAAGTTTTAGTAAGGATCCCTGATTTTTTTGAAAATATAATATAGCCTATGTTACTCAGGGATAATGTAGCATTCTAATGGTGAAAGAATTTTTGAAATCGGACCAGTAGTTTTTGAGCCTATTCGTTACATACAAAAATACAAAAATACAAAAATACAAAAATACAAAGTTTACCTCTTTATAATATTAGTGTAGATTTAATCAGTGTAATTGGTAATTAATGTACAGTTCTAATTAAATAAAAATAAAAAACTTTTTTTTCAGTAAATGGCGATAGAGTATGGATGAGCATGCACAACAAAACACACACAGAAATAACAAAATGGATAGAAACCCTTCGAACACAGCAAGGAGATGTCTCAGGCACCCGTCTCCGGAAATACCAGTACACCGACCACCCATCCATCCAGGGCCCATGGTGTCCATTCACCTTCAAAGACCCGGAGCTGAATACAGCAGACCTACCTGATGCCAAGTTCGGAGAGAACAACAGGGTGCCACTTTCAGCTACAGAGAAGCTGAGGATCCTGTTTGAGCAGCAAAAACTTGGGGATGGGCATGAGAAAACTGCTGAATGATTTGTTGATACATATATTATGATGAAGTGGTATCCAAGACCGTTCAAGGAAATATGACAGCCGCACGCAATTATAGCTTACTAGCTGGTGCCCGCGACTTCGTCTGCGCAGGATTAGTCACACAATCACTACATAGTATAAAACAAAGTCGCTTTCTCTGTCCCTATATCCTATGTATGCTTAAATCTTTAAAACTACGCAACGAATTTTGATGCGGTTTTTTTTATAGAAAGAGTGATTCAAGAGGAATGTTTATATGCATAACAAGCATAATCTCTTAGGGATAACCCATAATAACCGTGCGAAGCCGGGGCAGGTCGCTAGTATCTTTATAAATTGTAGCCTATGTGTTATTCTGATAAGTATAAGCTAATTATTGTAAAGTTTCATTAAAATCCATTCAGTAGTTTTCACGTGAAAGAGTAACAAACATCCAAACTTACAAACTTTCGCGTTTATAATATAAGTAAGAAGTAGGATAGGTAATGGTTACCACTTACCATCAGGTGGGCCATCTGCTTGCCCCAACAGCGAGTTGTATAAAAAAACGTAACAATTTTAATTCAAAAACTATAAAATCAACTTATTTGTTGGTTGATTATGAAATTCAAATATACTTATAATTTAGTTATGGACTACTAAAATTACGCCACACTTGGTTCAATGAAAGTTTACACAACATGTTAAGTCAACATCAACTATAACAAAGCATTGCCTCGTAAGTCACGCACGATAGGAACGTGCCCTACGATGCACTGCCCTGCGTCCATCAACTTGAGGCATACAGATGTTAAGCCTCATGTGCCTGTAATTACACCGGCAACCACACTCTTCAAACCGAAACAGCGTAGGTACGGAACTTTGGATTTCACTTCGTCTTAAAGTATAGTTCACAGAATTTGCCGAAGTTAATTTAAGTTGTAGATAGAATACCTATATCATAAGTAGTTGTAAATTAAAAATTTAGATGTTAAACTGTCTTTTTTTTATTTTGAAATACTGCTCGCCCGCGGCTTTCCTTGCGTTAGTGATTGCTAACATCAATATTTAAGGCGAATACAAGAGCTAATGTACCTCTCGCTCGCACGTTTCGACATGTTGAAAGATATAAAATCACTAAACTCATTTTCAAAAAATCGCAAACACCCATTTTAGTAAAAATTCATTTTGATCGATACAAGTTTTCCTACTCAAAAGTTTGCTTTACCAGTTTTCGTACTTATGCAAACTTTTGAATAGGAAAACTTGTATCGTTAAAAAATATTTATTTATTAAACTGTGTGCAATGTGCAGTTTTCCTTTAAAGGGTTCGTTCAGGTTTTCTGCCCGTACCCGGTAGTTTTACGGGATAATAAGTAGCCTTTATGCTGATCAGTGGGGTCGTTAGTCAAAGTCAAAAGGTATTTATTCAATACTAGCGGCCTGTCCCAGCTTCGCATGGGTGGTCATAAATTTTTTGAACATTTTAGGATAAACTTAGACCGTGGGTTCAAGCCTCGCGTCTACTTATTTCATACATTTGCACGCCAGAGAGTGAAATCGTACCCCGAGCGCGACCCGTGGACCCGTTAACGTTTTTAATTTCGTCATATCTTTTGAATGGAATGTCCGATTTGAAAAATTTAAGAATTAATCTATAGGTATTGAAACCGTCTTAATTATGAAAAGATTTATTTGGATAAGGATTAATACCAAGGTACAAATAAAGACCCTTTTCTAGCGGCGGCATTTCAATTAATTTTTTATAATAAAAGAACACTTATTGTGACATAACTATAATAGTTAGACATATGCTGTCGCGACATTTTTTGTAGATGATGACGTGTTCTACAAAATCGTAGTACATTATTTTGTTCTATCATCAATAGTTTTCGCAGCGCACGCGATGTAAGATTTTTGGTTTCCACCTTGGGTTACATTATTGGAGTTTTAGTAAGGATCCCTGATTTTTTTGAAAATATAATATAGCCTATGTTACTCAGGGATAATGTAGCATTCTAATGGTGAAAGAATTTTTGAAATCGGACCAGTAGTTTTTGAGCCTATTCGTTACATACAAAAATACAAAAATACAAAGCTTTCCTCTTTATAATATTAGTGTAGAAAATCACAAGGATCACTTTGAAACGTCTTAAAGCTAGGTGACTCTAGGTGCCAGTTCCACGCGACCAAAGCCTAGCAGGCAACAAACAGTGGTAGGTCGGGGGATTTCCGCTGGCTAATGTGGCCCTACACGACTGTTTAGTGGTCTTGGTCACAGAAATCTTACTCTCTGTTCCGTGGTCTTGGTGAGCAAGGTCGCCCCAACAGACGCAATGGCCCGGTTAAGTAATACGGGCCTATCGCCGTGGCGAGATGGTGAAAGAAAACGCGACCCCATCTCGCTACACCTTTGCGGAGGATGGGAGGGGGGTTAGTGGGTTCGAGCCCCACGTAAGTAAAATGTACGCGTTTGACATCTAAGGTTAGATTTAACGGCCTGTTAATCCTTTATTAGTAAATAACAGAGCATGGTGAAATTTGCTCTTAGGATAGATAGAAAAATTGCAGGACCGTTTTTCTTTGCTTTCAGTTATTTTAGCTTAATTCAAATGCCAAAGTCAAAGTTATGAGGAGTATTTTTTATTTATTCTTTATTTGCACACAAATATACAATAGGAGGGCTTAATGCTCATGCATTTTGTACCAGCCAACTTAAGTGCTGTCACAGTTAAGAGAATACGTGCTGTATAGAAAGTGATTGCACTAAAATAGAACTAGATGGCGCTGTTAATAAGTTTTATTCAGATAACTAGCTGGTGCCCGCGACTTCGTCTGCGCAGGATTAGTATTTCGAGTAGCTATATAAATTGTAGCCTATGTGTTATTCTGATGTATAAGCTATATTATTGTAACGTTTCATTAAAATCCATTCTATAGTTTTTACGTGAAAGAGTAACAAACAATCATATTAGTAGGATTATTCAAAATTTTCTTGCGACGGACCTCGTTACCTATAAACAGTTACTATAGGACTCTAATTGTGTTCGACATGATGCCCACAGCTTCATTCTACCATCGCACTGTTCATCCTCACAACTTGGAGCCGGGATGGCGCACCGTTTGGTTTCAGAGGAACTCCCTCCCTCGCACTCTAAGGTTGTGGATTACCTAATACTCTCTACGCTGTATCTCTATCTATGTACTACTATCTCAAGAGTAGTAGAGTTCTTTGTGTGTGGCTCGTCCGGGGAAGTACTACCGCCACGCCTTTTTCTGCCGCCAAGCAGCAACGCTGTGTTTCGGTTTGAAGAGTGTGGTTGCCGGTGTAATTACAGGCACATGAGGCTTAACATCTGTATGCCTAAAGTTTATGGACGCAGGGCAATGTGTCGTAGGGCAAGTTTCCTATTGTACGTGACTTACGAGGAAATGCTTTGTTGTAGATGATGGTTACCACTTAACATCAGGTGGGACACCTGCTTAATCAAACTTTTTGGTAGAAAAACTTGTTTGAATCAAAATTATATTTTTGCCGAATCTTTGCAATGTTATTCTCTGAATCTTGGTTGTTGGCGTGGTAGCACTTCCCCGAACGAGCCCTTCCCAAGATTTAAGTTATAAAATGCATTCGAGACTAACCATTTTCTCAAATGTTTTTTGATCGAGTGAGCGAAGCGAACGAAGATCTTAGTTTCAACTTGGGCGATTTGGCATTTTATGTATGTATGTATGTATGTATGTATGTTTGTCTGGCGATAACTTTATAACCGTTGATCCGATCTGCATGAAATTTGATATGTCGATAGCTTGTACTTGAGAAATTTACTGGTAAGTATATGAGTAAAATCGGATGAAGGGTTTTTGAGATATGGGGTTTTTTAAGAGGGCAAAAATAAAAAAAGTTACATAAAAAAATCAAGTTACATGTCATATGAAAGGGCTTTGTTTGGACATTCCAAAACAATTTTTACTTGTTTTTTGGGACGCTCGGTTTTCGAGATAAAATTTAAAAAGTTAAATTAAGATAACCAGCAATCCAAGAGCTCCCATCTCTAAGAGTTTCGTTGACATCAAGGTTTTTCTACTGGTCGGCCAGTTCTTTTGATTTTTCTTATTTTTTTTTCTTGAAATAAATTAAGGAGGTACTCAGTTCTTATAAAATGGTGACGACGACCAGGTCTGATGATGAAGCCAGGGTCTGTTCAACGGAACTCTTCAATAAATAGGCCAATAGAGTTGGAACTTGGTAACCATACCAAGTTAGTAGGCGGTAGTCAGAAAAAAGTCCAAAGATAATGTTTGGATTTGCCTCTGACTACTACCGACTCAAAGTTTTGATGCGTTCGTCGGGTCGCATCACGAGATCTCAGTGCGGGGCGAACTACTAGTTTTATATATATATACTAGTAGTTCGCCCCGAACTGAGATCTCGTGATGCGACCCAACGAACGCATCAAAACTTTGAGTAGGTGGTAGTCAAAGGCAAAACTTTTTTCTGACTACCGCCTACTAACTTGGTACGGTAACCAAGTTTCAACTCTATTGGCCTATTCATTGAAGAGTTCCGTTGAACAGACCTTGGTTCCATCATCAGACCTGGTCGTTGTCACCATTTTATGAGAACTGAGTACCTCCTTAATTTATTTCAAGAAAAAAAATAAGAAAAAGCAAAGGAACTGGCCGACCAGTAGAAAAACCTTGATGCCAACGAAACTCTTAGAGATGGGAGCTCTTGGATCGCTGGTTTTCTTAATTTAACTTTATTGTTGTATCTCAAAAACCGAGCGTACCAAAAAAAAAGTAAAAATTGTTTTGGAATGTCCAAACAAAGCCCTTTCATATGACATGTAACTTGATTTTTTTATGTCACTTTTTTTATTTTTGCCCTCTTAAAAAACCCCATATCTCAAAAACCCTTCATCCTATTTTACTCATATACTCACCAGTAAATTTCTCAAGTACAAGCTATCGACATATCAAATTTCATGCAGATCGGATCAACGGTTCTAAAGTTATCGCCAGACAAACATACATACATACATAAAATGCCAAATCGCCCAAGTTGAAACTAAGATCTTCGTTCGCTTCGTTCACTCGATCAATAAATACATATATATTTATTTTTATTATTCTGTAGTTTGTATAGTATTTTTATTGATTATATTTAGTAGTTTACCTATATAGTTTTGTGTTAGTAAATGTAATACCAAATCGTCTCAATAGTTTTAATTTTAAGCACGGCAACCTCTTGTTTTTCACCTGTCAAGGTTGGCTGGTAGAAAATGCTGTCTAGCATTAAGCTCTCCTTTTGTACAAACCTTGTTTGGTGCAATAAAGAATTAAATAAATAATAAATATATATTATTGAGGTTTAATTTTAGCGTAGATGGATGAGGGTAGCCCAAGATAGTGAGGCAAGAGCAGAGAGAGACCTAGTCCCAGCAGTGGGCTAAGTCAGGCTGTGGATAATGATGATTTACCTGCTCTAGATTACAAATGAGTTATTGTACGAAGCGCAGTGTCCCGCTGTGCAAGAATAGACGCAGCAAAGCGCATTTGGCTAACAGAGGAACAGGAAATCTGTGGAGCTGCGCGTTGAAACAATTGAAACAGCTTCATGAATTTGATCCCCAGGCACGGTAGATATCCCTTCAGATCTACCAAGTACGAACTCCAGATTCTTTGAGGATGTTTCCTAAAGAAATCATAAACAGGCCCTAATTCAGACAGCCCTCAGAAATCAGTTTCACAACTTTGATCCCCAGGCACGGTAGATATCCCCTAACATCTACCACGTACCAAGTACGAACTCTAGATTCTTTGAGGGCGTCTAAGGAAGGTAGTCAGAGCAGTAAACAACCCAAATAAATTACAAACACTTACGGCCGGTTTCTGAAAGCCCGATCAAAACGAATCGCATGTCAAGTCACTTGCTATCTCTATCTAATTCGATGTCACTAGTTTCTTTCGAAACAGTGTGGTGAAAGGATTTTAAGTGCGCCTCAAGAGGCTCCTTTGAAGCACTTGACACATGTAATAGAATTTTTTAGATGTAGGTAATAGCTGAAATGGCGAGTGACTTGACCGATCCGAGTGATCCGATTAGTTTTGATCGATTTAAGATAAGATAAGATCGATTTAAGTTAAGCCCTTATTCATACAGCCCTCACAGCACAGTTTATAGCATTGCCTTAAGAGCTGTAGGCTGTGGGTTCGATCCCCACGCAGAATAAACATTAAATGTTTATTAACACACACGTGTGTGAGATGAGGCCATCCATAAATTATGTTACACGTTATGGGAGAGGGAGGGGGTCGACAAAGTGTGACATTGTGTGACAAGGAGTGGGATTTTTGCAAAATATAATATTTTATACTATCTCTTATACTAAGTATCTTTTATACTAAGTATTACAACACTACATTTTATTAAAATAGAATTTAAATGGAAATAAATATAATTTCGGAACACTGCTGTTTTAATTTCATAAATTTCTATACATATATCAAATTGTAAAATATGTGACATCACACTAGGTAGGTAGGGTCTCACAAATGTGACCAAAAAATTACTCAAGAAATTATGAAATTTGTGTGACGTAATTTATGTTGTGTGACAGCATGTTACAAGCCCATCGCCGCAATTAGAATTATTTACTAACTGATATAATTTTTAAAGCTATCATGGTTATGAACATAATTTTCATTTAAAACGGGATATCTACCATGATTTGTGAGTTTGATTGTTTCCAGATATTTCGGCATGTTGCATGCGCCATGATCACGGGTCGAACTAAAGTCAAAACGAGCAAGAGACAATTGTTATTGGCAGACAAAACGGTCTACCCTCTTTCGCACTCTTTTATTGCAAACGCGCTACTACTGGTTTCATTCTCACTTTCTCTCGATTTCGTTTCTGACACACAACACTGACGGTACCCGGACGTGTGATTGGTACTACATTTTAATGGTCGTTTTGACTTTAGTTCGACCCGTGATCATGGCGCATGCAACATGCCGAAATATCTGGAAACAATCAAACTCACATATCATGATAAATATCCCGTTTTAAAAGAAAATTATATTTACTAACTTGTTTTCTCACGTTTTTCTTCACGAAAAACGTAAAACAAAACTCGGGCGCGTCTCCATAGTTCTCTGTTCTGTTTAATCCGACGCAAACGATTGCACTCAGTGAGTAACCGGTCTGAAACAAAACTAACGCGCGTCGGAATATTTAAAAAAAAGATTGTTAAAGTGCGTGCTGTGTGTCACTACCCTGCCTTACGAAAAAGTTTTACTTGTTTTTTCTAATAGAATAGAATATCTCTTTTAGCTATCATAAAATGAAGAATAAAACTAATATAAAACCTAATAAAAAATATACAAGTTGTTCCAATACTTGTACCTATTTAAAACTCCTAAGGAACCAACACTATGAACGCAAAAAAAAAACAGCTGTTTCATACAAAAGTTCAATACCTACCTGGCTAAAATGTATGAAACAGCTGTTTTTTTTTCGCGTTCACAGTGTTGGTTCGCTTTAGCCCCCTGAAGTTTTAAGCACAAGTGTTGGAACACTTTGTATACAAAAGAACCTAACCAATTATACTACACATCGCTGTTCGTGGTTGCGCATGCGTTTTATTTACCTAAACACAACGATGTGTGTGACTATTCCCCTATATTTGCATATTTTCACGAACAAGACGAATACGGAATACGCAAATACACGAATACCGGTGTTCGTGGCGATCTGAGGACGGTTGTGATCTAATAACGAACTTCTACACAATAACCGATTAACGAGCAAATTAAAACGCGAATAGCGATTTGAAGTGCCACTACGTTGAATTTTTTTACGTGGTTTTTTAATATTTTTCTTACTTTCTATTTAATATCTAAATAACTAAAAAACTTAAACTTAAAAAATCATATTTTTATTAAAATACTTTTTCTATGGCTATTTTTGCTATCTTTTGTCATAAAAAGTTATAGTAGTAGGTACAAGTGTACCTAAATAGAATACTTCGTAAAATTCAAAATTGAAACTTAAAATTTCAAACGGGAATGTAGGGTCAACTTAGGTTTGCCATCTCTAAAATTTAGCAACCAGGACAAGACGCGTGTAAATCCCAGATTTTCGAGCCCAATGAATTTCGAGGACATGTCAACAGGTTTTTTTAAAACTTAGTATAAGGGGCTGACAACCATCAAACAACTTCTCGCTCGCACGTTTCGACATCTTGAAAGATATAAAATCACTAAACTCATTTTCGAAAAATCGCAATCAACCATTTTGTGTGCAATCACATTGCACACAGTTTAGTAAAAAATTCATTTTGATCGATACAAGTTTTCCTACTTAAAAGTTTGCTTATGTACGAAAACTAGTAAAGCAAACTTTTGGGTAGGAAAACATGTATTGGTAGACTCGAAGACCTAAAGCTGATGGACGGAATCATCACGGGCCACTGCGACCTCAACTACCATCTTTTCAAGATCGGAGACAGCGACCTATGTCGTGGATGTCTTCAGGAAACAGAAACTGTGGAGCATGTGGTACCTACTGCACTGCTCCGCAACTAACGAAGCCAGGTCCAAAACTGGACTGCAGAAGCTGATCGGGTCCTTCCTCTCATCTGCATCCAAATCACCACCGGGGAAGCTTGAACATTGCTGCCACCAACCCAAGGTCCTTCTCCGCTACTTTAAGGAGTTGTGCTGGAAGGGGTGAGGTTAGCAGGGGGACAATGCACAATATTCCCATTGCGAGTTGTCATAAAGATGTGCTTTGATGGGTAATGAAAAACTTTGAAATTTCAAAAGTCTATCAACTTTTGAAATTTCAAAGTTTTTCATTCACGAAATGCCTCAAACATTCCTCCAAAATGAAACTAACACAACATGACGCAGCCCTATTAACAGCTGTTTTTTGACCTTTCATTGTGAACTGTAGATAAAATAGGTAACAGAACTGTCACCAATTAGTAAACGCAAATAGCGTATGTACCAAGGTCACGTACACATTATCAGGGTTGTTGCAAATTTCTTGGACAATATTAATTTTACTTTTGTATGGGAATTTCGAAAACGAAGTATTCAAACTTTGCGTACGTCAAAGTGTTCCAGTGCTTGGTCTGATCACTTGTAACACGTTGTATATCTACGTAGATAAAACATTTATCTAAAATCGGTAGGTTATAGGTAGGTAGATAGGTATGTGACATATACATAGGTAATACTTTAATCTTAAACCTAAGTATGTGAAAAGAACCAGTAGTGAAAAGATTGTTTCTAGTATCAGCTGGCAACATAATGAACTCGACATTTAGATCGTTAGATAGAGGCAGTCGTTGAAATGTCGACCTAAATATTTTCAACTTCCTGGTTGAACGATCAATCAGATATTCGAGAGTAGTAGAGCTCTGTGAAGGGCTCGTCCGGGGAAGTACTATACTACCACCACGCCTATTTCTGCCGCCAAGCAGCGTTGCTGTTTCGGTTTGAAGAGCCAAAGTTTGAAGGTTTTGTGGTTGCCGGTGAAATTACAGGCACATGAGGCATCGGTACGCCTCAAGTTGATGGACGCAGGGCAGTGCATGTAGGGCACGTTCTTTCGTGCGTGACTTGCGAGGCAATGCTATGTTATATGGTTACCACATAACATCAGGTGGGTCATCTGCTTGTTCCAAGTTTTTGGTTATTTTACTAGCTGCCGCCCGCGGTTTTCCTCACGTAGAAGTATATTATACTCGCTCTCCGAGAGCACTGGTGGTCTAGTGGTAGCGGCCCCGTCTTCCTATCTTAAGGTCGTGGGTTCGAAACCGGTCGTGCAACAATGAGTTTTTCTGTGCAGAAATTTATGTGCGCAATGCCAGTACTCTCAAACGGTGAAGGAAAACATCGTGAGGAAACCGGCATGTCGTGGAACCTAAAAAGTTCTATAACATGTGACAAGTGCTCGAAAGGAGCCTCGTTGAGGCGTAATCCTTTCACCACACTGTTTCGAAAGAAACTAGTGACACGACAAGAGAGAGACCCACTCTCCACGTTTAATAATAATTCGTTATGCAATACAATAATTATAATTTGAACGTCAGCGTTGATTTGGCAAACACGATTCAATTCGCTTGATCTATTTATATGACAGAATAAGACGTAGATTGTAATTAATCAACATTAAATCTAATATTAGTTATCATTAAACGCATAGACAAATAAGAACATATATTATACAATCACCCTTGTGTATCAATTATTAAACAAATAAATATTGGTGGACTTATAACTAACATCTAACACTTTTTTTTGTAAATACTTATAAAACTTTACTGGGTGTTAAAATACCGCTCCCGAACACTTCAGGGGGCTAAAGTACCCATCAATATGAATAACTTTTTCTAAGGAACCAACACTGTAAACGCGGAAAAAAACAGCTGTTTCATACATTTTAGCCAGGTAGGTATTGAACTTTTGCATGAAATAGCTGTTTTTTTCGCGTTCACAGTGTTGGTTCCTTAGAAAGAATTCATATTGATGGGTACTTTAGCCCCCGAAAGTTTTCGGTAGTAGTAAAATACTACACCTTGTATAATAACACCCAGACAGAGAAATACATACGTATGTGCATCACACAAATGTTTGTTCTGTGTGGGGATCGAACCCACGGCCTACGGCGCAGAAGGCAGAGCTACTACCAACTGAGCTGTGAAGGCTGTCATATGTCATTTTTATTACAAAATATACAAACGAACGGTAGAATCCAAGCAGTACCTAACAATCGGTTTCTGAAAGCTCGACCAAAACAAATCGAATGTCAAGTCACTCGCCATTTCAGCTATTACATCGAATTAGATAGACATAGTAAGTGACTTGACATGCGATTAGTTTTGATCGAGCTTTCAGAAACCGGCCGGTCTTCCAAGCTAGACAAATCTCCATCGAATTCGATGTAATAGCTGACATGGCGAGTGACTTGATATCCGATTAGTTTTGATTATCTTTCAGAAACCGGCTGTTAAAGTCTAGTTCTGAGGACGTGCCGATCATCACTAACATAACCAAAAACGAGGTTTAAAATAACATTATACCTACATTTTTTTGAGTACCTACCTACTTTAGGAAATCACAAAGACTATAATATTGCCCAAAACTTGTGAACCAGTCAATGTACATGTTTGCTCCTCAATGAGCTACGTGGAGGACTCAGGGTCAAGTTCTGAGGAGGACGTGGACTCCGGCATCGCGGAGGTGCAGACGCGTCAGGATCCTGACTGCATGGAGCTGGCAGACTTCTTCAACTACTGGTGAGTTTAATAGTTATAATAAATAAATATTGGTGGACTTTCCACACAACACTATTTGGCCCCTAAGTTTAAGGGGCTGACAACTATCAAACAACTTCTCGCTCGCACGTTTCGACATTTTGAAAGATATAAAATCACTAAACTCATTTTCGAAAAATCGCAATCAACCATTTTGTGTGCAATCACATTGCACACAGTTTAGAAAAAAATACATTTTGATCGATACAAGTTTTCCTACTTAAAAGTTTGCTTGTGTACGAAAACTAGTAAAGCAAACTTTTGAGTAAGAAAACATGTATCGATCAAAATGAGATTTTTCGAAAATGAGTTTAGTGATTTTATATCTTTCAAAATGTCGAAACGTGCGAGCGAGAGTCACATTAGCTCTTGTCTTCGCCTTAAGTGCGCTTCGAAGCGGCTCCTTTCCATTACAGTTTTCACTAACTTGGCTGAATAAGTACCAACCTACCTCTTTGGTAATAAACCTCTTTGATTTACGAATGTCAACAGTCATACTATTGACTTTCGTAAACCAAAGAGGTTTATTTTTCTAGGAAATGTGAAAATAGAACTAGTTTTTTTTTTATAATTTGACAGCTTGAAAACGATTCTCCCCTTAGACTAAGTATCATATAGACGGAGTGTTTCGGGTTTTTGGCGTGGCCGTTTTTTGTTAGTTTGTATGTATTCGCGTGAGTGACTAGAGAAGGGACAACATTGACTAACCTATCGATAGGATAAGAAATGGATGAAAAAGGCGTTTTAATTGGAATTCAACTTTTTAATTTTAACTGGTTGTTGACTTTTATTGCGAAAGCCCAAAACCATTATAGACACTGAAACACTATCATCGTCAATAATGTTTCTCACATTGACCTAACCGTGAGAGCGATGTCCATCCCACTCGATACACTTTCTTATGGCCATTTCGTCCATGCATAAGAAAATTTTGTAGTCTATCAGTTTTCACGCCTAACAGCTTTTATCCACTCCCGTCTTCATTCTGGGCATTTATAAGAACCTTAAAAAATAATGTAAAATTTAACAAAAATTGAGCCGTCGCGAGACGCCTATAAGGTGTGAAAAATTGAAACTACAACAGAACAGCCGATCTGACCCGGCGCATTAGATGTTTCATATCAAAATCGGAAAATAAAATATTATCGATAAAGCTAAATTGGTCGGTGGAAGTACATCACTAGAACAGATGACTAAAACAATAATTTTTATTTTGCAATAATTAATGGGTTTACATCATTTTCACATAGGAAAATATGACTAGTACTAATAAAATGTAATTCCTACAGTCTTTATGGAAGAAAAAACGTATTTTTTTAGCATGAAAATAGAAAAAGAATATTACGTATCAAATGACAATTCCGGGTCTTTAACTCCTCCTTTTGTTGTTTTTGATACACAAAACACAGCTTCACAAGACATACTTTCACCTTTTCAAATATATTTGCCTAGACAATAATAATTCTTTAAATATTTTCATAATTTCTTTCGCTACATCGCAATGTTGCTACCGAGTTTTTCTAGACCGTCAAAACAAGATCAAAACATTGCATCAACTGACGGACACGATTTACTCAGACAGTGAGTGAGTGAGATGGAGTGACTGTTTGATACACAGTTGTAAAAGGATGTAAGTCTTATGGCTCCCTACAATATACTACCTCCATGATTCTCCCTAGGGCTGAAAGTATTACTTCCAACCCGCTCCTCAGACAACACACAGCACTATATAGCCCCAAACAAAGCCAGAGCTTGTAATATGGGAACCAGATAGCTGATATAATACAAATATACTTTTTTTTTTGTAAATACATACTTATATTTTATAATAACACCCAGACAGAACAAACATCTATGTTCATCAAACAAATGTTTGTTCTCGGTGGGGATCGAACCCACGGCCTACGGCGCAGAAGGCAGAGCTACTACCAACTGACCTGTGAAGGCTGTCAAAATTCACAATGCGTTTCAGATTAAATAATTTATTTTACAAAAATAAGAAAAAAGGGATCACAGTTTGATTTACGTTCAGTATTTTATTCTTCTGGTTCTTCTGATTCTTGTGGCGGCTCCGCAGCTCCCCCCCTCATCTGCAACATAAAAAGTCCTGGATCAAAAAGACCCACGTCGCTTTTCACGGGTTATTATTTATTTAATGACCTCCTATGGCTCCTACTTAAAAGAACAGCTAAAATTACTGTTAATAGGTACAGAAAGAAACACCACGCACTCCTATTTAGGATATTTATGTTATTTATACCTATATTTAAATGAATCAATTGACGCTTTGTTCCCGAGTGCCGAAGGCCGCCGGGTTATGTGTTTAGCGTGTATCTATGTAGGTATTTATCCTACGATATTTTCTTTATTACCACGTAGCACCCAAACGGCTGGGTGGATTTTATCATCATATCATAAAACCTTCTCTAAAGTCATACAAATCGTTCCAAAAAAAACCGTATCCAAATCGATGAAGCCGATTGAAGATATTACGGGTTTTGTTGTTTGACTTAAGAGCCTTATGAGTTAGGTCGCTTGCCGGTTTAGTCATTCGCTCCTTTTACTTTTTATAACCACCTGCATGACCAGCAATCTATGGATAAATTAGAACGCTTACGAAAACACTCATCTTAAATCCTTGATTTATAGCCCTCGACAAAAAAGCTTAAAAAAATAAACCCGACTGCCCAAACTAAAAGGATGGAAACAAGATTAGATATGTTTTAAATTTATTTTTGATAGTGAACTCCAGTTGCTTAGTCTTGACGAATAAACACAGGCAGTCGGAGGTATCAATATACAGGTAGGACATACACGAGCCTCCGACTGCATGGCTAAAGTTATGGCCAGACAAACATACATACATAAAATACCAAATCGCCCAAGTTAACTGTAAGATTGTCGTTCGCTTCGCTCACTCAATCAAATATATTATAACACCCAGGCAGAGAAAATGCATCATTACTGCGTGCTCGATTTAAAACCAAACTGATACTCACACTAGGGCCTCCGCCATCAACCACGTTCACTCCACCGTTGTCGAAATGGACCCCACCATCCCCATCTACCACGGACACCCCGCCGTACCCTGGTGGTCCATCGACTACGGAGACCCCGCCACCATAACCTGGATCACCATCGACAACTGACACCCCGCCATATCCTGGATCACCATCGACAACAGACACTCCGCCGCCATAACCTGGAATCATAGTGTTTTTTTTATACGCAAATAAGCGTAGACGTATAAAAAATATAAAAATGAATCGCTGAATGTGTTGCTAAGCGCAAATTTCGAGAACAGTACCCCAAGTATGAGTTTTGCTTATCATATATGGTTTTCGTTTTACGTTTTTGTTCCGTGTTCATTGCGGGTTTTGTATGAAGACGCGATAGGGATACCGATATGGAACTTTACAAAACCCGCAATGAACACGGAATAAAAACGTAAAACGAAAAACCAAATATGGTAAGCAAAGCAGCTGAACTGATTTCGCTAATTCTTTTTTTGTTGTGTTTGTTGTGAAAATTTACTAACCACCTTATAAAATTATTTATAATCTAACCTTACCGCTTTGGACATGACGTTTGACATATAATTGACAACACCGATTGATTGGTGTGTTATACCAATTCGAATTCAATATTCATAGTTAAGGCGAAGACAAGAGCTAATGTGACTCTCGCTCGCACGTTTCGGCATGTTGAAAGATATAAAATCACTATAATCATTTTTGAAAAATCGCAATCAACCATTTTGTGTGCAATCACATTGCACACAGTATAGTAAAAATTTCATTTTGATCGATACATGTTTTCCTACTTAAAAGTTTGCTCTACTAGTTTTCGTACATAAGCTGTTGAAAGAAGTTGTTTGATAGTTGTCAGCCCCTTAAGACAGGACCACGTCTGTCGGGTCAGCTAGTAAAAAATAAAAATACAATAGTGCCTTTTGGGCCTCTGATGGATTAGTTGAGGAGTATTAATAAGTTAGCGTGGTATGGGCATGTCATGAAGAGGGAAGAAAGTCATATTATGAACATTATCTTCATTTTTGTAACCATAACTTTGGATAAAACAAGCGAGGTTTTTTTTTTTATTGTTAATAGCTAAATATTTGACTGCCATCTCACCTGATGGCAAGCGAAGATGCAGTCTAAGGTGGAGCACGCTTAGCTATAATCCACTTGTTCACTCTTGTCTTAAATATTCCTAGGTTATAACGTTCCGGAAATACCGACGACGGTAAAGTGGTAAGGTTAAAACAAAAATATTTTAATACTGTAAAATTATGCATATATTTGGCAACAGAAATAAAATATTTCACATTTTCATGAAGAGTGTTAGATTATAGTTTTATGGCCTGCCTCTCCTTCTAAAACCATGGATGGTTTTAGAAGGAGAGGCAGGCCATAAAAAAGATGATGGACTATGTGAAGTCAAAGTCAAAGTCAAAAGGTATTTATTCAATAAAATCACAAGGATCACTTTGAAACGTCTTAAAGCTAGGTGCCGTTCCACGCGACCACAGCCTAAAAAAACAGCCAACAAACTTACTGCTTGGTTCCTACCGTTATTTTGTATGATCCAATATTGAATACAATATCTCCGCCGGTGTGGTGCCAATCGAATTTAGTAAGTTATTAGAAAGGAGTGCGCACCGAGATGACGAATGATAGAGTAGAGTGGTAGAAGACCTAACGTGGCTCTATCATGCCCGACTCCGTTAATTTACTGTTTATTCCTTTAACTGTTATTTTGGGTACCTCAGAGACCCTACACGACGAACCGCGGTACAAAAAGAGCGCATCCAACAATAGGTTAAAAAATGTCTCAGAAAATTACGAACCTGGGTGGCCGTCACTATCTTGTACTACGTTGACCCCTCCATCAGATACCTATAAAAAAAAATTAAAGACAGATAAAAAAACAAAATTCAAAACTCATTCATCAGAAAATAATAGACGCGGTACAATAATGTTGAAATAAATGTGCAAATAAAAAAAAATTGGAAATTTGTTAAGGGGAAGACTACAATAGCGGTCTATTGTAGGTATTTCTCTGATTCACTGAATTTATTTATGAAAATGTGTAATCAACCAAGTTGTGTGCAATCACATTGCACACAGTTCAGCAAATAGGTATATGATTTTATTCCAAACCAGTTTTCCTACCAAAAAGTTTGCGTAGTAGATACTTATACTAGTAATTTATTATTTTAAGTTTACTCAAACAATAAGTTTTTTTTATACAACTAGTTGATGAAACAAGCAGATGGCCCACTTCATGTTAAGTGGTAACCATGACCTATAACAAAGCATTTCCTCGTAAGTCACGCACGATAGGAACGTGCCCCACGATGCACTGCCCTGCGTTCATCAACTTGAGGCATATACATGTTAAGCCTCATGTGCCTGTAATTTCACCGGCAACCACACTCTTCAAACGGAAACACAGCGTTGCTGCTTGGCGGCAGAAAAGGGCGTGGTAGTAGTACTTCCCCGGACGAGACACAAACAAAGAGCTCTACTATTAAAAATAATAAGTCCAATAAAGTAAACTAAGTCTGAACCGGTTTTTTTAAGTACTTTAACAGGTGTCATCACCTTTAGCTTACCATAACACCATTGTCACCATCAACGACGTGAACATCACCCATTTTTCACAAATAAATTTAAGGCGTAAATTTCACAATAGTATTGTTGTGTTAAAGCGTCTAAAACTACAGTGAAAATGTATAAATGTAACTATTTCAATACTCAGCCTATTATCGAATGATAACAGCTGCTTATCTGATAAGTTAATTGACAAAAATACTAAAAGTGGAATGCCTGGGTTCCCTACAAAACAGATACCGTTTTAATGACATAAAAATTAATCTTTATTGATCGATTGAGCGAAGCGAACGAAGATCTTACAATCAACTTGGGCGATTTGGCAATTTATGTATGTATGTATGTATGTTTGTCTGGCCATAACGTTCGAACCGTTGATCCGATCTGTATGAAATTTGATAAGTCGATAGCTTGTACTTGAGAAATTTACTGGTAAGTATAATGAGTAAAATCGGATGAAGGGTTATTAAAATATGGGGTTTTTTAAGAGGGCAAAAATAAAAAAAGTTACATAAAAAAATCAAGTTACAAGTCATATGAAAGGACATTTGGACATTCCAAAACAATTTTTACTTTTTTTTCTGGGACGCTCGGTTTTTGAGATAGGTACAACAAAAAAGTTAAATTAAGATAACCAACTACTAAATACATACTTATAATATTATATAACACCCAGACAGAGAACAAACATCTATGTTCATCACACAAATGTGTGTTCTCGGTGGGGATCGAACCCACGGCCCACGGCGCAGAAGGCAGAGCCACTACCAACTGAGCTGTGAAGGCTGTCATTAGCTACATATTTGTACATTAGCTCTTGTCTTGTTTTATAAACATTGCTTGGTGTATTGCTAAGGTATATGATGTAATTTAATAAAAGTTCTTGACTTTTTTTATAAGTATTAAAAAACTTTAAAACTCGTGTTTTAAATCAAACAATTTTTTTTAAAATTTGGAATAATATTATAATTTTTTTTTATTACCACAATCTTCACACATAAAAAGCTTTAGATCTTGTCTTCGCCTTAATATTTCTATACCTATATTGAAAATCGAACAATCACTTTTAGAGCTAAAAGATACTCGCAGTTTGACAGATTACGTACCTACTGCTAATTAGCACTTACTTAGAAAAACTGATAATATGACAGAGATTAGCTGGTACTACTTTATCTAATCAATGTTTGTCTATAATATGGCAATACTATAGTACCTACATACTTACGTGACGGAAAATATCGTTAGGAAATCAATAAACATATGTTTCATTTTATCTTTTTTTTTTATTGTAGGTACTGGTTGTATGTTCTATAAAAACATGTTAATGTTAATGTTTTTTTCAACACCAACGTCCTATCAACACCTTCGTCCCGAGGTTGTCAGAAAGAGATTGCTTTTAGCGATAAAACCGCCCATTGTATTCCACTTCGATATTTTTCTGTTCGTGGTGTACAATTAGTATTTTCTATCTATCGATAAATATTTATCTATCTTTCTAACAGCGGCGATGAGCTTGTTACCTGTCACGTATTTGTCCTTGTAACATTTGTGTAATGAACATAGATGTTTGTTCTCTGTCTAGGTGTTATATAATATTATAAGTATGTATTTACAAAAAAAAAGAGTCTATGTAGTATATCAGCTATCTGGTTCCCATATCACAAGCTTTGGCTTAGTGTGGGGCGAGATAGTGCTGTGTGGAATGTCCACCAATATTTATTTATTATTTATTTATAATAATAAAAAATAAATACATGACTGAAAAATAGGGGTAGGTGTGGTATGTGCCAAATGCCATGCCTATTTCAGCCGTCAAGCAGCTATGCTGTGTTTCGGTTCGAGGCTTAACTGTGTGCCTCAAGTTGATGAACGCAGGGTAGTGCATCGTAGGGCACGTTCTAACGGGTACTTCACTTCACGGGCACGTTACCACCTAATATCAGATGATGAGGCATTACAGATGTTAAGCCTCATGTGTGCCTGTAATTACACCGGCAACCACACTTTTCAAACCGAAACACAGCAACGTTGCTTGGCGGCAGAAAAAGGCAAGATGCTAGTACTTCTTCGGACGAGCCCTTCACAAAGAGCTCTACTACTCTTAGAGAGATTGAATAATATTCAAAAACCTCTAGGTAACTAGGTTTATGGTTTTCAATGAGTAAGGTAGAGTCAAGCTTGGATGGGTGAACCCACTGTCCCCATTGGCAACAAGAAAGTGCAATGCAATAAGATGAAACTAAAATACAGTTTTCTATTTACAAGCCCAGCAACTCAACTCTCTCAGTCTAACGGCGCGACGAATGCCGATCGACGCACTACGCTTGCCTCGAACGCGATAAAAAAAAAACTTTCCCGCCAAAATACCAACGCCAAATGTCAATGTGACAATTTTGTTTTTTTTCGTGAAGGAAAATGAAATGTCAAGTGTTTTGCGGCCAGTGACAAACTGGAAGTGCGTTCGGAAAGTGAGTGAAAAAAAAAACAATTTTGATTATTATGTTTTGCGTGGAATTTGGATGTTTTTTTGTAAATGAAATAATAGGGCTCTTTTATCTTTGTTGAAATTATTGTATACTGCAACCGCTGAATGAGATGTTTTGTTGGTAATATTTGAATACATCGAGACGTATAGTTAATCCGTTCTGTGCGTAGGCAATACCACAGAATATAAAGTGATAGTAGCTAAATACTACGGCAATACAACATAACCTACCGTACAAAAAGTACAAATCTTTAGATTTAAACCTAACAAAGAAGTTTAAAAATAAATGCATTGAGCTCACTCAAACTACCACACTTTCTGACACTTTGTTCATGCTTCTATCTTCCATCTACAACATCGAACAACAGCGCATTAACACTATTATATTTATATATTACCTAGATTTAAATTAATTAGTAGGTACCTAAAAGGAATTATAAAAAAAATACAACGTGTAACATAATACCCCTTTAGGGTCAAAGGCTAAGAGATCAGACTAAGCACTGGAATACTTTGGCATATGCAAAGTTTGAATAATTCGTTTACGAAATTCCCATACAAAAGTAAAATTAATATTGTCTCAGAAATTTGCAACAACCCTGATAATGTGCACGTGGCCTTGGTACATACGCTATTTGCGTTTACTAATTGGTGGTAGTTATGTTACCTATTTTATATAGAGTTCACAAAAAGATCAAAAAACAGCTGTAAATAGCGCTGCATCATGTTGTGTTGGTTTCATTTGTAGGAAAGTTAACGACATTTCATGAATGAAAAACTTCGAAATTTCAAAAGTCTTGGAACAAAAGTTGTTCGCCATGAGCTGTAGAATATCCTGCTTCCGGGTTTGTAGGGGTAATTTGATACACGTTTGATACCCTACCTACTATTAGGTAGAATGCACAGCAATCATTCCTTTACTTTTTCCTGGAAGAGAAAAAAAAAATGCCTAAAATAAAACCGGCCAAGTGCGTGTCATTCTCGACAGGAAATCTTCAACATCAAAAGATTGCATAAGGAAGTTATCTTTTAAAAAAGTAATAGATTTCTATCACCATTTTAAAACCAACCTTAGGTATAAGAAAATAAGGAACAATGTCGAATTTGACTGGACGAAGACATTTTCTGTTAAAGGTGTAAAATTAACGGATGCAGAGATATTTTTATTTTTCGAAGCAGTTAGAAGTTTCCCAGAAACAAAATAACGATCTTTTTTATTAATAAGTCTTTATTTAATTAATTTTCTAACGAAAATATCGACTTCCGTCTTGTTGTCTTTTATATCGTCTATGATAATGCAAGCATGTATTCTTGGCTATGGCTCATCGTTTGTATTGTTGTCGATTGTGTGTATCAGTAATTAATACGACCTCTACTTATAAAAAATCACGCAAGACAGAAACTGCAAAAATAAACAAAAGGAAAAAAAGAAAACGTAAGACTAGGCGGTATGGTCTTAGAACTAGCCTGCTCCGAGAGGAGCGAAAAAAATAATTGTTGTCGATTGTCGAAATTGTTGATTGTTTGTACAAAAAAAAAATTCACTAAAAACATTTTTTTACAAGTTTCCATAAAAAAATGTGTTTATGTATGTATAACAAAATAGCAGACTCCTGTTTTTGTTTGAAAACACTGTGTTACAGTTTACAGTAGTTAGACATTGCGTTTTCACTAGTTAGGAAAAAAAATAGGTTAGGTGATAACATATTAGTTTAATCGATTATTATCACGACAAACAGCGATAGTGATAATTAATGAGATTTGTTTATTCAACAAGCAACGACTCAATTTACTGCTACTATTTATTACTATTGATTTTGAATAAGTAATTGATTATTGTAAGACTGGTTTATTTATTTATTATGTAAACTGACAGCTGAAAAACTGAAACAGCTTCATAACTTTGATCCCCAGGCACGGTAGATATCCCCTCAATTCTCTTAGTACCGAGTACTAACTCCAGATTCTTTGAGGACGTCTAAGGGGGTAGTCAGAGGTACGTCCAAACATTACATTTAGCACATACTCACATTTTGCAGTAGTTGGTATTCCATACGTGACAGGTTGCAAGCCCATCGCCGCTGTTAGAGTACTAACTGGTTTCCTCACGATGTTTTTGAAAAATCCATTGGTGCACGACTGGATTCGAACCTACGACCTTAAGTCCGGAAGGCGGGGTTACTTCCACGAGACCAGACCGGTGTTCTCTATTATTTATCCAACTAATAAAATTTTAATTCTTGGGACGTAGCAAGACCTGCTTGCTGTCTACGTCAAAAATGATTCAGTTTACAAGGACCTTTTGAAAACTGAATCATTTTTGATACTATTTTCAACTTTTTATTGTTCTTGATCCAAAAAGAAATATAGTAAAAATAAAAAAAAACAACAATTGTGACTTTATTAATGGCACTATTCTATATTTTCATACCTTTTTTGTCTACTTATAGTAGGGAAGGCCATGACGCTAAATGGGGATTTACTCGAGCGTCATAGAGACCTATTGGTTTGCAAAGCTTAGATGATAAGAAGAAAAAAATGGGGAAATCGTTAGAATAAATAATTTTCGTTATCCTAGAATTACATCCTTCAAAATAAAAAAAATTTAGCAACGCTCGAGAATGTCGAGATGACGTTTTTTTTTTAGAACTTTGTAGCCCTCCCCTTTCTCTACGTCACTCCCAAATTGTCAGATTAGTGGAATATACACTTTTTAGCATGTAATTAACTCACCCTATCTTAATCTGACGCGCTCGAGATTTTCTAATGATCAATTTTTTTTTACTAATCTGATCCTTTATCCTTTAGCCTTATATATGGGGTTCATATTTGGTGGAGGTTCTTAACCAGGTACAAGGTATCCCCCTGTATATTAATCTGCCGCGCTCGAGTAAATCCTGAAATCCCCTCTTGGGCTCCCCTACTATTAGGTAGGTACCATCGTCTTTGTGTCGGCTAACGTCAATAAAATGTATTACTTTCATTGGCAACACACCAAAATCTATAGTTGGTAGGTGCCTACTTATCGTACATAAATCGATTTGATTTACGAAATCTATGCAGCAAACATCAAACAAACATGATCTAAGGAGGTAACTACGTACCAAACTACTTAAGTCATTGTTTGTTTGAAGATTGCTATTGTTCAATCATGAGTAGCAGTGTAAAACACCACATAATAATCTTCTTCTTTTCTCCGTTTATGGCTCCTGTCCGTCATTCGCCAGACAATCTTGCCAGTGTCAAGTGAATTGTATTATATACTTTATAGTCAAGTCAGTCCGTAGTCAGCCGTCATTTGTTTTGAAGAAAATGGTGGCGGTTTTTAAAACATTCGAAACATTTTCGGTCAAATCAGGATATCACATACTTAATACACTTTCATTCCAAATGCTTTGTGCTAAGACCTCAAGTAATGTTGGTTAAAATACCACCAAAATTACACAAGAAAAACAATTAAAATGAAAACGCTATGTTGCTTCCCAAAATGTCAGAAAACGAATGAACATAATCATTGAATTAATTAATACCTATGTAAGTAACTTGACAAAGCTTTTGTTCCCGCCAAAGACGAATTCTAAATTTGAAACAAACAAGTGAAGTGAAGAAGGAAAGGTCACTGGCATGACTAAAATTAAAATAAAGCGCCAAACTGGCAGACACGAGACGGGAAAAGAGAAAGTACCTAATAGTGATGCGACGAGTAGGTAGCGATTTCAATTATCGATGGGAAGACATTTGCGATTGCGATAATTTGATGTTTGATTTGGAAATGGTTAAGGCGCTATTTCACCAAACTCTTGTTGACAAAGCATTAACTAATCAGACGTCAAAATTAACAAGAATGTTAATGTATTGTTAAGTATATATTTTACGCCCCAAGGAATAAAAATTAACAAAGCATTACTTCGATTACCAAAATGGACGTGCATTTTGGCATTTTGACATCTAAATCAATTGTTAACCAGCGATTAGATTTAACGGCCAGTTAATAAGGAAGATAACCATGTTGTTATGTGTGGGCATGTTGAAACACAAAACAACCATAACAGTCAGTTAAAAGGATTAACTGGTTAGTGTAACTAACAGACTTTGGTGAAACCAGGCCTTAATATAACTGTTTTGCCATCGTATGTAATCATTTGTTTAAATGTTAATAATGTAACATAATATTAATTCAAAATCAAAGCTCAGTTGGTAGTAAGTAGTTTTGCCTTCTGCGCTGTAGGCGGTGGGTTCAATCCCCACCGAAAACAAA
Source organism: Chloroclysta siterata (assembly GCA_932294275.1). Lineage (NCBI taxonomy): Eukaryota > Metazoa > Arthropoda > Insecta > Lepidoptera > Geometridae > Chloroclysta > Chloroclysta siterata. The sequence continues at coordinate 6,420,799 of OW028595.1, forward strand.
CATTTATGTAATGAATGTTTGTTCTCCATCTGGGTGATATCATATTATACGTATGTTTTTACAAATAAATCAAATCTTATCTTACACCTTCACCAATTTCATATACCTTCTGACACTGTTTTTTTTTTGGAAACAGTGTAGTGAAAGGGTTTTTAAGTGCGCCTCAAAGATGCTCCTTCCGAGCACTAGCTTTGCTTAGTTTGAGGCTAGATTACACAACATTTTGTATGGAATGCCCACCAATCTTTAGGTATATACGGAAGCCTTACATCATCACCGAAGTAGAAAAGTGCAGGTTAATTTTAGAAGCAAGGTAGCTATTCTATTCGTCTCCATCATCAGTCACTGCCCTGAGACGCACGCGTTGACAAATGTTTGCTAGAGGAAAAATATTACACATTGTGCGTGCACCATAGTCATGTCAAGTCAAAAGGTATTAATTGAATTGAAGGATTGAAACAAGGATCGCCTTATTATTTTTTAATAAATAGGAATGCCAGCAGCGATATGTATTTACATTTTATTTTTACACATACTTCCAATAACAAGTAAAAAAAACAAAATGTGTGTCTTTATCTATACGGTCTTTAAGGTTGCGTGGAACTGGCACCTAGAATCACCTAGTTTTAAGACGTTTCAAATGTATTTTTTGTCTTTGAATTTGACAATAACTTTTCTATCTAATCACGTTCAGCGTTGTTAGTTTTTTCACCTCTCAGATCTGATCAACACGTCACACAATGAGCTGCCAAATTGATCTGCCCAAGTGTCACATGCGTGTTCATAGTAAAAAATACTTACACGTAGTAAACAGCACGTGGTGACCTATTTATCTGATGAAATTGGTTATTAAAATTCTTTGTATAATAGGTAGGACTCAGTAAAGGGTCAAGGTTTACTAGCTGCAGAGCAGGGCGATATAAAACATTCGGAAATGTATCCCATCGGAAACGTCAGAATTTCTTTGTTTTGTTTGGAAACGTCCGAATTTGTCTCTTGCTCTTGTTTTGTTTGCTTATAACAAGGAAAAAAACTTATAAATAAATAAATATTGGTGGACTTTCCACACAGATCTATCCCCCAAACTAAGCCAAAGCTTGTAATATGGGAAACAGATAGCTGATATAATAAATAAATACTTTTTTTTTGTAAATACATACTTATAATATACAATTACACCCAGACAGAGAACAAACACAAATGCTCATCACACAAATGTTTGTTCTCGGTGGGGATCGAACCCACGGCCCAGAAGGCAGAGCTACTAAATTTCGAAGTTTTTCAATCATGAAATGCCTCTTAAACTGTCCTCCAAAATGGAACTAATAGGTACAACCTGACGGAGTCCTATTTACAGCTGTTTTTGACATTTAATTGTGAACTGTAGATACAATAGGTAACAGAACTGCCACCAATTAGTAAACGCAAATAGCGTATGTACCAAGTTCACGTACACATTATCAGGGCTGTTGCAAATTTCTGAGACAATATTAATTTAACTTTTGTATAGAAATTTAGAATGAAGTAAGTATTCAAAATTTGCACACATCAAAGTATTCCAGTGATCTGATCATTTGGACTTTGGCCTTAGGTATAGGAGTATTATGTTACACGTTGTATGTAACTTCATCTTCAGGGTGTTGTCTGGCATGCTGCATTCTTTATTAATTAGCTACATTCTTTTCCCCGTTTGACCATTTCTCTGCCAATAGGCTCACTACCGTGATCTAAGGTGCCTTGCGCAAACAATTATTTTATAATATTTTTTCACGTTATGTAGGTACACAAGATGTGTACATTTTTTTGCGTTATTTTTTTCGTAATTTATTATGGTCTAGACTGAAACAGTGTACCTATTTACACTGTTTTCGGGAGTACTCTTATTAGACCCGAGTATCGAAATGGCCAGGAGTACCCTGAACGGATGATTTTCGATAGTGAGAAAATAAACGATGTAGGTATGTCAGGATCGTAGCAAGTGAAAATCCGTGGTCCCTGCCTACTCCCAAGAAACGGGCATGATTTTATGCATGTACGTCAATAAGTAGATAATATTCATAACGTGTTTACGCTCATAAACATGAGAAATTCACCTTGAAAAATATTTCAAAAATATAATTTTATCGACTGTTTGCGTAAACATCGTGCGGAAGTGAGCGCGTCACTAGCCGGGTGGGACACTGGAAACGGAAAGAGAATGTTTTATTTTTGTTTGATTTAAAATTGGAATCACGGATGAACTTATGTCTATGGATCTTCGTTTGTATCTTGACTTGTATCTACAAATTACAAAATAGGTGCTGAGTCGTTGGGCAAGCCTAACTTTTATAATAACTTTCTTGTCTTACCTACTGTCTTTAGCTTCTATAATTCGCGATCTCTTCCAGACAATTGGTAAAGTTTAGAAGGAAATCCACTTGGCTATCTGGTGATATGTAACTTACTTATATAAAAAAAAAGCCATAGGTACATAACAAAGATGATAATATTCTATTCGAGTTGAACTTGCGTATAACATTCTCGCAACCAGTAAAAATATTTTTTATGACAAACTTTTTTAGTTTTTGCTAATTAGCTACACACCTACCTTATATTTTAGGGCTCCGTTCGTTAGAGAACAAAACAAGTGCGCACTATCCACATTCTTTATTGTTAATCAGCATTATCATATTGTATTATATTACATTGTAACAAGGATCATACAAAAGAGCGGTAGGAACCAAGCCGTAAGCTTGTTGCCTGTTCTTCTAGGCTTTGGTCGCGTGGAACTGGTATCTAGAGTCATCTAGCTTGAAAGCACTGGTGGCCTAGTGGTAGCGACCCCGCCTTCCGAGTGGTCGTGGGTTCGAAACCGGTCGTGCACCAATGAGTTTTTCTGTTCAAAAATGTATGTGCACATTGCCAGTACTCTCAAACGGTGAAGGAAAACATCATGAGGAAACCGGCATGTCGTAGAACCTAAAAAGTTCTATAACATGGTGTCAAGTGCTCGAAAGGAGCCTCTTGAGGCGCGCTTAAAATCCTTTCACCACACTGTTTCGAAAGAAACTAGTGACACGACAAGAGAAGAGAACCTAGCTTTAAGTCGTTTCAAAGTGATCCTATCCTTGTGATTTTAATGGAAAATACCTTTTGACTTTGACTTTGACATCAGTAGCCAGAAGTCCACTACTGGACATAGGCTTCCCCACATTTCCTGGAAGAATAATTCTGAGTCTTCCCTATCCACCGACTACCCACGATCTTTTTAATGTCGTTGGTCCATCGGGTCGGGGTCCTTCGTTATTTTGTTTTTTTTTTTTGTTTTATTTAACAAAATCAATAATTATAGAACCTATTCATTTAACAACATCGTGAAACCTATATAGTAAGGTTGTGTAAAAATCAGCCTCGCATGTTATCCCTCCAGGCACGGTAGTATCACATCATTACCCCAAGAGTTTTGCTTACCATATTTGGTTTTTCGTTTTACGTTTCTGTTCCGTGTTCACTGCGGGTTTTGTATGAAGACGCGATAGATACGGAACTTTATGTTGCAAGCATGATGAAAATTAGTAGTAGAACATAAAGTTCCATATCGGTATCCCTATCGCGTCTTCATACAAAACCCGCAATGAACACGGAACAAAAACGTAAAACGAAAAACCAAATATGGTAAGCAAAACTCATACTTGGGGTACAGGTCCTGTCGCTTACTTATATTATACCTATTTAGGTATATTTTTCTTTATTCATTGATACTTTTTCAAGAGCAGTAGAGCTCTTTGTGTGTGGCTCGTCCGGTGAAGTACCTACTACCACCACGCCATTTTCTGCCGCCAAGCAGCAACGCTGTGTTTCGGTTTGAAGAGTGTAGTTCCCGGTGTAATTACAGGCACATGAGGCTTTGTACTATGCCTCAAGTTGATGGACGCACATCGTAGGGCACGTTCCTATCTTGCATGACTTACGAGGTAATGCTTTGTTATAGGTGATGGTTATACCACTGGGCCATCTGCTTGTTCCATCAACTAGTTGTATAAAAAATAAAACTTAATATTTTTAAACGTTTTTCCCGCGACAAATGAGATTGTGAAAAAAACATTAAATTAAGTCAAATTGTATTTGTCTTAATTTAATGTTTTTTTCACAATGTGTCATTTAGGTGGTAATTCATAATTCATAATTTTTATAACTAGTAGTTCGCCTCGAACTGAGATCTCGTGATGCGACCCGACGAACGCACCAAAACTTTGAGTAGGTGGTAGTCAAAGGCAAGTCCAAACATTATGTTTGGACTTTTTTCTGACTACCGCCTACTAACTTGGTAGGGTAACCAAGTTTCAACTCTATTGGCCTATTTATTGAAGAGTTCCGTTGAACAGACCTTGGCTCCATCATCAGACCTGGTCGTTGTCACCATTTTGTGAGAACTGAGTACCTCCTTAATTTATTTCAAGAAAAAAAAATAAGAAAAAGCAAAGTAACTGGCCGACCAGTAGAAAAACCTTGATGCCAACGAAACTCTTAGAGATGGGAGCTCTTGGGTCGCTGGTTATCTTAATTTAACTTTTTTGTTGTATCTCAAAAACCGAGCGTCCCAGAAAAAAAGTAAAAATTGTCCAAACAAAGCCCTTTCGTATGACATGTAACTTGATTTTTTTAAGTCACTTTTTTTATTTTTGCCCCCTTAAAAAACCCCATATCCTAAAAACCCTTCATCCGATTTTACTCATATACTTACCAGTAAATTTCTCAAGTACAAGCTGTCGTCTTATCAAATTTCATGCAGATCGGATCAACGGTTCGAAAGTTATGGCCAGACAAACATACATACATACATACATACATAAAATGCCAAATCGCCCAAGTTGAAACTAGAATCTTCGTTCGCTTCGCTCACTCGATCAATAATAAAGTGAATAAAATCATGAAAATAGTTTAATTCTCACATTTGAAACGAAAAATATTAACACACTGTCTTGTTTCTTTTTTTCAACACACTACTGGCCTATTTGTTACGGTTTCAGTAGGTAAAGCTGACAAGTTTATTTAAAGAATGGAAAAAATATATCACGAAGGTTAGTGTAAGTAGGTACGCAAGGTACCTAATGAAACACGTGTCACGTAACAAAACTTTTGTGTAGGTGCGCCGAACAATACTACCAACTTTGTAAAATAAATGGGGCTGACAACTATCAAACAACTTCTCGCTCGCACTTTTCGACATGTTGAAAGATATAAAATCAGTAAACTCATTTTCGAAAAATCGCAATCAACCATTTTGTGTGTAATCACATTGCACACAGTTTAGTAAAAATTTCATTTTGATTGATACATGTTTACCTGCTCAAAAGTTTGCTTTACTAGTTTTCGTACATAAGCAAACTTTTAAGTAGGAAAACTTGTATCGATGGTTGATTGCGATTTTTCGAAAATGAGTTTAGTGATTTTATATCTTTCAATATGTCGAAACGTGCGAGCGAGAGTCATATTAGCTCTTGCCTTCGCCGTAGGTATGTAGAGTTGGTTGGTTGGCGAGCCCATGATTCTTCGAAAAAAAAAAAACTTACGAAAGCGAGTTGCCAACTGAAAATGACTGTTGGTGTGTTATATTATGCGTATGATTTTTTCGGCAACTACATAATACTTATCCAAACGATAAAAATTTTAATAGTTTTCGAATTTAAATTAATTTTCTACAAATACCAAGAAACTTATTTCGTGAAAAGTAGGTAGGTACTCTATTAATGTAGTTCGTTGAATGCCGTACAGGTGCTACCAATTTTTTTTAAAAATGGTGGTTTATAATAATATTTTTTTTTTATAAATAGTATAATTAGGGAGTTTGTTGAATGAATTATCGAAAACGGGCAAATTTATATGAATTTTAATAACTTATACATATACAATTTAAGGATTCCAAGGTGTCGTTGTAATTACAGAATCATGAGTAGTCTCATGCACTCATTGCCACATAGGGTACGTTTACAATGAGATCCGTTTTTTGCAGGCAGAGGTAGCTGCATAACATCAGGTGGGATATTTGCTGTTCCATTCATTTTCCTCATAAAACTTAAAACAAGTTTTTTTAAGAGTTTTTTTATCTACACTAATCTACACTAACAGGGCCGGATTTAGAGGTCCAGAGGCCCCGGGGCAACAAAGGAGTGGAGGCCCCCTCGCGCCAATTTTTTTTCCAATAAAGTGAATTTTTTTTCAGTCGAGTTTTTCAATAAATAATTTATTGTGAAACCAAGTAGATTCTCTTGTACCTACAAAAAGAGTTACTCTTTTTGGTGTTTTTGGATTTCTGTTATTTAAGATTAATATAATCAAATAATCATGTATGTACAAAGTACTGTAGGCTGTAAAATAGCAAAAAATAGAAGGTAAAATAGCAAAAAAAAAATATCAAAGGAAAAGAAGATGTTTACTAGTGTTTACTAATTGGGATTTGAAAGATTTTTTTTCCTAAGTCTCTATTGTGGGGGCCCCCCGTTTGTGGAGGCCCCGGGGCCATCGCCCCGTTTGCCCTCCCCTAAATCCGGCCCTGTACACTAATATTATAAAGAGGTAAACTTTGTATTTTTGTATTTTTGTATTTTTGTATGTAACGAATAGGCTCAAAAACTTCTGGTCCGATTTCAAAAATTCTTTCACCATTAGAATGCTACATTATCCCTGAGTAACATAGGCTATATTATATTTTCAAAAAAATCAGGGATCCTTACTAAAACTTCAATAATGTAACCCAAGGTGGAAAACAAAAAACCTTACATCGCGTGCGCTGCGAAAACTATTGAAGATAGAACAAAATAATGTACTACGATTTTGTAGAACACGTTATCATCTACAAAAAATGTCGCGACAGCATATGTCTAACTATTATAGTTATGTCACAATAAGTGTTCTTTTATTATAAAAAATTAATTGAAATGCCTCCGCTAGAAAAGGGTCTTTATTTGTACCTTGGTATTAATCCTTATCCAAATAAATCATTTCATAATTAAGACGGTTTCAATACCTATAGATTACTTCTTAAATTTTTCAAATCGGACATTCCATTCAAAAGATATGACGAAATTAAAAATGTTTACGGGTCCACCGGTCACGCGCGGGGTGCGATTTCACTCACTCAAGGAGAAGCGCGTGCAAATGTATGAAATAAGTAGACGCGAGGCTCGAACCCACGGTCTAAGTTTATCCTAAAATGTTCAAAAAATTTATGACCACCCATGCGAAGCTGGGACAGGCCGCTAGTAATAATATTATAAAGAGGAAAGCTTTGTATTTTTGTATTTTTGTATGTAACGAATAGGCTCAAAAACTACTGGTCCGATTTCAAAAATTCTTTCACCATTAGAATGCTACATTATCCCTGAGTAACATAGGCTATATTATATTTTCAAAAAAATCAGGGATCCTTACTATAACTCCAATAATGTAACCCAAGGTGGAAACCAAAAACCTTACATCGCGTGCGCTGCGAAAACTATTGATGATAGAACAAAATAATGTACTACGATTTTGTAGAACACGTCATCATCTACAAAAAATGTCGCGACAGCATATGTCTAACTATTATAGTTATGTCACAATAAGTGTTCTTTTATTATAAAAATTTAATTGAAATGCCGCCGCTAGAAAAGGGTCTGTATTTGTACCTTGGAATTAATCCTTATCCAAATAAATCTTTTCATAATTAAGACGGTTTCAATACCTATAGATTACTTTTTACATTAACATTCCATTCAAAAGATATGACGAAATTAAAAACGTTAACGGGTCCACGGGTCGCGCTCGGGGTGCGATTTCACTCTCTGGCGTGCAAATGTATGAAATAAGTAGACGCGAGGCTTGAACCCACGGTCTAAGTTTATCCTAAAATGCTCAAAAAATTTATGACCACCCATGCGAAGCTGGGACAGGCCGCTAGTATTTCATAATTGAATTCAAATATTTTTCTAATTTAAAATCGATCGGTGCATTACTCAAAGAAAACTAAAACGGTCTTTATACGGTTCAATTTATTTATCATTTATTGCACAAAACACAAAGTTAAAGCACAAAAGGAGGGCTTAGGGCCGGTTTCACCATGCTCTGTTAGATTAACAAAGGATTAAAGGGCCGTTAAATATGTCAAAATGTACGCGTTTGACAGCTAAGGTTAGATTTAACGGATTAGATTTAATAAATAATCTTTTAATCCTTGATTAGTAACTAACAGAGCATGGTGAAACCGGCCCTTAATGTACAAGCATTTTCTACCAGCCCTCCTAAGTAGAGGTAGGTATATGTATAAATCAAGATTGACGTGCGACAAATATCAAGCTATAAATACCTATCATAATAACTACCTAAAAGAAATATATATCTATATAATATCAAATCAATCACAAGGATCACTTGTTTTTTAAATGTCTTTTATATGAGTGACCAAAGCTGGACTCGAACCTCCGACTAACCACTCCACTTGAGTACTTTACATTTGCATCTGAAATGTGTGCCAAGAAAGTTTGTGTCGTTGTATATCTTCAATGATCTGTGGCACGCATGCGTGTGAGTGATTACATGTTTTTATTTTTAAAAGCTGTCAGTTATAAGGTGTTCTGTTTTCTAAGCTTGTTGCTTTCATTTCAAAGTATAGGCTATGCCAGTTTGCCTACTAAGCTCACGGTGTTTATAAACTGTATTATAGGTAATAAAGAGTTGGAAAGCTATTGGAACTCGTTCTGGTAGAAAAAAAGTTGTTACAAGCTCTAATTGTAATTAAAATAATGTAGGTACAAACCAATTTGAAATAAGAACGTCAATTTTTTTTTCTGGATTTGATTTTGCGTAGGTTTACGGACATCCTGTAAACGGTACGCATGTAACACAATTTTAGAAGCTATACATAGATAGGTTCATATAATATTCATAACTCTTTCCAGTTAAATTAAATTTTAAAATTCAAATAAATCAACAAAACATCTCAAAGCCAAAATAAATAACTTCCGTTCCAAAACAGAGCACTCAGCAGTCGGTGAATACGCAGCGTCGCGCGCGGACATGATTTCCGAACGAAATTGACAGCCATGTTTCAATTTTTCAAACGAAAAGGCGGGAAGGTCGACGAAACACAGGGATCGAGCTCGCCTCCCGCCTCAGTCAGCCGTGCGCCCAACGACAAAACGAACGATAAACGTAACCTCCGCAAAGATGTAGTTAACTTACTCATCCCCGAAACGGATTACTCACAGAAGAACCCCTCAATCTTCCAAATAATGGCCGGGAAGAGGAGACGGGGAAAGAAAAAAGCCAGGACAGAGTCCTTTAGGGCCAGCCCGCCGAGAGAGACGCACATAGTCCAGAGAAGTGAATCCGTCCGCGAGCCAGACGTCACGCCCGCGGACCGAAATAGCGCGGCCATCGCGCGCGCTGAGACCGATCCCGCCGAGTTCGTCAAAGCTCTAGTGCTGCAGAAATACGCAAAAACACCCGCAGAAAACAAGCAACACGTGTCCACAGTCTACGTCTCAAACGAGCCCGATTTGGACGAGAAACGGCACGCGGAGGCATTGCTGAGAGAAATCGCACGCAGTATAGACTGCACTGTCGACCAGCTCAATGATAAACAAATGGGAGGCGCTGACAGCAAAGTAGTTCGCGAGCCGGTCTACCAAACTATCGAGGAAAACGGAAGCAACAGCACCATTGACTCGTACAAGCACGATTTGAGGGACGAGCTGAGTAGACTGACAGCTGACGCTCAAAGCGAAGCAGAATCTCCTAACAGCATCAAGAAATCTAGCTTGAAGCCTCCGAAATCTGACACAGAAGGCTGCTCTGACGATGACAGATCTGACAATGGAAAGAAAAAGGTCACGTTCAGAAAACACATCATCTTCGATGATGGAGAGCAGCAGACGGACGAGGAAAACGACTCTTTCGAATCATTATCCTCCTCCGAGGAAGACTCGCTAGAGGATATAGTTTTAGACGATAGCAAAACAGTGATAGTTAACGAACCAATTACGATTAAGATAGAAGAGGATAAAAGGATTTTCAGTGATAGCAGTGACAGTGGGTTCTTGGAATGTGATAGGAATAATTCTGGTGATGATTTGACTACGGTGAAGAGTGGGTTGGAGAGTGAGAGTGAAAGTGAGACTGAAGAGGAGATAATCGAAGAGATTATCGAGGAGGAGTTCGAAGAGGAGGTAGAAGAAGAGGTAGAGGAGGAGGTGGAAGAGGAAGTTGAAGAGGAAGAGGAGATTGGAAACAAAGAAACCACGTAAGTCTAAATAGCAGTTACTCTTAATTATTTATTGCACTCAATGCAATTAATAGGGAAAAGACAGAAATAGATGACAAAGGCCAACTTAACCCTAACAAGAGTTTTCTTCCAGCAAACCTTAGAAAGGTGACTAACGAAGTAGGTTTGTGTACATAAAAAATATACAAGGTGTTCCAATAATTGTGTATATAAACTTCAGGGGGCTAAAGTACCCATCAATATGAACAATTTTTTCTAAGGAACCAATACTGTGAACGCGAAAAAAAAACAGCTGTTTCATACATTTTAGCTAGGTAGGTATTGAACTTTTGTATGAAACAGCTGTTTTTTTTCGCGTTCACAGTGTTGGTTCCTTAGAAAAAGTTGTTCATATTGATGGGTACTTTAGCCGCCTGAAGTTTATATACACAATTATTGGAACACCTTGTATAGACCGACTAAACATAATACAAAAGGTATAAAAGGAAAATAATTATACTAAAATACATAGGTATAATACCTACTTACCTACATAAACAATACATCTCTCTCTCTTCTCTTGTCGTGTCACTAGTTTCTTTCGAAACAGTGTGGTGAAAGGATTTTAAGTGCGCCTCAAGAGGCTCCTTTCGAGCACTCGACACATGTTGTAGAACTTGTTAGGTTCTACGACATGCCGGTTTCCTCACGATGTTTTCCTTCACCGTTTGAGAGTACCGGCACTGTGCACATAAATTTTCAACAGAAAAACTCATTGGTGCACGCCCGGTTTCGAACCCATGACCTTAGGATCGGAAGGCGGAGCTACCACTAGACCACCAGTGCTCTCAAAGACCGCAATACATCAATACACAGTTACCTGTTTATAATTTGCATCCCTAGCAATAATAAAGACTTTTGATGACAAAGAACATAAAATTAATTGTAAGTACCGCCAAAAGACGTTATTCGCTTGCGAGAAAACTTATTGACGTCGAATCCTTTAATTAGCATCATGTCTAAATGCGTGTTGTGATTCAAAACTTGAGGCAAATAACAACAAACAGTGTCATCTATCTGCAATACTAGCGTTCGGTTTCATAAGCTGAAAGGTCACTGGTTGGTTCTTGGTCACACTTATAGAACGACAGTTATTTAAGAATATAGAACATAGATACAAAGTTTTTTTTTATTTATATTACTAGCTGATGGAACAAGCAGATGTTAAGTGGTAACCATCACTTATACCAAAGCATTGCCTCGTAGGTTACGCACGATATGAACGTGCCCTACGATGCACTGCCCTGCGTCCATCAACTTGAGACATACAGATGTGAAGCCTCATGTGCCTGTGTGTGTACACCGGTAACCACACTCTTCAAACTGAAACACAGCGTTGCTGCTTGGCGGCAGAAGGCGTGGTGGTAGTACTTCCCCGGACGAGCCACACACAAAGAGCTCTACTATCAAAACGCTCTACTGCTCCACTACTCTTGTGTGTGCTACAGCACCAAAAGTTGATGGACGCAGGGCAGTGAATCGTAGGGCACGTTGCTATCGTCCGTGAAATGTTTCTCTCTTTCATTCTCTCTATCTTTGTTATAGCTGATGGTTACCACTTAACGTCAAGTAGTTCTCTTGTTTAGCAAGCAGATTAAAAAAAGCAGCTTAGTAACTTAAAGTCTTAAAAAAAAACCAAAACTCTTAAAACTATTGTGCGATGAAAAATCTCAAAAAAGTTTGCATACTAACATACCTACTTAACAAGACTAAGTTATGTCAGTTACTGGCCATAAAAAAATTAACTAATAGAAATTCTAAAACTAAACTACAAACAATACCTACCTAGCTATCTTTTAGCAACGATTCATTAAAAATAAATTCAAACATCGAAGCATTTTGATAAACTTCACTACATAGTATAAAACAAAGTCGCTTCCTCTGTCCCTATATCCCTATGTATGCTTAAATCATTAAAACTACGCAACGGATTTTGATGCGGTTTTTTTTATAGAAAGAGTGATTCAAGAGGAAGGTTTATATGCATAATACAAGCATAATCTCTTAGGGATAACCCACAATAACCGAGTGAAGCCGGGGCGGGTCGCTAGTTAAAAATAATTGTATCTATGTAAGCTTTCTCGACTTTCCTTAATCCTTCTATTTTCTGTTTTCATTGACTATCGTCCATAACCTTGCGACTGAAGCTATTAGAGATATTATTAGCCACTCGAATTATAGTATGGTAACATTAATGTTTTGTTGATCAGCTGTGAATGTTTCTTCCGGATAAATCGTTGTGCCAGGATTGTTTAATATTCTGTTCGAAATTCAAAATGAATTTTTGAACTTTGTCTCCTCGTTCTAATCTTGTCGTGTCTAGTCCGTTCTAAATTCAAAAGTGGAGTTTTTGAACTGTGTCTTGGTTCATACTACCTCATCTCTCACTGTCATCCAATTTTCTTATCTGTGTCTGTCTTTCGAAATAGTGTGGTGAAAGCATGGAGGTATTATACTGGAGGGAACCATAAAACTTACATCCTTTTACAACTGTGTATCAAACAGTGATCATCTATCTTTGTTCTTCCCATGTAGCCTAGCTACGAGTAAAAGAAAAGTAGATGTAACTTCACTCACTCCATCTCACTCACTCACTGTCTGCGTAAATCGTGGCCGTCAGTTGATGCAATGTTTTGATCTTGTTTTGACGTTCTAGAAAAACTCGCAGCAACATTACGATGTAGCGAAAGAAATTATGAAAATTTTTAAAGAATTATTATTGTCTACGCAAAATATATTTGAAATGGTGAAAGTATGTCTTGTGAAGCTGTGTTTTGTGTATCAAAAACAACAAAAGGAGGAGTTAAAGACCCGGAATTGTCATTTGATACGTAATATTCTTTTCCTATTTTCATGCTAAAAAAATACGTTTTTTCTTCCATAAAGACTGTAGGAATTACATTTTATTAGTACTAGTCATATTTTCCTATGTGAAAATGATGTAAACCCATTAATTATTGCAAAATAAAAATTATTGTTTTAGTGATGTCCACCGACCAATTTAGCTTTATCGATAATATTTTATTTTCCGATTTTGATATGAAACATCTAATGCGCCGGGTCAGATCGGCTGTTATGTTGTAGTTTCAATTTTTCACACCTTATAGGCGTCTCGCGACGCCTCAATTTTTGTTAAATTTTACATTATTTTTTAAGGTTCTTATAAATGCCCAGAATGAAGACGGGAGTGGATAAAAGCTGTTAGGCGTGAAAACTGATAGACTACAAAATTTTCTTATGCATGGACGAAATGGCCATAAGAAAGTGTATCGAGTGGGATGGACATCGCTCTCACGGTTAGGTCAATGTGGGAAACATTATTGACGATGATAGTGTTTCAGTGTCTATAATGGTTTTGAGCTTTCGCAATAAAAGTCAGCAACCAGTTAAAATTAAAAAGTTGAATTCCAATTAAAACGCCTCTTTCATCCATTTCTTATTCTATCGTTAGGTTAGTCAATGTTGTCCCTTCTCTAGTCACTCACGCGAATACATACAAACTAACAAAAAACGGCCACGCCAAAAACCCGAAACACTACGTCTATATGATACTTAGTCTAAGGGTGAAAGGATTTAGGATTTTTATTTTTGAAGCTAGTCTGTTTGCTATCGTTATTGAAAACAGCAGTTTTTCAACAAATTTTATGACAGCGCAAACACAGTTCGATACCTACATTCACAAAAAATTTAGTTATCAACATGTTTTTGTGTGGATGTTTCGGCAGTGGAAACTCACAGCACAGCGTCGATTTTGATCCTATTTTGTAAACCCAATAATTTGAGGTCCGCTATTAAAATATACTTAAATGATGCAGCTAAAGATAATTTTATTAAAGTTTGATTTACTAGTTTTCGTACATTAAGCAAACTTTTTAGTAGAAAACTTGTTTGGATTAATAATTTAGATTAATGTCTCTTTCTTTGTTTTAAATTAGCAATCAAAACCCCGCCACAAAGACTTTTGTTCAAATAAAGAACAAAACATACAGTTCCATGTTCCCGCGCTTTTTGACAGCTCAAGGTTGCCATCTTGTTTGACGGACGACTATCATATGAAGGTACTCAGATCATGCATCTAAATAAAGATGAATTTGTTAACCCCTCCACTGTTTGAATTGTTTGGGGAAACAAACGCAAACCAGTCACCAATCTAATATAGGAAGGATCATCCGAAGGAATAGGTAGGTATTTTAACATTGTAATTTTAACATTACTTAAGAAATCAGATAATGAAGGTACCTTTCTTTTATTTACTTATTTATTTTATTCTGTAATTTTTATGGACTTTGAGATAAGTACCTTTCTTTGTTTAAAAAATCAAAACCCCGCCACAAAGACCTTTGTTCAAATAAAGAACAAAACATACAGTTCCATGTTCCCGCGCTTTTTGACAGATCAAGGTTGCCATCTTGAGTTTGACGCACGAATGACGCGTTCGCTCCATGATGTTAAAGCTCTAGCAATTGAGAACAATACTCAACTTCTAAATATACTTACATAAATCTAACTGGCCTAATACATCATTTTAGAAATAATAATATAATAATATGTATGTATACCTACTTAGCAAAGCTTTTATACCGCGTATACCGCGTTTACATTTTAGAAATTCCTGCTGCCATTCGCGTGGACGGAAATGTGGCCGGAAAATATATGCCGAATATGTCCGTGGCAGCGTCGCCGGCAACGTGTGTTCATATTTAGCCCGGACACTTCACTTATACCCCGTTTACACTCAGCTTGTCCGTGGAAATGTGCAGAGACATGGGAAGGGACTTGGGTAATGCGAGAATGTAAACAGGCCACTTCCATGTCCACTCGCGTTGCTTCTCGCGTTTCCCGTGTTGTGAATACACATTGCCAGCGACGCTGCGCCGTAGACTTATGAACGGCAACATTTCCGTCCACGCGAATGGCATCGCGAATGTCTAAATGTAAACGTAGTATTTCTAGCGGACATGGAAGTGGGGTGTTTACTGTCTCGCATTGTCCATGCCCCTGCCCATGTCCCTCCACATTTCTACGGACATGAGCTAAGTGTAAACGGGGTATGAGATACGGATGCCTTTTTCTGCCGTCCAGCAGAGTTGCTGTGTTTCTGTTCGAAGAGTGTAGTTGCCTGTGTAATTACAGGCACATGAGGCTTAACATCTGTATGCCTCAAGTTGATGGACGCAGTGCAGTGCATCGTAGAGCACGTTCCAACCGTGCGTGAATTGAGAGGCAATTGCTTTGTTATGGATGTAATTTACTAGTTTTCGTACATAAGCAAACTTTTAAGGAGGAAAACTTGTATCGATCAAAATGAAATTTTTACTAAACTGTGTGCAATGTGATTGCACAAAATGGTTGATTGCGATTTTTCGAAAATGAGTTTAGTGATTTTATATCTTTCAACATATCGAAACGTGCGAGCGAGAGTTACATTTGCTCTTGTCGTCGCCCTAAGGGAATACTCGAGCGAAGCCGTGGACGGCAACTAGTTTTGCAATAGATGCAAAAACGTCTATTTTGATATATTTGTAATTTAATAACAAAATATAGGTATTACAAAATTATTTTAGTTTTCATTTCCGGACGCGTGATGTTTTGCAACTAATGCGCAAGTTTTGGGAAAATATAATAGTTAGTAAACTACATTTTGGTCAATTTGAAACATAGTTTGTATCAATACCAATGGAAAAAGAATAACGGCCAGTTTTTTTTTATATTTACTGATGGAACAGGCAGCAGGCCACCTGCTGTTAAGCGGTAACCATCACCTATAACAAAGCATTCCCTCGTAAGTCTCGCTAGGAGCCTACGATGCACAGCCCTGCGTCCATCAACTTGAGGCATACAGATGTTAAACCTCATGTGCCTGTAATTACACCGGCAACAACACTCTTCAAACCGAAATACAGCAACGCTGCTTGGCGGCAGAAAAAGGCGTTGTGGTAGTCCTTTCCCGGATGAGCCACACACAAAGAGGTCTACTACTCTTAAAGTATTCTTACTTCTTCTGCTAATCTTCACTAGATTATTTCGAAACTATTTCTAGGTATTTCGAATTATTTCTAGGTAGGTAAAACATCTGCCTAACTTCTCTTTTTCCATAAAAAATAGGGTTTAAAGTTTTAAACAAACTCGCCAACCAACATAATAAAATAGTTTTATCCAATTGAAACTAAACAGACAGACTCAAGTGCGCCTATTTTTGACCTCGAATGCGTAAACACTGAAATAATCTTTGCACGTCTAGATTATCTGTGGAGTGACGAGAATGGATAAGAAATTAAGTTTTAAAGAACTAGCAATAGCCCGCCGATTCTTTCGTAAACAAAAAACTGCGCTGTTTGCCAAAGGTTCGGTCCCTACTGAGATCAAATAAAAATAAATAAAAAAAAAATGTTTATTTTGTGTCACAATAACATAGGCGAATTAAAAAGAACATTATTGTGACAGCAAAATCGGTCGTCACTCAGATCAAAATAAAATAATTGCAGTAGTAACCGAGCCGTAAGTTTGTTGCCTGTTCTTCTAGGCTTTGGTCGCGTCGGTCGCGTGGAACTGGCACCTAGAGTCACCTAGCTTTAATACGTTTCAAAGTGATCCTTCTGATTTTATTGAATAAATACCTTTTGACTTTGACTTTGAATACTTGTGTGATGGTTAACTGATAAACATAGTACCTACCTATTCTTTTCTCTGTCTAACATGTTTGTTCTCTGTCTGGGTGTTATAATTTATTACACGTAGGTTAGGTATCTACCCTTCTCTCTTGTCGTGTCACTAGTTTCTTTCGAAACAGCGAAACAGTGTGGTGAAAGGATTTTAAGTGCGCCTCAAGAGGCTACTTTCGAGCACTTGACACATGTTATAGAACTTTTTAGGTTCTACGACATGCCGGTTTCCTCAAGATGTTTTCCTTCACCGTTTGAGAGTACTGGCATCTAAGATATTGTATCAAGGATCATACAAAAGAACGGTATGATGAACCAAGCCGTAAGTTTGTTGCCTGTTCTACTAAGCTTGGTCGGGAACTGGCACCTAAGATCGACCTAGTTTTTAGCCGATTCAAAGCGATCTTTGTGATCCTTTTTTGAACGAAGCGAACGAAGTTCATCATCATCTTCATCAGCCTAAGAAGTCCACTGCTGGACATAGGCCTCCTATACATTTCCAGGAAGAACGATTCCGAGCCCTCTCCATCCACCGACTTCCCGCGATCCTGACAATGTCGTCAGTCCATCGGGTAGGAGGGCGTCCCACGCTTCGTTTTCCTGTTCGTGGTCGCCATTCGAGAACCTTTATTCCCCAACGGTTATCAGTCGAGCTATATGACCTGCCCATTGCCACTTCAACTTGCTGATTCTGCGAGCTATTCGAAGTTGATGCCATAGTTATTAGTAGTTTTTAAACTCTCGCGATCATAACACATATTTAAAAGTATTACACGGGTATTTATCGCGTTTACCTTTATTATTTTCCTGACGTTTCGGCTATGTTGCAATAGCCCGCGTCTGCCCGCGACCACGGCTATTGCAATATAGCCGAAACGTCGGGAAAATAATAAAGGTAAACGCGATAAATAGCCATAGATATTTCTGATTTCGCTCATTCGTCAAAAGCATATTACTTCTGTTCCAGGAAGACGCTGGTAAGCCACGATGGCAAGTTCCAGAACCAGGTGGAGAGCAGGACGGACGAGGCGGAGCGAGCGAGAGATCTCATCGCGGCGTGCAGGAAAGAGATAGAAGCTAAGGACCAGGAGATTGAACGTAAGATTTTTAAACGACTAATACAGTTTTCTTATCCCGGCGTCAAGATTTTACCACAGCTCCTCTCGACACCGGGATCGAGCTCATCCACATCTATTGGATCCTTGGGTTTCTCGGACAACTCGCTTTTCGAGATCTTTTCTCCCCCATACTCATAAACTGTGGAATGGGCTACCACCGGAGGTTTTCCCACTCAGTTATAACATGAATAGCTTCAAGAAAAAAGTTAATAAAGTCCTTCAGGGCAGGCAACGCAACGACAACACCCCTAGTGTTGTTGGTGTATATGGGCGACGGTGACCACTTAACATCAGGTGGGCCGTAAGCCCGTTTGTCTGTCTATTACATAAAAAAAAAAAAAACAAGCTTTTATTTAACTGCAATGTATGTGTTGCATTGTGTTTAAGAGTAGTAGAGCTCTTCGTGAAGGGCTCGTCCGGGGAAGTACTACCACCACGCCTATTCCTGCCGCCAAGCAGCAACGCTGTGTTTCGGTTTGAAGAGTGTGGTTGCCGGTGTAATTACCACATGAGGCTCAACTGTATGCCTCAAGTTGATGGACGCAGGGCAGTACATCGTAGGGCACGTTCCTATCGTGTTCCAATGCTTTATTATAGGCGATAGTTACCAATTAACATCAGGTGGGCCATCAACTTGTTCCATTAGCAAGTCGTATATTAAAAAGAAATGAAACTAGTGGTCACCCATCCAAATGTAACGTTGCATAACCATGATCAAGCGAGACTTGCCCTGAAAGGACCAGTGAAGGTCATTGACCTGCAAATCCATTGACTCTCGGAAATGTCACTGACATCATTCAAATTTCCTGAATGAACTTGAAACTGAGCAATAAAACAAAATGATGTTTTTCGACATCGAGTAGGTATGACTCAATGACTCAGCTCACTAAATTCGATTGGGACCATTCTGAAGCTTCAATATTGTATTATAATACATTGTAACAAGGATCATACAAAAGAGCGGTAGGAACCAAGCCGTAAGTTTGTTGGCTGTTCTTCTAGGCTTTGGTCGCGTGGAACTGGCACCTAGAGTCACCTAGCTTTAAGACGATTCAAAGTGATCCTTGTGATTTTATGGAATAAATACCTTTTGACTTTGAAAACTCTCTACACTTGAATACTTCCATTCCGTACTCCAAGTATGAGTTTTTTTTTCGTATTTAGTTTTTCGTAACGTCAGGCCTTTTTGTATGGACACTCGTGAGTTCTTAGCGCGTCCGATAGAGGCGCTTATCGAATTTCCATACAAAAAAGTCGCACGTGTTTTTTATAGGTACCACTATACTTAGGACTGGAAATAACACTGGAAATTGTAAAAATTTAACATATTTATGTACAAATAAAGATATTTCAAATTGAAATTGAATTGAAACTACTTAGGGGGGCTGGTAGAAAATGCTTGTGCATTAAGCCCTCCTTTTGTACTTTTACTTTGTGTTTTTGTGCAAAGAATTATAAATAAATAAAAAGGCCAGTACCCCAAGTATGAGTTTTGCTAACCATATTTGGTTTTTTAGGGTACTGACGTTACGAAAAACTAAATACGAAGGAGTAAAAACAATACTCAGACTTGTGGTACTGTTATTTCTTCTGTGGCAATACGAGTTAAAAATAGTTGTGTGGGAATACTGGACTCTATATCATATTTTTATGAGCTAAGTGTATTGGCATGTAGTTGTTTGTTTTTTTCATCATAATTATTACCTACTTATAAAAAAGGTAGTAATGTCGATAAATAATATTATGAAATACAATACGATTTAGTTTTCTATGTTAACGTACTCTTTCCGAACCTTTTGTCACGTCTTGTCTATGACTCACTGTCACGATGTCTGTGAAACAAAGCGACGTTCCCGGGCATTCTGCCAGGCCGAATGTCGGACGTGCGGTTATAGTTGAATTTAAAAAGTTACGATGCGTAGCGCGCGTAAACTTTCTTGTGGTTGAAGACTGCTACCGCTAATGACGGAAAACCAGCGCAAGATAATACAACTTGCAATGCTGAGGTGGAACCATTTTGCAACTGTCTTGGTTTTATTAATTGTGTTATTTAGTTTAATATATTTTTGCCACCTTTTTGGTTAATAAGATACCTACCACCTAGTAGCAAATAAACATTTTGATTGGATTTGATAGAATGTATTTCTCCCTCGCACATTTCAACAATTTTAAATATAAAATCACTAAAGTAAGTAACTAATGTAAATGTAATGTACAACGGTAGGTACCACAAAGGTGACTTTTGTTTTGCGTTTACGCGCTAATCGAATCGCCATACAAAAAAACCGGCCAAGTGCGAGTCGGACACGCGCACGAAGGGTTCCGTATGGATAAAGGAAATGTAAATATTTAATAAGTATGTCAAAATCAAAATCAAAAATCAAAACGGTCTTTATTCAGAATCACACGGATCACTTTGAAACGTCTTATATACTAGGAGAATCTATCGCCAGTTCTTCGCGACCAAAGCCTAGAAGAACAGGCAAGAAACTTGTATACAAGCAAATAGGTATCCTTAAAATAAACGAAGACAGAAATAAAAATAAAACAAAACATTCAGATGTGTACCAGCTATTGGGATAATGTTTTTGTTCAGATGTGTATCTATAAATAAAAAAATACGCAAGACAAAAACTGCAAAACTAATTTAAGGAAAAAAAAACAAATCGTAAGACGAGGCGGTATGGTCTTGGAACTATAGCCTGAGGAGCAAAAAAATTAAAAAGGGTCCGTAAAGAGACTCGTGAGTTCACAGGACGCCCGATAGAGGCGCTAATCGAATCAAAATACAAAAAACCGGCCAAGTGCGACTCGGACTCGCTCACGAAGGGTTCCGTACCATTATCGTTATCTTTAAAAACTGCAAAAAAATCACGTTTGTTGTATGGGCCACCTTAAATATTTATTTTATTGTGTTTTTTAGTATTTGTTGTTATATCGGCAACAGAAATACATCAACTGTCTAACTATCACGGTTCATGAGATACAGCCTGGTGACAGACGGACGGATAGACAGACGGACGGACAGCGGAGTCTTAGTAACAGGGTCCCGTTTTACCCTATGGAAACCTAAAAAGCACAACGGATCTATGATTTATCAGCGGCTCATCCTGGCTTCGCACGGGTGGACAATTATTTTTTAAACATTTAAATATAGCCAATGTTACTCAGGGATAATGTACCATTCTAATGGTAAATGAATTTTTGAAATAGAACCAGTAATTCTTGAGTTTATTCGTTACATACATACAAATCTTTCCTCTTTATAATATTAGCGTAAATTATGTCGAGAGAAGGAGTTCCTCTCGACATAAATCATAAAACCCGCGTAACACATGGCTACCCGACTCGCACTTGACCTTATTCCACACAAAGCGATATGCTGAGCTATTTTTGAACATTCTCTTGTACGATTTCATGCACTTTCACTGTTGAAAGATTTATGTTTACGTTATTTTAAGTTTCAAGTGAATTTTGGCAGAGGTACCTCTACAAGGGTTATTGTCACTATCTTTTAAGAGTAGTAGAGCTCTTTGTGTGTGGCTCGTCCGGGGAAGTACTACCACCACGCCTTTTTCTGCCGCCAAGCAGCAACGCTGTGTTTCGGTTTGAAGAGTGTGGTTGCCGGTGTAATTACAGGCACATGAGGCTTAACATCTGTATGCCTCAAGTTGATGGACGCAGGGCAGTGCACCGTAGAGCACGTTCCTATCGTGCGTGACTTACGAGGCAATGCTTTATTATAGGTGATCTTTACCACTTAACATGAGGTGGGTCATCTGCTTGTTCTATTAGCTAGTTGTATAAAAAAATAGACGACGTTTTGGTTCCTTCTGCAAAATATTATTTTATGAAATTCAATGTATTTGAAATCGGTTTTTTTATGGAAAAAAAGTTATATTACTAGTAGTTCGCCCCGAACTGAGATCTCGTGAAGCGACCCGATAAACGCATCAAAACTTTGAGTAGGTAGTAGTCAGAGTTAAGTCCAAACATTATCTTTGGACTTTTTTCTGACTACCGCCTACTAACTTGGTATGGTAACCAAGTTTCAACTCTAACGGCCCATTTATTGAAGAGTTCCGTTGAACAGACCTTGGCTCCATCATCAGACCAGATCGCTATCACCATTTTATGTGAACTGAGTACCTTCTTAATTATTTTTAAGAAAAAAAAATAAGAAAATTCAAAGGAACTGGGCGACCAGTAGAAAAACCTTGATTACAACGAAATTCTTAGAGATGGGAGCTCTTGGATCGTTGGTTATCTTAATTTAACTTTTTTATTGTATCTTAAAAACCGAGCGTCCCAGAAAAAAAGTAAAAATTGTTTTGGAATGTCCAAACAAAGCCCTTTCATATGACATGTAACTTGATTTTTTTATGTAACTTTTTTTATTTTTGCCCCCTTAAAAAACCCCATATCTTAATAACCCTTCATCCACATACAGTACAGTACACACAGTACAGTACGGTACAGTATTATAGTAACAGTATTTCTCAAGTAAAAACTATCGACATATCAAATTTCATGCAGATCGGATCAACGGTTCGAAAGTTATGGCCAGACAAAGATACATACATACATACATAAAATGCCAAATCGCCCAAGTTGAAACTAAAATCTTCGTTCGCTTCGCTCACTCGATCAATGAGCAAGTGTTCATGTAAAAACAATCTTTTGATCTTTTTAATAGTTTTTTTGACTTGAGTAGGATATGATAAAAAGGATTTGACGAATTGCGAAATTGTCAAATCGAGCTTTATTTGTCGACTGTCTGCGAAATCTTCTTACATACCCAAACAAAATATTTTCAAAAATGCAGAATTTAGCGAGCGATTTATTAGTGGTTCTCATCGTCTTTAGATGTGGGCAGCCGATACTTAAGAATTACAAATTTTATGGGATAATTAATTATTTATAACTCCGACTGCATGCCAAACATTTTCACCGGAAGTTCCACATTCATTACGCAAAATCTAGATTCTGATCTGACACCGTGAGTTTGTTGCCGGTAACAAGGATCATACAAAAGAGCGGTAGGAACCAAGCCGTAAGTTTGTTGGCTGTTCTTCTAGGCTTGGTCGCGTGGAACTTGCACATATTCACCAAGTTTTAATACGATACAAGTTTTCCTACTTAAAAGTTTGCTTATACGAAAACTAGTAAAGCAAACTTTTGAGTAGGAAAACATGTATCGATCAAAATGAATTTACTAAACTGTGTGCAATGTGCACACAAAATGGTTGATTGCGATTTTTCGAAAATGATTTTAGTGATTTTATATCTTTCAACATGTCGAAACGTGCGAGCGAGAGTCACATTAGCTCTTGTATTCGCCTTAAGATGTTTTAAGGTGGTCCTTGTGATACAACTGAATAATTGCCTCTTTACTTTGACTTTGAACTGAATATATAAAATAAAATAAATATTGGTGGACATTCCACACAGCACTATCTCGCCCCAAACTAAGCCAAAGCTTTTGATATGGGAACCAGATAGCTGATAAACTACTTATATCCTTTTTTTTGTAAATACACACATATAATATACTAGCGGCCTGTCCCAGCTTCGCATGGGTGGTCATAAATTTTTTGAACATTTTAGGATAAACTTAGACCGTGGGTTCGAGCCTCGCGTCTACTTATTTCATACATTTGCACGCGCTTCTCCTTGAGTGAGTGAAATCGCACCCCGCGCGTGATCCGTGGACCCGTAAACATTTTTAATTTCGTCATATCTTTTGAATGGAATGTCCGATTTGAAAAATTTAAGAAGTAATCTATAGGTATTGAAACCGTCTTAATTATGAAATGATTTATTTGGATAAGGATTAATACCAAGGTACAAATAAAGACCCTTTTCTAGCGGAGGCATTTCAATTAATTTTTTATAATAAAAGAACACTTATTGTGACATAACTATAATAGTTAGACATATGCTGTCGCGACATTTTTTGTAGATGATAACGTGTTCTACAAAATCGTAGTACATTATTTTGTTCTATCTTCAATAGTTTTCGCAGCGCACGCGATGTAAGGTTTTTTGTTTTCCACCTTGTGTTACATTATTGAAGTTTTAGTAAGGATCCCTGATTTTTTTGAAAATATAATATAGCCTATGTTACTCAGGTATAATGTAGCATTCTAATGGTGAAAGAATTTTTGAAATCGGACCAGTAGTTTTTGAGCCTATTCGTTACATACAAAAATACAAAAATACAAAAATACAAAAATACAAAAATACAAAGTTTATCTCTTTACTAGCGGCCTGTCCCAGCTTCGCATGGGTGGTCATAAATTTTTTGAACATTTTAGTATAAACTTAAACCCCCACGGTCTAAGTTCGAGCCTCGCGTCTACTAATTTCATACATTTGCACGCCCTTCTCCTTGAGTGAGTGAAATCGCACCCCGAGCGTGACCCGTGGACCCGTTAACATTTTTAATTTCGTCATATCTTTTGAATGGAATGTCCGATTTGAAAAATTTAAGAAGTAATCTATAGGTATTGAAACCGTCTTAATTATGAAATGATTTATTTTGATAAGGATTAATACCAAGGTACAAATAAACACCCTTTTCTAGCGGCGGCATTTCAATTAAATTTTTATAATAAAAGAACACTTATTGTGACATAACTATAATAGTTAGACATATGCTGTCGCGACATTTTTTGTAGATAATGATGTGTTCTGCAAAGTCGTAGTACATTATTTTGTTCTATCATCAATAGTTTTCGCAGCGCACGCGATGTAAGGTTTTCTTTTTCCACCTTGGGTTACATTATTGGAGTTTTAGTATGGATCCCTGATTTTTTTGAAAATATAATATAGCCTATGTTACTCAGGGATAATGTAGCATTCTAATGGTGAAAGAATTTTTGAAATCGAACCAGTAGTTTTTGAGCCTATTCGTTACATACAAAACAACAAAACAACAAAACAACAAAAATACAAATCTTTTCTCTTTATAATATTAGTGTAGATAATATTAGTGTAGATGTAGAAGTGTAGATAATAACACCCAGACAGAGAACAAACATCTATGTTCATCCAACAAATGTTTGTACTGTGTGGGGATCGACAGCCTACGGCACAGAAGGCAGAGCTACTACCAACTGAGTTGTGAAGGCTGTCATGCTATAAATATACTAGTAGTTCGCCCCGAACTGAGATCTCGCATCAAAACTTTGAGTAGGTAGTAGTCAGAGACAAGTCCAAACATTATCTTTGGATTTTTTTCTGACTACCGCCTACAAACTTGGTATGGTTACCAAGTTTCAACTCTATTGGCCTATTTATTGAAGAGTTCCGTTGAACAGATCTTGGCTCCATCATCAGACCTGGTCGTCGTCACCATTTTATGAGAACTGAGTACCTCCTTAATTTATTACAAGAAAAAAAAATAAGAAAAATCAAAGAAACTGGACGACCAGTAGAAAAACCTTGATGTCAACGAAACTCTTAGAGATGGGAGCTCTTGGATCGCTGGTTATCTTAATTTAACTTTTTAATTTTTATCTCGAAAACCGAGCGTCCCAAAAAAAAAGTAAAAATTGTTTTGGAATGTCCAAACAAAGCCCTTTCATATGAAATGTAACTTGATTTTTTTATGTAACTTTTTTTATTTTTGCCCTCTTAAAAAACCCCATATTTAAAAAACCCTTCATCCGATTTTACTCATATACTTACCAGTAAATTTCTCAAGTACAAGCTATCGACGTATCAAATTTCATGCAGATCGGATCAACGGTTCTTAAGTTATCGCCAGACAAACATACATACATACATACATACATACATACATACATATATACATACATAAAATGCCAAATCGCCCAAGTTGAAACTAAGATCTTCGTTCGCTTCGCTCACTCGATCAACTACTACTTCTACATTATTCTATAACGCTTGCTAAATCTCATTACAGAATTAAAATGCGAGCTGGCGTCAGCTTACAAGGAGTCGGAGCTGATCCGGCAGAGGAGCAGGTCCTTGGAGGAGGACCTGTCTGCAGCCAGGAGCTGTTCCGCAAGCCTGGCTGATCAGCTACAGAGGAGGAATGGTGAGCATCATATGAACGCTAGAGAAATAAAGAGAGTTTAACGGCCGGTTTCTGAAAGCTCGATCAAACCTACTCAGATGTCAAGTCACTTGCTATCTCAGTTCAATTTGATGTAATAGCTGAAATAGCAAGTGATTTGACATCTGATTTCGTTTGTCAAGCTTTCAGAAATCGGCCGTAAGAGTAGTAGAGCTCTTTGTGTGTGGCTCGTCCGGGGAAGTACTACCACCACGCCTTTTTCTGCCGCCAAGCAGCAACGCTGTGTTTCCGTTTGAAGAGTGTGGTTGCCGGTGTAATTACAGGCACATGACTTAACATCTGTATGCCTCGAGTTGATGGACGCAGGGCAGTGCATCGTAGGGTATGTTCCTATCGTGCGTGACTTACGAGGCAATGCTTTGTTATAGGTGATGGTTACCACTTAGGTGGGCCATCTGCTTGTTCCATCAGCTAGTTGCATAGCAATAGTAAATGAAACGAAATTAGGCACGTCTTGGGAGAGATCTACGTTCAGCAGCGGACTAACATATGTACCTACTTATACCCACACTCAGCTCATGTCCGTGGAAATGTGCAGAGACATGGGCAGGGACTTGGGCAATGCGAGAACGTAAACATGCCATTGACTTCCATGTCCACTCGCGTTGCCGCTCGCGTTGCCCGTGTTGTGAACACACATTGCCGGCGACGCTGCCGCAGACATATGGACGGCAACATTTCCGTCCACGCGAATGTCATTGAAGGACTTTCCACACAGCACTATCAAGCCCCAAACTAAGCCAAAGCTGTAATATGGGAACCAGATAGCTGATATAATACATACATATATACTTTTTTTTTTGTAAATACAAACTTATACTAGTGGTTCGCCCCGAACTGAGATCTCGTGATGCGACCCGACGAACGCATCAAAACTTTGAGGTAGTAGTCAGAGGCAAGTCCAAACATTATCTTTGGACTTTTTTCTGACTTCCGCCTACTAACTTGGTATAATAACCAAGTTTCAACTCTATTCTATATAACACCCAGACAGAGAACAAACATCTATGTTCATCACACAAATGTTTGTTCTCGGTGGGGATCGAACCCACGGCCTACGGCGCAGAAGGCAGAGCTACTACCAACTGAGCTGTGAAGGCTGTCTATAGTGGAGTTTGTTTTTTTTTCAGATGAATTTAAGAGGGAGCTTCGTGGAGAGTTGGAAGATGCTCTCACAAGAAGAGCTGAGCTGGAATCCAGAGTCCTAGCGTTAGAGCGAGACAGGGACAGGCTAGAGCAGGACAAGAAGACCAGCGAACAGAAGGCAGTTGAGGTTAGTCAGCTCAGTCCCATCCATCTTGACAGCCTTCACAGCTCAGTTGGTAGTAGCTCTGCCTTCTGCGCCGTAGGCCGTGGGTTCGATCCCCACCGAGAACAAACATTTGTGTGATGAACATAGATGTTTGTTCTCTGTCTGGGTGTTATGTAATATTCTAAGTATGTATTTACAAAAAAAAAGTATATAAGTAGTATATCAGCTATCTGGTTCCCATATCACAAGCTTTGGCTTAGTTTGGGGCGAGATAGTGCTGTGTGGAATGTCCACCAATATTTTATTATTTATTTATCTAATTCTAATTCTTGGTGGGAGAATGAGATCTTACTAAGACTCCGCTGTCCGTCCGTCTGTCTGTCCGTCTGTCCGTCTGTCACCAGGCTGTATCTCATGAACCGTGATAGTTAAACAGTTGATATTTTCACAAATGATGTATTTCTGTTGCCGCTATAACAACAAATACTAAAAAACAATAAATAAATCTTTAAGGGGGCTCCCGTACAACAAACGTGATTTTGTTGCCGTTTTTATAGATAACGTTTTCGTGCGCGAGTCAGACTCGCACTTGGCCGTGTGCTATGACGTGTACCTTTCATTCAGTACCAATAAAAGACCTTGAACCTAAAAACCCTCGTATCCAGGCGCTATCAGCGCGAGTCCTACTCGCACTTGGCTGTTTTTATTATTATTACGTGTAGGTACCTATCATTCAGTGCCAATAAAAGACCCTGAACCTAAAAACCCTCGTATCCAGGCGCTATCAGCGCGAGTCCTACTCGCACTTGGCCGGTTTTTAATATTATCACGTGTAGGTACCTTTCATTCAGTACCAATAAAAGACCCTGAACCTAAAAACCCTCGTATCCAGGCGCTATCAGTGCGAGTCCTAATCGCACTTGGCCGCTTTTTAATATTATTACGTGTATTTCTGTTGCCGCTATAACAACAAATACTAAAAAACAATAAATAAATCTTTAAGGGGGCTCCCATACAACAAACGTGATTTTGTTGCCGTCTTTATAGATAACGTTTTCGTGCGCGAGTCAGACTCGCACTTGGCCGGTTTTTATTATTATTACGTGTAGGTACCTTTCAATCCGGACCAATAAAAGACCTTGAATTATTATTATTACGTGTAGGTACCTTTCATTCAGTACCAATAAAAGACCTTGAACCTAAAAACCCTCGTATCCAGGCGCTATCAGCGCGAGTCCGACTCGCACTTGGCCGTGTGCTATGACGTGTACCTTTCATTCAGTACCAATCTACTCGCACTTGGCTGGTTTTTAATATTATTACGTGTAGGTAAGGTACCTTTCATTCAGTGCCAATAAAAGACCCTGAACCTAAAAACCCTCGTATCCAGGCGCTATCAGCCGCAGAAGCGAGCACGGCGAAGTGGCGTTCCGCGCACGAAGCGGCGCGCTCGCAGGCCGCCGCACGCGCAGAGCGTATGCTGGCGGACTGCGAGTGGAAGATGAGAGAGCTAGAGAAGCGGGCCAGGGGTGCTGAGGGGAAGAACAAAGCTGTAAGTCCTTAGGAGAAGTCAAAAGATATTTTAATTTTTATTTGTTTTTATAGTGTTTACCTACACTTATGGAAAATCAATGAACTACGATGAACCACGGTCGCATAAGTACCGTAGTAGCATGTCCCTGAGTTATTCGTCGAGTGCGATTAGAATCCGATGGCGCAGTTGGTTAGCGCGGCCCCGTATCAAGGGGAGGGTTCAAATCCCACTCGGGTAATAACTTTTGGGACCATATTAAATCTTTGTCAAAAGATATTTGTTTCGTATAGATAGCAATTTTATAGGAACTTTATGTCATATTTACAGTCAAAGTCAAAGTCAAAAGGTATTCATTCAATAAAATCACATAAGGATCACTTTATAACAGCCTTCACAGCTTAGTTGGTAGTAGCTCTGCCTTCTGCGCCGTAGGCCGTGGGTTCGATCCCCACCGAGAACAAACATTTGTGTGGTGAACATATATGTTTGTTCTCTGTCTGGGTGTTATATAATATTATAAGTATGTATTTACAAAAAAAAAAAGTATATAAGTAGTATATCAGCTATCTGGTTCCCATATCACAAGCTTTGGCTTAGTTTGGGGCGAGATAGTGCTGTGTGGAAAGTCCTCCAATATTTATTGTTATTTATTATTTTCAAAATATATATTTTTTTTAATCTAAGTACCTATTACAACACAAAAAAATTATGACATCACAATTTTTTTGTAATATTCCAAAATATGTGACATCACACTAGTTAGGGTCTCACAAAAGTGACCAGGGGCCTAATGCTCACTTCGAGCGAGATTATCTCACGGTGGAGATGACGTCATATCTCGTTCAATAACTCGTTGACGTTGCGTCTCGCATGAACTTTGAATGAGAAAATTGGGGAGTGAGAATGGGGATTTAATAGTTATCGAACGAGATATGACGTCATCACCGTGAGATAATCTCGCTCGAAGTGAGCTTAAGGCCCCAGCTGTGACAAGGACGGGGGAGGGGTCAAAGAATCATGAAATTCGTGTGACGTAATTTATGGATGGCCCCTAAGATCAAAGAGGCGAGGGAAGAGATGAAGAGAATACTAGATGGTAGTCTACTGGTGGTTGGCTGGTAGACCAGGCAGGTGGAGAAACAGGCCAGGGGTGCTGAAGGGAAAAACAAAACTGGCAGTACCTAGGGAGCCTGGCCGCAGGTTAAAAGGTACAAGCAAAGACTTGATGGTAGTCTACTGGTGGTTGGCTGGAAGACGAGGAAGCTGGAGAAGCATGCCAGGGAAACTTACCATCTATCGTTGATTTCAGTTAACAGAAACAGTGGCGAAGCTAGAGTCTCGTGCACCGACGCCTGCGCAGGTGGCCGAGTTGCAGCAACTGCGGGGATTGGCCACCGAGCAACAGCGATCTGTTCAGGTACTGTGCCTTAGAAAGTTGTCCTTCTCTTGCAATTTACACTTCTTCTCCTTGTCGTGTCCCTAGTGTCTTTCGAAACGGTGAAATGTTTAAAAATAAGGATTACATGATAACTTTATTGGTTCCAGGCACTAACTCTTCAGCTCCAACGGCTAGAAACCCGAGAAGAGGCGCTCAAACTAGAAGTGCACAGACTGAAGGAACTGTTAGAGAGAGAGGAAGGTCGCGGGAGAGAGAGAGAACACGCACACACACAGGTAAGCAATACAAAGATGCGATACATTTATTTATTTATTTATTTTTAATAGAAAACCAACAGCAGTTATGATAAAACTTAGTTTAAACTTATTTAAATTTAACATTATATAGCCAATTAAAGGTTTTCCTAAATAAACTATTACTTACTAATTTTATATAACACTAAAAAAAAAATAAACATAAAAATAAAGAAAAACAAATTAAAATGTGTTGTATGTGTGTGTGTTCCTATTTTTTTTTCTACAATTCCTATATGTGTTATGTGAGTTAGGAAGTGCATTAGGAAGATTATGTGGATGTGACATAAAGTGATCAGTATCAAACATATCAAAGATTATTGCGGATGCGGATGCCGATGCAGATAACCAAATCTATGCTGAAGCTCCGCGTTTGCGGATGCGGTTTTTTTTTTTATACTACTAGCTGATGGAACAAGCAGATGGTCCACCTGATGTTAAGCGGCAACCATCACCTAGAACAAAGCATTGCCTCGTAAGTCACGATAGGAACGTGCCCTACGATGCACTGCCCTGCGTACATCAACTTGAGGCATAGAGATGTTAAGCCTCATCCTCATGTGCCTGGAATTACACCGGCAACCACACTCTTCAAACGGAAACACAGCGTTGCTGCTTGGCGGCAGAAAAAGGCGTGGTGGTAGTACTTCCCCGGACGAGCCACACACAAAGAGCTCTACTACTCTTGCGAATATTCGCAACATCCTTGGTACAGAACACGTATCCTTATATAAAGACGCTAAATAAGTTCTTACGGCCGGTTTCTGAAAGCTCAGAGCTAATCAGATGTCAAGTCACTTGCTATCTCAGTTAAATTTGATGTAATAGCTGAAATAGCAAGTGATTTGACATCTAACTATTTGATCCAGTTTTCAGAAACCGGCCGTTAGACTATCAGTTCTAAGCTCTGATTTCACCATGCTCTGTTAGATTAACAAAGGATTAAACGGCCGTTAAAAATGACATAATGTACGCGTTTGACAGCTAAGGTTAGATTTAACGGCCTGTTAATCCTTATTAACTAACAGAGCATGGTGAAATCAGCTCTTAGACTAAGGCCTAGTTTCACCGTGCTCTTTTAGTTACAAATCAAGGATTAACAGGCCGTTAAATCTAACCTTAGATGTCAAACGCGTACATTTTGTCATTTTTAACGGCCGTTTAATCCTTTGTTAATCTAACAGAGCATGGTGAAACCGGCCCTAACAGCTCTTAAGACGGACAAAGTCAAAGTCAACAATTTTTCAAAAGCTGCTCTTTTCGTTCAGAAAATCAAATCACTAGAAGAAAGCCACTCGAAGACAGTAGAAGCGATGCGGTCTGAACACACATCAGCGCTTTCAGCGAAGCGCGCAGCACTCGCGCAGTTGCGAAGCGATAGCGACCAGGCAGCCAGAAGCGCGGAGAAGAAGTTCAGGGAGGTCTCTATAAAGGTAAGATTTTATGCTGATTCTTCTTCTTCTTGTCGTGCCACTAGTTTCTTTCGAAACAGTGTGGTGAAAGGATTTTAAGTGCGCCTCAAGAGGCTCCTTTCGAGCACTCGACACATGTTATAGAACTTTTTAGGTTCCACGGCATGCCGGTTTCCTCACGATGTTTTCCTTCACCGTTTGAGAGTACTGGCATTGTGCACATAATTTTTTGAACAGAAAAACTCTTTGGTGCACGACCGGTTTCGAACCCACGACCTTAGGATCGGAAGGCGGGGCCGCTACCACTAGACCACCAGTGCTCTCTACTATAACTGCTGATATAAATGTTATATTGTATGATAATTGATAACCAAGATTGCATCAAGGAAAGTACCAGACGTTTTTATTTCATACAACTAGCTGATAGAACAAGCAGATGGCCCACCTGATGTTAAGTGGTAACCATCGCCTATAACATAGCATTGCCTAAGTCACGCACGTAAGAAACGTGCTCGTAATGCACTGCCCTGCGTCCATCAACTTGAGGCATACAGATGTTAAGCCTCATGTGCCTGTAATTACACCGGCAACCACACTCTTCAAACCGAAACACAGCGTTGCTGCTTGGCGGCAGAAAAAGGCGTGGTGGTAGTACTTCCCCGGACGAGCCACACACAAAGAGCTCTACTACTCTTAAGGCTAATGTGACTCTCTTCTTTGCTTTACTAGTTTTCGTACATAAGCTAACTTTTAAGTAGGAAAACTTGTATCGATCAAAATGATTTTTTTACTAAACTGTGTGCAATGTGATTGCACACAAAATGGTTGATTGCGATTTTTCGAAAATGAGTTTAGTGATTTTATATCTTAAAACATGTCGAAACGTGCGAGCGAGAGTCACATTAGCTCTTGTCTTCGCCTTAACAAGGTAGACTACTAGAATGCTTTGATTAGTAAAACAACTATTCTTTAAATTCTTTAAATATGAATTAACAATCAAAGAAGAAATTAATGAAGATGATTTTAATATTATTTATTATTTGTATTTCAGTATGAAAACCTGAAAGCAGAGCTAGCGAAGAAAGAGTCGCAATTCGAAATTGTGATAATGGAGGCACGCAGTAAGGTGAGTTTAACGCAAGATAATCTATCTCCAATTATTAATTAGATCAGTGAGGTTTAGGACTATGACTACACGCTACTAGCATGCATGTATGTCATTGAATGTGAGAACAAGCTTAAATTTTATTTTGTGTTTTTTTTTTTTTTTTTATAATTTGTTGGTCTTGGCTGAATCCGAATCCATGAACACAGTTTTGCATCAGCGATGCTTGGGACGATTAAGGGAGAAACAGTCCCCTGAAACACAGTTTTTAACTAGTTTGGGGGGCTGTGGATACCAAATCAGCTCAACTACGCAGTCAACGATGCAAAACATTAGTCCTAAGTTTTTTTTTAAATAACGGTTGTCTGGAAGAGATCGCTACTTGCGATAAGACCGCCGATTGTAGGACAAACCTAATGTACATTTACGTTTATAACTTTCTCCATTCTGTCCTCAATAAAGTTATTATTATTATTATGACTATGATGAATATAATGACTTTGTTTAGAACGTTACGACTACAATGAATATTATGACTATAGTGGAAGTGACTATGATAAGCAGGGGTCGGAATAGGTAGAGTTTTTAAGTACCAAATGACGTCAAATACGCTACTACGAAATCTAAATATGGATATGCCTTTTTTAATCCCCGTGTGAAACCTTTCCAAATGTTTTAAAATACTGCTGACGTATAACGTTTAGCGCTACTTACTTTGTGTTTAACATAGGAAAAAAGAGTTTTAGAAGACAATAATTTCAATATTAACAGGTTTGCCATCTGCTTGTTCCATCAGCTAGTTGTATATAAAAAAACCCATAAGTTTTAGAGAACAATTTTTATTAATCCCCAATTCCGGGCATATCCATGTTAAGATTGCGTAGGTAATTTTACGTCATTTGGTACTTCTCTTTGGTACTTCTGGTAAAATCTCTACCTATTCCGACCCCTGCTGATGACTATAATGACTTGGTTTAGAATGTAAATGATTATGATGAATATAGTAACTATAGTGAAAGTGACTATAATGACTATAGTTGCTATAATAACTATGACTAGTTATTTGATACCATTCAACGATGAGATCGCTTTTTTTGTAAAGTCAATGAAGTATTTTCATCTTAAAGTTGTCTGGGTGAGATCGCTTTTTAGCGATAAGACCGCTCATTGTACATATCTTCAGTTGTTATATTTTGTTCTTCTTCTTCTTCTTTTATTTGCCAATGTCAAGTTGTTATACACTTAAAACAAAAAGGCGGAGATCTAAGTATACCAAATAAAAAAAGATGTAGGTAGGTTATTTACAACAATTTTTTCACAAATATTGTCTTCACAGCTCAGTTGGTAGTAGCCCTGCCTTCTGCGCAGTAGGCCGTGGGTTCGATCCCCACACAGAACAAACATTTGTGTGATGAACATTGAAATTTGTTCTCTGTCTGGGTGTTATATAATATTACCAGTATGTATTTAAAAAAAAAAGTATATAAGTAGTATATCAGCTATCTGGTTCCCATATCACAAGCTTTGGCTTAGTTTGGGGCGAGATAGTGCTGTGTGGAAAGTATTAAACCAATATTTATTTATTTATTTTATTTTGTAGGTAGGTTTATAACAATTTACAATTTTATTTTATTTGCACTTATAAATTTACACAATATTTTGACAAAAGGAGAAAAAACATAGGTTAACAAAATTTTGGAGGAAAAAGGACGGGGTATTTCTGGGGGAAAGATATCGTACAGAGATAGCCTCGGCCTCGGACAAGAGAATAATATATGATCAACATTTCCTTCGTCTAGACCACATTCACATAGGGAGTGGTCCCTGTTATATTTTGTGGGCGTGACCAAGGGAAATAGGATTCATTTTGACATATACTAGAAAAGATGTAGGTACATATGAATATCACTCTGATAATATTGATATTATAATTGTACAGGCTGATTGGGAGACTATGCAGCTACGCCATCTGTTGGACAAAGCGGACATTGACTACGCGAACAAAGTAGATAAGCTCACTAGCACCTATGAGGCTGAGAAAGGTAATAATCCAAGTTTCCAGGTTTCCTTTATTCAAGGTGTTCCAATACTTGTGTTAAAAACTTCAGGGGCCAAAGTATCTATAAATATGAATAACTTTTTCTATGGAGCCAACACTGTGAACGCGAAAAAAAAAACAGCTGTTTCATGCAAAAGTTCAATACCTACCTGGCTAAAATGTATGAAACAGCTGTTTTTTTCGCGTTCACAGTGTTGGTTCCTTAGAAAAAGTTATTCATATTGATGTTTACTTTAGCCCCCTGAAGTTTTTAAACACAAGTATTGGAACCTTGTATAAGATAATAATAAAAAAAAATTGTGGCTTATTTAGTACGTAGGATATTTGTTGGGATGTACCTATAGATTGTAACATTATAAATTACTCGTGTACCTACATGGAAAGTGCTTGTTTAAACCCCGAATATTCTCATAAGAGTGTGAGTACCCATACAAACCACTAAAGGTTTATAGGGTACAATATTTAAATAGCAACTGTACCAGTTATAAAGTTAACTAATAAATAAATAAAATAAAATAAAATAATTAAAATTTTCCAGAACGTCTAATAGAAGAATGGACGGATAAACTAAAAGAAGTAGAAGATCAAGCGACCGCAGACGCAACAAACGCGAAGCAGCTTCTAGAGTCGTCCAGACTGAAGCTGGTCGCTGAGAAAATGGACCAGATTAACAAACTGAAGGAGCAACATAGACAAGAAATGGGTGAGCCTGAACTAGAGAACATAATTCTAATTATCTAGCAGCCTGAATAGCTCTCTCTCTCTTTTTTATATTTTTTTATATACAATCATCTAATTGAACCTGCAGATGGCCCTGATGTTAATGGTATAACAAAGCATTACCTCGTAAGTCACGCACGATAGGAACGTGCCCTGCGATGCACTGCCTTGCTTCCTTCATTGTGAGGCGTACAGATGTTAAGCCTCATGTACCTGTAATTACACCGGTAACAACACTCTTCAAACGGAAATACAGCGTTGCTGCTTGGCGGCAGAAAAAGGCGTGGTGGTAGTACTTCCCTGGACGAGACACACACAAAGAGCTCTCTCTGACTTTTAGAAATTCAAAATAAACATGGAAATTAATACTTTCAGATGATCAATGGGAACAATTTATGACGGACAAAGAGAACTGCCTCGAGCGAATGAAAACGGAGTGTAGACAAGAGGGAGATGAGGAGAGAATAAAGAGGGAAAAGGAGCTTTTAGAAGAAATAGCAGGTAAAAAATACGATACCAATAGAGATGTGAATAATATATTATTTCTAAAAAAAGGACCAACAAAAAATATATAGAACAAATTTGTCAGCCTTGACAGCTTAGTTGGTAGTAGCTCTGCCTTCTGCGCCGTAGGCCGTAGATTCGATCCCCACCGAGAACAAACATTTGTGTGATGAACATTGATGTTTGTTCTCAGTCTGGGTGTTATTATTATTTACAAAAAAATATATATGTATATATCAGCTATCTAGTTCCCATATTACAAGCTTTGGCTTAGGGCTAGGTAGTGCTGTGTGGAAAGTGTGGAAAGTCTATATTTATTTATTTTATTGATTTATTTGATCTTAAAGCTCTATCTCTATATTCTTGTCACTAGTTCTTTTTGAAAAAGTGTGGTGAAAGGATTGGATTTTGAATAAGCCTCAAAGAGGCGAGGCTCCTTTCGAGCACTCTTCCTTACAGCTCTATCTTAAATCTACTGAGTGAACTTGGTCGCGTGGAACTGGCATCTAGAGTCATCTATCTTTAAGATGTTTCAAAGTGATCCTTGTGATTTTATTGAATAAATACCTTTTGACTTTGACTTTGAAAATTATGATGCCAAAGTTATTTCTTTTTGTGTATGAAGACATGACTCTCGGTCGATGTAGTTAAAATGTTTCGGCAAATCCGTATTCCAGAACTGAAGTCACAAGTAAACTCAAAATCAAGTGACTTTGACAATTTGGCTGTCAAAGCTGCGGCTTGCGGACGTACCTTGGCTGTCACAGAGCAGGAACTAAGGTTAGTTGTGTCAAACGTAAGTATATACCTTCCGAGAGTATGTTGTCTATCATTCAATTGTGTTTTATGTAGACGATCTAGCATGCGCATTGTGGAAGCAGTTAGTTTGTTAAATTTTTGCTACTCTTAGGGCCGGTTTCACCATGCTCTGTTAGATTAACAAAGGATTAAAGGGCCGTTAAATATGTCAAAATGTACGCGTTTGACAGCTAAGGTTAGATTTAACGGTCTGTTAATCCTTGATTAGTTACTAACAGAGCATGGTGAAATCTAATTATCTTATTCTTATTGAAGTTATGATATATTTAGGGTGCATTTTCACTGACGTAAAATGGGCTGGTATAGTCATAATCAGGGGTCGGAATAGGTAGAGATTTTAAGTACCAAATGACGTAAACGTACCGACGTAATCTTAACATGGATATGCCTTTTAAACTCGGAATTGGGGATTAATAAAAAACCCGGAATTACGGATTAATAAAAATTGATTTCTAAAACTTATGGGTTTTTTTATATATAACTAGCTGATGGAACAAGCAGACGGCCCACCTGATGTTAAGATTGATATTATTGTTACACGTTACACGTACAGCAAAACTATTTTAAAACAATCGGAAAGGTTTCCAATCGGAAACGTCAGTTTTTATCACATTTGATTTCGAACCCGAATCGTTTCCGACACGAGGATTAAAAAAGGCATCCATATTTAGATTTCGTAGCAGCGTATTTGACGTCATTTGGTACTTAAAAACTCTACCTATTCCGACTCCTGGTCATAATCAATTCTCGTTATAATTCAATGATTCTGATTGGTCGTCTTGGGTCAGCACCGCCCCGTTCCTTAGTACAAACGCATCCTTAACTTAAAATATAATTATTAAATATAATTCTGATTGTATTAAAAATATAATAATACAACTGTCTGCTTCTACCTTTCTTTCACCCAAACGAAATTGGTAGCGAAATTTAGTCCTTGAAATTCTTATAATCCTAATTTTGATTACGATTTCTCCGTGCCAGATGAAAGTACATTTTCGATGGCCAAAAATAAAACAGTTGAAGCATCTTTTGCAAAAAAGCAAACTGCGTAATATTTTTGGACAGTTTCTACCATCTCTGAATAAAACTTTCCGTCAGATCAGATAAAAATATTTCCATATTAATTTTTGACGAGTCTTAAGGAGAGATCATACAAAAGAACGATAGGAACCAAGGCGTAAGTTTGTTGCCTGTTCTTCTAGGCTTAGTCGCGTGGAACTGGCATCTATTCACCTGGCTTTAAGACATTTCAAAGTGATCCTTGTGGTTTAACTGAAGTACCACCACCACGCCTTTTTCTGCCGCCAAGCAGCAACGCTGTGTTTCCGTTTGAAGAGTGTGGTTGCCGGTGTAATTACAGGCACATGAGGCTAACATCTGTATGCCTCAAGTTGATGGACGCAGGGCAGCGCATCGTAGGGCACGTTCCTATCGTGCGTGACTTACGAGGCAATGCTTTGTTATAGGTGATGGTTACCACATCAGGTGAGCCATCTGCTTGTTCCAACAGCTAGAAGTATTAAAAAAAATAGGTACCTTTTGACTTTGACTTTAGATGGAAATATTTTTATTGACGGATAGTGTTACTCAAGTATGATGAAAAAAGTCCCTAAATTTATCAAAATGTTTCATTGGTACAGCCAAGCTCTTGGCTGATTTTAGATTGAAATTTTTTTGTTCTTTGCGCACTATAATCGTGTTACTAATACCGTCTTTTGGACCCAATTTGGCTACCGGTGCATGCGCATATCTAATATCATAAAACTTACTAATGAAACACATTGTACTCTTGTCAATCATTCATACCTCACCTTGCATTACGAATTGAAATTCTGATCAATCGAACAGTCCAAAAGGCAGTATTTTAGATTATTTTCCGTTCTTCCAAAATATGATATGGAATTCAAAAAATCTCAGTTGACTGAGAAAGCTTTTTATAGTTTTCGAGTACTCAAATTAGGTAGATAAGTTTGATTTTTTAAAGAGTGGAATTCAATGGACGGTAGACATCTTCTTAGATCTCCTAACGTTCTCAAACCTGGATATCTAAGGGGCGCAGTCAAGTACATGCAAAAATTACAGGAAAAAATGCCATTTTTCCTTAGCCTGTATCGTCCCTTTGCTGGGCAAAAACCTCCCCTAATACAGTATTAGCTATATTTTTAATATCTCAATTGTCATTATAGTCAATAGAAACAGCCAATTGACAATTTGTTGGACATTGTGCCTTCGTCCTTTTATTTTAATGGCTCCTGTCCATATTGTTCAAAAATGACAATGAAATGCCACATGTCTATGCCATTGTTTCAATTAAGTATCCCCCAACTGACTTTGACGTAATGAACGCTCTGTCTGTATTAGCTGTATTTTATCTTTCTTCAGACAGTTTATTAGACATCGTACACCCTCCTTCTTTTATTTAAATGGCTCTGTCAATAGTATTAGCTATATAGGTATTTTATCTTTCTTCAGACAGTTGACGATTCTTCGTACACCCGTCGTTTATTTTAACGGCTCCTGCCTATCTTATTTGACGAATATCATCGTCAACGTCTGTATACCCTTTACCTACAGTTGCAGCATCCTCGGAGCTGTCATGACAGTTCTCTCCTGCGTCATCACCGGCTCTCTCCGTCTCGCTCTGGCCGCGTTTCTGCTCTCGCTCGCACTCTATATTTACCTCAGCACGTTTGATAGAAATAAAGCTAAAATTAATAAGAACTAAGTAAACTTATAGTTAACTAACAATATCTGTAGTGGTGAAATGAAATGGTGAATTATGGGGGATCAGTAGTTTTATGTTTGAAATAGGATTATTAAGTAATTAGACACTGACCTCTCTAATATGACCCTTTTAAGACTCTGACAGCCGTCGGTCAACTTTTTATGTACTTCTTCTTCTTGTCGTGTCACTAGTTCTTTTCAAACAGTGTGGTGGGTCTCAAAAAGGCTCCTTTCGAGCTCTAAATGTACTAAAACTAGTTATTAAAAAACCTGCACCTTTGTAATGTTATTCTACGAATCTGGATTCTTTGAAATTAACAACATTTGGTGGTTTTATATCTTTAAATTTTTGAAATGTGCGAGCGAGAAATTGCCTGACGGTTGTCAGGGTTTAAATTAATGACTACTACCTACCCTGCTTATCTAACTTCAAAGTTAAGTCATCTGCAGCCCAAAGTAAGAGTAGTAGAGCTTTTTGTGTGTGGCTCGTCCGGGGAAGTACTACCACCATGTCTATTTCTGCCGCCAAGCAGCAACGCTGTGTTTCGGTTTGAAGAGTGTGGTTGCCGGTGTAATTACAGGCATATGAGGCTTAACATCTGTATGCCTTAAGCTGATAGACGCAAGGCAGTGCATCGTAGGATACGTTCTTATCGTGCGTAACCTACGAGGCAGTGCTTTGCTATAGGTGATGGTTACCACTTAACATCAGGTGGGCTTTCTGCTTGTTCCAAGCAAGAAAGTGTTTTAAAATAACAATTCAACTGCTGGCGATGGTTACTTTACTTGCATTTTTTTATCTTATCAAAATACTGCCTTAATTTGGACTGATATCATTATTGTTTTGGTAATCCATTTCAATAACTGTAGTAATTATTGTATGTAATTCATTTCGAATATTTGTCAAATAATTTTTGTTTTCATTTTTTTATTATTTCTTTAAAATATTATAATAGACCGCAAAATTATATTATCAGCATCCATATGCTTAGTTATTTCTTTCAAAAAGACTGAAAATATTTTAAATTTTGATATTTTTATCAAAGTATTAAAAATTTGTAGCATCAGTCACTTTCTTCAACTTAAAACTATGGTGTTATGGAATTATTTACAACCATTTTAATTCCATTCAACTATTATAATTTTAACTCAATGATTGTAATTAAACTATGCATATGGCGGCTATCACGATGTATGCATATGGCGGCTAGCTCACGATATCTAACTTTACAAAGCCCTAATATTATCAATTAATATAAATTATGTATTTTTTTTTACTTTTGTACAAAAAGGATTGTTTTGAAATATAAGTAGTTCATCTTTCGAATTTATCTTTTATTCCGCCAAAATGAAGTTTAAACTCACCGAAATCAACATTTTGATCCTGCACTACATATTAGTTTCCAAATTTTAGATGAATTAAAAGTTTCCAAGTTTTAGAAATTAAACATTTACCCTCATAATATAAAATGGTGTTTTAATTTAAATAATGCTTAAAATAACGCTGTCTCTGTCTGCCATTACGCATTGGTAAGAGATGGCAGTAGTTTAAGCATAGTTAAGCGTTTGACAGATTTTTTGTAGTAACGTCGATAGAAGTTTAAGGTTAAAAAAAAAATTTTTTTTTTTTATTTTCATTTCAAAATGATACATAAATTTTAACAATAGTTTGATACCTCCTTTTAAGTAAAAAAATACCTGTATTAGGAGACATCGCTCTTCCATAGCATACATAAAGAGTATTGAGGAACAGAACACAGACAAAAACAATTAAACATATTTTTCTTTTTATCCAAACTAAGAAACAACTAAACGCATTAACCCCGTCCCTCTCCCACTAACACAGAGAAGCGCTGGCGAGAGAAAAAGAGCTGAGAGGCAAGAGATCGGACGATGCGACGAAGATCAAACAGCTGGAGAGGAGCGCAAAGGACCAGGTTGAACATTTGACGAGGAAGTGTGCTTGCTTGAGGAAGCTGTGAGTATCAATGTCAAAGAATATATTATACAACGTGTAATAACATAATATAATACCCCTATAATCATGAAACAGGGTATTCTACAGGTTATGGCGAAGAAATTAATTTCTGCGACTTTTGAAATTTCGAAGATTTAATTCTTGAAATGCCTCATAAATGAAAATAATGTCAAAATCAAAGTCAAAGTCAAAATTTATTTATTCAATAAAATCACAAGGATCACTTTGAAACGTCTTAAAGCTAGGTGACTCTAGGTGCCAGTTCCACGCGACCAAAGCCTAGAAGAACAGGCAACAAACTTACGGCTTGGTTCCTACCGTTCTTTTGTATGATCCTTTTACAATGTAATAATATAATATATTATTGAAGTTTAATGAGGCGTAGGCAATGAAAAATGTTTATCCTATTAATATTAAAAACGCGAAAGTTTGTAAGTATGGATGGATGGATGTTTGTTAC
Organism: Chloroclysta siterata; assembly: GCA_932294275.1. NCBI lineage: Eukaryota > Metazoa > Arthropoda > Insecta > Lepidoptera > Geometridae > Chloroclysta > Chloroclysta siterata. The sequence goes on from OW028595.1 coordinate 6,463,221, forward strand.
TCTTTCACGTTAAAACTACTGAATGGATTCTAATGAAACTTTACAATAATATAGCTTAACATCAGAATAACACATGCGTGAATTGTCCAAAATATGACGATACGTGTCAAGTAAGTAGGAAAAAATCTACCATCTGCGAGCTATTCTGGCGTGCGCTGCCAAAACCTCTAGAGTTACACATATGTACTACGCCACGCTAATATAAGCTACTCGAAATACTAATCCTGCGCAGACGATGTCGCGGGCACCAGCTTGTTTAATATAAAGCGTGCTTGTTTGAGGAAGCTGTGAGTATCAAAGTCAATACAACGCATAGGTAACATAATACCCCTATACCTAACCAGGAAACAGGGTATTCTACTGGTCATGGCGAAGAAATTAAGTTCTACGACTTTTAAAATTTCGAAGGTTTTTATTCTTGAAATGCCTCTTAAACTTTCTTCCGATATGAAAGTAAACACACCATGAGGCAGCCCTATTCACAGCTTTTTATCTTTGGCCTTATAGGGGCCTTATAATGTTACACCTTGTATATTTGCAGAATTACATTTACGTATTTACAAAATGTACAAAATACATAATTATCAAACAGTTGAGCTACTGCACTGTTGCAAACGATGTTATATGATAATGTTTGTTCTGTATTTTTATCGACGTAAAACATCGACGACGTAAATTTTCAAATCAACAGAGTTGTATTTTATTTTTTTATGACGCAATGACTGGGCCGATTTTGATTTTTTTTCTTTGTTTTATAGGGAATGATTTTGGGGTAGTTTACCACAAATTTCATACATTTCGGATTATTAGTTTTTCTATAAAACTAAAAAAACTAGTCTTCAGTGCGCAACATGATTTGCCGAAACATTTTTTGCGTATTATGACGGATTTGCAAATAGTGTCATCCTGTGGGTGGAAGCGAGAAAAAGAGATAATTATTATATGAATCTTCTATCTCTTTTAGTTTCGACGACATACGCGCTCGTCTGGTCGCGAAAGAGCGTGCAGCAGAACTAGACAGCCGAACGAAGGACAAGGAGGTCCATCAGTTGAGGGGAGAGGTGGCTAGACTCACCAAGCTGCTAGTGGAACAGAGGTAAGCATAGAACCCGAGGGTTCCGGTATGGGGAGATTGCTAGATACTGGAAGCTGCTTGTGGAACAAAGGCAAGACTAGAACCTGCGGGTTCTGATACAGAGAGAATCCAGAAGTTGCTGGTAGAGCTGGTGTTGATTATAATCTAAGGGGTGCCACTGAGTTAGCATAACTTTCGATGCTGCTGGATAGAACTCATAGGTTCTACTGCTGGGTGTGGTTACCCGGCTATAAGTTAGAGTCGTAAATTGAGTAGAACCTATGGGTTTAATAATGGTAAATTTGCAAGTTGTTTGTGGGCTAACCTTTTACAATTATAGAACCCACGAACTCTGAAAACCTTAACAATCACATTATTTCATTAAGAGAACCCACGGGTTCTGCTGCATAAGAAGTAAATTTAGCTGTTTTTGCTGCAACACCTAGTTTTTGCATCGAGAACTTACAGGTTCTGACGAACCATACTTTTCAGTTCACCAAAGCTCGGGGCGCGCACACGTGCCGACGGTTGCGAGATGGCTTTACACATAGATGAAAAAGAGCGACGTAAGGGTATGTGAGTGGTGAGTGTTGTGCGCATCGCTAATTAACAGTTTCTATCATTTCTTTTTAAAATTCTATAAAATTGAATATTAAAAAATACATTAGGCATACAATACATACAATGAGGAATATAAAAAAAAATCATAGGCATGTCTAACAGAGAATGAAATCTGTTCAAAACATGTCACTCATTTTGTATGGGAATTATAATCGAAGTTTTTTTTATTTTAAACCATGTTTTTCTTCTTTTCTCACCTATAGGAATATATATTTGCTCAGCTCAGGTATATTTTTTTAGTTTTTTATATGTATTCTTGGAATTAGAGCATGTTTTAGTAATTTCTTTTACTTTCGCATTCTTTAGCATTCTATGTACAATGTGCTATCTTTTTCTATGCAATCTTTTCTTTTCTTTTTTGCAATATTTTATTCGTTACGTTTTGTTATGTTTTAGTGAATGATTTTATACTCGCCATGTAAAATGCTTGTAAAATATTAGTCAAATATGTTTTTTTTATATTGTTTTTTTTTTATCTCTGTTTACCTTTAGGTATGTAGTGAGTAATATGCCTAAAGAGTTGGCCATAGCTTATACGATTTTTTTTTGTCTTATAACTAGTTCTTTCTAAACAGTGTAGTGAAAGGATTTTAAGTGCGTCAAAGATACTCCTTCGAGCATGTATTTAGAACTTTTTAGGTTCTAGGACATGCCGGTTTCCTTCACCGTTTGAGAGTACTGGCACTGTGCACATAGTTTTTTGAACAGAAAACTCATTGGACCCAAGACCTTGGGATCGGAAGGCGGGGCTGCTACCACTAGACCACTAGTAGACCCCAAGTCACAGTTTTGTTTTTCGTATCGCCAGGCTGTTATTGTATGGAGACTCGATGAGCGTCTCTATCGTGTTGAGAACTCGTCTCCATACAAAAATGGCCTGATGATACAGAAAAAAAAATCTCAGTCTTGAAGTCCAGTGCTTTAAGAGTAGTAGAGCTCTTTGTGTGTGGCTCGTCCGGGTGCGTACTACCACCACGCCTTTTTCTGCCGCCAAGCAGCAACGCTGTGTTTCAGTTTGAAGAGTGTTGCCGGTGTAATTACAGGCACATGAGGCTTAACATCTGTATGCCTCAAGTTGATGGACGCAGGGCAGTGCTTATGACACGTTCCGATCGAGCGTGACTGACGACGCAATGCTTTGTTATAGGTGATGGTTACCACTTATCATCAGCTGGGCCATCTGCTTGTTCCATAAGCTAATTGTATAAAAAAAATCTAAAACTAACAATAAAAAAAAAATTCTACAACTAACCGAAAAAAAATATATAACTAAAAAAATATTTTTTTTTCTTTTTAGTATCATTAAGCTAATAATGGTGTATGTATATCTCAGGCACACGAAACCCAGAGATAGTACGCAAACGCACTTGCCCACTACCCTTGCCAGTGCTGCCAGTGAAGTGTGACGTGCCGTGTGGTCGCCCCCGCGCGTCCAGCGTGGATCTACCAGCAGTGCAAGTCCCAGTTAGAATTAAACAGTTGGAGGGAAAAAACAACGAAAATCTGCGGTAGAACGCTCATCGGACCTGTCCCTCTGAAGTCAAGCATTATTGCAAATAAAGAAATTTAAAAAAAAACGGTCATAATTCAGTACAAGGATCACTTTGAAATACATTAAAACGAGATACATACTACGATAAAAAAAAGTTGATGGACGCACGGCAACTATCGTGTGAGACTTACGAGGCAATGCTTTGTTATAGGTGACGGTTACCACTTAACATCTAGTGGGCCATCTGCTTGTTACATATGCAAATTGTATTAAAATAAACATAATAAACATACTCTGAGGAAAATCGAATAAAATGTTATTGTATACATAAATAAAGAGATATCGCATTTTATAATCCTGCATATAAGTGTATGTGGTATTCTTTGTTTTGTTTTGGCTTTTCAGTATTTTTAATACTTACAGAAGGGCGTTTCAGTCTCTAGGTAACACTCCGACAGATATAAATTTATATTTATTCATCCACCACAAAAATATAATAAAATAAATAAAAATACATAGGGACGTAGGTAACTAAAAGAAATGGAAGAAGATAGGTTTCTCTCCATTTTTTATGGTTTACACTTAACATCAGGGAAAGGACATCTGCTCATTCCATTCCATCCACTGTTAGTATAAAAAAACACGATTCAATTATAAAAAAAAAAGTTGTAATATTTGGCCCACAGACACACTCGTCTCTACTACTATGCTCCAACTCCTTTCTCAGTTATTTTTTTTTTTTAATTTTTTTTAGGGCTCTGTCCCAGGGCGACCACACTGCCCTATAATCAAACATAAAAAAAATACATTTCGTATCAAAAACAAAAAATCTTGAGTTGGTTCATTATGAGGTAGGTACCTACTAGAGATAAGGATCAAAGTGAATTTGAAAGTGATGAAGTTTTTTTTTGTTTTTTACTTTATATCTGTCAAAAACATGGATGGATTTTTTTCATCTGACTGATAGTGTTACTTAGAGATAATGAGACACGTCCGAGTAACAGAATCTCACCAACCTTACTTCTCATGTAGGCAAAAGTCAGCGCCATCTATCGAGCCTACGAACAACTTATTGTAAATTTCAAAATACTGCTTACTTTGAATTCTTTTTAGTTTTTGCTTTATTCAAAGTAAAAGAGTTAACTAAGTATTTTCCTGATATAATTATAAAACCTGCACTAATGAAATAATTTTATAATGAATTTAAAGAAAATGCAACTTTAGAAATTAGGATAAGTAAGCTGTATGTATTCATTCTATATACCTTGTAAATAATTTACTTAATTTTTTAATAAAATGTGTGAAATTAATACTTTTGTTTTATTGAATTATGTAGGTACCTACCCATCTACCGTCGATAACATAGGTTTTGTATGTCGCTATCGAATTCAGTGGTTTCAGCTACTTGTAAATGGCTAAAACATTACTTTGAGTGTAGAACTCTTTGCGTGTGGCTCGTCCGGGGAAGTACCTACCTACCTACTACCACCATGCCTTTTTCTGCCGCCAAGCAGCAACGCTGTTACCGTTTGCAACGTGTGGGCCGGTTTCACCATGCTCTGTTAGATTAACAAAGGATTAAAGGGCCGTTAAAAATGACAAAATGTACGCGTTTGAAATCTAAGGTTAGATTTAACGGCCTGTTAATCCTTGATTTGTAGGCCTAGGGAACATCTTTGTGCCTCAAGTTGATGGACGCAGGGTATTGCATCGTGTTATGAACGTGTCATATCGTGCGTGACTTGCGAGGCAGTGCTTTGTTATAGGTGATCGCAATGAGCTTACCTATTAGGTACTGTATCTACTTACCCGTAGTAGGTAGGTAGTATGAATTGTACCTACCTTATTTCTACATATTCAGGGTATTTTTTCTTATACCTATGTATATCTGTATCTTGTTTTTGGGTATATTTCTAAGCAAAAACCTCAATCATGTATTTCTCATCTATCATCGAATTAAAGTTAATTTGTACTACAATAAATCGAACAAAATATTCGGAGATAAGGAGTTTAAACAATAAGGAGTGCGCAAGAGTCACCATCGCGTCATATTGGCGCCATTACGGATCGTGGAGCAGCCATTTTGCGTGAGCGGCAAACGCGGACCTCCCACCTGCGACAAGAGCCAATCAGCGACAAGCCACACCCTCCGCCTGTAAGTGTTGCCTGCTGGTTAGTTCAATCATTATTGTAGCGTAAACACTGAGCGCGTGGTACAACCCGCCGCCTACAAACCTTGCCTATACACCGCTTCAGCTTTATGTGAGCCTGGTAGCTGAACTAGAAGAGATCGCGTCGCACACAAGGCCTTGTGTTAAATAAGTAACAACTACTTGTGTTTTGTGGTGCTGACTTCTCTCACTGCTTGCCTACAAACCTTGCCTAAACACCGCTTCGGCTTTATGTGCGCCTGGTAGCTGAACTAGAAGACATCGCGTTCCCACTGCGCGTAACATCTACTTGTGTTTTGTATTGCTGACTTCTTCTCTCACTGGTTGCCTGGTACATCGCTGAGTTAAAGTATTAATACTTTCAAATAACATTTTACGAATTGTAACTATTCAATTTTTTATCGAGTGAGCGAAGCGAACGAAGATCTTAGTTTCAACTTGGGCGATTTGGCATTTTATGTATGTATGATGTTTGTCTGGCCATAACTTTTGAACCGTTGATCCGATCTGCATGAAATATAAGTCGATAGCTTGTATTTGAGAAATTAACTGGTAAGTATATGAGTAAAATCGGATGAAGGGTTATTAAGATACCTATGGGGTTTTTTATGGGGGCAAAAATAAAAAGTTATATAAAAAAATCTAGTTACATGTCATATGAAAGAGCTTTGTTTGGACATTCCAAAACAATTACTATTTACTTTTATCTGGGACGCTCGGTTTTTGGGATACAACAAAAAAGATAAATTAAGCTAACCAGCGATCCAAGAGCTCCGATCTCTAAGAGCTTTGTTGGCATCAAGGTTTTTCTACTGGTCGGTCAATTCCTTTGCCTTTTCTTATTTTTTTTCTTAAAATAAATTAAGGAGATACTCAGTTCTCATAAAATGGTGACAACGACCAGGTCTGATGACGGAGCCAAGGTCTGTTCGACGGAACTCTTCAAAAGATAGGCCAATAGAGTTGAAACTTGGCTACCGTACCTAGTAGGCGGTAGTCAGAAAAAAGTCCAAACCTGTTTGGACTTGCCTCTGACTAACACCTACTCAAAGTTTTGGTGCGTTCGGCGGGTCGCATCACGAGATCTCAGTTCGGGGCGAACCACTAGTTTAATTTTGATTGTAAAGTAGGGTTTCGAATTGTAGAGGTCATTAGTGGCGGCATGAATAGCCTACTGGCGGCAAATATGTAAATTCGGTGAAGATAATGCCCGGCCATGAAAACCAAGGTATCTCGCGTAGAACAAAAATAAAACGACAAATAATAATTTATCCATAAAGGCCTATATTTATTTATATGACATAATCCGTGTGCCCAAAACACTTACTCCCAAATCCAGTCAAAAATAATATTTTGACGTGCTGTCGAAAGTAAGGGCAGTTCGCGACGCCCATATACGAGGATTGTATACGTCGTCGTCCAATGGTCGTGTGTTAAACCCATCGTTGCAACCATCTTAACTAGCGTTCTAGAACGGTTGCCTTAAACATGGTTGCATGTCTTCGATTGGCTTACATCAATGCCTAAGTCGAATTTTTCACTTTTAGGCATACATTTATTTATATACTACATATACACAAAAACCAGTAACAAAGGCACTAAATAAGGAAGATGTTAAGAAAAAAATAACGTAGATAGTGCCATGTTTGTCAGAAAAAGGGTCTCGAAACATCATAATTCCTTTTAGTTAGAAATACGCTCGTATACCAGAAACACATACCACATTCTGATAGGCTTTTAAGAAAAGATTTTGACGCTTTGTAAAACGAGACTCGAGCACATATTTTTCACAGAACTGCTCAGGGGCCAAGCTCGGATCCAGCCCTCGAAAAAGGTTGTGGTCACAGCCACCCGATAATGCGACCGCGAGTCTGATATAAACTCGCTCATGATCGATATAGTGCATTCTGCATCATTAGACATGTTTACAATATATAATATGACGGTCTGACCGAAATTTTGTACAGTGTTGTAGTTTCACGTGGACAAAGTCGTGGGGCGAACACTGTGCCCATCGTGCATACAATGGTGGATCCGCGCTTGTCAGGGGCCTAATCACGAACGAATTTGAGGTTAGTCGCGTAAACGTATCGTATCCCTTACAACATAATAAGGTCGCATATCTCTAGGATACGTTAACGCCACAAATGTTAAAATTCATTCGTGATTAGGCCCCTGGTCTCGATTTATGCTTGAGGATAGTTTTAGAATTAAAGCTAAGACTTTAGATTCTAAAACTGTACAATTCAGAACCACATTGACACGAATCATTATCATTACAAATGTAGCACTTAATCAAATATATTCAATTTTCTGAGTTTAATTTACACAAAAATAGGAAAAGACCGCTTTTGACATGTTAAAACGACAAATAATAATTTATCCATAAAGTCAAAAAAAAAAAATCTTACAAGTTTTCAAAAGTTGTAAAAATCGACTTACACATTGATGCAATCTAAGCGACGATTTAAATAATTCTCAACAATCTTTATACATTCTTTCTGTTGCTCGATATTCAATAAATTGATATCATTAATCTAGGGGGCTGAAATAAAAGGTTTTCTTCCATATAAATTTACACTATAAAATACACATTTCTCGTAGGTATTTTCTTATTATATCACTATCCTAGTATTTTTAGACGTGGAAAAAGAAAATCGCAGTTTCTTATAAAAATCTTTTCAAATTTAAACAATACTTTACGTTTTTAAGTCACTTGCGAGGCAATTTGTGATGGTTACCACTTAATATCAGGTGGGCGATATTTACAAGTCCATGTAATCAATATACCCACAGAAGGGTGGCGGTGGAATCAATTGGATTGGATTTGAGATGTTTCAAATTGATTCTTGTGATTTTATTGACTTTTGGCTTTTACAAAGTAGGTTTACTATAGGCTTTTGTCGCGTGGAACTGGCACCTAGAGTCACCTAGCTTTAAGACGTTTCAAAGTGATCCTTGTGATTTTATTGAATAAATACCTTTTGACTTTGACTTAGATTATCTACCGTGCCTAAGGATAAGTCGTGAAGCTCCTTTTCTGTATATTTCCGAGGGTAGATTGTTGAGCTATTTTAAGCAATGTTAAAATTTATACAACGTTTAAGTATAACATAACTTCATAAATATTGAGTTAACTTGAGATTTCCTTGTTACAAATCTATTAATACTAGAATTAAGCTTAGGTTTCATAAAAAACGGCACCGCTGACGGTCGTGAATCACGGAATGTTACGATAGGTTTGAAAAATTCATAGAAAATGCAGCATAAGAGCTGATTTCACCATGCTCTGTTAGTTACTAATCAAATTTTAACAGGCCGTTAAATCTAACCTTATATGTCAAACGCGTACATTTTGACATATTTAACGGGCCTTTAATCCTTTGTAAGTCTAAAAGAGCATGGTGAAATCAGGCCTTAGTCCGCTTATTGAGTACTGGCGACCGGTTTGCGACAAGTGTATGTAATATTAAAGCAATTAACGTTCTTCTAGACTTGGTCGCGGGAACTGGCACCTACATTCACCTTTAGCTTTAAGACGTTTTGGCTTGGACTTTGTAACGATAATCGTCGAACAGTGCCGAATTTTGAGCAAACATTTTTAAATCACATTCCATCCCCCGATTCTTTACCTCGATGCGGCTGCTCATATTTACAAGATACAAAGATATTACATCCGACAAGAAACGACAGGATTTAAATTTTGAACCCACACTCGTCCCTTAGGGGATTAATTGAATATCATTATTACATTAAAATAACAGTACAATACACACAAACATATATACATACATACATAAAATCACGCCTGTTTCCCATAGGGGTCGGCAGAGACCACGGATTTCCACCTGACGATAACAGTACAAAGGCTAACTTAATGCTAGCTTTATCTTCCAGATAACCTTTGTGTATTCATCTTGTCGGTTCACTAGTTCTTACGGACCAGTGTGGTGAAAGGATTTTAAGTGCGCCTCAAAAAGGCTCCATTCAAGCACTATTTTATATTGTGTATTGTGGACATAAGATGCGTCAGTAGTGTACGGGAGAGAAAATAAATTAGATATGTAAAAGATTTAATATTTAGTAAAATTACATACATTTTGAATTAGTTTTTAATTACGTCCCTAAAGAGGCTCCTTTCGAGCACTTGACACATGTTTTAGAACTTTTAAGGTACAACATGCCGGTTCCCTCACGATGTTTTCCTTCACCGATTGAGAGTGCTGGCGCAATTTAACTGTATCGCTGTTTTAGAGGTGACCGCTCAAAATCAGGTGCACCTTTCGCTTCTATTTTCTCATTAAACTTTCAAGCATAGCCATTGGCTAATATTATAATATTTTTACTGTATGTTGTCTATGAATGGATTTTTAGCCGCATCGCGTTATCGAATCAGGGGACGGTATGTAATATTCGAAAATACCACATAGTCTTTTATTCTAGCTCTTTTTTAACTAGAATATGTACAAGCCTTCCGAGTCCGACTTTGGACATTTTCGATGAAATGAAACAACGTTTAGTTGAATTTTATTATGCGAGTTTTGTTTTGTCGAATTGACGGGATATCGTTTGATATTCACAGATAATATTGAAGTATTATACCTTGAGAACAAACATTTGTGTGATGAACATAGATGTTTGTTCTCTGTCTGTTTGTTATATAATATTGTAAGTATGTATTTACAAAAAAAAAGTATATAAGTAGTATATCAGCTATCTGGTTCCCATATTACAAGCTTTGGCTTAGTTTGGGGCGAGACAGTGCTGTGTGGAAAGTCCTCCAATATTTATACTTCAGCGAGTATTACGTTCATATGCAAGTTATTTGTCGTCTGCGTTGTCGCGTGCTGGTGTCGCGGAAGACCAGTGTTATAGTAGCGTATGCTGCTATAGCATTTATGCTGAGTGACGGCCAATTTGTGTCACTTACTTACTTTTAATGTCTATTCTTGTATTTTTTATAAACTGTGTATGTGTGGCATGAATAAATGATTTTGTATTGTATTGTATAATTAAATGTAATAAAAAATGTAGTTAGCCAATATAAGTTTATCATTTACTCGAATAACAAATGGGATGTCAAAGTCTCCATGTTCATAACAATAACATTTGAACAATTCGACTAAATTAGTTTGAGTTAGTGACAGACTCTGTTGACAAAGGTGACGTTAAAACCTCCGTCATGGCTTAAAGTCTGCTACAGCCAGGACTGATAGCTAAACGTGCCCAACACAGAAGCACTCAGATGTAGAAGCCACTAGTCATACATTGAAGGCCGCGCCGAACTTGGCTTATCTTTTCAATTGGTTAGGTATTTTATTATTTTTGCTATTTTCAAATAAGCTACGCGATTGATTCTACTAAATGTTCCGTAGTTCTTTTACCTATAAACGACAGCATGATACGAAAGTTTCACTTCATCGAAAATCTACGTCACACGGGCGGTTCACTCGATCGAAAATTCGACTAAACGTGAATACAAATCATCAAAAATTCGACGAAACGAACTTTTACATGGAATAACAATACCGGTCGCACGCTCACACCGCAATCTAACGCGCTCACTCCATCGAAAATTCAACAAAACACATCACTTCATCGAACTCCGACAACACCGAACGTCTCAACTCGAGAACGAGACCGCACTATCGAATTCGACGCAACGTGCGCACGGTTCATCGAAACTTCAAAAACACATCACTATCGACATACACGCGATTCCGCCGCACGTTCGCTCTCGATTTCGACGAAACGTGCGCTCGTTTTGTCGAAAGTTCGACAACACATCACTTCATCGACATAACACGCGATTCCGCCGCACGCTCGCTCTCGTTTTCGACGAAACGTGCGCTCGTTTCATCGAAAGTTCGACAAATCGGACGGCTGGGGTCAGTGCGGGCCGGGCGGCGTCTTGGCGGGCGAGGCGGGCGGCGGCGCGGACCACTCGCCGTCGCCCTCGTACTGCGTGTTCTCGAGCCGAGTTATCAGTCTCTCGTCTTCGTCGCCGAACTCGCCGCCCATTAGCGACGGCTCGCCGACCACCATTACGTCCTGCAAAACATTGTTTACATTATTTGACGTACATATCTAGATACCCATTTATTGGAAGGTCAAGTAAAATAAGTTAATAAATAAATAAATATTGGAGGACTATGCACACAGCACTATCTAGCCCGGAACTAAGCCAAAGCTTGTAATATGGGAACCAGATAGCTGATAAAATCGAGTATACTTTTTTTTTTGTAAATACATACTTCCTACTAATATTATAAACGAGAAAGTTTGTGAGTATGGATGGATGGATGGATGGATGGACGTATGTTTGTTACTCTTTCACGTAAAAACTACTGAATGGATTTTGCGTTGCTGTGTTTCGGTTCGAAGAGTGTGTGTAATTACAGGCACATGACATGAGGCTTAAGATCTGTATGCCTCAAGTTGATGGACGCAGGGCAGTGCATCGTGCACATTCATTGACTTACGAGGCATTGTTTAGGAGTATAGTATCTGTCAGTAGAAGTATAATGTCTGCGTGTGTAGGAGTATAGTGTCTGTGTGTGTAGGAGTATAGTGTTTGTGTGTGTAGGAGTATTGTGTCTGTTTGTGTAGGAGTATAGTGTCTGTGTGTAGGAGTATAGTGTCTCAGTGTGTAGGAGTATAGTGTCTGTGTGTGTAGGAGTATAGTGTCTGTGTGTGTGTAGGAGTATAGTGTTTGTGTGTGTAGGAGTATAGTGTCTGTGTGTCTGTGTTGTTATACCTGGCTGGCGTGTGTAGGAGTAGGGTCTGTGTTGTTATACCTGGCTGGCGTGTGTAGGAGTAGGGTCTGTGTTGTTATACCTGGCTGGCGTGTGTAGGAGTAGGGTCTGTGTAGTTATACCTGGCTGGCGTGTGTAGGAGTAGGGTCTGTGTTGTTATACCTGGCTGGCGTGTGTAGGAGTAGGGTCTGTGTAGTTATACCTGGCTGGCGAGGCTAAAGTTGGGTCCGGGGGAGCGTTTCTTGGTGGGCGCGGGCGGCGCTGCGTTGGCGCCGGCACTGCCTTTGCGCTTGCGACGCTTGCTGGCCGGCCGCTGCGACTCTGTAATATAATACTTATTAACAACGCACCAAGAGTAAAAGACTGAAACAGCTTCACGACTTCGTTCCCCAGGCACGGTAGATATTTCAAGTATTCAAGAGTAGTTGATCTATTTGTGAAGGGCTCGTCCGGGGAATTTCTACCATGCATATTTCTACTTATAAGCAGCGTTGCTGTGTTTCTGTTTGATTTGATTGGGTGTGGTTGTAATTACGGGCACATGAGGCTTAACATCTGTATGCCTCAAGTTGATGCACGCAGGGCAGTGCATCGCTGGCCACGTTCCTATTGTGCGTGCAAAGCAATGCTTTTTTATAAGGTTAATAAAGGTTGTTATCTCACCAGGTGGCGCCACCATTCGTTGCCATTTCTGGAAGAGTGTCGTCTTGAGGCAGTCTCGCGGGGAGAGCGCGTACGCTTTGTGTCTTGACATGAGCTCCTGCATTGGCTCCAATATTACACATAGCTGGAATACAAGAAAATATGTATTAGCTGACAATAAACGCAACAGGAAACAGGGGGTCTAGAGAGAGGTGAAGGCAAGGGGGGTCTAGACAGAGTAGATAAGGGGGTCTAGACAAAGATGTGTAGACAAGGGGGGTATAGATAAACTATGTATTAGCTGACAATTAACACAACAGGAAACAGGGGGTCTAGAGAGAGGTGAAGGCAAGGGGGGTCTAGACAAAGAGTAGACAAGGGGGGTCTAGACAAATAGGTGTTGACAAGGGGGGTCTAGTCTCTACTTCCCTCTCTTGAAAATCTACGAAGCAGGAGTAATACACTGAATGTACTTATTTGTACATTCCAATAACTCACACTGTATGCTAAGACCTCAAGTAATTTTGGTTAAAATACCACCCAAGTCACACAATCACATATCACAAATCCTAAAATACATTGTGTGATTTCAAATGCTGGGCATAGGTTGTGTGATTTTGGTTACCGTCATCTACCGAGCCCACTGGCTTTGTAGACAGATGAGGGTAGCCCAAAATAGTGTAGAATGGAAGGAGCAGAAAGAGGTCTATGCCCAGCAGTGGCCTAAGTCACACTGCATATCTCTCTCTCTTGTCGTGTCACTAGTTTCTTTCGAAACAGTGTGGTGAAAGGATTTTAAGTGCGCCTCAAGAGGCTCCTTTCGAGCACTTGACACATGTTATAGAACAATTTAGGTTCCACGACATGCCGGTTTCCTCACGATGTTTTCCTTCACCGTTTGCGAGTACTGGCATTGTGCACATACATTTTTGAACAGAAAAACTCATTGGTGCACGACTTGTTTCGAACCCACGACCTTAGGATCGGAAGGTGGGGCCGCTACCACTAGACCACCATTGCTCTCAAAACTAAACAACACTGCGTATGATAACACGCTAGTACAAATCAAACATACCCTTAAATAGTTGAGTGTGGAGTTAGTGATCCCTTGTCGAGTGATGTTCTTAGCAAGTTGATCTAACGCGGCGTGGTCCGGAGGGTGCACCGCCTGGAAACAAACATCATACATTTTAATAATAATATATTGGTGGACTTTCCACACAGCACTATCTAGCCCCAAACTAAGCCAAAGCTTGTAATATGGGAACCAGATAGCTGATATAATACATTTATACTTTTTTTTTAAATGCATACTTATAATATATAATAACACCCAGACAGAGAACAAACATCTATGTTCATCACACAAATGTTTGTTCTCGGTGGGGATCGAACCCACGGCCTACGGCGCAGAAGGCAGAGCTACTACCAACTGAGCTGTGAAGGCTGTCATTTAATTATTTATTGATATTTTCAACATTTATGGAGTTTTCATTTGCTTTAACTATTTATTTTGTAACTTTTAATGGCTTAAGGCTGGACTAGTGAGATCAAACATACCCTCACACCAAAATATGTTACCTAGTTATCTAGAATAGGATTTATCTTTTTTTACCTCTGCTTATTATTATTTTTTTAAATAATAATTAAATATAAATAAATATTGTAGGACTTTCTACTCAGCACTATCTAGCCCCAAACTAAGCCAAAGCTTATTTATTTATTAGCCAGATAGCTGATATAATATGTGTTATTTCTTTACAAGATTTTTTGGTGAACTTGAAATGTCAAACATGTTTCGTAAAACAATGTTTTAGTTGTGTGAAAGTGAAAGCATTAAACACATTAAAAAAAGCATTACACACATACATACATACATACAATCACGCCTGTTTCCCATAGGGGTAGGCAGAGACCACGGATTTCCACTTGCTACGGTCCTTACATACCTCTTTCGCTTCATTCACTCTCATAACATTCTTCATACATGCTCGTTTGTTTAGGGTACTATTACACATAAAAAAAAATAAGTTTTCAACATAATATTTTCAGTGGAAACTCACAGCAGGTAGCATAATACTAGGTAGTACAAATTTAAGGTGGTAGTATAATTGTGGTAAAAAAGTCTGTCCTTCACCGCTTAACTCCGTCATTTATGAACCGATTTGAAAAAAACATTTTTTATTTGTGAGGATATACTTTCAGATTGGTCCCGTAGAACTTTCATCAAAATCAATTCAGTAGTTTGGCTTCTAAATCAAAATAACAGGAAAAAAATTACGTTTTTTAGACAACTTCAAAAAAGGAGGAAGTTCTTCACCACTTAACTCCGTCAATTATGAACCGATTTGAAAAAAAAAATATATTAGAGAGGATAGTTATACTTTCAGATTGGTCCCTTATAACATACATCAAAATTGATCCAGTAGTTTGGCTTCTAAATCAAAATAACAGGAAATAGTTACGACTTCCAAGTAAATGAAATCGCGTACCTATTTTGATGTTTTCAGAGTATTAGGTAGAAGTCGTTTTTTTTTAGAAAAGTTGTTATTTTAAATCTTTTGCGTACAACACCGTCTTATGCCTTTTTCTGCCGCCAAGCAGCGTTGCTGTGTTTCGGTTTGAAGAGTGTGGTTGCCGGTGTAATTACAGGCACATGAGGCTTAACATCTGTATGCCTCAAGTTGATGGACGCACGGCAGTGCATCGTAGGGCACGTTCCTATCGTGCGTGACTAACGAGGCAATGCTTGTCCCATCAGCTAGTTGTATTAAAAAAAAACAACATGTATGAAAAATGTGTTACCTGTCGCGGTATTAGCTCGCGGTGCGCCCTCACGGCTAGGTGCCATGATTTGATGCGCATCAGGTCGTCGAATGTGAACTCCAAGATCAGGCGCCCTTCTGTGCACACCTGCAAGCGAAGAGTGATACTTAGATAATTACTTACACACAAAAGCAAAGCTGGAACACCTGTGTTCGAATACATTGACAAATTCCCCTTTAGTAGGTAGCTAATAGTAGAATTCCAAGAAATAGACATGAGTCGGATATATCAAAACGTAACTTATATCGCTCTTTCTGATTTTCGTTTAATCCTTTCCTTCCAAAGGTTGTCTCGAAGAGATCGCTCTTAGCGATAAGGCCGCCCATTGTACCTAATTATTTTTATGTCTCTGTATGTGTTTTTCTTTGTGTACAATAAAGTATTTATCTATCTATCTATCTATATCGGATATGGGTTAAATATCATACCATATCGATATTCATATCAACATATCCGATATCATAAAACTATTCAAAACCTCAACTGTTACCTACTAAAGACACGAACAAAACGAAAACTTCACAAACCAAACGATATGAAACAAACACCAATTGATATTCGCTACCTCCCGTTCTAAGAATGAATTGTTTTACTGGTAAAAAAGAGATGAAGCGAATATGACGTTACAATAGCCAAATAGTTTGCGTTTGTCGTTTCGTTGTTAGTTTGCCATAAATTAAAATCATGATAACGTTTGCAACCCATACGACTGATATCGATATCAGAAAACCGTTTTCTATATCGATATGCAAACTGTATATCGGTTATGTAACCGTTTGCGGGAAAAAACGAAAACGCCCATGTCTACTTAGATAATTACTTAAGTACATACAAAAACAAAGCTGGAACACCTGTGTTCGAATACATTGACAAAATCCCCTTTAGTAGGTAGCTAATAGTAGAATTCCAAGAAAACAGATTTTCAACACTTGAGTAATTCAATTTCAATTTATTTATTCAGTGAGTGAACTTATAACAGAGGAGAGAAAATTAACACATTTGACGTGTTTAAATAAGTTATTTTAACGAATTATGGATCATTGACATCTGAAATAAATGAATTGAATTGAATTGAAAATCATAAGAGAACACTGCACAGACTGGCTGAATGAAATGCTTGCTTGCTTGCTGCCTTGCTGGCCCTGCCTTGCTTTGCTTACCGCCGTTTTCGAAAGGAACTCGTTTAGTTTCGACTTTCTTCTTTCTTTCTTCTCTCAATTTATGGCTCCTGTCCGTCATTCGACAGACAATCTTGCCAGTGTCAAGTGATTTGTATTGAATACTTTTTAGTCAAGTCAGTCCATAGTCAAGTCGGCATTCGTCGTCGTTTCGGTCGTCATTTTGTTTTAAAGAAAATGGTGGCGGTTTTCTTCAAAACATTGGAAACATTTTCGGTCAAATCAGGATATCACATATTACACTTTCATTTCAAATGTTTACACTTTGTGCTAAGACCTCAAGTAATGTTGGTTAAAATACCACCGAAATTACACAACACAACTCAAAATAACACTAGAAAAACAAATAAAATGAAAAAGCTATGTTGCTTCCAAAAATGTCAGAAAATGAATGTTTAGTAAAGCTGTAGCAAACCGTATGTATTCCGTACTGAGTTACGGGTTCGCCATCTAGTAACGAGTAACGAATCGTTACTTACGAATCCATCTCGTTACTCGCATGTTTCGTATCATGGGTACCTACACTGTTTCGGTTGAACCGAATCGGTTCAATTCAAGTACCTACCGTTGATGCGTGTATTAAAACGTTTGCTCATCGTACCTATGTATTATTTGAATTTAAAAAGTAGGTACGTTACAAAGATGTTTGTTTATTTTGGAAATTCGTCGTCCTTGGTCTAAGTAGGTATGTTTTCTACAAATTACGAATGTTGAGACGCCGCCGCGCCGCAACGTCATACTGTACGGCGTACACGTACGCAATACGACTCGATTCGTTGCTCTAACATGCATGATGAATGAGGTACTTACCAGAAGTAACGATTCGATTCGATTCGATAGTAACGAGTATTTTTTGTTAAAGTAACGAATACATACGGGTACGCTTTATCTCGTTACTTTTACACCTCTAATGTTTAGTTTCGATATTAGATAATGATAGTAAACAATGTCAATCAAGATCAAGACAAGAATCAATCAAGCAAAGAAGATTGAAATTGCCAAATTTAAAAAGGCGCGAAATTCAAACAAAACGATAGTTTAATTTTAATCAAGCAACCAACAACGCCTAGTGTAGTGAATTTAGATTTTAGAGGATTAAAATAAAGGTAGGTTTTATTTCAAAACGTACTTAATCTTTATTTTGTTTGTATTGTTTAACCCCAAAAAAGAAAAGATAGAAATCGATCTATTTAATTATTACTTTGATAATAATTTGATCGATTGACCGGAAATGATTGTGATCTGATGTGATTGGTTGAATTTCTGGCGAACAGACGTGATAGTGATGCTACAGTTAAAAAATCGACTAAAATCGAGTTGATTATTCGTACCAAAATGTGACATTATTTTATGGACTGTTATTATTAGTGTTTACCGCTGCGCACAATACCGTTAGTTACCATCAATATTAGACATGGGCGTTTTCGTTTTTTCCCGCAAACGGTTATCTAACCGATATACAGTTTGCATAACGATATAGAAAACGGTTTTCTGATATCGATATCAGCCGTATGGGTTGCAAACGTTAACATGATATTTAGTTATGGCAAACTAACAACGAAACGACAAACGCAAACTATTTGGCTATTGTTACGTCATATTCGCTTCATCTCTTTTTTACCAGTAAAACAATTCATTCTTAGAAAGGGAGGTAGCGAATATCAATTGGTGTTTGTTTCATATCGTTTGGTTTGTGAAGTTTTCGTTTTGTTCGTGTCTTTATTAGGTAACAGTTGAGGTTTTGAATAGTTTTTATGATATCGGATATGTTGATATGAATAACGATATGGTATGATATCTAACCCATATCCGATATAAGTTACGTTTTGATATATCCGACTCATGTCTAATCAATATCCCAGACAGTTATTCACCTTAATGCGTACGCGACAGATGTGCGACAAGCGTAAATATGCGATCATTGCAGACGAGACTCACTTATTGTACTAGAAAAGCGGCGTTCTGTAGCAACGATACATTTACCCACACCCTTCAAACTGAATCGTAGCAATTAAACATAAAAAATATGTGCTTATCTTTTTGGCTAGTTGTTAGGATAACATCTTGAAAAATGAGTTTGCCGGTGTAATCACAGGCACATGAGGCTTAACATCTGTACGCCTCAAGTTGATGGACGCAGGGCAGTGCATCGTAGGGCACGTTCCTATCGTGCGTGACTTACGAGGCAATGCTTTGTTATAGGTGATGGTTACCACTTAACATCAGGTGGGCCATCTGCTTGTTCCGTCAGCTAATTGTATTTAAAAAAAAATGAGGACACGATACTAAGGTCGTGGGTTCAAAACCGGTAGTGCACCAATGAGTTTTTCTGTTCAAAAATGTATGTGCACAGTGCCAGTACTCTCAAACGGTGAAGGAAAACATCGTGAGGAAATCGGCAAGTCGTAGAATTCTAAAACATGTGTCGTGTGCTCGTAAGGAGCCTCTTCGAGGCGCACTTAAAATCCTTTCACCACACTGTTTTGATCCTTTCACCACACTAATGGCACGAAAAAAAAGAACTATGCACTGATAACAAGCTTGGTAATCAAACTCTTACCTTGGTGAACATGGGTTTCCCGTGATGCGTGACCATAGTGCAATGGTCACAGTCCAAGGTGATGCTAGTGTTGTGGAATGACTCCTTGGGCTGTCGCATCGTGTAGTAAAGCTCTGAGACTCCGCCCTCGTATATGCTTCTAAAGTAGCGGGGTATTAACGTCCTTCCTATCGCTGGAATGACAAGACAAGACGTTAGTATCTTTATTTGAGTTTGTATTCTGTTATACCTACGCTTTATCGTGCAATTAGGTGAGAGCACTGGAATCAAGCACTCAGAATTAATTCAGCTGGTGGAAGCTTTGTTAGAAAAGTTAGAATTAGGACTAGGAAAACTAATTTTATGTGCGTTCCCCTATTCTAACTCACTGAGTGTACTAGAAAATAAGAATGTTTTTAAACTAAATTTAATGTTATATAATTTGACATGTCGTCATAGTGACGTTTTGTATTTCGACACTAATAATTTTATTAGTAATTTTATATTGACTAGAGGTACTATGTCCTTATGTAAACATAGTAAAATAACTATTGCTAAATTGTTAGCATTTAATATTTTTGATCCTGTTATAAGTACTATAACACAGTCCGTAGACGAGCCCGTAGTTAGTAGCAGTACTAATGAGGGCTTACAAGCAGTAGGGCCTATTGCCCAACATTTAAACTAGTTTCTTCGACAATGGAAAAGCCTGGCACTTTACATGTTGTACACCAAAATATGCAAGGCCTTCCCAGCAAAGTATTAGAGTTAGAATTATTTTTGAATTGTTTCAATATAGATATCATGTGTATTACAGAACACTGGATATTAGAACTAGAGTTGCTCCCTTTTTATAATAAATACAGCGTATTGAGCTCTTTTAGACGCAAGAACGCTATACATGGCGGTTCTTTAATTATTGTAAATAATAACTTGAAATGCAGGGAACGTAAAGACATTGCAAATCTCAGTATTGAGAGGACTATTGAGCTGTCATGTGTGGAGCTGGAGCGGCACATCGTTGTGAGTGTATACCGTCCCCCAGACGCGGACTTCGCGTTGTATGAATCCACTATGGAAGAGGTTTTGCTTAAGACCTTCGATAGTAAAAAAACTTTAATAGTCTGCGGTGATTTTAATATAGATATTCCGGTTCATCCACTATCTGAGAGATTTTTAAATTTGTTTAAATGTTTTGATCTACACTGCTTGTTTAAAGACCCAACAAGAGTGACGCTAACAACAGCCACCTGTCTAGACAACATCTTTTGCAGTCATGATCCAATTTGTAAGTCTGTAGTTAAGCATTTTAGTTCCGATCATTACGGTCATAGCGCTAGGTTTGCTAATAAAATATCAGTAGACGAGGTCTTCACCTATCGGCCTATCACAGATAGCCGTACTAAAAAGTTTCAGAACAATGTTGAACTGAAAGTGTCCCTTTTACCATACTTGACTGACCCAAATGATCTTTTTATAAAATTGTCAAATTTAATAAATGAAGAACATAATGATACTTTTAAACTTAAAACATGTAAAACTAGTGTAAGTGTCAAGTTCGCTGACTGGGCAACTCCAGGTATTTACAAAAGTAGGAATAAATTATATGACCTATACGCTGCTAGGGAGTCAATGCTGAATGACCCAACGTTTATTTTACACACAAAAAACTACTCAAAAATTTTCAAAAAAGTATGTCACGCGGCAAAATCATTGCATATAAGAAATAAAATTGAAAAATCGACAAATAAAATTAAAGCAACTTGGAAGGTAGTCAATAACGAAACAGGCAAATCGAAGCTCGGTAATAAACAGATAAATTTAAAAGTAAACAATAATGTTTTTACAAAAAATATTGAAGTCGCCAACGCGTTTGATAGTTTTTTCTCCAGTATACCTGGAGTTGTGACTTCATCCTTAAATTCCTCAGCTGCTGAAGCGACAACACTATTAGAGTCTAGCGTTCAAAAATGTAATAATATCTTCAGTTTTAAATTTATTAATGCTGATAATGTTGTCAAAACATTTAAATCCTTAAATATTAAAAATACTGAAGATCTATGGGGAATGTCTACAAAAGTATTAGGCGCTATTATAACTGATATTGCACCATGTCTAGCATACATTTTTAATAGATGTGTTGATGAGGGCGTTTTCCCTGATTTAATGAAACACAGTAAACTCATTCCCCTGTACAAGTCTGGAAATGAACAAGATCCTGCCAACTACAGGCCTATTTCGGTACTACCTACGTTAAGTAAAATTTTTGAAAAAGTTGTTCTTAATCAGTTAATATCACATTTTAACGTCAACGGCATACTTCATGGTCATCAATTTGGATTTACTAAAGGTCGATCAACGACTGATGCCGGCTCGACGCTCCTGAAGCACATATATGATGCTTGGGAACACTCACAAGATGCGATCGGGGTATTCTGCGATCTGTCCAAAGCTTTTGACTGTGTAAGTCATGCCACTTTATTATCTAAACTTAAACACTACGGCATCCTAAACCGGGCTATTGATCTTATACAGTCTTACTTAACCAATAGAATCCAAAAAGTTGATGTTGGCGGTGAGAGGTCTTCTGGATCGGTCATTGATATAGGGGTGCCTCAGGGTTCGATATTGGGTCCTTTCTTATTTCTAGTTTACGTAAATGACCTTCCACCTTTTGTAAAAGATTTATGTGAAATAGTTCTATTTGCTGACGATACCTCTTTAATTTTTAAAGTCGACAGATTGAAGACTAACTTCGATGACGTTAATGCATCTCTGTCGCAAGTACTTAACTGGTTTACTGTTAATAATCTTTTGCTCAATGCTGGGAAAACGAAATGCATTAAATTTACTTTGCCAAATGTGGTTCAACGACCAACCAATATTGAATTAAATGGTGAATCACTTACCCTTGTCAATTCTACTATTTTTTTAGGACTTAATATTGATGCAAAATTGCAGTGGGGTCCACACATCAAATCACTTGCTGGTAGACTGAGTTCGGCTGCATACGCAGTTCGCACAATAAGATGGCTTACAGATGAAGCTACAGCTAGACTAGTATATTTTAGCTACTTCCATAGTGTAATGTCTTATGGTATTTTGCTCTGGGGGAAAGCTGCTGATATACAAAGTATATTTGTACTTCAAAAACGAGCGATACGTGCCATTTATAAAATGAAACCACGTGACTCATTAAGGGAGCGATTTAAAGAAATTAATATTCTCACAGTCATTTCACAGTATATTTATGAAAATCTATTATACACTCATAAACACATAGATAGCTTTAAGAAAAAGAGTGATGCACATAACGTTAACACTAGAAATAAAAACAAATTATGTATACCTAAATTTCGGCTTCAAAAGGTAAATGGCTCGTTTATGGGGAACGGTATTCGCTTCTATAATAAACTTCCAGAAAGTGCCACTGGGCTTCCTATTAGAAAATTTAAAGTGTACATTAAGAATAATCTAATAAGGAAAGCTTATTATACTTTAGATAGCTATATTGTTGATAAAAATGCGTGGCCCGATGTCCCGGTCGCTCTGCCCATCGGCAGCTAACATGTCTGCAATGTCTGTACTGTACCTACTATTGTGTGTTTTTTTTTATTTTTCTCTGATTTAATAGATTGTATTTATGCATTAGGTATTATTAGTTTGAGGCGTAGCGTGTGCTGTCTTATAAATTTGATTATGTTTACCTTTTTCTGTATGCCTACGCCTCACTAAACTTCAATAATATATTATATTATTACATTGTAAAAGGATCATACAAAAGAACGGTAGGAACCAAGCCGTAAGTTTGTTGCCTGTTCTTCTAGGCTTTGGTCGCGTGGAACTGGCACCTAGAGTCACCTAGCTTTAAGACGTTTCAAAGTGATCCTTGTGATTTTATTGAATAAATACATTTTGACTTTGACTTTGACTTTGACTTTACTAAATTCGATTGGCTTCTGGAGCTTCAATATTGTATTATATTACATTGTAACAAGGATCATACAAAAGAGCGGTAGCTGTGCTCCATAGCTAGCAAAGGCCTTACTTATATGTATACCTAACATTATACATCTATTTTAGTCCACTGGTGATCTAGTGGTAGCGGCCCCGCCTTCCGATCTTCAGATCGTGGGCTCAAAAGCGATCGGGCACCAATGACTTTTTCGGTTCAAAATTGTATGGCACAATGCCAGTCTCTTAAACCGTGAAGGAAAACATCGTGAGAAAACCGGCGTGTCGTAGAACCTAAAACGTTCTGAAACATGTGTCAAGTGCTTTTTGAGGCGCTTATAAAATCTTTCACCACACTGTTTTGAAAGAAGTGACAAGAAGAATAGATATTGTGAAGTACAATGGGCGGTCTTATTGTTAAGAGCAATCTCTTCCAGCCTGACACACTCTAGGAATGCCTGTATCGTGAGTATTAGCGAGTAAACACACCACCCCAAACCATCATCATAGCAACATTAACTCCCAGGCGCAAGATTCGAACCTGCACCGTTCTATAGCAGAAGAGACTTACACTTACTATATCTTTTAGGTCCATCTTCTAAACAAAACGTGAGTGTGAGCGTCGCGTCGTCTTCGAAGAACTCCGTCGCGAACGCGTCCCACCATAGGTTGTCAGAGTCCTGGAATGTTTACAATGTTCTGTCAACAGGTGGCGCTAGTTGTACATTTGTACTTTACGGTGAAATGATAAGGACGAAGACTACTACAACTAGTAACTTGATAGCACTGGTGGTCTAGTGGTGGCGGCCCCACCTTCCGATCCTAAGATCGTGGGTTCGATTTTGATCCCTCTGATGTAGGTATGTGCCAAATCCAATAGTGGACGTACCACTGACTATCCCTCTTTGACATACTCAGAGAATCTTGAGTTGCTACCTAGAACCTTTTTTTTTATCTGCAACTAGCTGATGGGACAAGCAGATGGACCACCTGATGTTAAGTGGTAACCATCACCAATAACAAATCATTGCCACGTAAGTCACGCACGATAGGAACGTGCCCTACGATGCATTGCCCTGCGTACATCAACTTGAGGCATACATGTTAAGGCTCATGTGCCTGTAATAACACCGGCAACCGCACTATTCAAACCGAAACGCAGCGTTGCTGCTTGGCGGCAGAAAAAGGCGTGGTGGTAGTACTTCCCCGGAATCTACTAATAGATTGGTAATATCTGCAATGCCTAGGGATCAAAGTCGTAAGGCTGTTTCTCTGTTTTTTTTTAATGTAATAAATAATACAATAATGTTTCAATTACCTCTGTCCTCTGTTGCAACCGTTTATTGAGCTCATAAACTCTGTAGTCTGGTTGTGCGAAGTAAGGCGCGTGCCGCCTGAAATGTAAAAAAATACACTTTAAATACATCACAAAGTATTTGGATATCCCAGTAAATATTGGGTTGGGTATTAATTAAACAGTGCTGAAATGTCAATCTTTCCAGCGCCATCTATCGAATCATTCGGAACATTTTTTTTTCTTTTTAATACAAAAACTTAAACCCTTGTCAAACAGCGTTGCTCAAAAAATACCAAACAGCGATCCCTGCAAGACCAAGTATGAAAGTTCATCGTCCATCACATGAATGGACGCAGTGTAATGCCCATAGAACATGTCCTTAGTAGACAGGAGGGAAGTATCCTCAAAACCTTAGGACCATCATATTTATTAGTAATGTGACTAAGGTTGCCACCCGTACTTTATAATAAAGTATTGTACTTTATTTCAGGTAATTGTACTCTATACTTTATGAGAACAATAAAGTACACCAAAATACTTTATTTCGTATGATTTAATTTCTTTGGGATTTTGAAAAGTTTAGTCGTAAGTATTTTTTCGTTTAACGACTTTAACGATTGATGCTGAATCGATGTCGCCACTCGCCAGCGCCACATCACTTAAGCACTCGTTTTTAACAATTTCTAAACACAACCTAACCTCAACTTTTACCTAAAAAATTGTACTTTATTTTGATACTACGTTCATAATAACCAATGTACTATATAACTGCAAAAAAAAAGGTGGCAACCCTAAATGTGACTAGGATTAGCACACTGGAGCTTCATTACTATATTATTTTGTAACAAGCCTCATACGAAAGAACACGGTAGCAACCAAGCCGTAAGTTCATAGCCTGTTCTTCTAGGCTTGGTCGTGTGGAACTGGCACTTACATTAGAAGTTTCAGAGTAGATACTTTTTGTCTTTGACTCTAGTTTTTTTTTTTTTACCTAAGATAGGGCTCCGGTATGTGGTGGTAGTGCGGCGGCGGCGGCGGCGGCGCATACTCGTGGTACAAATGCTGCGGCGTGTATGGTTGGTACTCGCCCTCGCCGCCGAACGAGCCCAGTGCCACAGGCATGTAGGCCACCTTGTCACCGCGACATCGCGCCTCACAACCTCCGCGGCTCTTATGCGCTCCTGGTACTTTTCAAATATTTTTTTGCTGATGCTATCCTTTTTCTAGCAAATTTCAAGTCTAGGCAGGTGAATTGGTCTAACTTTTAGTTTGTTACGTTTTATGGCTAGTTTAATCGCGAAAATCTCACTTTGTAAGACACTTGTAGCCGAAGTTTTAAATTCTAAAGTTTTTTTAATAGGCTTTTAGCCAGACAGTAGATAATTTTGTTAATAAATATAGATTTGTAAATAGATTGAATAAACTTTAAAATTATTTTCAAATTGCACTTTTTTTACACACTAAACTTTGGTCACTTTGGTTCCTGTACAAGTAGAGTTAGTCGATTACTATAATCGATTCTCCATCACGCTTCATTCGACTGAAACCGAATAATTTCTGATGGAGAGCTAATATTGTAGAACAAAAGTAGGTAATAAAAGAATGTTCAGTGCCTGTCTTCAGTAAAAGGCACCGCGTCACGAGCACGACTGATAAAAAGCATTTCGAATTTTTCGCGCGGGAAGCCTAATCTCTCCATGATAGAAACAGCATAACTTCGTTATATACCAAACATTGCTACACGATTATAGTTCTAATGTCGTAGCGTTAGAGGCGATAAGCAACTAGATACCGTTCTAAAGCCTGCGAGCTGGCAACGCCGCGTCAGCTGGCCGCACTAGTAACGAGCCGCGTTCGGAAAGGTCAACATCGGTTACTATTTTTTTTACGCCACTAGCTATTTTCGATGGATTTGTTTGTTTTTTATCTACTGGTATATTGATTTGGTTTAGGACATGGATGGAATAGTGCATAAGAGTAATTTTGGCTTACCTATACTTACCTAATTCTTAAATTTGACTAACTTGAATTACAGGCATTTATCTTGGTAATTTTTCATAATTTACTTTTGAAATAATTGTACCTGTTACTTTAAATGGTAAATTTCTACCTTTTCATGATCTGACGTCGCACGTAGAGGTAGCTATGTAATAAAGCGGTGGCATTTAATTGACATCTAAATAATCAAATATAATTTTAGTGTTCGTAACATAAAAATACCTAATTCACAATATTTACTCAAAAATATGAATATATCAAAAAGACCATTGTTTTCACTGCGAAGCAAGGCCTCCGAACGCACGCGGCGTTGCCGCTCTGTGCCTTCGCGCCGTACTTTTTACTGTTTCTTAGCACATAGAACGCTCATTACGCTCGCGCCTCGCACGCACACACCGGTGACTACGCTATATTGTTATATCCGTTGTACATAACATTCTACATAGTGCAAGATGTACATTATATACATTCCACTGACGACGTTGAGTAGATATGTAGGTAAACTACGTTTCTCTATACACAAATCAAACTGTACATCTATAAATAAACGAGAGGTGTCCATGAAACGTTTGGTGAAATTATCGATTTATTACGCGCCTGTAGTTCAAACTTCGGATATCGAATATTTTTTTTTAAACAAGGTAATAGGGATTTTCCAAAACTTCTAAATAAAGGTAAATAATAAAATAAGTTATTAATTATGTATTCCTCGCTACCAATGATGATGCACAAATCAATGTTATTCCCGACAATATCTGCAATTTCTACTTCTTTTTAAAAAAACGTTACTTAATAATATTCTATAATAGTATAAGAGACCTCAAACTAGTTGCACGGATCCAATTTTTCACCGAAAAAACTACAATAGCACAAAAAAATATCACAAAAACCAGAAGTCACACGATTGACAATAAGACGCGGAAATCCCACAATTCGCGAGATCCCAAGGAGACTGCCTTGAGTTACATCGTTATCACAACAGCTACTGATAACACTGCAAACAATGCTTGCGCCACGCACACTCCGAAACAAAACTTAAACAAGAGACACGATAAGAGCCACAGAAACAATAAATTAGACACTACAATTACTTGCAACAAAAAATGAGCAAGAAACCGCGGACGTGTTAACGTTCCGTCAGTCAAAGCGGAATGTGTGTCATACCGGCGTGTCAATGACTCCGTACTTAGCTAGCATCGCGCACTACCGAGCTACGTAAACAGTCGACGGACACGTGCGGGGAAAACTCCGATACCTAACCCCAGAGAAAACGGAGAACGACCGCGGGCACCTCACGGCACCTGACCTGAAACTGTTGTGTACAATACATAGCGAGTAGCGACCGCTGCAACGCGCGCCCACCGCACAACAACCAATTGCGCGTAAAAATATCGCCTATCGACAACGCAGCCCACAAATCGATAGGACACGTGAAATAATTTCACGAGCATACGCTCCGGCAATCGGTTTTCGAAACTGCAGAGTAAATATGAAAAGAGAACGCTGGTTGCCGGCGCGACGGCGCGTATACTGCCTGCACCTATGTAACCCAATACATAAGAGAAGTGTGTTGCGAAGTGAAGTGATGGACGAGTGACGAACTGTCAGCCTCTCGGGAAACTTCGGACGGCGTCGTCTATCGGCTCGCGCGGCCACATCAGATATTATTACACGATAACATTATGTCAGAGTGATTAATAGTAAAAACTGGTTTTCGTCTTAGGTCAATCACATCGGCCACAATAGACCAAAATCTGGTTTGGCAGCCCAGCGGTCAAGTGGCAAGCCCGCCGGACGCTAGTACGATAACTTGACAGATGAATAATAGGTGCGCGTCGTATATTATTAAAACAGACATCACTTCATTGCTGTTCTGCCAGTTCCAAGGTCGAGCAGATGTAGCATTTCTAAAGACTTGTCGTATTTTATTTAACCTACAATTTGATTATGTGACACAAGTTGGTTTACTACGTCATTATGGTCTTGATTGCAAGCCTCTGACGTCAATACTTCGTAAAACAAAGCTGCCTGCTTAACTTATTTCCAACCTCACGCCAAGTTTATTTTAGGATCTCCTTCGTGGTTCTGCTTAGCTTTCTGTGGTATTGCGTGTCAACTAGGTAACTTACATTCTGAGGTCAACATTTTGTGTATTCTAAATTCATATTCGCCATGCCGTTTGGTTTAGCCAATGTCTTATGCTTAAAAACTCGTACACTCCAGAGACGGAGATATACCAGCTCGAGAGACGGAGCTTTTATCATCATGGTCCCATGACTGCCTCATGTTTATCCAAGACTGTCAACCAATTATTTTCTGGTGGTCTATGAACTACCAGTAGCAAACCCATAGGACTATAACCTCTTTTTTTATCTTTGAGGGTTAGCAGGAATATAAAATGCGCGTGTAGGTTTAGGGACATATTGATATTGTATAACATTTGTTCGGGCATTACCTGTGCCTTTGACCTTTATGAATAAATTTAGTCCTACCTTTTTCACACTTTTATACCCTTTGGAAATCGATTTAACAAGACCAATGGAGAACCGCGACTAGTATAACTGTTTGGGGCTTAAAGTATTCTTAAGATAGAAGGTGATGGTATCCAACACTGACTTAACCTAGCTTAAAATTTCGAAGTGAATTGTCATTTTATTGAATACATGTGTTTTAAGAATCAGACAGTACCTACCCAAGAACAGGGCAAAGAAGTCAGGGTCATAATAATGATAATCAGAAGGGGTCTACAATTTTAGCCTAGGATTAGGGATAATGGTGTAGAAGATAGCCATCTTAAAGATCTTACAAATAGAATAGACATGCGAACATTGAATTAAAATTCGGTAAATGAAGTTCGTTCTTAGTCTAAGAGCTGATTTCACCATGCTCTATTAGTTATTAATCAAGGATTAACAGGCCATTAAATCAAACCTTAGATGTCAAACGCGTACATTTTGACATATTTAACGGCCCTTTAATCCTTTGTTAATGTGAAATCAGCTCTAAGCAAAATATGCTAAGCCGTAATGTTTTAGCATATTTTTTAAAGTAATAAATAAAACCTTACTTAGAAACTAGGCAACTTATATACTTTAGCCTAGTTCTGCAAACCCAATGAAACTGGAAGTGAGCCCTCAGCTGTTTGTCTTGACCTTCAAAGGGGGTGAGCAGTTGGCAATATGGACATGGCACGCGTACGGGCGTTTTTATCGTTGTTACAATTACATCTAGCTGTAGGTATGTTACTGGCTGCTTTTAGCAGCTTATTCTATACTTAAAGTTGTGTAAATGGTATCTACAATACAAAGTCATTTATTTATACTACAGATAAAAACAATTTATAAATATAAAAATGGACTTGTAAAGTAAGTGACATAAATTGGCCGCCACTCATCATGAATGTTATAGCAGCTTAGGCTGCTATAGCATTCATGCTAGCCATCATCTCAGCAGTCACTTCTTTCTTACTCATATCATCTTTCACACAGTCCATCCATCTTTTCTTTTTCCTACGTCTACTCCTATATCCTTCCACATTCATCCCTAGCATTCTTCTCGTTACATGACTCATGACTTTTAAATAAATGACATTCATCTCTAATCCCTATGACATTCTTTTTTTCGTATTTGTTGTTATAGCGGCAACAGGTATACATCATCTGTGAAAATCCAACTGTCTAACTATCACGGTTCATGAGATACATCCTGGTGACCGACAGACAGACAGACGGACGGACAGCGGAGTCTTAGTAATAGGGTCCCGTTTTACCCTTTGAGTACGGAACCCTAAAAAAAGGCAACAAAAGTATCCATTTTGTAAAAACATAGATCTATGACGAGGTCTCCATGAATGGCACCATAGACAATTGTGTGGTGAAAGTTTGTGAAAGCGCTTCCAGTTTGACGCTTCAATGGCAGGAGATGATTGGCCTAGCTACACTTGGTCAAACTGTTTCGAACTTACTGAAAAATATTCGGAAAGTTTTATCGCACATAATAAAAGATACGTAAAATAATCGGTATTGGCATAGATCTCAAAAAGCTAGTTCGAGTGGCAGCGTTCTGGCCCATATCTTTTATAGGTCTTTGTACAATAGTAGAACTTTTTGTGAAGGGCTCGTCCGGGGAAGAACCACCGCCATGCCTATTTCTCCCGCTAAACAGAGTTGCTGTTTCGGTTTGAGGGTGTGGCTGCCAGTGAAATTACAGGCGCATGAGGCTTACATCTATAAGCCTCAAGTTCGTGGACGCAGGACAGTGCATGGTAGGGCGCGTTCCTATCGTCCGTCACTTTCGAGGCAATGCTTTGTGAGGTGATGGTTACTATTTAAGGCGAAGACAAGAGCTAATGTGACTCTCGCTCGCACGTTTCGACATATTGAAAGATATAAAATAACTAAACTCATTTTCGAAAAATCGCAATCAACCATTTTGTGTGCAATCACATTGCACACAGTTTAGTAAAAAATCATTTTGATCGATACAAGTTTTCCTACTTAAAAGTTAGCTTATGTACGAAAACTAGTAAAGCAAACTTTTGAGTAGGAAAACATGTATCGATCAAAATGAAATTTTTACTAAACTGTGTGCAATATGATTGCACACAAAATGGTTGATTGCGATTTTTCGAAAATGAGTTTAGTTATTTTATATCTTTCAACATGTCGAAACGTGCGAGCGAGAAGCTGTTTGATAGTTGTCAGCCACTTAACATCAGGGCCACCTGCTTGTTCCATCAGCTAGTCGTATAAAAAAGAGCTAGCAGAACGGATATGCTACACCGCTGATGTAGCATACCTGCTTGGTATAACCTAACCAATCTACCCAAAACCCAAGTTATGCAACAGTTGGGTCTTTTTTGGATGGGTGTCTGATAGTGACGTGCATGATCCAAGTACTCCCGTACTTAGGCTGTTGGTCCTACTAGCAGCTCAGTCGGCCATGCATGACGCAGGCATTGTAAAACTACTTCACTTAGTTTAGTTTAAATTAGTTACTTAGTCATAAATAGAATAACGTACTGGAAAATGTATTTTCTGTAATGTTATTTTATTTTTATTACATAACTAGCGACCCGCCCCGGCTTCGCACGGTTATTGTGTGTTTCTCAACTATATTATGCTTGTATTATGCATAAACCTTCCCCTTGAATCTCTCTTTTATAAAAAAAACCGCATCAAAATCCGTTGCGTAGTTTTAAAGATTTAAGCATACATAGGGATATAGGGACAGAGAAAGCGACTTTGTTTTATACTATGTAGTGAAGAGTTACACTCTAGTTTAATAAAATGGACACGTTCTAACGTGTCCATTTTATTCAATCTATAAGTATTTAATCTTAGAGGTCTGTCTTCGATTAACCAATACTTTCTAAAAAAAAAACATCGTCGGCGATTGATTGAACAGAATAATAGTACAAGACAATCGACTAAAACGGTTTTAGTTTTAGACGGTACATCCCTAAGCACTGATCGCAATCTGAACCGGAAGTGCAAACTTTCTAAAAAACTCTTTAATTTTAACTTTTTTTAGGATCTTGCCCTGTATTTTAAATCTTGATAACATTTTATTATTTTTATTTATGCTTAATTTAATGTCATCCCATCGACAGTGTAAGTACCTAGTAGAAAAAATTACAAAAATCAAATTCTTTCCCAACGAAACATAGAGAGAGAACATCGTTGATTCAATTCATTAGAGCGAAAAGGACGGAGCATCTAAGCGAGATGAAGGATACAGAATCGTGTTGTGTGAATGAAACGGGCTTACCGGCGAGTGAAGGAGATGCAACGACGTATAATTAGCGCGTCAGACAGAGATAGAGTCAGTCTGTTGACGTAGTCGTAGATGAGATAAAGGGGCTATCAGCAGTTGAAGCGTTTGCACTAAGTTTTTTACTGGACTGTTTACGTTTTTTGCAGGTTACAAATTGCAAGTGCATATTTTTGTTTGAGTTTCGATAATGTAATAGAATAATTAACAATTTAGGGTACTAATACAACTGTTTTTCGGGTTTTTAACAATTAATAAATGATTTTTCTTATTATTATTCCATGCATGACAAGCAAGGTCACACTCACACGCACACTAAATAAATAAGTAGTGACAAGCGGAAGTCCAGAGATAGAGCACCACTTGGGGTATCCCAATCACCCCCATGTACCTATGTTCCGCGATTCTTCATAGTTTTCGAGTTATGAAGTTTTTTCTGATTTTTTGAAAACTTACGACCTTATCAACTTTAAAAAATTCTAAAAAGAAAAGTAGAAGACTTTTTGTTTTTTTTTGCAACTGTATGAGTTGTACTTTTATGCATAAAACAATCAGTACGCCAAGTATGAGTCGTGTTTACCATATTGGGTTTTTCGTTTTTGTTCTTGTTCCGTGTTCATTGCGGGATTTGTATGAAGACGCGAAAGAGATACCGATACGAAACTTTATGTTGCAAGTATGATGAAAATTAGTAGTAGAACATAAAGTTCCGTATCTCTATCGCGTCTTCATACAAAACCCACAATGAACACGGAACAAAAACGAAAAACCAAATATGGTAAACACAACTCATACTTGGGGTACAGCTTCGTAACTTTGATGAAATTTATGAAAATAGTTTTTTGGGGATCAATAGTGCTGTGTGGAAAGTCCGTGTTTATATGCACCTATTTATTTTCTAAATAGATTAGTTACTAACTTAGGGCTACTACCTAACTGGAAAATAACTGTGTATTGGTGAAAAAGAACATTCAGAAATGTTTAATGTGTCAAACTCAAATACCAAGCAAAAGATATGCCAGTCACTCACCCGTCCAGCCGTGAGTGACAAGGTGTAAACGCAGCATCACTCACACTAGCACATTCTCAGGTACACCCCCACATGCAGAGCTTATTACCGCATAAACAAAGAACGTGGTAGGTAACTGAAAAGTTATGTTTTTTCGCGGAGTTTTTTTTTTAAATTTAACCTTTATGATAATTCTTCATATTATAAAATTGTAAAAAAGCATTAGTTTAACCGAAAGCCCAATACCTACTTAAGACATTTATTGCTTACACATTGTTTTTTTTGTGGACTTTCCACACAACACTATCTAGTCCCAAACTAAGGGCCGGTTTCACCATGCTCTGTTAGATTAACAAAGGATTAAAGGGCCGTTAAATATGTCAAAATGTACGCGTTTGACAGCTAAGGTTAGATTTAACGGCCTGTTAATCCTTGATTAGTAACTAACAGAGCATGGTGAAACTGGGCCTAAGCCAAAGCTTGTGTAATGGGAACCAGATAGCTGATATAATACATGTAAACTTTTTTTTTATAAATACCTACTTATAATGTATAATAGCTCCCAGACAGAGAACAAACATCTGTGTTCATCACACAAATGTTTTTTCTCGGTGGGGATCGAACCCACGGCCTATGACGCAGAAGGCAGAGCTGCTACCAACTGAGCTGTGAAGGCTGGCCTTTTAGTTCCTGTTTAGGTGTATCACATGGACCTGCATTAAGGGTATAGCAATATGGAGGCGGACCAAAATTTTAGGTTAGGTAATTTAATTTTGGTAGGGCTGGGCTCAGACATATAAATATAAATAAATATAGGTGGACATTTCACACAGCACTACCTCGCCCCAAACTAAGCCAAAGCTTGTGATATGGGAACCAGATAGCTGATATACTACTTATATACTTTTTTTTTGTAAATACATACTTTGAATATTATATAACACCCAGACAGAGAACAAACATCTATGTTCATCACACCAAAGTTTGTTCTCGGTGGGGATCGATCGAACCCACGGCCTACGGCACAGAAGGCAGAGCTACTACCAACTGAGCTGTGAAGACATAGTGGGTCGATCTTGTTGATGTAGCTAAGCGTTTAGACTAAGATAAGCTAACTAGTATTAGTTCATCATCATCATCAGTCTGAGTAAGAATTCTGGGCATAGGCCTCCCATATTTATGTCGGTTGGTCGTTGTCGCTTGGATTGGACCATATTATTAATCTGCATGAAATTTGATAAAAAAAACAAGTTCATAATGAACTTACTGCAGTAACTTGGATATTTAAAAAAAATCGTCAATTAACATAAAAATAGTTTACCACCTGATGCTTGTCAGCGCTACACACACATAAAAGTACTGTATGTGCATAGATAAGTCGACTACTGTACTAGTGTGTGTCATTGTGTTCTGTGTGTGAGTAGGTATAACTTTTGAAGTGAACACTATTAGATATTCTGCTGGTTAAGTTAAGTTTGGTCGATTTAAGTTTTCTCACCAAAAATATTTTTAAATAAGTTTTTTTTATGCTACTAGCTGATGGAACCAGCACATGAGCCACCTGATGTTAAGTAGTTACCATCACCTATAACAAAGCATTACCTCTTAAGTCACGCATCGATAGGAATGTTACCTACGATGCACTGCCCTGCGTCCATCACTTGAGGCATACAGATGTTAAGGCGAAGACAAGAGCTAATGTGACTCTCGCTCGCACGTTTCGACATCTTGAAAGATATAAAATCACTAAAACCATTTTTGAAAAATCATTTAAAACAAGTAAGTATTTTATTTTCCGGAAACAAGTATTTACTATAAGTTTTGCAAAAAAAATATCATTGCAAATAAATATATTAAGCACAAGCTAGTGCCCGCGACTTCGTCTGCGCAGGATTAGTCACACAATATCTTTATAAATTGTAGCCTATGTGTTAATCTGATGTATAAGCTATATATTATTGTAAAGTTTCATTAAAATCCATTCAGTAGTTTTTACGTGAAAGAGTAACAAACATCCATCCATCCATACTTCCAACTTTCGCGTTTATAATATTAGTGGGATTTTTTGTAGAATAATGTATCTATTTCCTACCTATCAATATACTAATTTGATTGACAAAATCTCAAAGGGGAGACAAGCAAGGGAACTCTATCTCTTTCCCACTTAAAGACGAACTATCACCCGTCTCCCTCATGCAAATGAAAAATCAATGACAAAACGCAGAGATGGATGCATATCGTGAATTAATAAAAAAATATTTTGACAGATTTTAGGAGTAGTGCTCTTTATGTGTGGCTCGTCCGGGGAGGTACTACCACCACGCTTTTTTCTGCCGCCAAGCAGCAACGCTGTGTTTCGGTTTGAAGAGTGTGGTTGCCGGTGTAATAACAGGCACATGAGGCTTAACATCTGTATGCCTCAAGTTGACGGACGCAGGGCATGCATCGTAGGGCGCGTACCTATCGTGACTTACGAGGCAATGCTTGTTCCGTCAGCTAGTTGTATAAAAAAAAAGACAGCCTCTAAATACCGTCACCAGAGTTAAACATCCCACACAAACTTTCATCGGGTAGGTAGGTTTATACTTTTTTTTTAAAGTGCGAGTAGGTACCAGGTGATTTTCTTTTTCTAAAAGTTGGATGATAATAAAATTTTATTTTTCGTTGGACTCAGCTTTTTGCCAACCGTACCAGGGGTCGGGGGTGCCGTTGTACTACGCCCGCGACCTCTTGATACTTGAGTAATTAAAATGATAAGTTTTAAATTAATAACGTAACTGTTTTTTTTTATATTTTTCATCTTTATTATTTGATATAAATACTCTTTGGACTGTATACCTTACCTACAATTATTGACTATGAACCCCTATATAGAGGTAATAACCCCTTTTTGTATGTTTTTTTATAATTATTATCCAGACTAGCGGCCTGTCTCAGCTTCGCATAGGTGGATATAATTTTTTTTAACGGAGGCTCTGTTAAAAAAATTATATCCGTTACATAAAAAATAACAAAAAAAAAATCTTTCCTCTTTATAATATTAGTGTAGATGTAGATAATTGATGTTTTTTTTCTTATTTGACATTGTGTTACGGTTGTTTTTATGAATTTAATTTGCCTGTATGATTATGCGTACCTAATTCTGTGTGTTTTACAAATTTTGGGAGCTTTGGTCTAAGGCAAATAGCTCAAATGGTGTCTTTTTTCAATAAATAAATACATTTAGTGAGCTTGCCCACGTCACGAAAACTAAGCAAAAATTAAGGTCAACAGCCTGCCTTATACCCTTCTATTCTTTGCAGAATATCTGAGATGAAGCCGCCAAATGAACGCTAAACTGTCATTCTCTAGTAAATCGGTTAAATATAAGGAAACTGGTATTTTACAGTCAATTATTGTATGATAATTAATTAGCGAATGGGGAAGTTTTATATAATTTTGCAAAGTTTGAAAATATTAATAGTAAATTAATTAATATTTTACGGTACCTATGTAACTGCTTATAGGGAAAAACGCTTTTTAATATTTACATACCGCATATTAATCACGCCTATTTTCCAAAGGGTTCGGCTTAGGCCACGGATTTTTCCTTGCTCCTGGAATCCTTACATTCTCTTTCGCTTCATTCACTCTCATAACATTCTTCATACATGCTTATCGGTTTAAGGTACTCTTCAAGGTCAGATGCCTTTCTCTAAAAATATTTTTATTTTTATAATTTTTAAACCCATTCAGTCAGATGAAAACGCCGACTTGACTGGCAGGGAAGACTTTTTAGTTACGTAGTTTTGATGGGATGTGACTTGACATGCGATTAGTTTTCATCGAGCTTTCAAAAACCGTCCGCTAGTCAGGTATAAATACTTTTGTCGTTGTTGTCATCTAGTAAGTTGTCAATTTTTTTTTATTTCAATGCTGCGGTAAGGCCATCCATTCCGCCGAAACAAGGACCAAGAGCGTGCCATCTCGGGGTGCCACCAACCACCCTCGCCACGTGCTCCCCACCCCATAGCTATATCTGCGGTATGTATGTACCTACTGGAAATATAGGTTAACTAGTTAGTCACTGACTACGTTTGTGTCGAGCGCAGCATTGAATTTTGAAATTTATTATTTGATGATATAGCCTTAGGACGATGGGAGATGGACGAAGGCGGCAACAGAATAGTGGTCAAGGGATGCATAAAGACGTAGAGCAGACCACCCGCCCGTTAGTCAAACGACATTTTAGTAAGTGCTGGGAATGGATGGATGAGACTCGCAAGGGACCGAAAGAGTGTTGTATTAAAGAAGAGGCCTATACTCAGCAGTGGGTGCATACGGGCTGAAATGATTATGATGATGATAGTCTTAAGATCTCCGTGCACGAGACGTCACAACTCTTGATACCTAATCGAGACCCTGATGATGTCTGGGGGTCTTCTAGGATTGGTCGCGTGGCACCTAGATTCACCTAGCTTCAAGACGTTTGAAAGTGATCCTTGAGCTTCAACTGAATAATATAACTTTCGACTTTGACAGATGCATGTCCAAACATTACATTTGGCACTTTTTTGTAGCGGCTAAGTGTTTCTTCAAAGTCATAAGGTTCAATTGAATCACTTTGAAACTTTTAAAAGCTAGATCTAGGTCCAGTTCCAGTGCCTAGAAGAACAGGCAACGAACTTACGGCTTGGTTCCTACCGATCTATTAAGATAAGATAATGTTTATATCCAAAAAAATGGAATAATCCTTTTTAAAAATAATATAATAATGAAGCTCCAGTGTGGTGCCAATCGATTTTTTTGCGGCTGTGACCTGTCTTATGTGTCCGGTTGCAAGTCCATCACCACGTTATGAAAATTACGTTGTTCCCAAATAACATTCAAGGCATGGTAGACCTCCTTTCCGTTCTCATTCAAACTGAAAGTGGTAACGGCAATGAGGTAGATACTCTAATAAATAAAATTCCCCTCCCCTCAGTACCTCAGACCTCCTTTCAGTTCTCATTCAGGCTGAAAGTGGTAAGTACTGAGGTAGGTACATACAACAATCAAAAAAGTGCCACGTGGAAAGTCTGAAAACGTGAAGAATCCAAAAAAGATTTCCAATTATTTTTCCCAAATTACTGAATTCCAAAGAAGCTCCGTTACTGTGCTGTTATAATTATTTAGTTATAATAATTGCAGGACTTATGATAAACAAGATAATATTATTATTGATGATTGCAGAGTTCAATAAAAATAATATTTTTTTACTAATTCATTATTATTTATACAACATTATTTTGTCGATAAACATCCTACAAAAGGAATAGGTTTTTTTCTAAATATTTATTGATTTATATAAATGTTTTTTTTTATTCGTAGCTAAGACTGTAAAACTGGACCGAAGTGACAGAAGACCGCGACCAATGGAAAGAGCTGGAGATCTTTACCCGAGAGGGGTACTAATTAATAGTACCCTACCTATACATAAAATATTGACAGTTAAAATTTTAAAAACGCATTTCAACTTATTATGTGATAAACAGATTTTTTAACAGTATCTAAATCTTTTAAAACTTAACTGGGGATACTTTATATCAACTGGTTTTAACTTACCATGCTCAAAAACTTCTAAATACCTACTGCTAATAATCATCTTCCTGCCCTTATCCCACGCTGCTGTGGCGTCGGCTACGACAGGTTTTCTTCTTCCACTCTCCTCTATCATTCGTCATCTCAGTGCTCACTCCTTTCTTACTCATGTCATCTTTCACACAGTCATCCATCTTTTCTTTGGCCTGCCTCTCCTTCTAAACCCATCCACATCCATTTCCAACACTCTTCTCGTAATATGACTTTGTTCCCTCATCATGACATAAATACCTACTGCTAATATTGCAAGAAATATCATCAAAGTTTTGATTCCAATCACCATTGTACTTTCGTAGTTAGGCCGAGTCTCCAGACAGAGCGCGCGGGTGTGTCACTTCAATGTGACATTAGCCTTGTAATGTCACTTTGGGAGTGAATCGGTCTGAATTGTCAGAAACTACTATTGACCGTGACTGATAAGTAAATAAATACCTACGAGGTTCTTGTCGTGTCACTATCACTAGTTCTTTCAAAACAGTGTGGTGAAAGGATTTTCAGGAGCCTCTTTTTTCGAGCACTTGACTTATGTTTTAGAACTTTTTAGGTTCTACGACATGCCAACCTACGTAGTACCTACCAAACCCAACTATTTCTTTCATCATCACCATTTAACCTTCATAAATTGTAAATCTATTTATTTTATTTTATTATCTCTTAAAAATATGTAAATAGGTTCTCTAAACGTAAATTGTATTGAATCGGTATTTCCGGAACGATATAACTTATAGAAATTTTCAAGACAAGACTGAACAAGTGGATTATAGATTAGCGTGCTACACCTTAGACTGCATCTTCGCTTGCCATCAGGTAAGATGGCTTTCAAACGTCTAGTTAACAAAAAATGCTTAAAAAAAGAATATAAAAAGAAAACTTCTAATAGTTCACAGATCATGGTACTCGTACTGTCCCGCAGTTGGAATAGAACCCGTACATCTAGAATTTTATCTGAGCTATCAACGTTAATCCTGTTTTATCATTGTATTATATTATTTTGTAACAAGGATCATACAAAAGAACAGTAAGAGCCAAGCCGTAAGTTCGTTGTCTATTCTTCTACGCTTGGTCACGTGGAACTGGCACCTAGATTCACCTAGCTCTAAGTCGTTTTAAAGAGATCCTTAGGATTCAATTGACTTGACTTTAATAACTTTAAGTCAAATATTAATTAAAAAGTTCTGTCCGCCTATAACGTATCAGTCTGACAATAACACAATGAGCCTAATGTAATCATACAAAACGCTGTTGGCGTCAACTTCACAGGAACGCAGACGTCTTGTGCAATAATTTGAGGTTATGTCAAGTTGTAAACTTTTTTTTAACTTGATGTTAAAAAAGAGCAACAATACCAATGGCAGCCAGTTGCAAGCAGGTAGTCAAAATTCCGCGACACTTACCACAATCTCTAAACCACTCGCTCGGGTCAAGTTTAAGGTAAGTAAGTATCTAAAGCAAATGGTTCGACTTTGTATTAACCTGCCTATATATTTTCCAATTTTCGTAATATCTTGCCTGTGATTATTACAGTACCTTTTTAATTGAAAATAGATCTTATGTATATCTAAATAGTATTAATAGATCGAAATCGGTTAGAGCACCCTTTTTGAAAAGTAGAATAATAAACAAAAAATTAAGAACCATAACCAATAGTCAAAGATACAACGAAGCCAAAACAAAAAACGTCAAAATTTCATTTTGAATTTCGAACGATTTTGATCGGGGCCGGGGAGCGCGGCAGACGACACTCAACTCGGCCCGAGAGCCGTCTACCATACAATCTTTACTTATGTACGTATTACCGACCGGTCAAAGTAGACCCCTGTAATGTCACCCCTCTGCCCTTTTATTGCCGGCTGATATTCGAAGCGCGCGGGGCGCTGCGGGTCAGGTTACGGTGGTCGGAGCGGTACTAACAAATATATAATACGTATAGATAGATCGTACTCGGGGTGGATGAGTACAGATAGCAAAGAAATGAATTAGTAATTATGTTTTTAAAGATTGATTATTAGATTTTTTGTTTTAGTGAAGTAAGTGTAAAGTAAAGACACGACCATTAATTATCAAGTATTGATAGTACCTACCTACAAAGACAATTATTTTTGTAAGCTGTAATTAACAGCAAATTATAGTACCTAATTTGATTGATTAAAAATACATTTCATACCCCGCTTAATTATAACACCCAAACGCAGAACAAACATGCTGATCGAAACTATGCCAAGGACAATTTTGTGATGAACACAGAGGTTTGTTTTGTTCCAAGTGTATTGTATGTTTGTGCAAAAACATGGAAGTAAAACTATAAGAACACTATAAAGGAAAAAATGTTTTAAATATTAGTTTTAGCAATAACTACTACCACGCAAGCGGAGTCGCGATCGGCAATAAAATCGGCTTTCTGTCAGGTATCTGGGGTCTAAATAAGAACTGTCCTCTAACCAATAATACAAGATTTGATTGGTTTCGGTTTCGGGCTAGATGGCGCTGTGTGGAATGTACATTAATATGAATACAACCTTTCTTTTGAAAAATTTATGTACTACGTACCATTGCCAAATAAACGTACGTTATGTCTTCTTTAGAAAAAAAAATATATACTGTCATTGCTAAATAGATAAATATCAATATTAATAAAACCTTTTTTTGACAGAACGAATGAATGTACTATCATTGCTGACTCTACAGACAATACCTACGTATCGCTCACCTACATTTATTTGTGCTCGCACACACACACACAAAGTTTTATAGCTCGGCGCGCGCTCGGTGCGGTAGAGAGTATAATTTTGCGATTTTACCACTATAGTATATTTTATAAAATTCATTCAATGCATAATTACGAGTTAATAGACTTAATTATTTATTCTTTTTATAAAAAATGTTCGATGAGTTTTTTTCGTTGAAATTAAGAATCATTTTCATATAACAAATAGTATAAAATACCCGATGTTACCTCTCTAATATATTCAGTAAAATTAATTACAATGTTTTAGTTATAAAA
This sequence comes from Chloroclysta siterata, assembly GCA_932294275.1. NCBI lineage: Eukaryota > Metazoa > Arthropoda > Insecta > Lepidoptera > Geometridae > Chloroclysta > Chloroclysta siterata. The sequence goes on from OW028595.1 coordinate 6,505,170, forward strand.
TTCATCATTCCTTTTTAGCAATGCATAAAATACGATTTTTTTACTTTAAATCTGTGTAACAATCTAATTTACACATTATTATTAATACTTAAAAAAAATCTTGGTTAAGTTTTTGTTTTGTTTAAATTAACAATCAGTTACCTACACCTATAATTAACAAACAAACAAACGGTCTTGCGATTTTAGCACTAGGTATAGCCACAGATAAGAAAATACTATAGCATATTTTTTTATTGAGTTTTTTCAATGCATAATTACGACTTTTTGAGCTTTAAATTTGTGTAAAAATCTAATTTATTCAATATAAAAAAAATCGTGAGGTTTATTTCGTTAAACTTAATTATCACTTATTGTAATAAATCGTATAAATACCGGTGCGGTCTTCACAGTAGTTTAGTGTCGCCCCAAGAATCATACTTAAAAGGCATTTTAAGTCAGAAACAGCCTCACTCTAGTATGAAGTAATGCAGGTACCTCTTCAGGTGCCCTATGCGAATGTCAATGTGAATACTCAATACCTACTCGATATATTTATTGCTTTCACATGGTTTAGTTTAGGTACATACATTGTTGTTAGTAAGTATCACATGGACCCTGCATAGGGTATGGCAACATGGAGGCAGGCCGAGGTTTTCAATTTACTAGTAGGTTCATAGGTATAGTCTTGCTTAATAAATACCGTTTAAGTTATTTAGGTAGGTCTATTTAATCGTTGTAGGCACATAAAAAATTATAGTCATGTAGGTATTGGGTATTTATGTCAAATTTTGTCACTTTAGTGTTAGTGCTCGAAAGGAGCCTCTTTTTGGCGCACTCATAATCCTTTCACCACACTGTTTCGAAAGAACTAATGACACAAAAAAAAGAATAAAAAGTTTTAATTTCGCTTAAATAACTTGAAAATTATATTCCACTAGCTTTTTATCCAAAAGTATCAAAATATCTTGAACGCATTTTTAATGCATATTTCGGCTGCGACTTTCGTCACTAGTTGACCAAAGGGACATAAACCTGATTTTGAAAAATTTCGGAAATATTTTTTTCATCTTTCTTAAAAAAAAAAGTTGCCTGGTTTATGATTTAGTTCAGTTGTTAAAAATCCAGGGCTCAACATAAAGATAGGCTTTATTTTATACTATTCTATTATTCCAAAACATTCTATACGTAGTCATTATGTCATTACATTACATATATGTATAGTTAATTACCTAATTTATTCAAGTTATTTTTACCAAGTTAACTTAAATTACTTTTTAAAAATACTATACGTAGGTAGGTGTAGTCATTATGGTTGATATTACCAAATTTTATTGTTCAATCCCTAGTTTTATAGGTTATTTTTACCCATCTAAGTTACTGTTTATCTATAGAACAAAATGAAATAAAAAATAGTTCACAAACCTGTCTACAGGTGGCGGTAGCGGCGCCATCATATGTGGATGAGGCGGCATAGGCGGATGTGGTGCGTGTGGATGAAAAGGTGACCCTGGGGGGGCGAACCCCGGCCCAGGAAAGTGCTGCTGGGGGGGCGGGCCGGGGGGGAACCCGCCCCCCGAGCCCGGCCTCGCCGAGGGGCTGCCGAAGGGCCCCGGCGCGGCATACGGAGGCCCGGCGAAGCCTCCAGGGGTGGACGGCGCGGGGGACGCCGCGAAGGCCGGGCCTGCTGGCGAGCCTGCTGGCGGTGCGAAGGACGGGAAGGGGGCTTCGGTGGTCTTCCATGATGGCGGCACGCCGGTCGCCTCGTCCAGGGCCGGCACGCGCCGTTGCAGGCCCACCGACATCTAGAAACCAGCACATGTTCAAATGAGAGTTTTACTCTCAAACACAATCTATCTTTGGATGTCAAAGTCAAAAGGTATTTATTCAATAAAATCACTTTAACCATCATATGTGGATGAGGCGGCATAGGCGGATGTGTGCGTTATATAATATTATAAGTACTTATGTATTTACAAAAAAAAAGATATTTATGTAGTATATCTGGTTCCCATATCACAAGCTTTGGCTTAGTTTGGGGCGAGATAGTGTTGCTGTGTGGAATGTCCACCAATATTTATATTATATTATAATACTAGCGGCCTGTCCCAGCTTCGCATAGGTGGTCATAAATTTTTTGAACATTTTAGGATAAACTTAAACCGTGGGTTCGAGCCTCGCGTCTACTTATTTCATACATTTGCACGCCAGAGAGTGAAATCGCACCCCGAGCGTGACCCGTGGACCCGTGGACGTTTTTAATTTCGTCATATCTTTTGAATGGAATGTCCGATTTGAAAAATTTAAGAAGTAATGTATAGTGTAGTGTTTGTATCTATCCAGTAGATATATACCCTATCTCATGTGCACAAGCGGTTAGGTAACTGTCAGTGTCAAGCTCCTAACCTGTCAATGTTAGCCATACGATTTGGCGGGACGGCGACAGGTTTAGGCGGGAACCGGAGGAAAAAGGTGAAGGAGGAACAACGGGACGCTGACACGAGATACCGGCTTGGTGTATGGTGAGCCAGGGAAACAATAAAACGTAGGATTTTACAGTGGCGACGAGGATAAAGGTCAGTACGATCTATATATATACAAGGTGTTCCATAAGTTGTGTATATAAACTTCAGGGGACTAAAGTATCCATCAATATGAACAACTTTTTCTAAGGAACCAACACTGTGAACGCGAAAAAAAAAACAGCTGTTTCATACAAAAGTTCAATACCTACTAGGCTAAAATGTATGAAACAGCTGTTTTTTTTTTCGCGTTCACAGTGTTGGTTCCTTAGAAAAAGTTCTTCATATTGATGGGTACTTTAGCCCCCTGAAGTTTATATACACAACTTATGGAACACCTTGTATAAGTATTTGTCAAAAGTAAGAAAAGGAATCCAGTTAGGTATGGCTTCTCGATTTTCTTGTAAACTATGGTTTTGACCGTAGCTGGCGTATGAACTGTACTGGCTCGGCGACCTGTGACAATGAGGCTGAGCAATAAAACTGGTCTATCTATAGATGTCTAACAAAAAAAATGCACGCAAATCTGTATCACCAACCAACAGTTGTTTGTTGTACCGAGCAGCAGCAGTTGAAGCGTTGGGTGACTTGAGGTCAAACGGTAGAAGTAGGAAAGATGTTTATTGACGATTTGCAGTTTTGCAATAAGACTGCCACCTACCTGATACCATTAAGTTCCAGGACAAAATTATTGTGTGCAGGTATTAGACAAGTATGTCTCACTGGTGCATGAATGGTGAATGTTTAATTTGGTTATTTTGACTGGTTAGGTACCTACTACTTACTAGTTTACCCTGTAACAAATAAATTGTAAATTATAGGTACACCAATTATCTACCATGTAGGTAGGTACATTCTAAAGAAAGAAAGAAAATATATTTATTTGACATACACACAAAATACAGAGCGGACAGCTACAGTTTCTGGGTAGGTACTTAAATAGTTGAATCTAGAAGAATACCTTGGTAATATTACTAAACAAGTAAAATGTCATGTAGAACTAGTAAGAGACTAAGCCAAGATGTTATCTAATGAAATTAAAATTTTGTAAGTCTGCATTGTATTGTGATACCAAAATGTTCTAACAGCAGATATATACAAAAAAAAAATAAAAAAATAAAACTAATAACTTTACCAAACAAGTTGAATTATTGAGTCTTAATAATGGGTGAGCTCTTAGCGGTCAAGGGTTACCAACCATGAACAGGTTGCACGGTTATTTGGAAAAGGCTTACCATTAAATTGGTTGCATGGTTATTTGGAAAAGGCTTACCATTAAATTGGTTGCACGGTTATTTATAGAAAAGGCTTACCATTAAATTGGTTGCACGGTTATTTGGATTTGGCTTACCATTAAATTGGTTGCAAGATTATGGTTAAGGCTTACCATTAAATTGGTTGCATGGTTATTTGGATATGGCTTACCATTAAATTGGTTGCAAGATTATGGTTAAGGCTTACTATTAAATTGGTTGCTTAGTTAACCGTTGGCTTACCATTAAATTGGTTGCACACTTTTGTGATCAAGACTTAACATTGAATTGGTTAATAAATGATTGACCAACGGCTTACCATTCAATTGGTTGCACATGAGTAAGGCTTCCTGTTACATTGGTTACTTCAGACCAGAGCTCACCTATAAATTGATAAGGAATAAAAACATGAATACATGGCCAACTACAAAAAGTAAAAAAAAAAAAAATTATAAAAAAATGTCCACTTCAAAGCACAGTTATGTTTAGGTGTACTTTGAGTTCCGTTTGAATTGAGTTTTTTTTTCAGGGTTCCGTAAATATTAAATGATGATGAATCAATTACCTCCACCGGATAAATTTGATGTGGATGGAGACAGTGTGTCAGTTGGACTGAGATGGGAAAAATGGAAAAGATCCTTAGAAATATACTATGAAGCCGCCGACATAAAGTTGACAACACAAAAAAGAGCAATACTATTACTCTTAGGAGGAGCAGGAGTCCAAGAAATATTTTATAGTTTATTCGAAGCTAATATTGATGTAACAGAAGGTGTCACTTATGAAGTGGCCATAAAAAAACTAGATGAGCACTTTCTTCCCCAGTACAATAAAACATATGAAAGACATATCTTCCGTCTAATTGCTCAAGGAGAAAATGAAAGCTTTGAAAAATTTATGACAAAATTAAGAGACCAAGCATTGAAATGCAAGTTTGACAAACCAGATGAACATATTATGGATCAAATAATAGAAACATGCACTTCTTCTGAACTGCGCAAAAAGATTTTGACCATGGGTAATGAAGCAACACTAAGTAAAGTCGTATCCTTAGCAAATACCTTACAAGTTGTTAATTATCAGATAGCAAACTATGAAGAGAAAAAGACTAGGGTAAATGCTATAACCGTGGGGAATAGAGAAACCACAAGGTGGAGAAAAACCGAAGAAAAAATAACTGATGATGTCAAGCGATGTGGAAGATGCGGCAGCTTTAGGCATAACTCCACAGATACAAGCTGCCCTGCAAGAGATAAAAAATGTAGAGGATGCGGAAAAATTGGACATTTTCAAAGGCGCTGTAAGAAACCTAGACAACAACAACAGAAACGGAAGACAGAGGAAAAGCAAGATGGCTATAAAAGCTACAAAAGATCACGCAGTACAGTAAACTCTCTACTAGAAGATGATGAAGTCCACTACGTTTTTAACGTCACTTCGGATGCAACCATTGAATGCAACATAGGAGGAGTCAAATTAGAAATGTTAATAGACTCTGGTTGCAAGTTAAATTTAATTTCGGATCAGGCATGGGAATATTTGAAAGAGAACAAAGCGGTGTGCTATAACCAAGTTAGGCAACCGAATAAAACCTTAATGGCATATGGTAGCAAAACACCTTTAGAGATAAAGGGCTCACTCGAAGCTGACATAGGAATAAATGGAAAAACAAATCGCAGTACTATATATGTCATAAAAGATGGATCTAGGAATTTACTAGGCAAAGAAACAGCAATATGTTTAGGGGTATTGAAACTTGGAATCGATATCAATCAGATTACTCAAGAAAAACAGACACCTTTTCCAAAATTTAAGGACGTCCTTGTTGAAATTCCAACTAATGATGCGGTCAAACCAGTCATGCAACCTCACAGAAGAATACCAATTCCAATAGAAGAAGAAATAAACAAGAAAATAAAAGAGCTTTTAGAATCAGATATTATTGAGGAGGTACACGAACCGTCAGCATGGGTATCGCCTATTGTACCTATTCTTAAAGATAATGGTGAGGTGCGTCTCTGTGTAGATATGCGGCGCGCCAACGCGGCAATACTCAGGGAGAATCACCCATTGCCGTGTATGGAACATTTGCTACCCAAGATAAGAAAAGCTGAGTATTTCTCAAAGCTCGACATTAAAAATGCTTTCCATCAAATAGAGCTGCACCCGGATTCGAGACATTTAACAACATTTATAACATCGAGAGGTCTCTACAGATACAAGAGGCTTATGTTTGGTGTAACGTGTGCGCCCGAACTATTTCAGAAGATTGTAGAGAAAATGTTGATTCGATGTGAAGGGGTTATCAATTTTATAGATGATATTTTGATTTGTGGCAGCGGTGAGGAAGAACATGACACACGATTGCCAAAAGTACTGGAAGTGCTGAAGGAGAACGATGTGTTACTAAACGAAAGTAAATGCATTTACAAGACGAAAAGGGTTAGTTTCTTGGGACACGAACTGACACCAGAAGGAGTTAAACCATTGCCTAAGTACATAGACAGTATCTCTGAATTTAGATTGCCAAAAACCATAGAAGAACTGCAGAGCTTTCTCGGACTCGTCAACTATATAAATAAATGGATCCCTAACTTGGCCACTATGACAGAACCATTAAAAGAACTGCTACGAAAGAAATTATCAAAAAAGACGACCCTTGAAAGCTATTGGACAACCAGACAAAGCGAAGCTTTTGTAAAATTGAAAGATGTACTGTTAAAGATAGAAACATTGGGATACTATGACGTCAAAGACAAGACCCAAGTTATAGCGGATGCGAGCCCTGTGGGATTAGGTGCAGTTCTAGTACAAGTTGATAAAAATGGACCGAGAATCATTGGATTTGGAAATAGAACTCTAACCGACTGCGAACGAAGGTACAGTCAAACTGAAAAAGAGGCCTTAGCTCTCGTGTGGGCAATCGAGCATTTCAATACATTCCTTTTCGGAAAAGAATTTGATTTGATAACTGATCATAAGCCGCTGGAGTTCTTGTTTAGCCCAAAATCTAAACCCTGCGCACGTGTTGAAAGATGGGTATTAAGATTGCAAGCATATCGGTATAATGTTAAATACAGGCCAGGAAAAAATAACATTGCTGACCCGCTATCACGGTTATGTAGGAACTCGGTCCATCAGCAAACGATCAGGGATCATGTCTATCAAATAGTACAACTAGCAAAACCCCATGGCATACCTATGCGAGACATAATAAAAGAATCAGAAGGGGACTTAGAAATCGTTGATGTCAGAAAAGGCATTTACGATAACCAGTGGGATGAGTCAACAAAAAACTACAGATTATTTAAAGACGAACTGTGTTTTTATGAAAATATTCTATTAAGAGGAAACAAAATTGTGGTCCCACAGAAACTCAGGAAAGCTGTTTTAGACGCAGCTCATGAAGGCCACCCCGGAATAGTGGCTATGAAAGGCCGTCTACGCTGTAAAGTTTGGTGGCCAGGAATTGACAAAGACGCAGAAAAGATGGTCAAATGTTGTAAAGGTTGCACTTTAGTTGGTCTACCAAATCCTCCAGTACCAATGAAACGCCGAGAACTTCCAAGCGAACCTTGGATAGACCTCGCAATGGATCTACTAGGACCATTACCAAATAACGACTACCTGCTAGTGATTGTAGACTATTACAGTCGTTATAAGGAGGTCAAAGTTACAAAAACGATCACAAGCTCTCAAATCATACAATTTTTGAAAGAAATGTTTAGTCGCTTGGGATTTCCAGTATCCATCACAGCCGATAACGGTCGACAATTTGTGAGTGAAGAGTTCAGAGATTTTTGCCGAGAATGCAACATTACACTTTATAGCACAGTTCCATATTGGCCTCAGATGAACGGCGAAGTCGAGCGTCAAAACAGAGACATCGTGAAACGTCTCAAAATAAGTAAAATCGAAAAAAGAGATGTAAAAGAAGCTCTATATGAATACCTCATGATGTATAATTCCACTCCTCATTCTGTGACAGGAAAAACACCATCGGAACTTTTCTTCAAAAGGCAGAACAGAGACAAGATTCCTATGCTTAGAGACATAAATGACCGCGACAACGATTCTGAAGTGAGAGATAGAGATAAGTTGCAGAAGGAAAAGGGGAAGGAATACGGGGACCGGAAAAGAAGAGCTGAAGATTCAGACATAATGGAAGGAGATAAGGTGTATGTGAAAGAGATGGAGAAGGCAAATAAGCTCTCTTCAAATTTTAACCCTACGCCACATATAGTTGAAAATGCTGTCGCCGGTGATATGACAGTAAGGAATGAGGAAACGGGGCAGAAGATGAGGAGAAACATTATTCATTTAAAGAAAGTAGAAGGTCAATGGACTCCGGTCACACCCGAGGAGAAATGACGAGTTGTCTGTAGATCACACCTAAATGTTATGAGTGCAGAAGTGATTTAGTGTAGATTTGATTGTTTGATTATATGTGGGCCATTGTCAGTATTCAGTTTTTATTTAATAAATATTTTTAATAAGAAAGGGGTTGTAGTGTTTGTATCTATCCAGTAGATATATACCCTATCTCATGTGCACAAGCGGTTAGGTAACTGTCAGTGTCAAGCTCCTAACCTGTCAATGTTAGCCATACGATTTGGCGGGACGGCGACAGGTTTAGGCGGGAACCGGAGGAAAAAGGTGAAGGAGGAACAACGGGACGCTGACACGAGATACCGGCTTGGTGTATGGTGAGCCAGGGAAACAATAAAACGTAGGATTTTACATATAGGTATTGAAACCGTCTTAATTATGAAAATTTATTTGGATAAGGATTAATACCAAGGTACAAATAAAGACCCTTTTCTAGCGGCGGCATTTCAATTATTTTTTTATAATAAAAGAACACTTATTGTGACATAACTATAATAGTTAGACATATGCTGTCGCGTCATTTTTTGTAGATGATGACGTGTTCTACAAAATCGTAGTACATTATTTTGTTCTATCATCAATAGTTTTCGCAGCGCACGCGATGTAAGGTTTTTGGTTTCCACCTTGGGTTACATAATTTGAGTTTTAGTAAGGATCCCTGATTTTTTTGAAAATATAATATAGCCTATGTTACTCAGGGATAATGTAGCATTCTAATGGTGAAAGAATTTTTTAAATCGGACCAGTAGTTTTTGAGCTTATTCGTTACATACAAAAATACAAAAATACAAAGCTTTCCTCTTTATAATATTAGTGTAGATTATATTTACTTTGAACTTTCATTTTTTTTTTTTTTGATATTCCACGTATGTATGTTTACGACAAATTAACGTATTTTCTATCGTTTCTTCTTCTCTTTCTGAACAGAGATCAATCCAAAAACCTAAGATCTCTGGGTTCATTAAAATTTTTATTATTTTTCCCACTTTTCTATAAGAGTAGTAGAGCTCTTTGTGTGTGTCTCGTCCGGGGAAGTACTACCACCACGCCTTTTTCTGCCGCTAAGCAGCAACGCTGTGTTACGGTGAAGAGTGTGGTTGCCGGTGTAATTACAGGCACATGAGGCTTAACATCTGTATGCATCAGTATGCCTATAGAATACTTAAATGAATTTTTTTTCTGTGCTTAAGTATCAAGTAGCTGACAACCGTTAAAACAACTCCTCGCTCGCTTATATCAGCAACACGACGGAGAAGACATACCTTCTTGATTTCAAAGCTATCTACATCTATCTATCTACATCCATAAAAAAATTGCGACGTTGCGTGCCTAACATTGCGTGTACGGTAAAGTTTCTAGAATGGTACCTATTTAAGAACCTTACATACCTACCTCCTTATATTCTAGCCATGAACTTTCAAAGGCGAGTTTCTTTACCTACCCCTACCAACTTGCGTAAAAGCGTAAACAAGGGATTGTATAATAATTAATTAAACGGTAGTAAACGTGCCTAGTTTATTTAAGGCGAAGACAAGAGCTAATGTGACTCTCGCTCGCACGTTTCGACATGTTGAAAGATATAAAATCACTGAACTCATTTTCAAAAAATCGCAATCAACCATTTTGTGTGCAATCACATTGCACACAGTTTAGTAAAAATTTCATTTTGATCGATACCTATTTTCCTACTCAAAAGTTTGCTTTACTAGTTTTCGTACACAAGCAAACTTTTAAGTAGGAAAACTTGTATCGATCAAATGTGATTGCACACAAAATGGTTGATTGCGATTTTTCGGAAATGAGTTTAGTGATTTCATATCTTTCAACATGTCGAAACGTGCGAGCGAGAAGTTGTTTGATAGTTGTCAGCCCCTTAAAGTTCAGACAAATGTTATTTTGAATACTTGAGGTATTTAAAATCAACGGTAGCTATCTCTCATGTCGTGTCACTAGTTTCTTTCGAAACAGTGTGGTGAAAGGATGTAAAGTGCGCCTCAAGAGGCTGCTTTCGAGCACTTGACACATGTTATAGAACTATTTAGGTTCTACGACATGCCGGTTTCCTCACGATGTTTTCCTTCACCGTTTGAGAGTACTGGCATTAGCAGCAGATAGCCCACCTGATGTTTAGTGGTAACCATCACCTATAGCAAAGCATTGCCTCGTACCCTCCCATGCACTGCCCCGTCCATCAACTTGAGGCATACAGACGCCAAGCCTCATGTGCCTGTAATTACACCGGCAACCACACTCTTCAAACAGAAACACAGCCTTGCTGCTTGGCGGCAGAAAAAGTCGTGGGGGTAGTACTTCCCCGGACGAGACACAAGCAAAGAGGTGTTACTGCTCTCAATAAGAGTAAATAATCTTAGAGAAGGTAAATTATAGTCAATTGGGCACCTTGGATAAATAAATTCTTCACTCTTGCCAATATTTAAAGTACATTTTGAAATAGCTTGCCCATTACCTAACCATGATTTTAAATCGATTTAAAAAAAGGCGGTTCTTAAGTCTATTTGATTTTGGATGTCTGTGGCACAACCACGCCCTCTGAACCGATTGGGGAGAAACTTTAAAAAATATAGTTCGTAATTAGGCAAGTCCACCGAGGGCACCCTAGGTTCGGGCTTCCACTTTGAAAGAAAGAATAATATAACTGTTATAAAATAGGAACTATATGTACCTAGCATCTATCATCGACAATTGTTCCCTGGCAACTGTTGTTTATTAGTAACTGTCTTTTGAGTTGTCAATAAAGAAAAAACGTATTTTGTGTTTTAAATAAAATGTAGATATATTATTATTTTACTATCTCAAATACAACCACTGAAAGTTACACGACTTTATTTATTAGTCGGAGTAACCCATGGATCAAGTATACAAATCTATGGAGTAACCTAATTGTATCAATAACACTATATTAAAAAAAAAGAATAATTATATGTTTATAAAGAAAAGAATAATTAATTTGCGACACAAAAACTTTGGGCATCTTTGAGACGTAAAGCATAAACAATTTATCCCTTTTCACAGAATTCCAAAACTATAAAATTAAAAAGTAAAGTAAAATAAGCATAGACAATAAAATAATATGTTATCAACGATGGGTGGAATGTTTTGAATTGTAGAGACAGTGGCGCCAAAAGCAATGAATGTTACGTCAAACGTACAGGTGCATCGACGCAGTCGGGTTATTTTTGAACTGCTGCGCGGTTATGGCCGCCTGGTACCTAAGCGACGAAATCGTGGGCGAGTGTTGTTTGTTTGTTAAAATTATTGATCGTAGAAGTCCTTTTCACGAATTAAGTTTCTTGGTATTTGTAGAAAAGTAATTCAAACTCGAAAACTTTTAAGTTTTAAGGCGACGACAAGAGCTAATGTGACTCTCGCTCGCACGATTCGACAAGTTGAAAGATATAAAATCACTAAACTCATTTTCGAAAAACACAAGTTTTCCTACTTAAAAGATTGCTTATAGATAACTTTTGAATAGGAAGACATGTATCGATAAAAATGAAATTTTAACTAAACTGTGTGCAATGTGACTGCACAGAAAATCGTTGATTGCGATTTTTCGAAAATGAGTTTAGTGAATATATACCTATCTTTCAAGATGTCGAAACGTGCGAGCGAGAGTCACATTAGCTCTTATATTCGCCTTAATGTAGTTTCTGAACTATTTCATACGCTTAAACGACACCAATAGTACCCTAACGACCGGTTTCTGAAAGCCCGATCAAAACTAATCGCATGTCATCATGTCAAGTCACTTGCTATCTCTATCTAATTCTGTATCTGTAATAGCTGAAATGGCGAGTGACTTGACATCCGAATAGTTTTGATCGAGCTTTCAGAAACCGGCCGTGAGTCTGAGCTTTTGTTTTCGTTGGCTTGACGTTACGAAATTCGCAAAAACTCAGACTTGGGATACGAAAAAAGTCATCGTTGATTAATCCTACCTCCATTAGCTTCCGAAATAAACTTTTTTTTTGAAGAAACCAAGGGAATTCTCTCGTAAAACGGACTCTCTAGACTAAATTAATGTTTAATGTGCTTAATGTACCTATTCTCTTATTTTAAGCTATTGTATCAATGAGCTTACCTATTATTGTACCCTTATTAGTATGAATTGTACCTACCTTATATCTACATAATTTGCAGCGCCCTACAGGGTACGTGCACTTGCCTAATAGCTACCTTAGACCTAAGCTATATAACTGTATGTACATGTTGGCAATAAATAAATCTGAAATCTAAATATTTTCTGAGCTTTGATAACTCTCATTTATGGCTGAAGCAATGAATGTTACGTCAAACATGCAGGTGCATCGACGTATACCTACAGTTATTTTTGAACTTCTGCGCGCTCATGACTGCCTGGTACCTGAACGATGATAGCGTGGGTGAGTTTGTGAAAATTATTGATTCTGTCGTAGACAAAATAATTTTCTTCTTTTTTTTTTGTCATTTTAACATAATTGCCATTGTTATTTTAAGTGGAATAATGAAAAATAATTTTGTCATGTCAGGCACAATAAGCTGTTATATTTTGAAATAAATGGTGGCGGTTTTTTTCAAATCCTACGAGAAACATTTTAGTTCTCAAGTCATTTCTCCTCTTGTTGTGTCACTAGTTTCTTTCGAAACAGTGTGGTGAAAGGATTTTAAGTGCGCCTCAAGAGGCTCCTTTCGAATTGACAAATGTTAGAACTTTTTAGGTTCTATGACATGCCGGTTTCCTTACGATGTTTTCCTTCACCTTTTTGAAAGTAGGCTCAAAAACTACTGGTCCGATTTTAAAAATTCTTTCACCATAAGAATGCAACATTATCCCTGAGTAACATAGGCTATATTATAATTTCAAAAAAATCAGGGATCCTTACTAAATCTCCAATAATGTAACCCAAGGTGGAAAAAGAAAACCTTACATCGCGTGCGCTGCGAAAACTATTGATGATAGAACAAAATAATGTACTACGACTTTGGAGAACACGTCATTATCTACAAAAAATGTCGCGACAGCATATGTCTATCTATTATAGTTATGTCACAATAAGTGTTCTTTTATTATAAAAATTTAATTGAAATGCCGCCGCTAGAAAAGGCTCTTTATTTGTACCTTGGTATTAATCCTTATCCAAATAAATCTTTTCATATTCAAGACTGGTTCAATACCTATACATTATACCTATACATACTTGAATTTTTCAAATCGTACATTCCATTCAAAAGATTTTAAAAATTAAGCGACGGTCACGGGGCGCGTTCTTACTCAGCGCGGGCCCGGGCAAGGCGCGAGGTAGAAGGGCGTGCAAATGACTCGAACCCACCACGGTCTAAGTTTTTAAGTAACAAATTTTTTCACCCATGCGAAGTTGGGACAGGCCGCTAGTATTCTATAACACCCAGACAGAGAACAAACATCTATGTTCATCACACAAATGTTTGTTCTCGGTGGGGATCGAACCAACGGCCTACGGCGCAGAAGGCAGAGCTACTACCAACTGAGCTGTGAAGGACTTACCTTAGTTGTGCCTTGTCCCAGAGAGAATTGCCATTTTTTATTTGCAATTAGGTACCTAGGTAGTTTAGTTTGCTTATTGTTTGAAACCCCAATTTTGTAAGTTACCTCGCTCGCATTCACTTGTCGACCGTAAAAAGGTCTATCAATAAATCTAAAATTTTCTCATTTTAGAGTAGACTTATTTTACAATAATTACTGTAAAAAAATTGTTTAAGACTATTTTAATTAAGAAGATTTGTCTGATTAATGTTTTCCTAAAAACCAATTTTGTAGATTACCTCCACTTGTCGACCGTGAAAAGGTCTATTGATGAATCCGGAATTTTCTAATTTTTGAGTTCGACTCGAATTTTGAATAAGATTAAAAAATAATATCTTGTATGATTATTTATTTGGCCAGCTGATTATCATAGTAATATCTCAAATAAACAATACTTTATGAACAGACCTACTCAATACTCAATACATTTATTACTTACACATGGTTTAGTTTTGGTACATACATTGTTGTTAGTAAGTATCACATGGACCCTGCATAGGGTATGGCAACATGGAGGCAGGCCGAGGTTTTAAATTATATCACGTATAGTTGGTAGACAGGTATAGTTACAGTAAAAAACCTCTAGGTAGATGTTATCTGTTAGATGCTATCTGTTATCTGTTATACAAGACACGAAAAAAAAGAACTAGGTATTCTAAATAAACTAGGTATTGGGAATGTATTTCAAAGTTAATATATTAAGAAATGTTTAGTTAAAAATAGTTAATATTTAGGTGGTATAGCAGAATGTTAAATAAAAAAAAATGTCAAAGTTAAATCTAGGTAATTTCAATGTCAAGTTTAAATTATAATTATTGGAAATATTCATTTATGTCGTAGTATGTTTTAATAATTAGAAATGATTTACCTATAGATTGTCTTACAATAATTATTATTAAAAGCAGAAAAAAATACGATCATCGTCTTCCTGCCTTAATCCCACTTCGTGTGGGGTCACCCTTCGTTGATTGTTGATCGAAGGGGTCACCACAATAGGTTCTTTCCCGTCATCTCAGTAGTCACACCTTTCTTACTCATGTCATCTTTCACTCAATCCATCCTTTCTCTGGCCTACGTCTACTCTTTAATCCATCCACATTCATACCTAACACTCTTTTCGTTGCACGACATTCTTCCCTTTGCACATGCCCACGCTAGTCCCTATCATCCAGTTTTCACGCCACACATTCTTCACCATCTTTTAGCACGCCCAGGATGACTGGTAGACAATGCTATTAGCATTAAGTCCTCCTAGCACTACATTGTTTTGTGTGAAAGTTTTAAATAAATAAATATAATTGGACGACTAACCGTCCAATTATATTTATTTTTACAAATATATTTTTTTACAGTACAATCTTTACTTTGTTAAATAACTGTACCCCAAGTATGAGTTTTGCTTACCATATTTGGTTTTTTGTTTTACGTTTTTGTTCAGTGTTCATTGCAGGTTTTGTATGAAGACGCGATAGGGATACCGATATGGAACTTTACAAAGCCCGCAATGAGCACGGAGCAAACACGATTCGTTTTTGTTCCGTGTTCTTTGCGGGTTTTGTATGAAGACGCGATAGGGATACCGATATGGAACTTTACAAAACCCGCAATGAACACGGAACAAAAACGAATCGTGTTTGCTCCGTGCTCATTGCGGGCTTTGAAAAACGTAAAACGAAAAACCAAATATGGTAAGCAAAACTCATACTTGGGGTACTGTTTGTTTACGTGTCAGTGGCTATCCAAAAATATCGTTACGCCATTCGCCATTTTGTTATAAAATGCCCAATTTTGTGGCTTGCGCATAAAGTAGTGGGACATCTCATTTCGGTTCCTTGTTTTTGCATCTCCGCAGGTACTAGTGAGTCAGCCCGTTGAAATGGTCGACCCTCGGAGTTGAGATAGCAAGCTAGAGCTTGAAATTCAAAGTCAATGTTTTATTTATACACTAGCCGGTGCCCGCGACTTCGTCTGCGCAGGATTAGTATTTCGAGTAGCTTATATTAGCGTGGCGAGTATTCTCTTATCTGTGGCGTGGCGTAGTACATATGTGTAACCTTAGACTAAGTATCATACCTCCATGTGTGTAACTCTAGCGGTTTTGGCAGCGCACGTCAGAATAGCTCGCAACTTACTTGACACTTATCGTCACATTTTGGACAATTCACACAATATCTTTATAAATTGTAGCCTATGTGTTATTCTGATGTATAAGCTATATTATTGTATAGTTTCATTAAAATCCATTCAGTAGTTTTTACGGGAAAGAGTAACAAACATCCATCCATCCATACTTACAAACTTTCGCCTTTACCTCTATAATATTAGTAGGATAACTAGCTTTTTGCGATTTCATTCGCGTATTTACGATTGCTAACATTGATATTAAAGGCGTTTTTTTTCTTAATTGGATTCTTTCATGTTTTTTAACCCGTTCCCCGTATTTTTTTGGGATAAAATTAGCCATTTTAATTCAAATTATGAACTTTATTTGTTGTAAGTTTCATCCCCATTACATCTTAACATCGTACGTAACTTTTGCATTTATATTAGCAGTATTAGTTTAGTAGGAAGACAAATGGTCAAGAGTAGTAGAGCTCTTTGTGTGTGGCTCGTCCGGGGAAGTACTACCACCACGCCTTTTTCTGCCGCCAAGCAGGCACATGATTAACATCTGTATGCCTCAAGTTGATGGACGCAGGGCAGTGCATCGCAGGACACGTTCCTATTGAGCGTGGCTTACGAGGCAATGCTTTGTTATAGGTGATGGTTACCACTTAACACCAGGTGGGCCATCTGCTTTTACAGACAGTTCGTTATTAGTCGCTAGTGCCCCGAAATCACCTACTTTTATAAGATTATTCAATGTAATCCATCGTTGCATGACAATCAAGCATTAATAATTATGCAATGTAACTAGAGATCTTGGTATGGGCCTGAATATATTTTATTTCTTGCTACCAGGACCCCCTACCATGATTGGTGTTTACCATATTTGGTTTTTCGTTTTTCCTTCTTGCTCCGTGTTCATTGCGGGTTTTGTATGAAGACGCGATAGAGATACCGATACGGAACTTTACGCTGCAAGTATTATGAAAATTAGTAGTAGAACATAAAGTTCCGTATCGGTATCTCTATCGCGTCTTCATACAAAACCCGCAATGAACACGGTACAAAAACGAAAAACCAAATATGGTAAACACAGCTCATACTTGGGGTACTGGTATGTTCTCTGTTCATACTTCATAGCTGTATTATTTCAGTTTAGATCTAACTACTCTTAGGATGGAATGTCAGTTTAACCATAAAAAAAGTATACGCAACCAACCGAATGGTTCATTGTTGTAAGTGGTAGGGAGGACTTTTGATTTTGACGGTAGGTAGAACTATTCTCAATTTACTTATACTTAATTTCTCATGTAGCACTAAGCTTGGTTCATCAGCTAAATCTGAGGCGTTAACTGAAATTCTTAATGTAACAGCTCCAAATATAGAATCTTAAGGTCAGATGACAACCTCCTTCTCGATACCCCCCCACATAACACCTCCTTCCGTGGAAACTCTTTTTCTGTAGAAGCTGTCAGGCTGTGGAATTCTCTGCCTTGTGAGATCAAAAAAGCTGAATCGAGGGAGCGTTTTAGGGCTCTGACTCGTGAGCATTTTCTCAAACAACTATAAGTAAGCATGACATTCTTTTTGTGATCAGGTGGTACATACCGTAGTACATATGTACCGACTGTATTAATGTAAACGCTAGTTGAAGACTGAAAAATTGTATGACGTTTTTTTTGTATTTTTAGGTATATATATGTATATATATTATAGATATACAGGGTTACAGGAAAAGTCGTGCTAGATCCGTTAAGGGCGTGGAGTACCCATCATTCCTGACATATTTCACTATGAAACACCCTACCCTAAACTAAACCCTTTTCGAGATATTCGACTTTTAATTTTTTTATTGAAAATTGCCGATTTTTAGGCAATTAAATTTATTTTTGGTTGTTTTGTGTATCTTATTATTATTATTATTGCATTTTTACATGTGTAATTAGATGCTTTAGGACGTCAATCATTAAAATAGTGCATAAGTTAATTGAATAGACCGTAGTAGACAAGTGAAAGTTAAGAAATAAAAAAAAAATTAGAAAGTTTATTTTTCTCTAAGGGATATCTAAAAAAAATATTATGGCAATTCTTCGGCAGATGTTTTTAAAAATATCTACGTTTCATCAGCTATCTAACGAGGTATAACAATCTAGGGTTTGTATTACATTTCGTGGAAAAAAAGTAGTTGGGACGCTCCAGGTAGCAGTTCTAACGGTCCCGCGCCTATTGTCCTTCAAGTTCAGACACACCGTGAGAGCGAGACAAGTGACGATTTATGTAGGTATGAATGAAAGAAAAAATGTGTAGAGACCGGTTAGGGCTGGGAATACAACAGTGGGTATTGTTTTGGTTGTCAGTCTGCTTTTGTGCTTCGTACATAGTAGATGTGATATCGTTTTGCTCTTTTTCTCGACTTGGCTGTGATTCTGGACTATTTCTTCTGATTTGTGACTACTATACTTGTTAACCGGACTCTGATTTGTACCTGTGATACGGAAGTGTTGAAGATGACGTCCTACACACCTGAGGAATATGCTGATATGCTTATTTGTTACGGATACTGCGATTGTGTATCTGCGCAAGCTCGCAACGAATACGTAACTCGCTACCCCGGTCGTCGAGTGCCGGATGTGGCCGTTTTTGACAGAGTTTATCGAAGACTTCGAGAATCTGGCTCTGTTTTGAGACGTAATACAGACATGGGTAGACCACGAATTGACGACGAAGAACAGGACAATGAGATAGTGCAACGCTTTCGAGCGGATCCGACTACTTCCACTAATATTGTTGCCCGTGATCTGGGACTTTCGCAATGGAGAGTGTGGTTTACAGTGCATACTGCTGGCCTATACCCATACCATTACACGCCGGTACACGTTATTGAAGAAGGAGACCCCGCGAGAAGATTGGACTTTTGCAGATTTATGCTAAATGCTGACGTAGAAGACCCAGATTTTCTAAGAAATATCTTGTGGACGGATGAGTCCAAATTTGATAAAGATGGCATAACTAACTATCACAACGCCCATTACTGGGCCCCAAAAGCACTAAGGAATCCCAATAAGAAAAGAGTGAAGGGGTCCCAACGAAGATTCAGCGTGAATGTGTGGATGGGCATTATCTCCAATCATTTGATTGGACCTTACTTTCTACCGGATAATTTAAATGGGGAAAGCTACGAAAATTTCCTGAGAGCAGACTTGAGTGATTTGCTGGATGATCTGCCACTCAACCTGATCAGGGACATGTGGTTCCAACACGATGGCTGCCCTGCCCATTTCAGGAGAAGTGTCAGAGACTGGCTGGACACAAATTATCCAAACAAATGGATAGGACGAGGTGGGCCGTTGCCATGGCCAGCAAGAAGTCCGGACCTAACCCCCATGGATTTTCATGTGTGGGGGTGCATGAAAAGTCTTGTGTACAGCGAGCCGAATCCAGTTTCGTCTGTGGAAGACCTAAGAGAAAGGATTGTGGATGCAGCAAATAAAATGAGGACCACGTTGACCACTGGAGTAGTGAAGACTGGTCTCCGTAGAAGGATGCGACAATGTATCAGAAATAGAGGCGGCCATGTTGAACATGAACTGTAGAATAAGAAAAAGTTGTGTGAAAACCTTTAATAAATGACATTTCATGCTTACCTATTGTTTTACTTTTACTTTTTAGGGCTAAGTATAAATTTTCTTCTCCACTGTCGCCTATAAAACTAATTTTTTTTCAATGCAATTGAATAAAACCCTAGATTATTATACCTCGTTAGATAGCTGATGAAACGTAGATATTTTTAAAAACATCTGCCGAAGAATTGCCATAATATTTTTTTTAGATATCCCTTAGAGAAAAATAAACTTTCTAATTTTTTTTTTATTTCTTAACTTTCACTTGTCTACTACGGTCTATTCAATTAACTTATGCACTATTTTAATGATTGACGTCCTAAAGCATCTAATTACACATGTAAAAATGCAATAATAATAATAATAAGATACACAAAACAACCAAAAATAAATTTAATTGCCTAAAAATCGGCAATTTTCAATAAAAAAATTAAAAGTCGAATATCTCGAAAAGGGTTTAGTTTAGGGTAGGGTGTTTCATAGTGAAATATGTCAGGAATGATGGGTACTCCACGCCCTTAACGGATCTAGCACGACTTTTCCTGTAACCCTGTATATTTCTTTTGTAGTTATTAAGCTATTCGCTTGATATTTGTCGCACGTCATTCTATGTTTATACCTCTACTTAGGGGGGTTGGTAGAAAATGCTTGTGCATTAAGCCCTCCTTTTGTGCATTAACTTTGTGTTTTGTGCAATAAATGATAAATAAATAAATAAATAATTTCGACATGGTAAAAACCTAACATAATATTACCGAATTGCACATTAACAAAAAAAAAACATAAACACAGATTAACGGCCGGTTTCTGAAAGTTTGATCAAAAATAATCGGATGTCAATTCACTTGCTATCTCTATCTCATTCGATATAATAGCTGAAATGGCGAGTGACTTGACATCCGATTAGTTTTGATCGAGCTTTCAGAAACCAGCCGTAAGTTTATTGGAAGAATTCTGAATATCGACATAAAGACCTCTAATGGTTTTCATAATCTAAATAATTATATTTTGTGTAATGATTTCTCGAATTTTATAATTCATTTTGTAAATATTAAGCTTGTTTTTTTAGATTAAAATTTAAATAGCATAATAAATTTTATATCTTCCTGTCTTTTAGTCAGTCAATTGACCGCCAAGTCGCAGCTTTGGTCGGATAGGTGGGTAGAAAGGTTAACGTTGGTAGGTTGCCGAACTGTAAAAAATGGGAAAGGAGAATATTGTAAAAATGTGGCATTCTGGAAAGAGACTTAGTGGAGTAAACTTGACTGGCTAACATACTGTCATCTGTAACAAGTGCGGAGAATAAAAGTTAAATTGTTTTACCTGTGTTCTACGAATAAATAAGAGGTGTTAAAGTGTTCATCTGCTGCAGTTCATTTCATTTGTATTAATATATCTCTATGGTATTCCTATTTTGGTCTCTTATTAACTTCATATCTTATTAACCCCTTTTTTCGATTAAAAACATATACTTATTGTTTTTTTCAAGTAGGTAAATGCCAATACCTATTGATCTACCACATTTCATGAAGTTTGGATCAACGGTTTGAAAGTTATGCTTGGACAAGTATACTATGCCAAATCCCCCAAGTTGCCACTAAGATCTTCATTCGCTTTGTTCACTCGATCAATAAATAGGTACACACATTTTTTTCTCATTGTCTATTTCGTTCCACCTAACTACGGTCAATAAGTTGGGTATGTTGTACCTATCTACTATTTTAAGATAATTATCTATTTGAAATATTAATTCACACGCTGTTCAGAAAAGTTTCTAAACATACAGTAGTTTTTTAATAATAATATGACAATGTTTTTTTATATGGCAACCAAAATGTGAACAATATATCTTCCCTTTAGCTCTAACAATCTTCTAAGTAATGACGTGCTTTTCTGTTATAAACTACAATTATTAATATACAGTCCAATAATTAATATTTCTCGCCTTTTTATTATACACACGCCATACAATTTATAATCCTGAATTAATAAGTATTCCTTCTTTTAGTTCATGCCAATAATTAAAAAATCTATTTGAACCATAGTGCTTACAATTGTTATCTAAAAGGAAAACCTTATGTTGCGTACGTAAGTATTAAATTTGAATACCTACTAGTGTTAATTTATTTATTTTATATAACACTTTATTGCACAAAAATAAAAAAATATAAGTGTACAAAAGGTGGGCTTAATGCTACGAGCATTTTCTACCTGCCAACCTTAAAGGTAGATAATGATGTTGGCGTTAAAAATAAACAGTTACCTACTTAAAAATAATAGTTATAACTTCAATTTTTTTTATTTAATGTTAAATCGATCATTCCAAAATCGATAGCCATTTTGTTTACTTTACAATCCATAGGTGTATTTTGGTATACCAAAAGCTCCAATCGAGAAATATTCCAAAACGAAAAAATCATCTTTTCTCACACTCTCAGCTTTTGCTTTTCTTCTTGACTTTGATTTTTGTTGCATTGGCTAGAATGTCCATAATGATAGCTTGAATATTTGTAGCAGTATAGTTGTTTGCGATAGTAATGTAGGGTGTATGAAGTATTGGATTAAATCCTAAATCGGGCTTAAAACCGATCGTGCACTAATGAGTTTTTCTGTTCAAAAATTTATGCGCACAGTGCACTCTCAAACGGTGTAGTAAATATCGTTAGGAAACCGGCATGTCGTAGAATCTAAAAAACTCTAAAACATAAGTGCTCGAAAGGAGCCTCTGTTAGGCGCACTTAATCCTTTCACCACACTGTTTCGAAAGCAACTAGAGACAAGACAAGATGAACTGCTGGAAAGGAGCCTCTGTTAGGCGCATTTAATCCTTTCATCCCACTGTTTCGAAAGAAACTAGTGTCACCACAAGATGAAGATAAAAAAATCATTTTAAGTAAATGAACATTTAAATAGGTACTGATGTATTTATTTACAATTCAAACTGTATAGAAATGGTTTTGTGATATGTAAGGTTTAACTTCCAAAGTTTTGGATTCGTTAATAGGTATAGCTATACCAATCTGTTGAATACTCGCTAGAATTTTCTCCGTTCAAATAAATGCCTATACCTATGCAAGATGTTTTCAGATAGGTACTCTCTTTCTCTTGTCGTGTCACTAGTTTCTTTCGAAACAGTGTGGTGAAAGGATTTTAAGTGCGCCTCAAGAGGCTTCTTTCGAGCACTAACACATGTCATGTTATAGAACTTTATAGCTTCAAGACATGCCGGTTTCCTCACGATGTTTTCTTCACCGTTTGAGAGTACTGGCATTGTGCACATACATTTTTGAACAGAAAAACTTATTGGTGCATGACCTTAGGATCGGAAGGCGGGGCCGCTACCACTATGCACTTTTCAGATACTAAAACCTGCATTGAAGGTTGTCTATCAAAACTGAGGTGTTTTGCCTATTTGTCTGGCTCAAATACCTATGCCCCAGGGCAAGAAATCACCTATATAACCTATATCAGAAATCACCTTGCAGACACCAGTGTCTGCAAGGTGATTTCTGATACTAGCCTGCATTGAAGGTTGTCGATCAGAACTTAGGTGTTTTGTTGAAGTGATAGGCGCATGTCATGTCAAGGCCCCTCGCTCAATTCACTACGTCTGCGTTCTATCAGACTGGCAGTTATCTTGATTGTGTAATATTAACAAGCGTTTAAGATTACTGGGCAGAGATATTTTGTAATGCTATATATCTATATCAAGCACGACCTGCCTTGTGAGGAAGAAAAACTTCAGCTAGTCTTATCTATGGGTTTCTTCTAAGATTTATTTATTTATCATCCTTACTCTATACTTACAGGTTATCCTAATACGATAGCGTAATTTCGTTAAGTATACAATTTTTATGATTAACTAACAAATCAAAAACCAAATATCAATCATAAATAACATAAAAAATTTAAATTTAAATCGTAATTAATCTAATCACATAAAAATAAAAACAACAATTATTGGAAAAATCACTACCTACATAGGTACCTAGTATAAAACAAAGTCGCTTTCTCTGTCCCTATATCCCTATGTATACTTAAATCTTGAAAACTACGCAACGGATTTTGATGCGGTTTTTTTTTATAGAAAGAGTGATTCAAGAGGAAGGTTTGTATGCATAATACAAGCATAATCTCTTAGGGATAACCCACAATAACCGTGCGAAGGCGCGGGTCGCTAGTTAAAAATAAAGTAAAAATTATCAATTATTACAAAAATTACATTCTAAAATATGCAAGGAAACCTTTGCGAATTCGCTCAAAGAGCATTGAAAATAAAAATGACAATATTTTCTGCTATTAGATTTGGTGTTGTAACCGCCCAGTCAGAGGTGCCTTGCCCAAAAGGTTTGTCCTAAGATTTTGATTCCTGTCTTGTGGTGAAGAAAACGTCATCTAGTCTTATCCTTCCTTTGATTTTAGTCTTGACTTGTTACTAATTGAGTCAGGCAGCTCTGGGTATGTCCAACTATTAGTCATTTACGTTCAGCTTCCTTTTCACTACCATTCATTTGTGTATTTGTAAGTTTCTGTTTTTGTGCACTGACTGACTATTCCACCTAGTTGGTATTGATGATTACCAGCTAGTTTGGTTTTACTGAAAACTTTTGCACATAATAGTGTCTCTACAAGGCCAAACTGCATATTGACGCTGAAACGCAGCATCGTATCTCCGACAAACAAGGTCGAAGACATAAAGCTCCATTCCATAACTACCTTTAACAATTTCAAACTGTTGCTCAAAAACGTCGGTATGTAACTGTGAGTATAATTTCGAAATAGCCACGTTAGTTTGCGAAATCATTTTCTATGTTACTTTCAAGTTTTACTGCTATCTTTTTCCAGGTACCAAGTACCAACTCAAGTATTTTTTTTAATACAACTATCTGATGGAACAAGCAGATGGTAAGTGATGTTAAGTGGTAACCATCACCTATAACAAAGCATTGCCTCGTAAGTCACGCACGATAGGAACGTGCCGTACGATGCTCTGCCCTGCGCCTCATGTGCCTGTAGTTACACCGGCAACCACACTCTTCAAACGGAAAAACAGCAAAGCTGCTTGGCGCCAAATTCTTTGAGGATGTTTATGGGCTGTAGTACGGAATTCAAAGTGATCCTTGTGATTCGACTGAATGACCTTTGAGTTTGACTTTGAGGTTTAAGAAATCTGAGGAGATATCCCCGTACCCGGGGGTAAAGTCGTGAAGCTGTTTCGTTTATTTTTATCAGGCTTACGCTGATGTTTTGAACAAGTTAAAAGTATTGCTCAAGTTGACACTTCAGGATCGATCCAGCAAATACCTACACGAGGAATCCTTGTGCTATTTCTAATCTTTTGCTCGGGTCAAGATTGTTGATAATCTTACGTAAACCCAAGAACTCAAATCCAAATCAGTCGTAGCGTAAAATCTAGCTGAGACGAATTGCGACATCGAGATCATTTATTTTACTAAATTCGATGTTATGTGCAAATAGTTGGTCCAAAACTGCATTCATATCGCACCCTTCTCACAGATGGCTGTTTATATGCATGGCTGCATTGGGGCTATTATTATTGTGACGAAATAATCGATAGACAACTGTAACTGTTCATAGGTATAATGTCATTTGTCAATCATACGCCGTTTTCGAGGAAGTAACTCTTGCCATTCCGCAATGGCATGCAAGTCAAAGTCAAAAGGTATTTATTCAATATCACAAGGATCACTTTGAAACGTCTTAAAGGTGACTCTAGGTGCCAGGTCCACGCGACCAAAGCCTAGAAGAACAGCCAACAAATTTACGGCTTGGTTCCTACCGTTCTTTTGTATGATCCTCCATGACTTTGGGGAGTCATATTATCTAATTTTCATTTTTGGAAAGAACTTAGATAGGCTCTTCAATTTGAATTGTTCTTCTACAGGTATTTTTGGCTCTGCTGTATTTATTTTATATTACTTCCGACTCTTACAAACAGTGTCAGAAATTACGAAAAAAGAGCATTGTGGGATGTTCCGATCACCATCATATCTTTGATCAACATTTTCTCAGCGTCATAGCCATGGCTTAACATTGAGCTGTGACAGTTGGCTTGATTTGACTGAGTTGTTGATTTAAATTAGGTACTTGCCATTGGCAATATTGTCCAAGTTATCAGAAGCCAAATATTATTAATAGAAGAACTAGACAACATCTTGTTGGTTATAGATTTTCTGGGTTATCAGTACTGTCTGTACCTATCTAGGTAGGTATTCCGATTTCCTTTCGTCCTGGACACGACGTCATCTTATCCAATGACGCTGAAGTCAAGTGTGTATCCTGACTTTCTTACGTCATCATTCTGGATATGTCATCCGTCAAGTTGGGTCCGTCTATTACCCATTAAACATTTTGACGGCTTACCCATGCACCAAGTGATTTAAATTAATAGACACCTTAGAGTGGTGACGACAGGTGGTGTCAAAGATTAATGGAATGCTGGCCAAGAAGACTGGGAAGAGAAGCGTCTGACGTCTAGTACCACGATGGATCGACAGCATTGTCATCGTCGTAGGCTGAAGATGGATGAGGGTAGACCAAGATCGTGAGGTATTGCAAAAGCAGAGAGAGGATTATGCCCTATCTATGCTCTAGTCGGACTTCGGAAGATGATGTTTAGAGAGTGATTCAGTTTCTTTGAGTTATAACACTCCATCTATCTATCTAATCTGTCTACGTTCACAATCTGAGTATAATGGGCTTCCCCTTTCGCACGCAATTGTTTCTCGTCCTATTGAATCCAGTCGCAACGATGGAAATCGTAGTGTAGTGTAGGGTCAGGCATTATGGAATTGGCTGTTGGGTGTCTGTTTATTTACATCCTTGGATCTGTTTGTTATTCTAACAGGTAATATGTGATATATCTCTCACTAGTTTGATAAAACCCAAAAAGTTCTTAGGTAGATTCATTCCAGTCTTGGTCTCTCTCTCTTGTCGTGTCACTAGTTTCTTTCGAAACAGTGTGGTGAAAGGATTTTAAGTGCACCTCAAGAGGCTCCTTTCGAGCACTTTACACATGTTATAGAACTTTTTAGGTTCTACGACTTGCCGGTTTCCTCACGATGTTTTCCTTCACCGTTAGAGAGTACTGGCATTGTGCACATAAAATTTTGAACAGAAAAACTCATTGGTGCACGACCGGTTTCGAACCCACGAACTTAGGATCGGAAGGCGGGGCTGCTACCACTAGACCACCAGTGCTCTTCTAGTCTTACAGAAGACCAAGAAGAAGTTGGAGATCCCCAATGATATGATCGGTAGCAACATCCAAACCGACGAGTTTTTAAAGCAATAAGTTTAAGATCTTGATCAGTTTAAGACCACGTCTGGGCTGTTTTGGTACCTACTATGTTTTAGTAGTCAGTGGTATCTCTGAATAAGAAGACAGATGTAACTCTTCAATGGTGAAAAGTATCTACCTAATTGCTTTTTAAATAGTTGACACAGATGTAGTATTGATAAAAATGCAAACAATGCTCAATTTAAATTAGATTCTAATAGACAGGTGCGGATTGATGCTTGCCAGAATGAGAATCTTAACGACTTTACTACAATAACTGTGTTTATTTTCTTGTCCTCGCTTTAATTAGACATCATACATTACTGGTTAGTGCGGCAAGTAATTGTTTCGTCACAACCCAGTGGTAGGTAGGTACTAGGAAAACTAGTTTTGAGGTTACCTAAACAGACAACTCTACGTTCCAGTTTTTTTACTGGCCAAGCGAATTATTGATTCTTATTTATTTGCAAAAGTCATTCGATGTTACTAATATTTTAACGATCGTTGGAATAAAAACTTCTGAGTTTTGTCTTGTTATGAGGAACTCGGCGTGAATCAGTGATTATTTATAGCTCCAAAAGATCCAAAACCAGTTTATTATCAGAAATGCAAGACGGGCCTCGTACGCGGGTACCAGGCACTCATAACCTACAAGATATCGATTCGTAAACATTCCCTCCAAAAAAATGCCCCGCACAAAAAAGGGGTTACGAAAAAGACCTGTTCGGGATGGTAAAAAAACAGTGAGAATACGAGGGATAGACCTCCGTACCTCCGTCGCTTAGCGGCCGCCCCATTCGTTAAAAACCTCCGGGTACTGGGGCGAGCTACCCCACATTTCTGCTCTGACAACAGAAATAACACTGAGCCGACGCTCTCTACACTTACAATGTTCCGATTGCTTTTCTTCCTCATACGAACATTGCACGACGTTTACCCATTTAACTATTTTAAAACTACACTACACTGACACTAGAGTCCTCCCGCTCACTGACATCGAGATTTTAGTTTTTTTTTGGAAGCGTTGTCGCGTGTAGCGTCTGCCGGCCGGCGGTTTGGAAACAACGCACGCGTCCACAAAGGCCGAGGCACTTTGGCACGTTCACTTGTAACTTTAGTCCGTTTATTACATTATTTCACTGATAATTTGAGGAAAATGTAAGCGTTCGTCTCATAACAGCCGCGGAGCGTGGCGCATTATATTTATGTCGGGAGCAGGTACGCGCGGCTTGTATCGCTCGATCGCACTGGGATCGTTTCGTTCGGGTCGAGTCGGAGGGGGTCGGGAGTTGTCGAAGCAGGGCGGGGGGCAGTACTGCTTTGCCGACGTAGACAAGAAGGGCGCTAGTCGAAACTCAAAAGCCTGTTTTATCGACACAGTTTAGGTAGGTATGGTATAGACAGGTGGCGGGCGACTGTTCTTTTCATAGATTTATAATCCTATAGATTGCCTACGAGCGTATACCCGAGCAAGACGGACAACAAGTACATACAATTTTTGGGTTGCCACATCATACTATTTTCACCCAACCAAGCATAAGCTATGATGTCGCGCGGCTCCAGTTGTTTGTTTAATGATGTTTAATTAAAGCTAGTTTCTGCAGTTTAATAGTTTGTACCCTCCTCTAGGTTACGCCATTTTAATATCTTCTAAGGAATGAGCTAGAAAAAAGCCTACACAGCTCAGTTGGTAGCCTTCTGCGCCGTAGGCCGTGGGTTCAATCCTACCGAGAACAAACATTTGTGTGATGTGATACTAGACGTTTGTTCTCTGCCTGGGTGGTTGTGATTTGGCTTATTTTGGGGCAATATAGTGCTGTGTGGAGCGTCCACCAATATTTATAAAAAATAAAATAAAAAAAACAGGGCGAACTGGCACTAAGCTGGCATTTTAGACATTGACATTAGAACCCTAGGCCCCGCGAGCTAGAGTCCTTGATTTTCCTAGTGAGGGGGACAGAACTAGCTAGTGGTGCTATTCTTCACATTCTACCACCTACCAATAGTTTAACTATGTTACTGCACCAGCTAGGTAAAATTTTTATTAATAAAAAACAATTTATTTATTTATCATTCATTTATTTATTCTACATCCCTACTCATCAGAAACCGTAATTCAAAAGTTTAATTTATAACGCGTGCTTCAATTTTAAATTAAGTATAGGTATAAACAATACATCTTAACAGGAGTAAGCCAGCTTATGCTAGAGCTGACCATAAGCCTGAGCAATGCCACCACTTTGCCCTGAAGCGCGAAGTGGTGGCATTATGAATACAGCTATCCTCAGAACATCACTATGAATATGTCATAAATACATTAAAATATATCACGTGTAGGTACGTATTTATTTATTAGACGATAAATATTTAATAGTTTGTATTTAACAATTTCAGATGAGAATATTTTCTTAATTCACACTTTTTAAACCAAGATTTTTGAACATACTTTTTATATCCAGAAAAAAAAGCGGAGATACCGTTTATGTTGAAATAGCCCAAAAGTTTTTTAGTCCGTAAGTTTCTTGCCTGTTCTTCTAGGCTTTGGTCGCGCGCGAGGAACTGGCGGTACATTCACCTAGTACCAATTTAAGACGTTTCAAAGAGATCCTTGTGATTGTACTGAATAAAGACCGTTTTGATTTTGATTTTGGAGCTTGGTGACCTGGAGCTTGGTAACCCGTAGCTTTAACCCACCAGCCCAAAGTAGTTGCATCTTTGGGAAATCTGTAAAACAAACATGTTATTATTAGGCATATGTAGGTATTTAATCATACTACGCGATGGTGGTCTCAGACATAAAATAACTACCAACTTCTCATATGAAAATCGTGAGGAGACTTAAATTATTAAAATGTGCTAAAAAAATAAATTAAATGAAATTAAAATATATGTACCTACTTCCTATACCTATATTATATTTTTTTTTCATTATGTACTTAAGTCGAACAAACCTTATTTCTTTGAATAAGGTAACAATAAGTTGCGACATTGTCATTTTTTTCTAGATTATTGTGTGTATTTGAACTTATCCTAACATATCAGAGTCGAATCCACCCTAAAGTTGTTCGTTTCCCAACATTTTTGGCAAATAGATTTTGTTTTAGTTGGCAGCCCGAAAGATCGTATAACCCAGCCAAATTATGTTTCTATAGAACTGTATCGGTTTGAATAGCCATGTCATTTGTGTGGTTTATAGTAACCTATACTCAATTTTACAAAATAATTAAATTCTAGAAATCTACTATGATATGTGATAGAAAGTAAACACAACCGTTAAATGATTAATTGTGGACACTGTGCATTCTCCGTTTTATAGTTTAATTGACAAATAGAACATAAAAGTGCTACTTACCGAAGGAAGCTTAATTTTCAGTTTTCCGAGCTGTATCATTATCACAGCCTAAAATACTACAATGCACCACATTATAAACTTAACTCTACGTATACTGGGACCTAGGCACACACTATTTTCAAAGAACTTTGGCACTAAACACCTGTAAACTCACAAGCACCAAGCGGTTTGTTTAGCACCAAACTTGGTGCTAAACAATCAAAAACGTATACGCAGAAAGGGACAGAACATTTATATTATATTTCTCTCACTCATAGGTATAATTTGAATTATTGCGTCTCTCTTACTCTTGGTATTATTATTTGATGCTCTATCTATTGTATACTTGATCTAAGGTTCTTTTCGATGAAGATGCGCTTGAAGTAATCCTACTCAATGTTTGGTTTATCTGCCACCTCAACAATCACTAAAAAAAGAGTAGAAACCTTACTTACGTAGACCAAAGTCCAATTTTCAGGATTCAAATAAGTAATAGGTATTCAAAATCTATCTCTGTGATATATATTTTTTATTTATTCATAAATGAACAACGCATCATGAGAGGAATAACAAAATTTTTATAAAAATGAAATAAAACAATCGCACCGAAACGGTGACAAAACTTAAAAATGGGTTTAATGCACTTGTGTGATGTTTGCTGGACACTGCCGAAAAATGATTGATTGGATTGATTGATTTTTTAGTTTTTGGCGAATCAAAAGTTCATTTAATTTTTGGCGGATGTATGAAAAAGAAAAGTATTTTTTATGCATTTTTTTTTATACAACGTTAAAACAAAATGAGTTACGTGTAGTAATAATACATTCAAATAATAATATTAGCTAGGTACCTACTATTATTTTTTCTATGTCATTCATTAATTAGTCAGGTAAAAAAAAAAAAACTTAAAAGAACTTATTTTATAAACACTAAAAACAATAAAAAGATTTTTGATTAGTATGTGAGGTACTTACTAGAGCACTAGTGGTCTAGTGGTGGCGGCCCCGCCTTCCGATCCTTAGGTCGTGGGTTCGAAACCGGTCGTGCATCAATGAGTTTTTTTGTTCTAAAATGTATGTGTACAGTGCCAGTATTCTCAAACGGTGAAGAAAAACATCGTCAGGATATTGCAGAACCTTTTATGTTCTAAAAAAACACGGGCCAAGTGTTTGAAAGGAGCCTCTTTGAGGCGCACATTACTTATAATCCTTTCACCACACGGTTTCGAAAGAAACTAGTGACACGACAAGAAGAAGAAAAATTAGTAATAACTTTTCCGAATCTATTTAATAATCTATGTAAGTAGGTACATAACACCATCGTGCAAAGTTTTTCTCGGTACCCCAAGTATGAGTTTTGCTTACCAAATTTCGTATTTCGTTTTTCGTAACGTCAGGCCTTTTTTGTATGGAGATTCGATAAGCGCCTCCATCGGGCATCTCTCTCTCTCTTGTCGTATCACTAGTATCTTTCAAAAGGATTTTAAGTGCGCCCCAAGAGGCTCCTTTCGAGCACTTGACACATGTTATAGGTAGAACTTTTTAGGTTCCACGACATGCCGGTTTCCTCACGATGTTATTCTTCA
This sequence comes from Chloroclysta siterata, assembly GCA_932294275.1. Classification (NCBI taxonomy): domain Eukaryota; kingdom Metazoa; phylum Arthropoda; class Insecta; order Lepidoptera; family Geometridae; genus Chloroclysta; species Chloroclysta siterata. The sequence continues at coordinate 6,536,815 of OW028595.1, forward strand.
CCGTTTGAGAGTACTGGTTTTTTTTTTTTTTTTTTTTTTTTCAAATTCAAATTCAATTTATTAATAACTAGCGGCCTGTCCCAGCTTCGCATGGGTGGACATAAATTTTTTCAACGTTTTAGGATAAACTTAGACCGTGGTGGGTTCGAGTCACTTCTAACTCGCGCCTTGCCCGGGCCCGCGCTGGGTGAGAACGCGCCCCGTGATCTTATATTTTTTAAATCTTTTGAATGGAATGTCCGATTTGAAAAATTCAAGAAGTAATGTATAGGTATTGAACCATTCTTGAATATGAAAAGATTTATTTGGATAAGGATTTATACCAAGGTACAAATAAAGACCCTTTTCTAGCGGCGGCATTTCAATTAAATTACTATAATAAAAGAACACTTATTGTGACATAACTATAATAGTTAGACATATGCTGTCGCGACATTTTTTGTAGATGATGACGTTTTCTACAAAATCGTAGTACATTATTTTGTTCTATCATCAATAGTTTTCGCAGCGCACGCGATGTAAGGTTTTCTTTTTCCACCTTGGGTTACATTATTAGAGTTTTGGAAAGGATCCCTGATTTTTTTGAAAATATAATATAGCCTATGTTACTCAGGGATAATGTAGCATTCTAATGGTGAAAGAATTTTTGAAATCGGACCAGTAGTTTTTGAGCCTATTCGTTACATACAAAACAACAAAACAACAAAACAACAAAACAACAAAAATACAAATCTTTTCTCTTTATAATATTAGTGTAGATTAGTGTAGATAACTGTACAACATTACGGACCGCGTCGAATGCGTTATACTAGCTAAGTTAAAACTATTAACGAACATTAACATAATGAGATCATATAAAATAAAAACTTTGTAGCAGGAAACAAATAATTACACAATCAACATAAATAAAAATCAAAACAATAAAATTAAATAATATAACCAATAAACATCTGCAAGTAAAATTAAAATTAGAACGTATTAAAAATAAAAGATATAATAAAGTATTGCACAAAATCGTTACCTATGTTATTGAGGGACAGTACCTACTGTAATTAAAACTAATTACCTGCCTATTTACATCTCTAGGGTCTCACAGAAACTCAAACATGTTTCCTCAATGACTTTCCAATCATCCGCAAACACGTCAATCTGAGGATGCATGGTGATAAGGTCGTTCAGTTTGCGTTGGGCTCTGCAAATCGGTGATTGCTGACGTGACACTGTGCGCGCCCAAGTGACTGCAAATAAGGGCACTCTTCCAGTGCGGAATCTGGCCCTGTTCTCTGGTACATATAATTGAATGGCTTTGCTCAGTAGCTTAGGACAATCAAGTCGACCCCGGAGTATGCGCCATAATGTTAGAATTTGGTCATTAAGTCTTCTAGTTTCAGCTGAATTAAAACCTAGTGCACCTTGAAGATATTTAGTGGGATACAGAAATGGGTAATATCTGTAAAGCTTCTGGAAAAGAAAACGCAAGAAGCGTTTTTGCACTTTTTCTAGCATAAGTGTGTAAGTGAGTTCATACGGGTTCCACACACATGCACATGGTATTGTGCACATAAATTTTTGAACAGAAAAACTCATTGGTGCACGACCGGTTTCGAACCCACGACCTTAGGATCGGAAGGCGGAGCCGCTACCACATAGACCACCAGTGCTCTCCGTGCTCATAGTGCTCTCTATCGGGCGTGCTGAGAACTCGCGAGTCTCCAAACAAAAAAGGCAAAACTCACACTTGGTACCTAATTTTCTAGTTGCTTTATTCTATTTAGTCCACACTATTTAGGTACACACAGATACAGAATAAGCTACACAAAGTAGAATAAAAACCGGCCAAGTGCGAGTCGGCCTCGCGCACGAAGGGTTCCGTTTGTTGTATGGGAGCCCCCTTAAATATTTATTTAATTATCTTTTTTTGTATTTTAGTTATTCTCGAAGTTAATACTTACACCTACGATACTATACCGCCGGTTTCTGAAAGCTCGATCAAAACTAATCGGATGTCAAGTCACTCGCCATTTCAGCTATTACATCGAATAAGATAGAGATAGCAAGTGCCTTGACATCCGATTAGTTTTGATCGGCCTTTCAGAAACCGGCGCGGCGGTCAATCTACGATGTATTTACTTACGCCTATTTACGTGGCTGGCACTAGCGATGTTACGACTCGGGTTACCAACCCGGTTCAACCCGGGTTGAGCTTCAAACCGTTCAAGTCGGGTTGAACCTATGCCAAACCGATCTGGACGAGTTGAGTAAGCGAGCGGTTTGTTGATCGCTGTCCCTCTTCAACTCACGCACGGTGCGGCGCGGAACCGCGAGTCGGTACTTCGGGTCGGACCGAACCGAAATATGAAAATGAGATTGACTTGACAAAGTCGATTCAATTTGTTCTTGGGTTCTACGAATGAATTAAATTTGTATTCATACCGGATTATGAATACAAATTTAACTCATTCATTTCGGTTCCCATAACACAAAATTCTAGCATGAGCAATACAAATTGGTTCGTCGTATTGACTTTGTCATTTCGGTTTGTAACCCGGTTTCAAACCGGTTTACATATATTTTTGCGGTTCGATTTACAAGTCGGTTTGCTTATTTTTCAGACCGGTTTGAGTCGGTTTGAAAAATTTCGAGATCGTTACATCGCTAATCGATACATAACGTTAACTGTCAAACGCTGGCTGACTGAGTGCTGCCAACTTAGTTTTGTTTCTTTAGTGAATAGCGTTATGAATTTATTGTAGGAACTGCACTGGATGGCGCGGCGGGACATAAACCATTTTATTTTTTATTGTTTTATCGTAGTTTATTAATTACGGGGATCTTTTGTCTCTAAAAATTCTTTCAAACCGGGCCAAAAATCTAAGCGTAATTAATAATGATGCAAGATGCCAAGATTATTGCATAAGCCCGAATTTATTCATTCAAATTCAAATTCTTTATTCAATAAAAATAAAATAACATTACAGAATCGTTCCAATGCGTTATATATAAATAATAGCGTTACAGCTCAGTTGCTTGATGCTTGCTTAATTGTCGGTTTCCACCCCACACAGATCAATCATATTTTAGCATAAAACAGCAACTCAAGCTGGCAACTACTAATTTTGATTTGACACTGACATAAAAGTTCTTGTTGTCCGCCGCTACCAACTCAAAGTTGCCAACCATACGAGGTTCCTCGTACAAATACGAAATTTGTGGTCTTTGGTACGAAGTAAAAACGACACTGTCAGCTTCCTACAAAGTCAAAGTCAAAAGGCATTAATTTTGTATAAGGCGAATACGAGAGCTAATGTGACTCTCGCTTGCTCGTTTCGACACGTTCATATTCAAGACTGCTTCAATACCTATAAATAACTTTTTAAATTATTTAAATCAGACATTCCATTCGAAAGATATTATGGATTCAAAAATGTAAGTATTAGAAAAAAAACACGTGGTCACCGCTACTCCGCTCAGCTCTATGCGATGTAGGCATAAGTGTGTGTGTGAATGTGTTCAATTTTAAATTTTAGAATTTTTTGTAAAATACTTGTGCGAAGTCGGGACGGGCCGCTAGTATTTTTATTAAAAACCTCGCTGATGAAATTCGCTGGAGGAGCCTAACTTTTTATCATGTTAATTGATCGAGTGAGCGAAGCGAACGAAGATCTTAGTTTCAACTTGGGTGATTTGGCATTTTATGTATGTACGTATGTTTGTCTGGCGATAACTTTAGAACCGTTGATCCGATCTGCATGAAATTTGATATGTCGATAGCTTGTACTTGAGAAATTTACTGGTAAGTATATGAGTAAAATCGGATGAAGGGTTTTTGAGAAATGGGGTTTTTAAGAGGGCAAAAATAAAAAAGTTACATAAAAAATCTAGTTCAAAAAAAAATCATAAAACTCAATATGTCATATGAAAGGGCTTTGTTTGGACATCCCAAAAAAAAATTTACTTTTTTTTTGGGACGCTCGGTTTTTGAGATAAATCAAAAAAAGTTAAATTAAGATAACCATGGTTATCTTAATTTAACTTTTTTTCGATCAGCGATCCAAGAGCTCCCATCTCTAAGAGGGTCGTTGACATCAAGGTTTTTCTACTGGTCGGCCAGTTCCTTTGCTTTTTCTTATTTTTTTTCTTGAAATAAGTTAAGGGAGGTACTCAGTTCTCATAAAATGGTGACGACGACCAGGTCTGATGATGGAGCCAAGGTCTGTTCAACGGAACTCTTCAATAAATAGGCCAATAGAGTTGAAACTTGGTTACCATACAAAGTTAGTAGGCGGTAGTCAGACAAAAGTCCAAAGATAATGTTTGGACTTGCCTCTGACTACTACCTACTCAAAGTTTTGATGCGATGAAATTATATTATATAGTTTTATCCTAATTTTCGCTTATTTTTTTTGACTTCTGTGATGATAAGTGAAGGTTTGATATCCATAGGAGATTTATACCTGCTTGAGGAAAAAATCTATAGTTTTTAGTTGGCAATGGCAACCCTATACCAGCCAGCCGCTGAGCCGCTGAGTTGACCGCTACTCAAGTCGAGCCGATTTCGTTGACTTGTTCGGCTAAAAGTTCTGTTTTACAGTATATTTCATGTATTTTTCAGCAGTAACATCTGCTCTTATGTTTAGATCGTGAATATATAATGGTTCGACCAAGGAAAACAGTGAAAATAAGTCAAAACAATGCTAATAACATGGAGACTAGTAGCAGCTCTGGTAGCGAAGGTTTCTCTTACGGGAGGAAACGCTTTCGGGTCCTATCAGCCTGGAAGACGTGTCTTGGAGTGACGTGTTTCTGCATTGCAGTGTTTATCGGCGTTCAAGGATACCTGGAAACTAGAGTTAACACTCCATTTGATACAAAAAAGGTATACTATCCTAGAAAACTTATTTAGAAAGAAAACTTATTTATTAACCCATAAAGAAAAATATACGCTAAATAAGGTGGGTAATAGGTACAGCGCAAAAAGAAAATAAAAGAATACATTCAACACAAAAATAAAATTAAAATTAAAACTAAAATAAATGAAAAAAACACTGTAATGTGCAAAACATATAAGGTGATGACAACTGCTTATGTACACTGCATATTTTAACATTAAATTTATTAATTTATGAAATAAAAATAAATAATTTGATTTGTAATAAATTTATATTTCAGATAGTCAGTGAACGTCTTTCGGGACCATTTATACCAGAGAGGTTCTGGGGTACTTACCGGCCCGGGGTCTACTTGGGTCTGAAGAGCCGGGAGCCCAAATCTCCAGTCTTCGGGCTCATGTGGTATGAGATGAGTGTGAAATCTAGGAAAGGCATCAGGTAAATAAATTAGAAGTAAATATTAACAAAAAGCTTAGTTTAAGGTGAAGACAAGAGCTAATGTGACTCTCGCTCGCACATTTTGACATGTTGAAAGATATAAAATCACTGAACCCAAACCCATTTCATTTTGATCAATACATGTTTACCTACTCAAAAGTTTGCTTTACTAGTTTTCGTACTTAAGCAAACTTTTAAGTACAAAAACTTGTATCAATCAAAACATAATTTTTACTAAACTCTGTGCAATGTGATTGCACACGAAATGGTTATTGCGATTTTTCGAAAATGAGTAGTGATTTTATATCTTTCAACATATCGAAACGTGCGAGCGAGAGACACATTAGCTCATGTCTTCGTCTTATGGCACACAGCAGTAGGCGCGGATCCGAAAATGTGACTGATCGATATAGTGCATTCTGCATCATTAGACATGTTTACAATATGTAATATGACGGTCTGACCAAAATGTTGTACAGTGTTGTAGTTCCTTGTGGACAAAGTCGTGGGGCGAACACTGTGTGACGTCACACGGCTATTAGGGTTATGGACATGTACAACGGTGGATCCGCGCTTGCATAACAGTGTGAAATATCCACTATAGTTGCGTTAAACACTCGCTGCAAAATCGGTTATATAAATCATAACACTAGTGTTGAGAGTACTCGGCGCGGGCGCATGCACGTTATCGATAAAAAGAATGACTCGGCGAGAGCGCCCGGTGATTGCGCGGTCGGAGAGCTCATTATCGGTAGTTCTTATCGACTCCAATAATGCACATCTCTGCGCTTTCAATTCAATTTTTCAATCTCTTGATTCAAGAGGAAGGTTTATATGTATAAAACATGCTTAATATAGAGCAACACTGATAATTTAAGAGGTTTCTAATGTGATGCCGTAATTAACATATTTTTTTTCGCTTACATTAAAAACGCTGGCTGAACCGTTTGTACGAGATAGATCAAAATAATGTAATACAGTATTGTACACCTTAAAAAGGTCTACAAAAAAGTCCGCGATGGTATATGTCTATCTCTTAGGGATACCCCACAATAACCGTGCGAAGCCGGGGCGGGTCGCTAGTGCGACTATAATATTTGTATATATTTCAGACATGAATGCAGGCAGGAAGATAATCTACCCTCGTACGGCTGGCTGCGCCACAACGGCGATACGTTCGGCGAGCAGCTGATATTAGATCCGCCGCACAGGATAGTCACATCATTCATTAAGAACGCAGCGGCCACCGGGGCGACGCAGTGGACTGTCAGAATTAATGTGACAGCTCAGGTAACAAACCATGTTTTTTTTTTTTTTTTGTTCCAATTTCATCTGCGATCAGTCTTCAGACTATGAGCAGGTTTGTGGTGGGTCGTTTGTCTTTTAGAAGGTGCACTCCAGCGAGTGCTTCTCCTTTTCTTCGGCATCATGTCAACCCATCTAGTTCCATGATGTGCTGTCTGCGTAACCTCTTGGGGTAGTTGATGGTACTGAGCTGTGCAGCTAGGCCATATATTAACATACCATGTTATTTTTTTAAACAAATACCTGAACAAGCAAATGGCCCACCTGATATTAAGTGGTAAACATCACCTATAGCATTGCCACGTAACTCACGCACTATAGGAACGTGCCATACGATGCACTGCCTTCGTTAATCAACTCGAGGCATACAGATGTTAAGCCTCATGTGCCTGTAATCTGAGCTCTACTACTCTTAAATGATCTTCTTTTCTTTGTTTATGGCACCTGTCCATCATTCGACAGACAATTTTGCCAGTGTCAAGTGATATAGATAAAAAAGACTTGACTAAAAAGTATTCATTCAATACAAATCACTTGACACTGGCAAGATTGTCTGTCGAATGACAGACAGGAGCCATAAATGGAGAGAAGAAGAAGATTAAAGTCAAGTCAGTCCATAGTCAAGTCGGCTGTCATTTCACTGCCTTCACAGCTCAGTTGGTAGTAGCTCTGCCTTCTGCACCGTAGGCCGTGTGGGTTCGATCCCAACAGAAGACAAAATAAAAAAAATAAAAAATGCGGAACTTTAAACAAATGGGGTAGGTAACACAATAAGAAACGATGATAGCTACAGTAGTTATAAAAACTGTGACGTAACCACCAACGCCCACCTCCTAGATTTAGGTATGGAGAGTTCCATAAACAGAATGGTACAAAGTAACAAGACAAAAACTAGTTTAAAGCATACCAAAAACTTAAAACTAATCTAAATGAAAAACAGGAGCAATTTAACGTGGGTAATCGTAATCGGTAGGTACACAAGAGAATTGATACATCACCGCACTATGAGTGACTGTGATACATCTGAAAGGTGTAATGGCTATACAAGGTGTTCCATAAGTTGTGTATATAAACTTCAGGGGGCTAAAGTAAACATCAATATGAACAACTTTTTCTAAGGAACCAACACTGTGAACGTGAAAAAAAAAACAGCTGTTTCATACATTTTAGCCAGGTAGGTATTGAACTTTTGTATGAAACAGCTGTTTTTTTTTCGCGTTCACAGTGTTGGTTCCTTAGAAAAAGTTGTTCATATTGATGGGTACTTTAGCCCCCTGAAGTTTATATACACAACTTATGGAACACCTTGTATAGCCATATGTCTTGGCTATATTCTATTCTAGTCTTATATGAGGGATGATTTGTGTGATGAACATAGATGTTTGTTCTCTGTCTGGGTGTTAATACGAGCCCTCCTTAGCCTGGGGCTAGACATTGCTCTGTGGAAAGTCCACCAATATTAATTAATATTTATTAATTTCCAGAACAATGCCGACACGCCACTAATGCTAGTGTGGTACGGCGCGCTAGACGAGAGCGAAGGGCAGCTGTGGACTGAGAAGGGCGCCATCTTGGGCCATACGGCCGTACATCGCAACTTTAGGGTGCAATTCCATACCGTCCATGGTAATACGACCACAACCGTCAATCTCTCTCTCTTGTCGTGTCACTAGTTTCTTTCGAAACAGTGGTGAAAGGATTTTCGAGCACTTGACACATGTTATAGAACTTTATAGGTTCTACGACATGCCGGTTTACTCACGATGTTTTCCTTCACCGTTTGAGAGTACTAGCATTGTGTACATAAATTTTTGAACAGAAAAACTCATTGGTGTACGACCAGTTTCGAACCCACGACCTTAGAATCGGAAGCCGGGCCCGCTTCCACTGGACTACCAGTACGTATTAACAAAAAAATATATTATATCAGCTATCTGGTTCACATATTACAAGCTTTGGCTTAGTTTGGGGCTAGATAGTGCTGTGTGGAAAGACCACCAATATTTATTTAATTTATTTCAGGTAAAGTCCTCCATACATCACAGACCGAAGCTCATCTCTCGGGGCTCAATAACTTGAAAGAGAAGATTTATACGTTATTGCAAGCCGAGCCTCATCCAGGTCTGGGGCGGATAGCGGTCTTAGCGCCGGACCCTGAGCTGAACGAGCCGGTAAGTACGTCCAGACGTCAAGCTATGACGAAAAATCTTGGATGAAGCTATGAATATGTAGCTTCATCCAAGAAGTCCCCGGAATAAGCCATGACGGAAGATCTTATAGAGCAGGTAATAGTTTCCAGGCTTGAGGCTAAAACGAAGGATCCAGGGGGAAGATCTGAATGAGGCTTAGAGCTGATTTCACCATACTCTGTTAGTTGCTAATCAAGGATTAACAGGCCGTTAAATCTAACATTAGATGTCAAACCCACTAATAGCTCAGTTGATAACTCTGCCTTCTGCACTACAGCGCACCTACGGCCTACAGGCCGTAGGTTCGATCCCCAGAACAAACATTTGTGTAATGTACATGTAAATATTGTCAAGGGCTCGTCCGGGGAAGTACTACCACCACTCCTTTTTCTGCCGCCAAGCAGCAACGCTGTGTTTCGGTTTGAAGAGTGTGGTTGCCGGTTTACAGGCACATGAGGCTTAACATCTGTATGCCTCAAGTTGATGGACGCAGGGCAGTTCATCGTAGGGCACGTGCTCGTGCGTGACTTACGAGGCTTTGTCAAGGCGACGGTTACCGTCCGTACCATCAGCGGGTAATAAAAAAAAGGTTTATTTATAAGTCTTGATAGTTATATGTCAGACCTGTAGATGGAGTCACGGTCGCATTAGTACCGTAGTAGCATGTCCCTGAGTTATTCGTCGAGTGCTATTAGAATCCGATGGCGCAGTTGGTATCGAGGGGAAGGTCGTGGGTTCAAATCCCACTTGGATAAGAACTTTTGGGACTATATTAAAAATCTCTAATAAAAAAAATCTCTTTTTTTAAGTCTTTTCAAAGTCAAAAGGTATTTATTCAATAAAATCACAAGGATCACTTTGAAACGTCTTAAAGCTAGGTGACTCTAGGTGCCAGTTCCACGCGACCAAAGCCTAAAATAACAGGCAACTAACTTACGGCTTGGTTTCTACCGCTCGTTTGTATGATCCTTGTTACAATGTATTAAAATACAATATTGAAACTCCAATATTAAAATACAATCGAATTTAGTGAGCCGTAGGCATAGCAGAAAAAGGTAATCAAATTAATAAGACAGCACACGTTTTTGTTTACATTTTCACTGTGGTTGTGTTTTTCAGGGTAAAGAAGTAAATTTCGTGCCAGTACAGTTCCTAGTACAAACCCCGTACGTGGTAGATATAGTGTATACCTGTGAAGGGGCGCCACCGCCTCTCAAACAAACGCAGTACAGAAATGCTTTGGAGCAAGAGAGAATTACTTTCGACACGCGGTTTGAGGAAACTTTCAATCTTAGCCAGAAGGGGTAAGTGATATTATACAAGGTGTTCCAATAATTGTGTATATAAACTTCAGGGGGCTAAAGTACCCATCAATATGAATAACTTTTTCTAAGGAACCAACACTGCTGAAAAAAAACAGCTTTTTCATACAAAAGTTCAATACTAACAGCCTTCACAGCTCAGTTGGTAGTAGCTCTGCCTTCTGCGCCGTAGGCCGTGGGTTCGATCCCCACCGAGAACAAACATTTGTGAACATTAAGAGTAGTAGGCTTTGTGTGTGGCTCGTCCGGGGAAGTACTACCACCACGCCTTTTTCTGCCGCCAAGCAGCAACGCTGTGTTTCCGTTTGAAGAGTGTGGTTGCGTAATTACAGGCACATGAGGCTTAACATCTGTATGCCTCAAGTTGATGGACGCAGGGCAGTGCATCGTAGGGCACGTTTCTATCGTGCGTGACTTACGAAGCAATGCTTTGTTATAGGTGATGGTTACCACTTAACATCAGGTGGGCCATCTGCTTGTTCCATAAACTACTTGTATAAAAAAAAACATAGATGTCTGGGTGTTATATAATATAAACAGTATGTATTTATAAAAAAAAAGTATTCATGTCTTATATCAGCTATCTGGTTCCCATATTACAAGCTCTGGCTTAGTTTGGGGCTAGATAGTGCTGTGTGAAAAGTCCACTTATGTTATGTTAATACCTACCTGGCTAAAATGTATGAAACAGCTGTTTTTTTTTCGCGTTCACAGTGTTGGTTCCTTAGAAACAGATATATATTGATGGGCAGTTTAGCCCCCTGAAGTTTAGATACACAATTATTGGAACACCTTGAACAGCGCCATCTAGCATGGTCGTTTATTTTATAAGTTTAGCTAATGTTAAGTGGTAACCATCACCTATAACAAAGCATTGTCCCGTAAGTCACGATAGGAACGTGCTTTACGATGCACTGCCCTGCGTCCATCAACTCGAGGCATACAGATGTTAAGCCTCATGTGCCTGTAATTACACCGGCAACCACACTCTTCAAACGGAAACACAGCGTTGCTGCTTGGCGGCAGAATAAGGCGTGGTGGTAGTACTTCCCCGGACGAGCCACACACAAAGAGCTCTACTACTCTTATTCATTCATTGTTACATTTTGTTAAAATAGGTCTTAGGGAACAAAATAGATGATAAATATATCATTATTGGTTACCAAAGCAAATAAAGATACACTTTTTTTGCTTAAAAACTAACAATAGTAGTAATACAATGGGCGGCCTTATCGCTAAAAGCGATCTCTTCCAGGCAACATTGGTATGGACAGGGTGAACATATTTTCTTGGCTTTAAACCAACAATTGTAGTAATACAACGGGTGGCCTAATCGCCAACAGCGATCTCTTCCAGGCAACCTTGGGATGGACAGAACAACATTAAAAAGTTAGAGGGTAGCAACAATTAAAAACCGCATATAATTAAAAACATTAAATTAAATTTAGCAATTTATAACAATTAATTAAATTGTACAATTTTTTTTATTTTTAGTGTACTTTTGTTCAGTTCAGTTCACATTAAGGTATTTTCATACATTCAAAATGTGCATGACCCCCAAGACATGAGCCCCTATGTATTCTTTGGACAGGATTGAAGTGAAATTAAATGAAATGTTTATTTGCGAGAAATATGGTTTAGAAATAAGTTCTTAGTAGGTAAGTAGTATCACATGTTTCACCAAATCACCAATTGGCATGCAAATTATTACTTTGTTTCAATAAAATAATATTATCACTAAATTAAATTAGGTACATTGAACACAAAGAAGAGATAAGGGGGAGGAAAAACAAAATGTCCAAGAGCCCCGCATTCTTATTTGCCAGCTACTAAACTCCTATATTTTCCAGGTATTCATCAGAAGATATTGACATAGCGAAAGCGGCCATGTCCAACATGATAGGAGGCATTGGCTACTTCTACGGCGCGGGACGGGTCCAGTCGCCGTACACGAAGGAACCAGTACCTTACTGGCGCGCGCCGTTGTATACCGCCGTCCCTAGTAGGTGAGTACGTAAGAGTGAGTCAATAAGTCCCTTTTGGGTCACTTTAGACCCTTCTAAACTGACCCAAAAGGGACTTATTGACTCAAATAGGGATTTGGGAGACACTTTGGACTCTATTTGGGAGTCTACTCAGACTCTACTTGGGAGTCACTTTAGACCCAGATTTGGAGTCACTTCAGACTGTATTGCGGGGTTACGGGGATTTGTGACTTTATTACAAGGGTTTATGGTTGTAATTAGGTTGAACTTGAAACTGTTTAAAAACCTTTGAATCAGTTCGATGTAGCTGTTTATGTGTGTGTAAGTAGATGTTCAAGCGGACAGTTTTTAGCTTTGATTTTGTATGTGACACGCAATCTAGTTGATTGTTGATCGAAGTCTACTACTCTTAAAAGTTTTCAATCAGTGGGTCAATAGAGGCCTGTAAGTCTTAACAGCAGTGTGGCTGAAGAATATATTATTCTTCCATCAGATCTTTCTTCCCCCGAGGTTTCCTCTGGGATGAGGGTTTCCACAACCAGCTGATAGCGCGCTGGGATCCCAGCATTACGGTGGATATCGCCGCGCATTGGCTGGATCTTCTCAACGTGGAGGGATGGATACCGCGGGAGCAGATTCTAGGTAAGGGGCCATCTATAAATAACGTCACACATTAAGGGGGCGAGAGGGGGTCGACGAAGTGTGATAGGAGTGGGGAGGGGTCCTAAATTTTGTGATATCACATTTTTTTAAATATAATCGTTTTTATCTTATTAAAAAATCTCAATCACAATAAAATTTAGTCTTGTATTTTACAACACGAAATTCAATTAAAATAGAATTTAAATGGAAATAAAAATAATTTCGGAACACTGCTGTTATAATTTTATAAATTTCTAAATGTAACATCACACTAGGTAGGGGGGGGTCTCAATGTGACCAGCTGTGACAAGGACGAGGGGTCAAAAAATCATGAAATTCGTGTGACGTAATTTATGGATGGCCCCTAAGCTACCAATAGGCTTAAGAAGTCTAGTGCTGGGAAGATTTTATTATAGATTTTTTACAAAATACACTTGATGATGAATGAACAGAGCTTGAAAATAAAATAATAAATATATAAATATTGGTGGACATTCCACACAGCACTATCTAGCCCAAACTAAGCCAAAGCTTGTAATATGGGAACCAGATAGCTGATATAATAGGTACATTATGTACATACTTTTTTTTTGCAAATACATACTTACAATAATAACACCCAGACAGAGAACAAACATCTATGTTCATCACACAAATATTTGTTCTCGGTGGGGATCGAACCCACAGCCTACCGCACAGAAGGTAGAGCCACTACCAACGGAGCTGTGAAGGCTGTCACCTAGAAATTGAATTGAAAAAATAAATAAATTAGAACAAAATGTTATGCAGATTACAGTGCTGCTTTAGAAAAATATTAATGAATAAGTTCTTAGTGAAGTTATGCTAAAAATGTAGGTCAATGTAAAATTACTCATTAGCCGGCTATTGTGGCTAGATTGTAATATGTAGAGTACTTCAGTGTACGTTTTAAAAAAATACACAGCGCTACGGGCTTGTGTTAAAAAATATATGGAGCATAATTTCGAACAAGGCACAGATACTGTGGGTATGATTATAAAAGTCGTAACTTTAATTAAAAATAATAATAATTAAAAAAATGGTGTAATAATAATACAGTAAGTGTATTTTTTTTAAGCAACGAGTGCGATTCCTGGCTAGCTGCAGGTAGCTCAACTGTTTCATGTGTATCTACACTTCTACACTAATATTATAAAGAGGAAACATTTGTATTTTTGTATGTAACGAATAGGCTCAAAAACTACTGGTCCGATTTCAAAATTTTTTTCACCATTAGAATGCTACATTATCCCTGAGTAACATAGGCTATATTATATTTAAAAAAAAATCAGGGATCCTTACTAAAACTTCAATAATGTAACCCAAGGTGGAAAACAAAAACCTTACATCGCGTGCGCTGCGAAAACTATTGAAGATAGAACAAAATAATGTACTACGATTTTGTAGAACACGTCATCATCTACAAAAAATGTCGCGACAGCATATGTCTAACTATTATAGTTATGTCACAATAAGTGTTCTTTTATTATAAAAAATTAATTGAAATGCCTCCGCTAGAAAAGGGTCTTTATTTGTACCTTGGTATTAATCCTTATCCAAATAAATCATTTCATAATTAAGACGGTTTCAATACCTATAGATTACTTCTTAAATTTTTCAAATCGGACATTCCATTCAAAAGATATGACGAAATTAAAAATGTTAACGGGTCCACGGATCACGCGCGGGGTGCGATTTCACTCACTCAAGGAGAAGCGCGTGCAAATGTATGAAATAAGTAGACGCGAGGCTCAAACCCAAGGTCTAAGTTTATCCTAAAATGTTCAAAAAATTTATGACCACCCATGCGAAGCTGGGACAGGCCGCTAGTGTTTTATTTTAAAAAAATAAATGTCTTCTACACTAATATTATAAAGAGGAAACCTTTGTATTTTTGTATGTAACGAATAGGCTCAAAAACTACTGGTCCGATTTCAAAAATTTTATGACCACCCATGCGAAGCTGGGACAGGCCGCTAGTATTAAATAATTTAAATCAGGTTTTAAATTCAATCGCCAGGTGCGGAGGCCCTAGCCCGAGTTCCAAAAGAGTTTGTAGTCCAAAGCAACGCAGCGGCCAACCCGCCGATGCTGCTACTGACACTGGCCCGCACGGTGCGGCTGCAGCCGGCGCGCTTCCAGCCGCACGGAGCGCACCGCGCCACGCTCGCCGCTATGTGGCCGAGGTTGCAGGTAACTATTGTTATAATGGTAGGTAACAATCATTGTCAATAGCCCAGGTAACAATAATTGTCAAGAGTGCAGGTAACAATAATTGTCAACAGTGCAGGTAACAAAAACAGTCAAGAGTGCAGGTAACAAAAGTAGTCAAGATAGCAAGTAACTAAAAGAGTGTAGGATACAAAAACAGTTTAGGAAGTAGGGAACAAAAATAGTCAAGATAGCAAGTATCGAACAGAGTGCAGGTAACAAGACATGAAAAATTGTTGTCTAAAAGTCAGGTAACAAAAATAGTCAAGACAGTAAGCCTTAGCCCGAGTTCCAAAATAGTTTGTAGTTCAAAGCAAGCACCGATGCTGCTACTGACGCTAGCCCGCACGGTGCGGCTGCAGCCGGCGCACTTCCAGCCGCACGGAGCGCACTGCGCCACGCTCGCCGCTATGTGCCCGAGGCTGCAGGTAACTATTATTGTTAAGATGGTAGGTAACAATCATTGTCAATGGTCCAGGTAACAATAATTGTCAAGAGTGCAGGTAACAAAAATTGACAAGGTTGCGGTAACAAAAAAAATTAAGTACGATTTTTATTTGAATTTTTATGTTACATAATTATTGATATTTGGTTTTTGATTTTTTAGTTTAATTAAAAAAATTGTAAACTTAACGACATTACGCTATCGTATTAGGATAACCTGTAAAGATCGAGTAAGGATGATTAATAAATAATAAAAATTGTTAAGACCATCGAATGTTAAGTCAATATTTCACGTCTTGATTATTGTTATTACCTCAATTTTTTTTTTTATATCTTATAGGTTAAACGTTTGACCGCAATCTCACCTGATGTTAAGTGAAGATGTGGTCAACGATGTGGCACGTTTACCTAGAAAATACCTATTCACTCTTCTCTTGAAAGCATCCAAATTATAGGCATTCGGAAAAACGGACGCCGGTAAGGAATTCCATTCTTTGGCCGTACGCATGATGAATGTTGAAGCAAAGCGCTTGGTGCGGGCAGTTGGTATGTCAACCATGAATGGATGCCTCGTCTCCGTACGTCTGGTGGTCCGATGGTAGAACGGGGATGAGGGGATCAAGCTGTGGAGTTCCGTCGCACACTCTCCGAAATGTATCCTGCTATTTTTGTTACCTGCATTATTGACTAGTCTTGTTACCTGCAATATTGACTTGTCTTGTTACCTACTTGTTTGTAGAATCTTTCCTCCTATAATTTTAGAAGTCATAAATTATTTTCCCAAATAAAAGGGGAAAAAAAGTTCCTGCACTTCAACATTATTGTTACTTAATTAAAATCTCTCCATTTTTAGTCAAAAAATAATTTTTACTATTCATTATAATTATAACTTTCATTCCCCAGGCATGGTACAACTGGTTCCAAACGACACAGAAGGGAGATGAACCCACTACCTACCGCTGGCGCGGCAGAGAGGATGATGGGTTACAACTAAACCCGAAAAGTCTTAGCTCTGGCCTCGACGACTATCCTAGGTAAGGAATAATTGACAGCCTTCACAGCTCAGTTGGTAGTAGCTCTGCCTTCTGCGCCGTAGGCCGTGGGTTCGATCCCCACCGAGAACAAACATTTGTGTGATGAACATAGATGTTTTTTCTCTGTCTGGGTGTTATATAATATAATAAGTATGTATGTACAAAAAAAAGTATATATGTATTATATCAGCTATCTACTTCCCATATTACAAGCTTTGGCTTAGTTTGGGGCTAGATAGTGCTGTGTGGAAAGTCCACCAATCCTACTAATATTGTAAAAGCGAAAGTTTGTAAGTATGGATGGATGGATGTTTGTTACTCATTCACGTAAAATCTATTGAATGGATTTTAGTGAAACTTTACATTAATATAGCTTATATATCAGAATAACACATAGGCTACAATTTATAAAGATATTGTGTGTATTGTCCAAAATATGACGATAAGTGTCAAGTAAGTAGAAAAAAATCTACCATCTGCGAGCTATTCTGGCGTGCGCTGCCAAAACCGCTAGTTACACATATGTACTACGCCACGCTAATATAAGCTACTCGAAAAACTAATCCTGCGCAGGTGAAGTCGCGGGCACCAGCTTGTATTTATTTATTTATTTATCTGATACAGTAATGAGCATATGTTTCGCAGAGCGTCCCACCCTTCGAACATAGAGCGGCACGTCGACTTGCGTTGCTGGATGTACGCGGCGGCGGACGCACTAGCTACCATAGCTAATGTACTACAAGTGGATTCTAGCAAGTGAGTGTCGATCTAGAGATAGCTCAACTGATCCAAATCATTGCCTTAGAGCAGGGATGGCGAACCACTGGCACGCGACACAATAGCATGTTAGCAAATTCAAAAAAATAATAAAAATAATTCTTTTTACAAAAGCTTACTATAAAATATCTGATTATATAGATGACAAAAAAGCTTGGGACTGATGTATGCTCCAACTCATTACAAACACTAAACAATTAAGGAGGTACCATCATAAAATTGTAAAAAGGATCATACAAAAAAACGCTAGGAACCAAGCCGTAAGTTTGTTGGCTGTTCTTCTAGGCTTTGGTCGCGAGGAACTGGCACCTAGAGTCACCTAGTATATAAGACGTGTCAAAGTGATTGTCTACAAAGAGGAAAGATTTGTATTTTTGTATGTAACGAATAAGCTCAAAAACCACTGGTCCGATTTCAAAAATTCTTTCACCATTAGAATGCTACATTATCCCTGAGTATCATAGGCTATATTAATTACTAGAAAAAAATAGGAATCCCTTCTAAAACATCAATAATAACCCAAGGTGTAAAAAAATTGGCCATAATATGTCTGTCATCGCATGCGCTGCGAAAACTATTGACGATAGAACACAAAAATGTTCTACAATATTAAAGAACACATCAATATCTACAAAAAACTCAGCGATACCATATGTCTAACTATCGTAGTTATGTTACTATAACTTCTTTTTTACATTTCAAAAGTTGATAGAAATGCCGACCAAAATCAGACCACGTTATCTATACCTTTATATAAATCCTTATCCAAATAAATTATTTCGTATTCAAGACTATTTCAATACCTATATTACCTAATACTTCTTTTTCAAATCGGACATTCCATTCAAAAGATATTACGAAATTAAAAATTTTAGTTCGCTTTAAAAATTCGGGCGGGGCCACGGGGCGCGTTCGCACTCGCTCAGGGAGAAGGGCGTGCAAATGTATGAAATAAGTAGACGCGAGACTCGAACCTACGGTCTATGTTTATCCTAAAATGTTCAAAAGATGTATATCCACCCATGCGAAGCTGGGACAGGCCGCTAGTACTGAATAAAGACCGTTTTGATTTTGATTTTTTGAAAATATTTAGGGCACGCCACGGATTAAAACAGTCTGCATTTAAGTCCAAACTATTCGCTACTTCACCCACCCACCCGATTTGGTCAGTGACTCTTTGGCTAAATAGTGCTTCTACCAATTTTGTTGCAGATACGAATCCATCCGCGCCCAGCTATCAGACGAGAAGCTACTGAACGAGCTACACTGGTCGTCCCACACGCAGACGTACGCGGACTATGGTACGATCGCACTTGGCATTTTTAACCGACTTCGACAAAAATGAAGGAAGTAAATTTAATTTAAGTTAAAAAAGATATAAAACCTAATTTTAACCAATACGATACTATATTTTCGTTTAAATTACATTCATTTATTTAATACTTTAAAAAATGTGAATGTAAGAGTTTATATAAAAAGTA
The DNA here is from genome assembly GCA_932294275.1 of Chloroclysta siterata. Classification (NCBI taxonomy): domain Eukaryota; kingdom Metazoa; phylum Arthropoda; class Insecta; order Lepidoptera; family Geometridae; genus Chloroclysta; species Chloroclysta siterata. The sequence continues at coordinate 6,555,550 of OW028595.1, forward strand.
TAAGTAATTTATTTAAAAACTAGCTGGTGCCCGCGACTTCGCCTGCGCAGGATTATTATTTCGAGTAGCTTATATTAGCGTGGCGTAGTATATATGTGTAACTCTAGCGGTTTTGGCAGCGCACGCCAGAATAGCTCGCAGATGGTAGACTTTTTTCTACTTACTTGACACTTATCGTCATATTTTGGACAATGTGTTATTCTGATGTCCATCAAAATCCATTCAGTAGTTTTTACGTGAAAGAGTAACAAACATCCATCCATCCATACTTACAAACTTTCGCGTTTATAATATAAGTAGGACTTTAAAAAAAATTTAGTGTTTATATAAAAAGTAAAAGTTTATTTAAAAATTTAAGTGTACTAAGGGGTTAATGCTATGAGCATTTTCCACCAGCCGACCTTAAAGGTATTTTTTTCATGTTAATGTTTTATTCCTTCACAGGGTTGCATTCTGAAGGGGTGAAGTTAATCAGACAACATGTGAAATCCCCTTCGGAGGGGTCCAAAGTGGTTCGAAGCGTCACGGTCGCGCCTCAGCCGAGGCTAGTCACGTCCGCTTACGGTTTGTACCCTTTCATAATCTACACTAATATTATAAAGAGGAAAGATTTGTATTTTTGTATGTAACGAATAGGCTCAAAAACTACTGGTCCGATTTCAAAAATTCTTTCACCATTAGATTGCTACATTATCCCTGAGTAACATAGGCTATATAATATTTTCAAAAAAGTCAGGGATCCTTACTAAAACTCCAATAATGTAACCCAAGGGGGAAAACAAAAACCTTACATCGCGTGCGCTGCGAAAACTATTGATGATAGAACTAAATAATGTATCTTGTACCTTGGTATTAATCTAATAAAATGTATGACCCATGCGAAGCTGGGACAGGCCGCTAGAGTTGTATACAGGTTCTTAAATGATAACAATACGTCCAGGACATGAGCCTTTTGGGGCATTACAATATTTTTTATGACCATTTAATGGGTATCTTAAAGTAATTAGATACCTAATTAAGTTATTTGTAAATACTTCTAATGATAAATATCTCTTTCGCTTAGATAACTAGGTAATAAAAGTTGGACCGTTTCATTTGAGAATGGAGGTTATTAGGGTCGAAAGTTTTGGAGAGTAGGTATAGGATTTATTTTGTATTTTTATTATTATAGAAAAAAAAAACCGGCCAAGTGCGAGTCGGACTCGCGCACGAAGGGTGCCGTACCATTCTCTATAAAAACGGCAAAAAAAATCACGTTTGTTGTATGGGAGCCCCCTTAAATATCTATTTTATTCTGTATAGTATTTGTTGTTATAGCGGCAACAGAAATACATCATTTGTGAAAATTTCAACTGTCTAACTATCACGGTTCATGAGATACAGACAGACAGACGGACAGCGGAATCTTTTTTTTTTTTATACAACTATCTGATGGAACAAGCATATGGCCCACCTGATGTTAAGTGGTAACCATCACCTATAACAAAGCATTGCCTCGTAAGTCACGTACGATAGGAACATGTCCTACGATGCACTGCCCTACGTCCATCAACTTGAGGCATTCAGATGTTAAGCCTCATGTGCCTGTAATTACACCGGCAACCACACTCTTCAAACGGAAACACAGCGTTGCTGCTTGGCGGCAGAAAAAGGCGTGGTGGTAGTACTTCCCCAGACGAGACACACACAAAGAGCTCTACTACTCTAAAAAGTCTTAGTAATAGAGTCCCGTTTTACGGAAAATCACTACAAGTACGGAAACACTGATAATTTAAGAGGTTTCTAATGTGATACCAACTTATGGAGTTAGTAGGTCCTCCTTGGTACTAAGAGATCTGAGGGGATATCTACCGTGCCTGGGGATTAAAGTCGTGAAGCTGTTTCAGTTTCAGTTTTTCTAATGTGATGCCGTAAATAACATATTTTTTTGCGCTTACATTACAAACGCTGGCTGAACCCTACGAGATAGATCAAAATAATGTACTACAGCATTGTACACCTTAAAAAGGTCTACAAAAAAGTCCGCGATGGTATATGTCTATCTCTTAGGGATACCCCACAATAACCGTGCGAAGCCGGGGCGGGTCGCTAGTGTTATAATAAAATGGTAATTACAGGATACGTGTCATTATTTCCAATGCTGTTGAAAGTATTGGATCCGAGCAGCGAGCATCTCGGCAAGATGTTGGAGACGCTAGACAATCCCGACCTGATGTGGTCTCCCTATGGACTAAGGTATATTTTTTAAATACATTTAGCTGATGGACCAAGCAGATGGCCCACCTGATGTTAAGTAGTAACCATCACCTATAACAAAGCATCGCCTCGTAAGTCACGCACGATATAATATTAGTAGGATTATCGAGAACTGTTGGGGATACCTACCGTGCCTGGGGATCAAAGTTAAGCTGTTTCCAGTCCAGATCCCTATCAAAATCTTCCCCGTTCGTATCTACCGTGCCTCACCAGGCACGGTAGACACAAAGTAGTAAATCTGTTTTGAATATTAATATTTATCATTTTCAGATCCCTATCAAAATCATCTCCATTCTACATGAAGCGGAACACAGAACACGATCCGCCGTACTGGCGCGGGCAAGTGTGGGCGAACATCAACTATCTCGCTCTCTCCTCACTGAAGCACTATTCTCTAGCGAGCAGTCCGCATTCTGCTAGAGCGAGACAGCTACATGACGCGTTGAGGAGTAATATCGTCCGTAAGTGTATTTGTAATATTACCTTTTTAGTGATAGATAGAATCAAACGGTTAGGAATCAACGGTATTCCGCATCCAATCAAGAAGTCCGCATTAAGCTAGAGTGAAACAGCTGCATGACGCGTTGAGGACTAATATCATCCGTAAGTGTATTTGCATCATTGTTTTCTATACTACTAATGGAACAAGCGAATAGTCCGCATTATGCTAGAGCGAGACAGCTTCATGACGCGTTGAGGAGTAATATCGTCCGTAAGTGCATTTGTATTATTGTTTTCTATACTACTGATGGAACAAGCGTATAGTCGGTATTATGCTAGAGCGAGACAGCTGCATGACGCGTTGAGGAGTAACATCGTAAGTAAGTGTAATTGCATCATTGTTTTCTATACTACTAATGGAACAAGCGAATAGTCCGCATTATGCTATAGCGAGACAGCTGCATGACGCGTTGAGGAGTAATATCGTCCGTAAGTGTATTTGCATCATTGTTTTCTATACTACTAACGGAACAAGCGAATAGTCCGCATTCTGCTAGAGCGAGACAGCTGCATGACGCGTTGAGGAGTAATGTCGTCCGTAAGTGTATTTGTATTATTGTTTTCCATACTACTGATGGAACTAGCGAATAGCATTCTGCTAGAGCGAGACAGCTGCATGACGCGTTGAGGAGTAACATCGTCCGTAAGTGAATTTGCGTCACTGTTTTCTATACTACTAATGGAATAAGCGAATAGTCCGCATTATGCTAGAGCGAGACAGCTGCATGACGCGTTGAGGAGTAACATCGTCCGTAAGTATATTTGTATTATTGTTTTCTATACTACTGATGAAACAAGCGAATAGTCCGGCGAGACAGCTGCATGACGCGTTGAGGAGTAATTATTATTATAGCCATTTATTTTAATTTAAAATAAATTCTTATACATTCAAAATCATAATCATTGTTGTTTCTAAATTCTAATTATAATATCTATTACCTACATACATGCATAAAATTAAAAGTTGCCTTATTGTAGGGATGCCCATTTTTGGGCACAGGCCTCCTCCAACGCTTTCTGTGTAGATTTATGCATTTTACGCAGAGATGTAGAGCATGCTACATTCGTGGTTTCGTATTTTTCATATTTCTCATAACTTTTAGTTTTCTTCCTCTAGGTTGGAGGGTTTTGGTCTACTCTGAGGAGGGAATAGTTAGCGGACGATATTACTGAGGAGTAATATCGTCCGCTGTCTATTACCTATAAAAGAAAAAAGGCGGCATGGTGGTAGTACTTAACATGTTTTAGCTTTTAGGTTCTACAATATGCCGGTTATATTTTAACGAGTGAGCGAAGCGAATGCTTAGTTTGGGGCTATATGGTGCTTTGTGGAATGTTCAACAATATTAATTTATTTTATCCCGTTTCTCCCCCAGGTACCATTCTATCAGAGTACAAACGGACAGGATACATCTGGGAGCAGTACTCAGACTCCGACGGCAAGGGATCTGGATGTAGACCCTTCACCGGATGGACCGCATTGGTCGTGCTGATCATGGCAGAAGACTATTAGCTCAGTTAGTTCTATCAGAATTATGGTTAACCCTATCAGAATTACAAGCAGTACTCGTACTCCGACGGCAAGGGATCTGGATGTAGACCCTTCGCCGGATGAACGGCATTTGGTTGCTGATCATGGCAGAGGACTATTAGCTCTGTTAGTTCTATCAGAATTAGTTTTATCAGAAAATATTTCATAAGTGAAGGTTGTGTGGGGTGATAGGTGATGGTTGCCGCTTAACTTCAGGTGGGCCTTCTGAATGTCCCAAAAGTGACAAAAAAAATAGGCATTGGTTGTACTAATGACAAAAGAGTAGAAACTTAGTTAGCAGTATGATAGTTTCAGACACATTTTCTTGTCAGAAAAGCAATTCAATTTAGGCTTAGTAATCATTATGGAAGAAGATTCTAAGCTCAGTTAGTACTATCAGAATAGTTCGTTCTAGCAGAATTACAGTTTAAGTAACAGAAAAGCAATAAAATATTACCTTGTTTATGCTGATCTTGGCAATAGATATCTTTGTTCTATCAGAATTATAATTCATTAATTAATGATAGTAGAATGACAGTTTTGTTATCAATCAAGCAATTCCATGAAGCCTTTGCAGTGATTATAGCAGATGACAGAATAGTTAGTTCTAGCAGAATTACAGTTTACCTATCAGAAAAGCAATTCAATTTAGCCTTAGTAGAGACTATATCAGATAACTCTAAACTCAGTAAGTCCTATCAGAATAGATTGTTTTAGCAGAATTACAGTTTCATAATCATAAACGTATTGTAATGTTGCCTTTATTATGCTGATGATAGCAGGAAACTCAGTTATCCCTATCAGAATTATCGTAGAGGTTCTATCAGAATAGTTAATCTAATCAGAAAAGTTAACTTAGTAATTTAATTATTAGAAATCAAGGTTATTGCTATCAGATGTTTATATTTTTTTAATTAAATTAATGTCGATGTAGTAGGTAATAGGTATATATAATGCTAGTTTTAGTAGGTATTAAAATTATTATCAAGGAAAGTGTATGCCTTAAGTTGATGGATGTAGGGCCACGCCTTTTTCTGCCTCCAAGCAGAATCGCTGTGTTTCGGTTTGAAGGTGTTTCGGTGTGGTTGCCGGTGTAATTACAAGCACGTGAGGCTTAACATCTGTATGCCTCGAGTTGATGGACGCAGGGTAGTGCATCGTAGGGCACGTTCCCATCGTGCGTGACTTACAAGGCAATGCTTTGTTATAGCTGATGGTTACCACTATCAGGTGAGCAATCAGCTTGTTCCATCCGCTAGTTGTATAAAAAAATGTGTTATGCATGGTAGGACACGCTCCTAACATGCGTGACCTACGAGGCAATTATTCCATCAACAAGTGGTAATATAAATAAGGGTTCAAGCTAATTGTTAAAGTCAATTGTTGAAATAAGTTTCACTTCACTATTATTTTTCTTTTGTATGAGAATTTCGAGTACAAAGTATTCGAACTTTGCACACGTCAAAGTATTCCAGTGCTTGGTCTGATCACTTGGTCTTTGGTCTTAAAGTGGTATTATGTTACACGTTGTATAAGATGTAAATACTGAAAAGCTATGTTTAATGATATGAGGTGAGAATGTCCACCGTGCCTGAATTATGAGCGGATTCACTGCGCTCCTCAACAGGATTGTAAATTGTTTTAATAGGGATGTTGACACAACGATCGCTAAACTTATTTAGCGAGCAATTAATCGCATTTAGAAATCTAATTACGTTTAACGTCTTGCTCAAGGAAAACCCACTAAACATGATTAGCGAGTTGTCATACAATGAAATCTATGTTTACGCTAATTCTGTTTAGTTTTGTAAACGTGTTTAACTTAATACAATAATCAGATCGTTGTGCAAGCAATTGAATGTGGGTACTTTATAACGAACTTTGAAACAAAGAATTCTAAACGTAGAAGCTTTAGCGCCGGTTTCTGAAAGCTTGATCAAACGTAATCGGATGTCAAGTCACTTGCTATTTCAGCTATTACATCAAATGAGATAGAGATAGCAAGTGACTTGACATCCGATTATGTTTGATCGAGCTTTCAGAAACCGGCCGTTAGTTTTGCTAGACTTGAAGTTTTCGGTAGGTTGTTACCTAATTGTAGGAGTTTTGTAGAATGCATTTCTATTGTAAATTATGTTATCTATCATACACAAACCAATCATTACGTAATTTGGTACCTGATAATTTAAAAAATATTTATAATATTATGATAATCCTCACAGCGCTAATTGGCCCCAAACTAAGCCATAGCTTGTCATATGGGAACCAGATAGCATAATACATATATACTACTATAGGTAATACTTTTTTTTGTAAATACATACCTACTAAACTAGTAGTTCGCCCCGAACTGAGATCTCGTGATGCGACCCGACGAACGCATCAAAACTTTGAGTCGGTAGTAGTCAGAGGCAAGTCCAAACATTATCTTTGGACTTTTTTCTGACTACCGCCTACTAACTTGGTATGGTTACCAAGTTTCAACTCTATTGGCCTATTTATTGAAGAGTTCCGTTGAACAGACCTTGGCTCCATCATCAGACCTGGTCGTCGTCACCATTTTATGAAAACTGAGTACCTACTTAATTTATTTCAAGAAAAAAAAATAAGAAAAATCAAAGTAACTGGCCGACCAGTAGAAAAACCTTGATGTCAACGAAACTCTTAGAGATGGGAGCTCTTGGATCGCTGGTTATCTTAATTTAACTTTTTAAATTTTATCTCGAAAACCGAGCGTCCCAAAAAAAAAGGAAAAATTGTTTTGGAATGTCCAAACAAAGCCCTTTCATATGACATGTAACTTGATTTTTTTATGTAACATTTTTTATTTTTGTCCTCTTAAAAAACCCCATATCTCAAAAACCCTTCATCCGATTTTACTCATATACTTACCAGTAAATTTCTCAAGTACAAGCTATCGACATATCAAATTTCATGCAGATCGGATCAACGGTTCTAAAGTTATCGCCAGACAAACATACATACATACATACATACATACATACATAAAATGCCAAATCGCCCAACTTGAAACTAAGATCTTCGTTCGCTTCGCTCACTCGATCAATAAATAAATGCATACTTATAATAATATATAACACAGACAGAGAACAAACATCAATGTTCATCACATAAATGTTTGTTCTTGGTGGGAATCGAACCCACGGCCTACAGCGCAGAAGGCAGAGCTACTATCCTATGAACTAAGCCGTGACGCTGGAATAATTGTAATAATCATAGTAAGTAGTAGTATTTAGGGTAGGATAGGGTAACTTTTAAAAGGGTAAGATATAAGACGTAGGCATTTTACGTTAGCGAGTTTGTCATTCGCTAAAATCGAAATGAGCTAAGATTGTAAATATTGTAGAGCTTAATTTGCGCATTACATTTAACGCGTTAAATAAGTACGACGTGATAAATTATCTTTTCAACTTCGTTATAGGACTGAATAAGTCGACGGCTGGACAAAAGCCACCATATTTGGGGGTTTGTCGTTGAAGTTACATTTAACGCGTTAAATAAGCGCGACGTGATAAATTATCTTTTCAACTTCGTCATAGGACTGAATAAGTCGACGACTGGTCAAAAGCCACCATATTTGGGGGTTTGTCGTTGAAGTTACCACGCTTGGCGGCGGATTGAGTGAGAGATAAAATTAATTATAAGGGATAAGGTGTGCCATCTGCTTGTTCCAACAGAAAGTTGTATAAAAATAAAATAGGTTCAAACTTACATAATGATTGGTACGTGTATTTACCTTTTTAATTATTAAAAAATTCGCTCGAAGTTAAAGTCGCGGTTGAACAGTCTCCTATCGCACTGTAAAATTTGGAAGTAATTTTATTTATTTAAAAATAATTCCCATATAAATCGTATTTCAATCTTATTCGTTAGATTAGATTTGCATGTTAATGCTAATAATACTTTTTTTATAGAAAACAAAATTTATGACGAAGTGACTGATTGTTTATTGGAAACATACACTTTAACCATAAACATAAACCACATTATTGTTTTTTTAGTTTTTTTACGCAAATAGAATGAAAACAAAAATCACTATTGGCCGAACGATATTTTTTGGGCGACTGTTCAACCCCTACTACGAGTTTGGGGGTTAATCTGATAGCTCTGAATACCTAATAATAACCAATTATCAGTAGGTAGGTATATGCCTAAATAAAGATAATGGATATTTTAAATGTTATGCATTTTTTGTTATTACAATTCTATTCCGGTTGTGCATGTATATTTTGTAATAAAAAATATGTAAATTATGAAAGATAAAGTGGTTTCATTCAGAATTCCTTGATTATTTCCCCTTTTTCCATTTTAGGTCAATTCCCCCCCTAAAGCAGACTACAATACATTACTGGATAGTACATGCCATAGATATTGGGCAGAGTAACCGCAATAGCAATAATAGGTTTAGAGCTGATTTCACCATGCTCTGTTAGATTAACAAAGGATTAAAGGGCCGTTACGGTTTCACCATTCTCTGTTAGTTACTAATCAAGGATTAATAGACCGTTAAATCTAACCTTAGCTGTGAAACGCGTACATTTTGACATATTTAACGGCCCTTTAATCCTTTGTTAATGTAACAGAGCATAATGTCAACATGTTATGGGTATTTTCAAAAATAGGACATGAAAAAAACACAAATAATAAATTAACCATTTATTTCTAGTAAAAAATAATTTATACTCTAAGCTAGGATTTTGCTCTTGTTGCGCAGAGCGGTGTATGCAACTACGATTGAGAGCAGAGTCGCCAGCACTTCGGAGTTAACCCACGGACCGGAGTAGCCTGAAACAAAAATATTCATTGTTATATTCCTATCGTGCAGTGGTGCCAACTTAGGGTATTTTACTCTAGATTTAGAGGAAAATTGAAATATCAGGGTAGGTATTTAGTGAGGGTATTTTTTGGGGTAACCCGATGCAGTTGCATTGCCTCTTTTATCAGGACCAATATTATCTAATGCCGCTGTAGAAACTTCATTTTCAGTTTATGTAATTCATCATCTGTAATTTCCCCTACATTGTTATGGTAAAATATAAATGCATTAATGTATGTATATGTCAATAGGGTAGCGTGTACCACAAAACATAACCAACTTTGAATGTAGTAGAAAGCAAGACTGAATGTAGTAGATGCCAAGCGTCTACTTAAAAAGAACCGTCCCAAGCCTTCCTATACCTACACCTATAACTCATTAGGTCAGTTACAGTGTGCGCCATGTAACAGGTTGTTTAAGACAAAATTTGGCTTTGTGAGTCATATTCGCTCACATGACCGAAGCTAGCAGTGTTCGCCGTTGACGGATACTTAAAGGAGGACATCATCTTCATCATTACCACTTAGCATCAAGTGGGCCATCTGCTTGTTCCATCAGCTAGTTGTATAAAAAAAAACTTACTGCCTGGGTGGTTTAGTTGGATAGCCAGCAGAGGAGCAACGGTGGCTGCAGCATCAGCGCGACGGGCGCGGCGGAGCGACGCCCAGCCTTCTTCGTCCAGGATGTGGATCTCGTGAACACCAGAGCGAGCCTTCGCTGGCTCTTCGATCCAGGAAACCTTGGAAATAACACCAATATTTTAAATGTGAACGTTTGAGGGATAAGTTGCCTTTGATTTTGAATAAGATATTACCCAAAAAAAATTAACTTAAAAGTAGGTAGAGATAATTTTTTTTGGGTAATATCTTATTCAAATAAGATAAGTGCAAAAGAAAAAGAATAACAAAGAAAAAAAAATGAAGACTAACAGACACTGACACAGGACACTGTCTGTGCAGTACAATTATTAATGGATTAATAGTCAGTCACCCTGACTCAGCATTTGCTGCACAGATACCCATAAAATATATCTAAGCATACAAATGAAAACATAATAGATACAATATTAAAAACGATTAACTTATTTTAAGGGTTCTCTTCATGGCTTAACAGTTGTTAGAGTCAGAACTGACAGCTATTAGTTAGACAAAGTCACTAGCAGTCTTCCATTAACTAAGGCAATCAGTAAGGAATTACTAACTAATCTATGCCCAGGGTATACTGATTAGTATTCCCTGGCCATTGGGCTTACTATTAGCAAAAAACACAAAGACACTGCCCAAACATTTACTTTACCACAGACAGTCAGAATTGCTGGACGTAACCTTCGTTTCACACCAGCTGGATGCATTATGATAGTGTCGCATGAATTTCTATAAGACATTGTATGCGCGGCCAGCCTTCAATCTTGAAAATAAGTTACAGCCAGAGGGTATGAGTTAGAAGCTTTACCTGGTATTTGTTTTCGCCAACTCGGGCTGCGGTCACGGGCTTTCCTGCTACCTCCGCGTACAGCGCGTAGTTCTCAGGCAGAGGGTTATCACATTTCAGAGTAAATTCCGTAATATAAGCTATTTGTGTTACTATTGTAGCGTCTAAACTTGTGAAGAACGACGCCTCGGCTTTTGGATTCTGGCAGCTCTCTGCCAAGCAACCGCTGATCAAAGCCAGTGCGATTAAAGAGAGTACAACTTTTGTGGCCATTTTGATTGATTTTGTGACTTGGAACTTTGAGTTTAATTTAAAACTATTCCTATTTTGAAAGTCTTGAAGATATCACCTTCTCCTCTTTCCTCCACGTATTGGTATGGTAATGTTCGGAAACTAGATCACATGTCACTAATCCGTTTCCAAATGCTGCTAAGAAATCGAGTTTGAATAAAATTCAATAAATTTACACATTAATGATACTGTACGCTCAGTAAAAGCTTTATAATGAGAATGCATTTCCGTTTCCGTCGATTTTAACCAGTTTTCGTACTTTTTACACCAAGTGCTTCCGGTCAAGTGGCGCCACCTGGCGGCCGCGCGCCATTTTGCTTCGTAAAATGGGCAGCGCCATTTTGGAATCATTGGCGTTTTGTTTTCCGTCGAAGCAACTTGTGTCTAGCAGCTATCTCTGCGACGACCGTTGCATATAAATATTTTATGTTCAAATCTTATCTTATTCTTAAAAGATGAAGAAAATTTTAATTTATTAAGTGAAGTGAAACTGTGCAAAGAGGGAAAAACCGTGAGTACAACCCTCTTTATTTTGAATAGATGACCGTGATCAATTTTTTAACGATTTTTCGTTCGGATCACGTTCTCATAGTCAAAAAATTACCAGTTTAGGTACTTGAACGTGTATTTAGTAGGTATTATATTTTGTACAAAGTTAATTTTTCAGAAATATATTAGATATTAAAGCCTCTGCTTTCACACAGAAGCTGTATGGTACTATAACTTGCGAGCATACGTGCTCTTTTTCTTTAAGTCTAGAAACCTGCAGAATAAATTATATTTCTATTTTCTTTACTAACCAGTCTGTCAATACAGGTTCAGGGTGTATAACAGGTTCAGGATTCCATTTTTATTAATATGGTTAGCGGGAAATATTATAACATCATTGTTCTTGCGATGAGGTCCAAGATCACAAATTTTAATATCAAGACAGAAAGGATCTATCTGCTTTAAAATAGCCCCATAGCTGTTTGAAACAAGTGCTTAGGCTAGAAGTCTGCACATAGCTACTTCACATACTTCAGGTATTCATAGACTTTTGGAAACAAACGAAGAGGGGAAAACGTATGATACCTTACGTTAACATGCCTAAATACGACTTAAAACTAACTGCATTATACTAAACTGCATTAAACAGAAATTTAGTTATATCTGTAACAAAAATATTGCATGATGTATTTACAATCTTTTTTCTTGGGCTTATCTGAGTCGTACAACTGAAGAATCACTTTTCTTGAATTTTGCTACCTACCCACTTTATTATTTTCATAAGTAATATAATATCACTTTTGATTAGTTCGCGGGTCACCAACCCAAATGCCGTAGATTATAACGAACATAGTTTGGTAAAAGGCAAAGCCCTCTTGGCCGCCCCTCGCGGGGGTTAGGCGTTTTAAAAATCTATGTTCCATCAGGTGGAACTGTATAAGCTTTTAGTGAACGTGAACAAAGTTGATCCTGTCACGTTAAAAAGGCAAAGCCTTTTTGGCCGCCCCTCGCGGGGGTTAGGCGTTTGAAAATCTATGTTTCATCGCGTGAAACTGTAGCTTTTAGTGAACGTGAACAATGTTTGATCCTGTCACGTTAAAAAGGCAAAGCCTTTTTGGCCGCCCCTCGCGGGGGTTAGGCGTTTGAAAATCTATTTTTCATCGCATGAAACTGTAGCTTTTGGTGAACGTGAACAAAGTTTGATCCTGTCAAATTAAAAAGGCAAAGCCTTTTTGGCCGCCCCTCGCGGGGGTTAGGCGTTTGAAAACCTATGTTTCATCGCGTGGAACTAAATACTAGTAAAAACTATTAGTATATATGGCTTTCTCAATACGCTGGGTTCTCTCTAAGGAAATCCAATCAATCTAACAGCCACCTCTCAAGGGGGTTTAGGCGTTAGTAAAACTGTGTTCAATCACGTGTGATTGAGATGAGATTTTAGTAAACGAACTTTCTTTTCTAAATTTGTTGGTTTCTCGCAAGAGAAATCTTATCAAGCATACAGCCGCCTTTCGAGAGAGTTAGGCGTTTGCAAAACTGTTCCATTGCGTGAAAATTTGTGCGATCCTTTGTGCGATGGCCTTTCAAAGCACAAACATGCCTGTAACAAGTACATCCTCGCGGGGTGTATGTTCCTATAGCCAGTTTCCATTTAAAATCTCTCAACCCTCACTATTGTAATGATGAATGAAAATAAGAAAGTTTCATTCCATAATAGAAACTATCGACTTTATCGTGAAAACCTAAGGCTCAGAGAAGTTTTAGATGGCTAAATAATGAAGATTAATATGGTAAGTACAGATATAAATAAATACCTCATAAAGTCAGTTATAAGCCACGTGATAAGCAAAACAGTTATTATTACACTTCCACTCACAATGGAAGAAAATAAATTGATAAAGTTATCGTATCAAATGCCTAGCCAAGCGCCTAGCTGGCTGTAAAAATAAGTAAAAACAATATGCTGAAATGTGTTTCATAATGATTTTCAATATTCTTATGAATATTATTTTAACATTACATACTTTGTAGAGTAAAACCTATCTGGTTATGGACCCAAAGCTGATAGTTCTGGCCATTTTTTACACAACACTAACCTAACTTAACCCAAACCTAACCTAACCTAGGTGTTTGGGTACTGGTATTGCTGGCGCCAGAAATAATATAAAAAAAAAAAAAAAAAAAAAAAAACCACCTAACCTAACCTAACCCAAACCTAACCTAACCTAGGTGTTTGGGTACTGGTAGTGTGTTTAACTTAAGCTTTTGAGCTTCAAGTTATATAGATGAGTTTATTTTTACGTATAATAAGTATTGTAGGTTCCAGACATAAAACCTAACCTAGGTGTTTGGGTAATGGTAGTGTATGCTTAACTTAGCTTTTGAGCTTCAAGTTATATAGTTGAGTTAATTTTTACTTTTTACGTTTATTAAGTATTACTGGCTCAGATTCAGTTTATATGTATATCAAAAATCTGTGCATCACTATGATCACTTGTTTTTGATTAGGCACACCACGACGAAGAAATTTACAGTTTAAACATTAAAAAGCAAAGCGTCGTTATTAATTTTGAGAAATCAATTATCAGTGCTCATAAACACTTAATCCATATTATGTTCATCATTAACAAAGTTCATGAATTCCTCACTAGACTAGTCCCTACCCTACAACAGGCGTTCTAAAAGAATCGTTGCTACATTACCTAACTCTGACAGATTTCTAAAAGATGTTTTGAATATATGGTCTTGGAGTAGGTACACTCCATATTGCTCAATCCTATCAGCTGGTTACCAAAATATTTACACTAAAAAGAGATGCTGACCAGTCTGTACTGCAGTCGCTTGCCTACTAACAGAAGATATGAAATCAATCAAATGGAAATAACGTATCTTTACTACTACGATTACTACCATTCGAAATACACTTTTGCATGTGTCCAAGTTCGAAAATCAGGCCGTATTTTTATGTCACTACCATCATCCCGAGTGGCATCTGACTAGCCTTTGTAAACATAGTGTTTATAAAGTAGGCAACTTGCGTAATCGATTTATTTGCCTCTGAAATTTCACATGCAGCCTACCTACAATTATAATTTTTGAGATTTGAGGACATTCAACCTACCTACAATTATATTATTTGCATATTTTTTGAGAACTAAGGAACCATCACTCTATTTCACGATGCGTTTAGTATTCAATAGACTATCCACTCACGTGGGTATTTCTAATGTCGTCGGTTATCCCCAATGTCGCGGCTGACCTATTTCTGTCAATGGAATATTACTCATTAATAGTTCCGCAGTAAAACTTTGACGCGCTAACCTCAATATTTGAGCTCTAGCAGCACCTTTCACATTGGAAAACCTTTCCTATCAAATTATCAACCTCTAATAAAAGAAGATTTAATTTTTGTAGTAAGCAAATGCTAGTATATTATTGAATACGGACCAATAATTATTTTTATCTTTGTTTAAACAAAAAAAAAAAAAAAAAATATAGTTTTAAATACCCTGATAACATGACTGTAGTTTGCAACCGTTATTAACTTCTTGTTTAGCACTGAAATGAAATTTTGAACACACAATTATTATTATAAGTATAATTTCTTTGTGATTTGCACTTTACAAATAATTTCATTCGATACTTTCACATAAATGCTTGGTTCTTACGTTATGATGCAGACGCTTTTCTTGGTCTCTCGTTTAGGATACTCCTAAGTCAGTAAGAGAAGAGAGTAAGTAGAGAGTCAGAGTAATCAAAGTTTCCGGTTTGAGACGTTGACAAAAAGTGGTTTCAATAAAATAAGACTAAAAAATATCACTATAGATAATATTAGCAGTTGATGATTCCACATTAGATCTTGTAGGTACCTACTTAATAGTTTTGTCATTTATTTGTTCAATACTGATTGCAGTAATTATAGATGTTTGTTAACTATTATTGATTTAGTGATCATGCTAACACAAATTCCTTCTCATTAATTATTGAATAACTTAATTATGCAACACAGCCAAATTATTTAATTTGCTTGTTACAGTAAAATAAAAGATTTTGTTAAGCGTTTTTCACGCACAGTCAATAGCAGGCTGGAGGATCAAATCGTTGTTTAGAGGGACTGCTATTACAGCACCTCTAGAGTTCGATCTATGAATCGCATTCACAAAAAATTATCTTCTTGATTAATGAATTTGATATTGAGAGGTATAAAAGACAACAATTAATATCACACATCTATTAATATCATACATCTGTTTGACGTATTAAACATCCTTACTTCGTCTGAAATAACATACTGAAGAGGTCTATTGCCAGACAATGTCCTCCACAGATTTTGTAGTCTATGGGAAAACTTTCCCTAGTCACCATGCTTAGCAGGTAATTTATGATTACTTACGATCGCTTATTTAGTATCAGATCATAGCTAAATCTGATATAAATAAATGAATTCGGTACATTTAACCAAACGGAAGATAGTTCCTATTCCTATATTGTACGTTATCAGTTGTATTATTGATAATATGTAATACGTTGTGATCGTAATAAATGAATCATTATTAGCAAATGATAAATAGTATACTTTCGTAAAATAAAGTTTTTATTAATATTGTACCTACACTGTAGGTTGCCATTACAGTGTTTTACCTATCTACTTATTGTGGTAAAATATTTTTAGATTCACATTGGCGCTAGAGTTACCTAACTCTTACAAGTGGCGACACCAGGCGATAACAAACAAATCCTCATTATAAAGCTTTTACTGAGCGTACAGTATCATTAATAGCAGCGTTTTACCTGAAATAAAACGCATATTAATATACTTACCTCAGTAAAAGCTTTCATTTTTATTTCTGCCTGCTGAAACTAAGCCAATGATTCCAAAATGGCGCTGCCCATTTTACGAAGCAAAATGGCGCGCGGCCGCCAGGTGGCGCCACTTGACCGGAAGCACTTGGTGTAAAAAGTACGAAAACTGGTTAAAATCGACGGAAACGGAAATGCATTCTCATTATAAAGCTTTTACTGAGGTAAGTATATTAATATGCGTTTTATTTCAGGTAAAACGCTGCTAATAATTTTTCTGATAAATGGTAGGTATGCTTTTATATTTTCATATTGAGCACGATTTTCAACTTTTGGAATAAACAATTCCAACAACAAATACAAAAATAAGAATCTCTCGGAATACCACGAGAGATTCTTATTTTTGTATGAAAAGTTCAACTTGGAACAAAAAAAGCACTCTGAACGCACTTTTTAACGTCAGCGATGACGTGTGGCCAAAATGCCAAACCAGGAAAACACGTTCACGCTTTTTTTTTGGAGCGTTGCGTTCACAATGGCAATGATATACAAATACAATTCTATTGCAATTCACGTTAAGTACCTACCTATCAAATATTTACTTCTTACGTTGAGTGAGTTGTAACCTTACATCTAACAATAGTCTAAATAAATTAAACCCATACAGAAAAATATGCTACGTACGGAACGTAAGTATAATACGAATAATTTCAGTATTATGAATCTGTGCTGGCGATTACTTTCATTAATAGCTTTTTTGTTTAGCAGACATCTAATACAGCTGTTACCATCAGCTGTTTTGCCATTGGATATCAGATTTGTTTTGATTTTGATTTGTGGAAAGTAGTCATTTAATTGTGGAAAAATGACTGTAAAACCACGGGTGAAGCCTGAAGACTCTGATGAGGATCCAGTAGAGAACATGCTGAAGAAAACAGGGTGTATTGAATTACATTATAAAGTTCAGGTAAGGTTAGGTTAGTGAAATATGCTCACGACTTGAAACCCCAGACACTTAGATATCTTATCTATTACTTATATACTTGCCCCTACCCTACCTATAGGAGTAATCAAAGACACATCCAAGAAAACATTAAGTATTTTAATTTAATTTTGAATATTGTTATAATATTGCTATTCCAATGTGCAAGCCGTTTATCGAATACCGGCTGGGTTCCTCAGTGCTTTGCTTCACCATTTGAGTGTACTGGCCTAACACTTAATATAAGTAAGTTTAGGTGACTTGAACCTAGGTACAATGGTCTGTATACCTTCTTCTTCTTGTCGTGTACCTATCTAGTTCTTTGAAATTCGAAATAGTGGAGTAAAAGGATTTGACTGCTACTACTACTAGTAAGTTATATTCCCGACAGGCATGTAGGTATAAAGTACAATGTACTATATGACATGTTTATAGTAGGTACTTTAGATTGTGTTTATTTTTTCAGGAATGCATAGCCACAACCAAAGATTGGAGAAAATGCCAAACGGAAGTTAATGACTTCAAGGAATGTCTAAATAAGCACAAAAAAGATGAAACCTCCAAATTAGATCGATAAGTTCTGCCCCATGGAGGTAGTAATCATACTTCTGCCCTGTTTATCTGATAAAAGTATGTATAGTACTTCCATAAACTTCAGTTTAGATACCAAAAATTAGACAGATATTGGTCTGAAATATTTATTTTATTTGACACTGACAAGAGTGTCATAATGACGGACAGGCGCCAAATAAAATTAGCGAAGAAGAAGAAGATTCTCTTTACTGAGAAACCTGGGTTTTGTTTTGTTTGAGTGAGGTTACAAAAATGTTTAGAAAACTGAAATTAACTTACCTATCGTCAAATTACGCCAACTACTCAACCAGGGTTGCGATCGACGCCAACTTGAAAGAACAATTCGACTCGAAGCAGTACAAACCGCGGAACCATCCAGGAACTAACCGCGTCAAGATCGCCAGTGTGCCTCCCGATATACAAGCGGCAATAAAAATAGTTCTTCAAGACTCAGGAGCAAAATCCTTAAAACAGGAAAGCGTGAAACTCAATAACTACCTCCAATCAAGACTGCTGCCACCAGAAGATAACGAAATCGAGTTAAAAGCAGCCAAATACCACAACAAAATTTCGAAGAAAATCCTTTCCAAAGTTTCTGATTTGACTGAACAGGAGGTAGAACAATACGATATAAAGATTAAAAATAAAGTTTTCAATGCGTTAAAGAACAGTGTCTACCGTTGGGGAAGTATAGACTATGACAAAGCAACAAGTTTGCAATATCTAATAGCAAGAGCTGCCCCGGATTACGCTGTCATACTCAGAATTCTTGACGAAATACAACGAGTCCTACCGAACTACAAACCGCGGAGTTTCTTCGACTTTGGCTCTGGTATAGGCAGCGGCACATGGGCAGTCAACACTTATTGGAAAAATTACATATTTGAGTACTTCTGCGTAGACACATCACAAAATATGCATGACCTGGCTCGCCTCTTACTCTGCCACGGAAGAGACAATGTTGAGATGCCGTTAAAAGGTTTCTATCAAAGGCAGTTCCTACCTGCTTCCACAGATTTAAAATACAGCATAGTACTATCAGCTTTCTCATTATTTGAACTGCCGGACATGAAATCAAGATTGCAAACAATTCAGAAACTCTGGAATAAAACCGAGGATTTCCTTATTATTGTTGAACAAGGGTCCAATGCTGGTTTTCAAGTGGTGAACGAAGCCAGGGAGTTTGTCCTTAACCTACCAGAAGGCAAAAGTAATGGTTATGCTTTTTCTCCGTGTCCTAACGATAGTGTGTGTCCAAGATATATGGAACACCAAACTCCGTGCAACTTTCTAATGAAGTATGAATCACTCCAGTACCCGTCCAAGACAGAAGTAGCAGCAGAATTGTTTTCATATGTAATTTTAAGGAAGGGCAAGCGACCGGATGATGATCCTCAATGGCCCCGAATAGTTAGAGCCCCTATAGTCCGATCAGGCCATACAATATGCAAGCTGTGTACTTCCAAAGGGGAATTAGAGGAAGTTATATTTGCCAAATCGAAGTATGACCAAACAACATATCGGTGCGCGAGGTCTTGCAATTGGGGGGACCTTTTGCCGGTTAAATAAAATATTTAGATCAATTTGTCATCTTTTCTTTTTTAATGAGCCTGCTGCTGCTTTGTCACTATTCAGTCCTGAAGTGACAAAGCAGGAGCAGCAGAGAGCACTGGTCTGATCCTAAGGTTGTGGGTTCGAAACTGGTCACGCACCAATGAGTTTTTCTGTTCAAAAATTTATGTGCACAATACCAGTACTCTCAAACGGTGAAGGAAAACATCGTGAGGAAACCGGCATGTCTTAGAACCTAAAAAGTTCTATAACATGTGTCAAGTGAAAGGAGCCTCTTGAGGCGCACTTAAATCCTTTCACCGCACTGTTTCGCAAGAAACTAGTGACACGACTAGAGAGTCCTGAAGTAATAAAATACTCTTATTTCAGACTATGATTATTAATATTATTACATACTACTGCCACCAACCCAAGTTCCTTATCTGCTATTTTAAGGAGTTGGGCTGGCTGGGGTGAGGTTAGCAGGGGGACAATGCACAATACACCCCATTGCGGGACTTATAATTATTAATACCTAATAAATAGTTCATTTAGAAGTAGGGCTTCAACTAAGATAGATGCACACGAAGTTGGCACAATTTCTTAGGTTTCCTATAGAAACTCTATCGTCATGGCTCGTCTTTTTAAAATGCTTACCTATTTGACCCAGGACCAAAGCCTGCGTTAAATCTTTTTTTTACAACAAACAGACCGTCTTTCGGCTATAATTTTACCTAATGATTTCAATTTCCATTTAACTACCTACCTTTTTGGCGCAGTGGGGAACTTACCGGATAGGCTTTAGAGCTACGGATTCAATTCCCGCGCAGGTTGTTGTGCGAAAGTAGACTAACCGTCAAACAACTTCACAAATGTAAAATCACTTGAATGTTGTTATAATAAAACTGGCCAAGTGTGAGTCGGCCTCGCGCACGGCGGGTTCCGTACCATTATCTATAAAAACGTCAAATAAATCACGTTTGTTGTATGGGAGCCACCCTTAAATATTTATTTTATTCTGTTTTTTAGTATTTGTTAAACTACCACGGTTCATGAGATACAGCCTGGTGACAGACAGACAGACAGACGGACAGCCGAGTCTTAGTAATAGAGTCCCGTTTTACCATTTGGGTACGGAACCCTAAAAACCAGCAAACAACCAAGTTATGGAAAAAATATCATTACCTAACCCACAGATAAGAGAATACTAGTACCTAACCTAATAGTTTTCCTACCAATGATTATAATTACCTACGAAAATAGTTTGGGACGACTATGTTAAGTATATGTTATACCCCTTTTACACTCAGCTCATGTCCGTGGAAATGTGCAGAGACATGGGCAGGGACTTGGGCAATGCGAGAATGTAAACAGGCCATTTCCATGTCCCTCGCGTTGCCGCTCGCGTTGCCCGTGTTGTGAAAACACATTGCCGGCGACGCTACCGCGGACATATGGACGGCAATATTTCCGTCCACGCGAATGGCAGCATGTCTAAATGTAAACGTAGTATTATACTAGAAATAAAACAACCAAATTGAATTAAAACATGTTTCTAACATAATTTCTGCTTCAAATCTTATTTACATTCAGGTTAGCAAAAACCTGTATACTAATTCTAGGCAAATAAAAAATACATCTTACACTAACTTGATAACTTTGCAATACATAGCACAGAAATTCACTTTTATATAAATAGAAAATTCTATATTGAACAGAACAAAGTTTCTGAAAGCTCGATCAAAACTAATCGGATGTCAAGTCACTCGCCATTTCAGCTATTACATCGAATTAGAGATAGCAAGTGACTTGACATGCGATTAGTTTTGATCGGGCTTTCAGAAACCTGTTGAATGACTTTTAAATATGATAAACCATTCAATTTAATTGTTTAACTGCTCATCAGCACATTATCAAACCAATGGCTGGCTCGCGAGCAGCGGTAACTAAGATTTACAATAGTTCAAACTGACATAACAGATGGCGCTGACTTGTGAAAAATTTCTAAAATGCAAGTAATCCCTAAAAGAGTGTAGCCTCACATAAAGATATTAGAAAAAATATGTGCTATGTTAAAACGAAGTTATCTGTTAAAAAAAAAACTTATAAAATGCACTTCCAATTTGTAATGGCAACATTGACATTAAATTTACATGCAGTTGTCATTTTTTGACCGTTTGCTGGCAAAATCGAATCATGAATCCTAAATACACATTCTATTTAGAAATTGCCTAATAAAAGCTACTTTAGCAAAAATAGCTTAATTTTAATTCCACATGATGATTCCTCACTAATTATAATATAGTAGCCGGCAAATATAAGTTGAACTCTGTGAAAATATGTGCTTAACCCGCCAATATAGAAACTATAGTCGCGTTAAACACTCGCTGCAAACTCGGTCATAAATCATCTTAACACTAGTGTTGAGAGTACTCGGCGCGGGCGCATGCACGTCATCGATAAAAAGAATAACTCAGCGAGAGCGGCCGATGGTTGCGCGGTCGGAGAGATCAAGTATCGATAGTTCTTATCGATGTCCAATAATGCACATCTCTGCGCCTAAACAAAAGGATCGTGCCGTTCTTCTAAGTGCGAGAGAGAGAGCAATATTGCTGTCTCGTTTCGATAATTTATGACCGTGTTTAACGCGACATAATCCTATATGGAATCATAATATTTATTCATCTCATGAGTGCGAGCGAGAAACATGTAACGAATATCAACAAGTGTATGAAAGTATCTCACTCGCACATTTCAACCTTTTTGAAGATAGTTCACTAGAGTATCTATTTCTCCCTCGCACATTTTTGTAGTTACAATTGTAGTAGAACTGTAGAAAAAAAACAATGAACTTTTCGGATATAAATTTCCGCAGAATTCGAATCTATTTTACCGACGCTCTTTTTAGAAACAGAAGACAATTTTTAGATTTTTTTACAATTGGAAATTAGTAAAAAGTAACTTTAAACTACTTAATACTCCAGCCAATCAAAACAGTCTTTTTATATGATTAGTAGACATTCATTTTCACAGCAGGCACGCACGTATACAAGAGTATTCTCAAATTGAAGTTTTTAACAAAAAAAAACATTTAAAAAGGTTTTTTTTTATTTTGCTATTGGATTTACATTTTGTAGAGTGTAAAAAAAGTACTACATATTGAAATTAACCTTTTTTTAAACAAACCTATAATTTTTTTTACATGTTTTGACAAAGACGTGTCTTATCTTTTAATTCTCTTAAGGGTTATACAATAATTATAATACAATAAATTCTTATTCAGTAGAAACACAAAAACCATGAAATCACTTGATCGGTATTTGCCCAGCAATTACGTAACTTTGTTGCAATCAGTTTCTATATGAAACCAATAAGTATATAATAAGTATATAAAATATATATCTTAATATTACATAAATTACGCGTCACGTTGTTTGTCCGCTATGGACTCCTAAACTACTTAACCGATTTCAATCAAATTTGCGCACCGTGTGCAGTTTGATCTAACTTAAAAGATAGGATAGCCTTCATCTCAATTTATAGCCGCAATATTATTTTATTGCAAATTTGACACCGCCCAACAAAGTGGGCACGGGTCAGCTAGTATGAAATAAATATAATATATGAAAGTTTTGCGATTATCCATCAATAGAAACACCAGTTGTAATCTAACTTTGTTAGCAACTGCAGCTGAAATGTAACCGCATAGCCGTCATATTTACTTATTACAAACAGAAACTGATTGAAACTAATTGCAACAAAGTTACGTGATCAGCCAGCTGTTAATGTTAACTTATTTTCTTTCGATCAATTTAACATTAAAACTATCGAATATTACAAGAAAAATTGTACATTTTCCGTATCTAGTAGGTTTTTTACACTCCACAAGAGTATAATCTGCCCAAGATTCTGTGAATTATACACATGAGACCAGAAATTTTGTAATTTCATCCAATTTTGGCACCATTGAATACTACTTGAATAGAATATTGCATAAAACATAAGTTGCGTTTTACGGATCAAACATATCATCTCTCGCACAGAATTCTAGGAATGGAAAATGTTGCAATAAAAAAAAACATACTTACATCACTACATGGTATAAACAAAGTCGCTTCCCGCTGTCTGTCTGTCTGTGTATGCTTAGATCTTTAAAACTACGCAACGGATTTTGATGCGGATTTTTTTGATAGATAGAGTGATTCAAGAGGAAGGTTTATATGTATAATACATGCCTAATATAATAGAGAAACACTGATAATTTTAGAGGTTTCTAATGTGATATAAATAAACACATTTTTATGCGCTTACATTGCAAACGCTGGCTGAACCCTACGAGATAGATCAAAATAATGTACTACAGTATTGTACACCTTAAAAAGATCTACAAAAAAGTCCGCGATGGTATATGTCTATCTCTTAGAGATAACCCAAAAACCGTGCGAAGCCGGGGCGAGTCGCTAGTATTAGATAAAAAAAAAGAGAAGGTCGCTGGTATGTGGTCGCATTGGAAAGTCTCATTTGGAGAAAACTGCATCAAAACCTCGACCATAGCTGAGCTCTTAAATTGAGGATGAAGAGAATAAGATAGCAGACGTTTTAGAGAAAGGCCAGGTCAGGAGTACTCTAAACCGACGAGCATGTATGAAAAATGGAATCTACTTGTCGTGTCACTAGTTTCTTTTCGAAACAGTGTGGTGAAAGGATTTCAAGTGCACCTCCAACGGTCGGTTTCTGAAAGCCCGATCAAAACTAATCGCATGTCAAGTCACTTGCTGTCTCTATCTTATTCGATGTAATAGCTGAAATGGCGAGAGACTTGACATCCGATTAGTTTTGATCCAGCTTTCAGAAACCGGCCGTAAGATGCGCCACAATGAAATAGGTATGACACATCGTATGTATGTAGGACACAGGTATGAACGTGACCTCTGCCTACCCCTATGGGAACTGGCGTGATTTTATTACATTGTAAAAGGATCATACAAAAGAACGGTAGGAACCAAGCCGTAAGTTCGTTGGCTGTTCTTCTAGGCTTTGGTCGCGTGGAACTGGTACCTAGAGTCACCTAGCTTTAAGACGTTTCAAAGTGATCCTTGTGATTTTATTGAACTTTTTGACTTTGACTCTATGTATGAAAATAGTCGTTCTTCTGACGAGCATGTAGCTAGCAACGAACTGACTTAGAACTGGTAGATTTTTTTTATTGCAACATTTCGCTTACAGAATGTTTTAAAAAAAATGCTTAACTATGACGCTATCGCGTTAAAAAAACGTTCTAAAGAACAATAAAAGATGATTAGATTAAGTTTCAGGTTAATGTTTATGAAAATGCTCGTTTAAAAATAAGATTTTTAATTCAGCAAATTCTACACAGGTCTACTACAGGGTGTATAATATACAAGCTTCCAAAACCAACCGAAGATTTTTTATGAAGTTTAGGGCCAGTTTCACCATGCTCTGTTAGATTAACAAAGGATTAAAGCGCCTTTAAGGGCCAGTTTCACCATGCTCTGTTAGTTACTAATCAAGGATTAACAGACCGTTAAATCTAACATTAACTGTCAAACGCGTACATTTTGACATATTTAACGGCCCTTTAATCCTTTGTTAATCTAACAGAGCATGGTGAAACCGGCCCTAAATATGTCAAATGTATCTGTTTGACATCTAAGGTTAGATTTAACGGTCTGTTAATCCTTGATTAGTAACTAACAGAGCATGGTGAAACCAGGCCTTAGGCAGTAATAATTTTTTTTTATTTCATCGTTACTAACACCAGCCAGAAAGTCCATGACATGTGCTTTAGGAGATCTTGATCGAGTTTTAAGAAGTATTATTTTACACCCTGTAGAAAACTTTTTATCAACTAAAAAGATATCTTTGAATAAAAAAATATGGATGTACAATTGGGCGCGCCGAACACACTGCTTTAAATACTATATCTATTTTTAATTAAACTTTTATAGGAAATACAACAAAAATATAGGCGCTCGACTGTGTTCCTCACGGAGTCACGGTGGACATTCCCTCAGATACTTGCGAACGGGGTAGCCAGCGGCACGTCCCATCATTAAAGGTAATCCGTATTCTCGAAAGAACGCTGTAGAATATGTATGGATGCAAAAATATCTATGAGCAGTCGAGAATTATTCAAAACTTAATTAAAATATTGCCATGGGTTTCAGAGCCGTACTATCCAGTGAAAGATTTTAAATATCTTACATATTCATATAATAAAAACAACCTTCCCGTTCCTGAGTTCCTGACTCTTCATGAACATAGTGTAGTTTATAGCAGGTCTACCGTGCCTGCATATTATTCGTGATCGCTGGTTTATACGCTCCTGATTCTCTATGAAGCTAGTGGGTTTAAAAAGGTCTACCGTGCCTGGGTATCAAATGAGGCTGTTTTATTTGTTCCTGACTCTTCATGAACCCATCGCGTTAAACACTCGCTACAAACTCGGTCATAAATCATCTTAACACTAGTTTTGAGAGTATACTTATAGTGTAGTTTACAACAGGTCTACCGTGCCTGGGGATCAACGACGTGAGTCCGATTTTGTTGCTGACTTAGCCTAGAAGTAATTCTTGTGATCGTAACAAGGATCATACAAAAGAGCGGTAGGAACCAAGCCGAAAGTTTGTTGGATGTTCTTCTAGGCTTTGGTCGCGTGGAACTGGCACCTAGAGTCACCTAGCTTTAAGACATTTAACTGAATAAATATCTTGGACTTTGATTTTATTGGACGAATGACTTTAAAAGCTCCACTGGGTAGCACGACTCTTCAGTAAAATGTAAAAAAAAATACTTTTATATAATATAGCTGTGTGCCCGGCGCTGCCGCTAGAGTGCGCTTATTCGCGCAGTTTCAGCACGTGATCTTTGATGGCGCCACCGTCGCCTTCCGACACGAACCTCTTGCGACCTCTGTTGAACAAAATATACATATTTTAATATTAGACGGACATTTAATTGCTAAATTAAGTCAAAACCAGAGTTTTAAGAGTAGTAGAGCTCTTTGTGTGTGGCTCGTCCGGGGAAGAACTACCACCACGCCTTTTCCTGCCGCCAAGCAGCAACGCTGTGTTTCCGTTTGAAGAGTGTGGTTGCCGGTGTAATTACAGGCACATGAGGCTTAACATCTGTATGACTCAAGTTGATGGACGCAGGGCAGAGCATCGTAGGGCACGTTCCTATCGTGCGTGACTTACGAGGCAATGTTTTGTTATAGATGGTTACCACCATCAGGGACATCTGCTTGTTCCATCATGTATAAAAATAAAATTAAACTTACCTGGTCGGTATACGTTTAAGAACAGCGTCCCCCAAACGGAACTTGGTCTGGCAGCGTTCCATGAAGCGGTCCAGCATAATGTACGCCAGAGGCACGTCCAGGACTATGTCGGACATGTCTTCTAGCACCCTGATGAAGCCCTGGGAACCAGAAGAAATTGGATGTGAATAAAATTCACTTTCATGGGCGGCACTCACATTCTTCGCTTTCAGCGATAGGACCGCCCATTGTACTACTTTATTTTATTCTTTCGAAACAGTGAAAGGATTTTAAGTGCGCCTCAAAGAGACTCCTTTCGAGCTCTTGACACATGTTTTTACTCACAGGTTTTAAACCCGCGACCTTAGTATCTAAAGGGGAGTCGCTACCACTAGACCATCAATGCTTTTTACAGATGATGAATGAGACAGTACGTAATATAAGCAGATAAGTGAGTTACAACGATGTTTTCAATCACCGTTTCAGAGTACTGGCACTGTGCACATACATTTTTGAACGGAACAACTCATTGTTGGACGACCGGTTTTGAAACTTCAAAGTCAAAAGATATTTATTCAATAAAATCACAAGGATCACTTTGAAACGTCTTAAAGCTAGATGACTCTAGGTGCCAGTTCCACGCGACCAATGCCTAAAAGAACAGGGAACAAACTTAGGGCTTTGTTCCTACCGCTCTTTTGTATGATCCTTGTTAAGATGGTGAATGAGACAGTAAGATGTATAAGTAAGTGAGTTAACACAATGTTTTCCTTCACCGTTTGAGGGTACTGGCACTGTGCACATACATTTTAGAAATGAAAAGTTTGTATTAGAGCTATTAGTTTAAGAAAATGTATAAATTTATTTGGATACAATAAAATCACCCCATACAATAAAATCATTCCATGGATAAGAAGAAATAAAACTTTTGGACTAAAATTAAAAAAGACTTTGACCCTTACTTGTCAGAGGGCAATACTAGACTAGTGACGTTTCGAGACGTCGAAAATAAAAAGCCTTTGGATCGGAAGGCGAGGCCTCTACTGCGGTTTTGAACCCACGAACTTAGCATCCGACTCGTTGAAAGAGACAGTAAGAACTGATTTCACCATGCTCTGTTAGATCAAAAAGATTAAAGGGCTGTTAAATATGATGAAATATACGCGTTTGACATCTAAGGTTAGATTTAACGGCCTGTTAATCCTTGATTAGTAACTAACAGAGCATGGTGAAATCCGCTCTCATCATCTTGCCCTTATCCCACGCTGCATGGGGTCAGCAAAACAGGTTTTCTTCTTCCACTCTCCTCTATCATTCGTCATCTCGGTGCTCACTCCTTTCTTACTCACATCATCTTTCACACAGTCCATCCATATTTTCTTTGGCCTGCCTCTCCTTCTAAAACCATCCACGTCCATTTCCAACACTCTTCTCGTAATATGACTTTCTTCCCTCCTCATGACATGCCCATACCACGCTCATGGTGAAATCCGCTCTAAGATGTACAATTGAATTACCCGGTCCATTTCATCGGGAGTGACTATGACACAGCGACGCAGCTCCGCAAGGAACGTGCAAAGCTGCTCCTCCACTGTAGAGTTCACCGTCTCCAGGGACAGAAGAATTGTCTGCAAATATAAGTATAGTTTAGTGATATCGATTTTAAGAGTGTTGCCGGTGTAATTACAGGCACATGAGGCTTAACATCTGAATGCCTCAAGTTGATGGACGCAGGGCAGTGCATCGTAGGGCACGTTCACATCGTGCGTGACTTACGAGGCAATGCTTTGTTATAGGTGATGGTTACCACTTAACATCAGGTGGGCCATTTGCTTGCTCCATCAGCTAGTTGTATAAAAAAAAACTCTTTCAAATGACTAAGGCAGAGTATCTGCTCGGGCAAGTTAGGAAGTAAGTTAGTACATAGCACTACGAGATCTAAGGGATGTCTACAGTGCATATGGATCTAGGTCGTGACGATATTTCAGTTTTTTTACGTCTTGGGCGATGTTTACTTGTCGGGCCATAACTTTCGAACCGTTTGTTCGCAATTTTTATAAGGAACCAACACCGAACGCGAAAAAAAACAGCTGTAAAATGTACATTTCCACACACGAGAGCACTGGTGGTCTAGTGGCAGCGGCCCCGCCTTCCGATCCTAAGGTCGTGGGTTCGAAACCGGTCGTGCACCAATGAGTTTTTCTGTTCAAAAATGTATGTGCACAATGCCAGTACTCTCAAACGGTGAAGGAAAACATCGTGAGGAAACCGACATGTCGTAGAACCTAAAAAGTTCTATAACATGTTTCGAGTGCTCGAAAGGAGCCTCTTGAGGCGCACTTAAAATCCTTTCACCACACTGTTTCGAAAGAAACTAGTGACACGACAAGCGAACACACAAGTATTGGAACACCTTGTATACTTAGAGTAATAAAAATAATAAAAAAATAGTAACATAGAACTGGCTATAGGTACCTACACTAATACACAGATTAGGTACGTTGTGCGGGCCAAAATGGTTGTCTTGCTGCGCCCAACCTAGATAGGTGCAGGCAGTGCAGCGAGCTAAGATCAGTACCCCAAGTATGAGTTCTGCTTACCATATTTGGTTTTTCGTTTTACGTTTTTGTCAATCAATATCTTTATAAAGTCGTTTTTACGTGAAAGAGTTTGGATTATTGTTTTGTAAACAGATCGCCAAGAAGCAGGAAGTATAAGAAAAAAAAAAAAAAAACGTGAAAGAGTAACAAACATCCATCCATCCATCCTTCATAATATTAGTAGGATTTAGTGCTTCTGCTTCTTGACGTGTCACTAGTATTTTCGAAGCAGTGTGGTGAAAGTGCTGAAGGTACCTTACCTCATAGACAAGCTCATGGTGGAAGTGTGGAACCTCCAGGTCTCTGACGCAGCGCATCGCTTCTACCAGGTCTCCGGACGTCAGGTACTCCTTCAGAAGCAGCTGGATTTGACGGATGAGGAACTTTACTGGCCTGCAGGTACATAATGTATGAATAAATATTGGTGGACTATGTAGCCTCAAACTAAGCCAAAGCTTGTAATATGGGAACCGGATAGCTGATATAATACATATACAAGGTGTTTCCATAATTGTGTATATAAACTTCAGGGGGCTAAAGTACCCATCAATATGAATAACTTTTTGTAAGGAACACAGTAAACGCGAAAAAAAAACAGCTGTTTCATACATTTTAGCCAGGTAGGTATTGAACTTTTGTATGAAACAGCTGTTTTTTTTCGCGTACACAGTGCTGGTTCCTTAGAAAAAGTTATTCATATTGATGGGTACATTAGCCCCATGAAGTTTATATACACAATTAAGGGAACACCTTGTATACTTTTTTTTGTAAATACATACTTATAATATTATACAAGGTGTTCCAATGCTTGTGTTTTAAAACTTCAGCGGGCTAAAGTACCCATTAATATGAATAACTTTTTCTAAGGAACCAACACTGTGAACGCGAAATAAAAACAGCTGTTTCATACAAAAGTTCAATTATTGTTTTAAACAAAGTTACAAAAAGTTATGTAAGTAGTAATGTTATTAAATGTAGGTAACCCGTGTCGCAGACGTTACTGCCCCACACACTTTCGGCGTCACTGAAAACCGGCGCCATACAAGCCACTAGGCTCATATGGCAAATGCTGAGTGGAAGCCTTTTTTACGGCACTATTTCTGCCACCACGCCTTTTTCTGCCGCCAAGCAGCGTTGCTGTGTTTCGGTTCGAAGAGTGTGGTTGCCGGTGTAATTACAGGCACATGAGGCTTAACATCTGTATGCCTCAAGTTGATGGACGCAGGGCAGTGCATCGTAGGGCACGTTCCTATCGTGCGTGACTTACGAGGCAATGCTTTGTTATAGGTGATGGTTACCACTTAACATCAGGTGGGCCATCTGCTTGTTTCATCAACTAGTTGTATAAAAAAATAAACTATATTTATAATGTTTTTTAATGTCTTCTTGTGTATCTTTTTATTATTAATTTTATCATTGTATTTTGTGTCGTAAAATAAATATTTTCTATTTTTATTTCTATTTTCTAATACCTACCTGGCTAAAATGTATGAAACAGCTGTTTTTTTTTCGCGTTTACAGTGTTGGTTCCTTCATATTGATGGGTACTTTAGACCCCTGAAGTTTTTAAACACAATTATTGGAACACCTGGCATAACACCCAGGCATAAACGCGAAATAAAAAAAGCTGTTTCATACAAAAGTTAACCTACCAGGCCAAAATGTATGAAACAGCTGTTTTTTTCGCGTTTACAGTGTTGGTTCCTTCATATTGATGGATACTTTAGACCCCTGAAGTTTTTAAACACAAGTATCGGAACACCTGGTATAACACCCAGACAGATAACAAACATGAATTCGGTATTCGTAAGTTATACATATTTACCTAATTCCGCCGCCGAATCCCCATATGTTGTCGAGTCTCACTAGACCTTGTTTCATGGAGAGAAGTGTTTCTGCTCTATGGATAGATAATCTGCAAAACAAAGACATAACGTTATTCCTTAAATTTATTTGTTTATTAATTTTAATTTTTAAAATATTAAATTTTAATTTTTGAATAATCTAATAAGGAAAGCTTATTATACTTTAGATAGCTATATTGATGATAAAAGTGCGTGGCCCGATGTCCCGGTCGCTCTGCCCATCGGCAGCTAACATGTCTGCAATGTCTGTACTGTACCTACTATTGTGTGTTTTATTTTTATTTTTCTCTGATTTAATAGATTATGCATTAAGATTTAATAGATATTAATAGTTTGAAGCGTATCGTGTGCTGTCTTATAAATATGATTATGTTTACCTTTTTCTGTATGCCTACGCCTCACTAAACTTCAATAATCTACACTAATATTATAAAGAGGTAAACTTTGTATTTTTGTATTTTTGTATTTTTGTATGTAACGAATAGGCTCAAAAACTACTGGTCCGATTTCAAAAATTCTTTCACCATTAGAATGCTACATTATCCCTGAGTAACATAGGCTATATTATATTTTCAAAATAATCAGGGATCCTTACTAAAACTTCAATAATGTAACCCAAGGTGGAAAACAAAAAACCTTACATCGCGTGCGCTGCGAAAACTATTGAAGATAGAACAAAATAATGTACTACGATTTTGTAGAACACGTTATCATCTACAAAAAATGTCGCGACAGCATATGTCTAACTATTATAGTTATGTCACAATAAGTGTTCTTTTATTATAAAAATTTAATTGAAATGCCGCCGCTAGAAAAGGGTCTTTATTTGTAC
Source organism: Chloroclysta siterata (assembly GCA_932294275.1). Taxonomy (NCBI): domain Eukaryota; kingdom Metazoa; phylum Arthropoda; class Insecta; order Lepidoptera; family Geometridae; genus Chloroclysta; species Chloroclysta siterata. The sequence goes on from OW028595.1 coordinate 6,587,368, forward strand.
CTTGGTATTAATCCTTATCCAAATAAATCATTTCATAATTAAGACGGTTTCAATACCTATAGATTACTTCTTACATTTTTCAAATCGGACATTCCATTCAAAAGATATGACGAAATTAAAAATGTTAACGGGTCCACGGGTCTCGCGCGGGGTGCGATTTCACTTACTCAAGGAGAAGCGCGTGCAAATGTATGAAATAAGTAGACGCGAGGCTCGAACCCACGGTTTAAGTTTATCCTAAAATGTTCAAAAAATTTATGACCACCCATGCGAAGCTGGGACAGGCCGCTAGTATATTATATTATTACATTGTAAAAGGATCATACAAAAGAGCGGTAGGAACCAAGCCGTAAGTTTGTTGGCTGTTCTTCTAGGCTTTGGTCGCGTGGAACTGGCACCTAGAGTCGCCTAGCTTTAAGACGTTTCAAAGTGATCCTTGTGATTTTATTGAATATATACCTTTTGACTTTGACTTTGACTTTGACTATTGGGAAACCAACAGGGTCAGATGTTCTTTAGGTTGATAGTGATACATATTAAGATAGAATAGAATAAAATATTATATTATAAATTGTATAGATTCATATTCATAGACTGTGCAATAAATAAAATGAGTAGATAGGAAAGTACGTGTGGCTACTAGTATATTAAAAAACATAATATTATTTATGAAAATTAATATTTGAAGAGTAGTAGAGCTCTTGTGTGTGTGTCTCGTCCGGGGAAGTACTACCACCACGCCTTTCTCTGCCGTCAAGCAGCAACGCTGTGTTTCGGTTTGAAGAGTGTGGTTGCCGGTGTAATTACAGGCACATGAGGCTCAACATCTGTATGCCTCAAGTTGATGGACGCAGGGCAGTGCATCGTAGGGCACGTTCCTATCGTGCGTGATTTACGTGGGCCATCTGCTTGTTCCATCAGCAAGTTCAATAAAAACATATATTATGAAACAGTTGAGCTATCTGCAGATCGTCGCAAACGAGATAGCTCATATGATCCAAAATTTATAGATATCGAAGAGTACATACTTGGCATGCGGGTTGATGTCTCGCTCCGCTTGCGTCTGTACAAACTTAGGGGGTAGGCAGTCGTCGGCCACGCATCGCGCTATGAAGTTAGCGAGGAGCGTCGCAGCATCAGGTGTGTCTAGTACTAAGTCGGGCAGCTTCTCTAGTAAGTGCTCGAACGCTGTAACAATAATAATAATCAGAAATCAGAAATTATTTATTGTATATCTGTAGTACAAAAAAGATCTTATAGCTATGGTTGTGTACAGTTTTAACAGGTTGTCCGTTCCAACGTACAACAAAAATGCATTGTTATATTCTAAAGTTTTCACCCAAGAACCAACTAAAACATTTTAATACCCACTGATAGGTACTCCTATAATAATTTTTTAAGGATAATATTGGGGTCACCAATGTACACAATTCCTTGTCTTCTCCTTAATTTTAATATTGGGGTCACCAATGTACACTCACCGCGTCCAATGTCCTTGGCAGAGAACACGCGTCCGTACAGGTCGGAAATGAGAACCGATGCCATCTCACATTGCGACGGCTTGTGGTCCAGCGCGGTTTCCACGATGGCTTCGCAGATCTAGAAATATAAAAAAAATAGTCTCTCTTGTAGTGTCACTAGTTTCTTTCGAAACAGTGTGGTGAAAGGATTTTAAGTGCGCCTCAAGAGGCTCCTTGTGACACATGTTATAGAGCTTTTTAGGTTCTACGACATGCCGGTTTCCTCACGATGTTTTCCTTCAGCGTTTGAGAGTACTGGCATTGTGCACATAAATGTTTGAACTGAAAACCTCATTGGTGCACAACCGGTTTCGAACCCACGACCTTAGGATCGGAAGGCGGGGCCGCTACCACTAGACCACCTATGGTACCCCAAGTATGAGTTGTGTTTACCATATTTGGTTTTTCGTTTTTGTTCCGTGTTCATTGCGGGTTTTGTATGAAGACGCGATAGAGATACCGATACGGAACTTTATGTTCTACTGCTAATTTTCATCATACTTGCAACATAAAGTTCCGTATCGGTATCTCTATCGCGTTAATGTAACACAAGATGTAAAAAACTTGGTCATAAAATGTCTTTCATCGCATGCGCTGCGAAAACTATTGACGATAGAACACAAAAATGTTCTACAATATTAAAGAACACATCAATATCTACAAAAAAGTCAGCGATACCATATGTCTAACTATCGTAGTTATGTTACTATAACTTCTTTTTTAACACTTTAGAAGTTGATAGAAATGCCGACCAAAATCAGACCACGTTAACCATACCTTTACATTAATCCTTATCCAAATAAATCATTTCTTATTCAAGACTGTTTCAATACCTATAGATTACTTCTTGAATTTTTCAAATCGGACATTCCATTCAAAAGATATCATGAAATTAAAAATTTTAGTTCGCTTTAAAAATGCATATAAGCGAGCGCGCGGGCGCGTTCTCACTCAGCGCATCGGGCGACGGGCAACGCGGCGAGGGAGAAGGGCGTGCAAATGTATGAAATGTCTAAGGTTATTCTAAAATGCTGAAAAAATTTATGTCCACCCATGCGAAGCTGGGACAGGCCGCTAGTTGTTTTATATACTTATTGGTTTCATATAGAAAGTGATTGCAACAAAGTTACATAATCACCCTGCAGGTCTGAAAGTTCTTTTTAAATTATCAAGCTGATGATAGACTTACCAGATGCGTCCGCTTGGGTGTGACAAACTCCAGGAAATCTTCTGATGCAGCGCTAGTGTCGCCATGCTGGAAGTACTCCAGGATAACTGGTTCCGCCTTGCGCTGGTGACAAAGTAGAGTAATTTAAGAGTATTTTTTTTTATACAACTAGCTTATGGAACAAGCAGATTATAAGTTTGATTATGTTTACCTTTTTCTGTATGCCTACGCCTCACTAAACTTCAATAATATATTATATTATTACATTGTAAAAGGATCATACAAAAGAACGGTAGGAACCAAGCCGTAAGTTTGTTGGCTGTTCTTCTAGGCTTTGGTCGCGTGGAACTGGCACCTAGAGTCACCTAGCTTTAAGACGTTTCAAAGTGATCCTTGTGATTTTATTGAATAAATGCCTTTCGACTTTGACTTTGACTTTGATGGCAACCTGATGTCATCGCCTATAAATTCACACGTACAGTAGAATTATGCAAGGTGTTCCATAAGTTGTGTATATAAACTTCAGGGGGCTAAAGTACCCATCAATATGAACAACTTTTTCTAAGGAACCAACACTGTGAACGCGAAAAAAAAAACAGCTGTTTCATACATTTTAGCCTGGTAGGTGTTGAACTTTTGTATGAAACAGCTGTTTTTTTTTTTCGCGTTCTCAGTGTTGGTTCCTTAGAAAAAGTTGTTCATATTGATGGGTACTTTAGCCCCCTGAAGTTTATATACACAACTTATGGAACACCTTGTATATACAAGGTGTTCCTTAAGTTGTGTATTGAAACTTCAGGGGGCTAAAGTACCCATCAATATGAACAACTTTTTCTAAAGAACCAACACTGTGAACGCGAAAAAAAAAACAGCTGTTTCATACATTTTAGCCTGGTAGGTATTGAACTTTTGTATGAAACAGCTGTTTTTTTTTCGCGTTCACAGTGTTGGTTCCTTGGAAAAAGTTGTTCATATTGATGGGTACTTTAGCCCCCTGAAGTTTCCATACACAACTTAAGGAACACCTTGTATAAAGATAAATATTGGTGAACTTTCCACACAACACTATCTAGCCCCAAACTAAGACAAAGCTTGTGTTATGGGAACCAGATAGCTGATATAATACATAATATATACTTTCTTGTTTGTAAATACATACTTATAATATATAACTAGCGGCCTGTCCCAGCTTCGCATGGGTGGTCATACATTTTTTGAACATTTTAGGATAAACTTAGACCATGGGTTCGAGCCTCGCGTCTACTTATTTCATACATTTGCACGCGCTTCTCCTTGAGTGAGTGAAATCGCATACCGCGCGCGACCCGTGGACCCGTTAACATTTTTAATTTCGTCATATCTTTTGAATGGAATGTCCGATTTGAAAATTTAAGAAGTAATCTATAGGTATTGAAACCGTCTTAATTATGAAATGATGTATTTGGATAAGGATCAATACCAAGGTACAAATAAAGACCCTTTTCTAGCGGAGGCATTTCAATTATTTTTTTATAATAAAAGAACACTTATTGTGACATAACTATAATAGTTAGACATATGCTGTCGCGACATTTTTTGTAGATGATGACTCAAATTCTACAAAATCGTACTACATTATTTTGTTCTAACTTCAATAGTTTTCGCAGCGCACGCGATGTAAGGTTTTTGTTTTCCACCTTGGGTTACATTATTGAAGTTTTAGTAAGGATCCCTGATTTTTTTGAAAATATAATATAGCCTATGTTACTCAGGGATAATGTAGCATTCAAATGGTGAAAGAATTTTTGAAATCGGACCAGTAGTTTTTGAGCCTCTTCGTTACATACAAAAATACAAATGTTTCCTCTTTATAATATTAGTGTAGGTATTCTATAACACCCAGATAGAGAACAAACATCTATGTTCATCACACAAATATTTGTTCTGTGTGGGGATCGAACCCACGGCCTACGGCGCAGAAGGCAGAGCTACTACCAACTGAGCTGTGAAGGCTGTCATATCTATCCTAATAGGTTTTTCTTCTTGCTGTCGTTACTTTTTAGGTTCTACAACGTTTTGGTTCCCTAACGATGTTTTCCTTCGCCGTTTGAGAGTTTAGCACTGTGCCCATAAAGTTTTGAATATAAAAAGTTAAAAACTCATTGGTGCACGAACGAACTCACGACCATAGGATCGGAAGGTGGGGCCGCTACCACTAGGCCTTAGGTATCTTCCCCCACCTCCTTAAGGCGAAGACAAGAGCTAATGTGACTCTCGCTCGCATGTTTCGACATGTTGAAAGATATAAAATCACTAAACTCATTTTCGAAAAATCGCAATCAACCATTTTGTGTGCAATCACATTGCACACAGTTTAGTAAAAATTTCAGTTTGATAGTAACATGTTTTCCTACTTAACGTTTGCTTTACTAGTTTTCGTACATAAGCAAACTTTTAAGTAGGAAAACTTGTATCGATCAAAATGATTTTTTTACTAAACTGTGTGCAATGTGATTGCACACAAAATGATTGATTGCGATTTTTCGAAAATGAGTTTAGTGATTTTATATCTTTCAAGATGCCGAAACGTGCGAGCGAGAAGTTGTTTGATAGTTGTCAGCCCCTTAAAGAAAGCCAGACAGTACCACATTTGTTTATTTTTCAATGCTGGCAACAAAACAATAATCAATACCCCGCATTCTGTTGCCAACTTCACACATGTTTCCAAACGATTGACCTTGGGGGCGTGTTAACGCGAGCGATAAAAATACGGGTTTTAGGGCTCCGTTGTGAAAGGCTGCTAAATGTAACCCTTTCGAGGCAACATCTATAATTTAAGTGCTCGAAAGGAGCCTCTTTGAGGTGCACTTAGAAACCTTTAACCAGGCACTGTTTCGAAAGTTCACAGACAAAGACACGACAAGAAAAAAACGACATTTTTAACGCACATAAAAAAAAAGATGTCAAATCACTGAATATGATAAAAAAAAACCAGACTTCAAATACCTACACTGAAAACCAGGAAAAGTAATATTTTTGTTTTTGTAGATTTTTTCAAAAAGCGCTGAATCAATTAGATCGAATTTCTATCGGACAATCTCTAAAGTATGATCTACCAAACAAAAAACCATCAAAATCAGTTTATAACTGGCGCTTCTATAACGATCGCTTATCAAAAGAAAAAAACATACATTTGAATAGAGAACGCTCTTTGTTTGAAGTCAGTTTCGGCGCAAAAATATAATTTTGATCCGAACAAGATACGGAGTAAAAAAAATTGTCTAAGCACGTGTCAGTCTCTCATTAGGAGAGATCGGAGTAGGTAGAATGATTTAGCATCAATTACTTCAAATGATAAGTTAGTATCGATATGCCTCTAGAATCCCGGTATTTTAAAATTATGAAAAAATAAACTGAAATAGCTTCAGGACTTTGCACGGTAGACATTTGTTCCGTAATTTCATTTCACGTGGAGGCGTAAAGTGAGAAACGTATCAATATCATCTCATCCGCAGCCTAATTTCACCCACTGATGGGTGGGTGTAAATAATAGTAAACAAAACTATAGCGAACTGTCACCTTTATTGAGCAAAGTAGTGCTGAACATATTTTTCTCGCGATTAAATGCGTAGAAAACGTCACAAATTTGCACACAGCAACTCAACAAAGCTTCAAATCAGTTGGATGAATACCTATTTATGGAACAATGTTAAAGTACTCAATAAATTTCATTTCATTTCATGGTGGTAGTACTTCCCCGGACGAGAGACACACAAGAGCTCTACCACTCGTGATGAAGGAACCCTTAGTGCGCCTAGCCAACTAGCACTTGTTACTATCACGTTATCTGCGCATTAACAGTTGTTGTCACAGAATAAACAATAAACTCGATTGTTTTTTTTTTTATATTTAGGTTATCCTCGAAATAAATGTATTATAGATTACGATTACTATTGTACCTACCAAACAAACTTTTGCTACCTATAACATGAAATCTTAACAGTTCCTAAATTTTAAACTGAATTATAGGGCTGTTTTTTACGAGTTTGTTGGCTGTTCTTCTAGGCTTGGTCGCGTGGAACTGACACCTAGATGCACCTAGTTGTAAGACGTTTCAAAGTGATCCTTGTGATTCAACATAATAAATACCTTTTGACTTTAACTTTATGACGTTTTTGGTAATCATGATATTTGTCGTGACCCCCGTCTCCCCCACGAGAGATTGGCTGGACGGCTGGACCTCCCCAAAACATCTCCCGTAATTAATGAACGCCGTAAAAGGCGTAAAAGGCGTATTGCGTATTACTATTGAATGTGTGTAAATATTATGCTCGACTTTATGACATAATTCGTTATGCATAGAAATCGAAGGTCATTTGTGTTGCCAACTCAATGATAAAGCGCGACGCGGCAAAACTTTGTCGGTAATTTCTAACCAACCAATTAAGCAGAAATATTTTCAAGAAAATTAAATGTGTTAATTCCATGGCTGATTACGTATATTAAACCCTGTTTACACTCAGCTCATGTCGGTAGAAATGTGCAGAGACATGAGCAGGGACTTGGGCAATGCGAGAATGTAAACAGGCCACTTCCATGTCCACTCCCGTTACCGCTCGCGTTGCCCGTGTTGTGAACACACATTGCCGGCGACGCTGCCGCAGACATATGGACGGCAACATTTCCGTCCACGCGAATGGCAGCGCGAATGTCTAAATATAAACGCAGTATTAGGAATAAGTATAATTCATTTTATCTATACCGTGCAAGAGCTGATCGAATCTTGCTCCCCTGCATCCACATCACCATGCGGATGCTAGAACATTGCTGTCATCAACTCAAAGTCCTGCTCCGCTACTTTAAGGAGTTGGGCTGGCTGGGGTTTTTTCCAAGTTTTATCTGCGATCAGTTGTTAAAACTATGAGCAAATATTTTGTAGGTTTTATTGTCGGGGAGAGTACACTGTGTGCTGTGCAAGGTCAGCTGTGAATATAGTATAAAGAACAGGTCCTAGGACTGAGCCTTGTGGGACTCCTGCAGTTATATCGTAGAAGCCAGATGTTTCCTCTCCATCTTTGATTTGGAATATGCGATCTTTAAGGTAAGAGTTGAGAAGATTATAATAGGTATGAGGCAGAAATGTTTTCACTTTACAGAGCATACACCCCACCATGCATAATAATTTGAATAAGAAGGGTCAATCAGGCACTTACCACCATCTCATTAGGCTCAGCCTCCACAATGACCTGCTTGAACTCCACATCCCCGTTGCTGATAGCCTCGGAGTCATAGTTGGGGTCGTTGGCATCCTCTTCATACTCCTCCAGCAGTTCCGAGCCGAGGAGGCCCCACACACCCTTGCCACCTGCGCCACCTATGACAAGATACCAATTTATATATTAAATTAAATGCCCTGTGAAGTACATTGTAACAAGGATCATACAAAAGAATGGTAGGAACCAAGCCCTAAGTTTGTTGCCATTTCTTCTAGGCTATGGTCGCGTGGAACTGGCACCTAGATTCACCTAGCTTTAAGACGTTTCAAAGTGATCCTTGTGATTTTATTGAATAAATACCTTTTCACTTTGACTTACGACCAATATGCCTCCAAAATCAAAATGGTCTTTATTCTGTTCAACTACAAGCATCACTTTGGAACGTCCTAAAACTAAGTGAATCTAATGCCAGGTCCTCACAACTGTAGCCTAAAAGAACAAGAAACTTTGCTGAGTTTCAGTTTGAAGTGTGCAAAGAAATTACTGGCACATAAGGCTTAATATCTTTGAAGTCTAAGTTGATGGATGCAGGACAGGGCATCATAGGGCATGTTCCTATTGTATGTGACTTTTGAGTCAATGCTTTGTTACAGGTGATGGTTACCACATAACATCAGGTGGGCCATCAGCCTGTGCCATCAGCAAATAGCATAAAAATTACTGTATTATCTGTCATATCATAGCCTTGCCAAGATAGGTAGATTAGTTCAACCTAAACCTACCTAAACTTCTGTTATCAGTGACTAAGACATGTTTACGAGAAAAAAATTGGACAATAGTTTACACAGTGGCAAATAGGTAGATACATGTTGTCTACAAAGTTGTAATGAAATTAAATAAACACATGTATTTATTTTACCATAGCTTAAAGATAAGGCCGCACACACATCTTATGTCTTGGTTCCAACATTTGGTTTTTTAAGACATATTTTTGATTTACCTATTAATCCAAGCGGAATGTAATCATGTATTGACAAATTACACTTTTAATAAATTACATACATGATAAGAATGTTTATTTTTGGTAAAGTGAGATAACTGGTAGCAAACCTAATCAAAACAAAATATTTTTTTATCTGATTGGAGTAGATACGAATTACCTGGATAAATTTGTGTAAACAACTTGTTTAATTGGTAGATAAATAGATAGATGGAAAACTCTTTATTTTACACCAGAAGAAAATAAAATTTAAGAATTAATGAAGGTCTCGTCCGGGGAAGTACTACCACCACGCCTTTTTCTGCCGCCAAGCAGCAACGCTGTGTTTCGGTTTGAAGAGTGTGGTTGCCGGTGTAATTACAGGCACATGAGGCTTAACATCTGTATGCCTCAAGTTGATGGACGCAGGGCAGTGCATCGTACGGCACGTTCCTATCGTGCGTGACTTACGAGGCATTGCTTTGTTATAGGTGATGGTTACCACATAACATCAGGTGGGCCATCTGCTTGTACCATCAGCTATAAGTAAAAAAAATAAAAAAAAACACGGTGAAGTACAATGGGCGATCTTATCGCTATGAGAAATCTCTTCCAGACACCATTTTCAAAGACGAAGTAAAAGTCAAAAGGTATTTATTCAATAAAATCACAAGGATCACAAGGAGCCAGTTCCACGCGACCAAAGCCTAGAAGAACAAGCAAGAAACTTACGGCTTGGTTCCTACCGCTCTTTTGTATGATCCTTGTTACAATTTGGATGTACAGGATTTTAATAATGTCAAATGGCGGTGTCACAAAGGACTTCTATGCTAGGTAGGTACTTAAACTCCAACTTGTTTCTAATTTCATATTTACAATCTCATATTTTTCTTGTTGGAAACTTATTCCCTTCCTATTGCAGTTGAAACATACTCAAAAGCTTTACCCAGAATAATTCACATTCAAAACTCATGCTACATACAACTGCTTACTTATTACCAAGAAAAAACTGCAATATATACTTCCAATACAAAAGCTGGCAACCCCAGTCTAAGAAGCCCCTCCCTGACCTTGACCTTCCAGAAAACCTGCCAGATGCATCTATTTTACATTTCCATAGCTGGCAACCCCAATCCAGGTTACCCCAACACGACCTTGACCTAAACTTTGCAAAACAAAACAAAGAAGGTCCGTAAACAAAATAGGTCATACATACTCCCTCCTAATGATTTCCCACTTTTATAACTATGTGTATAAATAAAAAGCGGCACGATATAAATAGCCTTGGATCGTATGATGAAAGTTGTTTACAAGCATAGATTGTGTAACGAGTCATTCAACTAGCTATTATTGACCTATTCCAACTAACGCGATAACCAATAAGCATCGTATATAGCGACCGAGCGCTTTGTACCATTTCTACGATTTAGCATTTCAATGCAGCGTGTATGTACTGAATGCAATGTGCCTACGTGCTCGAAATAAAAATATCCAGTAGGTATTCTGAAACCGATGCGTAGTAAACAAAGGTTACGTAAATGCAGCTTTATTCATATTTAAACGCTTCTAGAACCTTCTTCTCGGGGCTGTATGGTACCGCTATAGACTTTACCTTTCTTGGGAAGACCTCTGCCGTGTCCGTTGCGCGGTCTTCGGCTGTTCTTCCAGCTTCTGTACTTCGGTAGCGGGGTGACCGCCGCGGTAACGCCATCTTTGCTGTTCGTCCGAGCGTATTTCTTGTGCTTGCGGCGTAGATGGGCCGTGGAACCTGCGGCGTCGCCGGCGCCTTCCTCACCAGCAGGTTTCACGACGTCAGTAATGTCGCCTTCGACCACCATGCTTTCCGGATCAGCGACGCGTTCGACTTCCATTGCGGCAAACGATGGAACAGCCGGCTAACCAAACTAACAAACCTCTAAATCGACTCGATACAATTGTAGATCTGTTATGTAACGATTGTTTCGAGCAAATTAATAAGGATTATGTAGTTTTATAGAATTTCGAGAGAAGATAATATTGACAACTCTAAGACGCACGCAGGTATTTGTTTTGAGAGCACACCGGCATGAAGTTAGCAAAATAACATGGCGGCTACCCATAGATTTATAATACTATAGATTGCCTACGAGCGTATACCCGAGCAAGACGGACAACAAGTACATACAATTTATGGGTTGCCACATCTTACTATTTTCACCCAACCAAGCATAAGCTATGATGTCGCCGCGGCTCCAGTGTTTTTTATTTTGGGGCTATATAGTGCTGTGTGGAGCGTCCACCAATATTTATAAAAAATAAAATAAAAAAAACAGGGCGAACTGGCACTAAGCTGGCATTTTAGACATTGACATCAGAACCCTAGGCCCCGCGAGCTAGAGTCCTGGATTTTCCTAGTGAGGGGGACAGAGCTAGTGGTGCTATTCTTCACATTCTACCACCTACCAATAGTTTAACTATGTTACTGCACCAGCTAGGTAAAATTTTTATGAATAAAAAACAATTTATTTATTTATCATTGATTTATTTATTCTACATCCCTACTCATCAGAAACCGTAATTCAAAAGGTTAATTTATAACGCGTGCTTCAATTTTAAATTAAGTAGGTATAAACAATACATCTTAACAGGAGGAAGCCAGCTTATGCTAGAGCTGACCATAAGCCTGAGCAATGCCACCACTTTGCCCTGAAGCGCGAAGTGATGGCATTATGAATACAGCTATCCTCAGAACATCACTATGAATATGTCATAAATACATTAAAATATATCACGTGTAAGTACGTATTTATTTATTAGACGATAAATATTTAATAGTTTGTACATAACAATTTCAGATGAGAATATTTACTTTGAGATATTTATGTTGAAATAGCCCAAAAGTTTTTTAGTCCGTAAGTTTCTTGCCTGTTCTTCTAGGCTTTGGTCGCGCGCGAGGAACTGGCGGTACATTCACCTAGTACCAATTTAAGACGTTTCAAAGAGATCCTTGTGATTGTACTGAATAAAGACCGTTTTGATTTTGATTTTGGAGCTTGGTGACCTGGAGCTTGGTAACCCGTAGCTTTAACCCACCAGCCCAAAGTAGTTGCATCTTTGGGAAATCTGTAAAACAAACATGTTATTATTAGGCATATGTAGGTATTTAATCATACTACGCGATGGTGGTCTCAGACATAAAATAACTACCAACTTCTCATATGAAAATCGTGAGGAGACTTAAATTATTAAAATGTAACGCAAAGCTAAAAAAATAAATTAAATGAAATTAAAATATATGTACCTACTACCTATACCTATATTATATTTTTTTTCATTATGTACTTAAGTCAAACAAACCTTATTTCTTTGAATAAGGTAATAATAAGTTGCGACATTGTCATTTGTTTTCTAGATTATTGTGTGTATTTGAACTTATCCTAACATATCAGAGTCGAATCCACCCTAAAGTTGTTCGTTTCCCAACATTTTTGGCAAATAGATTTTGTTTTTGTTGGCAGCCCGAAAGATCGTATAACCCAGCCAAATTATGTTTCTATAGAACTGTATCGGTTTGAATAGCCATGTCATTTGTGTGGTTTATAGTAACCTATACTCAATTTTACAAAATAATTAAATTCTAGAAATCTACTATGATATGCGATAGAAAGTAAACACAACCGTTAAATGATTAATTGTGGACACTGTGCATTCTCCGTTTTATAGTTTAATTGACAAATAGAATATAAAAGTGCTACTTACCGAAGGAAGCTTAATTTTCAGTTTTCCGAGCTGTATCATTATCACAGCCTAAAATACTACAATGCACCACATTATAAACTTAACTCTACGTATACTGGGACCTAGGCACACACTATTTTCAAAGAACTTTGGCACTAAACACCTGTAAACTCACAAGCACCAAGCGGTTTGTTTAGCACCAAACTTGGTGCTAAACATAGATTTATAATACTATAGATTGCCTACGAGCGTATACCCGAGCAAGACGGACAACAAGTACATACAATTTATGGGTTGCCACATCATACTATTTTCACCCAACCAAGCATAAGCTATGATGTCGCCGCGGCTCCAGTTGTTTGTTTAATGATGTTTCATTAAAGCTAGTTTCTGCAGTTTAATAGTTTGTACCCTCCTCTAGGTTACGCCATTTTAATATCTTCTAAGGAATGAGCTAGAAAAAAGCCTACACAGCTCGGTTGGTAGCCTTCTGCGCTGTAGGCCGTGGGTTCAATCCTACCGAGAACAAACATTTGTGTGATGTGATACTAGACATTTGTTCTCTGCCTGGGTGGTTGTGATTTGGCTTATTTTGGGGCTATATAGTGCTGTGTGGAGCGTCCACCAATATTTATAAAAAATAAAATAAAAAAACAGGGCGAACTGGCACTAAGCTGGCATTTTAGACATTACATCAGAACCCTAGGCCCCGCGAGCTAGAGTCCTCGATTTTCCTAGTGAGGGGGACAGAGCTAGCTAGTGGTGCTATTCTTCACATTCTACCACCTACCAATAGTTTAACTATGTTACTGCACCAGCTAGGTAAAATTATTATGAATAAAAAACAATTTATTTATTTATCATTGATTTATTTATTCTACATCAGAAACCGTAATTCAAAAGGTTAATTTATAACGCGTGCTTCAATTTTAAATTAAGTAGGTATAAACAATACATCTTATCAGGAGTAAGCCAGCTTATGCTAGAGCTGACCATAAGCCTGACCAATGCCACCACTTTGCCCTGAAGCGCGAAGTGGTGGCATTAAGAATACAGCTATCCTCAGAACATCACTATGAATATGTCATAAATACATTAAAATATATCACGTGTAAGTACGTATTTATTTATTAGACGATAAATATTTAATAGTTTGTACATAACGATTTCAGATGAGAATATTTTCTTAATTCACACTTTTTAAAGCAAGATTTTTGAACATACTTTTTATATCCAGAAAAAAAAGCGGAGATACCGTTTATGTTGAAATAGCCCAAAAGTTTTTTAGTCCGTAAGTTTCTTGCCTGTTCTTCTAGGCTTTGATCGCGCGCGAGGAACTGGCGGTACATTCACCTAGTACCAATTTAAGACGTTTCAAAGAGATTCTTGTGATTGTACTGAATAAAGACCGTTTTGATTTTGATTTTGGAGCTTGGTGACTTGGAGCTTGGTAACCCGTAGCTTTAACCCACCAGCCCAAAGTAGTTGCATCTTTGGGAAATCTGTAAAACAAACATGTTATTATTAGGCTTATGTAGGTAATTAATCATACTACGCGATGGTGGTCTCAGACATAAAATAACTACCAACTTCTCATATGAAAATCGTGAGGAGACTTAAATTATTAAAATGTAACGCAAAGCTAAAACAATAAATTAAATGAAATTAAAATATATGTACCTACTACCTATACCTATATTATATTTTTTTTCATTATGTACTTAAGTCAAACAAACCGTATTTCTTTGAATATGGTAATAATAAGTTGCGACATTGTCATTTTTTTCTAGATTATTGTGTGTATTTGAACTTATCCTAACATATCAGAGTCGAATCCTCCCTTAAGTTGTTCGTTTCCCAACATTTTTGGCAAATAGATTTTGTTTTAGTTGGCAGCCCGAAAGATCGTATAACCCAGCCAAATTAAGTTTCTATAGAACTATATCGGTTTGAATCATAGATTTATAATACTATAGATTGCCTACGAGCGTATACCCGAGCAAGACGGACAACAAGTACATACAATTTATGGGTTGCCACATCTTACTATTTTCACCCAACCAAGCATAAGCTATGATGTCGCCGCGGCTCCAGTTGTTTGTTTAATTATGTTTAATTAAAGCTAGTTTCTGCAGTTTAATAGTTTGTACCCTCCTCTAGGTTACGCCATTTTAATATCTTCTAAGGAATGAGCTAGAAAAAAGCCTACACAGCTCAGTTGGTAGCCTTCTGCGCCGTAGGCCGTGGGTTCAATCCTACCGAGAACAAACATTTGTATGATGTGATACTAGACGTTTGTTCTCTGACTGGGTGGTTGTGATTTGGCTTATTTTGGGGCTATATAGTGCTGTGTGGAGCGTCCACCAATATTTATAAAAAATAAAATAAAAAAAACAGGGCGAACTGGCACTAAGCTGGCATTTTAGACATTGACATCAGAACCCTAGGCCCCGCGAGCTAGAGTCCTGGATTTTCCTAGTGAGGGGGACAGAGCTAGTGGTGCTATTCTTCACATTCTACCACCTACCAATAGTTTAACTATGTTACTGCACCAGCTAGGTAAAATTTTTATGAATAACAAACAATTTATTTATTTATCATTGATTTATTTATTCTACATCCCTACTCATCAGAAACCGTAATTCAAAAGGTTAATTTATAACGCGTGCTTCAATTTTAAATTAAGTAGGTATAAACAATACATCTTAACAGGAGGAAGCCAGCTTATGCTAGAGCTGACCATAAGCCTGAGCAATGCCACCACTTTGCCCTGAAGCGCGAAGTGATGGCATTATGAATACAGCTATCCTCAGAACATCACTATGAATATGTCATAAATACATTAAAATATATCACGTGTAAGTACGTATTTATTTATTAGACGATAAATATTTAATAGTTTATACATAACAATTTCAGATGAGAATATTTTCTTAATTCTCACTTTTTAAAGCAAGATTTTTGAACATACTTTTTATATCCAGAAAAAAAAGCGGAGATACCGTTTATGTTGAAATAGCCCAAAAGTTTTTTAGTCCGTAAGTTTCTTGCCTGTTCTTCTAGGCTTTGGTCGCGCGCGAGGAACTGGCGGTACATTCACCTAGTACCAATTTAAGACGTTTCAAAGAGATCCTTGTGATTGTACTGAATAAAGACCGTTTTGATTTTGATTTTGGAGCTTGGTGACCTGGAGCTTGGTAACCCGTAGCGTTAACCCACCAGCCCAAAGTAGTTTCATCTTTGGGAAATCTGTAAAACAAACATGTTATTATTAGGCATATGTAGGTATTTAATCATACTACGCGATGGTGGTCTCAGACATAAAATAACTACCAACTTCTCATATGAAAATCGTGAGGAGACTTAAATTATTAAAATGTAACGCAAAGCTAAAAAAATAAATTAAATGAAATTAAAATATATGTACCTACTACCTATACCTATATTATATTTTTTTTCATTATGTACTTAAGTCAAACAAACCTTATTTCTTTGAATAAGGTAATAATAAGTTGCGACATTGTCATTTGTTTTCTAGATTATTGTGTGTATTTGAACTTATCCTAACATATCAGAGTCGAATCCACCCTAAAGTTGTTCGTTTCCCAACATTTTTGGCAAATAGATTTTGTTTTTGTTGGCAGCCCGAAAGATCGTATAACCCAGCCAAATTATGTTTCTATAGAACTGTATCGGTTTGAATAGCCATGTCATTTGTGTGGTTTATAGTAACCTATACTCAATTTTACAAAATAATTAAATTCTAGAAATCTACTATGATATGCGATAGAAAGTAAACACAACCGTTAAATGATTAATTGTGGACACTGTGCATTCTCCGTTTTATAGTTTAATTGACAAATAGAACATAAAAGTGCTACTTACCGAAGGAAGCTTAATTTTCAGTTTTCCGAGCTGTATCATTATCACAGCCTAAAATACTACAATGCACCACATTATAAACTTAACTCTACGTATACTGGGACCTAGGCACACACTATTTTCAAAGAACTTTGGCACTAAACACCTGTAAACTCACAAGCACCAAGCGGTTTGTTTAGCACCAAACTTGGTGCTAAACAATCAAAAACGTATACGCAGAAAGGGACAAAACATTTATTTTATATTTCTCTCACTCATAGGTATAATTTGTATTATTGCGTCTCTCTTACTCTTGGTATTATTATTTGATGCTCTATCTATTGTATTCTTGATCTAAGGTTTGAATAGCCATGTCATTTGTGTGGTTTATAGTAACCTATACTCAATTTTACAAAATAATTAAATTCTAGAAATCTACTATGATATGCGATAGAAAGTAAACACAACCGTTAAATGATTAATTGTGGACACTGTGCATTCTCCGTTTTATAGTTTAATTGACAAATAGAACATAAAAGTGCTACTTACCGAAGGAAGCTTAATTTTCAGTTTTCCGAGCTGTATCATTATCACAGCCATAAATACTACAATGCACCACATTATAAACTTAACTCTACGTATACTGGGACCTAGGCACACACTATTTTCAAAGAACTTTGGCACTAAACACCTTAAAACTCACAAGCACCAAGCGGTTTGTTTAGCACCAAACTTGGTGCTAAACAATCAAAAACGTATACGCAGAAAGGGACAGAACATTTATATTATATTTCTCTCACTCATAGGTATAATTTGTATTATTGCGTCTCTCTTACTCTTGGTATTATTATTTGATGCTCTATCTATTGTATACTTGATCTAAGGTGCTAAACAATCAAAAACGTATACGCAGAAAGGGACAAAACATTTATATTATATTTCTCTCACTCATAGGTATAATTTGTATTATTGCGTCTCTCTTACTCTTGGTATTATTATTTGATGCTCTATCTATTGTATTCTTGATCTAAGCGGCTACCTATCAGTTACGCCAACCAATCGTAGAAAACCGCGTTGCGTTGTTGTTGGTGGTACGTAGCCAACGTAAAAATATTAATTTAAGGACACGTTTCAAAAAGCATGTAAATAGTTGACAACAAAAAAAAAGAGAGAGTATGATTTTAGAACCTTTAGCCCTTGCTTAAGCCTGCCCAATAAAGATGAACGTGGATTACCAAGGGATTACTTACATATTTTGATTATATACGATCTAGATCGCATGGGTTTGAATCGATATTACAAAGAATGGTATTGATGTTCTTCGTCAACACGATCTGTAGGTATATGGCCGTGGATCTTTTCATTAAAATCGAACTTTTTAAGATCGATTCAGATGCATACATAAATCGGATTTATAGGGTTGTATTGTAGGTAGGTATCCATATAGTCTGTATCATTTATAATCCAAATGTAACAAACTTTCTCCATTTTATTTATATGATTGAGATGAGATGAAAATGATTGAGATGGATCGTTAATTTGTTAGAAACTTATTTTGTGCCTATTTATCAATTTAAAATACAACTCAAAATATCATGATCATGCTCTCCCCATCCCAACTTTTTTTATTTTCATTTCATTCGATGCTTTCATTGGATCTTCTAGGCGTTCGATTCGATCTGGGGCAGATTGCATCGACGTAAATCGGTTATAGAAATCGAGGATCGTAGGGCATCTGATCGATCATTTACAAGATCGATTCAGATGACATTGACTGATTTGACAATTGACATGCATGAGTTAATGTTTGTTTGTTTACGATTACGTAGGTACATCGATAGTTAGATATTTTAATCATAAAATGCAAAAACAGAAAGAAAATATTTTCCTGGATAGATTTCGCTTGCTCAATTCACAAGAACATACCGAAGACATCATTTGGTCGCTAAGCGATTCCAGTGATTATGAAGAACCGGCTCTAAATGAGAAGTTCAACAATACAACAAATCAGACTCGTATTTTGAAGAGAAAACGCAAGAAAAAGACGCCTAATAATTTGTCAAACCTGAGTATTACTGTCCTAGACACATCTAAAAGTAATAAAGATTTGCAAAACGTAGAGACATCCCCAATATTAGTGAGTAAAAAACATCAAAAAAGTTTACATCAATCACCAATTTTGGCTTCTACCTCCGTGTTAATGAGGAATGTTCATCAAAAAAGTCCTATATTCGCTCCGAAAATTCATTCACCGATAGCAAATAACAATGTTAAAAAGAAATTGTTCCCACATCAACAATGTGATCATGGAATGTCCGAAGATACAGTCACTGTAAAGATTGAAATAGATAGTGAGGCTATAGAAGATAATTTGACTTGTGGAGATACTGTTCTTCGAAACAGAGTGAAAGAAAATACAACAAACGCAAAATCCGAACTAGTAAGCAAAGTTAAATCCTTCTTTGACAATCATTTCGGTTCGGAAAGTTCATCTCAAAATAGCCAACCAATAAGTGATATTCATTCACAGAAGAATAGTACCAAAACTAGTGATGAAATCGAAATATTGACTTGCAAAACCCATACAGCATCAACAAACAACAACAATAGCATAAAATCTATTGAGAATGAAAAGCAATCAGATAACAGTACAGAAAATGATGCAATCATTAGAAGAAAAAAGATTCGCTACAAAAAGGGTGGATTAGCATACCGACTTAACAACCTTCTGAAAAAACAAAAAGTGTGCATTTCCCTCTGGCACCATGAACAATTTTTGGCGGCAAATTCAAACTTCTTAATACCAAAAGTAGAGAATTCTGTGTTCCGAATTCAAAAAGAAAATTTTAAATATGGCTGCTATTTACTGGAGGCTGTAGATTTAAATGAATGTGATTATTTAATTCTTATAAATAGTTCTTATGTAAGTGATACTATACAATGTGATACTATTATAAAAATCTATGAACCATTTAAAGTAGTACAGTTTAGTAAAGAAACAAAACTGCTCATAAATGTATGTAGGTTTGAATGTAGTCAATATAAGGCATAATAAAATTGGTGGTCTTTTGAAGTAAAATTGTTTTATAGGTAAGAATAAAAGATACTGTAATAAATTTAATAAATCATTATTAGAAACTGAAATCAATTGTTGGCCTGCCATCTAAGCTGTGTAGAACGAATTTCATAATATGTATATATTTTCGTTCTGTGCAGTTTATCTGATACATCCATGGAGGATACATCATATTTTATTGGTTGCAATAACCTATTGTAGGGAGGTGGTACCTACCTAACCTACAAAGTACGTAAGTACCTACTGATTGAAGATCGTGATAATGAAGTCAAGGGTATAGATAGTGGTAGGTACATACTAAAGTAAATGAAAAAAACTGTGTAGCATTGTAAGTTTATCTGCGATACTAGGTTGGCTATTACCATTTTTAGTAATATAATATTCGAAACATGTAGCGTCATCTAGCGAGATACATAAATCATTAAGTACCTAGGCATAGCCGGCGATCGATACTTGCAAAGTATCGATCAATGACATCTGTCGGCAACACAATTGGTAAATACAAGGTAACATTCTTAAAAAAAATGTTTTCAAACAATGGCATCCGGACTCAAACAGGCATAAATCAAAAAAAGTTAATTTATTACGTTTATTTATGTTCAATTTGGCACCTACATGTTCAGATTTCTTACACATCTTGCGTAGGTTTCACTATAATCGGTTAACTAATTCCGAATCCAACGGAAATTCTCTAATTTTTCGAGTGAATTTCCCTACATTAACAGTTTCCTTCGCCATAACTACGTCCTTGATGAACAATTCATAAATCTAATCTCATCATCATCATCATCATCCGCAGCCCGATTTAGCCCACTGCTGGGCATAGGCCTCTCCATGCTCTTTCCATTTAAAACGGTCTTGGGCTACCCTCATCCATTTAAGGCCCACGACGCTGACAATGTCGTCAACCCATCGTCAAAGCTAATCTAATTAAATTATTTTAATATTATTAAACCTCTTTGTGAAGGGCTCGTCCGCCTCGTCCGGTAAGTACCAACTTCAACCATGTTTATTCAACCATGCTTATTTCTACTGCCAAGCAGCGTTTCTTTATTTCGGTTTTATTGGTGAAATTACAGGCACATGAGTCTAAACATCTGTTTTTTTTTCTACAATTTTCAAATCTTCAAACAATAAAAAGCTCCCTTATTGGTAGCGAGAGCTTTTGTAATAAGCTGGCAACACTTTTCAGATGCCGTGTGTGTGACCCTTCAGTCTGAGCTTCAGTCGATATTTTACAAAAGGAAAGCTCACGGTTTCATTAGCCTTTTTCTAAAAAAAAACTGAATTACCAAAGTTACCTACAAAAAAGGTTGTATGTTATTATCTCTAAATAGTATGTAATCCAGTGAATCTTAAGTTCAGTTTAGCTTTTTAAAACGGAAGTGATATCGATTTTGACATTAGTGCGGAAATCGGGTTACCTACTGTGGTAAGTCGATTCGATTGATTACCTATGTACCTGTGATAACCTACATTACCTACTGCGTTTAATTCGATAAAACTATTTTTGTAAATAAATGTCACTGAAAATGAATATGTAGAAATTATGCAGGTAAGAACAAAATGCTGGTAGGTATCTATGTAGGTACGTGTATTGTTTTAAATAAAATAAATTGTAGGTCGGTACAATTAGATGGCTATTGTAGGTAAATATTATTATTTTTGCTTGCCTTGTTTGTTTTTAGGGTTCCGTACCCAAAGGGTTAAACGGGACCCTATTATTAAGACTCCGCTGTCCGTCCGTCTGTCCGTATGTCACCAGGCTATATCATAAGAGCCGTGATAGTTAGACAGTTGAAATTTTCACAAGTGATGTATTTCACAATTCACTCAGGGCCATCAAGCCCCAAACTAAGCCAAGATTACCTACTATAGGAACTAGTTAGCTGATATTATAGTCACATATTACTTATATGTACATAAATACGTAAACATAGTATTTAAGAACATTTTTTTTGCCTTCGGTGGGTCTCGAACCCACGGCCTACAGCGCAAAAGACAAAGATATCAACTGAGCTGTGAGGTCTGTCAACTACACATGATTTAAGCGGCTGACAACCGCCATACAACTTCTCGCTCGCACATATCAACATATTGAAAGATGAAAGGCTGTAATGTATTTCTGTACCTACCTATGTGTTTCGGTGAAGGTTAGAGCACTGGTGGTCTATTGGTAGCGGCCCCGCCTTCAGATCCTAAGGTTGTGGGTTCGAAACCGGTCGTGAAACAATGTATGTGCGCAATGCCAGTACTCTCAAACGGTGCAGGAAAACATCGTGGAGGAAACCGGCATGTCGTAGAACCTAAAAAGTTCTACAACATATTGTGTCAAGTGCTCGAAAGGAGCCTCTTGAGGCGCACTTAAAATCCTTTCACCACACTGTTTCGAAAAAAAAACTAGTGACACGACAAGGTGAAGGAAAACATCGTGAGGCATGTTGTAGAACCTAAAAAGTTCTACAACATTTGTCAAGTTTTAATTGCGGCCGCAGGAAAAAGAAGCGTGGGACGCCCTCCTACCCGATGGACTGACGACATTGTCAGGATCGCGGGAAGTCGGTGGATGGAGAGGGCTCGGAATCGTTCTTGTTGGAAATGTGTATTGGAGGCCTATGTCCAGCAGTGGACTTCTTTCGTTGATGATTATGAAGATGAGGGGCCATCCATAAATTACACGAATATCATGATTTTTTGACCCCTCCCCCGTCCTTGTGCTGGTCACATTTGTGAGACCCCCCCTACGAATATGTGACATCACACGAGGAGACCCCCCCTACCTAGTGTAATGTCACATATTTTGCAATTTTACATTTAGAAATTTATGAAATTAAAACAGCAGTGTTCCGAAATTATTTTTATTTCCGTTTCAATTATATTTCAATAAAACTTACGGCCGGTTTCTGAAAGCTCGATCAAAACTAATCGGATGTCAAGTCACTCGCCATTTCAGCTATTACATCGAATTAGATAGAGATAGCATGTGACTTGACATCCGATTAGTTTTGATCGGGCTTTCAGAAACCGGCCGTTAGTGTTGTACTACTTAGATATAAAATATTATATTTTGAAAAAACGTGATGTCACAAAATTCGGGACCCCTCCCCACCCCTTGTCACACTTCTTCGACCCCCTCCCACCCCTTTAACGTGTGATACGTCACACGTTAATGTATGGATGGCCCCTGATTGTATAAAAAAATAATTTGTTCATTATACCTACGTCTAGTAAACAATGTATCAGAACCTAACTAGGTAGGTTAGGTAGATACAATAAACATAAACGGTTAATGTGTTTTTGTTTATTGTATCTAGGTACCTAGCCGTGTATCAAACTGCGCTCGCTCAATGTTAAGTTTACATAACCTTGGTTAACGTGTAAAATCACGTCTATCAACCTTATTACTGTAGCACTTACGGTCAAAATTGAATGATTACGTTGCTAATGTTGTAAAGGGTGTGAAATATCTACTACCAAGCTGTTAAACGGGTACTTTTCACGATTTGTACAACAGTAGGAGGGGGCGCTTCAAATTAAAATCTCTATAAAACAAAATTAATCCCTATTTCTCTTGGTCACGCCATCACGCGTGAACGGTTGGACCGATTTCGCTAATTCTTTTTTTTGTTGTGTTTTTTATTGTCAGGAGGTTCTTATAAAAGAAAAAAAAACAGAAATATGCGCGGAAAATTAGAAAACTTAACCACCATTTAAAATGATTTGTAATTTAACCTTAGCGCTTTGGACAATATAAACTTTTTTAATGTAACCTTATGACGTTTGACAGAAGTGACAACACCGATTGATTGGTGTGTTATACATATATACCATGGTTAAACGTTTTACCAATTTAGTAGGAGGTAAGGCAGGTAGGTACAACTTCCTTCCCCGGATGAGATAGGTATATACAAATAGCTCCGCTAATAATGTTTTCTTGCAAAATAAACCCGAGAAACAGGCGTGATATCAAACATCTTTTTAACCACCCTGTCTTAACACGCCACATCATAAAGCCATGTTTATTTTTCTGGCATTTTCTGGAAATAGTATCTACCGCAAATGCGATCAAACAGTTTACAAAATGTTGTAAACTATCGCATTTTGATAAATTACATTTGTATTAGCTAAGTTGGTATTTCTGTTTTTCCTGGATCACTACAATCTGAAGGCAAAGGTGATTTCACCATGCTCTGTTATTATTTAAAAATAATTTGCGATTATTAGATATTGATAATCGAATTATTATTCCTATGAATAAGCAAATTAGAATTATAGTCACAGCTACTAATAAAAGATTAACAGGCCGTTAAATCTAACCTTAGATGTCAAACGCGTACATTTTGACATATATAACGGCCCTTTAATCCTTTGTTAATCTAAGTGTTCCCGCACACGGGCCTCTGGCCACAACCACAAAACGCCGCCACTGGCATATTTGCTGTAGTTTTCATACGAAGCGAGCAGCGACGATTTGTAGCGTGTGGCGGCTACCGGCGTCAATCGTGTGCGGCAAGTCCATATAAAATGTTTGAAAACTACAGGAAATATGTTTTTTTTCTTTATACAACTAGATGATAGAACAATCAGATGGCCCACCAGTAATAAGTGGTAACCATCACCTATAACAAAGCCTTGCCAAGTCACGCACGTCAAGAACGTGCCCTACGATGCACTGCCCTGCTTCCATCAACTTGAGGCATACAGATGTTAAGCCTCATGTGCCTGTAATTACATCGGCAAGTCCGGCAACCACACTCTTCAAACCAAAACACAGCAACGCTGCTTGGCAGCAGAAAAAGGCGTGGTGGTAGTACTTCCCCGGATGAGCCACACGCAATATTCACATGTTCATCATACAAAATATGTTTGTTCTGTGTGTGGATCGAACCCACGGCCTACAGCGCAGAAGGCAGAGCTATCAACTGAGCTATGAAGGCTATAATTTCTTAATTTGTTCCAGATAACAAAAAATGGATACGATAAACAAACGCACCCATACGGCGTTAGCGGCTACACTCTTAATCATGCTATTGACAGATACGGGTAAGTGGATTAAATAGTAAATTTATATCACAAAGCTTTTAGAGGAACTGGTAATAGGTATAATACAAAACACATACACGGTACTATCCAGTTAAATCTAGGTTTATTCGACATGTTGAAAGATATAAAATCACTAAACTCATATTCACACAGTTAAGTAAAATTTCATTTTGATCGATACAAGTTTTCCTATTTAAAAGTTTGCTTGTGTACGAAAATTAGTAAAGCAAACTTTTGAGTAGGAAAACTGTATCGATCAAAATGAAATTTTTACTAAACTGTGTGCAATGTGATTGCACACAAAATGGTTGATTGCGATTTTTCGAACATGAGTTTAGTGATTTTATACAAGGTGTTCCATAAGTTGTGTATATAAACTTCAGGGGGCTAAAGTACCCATCAATATGAACAACTTTTTCTAAGGAACCAACACTGTGAACGCGAAAAAAAAAACAGCTGTTTCATACATTTTAGCCTGGTAGGTATTGAACTTTTGTATGAAACAGCTGTTTTTTTTTCGCGTTCACAGTGTTGGTTCCTTAGAAAAAGTTGTTCATATTGATGGGTACTTTAGCCCCCTGACGTTTATATACACAACTTATGGAACACCTTGTATATTTCAACATGTCGAAACGTGCGAGCGAGAGTCACATTAGCTCTTGTCTTCGGCTTAACGAGTGATTATCTCAATTCACATCACAGCACAGTCTTTTATCAGAGCAGAGAAGAATGGTGGAGTTTAGTAGATCACAACTACCTATTCTATTTTTATCTTCTAGTCAATTTCTCTTTGTGAATTGTGTTTCTCGGCCGGGGAAGTACTACCACCTACACAATTCTTTCGGTTTGAATAGTATGGTTGCCGGTGTAATTATGAATAACTTTTTCTAAGGAACCAACACTGTGAACGCGAAAAAAAACAGCTGTTTCATACAAAAGTTCAATACCTGGCTAAAATGTGTGCAACAGTTGTTTTTTTTTCCGCGTTCAGTGTTGGTTCCTTAGAAAAAGTTATTCATATTGATGGGTACTTTAGCCCCCTGAAGTTTTTAAACACAAGCATTGGTACACCTTGTATGTATTCTATCAGCTATCTGGTTTCTATATTACAAGCTTTGGCTTAGTTTGGGGCTAGATATCGTTTTTTTTATACAACTAGCTGATGGAACAAGCAGATGGCCCACCTGATGTCAAGTGGTAACCATCACCTATAATAAAGCATTTCCCCGTAAGTCACGCACGATAGACACGTGCCCTACGATGCCCTGCGTCCATCAACTTGAGGCATACAGTGCTGTGTTAAACAGCCTTTTTTATTTTTATTTTATTATATTCCAGCAAATGCTATTGACTGCTTCAAATGCGTGTCCATGAACGGCAAGTTCGCACCTTGCGACGATCCGTTCCACAACAACCATTCCGTGGGCATGATGGAGACTCCTTGCATGGCTGGCCGGAAGGGACGTGATGGGCTGTTCCCGGCTACTTCTTGCATCAAGGTGGCTGGCATCTTCGGTGAGTGCCTATGCCTCTGAACTTTTGTTGTTTATTTATTTATTTAATAAAAACGGTTAAAAACCAATTACATTCATTAAATCAGAAAAAGAAAATAAGTATAGTAACATAGAATATTTAAAAACACATCAAAATCATTAGAGAAAAAATAAAAAACAAATTGTAATAATATTAAAATAAAAAAAAAATAAAAAATGTCACAGCTATCAAAAATAATAACTAATAAGAAAAAAAATTACAAATAATAATAATAACTATGTCAACCATTTAAATTAAATAATACTAAATTAAATTATAGTGAATTAAACTGAATACAATCATTCATCACGCTCACAAAACTTCAGACATTCATACATAACTTTGGACCATCCATCCGCAAACAAGTCACATTCAGGATTGGCTCTCAGGAAGGCGTTGAGCGCCTCCAGGAGGATGTTGTTGACATCATCTTAGGTATCCTACTGAGCCTAAGAGCACTGGTGGTCTAGTGATAGCGGCCCCGCCTTCCGACCCACGAGGGTTCGAAACCGGTCGTGCACCAATGAGTTTTTCTGGTCAAAAATTTAAGTGCACAATGCCAGTACTCTCAAACGGTGAAGGAAAACATCGTGAGGAAACCGGCATGTCGTGGAACGTAAAAAGTTCTATAGCATGTGTCAAGTGTTCGAAAGAAGCCTCTTGAGGCGCACTTAAAATCCTTTCACCACACTGTTCCGAAAGAAACTAGTGACACGACAAGAGAAGAGGTATTCTAATAATATTATAAACGCGAAAGTTTGTAAGTATGGATGGATGGATGTTTGTTACTCTTTCACGTGAAAACTAATGAATGCATTCAGTAGTTTTAACGTTAAAATCATTAAAGCTATATTATTGTAAAGTTTCATTAAAATCCATGGATTTTAATGAAACTTTACAATAATATATGTTTTTTTTATATAGATGACACGGGCGAGTCCATTACAGTGCGCGGCTGTGGTCTCGACTCTGGCACCGCCACTACCGACACAGAGATCATTCGCATGTCACACTGCGGACGTTTCTACTACAACGATAGGTAAGTAGAGTGGTGACAGTTAAGAAAATGTCTTCAAATCGGTCACGTACACACTATCGGGGTAGTTTTTTTGTATGGGAATTTCAAAAACGAAATATTCAAATTTTGCACACGTCAATGTATTCCAGTGCTTGGTCTGATCTCTTGGTATTTGGCCTTATTATAGATTGGGTATTCTGTTACACGATGTATAATAACGGCTTACTGTGTAGCGTAGAAGGCAGAGCTACTACCAACTGGTATAATGTTTGTAATCCTTTGGTTAACTGGTTTCCATGCAGCGTTGCCAGATATCCCGATTTTTTTT
Source organism: Chloroclysta siterata (assembly GCA_932294275.1). Lineage (NCBI taxonomy): Eukaryota > Metazoa > Arthropoda > Insecta > Lepidoptera > Geometridae > Chloroclysta > Chloroclysta siterata. The sequence goes on from OW028595.1 coordinate 6,614,806, forward strand.
TAATAATTCGAATAAAATGAATAAAACTTTTTTGATTTTGATTTCTTTTTTTTTTATTCAGAAAACGACTAACCTAACCTAACGATATGGTACAAATATCTTATTTTTATTAAAATAAAATTTTCTATGGCTTTTTTTGCTATCTATTGTCACGTAAACGTAATTTGAACTCAAATAAAAAGATAAACATTTAAAAACTTCAGATTATATACGTTTTTTTTACTATGTCCCGCTTTCGACGAAAGAAAAAGTTCCAAAATCCCGACTTCCCGGCAAAAAAATATGGCAACGCTGTTCCCATGGTACAAGCTTCTCTTAGTTTGCGGCTAGATGGCGCTGTCTCTAATGCTCACCATTTTTTTTACAGATACGTCCACGGCTGCCTGCAAAGCTGCAGCGACGCGGACGCATGCAACGCATCAAACAAAAACACGCCGTACCTTCCTATCCTGACACTTCTGACGTACCACGCCATTTTGTTATTCAGAAGCTAACAAACACAATTAGATTTGGTACAATATTTTGCTAAAGGTAGTTAGAGTTTGCTACGAAGTTTTTTACGGATAAAATAGGCTGGAACTCAATATTTATCCTTCTACTAACTACTAATCACGTGATGTTTTTTTTGGCATATTTTTAACCCCTCCCCCCCTGGTGATATATGGTGAGGTTTTAGACTACCCCCCCCTACCTAAAATCACGTATAAAATTGCAATATACTTTATATCTGAAAATTGCAATATACTTTATATTGCAATTTTCAGAATATTACCTTAAAATACAAATTTGAACGCTGGGTAATTATTGTCTGGCAATAGTGAGTCAAGCCACGCGCCGCTGTTTGGTGTATAGAAATCGTGCGAAAAATAAATACACGTGATCTCATTATATCCCCCCCCCCTCTCCTTGTGATATTTCGCGATTTTTCCGTAAAATTGCAATCAACCAAATTGTGTGCACAACTTGTTGTCAGCCCCATAAGACGACTTAGGTACACGATACCACTTCGTTTTGAACTGTACTGTCATTGCCGGGACAAAGATTCTTAAGGCCACTTGCGCAACGATCACTAATCTTGTTTAGCGAGCCTTTAATCACTTTTATAAAAAAAAAAATTATACTAATAGCTGATGAACAAGCATATGGGCCACCTGATGTTAAGTGGTAACCATCACCTATAACAAAGCATTACCTCGTAAGTCACGCACGATAGGAACGTGCCCTACGATGCACTGCCCTGCGTCCATCAACTTGAGGCATACAGATGTTAAGCCTCATGTGCCTGTAATTACACCGGCAACCACACTCTTCAAACCGAAACACAGCGTTGCTGCTTGGCGGCAGAAAAAGGCGTGGTGGTAGTACTTCCCCGGACGAGCCACACACAAAGAGCTCTACTACTCTTAAATTGAAATGATGTTTACGCTAATTCTGTTGAGTTTGGTAAACGTTTGTATAATTGATCATACAAAAGAGCGGTAGGAACCAAGCCGTAAGTTTGCTGTTCTGTTCTTCTAGGCTTTGGTCGCGTGGATCTGGCACCTAGAGTCACCTAGCTTTAAGAAGTTTCAAAGTGATCCTTGACTTATTTTGACTATCACCTTTTGACTATGCTAAATACAATTAAGTCAGATAGTTGTGCAAGCGGCCATTATAGTATAAATAACTAATTTATTGTAGATTTACGATAACTATTTTTGTGCAATTAATTATCTTTATCACTCAATTTAGTCGCAATATAGAAAAATAATCATAGAATAGATTAGTGTAGTATAAACTGACTGTTAATGCGCCTAATTGATAGAATTTTTAACTTTTCTAATAATTTGCTGTATACTAACTAACATATCTTATATTAAATTATATTTATACAGCCTTCACAGCTCAGTTGGTAGTAGCTCTGCCTCCTGCGCCGTAGGCCGTGGGTTCGATCCCCACCGAGAACAAACAATTGTGTGATGAACATAGATGTTTGTTCTCTGTCTGGGTGTTATATAATATTATAAGTATGTATTTACAAAAAAAAGTATAGATGTATTATATCAGCTATCTGGTTCCCATATTACAAGCTTTGGCTTAGTTTGGGGCTAGATAGTGCTGTGTGGAAAGTCCACCAATATTTATATCTTATATTTAATTATATTTATAATTAATTATGTTTATATTTAACGCTGGGCAATTACATGCTTTCCAGTCTAGTTCTAAAATAACGCATTACTGTTTACATTAATATATTATTTGATTTTTGAAATAAAAACACCATGAAAAAAATACTATAGGTATATTTTCAAGGATATAGACGTCAGCATGACGAAGAGATTATAATTGTCTGACTTACACGCTAGATTGAATAAAAATCGCTTATTTACCTAAACAAATTTCGTTTGATCCTGTTTCGTTTTTGTAAACGCTACGAGTACCACATAATGTATACCATACAAGTCAAAACAAAATCAAAACGCTGATTTGTTGGTCACCATGTACCCCACAAAATAACGTGGGCTTTTTTATTTCAACGTATTATGTTTATTGTTTAAATAAAAAAAATATTAATCAGAAACTAGTGCAAGTCACCAGTAGTGAAGCAACTTATACATTTTCGATATTATGATGATACCTATTATTTCAAAGTGATCCTTGTGATTTTATTGAATAAATACATTTTGACTTTGACTTATTACCTGAATGATTATAACAGTGGATTAAAGTGGTAAAGTATAAATTTAGTCGATAATTTAATGACCAAAGTATTAAAAAAATTCTTTTTTTTGTTTTACTAGCGACCCGCCCCGGCTTCGCACGGTTATTGTGGGGTATCCCTAAGAGATAGACATACCATCGCGGACTTTTTTGTAGACCTTTTTAAGGTGTACAATACTGTATTATATTATTTTGATCTATCTCGTAGGGTTCAGCCAGCGTTTGTAATGTAAGCGCAAAAAAATATGTTATTTACGGCATCACATTAGAAACATTTTTAATTATCAGTGTTTCTCTACTATATTATTATAAATAGAATATAGATCATCTTGACTATTTATGAAAATTAAAAGTGGAAATTTAGATAAAAGCAAAGAGGTCACAAATTGATAATAAGGTAAATTAATTATAGGGTTTGTATATATTTTGCACGACAGTACATTATCTGCCTTTATGCGAATCTGTCCTTCTGCTTAGGGGCCATCCATAAATTACGTCACATGTTAAGGGGGAGGGAGGGGGTCGACGAAGTGTGACATTGTGTGACTAGGGATGGGGAGGAGTCCCAAATTATGTGACATCACATTTTTTCAAAATATATCATTAGTATACAACGTGTTTATTAAGAGTTGTAGGGATCCGAAAGCAGGATATTCTACCGGTCATAACGAACAACTTTTGTTCTACGACTTTTAAAATTTCAAAGTTTTTCATTCATCAAATGCCTCTTAAACTTTTATCTAAAATGAATCTAAAAGCATCATGAGGCAGCCCTATTTACAGCTGTTCTTTGACCTCTAGTTGTCAATTGTAGATAAAATAGGTAACAGAACTGCCACCAATTACCTAGTAATGTGCCTACCTAATAATGATGTTGCTGTTTTTAAAGATCTTGGTATGTAAAAGAAATATTATCGCGACTGTAATCCCTAGTCACGGTAAACATTCTCTGAGATCTTTGGTACTAATACCTATTCAGTAACTAGGTACCTACGTGGCTACGTACTCAATATTTAATAGAATATTTATTTTTGTTTGATTACTAGATGTCGTAAAGCAATGTTTATGATTTTCATAGTTCTTTAAATTGTAACATGTTACTTTACCACCATGGTTCATTGACACGACAAAATTATTCAACTGCAATTTTGGGAAGTGTCTAGTCTGTCCTATTTAATCTTCCAACTTACCTGTCTGTCATTGGTTGCATTTAAAAACGCATATCCAATCAGGACGGCCGACGGCCGCCGATCAGTGTTACCATTTGTGGCAGATTTCTGCCATTTTGGCATATTTGGCTCCTAAATTTTAGCTGTTGGTGACGATTTACAAAAGTGGCAGATTTTGGCAGATTTTAAATATTTCAAGAAAAATCTTATTAGTTTGAATTTTAATATTTATAATTTATTTATTTTTTACCGAACTGGAAACTTCTTATTCTTTTTTACCTTTATTGATTTGGTTTCTAAATAACTTCTATCTCGTTTTAGATAACTGCAAACCGTTACAAACGATCAAAAGATAGTAACTGAATGTAATGTATTTAATTTATTCCGTAGCCACGAAGGAGATGGTATGAAGTCATATTTTTGGTATTTTTATCGTCAAGCTTGGTAGATTTTGACAGATTTTTTGGCCAGTGTGTGGCAGAACCGCCACTTTTGAGATGGTCACCCTGTTTGTGTTTACATGCGTTGTTGTACATTGTTTTGTTGAGAAAATGTCATCAAACGTGATAAAATGGTGATTGTTATGTAAAAAGCCGTCGTCAGTCAGTGTGTGTATGAGCAGTGCCTACGAGGTAATGGTTTAGTGTGAAGTTTGAAGACTGTGTCGTGCGAAATGTCGCAAACTTACCAAAATCCAGTTTTATCCAGTGTGATAGAGCCAATAAATAATGACACAGGATTGGCGGCGTACCTACCTACCTACCGAAAGGTAAGTATTACAAATTATCTCGTAGGTAGGTTATCGTTGTTTTTCTCTTTCCTAGATAGAAGCGCACGTGCGTGTGACCTTGACACGTACACAGGGCTGTTGCAAATTTGTGAGAAAATATTAATTTTACTTTTCTATGGGAATTTCGAAAACGATATATTCAACCGTTGCACACGTCAAAGTATTCCAGTGCTTGGTCTAAATACACGCTCTTTGTTTGCCTACATAACTTCATCAACACGTTGTAAGTATTACAACACTAAATTTTATTCAAATATAATTTAAATGGAAATAAAAATAATTTCGGAACACTGCTGTTTTAATTCATAAATTTTTAAATGTAAAATAGCAAAATATGTGACATCACACTAGTTAGGGGGGGGTCTCACAAATGTGACCAGCTGTGACAAGGACGGGGGAGGGGTCAAAAATCATGAAATTCGTATGACGTAATTTATGGATGGTCCTAATCTGGGATTTTGCTATTCCGGGATTTAGCTTATCTGTCCTTCTGCAGAGACATACAAACTAGTCGGTGTATAATACGACAAGCCTCATAAAAAACCCTGTTCTAAAGCATATTTTTTCTCGTAGACACTTCGTAGGACCAAGCTACAGCGTGCTACGAGACCCGTAGCATATGCTACGACGAATTTTTACAGCCATAAACGCTTTTAGAAGGAATAAAAATGGCGGCACAAATCATTACTTTTTACTCACACACTATAACTAGGTACCAATAATGTTTTGTTGCTTTATTTTCATAAGTTCAGACTTTCAAATGGTCAGATTTTCAAAAAGTCGCTCTTTCTAACCCCGGCGCCAGAGATATATTTGTTCAAACAAGTGAAGTCTGGCGCCGGCTTACAGTGGATGCCTACAAATGCATAAGTGGTTTAGAGCTGATTTCACCATGCTCTGTTAGTTTAACAAAGGATTAAAGAGGCGTTAAATATGTCAAAATGTACGCGTTTTTGACATCTAAGGCTAGATTTAACGGCCTGTTAATCCTTGATTAGTAACTAACAGAGCATGGTGAAATCAGCTCTAAATGTCTAAGTTTATTATGATATTTTTAGTAAAAGCGAAAGTTCAGACAGACATGTTGGATGTTTGCGATTTGGATGAAACTTAGAAAAAATATAAATCGTGACTGTAGTCTGAGTTTAGTCTATCGTTTTCCGTATCGTCAGACCGTTTTTGTATCGACTCGATAAGCGACAAACGGGCATGCTGAGAAATCTTGACTTGTTTAGAGAGGAACAAAGATCATAGATGCTCTAGAACACTGCCTTAAAATGAAATGGCAATGGGCAGGCCATGTGGCCAGAATGAATAAACAAAGATGGACTATAATAGTTACCAAGTGGAAAGGTCCTACCGGAAAAAGGAGGACAGGCAGACCAAAGCCCAGATGGGCAGACGAGGTGCAAAGCGGAGCAAAAACCGCGAACTGGCATAATCTTGCTCTATGCCGAGACACATGGAAAAGTCTGGAGGAGGCCTATACCCAAGAGGGGTCCTAACCTAATTTAAATTTAATTAATTTTAAGTTTTCTTTTTAAATTATTATGTACATAGGTTAGGAGTAAAAAGGCTTTTTTTTTAAATTAAAGTATGTGTTTTTTTAAGCAAATAAATGTCTATGTCAAGCGAAACCGATGGTCGATGCTAGTCATATAATTTTATACAATAATAAGATATTTTTTGTAACGCACTGAGCTAAACGTATCGTAATCTTGCAAGTAAGCTGAAATAAACGATTTAACTGAAAACATTAGTTATTTTATTATTCTCCTTCTCCTTTTATTTGTGGCTGTTCAGTGGCCGATAGGGGTTGCCACGAATTTGCCAATGTCAAGTTGTTATACACTTAAAAAGGTTGATGTCCTCTATTTTGACTTCCGGAAGGCGTTTGATAGGGTTAATAACGACATCCTGCTATCTAAACTTACAGCTATAGGTTTCGCCCCGAGTCTCCTCCGGCTTCTTGAGGATTATCTCCATGATCGTCAGCAATTTGTTAGACTCGGCGTATATGAATCTCAACCCTATCACACGCGTTCTGGGGTCAGTCAGGGATCTATACTTGGACCTTTTTTATTTTTATTAATGATCAATGACCTTCCTGCAGTGGTGACGCATGCAAAGAGCTTGATGTACGCTGATGACCTTAAGCTCTATACGGAGGTTGTATTTGAGATCTTTGTTCGCTTCGCTCACACTATCAATTAAAATCAATTCATGTTCAAACTTTGATTGCTGACTGTAGGTGACCTACTTTAATTTCTCAAATATACATAACTGTTGCAGTATTATGGCTTTTCTCCAGTATGAATACATGTGTGTTTTGTTAAAGAAATTTTTCGAATAAATGTCTTTCCACATTTCTGGCAGCAGTGAGGCTTGCCACCCGTGTGGATACGCATGTGAATTGTTAAATTACTATTTTGAGTGAATGTCTTTCCACAACTCTGGCAGGAGTAAGGCCTTTCACCGCTGTGGATACGCATGTGACCTATTAAAGTAGATTTTAAAGTAAATATCTTTTCACACCTCTGGCAGGGGTAAGGCCTTTCTCCGCTGTGGGTACGCATGTGACCTTTTAAAGAGTTTTTTTGAGTGAATGTCCTTCCACATTTCTGGCAGGAGTAAGGCTTTTCACCGGTGTGAATAAGCATGTGGTTTTTTAAACTACATTGCATATTAAATGTCTTTTCACACCTCTGGCAGGCGTATGGCTTGTCTCCCGTGTGAATACGCATATGAATTGTTAAATGAAATTTTTGAGTGAATGTCTTTCCACATATCTGGCAGGAGTAAGGCCTGTCCCCCGTGTGAATACGCATATGAATTGTTAAATAACATTTATGAGTGAATGTCTTTCCACATATCTGGCAGGAGTAAGGCTTTTCACCAGTGTGGTTAAGCATGTGTTTTTTTAAACTACATTGCTCATTAAATGACTTTCCACACCACTGGCAGGCGTAAGGCTTGTCTCCCGTGTGAGTATGCATGTGACGTCTCAATTTCCTACTTGTAGCGAATGCCTTTCCACATTCCTGGCAGGAGTAAGGCTTGACTTCCGTGTGTATTCCCATATGTTCTTTCAAATGACTCGGTTTAGGGAATCTCTTTTCACATATTTTGCATGCATGTGCCTTTATTCTGGTGTGACTCTTCAAATGTTGCACCAAGGACTGTCTTCTGTTAAACATTTTGTGACAAACATCACAATAAAAACAATTGCTATCATACTTGACATTACTACCACTCTCTTGAGAATTATCTGTTTCATTTGAATCATTGTTGACTTCTACGTCTCTCAGAGGCTCTAACTTGCACTCCTGAAACTCAAAGTCATAATTTTCAAGTGTTTCTTCTGCATCATCCTCAAGTATATGTTCGTCTTTAACAGCTACAGGAGTACTTGAAGCATTTGTAAAATCACTAATGGAATAGTTCATTGTTGGCATCACAGTTAAGTTCAGTAATACATTCAGAGGTTGCTTCACAAGGACTTTCAGTGAATTATTTGTTACCTGAAAAAAACAGACCACAACATAACAGACTTAAAATTCTTACAATCTCTAACATAATATGTGTTTCTGACTAAGGAGTTTGTTTTACCTCGGTACCATTATGCAGCAGATCTTGCAGGATTCTGTTGGATTTGCGAGCCATCTCGGAGAATATTTGAAACTTCTGCAGCTGTCGGTGACAGATATAGCACACTGTGCTAGGTATGCCATGCTCTGTCTCTGTGTCAAGCTGAAACACATACATAAATAGGTGATCTTAATATTATTAATCAAGTGAGTAATCTTTACATATTTTGGTTTTCATTGACAGCCTTCACAGCTCAATTGGTAGTAGCTCTGCCTTCTGCGCCGTAGGCTGTGGGTTTGATTCCCACCGAGAACAAACATTTGTGTGATGAACATAGATGTTTGTTCTCTGTCTGGGTGTTATATAATATTATAAGTATGTATTTACAAAAAAAAAACTATATAAGTAGTATATCAGCTATCTGGTTCCCATATCACAAGCTTTGGCTTAGTTTGGGGTGAGATAGTGCTGTGTGGAATGTCCACCAATATTTATTATTTATTATTATTATTGATTTAAAAAACTTTCAAAACTTGAAGTATAACTTACCAAACGAATAAAGCATAATAAAAATCAATTCATTAATTTGGTGTAGTAATACCTTATAAACATAATAAAAAATAATATACAGTTGAATTAAAAACCTACTCCCTTTCTGGGTCTATTCAAAAGTAAGTTACATAGCTCTATAATAAAGAGATAATTTATTTATCTATTTATTGGATACAAAGTTACTTAAATATTATTACAGTAGTGGTTTAAAGTCTTACAAAAGATTTGTCTAACCACTAGGTTCTCGATTAATCTATCACACAATAACAAAAAAAAAACGCACACTCAAACAACATTGGCAGCAAAACAACGTTGTAGGTATTTATCATACCTTGTACGCGCTGCGACGGAGGCATGCTTTATACAATTCTAAAAGAGGATGATACCTACCTTTAATTATGTAAAAGCTATTTGATTATAAAATTGAGTCGATAGATTAACTTTTAGTGGAAGATTATGTTCAAGTCAGAACCATGAAGCCTACCGAAATAATTACTTAAGTATATATCTCTTTTATTGTGTTATTATATAAGCTTTTTTTTATTAGATTAAAATTCATAAGAGATATCTGAGTATTTCTTATAATTAACTATTTAACATTCAAAGGTTGAAAATGAATAAAGAAAGCCTTCAGCTGTTTGCTAAACGTAACAACGAGTTTTATAAAAAAAAACTGTTAATTTAGTTATGTTTTTCTCCGAAATTATATTGGCATACCTACACGGGAAATTGTATTTGGATAGATACGAAAGGTTACATACCTCTGTGTCTGTAAGTCTTTGATAAATATCCAGAAGATATTTGCTAAAATCCAGTAACCTGATGTCGCTGACTAGACAGACCCTGCACAGAGCCATAGCGTCATAATAAGGCGCTACGCTAATTCTCAAGGCAAAGCTCTTATTATTTTCCTAATCTTCCTCTGCTTTTGCTTGTTTATTTCCCATTCCCAGTAGTCTCACTCATTTCAGTCCAATATAAAAATGTTTAAGAACTCGGTGATAAGTGTTGCCGTTTTTTATTTTGAGAAAATGCTAGAACTTGCTTCAGTCAGATAATGCTAAAAATGCTAAATCTTTTTTTCGAAAATGCTTAAAATCATGCTAAAATCCAAATTTTGTTATCAACCTGCCTGTGCCCACGATTTCAAACGCGTACGTGCTGCGTGAGACAATTTTTCGGTTTAGCAGTAGCCTAACATATTATTCTAGGCTCTAAGGTATCGTTACACACCAAATGTTAGCTAAATCCATCATTCATCCGTTTCAGCGCCGACTGGTAACGAAAATACTATAGGTACCTATTTACACAATTTGCCACATTTCTGATGTTAATATGTTATGAAAGATAGGAAAGGTGAATACTATAGAACATTTGGTCGTCATCGTCATGTTTGTTAGATGGGCCACTTTCAACATCCACACTCATCGGTAATAATTTTATCTTTTACTCTTCGAATGTGTCATAAATAGTTTTAATACTTCTTCGGTACCTACGTTTTATGAATACGTACGTAAAAACAATCACAAACTAATTTCGGGGAAGTGGGTTCCTTTAGAGAGTTGCCATACCTCTATAAAATCTTTTGAGACTGACTTTTGATTTGAAATGCCAAAATATGCAATATGCAATATGCAAGATGCTAAATGCAAAATTTTCATGCTAAGGAGTATGCTAAATTTAGCACTTAGAATGCTAAAACGGCAACACTGTCGGTGATTTCAATTTTCAGTGACCAGCGACCAGACCCACCACCGAACACATAGATTTATAATACTATAGATTGCCTACGAGCGTATACCCGAGCAAGACGGACAACAAGTTCATACAATTTATGGGTTGCCACATCATACTATTTTCACCCAACCAAGCATAAGCTATGATGTCGCCGCGGCTCCAGTTGTTTGTTTAATGATGTTTAATTAAAGCTAGTTTCTGCAGTTTAATAGTTTGTACCCTCCTCTAGGTTACGCCATTTTAATATCTTCTAAGGAATGAGCTAGAAAAAAGCCTACACAGCTCAGTTGGTAGCCTTCTGCGCCGTAGGCCGTGGGTTCAATCCTACCGAGAACAAACATTTGTGTGATGTGATACTAGACGTTTGTTCTCTGCCTGGGTAGTTGTGATTTGGCTTATTTTGGGGCTATAAAGTGCTGTGTGGAGCGTCCACCAATATTTATAAAAAATTTTAGACATTGACATCAGAACCCTAGGCCCCGCGAGCTAGAGTCCTGGATTTTCCTAGTGAGGGGGACAGAGCTAGCTAGTGGTGCTATTCTTCACATTCTACCACCTACCAATAGTTTAACTATGTTACTGCACCAGCTAGGTAATTTTTTTATGAATAAAAAACAATTTATTTAATTATCATTGATTTATTTATTCTACATCCCTACTCATCAGAAACCGTAATTCAAAAGGTTAATTCATAACGCGTGCTTCAATTTTAAATTAAGTAGGTATAAACAAGACATCTTATTATTCTAAGAGTAGTAGAGCTCTTTGTGAAGAGCTCGTCCGGGGAAGTACTACCACCACACCTTTTTCTGCCGCCAAGCAGCTATGCTGTGTTTCGGTTTGAAGAGTGTGGTTGCCGGTGTAATTACAGGCACATGAGGCTTAACATCTGTATGCCTCAAGCTGATGGACGCAGGGCAGTGCATCGTAGGGCACGTTCCTATCGTGCGTGACTTACGAGGCAATGCTTTGTTATAGGTGATGGTTACCACTTAACATCAGGTGGGCCATCTGCTTGTTCCATCAGCTGCTTGTATTAAAAAAAAAAAAAACTTAACAGGAGTAAGCCAGCTTATGCAAGAGCTGACCATAAGCCTGAGCAATGCCACCACTTTGCCCTGAAGCGCGAAGTGGTGGCATTATGAATACAGCTATCCTCAGAACATTACTATGAATATGTCATAAATACATTAAAATATATCACGTGTAAGTACGTATTTATTTATTAGACGATAAATATTTAATAGTTTGTACATAACAATTTCAGATGAGAATATTTTCTTAATTCACACTTTTTAAAGCAAGATTTTTGAACATACTTTTTATATCCAGAAAAAAAAGCGGAGATACCGTTTATGTTGAAATAGCCCAAAAGTTTTTTAGTCCGTAAGTTTCTTGCCTGTTCTTCTAGGCTTTGGTCGCGCACGAGGAACTGGCGGTACATTCACCTAGTACCAATTTAAGACGTTTCAAAGAGATCCTTGTGATTGTACTGAATAAAGACCGTTTTGATTTTGATTTTGGAGCTTGGTGACCTGGAGCTTGGTAACCCGTAGCTTTAACCCACCAGCCCAAAGTAGTTGCATCTTTGGGAAATCTGTAAAACAAACATGTTATTATTAGGCATATGTAGGTATTTAATCATACTACGCGATGGTGGTCTCAGACATAAAATAACTACCAACTTCTCATATGAAAATCGTGAGGAGACTTAAATGTAACGCAAAGCTAAAAAAATTAATTAAATGAAATTAAAATATATGTACCTACCCTATACCTATATTATATTTTTGTTCATTATGTACTTAAGTCAAACAAACCTTATTTATTTGAATAAGGTAATAATAAGTTGCGACATTGTCATTTTTTTCTAGATTATTGTGTGTATTTGAACTTATCCTAACATATCAGAGTCGAATCCACCCTAAAGTTGTTCGTTTCCCAACATTTTTGGCAAATAGATTTTGTTTTAGTTGGCAGCCCGAAAGATCGTATAACCCAGCCAAATTATGTTTCTATAGAACTCTTAGATCAAGAATACAATAGATAGAGCATCAAATAATAATACCAAGAGTAAGAGAGACGCAATAATACAAATTATACCTATGAGTGAGAGAAATATAATATAAATGTTTTGTCCCTTTCTGCGTATACGTTTTTGATTGTTTAGCACCAAGTTTGGTGCTAAACAAACCGCTTGGTGCTTGTGAGTTTACAGGTGTTTAGTGCCAAAGTTCTTTGAAAATAGTGTGTGCCTAGGTCCCAGTATACGTAGAGTTAAGTTTACAATGTGGTGCATTGTAGTATTTTAGGCTGTGACAATGATACAGCTCGGAAAACTGAAAATTAAGCTTCCTTCGGTAAGTAGCACTTTTATGTTCTATTTGTCAATTAAACTATAAAACGGAGAATGCACAGTGTCCACAATTAATCATTTAACGGTTGTGTTTACTTTCTATCGCATATCATAGTAGATTTCTAGAATTTAATTATTTTGTAAAATTGAGTATAGGTTACTATAAACCACACAAATGACATGGCTATTCAAACCGATACAGTTCTATAGAAACATAATTTGGCTGGGTTATACGATCTTTCGGGCTGCCAACAAAAACAAAATCTATTTGCCAAAAATGTTGGGAAACGAACAACTTTAGGGTGGATTCGACTCTGATACGTATGGACTTAGCTTAGGATAAGTTCAAATACACACAATAATCTAGAAAACAAATGACAATGTCGCAACTTATTATTACCTTATTCAAAGAAATAAGGTTTGTTTGACTTAAGTACATAATGAAAAAAAAATATAATATAGGTATAGGTAGTAGGTATATATTTATTATATATTTATTTATATTTTTATACATATATTTTAATTTCATTTAATTTATTTTTTTAGCTTTGCGTCACATTTTAATAATTTAAGTCTCCTCACGATTTTCATATGAGAAGTTGGTAGTTATTTTATGTCTGAGACCACCATCGCGTAGTATGATTAAATACCTACATATGCCTAATAATAACATGTTTGTTTTACAGATTTCCCAAAGATGCAACTACTTTGGGCTGGTGGGTTAAAGCTACGGGTTACCAAGCTCCAGGTCACCAAGCTCCAAAATCAAAACGGTCTTTATTCAGTACACTCACAAGGATCTCTTTGAAACGTCTTAAATTGGTACTAGGTGAATGTACCGCCAGTTCCTCGCGCGCGACCAAAGCCTAGAAGAACAGGCAAGAAACTTACGGACTAAAAAACTTTTGGGCTATTTCAACATAAACGGTATCTCCGCTTTTTTTTCTGGATATAAAAAGTATGTTCTAAAATCTTGCTTTAAAAAGTGAGAATTAAGAAAATATTCTCATCTGAAATTGTTATGTACAAACTATTAAATATTTATCGTCTAATAAATAAATACGTACTTACACGTGATATATTTTAATGTATTTATGACATATAGTGATGTTCTGAGGATAGCTGTATTCATAATGCCATCACTTCGCGCTTCAGGGCAAAGTGGTGGCATTGCTCAGGCTTATGGTCAGCTCTAATATAAGCTGGCTTCCTCCTGTTAAGATGTATTGTTTATACCTACTTAATTTAAAATTGAAGCACGCGTTATAAATTAACCTTTTGAATTACGGTTTCTGATGAGTAGGGATGTAGAATAAATAAATCAATGATAAATAAATAAATTGTTTTTTATTCATAAAAATTTTACCTAGCTGGTGCAGTAACATAGTTAAACTATTGGTAGGTGGTAGAATGTGAAGAATAGCACCACTAGCTAGCTCTGTCCCCCTCACTAGGAAAATCCAGAACTCTAGCTCGCGGGGCCTAGGGTTCTGATGTCAATGTCTAAAATGCCAGCTTAGTGCCAGTTCGCCCTGTTTTTTTTATTTTATTTTTTATAAATATTGGTGGACGCTCCACACAGCACTATATAGCCCCAAAATAAGCCAAATCACAACCACCCAGTCAGAGAACAAACGTCTAGTATCACATCACACAAATGTTTGTTCTCGGTAGGATTGAACCCACGGCCTACGGCGCAGAAGGCTACCAACTGAGCTGTGTAGGCTTTTTTCTAGCTCATTCCTTAGAAGATATTAAAATGGCGTAACCTAGAGGAGGGTACAAACTATTAAACTGCAGAAACTAGCTTTAATTAAACATCATTAAACAAACAACTGGAGCCGCGGCGACATCATAGCTTATGCTTGGTTGGGTGAAAATAGTAAGATGTGGCAACCCATAAATTGTATGTACTTGTTGTCCGTCTTGCTCGGGTATACGCTCGTAGGCAATCTATAGTATTATAAATCTATGATAGAACTGTATCGGTTTGAATAGCCATGTCATTTGTGTGGTTTATAGTAACCTATACTCAATTTTACAAAATAATTAAATTCTAGAAATCTACTATGATATGCGATAGAAAGTAAACACAACCGTTAAATGATTAATTGTGGACACTGTGCATTCTTCGTTTTATAGTTTAATTGACAAATAGAACATAAAAGTGCTACTTACCGAAGGAAGCTTAATTTTCAGTTTTACGAGCTGTATCATTATCACAGCCTAAAATACTACAATGCACCACATTATAAACTTAACTCTACGTATACTGGGACCTAGGCACACACTATTTTCAAAGAACTTTGGCACTAAACACCTGTAAACTCACAAGCACCAAGCGGTTTGTTTAGCACCAAACTTGGTGCTAAACAATCAAAAACGTATACGCAGAAAGGGACAGAACATTTATATTATATTTCTCTCACTCATAGGTATAATTTGTATTATTGCGTCTCTCTTACTCTTGGTATTATTATTTGATGCTCTATCTATTGTATACTTGATCTAAGACCGAACACAACGTTTCTTCTTCTTCTTCTTTTATTTGTGGCTGTTCAAGTGTTCAGTGCTTAGATCAAGTATACAATAGATAGAGCATCAAATAATAATACCAAGAGTAAGAGAGACGCAATAATACAAATTATACCTATGAGTGAGAGAAATATAATATAAATGTTCTGTCCCTTTCTGCGTATACGTTTTTGATTGTTTAGCACCAAGTTTGGTGCTAAACAAACCGCTTGGTGCTGGTGAGTTTACAGGTGTTTAGTGCCAAAGTTCTTTTAAAATAGTGTGTGCCTAGGTCCCAGTATACGTAGAGTTAAGTTTATAATGTGGTGCACTGTAGTATTTTATGCTGTGATAATGATACAGCTCGGAAAACTGAAAATTAAGCTTCTTTCGGTAAGTAGCACTTTGTTCTATTTGTCAATTAAACTATAAAACGGAGAATGCACAGTGTCTACAATTAATCATTTAACGGTTGTGTTTTCTTTCTATCGCATATCATAGTAGATTTCTAGAATTTAATTATTTTGTAAAATTGAGTATAGGTTACTATAAACCACACAAATGACATGGCTATTCAAACCGATACAGTTCTATGGAAACATAATTTGGCTGGGTTATACGAACTTTCGGGCTGCCAACTAAAACAAAATCTATTTGCCAAAAATGTTGGGAAACGAACAACTTTAGGGTGGATTCGACTGATATGTTCAAATACACACAATAATCTAGAAAAAAATGACAATGTCGCAACTTATTATTACCTTATTCAAAGAAATAAGGTTTGTTTGACTTAAGTACATAATGAAAAAAAATATAATATAGGTATAGGTAGTAGGTACATATATTTTAATTTCATTTAATTTATTTTTTTAACTTTGTGTTACATTTTAATAATTTAAGTCTCCTCACGATTTTCATATGAGAAGTTGGTAGTTATTTAATGTCTGAGACCACCATCGCGTAGTATGATTAAATACCTACATATACCTAATAATAACATGTTTGTTTTACAGATTTCCCAAAGATGCAACTACTTTGGGCTGGTGGGTTAAAGCTACGGGTTACCAAGCTCCAGGTCACCAAGCTCCAAAATCAAAATCAAAACGGTCTTTATTCAGTACAATCACAAGGATCTCTTTGAAACGACTTAAATTGGTACTAGGTGAATGTACCGCCAGTTCCTCGCGCGCGACCAAAGCCTAGAAGAACAGGCAAGAAACTTAAGGACTAAAAAACTTTTGGGCTATTTCAACATAAACGGTATCTCCGCTTTTTTTTCTGGATATAAAAAGTATGTTCAAAAATCTTGCTTTAAAAAGTGTGAATTAAGAAAATATTCTCATCTGAAATTGTTATGTACAAACTATTAAATATTTATCGTCTAATAAATAAATACGTACTTACACGTGATATATTTTAATGTATTTATGACATATTCATAGTGATGTTCTGAGGATAGCTGTATTCATAATGCCACCACTTCGCGCTTCAGGGCAAAGTGGTGGCATTGCTCAGGCTTATGGTCAGCTCTAGCATAAGCTGGCTTACTCCTGTTAAGATGTATTGTTTATACATACTTAATTTAAAATTGAAGCACGCGTTATAAATTAACCTTTTGAATTACGGTTTCTGATGAGTAGGGATGTAGAATAAATAAATCAATGTTATATAAATAAATTGTTATTTATTCATAAAAAATTTACCTAGCTGGTGCAGTAACATAGTTAAACTATTGGTAGGTGGTAGAATGTGAAGAATAGCACCACTAGCTAGCTCTGTCCCCCTCACTAGGAAAATCCAGGACTCTAGCTCGCGGGGCCTAGGGTTCTGATGTCAATGTCTAAAATGCCAGCTTAGTGCCAGTTCGCCCTGTTTTTTTTATTTTATTTTTTATAAATATTGGTGGACGCTCCACACAGCACTATATAGCCCCAAAATAAGCCAAATCACAACCACCCAGGCAGAGAACAAACGTCTAGTATCACATCACACAAATGTTTGTTCTCGGTAGGATTGAACCCACGGCCTACGGCGCAGAAGGCTACCAACTGAGCTGTGTAGGCTTTTTTCGAGCTCATTCCTTAGAAGATATTAAAATGGCGTAACCTAGAGGAGGGTACAAACTATTAAACTGCAGAAACTAGCTTTAATTAAACATCATTAAACAAACAACTGGAGCCGCGGCGACATCATAGCTTATGCTTGGTTGGGTGAAAATTGTATGATGTGGCAACCCATTAATTGTATGTACTTGTTGTCCGTCTTGCTCGGGTATACGCTCGTAGGCAATCTATAGCATTATAAATCTATGGTTCAGTGGAAACTTAACCTTTCTTTTACTTCTGTTTGGTCTGTCTGTCTCTGTCATGTCACTGTCTGTTTTTAGCACTATTGCCAGATTAAAAAAAAAACATTATTTTCCCCTAGATAACTCTAACGTACTACGTACTAAAATCTAATGTTTCCTATAATTCGATTGATACGGCCGGCGCGGCGCTATGCTAGATTTTCAAGGATCTTACATAATTATTTTGTCACAAATCTTGCAAGACCGTCATAATAGCGTACCCGAGAGAAGAAAAAATTTACATTTCTTCTAAAAAAAACAAAACTTTTTTTCTTAGTTGGAGTGCGAAAACGCAAAAGTAAATAAAATAAAATAAGTAAAAAAAAAATAAGTAAAAAAAAATAAGTAAAAAAAAATGAGATCTTTGGTGCTAGGAAGGTTACATCATTCAAAATAACGAACTTTCTTGACGTGCACTTCGAAACAGTGCGTTGAAAGCCTCTCAAAGAGCCTCCCTTACGACACAGTGCAGCATAGATTTCCATATTTTTAGCGACTCTGAATACAAAACAAAGGCTAAGCTTCCGATTTTGACAAACTCAAGCGTAAGTTCACGCTTACCCTCGTCTCTGAATACCAGCCAAAGAGCCTCCCTTACGACACAGTGAAGTGTTTGTATACCCTATCTCATGTGTACAAGCAGTTAGGTAACTGTCAGTGTCAACCTCCTGATCTGTCAATGTCAGCTACACGACTTGGCGCGACGGCGACATGGCTTGACTAGGCAATTTTAGAGACCACCGTGAGGAAGAGGCCAATGAAAAGCCTCTGAAAAGCCAACACAGAAGATGGCTTTCGAGGCAAAACCACGTGACTCTTGAGAAGTTGCTCAGAGTCAGAATCAGAATAATATTAATTGTAAACTGGTAGTGAGTACTTATATAAAAAAAAAACAATACAACTAGCTGGCTGATGGAACAACAGATGGCCCACCAGATTTTAAGATGTAACCATCACCTATACCAACGCAGTGCTTTGTAAGTCACGACGATAATGCCCTGCGTCCATCATCTTGAGGCATACAGATTTTACAGATGTTAAGTAGGGGGATCAATGATTTTTTTTTTTTTTAATGTTTATTTATTTATTTATTCAGGTCTATCAACAGCTGTTACAACAATACTTACCTCATTATTTATTTAGGATTACCAACAAAAGATACAGAAAATTACAATAAATTCCATGCAGTTTGAATTACTTAAAGGTTTAAGGTGTTTTTAATAAGTATTGGTAATCCTAAATATGTAAGTATTGTTGTAACAGCTGTTGATAGACAATAGCTGTTACAACAATACCTACTTATTTATTTATTTAGGATTACCAACAAAAGATACACAAAATTACAATAAAATTCATGCAGTTTGCATTATAGGTCTAAGGTGCTCTTTCAATTATAGGCAACCACAGCATGCTCTTTAATATAAAATGAACTCAACATAACTACAAATATACAAATATACTTACACGAAAAAAAAAAAACATTCGAAAGAAAACAATAAATCACAGACTCAAACTATTAAAAATGTCATAGTAGATTATAATAATAGACAAGCCAAATTAAAAAATCAAAAGGATTAAACCGAGTTTTTTTTTGTTGATGACAGTAATTTCTTGATCAATTTGCTACATAGATTTATAATACTATAGATTGCCTACGAGCGTATACCCGAGCAAGACGGACAACAAGTACATACAAATAATGGGTTGCCACATCATACAATTTTCACCCAACCAAGCATAAGCTATGATGTCGCCGCGGCTCCAGTTGTTTGTTTAATGATGTTTAATTAAAGCTAGTTTCTGCAGTTTAATAGTTTGTACCCTCCTCTAGGTTACGCCATTTTAATATCTTCTAAGGAATGAGCTCGAAAAAAGCCTACACAGCTCAGTTGGTAGCCTTCTGCGCCGTAGGCCGTGGGTTCAATCCTACCGAGAACAAACATTTGTGTGATGTGATACTAGACGTTTGTTCTCTGCCTGGGTGGTTGTGATTTGGCTTATTTTGGGGCTATATAGTGCTGAGTGGAGCGTCCAACAATATTTATAAAAAATAAAATAAAACTAGTAGTTCGCCCCGAACTGAGATCTCGTGATGCGACCCGACGAACGCATCAAAACTTTGAGTCGGTAGTAGTCAGAGGCAAGTCCAAACATTATCTTTGGACTTTTTTCTGACTACCGCCTACTAACTTGGTATGGTTACCAAGTTTCAACTCTATTGGCCTATTTATTGAAGAGTTCCGTTGAACAGACCTTGGCTCCATCATCAGACCTGGTCGTCGTCACCATTTTATGAGAACTGAGTACCTCCTTAATTTATTTCAAGAAAAAAAAATAAGAAAAATCAAAGGAACTGGCCGACCAGTAGAAAAACCTTGATGTCAACGAAACTCTTAGAGATGGGAGCTCTTGGATCGCTGGTTATCTTAATTTAACTTTTTAAATTTTATCTCGAAAACCGAGCGTCCCAATAAAAAAGAAAAAATTGTTTTGGAATGTCCTAACAAAGCCCTTTCATATGACATGTAACTTGATTTTTTTATGTAACTTTTTTTATTTTTGCCCTCTTAAAAAACCCCATATCTCAAAAACCCTTCATCCGATTTTACTCATATACTTACCAGTAAATTTCTCAAGTACAAGCTATCGACATATCAAATTTCATGCAGATCGGATAAACGGTTCTAAAGTTATCGCCAGACAAACATACATACATACATACATACATACATACATAAAATGCCAAATCGCCCAAGTTGAAACTAAGATCTTCGTTCGCTTCGCTCACTCGATCAAAAAACAGGGCGAACTGGCACTAAGCTGGCATTTTAGACATTGACATCAGAACCCTAGGCCCCGCGAGCTAGAGTCCTGGATTTTCCTAGTGAGGGGGACAGAGCTAGCTAGTGGTGCTATTCTTCACATTCTACCACCTACCAATAGTTTAACTATGTTACTGCACCAGCTAGGTATTTTTTTTATGAATAAAAAACAATTTATTTAATTATCATTGATTTATTTATTCTACATCCCTACTCATCAGAAACCGTAATTCAAAAGGTTAATATAAAACGCGTGCTTCAATTTTAAATTAAGTAGGTATAAACAATACATCTTAACAGGAGTAAGCCAGCTTATGCTAGAGCTGACCATAAGCCTGAGCAATGCCACCACTTTGCCCTGAAGCGCGAAGTGGTGGCATTATGAATACAGCTATCCTCAGAACATCACTATGAATATGTCATAAATACATTAAAATATATCACGTGTAAGTACGTATTTATTTATTAGACGATAAATATTTAATAGTTTGTACATAACAATTTCAGATGAGAATATTTTCTTAATTCACACTTTTTAAAGCAAGATTTTTGAACATACTTTTTATATCCAGAAAAAAAAGCGGAGATACCGTTTATGTTGAAATAGCCCAAAAGTTTTTTAGTCCGTAAGTTTCTTGCCTGTTCTTCTAGGCTTTGGTCGCGCGCGAGGAACTGGCGGTACATTCACCTAGTGCCAATTTAAGACGTTTCAAAGAGATCCTTGTGATTGTACTGAATAAAGACCGTTTTGATTTTGATTTTGGAGCTTGGTGATCTGGAGCTTGGTAACCCGTAGCTTTAACCCACCAGCCCAAAGTAGTTGCATCTTTGGGAAATCTGTAAAACAAACATGTTATTATTAGGTATATGTAGGTATTTAATCATACTACGCGATGGTGGTCTCAGACATAAAATAACTACCAACTTCTCATATGAAAATCGTGAGGAGACTTAAATTATAAAAATGTAACGCAAAGCTAAAAAAATAAATTAAATGAAATTAAAATATATGTACCTACTACCTATAATATATTTTTTTTCATTATGTACTTAAGTCAAACAAACCTTATTTCTTTGAATAAGGTAATAATAAGTTGCGACATTGTCATTTTTTTCTAGATTATTGTGTGTATTTGAACTTATCCTAACATATCGGAGTCGAATCCACCCTAAAGTTGTTCGTTTCCCAACATTTTTGGCAAATTTTAGATTTTGTTTAGTTGGCAGCCCGAAAGATCGTATAACCCAGCCAAATTATGTTTCTATAGAACTGTATCGGTTTGAATAGCCATGTCATTTGTGTGGTTTATAGTAACTTATACTCAATTTTACAAAATAATTAAATTCTAGAAATCTACTATGATATGCGATAGAAAGTAAACACAACCGTTAAATGATGAATTGTGGACACTGTGCATTCTCCGTTTTATAGTTTAATTGACAAATAGAACATAAAAGTGCTACTTACCGAAAGAAGCTTAATTTTCAGTTTTCCGAGCTGTATCATTATCACAGCATAAAATACTACAATGCACCACATTATAAACTTAACTCTACGTATACTGGGACCTAGGCACACACTATTTTCAAAGAACTTTGGCACTAAACACCTGTAAACTCACAAGCACCAAGCGGTTTGCTTAGCACCAAACTTGGTGCTAAACAATCAAAAACGTATACGCAGAAAGGGACAGAACATTTATATTATATTTCTCTCACTCATAGGTATAATTTGTATTATTGCGTCTCTCTTACTCTTGGTATTATTATTTGATGCTCTATCTATTGTATACTTGATCTAAGATTTGCTAAGTTGTGGCGGAAGTGTTGGCGGAACATAAGAATGTTAACCGAGAAAAGATTAATATTTTTGATGCTGTTTAGAGATCTACAGAGCCTTGGGACAGGGGAGTTACTACCCAGGACAGTGGTGCGCAGTGGAGGAACAAGCGGAGTGATTGGATAGCGATGCATTCTACACGGGACTCTAAATTGAAACATATGTAATAATTGGGAGCAAGTTATTTGGTTATTCAGGACTTTAAACAAGAAAATAAGTCTAGTTGTGTTCCTCGTTTTTGAAGAGATGACATTATGAAATGCTGGAATCTTTGTGCATATGATATCTTGATTTTGGCAATGTTAGCAGTATAAGTGAGGTGCCATAAAAAACGCTTCTGAATCCGCTCAATTCTAAGTACATAAACGAGTGGCATAGTGAGGTCTCCACACAACAGGGCAATATTCAAGTAGGTATGCTACGGACTAAGGTGTTGTACAAGAGTATTTTGGTATGGGGTTTTTTGAATATTTTACTATTTCGTATGACGAATCTTAACATTTTGGATGCCCTCTTAATTATGTTATCTATATGTGGAACAAAGGTTAATTTTTTATCTAATTTTACTCCCAAGTCTCGAATACCGACAACCTCACGAATAGGTGTGTCTCCAATGTTGTAGTTAGATTTAAATACGTTATGCTTTCTGGTGAATTTTATAAAAAAACATTTATCTATGTTATGGTACATTTTGTTGGCGCAACACCATTCGAGTAAGATGTCCAAGTCATGTTGAAATAAAGTTATGTCAACGTCTGATTTTATTACACGAGACAATTTCAGATCATCGGCAAATAAAAAGGGTATTGAAGAGTTAAAACAATTTGGGATATCATTTATGAATATTTTAAATAAGATGGGCCCTAAATGTGATCCTTGGGGTACTCCCGAGTTTGGCTGATATTCGCTTATAACAACAGAGAAAAAACGATTATAATAAGCCTATCCATTCAATGAAATTGCCAGTAAAACCGTATAATAATAGCTAATGAGTAACGAATGTGATACTCTGTCGAAGGCCTTACTAAAGTCAACAATAGTATTTTTTTCACTGTTCGAAGTGTTAAAATTTTGTTGTGGATCGGAACACATAGTTGTACTAAGAAATCATACTTTGCGTCTTTCGTATAGGGATGTTAAAAAATAATCGATTTTTATTTAAATCGATTATTTTATTGTTTATTATAATCGATTTTTTTGCTTCGATTTTTATAGTTATATTAATCGATTTTTAATAAATCGATTATATAAATTACGTGTTATGGTTTTTAATGCTATTTGGTTTCATAATTCCTTACCTTGAAATTTTAAAGGTACATTTCCTTTGATTGTTAGTTTTGATTTGGTTATTTTTTTATTCATATAATTATATTTTTTTTATAATCTGATAAATTGTTAATATATTAATCTCTTATGTTTATTATTGGAATATGAAAAGCATGTACTTTTAAATAATACAAAAAAATCGATTTTTTCGCAGAAATCGATTAAGGTGCTCCGGGGTAAGACCGGACGGTTTTTTAGCAAACCATTCGTATGTTGCAAAATATTTTTTTTCTCGACTATGAAAATGTTGGCGAACCTAAAATTTAGTTAGAGCTTTGTATAAAAGACAGGTTTATAAATCGGTTTATCCGATAACCCTCTAAACACAACGGTGGCCGAGTTATAGGGGATTAAAGTGATAGTAATTTTTATAAAACCACGGGAAAGATCGGACCTTGACGGGGTAACATCGGACTACATTCTAAAATCGCCTCTGTAGCTCCAAACATAAGCTACCTATAATGAAAATATCCGGTTTTATCCAATAATAAAGCATCAATATCGATTTTCGAGATACTGTTTCAACGACAAAAGTGAGAGGCAAAATATTGTTTTTTTCATTCTTATAATCCGATGTTACCCCAGTTCAGAAAAAATGAAGTTTCTATGTTTCTCAAACTTTGACACCTTCACTCTAACTATGGTGCGTAGGTAGGAATACGGAGATACAAAGGCTTAGCAAGCACGTCATAGTTGGTTTTAATAACTAACGAGCCTGATCAATGAAGCAAATTAGATCTAGTTAATAAATTATTAACCATAAATTACTTATTTCTATTAAAAGTCATTTCTTCAAATCTTTTTTTTGAGTAGGAAGTCGCCCGCATAGATTTTATTTGTAGTTTCTAGGCATAATAATAAATATAAAATAATAAAATAAACTGAAGAAAACACACCATAGCTAAAAGTGTGCGCAAGCTAAGTGTGCATGGGATTACGTACCGTACATACATAATTACAGCTTTTAGCTTTTACTAGAGGTTCGCCCCGACCTGATATCTCGTGATGCGAACCGACGAACGCACCAAAACTTTGAGTAGGTGGTAGTCAGAGGCAAGTCCAAACATTATCTTTGGACTTTTTTCTGAATACCGCCTACCAACTTGGTACGTTTACCAAGTTTCAACTCTATTGGCCTATTTATTGAAGAGTTCCGTTGAACAGACCTTGGCTCCATCATCAGACCTGGTCGTTGTCACCATTTTATGAGAACTGAGTACCTCCTTAATTTATTTCAAGAAAAAAAAATAAGAAAAAGCAAAGGAACTGAGCGACCAGTAGAAAAACTTTGATGCCAACGAAACTCTTAGAGATGGGAGCTCTTGGATCGCTGGTTATCTTAATTTAACTTTTTTGTTGTATCTCAAAAACCGAGCGTCCCAGAAAAAAAGTAAAAATTGTTTTGGAATGTCCAAACAAAGCCCCTTTCATATGACATGTAACTAGATTTTTTTATGTAACTTTTTTTATTTTTGCCCCCTTTAAAAACCTCATAACTTAATAACCCTTCATCCGATTTTACTCATAGACTTACCAGTAAATTCTCAAGTACAAGCTATCGACTTATCAAATTTCATGCAGATCGGATCAACGGTTCGAAAGTTATGGCCAGACAAACATACATACATACATACATACATACATACATAAAATGCCAAATCACCCAAGTTGAAACTAAAGATCTTCGTTCGCTTCGCTCACTCGATCAATTAACAGGCAAATTGGTTCATAAAATAAAAAAAAAATTAGCGACGTAGGTAGGTACTACCTCTAGCAAATGCCTTTTTAGTTCAAATATTTTTTTAAAAGTTTGAGAAACTGTGTATATTTTACAGTTGGGAAAGATCGGACAGAATTCATCCGAACTTTACCCATTCAAATTTTGATGGGGAAAGACCGGATCTTAGGCTACATACAGTTCTAGCGTGTCTAGACCACTTTAATCAGCAAACAAGTTGCCGCATTAATATGATAAGCCACAAAACTCGTAAAAAACACAGCCGTTATACCAGAATTTACGATTAAAGTTGCCGGGGGTAAGTCCGGATCCTTAAAAAATCACATTTTACGTACCTTTTCATATCCGAGTGAATGAAACGCGCGCTGATGGTCCGATCGACTGGCGGCGACTAGTGGGATGGGCCCAACAAAATGGCGTTGCTGGCAATGTTGCCAAGAATCAAAAAATACCCTACGTTATGGAGATATTTGATTTATTCGATCTTACCCCAGATCCGATCTTACCCCGGAGCACCTTATTTATTATTAAAATCGATTTTTGACAAATCGATTAATCATGATTAAAGAAAAATCGATTTTTATTTAATCGATTCTTTTCCATTAATCTCACATCCCTATTCGTACAACCGCTTAAATTCAAGTAGGTAGGTATTTGATGTTTTTTTACTAAACCATACATACATAACATACCTACATATAATGCCATAGGGCGATTGCCCAGGTTGCATTTGAGATCTTTGTTCGCTTCGCTCACACTATCAATTAATGTTCAAACTTTGATTGCTGACTGGCCCTAATTTAATTTCTCTAATATACATAACTGTTGCAGTATTATGGCTATTCTCCAGTATGAATACACATATGTTTTGTTAAAGAAATTTTTTGAGTAAATGACTTTCCACATTTCTGGCAGCAGTGAGGCTTGTCACCCGTGTGGATACGCATGTGAATTGTTAAACTACTTTTTTGAGTGAATGTCTTTCCACAACTCTGGCAGGAGTAAGGCCTTTCACCGCTGTGGATACGCATGTGACCTATTAAAGTAGATTTTAAAGTAAATATCTTTTCACACCTCTGGCAGGGGTAAGGCCTTTCACCGCTGTGGATACGCATGTGACCTTTTAAAGAGTTTTTTTGAGTGAATGTCCTTCCACATTTCTGGCAGGAGTAAGGCTTTTCACCGGTGTGGATAAGCATGTGGTTTTTTAAACTACATTGCTCATTAAATGTCTTTTCACACCTCTGGCAGGCGTAAAGCTTGTCTCCCGTGTGAATACGCATATGAATTGTTAAAGAATATTTTCGAGTGAATGTCTTTCCACATATCTGGCAGGAGTAAGGCCTGTCTCCCGTGTGAATACGCATATGAATTGTTAAATAACATTTATGAGTGAATGTCTTTCCACATATCTGGCAGGAGTAAGGCTTTTCACCAGTGTGGTTAAGCATGTGTTTTTTTAAACTACATTGCTCATTAAATGACTTTCCACACCACTGGCAGGCGTAAGGCTTGTCTCCCGTGTGAGTATGCATGTGACGTCTCAATTTCCTACTTGTAGCGAATGCCTTTCCACATTCCTGGCAGGAGTAAGGCTTGACTTCCGTGTGTATTCCCATATGTTCTTTCAAATGACTCAGTATAGGGAATCTTTTTTCACATATTTTGCATGCATGTGCCTTTATTCTGCTGTGACTCTTCAAATGTTGCACCAAGGACTGTCTTATGTAAAATATTTTGTTACAAACATCACAATAAAAACAATTGCTATCAGACTTGACATTACTACCACTCTCTTGAGAATTATCTGTTTCATTTGAATCATTGTTGACTTCTACGTCTCTCAGAGGCTCTAACTTGCACTCCTGAAACTCAAAGTCATAATTTTCAAGTGTTTCTTCTGCATCATCCTCAAGTATATGTTCGTCTTTAACAGCTACAGGAGTACTCGAAGCATTTGTAAAATCACTGATGGAATAGTGCATTGTTGGCATCACAGTTAAGTTCAGTAATACATTCAGAGGTTGCTTCACAAGGCCTTTCAGTTCATTATTTGTTACCTGAAAAAAACAGACCACAACATAACAGACTTAAAATCCTTACAATCTCTAACATAATATGTGTTTCTGAATTAGGAGTTTGTTTTACCTCGGTACCATTATGCAGCAGATCTTGCAGGATTCTGTTGGATTTGCGAGCCATCTCGGAGAATATTTGAAACTTCTGCAGCTGTCGGTGACAGATATAGCACACTGTGCTAGGTATGCCATGCTCTGTCTCTGTGTCAAGCTGAAACACATACATCAATAGGTGATCTTAATATTATTGATCAAGTGAGTAATCCTTACATATTTTGGTTTTCATTGACAGCCTTCACAGCTCAGTTGGTAGTAGCTCTGCCTTCTGCGCCGTAGGCTGTGGGTTCGATTCCCACCGAGAACAAACATTTGTGTGATGAACATAGATGTTTGTTCTCTGTCTGGGTGTTATATAATATTATAAGTATGTATTTACAAAAAAAAAACTATATAAGTAGTATATCAGCTATCTGGTTCCCATATCACCAAGCTTTGGCTTAGTTTGGGGCGAGATAGTGCTGTGTGGAATGTCCACCAATATTTATTATTTATTATTATTATTGATTTAAAAAACTTTCAAAACTTGAAGTATAACTTACCAAATGAATAAAGCATAATAAAAATCAATTCATTAATTTGGTGTAGTAATACCTTATAAACATAATAAAAAATAATAAACAGTTGAATTAAAAACCTACTCCCTTTCTGTGTCTATTCAAAAGTAAGTTACATAGCTCTATAATAAAGTAATAATTTATTTATTTATTTATTGGATACAAAGTTACTTAAATATTATTACAGTAGTGGTTTAAAGTCTTACAAAAGATTTGTCTAACCACTAGGTTCTCTGATTAATCTATCACACAATAACAAAAAAAAAACGCACACTCAAACAACATTGGCAGCAAAACAATGTTGTAGGTATTTATCATACCTTCCTTGTACGCGCTGCGACGGAGGCATGCTTTATACAATTCTAAAAGAGGATGATACCTACCTATAATTATGTACAAACTATTTGATTTTAAAATTGAGTCGATACATTAACTTTTAGTAGAAGATTATGTTCAAGTCAAAACCATGAAGCCTACCGATATAAATACTTATATATCTCTTTTATTGTGTTATATAAGCTTTTTTTTATTAGATAAAAATTCATAAGAGCTATCTGAGTATTTCTTATAATTAACTATTTAACATTCAAAGGTTGAAAAATGATTAAAGAAAGCCTTGAGCAGTTTGCTAAACGGAACAACATGTTTTAAAAAAAAAACTGTTAATTTATGTTTTTCTCCGAAATTATATTGGCGTACCTACACAGGAAATCGTATTTGGATAGATACGAAGGGTTACATACCTCTGTGTCTGTAAGTCTTTGGTAAATATTCAGGAGATATTTGCTAAAATCCAGTAACCTGATGTCGCTGACTAGACAGACCCTGCACAAAGCCATAGCGTCTTAATAAGGCGCTACGTAGCACGCTAATTCTCAAGGCAAAGCTCTTATTATTTTCCTCTTCCTCTGCTTTTGCTTGTTTATTTCCCATTCCCAGTAGTCTCACTCATTTCAGTCCATTATATAAATGTTTAAGAACGAACTCTGTGATTTAAATTTTCAGTACCAGACACGGGTGCCAATAATGTACAACCAAGGATTGTACAGCCGAGGAAAACACAGCCCGGAATTGATGTACAATTTGGTCGCGAAATCCATGGCTGTGTAATCCAAGGCTGTACATTCCAAGCCGTACAAATTCAGCATACCTTTGGAAAGCACGACCCGATAAAACGCAGCCAAAATTTTGGCTTTGTTTACACTCGTCAATTACTTACTCACTCACTTGTTGATCCGACTCGGATTGGTTAGGTTATGTTAAAACATATAAATTACGCACGAGGCGAGCGAGCAAAGCGACGGCAGCGGCAGCGGCCGCTGAAGTGCCAGAATTTTATTTTTTTCTAACATTAATCTCTGAATAATTCTCCTATTTTATATAATTTTTAATCTGTGCTACTTGCCTATACTTTCTGTGTAGTGCATCTAAACAGAGCATAGGCTTTCGACCAATCAGAGCATGGTCACAGAATCCATGGTCGTGCAATCCTGGCTGTACAATCCCGACTGTGCTGGGAAAGCACAGCCTGGAAAACACGGCCCGGATTTCATGTACATTTTGTACATGGAATCCGGGCCGTGTTTTCCAGGCTTTCCGGGTTGTACATTTTCGGGCTGTGTAATACATGGTCGTAAATTATGGCTATTCAAGTGTTCAGTGGAAACATGGAGGTAGTGGAAACTTAACCTTTCTTTTACTTCTGTTTGGTCTGCCTGTCTCTGTCATGTCACTGTCTGTTTTTAGCACTATTGCCAGATTTAAAAAAAAAACATTATTTTCCCCCAAATAACTCTAACGTACGTACTAAAATCTAATGTTTCCTATAATTCGATTGATACGGCCGGCGCGGCGCTATGCTAGATTTTCAAGGATCTTACATAATTATTTTGTCACAAATCTTTTTGAAAAAATTTGCATTTCTTCCAAAAAAAACAAAACTTTTTTTTTTAGTTTTCGTCGTTGGAGTGCGAAAATGCGAAAGTAAATAAAATAAAATAAGTAAAAAAAATAAGTAAAAAAAATGAGATCTTTGGTGCTAGGTAGGTTACATCATTCAAAATAACGATCTTTCTTGACGTGCACTTCGAAACAGTGCGTTGAAAGCCTCAAAGAGCCTCCCTTACGACACAGTGAAGTGTTTGTATACCCCATCTCATGTGTACAAGCAGTTAGGTAACTGTCAGTGTCAACCTCCTGATCTGTCAATGTCAGCTACACGACTTGGCGCGACGGCGACATGGCTTGACTAGGCAATTTAAGAGACCACCGTGAGCAAGAGGCCAATGAAAAGCCTCTGAAAAGCCAACACAGAAGATGGCTTTCGAGGCAAAACCACGTGACTCTTGAGAAGTTGCTCAGAGTCAGAATCAGAATACACTGTGTGGACGTGTACGCTTGCTTCGCGTGTTGTTGTTGTGAAATCTAGGAAAAATGCCAATTTGGACGCTTTTAGTGCCTTTTTTGTAGCTGCTCGCGCGCTAAATTGCATTTATAGCCACTGCCTGCTATTTTATGATAAAATGTGCATTGTAGTGACAAACTTGTGATCGCTAACCTCATTTCACCAACCGTCGTCTGGCATTTAGACGAACCGCTTGCTGGACGCCTCAGCTGGGCCTTCTCATCGAGATTTTACCTGGCTGGCAGCTCCGCAACGAGGGAAGTCAATGCTGACGGCAAGAAGCAACTAACGCGACCCCGATTTATGAGCATAACCCACCGCTTTTCAGCGTAATGTCCGAGGGCGGCAATCCGCCTCGGAAGCCTCCGGACCAGCCCAAGCATGGGCAACCAACGGTAGGTCCAGTGCCACTACTACCAGCGCCTGCACCCCTGTCGGAGGGTGCACAAGGACCCGACGCAGGCGGAACTGTTGCTCCGCCGCGCATCGAAACCAATCGCCCTCCAGGCAAGCGCGTTGTGCAGCCAAGA
The DNA here is from genome assembly GCA_932294275.1 of Chloroclysta siterata. Lineage (NCBI taxonomy): Eukaryota > Metazoa > Arthropoda > Insecta > Lepidoptera > Geometridae > Chloroclysta > Chloroclysta siterata. The sequence continues at coordinate 6,645,911 of OW028595.1, forward strand.
CGCCGTGGCTCCTCCGATGAAGAGCACGGTGACGAGAAACGGCTTAAAATAAAGCTGCACTCACCCCCCACACCGCCTACTCCAAACACGCCCTCACCACCACCAACAAGGATCCCTCTTTTGGTGCGGTCGGTACAGTCTGCCCCAATGAGGCAGCCTATTGGGCACTCTGAGGTGATTCGATTTCCACAACCACCTCGCTCACCTTCTCCACCGTCCCCATCCCCCTCACACGATGGGGGAGAAGCGCTCGCTAGCACGAGCGCTCCTGCTACCAAAGCAGCCAGCGACATGTCCGACTACTCGGACGGCGAACGAACGGACACTGCGTCATCACTGAACCAGCCTACGCATGACTCGACGTCGTACGTGGGCATCGAATCGGTGCCTTCTCCGGCTCCAAGCACTGCTGTATCCTACGCCGCGGCACTCGCGAGCCCACCAAGGCCGTGCTCCACCACTCCAGAACCACTGCGCGTGGTCGCAACAAATTTTGCCGCCTGCCCACCCGCAGTGACAGCTGCCGCCGCCCACCGGCCCGCTGCACAACTGATTGCCAACGAGACAGAAGGTTCAGTCTCTCGGCCGCAGCCTGCGTCGCAACCCACGCCGAAACAAGCGCAGCAATCCAAGTCTTATCCACCTTTTGTGGTAGAACGCCTACCAAATTGGACGACCCACTTTACCACCTTAGCAAGAGAGCTAGGCCACGCTCCTAATGCACGCCCACTAGGAAAAGGAGTGCGCTTTATACCACGTTCTCCGGAAGAATACCGAATAGTGCAGCGCCACTTGACGAAAGCTATGGAAACAGAACCGGAACTATCCTGGTTCTGCTACAGCATGGCCTCCGAAATTCCGACGAAGGTAGCCATTCGCGGCCTCCCATTGATACCACACCAGCTGATATCCAGACCGCCCTCGAGGAACGTGGATTCCGAGTGCGGTTTGTCAGACCCATCCCTCCAATCAGAGGCCGACCTGGCTGCCTCTTTCACGCCCAATTCGAGCACCTCAATCATGAAGAGCTTGCTCGACTTTACGGCATCAGGGAGCTGCTATACATGCCGGGCATCACCATAGAAGCCTGGAGAGGCGCCGCCGGGGGCGTGGCGCAGTGCCACCGATGCCAAGCCTATGGGCATGCATCCGGCAACTGCCATCGTCCGCTGCGCTGCGTACGCTGCGGCGGCAACCATACAGCGGCAGAATGCCCCCGCCCTGTAAGCGAAAAACCAACGTGTGCCAACTGTGCCAAATCGCATACGGCGAATGACCGACGATGTCCCGCATTCAAGCGAGAGGCTCGAAAGCGGGGTGTCAAAACCGCCGGCCCACGGGCTAACAACGCTCCTCCTAGACAGCGACAGCCTTCCCCGCCAGCCCGCCAAGACGGCAGGTCATGTGCGCCAACCCGAGCTCCAACGCAATGCTACGAGGCAGCGCTGCATACTCCAGCGAATCCACCAACCAACCGTGGAGCCCCACTAAAGAGAAAGAAGAGAGGGGGGAAAAGGAAAAGGAAACCAGTCGCCTCTTCTACTCCACAGCAGCCGCCAGCTACCACCACCACTGTTCATCGTGAGCCCAACATCAACAGACCCCGACACCATACTCTGCCCCTGAGTCGCACTTAGCTTCCTCAGCGAATGCCAAGAGGCTTATACCTGAGCCTTTCCGCATACCAGAGGCACCTACTTCTTACCGTCCCATGGTGGCAGACTTTGCACCCTCTACCTACTCAACGACAGAGCCGAATCTACATATATTGCCTCTACCACAACGTGAGGCACAAGACCGCCGGCCACGCATACACGAGCCAGAATGCCAACCGCAGGACGCCAGTGCCTGCATTCCACCCATGCCAGCGCCTAGAGTGCCCAAGACACCCAATAACATGGCGGGCAGCGCCGGGGACCCGATGCGAATCATGCTCGGGATCCTGGCGGATCTGCTCACCACCATCGTCGCCGGGGGAGACCTCAGGGATGCGGCGATGCGAGGACTGACCGCCATAAACAAAAGCCAGTATGTATAACAACCAACTACGGCTCCTATATTGGAATCCCGGAGGGATAAGGGATAAAATCTCGTCCCTCCGTCTACTCGCCCAGTCACAGAACGCGCACATTGTTCTTCTGGGCGAGACGAAGCTCAACTCTCAACAAGATCTGCGGGTGCCAAACTACTTTTGTTACCGGCGCGACGAAGTCTCCCCGAGGAACACGGCTTTCAGAGGCACTGCTGCCCTTGTAAGGAAAGACGTCGTGCATGAGGAGCTGGAAGCTACACCGTTCGAAACACTGCGGACCAAAGGTGTGCTCATCAACGTGAACGGTAGAGAACTGCGCGTTTTCGCCGGCTATCGCCCTCCGGGGACCCACTACTCACGACGTGACACTGCCGCAATCCTCAACAGCGCGGTGCCAACACTCCTCGCAGGCGACTTTAATGCCAAACACCGAGCCTGGGGATCCCGAACCATCAATCCAGCTGGGCGTCAAATGTTCGACGACGCAGAGGCCAACGGCTTCGAGGTTCTAGGGCCGGACGCCCCTACACACATTCCAACTCAAACTCAACATGCCGCAGATGTCTTAGATATAGTTCTGCATAAAAATCTCCACTGCCCAGTCCACATCGAAGTGCTTTACGACATGGACACCCAGCACCTTCCCATCCTCGTTACCTTGGCCCTCACAGCGAACTTTACCACTCTGCGACCCTTAAAGGAAAGGATAGACTGGGCAGAGTACGAGAGAGCGCTCGAAGACCTGACGATCGGCCGACTGTCTACCGCTGAAGAAGTAGAGGCCTCTGCATCCTATATCTTGAGCAGGATGACTTAAGCCAAAACCAAGGCGTCCAAACCTGCTCTGCCGAAACCACCACGTCACGACGAACTCCCAAAACACATAATGGACAAACTGCGGAAGAAGAAGCTAACACACCGACTATGGGCACGCTCCCGATGCCCAAGAGTTAAGACAGAGCTCAACAAACTTTCTTTCGAAGTTGCCAAGGCCGTGGAAGCCTGGCGCGGTGTGACCTGGGAAATCAGAATCGATGAAGCTGCAGACCGCGACACCAACCTCCACGCCCTAAACCGCCAGTTGACAAATTCTCCGATTCCCACCTATCCTCTGCTGGACGCACAGGGTCAGAGGCAATTTGCACCAACCGATCGGGCTGAAATACTGGCAGCCCACTTGGAAGTTCAATTTTCACCTCACCCAATTGCAGCAGAAACCCCCATCGAAGTCACAGCCCACCACGCCCTTGTCGAATCAACGGTCGAAGAATTCCTGTCAAACCCGACACCGCCTCTCAGCGGGGAGGACTTCATCTCTCCAGCCGAAGTGCGGAAGGCCGTCTCTCGCTTACCCAAGCGGAAGGCGCCAGGCAGCGACGGGCTCCCAAATCCAGCACTGCGACATCTCCCACGCAAAGGCGTGGCTGCTCTAGCCATGCTTTTCAATGGCATCCTTCGCACCGGCCACTTCCCGAATACTTGGAAAATGGGAAAAGTAATCATGCTGCCGAAGCCGGGCAAAGACCGACGCTTTCCCGCTAGTTACCGGCCCATTACTTTGCTCTCAACCACAGCCAAGCTATTTGAGCGTCTGCTGCTGCGACGGCTAGCTCCGAGTATCGAGCCCCGGCCCGAACAGTTTGGATTTCGTAGCCAGCACTCCACAACACTCCAGCTCACACGCGTTTTACACCACCTTGCCCACGAGCTGAACAGCGGCCGCTCCACCGTCGGAATCTTCCTCGACGTGGAAAAGGCCTTCGACCGAGTTTGGCACGCGGGCCTTATCTTGAAGCTAGTTGGATCAAACACGCCACCTGCGATAGTCCAAACCATAGCATCGTTTCTCCGAGGCCGAGCCTTTTACGTGTCGGTTGAAGGGAACGACTCGAAGCCTCGACCAATCACCGCTGGCGTACCTCAGGGTAGCTGTCTCTCACCTGCTCTATATGCGCTCTATACGGATGACATTCCAACCCTGGAGGACAACCTCAGACCCGGGGAAAAGGATGTTACCCTAGCGCTTTTCGCAGACGACAGCGCCTTCTTCGCGTCCTCTTTAAAACCGGACATCGCTGCGCACCGCATGCAACAACTGCTCAATCTTCTGCCGGCGTGGCTAGATAAGTGGCGGATAGCCGCCAACGTCGGAAAGACGGCCGCACTCCTAGTCTCGCGCCGGCGGACCGCACTGCCGCTGCTTCAGCTAAGAGGAAAAGACATAGAGTGGCAAGCTTCCGTTCGATACCTCGGCATCGAAATAGACAGGAAACTAACGATGAATGCCCAGGTCGAGCGTGCGATACGACAGACTCGCGCAGCTCGAGCCATGCTACGACCTGTCCTAGCATCAAGACTGCCGCTGAGGACAAAGGTGAGGGTTTACAAAACCTATATCGCCTCGCGGCTCACATATGCGGCGCCATCCTGGTACGCACTGTGCTCTCCTTCAAGCCGCAAGAAGATTCAAGCTCAACAAAACATCGCCCTACGTGTGTGCACAGGAGCGGGGCGCTACGTCAGGAACGACGTCATCGCTCGCGACGTGCACATCTCCAGCGTCGAGGAAACTGTGGTGATGTTGGCGCGACGAATGTTCGACCGCGCCGACAACTGCCACCACGTCCACCTCAACGGCATTGCTCCGCTGCACTCGCGACCACCTGAAAGACGAACTCCCTGGCGGCCACTGCCCCGCGAGCTTCTGGGCTCACCCGACTCTACGTAAGGCGATGTTGAGAGAAGTAGCTTAAGCCGAACTCACGAAGAGACCACCGTAAGCCTTAAAGGCCAAACGAAAAGCCTCTGAAAAGCCAGCATAAAAAAATAAAAAAAAAACTGGCGTCGGGGCGAAATCACGCGACTCGAGAGCAGTAGCTCGCGAAGATGACGTCAGAGCAAAGAGCAATCGCTCGACTCTTACCCGCATTTCCCATTAATGGTCGAAGTGTAGATGACTCAACAACAACAAAAACGGCGACATGGCTTGACTAGGCAATTTTAGAGACCACCGTTATTCATTTTCTGACATTTTTGGAAGCAACATAGCTTTTTCAGTTTATTTGTTTTTCTAGTGTTATTTTGAGCTGTGTTGTGTTATTTCGGTGGTATTTTAACCAACATTACTTGAGGTTTTAGCACAAAGTGTAAACATTTGGAATGAAAGTGTATTGTGATATCCTGATTTGACCGAAAATGTTTCCAATGTTTGAAGAAAACCGCCACCATTTTCTTCAAAACAAATGACGGCCGACTTGACTATAGACTGACTTGACAAAAAAGTATTTATTCAATACTAATCACTTGACACTGGCAAGATTGACTGTCGAATGACAGACAGGAGCCATAAACGGAGAGAAGAAGAAGAAGAAGAGAGAAGAAAGAGCAAGAGGCCAATGAAAAGCCTCTGAAAAGCCAACACAGAAGATGGCTTTCGAGGCAAAACCACGTGACTCTTGAGAAGTTGCTCAGAGTCAGAATCAGAATAATATTAATTGTAAACTGGTAGTGAGTACTTATATAAAAAAAAATAATATACAACTAGCTGATGGAACAACAGATGGCCCACCAGATTTTAAGATGTAACCATCACCTATACCAACCAACGCAGTGCTTTGTAAGTCACGACGATAATGCCCTGCGTCCATCAACTTGAGGCATACAGATTTTACAGATGTTATGTAGGGGGAACAATGATTTTTTTTTTATTTTAATGTTTATTTATTTATTTATTCAGGTCTATCAACAGCTGTTACAACAATACTTACCTAATTATTTATTTAGGATTACCAACAAAAGATACAGAAAATTACAATAAATTCCATGCAGTTTGGATTAAGTACTTATAGGTTTAAGGTGTTTTTAATAAGTATTGGTAATCTACACTAATATTATAAAGAGGTAACATTTGTATTTTTGTATTTTTGTATGTAACGAATAGGCTCAAAAACTACTGGTCCGATTTCAAAAAATCTTTCACCATTAGAATGCTACATTATCCCTGAGTAACATAGGCTATATTATATTTAAAAAAAAACAGGGATCCTTACTAAAACTTCAATAATGTAACCCAAGGTGGAAAACAAAAACCTTACATCGCGTGCGCTGCGAAAACTATTGAAGATAGAACAAAATAATGTACTACGATTTTGTAGAACACGTCATCATCCACAAAAAATGTCGCGATAGCATATGTCTAACTATTATAGTTATGTCACAATAAGTGTTCTTTTATTATAAAAAATTAATTGATATGCCTCCGCTAGAAAAGGGTCTTTATTTGTACCTTGGTATTAACCCTTATCCAAATAAATTTTCATAATTAAGACGGTTCCAATACCTATCGATAACTTCTTAAATTTTTCAAATCGGACATTCCATTCAAAAGATATGACGAAATTAAAAATGTTAACGGGTCCACGGGTCACGCGCGGGTTGCGATTTCACTCTCTCAAGGAGAAGCGCGTGCAAATGTATGAAATAAGTAGACGCGAGGCTCGAACCCACGGTCTAAGTTTATCCTAAAATGTTTAAAACATTTATGACCACCCATGCGAAGCTGGGACAGGCCGCTAGTCCTAAATATGTAAGTATTGTTGTAACAGCTGTTGATAGACAATAGCTGTTACAACAATACTTACTTATTTATTTATTTAGGATTACCAACAAAAGATACACAAAATTACAATAAAATTCATGCAGTTTGGATTATAGGTTTATGGTGCTCTTTCAATTATAGGCAACCACAGCATGCTCTTTAATATAAAATGAACTCAACATAACTACAAATATACAACTATACTTACACGAAAAAAAAAAAAAACATTCGAAAGAAAACAATAAATCACAGACTCTAAAACTATTAAAAATGTCATAGTAGATTATATTAATAGACAAGCCAAATTAAAAAATCAAAAGGATTAAACCATGGAGGTACTATATACTGGAGGGAGCGATAAGACTTACATCCTTTTTCAACTGTGTATCAAACATTGATCATCTATCTTTGTTCTTCCCATGTAGCCTAGCTACGAGTAAAAGAAAAGAAGATGTAACTTCACTCACTCCATCTCACTCACTCACTGTCTGCGTAAATCGTGGCCGTCAGTTGATGCAATGTTTTGATCTTGTTTTGACGTTTTTGAAAAACTCGCAGCAACATTGCGATGCAGCGAAAGAAATTATGAAAATTTTTAAAGAATTATTATTGTCTAGGCAAAATATATTTGAAAAGGTGAAAGTATGTCTTGTGAAGCTGTGTTTTGTGTATCAAAAACAACAAAAGGAGGAGTTAAAGACCCGGAATTGTCATTTGATACGTAATATTCTTTTTCTATTTTCATACTAAAAAAATACGTTTTTTCTCCCATAAAGACTGTAGGAATTACATTTTATTAGTACTAGTCATATTTTCCTATGTGAAAATGATGTAAACCCATTAATTATTGCAAAATAAAATGCATTGTTTTAGTCTTCTGTTCTAGAGATGTACTTCCACCGACCAATTTAGCTTTATCGATAATATGTAAGTTTCCGTTTTTTATATGAAATATCTAATGCGGTGGGTCAGACCGGCTGTTCTGTTGTAGTTTCAATTTTTCACACCTTATAGGCGTCTCGCGAGGGATCAATTTTTGTTAAATTTTACAATATTTTTTTAGGTTCTTAAATGCCCAGAATGAAGACGGGAGTGGATAAAAGCTGTTAGGCGTGAAAACTGATAGCCTACAAAATGTTCTTATGCATGGACGAAATGGCCATAAGAAATTGTATCGAGTGGGATGGACATCGCTCTCACGGTTAGGGCAATGTGGGAAACATTATTGACGATGATAGTGTTCCAGTGTCTATAATGGTTTTGGGCTTTCGCAATAAAAGTCAGCAACCAGTTAAAATTAAAAAGTTGGATTCCAATTAAAACGACTTTTTCATCCATTTCTTATTCTATCGATAGGTTAGTCAATGTTGTCCCTTCTCTAGTCACTCACGCGAATACACACAAACTAACAAAAAACGGACACGCCGAAAAACCGTAACACTACGTCTATAGATTAAACCGAGTTTTTTTTGTTGATGACAGTAATTTCTTGATCAATTTGCTAAGTTGTGGCGGAAGTGTTGGCGGAACATAAGAATGTTAACCGAGAAAAGATGCTGTTTAGAGATCTACAGAGCCTTGGGACAGGGGAGTTACTACCGGACAGTGGTGCGCAGTGGAGGAACAAGCGGAGTGATTGGATAGCGAGGCATTCTACACGGGACTCTAAATTGAAACATATGTAATAGTTGGGAGCAAGTTATTTGGTTATTCAGGACTTTAAACAAGAAAATAAGTCTAGTTGTGTTCCTCGTTTTTGAAGAGATGACATTCTGAAATGCTGGAGTCTTTGTGTATACGATATCTTGATTTTAGCAAGGTTAGCTGCATAAGTGAGGTACCATAAAAAACGCTTCTGAATCCGCTCAATTCTAAGTATATGTGTGGCATAGTGAGGTCTCCACACAACAGGGCAATATTCAAGTATGCTTCGGACTAAGGTGTTGTACAAGAGTATTTTGGTATGGGGTTTTTTGAATATTTTACTATTTCGTATCATGAATCCCAACATTTTAGATGCCCTCTTAATTATGTTATCAATATGCGGAACAAAGGTTAATTTTTTATCCAACTGTACTCCCAAGTCTCGAATACTGTCTACCTCACGAATAGGTGTGCCTCCAATGTTGTAGTTAGATTTAAATACGTTATGCTTTCTGGTGAATTTTTTAAAAAAACATTTATCTATGTTGAGGTACATTTTGTTGGCGCAACACCATTCGAGTAAGATGTCCAAGTTATGTTGAAATAAAGTTATGTCAATGTCTGATTTTATTACACGAGACAATTTCAGATCATCGGCAAATAAAGAGGGTATTGATGAGTTAAAACAATTTGGGATATCATTTATGAATATGTTAAATAAGATGGGCCCCAAATGTGATCCTTGGGGTACTCCCGAGCTTATGTTAAATGAGTTTGACTGATATCCGTTTATGACAACAGAGAAAAAGCGATTATGTAAATAAGATTTTATCCATTCAATAAAATTTCCAGTAAAACCGTTAATAATAGCTTTCTAATAAGTAACGAATGTGATACTCTGTCGAAGGCCTATCGACTCAAAAATTTTACCCATTGTTGAAAGAATAGAGATAGGTCTGTAATTTTTTAACTAGAGTTTTGTCACCGGATTTGTGTATCGGTACGACTCTAGCAGATTTCCAAACATGTGGGAAAACACCAGAACGAAGAGATTCATTGAAAATATAATATAGAGGTATTGCTAAGTTATCAGAGTACCTTCTTACAAAAAGAGGTGGGACATTGTCAGGGCCAGCGCCTTTGGTTGTATCTAGGTGACTTAACTTCTTTTTTATCGTGTCCATTGAAATATGTGGAGAAAAAAGGGAATAATGGTCCTAACTGATGGGAGTTCTGGATGATCAAAATGAGAGCGACGTGTTCACAACTTGAGTTTTATTGGAAGAAGAGAATGAACCAACACAACAAGCACAGATTAAATCTAAAATAAACTTAATGTTTCCAACATATTCCACCACAAGAAACAAGAGCAGTTATGTTTAAGTTTAACAAATAAATTATTACAAAGAAACACTATTTTATTTTCTATCGGTACCTAATAATGAATAGCTGCATAGTTAACATAATATCAGATAGCTAGAGAGTGGACTGTATATTTTATTAATTAAATACCTATGTTATTATGTTTTAAAAAAGTAAGAACTATATTTTATCCTAGTACCAACTACTAGTGCTAGTTACATTGGTTAAACCATAAGCTAATGATCACATAGAATATTGCTGAGCTATAGTGACTCAAAAATGCCATGCTATGGCTTATTATTACATTTTAAAGAAATGTGTTGGATATGAAAGTCATAGCAATAATTACAGTATTAACTATAGAATAAATTGTCATATCTTTTTTACATACAAGTTTTAAATTAACCTAAATAGGCATATAAAATAATATAAATATTCTTTTTCAATTTATACTAATATGCGCTTCTATGCATTTACAAACCAGAATTTCAAACTTTAATCTACAGGTAGAATACAAATTTTCGTTATGGAAGTTTTATGAACATTTCCATTGGATTTCTTAACTTCTAGGGCCCTAACAAGACCATCAGAACCTTGAAATGCCCTGGTCACCCTAGCCATAGGCCAGGTCATGGGCGGAGTATCTAACTCTCGCAGAATGACCAGCGCACCTACTTTTACATTTGGTGTGCTGTCCTTCCATTTAGGACGATGCTGTAATACATTTAAATATTGTTTTGATCAATATCTCCAAAAATGCTGTTTCAAGGCCGTGCAATTGCGCCAAAAGCTAAGTCTATTACCTGGCAGGTTTGTGATATCTTGCTCAGGAATACAATTCAAAGGAGCACCTGTTAGAAAATGCCCAGGCGTTAGGTAAGATAGGTCCTCAATATCAGATGACATTGGAGTTATTGGTCTTGAGTTCAAAATACCTTCAATTTGAACTAATACAGTGTTGAGTTCTTCATAGGTGAGAACATGAGAGCCTAGTACTCTTTTCAAATGATACTTTACACTTTTTACAGCAGATTCCCAGAGCCCAGCAAACACAGGTGAATAACTAGGAATGAAATTAAACTTTATACCTATCTTTGAGGTCATATTTTGAACCTGTGTTTGATGACCTTTAGAATTATTCAACTTATAAAGCTCTGATAGCTGGGTATTGGCTGCCTTGAAGGTGCCTGCATTGTCACAATAAACATCTGATGGGACATTACGTCTCGCAATAAAGCGCTTGAAGCTTGACAAAAAAGTTTCTGTTTCTAGATTAGATACTAATTCTATGTGTATAGCCTTGGTAACAAAACATACATACACACAGATATAGCCCTTGGTTGTTACAACATTTCTTAATCTTGATTGCTTTATCATAATTGGCCCTGCAAAATCAATACCTACTTTCATAAAGCATCTGTGAACATTTACCCTATCAGCGGGCAATGACCCCATCAGCTGTTTTGCAGTTACACCTTTGTGCCTAAAGCAAATTGTACATTTGTATATAATTTTTTTAACTAATCTTAAACCATTGACAAGCCAATAGCGTTGCTGGAGGCTACTTAATATAAGCTTTTGACCTGCATGAAACAATTTCAAATGCTCATTTTGAATAATGAGATGAGTTACAGTAGACTCTTTGGGTAAAATGATTTGGTGTCTTTGGCTGTACGGTAAGGATGAGTGCTGCAACCTACCACCTCCTCTGAGGACACCCTCAGCATCAATAAAGGGATTCATGGATTTGAGATGGGATGCCGCTTGCTTACCTGCTTGTAACAAAGCTAGATCATGATGAAAATAAATTGCTTGATCATTTTTTATATATAAATGCAATGCCTGACTTGCCTCTGCATACCTTACAAAGTTGTCTTTTACCTTGGTTGATCCTGGCCTGACATTCTTACAAAACACGTCGCTCTCATTTTAATCATCCGGCTCGAAGGACCATGGAGAAAAAAGGGAATAATGGTCCTAACTGATGGGAGTTCTGGATGATTAAAATGAGAGCGACGTGTTCACAACTTGAGTTTTATTGGAAGAAGAGAATGAACCAACACAACAAGCACAGATTAAATCTAAAATAAACTTAATGTTTCCAACAATATGAAGGTACGAAATAGAAGCACTACTATGATCTATAGCATTTAGATAAGATGTTGTTGAGCCTTTGGTTGTATTAGAATGAGCCGATCCATCATCGTTTGTAAATACCTCTGAAAATGACGTTACAAACAAATTGCAAATGTCCAAGCCGTCGGATTTATTGCTTAGTCCGTCGGTCATAATACTAGGATATGTGTTCGTTTCACTTCTTAAGTTGAAACTAAGATCTTTGTTCGCTTCGCTCACTCGATCAATAAATACCTACATACAATGCCTTAAGGCAATTGCCTCGGTTGTTTAGGAGATCTTTTTTCGATTCGCTCATCGAGCTATCAATGAATATCAATTCATCTTCAAACTTTCATTGCTGATGACTTTAATTTCTCTAATCATAACTGTTGCAGTATTATTTAAGTACAAGTACCTCTGTAATACTCAGTTGAGGAATATTGACTTTTCCGCTGAGTAACGAAATTGTTGTGGTAGACACTGTGTTGATGCAAGTCATAAACAAATTGGTACTTATTTGATAAGTCGTATAGCAATATAATTAAACATTGTGATTATGCTTTATTTGCAGATGACCTTAAAATATATAAAACATTAAACTCTCAATTAGATGTCAAATTAGTTCAAGAAGATATAGATTCTATAGTAAACTGGTGTAGTGATAACAAAATGTTACTTAATCCCTCAAAATGTTTCCATATCAAATTTTCCAAAAAAAAGAAGCCCTTGCAGTCTACATACCAAATAAAACATATGGAAATTTCTAAAGTGTTCGAAATAAGAGACTTAGGCTTAGTCCTAGACAGCCAGTTAAAGTATTTTGCACATTTTGATAATATAGTTAAAAGAGCGGCTCAAATGCTAGGATTTCTCAAACGTAACACAAGAGACTTTAAAAAAGCTAGCACAAAGATAATATTATACATATAATGCGCTTGTTAGAAGTGTCCTTGAGTATGCATGCCCTGTATGGAATCCTACCTATAGTATCCACTCTCAGAGAATTGAAGGCATCCAGCGCTCCTTCACTAGACACCTTGCGTTTATCTCTCCTGGAATATCACACAGATGTCCGTATCAAATTAGATTAGACCATTTCAAGATTGATTCCCTTTATTGTCGTAGAAAACAACAAGAGTTAACTTTCCTTTATAAAATTATCAATGGCTACCTTGACTGCAGTATTATTTTAGAATATATTGGATTAGCCGTCCCCACCAGAATCCCGAGGCAACTCATAACCAAAATTCTTCACACACCGTTTTGTCATACCAATATCGGATTACATGCTCCTGTTGTTAGACTGTGTAACCAGTACAATCACATTAACAAAGCCATCGAAGATATCGACATCTTTAGTAACTCTGCCAGTAGTTTCAAGAAGAAAGTGCTAAAGCACTTTCGCCTACAAACAAGATCCGAATAAAACATTTATGTACCTCTTATTAAGTATATTGTATGTTGTAGACTTAATATTTTAGTATATCTTATAAACTTAGCTATAAGTACAAGAATTTTGTTATATAACTATATATATATTATTTTTTGTATTTTGTTAACAAATTAGAAAAAATAATAAAAATAAATATAAAGCAGGATAGTAGTTGCACCTACTACCTCATTCTAGTGATCTCACTTAGTAATAAGTTTGTTGTATTCGTTTTAAGTCAAGTAGGGTAACTACGACCCTTATCGTCCAGTTAGCGGAGTTGTCACATTTAAGCACCAAAAAGTCTATGTTATTGTAGGTTTATAGAGGTGAAACTTTTTCTGCACATAGCCTATATCCTCTATTTTCATTTAATGTAAAGTATTTAATTATAAAGTAAACTGCGAATTTTATAAAAATATTTTAATGTCAAATACCTATTTTGACCAGTTTTCGTCCACAAAATCCAGTTTTCGACCACCTACTCCCCAGTTTTCGACCATTCATTTCTGATGGGAAAATATTTCAAATATAGGAGTTAAAATTGATAGAAACGAAACAAAGTTATAGTTATCATGTCGTAAATTTTAAGAGTCATAATAATAATCAAAATTTCTGCATTCAAAGTTCAAAACTTACTATCTAGCTATCGAAAATCATTTTTGCTAACTTCTGAAGAAATGTCCCTTTGCATTTTAGTTTCTATAATGTAATAGTGTACCACAAGAGTTTTAAGTACTTATTTATTATATAATATTATTCAATCGTAACATATCATCATCATCATCAACCTATGTCAGTCCACTGCTGGACGTAGGTCTCTCTCAAGACGTTCACTGAGCCCGGGCTTCGGCTCTTCTCATTCCGTATTTGCCAGCTACATTTCGCAACGATGATGACGACGAAGTGGGGCGACGATCTCGTCGCCCCACCTCTGCGGAGGGCGTCCTACACTACGCTTACCTAAACGCGGTTTGAAGAACCACTGGGACCACTCAAGTATTAGTTTGCTCCAGCGATTGTCAGTTCTACGGCATACATGGCCGGGCCACTGCCATTTCAGCTTGCTAATCCTTTGAGCTATGATGTCGACTAGTTTAGTACTCCGTCAGATAACCTCGTTTCGGATTCTATCCTTCGGAAAAACTCCGAGCATAGCTCTCTCCATAGCTCGCTGGGCGACTTTCAGTTTGTGAGCCGACCCTACTGTTAGTGTCAACGTTTTGGCAGCATAGGTCATAACAGGTAGGACGTACCTACTGGTTGAAGACTTTCGTCTTCAAACATTGAGGGATGGGCGACGATAAGACCTGAAGAAGTTCCCCAAACGCAGCTCAGCCCAGCTGAATTCTCCGGTTTAGCTCTCTCTCAAAGTTGTGTCTACCCAACCGCAGGGGCAGACCCAAGGTAGACATATTCCTGTAAAACTTCGAAAGGCATCTGGCGACAGTGATCGGTTTGGGTGATGCGATCAATAATCATGATCTGAGTTTTATCCAAGTTCATACCCAGCCGACCCGTCGCACAGTGGTTCCAAATCAAAAATAAGTGGACATAGGGTCGAAAGTCGGAATTTCGATCTGATTTTTTTATACAGAATAGATCTCAGCTATCCTGACAACTTTTGTTCTATGAAAAATCTGTAAGAAGCGTAGTTTTCGAGAAAAAAAATTATCAATTATTTTTTGTATGGAGAAAAACATACTTTATTTTTTTTCTCGAATTGGATCAATTTGGCCCGTGTTTGGTTGGTACTGTGTCATAGCCCAGGTGATATACTAACATAAAAAAAATATAACACGCGCAGTCACTTGCAGCCACGGGAGAAAATTGACTCTAAATAAAAAAAAATTTTTTTGCTTGTTTTGCGAATATTTCTTATTTTTTCATATCTTTTCATGGATTTTCGTGTACTGTGATATACTTTAATTGACTCCGTGAAGAGAAAGTAATAAAAAACTACATTTTAGTTATATTTTTCTGCCATATTAAATTTTTTTACTAAGGTACAAGAGACTGTACGTATTTAATTGAAAGTGAAGATCTGAAATTAAATTGTAAAATAACAACGCAATTTCAGTTGTTGAAGGTTTCAAGGGTTCAGTCCAGTACCCAAGCTAGGTGCAGGTAGTTTATTATTTGCAGGTGGCTAAGTGATTAGTGGTAAAGAGATTATCTTATTTACGACTAGCGGCCTGTCCCAGCTTCGCATGGGTGGACATAAATTTTTTCAACGTTTTAGGATAAACTTATACCGTGGTGGATTCGAATCATTCGCACGCCCTTCTAACTCGCGCCTTGCCCGGGCCCGCGCTTAGAGAGAACCGCGACCCGCGCGTCGTTTATATTTTTAAAATCTTTTGAATGGAATGTCCGATTTGAATAATTCAAGAAGTAATGTATAGGTATTGAACCAGTCTTGAATATGAAAAGATTTATTTGGATAAGGATTAATACCAAGGTACAAATAAAGACCCTTTTCTAGCGGCGGCATTTCAATTAAATTTTTATAATAAAAGAACACTTATTGTGACATAACTATAATAGTTAGACATATGCTGTCGCGACATTTTTTGTAGATAATGACGTGTTCTGCAAAGTCGTAGTACATTATTTTGTTCTATCATCAATAGTTTTCGCAGCGCACGCGATGTAAGGTTTTCTTTTTCCACCTTGGGTTACATTATTAGAGTTTTAGTAAGGATCCCTGATTTTTTTGAAAATATAATATAGCCTATGTTACTCAAGGATAATGTAGCATTCTAATGGTGAAAGAATTTTTGAAATCGGACCAGTAGTTTTGGAGCCTATTCGTTACATACAAAACAACAAAACAACAAAACAACAAAACAACAAAAATACAAATCTTTTCTCTTTATAATATTAGTGTAGATAAGGGCCAAGTATCTGAAATGGCTCATTCTTTCGTACAGGTAAAAATAAGTTTGTTTGTGTTTAATGGATGAGTGGTAAAGATAATTAATCCTGATCTACTAACAAATTGGTCATTCCGGTGCTGGGCTGTGATTGGTCGTTAATAGACAAACTCATTACGGACACAGCTGCAAGACTACAAATATATTGCAATGATTAATTTCATTTCATTCTATTTTCAACACTTAACTGTGAAAGATCTCGGAATAACGTTTTTCAATCTAAAATGGCTGGTTTCGGTTCTTATCTCGATTTGTTTCTGAGTCTTAGGGGGAGTGGAGATCTTAATAATTACAATCACCTAAGTGAAGTTATAATTTCTAAAATTCTAAGTGAAATATCTGAAGAAGACCGTAGGAAAATCATTGAGTTTTGCCGTTTGTTCGCCAAACGAGTAATAACGAAATGGGCAGAGTCAAGCAGATGCTTAAAGACATTTCTGAATCGGGAAGCTAATAGCAAATGGCTGGAGACAAATATCAAATGGCCTACCTGTGATACGGTTGATTTAGTTACCGTAATGGCAATTCCTGAGGACTTGGTTGATGCGCCAGAAGTGCCAGAATATTTGCCGGAACCTTTTCTAAATGTCTGCACTTCAGAAGCTGGAACCTCTACAGAGAAGGAGAAAAGAATGCCATTCGCGGATTTGAGCAACAAGCAGAAGAAAAGGCGTTCTGGCTCCATTATAAATGACAATTCTGAAGAAGAACTGGAATATTGTTATATATCAAAGTTAAAAGAAACGGGAAAGTTAGCTTTGGCGAAGATTGTGGATCATCTAAGCAAGAATCCTGGCATTGTGTCAGATTTGTCAAAACAGCTTTTTAAAGAAATTAAACCAGAATAAATTTCTGAAGATAAATCATTGGCACTCTGCACATCCCTTAAACTGTCCAAGTGGCAGTACCAATCGCTAAGAACGTTCCTTAAAGAAGAAAATTGTTCCAGTGCTCTTCAGTCTTATCGGAAGCTTTTGTGCGCTAAAAAGAGGTGTTACCCTTCCGATGAACATGTGAAAGTAACGGAGAAAAGGGCTCGGATCAGGTTATTCTCATTTTAAACAATCCTATAATATAATTATATTATAAAGCGTTGAGATTCACGTTATTTATTTATGTTTTTATTTTCAGACTACAAGGACTTTTGGACCACACTGTTCAAAGGATTTTGCTAGACTTGGGACCCATCGAAAGCACCGAAAAAGGGCTGAAGTTAACATGGAAATGGGGCCTTGACGGATCATCATCACAGAGTAATTACAAACAGAGTTTTTCAGATACCGAGTTTGACGATTCCTCTGTTGTGATGATCAGCATTGTCCCTCTCCAACTTGTTGATGGAGAAGAGATGATGATTTGGGAGAACCCGAACCCTTCTTCCACATATTACTGTCGACCAGTGAAGTTCACGTTCACTTCAGAGACAGTGGAGTACACAACTCCGAACACACACTTGGAAATGCAGCAAGAAATTGCAGAATTGGTACCAACGAAGTGTGGGGATGCCGAGATAGTCCACGAACTCCACATGACTATGATCGACGGGAAAGTCGCTAATACTATTGCAGATGTACCTTCTTCAGCAACGTGCCCCATTTGCCTGGCAAAGCCAAGCGAAATGAATAATTTGCAACTCTTGGCTACGAAACCCATTCGAAGTGACCTGTACCAATATGGAATTTCATCACTACATATGAAGATAAGATGTATGGAGTGTATGGATATCTTATAACATAGACTTTCATCGATGGAGTGCCCGTGGAGAACACAAGGTTATATCTTCAAGAAGGAAAATTAGCATTAAAAACTTCCGGAGCGAATGTAGAGAAACAGCAGAACTTTATGCGCATTTATATCCGTGGTACTACATGCCAGTCAGTGTCCACAAACTTTGTATGCATGGAGCAGACATTTGTAGCCACTTTTCTGTTTTGCCTATTGGTAAGTAAAGCAGAATCAATACTTTCTTTGCATAAAAGTAAAAATTTTATTCCTGTAATAATTAACCATGTTTTATTATCTTAGGGTTCTTATCAGAAGAAGCTTCGGAAGCTCGTAACAAGGACTTCAGGAATATAAGGGAGAAAAACACAAGAAAAACAGGACGAATCGAAAACAATATTGACATTCTGCATGGCCTTTTAATAAGCTCAGATCCACACATTTCCCGAATCAGGCCTAAGTTTTCGAAGATAATCCATCATGATTTACTCCCAGAGGCAGTTCCACTGCTCGAGGCAGACCCGGAGTGAACACGCTTTGAAGAAGAGAACATGTCTCAAGAAGCAGAAAACATAGTTTTCTTTTGAAAAATATAACTACAAATCCTTTTGAAAAATATCTAAAATGTAGTTTTTATTACTTTCTCTTCACGGAGTCAATTAAAATATATTACAGTACACGAAAATCCATGAAAAGATATGAAGAAATAAGAACTCTTCGCAAAACAAGCAAAAAAAATTTTTTTTATTTAGAGTCAATTTTCTCCCGTGGCTGCAAGTGACTGCGCGTGTTATATTTTTTTTATGTTAGTATATCACCTGGGCTATGACACAGTACCAACCAAACACGGGCCAAATTGATCCAATTCGAGAAAAAAAATAAAGTATGTTTTTCTCCATACTAAAAATAATTGATTATTTTTTTTCATGAAAACTACGCTTCTTACAGATTTTTCATAGAACAAAAGTTGTCAGGATAGCTGAGATCTATTCTGTATAAAAAAATCAGATCGAAATTCCGACTTTCGACCCTATGTCCACTTATTTTTGATTTGGAACCACTGTGCGTCGTGAGGCAGCAGCTAGGCTGTTCAGCATCTGTTGTAGGTTCTGCAACGATTCTGCCAATATGACGATGTCATCAGCAAATGCCGTAATGTTGTGATGTATTCGCCGTTAATATTAATGCCCATTAGGGTGCAACTCAGTGTCTTAAACAAATCTTCCAGTGCGCATGAGAACTGGAGGATATTACGTCCCCTTTTCTTATTCCGCAGCACAACTGGTAGGTTTGGACAGCTGGTTCTGGACCTGAACAGACATGGTGGCATCATTGCTTAAACATCTCAGCACTTTGATGTATCGCCAGTCAACCTGACATCGTTGCAAGGACTGCCGAACAGCCCTTCAAAGGCCTTCTCCACAAACCTAGTCCACAAACGTTAGGCACAAGGGCTGATTATACTCTTCATATTTTTGTATAATCTGCCATATTGTGTGAATGTGGTCTAGTCCTGCTCGAAACCCAGCCTGCTCCGGTGTTGGAAACTCGTCAAATCTCGCGCAAGACGGTTCGAAATAAACCTAGAAAACAGCTTGTAGACTTGGCTCAAGAGCGACATATGTCTATAGTTTTCAAGAAGACTTTGTTGCCTTTCTTGAAAAATAACACCACGACACTTTTGCTCCACACCCTTGGAGTTCTTCCATGGTTAAGAACGGAATTGAAAACACGTTGCAATTCTTTCAGAACAGGAAAATTACCCGCCTTTAAGAGTTCCGAAGTGATTTCATCTTCCCCTGGGGCTTTCCCATTTTTCAACTGTTTCAAAGCTATCTCGATCTCGTCAAGGCTGATCTTTGGATATCTTCTGTGTAGTGGCGTGTCAGTGTAGCTCTAACATCCTCGTTACTTGATTCGGGACACAATACCTGCGAGGGCACAATACTACCGACCGTAAAATTCCTCTATTTCAGCTAAGACCTCCGGCCTGGAGAGGAGTAATCAATAATTTCTTAAATGGTCGAAAACTGATCGGATGTATCGGTTTTCGACCACAGTATTACTAAGAATTTTAGAGGAAATTTATATGTAAATAATGCAAAACCTCAATAAAATAATAAAAAAGGAATTAATACATCTTATTCTATAGCTTAAAATTCAAATTTATTGATGTTTTACAGCATTTGTTGCAAATTAAAATCATGGTCGAAATCTGGAAGTCGTATTTACCCCATCCTGTTCTCGACCACTAGCATTATATTAGTATCTGTATTTGTTGATATAATCATATTAGCCTGGACGAAAACTGGCTAATAAATTTAGGAGGAGTAATAAGACTCAATATTGTTTAAAAGCAGCAGTTAGTTTTCATACATAAAAAAATACCAGACTCCAATTTCTTGACATGATACCACCAGTTCCCGACCACGTGGACGAAAAATGGCTTTTCATATAAAAGCGTGGTACAGTTCTCGTCCACGTAATTTAAATAACTTATTATTTATATTTAAAGCGAAAAACATTATAAACTTATTATTTGATCTATTATGAAGGCATACGAATAACTATTATTCTAAAAGTCATAAAAATGAGTGAAGAACTTAGCGTGAAAGCGCCATCACTTCACTATTTTTTTCGTTGTTTTTAGCGCTTTTGTATCAGATCACGGCCGACCCCAAACTGATTCTATTATTTATAGTTGTTTCACTTGTGCTGGTGACTTGAAACTTTTTTTGAGTGTTTGCTTGGACATTCAAGAAGGCGCCAAAATACTCTCTCTCAATGTGTGCATGTTAATTTTGCTATTTTTAGTGTTTATCTACTAGTAGTGCCGCGAATGGTCGAGATAGGGACGTGGACGGCGAACTAGCGCATCTACCCTATTAGTGGAAATGTTGTGTCCGCCTATTATTGGCGTATGTACCAGTCTAAAACAATAACATAATATATTTTATAATGTAACCATACATATCGCTGTTGGCGTTCCTAATAAATAAATAAATAAATAAATAATTAATATTTCGTAATAGTATATTTAATATTATATATTGTCTTAATAAATAAACTTTTGATTTGATTAAGGCTATTTTCCGTTATGAATATGCGTGTGTCTTGCTAAGTGAGCTTTTTGAGTGAATGTCTTTCCACATATCTGGCAGGAGTAAGGCTTCTCTCCCGTGTGAATACGCATATGAATTGTTAAATAAACTTTTTGAGTGAATGTCTTTCCACATATCTGGCAGGAGTAAGGCCTGTCTCCCGTGTGAATACGCTTATGAATTGTTAAATAAACTTTATGAGCGAATGTCTTTCCACATATCTGGCAGGAGTAAGGCTTCTCTCCCGTGTGAATACGCATATGAATTGTTAAATAAACTTTATGAGTGAATGTCTTTCCACATATCTGGCAGGAGTAAGGCCTGTCTCCCGTGTGCATTCGCATATGAATTTTCAATTTACTACTTGTAGTGAATGCCTCATCACAACTGGTGCAAGAGTAAGGCTTTGCTCCCGTGTGATTTCGCATATGAATTGTTAAAGTACCATTTTGAGTATATGTCTTTCCACATATCTGGCAGGAGTAAGGCTTGTCTTCCATGTGAAATCTCATATGAATTTTCAATTGAGTACTTGAAGTGAATGCCTTATCACAACTGGTGCAAGAGTAAGGCTTTGCTCCCATGTGATTTCGCATATGAATTGTTAAAGTACCATTTTGAGTATATGTCTTTCCACATATCTGGCAGGAGTAAGGCTTGTCTTCCATGTGAATTCGCATATGAATTTTCAATTGAGTAGTTGAAGTGAATCTCTTATCACATATTTTGCATGCATGTGCCTTTATTCTGGTGTGACTCTTCAAATGTTGCACCAAGGACTGTTTTCTGTTAAACATTTTGTTACAAACATCACAATAAAAACAATTGCTATCAGACTTGACATTACCACCACTCTCTTGAGAATTATCTGTTTCATTTGAATCATTGTTGACTTCTACGTCTCTCAGAGGCTCTAACTTGCACTCCTGAAACTCAAGGTCATCATTTTCAAGTGTTTCTTCTGCATCATCCTCAAGTATATGTTCGTCTTTAACAGCTACAGGAGTACTTGAAGCATTTGTAAAATCACGAATGGACCAATTCACTGTTGGCATCACAGTTAAGTTCAGATATACATTCAGAGGTTGCTTCACGAGGCCTTTCACTGCATTATTTGTTACCTGAAAAAAACAGACCACAACATAACAGACTTAAAATCCTTACAATCTATAACATAATATGTGTTTCTAACTGAGGAGTTTGTTTAACCTCGGTATCATTATGCAGCAGATCTTGCAGGATTCTGTTGGATTTGCAAGCCATCTCAGAGAATTTTTGAAACTTCTGCAGCTGTCGGTGACAGACATAGCACACTGTGCTAGGTATGCCATGCTCTGTCTCTGTGTCAAGCTGAAACATATACATCAATAGGTGATTTTAATATTATTGATCAAGTGAGTAATCCTTACATATTTGTGAATTAAATTTTGGTTTTTGTTGATTTAAAAAGAGCTGAACATGTAGGAGCTTCTGGAAGTAGAAGGATCTTGAAGAATAACTTACCAAACAAATAAAGAATAAAAATCAATCAATTAATTGATGTAGTAATTCCATAAAAACAAAAAATAATACACAGTTGAATTGAAAACCTACTCTTCTTCTCTCCGTTTATGGCTCCTGTCTGTCATTCGACAGACAATCTTGCCAGTGTCAAGTGATTTGTATTGAATAAATACTTTTTTATCAAGTCAGTCTATAGTCAAGTCGGCCGTCATTTGTTTTGAAGAAAATGGTGGCGGTTTTCTTCAAAACATTGGAAAGAATGTGAATTGTATTGTGATATCCTGATTTGACCGAAAAGGTCAAATCAGGATATCACAATACACTTTCATTCAAAAATCAAAATCAAAATCAAAACGGTCTTTATTCAGTACAATCACAAGGATCACTTTGAAACGTCTTATATACTAGGTGAATCTATCGCCAGTTCCTCGCGACCAAAGCCTAGAAGAACGGGCAAGAAACTAACGGCTTGGTTCCTAGCGTTTTTTTGTATGATCCTTTTTACAATTTTATTAAGGTACCTACTTAATTGTTTAGTGTTTTTAATGAGTTGGAGCATAGATCAGTCCCAAGCTTTTTTGTCATCTATATAATCAGAAATTTTATAGTAAGCTTTTGTACAAAGTTTTCTTTTTATTATGTTTTTGAATTTGTTAATCGACAACTGGTGAATCTCACTTGGGACTTTGTTAAAGAAGCGTACACATTGTCCTGCAAACGATTTGCTTACTTTAGTGAGCCTAGTAGTGGGAACAGCGAGCTTATCTTTATTTCTAGTGTTAACATTATGATGGTCACTCTTTTTGGCATATAAATTAATATTTTTTCTAACATACATTAAATTTTCGTATATGTACTGACAGGGTAAAGTCATTACATTTATTTCTTTAAACTTATTTCGTAACGATTCTCTGGGACCCATGTTATAAATTGCACGAACAGCCCTCTTCTGCAGCACAAATATGGTGTTAATATCTGCAGCACTCCCCCACAACAAAATGCCGTATGACATAATGCTATGAAAGTAGCTGAAATAGACAAGTCTTGCGGTGTCCACGTCTGTAAGAAGGCGGATCTTTTTGACTGCGTATGCTGCAGAGCTAAGTCTCTTCGACAATTCGCCTATGTGTGGGCCCCATTGAAGCTTATTATCTAAGGTTATGCCTAAAAATACGGTGGTATCCACGAGGTCTATTTTTTCATTTTTGATTTTTACATCAGCATTTATTTGTTGGACATTTGGTAGTACAAAGCGAATACATTTTGTTTTATTTTCATTAAGTAACAAGTTGTTTACATTAAACCAGTTTACGACTCTAGAGATTGCATTGTTTACATCGTCATAGTTAGTTTGTCGTCTTTTCAATTTGAATAAAAGTGAAGTGTCATCTGCAAACAGTACAATCTCGTGATCATCTACTACTTGAGGTAGATCATTAATGTAAATTAAAAACAAAAATGGCCCTAATATAGAACCTTGTGGTACACCCATTTTTACCACTGACCCCGGAGAGCGCTTTCCATTCACGTCAACACTTTGTATTCTGCCATTTAAGTAAGAAATGAGTAGGTCTAGAGCAACACCTCTAACACCATAGTGGTTCAGTTTTCTGACCAACGTTTCATGGTGCACACAATCGAATGCCTTGGAAAGGTCACAGAAAATGCCTAAGGCGTCTTGCGACTGTTCCCAGGTCTGAAAAATATATGTTATTAACTCAACACCAGCGTCGGTGGTTGAGCGACCCCTTGTAAATCCAAATTGTTTACTGTCAAGTAAGTTATTTATAGTAAAGTGCCTTTGTGTAACTGATTGAGTATAAGTTTTTCGAAAATTTTACTAAATGTAGGTAGTACTGATATCGGGCGAAAGTTCCATTCCAAATGTTTACACTTAAAAACCTCAAGTAATGTTGGTTAAAATACCACCGAAATTACACAACACAGCTCAAAATAATACTAGAAAAACAAATAAAATGAAAAAGCTATGTTGCTTCTCAAAATGTCAGAAAATGAATCCCCGAAAACCTACTCCTTTTAGAGTCTATTCAAAATTATGACTTTGTCATCACTGAAGTTGGGAAAGAATATACCCACCTAGGTAATAAATCAAAAATTTATATTGATTTTCTTAAATTATAAAGAAAGTTTCATGGCTCTATACTAAAGAAATAATTCTAAAAGAGGATGATACCTATACTACCTTTAATTATGTAAAAACTATTTTAATTTTAAAATTGAGTCAATAAAATAATTTTAGGGGAAGATTATGTTCAAGTCAGAACCATGAAGGCTACTGAAATAAATACTTGTCTTTTATGTCTCTTTTGTTGTGTTAAATATAAGCTTTATTTTTATAGATAAAGTCCACAAGAGCTATCTGAGTATCTCTTATTGATGGAGTGAGCGAAGCGAACAAAGATCTTAGTTTCAACTTGGGCGATTTGGCATTTTATGTATGTATGTATGTATGTATGTATGTATGTATGTATGTATGTATGTATGTATGTATGTTTGTCTGGCGATAACTTTAGAACCGTTGGTCCGATCTGCATGAAATTTGATATGACGATAGCTTGTACTTGAGAAATTTACTGGTAAGTATATGAGTAAAATCGGATGAAGGGTTTTTGAGATATGGGGTTTTTTAAGGGCGCAAAAATAAAAAAAGTTACATAAAAAAATCAAGTTACATGTCATATGAAAGGGCTTTGTTTGGACATTCCGAAACCATTTTTACTTTTTCTCTGGGACGCTCGGTTTTTGAGATACAACAAAAAAGTTAAATTAAGATAACCAACGACCCAAGAGCTCCCATCTCTAACAGTTTCGTTGACATCAAGGTTTTTCTACTGGTCGGCCAGTTCCTTTGCTTTTTCTTATTTTTTTTTCTTGAAATAAATTAAGGAGGTACTCAGTTCTCATAAAATGGTGACGACGACCAGGTCTGATGATGGAGCCAAGGTCTGTTCAACGGAACTCTTCAATAAATAGGCCAATAGAGTTGAAACTTGGTTACCATACCAAGTTAGTAGGCGGTAGTCAGAAAAAAGTCCAAAAATAATGTTTGGACTTGCCCCTGACTACTACCTACTCAAAGTTTTGATGCGTTCGTCGGGTCGCATCACGAGATCTCAGTTCGGGGCGAACTACTAGTTTTATCTAGGTTTAAAACATTCAAAAGTTGAAAAAATTAATAAATAACCTAACCTTGAGCAGTTTGCTAAAAAGAACAGAGTTTTATCAAAAAAAATATGTTAATTTATGTTTTTCTCCAAAATTATATTGGCATACACAGGAAATCGTATTTGGATAGTACGAAAGGTTACATACCTCCGTGTCTGTAAGTTTTTGGTAAGCCTCCAAGTGATATTTACTAAGATCCAGTAGCCTGATGTCGCCAACTAGACAGACCCTGCACAAAGCCATGGCGTCTTCTAAAAGCGCTACGTAGTAGCACGCTAATTCTTTATGGCATTAAATAAAGACATAAAGTAGTTTTGTTGCAAAAGTTTTTCTTGTTTTTATGAGATGGTTGGTGCTCAGTGTTACCAACCTTTACCAAAAAATTTCCCCAAGTTTATTTCCAAATTTCCCTAAAAATCCCTAAATAGAATTTGATATATACCTACATAAGTCGGTACATATCACCTGGTAGTACATCATTTTACGTAAATTATTTCGTAGCTCATAAAATAAAACGTTACATATTAAACAAGTAAAATATTTTATCGAGTAAATACAATCATCCAAAGTTGTTAATTATTTCCAGAACCGCATCATCATCCTGTTCCTCGTTTTAGTTTGACGTCTGATTAGCCGTGGGTAGAAGGAGTCGGACGTACGCGTCTGGAGCGGCTCATACCACCGTAGTGAGCCGTCAGTAACGGCTCTATTTCTTTTGGAGCGGCTCAACAGCTCTCATGCCAGCCTAATATAAATTTTATTCCTAGGTTTATAGGGTCTACATTAGAAAAAAAATATCCAGATCAAAAATTTTGTTAAATTAATTTGAATTGTTTCCTCTAGATAATAAGATCTAATTTCCAATGCTGCATTTTTGGAGCCGCTCATCTGTTGAGCGGTTCTCAGGTCTACTCATAAAATGTGATACACAACTCAAACGGTTCAAAGATTGGTTTTATGATAAACAGAACCCTGAACCGTTTGAGTAGAATATTTATTTTGATTCATTGGGAGGTTTACTACGTACTCGAACCGTTTGAATAATATTTGCGCGGGTGAGTGAGTGGAGTTAGGATGAAGCATGTTTTTAAATGGTTGTTTTAGTTGTTTTAGCAACAGCCCGTGGATGCCCTCGCGTTTTAGCATACATATTTAAGGATATTTTGCGTTCTAGGCTCGTCATAATTTGCATAAATATTTTCCGTTTTATCGTTTAATCAAGTAAGGTTCATTTTGAATAGTAGAACTTGTACTTTAATTTTTTTTCTGTCCGTCGTTCATTGTTAGCAATATTTATTAGTTATTGCTAACATACAAATTCACGGATTTTTTCCTGTTTATTTTCTGCTAGACTCGTTTATTTTTCTACAAAATTATTTTTATCGTAGTATTTTTTTGTTTTGGCGTCTAGTCCTTTTGCCAAGTCTTATCGGTGCTTGCTTGGAGTCTTTGAAGGTACCATGAAAATAAATAGGTCCTGAAATTCTGAGCCGTTTGAACCGCGGTTCGGCTCCGGCTCGAGACTGTAAATGTGCTGATTCGCTGCAGATCATGTTTTTTGAGTGAGTTACATGGGTAACTCACTCAAAAAACATGATCTGCAGCGCATCATGATCAGACGTAGCCATGGGGCTACGTCTGATTTTTGAAGCCATACATACGTACGTTGAAGTTCTTGATCGTGTCCACAGTGGAAACAAATTTTACACACGATCCTTAATCCCGATATTAAGGAAAATCGTACCATCTGATACTCTGTACCATTTTAAGGGATAATCTGTTCCTTAGTTAATTTTTGATTGTCCCTTAATAGAAAAAGCACGCTCGACTGACGCATTGGAAACTGGCGTCATTAATGCTAAAGCAAATTAAGTGAGTTTCTGACACTAATGAATGAATGTTCACTCGTTTCATATCGTGCGTTCTTTTCTACGCACAAAACTGAAAACAAGTTCGATTTTGCAAGTTTTGTTTGAAATCCCTAAAAAAATCCCCAAAATATTCCATTCCCTAAAAATGTCCCTTTTAACACTTTTATTCCCTAAATTTAGGGACAAAATCCCTAAGTTGGGAACCGTGAATCTATGGTTGGTGGTCTTTGTTTTTTTTTTCGCTCCTCTCGGAGCGAACAGGCTATAGTACTAAGACCATACCGCCTAAGGTTTGAGTTAGAGTTTGCAGCTGTAAAAGAAAATCCCTCGTATTTAGCAGCTATAAATCTCGTATTTTGACTTTCAATCCTCGTACATTTTGTATGCATCGATTACGTACTAAAACCTAATCTAGGTGCAGTCAAAGTAGGCAAACGGTCACTGTTTTCGTCGTTAACACTCATAACGATACTTCCTTAACCAATAACACTAACAAAACAATGGACGAAACAACGAAAATATATTTAACAATAAAAATCTTTTTTTTTTTTAAACTTTATTTATCTAACTAAATGTACTAACGTGGTACAACTAATAGTAGGGGAGCCCAAGAGGGGATTTCGGGATTTCTTCGAGCGCGTCAGATTAATATACAGGGGGATACCTTGTACCTGGTTAAGAACCTCCACCAAATATGAGCCCCATATATAAAGCCGCCCGTCTAGGATAAAGGATCAGATTAGTAAAAAAAAATTGATCATCAGAAAATCTCGAGCGCGTCAGATTAAGTTAGGGTGAGTTAATTACATGCTAAAAAGTGTATATTCCACTAATCTGACAATTTGAGAGTGACGTAAAGAAACGGGAGGGCTACAAAGTTGTAAAAAAAAAAACGTCATCTCGACATGCTCGAGCGTGGCTGATTTTATTTTTATTTTGAAGTAAATAATTCAAGGATAACGAAAACTATATAATCTGACGATTTCCACAAGCCGAAGTATCAAATATTCGTCGATAAAGTTTAGCTGCGTGGTGCCTATATTCCCCTCTGCGCGCTTCTATTTCGTGCCATGAAATCGAGCCAGAAGAAGAAGATGATTCTACTAATGAAGATGATGACTAATTAATCAATTAATTGTAAATAAAAAAATATTTTTTTGCATATTTTTTTAAATTATTTTCTTATAAATACAAGTATTCTACTTAACAAACTTATACTTTTTATTTGCATGCTATTTCCTGAGCTTTTCAATTAATTAAGTTAAAAAAATGAAAATAAAAATATTTTTTTTGTCAGATTAGGCAAATCCCTCTAGATAATCGTCAGATTATGAGACAGCACGTCTAGGACATAAAGATGAACCATATATATCTTAATCTGACGCGCTTGAGTATTTCAAAATGGCGATTTTTTTTTGCATATTAAAATAATGGCTGCGAGTTTGCGTCACATCGAAATCGTCAGATTATTGAATGAGTTTTTTTTTTTAGGTTCACATAGCACCCCCTTAAAAAATCTGACGCGCTCGATTAATTTTTTTTTTTTTCGTTTTCAACCCTTAAGTACGACCACCCCCATCATGCAAACGATCAGATTAACATACGTACATTATTAAAAATACGTAGGACATTGGTGCTATCAATATCTGACGCGCTCGAGTATGTCCATGCAACAGTTTTTTTTTACATTTTTGAAAATCTATAGCCGCTCCCCCCACCGATGAAAAGGTATACTTATATAACATTTTTTTCTTCTTATCATCTAAGCTTTGCAACCCAATAGGTCTCTATGACGCTCGAGGAAATCCCCATTTAGCATCATGGCCTCCCCTACTATAAACACGGCTGGCATTCTATGAATGGAACAAGTAAGGGACAAAGAAAGTAGAAATTTGCCCTATGTGTGACAGAGACGACTAATGGGAAGAACGAAATGTTTTATTATTCGGGGATATCCCGCTTGACGGGCTAGCTAACATAGAAAATCATAGAAAATCAAGCAATGGGAGCGCAGATCAGACTGCAAACATACAAAAACAATGCTTCCAGCCACGAACAGGCACTTAACAACCATCCTGTTAAAGCTGAGACGCGAAGATCTAAAGCTGATGGTCGGAATCATCACGGGCCACTGCGACCTCAACTACCATCTTTTCAAGATCGGAGCGACAGACAGCGACCTATGTCGTGGATGTCTTCAGGAAAAAGAAACTGTGGAGCATGTGGTACTGCACTGCTCCGCAACTAACGAAGCCAGGTCCAAAACTGGACTGCAGAAGCTGATCGGGTCATTCCTCTCATCTGCATCCAAATCACCACCGGGGATGCTTGAACATTGCTGCCACCAACCCAAGGTCCTTCTCCGCTATTTTAAGGAGTTGGGCTGGCTGGGGTGAGGTTCGCAGGGGGACAATGCACAATACACCCCATTGCGGGACGTCCGGCAATCTCGTTCCCCCACCACGAATTAGAATTAGAATTAGAATCATCGCGTAAATGCGGCAATTAAATTGTTGGTGTATGAAGTTCCTACAAGTTTTTTTATATGGCACTAGTTTTTACAAATTTTTAATGGTGTTGCAATATGTTCGTATGGCCATTGGCCAATAACAAAATCTCGTACATAATTGTACGAGGTTGATAGTGTGCTTGTACCTCGTACGGAAGACCACAAATCTCGTATTTGTACGAGGAACCTTGTACGTTTGGCAGCCCAGTACCCCAAGTATGAGTTTTGCTTACCATATATGGTTTTTCGTTTTGCGTTTTTGTTCTGTGCTCATTGCGGGTTTTGTAAAGTTCCATATCAGTATCCCTATCGCGTCTTCATACAAAACCCGCAATGAACACGGAACAAAAACGTAAAACGAAAAACGAAATATAGTAAGCAAAACTCATACTTGGGGTACTGGTTTGCAGTGTAGCCCAAAATTCAGTGCTGCCAGTTCTTAATTTCACTTTACCCTATGCTTGGTCAAATTTACCCTAAATTTGGTGTGAATATGAAAAAAATACCCTAAAGTTTATCTTTACTGCAAATTGACATAGACATACCTAATGCATTTATTTTTTTACTATAAAAGTGTAGAGGAAATTACAGATGAATCAAATTTTCTGATTGTATTTATTACACATTATAATATTTGGAAACATGTTGAGGGACAATCTATTTCTAAGTTAAGACTTGACAATAGCATAAACCGAAAATGATCTTTCTACAGCGGCATTAATTAATATTGGTGCTGATAAAAGAGGCAACGGAACTGCATCGGGTTACCCCAAAAAATACCCTAACTAAATTCATACCCTAAAAATTACCCTGATATTTAAATTTTACTCTAAATCTAGAGTGAAATACCCTAAGTTGGCACCACTGCCACAGTTTCGCCAACAAACAATACCTATCACGCACGTTTTACGGCTCCTCTACACGTCTGCAGATGCATCTGCAGCGTCAACGTCATCTGCGGATGCGTCCGCCGACCGACGTGTAGAGGGGGTGATTTGCGCGTCTGTGGTAGGTATTTAAGGCGAAGACAAGAGCTAATGTGACTCTCGCTCGCACGTTTCGACATATTGAAAAATATAAAATCACTAAACTCATTTTTTAAAAATCTCAATCAACCACTTTGTGTGCAATCACATTGCACACAGTTTAGTAAAAAATACATTTTGATCGATACAAGTTTTCCTACTTAAAAGTTTGCTTATGTACGAAAACTTATAAAGCAAACTTTTGAGTAGGAAAACATGTATCGATCAAAATGAAATTTTGACTAAACTGTGTGCAATGTGATTGCACACAAAATGGTTGATTGCGATTTTTTGAAAATGAGTTTAGTTATTTTATATCTTTCAACATTTCGAAACGTGCGAGCGAGAAATTGTTTGATAGTTGTCAGCCCCTTAACGTCCGCCTCGAATCCGTTTGGTGTCGGTTTTTGTGGCACACATCAAAGGGTTTCGGTGATAACGTCCGGCGTCTGTCCACGCGCACGTCTGCCGACGCATCAGTTTGATCGAAATTGCGATTGAGAGTGCACGCGTGCTTCTGGTTTAATTCCCGTAGCTACTTGGTGCATCATTTGTAAAAACGCCCGAAATGACTAACAATATGAGTAGGTACCGAGGAAACTTTTAGGTTTATTGAGCTATATCGCTATATCAAGCTGAATACTGTCTGTGGAATCCTAAAAATAAATATCACGTTGTAAGCATACTAATAACTGACATAATATTTTACTAAGTAGCTATATCAATTAATTTCTTCTATTGAGACTACTGTAAAACTAATTGGACAACTAACCTACCTATAATATATAGGCGTGTTGCGTCTGTCGAGAATGAACATAGACTGCTCCGACAGGAGTATTATTGTTCTGTGATAGACTGGGGCCTTATGCTCACTTCGAGCGAGATTATCTCACGGTGGAGATGACGTCCTAACTCGTTCAATAACTCGTTGACATTGCGTCTCGCATGAACTTTGTATGAGAAAATTGGGGAGTTTGATGGTGAGAATGGGGATAAATAGTTATCGAACGAGATATGACGTCATCTCCACCGTGAGATAATCTCGCTCGAAGTGAGCATAAGGCCCGATTGACCTACAGACGTGTGGACAGCTCGTGGAAATTCATTTGCGGGTGCATTAAACCTCTTCAAGGAAATATATTCAAAAATCATTTGAGAAAATGGTTAGTCTCGAATGCATTTTATAACTTAAACGAATATTAGGAACGCTAAAATAGAAGCTCTATAATATCTACCTCTTGGTTTCATATAAGTAGTTCATTATATTTCATTATACTTGCAAGAAATTAGCAGTACCTATTAGTGGGTATTAAAATGTTTTAGTTGGTTCTTGGGTGAAAACTTTAGATTATAACAATGCGTTTTTGTTGTACGTCCGGAACGAACAAACTGTTAAAACGGTACATAACCATAGCTTTAAGATCTTTTTTGTACTACAGTTATACAATAAATAATTTCTGATTTCTGATCTGCCAGAGTCCGCGGACGCATCTGCAGACGTAGAGGAGCCATTATGTTAACATCAACATCAACGGGTACCAATAATGTACAACCATGGATTGTACAGCCGCGGAAAACACAGCCCGGAATTGATGTAGGTACATTTTGGTCGATTACACATCCATGGAATTTGATACCAAAACCTAAGCTTTGTTTACACTCGCCGATTACTTACTCACTTGTTGATCCGACTCGGATTGGTTAGGTTATGTTGAATGAAACATACATACATATTTTTTTTCGAAAATTTTCAGCAAATTTATTCAGTTTCGTATGGTGAAATCTAGGCGCTATTTATTTTTATCGGAACGTTTCTTTTTTTATGAACCTATAATATTATCCTAATTACTTTACTTTGTTTACCTAGCTTTATTGTCCATCATACGAAACTGAATAATTAGCTTTTTTGCAAACACTAAAATATCTCGCTAAGTGTACTTCGCTTTGAACTAACACGACGTTATAAAAATGGACTTCAAATAGCTCACTGTTCCAAGCCTCACTTTGGTGAGCACGCGGTGTTGTATAGCTCGCGTCAAAATCGCTCGCTGTAGTCTCGCGCGGCGTAAACTAGCGCGCGGTTTTCACACTCGACGTTTTGCCGAGCAAGATTTTGAGCACCATTCAATTTTTTGATCGATACATGTTTTCCTACTCAAAAGGTTGCTTTACTCGTTGTCGTAGTTATGCAAACTTTTAAGTAGGAAAACATGTAAGTATCGAAAATGACTTTAGTGATTTTATATCTTTCAACATGTCGAAACGTGCGAGCGAGAGTCATATTAGCTCTTGTATTCGCCTTAAAACTAACTCATTTCCTCACGATGTTTTCCTTCACCGATTGAGAGCAGCCATGCAAATAAATTTACAACGTAGGTAAACTATCTTATGAAAAGGCTTTGTACAGACATTCAAAAATTATTTTTATTTTCATTATTAGTTTTTAGATTTTGACAATACATGATAATTTCAATAAAACTGTCAGTGCTTAAAAGGAGCCTCTTTACGGCGCACTTAAAATCCTTTCACCACGCTGTTTCGAAAGAAGAATACACGACCAGAAGAATATAACTTGACCTCTCATTTGTAAGAGTTTCAATGACTTCACAGTTCAAGAAACATTGGTAATCTAGGTAGCAGACATCGCGGGATCTTAGTTTGGGGCGAACCGCTAGTACAAATAAATAGGCATGAAAGTTAAGTCTCTTCTTCCGGAGGTACTTCAGTTTCTTCGGATTCTTCTGTCATTTCTGTGACAGTTGTCTGATCTGAAAAATGAAAAAATCCATACATACATAGGTACATAAATTCACGCCTGTTTCCCATAGGGGTAGGCAGAGACCACGGATTTCCACTTGCTACGGTCCTTACATACCTACAAACCTCTTTCGCTTCATTCACTCTCATAACACTGCCTATAGCCAAAATGCAGTTATTCAACACTTGCTCAATTTCGACTTTTTTATGGCATTGTAATCTGAAAAAAAAGCTATATCGACCAATTTTATCAGAATTCAAATAGCTTTAATAGTTTTAGAAATATGAAAAAAGAAAATGCCGTTACCGGAACCAAATTAATATCAATTCAATGCTTAAATGTTGCTAAGCGTCATTGCTAAGCTTAAAAATGGCTAATGGTTATTTCATTTTTACGTCAACTTAGACGGTACGTTGGTTGCCTAGCTTGATTGCCGTTAAATATTTATTGTAAGCTTTCCCGCCTTTTGTTTTTGTCTCGCGTAACTCAAGAAGTAGATTTTGCATTTAACGGCCTTTTATTTTTAACATTTGCATTTGCATATAACATTCTTCATACATTGTCGTCGGTTTAGGGTACTCTTGACCTGGCCCTTCTCTAGAACGTCTGCTATCTGATCGAGATACGTTCGCCGAGGTCTTCCAGTAGTAGGTATTCGACGACTTTGGCTCTTTGGTTGCCTCGCGCAGCGAGATTTTTTTCCTGATATTTCAACGGTAGTAGTAGAAATTTGCCGGTAAAGGCTCAAATGATCGGTTCGGCTCGGCTTGGTTCGGTTTTTGCTCGGCCCGGCCGGTAAACGCTCAAATGATCGGTTCGATTCGGCGTGACTCGGCTCAGCTCGGCTCGGCTCTACTTTCTTTACTTAATTTTAACGGGCGAGCTTAAAATGAACCTATTTTTGGGTGTAGTAGGATAGGTTGTTCAAAAAGATTTTTCAGATTGTGATACTTTTATTATTTTTCTTTAAAACACATACCAAATAGTTTATACACAAAAACATCGTTATTCAACTTACTGCTACCAAATAATTTTACGAAATCCGTCATACTATTTCCGTTAAACTTGTAATATAAATATGTTAAACAATACTCTCCACAAACTGAAGTCAAGTCATGTTGCAGTCTGTACCTATTGAAATTCCACTGTTTTGTTGTCCTGTTCAAGAAACTTCTATGATTTCCTATAGGTGGTCGTCCATAAGAATCAAAATACTGTCCAACTCCATTTGACTCTATGTGAATGGCTACCCAATGGGAGCCTGGCTCACTATCTGGATCCAAATTACTTATTATGAATGCAGGAGTATTAATATGTAAGGGTAACCTGTTTGCTGGATAAACATGCTTTTGCATCGAGGGATGTATGAAATGCAAATGTTTTTGAACTTCTAATGTGTTCATCGTTGTGGTATCTTCTATTTACAAATTAAGAATGTGAAACTAAATAAGCTGAACTTCTTTATAAAGGTAGAAATAAATAAAAGGATTGGATTATGTTTTAATGATTTTTTATTTCATATTTATAACTAGGTTTATACAAAGTCAACTTAACTACTATAGTCTACGGTTACATTACGATTCCTATCTATTTCAATAACATTGTCAAATTCTGCATAAACAATACAATTTATTGTTTGAGTAAGTGTAGATTCAAATCGAACCTCTAATCTAACACTACCATGTTTTATAAGGTTCCAATGGGTATTTGAATTTGAGCTGAGATCAGCTGTTAGATCAAATGCTAACAAACAGTATCCTTTTGCATATTGTTCCCTAGATATCCCATTACCTTCATTGAGAAAATGTATACCTGTCCCTGAAAATAGTGTATGATAGGCTGCAGTAAAAATATTACTATCAAACGATGGCTGTAAAGCTTTTGAAGGTATTTGCTGCCCATCAATGTACAAACAAAATGTATTCAAATCATAGTTTTCAAAATTAAATGGATTTTTAGTCAAACTTCCATTAAATGCGGCATTGTTTACAAAACCAATTATACATCTTTTAGGGACTTGTCCCAGAAAAATATTATCGAGAGATTTGCCCTGAATACCTGAAGGTATGGTTAACACTTTGACTTCCGCTCGAGTAATAAGTAGGATATTTTGCAGTTGTAGAGGCTAACACTTTTTGATGGGCTAGTAAAACAGTTGGATTGATTCGTGCTCTACGAACAATAAGGGTTGCATCTGTAATGCATACTTTAAATTTTAAATCTGTTGAAGGAGCCATAAGACTAAATGTGTCTCTGGAGCGAACTAGTTTAACACTCATTTCAACCCCGTTAATTAAAAACTTTTCCTGGTTAAATATATCACCATGAAGATGACCAATCATTTCTATTTCTTTGCTTTCACATGCTAGTTGTTGCCTTTTAGTAAATCCTTCGTTTTTTTCATCGGTTGAATTCATTTTTTCAGCTGTATCTTGATACCAAAGAGCACAAGTCAAATGAGAATCTTTGGCTGCAGGAGCATAGTTCAACAAAGTTTCTATGTAAGCACGATAGGCATATGTATTGTTTGGTGGTGATACAAGCTTCTGATTCAAATAAACATCTAGTTCTCTAGAATTGGTTACACAACCACATTCATTATTTTATCGATTTAGGTAAGGAATTTTAAGAGATAACTAGTACTATCTCATTTGGACTTCGTTTGAAGTGATTATTAATGGGTATAACCGCATTACATTAATTAATTATTTTATCAATTTAGGTAAGGAATGTGAAAGTGATAACTAGTTCTATCTCATTTGGACTTTGCTGGAAGTGATTACTAATGGTCTTGATTGTATTGAAATGTTGGGTATATAAGCTGTACATTTTTAAAAATTGTTAATATTCCCTAGCTTGTGCATCGTAAGGCTTCCGATTGAATCCAGTGAGTTGTGTGTTTAAAGTGATCTACAGAGACAATGGAGGTAAGTTATTTTCAATGTATTATTATAATTGGTATGATATAAAAATATATCACATTTATAGATTCAAACACTTAAATATTTTAAATTATTATTTGCAGAACTCATTCAATATCGAGGAAGAAAATACATTCAAACAATATTATTATGCTTGTTCAGATGATGATACACAGGAGCTTAAAATTGTAAAAGATCGATTGCCTCAAAATTTATTAAAAAGAAAACCATCAAGTGAAAGCTTAGACGCATTGTTCGAAGTCTCAAAAACAAAGAAGAAAAAGTTGTCATCCACAGTTTCTCATGCTCACCGAGAAGGTGGAAATGTTTTTTTATCTACAAATGAAGATGATGGCCCTCGCTCAGATTACATGATAAAAATTGAAGTTTTCAATATGAAAAAAATTAGTAAAGTTGCATCAAATGAACAATGGAAGCATGCAAGCTATCGAATTAAGTATTTTGCTAATGAAGGCAATCAGAACTATGAGAGTGCAAAAAAAATAATTTTTAATGTGACTAAAGAAATTGTAACAGTACCAACATGTAAAAAATATCATTTTAACAATTAGTGCGTATGTAATTTAGGTCATTTACAACAGTATAGTAGTACTCATTATATAATTAAGTTTGTAACTGTTGTTCCTTTATATAGTTCATACAGACATCCCTGTAGCATTAGTTCAGTTTTAAACCTTTAACCGTAGCATCTCTTGAACAAAATGGCAAATAAAATTGTGGAACGTGATAGTGTATTTTTCAATACGAATTCTGAAGAAGAGTTATGCGAAAAGCTAGATAACTGTATGGTGTTTGAAGATGAATACAACGAGGATCTATACAATCTCTGCGCTTATGAAGAAAATTGTATGTTATTAGAAGATCAATACGATGAAGAATTGTATAATGAATGTACCGTCGTTGAAAACAATTTGATGTAAGTAATACTCGTAGTGATCCCATCACTTATAATGTATATTTGATTTCATTCAGGATTGTGTCTCATAACGCTTTCTTATTGTTTTAGAAAACAAGTTGGAGGAGCACAAAAGAGAAAGCATAATACTGAAAGTGCTAACATCAAAGTGAAACGAGCACGATATGAAGATGGATTCTCTTCTAGTATGGCAGGACCCAGCAATGAATATATCAATGACAATGAAGGTGAATATCCTAGTTCCATGGAAGGTGATGCTGTTATGATGACATGTAGTACATGTCATGTTTTAGTTAAAAAAAGGTATTTTTCAAATCATTTAAAAAGTAATCTTCATAAAATAAAACTTGAAAAAGTTCACAACTCTTTAAAAAATGTATCAATCGTAGAATCAGCCTTTGGTCAAAGAATAATTTCTTATAAAATTCATAGTAAGAATGATCATCATACATCAAAAAACTTTCAAACACCAGAATTATTCATGAATTCTATAAAAAATGATATTTTCTTATTAATCGAAGAATCAATACAACAGCATACTATTTTCAAAGTCAACTTTGTTCTGCACGCTGATTTCATCCAACAAACTAAAGACGATTCATTTCAAACATTTGATTTCCAAACGTATAATTACATAGTTTTTCGAGGGGATGATCTAAATATTTTGTTTTCATCTTTGTGTAACACTCTGGCAAGTAAAATCAGTACTTTTGAGAAAAAAGACAGTGGTTGGAGCCTTAAAGAATTAAGAGCAATTGATATGAATGTAAATAAGTTTAATCCACTACGTGGTACTTCATACATTGAGTTACCAAAGGACATTCGAACAAAAAAAGCAATAGTTAACGTTAAAAATGCTGACAATTTATGTTTTAAGTGGGCATTGCTCTCTGCTTTGTACCCAGTAAACAAAAATGCGGATCGAGTAACATCTTACACTGTGAATTCCAACAAATTAAAATTTGATGGAGTACGTTTTCCTGTAAAGTTATCTGATATATCAAAAGTAGAAGAACTGAATAATATTAGCATCAACGTGTTTGGTTTAGAGTTTAACAGAGACAAAAAGTGTCATAGTGTGGTTGGACCGTTATTTTTAACAAAATCTCGCAAAGATGTACACGTTAATT
Organism: Chloroclysta siterata; assembly: GCA_932294275.1. Classification (NCBI taxonomy): domain Eukaryota; kingdom Metazoa; phylum Arthropoda; class Insecta; order Lepidoptera; family Geometridae; genus Chloroclysta; species Chloroclysta siterata. Next base: position 6,684,692 of record OW028595.1, read on the forward strand.
TATTACTGATCTCTAACGGAGCAAACAATCATTATTGTCACATTAAAAACATGTCACGTCTCGTAAGCAAACAAATTTCCAATCATGAGCACGCAGTTCATATTTGTGATGGATGTTTATTACACTTTCCTACACAACAAAGATTAAATTATTTATATTTATTTTAATATAAGATGGCATATTATATACACATTACAAAAATCATTAATATAGCTATCATCGTCTAGTTAACATGACAACATTACAAATATATTACATTACAATTTTTCTTCTTAATAATACACACACTTAAAACAATAAACTTATCAATAACATCGAATGCTTAATGATTTAGTTTAAACAAGTTTGTCTAAAATACAATAGATACCTTATCCTAATTTGTAATGACCCCAAGCTAATGTGTCTACATTATTTGGTAAAATAAACCTTTTGCTATCATTGTAGGATAGACATATTTTGTTAACTTGTTGAGTAAATATTTTATGTTTCAGTGATTTGAATAAAACCATAGTACCATATTGTATATTTTTTTCGAATAGACATGACCTGTAATTTTCCATTTTCATATTTTTCGTAACACATTTTTTTACACCTTTAGCTTTTGATACAAATTTACTTTCGACATCCAACGCATACATTTTAGATCTTAATCCAACAAATTCACGAAATATTTTTCCATTATTTTCATCTTTAAAAAACCCCAGCTTTTTTTTGTTTAATTTCGGATACCCAAAAATGTTGTCATCCGGGTAATCAGATGTATCAAACTTTGAAGAGAGATCTAGTTTGATGTCTTCGTAAAAGTTATTTGTGAAAACATGATATATCAAACTATCAGTATCAGTGTAAAGTAGCTTAATGTTATTGTTAAACTTCTTAAGCATAAAGTTGTAGTGAAAGTCATACATTAAAGTTTTTGAAATATCTAAGATGCAAAAACCTAAGTAAATTGGTTTGTTATGAAACAATTTAATTTTTTTTAACTGAACTGCAACTAGATTCTCTCCAAATGTGGATGAACTATGAAATTCTGGTTTTGCCACCAGATCTTGTGCACCAAGAACTTTACCTCTATTTTCCCAGTGCGTTAATAGTTTAACGTTGACCCTTTTTTCAATATTTTCCATTGTCTTTCCAAATACGGAATTATTCATTAACTTGTAAAAATCTTTTTCGAATTCTGATTTTGCCGATGTTCTCAAAGTTGTGTTTAAATCTATGTAATGCTTTAACCAAGGACGTTGTTTGAATTTTAAAATCCTATGAACTTTTGTTAACTTCATACCCATCGCAATGCATTGTTTCAAATTTCTATAATGAATTTTGTATTTAGTTTTATTGTTCAGGTTTGGCACCAATTTGATATCTTTGGAATCTCCAATTTGGATATTTTCAGGGCACAAAGGTAAATCAGAATGCAAATCATGAAGTTCGACAGGGTACTCTAAATCTACCTCTAAAATAAAACCGTATTCTGCATTTTCAGACACATCAAAACTAGTATCAACATTTACCCATTCAAAACCACCAACTGGAAGACATTGAGACATTGCCCAACCGTAAAGATTATTTGCATCTAAATAAGTCAAGTATGATTTTAATTTATCTTTATCATAATCTTCCATGAATTCATTATTAGCTTTTGCATAGCGGTTACTACACTGTGATACACCACCCCGTATACCGGCCCTAATAAAAGAAACCTTCTCAATATCAGTTAATAGTTCTAACTCTATTTGAGTGTATTTTAACATAGCATCCCAACTTAACCCAGGTGCTGTGTAGTAATGTGCAGGATCCAAGTGATATGTTTTTAAGCATAAAGTTCTAAAGCTTTCGAAAACATCCGTCAACAATAAAACATCAGTTTTGAGATATAGATCAGAGTAATCTAGCATAGTACGACAATGGAAGTGCTGCCAAATATCTTTGGCATGATTATAATCAGCATCTGATACATGAGAATCAGATAATGTGCTATAAAATTCATCTTGGCTAGGTAGCGTTGTTTTTTTCAAACTATCTTCAGATGTCATAAATTCATAAGGGTAAATACCTTTCCTTCGAAGACGATTAAAATCTTCATTGCGCGGAAAATTAAGTTTTAAAGCTTTAAATTGATCATTGCATAAGTTTTTTGCTAGCTGATCGAGACTGCAAGACATAAATTTTAAGGAATCTACAAATCGCAAACTAACTTTATGATTATTAATATTGATAGTTTTTGAAAATGAAATATATTTTTCTTTAGTCTGAGGGATAACATCAATTTCACCTTCAACAAAATTTAAAGCGTGAACAATAAAATGAGCATCATAATTGCTCAGGTTATGAAAGAAAACAGGAATATGACGTAATAATCGAAACTTGGTTGCGCATACTTCATGTGCAACACCTCGAAATTGACCAGTTTGCCAATCATGATCGATTTTGTCATCACCATCTAAATTACTTTCACAAATGTGACATATCACCGCATTTAAAATTTCATTTTCCTCATAAACCGTCAATGGCTTAGGAGGAACTTGAAAGCTATTTTTCCTACATATTTTTTTTAAATCTTCATGCAAACGATTCATGAATTCTTGAGCACAATTTTTTCCGCTATAAGCCTCATATTTTGATAAGTTATCATCATATGAACATTTGATATAATAGCCAAAACTATATGGTTCGTGTTCATGAGTATTGCTTGTATAAGGCTTAGATGGATTGTTAAAACATGATTTAATCGGACTTAAAAAAGCTTCAAAATCAGCATATATGACAAAAGGTATTTTTAACTTCCTGTTGTATTTATCAAATTTTAATTTATCATTGGATGTTGGTCGACCATACCAATCCTTTGACGTTTTGTCACCATTTGGTAATTCTGTGACAATGTGAGCACAGTCATGTTTTTGATGGTCAATTAATCTTTGTTGTGTAGGAAAGTGTAATAAACATCCATCACAAATATGAACTGCGTGCTCATGATTGGAAATTTGTTTGCTTACGAGACGTGACATGTTTTTAATGTGACAATAATGATTGTTTGCTCCGTTAGAGATCAGTAATAAATTAACGTGTACATCTTTGCGAGATTTTGTTAAAAATAACGGTCCAACCACACTATGACACTTTTTGTCTCTGTTAAACTCTAAACCAAACACGTTGATGCTAATATTATTCAGTTCTTCTACTTTTGATATATCAGATAACTTTACAGGAAAACGTACTCCATCAAATTTTAATTTGTTGGAATTCACAGTGTAAGATGTTACTCGATCCGCATTTTTGTTTACTGGGTACAAAGCAGAGAGCAATGCCCACTTAAAACATAAATTGTCAGCATTTTTAACGTTAACTATTGCTTTTTTTGTTCGAATGTCCTTTGGTAACTCAATGTATGAAGTACCACGTAGTGGATTAAACTTATTTACATTCATATCAATTGCTCTTAATTCTTTAAGGCTCCAACCACTGTCTTTTTTCTCAAAAGTACTGATTTTACTTGCCAGAGTGTTACACAAAGATGAAAACAAAATATTTAGATCATCCCCTCGAAAAACTATGTAATTATACGTTTGGAAATCAAATGTTTGAAATGAATCGTCTTTAGTTTGTTGGATGAAATCAGCGTGCAGAACAAAGTTGACTTTGAAAATAGTATGCTGTTGTATTGATTCTTCGATTAATAAGAAAATATCATTTTTTATAGAATTCATGAATAATTCTGGTGTTTGAAAGTTTTTTGATGTATGATGATCATTCTTACTATGAATTTTATAAGAAATTATTCTTTGACCAAAGGCTGATTCTACGATTGATACATTTTTTAAAGAGTTGTGAACTTTTTCAAGTTTTATTTTATGAAGATTACTTTTTAAATGATTTGAAAAATACCTTTTTTTAACTAAAACATGACATGTACTACATGTCATCATAACAGCATCACCTTCCATGGAACTAGGATATTCACCTTCATTGTCATTGATATATTCATTGCTGGGTCCTGCCATACTAGAAGAGAATCCATCTTCATATCGTGCTCGTTTCACTTTGATGTTAGCACTTTCAGTATTATGCTTTCTCTTTTGTGCTCCTCAAACTTGTTTTCTAAAACAATAAGAAAGCGTTATGAGACACAATCCTGAATGAAATCAAATATACATTATAAGTGATGGGATCACTACGAGTATTACTTACATCAAATTGTTTTCAACGACGGTACATTCATTATACAATTCTTCATCGTATTGATCTTCTAATAACATACAATTTTCTTCATAAGCGCAGAGATTGTATAGATCCTCGTTTTATTCATCTTCAAACACCATACAGTTATCTAGCTTTTCGCATAACTCTTCTTCAGAATTCGTATTGAAAAATACACTATCACGTTCCACAATTTTATTTGCCATTTTGTTCAAGAGATGCTACGGTTAAAGGTTTAAAACTGAACTAATGCTACAGGGATGTCTGTATGAACTATATAAAGGAACAACAGTTACAAACTTAATTATATAATGAGTACTACTATACTGTTGTAAATGACCTAAATTACATACGCACTAATTGTTAAAATGATATTTTTTACATGTTGGTACTGTTACAATTTCTTTAGTCACATTAAAAATTATTTTTTTTGCACTCTCATAGTTCTGATTGCCTTCATTAGCAAAATACTTAATTCGATAGCTTGCATGCTTCCATTGTTCATTTGATGCAACTTTACTAATTTTTTTCATATTGAAAACTTCAATTTTTATCATGTAATCTGAGCGAGGGCCATCATCTTCATTTGTAGATAAAAAAACATTTCCACCTTCTCGGTGAGCATGAGAAACTGTGGATGACAACTTTTTCTTCTTTGTTTTTGAGACTTCGAACAATGCGTCTAAGCTTTCACTTGATGGTTTTCTTTTTAATAAATTTTGAGGCAATCGATCTTTTACAATTTTAAGCTCCTGTGTATCATCATCTGAACAAGCATAATAATATTGTTTGAATGTATTTTCTTCCTCGATATTGAATGAGTTCTGCAAATAATAATTTAAAATATTTAAGTGTTTGAATCTATAAATGTGATATATTTTTATATCATACCAATTATAATAATACATTGAAAATAACTTACCTCCATTGTCTCTGTAGATCACTTTAAACACACAACTCACTGGATTCAATCGGAAGCCTTACGATGCACAAGCTAGGGAATATTAACAATTTTTAAAAATGTACAGCTTATATACCCAACATTTCAATACAATCAAGACCATTAGTAATCACTTCCAGCAAAGTCCAAATGAGATAGAACTAGTTATCACTTTCACATTCCTTACCTAAATTGATAAAATAATTAATTAATGTAATGCGGTTATACCCATTAATAATCACTTCAAACGAAGTCCAAATGAGATAGTACTAGTTATCTCTTAAAATTCCTTACCTAAATCGATAAAATAATGAATGTGGTTGTGTAACCAATTCTAGAGAACTAGATGTTTATTTGAATCAGAAGCTTGTATCACCACCAAACAATACATATGCCTATCGTGCTTACATAGAAACTTTGTTGAACTATGCTCCTGCAGCCAAAGATTCTCATTTGACTTGTGCTCTTTGGTATCAAGATACAGCTGAAAAAATGAATTCAACCGATGAAAAAAACGAAGGATTTACTAAAAGGCAACAACTAGCATGTGAAAGCAAAGAAATAGAAATGATTGGTCATCTTCATGGTGATATATTTAACCAGGAAAAGTTTTTAATTAACGGGGTTGAAATGAGTGTTAAACTAGTTCGCTCCAGAGACACATTTAGTCTTATGGCTCCTTCAACAGATTTAAAATTTAAAGTATGCATTACAGATGCAACCCTTATTGTTCGTAGAGCACGAATCAATCCAACTGTTTTACTAGCCCATCAAAAAGTGTTAGCCTCTACAACTGCAAAATATCCTACTTATTACTCGAGCGGAAGTCAAAGTGTTAACCATACCTTCAGGTATTCAGGGCAAATCTCTCGATAATATTTTTCTGGGACAAGTCCCTAAAAGATGTATAATTGGTTTTGTAAACAATGCCGCATTTAATGGAAGTTTGACTAAAAATCCATTTAATTTTGAAAACTATGATTTGAATACATTTTGTTTGTACATTGATGGGCAGCAAATACCTTCAAAAGCTTTACAGCCATCGTTTGATAGTAATATTTTTACTGCAGCCTATCATACACTATTTTCAGGGACAGGTATACATTTTCTCAATGAAGGTAATGGGATATCTAGGGAACAATATGCAAAAGGATACTGTTTGTTAGCATTTGATCTAACAGCTGATCTCAGCTCAAATTCAAATACCCATTGGAACCTTATAAAACATGGTAGTGTTAGATTAGAGGTTCGATTTGAATCTACACTTACTCAAACAATAAATTGTATTGTTTATGCAGAATTTGACAATGTTATTGAAATAGATAGGAATCGTAATGTAACCGTAGACTATAGTAGTTAAGTTGACTTTGTATAAACCTAGTTATAAATATGAAATAAAAAATCATTAAAACATAATCCAATCCTTTTATTTATTTCTACCTTTATAAAGAAGTTCAGCTTATTTAGTTTCACATTCTTAATTTGTAAATAGAAGATACCACAACGATGAACACATTAGAAGTTCAAAAACATTTGCATTTCATACATCCCTCGATGCAAAAGCATGTTTATCCAGCAAACAGGTTACCCTTACATATTAATACTCCTGCATTCATAATAAGTAATTTGGATCCAGATAGTGAGCCAGGCTCCCATTGGGTAGCCATTCACATAGAGTCAAATGGAGTTGGACAGTATTTTGATTCTTATGGACGACCACCTATAGGAAATCATAGAAGTTTCTTGAACAGGACAACAAAACAGTGGAATTTCAATAGGTACAGACTGCAACATGACTTGACTTCAGTTTGTGGAGAGTATTGTTTAACATATTTATATTACAAGTTTAACGGAAATAGTATGACGGATTTCGTAAAATTATTTGGTAGCAGTAAGTTGAATAACGATGTTTTTGTGTATAAACTATTTGGTATGTGTTTTAAAGAAAAATAATAAAAGTATCACAATCTGAAAAATCTTTTTGAACAACCTATCCTACTACACCCAAAAATAGGTTCATTTTAAGCTCGCCCGTTAAAATTAAGTAAAGAAAGTAGAGCCGAGCCGAGCTGAGCCGAGTCACGCCGAATCGAACCGATCATTTGAGCGTTTACCGGCCGGGCCGAGCAAAAACCGAACCAAGCCGAGCCGAACCGATCATTTGAGCCTTTACCGGCAAATTTCTACTACTACCGTTGAAATATCAGGAAAAAAATCTCGCTGCGCGAGGCAACCAAAGAGCCAAAGTCGTCGAATACCTACTACTTCTTCCCCTCCCAACAGTCCCATTTACGAATATCTCAAGTAAAATGCATTTTTTTGTCACATTCCACGCAAATAAGAAAATGAATGGCTCGTCCGGGGAAGTACTACCACCACGCCTTTTTCTGCCGCCAAGCAGCAACGCTGTGTAATTACAGGCACATGAGGATCAACATCTGTATGCCTCAAGTTGATGGTCGCAGAGCAGTGCATCGTATGGCATGTTCCTATCGTGCGTGACTTGCGAAGCAATGCTTTGTTATAGGTGATGGTTATCACTTAACATAAGGAGGGCCATCTGCTTGTTCCATCAGCTAGATGTATAAAAAAAAATATCTAGCCCCAAACTAAGCAAAGCTTGTGCTATGGAAACCAAATCGCTGATATAATGCTTATATACAACTTTTTAATATATATAATACTAGCGACTCGCCGCCCCGGCTTCGCACGGTTATTGTGGGTTATCCCTAAGAGATTATGCTTGTATTATGAGATATGCATGCATATAAACCTTCCTCTTGAATCACTCGTTCTATTAAAAAAAACCGCATCAAAATCCGTTGCGTAGTTTTAAAGATTTAAGCATACATAGGGATATAGGGACAGAGAAAGCGACTTTGTTTTATACTATGTAGTGATTTTATAACATCCAGACATATCACAAACATTTTCATCACACAAATGTTTGTTCTGTGTGGGGATCGAACCCACGTCTTAAAGCTTCAAAAACTGTGGAATGAGCTACCACCGGAGGTTTTCCCGCTCAGTTATAACACGAACAGCTTCAAGATAAAAGTAAATAAAGTTCTTCAGATAAACCGAAAAAATATCATTTTTTTTTAAAGTCGGGTGCCAAGTTCACATAGCTCTTCAGGGCAGGCAACGCAACGACAACACCCCAAGTGTTATTATATGGGTGACGGTGACCACTAAACATCAGGTGGGTCGTAAGCCCGTTTGTCTGTATCTTACATAAAAAAAAGCTTAAAAAGCTTAAGAGCTGATTTCACCATGCTCTGTTAGTTACTAATCAAGGATTAAAAGACCGTTAAATCTAACCTTAGCTGTCAAACGCGTACATTTTGACATATTTAACGGCCCTATAATCCTTTGTAAATCTAACAGAGCATGGTGAAACCGGCCCTAAATATGTCAAAATGTACGAGTTTGCATCTAAGGTTAGATTTAACGGCCTGTTAATCCTTGATTAGTAGCTAACAGAGCATGGTGGAATCTGCTCTAAACGTCGAAACCTCTTAAAGCTACTCTACTACGTACTACTGAGCAGGCAAGCGAATACACGTGCGGCTGCTAGTTATATTCTTATCTGTTCAGGGCGGGGCGTGGGATTAGTATCCTTGTTATATTCTTACCTAGTTCAGGGCTGGGCGTGGGATTGGTATCCTGCTAGTTACATTCTTACCTAGTTATATTCTTGTATTCTTACCTAGTTATATTCTTACCTATTTCAGGGCTGGGCGCGGGATTGGTATCCTGCTAGTTACTATCTTAACTAGTTATATTCTTACCTAGTTCAGGGCTGGGCGTGGGATTGGTATCCTGCTAATTACATTCTTAACTAGTTGTATTCTTACCTAGCTATAATCTTACCTAGTGATATTCTTACCTAGTTATATTATTACCTAGTTCAGGGCTGGGCGTGGGAGTGGTATCCTTGTTATATTCTTACCTAGTGATATTCTTACCCAGTTATATTCTTACCTAGTTCAGGGCTAGGCGTGGGATTGGTATCACATTTGCAACGTTTCATCTCCTCCAAAATCCGAAGCTCTGATGGGAGGAGCTTAGATAGCTCTTCAGGCGACATGCATTCTGTACAATAAACATCCCCTGTTGTTAGTATTCCCTGAAACGTTATAGCTGCTCTACATATAATACATTTTAAGGGGCTGACAACTATCGAACAACTTCTCGCTCGCACGTTTCGACTTGTTGAAAGATATAAAATCACTAAACTCATTTTCGAAAAATCGCAATCAACCATTTTGTGTGCAATCATACTGCACACAGTTTAGTCAAAATTTCATTTTGATCGATACAAGTTTTCCTACTTAAAAGTGTGCTTATGTACAAAAACTAGTTAAGCAAACTTTTGAGTAGGAAAACATGTATCGATCAAAACGATTTTTTTACTAAACTGTGTGCAATGTCCTTTGTAAGATTGCACACAAAATGGTTGATTGCGATTTTTCGAAAATGAGTTTAGTGATTTTATATCTTTCAACATGTCGAAACGTGCGAGCGAGAGTCGCATTAGCTCTTGTCTTCGCCTTAAATGTAACTGCTTTATGTGATTGCCTATTGTGAATTTATTATTTACAATGGCTGGTCGAGGATGGCTATAAGGATAGTATAGCAATAATGTATGCCCGAAATGGGTAGACTGTTGGAACAAAAACACCTTTGTAAGATCTATTTACGCAGTTTTACAATAAATGATTCTTATTCTAATTCATGGCCGAGGACTGGGAAGAGAAGTGTCGGACGTCCAGTTACACGATGGGTTGACGACATTATCAGCGTCGTGGGCCGTAAATGGATGAGGGTAGCCCAATACCGTTTCAAATGGAAAGAGCATAGGCCTATGCCCAGCAGTGGGCTAAAAGAGCATAGAAAGGCCTATGCCCAGCAGTGGGCTAAGTCGGGCTGCGGATGATTATGATGTTTCTAATTCTTGTTCTATACATCGTCGCTTAACATCAGTAGTATGGTAAGCAAAACTCATACTTGGGGTGCAGGTGGTTTATAAATAAATAAATAAATATCTGTGGACTTTCCACACAGCACTATCTAGTCCCAAACTAAGCCAAAGCTTGTAATATGGGAACTAGATACCTGATATAATACATACTTTTTTTTGTAAATACATACTTATAATATTACCTATATAACACCCAGACAGAGAACAAACATCTATGTTCATCACACGAATGTTTGTTCTGTGTGGGGATCGAACCCACGGCCTACGGCGCAGAAGGCAGAGCTACTACCAACTGAGCTGTGAAGATTGTAACCAAAAGACGGTATATCCTTAAAAAATAAAATAGGACGATGATGTGAACTGCATGATACATACCGAGTGTGAACTGTACTCGACTCTTGCCCTCAGTTTCCGCTTTCTCGCAGCGGCACATTGGATCCTCCAACTTGGCTTGTACCTCCGCCCGACGCCTTATCTCTGAGGGTAACTCGGGAGGACCTGGAGAGGATTTTATTTGTACAACTACCTGATGGTACAAGCAGATGGCCCACCTGGTGTTAAGTGGTAACCATAACCTATAACAAAGCATTACCTCGTAAGTTTCGCACGATAGGAACGTGCCCTACGATGCACTGCCCTGCGTCCATCAACTTGAGGCATACAGATGTTAAGCCTCATGTGCCTGTAATTACACCGGCAACCACACTCTTCAAACGGAAACACAGCGTTGCTGCTTGGCGGCAGAAAAAGGCGCGGTGGTAGTACTTCCCCGTGGAGGATATCAAGTTCAAGTATCAAAGGAGGTATTTGAGATGGTATTTAACAAAGTTCGCGCTTGTGGAACAAGTTTTATGGGTATTGGAGCTCTTTGTGTGTGGCTCGTCTGGGGAAGTCAAAGTCAAAAGGTAGGAACCAGGCCGTAAGTTTGTTGGCTGTTCTTCTAGGCTTTGGTCGCGTGGAACTGGCACCTAGAATCACCTAGCTTTAAGACGTTTCAAAGTGATCCTTGTGATTTTATTGAATACCTCTAAATACCTTTTGACTTTTACTATACTTACAAGGACACGTCTCGAAAGGCTGCGAGCGTTCCAAGGCGTCTTTTATGACACGCTTCATCAGATAATGGTAGTCGGACTCCTTCACGGGAGGAACCGTGGCGCCAGTCGCGCGGTCGAACACTGAAACAATAAGAAGAAGATTATATCTCAGTTAATCATGAAGTAAAGGTACTGACAAACGTGCTCAAAAAAAGCATGCTTATAAGCTTGCTTAAAATTAGCATGCTCTGCAAACTGTTCACATTTGCGAGAAATAAGCATGCTTGTTTTAAAGCATACTCCTAAATAGGCATGCTATTTGGCACCAGGCTCTCGGCCAAAATGGATGTACATCCAGTACAAGTATATAGTGACAGTGCTATCCGTACAGAACTTAATAAAATAATTAAGGCGAAGACAAGAGCTAATGTGACTCTCGCTCGCACGTTTCGACATGTTGAAAGATATAAAATCACTAAACTCATTTTCGAAAAATCGCATGTCGAAACGTGCGAGCGAGAAGTTGTTTGATAGTTGTCAGCCCCTTAATAATTAATTTTCGTTTTTATTTTAATTAATTACATCAAATAATTGCATAAAACAGTCGTCCGCTACAGATGGACAAAATGGATAATAGCATGCTAATAAGCAAACTAGTTCAGATGTGCTCTAAATAAGCATGCTCATTACATTACACACGTGCTACTAATGAGCACTTGCTCAATAAAAGCATGCTTTCGTGCTAGTAATGAGCACGTCTGTCCGTACCTTAATATGTACGTATTTGCAACAGCTCACACTATAATGACTCCAATATCAGCTCCATCCCTCTCATAAATGACTCAAATGACTCAACAGCTTGCACTCTTATTTGAGGCAGGCTAGGGTATGCAGTTAGAGGGTAGGCAGCTAAATTTTGTTTTATAAATGTAGTATAATGCACTGTGATGGTGGTAATGAAGTGTGATGGTAATGACAATAAACAAATAAATAAATAAATATTGGTGGAATTTCCAACTATCTCGCCCCAAACTAAGCTAAAGCTTGTAATAGTAGTGCATCAAACACTATTACAGCATAAAGCTGAGTGACGATCGATTTTGTTGTCTCAGTATTGTTCTTTATATTTAATTTTCACTTATGTTTTTTTGTCGTAAAATAAAAAAAAAATGGTTTTGAATTGATTTGATAATATGGGAATCAGATAGCTGATATAATATACATATTATAAGTATACTTTTTTTGTAAATACTTACTGATAATTATAATAACACCCAGACAGAGAACAAACATCTATGTTCATCACACAAATATGTGTTCTGTGTGGGGATCGAACCCACGGCCTACGGCGCAGAGGACAGAGCTTCTCAACTGAGCTGTGAAGGCTGTCATCAATCAGGTAGTGATGAGTGTTGGTAATGAAGTGTGATGATAATAAATTGTGATGGTAATGAGTGGTGGTAATAATATGTGATACTTACCGAAGTCCACCATTTTAGCAGCGTCTATAGCGACCTCCATTTTCTCTTTGATTGCGTGCGCGCAGTCTTGGGCTACCCACTCAGTGGCGTAGCTGTGTCTTTGAGCCTCCAACACGGCTAGAAAAATACAACAAGTTGTAATTTTGTTTTTATTATGTTTTTTTGTAAGTATTTATTTTTAACTTTTGTTTTTTTATCTATATTATTTTTATTATTTCCATTTATCTGTGCTAGTTTAATATTATTAGTCGATTGTCTTTAATTACTGTAATTGGTGTCTTAGGCAGTTGTAATAAAAGTAAATAAACAAATACAAACAATTACTCATAGGTATTACTAGAATTATTGAACAACACATAGATTTTATTAGTTTTAACGTCAAATTTTCAAATTATTTATTACTAGCGTCTCGCCCTGGCTAAGCACAAGTGGACATTTATTTTTTAACATTTAAATTTAGCCTATGTTACTTAGGGATAATGTACCATTCTAATGGTAAAATAATAATTTAAATCGGACCAGTAGTTTTGAGTTTATTCGTTACAAACATACAAATGTTAAGAGTAGTAGAGCTCTTTGTGTGTGGCTCGTCCGGGGAAGTACAACCACCACGCCTTGTTCTGCCGCCAAGCAGCAACGCTGTGTTTCCGTTTGAAGAGTGTGGTTGCCGGTGTAATTACAGGCACATGAGGCTTAAAATCTGTATGCCTCAAGCTGATGGACGCAGGGCAGTGCATCTTAGGGCACGTTCCTATCGTGCGTGACTTACGAGGCAATGCTTTGTTATAGGTGATGGTTACCACTTAACATCAGGTGGGCCATCTGCTTGTTCCATCAGCTGGTTGTATAAAAAAAAAACTTTCCTGTTTATAATAATTATTAGTGTTGGTGTTAAATATATAATGCATACATATCTAGAAAACATAATTGCGACTTCGTCTACGCAGGATCTATACAAATTGTAGCCTATATGTATGATTCTATGTATTCTAATGTATAAGCTATATTATTGTAAAGTTTCATTAAAATCCATTCAGTAGTTTTTACGTGACAGAGTAACAAACATCCATCCATCCATCCATACTTACAAACTTTCGAGTTTATAATATTAGTAGGATAGGTACTAGTATAGGCTGTCAGTAGGGAAATTAGGAAAACTGTATAGATATTCATTGACTCCTTGTGAATCTACGTAGGTAGGTACTACCTCTCCATCGTTTCTGCTATCCTGTATCCCAAGTATGAATTGTGTTTACCATATTCGGTTTTTCGTTTTTCTTTCTTGTTCCGTGTTCATTGCGGGTTTTGTATGAAGACGCGATAGAGATACCGATACGGAACTTTATGTTGCAAGTATGATGAAAATTAGCAGTAGAACATAAAATTCCTAAACACACCACTCAAAATAACACTAGAAAAATAATTAAAATGAAAATGCTATGTTGGGTGCGGAGGATTCGTTTTCTGACATTTTGGGATGTCATAATTCATTTATTGCGAAAATGGGTACAAGTTAAATCATGTCAATTTAAATTTATATAGATCAGCCATATTCAGCTTTACAGCATGCAACTTTTATAATTATATGATTAAGTAAATTAAAACAGATAAATCAGCATCATACGGTAAAAAATAAAATGTCAAAGAGTTAATACTACTATACACTTTTAAAAATAATATGTCAGAAAACGAATCCTCCTTGGGATTTAATTGAAAATACATTTTGACTTTGACTTTACTTACCTTCGTCAACAAGCGAGTTGAGCATGCACCGCATTTCGTGTTGAGGCGGGAATCTCTCGCCCGGCGTTTTTGTGAGCGGGCGGGGTCTAGCTGATGATAACATATGAATACTTAGCCTCACGATCGTCAAAAAACTTCTCAATATAGGTACTTCTTATTCTCACATGGTTGAGGTTCATACATATTATTATCGGCGAGTATCTCATGAACCGTGATAGTTAGACAGTTGAATTTTTTACAGATGATGTATTTCTGTTGCCGCTATAACAACAGATACTAAAAAACAGAATAAAATAAATATTTAAGGGGGCTCCAATACATCAAACGTGATTTTTTACCGTTTTTATAGATAATGGTACGGAACCCTTCGTCCGCGAGTCCGACTCGCACTTGGCCAGTTTTACTTAGATAATGGTACGTAACCCTTCGTACGCGAGTCCGACTCGCACTTGGCCGGTTTTTTATTTAATCAAGCAGAATTAAAGTTGGTCTCTCTGAAATTTGAGGCAAAGGACATGAACAAGACTAATAAAAATCTTACCTCTAGTGTGCTTCCATCGAGGGTCATCCCTAGAGACGGTTTCTTCAGGCTGAATGTCAAGCGGACACACGCGGCAGCGGCACAACTCGTCCAGCGGACATCCGCAGCGGAGACAGAGCTCTGAAAGTTACGGCGAAGGACTACTGCTAATGTGCCTCTCGCTCGCACATTTCAACATTTCCAAAGACATAAAATCTAAAATCACTTAACTTATTTATGGATAGTCGCAATCAACCAATCAATCACCTTGTGCACACCGTTCAGCACAACTTTTTCTAATCATTATACTATAGTCGCGTAAAACTCTCGCTGCAAACTCGGTCATAAATCATCTTATCACTAGTGTTGAGGGTACTCGGCGCAGACGCATGCACGAAAGTGCTTGATGCTTGACAAAATCGCGGAAAGATACTATATTGATGAAGTTGAATGATATCCCTCATACTATAAAATGGTGTTTAAATTTAGATAATGCTTAAAATTAGCGCTGTCTTTGTTTGCCATTACGCATTGGTAAGAGATGGCAATAGTTTAAGCATAGTTTATCGTTTGACAGTCTTTTTGTAGTAAGGCCGTATGAGTCTAGGCGACTGACGAGTTTGAAACTAAATACATACTTAACCTTTACATCTTGCAATCTCTACACGATTACCATCACACAACACCATCATTATTTTATCATTAACTATAGTCGCGTTAAACTCTCGCTGCAAACTCGGTCATAAATCATCTTAACACACGTTTAAACAAAAGGATCGTCCGTTTTCCTAGGTGTGTGTGTGACAGAGAGAGAGAGCAATACTGCTGTCTCGTTCCGATAACTTACGACCGAGCCTGCAGCTAGAGATTAACGCGACTATAACCACCATCACACATCATTACCAATATTTTCATTACCAACACACAACACTACTATCACATATCATTACTATCACATATCATTACTATCAATCACACATCATTACTATCACACATACTTATTATCACACATGATTACCATCACATATTTAACTCACGTTCCTTATGCTCCGCGTCGTCCATCAGGTGGAATATCTCACTCCTGGCAGCATGCTGCCTCGCTTGTTGCGCGGCGGCCAGGCGATGCCGCGCGGCAGAGCGCTGTGTGGCCGGCAGAAGAAACTGCTGCACTAGTTCTGACACAGCTTCGTTCTGCTCTGCCGTGGACCTGTGCCCAGAAGATACAACACTGCTGTGTGTATTTTTTTCGCCAGCTATTGGTGCGGTGCATTATTTTTGAGTTTGAAACTTGATGATTTGGTAATGAGTTTTTTATTAGATTGCTGAAGAGTTTAGAACTTGATGATTAACAATTTTTTTTTGCTGAATGACTGACTGACTAAATAAGGAAATCCGTAGGAGAATCAAGGTAGCCGACATAGCTCGCAGAATCAGCAAGTTGAAATGGCAATGGGCAGGTCATATAGCTCGAAGAACTGATAACCGTTGGGGAATAAAGGTTCTCGAATGGCGACCACGAACAGGAAAATGAAGCGTGGGACGCCCTCCTACCTGATGGACTGACGACATTGTTAGGATCGCGGGAAGTCGGTGGATGGGGAGGTCTCGGAATCATTCTTCCTAGAAATATACAAGGTGTTCCAATAATTGGGCTTAAAACTTCGGGGGGCTAAAGTACCCATCAATATGAATAACTTTTTTTAAAGAAACCAACACTGTGAACGCGAAAAAAAACAGCTGTTTCATACATTAAGCCAGGTAGGTATTGAACTTTTGTATTGATGGGTAGGTACTTTAGCCCCCCGAAGTTTTAAACCCATTTATTGGAACACCTTGCTATAGGGGAGGCCTATGTCCAGCAGTGGACTTCCTTGGGCTGATGATGTCTGACTGAGTTTGAAACTTGATAATTGACGAGTTTTAAGCTTGATGACTGACGAGTTTGAAACTTGATGATTGACGAGTTTTAAGCTTGATGACTGACGAGTTTGAAACTTGATGACTGACGAGTTTTAAGCTTGATGACTGACTAGTTTGAAACTTGATGATTGACGATATGAGTTTGAGCTGAGTTTTGACAGTTTGAAACTTAAGATTGACAAGCTTGATGACTGACGAGTTAGAATACTTACATAGACTGGTTCTCATGCAGCGAGAGCTGTATCCTATCAGCGTTGGCGCGCGCCTTTTTGACCGCGTCCTCCTCAGCGGCGAGTTCAACGCCCTCTTGGACTATCTCTTGCAGATACACGTCTACTGTTTCTTGAGCTACTCCTAGAACCTGGGAATTATTTGAAATATTTTAACAGCCCTCACAACTCAGTTGGTGGTAGCTCTGCTGCGCTGTAGAACGTGGGTTCGATGCCCACCGAGGACAAATATTAGTGTGATGAACATAAATGTTAGTTCTCTGTCTGGGTGTTATTATACATAATATTATAAGTATGTACCTATTTACAAATGAAAAATATACAACGTGTAACATAATACCCCTTTATGGCCAAAGACCAAGAGATCAGACCAAGCACTGGAATACTTTGACAAGTGCAAAGTTTGAATATTTCGTTTTTAAAATTCCCATACAAAAGTAAAATTAATATTTGTCTCTGAAATTTGCAACAACCCTTATAATGTGTACGTGACATTGGTAACTGCGTGCGTACCATGCGTTTGCTTTTACTAATTGGTTGCAGTTCTGGTTAGTCTAATTGGTCACCTATCATTTAAACTATAGTTCACAACTAGGCCGCGTTCATATGACGCGATTTCGACGTGTGCGCTGATAAAAAGCTACCCGAGCGCTATCAGCGCACGTTGAAATCGCGTCATATGAACGCGGCCTCAAGGTCAAAAAACAGCTATAAATAGGGCTGCGTCATGTTGTGTTACTTTCATTTTGGAGGAAAGTTTAAGAAGCATTTCATGAATGAAAAACTTCGATATTTCAAAAGTCTTAGAACAATAATTGTTTGCTATGACTTGTAGAGTACTATGCTTCCGGGATTATAGGGGTATTATGTTACAAGTTGTATAATATACCAGCTATCTGGATTCCATAAAACTAGCTAGATTTGGGGCTAGATAATGCTGTGTGGAAAGTCCACCAATATTTATTTAATTCGATCATAGTTTTTTTGGAGGATTTTATGCTAACTACTTGCATATGGAAGGAGATAGCTTACCTGATGTCAAGTGGTAACCATAATCTATAACAGAGCATTGCCTCGTAAGTCACGCACGAGGCTTACAGATGTTAAGCCTCATGTGCCTGTAATTACACCGGTAAACACACTCTTCAAACTGAAACACAGCTGCTTGGCGGCAGAAAAAAGCGTGGTGGTAGTTCTTCCCCGGACGAGCCACACACAAATAGATCTACTACTCTTGGGTGTTCTAAGGTTACCTGCTTGAACATCTCATCATGTTCTCTTCTTCGGTGCTCTTCTTTCTGCCGTCTGCCGGCTTCTGCCGCTTCACGCATCGTCTTCTCTCGCACTGAGGATGAAGGGCATACAATTGTAGCCACTCTTAGTACCTACTTGATATTAAGGTATTCTATTTAGAAGGTATTAAAGGTTATTTTTATACTACTGATGGAACTCAAGGTCCTTTGAGGATCTCTGAGAGGGTAGTCAGCTGAACAGCTACAAAAAGCCACAAAAAAAATAAGAATAAGCAAGAGAGGACAGATGAGCAAGTGCTCTTCTTCTTTCCTATAGGTATACTTACGTGAATGAAGCGAAATAAAAAAAAGTTTATTTCAGGCAACACAGTAGTTCAAATTTATTAAGCAAGACTATACCTATGAACCTACTAGTAAATTGAAAACCTCGGCCTGCCTCCATTTTGCCATACCCTATGCAGGGTCCATGTGATACTTACTAACACCCAACAACTATGTTTGTACCTAATCTACACTAATATTATAAAGAGGAAAGATTTGTATTTTTGTATGTTTGTATGTAACGAATAGGCTCAAAAACTACTGGTCCGATTTCAAAAATTATTTCACCATTAGTTGCTACATTATCCCTGAGTAACATAGGCTATATTATATTTAAAAAAAAAATCAGGGATCCTTACTAAAACTCCAATAATGTAACCCAAGGTGGAAAACAAAAACCTTACATCGCGTGCGCTGCGAAAACTGTTGATGATAAAATGAATGAACAAAATAATGTACTACGATTTTGCAGAACGCGTCATTATCTACAAAAAATGTCGCGACAGCATATGTCTAGCTATTATAGTTATATCACAATAAGTGTTCTTTTATTATAAAATTTAATTGAAATGCCATCGCTAGAAAAGGCTCTTTATTTGTACCTCGGTATTAATCCTTATCCCAACAAATCTTTTCATATTCAAGACTGGTTCAATACCTATACATTACTTCTTGAATTTTTCAAATCGGACATATTATTCAAAAGATTTTAAAAATATAAGGTCACGGGGCGCGTTCTCACCCAGCGCGGGCCTGGGCAAGGCGCGAGGTAGATGCAAATGACTCGAACCCACCACGGTCTAAGTTTATCCTAAAACATTGAAAAAAATTATGTCCACCCATGCGAAGCTGGGACAGGCCGCTAGTGAATATCTAAATGTAAACGCGCTATAAGCAATTATTGGTATAATTATGAGTATTGAGTAAAATACAGGCCCATATCGTAAATACCGTATTTCATGATGTAGGTAGATGATGTAGTGTGTAGTGTAAGTGAGATAATTATAATCTTTTCGTCATGCTATAACCTTCGTCATGCTATAAACGTCTATAACCTTCAAAATATCTATTTTTTATCTAAATAAAACCTCTTAAACATAAAAAAATGGGATCAACGCAATGAGAGCATAATATACAACGTGTTGATTAAGTTATGTAGGCAAACAAAGAGCGTGTATTTAGACCAAGCACTGGAGTACTTTGACGTATGCAACGGTTGAATACCTATATCGTTTTCGAAATTCCCATAGAAAAGTAAAATTAATATTTTCTCAGAAATTTGCAACAGCCCTGTCTGTGTACGTGTCAAGGTCACACGCACGCGCGCTTCTATCTAGGAAAGAGAAAAACAACGATAACCTACCTACGAGATAATTTGAAATACTTACCTTTCGGTAGGTAGGTACGCCGCCAATCCCCTGACACGTTATTTTTACTGGTTCCTATGGATTTTGTCATTATTTATTGGCTATAATAACACTGGATAAAACTGGATTTTGGTAAGTTTCCGAGATTTCGCACGACACAGACTTCAAACTTTACACTAAACCATTACCTCGTAGGCACTGCTCATACACACACTGACTGACGACGGCTTTTTAAATAACAATCACCATTTTATCACGTTTGATGACATTTTCTCAACAAAACAATGTATAACAACGCATGTAAACACAAACAGGGTGACCGTCTCAAAAGTGGCGGTTCTGCCAAACACTGGCCAAAAAATCTGTCAAAATCTACCAAGCTTGACGATATAAATACCAAAAATATGACTTCATACCATCTCCTTCGTGGCTACGGAATAAATTAAATACCTACATTACATTCAATTTACTATCTTTTGATCGTTTGTAACGGTTTGCAGTTATCTAAAACGAGATAGAAGTTGTTTAGAAACCAAATCAATAAAGGTAAAAAAGAATAAGAAGTTTCCAGTTCGGTAAAAAATAAATAAATTATAAATATTATTTCATTAAAAATTCAAACTAATAAGATTTTTCTTGAAATATTTAAAATCTGCCAAAATATGCCACTTTTGTAAATCGTCACCAACAGCTAAAATTTAGGAGCCAAATATCCCAAAATGGCAGAAATCTGCCACAAATGGTAACACTGATCGGCGGCCGTCGGCCGTCCTGATTGGATATGCGTTTTTAAATGCAACCAATGACAGACAGGTAAGTCAAAGATTAAATAGGACAGACTAGACACTTCCCAAAATTGCAGTTGAATAATTTTGTCGTGTCAATGAACCATGGTGGTAAAGTAACATGTTACAATTTAAAGAACTATGAATATCATAAACATTGCTTTACGACATCTAGTAATCAAACAAAAATAAATATTCTATTAAATATTGAGTACGTAGCCACGTAGGTACCTAGTTACTGAATAGGTATTAGTACCAAAGATCTCAGAGAATGTTTACCGTGACTAGGGATTACAGTCGCGAAAATATTTCTTTTACATACCAAGATCTTTAAAAACAGTAACATCATTATTAGGTAGGCACATTACTAGGTAATTGGTGGCAGTTCTGTTACCTATTTTATCTACGGTTCAAAGTCAAAGTCAAAGTCAATAGGTATTTATTCAATAAAATCACAAGGATCACTTTGAAACGTCTTAAAGCTAGGTGACTCTAGGTGCCAGTTCCACGCGACCAAAGCCTAGAAGAACAGGCAACAAACTTACGGCTTGGTTCCTACCGTTCTTTTGTATGATCCTTTTACAATGTAATATAATATATTATTGAAGTTAAGTGAGGCGTAGGCATACAGAAAAAGTTAAACATAATCAAACTAGATTTCAAACTAGGTTCACAACTAGAGTTCAAAGAACAGCTGTAAATAGGGCTGCCTCATGATGCGTTTGGATTCATTTTAGATAAAAGTTTAAGAGGCATTTGATGAATGAAAAACTTTGAAATTTTAAAAGACGTAGAACAAAAGTTGTTCGTTATGGCCGGTAGAATATCCTGCTTTCGGATCCCTATAACTCTTAATAAACACGTTGCATGCTTTTAAGTAGAACATGGCAGAACTTACTTAAATTATATTTGTCACCTTTTTATAACCTGTGTTTCGCAAATATATGATTATTGTATTGTATTGTATTAGAGCATCGTGTTTTTGAGAAGAGGCCGGTGTATTGAAAGAGGTATCTAAGGATCCTAACAAGTGGAGATCCGTGGTCTCTGCCTACCCCTGTATACAGATGTACATACGTGCAATGAGTATGAAGGCATGTTGCCTCCGTTCTTCCTTCAGTCTCCTCAGTTCCTTCTCCAGAAAGTCCAGGGCTGCCGACACGGCTCCTCCGCAGAGTTCGTCCACCAATGAGGTTATAGCGTCCTCCTGTTACGAGAACATTGGGATAGTTGTTTTAACAAAGTCCCAAGCGAGATTGATCAGTTATGTTGTCGATTAGAAAATTCAAAAACATAATAAAAAGAAAACTTTGTACAAAAGCTTACTATAAAATATCTGATTATAGATGACAAAAAAGCTTGGAACTGAACTATGCTTCAACTCATTACAAACACTAAACAATTAAGTAGGTACCATAATAAAATTGTGTAAAGGATCATACAAAAAAACGCTAGGAACCAAGCCGTAAGTTTCTTGCCCGTTCTTCTAGGCTTTGGTCGCGAGGAACTGGCGATAGATTCACCTAATATAAGACGTTTCAAAGTGATCCTTGTGATTGTACTGAATAAAGACGGCTACTACCGCTCACCACTAGAGAGCACTGGTGGTCTAGTGGTAGCAGCCCCGCCTTCCGATCCTAAGGTCGTGGGTTCGAAACCGGTCGTGCACCAATGAGTTTTTCTGTTCAAAAGTTGTGCACAATGCCAGTACTCTCAAACGGTGATAGAAAACATCGTGAGGAAACCGGCATGTTGTAGAACCTAAAAAGTTATATAATTGTGTCAAGTGCTCGAAAGGAGCCTCTTGAGGCGCACTTAAAATCCTTTTACCACACTGTTTCGAAAGAAACTAGTGACACGACAAGAGAGGGAGACCCTAGATCACCGGTACTCTCTCAGGAGTTATAGGTGTGTAAGGTACCTTCTCCAAAGCGCTGGAGAAAACTGGATGAATCTGGGGAAAACCAGGGAAACATAGAAGAAGCTGGAGGAGACCTTCACCCAAAGATGAGTCCTTACACCGAATAAACATCTACCAATGCAAACATAACTATAATATGCTTTATCATAAGAAAAAATAATACTATTCATATACAAGGTGTTCCCTTAATTGTGTATATAAACTTCACGGGGCTAATGTACCCATTAATATGAATAACTTTTTCTAAGGAACCAACACTGTGAACGCGAAAAAAAAACAGCTGTTTCATACAAAAGTTCAATACCTGCCTGGTTAAAATGTATGAAACAGCTGTCTTGGTTCCTTACAAAAAGTTATTCATATTGATGGGTACTTACGCCCCCTGAAGTTTATATACACAATTATGGGAACACCTTGTATATTTTTAGTTACCTATGTATGTAGTACTAGTAGTTTTTGAGCCTATTCGTTACATACAAAAATACAAAAATACAAAAACACAAAAATACAAATGTTTCCTCTTTATAATATTAGTGTAGACATACATAGGTACATACTATGTACTTAGATGTAAGGAAATATACGGTTCTTTTATTATTATTATTATGGTACCTTCTGTTCTGCCTCAGTTTTCAGCGCAGTAAACTCTCTAGCCTTGGCTTCTTCGCGCGCGATCCTGATCTTGTCTTCCTTCTGCAGGCCGTGGGTCGTCTTCAACTCTTCTGTCAGCTCGGCCGCGCGAGTTCTGCCTTCGTACATCTGTAGAGAAGGCTGCTTAACAGGCAGTCTGCCTTCCGCGCTGGATGTCGTGAGTTCGATCCCCGGGGACAATTTGTGTCATAATCAAAGTCAAAGTCAAAGTCAAAATGTATTTATTCAATAAAATCACAAGGATCACTTTGAAACGTCTTAAAGCTAGGTGACTCTAGGTGCCAGTTCCACGCCACCAAAGCCTAGAAGAACAGGCAACAAACTTACGGCTTGGTTCCTACCGTTCTTTTGTATGATCCTTTTACAATGTAATAATTTAATATATTATTGAAGTTTAGTGAGGCGTAGGCATACAGAAAAAGGTAAACATAATCAAATTTATAAGACAGTAATCAAAATTAAAATCTCTTTATTCAATGCAATCACAAGGATCACTTTGAAACGTCTTATAAAAGTCTCGTTGAAATTAGCGCCAGTTGCACGTGACTAAAGTTTAATGAAATAGCATCAGTTGGGTCATTTGCATGTTTCCATTGTTATAGGTGATGGTAACTATAGTAAACATCACCTATAACAAAGCATTCCATTTCAAGTCATGCACTATAAGAATGTGTCTTACGATGCACTGCCTTACACCCTTCAAACGGAAAAACAGCAATGCTGCTTAACGGCAGAAACAGGTATGGTGGTCAATGGGGTTTCTCTCATACAGAGGCAAGATCCGTCTGCCACATACAACTCAGCTGGTTAAGAACGAGACACACGCAAGGAGCTCTATCTTACCAAATTCTGTACAGCTCTTCCTCGAAGTATTCTCTGTAGTAGCAGAGCAGCCTGAAATAGAAGATTATTAATAAATACAGGTGTAATTAATGGCCCAGGTGATGGGGTATATAAGTGAGCTACCTCGCTCTGCTTGTGAGCTATGTAGCCTCTGCAAGTGAGCTAACTGGCGTTTCCATGAGAATAGGTACGCCCCATGTTGGGCGCCATTTGTCACATATGGGGACAAAGTGAGCTTAGTATCCTCTACAAGTGATTTATCTCTGCAAGTAAGCTAACTAACCTTTGCAAGAGAACAAAGTATCCTCTACAAGTGAGTGGGTCGTGTACTTAGGTACGCCCCACGTTGGGCGCCAATTATCACATAAAGCAACAAAGTGAGCTACCCATCCTCAGTGCAGAATAAGCGTACCTGGTGGTTATACTCTTCAGTGTCCTCAACGGCTTCCACCTCAGGAGTAGAAGGTCTCGGCGTAGCGATCAGTCGACGCGGCTTCAACACGTGTAGAGGACCAGCTGAGGCGGACTTGGCAGCGCCTAATCTTGCCTCTGTGAGATGAAAACCACTGAACACCACGCCTATTTCTGCCGTCAAGCAGCGTTGCTGTGTTTCAGTTTGAATGGATGATATCACAGGCACATGAGGCTTAAAATCTGTAAGCCTCAAGTTGATGGACGTTCGCCTCACGTTCTTATCGTGCGTGACATGCGAAGCAGTGTATATTAAGGCGATGGTTACCACCTCAGTTGAGCCATCTATCAACAAGTAGTGCAAACAAGTAGTGCCACTACATATTTTATTTAAACATTACGTTAAACAAAGGAATTATCAAAAATTCGGACCGCGCGTAGACGATACCTATTACAAGCTTTTTTTTAATGTATCTGTAATAGTTTTGTTTCGTGTTACTCAGTCAGATACCTTGTTTGGAGAGCTTGGTGGCCACCAATAGGAACTAAACTCTTGAAAAAAGTATCTGCCTAAATAATCTCTAATACTATAAGACTCAAAGTCCTGACTGACTGACTGACTGACTGACTGACATATAGACAACGCACAGCCTAAACCGCTGGTCCTAGAGACTTGAAATTTGAGGAGTACATAGCTCTTATGGCGTAGAGGTGCACTAAGAAGGGATTTTTGGAAATTCAACCCCTAAGGGTGTAAAAAGGGATGAAAACGTTTGTATGAAAAATTGTATTCCTTGAACCTACAAACTTGAAACTTGGAGTACATATACTTCAAAGCAAAAAAATAGGAAAGGCATTTTTAGTTTTGTAAAACTACCCTTAGTAAATGTGCAAAGGGATGTAAAAGTTTGTAAGGGAGTTTTTTGACCGATGGTCCTAGAGACTTGAAATTTGAAGAGTACATAGGTCTTATGACGTAGAGGTGTACTAAGAAGGGGTTTTTGAAAATTCAACCCCTAAGGGTGTAAAAAGGGATGAAAGCGTTTGTATGAAAAATTGTATTCCTTGAACCTACAAACTTGAAACTTGGAGTACATATACCTCAAAGCAAAAAAATAGGAAAGGCATTTTTAGTTTTTTAAAACTACCCTTAATAAGTGTGCAAAGGGATGTAAAAGTTTGTATGGGAGTTTTTTGACCGATGGTCCTAGAGACTTGAAATTTGAAGAGTACACAGGTCTTATGACGTAGAGGTGTACAAAGAAGGGGTTTTTGGAAATTCAACCCCTAAGGGTGTAAAAAGGGATGAAAGCGTTTGTATGAAAAATTGTATTCCTTGAACCTACAAACTTAAAACTTGGAGTACATATACTTCAAAGCAAAAAAATAGGAAAGGCATTTTTAGTTTTGTAAAACTACCCTTAGTAAATGTGCAAAGGGATGTAAAAGTTTGTAAGGGAGTTTTTTGACCGATGGTCCTAGAGACTTGAAATTTGAAGAGTACATAGGTCTTATGACGTAGAGGTGTACTAAGAAGGGGTTTTTGAAAATTCAACCCCTAAGGGTGTAAAAAGGGATGAAAGCGTTTGTATGAAAAATTGTATTCCTTGAACCTACATACTTGAAACTTGGAGTACATATACCTCAAAGCAAAAAAATAGGAAAGGCATTTTTAGTTTTTTAAAACTACCCTTAATAAGTGTGCAAAGGGATGTAAAAGTTTGTATGGGAGTTTTTTGACCGATGGTCCTAGAGACTTGAAATTTGAAGAGTACACAGGTCTTATGACGTAGAGGTGTACAAAGAAGGGGTTTTTGGAAATTCAACCCCTAAGGGTGTAAAAAGGGATGAAAGCGTTTGTATGAAAAATTGTATTCCTTGAACCTACAAACTTGAAACTTGGAGTACATATACTTCAAAGCAAAAAAATAGGAAAGGCATTTTTAGTTTTGTAAAACTACCCTTAGTAAATGTGCAAAGGGATGTAAAAGTTTGTAAGGGAGTTTTTTGACCGATGGTCCTAGAGACTTGAAATTTGAAGAGTACATAGGTCTTATGACGTAGAGGTGTACTAAGAAGGGGTTTTTGAAAATTCAACCCCTAAGGGTGTAAAAAGGGATGAAAGCGTTTGTATGAAAAATTGTATTCCTTGAACCTACAAACTTGAAACTTGGAGTACATATACCTCAAAGCAAAAAAATAGGAAAGGCATTTTTAGTTTTGTAAAACTACCCTTAATAAGTGTGCAAAGGGATGTAAAAGTTTGTATGGGAGTTTTTTGACCGATGGTCCTAGAGACTTGAAATTTGAAGAGTACACAGGTCTTATGACGTAGAGGTGTACAAAGAAGGGGTTTTTGGAAATTCAACCCCTAAGGGTGTAAAAAGGGATGAAAGCGTTTGTATGAAAAATTGTATTCCTTGAACCTACAAACTTAAAACTTGGAGTACATATACTTCAAAGCAAAAAAATAGGAAAGGCATTTTTAGTTTTGTAAAACTACCCTTAGTAAATGTGCAAAGGGATGTAAAAGTTTGTAAGGGAGTTTTTTGACCGATGGTCCTAGAGACTTGAAATTTGAAGAGTACATAGGTCTTATGACGTAGAGGTGTACTAAGAAGGGGTTTTTGAAAATTCAACCCCTAAGGGTGTAAAAAGGGATGAAAGCGTTTGTATGAAAAATTGTATTCCTTGAACCTACATACTTGAAACTTGGAGTACATATACCTCAAAGCAAAAAAATAGGAAAGGCATTTTTAGTTTTTTAAAACTACCCTTAATAAGTGTGCAAAGGGATGTAAAAGTTTGTATGGGAGTTTTTTGACCGATGGTCCTAGAGACTTGAAATTTGAAGAGTACACAGGTCTTATGACGTAGAGGTGTACAAAGAAGGGGTTTTTGGAAATTCAACCCCTAAGGGTGTAAAAAAGGATGAAAGCGTTTGTATGAAAAATTGTATTCCTTGAACCTACAAACTTGAAGCTTGGAGTATATGAACTTTTAGGCAAAAAAATAGGAAAGGCATTTTTAGTTTTGTAAAACTACCCTTAGTAAATGTGCAAAGGGATGTAAAAGTTTGTAAGGGAGTTTTTTGACCGATGGTCCTAGAGACTTGAAATTTGAAGAGTACATAGGTCTTATGACGTAGAGGTGTACTAAGAAGGGGTTTTTGAAAATTCAACCCCTAAGGGTGTAAAAAGGGATGAAAGCGTTTGTATGAAAAATTGTATTCCTTGAACCTACAAACTTGAAACTTGGAGTACATATACTTCAAAGCAAAAAAATAGGAAAGGCATTATTAGTTTTTTTAAACTACCCTTAATAAGTGTGCAAAGGGATGTAAAAGTTTGTATGGGAGTTTTTTTACCGATGGTCCTAGAGACTTGAAATTTGAAGAGTACATAGGTCTTATGACGTAGAGGTGTACTAAGAAGGGGGTTTTGGAAATTCAACCCCAAGGGGTGTAAAAGGGTTGAAAACGTTTGCATGAAAAATAGTATACCTTGAACCTACAAACTTGAAACTTGGAGTATATGAACTTTTAGGCAAAAAAATAGGAAAGGCTTTTTTAATTTTTTAAAACTACCCATAATAAGCGTGCAAAGGGATGTCAAAGTTTGTATGGGAGATTTTTAACGCATAGTGCGATTGATTTCAAACTTGAAGTAAATATACTCCACAATAAATAATTTAAAATCACGTTTTCTATATTTTAAAACTACCCCTGCAAAGTTTCAAGGTTTGTATGGGAGATTTTTAACTGTAACTGTGTAATTAACTTCAAACTAAAAGAAAATGTGTTCTGTGGATAAATAACATAAAGACGTTACCCTCCTTCGTTGCGCTCGAGTAAAAAGAATACAACGAGGCGTCAATGTTCTAAAAACGGGAATCTTGAGTTGGTACGAAGAGATCTGAGGGTACCTATCTACCGTGCCTGTGGATCAATGTCGTGAAGCTGTTTCGTTTCGTTTGCTTTTGGGGTAGAAACTAGGAACAAATAAGTACATATTTTCCGTGTAAGGTTGTCTTTGTTGTATTTGTCATGTTTGTGCTAAACTCAGTACCTATACCTACCTACCTAATATAGGTAATGTACGCCTATAGGTATCCCTTATACCTACGTAGGTATTTAAAATCCTACCCTAATAATAGTACGTATTTAAAATTCATACCCTAATAATATACAAATCAATGCGAAAGTTACGATGTTTGGATGTTTGTGGTTCAATCACGGTTCACCACTTCAATGCGTGCGAAGCCGCGGGAAGCCACTAGTACAATATAAAACTATTACAGATACATTAAAAAAAGCTTGTGATAGGTATCGTCTACGCGCGGTTAGATTTTTTGATAACTCCTTTAGATAACGTAATGATAAAATAAAATATGTAGTGGCACTAGTATCGGGGTAGCCATTCGCCTTAAGCATATATTTTGCAAATCACAAGACTTTTTGAATCCTTTTTTAGTGAGAGCCAAATCGCTTCGGTATCAGCTGACAATTGGCTAATTTAAAACATAATAAAAATATTTATTTAAAAATCTGACTACAGAATAAATATCTGATCATTTAGATGACAAAATAGGCTTTAGCTTTGGTTGCGAGGAATTAGCCTCATAATAGATTTATGACGTGACTTTAAAAAATACAACTGGCCGTCTTATCGCTGAAAGCGATTTCTTCCAAGCAACCTTAAAACAAAGTCAAAGTCAAAGGCAGTTATTCAGTTTGAATCTGATCACTTTGAAACGTCTTAAAACTCGTTTACTCTAGGTGCCAGTTCCACGCGACCAAGCCTAGAAGAACAGGCGACAATACCAAAAACATAAAGTTGCACCCACTCTTGAGATCATTATGCAGGTTCTCCAAGAACTGCTCGCTCCACCTGGTCTCCCGCTCGCAGAGCTGCATCGGGTCTCGCGGCAGGTGGTGCCCGGAGCAGGAGCGTCTCAGGTCCTGTCCGCAAGTGTCCAGCCAGGCTGGAGGCTCGGACACCTGCCTGTGGTCTTCCACAGCTGGAAATACAGTTTTTTTAATGAAACTTCTAATGGAATAAGTGTAGAGCAGGGAGCTAGGATGGGCGAAGTCCTAGCATGCACAATGGAGGTTATGATGATGGGTGCAGGCAGGCAATTGAATTAAACGAAGATATCACATAGACCAATATTATATTATTGACTATTGAAAATAACTACTTAATACACATTATGATTACTTAAATAAATTGGGATAAAAGAAAAGCATAATTGTTGCTTTTCTTTTATCCCAATTATTTATCCCAATGAGATATGTTTCGTGTGAGTTCAGAGGAGAAGAGAGTGAGTACATCTACATTGAACAAACATCAGAAAGGTGAAGCTGTCAATGTCACAGAGACAACATTTCACTTGTTTTTTTTTACAATGAATAGACTGTCCTTTGACTACAAACTCACCTGATGGTAAGCGACGATGTAGCCGACGTTGGAGCAGAACGGTCTAGAAGACACCTATTCACTCTTGCCTTGAAGAGACTGATATTGTAGTGGTCAGGAAAAATAGACGACGGTAATGAGTTCCATTCCTATTAGCGGTTCGCTTAATGAAGGTAGAAGCGAAGCGCTTGGTGCGAATTGGTGGTATGCTAACTACTTGTGTGTCTACTTGTCCTGTGTCTAATTTGAGGCTAGATATTGCTGTGTAGTCCACAACTATTTGCTCTCTTCAGGGGTCGCGCGACACGTCCGCTATGCCGCAGGAGACGCTAGCTACATACAGAGGCACTAACACAGCAATGCCGGGTCGTAGTATATCTCCGCGTGTCGCCTGCGCGCCTGGTAGCCGTGCCGCGCGACCGGAGCGTGCAGCGAGGACGCGGGGTCGCGCGACTCGGCCGCTATGCCGCCGGAGCCGCGAGACTCGCGCATGCGCGCCACTTGGCCCACTCGCCCGCCCCCTGCGTGGATTGCTGATAGTTTCCGAAGCTCTGGATAACAAAATGTGATAAATAACACATCTGAAACACATGTAATACACTTGTGACACATTTGAGTAACATGCCTTTTTCTGCCGCCAAGCAGCAACGCTGTGTTTCGCTTTGAAGAGTGTGGTTGCCGTTGTAATTACAGGCACATGAGGCCTAACATCTGTATGCCTAAAGTTGATGGACGCAGGGCAGTGCATCGTAGGGCACGTTCTTGACGTGCGTGACTTGGCAAGGCTTTGTTGTAGGTGATGGTTACCACTTATTACTGGTGGGCCATCTGATTGTTCCATCAGCTAGTTTTATAAAAAACACATGTGACACACATGAGGAACATAGTGGAACACATGTGACACACATAAGACATACATGTCGAAATGTGGAACACATGAGACCCACGTGAGACACACCTGTGGAACACATGTGACACACATGATAAACATATGAGTCACACATGAGACACACATGAGACACACATGAAACACACAATCACACCTGTGGAAGACATGAGGAACACATTTGAAACACATGTGACACACTTGAGTTTGTAGAACACATGTGACACACATGAGAAACTCATGTAAAGCTCATGTGAAACTCATAAGAAACACACATGTGTTTCACATGTGTTCCACAGGTCTGTCTCATTTTAATGTAACAAATGATAACAGTAATGAATAACAGTAACATATGAGTCACACATGAGACACACATGAGACACACATGAAACACACAATCACACCTGTGGAATCATGAGGAACACATGTGAAACACATGTGACACACTTGAGTTAGTGGAACACATGTGACACACATGAGAAACTCATGTAAAGCTCATGTGAAACTCATAAGAAACACACATGTGTTTCACATGTGTTCCACAAACTCAAGTGTGTCA
Source organism: Chloroclysta siterata (assembly GCA_932294275.1). Classification (NCBI taxonomy): domain Eukaryota; kingdom Metazoa; phylum Arthropoda; class Insecta; order Lepidoptera; family Geometridae; genus Chloroclysta; species Chloroclysta siterata. The sequence goes on from OW028595.1 coordinate 6,716,158, forward strand.
CATGTTTTTCACATGTGTTCCTCATGTCTTCCACAGGTGTGTCACATAGTGTGTCTCATATGTGTCTATTTTATGTTCCATCCACACATGAAAATGAGACACACCTGTAGAACACATGTGACACACATGAGTAACATATGAGTCACACATAAGACACACATGAGACACACATGAAACACACAATCATACCTGTGGAAGACATGAGGAACACATGTGAAACACATGTGACACACTTGAGTTTGTGGAACACATGTGACACACATGAGAAACTCATGTAAAGCTCATGTGAAACTCATAAGAAACACACTTGTGTTTCACATGTGTTCCACAAACTCAAGTGTGTCACATGTTTTTCACATGTGTTCCTCATGTCTTCCACAGGTGTGTCACATAGTGTGTCTCATATGTGTCTATTTTATGATCCATCCACACATGAAAATGAGACACATCTGTGGAACACATGTGACACACATGAGTAACATATAAGTCACACATGAGAAACACATGAGACACACATGAAACACACAATCACACCTGTGGAAGACATGAGGAACACATGTGAAACACATGTGACACACTTGAGTTAGTGGAACACATGTGACACACATGAGAAACTCATGTAAAGCTCATGTGAAACTCATAAGAAACACACATGTGTTTCACATGTGTTCCACAAACTCAAGTGTGTCACATGTTTTTCACATGTGTTCCTCATGTCTTCCACAGGTGTGTCACATAGTGTGTCTCATATGTGTCTATTTTATGTTCCATCCACACATGAAAATGAGACAGACCTGTGGAACACATGTGACACACATGAGTAACATATGTCACAAACATTTATTTTATTTTACACACTTTATTTTATGTTTAGTACTCAACTTAACCATTTTTCAGTGTTAAAACAACATTTAAATATAATTTATATTACTGTGACACACATGAGCCACACTTAAGGAACACATGTGACATGTGAGTATTTTACATACAGTATGACGATTATCATTGGTAGTAACTAGTAAATAAATGATGAGCACTGGTGGTCTAGTGGTAGCGGTCCCGCCTTCCGATCCTAAGGTTCCAAACGGATCGTGCACCTATGAGTTTTTCTGTTAAAAAACCTATGCACAATGCCAGTACTCTCAAACGGTGAAGGAAAACATCGCGAGGAAACAGGCATGTCGTAGAACCTAAAAAGTTCTATAACATGTGTCAAGTGCTCGAAAGGAGCCTCTTGAGGCGCACTTAAAATCCTTCCACCACACTGTTTCGAAAGAAAGTAGTGACAAGACAAGAAGAAGAAGTAAATAAGTAAGGTGATGAGCGTTAAAGTGAAACCAGTTCACCTACCCATTTCACCTACATTTGTGTGATGAACATAGATGTTTGTTCTCTGTCTGGGTGTAATTATATATTATAAGTATGTATTTACAACAAAAAAAAAGTATATATGTATTATATCAGCTATCTGGTTCCCATATTACAAGCTTTGGCTTAGTTTGGGGCTAGATAGTGCTGTGTGGAAAGTCCACCAATATTTATTTATTTATTTATTTATTTACCCCTGTCTCTATTCCTCCGAATATGGTCGATCTTCCGTTCCATCTCATCCTTCTTGAGTGCCCACATGTTGGCCAGTTTCTTGCTGGTGCGAGAGGTCTGCTTGGTCCTTTCCTGGGACTGGAGGCGATGCAGCAACTCCAGTCTAATCTCTTGGAGCTCATCTATTTCCTGGAGAAAATTTATAAACTAAAAAATGTAATAAACATAACAGCAATATACGCAGTAAGCAGATTCTGCCCGAACTACAGAAAATACTTGGGGCCTGAGTAGTTACTTGGCTACAAGTACCAACTACTTCTTCTTCCTATTGTCGTGTCACTAGTTCTTTCGAAACAGTGCGGTGAAAGGGACCAGATAGCTGATATAATACCTAAATACTTTTTTCTTGTAAAAACATACTTATAATCACTACATAGTATAAAACAAAGTCGCTTTCTCTGTCCCTATATCCCTATTTATGCTTAAATCTTTGAAACTACGCAACGGATTTTGATGCGGTGTTTTGATAATGTAGCAGAGAAACACTGATAATTTAAGAGGTTTCTAATGTGATGCCGTAAATAACATATTTTTTTGCGCTTACATTACAAACGCTGGCTGAACCCTACGAGATAGATCAAAATAATGTACTACAGTATTGTACACCTTAAAAAGGTCTACAAAAAAGTCCGCGATGGTATATGTCTATCTATTAGGGATAACCCACAATAACCGTGCGAAGCCGGGGAGGGTCGCTAGTACATAATAAGACCCAGACAGAGAACAAACATCTATTTTCATCACACAAATGTTTGTTCTCGGCGGGGATCGAATCCACGGCCTACGGCGCAGAAGGCAGAGCTGCCAACTGAGCTGTGAAGGTTGTAAAAGATACGTACAGCCTCCCTAAATATCCAGTCCTTGGTCTCTACGTCTCCGATGATGGCGTCGGTTCGCTTCATCCAGCTCGGGAACTGGCCTTTCTCCACCAGCTCGTTCCAAGTTCGCGCGTGACGCATCCTATAAAGCAAACAGAAAACAACTACCTAAGGCGAAGACAAGAGCTATTATGACTCTCGCTCGCACGTTTCGACATGTTGAAAGATATAAAATCACTAAATTCATTTTCGAAAAATCGCAATCAACCATTTTGTGTGCAATCACATTGCACACAGTTTGGTAAAAATTTCATTTTGATCGATACAAGTTTTTCTACTCAAAAGTTTTAGCATAAGCAAACTTTTAAGTAGGAAAAGTTGTTTGATAGTGAGTAGTAGATGTGTGTCTCATCCGGGGAAGTACTACCACCACGCCTTTTTCTGCCGCCAAGCAGCAACGCTGTGTTTCCGTTTGAAGAGTGTGGTTGCCGGTGTAATTACAGGCACATGAGGCTTAACATCTGCATGCCTCAAGTTGATGGACGCAGGGCAGTGCATCGTAGGGCACGTTGTCATCGTGCGTGACTTACGAGGCAGTGCTTTGTTATAGGTGATGGTTACCACTTAACATATTATCACTTGTTCCATCAGCTAGTTGTATAAAAAATCTTTTCAAAAACCAAGTGTCTGTTCCCTGAAAACTGAAAACAGAAACATATTCACGACATTGAGGCACGATAGATGTCCCCTCAGATCTCTTAGTACCAAGTACTAACTCCGAATTCTTTGCGGACGTCTAAGAGGGGTAGTCAGAGGTATGTCCAAACAGTACATTTGGCACATATACCCACGTTTTGCAGTATAGTTAGTATTCCATACGTGACAGGTTGCAAGCCCATCGCCGCTGTTAGAATACTAACTGGTTTCCTCACGATGTTTTCCTTCACCGTTTAAGAGCACTGGTAATAACAATTAAGGAATACAGATTCCGAAGAACGGAAAAATAAGCTGTCAAACCTTGGAATAGACACTCTCTCTCTCTCTTGTCGTGTCACTAGTATCTTTCGAAACAGTGTGGTGAAAGGATTTTAAGTCCGCCTCAAGAGGCTCCTTTCGAGCACTTGACACATGTTATAGAACTTTTTAGGTTCTACGACATGCCATTTCCTCACGTTGTTTTCCTTCACCGTTTGAGAGTACTGGCATTGTGTACACAAATTTTTGAATGGAAAAACTCATTGGTGCACGACCGGTTTCGAACCCACGACCACTAGACCACCAGTGCTTACTTGTTGATGACTTCTGTCGTGTGGAAGTCGGCAGGCAGGTCGCCGGTCCTGTTCGGGCAGCCAGGACCTGCACATCATCAGAACCATTAGCTATTAATACATTATGTATCATAATACTATACCTACTACAAGTTCTACTACCAAAAAAATTGTTTTAAGTCTGCGTAGGTAGGTATGTACCTACCTACGCAGACTTAAAACAATTTTTTTAGAGTAAAATCACTGATTGGCCGTCGAAGTATGTACTTCGACGGCCAATCAGTGATTTTATCTTCAAAACATAAGAAAAGTGCGGGCGAGAATGAAATGAAATAAAATCAGAAATTATTTATTGTATAACTGTAGTACAAAAAGATCTTATAGCTATGGTTGTGTACAGTTTTAACAGTTTGTCCGTTCCGGACGTACAACAAAAACGCATTGTTATCTCAGACCAAATAAAAAAATTATTTGGTCTGAGATTGTTATATTCTAAAGTTTTCACCCAAGAACCAACTGAAAAACATTTAATACCCACTAATAGGGACATACTCCTAATTTTTTGCAAGTAGGTATATGACCTACAAGAAACCAAGAGGTATATATTAAAGAGCTTCCAATTGTATCGTTCTTATTATTCGTTTTAGTTATAAAGTGCATTCGAGACTAAACATTTTCTCAAATGATTTTTGAATATATTTCCTTGAAGAGGTTTAATTTTATGAAATTACTGTGAGGCGCTCAGCGGTCACCCCTGCAATTGTTAACTACGCTGAACGTATGATTGGCCAACCAAGCCACGAGCTTTCCGTATTAGGTAGGTAAGTAAGTACCTACCTAATTAAAAAAGAAACGAAAATAATCTATTTTCAATTGTTATCTCCAGGCACGGTAGACATCCTTCAGAACCTGACTATAGTCGCGTCAAACTCTCGCTGCAGGCTCGGTCACAAGTTATTGGAACGAGACAGCAATATTGCTCTGTCTCTCGCACTTAGGAGAACGGACGATCCTTTTGTTTAAGCGCAGAGATGTGCATTATTGGAGTCGATAAGAACTATCGATACACGAGCTCTCCGGCGCGGCCGCGTTTCCATCGGGCGCTCTCGCCGAGTCATTATTTTTATCGATAACGTGCATGCGCCCGCACCGAGTACTCTCAACACTAGTGTTAAGATGATTTATGACCGAGTTTGCAGCGAGTGTTTAACGCGACTATGATACCGGCTACCGTAAAAATATGTTGTTTAGTGTAAAAACCTACCCCATTCGAAGTTATCCAGGTAAAGCACTTCTGGTGTATGCTGGCACTCATCAGCCGCCTTGCCGTCCGGCTGCCAAGGGGTAGTCTGCGCCGAGGACTCCCTGCAAACCAATCACTAACACTGAAAGAGCTAGCGCGTATTTGGATGTATACATTTGTACACGAGTGTGAATGGGATGGGATCAGATAATTTAATCTACACAAAGTTCTAAATGATCGACAGTTCGGCTATCAAAGAGGTGTTGGAACTATTGACACGGTCGAACTTCTTATAAATGAAGTGTTAGAAAATCTAGACAGCAGAAAGAAGGTAGCTAGTCTTTTCTTGGATCTGTCCTCAGCTTTTGATATGGTAGATCATGACATCCTGATTACGAAGCTCGAGCATTACGGTGTAAGGGGTAATGCATTAAATTTATTGGCATCATATCTTTGCAATAGGAAACAATTTATCGAAGTAAAAAACATTAGAAACAAGCAAGAAATAGTCACCAAATCTAAAGTAATTAATATAAAACGTGGAGTACCACAAGGCTCAATATTGGGACCAATTTTCTTTATGATCTTCATAAATGACATGATAAACTTTGTTGAAAATGCTGTTCCTGGTATTAAATTAGTGATTTATGCAGATGACACCAATGCAATTATACCAGCAAATAGTGTGCAAGAACTAACTAACAAAATTGATACTGCTCTAGAGGTCTTTGATAGTTGGTTTAAGGTTAATAATTTGAAATTGAACGTTAACAAAACAAAGGCTATTTTATTTCAAACGACAGCTCACAAACATGAACGCATTAATATAACGAACAATGGCGTAAATATCGAGTTTGCAAAACATGTAAAATTTCTAGGTGTGAACATTGATCAGTTTTTAAATTGGAAATCCGAATTGGAACATATAGAGAGCTCCGTAAGTTCAGCTTGCTATGCCCTAAGGAGCCTTAGAAATGAAGTAAATATCGAGCAACTTACTATGCTCTAGTGGAGTCTAAATTTAGATACAGCGTGAAATTCTGGGGTAATAGTTACAAGTATAATATAAATAGGGCCTTCATTATACAAAAACGCGCTGTGCGTACTATGGTGCGGATACCACCTTGGGAATCGTGTAGAGACCACTTTCAGAGCTTAAAAATCCTAACCCTTCCCAGTCTCTACATTTTAGTGGTTCTCATGGATACCGTAAAACATTCGTATAAATATGAAACGCCAGAAAATAAGAAGGTTCGTCTAACTACTAGAAGGAAGGACCTGGAAGCTATATGTCCTAGGTTGAATGTGGCAAGGCATGGCTGTCGGTGTCAAGCAGTTAAACTTTTTAATGCTCTACCCACAGAAATGAAAAGTATTGTCAGTCCAAACATATTTAAGACCACTATAAGGAATTTTTTGCTGAGGAAGTGTTTTTACTCTGTGGATGAATTTATGACACACAAGCATGACATTTAACGATTTTTTATTATTATATTTAATTTTTTTTTTTTTTATTTCAATGATTATTTTTTATTTGATTTTATATGGGCATAAATAAATGATTTTGTATTGTATTGTTTATTATGAACTGAATATTAATTACTGTGATGATTGTTTTTTTTTATTGATAGTGTTAATTGTTAGATTTAAATTAATTATAATATTTGTGTTTTTAGTGTGATATTCATATATGATTTTTAAAATAATTATGATTGAAAAAATGAAATGAAATGAATGAAATGATAACGGACATTTTAGAGAAAGGCCAGTGTAGTGTTTGTATCTACCTAGTAGATATAATACCATAACTCATGTGTACAAGCGGTTAGGTAACTGTCAGTGTCAAGCTCCTAACCTGTCAATGTCAGCCACACGACTTGGCGGGACGGCGACAGGGTTAGGCGGGAAAACCTGGATGGAGACACGGATGGTGAACTTATGGGACGCGTACAGGTCACTACAGGAGGCCGGCTTGGTGTATCAGTGAGCCAGGGTTGTTAATTAAATACTTACAGGATTTTACAGCCAGGTCAAGAGTACCCTAAACCGACGAGCATGTATGAAGAATGTTATGAGAGTGAGTGAAGGTATGTCAGGATCGTAGCAAGTGGAAATTCGTGGTCTCTGCCTACCCCTATGGGAAAGAGGCGTGATTTTATGTATGTACTAGCGGCCTGTCCCAGCTTCGCATGGGTGGTCATAAATTTTTTGAACATTTTAGGATAAACTTAGACCGTGGGTTCGAGCCTCGCGTCTACTAATTTCATACATTTGCACGTCCTTCTCCTTGAGTGACTGAAATCGCACCCCGAGCGTGACCCGTGGACCCGTTAACATTTTTAATTTCGTCATATCTTTTGAATGGAATGTCCGATTTGAATAATTTAAGAAGTAATCTATAGGTATTGAAACCGTCTTAATTATGAAATGATTTATTTTGATAAGGATTAATACCAAGGTACAAATAAACACCCTTTTCTAGCGGCGGCATTTCAATTAAATTTTTATAATAAAAGAACACTTATTGTGACATAACTATAATAGTTAGACATATGCTGTCGCGACATTTTTTGTAGATAATGATGTGTTCTACAAAGTCGTAGTACATTATTTTGTTCTATCATCAATAGTTTTCGCAGCGCACGCGATGTAAGGTTTTCTTTTTCCACCTTGGGTTACATTATTGGAGTATTAGTAAGGATCCCTGATTTTTTTGAAAATATAATATAGCCTATGTTACTCAGGGATAATGTAGCATTCTAATGGTGAAAGAATTTTTGAAATCGGACCAGTAGTTTTTGAGCCTATTCGTTACATACAAAACAACAAAACAACAAAAATACAAATCTTTTCTCTTTATAATATTAGTGTAGATAGTGTAGATAGTGTAGATGTCAATTTGTACACGGTAAATATTCCTGGACTTTCCACACCGCACTATTTAGCCCCAAACTAAGCAATGCTTGAAATATGGGAACCAGATAGCTGATATAATAATTAAATACTTATATTTTTTGTAAATACATAGGTACCTATGATACCTAATAAAAACCAGACAGAGAACAAACATCTATGTTCGTTCATCACACAAATGTTTGTTCTAGGTGGGGATCGAACCCACGGCCTACAGCACAGAAGGCAGAGCTACCAACTGAGCTGTGAAGGCTGTCACTCCCTGCCCATATTTGCCTAATAATGTTTTTTTTTAATGAATTCTGAGGTTATACGTAGGTAGGTACGAGCTAGAAGTTCTTTGACGAGAATGAAAGAGGTTATGATACCTGTATAAACTCTGCGTGGCTCTGTTCCTGGGTTTTGTGGGTCCCAACGGCGGCATCAGAGGCGTAGGCGGATGGAAGTCGGGACTAGCACTCTTCACAGCAAGAACTTTCTTGGGACTGCATTAACAAACAACGAAGTATCATTTTAGAACTTTATGATGTTACAGATAGCGTACCATCACAAAACTGCTAATTGACCCCAAAAATTCCCGAGAAAATTTGCAAAAAACCATACATATAAACCATACATAAACCTCGTTGAGTAGCAATCGAAGAAGTACCTAAGTTTAATGAGGTTTACCTACCCGTAGGTATGTTAGGTATAAGTAAACAACTAAATTCTTCTTGTGCATGCTATAGGTTTTTACTCAAGGCTTAAACTTTGAAAAAGCAAAGGCTGTCTGAGGTATAAAACCAATAAGATTTAAGATAATTAATTGATTCAGGCGTGACTTTGCGGAATTCCATTGTTAAACATAAATTTAATGAAATAAATATATAGTACTAATCCGCTAATCTTAGATCTAAGAATCTAAGATTAGCGGATTAGTACTATATATTTATTTCATTAAATTTATGTTTAATAAGATTTAACTTATACTCAGCTCAAATAAAACCTCATTGGACGCTGACAGTTCAATTCAGTGTATCATGAAGTTTTTACTCTAATCAAAAAGCACCTTCTTGGTTATGAAAAGCTTAGAGGTAAAGCGAAGGAGATTTTACTCAGAACCATTACCACCTCCGTGGATGGTTTACAGAAAAAAGGTCAAATCCAAAGCGTTCCAACTTCGTAAGACAAAAACCTTTTTGCTCCTGAGTCGCCATCTCTATGTGACAATGATACTAATTGAGTTAGTAGTTCTTTTAAGCAGTGGATGTCGCTATACAATAATTTTAGATGAAGGTAAACTTACATAGCGACGAATTTGAACCGATCTCGTCCAGTAAGATGAGGCGTTGGCAGATTCTGCGTGGAATGCACCTTCTGCAGATACGCACCGTACGAGCGGTCCATGTGATCCGGAAGGCGGCAGTTGGGATGGTAAACTGGGATACAAGAACTCCGTAAATGTTAAGAGCTGATTTCACCATGCTCTGTTAGATTAAAAAAGAATTAAAGGGTCGTTAAATATGTCAAACTGTAGGTACGCGTTTGACATCTAAGGTTAGATTTAACGAAATGTTCATCCTTGATTAGTAACTAACAGAGCATGGTGAAATCAGCTCTTAAGCTGTCAGTCAAGTGGCGTAGCTAGGTGGACAAGGGCCCCGGTGCATAGAGAAAGAAAAATAAATAATTTTAAAAAAATGTGAGCAGGCTCAAGGTTAGCTTTGGGAGCTGGCTGACCCTCTCTTTTCAAAGCTTAGGTTAGAGGTCCCCCTGAGCTCCGGGGCCCTGGTGCACTGCACCACCTGGCCCTACGATAGCTACGCCACTGCTGTCAGTTTCCAGAGTAAAATAACTGTAGGGACCAAGCCGTAAGTTTGTTGCCTGTGCTTCTATTGTAGGCTTAATTGCGTGGAACTGTCACCTAGTACCACTTATTTTGAAGACGTTTCAAAGTAATCTTTGTAATTCAATTAAATAAATACCTTTTGACTATGACTTTGAAATAAAGTCTGCTTTTTAGTCGGCAGTTTAACATGGTCGGGTGCTATGAAAATGTATTAACATTTTCATTATATAGCTTTCACCGATTCAATTATAACCGCGCATAACGTTGCCCCCACACTTCCAACTACTAGGTAACATTATTCCAGACAAAACAAGTCTAAAGTAGAAACGGAAAATATTTTGACTGATAGGCGTTTACTCGGTGTTGGTCGAACCCGCCCGAAGTTTACTAGCAATCTCATCATGAACCCAGAGAGGTAATTACCTACGCAAAATAAAGAAGTAGCAACCGCGATAACAGACGCTGACCGATCAGCGTATGGCGGATCAGATTTTTGACGTTATGTCAATAAACATACTTGTACCCCGTTTACACTCAGCTCATGTCCGTGGAAATGTGCAGAGACATGGGAAGGGACTTGGGCAATGCGAGAATGTAAACAGGCCACTTCCATGTCCACTCGCGTTGCCCGTTTTGTGAACACACATTGCCGGCGACGACGCTGCCGCAGACATAATGGACGGCAACATTTCCGTCGCAGTATTACTGTTGTGTTTTACTCCAAGTCACACAAAAATTAAAATGTTGATTCCTATTATTATTGGCGTATATATCCGTCTAAGACAATTCTATATGCCTAAAAATGTAACCATACTTATCGCTACTGGCGTTCCTATTAATAATAAATGAAACGGTTTTACTTACCAACTTGCATGCGTGGACATTTTCTTAGATCAGAAAACATAGTATGGTAAACTGGTTGTATGACCTGTGGACATAATAAATTAAAGAGAAGCTTAAACTAGAGAAATACTTGCTATTTTCGTAGGTAGGTAGTTATATAGTTAGTAACCTACTACAGACGCAGATAATCGTCAAACTTATCGCTGGCACATTTCATCACTCGGTTGGTAGTTCGGTTTCTGAAAGCTCGATCAAAACTAATCGGATGTCAAGTCACTCGCCATTTCAGATATTACATCGAATTAGATAGAGATAGCAAGTGACTTGACAAGCGATTAGTTTTGATCGGGCTTTCAGAAACGGCCGTTACACTTCAAAGATTTTACAAGTTTTCCAACCAAAATAAAATTGTTGAATAAATCACAATATAATTATATAACTTCATTCAGTAATTGTGGTCTAAACAAGTTTTCCTCGCACAAATCTCTCCTCGACAGCCTTCACAGCTCAGTTGGTAGTAGCTCTGCCTTCTGTGCTGTAGGCCGTGGGTTCGATCCCCACCTACCTACCAACCACCTACCTACCAACATCACACACATTTGTGTGATGAACATAGATGTTTTTTCTCTGTCTGGGTGTTATATATAATATTATAAGTATGTATTTACAAAAAAAAAGTATATAAGTAGTATATCAGCTATCTAGTTCCCGCATATCACAGCTTCGGCTTAGTTTGGGTATATAGTGCTGTGTGGAATGTCCACCAATATTTATTTATTTAAATATTTATTTAAAAACTTATTTTATTTGGTTAAATTAATAGATTGATTGTAGGTCTTCAAAAATTTTTCAATGCGCGAGTAAGAAGTTGTTTGACAGTTGTGAGCCTCTCTTTCTCTCACTCTCTTGTCGTGTCACTAGTTTCTTTCAAAACAAAGTGGTGAAAGGATTTTAAGTGCACCTCAAGAGGCTCCTTTCGAGCACGATGGCTTGTGTCATGTGTCAACATGTTATAGAACTTTTTAGGTTCTACGACATGCCGGTTTCCTCACGATGTTTTCCTTCACCGTTTGAGAGTACTGGCATTGTGCACATAAATTTGAACAGAAAAACTCATTGATGCACGACCGGTTTCGAACACAAGACCTTAGGATCAGAAGGCGGGGCCGCTACCACTAGACCATCAGTGCTCTCTAATTAGCATGTTACTTTGTCTACAGCTAGTCACACACCCCAATATACACGTGTGCTTTACACTTACAAGCTGAGCCGATCCCATGGCCGCTTTGAAAGCTGTCCTCGCGTAATCACGCGCTCCGGACACGATGAACGCGGAATCTGTAACCATTACGTTTTACAATGGGCATCCATTAATGACGTGAGCTGATTTTGGCGATGATTCGTCACCTATCAAATTTCCCCTCATCATCAGCCTTAATTAGCCCACTGCTATAATATTATAAGTATGTATTTACAAAAAAAAAGTATATATGTTATTAAGGATTTATTCTTTACCTAATTTCGACCGAATGACGTCATCACTGTGAAGTATACAGCACGTACAGTGAGTCGAACAAACCAGTCGGCGCAAGGTACAACGATGACTCACGTAGCGCGTCATCCCCACCGCTCTGTTAACGAGCTTGTTTACGCGCTTGTATAAAAGGAGGGGCGAGCGGAGTGTTGAGTCAGTCTCACTTGGACTTTCGTCCGAAGCACATGTCTTGAAGCAGCCTTCGGGTAGCTAATTATTGTGCGAGGCTTTTACTGCATCATCATGACAGTCTCACTCGGACTTTCGTCCGAGGCACATGTTTGGTAGCAGCCTTCGGGTAGCTAATTATTGTGCGAGGCTTTGATGACTGGCTACTTCATCGTCACGACAGTCTCACTCGGACTTTCGTCCGAGGCACATGTCTTGTAGTAACCTCCGGGTAGCTAATTATTGTGCGAGACTGATGATGATTAGTCACTTCATCGTCACGACAGTCTCACTCGGACTTTCGTCCGAGGCACATGTCTTGTAGTAACCTCCGGGTAGCTAATTATTGTGCGAGATTGATGATGATTAGTCACTACATCGTCACGGCGGTATCTATCGGACTTCCGTCCGATGCATATGTCTTTATAGCGGTCTAGGGTCGTTAATCAGTGTGATAGACTTTATGATAGGTCGTTATTGTCAATCGATCTTGTTTCTGTGGTTTTGATATTTGATGTAATTTTGATAATTGATCTGTAATAAAATTATGTTGAATGGTTTCATCCTGTTGTTTTTGCCATCCTTGGAGTACAGCCCACCATTATTATTATTTCTAAGATCAGAAGTGGGATTCCTATCCGTTCTGTATCTGTTTTCCTAATCTAAATTGGCGATTTGATATTTCATCAGCTTCATGCTTCATTTTTTATTTTTAAGACAAAAATAAAGTAGACCTATTTTTGGTTGGTTGTTGGATAACGATTGTTCCAGGAGTCGCAGTACGAGCGCTGTGATCATATCAAGTATACGCTGGGATTGGAATCAAAGAGTACTTCCTTCAGCTTCATGTTCTAACAGTAACACATTCATTTGTTGTTGATCTAGCTTTATAAAGTACAGCCAACAGCGTTGTTTTGAGTGAGGTGATTAAGAAGCCTATGGAGTGTATTCAGTGCTATGCCAAAGTTTTTACTTTGTTCAGATTATTTTGTTGCCTTTAAGGTATAGGTTGTTGGAGAGTTGAAATATCGTATTTCACGGTAGAAGTTTTTCAAAACTACCCTTGAAATAGATTTTTATCATATTTTACGGGATCGTGATTTTATTATTGGTACCGATGAATTGTATTAGTGATGGTGTAACCTATATATGAAAATGTGTTTTTAGCTACTCAGGGTTAAGCGATCATTTGGTAAATGGTCAGGTAAGCCGAACGAGTGTAACTTTGTGTTGTTATTGCGGACGAGTATCGAGCAACATTATGGAGGTAAAAAGTTTAGTGTTTATAGCTTTTTAGCCCAGCTGATTTACCTATACGTGCAAAGCAGTTCTGATGACTAAGGTTCTTTCTTATTACAAAGCCAACATATTAGTGCTAAGAAAATATGACAAAAAACCTTTGTTTGAAATGTTTTAATTTTTATTATTATTTTCTAGAAGCTACCACGCAAACCTTCACCACTGCCGGTGAGCTCTCGCAGGTCATGCAGCGACGCTCGTCTGTGCTGAAACGCGACTCTGCCAGTACGCGGCAGACGATGATCGCGTGGTGCGGCGCGAGGCTATTGGAGCCTTCGCCTGCAGCGACGCAGTTCTGTCGGGATGCGGCAGACTACGTTCGCTTGCAACGACGCGAGGCCTTGGTGGCTTTCACCTGCATCGACGCGCCTCTGCCGAGATGCGGCAGACGACGCTTGCGTGGAGCGACGCGAGGCCGAGTGTGCCTTCGCCTGTAGCGTCGCGCCTCTGCCGAGATGCGGCAGACGACGCTTGCGTGGAGCGAAGTGAGGCCTTGAGGGCCTTCCCCTGTAGCGACGCGCCTCTGACGGGACGCGGCACGCTACGCTCGTGTGGACGACGCGAGGCCGTATGGGGCTTCGCCTGTAGCGACGCGTCTCTGCCGGGACGTGGCAGACGACGCTCGCGTGCAACGACGCGAGGCTTTGGTGGCTTTCACCTGTAGCGACGCGCCTCTGACGGGACGCGGCACGCTACGCTCGCTTGGAGCGACGCGAGCTCTTGTGGGCCTTTGCCTGCAGCAACGTGTCTGCACAGCGATGCGGCAGACGACGCTCGCGTGGTGCGGCGCGAGGCCTTGTGGGCCTTCGCCGGTAGCAACGCGCCTCTGCCGGGACGCGGCAGACGACGCTCGCGTGGCGCGACGCGAGGCCTTGTGGGCCTTCGCCGGTAGCAACGCGCCTCTGCCGGGACGCGGCAGACGACGCTCGCGTGGGACGACGCGAGGCCTTGGTGGCCTTCGCCTGTAGCGACGCGCCTCTGCCGGGACGCGGCAGACGACGCTCGCGTGGGACGACGCGAGGCCTTGGTGGCCTTCGCCTGTAGCGACGCGCCTCTGCCGAGATGCGGCAGACGACGCTTGCGTGGAGCGACGCGAGGCCTAGTGGGCCTTCGCCTGTAGCGACGCGCCTCTGCCGAGATGCGGCAGACGACGCTTGCGTGGAGCGACGCGAGGCCTAGTGGGCCTTCGCCTGTAGCGACGCGCCTCTGCCGAGATGCGGCAGACGACGCTCACGTGGAGCGACGCGTGCCCTTGTGGGCCTTCGCCTGCAGCGACGCGATGCCTTGGTGGTCTACGGCTGCAGCGATGCAAGGCCGTGGTGGCCTTCGCTTGTGGCAACTCGAACTTCGCTTTCTTTGTGAATAGCGCAAGCTAGGTCACTTTCCTTGTGAATGGATATCGTTGGATACTGACGAGTATCAAACGTGTTCTACGTCACTTTCTTTGTGAATGGATATCGTTGGATACTGACGAGTATCAAACGTGTTCTAGGTCACTTTCTTTGTAAATGGATATCGTTGGGTACTGACGAGTATTAAACGTGTTCTATGTTACTTTGTGAACGGCGTAAGCTGTGTCACTCATACTTTTCTTTGTAAATAGATAGCGTTGCAAGAAGCTTTCACATGAGGCGAGTTTCTTTCTATAACGTGTTCTATGTTACTTTGTGAATGGCGCAAGCTGTGTCACTTTGTGAATGGCGCAAGCTGTGTCACCTTTTGTAAATAGATAGCGTTGCAAGTAGCTCTCACATGAGAGGTGAGTTACTAACGTGTTCTATGTTACTTTGTAAACGGCGTAAGCTGTGTTACTCATTATTTTAATCGTAAATAGATAGCATTGGATAAGTCACCCATTTGTGTGAGGGGTGAACTACTTATGTGTTCTATGTTACTTTGTAAACGGCGTAAGCTGTGTTACTCATTCTTTATTTGTAAATAGATTGCATTGGACAGGTCATTCATTCGTATGAAGGAACTACTAATGTGTTCTATGTTACTTAGTGAGTAACTCTAGTAGGCTATTGTGAAATATAAATAGTCGATGTGAGTTATGTCACGAAAATAACATGCCGTCATGTCATTTTGATTTGATTATATTGCAAGCACTTGGAGTTCGAAATCCAATTAATTGCAATGTAGTGTCTTTTTCTATAAAGTCCTTTTTACTCAAGGGCTGTTATTTTTGGAAGCTGTTTTCCTAGCTTCAGACTTCGCTTCAGACTTCTTGCCTGTTTTGGCTTCATTAAAAAGACTCATTGATTTATAATTTTTGAGTCCCTTTGACTTGGTATGGAGTTATTATGATTATGATTTGCTTTCAGTCTCTGTAAGCTTGATAAAAATTACCAATTGCTTTTTATTAATATTTTGAAGTTACTTTGACTTTGGAGAAAGTTCCAAATATATTTGCTTTCAGACTTTGTTTTTTGTGTGTTGCAGAAGATCTGATGATGTGTGAGAGGGATCTTCGATGGAGAACATGCGGTCGAGGACGACTTGCTTTCAGGAACTGCCGTATTAAGGATTTATTCTTTACCTAATTTCGACCGAATGACGTCATCACTGTGAAGTATACAGCACGTACAGTGAGTCGAACAAACCAGTCGGCGCAAGGTACAACGATGACTCACGTAGCGCGTCATCCCCACCGCTCTGTTAACGAGCTTGTTTACGCGCTTGTATAAAAGGAGGGGCGAGCGGAGTGTTGAGTCAGTCTCACTTGGACTTTCGTCCGAAGCACATGTCTTGAAGCAGCCTTCGGGTAGCTAATTATTGTGCGAGGCTTTTACTGCATCATCATGACAGTCTCACTCGGACTTTCGTCCGAGGCACATGTTTGGTAGCAGCCTTCGGGTAGCTAATTATTGTGCGAGGCTTTGATGACTGGCTACTTCATCGTCACGACAGTCTCACTCGGACTTTCGTCCGAGGCACATGTCTTGTAGTAACCTCCGGGTAGCTAATTATTGTGCGAGACTGATGATGATTAGTCACTTCATCGTCACGACAGTCTCACTCGGACTTTCGTCCGAGGCACATGTCTTGTAGTAACCTCCGGGTAGCTAATTATTGTGCGAGATTGATGATGATTAGTCACTACATCGTCACGGCGGTATCTATCGGACTTCCGTCCGATGCATATGTCTTTATAGCGGTCTAGGGTCGTTAATCAGTGTGATAGACTTTATGATAGGTCGTTATTGTCAATCGATCTTGTTTCTGTGGTTTTGATATTTGATGTAATTTTGATAATTGATCTGTAATAAAATTATGTTGAATGGTTTCATCCTGTTGTTTTTGCCATCCTTGGAGTACAGCCCACCATTATTATTATTTCTAAGAATGTATTATATCAGCTATCTGGTTCCCATATTACAAGCTTTGGCTTAGTTTGGGGCTAGATAGTGCTGTGTGGAAAGTCCTCCAATATTTATTTACGAATTTATTTATTTGCTTAGCTAAGCTCTGTTTTCACCCTGCTCTGTTAGATTAACAAAGGATTAAAGGGCCTTTATATGTCAAAATGTACCTACGCGTTTGACATGTAAGGTTAGATTTAACGGCCTGTTAATCCTTTACTAGTAACTAACAGAGCATGGTGAAATCAGCTCTAAAGCATGTCATCATCAGCTTTGTGCCCTTATCCCACGCTGCATGGGGTCGGTACAACGGGTTTTCTTCCACTCTCCTCTATCATTCGACATCTCGGTGCTCACTCCTTTCTTACTCATGTCATCTTTCACACAGTCCATCCGTCTTTTCTTTGGCCTGCCTCTCCTTCTAACTCCATCCACGTCCATACCTAACACTCTTCTCGTAATATGAATTTCTTCCCTTCCTGACATGCCCATTTCACGCTAACCTATTGACTCAACTAACTCCTCAACCTAAACCATGTGTAAGCAATAAATGTATTAGGTAAGTAGGTACAACTGGACATAATAATATGCCTCCTCTATATTTGGGGGAGTTTGCTTGAACAAAGCATTACCTCGTAAGTCACGCACGATAGGAACGTGCCCTACGATGCACTGCCCTGCGTCCATCAACATGAGGGATACAGATGTTAAGCCTCATGTGCCTGTAATTACACCGGCAACCACACTCTTCAAACGGAAACATAGCGTTGCTGCTTGGCGGCAGAAAAAGGCGTGGTGGTAGTACTTCCCCAGACAAGCCGTTCACAAAGAGCTCTACTATTATTTCAAACACTGAATACTTACCGTACAAGTAATCGTGTACCCTCATTTTCTTCACATGATGCCTTTTAGGCGCCACGTAAAGCGTATCACTCATATTAACACTTTTTCCACTTATATCTCACTAGATACACTTTTTTACTAACTATCTGTGATTCGATCAAGCTTTTACGAGTTTTGAGTGGTTTTGACAGTGATAGTTCACGCTAAGTTATTGATGAAATAGTTTGGTTGCTAGGTAATAATCAGCTTTTATAAAACTTTTATCCAAGACTAGCGGCCTGTCCCAGCTTCGCATGGGTGGATATACATTTTATGAATATTTTAGGATAAACTTAGACCGTGGTGGGTTCGAGTCATTTGCACGCCCTTCTACCTCGCGCCTAGCCCGGGCCCGCGCTGGGTGAGAACGCGCCCCGTGGCGTGACCTTATATTTTTAAAATATTTTGAATGGAATGTCTGATTTTAAAAATTCAAGAAGTAATGTATAGGTATTGAACCAGTCTTGAATATGAAAAGATTTATTTGGATAAGGATTAATACCAAGGTACAAATAAAGCCTTTTCTAGCGGCGACATTTCAGACATATGCTGTCGCGACATTTTTTGTAGATAATGATGTGTTCTGCAAAATCGTAGTACATTATTTTGTTCTATCATCAATAGTTTTCGCAGCGGTTCCACCTTGGGTTACATTATTGGAGTTTTAGTAAGGATCCCTGATTTTTTTAAAAATATAATATAGCCTATGTTACTCAGGGATAATGTAGCATTCTAATGGTGAAAGAATTTTTGAAGATTCAACTGCTGTACTAGATACCTAAATCATTAAAGAGACTTAAACACTTCGATAGATTACCTACCCACTCCTATTAAATCGTAGCTTACTAGTTAGTTTTGACACTTGCCACTAGGGGCGCTGTTCAACCACTATTTAGCTTGCTGGCGATCTCGGGTCGGCCTCTTTTCTGCGACCACCTGACCTGTACAACCTAATACTTTTACTTATAATATTTACCAAGCTTTCAGTTCTATAGCTGGCTCGTATTCGTCTTGAGTAATAATGTTCTGTGCTCGTATTTCTTCTCCTGCATTAGACAAAATACGGATTCATTTTCTGACATTTTTGGAAGCAACATAGCTTTTTCATTTTATTTGTTTTTCTAGTGTTATTTGAGTTGTGTTGTGTAATTTCGGTGGTATTTTAACCAACATTACTTGAGGTCTTAGCACAAAGTGTAAACATTTGAAATGAAAGTGTATTAAGTGATATCCTGATTTGACCGAAAATGTTTCCAATGTTTTGAAGAAAACCGCCACCATTTTCTTTAAAACAAAATGACGACCGACTTGACTATGGACTGACTTGACTAAAAAGTATTCAATACAAATCACTTGACGCTGGCAAGATTGTCTGTCGAATGACGGACAGGAGCCATAAATTGAGAGAAGAAGAAGACAAAATACAAATATTTTATTTACTTTCACTCGTCTTGAGTAATATTGTTATGTGCTTTCACTCAATTAAAACAACAATCTAGAATCGTAAACGTATATTTCTCAGATAATTAAATTCATACGATACACGTAACCATTTTGAATCTATTTACATCTTAAATTAGTTATTCAAATAGTGTAGTAATATTAATGCTTAGTTTTAAATACCTATCAACACCCCATATTATACTACTTTCTGAACGAACAAGCATATGGCCCACCTGATGTTAAGTGGTAACCATCACCTATAACAAAACATTGGCTTGTAAGTCACGCACGATAGGAACGTGCCCTACGATGCCCTGCGTCTATCAACTTGAGGCATACAGATGTTAAGCCTCATGTGCCTGTAATTACACCGGCAACCACACTCTTCAAACGGAAACACAGCGTTGCTGCTTGGCGGCAGAAAAAGGCGTGGTGGTAGTACTTCCCCGGACGAGCCACACACAAAGAGCTCTACTACTCTTGGACTATTGGAAAATTTATTTAATTAACAATCAACGACTTATTTTTCTGGTGTTGTTGGCGCTGTGGCTTTTTTTTATAAAATAGCCCTACGCCTTGAAGTTAGGACGCTTTCAGCATATCGTCTAATTCTGCCAGCGCCATTGTAGCAGTTCGGACCTGTAGAACAAACAAGAATTAGATAATACTGAAAAAGCTTCACGACTTTGATCCCCAGGCACGGTAGATATCCCCTCAGACCTCTTAGTACCAAGTACTAACTCCAGATTCATTGGGGATGTCTAAGGGGGTAGTCAGAGGTACGTCCGAACATTAAATTTGGCACATGCCCACATTTTGCAGTTGAATACTAATTTTGTTTCCTCACGATGTTTTTTAGGGTTCCGTACCCAAAGGGTAAAACGGGACCCTATTACTAAGACTCCGCTATTCGTTCGTCTGTCTGTCTGTCCGTCTGTCACCAGGCTGTATCTCATGTACCGTGATAGTTAGACAGTTGAAATTATCGCAGATAAATAAATAGCAGCGTTTTACCTGAAATAAAACGCATATTAATTTACTTACCTCACTGAAAGCTTTCAGTATTATTATGAAGAAAGGCGACTTCCGTTTTCGTCGATTTCTAATAGTTTTCGTACTTATATACCCATGTGGTTCCGGTCAAGTGGCGCCACCTGGCGGCCGCGCGCCATTTTGCTTCGTTAAATGTTCAGCGCCATTTTGGTGTCATTGGCTTAGTTTCAGCAGGCAGAGATAAAAGTGAAAGCTTTCAGTGAGGTAAGTAAATTAATATGCGTTTTATTTCAGGTAAAACGCTGCTATTAATTTCACTGTACGCTCACTGAAAGCTTTCAGTATTATTATGAAGATTTGTTTGTTATCGCCTGGTGTTGCCACTTGTAAGATCAAGGTTACTCTAGCGCCAATGTGATTTTTTAAAATATTTTACCACACTAAGAAGGTACAACGATGAATTTACAACCTGCTATGTATAATTGTGATTAAACTTTATTATTCATAATAAATCTAACTATTTATTCGATTTGATCTGAAATCATAAAAAACCCGTCAAGCATAGTGACTAGGCAAATAATCCCAATGACTGGACAATTTGTGGAGGAGTCCCATGACCAAATATGGACTCTTTCAAGCGGATTTGATGATAATGATCATAAATCATAATAGGTACCATGTTATTTGATAGTATAGATAAGCTATTGATTGCGTCAAATAGATGCCTTATATTATAAGAATTAATGCTGCTCATTAATTTCAATAATTTTCAGTCGATGCTTAGATCACGCAGATCCAACGCTATCTGGAAATACTGTAAACGTGGCCGTCCCAAACAATGTTTTGGTCCAACCTGAAATAACAGTACGTGATGCGGGCTTAGCTAATTATCTTACTATTTTATTGAGTTATTTCATTAATGGGTTTTCCCAATCCCATGATAAGGTATTTGAGTTACCTACGTATAGTATTACTGCGGTCTATATTTATTCTAATAAAAACACTTTTCAACGTCATAAACTGGAAACTTTGTTTCTGAGAAAAACCATTACAGACTTGAGTATCCAAAAACGTTAGATTATAATATAATCTCACGATGACGATATAATATGACGCTATGATGTAGAAACCAAGTATTTATGCGAAAGTGTCATATTGAAGTATTTTAGTCGATTGTAAAACACAGCGAAATTCTTGTTTTATATTAGTAACCTTAAAGGATTGTTTTAAGAGAAGAAGTTAATGGTTGCAACCTGTAGGAGTAATTACCGGTCCGTATTGCACATTTATACTAACATTTCCATATTTAATTAAAAATTAATAAAAACCCTTGTTGACTGAAGTTTCTACGGGTTATCCATGTTAACGGAGCTACCATAGCTCGAGTTTTGAGGTTGTCTCATCAAAAAGGCAGTTCCCACCGGGAACTATAATGAAGAATAGATCAGAGACTTGAGACTAAAAACACCTCGTGTGTGGGTAATTCCATGGAATACTAAATGCTTCATAAAAAAGAGAAGGTTTATTAGTTTTCAAAACTAATAATATTTATATATAGTTGTATGTGTGGGATACTTTAGATATCCAATAAAACACAAATATCGTAATAAACGAGTCCGGGTCGTTGTCCCGAGCCCTGTTCGTATAGGCTGGTCATAGGACACTCGTCATGTGTAGTGATGACATCAATAAGCGGCTTGCTTTTCGAACTTGCCTAGGATAAATGCATGCTGAAGTCTATTAAATAATGATTAACCATGACTGATTCTATATTTCTCATATGTGATAAGTTGTTTCCACAAGTAGAATTGATTTCATACCTTCTTTAAGTAGATAAGCGACTAAAGACCTTTAGTTGTCGCACTGTATTTAAGTGCACTGCGATAAACATGCCGCAGTAGGTAGGTACATGAACTTGGCTTTAGCAAGAGTGTATTCAGCATCTCTTTTTGGTAGCAGCGTTAAACAACTTTTATTGTTCTTAATTGTTCATGTGTGCCCCAAGACCATTTGACACATACTTTAGAGACTTTTCAGAGTTAGATAATGTAGCGACGCTGTGAATAAGGATACGCAACGATCCCCTAATCATTCTTTGAGAACGCCTTTGGTAGGGTAGGGTAGTCCTATAAAGGTATTCAAACACTTCATTACCAACACGGCTGGCAGAGCTTACAAGTCCTATTAAGTTTTTGTGAGGGTAGAGAGCTGGTTTCTACTATGATAACTACCTTGACTGTAATCCAAAAATTCATGATGAATGTATGTCTTCGTTTACTATCGTAATCGTAAATCATAAAACAAGTGATCGTAGAGATGCACATGTTTTTAGATATTCATATTATCTCAAGTTTGAGCCAGTAAATATAAATGATAAAACCCGGTGCCAGTACCTGAAACGGTTAGGTTAGGTTTTTTTTTTTTTTTTTTTTTAATTTGGCAAAAACATATTTGAAAAGATGGGCTAAACCATCAGGAACCCTAGGCCCAGAAAGCATTAGGGGTATACTCTTTTATTGCACCTAGAGCTGGTACAGTGGTAGTAGGATGCATTTTAATTATATTAAAAATGCTTATGATACGAATATCAATAGATTGTAAAATTATTCATACTTTTACAACATAAGGTAGGCGTAGGCTTTGATACGATAATCTTTTATCAAGTTTGGTGCCCGCATTTTCATCCCTTGTGGAAGAGCGTTAACTTCACCTAGCTTTTAGTTAGATTCATCTTGCTTTAAAACGTTTCAAGGTGATCCTTGTGATTACCACGTGGTTTAAGACTGACATTACGAGTCATTATTTGTACTTACCATATTTAGTCATCAAAAACCCTGAGCCTTATCAAGTTGCGAGACTTTAATAAAAAATGAAACTTTCTCTTTGTAACTATTCAGTGACAGTTTTCAAATAGCAACTGGCTATAGGAGCATCTTCCCTGCGAGGATGTGCTTTTTCGAGTTCCATGCGATGGAACACAGTTTTATAAACGCCCAACCCCCTGAGAGGCGGCTGGTAGTTTTGATTGGATTTCTGTTGCAAGAAACCATTAGATGTTCACTCATTATAAAGCTGTTTCACTAATGCCCCCAAAAACTCTTGCGAGGCGGCTGTTAGTTTGATTGGATTTCTCTAGCGAGAACCCAAAAAGTACCACGTCATCAACAGTTTCATTAACGCCCAAACCTCTTGCGAGCCGGCTGTTACATTGATTGTATTTCTCTAGCGAGAAACCCTCGCTATATTCATTTCATATATGAAATAGTGGCCATATTCACTTTACGTTTATAGTTCCATGCGATGGAATATTAAACGCACATCCACCCCGCGAGGGTGTATTTCTTTGAGTTCCATGCGATGGAACACAGTTTTATAAATGCCTTACCCCCGCGAGGGGTGGCCCAAAAAAGCTATGCTTTTTTTTTTTTTTTATTGAAGATATCACACTTTGTTTGATATGATCTCTCTTCACACTTCGCTTTCCTTACCCCTGCGAGGGGCGGTCAAGAAGGTTTTACCTTTTTAATTGAAGATATCATACTTTGTTTGATATCATTTCTCGACACACTTCGTCTTGCCTTACCCCTGCGAGGGGCGGTCAAGAAGGTTTTACCTTTTTCATTGAAGATATCATACTTTGATATAATCTCTCGACACACTTCACTTGCCTTACCCCTGCGAGGGGCGGTCAAGAAGGTTTTACTTTTTTCATTGAAGATAGCATACTTTGTTTGATATGCTCTCTCTTCACACTTCGCTTGCCTTACCCCTGCGAGGGGTGGTCAGGAAGGTTTTACCTTTTTCATTGAAGATATCATACTTTGTTTGATATAATCTCTCAACACACTTCGTTTGCCTTACCCCTGCGAGGGGTGGCCACGAAGGTTTTGCCTTTTTTTGTTGAAGATATCATACTTTCGTTGCATTCGGATCGACGACCTGCATACTTAATCAGAGCGATATAATAAAACCTATGAAATTATAAAGTAATTATAACAGAAGTTAAAGAACAAAGTTCTTTTAGTTAAACTCCTCAAATTCTTACAATTAAAACGTCTGTAAGTACTCGTATGAATAGTCCAAGAGAGATATAACCAATATTATTGTCTAAAGATAAAATGAGACTAAATTTCTTGTATAACAAGCAATAAACAAGCTAGTGGACGTAAGATATCATAAATTTTTCCCAATTTGTTTGTTTCCCAGTCTATGACAACTGGGGTTTTTAAATTATGATAATGGGGGCTTTAGGAGTAGCTAGTTCCCTTAATTTCTTATTAAAAGTTATAACTTTGATTTTCACCCTCACCGCAAGAACATGATAATCTTATAAAACAATAATTGAATCACAAAGCTCCTGCTAGAAAATCTACATCTTCTCAACATATAAAGTATCATCTACCGGTGCAGAGCCCGTGTCACTAGTTTACGGCAAAAAGAATACATTCTTTATGTTGCAAACTAAAATTATTATTTCTATAAAATAATAAAGTTTGTACTTACATTCGTTCTAGTAACCAAAAAGTTAATTCTTTAACTATAGGAACGTGATCCGAACGAAAATTCGTTAAAATATTGATCACGGTCATCCATTTAATGTATAGAGGGTAGAACTCACGGTTTTTTCCTCTTTGCACAGTACGAAAAACATAATTTCACTTCACGAAATAAAAGATAAGAATCTAAAATATTTTATGCAACGGTCGTCGCAGCGATAACGCTGGACACAAGTTGCTTCGACGGAAAATAAAACGCCAATGACACCAAAATGGCGCTGAACATTTAACGAAGCAAAATGGCGCGCGGCCGCCAGGTGGCGCCACTTGACCGGAACCACATGGGTATATAAGTACGAAAACTATTAGAAATCGACGAAAACGGAAGTCGCCTTTCTTCATAATAATACTGAAAGCTTTCAGTGAGCGTACAGTGAAATTAATAAATAAATATTGGTGGACATTCCATAAAGCACTATCTAGCTCCAAACTAAGCCAAAGCTTGTGATATGGGAACCAGATAGCTGATACTTTATATACTTACACACTTATATACTTTTTTTTTTGTAAATACATACTTATAATATTATATAACACCCAGACAGAGAACAAACATCTATGTTCATCACACAAATGTTTGTTCTCGGTGGGGATCGAACCCACGGCCTACGGCGCAGAAGGTAGAGCTACTACCAACTGAGCTGTGAAGGCTGTCAATGTATGAATGTCTAATGAAGATGATGTATTTCTGTTGCCGCTATAACAACAAATACTAAAAAACAGAATAAAAGCGTTCCATTGAACTGTGAGGGCTGTCGTATCTAACAACTACTTTTTGGCTCCTGTGGCTATTGTCACAATTACTTTCTTACTTTAATAATATGACCGGTATTTCGGAATGAACATCGATCATATCTTAAACCAACCTATTTGACCTGTTAGAGCACTGGTGGTCTAGTGGTAGCGGCCCCGCCTTCCGATCCTAAGGTCGTGGGTTCGAAACCGGTCGTGCACCAATGAGTTTCTGTTCAAAAATGTATGTGCACAATGCCAGTACTCTCAAACGGTGAAGGAAAACATCGTGAGAAAACCGGCATGTCGTAGAACCTAAAAAGTTCTATAACATGTGTCAAGTTTGACAGCCTTCATAGCTCAGTTGGTAGTAGCTCTGCCTTCTGCGCCGTGGGCTGTGGGTTCGATTCCCACCGAGAACAAACATCTCTGTGATGAACATAGATGTTTGTTCTCTGTCTGGGTGTTATTATATATTATTAGTATGTATTTACAAAAAAAAAGTATATAAGTAGTATATCAGCTATCTGGTTCCCATATCACAAGCTTTGGCTTAGTTTGGGGCTAGATAGTGCTGTGTGGAATGTCCACCAATATTTATATTTATTTATTTTATAAGTGCTTGAAAGGAGCCTCTTGAGGCGCACTTAAAATCCTTTCACCACACTGTTTCGAAAGAAACTAGTGACACGACAAGAGAAGAGACCAACCTGTTCAGCCTGTTTCTTGCCGCTGTCTGTGAGAGCGCCGAGGCTCTGCTTGAGATTGGCAAGTCGGGAGCTGACCCGCTCCTTCTCCTCTAGAAGCAACTCCTTCGCTTTGGGACCTGCGACCACAAACAAATATTATTTAGACAACCTTCACAGCTCAGTTGGTAGTAGCTCTGCCTTCTGTACAGGGCGTGGGTTCGATCCCCACACAAGAGTAGTAGAGCTCTTTGTGTGTGGCTCGTCCGGGGAAGTACTACCACCACGCCTTTTTCTGTACTAGTGTACTGCACTGTACTAGTTATAAGTTAACTAATAAAAATAAAAAAATAAATAAAAAATAAAAATGCCTCAAGTTGATGGACGCAGGGCAGTGCATCGTAGGGCAAGTTCCTTTCGTGCG
This sequence comes from Chloroclysta siterata, assembly GCA_932294275.1. NCBI lineage: Eukaryota > Metazoa > Arthropoda > Insecta > Lepidoptera > Geometridae > Chloroclysta > Chloroclysta siterata. Next base: position 6,742,752 of record OW028595.1, read on the forward strand.
TGACTTGCGAGGCAATGCTTTGTTATAGGTGATGGTTACCGCTTAACATCAGGTGGGCCATCTGCTTGTTCCATCAGCTAGTTATATAAAAAAAAAAAAACAGCAAACATTTGTGTGATGAACATAGATGTTTGTTCTCTGTCTGGCCGTTACATAATATTATTGATCGAGTGAGCGAAGCGAACGAAGATCTTAGTTTCAACTTGGGCGATTTGGCATTTTATGTATGTATGTATGTATGCATGTATGTATGTATGTATGTATGTATGTTTGTCTGGCGATAACTTTAGAACCGTTGATCCGATCTGCATGAAATTTGATGTCTCGATAGCTTGTGCTTGAGAAATTTACTGGTAAGTATATGAGTAAAATCGGATGAAGGGTTTTTGAGATATGGGGTTTTTTGAGGGGGCAAAAATAAAAAAAGTTACCTAAAAAAATCAAGTTACATGTCACATGAAAGGGCTTTATTTGGACATCCCAAAACAATTTTTACTTTTTTTTTTGGACGCTCGGTTTTTGAGATAAAATAATAAAAGTTAAATTAAGATAACCAGCGATCCAAGAGCTCCCATCTCTAAGAGTTTCGTTGGCATCAAGGTTTTTCTACTGGTCGCCCAGTTCCTTTGCTTTTTCTTATTTTTTTTTCTGGAAATAAATTAAAGAGGTACTCAGTTATTATAAAATGGTGACGACGACCAGGTCTGATGATGGAGCCAAGGTCTGTTCAACGGAACTCTTCAATAAATAGGCCAATAGAGTTGAAACTTGGTAACCATGCCAAGTAAGTAGGCGGTAGTCAGAAAAAAGTCAAAAGATAATGTTTGGACTTGCCTCTGACTACTACGTACTTAAAGTTTTGATGCGTTCGTCGGGTCGCATCACGAGATCTCAGTTCGCGGCGAACTACTAGTATATAATAAATCATTCAATTTCTCAAGCACAAGCTATCGAGACATCAAATTTCATGCAGATCGGATCAACGGTTCTAAAGTTATCGCCAGACAAACATACATACATACATACATACATACATACATACATACATACATAAAATGCCAAATCGCCCAAGTTGAAACTAAGATCTTCGTTCGCTTCGCTCACTCGATCAATTATAAGTAACCCTAATATATACAAGGTGTTTCCATAATTGTGTATATAAACTTCAGGGGGCTAAAGTACCCATCAATATGAATAACTTTTTCCAAGGAACCAACACTGTGAACGCGAAAATAAAAACAGCTGTTTCATACATTTTAGCCAGGTAGGTATTGAACTTTTGTTACGATATTTAGTTTTTCGTTTTACGTTTTTGTTCCGTGTTCATTGCGGGTTTTGTTAAGTTCCATATCGGTATCCCTATCGCGTCTCAAAGTCGAAAGTCAAAGTCAATAGCTATTTATTCAATAAAATCACAAGGATCACTTTGAAACGTCTTAAAGCTAGGTGACTCTAGGTGCCAGTTCCACGCGACCAAAGCCTAGAAGAACAGCCAACAAACTTACGGCTTGGTTCCTACCGTTCTTTTGTATGGTCCTTTTACAATGTAATATAATATATTATTGAAGTTAAGTGAGGCGTAGGCATACAGAAAAAAGTAAACATAATCAAATTTATAATATCTTCATACAAAACCCGCAATGAACACGGAACAAAAACGTAAAACGAAATATCGTAAGCAAATCTCATACTTGGGGTACTGGATACAGAATCTCTCGTCTGATCCCCAACACACTTCACCTAATTTCTCCGTTGAGTGCCTACCATTATTATAGCATCTATTATTTAAGAATATAATTTTGTATCTATAAGGTATGTACTCAATGTATTTTTGCACAATAAATAATTTGAATTTGAATTTAATTAATAAATTTATTGATTGAGTAAGCAAAGCGAATAATAATTTATGATTAAACGAACTTACTTGTACGTGAAGTTCTATCATAATTATACGAAGTGCTTCGTTCGAAGAGATGAGTAACCTGTAAGAATATTTTATTAGGTATGTAACTTGTAGTAGTAGGTCCAGTTAGCATCACTCCACTTACTTTGAGGGTAGTTGTGATTTTTTTTATTGTCTACCTACGGTCGTCACCCGCTCTGTTCGTCATTTAGTTTGGAGTAAACCAATCACTCCTCCTAAGACGATATTTCCGAAAAGACGGGTTGCGCTCTTGCGACAATTGGGCCGGGTGGGTGTTGGTTACTCATCTCTTCGAACGAAGCACTTCGTATAATTATGATAGAACTTCACGTACAAGTAAGTTCGTTTAATCATAAATTATACTTGTGCTTCGTTCTCGAGATGAGTAACCTGTAAGAATATTTTATTAGGTATGTAACTTGTAGACTTTGAGAGGACACCTATAGGTGACTTGGAGGAAATATCAATGAAATCCATTCCCTGATCAAATGCAATATTTATTTGTCTACACCATATACATGATTATCTCTAATAATTATTAATGTATCTAATTATACTTGTATCCAATTATTTCTTAATAAACAGTTCAAATATAATTTAACTAGTTAATTAACGCATAGTTTACATGTTTGATAGCTTCAGTAACTTCTCTATTATATATATATATTTTAACAAAAAATATTAGTTGTCTATAATCAATCTGGCCAGAGAATCGCTTTGATTACAGATTACAGTCCTATCATAGAACCTAGCAAATGTGTTAGATGTACCGCTCCAGCCAGCAGTTTTACGGATTGTATCAACGCTGAGACCGAGGCGGCGTGCGCGTGACGTGCTCGCGTGCCGAGTGCTATGTGCGCTGAATATCGATACATCTATCCCACATTCTTCTAAAGTCGACTTTATCCAACGGCTAATCGATTGTGAACTAACAATCGCGTGAGGTTTTCTGTAGCTAATAAAAAGATAGCGACAGTTACCTCTTAGCTCTCTAGTTCTTTCTAAATAAGAAAGGAGCGTATTTGCAGGGCATATTTCTGGTTTTTGTCTAAAAAATGGCAAGTGTAAGGTTGGCTGATTATAGCCAACCCGCGAGGTTTTGATTAAATCTGGAATTTTAATATCTATTTGTGAATTCGTTTCGACTATGTTTTGTATATCTATTTTTGATAGTGTTTGTACGCGATGTGCTGTTGTTAATGCCAGCAATATTGCACATTTTTTAGACAATTGCTCCAGTGGTAAGCCCTCGTTTGGGTATCGTGTTGCGAGTGCTTCTAGTACGAGTGACGGGTCCCAAGTAACGTCATATTTTGGGGTGGGAGGCTTCAGTCGAAACACCCCCTTGAAGAAACGTTTTATTCTATCGTCTTGAGACACATTAGATCCGATCAACATAGCTAACGCGGATTTATAAGTGTTAAGGGATCCGTATTGCGAACCTGAATTAAACAAATGTGTAAAAAAAGAGAGGATCGAAGGAATAGACGCTTCATAAAAGTTAAGGCCATTCTCTTTAGCATAATTAAACCAACGCTTAAGGCAGACATTGTATTGTTTGGTAGAGTTGGTGGACAAAGAAGCCAGCATAATATCTATAGAGTCTGCGGGAGCGTCTCTTCGCAGTAGCGCCGCCCGCAGAGCACCCCGGCAACCAGGGTAAGACTCGACTTGATGTTGTCTCGGCTGAAATGAGAGACGAGAACGTTTTCACAGGGTTTAAACGTTATAGTGTTACTAATGAGCAAGCGCAAGAAAACTGGAAACCATGGCTGTGTCTCCCATAAAGGGACTACGAGTATTCCCGTTGCTTTATCTAAGATAATTTTTCTCAAGGTTTTCAATATTACTGAGATAGGTGGAAAAGAGTAAAAGAAGAACTCTGACCAGTCAATGGTAAATGCGTTAATTGCAAAGGCGTCTGGATCTTTATGCCATGAGACGTATTTAAGGCATTTTTTATTTATTCGACTAGCGAATAGGTCGACTTGAGGTTGACCAAAGATAACGGTTAACCTTTGAAACGCAGAATTTGACAGTTCCCATTCGATATCTGGATGGGTACGTCTTGACTCAGCATCTGCTATTGTGTTATCCTCTGATCGGATATAAGACGCGTAAATGAAAATTTTTCGTGATTCACACCATTGCCAGATATCTTTGGTGATTTTTGTAAGATGTGGGAACTGTACACCTCCCATTCTGTTGACATACGATACTGCTGTGCAGTTGTCAATTCTGAGAAGTATTTGGCAATTCGAATAATTTTTGGCAAAAATCTTGACCGCAATGAAGGTTGCGAGCAGTTCAAGGTAATTAATATGTTTTTTGCATTCGTCATTGGACCACTGGCCACTGGCAGTCTCGTCACCACATGCTGCGCCCCACCCCGTCGTTGAGGCGTCAGAGAATATTTCAATTTCATATCTGTCTTCTAAAATACGATGTACTGAGTTATTTACTGCATTAAGCCACCACATAAATTCTTTTTGTACATAATTTGGTACATTAATTAACCTTTCGTAGTTATCATCATGAGCTAAGTTTAAATATTTACATCTCTCTAAATCTTTGGTGTAGAGCCACCCATATTCTACGGCTGGACACGCTGAGACCAGCAGACCAATGATCTGTGCAAACTGCCTAATTGTACATATTTTGAGATGAATAAACTTTAATAATTCTTCTTTTATGCGTTTTCTTTTTTCTTGTGGCAATGAGACTTCGAATTTATGAGAGTCAAGGATAAAACCCAAGTATTTACACTTGTTAGATGGTTGAAGATTACTTTTTTCTTTGTTAATTATAAAGCCTAAAGAGCATAGTAATTGTTTTGTAGTTCTAATATTATTAAGGCACTCTTGATAAGAATATCCTATCAAATTGATATCATCTAGATATATTGTAGACACGAAGCCGTCAGATCTTAAAAGCTTAACGATTGGTTTCGTTATTTTTGTAAACACATAAGGGGCTGTGCTCAAGCCGAATGCTAAAACGTTAAACTCATACAATTTGTTATTCCATACAAATCTTAAATATTTCCTGCTTTCCGGATGAATTTTAATAAAATGATAAGCATCTTTAATGTCTAGTGTTGCCATATAACAGTCTCGAGACATTAATTTCAAAGTTGTGCGAAAGTCCTCAATCTTGAAATGTGAGGTATCTATAAATTTATTTAATTGTTTCAGGTTGAGAATGAACCTCATTTTACCATTCGGCTTCGGTCGCAAGAAAACATTCGATATGAATTGGTTTCTACATGGTTTACATTCAGAGATTGCTCCATATGACTCTAGTTTGTGAATAGCTTCAACGATGAGTACCTTTTCAGAGTCAGAGTAATTATGAATCGGCGGTGGACACAATTGAGTGACAGGCTTGGAAAAAATGATTTTGTATCCTGAATCGATCCACGAAAGTATCGTGCGATCGTTAGTGATCATAGACCAGGCCTTGTAAAAATAAGACAGTTGACCTGCGTATTTTACCTCGTCTAGTATCGCCTGCGAGCGGACCTCGGCGGCGGCGGCGGCGGCTTGCGCGACGAGTACGTGCGTGCGGCGCGCGGCTCCGTTGTCGACGGCGGCGGCCGAGCTGGCTGCGCCGGCGTCGTCGGTGTGGCAGGCGTGTACCGCCGCGCCGTCGCCGGTTGCCTGCGACCAGCGACTGGGGTTTTCCAGTTTTTTGTCTGCGGCTTGAACTGAGTTTTGAGTTCGGTACCTGATTTTGTCACAGCTTTAGCCGTCTTCAAGGAATCGGTCAGGTTTTCTCCAAATAAAGACTTGTCGATCTTTGTATCGAGCAGAGGTTCTTTCATTTCCTTTTTGAGCGAGTAAACTGCGAGGTTTCTTCGTGACACGGAGTCGTTATATTGGGCATCGCATATGAGTCGAGCGGTGTCCATAAGACGTTTAATTTGAGCATTATCTTTTTCTGTGGCCTCCAGAGCGTGAGAGATCGCTTCTCCTATACAGGATATAGCCGCAGCGATTCGTTTTTGACGAGATTCGATAAGTTTATCACGTTTCACGGTATTCTCATTCAGAGCAACTTTAATTTCTGCATTTAGAGCCGGTGCTCCGATCAACGTACAATTCCCTGGGATAAGGTATTTTTCACAAAGTTCCTTGCGATTATCTTTGTTTAAGCCGTTGGTAGCGATGTGGTTAAAACGTGCTGCCAGTTCGGGTCGGATATTTTTTCCATATTCTACCGTAGCCGTCGGATCATCGCCTAGAATTTCTAGGATTTCATTGTCGAGTCCCGATTCTTCCGGAATACCTTCTAAGGGCGACAATGAATCATCATCTAGCTGGTTTGATTGCCCTTCTTGTGAAGTCGACGGCGCTGGCGGCGGTGGAGGCGGTGGCGGAGGCGGAGTCGGCGGCGTCGGTGTCGGTGTCGGCGGCCTCGTGAAGTTTTCACGTTGTTGGCCCTCATACGGAAGAAGAATTGAATCGATATCCGTGCTATCTCTCGGAGGACTCCGAATTACCCCGTCTGAAAATATTTTAACAGACTTAGAACCCTTTTGTTATCGGTAGGTACAACACTTTATGGGGGTAATTAAGAACCATTAAGACAATTGTTCTTCTTATAAAAACATATAGCCGATCTCTGAGTAGTTATTATACGCTCGGATGGTCCCGCAGACGTCCTTTTGCGTTAATTTGTCTTTTAGACAATCGGTCGACAGAGGCAATATGTTCGATGGTATACGCTCGGATAGTCCCGCAGACGTCCATGTGCGTTGTCCATTACGTCAAGCAAGCTCAACATATTTCATAAATTAATATGAAGTTATTTGTGATCTCATGGTAGGTTACGCTCGGATAGCCCCGCAGGCGTCCTTGTGCGTTTACCTTTATAATGAGTTTATGTGTGCACTTTAAACGGTTAGGTAAAAATATGCAAGTACGTACCGTTTTGGTTTTCAAGGCACTGCGAGGAATCTTCCGAAGATGACGACATAATCCTTCTGCGACTGCGACTTTTACACTTCTTTAAAAACTTTTCTATTTTCCGTAACTTTTTTGATACACTGTTATTATCTTCCTCGTCGTGCTTCCTTTTAGGCATTTCGACACGAAATATATCCGAAATGGAAATAAAATGTAAAATTTGGAAGCACGTGCGGAGTGATTGACACTGAAATTACGAATGACGAACAGAGCGGGTGACGACCGTAGGTAGACAATAAAAAAAATCACAACTACCCTCAAAGTAAGTGGAGTGATGCTAACTGGACCTACTACTACAAGTTACATACCTAATAAAATATTCTTACAGATTACTCATCTCGAGAACGAAGCACAAGTATAATATCTCTAATACTATAAGAATCAAAGTCCTGACTGACTGACTGACTGACATATAGACAACGCACAGCCTAAACCGCTGGTCCTAGAGACTTGAAATTTGAGGAGTACATAGGTCTTATGGCGTAGAGGTGTACTAAGAAGGGATTTTTGGAAATTCAACCCCTACGGGTATAAGAAGGGTTGAAAACGTTTGTATGAAAAATAGTATTCCTTGAACCTACAAACTTGAAACTTGGAGTACATGTACTCCAAGGCTAAAAATTTGGAAAGGCATTTTTAGTTTTTTTAATACTACCCTTAAAGGTGCAAAGGGTGTGCAAAGGGATGTGAAAGTTTGTATGGGAGTTTTTTGACGCGTGGTGCGATTGACTTAAAACTTGGAGTAAATATACTACGAAATAAATAATTAATAATGACCCTTTTAATTTTTGATAACTACCCCTACAAAAGTTATGATGTTTGGATGTTTGTGGCTCAATAACGTCTCACCACTTTAACGCGTGCGAAGCCGCGAGAAGCTGCTAGTTTATTTATAAATGTACCTCGTGTGTTCATAAGTTTTGAGACGAACTTATTTAATTAATTTAAAAAGAAAGTAATTCATGCAACCTTTTTTAAACTTTTAAAATTTTAAATTTCGAATGTTTTGAATCGGAAAAAATATACATTTGAATATTTGTTTCATTCTCCGTGAAAATGGCGCCAACAAAAGATTTGCGTGCGACTGTAATTTCACTGTTTCAAGCAGCAAAAAAACCAATGCAAGTTTTTAGTGAAATCCAAAGTTTGGGATGTAGTCGGAACTTTGTGTATTATACCATAAAGAGGTACAAGGAGACCGGCTCTTTAGAAGACCGTGGAAGATGTGGCCGCCCGCGGTCTGTAAGGACGCCCGCCAACATCAAAGTAATCAGAGAGCGAATTCGTCGCAACCCTTGCCGGACTCAAAAGAAATTAGCTCTGCAGACCAACATTTCGCGAATATCGGTGAACAGGATACTTAAATATGATCTTAAACTAAAGGCCTACAGTCGAAGGAAAGTGCATTATTTAAACGAGCGTCTTCGTAAATTGCGACTGGAACGATGTCGGAACCTATTGAAGAGACACGATCCAAAAAATATCCTGTTTACCGATGAAAAGATCTTCACGGTGGAAGAAAAGTTTAACCGGCAGAACAATAAGGTTTACGACAGAAGTTCAAAGGACGTCCAGCCATCTGTACGCAATGTCCAGCGTACTCATCATCCAGCAAGTGTGATGGTTTGGTGGGGTGTTTCCTACGAGGGGGTCACTTCGCTTCATTTTTGACAGCAAGGCGTCAAGGTGAAGGCACAAAATTACCAAACCGACATATTGGAAGCGGTGGTTAAACCATTAAATGATACGCTATTCGCTGGAAAATACTGGGTTTTCCAACAGGACTCTGCTCCCTCCCATAAAGCTAAGACTACCCAACGTTGGCTGGAGGCCAATTTGCCAGGCTTCATTCGGAGCGAAGATTGGCCCTCGTCAAGCCCTCACTTGAATCCTTTGGATTATTCTTTATGGACGGAATTGGAGCTGAGGGCATGCAGAAAGTCTCACCCAAACCTGGATTCTCTCAAGCGAGCCCTTATTAAAGAATCGAAACGGATTCCCATTGAAAAGATTCGTGCCGCCATAGATGAATGGCGCACGCGTTTTAAGGCCTGCATTGAATGCAAAGGCGGCCATTTTGAATGATTTATTTTTAAATACAGATCTAGATGTCAGTAGTTTTAATTTTAATATCCAATAAATGAATACTCAACTTTGCTCCAAAAATATTTTAGTTTTACTGTGTCTCAAGACTTATGAACACACGAGGTATTTTACTTACCCATCAGAGGTAGGTAGTCCCCAGCCTTCTCCGCGCGTATGTCTATCTGGAACCAATCATCGCCGTCCTCGGACTCCGACGAAGGCAGCTCCTGGAAATGAGGACTTCTTGGTAATAATTTCGTCAGTAAAGTCACAAAGTCCACGTCAGTCGTTTGCCTCAAGTTGATGGACGCAGGGCAGCGCATCGTAGGGCACGTTCCTATCGTGCGTGACTTACGAGAGAGCGTGACCTGCGTCCATAAACTAGAGACATACAGATCTTAAGCCTCATGTGCCTGTAATTACACCGGCAACCACACTCTTCAAACGGAAACACAGCGTTGCTGCTTGGCGGCAGAAAAAGGCGTGGTGGTAGTACTTCCCCGAACGAGACACACACAAAGAGCTCTACTACTGTTGTTGTCCGATAAAATGGGTCTTTATTTCTTTATTACACTCACATCATAAAGGCTGCCATCTTCACTGTGGCTCTCTGCGTCGCTAGGCGCCTCTTCGTCCATCCGCTCCGGTTTCATGATCCGCTGACGACTCTTCGACATTTCCTCTTCAAACTCGGAATCGAATTCCTGTTGAATTATCATGTTAGTCAAAGTCAAAAGATACCAGTATTTATTCAATTCAATCACAACAGAAGCAACGGAGCCTAAAACAGGCTGCTCTCCATCCAAAGGTTAGTCAAAGTCAAGTCAAAGTCAAAAGGTATATATAAAAGGTATAGGTCACGGAGTCACGGAGTCACGGAGTCACGAAGTCACGAAGTCACATTGTCACATTGTCACATAGTCTCATAGTCATAATCATGTATTCATTGTAATTTTATTTATTTTCATAAAACTAAGTAAAATCTGAATTTGAACAAAGGTGGAATGCGCGTTTCACGTGTTTTTGATTATTTTTATTCAGTTCAGGCGCTTTTTTTTTTAATTATAAAGCCTGCTTGTTCATACTGTGTTCGTGATCTCTTTGGTGATTGGAACTTTTACTCAATAAGCACATTCCAAAAACAAATCACTTTACCGCCCTAGAGCGGTAAAGTGATTTGAATACCGCCCTTGGGATCAAAGTGCTATTTTGCTCCCTGTTTTCGAAGATCAAACTACCTCTTTTCGAATTGATGTGATAAAAAATATATTATTGAAGTTTAGTGAGGCGTCGGCATACAGAAAAAGGTAAACATAATCAAATTTATAAGACAACACACGGTTGTTTGGAAGAGATCGCTTTTCAGCGAAAAGACCGCCCGTTGTACATTAGTATCTTTTTAATTTCTGTAATTTGTTTCTTATTTAGATAGTAAGGTGTACAATAAAGAATTTTCATTCATTATAAATTGCCAGCTGGTGCCCGCTACTTCGTCTGCGCAGGATTAGTCACACAATATCTTTATAAATTGTAGCCTATGTGTTATTCTGATGTATAAGCTATATTATTGTAAAGCTTCATTAAAATCCATTCAGTAGTTTTTACGTGAAAGAGTAACAAACATCCATCCATCCATACTTACAAACTTTCGCGTTTATAATATTAGTAAGGATTATAAATATTTGGCTAATATTGAGAGAACATCGGTGGTAGTAGGAGTGACCCCGTCTCCCGATCGTAAGGTCGTAGGTTCGAATCCGGTCGTGCAAGAATGGATTTTTCTTATCGCAAAAATTACAGTGAAGGAAAACATCGTCAGGAAACCAGTTAGTATTCTAACAGCGGCGATGGGCTTGCAACCTGTCGCGTATGGAATACTAACTTTTTTTATACAACATAGTAGGCAAACAAGCTTGCGGCCCGCCTGATGGGAAGCGGTTACCATAGCCTATGAACGCCTGCAAAAACTTTATAACGCCCTTTTTGAAGAGTAGTAGAGCTCTTTGTGAAATTATTCATTGACAGCCTTTACAGCTCAGTTGGTAGTAGCTCTGCCTTCTGCGCCGTAGGCCGTGGGTTCGATCCCCACACAGAACAAACATTTGTGTGATGAACATAGATGTTTGTTCTCTGTCTGGGTGTTATTTATTATTGTATGTATTTACAAAAAAAAGTATATAAGTAGTATATCAGCTGTCTGGTTCCCATATCACAAGCTTTGGCTTAGTTTGGAGCGAGATAGTGCTGTGTGGAATGTCCACCAATATTAATTTATTTATTTTATTAATTCAGGGTAAAGTGATGAGGAGTTGTGCTGCAGGGAAATAGAGCAAGTCCTCACCTCCTCAGCCAAGTGCATATCCTCATCCTCCTGCTCCTCTTCCACGATTTCCTCAGGTTCCTTCTTCGGTTCGTGCTTGAGGGATGATTTCAAAATGGACGTAGTTTTTACGGTTGCAGAATTTGAGGTTTTAGTGTCTAGCTTCGATTTTTGTCTGAAAAAAATTGAAAGAATATTAGTGGATGTTTCATACAGCGCTATCGAGCCCCAAACTAGGCCAAGGTGGTACTATGGAAACCATCTAGCTGATATAATACTTAAAAAACGTGTAACATAATACCTCCAAAGACCAAGTGATCAGACCAAGCACTGGAATACTTCCGACGCGTGCAAAGTTTGAATACTTCGTTTTTGAAATTCCCATACAAAAGTTATATTGTCTCAAAAATTTTAACAACCCTGATAATGTGTACGTGAGCTTGGTACATACGCTATTTGCGTTTACTAATTGGTGGCAGCTCTGGTACCTATTTAAGGTCAAAAAACAGCTGTACATAGGGCTGCGTCATGTCATGTTAAGTTTCATTTTAGCGGAAAGTTTAAGAGGCATTTCATGAATGAAAAACTTTAAAATTTCAAGTATTATATCAAAAGTTGTTCGCCATGACCTGTTGAATACCCTGCTTCCGGGGTTATAGGGGTATTATGTTACACGATGTATATGTTTCGTTTCTAAAACACACTCTCTTATAATATAGATATACTTTAACACCCAGACAGAGAACAAACATCTATGTTCATCACACAAATGTTTGTTCTGTGTGGGAATCGAACCCACGGCCTACAGGCAGAACAGCACTAGTGGTAGAGGCCTCGCCTCCGATCCTAAGGTCGAGGGTTCAAAACCGGTCGTGCACCAATGAGTTTTTCTGATCAAAAAAATATTGCACAGTGCTCTCAAACGTTTAAGGAAAACATGCATCGTGAGGAAACCGGCATGTCGTAGAACCTAATAAGTTCTAAAACATGTGTCGAGTGCTCGAAATGAGCCTCTTTGAGCCGCACTTAAAATAATTTCACCACACTAGTTCGAAAGAACTAGCAAGTGTTACCTGCCATACGTTTGTGGATGTGCTTCCCTCTTGACTTGCACGGGGTGGTTCACAATCTGGGGGGGGTTCCGAGGGGGGCGGAGGAGGGACCGCGCGGCCGGACGCAGGGGGGTCGATGTTGCTAGTTTCTCTGTAAATAAATAAATAAAGTGAGTCGTGAATTAATTTATCTTAATTTTCATTCAAATCGGGATATTTACCATGATTTAAATATATTTACCAAATTATAGTATTATCCCGTTTTAAATGAAAATTATGTTCATTACCATGATAGTTTAAAAAATCAATTTATCGTACAATTCAACTAGCGGCCTGTCCCAGCTTCGCATGGGTAAACATAAATTTTTTCAACATTTTAGGATAAACTTAGACCGTGGGTTCGAGTCTCGCGGCTACTTATTTCATACATTTGCACGCCCTTCTCCCTCGCCGCGTTGCCCGCTGCGCTTACATTTTTAAAGCGAACAAACAAATTTAATTTCGTAATATCTTTTGAATGGAATGTCCGATTTGAAAAATTCAAGAAGTAATCTATAGGTATTGAATCAACCTTGACTATGAAATGATTTATTTGGATAAGGATTCATAAAAAGGTATGGATAACATGGTCTGATTTTGGTCGGCATTTCTACAAACTTTATAAATGTAAAAAAGAAGTTATAGTAACATAACTACGATAGTTACACCTAATTATGGTATCGCTGAGTTTTTTGTAGATATTGATGTGTTATTTAATATTATAGAACATTTTTGTGTTCTATCGTCAATAGTTTTCGCAGCGCATGCGATGAAAGACATATTATGGCCAATTTTTTTACACCTTGGGTTACATCATTGAAGTTTTAGAAGGGATCCCTATTTTTTTCTAGTAATAAATATAGCTAGCTTATTCAGGGATAATGTAGCATTCTAATGGTGAAAGAATTTATGAAATCGGACCAGTAGTGTTTGAGCCTATTCGTTACATACAAAACAATAAAAATACAAATCTTGCCTTTTTATAATGTTAGTGTAGATGAATTATGCATATAAACCTTCCTCTTGAATCGCTCTATCTATTAAAATATATCTATTAAAAAAACCGCATCAAAATCTGTTGCGTAGTTTTAAAGATCTAAGCATACATAGGGACAGACAGACAGCGAGAAGCGACTTTGTTTTATACTATGTAGTGTAGTGTGTGTGTTATGTAGTTTGTTACTTTTTTTTCTCATCTTTCATGTACCTACCTACCTATTTATATACTACCTACTACTGATTTGCTTCGTGTTGTATTTGTTTGTGTGTGTGTGTGTGTTCAAAATAAATGCTTTTTCTTTCTTTCTTCTTGTTACCTTTCTTAGGCCTCTCCTTCACGCTGACTATGTTCTTAACATGCGTCTCTTGGTGTGGCACCGGCTTAATGTCTTGCTTCAACTTCTTCTTGGAGTTGTTGGAGCTGAACATTTTCTGTACGGTTGAACTTTCATCTGACGACTGAAAAAAAAAAATATGTTGGAGGACTTTCCACACAGCACTATCTCGCCCCAAACTAAGCCAAAGCTTGTAATATGGGAACCAGATAGCTGATATAATACATGTATACTTTTTTTTTGTAAATACATACTTATAATATTATATAACACCCAGACAGAGAACAAACATCTACGTTCATCACACAAATGTTTGTTCTGTGTGGGGATCGAACCCACGGCCTACGGCGCAGAAGGCAGAGCTACTACCAACTGAGCTGTGAAGGCTGTCTGAAAAAAGTCGTGCACAGTGAGTTTTGCTGTTTAAAAATATTTTTAGAGGAGCCTAACCGGTTTCTGAAAGCCCGATCAAAACTAATCGCATGTCAAGTCATTTGCTATCTCTATCTAATTCGATGTAATAGCTGAAATGGCGAGTGACATGCGATTAGTTTTGATCGAGCTTTCAGAAACCGGCAGTTAGCCTGTCAAAGTCAAAGTCAAAAGGTATTTATTCAATAAAATCACAAGGATCACTTTGAAACGTCTTAAAGCTAGGTGACTCTAGGTGCCAGTTCCACGCGACCAAAGCCTAGAAGAACAGGCAACAAACTTACGGCTTGGTTCCTACCGCTCTTTTGTATGATCCTTTTACAATGTAATAATATCTACACTAATATTATAAAGAGAAAATATTTGTATTTTTGTTGTTTTGTTGTTTTGTTGTTTTGTTGTTTTGTAGGTAACGAATAGGCTCAAAAACTACTGGTCCGATTTCAAAAATTCTTTCACCATTAGAATGTTACATTATCTCTGAGTAACATAGGCTATATTATATTTTCATAAAAATCAGGGATCCTTACTAAAACTCTAATAATGTAACCCAAGGTGGAAAAAGAAAACTTTACATCGCGTGCGCTGCGAAAACTATTGATGATAGAACAAAATAATGTACTACGATTTTGTAGAACACGTCACCATCTACAAAAAATGTCGCGACAGCATATGTCTAACTATTATAGTTATGTCACATTAAGTGTTCTTTTATTATAAAAATTTAATTGAAATGCCGCCGATAGAAAAGGCTCTTTATTTGTACCTTGGTATTAATCCTTATCCAAATAAATCTTTTCATAATTAAGACTGGTTCAATACCTATACATTACTTCTTGAATTTTTCAAATCGGACATTCCATTCAAAAGATTTTTAAAATATAAGGTCACGGGGCGCGTTCTCACCCAGCGCGGGCCCGGGCAAGGCGCGAGTTAGAAGTGACTCGAACCCACCACGGTCTATGTTTATCCTAAAACGTTGAAAAAATTTATGTCCACCCATGCGAAGCTGGGACAGGCCGCTAGTAATATATAAATAAGTTAAGTTATATATGTTATATTAAAGATAAGTTTTAGTAAAAGTTTTAAACTTAACTAAACTGTGTTTAGTTTCAAATGTTTTTGGAATTATTATCGTTATTAAAGATCTTTTAAATCAAACATTGAATTTTTCATGACATTTCTTTTTGATGATATAATTTGAGATATTTATTACCTGATCTGAAGCATCATCTTCAGGCTCGGCTTTCAGAGGTGCTTTCTTCACCAAAGACTTTGCCAATTTCAGCTTCTTAGCCGATGCTCCCTGGAATAAATACACAAATAAATATTAGCGGACATTCCACACAGCACTATCTAGCCTCAAACAATAATACATACATAAAATCACGCCTGTTTCCCATAGGGGTAGGCAGAGATCACGGATTTCCACTTGCTACGATCCGACATACCTCTTTCGCTTCATTCACTCTCATAACATTCTTCATACATCCTCGTCGGTTTAGGGTACTCTTGGCCCTTCTCTAGAACGTCTGCTATCTGATCGAGATACGTCCGCCTAGGTCTTCCCCTCCCAACAGTCCCATTTACGCTCGCCTGATGCACCTGTTTCGTTAATCTCCTTTCATCCATCCTCTCCACATGCCCAAACCATCTTAACATACCTTTCTCTACCCTCATCACTACGTCTTCTTTCACTCCAAACTATAATAATAGAATAATATTAATGGACATTCCACACAGCACAGCATTTTAAGAATAGTAGAGCTCTTTGTGTGTGGCTCGTCCGGGGAAGTACTACCACCACGCCGTTTTCTGCCGCCAAGCAGCAACGCTGTGTTTCCGTTTGAAGAGTGTGGTTGCCGGTGTAATTACAGGCACATGAGGCTTAACATCTGTATGCCTCAAGTTGATGGATGCAGGGCACGTTCCTATCGTACGTGAGTTACGAGGCAATGCTTTGTGATGGTCACCACTTAACAGGCTGGCCATCTGCTTGTTCCACCAACTAATTGTTTAAACAAGTGAAGCCGCGGGAACTGGCTAGTGGAGTTAAGTCTTACCTCAAACACAAAATCGTCATCGTCGCTAGAAGGAGGCTCCACTTTGGAGGCATTTCTCACATCTTTTACGGTCTTTGTCAATTTCTTTGTCTTACTGCCATCGTCTCCTAACATTCTCTGGAAATAACACATGAACATTATGGCTGTAAATATGCTTAAGGGGCTGACAACTATCAAACAACTTCTCGCTCGCACGTTTCGACATGTTGAATGATATAAAATCAATAAACTCATTTTCGAAAAATCACAATCTTTTAAAAAATTTATGAAAAAAGGCGGGAATAGAAAACTTTTGCTTTAAATATTGTTTATTCTTGTAATGCCGGTTTTTTTTCTACTTACCTCACAATCGAGATGTAAAGCAGAATAGTTAGCTTGGGTGTAAGCATCAATTTCACCCTCGAACTATAGGCGCCCTCGCTGCGCTCGTGCGCCTAAATATCTCGGGCTGCAATTGATGCTTTACAGCCCTTGGCTACTAATCTACTATTAAAGTGCAAATATAAATCAGTACCTAAGTGGAAACGGACATTTATCATTTTATATTCTACCCCGAAGCTTCGTGAAATAAAGTAGGGAATACGCATCATATCATTTATCCCCTACATACCTATCTTTAACACATTTCAAAGTGTCAATGATTTAATTGAATAAATCTTTGAATTTTTGTCTTCCAACTTTAAGGTATAGAAAAATGGATTTGCCCAAATTGAAAACTGACATAGACTGCATAAAAGCAGGTCGACCAAGAAAGCACCAGTGGCTTTAACTCACCAAAAGGTCATCGGTGTCATTTCCATCATCTTCTTCCTGTTTGGTACCCTCAGTTTTTGTATCAGCCATTTCAGTATTTACATCAGTTTTTCTGCAAATACAAACATGAAGATTACTTAATGTTAATGTTAGACATAGCCAGACAAACACCCATACACACACATTATTTGCTAAAAAAACCACACATACACATACAAAACAATAAAAAGGAAATGGCTAAACAGATAGATAATAAAGTAAAATGCAAATATATTGGGAATAAACAGTAAATTGAACAAGCAAATGGCCCACTTCATGTTAAGTGGTAACCATCACCTCTATAACAGAGCAATGCCTCGTAAGTCACGCACGGTAGGAACATGCCCTACAAAACAAATTAAATGTTCTGCGGAGTGCTGATTAATCCCCAGGTTTCCTCACAATGTTTTCCTTCACCGTTTCAGACAAAGCAGAGTAGCAGTCTATACTCACTTAATTAAAAATGCATCTAAATCAGGTAAATCCACTTCTTTCTCGAGCCCTCCTTCCAAGGTATTTAATGCATCCTCAATATTCTGTTCAGCGGCTTTAGCTTCTATTTCCTTAACTATAAGGTCTGTTTTCACCGGCTCCGTTTGTTCCGTCTCCATTTGTTCAAGCTCCAATTGTTCTGACTCCGTTTGTTCCGGCTCTTTTGTTTCTGGCTCCCTTAATTCTGGCTCTGTTGTGTCTGTTTCTGTAGATCCCGGCTCTGTATGTTCCGGCTCCATAATTTCAGGAACAATTTGTTCTAGCTCCGTTTGCTCCAGCTCTGTGGTGTCATGGTTAAGGGGTGATGTTTCCGACTGGCTGTTGTCTGTTTGGGATGCTTGCGAGTCTGCTGTTTCAGCCTTTAAGGTAAAGATTGTATTAGATGATAAATCGAAACTTTTATAAAAATTGGATGCTTGATAAAGCCATATTATAATAGTAAATAATGAATAAAGAGATAATAAAGAGGAGTAGAGCTCTTGTGAAGGGCTCGTCTGGGGAAGTAATACCACCATACATTTTTCTGCTGCCAAGCAGTATTGCTGTGTTTGGAGTTGAGGAGTGTGGTTGCTGGTGTAATAACAGGCACATGAGGCTTAACATCTGTATGCCTCAAGTTGTTGATGGACACAGGTCAGTGCATTGTAGGGCATATTCCTATCATGCGTAACTTACGAGGCAATGCATTGTAATAGGTGATGGTTACCACTTAACATCAGGTGTGCCTGCTCAGATGGAACAAGCAGATGCTAGTTCCAACAGCTAGTTGTATAAAAAAACACTAATTTTATTTTACTCACAGCTGGATTAAATTCATCATCAGTCAACACCTCCTCATTCAACCATTCTTCTTGACTCTCCTGGCTTCCTGGAGGTTCCTGACTCTCAAACGAATCCTGGAGACGTTCCTCAACCATTTCTGTACCATCCAGTGATAAACTTTCTGCCATAGATTCTGGCAAGTTAGTATCCGCTGGCAAATCTGTAGTTTCTGGAAAATCCAAGGTTTCTGGCACGGATTCTTCGGAGACATTAGAGGCGTCGGTTATTGATTCATCTTCATTCTTGAAAAAACATTTAAAAGGTGAGTGGAAATACTTTTCTAAAATAATGAATTATTGCTTGTAATTGCATGGACTTACATTGACTTTCGGCACTTTCGCAGGCGGCTCTCCGATTTCGAACATAATGAGGTTTGTACCTTTTTAACACTCTCGTAATAATCTCCGAAATATTTATTTGTTTTGGGTACAGAAAAGTTATCCGGCCGAAAAATACTAACCTCACAAATTGGGTCCGGTTAATTTACGACCAAGTATTACACAGCCCGAAAATGTACAACCCGGAAAGCACAGCCTGGAAAACACGGCCCGGATTCCATGTACAAAATGTCCATGAAATCCGGGCCGTGTTTTCCAGGCTGTGCTTTCCCAGCACAGTCGGGATTGTACAGCCAAGATTGCACGACCATGGATTCTAGCGATGTGTCAACTCGGTTTACCAAATCGGTTCAAATAGGTTTGACGATTGAACGAGTCAAACCTATTCAGGAGTTTAATCAAATCGGTTTAAAAAATATTTCATTATTCATTAAACGCGTTATTCATTTGAACAAAAACCAGTTTTTTTCTTGATTTTTTATAACTCAACGACATATTCATGAAAAACCGTAAGTAAGTATGTTTATGTACATATGTTTTTCTTGATTTTTAACGAGAATAAAACAAGTACCAAACCAGTCGACCTTAATTACATCGGTCAATACTATTTCGGTGCCATGTATTCGATTTGGATGCAAATCGGTTTGAATCGGTTTCAAACCGATTTGCTTATTTTTTCAAACCTATTTAACCGAGTTGTGTTTTTAACCGAGCTGCCCATCGCTAATGGATTCTGTGACCATGCTCTGATTGGTCGAAAGCCTATGCTCTATTTAGATGCACTACACAGTAAGTATAGGCAAGTAGCACAGATTAAAAATTATATAAAATAAGAGAATTATTCAGATATTAATGTTAGAAAAAAATAAAATTCTGGCACTTCGGCGGCCGCTGCCGCGGCACGCTCGCTTTGCTCGCTCGCCTCGTGCGTAATTTATATGTTTTAACATAACCTAACCAATCCGAGTCGGATCAACAAGTGAGTGAGTAAGTAATTGACGAGTGTAAACAAAGCCTAAGTTTTGGCATCAAAATTTTGGTTGCGTTTTATCGGGTCGTGCTTTCCAAAGGTGTGCTGAATTTGTACGGCTTGGAATGTACAGCTTTGGATTACACAGCCATGGATTTCGCGACCAAATTGTACATCAATTCCGGGCTGTGTTTTCCTCGGCTGTACAATCCTTGGTTGTACATTATTGGCACCCCACAAATTCACAACAAACGAATTACCACAGCGTATCCTATGCCGCCAAGTGGCCGCCAAACATTCATGACTAGACCATAGATAATAAACACGCTTTCTAGATTTCGATTTTTTTTTATATCGTTTTGTGTAGCTCAACAAGTGATTCCATAAAGGGATCGGTAGACTTTGAAAGGTAGGTAATTAATATACTCGCCCTCGTTTAGTGAGTGTACTTGTTGGCCAAAAAATCTGGAGTTAGGACTTGGTAGTAAGAAATCTGAGGGGATATCTACCGTGCCTAGGGATCAAAGTCGTGAAGCTGTTTCAGTTGTTTTTTTTACTATTTGGCCAAGTTGCGTTTCTCAATGTAGGACAAAGATTCGCCATGCGCTATTTGGCCGATTTTGGCCAACTACATGGCTTCTTTCTTTTATCCTCGGTTCTTGGTAGTAGTATTGGTGAAAAAAAATTATTTTTTACTAAGGAAAGGAATTGTTTTAATTTTAGCCCAAAGTAAATATGACATAGGAGAAAAAAAAACATAGTTCTAGTTTAATAATATGTACCTATTTATTTATTAGAGTAGCTGAAACATCGAGAAGAAATCAAACTCACAAATAATGGAATATCGTGTTTTTTAATATAGTATTAGTATGTATTACTATGTGCTATAGGCCTATGTGCATCTCTTGTTAAAGAAGAAGATCTACTTCCGTTGCAGACTGTACCTGCCTAAAATACATCTGTCTGGCAGAGAACAAACATCTATGTTTTATCTACGTGATTATAGGAATCATCGTGAGGAAACCAGTTAGTATTCTAACAGCGGCGATGGGCTTGCAGTCTGTCACGTATAGAATACTACCTGCTGCAAAATGTAGGTACCTATGTGCCAAATGTATAGTTTGGACGTACCTCTGACTATCCCCCTTAGACATCCACAATGAATCTGGAGTTAGTACTTGGTACTAAGAGATCTGAGGGGATATCTACCGTGCCTGGGGATCAAAGTCGTGAAGCTGTTTCTTTTTTTTGTCTGATTAGAAGAATTATTGCTTTTTATATGTTTCGAATTTTAAATATCATTATAATGATATCAAACCTACATACCTACTAATACTTGCTTCATACTTTTTTTCTCATTTTTAAATAATATCCTAGCTTGTATTATTCTGTATTGTTAGGTAAATAAACAAACACTAATCACAAAAATGTGCGAACCTTTAACCTACGCGCACAAAGCGGAGCTATAGAGATGTGAGGACTTTTTTAATAAATAAATAACACCAGTCCGGTCATCCAGAGAGGCGGGTGCGTCTACTGGTTGTGATTCCGCCTCTGTCCATACGCGGAGTATGCCCTGGGCACCTGTCGGTATTGCCACCATTCCAGCGCTATTGTAACAGCTGCTACAACCACTGCGGCGCCTAGCACGATGCCCTTTACTAATGTCTCCATCTGTAAGGATACTTCTTCATAAAATAATAGTGAAATTACGCCCTTTCATCTTTAACTATACCTTCGTGCACAAAATACATATTATCAGAGCAAATAAGTTATAGGTACAACGTGTAACATAGTACCCCTTTAACCCTGGAATCAAGCTTTCTGCAGGTCATGGCAAATAACTATAAATTTAGGACTTTTGAAATTTCGAAAGTTTTTATTCCTGAAATGCCTCATAAACTTCTCTCTAAGAAACTAAATACACCATGATGCAGCCCTATTCACTGCTCTTGGTCTTTAGCCCTAAAGGGATTAAGGGATTAATAACACATTACGTAGGTACAAATAAAAACAATACATAGTTAGCTTGTACCTATACCACCTATAATATGTTGTCTATTAATAAACTATATACTTAGGTACCTACATATCCTTAATTACCTGCGTTAACTTTCAGCCTGCTTCGCCTGATAAGCAATTACCAATTATATGCACTCACTTGTACGTACAAAGCAGAAAAAAACCTAAGCGACTTCCATTTACTTTGCAATATTAATGCAACTATTTGGTTGGTGCTTTTCATGTCACGCACACAAGTTTAGTCGATTTTCCCCACAGCACAAACAATATTCTTCAATGTATAGAGGAATTTTACGTTCCGTTACCTTTAATTTTCAACTAAATTAGTAATCTTTAAATTACTATTTTCTAGCTTACGTCCTCGTAATCATATGTAATCGATAGATTTCGTTGAAAATAAGAAATCCCTAGCATAGCCAGCAAAGCAACCACAGAACACTATAGCAACTATCAATGCTCCACTCCAAAAATGCTTTATTTTTAGCATGATCCAGACGAACAAGGCAACAGTATACACTCAATGATTAGTTAGACAGAGAAAAATAATTTTATTCTTTTGTCTATTATTGGGAAATAACAAACTCAAACGTGACAGAAGTGTCAAACAACCAACTGTCAGTCAAATGGAATAAATAAATAAACTTCTCTCTCTCAGCTCAAAAGTTGTCGCGTCGAACAAAATAATACGAAATAACTAACTTTATCTTAGTCTGTCTGCGAAATAAATAGGTAAACAATTAAAAATGAGTGTCAGAGAAGAAGACAGGAACAAGAACTGCCCAAGCCGTGGGCTGGGGATCGCGGCCGCGGCGATAGGCGTCGGAGTTGGGGCTGCTCTGTACTACTTCTTCAGCAAACGAGAGAATCCAGCAGACGAGGGAGCGACCACCTCTGGATGGGCTAGGGAGCAACCACACGCCTTGTGAGTATCGATCAGATGATCAGAAAAGTTTAAAAATAGAACGATACCGTTTGTAGGTAGGTGGAATGAAAAGTTTTGTCCTTGCCAAAAACACGTTTGGTGCGCACTTGTGCCAACGAAACGTGGAAATTGTTTTTTTTTACAGCATTTTATTTACATACCTGCTTGAATTATTGTATAAATTACATAATGCTTCAGCTATAAAAATATTGTGCTTTAGAACATACCTACCCACTAATTTTATAATATATTTAGTACAACTACCCTATAGTTTTAAACTTTCATACTCAATGTACCTCTTATCTACTTACTGATATCATGTCCCTACAATGTTCATAATTATTCGGTATCTAACTTGCATACTTATAATAATAAATGAGAGCCATATAAAATGTAAATCTATTGAACTCATGACTAATAAATAAACATCTACACTAATAAAAAACAAATTAAAGCGGTTTCCACGGCGAGAGGAGCGGGCTATTAAGGACTGCGTTTAACACGCAAGAATAAACTGCATATTGCTCGACTATTTGTTGGTGGAAATACAAGTATGCAGTTTATTCTTGTGAGTTAAATGGAGTATTATAAAGACTAGCAATATTTGTCATACATTGGCCTGTGGCTTAGCAATTTTAGTTAATAACTGAAATGTTGTAACTTTTAAATATTTTGTGATTTTTGACATGGAAGTAACAAATTACCACCATTTTACCTGGTTTGCTACTCAAAGTTAACTTTCCACCAAATTAAACCCTTTACGGCCATGTTTTACAAATATTATACAATTTTGAATTGATACTTGAGCACTTAATTTGTGATATTGTACCCATTACAAATATTAATTATAATATTAGTTTATGTGCAAGTTTTCAAAATTATTTATATTACGTTAAAGTACGAGCATTAAGTTAGCATTTTTAATAATAATGAAGAGAAATAATTTTTTATATAAAAAAATAACAATTTTTATCATAAGATATTCAAAAACTTGCTCAAGTCTCCATTCAGTTTAAGTTCTGGAATTTGAGCCTCTGGCTGAATCGGCTGAACTCACCACACAGGAACGATCATGACTCATCATACACCACCATATCCGAGCACAGCACCACTGACACCAGCATCCACGACACATCCTCATCCAGCCATAACACCAGCTTGAACATCATGCAAGCGATATCACGGCGCCTATGGGATTCCACTGATTCTGACAGCTCAGATGAGTCTTTGACTTCTGAGGATCATAGTCAATATGATGACTCTTATGAGGACCATAGACTATATGATGATGATAATGTATCATCTCTAGGGAATCTCATTAGTGAGTCGAATGGTATAGAATCAGATTCTGATACTAATATGGAATGGGATGTGACCACTTCATCGTTGGATGTCCCGAGAGATGAGACCCGGTCGAGGTCACCAATAATGATGCAGTTTGGTGAACTGACAGTGCGTTTGCTTAACCCTCAAAGCAGTGATTGGAAGTAAGTGCATGATTCCAAACGTCTTATGTCATACCTTCATTTTTTATTTAATAAGACGCCGAGAACCGTCAAAAAACTTTCGTTGGCACATTTCAACATAACAAAATAATTATTGGGGGACTTTCCACACAGCACTATCTAGCCCCAAGAACCAACATCTCTGTTCATCACACTTTTGTGTTCTGTGTGGGTATCGAACCCACGGCCTACAGCGCAGAAGGCAGAGCTAGTACCAACTAAGCAGTGAGAGCTGTCGACCTTCGTTGAACATCGAGAAATCGTAAACAACAAAGCCTTGGAATACAATTATAAGTTTTCCTACCTAAAAGTTTTTAAGTACTTTTTAAATTTTTATACAACTAGCTGATGGAACAAGCAGATGGCCCACCTGATGTTAAGTGGTAACCATCACCTATAACATTACGTCGTAAGTCACGCACGATAGGAATGTGTCCTACCATGCACTGCGTCCATCAACTTGAGGCATACAGATGTAAAGGCTCGTCCGGGGAAGTACCTACTACCTCCATGCCAATTTCTGCCGCCAAGCAGCAACGCTGTGTTTCGGTTTGAAGAGTGTGGTTGCCGGTGAAATTACAGGCACATGTTGATGGACGCAGGACAGTGCACGTAGGGCACGTTCCTATCGGACGTGACTTGCGAGGCAATGCTATCTTATAGATCTCCATTTGCACAAGTTTAACTTAACACAGTAATTTTATATCTTATTGAAATATGCGAGCGAGCAGTTGTTTGACGGTTGTCTGCGCCTTAACACGAGATACCCAATTAAGTTTTTCTCGCCAGATCTCCATGGAAAATATTTCCAAAATATTTCAGATCGGCCGGGGAGCAAATGAGCAAGCAGAGGCAGCAAGCGTTGTAAGATTTGTGATTTGATGAGTTGATTAACTGAGTCCCACTTGCGTCTATCGGGAACCAGGCATTAGTTAGGCTGCAGTACCGTCCTGAGTTTTATTTTTCGTTAACCGTATCGTCAGGCCGTTTAAACAAAAACAATAAAATACATATTTAGGGGGCTCCCATGCAACAAATGTGATTTTTTTGCCGCTTTTATAGATAAATATTTATTGTACGGAACCCTTCAGTGAGTCCGACTCGCACTTAGCCGGTTTTTTATAAATATAATATGATTGACACTCACATACTCCGTCGGAAACCGATGAACAAAAGTAATAATAATAATAATAAAAAGTTTTTACTCAGAAAAGTACACATGACAATACATAGGAGTCTCAGACAAAATAAAAAAGTAAGTACTTTTTTATTTTGTCTGAGATAGGAGTAAGATTTATCACCTAGCTTTAAGACGTTTCAAAGTGATCCTTGTGATTTTATTGAATAAATACCTTTTGACTTTGACTATAGGTACAATTTGTTTTGACTTTCATGTCACATGTGGACCGATTTGGTAGCGCACTAACCTCCACCCTAGGAAAAACCTGTGTTGTGGGGGTTAGTTCTGTCCTGTAGGTACATACATGTTTTTTATCATAGTTTAAGTTTTTTTTTTTACAATAATATTATACCTAGGCGCTATCGCTGCTTCTTTTTTTAGATAAAAGTTCTGTGTAACGTTATCTTAGTAGACGCAAGTGAGGACCGAGTGGTTTTTGAGTACTTATTGCATGTCAACATTTCGGGGGATAGTGGTGGAGGCTTGTACTCCAATAGTTGATCACGAAGCTAAGATGTTATTGCCTCCGGTGATTATTAGCCTCAATATATTCGATCACCAAGCTGGAGCTTCATTATTGTAACATTGTAACAAGGATCATACAAAACAACGGTAGGAACCAAGTCATAAGTTTGTTGCCTGTTCTTCTAGGCTTGGTCGCGTGGAACTGGCACCTTGATTCACCTAGATAAAAGGCGAGCACAACTGCTAGTAGCGCGTTTACATTTAGACATTCGCGCTGCCATTCGCGTGGATGGAAATGTTGCCGTCCCATTCTCGCATTGCCCAAGTCCCTGCGCCTGTCTCTGCATGTCTCTGCACATTTCCACGGACATGAGCTGAGTGTAAACGGGGTATAATGTACCTCTCGCTCGCACGTTTTAACATTTTGAAAGATATAATATTAATGAACTAATTTTTGAAAAATCTAAGTTGTGTGTAACGCAAACCAGTAAATCAAACTTTTGAGTGGAAAACTTGTATCGATCAAAATGAAGTTTTTACTAAACTGTGTGCAATGTTATTGCACACAACTTGGTTGATTGCGATTTTTCTAAAATGAGATTAGAGATTTTATATCTTTCAACATGTCGAAAAGTTCGAGCGAGAGGCACATTAGCTCTTGTCTTCGCCTTATTACCCCGTTTAACTCGGCTCATGTCCGTGGAAATGTGCAGAGACTTGGGCAATGCGAGAATGTAAACAGGCCACTTCCATGTCCACTCGCGTTGCCCGTGTTGTGAACACACATTGCCGGCGACGCTGCCGCAGACATATGGACGGCAACATTTCCGTCCACGCGAATGGCAGCGCGAATGTCTAAATGTAAACGCTGTATAATGTCTCTGAGTCGCATTAAGTGCTTGTTTTACCATCTCTGACTCTGAATAACGTATAACGAAAAAGATTTCCATCCCTTCTCTAGAAACTTCAAGAAAAAGACGGAAATATTTTTATCTGTAAAGCTTCGTACTCATATTCGGTATCACTCGATAGTTTTACTCCAAAACGAGTAAATATTAACGTGTGGACCGCAAAACTCACAGCTCGATGCGTGAGTTATGCAGTCCACACGTTAATATAGTGATACCGAATGTGATTACGGAGCTTATAGGAATGGTAATAGAAGAGGTTAATCAGAGACTGAAACAGGACTTACGGCCGGTTTCTGAAAGCCCGATCAAAACTAATCGGATGTCAAGTCACTTGCTATCTCTATCTAATTCGATGTAATAGCTGAAATGGCGAGTGACTTGACATCCGATTAGTTTTGATCGAGCGTTCAGAAACCGGCTGTCAGAGACTGAAACAGGACTTAGCATAAGGTGTCATATTGTAAATTGTGTTGTTTTTTTGTTAGTTTGCATTGTATTTTATAAAGATTGTGATGTCGTCAATGGTTTTATGTGTTTGAAATTTTAAACTAACTGGTTACCTACGTATTTAGGTTAAGTAGTTTAGAAATGTTTTTATTACACAGTTTAGTAAATTTTAATTTTGATCGATACAAGTTTTCTTATTCAATAGTTTGCATAAGTACAAAATATAGTAAAGCCATCTTTTGAGTAGGGAAACTTGTATCGATCAAAATTACATTTTTACTAAACTGTGTGCAATTTACGATTGCACATATGATTTGCAGCTGCACCAATATCAGTTTTGTTTTGGTGATGGAGCAAGTAGATGATCAACCCGATGTTTGTGGTAACCATCACCTGTAACAAAGCATTGCCTCGTCACGCATGATAGGAACGTGCCCAACGATGCTCGCCCTGCGTCCATCAACTTGAGGCATACAGAAGTAAAGCCTCCTGTGCATGTAATTACCCCGGCAACCACATTTTCAACCAACCGAAACACAGCAACGCTTGTCGGCAGAAAATGGCAT
Source organism: Chloroclysta siterata (assembly GCA_932294275.1). Lineage (NCBI taxonomy): Eukaryota > Metazoa > Arthropoda > Insecta > Lepidoptera > Geometridae > Chloroclysta > Chloroclysta siterata. The sequence goes on from OW028595.1 coordinate 6,770,400, forward strand.
GGTTGTACCGCGGTCCGGGGATGCTAGAACATTGCTGCCATCAACCCAAGGTTCTCCGTTATTTTAAGGAGTTGTGCTGGCTGGGGTGAGGTTAGCAGGGGGATAATGCACAATACACCCCACTGCGGGACGTCAGTGCAGATCTTATTCCCCACCACGAATCAGAATTCGCTCTGATTTCACCATGCTGTCTTAGATTAACAGAGGATTAAAGGGCCGTTAAATATGTCAAAATGTACGCGTTTGACATGTAAGGTTAGATTTAACGGCATGTTAACTTTTATTATAGTCGCGTTAAACACTCGCTGCAAACTCTGTCATAAATTATCGGAACGGGACAGCAATATTGCTCTCTCTCTCTCTCGCACTTAGGAGAACGGCACGATCCTTTTGTTTAAGCGCAGAGATGTGCATTATTGGAGTCGATAAGAACTATCGATACATACTCTCTGACCGCGCAACCACCGGGCGCCCTCACCGGGCGGAGTCATTCTTTTTATCGATAACGTGCATGCGCCCGCGCCGAGTACTCTCAACACTAGTGTTATGAAGATTTATGACCGAGTTTGCAGCGAATGTTTAACGCGACTATAGTAACTGACAGTAAAATCAGCTCTTAGAATAAGGCATGGGGGTAGTTCTTCCACGGATGAGCCGTTTACAAAAAGTTCTACTAAAAACTAGACAAGAACTGAAATAATTCGAATATTATGACTTTGCAGCCGCGACCGCTCGTGGTCCCTCGAGGAATGCTCCATCTGCTTCGAAGTGATGCTCAAAGACCAGGAGGTGCTGTCTCTCCCCTGCGCCCATCGCTTCCATCAGGGCTGCGTGCTGCCGTGGCTTCAGGAGCAGCAGACTTGTCCTAACTGCCGGAAGGCGTCTTAAGGTAAGGATATTAGTGGGCGTTCCACACTGCGCTATTTAGCTTGTAAATTACGAATTAAAAACTTTAGCTCGCTTTACTCAGCGCAGCGAGCAACGCGGCGAGGGAGAAGGGCGTGCAAATGTATGAAATAAGTAGCCACGAGACTCGAACCCGCGCCATGGTCTAAGTTTATCCTAAATGTTGGTAAAATATATGTCCACCCATGCAAAGCTGGGACAGGCCGCTAGTATGTATATATTTTTTTTTAAATAAACTTTGTATTTTCAGAATCTCGATAACAGCAGTCACAAGAGGTCCTTCGGGCTGGCTCGAAGAACCTCTGCTGTAAGGTTGATAATCTTCTGGAAGATGATTACTCGAATAATTTAACACCATTATTCTAAGTTATTTATTCCAAGTCTTGAGTTAAGTTTTTCGTTTTTAAAAACAACGACCATCGACTCATATTACTCCAACTGCTGTCGCTAGTGTAATAGCTCCGCTGGTCTTGATCTGAATGTGCAAAGAACTGTATCAAGTTTGAGAACAAAATGTACTTAATAAAAATCTTCAGGCCTTTATCAACCTGTGCATAATGCGACTATTAAAACAGCTTTAGGAACGAATGACATGAAACTAATAATACTGACTTATAAAATTATGACCTAGATTTGTATGTTATTCGAATTGTAGATGAAATGATGTATTCTCGTTGACTATTTCTGTCTAGAATCATTGTTTAAACATTAATGCTGGCACTGCACATGACTATTCTATGACTATTATCGTGCGTGACTTACGAGGCAATGCTTTGTTATAGGTGATGGTTACCACTTAACATCAGGTGGGCCATCTGCTATTTAAAAAAAAAACCCTAAAATTTTCCGACAAATACCCGTGTAATATTCAATATGTGTCATGCATGACTCATGTATGATCGAGAAACTTTAAAAAATATACATACTTATCTTGCACAAAACTTAAGGATTAAAAGTCCTCTTAATAGTTTTAAGTCAGGGCCTAATCACGAATGAATTTGACTTTAGTGTCGTAAACGAATCGTATCCCTATCTACAATACATTAAGGTCGTATACAACGTGTAAACGACTGTACGACATTAAATTAATACACGTGTAGTACTACTATCTAGTATTGATTTAAAAAAGGTTTTATTAACATTCATTCATAATTGAGATTTTTTTATTTTCAAACAAACTAAATATCAGAATAAGCATAAAATTATTGAACATTCTGTATAAACACACAAACAAAGCAACGTACGTTCATTCAATGCCGCGCCCCGCGCGCCGAAACCGCACATACATACCTACTACGACTAAACCTAAACTGTGCCGCGCGCCCGTGCCTAAAGGTGAACGCCCTTTCAACGCGGGCGCGCGGGCGACGGCGGCGTCTTTGATTCGCCGATATAATAGAGCAACGTTAGCATGTAGGAAAAATAAAACTAGTTAGGTACCTCAAATCCGTACGTTTCCAATATGCTCACGTTGTTGCATGTTGCACATACAAATGAATGCACTGAAGAGCTCCTTCAACTGTTCTAGAGTTGGTTTTGTATGCCTAGTTTCACAATTATCTTTCCCTTCATAATACAAGTTCTGCATTTTGATGACATTAACAAGACACACACACTCACACAAAAAGTCTATTTCGCGGTACCAAATCTAGACACTAGTCACGAGTAATAACACGAATTTACAATTTTCAAAATTAGATATGTCAAGGTCGCTACCAAGGCGATTGTTTACTAAATAATAATGTCTTTCACTGGCCACCGGGCGGCAGCGTGGCAGATAGTGGGGCGCGCTACGTACCTATCTGTCTCTATCACACACGTAAGCGGAATGATATCTGTCCTTGTCGCACAGCGAAATTTTACAATGTGAGCGCACAAATATGTTTCTTATGCGGTCTAACGCGTATAAATATGATATCTCTGTCCTTTTTTTCGTTTGATTGATGAGTCACATGACTTCATGACCCCGGAAATTTGACCTCATCACCGGCGATTAGAGATACAGGTTGCATAGAAATTATTTATTGGAAAAGTATCGATATCTCGATAAATATTCAGGCTTTTTTGATAAAACCAACTGCTAAAATCTAAAAATGCAATTAGGAGTACGTGTTTCAATTTAATGTCGTACATGACTTTACACCTTGTATAATAGCTTTAGCTACGTACAACAGTGGCCTAATCACGAATGAATTTTGACATTTATGGCGTTAACAAAAGAATCGTGCCGTTCTCCTAAGTGCGAGAGAGAAAGCAATATTGCCGTCTCGTTCCGACAATTTATGACCGAGTTTGCAGCGAGTGTTTAACGCGGCTATAACGCTAAATTCGTTCGTGATTAGGTCCCGGACGGCGATTGTCAGCTTTTTAATAATTGGTAAGTTAATAAGATATGATTATAATGTTGATGTTATATTGTATTTGATCTTGAAAAATCTAGTCCAAATTCTATGGAAAAATAATTAATTATTGTAACATAAGAACGAGATATTTGCCATGATGATTTTTGTGGGTTTAATAGTTTTTCGATAATAGAAAAAAAAATATTAGGGAAATCATAATATATTTATTAGAAAAAACATATGTTTATTAGAAAAAACATATGTTTATTAGAAAAAACATGTTTTTTTCGCGTTCACAGTGTTGGTTCCTTAGAAAAAGTTAATCATATTGATGGGTACTTTTGCCCCCTCAAGTTTTAAGTACCTACAAGTATTTGAACAACTTGCATAATGGCGGTTATTTTCACGAGAAACTTTACATATAAATTATTCATAATATAATTTTTAAGTTTTTACTTTTGTTTGGTGATTTTTAAGGAGTTATTCCGTTTCTTAGTAATGAAATAAAAAAAATCTAAAGTTATAATGTTAAATTAGATTATATTTCAAGTTTATATACGGCCGGTTTCTGAAAGCTCGATCAAAACTAATCGGATGTCAAGTCACTCGCCATTTCAGCTATTACATCGAATTAGATAGAGATAGCAAGTGACTTGACATGCGATTCGTTTTGAGCGGGCTTTCAGAAAGCGGCCGTTAATGTGTATAATTAAATCATTTTCATAAGAAACTGAATATTTACTATGACTTTCAAGTTAAACTTTAGTCTGATAATAATAATAATCTATTTAGTTTTTTATGAAAATTGTGATATTTTTAAAAGTTATAATGTTAAATTTGATTCAAATTCAAGTGAATTCGTAGATGTTGGTTAATGTATATTAATGTATAATGTTATTGAAGTTATTTTCACGAGAAAAGAAACATTATCTATAATTTTCAAGTTTAACATACCTACATATTGTCGCCAAGCAGCGTTGCTGTGTATCGGTTTGAAGAGTGTGGTTGCCGGTGTAATTACAGGCACACGAGGCTTAACATCTGTATGCCTCGAGTTGATGGACGCAGGGCAGTGCATCGTAGGGCACGTTCCTATCGTGCGTGACTTATTAGGTAATGCTTTGATAGGTGATGGTTGCAACTTAAAATCAGGTGGGCCATCTTCTTCCATCAGATAGTTGTATTAAAAAAAAAAACAAAAGTTACTATGCAAATGTTACACATAATACCTTTTTGAAATATAAAAATTATTAAAAAATAGTACATGCACTAAATATTGTGATTTAATAAATGATGTAAGGTGCTCCGGGGTAAGATCGGATCTGGGGTAAGATCGAATAAATCGAATATCTCCATAATGTAGGGTATTTTTTGATTCTTGGCAACATTGCCAGCAGCGCCATTTTGTTGGGCCCATCCCACTAGTCGCCGCCAGTCGATCGGACCATCAGCGCGCATTTCATTCACTCGGATATGAAAAGGTACATAAAATGTGATTTTTTAAGGATCCGGACTTACCCCCGGCAACTTTAATTGTAAATTCTGGTATAACGGCTGTGTTTTTTACGAGTTTTGTGGCTTATCATATTAATGCGGCAACTTGTTTGCTGATTAAAGTGGTCTAGACACGCTAGAACTGTATGTAGCCTGAGATCCGGTCTTTCCCCATCAAAATTTGAATGGGTAAAGTTCGGATGAATTCTGTCCGATCTTTCCCAACTGTAAAATATAAACAGTTTCTCAAACTTTTAAAAAAATATTTGAACTAAAAAGGCATTTGCTAGAGGTAGTACCTACCTACGTCGCTCAATTTTTTTTATTTTGTGTTAATAAAAGCCTGTTAATAAAAGCTAAAAGCTGTAATTATGTATGTACGGTACGTAATCCCATGCACGCTTAGCTTGCGCACACTTTTAGCTATGGTGTGTTTATTTTATATTTATTATTATGCCTAGAAACTACAAAAAAAAATCTCTGCGGGCGACTTCCTACTCAAAAAAGATTTGAAGAAATGACTTTTAATAGAAATAAGTAATTTATGGTTAATAATTTATTAACTAGATCTAATTTGCTTCATTGATCAGGCTGGTTAGTTATTAAAACCAACTATGAGGTGCTTGCTAAACCTTTGTATCTCCGTATTTGACCTACGCACCATAGTTAGAGTGGAGGTGCCAAAGTTTGAGAAACATAGAAACTTCATTTTTTCTGAACCGGGGTAACATCGGATTATAAGAATGAAAAAAACAATATTTTGCCTCTCACTTTTGTCATTGAATCAGTATCTCGAAAATCTATATTGATGCTTTATTATTGGATAAAACCGGATATTTTCATTATGGGTAGCTTATGTTTGGAGCTACAGAGGCGATTTTAGAATGTAGTCCGATGTTACCCCGTCAAGGTCCGATCTTTCCCGTGGTTTTATAAAAATTACTATCACTTTAATCCCCTATAACTCGGCCACCGTTGTGTTGAAAGGGTTATCGGATATACCGATTTATAAACCTGTCTTTTAAGCAAAGCTCTAACTAAATTTTAAGTTAGCCGACATTTTCATAGTCGAGAAAAAAAATATTTTGCAACATACGAATGGTTTGCTAAAAAACCGTCCGGTCTTACCCCGGAGCACCCTAATCTATAATTTTTATGAATAAAAATCAACAAACGGTTAATACATTTTTTTATTAATAAAAACCTTAAACTTAAAAATAACTCATATTTAAAAAATAAATGCATCTTCTTTTCAATATAGTTAAAATGATTTTGACTAAAAAATAGCCATGTTGTGATCTACCCTCATGTGGTGGGTCCATGCTTGTATGTCTTGAAAATCCTGAAAGTAAAGCAGTAGAACGGTGAAGGAAAACATCGTGAGGAAATTATGTAGTTTCATCAATTTGTTTTACATGTTTCCATTGTAATTAATTTGCTATCTTAGAAGTTTAGTTATGTCTATAAAATTGAGGTGACATTTAACACAATAATTTAAATTTAATTTAATTTTAGGCCTATTGATTTTGTTGGTTTAACTTAATAATAAATAAATGAAACCAGTTAGTATTCTAACAGCGGCGATGGGCTTGCAACCTGTCACGTATGGAATACAAACTACTCTCTCTTGTCGTGTCACTAGTTTCTTTCGAAACAGTGTGGTGAAAGGATCTTAAGTGCGCCTCAAGAGGATCCTTTCGAGCACTCGACACATGTTATAGAACTTTTTAGGTTGTACGATATGCCGGTTTCCTCGCGATGTTTTCCTTCACTGGCATTGTGCACATACATTTTTGAAAAAAAAATTCATTGGTGCACGACCGGTTTCGAACCCACGACCTTAGGATCGAAATACGGGGCCGCTACCACAATCAGCGTTGCTGGCGGCAGAAAAAGGCGTGGTGGTTGTACCTCCCCGGACGAGCCACACACAAAGAGCTCTACTACACTTATATACTGTGCTTGTAATGTAGCTTAGGTACTCACATGGTGGCAGTACTGGCAGGCGTAAAGTTGCAAGGCGTGAGTATGCGCGTGCGCACGGAACGTGCCTGCGTCTGCGCATACTAGCCCACACGCGTCGCATATCACTCCCTCTGGAAACATTACCTATAGTTGTTCTAGTCGTCTCGCTAGTCCTTTCGAAACAGTGTGGTGAAAGGATTTTAAGTGCACCTCAAAGAGGCCACGGTCTGTCCGTTACACTATAGTATACCTTCTAGAAAGCGCTGGTGATCCTAAGGCCGTGGGCTCGAAACAGGTCGTGTTTTCACAGTGCCAGTCCTCTCAAACGGTGAAGGAAAACATCGTGAGGAAATCGGCATGTCGTAGAATCTAAAAGTTCAAAGACACGTGTCGAGAGCTCGAAAGGAGCCTATTTGAGCCGCACTTAAAATCCTTTCACCACACTGTTACTGCTACTACTTTCTAAGTAGGTACCTTCTAAAGTGCCCTGCAAAGTCTCCTCACGGATGTAGGAAGTGGACGCCAGTTCCAGCTTTGGTTTCTTCTGTTCGCGCGGCTCGAAGTATGGACATGCTGCGAGTCAAAAGGTATTTATTCAGTAGAATTACAAGGATCACTATGAAAGCTAGGTACAGTACAGGTATGTAGCTAGGCACTAGGTGCCAGTTCCACGCGACCAAGCCTAGAAGAAAAGGCAACATTAAAATGTGTCCAAGAGTCTTGTAGAAAGTGACGAGCACATAACGTCTCAGTGACGATCACTTGAACCGGACTTTGTCTATATTTCAGCAGTAGGGATATAAATTTATAAAATCATAATAAAAATATTTAATTGATCGAGTGAGCGAAGCGAACGAAGATCTTAGTTTCAACTTGGGCGATTTGGCATTTTATGTATGTATGTATGTATGTATGTTTGTCTGGCCATAACTTTCGAACCGTTGTACGGATCTGCATGAAATTTGATAAGTCGATAGCTTGTACTTGAGAAATTTACTGGTAAGTATATGAGTAAAATCGGATGAAGGGTTATTAAGATATGGGGTTTTTTAAGGGGGCAAAAATAAAATAAGTGACATAAAAAAATCAAGTTACATGTCATATGAAAGAGCTTCGTTTGGACATTCCAACACAATTTTTACTTTTTTTTTTGGACGCTCGGTTTTTGAGATAAAATAATAAAAGTTAAATTAAGATAACCAGCGATCCAAGAGCTCCCATCTCTAAGAGTTTCGTTGGCATCAAGGTTTTTCTACTGGTTGGCCAGTTACTTTGCTTTTTCTTATTTTTTTTTCTTGAAATATGTTAAGGAGGTACTCAGTTCTCATAAAATGGTGACAACGACCAGGTTTGATGATGGAGCCAAGGTCTGTTCAACGGAACTCTTCAATAAATAGGCCAATAGAGTTGAAACTTGGTTACCGTACCAAGTTAGAAGGCGGTAGTCAGAAAAAAAGTCCAAGCATAATGTTTGGACTTGCCTCTGACTATCACCTACTCAAAGTTTTGGTGCGTTCGTCGGGTCGCATCACGAGATCTCAGTTCGGGGCGAACTACTAGTAGTATATTTTTTTTTATATCATAGTATTTATTATTAAATATCTTTATTTTAAAGACATTCTCGACAAAATCGAGTGACAAAGACGAGTGAGCTTCTAATTCTTTTTGAGATAAATGTGAGAGAATTAATTACTTTTTGTGAATTACTCGGCACCAATTTAAGGAATTACATAATCCGCAAAACTACCCGCATTTCATAAAATTATCTAATTTTATATTGTCAGTCTGAGGTAGTATTCTAATTTGGACATTAGCTTAAACAGTTCTCTGTTTACGCTAAAGTTCAAATATACCCAATTTTATAATATACACAATTTTAGTTCGTTAGCTGTTGCAACAGAACGGCCGCCAATTAAAATTATTATATTATGCTCTGATTTCATCATGCTCTGTTAGTTATCAGCTCTACGTAAGCACGTGTCTAATATGATTCTTGTAAAATGTAACTAGCACGACAGTAGCTGATCTAAGCCGGTTCGGGGACACATTTTGTTTATTCAAATTTGAGCTCTATGTAGTAAGTGTTTGTAGAAGTGTTAGGGTTCATTTTACGTTGTTTTAGTGAGTAAATAGTGTGTCCAACGTCTCAGTGACGATCAAATGATCGACATCGAAACTGTATATGGTCAGATGAGTAACTTTTATTCGCATCTAAGTAAATCTACCTCTATTTAGTAATATCGAAAAATGTTTTGACAAGATCCTATCGAAACCAATTATTTTATGCAGTTCTTACGTCCGTGTCCAACATGAGTCTTGTAGAATGTGACTAGCACGTTGTCCAAAGTCTCAGTGACGATCATATGAGCCGGACACGCCTTGCCAGTCTTGTAGATTTGACGCTCTGGGGCTGGACGCTTTCCTTTACCCTGCAAACAAATGTACCATAACTCTTAGGCATTTTTTATTATTAATTCTACTAATATTATAAACGCGAAAGTTTGTAAGTACATATAGATGGATGGATGGATGGATGTTTGTTACTCATTCACGTAAAAACTACTGAATGGATTTTAATGAAACTTTATAATAATATAGTTTATACAGAATAACACATAGGCTAAAATTTATAAAGATATTGTGTGACTAATCCTGCGGAGACGAAGTCGCGGGCACCAGCTTGTATTACCAATAATGCATAAAATAATGAACTTAAAATACAGCGGAAACAACTTTCACAAAAAGGCACGTGTAATTGGTAAATTATTGTGGGGTGGTGTGTGTTTGTAGGCAGATATGTAAGTGTAGTATAATACTGCGTTTACATTTAGACATTCGCGCTGCCATTCACGTGGACGGAAATGTTGCCGTCCATATGTCTGCGGCAGCGTCGCCGGCAATGTGTGTTCACAACACGGGCAACGCGAGCGGCAACGCGAGCGGCAACGCGAGTGGACATGGAAGTGTCCTGTACCCTAAGTATGAGTTTTGCTTACCATATTTGGTTTTTCGTTTTACGTTTTTGTTCCGTGTTCATTGCGGGTTTTGTAAGAAGACGCGATAGAGATACCGATACGGAACTTTATGTTGCAAATATGATGAAAATTTGTAGTAGAACCTTAAGTTCAATATCGGTATCCCTATCGCGGCTTCATACAAAATCCGCAATGAACACGGAACAAAAACGTAAAACGAAAAACCAAATATGGTAAGCAAAACTCATACTTGGGGTACTTTACATTCTCATATTGCCCAAGTCCCTGGCCCATGTCTCTGCACATTTCCACGGACATGAGCTGAGTGTAAACGGGGTATATGAGTGATTGTAAGTTTTAGTCCTCCTGAGAACACCAGCCAAGAGTATGTGTAACAGAAGATACTGTGTGTGGTGGATTTATTTATCATTTATTGCACAAAACACAATGTTATAGCACAAAAAGAGGGCTTATTGCACAAGCATTTTCTACCAACCCCCCTAAGTAGAGGTATAAACCTAGAATGACATGCGACAAATATCAAGCGAATAACTTAATAACTACCTAGGATTAGGGTGTGTTAAGGTGTGTAAGGTGTGTGTGGATGTGTAAGGGTGAGTGGATGTGTAAGGGTGAGTGGATGTGTAAGGGTGGATGTTAAGGGTGTGTGGATGAATGTGTCATAGGTGCTTCTGAGAATACCAGCCTTAGAGTAGACTGACCTGGTATACGTAGACTCCAGACTGACTGCACATGTAATGAGACCTTACTCCTTCTATAGTCTGCTTGCTGGCAGTGGTCTTGCGGTATCTGAACTTCGTCTCTTCCTGTACCGCGCTTTTGAATAGGAGGAAGTCTGAAATATTGCCATAGCATGGTTTTTACCCAGTTTTTATTACACTTAGGAGTTTAAAGCCTGAGCTCGGTAGCCCATGGCCTGGCAATACCCATGGCCTGGCAATATCCATTAATAAGACGTGATGATGGATGATGAAATGTATTGAACTGCAGTTGCTCGTGCACCAACTCTAGACGATAGACGACGGATGACGGACGATGGACGATGTATCACGGACCATGGACGAGGGACGATGTACCACGGACTATGGACGATGGACGATGTACCACGGACTATACTATGGATCATAGACGATGGAGGATGTACCACGGACTATACTATGGAACATGGACGATGGACGATGTGCCACGGGCTATGGACGATGGACGATGTAGTACCACGGACTATGGACCATGGACGATGGACGATGTACCACGGACTATGGACCTTGGTCTATGAACGATGTACCACGGGCTATGTACGATGGACGATGTAGTACCACGGACTATGGACCATGGACAATTGACGGTGTACTACGGTCTATGGACCATGGACGATGTACCACGGACTATAGACGATGGTCGATGTGCCATGGGAGATGGACGATGTATCATGGACTATGGACGATGTACCACGGACAATGGACGATGTACCACGGACTATGGACGATGGACTACCGACTACGGACGATGGACTATGGATGCTTTAGAGCACTGACCGTCCATATTGTGAAACTGCAGTTGCTCCACGTGCTCGTGCACTCGGTGCGCGTGCAGTAAGTGCGCGCTGAAGTGAGATCCGTAGCTCACTCGCTCAGAGCACAGCGGACAGATAAACGCCTTGCGTTTTTCCACCTGTGGGTGCAATTATTTTAAAAAATTACATATAAGAGCTCTACTACTCTTCTTTTTCTAGCTGTTTCAGCTTTGAATATTACCTCGATACCATGGGACTTCCAAAGATGCTTGTTCAATATCTGCTTCTGGCTGAAGTCACGACTGCAGAGGTGGCATTTCTTGCGTTCGCGCTGCACAAATTTTGCCGTCTGTTCCGTGCACAGTTTCACTACAAAGTTAATCATAATCATACAGTCCACCAAGTGTCCATACCAGCCTTCACAGCTCAGTTGGTAGTAGCTCTGCCTTCTGTGCCGTAGGCCGTGGGTTCGATCCCCACCGAGAACAAACATTTGTGTGATGAACATAATGTTTGTTCTCTATCTGGGTGTTATATAATATTATAAGTATGTATTTACAAAAAAAAAGTATATAAGCAGTATATCAGCTATCTGGTTCCCATATCACAAGCTTAGTTTGGGGCGAGATAGTGCTGTGTGGAAAGTCCACCAATATTTATTATTTATTTTATTATACCCTTTTAAGTCTGAGTTTAGTTTTTTGGAGAGTTTTTTAACCCATTTCATTAAAAGGAGGTTCTCAATTCGACTGTATTTTTTTAAGTCAAAGTCAAAATGTTCAATAAAATCACAAGGATCACTTTGAAACGTCTTAGAGCTAGCTGGTGACTCTAGGTGCCAGTTCCACGCGTTTAAATGTTTGTTACCGCATAACTCCGTCATTTATGAAGCGATTAGAAAATTCTTTTTTGATTTGAGAGGATATTTCTATTTATACTTTCAGATTGATGAATATCCTTTAATAGAAATTTCATCAAAATCGTGTACTTAGTGATTTAGTGGCAGCGGTATTCCGCATTCCGATTAAGGTCTTGGGTTCGAAACCGGTCGTACAATGAGTTTTTCAGTACTCTCAAACGGTGAAGGAAAACATCGTGTGGAAACCGGCATGTCATAGAACCAAAGTTCTATAACATGTGTCGAGTGCTCGAAAGGAGCCTCTTGAGGCGCACTCAATATCCTTTCACCACACTGTTTCGAAAGAAACTAGTGACATGACGAGAGAGATCAAAATCGATTCAGCAGTTTGGCTTTTATTATCAAATTAACAGGAAATTATTTGTCATCCAAGTAAATGAAATTGCGTATTTAGCGCTTTTATACTTTCAGTGTGTTTGAAATCAGTTTTTTTTGCAGATAAGTTATTTGTATGGAGATTCTATACGCACCTCTATAGGCTGTGCTGAAAACTCCATAAAAAATCGGCCAAGTGCGAGTCGGATTCGCGCACCGAGTGTTCCATACAAACCTGTGGGTACACAAGGTGTTCCAATACTTGTGTTTAAAAACTTTAGGGGGCTAAAGTACCCATCAATATGAATAACTTTTTCTAAGGAACCAACACTGTGAACGCGAAAATAAAACAGCTGTTTCATATAAAAGTTCACCTACCTGGCTAAAATGTATGAAACAGCTGTTTTTTTTCCCGTTCACAGTGTTGGTTCCTTAGAAAAAGTTATTCATATTGATGGGTACTTTAGCCCCCTGAAGTTTTTAAACACAGGTATTGGAACACCTTGTATAAGTAAAAGTTATGGTATTTTTATTTCTAAATGAAATTCATAACATTACAATGTCTAATCCTTAACATTAGTAAAAATTTATGCTTTTCGCAATTTTTCCTTTAACTGTGCTCTTAAGACGTTGCTTAATTCGTACCAAAGTTCAAGATTCTGAGTTCACGGGAAGTACCTTCTAGGTTTTGATTCCCTTGCGAGTGTTGAAAATTTATAATTTGCTTATACGGCTGTATCTTTTGATTACGTTGGCTTAGAAGTTTGATTTTTTCACAGCTCCAAGGGACAGTAGACCTGAGTATTTGATATGAATTTCAGCTTGATAACTCCACGCGTTCCTGAGAAAATGGGTCTTGACAGACAGACAGACGGACAACAAAGTGATCCTTTATGGGTTCTGTTTTTTCCTTTTTTTCCCAAACGAAAAACAAAACTCGGACTACCGGTACTGGTTTATAAGTTGTTTCAAAGTGATCCTTGTGATTTATTCTGTAATACTTACATCCATGCTTCATGCGTAGATGTGTGAAGCAGGCCTTTTTGCTAACGTATACGTTCTCGCAGAAATGGCAAGGATACTTCCTGGTGTCCAGCTCAGTTTTACCGTGGCATCTGGCAACATCAAGGGGTTCGGGAGATCGCTTTTAGCGATAAGACCGCCCATTGTACCTCTAGTTTTTTTAAGTATCGTTCCTATCAAATTTATGAACTTACAAGCTGGTGCCCGCGACTTCGTCTGCGCAGGATTAGTATTTCGAGTAGCTTATATTAGCGTGGCGTAGTACCTACATATTATGTGTAACTCTAGCGGTTTTGGCAGCGCACGCCAGAATAGCTCGCAGATGGTAGATTTTTTCCTACTTACTTGACACTTATCGTCATATTTTGGACAATTCACACAATATCTTTATAAATTGTAGCCTATATGTTATTCTGATGTATAAGCTATATTATTGTAAAGTTTCATTATAATCCATTCAGTTGTTTTTACGTGAAAGAGTAACAAGCATCCATCCATCCATCCATCCATACTTACAAACTTTTGCGTTTATATAAGTGCTCGAAAGGCGCACTTAAAATCTTTTCACCACACTGTTTCGACACTACTAGTGACACGACAAGAAGAAGGGCTGTGCATCTTAGGGCGCTTTCATATCATGTGTGACTTAACAGGCAATGCTTTGTGATAGGTGATGGTTAACACTTAACATTACGTGTTAAAAAATATAAACATATATGGGAGGCCTATGTCTAGCAGTTTTGTACGTGTGTTTTTTAACAAAGAATGGTGCTCAAAATCGTGCTAGGCAAAACGTCGAGTGTGAAAACCGCGCGCTAGTTTACGCCGCGCGTCACTAACGCGAGCGATTTTGACGCGAGCTATATAACACCGCGTGCTCACCAAAGTGAGGCTTCGAACCATGGAGGTAGTATATACTAAGGCATGCTCCCGGTACTGATCAGTATCGAAATTCCCGGTAATTTCGATACTGATCAGTACCGGTACTCCACAAAGCAAGTACCGGTACTTTCGATACTTTCGATACTCGATATCACTCATAAACTATCGATGTTTTCTAGTACAATATACATCAATTTCCATAAAAAAACACTAGCAATGCGTTCAGTTTCACTTTTCTATTTATATTTCTATGTTTTAACGACTTAAGAACCTCACCATTTAACAAAGTTCTAATTAAATCCAAACAATTTTAAGTATTACGATTACTTAGTTAAGAATTTAAGTTTTAATACGCTGTCTTCCTAAAATAAATAAATAAAATATCCAATTACACATTTTTCGACCTCTTCATTTGATGAAAATTTTTGGCCACCGAATTTTTTTTTGAGGTTTGGGAACAGATGGAAGTCTAAAATTTAAGGTTAAGTCAGGAGAATAAGCTACGTAGAAACCACAATCTTGAATTTGAGGCATGGATTCAATCCATCCAGATTAAACAAGATTTTCTATCTCAGTAATCTTGGGCATTTCTCTTTAATTTCTTCTAACGACCGACGCAAAAGGGTTAAGTAATATGCCGAGCTAATGGTTTCGCCCTTAACGAGGTGGTCCACCATGATGACACCCTTAGCATCTCAAAAAACTGACACTTGACTCCTTGCCAGCCGACAAAACTGATTGCGCTTTCTTTGTGGTCGGTTTATCGTTTTTTTCCACAGTGGTGAACTCAGATTACATCAGAGGGCTTATTACGAGTTTAGTGCCAATCGAGTGCCGATCGTCGATCGTTACGATACACCGAATTTTCTATGAAAAAAAAACGGTTTCTCAAAGAATACGCTAGATGCCGTTGATTTATTTTCATAGAAAATTCGGTGTATCGTAACGATCGACGATCGGCACTAAACTCGTAATAAGCCCTCTGTTATCTAATGTGCTATAAAAATCTTGATGGTCAGCCTCAAACATGACAATACAGTCGCAAGACTTTGTGAGCTTAACGCGCTTTTGTTCAACTGAGAGCAACATGGGGACCAACCTAGCTGAGACCTTAGAAAATCCAAATTAATTGACAATTATGTTTTTTGTATGTTCATTGGAGATGGTCGAAGTGTGTGCAATCTCTCTGAAATCAGATGATCAGTATTCGGTCTTCCCTGATGAGATTACAAACCTTTTCATTGTTTTCAGGTTTGAATTCTGTGACCCACTTTCTTACAGCCTTAGGTTTAGGATAGGGATTTATTTTCATGTTGTTTTCATGTCATCGTGGATTTTTTTGTTGTAAATTTTTTATAAACAATTATTTGATGATCACACGTTTACCTACCTACAAGAAATACTACAATAATCAAATTTTGGATTGTGACATACAACAAACATATAGGTAAATAAAATGGGGGTAGTATAAAAAAGATATAATAACTACACTAAGTACTTCTGTTCTAAATAAATACCTACATATGAATTATTGATTTAGTTAGATAACATAGTTTGTTACTGTTCATTCCAGTTGTTGATTCATTTGATGATTATTCTCTTTAGCTTGATCTCACCTATTCTGATTGTTGTGTGTAAGTGATATTATTATCTAAATCATATAAAAAAAACGAATAATCTTAAGTTATTTTATGTACTACAGTTTTTGTTTCATTTTACGACTATACAGTTTGTTAATTTAAGATAATTAGCTCAGTATCGAAAGTATCGAAAGTACCGGGAATTACCGGTACCGAGCCAGTATCGGCCGAAAATTACCGGTACTGAAAAAAGTATCGATACTGCATGCCCTAGTATATACTGGAGGGAGCCATAAGACTTACATCCTTTTACAACTGTGTATCAAACAGTGATCATCTATCTTTGTTCTTCCCATGTAGCCTAGCTACGAATAAAAGAAAAGAAGATGTAACTTCACTCACTCCATCTCACTCACTCACTGTCTGCGTAAATCGTGGCCGTCAGTTGATGCAATGTTTTGTTCAGCGGGGTACAGTTAGCGAGAAATTTTGTTGTTTGCAAAAAAGCTAATTTATTCAGTTTCTTATGATGAAATCTAGGCGCTATTTTGTTTTTGTCGGAACGTACCTTTTTTTATGAACCTATAATATTATCCTAATTACTTTACTTTGTTTACCTAACTTTATTGTCCACCATACGAAACTGAATAAATTAGCTTTTTTGCAAACACTAAAATATCTCGCTAAGTGTACTTCGCTTTGAACTAACACGACGTTTTAAGAATGGACTTTAAATAGCTCACTGTTCCAAGCCTCACTTTGGTGAGCACGCGGTGTTATGTGTATAGATCGCGTCAAAATCGCTCGCGTTAGTCTCGCGCGGCGTAAACTAGCGCGCGGTTTTCACACTCGACGTTTTGCCGAGCACGATTTTGAGCACCATTCTTAGCAAAAATGTGTTAGTCTAAGAAAACGTGTTAAGTAGGTACTTGTCCTGATGTTGGTCCAACTGTGCGACAGCGACACCGCACAAGTTGCATTCGCTGAGTCGCGCAGTTGAAGATTGGGGATCGTCGACATCTTCTGTAATTATTGAACTCCACTGTAGTTTTTATGGTTCCGTACGGTAAAACGGGACCCTATTACTAAGACTCCTCTGTCCGTTCGACTGTCTATCTGTCTGTCCGTCTGTCACCAGGCTGTATCTCATGAACCGTGACAGTTAGTTGAAATTTTCATTTATATTTTATTTATTAAGGGGGCTCCCATACAACAAACGTGATTTTTTTGCCGTTTTTATAGATAATGGTACGGAACCCGTCGTGCGCGAGTCCGACTCGCACTTGGCCGGTTTTTTTTTACACTGTAGGTAATCACTCTATTGAGCTATCTCTAGATCGTTTGCAACGGTCTGCAGATAGCTCAACTGTACCATGTGTATTTTGTCCAGGCGATGACAAGAGCTAATGTGCCTCTCGCTCGCACGTTTCGACATGTTGAAAGATATAAAATCACTGAACCCATTTTCGAAAAATCGCAATCAACCATTTTGTGTTTGCTATACGATGCAAACTTTTGAATAGGAAAACTTGTATCGATCAAAATGATTTTTTTACTGTGCAATGTGATTGCACACAAAATGGCTGATTACGATTATTCGAAAAAGAGTTATTTAGTGTTTTTATATCTTTCAACATGTCGAAACGAGCGAGAGGTAAATTAGCTCTTGTCTTCGCCATAACTAGAACTAATTGTGCGGTCTTGAGCGCTATGAGTGATATCTTCCAGACAACCTTTGGGTGGACAGGGTTTTGACGATGTCGAAATGGCGGGGCCTTACGGCGGTTCTGTTACTATTTTATTATATTTATATACTTTCCGCTTTATGTATTTACCTACCTAGTTATGTTGTCCCCTCACCCCTCTGCCTTAGATTAAGACTAGTTTTTGCTGGCATCTTCTATGAATGCCACGCCTTTTTCTGCCGCCAAGCAGCAACGCTGTGTTTCGGTTTGAAGAGTGTGGTCGCCGGTGTAATTACAGGCACATGAGGCTTAGGCCCAGTTTCACCATGCTTTGATAATTACTAATCAAGGATTAACAGGCCGTTAAATCTAACCTTAGCTGTCAAACGCGTACATTTTGACATATTTAATCCTTTGTTAATATAACAGAGCATGGTGAAACCGGCCCTTAACATCTGTATGCCTCAAGTTGATGGACGCAGGGCAGTGCTTCGTAGGGCATGTTCCTATTGTGCGTGACTTACGAGACAATGCTTTGTCTATAGGTGATGGTTACCACTTTACATCAGGTGGGCCATCTGCTTGTTCCATCAGCTAGTTGTATTAAAAAAAAGGTCTTAGTAACTAAGGTTTGCTGATACAGCCGGCTGCATCCGCCCATGTACTTTTAGATGCATTATTATACCACCTCCAAATCGGTGTACACGGTAAGTATAATAATTTAGTTTCATTTCCACAATTAATTAATTCAGTGTTTTTTTTTAAAACTCATTGAATAACTCCCAAATCAAAAGCCCAGTAAAAAAACAATAAGTGTTCCTGCACACGGGCCTCCGGCCACAACAACAAAACGCCGCCACTGGCATATTTAGGGCCGATTTCACCATGCTCTGTTAGATTAACAAAGGATTAAAGGACCGTTAAATATGTCAAAATGTACGCGCTTGACATCTAAGGTTAGATTTAAAGGCCTGTTAATCCTTGATTAGTAACTAACAGAGCATGGTGAAACTGGGCCTTACTGTATTATTCATACATTTGATATGGACTCGCCGCACACGGTTAACGCCGGTAGCCGCCACACGCTACAAATCGTCTGCTCGCTTCGTATGAAAACTACAGGAAATATGCCAGTGGCGGCGTTTTGCGGTTGTGGCCGGAGGAATCCTTACAATATCTATTGTTATTGTTGTGGGTCAAATAAATATGTTTTCTTTTAGACATGAGTCCGATATATCAAAACGTAACTAAAATCGGATATGGGTTAGATATCATACCATATCGATAATCTTATCAACATATCCGATATCATAAAAACTATTCAAAACCTCAGCTGTTACTAAAGACACGAACAAAACGAAAACTTCACCAACCAAACGATATGAAACAAACACCAATTGATATTCGCTACCTCCCTTTCTAAGTATGAATTGTTTTACTTGTAAAAAAGAGATGAAGCGAATATGACGTAACAATAGCCAAATAGTTAGCGTTTGTCGTTTCGTTGTTAGTTTGCCTTATCTAAAAATCATGTTAACGTTTGCAACCCATACGACTGATATCGATATCAGAAAACCGTTTTCTATATCGATATGCAAACTGTATATCGATTAGATAACCGTTTGCGGGAAAAAACTAAAACGCCCATGTCTATTTTCTTTATTTCTTTTTAGCCCTGGTGTCCTGTAGCACAGGTTTCATTAACTTATTTCAGGCACCAGTCTCTCGGAAAACAGGTTAACTTAAGATACCTACAATTGTTAAAAGAACACCCAACGATCATAAAGCATTTTTTTTTCTTTTTCGTTATACCTACCTAATTGATTGTATTGCCTACTACCTGTATATTGTTTGTTAGTATTAGGTTTGACTTGTTTTATGAGAGAAAATAATAGTAGATTAGTAGCCAAGGGCTGTAAGCTATCAATTGCAGCCCGAGATATTTAGGGCGAGGGCGCCTATAGTTCGAGGGTGCAATTGGTGCTTACACCCGAGCTAACTATTCTGCTTTACATCTCGATTGTGAGGTAAGTAGAAAAAAACCGGCAAGAATAAACAATATTTAAAGTAAAAGTTTTCTATTCCCGCCTTTTTTCATTAAAAAGAATCAAGTAAAGAACTTTTTTTTAGTCACCTACAAGCGCTAATTAGTCACCTAAAAGCCCCATTTGGAGGTAATAAGAACCTACTTACCGAACATGAGAGATGTAAATGATATTATTATTATTTTTCATTCAAGGAAGGTATTTTATGTCCTATTTTATTCTATAAATACCTTCATTTTCGTCTTCGACGTCAGATTTCAGTTCGTCCTGAGTTACGATATCCTTCGGGTTCGCGTCATCTTTATTGTCGTCCTCTTCCAGTATCTTTTCATCTAGATACTCCTCGTCTGAAGGAATATTTTTTTTTTTTAATGGGCCTAGATAGTGCTGTGTGGAAAGTCCACCACTTTCCACACAGCACTATCTAGCCCCAATCTAAGCCAAAGCTTGTAATATGGGAACCAGATAGCTGATATAATACATACATACTTTTTTTTGTAAATACAAACTCATAATATACGAGGTGTTTCAATACTTGGGTTTAAAACTTCAGGGGGCTAAAGTACCCATCAATATGAATTACTGAAGTTTTAAATACAAGTATTGGAACACCTTGTATAATAACACCCAGACAGAGAACAAACATCTATGTTCATCACACAAATGTTTGTTTGTGGGGATCGAACCCACGGCCTACGGCGCAGAAGGCAGAGCTACTACCAACTGAGCTGTGAAGGCTGTCAAACTAAATGGGTTTTTGGCCGGTTTCTGAAAGCTCCATCAAAACTAATCGGACGTCAAGTCACTCACCATTTTAGCTATTACATAGAAATAGAGATGGCAAGTGACTTGACATCCGATTAGTTTTAATCGGGCTTTCAGAAACCGGTCATTATTCCAAATCACGTCTGTATTTTGAGTCAATTTGCAGTAAAATACAATATAATTTTATGTTTGTGACAGCCTTCACAGCTCAGTTGGTAGTAGCTCTGCCTTCTGCGCCGTAGGCCGTGGGTTCGATCCCCACACAGAACAAACAATTGTGTGATGAACATTAATGTTTGTTCTCTGTCTGGGTGTAATATAATATTACAAGTATGTATTTACAAAAAAAAGTATATTATGTATTATATCAGCTATCTGGTTCCCATTTCACAAGCTTTGGCTTAGTTTGGGGCGAGATAGTGCGGTGTGGAAAGTTCACCAATATTTATTTATTATTTTTTTATTTATGATTTATATTGTTTTAAAATGTACCTACCTTGAGCCAACGCCTCTTGTAGCATCACTATACTCTTCGCTGTTTGCTCTCTGAAGGCAAAAGCCTTCTCCAACTGCTCAGCACACTCGGAACATAAGAATTTAACATTTTCTGGCATCTAGACAGAACCATAAAAAGAAGAGACGATTTTATGATAATTTCCATATAATTATGTCGTTTCATTTTGTTTATTGCGAAACAAAGGGATTCAAATAGCAGTAGCTTATAATCTAACCATACTTTGTGTATAAAACGTAAAAAATAGGTGGAACTTTTAAAAAGAAACCTATCGCATCGGAAAAAAATAATGCATCAAAAATGCTTACCAAAATATCGAAGCAGGTTTTAAACATGCTGGCGTAGGTTTCTCCATTGTCTTCGTACACAGAAAATAGGTCGCATAAATTGTTTGAGCTCATGCAGCTGATGCAACCTAAAAATTCGTCCTCCTCCATCATTTTCAACAGTTTTTCTTTTGCACGTCGACGAAAGAGGACATTTTAGAATTTGAAAACAGTTGAACATCGCGCGCTTGGCATAGTGTTGCGCTCACTTCCGGTTTAAGTTCAAATTGTCTAATCGATTATAGTTTTAATATATTCTATGGTACAAAACGTTCCGTTATACGCTAACTTTGACAGATGCTTTGTTGACGTTTGTTCGGTATCTCTCTCACTCGCCTGTAGAGAGAGCGAGACAGCAAGCAAACAAAGTCGAGATCCGATTTCTATTATTTCTTCGCATTAATTCTCATTTTGTTTGAAAGTGCGATTGTTTTGATTCGTTCGCTCGCTTGTAAATTCGCCAGTTTGAAAGAAAATTTGCCTGCAGTCCCTCCGTAGCGGATTTAGTCGATATGTGATACGCTATCGGAGAGTGTAGTGTAGGCTCACGGACGTTGAACTCAACGAGAGTTCGCCTATTCTAGTGCGGGCGGTATTGTTTTCAAGAATAAATTAAATCAAGGAAAATGAAGTTGAAAATAAACAAAGAGCTTTTGCCAGTAAAGGCCCATTTCTTCTTCTTTTTCGCCGGTAAGCTACTATTATTTATTATTCATCCTTCCACCTACCTAACAGATAATAATATATACAGCTGGAAATGGAAGGTATTTAAGAAAAACATGTTTAGGTTCCGACATCAAAGTTCATTGCCCTCTGAAGTCAACAACAAAGAAAGTAGATTAATAAATAAACCGTAAGACTTATTTTATATAATACTAGCGACCCGCCCCGGCTTCGCACGGTTATTGTGGGTTATCCCTAAGAGATTATGCTTGTATTATTCATATAAACCTTCCTCTTGAATCACTCTTTCTATAAAAAAAAACCGCATCAAAATCCGTTGCGTAGTTTTAAAGATTTAAGCATACATAGGGATATAGGGACAGAGAAAGTGACTTTGTTTTATACTATGTAGTGATTATAAGTATGTATTTACAAAAAAAAAGTATATTATATGTATTATATCAGCTTTCTGGTTCCCATATTACAAGCTTTGGCTTAGTTTGGGGCTAGTTATAGTAGGGGAGCCCAAGAGGGGATTTCGGGATTTCCTCGAGCGCGTCAGATTAATACACAGGGGGATACCTTGTACCTGGTTAAGAACCTCCACCAAATATGAGCCCCATATATAAAGCCGCCCGTCTAGGATAAAGGATCAGATTAGTAAAAAAAAATTGATCATCAGAAAATCTCGAGCGCGTCAGATTAAGTTTGGGTGAGTTAATTACATGCTAAAAAGTGTATATTCCACTAATCTGACAATTTGAGAGTGACGTAAAGAAACGGGAGGGCTACAAAGTTGTAAAAAAAAACGTCATCTCGACATTCTCGGGCGTGGCTGATTTTTTTTTTATTTTGAAGTAAATAATTCAAGGATAACGAAAAATATATAATCTGACGATTTCCACAAGCCGAAGTAAGAAATATTCTTCGATAAAGTTTAGCTGCGTGGTGCCTATATTCCCCTCTGCGCGCTTCTATTTCGTGCCATGAAATCGAGCCAGAAGAAGAAGATGATTCTACTAATGAAGATGATGACTAATTTATCAATTAATTGTACATAACACCATATTTTTTTGCATATTTTTTTAAATTATTTTCTTATAAATACAAGTATTCTACTTAACAAACTTATACTTTTTATTTGCATGCTATTTCCTGAGCTTTTCAATTAATTAAGTTGAATGGTTTAAAAAAATCAAAATAAAAATATTTTTTTTTGTCAGATTAGGCGAATCCCTCTAGATAATCGTCAGATTATGAGACAGCACGTCTAGGACATAAAGATGAACCATATATATCTTAATCTGACGCGCTTGAGTATTTCAAAATGGCGATTTTTTTTTGCATATTAAAATAATGGCTGCGAGTTTGCGTCTCATCGAAATCGTCAGATTATTGAATGAGATTTATTTTTTAGGTTCACATAACACCCCCTTAAAAAATCTGACGCGCTCGATTTTTTTTTTTTTTTTTCATTTTCAACCCTTTAAGTACGACCACCCCCATCATGCAAACGATCAGATTAACATACGTACATTATTAAAAATACGTAGGACATTGGTGCTATCAATATCTGACGCGCTCGAGTATGTCCATGTAACGGTTTTTTTTTACATTTTTGAAAATCTATTGCCGCTCCCCCCACCGATGAAAAGGTATACTTATATAACATTTTTTTCTTCTTATCATCTAAGCTTTGCAACCCAATAGGTCTCTATGACGCTCGAGGAAATCCCCATTTAGCATCATGGCCTCCCCTACTATTAGTGCTGTGTGGCAAGTCCAACAATATATATTTTATTTATTTAATGTTTCTTAAATTATTTAGAGAAAGTGATTTTATTGAACACAACTTTCTTAAGCAAATTATTTATGTATTTAGGCCACTTTATTAAGAACCAGTATCTTTATAAGAATCAAAGTTCTCACAGACTGACAGATAATGCACAGTCTAAACCACTGGTCTGGCTAACATCTATGTTCATCACACAAATGTTTGTTCTGTGTGGGGATCGAACCCATGGCCTATGGCGCAGAAGGCGAAGCTACCAACTTACATAATGTTGTGATGAGTGTATCTCACTCAGTTGGTGATAAAACATAATAGTAGGTTGTTAGATAATTAGGTACCTACATAATGACTGTTAAATACTTTTTATGGCATGCATACTTTGTAATCAAATATGAGATAGTTTTATTTATATTATCTTGTCAGACAAGCTGCTCGTCTAACTTGAAAAATGAATTTTTTATCAATTTACGACTTTATGCTGTGATACTACACCATATTTGCGGACCCACAGCTAATACACGATTACTGTGAAGGTTACTGTTAATTTTACTATATACTTGCGGCTTGTCCCAGCTTCGCATGGGTGGACATAATTTTTTTCAATGTTTTAGGATAAACTTAGACCGTGGTGGGTTCGAGTCATTAGCACGCCCTTCTACCTCGCGCCTTGCCCGAGCCCGCGCCTTGCCCGAGCCCGCGCTTCGCTTATATTTTTAAATAAAATCTTTTGAATGGAATGTCCGATTTGAAAAATTCAAGAAGTAATATAAAGTAGAAAGTATAAAGTAAAAGTAAAAGTAAAGTAGTAATATAAAGAGTTCAAGAAGTAGTATAGGTATTGAACCAGTCTTGAATATGAAATGATTTATTTGGATAAGGATTAATACCAAGGTACAAATAAAGAGCTTTTTCTAGCGGCGGCATTTCAATTAAATTGTTATAATAAAAGAACACTTATTGTGACATAACTATAATAGCTAGACATTGCTGTCGCAACATTTTTTGTAGATAATGACGTGTTCTGCAAAATCGTAGTACATTATTTTGTTTTATCATCAATAGTTTTCGCAGCGCACACGATGTAAGGATTATTTTTTCTACCTTGGGTTACATTATTGGAGTTTTAGTAAGGATCCCTGACTTTTTTGAAAATATGATATAGCCTATGTTACTCAGGGATAATGTAGCATTCTAATGGTGAAAGAATTTTTGAAATCGGACCAGTAGTTTTTGAGCCTATTCGTTACATACAAAAATACAATTTTTTCCTCTTTACCTCTATAATATGAGTGTGGATGTAAAGTGTAGATAGTGTAGATGTATAACTAATAACCGCCGACTGCACCTACTGTGAAGGATACTTTGTTCTGTGAAGGATTACTTCGTTAATTAACGATTAACGGATTAAAGAGTTAATGCCCAGCTATGGGTGATGGATACCACTTAACATCAGTTGGGCCATCTGCTTGTTCCATCAGCTAGTTTTATAAAAAAAAGGAAGTGGCTCACCAATGCAGTGTTTTACAATGAATACCTACATACAAGAATTGCCTATTTTATAATTTTTGAATTATAATATACTAGCGACCCGCCCCGGCTTCGCACGGTTATTGTGGGGTATCCCTAAGAGATAGACATATACCATGCTTTTTTTTAGACCTTTTTAAGGTGTACAATACTGTATTACATTATCTCGTAGGGTTCAGCCAGCGTTTGTAATGTAAGCGCAAAAAAATATGTTATTTACGGCATCACATTAGAAACCTCTTAAATTATCAGTGTTTCTCTACTATATTTTGCATGTTTTATACATATTAACCTTCCTCTTGAATCACTCTATCTATAAAAAAAACCGCATCAAAATCCGTTGCGTAGTTTTAAAGATTTAAGCATACATAGGGATATAGGGGCAGATAAAGCGACTTTGTTTTATACTATGTAGTGATAGTGATATTTGTGTGTTCATATTGATGCAGTTGACTTGTAACAATGGTGTTATTAATAAATTTGTATATTCTGTACTAGCTGGTGCCCGCGAATTCATTTGCGCAGGATTATTATTTCGAGTAGCTTACCTATATTAGCGTGGCGTAGTACATATGTGTAACTCTAGCGGTTTTGGCAGCGCACGCCAGAATAGCTCGCAGATGGTAGATTTTTTCCTACTTACTTGACACTTATTGTCATATTTTGGACAATTCACACAATATCTTTATAAATTGTAGCCTATGTGTTATTCTGATGTATGAGCTATAATATTAGTAGGATAATAATAAAGGTCCAGTGTGGTGTCAATTAACATTGTGTACTGCATTTCAAAGCTTTTTGTAGTAGAAATAAGGTCCCTTTTCTGTCTGTATACATTTTGTGATTGTTTTATTAGCAATCATTACAGTCTTCACACAGCTGTCACAGCTCAGTTGGTAGTAGCTCTGCCTTCTGCGCAAAATGAATAAAAAAATATCGGCGGACTTTCCATAAAATACTATCTAGTCTCAAAATAAGCAAAGCTTGTAATATGGGAACCAGATAGCTGATACATTTCGGAGAGTGTGCGTCAGAACTCCAGAACTAGGATCCCTCATCCCCGTTCTACCATCGGACTACCACATTACACTATGTACTTTTTATGTAAATACTTATAATATACAACGTGTAACATAATACCCCTATAAGGCCAAAGACCATGTGATCAGACCAAGCACTGGAGTACTTTGACGTGTGCAAAGGTTGAATATATCGTTTTCTAAATTCCCATACAAAAGTAAAATTCATATTGTCTCAGAAATTTGCAACACCCTGTGAACCCTGTGAACTGTTTACGTAAGTACCAAGGTCACGCACACATGGAACGTACAAACAGCTGTGAATAGGGCTGCCTCATGGTGTGTTTAGTTTCATATTGGAGGAACGTATAAGAGGCATTTTATAATGAAAAACTACGAAATTTGAAATGTCGTAAAACAGAAGTTATTCGACATGTCCTGTAGAATACCCTGCTTCCGGGGTTATAGGGGTATTATGTTACACGTTGTGTAATAACGCACATCACCAGTACTTGTACCTTTTATGTAAAACAATAATTGATCGAGTGAGCGAAGCGAACGAAGATCTTAGTTTCAACTTGGGCGATTTGGCATTTTATGTATGTATGTATGTATGTATGTATGTTTGTCTGGCGATAACTTTAGAACCGTTGATCCGATCTGCATGAAATTTGATATGTCGATAGCTTGTACTTGAGAAATTTACTGGTAAGTATATGAGTAAAATCGGATGAAGGGTTTTTGAAATATGGGGTTTTTTAAGGGGGCAAAAATAAAAAAAGTGACTTAAAAAAATCAAGTTACATGTCATACGAAAGGGCTTTGTTTGGACATTCCAAAACAATTTGTACTTTTTTTCTGGGACGCTCGGTTTTTGAGATACAACAAAAAAGTTAAATTAAGATAACCAGCGACCCAAGAGCTCCCATCTCTAAGAGTTTCGTTGGTATCAAGGTTTTTCTACTGGTCGTCCAGTTCCTTTGATTTTTCTTATTTTTTTTTTCTTGAAATAAATTAAGGAAGTACTCAGTTCTCATAAAATGGTGACAACGATCAGCTCTGATGATGGAGCCAAGATCTGTTCAACGGAACTCTTCAATAAATAGGCCAATAGAGTTGAAACTTGGTTACCGTACCAAGTTAGTAGGCGGTAGTCAGAAAAAAGTGCAAACATAATGTTTGGACTTGCCTCTGACTACCACCTACTCAAAGTTTTGGTGCGTTCGTCGGGTCGCATCACGAGATCTCAGTTCGGGGCGAACTACTAGTGTATATAAATAAGAATAAGAATAAGAATCATTTATTGTAAAACTGTGTAAATAGATCTTACAGAGGTAATAAGTAACTTCTACCTTTTGTGTAGATAGTAAGAGTACTTATTAGAGCTCTTTGTGTGTGGCTCGTCCGGGGAAGTACTACCACCACGCCTTTTTCTGCCGCCAAGCAGCAACGCTGTGTTTCCGTTTGAAGAGTGTGGTTGCCGGTGTAATTACAGGCACATGAGGCTTAACATCTGTATGCCTCAAGTTGATGGACGCAGGTCAGTGCATCGTAGGGCACGTTCCTATCGTGTGTGACTTACGAGGCAATGCTTTGTTATAGGTGATCGTTACCACTTAACATCAGGTGGACCATCTGCTTATTCCATCAGCTAGTTGTATAAAAAAAAAGATAGTGAGTAATAATTAAATTTGTATAATTTATCTTTAACATAACATGAGAATTTGCACGCCTTATGTCAAGATAAAATAAAATGAAACCTATATTACCAACTTAAACATCTGATTGTAACTATTCTACTTTTGCAAATAAAATATCTTTATCTATGTTCATTACAATTTGTTCTCGGCGGGGATCGAACCCACGGCACGGCAAATGTACTTGTAGTGTACATAGATGTTCAAATTCGCGATTCAATACACCACAGCGGTCTTTGCCTCGCATGCCGTGGTTCCCAGAGTCCCCAATAGTGTCTCACGTCACACGTGAGCGATCACGTCCTGTCGCGATTTTCATGCGCTAGCGAATAACCAGGGTCAACATAACAGATTCAATTATTTATTGATGTATTTACTTAATGAACATGTTTAGCAACCCATTAACAAGCATCATACAAAAGAGCGGTATGAACCAATCCGTAAGTTTGTTGCCTGTTCTTCTAGGCTTTGGTCGCGTGGAACTGGCACCTAGAGTCGCCTAGCTTTAAGACGTTTCAAAGTGATCCTTGTGATTTTATTGAATAAATACCTTTTGAATTTGACTTTGATTAAAGTAAAAGTAAATAAGCCATTTATTTTACAACAAATTTAAAATAATATTCTTTTTAACTTAAACTGTAACAGCTTCAAGACTTGGGTCCTCAGGCACGGTAGATATCCCCTCAGATCTCTTGGTACCTAAGGTACCTTGGTACTTTGCTGATGGTACAAGTGGATGGCCCATCTGATGGTCGAAACCATCACCCAAAGAAATGCCTCCTAAGTCACGCACGATAGGAACGTGCCCTACGATGCACTGCCCTGCGTCCATCAACTTGAGGCATACAGATGTTAAGGCGAAGACTAGAGCTAATGTGACTCTCGCTCGCACGTTTCGACATGTTGAAAGATATAAAATCAATAAACTCATTTTCGAAAAATCCCAATCAACCATCTTGTGTGCAATCACATTGCACACAGTTTAGTAAAGTTTGCTTTACTAGTTTTCGTACATAAGCAAACTTTTAAGTAGGTAAACTTGTAGTGTTGCAAATTTTTACTAAACTTTGTGCAATGAGATTGCACACAAAATGGTTGATTGCGATTTTTCGAAAATGAGTTTATTGATTTTATATCTTTCAACATGTCGAAACGTGCGAGCGAGAAGTTGTTTGATAGTTGTCAGCCCCATAAGCCTCATGTGCCAAGATAGATGCAAAGAATACCTACATGTTTACTTTACCAAAAGATCGTAATTTCTCATGGAATACGAAATTTACTTATCTATTTTACACACGTCTTCTTATCGTGAATTTATTCAGATAAACTTAGTTGCTATCTGTTGTATACTGTCAACATAATAAAATAATGCACAATAAATTGAGATATAATCATTATCTTTACGGTTCAAACGTAGGAGAGAACTTAGCGCTGTTTTATTAGTATTATAGTGTTTACCTGTGCTTAGGGAAATTACAAGTTTATGTTATATCCCAAAGGTTAACAGGCTGACAGGTTATTGAAGACTAGCGGCCTATCCTGGCTTCGCACGGGTGGACATTAATTTTTTAAACGTTGAAATATAGCCTATGTTACTCAGGGATAACGTAGCATTCAAATGGTGAAAGAATTTTTGAAATCGGACCAGTAGTTTTTGAGTTTATTCTTTACAAACGTACGAAAATATAAATCTTTCCTCTTTATAACATTAGTGTAGATTTGGAATCACTGAATGAAAATATTTCACAACTACAGCTAAGAACCAGCTTTGGAGAATAACTTTTCAACGGTTCGGCATAAATTTCATTTTTATCTAAACATGTTTTCCTACAAAAAGTTTGATTATTTACGGACACAAAACAAATAATACCGACCAAGCGCGAGTCGGACTCGCGCACGAAGAGTTACGTACCATTATCTATAAAAAAATATGTTGCCGTTATCAATATCGAACCCTTAAATATTTATTTTATTCTGTTTTTTAGTATTTGTTGTTATAGCGGCAACAGAATTCCATCATCTGTGAAAATTTCAACTGTCTAACTATCACGGTTCATGAGATATAGCCTGAGACAGCGGAGTCTTAGTAATAGGGTCCTGTTTTACCCTTTGGGTACGGAACCCTAAAAAGTATTTCTCGCACGAATTTTACAAAGAGCTCTACTACTAGTATCTATAGCTTACACCAACTTATTGTGTACCTATCTACTTTATTACCAGTGTTCAGTGTTTTTGACGTTGTGACGAATTCTTCTCTGTGTTCAATGTTAGACTTAAAAGTTTTGATTTTTGTTAACGGCTACCTACATTATGTGCTATTTTTAAGATCTGGATCTATGACATCTGAAAATAATTTTAAATTTAATTGTTCCAGCACTAGGGCCCATCTTGCCCCAGCTGAATGTCTTCGGGCGGCAGCTGGGCGTGTCGCCGGCGGCGATGGGAGTGGTCACAGCAGTTCTTCCACTGCTGTGGGCGCTCGCGAAGCCTCTGTTCGGATATGTGGTCGACTTCTGGCCGGTAAATAATGCAATTGAAAATTATAACAAATTCTTACTAAACTAAAACAAATGAAATGCATCCGGTTTGTTTTGCCAAATGTTAAAAGTTCTTCTTGCCGTGTCACTAGTTCTTAGAAACAATGTGGTGAAAGGGGCATAGACAAATTATCGAAGAGACTTAGCTCTGCAGCATACGCAGTCAAAAAGATTCTTACAGACGTGGACACCGCTAGACTTGTCTATTTCAGTTATTTCCATAGCATTATGTCCTACGGCATTTTGTTGTGGGGTAGTGCTGCGGATATTAACACAATATTTGTGCTGCTGAAGAGGGCTTTTCGTGCAATTTATGTTTGAAGAACTGGCGCCAGATTCACCTAGTTTATAAGACGTTTCAAAGTGATTCTTGTGTTCGAACTGAATAGAGACCGTTTTGATTTTGTTTCTGAATCAGAATCAGAATAGTCTCTATTGTAAACTGTTCAAATGATAAGGTGGTAGTATAATTAGTAGTAGTATAGAGCACTGGTGGTCTAGTAGTAGCGGCCCCGCCTTCCGATCCTAAGGTAGTGGGTTCGAAACCGGTCGTGCACCATTGAGTTTTTCTGTTTAAAAATGTATGTGCATAATGCCAGTACTCTCAAACGGTGAAGGAAAACATCGTGAGGAAACCGGCATGTCGTAGAACCTAAAAAGTTCTATAACATGTGTCAAGTGCTCGAAAGGAGCCTCTGAAGGCGCCCTTAAAATCCTTTCACCACACTGTTTCGAAAGAAACTAGTGGCACGACAGGAGGAGTAGTACAGCCTGCACTATTTAAGCGTATAATATAAAGTTTTTTTTCTTCTGTTTCTTTAAATTAATATTTTTTTTCCAGAGCCACAGAAAATTGGTATTCATGCTGCTAATATCTATAATGTCGGGATCTTATTGCTGTTTATGGTTTTTGCCCATGCCCGATACTTCTGACGTCGGCATCGTCGAATACGTATACCATTTGAACGATACGATATACCTAAAAAAAATCGACAACACAACCTCCTTGGAAAAGTATAACTGTCATTGGAATTGTTCGATACATAAGTTTGACGTCTACCTGCCAAATGAATCGTACGTCAACACGGTGTTTGTAGACGGAGATGTCAGGAATACGTCTTGCTCGCTCTTGTTTATGGAACTGGACGAAGTGAGAGAGGGAGAGGTGATATGCGTGCCGAAAAGTTCGTGTAACCTGCTGTGTTATGAGGAAGATTTGGTTGTGAATAGAAGTAAACGAGCTATAGACGGCGGTGTCAGTGAAAATGGATTGGATTCCGGGCAGAAGAGCAGAGTGACTTTCTCTGGTAAAGTGGAGGGGAGCGATGATAGCTTCTACATGACGGCGACGTTTTGGGCATTCGTTATTCTGATGTGTGTGGGGACGGTCGCGTTTAACGTCGCTAACTGTATTGGAGACGCGGTGTGTTTCGATGTTTTGGGTAATAACATTTTTTTTTAAATTAAACAATATCAATTTTATCTTCGAAAAATGTATGTGCACAAAAATGCATGCGCAAATGTGGGTATTTACCAAATGTTATACTTAGAAGTGCCTCTGACTACCTTCTTCCTCCTACCTTTTTTTTTGCAAACAGATATTTTTTCTTCCCCATATAGCCTCTGTTTATTTTACCCTTTTATTTAAGTTGAATATAAAAATCTCCTTTTTTTCTTATATTTTTTGTGCTTCATTTTATTTTAAGTTCGTCAATCTACGAATATTATTCCAGGTCCGGATCGAGGGTCTAAATATGGGTCCCAGCGCGCCTGGGGTACTGTAGGGTATGGTCTGACTGCACTCATCGGGGGCTGTCTAATAGACCTCGTCTCTGACAGTTACAAGGACTTTACACCAGCATTTGTGATCGCACTTATAGCTACCGGTATAGACCTGTACAGCTGCCGTAGACTTAATGTAAGTATTTCTAAACTCCTCACTAAATTCGATTGGTACCACACTGGAGCTTCAATATTGTATTGTATTACACTAGCGGCCTGTCCCAGCTTCGCATGGGTGGACATTAATTTTTTAAACATTTTAGGATAAAATTGGAATTTTTCAAATCGGACATTCCATTCAAAAGATATTACGAATTAAAAACTTTAGCTCGCTTTAAAAATATAAGTGAACGCGCGGGGTCACGGGGCGCGTTCTCACTCAGCGGAGCGGGCAACGCGGCGAGGTAGAAGGGCGTGCAAATGTATGAAATAAGTAGCCGCGAGACTCGAACCCACGGTCTAAGTTTATCCTAAGATGTTGAATAAAATGTATGTCCACATTGTCCACCCATGCGAAGCTGGGACAGGCCGTTGAATAAAATGTATGTCCACATTGTCCACCCATGCGAAGCTGGGACAGGCCGCTAGTAAATAAATAAATTTATAACGATTGGTGGACTTTCCACACAGCACTATCTAAGACTAACACCCAGACAATGAACAAACATCTACATTCATCTCACAAATGTTTGTTCTGTGTGGGGATCGAACCCACGGCCTAGAAGGCAGAGCTACTACCAACTGAGCTGAGAAGGCTGTCAAAAATTGGTATGAAAGAAGTGACGACCTGAGAAAAAACTTGTTGTACCCAGTGGCGTAGGTAGGTGGACAAGGGCCCCGAGAAAGAATCGGGCCCTCACCCCCTCTTTCCACATATCTTGAACTTATATTGGCCTTTAAAATAAATCATTAAAAAAAATGTGAGCAGGCTCAAGGTTTTCTAGCTTCGGGAGCTGGCTGACCGTCTCTTTTCAAAGCTTAGGTCAGAGGGCCCCCTGAGCTCCGGGGCCCTGGTGCACTGCACCACCTCACATGATGGATTAGAGTATGCCGAAAACTCGATTGTAATTTAATTAATTCAGCACCCTTCGAGTCTTATTATATCTATATTTTATTTATTTATTTATCTATATTTTATTTATGTATTTACTATTAGTATTATTATGTTTTGCCCGTGATGTCACCCTAACAACAAGGCTCAGTCTGAAAACCAGCGCTGCTCCCCAACCCAGTTGGAGAGTGGCATCAAGCTGAGACTGAACCCTTTTGACTACACTCGCACAGGGAAAGCCTTGGTACCTACTTGGTGTGTAGTGTAGGTAGTAGGTTCCGTTTATTTTTAGTGTTTCATTTTTATGTCAATGTTAAATGTTTTCTGTTTTGTTTACCTACTTACTTTTTTATCTGTATAATTTTTCTTACTTATCTTGTTTCTTTTTCTTCTTTGTGTACAATTTCTATATACTTGTATTCTTTTCTACTGCCTATATTCTTACTTGTCTGTATGCTACTTCTGTGTGTTTGTTGTCAAATAAATTTATATTCTATTCTATTATATTCTATTCTTAGCTCGAAGTGCGTGTACCTACCTATTTTTGTAACCCTACCCAATGTTCTCTTTCCTACCTACCAACTGATAAGCTAATTTAATTAACTAAGCTGTTCTGTTTATATGTCATGTTGTGTACGCATGTTTTAGGGTGCCGTCTAGCTCATAATTAATTGTATTTTATTTTGTCATTTAGAGTAGATAAGAGTAGTAGAGCTCTTTGTGTGTGGCTCGTCCGGGGAAGTACTACCACCACGCCTTTTTCTGCCGCCAAGCAGCAACGCTGTGTTTCGGTTTGAAGAGTGTGGTTGCCGGTGTAATTACAGGCACATGAGGCTTAACATCTGTATACCTCAAGCTGATGGACGCAGGGCAGTGCATCGTAGGGCACGTTCCTATCGTGCGTGACTAACGAGGCAATGCTTTGTTATAGGTGATGGTTACCACTTAACATCAGGTGGGCCATCTGCTTGTTCCATCAGCTGGTTGTAAAAAAAAACTGTAAAAAAAAAAAACTGATTGTACCCTGTTTTGTGTGCCTAAATAAATTAGGGCAGGAAGATGATCTATAACATTTCTTCCAGATGCCATCGCTCTCCAGTCCCGAGGACTCGGGTAAAGCTCTCCGTGATGTGCTGACGATTCCACGGGTGCTGGTCTTCATAACCTTCGCAGTAGTCGCCGGCACTTTCGACAGCTTCATAATTTATTATATGTTCTGGTGAGTTGACAGACAGACGAAAGACGAGGAACAGGTGGAAAGAACGGATAAACAGGTGGATAAATGTGTTTTTTTTATACAACTAGCAGACGGAACAAGCAGATGGCCCACCTGATTTTAGGTGGTAACCATCACCTAAAACAAAGCATCGCCTCGTAAGTCACGCATGATAGGAACGTGCCCTACGATGCACTGCCCTGCGTCCGTCAGCTTGAGGCATACAGATGTTAAGCCTCATGTGCCTGTAATTACACCGGCAACCACACTCTTCAAACGGAAACACAGCGTTGCTGCTTGGCGGCAGAAAAAGGCGTGGTGGTAGTACTTCCCCGGACGAGACACACACAAAGAGCTCTACTACTCTTTGCTGTATTACTTAATACACATTTATTACAATAAAAACCAGCCAAGTGCGAGTCCGTACCATTATCTATATAAAACCGGCCAAGCGCGAGTTTGACTCGCGCACGAAGGGTTCCGTACCATTATCTATAAAAACGGCAAAAAAATCACGTTTGTTGTATGGGACCCCCCTTAAATATTTATTTTATTCTTTTTTTTTGTATTTGTTGTTATAGCGGCAACAGAAATACATCATCTGTGAAAATTTCAACTCTCTAACTATCACGGTACATGAGATACAGCCTGGTGACAGACGGACAGACAGACAGACGGCGGAGTCTTAGTAATAGGGTCCAGTTTTACACTTTGGGTACGGAGCCCTAAAAATAACAATAATGATACATTTCCTGTGCTTACTCCTTATCCTCCTAAGACCCTAGGTACATTATAATGTACAAATTAAATTACTCTCATTTAAAGTCAGCTAGCATTTTTAGAACAAGTGTTAGATACGAGACAATAATATTTAACAGATAAAAAGGCAATTACGTTTTATAGATGTAAACACAGATGGACATATTAGACGGAAAGATTGTACAGAAGGATAAATGGACGACTGCCTGATATAGAAATCTGACATATAAATGTACGACTAACGAACAGACAAAAGATATAAATTTCAAGAGTAGTAGAGCTCTTTGTGTGTGGCTCGTCCGGGGAAGTACTACCACCACGCCTTTTTCTGCCGCCAAGCAGTGCTCGTACGTGACTTACGAGGCAATGCTTTGTTATAGGTGATGGTTACCACTTAACATCAGGTGGTACTATCAACTAGTTGTATTAAAAAAAAAGAGTAATGACGTAATAAACATTTTATTCGCTTCGCTCACTCAATCAATTAGCTCAGCAATATGGAGCCTTCTTGAGGCGCATTAAAATCCTTTCAACACACTGTTTCGAAAGAACTAGTGACCTGACAAAAAGATGTGTTTGTAAACTTGCAGGTTCTTGGAAGAGATAGCGGAACAGACGGGACACACAGCGAAGATCAAACTGATAGAGGGCGTGGTGGTCGCAGCGCAGAGCTTCTTGGGAGAACTGGTGTTTTTCTTCTACTCAGGTACCTATTAGATCATAGTCTTACTTCCTACTAATCCTATCCTATGCTTGCCTATCCTATATCATGTCTAAAACCTCACATAAGATCATATCCCTTGTTCCTACTAATACAGACATAGAATACAGATAGGATAGGATAGGCCCTATCCTATCTTATCCTATATCCTGTCTAAAACCTCACATAAGATCAGATCCCTTGTTCCTACTAATACAGACATAGAATACAGATAGGATAGGATAGGATAAGTCCTATCCTATCTTACCCTATATCCTGTCTTAAAACTCACTTAAGATCATATCCCTTGTTCCTACTAATACAAACATAGAATACAGATAGGATAGGATAGGTCCTATCCTATCTTATCCTATATCCTGTCTTAAAACTCACATAAGATCATATCCCTTGTTCCTACTAATACAGACATAGAATACAGATACAGATACAGATAGGATAGGATAGGTCCTATCCTATCTTATCCTATGTCCTGTCTAAAACCTCACATTAGATCATAACCCTACTTTCTTCAAATTCTATCTAAAATCCTACACATACCCTTTAAATCAGATTTTCCATGCTGCATAATTCTTAAAATAACTTCTATATCTGTCTCGGGTTTCAGTCTCTTAGAAAAACAATGGTCAAACAACTTCTCGCACATTTCAATTTTTTTTGAAAGTAATTAAATCTCTGATCTCTTTTTTTTAAATCGCAAGCAACCAAGTTGATTGCAATCACATTGCACACAGTTTAGTAAATATTTCATAAAAAAAACTAGTACTTAAAGCAAACTTTTGAGTAGGAAAACATGTATCGATCAAAATGAAATTTTTACTTAACTGGTGTGCAATGTGATTGCACACAAAATGGTTGATTGCGATTTTACGAAAATGAGTTTAGTGATTTTATATCTTTCAACATGTCGAAACGTGCGAGCGAGAGTCACATTAGCTCTTGTCTTCGCCTTAACGCTACTTATCTGATTATGTAGATGACAAAAAAGCTTGGGACTGAACTATGCTCCAACTCATTAATAAACTAAACAATTAAGTACCATAATTCGCACCTCACAACTATTACCGTGCCAACTCAAAAAAGTCGATTTCGAGAAAACAGGTTTTGAAAGTTCAAAAAATCATATTGTCTAAAATATACACTATTATGCCTAACTTTAAATGTAAGTTTAAAGGTATGTTATCTGACTTTACTATTAAAGGTATTTGTATAATAAATAATGAATATCTTTAAAGTTATCAGTAATTTTTCACTAGCACTTTGAGTTAGTACTATATTGCCTGTTTAAATTAATTCAAAAATGAAATAAGACGTTAATGCCTGTTTTATTTAGAGGTTTCTGTAAAATTCGACGGTCGTATATCAAAATTAGCCATTATTGATACACATTTTCATCAATACAAGCAGTCCTATTACTGGTTTTTTTGTTGACCTTATTGGATTAAACACAACAAAATACCAAATAATATTGTTTTTAGAAAATCAACTTTATTATTATCATCATAGGCTCATCACTATAGGCCTCCCCTATTCATTATCAGGAAGAATTACTCTGACCCCTCTCCATCCACTGTCTTCCCTGTGATCCTCACAATGCCATCGGTTCCTCGTACAACGCTTCGTCTTTCAGCTCGTGGTCGCCATTTGAGAACCTATATTCCCCAGTGGTTTTAAATTTTCTAAGTTTTCCCCATTTCAGATTCTATCACGTTGTGAAACTCTCGGCACACCTTTTCAGTGCATTTCAGTTTGCAGTTTTAATCGTTTGATGGCTTGATTTATTTAGGTGGAACTCTTTTTTTTACGTTTGTGAATTCTATTCCCAGATTTCAAACTATTTGGGCTTTCAAACGCTAAGACCCAGTTTCACCATGCTCTGTTAGTTACTAATCAAGGATTAACAGGGCGTTAAATCTAACCTTAGCTGTCAAACGCGTACATTTTGACATATTTAACGGCCCTTTAATCCTTTGTTAATCTAACAGATCAAGGTGAAACCGGCCCT
The DNA here is from genome assembly GCA_932294275.1 of Chloroclysta siterata. NCBI lineage: Eukaryota > Metazoa > Arthropoda > Insecta > Lepidoptera > Geometridae > Chloroclysta > Chloroclysta siterata. The sequence goes on from OW028595.1 coordinate 6,808,436, forward strand.
AAGGGTTATGGGTTTTAAGTCTGTTGAATGGCATTTGCGTCAGCTGGCAATCTCGTGCAAAATCGTTTGCAATGATGTTAGTCATCTTTATACCAATGTTAAAAACGAATAATGAAAATAAATGCTTGACATTGAGTGCATTTGCTTAAACGTATTAAGAATCGCTAGTCCAGTAGTATTATCACTGCGCTCAGATTGCAGGAATCGGAATCCGTACACAATTTATAAAACAAAATAATTGAAAGTTTGTGCATCGGCGCAGAACAGTTTTTGAATTCACAATACTGTGGCTCAACCTACTGTTTTTCACGAAACGAAAAATTGTATCTCCCGATATTGCATGTATTTCAGTCGAGACTTCTCATAAAGTTCATTTAATACCAACGTGCCATTAAAATTTTATTATAATACAGTTCTATAAGAGCTGTACTGGCATACGTACATTGGCATACACGTCATGATATCAGCAGCATTTTGGTTAAGAGAGCAGTTATTGAAAGAATATTATCAAGGAGATACAAGATATTTTTAAGAGTAGTAGAGCTCTTTGTGAAAAGCTCGTCCGGGGAAGCACTACTACCATGCATTTTTCTGCCGCCAAGCAGCGTTGCTGTGTTTTAGATTGAAGAGTGTGGTTGCCGGTGAAATTACAGGCACATGAGGCTTAACATCTGTACGCCTCAGGTTGATGGACGCAGGGCAGTGCATCGCTGGGCACGTTCCTATCGTGCGTGACTAGCGAGGCAATGCTTTGTTATTGATGATGGTTACCAATCAACATCACGCGGACCATCTGCTCGTTTCATCACCAAGTTATATTTAAAAAAAGGTATTTATTCGCATAAGTTACCACGTAGGTTAGCTGGTAGAAAATGCATAAGCATTAATCTTTCCTATTGTACTCAAATTATACATTTTTATGCAAAAAATGAACTAAATATAAATAAATGTCAAATACACAAGTTCTTATTATGCTAGAAGGAAGAACTGCTATTACATGCGGCAAATACTAATAAAGTGTAAGAATAATAATGCCCGTTTATGCCTTTTCATTAGTGATCTGTTCCAAAAAACTATATGAAAGTAAGAGTTTTATCCGATATATTCACAGACCAAACCGTAGCATTCATAAATAGACACCTGCACACAGCCAAAATACAATAACTTTAACGAGTCATACCGTATTAACTCCAAAAAAATTGATGCATTTTAGTATCAAGTCAAGTTATTTTCCGTCCTACCCTTAAAAAGTAAATAATGAACATGCAATATGGTATTAAATGAAGACAAAATATTATATTGAACAAACAATAAAGTATCATCTTACAAATACAACTATGTTGATTGCTCACCTGCGATGTTTTTTATCCAAAAAGATGTTTTATTTTCAAATACAACAGAAAATTACATTTTGGCGCCTGCGCTGTTATGTTGTAACGGACTATGTTGAGATGCGACGGTGCTTCTTGTTGAATAAATGAATGAAATGAATCTACACTAATATTATAAAGAGGAAAGCTTTGTATTTTTGTATGTAACGAATAGGCTCAAAAACTACTGGTCCGATTTCAAAAATTCTTTCACTATTAGAATGCTACATTATCCCTGAGTAACATAGGCTATATTATATTTTCAAAAAAATCAGGGATCCTTACTAAAACTCCAATAATGTAACCCAAGGTGGAAACCAAAAACCTTACATCGCGTGCGCTGCGAAAACTATTGATGATAGAACAAAATAATGTACTACGGTTTTGTAGAACACGTCATCATCTACAAAAAATGTCGCGACAGCATATGTCTAACTAATATAGTTATGTCACAATAAGTGTTCTTTTATTATAAAAAATTAATTGAAATGCCGCCGCTAGAAAAGGGTCTTTATTTGTACCTTGGTATTAATCCTTATCCAAATAAATCTTTTCATAATTAAGACGGTTTCAATACCTATAGATTACTTCATAAATTTTTCAAATCGGACATTCCATTCAAAAGATATGACGAAATTAAAAACGTTAACGGGTCCACGGGTCGCGCTCGGGGTGCGATTTCACTCTCTGGCGTGCAAACGTATGAAATAAGTAGACGCGAGGCTTGAACCCACGGTCTAAGTTTATCCTAAAATGTTCAAAAAATTTATGACCACCTATGCGAAGCTGGGACAGGCCGCTAGTAATCTACACTAATATTATAAAGAGGAAAGCTTTGTATTTTTGTATTTTTGTATGTAACGAATAGGCTCAAAAACTACTGGTCCGATTTCAAAAATTCTTTCACCATTAGAATGCTACATTATCCTTGAGTAACATAGGCTATATTATATTTTCAAAAAAATCAGGGATCCTTACTAAAACTCCAATAATGTAACCCAAGGTGGAAACCAAAAACCTTACATCGCGTGCGCTGCGAAAACTATTGATGATAGAACAAAATAATGTACTACGATTTTGTAGAACACGTCATCATCTACAAAAAATGTCGCGACAGCATATGTCTAACTATTATAGTTATGTCACAATAAGTGTTCTTTTATTATAAAAAATTAATTGAAATGCCGCCGCTAGAAAAGGGTCTTTATTTGTACCTTGGTATTAATCCTTATCCAAATAAATCTTTTCATAATTAAGACGGTTTCAATACCTATAGATTACTTCTTAAATTTTTCAAATCGGACATTCCATTCAAAAGATATGACGAAATTAAAAACGTTAACGGGTCCACGGGTCGCGCTCGGGGTGCGATTTCACTCTCTGGCGTGCAAATGTATGAAATAAGTAGACGCGAGGCTTGAACCCACGGTCTAAGTTTATCCTAAAATGTTCAAAAATTTATGATTACCCATGCGAAGCTGGGACAGGCCGCTAGTAATATTATAAAGAGAAAAGATTTGTATTTCTGTTGTTTTGTTGTTTTGTATGTAACGAATAGTCTCAAAAACTACTGGTCCGATTTCAAAAATTCTTTCACCATTAGAATGCTACATTATCCCTGAGTAACATAGGCTATATTATATTTTCAAAAAAATCAGGGATCCTTACTAAAACTCCAATAATGTAACCCAAGGTGGAAAAAGAAAACCTTACATCGCGTGCGCTGCGAAAACTGTTGATGATAGAACAAAATAATGTACTACGACTTTGCAGAACACATCATTATCTACAAAAAATGTCGCGACAGCATATGTCTAACTATTATAGTTATGTCACAATAAGTGTTCTTTTATTATAAAAATTTAATAAAAATGCCGCCGCTAGAAAAGGGTGTTTATTTGTACCTTGGTATTAATCCTTATCAAAATAAACCATTTCATAATTAAGACGGTTTCAATACCTATAGATTACTTCTTAAATTTTTCAAATCGGACATTCCATTCAAAAGATATGACGAAATTAAAAATGTTAACGGGTCACGCTCGGGGTGCGATTTCACTCACTCAAGGAGAAGGACGTGCAAATGTATGAAATTAGTAGACGCGAGGCTCGAACCCACGGTCTAAGTTTATCCTAAAATGTTCAAAAAATTTATGATTACCCATGCGAAGCTGGGACAGGCCGCTAGTGGTCAATAAAGAGTCTCAGGTGATTTTCTCGGCCATTGTAGGAGGTAAAAATACAACTGTATTATCATTTTGTAGAGAAAAAAATGCTCTTTACGATGGCATACTTAACTCAAAAGTGCAAAATTTTGAGTTGGCACGGTAATAGGTGTGACGTGCGAATTGTAAAAAGGATCATACAAAAAAACGCTAGGAACCAAGCCGTTAGTTTCTTGCCCGTTCTTCTAGGCTTTGGTCGCGAGGAACTGGCGATAGATTCACCTAGTATATAAGACGTTTCAAAGTGATCCTTGTGATTGTACTGAATAAAGACCGTTTTGATATGGATTTTGATAAGACAGACCGTTAATATACAAGGTGTTCCCTTAATTGTGTATATAAACTTCATGGGGCTAATGTACCCATCAATATGAACAACTTTTTCTAAGGAACCAACACTGTGAACGCGAAAAAAAAAACAGCTGTTTCATACAAAAGTTCAATACCTGGCTAAAAATGTATGAAACAGCAGTTTTTTTTTTTCGCATTCACAGTGTTGGTTCCATACAAAAAGTTATTCATATTGATGGGTACTTTAGCCCCCTGAAGTTTATATACACAATTATGGAAACACCTTGTATTCATTTATTTTCAGGTAAAATAATAAAGAAATTCGGCTACGGGACCACGCTGACGGTGTCTCTCCTCTGCTACGGAGTGCGAATGGCTCTCATATCTGTGATCCAGAACCCTTGGCATCTGGTCTACATTGAGGTAAGAAAAAACCACCTTCATTGAGGAACACTTTTGGTCTAGTGGTAGCGGCCCCCCAACTTTTTAGGTTCTACGACATGCCGGTTTCCTCACGATGTTTTCCTTCACCGTTTGAGAGTACTGGCATTGGGCACACACAAATTTTTGAACAGAAAAACTCATTGATGCACGACCGGTTTCGAACCCACGACCTTAGGATCGGAAGGCGGGGCCGCTACCACTAGACCACCAGTGCTCTCATTCTCTTACTAACAGTTTAGTTTTCGTTTTTTTTTTCAGGCAATAATGCAAGGGCCCACATACGCCCTCTGCTATTCCACCATAGTGGGGTACGCGGCACACGTGGCCCCCGAAGGGTATTCCGCCACTGTTCAGGGAATCGTGGCAGGAATGGACGATGGACTAGGTATTTTTAACATTTAATTTGACCTTAATATTTGACCTGAATGTATCAAGAATGTTATGAGAGTGAATGAAGCGAAAGAGGTATGTAAGGACCGTAGCAAGTGGAAATCCGTGGTCTCTGCCTACCCCTATGGGAAACAGGCGTGATTGTATGTATGTATGTATGTAATTTTTGACCTTGACCTTTGACCTAATCATATCCAGCTAGGCGCAACAATGCAAGGCATTTGTAACCTTTAATTTGACCTTAACCTTTACGAATCCCATCCAGCAAGGCCCAACAGTGCAAGGCATTGTTTCTGGAATGGATGATGGACTAGTATACGTAACCTTGATCTTAACATTGACTTTGACCATTACGAATCTTATACAGCCAGGCCCCACAATGCAAGGCGTTGTTGCAAGAATGGAATATGGACAAGGGATTTGTAAACTTGACCTTAACCTAGAACTTTGACCTTTACGAAACATATACAGCTGGGTGCAACAGTGCAAGGCATTGTCCCAAGCAAGCACTATGGATTTGGTATTTGTAGTAACATTTACTTTAAGCCTAAACATGCCTTAGTACTAAGAGATTCGAGGGAATATCTATCGTGCCTGAGGATAAAAGTCGTAAAGCTGTTTCTGTTTTTTCTTCTAAATTCTACCTTTGATCTTAACCCATATGACTTGGACTTGACTTGTTGTGTATTGACTATATTTTATCTTTGAATCATTATTGACCGCTATAATTGACCTTTGATCTTGACCTCTTGTCTCCAGGGTTCGCGATAATCTCTCTGGCCGGCCTTGCTGTCTTAATATTAACAATATTGTATCGTTAACTCATTGTTGACCTTTGACCTTGACCTCTTGTCCCCAGGGTTCGCGATAGGCTCTCTCGCCGGGGGCTGGTTATACTCGTGCCTCGGAGGGCGAAACGCCTTCCGCCTGTTCGGAGGCGTCGCCGTGGCGGCCTCGCTACTGCACGCGGCTTTGTTTGCACTCACTACGAGAAACGACGGTAAGCTTAGATTCCTTATACAGAATATAATACTTAAACTAGGTACCTACTAGTAATATATTTAGAAACAATTACTTTCACAGTTATTACCTTTACCTTTTTCTCTTATGGCTACGCCTCACTGAATGCGATTGGCACCACAGCTTCAATATCGTATTATATTACATTGTAACAAGGATCATACAAAAGAGCGGTAGAAACCAAGCCGTAAGTTTGTTGGCTGTTCTTCTAGGCTTTGGTCGCGTGGAACTGGCACCTAGAGTCACCTAGCTTTAAGACGTTTCAAAATTATCCTTGTTGCTCGACTGAAAAAAAATGTGATAAATTCAGATAGAGAAGCATTTGTTTTACTCATTATAAAATTCACAGCTCAGTTGGTGGTAGCTCTGCCTTCTGCGCCGTAGGCCGTGGGTTCGATCCCCACACAGAACAAACATTTGTGTGATTAACGTAGATGTTTATTCTCTGTCTGGGTGTTATTATATTATAAGTATGTATTTACAAAAAAAAAGTACCTATAATATGTATTATATCAGCTATCTGGTTCCCATATTACAAGCTTTGCTTAGTTTGGGGCTAGATAGTGCTTTGTGGAAAGTCCACCAATATTTATTTATTTACATGATATATTATTTATATACAAGGTGTTCCATAAGTTGTGTATGTAAACTTCAGGGGGCTAAAGTACCCATCAATATGAACAACTTTTTCTAAGGAACCAACACTGTGAACGCGAAAAAAAAAACTGCTGTTTCATACATTTTAGCCTGGTAGGTATTGAACTTTTGTATGAAACAGCTGTTTTTTTTTTCGCGTTCACAGTGTTGGTTCCTTAGAAAAAGTTGTTCATATTGATGGGTACTTTAGCCCCCTGAAGTTTACATACACAACTTATGGAACACCTTGTATACATGATACAATGTTTATTTATATAAATGATTTCAGGTAAAAAACCAGAAGAACCGATACCAGATGAGGGAGAGAAAATGCTGGCAGATCAAAGCCACGTCATCTATCGGGAGACAGTGGAACCCTTGAAGCAGACCAGCTAACAAGAACCTCCATCTCTTCAGTCTTAGCATAGAAGTAGAGCTCTTTGTGTGTGGCTCGTCCAGGTGCGTACTACCACCACGCCTTTTTCTGCCGCCAAGCAGCAACGCTGTGTTTCCGTTTGAAGAGTGTGGTTGCCGGTGTAATTACAGGCACATGAGGCTTAACATCTGTATGCCTCAAGTTGATGAACGCAGGGTAGCGCATAGTAAGGCACGTTGTTAGTGTGACTAGTATGGCAATGCTTTGTTATAGGTGATGGTTACCACTTAACATCAGGATAAAAAAAGAGCTCTACCACTACTGGTGGTCTAGTGGTAGCGGTTCATAAATGTATGTGCACAACGCCAGTACTCTCAAACGGTGAAGGAAAACATCGTGAGGAAACCGGCATGTCGTAGAACCTAAAAAGTTCTATAACATGTGTCGAGTGCTCGAAAGGAGCCTCTTGAGGCGCACTTAAAATCCTTTTTGACTACTCCAAAATGTGGGTATTTGCCAAAATGTCTTACTTGGACTTACCTCTGACTATCTTAGGCATAATTAAACCTCTTTAAGGAAATATATTCAAAAATCATTTGAGAAAACGGTTAGTCTCGAATGCATTTTATAACTTAAACGAATATTATGAACGATAAAATTGGAAGCTCTATAATATCTACCTCTTGGTTTCTTGTAGGTCATATACCTACTTGCTAGAAATTAGGAGTACCTATTAGAGGGTATTAAAATGTTTTAGTTGGTTCTTGGGTGAAAACTTTAGAATATAACAATGCGTTTTTGTTGCACGTCCGGAACGGACAAACTGTTAGAACTGTACATAACCATAGCTTTAAGATCTTTTTTGTACTACAGTTATACAATAAATAATTTCTTATTTCTTAAAGTATCTTGAGATAGGATTTGGTACTGAGAGATCTAAGGGGATATCTACCGTGCCTTGGGATCAAAGTCGTGAAGCAGTTTTCTGTATCAGTTTTCAAATGTTAATATTAAAAAAAAATACGCACCGTAAGAAACTTACGGCCGGTTTCTGAAAGCCCGATCAAAACTAATCGCATGTCAAGTCACTTGCTATCTCTATCTAATTCGATGTAATAGCTGAAATGGCGAGGGACTTGACATCTGATTAGTTTTGATCGAGCTTTCAGAAACAGGCCGTTAGTGTGACTATTCATAATAAACTAGGTATTTCTAAGAAAGTGTATATTGACTAATATATTAATTAATGTACCAATTAACATATTTTTGAATTGTTTTGTATAAATGTGCCATAATGTTTGGAGTAGTCAAGTCACTTTAACAGCTTTCACAGCTCAGTTGGTAGTAGCTCTGCCTTCTGCGCCGTAGGCCGTGGGTTCGATCCCCACACAGAACAAACATTTGTGTAATGAACATAGATGCTTGTTCTCTGTCTGGGTGTTATATAATAGTATAAGTATATATTTACAATATAAATATATATGTATTATATCAGCTATCTGGTTCCCATATTACAAGCTTTGGCTTAGTTTGGGGCTAGATGGTGCTGTGTGGAAAGTCCACCAATATTTATTCATTTAGTCAAGTTGAATTAAGGTTTCAAAACGTTTTCTAGCAATTTTACACCCCCCTCTCCCTCCTAAACGCCTCATGTGATTAATGGACGCCCCTTATATACTTTTTTTGTTTTAAATACATACCTATGTTATAACAACACCCAGAGAGAGAACAAACATCTATGTTCATCACGCAATGTTAGTTCTGTGTGGGGATCGAACCCACGGCCTACGGCGCAGAATGCAGAGCTACTACCGACTGAGCTGTGAGCGCTGTCACACTTATTATTGTGTTCTTAAGGCCTATAGGCCTTGTTTTAACAATTGGACTGAATGTTTTTGTCATAATTTATATATTTTATAAGATGTAGATTTTTATTGTATAATACTGACGGCCTTGTAATGGCTTGATAAGATTATGTTAGTTATCAGATGTTTGACGTACTTTTTCTTGTTGTTAAAAAAAACGAACAATATTAATATTAAATAGATAGTTATCGATACCTACAACATGTAACATAATACCCCTATAACCCGGCTCGTTCATAGAATCCAAGGCCAAGACAGCTGCGAAGAAGCTAGGCATACTATCGAAGGTGAGACAGTACTTCACACCGCTTCTTTATCTATACCAAGCGCAAGTCCGGTCGTGTATGGAGTACTGTTCTCATCTTTGGGATGGCTCTGCCAAATACCAGCTTGAGGCCTCGGAAACTATTGAGAGACGAGCCAAATAGCTCATAGGTTACTCGTTGTTCGAGTCTAAACACCTGACTACAAAAATTCAATACCTACCTGGCTAAAATGTATGAATCAGCTGTTTTTTTTTCGCGTTCACAGTGTTGGTTCATTAGAAAAAGTTATTCATATTGATGGGTACTTTAGCCCCCTGAAGTTTTAAACCCAATTATTGGAACACCTTGTATAATTTAACTTTTATATGGGAATTTCGAAATCGAAGCACACGTCAAAGTATTTCAGTGCTTGGTCTGATCACTTGGTCTTTGGCCTTATAGGGGTATTATGTTACACGTTGTATACCTAAGTTACATAGAAATTTAAAACTGAGAATTTTGTCTTTCTCTTCTTCTTGTATCTTGATGTTTGACGGTTATCTGCTTAAATATAATGAGCGGTCATATCGCTAAGCTGCTATCTCTACCAAACAACCGAGTGAATGGAATGGACTCATGTTATTTATTTGATATGTCAAAGATAAAGGAATCGAAGTAATTTATTATATTCTATTTTCTTTGACACATAATTTCTTTGATTGTGTAATATCTTATTTTTAAATGTATTTTAACGAACTTTATCAAAGATGAAATAAGTGTTATGTCGCTGACTCCCGTCAAAGAACTTCTCGCTTGCACATTCCGACATTTTATAAGATACTAGCGGCCTGTCCCAGCTTCGCATGGGTGGTCATAAATTTTTTGAACATTTTAGGATAAACTTAAACCGTGGGTTCGAGCCTCGCGTCTACTTATTTCATACATTTGCACGCGCTTCTCCTTGAGTAAGTGAAATCGCACCCCGCGCGAGACCCGTGGACCCGTTAACATTTTTAATTTCGTCATATCTTTTGAATGGAATGTCCGATTTGAAAAATTTAAGAAGTAATCTATAGGTATTGAAACCGTCTTAATTATGAAATGATTTATTTGGATAAGGATTAATACCAAGGTACAAATAAAGACCCTTTTCTAGCGGAGGCATTTCAATTAATTTTTTATAATAAAAGAACACTTATTGTGACATAACTATAATAGTTAGACATATGCTGTCGCGACATTTTTTGTAGATGATAACGTGTTCTACAAAATTGTAGTACATTATTTTGTTCTATCTTCAATAGTTTTCGCAGCGCACGCGATGTAAGGTTTTTTGTTTTCCACCTTGGGTTACATTATTGAAGTTTAAGTAAGGATCCCTGATTATTTTGAAAATATAATATAGCCTATGTTACTCAGGGATAATGTAGCATTCTAATGGTGAAAGAATTTTTGAAATCGGACCAGTAGTTTTTGAGCCTATTCGTTACATACAAAAATACAAAAATACAAAGTTTACCTCTTTATTGATCGAGTGAGCGAAGCGAACGAAGATCTTAGTTTCAACTTGGGCGATTTGGCATTTTATGTATGTATGTATGTATGTATGTATGTATGTATGTATGTTTGTCTGGCGATAACTTTAGAACCGTTGATCCGATCTCCATGAAATTTGATATGTCGATAGCTTGTACTTGAGAAATTTACTGGTAAGTATATGAGTAAAATCGGATGAAGGGTTTTTGAGATATGGGGTTTTTTAAGAGGGCAAAAATAAAAAAAGTTACTTAAAAAAATCAAGTTACATGTCATATGAAAGGGCTTTGTTTGGACATTCCAAAACAATTTTTACTTTTTTTTTGGGACGCTCGGTTTTTGAGATAAAATTTAAAAAGTTAAATTAAGATAACCAGCGATCCAAGAGCTCCCATCTCTAAGAATTTCGTTGAAATCAAGGTTTTTCTACTGGTCGGCCAGTTCCTTTGATTTTTCTTATTTTTTTTTCTTGAAATAATTTAAGGAGGTACTCAGTTCTCATAAAATGGTGACGACGACCAGGTCTGATGATGGAGCCAAGGTCTGTTCAACGGAACTCTTCAATCAATAGGCCAATAGAGTTGAAACTTGGTAACCATACCAAGTTAGTAGGCGGTAGTCAGAAAAAAGTCCATAGATAATGTTTGGACTTGCCTCTGACTACTACCGACTCAAACTTTTGATGCGTTCGTTGGGTCGCATCACGAGATCTCAGTTCGGGGCGAACTACTAGTAATATTAGTGTAGACTAGCCGACCCGGCAAAAGTTGTTATACCATATACTTACTACAATGATTATTAAAAAATAGTGATTGGTGATAGAAGGGTGAAAATTTAGGGTTGTATGTATTTTTAATGCTACATTATAAAAAAATTAAAAAAAGAAATTGTCCAAAAAATATAAAATAAATGTTAGGGGTGGACAACCCTTATCACTTAGGGGTATGAAAAATAGATAGTAGCCGATTCTCAGACCAGAGGGCTTATTATGAGTTTAGTGCCGATCGTCGATCGTTACGATACACCGAATTTTCTATGAAAAAAAAAACAGGTTCTCAAAGAATACGCTAGATGCCGTTGATTTATTTTCATAGAAAAATCGGTGTATCGTAACGATCGACGATCGGCACTAAACTCGTAATAAGCCCTCTGCTGAATATGCATATAAAATTTCATAAAAATCGGTCAAGCCGTTTCGGAGGAGTATGGTAACTAACATTGTGACACGAGAATCTCTAATACTATAAAAATCAAAGTCCTGACTGACTGACTGACTGACTGACTGACTGACTGACTGACTGACTGACATATAGACAACGCACAGCCTAAACCGCTGGTCCTAGAGACTTGAAATTTGAGGAGTACATAGGTCTTATGGCGTAGAGGTGTACTAAGAACGGATTTTTGGAAATTCAACTCCTAAGGGTGTCAAAAGGGATGAAAACGTTTGTATGAAAAATTGTATTCCTTGAACCTACAAACTTGAAACTTGGAGTACATGTACTTCAAAGCTAAAAAATAGGAATAGCATTTTTAGTTTTTTAAAACTACCCTTAATAAGTGTGCAAAGGGATGTAAAAGTTTGTATGGGAGTTTTTTGACCGCTGGTCCTAGAGACTTGAAATTTGAAAAGTACATAGCTCTTATGGTGTAGAGGTGTACTAAGAACGGATTTTTGGAAATTCAACCCCTAAGGGTGTAAAAAGGGATGAAAACGTTGGTATGAAAAATTGTATTCCTTGAACCTACAAACTTGAAACTTGAAGTAGATGTACTCCAAGGCTAAAAAATAGTAAAGGCATTTATAGTTTTTTAAAACTACCCTTAATAAGTGTGCAAAGGGATGTAAAAGTTTGTATGGGGGTTTTTTTGACCGCTGGTCCTAGAGACTTGAAATTTGAAAAGTACATAGCTCTTATGGTGTAGAGGTGTACTAACAAGGGATTTTTGGAAATTCAACCCCTAAGGGTGTAAAAAGGGATGAAAGCGTTGGTATGAAAATTTGTATTCCTTGAACCTACAAACTTGAAACTTGAAGTAGATGTACTCCAAAGCTAAAAAATAGTAAAGGCATTTTTAGATTTTTAAAACTACCCTTAATAAGTGTGCAAAGGTATGTAAAAGTTTGTATGGGGGTTTTTTTGACCGCTGGTCCTAGAGACTTGAAATTTGAAGAGTACATAGGTCTTATGGCGTAGAGGTGTACTAAGAAGGGATTTTTGGAAATTCATCCCCTAAGGGTGTAAAAAGGGTTAAAAACGTTTGTATGAAAAATTGTATTCCTTGAATCTACAAACTTGAAACTTGAAGTAGATGTACTCCAAGGCTAAAAAATAGGAAAGGCATTTTTAGTTTTTTATAACTACCCTTAATAAGTGTGCAAAGGGATGACAAAGTTTGTATGGGAGTTTTTTGACCGCTGGTCCTAGAGACTTGAAATTTGAAGAGTACATAGGTCTTATGGCGTAGAGGCGCACTAGGAAGGGATTTTTGGAAATTCAACCCTTACGGGTATAAAAAGGGTTGAAAACGTTTGCATGAAAAATAGTATTCCTTGAACCTACAAACTTGAAACTTGGAGTACATGTACTTTAAGGCTAAAAAATAGGAAAGGCATTTTTAGTTTTTAAAACTAACCTTAATAAGTGTGCAAAGGGATGTCAAAGTTTGTATGGGAGTTTTTTAACGCGTGGTGCGATTGACTTAAAACTTGAATTAAATATACTAAGAAATATAAAATGAAGAATGACGCTTTTAACTTTTGATAATTACCCCTGCAAAGGGTGCAAATGACTGTAAAAGTTAGTATGGGAGATTTTTTACGCATAGTGCAATGGATTTCAAACTTGAAGTAAATATACTCCACAATAAATAATTTAAAATCACGTTTTCAATATTTTAAAACTACCCCTGCAAAGTGTGCAAAGGGATGTCAAAGTTTCAAGGTTTCAACTTCAAACTAATAGAAAATGTGTTCTAAGGATAAATAACAAAAAGACAGTTTGATTTTCGAAAACAACCCCTAGAACGTTACCCTCCTTCGTTGCGCTCGAGTAAAAAGGATACAACGAGGCGTCAATGTTTGTAAGGGACATTCTAAAAACGGGAATCTTGAGTTGGTACGAAGAGATCTGAGGGTATCTACCGTGCCTGAGGATCAAAGTCGTGAAGCTGTTTCGTTTCATTTGTTTTTGGGGTAGAAACTAGAAAAAAATAAGTACATATTTTCCGTTTAAGGTTGTCTTTGTTGTATTTGTCATGTTTGTGCTAAGCTCAGTACCCATACCTACCTACCTAATATAGGTAATGTACGCCTATAGGTATCCCTTATACCTACGTAGGTATTTAAAATACTACAAATCAATGCGAAAGTTACGATGTTTGGATGTTTGTGGCTCAATCACGGCTCACCACTTTAACGCGTGCGAAGCCGCGGGAAGCCACTAGTTTTATATATAAGATAAAATTATTGAAGGTATGTGCGAGTGAGAAGTCGTTTGACGGTTCTCAGCCTCTTAATAAATGCTTCCATTAGAATTATTTACCTTTTTCGGGTATCGCAATATATATGAGAGGCTAAAATATGAATTTAAATAATGTTAATGAATATAACAATAATTGGCGAGGTTTTTATTCTGTACAGTTTTATACAATGTTACATAATACATACTTAAATAAAATATTTTGATTATATATTCAAATCTTATTATTTTTGTATATTCTTACCTCGTGCGTGACTTACGAGGTAATGCTTTGTTATAGGTGATGGTTACCACTTAACATCAGGTGGGCCATCTACCTTCCATAAGCTAATTGATTAAAAAAATGGAGTTTTACAGTGGATTATGAAATAGACTGAAGCAGATGAACACTTTAACACCTCTTATTTATTCGTAGAACACAGGTAAAACAATTTCACTTTTATTCTTCGCACTTGTTACAAATGACAGTATGTTAGCCAGTCAAGTTTACTCCACCAAATCTCTTTCCAGAATGCCATATTTTTTTCAATCTTCTCCATTCCCACTTTTTACAGTTCGGCAACCTACCAACGTTAACAATCCTACCAACCTTACCGACCAAAGCTACGACTTGGCGATCAATTGACTGACTAAAAGACAGGAAGATATAAAATTAATTATACTACTTCAATTTTAATCTAAAAAAAACAAGCTTAATATTTACAAAATGAATTATAAAATTCGAGAAATCATTACATTCGGCCATCCGCCATCATGCGATCTCCTGACGCATGATCAAATAAATAAACTGAACGTACTAATCAATTAAGAATATTTATATTATTTTAATTTTAAAGAAGAACAAAAAAATCTTTTTCTTTTATTGTAATAGCTTACATACAAATTCATTTTATTATTTCAGTCCTTATCAACTTCAATTTCTAATTAAAATTTATTTTATTAAATAATTATAGAAAATACTCAAATAAATTGAATTTACGATTTTAACACAATTACATTTTCAGTAATTATAAAAAGAACATGTGAATAACAAAAAAAACAATAACTCCCAGTGTTTCGCTACATTATTATACTAACAATATTACTTTAAATTATTAATCATTACATTTGGCATATAATTAGTATCAGATCTGACTGTATTATTTTGTTACCGACCTTTTGTAGGCATATTTTCGTCATCATTATCCTCGCTTTCGGATGAAGTATTACTTTTGTTAGATATTAGCATCGTTGTTATGAGAAAGGTTAACATTGATCCAAGGTCGAATCCGATCAAAAGCAACTTCGCTATCGTATTTACTTTTAAGAGTACTAAATCCAGTAAGTTCAAAAATTTTATATCGATCATTATATTATATACTTCCGTGATTTTAAAGAAGCCCATAAATTTTTATAAGAGCTTAGTACTATTGTCTTTATTGTTAAAATTGGTTCTCGGTTTTTTTTATTAGAAATAAATTAGAATATTATTATTATTTACTGTAACTGTAACGATGACATGGGTGTCGGAAGACCAGCGTTATAATAGCGTATGCTGCTATAGCATTAATGCCGAGTGACTGCCAATTTATATCACTTGCCTACTTACTTGTATTGTCTTTTCTTGTATTTTTTTTTTATAAACTGCACTTACGTGTGGCATAAATAAATGATTCTGTTTTGTATTGTATTGTATTGTAAGATGACATTTTCCATTAACTACGTGATAAGCACCTTGGTGCAATTTTGATCGATTGATTTTCTTTACCCGGTTCAATACTACTGTAACTTTCCACATACACATCCCCTGAAAAGTTAGATCCCTACGCTATAACTTCAACTAACCCTGACAAAGGAACTTGGGTAGAATTTAATGTAGTCAAGTTTGCGTTAAGAGCAGGATTTTTGTAAAAGAATAGTTTGCAATTGTCTTTGAACACAGACACAGAAGAAAACTCTATAAAGTTTTGCCCTATAAGCTGTTGTCACAAACTCATCAGTAACTAAAAGATCTTCGATCGTCGCCTCAACATCATCGATTTCAATGTTCACAAAGCTCCTATAGACAGGTGTAACTACAGAATTACCGAAACCTTTGATGATAGGCAATTGTGTGTATCTTTTTAAGAAGTTTAGGTCTTGAGCATCATCTTCACGAACTTCGATTTATTTGAAAAAAATACTGTTAGTATCACCAATCGTGGAAATAGTCAAAGTTTTCCGTTCTTCAACGTCCGTACGCGAAACGCGGTATCATTGGTAGAAGTTTACAGTTTTCATTGTCGTGATCAACCCTTTGGACACTTTTGGCATTTTACTAACGGCTTAGGGCATTTAAAGTAAGAGTGACCTTTTGCGCGACATTTAAAAAAAAGTCGCTAAACCATGGAGGTAATATCATAATGGAGAATGCGATAAGATCCACAACCTTTTACAACTGTGTATCAAACAGTGATCATCTATCTTTGTTCCTCCCACGCAGCCTAGCTACAAGTAAAAGAAAAGAAGATGTTAGTTCACTCACTCCAACTCACTCACTGTCTGTGTAAATAGTGTCCGTCAGTTGATGCAATGCTTTGATGTTCTAGTTGGAGTTGGTTGAAATATGCGGTGAAGCGAAATAAATAGTGAAAAATCAAAAGAATCATTATTATTTAAGCAAAATATATTTGAAAAGGCGAAAGTATATCCCGTGCAGCTGTGTCTTGTGCATCAAGAAAAACAAAAGGAAACAAAACAAAAGGAGGTTAAAGACCCGGAATTGTCATTTGATACGTAATATTCTTTTTCAATTTACAGACTGTAATTACATTTTATTAGTACTAGTCATATTTTCCAATATGAAAACGATGTAAACCCATTAATTATTGTAAAATAAAATTTATTGTTTTAGTCATCTGATCTAGTGATGTACATACACAGATTAATTTAGCTTTATATTTCACACCTTCTAGGCGTCTCGCGCCGGCTCAAATTTCGTTAAATTTTACATTATTATTTTTTTTAGGTTCCCGAAATGCCCAGAATGAAGATGGGTGTGGATAAAAGATGTTAGGCGTGAAAACTAGGAGTCCACAAAATTTTCCTATGCATGGACGAAATGGCCCTAAGAAAGTATCGAGTGGGATGGACATCGCTATCACGGCCAGGTCAACATGGGAAATAATATTGACGATAATAGTGTTCCAGTATCTATATTGGTTTTGGGTTGTCGCAATAAAAGTCAGCAACCAGTTAAAATTAAAAAGTTGATTTCCAATTAAAACGCCTTTTTCATCCATCTCTTATTCTATCGATAGGTTAGTCAATGTAGTCCCTTCTCTAGTAACTCACACGAATACAATATCGACAACTGCACACTAACAAAAAAAACGGACACGCCAAAAACCGAAAGGCTCCGTCCAGTATGATACTTCGTCCAAGCGCTAAACTGTTGTTTGAAGTTGACGCCAAATCTCCTGCAGATGTCTTCGAAGACTTTCGCTTTCGTTTAGAATGAGTGTGTGTAACAGGAGGATCCTCCTCAAGAGTCATCGCACCGTCGGAGTTCATAGAAAGAGAAAAAAATACTGTAGTTATCATATTCACCAGATAAAACTTATTTCTTAGTTTCTAACTTTTTTTTTCTTTTATTTATATTCATGTTTTATTTATTTTTTTAATTTTTCATATGGTTTACTTGGCTTAGCATAACAGCTGTTCATGTAATTTTGCGACGTACTTAGCCACTTACAGGTCCAGTGCTTAAATGCTTATATATATATATATATATATTTGCACAATTGTACTAATTATTTTGTTAGTTTTGAACTTACAGGTATACATACCCCATTTTTCACTAAGAAATTCACTAATAGCGCACCTGGCTAAGCTCTGGCATACATAGCCTGCTAATAGCGCACATGGCTAAACTCTGGCATACATAGCCTATACCTGCATACATAGCATGTACCTACTACCTACCTATAAATATATCTATAAATTTTTACTTTATACCTCTAGATATTTAATTTAGTACACTTTGCTTCAGCGTCTCGCATCAGAGGGTAGGCTTGATCATCGATATTTATAATTTTACGACAGTTTATCAGGTGACAACAATAGTATAGTTAATTTCTGCTTGATATAGGTAAGACAATTTTTATTGCTATTGGAATATTGATAGTAGCAGTAATGTGAAATGGAATAAAAATATATAAATGATAGGTAGGTAATCCACGAATTGAAAGGTGCTAACACTACCGGATAGTCTCTGTTCAGTACAGACCAGTTCGTGTGAGGAACAATTCAAAATGCAAATATAAAATAAGATAAAAAAATAAAATAACCTACCCTTCAATGTTAAAATTATCGGATAATATTAAAATTTGTAAGATTTCACCTACTTTATTCTAGAAAAATTTGCTCGATATGTATTCAACTTGAATGTTCATGGGTAATAGTATAGGCCCTGACAATTTAAAAAAAAAACGAATAGTGCTGGTACGGCCAGATAGTCTCGGGGCAATAAGTCGAATTTAATAACCTTTGACTCGAAATAAAAATATCATAATGTGGATGAAATAAATTTTAATCACAGCTACAGTTATGATGCCAAATAATTACCAAGTAGGTAATTATTTGGCAAATATCAGTGCATTGTGTACGTAGCAAAATTGTTAGCATTATCTAAATAAATTTTATGGCATACATAGCCCCCTGAACTCACTTGGTCCATCACAGCATACCTTGCTTATAAAAAAAAATGTTATGGCATACATAGCCCCCTGAACTCACTTGGTCCATCACAGCATACCCTACTTATTGTTATGGCATACATAGCCCCCTGAACTCACTTGGTTCATCACAGCATACCCTACTTATTGTTATGGCTTATATAACCTCCAAAACTCACTTGGTTCTCTACATCACTATATTTAAATATATTTTTTTTATGTAGGTAGACTTTTTATCGTAAAATATTCTTTCAATTAGCAACATGCCATGGTGGCAAAAAGTTTCACCAGTAATAATTTTATCAAGTAACTGCGGTAAAAATTTGATGAAAGACATCAATAAGTTTCAAACTTAATACTTCGAGTGAAACAGCATGAATTTTATTCCTAGTATTCGTTAGACTCCACATTGTTAAAAAATATAATTTTAGCAAAAATTGTTATGACAAAAACTTTTGTGACGGTATTAACAAAAAATATTTTCATAGATATGGTACAGAAAAGCAACTCATGATCACACACTTGCACGTTTAGTAGATTGGTATTCTTTGTCGATTTCTATCAGCTTTTTCTAGAAAATCTATCCAGACTTTGTAAATTTTATGTTTAATGGGTAGGCACAAGTACCAACAGCTCCATAAACCGAATAGTGCTAGCATGGCCAGATAGTCTCGGGGCAATCCCGACTGGACCACGCCAACAAAGATTCAGTAGAAATAAAGCCGCTAAGTACCTATGCTTTCAACTGAACAAAACTAGCACGCTCGGATAGTCTCGGGTCAATCCCGACCGATACATGCTAGTGAAATCTGTATCTCCATTATACTTAAATGGAATAAAATATTGTACCAATCTTCCAAGCGGCAATAAAATAATATCATGTGGGCAGAATAGGTAACATCTTACATACCTTGGTTCAATCCAACTTCTGAGATGAAATAGACTGAAGCAGATGAACACTTTAACACCTCTTATTTATTCGTAGAACACAGGTAAAACAATTTCACTTTTATTCTTCGCACTTGTTACAAATGACAGTATGTTAGCCAGTCAAGTTTACTCCACCAAATCTCTTTCCAGAATGCCATATTTTTTTCAATCTTCTCCATTCCCACTTTTTACAGTTCGGCAACCTACCAACGTTAACAATCCTACCAACCTTACCGACCAAAGCTACGACTTGGCGATCAATTGACTGACTAAAAGACAGGAAGATATAAAATTAATTATACTACTTCAATTTTAATCTAAAAAAAACAAGCTTAATATTTACAAAATGAATTATAAAATTCGAGAAATCATTACAATTACTTTTTTGAACTTTTGTTTTTAATATAAAGAAAATTAAATTTTAAAAAATAATTAATTTAAATTAATTTAAAAAATAATTAAATTTTAATATAATTTTATATTTTAATTTTTATATTTCTTTCAAGAGCTCTACTACTCCTAAAATTCGACGATGCACTGGCACTGAGGTGAAGGCAGGTACGTCGAAGGGTTTTTGGACGTTATATGCTTGACAGAGAGGCTGACATTCCCTCCTACTCTCCCCGAGTGGGAGGCATGGAGGAATTTTCCCACGTAAAAAAAGGTAGTTCTAGGTCAAGCGCGGATCCACTGTTGTGGGCGCGATAAGCATGCCCACAACCTAATAGACTTGTGACGTCATACGCAGTGTTCGCCCCAAGGCTTTGCCCACGTGGAACAAGACAACTGTACAATACACTGTACAAGATTCTGGGGGTGTATTTTGATTTTTTCGCTATCGGATTCGTTACGGAAAGTAATTTTTTGAATTTGGAATACGATGGCTCCTGAAAAGCCTTGTCGGAACGCGATTTTGACATTTCAGACAAAGCTTTTGACATTAGGATTCGAAAAGATATTGAGTGACTTTCCGACAGCTATTCGGTGGCGGAACCTTTCCGTGAAAGGGTTTGGGTACGAAAAGAAACATCTTAGTATAACTTAAAAAATGTGAGTTACATGCCTTAAAAAAAACGGCGGCAAGAGCGGCAAGCTGTAGATAGAACACACTGAAAATTAATAACTACAAAACACTCATTTAGTTACTAACCCCATACTATTCATCATCGTTTTAGTTCACTTCTACCAAAAATATTGTTGGCGCGATAAAAGAAATTCCCGCCAAAAATTGTGTTAAGTCGAATTATAAAACAATCAAAATAAAATAAAACTGTAGGTGGTAACAGTAACTCTACGTGGTTCATAAATGGTAAACGAGTGACTGAAATGGTTAAAAATGCAATGTTTAATGTAAAATACTAAACTAATTCATATTTCACCATAGTATGTAAGGTATATTAATTTCAAAACCGAACAGAAACATATCGCGTTTCGGGAGCCATTGAATTCGAAATTCAAAAATTGTATTCCGTAACGAATCCGATATCGAATGAATCAAAATACCCCCCGTCAGAGTCAGGACGTCATATATTTTGTAAACATCTCCTTCGATCATGAGCGAGATCATGCATTGGCCGACTCGCACTTGGCTATTTTCGGGTGGCTGTGACCACAACATATTTTGATGCCTGGATCCGGTCTGTCTAGGTACTGATGTCAATCCATCGACAATAATAAAAAGAGTAAAGTTAGATGGAAGTATTTATTGTCTACGTAAGTTCGCGACGTAGTCCAAAGCTCGTTGTATCGCAGGCGGAATAGGCGGCGGCGTCGGGATATGCGCTCCTTCTGCGTGGAAACCGTTCTCATCGGCACGGTAGACAACGTTGATCACCTGCAATAACAGCCACTTATAACATTGGAACTTAGGGCTGGTTTCATGCTCTGTTAGTTACTAATCGAGGATTAAAAGACCGTTAAATCTAACCTTAGCTGTCAAACGCGTACATTTTGACATATTTAACGGCCCTTTAATCCTTTGTAAATCTAACAGAGCATGGTGAAACCGGCCCTTAGGATCATTAAAAATATTTTTCATTACTCATACTCTGAAAGTAGGTCTGAAGTTGCCTGAGGAGCGGGTTGAAAGTAATACTTTCAGCCCTCGGGAGAATCGTTTTCAACTGACAGCTGTCAAATTATAAAAAAAAAATTGTTAGGTATATTTTCACATTTCCTAGAAAAATAAACCTCTGGTTTACGTATGTCAACAGTATGACCGTTGACCTTCTGTTGACATTCGTAAACTAAAGAGGTTTATTACCAAAGAGGTACTTATTCGGCCAAGTCAGTGAAAACTGTAGTGGATTTTTTATAGGTTTTATAATTATAACCCTGTAGGTATTCTCGTAATAAAAATATGATATTTATTTCTTTTAAAAAAACATGCAATTTTAACCTTTTTCGTAAATACAATAAGTAGCTACATAACAATAACATCAAATGACATCGAACATAAAAACTCTTTGGTTTGAATGCAGTATGGATTGGATCTACTACAATTCCCTAATTTTTTCTTTAGCTAAATCATTTTTTATTTTTACTTTCCTTGTATTCGTAATGAAAAGCACAGTGTTTACCTCGGGTTAAAGACTTTTTTAGTCGCTCGAACTATTGGCGCCCTCGCTAGCTCGGGCGCCAAACCCCGTCTCGGGACTAAATAAGTTACTTTCGCCCCTAGAATAACAATGCACTATTGTTACAAGGATTTTGTAAAGAGCGGTAGGAACCAAGCCGTAAGTTTGTTGCCGGTTCTTCTAAGCTTGGTCGCGTGGAACTGGCACCTAGTATCTAGTACCATCTACCTTTTAAGAGTAGTAGAGCTCTTTGTGAAGGGCTCGTCCGGGAAAGTACTACCACCACGCCTTTTTCTGCCGCCAAGCAGCAACGCTGTGTGTCCGTTTGAAGAGTGTGGTTGCCGGTGTAATTACAGGCACATGAGGCTAACATCTGTATGCCTCAAGTTGATGGATGCAGGGCAGTGCATCGTAGGCAATGCTCTGTTATAGGTGATGGTTGTCACTTAACATCAGGTGGGCTATCTGCTTATTCCATCAGCTTGTTGTATAAAAAAAACAGTTTTAAACTTTTTTATCTATTGCAAGTGAAAAAACTCAAAACTACAAAATTGTATTGTTAAAGGGCTAAAATAGAGAGATGATGAGGTTTAAATGTAGGTAGGTGCTACTTGACCTACTCCCATTCCAATCAAATGGGCATGAACATAATAATTTGAGGAGGAATCCTACTATCCTACTAATATTATAAACGCGAAGGTTTGTAAGTATGGATGGATGGATGGATGTTTGTTACTCTTTCACGTAAAAACTACTGAATGGATTTTAATGAAACTTTACAATAATATAGCTAATACATCAGAATAACACATAGGCTACAATTATAAAGATATTGTGTGAATTGTGCAAAATATGACGATAAGTGTCAAATAAGTAGGAAAAAATCTACCATCTGCGAGCTATTCTGGCGTGCGCTGCCAAAACCGCTAGAGTTACACATATGTACTACGCCACGCCACAGATAAGAGAATACGCCACGCTAATATAAGCTACTCGAAATACTAATCCTGCGCAGACGAAGTTGCTGGCACCAGCTAGTAGGTCATATTACGAGAAGAGTGTTGGATATGGATGTGGATGGTTTTAGAAGGATAAGCAGACCAAAGATGGATGCAGGACAAGGAGTGAGCACCGAGATGACGAATGATAGAGGAGAGTGGAAGAAAACCTGTTGTGCTGACCCCGTGCAGCGTGGGATTTCAAAGTCAAAGTCGAAAGCTATTTATTCAATAAAATCACAAGGATCGCTTTGAAACGTCTTAAAGCTAGGTGACTCTAGGTGCCAGTTCCACGCGACCAAAGCCTAGAACAGCCAACAAACTTACGGCTTGGTTCCTACCGCTCTTTTGTATGATCCTCGTTACAATGTAGGTATTCTAATACAATATTTCGTGGTGGGGGGAATGAGATTTGCACGGACGTCCCGCAGTGGGGTGTATTGTGCATTTTCCCCCTGCTAACCTCACCCCAGCCAGCCCAACTCCTTAAATTAAATTAAATATTGGTGGACTTTCCACACAGCACTATCTAGCCCCAAAATAAGCCAAAGCTTGTATTATGAGATCAAGATAGCTGATATAATACATATATACTGTTTTTTTTTGTAATTACTTATTTATAATATTATATAACACCCAGACAGAGAACAAACATCTAGAGGTAAGTTCATCACGCAAATGTTTGTTCTCGGTGGGGATCGAACCCACGGCCTACGGCGCAGAAGGCAGAGCTACTACCAACTGAGCTGTGAAGGCTGTTAAAGTAGCGAAGGACCTTGGGTTGGTGGCAGCAATGTTCAAGCATCCCCGGTGGTGATTTGGATGCAGATGAGAAGGACCGGATCAGCTTCTGCAGTCCAGATTTTTTTGTGGGATAAGGGTAGGAATGTCATGAGGTTCAGAAGCTTCACAAACCTGTCCGTCAGGAGCTGTGTACTGGTACTGTCCTTGTACCAGCGACCCTCGTTCTCCGGAGGACCCTCGCTGCTCGTGGAAGATACCTCCTTCTTTAGTACAATAGAAAAAAGGCTCATGAGAGGCGAAGACAAGAGCTAATGTGACTCTCGCTCGCACGTTTCGACATGTTGAAAGATATAAAATCGCTAAACTCATATAAGAAAAATTGCAATCAATAATTTTGTGTGCAATCACATTGCACACAGTTTAGTAAGAATTTCATTTTGATTGATACAAGTTTTCTTACTCAAAAGCTTGCTTTACTAGTTTTTGTATTTTTACTAAACTGTGTGCAATGTGATCTGATTAGGTACACACTAAATGCATAATTACGATTTTTCGAAAATAGGTTTTTAGAGATATTATATCTATCAACATGTCGAAACGTGCGAGCGAGAGGTACATTAGCTCTTGTCTTCACGCATTCAACGCGGTCCGTAATGTTGTACGTTTAGGTATAAATTGAATTTGATTTGTAGGTTACCAGTTTGCAAGGCCCACTTGTAGGTTCCATCGGCGGTGGGTGTGTCGAAGTCATCTCGAATGATGCTGTCGAAACCCTGGCAGGAGCTGAGAGTCACCACCATCTGTGAATTTATAATGGTATACTTAGGTACATTCTAATCCAATACCCAAGATCGTTTAAAAAAAAGTTTTTTAAACAACTATCTGATGGAACAAGCAGATGTCCAGCAGATGTTAATTGGTAACCATCGCCTATAACAAAGCATTGCATCGTAAGTCACGCATGATAGGAACGTGCCCTACGATACACTGCCCTGCGTCCATCGACTTGAGGCATACAGATGTTAAGCCTCATGTGCCTGTAATTACACCGGCAACCACACTCTTCAAACCGAAACAGCAACGCTGATTGGCGGCAGAAAAAAAAGGCATGGTGGTAACTCTGTCTCCTACGTTTTAGGCCGTGGGTTCGATCACCATACTGAACAAAAATTTTGGTGATGAACATATGTGTTTGTTCTCTGTCTGGATGTTATTATTGATCGAGTGAGCGAAGCGCAAAAAGATCTTACTTTATCTTGGGCGATTTGGCATTATACTCGTACGTACCTACGTTAGTCGGGCCATAACTTTCGAACTGTTCATCCGATCTGCATGAAATTTAGTAATTACTGTTAAGTAATATGAGTTAAAGGTCCAACAGGAAAAAGGAGGACAGGCAGACCAAAGGCCAGATGGGCAGACGAGGTGCAAAGCGGAGCAAAAACCGCGAACTGGCTTAATCTTACTCTATGCCGAGACACATGGAAAAGTCTGGAGGAGGCCTATACCCAAGAGGGGTAACCTATTTTTAATTATTTTTTAAGTTTTTTCAAATTATTGTACACTAGCGACCCGCCCCGGCTTCGCACGGTTATTGTGGGTTATCCCTAAGAGATTATGCTTGTATTATGCATATAAACCTTCCTCTTGAATCACTCTGTAATGATTTCTCGAATTTTATAATTCATTTTGTAAATATTAAGCTTGTTTTTTTAGATTAAAATTGAAGTAGCATAATTAATTTTATATCTTCCTGTCTTTTAGTCAGTCAATTGACCGCCAAGTCACAGCTTTGGTCCGATAGGTGGGTAGGATGGATAGCGTTGGTAGGTTGCCGAACAGAAAAGAAAGAAAAGGGGAAGATTGAAATAAATGTGGGATTCTGGAAAGAGACTTGGTGGAGTAAACTTGACTGGCTGATATACTGACATCTGTAACAAGTGCGAAGAATAAGAGTGAAATTGTTGTACCTGTGTTCTACGAATAAATAAGAGGTGTTAAAGTGTTCATCTACTGCAGTTCATTTCATCTCAGAAGTGCGATTGAACCAAAGTATGTAAAATGTTACCTATTCTGCCCACATAATATTATTTTATTGCCGCTTGGAAGATTGGTACAATATTTTATTCCATTTAAGTATAATGGAGATACAGATTTTACTAGCATGTATCGGTCGGGATTGACCCGAGACTATCCGATCGTGCCAGTTTTGTTCAGTTGAAAGCATAGGTACTTAGCGGCTTTATTTCTACTGAATCTTTGTTGGCGTGGTCCAGTCGGCATTGCCCCGAGACTATCTGGCCATGCTAGCACTATTCGGTTTATGGAGCTGTTGGTACTTGTGCCTACCCATTAAACATAAAATTTACAAAAGTCTGGATAGATTTTCTAGCAAAAGCTGATAGAAATCGACAAAGAATACCAATCTACTAAACGTGCAAGTGACTGTGTGTGATCATGAGTTGCTTTTCTGTACCATATCTATGAAAATATTTTTTGTTAATACCGTCACAAAAGTTTTTGTGATAACAATTTTTGCTAAAATATTTTTTTTTAACAATGTGGAGTCTAACGAATACTAGGAATAAAATTCATGCTGTTTCACTCGAAGTATTAAGTTTGAAACTTATTGATGTCTTTCATCAAATTTTTACCGCAGTTACTTGATAGAATTATTACTGGTGAAACTTTTTGCCACCATAGCATGTTGCTAATTGAAAGAATATTTTACGATAAAAAGTCTACTTACATAAAAAAAAAACATAATTAAAATATAGTGAAGTAGTGAACCAAGTGAGTTCTGGGGGTTATATAAGCCATAACAATAAGTAGGGTATGCTGTGATGAACCAAGTGAGTTCAGGGGGCTATGTATGCCATAACAATTATTTTTATAAGCAAGGTATGCTGTGATGGACCAAGTGAGTTCAGGGGGCTATGTATGCCATAACAATAAGTAGGGTATGCTGTGATGGACCAAGTGAGTTCAGGGGGCTATGTATGCCATAACTTTTTTTTTTATAAGCAAGGTGAGGAACTAAGTGGGTCTATGTACCTATGCCACAGTGAACAAATTTTGGACAGATAATGCTAACAATTTTGCTACGTACACAATGCACTGATATTTGCCAAATAATTACGTACTGTAGCTGTGATTAAAATTTATATCATCCACATCATGATATTTTTATTTAGAGTAAAAGGTTATTAAATTCGAATTAAGTTTAACGGTATGAAACATTTTGTTAGCATGTATCAGTCGAGATTGCCCCGATACTATCTGGCCGTACTAGCACTATTCGGTTTTTAAAAATTGTCAGGGCCTTACCCATGAACATTCAAGTTGAATACATATCGAGCAAATTTTTCTAGAATAAAGTAGGTGAAATCTTACAAATTTTTATATTATCCGATAATTTTAACATTGAAGGGTAGGTTATTTTATATTTTTATCTTATTTTATATTCGCATTTTGAATTGTTCCTCACACGAACTGGTCTGTACTGAACAGAGACTATCCGGTAGTGTTAGCACCTTTAAATTCGTGGATTACCTACCTACTATTATATATATTTTTTTATTATTGTATTTCACATTACTGCTATTATCAATGTTCCAATAGCAATAAAAATTGGCTTACCTATATCAAGCAGAAATTAACTATACTTGCCGTTGTCACCTGATAAACTGTCGTAAAATTATAAATATCGATGATCAAGCCTACCCTCTGATGCGAGTCTCTGAAGCAAAGTGTACTAAATTAAATATCTATTAAGTTAAATCTATTCATTTGTAGATATATAGGTAGGTAGTAGGTACATGCTATGTATGCAGGTACTGGCTATGTATGCCAGAGTTTAGCAATGTGCGCTATTAGCAGGCTATGTATGCCAGAGTTTAGCCAGGTGCGCTATTAGTGAATTTCTTAGTGAAAAATGGGGTATGTATACCTGTAAGTTCAAAACTAACCAAATAATTAGTACAATGGTGCAAAAAAAAAAATATATATATATATATTAGCATTTAAACACTGGACCTGTAAGTGGCTAAGTACGTCGCAAAATTACATGGACAGCTGTTATGCTAAGCCAAGTAACCCATATGAAAAATTAAAAAAATAAATAAAACATGAATATAAATTAAAAAAAAAAAAAAAAGTTAGAAACAATTGGTGTATATGATAACTACAGTATTTTTTTTCCCTTTCTATGAGCTCTGACGGTGCGATGACTCCTGAGGAGGAACTTCTTGTTACACACACGCATTCTAAACGAAAGCGAAAGTCTTCGAAGACATCTGCAGGAGATTTGGCGTCACCTTCAAACAACAGTTTAGCGCTTGGACGAAGTATCATACTGCACGGAGCCTTTCGGTTTTTGGCGTGTCCGTTTTTTTTGTTAGTGTGCAGTTGTCGATATTGTATTCGTGTGAGTTACTAGAGAAGGGACTACATTGACTAACCTATCGATGGAATAAGAGATGGATGAAAAAGGCGTTTTAATTGGAAATCAACTTTTTAATTTTAACTGGTTGCTGACTTTTATTGCGACAACCCAAAACTAATATAGATACTGGAACACTATTATCGTCAATATTATTTCCCATATTGACCTGGCTGTGAGAGCGATGTCCATCCCACTCGATACTTTCTTATGGCCATTTCGTCCATGCATAGGAAAATTTTGTGGACTCCCAGTTTTCACGCCTTTAACAGCTTTTATCCACACCCGTCTTCATTCTGGGCATTTTGGGAACCTAAAAAAATAATAATGTAAAATTTAACGGAAATTGAGCCGGCGCGAGACGCCTAGAAGGTGTGAAATATAAAGCTAAATTAGTCTGTGTATGTAAATCACTAGAACAGATGATCAAAACAATACATATTATTTTATGGGTATATTTTATTAATGGGTTTACATCGTTTTCATATTGGAAAATCTGACTAGTACTAATAAAATGTAATTACAGCTTGTAAATTGAAAAAGAATATTACGTATCAAATGACAATTCCGGGTCTTTAACCTCCTTTTGTTTTTTTTTGTTTTGTTTCCTTTTGTTTTTCTTGATGCACAAGATACAGCTGGATATACTTTCGCCTTTTCAAATATATTTTGCTTAAACAATAATGATTCTTTTGATTTTTCACTATTTATTTCGCTTCACCGCATATTTCAACCGACCCCAACTAAAACATCAAAGCATTGCATCAACTGACGGACACTATTTACACAGACAGTGAGCGAGTTGGAGTGAGTGAACTTACATCTTCTTTTCTTTTACTTGTAGCTAGGCTGCGTGGGAGGTACAAAGATAGATGATCACTGTTTGATACACAGTTGTAAAAGGTTGTGGATCTTATGGCACTCACCATTATGATATTACCTCCATGATTTAGCGACTTTTTTTTTAAATGTCGCGCAAAAGGTCACTCTTACTTTAAATGCCCTAAGCCATTAGTAAAATGCCAAAAGTGTCAAAGGGTTGATCACGACAATAAAAACTGTAAACTTCTACCAATGATACCGCGTTTCGCGTACGGACGTTAAAGAACGGAAAAATTTGACTATTTCCACAACTGGTGATACTAACAGTAAATTTTTCAAATAAATCGAAGTTCGTGAATCTGATGCTCAAGACCTTAACTTCTTAAAAAGATACACACAATTGCCTATCATCAAAGGTTTCGGTAACTCTGTAGTTACACCTGTCTATAGGAGCTTTGTGAACATTGAAATCGATGATGTTGAGGCGACGATCGAAGTTCTTGTAGTTACTGATGAGTTTGTGACAACAGCATTGCTTATAGGGTAAAACTTTATAGAGTTTTCTTCGGTGTCTGTGTTCAAAGACAATTGCAAACTATTCTTCTACAAAAGTCCTGCACTTAACGCAAACTTTGACATTGAAAATAGCTTAAACTTGACTACATTAAATTCTACCTAAGTTCCTTTGTCAGGGTTAGTTGAAGTTATAACGCAGGGATCAACTAACTTTTCAGGGGATGTGTATGTGGAAGATTACAGTAGTATTGAACCGGGTAAAGAAAATCAATCTATCAAAATTGCACCAAGGTGCTTATCACGTAGTTAATGGAAAATGTCATCTTACAATACAATACAAAATAATTTATTTATGCCACACGTAAATGCAGTTTATAAAAAAAATACAAGAAAAGACAGTAAAAGTAAGTAGGTAAGTGATATAAATTGGCAGTCACTCGGCATAAATGCAATAGCAGCATACGCTACTATAACGCTGGTCTTCCGACACCCATGTCATCGTTACAGTTACAATAAATAATAATAATATTCTAATTTATTTCTAATAAAAAAACCGAGAACCAATTTTAACAATAAAGACAATAGAACTAAGCTCTTATCAAAATTTATAGGCCTCTTTAAAATCACAGAAGTATATATAATGATCGATATAAAATTTCTGAACTTACTGGATTTAGTACTCCTAAAAGTAAATACGATAGCGTAGTTGCTTTTGATCGGATTTGACCTTGGATCAATGTTAACCTTTCTCATGACTACGATACTAATATCTAACAAAAGTAATACTTCATCCGAAAGCGAGGATAATGATGACGAAAATATGCCTACAAAAGGTCGACAACAAAATAATACAAGCAGATCTGATACTAAATAAATGCCAAATGTAATGATTAATAATTTAAAGTAATATTGTTAGTATAATAATGTAGCGAAACACTGGGAGTTATTGTTTTTTTTGTTATTCACATGTTGTTTTTATAATTACTGAAAATGTTATTGTGTTAAAATCGTATATTCAATTTATTTGAGTATTTTCTATAATTATTTAATAAAATAAATTTGATGAAGAAATTGAAGTTGATAAGGACTAAAATAATAAAATGAATTTGTATATAAGCTATTACAATCAAAAATAAGATTTTTTTTTTGTTCTTTAAAATTAAAATAATATAAATATTCTTAATTGATTAGTACGTTCAGTTAATTTATTTGATCATGCGTCAGGAGATCGCATGATGGCGGATGGCCGAATGTAATGATTTCTCGAATTTTATAATTCATTTTGTAAATATTAAGCTTGTTTTTTTAGATTAAAATTGAAGTAGCATAATTAATTTTATATCTTCCTGTCTTTTAGTCAGTCAATTGACCGCCAAGTCACAGCTTTGGTCCGATAGGTGGGTAGGATGGATAGCGTTGGTAGGTTGCCGAACAGAAAAGAAAGAAAAGGGGAAGATTGAAATAAATGTGGGATTCTGGAAAGAGACTTGGTGGAGTAAACTTGACTGGCTGATATACTGACATCTGTAACAAGTGCGAAGAATAAGAGTGAAATTGTTGTACCTGTGTTCTACGAATAAATAAGAGGTGTTAAAGTGTTCATCTACTGCAGTTCATTTCAACTCTTTCTATAAAAAAAACCGCATCAAAATCCGTTGCGTAGTTTTAAAGATTTAAGCATACATAGGGATATAGGGACAGAGAAAGCGACTTTGTTTTATACTATGTAGTAAGTTTAGTTAGGAATAAAAAGGCTTTTTTATTTTCGTTTCATATGAGTTAAATCTGATAACTGGTTTTTAAGATATGGGGTTTCATAAGGGGACAAACAGCAGTATTCTTTCATATTGATCTAGCTAGGCCAATGTCTACATTCACCGATCGTTTTGTAATAAATACTTAAATAAGATAAGTCCTTTGTAAATGGTATATAACTAATGTAAGCCTGATTGATTTAACTGACAGATTGTATAAATGGCTGCTTACAAAAGTTGAAGTCTATGAATTAAGATGATGAGTTGCATGACATTTGATTTGAATTGATAGTACTTACATAAGTTAAAGTACCTACTTACCTAAAGTAAATTCATTGAATGTAGTTGCGTAAAGTATTAGTTACTAGCGGCCTGTCCCAGCTTCGCATGGGTGGACATAAATTTTTTCAACGTTTTAGGATAAACTTAGACCGTGGTGGGTTCGAGTCATTTGCACGCCCTTCTACCTCGCGCCTTGCCCGGGCTCGCGCTGAGTGAGAACGCGCCCTGCGACTCGTGCGTAGCTTATATTTTTAAAATCTTTTGAATGGAATGTCCGATTTGAAAAATTCAAGAAGTAATGTACAGGTATTGAACCAGTCTTGAATATGATAAGTTTTATTGGGATAAGGATTAATACCAAGGTACAAATAAAGAGCCTTTTCTAGCGGCGGCATTTCAATGAAAATTTTATAATAAATGAACACTTATTGTGTCTTAGCTATAATAGTAAGACGTATGCTGTCGCGACATTTGTAGATAATAACGTCTTCTGCAAAGTTGTAGTACATTATTTTGTTCTATCATCAATAGTTTTCGCAGCGCACGCGATGTAAGGATTTTTTTTCTACCTTGGGTTACATTATTGGAGTTTTAGTACGGATCCCTGATTTTTTTGAAAATATAATATGGCCTATGTTACTCAGGGATAATGCAGCATTCTAATGGTGAAAGAATTTTTGAAATCGGTCCAGTAGTTTTTGAGCCTATTCGTTACATACAAAAATACAAATGTTTCCTCTTTATAATATTAGTGTAGATTAGTGTAGAAGTGTAGATGTACACGGCCCTTCATTATCATCAGCATGAGAAGTCCACTGCCAGCAGGGGAGGCCTATGCAGTGGAGTAGCTATCGTAGGTCCAGGTGGTGCAGTGCACCAGGGCCCCGGAACTTAGGGGGCCCTCTAACCTAAGCTTTGAAAAGAGAGGTTCAGCCAGCTCCCGAAGCTAGAAAACCTTGAGCCTACCCACAATAGTTTTTTTTAATGATTTATTTTAAAGGCCAATATATGTGTGGTAACTATGTGGAAAGAGGGGGTGAGGGCCCGATTCTTTCTCTATGCACCGGGGCCCTTGTCCACCTAGCTACGCTACTGGGCCTATGTCCAGAGTCCAGACATAGGCCTCCCCTACACATTTCTAGAAATAACTATTCTGTGCCATCTCCATCCACCGAATTCCCGCGACTCCGAATTCAACTGACTTCAAAAAAGAAGTTTTTTTTAAGAGTAGTAAAGCTATTTTTGAAGGGCTCGTCCGGGGATGTACTACCACCACGCCTTTTTCTGCCGCCAAGCAGCAACGCTGTGTTTCGGTTTGAAGAGTGTGGTTGCCGGTGTAATTACAGGCACATGAGGCTTAACATCTGTATGCTTCGAGTTGATGGACGCAGGGCGGTGCATCGTAGGGCACGATCCTATCGTGCGTGACTTACGAGGCAATGCTTTGTTATAGGTGATGGTTACCACTTTACATCAGGTGGGCCATCTGCTTGATACATCAGCTAAAAATAATATCTTTTCTGCAAATAAACCGACTACTAAGGACTACAAGCCGACTGAAAAAGGCCGCGTGCGACTACTGGTTTTTTTTTAACTTGTTAGGAACACTATAAGCAAATTAACATAATGTCTTGTCACTTATACTCAGATTTTTATAAAAAAAGGCACGCTCTTAACTCAATTTTGAAGTAACTTACCTAATTGGTTACTAGGTTAAGTACCTAAAGATATTTTATGAAAAGTATCACTTGAACTGCACATTAAGTAGGTATAATTTTGTGGCCTTTTAACCTCCTATGTTATGTGAGTCTTAGAAAGTCATACACATAACTAATCGATAGGATTGCCATACGATTAGTTTATACGTTAGTAAAAAATTTACAACATGGAACATTTAGAATAAAGACTTTGATTCAATAATTTAGATTTTTCAATTTAATTTATTTCATACTTTTGATACGGTTGAGATCAGAGGATATAGGTATGGTAGAAAATCCATAGTTTGTCTCACTATGTACATAGGTATGCGGGCTATGTATGTGCGTAGTTGAAAAGCCGCGTGTCAGCGTTGAATGTGTTAAGGGGCTGACAACTATCAAACAACTTCTCGCTCGCACGTTTCGACATGTTGAAAGATATAAAATCACTAGACTCATTTTCGAAAAATCGCAATCAACCAACTTGTGTGCAATCACATTGCACACAGTTTAATAAAAATTGCATTTTGATCGATACAAGTTTTCCTACTTAAAAGTTTGCTTATGTACGAAAACTAGTAAAGCAAATTGATTGTGATTGAATGTGATTGCACACAAGATGGATGATTGCGATTTTTCGAAAAAGAGTTTAGTGATTTTATATCTTTCAACATGTCGAAACGTGCGAGCGAGAAGTTGTTTGATAGTTGTCAGCCCCTTAAGAGTTTTGGGCATCGGAAGAGAAAACGTCTCGTATTGCTTCCTAGAAGTTATGAGAACCCTACTTATGGACAGTGTCATCAGTGCCGGATTAAGCCAGCGCGGGGCCTGTAGCAAATTCTACCAAGGGGCCTTTGGTTTGCTTAAAAATTTGGCCACTTCAAGGATAGAAATGTGGTATAGATACTAGTCTAACTAGTGGTTCGCCCCGAACTGAAATCTCGTGATGCGACCCATCGAACGTACCAAACTTTGAGTAGGTGGTGGTCAGAGGCAAGTCCAAACATTATGTTTGGACTTTTTTCTGACTACCGCCTACTAACTTGGTATGGTAACCAAGTTTCAACTCTATTGGCCTATTTATTGAAGAGTTCCTTCGAACAGATCTTGGCTCCATCATCAGACCTGGTCGTTGTCACCATTTTATGAGAACTGTCAACAAATAAAGCCCTTTTATATGACATGTATCTTGATTTTTTTATGTAAGTTTTTTTATTTTTGCCCCCTTAACTTACCAGTAAATTTGTCAAGTACAAGCTATCGATTTATCAAATTTCATGCAGATCGGATCAACGGCAACGGTTTGAAAGTTATGGCTAGACAAAAATAAAATGCCAATTCGCCTAAATTGAATGTAGTGCCTATCTAAATTAATATTTTTTTACTAGCTATATAACTCGCGGCTTCGCTTCGTTCACTATTACCTACTTCATTAAAAATACTCTACATAGTCGGGCGGGCTGCTAGCGCCCTTGGGGGTTGAATTTTGAAAAAATATTTCTAAGTAGGTAGATGCCTAGAAATTTTAATTTTCTAGCCCTAATAGGGTTGTAGGGGTGTAAGGGGTGCCAATCAACATCTTTCGGCGCCCAAGCCAACCTCACCGGCCCGTGGTACGCCCTGCTGATTAACAAACGAGGCTCTGGCAAAACCACCCACCAACCCGCACTGGACCAGCGTGGTGGGTATAGGTCCAAACCCCCCAAATATGGAAAGTCAGATACAACCAAGGCCCCAAGTGCCCGGCGACACCAGCGGCTGTGCTGGCGTTGACGGGCGTCATGCCGGCCCTGGGGTTCGGGGTGCGAAGAATCACCGGGTGAGATTCTACCGTCAAACGACCTCAGCTAATATAAAGGACACCGATACGCTTAACATTTTAACGTACAACGTACGCACGCTTATGGAAGATGAGCGCCTGCTTGAACTTGAAAATGCGCTTAGTGACATCAAGTGGGATGTTGTAGGGCTCGGAGAAGTTAGAAGAGATGGTGAATGCACAGAAGACAGAGACAGTAGTGTGTTTTTCCACTTCGGAGAAACCAGTGGACGGCATGGAGTAGGGTTCCTCGTTGCTAAGAAGTGGAAGGACAATATTATTGAATTCAAAGGGTATTCTGAAAGAATTGCTGTGCTTAGGCTAAGGCTGACACCCAAAGCTACTCTTATGCTTGTACAAGTATACGCACCTACATCTGCACACCCTGTTGAAGAAGTAGAAGCATTCTACGATCAACTTAATAAAGCCTGTGAAGAAAACCGAGGCACATGGAACATTGTCCTCGGCGACTTCAACGCCAAAATAGGAATCAGGCAAACCACGGACAATGACTGCATACTGGGTCAATTTGGCATGGGAGAACGCAATGAGCGAGGTACCAGATTGATTCAGTTCGCTAGTGGGCAGCGCATGACCGTCGCGAACAGCTTCTTCTTCAAAAAACCACAAAAACGATGGACTTGGGTGTCTCCGAATCAACATGTAAAAAATGAAATAGACTTTATCCTATCTTCAGACCTATATATAGTTAAAGACGTGAGTGTAATAAACAGATTTAAATACAGTTCCGACCATAGACCCGTACGTGCTAAAATAAAATTTGACTTTAAAATTCACAGAATGAAACAATTTAGAAACCAAATTAGTAAACATAACAAACAGACACTTTTTAAAAATTCCGAACAATTCAACATAGAACTTTGTAATCAGTTTTCAATTCTTAAAATTGACGAAATTAAAGATATAGACGAACAATATGGATCAATTATAAAATCAATAGAGTCTAGTAGTAAGAAAATAAAAGGAGATAAGAAAAACAAAGCAAAACTTTCTACGAAAACTAGAAAACTAATATCAGACCGAGAAGAACTTAGTAAGGGTACCACAGAGTATAGAAAATTTGACAGAGAAGTAAAACGAAGTATAAGAAAAGAAATAAGATTATTTAACTTACATCTAATTAAGGTTGCGATTGAAAAAAATACTTCGTTAAGGACAGCCAAGCAGGGAATAACAAAGGGGAAACAATGGATCAACAGTCTTTCAGATGAAAATGGGGTCAAGCAAAATAGTCGTGAGAAAATAGTAGATATTTGTACATCTTATTACAAAGCCCTATATTCGGATGCATCTAAGAGCGATCTGAAGATTGAGTATAATAAAACAAACTCAATACCATTTTTTACAGGAAAAGAAGTCCACGATGCTTTAAAAACGATGAAGTATGACCGAAGCCCTGGAGAGGATGGTATTACTACTGAGGCACTGAAAATAGGCTCGCACAGTTTACTCCCACATATCACAAATTTATTTAACACAATTTTAGAAACAGGTCAACTTCCGAAACAACTCTGTCACTCAAATATTGTTCTGCTCCATAAGAAAGGAGATAAATCCAACATAGGTAACTACAGACCAATTAGCCTAGTGTCACACTTGTACAAAGCCCTTATTAAAGTCTTACAAAATCGCATCGCTGGTAAGCTTGATCAACACCAACCCCCGGAACAAGCTGGTTTTCGGCCATGTTTCTCCACCACAGACCATTTGCACACTTTAAACCAAGTCATTGAAAAACACACAGAGTTCCACAAACCACTTTATTTAGCCTTTGTGGATTACACAAAAGCTTTTGACAGCCTAAAACATTCTGCTATATTTGCAACTTTAGAATCCCAAAAAATAGACCAAACCTACATTGATCTTATCAAATTGATCTACAATAATAGCACAGCATCTATCAAGCTCCACACTACTGGTCCAGAATTTCAGATACAAAAAGGCGTCAAACAGGGAGACCCGCTCTCTCCCATACTCTTTACGAGCACCCTACAAGAAGTATTTAAAACACTGGCAGTGACATGGGCAAATAAGGGCATAATCGTCGATGGCAAGCGCCTCACTAACCTACGTTTTGCGGACGACATTGTTCTTTTCGCCCCAACAGCACATGAACTCCAACAAATGCTCCAAGAGCTGAGCTCGGCGAGTCTTGAAGTTGGACTTCAAATGAACCGGTCAAAGACGCAGTGCATGTCTAACAGCACGAAACGTAGGATCGAGGTAGATGGGCAGCAAATACATTATGTCGATGAGTATATTTACTTGGGCCAGTTAGCGAGCTTCGAAAACAGGCAGGTCAAGGAGATCGATCGCCGTATCGAGAACGCCTGGAAGAGCTACTGGTCCATGAAGGAGCACATGAAGGGTAATCTTCCTCTCACACTAAAGCGCAA
Source organism: Chloroclysta siterata (assembly GCA_932294275.1). Classification (NCBI taxonomy): domain Eukaryota; kingdom Metazoa; phylum Arthropoda; class Insecta; order Lepidoptera; family Geometridae; genus Chloroclysta; species Chloroclysta siterata. Next base: position 6,846,006 of record OW028595.1, read on the forward strand.
ACTCATCGACATGTGTATATTGCCCGTCCTAACCTACGGTGCACAGACATGGTCACTGACCGAGTTACAGAAGTCCAAACTCAAAATTTGCCAGAGGGCCATGGAACGCAGCATTCTCGGTTTCAAGCGCATCGACCGAGTGCGGAACACCATGCTGCGTTCCTTGACAGGCATAAGTGATGTTGGAAATAAGGCTGCCAGGCTCAAATGGGGTTGGGCGGGACACATCAGCCGGATGCCTTCCGATAGGTGGGCGAAGATCTGCACACTATGGGTTCCTGACGGACGGCGGCCTCGTGGTCGACCGAGAAAGCGCTGGCGGGACGACTTGGATGCTTTCGAGGGTGGATGGTGGGAGGAGGCTCGGGATCGGGGGAATTGGAAGTCCTTGGGGGAGGCCTTTGCCCAGCAGTGGGACGAAACAGGCTAATAAAAAAAAAAAAAAAATAGGGTTTGGCCTGTGAATAAAAAGTTTTATGTTTTATACAAGCCTTTATCCCCTATTTCAACCCCTTGAGGGTTGAATTTTGAAAAATCCTTCCTTAGTGGATAGGCATCCACTAAGGAAGGATTTTTCAAAATTCAAACGTCATAAGAGGAATACGTGTGCGAAATTTTAGGTTTCTAGCCCTAAGAGTTAGGCCTTTGTATAAAAAGTTTCATACAAACTTTTATCCCCTATTTCACCCCCTTGGGGTTGTAATTTGTAAAATCCTTTCTTAGTGGATGCCTGCGTCATAAAAGGAATAAGTATGCGAAATTTAAAGTATCTAGCCCTAAGGGTTTGGCCTGTGCGTTTATTTTAAACTTTCATCTCCCATTTTACTCTCTTAGGGGTTGAATTTTGGAAAACGCTGAAATACGTAACTCATTATTTTTGCCGCACTCAATTCATACGAAATTTCATGCAAATATGTCCAAGGAATAAAAAGTTTTATGCAAACTTTTATCCTCTATTTCACCCCTTTAGAGGTTAGGGGCCTGTAAATAAAAAGTTTCAAACAAACTTTTATTCCCTATTTCAACCCCTTGGAGGTTGAATTTTGAAAAATCCTTTCTTAGCTGATGCATACGTCATAAAAGGAATACGTGTGTAAAATTTTAAGTTTCTAGCCCTAAGGGTTTGGCCTGTGCGTTTATTTAAAACTTTTTTCCCCTATTTTACTCTCTTAGGGGTTGAATTTTGGAAAACGCTAAAATACGTAACTCATTATTTTTTCCGTACTCAATTCATACAAAATGTCATGCAAATATGTCCGAGGAATAAAAATTTCATACAAACTTTTTTCCCCTATTTCACCCCCTTAGGCGTTGAATTTTGAAAAACCCTTCCTTAGTGGATGCCTACGTCATAAGAGGAATACGCGTGCGAAATTTTAAGTGCGTTGATACATCAGTCAATCAGTTTTGCCTATTATACAATGTGTCTGGTTACCGGTGTCGGAGAGACTTTGGGGGGGGGGGGGGGGGGGGTGAAATACGGTAAATTTTATCGACAAATCACTATCCCTATTTTTATTTTATTTTCTTTTGCCCCAAGCACGGGTGCTTGTACTGATTAAGCTATAGCTGCCCACGTAGGGGTCCTAGGAAGACGACAGAGGACTCATTTGATAGCCAATAATGTAGACAAAAAAGTAATGATAATATTGTTGAAATTTCTATTTTATAATAGAGGAAAAGAGAATTTATAAAACAAAAAAAAATATTATTATCATAAACGATTAGCTTTTTCATAAAATCTAAACAGTCATGCTACTTTATTTTTGTTTCTGAATGATAGTACAAAATGTGTGCTTCAAAATACATCTTAGCCCATAATAAGATAGTTTAGAAGTTATGACGGTTTGAATATAACCCTTCAAAGCTAAATATCCCGCTAATAAACAACTAGACTCACGGTTTCGAGAAATTCCAAGGGCGTGTCTTTAGACAATGCTGTGCTTTGTTGTAGATTAGTATTGTACTGATTTTGATAGAACCTTAAGTGGTAATCGATTTATTTTGTTTTCTTTTTGTACTCCAGGATTTAGTAACATTTACCATGTTTAAATTGTCATAACTTCTAAACTATTTTACTAAGAGCTAAGATGTAAGACTTATTTTGAAGCACACATTCTGTACTATCATTCAAAAATAAAGTAGCTTGACAGATTAGAATGCATGAAAAAGTTAATTATATAAAAAAAATTATAACAAAAACTTATTTTTGTTTTATCAATTCTCTTTTCCTATATTATAGAATAGAAATTGCAGCAATATTATTAATACTTTATTGTCTACATTATTGGCTATCAAAATGAGTCCTCTGTCGTCTTCCTAGGACCCCTACATGGGTAGTTATAGCTTAATCAGTACAAGCACCCGTGCTTGGGGCAAAAGAAAACAAAATGGCTGCCATTTTATAATGGAGAGAGAAAAAAAATAGGGATAGATTCGTCGATAAAACTTACCGTATTTCACCCCCCCCAAAGTCTCCGACACCGGTAACCAGACACATTGTACAGATTACGGTCAGACAGGCGTTGGAGCGCGAGGCCCCCAAATGCGCGGGGCCCGTAGCATTTGCTACTCTTGCTACGTGGCTAATCCGGCCCTGAGTGTCATACTGATTGCCATCGACCGTGCATCGACGTATTATATTTTATCAAGGAGTAATTATTATAAATTTAGGTGGACTTTCCACACAGCACTATCAAGCCCCAAATTAGGCCAATGCTTGTAATATGGGAAACCAGATAGCTGATATAATACATATATACTTTTTTTTGTAAATACATAGATACTTACAATAACACCCACACAAAGAACAAACATCTATGTTCATCACACAAATGTTTGTTCTGTGTGGGAATCGAACCCACGGCCTACAGCGCAGAAGGCAGAGCTACATACCAACTACTAGATAATATCCAAAATATTTTATATGTTGTTTACGGAATAGTAAAACGTATTGAGAGCACCGGTGGTCTAGTGGGAGTGACCCCGCCTTCCGATCGTAAGGTCGCAGGTTCGAATCCGGTCGTCCACCAATGGATTTAGCCTATCGAAAAATTTATGTGCGCAATGCCAGTGCTCTTAAACGGTGAAGGAAAACATCGTGAGGAAACCAGTTAGTACTCCAACAGCGGCGATGGGCTTGCAACCTGTCACGTATGGAATACCGACTACTGCAAAATGTGGGTATGTGCCAAATTTAATGTTTGGACTACCTCTGACTACCCCCCTTAGACATCCTCAAAATAATCTGGAGTTAGTACTCTGTACTAAGAGATCTGAGGGGATATCTACCGTGCCTGGGGATTAAAGTCGTGAAGCTGTTTCAGTTTCAGTTTTACTACATATTGCCTCCACGCTGTCTTGCCTGTTGTCACTCTTGTCACGTCTTGGCCTTTGGTGAGTAGAGGAATAAGTCACGACTTTATATTTATTTCAACTACTAACGATTTAGATCAGTCGAGCTATCTCCAGATCGTTCGCAACGGTCTGCAGATAGCTCAACTGTTTCATGTGTATTTTGTAAATACTTGTATTCATTGTATTTAACAGCCTTTACAGCTCAGTTGGTAGTAGCTCTGCCTTCTGCGCCGTAGGCCGTGGGTTCGATCCCCACAGAGAACAAACATTTGTGTGATGAACATAGATGTTAGTTCCCTGTCTGGGTGTTATATAAAATATTGTAAGTACTTATGTATTTACAAAAAAATAAGTATATCTGGTTATCTATCTGGTTGTCTATCTGGTTCCCATATCACAAGCTTCGGCTTAGTTTGGGGCTAGATAGTGCTGTGTGGAATGTCCACCAATATTCATATTCATTCATAAATGTTTTTGACTTTATAACTATTAGGATTGTAAGTGAAAAAGTACAACCACATGACCCCTGTAGAAGGGTTAGGGGCCTATAACAATTGCATTACGAACAGCACATCTACCAAGGACGTGCCCTATGATGGTATCGCACTGCGTGCATCCTGAGACGTAAAGGTGATAAGTCGCATGAGCGTGTAATAGCATCGGCACATACCCTTCTAATGTTTCACTGCTCACAGATAGATACTCGTAGCTACAGAATAAAGTATATAAACTGAACTAATAAGAGTAGTAGAGCTCTTTGTGTGTGGCTCGTCCGGGGAAGTACTACCACCACGCCTTTTTCTGCCGCTAAGCAGCAACGCTGTGTTTTGGTTTTAAGAGTGTGGTTGCTGGTGTAATTACAGGCATATGAGGCTTAACATCTGTATACGTCATGTTGATGGACGCAGGGTAGTGCATCGTAGGGAACGTTCCTATCGTGCGTGTCTTACGTGGCAAAGCTTGCAAGTTACGTTTTATCCTAAAAAATAACTGAAACGAGGTATAAAATCTGCTATCGCACGCGAGCGAAACCGCGTATGGCCGTTGTGCATTGTATCCGCATGTGGAAGCTAGTAATATTATAATAACAAATAATAAAAATATTATAGGTATAATAAAAAGATGTTTATGAAATATTCTTGATGACATTCGAATACATCAGTGTAGTTAACGACTTATGTAGAATAGGTATCAGAAATTATTTAATTCAGTTAGTGAATATTATTAAAATCAATATTGAGAAATACAAGTTAGCACTACTTGTTGTTATTAGTATATTTATTTATTTATTACGATCGCCAAGAGTTAGTACACAAAACTGAATACTAGACTAACAGCCGGTTTCTGAAAGCCCTATAAAAACTAATCGCATGTCAAGTCACTTGCTATCTCTATAATTCGATGTAATAGCTGAAATGGCGAGTGACTTGACATCCGATTAGTTTTGATCGAGCTTTCAGAAACCGGCTGTCAGTCAAAACAACATCCTGCCCCGTGCTTATGGACCAAAGCTTAGATCTTATAAATCTATGGACCAAAGTCATTTGCACGCCCGTCTACCTCGCGCCTTGCCCGGGCCCGCGCTGAGTGAGAACGCACCCCGTGACCTTATATTTTTAAAATCTTTTGAATGGAATGTCCGATTTGAAAAATTCAAGAAGTAATGTATAGGTATTGAACCAGTCTTGAATATGAAAAGATTTATTTGGATAAGGATTAATACCAAGGTACAAATAAAGAGCCTTTTCTAGCGGCGAATTTCAATTAAATTTTTATAATAAAAGAACACTTATTGTGACATAACTATAATAGCTAGACATATGCTGTCGCGTATGACGTGTAATGACGTGTTCTGCAAAATCGTAGTACATTATTTTGTTCTATCATCAATAGTTTTCGCAGCGCACGCGATGTAAGGTTTTGTTTTCCACCTTGGGTTACATTATTGGAGTTTTAGTAAAGATCCCTGTTTTTTTTGAAAATATAATATTGCCTATGTTACTCAGGGATAATGTAACATTCTAATGGTGAAAGAATTTTTGAAATCGGACCAGTAGTTTTTGAGCCAATTCGTTACATACAAATCTTTCCTCTTTATAATATTAGTGTAAGTAGATGTAGATAGTGTAGATTAGTGTAGATGTAGATAAACTTTGCCTCAGCCATTTGTTTTTTTCATTTCCATTAAAGATCGTAGGAGATGGCAATAATGTATTGTTTTGGTTTCGACATATTTCTGTAGACATAAAATTTTGTAAATTCCCAAATTACCTACCTCAATTTATATTATTTAACACTTTATTGTACAAAAATACAAATTTTAGTGTACAAAAGACTATAAATGCTATATGAGCATCCCTGCCAACCTTAAAATAATTATGTTGGCCTGCTATCATTAAATTATCAATCTTATGATGTATGATTTACGCCCGGTTTCTGAAAGCTCGATCAAACCTAATCAGATGTCAAGTCACTTGCTATCTCTATCTTATTTAATGTAATAGCTGAAATAGCAAGTGACTTGACATCCGATTACGTTTGATCAAGCTTTCAGAAACCAGCCGTTAGTGGAGTAAATCGTTACGTTACGCTTCGATGATAATGATAATGATTTTATTTGAGGAAGACCTTAGTAGCGGGAGGTAGGTACATTAGCAGTTACTGTTGTCTTCGCCTTAAACAAATCACGTACCCACCTGCTATTCGAAATCTTGCATACTTAATGCGATACTTGTTGAATAAAATAAAACTATTTTTCTAACCTTATGACCCTAGCTGACCTTAGAATCAAGGCTGAATGCGGAATTGGCGACATCCACAGAGTCTTAATAACCCTCATTATAATATTGGAAATGCAGACACACATATAGTTTTTATTTATTTAATAAAATTCCGCACGGCACGATACAGCCCCAAATGAAACGAAGCTTGTACTATGAGAATAAGATAGCTGATATATATACTTAAACATATACTTTTTTTACTAAGACTCCGCTGTCTGTCTGTCTGTCCGTCTGTCCGTCTGTCACCAGGCTGTTTCTCATGAACCGTGATAGTTAGACAATTGAAATTTTCACAGATGATGTATTTCTGTTGCCGCTATAACAACAAATACTAAATAACAGAATAAAATAAATATTTAAGGGGGCTAATATTCACCGAATATTTAGTTATATATTCACTTTAAAAATAAATAAGTAATTAAATTAATTTAAAACAAATATTTAAGGAGGGCTCCCATACAACAAACGTGATTTTTTAATGCCGATTTTATAGATAAAGGTACGGACCCTTCGTGCGTGAGTCCGACTCGCACTTGGCTGGTTTTTTTTATTTATTTAATTTATTATAGTTTTAATTAAAAAATATATTATACTAGTAGTTCGCCCCGAACTGAGATCTCGTGATGCGACCCGACGAACGCATCAAAACTTTGAGTAGGTAGTAGTCAGGGGCAAGTCCAAACACTTGGTATGGTAACCAAGTTTCAACTCTATTGGCCTATTTATTGAAGAGTTCCGTTGAACAGACCTTGGCTCCATCATCAGACCTGGTCGTCGTCACCATTTTATGAGAACTGAGTACCTCCTTAATTTATTTCAAGAAAAAAAAATAAGAAAAAGCAAAGGAACTGGCCGACCAGTAGAAAAACCTTGATGTCAACGAAACTGTTAGAGATGGGAGCTCTTGGGTCGTTGGTTATCTTAATTTAACTTTTTTGTTGTATCTCAAAAACCGAGCGTCCCAGAGAAAAAGTAAAAATGGTTTCGGAATGTCCAAACAAAGCCCTTTCATATGACATGTAACTTGATTTTTTTCATTGCTCATACTCGGAAAGTAGGTCTGAAGTTGCCTGAGGAGCGGGTTGAAAGTAATACTTCCAGCCCTAGGGAGAATCGTTTTCAACCGACACCTGTCAAATTATAAAAACAAAAACTAGTTCTATTTTCACATTTCCTAGGAAAATAAACAAACCTCTTTGGTTTACGAATGTCAACAGTATGACTTCTGTTGGCATTCGTAAACAAAAGAGGTTTATTACCAAAGAGTTACATAATGAACCAAGTTAGTGAAAACTGTAATGGATTTTTTAAAATAGTTTTTATAATTTATATTATAACCCTTTCACCTTCAACCTTTCACCCATCTTAATAAAAAAAAACTTTATTTTTCACAAAACATGTAATTTTAACCTTATGTAGAAACAAGTATCCATAACATCAAATGTCATCGAACATAAAAATTCTGGTTAGAATGCGGCATGGACTTTAACCTTTTTCGATCGAACATAAAAACTCTTTGGTTATAATGCAGAGTGGATTAGATCTACTACAATTCACTCATTTTTTATTTAGCTAATTCATGTTTCTATTTTTACTTTCCTTGTATTCGTAATGAAAAGCACAGTGTTTACCACGGGTTAAAGACTTATTTATTCCCTCGAACTATTGGCCTCGGGAAACCCCGTCTCGGGAATAAATAAGTTACTTTCACCCCTAGGATAACAATGTACTATTTATGTTACTTTTTTTTATTTTTGCGCCCTTAAAAAACCCCATATCTCAAAAACCCTTCATCCGATTTTACTCATATACTTACCAGTAAATTTCTCAAGTACAAGCTATCGTCATATCAAATTTCATGCAGATCGGACCAACGGTTCTAAAGTTATCGCCAGACAAACATACATACATAAAATGCCAAATCGCCCAAGTTGAAACTAAGATCTTTGTTCGCTTCGCTCACTCGATCAACTAACAATAGCAAGTAACTTCCCAAATATTATGACTAGGTGATATGATATGATAATTTTTATTCATTCGTTTTTTATGATCACTCTTTTATGGGTTTTCGGTGTATAAAACAAACTCATTATATATTGTAATACGGCACACCTAAATTGGTTGAAATATGGCTGGTTTTAACGAGTTTGACGAAATTTTAATTGGTAGATAGAGGCTATAGAAGTGTTTTGTGATTTTCAATGAATAACTATTTTATCATAACAATTGCGTAAGTAAATAGAAGGCCTTTAAATATGTACCTACTTACTAATCATGACTTCCACCTATGACTTCGACAACTGAACGAAATTACGAATGCCATGGTTGAGTGGTAGAAAAATATAATAAATGCGGGATGGATGAAATGGCGACAGGTCTCAGGAACAACATGTGATCCACGAATGCCCCTTAAACTTAAGGGGAAAGTTTACAAGACGATCATAAGACCCTGTCGTACTGTATGGATCTGAGTTTTGGGCAACCAAAGGGACGGATGAGAGAAGAGTGCATGCAGCAGAAATGCGAATGTTGAGATGGATGTGCGGTGTGACAAGGATGGATAAAATAAGGAATGAGTATAATATGAGGAAGTTTGAAAGTAGCGCCTGTTATGGATAAGTTGAGGAGCAATAGGTTAGCGTGGTATGGGCATGTCATGAGGAGGGAAGAAAGTCATATTACGAGAAGAGTGTTGGAAATGGATGTGAGTGTTTTAGAAGGAGAGGCAGGCCAAAGAAAAGATGGATGGATTGTGTGAAAGATGATATGAGTAAGAAAGGTGTGAGCACTGAGATGACGTATGATAGAGTGGAAGAAGAAAACCTGTTGTGCCGACCCCACTTAGCGTGGGATAAGGTCAGGAAGATGATGATGATCTGGTTGAGTGGTAGGTAATAACGGTGACTATAGTCGCATTAAACACTCGCTGCAAATACGGTCATAAATTATCAGAACGAGACAGCAATATTGCTCTCTCTCTCTCTCTCGCACTTAGGAGAACGGACGATCCTTTTGTTTATGATTTATGGCCGAGTATGCAGCGGGAGTTTAACGCGACTATAGGTTGAGCACAGACCGAGCCTGCAGCGAGAGTTTAACGCGACTATAAACTAAACAAACAAGGTAGAATTAAAACAAACTACCATACAAGTCAAAGTCAAAAGACATTTAATCAGTTAAACCACATGAATAACTTTGAAACGTCTTAAAACTAGGGTTACAAGGTGCCTAAACCTCCCGACTACTCAATGGACCCCTACCTCCCCTTTCCTTTACCTCCCTGTTTCTTTCCATATTATATGTAGTCTGGAAGATATCGCTCATAGCGATAAGACCGCCCATTGGACTTCGCTGTATTTTAAATTAATTCTTAAATGTTACGTTATTTTATTGTGGTGATAAAGAGTTTTCTATCTACTATCTATCTATGTAGCTACCTTACCTATCTACCTACTATATACCTACCTGCTATGGTTCCACAGTTTTGTCTTCTTGTTTTTCTTGTTACCTATGTGATGCTGTACCCACCCGTGTTTGTGTGTCGAATAAAAAATCTTCTAAAAAATATTCTCATCCACACACAGCCTTCACAGCTCAGTTGGTAGTAGCGCTGCCTTCCGCGCCGTGGGCCGTGGGTTCGATCCCCACACAGAACAAACATTGTGTGATGTACATTGATGTTTGTTCTCTGTCTGCTGTCTCGGAGCTGATACAATACATATAGTACAATACATATAAGTATGTATTTACAAAAAAAAGTATATATGTATTGTATGATGTATCAGCTATCTGGTTCCCATATTACAAGCTTTGGCTTAGTTTGTGGCTAGTGCTGTGTGGAAAGTCCACCAATATTTATTTATTTATTCTATTATATTCCCCTACTATTAAGTATTCGCGTTTATATTTGCTCGTGTATTCGTCTTGCTAGGAAAAAATAGGCAAATAGGGTCACTACAAATCGTCGTATTTTGAAATAAGACGAATTGCGCGAACAATATTCAAGTAAAGTGTCACAAAAGGTTCGGCTATTCCATGGCTTCCAGCCTAGTTCTAAAGAAACGCATTACTATGATCCCATTTTTTACACGTTCACGTTATTTTTTTACTATAAAAAATAAACTAAGTATAGGCACAGATAAGAGAATACTATAGTATATTTTCAAGGATATAGAGGTGAGCATGACGAATAGAATATTTTTTTATTATGCATTACAACAATAAAACAAATCGCTAAATTACTTACGGCTGGTTTCTGAAAACTCGATAAGATCAAAACTAATCGGATGTCTAAGTCACTCCCCATTTCAGGTATTACATCGAATTAGATAGAAATAGCAAGTGACTTGACATGCGATTAGTGTTGATCGGGCTTTTACAAACTTGTAGGTAAAAAATTTAGAGACAAAACGAAACGCTAAATTGTTGGTCACCAAATACCCCAAACAACGGGAGTTTTTTTTTTAATAGGTATTATGTCTATTGTTGAATAAGTCGCTTCTACGCGGACTTCTGCTTGACATTCCTTTTTGACACCCTTTTTTTATATTAGACTTACGTCGACTTACTAAGTTGGGTTGAGTGAGTCTCATGTTCTCCCTACTAATAGGGTAATCATGAGATGTAAAAACCAATCACAAGCACGAATTTATATATTTGCATTTCAATACCAATCTAATGGGCGCATGGCAGTGCATAGCAGGGTACGTTACGTTCCTATCGTGCGTAACTTATGATGTACTAGGTTAGGTTACCACTTAACATTAGGTGCGCCAGCTGCTTGTTCCGTCGGCAAGTACAAAATATATTTACTTACCTCATTTTTGAAACCTCTATGTACATATAACAGGCAATACCTATATTAGTTAGCGCACACTTATACCTACGTTGTATTTTGAGGAATGAGTAGGTACTCTGTCGATTAGGTTAGTGGAAAAAAACAAGAAAAAATAAAAAAAACAACCTGAACGCAAACCATAATCACACAAGATTTGACTTTAGAATACTTTTAATAATACTTACCAAAAAAACAGCAAACAGTCCCATATTTATACGAATAAAGAAAACTTAATAAAAAAACACTATTAATTAATGTAATGACTAGTTCGTATATACGAATCTAACGTAGGTTATTAATAAAAAAATAAAAAAAAATTGTTTTCCCGCCAATTTATAAGACGCGCGTGACAGCTTGCAACCATAGAGGTTGAAAACTTGAAACCAAAGAGTTCGTGATTCGACTGCAGCGCCTAGCTATGTGACTTTTGACCTAGTAAGTACAACGTAACTCTTAGAGTGACCATGAATTATTATTTGGGTAAGAAATTAGCTTTCTTGAGCGCACTGAATCCTTTCACCTGTTTTATTTCATCACGAGACCACCATTCAACTGTTGGTTACTTACAAAGAGCCACACAACGACTTTTTTTTTGTATAACGAAGGTGTTATTGATTTTATTCGTTAGCTTGGCCTGATTTATCTACCGCTTTACCTAGTAGGTACCTACTATAGCAGTAAGAGTAAGAGAACGTACCTCTAGCTCAATTATTATGTGTCATTTAACTAAGTACCTACAGACAAAAAGCTTGAGATTTAACAAGCTCCAAGTCATTACAGGATTTAAAAATTAAGAACTTACCTACCATTATTGTAAGAAGGATAACATAAAAAACGCTAAGAGCCAATCCGTAAGTTTCTTGCCTGTTCCAGGCTTTGGTTGTGAAGAAATGGCGCAAAATTTACCTAAAGAAACTTAACAATATTTAATTCGCATCTACAGTTTTTTTTATAATATAAAACGATAAATAAAAAACTGTTTTAAGTTGTTAAGTGTGAAGCATTTTTATTAATTGTCGTTAACTAATTAATTAAATCAATTAAAAAGTGTGGTCACTCTAATGTCAAGATATGTGTATGGTACGTTCATTGTTAGTTGAGCAATTGAATTTATTTCTGCGTTAAGATTTGAATCCGGAAACTCTTGTCCTAAAATGAAATGTTACCTAAATGTGAACAGAAATAGGTAGGTACCTACCTAATGATATTATCATTGAACCATGTAAGTAGGTACTAGGTACCTAATTATATTATCGTTGAATATTTGTAAAGTTATTTTCTGAAACTTGGTTGTTATGGCGAGGTTTCCCGACTCAGTTTTAGACCTTTTTCTGCCGCCAAGCAACAACGCTGTGTTTCGGTTCGAAGAGTGTGGTTGCCGGTGTAATTACAGGCACATGAGGCTTAACATCTGTATGCCTCAAGTTGATGGACGCAGGGCCGTGCATCAGGCACGTTCCTATCGTGCGTGACTTACGAGGTAATGCTTTGTTATAGGTGATGGTTACACCATGGTGGGCCATCTGCTTGTTCAATCAGCGAGTTGTATAAAAAAAAAATATTTGATACAATAGAGAATTAAATAAATTTTATTTGAAATTTGTAAAAAAATACGAATCATAACCCAAGGTTGAGCAAATAGCTTTGGCGTAAATTACTTAAATACTTATCTACTTAAATAACCACTTCAACAAAGTCAATAATCTATAACATACTAGTGGATCCCCCCGACTACGCACCATCACCACAGTTTACCAACTGTAGGTACCTAGGTACTATTAAAATACCTATGGACTTTTAATAAATATCTAGGAATACCTACGTAAGGACTGTTATGTACTGTGTAATGAAAAAAGTGACAAAAAAAAAGATCCTATCCAAACAATACAAATACAAATTTATTTATATGCCGAAAATGAATGCTTTAAATGGTTGAACTGGCAAGCTTATTCTGCTGATATACCTACCAAGAAGATGCAAATAAAAAATTTAAAAAAACCAGCCAAGTGCGAGTCGGACTCGCGCACGAAGGAATCCGTACCATATCTATAAAAACGGTAATAAAATCACGTTCGTTGCATGGGAGCCCCCTTAAATATTTATTTTATTCTGTTTTTTTAGTATTTGTTGTTATAGCGGCAACAGAAATACATCTTCTGTGAAAATTTCAACTGTCTAACTAACACGGTTCTTGAGATACAGCCTGGTGACAGACGGACATACGGACAGCGGAGTCTTAGTAATAGGGTCCCGTTTTACCCTTTGGTTACAGAACCTTAAAAACTATCCTATCCTATACAATACAAATTTATTTATTTACCAAAAAGAAATGCAAGGGTTTCTGGTCCCCGCACTAGGATAAGCCTGTATCGAGGGATGCGTCTCGGTAATGCAAGTTCTAAGCTTTATATCGCGTTAAACTCTCGATGCAAACTCGGTCATAAATCATCTTAACACTAGTGTTGAGAGTACTCGGCGCGGGCGCATGCACGTTATCGATAAAAAGAATGACTCAGCGGTTGCACGGTCGGAGAGCTCATGTATCGATAGTTCTTATCGACTCCGTTAATGCACATCTCTGCGCTTATTACCTAAACAAAAGGATCGTGCCGTTCTCTTAAGTGCGAGAGAGAGAGAGCAATATTGCTGTCTCGTTCCTATAATTTATGACCGAAATTGCAGCGAGAGTTTAACACGACCGCTTCGATCGGTTCAGTGATTTAGTCCGTTTAGACATGAATAGACATACAGACAGCCTTGCATTGAAAATTGTGTGAATGAACATAGATATTTATTTTTAGACCATTTTCGTAGTAAAGTAAACATGTAAACATATGAAGTGGCTAATTGACCCCCGGTTATGACATGCTGTGGTTGTATACCGCGTTTACATTTAGACATTCCCGCTGCCATTTGCGTGGGTAGAAATGTGGCCGCCCATAATATGTCCGCGGCAGCGTCGCCGGCAGCGTGAACACACGTTGCCGGCACATTTGGCCCGGACACTTAGGGAGCGCAGGCAACGCGAACGTCAATGCGAGCGGACATGGAAGTGGCCTGTTTACATTCTCACATTGCTCATGTCCCTCCACATTTCTACGGACATGAGCTAAGTGTAAACGGGGTAATTCGCTGTTCAATCTTTATTTACTTATCTAGCGATGTAGACCAACTGAGCGGAAATAATTTATGATGATTTTTTTAATACTACCTGCTGATGGAACAAGCAGATGGCCCACATGATGTTAAGTGGTACCATCACAAAGCATTGCCTCGCAAGTCACGCACGAAAGGCCCCACGATGCACTGCCCTGCATCCATCAACTCGAGGCATACAGATGTTAAGCCTCATGTGCCTGTAATTACACCGGCAACCACACTCTTCAAACGGAAACACAGCGTTGCTGCTTGGCGGCAGAAAAAGGCGTGGTGGTAGTACTTCCACGGACGAGCCACACACTGCTTTCCTACTCTGCTAGACGGGTGCGGCGCGACCGTCATAATCATTGTCTCTTATCAACCTATTAAGCAGCAGATACACACAATAAAGCACTCAAAGGAAGAACATGCATGATAACAATAGACGCACAGACGCGTCACGGGCCATTGAAGGACCGTATAGGTAAATTTAATTTTAATATTTTAGCGGAAATATTTACTAAATAATAAGATTTATTTAACTTTAAGATGTTCGTTTATTTTACACGAAACGATTAATACAGTTACAATAGTGCAAAGTTATAATTAAGGAACCACAAACTATTGCGGCTGACGCTAGCGACAGACTGAATAACATTTTTCAGTCGCCCGCCGAGCTTACAAGGGTCGAGTGTAAACAATAAGTATGAATGTAGCTAAGTACGTATATACGTAACACGCTACATCTACATCCCTCATAAAAAAATATTATATAAAATTACTTGAAAATGTAAATATGAAAATGGCATTAAAATTCATTAGTAAATTACACTATAAAAATAAAGTAGGTAAAGTATTAAAAAATATAAGTAGGAAGGTATATGTATTCCTAATCTAACAACTTAGTACCTATAACACAAAGTTCAATATAAGAAGAAAAAAAAAAATTAAATGTTTTTAAAGTAATAGGTAGGTACATAAGAAAGTATATAAAACAAAACTTTAAATTTGTTAATAACTAAATACTTAATTAAGTTATACATAATTTTTTTGCGTACACCTGTATAGCCAGGCTCGACTTTAAAATAACTCTAGAAGAGTGTTTTAGGATAGTTATTATATAATAATTAAGGGTAACTGCCACCTGCTATGAAACTCCCATCTCTGTGGCAGTGCCGAATAAAAAATAAAACTGAAGTGGTTTAAAGTTCATGGTAGTAATGACGTACGCTGTGACTGAAATTCCGAAATGCATGAGTCTATTTTTAGAACAAAGATCTTTATACGATACGACACGATTAACGCGCACTGCACTTTTAATAATTTTATTCACTCTTTACACTTGAATACGTTTGTTCTCATGGTGCTGAAGTGTTGATTTGCTGTAAATAGGTAAGTACCATAGTCCCTTTGGTCTGAGTGAGTGATGACTGCTGTGCTGATGACTGCGTTCGTTGTTCGCTATCGGTAAGTATATACTTGACACACTTAAGAGTCAAATACCAAACCGTACAGTCTTCTTAACCGTGCGACCGGATCTCGTTATGACTGGTGTTGTTGTTCCCACATCAGATTTCGACGGATCGATTAACTTCGATTGCTGAAGTGTTAGAAGTGGCGCACTTAATGGTGCTGTTGTTTCAAACGTTGTTGGACCCTGAGAAACCATTGTTTCGGGTGTCGCATTGCTAGGTGTGTAGTTTATAGCGTAAGCTGGTTTAAGCCTATCTAGCGAAATAGCGACGTTTCGAGAACCTACCTGGACTGTATAAAATTTAGGGTTCCGATTTATAACCTTATATGGCCCCTCGTACGGTGGAGTTAATGATTTCTTCACTTCTCTTCTTATAAAGACGTAATCTGCAGTTGTTAGGTCCTTGTGAATAAAAAATTTCCTATGATCAGGCTGTTTTCTTGTACTTGTTTGCATTGTGGCTAATGTCTCCATTAAACTACGGGTATACTCTGCATCATTAATTTGTGCTTCGGTTGTTACAAAAAAATCACCTGGTAGACGGATAGGCATTCCAAATGTCATTTGCGCTGGGCTAAATCCTATGTCCTCTTTTAAAGTTGATCTTAGACCTAGAAGTACCATAGGTAGCTCTCTTACCCATTGATTTGAGTTATTGCAGCGTGTCATAATGGATGCTTTAAGTGTGCGATGCATGCGCTCTACCTGTCCGTTTGCTTTAGGGTTGTATGCGGTGGTGTGGATTTTTTCTATACCGAGTCTTTTTGTTAATTGTGTAAAAAGTTGTGACTCAAATTGTCTACCTTGATCGGTTGTTATTTTTACTGGACAACCAAATCTTGAAATCCAATGTTCTACGAATTTATTTGCTACTGTTTCGGCTGTGATATCCTTGATAGGTATGACTTCAGGCCATTTCGTAAAACGATCTATAATAGTGAGGCAATATGTGAAATCCTCCGATGGTATCAGTGGTCCGATAATGTCAATATGTACGTGGGTAAACCGATTTGAGTTTTCAAACTCTCCTAATGGTGTTATTGTATGCCTTTGGACCTTGCATTTTTGACACTTTATGCATTTTCTCACGAACTTAGCGACGTCATTGTTCATGCCGGGCCAAAAGTAACGTTGAGCTATAAGGCGTCGTGTTGCAGTTACTCCTGCGTGGCTTAGTCCATGTGTACACGATAGAGCTTGTTCTCGGAATGCCGTAGGTAGGTACAAACGAGCTTGTGTTGTTGATGTTTCGAACATTAATTCGCGTTCTGAGTAAGGCATGATAAATGACTTGAATTGTAAATTATTTTTGTTTTGTAGTTCTTTTAGTTCTGTATCTTCGATTTGGCTTTTATATAATAGCTCGTAGTCGAAGATATCAGGTAAGTGGATTTCCTCTATTCTTGATAGAAAATCGGCGGCTGAGTTCATCTCTCCTTTTATGTACTGTATTTCGTTACAGAACTGCGCGATAAAATCCAGTTGACGTAAACGTCTTGGCGAATCGGATTTCGACTCTTTTTTTGTTAGGGCGAAAGTAAGAGGCTTATGATCGGTCACTACTGTCACATTTCGTCCTTCTATGATATAACGAAAATGTTTTATACCCATGAAGATAGCCAAAAGTTCTCTATCGTAGGTACTGTATTTCATTTGAGCTGTAGTGAATTTTTTTGAATAAAAACCAAGTGGTTGTATTTCGCCGTTAATTGATTGGTGTAGTGCGGCTCCTACGCAGCTGTCTGAAGCATCAGTCATAAGTACTAATCTCGCTGATGAATCTGGATGGGCTAGTAGTACCGCTTCGCTAATTAATTGTTTGCATTTTTTAAATGCGTTTATAGCTTCCGGTGTCCACACGATTTTAGTTTTGTCGTTCTTCTTGGAGTTGTGTAAGTATTTTTCTAACACCGACTGTACTTCGGCTGCTTTAGGAATACTGCTCCTGTAAAAGTTTATTAGTCCAAGAAAACGTCGTAGTTCCTGTATGGTGTCAGGTTGCGAATATTCTGATATGGCATTAACCTTCTCTGGGTTAGGCTTGATGCCGCTACCACTGACATGATAACCAAGGAATAGTAGTTCCTTTTTACCAAACTCGCATTTCCCGCTATTTATAGTGATGCCGAATCGATTTAGCCGTGTGAATATTTCTTCGAGGTCCTTTAGATGTGTTTCCTCGTCTTCGGAAGCGACTAATATGTCGTCTAAATAGCAAAATGTGTTTTTTGTGTCCTTCATGACATTGTTAATGAACCTTTGAAAGCTTTGCGCTGCATTTCTTAAGCCAAAATTCATTTGGGTAAATTCGTACAATCCGAAAGGGGTAATCACGGCTGATTTAGGGATGTCTTCCGGTGCGATGGGTATATGATGGTATGCGCGTCGAATGTCAATTTTAGACATAATTGTTTTATCCCTTAAAATGTATGTAAAATCCATTAATCTTGGTATTGGGTACCGATCAGGTTCCGTTATCGCGTTTAAACGACGATAATCGCCGCACGGACGTAATTCTCCGTTTTTTTTATTGACGACGTGTAACGCATTTGCCCACGGGCTAGTAGATGGTCTACATATACCCAACTCCATCATACGCTCAAATTCCTCTTTTGCCGCTTTGTATTTAGCCGGATTTAAGGGGCGCGCTTTCTCATATACGGGTGTTCCCTTTGTGCAAATATAGTGTTGCACGTTGTGTTTTGGAATAGTTTTGAAGGATTCTGGTTTAGTAATATCGGGATACCGTAATAGTAGTGTGTGATATTTATCTGTGGTATTGACGACTTTTATGGTAGGAAAATCGTCTTCTGAAATCACTTGCGTATTTCTGGATAAGTTGGTCAACTTATCTATTAGTTTTCTGCCGTGTAGATCAACTAATAGTTGGTTTTTGGCTAGGAAATCTGCGCCGATAATTGACCGTTGTACATCTGCCAGAATGAAAGTCCAGCGCATTGGGCGCCTTAAGCCAAGATCTAGAGTTAATGTTTTCACTCCATATGTGTGTATTGGCGTTCCATTTGCAGCATATAATGTATAATCGTCACATTGTTTGAAATGTTTTTTACACGCGAGAACAGACACGTCGGCGCCGGTATCGATTAAAAAACGGTGGCCGTACTTGTAATCCGTGACGCTGAGGCGATATGTGTTATCGACACCTAAACTCGCCACTTTAGTTGCCTGTTCTAGTTTAACGACCTTTTTTTACAACATTGGTCGTGACCACATTTGGTGGCTTTGTCCTCATATATAAAATGGTAGTAGCATTTGAAGTTACTATCACCAGGGTTAGCCGTCTGATTTTGGTATTTTACGTAATTAACTCTACCACGGGACTGTGATCTGTTTGTCCTACGAGTATCACTACGCTCCTTGGATCGACCGCCCTCTCGCCGCTCGTTATCTAATTGATTAAATTTCTTATTCAAAGCGGCTATTTCGAGTGTTAATTTTTTTAGCTGTTCTTCTACGGACGTCGATGATGATGATGATGATGGTGTTTGAAGTTGGAACACCTCCGCGGGTCTCGTAGTCTCGATAATTTTATCGGCAATATTGGCCGCCTGCTCAAGGCTAACCGCGTCGCATGCAGTGATTACTGGCCTTATAATTTGTGGTAATCTATTTAGCCATAATATTTTTAAAGTAGATTCTGGTACTTTATTGCGACCTAACTCGCGCATCCTCCGTAGTAGTTGCGAAGGTTTCTGGTCACCGAGTTCTATTTCTGTGAGCAGGTTTTGAAGCTGCTTGGTCTCCGACTCTTCGTAAGCCGATATGAGGCGGGCCTTTAAACAGTCATACTTTTTATCGGTCGGTGGGTTCTCTAGAATATCGCTTACTTGCGCTAACTCGTCCCTACCCAGCTTAGCTATAACTAACTGAAACTTGTGCAAGTCACCTGCTTTCTGTGGTGCGACTATGGCCTCGAACTGGTGGAACCAAAGTCGCGGCTGGTTGGTCCAGAAGGTCGATATCCTGGAGCTGATGGTGACAGCGGTGATGAGGCTGTCGCTGAATGGCTGCGCCTGCTCCGCCTGCGCCGTAGGAACCGCATACGCCGCGTCCTCCGGTCCAAGCTGCGTGTCGAGCTTGGTGTGAGCAGGGGTGGTAGTCATTGTGTAACTACTACTTGGCACAAACCACTGAATTTAATTTAATTAATAAAAATAGTCACTTGCACTATCGCGTTTCGTTTATCCACTTTTACTGGTTATCACATAATACGTGAATTTAAAACCCGTAAAAATGGATCACGTCGGAGTCACCAATTTAGCGGTTTATTCCGTTAATAATAAGATTTATTTTATTTTAGAGGAGAGTTTTTAATTAACACGAAACGGTTATTAAAGTTACATAGTGCAAGGTTATAATTACGGAACCACAAACTATTGCGGCTGACGCTAGCGACAGACTGAATAACATTTTTCAGTCGCCCGCCGAGCTTACAAGGGTCGAGTGTAAACAATAAGTATGAATGTAGCTAAGTACGTATATACGTAACACGCTACAATATAATTGACAGTCTTCACAGCTCAGTTGGTAGTAGCTCTGCCTGCCTTCTGTGCGGTAGGCCGTGGGTTCGATCCCCACCGAGAACAAACATTTTGTGTGATGAACATAGATGTTTGTTCTCTGTCTGGGTGTTATATAGGTAATATTACAAGCATGTATTTACAAAAAGAAGTATATAAGTAGTATATCAGCTATCTGGTTCCCATATCACACAAGCTTTGGCTTGGTTTGGGGCGAGATAGTGCTGTGTGGAATGGCCACCAATATTTATTTAATAGAAAGCATAGACGCGTCAAGGGCACTGGACGGCGCGGCGGTTGAGGGAAATTTGATAAAGCGCACAGACGCGTCACGAGGCATTGAAGGGCGGTTTAGAGTTTCCTCTCCTCATGTTGATCGATACATGTTTTCCTACTTAAAAGTTTGCATAAGTACGAAAACTAATAAAGCAAACTTTTGAGTAGGAAAACATGTATCGATCAAAATGAAATTTTTACTAAACTGTGTGCAATGTGATTACACACAAAATGGTTGATTTAGATTTTTCGAAAATGAGTTTAGTGATTTTATATCTTTCAACATGACGAAACGTGCGAGCGAGAGGCACATTAGCTCTTGTCGCCTTATGAGGCATTTCATGAATGAAAAACTACGAAAATTCAAAATTCGTAAAACAAATGTTGTTCGCCATGTCCTGTAGAATACCCAGCTTCCGGGGTTATAGGGGTATTATGTTATACTTTGTATTAAGTGTTTGAAAGAAAAACATGTAATAATATTAGAATATTTTATTTCATACTTACACTATCCTTATTACTTATAATTTAGAATAAAATAAAACTATAACTTGAACTTCTTCGGTTGTATACTATATATTACACGCAGTAAATAAGGTCCCGACTTTAGTCCGGCATGGTAGACATCCTTTGACCTTTAGTCTAAAACCTTACCATATATAACCAGGGGCATTATTCTCTATGACATAGGAGATTGGTTACATATTATAATAACTAAACCTAATCCAACTATTTTTGAAATAACTACAGCCAAAAGACCTACTGTTTAAATAACCTACAGCTTGTTTCACAGAATTTCGTTATAACTAATGAACGATATCCCTAAAAGAGAATTCACCTATGGTTTATTCACCTACGGTTTGAACAACTACAATTAAGTAACCTAATGTTGATTTAATGGACGATTCACCTACTGGATCTGCTACTGGGGTGTGCAATATGAGCCGTACAATAGCAACTGATAATGCACGGCCAATAATGTACACCCAGATATTGTACAGCATGATAATTGGAAGCCACTTTGGTACCGTAAAAATTAATTTCTGGCACTTCGGCGGCCGCTGCCGCGGCACGCTCGCTTTGCTCGCTCGCCTCGTGCGTTATTTATATGTTTCAACATAACCTAACCAATCCGACTCAACGGTACTAAAGTCTAAAGTAAAAAAAATCCAACGCGGCACGCAGTTTTGATAAACCGTAGGCGAGTCGTCCATTAGGTATTTCAAACATACTGCAAACATCCAATATCTTAAAAAAACATTATCGTTCGTTAGTGCGATTAATTTTAGTTTAATTAAAATTATGTATGTTAAACAGTACTTGAATCGGCCAATATGCGTTATGAACGTATGTGAATCGACCGTAGTTATTTCAAAAGTAGTTATAATAGGTTTACTTATTATAATATGTAACCAGGAGATTCCGTGCCATAACCGTGTGACGTCACAGCGTGGTCTAAACGCAAACGCATAAACCAAAAAATGAACTAAGAATGACAACTAGGAATGACAACTAAGTCATAGGGAATACGGTATTGTCCGATTTCCCGCCGCTGTCTAGTCGTATCTGTGAACGCGATTGCATTGGCAATAGAGAATAATGCCCCAGGGGTTAAAAATTGCCAAAAAGCATCACGTGATTAATGGAGGACCCCTAACCAACTTCACCAATGGATCAGAATCTCACCCTCAAATGGGGATCTTATAAGTTTAATTGATCGGCAAAGGGACGCCAGCGTAGGTCGCCTAGGACTTCCTAGGCCTCCTAAACAGGTCTGAAGGCACTAGAGCTCAACGCTAGTCACCAACCCACACACCAGACCTCGTCTATGCTAGGCCTCCTTAAGCTGGCCTCACCAACCCACACACTAGACCTCATCTACGCTAGGCCTCAATTGAGGCCTAAGCTGGCCTCTTCCACCGTTGTTAGTCTTCTAAGGGACCTAAGCTGCGAAGGCTCCGATAACTTCTTCCATCTTCTTGAGCAGCTAGGCCTCCTCCGAGGACCCTAGCACCGCGCCGCTGTACGCTAGGTCCCAGTAGTGTTCCACGTTGTGTTTTGAGAAATGTTCGCGCGCCATTTTCTCAGTGGGCATCACCTGAATTAAATAAAATGATTTGTTAAAGTTGACAAAGAAAATTTATCTTTTAAAACTCCAAATACCCTTCGTATCTATATTATGAAATGTAATTCATGTCGTGTCACTAGTTTCTTTCGAAACAGTGTGGTGAAAGGTTTGTAAGTGCACCTCAAGAGGCTCCTTTCGAGCACTTGACACATGAGAACTTTTTAGGTTCTACGCATGCCGGTTCCCTCACGACAGCCTTCACAGCTCAGTTGGTAGTAGCTCTGCCTTCTGCGCCGTAGGCCGTGGGTTCGATCCCCACCGATAACAAACATTGGTGTGATGAACATAGATGTTTGTTCTCTGTCTGGGTGTTATTATATATTATAAGTATGTATTTAAAGTATATATGTATTATATCAGCTATCTGGTTCCTATATTACAAGCTTTAGCTTAGTTTGGGGCTAGGTAGTGGATGTGTGGAAAGTCCACATATATTTATTTATTTATCTTTAAAGATAAAGAGGAAATATTTGATTGTTTGTTTGTTAGTTTGCATTGAATAGGCTCCGAAACTACTGGACCGATTCGAAAAATTCTTTTACCGTTGGGAAGCTAACTATCCCCAGGTGGCATAGGCTATATTATATTTTCAAAACAATTAGGGATCCTTACTAAAACTCCAATAATGTAGCACCGGGCACCGAAGTGGAAGAGGGGCCTACAAATCTAGGAAATTGGTAGGTAGTAGGTAGGTCTACATTTATCCCAAAATGTTTAAAAAATGAATGTCCACCCGTGCGACCTGGCTTCGCATGGGCGAGTCGCTAGTTTATTATATCAGCTATCTGGTTCCCATATTACAAGCTTTGGCTTAGTTTGGGGCTAGATAGTGATGTGTGGAAAGTCCACCAATATTTATATTTATTCAGTATATTATAAGTACCTTAAACTTGATATCCCCGAACGCCCTCTGTTGCACCACGCCCTCCCACACGAGGCGGCACGTG
The DNA here is from genome assembly GCA_932294275.1 of Chloroclysta siterata. Taxonomy (NCBI): domain Eukaryota; kingdom Metazoa; phylum Arthropoda; class Insecta; order Lepidoptera; family Geometridae; genus Chloroclysta; species Chloroclysta siterata. The sequence continues at coordinate 6,869,487 of OW028595.1, forward strand.
TTGGGTACGTCAGCTCCGTCGTTATCCTTCACCATGTCTTCCTCCCATTTGATGCGGTTCAACATCAGTCTGGAACAGACAAATATTTTTATATTGTCCCAAAAGTATTTCATTTCCTTCGTTTTTGTTTAGTTGTCATCTAATTATGTCGTTATTATTGTAGGGTGGGGTGGGTAAGTTACACCCACCCAGTGGCGTAGCTATCGTAGGGCCAGGTGGTGCACCAGGCCCCGGAGCTCAGGGGGCCCTCTAACCTAAGCTTTGAAAAGAGAGGGTCAGCCAGCTCCCGAAGCTAGAAAACATTGAGACTGCTCTAATTTTTTTAAATTATTTATTTTAAAAGCCAATATAAGTTCAAGCTATGTGGAAAGAGGGGGTCAGGGCCCGATTCTTTCTCTATGCACCGGGGCCCTTGTCCACCTAGCTACGCCACTGCAACCACCGCTTGTACTTGGCGGCCTGCTTGCACCACACTGCCCGTCATGTGCAGTTGGGAAGCGTTCACTTCCACTTTTAACTCGGGGTTCAAAGTAGAAGCATCCATCCATCCATCCTTCCATCCATTTATCTATTTAGCTATCCTTCTATCTTCTTACTATGCTAAATTATTCTATTCTATTCTTATCTATCTATCTATCTATCCATCCATCCAGCTATCCATCTATCTACTAATCTACCTCTATCTATTTATCCATCCATACATCCATATGACCATCCATCCAGCTATCCTATCTATCTATCTATCCATCCATCCATCTATTCATTGACTACTACTGCCGGACAATTACGCTAATGTTTGACTATCGAGATGGCTTTCAGTTTGAACGAAACGTCAGATAGGATACCCAAGGGATGGCGAGTAATAAAACGCAACAATAATATGTAGGTAATTATATTACTCAAGTATGGGCAACAAACATTACGATGGATGAGACCTCTCATATCTCAAAACGCAACGATAGCGCGTGCTAATCTTTCCTGTGGCGACATCTAGTTGTGAATTAAGAACTAAAATATTAAGAACTAAAATATTACGACTAAGTATAATGCAAACACAGTTTGACATTTGATTCCCATAGTATAATAGCAATTGATTGATGGAATTATGCGATTTTTTCTTGGATTTGGGCATTTACTACTTCTTTATTGAGATAAGGCGCAGATACCCACCGCTTGTACTTGGCGGCCTGCTTGGGCCCTCCTTCTACGACGACGACGCAGCAGCCGCGATGTAACACCACACTGCCCGTCATGTGCAGTTGGGATGCATTCACTTCCACCTTGAACTTGGCGGAGGCGCACTCGAAGAGGTCTTGCACTCTGGAAGGAAAAAGAAGTCAGAGGCAATATTGCACTCTTGAATCAAGTAATAAAACCGGCCAAGTGCGAGTCGGACTCTATAAAAACGGCAAAAAGCCCCCTTAAATATAAATTTGATCGAGTGAGCGAAGCGAACGAAGATCTTTAGTTTCAACTTGGGCGATTTGGCATTTTATGTATGTATGTATGTATGTATGTATGTATGTATGTATGTATGTATGTATGTATGTATGTTTGTCTGGCCATAACTTTCGAACCGTTGATCCGATCTGTATGAAATTTGATATGTCGATAGCTTGTGCTTGAGAAATTTACTGGTAAGTATATGAGTAAAATCGGATGAAGGGAAGATATGGGGTTTTTTACGAAATTTTCACAGATGATGTATTTCTGTTGCCACTATAACAACAAATACTAAAAAACAGAATAAACTAGTAGTTCGCCCCGAACTGAGATCTCGTGATGCGACCCGACGTACGCACCTAAACTTTGAGTAGGTGGTAGTCAGAGGCAAGTCCAAACATTATGCTTGGACTTTTTTCTCAAGTACAAGCTATTGATATATCAAATTTCATGCAGATCGGATCAACGGTTCGAAAGGTATGGCCAGACACACATGCATACATACATAAAATTCCAAATCGCCCAAGTTGAAACTAAGATCTTCGCTCGCTTCGTTCACTCGATCAATTATTTTTATATGTTTTTGATTTTTTAGTTACCTACCTATCTATTGGATTTGCCTGTACCTGTCCATTGTCCGTTTTGTGTGTAAGTATGTCAAATAAATGAATTTTCTTACTTTCACACAATTGTTTGTTCTGTGTGGGGATCGAACCCACGGCCTACGGCGCAGAAGGCAGAGCTACTACCAACTGAGCTGTGAAGGCTGTCACAGTTCGGATCGAACCACTAGTTATAATAACACTTACCTATACACAGAAACATTGACACCAACGGATGTATCTTCTCTTATTTTTCGATCCACCTATAACAGAGAAGAAAGTAGTTAAGAGTAGTAGAGCTCTTTGTGTGCGTCTCGTCCGGGGAAGTACTACCACCACGCCTTTTTCTGCCGCCAAGCAGCAACGCTGTGTTTCCGTTTGAAGAGTGTGGTTGCCGGTGTAATTACAGGCACATGAGGCTTCACTGTATGCCTCAAGTTGAAGAACGCAGGGCAGTGCATCGTAGGCCACGTTCTTATCGTGCGTGACTTGCAAGGCAATGCTTTGTTATAGGTGATGGTTACCGCTTCATATCAGGTGGGCCATCTGCTTGTTCCATCAGCTGGTTGTATTAAAAAAAGGCCTAAGGGGGTAGCCAGAGGTACGTCCAAGTATAATATATGGCCGTTATGTACTTGGTACTGAGATATCTGAGGGGATATCTACCGTGCCTGAGGATCAAAGTGAGGCTGTGTCTGTTATCATCAGGGGTCGGAATAGTTTTTAAGTACCAAATGACGTCAAATACGCTACGAAATCTAAATATGGATATGCCATTTTTAATCCCCGCGTCAGAAGCGATTCGGGTTCGAAATTCAATGTGAAAATGTGAAAAACTGACGGTACCGATTTGTTTGTTTGACTTTCCGAATGTTTTAAAATAGCTCTGCTGTACGTGTAACATGTTACGCTATTTATTTGTGTTTAACATAGGAAAAAAGAGTTTTAGAAGACAATAATATCAATCTTAACATCAGGTGGGCCATCTGCTTGTTCGATCAGCTAGTTGTATATAAAAAAAACCCATAAGTTATAGAACACAATTTTTATTAATCCCCAATTCCGGGTTTAAAAGGCATATCCATGTTAAGATTGCGTAGGTAATTTTACGTCATTTGGTACTTAAAACTCTACCTATTACGACCCCTGGTTATCATACTATACCTTCTCTCTCTTCTGTTCTTTCGTCAGCGCCCTGGCCTTGTTGGCTTCCAAATGCGTCTTCTGCCGCTTAGCGATCTGCTCGCGGACCTTGGCTTCGATGGCCGTGGGATCCTGCACCGCCTCCGTGCCTAGCGCGCGCATGAGGTTTGATATCCTGTTAAACAAGATAGGGTTAAGGACATAAATAAATAATAATAAAAAAACCGGCCAAGTGCGAGTAAGACTCGCGCACGAAAAAACGGCAAAAAAATCACGTTTGTTGTTTGGGAGCCCCCTTAAATATTTATTTTAATCTGTTTTTTAGTATTCGTGGTTATAGCGGCAACAGAAATACATCATCTGTGAAAATTTCAACTGTCTAACTATCACGGTTCATGAGATACAGCCTGGTGACAGACAAACAGACAGATAGACAGACGGACAGCGGAGTCTTAGTAATAGGGTCCCGTTTTACCCTTTGGGTATTTTTTTTCTTGAAATAAATTAAGAAGGTACTCAGTTCTCATAAAATGGTGACAACGACCAGGTCTGATGATGGAGCCAAGGTCTGTTCAACGGAACTCTTCAATAAATAGGCCAATAGAGTTGAAACTTGGCTAGCGTACCAAGTTATTAGGCGGTAGTCAGAAAAAAGTCCAAAGATAATGTTTGGACTTGCCTCTAACTACTACCTACTCAAAGTTTTGATGCGATCGTCGGGTCGCATCACGAGATCTCATTTCAGGGCGAACTATTAGATATTACATATACATTATACCAGAAAAACATTATAATTGTAAAAATACCTAAGTTTCGGTTCCGGCGGAGCCTCCAGCCCCAACCTGACTTTTTCCTGCTCTTCCTTCCACGTCTCGCGCCGACTCTGCCGCCGAAGCTTCTTGCGTTCCTTCTTCGTGAGGAACACGGGCATGTACGTCGGCTTCAGTGGTTCCGCTGTCACAAACAAGGTCATAGTCAAAAAAACGAGGTCAAAGTCAAAAGGATCATATATCATTTATTTATTTATTTATTTAAATTCACAAAACAGATTACAATCGAATAAGCAAAAAATAATTAATAATATTCATTCTTAGATCTAGATTAGTAATCAAATATGTGAATATGACAATTATATAGTGTTGCATGCATTAATTAAAAATTTCCCTAAAACTAAAAACGGCAAAGAGTATCAATTATTATTATTGGATTCATAATATTTCGCCAGCAAAACGTAAACGCACCGCTTATACTTGCTAACGTTATCATTAAAAATATCCAAATTATTTAAATTACTAGCGGCCTGTCCCAGCTTCGCATGGGTGGTCATAAATTTTTTGAACATTTTAGGATAAACTTAGACCGTGGGTTCGAGCCTCGCGTCTACTCATTTCATACATATGCAGCGCCCTTCTCCTTGAGCGAGTGAAATCGCAGCCCGTGCGTGACCCGTGGACCCGTTAACATTTTTAATTTCGTCATATCTTTTGAATGGAATGTCCGATTTGAAAAATTTAAGAAGTAGTCTATAGGTATTGAAACCGTCTTAATTATGAAATGATTTATTTGGATAAGGATTAATACCAAGGTACAAATAAAGACCCTTTTCTAGCGGCGGCATTTCAATTAAATTTTTATAATAAAAGAACACTTATTGTGACATAACTATAATAGTTAGACATATGCTGTCGCGACATTTTTTGTAGATGATGACGTGTTCTACAAAATCGTAGTACATTTTTTTGTTCTATCATCAATAGTTTTCGCAGCGCACGCATTGTAAGGTTTTTTTTTCCACCTTGGGTTACATTATTGGAGTTTTAGTAAGGATCCCTGATTTTTTTGAAAATATAAAATAGCCTATGTTACTCAGGGATAATGTAGCATTCTAATGGCGAAATAATTTTTGAAATCGGACCAGTAGTTTTTGAGCCTATTCGTTACATACAAAACAACAAAACAACAAAAATACAAATCTTTTCTCTTTATAATATTAGTGTAGATTAGTGTAGATTTAAATTTGCCAACTCGTTGTATAGACGACACATACGGGGTAGAGGACCGTGGAAAGAAACGTTGTTTCTGTATACTTTTAGGCTAAAGGTAGCTGGATTACGATATCTATAACATATATTTATATTAATAGAGGATAATAAACTAGGACAATCTATAGAAGAATGGAGAATTTTGTGTAGATAAATGAGGTTGACGTAATCTCTTCTATATGTTAAATGTGTATGTCTTTTATTTGCTTCAATGTAGTCGGCGTAAGATATAGCTATCCAGTTTGAAACAATTTTGCCTTGCGTTGGTTTTGGGTTACTGGTCACACCTCCTTTTTTTTGTTGTCTATTTTGACCAATAGAGAGTTTGGTTACAATCAGGTAAAGCGGCATTTTTAGTACTTGACCAGCTCCACGAAATACGTAGCTCCTATTGGTCTTTAAAAACAAAAGAAAACGAGCAGGTACATAAAGATGACAAAAAAATTCAATCGGTAGCACTCATTCCCCATAGCTGGGATGCAAATTGTGGGTGTGGGCTTTATACATTTGGGTAGGTAGGTAGGTACTTTTATACAAGCAGCAGTAAAATTTACAATAATTCAAATTCAATTGAGAAAATAAAAGAGTAGTAGAGCTCTTTGTGTGTGTCTCGCCCGGGGAAGTACTACCACCACGCCTTTATCTGCCGCCAAGCAGCAACGCTGTGACATTATTTTAAATGCACAAGAATAAAAATGAAGTGTACCAAAGGGTGGGCAATGCTATGAGCATTTTCTGCCTGCCAACCTTAAGAGGAACGTATAACTGTGTTATATTTCAGTTTTAAGAGTAGTTAGTCTTTGTGTGTGGCTCGTCCGGGGAAGTACTACCACTACGCCTATTTCTGCCGCCAAGCAGCAACGCTGTGTTTCCGTTTGAAGAGTGTGGTTGCCGGTGAAATTAACATCTGTATGCCTCAAATTGATGGACGCAGGGCAGTGCATCGTAAGGCACGTTCCTATCGTGCGTGGCTTGCGAGGCAATGCTTTGTTATAGGTGATGGTTACCACTTAACATCAGGTGGCCCAATCGAGTAGTTTCTTTCATAATGCTGCATTTATTCTAAAAGTAGGTTAACTCTTTATTTTTATCTACCTTAATACGGATATGAAGTTCGAAAAAATGAGTTTTCAAATCTCAGAATAGTCTTACTGAAATATAATACAGTTATATGTTTCTCTTAAGGTTGGCGGGTAGAAAATGCTCATAGCATTAAGCCCACCTTTTGTACACTTCATTTTAATTTTTGAACATCAGGGCCGGTTTCACCATGCTCTGTTAGATTAACAAAGGATTAAAGGGCCGTTAAATATGTCAAAATGTACGCGTTTGACAGCTAAGGTTAGATTTAACGGTCTTTTAATCCTTGATTAGTAACTAACAGAGCATGGTGAAACCGGCCCTTAAAGTGTTAAATAAATAATGGCCACACCCTTCAAACGGAAACACAGCGTTGCTGCTTGGCGGCAGAAAAAGGCGTGGTGGTAGTACTTCCCCGACGAGACACACGCAAAGAGCTCTACTACTCTTACTTTTTATTAATTAAACGAAAAAAAACAGTACATTTCTGCATTGACACTACTACGTAGTACTATTATTTATTCTACGATGTTACGCAGAAACAATGCATAAACAACTACATCTGAATACAATTATAGTATTTCTAGGAAGTTTCCTTTAAAAATATCATCATTTTTTTACTGTTCAGCTTATTTATAACAAGCTGCCGCCCGCAGCTTCGCTCGGAAGTGATTGTCAAAGTCAAAAGGTTTATTAAATAAAATCACAAGGATCACTTTGAAACGTCTTAAAGCTAGGTGACACTAGGTGCCAGTTCCACGCGACCAAAGCCTAGAAGAACAGCCAACAAACTTACGGCTTGGTTCCTACCGCTCTTTTGTATGATTGCTTACAATAATATTTAGAGCGATTTATAAAAGCGAAAGTTAAAAATGTTTGGATACATGTCTTTATCAAGCCCTAAGGGGCCATCCATGAATTACGTCACACGAATTTCATGATTTTTTGACCCCTCCCCCGTCCTTGTCCCAGCTGGTCACATTTGTGACCCCCCCTACCTAGTGTGATGTCACATATTTTTCAATTTTACATTTAGTAATTTATGAAATTAAAACAGCAGTGTTCCGAAATTATTTTTATTTCAATTTTAATTCTATTTCATTAAAATTTTGTGTTGTAATACTTAGATATAAAATATTATATTTTGAAAAAAGTAATGTCACAAAATTTGGGACCCCTCCCCGCCCCTTATCACACAATGTCACACTTCGTCGACCCCCTCCCACCCCCTTAACGTGTGACGTAATTTATGGATGGCCCCTAACCACTGAATCATTCAACACGTTTGTGCGTTGTGCGAGCCTAAGGTAGTCAAAATCAAAATCAAAATCAAAACGGTCTTTATTCAGTACAATCACAAGATCACTTTGAAACGTCTTATATACTTAGGTGAATCTATCGCCAGTTCCTCGCGACCAAAGCCTAGAAGAGCCTAGAAGTAGTGGGTTCAAAACCGGACGAGCACCAATGAGTTTTTCAGTTCAAATATGTAACTGCACAGTGCCACTCTTAAACGGTGAAGGAAAACATCAAGAAGGCGGCATGTCGTAGAACCTAAAAAGTTCTAAAACGTGTCAAGTGCTCGAAAGGAGCCTTTTTGAGGCGCACGTAAACTCCTTTCACCACACTGTTTCGAACTAATGAAGTGACAAGAAGTTAGGGCGCCACAAACATTGTAAATGTAAAATATATATTAATTTTCGTGCATTAATTTAGGAGGGAGCGCAGATGTCTATCGTACAGACTGTCAAAGTCTAATTTAGAGATCTGAGGCTTCAATAAAATATGTGTATGTTAATTAAATCACGCCTCTTTCCCATAGGGGTAGGCAGAGACCACGGATTTCCACTTGCTACGATCCTGAAATACCTTTTTCGCTTCATTCACTCTCATAATATTCTTCATACATGCTCGTCGATTTAGGGTACTCTTGACCTGGCCTTTCTCTAAAATGTCCGTTATCTGATCCAGATACGTTCGCCGAGGTCTTCCCCTCTCAAGAGTTCCATTCACACTCGCCTGATGTACCTGTTTCGTTAATCTTCTTTCATCCATCCTCTCTACATGCCCAAACCATCTTAACATACCTTTTGTCTCCTCATTTGTCACTAATCACACTGTTCCTCATTCTATCCCTCAAATTCACACCACACATACCTACTACGTAACACTCTCATTTCTACTGCATTCACTCTACTCTGATGTCTTTTCTGCCATACCCAACTTTCACTACCATACATTAATGTCGGCACTAACACTCCCCTATGTACAGCCAGTCTATGTATGTTATTTTAACAGCGAACAATGTTTAGTCTACACTAATATTATAAAGAGGAAAGATTTGTATTTTTGTTGTTTTATTGTTTTGTATGTAACGAATAGGCTCAAAAACTACTGGTCCGATTTCAAAAATTCTTTCACCATTAGAATGCTACATTATCCCTGAGTAACATAGACTATATAATATTTTCAAAAAAGTTAGGGATCCTTACTAAAACTCCAATAATGTAACCCAAGGTGGAAAAAATAATCCTTACATCGCGAGCGCTACGAAAACTATTGATGATAGAACAAAATAATGTACTACGACTTTGCAGAACACGTCATTATCTACAAAAAATGTCGCGACAGCATATGTCTAACTATTATAGTTATGTCACAATAAGTGTTCTTTTATTATAAAAAAATAATCAAAATGCCGCCGCTAGAAAAGGGTCTTTATTTGTACCTTGGTATTAATCCTTATCCAAATAAATCATTTCATAATTAAGACGGTTTCAATACCTACCTATAGATTACTTCTTAAATTTTTCAAATCGGACATTCCATTCAAAAGATATGACGAAATTAAAAATGTTGACGGGTCCACGGGTCACGCGCGGGTTGCGATTTCACTCACTCAAGGAGAAGCGCGTGCAAATGTATGAAATAAGTAGACGCGAGGCTCGAACCCACGGTCTAATTTTATCCTAAAAAGTTCAAAAAATTTATGACCACCCATGCGAAGCTGGGACAGGCCGCTAGTACTCAATAAATTTCATTTCATTCAAACATCGTAACTTTCGCATTTATATATTAGTAGTTAATTTATAATTGAGCGACGAAACGCTAAAAATCTAGTAGGCCATCTGGTGTGTCTGTTTCCCATTATAATAAACATTAAGGCTGAGCAATCCATGCCATAAAAAAATGTATTACGATGATCCCATTTTTTTACATATTTTTTCATACAAGTAGCTGGCCCAGCTGATGTTTATTTATTTATTTATTTATTTATTTTACTTTAATTAAAACGGTACATACAACCAATTATATTAATTAAAGAACATAAGAATTGAATACATAAAAATAGAGGAAAACATAAAAATAGAGGAAAACATAAAAATAGAGGAAAAATGTTAAGTGGCCATCACCTATAACAAAGCATTGCCTCGTAAGTCACGCACGATAGGAACGTGCCCCACGATGCACTGCCCTGCGTCCATCAACTTGAGGCATACAGATGTTAAGCCTCATGTGCCTGTAATTACACCGGCAACCACACTCTTCAAACGGATACACAGCGTTGCTGCTTGGCGGCAAAAAAAGCCGTGGTGGTAGTACTTCCACGGACGAGCCACACACAATGAACTTTACTACTCTTCAAAATTTTGTGTGCAATGTGATTGCACACAACTTTGTTCATTCCTATTTTTCGAAAATGAGTTTAGTGAGTTTAGAAAATGAGTTTAGTTGACGAAACGTGCGAGCGAGAGGTACATTATCTTGTCATCGCCTTAAAATAGTTCTCTATGGCTTCAAATACCTAAAACGGTGTCGGGAATCATCGCCTTAAGTCCGACTTGAAGTGACGCAAGTATTCCTTAGTCATGCTTATTTTTAGACCTTCCCAGATTATATAAAACATAATTCTGACGCGACGATTCAGTATTTGTCGTGTTTTGCGAGTTTATACGTCCTGTGTTAACAAAGTTAGTAAAAAGGAGAGCTTAATGCTAGACAGCATTTTCTACTAGTCAAACCATGAAAGGTGACAAATAAGGAAGTTGGTATGTTTAAAGTGTTTGTTATAATTAGCATTTTAACTAATGATTTCAATATATAGTTGGTGGACATTCCACTCAGCACTATCTAGCCCCAAACTAAGCAAAGCTTATACAATGGGAACCAGATACATAACATACACTCGCCCGCAAAAATAAAGGGTCACCAGGTTAACTCCAAATAACTTTGGAACCATACAATCTAGCTGTTTAAATTAAAAAGTATCTGAAAGAAAATTTAATTACGCATAAAATAAACTACCACCACTCTGCGCTGGCTAAACCCAAACTCTAAGATGGTGATAATTCTAGTACATTCTTCCAAAGTCAAAGGCATGATTTTGCACAAATAACTCGAATTGAATAAAGAAAATCAATTTCAAGTCCCATATTTATACAAAATTAAAAAACAAAATCAAAGAAGTCTAAATTGAAAAATTAATCACAATTTGAAAACAGTTTAGTTTTTACTTATAACGCATTTTTTTATGCCATTACAGTAAAAAAGGTTAAATGAAGGGTTGCATACAGTCCGCATATCCTCTTTTGGTTTAATTTCATAAGCAAAAAAAGTTATCTTGATCATTTCTTGAAGATATTGCTGTTTTCAAAGGTGACCCTTTATTTTTGCGGGCGAGTGTATATTATAACACCCAAACAGAGAACAAACATCTACGTGCATCACACAAATGTTTGTTATAAAATACCTCGTAAGTCACGCACGATACAAACGTGCCCTACGACGAGGCATACAATTGTTAAGCCTCATTACACACTCTTCAAACCGAAACACAGCGTTGCTGCTTGGCGGCAGAAAAAGGCGTGGTGGTAGTACTTCCCCGGACGAGACACACACAAAGAGCTCTACTACTCTTAAACTACTCCAAGAGACCATAATGTATTTGGTACCTAACCCTTTCATTAATTTTTTTTTTCAGGTAACTCTAAAATTTTCAAGAAAATTGATACCAAGAACGAAATACCTAACAATAAAACTATTTCGAATTCCACTCTCATGGCGAGACTTGGCTGTGACTACCTTATCAAGAGTAAAATTCAGTGAACTGTGAATATGCTGGAACCGGTTACTTTACTAACAGGGTTACTAACCATTTGGGCTCAACTGAATAACTACGGCATAGATTCCGAGAAGTACCCACATTTGAAAGACATACGCGTCAGACGAGCATTCGAAAGTCAACTTTATGGTGTCGATAACAGAGTTCTTAATACCAAGACAAGTTTCGACACACAGAGATACCCAATGAAAGATGAACGTGTCAGAAGAACAATCGAAAATCAACCTTATAACGAACGTAATAGAGACTCTTACATTAAGATCGATTTCTACCCTCATTTAAAAGAACAACGTGCCAGGCGAGCAATCAAAACTCAACCCTATTACGTTCAAAATAAAGCCGATAACACGAAAACTGGTTTCTACCCTCATTTGAACGACGTACGCGTAAGACGCGAAAGTCAACCCTCTGCCGTTCATTATAGTTACCATAACACCAATACTGGATTCTACAACCATTTAAAACAACTACGTCACAAGCGAGCAATCGAAACTCAACCCTATGCTACTCATAACAGAAATGAAAACACCAAGACCGATTTCTACCCTCATTTTCCACGCGAAAGACGAGCAACCGAAAATCAACTCTATCGCGTTGACAACAGGGTACAAAAGACCGAAACAAAATCAAAGATCTTGAAGAATTTATTGAGCGGAATTGAAAAGAATCGTTTAAAGAGATCGAATGACACAGGCGAAAACACTAAAACAGATTTCTACCCTCATTTTCCACGCGAAAGACGAGCAATCGAAAGCGTTGACAACAGGGTACAAACCGAAATAAAATCAGAGATCATGAAGAATCTATTGAGCGGAATTGAAAATAATCGTTCAAAGAGATCGAATGATGGTTATATCGAAGGCAGAATACCCTTAGCAAATTATCCGCCAAACAGCGCCTACTACTCCCAAAACACAGCCGGGGTTCCATACTATTACAGCCCTTACAAAGATAATAATAACGCTATTAACGATTACATGAATAACAGAAATAACCCTAATCTGCCGAAAAACTCTATAATTCCCGACACAGTGTCGAATCAAAACTATAGAAACACACACAATGTAAAAACTAGCGAAAAATACATCTTAAATTCTACAAATGTTCAAAACAAAGATTTATACTATGGAGGTTTTTACAACCAAGGCACTACGATTCCAAATCTAAATTATAACCCCTTCACAAATAATAACCAAAGCGTTATTCCGTTTAGTATTAATAATAACATAACTACTAGTAATAATGCTTATAATAAGGTAAATAATAGTATAGAAGTCGAATCTACGACGATAAAAGTCGCCTCGTTTATGAGTGGTATAGGATGTCCCAAATTCATGCGCAGTGTGTATTTGTTTGGTAGGAAAGTATGTGTTGAGGATAACTTAGATTATTAAAAATAAGCTGTTTTTACTTATGTCTGTTAGGCTCAATTGGGGGACATCCATTAATTACGTTATGTAATTTTGGCAATAATTCGACCCCCCCCCCCCTCACCCCTTGGTGAGATGTCGTGAGATTCCCCCCCCTAATCTCACGTGAGACTTTTCCAAATGAGTCAAAATCAAAACGCTCTTTATTCAGTACAATCACAAGGATCAGTTTGATAGTTTTCATGTTATTAAATGATTACGTTAGATTAATTAAAATAAAACACAATTAGTGTCTATGATTAATATTTAAGATTGTTCAGTAAAAAAATTACCCAATTTTCTCGCAAATTTACACTGTTACTTGCGGGACAAAAAATACGTAGATTTGCCGAGACCCCCCCCCCCCCTCCTACTAATCACCTGAGATAGGGTGAGGGGTTCAAGCCAAACCCCTTACCCCGCCTATACGCCTCTCGAATTCATGGACGCCCCCTTAACATCACACTGGAGCTTCATTATAACATTGTAACAAGGATCATACAAAAGAACGGTAGGAACCAAGCCGTAAGTTTGTTGGCTGTTCTTCTAGGCTTTGGTCGCGTGGAACTGGCACCTAGAGTCACCTAGTTTATAAGAGGTTTCAAAGTGATCCTTGAGTTCAACTGAATAAAGGCCATTTCGATTTTTGAGTGAAATAAACTATGGAATATCCAAGGTGTTCCAATACTTGTACTTAAAAGTTCAGTAACTAAAGTACCCATCAATATGAATAACTTAAAAACAGCTGTTTCATACATTTTAGCCAGGTAGGTATTGAACTTTTGCATGAAACAGCTGCTTTTTTTCGCGTTCAGTGTTGGTTCTTTAGAAAAAGTTATTCATATTGATGGGTATTTTAGCCCCCCGAAGTTTTAAGTACAAGTATTGGAACATCTTGTATAATAAATATTTTGTATTGTTATTTATAGTCGAGCCTAATCTGTGTATACTTAAGTAATAAATTATAATATTTAGTTAAGTATTTTTCTTGACTTTTTCCCTTAACAATCGGTTATCAGTAGGTACCGGAAATTCATATTTTTTAATTAGCGGTTCTAAAAAAAATCATCTATTGTATTTGTATTTATTTTGTATATTTATTTATTTTACTTTAATTACAACGATATAGGACCAATTACATTATTATAACGAGTAGCTTAAAGGGCATATAATACTTTGTACAAAAAAATACACGTGATTTGGGTAGGAGGGGGGGGGGGTAGTCTAAAACCTCACCACATATAGACAGCCTTCACAGCTCAGTCGGTAGTAGCTCTGGCTTCTGCGCCGTAGACCGTGGGTTCGATCCCCACACAGAACAAACATTTGTGTGACGAACATAGATGTTTGTTCTCTGTATTGAAGTATTATATCAGCTATCTGGTTCCCATATTACAAGCTTTGCTAAGTTTTGGGCTAGATAGTGTTGTGTGGTAAGTCCACTAATCCTACTACTATCCTACTAATATTATAAACGCGAAAGTTTGTAAGTATGGATGGATGGATGGATGTTTGTTACTCTTTCACGTAAAAACTACTGAATGGATTTTAATGAAACTTTACAACAATATAGCTTATACATCAGAATAACACATAGTCTACAATTTATAAAGATATTGTGTGAATTGTCCAAAATATGACGATAAGTGTCAAGTAAGTAGGAAAAATCTACCATCTGCGAGCTATACTGGCGTGCGCTGCCAAAACCGCTAGAGTTACACATATGTACTACGCCAGATACTCGAAATACTAATCCTGCGCAGACGAAGTCGCGGGCACCAGCTAGTACAATTATATATAAATAAATATTGGTGGACATTCCACACAGCACTATCTCGCCCCAAACTAATCCAAAGCTTGTGGTATGGGAACCAGATAGCTGATATACTACTTATATACTTTTTTTTGTAAATACATACTTATAATATTATATAACACCCAGACAGAGAACAAACATCTATGTTCATCACACAAATGTTTGTTCTGTGTGGTGATCGAACCCACGGCCTACGGCGCAGAAGGCAGAGCTACTACCAACTGAGCTGTGAAGGCTGTCAAAGGCTATTAAGGATTTACATAGGAGATTTATATAAGGTGTTCCAATTAGTAAATTCCAAAAAGCCCCCTGAAGTTTTAAGTACAAGTATTGGAACACCTTGTATATGAGGTACTAACTTGGAGGTCTCAACTGCTGCGGATGCTCGACTAGATTCGTTACAGCGTCTTCGTTCAGGTTGTCGACTGGAAACATAATAAACAGGCACTTAAACAAAATAAACAAGCGCAGTAAGCAATACAATTTTGCCTAATGTTTTTTTTTTATAAGAACTGATGGAACAAGCAGATGTCCCACCTGATGTTCAGTGGTAACCAACACCTATAACAAAGCATTGCCTCGTAAGTCACGCACGATAGGAACGTACCCTACGATGCACTGCCCTGCGTCCATCAACTTGAGGCATACAAATGTTAAGCCTCATGTGACTGTAATTACAGCATAGTTATATACACCTTTTTCTGCCGCCAAGCAGCAACGCTGAATTTCGGTTTGAAGAGTGTGGTTGCCGGTGTAATTACAGGCACATGAGGCTTAACATCTGTATGCCTCAAGTTGATGGACGCAGGGCAGTGCATCGTAGGGCACGTTCTATCATGCGTGACTTGGGAGGAAATGCTTCGGTTACCAATTGCCATCAAAGTCAAAATCAAAAGGTATTTATTTAATAAAATCACAAGGATCACTTTGAAACGTCTTAAAGCTAGGTGGCTCTAGGTACCAGTTCCACGCGACCAAAGCCTAGAAGAACAGCCAACAAGCTTGGTTCCTACCGCTCTTTTGTATGATCCTTGTTACAATGTAGGTACATAAGCTTGTTATATCAGTTTGAAAGTGGCGCCGGTGACAGATAAGTTGAGGAGCAATAGGTTAGCGTGGTATGGGAATGTCATGAGGAGGGAAGAAAGTCATATTACGAGAAGAGTGTTAGGTATAGACGTGAATGGAAAGAAATGCGAATGTTGCGATAAATATAAATATTGGAGGACTTTCCACACAACACTATCTCGCCCCAAACTAAGCCAAAGCTTGTAATATGGGAACCAGATAGCTGATATAATTCATATATACTTTTTTTTGTAAATACATACTTATAATATTATATAACACCCAGACGAAGAACAGACATCTATGTTCACCACACAAATGTTTGTTCTCGGTGGGGATCGAACCCACGGCCTACGGCGCAGAAGGCAGAGCTATTACCAACTGAGCTGTGAAGGCTGTGTGAGATGGATGTCCGGTGTGACAAGGATGGATAAAATAAGGAATGAGTATATTAGAGGAAGTTTGAAAGTAGCGCCTGTGATGGATAAGTTGAGGAGCAATAGGTTAGCGTGGTATGGGCATGTCATGAGGAGGAAAGAAAGTCATATTACGAGAAGAGTGTTAGGTATGGATGTGGATGGCTTAAGGAGAGGCAGGCCAAAGAAAAGATGGATGGACTGTGTGAAAGATGACATGAGTAAGAAAGGAGTGAGCACCGAGATGACGAATGATAGAGGAGAGTGGAAGAAAACCTGTTTTGCCGACCCCATGCGTGGGATAAGGGCAGGAAGATGATGATATCAGCAAGTATCAGTAGTTTGTAACACTCACCAATATTCTCAGCCCCGATATGATAAGCGGCTACCAACTTCGCCTCCGTCCTGTAATCTGTGTTATTCTTCACTTCTCTCTCTTCAGGCGTGAACAGAATCACGCTGTCCCACCTGGTAATAATAAAAAAAATGCTAGACATTCCACACAGCACTATCTAGCCCCAAACTAAGCCAAAGCTTGTAATATAGGAACCAGATAGGTGATTAATACACTATAGAAGCACCAGTGTGGTGCCAATCGAATATAGTGGGTGTTTATCTATCTATCCATCCATCTATCTATCTAGTATGTACGCCCCTACGCTCTTCTGAAACTCTCCAACTTAAGACACCTGTACACTCCGCTTCTTACTTTGACAACTCCTTTACTGTGCAGGCTAGTCGACTTTGGAACGCATTGCCTGTTGCTATCAGACGTGCTAAGGGCCGGTTTCACCATGCTCTGTTAGATTAACAAAGGATTAAAGGGCCGTTAAATATGTCAAAATGTACGCGTTTGACAGCTAAGGTTAGATTAAACGGCCTGTTTATCCTTGATTAGTAACTAACAGAGCATGGTGAAACCGGCCCTAAATCACTTTTTATTTTTAAATCTATGGTTAAGGAACACTATTTGTCCTGTTGTTACTAAATTATTTATAATAATTGTAATAAAATAAGCAAGCAGGGAAAATTTTAAAGTCAAAAGTCACTTTTAATTTATATAAATTATGTATTAATTATAATATTTAACGTAGTATATTTTTATATATTTGTTTCTAATTCTTTTTCTTTTGTATGTATGTAGCTAGACATTTTTTTTTGTTAAATCTGTTTTTTTTTGTTTTATCCATAAGTTGTGTGCAATTAAGTATTTTCTATCTATGTATGTAATGTAAAACTCACCATTCAATATCAGGAACTTTATCAGAATCCGGCGCGTCGGCAGACAGCAAAGCTAACTTCGTCGCCGAAGATATGCCCGTCTTGCGGGCGATTTGAGATATCTCGTTCTGCAGTTTCTCTAGTTGCGCCTGTTGAATTATAAATAATCGATATTTTTGGACATTACACAGCACTATCTAGCCCCAGACTAAGCACCGCTCGTTTACCATGCTGGCCGTTGTTGCTGTTGGATTCAGGCTTCTTCAGTCTCGGCACGCCTATGGGCGTTACAAAGCCTAAGTCCGCGGCCAAGGCTCGCCTGTGGGCGTCATACTGACCATCATGCGCAGTCTCTGTGCCAGCTGCGTCAACATGTCGGGTTCGAACATTTTACTAGAGTTAAGATTATTTATAAAATCCCAAAGTTATTATCCGAGTGAGATTTGAACCCACGACCTTCCCCTTGATACGGGGCTGCGCTAACCACCCGCGCCATCGGACTCTAATCACACGGCGAATAACGCGTAGGGATATGTTGGTACGATATTATATTATTGCTTGATATTATAAATAAATAAATAAATAAATAAATAAACGATACTATGCGACCGTGGCATTTTACTAGAATACACCGCCGTCTTAATAATTTTCCTTTATACTTTCAAAGGTTGTCGGAAAGAGATCGCTCTTAGCGATAAGGCCGCCAATCTAGCTTGTTTTTAGACGTTTTAAAATGATCCTTGTGATTATATTGAATAAATAACTTCGACTTTGCCCATTGTACCTAAATTTATTGCATCTCTGTATGTGTTTTTCTTTGTGTACAATGGTTTCAAAAATGTGACCAGCTGTGACAAGCACGGGGGAGAGGTCTAAAAATAATGAAATTCGTGTGACGTAATTTATGGATGGCCCCCTATGGGGGTTACAAAGCCTACGTCCGCGGGCGTCGCACGCCTCTGGGCGTCATACAGACCTTCATGCGCAGTCTCTCCGCCAGCTGCGTGAACTTGCCGGGCTCGTGGAAGCGCAGCGGGCGGCGCGCGCGCGCGGCCGGGCGCGGCGCCAGGCGGCCGTCGTGCCACGGCTCGCCGCCCGAGGGCGTCTCCTCGCCCGCCTGCCCCGACAACTGCGCCTTGAACTCCGACCGACGCTTCGCTCTTATGTTCGCCTGGAAATAATAATAGACATTCTAAATTACAACATACAAATACGCATCGAACTAAACAGTTCGAACTGTTTAACCAGCCTACGGGGAAAATCTATTAACGCCTACAGACGTCTCTGGTCCCATCTCAATGAGCACCAACTCTTCCCTGACGAGCAGTTTGGTTCCCGAAACACTCTTGCCCCAACAAGTAGTACTACAACTGTTGTCCCTTGAGCCTTTCTAAATTATAGTGGACCCCGATAATCCGGCCCCTGTCTAATCCGGCGCCCCCTGTAATCCGACATGACTTAGAATTACATGTATGTTTGACAATCTTTGCTAATACATATAGATCACGCAGGTTTGAACAGGTCACAACTCGTACGCGCCACCGCTATTGTGATCGACGCGTATGCATTGTTTTACTTAGTTTGAATTTGACTACTAGTGATAGCGGTACGGCCTAGCGTGCGTTCATTGTTTACTATTTACTATAGGGGTCTTAGGCAGTGCTCTATAA
The DNA here is from genome assembly GCA_932294275.1 of Chloroclysta siterata. Classification (NCBI taxonomy): domain Eukaryota; kingdom Metazoa; phylum Arthropoda; class Insecta; order Lepidoptera; family Geometridae; genus Chloroclysta; species Chloroclysta siterata. The sequence goes on from OW028595.1 coordinate 6,888,519, forward strand.
TCCGACAAATTCGATAGTCCGACACTGCCCTGCATAATGTTTGCCGGATTACCGGGGGTCCACTGTATTATTCTTAATGTTACCTACCTTTTTGACTTAGGTAAGGTTTGACTTATTTAGTGCTAGAAAAGAGCCTCTTTGAGGCGCACTTAAAATCCTTTCACCACACTGTTTCGAAAGAACTAATGACACGAAAATAAGAAGAAGAGACTCATTCTAGGCTTGTGTCTTTTTTTGTTATACATTCTTACATAAATAAACTTTTATTCTAGTCTATCGCTTCGCTTCACGAAACACGTGCTAGTCGCCACCTAACCTAGCTTGCAGATACTGGTGCTTTCTTTCTAGATATAGCTAACGCATTCGATAAAGTCTAGCATAATGGCTTGATTTACAAGCTATACAAACTTGGCCTGCCAGTTAGGCTCCTACTCATTTTAAGAGACTTCCTTATAAATTGCAGCTTTCGCTACTGTTTTGAGGGTTCCCTTACGGACCTCAGACCCATCAGAGCCGGAGTTCCGCAAGGCTGCACACTCTTCCCTATCCTGTTCACGCTGTATGCCTGCCTATTTTAGATTTTTTACCTTTAGCGTTGGCGCCACTTGAGTGAGCTGTACTCGCTTGCCCGTCGTGTCTATGGTCCGTCCCTCGCGATCCAAGATCAAAGGCGCAGGACCCGCCGTGCCTTGCAATGCGCCGCCTGGAATTAGAAGATTTAGGATATAATCAGCTAGTATAGGAGAAACGGATTTGACTTAAGACATCTTCTACGACATGACAGCTACAGAAAGAAGTCAAAGTTAAAAGGTATTTATTCAATAAAATCGCAAGGATCACTTTGAAACGTCTTAAAGTTAGGTGACTCTAGGTGCCAGTTCCACGCGACCAAAGCCTGCAAAAAAGAACAGGCAACAAACTTACGGCTTGGTTCCTACCGCTCTTTTGTATGATCCTTGTTACAATGTATTATAATACAATATTGAAGCTCCAGTGTGGTGCCGATCGAATTTGGCAAGGCGTAGGTATAACAGAAAAAGGTAAAGGTAATCAAATTCATAAAACAGCACACGCTACGCTTTCAAACTAATAATACATAATGCTTGCATATAATCATTAAATAATATTAAAGTAGAGAAAAATAAAACCGGCCAAGTGCGAGTCGGACTCGCGCACGAAGGGTTCCGTACCATTATCTATAAAAACAGCAAAAAAATCGCGTTTGTTGTGATTTTTTTCGAGCATGACAGAATAAAATAAATATTTATTTTATAATCTGTGAAAATTTCAACTGTCTAACTATCATTAGATACAGGTTCATGAGAGACAGCCTGGTGACAGACGGATGGACAGACAGACAGACGGACGGACAGCGGAGTCTTAGTAATAGGGTCCCGTTTTACCCTTTGGGTATGGAACCCTAAAAAACACACAACACAAGAGCTGTAACTTACCAGCTAGTTTCCTCTGTATCCGAGCCTGCAGCTCAGCTATCTTCTGCTGCTTCTCCAACTCCTCAGGAGTGAGGGCTACCGGTGCTGAAAAATATTACAATAATCATTGAACAGGCTAATTCTAATTCGTGGTGAGGGAATGAGATCTGCACGGACGTCCCGCAGTGGGGTGTATTGTGCATTGTCCCCCTGCTAACCTCACCCCAGCCAGCACAACTCCTTAAAATAGCGGAGAAGGACCTTGGGTTGGTGGCAGCAATGTTCAAGCATCCCCGGTGGTTATTTGGATGCAGATGAGAGGAAGGACCAGCTTCTGCAGTCCAGTTTTGGACCTAGCTTCGTTAGTTGCGGTGCAGTGCAGTACCACATGCTCCACCGTTTCTTTTCCCTAAAGACATCCACGACATAGGTCGCTAGGTCGACATTGAATAGGCTAGCCAAGCGAAGGAAGAATTATCAAGAAAAAAAACACAGCCCTCACAGTTCAATTCTTCAGTGAGGGGAATAACTGAAAAAAAAACCTAGGTGGAGATGAAACTCATAGCACAGAAGGTAGAACCACTACCAACTGAGATATCAGGCCCAGTAGCGAATTTACCAGCAGACTGAGTACTAAAGTACTAATTTTTTTTTTTCATAAATGTATACTAGCTGGTGCCCGCGACTTCGCCTGCGCAGGATTAGTATTTCGAGTAGCTTATATTAGCGTGGCGTAGTACATATGTGTAACTCTAGCGGTTTTGGCAGCGCACGCCAGAATAGCTCGCAGATGGTAGATTTTTTTCCTACTTGCTTGACACTTATCGTCATATTTATTTTCGGGTATATTTCGAAGCGAAGATAAGCTCAATCATGTACCTTCTACTTATAAGATTGGGCTTTTGGAAAAGGAACTGACACATCTATCCTTAGTTCACAACACAATCATACTAATAACGGTAAAAAGCTGATGTCAAAGTTATAATTTCAGTGTTTTTTATATATGACTAACCTGTCCCAGCTTCGCATGTGTGGACATACTTTTTTGAACATTCTAGGATAAACTTAGACCGTGTGTTCGAGTCTCGCGTCTACTTATTTCATACATTTGCACGGGCGCCCGCCGTGAGAACGCTCCCCGTGGCCCCGCGCGTTCGCGAATATTTTTAAAGCGAACTGAAAATTTTAATTTCGTAAAATCTTTTGAATGGTATGTCCGATATGAAAAATTCAAGAAGTAATGTATAGGTATTGAAAGAGTCTTAATACAAAATGATTTATTTGGATAAGGATTAATATAACGGTATGGATAACATGGTCTGACATACATTTTATGGCCAAATTTTTAAATCCGCCACTAGTGAGGCCAGTAAAAATACTTTCTGTCCAGACTGGAACCTATACAATGTAAAGTTATCAAGGTAATTATCTCACCAGGTCTGGAGTACAAGGAAGGTTTGATAACACTCGGTGGGGCACTGTTGGGGCCCAACTGTGCTTTCAACAGCTGAGCTTGGCCGGCTGCATTGGTGACCGCTCTCGAGGGACCCTTCAGCACAGCCAGAGCTTTCTTACGTTCCTCTATCTCTTTCTGTGCGTTCGCCATCATCAGCTGAAACGGAGAAAATTAATAAGTATTTCAATATATACATCTGTAGATTTTTCTATGTAAAATTGTCATTCAAGAGTAGTAGAGCTCTTTGCAAAGGGCTCGTTCGGAGAAGTACTACCACCACGCCTTTTTCTGCCGCCAAGCAGCAACGCTGTGTTTCGGTTTGAAGAGTGTGGTTGCCGGTGTAATTACAGGCACATGAGGCTTAACATCTGTATGCCTCAAGTTGATGAACGCAGGGCAGTGCATCGTAGGGCACGTTCCTGACGAGCGTGACTTACGAGGCAATGCCTTGTTATAGGTGATGGTTACCACTTAACATTAGTAACAGTAAAATGAAAAGATATCCTCCTCGCGAGTTCGACCCCCTTTTTTTTTTAATACTACTATCTGATGGAACAAGCAGATGGCCCACCTGTTGTTATGTGGTAACCATCACCTGCAAAGTATTGCCTCGTAAGTCACGCACGACAGGAACGTGCCCTACGATGCACCCTGCGTCCATCAACTTGAGGCATACAGATGCCTCAGTGCAGATCTAATTCCCCAACCTTGGTGACCTGTAATACAGGTTCTCACGAACCACCTACATCAAGCACCAGTCTTTCACAATACAATATCATTAAATTTATCTTGTTGTCGACTTGTTACAGATTTAGTTATGTATTGTGAAAGAAAGTAAATAACTTTTTACTTTACTTTACACAGACAAAGTGAGAAGACTCAAAAGAACCAAACATTTTGAGTTAGTGCAGTGATAAACCTAATATTGTGTAGTGATAGTGCTACTTTTTATGAACACAATAACAAAGTGTCGCCTTATGTAGAGACTGTAAGAAAAGTGCCAATGGACACATTCTTATTAATATTATTTCTATAAAATTAAGTCAAAACAAAATTACTCATTAGCCTACCTGGCTAGATCGTAATGATATTAGGGTACCGCATGTCATGCACTAAACAAATTTTGTAAAAAAAAAAACTTGTTCTTGAAATAGAATTGTCTAAGCTCTAAAGTGACAGAACTTACCTTTATCCTATCAGCACTGAGTCCAGATATCTTGGTGTCCATTGAGTTGTCCTCGGGTAAGCTCGGTAGCTCAGATCCATTTTTCTTCTCCTTGTCTCTGTCCTTGTCTTTATCCTTCTCTCTCCTTTCCTCACGGCGGTCATCCCTCTCTTTGTCATCATGTCTTGATCTGAAAGAATATTCCTATTTGTATAACAAGAATTATTTGTATTTTACTAGTGACCCGCTCCGGCTTCGCACGGTTATTGTGGGTATCCCTAAGAGATTATGCTTGTATTATGCATATAAACCTTCCTCTTGAATCACTCTTTCTATAAAACAAAAACCGCATCAAAATCCGTTGCGTAGTTTTAAAGATTTAAGCATACATACAAGGTGTTCCAATAATTGTGTATATAAACTTCAGGGGGTTAAAGTACCCATCAATATGAATAACTTTTTCTAAGGAACCAACACTGTGAACGCGAAAAAAAAACAGCTGTTTCATACAAAAGTTCAATACCTACCTGGCTAAAATGTATGAAACAGCTGTTTTTATTTTCGCGTTCTGTTTGCCTGAAAGTTTATATACACAATTATTGGAACACCTTGTATAGGGACAGAGAAAGCGACTTTGTTTTATACTATGTAGTGATTATGCGCAAGAAAACTGCGTCACTGATAAGCAGAGTGCGGGGCAGTCCCAACAGCATCCTGAGGACTGTTGCTGATAACATGATGTCGCCAATATGGAAACGTCTTGTGCTGAGAACGATCAATGGAGGATGTGAGGACAGCCTTCACAGCGCACAGCTCACAGCGTGACATTTTCCATTTTAGATGTGGACCAGTTTGGATGAGGAAGGCGCGAGAAAGAGACCAGTACCCCAAGTATGAGTTTTGCTTACGATATTTCGTTTTTCGTTTTTGTTCCGTGTTCATTGCGGGTTTTGTATGAAGACGCGATAGAGATACCGATACGGAACCCGCAATGAACACGGAACAAAAACGAAATATCGTTAGCAAAACTCATACTTGGGGTACAGTGCAGAAATATGGGGGAGGCCTTCTACCGAAGACGAAAGCGTTTAGTTTCATACATACATATACATACATCACATACATAGAAACAGCAATACCTAAGCCTTTTTTTTTAATAGATATCATAAATATAATGTAAATTAAGTAGTAGAAATAAAGGCTTTTTTATTTTATTTTATTTAAGTAGCTGCTTCCATAATTTGTTAGCCAAATATTAACTTTAGGTAAATATGCATCCAATTAGATAAGATAAGCCATTTATTCCAAACTTTGGGTTTAAGTACATGTTTTTGGTATATAATTATTTATAAATAAAGTTATAGGATGTCCCGCAGTTCAATGTGCCTCTAGGCATAGGCCTCCTCTAACACTTTCCACTGGGTTCTGTCGTGTGCTACCCTTCTCCAGTGATGACCAGCTGTGAGTTTAAGGTCATCTTCCCATCTTGTCTGTTGATGCCTCTATGCATCCGATTATCCGATCTCTAATTATAATTCTTACCTCTTGATCTCCTTATCCTTGTCACTGGACTCATGTTTCCGTTTCTGTGTCTTTGACGAGGATATAAGCTCCTGAGCGAGGGCTAAGACCTTGTCAGCTAGCTTGCTTGCCTTCTTAGAATCAATGTGCGACGACAGACGATCGATGATCTTACGCCGTTCATACCTGAAGATTTTCAATAGTAATATTAATATAATTAGCATCCTTATTATGTACATAGTTTGAGAGGAGTGGTGGTCTAGTGGTCCACCACTAGACCCATAACCCACGACCTTGGGATCGGAAGGCAGGGCCTCTAGGCCCTGCCTTCCGATCCCAAGGTCGTGGGTTCGAAACTGGTTGTGCACCGATTACTTTTCTGTTCAGAAATTTATGGCAAGTAATGCCAGTACTCTCAAAAGGTGGAGAGAGGAAACCGGCATGTCATAGAACCTAAATAGTTCTTTATCATGTGTCAAGTGCTTGAAAGGAGCCTCTTGAGGTGCATTTAAAATCCTTTCACCAAACTGTTTCGAAAGAAACTAGTGACACAACAAGAGAAAGAGAGATAGTAATTAATATTGGTGTGGTTCCCACACAGCACTATTAATATTAATACCCCAAACTAAGCAAAGGTTGTAATATGGGAACCAGATAGCTGATATATTACTTAGACCCATTTATTTTGTATACCATAATATATAATCTACACTAATCTACACTAATATTATAAAGAGAAAAGATTTGTATTTTTGTTGTTTTGTTGTTTTGTTGTTTTGTATGTAACGAATAGGCTCAAAAACTACTGGTCCGATTTCAAAAATTCTTTCACCATTAGAATGCTACATTATCCCTGAGTAACATAGGCTATATTATATTTTCAAAAAAATCAGGGATCCTTACTAAAACTCTAATAATGTAACCCAAAGTGGAAAAAGAAGACCTTACATCGCGTGCGCTGCGAAAACTATTGATGATAGAACAAAACAATGTAGTACGATGTTGTAGAACACGTAATCATCAACAAAAAATGTCGCGACAGTATATGTCTAACTATTATAGTTATGTCACAATAAGTGTTCTTTTATTATAAAAAAATAATTGAAATGCCGCCGCTAGAAAAGGGTGTTTATTTGTACCTTGGTATTAATCCTTATCCAAATAAATCATTTCATAATTAAGACGGTTTCAATACCTATAGATTACTTCTTAAAGTTTTCAAATCGGACATTCCATTTAAAAGATATGACGAAATTAAAAATGTTAACGGGTCCACGGGTCATGCTCGGGGTGCGATTGCACTCACTCAAGGAGAAGGACGTGCAAATGTATGAAATTAGTAGACGCGAGGCTCGAACCCACGGTCTAAGTTTATCCTAAAATGTTCAAAAAATTTATGACCACCCATGCGAAGCTGGGACAAGCCGCTAGTAGGATATAATAAGATATAATTGGATGTCCACAGGAACAGACAGGGAAATGTGGAAGAAGACGGAGGAGGCCTTTACCCAAAATGGGGTTCACATCTCATAAATTTAAGTAAACTAACATTATCACTAACAACTAGGTTAAAAACAAATACTAATAATAACTTAACTAACATTAAAAACTTGTAATACCTAACTTAAGAGATGGAAATAAAAGGCTATAATAATAATAATAATATATAATAACATTCAGACAGAGAACAAACATCTATGTTCATCACACAAATGTTTGTTCTCGGAGAGGATCGAACCCACGGCCTACGGCGCAGAAGGCAGAGCTACTACCAACTGAGCTGTGAGGGCAGTCAATTATAGTTTTTTTTTTGTTTATTGAATTTGCAATCAGTTGGTGGACTATAGGCGGATGAGTGGATGGACAAATGGCGATTAGGGTCCAGACGCAGCAGTCTTTTTCTCCCTTTATTTTTTAGCAGAGGTTGTCCAGGATGTGACTTCTTTTCAACCTCCTAGTGTTGTTAGTTATCTGAAGAGATCAAAAGTACTGCTCAAGTCTACCAAGACAAACTAGAAAACCACCCCAACCAACTAGCACAGAGACTCACTAATCCCACATACCTACATGAGGAGACTTACAATCGCGTTCGTATCGTCAGCTTGAACGGTCGCTTCGTAGTGGCTGTGTCAATGTTGACCTACTTTTATTCGCGTTCATAAACGCGACGTACGCAATGGCGACTCTGAAACGCTCGGACACGATCATCGTCCACGAGTTTCTTGCTTTCGTGCAAAACAAGTTGGATGTTATGGACCAGGTCAGCCTGACCCAGATCCTAACTTCCAGCTTCACGGAAGCAGATATCCTCGACGCGAAGAAGGTGCTTGCTGAAACTGCGGAAACAACAATCCGTCTGGTCACACGACAGAGGGACGGACGCGGGAAGAAGGACATTGAAGACATCTTCAAGGTGTTCCTGCAGACTGACCCTGACGACGTGCCTACATATGTGGCCCGCAATTTATTCAAATTGCCGGCCGTAGACTTCGACCATGTCGATGTAAGTCTCCTGCTGAAGAACATTAACATGCTGCGCGCGGACATCATTGATATCCGTGCCAAATTGGGAATATCAGAGCAGGCAGTAACCGACTTAAAAAAAGAACTCGCTGTATTACAAAATATTAATACAGCGCCGATGATTTCGCCGCAGTCAGCACATAACGTGAATGCGCGACGCGGCGCGATTCGATGCAATACATCACCGGTCAGCGATTCTGCAAGTGCGACATATGAAACCGTTTCGCAGGTAAATGACCGCCCGGCCCCGGTGACATCGGGACCTTGGACGTCATCACCGCAACCTGCGGCGATTGTGCCTTCTCCTGCTTCACGTGCTCGACGGCAGAAGAAAAGTTACGCACAAATGACCAGCCAGCCTCAGCCGCCACGCCCGGTGCCCAGCGCCGAGAAGCAGCAGCCGAGTTTGGCGAAACAGAAGAAACCCATTGTTCAAGCGAAGAGGGTCGATGAGGACGGCTTCACCCTGGTGGAGAAAAGGCGTCGACCGAAACCCTCACGCAATAAACGTGGGACTGCTCCCCCATCTTTGCTGTCTCTGCAGGTTGTGGAACCGATCATCGGGATCTACATCTCCCGATTGGACCCGAATACTACAGGAGAGAGTGTTCTTAAGTATGTGAAGGAAAGGAGTCGGTGTCTGATCAATCTGGCACCCGAAGTCCTTGGACTTGGCCTGCAGCGCCTGGAGTCGAATAGAGCGACTAACTTTAAGTCGTACGTGCTCCGGGTTCCTGCCAAGTACAAGGACGTGTTCCTTGCGCCCGACTTCTGGTCAGCTGGAGTTGTTTACCGTCGCTACAGGGAGGCGCAAACGATCAAGAAAAGTCCCTAAGTCCTGTTAGTTTGTTTAAGTTATATTTTATGTATGTTAGTCCGTAAGGTATTTATTGATATGGGTCATGGCATTATATTTTATATAATGTCAGGTTGCCTGAAATAAATGTATTATTATTATTATTATTATTAAAAGAAAAGATGTCATGCTTTCAAATGACCAATAATGAAGTGTACCTACCTACTGAGAAGACAATTCAGGAGTGTACTCTCCCAGACAATAAAACCTACAGAATATTTGCTCATAGTTTTAACAACTGATTGCAGATAAAACTTGGAAAAAGTTTTTTCTACTAGGGCTCTTGCTAATGGGTTGGTGTGGTTCTTGAGACAGTCAATAATAGAAACAGCATTCACACAATATTGTTAGACCTGTATTGCAGCAGTTTTTTTTTTTTATACCACTAGCTGATGGGACAAGAAGGCCCACCTGATGTTAAGTGGTAACCATCACCTATAACAAAGTATTGCCTCGTAAGTCGTGCACAATAGGAACCCTTTGTTCTCTGTAGGACAGATTCTGGATTGGACAGATTCGTAATTCGGCAGATTCTGTACTCGACAGATTCTGGATTGGACAGGTTCGTAATTCGGCAGATTCTGTACTCGACAGATTCTGGATTGGTCAGATTCGTAATTCGGCAGATTCTGTACTCGACAGATTCTGGATTGGACAGATTCGTAATTCGGCATATTCGCTACTCGACAGAAGTACAGGTATAAATAAAATAGCAAGTGGAACCCATTTTTTTTTAGTTTTAAATATAAAATTTACTTTGCTTAACCGCAGTGCAATCCAATAACTTTGAATCACGCATCTTCGCCGCCGGACCACTTGTATCATTAGGCAGTACCATTGATGGTACAATTGGCACCGATTTGTCCCAATTGTACCATGATAAATATAACTAGGATGCCGCCCGGGTTACTCGCATTTTGGATTAATTAAAATAATAATTCATAACAAAACATCTTTTCAGAAAACTAGCCCGCGGTTACTTAAATGACAGCTGTCAAAATGTTATTTTAACAGCTGTCAAAATTTTATTTCTGTCAACAAATTATAAATCAACCATATGATGACAGCTATCAAAGTGTTCTTTTTGACAGCTGTCAAAATTTAGTTTTTATTTTTCTATTAGATTGTTAAATATTCAAGGAGTTTTCATAAAGAATAAATACATAATCTAATGTATTGTAGTTTTATAAATTTGTGATGATTTTCTAATATGTTGTAGTTTGATTAGTTCAGCTTTTGCATTGATCAGTGTTCTGTGCACAAGTGTTCATTTTCTGCCTTATAGCTAATCTGTCGAATCCAAGAATCTGCCCAATTCACGATCTGTCCAGTAGCGAATCTGCCGGATTTCGATTCTGTCCAATCCAGAATCTGTCCTACACCGAACAAAGGATAGGAACATGCTCTACGATGCACTGCCCTGCATCCATCAACTTGAGGCATACAGATGTAAAGCCTAATGTGCCTGTACGCTGTGTTTCGGTTTGAAGAGTGGTCTCTTCAAACCGAAACACAGCGTTGCTGCTTGGCGGCAGAAAAAGGCGTGGTGGTAGTACTTCCCTGGACGAGCTCTTCACAAAGAGCTCTACTACTCTTAAAATAAGCTGCATATCTTCCAGGTTTGACTTTACTGTTGTGATGGATAGAACGAACTCTTTATTGAACACCACAATAGCATTTACATGAACAGCTTTCACGCCTAATGGTCCGCCTAGGAGTCAAATTGCGAGATTACAGGAATCCAATACAAGATACCTGCTTTTTAGCAGAGATTCAGCTGAAAGCCTTATTATGGATTTATTTTACCGCCTAATGTGGTATGGTGATAAGTTAGGCCAGATAGCTTACCCATTGTTCAGACAGGAAGACACAGTAGAGAGCACTGAGCTATCAGACTTTCCTAGGGTCCGATAAATAGCGCGGTCCAGCGTCGGTCGGAGTTCCTCGACCTCCCGCCGGGATAGCTGCAGCGCCATGGCTTCAAGAACAATGAGATTACAAGCAAAATAACCCGAAAATGCCGTAAATACAATCGCACGAATTTTTTTTGAGGTTATGTTTTACCTTTTATGTATTTATTACATGATATTGGTGTATGAAAAATTGAAATGTTTTTCTATAAACACTGTCACGATTGTTTTAGTTATTACAGTAGGTTTACCGGTAAATTACGATACAATTTCACGATACACTGCTTGACGACACTTGTTTGACGTAAACAACGAACGAACAAACGGAATATAGAGAACGAACGAACAAAACAACGAATTACGATTTTTTTCGCTCCTCTCAGAGCAGGCAATAGTTATAACACTATACCGCCTAGTCTTATTTATTTATTTATTTATTTAACACTTTATTGCACAAAAATAAAAATTTTAGTGTACAAAAGGTGGGCTTAATGCTATAAGCATTTTCTACCAGCCAACCTTAAAGGTAGAAAATGATGTTGGCGTGCTATTATTAAAAATAAACAGTTACAAATTAACAAACGCAAAGTTACACGGTGAAGAGAAGAAAAAAAAAGAAGACTCTTAAAAGAATTACACCTAACACAAACATATAACCTGCAAATACATTTCAATAGTACATGAAGCAACAAACAGAAATACAGTGGATGAGTGGTTTCAAACAACATTATAACATTTTAGTGAACTGATGAGATCTGTTTAAGGAAATGTTCATAGACTAAGCGTTTGAACACTAATTTATTGGGAGACTTTTTGATGGGAATGGGAAGTGAATTCCAAAGACCTACAGCTGCCACCTCAAAAGAGTTACCACGGAAAGAAGTTGAATGCTTAGGAGTCGCCAGAAGGAGAGTGTCAGTAGATCTCAAGTTGCGATCATGGGAATCAGAGAAAGGTAAATTTACTTTTTAGGTATAAAGGAGAATGGGGGTCCTTTAGGATCGAGTAAAGAAGACATAATGTTCTTCTATTTCTTCTTTCACGAATAGGGAGCCACTTAAGCTTATTGCGAAACTCGGAGATATGGTCGTACTTACGAAGACCGTAGATAAACCTAAGGCAGGTGTTGAGTAAGCGATCTTATTTATTGAGCAGGTCTTGGTTAAGGTCGAGGTAAGAGACATCCGCATAGTCGATTATGGGCAGGAGAAGGGAATTAACTAGGGATATTTTAGTTTTAACGGGGAGGAAATTTTTTAAACGAATAATTGAGTGAAGCGTTGCAAAGAACCTACGAGAAACTTCTTTGATCTGTGTTGACCAGCTTAGGTTAGCATCAAAAAGAAGCCCAAGATTTTTTACGACTGGTGAAATGGGTATGGGGCAATCGCTATACACCAAAGGTGTGAGAGAGGTAAGATCAATTTTAGTAAGTTGGCGAGAACATCCGATGATTATCGCTTGGCATTTATTGGGGTTAACTTGAATGCCGTAATTTTCAGACCAGGTTTTAAGCCGAAGCAGGTCGGAGTTAAGTGCAGCTAATGAGGCATTCAGGTCACTGGTTTCAGAGTGATTGTAGAGATGCAAGTCATCCGCGTAAAAGTGGTAATTACAATGGAGTTTGGCTGATAGCAAACTAATAAATAGGGAGAACAGTAAAGGTGACAAGATTCCCCCCTGAGGGACTCCGGCACTCAAATTACACCAGTCCGAAAAAGACTGACCACAGCGAATAGACTGTCGGCGACCCGTCAGGTAAGAAGAGAACCACTGAAGGACACTGGACAGATGTAGAGAAGTTGAGATGGCTCAGAGTTGCAAGGAGCAAGTCGTGATCAACGGCGTTGAAAGCATTACTGAAATCAATCAATACTAAAACCGTAACCTGAGACCGTTCCATTGCCGATCTAATATCCTCAGTGACTTTAAGTAGAGCAGATGTAGTCTTACGTTTTGTTTTTTTCCCTTTTGTTTATTTTTGCAGTTTCTGTCTTGCGTGATTTTTGTAGAGATCGTATCAATCAACGAAATAAGATTTCTAGGTATTAGTAATGTACATAGATTTTGATCTAAGGTAATGTATAATAGTACCTCCATGTAGTAATGTCTTTTATTTTTTATATTTGTTCTAGCGTTGGATACTTGTTATTTTGCCGAAATCATGCTCTCAACCCACTCTCTCTGTCATTCACTTGTGACGTTTTGTTTTTTTTAACAACGAACATTTAACCGTATCACTTGATCCATGACCGTATCCCATCAATTCCCGTCTTTCACTCTTTCTTGAGTAACAATGTTCTGCTGTGGTTCAGTGCCGTATCCTCGTGAGTAATAGTATTCTGTGGCCGTATCCTATCCAATACCTACCGTTCGTCTGCTGTTTTTTCGGCGCGCTTATATAAACCGATTTTTTTTATGTGTGGTTTGGTTATAATGTTTGCATTCGGTCTTTCGACAAATGTTTTCACATTATATTCTACCATGTAACTTTCTGATTCTTAAATTATAAATGTGAGCATAATTTCATTATTATTCCACTGAATCCAGAAAACATCCATGTATAAATAATGTTTACGCATGCATCGTCAACAAATTATTATAAAATGCTGACATTTTATATACTGCACTTTAGCAAACATGTTTATTAAGGTTGTATAAATCTTCACTACATTAGCTTTGATGCTAGTTTTAGTGACATAGAATTATACATAGTTAGTATGGGATCGGGTGATGATGATGTAAAAAATCGGTGAAAATAAGATTTTGGCGAATTACAGAATATCAGATAGTTACTATAACACATATAAACTACACTTGAATTTGTGTCACACTTTTGCGTGACACAGATTAAAGTTTAGTTATTATGGATAATAGTAATTTTCGGTGTAACTATGATTTAGGCGAATTACAGAATATCAGATAGTTACTTTGTCACATAGAAACTACACTTGAATCTCTGTCACACTTTTGCGTGACACAGATTCAAGTTTAGTTAATAAGGATTATAGTAATTATCAGTCTGTTACTTGTCATAATAATTAATTATATTTCGATGATGTATTTGTTATTAAGTGTAGCTGTTTGGGATGGGTATTTTTTTATTCAAGAATTTATACATAGTACTGTATTCCAATTAGCTGATATGATGATGGAGCCAAGTGCTGTATAATGTAGATCCTACATTATACAGGTGTTTGACTAGGTGTTCTGTCGGTGTGTGTAAATTAATTAAAATTCAATTTAATTAAGTATTTATTCATAAAGTACTATTATATTGAGTTGGTAAAATAATAATGAAAACATCAGTGGTGAAAACAGAATAAATGTTATAATATTAGTAATACTTAATATAAATTTTATTTCAGATAACTTAGATCCTTATTGTTAGTACATAATAAACTTAATGAACTATGTTAGGTTAGTATTTAGAAAAATGGTGATCCTGTGCTGTCATTACTCGCAAACAGTGCTTGAGGAAGGGGCTATCCTATTAATGAACAATGATGTCCAAGATGTTATTGGAACTTCCACTGACTCTCATCAGCTGTGATGCAATTTTCTTATGCATGCAGGCAGCGAAACTGTCAGACCTCTTCAGTGGCACTGAATTTGTTTTCATAGAATTTGTGTACAGTAAAGTTCTCGGTCTTGTAAGTTTTTTTAGTTTAATAATGAATTATAGTGGTATTCACATCCACAATGAAGTGTGGTAGTTTGCTGTAGATTTTGAGACAGTAGGAGTTGGTGGTGGCATCTCATGATGTGGCAGTTACTGTTCAGGAAAATGTTCAAGGTTGCAATAGGACTGCTCAGCAAATAATATATTTTTATGACAATGTTTTTAATTTATAGTACCTGCAAAATAATAAATAAAACTTTAATTATGAAAACAGGATCAATTTTATCAGCAGCAATAAATTTGTCTTTAAAGAAATTCGAGTAGGTACAGTACAATAATCTATCGAGTAAGTAGGTATTTACCTAAATCTTGGATGGAACAGCAGACTCTGTTTCGAGCTCTCTTGGTAGGTGTACCACCCATCAAAAATGTTACTTGGCAAATTGTGTAACCTATTGTAGGTTTTAGGTAAATATAGGCACCACAAGCTCGTGCTACATGTTACTCTATCTGTATCGATGAGGCTAACGCGGTGCAACCGTTTATATGCGTCCGACAATCAACATACATGCAATTATTGAATAGGTGTGCAAATCCAAACACATAAACATTAAACAATAAACAAACAAACAAGTCAACGCCACGCCAGTTGCCAACTAAATTTCCCTAAATATAAATAGCGTAAATTCAGTTTAAAAAAAACGGGATACTCAAATTAAGATAGATAACACTTTATTGTACACAAGGATACATCATAAATCTAGGCGTAAAATAATAAATTACAATGGGCGGCCTTATCGCTGAAAGCGATTTCTTTCTTGTTTTAAGTGTAATCATTCTGTTTGTTTCTCAAACTGAAAGTTATATACTTAGTTGATATATGACTAATAGATTTATTTTGATTCCTTATTCAGTTTCTCATAGGACTTTGTCAGAGACCACGGATTTCCATTTGCTACGGTCCTAACATACCTCTTTCGCTTCATTCAATCTCTAAACATTCTTCATACGTTGTTGGTTTAGGGAAGGTAGGTACTATTGTCCTGGTTGTTCCGTAGAACGTCTGCTATCTGGTCGAGATACGTCTTCTGAGGTCTTCCCTCCCAACAGTCCCATTTATAGTATAGAATAGAATCTTTATTTTGTCTGTTAAAAATCGAAATTTACAAAAGAGCTGTTACAATTTTGATGACAAAAAAGGCCATTTACGCTTGCCCGATGCACCTGTTTCGTTAATCTCCTTTCATCCTTCCTTTCCACATGCCCAAACCATCTTAACATAGCTTTCTATACCCTCATCACTAGGTATGTCTTCTTTCACTCCACATTTTTCTCTAATCACACTGTTCCTCTATCACTCAAATTCACATCACACATATTAAGTAACGCTTTAATTTTTAATGCATTACTCTACTCTGATGTTTGCCCAACTTTTACTAGGTACCATACATTATTGTCGGCACGAACACCCCCCTATGTACAGCTATTCGTGCCTTTTACAGTTTCTGGCTGCTCATAAACGTGTCTTGTGCCCCATTCGCTCTATTTCCAGCAGTCACTTTCTTTTCGATATAATGTTCATGCTTTCCATGTTTCGCAAATAAAGTCCCTAAATAGTTCGATACAAAGTAGCAGTTCTTTTTGGTTCTCAAATTATGTAAAATAGCTGAAATAACCCAATAATGATTGATTATGTTTATAATGCAGTTTGATTACCTTTATCATAGGCAAACTTGGAGTTGGCAACATTTACATATTATTTTGTTAGCAATCTTCTACTTCTTCTTTATTTTGTAGATGTTCTTGCTAACAATCAATAGCAAGCAGTTTGATAATTGACAATATGAAATGTCAGTTTTGACAGTAGAAATATCAGTTATGTCAAAACAAAAACTGAAAAAACAAAAAGTCCGCCATTTGTAAAATCGGTATAAATAAGTCCCGCCCTGTTTTTTATCAGAAGTAAACAGTGAATTAATGTGTTTGCGTTGTTTTCATCTTTCTGATTTAAACACACTCGAAAATTAATCCATAACACAGTCACAGTCCTCAATAAAGTAAAATTTTCCTGCCCTTTCCTTATTTTCCACTCATTTTGTTTCATCAAAACAAAAACATAACCTAAAAATGTCGGACGACGACGATGTTATTCTGGTAAAAAGGTCGAAGAACATCCACTATGGATCCCTGGAGGAGCAGGAGAAAGCACGGCTGGCAGCCCTGGCGATTGCCGCCAAAGAGGGCCCTGGAGTGGAGGAAGGACAGGAGTTGGGAGATATACAAATATCGAATGGTATGTTTATTGTTTTAAAAGCTTCTGTGGCTGACTGACGCTGTATGCAGGGTCGGACTCGGACAAGATGTGTCTCTGACAAGATTTATATTTTGCGCCCACTCCTGAGATCTGAGATCTACTAAAAAGAAAAACAACTTGGAATAAGTAATAAGTCATGTATACAGAGCAGCGCAAGTGGTGCCCAGGTGCAAATACTACCCTGATGTAAATGGTCCCTAGGCTATAAGTCTGCAAAGGACACCTATTGAGGTGTGCTCCATTAGAAGCTGCTTACCAGGACAGATCCTACTGGTCTGTTTCCACCGATCGCGAATCAATGAGTTTTTCTGTTCAAAAATTTATGGAAAACATCGTGAGGAAACCGGCATGTCGTAGAACCTAAACAGTTCTATAACATGTGTCAAGTGCTCGAAAGGAGCCTCTTGAGGCGCGCTTAAAATCCTTCTACCACACTGTTCGGAAGAAACCCCTTTACGATTGCAGAACCCAATTATTTTAATTTACTGTAATTACAAACTACCTGATTTTTTTATTAAAAAAACCTGCTGACTAAAAAAGGTAACCATTATAAGGCACTTTTTGTACAGTTTCTATTTATGGCAATACTTTGTTCTTGTGTTCATTAATAGTAAATAAACAAATAACTTAACTGGATTGTAGAATACATGGACCTTGAGGATGAGGTGTCTCGGGACAAGAAGGCACTGCTTGAGGAGTTCGAGAGGAGACGGAAGGCTCGCCAACTCAATGTATCCACTGATGATGATGAGGTAACTAGCCTTTCAATTAGTAGCAGTTTTTTTTTTTTCGGCATCTTGAAATGCCACTAAGTGTCCCTCTGACATAATCAGAGACCTTTTTATTACTAATTCTACTTATTTTTATACACATGTAATTTTCCTAATTAATCCAAATAAAACTTGACTTTAAGTAAAGTAAAGTTTTGCCTAAATATTTTTATCTAATTTACATATAGTTTTATTGAATTTGCTGATTTAATAAAACATAATTAGTTCTAGAGAGTAGTTAGCTCATTGTGAAAGGCTCGTCCGAAAACCACCATGCCCATTTCTGCCGTTGCTGTTTACACTTGAAGGGTGTGGTAGCCGGTGAAATTACAGGCACATGAGGCTTCTTTAAAGCCTCAAGTTGATGGATGTGGGCAAATGCATCATAGAGCATGTTTCTATTGTGCGTTACTTGCGAGGCAATGCTTTGTTATAGGTGATTCTTACCACATAAAATCAGGTAGTTCAATCAATGATGATTGAATGAGTAAGGACACCAGCATATAATAGAACCACATGTGTCAGAGCCTCTTTGAGGCGCAATTAAAATCCTTTCGCCACACTCTTGAAAATAAAAAACCGGCCAAGTGCGAGTCGGACTCCTGCACGAAACGCACCTAGTTCCGTACCATCCTACTAATATTATAAACGCGAAAGTTTGTAAGTATGGATGGATAGATGGATGGATGTTTGTTACTCTTTCACGTAAAAACTACTGAATGGATTTTAATGAAACTTTACAATACAATAATATAGCTTATACATCAGAATAACACATAGGCTACGATTTATAAAGATATTGTGTGAATTGTCCAAAATATGACGATAAGACGATGTCGCGGGCACCAGCTTGTTATCTATAAAAACGGCAAAAAAATCACGTTTGTTGTATGGGACTCCCTTTAAATATTTATTTTATTCTGTTTTTTTCTAGCTTATTTATTGTTATAGCGGCAACAGAAATACCTACATCATCTGTGAACATTTCAACTGTCTAACTATCACGGTTCATGAGATACAGCCTGGTGACATACGGACAGACGGACGGATGGTTATCATAGGGAACCCTAAAAACTAGTGACACAACAATAAGAAGAAGTAGCTATGGTATAAAGAAAAAAAAACTATGTTGGTTTCAGGTGCGTCGGAGTCTCAGACAGCTAGGAGAGCCCGTCTGCCTGTTCGGAGAAGGCCCCGCAGAGAGAAGGGTCAGATTGAGAGATCTGCTGAGCTAGTAAGTACTGTGGACTCTGTGAGGTCAGCTCAGTTGGTAGCTTTGCCCTCTACGCTGTAGGCCGTGAGTTCGACCCCCAGAAGGAACATTTGTGTGATGAATATAGAATATCGTTTTCAGTTTTTCTGATAAATCTACACTAATATTATAAAGAGAAAAGATTTGTATTTTTGTTGTTTTGTATGTAACGAATAGGCTCAAAAACTACTGGTCCGATTTCAAAAATTCTTTCACCATTAGAATGCTACATTATCCCTGAGTAACATAGGCTATATTATATTTTCAAAAAAATCAGGGATCCTTACTAAAACTCTAATAATGTAACCCAGGGTGGAAAAAGAAAACCTTACATCGCGTGCGCTGCGAAAACTATTGATGATAGAACAAAATAATGTACTAAGATTTTGTAGAACACGTCATCATCTACAAAAAATGTCGCGACAGCATATGTCTAACTATTATAGTTATGTCACAATAAGTGTTCTTTTATTATAAAAATTTAATTGAAATGCCGCTGCTAGAAAAGGGTCTTTATTTGTACCTTGGTATTAATCCTTATCCAAATAAATCTTTTCATATTCAAGACTGGTTCAATACCTATACATTACTTCTTGAATTTTTAAAATCGGACATTCCATTCAAAAGATTTAAAAAATATAAGGTCACGGGGCGCGTTCTCACCCAGCGCGGGCCCGGGCAAGGCGCGAGTTAGAAGTGACTCGAACCCACCACGGTCTAAGTTTATCCTAAAACGTTGAAAAAAATTATCTCCACCCATGCGAAGCTGGGACAGGCCGCTAGTTATAAATAAATGTAAATATTGGTGGACTTTTTCCACAGCACTTTCTCGCCGCAAACTAAGCAAAACTTGTTATAAGGGAACAATAGCTGTTTATTTTATTTTTTAATTTTTCATATTATTGTTTTTTTATGTCCCAAAACTTATCCCAAGTGGGATTTGAACCCACGACCCCTTGATACGGGGCTGCGCTAACCACCAGCGCAATCGGACTCTAATCACACGGCGAATAACTCATATAGATTTGTTAATACGGTTATGCGATCATTCTTTTAATATATCAGAAAATAAACATTTAAGTTCACCATATAAATGTTTGTCCTGTTCGGGGATCGAACCCACAGCCTACAAAAGCGCAGAAGGCAGAGTTACTACCAACTATTTCAAGCTGAGTCGGACACCATTTTGTTACATCACAACATACAAGCATAGCGTACTCTATTTTACCGCGTTTACATTTAGACATTCGCGCTGCCATTCGCGTGGACGGAAATGTTGCCGTCCATATGTCTGCGGCAGCGTCGCCGGCAATGTGTGGTCACAACACGGGCAACGCGAGCGGCAACGCGAGTGGACATGGAAGTGGCCTGTGTACATTCTCTCATTGCCCAAGTCCCTGCCCATGTCTCTGCACATTTCCACGGACATGAGCTGAGTGTAAACGGGGTATTTGATTAATCGTTCCATATTGGCTCTATTATCAATTTAATAATTCCCAGCCTCGGCGAAGATGCAATAAACAAGAAGCTGGAAGAAGAAGAAGCGAGGATGTCTCTGACCCGCGCGAGGGAAGGCACCTGGTACCACGAGGGACCTCCTGAGCTGCGGGTCGCTAGGAGAGCTATAGCGGGCTACAGCTTGCCTAGAGCTAAGGAACGGTGAGGCTTTTAACCCAATGTTTTTTTTATACAACTAGCTGATGGAGCAAGTAGATGGCCTTATGATGTTAAGTGGTAACCATCACATATAACAGAGCATATAGGAACGTGCCCCACGATGCCTTGCGTTCATCAACTTGAGCTGCTTGGCGGCAGAAAAAGGCGTGGCGTTTAATTTTTTGGCAGTCTTCACAGCTTGGTTGGTAGTAGCTCTGCATTTTGCGTGGCCGTTGGTTCGATCCTCACTCAGAACAAATATTTGTTTGAAGAACATACATGTTTGTTCTCTGTCTGGGTGTTATAATATTATTACAAGTATGTATTTACAAAATAAAGTATATAAGTATTATATCAGCTATCTGGGTCCTATATGACGAGCTTTGCTTAGTTTAGGGCTAGATAGTGCTGTGTGGAAAGCCCATCAATATAATATTTATTTCCTTATACAACGTGTAACATAATACCCCTATAACCCCGAAAGCAGGGTATTCTACAGGTCATGGCAAACAACTTTTGATTGAAAATGAAATGCCTCTTAAACGTTCCTCCAATATGAAACTAAACACACCATGAGGCAGCCCTATTCACAGCTGTTTGTACGTTCCGTGTGTGCGTGACCTTGGTACTTACGTGAACAGTATCTGGGGTGTTGCTCTGAGCCAATATTAATTTTACTTTTGTATGGGAATTTCGAAAACGATATATTCAACCTTTGCACACGTCAAAGTATTCCAGTGCTTGGTCTGATTACTTGGTCTTTGGCCTTATAGGGGTATTATGTTACACGTTGTTTATCATGATATTGTACAGATTGGCCAAAGCTCGCGAGGAGTTGAAGCTCCCCGGCAGCGTTAGAGCAGCGGCCAGACAGGACTCGCAGAGGAAGGCGTCCGCTATGTCCATCTACTGCAGTCAGGTACATTAATTAAATAATACAGCTTTTGCAAAAATCAAAAACGGCCTTATTCAATAATCACAAGGCGCACAACTTGCTTGATTACTATTTTTCAAAAATGGGTTCAGTAAATTTATATCAACTTTTTACAAAAGCTTACAATAAAATATCTGATTATACAAGATGTTCCATAAGTTGTGTATATAAACTTCAGGGGGCGAAAGTACAAAAGTTCAATACCTACCTGGCTAAAATGTATGAAACAGATGTTTTTTTTTTCGCGTTCACAGTGTTGGTTCCTTAGAAAAAGTTGTTCATATTGATGGGTACTTTAGCCCCCTGAAGTTTATATACACAACTTATGGAACACCTTGTATAGATGACAAAAAAGCTTGGGACTGAACTATGCTCCAACTCATTACAAACACTAAACAATTAAGAAGGTACCATAATAAAATTGTAAAAAGGATCATACAAAAAAACGCTAGGAACCAAGCCGTAAGTTTGTTGCCCGTTCTTCTAGGCTTTGGTCGCGAGGAACTGGCGATAGATTCACCTAGTATATAAGACGTTTCAAAGTGATCCTTTTGATGGTACTGAGTAAAGACCGTTTTGATTTTGATTTTGATCCTTTAAAATGCTGAAATGTGCGAACGAGATGTACATTAGCAGTTGTCGTCGCCTTAACAAGGTGGGCCATCTGCTTGCTCCATCACACATAACAAAGCATTACCTCGTAAGTCACGCACGATAGGAACGTGCCCTACGATGCACTGCTGCGTCCATCAGCTTGAGGCATACATATGTAAGCCTCATGTGCGTGTAATTACACCGGCAACCACACTCTTCAAACGGAAACACAGCGTTGCTGCTTGGCGGCAGAAAAAGGCGTGGTGGTAGTACTTCCCCGGACGAGACACACACAGAGAGCTCTACTACTCTTGTAAGTCGTTTTTGGTTAATATTTAATCTAAATTATGTAATTTCAGATCGGCGACACGCGACCAATAAGTTTCTGTCGATTCAGCAGTGATAGTAAAATGCTTATTACAACAAGCTGGTGAGTTTCTTAAAAAATTTTATACTCATATAAAACTACTGGACCGATTTGAAAAATTCTTTCACCGTCGGGAAGCTACACTATCCCCGCGTGACATAGGCTATATTTTGTTTTCAAAAATATTAGGGATCCTTGCTATTGCTATAACTCCAATAATGTAACCCAAGGTGGAAAAAAATTATATGACGTCAGCAATAGTACCTCCACAATGATCCGCTTACTATTTCGAGACTGTATCCTTATAATCTGAATTGGCCATACTATTGAATTTAAAACTCTGTACGTGTGTTGTGTTGTAATTGTTTATATCTCTGTTGGTTTCTCAATAAATAAATAAGTTACCAATGAGAAAAATTCTGATATATAAGTTTCCCATTCAATTCCTAGATGGCGCTTTCAAGATCCTATTACCTAGTTATTTAATAAGTGGTAGTCAGAAACAAGCCCAACGCAATGTTTGGACTTGCCTCTGACTACCACCTACTTTAATTTTCGGAATCTTTGATCCGATCTGCACGAAACTTGGTAGGTCGATAGGTTGTACTTGATAAATTTAGTTGTTTATTTGGGTGTATGAATTTAATCGGACCAGTGGTTATAGAAATATAGGGTTTTCAAAGGGAGCAAAAAAAAATGTTATACAAATATACCAAGTGAGGTGTCATATGAAAGGGTTTGGTTTGTCCATCCCAATACAATTTTATTTTTATTCTAGGACGTATGTTTAATTTTTGAGATACAATTGATTACCCCGAGTAGGTAAGGAGGTAGTCAGAGGCCAAATATCGTGTTGGGTATCAATGAAAGAAGTTTTCATAATAGTTTTTTTTACAAATAACTTAATGGGCATAAAAATCATTTTACATCTCTCATGTTCGGTAAGTAGGTTCTTATTACCTCCAAATGGGGCTTGTAGGTGACTAATTAGCACTCTAGGGTATTAATGTAGCTAGAAAAGCCCTAGGGCGGTAAGTAATTAAAAAAAACACTTCTTTCTTTCAAAAAGTTCGTGTACATCTAACCATCATACTGGCAATAGACATCATGCATTCAGCCCAATGACCAAAGAGGTCGCTTTGCTATTCAGCCTTGTCTTCGTGTGAGTATAATAGTCATCAATTTTAAATATCGAACGGCGAAGCTCAATTTCGAACTTGAAAAAAAAAAAAGTTCTTTACTTTTTAATGATTCTTTTTAATGAAAAAAGGCGGGAATAAAAAACTTTTACTTTAAATATTGTTTATTCTTGTAATGCGGTTTTTTTCTACTTACCTCACAATTGAGATGTAAAGCAGAATAGTTAGCTCGGGTGTAAGTACCAATTGCACCCTCGAACTATAGGCGTAACCTAAATATCTCGGGCTGCAATTGATGCCTTACAGCCCTTGGCTACTAATCTACTATTAATGCCCCAACGGGGCTCATGCCCAGGACATACTGTTATCATTTAAGAACCTGTAAACAACATGAGACAATGAATAAACAGGAGCGGACATTACGAAATCTCAGTTCACTAGTTTGTTATTATTCAAATCTTGTATACTCGCAGGTCAGGTCTCAGCAAGGTGTGGTCTGTCCCCGACTGCAGCGAGCTGCAAGTCCTGAAGGGGCACACTTGCAACGTCAGCGGCGCTGCCTTTCACCCCACGGCTGCAATGCCGCAACATTTCCTCAAAAAGGTAACTATATCTACACTAATCTACACTTCTACACTAATATTATAAAGAGGAAAGATTTGTATTTTTTTTCACCATTAATCAATCAAAAATTCTTTCACCATTAGAGCTGATTTCACCATGCTCTGTTATTTACTAATCAAGGATTAACAGGCCGTTAAATCTAAACTTAGATGTCAAACGCGTACATTTTGATATATTTAACGGCCCTTTAATCCTTTGTTAATCTAACAGAGCACGGTGAAATCAGCTCTAAGAATGCTACATTATCCCTGAGTAACATAGGCTATATTTATTACTAGAAAAAACTACCAGATCCAGCAAAAAAACCTTTTTATTCAATCAAGTGTTTTAGCTCAAAGTTTGATTCAGTACGAATGTTAGTTAAGCATATGTTTGTTGAAAAAAGGTGGAGAACAGTAAAGAGGAGATGCCGGAGAAGGCAGAAGCCATGGAGGCAGAAGACGCTTCCGAAGTGTGCAGCATGGCTACTTGCGCGTACGACGGCAGCGTGCATCTGTGGAACTTTGTCAGGTAATACACTAGTACCTATTTCTTGTAACTTCCTGCCATTTTGTTATTTAATGTTTATTGTACAATATTTTTTTAATTCTTTCTACTAGCTCTGCCTTCTGCGCTGTATACAAGGTGTTCCAATAATTCCAATAATTTGACAGCGTTCGTAGCTCAGTTGGTAGTAGCTCTGCCTTCTGCGCCGTAGGCCGTGGGTTCGATCCACACACAGAACAAACATTTGTGAGATGAACATTGATGTTTGTTCTCTGTCTGGGTGTTATACATATAATATTATAGGTATATATTTACAAAAAAAAAGGATATATGTTTTATATCAACTATCTGGTTCCCATATTACAAGCTTTGGCTTAGTTTGGGGCGAGATAGTGCTGTGTGGAAAGTCTACCAATATTTATTTGTTATTTAAATGTGTATATAAACTTCAGGGGGCTAAAGTACCCATCAATATGAACAACTTTTTCTAAGGTACCAACACTGAACGCGAAAAAAAAACAGCTGTTTCATGCAAAAGTTCAATACCTACCTGGCTAAAATGTATGAAACAGCTTTTTTTTTCGCGTTCACAGTGTTGGTTCCTTGGAAAAAGCTATACATATTGATGGGTACTTTAGCCCCCTGAAGTTTATATACACAATTATTGGAACACCTTGTATAGGCCGTGGGTTCGATCCCCACACAGAACTAACATTTGTGTGATGCTGTGTTTCCGTTTGAAGAGTGTGGTTGCCGTGTGTAATTACAGGCACATGAGGCTTAACATCTGTATGCCTCGAGTTGATGGACGCAGGGCAGTGCATCGTAGGCCACGTTCCTATCGTGCGTGATTTACGAGGCAATGCTTTGTGATGATACTTGATTTAAATAATGATGCAGTTTTTTTTTCTAGTACCTTTTATCTTATTACATACCTACTCTAATCATATCACAATCTGGTCATAATTACGGCTAATAGGTCATTTAACACTGAAATTTTAAGGGTTCCATATCCAAAGGGTAAATCGGCTGTATCTCATGAACCGTGATAGTTAGACAGTTGAATTTTTCACAGATGATGTATATCTGTTGCCGCTATAACAACAAATACTATAAAACAGAATAAAATAAATATTTAATTAATCCCATACAACAAACGTGCTTTTTTGCTCGATATTGATAACGGTAGACGCTTGAAATATTCACAGAATAATTAGTTATACAGGGTTACAGGAAAAGTCGTGCTAGATCCGTTAAGGGCGTGGAGTACCCATCATTCCTGACATATTTCACTATGAAACACCCTACCCTAAACTAAACCCTTTTCGAGATATTCGACTTTTAATTTTTTTATTGAAAATTGCCGATTTTTAGGCAATTAAATTTATTTTTGGTTGTTTTGTGTATCTTATTATTATTATTATTGCATTTTTACATGTGTAATTAGATGCTTTAGGACGTCAATCATTAAAATAGTGCATAAGTTAATTGAATAGACCGTAGTAGACAAGTGAAAGTTAAGAAATAAAAAAAAAATTAGAAAGTTTATTTTTCTCTAAGGGATATCTAAAAAAAATATTATGGCAATTCTTCGGCAGATGTTTTTAAAAATATCTACGTTTCATCAGCTATCTAACGAGGTATAACAATCTAGGGTTTGTATTACATTTCGTGGAAAAAAAGTAGTTGGGACGCTCCAGGTAGCAGTTCTAACGGTCCCGCGCCTATTGTCCTTCAAGTTCAGACACACCGTGAGAGCGAGACAAGTGACGATTTATGTAGGTATGAATGAAAGAAAAAATGTGTAGAGACCGGTTAGGGCTGGGAATACAACAGGGGGTATTGTTTTGGTTGTCAGTCTGCTTTTGTGCTTCGTACATAGTAGATGTGATATCGTTTTGCTCTTTTTCTCGACTTGGCTGTGATTCTGGACTATTTCTTCTGATTTGTGACTACTATACTTGTTAACCGGACTCTGATTTGTACCTGTGATACGGAAGTGTTGAAGATGACGTCCTACACACCTGAGGAATATGCTGATATGCTTATTTGTTACGGATACTGCGATTGTGTATCTGCGCAAGCTCGCAACGAATACGTAACTCGCTACCCCGGTCGTCGAGTGCCGGATGTGGCCGTTTTTGACAGAGTTTATCGAAGACTTCGAGAATCTGGCTCTGTTTTGAGACGTAATACAGACATGGGTAGACCACGAATTGACGACGAAGAACAGGACAATGAGATAGTGCAACGCTTTCGAGCGGATCCGACTACTTCCACTAATATTGTTGCCCGTGATCTGGGACTTTCGCAATGGAGAGTGTGGTTTACAGTGCATACTGCTGGCCTATACCCATACCATTACACGCCGGTACACGTTATTGAAGAAGGAGACCCCGCGAGAAGATTGGACTTTTGCAGATTTATGCTAAATGCTGACGTAGAAGACCCAGATTTTCTAAGAAATATCTTGTGGACGGATGAGTCCAAATTTGATAAAGATGGCATAACTAACTATCACAACGCCCATTACTGGGCCCCAAAAGCACTAAGGAATCCCAATAAGAAAAGAGTGAAGGGGTCCCAACGAAGATTCAGCGTGAATGTGTGGATGGGCATTATCTCCAATCATTTGATTGGACCTTACTTTCTACCGGATAATTTAAATGGGGAAAGCTACGAAAATTTCCTGAGAGCAGACTTGAGTGATTTGCTGGATGATCTGCCACTCAACCTGATCAGGGACATGTGGTTCCAACACGATGGCTGCCCTGCCCATTTCAGGAGAAGTGTCAGAGACTGGCTGGACACAAATTATCCAAACAAATGGATAGGACGAGGTGGGCCGTTGCCATGGCCAGCAAGAAGTCCGGACCTAACCCCCATGGATTTTCATGTGTGGGGGTGCATGAAAAGTCTTGTGTACAGCGAGCCGAATCCAGTTTCGTCTGTGGAAGACCTAAGAGAAAGGATTGTGGATGCAGCAAATAAAATGAGGACCACGTTGACCACTGGAGTAGTGAAGACTGGTCTCCGTAGAAGGATGCGACAATGTATCAGAAATAGAGGCGGCCATGTTGAACATGAACTGTAGAATAAGAAAAAGTTGTGTGAAAACCTTTAATAAATGACATTTCATGCTTACCTATTGTTTTACTTTTACTTTTTAGGGCTAAGTATAAATTTTCTTCTCCACTGTCGCCTATAAAACTAATTTTTTTTCAATGCAATTGAATAAAACCCTAGATTATTATACCTCGTTAGATAGCTGATGAAACGTAGATATTTTTAAAAACATCTGCCGAAGAATTGCCATAATATTTTTTTTAGATATCCCTTAGAGAAAAATAAACTTTCTAATTTTTTTTTTATTTCTTAACTTTCACTTGTCTACTACGGTCTATTCAATTAACTTATGCACTATTTTAATGATTGACGTCCTAAAGCATCTAATTACACATGTAAAAATGCAATAATAATAATAATAAGATACACAAAACAACCAAAAATAAATTTAATTGCCTAAAAATCGGCAATTTTCAATAAAAAAATTAAAAGTCGAATATCTCGAAAAGGGTTTAGTTTAGGGTAGGGTGTTTCATAGTGAAATATGTCAGGAATGATGGGTACTCCACGCCCTTAACGGATCTAGCACGACTTTTCCTGTAACCCTGTATATTCTTTTTTTTAAATAAATAATTAAATTAAAAAAAAACAAATATTTAAGGGTGCTCCCATACAACAGACATAATTTTTTTGTCGTTTTTATAGATAACAAGCTGGTGCCCGCGACTTCGTTTGCGAAGATTAGTCACACAATATCTTTATAAATTGTAGCCTATGTGTTATTCTGATGTATAAGCTATATTATTGTAAAGTTTCATTAAAATCCATTCAGTAGTTTTTACGTGAAAGAGTAACAAACATCCATAGTTATAAACTTTCGCGTTTATAATATTTGTAGGATGGTACGGAACTCTTCGTGCGCGAGTCCGACTCGCACTTGGCCGGTTTTATTTATAAATAAACTTAAAATGCTTAAATATATTTCAGCGACGCCCCCATGGCGTCCTTGGAAGGGCACGGGCCGAGTCGCGTGGCGCGGGTTGAGTTCCACCCTTCAGGCCGGTTCCTCGCCACCACTGTCTTCGACAACTCCTGGCGGCTGTGGGATCTGGAGATAGGTAAGTTGATGAGCAGCTCCTGACAGCCTTCACAGCTCAGTTGGTAGTAGCTCTGCCTTCTGCGCCGTAGGCCGTGGGTTCGATCCCCACACAGAACTAACATTTGTGTGGTGAACATAGATGTTTGTTCTCTGTCTGGGTGTTGTATAATATTATAAGTATGTATTTACAAAAAAAAGTATATAAGTAGTATATCAGCTATCTGGTTCCCATATCACAAGCTTCGGCTTAGTTTGGGGCGAGATAGTGCTGTGTGGAATGTCCACCAATATTTATTTTTTTATTATTTATTATCCTTGTCGTGTCACTGGTTTCTTTCGAAACAGTGTGGTGAAAGGATTTAAAGAAGCTCCTTTCGAGCACTTGACTCATGTTTTGGAACATTTCACCATGCTCTGTTAGTTACTAATCAAGGATTAACAGGCCGTTAAATCCAACCCTAGATATCAAACGCGTACATTTTAGCATATTTAACGGCCCTTTAATCCTTTGTTAATCTGACAGAGCATGGTGAAATCGGCTCTTAAGGTTTTACGACGAACCCATGTATTTTTGTCTGCAATTGTTACCAATTGCGTGTTTTGTCAGTAAAATATTCATTTAATTTCATTTAATTTATTCAGAGTGATAATAAATCCTTATTTTCAGCTAAGGAAGTACTACACCAGGAAGGGCACGCGAAAGCAGTCTACTGCATCGCCTTCCAAGGAGACGGCTCGTTAGCAGTCACTGGGTAAGTGAGAGAACACTGGTGGTCTAGTGGTAGCGGCCCCGCCATTCGATCCTAAGGTCGTGGGTTCTACCGGTCGTGCACCAATGATCATATGAATACCAATGATGATGGATGATGATGGATGGATGTTTGTTACTCTTTCACGTAAAAACTACTGAATTGATTTTAATGAAACTTTTCCAATAATATAGCTTATACATCAGAATAACACATAGGCTACAATTTATAAAGATATTTTGTGACTAATCCTGGCGCAGACGAAGTCGTCGCGGGCACCAGCTTGTTATACAGGGTGTAAAGTCATGTACGACATTAAATTGAACCACGTATTCCTATTTACATTTTTAGATTTTAGGCGTTGGTTTTATCAAAAAAGCCTGAATATTTATCGAGATATCGATACTATTCCAATAAATACGTTTTACACAACCTGTATCTCTAATCGCCGGTGCTGAGGTCAAATTTCCGGGGTCATGAAGTCAATGTCTCATCAATGAAACGAAAAAAAAGGACAGAGTTACCATATTAATACGCGTTAGAGCGTATACAAAACATATCTGTACGCTAAGTCGCTCACGTTGTCAAATTTCGCTTTGCGACAAGGACAGATATCATTCCGCGTCCGTGTGTGATAGAGACAGATAGGTACGCAGCGATCCCACTCTGGCCGGCGCGTCGGCCGAGAAACAATATTTTTATTTCTGTCAGTAAGCGTCTTGCTAGCGACCTTGACCTATCTAATTTTGAAAATTGTACATTCGTCTTATTACTAGTGAATAGTGTCTAGATTTGGTACCGCGAAATAGACTCTTTTTGTGAGTGTGTGTGTCTTGTTAATGTCATCAAAATGCAGAACTTATTGGGAAAGTTATTAGTGAAATTAGGCACTGTCCTACCAAACCCTAGAACAGTTGTAGGAGCTCTTCAACGCATTAATTTGTGTGTGCAACGTGGGAATCCACGTAAGGCACACTTGGCATATTGGAAACCTACGGATTTGAGGTAACTAGTTTTATATTTTCCACATGCCGCGCTATCGGCAAATCAAAGACGCCGGCCGCCGCGCGCATGCGCCGGCGCGGCGCTGCAAGGCCAGCGTAAACGTAGGCATTCGTAGTATGTAGGTATGTGTGTGTGCGGTTTCTACGCGCGGCATAGAATGAGCGTACTGTTATACGATGTTAGTTGGGAGTCTTTTTAAAAAAAGTCTATTTTAACACAAACCCATTTATTTGGATATATGGATAATTATAAAGGATTTATGTAATAATAAAGGACCTCAGGACAACCGGTCGCGAGAATGATCAAACCAAGACTGAAGATCAATGATGAGTTCCTTCTAATGAAGGATGCTCTATCAGCACATTGTCAGCGATTGCTTATACATAGCACTGACATAACATCTCCCTATTTAAGAGGATACTTTGGGGTTGTTACTTACCAAAGTTCCAAAAATTAAACTTGACTTCTAATGGAAGCGACATGACTCAATTCTAGATCAGGGTCTTGTGTGTCTACACCTTTAGAGGTTGACTGAGTTGATAAGTTAGGTTTAAGGTTGAATTTATAGATTCGGTTGTCACCGGGTTTACAAAAACATTTAAAAGCTAAATAAGAAAAATATAAAAAGATTAAACATAAAATGCAAATAATAAAAATTGAATAGTGTGTTCCATATTTCACAATATGAGGGCTATTGTCAATTTTCTCTAAGTTATCTAATAGTGAGGTTAATGCCATTTTGTTTGACTTTAATTCGTCCAAATCTATATTTTGTAATCGGATAGGAGACACATCTTCGATGAGGTTATTGAACTTTACAATGTTGCAACAAGAATCATTAATCAGATTAAAGTTTGGTATATTATTAACTGGTGACGTAATATTTAAAACAAACTTAGGTATTAGAGTAGTACTCTTACAACGACCAATACATTCGTTAGGTAAGGTAAGTATTCCAGTAGCTACAATAGTAGTTTCATACAGTTTAGAATTTAAACAATCTATAGAAAGTTTGTTAGGTTCCGATTGTACATAGATCCACTTGTTATTTACTAAAGGTTTCCAAATGTCTAATTTTCCGTAAATGAATTTTGTGTCGCACTGTTTGGGTATTTTTGTGATCACTTTAGATAGGAGTTCACTTTCACAGGTAGGTATGGCGTCGGCCGTATAAACATTCGTGACGTCACAGATAAAGGTTCCTGGCCTTGCGATCTTGCAGTTACTCAAATCGTCGAAGCTACAATAATTCAATTTGTCTTTGGTCATTGCAATATATTTACTACTAGGTATAATTAAACTGAATTTATTTGGTTCCGTAGAACTGTAGGGTGTAGGTAAAGCGATATTATGGAACAACGTATATTCTTCAATACTAACTAATGGAACATGTAAAACAAACATTAACTTATAATCTAAATAATAACAAATTAATTTGGAGATACTTAAGATATAATGAATGTTGTTCATATCTAAAACAATAGGCAATTGTAAGTTTCTAGATAGATACCTGTAGTTATTGGCAAGCTCTCGATACAGCTGTAATGACGTCATAATCGCCGGGTGCAGGATGTTTTGACTACTGAACAATATAGCATTAGTTACGTCTTCCAACTGGAAGGATAAAGTAAGTATTGATGTTTCTAAGCTGTTAAAAATTTGACTTACTTTAAAAAGTACATGTAATCCATTTGTCTGTTCTGAGATATTTTTCAAGTTCAACGAGAGATTGTCAATAGCTTCATTTAAGTTAACTTCATTATCCTTAATTTTGCTCAAAGTTTTATTGTATGATGTTATAATCGAATTGGTTACCAAAATATTTTCTTTCATCAATGACGCTAGTTGTTTTTCGTTATTCTGCAGAGACTCTATAGCATCGTTATATCTTAAGGCATCGTTTTCGTCTAAAGTTCCAAAAATCTGTTTTAGAACAGATCCTATACCCCCGATCCAGGCACGTTTGGTACGGCTTTCTATCAGGTGGGAAATTGAATCGAATTCGCTACTTAGATCTTGGTATCGAGCTGTCAAAGGTTGTAACCTGTTATGACATATAGAATCAATTTCTACTATTCGAGATTGATTACACAAGTACTTGGTGGTTTCAAGTGCAGCTTTGATATTTCGTACATGGGGTCCAAAATGCGAAATGTCTAATGGTATCAAGATTTTAAGATAGCCGTTACTTGTTTTTAGTGTACCTAGATAGTCAAAGTACAGGCCCGAACTTGATGTTATCGGTTGGAGGTATTCTGTACTGAATTGGCCCCGCACCGAAGCCCTGCAATTGATAATAATGGTGTAAATAACTAGGGTAAGTAAGTACCTAACTTAAATAATAATCATGTAAATTAAAATGTAAATTAAAATGTAAATTAAAATGTAAATTAAAATGTAATTAAAATTTTACATTACAGGTTCCTGACGTCGGCAGGTTTTACCTGGTCATAGTGGTGACTTACGTGACGTCGGTTTATCAACAAGGTAAGTGTATTATTTCCATTAATTTTCACTACCTTATAAGGGCCTTTCCAGATAGGAGAGAGGGCCTTTCGTAACCTCAGATGATTTTTAAGGTAGACGTAATCACCGACTTTGTACGTGACTGGGCGAGTGTGAGTGTCATAATAATTTTTCGAAGATTCTTTAGATTTCCTAATGAATTCGATTGCTCGTTCCCGGGAATACTTCAATCGATTCTGAAGCATTTGCACATAATCAGGATATGTGGCTCCGAGAGACTCATCGTAAATAGAATTAGGTATGTAAGGTTTATTACCAAACATTAATTCATAGGGTGTATAATGCGTTGTAGTGTGAACAGATGTATTATAGGCAAGCATAGCTGTGTACACATAACGAGGCCAGTTAGTCTGCTCTGCATTCGTGTAGGGCTTGAGGTACTCTTTTAAAGTAGAGTGGCTTCTTTCCAGGGCACCCTGGGTTTGCGGATGATAAGGAGAAGACCACAGGTTTTTTATTTTAAGGAAAGCGCATGTTTTCTTGAATAGATCTGCCGTGAAATTGGTACCTTGATCAGTGAGAATTATTTTAGGAATTCCAAATATGGATACAAAATGGAGAAGGCACTCGCTTGTTTCTTCTGCCGTTGTACTACGCATAGGATATGCTGAAGAGAACTTAGTAAGGTCGTCTTGGAAAGTTAAAATGAATTTTAATTTTGCAGGACCTGCTTCGGGAAGCGGACCAACGACATCAATAGAGATACGCTGACCTGGTTCAGAAGAAGTGCTGGTGATCTGCATAGGCGCTCGATTGACCTTTCTAAGTGCTTTATTCTCTTGACAGGCTTTACATTGTTTTACGTAAGATTCTATATCACTCCGCATTCCTTTCCAATAGTACGTTTGCTTGAGTCTGTTATACATGCGGGCTGAACCTAGATGACCTGCTATAGGGATATCATGATTATCATATAATATCTTTTTGATTTCAGATGGAGCAGGATAGATAATGTTATTGTGATAAACATTGACTTTTATTCGAGTGTCGTGGAAAAGATATGTCAGGATATTATAAATCTTTATGAACGAGTGTTTTTCAAAAGGATTTTTCAAGTCAGGTAAGCCAATTTCATTTATACCTCCGGTAGCTACTAACTCGTTTCTTATTATTTTCAGAGTTTCAAAAATTTCAGGATATGATGCTTGATCAAAATGATGGACTTTAAAATATAAAAGATAGTATGTTTTGTTATTTAGATCAAGCTTCTTGAATTGAAAAAGTTCTTTTTCAGAATCGCATACGTTTGCATGCACTTCAGAGTCGCTCAGGACTTCTGGGATGTATGGATTGGATTCATCTAAATCGATGGAGGTAGGAACTAGGATAACTTTTACAGGACATTTCATAAGACTTTCATTATGTTCTATGATTTCTGTATTGAATGTTCTAACCTTTTCTAACATTACCCTCAGGAAAGTGGGATAATCGTCGACAGGAACGTCTGGATTTGCACTAGTAGATGGCATTGGATCAAATTGAGGCTGAGGAGCAGGTAAGGATGGCAGTTCCTGAATAGGATTAGGTAAGTTGACCTCGTTCTCAATTTGGTCTCTTAGGATATCAGGGATATTATCAGGTAAGTCGATATCAGGTAAGGGTAGGATATCTTCATAAGGATCAACGAAGTCTGGATTTGGAGGGATAGCTTCGTCAGGATTAAACGAAGGTGGAGATATTAGTAAATCCATTAAGTCTCTATCCATTTCTAGATTGGATGCTTCTTCGTTGACAGGATTGGATGTTTCAGGTTCCGCAGGTTGGACAGGATTGACTGGGAACCGGGATAATGCGTCAGCATTTGTGTTGATTTTACCCTTTTTGTGTTTGATATCATATTCGAATTCATCTAACTTCAAACGCCACCTAACGAGTCTTGAGCCTGGATCTTTACAGTTGAATAACCATTGCAATGGTTTGTGATCGGAAAGGATAATGATACGATGACCGTAAAGATAAGGCCTGAACACCTTGGTTCCGAACACGATGGCGAGGCATTCTTTTTCCGTCACACTATAATTGCATTCGGCTTTATTTAGTGTGCGGGACGCATAGGCAATAGGACGATCTTGACCTACTGTGCCTTGGGATAATATAGCGGATATAGCATAATTTGAAGCGTCACATGTAAGATTGAATGGCTGAGTGAAGTCTGGATATGCAAGGACAGGAGCGGATACAAGCTTCCTCTTCAGTGCTTCAAAAGCGAGCTGATGTTCATTCTGCCATTCAAATGGGACGTCTTTCTTTAGAAGGGATGTTAAAGGTTTTGCTAACTTTGCAAAATCAGGAATGAACCTCCTATAATAGGATACTAGGCCAAGGAAGGACTTAATGTCTTTTGGAGATTGGGGAACAGGGTAGTCTGTTACCGCCTTTGTCTTATCAGGGTTTGTTTTGACACCGTCTTCACTGATGATGTGACCTAAATAGGCAACTTCTTTTCTCAGGAATTCACACTTTTCTGGCTGTAGCTTTAAGCGAAAGTTTCGGAGTCTATTAAAGACGGATTTCAAATTACAAATGTGTGAACTCAGATCGAATGAGTATATGACTATATCGTCTAGGTATACGAAACATCTGGTGCCTTGAAGCCCTGTAAGACAAGTATTCATGAGCCTTTGGAAGGTAGAAGGAGCATTTTTTAAACCGAATGGCATCCTTGTGAACTGGAAATGACCTTGAGGAACCGAAAAAGCTGTTTTCGACGCATCTTCCGAAGCGATAAGGATCTGATGGAAGCCGGACGCGAGGTCCAAAGTAGTAAAGTATTTACTTTTACCGAGTTGATCAAGGATTTCGGATATTTGAGGAATAGGATATGTTTCCCCGATAGTGATGTCATTCAACTTCCGATAGTCGATAACTATTCGCCACTTCCGGTTGCCTTGTGGATCTGCCTTTTTAGGCACGATCCAGATTGGAGAACTCCAAGGAGAGGATGATGGTTCAATGATGTTTTCATCAAGCATTTTGCTGATTTGAGTTTCCACTTCTTTCTTGTGGAACTCTGGGAAACGATAGGATTTTGTATGGATAGGGACATCATTGTTTGTTTTGATTTCATGCTTCAGGACATTGGTGAAGGATAATTGATCACTAGGCAAATGGAAGATGTCAGAATATTGAGAGCAAAGCTCTAAGAGGGCGTCAGCCTCCTCTTGATTCAGATGATCGATTCTTAATGAATCGATGACCGCGATAGTACGGTCGGATGTATTACGCAACTCAGGATTAAGTTGAACCGCGCATGAACTTAAGGGCTCTAGCTTAAGATTCAAATTCGAATTGAAATTGACTGGATACTCAGAGATATTAGCAATCGTCAGATTTACACGCTTATTAGCCTTTACTTTTACAATACAGTTGGATATTAGCAAGTTGTTGGATAAATGTTGGTTTTGGATAATACCTTCATTAATACCAGGATTTTGTACTGAGCACTCGACAACAGTCTCAGTGCGAGGAGGAATTTCATAAAACGGATTGAAAAAGTGTAAGTCGACAGTAATTTTCCCTATCTTGAGAACGTCAGTCGTGTAGTCAATTTTACAACCGAAGGCTGTAAGAAAGTCTGACCCTATGATGCCATCATAAGGTAGGCTAATGTCTTTAATGACATGGAATTTGAAGGATATTCTTTTGCTATCAGCCAATTTAAGCTTGAGTTGGAAATGACCCTCCGTTGGGGTTGGTTCATCACCAGGGTCTATGCCCTTAAGGTTGATGGGTTCTTTAATGAGTTTTTGGTTATTTCGGATACAGGATTGCTTTATTAGACATATAGCAGAACCAGAGTCTACTAGAAGTGTTAAAGGGATATCGGATATTTGTGAATCTAGAAGTGTATGAGGTAACAATCTTTTGGTTGTATCCAGATTCACTTCGTAAACCTTTGTTAAGGATTTACTTGAATAGAGACCGTCAGTTTGGGGCTGGCTACCCTGTTGGTTGGTCCGGATATTGGATGGATATAGACCGTCAGTTTGGGGCTGGCTACCCTGTTGGTTGGTCCGGATATTGGATGGATATAGACCGTCAGTTTGGGGCTGGCTACCCTGTTGGTTGGTCTGGATATTGGATGGATATAGACCGTCAGTTTGGGGCTGGCTACCCTGTTGGTTGGTCTGGATATTGGATGGATATAGACCGTCAGTTTGGGGCTGGCTACCCTGTTGGTTGGTCTGGATATTGGATTGTCGACTGTCAGTTTGGGGCTGGTTACCCTGTCGGTTAGTCGGGATATTGAATTTTCGACTGTCAGTTTGGGGCTGGTTACCCTGTCGGTTAGTCGGGATATTGAATTGTCGACTGTCAGTTTGGGGCTGGTTACCCTGTCGGTTAGTCGGGATAGTAGAGCGCAAACTGTCAGTTCGGGGCTGGTTACCCTGTCGGTTAGTCTGGCTATTGGATAGACCGTCAGTTTGGGGCTGGTTACCCTGTCGGTTGGTTAGGATACTAGAGCGCAGACTGTCAGTTCGGGGCTGGTTACCCTGTCGATTAGTCTGGCTACTGGATACTTTGTTGGTGCCGTTTCCTACTGGTTGTCTCGGGCGGCACCGTCGCGAGACGAGATTTCGTTTAAATCTTCATTTTCGGATGATTCGGCGATTTCCTCCTCGGATGTTTCCCTTATATGATTCACCTTATTACTACGGAAACTATTGCTCGTTTGTTGGTTCGGCCTGTCAAATTTCGTGTTGTAATAGTCACGTTTTTTGCAGTCCCTTATGTCATGTCCGGGACTCTTGCAGTAACGACAAAAAAGAGTGTCGTTTCCGGTCTTGGACTGGTTCGTGTTCGAGGAACCGGACGATACGCTTGGTTTTGAAGGACCTGATTTAGGTTTTGCAACAAACTTAGGTTCCGTAGACGGACGTTTGTAAAGGCTTTGTTGGATACGCTCTTCGGAAATCGCCATGTTAATAGCCTCATTCAGAGATTTGGGAGACCTACATCTCACGATATTAGAGATCCTCGGATAAAGACCCATGAGGAAGTGATGGAGAGCAAGGTCCTCCATTGCAGCACAACGGCCTGGTAATTCCTTTGCTTTCGTATTGGATAGGGTTATCTCCGTTAATAATTCTGAGAGGTGGGTCTCCACACGAAGTGAGAACTGGCTGACACTGTCTTGCGAGCCTTGCTTGCTCTCCTGAAGATCAGTAAGGAGGTGGGCGTAATGTTTACGCTCACTGAATTGAGTTTTAAGGAACTCCTTTAACTGATCCCAAGAATTGAATTCTTTGATAGAGCAAGCAAGCTCCGCTTTGCCACTTAATTGGCTAAGGATATATTTGAATAGGATGGATTTCTGCTGCTCTGACGCTAATTCGCATGCATTATTGCAGTTGATTATAAAAGAATTTACGGTTTCTCTGCTACCGTCGTAGGGTTTAATAAATTTGAACAGAGTGTTGAGCTCGAGTTCAGCCATTGTGAGAGCCGCGACTGCGGATCTTGTGAGTCGTGGAGAACTGATGGGTGACTTAACGTCACTAGGAATTTGAGCTTTTGGGATATCTAAAGCAATTTTCGTTTCTTCCTCTTTTTGCACTTTTGGCATTATTTAGGATAATGAAATTAAAGTTGACACGATAATACAGTTAAAGTTTACAGTGTACACTAATTGAACCCTAATTTACAATGACCAAAGACTTACAGTAATGCGTAGGCGAAGGCTACCAATTCTGCGAACTGCATTCCGGAGCGATAAGACGACGGCGACGACGCGACGATATGACGATCAATTAAATAATTGACCATCAAACTCGATGCAGGATACCACGGCGTAGCACAGGATCTCGAAGGATGCAGGATACGGATGATGATGACCACGTCGTAAGTATTTCCAGGAGTCGCCTCTCGAAGTTACAGCAGCAGCTCGATGCGCCAACAGCCAAAGGTAAGTACTTTCAGTCCAGGATGGTATAAGCTTTGCTTTCAGGATCCACAGGATATTTATGTAAGTATGCACTTTCACTTTAACATTCAGGATATCACAGGATGGTTTAGAATTGAGTCTGGTTGATTAAACTTTTCACTTTCATAAAACGTTTAAGGACACTATAAAACGTTTTAAGGACACTGGGGATTTTCGGATCCCACCGCTGCCACCAAATGTTATACGATGTTAGTTGGGAGTCTTTTTAAAAAAAGACTATTTTAACACAAACCCATTTATTTGGATATATGGATAATTATAAAGGATTTATGTAATAATAAAGGACCTCAGGACAACCGGTCGCGAGAATGATCAAACCAAGACTGAAGATCAATGATGAGTTCCTTCTAATGAAGGATGCTCTATCAGCACATTGTCAGCGATTGCTTATACATAGCACTGACATAACGTTGCTTTGTTTGTGTGTTTATACAGAATGCTTAATAATTTTATGCTTAATCTGATATTTAGTTTGTTTGAAAATAAAAAAAACTCAATTATGAATGAATGTAAATAAAACCTTTTTTAAATCAATACTAGATAGTAGCACTACACGTGTATTAATTTAATGTCGTACAAGCGTTTACACGCTGTATATATATATTTGATCGAGTGAGCGAAGCGAACAAAGATCTTAGTTTTAACTTGGGCGATTTGGCATTTTATGTATGTATGTATGTATGTATGTATGTATGTTTGTCTGGCGATAACTTTAGAACCGTTGATCCGATCTGCATGAAATTTGATATATCGATAGCTTGTACTTGAGAAATTTACTGGTAAGTATATGAGTAAAATCGGATGAAGGGTTTTTGAGATATGGGGTTTTTTAAGGGGGCAAAAATAAAAAAAGTTACATAAAAAAATAAAGTTACATGTCATATGAAAGGGCTTCGTTTGGACATTCCAAAACAATTTTTACTTTTTTTTGGGACGCTCGATTTTTGAGATAAAACAATAAAAGCTAAAATAAGATAACCAGCGATCCAAGAGCTCCCATCTCTAAGAGTTTCGTTGACATCAAGGTTTTTCTACTGGTCGGCCAGTTCCTTTGCTTTTTCTTATTTTTTTTTCTTGAAATAAATTAAGGGGGTACTCAGTTCTCATAAAATGGTGACGACGACCACGTCTGATGATGGAGCCAAGGTCTGTTCAACGGAACTCTTCAATAAATAGGCCAATAGAGTTGAAACTTGGTTACCATACCAAGTTAGTAGACAGTAGTCAGAAAAAAGTCCAAAGATAATGTTTGGACTTGCCTCTGACTACAACCTACTCAAAATTTTAATGCGTTCGTCGGGTCGCATCACGAGATCTCAGTTCGAAGCGAACTACTAGTTATAATGGCTAGTTTTTTTATTGTCAGTAGTATGGACGCGTGTGGATATATGTATTTGTAATTGGCAGTGGCATGGACGCATTCGGGCGTGTGTGGGACCTGCGCACCGGGCGCTGCGTGATGTTCCTTGAGGGACACCTCGGCGCAGTACTGGCTGCAGCCGCCGAGCCCGCCACGCCTTGCATAGCCACCGCCGCCGCCGACCATCAGGTAATGTACTACCGCCGCCGCCGACCATCAGGTAATGTACTACCGCCGCCGCCGACCATCAGGTAATGTACTACCGCCGCCGACCATCAGGTAATGTACTACCGCCGCCGACCATCAGGTAATGTACTACCGCCGCCGCCGACCATCAGGTAATGTACTACCGCCGCCGCCGACCATCAGGTAATGTACTACCGCCGCCGCCGACCATCAGGTAATGTACTACCGCCGCCGCCGACCATCAGGTAATGTACCATGGGCGTAAGATATGCTTATCCACCTTAAGGGTGATTTTTCTGTGAAGTGACCGATTGCCACCCCCGGCTTGCTCGTTTTCTTTTGTTTTTAAAGACCAATAGGAGCTACGTATTTCGTGGAGCTGGTCAAGTACTAAAAACTAAATGCCGCTTTACCTGATTGTAATAAAACTCTCTATTGGTCAAAATAGACAACAAAAAAAAGAAGGTGTGACCAGTAACCCAAAACCAACGCAAGGCAAAATTGTTTCAAATTGGATAGCTATATCTTACGCCGATAGTACAACCCCCGCCGACCATCAGGTAATGTACTACCGCCGCCGACCATTAGGTAATGTACGACCGTCGCCGCCGACCATCAGGTAATGTACTACCGCCGCCGCCGACCATCAGGTAACATGTCAAAGTATTCCAGTGCTTGGTCTGATCACTTGGTCTTTGGCCTTATAGGGGTATTATGTTACACGTTGTATACTCATTTTTATGCCTTTCTAACAAGAGCCTAATATAATAGCGTAGCAGTATATATTCATTATTTTTTAACACACTTAATTTTAATTTCAGGTCAAAATCTGGGATTTGAGAAAGCGGTCCTGCCTGTACACCATACCGTCACACACTCACTTAGTTAGCGGTGCGTATACAACGTGTTTATTAAGAATTGTAGGGATCCGAAAGCAGGATATTCTACCGGTCATAACGAACAACTTTTGTTCTACGACTTTTAAAATTTCAAAGTTTTTCATTCATGAAATGCCTCTTAAACTTTTATCTAAAATGAATCTAAACGCATCATGAGGCAGCCCTATTTACAGCTGTTCTTTGACCTCTAGTTGTTAACCTTAGATAAAATAGGTAACAGAACTGCCACCAATTACCTAGTAATGTGCCTACCTAATAATGATGTTGCTGTTTTTAAAGATCTTGGTATGTAAAAGAAATATTTTCGCGACTGTAATCCCTAGTCACGGTAAACATTCTCTGAGATCTTTGGTTCTAATACCTATTCAGTAACTAGGTACCTACGTGGCTACGTACTCAATATTTAATAGAATATTTATTTTTGTTTAATTACTAGATGTCGTAAACCAATGTTTATGATATTCATAGTTCTTTAAATTGTAACATGTTACTTTACCACCATGGTTCATTGACACGACAAAATTATTCAACTGCAATTTTGGGAAGTGTCTAGTCTGTCCTATTTAATCTTTGACTAACCTGTCTGTCATTGGTTGCATTTAAAAACGCATATCCAATCAGGACGGCCGACGGCCGCCGATCAGTGTTACCATTTGTGGCAGATTTCTGCCATTTAGCAGATTTTAAATATTTCAAGAAAAATCTTATTAGTTTGAATTTTTAATGAAATAATATTTATAATTTATTTATTTTTTACCGAACTGGAAACTTCTTATTCTTTTTTACCTTTATTGATTTGGTTTCTAAACAACTTCTATCTCGTTTTAGATAACTGCAAACCGTTACAAACGATCAAAAGATAGTAACTGAATGTAATGTAGGTATTTAATTTATTCCGTAGCCACGAAGGAGATGGTATGAAGTCATATTTTTGGTATTTTTATCGTCAAGCTTGGTAGATTTTGACAGATTTTTTGGCAGGTGTGTGGTAGAACCGCCACTTTTGAGATGGTCACCCTGTTTGTGTTTACATGCGTTGTTGTACATTGTTTTGTTGAGAAAATGTCATCAAACGTGATAAAATGGTGATTGTTATGTAAAAAGCCGTCGTCAGTCAGTGTGTGTATGAGCAGTGCCTACGAGGTAATGGTTTAGTGTGAAGTTTGAAGCCTGTGTCGTGCGAAATCTCGCAAACTTACCAAAATCCAGTTTTATCCAGTGTTATTATAGCCAGTAAATAATGACAAAATCCATAGGAACCAGTAAAAATATCGTGTCAGGGGATTGGCGGCGTACCTACCTACCTACCGAAAGGTAAGTATTTCAAATTATCTCGTAGGTTATCGTTGTTTTTCTCTTTCCTAGATAGAAGCGCGCGTGCGTGTGACCTTGACACGTACACAGACAGGGCTGTTGCAAATTTCTGAGAAAATATTAATTTTACTTTTCTATGGGAATTTCGAAAACGATGTATTCAACCGTTGCACACGTCAAAGTATTCCAGTGCTTGGTCTAAATACACGCTCTTTGTTTCCCTACATAACTTCATCAACACGTTGTATAATACAACTTTATTATAATACAACTTTTTTATAAGTTCTTATCCGATTGGGATTTGAACCCACGACATTCCCAACAAGACAAGAATTCGACAAGAGCGGTAGGAACCAAGCCGTAAGTTTGTTGGCTGTTCTTCTAGGCTTTGGTCGCGTGGAACTGGCACCTAGAGTCACCTAGCTTTAAGACGTTTCAAGGTGATCCTTGTGATATTATTGAATGATGAATTAATGACCTTTTGACTTTGACTTTGACTTCTTTTGTATGGTCCTTGTTAAAATGTAAATAATCGAATTTAGTGAGGCGTAGCCATATTATGTATAATTATACTTTTTTTTTGTAAATACATTCTTATGACACCCGGACAGACAAAAAACATCAAAATTTATCACACAAATGTTTTTCTGTTCCAAAATGTATGTGCAGTGCTAGTACTCTCAAATGGTGACGGAAAACATTTGAGATTCTTATAACATGGTGAGAGCACTGGTGGTCTAGTGGTAGCGGCCCCGCCTTCCGATCCTAAGGTCGTGGGTTCGAAAACCGGTCGTGCACCAATGAGTTTTTCTGTTCAAAAATGTATGTACACAATGCCAGTACTCTCAAACGGTGAAGGAAAACATCGTGAGGAAACCGGCATATCGTTGAACCTAAAAAGTTCTATAACATGTGTCGAGTGCTCGAAAGGAGCCTCTTGAGGCGCACTTAAAATCCTTTCACCACACTGTTTCGAAAGAACTAGTACCACAATAAGAGAAGACTCGGTACGGTAGATCTTTGGGGATATCTACCGTGCCTAGAGATCACAGGCGTGGACTATTTTCTTTTCTCTTATTTAAATGTAAATTGTACAATACAAGTTATTTATCAGATGTACGTTACCAACATACGAACGGCCACTTCCTGATAACATCGTCCTACGACAAGACTGTGAAGTTGTGGTCGAATCCTTCATGGCATCCTCTGCGAACCCTCTCCGGACACGACAATAAGGCAAGTCCTAGCATGTCTTTACAAGTCACGATAGGAACGTGCCCTACGATGCACTGCCCTGCGTCCATCAACTTGAGGCATACAGATGCTCAGATAATCGCTCATTGGCCTACATTGTGGATAGATTGTATTCTCAATAGAATAAATCCAATATAAAAAAATATAAGTGATGGTTGCTGCTTAACATCAGGTGGGCCATCAGCTTGTTCCATCAGCTCGTTGTATGAAAAAAAATCCGCTGACTTAATTTTCTAGTGTATTATTATTCTAAGAATCCTTCTGACAGCCTTCACAGCTCAGTTGGTAGTAGCTCTGCCTTCTGCGCCGTAGGCCGTGGGTTCGATCCCCACACAGAACAAATATTTGTGTGATGAACATAGATGTTTGTTCTCTGTCTGGGTGTTATTTATTATTATAAGTATATATTTACAAAAAAAAGGATATAAGTAGTATATCAGCTATCTGGTTCCCATATTACAAGCTTTGGCTTAGTTTGGGGCGAGATAGTGCTGTGTGGAATGTCCACCAATATTTATTTTCTTTATTTCTATTGCCTACAAGTCACGCTAGGAACGTGCCCTACGATGCCCTGCGTCTATTAACTTGAGGCATACAGA
The DNA here is from genome assembly GCA_932294275.1 of Chloroclysta siterata. Classification (NCBI taxonomy): domain Eukaryota; kingdom Metazoa; phylum Arthropoda; class Insecta; order Lepidoptera; family Geometridae; genus Chloroclysta; species Chloroclysta siterata. Next base: position 6,933,142 of record OW028595.1, read on the forward strand.
TGTTAAGCCTCAGTAAGCAACTACACTCTTCAAACCGAAACACAGTAACGCTGCTTGGCGGCTTAGCATTATTATTATGTATGTAATTAGACTTCATACTATCTGTGCTGTTGTTTTAGTGTGCTGAGTGTCCATTTTTTAGGGTTCCGTACCCAAAGGGTAAAACGGAACCATATAACTAATACTCCGCTGTCCGTCCGTCTGTCCGTCTGAGTTCTGAAGTATTCTGAAGTTCCAATGTTTTTATTTAATAAAAAATTTTTTGCTTATTTTCAGGTGATGAGCACGGATATCTCGTACGACAACAAGTACATAGCGACATGTTCCTACGATAGAACTTTCAAATTGTGGGCCCCCGACCTATCTTAATTATCTAGTGTAATTAGTTAGTGTTAAAATACCACTCCCGAAAACTTGAGGGGGCTAAAGTACCCATCAATATGAATAACTTTTTAGTTTCTACGACATGCCGGTTTCCTCTCGATGTTTTCCTTCACCGTTTAAGAGTACATTGTGCACATAATTTTTTAAACAGAAAAACTCATTGGTGCACGACCGGTTTCGACCCCACGAATTTAGGTTCGGAAGGCGGGGCCGCTACCACTAGACCAACAGTGCTCTCAGTACCAAGGACTATAGGATTTTTCTAAGGAACCAATACTGTGAACGCGAAAAAAAAAACAGTTTCATACAAAAGTTCAATACCTACCTGGCTAAAATGTATGAAACAGCTGTTTTTTTTTCGCGTTCAGTGTTGGTTCCTTAGAAAAAGTTATTCATATTGATGGGTACTTTAGCCTCCTGAAGTTTTCAGGAGTGGTATTTTTACGATTTTTCCGATTCGTATTGTTGTGTCACTTGTTCCGAAACAGTGTGGTGAAAGGATTTTAAGTTTTTTTTTTATACAACTAGCTGGTGGAACAAGCAGATGACCCAGATGGGTTTTGGAATAAAGTCAGCGCCATCTAGGTAATTGATTGGGAAACAATTTTTAAGAATGTTCACGTTGTTCAATGTTCATTATCTTTTGTCGCTGTCCCTGTAAATTAATATTTACACATAAAATCAGGCCTGTTACCCATAGGGGTAGGCAGAGACCACTTGCTACGGTCCTTACATACCTCTTTCGCTTCATATTTAAATAAATAAATAAATAATGGTGGACTTTCCACACAGCACTATCTAGCCCCAAACTAAGCCAAAGCTTGTAATATGGGAACCAGATAGCTGATATATACATATATACTTTTTTATAATATTATATAACACCCAGACAGAGAACACACATCAATGTTCATCACACAAATGTTTGTTCTGTGTGGGGATCGAACCCACGGCCTACGGCGTAGAAGGCAGAGCTACTACCAACTGAGCTGTGAAGTCTGTCAAGCAATTTGTAAGCAATATTTTTTGTCCTGCGACGGGAATCGACCTCGCATCGCAGGTTGTGCGTCCGAGGGCCGATTACATTGTAAGCTAATTTTTAGTTAGGATATAAATCTAGTAGATACTATTTTTATAAGTAAGTTTTGTAAATAAAATTGTGAATGATGATTTAATTATTTTATTTTGGTTTTTAAAATCTTAAACAAAAATGTTTACTAGCGCCCGTTCGTGACTTCGCTCGCTTAGTGCCCAGATAGAACTGAAACGTCTTCATGACTTTGGTCCCCAGGCACGGTGGATATCCCTCCAGATCTCGTAAGTCTCTTGTCGTGTCACTAATTTCTTTCGAAACAGTGTGGTGAAAGGTTTTTAAGTGCGCCTCAAGAGGCTCCTTTCGAGCACTTCACACATACAAATATGTTTATTTTTATTTCAAAATGATACATAAATTTTAACAGTAGTTTGATACCTCCTTTTAAGTAAAAAAATACCTGTATTAGGAGACATCGCTCTTCCATAGCATACATAAAGAGTTATTACAAAAAACATTTATGCAAACATTTTGATTACCTAATTAAGGGGCTGACAACCATCAAACAACTTCTCGCTCGCACGTTTCGACATGTTGAAAGATATAGAATCACTAAACTCATTTTCTAAAAATCGCAATCAACCATTTTGTGTGCAATCACATTGCACACAGTTTAGTAAAAGTTTCATTTTGATCGATACAAGTTTGCCTGCTTAAAAGTTTGCTTATGTACGAAAACTAGTAAAGCAAACTTTTGAGTAGGAAAACATGTATCGATCAAAATGATTTTTTTACTAAACTTTGTGCAATGTGATAGCACACAAAATGGTTGATTGCGATTTTTCGAGGAGTTTAGTGATTTTATATCTTTCAACATGTCGAAACGTGCGAGCGAGAGGTACATTAGCTCTTGTCTTCGCCTCAATGAAATTTCGGTTGACAAAGGAATTCATTACAAAGATTGTATAATGTCTCAAGAGTTATGAACCGAGTGAAATTTAAATCCCATAACACTAATAAAACTTAGAACTGATTTCACCATGCTCTGTTAGATTAACAAAGGATTAAAGGGCCGTTAAATATGTCAAAATGTACGCGTTCGACATTTAAAGGTTAGATTTAACGGCCTGTTAATCCTTGATTAGTAACTAGCAGAGCATGGTGAAATCAGCTCTTATGCTAATAATAATAATAGCTAAAACTTAATGCACACAATTACACTATAAAAGTTTTGGGAGGGTAGAACTGAAACAGTGCAACTTATTGGTCTGAAATTGTTGAAGAACGTGGTTGTGTATGGTACAAGTTATAAAAGCGAGGTGGGTTTATAAAGTGCGAAGTGTTTTGGGGGTTATTTATTTATTGGATACAAAGTTACTTAAATATTATTACAAAAAAAATGAGCGCACACTCAAACAACATTGGCAACAAAACAACGTTGTAGGTATTTATCATTTAGCTATTGTAAGATTAGGGTGTATGGTAGGGATTTGTGAAGCTTAATAATAAAGTGCAGTATATATAATTTTCTGATAGATAAAGTATTCTGTATTGAGTAAAGCAATTCGGTCGGATACCAGTAAGTCTTAAAAAACATAACCTTAACTTAAGTAATGCTCGTTCAAGGTCAATGAGTTTTGTTTTGGTCGCTCCTCCCCAAATAGGTATGCAGTAATTATAGATTGATTGTGCTAGAGCAATATATATTTTGTGCAGGAGATCCTGTGTAGCTACATGTCTAAGGTTTTTGAAAACCCATATAAGTTTTCTAGTTCTACCCATGAGCAGTTCAAGATGTGGTTGCCATGTGAGTCTCTGGTCAATGGTGATCGAGTATTTAACAGTCTCTACTTTTTTATTGTTGAGCAAGAGCACACATTTGTAATTCCGCATTCATGAATCTTAGTCAGAAGCAGGTTGAGTACGATTATACATGGTAAAGCACTTTCCTCTTCTTGTTTGGACAATAGTTTTCCCATCATATTGCTCATTTCCTCTTTAAAGATGTTCAGTTCCGCATACCAGTCGTCATCTCTTTTACCGCGCTGAAAAACATTGCTGGGGGTGGTTGTTTCTGAAGCCTGAGCAGCCTGGTTTATATTTCCTTCGCTAGAGGATTTATCAGATAGATTTTTGAGGGTGAGAAATTTATACATTATTTTTTTGGTATTCAATCAAGTTTAGACGCTATCGCTTATGAACTTGTACCAAGCAACAAAAACGCTCGCACACAAGAATGTTTTCGACCAGTGACGGTGTCGCAAGCGCAGCGTAGTCTGACAGTAATATGTCTGTCTCTATCGTTCTGTCTCGTTTTACTGTGATCGCCTTACTGCTATACTCCTTATACCTTCTGTTTCCCTGGTACTTGAGTTGAGTTTGTAAGGTATATTTATTTTCCTTTTACTTCAAATAAGTTAGAATAAAATTGAAAAATACGGTCGTACACGTCTTGACGCTTTCGCGGTCCGAGGGGATGTTCTTTCGAAACAGTGTGGTGAAAGGATTTTAAGTGCTCAAGGCTCCTTTCGAGCACTTCACACATGTTATAGAACTTTTTAGTTTCTACGACATGCCGGTTTCATCACGATTTTTTCCTTCACCGTTTAAGAGTACATTGTGCACATAATTTTTTGAACAGAAAAACTCATTGGTGCACGACCGGTTTCGACCCCACGAACTTAGGATCGGAAGGCGGGGCCGCTACCTCTAGACCACCAGTGCTCTCAGTATCAAGTACTATAGTCGCGTTAAACTCTCGCTGCAGGCTCGGCTGTATGTATGTTTGTCTGGCCATAACTTTCGAACCGTTGAACCGATCTGCATGAAATTTGATAAGTCGATAGCTTGTACTTGAGAAATTTACTGGTAAGTATATGAGTAAAATCGGATGAAGGGTTATTAAGATATCAAGTTACATGTCATATGAAAGGACTTTGTTTGGAAATCCCAAAACAATTTTTACTTTTTTTCTGGGACGCTCGGTTTTTGAGATATAACAAAAAAGTTAAATTAAGATAACCAACGATTCAAGAGCTCCCATCTCTAGGAAATTCATTGACATCAAGGTTTTTCATTCACTCTCATAACATTCTTCATACATTCTCGTCGGTTTAGGGTACTCTTGACCTGGCCCTTCTCTAGAACGTCTGCTATCTGATCGAGATACGTTCGCCTAGGTCTTCCCCTCCCAACAGGCGAGCGAGCGTAAATAAAATAAACGTCATTATTTTCATTATTTATTTATTTATACGGCAATTTACACCAAGTGCAATAATTTCGCACATAACACAATGCAGATATTACAATATAATATTTACAAATTGCGACATAGAAAATCATTAGCCTAGGAAACAATCATGAAACGAGCGATGGAACTTTGGAAACTAATAGGTCCAATCACGAATGAATTTTAAAATTTGTCGCGTAGTGATATTCGACCTTATTCCGTAGTAGTTAAGGTTACGATACGTTTACGCGACAACGTCAAATTCGTTCGTGTTAAGGCTCCTTGTCTGCCCTAGAAAACGAAAATAAAATTGGTTATTTAAAAGTTCCTAACTATATCAACAAAAAAAAAAATTAGACGCAAAAACGAAATTTATTATACACAAAAAAAATTTGGATGCAAAAAGTTAAATTGGTTATTTAAAAGTTCCTACCTATATTAACAAAAAAATAAAAGTAGACGCATAAATGAAATTTATTATTCACTAAAAAAAATTGTATGCAAAAAGTTATTCAAAAATCACGAGGTATAACATTGAAAGAAGAACGGCCGCTTACTGAAAGCCCGATCAAAACTAATCGGATGTCAAGTCACTTGCTGTCTCAATCTTATTCGATGTAATAGCTGAAATGGCGAGTGACTTGACATCCGATTAGTTTTGATCGAGCTTTCAGACACCTGAATATGGTTATTCTACTAAATATGGTTAATCGACTAACCATATTTCTCGCAAATAACCATTTTATTTGATTGCTGGAATAAAAAATAAAAAAATCCTCAGTTTAGGTAATTAATAAAATGTGTATAACTCCTTAATCCAGTCAAAGTGAATCAAGGTGCCAGTTTCACGCGGCCTAGCTTAGAACAGGCAACAAACGTAGGACTTTATTTAATCTTACTACAAAAATCTTCGTTTATACGAGGTTTTTACTAAAATTTAATTAAAATTGGAGACATTCATAAAATCACAATGATAAAAAAATATCCCTTGAACCCATTCAAAACCAGTTAAAAGAAGTCGGGAGGTAGTTAAAGGAAGTCGGGAGGTAGTTAAAGGAAGTTGGTGTACGTCAAAATATTAAATTTGTCCATACCTACGTACGTACGTATATAAGGAAAAATAACTCTTCAAAATACTGTATTCTAACCCAATAATTTAAATTAAAAAGTATAAAACACTAAAATATTGATAAAACATAATGACGAATGAATATTTTGAAAGAAATACAATATAATTATCACCATAGAATTTACCCTTTTATCAAGTAGAGATACTATTTTTACCATTATTGATTTATTAAAATAACAGTACAAAGGCGAACTTAATGCTATAAAACATTATCTTCCAGATAACCTTTGTGTATTGTGTATATGTAAGGTGTCAGTAGTGCATGGGAGAGGAAAAAAGTAGATAGGTAACACATTGAAAAAGTAGTAAAATTACATACAGATGCTCTCTCTATCTTGTCGTTTCTATCGATACAGTGTGGTGAAAGGATTTTAACCTCAAGAGGCTCCTTTCGAGCACTTGACACATGTTAAAGAACTTTTTAGGTTCCACGACATGCCGGTTTCCTCGCGATGTTTTCCTTCACCGTTTGAGAGTACTGGCATTGTGCGCATGAATTTTTGAACAGAAAAACTCATAAATGCACGACCGGTTTCGAACCCACGACCTTAGGATCGGAAGGCGGGGCCGCTACCACTAGACCACCAGTGCTCTCACAGATGCTAAATATGTATAATAAATAATACATACTAAATGCTATATAAATAACAATATTACCATTACGTTAAATATTGCAGACAAAAAACCTTTCGTTAAAAAACTCATTTATAAGTAAATTTAACTAAAAAACCATCCTATCGCTCGTTTCATTTACACCAAGAAGTAAGTATTGAAATTACAAATTCAGCTACTTATAGGTACAGGGTGTGAAACATTCACGAAAATGTAATGTCCGCCGTTTTCGGGAACTATCTGTCACCCTGTAGATAGTGGAGTTATTCAAAATACTATATAATAATTTCAGAAACAATACATTCTATATTTGGCTTTTATTTTGACTTTTTATCATCCCAAAAGTTGTGAAAGAGATAAATATATTTAATTTATAATATTAGTAGGATTTTAACTCAGTTGAAACAATAATTTAACTGTAATAAAAACAAATAAATGAAAATACAAACAGAATTTTATCGAAAAAAATATTATAAAACTGTATAATGTATGTTAAAATGCGGAATATTTCCGTTCGGAAACGCAAGTTTTTGTCTTTTTTGTTCATAAGCAAATAAAAAAAGAATTACGGCCGATTTTTCTCGATCAAAACTAATCGGATGTCAAGTCACTCGCCATTTCAGCTATTACATCGAATTAGATAGAGATAGCAAGTGACTTGACATGCGATTAGTTTTGATCGGGCTTTCAGAAACCGGCCGTAAAAGAGGCAAGTTCTGTCTTATCAGAAAAGTTTTCGAATGAAAATTGCTGTTTTGAAAAGATCCTTTCCCTCTCATTGGTAGGTTCACAGTTCACAGTCCACGGTCCGTATGTGGTCTGTAGACGCTAAGCGCGAGTATTCCACAGCCCGTATGTGGTCTGTGTGCCAATTTATTTTCTATCTGAGGGTAGGACGTCGGGAGATAGCTCCATATTTAATAAGGACTTGCCTGACAAAAAGCTAAAGCATTAAGTTTTGGGACAAGGTGAAGTACGGTTACGATTGCCTGGAATAAATCGCTTTAAGCGATAAGGCCGCCCATTGTACTATATTATGTTACGCCTAGATTTATGATGTATCCTTGTGCAGGTAATCTATCTATCTAAATACCAAATATTAGGATGAAAAAAACAAATTTTGAAAACATTTGGACATTTAGGACATTCCCGTTCAAAACCATGAACTGTGAACGAGCAAAATTTTGATATTTTTGAAAATATTTTGAATAACTCCGAAGTTGACGACCGGGCGAGCGAAAAATCGATATTTATTATAATTTAACCTCTCGTCTGCTATGTCGATTCTCTCACATAGAAAATGCTCATCTTTATTCCCAAAGAAACGGCAACAACGACTTTTGAATCCGGCACGGTACGGTACGACAGGCACGGTAGATATCCCCACAGATATTTTAGTACCAAGCAGGTAAGATCAAGTACCAACACAAGATGTTTTGAGGTTGTCTAAGGGTAGTCAGAGGTACGTCCTAATAAACACATACTTACAACTTGCTGTAGTTGGTATTCCATACGTGACAGGTTGCAAGCCCATCGACGCTGTATTTCCAGAGAGATATCATCCCTCGGATAATTCCGTATTTTTTTAAATATCCACTTAATTTTTTGGGGATGTCAAGGGGTTAGTCAGAGGAAATATTACATTTGACAGACAGTTAACACTTTAAGAGCATCGAAGCAGACGAGGTTAAGGGCCGGTTTCACCATGCTCTGTTAGTTACTAATCAAGGATTAAAAGACCGTTAAATCTAACCTTAGCTGTCAAACGCGTACATTTTGACATATTTAACGGCCCTTTAATCCTTTGTTAATCTAACAGAGCATGGTGAAACCGGCATTTAACAGTTTAATCGCTCATCGATCATGTAGAAGGAATTTAATAATTAGATTTATAATAATAACTATTATTTACAATTCAATATGAAACGAATTACTTAAAATTGTTCCCAAAATTTTCGTTTCTTTATTTTTTACAGTTTAGAGATCAAAAATGTTTACATTATATTCTGAAATAATCGAAGCGGAATCGATTTAAGCAACTGTCCGATCGATAAACATCGATTCGACAATCGAGTTGAATATAATCGTCGTTATTTACAAAATTCAAAGGTTTTTATACATCGATATTGCAAATAATGAATACAATGTTGGAACAAAGAATGGGCTGTTTTGGTCATTATAATATTTAGTTTAAATTATTTTACATCGAATCATTACAAATATTGTCAAAATTAGCGACTAATCAAAATTGAACTAAAAATCTTCACACAAAAAACATCTCATTTTTTCTCTCATACATACTATATTTACATAAATTATGTTAAAATCACTATACAGGAGACCGAATGCGCTATTTTTAAATGTATACGTATTACAGCCTTCACAGCTCAGTTGGTAGTAGCTCTGCCTTCTGCGCCGTAGGCCGTGGGTTCGATCCCCACACAGAACAAACATTCGTGTGATGAACATAGATGTTTGTTCTCTGTCTGGGTGTTATAATATATTATAAGTATGTATTTACAAAGTATATAAGTATTATATCAGCTATCTGGTTCCCATATTATAAGCTTTGGCTTAGTTGGGGGCTAGATAGTGCTAGTGGAAAGTCAAAATAGATGCAATCACTGCTGTTAAACGTTAAACAGATTTGAAAATAAATAAAATTTCTTTTTTGGTATTAATGTTTAGAATTAGCGCGTTCGGTCCCCATAATAGAGGTATAGACACAACGAATATTTGTGCCAAAGGACCGCTCGCACAATCTGATGATAATTGTATTTAGCTAAACACGTTTACTAAGGCCCAGTTTCACCATGCTCTGTTAGTTACTAATCAAGGATTAACAGGCCGTTAAATCTAACCTTAGCTGTCAAACGCGTACATTTTGATATATTTAACGGCCCTTTAATCCTTTGTTACTAACAGAGCATGGTGAAACCGGCCCTAAACCTAACAGAATAAGCAAAGGTAACCATAATTTCCATACTCTGACAGTTTGCTAAACATGTTTAGCTTGATGTTTCTTTTGCAAGACATTAATCGAGATTAGATTATTAAATTAGATTAGTGACTGAACAGATTTAGAGTAAGGGCCGGTTTCACCATGCTCTGTTAGTAACAAAGGATTAAACGGCCGTTAAAAATGTCAAAATGTACGCGTTTGACATCTAAGGTTAGATTTAACGGCCTGTTAATCCTTGATTAGTAACTAACAGAGCATGGTGAAATTAGGCCTTAGGGCTGGTTTCACCATGCTCTGTTAGATTAACAAAGGATTAAAGGGCCGTTAAATATGTCAAAATGTAAGCGTTTGACATCTAAGGTTAGATTTAACGGCCTGTTAATCCTTGATTAGTAACTAACAGCGCATGGTGAAATTAGGCCTAAACATCATTAATCTGACAGTTTGCTAAACATGTTTAGCTTGTTTTTTCTTTTGCAAGACATTAATCGAGATTAGATTAGTGACTAAACAGATTTAGCGTAAACATCATTTAATCCGATCGTATGCTAAACATGTTTAGATTAGTGTCTCGCTAAATACGATTAGTGATCGTTGTGCGAGCGGCCCTCAGTTGACTGTCTCATCGCCCTATCTCGCTTTATGCCACAACTGACTCCCTTATTACGTAACTCGCGATAAATAAATATTAATAAATGAAAATAAATTAGAAATATAAAATAATAAATAATATACAAGGTGTTCCAATAATTGGTTTTAAAACTTCAGGGGGCTAAAGTACCCATCAATATGAATAACTTTTTCTAAGGAACCAACACTGTGAACGCGAAAAAAACAGCTGTTTCATACATTCTAGCCAGGTAGGTATTGAACTTTTGTATGAAACAGCTGTTTTTTTTCGGGTTCACAGTGTTGGTTCCTTAGAAAAAGTTATTAATATTGATGGGCACTTTAGCCCCCTGAAGTTTTAAACCCAATTATTGGAACACCTTGTATAGATAGGAGTAAATCAGCAATTATTGCTTTAAAACGTCACTTCTATATTGTTGTCAGTTTTTCCGGATCGCTATAAGTAGGAATTATCAAGTTAATTTAATAGTTAATACTGGCTCAATCACGCCCCAACTACAGAAACAAATAAATAAATATTGGTGGACTTTCCACACAGCACTATCTCGCCCCAAACTAAGCCAAAGCTTGTGATATGGGAACCAGATAGCTGATATACTACTTATATACTTTTTTTTTGTAAATACATACTTATAATATTATATAACACCCAGACAGAGAACAAACATCTATGTTCATCACACAAATGTTTGTTCTGTGTGGGGATCGAACCCACGGCCTACGGCGCAGAAGGCAGAGCTACTACCAACTGAGCTGTGAAGGCTGTAAATTGTAATTGGGGTGAAACTGATGGTTCCTGTCTTAGAAGACTAACTAGTTTCCGCGCGATGTTTTCCTTCACCGTTTAAGAGCACTGGCATTCATTGCGCACAGAAATTCTCGAAAAGATTCTATCCGAACCACTAATAACAGTCATTATCTCAACAAAATAATGCCAAAGTTTCACTATGTTTACCATTTCGGCTTAAAATGACTTTGAGTAAAATATGGTCACGACCGGATTCGAACCTACGACCTAACGATCAGAAGGCGGCGTCACTTCTACTAAGCCACCGGTGCTCTTTAAATAACATGATAGTTGAAATTAAATTTTTGTACAAAAAACATTTGACAGCAATTAATAAGTTACCTATTTACCTTTGACCGAATGAATACTATCATTGTGTCGCAAACCTATCGCGAGTTACGTACTATCGGAGCGGGCCGCAGTTGCTAAAAACATGGTCACAAACATCTGTTAAAACTACACAATGACATTTTGGAAATATACACATATTTATTACAATAATAATTATATAAAACAGCAATCACCATAATCACTTGGGTCATTGAACCCTTAGATTAGTCGCAGGTGACCAAGAACGAACAGATGCGACGACAAACGCCAACCTAATTTTGACTACAACCAGTATATACAAATGAAAATCTGATCAAAATTAGTTCAGCATTTGCTTATTTACAAATTGACATTAACATTAACTACTTTACAAGTCTTATTTTCAGACTTTGACAACACCAAAAACAAAAAAAGAAAACATCAAATTCTATAATCGATTTCTTATCGAACAGTAGGTAAATCGATTTAAAATCGATATAGGAACTATTTATATGGATATTATGAAATGTAAATAAGTTCCACTAGGTAATTAAACTTAAATTAACCCCTAAATGACTTTTACCCCCATCCCCATTCGTACGGACACGGGTCCTTTTTGCTTTACCCCCATACCACTGAAAACCTGCGCTGGACTTTTGTGCTTTTACAGAAGATACAAAATGGTGTTTTTTTTTGACATCACTATAATAGGTTTTATTATCATAAGAGACGATAAAGTTTATTTTCTATTCAATCGTACCACCAGACGTATGGACATAATGTAAGACTAAACCGACCCCATGAAGGGGGTTAAGATTTATATTTTGAAAACTAACTAGCGATCAACGAAACTGTTAAAATGTTATAGAATTGCTTGTAATGAAAACTGTTACAGCTTCACGACTTTCATCCCCAGGCACGGTAGATATCCCCTCATCTTTAGTACCATGTACCAAGAAGACTTTTTAACGATGCCTAAATAGGGATAGTCAGAGGTACGTCAAAAGATTACTAAAAAAAATGCTTTTTATGTCAATATCTATGTATCCAAATACAAATAATCTTAAGTTTGTTAGTATATAAGTATTGTGGTTAGGGGTACATTTTGAATTTGACCCCTAAAATAGGGTAGAAAAGTTCAAATATCTTCTTCTTGAAATGTCTCCATGTGACCGGAGTCACCTATTATAAGTATTCTGTTGTTAGGGGTACATTGTGAATTTTACCCCTAAAATGGGGTAGAAAAGTTACATCTTCGTGAAATATCTCCACATAACCGGAGTCACGTAATTAACTATTATTACATTAACTTTATAAATATTTAACATTTACTGGCCATCTAACGACTAGATCTCAATTCTTCGTTGTAGGGTTCGCAACGCCCATATTCAACAAATGCGAGTATCCCCTAAACTGGTTAACCATTGCTTCTCTGTACGCAGCGAGGTGTCTTGGGTCGATTTGACCCCCCATCAAGTGTCTAGGGTCCATTTGACCCGCCAAGCTGTATAAAGCCATGTAGGGGTCTAGGAATGAGGACATCGGGACCTGTTTCTGAGGCTCTTTCTGGCTTTCACGAGAGCTACTCGAATGGACAGAGCCGGTAGGGGATGGATCATCGCGTATTTGGTAGGTGGGTACGTTAATTGGAGGCTTTTTTTGGATCTTAGGGTCTTTAGGGGGCGTGGGGGTCTTAGCTACGAACTTCCCGTTGGAGGACCGTTTTTGGGGGCGAATGGGGTCCTTCTTAGGGGGCGTTTCCGCCTTGTTGACTAAAGTTATCTCTAAGTTTGAGCCGACCACCGCTTTTCCATCGACGATGGAGTAGTTCTTGGCTATATTTTGACTGTTCTGAGGCTTTGAGGGTGAAGGTACAGTTGGTACTCTAACAATTTCCACCGCCGGTTTGGACAACTTGCAAGTTAAGTCTAGGATATCTTGGGGTTGGTTCGGAGGGTTAGGGGTAACTTGCACCCTGTTGGGTTTAATCGGCACCCCGTGCAAAGTATGCGGGGGCGGCATGAAAGGGTCTTTAGGGTTCCCGTATACTGTCTTCTCCGGGTTCGAGGATCCGTAAATGGACGTGGCCTGGATAACCCTAGGGGGTAAGACCCCGTTGGGGTAGGCAGGGGCCACGACCACTGGGGGGGTGTAGTACCCGTAGATACCTGACGCCATGATCTGCTGCTGTACGGGGTTGAGGAGTAAAGGGTTGGGGGCGATGACGGGGGCGGAGGTTGGCCAAGGGGGGAGGGGCGTCACTTCGAGCCCCCGTTCCTTGAGGATGTCCAGCCTCTTCTTCTTGGAGCTCGCCTCGGGGCTCTCCGTTTCTGGGTACTCGTCCAGGTCAATGATTTCGGGCGTTTTGGGCTTGTACGGCACCTGAGGAAGAAATTGTTGTTTATTTAAAGGATATATTTCATTTTAGGTTGGGTCTATGTACGTTTTTTTTGTACAACTAGCTCAGCTCAGCGACCAATATGAATGAGGGACTTAATGCTCAATTTAACAAACTTAAATAATTAGGTAGTTTGTTGGCGCTGGAGGGTAGTTCGTTAGTGCTGGAGGTTATTTTGTTGGCGCTGGAGGGTATTTGTTGGCACCGGAGGGTAGTTAGTTGGCGCCGAAGGGTAGTTCGTTAGCGCTGGAGGGTAGTTCGTTGGCGCTGGAGGATAGTTGATTAGCGCTGGAGTGTAGTTCGTTAGCGCTGGAGGGTAGTTTATTGGCGATGGAAGGTAGTTTGTTAGCACTGGAGGGTAGTTCGTTAGCGCTGGAGGGTAGTTCGTTAGCACTGGAGGGTAGTTTGTTGGCGCTGGAGGATAGTTGATTAGCGCTGGAGGGTAGTTCGTTGGCGCTGGAGGATAGTTGATTCGCGCTGGAGGGTAGTTCGTTAGCGCTTGAGGGTAGTTTGTTGGCGTTGGAGGTAGTTTGCTGGCGCTGGAGGGTAGTTAGTTCACTTACCTCGACGATCTCATCATCGCTGTTGCAGCCGGCAGCCGGCGCCGGCGGATGGTGGATGCCGAAGTTGGTAACGGGAGGTGCGGCCGGCGCGGCCGGGGAACTGGACGCTGACAGGGACTCCGCTAGCAGGGGGTAGTTCGTTGGCGCTGGAATAACATAAGAATAACATAAGAAAATTTACTTTTATTTTCACTACTGTAATCATAATGACTAATTCATTGTTTTATGTTGTTAAAATAGTTCTTAGAGGGTAACAAAATGTCCGGGAATCGAGCCCCGTTGAAAAAAAGCCACCACATGGGAAGCTGTTGCTACACGGTTGCTAAAACTACAAGTATTCGGAAGTATTGTCATTTTTATAATATTTCTTTGGTTTTGAAACCAGGTTTATTAACAAAATCTTCCATAAAATATGAAATATACATATACCAAAATCAAAACGGTCTTTATCCAGTACAATCACAAGGATCACTAGGTAGGATGTAGGATCATAGGTACCGTATACATATACGGTACCTACATAAATATTTAATTATATTGGTAAGTAATAATTATTAAGGAAATTAATAATAATTAGCACTTATATGATAATTATGTAATGTCGTAATGTGTAATGTATAGTATGTGTAGTAAATTGAGTATTGAATTACCGGTTTCAGTCAAAAAAATTCTTATGCTACAATTTTATACAACAGAGCTATGGATTTTGTTAAATAAATAAAATAAATAGTAGCAGATTACTTTGAAACGACTTAAGGCGTAGACAAGAGCTAATGTAACTCTCGCTCGCACGTTCCGACATGTTGAAAGATATAAAATCACTAAACTCATTTTCGAAAAATCGCAATCAACCATTTTGTGTGCAATCACATTGCACACGGTTATGGTGATCGATACATGGTTTCCTACTCAAAAGTTTGCTTTACTAGTTTTCGTACATAAGCAAACTTTTAAGTAGGAAAACTTGTATCGATCAAAATGAAATTTGTTTGTGATGTGTGCAATGTGATTGCACACAAAATGGTTGATTGCGATTTTTCGAAAATGAGTTTAGTGATTTTATATCTTTCAACATATCGAAATGTGCGAGCGAGAAGTTGTTTGATAGTTGTCAGCCCCTTAAAGCTTCACGCCTTCACAGCTCAGTTAGTAGTAGCTCTGCCTTCTGTGCCGTAGGCCGTGGGTTCGATCCCCACCGAGAACAAACATTTGTGTGATGAACATAGATGTTTGTTCTCTGTCTGGGTGTTATATAATATTATAAGTATGTATTTACAAAAAAAAAGTATATATGTATTATATCAGCTATCTGGTTCCCATATTACAAGCTTTGGCTTAGTTTGGGGCTAGGTAGTGCTGTGTGTAAAGTCCACCAATATTTATTTATTTATTTATTAAAGCTAAGTGATCGAAGACAGACAGTTTGTTTTTTGGGATTAATATAAATACTCACGTGTGTTGGGTGCGGTGGCCGGCAGCGCGCTCTGGCGTGCGGGTTTGACTCTCACGGCGCGGAGGGAACTGCGCCCCGCGGGACGGTGGCCCTTCTGTGGATCGAAGTAAACATTATATGGGTGGACATTATATTTTTATTTTTTTATACTACATGCTGATAGAACAAGCAGATGGTCCACTTGATGTTAAGTCAAAGTCAAAAGGTATTTATTCAATAAAATCACAAGGATCACACTTTGAAACGTCTTAAACGTAAAGCACCCCGTATAATAAAAAACTTTTAAACTGTAATAAAAAACCTATACCTACAGGATAGTACTAACCCCCACAACATACGTTTTTCCTAGGGCGGAGGCTAGTGCGCTACCAAATTGTACCTATTACATACATACATACATACATACATACATACATAAAATCACGCCTGTTTCCCATAGGGGTAGGCAGAGACCATTACATTATGTACCCAATTACATCTTACACCTATGTATTGTCATATGTACTTTAAAAACAGCTGTTTCAGCGAAAAAAAAACAGCTGTTACATACATTAGCCAGGTAGGTATTGAACTTTTGTATGAAACAGCTGTTTTTTCCGCGTTCACAGTGTTGGTTCCTTAGAAAAAGTTATTCATATTGATGGGAACTTTAGCCCCCTGAAGTTTTAAGTACAAGTATTGGAACACCTTGCATAGTTGGCTTTAATTAAGCTTAAATTATTACAAAATGAAGGTAGTATGTAAGTTTGACAGCCTTCACAGCTCAGTTGGTAGTAGCTCTGCCTTCTGCGCCGTAGGCCGTGGGTTCGATCCCCACACAGAACAAACATTTGTGTGGTGAACATAGATGTTTGTTCTCTGTCTGGGTGTTATATAATATTATAAGTACCTATGTATTTACAAAAAAAAAGTATATAAGTAGTATATCAGCTATCTGGTTCCCATATCACAAGCTTTGGCTTAGTTTGGGGCGAAATAGTGCTGTGTGGAATGTCCACCAATATTAATTTATTTATAAGTATTACCTGGTCTAGTGGTATCCCATTGTGCGCGTGCCCATTGACGCTGGCGGGGGGATATGGCGCGGGGAGGGGATGCATCAACGTTACATCGCTCTGGAACTCGTGCGCACCTGCAAGTATAATAAATAATAAATATATATTAAGAGTAGTAGAGCTCTTTGTGTGTGGCTCGTCCGGGGAAGTACTACCACCACGCCTTTTTCTGCCGCCAAGCAGCAACGCTGTGATTCGGTCTCTCTCTCTCTTGTCGTGTCACTAGTTTCTTATCGAAACAGTGTGGTGAAAGGATTTTGAGTGCGCCTCAAGAGGCTCCTTTCGAACACTCGACACATGTTATAGAACTTTTTAGGTTCTACGACATGCCGGTTTCCTCACGATGTTTTCCTTCACCGTTTGAGAGTACTGGCATTGTGTACATACATTTTCGGCCGGTTTACAATCGGTTTCGAACCCACGACCTTAGAATCAGAAGGCGGGGCCGCTACCACTAGACCACCAGTACTCTTGTTGTGTTTCGGTTTGAAGGGTGTAAAACTACAGGCACATGAAGCTTAACATCTGTATGCCTCTAGTTGATGCACGCAGGGCATCGTAGGGCACGTTCAAATCGTGCGTGGCTTGCGAAACATTGCTTTTCTTAATGGCTGGTTCCATCAAGTTGTTAAACAAAATACAATGCCAAATTTCCCAAGTTATCTAAGATATTCTTTCGCTTCGCTCACTGGATCCACTATACCTATAGTTTTACCAGTTACTATACCTTTGGCAGTCATCCACTGAGGCTTGTCTCTCAGGTCCATGAGCGCGTCCGCCGGTCTCACGGCTATCTTCGGCTGGTCTTCCGGCAAGGACGCCAGGAATTCCATATTCAGCTCCGAAGCTGGCTTCGACGTGTTCATGTTCTCTTCTTTGATTTCACCTGGAATGTTAATAAAAGATTTAAAAATAAGGAACAGCTTTGACGGCTTTGATCCCCAGGCACGGTAGATATCCCCTCAGATCTCATACAAATTACCAACTCATAACTTTTTGAGAATGTCGAAGGGAATCTGAAAGGGCGTTTTACAATATTTGAATTATTTTTTAATACAACTAGCTGATGGAACAAGCAGACGGCCCACCGTGATGGTAAATGGTAACCATCACCTATAACAAAGCATTACCTCGTAAGTCACGCACGATAAGAACGTGTCCTACGATGCACTGCCCTGTGTCCATCAACTTGAGGCATTACGTGTCCTACGATGCACTGCCCTGCGTCCATCAAGTTAAGCCTCATGAGCCTGTAATTATACAGCCGATCCGTTGGTACAGTTCAACTTCCATGCCGGCTACTAACCTGTCTCTCAGTACAAGCTACGTTTGAAGGGCGAATGCGGTTTCTCCTCTCTTATGGGTGAGTTTAGTAGGTAAAGTTCAACTTCCATGCCGGCTACTAACCTTTCCCATTGCCCACGTTATGTATATTTCCATAATGTAAGATTTGATGGTGCTATTTGATATACCTAGTAGGTACAGTTCAACTTCCATGCCGGCTACTAGCCTGTATCACAGTCCACAGTATATTTTGATATTGCTACATGCCTTACCAGCACATTCCTGCCTAGTAGGTACAGTTCAACTTCCATGCCGGGTACTAACCTGTCTCACAGTCCACAATACTTTTAGTGCTCTATGCATTACCAGACACCTATACCGAATGGTACAGTTCAACTTGCATGCCGATCCATTGGTACAGTTCAACTTCCATGCCGGGTACTAACCTGTCTCGCAGTCCACAATACTTTCAGTGCTCTATGCATTACCAGACACCTATACCGACTGGTACAGTTCAACTTCCATGCCGGGTACTATCCTGTCTCGCAGTCCACAATACTTTTAGTGCTCTATGCATTACCAGACACCTATACCGACTGGTACAGTTCAACTTCCATGCCGATCCATTGGTACAGTTCAACTTCCATGCCGGCTACTAGCCTGTCTCACAGTCCACAGTATATTTTGATATTGCTACATGCCTTACCAGCACATTCCTGCCTAGTAGGTACAGTTCAACTTCCATGCCGGGTACTAACCTGTCTCACAGTCCACAATACTTTTAGTGCTCTATGCATTACCAGACACCTATACCGAATGGTACAGTTCAACTTGCATGCCGATCCATTGGTACAGTTCAACTTCCATGCCGGGTACTAACCTGTCTCGCAGTCCACAATACTTTCAGTGCTCTATGCATTACCAGACACCTATACCGACTGGTACAGTTCAACTTCCATGCCGGGTACTATCCTGTCTCGCAGTCCACAATACTTTTAGTGCTCTATGCATTACCAGACACCTATACCGACTGGTACAGTTCAACTTCCATGCCGATCCATTGGTACAGTTCAACTTCCATGCCGGCTACTAGCCTGTCTCACAGTCCACAGTATATTTTGATATTGCTACATGCCTTACCAGCACATTCCTGCCTAGTAGGTACAGTTCAACTTCCATGCCGGGTACTAACCTGTCTCACAGTCCACAATACTTTTAGTGCTCTATGCATTACCAGACACCTATACCGACTGGTACAGTTCAACTTGCATGCCGATCCATTGGTACAGTTCAACTTCCATGCCGGGTACTAACCTGTCTCGCAGTCCACAATACTTTCAGTGCTCTATGCATTACCAGACACCTATACCGACTGGTACAGTTCAACTTCCATGCCGGGTACTATCCTGTCTCGCAGTCCACAATACTTTTAGTGCTCTATGCATTACCAGACACCTATACCGACTGGTACAGTTCAACTTGCATGCCGATCCATTGGTACAGTTCAACTTCCATGCCGGGTACTAACCTGTCTCGCAGTCCACAATACTTTCAGTGCTCTATGCATTACCAGACACCTATACCGACTGGTACAGTTCAACTTCCATGCCGGGTACTATCCTGTCTCGCAGTCCACAATACTTTTAGTGCTCTATGCATTACCAGACACCTATACCGACTGGTACAGTTCAACTTCCATGCCGATCCATTGGTACAGTTCAACTTCCATGCCGGCTACTAACCTGTCTCACAATCCACGCTATATTTTAATGGTGCTATATACCTTACTAGACACCTACCGACTGGTACAGTTCAACTTCCATGCCGATCCATTGGTACAGTTCAACTTCCATGCCGGGTACTAACCTGTCTCGCAGTCCACGCTATGTTTGAAGGGTGAATGCGGTTTCTCCTCCCTGAGCGGTGAATCCATAACATGTATGGTGTCTATGGGTAGAGTGATGCCATTAGCTTTGGCACCGTTGCGTCTCTCATGGTGCTCGAAGGCTAGAAGGTATCTGGAAGGAGGCTATAGTAAGAAAGACTAGAAAGAGCTTAGTTAGACTTTGATCACAGGCACGGTAGATATCCCCGATCTCTTTAATTCCTTAAACTAACTTACGATTTTTTATGGATGTCTAAGAGAGACAAAGTCAATGTCAAAAGGTATTTATTCAATAAAATCACAAGGATCACTTTGAAACGTCTTAAAGCTAGGTGAATCAAGGTGCCAGTTCCACACGACCAAAGCCATAGGGTATACCAACATTGAGGCAGGCCGAGGTATTCAATTAAATAGTTGGAAGACAGGTATAGTCTTGCTAATACCGTTAATCTCATCTAGCTAGGTCTGTTAAATCGTAGCAGGCACCTGGAAGACCTGGAGGCCTCTCATTACCAACTCAAGATTCTCTAAGGATGTCTAAAGGGAGTAGTTAGAGGTCCAAGTTCTCCTGCTGGAACAAGCAGATGGCCGTAACTATCACATATAACAAAGCATTGCCTCGCAGGTCACGCACGATAGCAACGTGCCCTACGATGCACTGCCCTGCGTCCATCAACTTGAGGCATACAGATGTTAAGCCTCATGTGCCTGTAATTACACCGGCAACCACACTCTTCAAACAGAAACACAGCGTTGCTGCTTGGCGGCAGAAAAACTTGGTGGTAGTACTTCCCCGGACGAGCCACACACAAAGAGCTCTACTACTCTTAAAAGCTACACAAGACCAATACCAAATAGGAAAGGAACGGAGCCTCTTTGGGGCGCTCTTAAAGTCCTTTCACCACACAGTTTCGAAAGAGACCAGTGACACAAGAAGCAGAAGTATCAAATACCTTTCATAATGCCTCCGCGTGTAGACCGGCTGATCGGTGAAGAGAACTCTCCAAAGCTTGTGCCTGCAGACGGCATCGTAGCCTCCTCGCGATGTCACGATCGAGTACACAGCGTTTAGCGAAACTGTAAATAAAATATATTCAAATGTAACTATAAATAATATAAAATAAAATAATAAAAAAAAAGCCTGTTTATTCCATAACTAAAATTAATACAATTTCATCGAAACATGCACTTTTTTTTTTAAATGATTTAATATTAGTGAGTATTGAATCTTATTAGTTTACTTATTTATTTAATTATATTACATATTTTATTTGTCTTGCTTATTTTCATTATTTTTATATTCATGTTTTTTTTTTTGTAAATATAATTATTTCTTAATAATTATATTTACAAAAAAAAATGTAACTATAACCAAGAGATAAAACATACTGCAGGGAAAACATGGACGAGAGATAGAAAAGAGTAAAAGAGCTTGGAGGAGGCCTTTGCCAAAAAAAGACAAGCAGATAGTGTCGTAGTGTAAGATAATTTCTTAAATGTATCTGCAATAAAAGGCTTAAAAAATCGGTAAAAATAAGACTTTACATGTACCTATACCATCCTTCTAGCAAATAAATCATTTCATTTCATAAACTTCCCGTCAATATCCTCAAAATGTCTCCTAACATCTCCTCAAATGTCTCCTAACATCTCCTCAAATGTCTCCTAACATCTCCTCAAAATGTCTCCTAACATCTCCTCAAATGTCTCCTAACATCTCCTCAAAAAGTCTCCTAACCTTCGATCAACAATCAACTAGGTTCCGTGTCACATACAAAATCAAAGCTAAAAACTGTCCGCTTGAACATCTACTTACACACACATAAACAGCTACATCGAACTGATTCAAAAGTTTTTAAACAGTTTCAAGTTCAACCTAATTACAACCCTTGTAATAAAGTCACAAATCTTCAAAATACTATCTTACACTTATGATCATTCGTCAATTACAGCCGTCACTTAGAAATTAAAAGACATAGGTTAAATAACATTTATTGTGTAATCAACCTTATGTTGCAACAAATAAAGTACTTTTCTCCATTATTACTTTGTGAGCTATGTCGTTTCTGTTTGCTTCTTTGTATTTTACTACTCCTCTCACACACTACAGGTTCCTCGATGGCGGACTTTGAATAAACGACAAAATATTTGTTTTTAATTGTTAACAATGATATAAGTATCGCAAAACGGAAACTGACATGTAATTACCGAAAAAAATATATTCCTTCTGGGACCTACTCATAGGTTTTAGGGGTTATTTTCGCAGTTTTAAAACACACTGAGGCATTTTAGCACGTCCGCACGTTGGCTGTGGTTGGAGCATACTAAACTCAAATAAGAACACAAATTTATTTGTGCTCTTATTTCTCGGGCCGTTTTTGAGCCCATCACACGTAATCTAGGTTATTGTTGATCGAAGCTCCTAACATATCCTCAAAATGTCATCAAGGTACTCACTGTGCTTCAGAGTGAGAGCCTTCGAGAGCGACTCGTTCCGTCCCTTGTAGAAGTGCCGGAGCCGCCGGAGGAAGTCCCGCTCCTCCTCGGCGAAGTACTTCCGCTCTACCTCCTCTCCAGAGGGCTTTTCGGGCCCGTTGCGGAGGGAGAGGCGGCGCGGCCCGGAGGGGGGAGTCTGTTCATAAAAGGTAACGAGTGTAAAGTAAAAAATATGGACGCAATAAAAATTACTCACACACACATATCAAGTCATAAGAAAGGGAGCTTGTAAATTCCAATGCATTTTTTTAGAATGTTATTTTTTGATCTACAATTAAGACAGTAGATTTCAATACGATTGCGAGAAAATAAAATACCGTGTACGTAAGTAAAGTGTAAGTAAAGCACAGTGTAACCCATGGCGAAAATGACCCATTATTGATCGAGTGAGCGAAGCGAACGAAGATCTTAGTTTCAACTTGGGCGATTTGGCATTTTATGTATGTATGTATGTATGTATGTATGTATGTATGTTTGTCTGGCGATAACTTTAGAACCAATGATCCGATCTGCATGAAATTTGATAAGACGATAGCTTGTACTTGAGAAATTTACTGGTAAGTATATGAGTAAAATCGGATGAAGGGTTTTTGAGATATGGGGTTTTTTAAGGGGGCAAAAATAATAAAGTTACATAAAAAAATCAAGTTACATGTCATATGAAAGGGCTTTGTTTGGACATCCCAAAACAATTTTTACTTTTTTTTTGTGACGCTCGGTTTTTGAGATAAAATAATAAAAGTTAAATTAAGATAACCAGCGATCCAAGAGCTCCCATCTCTAAGAGTTTCGTTGACATCAAGGTTTTTCTACTGGTCGGTCAGTTACTTTGCTTTTTATTAAAAAAAATTCTTGAAATAAATTAAGGAGGTACTCAGTTCTCATAAAATGGTGACGACGACCAGGTCTGATGATGGAGCCAAGGTCTGTTCAACGGAACTCTTCAATAAATAGGCAAATAGAGTTGAAACTTGGTAACCATACCAAGTTAGTAGGCGGTAGTCAGAAAAAAGTCCAAAGATAATGTTTGGACTTGCCTCTGACTACTACGTACTCAAAGTTTTGATGCGTTCGTCGGGTCGGGTCGCATCACGAGATCTCAGTTCGGGGCGAACTACTAGTAATTCGGTTTGTATTTGCTCCCTCGCTAAAGCTCGGTAGTGTAACTACCTCGTTTATAATTGGTCATTTTAGCCCCTTGCATAACAATATATTAGAGATTTAAAATATTATGATTATTGGTAATGTCTACCAGTATTTAGCTATAACATCAGTTTTTTTTATGTTTATGTCTATGGCATAGGACCGGAGAGAGTGGCGTTTTAAAGAGGAGGTGGTATGCACCCAGCAGTGGGTGCATACAGGCTGAATAGATAGATAGATAGATGTCTATCTCTACCCCAACGTCCATCTCTACCTCTACCTCTGACTATACCTCTACCACTACCTCTACCCCTACCTCTACCCCTACCTCTACCTCTACCTCTACCCCTGCCTATACTTATACCTCTACCTCTGCCTATACTTCTAGCTCTACCTCTACCTCTGACTATCTCTACCTCCGACTATACCTCTACCTCTAACTCTACCTCTACCTCTGCCTATACTTCTACCTCTACCTCTACCTCTGACTATACCTCTACCTCTAACTCTACCCCTACCTCTACCTCTGCCTATACTTCTACCTCTACCTCTACATCTACCTCTAGCTCCACATAGTCTGCGTGTATACTCACGACAGCAGTATACTCGTCCGGCTTGTCGTCCTCGCTGGAGCGCGAGTCGCGCGAGTGCGTCCGCGAGCGCTGCCTACCCCTACCCCTACCTCTAGCTGTACATACTGCACGTGTATACTCACGACAGCAGTATACTCGTCCGGCTTGTCCTCCTCGCTGGAGCGCGAGTCGCGCGAGTGCGTGCGCGAGCGCTGGCGGCGCCGGCGGCCTCGCGGCCGTCCCTTCAGCCGCGGCGCGAGGTGGTTGCACACGAACTCGTGCCCTTCTAGTTCGGGGTACTCGAATGTGTCCTGGTAGGAGAAACAAGGAATTTAAAACAATGCTTCAGGAGTTTGCTCCCCAGACTAGCTCGGGGTACTCGAATGTGTCTTGATAGGAGGAAATAAAGAATTTAAACAAGAAACAGCTTCATGACTTTGATCTCCAGACTCCGTGGACTCGAGAAACAAAGTATTTAAAAAAATGAGAGCTTCAGAATTTTGCTGCCCAGACTATCTCGGGGTACTCGAATGTGTCTTGGTAGGAGGAAATAAAGAATTTAAAGAATACACAGCTTCATGGCTTTGATCTCCAGACTCGGTGGACTCGTGCCCTTCTAGCTCCGAATAACACCGTGAGGAAACCGACATGTTGTAGATCCTTAAAGGTTCTAAAACATGTGGCAAGTGCTCGAAAGTAGCCTCTCTGAGGCGCACTAAAAATCCTTTCATCACACTGTTTCAAAAGAACAAAGCAAAAAGTAGAATCTCAGCAAGATTTTTAGAATTTACTAAACTTAACTTTTCTTAATTTGAGCTTATAGCATGGGACTGAAAGAATATCTATTAATATTTATTATTTATTCATTTCAAATAGCTCACCTTACAATACAGTATCCTAGTATTCCTAGTCGGAGCAGCATACCCTCCCAACGCAGCCACCAGCGAGTCCCTCAGCCAATCAGCTTGCAGTCCGTCGAGGCGCGCCGCCACGGCTCGGTAGCGGCAGTAGCGAGGGTACGAGAATACTACCACGCCAGCATCCTCTGGTTCCACCTCTGGAAGCCAAAATCTTCATTTAAAACGGGATATTTTAAGAGTAGTAGAGCTCTTTGCCAAGGGCTCGTCCGGGGAAGTACTACCACCACGCCTTTTTCTGCCGCCAAGCAGCAACGCTGTGTTTCCGTTTGAAGAGTGTGGTAGCCAGTGAAATTACAGGCACATGAGGGTTAACATCTGTATGCCTCAGTCTGTAGTTGATAGACGGTAGTGCTTCGCAGGGCACGTTCCTATCGAGCGTGACTTTCGAGGCAATGCTTCGTTATAGGTGATTGTTACCACTCAAATTAGAGTGGTTATTAGGGTCATCTGCTTGTTCAATCAGCTAGTTGTATAAAAAACTGTTGGATTTTCCACTTAGCACTATCAGTAGCGAAGGTACTAGGAATGGCGGGCGGCCTCTACCTCTCTTTCCTTCTGGTCAAAAGCGTGGTCAAAAGCGCGTTCAACGCGCTATTTCTATTGCATACTTATTTCACTAACCTGATGATGGAGACCATCAAGTTCTAGAACTTCCAAACTCACCAATAGTACTCTTCTCCTTATCAATATCGCTAAAGTCCAGCTTCGTGTGATGCAGCGGCGCCGACTCCTTGTCCTCAGTGGGCGGCGCACAAGCTCCGCGCCACACCGCGCGCATGCCCCATGTCCAGGAATCTCCCGTGCAGATCCAGCTCAGCAGGTCTTCGGCTTTCAGGACCACCTTATCGTTGATGGCTAGGACTTCGTGCTGGAAAGAGACAAACAAGTTTAAGGCGATGAGAAGAGCTAATGTGACTCTCGCTCGCACGTTTCGACATGTTGAAAGATACAAAAATCCCTACTCATTTTCAAAAATACGCAGTCTAAGTTGTGTGTCTAACAATTTTTGTACAATCCAAAGTTTCCAAGTTATTTTCATCTTTTTAGTAGGAAAACATGTATTGATGAAAATTTAAGTTTTACTAAACTGTGTGCAATGTGATTGCACACAACTTTTTCATAAATAAGATCAGTGATCTTTCAAAATGTTGAAAAGTGCGCGCGTGAATTTTCAACAGTTGTCTGAGACAACGCACACTGAATGAAAAGCACCTACACTGAAGCACACGAATTATGTAGCTTGACCTTGAGTTGACAACGCGATTATAAATATGAGTCAAGGTTATCTAGTTAATAAACATTATTCAGTAAATGAATATTAATATTAAGTATGATAAATCGGAAGATGAAATATTGATCTATTCTTTTCTTATACCAAAAACCAATGGTAAATATTCTGTTCCTGACGAATACCAAATTTCAAATTATTTAAATGAAGTACAAAATCTATTCCCAACGAATACCAAAACATAATATTTGGTACAGTCACAGATACAATTTATTATACTTTGTAATAAATTAATATTATGATCATAATAAAATTCTAAGCCGTTACAAATTTTCTTCATTCCGGAATTTTTACTTACGAGTGGAATACGTAAATCACTTGCACAAAAAAATTTACTTGCGAAAAAGGCTGAGTTTACTCCTATTGTTTTAAAATCCGAAGCTTTCTAATACCAAAAACAAATACCAAATTAGTTTTTGGTATTGGAAAGGAATAGATCGAAATCTTCATCACCGCAAAGTTGCCACTTTATCGGTATTCTACCGATAAAGTGGATGGATGGATACATTTCGGCCAGTGTGCGATGGAACTCCACAACTTGGTTCCCCCATCCCCGTTCTACCATCGGACCACCAGACGTACGGAAACGAGACATCCATTCATGGTTGACTTACCTACTGCCCCCACAAAGCGCTTTGCTTCTACTTTTATAATACGAACAGCCAAAGAGTGGAATTCCTTACCGGCGTCCGTTTTTCCGAATGCCTATAATTTGGATGTTTTCAAGAGACGAGTGAATAGGTATCTTCTAGGTAAACGTGCCACACCGCAGACCGCATCGTCACTTAACATCAGGTGAGATTGCGGTCAAACGTTTTACCCAAAATTGTAAAAATAAATGGCAACCCTAGGATGATGCTAAATTGGTTTGTTTAGTAATAATTAATGATATAATTTTTATACAACTAGCTGATAGAACAAGCATATGGCCCTGATGTTAAGTGGTAACGATCACCTATAACAAAGCATTGCCTCGTAAGTCACGCACGATAGGAACGTGCCCCACGATGCACTGCCCTGCGTCCATCAACTTGAGGCATACAGTTGAGCCTCATGTGTCTGTAATTACACCGGCAACCACACTCTTCAAAGCGAAACACAGCGTTGCTGCATGGCGGCAGTAAAAGGCGTGGTGGTAGTACTTCCCCGGACGAGCCCTTCACAAAGAGCTCTACTATTCTTAAAAGTTAATTATTAAAATATATAATGTTTTATTTATGCAGCCAGTGTCTTGGGAATACTTTCGAGTGGCGCTGATTTGGATCAGTTGAACTATCTATAGATTGTTCGCGACGGTCTGCAGATATCTTAACTGTTTCATGTGTATTTTGTACATTTTGCTAATACTTGTATTCATTGTAATTTTCTTTGCAAATAAATATTATTTAATTAAAAATAAATTACAGAGAATTAGTAAAATTATTTTTTTAACAAAATGTTAAAACTCATAATAAAATACTTACCTATCCGGATGCAAGTTTAAAACAGACTAAACCAAATTTCGTAAATAATATATTATTTAAACGTTAAATTGGGGCATTCGACTACGTAAATAAAATGTCTTTTTTCAGCTGTGCACTGAATATATTAATGAAAAGTTAAACCTTAAGGCGAAGACAAGAGCTAATGTGAC
Organism: Chloroclysta siterata; assembly: GCA_932294275.1. Taxonomy (NCBI): domain Eukaryota; kingdom Metazoa; phylum Arthropoda; class Insecta; order Lepidoptera; family Geometridae; genus Chloroclysta; species Chloroclysta siterata. Next base: position 6,960,907 of record OW028595.1, read on the forward strand.
TCTCGCTCGCACGTTTCGACATGTTGAAGGATATAAAATCACTAAACTCATTTTCGAAAACTCTTAATCAACCATTTTGTGTGCAATCACATTGCACACAGTTTAGTAAAAAATTTATTTTGATCGATACATGTTTTCCTACTCAAAAGTTAGCTTTACTAGTTTTCGTACATAAGCAAACTTTTAAGTAGGAAAACTTGTATTGATCAAAATGAATTTTTTACTAAACTGTGTGCAAAGTGATTGTAAACAAAATGGTAGATTGCAATTTTTCGAAAATGAGTTTAATGATTTTATATCTTTCAACATGTCGAAAAGTGCGAGCGAGAAGTTGTTTGATAGTTGTCAGCCCCTTAAGGGGCGACTTAACACTAAATCGGTAAAATTACAGGCACATGAGGCTTAACATCTGTATGCCTCACGTTGATTGACGGCCCCCAGATTCTTAGTGGACGTCTATGTGGGCTAGTCAGGGGTCGAGTGCACTGGTGATCTAGTGGTAGCGGCCCTGCCTTCCGTCGTCTAAGGTCGTGGGATCGAAACCGGCCTAAGCTCGTGGGTTCGAAACCGGTCTAGCACCAATGAGTTTTTCTGTTGAAAAATTTATGTGCACAATGCCAGTACTCTCAAACGGTGAAGGAAAACATCGTGAGGAAACCGGCATGTTGTATAAACTAAAAAGTTCTATAACATGTGTCAAGTGCTCGAAAGGAGCATATTGAGGCGCATTTAAAATCCTTTCACCACACTTTTTCAAAAGAAACTAGTGACACTATAAGAGAGAGAGTCAGAGGTACGTCCAAACATTACATTGGGCACATACTCACATTTTGCAGTAGTTGGTATTCCATACGTGACAGGTTGCAAGCCCATCGATGGAAGCCAATAAATAATTAAAATAAATATTTGTGGACTTTCCACACAGCACTATCTAGCCCAAAACTAAGCCAAAGCTTGTATTATGGGAACCAGATAGCTGATATAATACATATAATAAACTATTTTTATAAATACATACTTTTAATATATAATAACACCCAGACAGAGTACAAACATGTTCATCACACAAATGTTTGTTCTGAGTGGGGATCGAAGCCACGGCCTACGGCGCAGAAGGCAGAACGACTACCAACTGAGCTGTGAAGGCTGTCGAATTCACTTATAACCTGGTATTGCTATGAGCATTGTCAAAAAAATAGGTGAATTATTGTTCCCTTAATATCTTAATACCTACGACCTTAAGTAAAATTACTTCAGGCGGTGCGATTGGATAGACGACCACGAATATGTAGGTTACACGTCATTCCATAAGAATTTACCATATTTAAGTAGATTGGTTTCAATTAATATTATTAAACGATACTGTTTGCAAGATAAGTTAGGTAAGTATTAAATTAGGCCGGTTTTACCATCTCAGAGTAACGCTATCTATCAGATTAAAGTATAAGTATTATATGAATTGTTGAATGAACGAAAACATAATTAAAAAAACACAATCCATATAATGTATTTTATATACTGCGTTTACATTTAGACATTCGCGCTGCCATTCGCATGGACGGAAATGTTGTGTTCACAACACGGGCAACGCGAGCGGCAACGCGAGCGGCAACGCGAGTGGACATGGAAGTGGCCTGTTTACATTCTCGCATTGCCCACGTCCCTGCCCATGTCTCTACACATTTCCACGGACATGAGCTGAGTGTAAACGGGGCAATACACGTGTATTACATTAAAAACATGTAGGATCTAGCTTACTTTAAAATATTAGATCAGTGTTAGACTACCTATTAGCCTTAGTAATGGCTAGATTGTAATATAATTAGAGTATATAAAAAAATATAGACTAATCTATTTAAAAAAAATGCTCGACACAAAATGTTGGCGAAAAGACTTGGACGTGTTTTGCATAGAGTTGTCGATTTGGCACGGAACTGAGATAAGTCGATTCTAAGTGAACTTTTTGAATAAACTGCCTTTTTTTTATACAACTAGCTGATGAAACAAGCAGATGGCCCACCTGATGTTAAGTAGTAACCATTGCCCAAGCATTGCCTGGTAAGTCACACACGATAGGAACGTGCCCTACTATGCACTGCATTCATCAACTTGAGGCATACAGAAGCTAAGCCTCATGTGCCTGTAATTACACCGGCAACCACACTCTTCAAACGGAAACACAGCGTTGCTGCTTGGCGGCAGAAAAACGCCTGGTAGGTAGTACTTCCCCACGTAGCTTTAAGACGTTTCAAAGTGATCCTATTGATTCAGTTGATACCTTATGATTTTAACTTTAGCGCAGAGATTTTTTCACACTTTTGTGATATATTTTGACAGCCTTCACAGCTCAGTTGGTAGTAGCTCTGCCTTCTGCGCCGTAGGCCGTGGGTTCGATCCCCACACAGAACAAACATTTGTGTGATGAACATTGATGTTTGTTCTCTGTCTGGGTGTTATATAATATTATTGATCGAGTGAGCGAAGCGAACGAAGATCTTAGTTTCAACTTGGGCGATTTGGCATTTTATGTATGTATGTATGTATGTATGTATGTATGTATGTATGTATGTTTGTCTGGCGATAACTTTACAACCGTTGATCCGATCTGCATGAAATTTGATATGTCGATAGCTTGTACTTGAGAAATTTACTGGTAAGTATATGAGTAAAATCGGATGAAGGGTTTTTGAGATATGGGGTTTTTTGAGGGGGCAAAAATAAAAAAAGTTACAAAAAAAAATCAAGTTACATGTCATATGAAAGGGCTTTGTTTGGACATCCCAAAACAATTTTTACTTTTTTTTTGGGACGCTCGGTTTTTGAGATAAAATAATATAAGTTAAAATAAGATAACCAGCGATCCAAGAGCTCCCATCTCTAAGAGTTTCGTTGGCATCAAGGTTTTTCTACTGGTCGGCCAGTTCTTTTGCTTTTTCTTATTTTTTTTTCTTGAAATAAATTAAGGAGGTACTCAGTTCTCATAAAATGGTGACGACGACCAGGTCTGATGATGGAGCCAAGGTCTGTTCAACGGAACTCTTCAATAAATAGGCCAATAGAGTTGAAACTTGGTAACCATGCCAAGTTAGTAGTCCAAAGATAATGTTTAGACTTGCCTCTGACTACTACGTACTCAAAGTTTGGTGCGTTCGTCGGGTCGCATCACGAGATCTCAGTTCGGGGCGAACTACTAGTAAGTATGTATTTACAAAAAAAAGGATATCAGCTATCTGGTTCCCATATTACAAGCTTTGGCTTAGTTTGGGGCGAGATAGTTCAATGTGGAAAGTGTACCAATATTTATAATTTATTTTATTTTATATTTAAATGTGGAAATTTCTGATAATTACAAAGCTACTATAGCATTTTTTAAACTTTCGCGATCATAGCACATATTGAAGTATTACTCGGGTATTTATCGCGTTTTACCTTTATTATTTTCCCGACGTTTCGGCTATGTTGCAATAGACGTGGTCGCGGGTAGACTCAAAACAATGAATACTTTTCAAATTCCGCTTTGTTTTTTAAGAATAAGAATAAGAATATTTTATTGTATAACTGTGTACATAAAGGTGTTATAAAAATAATACAAGAATCAACAGTTTATCCTTTCGGACGTACAATATTTCTATAAATTACCTACTAATAAAATTTAAGGTAATAAAGACAAAACTGATATCACAATAAATCTGAGGCACTAGATGAGATAAAAATACTCCTTCAAATTATAGTGCACTCTCTGGATAAGCCACTTTCTTAAATTATTTTTAAATAAATTTCCTTCAAGCTGTATCAGTTCTGTAAATGGTTATAAATTTTTATGGCAGAGATTGAGGCGCTTTTTTGATACATAGTATTATCGATTTGATACATTATTGATTTGTGGCATAACAATGATGTATTTATGTTTATTTCTTATGTTCTCCATACGGGTGGATTTTATATAAAAAAAAACCAATTGTTTTCTGTTAATTTAATTGTTTTTGTTTCCTAAATGTTTAATTGGTATTGAGGCTGAATGTAGTACGTTTGTGGTACTGCTGTGGGGCGAGATGACTGAACGTGTTGAGGGACATACTCATAGCGATATTCATACTTCTGCTGATGTAGTGGCTGATGGTATAAAGAATGACCATGCGGTAGGTTAAACTGCTGAGTGTAGCTTGAAGGGTAACGAGCCATCACGGGTTGTACAGCCGAGTATTGGACTCCGGAGTGATCAGATTGTGTGTACGATGGTTGAACGTGAGGAGTTGCATAATGCTGCCTCCCATAGTGTCCGCCGACGTTGGGAGTCTCTGCTAAAGTTGCTTAATGTCTTTTATTTTAAAATTATTATCCAATGTTTTGAAATTAATTGAATTGGTTGTATATGCCGTTTTAATTTAAATAAATAAATAAATACAAAGCGTCGGGAAAATAATAAAGGTAAAACGCGATAAATACCCGTGTAATATACAAACTTCAATATACAAACCTATTATTGATGTTGACTGTACGAGAATTATTTTAAGAATGCATGCATAATTTAAAATACCTAGCAGTCTAGCATATGTTTAAACAACACTGCTATTACGTATTACTGTAATATTGATCGAGTCTTCGTCTTCTTCTTAGCGTGTCACTAGTACTTATAAATAGTGTGGTGAAAGGTTTTTAAGTGCGCCTCAAAAAGGCTCCTTTCGAGCACTTGACACAGGTTTAGAACTTTTTAGGTTCTACGACATGCCGGTTTCCTCACGATGTTTACCTTCACCGTTTGAGAGTACTGCCACTGTGCACATACATTTCAGAACAGGATAACTCATTGGAGCCCGGTTTTGGACCCACGACCTTAAGATCGGAAGGCGGGGCCGCTACCACTAGACCACCAACGCTCACTGAACACTTTGGTTTTTTGATCGAGCGAGCGAAGCGAACGAGGATCTTAGTGGCAAGTTGGGCGTCTTGGCATTGTATGTATGTTTTTCCGAGCATAACTTTCGAACCATTGATCCGATCTGCATGAAATTCGGTAGATCGATAGTTTTAAGTAGTTAGAAATTTACTAAGTAAAAGGTCTTTGTGTGACAGCCTTCACAGCTCAGTTGGTAGTAGCTCTGCCTTCTGCGCCGTAGGGCGTGGGTTCGATCCCCACCGAGAACAAACATTTGTGTGATGAACATACCTCTAGATGTTTGTTCTCTGTCTGGGTGTTATACCTCTATAATATTCAAAGTATGTATTTACAAAAAAAAGTATATAAGTAGTATATCAGCTATCTGGTTCCCATATCACAAGCTTTGGCTTAGTTTGGGGCGAGATAGTGCTGTGTGGAATGTCCACCAATATATTTATATGTTCGATATTATATGTCAAAGTCAAAAGGTATTTATTCAATAAAACCACAAGGATCACTTTGAAACGTCTTAAAGCTAGGTGACTCTAGGTGCCAGTTCCACGCGACCAAAGCCTAGAAGTACAGCCAACAAACTTACGGCTTGGTTCCTACCGTTCTTTTGTATGATCCATTTACAATGTTATATATCTAATCTAATATTTCTCGTGTGCCAATCAATTTAGTGAGCCATTAAAAGGTATATGAGGCGTAGGCATATGAGGCACGGTAGATATCCCCTCAGGTTATTCAATATCTGCAGAAAAATGTTTAATAAACGTAAGTTTCAAAGATTTACGTAAATAATTAAATATTTTTGCTATAAATCGCAAGCACAGCCCTGGGATTTGAGTGGGAGGGGAAGGCAGGGCGGAACTCGGCCACTTTGTTTTCATTTTATTTTTGTTTACTTCACTCTATTTATTATATGTCAATTTATTTTTGCTAGTGATGTAACGATCTCGAAATTTTTCAAACCGACTCAAACCGGCTGAAAGATATGCAAACCGACTTGTAAATCGAACCGCAAAAATCTATGTAAACCGGTTTGAAACCGGGTTAAAAACCGAAATAATATAGTCAATGCGACGAACCAATTTGTATTGCTTCGTGCTTCGGTTCGGTCCGACCCGAAGTACCAACTCGCGGTTCCGCGCCGCACCGTGCGTGAGTTGAAGAGGGACAGCGATCAACAAACCGCTCGCTTACTCAGCTCGTCCAGATCGGTTTGGCAAAGGTTCAAACCGACTTGCACGGTTTGAAGCTCAACCCGGTTTGAACCGGGTTGGTAAACCGAGTCGTAACATCGCTAATTTTATTTCGAAAGTCGCAGGTCGAAAATGGGTTATAGGCACAGGGTCGTGGTACCATCTACTAACTAAGGGAGGCCTGTACCCAGCGGGTGTAGTCGGGCTGTGGACGATGATGATGATGTATATATTTTTGTTTTCTCTGTGTGAAATTATTTTGTTGTAATTTGTGTGCTATTGTAGCAAATAAATGTATGTCTATGTCTACTTTGTATTTAAGCTATATTACTTTCTGTCCCAGCTTCGCACGGGTACAAAAGTCATTCATAGTGATGGGTACTTTAGCCCCCTGAAGTTTTAAATACGAGTATTGGAACACCTTGTATAGATTAATTGTTTGCACAGTGTCACGGGTTGATGTAAAATAATAAAAATATTAAATGTAAAAAAAACGGCGTCACGACTTTGATCCCCAGGCACGGTGGATATCCTACAGGTCTCTTAGTACCAAGTACTAACTCCATATTCTTTGAGGACATCTAAGGGAGTCAGAGGTACGTCCAAACATTACATTTGGCCCACATTTTGATGGAATAAAATAAATAATTGAATATTTTTCACATAGTTCGACAGCACAGCCCTGAAATAAAAGAGTGGGGCGGCGGGGTAGTCAGGGACGAAATCGAAGTTTGTTTTGTAAAAGAGAATCAAATCATCTGTCGCATGCCGGATGAGCTGTGGGCCAAAACCACAACCGAGTGATGGTGCCCTCACACAGCGGGCGTCGTGGCAGACCGCGCATGAGATGGCGGGACGCGTTGGACGCCTATGAGAGGGACTGGCGGATAAAGGCTCATGATCGTAGTGACTGGCGGAAATGGGGGGAGGTTTTTGCCCAACAATGGGACACTATAGGCTAATAATAATAGTAATAATTATAAATGAGAGTTTACATTTTAGATACATAATACTTGTTATTTCATTAATTAGATAGATAGATGCTAGGGATGAATGTGGATGGATCTATATCTACCTCTACTCCTATGAGTAGAGGTAGACCAAAGAAAAGATGGATGGATTGTGTGAAAGATGACATGAGTAAGAAAGGAGTGACTGCTGAGATGACGGCTGATAGAGGAGAGTCGAGGGAAAAAACCTGTTGTGCCGACCCCACATGAAGTGGGATAAGGGCAGGAAAATGATGATGATGATGATGATGATACATTTATTACATATATTTTTAAAGAAAAGAAGACAACAAATTATTTAAATTTATATTGTATTTGTTGTTGTATGTTTAACAAAAGACAAAGAAAAATACGTGTATAATCAATACTAAGTCCGTCCCTGCGCCATTCTAAATGAGGGGGCAGGAGGAGGGAGGCTGAACTAAAATTGCTTTCAAATAAGTAACCAGTGGCGGCGGTATTCTGGAGCTAATAGCTATCTCGTCTTTGAATCGCAACGATATCTTCTCTAAGATTTGTTAACTATCTCAAAAGTTATTATTTAAAGTTATGTGTAGTAAACCCTAAGAGTAGTAGAGATTTTGTGAAGGGCTCGTCCGGGAAAGTATGACCACCATGCCTATTTCTACCGACAAGCAGCAAAGCTGTGTTATAACGCATAACAAAAATAAAATAAAAAACCAGCCAAGTGCGAGTCGGACTCGCGCAATACCAGTATCTATAAAAACCGCAAATAAATCACGTTTGTTGTATGGGACACCCTAAAATATTTATTTTATTCTGTTTTTTAGTATTTGTTGTTATAGCGGCAACAGAAATACATCATCTGTGAAAATTTCAACTGTCTAACTATCACGGTTCATGAGATACAGCCTGGTGACAGACGGACAGACGGACGGACGGACAGCGGAGTCTTAGTAATAGGGTCCCGTTTTACCCTTTGGGTACGAAACCCTAACAACAGTCGAATTCAGAACCTCCTATTGACGTCGGTTAAAAACTAGATAATGCGCGATCCAAACACGATCCCCAGAATACGTATGTCAATTTACTCCGGCATTTTGTGAGAATGTTCCAAAGTAATCCACCCTTTATAGTTACGTAGACGATGTGACTGTCTGTTCGTCATCAGACATTATCCCAACTATACTAACTAGTGGACGCAGGCGGCTTCGCTCTCGTGGTAGAGATGACTGCTAACATGAGGTACTAGGATATAGTTAAATAAATAAATAAAAATTACTCTAAATCTACTATAAATAATAATAATAATAATAATAAATATTGGTAAACTTTCCACACAGCACTATTTAGCCCCAAACTAAGCCAAAGCTTGTAATATGGGAACCAGATAGCTGATATAATATACTTTTTTTTGTAAATACATACATACAACACCCAGACAGAGAACAAACTATGTTCATCACACAAATGTTAGTTCTGTGTGGGAATCGAACCTACGGCCTACGGCATACAGATGTTAAGCCTCATGTGCCTGTAATTACACCGGCAAGCACACTCTTCAAACGGAAACACAGCGTTGCTGCTTGGCGGCAGAAAAAGACGTGGTGGTAGTACTTCCCCGGACCAGCCACACACAAAGAGCTCTACTACTCTTCACGAATATAAGGATAGCTAAAGTATAGACAAATCAATAAATGGTCAAAAAACGCATCGAAAACGAAACACGTGCGGTTAGCGTTTACAATTAAATTTAACATAAATGTATGTACACCCACACACACATACGTACGTACACGTACACATATGGATTTGTATAAACAATATGTGTGAGTTGTTTGCTTCCAACAAGGTGAAACTATAGAGGGTGCTATAAAAATGTATCATGTTTATAAAAAAATATATAGACAGCAGTATCTGACCTCAATAAATACCAGATATGTAGCCAATTATAAATTTTTTAAATAAAAAAAAACATATTTCAAACAATATTTTTGTCAACTACATAATTATATTATGTAAATAAATATATACAGCGGTATCTAAGCTCAACAAAGATTTTATTAAATAGCAACATAAAAAGTTTTTTTTTTTGAAAAGAAAACATGTCAAACGTCAGAAACATAATTTGACATAATAATTGACAAGCTGGTGCCCGCGACTTCGTCTGCGCAGGATAAGTCACACAATATCTTAATAAATTGTAGCCTATGTGTTATTCTGATGTATAAGCTATATTATTGTAAAGCTTCATTAAAATCCATTCAGTAGTTTTTACGTGAAGGAGTAACAAACATCCATCCATCCATACTTACAAACTTTCGCGTTTATAATATTAGTAGGATATAGTCACATAAATATCACAATTATCAAATTGTAATAGTCACGTCAACATCACTGACATATTCTAAACGTTGTACTACACGTATGATCCAGGCTTCTGTGTAATCCCGCCAGTCCTGAGGGATTCCGCAAAATTTTCTACCGAGATCAGTCCCGGAAAACGTATGCGGAATAGGTATTTCAGGATTCCAGTAAACCGGGATTGCATTCCCTACACGCGACCAAGCGTAATTCATTTATGTTACAAGGTAATATAAAAGGTATTAGTTGGTGACTTGCTGATGCGATGCTGCCTGCACCGCGCATTGGCCAATCAAATCGTTTTCTAAATTTAAAAACAGGAGCGCTGTCACTCCGCGTAGCGTTGTTTTGTTTTTTGAGTAGTCGAGATCGAGAATTTTGTAGAGCACCTACGATGTGCTCAATACTCAATACATTTATTGCTTACACACGGTTTAGTTTTGGTACATACATTGTTGTTAGTTGTTAGTAAGTATCACATGGACCCTGCATAGGGTATGGCAACATGGAGGCAGGCCGAGGTTTTAAATTATAATACGTATAGTTGGTAGACAGGTATAGTTACAGTAAAAAACCTCTTAAAAACATATGTGTGTGTAAAATCTGATAAAATATTTTAAACAAATAAATAGACATGTACAGTGAGTATTATATTTATTATTTATACCATGCTTAAAAGAACAGCCAAAAAAATCTAAATAACACCACCACAGTCCAAGGTAATCGCTAATCCCCAAAACATCAGCCTGTACGCGACATGTGACACGCACACAGGCGCGGCGCGCACACACGCGCACTGATAGCGGCGGATCTATTCGGTGCAACGCCCGGGACTAAGGGCGGGTGCACACCGGTGCGCGGGCATGAACTCGTTTCCGGAATTTATAGGTCACTTTCTTGAAATACAGGCGCATTGGTGGGCGAAACTTTAATTTTAGGCCAAATTTCTAATCATAAACAATTCAAATTATATAATTTATAAATTAATGAAAAATTTTATTGGACACCTTATAATTAAACAAAATAGATCACAGAATATTATATAAGTTTACAAGGTATACAATAAAGATTTTCATTAATTCATTGAATTTTTGTTTAGAATAGCTCAAAATTTGAAATTTGACTTACAAGATAGGTAAAATTATAAAATTAGGTGGTGAGAATCCTAATGAAAAAGCACTCTAGAATAAAACATTTACAATAAAACTATGTTTTATTTAAATTAAGTACTTTAATTTTGCAATTATTTAAAAGAAAATCAAAACTTAATACTTTGAAGCTAAGTTCTTCGTACAAAACTAAAAAGCTTTTTGGTTAAAATACAAAAGTACCATTTTTTTTTTGTCACAGATTTTTTACATAGTGTTCATACTTAGGCACCGAGTTAAATTGTTTCTTGTTCTATAGAACTATAATATAATATTGTAAACATAATAGCGAAAATGCACTATCTACTGTAAAACATTTTTATTTAAACTAAACAGCTATTTTATATTATACAAACGTTTTTTTATAGTAACATTTATTTTGAATTTCTATTTTTTAATTTAAGTACGTCGTTACAATAATTTTAAAACGCAATTCAAATATCGAATAGCCAAGTCCGCAGTGTGCACTCCGCCCTATCGACATAAATTCTCAATAACACGAAATGGCGGCGCGGGACGCGGGGGGGCACAGGCTCGGACTGAGGGGAACAGGATTTTATTATTATTATTACTTTTATATTTGTTATTATTACTTTTAGTGTTTAACACTGAGGGGAAAAGGATTAAATTATTTTGAATTTTTATTAGTCCACAGTAGCCCAATGTAGAAGCGACTGGAGAGAAGGAAGGGAGGCCTTTGCCCTGCAGTGGGACACTACAGGCTCTTAATAATAATAATAATTAATTGTTCTTGTCTTTTACTGTAACATTGAGAAATCCAATTGAAATTATTAGCTTTTGTTTACATTTTAGGGTTTGTATTTAAGTAAAATATAAACAAATATAATATGAAACTAGAGGCTAACACTTAAGGCGAAGACAAGAGCTGATGACTCTCGCTCGCACGTTTCAACATGTAGAAAGATATAAAATCACTAAACTTATTTTCGAAAAATCGCAATCAACCATTTTGTGTGCACATTGCACACAGTTTAGTAAAAAATTCATTTTGATCGATACAAGTTTTCCTACTTAAAATTATGTATGAAAACTAGTAAAGGAAACTTCAGAGTAAGAAAACATGTAATAAATAGGTACTAATAAATAAATAAGTTTATAAATTGAGAGTACTGGCACTGTGCACATAAATTCCATCTAGAAAGTTACTATGCTTGGATATTTGTAACTCAATCACGCCCTAACACTGAACCGATCGGGATGAAACTTATAAAAATATAGTTCGTAGCGTAGATAAAAGCTTTTTTAGTTTGGGGCTCTGTGAAAACGGCCATGTCAATAAATATTTTAAATTTACTCTACATACTTATTTGATTTGAATACTTACCTACATTGTAATACAATTGCAAAACAAACAAATTCTACTTAAAGTTAAAACTTCATAATAGGTATTCTTTAATTGTATTGAATATCTAAGAATAGTTAGGGCTCTTTGTGAAGGGCTCGTCCGGGGAAGTACTACCACCACGCCCTTTTCTGCCGCCAAGCAGCAACGCTGTGTTTCTGTAATGCTTTGTTATAGGTGATGGTTACCACTTAACATCAGGTGGGCCATCTGCTTGTTCCATCAGTTAGTTGTATAAAAAAAGTCAATAAATCAATATTGGTGGTTTTCCCACACTTCACCATCTAACCCCAAACTAAGCAAAGCTTGTAATATGGGAACCAGATAGCTGATAAAATACGTATCCACTTTTTTATTTTAATACACACTTTCGCCGTTTCTTTCTTCCTTAATTGTGTAATTACAAAATGACAATAAAACTAAATCGTCGCCGAGTGCGCCCCTGGCGAAAAGCAGTGAAAGATGAGAGTTGGGTCGAATACGGCGATACAGCAATCTTGATACTTCTACAACTGCTTGCTTATTACGTAACTTTGATGATTTGTTTTATTGGATGTCAAAGTCATAGTCAAAAGGTATTTATTCAATAAAATCACAAGGATCACTTTGAAGCGTCTTAAAGCTAGGTGACTCTAGATGCCAGTTCCACGCGACCAAAGCCTAGAAGAACAGCCAACAAACTTACGGCTTGGTTCCTACCGCTCTTTTTATGATCCTTGTTACATGATGTGGATGGCTTTGGGAGAAGCCAAAGAAAAGATGGATGAACTGTGTGAAGGATATAAGTAAGAAAGAAGTGAGCACAGATCTCTCATAATACTTACCTGATCAAATACTTTCCATCCCAAGGTTGCCAGGAAGAAATCGCTTTCAGCGATAAGGCCTCCAGTCAAGTCAGTCTCATGAAGTCAAGTCGGACTGACAGGTTTTATATCAAACAAAAAAAATTAAATAATGAAAAAATAAAAGCGAAAAAAGAACCCGAACTGTTGATGTTAATATTTACATATTTCGATATTAATTATGAGGCAAGATGTAAAAGGCATCATATAGTACCACTTCACGGAAGAAGTAAAATATCTGACATCTCTGTATTAGTTAATATCGCGCAATCCCAAATTGATTCTCCTCATCTCCTTTCTAAAGTAAAATTACGCGTTCCTACTCGAAGCGTTAGAATTCCATCCCTTTCTCTCTACGTTCTCCATTGTTCATCAAATTATATTATTTTATTATCTATTTTAATGAACTGGTTGGCTTCTCCGAATTAGATCTCTTTTCATCCAAACCTTCTGCTTACAAACAATCTCTCTCTAACCACTGGTTTAAAATGGTTCTCAACTAACTTCTTTCACTTTCGGATTTTTTATTTCATAATTTATTCATTTAACTTTTTATGTTTAACCTCAAACAAGTTTTCTGTAGTTTCGTATATGCGAAAACATCTAATTGGTGATTAGTATTTTAAGTAGTCATAATTATAGAATGTAACACTGTTTGTTTTCCGAATTAAAAAAAAAAATATTTACATGTTTGTGACGAAACGAATAGACCGATTTGGATGAAACTTAATAAGGTAATCCTTCGCAATCTGGAATAACTTTTAAACTAATTTACCACCGAAAACATAAACTAGTAAATAATTAAATAAACCAAGTGCCAAGACTACTCGGTCGCCGCCAACAACTGCTCACGAAGTTTCAAGGCATAATGAACACAAAAGGGTATAAGTACAAAATTGTACATTTCTGATACGATCCAATTTCGACTCTACCACTCAGGGCACAAAGCGCAAATCGATTTTTGTTTGTTTAACTTATTAATATACCTAGCTTATACAGAATTTCGGAGATTAGGAAACCGTGTTTTTTTTTCTTTTTTTTTTTCGTTCGTTTTTATTTCAGTTTATTGCAAGGTAGTGCGGTGCATCGAGTCTAGTGATGTGCATTCGTGTAGCCGGAAAACTATCCTACTTCTTCTTTCGTGTGCTGTTTTATGAATTTTATTACCCCCACCTTTTTCTGTTATACCTACGCTTCACTAAATTCGATTGGCACCATTCTGGAGCTTCTATATTGTATTATATTACATTGTAACAAGGATCATACAAAAGAGCGCTAGGAACCAAGCCGTAAGTTTGTTGGCTGTTCTTCTAGGCCTTGGTCGCGTGGAACTGGCACCTAGAGTCACCTAGCTTTAAGACGTTTCAAAGTGATCCTTGTGATTTTATTGAATAACTACCTTTTGACTTTGACCGGTTTCGAACCCACGACCTCAGGACCGGAAGGCGGGGCCACTACCACTAGACCACCAGTGCTCTCGTGGTCCTACTAATAAAAACCTAATAAAGAGTACTTAGTAGAGCTCTTTGTATGGCTCTTCCGGGGAAGTAGATACTACCACCATGCATATTTAATACAACTAACTGGTGAACAAGCAGATGGCCCACCTAATGTTAAGTGGTAACCATGACCTATAACAAAGCATTGCCTTGCAAGTCACGATATGATCGTAGTCTACGATGCACTGCCCTGCGTTCATCAACTTGAGGCATATAGATGTTAAGCCTCATGTGCCTGTAATTACACCGGCAACCACACTCTTCAAACCGAAACACAGCGTTGCTGCTTGGCGGCAGAAAAAGGCGTGGTGGTAGTACTTCCCGGACGAGACACATGCTCTACTACTCTTTAACATTACCCATATCATTACTGAATACCCATTATCCTACTAATATTCCTACTAATATTATAAACGCGAAAGTTTGTAAGTATGGATGGATGTTTGTTACTCTTTCACGTAAAAACTAATGAATGGATTTTAATGAATCTTTACAATGATATAGCTTATACATCAGAATAACACATAGGCTACAATTTATAAAGATATTGTGTGAATTGTCCAAATTATGACGATAAGTGTCAAGTTAGTAGGAAAAAATCTACCATCTGCGAGCTATTCTGGCTTGCGCTGCCAAAACCGCTACAGTTACACAATATATCATTTAATTGATTGATCGAGTGAGCGAAGCGAACGAAGATCTTAGTTTCAACTTGGGCGATTTGGCATTTTATGTATGTATGTATGTATGTATGTATGTATGTTTGTCTGGCGATAACTTTAGAACCGTTGATCCGATCTGCATGAAATTTGATATGTCGATAGCTTGTACTTGAGAAATTTACTGGTAAGTATATGAGTAAAATCGGATGAAGGGTTTTTGAGATATGGGGTTTTTTAAGAGGGCAAAAATAAAAAAAGTTACAAAAAAAAATCAAGTTACATGTCATATGAAAGGGCTTTGTTTGGACATTCCAAAACAATTTTTACTTTTTTTTTGGGACGCTCGATTTCGAGATAAAATTTAAAAAGTTATTTTAAGATAATCAGCGATCCAAGAGCTCCCATCTCTAAGAGTTTCGTTGACAGCAAGGTTTTTCTACTGGTCGGCCAGTTCCTTTGATTTTTCTTATTTTTTTTTCTAGAAATAATTTAAGGAGGTACTCAGTTCTCATAAAATGGTGACGACGACCAGGTCTGATGACGGAGCCAAGGTCTGTTCAACGGAACTCTTCAATAAATAGGCCAATAGAGTTGAAACTTGGTAACCATACCAAGTTAGTAGGCGGTAGTCAGAAAAAAGTCCAAAGATAATGTTTGGACTTGCCTCTGACTACTACCGACTCAAAGTTTTGATGCGTTCGTCGGGTCGCATCACGAGATCTCAGTTCGGGGCGAACTACTAGTTATTTTGATCTGAAATAAATGAATTGAATTGAATATGTACTACGCCACGCTAATATAAGCTACTCGAAATACTAATCCTGCGCAGACGAAGTCGCGGGCACCAGCTAGTAAGTTAATATGGGAACCAAATAGCTGATATGCATACTTTTTTTTTGTAAAAACTTACTTATCCCACATAATAACAACAAGACAGATACAGAATGGTATTAGAGACAAACGATCGATACTCAGCATTGAAAACAGCTACTCTATCTCAAGGCGAAGGTTTTTATTGAGTCATCGAAGCAAGTCTTCAAGAAGGTAAGTTATTTGAATAAATATTGGTAAATATTCAACAAAGCATAATCTAGCCCCAAACTGAGCACAGCTTGTACACACAGATACGCATCAAGCTATAAATATAATACACTAGCGGCCTGTCCCAGCTTCGCATGGGTGGTCATAATTTTTTTTGAAAATTTTAGGATAAACTTAGACCGTGGGTTCGAGCCTCGCGTCTACTTATTTTATACATTTGCACGCCAGAGAGTGAAATAGCACCCCTTGCGTGACCTGTGGACCCGTTAACGTTTTTAATTTCGTCATATCTTTTGAATGGAATGTCCGATTTGAAAAATTTAAGAAGTAATCTATAGGTATTGAAACCGTCTTAATTATGAAAAGATTTATTTGGATAAGGATTAATACCAAGGTACAAATAAAGACCCTTTTCTAGCGGCGGCATTGCAATTATTTTTTTATAATAAAAGAACACTTATTGTGACATAACTATAATAGTTAGACATATGCTGTCGTGACATTTTTTGTAGATGATGATGTGTTCTACAAAATCGTAGTACATTATTTTGTTCTATCATCAATAGTTTTCGCAGCGCACGCGATGTAAGGTTTTTGGTTTCCACCTTGGGTTACATTATTGGAGTTTTAGTAAGGATCCCTGATTTTTTTGAAAATATAATATAGCCTATGTTACTCAGGGATAATGTAGCATTCTAATAGTGAAATAATTTTTGAAATCGGACCAGTAGTTTTTGAGCCTTAAAAATATATAAAACAAAGTATAAAACAAAGTCGCTTTCTCTGTCCCTATATCCCTATGTATGCTTAAATCTTTAAAACTACGCAACGGATTTTGATGCGGTTTTTTTTATAGAAAGAGTGATTCAAGAGGAAGGTTTATATGTATAATACAAGCATAATCTCTTAGGGATAACCCACAATAACCGTGCGAAGCCGGGGCGGGTCGCTAGTGATTATTATAAAGTAAAAATCTACACCTCGCCAGAAAAAGCATGTTGCATACAATAAAATTTAATTTCAATATTCAAATTAAAAGAATTTCCCATAATGTACGTTACAACTAAAATCAAAATAAAATTTATAAATTAGAGGTTTTTATCAACTTATAAGTATTATTTATTATCTTTCAATTAAATATTTAGGTCATGTTGTGTACGCATGTTTTAGGGTCCCGTCTAGCTCTTAATAGTATTTTATTTTGTGTTTTTACTGATTGTACCCCGTTTTGTGTGCCTAATAAATAAATAAATAAATAATAAATAAATGTATCAGATAATAAAATCATTTGAGAAATTGGTTAGTCTCGAATGCATTTTATAACATAAACGAATATTATGAACGATAAAATTGGAAGCTCTATCATATCTACCTCTTGGTTTCTTGTAGGTCATATACCTACTTGCAAGAAATTAGGAGTACCTATTAGTGGGTATTAAAATGTTTCAGTTGGTTCTTTGGTGAAAACTTTAGAATATAACAATGCGTTTTTGTTGTACGTCCGGAACGGACAAACTATTAAAACTGTACATAACCATAGCTAATAAGATCTTTTTTGTACTACAGTTATACAAAAAATAATTTCTGATTTCTGAAAAAAAAACAAATTTAAACTCAAAAATAAAAACGAAAATTGTACAATGTGCGATCTTATCGAAAGCGATCTCTTCCAGACAATAAACGTAAAGTAGTACAAGCACAAACACGACCAACGGATAGGATATCACATTAACAGCAAGTAATTTGCTGATTACGCGACGCCATCTTGATTATTCATGGCATGAAGTGCGTGAACCGTTTTCGGCTTCGGCTAAACTTGGCCGAATTTCGTGAGGTGGAATAGCATATGACTTTAAGGCGAAGACAAGAGCTAATATACCTCTCGGCCTCGTTCACCCTTATACGCAGATTATATACTTAATAATTATATAGTTTTTTTTAATGTAAATACACTTTTTTTTATACAACTAGCTGATGGAACAAGCAGATGGCCCACCTGATGTTAAATGGTAACCATCACCTATAACAAAGCATTGCCTCGTAAGTCACGCACGGTAGGAACGTGCCCTACGATGCACTACCCTGCGTCCATAACACACTCTTCAAACCGAAACACAGCGTTGCTGCTTGGCGGCAGAAAAAGGCGTGGTGATAGTACTTCCCTGGACGAGCCCTTCACAAAGAGCTCTACTACTCTTAGAATATACTTATAATAACACCCTATTATATTTCACTTGTGTTCTTTGATTAACAAGCGTATGACTAAGTTACTTACCAAATCCATGTTTTTTGTCACCAAATTTGTGATCGCTCGTATTCATAAAAACATTTTTAAGAAATAAAATAAATAAAAAAACCATTTATATGCAACCGATTTTTTTTTTAAAGATAATTAGTTATTTTATTATTGTTACTAGATTTTTGACTTTCTCTCACATGATAGAAATAAAAAATAAAATAAAATTAAAGGCTTTTAATGGAACCATGCGCAATTTTGAAGCACTTTTAATGCAATTTTATTGGAACCTTTACTTCGGCCTTTACTAACCTTATTGATTCGGCCTCGTTTCGGCATCAGCTCTGTCTACACACACCCCTAGCCTCCTACGAAGAGAACTGAATTTAGGCTAGCTATTTATATGTGCCACATGCTTACATTGCGAACGTCCTTAACCGATTACAAAAAATGGAGGTTTCAATTCAAGAGCTATGAATTTTATTTAACTAGCTGCCGCCCGTAGGTTCGACCACATCGTTGTGTTGGTTGCTTACAATACTTAAGACGCATACTAGGAAGGTACTGCTAATGTAGGTACTTCTCGCTCGCACATTTTTTTTTTATACAACTAGCTGTTGGAACAAGCAGATGGTCCACCTGATGTTAAGAGGTAACCATCACCTATAACAAAGCTTTGCCTCGTAAGTCACGCACGATAGGAACATGCCCTACGATGCACTGCCCTGCGTCCATCAACTTGAGGCATACAGATGTTAAGGCTCATGTGCCTGAAATTACACCGGCAACCACACTCTTCAAAGCGTTGCTGCTTGGCGGCAGAAAAAGGCGTGGTGGAAGTACTTCCCCGGACGAGCCCTTCACAAAGAGCTCTAAAAACACTCTACTACTCTTAAAACATTTTAACATTTGAAGATATTAAATCACTAAATGAAGCTATCGAAAATAGCACAATTTTTCTGTTCTTGAATGTATGTGTACAGTGCCAGTACTACGGTGAAGGAAAACATCGTGAGGAAACCGGCATGTCGTAGAACCTAAAAAGTTCTATAACA
Organism: Chloroclysta siterata; assembly: GCA_932294275.1. Taxonomy (NCBI): domain Eukaryota; kingdom Metazoa; phylum Arthropoda; class Insecta; order Lepidoptera; family Geometridae; genus Chloroclysta; species Chloroclysta siterata. The sequence continues at coordinate 6,980,172 of OW028595.1, forward strand.
TGTGTCGAGTGCTCGAAAGGAGCCTCTTTGGCGCAATCAAAATCCTTAGACCACACTATTTTGAAAAAACTAGTGACACGACAAGCGAGAGCAGTAAACTTTTAAGAGTAGTAGAGCTCTTTGTGAAGGGTTCGTCCGGGGAAGTACTACCACCACGCCTTTTTCTGCCGCCAAGCAGCAACGCTGTGTTTCGGTTTGAAGAGTGTGGTTGCCGGTGTAATTACAGGCACATGAGGCTTAAAATCAAATGTTAAAATGTTTTAAGAGTAGTAGAGTGTTTTTAGAGCTCTTTGTGAATGGCTCGTCCGGGGAAGTACTACCACCACGCCTTTTTCTGCCGCCAAGCAGCAACGCTGTGTTTCGGTTCGAAGAGTGTGGTTGCCGGTGTAATTACAGGCACATGAGGCTTAACATCTGTGTGCCTCAAGTTGATGGACGCAGGGCGGTGCATCGTAGGGCGCGTTCCTATCGTGCGTGACTTACGAGGCATTGCTTTGTTATAGGTGATGGTTGCCGCTTAACATCAGGTGGGCCATCTGCTTGTTCCATCAGCTAGTAGTATAAAAACAAAAACAAAAAAACTTCTTCAAAATTCTTCTTCAAGAGGATGATGATGATAGCAGTTTAGTCTTTACAACATTTCCTTTCCGAGTGCTTTTAATATAAATATTATCTGGGTTACAATAACAGAGTAAGAACGGTTTTATAACCATAGCCTATAAAAAAACGAATCTTAAGGCGAAGTCAACTGCTGATGTTCATAGTTCATAGTTTTTTATTCATAACAGATTTGTTACAGGTTTTTTTTTTTTTATATATATCTAGCTGATGAAACAAGCAGATGGTTCACCTGATGTTAAGTGGTAACCATCACCTATAACAAAGCATTGCCTCGTAAGTCACGCACGATAGGAACGTGCCCTACGATGCACTGCCCTGCGTCCATCAACTTGAGGCATACAGATGTTAAGCCTCATGTGCCTATAATTACACCGGCAACCACACTCTTCAAACCGAAACACAGCGTTGCTGCTTGGCGGCAGAAAAAGGCGTGGTCAGTATTAAGTAAACATTCATTAACATTGGCTAAGTAGCATACATTGTTCATACAAATTTTAAAAACAATAAAACAAAATCAATAGATATCTATGAAACATTAGATAAAATCGGTAAATAATAATAATATTAATTCCATAGGTATAAATAAAATGTTTAAAACTTCATTCAATAAAATAATAAAATTATGTCAAATTAAATAAATTATTTAAAGACCTTCCTCTCTGTGAAGAGAGGAAGGAAAATCCTGGGCCCAGTGCAACGTGACGACGGATCCTGGAGGGTGAGGAAGAATCGGGAGATCGCGGAGCTGGTGGCGGAACCAAATATCATTGGCGAAGTAAAGTTTCATCGGCTGCGCTGGTTCGGCCATGTGTTAAGAATGGAGGAGGATCGGGCAGCAAAACGGGCTTTCCTGGGAGTGCCGGTCGGCCGGCGACCAGTCGGGCGACCCAGATACCGGTGGAAGGACGAAGTAGTGAAGGACCTCCACTCTCTTCGAGTGTTAGACTGGGAAGACGTGGCGCTGAATAGGGACCGGTGGCGTTCTATTGTGTCGGAGGCCAAGACCCACTTCGGGGTTGATGCGCCAGGATAGTAAGTAAGTAAGTAAATTAAATAAATAGTCAATTAATAAATTCATCAATCCTATAAAAAGATTGCTCAATAAGCCAGTTTTTCAGCCTATTTTTGAAGGTACCTCTCCCTCGCACATTTCAACATTAATACAGACAGACAGACAGAGAACAAACATCTATGTTCATCACACAAATGTTTGTTTTCTTTGGGGATCGAACCCACGGCACGCAGAAGGCACACATACTACCAACTTCGACAGCCTTCACAGCTCAGTTGGTAGTAGCTCCGCCTTCTGCGCCGTAGGCCGTGGGTTCGATCCCCACCGAGAACAACCATTTGTGTGATGAACATAGATGTTTCTTCTCTGTCTGGGTGTTATTATAAGTATGTATTTACAAAAAAAAGTATTTAAGTATTATATCAGCTATCTGGTTCCCATATCACAAGCTTTGGCTTAGTTTGGGGCGAGATAGTGCTGTGTGTAATGTCCACCAATATTTATTATTATTTATTATTTATTAATTTAAATATAACGATAAACAATAAATAAACCAAAAATCACAGTAGGTACGGAAACTAGTATAGCAAACTTTTGAGTAGGAAAACTTGTATCGATAAAAATGTAATTTTTACTAAACTGTGTGCAATGTGATTGCACACAACTAAGTTAATTGCGAATTTTGCAAAATGAGTTCAGTGATTCTATATCTTTCAACATGTCGAACCGTGTGAGCGAGAGGTACATTCGCTCTTGTCATCGTCTTACGAATTAAGAGTCTTTCAGACCTTCGCTCACGTTATCAATTATTCAAGGCACCGTCTGCTATTTATTTATAACTCCAAGAATATTTAGATCGATGGTTGTCATAGCACCCCACAAAGAAGCTGTTTACCAGATTTCTTAGAAAAGAGGTGGGAGTAACAGCTCCTTGTTCAAAGTTGATGCCGTTTTCTGCCGCCAAGCAGCGTTGCTGTGTTTCGGTTTGAAGAGTGTGGTTGCACGATATGAACGTGCCCTAAGTAGATGCCCTGCGTCCATCAACTTGAGGCATACAGATGTTAAGCCTCATGTGCCTGTAATTACACCGGCAACTACACTCTTCACACCGAAACAGCAACGCTGCTAGACGGCTAAAATAGACATGATGGTGGTACTCCCTCGGACGAGCCTAACACAAAGAGCTCTACTCCTCTTGGTGTGGTATGCATCACCATAACAAAGCATTGCCTCGCAAGTCACGCACCCTACGACGCACTGCCCTGCGTCCATTAACTTGAGGCATACAGATTTTAAGCCAGTAATTTCACGGACGAGACGGGTGGCTCGTCCGGGGAAGCACTACCACCACGCCTTTTTCTACCGCCAAGTAGCGTTGCTGTGCTTCGGTTTGAAGAGTGTGGTTGCCGGTGCTTTGTTGTAGGTGATGGTTACCACTTAACATCAGATGCTATCAGCAAACACCCAAGTTTTCGAAACTTTACAAAGTTTCAGCAGAAATATCAAGTTTTCCTAGTAAAAATATTGTTTTATTTGTTTTAAGGCGCGATTAAACGACGCGGGCTAGCCCGATCCTACGCGAGCCGAGCCATCCGTGGAGATGCGGCTCGGCTAAATACGGACGCAAGCCTGCTCGTTTAAACGACGCGGGGTAGCACGATCCTACGCCAGCCGAGCCATCCGTAGAGATGTGGACAAAATGGGTCTTCCTTCGTCGCGCGCTCTGTACAATCTGTTTAGACGGCGCGTATTAACACAAGCCGAGCCGCAGATGGCGCGCGCGCCTTTGATCTGTGTTGAAAAAACCGACAAGTGATGGATCGTGCGAACTTTGCCGAGCCGCGCCGAGCGCAGTTGTTTACCCAGCGCGTGGCGCGGCGAACCACGAGCGGAGCCAGGCTCGGCTCGCGTGTTTGCGCGCCGTTTAAACGCCTCTTTAGACAGACGATCTTTTTACGAACTATGCGATCGTCAAATTTGACATTTCTATTCATGATATTTTGACGAATTGTGCGAGTACGGAACTCGGGGTCGCTATCTTTTTCGCGATAATTGTAAAATGTCAACTCGGAAACTATCGGTTTTGAACACAGTCTATGGATTCGTGAAAATGATTCGTCTAATTCGCTTATTTGACAACACGATCGTTAAATCAAAAGTACCATCCATACCCGCATTTTAGCGAAATTCGCTAAATTTTAACGAATATCACGACTTTCGTCAAAATCGCCAAACAATCGATTTTTGACGATCTCATAGTTCGTAAAAAGATCGGTACTTGCGCTGCTGACATCTTGGTGCTTAATTAAACACATATTTTGATAAGAAAATTTGTTAGGATCAACATAAAATTTTTGTTGTATCTCTGTAATATTATTCTCCGAAACTTGGTTCTTTGCGATAACTAGCGGCCTGTCCCAGCTTCGCATGGGTGGTCATAAATTTTTTGAACATTTTAGGATAAACTTAGACCGTAGGTTCGAGCCTCGCGTCTACTTATTTCATACATTTGCACGCGCTTCTCCTTGAGTGAGTGAAATCGCACCCCGCGCGTGACCCGTGGACCCGTTAACATTTTTAATTTCGTCATATCTTTTGAATGGAATGTCCGATTTGAAAAATTTAAGAAGTAAGAAGTAAGATTTGAAAATGATTTATTTGGATAAGGATTAATACCAAGGTACAAATAAAGACCCTTTTCTAGCGGAGGCATTTCAGTTAATTTTTTATAATAAAAGAACACTTATTGTGACATAACTACCTCTATAATAGTTAGACATATGCTGTCGCGACATTTTTTGTAGATGATGACGTGTTCTACAATATCGTAGTACATTATTTTGTTCTATCTTCAATAGTTTTCGCAGCGCACGCGATGTAAGGTTTTTGTTTTCCACAATGGGTTACATTATTGAAGTTTTAGTAAGGATCCCTGATTTTTTTGAAAATATAATATAGCCTATGTTACTCAGGGATAATGTAGCATTCTAATGGTGAAATAATTTTTGATATCGGAAACTATCGGGATAATTTTTGAGCCTATTCGTTACATACAAAAATACAAAAATACAAATGTTTCCTCTTTATAATATTAGTGTAGAAGTGTAGATTAGTGTAGACTACATTCACTGATTTAATATCTTCAAAAATCTTCCTGCCCTTATCCCACGCTGCACGGGGTCGGCACAGCAGGATTTCTTCTTCCACTCTCCTCTATCATACGTCATCTCGGTGCTCACTCCTTTCTTACTCATGTCATCTTTCACACAGTCCATCCATCTTTTCTTTGGCCTGTCTCTCCCTCTAAAACCATCCACATCCATTTCCAACATTCTCGTAATATGACTTTCTTCCCTCCTCATGGCATGCCCATACCACGCTAACCTATTGCTCCTCAACTTATCCGTCACAGGCGCTACTTTCAAACTTCCTCTAAAAAGCGTGTGACGTATTTGACAAAATACAATACTTATTGTCATCTTAACGATAGAATCCCAAAAAATGTTAGTACTAAGAGCTGATTTCACCATGCTCTGTCAGTTACTAAGGTTAACAGGCCGTTAAATGTAACCTTAGATGTCAAACGCGTACATATTGACATATTTAACGGCCCTTTAATCTTTTGTTAATCTAACAGAGCATGGTGAAATCAGATCTAAGTATCTTGATCCTATCCCACTAATATTATAAACGCGAAAGTTTGTAAGTATGGATGGATGGATGTTTGTTACTCTTTCACGTAAAAACTACTGAATGGATTTTAATGAAACTTTACAATAATATAGCTTATACATCAGAATAACACATAGGCTACAATTTATAAAGATATTGTGTGACTAATCCTGCGCAGACGAAGTCGCGGGCACCAGCTTGTAACATAATAATGTAGGTAATCAGAGGCAAGTCTTAAAATAACTTTAGGTATACTCTGCGAAGAATCTCCACACAAACATGTTAGAGTAAAGAGTAGCTAGAATACGCACACAAGCAAGTATGTTGAAAGAGGAGTAGTCAGAGCCACGTCCAGTAGTCTGATAAAGATACCGCATAACATGAGGTACAATAGTACATACTGTCACATTTTAGTACTCGCGTATCGATTAAGCACTAATAATAGAATGGGGGGCTGTGGTCCAAGCCATGAGCGAATTATTTAATTAAATTTTACTTTATTTCGTAGATCACGTTCCTATTGTGCGTGACTTAGGAGACAATGCTTTGTTATAGGTGATGGTTACCACTTACAGGTGGGCCATCTGCTTGTTCCATCAGCTAGTTGTATAAATAAAAAATAAATAAAACTGACTTTGTTCTTAAAGATACCAAATACTTTATTGTACACAAAAATTTAGTACAATGGGCTGCCTTAGCTAAGAGCGATCTCTTCCAGACTTTGGATGGAAAGGATATAACGAAAATCAGAAAGACGGCGGTGTAATTATTGACAGCCGTTACAGCTCAGTTTGTAGCTCTGCCTTCTGCGCTGTAGGCCATGGGTTCGATCCCCACCCCACACAGAACAAACATTTGTAAAATTAATGAGATGAGACGTTCGTCTCTTGATCTTGATCTCTGTGTCAGTAGGAACAAGATTTTCTACCAAGAAATATGCTGAACTAGTTTTTGACCTAAATTGTTTGAATCCAAATTATATTTTTCATGAACTATATTTTTCATGAACGTATAATGCAACTTGATTTGTGTGTGTCTCGTCCGGATCTGTACTACCACCACGCCTTTTTCTGCCGCCAAGCAGCAACGCTGTGTTTCCGTTTGAAGAGTGTGGTTGCCGGTGTAATTACAGGCACATGAGGCTTAACATCTATACGCTTCAAGTTGATGGACGCAGGGCAGTGCATCGTAGGGCACGTTTCAATCATGCGTGACTTACGAGGTAATGCTTTATTATAGGTGATGGTTACCACTTGCTTGGGCCATCTGCTTGTTCCATCAGCTAGTTATATAAAAAAAGGTACATATACGAATTAAACGCCCGTCTCTCGTAGCATAGCCACGCTATAAACTGGTTCGTACCGGATTACTGACCGGGAGTGGATTTTAAGGTGTGGTCTCTGAAAACGGCAGCAGGAATAAGACGACCGCTATTTTTGCAGACCATGATAGGGTACAGAGAACCGCACAGAAAACCATAATAGGGTTTTCTGTTTAGCTATAAGACCGCCTATTGGATTTAACGTGGGTAACGATACCCTAGTCGAGGATAACATCCCTCAAACCAACGTCTAAGTCAAAAGGTTGAATTCAATTGATTCACAAGGATCACTAAAAGCCAGGTCATTCAGGTCAGGAGTTGGTAGTAGGAGACAGTTGGTAGTAGCTCCGCCTTCTGCGCTGTAGGCCGTGGGTTCGATCCCCACCGAGGTCACCTTTGGGTGATCTTCTTGTCGTGTCACTAGTTTCTTTCGAAACAGTGTGATGAAAGGATTTCAAGTGCGCCTTACGAGCACTTTGTGTGGTGAACATAGTTCACTGTTCTAATCTAGGTGTTATATTGTATAGTATGTTTTTTTATACAACTAGCTGATGGAACAAGCAGATGGCACACCTGATGCTAAGTGGAAACCATCGCCTATAACAAAGCATTGCCTCGCAAATCACGCACGATAGGAACGTGCCCAACGATGCACTGCCCTGCGTCCATCAACTTGAGGCATGCAGATGTTAAGCCTCATGTGCCTGTAATAACACCGGCAACCACACTCTTCAAGCCAAAACACAGCGTTGCTGCTTGGCGGCAGAAAAAGGCGTGGTGGTATTACATCCCCGGACGAGCCACACACAAAAAGCTCTATTACTCTTAAAATGATCTCATAGTTGGGGTACAGGTTGTCAAAACTCGGAATAGACGTACCGTTATACCGACCACAGTTTTTAGAAAATAGTTATTCGTGTATTGGGAAAAGGGTGGGGTGGTAGGGGGTCGACCTAATTTAAGGTTTATGCAGAATCCAGATCATGCAAAAATATATTCGCGCAGTTAACATCATCATCAGCGATGGGCGTGCAACTTGCAGCCAAGCAGGGACACTCTGTAGGTACCCCAAGTCTAAGTATTCTCGCACACGGGCCTCCGGCCACAGCCACAAAACGCCGCCACTGGCTTATTTCCTGTAGTTTTCATACATTTTATATGGACTCGCCGCACACAGTTGACGCCGGTAGCCACCACACGCTACAAATCGTCGCTGCTCGCTTCGTATGAAAACTACAGCAAATATGCAATTGGCGGCGTTTTGTGGTTTTGATCGGAGGCCCGTGTGCGGGAACACTAAGTAAGTATTGTTTTTGTTTTGAGAGGATACACTTGAAGAGTAGTAGAGCTCTTTGTGTGTGTCTCGTCCGGGGAAGTACTACCACCACGCCTTTTTCTGCCGCCAAGCAGCAACGCTGTGTTTCCGTTTGAAGAGTGTGTTTGCCGGTGTAATTACAGGTAATCGTTTTTACGTCACGTCTTCGAGTATCAAACATTAAAATTTTAGGTTTTATCTATATTCGTATCAACCTTGAAATAATTAATTTATTTAAGGCGAAGACAAGAGCTAATGTGACTCTCGCTCGCACGATTCGACATGTTGAAAGATATAAAATCACTATGCTAATTTTCGAAAAATCGCAATCAACCATTTTGTGTGTAATCACATTGCACACAGTTTAGTAAAAAAATCATATTGATCGATATATGTTTTCCTACTTAAAAGTTTGCTTATGTACGAAAACTAGTAAAGCAAACTTTTGAGTAGGAAAACATGTATTGAACAAAATGTTTTTTTTTTTTTGCTCACAACATGGTTGATTGCGATTTTTCGAAAATGAGTTTAGTGATTTTATATCTTTCAACATGTCGAAACGTGCGAGCGAGAAGTTGTTTGATGGTTGTCAGCCCCTTAATCACACCTTGAAATTGTATTTTAAGTAGGTACTGTTAACTGCGTGAATTATGAAAATGTCATCGCAATGATCATTAAAATAACTATGTCATCAATATCATCATTTTTATACTATTTGCCGATGGAACAAGCAGATGGCCCACCTGAGGTTAACTGGTAACCATCACCTATAACTATGATGAAATGCGAGTGATGAAAAACTAAATTGTCCCCTCGTATGGAAACTCATCCTGAGGACCAAATTGCTATTAGTTATAACTTATAAGTTACTAACCTATATTATTGATCGAGTGAGCGAAGCGAACTAAGATCTTTAGTTTCAACTTGGGCGATTTGGCATTTTATGTATGTATGTATGTATGTATGTATGTATGTATGTATGTATGTATGTTTGTCTGGCGATAACTTTAGAACCGTTGATCCGATCTCCATGAAATTTGATATGTCGATAGCTTGTACTTGAGAAATTTACTGGTAAGTATATGAGTAAAATCGGAAGAAGGGTTTTTGAGATATGGGGTTTTTTAAGAGGGCAAAAATAAAAAAAGTTACTTAAAAAAATCAAGTTACATGTCATATGAAAGGGCTTTGTTTGGACATTCCAAAACAATTTTTACTTTTTTTTTGGGACGCTCGGTTTTTGAGATAAAATTTAAAAAGTTAAATTAAGATAACCAGCGATCCAAGAGCTCCCATCTCTAAGAGTTTCGTTGAAATCAAGGTTCTACTGGTCGGCCAGTTCCTTTGATTTTTCTTATTTTTTTTTCTTGAAATAATTTAAGGAGGTACTCAGTTCTCATAAAATGGTGACGACGACCAGGTCTGATGATGGAGCCAAGGTCTGTTCAACGGAACTCTTCAATCAATAGGCCAATAGAGTTGAAACTTGGTAACCATACCAAGTTAGTAGGCGGTAGTCAGAAAAAAGTCCAAAGATAATGTTTGGACTTGCCTCTGACTACTACCGACTCAAACTTTTGATGCGTTCGTCGGGTCGCATCACGAGATCTCAGTTCGGGGCGAACTACTAGTGTATGTATGTATGTATTGTTAGCTTCTAGCAAACTAGCTTCATTACGGTCAAACTAAGTTACAGATAAATGTCACTGTCAAACAGATTTAAAAAAAAATGTATTTGGTACTGGCAGCATCGATGTCTGCGGAAATTACGACAGTGTGAGCGGAGGCGATATATTGTTTTTACGGGGTTCTCGTGTAGAATAGAGATTGCGTGGAAAAATAGAAAAAAGGGACTCTTGCGCTTCTCGTGAATGCGAGGGGCCTACATTATTCTAGTTTTGGGGATTTTGGGGTAAACAGTGACGAAAGCAACTACGTAAGTGTGTGAGTTTTTAATAGTCAGAAGTGACAAAGAACGACGCGGAAAACAGGTATGTTCTATCAGACATTTTTCTAGAAATATATTGTACTTTTCTAATTGCCATTGGTATTCTCGCTTGAATCTTATTAGGTACCTACTAGGCTGCTGGGTACTTTATTTATGAATTGCATTTAGTGCAATGTGTACCTACATACTTGTTAAGCACGATGCATATTCGTACCTAACATACAATGGTGCACATGGGATTGGCATGCCCCGTGCCACCAAATCGAGAAAAGCAAGAACTGGCTACCTACCTGATGATATGAATCGAAGCTCTATTATTTTCGGCTAATGTATTGTATGCTGGTTGTCTGTGACTGAATGTAGCTTGCCATAAAGTTTGCCTAGCTATTTGTTGTGGCATGAATAATTTGAAACCTGCATCTATGACTTTGGCATTTACACACTGGATGTTTCTTGTGAATGGTCATGAATAGCTACCAAAAAAAAAAAAAAAAAAGAAATACTGAGTTTTGTTTTCTCTGTTGTTTAATCTGAGCTTGGGTACTAAACTAAAAATATTATGGTATATAACCAAATATAGCTTTGTCGCTGTTGCTTGAATATAATTTTATAGGTATACAAAATCTGCTAAGGATTTCTCAATCATCGGGAAAAGTGATGTATATGTTACATGGCATATATCATTAATATATATTTTGTGAATACTTCTGCTGCTATTCCTGTATTTTAGGTGACAATCCAATCAACAGTAAAACTTGCTTAGCTGTTAATAGTACTTACTTACCTAACAGGCAACTTTTATTATACATTTAAGTTTATATTAAATGTTCCTTGTACAAAGATAATTTTAATCTAAATCATAATAATTTAGTTATACCCACATGATATTCCATAGTTAGGTTAGTATAGTATTCATTTCAAAATATGTAGAGATAACGGTTTGATATTGGTTTGTATTAAAATGGGTCAGATGGTTGTTGTTGCATTTGGATGAATTTGGTCATTGTTTAGTTTTGGGTAACGTAAAACAAAGTTACAGCAATTGAACAAATAGTTATAAAAGTTACCATGAAGGTTTTAAAATATATAATTACCAGAAAGTGAACGTACAGCATGGGCATTCACAAGTAAACTTATGATGGCATTGTGTACTGTTATGATTGATGATTGTGAACATCTGTGAATTAGATGAATGGCAATTGCTAATTGCTAATACTCCACGCACACTTGTCAATTATTATCCTAATTATTTCTTTTATTTTCTTTTATCCTTTTCCTTACCTTACCTATTCCCAATAATATCCTATAAATAAACCTATTATCAAAAATAATAATATATAATAATTAAAAAAAAAAAGAAAACTAACAACAGATTAAATGAATCGGTCTGGGAAGAGTGTTTCACCTGAGGGTTTCACACCACCTAGACGGGGACGCAGCGTCCACCGCCGTAGTGCGTCTCAATATTCATGGTCCACGAATGATACTCATGCTCATAACACGCGACGAAGTCGAAATCGAATACAAAGTGAATCTAAACGATATCGTAGCAAATCAAGCAAGTCGAGACCACATAACTATGACCGAAGACGTACACGTCAACTCAGGAGGCGCGGGCGTCACCGCCGTAGTTGGTCCTCTGAGTCATCAATATCATCATCATCCAGTGAACGTGGCCGCAAAAGACGTCGTTTCAGAAGCCACTCCAGCTCGAGGAAACGTGATTGTTCTAGAACACACAGTCGTCAGCGCCGAGCATATTCACGGTCCACGATAAGGAAGAGTGGTGGGCCAAGCCCCGATAACATACTACTAAAGACGTTTTTGGAAATGATGAAGGATAAATTTACGAATAATCCTCTTCCATATACTGGAGCACAAAACATCCTACCGGTTTTCGACCCAAAATCGAAGGATCAGTCAGCTACAGATTGGTTACGAAAGGTGAACGAAACGGCGGCTATATACAACTGGCAAGAAAAGCAAATTATATATCACGCCTTACCCAAACTCTCAGGACTAGCTAAAAGATGGTATGAAGGACTGAAATCGGTGGATATGACATGGAGCCAGTGGCAGCAACTGATTTTGACAACATTTCCCGATGACCGAAATTATGGGGATAAGCTGATGGAAATGCTGGAACGCAAAAGTCGACGCGAGGAATCATTGGAAGAATACTATTACGACAAAATGACATTAATCAACACATGTGGAATTGAGGGAAAAGACGCAGTTGATTGTCTCACCCATGGAATATATGACTACAACATAAAACTAAATGCACAAGGTGCCAACTTCAAGGAACCAATTGAGGTTCTGAAATTTTTGCGAGGTATATCCAAAAACGTCAGCGCTAATCAATCAAGGAAGTCCTATACCTCGAATAAACAACACAATAGAGAACGGGTATATACGAATGGATCGACTGAAAACAAGTTTAAGAACATGAAGTGTTTTAATTGTTCAGAGACGGGTCACATGGCCATGCGATGCACAAAACCACTAGTAAAATGTCAGAAATGTCTAAAGATTGGTCATTCCCAGGAACATTGCGAGAAAATAAAATTAACAGCACGCATAGGCGGGCATAATCACAATGGTGATTCATCTAACAATCAACATAAATCGCAAAAGATTCTTAAGATTTCAGAATATGGAAAATGCAAAAATGACAAATATTACAAGAATGTAACAGTTAACGATCAGATTCACAGAGCGTATATCGATTTTGGAAGTGAATGTTCAATAATTAAAGCCACTGTAGCTAGGGAACAGAATATGAAAATAATAAAAGAGAATCTTCCGATGCTTAAAGGATTTGGGTCTGGAAATAAAATAGTTCCGACGGGTAGTTGTGACATAAACGTCACTGTCGATGGTGTTACTGCCGATATCAAAGTATATGTTGTGGATGATGAATTATTAAATTCGGACTTACTGATAGGCCAAAATTTGACAGAGCTTCCACTAATAACTGTTTATAAAACCAGTACCGATTTGTACTTTTACCATAACGAGTCAAGTCTTAACAAAGTTAAAATTAACAATCAGTTTGAAGTTTTACTATCTGGTACTCAAGCGGTTGCCGTATATACCAATACAGATTTTACCGGACAAATTTATGTGCCATCAATGACTTGCTTAAAAAAAGATTACGAATATCTAGTGCTCCAGGGAATCTATACGTTTCATAAAGGTCGTGGTCACATAATAGTAGTTAATATTTCCGGGAAAGAACTAAAACTACCTAAGAACCAATTGCTTAGCAGAGGACATGGTTTACCAGATCTTGAAAAATTCAAAACGAATGAAATTCAAGAAATCAAAAGAATCGAATTCTCAAATGGTACTGATGTTTGCTCGAACTTAGACTCGAAAGAAAACATAACATTAGACATGTTAAATATCGGACACAATGTCACGGAAAATAATAAAAAAGACCTTTTAGAGATATTAAACCGGTACAGGGACAGCTTTGCTCTTACTTCGGAAGAATTAGGGTTAACTCAAGTAGCGGAAATGCACATCAAACTGACGGATGATATTCCAGTGTCTTATAAGCCGTACAGACTTCCTTTTGCTGAGAGAAGAGTAGTTCAAGGCATGGTAGAAGAACTCCTTACTAACGAGGTTATCCGAGAATCAAACTCTGCATACGCAAGTCCCATTGTGTTGGTAAAGAAAAAGAATGACGACTATCGTCTTTGTGTAGACTACAGGGCTCTGAATAAAAAGACTATCAAGGACCGCTATCCTATGCCGGTCATTGACGATCAGTTGGACCGGCTCAGTGGAAACAAATTCTTCACTAGTCTCGATCTTGCATCTGGTTACCACCAAATACCGGTCGCTGAGGAGTCCAGACATCTCACAGCATTCGTTACGCCAGACGGCCACTATGAGTATACGAGGATGCCGTTCGGGCTAGTTAATGCTCCAGCAGTGTTCCAACAAATGATCAATAAGGCTCTGGGATCGAAGAGGTTTGAATTGGCTATCCCATATCTCGATGATATCTTAACAGCAGCACCAACAGTGGAGCACTCTTTAGAGAAATTAGAAACGTTATTGATTTTACTACGTGAAGCTCATCTCACACTAAATTTGTCTAAATGTCATTTCCTCATGTCCTCAATTGAGTATTTGGGTTACGAAATTTCAGAAAACGGTCTTCAACCGGGCAAGAAAAAAACCCAAGCAGTATCAAACTTCCCGGCACCAACTAATGTACATCAAATAAGGCAGTTTGTTGGATTAGCCAGCTTCTTCAGAAGATTCGTGTATGATTTTGCTAAAATCGCTCGACCACTCACTATGCTGACCAAAAATGATATACCCTGGTGTTGGGGTCCAGATCAAGAATCTGCATTCAATGAAATTAAAAACAGACTCGTTTCTAGACCAATTTTAGCTCTATACAGCCCCGAATATATAACGGAAGTCCATTGTGATGCCAGTAAACTTGGACTAGGCGGTATACTACTTCAGAAGCCAGATGAGAAATCACCTTTGCGACCAGTATCGTATTACAGCCGCCAAACTACGAAAAGTGAAGAATTTCTACACTCTTATGAGTTAGAAACGATGGCCGTAGTAGCTGCGCTTAAAAAGTTTCGCGTGTACTTAATAGGACTACAGTTTAAAGTCATGACTGACTGCAATGCATTAAGATCAACTTTAAGTAAACGAGACTTAATGCCGAGAATAGCAAGATGGTGGTTACAACTCCAAGAATATGATTTTACTGTTGAATATCGCCCAGGAGATTCAATGAAGCATGCCGATGCACTCAGCCGGAATCCGATTCCAATTATAGATGAACCAGACAATTTAGAAATTATGAATATCAGAACTGAAGATTGGTTACACACAGTTCAAATGACCGATCCTAAACTTAAACTTATACGGGATATATTAGAGTCCAAGCAAAATGATATTAAAGAAATAATAAACAATTACTGCATAAAAAATAACCGATTATATCGACAGGTGGGTAAAGATCTTAGGTGGGTGGTACCACATGGTGCAAGGTGGCGGATTTGTCAGCTAGGCCATGATGAATCTGGTCACTTCGCTTTTGACAAAACGTTTGAAAAAATAAGCCAAGAATATTGGTTTCCAAAGATGAGGAGGTTCATCAAAAAGTATGTTGCGGCCTGCATGAACTGTGCGTTCAACAAGAAACCGGCAGGTAAAGAATCCGGATATTTACACCCGATACCAAAGCCGGATCAGATATTCCACACTTTACACTTAGATCATCTGGGTCCCTTCATAAAGAGCAAAAGAGGGAATGCTTACATACTTGGAATAATTGATAGCTTTAGCAAGTTTATCTTTGTTAAGGCAGTGCGAGACACTAAATCGAAATCAACGGTGAAGGTCTTGGAAGATATATTTGCTACCATTGGCAACCCTAAGGTTATTGTATCAGACCAAGGCACCAGTTTTACCTCAGCAGAATTTAAGAACTACTTGAACTCTATTGGTACTAAACATATCCTAAATGCTGTCGCTACACCACGCGCTAACGGACAGATTGAGCGTTATAATAGAACAATCTTAAGCTCACTGGCATCCATGAACCATAATCACCATGAAGCAGACTGGGACCTGAATATACCTAGACTTCAGTGGAGTCTCAACAACACTATCAATAAAGGCATTGGAAAAGCACCAGCAGAGGTGGTATTCGGGCATAGAACGACAAACTCACCAGAAGGTATTGTTGAAACATCTAGTGTTCAAGACAGAAATGAGATTCGATTGGAGGTAAAAGAAACTACTGACAAACAGCAAAAGCTTATGAAAGAACGCTTCGATCGGAAAAGAGCACCGTCTAAAGTTTTTAAAGAAGGTGAATTGGTAATGATTCCTAACTATTCCCAAGAAAAAGGGAAGAGCAATAAATTAGTTCCAAAATACAAAGGACCATTCAAAATTACAGCCGCATTAGACCATGATCGATACGAGGTATCCAGCATAGAAGGACACGCTGTTCGCAAATATAAAAACATATTTCCCGCTGACCATTTGAAACGTTGGATATGTTTCCACTCTTCCCCAACCGAAAGCGATAACGATAATGAAACCACCGACGAGAACTAATAGGTTGCTCAAATAATATTTTTATTTTGTCCCTAAATTATGTCGTTATTTTAGGGTTTTGATTCATCCCTATATAAAAGCTATAGTTAAAAATACCAAATGTTCCAACTATCATATTGCGTAATATCTTTGTATTATTATTTCAAGATAAGTCTGATTGTTTGAGACTTGACCAATTAAAAGTGCAAAAGTTATATAGAATAAACATCTAAGAATTGAGCTGAAAACGTATTATTTTGCAAAGGCAAACGAAGAACACCTGAGTATTGGTCCCTTTTCCTATACTAAAAGTAAATTCCTGTACCTATTCCATTACCGATCCATAAATCCTATGTAGGTCCTGTGCGGCACCTACATCACTTTGGGCAGAGGAGACCGAAACCCTGCTGGGGTTAAGCGGTACCTGCATTACTGGGCAGAACAGACCGGAGCTCTCCATGTAGG
The DNA here is from genome assembly GCA_932294275.1 of Chloroclysta siterata. Taxonomy (NCBI): domain Eukaryota; kingdom Metazoa; phylum Arthropoda; class Insecta; order Lepidoptera; family Geometridae; genus Chloroclysta; species Chloroclysta siterata. Next base: position 6,996,616 of record OW028595.1, read on the forward strand.
AGTTAGCTGGATCTGCAGATGATGTGATGTGGGTAGAGGAGGCCGAAACTCCCCCGGGGTAAGCGGTGCCTGTATCAGTTTTGATCAGAGGAGGCCGAAACCTTTGAGGGGGGTAAGCGGTACCTATCCACACACAAGTTATAAAAGAATGAGGCCGACGCCTGAAGTGGCGTGCGGTATCGGTACGAGACTCCGGAGGCAGATTCCGGAGAGGAGTGGTACTCGTCTCGTAAGAAGATCGCTAAAGCAAAGCCACACTGCTCGCTCATCAAACCTGGTAATAGAAAATCTAATTACTTACGTGATCAACTAGCTTATTAGAGGTTTATAGATAGACAATGGTATGTGTATTGTGTCTATTTGGGACTGTAGGCCCAGTGTATAGGGTCATACACTATAGCAAATGGCCGGTTGGACTAGGGTCAGTCCTAATTCCAGGATGACCGACTGTTAGCTTCTAGCAAACTAGCTTCATTACGGTCAAACTAAGTTACAGATAAATGTCACTGTCAAACAGATTTAAAAAAAAATGTATTTGGTACTGGCAGCATCGATGTCTGCGGAAATTACGACAGTGTGAGCGGAGGCGATATATTGTTTTTACGGGGTTCTCGTGTAGAATAGAGATTGCGTGGAAAAATAGAAAAAAGGGACTCTTGCGCTTCTCGTGAATGCGAGGGGCCTACATTATTCTAGTTTTGGGGATTTTGGGGTAAACAGTGACGAAAGCAACTACGTAAGTGTGTGAGTTTTTAATAGTATGTATGTTTGTCTGGCCATAACTTTCGAACCGTTGATCCGATCTGCATGAAATTTGATAAGTTGATAGCTTGTGCTTGAGAAATTTACTGGTAAGTATATGAGTAAAATCGCATGAAGGGTTATTAAGATATGGGGGTTTTTAAGGGGGCAAAAATAAAAAAAAAAACATAAAAAAATCAAGCTACATGTCATATGAAAGGGCTTTGTTTGGACATTCCAAAACAATTTTTATATTTTTTCTGGAACGCTCGGTTTTTTAATTACAATAAAAAAGTTAAATTAATATAACCAGCGATCCAAGAGCTCCCATCTCTAAGAGTTTCGTTGGCATCAAGGTTTTTCTACTGGTCGGCCAGTTACTTTGTTTTTTCTTATTTTTTTTTTCTTGAAATATATTAAGGCGGTACTCAGTTCTCATAAAATGGTGACAACGACCAGGTCTGATGATGGAGCCAAGGTCTGTTCAACGGAACTCTTCAATAAATAGGCCAATAGAGTTGAAACTTGGTTACCGTACCAAGTTAGTAGGCGGTAGTCAGAAAAAAGTCTTACTCTCTTAGTTACCTCTGACTACCACCTACTCAAAGTTAAGGTGCGTTCGTCGGGTCGCATCACGAGATCTCAGTTCGGGGCGAACTACTAGTATATTTTTTTCTGTTACACCTTGGACCATATTGTCTGAATAAATAAATGAATTATACTTATTATTTTTAATTTTCTAACAAAGCAATGCTTCGTAAGTCACGCACGACGCCCCGCGTCCATCAACCTAAGGCATAGATGTTAATCCTCATGTGCTTATAACTTCACCGGAAATGGACATAGACAAATTAATGTGCATTATTGCAGTTTATTATCAAAATAACCATCTAAGCCAAAAAATACCCAGGCGTTGGCAATCTTGTGCATGGCAACACAATGCGATAAGAAAAATAACTGATAACAAAATATTGATACTTGAAACAATCGATAACAAACTCAAGTATCAAACAGTCGCGGACGGCGTACAGCGGACGGAATCCGGAGTCGCGCGTCGCTTACGAAATGTTAACGCAGTCCACAGGTAGAAGGCTGTAAATGCACGCGAGACACATTTAACATAAGTATTTTTTAAGTCAAAGTCAAAGTCAAAAGGTATTTATTCAATAAAATCACAAGGATCACTTTGAAACGTCTTAAAGCTAGGTGACTCTAGGTGCCAGTTCCACGCCACCAAAGCCTAGAAGAACAGCCAACAAACTTACGGCTTGGTTCCTACCGTTCTTTTGTATGATCCTTTTATGTACCAATATTCTAGCAAAAAAAAACCATTTTTAAAGGCCTTTTAAACTTCAGCGATCATAACACATATTGAATACTAGCTGGTGCCCGCGACTTCGTTTGCGCAGGATTAGTATTTCGAGTAGCTTATATTAGCGTGGCGTAGTACATATGTGTAACTCTAGCGGTTTTGGCAGCGCACGCCAGAATAGCTCGCAGATGGTAGATTTTTTCCTACTTACTTGACACTTATCGTCATATTTAGTAGGATTATACGGGTATTAACAAAGGTAAGGTAATACGCAATAAATACCCGTGTAATATTCAATATTTTACGTGGGGCTTTTATTTTTTATAATCTTCCCTACCTACCTACAATTCATGAAATTTAAAATAAAATTTAAATTTAAACTATAAAGCATCAGAACTTTGATATACCCCGTTTACACTCAGCTCATGTCCGTGGAAATGTGCAGAGACATGGGACGGGACTTGGGTAATGCGAAAATGTAAATAGGCCACTTCCATGTCCACGCCGCTCGAGTTGCCCGTATTGTGTGAACACACATTGCCGGCAACGCTGCCGCAGACATATGGACGGCAACATTTGCGTCCACGCGAATGGCAGCGCGAATGTCTAAATGGAAACGCAGTAATACGCAGACACGGTAGATGTCCGCTCAGATCTCTTAGTACCAAATACCAACTTAAGAATCTTTGAGGATGTCTAAGAAGGGTAGTCAGAGGTACAGTTTAAACAAACATAATTTTACTATTACTATGTATACCTCGGTCGGCCTCCCATCTATTGTAAACACATTGTGATTCTAATTTATATATAATACCTTTAGTTCCTAACTATAATACTAATAACTAGCGACTCGTCCCGGCTTCGCACGGGTGGACATTTATTTTATAAACATTTAAATTTAGCCTATGTTACTAAGGGATAATGTAGCATTCTAATAATGAACTAATTTTTAAAATCGGACCTGTTGTTTTTGAGTTTATTCGTTACAAGCATACAATAATACAATTTTTTTCCTTATTGATATTGAAATGAAATGAAATGTTGTTAAAAAATGTATTTATTTGCCTGAAGTATGGTAAAATAAGGTCTTATGTCTAATTGGTCTCACATACATCGTCGATGACCGACATGCAACAAAAATTTATAATTCAAAATTATTAGTGTAGATGTAGATATTGAAAGATTTAAAAATGAATGAGATTAATTAATTTATATTGCAAATTCCTAGTCTTGTTAAATTTAATAAAATTGACGCCTAGTAAATACTCTGAGAGAAAAGGTGCAAAATAAATTTATGTATTCAATAAATTTAGCATTTGTCACCTTATGCGGTTGAACCGTGTTAAGTAAAGCAAGCAAACGAAGCAAACCCGAGGGCACAGGGCTGCCACAAAATTTAAATAAAATTTCTCACATATTATATTTTTTTTAAAACATAGTCTGGATACTACCTATAGGTTCGCAGATCGTGTTTTTATTATGTCAAACAAATACTACTGACTTATTCATCCGAGAGCACTGGTGGTCTAGTGGTAGCTGCCCCGCCTTCCGATCCTAAGGTCGTGGGTTCGAAAGCGGTCGTGCACCAATGAGTTTTCTGTTTTAAAAATGTATGTACACAATGCCAGTACTCTCAAACGGTGAAGAAAAACATCGTGAGGAAACCGGCATGTCGTAGAACCTAAAAAGTTCTATAACATGTGTCAAGTGCTCGAAAGGAGCCTCTTGAGGCGCACTTAAAACCCTTTCAACATACTGTTTCGAAAGAAACTAGTGACACGACAAGAGAAGAGACTTATTCATAAATATGGTTTTTATATAAATTAAATATTCATTAGATTGCTAAGTTATGTATCCTCAAAGAATCTTGAATGTGTACTTAGATTTATGTATTTCTAATTTAAAATAACTTGTCATAAATCAACAATAAATCAAACTTTTTGGATAAATTACAAAACATATTTTACTAAGTGATAGAAACTACGTAATAATCTAAAAAAAAATACTATAAGAAATAAAAATAAATGCAAAACAACCGGAATACCACCAGTTGTCACCGATGTCATTTAGATCCTAAAAATAGTATTAAGTTGTTTATCAAAGGATTTTGAAATTTAAATTACTATCATTGTAGATACAATCTCATCATCTGTCAAAGTTTTAAAGTGATCCTTGTGATTGTACTGAATAAAGACCGTTTTGATTATGTATGCCTCAAGTTGCAGTAGTACGCAGGGCAATGCATCGTAGGGCACGTTCCTATCGAGCGTGACTTACGATGCAATGCTTTGTTATAGGTGATGGTTACCACTTAACATCCATGGTAACCATCACTTATAACAAAGCATTGCCTCGTAGTCACGCACGTTAAAAATTTACACTTATTATTTATTTAGCACGTTTACAGCCTTCACAGCTGAGTTGGTAGTAGCTCTGTCTTCTGCGCCGTAAGCCGTGGGTTCGATCCCCAACGCGAACAAACATTTGTGTGATGAACATGTTTGTTCTCTCTCTGGGTGTTATTGTATATTATAAGTATGTATTTACAAAAAAAAAGTATATTAAGTATGTATTATATCAGCTATCTGGTTCCCATATTACAAGCTTTGGCTTAGTTTGGGCTAGATAGTGCTGTGTAGAAAGTCCATCAATATTTATTTATTGTTAAACAAATTAAATATTATCTCGTTAAAGTAATAATAATAATAAAGCGCGCGCCAGCCCTGCCGCCGAGTATGCGCCGTCCGATATTTTTTCACTGAAGACGACAAAAGCCGTGGAGTAGAAACACAATGAACATGTTTTTGTTAAAATTTTGCAATTGTGTTACTATTTTATTAATTCCGTGTTTTATTACAATAATGGCTGGAAATAGAGTAATTTTAACATAGTTAAAAAAATGCAGTTTACAAATAACAAATTTTTAGACAACCTTCTTGTTTGAATCTCGAATGGTTTAAAAAAACAATAAGGTTTGGTTTTAACAAACATTTTTACTTCTATTTTATGTTTTTCGTAGTTTTATTATTATTCATTTATTTTAGATTAAAATCAATACAATATTACCTACTAATTTTAAACAAAACTTACAACTATACACGTAGGTATTGATAAAATAACAAAATAAAATAAAACTGTTTTAACTGTTTTTTTTTTTTTTTGTAAAAGTCAGTACATAAACTGTTTAATCTTAATATATATTATATAAAATGCTAATGTTCGTACATGTGTCCACGATTTTCTGAAATTATGTAGAAAGTTCCAAAATGAGTTACTGCTCAAATCGATCCAAAATAATATCTATCTACTTTAGAAAATGGATCCTTAAATATTTCTTATACCATTAAACATGCGATATATTTTAACCCGAGCCGATATATTTCGCTGCTAGTTAATAATAACTATTTGTGGTTCATAGCGCATTGGTACATAATATATGTAGGTATTGTAATGTTATTATGGGGATATCTATTATTTAGATATCCCCGAGAGCACCGGTGGTCTATTGGGAGTGACCCCGCCTTCCGATCGTAAGGTCGCAGGTTCGAATCCGTTCGGGCACCAATGGATTTTTCCTATCGAAAAATTTATGTGCGCAATGCCAGTGCTCTTAAACGGTGAAGGAAAACATCGTGAGGAAACCAGTTAGTACTCTAACAGCGGCGATGGGCTTGCAACCTGTCACGTATGGAATACCAACTACTGCAAAATGTGGGTATGTGCCAAATTTAATGTTTGGACGTACCTCTGACTACCCCCCTTAGACATCCTCAAAAGAATCTGGAGTTAGTACTTGGTACTAAGAGATCTGAGGGGATATCTACCGTGCCTGGGGATCAAAGTTGTGAAGCATTTTCTATATTAGGCTGTTTCAGTTTTTTTAATGAAATATGTTCGCCTCTCTTAGTTTGTGTTCATAGAATTAAAATTGTTTTAAATTGTTTTTTTAAACTTGCATATTTTAATGGAAATAAACGTAAAAGAGCTAACGCTGTATAATTTATTTATTAATTTAATGCTAATTCGGAATGACAGGTGGAATTTACGAAATAGTCATTTATTTGATGCTATCATTATCATAAAAAAAGAATGTAAGTAATATAATATGTATCTGGTTCCGATAGTACAAGCTGTGCTTAGTTTGGGGCTAGATAGTGCTGTGTTGACTGTCCAACAATACTTATTATTTATTAATATTTAATTATGAGTAATTAAAACATATTGTATTTTTTTAATTATATATATTTTGATATTAAATATTGAGGTACTTATAGGTATTTCATATAAACTAAGCAAAGCATGTTATATTGGCTACATCATAATCATCTTATAGAATATTTAAATATCTGTTTTATTTTATAACTGAAACAACTTCACGACTGTAATCCCCAGGCACGGTAGATATATAAGGGGGACGTATAAGGGGGGAAGTCAGAGGTAAGGTTATTTTATAACACTAACTTATAATTCCCTTTTTACAACCAGATATAGAAATCAAACATGTTCTTCACTCAAATATTTGTCCCAGGCGGAAAGTGAACCCACAAAAAAACAGAATAGCTATGTCATCAAAACGTCCTATAGCGTTCTTGTCAAATTCAGTCCATTCTAAGGTTGGAAAGATCGCTTTTAGCGATAAGACCGCCCACTGTATTCTGTTCTGTAATGTGGTGCGCAATAAAGTATTTTCTGTCTATCTATTGAGGTGCGTGCGAGTTGATATTATCATAATTCCTCAAACGTGTATCCTAAAACACAGGTAAGTATTAATAAACCTATAAATACTAAAAAACCCAGTATTTTGCCCCAGGGTTTTCAAAATCCTACTAATATTGTAAACGCGAAAGTTTGTAAGTATGGATGGATGGATGTTTGTTACTCTTTCACGTAAAAACTACTGGATGGATTTTAATGAAACTTTACAATAATATAGCTTATACATCAGAATAACACATAGGCTACAATTTATAAAGATATTGTGTGACTAATCCTGCGCAGACGAAGTCGCCGGCACCAGCTTTTATTAATATAAAATAAATAAGCGTTTTTATTCCTAACCAATCTCATTGCGAAAATCGCGGGTCGGCAATGGGTTAGATTGGCACAGGATCGTGGAGGCCTATACCTAGCAGGGGGTGAAGTCGGGCTATCGATGATGATGATGATGAATCACATTAATCTTAATATTAAAAAACTTAAAAAAGAAAAAAAATTAGGACCCCTCTTGTGTCTATGAACCTTTTTAGACTTAACGCAATTTCTTGGCTGATCAGTGAACAAAAGAAAAAAAACGACTCCATGCCACCGCGTTCACAACAATAGTCTATCTCGCTCGCACCTCCCCCCCCTGCAGTTCGAAGAGTACGCGTTATGTGTTGTGAGATAGTGGTAATTTGTATTGATTAGAACTATTGCATTTCAAATTTCAAAGTCCTTGTGAAGGAACAGTGTGGTGGAAGGATTTTAAGTGCGCCTCGAAGAGGCTCCTTTCGAGTACTAGACACATGTTTTAGAACTTTTTAGGTTCCACGACATGCCAGTTTCCTCACGATGTTTTCCTTCACCGTTTGAGAGTACAGGCATTGTGCACATACATTTTTGAACAGAAAAACTCATTGGTGCACGACTGGTTTTGAACCCACGACCTTAATTCATTCAATAAAATCACAAGGACCACTTTGAAACGTCTTAAAGCTAGTTGACTCTAGGTGCCAGTTCCACGCGACCAAAGCCTAGAAGAACAGCCAACAAACTTACGGCTTGGTTCCTACAGTTCTTTTGTATAATCCTTGTTACAATGTAGTGCGTCCACAGAGGCTCCTTTCGAGCACATGTAACATGTTTAGAATTTTTTAGGTTCACGATGTTTTCCTTCACCGTAAATACTTAAATTATCACACCCAGAGAGAACAAACATCTATGTTTATCACACAAATATGTGTGGGGATCGAACCCACGGCCTACGGCGCAGAAGGCAGAGCTACTACCAACTGAGCTGTGAAGGCTGTCATTCTTTACTTGACAAAAAAAAATCGATAGCTTACGTCATTTGAATCTAAAGTTGATGATGCCATTTCTTATTATCTATTTGCCTAGAAAAGATAATGAGATTATAGTAATAATTTAGAAACAATTTATCAATTTATCGGAAACTTGAGAAATATTTTTTCTACAGACGGTCATATATTTCCTATATTGGTTACATTGGAACCACAATATTTGGACTGGCCTTTGACTAGCCTCTACTTACTTAATATGGTGACTTTCGAATCACATGTGTTCATGTAGTAGAGCTCTTTGTGTGTGGCTCGTCCGGGGAAGTACTACCACCAAGCAGCAACGCTGTGTTTCGGTTTGAAGAGTGTGGTAGTCGGTGTTATTACAGGCACACGAGGCTTAACATCTGCATGCCTCAAGTTGATGGACGCAGGGCAGTGCATCGTGGGGCACGTTCCTATTGTGCGTGACTTACGAGACAATGCTTTGATATAGGTGATGGTTACCACTTAACATCAGGACATCTGCTTGTTCCATCAGCTAGTTGTATAAAAAAAAGTGGAACTCCCCAGGTTTTAAGTGGGAAATCTGCCTATATCATCGTATTTAAAAGTTATATACGAAGCGAAGCAAACATCTATCATCACACATATGTATGTTCTGTGTGGGGATCAAACCCACGGCCTACCGCGCAGAAGGCAGAGCTACTACCAACTGTCCTATGAGGGCTGTCAAAGACAAAATTGTACAGACTATAATTAAAATTACCTACTTACTACCAAAAACTGTTATCAAATTTACTTATGGTACAATACGTATCTATAATTTAAATAGCTATACCTAGTCTACGAGGCGGCGACCGTGGCAAGGTTATTTCATTATTACCTAGTCTATCAGCTACTGCTGTGTCTACGACACGAGTGGTTGTTTACCTACATATACATATTGATTACTAGCTATCGTCAGTGGTTTTATTTTGGTAGTACCCGTAACCGAAGTCTGAGTTTAGTTTTCAGGGTTCCACATGAAATGAAAAATGAAATGAAAATTGTTATTGGCAATACCAAAATCAACAGTAAAGTGTCAGACTCTGTCTCCTGGAATAGCGTTAGCCGTGGCCCAAGAAACAGTACTCTAATAATCTACACTAATATTATAAAGAGGTAACATTTGTATTTTTGTATTTTTGTATGTAACGAATAGGCTCAAAAACTACTGGTCCGATTTCAAAAATTCTTTCACCATTAGAATGCTACATTATCCCTGAGTAACATAGGCTATATTATATTTACAAAAAAATCAGGGATCCTTACTAAAACTTCAATAATGTAACCCAAGGTGGAAAACAAAAACCTTACATCGCGTGCGCTGCGAAAACTATTGAAGATAGAACAAAATAATGTACTACGATTTTGTAGAACACGTCATCATCTACAAAAAATGTCGCGACAGCATATGTCTAACTATTATAGTTATGTCACAATAAGTGTTCTTTTATTATAAAAAATTAATTGAAATGCCTCCGCTAGAAAAGGGTCTTTATTTGTACCTTGGTATTAATCCTTATCCAAAAAAATAATTTCATAATTAAGACGGTTTCAATACCTATAGATTACTTCTTAAATTTTTCAAATCGGACATTCCATTCAAAAGATATGACGAAATTAAAAATGTTAACGGGTCCACGGGTCACGCGCGGGTTGCGATTTCACTCACTCAAGGAGAAGCGCGTGCAAATGTATGAAATAAGTAGACGCGAGGCTCGAACCCACGGTCTAAGTTTATCCTAAAATGTTCAAAAAATGTATGACCACCCATGCGAAGCTGGGACAGGCCGCTAGTATAAATATATATTTATACCTATGTAAGAAGCTATTTTCGACAGCCTTCACAGCTCAGCAGCTCTGCCTTCTGCGCCGTAGGCCGTGGGTTCGATCCCCACCGAGAATAAACATTTGTGTGATGAACATTGATGTTTGTTCTCTGTCTGGGTGTTATATAATATTATAAGTATGTATTTACAAAAAAAAAAGTATATATGTATTATATCAGCTATCTGGTTCCCATATCACAAGCTTTGGCTTAGTTTGGGGCGAGATAGTGCTGTGTGGAATGTCAACCGATATTTATTTTATTTTAATAAAATAAAAATAAAAATGTTGTTCATCCTTTGTGGGCATGTCACGTGTTGTGTCACGGTTATCAGCCTCTTAACCTTGATTTTACCTACTACAAATTCCATTTTCCAACTCAAAGATTCAAGAGCTGCGCCTGCGCCTACAAGCATTGTTATCAACAAACATAAAACCTTATCAAAATGAGGCTAACGGGCCAGCTGCCAGCCGCGCAAATATGTATATATATGAAACTAGCGGCCTGTCCCAGCTTCGCATGGATGGTCATAAATTTTTTGAACATTTTAGGATAAACTTAGACCGTGGGTTCGAGCCTCGCGTCTACTTATTTCATACATTTGCACGCGCTTCTCCTTGAGTGAGTGAAATCGCAACCCGCGCGTGACCCGTGGACCCGTAAACATTTTTAATTTCGTCATATCTTTTGAATGGAATGTCCGATTTGAAAAATTGAAGAAGTAATCTATAGGTATTGAAACCGTCTTAATTATGAAATGATTTATTTGGATAAGGATTAATACCAAGGTACAAATAAAGACCCTTTTCTAGCGGAGGCATTTCAATTAATTTTTTATAATAAAATAACACTTATTGTGACATAACTATAATAGTTAGACATATGCTGTCGCGACATTTTTTGTAGATGATGACGTTTCTACAAAATCGTAGTACATTATTTTGTTCTATCTTCAATAGTTTTCGCAGCGCACGCGATGTAAGGTTTTTGTTTTCCACCTTGGGTTACATTATTGAAGTTTTAGTAAGGATCCCTGATTTTTTTGTAAATATAACATAGCCTATGTTACTCAGGGATAATGTAGCATTCTAATGGTGAAAGAATTTTTGAAATCGGACCAGTAGTTTTTGAGCCTATTCGTTCCATACAAAAATACAAATGTTACCTCTTTATAATATTAGTGTAGATAGGTATTTAGCTAAGAGCTATCTAAGTATATGACAGCCTTCACAGCTCAGTTGGTAGTAGGTCTGCTTTATGCGCCTCAGGCCGTGGGTTCGATCCACACACAGAGCAAACATTTGTGTGATGAACATGTTTGTTCTCTGACTGGGTGTTATACAAGGTGTTCTAATACTTGTGTTAAAAAACTTCAGAGGGCTAAAGTACCCATGAATATGAATAACTTTTTTAAAGGAACAAAAACTGTGAACGCGAAAAAAAACAGCTGTTTCATACATTTTAGCCAGGTAGGTATTGAACTTTTGTATGAAACAGCTGTTTTTTTTTTAATTACTTTAGTCCCCTCAAGTTTTTAAGCACAAGTATTGGAACACCTAGTATAATTGATTGAGTGAGCGAAGCGAACGAAGATCTTACAATCAACTTGGGCGATTTGGCATTTTATGTATGTATGTATGTATGTATGTTATTATTATTACAAAACGTTTTCCATAGAAAAAGGGTCCAGATACGACTTTTTGTGAAAGAACATTTCCACTCATTTCTAGGAAACTAAATCCTTTGCATGGTTTCTACTCGGAACTCGTTTTTTTTCCATTGAAAATAAGTATAATAATACTTTTGTCGAATTTTCATTTCTGTGTATGTTTATTGTGTCATTTTTACAATCAATTTGACAGCATTTTTTTTTTAATTTAACGAAATCTTATTGCTTGATGAATAATTAACATTAAAAAAAAAGATTATGCTAACTGAAAGCCAAATAAAAGTTTTCACAGATAGCTTATGTAAAAAAAAACTCGAACGCAAGTCGGAAGTTTTTTTAGTATTTGTTAAAATTTCATCTGTCTAACTATCACGGTTCATGAGATACAGCCTGGTGACAGACGGACGGACAGCGGATTCTAAGTAATAGGGTCCCGTTTTACCCTTTGGGTACGGAACCCTAAAAACAGTAAAGTAGACGAGTACACAAAAAAAATTGATATAAAAGGAATAATTAAAGGAAAGGTTGAGGGAAGAGGAAGGCCAAGAATAAGTTACTTGAGCCAGATAGAAGAAAAGTTCGCTGTCATGTCGTATAAGGAAGTCAAGGAGGCATTGGAAAGACTCAATTGGAGGAAGCCATCTGAACCCCGTCAAGAGATAAGCTCTTACATTTAAAAAGAGAAAGGACCTTTCTTAATGTGGGTCTGGTCTATGTACGCCACATTGAAAAATTGGAAAAAATAAGAGATTAACATATAAGTGCAATTTCTTTAATTAGTAGGCAAATAAAGTTGTCACCTAAATGTTTATCTGGTCGAATTTTTCTATTTTGTGAACACTTCTGGGGACGCCATGACAGCAAAAGACAATTATGCAATTGACTTTTGACATGACATTGAATTTGGCATCGCTTTGACAGTTTTTCGTTTTTCTTGTTGCTGTCGTTGCGTGCGCGTTTTTCGTAATTTGTTTATCGTAACGTCGGACCTTTCTTAAACGAACTCGCAGTCTCGATACAAAAAAGGCCTGACGTAACGAAATACTAAAAACAAAAATAAGACTTGGCACTGATACTGTTGTCAAAATGACATTTCACGAATGTCAGTAAGCCATATTTTTTGTGCAATGTGTATCTCTCCTTGACCAAGAAAATCTTGATGGTCAAGAAAACGAAGTATAAACAAAGCAAATAAGCAGTTAAAACATATTGCTAAGCGATAATTATAAAGGGTATACTGTACACAGACCCGACGCCGGCTCCATATATTGATGAAACAGCTCCTTTGACTACAATCTCGTGAGTAAAAGTCAAAAAGAACTCAGTTGAATCACAAAGATCACTCTAAAACGTGTTAAAGCTAGGTAAATCTAGCCAGTTCTAAGGTAAACCAAAACGCGAGTGAACCCTGTATTCACCCATATAGTTACTCAGAAGGAGAAATTACCTCTATTGATATTTATGACAATGAGATGACAAGCGTTGCAGCTCGAATAGCGTCCAACGAAAATAATATAATGTCTCTATAAAATCTACTTCTAGGTACGAGTATGACATACAAGAAACTATGAGTATTTGTACCAAAATGTTTTATAATAGTTGTTCTTGGGTGCAATATATCAAATGTCTTAATGCGTATTGAAACGGATTTGACGTTAGAAGGGAAAATTTTAGGTAAGTATTGAAATGTGGTTAGGGAGACGATTATGCCACGTCATAAACGTTATTACTATGATAAAAGTAATTCCAATAGATATTTTTTTTAAAGACTAGCTCTTATTTGAATGCTTTCAAAAGAAAATAAGAAAAAAATCCAATTATTTCCCTTAAATTTGTATTAACTAATTAATATAAAATCTTGCCGCGAGATTTACCCGTGTAAATAAACAAGAAAATACAATATTCTTGAAACTTTTAAAATGAAATATAAAAAGTAAATCAGCTATTCGTAAATTCGCACTTTTTTTCATAAATTATTTTTTTAATTTTGTTTATTAATTAAATATTACATGTAATATTTTTTTTAAGCTTTGCATTTAACTAAGTAATTACGAAAATACTAGCAAAAATTAATAAAACACGTTTATAAACATATTTACGAAATAATCACTTATTTTTAAACAGAGTTGCAATATCACACGAATCATTCCAACCTTTAACACGCACACAGTCGCATCTAATTTTATAGCCACGCACACTTGCACCCTATCAACAAACAGCCACACAAATCTCGACTTTATCATAACCACTTAAGGTTGTATTCCAAAATGATGGAGATGGGCCTTTACTTGTCGAAAAGTACGCTGTACGTGAACCTGAGACTGACGATTGCTTTACCAATTCGTTTCTTATCTCATTGAAATAAAATCGAAAATCCTATAGCAATGTATAGTTCTTTATTAGCTTGGAATAGAGTTTGTTTTGGATTGCATTAGTTTTGTTGGGATATAGGAAATGACGTAACGCATTAATTAATAGTTTTTATAATATTACGGTTAGACTAGCTTCCGGCTGCGTCTTCACTTGCATGAAGGAAATATGTTTTTTTTATACAATTAGCTGATGGAACAAGCAGATGGCCCACCTGATGTTAAGTGGTAACCATCACCAATAACAAAGCATTGCCTCGTAAGTCACGCACGATAGGAACGTGCCCTACGATGCACTGCCCTGCGTCCATCAACTTGAGGCATACAGATGTTAAGCCTCATGTGTCTGTAATTACACCGGCAACCACACTCTTCAAACGGAAACACAGCATTGCTGCTTGGCGGTAGAAAAAGGCGTGGTGGTAGTACTTCCCCGGACGAGCCACACACAAAGAGCTCTACTACTCCTAAAATGTATAATTATGTATGTATAAATAAATATTGGTGGACTTTCCACACAGCACTATCTAGCCCCAAACTAAGCCAAAGCTTGTAATATGGGACCCAGCTGATAGCTGATAAAATACTTATAAACTTTTTTTTTGGAAATTGTTCACATCTTAGTTGGTTGGCTCTACCTTCTGCGCCGTAGTCCGTGGGTTCGATCCCCACACAGAACAAACATTCGTGTGATAAACATAGATGTTTGTTGTCTGTCTGGGTGTTATATAATATTAAAAATATGTATTTACAAATATTATACAAGGTGTTCCAATAAAACTTTTGGGGGGGCTAAAGTACCCATCAATATGAATAACTTTTTCTAAGGAACCAATACTGTGAACGCGAAAAAAAAAACAGCTGTTTCATACATTTTAGCTAGGTATTGAACTTTTGTACAAAAATAAAAAAATATTATACGAGGCAATGCTTTGTTATAGGTGATGGTTACCACTTAACATCAGCCTGTTCCATTAAATAGAAGTATTAAAAAAAGGATTTTAATACCAGCATCACTTGTAATTCTATCTGCGTCCCTACCCCTAATCTAACACTTAATGCGTTGATTTGCAGCATAGAGGGTGGAATACGGATAACACCCTTCCCAACGCGGGGGTAGGTTAAAATTAAATTAATATTATGTAGACTTTCCACACAGCACTATCTAGCCCCAAACTAAGCTAAGAGCTGATTTCACCATGCTCTGTTAGTTACTAATCAAGGATTAACAGGCCGTTAAATCTAACCTTAGCTGTCAAACGCGTACATTTTGACATATTTAACGGCCCTTTAATCCTTTGTCAATCTAACAGAGCATGGTGAATACAGGCCTAAAGCTTGTAATATGTGAACCAGATAACTGATATAATACCTTCTTAATAGGGTGTTTCAATAATTGGGCTTAAAACTTCAGTGGGCTAAAGTACCCATCAATATGAATAACTTTTTCTAAGGAACCAACACTGTGAACGTGAAAAAAAAACAGCTGTTTCATACAAAAGTTCAATACCTACCTGGCTAAAATGTATGAAACAGCTGTTTTTTTGGCGTTCACAGTGTTGGTTCCTTAGAATAAGTTATTCATATTGATGGGTACTTTAGCCCCCTGAAGTTTTAAATACAAGTATTGGAACACCTTGTATAAATATTAAAGATAAAAAAAACGGCTCGCTATCGATCGCGCCTTCAAGCTGAAGCCATCCTTGGCCCCGATGCATTAATGTTTCTCTGCCATGGCAGCTCGCGACATGTTCCAATAATTTTTAAATTATATTGTACGCGTTTAGGTAAGCGTAGTGTAGGACGCCCTCCGACGAGGTGGGGCGACGATCTGCGAAATGTAGCTGGCAAACATTGGATGAGAAGAGCCGAAGACCGGGCTCAGTGGCACGTCTTGGGAGAGACCTACGTCCAGCAGTGGACGAACATAGGTTGATGATGATGATGATTGTACTAGCTGGTGCCCGCGACTTCGTCTGCGCAGGATTAGTATTTCGAGAAGCTTATATTAGCGTGGCGTAATACATATGTGTAACTCTAGCGGTTTTGGCAGAATAGCTCGCAGATGGTAGATTTTTTCCTACTTGACACTTATCGTCATATTTTGGACAATTCACACAATATCTTTATAAATTGTAGCCTATGTGTTATTCTGAATAGCTATATTATTGTAAAGTTTCATTAAAATCCAGTAGTTTTTACGTGAAAGAGTAACAAACAACCATACTTTCAAACTTTCGCGTTTATAATATTAGTAGGATAGGATACTTATCTAGTGACATATTTAGACAAATATTGCCGCTAATTATTAAACTTTTTATATGCGATATCAGACTTGCCAGCGAGTGTACCGTGTCGTACTCGAAAAGTTATTCCGAGTGGCGTGGTAGCGTCAGCAGAACAACCAAAGTGGCCCAACTGTAATAGCAAATTCAAAAACTTATAAAAAGAAAACTTTGTACAAAAGCTTACTATAAAATATCTGATTATATAGATGACAAAAAAGCTTGGGACTGATCTATGCTCCATCTCATTAAAAACACTAAACAATTAAGTAGGTACCATTATAAAATTGTAAAAAGGATCATACAAAAAAACGCTAGGAACCAAGCCGTTAGTTTCTTGCCCGTTCTTCTAGGCTTTGGTCGCGAGGAACTGGCGGTAGATTCACCTAGTATATAAGACGTTTCAAAGTGATCCTTGTGATTGTACTGAATAAAGACCGTTTTGATTTTGATTTTGATTTTGTGTGTTCGCGAGAACAGGAAGATGATGAGAGGAATCCCTTGGTTTTTAGTTTGCGTCTCCGAAATGAAATCACACGACAATTCACTGACCTTTGATAGCGAACTTCAGCGTGCCCAGCTCGCCTGTAGCGTCTTCTTCACCTGTGTTGTTGTTAATTGTCCACCACAACGAAATGCTATAGTTCATTCAACAGATCCGAAAACACAAGCACCAACATATTTAATTATCCAAAGTTTTGACCGCACGCGCACGTTGTAACAATCCGAGCAGAATCGCCATGTTTTTTTCTCTTAGTTCCGAGTAGTGTCGTGTGATGGCGCCACTTTCAAGAAGATCCGAGAGGCATCCGTTCACGAATCGCAGACAAGCAAATTGCCGCCAAATTCAAGTCAAGAGGCGCAAACAGTGTGTGTATTCTTATTCCGGGTTCATTGCATTACGGTATTCTTATAACAAACAAATGAAATAGATTTTTAAAGTCAATAAAACCGGCCAAGTGCGAGTCGGACTCGTACCATCATCATCATCTTCCTGCCCTTGTCCCACTTCATGTGGGGTCGGCACAACAGGTTTTTTCTCTCCACTTTGCTCTGCAATCCGTCATCTCATTAGTCACTCCTTTCTTTCCCATGTCATCTTTCACACAATCCATCCATCTTTTCTTTGGCCTACCTCTACTCCTTTACCCATACACATTCATATCTAACACATTCGTAACATGACATTCATCCCTTCTCATAACATGCCTATACCACGATAAAAACGGCAAAAAAGTCACGCTTGTTGTATGAGAGCCCCCTTAAATATTTATTTCATTCTGTTTTTTAGTATTAGTTGTTATAGCGGCAACAGAAATACATCATGTGTGAAAATTTCAACTGTTTATGAGAAACAGCCTGGTTGCAGTCTATGAGATACAGCCTGGTTGCAGACGGACAGAGACAGACGGACGGACAGCGGAGTCTTAGTATTACTATATTACGGGTCCCATTTTACCCTTTGGGTACGGAACCCGGAATGGAGATTTGAGGCAACTTTGTGTTCACTTTTCAACCTACAGGACCTAAAAAAAAGAGGAAGTTCTCAATTCGGTTCAGTAGATTGGTTTTAAAATCTAAATAACAGGAAAAAGTTATGTCATCCAAGTAAATCAAATTGTAACAAGGATCATCCTACCTACTAATATTATAAACGCGAAAGTTTGTAAGTATGGATGGATGGATGGATGGATGGATGGATGGATGGATGGATGGATGGATGGAGTGATGGATGGATGGGTGGATGGATGGATGGATGGATGGATGGATGGATGGATGGATGGATGGATGGATGGATGGATGGATGGATGGATGGATGGATGGATGGATGGATGGATGGATGGATGGATGGATGGATGGATGGATGGATGGATGGATGGATGGATGGATGGATGGATGTTTGTTACTCTTTCACATAAAAACTACTTGTGATTTTACTGATTATACTTTTTGAGTTTGACAAATTGCGTATTTGAAAGCCATGTTTCTGCTGACGCTACAGGCAGAGGAGCCTTCGATTTCAGGTGGCTTACGGACACAAAAAGTAAAAGAGTAAGTTCCAATTCAACGGTTTTTCAGAAAACGTTTGAACATATCTCTTGTTTTAGTATTTTTTAATCATTACTAGCGGAATCTTGCCTATTTCTGCCGCCAAGCAGCAACGCTGTGTTTCCGTTTGAAGAGTGTGGTTGCCGGTGTAATTACAGGCACATGAGGCTTAACATCTGTATGCCTCAAGTTGATGGACATAAGACTTTATCACCATTGACAATATTAAGGTCAAATTGTGATAAAGTCTAGTGTTAAAATGAAAAATGACAAAGTTAAGGCTAGTTTAAATGTTAAGTTATAAAAATAGCATAAAATAAGTAGGTATGTAGATAAATTCTAACAGCGGCGATGGGCTTGCAACCTGTCACGTATGGAATACCAACTACTGCAAAATGTGGGTATGTGCCAATTGTAATGATTGGACGTATCTCTGACTACCCCCCTCAGACGTCTTCAAAAGAATCAGACGTTAGTACTTGGTACTAAGAGATCTGGAGGGATATCTACCGTGCCTGGGATCAAGTCGTGAAGCTGTTTCAGTTTTTCAGATAAATCATTTTCAATGTTAAAGGTTAGTGTTAAGGTTAATTAATTATTCAAAACTAGCTGGCGCCCGCGACTTCGTCTGCGCAGGATTAGTATTTCGAGTAGCTTATATTAGCGTGGCGTAGTACCTACATATATGTAACTCTAGCGGTTTTGGCAGCGCACGCCAGAATACTTCTTCTTCTCTCCGTTTATGGCTCCTGTCCGTCATTCGACAGACAATCTTGCCAATGTCAAGTGATTTGTATTGAATAAATACTTTTTAGTCAAGTCAGTCTATAGTCAAGTCGGCCGTCATTTGTTTTGAAGAAAATGGTGGCGGTTTTCTTCAAAACATTGGAAACATTTTCGGTCAAATCAGGATATCACAATACACTTTCATTCCAAATGTTTACACTTTGTGCTAAAACCTCAAGTAATGTTGGTTAAAATACCACCGAAATTACACAACACAGCTCAAAATAACACTAGAAAAACAAATAAAATGAAAAAGCTATGTTGCTTCCCAAAATGTCAGAAAATGAATCGCACGCAGATGGTAGATTTTTTCCTACTTACTTGACACTTATCGTTATATTTTGGACAATTCACACAATATCTTTATAAATTGTAGCCTTTGTGTTATTCTGATGTATAAGCTATATAATTGTAAAGTTTCATTAAAATCCATTCAGTAGTTTTTACGTGAAAGAGTAACAAATATCCATCCATACATACTTACAAACTTTCGCGTTTTTATAATATTAGTAGGATTAAGTATATTAAGGATTTTTTTTTTATACTACTAGCTGATGAAACAAGCAGATGGCCCACCTGATGTTAAGTGTTCATTTATAATAAGAAATTGACATTATTAAGGTCAAATTGTGATCAAGTCGAGTGTTTAAATGAAAAATGTCAAAGTTAAGGCTAGTTTAAATGTTAAGTTACAAAAAAATTATGAAATAAGGTGTGTAGATAAAAAAATTTCAATGTTAAGGTATTTATTCAATAAAATCACAAGGATCACTTTGAAACGTCTTAAAGCTAGGTGATTCTATGTGCCAGTTCCACGCGACCAAAGCCTAGAAGAACAGGCAACAAACTTACGGCTTGGTTCCTTATTAATTAATGCTGTAATAATCGGTCCCTAACATTGTTTTGGTAGGATCAAGAGAAGATGGTCGACGGTTATCTGCGTCGTAACTTGCCACGATGACTAAAAATAACAGGAATCTAATTGAATAGATATTTTATTATTTCCATTATCCAATTATGTGAAAGTATTTTACAATCCAGTCGTTTAGTTTTCAACGTATTTAGGTTTAGGGTTCCGTAACCAAGTAAGTTTGTTGGCTGTTCTTCTAGGCTTGGTCCCGTGGAACTGGCACCTAGAGGCGAAGACAAGAGCTAATGTACCTCTCACTCGCACGTTTCGACATGTTGACATAAAAATACTAAACTCATTTTTCGAAAAATTGAAATCGACCATTTTTATCGATATAAGTTTTCCACCCGATATGGACTGACGACATTGTCAGGATCGCGGGAAGTCGGTGGATGGAGAGGGCTCGGAATCGTTCTTCCTGGAAATGTATAGGGGAGGCCTATGTCCAGCAGTGGACTTCTTTGGGCTGATGATGATGATGATGATGATGATGATGATGATGAAGTTTTCCTACTCAAAAGTTTGTTCAAGTGCAAAAACTAGTAGGTAAAGCCAGGGCCGGATTTAGGGGAGGGCAAACGGGGCGATGGCCCCGGGGCCTCCACAAACGGGGGGCCCCCACAATAGACTCTTCGGAAAAAAAATCTTTCAAATTCCAACTAGTAAACACTAGTAAACATCTTCTTTTCCTTTGATATTTTTTTTTTGCTATTTTACCTTTACCTACAACCTATGTACTTTGTACATACATGATTATTTGATTATATTAATCTTAAATAACAGAAATCATTGATCTATATTTGTTAACTCCAATCAGGCAATCAGTGAAATATCAAAATCTCAAATGGCCCTAATAAGCACTTCCAATTCACTACCCATCTTGGAGGTGTACCTCAATCATTTAATGGCTGAGTGGGGTGGTACTTGCCCGCAACCTCGGAGGTTGGGTATTCGATTCCGTGTCTCGACAATTTTTTTTCTTATATACGTATACAAATAAATTAATTTTTTAGGAAAATCATTTGGGGCTTGGGGCCTCCGCTCCTTTATTGCCCCGGGGCCTCTGGACCTCTAAATCCGGCCCTGGGTAAAGCAAACTTTTGAGTAGGAAAACAAATATCTACTAGTAGTTCGCCCCGAACTGAGATCTCGTGATGCGAACCGACGAACGCATCAAAACTTTGAGTCGGTAGTAGTCAGAGGCAAGTCCAAACATTATCTTTGGACTTTTTTTGACTACCGCCTACTAACTTGGTATGGTTACCAAGTTTCAACTCTATTGGCCTATTTATTGAAGAGTTCCTTTGAACAGACCTTGGCTCCATCATCAGACATGGTCGTCGTCACCATTTTATGAGAACTGAGTACCTCCTTAATTTATTTCAAGAAAAAAAAATAAGAAAAATCAAAGGAACTGACCGACCAGTAGAAAAACCTTGATGTCAACGAAACTCTTAGAGATGGGAGCTCTTGGATCGCTGGTTATCTTAATTTAACTTTTTAAATTTTATCTCGAAAACCGAGCGTCCCAAAAAAAAAGTAAAAATTGTTTTGGAATGTCCAAACAAAGCCCTTTCATATGACATGTAACTTGATTTTTTTATGTAACTTTTTTTATTTTTGCCCTCTTAAAAAACCCCATATCTCAAAAACCCTTCATCCGATTTTACTCATATACTTACCAGTAAATTTCTCAAGTACAAGCTATCGACTTATCAAATTTCATGCAGATCGGTTCAACGGTTCTAAAGTTATCGCCAGACAAACATACATACATACATACATACATACATACATACATACATACATACATAAAATGCCAAATCGCCCAAGTTGAAACTAAGATCTTCGTTCGCTTCGCTCACTCGATCAATTAAAATGTTTTTTTTTACTAAACTGTTTGCATTTTTAATGAACTAGTTGATGTAAGAAGCAAATGGCCCACCTGATGTTAAGTGGTAACCATCACCTATAACAAAGCATTGCCTCGTAAGTCACGCACGTTAGGAACGTGACCTACGATGCACTGCAGCTTCCATCAACTTGAGGCATACAGATAAATAAATAAATAAATAAATAATGGTGGATATTCCACACAGCACTGTCTCGCCCCAAACTAAGCCAAAGCTTGTAATATGGGAACCAGACAGCTGATAAACTACTTACCTACTTTTTTTTTTTTTGTAAATACATACTTATAATACTAGTAGTTCGCCCCGAACTGAGATCTCGTGATGCGACCCAACGAACGCATCAAAACTTTGAGAAGGTGGTAGTCAGAGGACTAGCCTCTGACTACCGCCTACTAACTTGGTACGGTAACCAAGTTTCAACTCTATTGGCCTATTTATTGAAGAGTTCCGTTGAAAAGACCTTGGCTCCATCATCAGACCTGGTCGTTGTCACTATTTTATGAGAACTGAGTACCTCCTTAATTTATTTCAAGAAAAAAAAAATAAGAAAAAGCAAAGGAACTGGCCGACCAGTAGAAAAACCTTGATGCCAACGAAACTCTTAGAGATGGGAGCTCTTGGATCGCTGGTTTTTTTAATTTAACTTTTTTGTTGTATCTCAAAAACCAAGCGCCTCAAAAAAAAAGTAAAAATTGTTTTGGAATGTCCAAAAAAAGCCCTTTCATATGACATGTAATTTGATTTTTTTAAGTCAATTTTTTTTATTTTTGCCCTGTTATAAACCCCATATCTCAAAAACCCTTCATCCGATTTTACTCATATACTTACCAGTAAATTTCTCAAGGACAAGCTATCGACATATCAAATTTCATGCAGATCGGATCAACGGTTCTAAAGTTATTGCCAGACAAACATACATACATACATACATACATACATACATAAAATGCCAAATCGCCCAAGTTGAAACTAAGATCTTCGTTCGCTTCGCTCACTCGATCAATTATATAACACCCAGACAGAGAACAAATCTATGTTTATCACACAAATGTTTGTTCTCGGCGGGTATCGAACCCACGGCCTACGGCACAGAAGGCAGAGCTACTACCAACTGAGCCGTGAAGGCTGTCACGATGTCAAGATGTTAAGCCTCATGTGCCTGTAGTTACACCGGCAACCACACTCTTCAAACGGAAACACAGCGTTGCTGCTTGGCGGCAGAAAAAGGCTGGTAGTACTTCCCCGGACGAGCCACACACAAAGAGCTCTACTACTCATGAAATCCATATTTTGGTAATGAATATCCATAGTTAGATATAAAATGTATTGAACCCTCTTTATTTTACAGTCTTTTCGCTTGGCTGTTTAGTAAATTGATTACAACAATAAAATAGTCAGTGAAAGTTACAAAATATTTTTAGGCAATGGGTACTTCTGACGTGTTTCTGTAATGAATTTCATCAATAATGTTATTTATAACTACAACTTATTTACAAAGGCAGAAGGTATTCATTCAGTTGAATAACAAGGATCACTTTGAAACGTCTTCTCTCTTGTCGTGTCACTAGTTTCTTTCGAAACAGTGTGGTGAAAGGATTCTTAGTGCGCCTCAAGAGGCTCCTTTCGAGCACTTGACACATGTTATAGAACTTTTTAGGTTTTACGACATGCCGGTTTCCTCACGATGTTCCTCACTCTTGTACAACACCTTAGTCCGAAGCATACTTGAATATTGCCCTGTTGTGTGGAGACCTCACTATGCCACCCATATACTTAGAATTGAGCGGATTCAGAAGCGTTTTTTATGGCACCTCACTTATGCAGCTAACATTGCCAAAATCAAGATATCGTATACACAAAGACTCCAGCATTTCAGGATGTCATCTCTTTAAAAACGAGGAACACAACTAGACTTAATATTCTTGTTTAAAGTGCTGAATAACAATGAGTCAATGGTAAAACCGCAAACATTAGGGAGGACTATATCTAGCAGTGGACTGATACCGGCTGGTGATGATGATGATACTTCAATAACTCATCTCGCTCAATACTACGCTGGTACTAATCTAAGATTTTTTTATATATACTTAATATTAATTTGCAAAGAAAATTATAGTAAGCATATAATATTAATTATCAAAGAAAACTACTACATGTATTTACATGCATATGTACAAAATTAATTAATACATGTATTTACAAAATGTGCCTTCAACATTAGAAACAGTTGAGCTATCTGCAGATAAACGATCTAGAGATAGCTCAACCGATCCAAATCAGTGCCATTCGGAAGCGTCCCCAAGATACTGCATTGCCACGTTGAATGGATTGGCAACTTTTTATTACAAAGATTTAAAAAAAAAACTTAGTGATTTCCTTAACTGTAGTATACACTATAAAACTCAATAAAAAATATATTAGATTACGCAAGGTAGGTCAAAATGTCTGTATTTTTTTAAGGGCTTTGTCGCTGGGCGACCACACTGCCTATAATAAAACATAAAAAAAAAATACATCTCGTATCAAAACTTAATTTACCTACATGTCTGTATTTGTTTATATCAATATATAAACATTGTACCAGAATAGTGTATTCTAAATTCAAAATACAATTCGTATTATAAAGTAGGTATACAAAGCTATTCGAACTCATTCTCACGCACTAAAAGAGTTCGAAATTTGAATACGCTTAAGTTTAGTGACCATAGACAAGCTCCTAGCCAAAGTTTAGTTTCAAGTATTTTATTTTATTTCAATGTTGGCATCATTAAAAAATATAATCGGGCAGGTTGGCAGCCCTGGGCTGTGGAGCGCCGCGTCACTGGTAAATAATTGCTAAACTGAAAAACTGTAGAGACTGCCATTTTGTTGTCTTTGTTGAAGCTAATCGAAAATACGGGAAATATTTTAATTTTATAGCATTCATTGAACAAACAAAAAAGTTTTTTTTTTAAGTTGTTAATGATGTTAAGTGGTAACCATGACCAACAACAAAGCATTGCATCGTAAGTCACGCTCGATAGGAACTTGACCTATACGATGCCACTACCCTGCGTCTATCAACGTAAGGCATACAGATGTTAAGCCTCATGTGCCTATTATTTCACCGGCAACCACACTCTTCAACCCGAAACACAGCAACGCTGCTTGGCGGCAGAAAAAGGCGTGGTGGTAGTTCTTCCTCGGACAAGCTCGTCAAAAAGAGCTCTAACACTCCTAAAACATATGTGAAATATTATTATTTTGTAGCACTAGCGCCATTTCACAGCCTTCACAGCTCAGTTGGTAGTTTTGCTTCGTTTAGGATAAAATAGTGCTGTTTGAAATAACTACTTTTTTTATTAACTTTAAAGTATACTGCTAACAATTTATGTATAATACTAACGACCCGCCCCGGCTTCGCACGGTTATTGTGGGTTATCCCTAAGAGATTATGCTTTTATTATGCATATAAACCTTCCTCTTGAATCACTCTTTGTTTTATACTATGTAGTGATTATGAATCATTTTGGCCGATTATATAACTAAGTTTCGCTAGATCAAGTAGGTACCTGAATACCTTTAGGTACTTAAGATTCGCTTATCTTTTTGAATAACTGAAATAAAAACATAGATTGGACGGCACTATTATTATTATTATTATTAAAACGTGTACCTTCATGAACTAAACCCACCTGACGATGAGGTGTACTGAAAGTACACCGGAAGTAAACGAGGTCGAGTTGAGAGTGGCAGTTCAGAGGCTTAGAGCCAAAACTACGGTCTTACACACTGACGGCATGCAATACTGTGGAAGCATAAGTTTTGAAAAAAAAAATAACATTGGGTTTGACCTTACCATGGATTTTTATTTCTGAATATTGCTTGTTAGTAACAAGTTAACTCTAACGATTATATTGTATATTTTGAACGTAGAATTTTATAAAAATAGTAAAGAAACAAAATAATTTGTATCACAAAATCAGCACAATCTTTATTAACCAACTAGGTATGTGAGTTGGATGCGTACGAGAAATTTAGGAGAATACTGCTGCCAATTAACGATTCTTACATAAATATTATATTTTGTAATATGTTAGTATTAATTATTATTACTTCGTCAGAGATCTGATCAGAATCAATCCAAATTCGAATTTTGTATTTTTTTTGTATTGAACTGAATCAAGACAGTTTTTTTTATGTTACAAATTAAAAATTCTATTAAAAAAATATGATTTCCAAACACTTTTCTGATATTCTTATTTTTTTATCAAATCACTTGTTTCAATTTACCACTCGTATGTACGTTTAAGCGCTATCAGTTATTTGTGTAGTATGAACTCTAGATAAGATAACTGCTTCGAACGATATCCGCGCGACCGATTTGGGAGAGTTCAGTTGAGTCATTTACAATTTTACATTAAAGATTTTTTTATTATAAATACTGTTCAAAAACCCAAAAACCGAAATGCTTGTGATTGGCCAATGCGCGATGACAGCAATGCACATCAGCCAGTCACCAACTAATAAGTATAAGTGGAAACTTACACATATTTAAAGTCTTTTTTTTTATACAACCAGCTGATGGAACAAGCAGATGGCCCACCTGATGTTAAGTGGTAACCATCACCTATAACAAAGCATTACCTCATAAGTCACGCACGATAGGAACGTGCCCTACGATGAACTGCCCTGCGTCCATCAACTTGAGCGACACAGATGTTAAGCTTCATATGCCTTATAATTACACTGGCAACCACACTCTTCAAACCGAAACACAGCCTTGTTGCCACACACAAAGAGCTCTACTACTCTTTTCGAGCACCTAACACATATTTTAGAACTTTCCAGGTTCTACAACATGTGGGTTTCCTCACGATGTTTTCCTTCGCCCTTTGAGAGCACTGTGCACATTATTTTTTAGATAAAAGTAAAATGGATGAACTCAAATCAATAAAATGTTTAGTATCAAATCGTCTCCACGGCTTTCTATGTTTAAAAGTCGTCACATGGCGACGCGGGCCGAGTGTATTGTGCGAAGGATACCAGCGGTCTTGATACTTGCGTTATTATTATTATTACTTTTATTTATTTACTACTTTTGTCGAAAAATATTTTATGAATACGTAGTGTTTAATTATTCGCTTCGTTAGTACATAATTTAAATTATAAGTTAATATTGTAAACTAAATAATACAAACTGCATGGTATATTGCGTAAAGCCAAAAGGTATTTAATTTATTCAATTGAATGTAGTTGCACGCGACCAACAGCGAGGAACAGGCAACAAACTAAGCTTTAAGCTTAGTTTGTTGGTTCCTACCGTTATTTCATACGAGGTTCCTCACCTTAACTTACCTAAAGTTAAGGTGAGGAACTGGTAAGTTAAGCTATGATAGCTTACCCAAGAGAGATCAAGACCTGTATCAGTTATTTCTATTTTTCAATCATATCTTATTTAAAATACAAAGAGCGAATGATTAAATCTCTCATAAATAAATTGTAAACAAGTGTGTGCTCTATAATTTCCGAAAAACCTATAAAAATTAGCTGGTTCTAAAAAAACCTGTTTTGTATCCATCAACTATTTGTATTAAATATTACCGTGTGCTGCATGTGACGTACGGCAATAACGCTCGAATACAGTACTTAGGTGATTTTAATTTCGTTGCTAATCGTATGGTTGCCATTCGTTAAGAGGCAGGTCATGTATTTTTAATAGGCATAAGTAACCGCACAACATCAGCTGACCCATCTGTTTGTTTAATCACTCTTTCTCACTAAACGAAATACTCCAAATGTTCAAAATTATAGTATTTATAGCTGATACGATGTAAAGATATCGTTCCGCCTTAAAAATCACACGTCGTCAGTCAATCGTCCATTAACCACAAATTAAGTCTAATTAAATGACATAAACTTTTTTCATAAAATACCAAGACTACATGAACCGAGTGTAAAAATCCCATAGAGTCTACAAAATTACTCTTCAAGTAACGCAAGGGATTCTCACGGTTATGCGAACGGAATAAGAGTCAATTTGGTCTGTGAGTGGAAAAGCAATAGGTATTGGTGTGTGGTGCAAGTGTAAGCTAAATATTACAGTTTTTCAATGTTTTGTTATAACAAAGGATTGTTTAAGATACATATTTAAAACTTTCATGTAAAGCTTAACAAAAACCTATATAAGTCAGGGATATACGTAATTATAAATTAAAAAAAAAAAAAAAATAATTAAATCATCATCTGAGTCTAGGGTTGCCAGATGGCCGAGAATTCCGGGAAAGTCCCGGAATTTCACGTGTGGTCCCGTGTCCAGTAATTACACTTTACTGTCCCGAAATTCATGATCACTAGTTCTTTTCCACAAATTAACGACACCACGTCGCGGCGCGCATACCTAGGTACAACTAAAAATTTTAATATATGATTGTGTATGGTATGGATACGAATTGCAGTGTGTTAATTAATATCTAGATTTTATCAAAAATAAATATGTTTTTAAAGTCATTGGTTTTTCCTTAAGTCTAAAAAAGTACCTAACTAGTAATTTTGCCTAATATTTTTTCTATTGCCCGTCCAACAGCAAACATTTGTAGTTGGATTTGGACTCTAATAACTCCAACTCCGTTTGTGACTCCAGAAATGTCCAGGAAATGATAAGCCCGTATCTGGCAACCCTATCTGAGTCATAGGTATAGCTATATAAGTAAGTATGTATGTATATAAGTATGTAAGTATTTATAGAATGTAATAATAAATATTGGTGGAAATTCCACACAGCATCTAGCCACTATGATGTTTATCACACAAATATTTATTCGCATGGAGATCGAACACACGCCCTACAGCACAGAAGGCATAGCCACTACCAACTGAGCTGTGAGAGCTGTCAGAAACCGATTAGCCAATTTATTTGAATAAGAGGTAATTTAACCATGCTCTGGTTAGATTAACAAAGTGTTAAAGGGCCGTTAAATACTTCAAAATGTACGCGTTTGACATCTAAGGTTAGATTTAACGGCCTTTTAATCCTTTATTAGTAACTAACAGAGCATAGTGAAATCAGCTCTAAGCCATGTTTATCCAAACCGCTATCGCTTCAGCCTATGCCACAGACATCGTCTCAACAGTAATTTCATCCATGAAATAGTTGGCGCTACCAAATAGGGATTAGAGAGAGACAACACGCGCATTACAACAAGTGCGAGGGAGACAGCGAATCGGCCGTTCGTAGAAGCACGCTCTCGATTTTTGAGGTTTCCTTAGATATACGGTTTTTAGGGTCCCGTGGAAAACAATAAAGGGTTAGGTAATAAATTATACAAGTATATATTGGTGGGCTTTCCACACAGCACTATCTAGCCCCAAACTAAGCCAAAGCTTGTCATATGGGAACCAGATACTTAGCTGATATAATACATATATGTATACTTTTTTTTGTAAACTTAAAATATAATAACTCCCAGACAGAGAACAAACATCTATGTTCATCACACGAATGTTTGTTCTGTGTGGGGATCGAACCCACAGCGTTGAATGAAGCGTAGTGTCTTAAATTTGATTATGTTTACCTTTTTCTGTTTTGCCTACGCCTCACCAAATTCGGTTGGCACCACACTGGAGCTTTAATATTGTATACTACATTGTAACAAGGATCATACAAAAAAACGGTAGGAACCAAGCCGTAAGTTTGTTGGCTGTTCTTCTAGGCTTCGGTCGCGTGGAACTGGCACCTAGAGTCACCTAGCTTTAAGACGTTTCAAAGTGATCCTGGCGATTTTATTGAATAAATACCTTTTGACTTTGACTTTGACAGCCTACGGCGCAGAAGACAGAGCCACTACCAACTGAGCTGTGAGGCCGGAAGTAGCCCAATAACAAAGTTATTTAACAAACACTATTAGCATTGAATTAACAAACAATACTTATGCGTTTCCTACTTATATTTATTTGTTACTAGCTGGTGCCCGCGACTTCGTCTGCGCAGGATTAGTATTTCGAGTAGCTTATATTAGCGTGGCGTAGTACATATGTGTAACTCTAGCGGTTGTGGCAGCGCACGCCAGAATAGCTCGCAGATGGTAGATTAGATTTTTTCTACCTTCTTGACACTTATCGTCATATTTTTGTCAATTCACACAATATCTTTATAAATTGTAGACTATGTGTTATTCTGATGTATAAGCTATATTATTGTAAAGTTTCATTAAAATCCATTCAGTAGTTTTTACGTGAAAGAGTAACAAACATCCATCCATCCATCCATCCATTCTTACAAACTTTCGCGTTTATAATATTAGTAGGATTTATCTCTTTCTTGTCGTGTTATAGTTTCTTTCGAAACAGTGTGGTAAAAGGATTTTAAGTGCGCATCAAGGCTCCTTATCACATGTTAAAGAACTTTTTAGGTTCTACGACATGCCGGTTTCCTCACGATGTTTTCCTTCACCGTTTGAAAGTACTGGCACTTAAATTTTTGAACAGAAAAACTCATTGGTGCACGACCGATTTCGAACACACGACCTTAGGATTGGAAGGCGGAGCCGCTACCACTAGACCCACTCTCAGTGCTCTCGGTTTTTATTTAAGGACGCCATTTTTCCTTATTTTATTTATCTGTCATGGCTGATCATGGCTGTCATGTCAATCTTGACACCATTTCTAAATCCTTCGAGAATACGAAAATACGTACCAATCACTAAAATAAAGATAATTACCGTCGTTAAGATAATAAAGTTTATTTATAATGATTACTTGTTCACTGATTTACAAAGAAAATTACAATGAATACAAGTATGTATTTGCAAAACATACAAAATACAATGAAACAGTTGAGCTATCTGCAACAGTAGACCGTCGCAAACAATCTAGAGATAGCTCAACTGATCCAAATCTAATATAAAAAAACAACTAGTCTTTTTTTTGCATTTCGTATCAAATATAT
The DNA here is from genome assembly GCA_932294275.1 of Chloroclysta siterata. Classification (NCBI taxonomy): domain Eukaryota; kingdom Metazoa; phylum Arthropoda; class Insecta; order Lepidoptera; family Geometridae; genus Chloroclysta; species Chloroclysta siterata. The sequence continues at coordinate 7,027,445 of OW028595.1, forward strand.
GTTCATCACACAACAAAAAATATACAAATTTTTGTATTTGTATCTTTGTTCTCGGTGGGAATCGAACCCATTGCCTACGGCGCAGAAGGCAGTGAAGGCTGTGAAAGTTGTCATAACATAAAAACCGTTCTCACTTCCAAACGGTCGGCGGAACCCGGGGTAATGTGAGCTACTCGCGCTTGGCTTGTTTGTCCCCAAAGTTGTTTCTTTGATAAGATAAGATCGAGATGTAGTTTTTAATGTTGCGCCTGTTATTATTTTATTTACCGTGTCGTTTTTGACGACATTTTAAATTATATTATTATCGCGTAATGGTGAGAAAGTTTAAGGTAGTAAGTAAATAAGAAAAAAGTCGGTTAAAAATGTATATAGGCCTGGAGACATCACAGATCCTCCATTCTACTCTTCAATCCCCACTCCATGCAAGTACCTGCCGTCAGGAGTGTTTGTACCTTTACTTAATATCTAGCCCTAAAGACCTGGAGACATCAAAGGTCCTCCACCATACTCCTAAGACTCACCTCTCCATGCATGTTCCTGCCGTCAGGAGTATTTGTACCCTTACTTACTACCTAGCCCTAAAGACCTGGAGACATCACAGGTCCCCATCCTACTCTTCAATCCCCACTCCATGCAAGTACCTGCCGTCAGGAGTGTTTGTACCTTTACTTAATATCTAGCCCTAAAGACCTGGAGACATCAATGGTCCTCCACCATACTCCTAAGACTCACCTCTCCATGCATGTTCCTGCCGTCAGGAGTATTTGTACCCTTACTTACTACCTAGCCCTAAAGACCTGGAGACATCACAGGTCCCCATCCTACTCTTCAATCCCCACTCCATGCAAGTACCTGCCGTCAGGAGTGTTTGTACCTTTACTTAATATCTAGCCCTAAAGACCTGGAGACATCAATGGTCCTCCACCATACTCCTAAGACTCACCTCTCCATGCATGTTCCTGCCGTCAGGAGTATTTGTACCCTTACTTACTACCTAGCCCTAAAGACCTGGAGACATCACAGGTCCCCATCCTACTCTTCAATCCCCTCTCCATGCATGTTCCTGCCGTCAGGAGTGTTTGTACCTTTACTTAATACCTAGCCCTAAAGACCGGAAGACATTACCGGTCCCCCACCATACTCCTAAGACTCACCTCTCCGTGCAGGTTCCTGCCGTCAGGAGTGTTCTCTGGGAGGAAGTACAGCCTCACGCTGACGAGGGTCTGTTCCGAGACCCTGTCCTTCCACAGCAGCTGGAGCTCTCCTGGAACAGAGAAGAACGTTACCACGTGGTAGATGCAGTGAGCGAAATAGCAACATGGCTGCCGGTTTAAAGAAATCTGGCCGAGATGGCGACCTGGATGCCACATAACAATGCCAAACTCTACACAGAAGGCAGGTAAATAAATAGCAAGCTGCTATAAAACAGTGAAAAAAATAAAAAGTAGGCGTGGTGCGATTAAGTATACAGAGGTTTCATTAAGTTGGCGATATGCAACCTATTGTGTGAAAATTTATAAAAGTCAGCTAAGCGCGATAGTTGGCATCTCGCTACTAAATCATATTATGTAGAGCCTTATTGAAATTCTAAGACAAAGCCAAAAGGTATTTTGAAATGAATTACATGGATTCTAGGCTTCGTTGCGTGGAACTGACGCTTAGATTTAGCTAGTTTAACAACGTTTCAAAATGATCCTTGTGACAATAAAGCTTAATAACGAGAGGGCGACTGAGATGGCTACCTGGATGCCACATAAAATTAACGCTAACAATGCCAAACTCTACACAGGCGGGTAAATCAGTCTTAGAGGCTTATTGAAGTTCTAAGTCATACATGGAAATACATGGATTATAGGCTTCGTTGTGTGGAACTGGCGCTTAGATTCACCTAGTTTCAAGGGCATAGCCAAGGGGGGGCAGGAGATTAAAAAAATGTAGTGTAGCCAACTGCAAAGATACCAGCCAACTGCAAAGGCCTAACTTGGAACCATTCTTATTGCAATCGCCATAGAGGCATAGACTTGCGCTTCAAGCTGTTAAGCTTCATGCTCTTGACTGTACCTACAATTCATATTTTTCTCATCATCCATTATTATCAACTTGCCTCCCCCTGGCCCATGGGCTGGCGACGTCCTTGCCTAGTTTTACATTTCAAAATGATCCTTGGGACTGAACTGAGTAACGAGACGGCGACCGAGATGGCTACCTGGATGCCACATGAAATGAACGCCGATGGATTTACAGATGGGAACCAACTCCAATCGTTGCTATGTCACATCCTTATCAATTTTTCTTATAGTTATATTGCGAATATTTTTAGTTTCAACTAATTTAATTTGGGCTAATAGTTAAGGCTAATATAACTTAATAAAATATTTTTTTTATAAACATCTTATTAAAAATTATAAAGAAGTCTGCGGTCGGTTGGATGCGCTACATACTTCATGTGATAGCTACATACTTCATGTGATAGCCACATGACAAGTTTCCTTGATGACATGAGTAAGCTCTTCCAGTGATGTCAAATAAACCAGACTAGCCGAGATGGCACCATCGATGCCACATAAAACTATACTGGCAACATAAATTCCACATAAAACTAAACTGGCAACATAGATGCCACATGCAATTAAATGATGACTTACCGATGGAAACCAGCTCCGAGTCCTGCCATATCCTCACGAAGAAGAAGTCTCCAATGGCTATGATGCGTTCCTTAGGCCCCGACAGCCGTAAAGCCTTATAGAAGGTATACTGGCCGTGGTGGCCACATGGCTGCCCTACCAACTGGAAATAAAAAATAATAGGTTAATAAAGTCAAAAGGTATTTTTTAAATAAAATCACTAGGATTATTTTGAAACGTCTTAAAGCTAGGTGACTCTAGGTGCCAGTTCCACGCGACATAAGCCTAGAAGAACAGCCAACAAACTTACGGCTTGGTTCCTACCGCTCTTTTGTATAAATAAATAAATATAAATATTGGTAGACATTCCACACAGCACCATCTCGCCCCAAACTAAGCCAAAGCTTGTGATATGGGAACCAGATAGCTGATTTACTACTTAAATACATTTTTTTTTGTAAATACATACTTATAATATTGTATAACACCCAGACAGAGAACAAGCATCTATGTTCATCACAAAAATGTTAGTTCTGTGTGGGGATCGAACCCACGGCCTACGGCACAGAAGGCAGAGCTACTACCAACTGAGCTGTGAAGGCTGTATGATCCTTGTTACAATGTAATTATAATTAATACTAAAACCTTCCTAGATATTTGAAAATGACATCATGACAGGCTCTAAACATTTGAAAATAGAATAAATTTCGTTATACCCGAATGCACGAGCAACAATCAACTCCGGATGCGGCCGATTTCTAAACTACCGTCAGCAAAATCATTTCTTTTCAAATGTTTTCAAAATGAAAATGAACGGACGGCTACATAAATAAGGTAATTCCTAATTTATTTAACAAAACTATATTTTTTATTGTTTTTTTGTTTATGTTTTGACAATTGATTTGACTTTCAATGATGGAACTTATTTAGAATACAATTTTATTTGAAGTTATAATAGTGACTGTATAATTAGTTTTTAAATTTTTTATGTGTATTAGGTTTTTTTTTATAAACAACAAGCTGATGAAACAATAATTTTATTTGAAGTTCCAATTAATAGTGACTGTTTAATTAGTTTTTTAATGTTTAAGGTTTTTTTATGTACAACTAGCTGATGGTACTAGCAGATGGCCCACCTGATGTTAAGTAGTAACCATCACCTATAACAAAGCATTGGCTCATAAGTCACGCACGATAGGAACGTGCCCTACGATCCACTCTTAAAATATTATTAATCTTATATTTGGAAAACCAAAATAACAATTCGTTATTAGTTATAGGTGTGTTGTTAATGTGCCTTGTTAGTGTACGTATGTAAAAATATTGTAAATAATGTGAACTGTGTTATCGTTTTGGCTAAGATAACCGTTATGATAACATGATTATTTTTCTGTGATTCATCAACTATGTACCTATATTTTTTAGTTTAAAATTAAGATAGCAAACTTTTTGGTCCACATTTTGCATGCCTACTATTCTTTTTATAATACCTAAATTAATAATTATTAGGTTAATAAATTAATTAATTAAAAAAACTGAAACAGCTTCACGACTTTGATGATCTATTCCTATCTAATTCCAAAAACTAATAACAATGGTATTTGTTTTAGTCGTCATAAAAAAAATCTGTTCTTGACGAAATACCATTGGTCCACTTGATCCCTAGGCACGGTAGATATCCACTTTCTTACTCTTGTCATCTTTCACACAGTCCATCCATCTTTTCTTCACAGTAAGCTCTTATAAACTACTCATATAAAGGTTACTTAAATTTAACTTTTTTAATAACTTTTGTGCTATCTCTACCATAAAACGCACGACCTCTAATCAATAAGTATAAAATTGAAACAGCCCCTAACCCAGAGTGAGAGCGAGACAACACGAGTAAGTGAGACAAATAGTTAGACAAGCGTCCGAGCGCGACGCGAAAGCGCAAACGACGAAAACGCACAAGTGATGAATCTTCTTGTCGTGTCAGTATCACTAGTTCTTTCGAAACACAACAGTGAACAGTTTCGTAGCTATCATAGGGCCTGTACCCCAAGTATGAGTTGTGTTTACCATATTTGGTTTTTCGTTCTTGTTCCGTGTTCATTTGGAACTTTATGTTGCAAGTATGATGAAAATTTGTAGTAGAACAAAGTTCCGTATCGGTATCTCTATCGCGTCTTCATACAAAACCTGCAATGAACACGGAACAAGAACGAAAAAAAAACCAAATATGGTAAACACAACTCACAGGTGGTGCAGTGCACCAGGCCCCGGAACTCAGGGGGCCCTCTAACCTAAGCTTTGAAAAGCGAGGGTCAGCCAGCTCCCGAAGCTCCCTTGAGCCTGCTCATAATTGTGTTTTTTTTATAATTAATTTTAAAGGCCAATATAAGTTCAAGCTATGTGGAAAGAGGGGGTGAGGGCCCGATTCTTTCTCTATGCACTGGGGCCCTTGTCCACCTAGCTACGCCAGCGGTGTTGAAAGGATTTCAAGTGCGCCTCAAAGCGGCTCCTTTCGAGCACTTGACATGACGACTTTATTTTTGACCTTATACTATAAAGGTAGGTAGATATTTATTGAATTAAATCACAGAATCACTTTAAAACTTCCTAATAAATTAGTGTTCAAACGCTTAGTCTATGAACAGATCTCATCAGTTAACTAAAATGTTATAATGTTGTTTGAAACCACTCATCCACTGCATTTCTGTTTGTAGCTTCGTGTACTATTGAAATGTATTTGCAAGTAAGTATATAAATGTGTAAGGTGTAATTCTTTTATGAGTCTTCTTTTCCCCCCCTCGTAATTTTGCGTTTGTTGATTTGTAACTGTTTATTAATAATTAATAATAGCACGCCAACATCATTTTCTACCTTTAAGGTTGGCTGGTAGAAAATGCTTATAGCATTAAGCCCACCTTTTGTACTCTTAAATTTTTATTTTTTGTGCAATAAAGTGTTAAATAAATAAATAATATTGCATTTGGTTCAAGTCCACATTTAGCAAGATAGTACCTATTCCAAACGTGACAGGTTGCAAGCCCATAGACACAGAATAAATAATACACTACCCATAGATTTCGTCGACCAAAGTCAAAAGTAATTTAAGGCGAAGACAAGAGCTAATGTGACTCTCGCTCGCACGTTTCGACATGTTGAAAGATATAAAATCACTAAACTCATTTTCGAAAAATCGCAATCAACCATCTTGTGTGCAATCACATTGCATTGCACACAGTTTAGTAAAAATTTCATTTTATTCGATACAAGTTTTCATACTTAAAAGTTTGCTACGTACGTTATCTACGAAAACTAGTAAAGCAATTTATATTTATTGTCATTAATAAAATCGCAAGGAGCACTTTGAAACGTCTTAAAGCTAGGTGACTCTAGGTGCCAGTTCCAAGCGACCAAAGCCTAGAAGAACAGCCAACAAACTTACGGCTCGGTTCCTACCGCTCTTTGTATGATCCTTGTTACAATGTAATATAATACAATATTGAAGCTCCAGTGTGGTGACAATAGAATTTAGTGAGGCGTAGATATAACTAAATAAAACTGGCCAATTGCGAGTCGGACTCGCGCACGAAGAGTTCCGTACCATTATCTATAAAAACGGCAAAATATCACGTTTGTTTTAATAGACAAATAGATTCACAACACATCGTCGTATTTGGCAAATAAACGAATACGCGAACACGAATTGCGATGTGAAGTGCGACCACTAAATTTGTTTATTCAATACAATACAATACAATACAAAATCATTAATTTATGCCACACGTAAACACAATCTATAAAAAGTACAAGAGTAGCAGTAGAGCTCTTTGAGTGTGGCTCGTCCGGGGAAGTACTACCACCACGCCTTTTTCTGCCGCCAAGCAGCAACGCTGTGTTTCCGTTTGAAGAGTGTGGTTGCCGGTGTAATTACAGGCACATGAGGCTTAACATCTGTATGCCTCAAGCTGATGGACGCAGGGCAGTGCATCGTAGGGCACGTTCTTATCGTGCGTGACTTACGAGGCAATGCTTTGTTATAGGTGATGGTTACCACTTAACATCAGGTGGGCCATCTGCTTGTTCCATCAGCTGGTTATATAAAAAAAAACAAGAATAAACATTAACATAAATTGGCCGTCAAGCAACGACGCATTTTAAATCGACAAATATTGGTGGACTTTCCACACAGCACTATCTAGCCCCAAACTAAGTAAAGCTTACAATATACCTACCTACATAATACCATAACACCCAGATAAAGAACAAACATCTACCTATGTTCATCATACAAATATTTGCTACTAGCTGGTGCCCGCGACTTCGTCCGCGCAGGATTAGTATTTCGAGTAGCTTATATTAGCGTGGCGTAGTACATATGTGTAACTCTAGCGGTTTTGGCAGCGCACGCCAGAATAGCTCGCAGATGGTAGATTTTTTCCTACTTACTTGACACTTATCGTCATATTTTGGACAATTCACACAACATCTTTATAAATTGTAGCCTATGTGTTATTCTGATGTTTATGCTATATTATTGTAAAGCTTCATTTAAATCCATTCAGTAGTTTTTACCTGAAAGAGTAACAAACATCCATCCATTCATCCATCTATCCATACTTACAAACTTTCGCGTTTATAATATTAGTAGGATGTGTGGGGATCGAACCCGCACGGCCTACCGCGCAGAAGGCAGAGCTACTACCAACTGAGCTGTGAAGGCTGTCAACTCTTTACTATTACTAGCTCTATGACACGTTCTTAGATATTGATTCGCCGAACGCTTTCGAAAAAAGAACAAAATTAACAAAATCGATAGTGGCAACTCTATGCATTTCCGAATTGGTACTAATGCACGCGACGATGACGTCACTGAAACAAAAACTAAACAAAGAACAGCTCAAGCCGTGCCGGGTAAGCGTGGGGTTCCGGATAGTCTAAAGAGTAGTAGAGCTCTTTGTGAAGGGCTCGTTCGGGTAAGTACTACCACCAGGCCTTTTTCTGCCGCCTAGCAGCGTTGCTGTGTTTCGGTTTGAAGAGTGTGGTTGCCGGTGTAATTACAGGCATATGAGGCTTAACATCTGTATGCCTCAAGTTGATGGACGCAGGGCAGTGCAACGTAGGCCACGTTCCTATCGTGCGTGAATTACAAGGCAATGCTTTGTGCTAGTAGTATAAAAAAAAAATTGTCTAAAATTCAAAATGTACCTAGCTTATTTAGAAAAATATTTGTGTCTGGCATAAATAAATTATCTCTAATAATAATTATTAATCTCTTAGGCTGACGATGATGATGGCACAGACCCGTAACAGATATAATTAACAGATTAGGCTAATATAGTGGAGCGGAAACAGAATCTGATGCTCCCGCGTCTTAGACCACACATTGGACGCCCACTGCAGCCTCGGAATAGTTCAGAAGAATGAATTAGGTAAGTTCACGCGCGACTGACAAAATGCAAGCTACTGGGGTCAGTCATAGTCGAGTCGACAGTCCCTAGTTAATAATTATAAACCACTAGCGACCCGCCACGGCTTCGCACGGTTATTGTGGTTTATCCCTAAGATATTATGCTTGTATTATGCATATAAACCTAGCTCTTGAATCACCCCTTCTATAAAAAAAACCGCATCAAAATCCGTTGCGTAGTTTTAAGCTTACATAGGGATATGGGGACAGGGAAAGCGACTTTGTTTTATACTATGTAGTGATACCTACCTAATTTTTTTATTGTGACTGTAAAAAATATTTAATACACATAATAGATACATAATAGTATGTACAATGTAGTTAGATCCATATACTTTCTCATTATGTTTTCTGTAGGTCATCATTTTCCTGCCCTTATCCCACTTCATGTGGGGTCGGCACAACAGGTTTTTTCGCTTCACTCTCCTCTATCAGCCGTCATCTCAGCAGTCACTCCTTTCTTACTCATGTCATCTTTCACACAGTCCATCCATCTTTTCTTTGGTCTACCTCTACATTTCCTATATCCATCCACATTATGTTTTCTGTAGTAAGGTACCTTATATTGAAAAGCGGATGTACCCTAGGTACTGTCTTACTTCATGTTTGTTTTTAATGTGTTGTTGTATTGTGAGCTTTCTACGAGTATCTATTTATCCTACCTAATACCTGTGGTAGGCTATTTTTACTTAAATTCTTAACGACAGTTTTTTTTAAGTAAAATACCTACTAGGTAGGTACCATACGAATACTACTGTCCATCCACTCCAACCAACTGAACTGACCAACTGAAGCGGATCAACCATTTTTTTAACCTAAGGGTTTTCGCTATTTGTTTCCGGAACCCTAAAAATGGCTAAAGTCATATAATGCCAACGAATGACGATGCGTTGTATGTAGCAGGGGTGGGGTAAAGGTCGATTATAAAAGTCGATATTTAAATTTTTTATCAAGGGTATTTTGTTTCCTCAATTTTAAGATATAAATTTGATACAAAATTGTTGAAAAATCAATACTTTACCTACACATATTTATATTTACAGAAACATCAATACCTACACATGTTGCGTGGGTATCAATACCTACACATAGGGCGTTTAAGTCCAATAAATCACCAAGCTATTAGATTACGTTATAACAACAATAATATTGAGATCAACTAATTAGGCACGCGCACACCGCACCTGACAATGTTGCGACAAATACCTATCTAGTAGCTGGGTACATACCTACCTACCTACCTATTCAATTCAAATTCTAGGCATGACATCAAACATCGATCTAATTTACATCTTGAATCTATGTACCTACCTGCAGGTAAAGTACCTACACCACAAGGTACTTACACCTTAGGAAGGTTTAAGTACCTTAGTAAGGTACCTTGTGGTGTAGGTAAGGAATTACATAAATAAAAATATTGTGCCCTAGTAAACTATGAATGAAATTACTTATGGTATGTATCCTTTGTAGACCACACTGTATCGAAACGAAAGAACTAGTGACCCGAAGAAGAAGGCATGTAGGTAGTTACTATCTACTTGTAAAATCTACATGTTAAAAATAGTCGAAACTTATTTCATTTATCGATTATCGATGAAATGTATATTTACCCCATCACTAAACTATGCTGACATGGCGAATGGCAAAGAAGTCTTGGCGACGAGTAATAACAATAACTTCTTTTTTAAAACAAATGTATTTTTAAACCTTTGATGATAGTAGATATAACACCAAAATAATTGATTTCCAAAATAAATAATACTATTCATAGCATTTTTAGAAATATTCGATTCGAATTAAGAATACATGTAAAATGTTCGAAACATACGAAAGCCTATCGTATGATGCCATTTTCTTCCGGTCAATTGAATTGTTATCGGAAACAATAGGTGACGTCACGTTGTTTAAAAAAATAAGCTTTCTTACGTAAAGGCTGTGCATTGATAGATATTTATCAATAATTTGATTAAAATGCTAATTAATTGCTAAAAGTTACCTTGTAAGTAGGTTTTTCCATGTTGTAATCCGAACAAAGACGTAAATAATCCAAAATATGATAGCACTTCACCACACTGCACTATAACACTATCTATTTAAAAAACAATGGCAAATACATTCTTAATTTAACTTTCAGCTTAGACATTGCACTAAAATTAAACACAAAACCGTTTTGTTTATTTTTAAACGCACATTAACCTCACAATATACTTTTTAACGCAAATAATCACACGGATATCCGATTATCGAGATAATTCAATCACTTCAACACAACAACAAAGCGTGCCATTACGCGTTTTATTTATTTGGTTGGTACGCATTCGAAAAAAGAATGCCGCGTTCGATTTATTTTTAAAAGTCAAAATTCGCGCGCAGATCTAGCCCATATTGACGAGAACCAACCTTTTCGGGTCGCGGCCGGTCGCTGTGTGCCGCTTGCTTGCTCTGTTTCTCGCCCGCTCACACGCTGGGCTTAGGGTTGACCCTGAAGGGTGCCTTTATTTTTTTTGTCTTGAAATTCAATGAATCGTATTGTTTCATTAGCGGAACAATAAACTGCTGATTAGTAAAGGTAAGTAACGTACAGTTTTGGTGTAATCATTAATAATCAACTGTTTTTCAAGTTTATAAAATGTCCACTAATATATTTATTATTTTTATAAGACATTCTTAAACATATATAAAATCATCATGACAAATTGTGTGCGATGCTTCTTACCTACTGTGACGAGGTATTAGGTGATTTTATGAATAAATCATTTGAGTAATTAAAACAGAATACGTTTTAAGTAGGTTTTAATTCATTATACCTACTTAGAGCTTGGATATAACTGTTAGTACCTACCTGTAGCTAGCTAGGTAAGCCAGGTATTTCCCCTGTTTAAATCACACTAATATTAACTATGTAACTATAATCTTAGGTGGTATTAAAAAGAGCTAACAGGTAGGTAGGTGGTATGTTAGGTATGTTAAACCAAGTTTAGTGCATACTTAAATTATTTTAAGTATTTACCTTATTAAGTTAAATTATGTACGACCTAACTACTTGGCCTTTGGTACCTATGTACCTATGACACGCATGAATCAATTCCTATTTTGTATACCTATACACTAATCAAGAATAAAAATAAATAAAAATTTATGTACGATACCAATTTCTACAAACAAATTGGAAAAGATATGAAGGTAAAAAAAAATGATGCTATTGATATTACTTTAAAAAAACCTCCCTGTGATGTTTAAAAAACAACTCTATATGTTTTAAAATGATCATAAAATATTATTACAAAAAATATACATCTGTTTGTAAAACCTGACGGCCCTGAATCAGTACAAACACTACACGCTCACATACAAACCTTCGTATCTATACATTTTTTACGTAAATAATGATCGAAGTAGTACATCATTACAAATGAGAATATTTACCAACCTGTTTATTATAATTTGTGTCATCATTTTACTAACTAATGAATAATGATTTAATTTAAGTATACGGGACTGTTCTGTTTTATGTTTAAATCCTATTTTATTAGATTAATGTTTCATTTGAGATAGTAAAAGAGGTTAGTATCTTACCAAAGAGTACAAAAAAAAAGAAAAAAAAAAGTTGTTGAGAAAAATGATAAGTGTAAATGTGTTTAGGAATTGTTTTATCTGCAGATTTAGGTTATACTGGCTACACTCATACAGCGTGTCCGGTGTTTTAGTTATTTTATTTTTAGTTTAGCATTTACAGAAAAAGTGATTGAATAAGGTTTTAGTAACGATTTCTAATTCGATTGATTACTTTTATAAGTAACCTAAATAATTTATCAATTTACTTTCATGCTGACTGTTGTGTTGTGGTTTGTATTTTAAAAACGTTGATTCTATTAAACAAACAAATATGACATAACATAACAATAACACAATATTTTAAATATTATGTAGATTCCTTTTATGATATTAAGTTGTAGGTAACGTATGACAAAAGCCTTTTAAAAATACGTAGATATTGTTTTTATCAAAATTAATAATCTTGTGATGATGGCTCATCACCAAACTTGGCAACCCTATCAATTAAAAAAATAATGGAACTATTTTTATGTTTGTCCGCGACATTGTCTGCGTGTTTTTTTTTCTTTGCAAAAAAATATTTAATAGGAAATCCCTAAGATTTTTACAAAAAAACGAAACCTGGAAGAACCTAAGCCGTAAGTATATTATAGTAATGTCAAATACAAAGGGAAGATACCTATTATGTGAAGAATCGCTTCGAAAGGTAAAAAACACGTATATCTGTCAGTCCCACGCTAAAGAGACGTACGCACGAATCAGTTCCGATAGATTTTTACTATGATGTTTTAAGCTAAACAGTAAAAAGGATATGTGTACCTATACCTACATACCTATGTACTGAAATTCCTACAGTTTGTTGTATTTTAGTCTTGTGTCTAATTAATAGCAACCTTACCTAAATAATACATATTTAACACGTTAGCACATAAATAAAAAATGGAATAACAAAATGCGCCTTGATCCAAAACGGATTTACAAAAACCACCTCGTGTGTTCGAACTAAACGCACACCACCAAACGGCATTCGTTTTTCAAATAATCCTTATGCTAATGTCCAGAGTAATGTATACTTTATTGATAAAGTGCTAAAGTTTATTATTGTCTAAATCCGTAACAATCTTTATCACAAACAAAAGTTTTTCGTGCGATCGAATATCATTCTTAGGATTATATTAATAAAGTTCATTATCGCAATTTTAATGTAATTGTTATCACTAGTAAACACTAATTCATAGTAGATACGTAAAAAAACGGGGTATCTTCGATTTTAGTAAGTTTTAATTGAATTTTGTGCATAAAAGCATCTTTTATGAAGGTTATGGAATATTATTACCACACTGGTTCTCTCATTAGTAATTAATAATTTTAAAGAACACTTTTTTTTACTATTAACTTATAGAACAAGCAGATGGCCCACCTATGTTAAGTGGTAACCATCACCTATAACAAAGCATTGCCTCGTAGTTGCCATTTGCCCACTGCTGGGCAAAGGCCTCTCCCAAGGACTTTCATAATCTATCCCAAGCTTCCTCCCACTGTTTTAGTTCAAGTAAAATCATGATGAAAAAGTTCAGAAAATCGTTTGTATTTAAGCAAGTAGGTAGGCATAAGACCAGGATATTAAACTTTTCTAGAATTACATACAGAACCTAAAAAGATTATATCTAAGTGATTTATTACTAGGTATATAATTAATATAATTAATCATATTTAATGAGGAAGATTAACATTCAAAATCTACTTTAAGATAAATAATGTTTATTTATGGGTATTAAATTTTGTAAGATACTTTAAATCTTAAACAATAGTTGTATATAGGTACATATTACTTTTACTTATTATTAATTATTAACTTAAAATTAATTATTAATTATAAACTTATTATCAATTATAAACTATAAATTTAAATTATAAACATCTTAAATCTACCATAATTAGTGCAATTATCATAATTCTTAATATAAATATCTACGAATGATGAAATATATCCACCATAATTAGTAAAATTATCATATATCTTAATTTAGATAAATACGAACGATGAAATATCTATAAATATTGGTGTCCATTTAAAACAGCGCCGTTCAGTTCCAAACTGAGCAAACTAACAATAACTAATAAAAACGACAAAGTAATAATAATAATAAAGCTGCAGTGTGGACGCAGCCTAAAGAGCAATTTTAACCAAATGGATACGACACGCGGCGCGGACACACTAGGTGAAATTTAAAATACCTACCGCTTTTTTTTACATTATTTTATTTTGTAGATTATTGTTTGATCTAAGTGAAATGTTATATTGATGAAAATAGTATTTTTTAAACTCGCGATCATAACACATATTTGAAGTATTACACCGACGTTTCGGCTATTGCAACATACCCGTGTAATACTTTAAACATTTATATTGATGAAGTTACTAAAATTTTACTTAACATAATATATTTCTTCTACCATAGTTTTGTTAACTATTTTTGAAAGATAATTACACTTTTGCATTTTAAATCCACAGAAACATCTTAAATGTGATAACTAAATACAAATATAAGCTTTTAATAGAGTTATCTTCCAGCAAACCTTTGAGGCAAAGAGAGAGATTGAAATATCTACGTAGCTACGTGTCCATAAAAAATACTGTATGTGAAAACTTAAACAATAAATATGAAAATAGAAATATGAAACTTTAACTGTATTCTTTTTGTTAATAAAAAAACTATATCAATTAAAAATGTTAGTAAACTTTTAAGTACTGCATCTTTATCAAGTTTGCCAGGAAGAGATCGCTGTTAGCGATAAGGCCGCCCATTGTATTACTATAATTGTTAGTTTTTAAGTAAAAATGTGTACCTGTATTTGTTGTGGTAATCAATAAGAGTTATCTATCTATGTAATAATTAAAATTAAATATTTATGTAATAAATATATGTAAACATAATAAAGAATCCTGCATCTTTTTGAAAATAATAAAATAAACAATTAAAATTAAAAATTTAAGTAATAAAGATATGTAAACACAATAAAGAATCCTGCCGTGTGTTCCGCTGACCCGAGCGCTACTCGCTTCGTCCAAATGAATGTGTACGAGCCTCGAACACACGGGACGAATATTTTGTAATCTCTTTTACCTTGGTTTTAGAAAAACTGCCAGTTTATTTGTTTTACATTATTAGTAGGTACAGTTTTTTACTACTGTGGATATCATCGATGTTCAATCAAGATTTTTATAATATTCCAAAAGTTATAATTACTTTCTTATTTCCTTTACTGTAGGTACCTACTATAGATAGATTTATGTTTTGATTCACGTTTGTTAAACAGTTACAGTCCGTAACATAAGCCCCGCTAGGGCACTATAATATTGTAAAAACGTTAAGGCTATTATACCTACTCATAAATTAAATTAATTTTAAAATGCCATTAGGCTATTAGTAACTACGTTTTTAACGTATGCATTTGGGCTACTAGAAACTTTTGTAAGTTAGTACTTCTGTTTAAAGTTTTTTTTTTTATAAATTTATATTCAGCTTTTAATCGTTGTTTTTTATGTTACTTACCAAACTACGAGTAGACCTAGGCGTTATTTTCCTAATTAGTAACTAAACTACTACCCTTACTTTGTTATAATAAAGTACCTACCTATTGACACCGAATAAATGATAGTACTACCGTACTACGTACCCACTACCTACCACAGAACAATAATACTCCTGTCGCTACCTACCTACTGGATTTACTACCTACGTAAGTAGTAGCATAACGTTTTTTTTTCACGAATTCACAACCATTGTTTTATTCTACCAGCAATATAATCATTGTATTACTTATTAAAATAGTATAAATTAGTGAACCGGCACCGTCTGTCAAAATAAAACTAAAAACATGCAAGATATCTATTAGAAAGTTGTTGAAAATTAATAAAAATGCTTTTCAATCGATTTCTAGATGGCGTTGGAGTTGAGCGGTAACTTTTTTTTTTGTTTGATTGATCCAGTACAGACAACTTATTAAAATACATTTTCTTTTTGAATCCTGCCGAGTTCCTCATGGCAAGTTGCAATATCCGTTAGAGACAAAAAGTAGCTGCTATGATATGATTGTCTCTACAAGTTGTCTATGGGTTCAGACGTGAAAATAAAACAAACATATAATCGGATAGACAGATACAAACAGATACAAATCAGCTGACACACTTCTGCATTGGTATGGATGGATAAAATTAAATACTTACGTATAACCCATTTTATTAAAAAACTAATCTAAAATGGCGCCGGTAATCAATACCTCTCGTGAGAACGAATGAGAGATGACTATTGTTAACAATAGTGTGCGAGGTAATGATCATCGCTATTTTAGATAAGTTTTTTGAAACGGGCTATATTTTACGATGATTATCGACCTATTTTAAAAGGTTGTAGGCTAAGAAGCTTTGTTACTTATCTTAATTATATAAATTACGCGTCACGTTGTTTGTCCGCTATGGACTCCTAAACTACTTAACCGATTTCAATCAAATTTGCGCACCTTGTGCAGTTTGATCTAACTTAAAAGATAGAATAGCCTTCATCTCAATTTATAGCCGCAATATTATTTTATTCCAAATTTGACACCGCCCAACAAAGTGGGCATGTGTCAGCTAGTATACTATAAAAATATCACTCATGGTTCGATTAGTTTAGTATGAGTTTAGTACCGTGTACCGTACCGACCACCATTCTACCATCAACAATAATAAAGATCAGAAAAATTTATACAACATTCGAGTTGTAACCATAGATAAAAAGATAACCTCTTGTTTATATTATAATTGAAGGTTAGCAAAGATTTAACTTTATATCGCATCATTTTCTTATAGGTAAGCTAAAGCCAGTAAACGGAATTCAATGAAAAATATATTCAAGCAAAAAGAGAACAGGGAAAGATATAGAGTCGCTCTGCAGGCAGATGGTGAAATAGTCACTATTTTGTAACTAGTTGTTGACAAAGCTGATGCACCTAGCCAGATATTCACCTGGAAATCGGGAAGAAATCGTTTTCTTTAAGTTTTTTTTGAATTATTGATTTTTATGAACTTTCATTATGGTTTACAATAATAAAATAATAGTAATAAAAAGTTATATTCTTTTCTATTTACCTAGCCCTAGGGTAACGCGTCATTTCGAGAGCTTATAGATTGCCTCAAAACCTTAGATTACTAAGAGGCAAATAATTTAATTTGAGTCAAAGTTATATCCAATCAGGTTAAGGGACCGTGAGAGGGGCGGCAGTATGACAGGCCTTTATTGCTTATTAAAAAAAGAGGAATCCTAAATTAATTGCAATATCTCTCATAACAATAAAAAAACGACTTTGTCTGATTGTAGATGATGATTTATGGCAAACTTTGTGTTTCCATTCATCAAACCAAGTATGTATGTAGGTACATAATTCTAGCCCCATAGCTAAATTACTTACTGCTTGTATGATTAAATGTTAAAACACTACAAAAAAAAATACAAAAAAACATTTTTGCAACTAAAAGAACGATTGTATATCTTTTACTTTGCTTCGTGAAAGTCTCCATACCTTTCTTTAGTCCGCATCTCGGAAAGGCTGTTGCGACAAAACTTTTAATTATATCGCCGTCTCTTTCTTGCATTGTTTGCGTTGCCATGTTGCCGTCTCTCTCGCACTGCGGCTGTCTCGCTTGCACTTGTTTTTGCATCACGCTAAGGATTTTAATGAAATTGAGCGTATTTGTGAGTTTTTTCGTAAGTTTTCAAGTGAAAAATATTTTTATTTTTAAGGTAAGTACAGAACCTCCGAGATGAAGCATTGATGATGATGAAGAAGCCCCAACTCGATGATGGACAGGCAACATCGTAAAGGTTGTGGGTCGAGCTGAAAATTATAATTGCTAATCAGTAATTCATTAAAGTCATGAAAATTACAACAAATACAAGTAGGTATGTAGGTACAAAATACACATGAAACAGTTTAGCTGTCTGCAAACTGTTGTAAGTGATCTAGAGATAGCTCAACCGATCCAAATCAGTGCCACATTCCAAAAATAGCTACAACAACACTATTTGCATAAAAAAAATAATTTCCCTAATTTCATAGCGTCAAGCTGGATTAGTGAAACCAAAAACTAACCCTAGAACCTTTGTACCTACTTAGTTTCCATAGACAATGAAATAGGGACTGGTGTATTTTATTTAAAGAGCAACCACTAAAACAAAACGTAAGACTATCTAGGTGGTAGTATGGTCTTAGAATTATAGACTGCTTCGAGAGTAGCGAAAAAAAAAGCAAACACTAAAAATTTGGCGGCATAAAAGTAGAAACAGAGATAAACAGGTCTTTTCATCTTGTGCAGCAATATTTTATTTATGCCCCTATTTGTGGCATGCAATAGAGCTGCTTGGCGGCAGAAAAAGGCGTGGTGGTAGTACTTCCCCGGACGAGCCCTTTACAAAGAGCTCTAATCTTACACAGACATGATCAATACGTGTACAGATGACTAAAGGGTTTCCTCACGATGTTTACCTTCACCGTTCGAGAGCTAGAAACAGTGAAGTAGGTAAATAGGTAATAAAGAGTTTAATTGTAAAATAAATCAAATCTATGGATGTATAATTTGGTCCTTGAGCGTTGCGCGCGCTTGTGAGCTGTACCTAAGGCGGTGGAACACTGGTAAGAAATATCGATGGCATTAAATATTCACAATGTTATTTCAGGGTACAAATTCATAGTCATATTACGAGAGGAGTCTTAGATAGTGGCGTAGCTAGGTGGACAAGGGCCCCGGTGCATAGAGAAATAATCGGGCCCTCACCTCCTTTCCACATAGCTTGAACATATATTGGCATTTAAAAGAAATCATTAAAAAAAAATTGTGAGCAGGCTCTAGGTTTTCTAGCTTCGGGAGCTGGCTGGCCCTCTCTTTTCAAAGCTTAGTTTAGCCCCTGAGCTCCGGGGCCTGGTGCACTGCACCACCTGGCCCTACGATAGCTACGCCACTGGTTAGATTATGGATGGTATTAGAATGAGAGGCAGGCCAAAGAAAAGACGGATGGACTGTGTGAATTTATGGCTCCTGTCCGTCATTCGACAGACAATCTTGCCAGTGTCAAGTGATTTGTATTGAATACTTTTTAGTCAAGTCAGTCCATAGTCAAGTCGGCCGTCATTTGTTTTGAAGAAAATGGTGGCGGTTTTCTTCAAAACATTGGAAACATTTTCGGTCAAATCAGGATATCACATATTACACTTTTATTCCAAATTTTTACTTTTTGTGCTAAGACCTCAAGTAATGTTGGTTAAAATACCACCGAACGAAATTAGACAACTTAAAATAACACTAGAAAAACAAATAAAATGAAAAAGCTATGTGGCATACCCAAAATGTCAGAAAATGAATCCCACGAAGGAAGTCGCGGCTAACAACATAAAATAAAGTTAGAAAAATCTAACAGTTACAGATATCGTGTTATTTTAAATCAATACATCAAATTAACGACAATTTTATTCTTAAGCAAATATATTACAATCGTCACCAGTATAATCTCTGCTTTAGCGAGCTAATAATAATACTGAACGTGTACGGAGGCATGTGCCGGTGTCGATATCGATAGTTTTATCGATGAATTGGTAACACTGAAAACTGAACGACTTCACGACCTTGATCCCCAGGGGCCTTATGCTCACTTCAAGCGAGATTATCTCATGGTGGAGATGACGTCTTATCTCGTCCGATAACTATTTATCCCCATTCTCACCATCTCACTCCCCAATTTTCTCATTCAAAGTTCATGCGAGACGCAACGTCAACGAGTTATTGAACGAGATATGACGTATATGATATGATATGATATGATATCTCCACCGTGAGATATCTCGCTCAAAGTGAGCATAAGGCCAGGCCTTTATCCCCACAGAACCCCCTGACATTTTGTGAAGGGCTGCTAGTCCGAACAAGAGTACCACCATGCCTATTTCTTCTATGTTTCGGTTTGAAGGGTGAAAGTGCTGGTGAAATTATGTACCTACCTACATGAGGCTTATAACCAGGGGTCAGAAATAGGTAGAGTTTTTAAGTACCAAATGACGTAATATTACGTCATTTTTACCGTCATTAGTACCAAATGACGTAATATTACGTCATTTTTCACAATTTTTATTAAGGCGAAGACAAGAGCTAATGTGACTCTCGCTCGCACGTTACGACATGTTGAAAGATATAAAATCACTAAACACATTTTCGAAAAATCGCAATCAACCATTTTGTGTGCAATCACATTGCACACAGTTTAGTAAAAAATTCATTTTGATCGATACAAGTTTTCCTACTTAAAAGTTTGCTTATGTACGAAAACTAGTAAAACAAACTTTTGAGTAGGAAAACATGTATCGATCAAAATGAAAGTTTTACTAAACTGTGTGCAATGTGATTGCACCCAAAAATGTTGATTGCGATTTTACGAAAATAAGTTTAATGATTTTATATCTTTTAACATGTCGAAACGTGCGAGCGAGAAGTTGTTTGATAGTTGTCAGCCTCTTAAGTAATACGGAATTTATAGGCATATCCATATTTAGATTTCGTAGTAGCGTATTTGACGTCATTTGGTACTTAAAAACTAACTTATCCTTAAATCTTATCCTATGCCTCACATTTTTTAAGTAGGTACGTGACTTGTGAGCCAATGTTTTGTTATCGGTGATGGTTACCACTTACCAACAGGCAGGAAATACAAAAAGAAACGTCCATCAAATAATCGATAACAAAACAAACTTTACCCCATCACTGCCCACCATATCCATTTAGTTTGACAAGCATTCGGTTACATACACCCTCGTGTGCGTGCATGTGCCTGTGTGCGTGAGGTCAGGGCTGTCGCGCGCTGACTTGGCAGATTTCAGATGTACTTTAGGGGTAATAAAATTGAGTATGTAAGTGTAAGTGTCGTTGCCAGGGATAGGTATTACTGCAATATTATTTTGTTAAATTCTTTTATTATGTTATGTGATATCGATTATGCTTGATTTAAAGCTTGGATATGTCTGTATGGTAGGTAATTCTTATTCTTTTTACGACCCATATTGTCCCTCTGCTGGGCAAAGACTTTCAGGTTTCTCATTCTCGAGCCTCCTCCATAAAAACACTTTTTTTTAATATCGTATTAATGAAATCGTAAATTAAGCAGCGGGATTACTAAAAAAATAGAGGCTTTAATAAAACGACATGACTAAAAAAACATTTTGTCGGTACGTTAACCTGCTTGACTCTATAAATAAAATAAATATTGTTAAACATTCCACCCAGCTTCATCTAGCCCCAAACTAAGCAAATGCTTTCGGTACAATATGTACCTAATTACTGTTTTATACCATATTTTTTGTATAGCTTACTATCTTATGAATTCAATACAATATTCTACCCAGACACAAACAAAAACATTATATTCATGGGAATTGAATCCACAGCCTACGCAGAACACAGAGCTACAACAGACTGAGCTATGAGTTCAGTTTGTGATGTCGCCTTCAAACTAATTTATTAATCTTCATTTCTGTCTATCCACAGCCCTAGCCGCGAATGGATTGTCTGTACGTGCGCACACAGACACAGCAGCACCCACACAAACATAGCCGGCGATAATTTTTATGGCTACAAAACAATTTTTCAATAAGAAAAGGAAAATATTATGAAATCAATAACAAGCACTTATTTCGAACTAATTAGTCTAAATTATTGAGAATCTTGCGTTTGTAGTGGTTGCCTTTGTTACAGCCTTCACAGCTCAGTTGGTAGTAGCTCTGCTCTCTACGCGGTAGGCCGTGGGTTCGATCTCCACACAGAACAAATATTTGTGTGATGAACATAGATGTTAGTTCTCTGTACCTAAGTATATGTTATTGTATACAAGGTTTTCATAAGTTGTGTATATAAACTTCAGGGGGCTAAAGTACCCATCAATACGAACAACTTTTTCTAAGGAACCAACACTGTGAACGCGAAAAAAAAAACAGCTGTTTCATACAAAAGTTCAATACCTACCAGGCTAAAATGTATGAAACAGCTGTTTTTTTTTTCGCGTTCACAGTGTTGGTTCCTTAGAAAAAGTTGTTCATATTGATGGGTACTTTAGCCCCCTGAATTTTATATACACAACTTATGGAACACCTTGTATATCGTGATAGGTCAACCTGTAAGGATAGAGTAAGGATGATGAATTAAAAAAAAAAAGTATAAAAAAAAATATTTAAGCAATATATCAGCTATCTTGTTTCCATATTACAAGCTTTGGCTTAGTTTGGAGCTAGATAGTACTGTGTGGAAAGTACACCATTTTTTTTATATCGTTGAATAGAGACGGCAACACTTTTATCGGCTATTTTAGTCAGTGGAGCCCTTGGCAACCATTATGAATCCACGATTTTAGGATAATACCTAATTTAATTGGTGTTAGATAGATAAAGATAGATAGGTAAATAGATACCTAACCTAGATAAAGATATTTTTAAGATAAATTTCTTCAAATTATTATTTTTGAAGACTTCATTTAATAGTTTCAATTACTTTACCAATCTACTTAGTTAATCTATACTAATATTATAAAGAGGTAGGTAGGTACATAGTTAATTAGTTACATATGTCAAACGTAGGTAATTAATAATCAAAAGTCTTTTTACGGAAGGTACAGTCTGTAACTAGTTTGATCAAGAAGTAAGTTGGATGCGCAAACAAAGGAAACGGCTGAAGATTATACCTATATATAGCGGCTAGGTAGGTAGGTACTTAACCTACAAACTAGTTAGGTACACTCGATAGCAAGAAGGACGCTTTATCGTTTTAAAAAAAAAATTTATTTTCGCATCAGTAGCCTGAGTTTTGTTTACAATTTTTCGTATTTCGTTTTTCGTGACGTCAGGCCTTTTTTGTATGACTCGTGAGTTCTCCGCATGCCCGATCGATGCGCTTATCAATCTCCATACAAAAAAGCCTGACGTTACGAAAAACGAAACTTAAAACATAGACTTTTGTTTATATAACTAGCAGATGGAACAAGCAGATGGTCCACCTGATGTTATGTGGTAACCATCACCTATTACAAAGCATTACCTCGTAAGTCACGCATGATAGGAACGTGCTTTACGATGCACTGCCCTGCGTCCATCAACTTGAGGCATACAGATGTTAATCCTCATGTGCCTGTAATTACACCGGCAACCACACTCTTCAAACGGAAACACAGCGTTGATGTTTGGCGGCAGAAAAAGGTGGTGGTGGTAGTGCTTCCCCAGACGAGCCCTTCACAAAGAGCTCTACTACTCTTCAAGACTTCGGGTACTGCTCAAATTAGGTATAGGAACTCCTTTTCTAGTAACGCTGAGCCTATCGTTCCGTTTAGTCGTTGATAATCGATAACCCCAATTTAGACATGTGCTTCTAGGGTTGCGTCGGCCGTTTGAAAAAACGGCACAATACTAGTAGTTCGCCTCGAACTGAGATCTCGTGATGCGACCCGACGAACGCATCAAAACTTTGAGTACGTAGTAGTCAGAGGCAAGTCCAAACATTATCTTTGGACTTTTTTCTGACTACCGCCTACTAACTTGGTATGGTTACCAAGTTTCAACTCTATTGGCCTATTTATTGAAGAGTTCCGTTCAACAGACCTTGACTCCATCATCAGACCTGGTCGTCGTCACCATTTTATGAGAACTGAGTACCTCCTTAATTTATTTCAAGAAAAAAAATTAAGAAAAAGCAAAGGAACTGGCCGACCAGTAGAAAAACCTTGATGTCAACGAAACTCTTAGAGATGGGAGCTCTTAGATCGCTGGTTATCTTAATTTAACTTTTATTATTTTATCTCAAAAACCGGGCGTCCTAAAAAAAAAGTAAAAATTGTTTTGGGATGTCCAAACAAAGTCCTTTCATATGACATGTAACTTGATTTTTTTATGTAACTTTTTTTATTTTTGCCCCCTTAAAAAACCCCATATCTCAAAAACCCTTCATCCGATTTTACTCATATACTTACCAGTAAATTTCTCAAGTACAAGCTATCGACATATCAAATTTCATGCAGATCGGATCAACGGTTCTAAAGTTATCGCCAGACAAACATACATACATACATACATACATACATACATACATACATACATACATACATACATACATACTAGTAGTTCGCCCCGAACTGAGATCTCGTGATGCGACCCGACGAACGCATCAAAACTTTGAGTCGGTAGATAGTAGTCAGAAGCAAGTCCAAACATTATCTTTGGACTTTTTTCTGACTACCGCCTACTAACTTGGTATGGTTACCAAGTTTCAACTCTATTGGCCTATTTATTGAAGAGTTCCGTTGAACAGACCTTGGCTCCATCATCAGACCTGGTCGTCGTCACCATTTTATGAGAACTGAGTACCTCCTTAATTTATTTCAAGAAAAAAAAATAAGAAAAATCAAAGGAACTGGCCGACCAGTAGAAAAACCTTGATGTCAACGAAACTCTTAGAGATGGGAGCTCTTGGATCGCTGGTTATATTAATTTAACTTTTTAAATTTTATCTCGAAAACCGAGCGTCTCAAAAAAAAAGTAAAAATTGTTTTGGAATGTCCAAACAAAGCCCTTTCATATGACATGTAACTTGATTTTTTTATGTAACTTTTTTTATTTTTACCCTCTTAAAAAACCCCATATCTCAAAAACCCTTCATCCGATTTTACTCATATACTTACCAGTAAATTTCTCAAGTACAAGCTATCGACATATCAAATTTCATGCAGATCTGATCAACGGTTCTAAAGTTATCGCCAGACAAACATACATACATACATACATACATACATACATACAGAAAATGCCAAATCGCCCAAGTTGAAACTAAGATCTTCGTTCGCTTCGCTCACTCGATCAATAATATAAATATAAATATTGGTGGACTTTCCGCACAGCACTATCTCGCCCCAAACTAAGCCAAAGCTTGTAATATGGGAACCAGATAGCTTTATAAAAAGGCGAAACTTGTAGAGTTACGACCGGTTTCTGAAAGCTCGATCGTAACTAATCGGATGTCAAGTCACTCGCCATTTCAGCTATTACATCGAATTAGATAGAGATAGCAAGTGACTTGATATGCAATTAGTTTTGATCGAGCTTTCAGAAACCGGCCGATAGACAATGATTTATTAGCTATTTAGCACACAACATACAAAATATGTGGAATAGATAAGGTAGGTATACCTATAGGTACCTATTAAATATGTAAGAGGTAGGCAAGTACTAAATATGTATACTTAGCTATTTATGTAAGTCTATCAATTTAAGTATTTTTTATTTTTGAGAAATGAATAATATAGGTAATAGGATTTTCATAGCAAGTATTATAAAGTCCCTAATCTACAAGTTCCGAAGAAAATCCAAGCGAGCCGGGGCGATTCAATAGTATCCAAACGCAGACGAAAGGATGTTGTGAAAGCTAAGTCAGCCATTTTGAAACTTTTATGAGAATCTGCCAAGAAAACGACACTTGTATATTTTAACATTTCAATTTATTTTTTTATTATTAGGTACCTGAGGTAAATACCTACTTTACGTTCTTACATACCTATTTTTCCTACCTCAGAAGTAGGTAGTTATAAAAAAACATGTTTTTATCGATAAAAACATGTTTTTCATGAATGTAATGTTTTCCAAACATTAATTGTACAAAATGTAAAGTTATGCTTTTTCTGTAAATTTATACAAAATTTTGACTAAACAATATGTGGCGATACGACATAAGGACACCTACGAAGTAAGCATCATAAAAAACCTGGTCGCAGGAAGAGGAAGGAGGTAAGTAAGAAATTTACTATATCTGGAATACTCAATTTTGTAAAAAAAAATACAAGACATTAACATTTTTGTTATTTCATGACATAGGCACCTTTGTTATTTAGCATTTTTTAAAGTTCCTACTTTCTAACAGAGTTTTAAGAGCTTAGAGACAACTAAAAGTTTAAAGAGTTTTAATAGAGTTTTAGTGCTCGAAAGGAGCCTCTTGAGGCGCAACTAAAATCCTTTCACCACACTGTTTCGAAAGAATCTAGTGACACGACAAGAAGAACAGAGTTTTAAGTTTTATTACGTGCACAAACGTCATCATCATATCATTGTAATAAAGTTTTTATCATTATTATCAAGAATCGGCTTAGTTTTGTTTTTTTTATATTTCATAATAACATTTTGGGCTATTTAAAAAAAAAGGTGATTTCCTTAAGTGTAGTTAAAGGCATTTTTTTATTTATTTATTTAACTTAACTAAGTACATACCATTATATCATTATTTTGTAAGTTAAATTCAATTTCAACATTATTTATTATTATTATTTTATTAGTTAAACACTATACAACTAATAAAAAGCTATAGTTGTTGAAAACCAAGTTTTTAGTTATTACTACAAGCTGTATTTACTGAATTATTAATGTAACTAGTAAAATACGAGCAGGTATAGGTAAATTGAAGTTTATACTAGGAATTTGTTATTGTATTTCCGGGACATATAGGTTTCAGGAAAACTAATATCTATAAGAGCCATCAGCGTTTGCGGCTTTTTTTTTAAATAAACTTAAATATAAGATCAGTCAAACGTGTGTGTCAAAAACCATAAAAAAATAGGTAAAAGACTTGACGAGTTGTTTCGAAGATATAATTCTTATTTCCCATGAAAAATAAACAGTATACGTAATAACCGTTATTTATATATAAATATTTTATAATCCGATGGTTGCCTAAATACTACGCGTTTAAACAAATAAAATATGTCTTCATTAAATAATAACTTAAAATTTGCTATTTCCAACTTACACTTCTTTACTTAGAAAAACGACTAGAGCCGACCCTAATTCGTTAGTGCGCATGTCTGCGTGTATCCGCACAGATGTGAACGTATCTCTGTGTGCAATGATATAACCATAGGGTTGTCAGGACGGAACAAATTATTTTGTAAGATGATAATCGATAAATTGAAGCTGAATATAAAATGTCATTTCACTTTATTTAATTTATTTTTTGTTATGTGTTAAGTTATGTGTAAATGTAAGTTTTCACAACATAGAATATATAAGTAGGTAGGTACCTATTAATCAGTTGTCTTACTATAACTAAATATCGTGTAATAGCGTCTACAATAATAATATGTAATTTTTAAATTAATTTATTAAATATTAACTTAGTTGTACCTATTTCAGATCCTGAGGATTTTATTGTTTTGCATGTTTTATAAATTAGGTATTATTTAGAAGGTTCCTAAATGAAACTTAATATTCCTTATATGAATGTTAAGACCGTTTAAGTTTTTTATATTAGCTTATTTCGTCCCACGTCGTTTATGTTGAATTAAATTCATTCAGTATAGTTAAACTAGTTTTAGTTTTATCTTGTACCTTAGTTCCAAATAAACATTAACTTTACTGTTAATAAAAAAAAACAAGAGTAAGAGTTAGTAGAGTTCTTTGTGAAGGACGCGTCCGGTAAAGTACTACCACGCCTTTTTCTGCCGCCAAGGAGCGTTGCTGTGTTTCGGTTTTAAGAGTGTGGTTGCCGGTGTAATTACAGGCACATGAGGCTTAACATCTGTACGCCATAAGTTGATGGACGCAGGGCACGTTCCTATCGTGACTTACGAGGCAATGCTTTGTTATAGGTGATGGTTACCACTTAACATCAGGTGGGCCATCTGCTTGTTCCATCAGCTAGTTGTATTAAAAAAAAAACAATCATTTATTTGCAAGTAAGAGTTAGTATAATTTAAAACTAAAATGTAAATACAAGTTTTTACAAAATCAAGTTATAAAAAAAAATACATAGCTAGAAACCTAATTACATTAAAACACATTTAGTTATGTAAGTACTACAATAATTACCTACTATATTAGTCATGTACCGAGCTCCCAGACACTTTTGTCATCCAAATAATCATAGGTGTTATAGAAGGTAAGCCTTTCTTTTAGGATAGCTTTAATAGTTTTCTTAAATTTCTCTTTCCTTTATACCATGCCATTTTGCCAACTCTGTCTTGTGCGTCACTGGGCAAGGTGTTTTCTGCGACCTTTACGATGTCGTCAAGTAATAATAATAATAATTGAGTGACAGCCCTGCACAGTTTAGTTTGCATTCCGCTCGCCGACACGCGCACCACAATCAAGTACAATACCCTAGTGGTGCGGACTTAGTGTGGATATGCCCTTTTTTATAAAATGAATAAATATAAAATAAATAATAATAAATCAATACTTTAAATTTTAAAGTGCGTATTTTTATTAAGGCCTGTGTTCTTATTACAAAAAATACCTAGATAGGTATATCGTGTCTAAAATAAGCACAGGAAAAATAGGGTTAGGCAGATACCTGCATATATTTTAAGGGGCTGACAACTATCAAACAACTTCTCGCTCGCACGTTTCGACATGGTGAAAGATATAAAATCACTAAACTCATTTTCGAAAAATCGCAATCAACATTTTTGTCTGCAATCACATTGCACACAGTTTAGTAAAAATTACATTTTGATCGATGCAAGTTTTCCTTCTTAAAAGTTTGCTTATGTACGAAAACTAGTAAAGCAAACTTTTGAGTAGGAAAACATGTATCGATCAAAATGATTTTTTTACTAAACTGTGTCAAGTCACTTGCTATCTCTATCTAATTCGATGTAATACTGAAATGGCGACTGACTTGACATCCGATAAGTTTTGATCATGCTTTCAGAAACTGGCCCTTAATCTTGGTACTAATAATAATAAATAATGGTGAACTTTCCATACAGCACTATCTAGCCCCAAACTAAGCAATGCTTGTAATATGGACAACAGATAGCTGATAAAATAGTTACCTATATACTTTTTTTAAATATATTTTCTACTTACCTATAATGAAATAACAGATAGAGAACAAATATCAATGTTCATCACACAAATGTTGGTTCTGTGTGGGGATCGAACCCACGCCCTACAGCGCAGAAGGCAGAGCCACTACCAACTGTGCTGTGAGGCTGTGAGCTGTAAGGGCTGTTAAAATTTTAAATTGACAATAAATATTTACAGATTGATCAAACTACACAAAACTAAAGAAAAAATTGTCTTACAAAAAGGATATTAAAGCGAGCAGTGAGTATTGCCTGATGCCAGTCCGTGTGTACCTCTTGGTACCTTAACTTACCAGCCAACCTAACCTACAACAGGAAAGTTAAAAAGTAAGATAGTTGGTTTTTCCCAGGCATGGTCGACATCTCTCGGCTCTCATTTTTTTTTATTCAACTATCTGATGGAACAAGCAGATGGCCCACCTGATGTTAAGTGGTAACCATCACCTATAACAAGGCATTGCCTCGTAAGTCACGCACGATAGGAACGTGGCATCAAATAAAATTGCACATGCAAGCAGGATTATCAACGCTATTCTTTCTTCAACCCACACAGCGACACTGATAACACACACAAATGTACACACTAATACATTATGTAAGCTCACTCACACCAGCACAGCACTCACACAGCCAAACAGTTTTTAATTTTAAAATTGGTACCAAACGGTAAGTAGCTTTTTGAATTTATTTAGATTTTACCTACCTATCTTTTTATTTTAGGGTTCCTAAGCGTTTTTATATTTACTTACTTGTGTGCTGTCAAATACACCTACCCCTAATGACATTCCAATCAAAAGTAGTTCAGCCAATAACAAAATATCGGCCTAATGGTGGACAAAACATAAAAATTAAAAACCTTTAGATATATAAATAGTTATAGTTAATCATAATCATCATCAGCATGTAGAAGTCTATGGTTTCCAGTAAGAACGATTCTAATCCTCCTTTTATTGAATTCCCGTGATCTTCATATGGTAGGTATAAATACGTAGGAACTATTTATAGGTCACTATATGTAGGTTCCTTTAAACAAACAAAATACATCTTCGGTCGCTCTCGATAACTAGCGTTCGCCCACGACTTGAAGTCAATAATTGCGCTCGCATGGTATAGGTACTAGTGGGAACATAGACTTACTACTAATTAATTAGACCTTACTAATAACCTACAATCAATTTTATTATAGATAAAAAACAAATCAGTTAACAGTTAAAAATCATTAATTTCCAGAGTAAATTATGTTTTGTGTGTTTTTCTCGGGAATATCTAATAAAATCAGTTTATTTCCTTGTTGTATTTGTATTTATTTACTTTAATTACAACGGTATTACCAATTACAACCATTAAAGACTATAATAATAAGGTAATGTAGGTAATGTTGTGTACGGAACCCTTTTGCACGCGAATATAACTCACACTTGCAGTTATTTTGTTCTAGCCTTGTATCGGTCGGTTGGTAGGTACTTACCTTACATACAAATAAATAAAATTTTTACATAATCATTTTGTTTATTTGTACCTTATTACCATAACATTGTTCAAATTAAAATAGTATTACACATTCTTCAGAAGTTTTTTTGTATTTGGCAATAGGTACAATCTTTGACACGTAAATAGACATCTATGTCCCTTTTTTGAAAACTTAATTCAATGTTTTGTTTATGTCTCACTAGATGTCGTGGATCGACTGTAAACAGAACCCAACTGTATGAGTTACTAATCCAAAGTGCTGCTTTTTAATTTAGCCATGCAACCTTTTATGTTTTGGTTTCAATCGAATCTAAATTATTTTCGAAACATATATTTTTCTTCTTGGTCAATCAATCATTTAAAAAACGAATCTTCTTATTTATTAATTTAGAAAACAGAAAAATAAAACTAAACCAAGCTTATAACATTTATTTTCCTAGGCATATAAAAGGATATCCTGTCAAATTATGTAGAACGTTTACATTATCTTGTTCAGTTTATGAAGAATGAAAGAACACAAGCGTTCCGAAACGTAAGCCTAAAACCTTTTTGAATCTACTGATCTGAAGGGCTTTGAAAATAAAATTTTTGATCAAATTATTCAATGTTTTGCATAATGAAAATTAATAACATGTAAATAATAAATACATTTTCTCTAACTCGTTGGTTATTATTACGCTAAGTAAGAAATTTACGTGGAAACAGAACAATGGATATGTTAAAATCGAGATTGAATCAGGTTCCCGAACGCATTTTAGAATGTCACACTTTTCTTTTTAATTTTGTAAGGTCCGATTTTTTCGCCGGCGGCCATCAAAATTCATCATTTCGATTTTGATTCGTCTGCCCTAGTTCAAAATGAATTTTCACCTGAATTCGCTATAGTTTTGGACGTTTTTTGATAGTGAATTGAAGCAGTTGAGTGTTTTAACTTGTGTGAAAGTGGATAAGGCTTCATCGTGGAGCCTAACGTAGGCTGTAAGTGCTGCTGATTTGTTTATTTACTTGCGATTTCGGCATTTCATTTCCTTGTTTTGAATCAGGTGGTTTTGTCAAAAATTAGTATTTTGACTAATTAGGTAGGTGGTAGGTTGTAAATCTATGTATTGATTAGAAACTCTTAGCCATTTCCTGTGTTAAATGAAAAAACAAAATCGAGGAATTGATATAATCTACGCTATTGCGTGATAAAATTATGTTACATGTTTTTATTCCTTCATACCCAAATTAGGAAGCAAAGTACTTACCTAATTACTGCTTTTTCAATGCCTTAAAAGTATTGGCAAGGAGCCCACTTAACTACTTATGACATAACACCAGGTTCCGGTTTTCTAATGTACCTACATACGCCACCATTTTCGTTAGGTTCAAATACTGCATTGCTTTACATTCCCTGGTAAAAAAAAAACTATAGTAAGTACATCATCTTCCTGCCCTTATCCCATGTGGGGTCGGTACAACAGGTTTTTTCTCTACACTTTCCTCTATCATCTCAGTAGTCACTCTTTTCTTACTCATGTCATCTTTCACACAATCCATCCATCTTTTATATGGCATATCTCTACTCTTTAATCTATCCACATTCATACCTAATACTATTTTTAGTAGATGACATTCTTCTGTTTACATGACATGTCCATACCAAATAAATACTATAGTTAAGATAAGCTTATTCCAAACTTTGGGTTTACATTGACAGCCTTAACAGCTCAGTTGGTAGTAGCTCTGCCTTCTGTGCAGTGGGTCATGGGTTCGATCCCCACCAAGAACAAACATTTGTGTGTTGAACATAGATATTTGTTATGTGTCTGGGTGTTATCTTATAAGTATGTATTTACAACAAAAAGTATAGGTATATGTATGTATGTACTATATCAGCTATCTAGTTACCATATTACAAGCTTTGGCTTAGTTTGGGGCGGGATGTTGCTGTGTGGAATGTCTACCAATATTTGTTATTATTTATGTTTAGTGGTCTAGTGGTAGAGGCCATGCCTTTCAATCCTAAGGTTGTGGGTTAGAAACCAGTCATGCACCAAGAGTTTTTCTGTTTAAATTTATTCTGTATGCCTCAAGTTGACAGATTCAGGGCAGATCATCGCAAAGCACTCTATCATGCATGACTTCCGAGGCAATGCTTTGTTATAGGCGTGGGTTACGACTAGTTGTGTTTAAAAAACATTCTAACTTGTTCTTTTAAATTCCAGTGGACATGTGCGGGGGAGAGAGTTGGAGGGGGGGAGTAGCCCGCTCTCCCTCCCACGAGTCCGTAACTACAGACTTATCACTCTTCAGCGTATCCTCTGCAGCATCAGACGCCAGGGCTCTACGGCTGTTGGCTTGCAAGGTAAGCTTGCTTGTAAGGACTTATAATTTTTTTAAGAAATTCAAACTTTTCGTTTCATTTCCGTAAGTTTGTTGCCTGTTAAGCTTTAAGACGTATCAATGTGATCCTTCTTTAAATTCATCAAGAGGGAGATCTTTTAAAGCGTCTTGTTTTCGTACATAAGCAAACTTTTGAGTAGGAAAACTTGTATCGATCAAAATGAAATTTTTACTAAACTGTGTGCAATGTGATTGCACACAAAATGGTTGATTGCGATTTTTCGAAAATGAGTTTTGTGATTTTATATCTTTCAACATGTCGAAACGTGCGAGCGAGAGTCACATTAGCTCAAGCTCCTTAGAAACAAGGTCGACAACTGCCTTCGAACAACACAATGCGTGCTCAATTTTTTTTATCATACTTAACAACAATTCCAGCACTGCAATATGTATAGACACACTAGCGACAGCTGCTCGTCTATAAATAAATAAATACCTATTTTTTGTGTATTTCCAGGCAGGTCAAGGACCTGATCCATCCTTAAGGGTGTCCAGCCCCAATCCTGATGGAAAGTCTACCAAGTAAGTCTTGCAGTTGAACAGGAAGATTTTTTTTATATAACCCGCTGATGTAATAAGTATAGCCCCCCTAATATTAAGTGGTTACCATCACCTATAACAAAGCATTGCCTCGTAAGTCACGCATGATATGAACGTGCACTACGATGCCCGGGTCTTGCAACTTGAGGCATGCAGCTGCCCCCCTAGAGATTAAAAAAATGTAGCCAACTGCAAAGAAACCAAAGTCCCAAGGCCTAAGTTGGAACCATTCCTATGACAATCGCCATAGAGACAATGACTCACGCTACCAGCTGTATAGCTTCATGCTCTTGACTGTACCTACAATTCATATTTTTCTCATCCTTCTAATATTATAAACGCGAAAGTTTGTAAGTATGGATGGATGGATGTTTGTTACTCTTTCACGTAAAAACTACTTAATGGATTTTAATGAAACTACAATAATATAGCTTATACATCAGAATAACACATAGGCTACAATTTATAAAGATATTGTATGACTAATCCTGCGCAGACAAAGTCGCGGGCACCAGCTTGTCCTCCATAATATTATCTTGCCCATCTCTGGGCCATGGCCTGGCGACGCTTTTGATCACTTTTTCTGCACTCAAATAATCTTAATACATAGTATGTTAATTTTTATCACATCAATTCGAAAATAGATAGTTTGCTCTTCGAAAACAGGGAGCAAAATAGCACTTTGATCCCAAGGGCGGTAAAGTGATTTGAATTTGGAATGTGCTTATTGAGTAAAAGTTCCAATCACCAAAGAGATCACGAACCCTGTATGAACAAGCAGGCTTTATGATTAAAAAAAAGCGCCTGAACTAAATAAAAATAAACAAAAACACGTGAAACGCGCATTCCACCTTTGTTCATAATTGTTTACTCAAATTCAGATTTTACTTAGTTTTATGAAAATAAATAAAATTACAATGAATACATGATTATGACTATGAGACCATGTGACAATGTGACTATGTGACTTCGTGACTTCGTGACTCCGTGACTATGTGACTTTGTGACTTTGTGACTTTGTGACTTCGTGATTTCGTGACTTTGTGACTATGATTATGATTATTCGTAAGTTGCACTAAGTTATTTTCTCATAGAGGGTGATAAAAAGTAGAGTGTCCACCTCGGGAGCAACACTATTTTAAGCTCGAGTGAAGTACTTTGAATTCCTCGCTACGCTTAGGATTCTACTGTAGAATCCTTCGCTCCGCTCTGGATTCAAAAAATACTCTCGCCATAAAAATAGTTGTTTGCTCCCTTGGTAAACAATCTACTATTATTCGTATTAATACACACTACATAATTAATATTATAAGTACCTAGTTCCTCAGTTTTTATTTGGTACTACTTTGGTATTGT
Source organism: Chloroclysta siterata (assembly GCA_932294275.1). Classification (NCBI taxonomy): domain Eukaryota; kingdom Metazoa; phylum Arthropoda; class Insecta; order Lepidoptera; family Geometridae; genus Chloroclysta; species Chloroclysta siterata. The sequence goes on from OW028595.1 coordinate 7,061,743, forward strand.
AAAATGCGTCGTTAACTCGCGATAGCACCAGCACAAACCTTAGTGGTTTTTTAGATGCTATTTTTTACAAAATGTAGGTATCCAGTTGTTAAATTGTTAATAAAAAAAAAAAAAAAAACCAAGCTGTGACCCCCAGGGGCCTTATGCTCACTTCAAGCGAGATTATCTCACGGTGGAGATGACGTCATATCGCGTTCGATAACTATTTATCCCCATTCTCGCCATCTCACTCCCCAATTTTCTCATACAAAGTTCATGCGAGACGCAACGTCAACGAGATATGACGTCATCTCTATCGTGAGATAATCTCGCTCGAAGTGAGCATAAGGCCCCTGGTGGTAACCCATTTGCAGACGGTCATCGTCAGCGCTCCCGCTGGGCAGCGACAACTGCGCCAGCCTGCTGGCTGGCTGCGCCGCGCTGTGCGCGCAGCTCGGCCTGCGCCGCTCCTTCAGCGCCGCCGACGTCACGCTCGCCGGGGCCGATACGCCGGCTAACTTGCGCGGGTCAGTACACACACACGCCCCCGTCACTTATACACACCCCCACAATAATCTTATCTAACACACACGCCCCCGTCCCCTATACACACCCACTCAATATTCCTATCCTAAATACACCCCCTTCCCCTATACACACACCCACAATAATGCTGTGCGCCCAGCTTGGCCTGCGCGGCTCATTCAGCGCTGACGTCACGCTCGCCGGGGCCGATACGCCGGCTAACTTGCGCGGGTCAGTTCACAAACACGCCCCCGTCCCCTATACACCTCTCACAATTATCCTATCATACACACGCCCCCGTCCCTTATACACCCCCACAATAATGCTGTGCGCGCAGCTCGGCCTGCGCCGCTCCTTCAGCGCAGCTGACGTCACACTTGCCGGTACTGATACTCCGGCTAACTTACGCGGGTGAGTTATGAACACACGCCCCCGTCTCTTATACACACCCTCACAATAATCATATCCTAATTAAAAAAAAGTTGTACGGTAGCATTTCACACACATACTCGTACATCAAAGTATCAATTCAATTGAACCACAGGATCACTTTGAAACGTCTTAAAACTTGATAAATCTAGGTGCCAGTTCCACGCGACCAAGCCTAGTAGACAATATATTACGACCATATTAGTAGGATAGGTTATAAGTTGATGACGTTTCAAAGTGATCCTTGAATAAGAAAGCGAAACTTAAAAATTTAACTTAAATTGTGAACGCCTATCTCCTCTTTGCCGAAGGTTAGGTCCTGGAAATTGCGACACAAGTTTTACTTAAGCAGTGTTCTGTGTTCTCTTATTATTTTGTCTTTTATGTTCACTAAATGGCAGCCTTCATAGCTCAGTTGGTAGTAGCTCTGCCTTCTGCGCCGTAGGCCGTGGGTTCGATCCCCACCGAGAACAAACATTTTGTGTGATTAACATAGATGTTTGTTCTCTGTCTGGGTGTTATATAATAGAATGTATTTACAAAAAAATAAGTAGTATATCAGCTATCTGGTTTGGTTCCCATATCACAAGCTTTGGCTTAGTTTGGGGCGAGATACTTAGTGGTGTGTGTGGAAAGTGTGGAATGTCCACTAAATAAATTAAAAAAAAAACTATCTTTTACTGAATTTCAGGGCTACATCTGAAGTGGGCCTCTGCGCCGCCCTAGAAGCTCTAACCCTGAGCGCTAACTCCCGCTCCTGCAGCACTTGGGTCGCAGGTACGTACCTTGCGAGCGAGCGAAGCGAGAGAAAACACAGAAACAGAACTAGCTTTACGATTTTGATACATAGGCACGTTTTTTTATGCAACTAGCTGATGGAACAAGCAGATGGCCCACCTGATGTTAAATGGTAACCATCACCTATAACAAAGCACGTAGATATCCCCTCAGATCTCTTAGTACCAAGTACTATCTCCACACTCTTTGAGGATGTGTTAGGATAGTCAGAGGTACGTCCAAACATTTGGCAAATACCCAGTTTTGCAGTAATTTTTGCCTTTTCTGCCGCCAAGCAGCGTTGCTGTGTTTCGGTTTGAAGAGTGTGGTTGCCGGTGTAATTACAGGCACATGAGGCTTAACATCTGTATGCCTCAAGTTAATGGACGCAGGGCAGTGCATCGTAGGGCACGTTCGGAACCGTAGGGAATATGAATAAAGGCTCTAAGGCGAAGACAAGAGCTAATGTGACTCTCGTTCGCACGTTTCGACATGTTTGCATGTTTTCCTACTCAAAAGTTTGTTTTACTAGTTTTCGTACATAAGCAAACTTTTGAGTAGGGACACTTGTATCGATCAAACTGGATTTTTTACTAAACTGTGTGCAATGTGATTGCACACAAGATGGTTGATTGCGATTTTTCGAAAATGAGTTTAGTGATTTTATATCTTTCAACATGTGGAAACGTGCGAGCGAAAAGTTGTTTGATAGTTGTCAGCCCCTTAAGATATTGATTTTTTCAGTAGGTGGGTCGCAGCTTCCTTCTCCTCAAAGATCTCAGCCCTCTCAGCCATCGAGACAGCTACTCAGCGACAATAAAAAGGTTCATTTCTACATAATTTTAATCATTATAATTTATTCATTGTCTCATGTTGTATACAGGTTCTTAGGGCATAACAATATGTCCAGGACATATGCCCCGTTGGGGCATATCTCTTTTTTTTTTACTTTGGACATTCCACACAGCACTATCTCACCCCAAACTAAGCCAAAGCTTGTGATATGGGAACCAGATAGCTGATATACTACTTATATACTTTTCTTTTTGTAAATAAATACATATAATATTTATAACACCCAGACAGACACAGACACAAATATTTGTTCTGTGTGGAGATCGAACCCACGGCCTACGGCACAGAAGGCAGAGCTACTACCAACTGAGCTGTCAAAGGCTGTCGTCATATCTTAAAGTAATTAGGTACCTAATTAAGTTATTTAATTTAAAAAAAACTTTTAAATGATAAAAATCTCTTTTGCTTATGTAACTAGGTAATAAAAGTTGGACGGCTTCATTTGAGAATACTTAGAGGTAATTAGGGTTGAAAGTTTTGGGGGATAGATAAAATTTGGAATGATAATTTGTGTATGAAATTTTATTTAGTCCATTTCCTTAGTTATAATTTCGTCTCCCATATATTCTGCTATGCTATAATAGATTTAATTTATGAGAGGTTTATTTTTAAATGTTATGTTCTTACATACAAGTATATTATTTAAGTGTAGTAGAGCTCTTTGTGTGTGGCTCGTCTGGGGAAGTACTACCACCACGCCTTTTTCTGCCGCCAAGCAGCAACGCTGTGTTTCCGTTTGAAGAGTGTGGTTGCCGGTGTAATTACAGGCACATGTTTTCTCGCAATTTTACACTGATACCCACGGAAAAATATATTACGTGATATTTACCGAGACCTCTCCCTCACGTGAGATCGGGTGAGGTTCTGCTCGACCCCCCCCCCCTTAACACCTTACGTAATTAATGGACGCCCCCTTTATCTACATCTAAGGAAATTACAAAGATTTTCTAATGCTAGTTTTAAGTATTAAAAAATCCTCAAAGTTATTATCCAAAAGATACCATAACGGCCGGTTTCTGAAAGCTCGATCAAACTAATCGGATGTCAAGTCACTCGCCATTTCAGCTATTACATCGAATTAGATAGAGACAGCAAGTGACTTGACATGCGATTAGTTTTGATCGGGCTTTCAAGGTAATTACGTATGCAATAAAAAAAAAAAAAAAAAGAGATTGGAGGAGAAAAGGCAGCTCGTGAAGTGTATTTCGCGTACTTTCACTCCATAATGACGTACGGCATTGTGTTCTGGGGCATCGCAGCAGATTCCAATCGGGTGTTCATTCTCCAAAAGCGCGCTGTACGGTACATTCTAGGTATAAGACAGCTAGAATCATGCAGAAACCGATTTAGGGATCTTTCAATTTTGACTATGACAGGAGAATTTATATACCAAAATTTAATATATGTAAGGGAAAATATAAATAATTTGACGACTGTAAGAGAAACACATAATTATAATACTAGACATAAGGATCGGTTATTGGGGCGAAAAACTCGGCTCACCAAAATTTTAAAAAGTTATTACAGCTTATCAATTAAATTGTATAACAAAATACCATTAGAAATAAAAAAATTGAGTGATGTATGCTTTAAAACCTGTATAAAAAAACACTTGATTCATAAAAGCTATTACAAAATTGATGAAGCTCTGACAGACAAAACAATATTTAAAATAGACAATGTTACTGTATAGTAATGTAGACTTACTATAATCGTAAGTATTATACCTTTGTAGTATAAGTTACTTTATTTTTGACGATGCTTTTGCTGATTTGATTATTTTATAATTTTCGTTGGTAACATTATTTTATTTTTTTCTCTAATCGAGTTGCGTGACATTTTTTATTGTATTGTTTTTATTTCATTGTGTGTACATTATTATTTTATATTTAATTAATGATTTGATTCAGTGAAGTACCGTGAATATGACTTAATCTAAGAACATTGTAATGTCTAAAGATTTGAATAAATGAAATGAAATCAGTAACCGGCCGATAGTCATGTAATGTAGTGAAGTAAAATACTGTATTTGAACCTATGATAACCACCTGCGCCATCGGATTCCAATCTCACCAGCGAATAATATCTCTGGTTCCTAATGTCTATGTCTAAGGTTGCCTGGAATAAATCGCTTTCAGCAATAAAGCCGCCCATTGTACTTTATTAATTTACGCCTAGATTTATGAATTTCTATCCTTATGTTCAATAAAGTGTTATCTATCTGTCTATCTCTTGTTGGATTTTTTTATAAGTTGTATTTACGTGTGGCATAAATAAATAATTTTGTATTGTATTTTATTGTAATACTAGCGACCCGCCCCGGCTTCGCACGGTTATTGTGGGGTGTCCCTAAGAGATAGACATATACCATTGCGGACTTTTTTGTAGACCTTTTTAAGGTGTACAATACTGTAGTACATTATTTTGATCTATCTCGTGGGGTTCAGCCAGCGTTTGTAATGTAAGCGCAAAAAATGTGTTTATTTACGACATCACATTAGAAACCTCTAAAATTATCAGTGTTTCTCTACTATATTATGCATGTTTTATGCATATAAACCTTCCTCTTGAATCACTCTATCTATAAAAATAAACCGCATCAAAATCCGTTGCGTAGTTTTAAAGATTTAAGCATACATGGGGATATAGGGACAGAGAAAGCGACTTTGTTTTATACTATGTAGTGATAGTGATGAAACATAACTTTCAGGTCCGTCAGAACTACATTAAAAGGCGCTTGTTGACGACATACCGCGCTTTGGAGAGGATGTCGCAATCTGAGTTTAATCTGGATCGTTTAGAGGTGAGTTATAATAAATATATTTATAAGTATTCTCTTGGCGTGTCACTAGTTTCTTTCGAAACAGTGTGGTGAAAGGATTTTAAGTGCGCCTCAAGAGGCTCCTTTCGAGCACTCGACACATGTTATAGAACTTTTTAAGTTCCACGACATGCCGGTTTCCTCGCGATGTTTTCCTTCACCGTTTGAGAGTACTGGCATTGTGCACATAAACTTTTTAACAGAAAAACTCATTGGTGCACGACCGGTTTCGAACCCACGACCTTAGGATTGGAAGGCGGGGCCGCTACCACTAGACCACCAGTGCTCCCTATAAGTATTAAAAGTAGTAGAGCTCTTTGTGTGTGGCTCGTCCGGGGAAGTACTACCACCTCTCCTTTTTATGCCGCCAAGCAGCAACGCTGTGTTTCGGTTTGAAGAGTGTGGTTGCCGGTGTAATTACAGGCACATGAGGCTTAACATCTGTATGCCTCAAGGTGATGGACGCAGGACATTGTATGGCACGTGCCTATCGTGCGTGACTTACGGTAATGCTTTGTTATAGGTGATGGTTACCACTTAACATCAGGTGGTCCATCTGCTTGTTCCATCAGTAAAATGAATAAAAAAAAAACCAATCAACAAATACATGTTGCTTGGAACTTTCAAAGTCAAAAGGTATTTATTCAATAAAATCACAAGGATCACTTTGAAACGTCTTAAAGCTAGGTGACTCTAGGTGCCAGTTCTACGCGACCAAAGCCTAGAAGAACAGGCAACAAACTTACGGCTTGGTTCCTACCGCTCTTTTGTATGATTTTTTTACAAAGTAATATAATACAATATTGAAGCTTAGTGAGGCGTAGGCATAAGCTTTGATAAAGCGTACATATTATTATTGTGGACAGCCTTCACAGCTCAGTTGGTAGTAGCTCTGCCTTCTGTGCCGTAGGCCGTGGGTTCGATCCCCACACAGAACTAACATTTGTGTGATGAACGTAGATGTTTGTTCTCTGTCGGGGTGTTATATAATATTTTAAGTATGTATTTACAAAAAAAAAGTATTTATGTAATATAACAGCTATCTGGTTCCCATATCACAAGCTTTGGCTTAGTTTGGGGCGAGATAGTGCTGTGTGGAATGTCCACCAATATTTATTTATTTTATTGTCCTACAAAACCATTACATAATTATAATGTTTTTATTTCGTTTGGCAGGCCGCCGCGGTTTCGGCGGTGTCTACCGTGCTGACAGGACCGGGACCCACAGTGCTAGCTGTGCCCACTGTCAAGCCGCACATGAGATTTGTACATCCTGGTAAGATCATCAACTTCTTGAATATGTAATAATCGCTCATTTGGTGGAACAATGACGCAATTGTCGATTCGTTTTCTGGCATTTTGGGAAGCAACATAGCTTTTTCATTTTAATTGTTTTTTTTGTGTTATTTTGAGTTGTGTTGTGTAATGTCGGTGGTATTTTAACCAACATTACTTGAGGTCTTAGCACAAAGTGTAAGCATTTGGAATGAAAGTGTATTAAGTGATATCCTGATTTGGCCGAAAATGTTTCCAATGTTTTGAAGAAAACCGCCACCATTTTCTTCAAAACAAATGACGGCCGACTTGACTATGGACTGACTTGACTAAAAAGTATTTATTCAATACAAATCACTTGACACTGGCAAGATTGTCTGTCGAATGACAGACAGGAGCCATAAATGGAGAGAAGAAGAAGAAGACGCAATTGTCATTTATGGCAATAATGAGTTCAGGGGCCTTATGCTCACTTCGAGCGAGATTATCTCACGGTAGAGATGACGTCATATCTCGTTCGATAACTATTTATCCCCATTCTCACCATCTCACTCCCCAATTTTCTCATTCAAAGTTCATGCGAGACGCAACGTCAACGAGTTATTGAACGAGATATGACGTCATCTCCACCGTGAGATAATCTCGCTCGAAGTGAGCATAAGGCCCCAGTATGTCAGAACACCTATCCAACAAGTATCTCTATTGTAGAGTTTTTTTTTAATTCTTTAATTAGTTAATAAATGATTAATAATAATAATCCTACCACCAGTTACTCACAAATTTATTAAAGAATTCCAAAAAAAAACAATAAACACTGTAAAAATGGAATATTGTCAATTATTCGATGTTCCACCAAATGAGCCATTATGATAACAGTCAGTTAGTTGTATTATCAAATTATTTTAATGTAGTCGATCCCTAAATTTAAATAATTTGTATATTTACCTACGAATAAGTAAGATATTTACATTAGCACACAAAAACCAGTATAAAAACAAAGACACTAAAGAAGAAAGATACAACCCGGACAAGTGCGAGTCGGACTCACGCACGAAGGGTTCCGTACTATCTATAAAAACGGCAAAATATCACGTTCATTGTATGGGAGCCCTCTTAAATATTTGTTTAATTTTAATTATTTATTTTTAAAGTGAATATACAACTAAATATTCTGTGAATATTTCTGTTGCCGTTATCAATATCGAGCAAAAACGAGCAAAAAAATCACATTTGTTGTATGGGAGCCCCCTTAAATATTTATTTTATTCTGTTTATTAGTATTTGTTGTTATAGCGGCAACAGAAATACATCATCTGTGAAAATTTCAACTGTCTATCACGGTTCATGAGATACAGCCTGGTGACAGACAGACAGACAGACAGACAGACGGACGGACAGAGGAGGCTTAGTAATAGGGTTCCGTTTTACCCTTTGGGTACGGAACCCTAAAAATGAAGATGACAAAACAAACAGAAAAAACTTCACGACTTTAATCCTTAGGCACGGTAGATATCCCCTTAGATCACTTAGTACTAGTACTTATCTTTTTCTTGACAAATAAATCACTACATAGTATAAAACAAAGTCGCTTCCCGCTGTCTGTCTGTCCCTATGTATGCTTAGATCTTTGGAACTACGCAACGGATTTTCATGCGGTTTTTTTAATAGATAGAGTGATTCAAGAGGAAGGTTTATTTTTATAATACAAGCATAATATAGTAGAGAAACACTGATAATTTTAGAGGTTTCTAATGTGATGTCGTAAATAAACACATTTTTTGAGCTTACATTACAAACGCTGGCTGAACCCTACGAGATAGATAAAAATAATGTACTACAGTATTGTACACCTTAAAAAGGTCTACAAAAAAGTCCGCGATGGTATATGTCTATCTCTTAGGGATAACCCACAATAACCGTGCGAAGCCGGGGCGGGTCGCTAGCATTTTATATTCGACTAGCTGGTGCCCGCCACTTCGTCTGCGCAGGATTAGTATTTCGAGTAGCTTATGTTAGCGTGGCGTAGTACATATGTGTAACTCTAGCGGTTTTGGCAGCGCACGCCAGAATAGCTCGCAGATGGTAGATCTTTTCCTACTTACTTGACACTTATCGTCATATTTTGGACAATTCACACAATATCTTTATAAATTGTAGCCTATGCGTTATTCTGATGTATAATCTATATTATTGTAAAGTTTCATTAAAATCCATTCAGTAGTTTTTACGTGAAAGAGTAACAAACATCCATCCATCCATCCATACTTACAAACTTTCGCGTTTATAATATTATAGTTGGATTCTGTATAATGTTTTCAGAAGCGGCCCATTTGGTGCTAACAGCTGATGACTTGGATCGCGAAAGAGGGCGCCCTCTGTCGAAATACGAACGCAACATGATGATATTCAACTGGCTGCATACCTTGGACGAAGCTGCACCCTTCTAGATGCACCGATGACATATTTCGCACCTATTTTAGTCCGAAAGACATTAAAATGGGTCCCGAGGCATGAAAATGTATGACCCTTGGAATCATTATCCTGGGAAGTCCACTGCTGGACATAGGCCTCCATACAAGCATCCGCCGACTTCACGCTTTTATAATTTCGTTGGTCCAATTTGAATCAAAAGGATCACCTTGAAACGTCTTAAAGCTAGGTGACTCTAGGTGCCAGTTCCACGCGACCAAAACCTAGAAGAACAGGCAACAAACTTACGGCTTGGTTCCTACCGTTCTTTTGTATGATCCTTGTTACAATGAAGCTCCAGTATGGTGCCGATCGAATTTAATGAAGCGTGGCATAACAGAAATATAATTAAAACATTCGTTACTCTTATAATCACATTATCTATATTATACAACTTACTGATTTAACAAGCAGATGGTTATAATAATTATAAAACCAAAACATAGCTTGTAAAAAAAAACAGCTGTTTCATACAAAAATTCAATACCTACCTGGCTAAAATGTATGAAACAGCTGTTTTTTTTCGCGTTCACAGTGTTGGTTCCTTAGAAAAAGTTATTCATATTCGACAGCCTCCACAGCTCAGTTGGTAGTAGCTCTGCCTTCTGCGCCGTAGGCCGTGGGCTCGATCCCCACACAGAGCAAACATTTGTTTCATGAACATAGATGTTTGTTCTCTGTCTGGGTGTTAGTATAATAAGTATGTATTTACAAAAAAAAGTATTTATGTATTATATCAGCTATCTGGTTCCCATATTACAAGCTTTGGCTTAGTTTGGGGCGAGATAGTGCTGTGTGGAAAGTCCACTAATATTTATTTATTTATTTATATTGATGGGTACTTTAGGCCCCTTGAAGTTTATATACACAATTATTGGAACACCTTGTATAAATTAATCACAAGAATCTCTTTGAAACTGTGATATTCACGCCAAAAGTAGAATCTTAGAACGTCTAGTAAGACTAAATGAAAAAATATACGGCTTAAAAATATACTACAAAAAATATACAAGAAAAAAATGCTTCTCGACTCATCTCCAGGCACGGAGGATATCTTAGTACCAAGCACCCACTTAGGATTCATTAAGGATGTCTAAGGAGGGTATTACATTTAAACATACCTACATTTTACAGCATTCACACATGAAATCATAAAAAAGTTGCACGCCTATCGATGTAAGAAATGCTGCCTGCAAATTTTATTTATTACCGAATTTTATACATTAATTCGCAAAATAAAACTTTCAAATCTTAGTTCTCAGTAATTTCTGAGATTATTTATTTTTGAGAATGAATCACAAGTGAAGCTAAAGTACATAAGTTTTATATCTGTCTGGTTCCCATATAACTAAGCTTTGCTTAGTTTGGGGCTAGATAGTGCTGTGTGGAAAGTCCACCAATATTGATTTATGATTTAATTTTATTGACTTATAATATAAAAAATGATCTCATTATTGAATCTCATACATTTCCGTATTTTCTTATCACTTATTTACTATGTAGTAAGTACATGCGTCCCGTATATAGGGGTAAGAGTAAAAAAAAATGCAATTGACACTGCAAATCCTAAAACGGATTGGACTGGAAACGGTAGGTAAATCGCTCTCTTTGCGTGCCACTTTTAGCCCTGTACCCCAAGTTTGAGTTTTGCTTACCATATTTGGTTTTTCGTTTTACGTTTTTGTTCCCTGTTCATTGCGGGTTTTGTATGAAGACGCGATAGAGATACCGATACGGAACTTTATGTTGCAAGTATGATGAAAATTAGTTGTAGAACATAAAGTTCCATATCGGTATCCCTATCGCGTCTTCATACAAAACTCGCAATGAACACGGAACAAAAACCAAATATGGTAAGCAAAACTCATACTTGGGGTACTGAAGTGCTTACGCTCAGTCATTGAAATATCAATGTATTTCAGATATGTGACAAAGTTGCAAGCCTAAGGGGGCGTCCATAAATTACGTGAAGCGTTTAGGGGGGGGGGGTCTAGCAGAACCTCACATGAGGGAGAGGGGGGGTCTCGGCAAATATCACGTAATTTTTTTCCCGCGAGTAATAGTGCAAATTTGCAAGATAAATTATAGTATAATTATTTTTTTTACTGATAAATCTAAAATACTAAACAAAAGCACCCATTAATTTAATAACATGAAAAATACTCATATTCAAAAATCTCACGTGAGATTAAGGGTGGGGGAGAGGGTCGAGCAAATCTCACGACATCTCACCAAGGGGAGACCCCCCTTGGGTTCGAAAAATCGTCACAATCACCTCACTTAATTAATGGATGCCCCCTAAATGACTTATCAATGTAGAATACGGCCTATAAAATCTTATTTATTGCCCAAATTTATATACAGAAAAAAGTTACGGCCTATTTTGTTTTGTAGGGCCTACTCCGCTATACTATGAACTATTTACATATATATTTTGAGTTAAACTAGTATGTAACGACAGCTGTATAGGGAAAATGAGTCTTTGATTGTATTGTATATTAAACAAATTCTCCGACAGATGGCCAGTTGATTGACGACTGGTCCTCTATTGGAAAATCTTTACAATAAAGATAAAGCTAATTCCGAAAGAGGGCCAGCAGTATCAGTAAAATCAGTCTTTGTTTTTTTCAATTTCATTGTTTATTTAAAAAAAACGACTGGTTCTCTGTCAGAAAATCAGTACAATAAAGATAAAGCTTATTCCGAAAGAGGGCCAGACGTTAGTGACAGCAGTAGCAGTGAAATGAGTCTGATAGTTTATTAAACGAATTTTTCGACAGATGGCCAGTTGATTGACGACCGGCCCTCTATTGGCCCTCTAAGCTAATTCCGAAAGAGGGCCAGCAGTGTTAGTAAAATCGGTCTGATTGTTTAATTTCATTGTTTATTTAAAAAAAACGACTGGTTCTCTGTCAGAAAATCAGTACGATAAAGATAAAGCTAATTCCGAAAGAGGGCCAGTTTATTGAATACTGGCCCTCTATTAGAAAATCTTTACAATAAAAATAAAGCGAATTCCAACGTCTATAGTAATGACAGTAGTATCAGTAAAATGAGTTCTTGATTGTCTATTAAACCAATTTGTCGACAGAGGGCCAGTTTATTGAGGACATGCTTATTGTCGGAAAATTTTCTCAATTATCCGGCCCTCCATAATAAATCTATTCAATAAAGATTAGCTTATTACTAGTACTTGACTTCTACTGCTTTCACTTATCGATTAATAGATTATGACTAGAGATCGGATATTCGGATGCATATTTACCTAAAGTTGAGATGTTGGCTATTATGGAAAGCACTTTTTATCGAAAAATCTCGTGGTCTCGAGAAATTAAGATTTTGCTTTTGTCTTAAAATCCCGGGATCCCTGGAAATTCAAATTTAAGTGACACGAATGACAAATTAATATTAATTTAAGTATAATTGTAATTCAGAGCAATTATTGCCCTGCTACAGCGTAATATGCCCCTCGGTGCCCAGAATCACCCCCTTTCGGTTTAGTACACATGTAACGTGGCCCTGTATACATCCGATTATTTATGCAATGCCGGGATTTGAATTTTAAAAAAAGTATCCTAAGAAGCCGCTTCCATAATTTGTTAGCCAAAAATTAACTTTAGGTAAATATGCATCCGATTATCCGATCTCTAATTATGACCCATAAGATTATGTACCTATTTTTTGGAATGATGAAAATCATCGTATAAGCTCCGCGCTTAAATAAGCTTTAGGTTAAGTTAAAGTAAGTAGGCATCTATTAAATGTAAAATTGAAAAGGACAGGCTTTACAGCTCAGTTGGTAGCTCCTTCTGTGCTGTAGGTTCGATTCCCATCGTGAACAAACATTTGTGTAATGGACATGGATGTTTGTTCGTTGTCTGGGTGTTATAGTATATTAGTATGTATTTACAAAAGAAAATAAATATTATATCAGATATCTGGTTCTCATAGTATAAATAAAAAAATGCCCTCATCCTTTTGAACTGCCACATCAAAGATGGCTTAAGTTAGGTTAGTTTAGGATAATGCAGTATAAAATGTTAAATCTCAAAATATAATTTTCAGAACTATTAAAATTGCTTGCAGGTTTATTTGATTGGAAGCATTATTTGATACATCCTACTAATATTATAAACGCGAAAGTTTGTAAGTATGGATGGATGGATGGATGTTTGTTACTCTTTCACGTAAAAACTACTGAATGGATTTTAATGAAACTTTACAATAATATAGCTTATACATCAGAATAACACATATGCTACAATTTATAAAGATATTGTGTGAATTGTCCAAAATATGACGATAAGTATCAAGGAAGTAGAAAAAAATCTACCATCTGCGAGCTATTCTGGCGTGCGCTGCCTAAACCGCTAGAGTTACACATATGTACTACGCCACGCTAACATAAGCTACTCGAAATACTAATCCTGCGCAGACGAAGTCGCGGGCACCAGCTAGTACTGTATAAACACGCAGGGCGATTACTTAAAAATAAGCAATAGCGTTGATTAAACAAAACTCACCGCTATCGCGTCTGTCGTGCTGTCAAGTTTCATTTTCAGTACACACGGATACCCATCAGGCTATACACTGCTAAGATAAAGATAAGATAAAGATATTTATTGTTTATGGAAACCTGCTCACTTTTATGTTCTTTCAGTAAGCGTCATTTTATTTGGCTTTGTGTAACTTGATCTGAATCCGTGTGTTGATATTCCGAATGAGGGCGACTTTCGTCAAGTGACTTGCCCTCAGTCGGAAACTTCATTAATGAATTGTTCTATAACCGCGTTTACATTTAGACATTCGCGCTGCCGTTCGCGTGGACGGAAATGTGGCCGGCCATATGTCCGCGGCAGCGTCGCCGGCAACGTGTGTTCACATTTAACCTAGACTCAACGCGAGCGGGCACGGAAGTGGCCTGTTTACATTCTCGCATTGCCCATTTCCACGGACATGAGCTGCGTGTAAACGCGGTATATTACTTATTGTTTTATAAAAAAAAATATAATAACCTTATCACTTGTAAACGTCGCATAGATTTAAGAATTGCTTAAAATTGTTCATGTCACTGATTCTATCCATGTGTAAAATATATTGCAATATAATAACATTGTATAAGTTCTGACTTATAAATAAGTTAACTTTAAAAAGGCCAATAGGTACATAAAATGTCGTTGTCTATGTACACACGGTTACACATCAGGCTACCCTTTAAAGCCGAAACACAGCGTTGCTGCTTGGCGGTAGAAAAAGGCGTGGTGGTAGTACTTCCCCGGACGAGACACACACAAAGCTCTACTACTCTTATTTTGTAGCGTAGTTATGGGTATACAAGTGTAAGGGTAACTTGATGTGTAGCCGTCAGGACATAGTTATATTATTAGATAGGTATGTATCAATCAGGTACTGTACCATGAAAAATAATATATGAAGATTTCTATAGGCGTTTTGAGTGACACTGCGATCCCGTGAGAAACGACGAGGCTACGATTTAGAATGGAAAAGAACTGAAACAGCTGCGCGACCTTGATTCCCAGGCACGGTAGATATCCCATCATATCCCTTAGTACCAAGTACTAACTTAATATTTATTGAGGATGCCTCAGGGGGTAGTCAGAGGTCAGAAGTCCAAATATTACATTTGGCACATACCCACATTTAGCAAAAGTTGGTATTTCATACGTGACAGGTTGCAAGCCCATCGCCGCTGTTAGAATACTAACTGATATCTTTCACCGATTGAGAGCACTAGCAAATTTATTTGCGAAAATATACATTTTTCGAAGAGTAAAATCCATTGCAAGACGCAAGACTAGATTCGAACACACGACCTTATGATCAGAAGGCGTGGCTCCCACTAGACAAACGGTGCTCATTTTATTTTGAATAAGCTATAGCCATAGTCTAACGGCCGGTTTCTGAAAGCTCGATTAAAACTAATCGGATGTCAAGTCACTCACCATTTCAGCTATTACATTGAATTAGATAAAGATAGCAAGTGACTTGACATCCGATTAGTTTGGATCGGACTTTCAGAAACCGGCCGTAAGTCGAAAGGTATTTATTCACTCACACCTACCCGATCTTTTTTATAACAACCTATCTAACTAACTAACTACCTACCTACACGCAATGACACTATACATTCATTACCACGTTTTACACACTAACACTCGTTTTTTTTTAGTTTTTTGCGATTAACTTCAACTTCACCTTATTAATTTGCTTACTGCTTACTTACTTTGCTTATAAAATGTAGATTCAATTTGGTTAGGGCACAGTGTACATCTAATAGATTTAAATAGACAATAAGAAAAACTGTCAATCTAAGAATAAATAAATAAATTCATTTGAATCACAGGGATCACTTTGAAACAGAATTTTGTTTTTCATGGTACAGGTATCTGCAGTACTTTGTGAATTGTGAGTATGTATAAAGTTACCTATTTATTGTGTTAAATAAAATATTATCAGTTATTAAAATGTATTGTGAGATTTTTTGTTTTATTTGTGTTCATCAGCCCGAGAAGTCCACTGCTGGACATAGCCCCCCCTTTCCCCTATTACATTTTTCCAGGAAGAACGATTCTTAGCACTCTAACCACAGACTTTCCATGATCCTATCGTCCATCTACACTAATATTATAAAGAGGAAAGGTTTGTATTTTTGTTGTTTTGTATGTAACAAATAGGTAAAAAACTACTGGTCCGATTTCAAAAATTCTTTCACCATTAGAATGCTACATTATCTCTGAGTAACATAGGCTATATTATATTTCCAAAAAAATCAGGGATCCTTACTAAAACTCCAACAGTGTAACACAAGGTGGACAACAAAAACCTTACATCGCGTGCGCTGCGAAAACGATTAATGATAGAACAAAATAATGTACTATGATTTTGTAGAACACGTCATCATCTACAAAAAATGTCGCGACAGCATATGTCTAACTATTATAGTTATGTCACAAAAAGTGTTCTTTTATTATAAAAAATTAATTGAAATGCCGCCGCTAGCAAAGGGTCTTTATTTGTACCTTGGTAAAAATCCTTATCCAAATAAATCATTTCATATTTAAGACGGTTTCAATACCTATAGATTACTTCTTAAATTTTTCAAATCGGATTCAAAAGATGTGACGAAATTAAAAATGTTAACGGGTCCACGGGTCGTGCGAATGTATGAAATAAGTAGACGCGAGGCTCGAACCCACTGTATAAGTTTATCCTAAAATGTTCAAAAAATGTATGACCACCCATGCGAAGCTGGGACAGGCCGCTAGTATTATATCAAAATCAAAACTGTCTTTATTCAGTACAATCATAAGAATCACTCCAAAACGTCTCATATAGATACTAGGTGAATCTACCGCCAGTTCCTCGCGACCAAAGTGTGCTGCCGTATAAATTTGTGTGCTGTCTTATAAATTTGATTATGTTTACCTTTTTCTGTATGCCTACGCCTCACTAAACTTCAATAATATATTATATTATTACATTGTAAAAGGATCATACAAAAGAACGGTAGGAACCAAGCCGTAAGTTTGTTGCCTGTTCTTCTAGGCTTTGGTCGCGTGGAACTGGCACCTAGAGTCACCTAGCTTTAAGACGTTTCAAAGTGATCCTTGTGATTTTATTGAATAAATACATTTTGACTTTGACTTTGAAAGCCTAGAAAAACAGGCAACAAACTTACGGCTTGGTTCCTAGCGTTTTATATGAAATTCTTCTAGATTCTTGACAGCCTTCACAGCTCAGTTAGTAGTAACTCTCTTCTGCGCCGTAGGCCGTGGGTTCGATCCCCAAACAGAACAAACATTTGTGTGATGAACATAGATGTTTGATCTCCGCCTGAGTGTTATAATAATATTATAAGTAGGTATGTTTTTACAAAAAAAAGTACCTACATGATGTATTTTAACAGCTATCTGTTGTCCATATTACAATCTTTTCTTAGTTTGGGGCTAGATAGTGCTGTGTGGAAAGCCCACTTATATTTGTTTATTTTATGGGCTGCATTGGTAAATTGGTAATTAGAGCCCACATTAATTTGTAACATTTAATGCCATGCCATAGTAACATTTAATGTTACTATGCTGTTAAATTATTGTTTGAATTAATATAAAAATTTGTAAAAAAAAAAAAAAAAACTATTATAGAGTTATTAGCCATAAAAAAATAGACATCAGTATTGTGTGGTTTTTTTTATAATAAAAAAGCAAAAATTGACTTCCAAACATTTATTTTAGAAAATCATACATTTCGCGATCCTTGGTTCGTACTAGAACTTAAAAAATAATTTATACAGAAATAATACACAAAAATATACAACGATTTTCGATTCATCCATCTCATTACAAAACACCTATCAAATTCTAGAGACTAGGAAATTGATATCGTATTTTTATAACGCTTACAACTGTCAAGCAACAATGTCTAACACCCACATTTCTTCTTCTCTCAATTTATGGCTCCTGTCCGTCATTCGACAGACAATCTTGCCAGTGTCAAGTGATTTGTATTGAATACTTTTTAGTCAAGTCAGTCCATAGTCAAGTCGGCCGTCATTTTGTTTTAAAGAAAATGGTGGCGGTTTTCTTCAAAACATTGGAAACATTTTCGGTCAAATCAGGATATCACATATTACACTTTCATTTCAAATGCTTACACTTTGTGCTAAGACCTCAAGTAATGTTGGTTAAAATACCACCGAAATTACACAACACAACTCAAAATAACACTAGAAAAACAAATAAAATGAAAAAGCTATGTTGCTTCTAAAAATGACAGAAAATGAATCCACCCACATTTCAACAATTTAGAATCTGACTTTTTCTGACAGCACGATCAAAACTAATCGCATGTCAAGTCACTTGCTATCTCTATCTAATTCGATGTAATAGCTGAAATGGCGAATGACTTGACATCCGATTAGTTTTGATCGAGCTTTCAGAAACCGGCCGTTAGTTTCGTAGAATCAGAATAGTATATTGTAATCTGATTAACGTTTTAAGTGGTAGAATAACAGTAGGTACAAAGGTCAAGAATAATATAATTTTGATCCATACTAGTTGTCCTACCAAGAGACTTTTTCAAACATGAAATATTTTTATGTAAAAAAAAAATTTAAATATTTTTTATAAGAATACTAAAATATTTTTATGGTTCATATCTTCAAAAATGTTGAAATGTGCGTGCGGGAAGTGTTCTGGCAGTTGTCAGCGGCTTAAATTGCTTTTGTAATGAAACCGAAGTTACAAAACATCCAAGGACACTACAATTTGTCATCTACAGCCAAATACATATTTTTACATAATAATAAAAGTTAAAACAATTTGTGGTATATACATTGGGGTGAATCTTTCATTGGTTTGTCTGTTTTTTAACAAACATGTTAAAAAATGCGATGGGTAGTCTTTAATTCTATGGAAATTTATAGAATTAAACAAATAACTAATAAATTTAAGGATACAGGGATAAATAAGTACATTTCTTTTTTTAACTTTTACGGAAAATGTATATAAAAAAAACCAAATACAGGAAACAATACATTTCCTTTTTTTAATTTTACGGAAAATGTATTTAAAGAAACCAAATTCAGGAAACAAAATAAAGTTTTGTTTTCTGAAATAAATTACATAGGTACTCTCAATATCAGTGTACAACAATAAGATTTTTTTAAACATAAAAAAAAACCTGGAACAGATTTTCATAATAATATCCAAACAGTTATCGGTTTTATAAACGGATAAAAAAAATGGCGCCAGCCAAACTTTAAAATGGCGCGAAAAATAAATTGCAGTTACGATGTAACAAATTAGATGGTAATTGTGTGAAAACAGAATCTCATTATCAATTTCGTTATAGTGGATAGAAATGAGATTCTAAGAACCAGTACACACCGGTGAACGGAGGATTTTAAAGTTCATGAATATTTTATATTAACTAATCAAATAAGGCATATATTCCAATCGTGCATGGAAATGACCCGTGATGCTCTGTACATCTTCAAGGTCGGTTTCCGAGCGTTACAATATAACTTTTTTCGATTTCAACACCCCCGTTCGGTTCACACTGGCTCTATTTATTGCGGAATATCTTTTTAACAAAACTTTCACTAACAATAGTTGAATAGGACAGGATTTTGCAGATGCACTTGACTTAGCAAGTACAGAATCACAAAAAAGGTATTCAAAAAACCAAGTGAGCTCAACATGAGATTTGTGTTGAAAAGTTTTTCAGAATACAAAAATCAGACTTTTCAGATTCATCTAAGTGCTGATGGCGTGACAAACTATTAGAAATCGTTGTAAGCCATATCGTTGACAACCGTCACCGCGTGTCGCGTTGTGCGTAAAACTAATTAAAAAAATATCACATTTAACTTGTGTATATATGGGCTATGGAGATTTACCCTGCAGAATGCTGTGTTTCCATCTACTACTCGCGACACCTATTAATCTTTTGAACTAGATCTTTTTAACTAAAACATTCTAGAAAAATAGGCATAATTTTGTATTATAACAAAATTAGTAAATGGAATTTCGAAAAATTTGGTAAATTTTCAAAAAATGATAAATCCAGTTTGTAAGAAGATCTAAGCGAGTACAATTAAATTAAAACACAACATTCTGATGGATAAATCTTAGAACTATTGTAGATTGTGGAGGATACGGGGTAAGAGGAGTTGTGTATATGTGTATAAATATATCTTTATTCACACTATAACTAGGTATGTGGCACGACACGCGGGCGGTCTAAAAATCAGTCTTATAAATAAGTGCAGGGTTCTTGAAGTACAGTGTATGTGGGAACGAAAGACGTGATAAAACGACATTCATTCAATATTGTAGGATAATATTGTAACAGTTATTTCTTAAAAAATATGGTTAAAGTTTGAAAAAAAAATCTGAATATAAAAAAAGTATTAATTTTGGCATAAGATATCGTCTGAGCTCAATTGCATAAAGTTGCAAGGAATTTACATTAAGGAAACAAGTTTAGCTCATTCAAGTTCAATGCAATGAATTCTAGTTTAGGGTCAATTTTAAGCTCAACGGTGACCCCAACGGCCAGTAGTACTGCAAATCTTTTGTTCAAAACCGGTTGACTTTCCCCTAACAAATGAAAAGAAATTTGAGCTGTGAGAACTTTCCTAAAGATTTTTGAAGACAGATGTTAAGAATTACATATTTAAGATAATGTTTTGTGTAACGGTGGGAACTGAGTTCCACATTAAGACTTGGACCCCCGATTCTGCAAACGCAGCGCTTTGGCTTGGCCAACGGCCCAAGTATATGTGAAACCAGATGTATGTGACTTATCGGTCAAAAGCGACCTCCTAATAATACTTCAAGACCGCACCTTGTATGGATCACAACGACTTCTATAGTTTCTTGGGGCGCTGGGCGCATAACTGGGCCCACGTGGGCATTCGCTGCACGTGGGAACTGTATAACGGGCTTATATCTAAGTTCATACTCGAGTTGTCTAGTCACAATTGAGTCTGTGTGACAGAAACTTCCGTTGAAACCAAGCTTTTCAGCGAAAACTTTTGATTTATAAAGTTTTGGAGCCTTCAGCTTGTTGGTGTGATTGTTTAAACTGTGACTTAGACAACTCCAGCTTTCTTAATCTATATCTTGTCACATTTTTCATTACTGAGGTCTTGAGTAAGACTCGGGCAGTGGACGCTTGCAGAATAAGACAATTATCTTCTAATAGAAAAGTAAAGTTGTTCTGATGATGAAGTGACTTTGGCTTGTCATATTCCGAGTGTCTAGTGTCCGGTGTACTCAAAATGAAATAAATGCGGGGTAGCTTGTCTTACAAACAAAATAATTGTTCAACATTTTGCATAGGAACATTTTTAAAGAGATTTTATGAGTCTGAAGGCAAGATTTAAATTATTTGAATTGATTTAATTCAAATTGATGAGATATTGAAAATCTGAACGAACAATTAGTTGTTCTAAAGACAAGTTAGTTATTGTAGTTAATGTGACAAGACGAGGTAAGCTACTGTATATCTGTGATGCAATTATTTTAAGATAACCATGATCAATAGTTTTATAAATGGTGAGTAAAATCAAAATGGTGACAGGCGAAATCCGTCTCGTCAAGATGTGAATGGTTGAATTCCTGTATACCTTTTATGATGACAATGTATATACACCTTGATGCAATTAGTTTCTCATAGGGAGAGACAAGGCCAGTGATATGAATTTGAATAGAAAATATGCTATAAGAAAAGGATATCAACAAAAAGGTACCAACCATTCATTATCCATATTATTTTGGGAATATGTTGCTATCCTAAACAATAATGGACAGAAATTTTGCAATAACCAAAAAAGGTCAAATAAGTGTTTTAAGTGTATAATATCTTTTTTTAAAGACATTTTAAACATTGTAAATTCTTGGCTATTAAATAAAACTCTTGTACGGACTATGGAGATAATAGCATCACAATTATATAGCTAGTTATAGTAAAAATAACCGCAGTAACACTTAAATCTAAGTAAAAGAGTTCAGTTTGAACACTTGTACAATGTAAATTAATTGATCATGTTCACGAGCTTTGCAATAAGATTTGTAACGGGCTAAAGAATTTGATCTTGGATTATAGTTGAATTAGTTTAAGTAGAGTTGACATTAAACTAATTATTTTTGTAAGAGAACTTGCAATTAATTCACATTGAACAAGTGGTTTGTATCACAATATTTACTGTACTTAAAAAAATAACCCTTTAGGTTGAACATGGCGTTCATTATATGCAGTTGAGTGACCCTGCAGGTCTTCAGTGAAACTGAGCTACGCAACAAAGTCCAGCGGCCTATTGAAACCTCCTTTCCGGTTCATGTACTGTCGATACTTTCTTTTAAGGACTACGTGGACCTCCCCCTCAACGTTATCATCAACTTTCTTACCTTTGGTTGTGTCGAAGCCGCAGAAGCCCATTACCTTGAGCATTTCTTGTTCCTCGACGGATTTTCCTTCGAGGTCAGCTGGGGTGACGATGGGGCGTTCTCCGAAGGTTTTCTTTGGCTTGACGAAGGAGGTGCTTGGTCCTGGAGAACTACTGCGGGAGCGGCGGCGGCGTGGCGAGGGGGATCGACGTCTGTCTGGCGGCGAGCGGCGTCGGCGCTCGAGGGACCGCGAACGGGACCGAGATCTAGGCCTCCGCCTCTCGCGGTCCCTGTCTCGGTCTCGTCTGTCGTGTCTTCTGTCGTCGCGCCGCCGCGGGCTCGGCGTCCTGCCCATGTTTCACCTGAGAATAGAAAACAGCATGAATGTATGTTTTGTACCGCTATGACTGCGGAAATTGAGTTTAAACATAGAAAATTTAGTCTGTTAGTGAAAGTATTGATATTATTGCTGGCGCTGAGGAAATAATTACCTTAATTTTGAGTCAACAGTTTTAAATTTTTAAAATAAAATGAAATAACAACACGCACGACTTAGGTGAACGCCATTTTGAAAGTGAATGATTTTTTTTCTCTTTCCTTCCCTCCTCCCTTCTTTCCTTTTCTTTCATACCTACCACAGACAACAAACAGGTTTTGTGCGTTTCGTTTCATTTTGAGGTAAATTATAGTTATCTTCGAATTGATTTCGAAGCATGAACTTAACCGAGAAAATAGTATAAATTCATGAAACTTGCCAGTTACATGACATGTTGGTCATTCAAATTAAATATTAGAAACGTAAAAAAGTAAGTAAAATGCTGTGAAAATATATTTCATAGTTTTAGCTATAACGAAACGCATAACGTTTCATTTAACTTAATTATTTTTGACTGTCGCCAAGCATAATTATTGTTCCACTACAAAAAAAATGATATGCATGAGTTTTTAGTAAAACAATAAAAAATAAGAAAATGAATGATACAAAGGATTTCTTAAATCGAGTAAACTTGTAAGTCCAGTCCATACATTATGGCCTCTTTGTTTGTGCGTATAATGAAACGTAATTATACTAGGTTGCCAAAATAAAAAATTTGCATATTTTCGTGGATTTTTTGACATCCTATCCAACCCCAATATCAATACTACTATTTACTGGTCAAAGCATTTTATCGGCTTGGCTCCTCGTATCTTTAATAAATTATCTAGTGTTATAATAGTGGGTAGAGATTAGTAGAGCGTATTCTCTTATCGTAGAGCGTAGTTTCTTTTGGTAGTGCGCTACAGTGCAGCGCGCCGCGCCGCGCCGGCCGTGCCTTTTGGTTTCAACTTTGAACAAATTACCACGAAATCTCCCATTGCTTACTCGGGTATTTTGTTCGCAATGTATGGCAATACATTTCGATCAAAGCGCCATCTATGCATCTCTAGTTTTGAAATTACGCGACGCCAGCGACGTCTCGTCTCGGGACGATTGCGGCGAAAAAACGAAACTTACGCCGACCGACATCGATTTAGCCCGGTGGCGTGTTGAGGATTTTCTTTCCCACGAACGAAATAAAGTAATTTCCGCGTTTATGCGTAATGATTGTGGTGCTAGTGCTTCGAAAATAAACGAAGACCGTTCAGTGCATGTTATTTTATAACATGTTACCTCGTCCGAGTGCTTAGTGTTGTAAATAGCTAGACTATAGTGCAGTGAACTACCAGTGATTGTGGAAGTGATTAGAAATTCGACTTCGCCTTGTCTCGGAGTCTACTGCCGGTACGTATTGCGTGCATTCAGCTTTCATGTAATCCTATTTGTTTGCATTTCCAATAGGAACGCGCTAGATCTCGCGTGTAACGCCGTTTTTTGTCAGATGTGATTAGGGTGTGTCGATGCTGCCGATCCCGGGCGTACATTTAGGTCGCCGTTTTTAGTTTACGAGTTTTTTTAGACTTTTTGTTTGTAATTAAACCTCGGCCACTTTTTTACGACCAATCCTCTTCCCGCGTTTGTGTATCCCAGTCAGAAAACCTATTCCAAACAAAACTCTTCCTAAATCAAAGCAAAACAGCGATTTCGGGTCTAAAAACACGATCAATGATATCACCGAAGTCATTTTTGAAGGTTTCTCACATGTTGGGCGTGCCAGTCTAATCAATTACACCTTTTATCAACTGAAACAGCTATGACATCACCCTTGGGCCGGGCAGAGGAAATAAACCGACAAAATACGATAGGGCGATACTTCCGTTCGAAACGAAGCATTTTGTTAGTTCCGTTACGTGGACGGGTAATATTGAAGCTATTGATGAGATTTTATGGGTGAACTGATTTCAATGTGGGTTAGGAAAGATTAGTGACTGACGCCCACGGATCTACCGACGGAAGACGCCTATAACTTATTTATACCCACTAGAAATAAGCATTAGCATTGTTTAAAAATTACAATGTTCAACATACCTACATCTTCTATCTATCTATATCTATTTTGAAGCTTAATGACCCTAATGTAAGCATACTTAAAAAAGCTAATGACCAGTCTAATAACCATATAATAATAATCTGTATGCCTCAAGTTGATGGACGCAGGGCAGGGCATCATTGGGCATGTTCCTATCATGCATGACTTACAAGGCAATGCTTTGTTATATATTATGGTTACCACTTAACATCAGGTGGGCCATCTGCTTGTCGCAAATCTTGCTTGCTGCAAATCGTTTGCAGGACAATGTGTATGCTTCTTTAACAAAGTCCCAAGTGAGATTCACCAGTTGTCGATTAGCAAATTCAAAAACATAATAAAAAGAAAACTTTGTACAAAAGCTTACTATAAAATAGGTATCTGATCAGATGACAAAAAAGCTTGGGACTGATCTATGCTCCAACTCATTAAAAACAACAATTAAGTAGCTACCTTAATAAAATTGTAAAAAGGATCATACATAAAAACGCTAGGAACCAAGCCGTTAGTTTCTTGCCCGTTCTTCTAGGCTTTGGTCGTGAGGAACTGGCGTTAGATTCACCTAGTATATAAGACGTTACAAAGTGATCCTTGTGATTGTACTGAATAAAGACCGTTTTGATTTGATTTGTTCCACCAGCTAGTTGTTTAAAAAAAAACCTAGTTTTTAAACCACCCTAAGGTGTCTTACACAATTTGTTTGCCAAATTATGCAGTCGTAGCTGTCACTCCCGTATCGGCCTTACGAGTCGTTTTCGTAAGTGCCGCACCTCGATAACAGACGCTGCTTAAATCATCTTTTATAGATGGAAAAGGCCTATGATGATGATGATGAAGGTGTCTATGTCCTTTACATTTACATCTTTTGGCATTTTAAATGTTTTTACAGTCGCACACAAGATAAAGTTGATATAATTGAGCAGATAACAAATCAATAACTAAATAAGGCAGATAATATACCTGGATAGATAATGACACTCAGGCAGAGAACAAACACCTCTCTCATATCATGTCACTAGTATCTTTCGAAACGGTGTGGTGAAAGGATTTTAAGTGCGCCTCAAGAGGCTCCTTTCAAGCACTTGACACATGTTATAGAACTTATTCGGTTCTACGACACGCCGGTTTCCTCACGATGTTTTTCTTCACCGTTTGAGAGTACTGGCATTGTGCACATAAATTTTTGAACAAAAAAACTCATTGGTGCACGACCGGTTTCGATCCACCTTAGGATCGGAAGGCGGGGCAACTACCACTAGACCACCAGTGCTATCAAACGTTTGTTTGATAGCACTGGTGGTCTAGTGGTAGTTGAACACCTATGTTCATCAAATGTTTTTACTCGATGGGAATCAAACCCACGGTCTACAGTGCAGAAGGCAGAGCTACTACAAACTGAGCTGTGAAAGCTGTCTTATTATAGGTATCTTGTATTTTTGCAATGTAGAAAAGGCCTCACATTCGGTATTACTCAATAACTAGTAAATATTAACGTGTGGACCGCAAAACTCACGCATCGAGCTGTGAGTTTTGCTGTCCACACGTTAATATTGACTCGTTTTCGAGTAAAACTATCGAGTAATACCGAATTCAGCAAATTTCAGCAGTGACTTGACATGCAATTAGTTTTAATCGGGCTCTCAGAAACAGGCCATTACTCTAATTTAGTTTAAGGATTGTCATATACCCTGTGAGGCAGTAGCAATTTATGAGATCAAATTAAAAAAATATGTAATACATCATGCATTACATATTTTTATACTTTGTCTAAAAGAATAGGTAAGTCAATTAATATATATTCTGATTCTAAACAATACATAAGATATTATATAAAAATAAGTAAAGTTTAAATAACAATTATCATATACTTTATTATGTTAGTTATCTTTACATGGTTTATATTATTATTAACACAGTTACAATAACTTAAAAAGATAACGGCTTAGCATACAAATTGTCTGTCAAGTGGGTTTAATTATCTTCTGTTTTTTATTCAGATAAGTACTAGGAGGATGGTTTATTTGTGAAATGTTAATATGAACTAGTAAAGCATCGGGATTCTAGTTAAAATATAGTTGTCAACATTGAGCCCTCACAGCTCAGTTGGTAGTAGCTCTGCCTTCTGCGCCGTAGGCCGTGGGTTCGATCTCCACACAGAACAAACATTTGTGTGATGGACATACCTATATGTATGTTTGTTCTCTGTCTGGGTAAGAAATAATGTTTGTTTATGTATCTGGTTCCCAAATTACAAACTTTGCTTTGTTCTCAATGTTGTCGTGTCACTAGTTTCTTTCGAAACAGTGTGCTATAGACACATGTTATGGTACTGTTTAGGTTCTACAACATGCCGGTTTCCTCACGATGTTTTCCTTCACCGTTTGAGAGTACTGGCATTGTGCACATAAATTTTTGAACAGAAAAACTCATTTGTGCACGACCGGTTTCGAACCCATTACCTTAGTAACGGAAGGCTGGGCCGCTACCACTAGACCACCAGTGCTCTCTTTGCTTTGCTTTGTTTGGGGCTAGATTGTGATGTGTCGAAAGTCTATATAGATGGATAGAGACATTTAGAGACATTTTATATACTACACTTCTACACTAATATTATAAAGAGGAAAGATTTGTATTTTTGTATGTAACGAATAGGCTCAAAAACTACTAGTCCGATTTCAAAAATTCTTTCACCATTAGAATGCTACATTATCCCTGAGTAACATAGGCTATTTTTGTATAGGCTTTGGCTATAGGTCTTTATTTGTACCTTGGTATTAATCCTTATCCAAATAAATTTCATCATTTCATAATTAAGACGGTTTCAATACCTATAGATTACTTCTTGAATTTTTTAAATCGGACATACCATTCAAAAGATATGGCGAAATTAAAAATGGGTCACGCACGGGGTGCGATTTCACTCACTCAAGGAAAAGGCCGTGCAAATGTATGAAATAAGTAGACGCGAGGCTCGAACCCACGGTCTAAGTTTATCCTAAAATGTTCAAAAAATGTATGACCAACCCATGCGAAGCTGGGACAGGCCGCTAGTAGTATATATAATATTAATTAGGTACTAGTACCTAGTTATTCTATTTTCTGTAGCTGTAATCCTCAAAAAAGGTGAATATCCCCTCTGATCTCTCTTGCTTGTTTGCCAAGGAACCATCTAATACTCAAAAGAAAACCTTTCGGTTAGAAATCTCAACAGCTATGAAAAAACAAAGATTGAGCACAAATCGAACAAAAAAAAACCGGCCAAGTGCGAGTCGGACTCGCGCACGAAGGGTTCCCTACCATTATCTATAAAAACGGCAAAAAATCTTGTCTGTTGTATGGGTGAGTATTTGTTTTATTTTAATTTAATTATATTATTTTTAAAGTGTACCTGTTGCCGTTACCAATATTCAGCAAAAACGAGCATAAAAATCACGTTTGTTGTATTGTGTATTATGTTGGAGCCCCCTTAAGGGGCTGACAACTATCAAACAACTTCTCGCTCGCACGTTTCGATATGTTGAAAGATATAAAATCACTAAACTCATTTTCGAAAAATCGCAATCAACCAGTTTGTGTGCAATCACATTGCACACAGTTTAGTAAAAATTTCATTTTGATCGATACAAGTTTACCTACTTAAAAGTTTGCTTATGTACGAAAACTAGTAAAGCTAACTTTTGAGTAGGAAAACATGTATCGATCAAAATGAAATTTTTACAAAATTGTGTGCAATGAGATTGCACACAAAATGGTTGATTGCGATTTTTCGAAAATGAGTTCAGTGATTTTATAACTTTCAACATGTCGGAACGTGCGAGCGAGAGTCACATTAGCGGGTTTTCGCCTTAAATAGGTATTAATTTTATTCTGTTTTTTAGTATTTGTTGTTATAGCGGCAACAGAAATACTTCTGTGAAAATTTCGACTGTAACTATCACGCTTCATGAGATACAGCCTGGTCACAGACGGACAGCCGGGCAGACAGACAGACGGACTGACAGCGGAGTCTTAGTAATAAGGTCCCGTTTTAACCTTTCGGTACGGAACCCTAATAAGATACAAAAAACGATGTTACTGAATTCTTTAGATGATTACCTACTTGATGAGTAATATCAAGCAAGTTTTTTACATAAAACTCCGAATAGGTAGGTACAACATTTATTTTTATGATAAATTAGCTGCGCTCGCGCTTTATTTTTTTTTATACTTACTACGTAGGTACTCGATGGAACAAGTAGATGACCCGCGTAATGTTAAGTGGTACCCAACTCATAGGTATACCTAACAAAGCATCGCCTAGCAAGTCACGCACGATAGGAACGTGCCCTACGATGCACTGCCCTGTGTCCATCAACATTTATTATACCTACCAATAAGTTTTACCACTATTTAAATCGAACATTTCACTCAATTCTAAATTGCGCTGGCGACGTCATCGCGTTTTCATGATTTATTTGTTAGCCAATGTTCTATTGTCTCCACAATGTCCATTTTGTCGTTTTATATCTGTTTTTGCCCCCTAAGCACCGGTTGTTACAAGAGCAAAATACAGTAAAAAGGTCTTTGCATATTGTGAATTACTCATACAACGTCAAGGGCCGGGGGTTACTTTCACTTATGCCCCTATTTACGGGACGCTGTAGTGTCCGGGACAAAATTTTGTTGGAGCATATACTTACCATCTTCACACACACACACATACACATACGAACAAATCCTACTAATATTATAAACGCGAAAGTTTGTAAGTATGGATGGATGGTTGTTTGTTACTCTTTCACGTAAAAACTACTGAATGGATAGGCTACAATTTATAAAGATATTGTGTGACTAATCCTGCGCAGACGAAGTCGCGGGCACCAGCTTGTACAATATAAAGGCTAAGCAGGAAAAGTGTCCAGAAATGAGATAGATGAATAAATGAATAAATACAAATTCTTTATTGTACACTTTACAAACGAACAAAATATGAAACAAATTACTGCAATTGAAAAGACACAAATGTACAATGAGTGGTCTTATCGCTAAAAAGCGATCTCTTCCTAACCAACCTAGACAATCTTTGGATGGAGAGGGTAAAATATAAAGGTTGGTTACGGTGCACTAAAAAATGAACTGCAGCTAGGAAATAATAATAAAAAACTTCTAAATATTGTACTGCAACCGGTCAAAGTACAAGACATTACGTGCGCACAACTTCGATCAATGATCGAAGGCGCACAATCTATAATTTTCTTATTAGTATCGTTACGCGTTTTCTTTAAACATACGTAATGGGATCTAATCTAAAAGCAACCCCCGCTGTAATCGTGGAAGTCAATTCAAAGTAATTCTTCAGTCCTTACGACCTTCTTTCGTGACGCTGTTACAGTTCAACATTTTAGGCCACACCAGTAGGTGGCTACCTCGAGCACATGTGACATGGACTGCAGCTAGGCACCGCAATGGCATTGCGTGTCATTTTTTGTCAAATCGCGGGAAGTCGATTGGGCTCTAAACCGCTCTACTCATTCCATATCTCTAGACCAGTCTAGTAAGAAAAAAGTGAGCACGGAGATGACGAATTATTGTGTGGAAGAAGAAAACCTATTACTGCGTTTACATTTAGACATTCGCGCTGCAATTCGCGTGGACGGAAATGTTGCCGTCCATATGTCTGCGGCAGCGTCGCCGACAATGTGTGTTCACGCAACACGGGCAACGCGAGCGGCAACGCGAGTGGACATGGAAGTGGCCTGTTTACATTCTCGCATTGCCCAAGTCCCTGCTCATTTCTCTGCACATTTCCACGGACATGAGCTGAGTATAAACGGGGTATATCGTGCCGATCTCATGCAGCGTGGGATGAGGGCAGGAAAATGATGACCAGACCAATCTTGTAGAAATTTTTGTCCTGATAAATCAATCATCGTTTCAAAGTCAATCGTTTTTGAGGCTCATCGTGAAATCAGTTTATTAGTTCATTTATTTTTTGTTTATTTGCTCTGTAAATACATAATAAGGCAAAAAACATAGTGAATCTATGAGGCCTATGAAGTTTGAAGGCATAAGAGCGCGCAGGACATCCATGGTATCACGACCACGGAGTTTTTTTACAATGAATAGACTGCCCTTTGACTACAACCTCAAGTGACGATGTAGGCGACGTAGGAGCAGAACGGTCTAGAAGATACCTTTTAATCTTGCCTTGTACATACATACATACAAAATATCACGCCTGTTTCCCATAGGGGTAGGATTTCCACTTGCTACGATCCTGACATACCTTTTTCGCTTCATTCACTCTCATAACATTCTTCATACATGCTCGTCGGTTTAGGGTACTCTTGACCTGGCCTTTCTTTAAAATGAAGATGATTTCTTGCCTTGTAGATATTTAGAATTGCAGTGGTCAGAAAAAACACGAAGGTAATGAGTTCTACTCTTTAGCGGTGCGCGTAATGCAGGTAGTACGCAAAGCGAAGGTATGCTAACCATGTATTACGACAATATTATGTCCAGCAGATATTACGACCAAAAATAATACGTCTAGCAGCGGATCCTGCAGGCTGATGATGATCTTTCAGTCTACAGAATCTAAGGTATTCCAAGAATTGAAACCTTAACAGGACTCAAAGAAATAGCTTCGACTAGTCTTGCAAGTACCGACAAAAAAGCTTTTATTTTGTGTGCAGCAAAATCTTGGCTATCAGCCAGTTGACGTCAAATATCTACAGTATATTTAGGACTGGATAAAACTACCTGAAGTGTCGAACGCCCCCCGATGGACCGAGAACATTGTAAACATTGCGGGAAGACTGGCCCTGGATATGAGTAAAAAAAGTGACTGAGATGACGGATGATAAAGGAAAGAGGAGAGAAAATACCTGTTTTGCCCACTAAAGCCAAAGGGTAGGTATGTATTCAGTAGAATTTTAAGGATCACTTTTAAACGTCTTAAAACTAGTTCACAGAGATAGTCAATATCGGATAGGAACGTACTAGAAGAGCATAGATTCATAGTTTGGTTCTAAGTCTCAAATGTGAGTGGCTCCTGTGTCGCGTTTTGAAGATCCTAGTAGGCATCAGCCTACTAGGATCTTCAAAACGAAAAGAAAAACGAAAAACGAAAAGAGGTCATCAGACCTCTTCGGATGGAAGGATAGACAAAATGGGATAGGAAAGTACTAAAAGAGCATAAACCCAAAGAGTCTCAAATATGAGTCAATGACACCAGTGGCGTAGCTAGGTGGACAAGGGCCCGGTGCATAGAGAAAGAATAGGGCCCTCACCCCCTCTTTCCACATAGCTTGAACTTATATTTGGCCCTTAAAATTAATCATTAAAAAAAATTGTGAGCAGGCTCAAGGTGTTCTAGCTTCGGGGGCTGGCTGACCCTCTCTTGTCAAAGCTTAGGTTAGAGGGTCCCCTGAGCTCCGTGGCCCTGGTGCACTGCACCACCTGGCCCTACGATAGCTACGCCACTGAATGACACCTGTGTCGTATTTCGGAGATCCTAGTATGCTGATGACTTCCATACAGGAAAGAATAGACAGAATCGGATAGGAAAGTATTAGGAGAGCATAAAACTCCGAAAGAAAGAAAGAAAGAAAGAAAACTTTTTTATTTGACCCAAAGTATTAACATAGACATTATTAGGTGAAGAAAAAAAATAAAATAATTAATATACTTAATTAAAAAAAAAAATAACATGTGCATCGTTAGGTAGGGTCAAAACGGTCATCCGTCTCAGCTTTACCGAAGTGTTCCATTCTAAGTCTCAATGTAAGAGAATGACACCTTCTGTGTCATATTTCAGAGATCCTAGTAGGCTGATGACCTCTTCGGATAGAAAAGTACTAGGAGGGCATAAAACTACAAAGAGTCACACCTAGTTAGCATACCACCAATTCGCACGAAGTGCTTTGCTTCTACCTTCATTATGCGAACCGCTAAGGAATGGAACTCATTACCGTCGTCTGTTTTTCCTGACCATTATTATATCAGTCTTTTCAAGGCAAGAGTGAGTAGGTGTTATTGTTACGCTTACCATTAGGTGAAATTGTAGTCAAAGGACGGTCTATTCAATGTAAAAAATAAAAGTTAGATTCTAAGTCTCAATGTAAGTGAATGACACCTTCTGTGTCGTATTTCGGAGATCCTAGTAGGCTGATGACCTCATAGTAACCGGTAAGTACCCAGACATTGCTACTACGCATTCATAGAGACGAAATACATGGCTATATGCCAAGTGTGCTATATAATCCTGAGTTGTTTAGTAAATAATAGAATAATACGGTATCGAGCATAGAAGAATGGATGATAGAAGGGCCAGGAGGTGGAAAGTTTTCGAGCTTATCCTTTACCTACGCCTTCAGGATAGGATTATACTCAGAAAGAGAACAAACATGAATGTACATTTCTGAAATGTTTGTTGTGTGTGGGGATGGAGCCCATCGCCTACAGCTCAGAAGGTAGAGCTGACCAACTGAGCTCTGAGGGTATTGATCTGTTAGAAACACACGTCTTCGAGGTTACTTCATTTTCTTTTTAAAAACTCTTAATGTTCCAAGTTTACGATTACGTTTAGTTTAGAACTACCATTATGCCTTTTTCTGCCGCCAAGCAGCGTTGCTGTGTTTCAGTTCGAAGAGTGTGGTTGCCGGTGAAATTACTGGCACATGAGTTTTAACATCTATATGCCTCAAGTTGATGGACGCAGGGCAGTGCATCGTCTGGCACGTTGCTTCGAGCGTGACTTACGATGCAATGCTTTGTTATAGGTGATGGTATCCATTTAACATAAGGTGGGCAGATGCTTGTTCCATCAGGAGGATATAAAAAAAAAACTTTTCATAAAATCGTAATAGGTACTCTAAGTTTACGATTTGAACTCGCAATAGCTACTCCTATCTTACAGCGCTAGCTTTTATTCGCAATAAAAGTGGGATTCGCGTTGCGTAACAAAGTTCAACCTTATGCGCGGGCGCAGACGTTTGCACTGAACCGGCTGCGCGGGTTTTAGGGAGGTCACCCAGAGGGGGATTGAGTGACTCATGCTATGCTATGAAGTTAGACGAAATCTCAAATTTTTATCCCTGAATGAAGAACGGATTGTTAGTGTTTGCTTCAAGAAATGTTATAAATAATTCATAATTAATAATATTATTAATAATACCTTATAGCAGGGGCGGCGAACTTTTTTGAATCAATATGCCATTATTTCTAAAAAACACATGATGCCATAGACGTGCCGTCAAATAATTATAACCAAAATGTAATGATTTTAATAATTATTATAATAAATTCAACGAAAATGCAAACCGTTTCGATCCGTGGCGTGCCCAAAATATTGTGTCGCGTGCTATCAATGGCACGCGTGCCATTGGTTCGCCATCCCTGCCTCATAGTATGAGGTATTATTTGTTTATAAAAAATCATTGCAGTATTTAATGACAATCAAATGAATTAAAATGGAGAGGCAGGCCAAAAAAACGGCCAAGTGCAAGTAGGACTCGAGCACGAAGTTTTCACGGCAAAAAAAACACGTTTGTTGTATGGGAGCCTCCTTAAATATTTATTTTGTACTGTTTTTTAGTATTTGCTGTGATAGTTCTGCCTATAAAACCTCTCCGGCGCTGTGCGGCTAACCTTACACAACCGGTTGGTAGTTGGAACCGACTATCACCTCGCGCGGCTCGTAACTGTAAAGTTACGAGCTAATCCATTACTTACTTTATGTACCCACCCTAGTGAACGCCGGCGACTTCGGGCGGATAGACTTTGTTTTAAGCCAAAATGAAAAGGTATTTATTCAATAAAATCACAAGGATCACTTTGAAATGTCTTAAAGCTAGGTGAATCTAGGTGCCAGTTCCACGCGACCAAAGCTTAAAAGAACACCCAACAAACGGCTTGGTTCCTACAGTTCTTTTGTATGATCCTTGTTCCAATGTAATATTATACAATTTTTAAGCTCCAGTGTTGTGCCAATCTGTTTACCTGTGACTGTCATCTTCAGTATGAGAGCACTGGTGGGCCTTCCAATCCAAAGACCGTGGGTCACCGGTCATGCACTAATGAGATTTTCTTTCAAACGTTGGAGGAAAACATCGTGAGGAGACCGGCGTGTCGTAGAACCTGAAAAGATCAAAAACATGTGTCAAGTGCTCGAAAAGAGCGTCTTTGAGACGCACTTTTTTTATAGAACTAGCTTGTGGAACAAGCAGATGGCCAACCTGATGTTAAATGCTAACCATCACCTATAGCAAAGCTTTGCCTCGTAAGTCACGCACGATAGGAACGTGTCCTACGATGCGCTGCCCTGCGTCCATCAACTAGAGGCATACAGAGCCTCATGTGCCTGTAATTACACCGGCAACTACACTCTTCAACTTCACACATAAAATACACTTAAAATACTTTCACCACAATGTTTCTAAAAATTAATAACACGACAAGATGGACTGGCTGGGGAGAGGTTAGCACAATGGGGGAGGGGACAATGTCCGTGCAGATCTAATATAAATATAAATATTAGTGGACTTTCCACACAGCACTATCTACCCCGAAACTAAGGCAGAGTTTGTAATATGGGAACCTGTGCCCCATGTATGAGTTGTGTTTACCATATTTGGTTTTTCGTTTTTCTTTTTTGTTCCACGGAACTTTATGTTCTACTACTAATTTTCATCATACTTGCAACATAAAGTTCCGTATCGGTATCTCTATCGCGTCTTCGTACAAAACCCGCAATGAACACGGAACAAGAACGAAAAACGAAAAACCAAATATGGTAAACACAACTCATACTTGGGGTACAGATAGCTGATATAATACATCTGATTCCAGATTTTCCTTCCTCGTTTGAGAGTACCTAGCACTGTGCAGAACTTTTGAACAGAATACTCATTGGTGCAAGACCGGTTTTTGAACCGACGACTTGGATCGGGAAGCGAGGCCGTTACCACTATACCACCAGTGCTGGCAAAAAGTAAACTTTTTGCTTCATTAGATTAGCAGGTTATCCATTCGCATCGTAACACATTCTCTGCTATTTTTAACCACCGGAACATTACTACGCAAGCATAATGCGTGTTGGTTTACCCAAATGCCGAATGAGGGTATTGGTTTAGCGGTGTTTTTTTAGAAAAGAGAATACCATCACTACTTAAGGGGCAGACTACCGCTAGTGTAGTTCTAGCTCGCACATTTTAACATTTCGAATGATATAAAATCATCATCTCAGCCTGGTATCACCCACTGCTAGGTATAGGCCTCCCTCATGTTTTGCCGGCCTCCTCTGTCGTGTGCGACTCTGGTCCAGGTGTTACACCACCTTTACGATATCGTCGACCCATCGCGCTTTTGGACGCCCTAAACTTCTTTGGCCTGACTTTGGCCACCACTCGGTCAAGGTTTTGCTCCACCGGCCATCACCGCGTCTAACCAGGTGTCCTGCCCAACTCCACTTGAGATTTACCGCCCTGTCTCCGACGTCGTAGACTTTAGTACGACGACGGCTCTCAGTGTTTTTTTTAATACAATTAGCTGATGGAACAAGCAGAGGGCCCAACGGATGTTAAGTGGTAACCATCACCTATAACAAAGCATTGCCTCGTAAGTCATGCACAATAAGAACGTCCCCTACGATGCACTGCCCTGCGTTCATTAACTTGAGGCATACAGATGTTAAGCCACCTGTGCCTGTAATTACACCTCTCTTCAAACGGAAACACAGCGTCGCTGCTTGGCGGCAGAAAAAGGCGTGGTGGTAGTACTTCCCCGGACGAGCCACACACAAAGAGCTCTACTACTCTTAAACTTGTTAACTTCTTGCGCACTCGATATAAAATCACTGAACTAAGTAGGGTAAAAATTGCTAAAATTGATTTGGTTTGTTTTCCCTTCATCGAAACTTTTGTTTTATGTTTTCAGTGTACGTTCTATTTGAAGCAGGTTATTTTGTGCAAAAAAGTTATACCTATTTGGTATATCCACTTGATAATTTCTAGAGCGGGCTACCAACTTCATAGTTCGAAATGAAAAACCCCTACCCCGAGTATACCTACTTGCAGTTGGTCTGTACTCCTTCATTGAAGGTGCTCTGGCATATTGAATCTAAACTAGTATGCAATAAAGGTTATTCTACACTCAAAGTAATCTTAGTCTCATCGCGCTCCTAAATTCGAAGCGAGAACCAGCTAGACCGGTCCTTCCGAAATCCTTTGGAGGCGAGAGGAACGTTAGAAAGAGATGGACGCTGTGGTTTGAGTTTTTAGGGTTATGTATGCCTTATGGTTTCATCTGAAACACCTTTATAATCAGGGGTCGGAATAGGTAGAGTTTTTAAGTACCAAATGACATCAAATACGCTAACTACGAAATCTAAATATGAATATGCCTTTTTTAATCCCCGTGTCGGAAACGATTCGGGTTCGAAATCAAATGTGATAAAAACTGACGTTTCCGATCGGAAACATTTCGGAATGTTAAAAATAGCCCTGCTGTACGTGTAACGTTACTTTGTGTTTAAAATAGGAAAAAAGAGTTTTAGAAGACAATAATATCAATCTAACATCAGGTGGGCCATCTGCTTGTTCTATCAGCTATAAAAAAACCCATAATTTTTAGAAAACAATTTTTATTAATCCCTAATTCTGGGTTTAAAAGGCATATCCATGTTAGGATTGCGTAGGTAATTTTGTGTCATTTGGTACTTAAAAACTCTACCTATTCCGACCCCTGATTATATCTATGACATCTGAAATAAATAAATTTTAATTTAATAATTAATTTAATTATTACCGTATTGGAAATAGGTATCTCTCGTATTATTTTGTTGCGTACCGAAAAGGATCGATTGACATTTAGTTTTTTTATAAACAGGCAATATCCGAGCTATTAGTTTTTTATAAACGATCAATTGGCTTATTAAATGAATAATTATTATTATCGTGGGTACCCAACGA
Organism: Chloroclysta siterata; assembly: GCA_932294275.1. Taxonomy (NCBI): domain Eukaryota; kingdom Metazoa; phylum Arthropoda; class Insecta; order Lepidoptera; family Geometridae; genus Chloroclysta; species Chloroclysta siterata. The sequence continues at coordinate 7,099,181 of OW028595.1, forward strand.
CGTAGCACAAATGCTTTCGAACACTTGACACCGCATTACCAAGTTTAATACCTCATTTAAATTCACGTACGGAACCATTAGCATTCGTCTCGTGCACGCACTTGACGGCTTTAGGTTTATCTCCTTACTTTAATAATAGTTTGAATGAGTTACGATGTTTAAGTTTTTTGGCCTTGTTCTTTGGGTCTTCGACTTGTCGTGACATTTGACTATTTTTTTGGGTCGTGGTGGCGTTGTGACAATAGCTGGGTAAGGTCGGCTGGTAGGGAGAAGAAGATCTACAATTTAAAAGCACTAGTAACCAATAGGTCGTTTTTTTTAATACAATTAGCTGATGGAACAAGCAGATGACCCACCTGATTTTAAGTGGTAACCATCACCTATAACAAAGCATTGCCCTACCCTGCGTCCATCAACTTGAGGCGTACAGATATTAAGCCTCATGTGCCTGTAATTACACCGGTAACCACACTCTTCAAACGGAAACACAGCGTTGCTGCTTGGCGGCAGAAAAAGGCGTGGTGGTAGTACTTCCCCGGACGAGCCACACACAAAGAGCTCTACTACTCTTCATAAATATCTACAATCTAGAACGCCAGCTGTCTTTTTGAGGTCTTCCTAATGGAATCTTCGGAATGGTCGATATTCGATTAACTAAAGGATAAAATCTACGGGCTACTGCCAACCCGGTGGGTAGATTTTATCCTTTAGATAACATTGTTGTCGTACAGGGTAAGTCGTGGATGCAAAAGGACCAAAAGTTTTTTTTTAAACAACTAGCTGATGGAACAAGCATTTGGCCCACCTGATGTTTAGTGGTAACCATCACCTATAACAAAGCGTTGCCTCGTAAATCACGCACGATAGGAACTAGCCCTACAATGCCCTGCGTCCATCAACTTGAGGCGTACAGATGTTAAGCCTCATGTGCCTGTAATTACACCGGCAACCACACTCAAACCGAAACACAGCGTTGCTACTTGGCGGCAGGAAAAGGCGTGGTGGTAGTACTTCCCCGGACGAGCCACACACAAAGAGCTCTACTACTCTAGATGAATACAAGATTGAAGTCTGAGAGAGGAGGCTTAGTGGGTTATTGCAAGCTGCTTATGACGATGATGATGTAAGGATAAAATGCAGCTATTCGTCAATATCCGAGAACCAGCAATCAATAACCTCAACGGCACAAAAAAACTTACAATGATGATAAGAATTGATAAAGCACCCGAACGAATGACATAGTCACAGGGTGTTATAAAATAAGTCCCTATAATATAAGTTTTATAGTCACAGACGTAAGGTATTTATTTAATTGAATCACAGGCATCACTTTGAAACGTCTTTAAACTATCTAAACTAGCGTCTTCAAAGGCCTTTTAATTTTTTTCGAAATTTATTCAGTGCCTTTTTAAAAATCAATCAAAAAACTATACTCAGATTCGGTTTTGGTTAGAGTTTTTAGCAAAAATGTATATGTTTTCCAGTGTATTTGAATCCGTTTTTTTTCCAAAAATTCGGACGTTCATTCCTGTTTTTGGGGTAATCTTTTTACTCCCTGTCGGTTTCGTTTTTGTAGAACTGTATATTGTATCAGAAATCGGTATCTTATCGTTATCGCCACTCAAGTACTGCATGAAGTAACGTAGCTATTGAACAATAATATATCGGCAGCATTTCTTATTCAACAGGTTTCTTGGTAAAATCATTGTTAGTTTTTTGTTAAGGGGCTGACAACTATCAAGCAACTTCTCGCTCGCACGTTTCGACATGTTGAAAGATATAAAATCACTAAACTCATTTTCGAAAAATCGCAATCATACATTTTGTGTGCAATCACATTGCACACAGTTTAGTAAAAAAATCATTTTGATCGATACAAGTTTTCCTGCTTATGTACGAAAACTAGTAAAGCTAACTTCTGAGTAGGAAAACATGTATCGATCAAAATTAAATTTTTACTAAACTGTGTGCAATGTGATTGCACACAAAATGGTTGATTGCGATTTTTCGAAAATGAGTTCAGTGATTTTATATCTTTCAACAAGTCGAAACGTGCGAGCGAGAGTCACATTAGCTCTTGTCTTCGCCTTAAGAAGAAATTATTTAACAGAAACGGCTTCACGACTTTGATCCCCAGGCACGGTAGATATCCCCACAGATCTCTTAGTAACGACTTACGAGTATGAACTCAAGATAATTTGAGAATGCGTGGAACTGGCGTCTAGATTAACCTATTTTTAGGCCCAGTTTCACCATGCTCTGTTAGTTACTAATCAAAGATTACCAGCCCGTTAAATCTAACCTTAGCTGTCAAACGCGTACATTTTGTAATATATTATATTAACGCGCATATTTAACGGCCCTTTAATTCTTTGTTAATCTAACAGAGCATGGTGAAACCGGCCCTTAAGACTGTAACGTTGTGATTTAACTTTTTAAGAGCAGTACAGCTCTTTGTGCGTGGCTCGTCCATTGAAGTACTATTACAGTACCACCATGCCTACTTCTGCCGTCAAGCAGCGTTATGTGTTTCTGTACAGACATATGAGGCTTAACATCCGTATGCCTCATATTGATGGACGCAGGACAGTGCATCATAGGGCACGTTCCTATCATGACTTGCAAGGCACTGCTTCGTTTTAGGGTTTGGCTACCATTTAACATCAGTTACATCTTATTCCATCAGCAATAAAGAGACTTAATGCAAGTTTAAACCTGCTATAAGCCAGTTCCTCTCCAGCTTAAAAGAACTATGAAGCTAGTAGTGCCCCTCCAGATTTAGACATTACGCTCCTAAGCGATCCATTGACCTTGTTCCTACTTGCCGCGTGTGGTCATAGCTGATGTCAGCCAGGAAGGCCAAGATAATTCACGAGGAGAGTCATTTAAACGGCATTACAATTACATCATTATACGAAGGCTGTGAGTCTCTAATGTTTTGTCTGGTGACGAAATGCACTGAAATGATTGTGATCCTTGTGCACGGTAGATATTCAAAGTCAAAGTCAACCCCTCGGAACCCGTATGTAACGAACAGGCTCAAAAACTACTGGTCCGATTTTAAAAATTCTTTCACCATTAGAATGCCACATTATCCCTGAGTAACATAGGCTATATTAATATTAAAAATATTATTAACAAACGTGCGGTTCCACGGGCGCGTTCTCACTCACTCAGGGAGAAGGGCGTGCAAATGTAAGAAATAAGTAGACGCAAGACTCGAACCTACGGTCTAAGTTTATCCTAAAATGTTCAATAATGTATACCACCCATTGGACAGGCCGCTAGTCATTAGTATAGCTGGCTGGCCACTGACTCAAACATATAAATGAACAACCTTTGAGTGTCCCGGCTAGACGCACTAGGGGTCTACTTCGCAAAATGATAAACGAGGGTGGGTGCTCTTTGACATTTGGCAACTTGACAACACGCTATGCAGTTAAGTCGTTGCCTCGCATACGTCGAGTAGACTTCTTCTTCTTGTCGTGTCGCTTTTTCTTTCGAAACAGCGTGGTGATAGTATTTTAAAGGCGTCTGGTCCTCAAAAAGGCTCCGATCGAGCACTTGACACATGTTTTAGAACTTTTTAGGCTCTACGACATGCTGGTTTCCTCACGATGTTTTCCTTCACCGTTTGAGAGTACTGGCATTGTGCACATACATTTTAGAACAGAAAAAGTCATCGGTTCGGTTCACCACCGAGTTTTAACCACGATCTTAAGATCGGAAGGTGGGGCCGCTACCACTAGACCACCAGTTCTCGCAAATCTGTAGGCTACATCCCCTGAGCTAGCAATCAGAAACTATGATAGCGAAACCAAGGCAATACAGCACCGAAGCTCAAAATCGCAGAGCATGCAAGCCTGCAAACATATGTTCTGTAAAATTGCCATGGGGTGGCCATTCCATTTAAAAATGGCCGCTTCGAACAATGGGCGAGACTATCGGCCGTTTCGAAGGCCGTTGAACCCTATTGTGTCCACACCTTAGTCTGGCACGTACATCTGTTTTAGGATACCTAGACTGTCTGGAGAATATTAACTGGACAATAAGCCATTGAATATCCATTCGAAGACATGCGAAAGGACACTTTCAACCGTATTTTTTTCTCAATCGTCAATTAGGTGAATATTGGTGCCAGTTTCCCTCAACAAAGCCTAGAAGAACAGCAAGGTTCCCACCGTTGTTTTGTATGATATTTTTTACAAACTCGACACTTGAAACTCATCAAGGCTTGGACGCTTGAAACAGGTGCCTAGATCCACTAGTTTAGAAGACGCTTCAAAGTCATTGTGATTTTACCGAATAAAACCCCATTTACTACAACGTAGCCGAAATAATTTTGAAGTTAATTTGGGTATAATTTTCAACACTCCCTTTTAAATGGGCGTGGCTGAAAGATTCGTTAGAAACTTTAACCTTCTCTCTGCTACAAAGTCGACGAACTGTCTGACCTTTGACAGAACCGTTTATACCCCGAAATGTGGGTTGAAATAACGATGGTGATGCCCTCGGGGTGACCTCGAAATAACAATTCAAAGATAATTGATGCATTCATTGGCGCTGACAGTTTCGAGAACTTTGATTTGATAGTCTGTCTTTGGTCCAGGCTACAGGCTGATGATTTTTTAAGAGAAATAGCGATGGATCGAGCCCTGCCTTGATGACCCCTGGTCTTTTATGGTTATCTCTGCCAATATCAATTGCAATTGCCACACCTCGATAACAGACGCTGCTTAAATCTTTTATAGATGCTAAAGGCCTATAAGCAACTCACACGTCCATCGAGAAAGTGCCCTATTTGGTGGTGTACTGGTGCTATCTGAGGCTTAAAGGTTTTAAGTCTCATGTTGTAATAGCTCCGACACCCTTACGCTTCAAGCACTAAACAAACAAACCCATGCACAATAATGCGAGATTCAATGGCCCCAGACAGATAATATAATGCACTAGGTACTTTACTGGCCGAACTCTTCCACAAAGAGCTCTACTATCTTATAATTGGTCATAGCTAGATAAGATAATTCAGTCGGAACACTTGTCATGCTGTCCTCAATGCAGCCAATGTCTAGGTATAAGTTATATTTTGTAGTAAAAATCGTGTTTTTTTATAAGGCTTGCTGGTGGAACAAGCAGTTGGCCCATCTGAAGTTAAGTGGTAACCATTACCTATAACAAAGCATTGCCTCGCAATTCACGCACGATAGGGACGTGCTCTACGATGCACTGCGCCCTGCGTCCATCAACTTAGGCATACAGATGTTAAGCCTGATGTGCCTGTAATTTCACCACTGTAACTGTAACCGCTGCGCTGTTGCCGAACCACGAAATCGTGCGAAAATGCCAAAACTGCGCTCGTAATGTGTGCTTTGACAGTGGAAAGTACATTGCCCGTAATGTATGTCACGCGAACACGTCTGTTTTGATAGCGTCTCTGTATGCGGGACATGTGCATACAGAGGCACATGCTGTATTTACTTTTACTTCCAATGAAGGTATTTACTTTTCTGCGGACTCCAGAAGAAATACACATTATCAAAGTCCTTCGCGGTAGGCAACGACAACTTCCCTGGTGTTGTTGCCACGGTGACCACCAGCGGTTTTTCTGACTTTTATATTAAAAAAAACCGAGGTGTTGATCTGTGAAATGTAGGCACTGGATGAAAAAAAAACAAATTATCAGGGCTCAGTGGCGCGTTTTGGGAGAGACCTACGTCCAGTGGACTTGCAAAGGTTGATGATGATAATGTGATCAAGCAAGACTTAGTATAAATGAGAAGTCCACTCACTAATCATTCATCACGAAAACTTCAAAACTATAAGGCCTAGAGTAGAGTCTGAAATTTGCCAGAGGCACTTTTTGAAAATGCACCTTTCGTGTTGAAATGGGGTGTCAATGTTTGTTTGGAAATATGTCATACGAACGAAGTCGAGCGAGATTCACTAGTAAAGATAATTCAAAGTTAAAGAAAATTCTAAAAAGTTAAGATTAGTTTCAGATAATTTACATCCACTAGTCAATATACCTACAGGCCTGGTCTACCTGCAGATTAAATAACATAATGCCCCCCCAAATACTGACGGATGGTAATTTGCCATAACTATAAACGAGCGTTTAGCACGCACCACAATAATACTATTGCTATAAACGTAATAGAAGCAAGGTCAACCGGTGGGTGAGTCTAGTTGGAAGATAATGGGAGCTATGGGCGTTGTGATTCGAAGGAATGCATGGATGGCTAGGATTTTAGTTCATGTTTGTTTTGAACATGGCCCACGATCATCCCATTCATGGCAGATACAGATATCCCATAGATAGATTACAAGTTAACTGTTAACTAAATCGCACCGTAAGATCAAATATATTGTACTAAAGACCTTGTTTACTATGATATCTCTGATCTGATCAAAATGCATGCGCGTATATACAAAATATCTACGGGGTAATTATGGGAGGTATCGATCTCGTCTAGGGTGTTGTACCGACCTCATACGAAGTGGGATAGGGACAGAAAGATGATGAGTTCCGTGCATTGAAGTTCCACTAGAGTATAATTGTATATTTCAATTCTACATTTACGTAATGCGGAGGTAGGCCCAATTCGATAGCACTTGCCTGTAATTGGAATGAGTCAGCACTCGGCACATACAATGTGGTTTTGTGTGGTTTCCGCTCCAGTTACCTCGATGAGCGATGGCTGGTTGACCCTGGGCGATCAATTGAGGATCGGATTTTTGTGGGCTGAGATTGACTGCTTCATCATCGTTTTGGCCATCAACTTCAATTGCCAATCTACGCGAATTTGTGAATGCGAAAGCCAAAGTCAATCTGTCATGGGTAAATCAGAGGGTATATGGGCAATTCGTTCCTCGCATTTTTGAATTATGTCATTTATAGGTTGCATTTTGGCCATGATGTCAGCAAGCAAAAACTCTTAAGCCGAGTCGTCATCAGCCTTAATAAGATTTCGATGGACATATTTAGGGCTTCCTCTTTCTTCATATTTGAGGGGGTTTGTAGTAGTCACCACGTTTCGCAGTCAAATCGGTGGCCGCAGTGTTGGTGCTAAGTCCTCGGGAGATGCTGCTGCCCTTCAAAAGGCATTATAAGAATCCCAAGCCACTTAGAAGCGTCTCTAGATCTAGATGAATCTAGGTGCCAGTTCCACGCGACAAAGCCTAGAAGAACAGGCAACAAACTTACACCTTGGTTCCCAAATTTATGGTTACATTCTTTTAGTCGCATCTTATAACATCCACGGTGATGGAGTGGTCTTATTCTATGTCGAGGCTGTTCTTATCCCGCGCTAATTGAAATGAAATAAAATGAAGTTTTACGACGTTTATGAAATACAATAAAAATGGCGTTTTCACCATAACTTTCTTTTGTTTCAGGGTTGTGCATGAAGCCGTCGACACGTTAGCATTGGTGCTAATCAAGACAGACTAACAAGTAAGTTTTTTTGCCCAATTTTCAAACTCATTTGTAAGTGGTGGGTGATTGTTGGGTCACCAACTCAGTTACGCAATATAACCAAACATGGTAAAACTTTTGAAACTATCATGGTTATGAACATAATTTTAATTTAAAATGTGATATTTACTATGATTTGTGAGTTTGATTGTTTCCCGATATTTCGGCACAGTTGCATGCGCCATGATCACGGGTCGAACTGCAAATGTGCCGAAATATCGGTAAATAGGGGAGGCCTATGTCCAGCAGGACTTATACAGGCTGATGATGATAATGATGTTCTGTAATAAAGTTATTGGTTGGCGCCGCGCAGTCGCAATCGATGTGCTTTATTGTTTCTCGTCTAGCATAGGGGGGGGAGAAGTTTTTATTTGTCGTGGAACTCATGAAATTAATGGAAACTGAATGATTGCACGCGGCGCCAGATATGCTGCACAAACGGGTATGATATGACCGACTTCTAAATAGGAGGTTCTCAATTTGATTTATGGTTTTTTGTTATATATTTGTTAAATTAAAAAAAAACGTCTATAAAAACATATCTACACTAATATTATAAATAGGTAAACTTTGTATTTTTGTATTTTTGTATTTTTGTATTTTTGTATGTAACGAATAGGCTCAAAAACTACTGGTCCGATTTCAAAAATTCTTTCACCATTAGAATGCTACATTATCCTTGAGTAACATAGGCTATATTATATTTTCAAAAAAATCAGGGATCCTTACTAAAACTTAAATAATGTAACCCAAGGTGGAAAACAAAAAACCTTACATCGCATGCGCTGCGAAAACTATTGAAGATAGAACAAAATAATGTACTACGATTTTGTAGAACACGTTATCATCTACAAAAAATGTCGCGACAGCATATGTCTAACTATTATAGTTATGTCACAATAAGTGTTCTTTTATTATAAAAAAATAATTGAAATGCCTCCGCTAGAAAAGGGTCTTTATTTGTACCTTGGTATTAATCCTTATCCAAATTAATCATTTCATAATTAAGACGGTTTCAATACCTATAGATTACTTCTTAAATTTTTCAAATCGGACATTCCATTCAAAAGATATGACGAAATTAAAAATGTTTACGGGTCCACCGGTCACGCGCGGGGTGCGATTTCACTCACTTAAGGAGAAGCGCGTGCAAATGTATGAAATAAGTAGACGCGAGGCTCGAACCCACGGTCTAAGTTTATCCTAAAATGTTCAAAAAATTTATGACCACCCATGCGAAGCTGGGACAGGCCGCTAGTGAGAAATACAGAGAACAATATTGGTTTTAAGAGTGAACAGCTCTTTGTGTGTGGCTCGTCCGGGGAAGTACCACCACGCCTTTTTCTGCCGCCAAGCAGCAACGCTGTTTCGGTTTGAAGAGTGTGGTTGCCGGTGTAATTACAGGCACATGAGGATTAACATCTGTATGCCTCAAGTTGATGGACGCAGGGCAGTGCATTGTGGGCCACGTTCCTATCGTGCGTGGCTTACGAGGCAATGCTTTGTTAGGTGTAGGTGATGGTTTCCACTAAACATCATGGGCCATCTGCTGGTTCCATCAGTACATTGTAAAAAAAAAATGTTTAGACAACAAAAAGCTGAGTGACGTAGCTTTGTGCTATAATAGTGTTTGATGCACTACTACAACGCTGGTCTTCCGTGTTACGCGATTACTATGCAAATTTATTAATTGACTTTGATCATTTGATGATGACTCTTTTTCTTTTATTGGTTAAGATGACTGACTGAGATGATTAGAAAAAAATTACAAACACAAAAATATTTGTATCTGATGGATAGTGTTACTCTGACATGCTAAAATCGCCATAAAAGGTAAGGGCATAGGACGCGAAAACTAGTAATGAATATGTCGCTGTTAAGCTTCATCCCCTTTTCATCCCCTAACGACATCCTTGAGACGAACTCAATTTGTTTTTATAGCGTAGAGCTAAGGGTTGCAAGTTCCGACCCTCTGTGAGGGTTGTTTTTGTTTTATTAATGGGTAGGAATGAGTGAGCACAACGAGTTCTGAATTTTTTGCATGATTTAAGTGCCTGACAACCTTTAGGAGACTTCTCGCTCGCACATTTAAAAGTTTTTAAAATACAAAGTCGCTGAATTCGTATTTGTGTAAGTCCCTCGCAGTTCGACATGGGGGTCCTTCAAAGGGCGGGTTTCCCCACCAGCATCCCACTCCGATGACAACCTTGCATCAGGTTGCTTGTCTGCTCGTCTGCCTGCTATGGCCGAAAAAAAACAATAATTCATAAAGAATCACAAATACATAACCAAATTTCTGAAAAAAACATTACAAAGGTTCAGGAAAAATATTTTTTTAATCCATACAAGTTTTCCTCCCATAAAAAGTTTGTTTTTCCAAACATAACCTGACTTTTTCTTTAATAATATAACCATATGATGCAGATGGCATACAGATGTTAAGCCTCATGTGGCTGTAATTTCACCGGCAACCACAATCTTCAAACCGAAACACAGCAACGCTGCTTAGTCTAACACGAGGAAACGAGGTTTGTTTCTTGCACCTCGGCCAGTTCATCGCCGGACAGTAGCTATCGTCAATCCACATCCATATCACTTCACACTACTTACCTGGGTAGTTGTTATGCGAATGTGGCCGAGTCGCTCAGTCGGCTTCCGCTCCGCTCGTTCCGCAGGACGAGTCCAATTGAGTGCGCGCCGGATGTAGCAGGCTGTCTCACCGACCGGTAGAACAGTTACCTGGTGCTATATTAAATTTTTATGCAACTAGCTGGTGGAACAAGCACTGTTGTTAAGTGGTAACCATCTTTACCAAAGCATTGTATCGTAAGTCACGAACGAATGAACATGCCCTATGATGCACTGCACTGCGTCCATCTACTTGAGGCATACAGATGTTACGCCTGTAATTTCACCGGCAACCACACTCTTCAAACCGAAACACAGCGTTGCTGCTTGGCGGCAGAAAAAGGCGTGGTGGTAGTACTTCCCCGGACGAGCCCTTCACAAAGAGCACTACTACTCTTAAATGCTATGTTTCAATGCGATTTAGATGTTGAGACGCGGAGACTTAAAGATTAGGTGGACATCATCACAGGTCACTGTGACCTCATTTACCGTCTTCTCAAGATAAGAGCGATAGACAGTGACATCTCTCGTGGCTGCAGTTACCTGGTGCTATGTTTCAATGCGATTTAAATGTGAAGAAGAGAAAACTTAAAGATTAAAGATTAGGGGCATCATCACGGGTCACTGTGACCTCAAGTACCATCTTCTGAAGATGGGAGCGACAGACAGTGTCCTCTGTCGCGGCTGCACTAATGAAACTGTGGAGCATGTAGTAATGCATTGCTTGGTATTATGCATGAGTGAAACTAGGCGCCAGTTCTACGCGACCAAAGCTAGAAGAACAGACAACAAACTTACGGCATACTGGCATTGGGTATTTAATTTCGAATAATAAATTCCATTTGTGCAAGAACGGACTCGAACCCGATATGATCGGACGGCGGGGTCACCCTTAGACCTACTGTGTTTTTCTGTTAAAAAATTTAAGATCACAGTGCCAGTACTCTCAATCGGTGAAGGAAAACATCGTGAGGAAACTGGCTTTTTATAGAATCTAAAAAGCTCTAAAACAGGCGCACTCAAAATCCTATCCACACTGTTCCGAATGAAATTATTGACACGACAAAAAAAAGAACATCACTCAATAAAATTAAAATGAAAATACTATACAGAAGCGAAAGAAAGTAGTTCATCTAAATGTAAAGTAATCTATCATGATTATGTCACCGAATGCTGTCATGCATACTAATGCCAATGTCACGTGTCACAATACAACAGGGGTATTGTCATAATACGGCTACAGATACGAAGAGCGGATAGATAGAAACAAAACTGTAGGCCACCCATTTTTTTTTTTAACAAAATCCACAGCTCTTAAGATACAATGTAAAATACTTAGAGCTGATTTCACCATGCTCTGTTAGTTACTAATCAAGGATTAACAGGCCGCTAAGTCTAACCTTAGATGTCAAATGCGTAACATTTTGACATATTTAACGGCCCTTTAATCCTTTGTTTATCTAACAGAGCATGGTGAAACCGGCCCTTAGGTTTCTAACGTATCATGATCATGAATCAATTTTGACATTTGTGGCGTTAATCCTAGCGATAATAGACCTTATTCTGTTGTAGTTAGGGATACGATACGTTTACGCGACTAATGTCAATTTTTTGAGAGCACTGGTGGCCTAGTGGTAGCGGCCTCGCCTTACGGTCCTAAGGTCGTGGGGTTCAGAACAGGTCGTGCACCAATGAGTTTTTGAATCAAAATGTATATGCACAATGCCAGTAATCTGAAACGGTGTAGGAAAACATCGTGAGGAAACCGGCATGTCGTAGAACCCAAAAAGTTCTATAACCACTAGCTTTGCTAAGTTTGGGGCTAGACAGTGCTGTGTGGAATGTCCACTTATATTTATTTATTCGTTTCGCTTCTATGATTTAGATCTTTAAGTATTACTTTTGTGTGCGTGACGTAATATCCAGCGGCGCTAGGCGGCGGTGTGACTAACATGATGCTAATTCGGTGCTTATTTAGCTCATCATTTGTGGAAGACATCTGCTAATAATGGTTCCTTAGCTCGTTGTGCCTCGCATAACGAGATGTGACTGAATAGCACCGTGACTGTGTTGTAGCGCGTTTACATTTAGACATTCGCGCTGCCATTCGCGTGGATGGAAATGTTGCCGACTTGCCGTTCCATTCTCGCATTACCCAAGTCCCTGAGCTGAGTGTAACGGGGTATTAGTAAGCTCTGATTTCACCATGCTGTCTTACGCCTGATTTCACCATGCTCTGTTAGTTTAACAAAGGATTAAAGGGCCGTTAAATATGTCAAAATGTACGCGTTTGACATCTAAGGTAGATTTAACGGCATGTTAATCCTTTATTAACTAACAGAGCATGGTGAAATCAGCTCTAAGCGAGTTTCAAATAAATGAATATTGGTGGACTTTCCACACAGCACTATCTAGTTCCAAACTAAGTAAAGCCCGGACACCACCGCGAGCGGTGCGGAGCCATTGAGGACTCCGTTAAACTCGCAAGAATAAACTGCATACTTACTATTTCCACCAACAAGAAGTCGAGCGGAAAGGACTGAGCGAGCAGAAAGTGTTGAAATGAACTCGCTCAGCTCTTTTTCCTTTTGCAGTGGAAAACAAAAGATAAAACTCTTTGTTGGTGGAAATGTAAATCTATTTCATTGAAAAGGAGTCCGTTCCGCTAACCATTTCTCGCTCATTACACTTTCGCGGTGGAGACCGGGCTTTAAGATTGTAATATGGGAACCAGATAGCTGATATAACACATATATACAAGGTGTTCCTTAAGTTGTGTATATAAACTTCAGGGGGCTAAAGTACCCATCAATATGAACAACTTTTTCTAAGGAACCAACACTGTGAACGCGAAAAAAAAAACAGCTGTTTCATACATTTTAGCCAGGTAGGTGTTGAACTTTTGTATGAAACAGCTGTTTTTTTTTTCGTATTTTATTCATATTGATGGGTACTTTAGCCCCCTGAAGTTTATAGTTTATATACACAACTTATGGAACACTTGTATACTTATACTAATATGTACTATTAACATCCAGACAGAGAACAAACATCAACGCAAATATTTGTTCTTTTTGAGTAAAAAAAGCGGGATTCTTTCGTCGAAAGCGGGACATAGTTAAAAAAACGTATATAATCAGAAGTTATTCAATATTTATCTATTTATTTGAGTTCAAATTACGTTTACTCTATCGTTGAATAGTTGTCGAGTCGTCGTCGAGTTATCCCCGAAAATTGGGACTGACCTGTCCCGCGCGGGACATTTAATTTTGATTTAAAAATCGGGACTATCCGTGTTAAGGCGAAGACAAGAGCTAATGTGACTCTCGCTCGCACGTTTCGACATGTTGAAAGATATAAAATCACTAAACTCATTTTCGAAAAATCGCAATCAACCATTTTGTGTGCAATCACATTGCACACAGTTTAGTAAAAAAATCATTTCATACATGTTTTCCTACTCTAAAGTTTGCTTTACTAGTTTTCGTACATAATAAAACTTTTAAGTAGGAAAACTTGTATCGATCAAAATTATTTTTTTACTAAACTGTGTGCAATGTTATTGCACACAAAATGGTTGATTTCGATTTTTCGAAAATGAGTTTAGTGATTTTATATTTTTCAAAATGTCGAAACGTGCGAGCGAGAAGTTGTTTGATAGTTGTCAGCCCCTTAAGTTCTGAGCGTGAAAATTTCAAGTTGCCGTTATAAATATCGAGCAGAAATGTGCAAAAAAGTCACTTGTATACCCTCTTAAATATTTATTTTATTCTGTTTTTTAGTATTTGTTGTTATAGCGGCAACAGAAATACATCATAAAAATTTCAACTGTCTAACATCAGCTGAGAAAGGCCAGTCACATAATGACGATCGTCAGTAGACCAGTCATAATCGTTATAAATATCTGTCTATGTACTCATTCGAATTCGTGATTCATTATTAGATTTTACACAAGGTTTATTTAGATTTGAGAGGCAGCGTTGATTGGTGAGGTTTGAGTGATGGACAGACGCGACAGTAGGTTTCGTAGTTGATACTATTAGAGTAGTAGAGCTCTTTGTGAAGGGCTCGTCCGGGGAAGTACTACCAGCACGCCTTTTTCTGCCGCCAAGCAGCTGTGTTTTGGTTTGAAGAGTGTGGTTACTGTTGCAATTGCAGGCACATGAGGCTTAACATCTGTAAGCCTCAAGTTGATGGACGCAGGGCAGTGCATCGTAGGGCACGTTCCTATCGTGCGTGACTAACGAGGCAATGCTTTGTTATAGGTAATGGTTATCACATAACATCAGGTGAGCCATCTGCTTTTTCCTTTAGCAGTGTTCTGTATGAAGTATGTCAAATAAATGTGTAATATTGTGTAGTGATAGTGCTACTTTTTATGAACACAAGAACAAAGTGTCGCCTTAAGTAGATTCTGTAAGAAAAGTGCCAATGGACACATTCTTTAAAATTAAGTCAAAACAAAATTACTCATTAGCCTACCTGGCTAGATCGTAATGATATTAGGGTACCGCATGTCATGCGCTAAACTAATTTAGTAAAAAAAAAAAGGTGAGCCATCTGCTTGTTCTTTTAGCTAGTGTTCTGTATGAAGTATGTCAAATAAATGTATTTTCTGTCATTCTTCTTTCACAAGAGTTCTCAGCAGGCCCCATAGAGGGACTTATCGAGTCTACATATAAAAATACTTTTTTTTTACTTAGCCTGTTTCATCCCACTGCTGGGCAAAGGCTTCCCCCAAGGAATTCCAATTCTCCCGATTCTTTTATTTATTTATTTTTATGATTACCCGCTAATTTGCCAACTTGTGGTTTTTGGTAATTATAACACAAATCAGTTGTGTTATAATTGCTAAAAACTGCAAGTGCAATATTGTAGGTAGGTAATAGTTGTTGCTAATTGTAGTAGGTATGGTATCAAATGTAACGCTTGACTAAAGCTTGCATAGTTAAAGAATAATCGTAATCCACAAACTCAAATAAGTACCTATAATTTTTATTAGTTATAAGTTTTGAGAAGCGCACAAGCTTGATTTACGTTCATACTTTCGATTGTTACTTTCTAGGATTAAATCTACACTGGAAATTGTAAAAATTTTACATATTTATGTACAAATAAAGATATTTTAAAATTGAAAATTGAAAACACTCTCCCGATCCCGAGCCTCCTCCCACCATCCAGCTTCAAAGGCATCCAGTACCCCAAGTATGAGTTTTGCTTACCATATTTGGTTTTTCGTTTTACGTTTTTGTTCCGTGTTCATTGCGGGTTTTGTATCAAAACGCGATAGGGATACCGATATGGAACTTTATGTTCTACTACTAATTTTCATCATACTTGCAACATAAAGTTCCGTATCGGTATCTCTATCGCGTCTTTATACACGGAACAAAAACGAATCGTTTTTGTTCCGTGTTCATTGCGGGTTTATCGCGTTTATCGCGTGTATCTCTATCGCGTCTCGCGTAAGCAAAACTCATACTTGGGGTACAGGTCGTCCCGCCAGCGCTTCTCGTCCGACCACGAGGCCGCCGTCCGTCAGGAACCCACTGTGTTCATCAGATCCTCGCCCCCCTATCGGGAGGCATCCGGCTGATGTGTCCCGCCCAACCCCATTTGACCCTGGCAGCCTTATCTCCAACATCGCTTAAAAAAAAAAGGACTTACATAAGAAAACTCAGACTTGGGGTACAGATTACGTAATATTATGTGCACGAGCTCCACGCCCATGTCCATTTGTAAATTAATAGTACAAACACATGTCCGTGACTGTATGCGTATGTATACATGGTATGTTTAACATTGAATGCATGTTAGCAATGGAGGCTAATTTGCTTTTGTTTTCTTGCATCGAATTGAAATCGAATTGAAATCAAGCCACTCAAAGCCAAAGAAAAAATAATAATAAAAAACCGGCCAAGTGCGAGTCGGACTCGCGCACGAAGGTTACGGTACGTACCATTATCTATAAAAACGGCAAAAAAATTACGTTTGTTGTATGGGCACCCTAAATATTAATTTTATTCAGCTTTTTAGTATTTGTTGTTATAGCGGCCACAGAAATACATCATCTTTTATCATCATTTTCCGGGAATTAATTATTCCCGGAAATAGGTATTTTCTACCTGTAAACAACACCCCTAAAACCTCTAATTCCAAGAATTGTTTGTCTAACATTCCATACTCATGAGTCATCGTTTATCAAAGTAAGCTAATAAGGTAAATGCAATTAAAGAAATAAGTCGGATGCATTTTCGCGACACTTGCACTAACATTTTATGGTGGCACGCCGGACACTGTGAGACGGACGGACAGCGGAGTCTTAGTAATATAACCCTAAAAATGACTTTTTGGTATGTGATGATGTACCCGTGTTTGTGTGTCGAATAAAAAATCTATTCTATTCTATATCGGATAGTAAACGGGTATCCGTCCCATCTCTAATTTGTTTGATTTTAAATGGTAATAAGGCCGATGCAGATGGTGAGTTAACTTAGTGAAGGTCACATCACATGGTTCTGTTGGTCAGTGTTAGGATTTATGAATTGTAAATATAGGCGCTTCTAAAACGCCTTATTCCTATAGTCGCCTGCCTAAAATGGAACTGGGCCGAACACGTATGTCCCACAGAGCGGATCCCACAAAATGTAAGACGGCGTAAAAGAAAGCCCAGAATGAGATAACGGACGAGCTTCACTATTATCCGAGCTGATAGCCTGTCGCTGCGTTAAGTCGCAAAGTATGGAAATGAAATAATAATAAAAAATATAATTATAGCCTGTCCATCAATCATGACTGCATACTCCAGGCAATGAGTAGTAGAGCTCTTTGTGTGTGGCTCGTCCGGGGAAGTACTACCACCACGCCTTTTTCTGCCGCCAAGCAGCAACGCTGTGTTTCGGTTTGAAGAGTGTGATTGCCGGTGTAATTACAGGCACATGAGGCTTAACATCTGTATGCCTCAAGTTGATGGACCAGGGTAGTGCATCGTAGGGTACGTTCCTATCGTGCGTGACTTACAAAGTTGCGAGGCAATGCTTTGTTATAGATGATGGTTACCTACCACTTAACATCAGGTGGGCCATCCGCTTGTTCCATCAGCTAGTTGTTTAAAAAAGAGAATGCCGTACCTGGGGATGACTAAATTCTGTACGCGTGGGTCTTTTGAGAGTGTTGAGACTGTATACGTAAGAGTCCAATATTAAATTTGGCTCATGCCTACATTTAGCATGAAAGGAAATCTGAAATTCCTGTTTCTTAATTTTGGACCACATGGAGCCCTTAATACGATAATAAAAGACTTTTTAAAAACCTTATAAACCAGCAGAAATCTCTTATTTTGAAACCGTCAAGATGCGAATTTATTTTCATTACGGTCCGTAGAACATTCAATGCAACAAGTACAATGATACCAGCTAATTAACCAATCCAATTTCACAAAGGTCCTTGACCTGCACGCAAATACCATGGAGCCTTACGGCAAGGGGCCGGAATTACTGCGCAAAAGGTTGACCCACTTTCTCGACCCCAGAAGTTTTTATTATTTGCCTATACATTTTTTCGATATCGACTATTTATTATTCTTTACTTGTGATCTGGTTTCCATAGTATAACCTTAGCTTCCTTAGCCTCAGGTCTGTTTGATTAAAGTTATTGCATTTTTATTTCAAGAGTAGTAGAGCTCTTTGTGTGTGGCTCGTCCGCTTCCACCACGCCTTTTTCTGCCGCCAAGCAGCGTTGCTGTGTTTCGGTTTGAAGAGTGTGTTGCCGGTGTAATTACTGGCACATGAGGCTTAATATCTGTATTCCTCAAGTTGATGGACGCAGGGCAGTGCATCGTAGGGCTTGACTTACGAGGCAATGATTTGTTATAGATGATGGTTATCACTTAACATCATGTGGGCCATCTGCTTGTTCCATCAGCTAAGTTGTTTATAAAAAAAAATGCCAGAGGTCAGAAAAAGTGGGCGATGAACTAATAAAAAGTACAAGATTTCATAAAGGGGCAAATATCCAAAACTTCTATGGATGGCTAGAAATAATAGACGAAATCAGAAAGAGGGCAAGCGGTGAACAAACCCATTTTTTGCTGTTGTAATCAATCATGACAGCTCGCTATCACCACTGGTACAATACTAACTGGTTTCATCACGGTATTATCCTTTACCGATTGATTTATTTCAAAAAAAATGTCAACCAGCGCAACTTACGAGTAATTTAAAGCAGCATTATGCTGAGCTGTTGGCCCATTCACCACCACTAAACGATAATGTTTAACTTTAATATTAACAGCTGATTTCACCATGCACTGTTAGATTAACAAAGGATTAAAAGGCCGTTAAATATGTCTAAATGCGTTTGACATCTAAGGTTAGATTTAACGGCCTGTTAATCCTTGATTAGTAACTAGCAGAGCATGGTGAAATCAGCTCTAAGCTTTTTAGTTTGTATTCTTGTTTGTTTGTTTATTTTAGCTTAGTTTTTATTGTTAGCTTTTTACTGGTGCGGTTTTACACAAACACGCTTTCCTTCTGTCTTTCATTGTGTTTTATTTGTAGTCTCTTACTGTGATATCTTCGTCGTAGCTTTCTGATTGAGTGAGCGGAAGCTTGTTATTGTCTACGATGAAATCAATTGCTTTGATAAGATCCCCTGTTGTTCGACCCCTTTCATTTATGGCATCTAAAGTGCTTTGTCTTGGGGTATTTTATCTGTTCCAAATGTTTTAGTCTCAAATACAGATAATCACTAAGCTTATTTATTTTGCACTAATGTAACGACAAAAACAGCCACCCCTCAGCATTTGCTGTAAGAGCACAAAAGTCCATACAGCGATGGTTTTTAGTGGGTTTTCAAAATCTGTGGTCATAAAACATGAGGATCCTGAAAAAGGTCTCTTAAACTAGGTGAATCTAGCCGCCTGTGTTTTATTTTCCTCTACCATCAGCTCTCTCAGACTCACTCCTAACTTTATTGATCACAATACCTTCGAGTTCTCTGGAGGAAGTTCCTCTTAAACCGATGTTACCTAGCTCCAAGGTGTGAGGATGAAATCTGAGCCAATGACGAGCAGTGGCAATATTTGACTGACAAAAAGCCCGATGGCCTTTTAGGTGAGGATCTATTGATACTACTTACATTTAGTTCACATAGCCATTCAAAGGGGTCTTTTGGTAACGGTTATCGTTTATTATCATGGTCTGGTATACATGCCACACCAATCACCTCGTCCAATCAATTAAAATAGGCGCGGCAAATCCTGTAAAGTTGACGTGCGTGCGACCGCTATCGATCGACGCTAGCAGGATTTGTGGCGCCCAACGTGGGGCGGTTACTATGCAGGGATTGCAGGTTAATTTGTGCTCTATGTCTTACCATATAAGGTTCTTCTGGTTAACAAGGGAATCAGGTGTTCCTTTGTGTTGACGTCTTAACTTATTTATGTTTAAGATAAGAGTATTTGAATGCTTTATTTTACAAAGACATGGATATGCACGGCGTCAGTAGAGTTTTGCTTTATGAAATTGTTAGTATAATATTTTCTCCGTTTCTTTGATGAAACGGGGCATAAATGACCCTACAGGCACGAGTCTTATTCGAAATTGGCACACGTCCTTTCAAAAAATAAAGTGGGACGGACGCCCAACACTTTCTCAGCGGTCGGATATACCAAAATGAGTCTTAAGATTGAGACGCTGAGGTATGTTCTAGAACGGTTCAAACATTGAGTTTTTGTTTGAATAAGACCCTTTCAGCTCATGTGCTGTCATTTTGTAGATCACCTCCCGGCCTCAATCCATGGAGTACAAAGAGAAGCGTTGTTTGTTTGTTTTTTTTGTAGCTTTACGTTTGCTTTTTTGTTTTTTAGTAGGTAATTGATCGAGGCAACCGAAGATTTAAAAAAAAAAATTGGAAACTTTGACGAATTGGCATTGTATGGATGTGTGTCATAGCTGTCGAACCGTTTATTCGATCTGCGACCCGATTACGCTAATGTCTGGCTATCGAGATGGCTTTCAGTTTAACATTTGATTCTCATAGTGTAATAGCAATTGATGGATGGATTCTGCATGGAACCTCTTAGGTTGATATGTTGTATTATCAAGATTTTTTGGTAAAACTGTCAGACTTCTTCGTATCGTGCCTCTAGTTCGTTCGAAACAGTGTGGTGAAAGGATTTGAAGTGCGCCTCAAAAAGGCTCCTTTCGAGCACTTGACACACGTATTAGAACTATTTTGGGACTACTGGCACTGTGCTCACGCCCATCTAACAAAGTTCGTCGATGAATGACGTCATGGTACAACTTGTGGTTTCGCGGTATTCAGGTCGATGCGAGGTCGACGCACGCCACCCCCTCCCCTCGCCGTAAGGGTAGTGTTAATGACATCGATATTTGTGAAGCCTGTAGGAATATGTTTGTTAATTCTTCAACCACTTTTGGAACACGGTATCCCAACAACCCCTTGTTCGATTTAACTGACAGTTTGTAGATTTAACTGACAGGTTGAGAGCACTGGCTGTCTAGTGGTAGCGGCCTCACCTTACGCCGCGCCGGTCGTGCACCAATAAGTTTCTCTTTTCAAAACTTTTATGTGCAGTACCCTCAAACGGTGAAGGAAATGAGGAATCCAGCATGTCGTAGAACCTAAAAAGTTCTAAAAAGTTAGTGTCAAGTGTTAGAAAAGAGCCTCCTTGAGGCGCACTCAAAATCCTTATAATCTCTCTTGTCGTGTCACTAGTTTCTTTCGAAACAGTGTGGTGAAAGGATTTTAAGTGCGCCTCAAGAGGATCCTTTCCAGCACTTGACACATGTTATAGAACTTTTTAGGTTGTACAACATGCCGGTTTCCTCACGATGTTTTCCTTCATCGTTTGATAGTACCGGCATTGTGCACATACATTTTTGAACAGAAAAACTCATTGGTTCACGACCGGTTTCGAACCCACGTCCTTAGGATCGGAAGGCGGGGCCACTACCACTAGACCACCAGTGCTCTCCTTCCTTCTATATTTCGAAAGAAGACACGACAAGAAGAATTTTTTTTATACCTTTTGATGAGAAGTTAATTGACGGGTGTCAGCCTCGTAAACAAGCAGGACACATTTGACAGTCTAGTTAGGAGGAGCTGAGCATCTCACAACAAACTATTTCGAAGCCCCAATGATTCACGCGACGCACAATCAGAGCTCACATCATAGACAACGTGAATAGAAGACTATAGGCGTACCGTCAGATAGCCGGCTGAGTCACGTGACTGGCGCCGTTCCAAATACCAGGTTGATTATGACAATTAGCGCCATAATCTAATGCCATTGTCTGCGGGCTGTAAGGGTCAGGGACCTGGTTGGGTTTCGGTTATTTATCGTGGACATTCCAATCAACTAACTCTATCCAGATAGGAATCTCTTTTTTTATACTAAGTCCTGATGGAACAAGCAGATGGCTCTGAAGTTAAGGCGAAGACAAGAGCTAATGTGACTCTCTCTCGCACGTTTCGACATGTTGAAATATATAAAATCACAAAACTCATTTACAAAAAATCGCAATCAACCATTTTGTGTGCCATCACATTTTGCCATCAAGTTTAGCGAAATTTCATCGTATCGTACAAGCGAGAGGTACATTAGCTCTTGTATTTGCCTTAAATACCCTTTATTGATCGAGTGAGCGAAGCGAACGAAGATCTTAGTTTCAACTTGGGCGATTTGGCATTTTATGTATGTATGTATGTATGTATGTATGTATGTATGTTTGTCTGGCGATAACTTTAGAACCGTTGATCCGATCTGCATGAAATTTGATATGTCGATAGCTTGTACTTGAGAAATTTACTGGTAAGTATATGAGTTAAATCGGATGATGGGTTTTTGAGATATGGGGTTTTTTGAGGGGGCAAAAATAAAAAAAGTTACATAAAAAAATCGAGTTACATGTCATATGAAAGGGCTTTGTTTGGACATCCCAAAACAATTTTTACTTTTTTTTTGGGACGCTCGGTTTTTGAGATAAAATAATAAAAGTTAAATTAAGATAACCAGCGATCCAAGAGCTCCCATCTCTAAGAGTTTCGTTGGCATCAAGGTTTTTCTACTGGTCGGCCAGTTTCTTTGCTTTTTCTTATTTTTTTTTCTTGAAATAAATTAAGGAGGTACTCAGTTCTCATAAAATGGTGACAACGACCAGGTCTGATGATGGAGCCAAGGTCTGTTCAACGGAACTCTTCAATAAATAGGCCAATAGAGTTGAAACTTGGTTACTATACCAAGTTAGTAGGCGGTAGTCAGAGGCAAGTCCAAACGTAATGTTTGGACTTTCCTCTGACTACCACTTTCTCAAAGTTTTGGTGCGTTCGTCGGTTCGCATCACGAGATCTCAGTTCGGGGCGAACCACTAGTCCTATGTAGGCAGGTTAATAATTTTGTACGCCTGCATTGGTAGGATTTTAGTGAGACTATCATGTTTTACGAAGACCGTTATTACCATGTTTGTACCTAAAATTCTGATCAAATAAAATATTTGACTTGACTTTGACGATACCACTGCATGCACTAAAACGTGTCCTCATAAACCCAGTATCAGTTGTCAAGTTCACAATAAGGCCTCTAGACCTAGCGCAGGTAGCATGCGCCTACGTAGGTCGTCGACACAACACCGCTGACTCATCGCCCTTCGCACTTCCTTGATGGTTAGTGGGTGTATGCGGATCTTTTGGAGGTGGCTAGCTAGACAATACTGATTGTTCTTCGACAGCGTTAGAACTCATAGTTATCTATTTATTTATTTGTGCAATCACATTGCACACAGTTTAGTAAAAATTTCATTTTGATCGATACAAATTTTCCTACTTAAAAGTTTGCTTATGTACGAAAACTAGTAAAGCAAACTTTTGAGTAGGAAAACATGTATCGATCAAAATTATTTTTTTACTAAACTGTGTGCAATGTGATTGCACACAAGATGGTAGATTGCGATTTTTCGAAAATGAGTTTAGTGATTTTTTATCTTTCAACATGTCGAAACGTGCGAGCGAGAGGTACATTACTTCTTGTATTCGCCTTAACTCATTTTTATTACAGACATCCA
Organism: Chloroclysta siterata; assembly: GCA_932294275.1. Classification (NCBI taxonomy): domain Eukaryota; kingdom Metazoa; phylum Arthropoda; class Insecta; order Lepidoptera; family Geometridae; genus Chloroclysta; species Chloroclysta siterata. The sequence continues at coordinate 7,122,368 of OW028595.1, forward strand.
CATCATACGTTACATTTTTGGGTAAGTACCTGTCATAGTTATTCAATTCGATTCCTCTCAATCGGCGAAGGAAAATATCGCGAGGATACCAGTTAGAATGCTAACATCGGCCATGGGCTTGCAACCTAGGAATACAAACTACTGCCAATTTGGACTTACCTCTAACTACCCTATACCAACTTCCTCAAAGGCTCTCTGAATCTGAGGGGTTATCTACCGTGCCTGGGGATCAAAGTCTGGTTATTAAAATAAACTTGACTGAATATGGATTTTTTCTTATTAGTTGTATATTTTGACTTATGAAAGTATCTAACAGTAGAATACGTTTTTCATAATAATGCATAATCAAAATGCAGTGAAATCCCTCATTGTAGTAACTTTATCGTTTCGCGTAACGATAAAACCGGTTTACGATTCCAAAAATCGATAAACACCGAATTGACTGACCAGCGCTCGTCAAGTACCGAGAAAAAAAAGTCTGCGAGCTGGCCGTACGTATACGAACGAAATAAATAAAAGTTGGTGAAATTTTTAAATTTGGAACAACGGAAGCGCATTCCTTTGCCGCACGCCGTCTATTTCAGTCGTTTTCGGTGCTCTCCATAAAATGTTTTTATTGTGGTTGTAAAAATAATTCTAAAAAATCCATTTAGGGCTTATTCTTGTCACGAACGGCTGAGCAGTGAATTATGGGGAAGCAGTGATTTGTTGTCAGTTTAGATTTATAACAGCCTACCTACTGTTAAGGCGAATACAAGAGCTAATGTGACTCTCGATCGCACGTTTCGAATTGTTGAAAATATAAAATCACTAAACTCAATAATAATAATAGGAATAGGAAAACTTGTATCGATCAGAATGACATTTTTACTAAAAAGGTCGATTGCGATTTTTTGAAAATGAGCTTAGTGATTTTACATCTTTCAACATGTCGAAAAGTGCGAGCGAGAGTCACATTAGCTCTTGTATTCGCCTTAAATGTTGGGATGTACGTACAGTCGGCGTTTTTAGTATTTCGTGTGTATTGCGAGGCTTGCGAGCTCTGGTTTTGGTTTCAGAGTCACGATGGTTATAAACACGTCGATAATGGCGCTTACCGCGGCTTTTTTCTTTCATTTTCCTCTACCATCCATCTTCTGTCATCTCATTTCTTGCCCATATCATCTTTCACACAATCAATCCTTCCGTTCAAGCGTTTTTTATATGATCCTTCTGACAAATCCTCATCAGATTAACTGGCGCCACTTCAAACTGCCTCTAATAAACTCATTCCTTATCTTATGCATTCCACTCATCCACCTCAAAATTCGCATCTCCGCTGCATGCACTCTTCTGTCATCCCTAACAAAGCCTTGTAACAAGGATCATACAAAAGTTTGTTGGCTGTTCTTCTAGGCTTTGGTCGCGTGGAACTGGCACCTAGAGTCACCTAGCTTTAAGACGTTTCAAAGTGATCCTTGTGATTTTATTGAATAAATACCTTTTGACTTTGACTTTTGTAAGTCACGCACGATAGGATCGTGCCCTACGATGCACTACCCTGCGTTCATCAATCTAAAGTTGTTGTTCAAGATGTTAAGCCTAATGTTCCTGTAATTCGATCTACACAAAACTTAAACGAACGTTAGCTATATCGTTAATCAACACTTCTATTCGTCCTTTTGTCAACAAATCTCTTGTGAATGAAATGCTGTAAGTGGCGTCCCGAATACCATTTCAGTCGACTCGACACTTGAGCGATCTCAATATTTGGCCGTTTAGAGATTTGTCAGTTGACGGCATAGAAGGGTGCTTATAGTGCTATTTTTATGCTGGTGTTACGTATTATAGTATTAGGAATTCCGATAGTATTAATGGACGTGCATTAACTACGTGAGACGTTTATATAACACTAACGGCCTGTCCCAGCTTCGCAAGGGTGGACATACATTTTATTAACATTTTAGGATAAACTTAAACCGCAGGTTCGAGTCTCGCGGCTTTTTTGTAGATATTGATGTGTTCTTTAATATTGTTGAACATTTTTGTGTTCTATCGTCAATATTTTCCGCAGCGCATGCGATGAAAGACATTTATTTTATGGCCAATTTTTGTACACCTTGGGTTACATTATTGAAGTTTTAGAAGGGATCCCTAATTTTTTCTAGTAATAAATATAGCCTATGTTACTCAGGGATAATGTAGCATTTCACCATGCCCTGTTAGATTAACAAGGGATTAAAGGGCCGTTAAATATACAGAATAGACAGCCTTCACAGCTCAGTTGGTAGTAGCTCTGCCTTCTGCGCCGTAAGCCGTGGGTTCTTTATATGTCAAAATGTACGCATTTGACAACTAACGTTAGATTTAACGGCCTGTTAATCCTTGATTAGTAATTAACAGAGCATGGCGAAATCAGCTCTAAAGGTGAAAGAAGTTTTGGAGCCTATTCGTTACATTCTAAAATAAATACAAAGGTTCAGCAACAATATGATTTAAACGCTGCTAACGTGCTGTGAGGCAATCGTGACCGCTCAACATCAGATGGACGATGAGCTTGTTCCACCATATTTTCTCTAAGAAACGCCGCATTATTGACATGTATAATATGATCTCCTGAATTAGGATTTATGGTCCTAATAGGATGAAGTCCTTAGATTATTAAATTGAAACTGGTTAATGATATGATTACTCGATCTTTGACTGTGATTTGTGGCTATCTAACCAACTAACATGATAGACACGTTTTGTAGGGTTTCCATCGTTTTTTTTAAACAACTATTTATATTTTATTTTTTTATACAACTTGCTGATGGACCAAGCAGATGGCCCACCTGATGTTAAGTGGTAACCATCACCTATAACAAAGCATTGCCTCGTGAGTCACGCACAATAGTAACATGCCCTACGATGCACTACCCTGCGTCCATCAACTTGAGGCATACACATGTTAAGCCTCAACATGTGCCTGTAATTACACCGGCAACCACCGAAACACAGTAACGCTGCTTGGCGGCAGAAAAAAGCGTTAACTAGCTGATGGAACAAGCAGATGGACCACCAGAAAAAGAATCATCATCAAATGATCAAAGTTAATTATTGAAAGAGTAGTAGAGCTCTTTGTGAAGGGCTCGTCCGGGGAAGTACTACCACCACGCCTTTTTCTGCCGCCAAGCAGCAACGCTGATGTGTTTCGGTTTGAAGAGTGTGGTTGCCGGTGTAATTACAGGCACTTGAGGCTTAACATCTGTATGCCTCAAGTTGATGGACGCAGGGCAGTGCATCGTAGGCCACGTTCCTAACGTGCGTGACTTACGTGGCAATGCTTTGTTATAAGTGATGGTTACCACTTTACATTAGCTGGGCCATTTGCTTGTTCCATCAATACATTGTAAAAAAAATATGTTTAAGACAGCATAATCGGTCGTCACTCTGCTCTGTGCTATAATAGTGTGTGATGCACTACTACAACGCTGGTCTTCTGTGTTACGCGATTACTATGCTAACTCGACTATGTCGTTATGCCATCTTTCCTGAGGCGTACCTCTTCTTCTTTTTCCAGTTGGCCCTGTCTATAGGGTTCGTTATTTGTCTTAATTTCTCTGTATTTCTCTTAAACCACCACCGGTTTCTTCTTTAAAATATTATGACCTGCCCATTGCCAGTTACGACAAGTCACGCAAGCGATATCTATAGTAGCTATACAGCTACAGGCAGAGATGTCATGTAGGGCATGTTGTAAGGCTTCGTAATCACGTGTGAGGTCATGGCTGAAATCTGTGGGGAAGGCCATGTATTTTTAGGGAATATTCTTTCTTATTTGGACGGTAACAAATAATTCTGCAGGACAACTGACCATGTTTTTGTTTTAACTCAAATCAGTTCAGAAGACCAAAGAAAAGATGGATGGACTGTGTGAAAGATGACATGAGTAAGAAAGGAGTGATGGCTGATAGAGGAGTGGAGGGAAAAAACCTGTTGTGCCGACCCCATGAAGTGGGATAAGGGCAGGAAAATGATGATTCATCAGTTCAGAACGGTATGCTAGGAACCGATCCTTTTCTTTTAGACTAGGTCGCGTGGAACTGGCACCTAGATTCACCTAGCTTTGACACGTTTCAAAGTGATCCGCGTGATTCAATTGAATAAATACCTACCTTTTGACTGTTTTTTTAAAAAGGTGTTACACATTTACTGGTTTCAATTTATTTTGTAGTTTCAGGCGTGCAATGTTTTGTTATATTATTTAGTTTCTTTTTCTGGCAAAAATGCTGAATTTGCTAAATAAAGTCTACTAATAATATAAGTTATTGTTTTTACCTACTTTTGTGTTAGTGCTAAAGCAGCACCTACATTTCTATTTATCATGTCTTTAATACTAGTTTGTTGAACAAGCAGATGACGACTCAGCAGAAAGTTAGTTGGCCAAGGTCACGTCGGGGTCCATATAGGATATTATAAAAATCTTCTTTCTATAAATAAATATAGGTGGACTTTCCACGCAGCACTATCAGGCCCCAAACTAAGCCAAAGCTTGTAATATGGGAACCAGATAGCTGATATAATACATATGTACTTTTTTTTTTGTAAACACATACTTTTAATATTATATAACACCCAGACAGAGAACAAACATCAATGTTCACCACACAAATGTTTGTTCTCGGTGGGGATCGAACCCACGGCCTACGGCGCAGAAGGCAGAGATACTACCAACTGAGCTGTGAAGGCTGTCAAAGGTGTCTATTATTGTGATATCGAATTTCAAACACTTTCCAGTATTACCTCAACTAAGAATGACACTAAGCCATCAAAAATGAACAAATAGGTCAACTTTACAACGAATCGGCCCCTAAGTCAATATTCATGGTCGCTGTACGGGGCGTTGACCCGACCGCCATCTTGGAATTTTCACTGACCAATTTTATTGTTCTGTATGTCATATGGTGGAGTGATTTTTGACGGCTCGACCGTTATTTAGAAGAATGCATTGTCAATGCAGGATAGACGTGCCTGACAGATAAACGGTTCCATGCGACCTTTCGGTGGGCGACCTGATGTTTTAATGACCTTTCGTAGACAGAAGATACCTTTTTTAGTAGAGAACAGTCAAAACAAATTTATTTTGTGTCAAAAAAAGTAGGCGAGATACAAAGTTACAAAGTTTTAGGAGTAGTAAAGCTATTAGGAAAGTACTACCACCATGCCTTTTTCTGCCGCCAAGCAGCGTTGCTGTGTTTCGATTCGAGTGTGGTTGTCGGTGAAACTACAGGCACATGAGGCTTAACATCTGTATGCCTCATGTTGATGGACGCAGGGCAGTGCATCGTAGGGCGTATTCATATGGTGCGTGTCTTGCTAGGCAAAGCTTTGTTTAAAGAGATGGTTACCACTTCACATCAGGTGGGCCACCCGCTTGTTCCATCAGCAAGTTGTACAAAAAAAACGACAATAGATCCTTTTTTGTAGAGCACAGTCTTGTGGGACCCCTGCCTTCTGAAATTCGCGCGTTCAAATCCGGTCGTGCACGAATAAATTCGATTTTGGATGACCTTTCAACCCTTGATGTTTTCTAGTATCAGTCACTTGAGTCACAAGCCATCTTGAAAATATAGGTGAATCTAGGTGCCAGTCCCACGCTACCAAGCCGACGCAAGAATTGTAGGAAAACTTTAATATTTTCATTAATATGATACAAAGTCAAAGTCAAAATGTATTTATTCAATAAAATCACAAGGATCACTATACAATAGGAGAAAGCAGCGCCAAATCGAAGGTCATGGAGAGGTTTGCACATCTCCTAGTGGTGGCGAAACTTTTTGCATCAACGTGCCATTTTTTCTAAAAAAAATACGAGGTAGACGCCTCGCCGTAGTGCCTTCAAATAATTTAAACCAAAATATAATAATAATGATAAATATTATTTAATATATTATAATCATTTCAACGGAAATTCCAACGGGGCACTGGACACGGGCCGCAGCGACCCGGAGGGCGATTTAGCCAAGTAGTCTGACGTATCGGGTGGGCGGGTGAAGTAGCGGATAGTTTGAACTTAAAAATGCAAACTGTTTTGATCCGTGGCGTGCCCAAAATATTGCGTCGCGTGCCATTGGTTCGCCATCCCGGTCCTAATGCCTTCCCTTCCTCACCCCACAACAAAATGCACCAGAGGTGATGAAGCGGGATTGTTCTATGCCAGAACCACTGCCAACTCTTCTGCGGTCGCGAACACTATATTTCTCCAAGAACAAAGAACCGCATGATGACAAGCTATAACTCCTTTTTCACTTCGAACAATAGCTTAGATATGTTTGGGCTCAGCCTACCAGCATTCAAGGCTGAGGCCCAGAGATGCCTCTCTCTTATGCCACAATTAGCTTAAGTTTATTTAGTTCTTCCTTTTTATGTGCACTGACTACTTTGCATGCTTCTTACTTTGTCTATGCGCGTGACAGCGCATATACTTTTTTTTTATACTACTGAGTAAGCAAACAAGCTTACGGCCCACCTGATGGGAAGCGGTTACCGTAGACTGTGGACGTTTGTAACACCAGAAGTGTCACACTAGCGTTGCTGACCCTTTAAATATTTTGAAGAACCCCATGCTGTACTCTCCAGGGAAAACATCCGCAGGGAGCGCATTCCACAACCTTAGAGTGCGCATAGACCAAATTTACTTTATTTGGTCTATGGAGTGCGCGGGAGGAAGTGCCTCTGAAACCGAACGGTGCGGGACCATCCTGGTTCCAAGGTATGTGGATGAGATCCCTGCCTATGGCGAGCAATGCGATGATAGAATGAAGCTGTGGGCATCATGTCAAACAATTCTTCAGAACACAACCCATTATACAAGCGGTAGAACACACAGAGAGGAGAAGCACTTATTACTTAAACATTACATTATATTTACTCTAACCTTATGTATCTGTCGTTGGTGTGTCGAAATAAATAAATAAACCCCATAACGAATAATAATTATGTAACACAATTACCAGAGTTCATCGACCTGGTACAACAAAGGTGCGTTGGCGATAAACTCTACGTAATTATAGGCTAAAAGCGATAAGTCGATTGTGTGCGGGAAAAAACATCTACGTTATGTTAGAAGTGGTGGATTTCCTTGGGCCTTTGTTCGCATAAATCGTACAGACGACGAAGATGCTATAATATTTCATCTTAAGGCGAAGACAAGAGCTAATGTGACTCTCGCACGCACGTTTCGACATGTTGAAAGATATAAAATCACTAAACTCATTTTCGAAAAATCGCAATCAACTATTTTGTGTGCAATCACATTGCACACAGTTTAGTAAAAATTTCATTTTGATCGATACATGTTTTCCTACTCAAAAGTTTACTTTACTAGTTTTCGTACATAAGCAAACTTTTAAGTAGGAAAATATGTATCGATCAAAATGATTTTTTTACTAAACTGTGTGCAATGTGATTGCACATCTTTTTTTGTTGATTGCGATTTTTCGAAAATGAGTTTAGTGATTTTATATCTTTCAACATGGCGAAACGTGCGAGCGAGAAGTTGCTTGATAGTTGTCAGCCCCTTAAGATACGATAATGGCAATGAATCGTTCATTCATTCTGGTACCATTACTCTTTTATGAAGAACACCAAATGTTGATAAATGAAAGTTTGATTAGTTAGACCTTCCATAAACTAGGGGCCTCTCGAGGCTATCTTTAAACCATACATGAACCATGGTTTATGGATAAACTACGTTTCCTAATAACGTTTGGTCTAAGTCATGGTCCATGTATAATAACATCTTTGATTTATCTTTAGACCACGTTTTATAATAAGAGGCTTCGTCGCGTGGAACTGGCACATAGATTCACCTATCTTTAAGTAGTTTCAAAGTGATCCTTATGATTTGATTGATTCAATACCTTTTGGCTTTAACTTATAAAAAAAAATATACAGTCAAATTGAAAACCTACTTTTTGAAGTCGTTTAAAAAACGTGATCAGCCCTCATTAAAATTGTTGTAGTCTTTGGAGGTTTCTTTACCTCAATTTGCAAAACAATTACTTGTTTTGTTGCGAATTCTCAGTCCCACAAAATGACGCAAGCTTTGGCAAAGCGTTGCGTAAATTGATGTTGTTCTCGTCTTAATCTTCTGCGAATCTGAAGTGACTGTACCGTGAACTTTTGACCTCGCCAGAATAGTTCTAATAGTATAAATGTTAAAGTGAGCATAAGTATAGATCGGTGTGCAGGCATAAGTGAGATGCTGGCCTTGCAAGGTAAATAAATACCTAAGTAGGTATATGTTTATGTGTTCATCGTGTAGCTAGATTTTTATCTTCCACCCGTCACGCAAAAAGAGTCCAACAGATTCCTAGTTGCGGGAACCAGTCCGCTCTCCAAGAAGGTACAACTATATTATCTATCAATCGATCTAATCAGCCAACATCACTAGTCACTACATAGTATAAAACAAAGTCGCTTTCTCTGTCCCTATGTATGCTTAAATCTTTAAAACTACGCAACGGATTTTGATGCGGTTTTTTTTTATAGAAAGAGTGATTCAAGAGGAAGGTTTATTTGCATAATACAAGCATAATCTCTTAGGGATAACCCACAATAACCGTGCGAAGCCGGGGCGGGTCGCTAGTTCAGTTATAAGCCTCTTTAGCACGTTCCTGTCTTTATCATCTGACCTAGCAGTGTACTGGATAGGTCCTGTACTATAGCTAGGTTACATGGTATGGGCATGTCGTGCGAAGGAAAGAATATCATGTAACGAAAAAGTGTTAGGTACGAATGTGTGGATGGATTAACGAGGTAAGCCAAAGATAGATGCATGGATTGTGACATGATGTGATAGATGACATGGGAAATAAAGAAGTGTCTACTGAGATCCCGGATGATAAAGTCAAAAGGTACTTATTCAATAAAATCACAAGGATCACTTTGAAACGTCGTAAAGCTAGGTGACTCTAGGTGCCAGTTCCACGCGACCAAAGCCTAGAAGAAGAGGCAATAAACTTACGGCTTGGTTCCTACCGCTCTTATAGTTACAATGTAGGTATTATAATACAATATTGAAGCTCCAGAATGGTGCCAATGAATTTAGTGAAGCTTAGGTGTTATTGTTATTATTCCTGTGTTTTTTAAGTTTAAATGGATCTATTGACATCTGAATAAATATATATATATTTTTTTTTTTTTTAATAACAGAAAAAGGTAAGCGTAATAAAATTCATAAAACAGCACACGCTACGCTTCAAACTAATAATACCTAATGCATACATACATAGAGGAAAGTGGAGATAAAAAAGCTGTTGTGACGACCACACATAAAGTGAAATAAGGGCAGGAAGATGATGTCCTTCCAAAACAGAAATCCCATCGTCAAAGACCATAATACTAAGGAGCTTCTTATTATTTCTATCAGTTTCGTCGCTGACTTTCGCACGGTTTCGCCGAACTAATTTCCTACAAAATATGACAGATAGATTCCATTGGGTAGCTTTACCTTTCCTTTTCCGTTCGACAAACAATAGCTTGGTCTTATCGAAGACATTGTTGTGGGAGTTAGTCATGTTATAGATATTATTTTAAGCTCGGGACTGTATAGGGTAATCGCAAAACGTGCTTCGTGCTAGACGGAGCGTCATCACAGTTGTATCATAGTCAAAAAGTATTCCTTCAATTGAATCAAAAGCATCACTTGGAAACGTCTTAAAGCTAGGTGAATCTAGGTGCCAGTTCCACGCGACCAAGCCTAGAAGAACAGCCAACAAACTTATGGTGTATACAGGCAGGTAAAAATATAAATAAATATTGGTGGACATGAATGAATAAATCGCATTTGCGTCGCGACTATTTGCATTGCACATAACACTGTAATAACAATTTGACCGGGTGATGGCGGCAGCTTGACTGTCACTCCACCTTTATTTGCAACTTTTTATGTTATTTTTATATCTATCTTTATTATGTTTCAAATTTATACCAAGATCTATCCTACTAATATTATAAACGCGAAAGTTTGTAAGTATGGATGGATGGATGGATGTTTGTTACTCTCTCACGTAAAAACTACTGAATGGATTTTAATGAAACTTTACAATAATATAGCTAATTTCTATAATAATATAGAATAACACATGGCTACAAATTATAAAAATATTGTGTGAATTGTCCAAAACACGACGATAAGTGTCAAGTCAGTAGGAAAAAATCTACCATCTGCGCAGACGAAGTCGCGGGCACCAGCTAGTGTATTATATATTTTTATTTTCCTTGTTTATTATAAGTAACTCGTGTTATTACCTAGTCTAGGCTCTGGCAGAATACCAGTGTTGGCCTGTTACCCACGCAAAATGGACAATGGGGCAGCAGATACTGACCCAGGGATCTATCAAATCAATCCCTCACTGACCCCCTCACTTCAACTTTTATGTATCGTATTGCACTCTCTCTCTTGTCGTGTCACTAGCTTCTTTCAAAACAGTGTGGAGAAAGGATTTTAAGTGCGCCTCAAGAGGCTCCTTTCGAGCACTTGACACATGTTATAGAACTTATTAGGTTCTACGACATGCCGGTTTCCTTCACCATTTGAGAGTGCAGGCATTGTGCATATACATTTTTGAACAGAAAAACTCATTGGTCACACGACCAGTTTGAACCGTCGACCTTAGGATCGGAAGGCGGGGCTGCTACCATTAGATCACCAGTGTTCTCAAACATTTTGCACTATTTAATATCTTCCATCTCTTCTTTCCGCAGACTAAGAAGAATGGCGGACTCGGATGTGGAGACTTTGCAGAATGGCACGGCCACCTTGTCGCTGGAGGAGGAGGAGCGTCTGAAGCAGCGCCCGGCAGACATCGATGCCGTAAGTAGTTCTAATCTACATTTCGTTGGCCTAATTATAAGAATGCGTAACTCCAAAAAAAATGTATTTTAATGCCATCTATCGGTTAATTTTATAACGAATCTGATGGTATACTATACTTTGTATTTTTTATTATGAATCTACACTCATTTTAAACTCTTTTAAAAGTAACAGAGACTCTATAAAAATCTCTCAATATAAAATAAAAAGCGGTTTTTTGTTGCTCCTGTAAAATTATCTCATTAGGACTTACGAATTTCGATAATTAGGTCGAAGATTTATATTATTAACTAGCTTTCGACAGTCCGAAAAACAAATATATTCTAGAATTTATTTCTAAAAAGGGGGTCTGTCTGAGCAGGAATTAGAATGGGCTTCTATTTTAATCGGATTCTTAAAAGTAACAATGGAAGAGGGAATAAAAACCGGCCAAGTGCGAGTCGGTCTCGCGCACGAAGGGTCCCGTACAATTATCTATAAAAACGGCAAAAAAATTACGTTTGTTGTATGGGAGCCCCCTAAAATACTTATTTTATTCTGTTTTTCATTGAAGTATACATATAGCGGCAACAGAAATATATATCTGTGAAAATTTCAACTGTTTAACTATCACGGTTCAAGAGATACATCCTGGGGCCTTATGCTCACTTCGAGCGAGATTATCTCACGATGGAGATGACGTCATATCTCGTTCAATAACTCGTTGACCTTGCGTCTCGCATAAACTTTGTATGAGAAAATGGGGGAGTTAGATAGTGAGAATGGGGATAAATAGTTATCGAACGAGATATGACGTCATCTCTAACGTGAGATAATCTCTGTCGAAGTGAGCATAAGGCCCTTGGACAGACGGACAGACAAACGGACGGACAGCGGAGTCTTAGTAATAGGGTCACGTTTTACCCCTTGGGTACGGAACCCTAAAAATTGACATTGGGTTGTCAATTGGCGGCGGAAACCTTACCAACAAGTGGTTCAGTCAGCACAATTGTCTTGCTACCGCCAATAAATGCCTTTTGACCTACTAATATCTACTGTAATCACATTGCACATAGTTTAGTAAAAATTACATTTTGATCGATACAAGTTTTCCTACTCAAAAGTTTGCTTTAGTAGTTTTCGTACTTATGCAATGTGATTAAATAAAATAAAATAAATAAATATTGGTGGACATTCCACACAGCACTATCTCGCCCCAAACTAAGCCAAAGCTTGTGATATGGGAACCAGATAGCTGATATCTTTTTTTTGTAAATTCATACTTATAATATTATATAACACCCAGACAGAGAACAAACATCTATGTTCATCACACAAATGTTTGTTATTGGTGGGGATCGAACCCACGGCCTACGGCACAGAAGGCAGAGCTACTACCAACTGAGCTGTGAAGGCTTGTCAAACCTTGCACACAAATTGATTGAATGCGATAAAAAAAATAGTTTAGTGATTCTATATCTTTCAACATGTCGAATCGTGCGAGCGAGAGGTAAATTAGCTCTTGTCTACGCCAAACTACTTAGAATATGCGCTTACGCCAGGCAGATTAGGCAAGTAACAAACCTGTTATGAATAAATAACTATGAACTATGAAGTAAGCGACCTGTCGACATGGACTTTTGACTGATGTTACCTTCCCCACGTTTCCAGGATGTACGCGAGATGGAACGGCGCAAGCGCGTCGAAGCGCTCATGTCCTCGAAGCTGTTCCGCGAGGAGCTGGAGCGGGTGCTGGACCAGCAGATGAACGAGGGCGGGGATGCGCCTCTCCTGCAGCGCATTAGAGAGATGGTGGGCGGGCGGCTGCACAGCGGATCGCTGAGGGTAAGTCTAGAAATGACTGTAGTTGCAATTATGGTACCTAGTTTAGTTTTTGTAATGAGTTGGAGCATAGTTCAGTCCCAAGCTAGCACTGCTTAACATAGATCTCCATATTTAGGGGGTGGTCTTAGTCACCAAAATACTGTATTCCCGCCTTGTTTTAAAATAATACATCGGCGCCGATCAATAGGACATCTTGAAGTAAAACCAAGTTATAGTAAAACCATTTACCAGGAGCAGTAAGAACATTACGAGACCATGGTAGACCAAAGTCTGAGAAACTCTCTCTATTTTCGTGTCACTAGTTTCTTTCGAAACAGTGTGGTGAAAAGTGAGGCTCCTTTCAAGCACTTGACACGTTATAAAACTTAGGTTCTATGACATGCCGGTTTCCTGACGATGTTTTCCTTCACCGTTTGAGAGTACTGGCATTGTGCACATACATTTGTGAAAAGAAAAAGACATTGGTGCACGACCGGTTTCGAACCCACGACCTTAGGGATCGGAAGGCGGGGCCGCTACCACTAGACAACCAGTTGCAACACTGCAATATTAAACACTCTGATCATAGATTCTACATGAATTTGTCTTTGTTTCCAGGGCCCGACCTGCGTGCTTCCAATCAACGATATCCGAGGCATCGAAGGCTTTGGCTACGAGAAGGGAGAGAAGATCCTAAGGTGCAAGCTAGCTGCGGTCTACCGGCTGGTGGACCTGTTTGGATGGACTCAGAGTAAGTCATTCTTAATTGACCAGACTAATAAAATTTGCTCCCGGATTAATGCGATGACATCTGCTAAAGTACCTCTGACTCGAACATTTCAATATTTTGAAAGATATAAAAGCATCATCATCATTTTCCAGCCCTCATCCCACTTTATGTAGAATAACAGCCAACAAACTTACGGCTTGGTTCCTACCGCTCTTTTGTATGATCCTTGTTACAATGTAATATAATACAATATTGAAGCTCCAGTGTGGTGACTATCGAATTTAGTGAGCCGTAGGCATAACAAAAAAAGTTAAATTTAATCAAATTCATGAGACAGCACACGCTACGCTTCAAACTAATAATACCTAATGCATAAATCTATTAAAGGAGAGAAAAATAAAAATAAAACACACAATACTAGTTACTAATACACGTTGTGGCATGCTAGCAGTTAAACTTATGAAACCTTTTAATTTAACTTATTAAAATTGGCCAAAGCTCATAATAATGTAACCTACATATTATACATCCTATATTTTATTTAAAAGTATTACACGGGTATTTATCGCGTTTACCTTTATTATTTTCCCGACGTTTCGGCTATGTTGCAATAGCCGTGGTCGCGGGCAGACTCCCGTGTAATACTTTTAAATATGTGTTATGATCGCGAGAGTTTAACCTATATTTTATTCTATTAACATTTTATTCTTCTGTCTCGCGCGAAGTAGACTGTATTCTTCTTGCATTCCAGCCGGATGGAACGGCCAGATCACCGCGCGTCTGAACACCGATGCGGAGTCCGTGCTGACGACTCCTCGCGGTCTACTGCCGCATGAGGTCACCGCCTCCTCGCTCGTGAAGGTGGATATGCAGGGCGCGGTGCAGGTCCAGGGGACTACCAACTTCCCCGTCAATGTTGAAGGTAGGCTTCTAGAAGACCATATCCACTGATGCTGCAGTTACTGGAAAGAACACCTCATACTAACTGTAGTATAATGTCCGAAGGAAGGATTCCAACAGCAATTCATAATAGATCTCTTAGAATTATTCTTCGGTGAGCTTAGGAGGGTCGTGGATTCAAATCCCAGTCGTTATGCAATTTTATAGACAAAGGGATACCTGTGACTATATAAAATTGCATAACGATCAGCTTGTCCAATGAGGATGCGTCTGCGAATTCGCACACGCAAGGGTTTAAAAAGTAGTGTCAAAGTGGTAGTACTGTTCGCATCTCGCCCATTCAGCCATTTATATTTTTTTGTGAAATTTGGTAATAACAGCTAGAATAACAGGAAGATGGTTTTACGTAAAGATTTCCACAAACCTGCCGGATCCTTAAGATTTTCATTAATATGTTTACTGAAATAAGCGCGTCGATCCGATTGTAGAGCATTTGAAACAGTTCGTTTCAGGTCCTTATAATATTTATTATGAATTTCGTTCTTAGAAGCACGATATCTATCATGTGCGTCATCTCTAAGCTGCATCATGAGTTTTAAAGTATCGGTGATCCAGGGATGAGATGGCTTCTTAATAAAAACTTTTTTTTCCGGAGCGTGTAAGTCAAACAGTTTTAAAATCATTTCATTAAAATATAATACCATGTCATTTACATTATCAAAGGTTTCAATATAATCCCAGTCAATACTTTCTAAATCCCTGTTAAAATAGTCAATCAAAATGTCTTTAATCGGTCGAAACATTATAAAGGACCTGAGTGGTTTCTGTTTTTTAAAATTAAATTCAGCAGTGATAAAAGCGTGTGCACCAAGGTCGGGGATATACTTCACCAGGACCTGTTTGGAGGGGGCGTCAGAGCAAACAACATCAATCAATTTTGCACTATGGTCAGTAAAATGAGTTGGTTCGGAGACCAGCTGGTTTAGGTTGGTGTAGCTAAGGAAACTAAAAAACTTTTTACTTTCGCTATCGTCAGTGTTCAACACGTTAATATTGAAATCACCGAGTAAAATAAGATAATCGTAACTTGTAAAAGATGATATAGACTCCGTAATAGCATCTAAAAAGTCATCAGACTTTTGCCATGGAGGGCTATAAGCAGTACCTATAACGAGTTTTGAGCCGTTTACCGTAAGTGTAATCCACATCTGATCCACGGTGGTATTGACAGGGTGCGCGCGGGTCCGAACATGAAGTCCATTTCGTACATAGAAGCCTACTCCTCCACCTCTAGAGCGGACAGAAGCCGAGCGCGGTACAATGCGTGGTATGTGGCGAAGCCTGTAGCCGGGTACGATGGGAGCTCGCTCCTCCTCTCCACTTCTGAGCCATGTCTCGTTGATAGCTAAAATATCGGGGGCATAACGCTCTACTACTGATACAAATTCGTCGTGCTTTGTGTTTAGAGAACCCGCATTAAATAAACTAACTTTTAAAAACTTACTTTTAAAAATCATTTTTAAAGTTTAAAATTTGTTCTGTAAATTTAACATAAACATATAAATAACAAACAATGCATACTTTCAATAAAACACAAACCAAAACGATAAAACGCAATATTTCATACAGAGTTGAGCACTTAAAACATTTATGACAATAACTGTAGTTAGAACCTCTCTCCACGCATAACATTAAATAGTACACAAAAATAAGTTTACATGTTTACAAACTGGTAAAATACGGCAGAAAGTAAAAAAGAGGCTAATAAAATTAAGAAAATGAACAGTCTCCATAAAAAGTCGTTGCAAAGAAATATTATTTAAAACAAGAGGCAATAGCAACAAGATTGACATTATGCGTAACCGCGGAGCGAACTTAGTCAATACCAAAAATGCGATTGAGGTTATCCAAATTTGTGACGCGGTAAGCTGATTTACCCTGTGCTTGGCGGACATAAGTATAACCTGATTTCGTCCAGACAAATTTCCAGTTGTGTTCGCGACTCAACTGCCGAGCTCTAAAGAATACCTGTCTGTTATGTTTGGAAAGCCTTTCATTAACATAAAAGCGGCGCGTCTCTCCAGTGGATCCCAGGTCAGCCGAAGTTATTCCTCGTCGTACACGAGCTGCTCGCAGTAGATCATCACGTAACCCCCGCCTCGCGAATCGGATGACTAATGTCCGCGGTCGAATATCGTCCCCCGGCAACACAGTACTGGCTTCCCTTTTCTGCCCTACTCGTTCGACATATATCAAGTCTCGATCTTCTAATTTTACGTTTAGCTTAGCCCCGATCAATAATGCCAGGTGGGGAGCGTTTTCCCCTGCTTCCTCAGGTAAATTAGAGATTTCAACATCATTGGCCAACGATAGTTGATCTCGGTCATTAAGCTCTTGTCGTAAATGCATTACCGTGAGTTCAAGCTCTTTAACTGGAGCTAATTGAAGATTGCTAAATTTGGCTTCCAGAGAGTCCATACGCGTCTCCATATTACTCAGTCTTGTGTTGTTTGAATAGACCGCACTCTTGAGCTCAGTTACCTCATTCCTGTAGCTTTGTAACTCTAGGCGCATCGTGCGTATCTCTTCGCGAACTTCTTTAAATTGCACTAGTAGTGAGTTACTCTCATCGCCCGGCCCGGTAGAGGGCGCTGTCGCTGCAACTGATCCAAGATTGCTGTAAGAGATGACCACCGGATTTTCATCATCCGAGTCCTCGTTGTGAAGTGGCTTCACTGGTGTATCAGCGTTATCCCCTTTTGGTTTCTTAGGCTTGCAACTCGGACAGCACCAAGACGAAGATACCCGAGTTGATTCGTTCAAACCAACACATGTTCGATGATAGATCGATGAACATTTTCCGCATTTAGCGACCTCTGCCGTCGCCGATGTAAAACGTCCGCAAGCGTTGCACTTTGCCATAATGACCAAAAAGCGAAGCCGTTATAGAGCCGCTGCGCAGAGTGTGGTAGTTGTTAACTTAGTGATGAGCGATTTCGACAGATGGCGCTTAAATTGGTGTCTGCCAGGGGTCCAAAATTGTGCAGGAAATAGAGGGTAGGTACAGAAGTTTATTACCAAATTGTCGAACACAAATCTAAATCTGCAATTGATTTGAGTCACTACAAAAACACATCCACTGTTCAGATGATGTAGAAAACACTATAGGTGGTGTATTAGAATAATACTTTGCTATTTTGACACTTTTGGTAGAGAAACACGCACGGCTACTATTTTTAAGAATAACAATACGCGAGAGCCTCCCTTCACACAAGACGTCCGTGACGTCAATCCCATACCCAACTGTGTACCTTCTGCCATGTCAGTTATTATACTTTCATTTATCCAGGGTTTTCCCTCCACGCCGCCGTTCACGCCGCGCGGCCGGATCTCCGCTGCGTGCTGCACGTCCGCTCGGCGGCCGCTCTGGCCATCTCCTGCATGGAGGGCGGTCTTCTGCCGCTTTGCCACGAGGCAGCAGCATTAGGAGACTGCGTGTTGCATCGCGTGCCTATGGGTATGTTTGTTACAAAGACGTTTAGAATTATTTTGTCTTTTCTATCCCAAAAGTAAGTGGGCGGTCTACTTATTATACAGGGTGCGGTCTTCTGCCGCTGCACTAGAAGACTGTTTTACATCGCGTGCGGGAATGATTGTTAGAAAACAAAAGATGTTTAAACTTGTTAAAATGGACCTTCCCACCAAAATAAATGGGAGGTCTACTATTATATGGAGGCGGTCTTCTGCCGCTGCACCACAAAGCCGCTGTGCTGAAGGAGTGCCTCGTACATCGCGTGCCTGTCGCGTGAAGTGGGTGGATGGAGGTGGCTCGGAAACGTTCTTCCTGTAAATTTCTAGGGAAAGCCAACCTGCAGAAGACTTTTTCAGGATGTATTGTATTGTATTGGGACTCCTGTATTCGCATTTAGACTCCAATGTGATCTGGTTACTCTTGTAGCTAGCTTAGCTCCTCCCAAAAGCGCAGAAGCTTCCCGGTGGCTTCACAGGCTCGGAGGAGTGACCTAAGGTTTCCTAGGATTTCTTGTCGTTGAGAGGCTACGCCCTCGCATTCCAGGACTACGTGGGCAGCTGATTCTTCTTCAAACAGGCAGCATCTGCGGAGTGGACTGTCGGATGATTATGACGATGATCTGAATTTGACATGAAGTTACATATCCAATGTGCCTCACCCAGGTATCCTGGACAACGAGGAGAAGGACAAGCTGGTCCGAGCGCTCGGCCCCAGCGCCAAAGTGCTGATTCTCGGAAACAGCGGCGCGCTGTGTTGCGGCGCCACGCTTGAAGAGGCCTTCCAGCACGCGCGTCTGCTGCACGCCGCTGCCGACGTGCAGCTGCGCCTCGCCGCGCTGCCACCCGCCTCTCTGGCGCTGCTGCCGCCCGCTGCCAGGAGAGAGGTATGCAGCTGTGCTCCCGCCGCCAGGAGAGAGGTATGCAGCTGTGCTCCCGCCGCCAGGAGAGAGGTATGCAGCTGTGCTCCCGCCGCCAGGAGAGAGGTATGCAGCTGTGCTCCCGCCGCCAGGAGAGAGGTATGCAGCTGTGCTCCCGCCGCCAGGAGAGAGGTATGCAGCTGTGCTCCCGCCGCCAGGAGAGAGGTATGCAGCTGTGCTCCCGCCGCCAGGAGAGAGGTATGCTTCTTCTCCTTCTTTCCTTGCCACCTGTTCTTCTGCCTCATCTTTCTTCTAAAAAGAAGCATTTGTCAAGCTCGCAGGTCAATTCCACGCCACCGAAGTCTAGAAGAACAGGTAACAAGCCTATGGCTTGGTTCCTACCATTCTTTTGTATGTTCCGTTACAAATCTCTCTAGATCTAAAGGGATATCCACCGTGCCTGGAGATTAAATCGTAAGGCTATAGCAAACATCTTTGATTTGCAGATCTACGAAGCAGCCCACAAGGCGCCCAACGACCAAGCCAAGTGGCGCGTGGGAGGCGAGGAGTTCGAAGCGCTGATGCGGATGTTAGACAACGCTGGCTTCCGCACGGGATACATCTACAGACATCCGCTTATCAAGGTACATTCAAATCCTATCCTAGCTTTAATTACTAGCAGCCGCCAAAGGCTTCGCGCGATGTTTTTTTTATACAACTTGCTGCTCTTCTTGTCATGTCACTAATTCCTTTCACTGTTTATTAAATTATTAAAATATAAAATTTAATAATAAACTTGATAATAATATACTAGACCCGATGGAGCCACTGGCGGTACGAGCACTGGTGGTCTAGTGGTAGCGGCCCCGCCTTCCGATCCTAAGGTCGTGGGTTCGAAACCGGTCGGGCACCAATGAATTTTTCTGTTCAAATTTATGTGAACAATGCCAGTACCCCTCAAACGGTGAAGGAAAACATCGTGAGGAAACCGGCATGTCGTGGAACATAAAAAGTTCTATAACACGTGCCAAGTGCTCGAAAGGAGCCTCTTGAAGCGCACTTAATAGTAGATTGTTTACCAAGGGAGCAAACAACTATTTTTATGGCGAGAGTGTTTTTTGAATCCAGAGCGGAGCGAAGGATTCTAGAGTAGAATCCCGAGCGTAGCGAGGGATTCTAAAGTAGAATCCTAAGCGTAGCGAGGGATTCAAAGTACTTCACTCGAGCTTAAAATAGTGTTGCTCCCGAGGTGGACACTCTACTTTTTATCACCCTCTATGAGAAAATAACTTAGTGCAACTTATGAATAATCATAATCATAGTCACAAATTCACGAAGTCACGAAGTCTCTAAGTCACAAAGTCACAAAGTCACAAAGTCACAAAGTCACAAAGTCACAAAGTCACAAAGTCACAAAGTCACAAAGTCACAAAGTCACAAAGTCACAAAGTCACATAGTCACATAGTCACATAGTCACATAGTCACATAGTCACATAGTCACATAGTCACATAGTCACATAGTCACATAGTCATATAGTCACATTGTCACAATGTCACATAATCTCATAATCATAATCATGTATTTATTGTAATTTTATTTATTTTCATAAAACTAAGTAAAATCTGAATTTGAGTAAACAATTATGAACAAAGGTGGAATGCGCGTTTCACGTGTTTTTGTTTATTTTTATTTAGTTCAGGCGCTTTTTTTTTAATCATAAAGCCTGCTTGTTCATACAGTGTTCGTGATCTCTTTGGTGATTGGAACTTTTACTCAATAATCACATTCCAAATTCAAATCACATTACCGCCCTTGGGCGGTAAAGTACTTTACCGCCCTTGGGATCAAAGTGCTATTTTGCTACCTGTTTTCGAAGAGCAAACTATCTATTTTCGAATTGATGTGATAAAAAATTATTTCACCACACTGTTTCGAAAGAAACTAGTGACACGACAAGAAGGAAGGTACATTGATAAATTAAAATTAAATTGACAATCCACACAGCTCAGTTGGTAGTAGCTCTGCCTTCTGCGCCGTAGGCCGTGGGTTCGATCCCCACACAGAACAAACATTTGTGTGATGAACATAGATTTTTGTTCTCTGATTGAAGTATATTGTATTTACAAAAAAAAAGCATTTAAGTATTATATCAGCTATCTGGTTCCCATATCACAAGCTTTGGCTTAGTTTGGGGCGAGATAGTGCTGTGTGGAATGTCCACCAATATTTATTTAACCTTACACTTCCGTGACTAGTTTGCTGTTCAACTTACTTGCCGGGTGCTATAACGTGTTCCCTTGTTCCAGAACGACGTGCCCAAGCCAAGGAATGATGTAGAAGTGCCGCCGGCTGTCTCTTCTCTGGGATATCTTCTTGAAGAGGAGGAACTCTACAGGCAAGGGTATGTTAATTCAAGTTTTTGTTTCTTTACACACAATGTGACAAAGTTAAGGTTTGTTCATCTACACTCTACACTAATATTATAAAGAGGAAAGATTTGTATTTTTGTTGTTTTGTTGTTTTGTTGTTTTGTTGTTTTGTATGTAACCTATTCGTTACATACAAAACAACAAAACAACAAAACAAAAAAACAAAAAAATGTCTCAAAAACTACTGGTCCGATTTCAAAAATTCTTTTACCATTAGAATGCTACATTATCCCTGAGTAACATAGGCTATATTATATTTTCAATAAAATCAGGGATCCTTACTAAAACTCCAATAATGTAACCCAAGGTGGAAAACAAAAACCTTACATCGCGTGCGCTGCGAAAACTATTGATGATAGAACAAAATAATATACTACGATTTTGCAGAACACGTCATTATCTACAAAAAATGTCGCGACAGCATATGTCTAGCTATTATAGTTATGTCACAATAAGTGTTCAATTATTAAAAAAATTTAATTGAAATGCCGCCGCTAGAAAAGGCTCTTTATTTGTACCTTGGTATTAATCCTTATCCAAATAAATCTTTTCATATTCGAGACTGGTTCAATACCTATACATTACTTCTTGAATTTTTCATTTTAAAAATACAAGCGACGCGCGGATCACGGGGTGCGTTCTCACCCAGCGCGGGCCCGGGCAAGGCGCGAGGTAGAAGGGCGTGCAAATGACTCGAACCCACCACAGTCTAAGTTTATCCTAAAACATTGAAAAAATTTATGTCCACCCATGCGAAGCTGGGACAGGCCGCTAGTTAATTCAATAAAATCGGAAGGATCACTTTGAAACGTCTTAAAGCTAGGTGAACTAAGCTGCCAGTTCCACGCGACCAAGCCTAGAAGAACAGCCAGCAAACTTATGGCTTGGTTCCTACCGATCTTTTGTATGATCGAGAGTAGTAGAGCTCTTTTTCTGCCGCCAAACAGCAACGCTGTGTTTCGGTTTGAAGAGTGTGGTTGCCGGTGTAATTACAGGCACATGAGGCTTAACATCTGTATGCCTCAAGCTGATGAACGCAGGTCAGTGCATCGTAGGGCACGTTCCTATCGTTCGTGACTTACGATTAAATGCTTTGTTATAGGTGATGGTTACCACATAACATTAGGCTTGTTCCATCAGATAGTTGTTAATAAAAAACCTTGTTACAATTTAATATAATACAATATTGAAGCTCCAGTGTGGTGCCAAACGCGTTTAAGTGACGCGTAGGTATAACAGGAAGAGATGAAGAAGAGAAGAAAGACAGCTTTCACGGCTCAGTTGGTAGTAGCTCTGCCTTCTGCGCCGTAGGCCGTGGGTTCGATCCCCACAAACAAACATTTGTGTGATGAACATATATGTTTGTTCTCTGTCTGGGTGTTATATAATATTATAAGTATGTATTTACAAAAAAAAAGTATATAAGTAGTATATCAGCTATCTGGTTCCCATATTACAAGCTTTGGCTTAGTTTGGGGCGAGATAGTGCTGTGTGGAATGTCCACCAATATTATTTATTTATAAAAAGAAGATGAGATTGAAAAGAAAAGCTAGAAAAGTCTATAAGAGCCCCTCGGCCAGTCATCAATCATGTTTTTAGTAGAGCTCTTGTGGTCTAGTAGTAGCGGCCCCGCCTTCCGTGGGTTCAAAGCCGGTCGTGCACCAATGATCTGATCAAAAATGTGTATGCACAGTGCCAGTACTCTCAAACGGCGAAGGAAAACATCGTGAGGAAACCGGCATGTCGTAGAACCCAATAAGTTCTTACATATCATAACATGTGTCAAGTGCTCGAAAGGAGCCTCTTGAGGCGCACTTAAAATCCTTTCACCACACTGTTTTCAAAAAAGAACCTAATGACATAACAAGAAGAAGATGCTTGGGGCTAGATAATAAAGTATTATATCAGCAATCATCAGTATTGTTATCAAAGGGTGCCAATAATGTACAACCAAGGATTGTACAGCCGAGGAAAACACAGCCCGGAATTGATGTACAATTTGGTCGCGAAATCCACGGCTGTGTAATCCAAGGCTGTACATTCCAAGCCGTACAAATTCAGCACACCTTTGGAAAACACGACCCGATAAAACGCAGCCAAAATTTTGATGCCAAAACATAGGCTTTGTTTACACTCGTCAATTACTTACTCACTCACTAGTTGATCCGACTCGGATTGGTTAGGTTATGTTAAAACATATAAATTACGCACGAGGCGAGCGAGCAAAGCGAGCGTGCCGCGGCAGCGGCCGCCGAAGTGCCAGAATTTTATTTTTTTCTAACATTAATCTCTGAATAATTCTCTTATTTGATATATTTTTATATAATTTTTAATCTGTGCTACTTGCCTATACTTACTGTGTAGTGCATCTAAACAGAGCATAGGCTTTCGACCAATCAGAGCAATGGTCACAGAATCCATGGTCGTGTAATCCTGGCTGTACAATCCCGACTGTGCTGGGAAAGCACAGCCTGGAAAACACGGCCCGGATTTCATGTACATTTTGTACATGAATTCCTGGCTGCGTTTTCCGGGCCGTGCTTTCCGGGTTGTACATTCTCGGGCTGTGTAATACATGATCGTACAATAACCGGACCCGTTATCAAATATCAGTATTATTAGTAATTTCTATTGATTCCCAAAGTACCAAGCTTTGGCTTAGTTTGGGGCTAGATAGTGCTGTGTGGAATGTCCACCAATATTTATTTATTTGAATTCCAGATTGTGGAAGAAGGGCCAAGGCAAGGCCGGTGAGCGTACCCGCTGGCTGAACTCTCCCAATGTCTACCAGAAGGTGGAGGTCCTGGAGACGGGAACCCACGACCCTAAGAAGATCACCAAGGTAGAATATCTGAGGGTCGAGGCAGAGTAGTGAGGGTTGAGGCAGAGTAGTGTTTGCTATTGGAATTAGTCTTTTAAAATGCAAATATCGTTTGTGTGAACTTTTCAATAGGAATTTTGTCCGAATAGTTACTAAAATTCCGCTTCTTCTAAAGTTACCTTGATGAATATGCATTTAAAATTTGTCTCTGAAAAAAAAACTATTTGTAAGACTTTACAATAAAAAACAAAAATCACAAATATTAAGCTTATTTTAAACTTTACTTAATTTTGCAAATAAACATTTGAAATTTGTCTCTGAAAAGATAGATTTGTGTAAACTTTTCAATAGAAATTCGTCTGATAGTCACAAAAATTAAGCGTCTCCAAAAGATTAGTTGATAAAGGCGCTGTTTCATCAATATATGGAGCCGGGGTCTGGTCTATGTACAGTATATATAATTATCGCTTAGCAATATAGTAACTGTTTTAAGTGCTTATTTGCCTCATTTTCACTTCGTTTTCTTGCTTAACAAGATTTTCTTTGTCAAGGAGAGCAACACAATGCACTAAAAATATAGCGGACTGACATGCGTGAATGTCATTTTGATTTTTTGTCTGTTGTTTAATTCAAGCTTGAGAGTGAAAGTCATTACCGTCAAAAAAAGCAACAAAACTGTCAAAAAATTATAAAATGCAATGCGTCATATCAAACGTCATGTCAAACGTCAATTACAGACTGTCATGGCGGCTCTAGAAGTGTGCACATAGCAAAGATTCGAACAGTTCAACATTTAGTGATAACAACTATATTATCCTACATATTAATGAAATTGCATTTGAATGGTAATCTTTAATTTTTTGCAAATTTTTCTATGTGCGGTACAAAGACCAGACCCAGAATAAACCTGTCCTTTGCATTTAAAATTCGTCTCTGAAAAAATATATTTAAGTAAACTTTTCAATAGAAATTTGTCTGAATAGTCACTAAAAATTAAGCTAAAAAAAAACCTCACCACATTACACCAGGGGTTCAAAAATTGCTAAAATACATCACGTGATTAATGGACGACCCCTAACTATAAAATCACTGTAGAATTGTAAGGATTTAGAGTAGTTTGAAAAATACATTCAAAAGATATTCTGAGATTTAAAACATATTTTAGAAATTACTTCTTGCAAAATAATTACTCAAAATTATGAGTTTATTAAGAAGTGTAGTGTTACCATAATTTCGTTTTTTTAATCAGGATTTTGTCTAGAAATGTCGTCTAAAAGCTAAAATATTTATTGCATGATAAATTTGAGGTTTTTTAATTATAAATACACTACGGTTCTGTAATCACAAATATATTTAGACATTTATATTGTAAATCTACGAATTAATCTTTTATTAATCTATAAGTTAACTTTTATATATTTTCTTTACATTCCAATTATTTATTTTTTATATTATTTTGGGATTTTGGTTAGTAACTTTTTATTTTAATATTCAGTTTTTGTAACATTTTTTTTATAACATTTACTAAAACTTATATTTTTTTTTACTAATTATTATTTAATACTAGGTAAATAGTTTTAAATGTTAACATTTACTATAATAGTCTATTAGCATTCCTTCATAATTATCACTGTTAAATATTAAGAGTTTTGTCAGAAATAGTCAAGCATTTTGTGTTCAGCGCTCAAAACGGCTCAAAAACTCTTGTAATTTGGGTTTTTTTTTAATCTTTTTTATGCAAATCATCGAAATCGTGTTTAGATTTAGTGAATAGATATTATGAAAAGATATTATTCAAAGTTAACGCTTATCGCTTCAGTGTGTATTGGAAGATTTAGGATATCAAGACAGCTTAAACTTTTTTATGAATTTTATTCACTATTCATATTCAATACATCAATTTGTCTGCAATAATATGGTCTCTCTCTCTATTGTCGTGTCACTAGTTTCTTTCGAAACAGTGTGGTGAAAGGATTTTAAGTGCGCCTTTAGAGGCTCCTTTCGAGCACTTGACACATGCTATAGAAATTTTTAGGTTCTACGACATGCCGGTTTCCTCACGATGTTTTCCTTCACCGTTTGAGAGTACTGGCATTGTGCACATACATTTTTGAACAGAAAGACTCATTGGTGCACGACCGGTTTCGAACCCACGACCTTAGGATCGGAAGGCGGGGCCGCTACCACTAGACCACCAGTGCTCATAATATGGTTACACATATTTTTAAAGTCAAAGTCGGAAGGAATTTATTCAATTGAATCAAAAGGATCACTCTTAAAGCTAGGTGAATCAAGGTGACAAAGCCTAGAAGAACAGGCAACAATAAATTAAAAATAACAATATCAACGGCCGGTTTCTGAAAGCTCGATCAAAACTAATCGGATGTGAAGTCACTCGCCATTTCAGCTATTATCATCGAATTAGATAGAGATAGCTAGTGACTTGACGTGCGTTTTTTTTTATCAAACTTGCTGATGGAACAAGCAAATGGCCCACCTGATTCACCTATAACAAAGCATTACCTCATAATTCACGCACGATAGGAACAGTTTTGAGTTTTGATAGGATTAGTTTTGATCGGGCTTTCATATACCGGCCGTTAGGCTTTTCTTTCTTAATTTCCTGTTATTTGTTGGAATAAAAGTGGCCTATTTTAATTTCGCCTATCCTAATTTAAGTTTAATCCAAATTGGTACAGTTTATTAAAGCGTGTTGCGCCACAAAGTAATAGTAGGGTGACCATATTTTTTTTGCAGACAAGTTATATAATATAAAGTTAATATTATTTCATGAAAAAGTTTTTGTTTAAATACAAGCCTGAAGATTGAAGCTTTTATTATATTGTGCTTATAGAGATGTTTTATCAATAAAAATATATAAAAAAATACATAACTCTTTTCGTATCGCTTCACTTACAATGAAATGCTCTTGACGGTTCAAATTTACTAAAAACTCGATACTTTACTAATAAAATACTAAAAATTTACTTAATAATTTTAAGTTTTTTTTAAATTGTGTTTTTGTGTGACTAATGATATAATGTTTTGCAGTGGGTGGACGCTAACAACGACGAGGTAAATAATTAATCTCGATTTTGAGCTCCTTCTGTTCTTTTAACTTTCTTTTTTCACTTTCTAAAAATGGGATAGTTTTTATAAGTATTTTTTATAAATTTGTGGGTATGTACCAAAATGTGACAATTGGACGTACCCTCTGACACACTTATCTTAAGTTGGTATTTGGTACTAATTAATTTGAAAGGTTACCATGCCTGGGGATCAAAGTCGGACTGTTGAGTTGCAGTTTTTATGTGATATTTTTTGTAGTCGACATTCAATAAAATCGATCACTTTAAAGCTATGTGAATCTAGATGTCAGTTCCACGCGGCCATGTCTTAAGCAGACATGAAACGTAAACTTGGTGGATGAATAATAAAAAATAAAATAAAATAAAAAAAGTACCCTCAAGTTGATAACGAAAAAAGCATGGTCAAACGAAAATATAAGTTTTTTTATATAATCACCTCACTGCCTCACAATAAAAAAAGTATTGACATCAAGAAAAAAAGTAAATCGTTTAGTTTATCACCATAATGTCTTTTGCTAACCATATTATTGGTTTAATTTCATGAGCTTTTAAGGTTATGTTTATTTTCTTCTGAAACTAACCTCTTTTGGTCTGGGGTAATGTTGTGGTGTCCATTCTTTTACATTTTTACAGGATATTTTT
Source organism: Chloroclysta siterata (assembly GCA_932294275.1). NCBI lineage: Eukaryota > Metazoa > Arthropoda > Insecta > Lepidoptera > Geometridae > Chloroclysta > Chloroclysta siterata. Next base: position 7,150,013 of record OW028595.1, read on the forward strand.
TTTAACAGCAGAATTAAAAAAAAAGCTTTTTTAACCGTTTCAACAGTATTTCATTATCCCCTGGTAAGAATAAAGTTATTTAATTTAATAATTTTATTCAAAAATATCGAGTTTGTACAGTGAGCGAGAAAAGGAAATAGTACAAAATGTTGCCATAATCACCCTACCTGCACAACCTTTTTTGTTTTTTTCCTTTCGAGATCCTTTTCCGGAGGTTCAATCTAGGCATTGTTTGCATGATTGTATTTATATTTCTTAAAAAAAAATAGAGATATAAATTGTAAAGTAAAAAAAAAAACTACTATTATTTTTAAAATTATGTATCACAGTGATTAGTAGTTCCTATATGGAGTGCGGAATCCTAAAATGTTCAAAATAATAAAAAAAGCATATTTGTTAATAAATTGAGCAACCATTTGGACAAAAAAAAGATTGCATGCGGAATGGCCTTAAAAAAAATAGAAAAAAAAAACTGTACATGCTCGATAACCAGGTAAAAAAAAAGAAAAAACCCACATACTCACCTTTTTTCTCTCTTGCACGAAACTGCACTTACCCTACTCCTAAATACTAAAAACTATAGCATTATTATAGTTTACAACTGGCAACATTTTTACTAACATTTCTTTTTTTCCCTCCACCAACGCTCGCTGCGATTGCAATTTGGACCGTATTCCGTACGCAAGTGGGTGCAAGATGGCTCGCCGGCGCATTCGAGCACTCCTGTCAAAATTGACACGCTACAATTTGTGCCGATGAAGACCAACCCGAAAGAATTCAAGAAGCTGCAGCAACAGGTATGTAGAGTTTTTTACTATTTCATAAAGTCAAAGTCAAAGTCAAAATGTATTTATTCAATAAAATCACAAGGATCACTTTGAAACGTCTTAAAGCTAGGTGACTCTAGGTGCCAGTTCCACGCGACCAAAGCCTAGAAGAACAGCCAACAAAGTTACGGCTTTGTTTCTACCGCCATTTTGTATGATCCCTGTTACAATGTAGGTATTATAATACAATATTGAAGCTCCAGAATGGTGCCGATCGAATTTAGTGAGGCGTAGGTATAACAACATAAAAAGAAGATGTATTGATGGTATGATTCCAAGTAAAAAGTATTCATAGTATTTAATATTCAAATATTTAACAGTAGTAGAGCTCTTTGTGTGTGGCTCGTCCGGGGAAGTACTACCACCACGCCTTTTTCTGCCGCCAAGCAGCAACGCTGTGTTTCCGTTTGAAGAGTGTGGTTGCCGGTGTAATTACAGGCACATGAGGCTTAACATCTGTATGCCTCATGTTGATGGATGCAGGGCAGTGCATCGTAGGGCACGTTCCCATCGTGCGTGACTTGCGAGGCAATGTTCCATCAGCAAGATATATCAAAAATAAATGCTTTAACATAAAAACGTTACACGAGTTATAACATTGGTCAAAGTTAGTTTGTCATAGTTTATCATTATCTATTGCTAAGAGATGGCAACACTGATTATATTTTGACAGATATAGCCTCGAAACGATAATTTGTATTGTCAATTCAATAGTAACGCCATTATTGTTTGGATACTTAAAAACAATTATTAACTGCGTTCACAGCTCAGTTGGTAGTAGCTCTGCCTTCTGCGCCGTAGGCCGTGGGTTCGATTCCCACCGAGAACAAACAATTTGTGTCATGAACATAGATGTTTGTTCTCTGTCTGGATGTTATATGATATTATAAGTATGTATTTACAAAAAAAAAGCTTTGGCTTAGTTTGGGGCGAGATAGTGCTGTGTGGAATGTCCACCAATATTTATTATATTTAACTTTTAAGTATTTTTCATCTTCTGACAGATTTTTTTAAGTAAGGACTTTAAAAATATTGTAACACCTAGATTAATTTTTTTTTTTTTTCATAAAATATTTATTTCAATGCAAATGGTTACAATACAGTTAAACTACACTATGTATGTTTTTAAGTTTTTGTCTAGGTGTAATTAGATGATTTAAGATGTCATAAATCTGAATTTAAACAAATACTTGTGATTAGATTAAGGATAATCGGCGCGCGGACAAGATTAGCGCCGGCCCGCAATCCCATATCCTGGAAGGCGTGACGTGGGACGAAGCCAACAAGTTGGTCGGCGAGGACGCCGTCAACACGCAGACAGGGGATCACGTGGTGAGTTGTACTATATGTAGTACTAGCGGCCTGTCCCAGCTTCGCATGGGTGGTCATAAATTTTATGAACATTTTAGGATAAACTTAGACCGTGGGTTCGAGCCTCGCGTATACTTATTTCATACATTTGCACGCCTTTCTCCCTGAGTGAGTGAAATCGCACCCCGTGCGCGACCCGTAGACCCGTTAACATTTTTAATTTCGTCATATCTTTTGAAATTCATAAAGTAATCTATAGGTATTGAAACCGTCTTGAAAATGAAATGATTTATTTGGATAAGGATTAATAGCAAGGTACAAATAAAGACCCTTTTCTAGCGGCGGCATTTCAATTAAATTTTTATTATAAAAGAACACTTATTGTGACATAAGTATAATAGTTAGACATATGCTGTCGCGACATTTTTTGTAGATGATGACGTGTTCTGCAAAGTCGTAGTACATAATTTTTTTCTATCATCAATAGTTTTCGCAGCGCACGCGATGTAAGGATTATTTTTTCCACCTTGGGTTACATTATTGGAGTTTTAGTAACGATCCCTGACTTTTTTGAAAATATTATACAAGGTGTAAAGTCATGTACGACATTAAATTGAAACACGTACTCCTAATTGCATTTTTAGATTTTAGGAGTTGGTTTTATCAAAAAAGCCTGAATATTTATCGAGATATCGATACTTTTCCAATAAATAATTTCTATGCAACCTGTATCTCTAATCGCCGGTGATGAGGTCAAATTTCCGGGGTCATGAAGTCATGTGACTCATCAATCAAACGAAAAAAAGGACAGAGATATCATATTTATACGCGTTAGACCGCATAAGAAACATATTTGTGCGCTCACATTGTAAAATTTCGCTGTGCGACAAGGACAGATATCATTCCGCTTACGTGTGTGATAGAGACAGATAGGTACGTAGCGCGCCCCACTATGTACCACGCTGCCGCCCGGTGGCCAGTGAAAGACATTATTATTTAGTAAACAATCGCCTTGGTAGCGACCTTGACATATCTAATTTTGAAAATTGTAAATTCGTGTTATTACTCGTGACTAGTGTCTAGATTTGATACCGCGAAATAGACTTTTTGTGTGAGTGTGTGTGTCTTGTTAATGTCATCAAAATGCAGAACTTGTATTATGAAGGGAAAGATAATTGTGAAACTAGGCATACAAAACAAACTCTAGAACAGTTGAAGGAGCTCTTCAGTGCATTCATTTGTATGTGCAACATGCAACAACGTGAGCATATTGGAAACGTACGGATTTGAGGTACCTAACTAGTTTTATTTTTCCTACATGCTAACGTTGCTCTACTATATCGGCGAATCAAAGACGCCGCCGCCGGCCGCGCGCCCGCGCTGAAAGGGCGTTCACCTTTAGGCACGGGCGCGCGGCACAGTTTAGGTTTAGTCGTAGTAGGTATGTATGTGCGGTTTCTGCGCGCGGGGCGCGGCATTGAATGAACGTACGTTGCTTTGTTTGTGTGTTTATACAGAATGTTCAATAATTTTATGCTTATTCTGATATTTAGTTTGTTTGAAAATAAAAAAATCTCAATTATGAATGAAGTACTACACGTGTATTAATTTAATGTCGTACAGTCGTTTACACGTTGTATAGCCTATTTTACTCAGGGATAATGTAGCATTCTAATGGTGAAATAATTTTTGAAATCAGACCAGTATTTTTTGAGGCTATTCGTTACATACAAAACAACAAATATACAAATCTTTTTTCTTTATAATATTAGTGTAGAACTGTAGATAATGTAGTATTCCAGCGGCGATAGGCTTGCAACTTGTTACGTATGCAAAATGGGGGTATGTGTGTGCCGAATTTAAATATTTGACTGGCTCTGACTACCCTTTCTAGGCATCCTTAAACGATCTTGAGTTGGCCAATTACTTACTTTACTTTTACACCTCTAGTAATTGGTGCTAAGAGATCTAAGGGGATATCTACCGTGCCTGGGGATCGAAGTCGTGAAGGGGATATCTACCGTGCCTGGGGTTGTCGTAATGCTGTTTCTGGGTTTCCCTTGAATTATGTAACAAAAAGGCCTCAATATAATCGAATATGCGGAACGCAACGATAGCGCGTTCTAGGATCGGACACTTTTACTAGCGCCATCTAGTTCTGACATACGAACTATCGATCACTTATTCTAAAACCACCCTTTACAGGTCCTAATGGGAGCAGCCTCCAAGGGAATCATCCAGCGCGGCTACCAACACAACGCTACAGTGTACAGCGCGCCTTACGCCCGCAATCCGTTCGACCACGTGACGGACAACGAGATTGAGGACTACAAGCGAGCTGTCGAGAGGAAGAGACATCCGAACGATTGTACGTATACTTAAGGCAAAGACAAGACCTAATGTGACTCTCGCTCGCACGTTTCCACATGTTGAAAGATATAAAATCACTAAACTCATTTTCGAAAAATCGCAATCAACCATTTTGTGTACAATCACATTGCACACAGTTAAGTAAAAATTTCAGTTTGATCGATACATGTTTTCCTTCTCAAAAGTTTGCTTTACTAGTTTTCGTACATAAGCGCCATTATGCCGCTACATTTAGCGGTTTGCGCCATTAGGGTGCGGTAGGGTGTGCCATCGAAGCTTCTTATTTAGCGGAATGTGCCATATCATGGCATAGTCTCTAGGTACCGCAGTGAACAACAGCTTCGAAAGAAAACCATTGATAGCTATATTCTATATCGCAACGTCATTAGTATTAGTAGTCTAACATTCGAAAGTTATAAATAGCGTGGCTACCATCACAACGCTACAGTGTACAGCGCGCCTTATGCTAGCAATCTTGAGGACTCGCGAGATTGAGGACTACAAACGAGCTGTCGAGAGGAAGAGACATCCGAACGATTGTACGTATACCATTGCCGTGCGCCATTATGCCGCTACATTTAGCGGTTTGCGCCATTTCGTGGCGAGAAACATTTATAGATAAATTGATGGATAACCCTTTATTGATTACCTCAACAAATAAAGATACACATTTTTACTTAAAAACTAACAATTGTAGTAATACAATGGGCGGCCTTATCGCTAACAGCGATCTCTTCCAGGCATCCTTGGGATGGACAGGACTGAACATAAAAAGAGAGGGGGGAGGGAGTCTTGTGTGGGTTAAATTAATATGGATACCTGTTCTATTTTTTAAAGTAAGTAGGTATAACCTACATAAACTTACTTATAAGCTATATTCTATATCGCAACAGCAGCTTAAATGAATATAAATAAAACAATGCATGCTGTGTTCGCGTCTAGAATTTAGTTTTAAGATATGTTTCTGTTTTTTGTGAAATTTTGTTGTAACGGCTGGTTTGTGAACCAAAAAAAAAAATAGATACAAAATTACCTCTGTAAGATCTATTTACATATTTTTACAATAAATGAATCTTATCCTGATAAATATAGGTACAAATATAAATATAAAGGCACCTACCAACCAAAAACAAGATGTTATTAAAGTTAAATGAAATAATCCCTGGAAAAAACCTGTTGATCTACAAGGTGTTCCAATACTTGTGTTTAAAGCTTCAGGGGGCTAAAGGACCCATCAATATGAATAACTTTTTCTAAGGAACCAACACTGTGAACGCGAAAAAAAACAGCTGTTTCATACAAAAGTTCAATACCTACCTGGCTAAAATGTATGAAACAGCTGTTTTTGTTTCGCGTTCACAGTGTTGGTTCCTTAGAAAAAGTTATTCATATTGATGGGTACTTTAGCCCCCTGAAGTTTTAAACACAAGTATTGGAACACCTTGTATAATATATTATCACTTGGGGTACATTCCTTCTGTGTCAAGTATCAAGCAGAGCTAACCAACTGAACTGTGAATCAAAGTCAAAGTCAAAAGTTATTTTTATGTGATCCTTGTGATTTTATTTATTCAATAAAATCGCAAAAATCACTTTGTAACGTCTTAAAGCTGGGTGACTCTAGGTGCCAGTTCCACGCGACCAAAGCCTAGAAGAACAGCCAACAAACTTACGGCTTGGTTCCTACCGTTCTTTTGTATGATCCTTGTTACAATGTAATATAATACAATATTGAAGTTTAGTTCTTCTTCTTGTCGTGTCACTAGTTTCTTTCGAAACAGTGTGGTGAAAGGATTTTAAGTGCGCCCCAAGAGGCTCCTTTCAAGCACTTGACACATGTAATAGAACTTTTTAGGTTCTACGACATGCCGGTTTCCTCACGATGTTTTCCTTCACCGTTTGAGAGTACTGGCATTGTGCACATACATTTTTGAACAGAAAAACTCATTGGTGCACGACCGGTTTGGAACCCACGACCTTAGGATCGGAAGGCGGGGCCACTACCACTCGACCACCAGTGCTTTGAAGTTTAGTGAATGATTCATCTCATTGTCCACAGACGACACGGACCTGTCCGAGTCGGAGGCGATCAGCGGAGCGCAGATAACGTCCCCGGCGAGCGCGCCTTCCGAAACAGAGGAGGAGTCGCGTGATGGTACTATACATCTTTTTTTAAATTTATAATGCCCTAACAGTAAAAACTAAATCGACATTGGAAAACAATTTTTACACTAACTAATAAAAAAATCATAATAAATAAATTTTGGTGGACATTCCACACAGCACTATCTCGCCCCAAACTAAGCCAAAGCTTGTGATATGGGAACCAGATAGCTGATATACTACTTATATACTTTTTTTTGTAATTACATACTTATAATATTATATAACACCCAGAGAACAAACATCATTGTCCATCACACAAATGTTTGTTCTCGGTGGGGATCGAACCCACGGCCTACGGCGCAGAAGGTAGAGCTACTACCAACTGAGCTGTGAAGGCTGTCAATTATCAAAATTATTATCTAACTTATCTACTAAGAGACATAAAAGCGCTTTCTGTGAATTTCGTCGGGGAAACCACAAAAAGGTCAAAATCTTCCTCCTCGCTCAAACTATTTATTAAACGAAAAACTGTCACTCTCATGCTATCGAAAAGAGACAGCAACAGTATCGGTCTGATAAGCTAATGGAGCGCTCAGCGCAGCGACCATTATGAATATATATATTTCTAATCTTTCGAACATTCGCGCTACAAGTGCAACATATCTACTTAAACAATTTCATGCCGAACGGAATGGTTCGAAAGTTTTGCCCGAAATTGCCACTAAGATCTTAGCTCGCTTTGCTCGCTCGTTCAATGAATTGCGTTACTTTTCAGAACACCGCGTGTTGAGAATCGAGACCACCCAAGCTCCGATTAGGAGTCAGCCGGAAGTGGTTCTGAGCGACGGTTAGTACTTTAAATATAAAAACTATTATGTGTACTTATAAATACTTATAATTTTCTTAGTAAATAAATTATACAAGGTGTTCCAATACTTGTATTTAAAACTTCAGGGGGCTAAAGTACCCATCAATATGAATAACTTTTTCTAAGGAACCAACACTGTGAACGCGAAAAAAAAACAGCTGTTTCATACAAAAGTTCAAATATTATTAATAATTATAATAATAATTTATTAACTAAGAAAATTACAATAAGTACAATTATTCGCAAAATACACATAAAACAGTTGAGCTATCCGCAGACCGTTGCGAATGATCTAGGGATAACACAACTGATCCGAATGGCCAATCGGAAGCGTCCAAGACACTGGCCGATAATGAAATGAAACCAGGCCTTTTTCTGCCGCCAAACAGCGTTGCTGTGTTTCGGTTTAAAGAGTGTGGTTGCCGGTGTAATTACAGGCTTAACATCTGTACGCCTCGAGTTGATGGAGCAGTGCACCGTAGGGCACGTTCCTATCGTGCGTGACTTGCGAGGCGATGCTTTGTTATAGGTGATGGTTACCACTTAACATCGAGGGCCATCTGCTTGTTCCATCAGCTAGTTTTATAAAAAAAAAGTATTTTTGTTAATTAATCTCGAAAAAAAAGTAATTTAGTAAGTAGATAGTTTTTTTTTCTTTTCTGATTACACTAACATTATGAAGTTTTTTGGCATGTACATAATGTAGTTGAACAGTAATCAAAAATCTGTCAAAATATGACAGACAAGCTAATAACTTCGAAATGTATGGCCGACTACTTTTTTCTTAAGGTCTTTACACCCTGTAGGATAATGGCCATATTTTGTCAATGGCATATTAAACTTCAGGCCAAGACGACTGCTAATGTACCTCTCGCTCGCACATTACATTTTGAAAGATATATTTTAGTAGGGAAACTTGTTTGGACCAAAATAATGTAATGGTTTATACACACAATGTGGTTGATTGAGATTTTTTATAAACTAGTAGTTCGCCCCGAACTGAGATCTCGTGATGCGACCCGACGAACGCACCTAAACTTTGAGTAGGTGGTAGTCAGAGGCAAGTCCAAACATTATGCTTGGGCTTTTTTCTGACTACCGCCTACTAACTTGGTACGGTACCCAAGTTTCAACTCTATTGGCCTATTTATTAAAGAGTTCCGTTGAACAGACCTTGGCTCTATCATCAGACCTGGTCGTTGTCACCATTTTATGAGAACTGAGTACCTCCTTAATATATTTCAAGAAAAAAAAATAAGAAAAAGCAAAGTAACTGGCCGACCAGTAGAAAAACCTTGATGCCAACGAAACTCTTAGAGATGGGAGCTCTTGAATCGCTGGTTATCTTAATTTAACTTTTTTATTGTATCTCAAAAACCGAGCGTGTCAGAAAAATTTAAAAATTGTTTTGGAATGTCCAAACAAAGCCCTTTCATATGACATGTAACTTGATTTTTTTATGTAACTTTTTTTATTTTTGCCCCCTTAAAAACCCACATATCTTAATAACCCTTCATCCGATTTTACTCATATACTTACCAGTAACTTTCTCAAGCACAAGCTATCGACTTATCAAATTTCATGCAGATCGGATCAACGGTTCGGAAGTTATGGCCAGACAAACATACATACATACATACATACATACATACATACATACATAAAATGCCAAATCGCCCAAGTTAAAACTAAAGATCTTTGTTCGCTTCGCTCACTCGATCAATAAGCTCAGTGATTCTATTTTATCTTTAAAAATGTTTAAATGTGCAGACGAGAAGTACTTTACGGGTGCCAGCCCCTTAAGGTCTTTTAGAATTTTGGATTTTTTTTGTTTGTTTTTCAATGATCTTTTAATTACAATGGACACAACATTTGAAATCACTCTTACAGATAAAGTACAAAAAAAATATTGTTTGAACATACAAAAATAAGTATTATAGGTATCGAGCACCTAGTCTAGTGGGAGTGACCTCGCTTATTGTAAAGTCGTGTGTTCAAATCCTATTGTGCACTAATGATTTTTCTGTACTTTGTACTCTGTAACTTGTACTCTTTACCCTGTACTCTTTACCCTGTACTCTTTACCCTGTACTCTTTACCCTGTACTCTGTAACTTGTACTCTGTACCCCGTATGGACACAGCTCCCTTGCCAGGCTTGTGCGATGGGAACAGATTACTATAAACAACTTTGGTTTTGTAAATACCTACATATATTTGTTTTTAAATGTCCATTGTAGTTAAAATGTCTTGTTTATGCATGTCGGTAACGCATTATACCTCTCTTGTAGTTGACACTACCGATTTTCTGAATGCCGAACGCTCGCATGCCGACAGAACAAAAGGTAAGTCTATACTGCTAATCTACTTTAGAATGTACCATGTTCCCTTTACTCCTCTCTGTACCCTGTACGAAGTACTCTGTACCCTATACCTTGAACTCAGTGCACTTTACTTTGTTCTCTGTACACTTTACTTTGTAATCTGTACTGTGTACCCTGTACTCTGTACCCTGTATTCTGTACCCTGCACTCCGTACCCTGTACTCTGCATCCTGTTTAGGGTATAAGGTTATGGGTAAAAAGAGGTTTTTAACTTTTACAGTATTCATAATGGCTTGATTTTGTGTTTGCTGTCAGTTTTATAAACATTGCTGTGTGAAGCATTAGAAGGGTATGTGCCGGTGCTATTACAGACTTGTGAGTCTTGATACTACGTCTCAGAGTGATGGCACCAGTGGAATACCACGTAGGGCACGTCCTCAGTAGACGTGAAATCAGCTAATGCATTTTTTTTACCGAAATCGCTTACTAAATATTTAATTTATTAAATTAAAGAAGAATTTTTTTGCTATTATTTTAGCACAATCATTATGATCGAAATTACAGGCATAATATAATTTTTAATAGTGAAAAGAATGCTTATAAGTGACTGTCCCATTCCGGGCATTGACCCCGGACGGCAAGGCGAGGAGCGTGCGGTCAGTGACCCCGCTCTAGCCTTCAGATTGCCAGAAAAAGTCAAAGAAGAATTTTAACCGTCTTGCTAAAACTTCTGATAGCTAACACATCGTTGACAAGCTATTATGAATACCTGGTAAATCTACCTGGTACTGATTATATTTAAAATGTAAATACTTCTAAAACTTTGGTTTTTGTGAAGCAAGTTGCATCTTTTTTTTATTTTGCAAGTTTTCAAGTCTGTTGCATAAAGAATATTTGCATTATTATTTTACATATTTGTTAATTGATATGTATTTTGGAAGGTGCCGACCGCATCATCACTTAACATCAGGTGAGATTGCGGACAAACGCATGCAGTTTAAAAAAAAAATAGATCTCTTTACAATAATGTTTTTTCTTTATGTAACAGATTTCGTAAAATTGTATCCTTGTACAATTTTTTTTATATTTCTTACTAACTCTTCCTTCTTTGGAGCTAACTGATGATATTTTCACCAAATTAATAGAAGGATAGATCAATTTGATAGATCGGCAATGTTTTGAGCTACGTTCAAACGCGATTTGTGGACGTTGCACCTGACTACCTTCAAGGCTCTTGATGCTAAGGCTCGTGTTCTAAAACTACATCTAAACCCACCTATTCATAATCCGTGACACGTTATAGCGGCTCTATAAAGTATTCGTATCACTGTCACTTACATCGAAATAAAAAGAGATGGCAACAGACTTAGCGAAAATTTTACAAATAAGGGCCAATGGGCCTTATTCATATTGGTCGCTGAGCGCTCCATTAGCTTATCAGACCGATAAGACTAAGTCTGTTGCTGTGTCTCTTCTTTGGCATGAAAGTGACAGTGACAAATATACTTTATTGAGTCGCTATAAAATGGCAGAGAATATGCGGTAGCGGCCCCGCCTTCCGATCCGAAGGTCGTGGGTTTACTGTACCAATGAGTTTTTCTGTTCAAAAGATTATATGCACCGTGCCAGTAATCTCAAACGGTGAAGGGAAACATCGTGAAAGTTCTAAAACAAATTATGTCACGTGCTCGAAAGGAGCCTCTTTGAGGCGCACTTTAAAGCCTTTCAGCACACTGTTTTCGAAAGAAACTAGAGACAACAGGAAAAAGAAGAAGAATGATTTTGTATTGTCAATTTTGTAACAATATTAAATTAAAACGTTTATATAATGAGTTTAGTTTTAGTATTAGAATGCGAGCATAACGGCCTGTTTCTGAAAGCTCGATCAAAACTAATCGGATGTCAAGTCACTCGCCATTTCAGCTATTACATCGAATTAGATAGAGATAGCAAGTGACTTGACTTCCGATTAGTTTTGATCGGGCTTTCAAAAACCGGCCGTTAGTCACCTCCATTAAAATTACCGTAATGGGAAAAAAGACCGTACCATCAGATAGCTCCTATCTCTTACTAACATCTACACTTCTCTTTCTGACACGTAAAGACACCCGTGATCCGACCGTGTTGTCAGATGACGATGTGTTTCTGCCGTCGGCGCGTGGGCCAATCGTGTCGCGGGCTTATCACCGAGGTGAGAACCTAGTCATCAAAAAAGTCATCAAAATATTCAGTTGGATAGGGAATTGTCATCAAATTATTCAGTTGGGTAGGGAATTGTCATCAAATTATTCAGTTGGATAAGGAATTGTCATCAAATTATTCAGTTGGATAGGGAATTGTCATCAAAAGATTCAGTTAGTGAGTGAATTGATATAAGTTCTGAAAGTTCCTTGTTGAACTGTCTCAAAGAAATTCTGTTGAATAGTGTGTTATCTTGAAAAGATTCAATGTGGTGAGTAAAAAGAGAATAAAAGTAAAAAAATAAAAGAGTTCAGTTAGATAATAGTGATTAGTCTACAAAAAAACCAGTAAATCAGTGAACCGTCTTATAAATTCCGATTCGGTAAGGAATTGTCTAAAATGGATTCAGTTTCGTGATGAATTGTCTTAAAAAGAGTCAGTTCCGTGATGAATTGTCTTAAAAAGGCTCAGTTCAGTAGTGAATTGTCATAAAAAGATTCAGTTCGGTGGTGATTTGTCTTAAAAAGATTCAGTTGAATAGTAAATTGTCATTAAAAGATTCAGTTGAGTAGTAAATTGATATAAAAAGATTCAGTTGAGCAGTGAATTGTCATACAACGATTTATCTGAGATATACTGATTTATCCGTCATACTCTTGCTCAGTCAAGATTATCAGCATCACAACTCCAAACCTCCACTTATCCATTCCAAGATCCAAGTGAATTGTCTTAAGAAGATTCAGTTAGTTAGAAAATTGTCATCAAAAAAATCTGATTACCAACTGATATGTCCGTTATACTCTGGCTCTGTCAAGATTCAACTCCAAATATCCATTTATCCATTCCAAGACCCGAACCTGCTATCCGACGATGAGGTTTTCCTCTCGTCCGCCGTGTCCACGGTGTCGTCCAGCACTGGTCTGGTCTCCCCACCGCCGGGGAGTGTAGTTATTCGCTCGCACACAACCGCTGTGGCTCGGAGCATTGCAGGTATACAGTTGTGGGGTAGTTTGAAGCTGGCGTCCACGTTATTTTATTTATTTAACAAGTCCCACAGCTCTTAAGAGCGCATCATATCCTAGTTTAGCATCGCAATGCGTGCAATTTCAAATTATACACGTAATCTGGCGGAAATAAGGTCCTAAGCAACATGCGCTTGGCACCGCTGCTATGTCGAAAATGCTGTTTTGTGATGACGCGTTTTAAACGGCGCTTTGAATAACTGTACGGTAAGGATTATCTTAATCTTTATCAGGGTTCCTGTGATCTAGATAAAACATGTGCAAATCAATATATTCTTTCCATAATAGTTATTGGAAAAAAAACATGTTCAAGGAGCCAACGGAAATATAATCAAAATTTGATGATTTCCAAACAGTTAACTCGTAGCTATCTTAGATACTGAGTTCTAGATAACTAGTATTAATCGTGCTATGGCGCGTTCTTTATAATAAGGTAAAAAGTTATGAAAGCGAGTAGAACACTTGTTAGAACAAACCGGCAATGACACCAAAGGAAAAGACTTAAAACGTGCGGTTATCGCAAAACTTATACGAAAAAACAACCCATATTGTTTTATTATTTAATCAAGTTGCGCATATTGTGTGGGCGCCGGCTTTAAACTAACTTCAATCCCACGATGCAGTTCGTTGCTCGTCTCACGTGGCGCTTCGTTGAATCGAAATTTTGGGGGTGTTTGTGTCGTTTTGGTCACCTGCTTCTGTGTCAGGAGTTGGATACCTCGCTTTGTCTACCATATCGATGTGTCAGTGTGTAGAATTCATCAATTGAATATTTCATGGGTTTTGTCCGTATCGTTCTTTTGTTTCATCCTTGTGAGAGGCTGAACTTGCCGCTCGCACATTTAAAGTTGAAAATTTTTGAAGTTTGCCCATCAGATGGACCATCTGATTGTTCCATTAGCTGGTAGTATAAAAAAAACTTTAAAAAAACGTTATATCTTTAAAAATGTTAAAATCAAAATCAAAACGCTCTTTATTCAGTACAATCACAAATATCACTTTGAAACGCCTTAAATACTAAGGTGAATCTGCCGCCAGTTCCTCGCGACCAAAGCCTAGAAGAACAAGCAAGAAACTTACGGCTTGGTTCCTAGTGTTTTTTTTTAGATCATAAATGTGCGATCGAGAAGTTTATTGACGGTTGTGTTCGTCTTAACAATATATATTGGGTTCGAAAAGGTTGTAACTAAACTACTTTTAAGCATGGTTTCGGATGGATTAATAATATACATAGGTGTTGTATGTGTATCTGAATATGTGGGTTTTGTAGTTGTCTGAAGTATTTGTGTTATAATCATAGCTCATTGTTTTCCGTGATGTCCATTTTTTGTAGCATGGTATCCATTTTGAAATCGTATAGTCAAATTTTATCGTCATTAAATAAATGTTAGTGGATACAGCGCCATCTTGTCTTGAACTAAGTAAAGCTTGGAAATCAGATAGCTGATATAATACTTAAATACTTTTTTGTTAAAAAGTATTTACGTATTATAACGACACTTACAGAACATGTATGTTCCCACAACAGCGCATAGTCATTAGGACATCGTCATCGGATCTTGGTGTGGTGTCTTTTACTTACCTTTTTCTTAACTTTCATCTTATTACTATACTTAATATTTTGTCCATTTTGTTTTTTCTAACCACAAAACCCGCGCAAATATAGAAACCAATCTAAAATGGCGACGCTTATCATCCCCTTTCTCTCACACACTATTGTTGACTATCATTACCTTTCGCTCGCTCTAGTGAGAAGTATAGATAAGCCGCCATTTAAGATTCGTTTCTCATCTCAAATATTTGATTGACTGAAATATTTCTTACAGTTTATTTTACTATTTTTCTTATGCATAAGCTCTTGTAAAGTTAAAATATTCATTTATACCTATTTCACAAATTTCCTGTCAATGTTATATTTGGTTCTATTTAATGGCATAACACTTCTCACTCAGGTATTCTTACTACTTTAACACATGCTTGCCTATAGACTTCAGTTAAATTCAATGTGAAATGGTTGTTAACAAACCGCCCATACTCAACCTCAAAATGTTCTGGCTTGGTGAGATTTTTATCAAAAAAAAGAAGCAGAAACAGCTTCACGACTTTGAGGCACGGTAGATATCCTCTCAGATCTCTTAATACTAAGTATCAACTAGAAGATTCTTTGAAGATTTCTAAGGGGGTTACGTCCATGTACACTTGAAAAATACCCAAAATTTAAATTCAAAGAATAATCTGAAATAAACAAAGCCAATTCTGTCAAAAATCTACATCAAGCAAGAACATTTAAGATTGTTTACAAATATTCACATCGAGTTTGGCTTCAGTAGTCCATGCTATGTCTAGAATACCAGGTGAAGTGTTATATCATGCTTGCTAATCCACTTGCCCGCACGTTCGCACGCACCACTGCTTCCAGGTAACGCTACCGACGCACTAACCTCCAACAAACGCTCCCTCCACGACTATACCCGAACCACGAACTTTGACAGCCTTGTCAAGATCTACAACAGTCCCAAAGCTAAAGCCAGCCCAAAGTGCAAACTCAGTCTTAGCAATAGGTTGGATAATGTCGCGGCTATCAGTAGGTCTAGTTTATCTTCTATCCCGTCTCTCGAGTGGGATGGTCGGTGCAAGTCTGACTTCGGGACCAAATCTTTGCCGAGACGACTTTCCAACAAGTTGTACAGAACTAGGTCCCACAGTGGATTTATTAACTCCTATTTGAAAGATCCCGAACCTTTGCACTATCATTTGCCGAGATGCAGGTCTTGTGGCACTGTCAGTGAAATCGGATATAGCAAGAACAAAATCCCGATGTCTCTATACCTGTCTGTAGATAATATACAGAAATGCAATGAAACAGAGAAATTCAAGGTGACAGAGATTGTGTTGCCTGTTTTACAAGTCCCGAAGGTACCGGAGTTTGTTGAAAGCCAAGAGTTCAATGAGGATACATATCTGGGAGAGCTCAACAGCTTTACGTCCAACAATGAGACTGTTATTGAAAAAAATGACGTCATGGCAGATGTAGGTAATGAAGCGAGAGAAGATGATAGTAGTGCGACGGTTAGAGCAGAATACGCGGAAATTGAGAACGATGACAATGATAACACACTTGAAACCACTGAAGGGGAATACCTCAGTTTCACAGATGACTTCGAAGAGGCATACGAGAGTCCAGTGAAAGATCTAGTCGAGAAGGATATAAGGGACTATTCCGTGCCTATAAACTTGTACTGTGACGATTATACTCAAAGGAACAACAGCCCGAAGAAATCTCCGTTCAAATCTCGTGACGCTCCTTTGAATGTGCTGGAGCCGATAATGGAAGAATCAAAAAGCTCATGCGGTGATGATTCTGGTAATATGTCTCAAGAGAAACGCGATTCTGATATATCTATTGCGGAGAAAGCGATCAATGACGTTTTAGACGCAGTTGGGGATGCTGTTCAATCAAATGACATTAGAATGAATGAAAAAAGTCTTGAAGAAATGTTATGTGTTTCTCTAAGTGGAGACAACATCTGTGAAATACTAAAGATAGGATATGATAAAGAACATAATAACGAAATAATGGTTAAAGCTGTGGCATTCGATTTAGAAAGTAGTCTACAGATAGATAAGACCCAAATAGAAATGAATATATCAAGTGTAGAACTACCAGCTAATAAAAGCACGTCTCTGGATACTGAGTTAATTGATAAAGAATCTAAATGCGTTGAGAATGAGAGACACAGTTCAGTAGATTACAGTGTAAGAAGCTCAACGCTGGGAACTGTAAGCTTTAATTCTACTGTAGAGTTTGAAAAATACGAAGCGATAACTGATTTACTAGCTCATTTGTTAAACAAAATTGATTATGATGCAGTCAGCAGAGATTTTTTCGTCTTAGGTGAAAATAAATTCAAAGCAATTGATGTGTTTGAAGATAAATGTACAGAAGTGCATACAGGAAATATTGCGAGTAAAACAGATGAAGCCAACATTGATAATGAAAGTACTAATGCAGAGTTAGATGTTGCAGAAAATGTTGATGAACATTTCTCAATAACTAAAATGATTCAAGAATTTGAAGAACAAACAGGCGCTTTGCACGAACTACTCACAGAAATCAGTGACGGTGATAGTGGCATCAATGAGCCCTTCAAAGTGGCTGAGAGCCTACTTTACTATATCTTTGATAGAGTATTTGTTGTTAAAAATGAAAAGAATAGGAGACGAACTAACAAAAGAGTAGTTACTGTAGTTGACGCGGAAGATATAATGTACACAGCTGTTAAACTATGGCCAGATTTAGACGAAAACGAGAATTTCGAGATAAGTTTTGATTTTCAAGACCAACGAAATGATTTTGAAAACGAGCACAATGATTTCGTCAGTCATGGTGTTCAACATTATAATCACAACGAATCTGAACATGAACAGAATAGTTTCGTTGATACAAATTTTGATGAAGAACAGATTGTGGTCGATGGACAAAGTCATTTTGATTTCGTAGGAAATAACAACGAAGACTTTGGTCAAAATTTTGACAACGAAATAACCTGTAACTTCGACTCCGAGTATCTTAGCTCAACCTTCGAAAAGCATGAATACACTGCAAAAATTGTCAATGCACATGATAAAAGCAGTACCATAAACTTAGACGAACTAATAGACGAAAAATTCTTTTTCAAGGACTATGAAGATGTTGATGAAGAATGTGTAGCATCATTTGATAATAATGCTCAGACTTCAGAAAATGTAGTTGACGAAGAGATGAACCATTTTCATTTCGATTTCGTAGAAAAAGATAAATATGACGAAGAAACAAAAATAGAGTTACATGAAGAAAGTATTCAGAATGTAATCGGAGAAGATGATCAATTAACGCATAGCGCTATCGAATTTGAAATGGTTCTCAATAACCCAATTGATGGGATACGATTGCAGAATGATTCTGAATACAATAAAGACGATTATTCCACAACAGACGACGAAGAATGCAAGGAACTATCCCAAACTAGTATAGGAATAGCAGAAGACATTGTTTTTGAATCATTTGATTACGTATCTCAAGAAAACCTCAAACACGACACTAATACTAAAGATACTGATTACGATGACAGTAACGATGAAGAGTCTTTTGATAAGACTGAAGAGTTCAATGAAGTAACTGAATTGACTACAGCTATTGGGCATGATAAAATGAATACAGCTTTCGTACTTGACGAATACCACCACGCATCATCACCAAGAAAAGATTCGAAGGTTTTCGACGCGTGCGACGAATCGCCAATTCGAAAACCCAATACGAGCTTCGCTGGCCAAGACCTTTCGATTCTCTACGACAGAGATGAGACTATACTAGGATCACCTTTCGTAAAACAGCAAACAGTTATCTCAATGTCGCAGACTGAAAACTCAGGAGGAATAAAATACTGGCTGTCATTCGATGAGAGTACTGCAGATGGTAAAAGCTACGTCAAGAAAAGTATAAAGAATACTGATGATTGTATACCCAGCTTTTACGGTATCAAATTTGAAAATGATGACAATGATTCTAAAATGCATTCATTTACTCAAAAGCGATCTGTACTGATAAATGAAATTGACGACGAAACACAAACGGATTCTCAACAACTCAATAAAGAAATAAACGGAAAAAATATAGAAATTCCGATTTTCACATCACCGGCTAGCTCGTGTTTTTACGATACCTGTGAATCGACGTTTCTAGATGACAGTGCGCAGACGAATTTCAATTTTGACAGTCCCAACCTAAACGACTTTGACAGTCCACAAAAACTGTACGATTTCGACATTGACAGTCCCCAAAAGAAGCTCTTGTATGAAGTGCAACGGAGAAAGGACAGATTGTACACAACTTGGCCACCTTTCGAGGACACGTTGTTTTACAGAATAATTTCCAAATTCAGAATGTCTGAAAGTTTTGATCCTAGTGAGCTGGATCACGCTAAGATAGATAGCTTTTAGTTGAAACATCGAGAAAGTTCATCGTTGGAATGAACTCGATCTTTTAACAAACCCAAAGCTTTTTTATTTTTTTTGTTTTTTTGTATATGCAAGCTCTGGTATTGTATAGACACGATAATACGTGGGTAAGTGCCAAATGTAATGTCTGGACATACCTCTGTCTACCCCTCTTACACGTCCTCAAAGAATCTGAAAGTCGTACTTGATACCAATAGATCTGAGGGGATATCTACCGTGCCTGGGGATCAAAGTCATGAAGCTGTTTACCCGATAAGCGCTATCCATACAAAACTGCGGGCTAGATATACAGAAAAACAAAAAAATAAAAAAAATAAACTTGTTAAACTTCAGATACAAGTAGGTGTTAAGATAGTAAACGGATACCGTTACTCGTGCTATAAATGTTGTATTATAACTTATTTCGAATAATGTTTGTCTGTATGCATTTTTTTTATTATTTTGTTGTGTATGTGTTTAATTTAGGCTGGTTTAAGGTTTTTTTTCCTTTTTTTGGGTATACGAACAGTAATAATTTAAATGGTTCTTACAATGTAACGAAATAATGACTAACTGTGGTATCAACACCGTGTCCTTGTCCTATAGTTAAGGTTTTTCCCTTTTCCATCAAATGTAATTTTACTAATCTTGTTTTCAATAGTAATGCATAAGTTCACAGTGTTTAAAAGGAGATTGTGCATTTTAGTGCGGTAACTGTCCTCTTAATAATTATTATATTTACTACGCCACACGAATTTGCAGATATAGTTAGCCATAACTAAATATTATTTAATAAAAAAAAGCTATGAAAATGTGCTATACAAAATTGTCAATCAAAATTGTCAAAATTGTGACATACTTCAATTCATACCACAAAGGGCGCTTGGAATGTGTAAGGAAAAACATAACACTGATAAAGGCACAAACGCTTTAGTTGAATCAGTTCAGTAATCCAGTTGAATCGAAAGAAAATACGGCATTAATTGATTGCGAAAAATGTGGGCATGCCAAACATCATGTTTAGACGTGGATGATAACTTGTTAGACATCCTCAAAGGATCTTGACAGGTCCCCGTAGATATCTGAGGGTAGGCCTACCGTGTCTGGGGATTTCAGGCGCCAGTATAGTTATATATTCTAAATATTTGATTGGGACCATAATTCATACTATAATGGACAATCTCCTTTACGCGATTTTCCGCTTCACTTGCATGCTATTTTTATGTTTTGTGAATGTTTTTGTGTTATTAAAATAAGTTTACAACTTAATGCATTTTATTTATTATTTTGGTGGATTTTTAAAATTATTTCAGCACGAACCGAAACGAAGCCACATTTTTACGAATTTTATTCAGTTTTTAACTCGAATCTAGCATTTGAATACCAATTATTTCATATAATTATAAATTTAATAAAATTATTCTTATACCAACTTCATTTATATTCTGACTACCCGTAGATATCCTTGAGAATCTTGCGTTGGTCTTTGGTACCAGAAAATTTGGGGGGATATCTTATGTGTTTGGGGATCAAAGTCGTAAAACTGTTTCTTTTTTCTTACATAAATAAATCTATTTCATTTCATATAAACTTTGGAAGGATACAAAATTAATTACAATTAATAACTACAAGTTTACAAAATGTGCAAAATACACATGAGCTTTGTGGGTTTTTTTTATAATAAATTAGAATAATATTTTTGTAATTTTATTATTAAATTTATGTGCGCAATGCCAGTGCTCTTAAACGGTGAAGGAAAACATCGTGAGGAAACCAGATAGTATTTTAACAGCGGCGATGGGCTTGCAACCTGTCACGTATGGAATACTAACTACTGCAAGATGTGGTGTGCCAAATGTAATGTTTGGACATACCTCTGAATAACCCCCTTAGACGTCTTCAAAGAATCTGTAAGTCGTACTTAGTACCTAGAGATCTAAGGGGATATCTACCGTGTCTGGGTAGTCGTGGAGCTAGTTTTCAGTTTTTATTATGGAATGATTAGAATAATATTGTTTTTGAATGATTAGAATAATGTGGTTTCGTTATTTCTGCTTTTATCTGCAAAAATGCTTGGTGTGCTTGCATGGAAGCCCCAGGATGGCTTAGACAGAATCGCTTCGTTGTAACGCGAAGTAAGTACCTACTTTGTATACTTTAATATGTTACCGCTTCCCATCAGGTGGGCTGCAAGCTTATATGTATGTTGTGTTGTATAGAAAAAGGTTATATACTTTAATTAATAAATGCCGCCAAGCAGCGTTGCTGTGTTTCCGTTTGAAGAGTGTGGTTGCCGGTGTAATTACAGGCATATGAGGCTCAACATCTGTATGCCTCAAGTTGATGGACGCAGGGCAGTGCATCGTGGGGCACGTTCCTATCGTGCGTGACTTACGAGGCAATGCTTTGTTATAGGTGATGGTTACTAACATCAGGTGGGCCATCTGCTTGTTCCAACAGTTACAAGTATAAAAAAAGTCAGCTTTGCTGTATAAAAAATAGTGGACATTCCACAGTTATAGCCCCAAGCTAAGCTTGTGCTATGGCAAACGGATAGCTGATAAAATACTTATATAACTTTTTTATGAATGAACACCCAAACAGAACAAACATCTATGTTCATCACACAAATGTTTGTTCTGCGTGGGGATCGAACCCACGGCCTACAGCGTAGAAGGAAGAGCTACTACCAACTGAGCTGTTATGGCTGTTACTTCATCAAGAAATCCACAGCTGGACATATGCTCACACATTTCTAGGAATAACAAAATCGGTCTGGTAGCGTCTGACGCCTGTACCTCCTGTGAGTTATTAGCCCCATGGAGGCGCTCACCGAGTCTCCATACAAAAACGGCTTGACAATACGGAAAACTTTAAAACCAAACTCAGACTTGGCAAGTCTTCATGCTATCTTTACAACTTCAGTCAATCTGAACTATTATAATTGGCAGATGGGATTTAAGAGGACTATGGAATTCCGAATGTATAGATTTCAAAAGATATCTATTCAAAAGAAACATTTTCCCTACCCCAAATCTCGAAACGCAACGATTGCGCGATTTAGAAACCGTACACTTTTAGTCGCGCCATCTAGTTTAGCGATGTAACGACTCGGGTTACCAACCCGGTTCAACCCGGGTTGAGCTTCAAACCGTTCAAGTCGGGTTGAACCTATGCCAAACCGATCTGGACGAGTTGAGTAAGCGAGCGGTTTGTTGATCGCTGTCCCTCTTCAACTCACGCACGGTGCGGCGCGGAACCGCGAGTCGGTACTTCGGGTCGGACCGAACCGAAATATGAAAATGAGATTGACTTGACAAAGTCGATTCAATTTGTTCTTGGGTTCTACGAATGAGTTAAATTTGTATTCATACCGGATTATGAATACAAATTACTGAAATTACATAAATTTAACTCATTCGTTTCGGTTTCCATAACATAAAATTCTAGCATGAGCAATACAAATTGATTCGTCGTATTGACTTTGTCATTTCGGTTTGTAACCCGGTTTCAAACCGGTTTACATATATTTTTGCGGTTCGATTTACAAGTCGGTTTGCTTATTTTTCAGACCGGTTTGAGTCGGTTTGAAAAATTTCGAGATCGTTACATCGCTAATCTAGTTGTGAGTTTTGAACTAATTAAATAAACGAATTGCTAAATATTACGAGCATAAATCCTACCATACCTTGTACCTTTATGTTTGTGTGGATTTTAATTATTCAAAAGGAACATTTTCCCTAGCCCAAATCTCGAAACGCAACGATAGCGCGATCTAGAAACCGTACACTTTTAATCGCGCCATCTAGTTGTGAATATTGAACTAATTAAATAAACGAATTTCTAAATATTACAAGTTTATAAGCTAAAAAATCTTATTAAAATTTACAGGCGAGCACACTGTCAACGGGGACCATTCGGATGCGCATCAAAGCACTTTCTCGCATAGCAGTAAAGAGGTAAGGCACTGGTTCTGTTTAGGTCACTCTTCATGTTTAACATCAACCGTGGATGTCGTGGCGAAGATGGACGCAGGAGATGGACAGTGGCAATTCAGTTTGCAAGTCAAAGAGTATTTATTCCATCATATCACTAGGATCACTATGAAACGTATTAAAGCTAAGTGACTCTAGGTGCCAGTTCCACGCGACCAAAGCCAAGAAGAACAGCCAACAAACTTACGGCTTGGTTCCTACCGCTCTTTTGTATGATCCTTGTTACAATGTAATATAATACAATATTGAAGCTCCAGTGTGGTGCCGATCGAATTTATTGGAATGCTAAATCTCCATTCCAGGGATCTCCATCCAAGGAGGTGTCTACCGAGGACTCGCCGAAGAAGGACAAGAAGAAGAAGAAGGGCCTCAGGACGCCCTCCTTCCTCAAGAAGAAGAAGGAAAAAAAGAAGGAGAAATCCAGCACGCCGCAACCCGCCTAGATGTAAGAGAATCTGTTTTTTTAATACAACTTAAGTTTTATAGAGTAGTAGAGCTCTGTGTGTGGCTCGTCCGGGGAAGTACTACCACCACGCCGTGGGTTCGATCCCCACACAGAACAAACATTTGTGTGATGAACATAGATGTTTGTTCTCTGTCTGGGTGTTAGTATATTATACGTATGTAGTTACAAAAAAAGTATATAATATGTATTATTATTATTATTATTATTAATAAAAAAATCGGTTCAGAAATAAGATATTTTTAGATACTTAGGTAGGTACCTTGTTGGCTACATAATATGTATAGTATAGGTACAATAAATTATAATATATTCCGTAAGTGACTACACCGCCGTCAATTCTGATTAGATATTATCCTTCCAAGGTTGCCTGGAAGAGATCGCTCTTAGCGATAAGGTCGCCCATTGTTTTACCTTAATGTATGCTTTAACCCTGTACTATGTTTCTTTATATTCCTCTTTTTTTTCAGGTAATATCCACAAAAACACACTGCCATCGCTTCAAAATCGTAACTTTTAAACTAAACGTTAAGAATCAACGCGCGTAATTGCTTATACAGTGTGTAGCCGTGGTGTGGTGTACATATTGTGTGGATATCAAACATCCTGTATGTAAGGCGTCCGCCATTTTGATTTTGAGGAACATTCTTGACAAAAATACCCAATGAATTCTTAAAGACAACATAATAAAATAAAAGTTAAAAGGCATTTATTAAATTGAATCACTAGGATCACTTTGAAACGTCTTAATAGGTGAATCTTTTAATGTATTTAAAAAAATGTATTTTTTGTTTAAATACTATGATACAGCTCACTGCCATTTAGAATGCCTTCAAGAAACAACGTTTTTTTTAAGAAAGTTCCTAATAAAATTGTTATTAAATAAATTTTATTGATAATGTAAAAGTTTACCAAAATGGCCGACCGGTCGAAAACAAAATGGCCGACCGGTCGAAACAAAATGGCGGGCGCGGCGCCGCTCAAATAGCTCCGCTATTTAATTTGGCAATATGAATGAGTCTGTATTTTATATACGAACTCATTTCGTTTTATACCCACCTATTGGCGTTTTGTTTGGTGCACTGTAGGCTATCTCTTTCCCTCTTGTAGACGACTATATTACCATCTCTGTCAGATTATATCAATGTTATTCAGTGCTCTTAATGTTAGGCTACTAGATGGCGCTAAATTCTACAAGCTCCATAATCGTAAGTAATGTTATAGTTCGGTCAATCAGCAAGATATTTTTTTAATTTATTTTAGATTTTTTCTACAACCAATTGGTGTTTTTTTGTAAACTTAACTTGCCAACAAGTTCTTATGCTGATGGAATATTTTATTTTGTATAACTTTACGTATTTTTAGTTCTTTTTTGTTGGTTTAGTTCGATTTGGTCGGAAAAATCAATTGGCAGCTTTTGATGCGAAATCTTAATCCAAGAAATGAGTACAAGAATCAAAACCAATCACAAGGATCACTTCACGTCTAATAACTATCGAATTATTACAGTTCCACACGACTAAGTCTTAAAATTACGGTCCTTCTAACAAATTCTTGAAGTTCTAACAATACTTTGAATAGTACAATTTCAGGAATTCGTTTTAGATTAATGTTGTAACTGTTGTGATTGTGTGTGAATAATTTGAATGTCGCCTTAGTGGTTATGGAGGCTTTAAGGCGGCCTAGAACAGACAACAAAGTCGGCCATTTGTATGTTTTACTTACTAAAATCCTAAAGTACAATTATTATTTTTCGACCAAAAATCGACCTAAACTAATTTTGGTGCATTCTTTAAGTACTAAATAGCATGTGATGCTTGTACGGGCCCTAGCCATTCGTGCTTTTATAATATAACTATTATAATTAAAAATAGCGGTTTTGGTTACACAAATCTATAAAAAAAAATTACATCAAAACTTTTACACAGAAAAATTCCTTTCAAATTCAGAGAATTTTTAATATAGTTTTGTGTGACCGATTCGTAGCTGTTATTAAAGTATAAAAACAAAATATAATATATGTTAGCACTTTATTTAAATTAGGATTCGGCTAGCCCACGTAAAAATAACTTTAACTTAAATATTTTTTTTTATCATTGGGACGTAACTTGGTTTCGACTTGAGAGTAAAAATGCGCTGAGTTATTGGTTATTTTTGGTAATTTCCTCAATTTTTATTCAAAAAAATTAAGTAGCAGATAAAAACGTTAAAAAATCGAGTCGAAACATTTAAAAATCAAATCTTATGATTTTGTACATTATTTTTAGATGCGGGGTACTTTATTTAAATATTATTATTTATTATTTTGGACCCCGTAACAATTTGACATTACCTAGATCGATCTAGCGTTATTAAAATGACAAATTGAGAGTTAATTATGCTCAGAATAAAATAATTTCTAAAGGCGTTCCCTCACCGCGAGCCTGTAACAATCCGGAATTCAATATTGAGCATTACATTTATACCTTATTTTGTACGTTTTGTAGTGTTTACAAACTTTAAGCTAAGCAAAGATTTTATGTGTCAAAAGTTATCCGAGTGGTATTTGAACCCTCCATTCCCCTTGATACGGGGATGCACTAACCACCTGCGCCATCAGATCTCAATATCTACTGTAATGTTAAAATAAAATAATTGAATGCTAATTAGAATTTTCATCCAGTAATCCTTTGTGTAATGTGGGGTGATAGTGCTTTATGACACAATAGTAGAGAGAAACATCTACCATAAATCATCTACTCTGTAACCATTCGTGAGGACCGCTAATTGGCTTCTCTGATAACCTATATTACTTAGAATTTACGTATGTATTTAGCTTTGCGTTAGTCTTCCTAAAATAAATAAAATAAATAAATATACTCAACAATATAAATACACTATTCAATACAATGCTAGAATATGAACTGTTACAATACATGTGAATGCTCCCGGTGAGAGAGGGCCTTTAGAACAGCGTTTAACATAATTATTTTTACAATAATTTGACAGCCAGAAAAAAAACTTAAATTAATAAAATGTTTTTTTATTTAATATTTTATACATAATGGTTATTAAAATAAATTCTGTTTTTTGTATTCTGAGCATTGTTTTTATTAAAAGGGTTTTCTTAATCGAGTAATGTTTTATTCTTGATTTATACATATTTGACATATTGCAATTATGTAATGAAATTTATTATTTGTAATAAAAATGATTTTTTATTACTTATAAAAACTGTTCAACTTTTTATGATTTTAAATAATTTTACAAACAAAAAAACAAATACAAAAAACTTCTCAAATAGCTTAGCATAGAAATTTTGTTGTTTCTATTATGTAAAGTCAAGCTAAATTCAGTTTATTAAAATTTCGTAAAATGCTGAACAGTTTTTGATAAAATCCGGTCACAAAACAGATTATGAAGTGGCAATGTTTAGAATAAGTTACAGCTTAGGAGCGTTATGTTATGAATTTTGTATGTAACGTGGTTTTTTTTAAATATATGCTATTTCGAAGATTATTATCTCTGTGGTTTTATTTATAGATTTTAGAGCGCACTTGTAGGTGTAACTCATATCATTATGACGAAGACGACCGCAAATTTACCTCTCGCTTGCACATTTCAACATTTTGAAAGATATAAAATCACTAAACTTATTTTCGAAAAATCGCAATCAACCATCTTGTGTGCAATCGCATTGCACACAGTTTAGTAAAAAAAACATTTTGATCGATACATGTTTTCCTACTCTAAAGTTTGTTTTACTAGGTTTCGTACAATAGCAAACTTTTGAGTAGGAAAACATGTACTTATCGATCAAAATGAAATTTTTACTAAACTGTGTGCAATGTGATTGCACACAAAATGGTTGTTTGCGATTTTTCGAAACTTATTTTTACATCTTCCAACATGTCGAAACGTGCGTGT
Organism: Chloroclysta siterata; assembly: GCA_932294275.1. Taxonomy (NCBI): domain Eukaryota; kingdom Metazoa; phylum Arthropoda; class Insecta; order Lepidoptera; family Geometridae; genus Chloroclysta; species Chloroclysta siterata. The sequence goes on from OW028595.1 coordinate 7,177,360, forward strand.
CTTCGCCTTAAATCTGAAATCGGAAGCATTTTATGTTACAGCTTGCAAAAAATTAAAAGTTTTAGCCAAATCCAAATTCTGAAATATATTCAGCGTCACTAATCCATGGCATACCAACTAGGGTCCTCGGCGTCTGGCCACATGGTTAAGAGGTCAATAATAAGAAACTTAGACATGCGGGTGTTTCGCAAGACCGCAAGAGAGTGAACGTCGGAAATGTATGGAAATACAATACAATAATCAGTTATTTGCGAAAAATTGGTTATAAAAAAGTGACAAATATAATATTTTCCCATTAAAAACTTATTAAATCTCTTTTTATATATATTTATAGTAGTAGAAAGTGGCGCCCCTATAATTTTCTAGACTATGACAAACTATAGCTAATAATAAAAGGTAATCACATCCTCCTTGGATGTAATACCAATTATAAAACTTCTACTGATACTCTTTCAGAAAGAAGTCAAAGAATCTATGTCTTTGACAGATATTTCTGAAAGTTTATGGCATTTAATTTCTAAGTTTTAGCTTATTGTTTTAAATTATTTGTAATATTCTCAAAATGTACGAAACCTAACAAGTAGGTAGGTAACCTACCTACGTAGTTCCTATAATGGATGTTGTCATTGAAACATGGAGAACAAAGGTACCTATAATAAAATTATCAGGTAGGTAGGAGGTATTATGATATTGCCTCACAAAAAAACTTATATGTTGAGTTTGCACTAGAAAAACATGGATTTTTTGATCGTGTGAGCGAAGCGTATGGTGACAGCGAACTGGTCTGATGATGGAGCCAAGATCTGTTTAACGAAACTCAATAAATAGACCAATTGAGCTTAAACTTGGTTACCCCAAGAAGGGGGTAGCCATAGGTCAAATATTGAGTTTGGTATCTAGATCTATTCTGGTAAGACTTTTTTTTATGCAACTAGCTGATGGAACAAGCAGATGGCCCACCTGGTGTTAAGTGGTAACCATCACATATAACAAAGCACAGCTTCGTAAGTCACTCACGATAGGAACGTGCCCTACGATGCACTGCCCTCCGTCCATCAACTTGAGGCATACAGATGTTAAGCCTCATGTGCCTGCAATTACACCGGCAACCACACTCTTCAAATCGAAACACAGCGTTGCTGCTTGGCGGCAGAAAAAGGCGTGGTGGTAGTACTTCCCCGGAAGAGCCCTTCACAAAGAAGTCTACTACTCTTAAAAACTTTGACAAATATTGTCTTAATTAGCAATATAAGACTGGAACGGACATCACGAGATCTCAGTTCGGGGCGAACCACTAGTTATATCATGTGTTCAGTGGCGAAGCTATCGTAAGACCAAGTGGTGCAGTGCACCAGGGCCCCGGGCTCAGGGGGCCCCCTAACCTAAGCTTTGAAAGAGGGTCAGCCAGCTCCCGAAGCTAGAAAACCTTGAGCCTGCTCACAATATTTTTTTTTAATTATGAATTAAAGGCCAATATAAGTTCAAGCTATGTGGAAAGAGGGGATGAGGGCCCGATTCTTTCTCTATGCACCGGGGCCCTTGTTACGCCACTAGCCACGCCACTAGTTACTACGCCACTGGTTGTGTTAAGTCTCATGTGCCTTGCAACTAACGCCACTATACCTAGGTATTCTACTCTTCAGGTATCTGACAAAGAACTAAAAGAAAAGCTACCTCTTGTCCAGGTTAGTTGGTCATCCTGCCCTGTTCTGCCCTTTGTAGATCATCAGATTTTGACCTTTGTAGATTTTGATTATTTCTATTTACCTATATGTCTGTGTTAGTTTATTCAACGGATTATTAGTCCGGTGTCTTTATTTACTGTAATTGGTCCTACACCGTTGTAATAAATAAATACAAATACAGATCAGATTTTTTACTGTAATTGGTCCTACACCGTTGTAAATAAAGTAAAATAAATAAATACAAATCAGATTTGTTCCGGGGGTTTTTCATTTAAGTAACCAACACTGTAAACGCAAAAAAAAACAGCTGTTTCATACAGAAGTTCAATAGTTCGCGTTCACAGTGTTGGTTCTATAGAAAAAGTTATTCATATTGATGGGTACTTTAGCCCCCTGAAGTTTTAAGTACAAGGATTGGAACACCTTGTCGATCATCAGGTTTTTCCAGGGATTATTTCATTTAACTTTAATAATATCATGTTTTTGGTTGGTAGGTGCCTATATATTTATATTTGTACCTATATTTATAAGGATAAGATTTTTTTATTGTAAAACTGAATGGTCAAAATCGCGCTCTGCAAAACGTCGAGTGTGAAAACCGCGCGAAACAAAATCGGGCGATTTTGACTCGAGCTATACCTACTATAACACGGCGTGCTCACGAAAGTGAGGCTTGGAAAGGTGCACTATTTTAAGTCCATTCTTTTAAGGTCGCGTTAGTTCAAAGCGAAGTACGCTTAGTGTTCCCGCACACGGGCCTCCGGCCACAACCACAAAACGCCGCCACTGGCATATTTCCTGTAGTTTTCATACGAAGCGAGCAGCGACGATTTGTAGCGTGTGGCGGCTACCGGCGTCAACCGTGTGCGCGGCGAGTCCATATAAAATGTATGAAAACTACAGGAAATATGCCAGTGGCGGCGTTTTGTGGTTGTGGCCGGCGGCCCGTGTGCGGGAACAGTTAGCAAGATATTATATCTTAAAGAGGTAGGTAATTTTGTTCCAACAGTCTACCCATTTTGGGCATACATTTTGCTATACTATCCCATAAGTTCTCGACCTAATTGCTTCTCATTGCAAATAATATTTTTATTTACTCAACAGACATCCAACAAAGAACTTAAGAAAGAAAAGAAACCTGCCAAGGCTAGCTGCTCCGACATACAATTAAAAGATAAGAAATCTGGTCTTAAATCAAACGTTGAAAGTAAATCCAGTAAGCCATCTAAAATGACGAAACGGAAGAAATACAGATACAAGAAGCTTAGAAACGCCTCCATGACTTCTTTAAGGAAGAATGCTCAGAGTAACTGTTGTAAATGCTGTGGGGTCCTGGCTGAGTACTTCAAAGAGGTTTTAAGCCTTATTTGCAATGGTTGTAGCGGTGAAGCGAAGATAGCTCAGTTGCTTGAAGAGCTTTATGAGCTATACGAGTGACGTCACGACCACTGGCGAGTGAACAGCTGATCCGACCAATATTTATTTTATAAAATTATATGTCATAAGTGTAGTAACCTGGATACTTTTGTTACGTGAATTACTGTGTCGTTTTGCGTTGGTGGTGTTTGCAACAAATACTATTCAGTGTTAAAAGTTTTAAATAACAAAACAATATAACAAGTGTAAATACCTACCCTCAGCACATCTTACAAATAAACTTACACTATAAAGTTGTGTTTACTAGCCCTTGTAAGTACTGTCGCCGTAAAAAGGTTATCCCACCCCTATTTAACGCACCCCCAGTGTTGTCTATAGCGTGGGATTAATCCAGATTGAGATATAACAAAGCTCACAGCGCCATCTATTGTCGAGTAGCAGCATTAATTCTTTGTAAATATCTCAATTTGGTTTGCAAAAGGCCAAAATGGTACAGAAGTGCGCGGCCTGCGGAAAATTTTTAAAGGGTGGAGTTGTTTGTCCGAAGTGCGAGTCCACCTCACACTATGAGTGCGTCAGAATCCCGGTGGATACCATAGTGCCCGATAGCTGGCGTTGTGGGGAGTGCCAAATCAACACTCCCAAGGGCAGGGACCCTTCGACGCCGGTCTGCGTATCGCGGGCATACTTGGATGTCCAGGCGAGAGCTAGGAGCGAGGAGCGCCTGCCGCAGCGAGAGCGCCCTCTATCGAAGGGCATGCGCGAGGATCCCATGTTCCTGGACGACACCGCGCACAATATCACAGCGGAGTTCAGCGAAATGGAGCTGCAACTCAGCGCGAAGTCCTACAAGGAGGAGCTGATCGAAGAGATCCGCAGGATGCAGGACGGGGTCTCCGAGGAACTGAGGTCGCTCAAATCGGAGGTGCGTAGCCTTTGTACCGAGCTGAAGGAGGTCCGACGGGAAATGTCCGACTTCCGCGTCTGCGTCGCCGGCGTGTCCGCGCGCATGGACGGGCTCGAGGGGCGCCTCGACGCCGTCGAGCGGCAGCGCGCCGCCGAGCCCGAGCCGCGCGCTGTCGCCGACCTGCAGGCCACCGTGTGCCGGCTGCAGCGGGAGCTCGCCGAGCGGGACCAGGACGCGCTGCTCGCGGACCTCGAGATCGGCCACCTGCCGGAGGAGCGCGGCGAGAGCGTGCTGCACGCCGTCACCGTGCTGGCCGCCAAGCTCGGCGTGCCGCTGGAGGAGCGCGACGTCGTGTTCGCGGAGCGCGTCGGGGTCGCGCAGGGCGCCGCCGCGGCGGGCCAGCGCGTGCCGCCGCGCCGCGTCGTGGTGCGGCTGGCGCGCCACGACCTGCGCGACCGGCTGCTGCAGGGCGCGCGCGTGCGCCGCACGCTGACGGCCGCCGACGCCGGCGCCGCGCCCGCGTCCGCGCCGGACGCTGCACGGCGCATCTACGTGAACGAGCGGCTGACGCGGGGTAACCGGCACTTGTTTTACCGCGTCCGGGAGGAGTGCCGCCGGGCGCAGTGGAGGTTCGCGTGGACCAAGAGGGGCCGGGTGTACGCGAGGCAGGCCGACGGCAAGCCGGCCTATCCCATCCGATCGGAGGACGACGTGGCGAGGGTTTTTGGGATTTCACCTGTTGGATAATTCTAAATTTATTTACCGCTAACTATGTGTTGACATTCGCCGCTGTGGTTGGTTTTGTCTATGTGTGTTTGTATAACTTTGGTACTGGGGCGCAAAACACGCCAAGGTTCTTTTTAGGTTTCACTGGACCGACACTCGTAGCAAACACAAAGTGTCCTTTACTCATATTTAATGCAGGGATTAACTTTTTTAAATTAATTAACCAGTCAAACATTTATGCACTATATTACTTCATGAGTCCTATTTTAACATATTATTATTTGGGTATTTACTTCTATCTTTTTATAATTATAATAATACAATACTTACAAACAATTGCTATATTGCACAATTTTTATAATTTATTGATTTTTCTAGTAACCCATTACCTTAATATTCACTATAAAAATACCAATGTTTTATCTGTCAGTGTTAGCCCATGCCAAGACCAAAACTTCCTTTAACGAATGTCAAAGTTGGTTTGTTTAATGCAGGGTCACTTGGCACACGCCATGAAGAATTTATAGTAGCTATGGAAGATCTTGATCCGGACATCATGGCTATAAATGAAACATGGTTGAGCAACGGACAGAATGAGAAGGCTCCTAAAATACCTGGTTTCAGATTAATCCTACAACCGAGACCTAGCTGTATCAAGAACGGACGGGGCGGTGGGGTGGGCTTTTATGTGAGAAAAGGTATCAATGCGCGAGTATGTACATACCCAGTTGTTACCTCTGTGGAACAACTTTGGCTCAGATTGCATGTTGTCGGCAAGTGCATTATTATTGGTACTGCCTACCGGCCGCCTGACCAACGAGATGTCATGGGATTTTTAGATGCTCTGACTGATTCGATTACTTCTTTTTCTCCTAAGTGTGACAACCTTATATTGATGGGAGACCTAAACATAAACATTCTTGAGCCTACTTCAAGCAAATTTCAATTATTAAATCAATTTCTACATAGTCTTAATTTAAATCAAATAATCACAGAGCCAACTCATTTTACAGACCATAGTCAAACTCTTATTGACATAGTATGCACCGATGCAAAGTCAAGAAAAACTACAGTTAAACATATCCCTTCTCTAGGTAAGCATGCCATGGTGATAGTAGAATTCTTCATAAAAAAGGAAAAGATTCCAGCACGTTTAGTGACTTACAGGCCCCTAAAGGATATTGTTATGGATTTGTTTCTATCAGACCTTAATTCAGTTAACTGGGAGTATTTCTCAACAAATTTAGATCTAAATATACTAGTTTCATCACTAACTTGCACTATTATAACACTATTTGATCTCCATGTCCCAATCAAAACTGTAAGGTTCAAAAGTCTGCCCCATCCTTGGATAACAGACACAGTAAAATCAATGATGAAAATTCGGGATGAATATCATGTGAGGTATAAGGCAGATCAGACTGATGTTTTAAAAATTTGTTATAAGAATATGAAGCAAACTGTAACAATGGCTCTGGAGAGTGATAAAATAGCCTACTTTAAATACAATATAAATAATAATAAGAATAATGCAAAAAAGCTTTGGAAAAATTTAAAAAAAGATATCTTACCTAATAAAAAAGAAGCCACTGAGATCCCGCCACACCTCCATAACCCCGATCAGATCAACTCTCATTTTCTTGATGTCCCTGGAGCAGATTTCGTAGATATTTCACGCCTCACTTATTATGAGTACCACAGGAACGGACCTGAGACTTTCTCACTTGAACCTGTAACTGAAGACATAGTACTTAAAGTCATTAACAGTTTCAAATCGAATGCTCGGGGAGTGGATGGCATATCATTGGAGATGCTTAAACTAACCCTGCCACAGTCTTTACACGCAATAACTGCTATAATTAATCAATCATTAACCAGTGGTATTTTCCCCGATGCTTGGAAAGTTGCAGTAATAAAGCCAATCCCTAAAAACAATCAGCCCAGCTCTCTTGGGGATTTGCGACCAATAAGCTTGCTTCCCAGTCTTTCAAAAATATTGGAGAAAGTGGTTAGTATGCAAATGGTAAAGTTCCTCGAGACAAACAACATCCTGCCTCAGCAACAGTCAGGTTTTCGTAGGGGACATAGCACCACATCTGCACTCCTCGATGTGGTGGATGGTCTCCTGGCAGCCCTGGACAAGGGAATGTGTAGCATCCTCGTTTTATTGGACTTTTCAAGGGCATTTGATTCAATAAACATCCCACTTTTACTATCAAAGCTGGCTTTTTATGGTTTTGACCCAAAATGTATAAATTGGTTTTCAAGTTACCTAAGCAATAGGTCCCAATATGTAGAACTTGAGGCTCCCACTGGCGGCACATCCAAGTCCTCACTTCGCCCAGTCCCTCGCGGTGTGCCACAAGGTTCTATACTTGGGCCTATCCTCTTCATCTTGTACAGTGCAGACATAATTAACGACATTGCTTTTTGCCAATTTCACCTGTATGCCGACGATCTGCAGCTTTACCACTCGTTCATGCCAGCAGATACTGCCAAAGCTGTAAATGAAGTAAATATGGATTTAGCCACTGTTTCTTGCTGGTCAAAATTCAACTCATTAGTCTTAAATCCAAGAAAATCTAAATTTTTAGTGTTCAGTACCAAAAATAGACTAAAAAAACTAGATATTTCATGTCTTAATGTAAATATTAATGGTGAACCTGTTGAATATGTAAAAGAAGCAAAAAATCTAGGCCTTACCTCGGACAGCTGCCTGCGATTTGAAAGTCATGTGGCTGAAAGTGTGCGTAACTGTTTTTATCGACTCAGGTTACTGTACAAGATTCGTAATTACTTGTGTGAAGAAGTTCGCATCACACTGTGCGAATCTTTGATCTTATCACGTTTAAACTACTGTGATGTAGTGTATGGACCATGTCTACTAAGTCACACTAAAGGGTTAATCCAGCGTGTCCAAAATGCATGCGCCCGCTTCTGTTTCCATATTCCTCCTCGAACACATGTCACCCCTTATTTGAATGGAGCTAGTATGCTGAAAATGGAGGGTCGTAGGAAACTCCATCTTGCAACTCTCCTTTTTGGCCTCATTGATAGGAAAACCCCAACGTACTTATATAAAAAACTTGCCTGGGCGTATGAAAATTCACGGCATTCAAACCGAACATGCACCAAGGTGTTTCTAACGCCGAGACATAAATCCGTAGCTTTTAGAGGTTCGTTTCGGTTTGCTGCTTCTCGGTGTTGGAACGACCTTCCCCCACCAATTCGTAACCTGAAAACCATCGTAATGTTTAAATGCATACTCAAAAAAGAACTCATGGCATTACAGATGCTATCGTGGCAGGGTTTTTCCTAGGTAGGTACTATACTAACCAAACACCACGTAACTTACTTGGTACAGACGGTCTGTAAGATCAAAGAGCCATCCTTTCAGCAGGTCAGCCAATTGCATGGTGAATTGGTGAGGTTTCGCATGGATTCTCGTAATCCTTGACCACTGTACAAACGCGAACACTACCTAGGTATATTCTACTTCTCACTGCACTGTTAACTCCACACACCATTTTGCGCACTGTTTCTGCGAATTGCATTTCTTATTTCATTTCATTTCTTAATTCATTTTATTTTAAAAGCTAAAACTAAATAAAAATCCAACCACATTTTGCTGGAATGGTTCAAACAAAACAAAATTTTTTTTACTTGTTTGAACTTGTTTGTTTCCGCGCCGCGCCACCGCACCGCCGTCGCTCCGTTAGCCACAGATACAATAAACCACCGCTTTTACTGAACGCTACGTGTAGCCGCGCTCTGTCACCGCAGAACAAAGATAAAATAAAGAGGTATCATGAATTCTAGAAACTGGACTAACTCCACTATGTGTGAGTTGTGATCCTGCAGAGGTCCCGTAAAAACTTCCGTTTATTTTGCTTGAGCTAAAAACTCCTTGTTTAATCCATGCCATTGACCTTGCCGTGAAATAAATTCCACTCTATGCTTTTATTAAACAAAAATCTAAATACCTTTCCGCTTTAAAAAATGTTGTTTGCCTAGTACTAACCTGTACAACTGCTCTCTGTGTGTGCGCTATGTGTTACTTATGTGTCAACTTATGTATGCATAATTATTCATTGCCACGTGTTGCCACGCGACGGGTTGGTTGATACTCGTCAACCGTGATGCCACTCACTGGTTCTATCTGAAAACCAGCGCCGCTTCACTCTGTGGAGCGGCATAAAAGCTGAGATGGGACCCGTTTTGGCTCACGCACACGTACAATGCGGTACTGCTTTCAGCGAAAAATATGTTGTTCTTTTAGTTTTATGGATAGGCTAGGTATGTATCTCTCTTTCTATTTGTTTAAAAACCTGTTTCTAGTTTCAATTTTATCTGTGTATGCCTACTTTATTCTGAGGTACCTACCTAATCCTGTAATTTGTATCTTTGTTCTATATAATATATATATTTATATATCTACCTATATAATACAAACTGTATGTACTGATTTGCTCGTGTTGTATTTTTGTGTGTGTGTGTCCGAAATAAATGCTTTTTCTTTCTTTCTTCTTTCTTTTCTTTATGAAATAACGGGGTGCATTTGTCAGGACTGTTGTAGCATTTTGAAGATTATTTTCAGGTTTTTGGTCGTTTTTAAGAAGTGATTTTTGGATTAAATTGGTTGGGAGTTTTTGTTCTTTTATTTTGTCTTCGATAAAGGTTTGAGGAATGACTTTCTTCACCGTTTGAGATCAGTGGTATTGCGTACCTTTTTCTGTTATGTCTACGCCTCACTAAATTGACCCCACTAAGTTAAACCAGTTTAAATTCGATTGGAACCACACTGGAGCTTCAATATTGTAGGTCAAGTCAAGATTAATATGAGGATGAGGTTATGGGTCAACTTACAATAATGTAAACTGCTTCGCACATGATTTTAGCACCTAAGCTGGCAGAAGGCCATGCGGTTGACCTTGGTCTCTCCACTTTCACACATGTTTACACACGCCAGCGCACTGTGCCCGGTTTCCAGCCTTCGTTGGAAGATCTACACGATCGTCTCAGCTGTTCAGCCCTTAAAGATAAAGGGCATCCGGAAAGTTAGCTTCGAGCTTGGGAATTGCTCCCAAGTGCCCACGCCACCATCCCTAAAGGGCAACCAAACCGCTTCCACTTTTAAGGTCGACCGCGGCACGATGGACTAATCAGTGTCTCCTGACGGTTTCAGAAGACACTTCCTTCGGCAACGCCTGGTACTCATTAGTATTCATGTGATCTGTTGGGCCCCTTTCAGGCCCAACGTTTCCCGGTTGAAAAGCCGGCCGAACTCGCGGGAAAAGTACAGAACATGAATACTAACGCCCGTACATCGAGCTCGCTAGCATGATCAGGGGCCTTATGCTTACTTCGAGCGAGATTATCTCACGGTGGAGATGACGTCATATCTCGTTCAATAACTCGTTGACGTTGTGTCTCGCATGAACTTTGTATGAGAAAATTGGGGAGTTAGATAGTGAGAATGGGGATAAATAGTTATCGAACGAGATATGACGTCATCTCTAACGTGAGATAATCTCTGTCGAAGTGAGCATAAGGCCCCAGGCCAACAGATAAAAATTCATCTACCAACATTACAGACAGTGTTGCTATCTCACAAAACTAATTTATGTTCAAAGAATCTCACTTTCTTGTCCATGAACTCGTGCGCCTTTCAGCTGTTTTCTGAAAGCTCGTTCAAACGTAATCGGATGTCAAGTCACTCGCCATTTCAGCTATTACATCGAATTAGATAGAGATAGCAAGTGACTTGACATCTGTACCCCAAGTATGAGTTTTGCTTACCATATTTGGTTTTTCGTTTTTGTTCCGTGTTCATTGCGGGTTTTGTATGAAGACGCGATAACCCTATCGAGATACCGATATGGAACTTTATGTTCTACTACTAATTTTCATCATACTTGCAACATTAAGTTCCGTATCTGTATCTCTATCGCGTCTTCATACAAAACCCGCAATGAATACGGAACAAAAACGTAAAACGAAAAACCAAATATGGTAAGCAAAACTCATACTTGGGGTACTGATTACGTTAGATCGAGCCTTCAGAGACCGGCCGTTAGTCAGTTAGCGAAAAACTCAGACTTGGGGTACAAAATCGACAATAACTTGATGGAATGAAAAAAAAGTCAAAAATCAAAATTCATCTTATAATTTTTACAAAATCAACAACCTCTTAAATATACAACACCAACTAAAACTAGAAAAATTGAAAAATATTGCTTATTTTATTTTTAACCATATCAATTTCATTCTAACTTTTTTGTACAGGAGCATTTTAATAAAAACATTTGTACAATTTTTTTTTATACATCTAGCTGATGGAAATTAAGGCCCACCTGATGTTAAGTGGTAACCATCACCAATAACAAAGCATTGCCTCGCAAGTCACGCACGATAGGAACGTGTCCTACGATGCCCTGCCCTGCGTCCATCAACTTGAGGCATACAGATGTTAAGCCTCATGTGCCTGTAATTACACCGGCAACCACACTCTTCAAACCGAAACACAGCGTTGCTGCTTGGCGGCAGAAAAAGGCGTGGTGGTAGTACGCACCCGGACGAGCCACACACAAAGAGCTCTCCAATTCTTATAAAATTAACCAATTAATTATAATAATATTGTGTATGTAAAAAATTGGGTTAAAATTTCAGTAATTACATTTCAGTTCTAGTTCTAGCCTAGTTATCGAAATCGCCTCAAGAGGCTCCTATCGAGCACTCGTTAGACACTCGTTTGAGCACATGTTATAGAATTTTTTAGGTTCTACGACATGCCGGTTTCCTCACGATGTTTTCCTTCACCGTTTGAGAGTACTGGCTCATTAGTGCACGAGGCGAGGTCATTACCAGGCCACTAGAGCTAGAGGTGTTTAAAATTTCAAAAAACAAATGGGAATCAAGAATTGTAGATAACTCATTCAGCGTTAGGGGCTACATTCACTCATGCCCCTATTTGCGGGACGCTGTAGTTCCTGGTACAGTGTTGTAGTTAGGGGCTACATTCACTCATGCCCCCATTTGCGGGACGCTGTAGTCCCTGGGACAGGGTTGTAGATAGAAAAGGAATGTAGCACCTATACCATCCACACAGTTAAGCCAGCCACGCACAGAAAAGACATACCCTCTGTTCATATGGGGCCATCCATAAATTACGTCACACGAATTTCATAATTTTTGACCCCTCCCCCGTTCTTGTCACCGCTGGTCACATTTGTGAGACCCCCCCCCCTACTTGTGATGTCAAATATTTAGGAATTTTACATTTAGAAATTTATGAAATTAAAACAGCAGGTTTAAATTTAGTGTTGTAATACTTAATGTATATTTTGAAAAAATGTGATGTCACAAAATTTAGGAACCCTCCCCACCCCTTGTCACATGTCGTCGACCCTCTCCCACCCTCTTAACGTGTGATGTAATTTATGGATGGCCCCTATTGATCGCTGAGCGCTCCATTAGCTTATCAGACCGATAAGTCTGTTGCTGTCTCTTTTCGTTTGCATGAGAGTGACAGAGACAAGTATACTCTATAGAGCCGCTATAGAATAGCAGGGAATATGAATAACTAGTGCCATACAAAAACCAACCTAATTACCTTAGACATAGGGAGGTATGGTGTTTCACTATTTAATAATTAAGTAATCACAAGTGCCTGTTATTTTCATTTAAACCCCCTTGGGCGATACAACTTGAACCCCCTAGTGGATTAAACTTGAACCCCCCTAGGGGGATAAAACTTGAACCCCTAGTAGTATAAAACTTGAACCCCTCTAGGGGATAAATCTTGAACCCCCTAGTGGATTAAACTTGAACCGCCCCAGGGGATAAATCTTGAACCCCCTTGGGGATTCAACTTGAACCACCAAGGAGATAAAACTTGAACCCCCCTAGGGGCTTAAACTTGAATCCCCCCTTCAACCCGCTTGGGGGTTAATCAAAATTTAATTTTAGTTATCTGAAACAATAATAAGAATAACAAAAAAATTTATCAATAACTTATATTTAAAAATTACCCAAATCAACCCCAAAAATGCTTATGGGGTAGACAAATAACAATGCTTAAAATAACGATAATCACATAATTATACCATATTCAGTAAGTAATCTTTCCTAAGGTTAATCACTTAACCCAAATAAAGTAATTTGACCCTAAAAGGAGTACCTTTGTTGTAAGATCATTAATAAACCCCTTTGAGCCCCTAAAAATGTTACCCTCAAGGCACAATTAACAATCTGACCCCAAAAATAGTATCTTTGGGATTAAATTAACCATCTGACCGTTACGGCTTAGTTAATAAATATGACCCCAAAAAAACTTTAGGGGTAAGTTCAGTAATTGAACCCCAAAGTAGTACCTTAATTTTCCCCCCAAACAGTACTTTAGGGGTAAGTTCAGTAATTGACCCCCAAAGTAGTACCTTCAATTTTTCACCCCTAATTCATTTAACATTCAATAATCCGCCACCGGCACAACAGAATTCAACCCCAAAGGCACCCCAACCCCGTAATCTCTAAAATTATAATCCTGCGTCCCATGTATGGTCCGCACATGGATCCTCATATAGCTGGGTCTGGTGAAGAACTTGCAGCATATATGGCACTGGTACTTCTTCAGACCCTGGTGCGTCTCCAGATGCCGTTTCAGCTTTCCCTTGGTGATGAAGCCTTTGCCACATTGCTGGCAGGAGAATGGTTTCTCTTTGGTATGGGTGAAGCTATGGAGTTTCAGATAGTAGTGGAGTTTGAAGGATTTTGAGCAGACCTGGAAGGGAAAATGTCTTAACACATTGAAACAAATAAGTCAAAGTCAAAGTCAACACTGTGAACGCGAAAAAAGAACAGCTGTTTCATACATTTTAGCCAGGTAGGTGTTAAACTTTTGTTTAGTTTGTATGGCTCGTCCGGGTGCGTACTACCACCGCGCCTTTTTCTGCCGCCAAGCAGCAACGCTGTGTTTCGGTTTGAAGAGTGTGGTTGCCGGTGTAATTACAGGCACATGAGGCTTAACATCTGTATGCCTCAAGTTGATGGACGCAGGGCAGTGCATCGTAGGGCACGTTCCTATCGTGCGTGTCTTACAAGCAATGCTTTGATATATGTGACGGTTACCACTTAACGTCAGTTGGGCCATCTGCTTGTTCCATCAGCTAGTTTTATAAAAAATATATGAAACTAACCTGACACGTATATTTCTTCTCTTCTTCTTTATCTAAATCCTCAACAGCAATTTTATATCCATGCGTCTTCAAATGTTCCTCCAAATAATAAAAATGTTGGAACACTTGACCGCATATATTGCAAATTCTGGATCTTTCGTCTGGGGGGTGAGAAAGGGGGGGTTCTGGAAGGGGGGCGGTGGAGGGTACGGGGTCTGGGGGGCCGTGTAGGGGGGCTTTGGGGATCTTGCGGGCGTTTTGGAGCACCATCGCTAAGACTGCATTTCGGTTTTCTTCTAGTATTCTGTAAAAGACATTTTTAATTTTTTATTAGTTTTATAGTGTTTACGAAATCACAAAGATTTGAATATAATCCCAAAAGCTATTATTCGAGTGGGATTTGAACACACGACTTCTCCGGGGCAAGTTAAGATATGGGGCAAGTTCCTGTATCAAGGGGAAGGTTGTTGGTTCAAATCCCACTCGGATAATAATTTTTGGGACTATATTAAAATAAAAGAGATTTTTATTCTAAAAATACAATAACACTTAAACATGCGAGGTAATATGAAATTACACTAATTATATACATATAATTATATTAATTAAACAACCACAAACATAAAATCATAAAAATAATGAATACAAATTAACAAAAGACAAATTATAATAAACGCTATAAAATAACGTGTATTATAAAACGACGTGTATTATCAAACGACACGTATATTATAAGACGACGTGTATTATCAAACGACACGTGTATTATAAGACGACGTGTATTATCAAACGACACATGTATTATTAAACGTCGTGTATTATAAAACAGTGTTATAAGCGTCAGTTACTCACAATCCTTCCTTCTGGTGAGATTTAAGATGCATCTGCACGTGCCAGCGAGTGTGGAACATGTTGGCGCAGACTGGACACTCATAGCGGAGGACGAACCTGCAATAATAGGTACAGTCAGCGACGTTAATAGAAAAGGAACTTTGTAAGAAGATATAGTGAATAAATAATAAATAAATATTGGTGGTTTTTTTTTACAACTAAAGCAGATGGCCCACTGCTGATGGATCAAGCAGATGGCCCACCTGATGTTAAGTGGTAACCATCACCTATAACAAAGCATTGCCTCGCAAGTCACGATAGTAACGGGCTCCATGCACTGCCCTGCGTTTATCATTTTGAGGCATACAGATGTTAAGCCTCATGTGCCTGTAATTACACCAGTAACAATTGAACCTTTTGACTTTTTTATGACAGCCTTCACAGCTCAGTTGGTAGTAGCTCTGCCTTCTGCGCCGTAGGCCGTGGGTTCGATCCCCACACAGTACAAACATTTGTGTGATGAACATAGATGTTTGTTCTCTGTCTGGGTGTATAATATTATAAGTATGTATTTACAAAAAAAATGTGTTTAAGTATTATATCAGCTATCTGGTTCCCATATTACAAGCTCTGGCTTAGTTTGGGGCGAGATAGTGTTGTGTGGAAAGTCCACTTATGTTTATGTATATGTTTGTTTGTTTTTAAAGTTAGTAGTTGTTTGACGGTAGTCAGCCAATTAAATGATGGACTTACCGTTCGCTGGAGTGGGTGACGATATGCCTCGCTAGTTTCGTTTGCGAGTTAAATCTCTTTGAACAAATATCGCAAATGAACATTTTTTCGTCGCTCGGCTTATGGTTTTTTCTGTGGTATAACTGAAAGTAAAAAAACTTATTTAAACACAGAAAAAGCACGAATGTGAGGCACGGTAGATATCTTTAAATACAGAAACTGCTTCAGGATTTTGATCCTCAGGCACGGTAGATATCTCTTAGACGAATTACAAGAGAGGACTGGTGGTCAAGTGGTAGCGGCCCCGCCTTCCGATCCTGAGGTCGTGGGTTCGAAACCGGACGTGCACCAATGAGGTTTTCTGTTCAAAAATGTATGTGCACAATGCCAGTACTCTTAAATGGTGAAGGAAAACATCGTGAGGAAACCGGCATGTCGTAGAACCTAAAAAGTTCTATTACATGTGTCAAGTGCTCGAAAGGAGCCTCGTGAGGCGCTCTTAAATTCCTTTCACCACACTGTTACGAAAGAAACTAGTGACACGACAAGATAGATAGAAACAGATTCACGTCTGTGAGGCACGGTAGTTATCCCCTCTTTAAATACAGAAACTGCTTCAGGATTTTTATCCACAGGCACGGTAGATATTTCTTAGTACCTACGAATTAATAAATCACCATTTTTTGAAGTTTTCAGGAGGGTAGTGAACGGAGCGCTCACATGCTCATTATGTGCCAAACCTTTAAAGTCAAAATTGGTTGCTTTAGTCATCTTAGAGCGCACGAAAGGCAAATTAACACATAAACATGCACCGGCATGGATGACATTATCATCATTATCATTCCATACGTGACAGGTTGCCGTATGTGTGTGTGCGTGTAAGGGGGTGAGAGGGTGAGGGTGTGTGTGTAGTATGTGTGGTATGTGTAGCATGTGTATGTGTAGCATGTGCATGTGTAGCATGTGTATGTGTAGCATGTGTATGTGTAGCATGTGCATGTGTAGCATGTGTATGTGTAGCATGTGCATGTGTAGCATGTGTATGTGTAGCATGTGTATGTGTAGCATGTGTATGTGTAGCATGTGCATGTGTAGCATGTGCATGTGTAGCATGTGTATGTGTAGCATGTGCATGTGTAGCATGTGCATGTGTAGCATGTGCATGTGTAGCATGTGCATGTGTAGCATGTGCATGTGTAGCATGTCCATGTGTAGCATGTGCATGTGTAGCATGTGCATGTGTAGCATGTGTATGTGTAGCATGTGTATGTGTAGCATGTGTATGTGTAGCATGTGCATGTGTAGCATGTGCATGTGTAGCATGTGCATGTGTAGCATGTGTATGTGTAGCATGTGCATGTGTATGTGTAGCATGTGTAGCATGTGCATGTGCATGTGTAGCATGTGTATGTGTAGCATGTGCATGTGTGTGTGTAGCATGTGTAGCATGTGCATGTGTAGCATGTGTATGTGTAGCATGTGTATGTGTAGCATGTGTATGTGTAGCATGTGTATGTGTAGCATGTGTATGTGTAGCATGAGTATGTGTAGCATGTGCATGTGTAGCATGTGTATGTGTAGCATGTGTATGTGTAGCATGTGTATGTGTAGTATGTGTATGTGTTGTATGTGTATGAGGGTGTGTATGTGTTGTATGTGTAGTATATGTATATGTAGTATGTGTATGTGTAGCATGTGTATGTGTAGTATGTGTAGTATGTGTATAATGTGTAGTATGTGTATGTGTAGAATGTGTAGTATGTGTATGTCTTGTATATTTACCATAGGTCCTCTATCTTTGTAGTGCCGGCCGCATAGGGTACAGTAATAGGGTTTCGGTCCCGTATGTGTGGCTTCATGCTCCGCTCTCGCCTCCTACAAATAATTCACATTATCTACACTAATATTATAAAGAGGAAAGATTTGTATTTTTGTATGTAACGAATAGGCTCAAAAACTACTGGTCCGATTTCAAAAATTCTTTCACCATTAGAATGCTACATTATCCCTGAGTAACATAGGCTATATTTATTACTAAAAAAATGATCGATACAAGTTTTCCTACTCAAAAGTTTGCTTATGTACAAAAAGTAAAGCAAACTTTTAAGTAGGAAAACATGTATCGATCAAAATGATTTTTTTACTAAACTGTGTGCAATGTGATTGCACACAAAATGGTTGATTGTGATTTTTTGAAAATGACTTAAGTGATTTTATATCTTTCAATATGTCGAAACGTGCGGGCGAGAGTCACATTAGCTCTTGTCTTCGCCATAAGACGTTTCAAAGTGATCCATGTGATTTAACAAGAACCGTTTCGATTTTGATTTTGATTTGGTTATCCCACCTGATCCAGCTGAGGTTCAAGACAGTAATTGCATCGTATGACCAGTTCCTCCCCTTCATGAGACTTTTGGTGGACCTGCAGCGTTTCTATATGAAGGAATCTGAAATATTATGTATAAAATAACATTATGAGAGTGAATGAAGCGAAAGAGGTGTGTAAGGACCGTAGCAAGTGGAAATCCGTGGCCTCTGCCTACCCCTATGGGGAACAGGCGTGATTTTATGTATGTATGTAAATAACATTAGTAGAGCTCTTTGTGTGTGTCTCGTCCGGGGAAGGACTACCACCATGCATATTTCTTCCAAGCAGCGTTGCTGTGTTTCGGTTTGAAGAGTGTGGTTGCCGGTGTAATTACACGCACATGAGGCTTAACATATGTATGCCTCAAGTTGATGGACGCAGGGCAGTGCATCGTAGGGCACGTTCTCATAGTCCGTGACTTGCGAGGCAACGCTTTGCAAGTGTTAAGCCGAAGGGTTAAGCCAATTTAAGACGGAAGGTCATGGCTTGGATAGCTTAAGCTACGTACTTCTTGCCGCAGTACTCGCAGCAGTGCTTGCGCGTGCGTCCCTTCTTCAGCTTCGGGTCCATTTTCTTGTTCGGTTTCTTGAGAAGTTTAATTTTCGCGTTCTCAATCTTAGAATTTGATCTGAAAAAGAAAACATTTACATAAAAAACAAAACAAATCCTTACTAATATAAACGCGAAAGTTTGTAAGTATGGATGGATGGATGTTTGTTACTCTTTCACGTAAAAACTACTGAATGGATTCTAATGAAACTTTACAATAATATAGCTTATATATCAGAATAACACATAGGCTACAATTTATAAAGATATTGTGTGGCTAATCCTGCGCAGACGAAGTCGCAGGCACCAGATTGTAAATAAATAAATATTGGTGGACTTTCCACACAGCACTATCTCGCCCCAAACTAAGCCAAAGCTTGTGATATGATAACCAGATAGCTGCTAAAAATGAAATGAAATGAAATTTCATTTGACAGCCTTCACAGCTCAGTTGGTAGTAGCTCTGCCTTCTGCGCCGTAGGCCGTGGGTTCGATCCCCACACAGAACAAACATTTGTGTGATGAACATTGATGTTTGTTCTCTGTCTGGGTGTTATATAATATTATAAGTATGTATTTACAAAAAAAGTATATATGTATTATCTCAGCTATCTGGTTCCCATATTAAAAGCTTTGGCTTAGTTTGGGGCTAGATAGTGCTGTGTGGAAAGTCCACCAATATTTATTTATTTATTTATTTCATTAGTATTATATTACTGTTTTTTCGCGTTCACAGTGTTGGTTCCTTAGAAAAAGTGATTCATATTGATGGGTACTTTAGCCCCCTGAAGTTTTCGGTACTAGTATTTTCCCTGTATATCTAGTTCCCATACACAACGTGTAACATAATACCCCTATAAGGCCAAAGACCAAGTGATCAGACCAAGCACTGGAATACTTTGACGTGTGCAAAGGTTGAATACTTCGATTTTGAAATTCCGTTACAAAAGTATAATTATAATTCTCAGAAATTTGCAACAACCCTGATAATGTGTACGTGAGCTTGGTACATTTGGTGGCAGTTCTCGTACCTATTTTATCTACAGTTCAAAATTAAAGGTCAAAAACCATTGCTTAGTTTGGGGCTTTTTTTTTTAAATACATACTTATCAATATATAATAACACCCAGACAGAGAACAAACATCTATGTTCATCACACAAATGTTAGTTCTGTGTGGGGATCGAACCCACGGCCTACGGCGCAGAAGGCAGAGCTACTACCAACTGAGCTGTGGAGGCTGTCTATTTATTCAAAGGAATCTACGTTTTCAGTTAACAAGCATTTATAAATAGATTACTGGCACTAGTGGTCTAGTGGTAGCGGCCCCGCCTTCCGATCCTAAGGTCGTGGGTTCGAAACCGGTCGTGCACCAATGAGTTTTTCTGTTCAAAAATTCATGTGCACAATGCCAGTACTCTGAAGGAAAACATCGTGAGGATACCGGCATGTCGTAGAACCTAAAAAGTTCTATAACATGTGTCGAGTGCTCGAAAGGAGCCTCTTGAGGCGCACATAAAGTCCTTTCACCACACTGTTTCGAAAGAAACTAGTGACACGACAAGAGAAAGAGCAAGAAAAGAAGCATTTTTGTAATTACCTTTTAAGTTTATCTTCAGGCTCATCATTTTCTTCCTCAGATTTGATATCAGCGCCCTCTGGTTTAATTCTATCTTCGCCTGAAATTAACAGTTTTTTTTATACAACTAGCTGATGGAACAAGCAGATGGCCCACCTGATGTTCAGTAGTAACCATCACCTATAACAAAGCATTGCCTCGTAAGTCACGCACGATAGGAACGTGCCCTACGATGCACTAACGCGTCCATCAACTTGAGGCATACAGATGTTAAGCCTCATGTGCCTGTAATTACACCGGCAACCACACTCTTCAAACGGAAACACAGCGTTGCTGCTTGGCGGCAGAAGGCGGCGTGGTGGTAGTACTTCCCCGGACGAGCCACACACAGAGATCTAATACTCTTAAAAGTTCATTAACCTTGTTAGTACCAGGTGATGGTTACCACTGCCTGGTATGCCTCTTATTTAACAGTCTGTCCATATGAACATGAAAATACCTTCAAAAATTAAACGAGCGAGGTTATCTGACGGTTGTCAGCGTGTTAATACGTACCGACCCAGGTTTCGTCATGCGTTAACACGTGCCGATGCATCTTGCTCGCTGTAATGAAGCCGCGACCGCAAACGTAGCAGGAAAATGGCTTCTCACCTAAAGAAATAAAGTTCATTATAGCATAGCATATTACAAATCAAACGAAAATGTATTAAATAAATAAATATTGGTGGACATTTCACACAGCACTATCTCGCCCCAAACTAAGCAAAAGCTTGTGATATGGGAACCAGATAGCTGATATAATACAATATACTTTTTTCTTCTAAATACAGACTTTTATAATCTACACTAATATTATAAAGAGGAAAGATTTGTATTTTTGTTGTTTTGTATGTAACGAATAGGCTCAAAAACTACTGGTCCGATTTCAAAAATTCTTTCACCATTAGAATGCTACATTATCCCCGAGTAACATAGGCTATATTATATTTTCAAAAAAGTCAGGGATCCTTACTAAAACTCCAATAATGTAACCCAAGGTGGAAAACAAAAACCTAACATCGCGTGCGCTGCGAAAACTATTGATGATAGAACAAAATAATGTACTACGATTTTGTAGAACACGTCATCATCTACAAAAAATGTCGCAACAGCATATGTCTAACTATTATAGTTATGTCACAATAAGTGTTCTTTTATTATAAAAAATTAATTTAAATGCCGCCGCCAGAAAAGGGTCTTTATTTGTACCTTGGTATTAATCCTTATCCAAATAAATCATTTCATAATTAAGACGGTTTCAATACCTATAGATTACTTCTTAAATTTTTCAAATCGGACATTCCATTCAAAAGATATGACGAAATTAAAAATGTTAACGGGTCCACGGGTCACGCACAGGGTGCGATTTCACTCACTCAGGGAGAAGGGCGTGCAAATGTATGAAATAACTAGACGCGAGGCTTGAACCCACGGTCTAAGTTTATCCTAAAATGTTCAAAAAATTTATGACCACCCATGCGAAGCTGGGACAGCCCGCTAGTATTATATAACACCCAGACAGAAAACAAACATGTATGTTCATCACACAAATGTTTTTCTGTGTGTTTCTGCGTAAAAGACTTTTTAAAATCAAAGTCAAAAGGTATTTATTCAATAAAATCACAAGGATCACTTTGAAACGTGCTAAAGCTAGGTGACTCTAGGTGCCAGTTCCACGCGACCAAAGCCTAGAAGAACAGCCAACAAACTTACGGCTTGGTTCCTACCGCTCTTTTGTATGATCCTTGTTACAATCCTATACTACTAAAGCGAAAGTTTGTAAGTATGGATGGATAGATGTTTGTTACTCTTTCACGTATAAACTACTGAATGTATTTTAATGAAACTTTACAATAATATAGCTTATACATCAGAATAACACATAGGCTACAATTTATTAAGATATTGTGTGAATTGTCCAAAATATGACGATAAGTGTCAAGTAAGTAGAAAAAAATCTACCATCTGCGAGCTATTCTGGCGTGCGCTGCCAAAACCGCTAGATTTACACATATGTACTACGCCACGCTGATATAAGCTACTCGAAATACTAATCCTGCGCAGACGAAGTCGCGGGCACCAGCTAGTGTAATATAATATTGAAATACTTACCAGTATGCGTCCTCATATGAACCTTCAGATAAGATTTGCTGCTGAAACTCCGCTTACACAGATCACAGGACCCCGTACCACGCCCCCTCTTCTTGGCAGGGGGGGAATGTGGGGGGGAGGGGGATTCCAGGATGGGGGACCGCGCCCAGCCCCCGGGGGGGAAGTATTCCTCGTCGTCCGTGGGGGGGTCTGACGGCGCCCTGGAAAGTAAACATATACCCTCTTACATTGCCTTAAAATCTGCCATTTATGAAACATATCAGATGTTCAGCTACAAAATCTGATTACAGCTAAGTAAAGCCATGACGGAAAGACTAACTAAGCCATGACGGTAAGTTATAGTATGACAGAAGGCTACGGGAAACTGAATATTGGATAATTAATCTTTCGTCTTTCCAAGCTTGAATATTGCAGATGTTAAGCTATGACAGCGGGTGGCGTTAAGCCATGACGGAAAGACCAAATAAGATGACGGAAACTTAACTTAAGCTCTGAGGTGGAAGGCTATGACAGCTGGTGGCGTTAAGCCATGACGGAAACACCAAATA
Source organism: Chloroclysta siterata (assembly GCA_932294275.1). Lineage (NCBI taxonomy): Eukaryota > Metazoa > Arthropoda > Insecta > Lepidoptera > Geometridae > Chloroclysta > Chloroclysta siterata. Next base: position 7,199,985 of record OW028595.1, read on the forward strand.
AGCCATGAAAGAAACTTAACTTAAACTCTGAGATGGTAGGTTATGACAGCGGGTGACGTTAAGCCATGACGGAAAGACCAAATAAGCCATGAAAGAAACTTTACTTAAACTCTGAGATGGTAGGTTATGACAGCGGGTGACGTTAAGCCATGACGGAAAGACCAAATAAGCCATGACGGAAACTTAAGCACTGAGATGGAAGGCTACAGGAAACAGAACATTCACGATAACCCACCTTTCCTCTTTCAACGGTCCCTCTTCATCGTCTGAGGAGTCAGGTGCCGGCTCGAAGGCATCATCGAAGACCTCCGATATCGGAAGAAGATCCGGATCCTCTTGTTCTTCTAACTTAACTTCCACTTCAAGCTTCCCTTTGTAGACGTCATCGGCAAACTCAAATTTGATAGGCACGGACTCCTTGGAAAAAAAAATCTTTTTTATTAAAATTATTAGACATATTTTAAGAGTGGTAGAGCTCTTTGTGTGTGGCTCGTCCGGGGAAGTACTACCACCACGCCTTTTTCTGCCGCCAAGCAGCAACGCTGTGTTTCGGTTTGAAGAGTGTGGTTGCCGGTGTATTTACAGGCACACGAGGCTTAACATCTGTATGCCTCAAGCTGATGGACGCAGGGCAGTGCATCGTAGGGCACGTTCCTATCGTGCGTGACATACGAGGTGACATGCTTTGTTATAGGTAATGGTACCAGTCAACATAAAGTGGGCCATCTGCTTGTTCCATCAGCTAGTACACCCAGAAAGAGAACAAACATCTATGTTCATCACACAAATGTTAGTTCTGTGTGGGGATCGAACCCACGGCCTACAGCGTAGAAGGCAGAGCTACTACCAACTGAGCTGTGAGGACTGTCAATGTCTTGTTTTTATTTTTTATACAACCAGCAGATGGAAAAAGCAGATGGCCCACCTGATGTTAAGTGGTAATGTTAAGTGGCGCACGAAAGGAACGTGCCCTACGATGCACTGCCCTGCGTCCATCAACTAGAGGCATACAGTTAAGCCTCATGTGCCTGTAATTACACCGGCAACCACACTCTTCAAACCGAAACACAGCGTTGCTGCTTGGCGGCAGAAAAAGGCGTGGTGGTAGTACTTCCCCGGACGACCCACACACAAAGAGCTCTGAAATTCGCTCAATCAAACATACCTTTTCATCTTTCTTCTTTTCGTCCTCGACCTTGGCCGCATCAGGTTCTTTTGAGGCCTCGGGAGGCCTTTCGGAGGCCTCCGGAGGCCAATCCCAGAGGTCCTCGGTTTTAGGCTTCTTGACTTCCTCTAGTTTAAGTTGATCTTCCAAATCGGTCAAGTAAGGAAGGATAGCATTGTAATCTGGAATTTAATTTTATGTTCAAAGTCAATGTCTATAGGTATTTATTCAATAACTAGCGACCCGCCCCGGCTTCGCACGGTTATTGTGGGGTATCCCTAAGAGATAGACATATACCATCGCGGACTTTTTTGCAGACCTTTTTAAGGTGTACAATACTGTAGTTTATTATTTTGATCTATCTCGTAGGGTTCAGCCAGCGTTTGTAATGTAAGTAGGGTTGCCAGATGGCCGGGAATTCCGGGAAAGTCCCGGAATTTCACGTGTGGTCCCGTGTCCAGTAATTACACTTTACTGTCCCGAAATTCATGATCACTAGTTCTTTTCCACAAATTAACGACACCACGTCGCGGCGCGCATACCTAGGTACAACTAAAAATTTTAATATACGATTGTGTATGGTATGGATACGAATTGCAGTGTGTTAATTAATATCTAGATTTTATCAAAAATAAATATGTTTTTAAAGTCATTGGTTTTTCCTTAAGTCTAAAAAAGTACCTAACTAGTAATTTTGCCTAATATTTTTTCTATTGCCCGTCCAACAGCAAACATTTGTAGTTGGATTTGGACTCTAATAACTCCAACTACGTTTGTGACTCCAGAAATGTCCAGGAAATGATAAGCCCGTATCTGGCAACCCTAAATGTAAGCGCAAAAAAATATGTTATTTACGGCATCACATTAGAAACCTCTTAAATTATCAGTGTTTCTCTACTATATTATGCATGTATTTATACAAATAAACCTTCCTCTTGAATCACTCTATCTATTAAAAAAACTGCATCAAAATCCGTTGCGTAGTTTTGAAGATTTAAGCATACATAGGGATATAGGGACAGAGAAAGCGACTTTGTTTTATACTATGTAGTGATAGTGATATCACAAGGATCACTTTGAAACGTCTTAAAGCTAGGTGACTCTAGGTGCCAGTTCCACGCGACCAAAGCCTAGAAGAACAGCCAACAAACTTGGAACAGGGATCATACAAAAGAACTGTAGGAACCAAGCCGTAAGGCAATAAAACCCAATGCGTGGAACTGGCACCTTTAACACGTTTCTTAGCGGCGATGGGCTTGCAACCTGTCACGTATGGAATGCCAACCACTGCAAAAGTGGGTATGTGCCAATTGTTAAGTTTGGACGTACCTCTGACTACCTCTTAGACGTCTCCAAAGAATCTGAAGTTAGTTCTTGGTACTAAGAGATCTAAGGGGATATCTACCGTGCCTGGGGATGAAAGTCGTGAAGCTGTTCATTTTTAGAGTTCCGTGCCCAAAGGGTAAAACGGGACCCTATTACTAAGACTCCGCCGTCCGTCTGTCTGTCTGTCTGTCTGTCCGTATGTCACCAGGCTGTAACTCATGAACCGTGATAGTTAGACAGTTGAAATTTTCACAGATGATGTATTTCTGTTGCCGCTATAACAACAAATACTAAAAAACAGAATAAAATAAATATTTAAGGGTGCTCCCATACAACAAACGTGATTTTTTTGCTCGATATTGATAGCGGCAACAGGTAGACGCTTGAAATATTCACAGAATATTTAGTTTTATATTAATTTTAAAAATAAATAATTAAATTAAAATAAAGTTAATATTTAAGGGGGGCTCCCATACAACAGACGTGATTTTTTTGCCGTTTTTATCGATAATGGTACGGAATGCTTCGTGCGCGAGTCCGACTCGCACTTGGCCGGTTTTTATTGACCCTTGTGATTTAACAGAACAAAATTGAATCTGGCAAAGAATTCGATGACAAAAACCGTGGCGCCAAAATATCAGTTTGAGAAAAAAAGTGGAGTTTGCTAATAGATGATACAAATGTCTTTTGACCATGTCTGTCTCTCCAGTTGGTACCAAGCGAGCGAAGCCACGGGCGTAAGCTAGTAAATCATAATAACTCACCATATGGTTCTCCTTCCAACTTTTGGTCCAAATGCTTCTTATCAAAGTGCTTTGTAAGTAGCTCGAATCTAAAAAATATACATCTATTAACAGCACCGTTGTCTAATGGGAGTTACTCCATCTTCTGATCGTAAATATAAATCCTACTAATATTATAAACGCGAAAGTTTGTAAGTATTGATGGATGGATGGATGGGTGGATGGATGTTTGTTACTCTTTCACGTAAAAACTACTGAATGGATTTTAATGACCCTACAATAATATAGCTTATACATCAGAATAACATATAGGCTACAATTAATAAAGATATTGTGACTAATCCTGCACAGACGAAGTCGCGGGCACCGGCTTGTCGTAAATATAAATAACTAACTGGTGCCCGCGACTTCGTCTGCGCAGGATTAGTATTTCGAGAAGCTTATATTAGCGTGGCGTAGTACATATGTGTAACTCTATAGCGGTTTTGGCAGCGCACGCCAGAATAGCTCGCGGATGGTAGATTTTTTTCCTACTTACTTGACACTTATTTTGGACAATTCATACAATCACTACATAGTATAAAAAAAGTCGCTTTCTCTGTCCCTATATCCCTATGTATGCTTAAATCTTTAAAACTACGGAACGGATTTTGATGCGGTTTTTTTTATAGATAGAGTGATTCAAGAGGAAGGTTTATATGTATAAATACATGCATAATATAGTAGAGAAACACTGATAATTTAAGAGGATTCTAATGTGATGCCGTAAATAACATATTTTTTTGCGCTTACATTACAAACGCTGGCTGAACCCTACGAGATAGATCAAAATAATGTACTACAGTATTGTACACCTTAAAAAGGTCTGCAAAAAAGTCCGCGATGGTATATGTCTATCTCTTAGGGATACCCCACAATAACCGTGCGAAGCCGGGGCGGGTCGCTAGTATCTTTATAAATTGTAGCCTATGTGTTATTCTGATGTATAAGCTATATTATTGTGAAGTTTCATTAAAATCTATTCAGTAGTTTTTACGTGAAAGAGTAACAAACATCCATCCATCCATCCATCCATACTTACAAACTTTCGCGTTTATAATATTAAGTAAGGATTAATTAATTGGTGGACTTACCACACATCTAGCCCCAAACTAAGCGAAAGCTTGTAATATGGGACCAGATATCTGATACAATTTGTAATACATTCTACATACTTATAATATAAAAACACCCAGACAGAGAACAAACATCTATGTTCATCACAATAGGTGATGGTTACCACTTAACATCAGGTGGGCCATCTGCTTGTTCCATCAGCTAGTTGTATAAAAAACTTCAGTCTTACCTGCTGAATGTACAGAAACATATCCGACATTGGTGCCGGATAGCTAGATGTATTCTTTTGGTGTGCCTGCCAAGTTTACTGGCAGTTATAAATGTCTGTCCACAAGAATTGCACACGTACGGCTTCTCGTCTGAAATTAAAATCAAAACGTGAGGAAGCCACTAAGATTATCCGAATTATCCGAGTGGGATCTGAACCCACGACCTTCCCATCTACACTATTATTTTTTAATATAGTCCCAAAAGTTATTATCCGAGTGGGATTTGAACCCACGACCTTCCCATCTACTTTAATATTTTTAATAGTCTCAAAAGTTATTATCCGAGTGGGATTTGAACCCTAGACCTTCCCATCTACACTAATAATTTTTAATATAGTCCCAAAAGTTATTATCCGAGTGGGATTTGAACCCACGACCTTCCCCTTGATACGGGGCCGCGCTAACCAACTGCGCACTAATATTATAAAGAGGAAAGATTTGTATTTTTGTAAACGTGGTTATTTTATTTTTATGTTTTTTGTTATTTTTAAGTTTAACTTTATTGTACACTAGCGGCCTGTCCCAGCTTCGCATGGGTGGTCATAAATTTTTTGAACATTTTAGGATAAACTTAGACCGTGGGTTCGAGCCTCGCGTCTACTTATTTCATGCGCTTCTCCTTGAGTGAGTGAAATCGCACCCCGCGCGTGACCCGTGGACCCGTTAACATTTTTAATTTCGTCATATCTTTTGAATGGAATGTCCGATTTGAAAAATTTAAGAAGTAATCTATAGGTATTGAAACCGTCTTAATTATGAAATGATTTATTTGGATAAGGATTAATACCAAGGTACAAATAAAAACCCTTTTCTAGCGGAGGCATTTCAATTATTTTTTTATAATAAAATAACACTTATTGTGACATAACTATAATAGTTAGACATATGCTGTCGCGACATTTTTCGTAGATGATGACGTGTTCTACAAAATCGTAGTACATTATTTTGTTCTATCTTCAATAGTTTTCGCAGCGCACGCGATGTAAGGTTTTTGTTTTCCACCTTGGGTTACATTATTGAAGTTTTAGTAAGGATCCCTGATTTTTTTCAAAATATAATATAGCCTATGTTACTCAGGGATAATGTAGCATTCTAATGGTGAAAGAATTTTTGAAATCGGACCAGTAGTTTTTGAGCCTATTCGTTACATACAAAAATACAAATGTTTCCTCTTTATAATATTAGTGTAGACTAGCGGCCTGTCCCAGCTTCGCATGGGTGGTCATAAATTTTTTAAACATTTTAGGATAAACTTAGACCGTGGGTTCGAGCCTCGCGTCTACTTATTTCATACATTTGCACGCGCTTCTCCTTGAGTGAGTGAAATCGCAACCCGCGCGTGACCCGTGGACCCGTTAACATTTTTAATTTTGTCATATCTTTTGAATGGAATGTCCGATTTGAAAAAGTTAAGAAGTAATCGATAGGTATTGAAACCGTCTTAATTATGAAATGATTTATTTGGATAAGGATTAATACCAAGGTACAAATAAAGACCCTTTTCTAGCGGAGGCATTTCAATTATTTTTTTATAATAAAAGAACACTTATTGTGACATAACTATAATAGTTAGACGTATGCTGTCGCGACATTTTTTGTAGATGATGACGTGTTCTACAAAATCGTAGTACATTATTTTGTTCTATCTTCAATAGTTTTCGCAGCGCACGCGATGTAAGGTTTTTGTTTTCCACCTTGGTTTACATTATTGAAGTTTTAGTAAGGATCCCTGATTTTTTTGAAAATATAATATAGCCTATGTAACTCAGGGATAATGTAGCATTCTAATGGTGAAAGAATTTTTGAAATCGGAGCAGTAGTTTTTGAGCCTATTCGTTACATACAAAAATACAAATGTTACCTCTTTATAATATTAGTGTAGACAAGAATACAGTCATGATAAATCTTGGCGTAACTTAAAAAAATACAATAAAAAGTAATAAGGCCGCCTTTATCGCTGAATGCGATTTCTTCCAGGCAAACTTAGTTTTGGAAACTTGTCGGAAATAAAATCTTTTCATTTAATTTTAAAACTAGCCTGTCCCAGCTTCACATGGGTGGATATAAATTTTTTGAAGATTTTTGGATAAACTTAGACCGTAGGTTCGAGTCTCGCGTCTACTTATTTCATACATTTGCACCCTATCCTCCCTAAGTGAGCGAGAACGCGCGCCGTGGCCCCGCGCGTTCGCTAATAATATTTTTAAAGCGAGCTAAAATTTTTAATTTTGTAATATCTTTTGAATGGAATGTCGGATTTGAAAAATTCAAGAAGTAATCTATAGGTATTTTTTCTAGTAATAAATATAGCATAAGTTACTCAGGGATAATGTAGCATTTTAATGGTGAAAGAATTTTTGAAATCAGACCAGAAGTTTTTGAGCCTATTTGTTTCATACAAAAATACAAATCTTTCCTCTTTATAATATTAGTGTAGATGTAGATAGTGTGTGTAACTTTACCTGTATGAGATCGAACATGAATCTTCAAATAATAACTTAGTGCAAATTGTTTGTTGCAGGCAAAGCATTTGTACACCAAATTCTTTCCATCAACTGCATCTTTCCCTTTCGACGCCTTTTTCTCTTTTATTTTGTTTTTTTCCTTTGGGATGGGCTCTCCAGCCTTCTCCATTCCAATAAACCCATCTTCTGGTTTAATATCCAGCTCAAACTCATTTTTAACCTGGAAATGAGATAAGTGGTAACAATCACCTATAACAAAGCATTGCCTCGCAAGTCACGCACGATAGGAACGTGCCTTACGATGCACTGCCCTGCGTCCATCTACTTGAGGCATACAGATGTTAAGCCTCATAGGCCTGTAATTACACCGGCAACCACACTCTTCAAACAGAAACACAGGAACGCTGCTTGGCGACAGGAAAAGGCATGGTGGTAATACTTCCCCTTTACAAATAACTCTACTACTCTCAAGGCACTACCAGTCCCATAAGAGTCTGGGTATCTTAAGATGGCCCACTTGTCTGCTTGTGCATACATACCTTAGATTTCTTCTTCAACTTCTTCAGCCGCTTCCTCTTCTTCAAGTTCTTAACCCGAATATCATAACTAGTTATCCGGTTGCTATGGATTGTAACATGAGAGTCGAGCTCTGTGAGTTCTTGAAACGATATATTGCAGATGGAGCATCCAAAGAACTTAAAGTCTTTGTCGGTTATTTTCTTATTCCAGTAGCTGGAGGTCTTTCCTCTGGGCTTGCGGGGTAGCTTAAGTCTAATCTTAGTTATATCTGGTTTTATATCTATTTCTTCTTCAACCGGTTGCGGCTGAATTTCATCGGTAGGGTACTGAGTCTCATACGGTCCGTTCATGTTGGTTTTAGATGGATGGTCATTGTCAGGGTGTTCACTTTGAGTGTTGGATGGTTGGTTATAGGGTAGCTGGTAGTAATCTTTACTTAAGTATGGATAGGCCAAGTTTGGTTGGATAACAGAAATGTTAGGGTGTACAGTACTAGGATGTACATCGGGAGAATTAGGTTGAATTGTAGGCTGAGGAAGAACAGTAGGTTGCACTTGGGGGATGCTAGGCTGTAGTTGGGAGAGAGTAGGGTGCGTTTGGGAGAGAGTAGGGTGCGTTTGGGAGAGAGTTGGGTGCGTTTGGGAGAGAGTAGGTTGCGTTTGGGAGATACTAACCTGTGTTTGGGGGTCACTAGGATGTGTATGTGGGAGGCTAGTTTGGGGGAGGAATGGGGGTCGGTATGCGCTGTACTGGTTGTACGAGCCCAGTGGGTCCATGTCTATCAAGTTGGTATTCATTTTTCTGAAATAAAATAAAAAATCTATTATTTTTTAATCTCTCTTTTGTCGTGTCCCTAGTTTCTTTAAAAACAGTGCGGTGAAAGGATTTTAAGTGCAGCTTAGAGGCTCCTTTCAGGCACTTTACACATGTTATAGAACTTTTTAAGTTTTACGACATGCCGGTTTCTTCACGATGTTTTCCTTCGCCGTTTGAGAGTACTGTCATTGTGCACATACATTTTTTAACAGAAAAACTCATTGGTGCACGACCGGTTTTGAATCCACAACCTTAGGATCGGAAGGCGGGGCCATGGGTCAATTATACTCTAATAGTAATAATAAATATTGGTGTATGTACATTCCGCACATCACTATCTAGCCCCAAACTAAGCAAAGCTTGTAATATGGGAACCAAATAGCTGATATAATATTTATAGTATAGTTTTTCTTATTTTTTTTGAAAATACAAACATAATATATTAGAACAAACATCTACGGTTTACTTTTTAAGACATTTTTAATTGTAGACGTTTTACTAGTATGTTGTTCATCCCACAAGGGTGTAATGCTAGATTGTCCTTTTGATCCGAACCAAATATTTGTTCTCGGTGGGGATCAAACCCATGGCCTACCGCACAGAAGGCTGAGCTACTACCAACTGAGCTGTGACAGCTGTCATACTCAGTAACACAAGACTTTTAAAACCCAATATCAGGCACCATTCTCAAAATACAGGTTTGTATGACATATAAATAAATGTAAATATTGTGATTTTCTCTATTATATTTGCATGCTAGGTTTTTCTGGCGAAGTGTGAGATTCTTTCAGTATCTCTAATATCTTAATAATGTACCATACTTCACGCACACAAATTATTTCATTTCATTTCATTTAAAACAACAACAGAAAACAATAAATGATACCAATGCTGCAATAAATAATGTAGTTGTATGAAATATTGTTCACTTATAATTTAAATACCTACTAGCCAAAGATTAGTTCAAGGTTGTTGGTACATTATGTGGAAAACAGGTAAAATGCAACTTTTTGAAGGTAGGTATACTGTTTCACGTGTTTTTACTAATTTAGCTGTAATTTTCATGGTAAATTAAATTCACGTTGTTAAGTGAGGATAGTTTAACTACTTTTGTCAAGAAACTGGAACGTGGAACAGAATAAGGATCAAAATGCAGTAACTTTCGATCTAACTCGAACTACAATTTAGTATACTCACAGAATCAATGTAAACAAACCACTTTTCACGTATTTTAAGGCGAAATTACTTGAATATCATCGCTTTACAGCTCAATGCCACAACGAAGCCTGCTAATCGATACCGTGAGAACAAAAAAACATACCTCAGGCGAGTCGTTTCAACAAAAAAACTCTTTTTAGGTTTCGACGATTTGATACTCTAATGAAAATTTAAGTTCTTCTCCCTCCAAACATAACAGAAGTACACATTGTTTACCTTAAAACATTGCCAGTGAAATTCACAACATTTTAAACTAGATTTAAACTTCAAGTAATCGTTTCTAACAAAGAATAATTAGTTAAAAATCCCATTATTTTTTTTCACTTGCGTGACAGAAACTTTTTCAATGGCAGACTATTACAAAGTTGCCATTTATTAAAAAAATCTTTGTTTACCCCATTTTTTGAAGTTTTTATAAATTCAGGGTTCCTTGAGTGGATGAGTAGACCCTATAAGTCGAACAGTCGTTTTGAGTGACTTCAACCAGTATCTAGCCGTGGGTAGAAGGAGTCGGACGTACGCGTCTGGAGCGGCTCATACCGTAGTGAGTACGTCAGCACCGGCTCTATTTCTTTTGGGGCGGCTCAAAAGCTCTCATGCCAGCCTAATATAAATTTTATTCCTAGTTAGATAGGGTCTATATTAGAAAAAAGATATCCAGTTCAAAAATTTTGCTAAATGAATTTGTTTTGTTTCTTCTAGAAAATAAGATCTAATTTCCAATGCTGCATTTTTGCCACTCTTGATCTGTGGAGCGGTTCAAAGGTCTACTCATAAATGTGATACACAACTCAAACGGTTCAAAGGTTGGTTTTATGATAAACAGAACCCTGAACCGTTCGAGTAAAATATTTGTTTTGATTCATTGAGAGGTTCAATGCGTACTCGAACAGTTGAATCGTTTGAAGTAATGCGCGGGTGAGTGAGTGGAGTTAGGATAAATTGAAGAAATAGGGTTCTTTTTAGAAAAGCATGTTTTTAAATGGTATGGGTTACGAATTTGAATTATTAACTTGAGTTGTTTTAGCAACAGCCCGTGGATGCCCTCGCATGTTAGCATACATATTTAAGGATATTTTGCGTTCTAGGCTCGTCATAATTTGCATAAATATTTTCCGTTTTATCGTTTAATCAAGTAAGGTTCATTTTGAATAGTAGAACTTTAACTTTATTTTTTTTTCATTCCGTCGTTCATTGTTAGCAATATTTATTATTTATTGCTAATATACAAATTCAAGGATTTTTTCCTGTTTATTTTCCGTTTAGGACTCGTTTATTTTTCTTCAAAATTATTTTTATAGTAGTTTTTTTTGTTTTGGCGTCTAGTCCTTTTGCCAAGTCTTATCGGTGCTTGCTTGGAGTCTTTGAAGGTACTATGAAAATAAATAGGCCCTGAAATTCTGAGCCGTTTGAACCGCGGTTCGGCTCCGGCTCGAGTCTGTAAATGAACTGATGCGCTGCAGATCATGTTTTTTGAGTGAGTTACCCATGGCTACCAGTATCCTATTTTTGCCCCAGGGTTACAAATTTTAAAAGAGGCTTAAATGAATAGCAAAATTCAGTAATTAATTAACTTTAAGATTGATTAAGTATTATATTTTTCTCAACAACTTGAAAAAAATGTTTTATTATTTTTTTACCCAAAGTGAACTGACGTAACTTCATGTAAACATGAGTAACGACAAAAAGTTAAATCATTAGCTAAGAATCATAACATAATATGATTTATTTATTTACTGATGCAGAACTCGGTAGGCGGTAAATCATTTAGATGCTGGCAACATTACAACTGTTACGTTGTCAGTGTCACAAATCTGTCAAATAATGTTGTTCCATTCCACCCAGACAATAAGAGCGGCTGATGAAACTATAGAATAGATTCAGATATAACAGTAAAATGTAAGGAATGCACAAGCGCGTAAAAGCAAAAATAAACGCAATATTATTTTTATCATATCAATTTATAATCAATAATAACATTTTCGAGCATAGTAAATGTCGCCAGTCATTAACATAGTCCTGAGAAACGCGCGTCAAACGGGACGTATTTTTGTGAAGCGCGAATTTTGAAATAATTTATTTATTAATTTGACGGCGCGATATTTAAGTATCAACATCAAGAGTGAAAGAAGGTCGTAGTCACCACAGAGTACATGTAGTCACTCTAGCGGAGTGTCGATGGTAGCGAGGCAGTCATCTTGACATCGAGTTGGTTGACTTGGATACGAGAAGACACCAGCGCGCAGCGCACCATGTCTACGACAAATCGCTGTGTATTACGCGAATCAATGTGATTTAGAATCACATTAGTGTTTGCAACGGTGTTGGGAATTAATGTTATCTTATTACAGGCGTTATTTGTGTTAATAATAGCCATCGGAGGAATTGTACAATGTTACGAAGAAAATAATTGTTGCTGGTCCACCCACGTCACTCCACGACACTCCATCCATCCACGCCCTTGAGCATGAATTCTGATGAAGGCCACCCTGCGCCGACAAATTTAATAAATAACATGGTAAATGTTGAAATGAATATATTATACTCAGAAATCAGAAACATTTATCATGTTTTTCGATTTAAGATGGGATCGTAAGCCGTACTGATTTACGTACTTTATGAGATAATGAAGTTTTATAAAGGTAGGTATTACTACTTACCTATGTTCACTGTAAAATAAAAAAATAAACATTCCACCAGAAGGACTGTGCAGAATTTAATTGGTATTATTAACCTGACATAACTATAACATTATTATAACTAGGTAGGTAGGTATCGTACCCTACGTTTATATTAAATTGACATATAGAAAGACCGGTTTTGAGAGCAAACCTCCATTTATCTTAATTATTGCTTAGCTATACCACCTATACCTATTACCTTACCAAATAAGTACTTTTATGGTAGGTACCTTCTCATTTGCATAAGGTAGGTACGACGTACTACGAACGTATACCTACATCCATACTAGTCACCTCTTGCACACGCCACAGTAATTAATTTTATCAATTAATGAATAGGTAAGTACCTACAATAATATACCTACCTAGGTAAGTAGGTGGGTATCTATCTACGTAGGTATTTGATTCTTCTAAACTATAGGTTAGGTAGTACCTTCTCTTAAATTATCGGCTATTGAAGTAGGTATTCAGTTCACTTCATATCCATCTACTATGTCAAAAGTCAAAGTCAAAGTCAAAAGGTATTTACTTATTCAATAAAATCACAAGGATCACTTTGAAACGTCTTATAGCTAGGTGACTCTAGGTGCCAGTTCCACGCGACCAAAGCCTAGAAGAACAGCCAACAAACTTACGGCTTGGTTCCTATCGCTCTTTTGTATGATCCTTGTAACAATGTAATATAAGTACCTATTACATTTACAATAATGAAGCTCCAGTGTGGTTCAATTTCCGTAAGTGCCGCACCTCGTTAACAGACTTTGCTTAAATCTACACTAATCTACTTCATCCAACGGTTGTCTGGTAGAGATCGCTATTTAGCGATAAGACCGCCCATTGTACTTTGTAGTTTTAAGTCTGTTTTTTTTTTGTTATATCCTTAAGTTGTGTGCAATAAAGTATTTTCTATCTTCTATCTATCTATCTAATACCTATTATAATAAGAGGAAAGATTTGTATTTTTGTTGTTTTGCTCAAAAACTATGTGTTGAAACAAGAAGATCGCGTAAAAACGCGAATGCCGAAAGTTACTGCACGGAAAAACGATTCAGCGGAAGTCGTCTAACAAAATCGCCATTATCAAATTCACAAAGGCGATTTAATTTGGAGTTGCCTAGCAACACTTATTATTACTATGATAACGACCGACCAACGCTACTGTCACAACCTAATCATGACAATTTAGTCGTTATTACAAACGGGTAAAGTTCATTTTGAATCGCTTTACAGGAACATGTAATCTTGGTGCTTGAAAATAAATTACCTACCAAACATTGTAGTGATGTGACGCATTGCATTAGAAATTTTAAGTATTTTTATTGCTTTTGTTCTATGTATTATATTACTATAAATAACCTATTATGTATCGTTATTCTACCTAGTTTAGCTTTATCAAATGAATTAGCCCTCGCCACAGATTAGATATTATTATTTATTACTTGATAAACCTAAGTATCTTCGTTCGGCACCAAATTTAATTGTATTTTACTGAATGTTTTTCATATAAATGTACTAACAAATTTAAATAAGAAGTATCTATGTTGAAACAGTATTTACTAAAACAAATGTTATGTGCGTAGGAAGGCACATCAAGTATCAAAGATTAGATAATGTTACAGTACCTACTCACGTAATACCTAGTTAGATAGGTAAGATACCTACATGCTATCTGAAACAATAGAAAATTTAAGCACGCTATTGTTAAGTACGTAAATAACAAATCTAGTCATGTATTGGTGTTATTTCACATCGCTATTCTATTCGAGTTTATTTGCTATTTATTCGGCTGTAACACGGAACACAGAATAAGACATGTATTTACATTTCTGTTGGCTGTATTGTGTACCGAAAAACTCAACACATCGTCAAGATTAGTGTATTTGTAGTAAGTTAATGGTATTTGTTGGTATAGGCCAGGGGCCTTATGCTCACTTCGAGCGAGATTATCTCACGGTGGAGATAACGTCATATCTCGTTCAATAACTCGTTGACATTGCGTCTCGCATGAACTTTGTATGAGAAAATTGGGGAGTTTGATGGTGAGAATGGGGATAAATAGTTATCGAACGAGATATGACGTCATCTCCACCGTGAGATAATCTCGCTCGAAGTGAGCATAAGGCCCCAGGGGTTCCCAAACTCACTTTGAGAATAAATTATTGTTTAGCGCCCCCATTCTTTCACCTGCTTAAAAACCACTATAACTTCGAAAATAAATTATTGTGAGCTAGTGAAATAAATAATAATATAATTCAATCTCAAAAACCTTATTTAATAATAATAATCAATTTCAAAAATTAAATGAAACAGACACACAAGATACAGACGTACTAATTATAAATTACCTATACCTACCTAATTACCGAAACAAAATTATTAACAAACTAAATTATTACCTAAGCTATTATCCGCGTGATGTTAAGTGCTACCATATTATTAACATAAAATAGCATATTGGTAGCTAAAGTAGTACCACCATGAATGGCATCAATGAAATACATCACTACATATATATAATGTGCTATACTAACTATAATATAAGCAAGTTAAGCAAGCATTAGTCGCGCGGGAAATACGAGGGCGTACGGTCGCGTCCACTATTCGATGAAAACAAACTTTTAGGTACTCGTTTCAAACTTTTGAGTGCAAACAATTCACATTGTATTTAAATTATTTAAAATCAGTATTTTGTGTCGTGTTTTAAGTAGCTTGATTGTGTTTAAATGTGCTATTTTATAAGGCTTTATCATAGAAGCGGTTTTGTAACTGGATGAATGGTTTCTTTCTCAAGGTAAGATACGATAACACTATTGAAGCTACTATTAGTAAATGATAGTTCGGAGATCTCATAACAATGATGTATAATTTTCGATCTTCTGGTAGGTAGGTACATACCTTATTTACCTACTATAATTTGAATTAAACGTACCTACCTATTACTTTGTTCAGTGTCTATTTATTATTAGAAAAAAATAATGATAGGTATTTTGTAAAAAGGATCACACAAAGAACAGTATGAACTAGGAAGAACTTCTAGGCTTGCTCGCGTAGAGCTGGGACCTAGATTCACGTTCCATAATATGATTATTGTGATTGACTTAATTAAAATTCTTTTGACTTTGACTTCGTCGATACAGCACGTATCATCAGCCTGACAGTCTTTTTTTAATGACAAAAAGAAATGAAACTAGAATGACCCACCCGATGTCAAGCGGTTATCTCTGTCTGTAACAATAGTAATACCTCACAGGGCGTCCACTTTGATTGAGATATAAGGTGACAACTCCCATGTGCCTGTTATTGCAACAGCACCATACCCTTACAATCAGAACTCAGCAATGCACCACTGCTTGGCGGCACAAATGGGTAAGGTGATAGGACTTCCCCAGAACTCTTTCCAAAAGGGATAAGATTATACTTTGAAAGTTGTAGCACGCCTAGGCCTTATAATACTTTATTAAATATAATATACTCCACTATTTATAGGTACTCCATTCGGAGTGATCTTTATGATTCAATTGAATAAATGTCTTTTGTCTTTGATTTATTGTTTTCCAGAACGATTTCGTTTGAGCCTTTTCTAACCAGCGACTTCCCACACACTACAAGGTAGGTACACTCTAAACACAATCTTTAAAATGTCGTCGGTTCATTGGGTCTATACATACCTACCTAGGTAGGTAGGTACTTGGGATCGTTTCCGTTTTTTCCGGAAGAACTTTATAATATTACCTCCTAATATTTATAAACCGGTACCTTGACATTTATATTAGTTGTATTTAATTACCAATCCTAACACATTATTATTATCTATTTAACTATTCTAGGTTAACGTTTTTATGACGAAAATAAATATTTTCTATTTTATTCCTCTTCTTCTCTTTCGTAGTAACTATGAATATAAAAACTATCACAAAAACTTGGAATAAACACTAGGATCATGCAAATAGGATAGGTTTCGGGATACTTTTTCATTTTTTTATTTACTCACGCTACGAGCGGTAACCTGAAAAAAGTAAGTGTTAAGTGCTAGTAAGTGAACATTAGTTCAATATTGACTGTACCTGCCTATATGCTTTTGCTGCTGGCTGTATTTCACCTGCAGTCAGCTGGAACGGAAGTAAATTAACAGTTTTACCTTTTTTAGACTCATAGGAATTTTCCAGGCACTGTTTCCATTTAGACAATTACAAACTATTTATATGGCTATAAATCTACATTAAGCAAATGAAAAGGGTTTTACAAAACTCAAATTGTTGATCAACTTCTGTTGCTGGCTGTACAAACTGGCCACGAACATTTTCAATGATCAAGACCATTATATTCGCGGTCTGGTGTTTTCCAAATTTAAATTTGGAATAAAAGATTGAGCGAATGAATGTAAACATTTAAAGAAACCATAAACCATAGACGTAAAGTTAGTACTTAGTAGTTAGTACCTATCTCCTTACTGTAGGTAAGTAGGTAACGTAGAGATTATATTATCTTAGAGTAGGTAATGTTACCTAGTTTCCAGACAACCTTCGGATGAAGAGGATTTAAAATGTATGAGCCTAGTCTAAGCCTTCTTTTGATCCCACACAAGTTTTGCCTATTTTGGGACTAGAACTTGTAAAAAAAACCTAATTCCTTCCCATAAAACCTATCACTCATTCGAGTTTAGGCAATATTATTTTAATATTAGTTTAGGCAATATTAAGTAAGGAAGTATCTACCTACTACAACGTAAAAGGAATGAATCACAGGACACCCTGACCGATTTATACGCCAAGCATACCACAAAAGGACATGTAACGTTTTTCCAAATTATTGCCCTAAATTATGACGTATATAAATTATGACGTAATGTTAGTCAGTCATAAATAGGTATTATTATCTATGTTTTCCTGAAAAACTCCGCGCGAATAGAGGAACGAACTTGGAACGAATCATAAACTAGGTATAGGTACCTCTCACGAGTGCGAATGAAAAACAAAAGTGTGTGAGTGAGAAGTAAAATGATACGATTTGTTTTTTATTGGCGCGAAAATTTAGCCTAAGTACTAAGTGCTACATTGCTGACCGACGTAAATCCATTTCGATTTTCAAATCCCTGACCTCCAACCAATGAGGTTGCGTGCCTCTTGCGTTTCTAACAAAGAAAAAATAAAGAACTCTTTGGTTGCTTGCTTTTTATTTAAAATCGGAAAGCTTAGGACGAGCTCCGGGTTACGAATCTACCCCTCACGACAAAATTGGGCATTAATGTTTTTTTCTACACGTACCTTCCTACGTAGGTAGGTACTGTACCCCAAGTATGAGTTTTGATTACCATATTTGGTTTTTCGTTTTACGTTTTTGTTCCGTGTTCATTGCGGGTTTTGTATGAAGACGCGATAGGGATACCGATATGGAACTTTATGTTCTACTACTAATTTTCATCATACTTGCAACATAAAGTTCCGTATCGGTACCTCTATTGCGTCTTCATACAAAACCCGCAATGAACACGGAACAAAAACGTAAAACGAAAAACCAAATATGGTAAGCAAAACTCATACTTGGGGTACTGATTTATAAATATTTCGTGAATTTATGCCATACAGTCTACAACAATAAAACATTTATTTTATGACAAATGCAATAAAATCGTAAGATTAATAACGTTATACGGAATTCCTTGAAAAAATTATTAGTTTGTATTTAGTCACCGTTTTCTACCAACATAAAGTACTGTAAGTACAATACAGGTTTAGAGGTATACACAGAACCTTGATAAAGTATTTCAAGGCTTCTAGTTCACCGGCGCAGCAACTTGTTCGACATGTAGATATAGAATCTATTTATTCACTGTCATGTTGTTTGTTTTTGAAATTCAGGTTTTAACTTACTTCTAGGCTTTAGTCGCATAAACCCTTATCTATTAGTTTATATTGTACTAAGTTTAAGCGCCCGAAATATAATCTTTGTGATTGAACTAAACAGAGGCCGTTCTGATTTTGATTTTGAACCCACATTATCAAATTATTTAATAATAAAATAACATTACTGAAAAGACGTGTTCCAATACGTTATTTATTCTACTAATTCTGTATTACTTGTCTGCATCTATTAATGTTTGTATGCTTAATTTGGAGATTCGAAACTACACACCAACCATCTTATTTTTTTGTAAAATCTAGATAAACGAACAATAAATTTTTGATTTGATTTCAACTAAGTTACACTAGAAAATCGAGACAGGAATACCTTCCTAATGCCAGAAAATTAAGTTTTGGATTGCGAGCAGAAATCTTATGCAATTAATGGAATTGCTAAGGTGATAATAACATAGTAGGTATACTATAGGTACCTATGTGATTATAAAATTATGGACCGTTCATAAATGGTATGTAGGTATTTATTTACCTATTACCTTGTTCTTTATAAGTGATACAATTATAGCTGACCCGGCGAGCGAAGCGAGCAAAAACAAAAAAGGATAATCATTTTTTTCAAGAATTAGCACTAAGCCAATAAGTAGAACAAAAATGGTTAATGTATGCAGTTGTATGAACATGACTAATTTATTAATTAAAGTAATATCAAAGTTTTTGATATAAGAGAAAAATTTAAATTTGGAAAAATAATAAATGTGTACCTCTGTCAGATTTTCAATGCCTCCATAACTGAGGCACAGATAAGAGTGAGGTAAGAATGCATTAGCTCGATAACGGACATCTCGAGATCATAATTCGATAACTAAGAGTAGTAGAGCTCTTTGTGAAGGGCTCGTCCGGGGAAGTACTACCACCACGCCTTTTTCTGCCGCCAAGCAGTAACGTCCTACGTCCTGTAGTGGACTAACATAGGTATAGTAGGATAATGAATAACTAGTGTTTTTTTTGTACAACTAGCTGATGGAACAAGCAGATGGCCCAGCTGATGTTAAGTGGTAACCATCACCTATAACAAAGAATTACCTCGTAAGTCAACCCGATAGGAACGTGCCCTACGATGCACTGCCCTGCGTCCATCAACTTGAGGCATACATATGTTAAGCATTATATGCCTGTAATTACACCGGCAACCACACTCTTTAAACCGAAACACAGCTTTGCTGCTTGGCGACAGAAAATGCAAGTACTTCCTCGGACGAGCCCTTCACAAAGAGCTCTACTACTCTTAGAACTAGGTGCAGAAGTAACCTGGATTCATTAACGATGTGAATAATGTTATGATTTATCATTATCAGGATGGTTACACGTGTAAAATAATCATAACTCGTTATTAATTGTTGCCGGTGACATGTTTGCTCATGCAACAATGACAATGTCTGTAATATATTCCATTCTGTGCTGTGTTACACAATAAACATGCCCCCTGAATGATGTACCACGTCTGTGTCTTCTCGTGTCACTAGTTTCTTTCGACACAGTGGTGAAAGGATTTTAAATGCGCCTCAAGTCTCCTTTCCAGCACTTGACACATGTTTTTTTGAGGTTTTTAGGTTCTACGACATGCCTTTTCCCTCACAATGTTTTCCTTCATCGTTTGAGAGTACGGGCACTGTGCACATAATTTGGAACTTACTATTTAGATTTCGTTCCTCAAGTAGATAGTACTTGAAAAAACCACTCGACTGACACAACCACGCCATAAATTAAATAAACTAGTTCTTTCATCATCGTCACTTACGCGCCCTTTTTGTGAGACCTCAATACGGCCAAAGACCTTTCAAATTACCAATATGCTCAGACAGGTATTTGAAATGATTTAATAAACACGTTAAGAGTACCTAGTAGAGCTCTTTGTGAAGGGCTCGTCCGGGGAAATACTACCATCATGCCATAATCTGCTGCCAAGTGCTGCAGCGTTGCTGTGTTTCGTTTGAAGAGGTTGCCGGTGAAATTACAAGCACATGAGGCTTAACATCTGTATGTTGATAGAGTATGATAGACGCAGGGTAGTACATCGTAGGGCACGTTCCTATTGATCGTGACTTAAGAGTCAATGCTCAGTTATAGGTGACGGTTACCACTTAATCCGGTGGGCTATCGGGTTCCATAGGAATGTAGTATAAAAAACATGGTATGATCCTAATACGTTATTGTTCTTGTCATTAGGTACCTGTTTTAATTTATTTTTAACCGTGTTTGGTGCCTTTGCTACTATTATTAAAATGTAATTAACCTTATTCAATAGTGAACAGTTAACAATGTTATTTCCGACGCACGTTCTCTTTGAACCGAATAATACCAGTTAAATGTTTTAGTTGATAATATTTAAAGAATTGTATGTACGTACATACCTGCATATATTTTATACCATGACTCTTCTGCAAAAAAACCGACTAGTTCCTTTTTTAACTGATTTCAAAAAAGGAACGCTTATTATAACTAATGTTTTCTATTTTACAGATTCAATCATTACAGAAGCAAAATGGCGGCTTCCGGTGACATAACTGTAGCCCAAGATGGACAAGGCAATGTCAAACTGCATCCATACTTAGTTACTCTCGTGTAAGTAAATAAAAAAACTATTTTTTTTTACCCCTTCTCGGGTCAAGCCAAGATGTTATATAGTTGGCAGAAATAGGATTATTGTTATGAGTTTAAGTTAATATAGGGTAGGGTTGAATAGGGATATTGATATTTGATGTTTTATTATTGAGCAGTGGTGTCGCTCAGCGACAGAAACCTTAAAATAAAAATAAAATAGGACTTTCATATCGAAAAATGGCAATTATCAATATGATCAAAATACTCGTGAAACATCTGAGCTATCTGTGCAGACCGTGGCAAGCGATCGAAATGGCTCAACTGATCAAAATCAAGACTAGATCAGTGTGGAATCGTGCTATCTCCCTCAATTCAGTATTGTTTTATTCATTTACAAACATGAGTTGATACATAACAGTTGGTAATAAAATAATAATAGGTCCAGTCAGACGTAGCGTAGGTATCTACATAAGCGAGCATACAAGCACAGTTTTATTTTATTTCTATACAAAACTGGAGTACAATATAGAATACTTAGCAAATTCTGCCTTCTGTTTAGTTATAAAAAACTGTGTTAGATAGATAGATAGATAACACTTTATTGTACACAAGGATACATCATAAATCTAGGCATAAATTTATACAGTACAATGGGCGGCCTTATCGCTGAAAGCGATTTCTTCCAGGCAACCTTAGGATGGAAAGTATTTGATCAGAGCGGTAATGGACGGCGGTGCACGTAGTGCAGTAAACTTAAATAATTACATATTTGAGGAACTTAATATAATTACTAACATAAAAATTAATCCTAATACATACATGAGTAATATAAAATAAACTAATATATATGGTACTTAAAAAACGAATGCTACAAACGATAGGCATATGAGTACAAGTTATTTAGAGAGAGATTAGAAAGTAGGAGGATCTTTGCTAAAGAACTGTTTGAGTTTGGTCTTAAAAGTATGCAGTGAAGATGCCTGTCTAATGTCCACTGGCAAAGTGTTCCACAGACGCACAGCTTCGACAGTAAAAGACTTATGATAAAAGGAACTGCTGTGCACGGGTGTTTTCAGGGCCAAGTTATCTGATGACCTTAGAGAAAAGGTGTTACAGGAGTGTAGGTACTCAAACCGCTCCCGAAGATAGCTAGGAAAGAAGGGATTAAATAAGATTGAGTATAGAAGGGAAAGAATATGGAAATTACGGCGAAGGCGAATAGGGAGCCACTTAAGCATAGAGCGATAAGGTGTAACATGGTCATATTTCCGCAGTCCAAATATGAATCTGATACAAAAATTTTGAAGGCGCTCCAGTTTATTGAGTTGCTCTTCAGTAATATCTAGATAACAAGCATCGGCATAATCTAGAACAGGTAAGAGAAGTGTTTGTGCAAGAGTAATTTTGGTGGCGGTCGGCAAAAAATTTCTTAACCTCCTCAAAGAGCCTGCCGAGGCAAAGAGCTTCTGGCAGGTGATTTTTATCTGAGCTTCCCAAGACAGATAGCGATCAATTGTGATTCCAAGACTTTTCACAGTCTCACTGAAAGGAATTGGAATCCCGTCGAACATAACTGGAGGAACGGAGGACCAATCAAGGTTGCACAGCAATCTCGAGCTGCCCACAATAATTGTTTGGGTTTTAATTGGGTTTATTTTCAGCCCATGTGCTTTGCTCCATTCCGCAATACGGCGTAAATTAATGTTGGTAGAATCTACAGCATCAGCAATGTTGCTAAGAGAAGCCTGAGTGTAGATTTGAAGATCGTCTGCATAGAGGTGATAGGAAGAAGTAAGATTTTGTGAAATAGAATTAATAAAAATAGCGAAAAGAAGAGGAGAAAGAACGCCGCCTTGCGGTACTCCAGCTGACGTGTCACACCAGGAGGAAAAAGACTCCTCGAGGCGGACTCGCTGCCGGCGCCCATGGAGATAGCTAAAGAACCATTCAAGCACCGCTGGAGATAGGTTAAGGGAGTTGAGGAGGGCTAGGAGAATGTCAAAATCAACAGTATTAAAAGCGTTGCTGAAATCAAGTAAGGTCAGCACTGTAAGTTTCCTGTTCTCCATACCCAAGCGTATGTCGTCGGTGATTTTAACAAGGGCGGTGGCAGTGCTGTGACCTTTACGAAATCCAGACTGCATGGGATTTAAGAGGTTGTTCAAGGAAAGAAAAGAATTAAGTTGGTAGTGGACGAGACGCTCGAGGACTTTTGATAGGAATGGAAGAATGGATATTGGTCGATATTCGGAGAAAGATTTTGGATTAGGTTTCTTCGGTAAAGGGATGATTTGGGCTTCTTTCCAGCTAGACGGAAAGGCACCGTTGAGCAAGGAATGGTTTAGGAGATGACAAAGGACCGGAAGGATAGGATCCAGTATAGGAATGACCATGTTACGGCTTATGCCGTCGAGCCCAACGGCGTTGGAAGTGATGGATAGGACACTCTTCCTAACATCTAGAGCGGTGACTTGACTGAATGTAAATGTAGAGTGATCAGGAGTTGGTAATGAAGAAAGAGAATTAATGGTATGAGTTTTTTCAATATTACTAATGGATGTGGCAGAGGAGAAATGATTATTTAGGGAGTCAAGGTCAAGATCAATTGGGATGGAATCCTGTTTGGATTTACCAACTCCTAAAGATCTGAGGAATCGCCAGACTTTAGCTGGATCTTCCTCAGAAACAGATTCATGAATGTGGCGACGTTGGGAATCCCTACACTCTCTATTACAGCGATTTCGTGAGTTAGCGTATTTTAATTTGTTAGCGTCACTAGGATTGATTTTGAACCTGGTCTTGGCAACCGATTTCTTTTGCATTAGTAGCTTTATTTCTTCAGAAAGCCACGGAGCTGGGAGATGTTTTATCTTTATGGCACGGAAAGGAGCATGTTTATCATACAGTTGCGTGATTATAGAATTGAAGATGGTAGTTTTGTCATCTATTGAATCAGCATTCATAACAGGTGACCAATCAAGGTTTCGCACATCTTCAAGAAAAAGTTCGCTATCCATTCCACCAAAATTACGTTGCAAAATTACCTTAGGTTTAGCCTTAGGAGGCCGAAGCTTGAACGATAAAAATATAAGGTCGTGATAAGAAAAGGAGTCAGCAGAAAATTGGCCATGCTTAACAACGAGACCAGGAGACGTTACCATGATAAGATCGAGAAGCGATGGCTCACAGTTAGGAAAGTGGTGGGTTGCACTAAGAGGAAGAATATGCATATTACAGGATTGTACAATTGATTTTAGATGAGAAGCACGGGAATCATTTTTTAAGAGGCAAGTGTTAAAATCTCCCATGATTATTGTTTGGCTGTAGGAGGGGACAAGATCTTCTAGCAGCTTCTCAAATGAAGAAAAGAAATTAATGCGTAGGGAAGGACAGTAGTAAACACCGAGAAGAATTTTAGTGTGGGAAAGAGTAACTTCAACAAACAGATGCTCACCGGCCGAAGTCGGTGGCGGCTGTGCTGACGTGCTGATGATAGAAAAAGCAAAATGTGAACGGAGATAGATAGCAACGCCACCACATCCGCTCCCAATCCGGTCATTGCGAATAAGTCGGAAACCTGGTAAGCAGAAAGGAGTGGAAGGGAGACAAGGCTTAAGGAATGATTCTGAGATGAGAATAGCATGTATAGACTTGTGATCAAAAGCTTCTAACATGTCAGGGAAGTGAGCAGGGACACTTTGAGCGTTAATATGAATAACGTTAAAGTTTTTCGGTACATCAGAGAACTGGCACAAAAGGTTTTCAGAGAGGGATGGCATACTGACGAAACTGTCATCACTACTCACAGATTCACTAGAAGAAGAGAAAGATATGTAATCATCACTCTCATCAGCATTATCAAATATGTTGTGTAGCATTGTAATAATAAATAAATAAATATACCTATACTAATAATAAAATACCTAAACAAAATTTTATATATACCTAATTTAGTGTGTACCCAAACTTTTGAGTACTTTGATGAAATGAGTTTTAAAAACAATTTAATTATAACTACCCACTACCTACTTAAGCGAAGTCAACGAACGTTCACTTATTATGCGCTCGTTACCTACTCAACCTACTGGTTGTGCTAAGATGCATGTTCCAAAATAAAGAAAAAGGCAGGTACAGCATCCATCTATCTACTGTTTTAAGTAATTGATTGATTGATTGTGTTATATTATACAGGCAAATATAACTATAATTTTATGTCCTTATAAATTAAACTGCTCGAATATAGTAAATAGAAGAGTTGATATAATTAATCGAGTGAGCGAAGCGAACGAAGATCTTAGTTTCAACTTGGGCGATTTGGCATTTTATGTATGTATGTATGTATGTATGTATGTATGTTTGTCTGGCGATAACTTTAGAACCGTTTATCCGATCTGCATGAAATTTGATATGTCGATAGCTTGTACTTGAGATGAAGAGTTTTTGAGATATGGGGTTTTTTAAGAGGGCAAAAAAAAAAGTTACATAAAAAAATCAAGTTACATGTCATATGAAAGGGCTTTGTTTGGACATTCCAAAACAATTTTTACTTTTTATTTGGGACGCTCGGTTTTCGAGATAAAATTTAAAAAGTTAAATTAAGATAACCAGCGATCCAAGAGCTCCCATCTCTAAGCGTT
Source organism: Chloroclysta siterata (assembly GCA_932294275.1). Taxonomy (NCBI): domain Eukaryota; kingdom Metazoa; phylum Arthropoda; class Insecta; order Lepidoptera; family Geometridae; genus Chloroclysta; species Chloroclysta siterata. The sequence continues at coordinate 7,225,399 of OW028595.1, forward strand.
TCGTTGACATCAAGGTTTTTCTACTGGTCGGCCAGTTCTTTTGATTTTTCTTATTTTTTTTTCTTGAAATAAATTAAGGAGGTACTCAGTTCTCATAAAATGGTGACGACGACCAGGTCTGATGATGAAGCCAAGGTCTGTTCAACAGAACTCTTCAATAAACAGGCCAATAGAGTTGAAACTTGGTAACCATACCAAGTTAGTAGGCGGTAGTCAGAAAAAAGTCCAAAGATAATGATTGGACTTGCCTCTGACTACTACCGACTCAAAGTTTTGATGCGTTCGTCGGGTCGCATCACGAGATCTCAGTTCGGGGCGAACTACTAGTAATAATAAATACACGAGTCAAAAATAAATAGAAAAAAAAAAACGTTTTATTCAGTCGGTATAAAATCACGCAATCACTCAACCTTCTTACAAGACAACTAACATACGTATAAGCAAAGTGCTATAATTTAAAAGTAAGTAGGTAGGTAGTACTTAGCAAGCTAAAGTTACCTACCAACAACGTACACACGGACACTGCTCGCTTTTATGCCTTAGCCTTTGCCTAGTATTTTTTTATTTTCATTGGCTTTGTTTATCTTGATCTCATCACAACGTTTTGGAAGAATTAGTGACACGAAGAAGAAGCTTTATCACTGTATCCATGTGTAATGTTACATGTGTAATAAATAATACCATTTTGCAACTCAAAATGGTATTATCTAAACACAAAAATAAAAACTGAATTCGTTAATCTAATTCTGTCTCGGTAACATTACTCAGACGGAGCCTATATTAATCAACTGTCAAAGTCAGACAAAAGTCAAGCAAATTGGCGGTAAATTCGTCAAAACATTCCTTCGGAATCTACGTAACACTTTTTTATTCAGCATTTGATTTTGGCAAAGATGCTGACTTTTTGTTTTAGCGTTCCGTAAGGCTCAAATTTAATTTTAGCTTGTTACTTCTCGCTAGCACATTTGACATTTTTGAAGATTTAAAATGACTTCATTTAGTGATTTTATATCTGACATCTCTCTTCTCTTGTCGTGTCACTAGTTTCTTTCGAAACAGTGTGGTGAAAGGAAGGTTAAGTGCGCCTCAAGAGGCTCCTTTCGAGCACTTGACACGTCATGTTAGAGATCTTTTTAGGTTCTATGACATGTCGGTTTCCTCACGATGTTTTCCTTCACTGTTTGAGAGTACTGGCATTGTGCACATACATTTTTTAACAGAAAAACTCGTTGGTGCACGACCCGTTTCGAACCCACGACCTTAGGATCGGAAGGCGAGGCCGCCACCACTAGACCACCAGTACTCTCGGATATTTAACATGTTTAAGCGGTAGTCTACGTGTTAATCCAAATCGCATACAAACATAAAGCAGTTTGTGTGAAACTTTATGGCTTCCATTTAGATAATAATCCAATCTATCTTGTTATCTAAAAAAGTAGGAGAGTAGTAGAGCTCTTTGTGTGTGATTCGTCCGAGGAAGTACTACCACCATATTATTATCTACATATACCGTCAAGCAACGATGCTGTGTTTCTGTTTGAATGGTGTGTGTCGGTAAAGAAGCTGTTTCATCAATTATGGAGCTGGGGGTCTGTGTACAGTATATATAATTACCGCTTAGCAATATAGTAACTGTTTTAAGTGTTTAATTGCTTTATTTTTACTTCGTTTTCTTGCTCATCAAGTTTTTATTGATGAGCAAGAAAATGAGAGCAACACAATGCACTAAAAATATGACGGAAAGTAACAAATCTGACAAAAAATTAAACTATGAAATGCGTCATATCAAACGTCATGTCAAACATCAATTACAGACTGTCATGGCGGCTTTAGAAATGTGCACATAGTAAGAAATTCGAACAGATCGACATGTGATGACAACTTTATTTGCCTACATATTAATGAAATTGCATATGCATTAGAATGGTAATCTTAAATTGTTGACAATTATTTCTATGTTGGGTACATAGACCAGACCCAGAATAAAATATGTTCTAACGTGCATACCTGCGGCCTTATCACGAACTAATTCGACTTTAGTAGCGTAAACGTATCGTTAACTACAAGAGAATAAGGTCGAATATCGCTACTTCACAAATGTATAAATTCATTCGTGTACGCCTCAAGTTGTTCGACGCACGACTGTGCATCGTAGGTCACGTTATCATGCGTGTTTTGCAAGGCTTTGTTATAGGTTATGGGTACCACAAAACATCAGGTAGGCTATCTGCTTGTTCTATCCAAGTAATATAAATAAAAAATGTTTCCGTGGGCAGTGGCGTAGCTATCGTAGGTTGAGGTGGTGAAGTGCACCAGGCCCCGGAGCTCAGGGGGCCCTCTAACCTAAGCTTTGAAAAGAGAGGGTCAGCCAGCTCCCGAAGCTAGAAAACCTTGAGCATGCTCACAATTTTTTTTTAATGATTGTATTTAAAGGCCAATATAAGTTCAAACTATGTGGAACATAGATTTATAATACTATTTACGATTTGTATACTTGATCTAAGATGTGGAACGACGGGGTGAGGGCCCAATTCCTCTATGAACCGGGGCCCTTGTCCACTTTTTCCGTGGGGTACGAAACCGCGTGTCTGCAAGAGTCCGACTGACACTTGGCTAATTTCTTTCTACCATGTGGTTTTTTTTATGTTTAATCTATTTTTACGTGACAAAATGTCTATTTTGGCAGACAAACGAGTGGCAAAGTTTTTCGCACGATGATAGGAGTAGTAGAACTTTTTGAATCGTCGAAAGAAGTGCACTACCACCGTGCCTATTTCTTTTTTTTATTACAAGAAGCTGATGGAACATGCAGATGGCCCACCTGATGTTAAGTGGTAACCATCACCTATAACAAAGCATTGCATCGTAAGTCACACCCCACAGGAACGTGCCCTAACACTGCCCTGCGTCACTCAACTTGAGGCCTATGTGCCTGTAATTACACCGGCAACCACACTCTTCAAACGGAAACACAGCGTTGCTGCTTGGCGGCAGAAAAAGGCGTGGTGGTAGTACTTCCCCGGACGAGCCACACACAAAGAGCTCTACTACTCTTTCTTCTGCCCCCGAGCAGCGTTGCTGTGTCTATGTTTGAAGGGTGTGGGATGAGGCTTAACATCTATGTATGTATGCATAAAATTGACGGCAGGGCAGTCTTCTTCGGCTTGATTCCTATTCCTACCATGGTGGGTTCACACCCGTCGTGCACCAACGAGTTTTTCTGTTCAAAAATGTATGTGCTCAGTGCCAGTACTCTCAAACGGTGAAGGAAAACATCGTGAGGAAACCGGCATGTCGAAGAACCTAAAAGTCCTACATCGTGTGTCACAGATAAGAGGTCAAGTGCTCGAAAGGAGCCTGAGGCGCATTAAAATCCATTCACCACACTGTTTAGAAAAAAACTAGTGACACGACATACAGAAGACCCATTTTGGTGTTACCAGACGTCCCGATTTTGGCGGGACGACCGACGTCCTGATTTTTAAATCAGTATTAAATGTCAGTCCCGCTTTTCGAGACTTAACTACACGACGACTCGACAACTATTCAACGATAGGGTAAATCTGATTTAAAATACCGTATTTTTATTCAAATACATTATTGTCACGTAAACGTAGTTTGAACTCAATAAAAAAAGATAAATATTTAAAAACTTCTGATTAGATAGGTTAGGCCTACCTATACGTTTTTTTACTATGTCCCGCTTTTGACAAGCGAATCCCGCTTTTGTCATTCAAAAAGTTCCGAAATTCCGACTTGGCCAAAAAAAAAAACTAGCAACCTTGGAGGAAATATCTGGCAACGCTGACCCATACTTACAAATATTCGTTTTTTTAGTTTCTAAACAAGACATTTCGTTTGGCAAAAATTAGCACATCCGACCGACTCCAATGCCAAAAGGTCGTTGAACCGACACGTGTGTGTGTGCTGATTAGATAAATAGCACACATGTGTAGGAAGGTACGTTCGTTATGTTGACGTAATAATAGTTAGATAATATTAGAAATTCACGCAGCTATAGATAGATTTTGAAATCATTCAAGGTTAAAGAAACAAAAACTTGCTAGGTATACTTCTGTCAAGAGTAGTAGGTTGTGTTCTTTGTGAAGGGCTCGTCTGGGGAAGTAGGTACTACCATCATGCCCATTTCTGCCGCCAAGCAGCGTTGCTGTGTTTCCGTTCGAAGAGTGTGGTAGCCGGTGTAATTACAGGCACATGAGGCTTAACATCTGTATGCCACAAGTTGATAGACGCAGGCAGTACATTATAGGCTCGTTCATATCGTGCATGACTTGCGAGGCAATGCTTTTGTTATAGTTGATGGTTACCACTTCACATCAGGTCGGTTATCTGCATCATAATCCAGCATCAAGTTGTATAAAAAAACTACGGCATAAAAATTTTATAAGTTTAATAACATAGAGAAAAAAAACATTCATTTTACGAATTAAAAAAGTTGCTACAACTGACTCAATAGAGGGCGCTGACTACAAAACAGTAGGATCTTTTGTAACTCAAACTAGAATTTGAAATCCTAGAGTATTATCGTATTATCGCTGTAGATTTAGTTCGTTCATGTCGAAAACATACCTAAACCTTTAGTAATACAATCTAATAATAGACCACGGCGGTTGCAAGTAGGTTTAGCAGATAGTAATCCAACCTACATGGTCAAGGGTATTAAAACCTTAGAAGGGCTTTTTGCGTCGGGTTTTTTAACCTACGTAATAGAAAACACGCTTCCGATCTATTGTCATTTATTTATTTAAGTATTTATTTATTTATTACATAAACTAGCGGCCTGTCCCAGCTTCGCATGGGTGGTCATAAATTTTTTGAACAATATAGGATAAACTTAGACCGTGGGTTCGAGCCTCGCGTCTACTTATTTCATACAATTTTGCATTTCAATTAATTTTTTATAATAAAAGAACACTTATTGTGACATAACTATAATAGTTAGACATATGCTGTCGCGACATTTTTTGTAGATGATAACGTGTTCTACAAAATCGTAGTACATTATTTTGTTCTATCATCAATAGTTTTCGCAGCGCACGCGATGTAAGGTTTTTTGTTTTCCACCTTGGGTTACATTATTGAAGTTTTAGTAAGGATCCCTGATTTTTTTGAAAATATAATATAGCCTATGTTACTCAGGGATAATGTAGCATTCTAATGGTGAAAGAATTTTTGAAATCGGACCAGTAGTTTTTGAGCCTATTCGTTACATACAAAAATACAAAAATACAAAGTTTACCTCTTTATAATATTAGTGTAGATAATAGTAGGCTTACAGTGTGCAGACCAAAATGCTTACTATCTTAATTTTAAACTTAAAAATATAGTTAAACAAACACAGTTATCATAAATTTTGTCAACAAATAGGTATATCGACATGATGGACCTCGTGTAATAAATGCGTTTAAAAGAGTAACGGCCGGTTTCTGAAAGCCCGATCAAAACTAATGGGATGTCAAGTCACTTGCTATCTATATCTAATTCGATGTAATAGCTGAAATGGCGATTTGCGTTATTTGTCGACAGTACCTATAAAGAGACGGTTTCACAAAATAAGTCCCTAGTCTATAAATAAAACCGGCCAAGTGCGAGCCGGACTCGCGCACGAAGGGTTCCGTACCATTATCTATAAAAACGGCAAAAAATCACGTTTGTTTTAGGTATGGGAATATTTAAGGGGGGCCCTTAAATATTTAAGGGGGGCCCTTAAATATTTGTTTTATTTTAATTTCATTATTTATTTTTAAAGTGAAATCTAAATATTCTGTGAATATTTCAAGCGTCTACCTGTTGCCGTTATCAATATCGAACGCAAAAAATCACATTTGATGTATGGGAGCCCCCCTTAAATATTTATTTTATTCTATTTATTGTTATAGCGGCAACAGACATACATCAACTGCGAAAATGTCAACTGTCTAACTATCACGGTTCATGTATCTCATCATGACAGACGGACAGACAGACAGACGGACGGACGGTCTTAGTAATAGGGTCCAGTTTACCCTTTGGGTACGGAACCTAAAAAAATAATTGTATGGTAATAAAATAATAATAGGATCTCTATTTCAGAGGCGTTTTTTGAAGAAATCAACTCATACAAAAAATATAAACCTACACAAAATTTTTGCTTTATGTTTTTATATTTATTTATTCAATAAAACATGGCATAAAATTCTTGATTCCCGTTACCGTTTTGGTTTAACACGGTAGAGCGTTAGGTCACCCAGTTGATTGGATATTATTGCTCAATTGACGCCGGTGATTCTTCCAATTGTGTTACTCCAAAGACGGGTAGGTCACACACGTGTATCTTCGTTATCCAAATAAGTATCCAAGTCTATATTTTGTTTTTCGTCAGGCCTTTTTTGTATGGAGGCTCGTTAGTTCTTAGCTTGCCCGATAGAGGTGATGATCGAATGTCACACAAAAAAGGCTTGTTGTAAAACTAAAAACTACTCGATCAAAATTAATCGGATGTCAAGTCACTCGCCATTTCAGCTATTACATCGAATTAGATAGAGATAGCAAGCGACTTGACATCCGATTAGTTTTGATCGGGCTTTCAGAAACCGGCGGTTAGACTTGGGGATACTGAGATGGATGTGTGGAGTGACAAGAATGGATAAGATATGGAATGAGTTTATTAGAATTTAATTTTAGAGTATTGATTATTATTATTTTTTATTTTATTGTATAAAGGAGCTGTTTCATCAATATTTGAAGCCGGGGTCAGATCTGTGTACAGTATATGTAATTATCACTAAGCAATATATTAACTGTTTTAATTGCTTTATTTTTACTTCGTTTTCTTGCTCATCAAGATTTTCTCGGTGAAGGAAAGTAACACAATGCACAAAAAATATGGACTAACACGTGTGAATGTCATTTTGACAACTGTTGTATAAGTCAAGCTTGAGAGTGAAAGTCATTACCGTCAAAAAAAGCAACAAAACGTCAAGCGTCAATTACAGACTGTCATGGCGGCTCTAGAAGTGTGCACATAGCTCGAAATTCGAACAGAACATTTAATGATGACAACTTTATTAGCATACATCATCATCATCTTCCTGCCCTTATCCCACATCATGTGGGGTCGGCACAACATGTCTTTTCTCTCTAACTATAATAGCATACATATTAATGAAATTGCATTTGTATGGTAATCTTAATTTTTTTTCAAATATTTCATAGACCATACCCAGAATAAAATATGTTCTTTTGTGTGGGATCACACATTAAAATAAACAAAATTCTCCACCGAGCATTACCTTACTCCACCGGTCATTCTCTTTCGTGCTAAGGTCTAACATATAGGCATCGGCGAAATTGCGGGCTACACTGCAAAGGCCATACAAATAAGAAGAAATAGAATTTAGAGGCAGTTTGAAAGTAGCGCCAGTGACTGACAAAATGAGGAGCAATAGGTTATCCTGAAGGGCATGCAGGTTATGCGAAGGGAAGAATGTCTTGTAATGAAAAGAGTGTGAGGTATGAATGTAGATTAAAGTGTAGAGATAGACCAAAGAAAAGATGGATGTGTGGAAGATGACACGGGTAAGAAAGGAGTGACTTTCTGAACAGAAATCCAATCCCTTTTGGAATACACTGGTTTCCTCACGATGTTTTCCTTCGCCGTTTGAGAGTACTTACTGGCTTTTCCCACATTTTTCGATAAGAAAAATCCATCCACCGGACATGAATCCACGTGCTTACTTCACTTTATGGCGGGGTCACTCCCACTACCGTTTATAAAAACATCGTAATAAAGAGTATCATTGTATAATAAGCTCATTGAGAACCTAGGTCTAAGAATAACCGGGCTCAAATGACGTGACGTCATAATCGTGGGTAGATAGGTACTCTGACATGATACCTAGGTCTTCTCACATGTATAGTGGTTAGTAGTACAGGTAGAGTTACATCGTCTTTATCAAAGATAGCCTTCACAGCTCAGTTGGTAGTAGCTCTGCCTTCTGCGCCGCGGCCGTGGGTTCCATCCGCACCGAGAACAAACATTTGTGTGATGAACATAGATGTTTGTTCTCTGTCTGGGTGTTTATATCTAGGGTTGCCAACCGTACTATAATATATAGTATTGTACTGTATTTCGGGACTCCGTACTATATGTATACTGTTGAAGAAATATATAGTACGCGAAAATACAGTACATAGATCAAAGTTTATATTTTGCAACACTAACGGCCGGTTTCTGAAAGCCCGATCAAAACTAATCGCATGTAAAATTGTAAAGTCACTTGCTATCTCTATCTAAATCGATGTAATAGCTGAAATGGCGAGTAACTTGACATCCGATTAGTTTTTATCGAGCTTTCAGAAACCGGCCGTGAAACTAGTAAAATAAAAAATAACAGATTCCTGATCAGAAAATCGTCATCAAGAATCAGAAATAAATATTTAAGATATTTTTATTTCTGCTATCTTTTTCCGCCACTTCGGCATTCACAGATTTTTTTTTTTATTCTTTTGACTACTAAAATACTATATTTTTTGAAGCGTACTATATTTTTGATCGAGTGAGCGAAGCGAACAAAGATCTTAGTTTCAACTTGGGCTATTTGGCATTTTATGTATGTATGTATGTATGTATGTATGTATGTTTGTCTGGCGATAACTGTCGAACCGTTGATCCGATCTGCATGAAATTTGATAAGTCGATAGCTTGTACTTGAGAAATTTACTGGTAAGTATATGAGTAAAATCGGATGAAGGGTTATTAAGATATGGGGTTTTTAAAGGGAGAAAAACTAAAAAAAGTTACATAAAAAAATCAGAAAGGGGTTTGTTTGGACATTCCAACACAATTTTTACTTTTTTTCTGCGACGCTCGGTTTTTGAGATACAACAAAAAAGTTAAATTAAGATAACCAGCGATCCAAGAGCTCCCATCTCTAAGAGTTTCGTTGACATCAAGGTTTTTCTACTGGTCGGCCAGTTCCTTTGCTTTTTCTTATTTTTTTTTCTTGAAATAAATTAAGAAGGTACTCAGTTCTCATAAAACGGTAACAACGACCAGGTCTGATGATGGAGCCAAGGTCTGTTCAACGGAACTCTTCAATAAATAGGCCAATAGAGTTAAAACTTGGTTACCATACCAAGTTAGTAGGCGGTAGTCAGAAAAAAGTCCAAACATAATATTTGGACTTGCCTCTGACTACCACCTGCTCAAAGTTTTGGTGCGTTCGTCGGGTCGCATCACGAGATCTCAGTTCGGGGCGAACCACTAGTTATAGCTTTTTTTTAAAAAATACTATGATTTGACCAAAAAATATTGGCAACCCTAGTTAGTTATATCTACACTAATATTATAAAGAGGAAAGCTTTGTATTTTTGTATTTTTGTATGTAACGAATAGGCTCAAAAACTACTGGTCCGATTTCAAAAATTCTTTCACCATTAGAATGCTACATTATCCCTGAGTAACATAGGCTATATTATATTTTCAAAAAAATCAGGGATCCTTACTAAAACTCCAATAATGTAACCCAAGGTGGAAACCAAAAACCTTACATCGCGTGCGCTGCGAAAACTATTGATGATAGAACAAAATAATGTACTACGATTTTGTAGAACACGTCATCATCTACAAAAAATGTCGCGACAGCATATGTCTAACTATTATAGTTATGTCACAATAAGTGTTCTTTTATTACAAAAAATTAATTGAAATGCCACCGCTAGAAAAGGGTCTTTATTTGTACCTTGGTATTAATCCTTATCCAAATAAATCATTTCATAATTAAGACGGTTTCAATACCTATAGATCACTTCTTAAATTTTTCAAATCGGACATTCCATTCAAAAGATATGACGTAATTAAAAACGTTAACGGGTCCACGGGTCGCGCTCGGGGTGCGATTTCACTCTCTGGCGTGAAAATGTATGAAATAAGTAGACGCGAGGCTTGAACCCACGGTCTAAGTTTATCCTAAAATGTTCAAAAAATTTATGACCACCCATGCGAAGCTGGGACAGGCCGCTAGTCCTTAATAATATTATAAACGCGAAAGTTTGTAGGTATGGATGGATGGATGTTTGTTACTCTTTCACGTAAAAACTACTGAATGGATTTTAGTGAAACTTTGCAATAATATAGCTTATACATCAGAATAACACATAGGCTACAATTTATAAAGATATTGTGTGATTTATCCTGCGCAGACGAAGTCGCGGGCACCAGGCTTGTAATATTATAAGTATGTATTCAAGGTGTTCCAATACTTTTGTTTAAAAACTTCAGGGGGCTAAAGTACCCATCAATATGAATAACTTGTTCTAAGGAACCAACACTGTAAACGCGAAAAAAAAAACAGCTGTTTCATACAAAAGTTCAATACCTACCGGGCTTAAAATGTATGAAACAGCTGTTTTTTTTATCGCGTTTACTGATGGGTACTTTAGCCCCCTGAAGTTTTTAAACACAAGTATTGGAACACTGAGTAGTATATCAGCTATCTGGTTCCCATATCACAAGCTTTGGCTTAGTTTGGGGCGAGATAGTGCTGTGTGGAATGTCCACAAATATTTATTATTATTTTTTAATATTTATCTACACTAATATTATAAAGAGGTAAACTTTGTATTTTTGTATTTTTGTATTTTTGTATGTAACGAATAGGCTCAAAAACTACTGGTCCGATTTCAAAAATTCTTTCACCATTAGAATGCTACATTATCCCTGAGTAACATAGGCTATATTATATTTTCAAAAAAATCAGGGATCCTTACTAAAACTTCAATAATGTAACCCAAGGTGGAAAACAAAAAACCTTACATCGCGTGCGCTGCGAAAACTATTGAAGATAGAACAAAATAATGTACTACGATTTTGTAGAACACGTTATCATCTACAAAAAATGTCGCGACAGCATATGTCTAACTATTATAGTTATGTCACAATAAGTGTTCTTTTATTATAAAAAAATAATTGAAATGCCTCCGCTAGAAAAGGTTCTTTATTTGTACCTTGGTATTAATCCTTATCCAAATAAATCATTTCATAATTAAGACGGTTTCAATACCTATAGATTACTTCTTAAATTTTTCAAATCGGACATTCCATTCAAAAGATATGACGAAATTAAAAATGTTTACGGGTCCACGGGTCACAAGCGCGTGCAAATGTATGAAATAAGTAGACGCGAGGCTCGAACCCACGGTCTAAGTTTATCCTAAAATGTTCAAAAAATTTATGACCACCCATGCGAAGCTGGGACAGGCCGCTAGTTTATATCATAAACTGATATCACTTGGTGGTCCAATCCTAAGGTCGTGGATTCAAAAGTGTCCGTGCACCAATGAGTGGTTCTGTTTAAAAATGTGCACAGTGCCTCTCAAACGGTGAAGGAATTCACCGTGAGGAAACCAGCATGTCGGAGAACCTAAAAAATTCTAAAACGTGTATATGTGCTAGAAAGGAGCCTCTTTGAGGTGCACGTCCTTTCACCACACTGTTTCGAAAGAAACTAAAGGCACGACAAGAAGTTATATCTTGACATGGCGACGCAGCCATCCGTGTGAATATGATTAGGCACTAAGAACACGGGATGACAAGGATATAATTAGAATTCCACCACCCATGCCCTATGGAATTCTTCGGTAAACAGGACGTCCGTCTTTAAGCGACGAAGATGATATTTCATCTTAAGATACCTTACGATAAAAAATTATAGCATTTTAAGGTATTACACACTGTTATGATACGATATGGTATCTCTTGATATTGTTAACATATATTTCCATAGCAAGGCATCTTATGATGAAGTCGCCCTATCGCTCAGTATCTTAAGATGCCGTAATATGAAAATATATATTACCGTGTGTGATATTGTGATATGAGATGAAATATTATATAATTTTCGTCGTTATATAATATATATAAATTATATAATATACGCTTTATAGTTAAACAGACGCAGGCGCGGTCCGAAGGGGGGGTCACAGGTGGATGGAGAGGGCTCGGAATCATTCTTCCTGGAAATGTATAGGAGGCCTATGTCCAGCAGTGGACTTCTTTGGGCTGATGATGATGATGATGATGTATGTTTTTGTTGTAAATCAACATTATATGTAATATTCTTCGTTTCAGAAGGTGGTGCGTGTCTTGTCTCTGGAGTACAGCAACAGTTCTTCTGCATAGGCTGATGACAGCACCCCTTCAGCCCATCACAGGTACCTTACAGCAGCATGGATGAATGAATGAATGAAAAATATAATGAGCTCTTTGTGTGTGGCTCATCCGGGGAAGTACTACCACCACGCCTTTTTTTGCCGCCAAGCAGCAACGCTGTTTCGCTGTGTTTCCGTTTGAAGAGTGTGGTTGTCGGTGTCATTACAGGCACATGAGGCTTAATATCTGTACCTATGCCTCAAGTTGATGGACGCAGGGCAGTGCATCGTAAGTCACGCACGATAGTAACATCGTGCGTGACTTACGAGGCAATGCTTTGTTATAGGTGATGGTTACCACATAACATCAGGTGGGCCATCTGCTTGTTCCATCAGCTAGTAGTATAAAAAAAGAAAAAAAATTGTCATGTCGTAGATATCATGTCTTAAGTTCGACAATTCACATTGTACTATTGATTCAATAAGTGATAAAAAATATTTGTCAAAGTGTGTGACTAATACGAGACTTTGTTCTATTCAAATATTCATGTCAAAGCGACTTGGTTCCTTTCGTACCCCAAGAATGAGTTGTGTTTACCATATTTGGTTTTTCGTTTTTGTTTCTTGTTCATTGCGGGTTTTGTATGAAGACGCGGTAGAGATACGTATACGGAACTTTATGTTCTACTATTAATTTTCATCATACTTGCAACATAAAGTTCCGTATCGGTATCTCTATCGCGCCTTCATACAAAACCCGCAATGAACACGGAACAAGAACGAAAAACGAAAAACCAAATATGGTAAACACAACTCATACTTGGGGTACAAGTTATTTATGTCAAGGTGTTATTTCGCTATTTCAGTTAAATTTGATGTAATAGCTGAAATAGCAAGTGATTTGACATCTGATTAGTTTTGATCAAGCTTTCAGAAACCGGCCGTAAGTCGAGACTTTGTTCTATTCATATAAAATAAATAATAATAAATATTGGTGGACTTTCCACACAGCACTATCTCACCCCAAACTAAGCCAAAGCTATGGAAAAAAAATATGGGAAACAGATAGCTGATATAATACATATATACCTAGGTATATATGTCTTTTTTTGTAAATACTTACTTAAAATATAATAACACCCAGACAGAGAACAAACATCTATGTTCGTCACACAAATGTTTGTTCTGAGTGGGGATCGAACCGCCTACGGCGCAGAAGGTAGAGCTACTACCAACTGAGCTGTGCAGGCATGTCAAAGTGTGGTGGTAAATAAAGTGGAGAGATGGTTCCTTTCCAGGCCCCAGACCCTCGTCAGCCAGAGCCAAGGTCCTGAAGCGCGCGGCCGGCACAGAGCACCTGCATCCGGAGCCGAAGGTGGAATGTCAGCTGCTGCATCAGCCTAAGCATCATGATCTTGACGTCATCTTCGTTCATGGACTTTACGGTGCGTTTTTTGCATATTTATTTACAGCCCGGATAGCTCAGTAAATATTGAACTAATTTCCAGCCAGGAAATATTGAAAATATACCTAAACCCAATTTTATTTGATACAGGATGTGATATGGCATACCAATGTAATGCCTACGCCTCACTAAATTCGATTGGCACCACACGGGAGCTTCAATATTATAACAAGGATACACTAGTGGTTCGCCCCGAACTGAGATCTCGTGATGCGACCCGACGAACGCACCAAAACTTCGAGCAGGTGGTAGCTGACTACCACCTGCTCAAAGTTTTGGTGGAGGCAAGTGCAAACATTATGTTTGGACTTTTTTCTGACTACCGCCTACTAACTTGGCATGGTAACCAAGTTTCAACTCTATTGGCCTATTTACTGAAGAGTTCCGTTGAACAGACCTTGGCTCCATCATCAGACCTGATCGTTGTCACCGTTTTATGAGAACTGAGTACCTTCTTAAATTATATCAAGAAAAAAAAATAAGAAAAAGCAAAGGAACTGGCCGACCAGTAGAAAAACCTTGATGTCAACGAAACTCTTAGAGATGGGAGCTCTTGGATCGCTGGTTATCTTAATTTAACTTTTTTGTTGTATCTCAAAAACAGAGCGTACCAGAAAAAAAGTAAAAATTGTTTTGGAATGTCCAAACAAAGCCCTTTCATAAGACATGTAACTTGATTTTTTTATACTAGTAGTTCGCCCCGAACTGAGATCTCGTGATGCGACCCGACGAACGCACCAAAACTTTGAGTAGGTGGTAGCCAAAGGCAAGTCCAAACATTATGTTTGGACTTTTTTCTGACTACCGCCTACTAACTTGGTACGGTAACCAAGTTTCAACTCTATTGGCCTATTTATTGAAGAGTTCCGTTGAACAGACCTTGGCTCCATCATCAGACCTGGTCGTTGTCACCATTTTATGAGAACTGAGTACCTCCTTAATTTATTTCAAGAAAAAAAAATAAGAAAAAGCAAAGTAACTGGCCGACCAGTAGAAAAACCTTGATGCCAACGAAACTCTTAGAGATGGGAGCTCTTGGGTCGCTGGTTATCTTAATTTAACTTTTTTGTTGTATCTCAAAAACCGAGCGTCTCAGAAAAAAAGTAAAAATTGTTTTGGAATGTCCAAACAAAGCCCTTTCGTATGACATGTAACTTGATTTTTTTAAGTCACTTTTTTTATTTTTGCCCCCTTAAAAAACCCTTCATCCGATTTTACTCATATACTTACCAGTAAATTTCTCAAGTACAAGCTGTCGTCTTATCAAATTTCATGCAGATCGGATCAACGGTTCGAAAGTTATCGCCAGACAAACATACATACATACATACATACATACATACATACATACATACATAAAATGCCAAATCGCCCAAGTTGAAACTAAGATCTTCGTTCGCTTCGCTCACTCGATCAAAAAGAACGATAGGAACATAGATATTTGTTCTCTGTCTGGGTTATCAGTACACATATCACTACATAGTACTAGTAGTTCGCCCCGAACTGAGATCTCGTGATGCGACCCGACGAACGCACCAAAACTTTGAATAGGTGGTAGTCAAAGGCAAGTCCAAACATTATGTTTGGACTTTTTTCTGACTACCGCCTACTAACTCAGTACGGTAACCAAGTTTCAACTCTATTGGCCTATTTATTGAAGAGTTCCGTTGAACAGACCTTGGCTCCATCATCAGACCTGGTCGTTGTCACCATTTTATGAGAACTGAGTACCTCCTTAATTTATTTCAAGAAAAAAAAATAAGAAAAAGCAAAGTAACTGGCCGACCAGTAGAAAAACCTTGATGCCAACGAAACTCTTATAGATGGGAGCTCTTGGGTCGCTGGTTATCTTAATTTAACTTTTTTGTTGTATCTCATAAACCGAGCGTCCCAGAAAAAAAGTAAAAATTGTTTTGGAATGTCCAAACAAAGCCCTTTCGTATGACATGTAACTTGATTTTTTTATGTCACTTTTTTTATTTTTGCCCTCTTAAAAAACCCCATATCTCAAAAACCCTTCACCCGATTTTACTCATATACTTACCAGTAAATTTCTCAAGTACAAGCTATCGACTTATCAAATTTCATGCAGATCGGATCAACGGTTCTAAAGTTATCGCCAGACAAACATACATACATACATACATACATACATACATACATACATACATACATAAAATGCCAAATCGCCCAAGTTGAAACTAAGATCTTCGTTCGCTTCGCTCACTCGATCAATAAAACAAAGTCGCTTTCTCTGCCCCTATATCCCTATGTATGCTTAAATCTTTAAAACTACGCAACGGATTTTGATGCGGTTTTTTTTATAGAAAGAGTGATTCATGAGGAAGGTTTATATGCATAATACAAGCATAAACTCTTTGGGATAAGCCACAATAACCGTGCGAAGCCGGGGCGGGTTGCTAGTTCACAATAAAAAAGTATATTAGTATACAGGATGGCATTATTTAACGCCACCTGAAGGGTAAGTACTTTAAATTCTAGAGATAGAAAATGTTACTCAAAGGAAACATTCCTTTATTTTCAAAAAGAAAGAAAACTGCATTCAAATATTATCTAAATTTCGCTTGCTACACCCGGGAATCGAACCGACTAAAATTTGTTAATTAACATCCTGTACTTTTATGGCACTTTTATAGATGTTTGTTCTCTGTCTGGGTGTTATACAAGGTGTTCCCATAATTGTGTATATAAACTTCAGGGGGCTAAAGTACCCATCAATATGAATAACTTTTTCTAAGGAACCAACACTGTGAACGCGAACAAAAACAGCTGTTTCATACATTTAAGCCAGGTAGGTATTGAACTTTTGTATGAAACAGCTGTTTTTTTTCGCTTTCACAGTGTTGGTTCCTTAAAAAAAGTTATTCATATTGATGGGTAGGTACATTAGCCCCATGAAGTTTATATACACAATTAAGGGAACACCTTGTATAATATTATAAGTATGTATTTACAAAACAAAAAGTATATACATATGTAGTATATCAGCTATCTGGTTCCCATATCACAAGCTTTGGCTTAGTTTGGGGCGAGATAGTGCTGTGTGGAATGTCCACCAATATTTATTTATTTATTTATCGATCGTTAGGGTCAATCACTAGGATCATATCTCTCTAACAAACGTGGTAAATTAAATGAAAGAAAAATCACGATATCTTATCTTATTTTAATTGAACGAAAGGTAAACTAACTAATTAGTTGCTCGAAATTTTGTTAGTTATATAAATTCGTTCGCATTTAATAGAGTCTGCATTACAAACACATGCAAATTGAAATCTTCTTATCTAAATAGTACTTACTTTAAGAGTAGTAGAGCTCTTTGTGTGTGGCTCGTCCGGGGAAGTACTACCCCCACGCCTTTTTCTGCCGCCAAGCAGCAACGCTGTGTTTCGGTTTGAAGAGTGTGGTTGCCGGTTTAATTACAGGCACATGAGGCTTAACATCTGTATGCCTCAAGTAGATGGACGCAGAGCAGTGCATTGTGGGGCGCGTTCATATCGTGCGTGACTTGCGAGGCAGTGCTTTGTTATAGGTGATGGTTGCCACTTAACATCGGGTGGGCCGTCTGCTTGTTCCATTAGCTAATAGTATATAAAAAAAAAAAACTTCGTCATTGTAGGGTCTGTATCCTACAATCTTATAGAGTTTGTTGTGAGTAAAATAGTTTTTTAAAAGTTCAGTTGTTTTAATTGTTAGGACTGTATCGTAAGTTATGAGTTGATTTGCGCTATGACGTGTCGTCGTTTAGGAGGTTGTTGTCAACTGAAAGTAATTGGACGGAAAACCACGTCATAGCGTAAAATGCTGACCCGCGAGAACATGTACTAATACTGTGCGGTTTGCACAAACCGTACATGCTCCCGAGGGCGAGGTAAAAAGTACAAGGTGAAACAAAACAATGTTCAAGAAATAAACTTAAGCTAACTTATAAATTTCATTCATTCCACACTGACACTGTCACTTGCACTAAATAGTTTTTTGATAATAGGTGACGTCGCTTTGTCCACGCGTGCGTAGTGGTGATTCACTCTGGAATCTGCTCGCTGGTCCGCGGAGGTATTGCTCGACGTAGTTGTAGTTCTCGTAGCTACTGTAGGTAACTCTACGAGCTGGATGGTGGGTTGTGAAGGTCGACTGTCGTTACGAGTCGTCATTGGGAGGGTCACCGAGCAGCGCGCTCGGGACCGCTGCCACAAGTAGATGCCAGCTGCGAGGAGTACAGCACCGGCAAGGAGGTACAGCACCACAAACTGGTGAACATCGTGTGTAGAAATGTTTTCTGTTATTAGTCCATCGCCTTCACTTTTCATCTGTTCTATTTGTTCACCTATACTGTTCAATTGCTTGTCCAAAGTTGTCATCTTTACATCATTGGGCATCTTGACTTCGTTCGTAATAGGTATAGAGATGTTGAAAATGTTATTAATTGGTGGCACTTCGATCTTGAATTCGTCTGGCTGCAGAGTTAAGTAGTTAGTTTGTAGCATGTGCGAGTATATCGTGAAGGCTTCGCCCTTGATGACGCAGCCATTCCTGAGAACGACAATACCTGCCTTGCTGACTCGGTCGGCAGTAACTTGACGCTCGCAGATAATTCTAATTGTTCGTTGTTCACAACAGAAGTACATAAATGTGTTTACTTTATAAAGCTCGGTCCACACGTCTCTACAAATAGTTTGTTTGGTTAAACATTCATCTTTTTCTTGGTTTTTCATACATAGGCAGTCTTCAGACTTCAGATGGTAAATTGGGCGTTGTAGAGAGCACATTAATGTTTCTGAATTGTATGGTGTACACACTCGTAGTTCGTTTTCAGACATCGGTATGTAAGAATCTTTTTGAAGATTTATAGCAACGTAGTCGGCAATCGGCAGAATATACACCATGGTTTCGTTTACTATTTGAGGGACAGCAATAAGGTGGTAGATCTCGTATGAGTCTCGAGTTACTAGTGGAATCTTGATCTCAAATATAAAGTATTTCACTGTCATCCTTGCCTTTACTTTTAAGAGATGATAAAGTTTCCGTAGATCAACTTGTAAGTTATTGATTGGAAGTGCTAAATCTTTTCCAAGTTGGCCAGATATGATGTTCAGCTCTTCTGTAAGTTGCTGAGGACTCAATAGATGCACATTGAATTTTCCATAATGAATCTCAGTAATGGTTTCCAAAAGAGTATCCTGAAGTCCCTTTAAGTTAACTAGAATGCCGTTAGCGATAATCGACATCAAAGTAAAGTCATTGTAAATCTGTACGTCTCTCATTTCAGTTGCAAGTGTGTTCGTAGCCTTATCGAGGGCGTTCATATGTTGTGTATACATTTTTTGTTGTTTCTCGATAGACTGTTCTACTCTCTTTAGTATGTTGTTCTCGGCTTCAATTACAGATGTTTGATTCTTCCACAATAAAGCGAGATGCTTTTCGTTCGTTCGGATCGCGTCGATGTCCTTTTCATATTTTTCGGCAAAATGGTCGTCAAGTATTCCAAATAAGCTATTAGATAGATAACCGATGCCGTTGATGAGCCCTCTTCGTTGTCTAGTTGGTTTTAGTTTTTGATCGAGTAACATGTCGCTGTAGTGCATCAGTTCTGAGTAACCATGACGTAATTGTAGAAGTATTACGTCACATTGATGCTTATACATGTTCTTTGTAGCGCTGTAATATAGTTCTTGAAAGCTTGTATTCCTTGCCAGTAGGGATCCATATCGTAGTAGACGATCAACTTCCATTCGTCGCGTATAAGGTGCATATCTGTGACCTTGTCGAAGTAGATGCTTTGATTAGCGTTTATGTTTTGTAGGCTGTAGTCACACCGAGCGGGTGTTATGAACGAAAAAATTGATAAAATCGCCCATACTAGATTACATGACATCTTGTTTCTCCTTCTGGTTCGTTTGTTTTGGTTTTGAGATTGCTCTTTGTTTGGTGGCTGGACTTCTTCTTTTTCAGTGTCTTTGTTTTCGGTTGCACTCTTAGCAATAGGCAGTTTTGATAGTTTAGTTATAGGACGTTTCATTATCCCATTTTTTGTTCGAAGACTGACCACACGAACGCAATCGTCCTTTCCTGTGTGTAACTCGGTCACTCTTCCTAGTGCCCATTTACCAGCGGGCAGGTTGGAGTCATGAATGACCACAAGGTCATCTATCTCCATGTTTGGTTGTCGTTGTCGCCACTTGCTTCGAGAAGTGAGTTGTGTTAGGTATTCAGATTGCCATCTCTTCCAGACGTCTTTGAATATTTTTGAACCAGCTGCCACCGTTTTCGTTCATCTGTTTCTGTTTCTACGATAGTTAATGTTGGACCACTGGATAAGAAATGAGATGGTGTTAAATAGTCTATGTCTTCTGGATCTTCTGTTAACGGCATGAGTGGTCTTGAGTTGAGGCAGGCTTCAAGTTCTGCCAGAAGTGTTGACAGCTCTTCGTACGTGAGTTTCTGTTCTCCTAAGACTCTTCGAAGGTGGAACTTTAAACTCTTGACAGCCCCTTCCCAGAGTCCACCAGCGCTTGGCCATGACGGAGCGATAAAGTGCCATTCAATGTTCATATCTGTTATGGCTGAAAAGAACTCAGGGTCAAGCGTCTTTTTCAGATCGATGAATTCTTGTTTCAGAGAGCGGTTTGAACCTGTGAAGTTGGTCGCGTTGTCGCTATGAATGTGACGTGGTGCTCCTCGTCGAGCCGATAGCCTTCGTAATGCTGCTAGGAACGCCGTCGATGTTAGGTCGGAGACCAGTTCTAGGTGTACAGCCTTCGTTGTCATACAGACGAAGATAGCCACGTACCCTTTTGTTGTTTTTACACCTCGGCCCTTATTTGTTTTAACATCAATGTACCCAGTGTAGTCGACACCTGTGTGATAAAACGGCCGGGTCGGATTACACCGCGCCGCCGGTAAGTCACCCATCAGCTGTGTTTGTTGTATAGGATTGTGCCTTCTGCACTTTACACAATTGAAAATGCGTTTCTTGACAGCCCTGTTGCCACCAATTATCCAGTATTGTTTTCTCAATCTGGCTGAAGTTATGCGAGCTCCCCCGTGAAAAGTCATCTTGTGGGCATGGTCTACCAACATCTCGGTAAAATGACCATCATGCGGCACGATAACTGGGTTTTTCTGTTCAGCATCGATATAGGCGTTGTTGATCCTACCCCCTACTCTAAGTAATCCTTGGTCGTCGAGATAAGGATTCAGGGGTAGTAGTTTGCTTTTACGATCTATACTTTTTCTTAGTTTCAGATCCGTAATTTCGTCCGTGAACGAGTTAAGTTGAACATATTTTAAAATAATGTTTCTTGCCTTTTGTATTTCAGATGCAGTTAAGTAGTTAGGTAGTTGCTTGTCACGTGACTTCGCGCGTAGCACCCAAGCG
Organism: Chloroclysta siterata; assembly: GCA_932294275.1. NCBI lineage: Eukaryota > Metazoa > Arthropoda > Insecta > Lepidoptera > Geometridae > Chloroclysta > Chloroclysta siterata. The sequence continues at coordinate 7,246,413 of OW028595.1, forward strand.
ATAACTCTGGTAACGCGAGTCAAGCAGCTGTTTCTTGTAAGTAGGTCTCGAATACAATCGTAATCGTGACGTTGTACTGTGACATTTGTTTGTAGCTTTTTGGCTTCTTCGTTTGTAGTGTAGGTTTGTTGACCATTTTGTGGTTGGAAAGTAGGCAGCCACTCAGGTCCATTCCACCAAAGGTGATGTATTTTTAGTTGAGTAGGTAATATTCCACGACTAGCGCAATCCGCGGGATTTTCCGCTGATTTGACGTAACGCCAGCAGTTAGGTGGAATTATTTCCTTTATTTTCTGCACCCTGTTTGACACGAACAGGTTCCAGCGAGTCTGATCACCGTGGACCCATCCCAGGACTGCAGTAGAGTCTGACCAGCCGTTCACAGTTATTTTGTGGTTTAGTAGGCTGTTTTGGACCTTTTTCATGAGAGTTGCTAGTAGTACAGCTGCACACAGCTCAAGTCGGGGAAGAGAGACTGTTTTCTTTGCTGGTACAAGTCGTGACTTTGCGGCTACTATGACCACAGAGCCTAATTTTGTTTTGGTGTAGATTATGCAAGAGTAGGCATTTATACTCGCGTCACAAAATCCATGTAACTCGATGTCATCGTTTAGTTTGATTTGTAACCATCGAGGTATTTCTAGGTCGTTTATTTCGGGTAATTGTATTTTGACCTTTTCCCATTCTTTGTTTACGTAGTCGGGTACGTTGTCGTCCCATCGTTGGTCTTCTTTCCACACCTTTTGGAAGATAAGTTTCAGTTTCGTTGTTACTGGGCTCAGCCAACCCAGAGGGTCGAAAATTTTTGAAATTTCCGACAGAAGTACGCGTTTTGTCACAGTTTTCGTTGAAGTGGTGTTGATAGTCAGTTGAAAGGTAAAGTTATCTTCGTTTGGATTCCAACGAAGACCCAATGTCTTTGTAGACTCTTGGTGCTTGAAGCAGTATGCTTCTGGTTTGTTACTGGCGGGTCCTTCGTTTTGTAGTAGTTCTGCCTCGTTAGATGACCATTTCCTCAGGTTAAAACCTCCAGATTTTAGTAAATTGATTAAATCATCTTTGATGCGGGTTGCAGTGTGTATGTCATCGAGGCTGAGAAGCAGATCATCCATATAGAAAGAAGTCTCCAGGATTGCAGCAGCTTCGGGGTAGTTTCTTCGTTCATCGTTTGCCAGTTGTTTCAAAGTCATCATAGCCAAGAATGGAGCAGCTTTAGTGCCGTATGTGACAGTAGTTAAGGTATATTCTCGAAGTGGTTGATCATGAGAGTCTCTCCACAAGATTTTTTGGTACTTTTGGTCCTTTTCGTGACAGATAATTTGACGAAAGTGCTTCTCAATATCAGCTGTAATCGCAATCTTGTATTGTCTCCACTTCAAAATAATAGATAGTAGGTCAGTTTGTAAATTTGGGCCGCTGTACATCAAATCGTTTAGACTTTGACCTGTAGTTGTTTTTGCCGATGCGTTAAAAATAACACGCAGCGGAGTAGTCTTTGAATCGGCACGTTGCACACAATGGTGAGGTAGGTAAAAGCTCGGTTTCATATTAATTGTGCATAGTTGCATGTGATTTAGTTGAACATATTCTGTCATGAATATTTTGTATTGTTTAGCTACGTTTTCAGAGGTTCTAAACCTTTTTTCCAGTTGAAAAAATTGGGCTGCAGCTTTTGGTCTAGATTCTCCGAGCTTTTCGTCGATGTTTGAGTGTAAAGGCAGTCGCACCACGTAGCGGCCGTCACTTTGACGTTTTGTTTCAGTTTTGTATTGTTGGAGACAGTGAGCATCTTCTGCAGACATTTGTGATGATTCTGCGATATCTTCAATCTCCCAGAATTTTCTTATGTCGTCCAAATTGTTAAGGATGACGTTGCATTGAAACGATTTTATGTTGCCACATAAAATCCATCCGAGTTGAGATTGTTGAGCCATAGGTTGAGTTTCATCTCCTTTAATTAATCCGCAAAGTATAATGGTGGAGTAGACATCAGCCCCGAATAGTATATCGATAGGTCGGCTGATGTTGAAATCAGGATCTGCTAGTTGGATTCCTTCAAGATGTGACCAAGAAGAAGGTTTTGAGAAAGATCGGTTCGGTAAGTTGTTTACCAGATTTCTCATTACGTAGACTTGAGTGTCAAAAGTAAAGTTGTTGTTTATAGAAGAGCATGTCAAATTCACTGCACCCTTACAGGTGTTTTCTTTTGCTCCAACGCCGAAAATGACACCACTGCATCTTTGACGAGGTAATCCCAGTAATTGCGCTGTATTTTCAGTAAGAATTGATATTTGTGACCCTTGATCCATTAGGGCGCGCAGGATGACCTCTGTTCCATCGTTTGTTCTGACCTTGACCTGGGCTGTGGCCAAGAGTGTTTCAGATAAAATGTTTTCCATAGACACGTTGGTAGTTGGACCTTCATTCTTGTTAGTTGAGTTGCTATGTCCATCAGTGCTTTTTTTCACGTTCCCGTATGTATCGTGAAGCAATGTATGGTGTTGTAAGTTGCATTGCAGGCATCTTTTTTCAGACTTGCATTGTTTGCCTTTGTGATCGAATAAACAATTTGTGCATAAATTGTGTTTCGCAACTAAATTCCGTCGGTCAGTTGTTTGTAACTTGATAAAGTCGTTGCAATGGAATAATCCATGTTCGTTTTTACACAGAGGACATTTTACATCCCTGGGTACGCAACCTTTTTTGTTAATCGTTGAGTTGTAGGCATTGTTTGAGAAGATTTTCGGCTTCCCGCTAAAGTTTTGGTAGTTAGATTTGTTCACTGATTGGAATTTGTTGTTGGACTGGCTGACTGGACTACGATGTTGTTGGTGTTCATTAGTAGAACGTTCTTGTTTGCGTCTCGCAGACTCCAAAGATGTAAATTTAGACTCCAAAAAGCGCATAAATTCGGCCATGCTAGGTAGTTCTCTTGGCTCTACAATAGATTCGATGTAGTCGTTGTAGGAATCAGTGTCTAATTTTTGTGACAGCAAATGTACCAAGATTGGATCCCAAGTTGAGATATCGACATCGAGTTTCTTGATAGCGTTCAAGCACTCATTTGCTGTATCGTGCACTCTCTTGATGGCAGTTGCCGTTTGGTATTGTATAGTTGGCAGGTTCAAAATAGTGTTGAGGTGCGAAGTAAATATCAGTTTTTTGTTGTTGTATCTGTTGTTAAGTATGTCCCAGCAAACCTGATAGTTGTCAGAGCTGATAGGTAGATGTTGAATTAGTTTTTCAGCTTCTCCCTTGACCTTTGATTTTAGGTATTGCATTTTTTGAGCACTGGATAATGTTCTGTTGTCGTGGATTACCTCGGTAAACAAGTCCTTGAAGGACGTCCAGTGCTGGTATGCTCCAGAGAAGGTTGGTAGATCCATTTTGGGAGTAGATTTCTCCGTATGAGAAACAGACCACATTTTAGTGTTAATGGCTTTTTTCATTGCGTTAAACTGTTCCTCATATATTTCGAAAATTTGTTCGTACTCTTTTTCGATTGTTATCTCACTATCGATCTCCCAGTGAAGAGAATCGATAGTTTTCCACCTGGACTCAAGGTTTTTCAGTATATCCTCGAACTCCCATTTTTCGTTGATTTTTGCTACGTCAATTGTAGCGAGAGTGCGAGTAAAAGCCTTGAAGTTGCTTTTTTGTTTGCGTTGAAGTTCATCTGACTTGCTAGCGTTACCTTGAGATTTTGTTTTGATGTTTGTTGAAGTGTTGTCAGTAGTTGGTTGTTGTGGCTTCGAAGTTGATGGTTCAACCGAAGGTTTAGCTCCAGTCACCTGAATAGTTGGAGCTGGAGTCCTCGCAGGAGATTTTTCTCTCTTCTCAGTAGTGGCAGTAGCCTCGGAGATCTCGTATTTCTTGATGAAAGTTCGAGCTGCAGAGTAAAAATCTTTAGTTTGCTGGTAGTGGTTTTCAGCGAAGTAGGAGTAGTCGTGGTCCTCAAATTGATAGAGTAGTGTATGGTTTGATTGAAATTCTGTCCAGTAGGAATCTAGAACTTCTAGTCGTTTCTTGACGTGAAGGGGAGTCCTTCGTTCGGCTCCATCCTTCTTAAAGTTACGGAGAAGTTTTTCAATCTCCTCCTTGATTTGGTTTTGTGTTGTTAGAATATTTTCGAGTTCGCCCATGTTGTAAGCCTTGAGTTGTAGTTATTAAGTTATGAACGTATGTGGAGTTGTACTTCACTCTTCGGTATTTGCGCCTTCTCAGTTCAACTGGTGAGACCCGCTTGTGGGAGGCCAGCTAAACCGATTCGCTACCGAAAAGAAAATACAAACCACTATTCAAAGTTCTGGAAAGTAATTCCAGTAGTATGTTGTTATAGTTTTTGTAAAATCCACCGCACACACACACAGTTTATTCACACACTGGTACCGGGCGATAAATTCCACGTGTAAAAAAGAAAAAAAAAAAAACAAAGATGTAGGGTCTGTATCCTACAATCTTATAGAGTTTGTTGTGAGTAAAATAGTTTTTTAAAAGTTCAGTTGTTTTAATTGTTAGGACTGTATCGTAAGTTATGAGTTGATTTGCGCTATGACGTGTCGTCGTTTAGGAGGTTGTTGTCAACTGAAAGTAATTGGACGGAAAACCACGTCATAGCGTAAAATGCTGACCCGCGAGAACATGTACTAATACTGTGCGGTTTGCACAAACCGTACAGTCATTTTAATGAATAAATGTATTGATCGAGCTTTCAGAAACCGGCCGTGTAAGAGTACAATTAGGAGGGCTTAATGTTAATTACATAATTATCTGTAATTTCACCTGAAATCAAGATTCTTGCATAGCTACAATAATTATTTATTTAACTTTATCTAAATGAGGGTTATTAACAGCCATTAAATATTTAATAGGCTATGTTATCAGCTCGATACACGTATCTAATGACTAGTAGGTACTTATTTATTCTGTGCCTAGCCTACCTGAATTTTTTTTGCTAAGTCGGGATTTTGGACCTTTTTTTGTGAAAAATTCTGACAAAAGCGGGATTCCTTCGTCGAAAGCGGGACATAGTAAAAGAACGTATAATATAATCAGAAATTTTAAATATTTATCTTTTTATTTGAGTTCAAATTACCGTCGTTTAGATAGTTGTATAAAAAAGCGATCTGAGAGGAAATCTTCCGTTCAGTAGGATTAAAGTTTGCAACCAACTTATTGCTGAATCATAGTCCGTTTTGCGACGCACAAAGGTATTTTTTTTTAGTTAATTAGGTACTAATTACTATACGATTACTAGTTACTATACGATTACTAGTTAACTATACAATTACTAGTTACTATACTATTTCTAGTTACTATACAATAACTAGTTACTATACTATTTCTAGTTTCTATACAATTACTAGTTACTATACTATTTCTAGTTACTATACAATAACTAGTTACTATACTATTTCTAGTTACTATACAATTACTAGTTACTATACTATTTCTAGTTACTATACAATAACTAGTTACTATACTATTTCTATTTACTATTCAATAACTAGTTACTATACTATTTCTAGTTACTATACTATTTCTAGTTATTATTCAATAATTAGTTACTATACTATTTCTAGTTACTATACAATAACTAGTTACTATACTATTTCTAGTTTTATTTCATTACTTGTAAACGTATTATTTTTATTGATTCAAAATACAATATAAAATCTATCTTGCCACAATTTAGAGGCTTACGGCCGGTTTCTGAAAGCCCGATCAAAACTAATTGGATGTCAAGTCACTTGCTATATCTATTTAATTCGATGTAATAGCTGAAATGGCGAGTGACTTGACATCCGATTAGTTTTGATCGAGCTTTAAGAAATCAGCCGTTACTCGATTATTATAGCCATTCCTAAAAAAACTTGTCAAGGTTCAACGGAACTCTTGAATAAATAGGCCAATAGAGTTGAAACTAGGTAACCATACCAAGTTAGTAGGCGGTAGTCAGAAAAAAGTCCAAAGATAATGTTTGGACTTGCCTCTGACTACTACGTACTCAAAGTTTTGATGCGTTCATCGGGTCGCATCACGAGATCTAAGTTCGGGGCGAACGAGTTTTATAGAAAGAGTGATTCAAGGTTTATATGCATAATACAAGCATAATCTCTTAGGGATAACCCACAATAACCGTGCGAAGCCGGGGCGGGTCGCTAGTTTAATATAATTCTACTGAACATGTGTATGTCACTGAACTCCTCAAACGGCTGGACCGATTTGAATGATTTTTTTTGTATGCGTTCGGATGGCACTCTGGATGGTTTAGATTCACAAATCAGCCCGGCAGATGGCGCTGCAGTCGGCTTTCAATTCATACTTTGTTTAAAATCCTAATCGCTTGAAATATCATGCAGGACAACGTCTGTCGGGTCCGCTAGTTATTTATAAAACTTTTTTCAAACTCCTTGGTACTCCATACCTTACCTTGTCTGATTTAGGGCCGATTTCACCATGCTCTGTTAGTTACTAATCAAGGATTAAAAGACCGTTAAATCTAACCTTAGCTGTCAAACGCGTACATTTTGACATATATAACGGCCCTTTAATCCTTTGTTAATCTAACACAGCATGGTGAAACCGGCCCTTAGTTGTCTCCATTACTGAATGGATAGGCTCAAATGTAGCCAGCTATTTTTCAGTTGCCTCACTTTTGAGCCTATTCTCATATCATGTCGTACAATAATATCCTATTATCATGTCGTACAATAACCGGACTCTAAATTTCTCAAGTACTTACAATCTATCGACCAATCAAAGTTCATGCGATTGTTACGTATTCTCTTCTCTACATAGGTACATATTAAACACAGTATGTCATATTGTTTAGGTACATATCAAAGCGTGTGCACTTTATTACTCAATACTGATAAACTATATGTCAACTTGTATTTACCTAGTAACATATTTATTAGGTCAAATCTCGAATGTGTTACCTACTCCTCTTCTTGTAGTATAAAAAAAGTGGCTCCCGCTGTCTGTCCCTAATGTATGCTTAGATCTTTAAAACTACGCAACGGATTTTGATGCGGTTTCTTTTAATAGATAGAGTGATTCAAGAGGAAGGCTTGTATGTATAACACATGAATAATATAGCAGAGAAACACTGATAATTTAAGAGGTTTCTTATGTGATGTCGTAAATAAACACATTTAATTGCGCTTACATTGCAAACGCTGCTGGCTGAACCCTACAAGATAGAACAAAAATCAATATTAATATCAATATTGTATGCCCGAAATGGGTTGACCGTTGGAATAAAATTACCTACTGTAAGATTATATTTATACGGTTTTACAATAAATCATTCTTACGGCTGGTTTCTGAAAACCCGATCAAAACTAATCGCATGTCAAGTCACTTGCTATCATTATCTAATTCGATGTAATAGCTGAAATGGCGAGCGACATCCGGTTTGTTTTGATCGAGCTTTCAGAAACCGGCCGTTATTCTATCTCCTATGTTATTCTATCACCTATAAGTTATAGTTAACGGTCGGAACTCGCGAGGCAATGCTTTGTTATAGGGCCTATAACCTATAATATAGGCTATAACAAAGCACGATAAGAACGTGTGCTACGATGCACTGCCTTACGTGCATCAACTTGAGGCCACGATGTTAAGCCTCGTGTACGCCTAATAGGTACTTCTATAAAAAAAATAGTTATCTGTGTATCTGTGCAGCCTGTTGACTGACACCCAAATAGATGAACCGATTTTGATTTGGTTTTTTGTTTTAAAATTAAAAAATTAAAATTTATTTATTTCAGATGTCATAGATCCATACAAACTTAAAAATAACACATAATAATCAAACAACTTAAATCTAACATGAAGTAGGTAGGAACACTGTTTAGTTAATGAAATAAACTTGACTGGCATTCGGGTTAATAAGTGCAGACACCCAGTGAAACTGCAATGGACTGTCCCATCTCTTTACTGTTTTAAACTCTTGACTTTACTTGATCGATAGTATTCAGTTATTTATTATGCAAGACGTATAAAGGTCATCATCTTTTTTCTAGTTGCTAAGGAGGTCAGGTTTTTACGCACACTAAAATTTACGCTTTACTAAAATTTGATTACTAAACTTTGATGATCAAAACAAGTATTTACAAAATATACAAAATACATATGAAACAGTTGAGCTATCTGCAGACCGTTTAAAACGATCTAGAGATAGCTCAAGTGATCCAAATCAGTGCCAATCGGAGGCATCCCTGAGACACTGGCGTGTAACCACACTGGAGCTTCAATATTTACATTGTAACAGGGATCATACAAAAGAACGGTAGGAACCAAGCCGTAAGCTTGTTGCCTGTTCTTCTAGGCTTTGGTCGCGTGGAACTGGCACCTAGAGTCACCTAGCTTTAAGACGTTTCAAAGCGATCCTTGTAATTTTATTGAATAAATACCTTTTGACTTTGACTTTAACTTTGAAATATAAAGTCACAGGTATTCATTTATTCACTAGGAAAAATTCAAGGATCAAATTACTTCTTGTTTCCAGGGTCTTTGGGCAACACATGGCGACAAGGAGACTGGCGGCCGAAGTACCAATCAGACCCCAAAAAAGTGACATTACGAAATCATTCAGACAAAACTTGCGATTGCCACAAAAGCACATCATATACACAAACTAATAAACACGTTTACAAAGGGAACAGCGAAAATAAATGTAATTCAAATGAAGATATTTATTTAACGGATTTAAATGATACCGAAATGACGTTCAAGAAAATAAATGAAAAGCTTTTCAAGAAGATAATACCTAAAGAAAATGATTTGATAACTGAACAGTTTTACAATAACACACTGTTAGACCAAGTTGAGGTTATCGATAACTACGAAACACAAGCAAAATTCGTCCGTGATCTTTTCAAACGAGAAAAAAACTGTGATAATGTCTGTGATGCGAAAAGTGAGAATAAATGTAATTTAGCGGAAATAAATGAAGTTAGCGAATGTAAATGTAGCGAGAAGAAATGCGAGGTTGGCTGTGGGTGTATATGTGATGACTGTTACTCTTCGTGTTGGCCTAGGGATTGGATTAAAATGGACTTTCCCGGAGCAAGAGTAATCTCCATAAATTACACTAGTGATCCGTATCTTTGGAGGCCGTTGTGGATCAAAGAGAATAAGAGGTAAGGCAAGTAAAAAGAGCTCTTGGCACAGTCAAATTATTAAGGTTAGTTTTTTATAGGTTTTCAGGGCTGGCGCATACAATAATGATGTTTATAGTGGTAATTGGGAATACATTATTTTTGAAGATTTTATACAATTTGTTGAGAGAAAAGCAGATGGTCTAGCTGATGTTAAGTTGTAACCAAAACAAAGCATCGCTTTGTAAGTCACTCACGACAGGAACGTTTCCTACGATGCACTGCCCTGCGTCCATCAAATTGAGGCATACAGATATTAAACCTCATGTGCCTGTAATTTCACCGGCAACCACACCCTTCAAACCGTAACACAGCAAGATTGCTTGGCGGCAGAAAAAAACATGTCGGTAGTATTTTCCCAGACGAGCCACACACAAAGAGTGTACTAACTGACTGTGTACTAAACGTCCAAGCTCAGATTTCTCCATGCTGTCTTAGATAAACAAAGGATTAAAGGGCCGTTAAATATGTCAAAATTTACGCGTTTGACATCTAAGGTTAGATTTAGCGGCCTGTTAATGCTTTATTTGTAACTAACTGAGCATGGTGAAATCAGCTCTAAACTGTTTAGTCTAATGCGTGTTTAAATCAAATATTAACATTAATTTTGTGTCACAAAAACATAGGCGAAATACAAAGAACAATATTGGTGCCGACAACAAAATCGGTCGTCACTCAGCTTTAAGCTGTAATAGTGTTTGATGCACTACTACAACGCTGGTTTTCCGTGACGCCGGAGTATAATACTAGCAACTGCGGTGCACAGCATCCGGTTGAACAATATTTTCTTTTTTTTTATACAACTAGTTGATGGAACAAGCAGATGGACCACCTGATGTTAAGTGGTAACCATTACCTATAACAAAGCATTGCATCGTAACTCGATAGGTACGTGCCCTACGATGCACTGCGTCCATCAACTTGAGGATTACAGATGTTAGGCCTCATGTGTCTGTTATTACACCGGCAACTCTTCAAACTGAAACACAGCGTTGCTGCTTGGCGGCAGAAAAAGGCGTGGCGGTAGTACTTCCCCGGACGAGCCACACACAAAGAGCTCTACTACTCTTACAATATGCATTTTTAATAACCTGTACTGGTTTATAAAGTGTAATACCCAGTAATACCTGTATAAATAATAATTAAAAATAATTTTCCAGGTTGAGTCTCCACGTCAGAGCTGATCAGATGATGCAGCAGCTGCTAGAGATGGGCGTTGGTGAGAAGCCTATCGTCTGGGTCGGACATTCCAAAGGGGGGCTTTTTATCAAGCAGATTTACTGTGAAGGTATGTTTCCAAAGCCGTAAATTAGAAGGAGTAGTAGAGCTCTTTGTGTGTGGCTCGTCCGGCGAAGTACTACCACCACGCCATTTTCTGCCGCCAAGCAGCAACGCTGTGTTTCGGTTTGAAGAGTGTGGTTGCCGGTGTAATTACAGGCACATGAGGCTTAACATCTGTATGCCTCAAGTTGATGGACGCAGGGCAGTGCATCGTAGGGCACGTTCCTATCGTGCGTGACTTGCGAGGCAATGCTTTGCATTCTACTAACATAAATATTTATTGGACAACGCATAACGTGATCCTTTTTACTAATTTCTCTTATGGTACAAAACCATTCAAAATAAATATGAAAACATGTTTTTGTAATAAAATAAGTGAAGGTGACGATGACGTCGTCTTGCATAAACAGCTACACATACAAAACTTTACAACTTTAATAAAATAGGTGATATTATTGTTAAATAAACTTGGTTTGAATCAATGTTTATACCTTTGCTGTTGCATTGTTTGTAAAACATATGTATCACATGTCAAACTCCAACAAAAGGGACTTTTTTCTATAAACTCTGGACAAGTATATGACCCACCTGATGTTAAGTATTCTCTCTCGTTTGTCGTGTCACTAGTTTCTTTCGAAACAGTGTGGTGAATGGACTTTAAGAGCGGCCAACCCGTCTTACTTTTCATACAAACGCTCGTACGTGATTATGGCGTTGTTGTAACAGATCTTTCTTTGAAACTTTTAAATAATAGGTATCTTGTGCACTATATCTAGGTTTCTATCAAAACAAAAAATTCATAGTTGGAGAAACATAGTCAGTATAAGCCTACAAAAATTTGCTTTTTTGCACAAATTTTACCTGAACTTTGGGCGTTCATAATGTACTCATAAATTGTAAACGTAAAGAAAATATTTTGATAGCAACCTTGCAAATGTTATGGAAATTCTAAATGACAAACTTTTGTTTCACAAATCTGTAAGGCTTACTGAAAAACACGTATTTCTTGGAACAAGTTTTATGAAATTTCCGCACACTATTTGTCGTTCAATGTTATCGCGTTCTCACTTGGTTCACAGTAACCGAATGCCAACCGAGCGCTCAGGCGCTTTCTCTCTTTTTTCGCTTTGCTTCTTTTTCTAACATTGCGCTGCTGGATGAAACAACAAGCTTTTCAATAACGCTCGCATTGACGATACTAGGACCGGGAAGGGCCCTCTTAACTGCGCCTCAAGAGGTTCCTTTCAAGCGCTTGACAAATGTTATAAAACTTTTTAGGTTCTACGACATGCCGTTTCCTCACGATGTTTTCCTTCACCGTTTGAGAGCACTGGCATGTTAAGTATTAACAAAGCATTGCTTTGCAATTCACAAGAATGTGATCGTGCCCTACAGATTTAATATAATATGTCTTCATGTGTCTGTTATTAAACCGGCAACCCCTGAGACCGAAACACAGCAACGCTGTTTGTCGGCAGAAATAAGCACAGTGGTAGTACGTAGTTGCCCTGGGCCCTTCATAAAGAACTCTACTGTTCTTATATTCAATTTACAAAATACACATAAAACAGTTGAGCTATTTATAAAATAGGAATGGTCTCCCCTCATCATGAATTTCATAGCAGCCCGCTATAGCCCGTCATTTCCATGAGCTATCCGCAGTCCATTGCAAACGATCTAGAGATAGCACATGTGCCCGAATAATTGTTAAGCCAAGTAGTTGTCGGATTTTAATTTTTCATTCAACCTAATTACACTATTATTTTTTTCAGCATACGAAGCATATCAAAAACTGAACAAAACTGAACATACAAACTTGGAACCAAAGACTACCAATAATATAATTAACAGATCGAACTCGAACAATAACGACGCAATGCTCGCCGAAACGATAGACAACATTGTGGGGAATATGTTCGACAACAAAGAAATGTACAAGGAACATAACAATATGACGTACAACGATTATAAAGAACAAAATAGTGCAAGCATTTTAGGCGAAACAAATGTAATTAAAAATAAAAATGGCGGATTATATGAAAGAGTAAATGGATTTGTAGAAATAAATGTAAACCAGATGACAGATGTAAATGTGATTTTAAATGATAAATGTAAGATAACGGATTCGAATGATAGTGATGAAATATGTAAGATAACGGATTCGAATGGAAATATGAATACCAACGGTGAAGCATTATCTTCAACTATTGAAGGTAAGTTATATGAAAGGGTTAGAAACTTGTGGGTAAAAGAAAAACGGAAACAGCTTCGATTCGTTCTCCTCCTTTTTTGGGGTTCCGTACCCAAAGGGTAAAACGGGACCCTATTACTATTACTCCTCTGTCCGTCCGTCTGTCTGTCCGTTTGTCACCAGGGGCATTATTCTCTATTGCCAATGCAATCGCGTTACACAGATACGACTAGACAGCGGCGGGAAATCGGACAATACCGTATTCCCTATGACTTAGTTGTCATTGCTAGTTGTCATTCTTAGTTCATTTTTTGGTTTATGAATCGCGTTTGCGTTTAGACCACGCTGTGACGTCACACGGTTATGGCACGGAATCTCCTATGTCATAGAGAATAATGCCCCAGGTTGGATCTCATGAACCGTGATAGTTAGACAGTTGAAGTTTTCACAGATGATGTATTTCTGTTGCCGCTATAACAACAAATACTAAAAAATATTATCTTCTTAGTAGCAGGCAAATCTTTAAAAAGGAGATTCTGAGAATACTCGAGGAGAGGTTCTGAGAATACTAATTTCAAAGCATAAGTATAATATTTATTTATATATAAATATAAGTATAAGTATATAATATAAGAATAAAGTTAATAATAGTTATGTAACCCAATCAGGCAACTTAGAATATAATCATTTATCTACACTAATATTACTAGTAGTTCGCCCCGAACTGAGATCTCGTGATGCGACCCGACGAACGCATCAAAACTTTGAGTACGTAGTAGTCAGAGGCAAGTCCAAACATTATCTTTGGACTTTTTTCTGACTACCGCCTACTAACTTGGTATGGTTACCAAGTTTCAACTCTATTGGCCTATTTATTGAAGAGTTCCGTTGAACAGACCTTGGCTCCATCATCAGACCTGGATGTCGTCACCATTTTATGAGAACTAAGTACCTCCTTAACTTATTTCAAGAAAAAAAAATAAGAAAAAGCAAAGGAACTGGCCGACCAGTAGAAAAACCTTGATGCCAACAAAACTCTTAGAGATGGGAGCTCTTGGATCGCTGGTTATCTTAATTTAACTTTTATTATTTTATCTCAAAAACCGAGCGTCCAAAAAAAAAAGTAAAAATTGTTTTGGGATGTCCAAACAAAGCCCTTTCATATGACATGTAACTTGATTTTTTTATGTCACTTTTTTTATTTTTGCCCTCTTAAAAAACCCCATATCTCAAAAACCTTCCATCCGATTTTACTCATATACTTACCAGTAAATTTCTCAAGTACAAGCTATCGACATATCAAATTTCATGCAGATCGGATCAACGGTTCTAAAGTTATCGCCAGACAAACATACATACATACATACATACATACATACATACATATATACATACATAAAATGCCAAATCGCCCAAGTTGAAACTAAGATCTTCGTTCGCTTCGCTCACTCGATCAATAAAGAGGAAAGCTTTGTATTTTTGTATGTAACGAATAGGCTCAAAAACTACTGGTCCGATTTCAAAAATTCTTTCACCATTAGAATGCTACATTATCCCTGAGTAACATAGGCTATATTATATTTTCAAAAAAATCAGGGATCCTTACTAAAACTCCAATAATGTAACCCAAGGTGGAAACCAAAAACCTTACATCGCGTGCGCTGCGAAAACTATTGATGATAGAACAAAATAATGTACTACGATTTTGTAGAACACGTAGAATCATCTACAAAAAATGTCGCGACAGCATATGTCTAACTATTATAGTTATGTCACAATAAGTGTTTTTTTATTATAAAAATTTAATTGAAATGCTTCCGCTAGAAAAGGGTCTTTATTTGTACCTTGGTATTAATCCTTATCCAAATAAATCTTTTCATAATTAAGACGGTTTCAATTCCTATAGATTACTTCTTAAATTTTTCAAATCGGACATTCCATTCAAAAGATATGACGAAATTAAAAACGTTAACGGGTCCACGGGTCACGCTGGGGATGCGATTTCAGTCTCTGGCGTGCAAATGTATGAAATAAGTAGGCTCGCGAGGCTCGAACCCACGGTCTAAGTTTATCCTAATGTTCAAAAAATTTATGACCACCCATGCGAAGCTGGGACAGGCCGCTAGTAATTAATATAGTTCAATCACACTCACACACATACACGCACCTGCCCACGCACACAACCACAAACCGCAGCTACACATTCATACTACACATAGATATATATAAATTCATACATTCACATTCATACTCAATACACATTTTAAATACAAGTAATTAGTATATGTCATCAATTAGTTTAGTGATAGTCGTTTATATTATAGTTTTTTGTTAAAAAATGTAAATCCGTTATTGGCTTTTAGCTATACTCATATGTAACATTCTATTTAAATTAAGAGCTGTGGATTTTGTTAAATAAATAAAATAAAAAACAGAATAAAATTTACATTTAAGGGTGCTCCCATGCAACAAACGTAATTTTTTTGCCGTTTTTAGAGATAATGGTACGGAACTCTTCGTGCGCGAGTCCGACTCGCTCTTGGCTGGCTTAAGGCGAATACAAGAGCTAATGTACTTACATTGCACATAGTTTAGTAAAAAATTCATTTTGATCGATACATGTTTTCCTACTCTAAAGTTTGCTTTACTAGTTTTCGTACATAAGCAAACTTTTAAGGAGGCAACTTGTATCGATCAAAATGATTTTTTTTACTAAGCTGTGTGCAATGTGATTGCACACAAAATGGTTGATTGCGATTTTTCGAAAATGAGTTTAGTGATTTTATAATTATTTTTCAACATGTCGAAACGTGCGAGCGAGAGTCACATTAGCTCTTGTCTTTTCTTTTCTCATAATACTCTCTTCTTCTCTTCTCTCAGAAGCAAGTGTAAGTCTTCGCGCGTCCCTGTACCATCAGAGCCGCGGCTTCATGTTCTACTCGGTGCCGCACCGAGGGTCTCCGCTGGCGGACATCAAGACCCCCGTCACGGCACGGAGTCTGGAGCTCTTGGAGATCAGCAAAGGTACCACAGATCCTCCTATCCATCATTTAAGAGTAGAAGAGCTCTTTGTGTGTGTCTCGTCCGGGGAAGTACTACCACCACGCCGCCTTCTGCCGCCAAGCAGCAACGCTGTGTTTCGGTTTGAAGAGTGTGGTTGCCGGTGTAATTACAGGCACATGAGGCTTCACTGTGTGCCTCAAGTTGATGGACGCAGGGCAGTGCATCGTAGGGCACGTTCCTATCGTGCGTGACTTACGATGCAATGCTTTATTATAGGTGATGGTTACCACTTAACATAAAGTGGGCCATCTGCTTGTTCCATCAGCTAGTTGTTTAAAAAAAAAAACCTACGCCACTGAGTCCCCAGGATTTTGAAATGAACTTTTGACCGTTGTTTAACAGATTGTTCCCTAGTCCTGAATCTCCACGACCGATGGCTAGCCGCCAGCGACTCCAAGCGACCAGCTGTGCGCGGGTTCGTGGAGACTTGCAGAACACTCATGTCTGTGCTGTGGCTGAGAATAGTCAGCGTACATTCTGCTGGTGAGTATTTATTAGTTAGTTATAAGCGCCATCTAGTGAGCTACTATTGAACAATACTTTTAACACCTTAACATTGACCTTTCTGAAACCCACCCTGAAATGTTATTTTTAAGAGTTTTTGTTTGTTGTTAATTAATATTTAATGTTATTTAAACTCTCACCAGCAGAATGTACGCTGACACTGTGTTGTCAGCGTACATTCTGCTGGTGAGTCTTACGGTTATAGCGCCTTAAAATGTACTGGTGGCCTAGTGGTAGTAACCTCGACTTCCGATCGTAAGGCGATTTCAAAACAGAGTGTGCCATCAATGACTTTTTGTATATAAAAATGTATGTGCACAATGCCAGTACTCTCAAACGGTGAAGGAAAACATCGTGAGGAAACTGGCAAGTCGTAGAACCTAAAAAGTTCTAAAACATTGATCGAGTGCTCGAAAGGATTCTCTTTGAGTTTCACCACACTGTTCCGCTAGAACTAGCGACACAAACAGAAGAAGCGCTATCTAGTGAGATCCCGTTCAACAATTCTAAAGATTAGCATAACATCCTCTACTTGGGAGCCATTAATGTACGGCCAAATAATGTACAGCATGATATTGCACAGCATGATAATGTACACCCAGTTAATCCGTGTCCACTGGTTTGAATTATCGGGGTGTTAACATCCCGTACAATAACATGCCGTGCAATATTGTCACGTGTTGTTAATGTACAGCATGATAATTGGAAGCCACTTTAGTACCGTCGAGTCGGATTGGTTAGGTTATGTTGAAACATATAAATTAGCCAGAAATTCTTTTTTACGGTACCAAAGTGGCTTCCAATTATCATGCTGTACATTAACGTGCTGTACATTATCATGTCGTACAATAACCGGACTGCTTTACTTCATCGTTTACAAATAGAATTTTTGTCCTCAGACGCTGGTATCGGTACACTGCTCGGCGTATCAGTCGACCACAGGGAAATCTGCAAGCCTTCAAGTCGCCATTGTCCGTTGTACAACGAACTAACTGATCTTATACGTGAAGCATTGAACAACTGCAAGTGTTGAAGGCTTCTAGTGTGGTTGCTACGGTCTGGGACAAGGGCGTCGCATAGGGGGGCCAGGAAGGGTCAGCTGCCCCCCCTAGGGAAACCAAAGTCCTTGGAACCATTCTTATTTTTTTATTGTTTTTATTCCACGCAGCACTATCTCGCCCCAAAACTAAGCCAAAGCTTGTGATATGGGAATCAGATAGCTGATATACTACTTATATACTTTTTTTTGTAAATAATATATATATTATATAACACCCAGACAAAGAACAAACATCTATTTTCATCACATAAATGTTTGTTCTGTGTGGGGATCGAACCCACGGCCTACGGCGCAGAAGGCAGAGCTACTACCAACTGAGCTGTGAAGGCTGTCAAATATTACAATCGCCATAGAGGCAAAGACTCGCGCTATAAGCTGTCAAGCTTCATGCTCTGACTGTACCTACAATTCATATTTTTCTCATCCTCCATAATCTTAGAGTAGTAGAGCTTTTTGTGAAGGGCTCGTCCGGGGAAATACTACCACCACGCCTTTTTCTGCCGCCAAGCAGCAACGCTGTGTTTCGGATTGAAGAGTGTGGTTGCCGGTGTAATTACAGGCATATGAGGCTTAACATCTGTATGCCTCAAGTTGATGGACGCAGGGCAGTGCATCGTAGGGCACGTTCCTATCTTGCGTGACTTACGAGGCAATGCTTTGTTATAGGTGATAGTTACCACTTAACATCAGGTGGGCCATGGGCTGGCGACGCCCTTGGTCTGGGGCCAAATTATCTACTAATTTGCAGACTCGTGAAGGGTTATGTCACACTACCTAATATTATAAATGCGAAAGTTTGTGACTGTGCCATGATGGTGACTTTCTGATGGTATAAATATAAACTCTGTTAGCAGAGGCCACTGATTATATTATAGTGTAGATGTATGCGATGTTGAGCCAGAAAGGTTTTAAAAGGGTAAAAACATATGAAAATTCTCGAATCGAACGAATATTGTTACTACTCCTAATAGATTTACCAGAGGTTTTAAGAAACGTTAAATAAGTATTTTTGTAACGCATTTTATGTAGAAGTATTTTCAGAATTTAATCTGCTGTAGGTGACCTAGATTTTAGGGTTCCATACTAAATTAAAGGGTGTGAAGTAGACCCTTTTGTCTGTCAGTGGTATCTTTTAGCATTAAAATAATGCAATTTGAACAGGAAAAAAAACGACGAGTAACATTTTTTGCATCTTTGATTATTTCGCCTCAATGTAGCTATAACTAAAGCAGGCTAGTCTAACTAACAACAAACAAGGCTATCTAACAACTATTATGTACCTAGACCAGGCGCGTGTACGATTTTGGGGGGAGAGGTCATGTCCCCTGTGACCCCCCCCCCCAAAATCGTACACGTCAAATTGAAAAATTTACATATTGGTCTTAATATTGAATTAAAAACTTTGTAAAAATTGTTTATATCGATGTTGGTTTTTTCAATAAATAAATGAGGGTACATTATTGAAAGACAATAACCATACTATTGTTTTCGAACGGAACTTTAAGTGCACGAGGCCGACTCGTACTTGACCGTTATTTTATTTTATTAGATCCTTATATAAACTAGGTTTTTATGTTTGTGCCGAGCTTTGTTTGATGTACGGCAACGGTGTTACCAGTTATTTAGTTTTAAAACCCTACTTTATTGTACAGTTGTATTAAAAGATTATTGGATTTATTGTATCAATAAATATATCAATATGTTTACATATATTGCGCTTTTTATTACACGTAGAACCTTAATCCTGATATATAAATGCATAAATAAAAATATTGGTGGACTTTCCACATAGCACTATTTATCCCCGTCGTGTCACTAGTTTCTTTCGAAACAGTGTGGTGAAAGGATTTTAAGTGCGCCTCAAGGAAGGCTCCTTTTGAACACTCGACACATGTTATAGAACTTTCTAAGACATGCCAGTTTCCTCACGATGTTTTCCTTCACCGTTTGAGAGTACTGGCTTTGTGCACAAAATTTTTGAACAGAAAAACTCATTGGTGCACGACCGGTTTCGAAGCCACGACCTTAGGATCAGAAGGCGGGGCCGCTACCACTGGACCACCAGTACTACCGTTGATGGTCTTAGAACAAATAAAGTTAGCGAGTTTTCAAATAAAAACAAGTGTCGGTAAAAATAATTTATTTAAAAAAAGAATAAGAATGTGTTTAATACTTAGTTCATGCTTACAAACAAATCTTGAAATAGAGTTTTTTAGCTGGATTTAAGAAGCACAGTTTTTTAATAAATCCCTTGTAAACATAAGACATTTAGGGCCGGTTTCACCATGCTCTGTTAAATTAACAAAGGATTAAATGGCCGTTAAATATGTGAAAATGTACGCGTTTGACATCTAAGATTAGATTTAACGGCCTGTTAATCATTGATTAGTAACTGTTAGTTACTGCCTGCCTGCGGCCTGGTGAAATCAGCTCTAAGTAAACATTTTATTTTATTTTATTCGGCTGGTTTCTAAAAGCTCGATCAAAACTAATCAGATGTCAAGTCACTCGCCATTTCAGCTATTACATCGAATTAGTTAGTTAGCAAGTGACTTGACATGCGATTAGTTTTGATCGGGCTTTCAGAAACCGGCCGATAGTTTTTTTTAATAAATACCTTTTAAACTTAGAGAGACAAGAGATAATTTTCGTTTTCCTAAGTTTTTTGAAACTACCTACTTGATGACGGAACAAGTCGATGGCTCAACTAACGTTAAGTGGTAACCATCACCTATCATCAAGCATTGCCTCGCAAAATCACGCATGAACGTGCCCTACGATGCGCTGCCCTGCGTCCATCAACTGGGACGACAACGGCGACTGGGATTTTAATTCTCAATTGCCACTAGTGATGGCGGAAATGGTGGTGGCAACTGAGAATAGACGATTTATTCAATTGAATCACAAGAATCAATTTGAAACGTCTACCTATCTTATCAGCAACAAAAAATTACAAACTACTACCATGCCTTTTCCTGCCGTCAAGCAGAGCGTTGCCGTGTTTCGGTTTGAAGAGTGTGGTTGCCGGTGTAATTACAGGCACATGAGGCTTAACATCTGTATGCCTCAAGTTGATGGACGCAGGGCAATGCATCGTAGGGTACCTTCCTATCGTGCGTGACTTACGAAGAAATGCTTTTTTATAGGTGATGGTTACCACTTAACATCAGGTGGGCCATAAAATATATATATAAAAAAAATATGAAACACTTAATAAAGTTTTGATTTCGTTTATTTTACAATAAATAGCATATTAATATACAGTATGTCCCAAAATATGTACCGATCACGCGGTCTAAGGCCCGAATTCATATTCCCTGCCTTTTTATAGCGGCTCTATAGAGTATATTTATCACTGTCACTTTCATGTCAACGAAAAGAGACAGCAACAGACTTAACGGTCTGATAAGCTAATGGAGCGCTCAGCGACCAATATAAGAACATTTCTTTTAATACTACTAGCTGATGGAACAAGCAGATGGCCCACCTGATGATAAGTGGTAACCATCACCTATAACAAAGCATTGCCTCGTAAGTCACGCACGATAGGAACGTGCCCTACGATGCACTGCCCTGCGTCCATCAACTTGAGGCATACAGATGTTAAGCCTCATGTGCCTGTAATTACA
Organism: Chloroclysta siterata; assembly: GCA_932294275.1. Taxonomy (NCBI): domain Eukaryota; kingdom Metazoa; phylum Arthropoda; class Insecta; order Lepidoptera; family Geometridae; genus Chloroclysta; species Chloroclysta siterata. The sequence continues at coordinate 7,267,308 of OW028595.1, forward strand.
CCGGCAACCACACTCTTCAAACCTTCAATGTTTTTAAAAGATAAAGAATCTTGTGTCTTTTTTTTATCGGTATTGATGTTATATTTTGTGTCGTAAAATAAATATTTTTTAATTTATGTTTCTTTAAATAAAGATTAGTTATACAACGTGTAAAATAATACCCCTATAACCCCGGAAGCAGGGTATTCTACAGGTCATGGCGAACAACTTTTGTTTTACGACTTTTGAAATTTCGAAGTTTTTCATTCATGAAATGCCTCTTAAACTTTCCTCCAATATGAAACTAACACAACATGACGCAGCCCTATTCACAGCTGTTTTTTGACCTGTAATTGTGAACTGTAGATAAAATATGTAACAGAACTGCCACCAATTAGTAAACGCAAAAACGCGTATGTACCAAGCTCACGTACACATTATCAGGGTTGTCGCAAATTTCTGAGACAATATTAATTTTACTTTTGTATGAGAATTTCGAAAACGAAGTATTCAAACTTTGCACACGTCAAAGTATTCCAGTGCTTGGTCTGATCACTTGGTCTTTGGACTTATAGGGGTATTATGACACGTTGTATATTAGCCGCCATTTTAGATTCGTTTCTTTAGATCGAATGATATACATATTTTGAAACAACTGTATTAATGACTTGACATAACATAAGCACAATAGCCATAGTGGCTATTACGTAGCTATCATAGGGCCAGGTGGTGCAGTGGGCCAGGGCCACGGAGCTCAGGGGGCCCACTAACCTAAGCTTTGAAAAGAGAGGGTCAGCCAGCTGCCGAAGCTAGAAAACCTTGAGCCTGCTCAGAATTATTTTTAAATGATTTATTTTAAAGGCTATAAGTAGCTACGTGGAAAGAGGGGGTGAGGGCCCGATTCTTTCTCTTTGCACCGGGGGCCCTTGTCCACTTAGCTACGCGACTGAATAGCCATTTATATCTCGTACACTTAAAGCCTATGCACTAGTCTTTTCCACACGCTGTTAAGGCGCAGACAACCGCTAATGTACTAACAAATTGGTCACTAACCTAGACCCAAACTTAGCGAAGCGTGTACTATGCGAAACTGATGGATACTTTAATTCTTTTTAAATCTTTGAGTATTATAACACCCAGACAGAGAACAAACATCTATGGTCATCACACAATTGTTTGTTCTGTGTGGGGATCGAACCCACGGCCTACGGCGCAGAAGCCAGAGCTACTACCAACTGAGCTGTGAAGGCTGTCGACTAACAACCGTTGATAAAGTTAATTTTAAGCTGTGTTTAAATCTAAGTAATGTATAAGCATGTGGGTGAACGAATTAAGTAATAATCTTCGTTAGCTCGAAATGTCGCGTGCTAAAGTTCATTTAAGAGGCTGATACTTGTGAAACAATCTCGCTCGCATATTACAACATTTTTTAAGATATAAAAGGACATATTTCTTTCTGGGTCCGGTCTATGTACACCACGTAGAAATATTTGAAATGAATAAAAGATTACCATAAACATGCAATTTCATTAATTTGTAGGCAAATACAGTTGCGATACCTAAATGTCTATATTGTCGAATTCTTCTAGAGCCGCCATGACAGTCTGAAATAGGTGTTTGACATGACGGGTTGCATTGATTTGACAGTTTTGTTGCTTTTTTGACGGTAATGAGTTCCACTCTCAATCTTGACATATACAACAGTTGTCAAAATGACATTTAACGCATGTCAGTCCTCCATTTTTTAAGTGAATTGTGCTGCTTGCTCTCTTTGATCAAGAAAATCTTTAAGCGCAAGGAAACGAAGTAGAAATTAAGAAAATAAGCAATCAACAACGTTATCTATATTGCTAAGCGATATTTATATACAAGGTGTTCCATAAGTTGTGTATATAAACTTCAGGGGGCTAAAGTTCCCATCAATATGAACAACTTTTTCTAGAAACTAGAAAAATATGAACAACTTTTTCTAGAAACTAGAAAAAGTTGTTCATATTGATGGGTACTTTAGCCCCCTGAAGTTTATATACACAACTTAAGGAACACCTTGTATACACAGACCCAACCCAGGCTCCGTACATTGATGAAACAACTCCTTTCTGGAAAGTAAGTTATGAAAAAATAGTAATCAGCCATGTTTCAGAAAATAGCATTAGAAAAATTCAATAATATATTCAGCAATAATATAATTTTGATTACAGCAAGTTTTCCTTAAAAGTTTGACTATGAGCTGATTCCACCATGCTCTGTTAGTTACTAATCAAGGATTAACAGGCCGTTAAATCTAACCTTAGATATCAACCGTGTACATTTTGACATATTTAACGGCCCTTTAATCCTTTGTTAATCTAACAGAGCACGGTGAAATCAGATCAAGTACGAAAACTAGTTAAGCATATTTTTTGGTAGGAAAACTTATTTGGTTCAAAATGAAAATTTTGCTGTATTTTTGTAATTTTATTCTCCGAAACTTGGATGTTTTCGATTTTTGTTAACTACCTTCAATAATTTTATATTTTTAAAAATGTTGAGATGTGCGAGCGAGAAGTTAATGTCTGCGTCTTAACTAGTGGCCCTGATCTAGGCCTCGTTAAGGCCTCCATAAAGGCAACAACCGCTATATCCGACTTAACGTGCACCTAAGCAGTTGTAAATGCCACAAGCGCCCAACATAACATTAGGGGTAGTCAGGGGAAGTCTAGAATGTCTTGCGAAGCACCGCTCTGTGACCTTCCTCGTCGAACTCTCGTTTTGAGACCCACATCTTGCGGAATGTGTCCAGGGACGCGAGAATCGAACCCCCGATCCATGTTGAGTATAGTCGCTCTTGTGGTGCCGAAATCTGAAATAAAATATTCAAATGACATCAATATCGAATAATAAATATTGGTGGACTTTCCACTCAGCACTATCTAGCCCCAAACTAAGCCAAAGCTTGTAATATGGGAACCAGATAGCTGATATAATACATATATACTTTTTTTTTGTTGTAAATACATACTTATAATATTATACAACACTCAGACAGAGAACAAACATCTATGTTCATCACACAAATGTTTGTTCTCGGTGGGGATCGAACCCACGGCCTACGGCGCAGAAGGCAGAGCTCTTACCGACTGAGCTGTGAAGGCTGTCAAAAAAGAAATTACAGTTACAGGCACATGAGGCTTAACATCTGTATGCCTCAAGTTTATGGACGCAGGGCAGTGCATCGTAGGGCATTATAGCGCATGACTTGTAAATAACGGTAGGAAACAAGCCGTTAGTTTGTTGGCTGTTCTTCTAGGCTTTGGTTGCGAGGAACTGGCGATAGATTCACCTAGCATACAAGGTATTCCAATAACAGCTGTTTCATACATTTTAGTCAGGTAGGTATTGAACTTTTGTATGAAACAGCTGTTTTTTTTTGCGTTCACAGTGTTGGTTCCTTAGAAAAAGTTATTCATTTTGACAGCCATCACAGCTCAGTTGGTAGTAGCTCTGCCTTATGCGCTGTAGGCCGTGGGTTCGATCCCCACACAGAACAAACATTTGTGTGATGAACATAGATGTTTGTTCTCTGTCTGGGTGTTAGATAATATTATAAGTATGTATTTACAAAAAAAAGTATATAAGTAGTATATCAGCTATCTGGTTCCCATAATACAAGCTTTGGCTTAGTTTGGGGCGAGATAGTGCTGTGTGGAATGTCCACCAATAAAAAAAAATTGAGTACTTTAGCCCCCTGAAGTTTTAAATACAAGTATTGGAACACCTTGTATAAGCCTTATATAAGACGTTTCAAAGTGATCCTTGTGATAGTACTGAATAAAGACCGTTTTGATTTTGATTTTGTAATACGGGGAATCAAAGTAATCTATAACATGAATATTACCCTGATCTTCATATCCTTAGGCGCCAGCCTCCGTATCTCCGCCAGCAGTCTGTCTCCGAACCCTCGGAACAGCGTACTGCCTCCGCTCAGCACTATGTTCTGGTAGAGAACTTTCCGCAGGTCCATGTCAGACTTCTGGATTGAGAACATTAGCACTTCGTGGAGACCTGGAGAAGAATTAGAAAAGCAGATGACCTGATGTTTAGTGGTAACCATCACCTATAACAAAGCATTGCCTCGTAAGTCACGCACGATAGGAACGAGCCCTACGATGCACTGCTCTGCGTCCATCAACTTGAGGCATACAGATGTTAAGCCTCATGTGCCTGTAATTACACCGGCAACCACACTCTTGAAACGGAAACACAGCGTTGATAGGGACTCTAATTCCTTGAAGTTTTCGTGAGTGTTCTTTTTACATCCTGCATAGTTTTTTTACTAAAATGCGCAAGCAAGAAGTTATTTCACGATTGTCAGACTGTTAATAAATGTGTATTTCACCGAAGCGTTTACCTTCGCACTCCTCGCCAATGAGGTCTGGTCTGAAGAGTACTTCTGGCGCTCGGAACTTCGCTTGACCAATCTGAAACCAAAAAAGACCAGTTAGGGGGCAGGAGATCTCAAACCCATAAAATGTAAACATAGATTAAGTTACTGAATAAAAATTTTGAATTTGAATTTGAATCCATTAATTACGTAAGGTGATTTTGGCGATTTTACGACCCCTCCCCTCACCCCTTGGTGAGATTTCGTGAGATTTTGCTCGACCCCCTCCCCCAGAATCTAACGTGAGATTTTTGTAAATGAGTACTATTCAAGTAATTAAATTAATGTGTGCTTGATTGGGTTGGATTAATTAAAAATAAACATAATTTGCTTAATAATTATTGTTTAAGACCACTATTTCAGATTTTTCAGTAAAATAAATAAATAAATATTGGTGGACTATCCACACAGCACTATCTAGCCCCAAACTAAGCCAAAGCTTGTGATATGGGAACCAGATATCTGATTGTGGCCATCTGCTTGTTGTAAAAAAAACTAGTGACACAACAAGTTTTATTACCTCCAGCTGTGTTCCATCCGGCAGTAAGTATGGTGTCTTCTCTGTATCCAAGGTTTCTTCCTTCAAGGGGTTGGGAGACAAGTAGCAAGCCCGTTCCTTGATCACTTTCACTATTTCCAACTCGGCTGAGGTCCGGAGGTTGACACCTTCTTTGCGAAGCAATAACCTGAAAAGTATGATAAAAAATCATCATCTTCCTGCCCTCATCTCACGCTGCATGGGGTCGGCACAACAGGTTTTCTTCTCCCACTCTCCTCTATCATTCGTCATCTCGGTGCTCACTCCTTTCTTACTCATGTCATCTTTCACACCGTCCATCCATCTTTCCTTTGGCCGGCCTCTCTTTCTAAAACCATCCACATCCATACCTAACACAACAATACATACATAAAATCACACCTGTCTCCCATAGGGGTAGGCAGAGACCACGGATTTCCACTTGCTACGGTCCTTACATACCTCTTTCGCTTCATTCACTCTCATAACATACTTCATACATGCTCGTCGGTTTAGGGTACTCTTGACCTGGCCCTAAATACCTAACACTCCTCTCGTAATATGCCTTTCTTCCCTCCTCATGATGGAAAGTATGATAATAAATGTTGGTGGACATTCCACATTGCACTATCTTGCTCGATACAAAGTAAAGCTTTTACTTTGGGAACCAGATAGCTGATATGAGTTTTTGTTTTTTGACAAACATCCAAACTTAGTAAATTTTGCATTAATAAATTAGTGGGTAGGGTTCAAAGTGGAATATAAAGTGGTATAGGAAGTAGTATAGGAAGTAGCATGGGATGTAGCATAGGAAGTGGCATAGAAAGTGGGATAAGAAGCAGGGTAGTAAGTAGTATATGAAGTAGCATGGGATGTAGCATAGGAAGTGGCATAGGGAGTAGGCTAGGAAGTGGAATAGGACGTTGGGTAGAAAGTGGGATACGACAATTGATAGAAAGTGGGATAGGAAAGAAGAAGACTAGGAAGTGGAATAGGACGTGGTTAAACTATAGCAATCCGGTATCTGGGTTGAGGGTTGGGGATAGGGGGGTCGCAAGTGGGGCAGATGGGAAGTACTTCCCTCGAGTCCTTTTGTCCAGGAGATAAAAAAAATATTTTCGATTTTTTAGCAGAATTTATGAAGGGACTCCAAATTTTCCAATACAATACGCATCTCATAGTCCTGTTATTGTAGGACCAGTAATATACTGGACATTAACGTACAGCCTGATAATTGGAATCCATCAGAACTGTCCAAAACGATGCCTCTTCTTGTAAGATATAATTCAGAGATTAGTCTAAATAAAAAAACCTTTTCTGGCACTTCGGCGGCCGCTGCCGCGGCATGCTTCGCTCGCCTCGTGCGTTGTTTGTATGTTCAAACATAACCTAACATGTCGGATCCGCCCTATTAAGTCTCTTATGTCATCTTGTACTGTAGATCTTACTGTTATAAAGAAAACAATCTCATAGCTTTTTTTTTCAAAGTACGATTTCCCGCTAATATCATGACGTAGCCCTTCATTTTACGCATTTCTTACATGGTTTTGACAATTCACCTTGCGACGCGTCTCGGTACATGATTTTTTTTTTTGGGTACATTGTTTTTGTCGTAATATTTCGAAATGCATCTCCTGGATCTAAAAATAGCTCAAAAGGTTTATGCTGAACCCTAACAAGACCCCTAAGTGAAAATTATAGTTAAACCCAGATACCGAATTACTATAGCCAACCCTAGGACGTTTAGTAGAAAGTGGAATAGGACGTAGGATAGGAAGATTGATATGAAGTGGGATATGAAGACGACTAAGAAGGATAGAAAGTAGACTAGGAAGTCGGATAGAAAGTGGGATAGGAAGTGGAATAACAAGTTAGGTAGGAAGTGGGACAGGCAGGACGTAGGCTAGGAAGTGGTGTATGAAGTATTGGAAGTAAGATAAGTTACCTGAGGTATCTGGTAACGTCCCTGCCGGTGACGTCCACTCGCATGATGCTGTGCGGCATAGCGAAGCCCTCGTATATCGGCACCGCGTGCGTCACGCCGTCGCTGGAGTCTAGTGCACGAGTGGTAGGATAGGAATGGACTAGGACCTAGGCTAGGATGTAGTATGGGAAGTAAGATAAGAAGTGGGATTGGAAGTAGCATGGGATGTGGCATAGGTAGTGGGAAAGGTAGTGGGATAGGTAGTGGGATAGGATGTAAGACAGGATGTGGGGTAGTAGGATAGAAAGTTGGATAGAAAGTGGGATAGGAAGGAGGATTGGAAGTAGCATGGAATGTAGCATGAGATGTAGCATGGGATGTAGCGTGAGATGTAGCATAGATAATAGGCTAGGAAGTGAGGTAGTGAGGTGAGGAGTGCAATAGGACGTTAGGTAGGAAGTGGGATAGGACGATTGAAAGGAAGTGAGATAGGAAGTGGAATAGTACGTTGGGTAGGAAGTGGGATAGGACGATTGAAAGGAAGTGAGATAGGAAGTGGAATAGTACGTTGGGTAGGAAGTTGGATAGGACGATTGAAAGGAAGTGAGATAGGAAGTGGAATAGTACGTTGGGTAGGAAGTGCGATAGGACGTAGGCTAGGAAGTGGGATATGAAGTAGTAATAGAAGTAAGATAAGTTACCAAGTTACCTGAGGTATCTGGTAACGTCCCTGCCGGCGACGTCCACTCGCATGATGCTGTGCGGCATAGCGAAGCCCTCGTATATCGGCACCGCGTGCGTCACGCCGTCGCCGGAGTCTAGCACCACGCCCGTCGTGCGCCCTGTCGCGTATCTGTGCGTATTCGTGTGTTAGAATCGCAGAGAATTAACGCATAACTGAGCGCACTGTATGTTCTACTACTAATTTTCATCATACTTGCAACATAAAGTTCCGTATCGGTATCTCTATCGCGTCTTCATACAAAACCCGCAATGAACAAGGACCAAGAACGAAAAACGAAAAACCAAATATGGTAAACACAACTCATACTTGGGGTACGGGTGGCCTAGTGGTAGCGGCAACCCGATCCTAAGGTCGTGGGTTCGAAACTGGTCGTGCGCCAGAGTTTTTCAGTTCAAAAAATTATGTGCACAATGCCAGTACTCTCAAACGGCGAAGGAAAACATCGTGAGGAAACCGGCATGTCGTAGAACCTAAAAAGTTCTATAACATGTGTCAAGTGCTCGAAAGGAGCCTCTTGAGGCGCACTTAAAATCCTTTCACCACACTGTTTCGAAAGAAACTAGTGACACGACAAGAGAGAGAGAACGCAAAACTTAAAACGAGACTTAGAGCCCACTCTTTTGGTTGTGTCACTTGTTCTTGAAACAAGTGACACAACCAAAAAGAAGTGAAAGAGTTTTATGTTAGTTGCTCATGGTGGTTGCCATTGAAATTAAAGACACATGAAGGTTAACATCTGTATGCCACAAGCGCATGACTTACCACTTAACAAAACTCCCCCCCCTTTCAAGCCTCACCTGATTAATGGACTGCATGATCGGTACATATTTTGGGACATACTGTATATTAATATACTATTTATTGTAAACTAAACGAAATCAAAACTTTATTAAGTGTTTCATATTTTTTTTATACAACTAGCTGATGGAACAAGCAGATGGCCCACCTGATGTTAAGTGGTAACCATCACCTATAACAAAGCATTGCATCTTAAGTCACGCACGATAGGAACGTGCCCTACAATGCACTGCCTTGTCCATCAACTTGAGGCATACAGATGTTAACCCTCATGTGCCTGTAATTTCACCGGCAACCACACTCTTCAAACCGAAACATAGGAACACTGTTTGGAGGCAGAAAAAGGCATGCTGGTAGTTCTTCCCCGGACGAGCCACACACAGAGCTCTACTACTCTTATTGCTGTAGATGTCAATACTTACAAACTAAGCACAGCTTGCATGGACAGAAAGAGTGCTGGTACATTGAAGGTTTCAAAGAACACCTCCGCTGCCTTCTCTCGGTTCCTCCGAGGGTTGAGAGGGGCTTCGGTCAGGAGTACTGGATGCTCTTCTGAGAATGTTGACAGTTGATCCTGATGAAGAATAAATATTGGTGAATTACTTTATATTGATTTATTAATACAATCGGAATGGAAGACAAAGTGTAGGAAGCCCTGCATCCAATGGACCTACGACAACAGTTTTAAAGGTGTATAATAAAGAATTTTTATTAATTCATTCACACACATTCAGTACAGAAGGCCGAGCTATTACCAACTGGGCTATAAGCCTTTGTCTTAGGTGGGAATCTAACCCATAACTCATACCAGGCAGTTGTACCAACTAGCTACTAAAATCTCTGTCATCATCTCTCCTTGGCTTACCTTACTATAGATATAATTCCACACTCTCTCCATATCATTCCAATCTGTGACGATGCCATGCTCCATAGGGTACTTTATTGTCAACAGGCCTCGGTGTTCCTCAGCTCGGGGTCCCACAAACAGCTCACCCTCCAGGGCTCCTGCCATCACACGGATGTGCTTTGGACGCCCAATACTGGGGGAAAATATAGATGTTTATATTTTAAAAAGGGATTTAAGCATATTTCCTGCTTTCAGCTGTCCAGCTGACTTATCGGGAAACCAAAATGATGATGAAAAAAAAAGTTTGATGATATGTTTGGAAATACATATTGGTAAAGTCTTGAAGGTTCATAACATTATAAATTTAAAGCTATGTATCTATACTATCCAATGTACGGTACCTAAGTAATTAAAAAATTGTGATGATAAAAAAATAAAAAGTACTTTTTATTCTAACTTACTAGTTTGGGAACCTGCATTTTGGTATTTGATCACCAGCGAAGCCCGCTTTGATGACTCCGGAACCCTGAAACAGCCGGCAGAATCTTCAAGCCAAGAAAAGTTCAGCAGTCGTGTCGACGTCATTTCGTGACTCATTGCATGCATAAATTACAGTAAATACTGAAAATAACTTTGTAACAAACGTGGAAGAATAATATAAAAGTGTTGGTTAAACTCATAATGGGTTTGTAGGATTTGAATAGGTTTTGTGTAAAATCATTGTGCTCACAAAGGTGTTACAAAAATTATGTATGTTTATTCGGCAATTACATTGTCTATAACGACGGGCTGGTTGACTATCACGTCATTTAACTCCATGTTTTCCTATTTGACTGAAATAAACTCACAAAAACCGACTTTAAATCGTTTTTCAAAGATATCTGTAAAAATCACTTTCAGTCGGTCGGTTCTTCAGTATTTTTTTTTACAATTGCTGATTTTATTCCAGGTCAAAGTGTGACAAAACCAATGTTTCCATTATAAGCATTTATTAGGTACCTCTTTCTATCTACATATAACTTGTATTCGTTGGCTCGCTCTTTGAATGCTGCTGTTCATAAATGGTTTTATTTATGTAATCATGGAACAAAAATGCGTTCCGACGATGTAACACTGCTGTTATAGGTTTTGAAATTGTCAATGTCAACCTAGAAATACTATTAGTGATGCCCGCTTAGCTATTTTATAGCTAGATCTAGCAATTTTTGCATTCTGCATATTTCTCTAGTACCCTATTTTTGGATTTCTTATTTGTGTTTGTTTATTTTTCTATTAATTTTGCTTCAGCTTAAAATTGATTATGATGCGGATTGATGCGTATCTGTTTAAACTTAATTCTCCACCTAGTATTACATGGAGAGTGGAAGAATCTGTTGTGCCAACGACCTCACAGGTCAAGCAAAAAATTGATGATGATGACTTGCCACTTTGCATCGATAATTATCAAATCTCAATTCAATTCAAATTATTTTGTGCTAGGGTCTAACTTATAATAAAACGTAACGTAACATAGGCGAAATAGCGGGAAACACTGAACAACTGTAAAGTAAAGTCCAGTCAAATCAAAACAATAAACAAACTAGAATTTCCTAGTAAAAATAGGAAATTCTTATTCACTTTTATAGTGAACTGAATTTATTAATTGAAGAAAGAAAGAGTTGAATTGATGAAAAAAAGGTTGGATTGATCGATGAAAGAAAATACCAGCGACTGATCCACAGAATGAAACCAAAAGCCAAGCCAATCCTAAAGTGAAGACAAGAGACAAGAAGGCATTTTAATAGACTGCAACTGTTGTTTAAAATTTCTATCTACAATGATACTCCTCCTGCTTCTCGGTTATTCACTCTTGATATCAGCCGAAGTGACTACAAGCGACGAGTTTTGTGAAAAAGAAAAACCTTGCTCCGAGATCAATGCCGAAAGCAAAGTTACGAGAACCGAAACTAAGTTTGAAGAGAAGAAACTCATCTTTTACGACGTGAACCCTTCAGAGGGCTTCAATCTAAGACGCGATGTTTATATGCGGTTCGCCATCATCCTAGCAGAGGCCAGAAATAGCGGCACCAAACTAAAATGGCATCTAGTTTTGCCTCCATGGTATAACATTTACCACTGGAGATCAGAGTCACAGGTGGAAGACATTAAACCAAAGCCTTGGAGCATGTTCTTCGATCTCAACTCACTTAAATCCTACACCCCTGTACTTGAGTTGAGTGAAGTATTTGCTGAAACATCTAGAGAATACCTTGATATTGATATATTGTATGTACTTCAAAATTTTGATAATGCATTTGAAGGGGGTGTTTTTGAAGAGAAATGGGAAATAGTAGGGCCATGTAAGTATGCGGGCTTTTACTGGGGATATAAGAATGTTACCGCTAAGGAAGTAATCTGTGTAAGATTCCAAGGCAAGGTTTCTCAACTCTGGGAGTTGATGGCAACTCATTTAACGTACAATAAAGTCATGTTTGCTCATGCAGAGATACCGTTACATGATAATTATGGTACTAAGTCCTACTGGGACTGTCGGAAAAGCATGAAGTTTAACAGTAAGCTTATAAAAACCGCTGAAAAATACATAGCAGATGAACTGAAATGCAACACGAGGAAATGTCCGAATTATGTATCCATTCACTGGAGACGCCAAGACTTTGCCCGATACCGCAGCAACGACGTCCCATCGATTACCGGCACTGCAAAACAAATAGAAAAAGCAGTTCGTAAGAACCTTTTGACAACAAAGAAGGTTTTTATCGCCTCAGATGCTCTCATTCCCGAACTACAGCAGTTGGAAAAAGAGCTTAAAAAGTTTGGACTCACAGCATACTTCTATGCTCAAAGTGACGACGATGTGAATGAATATACCGATGGTGAAATAGCTGTTATAGATCAAATTATTTGTTCCCGAAGTGCATATTTTATGGGAACCCATGAAAGTACTTTCTCTTTTAGGATCCAGGAAGAGAGAGAGATACTGGGATTCGATAGCAAAACTACATTTAATAGACTATGCCCTGATAAAGGAAAATGTGAAGAGCCATCTAAGTGGAGTATTGTGAACTAGGTTTCGCCCATGACTAGCTTGTCATGGGCTTGTTAAGGTCACAAACTTTGCAATACCTAGTTTTATTCAAATAGGTCAAGCGTAATAAGTGATATAAGAAGGTAGTAGCAGTTAGGTTATGTCACAAACATTGTTAGATTGTTACACACACACAGTGATATTCTACCTTAAGTTTTGTGTCATAATAAATCATCATCATCATCATCAACCTATGTTCGTCCACTGCTGGACGTAGGTCTCTCCCAAGACGTGCCACTGAGCCCGGTCTTCGGCTCTTCTCATCCAATGTTTGCCAGCTACATTTCGCAGATCGTCGCCCCACCTTGTCGGAGGGCGTCCTACACTACGCTTACCTATATATCATAATAAATACCAAAGGAATAAAATGTAAGTAGGTAGGGTAAACTAATAGTACATCCTGTATCATAATAATAAATTAATATTTGAATATCCAGTTATTTTATTCAATATATTTTTAAGATCATTGTTGGTGATGGGAAGAGAATAACCGTATCGCCATCTGACAAGTGTGAAGAAAATGCATGGAACGAAACGTTACATTGTTTCGTTCAGAAACAAACAGTGTGTTTGCTAGGTCAAGGAGAATGTCTTGCGGAAATGCAACCGGGCTTGCTCGCGAGGTCGTTTCTGAACGTAATAAAAAATGTCAACGTTAAAAATAATGTTACCGCATGAACTTTTAATGCTAGATCTCGCGCTTGTTTTCTTGTTTATTTATTTATATTTATATTTGTATATTATTGCTCAAAACAAAGTTAAAGCACAAAAGGAGGGCTTAATGCACAAGCATTTTCTACCAGTCCCCCTAAGTACTTAGTGGTTTATAAAACAAGATTTACGCTTGGAGTTCTATATTTTTATTTTATCATGCACGTAAATAGATTTAAAATGAATCCATCGCATCAATTATAGCTAGATATATGATAAAACTATTATTATTATAAAATGGTTTTAATAAGAATAATGTAAAAGTGTAATTAAATAAACCCCAAAAATATTATATTCATTTAAATTTTAATTCTTGAAAACCATGGTAATGCGTAATCTTTTGATATAATAAACAATAAATAATGCAAGGTTTACCTAATTAAATTTATTAATATCTACCTATTTTATAAACTAGCTCTTTTTAGCATTGCTTCTGTCGCTTATAAATAATTCAAGCTTGCAACACTTAGGAACACAACACAGGCAGTCAAAATTTGACGAAAATCATCGATTGATTTGTTTTGTTGTGGTTCGTTTGTTTATTTTAGTAGCTATTTAGTTTGAGTTGAAATTATCTAAATGGTAAGAAACCCTTCATTTTATTATAGTAGGTACCTACACGATTGTTATTCAAAGCGTTCATTTATAAATAGACTAAAAAATCAATAGTGGTACACCTTACGAAAGTTACGTATATACTCATGCATTTTTACCAGGATTTTCAGGCAAAAAATTCAAAATTAGCTCTAAATGGTAAGTCTTATTCATAATCTTTGTTATTTATTGTAGGTTGCCGATTAGAATATTGTTTTATGCATGGTAGGTTATGTACATCGATGGCGCGAATTTTATTTATTTACGAATCTCCAGCTTTTTTTCGCGACACAATAAGTATGTAGAACAATAGAGAAAATATCAATCTAAGGCACCATTTAAATTATATTTGTTACTCCCTAAAACCTAATTATTTATTTTTTTACATAACTGCCTCAGCAACTGAGTCATTGGTAAGTAAAATAATCTAAAAAGTTTTTATTTCAATACTTCTTTTTCATAGACAAGGTTTTTTTCTGGTTGTATGAGTATGAGAACAATGTTAGGTGATAAAGCTCTTTTAGGAGCCTTTTATAGGCTTCTTTGTGTAATAACATATACTTTTTAATAATGTCTATCATCTCATAAAGAATCAACAGAGATGCTTTTATTAAGTTATCTTTAGTTGTTCAGTGCTGTTATAGCATGTGGCGGGCACACATTTGTGTAACAATAACAATAGTAGATTAAAATCCACTTGGTCAAAAGGAAGTGATCCTTGTATGGTAATAATTTCACATTTTAAAAATTTTAATTTAGCTTTAAAATTCGAGTTAAAAAGTCTTTAAGCATTATGACCTCTTAAATATGAATTTCAGTTACCTTATATCTACTACCTATGTGGTAAAAGTTTCACATTTTAAATATTTTAATTTAGTCCTTAAATCCAACATAAAAAAGTTCTTATTCAGATAATATATTTATTATAATTATTAATTTAATTTGCCTTATTTCAAAATAAATAAATAAATGTTTTGGATATTTATTTAAGCTAAAATAACTACATTTATTCCTAAAAAATACTGAGTACAATTTGACATATGACACAAGAACGAATTATATCCTTCGGGACCCTCGGCACAACTACTGTGCTCAGCTGGTTGTGCTGTGGGTATTTTGGTTTCCCTTCTACACAACTGAGTTCTCTACGGCTCAACCCAGACCCTCGGCACAACTACTATGCCCATCTGGCTGAGTCATTGGGAACTCAGAAACTACTTTGATTCCCCATAGTACAACTACCTCAATTCTCTAAGTGTTGATAGTAAATATCTATGGTAATCATCAGGAGACGGAATAGGTAGAGTTTTTAAGCACCAAATGACGTCAAATACGCTACTACGAAATCTAAATATAGATATGCCTTTTTTAAGCCCCATGTAGAAAACTATTCGAAATCAAATGTGATAAAAACTGACGTTACCGAGTGGAACGTTTTAAAATAGCCATGCTGTACGTGTAACGCTACTTAGTTCGTGTTTAACATAAGAAAAAAAGTGTTTTAGAAGACAATCATATCAATCTTAACATCAGGTGGGCCATCTGCTTGTTCCATCAGCTAGTTGTATATCAAAAAACCCATAAGTTTTAGAAAACAATTTTTTATAACTCCAATTCCGGGTTTGAAAGGCATATCCATGCTAAGATTACGTAGGTAATTCTACGTCACTTGGTACTTAAAAACTCTACCTATTCCGACCCCTGGTATTACCAGTTTTTAAGTTTATAAGCCCCAAACTAAGCAAAGCTTGTAATATGGGAACCAGATAGTTGATATAATACCTACTTATATAGGTAGTTTTTTTATGTAAATACATACTTATCCTAATATTATTAACGCGAAAGTTTGTAAGTATGGATGGATGTTTGTTACTCTTTCACGTAAAAACTACTGAATGGATTCTAATGAAACTTTACAATAATGTAGCTTATACATCAGAATAACACATAGGCTACAATTTATAAATATAGGTATTGTGTGAATTGTCCAAAATATGACGATAAGTGTCAAGTAAGTGGGAAAAAATCTACCATCTGCGAGCTATTCTGGCGTGCGCTGTCAAAACCGCTAGAGTTAGGTACACATAATATGTACTACGCCAAGCTACTAATATAAGCAACTCGAAATACAAATCCTGCGCAGACGAAGTCGCGGGCACCAGCTAGTTATTTATAATAACACCCAGAGAACAAACATCAATGTATTGCTCATTGTATTATTAGAGTATGTTATAAAATTATAGCAATAAAAAAAAAACTAACTCCGATAATAAAAAAACTCAAATGCCTTTGAAATACCCTCAATTGTCATCACATTGCAGACGTCGAGCCGAGTGATCAGCTCCACCACGGACTTCATAATGCCAGATGAGCCCATGGTTCAAAAAAGGCCTTACAACGGTAGAAGATGTAAGTAATATCCTATCGTAATTACCTAATATTATCTCAGAATTGTTCTAAAAAAATAGATTATGTAGATTTTGAGATAAAAAAATTGATATTACGTAGGTACGGAACTTTCGAACCCACGTCACCTTAAGGCGAAGACTACCGCTTATGTACCTCTCGGTCGCACAGTTAAACATTTAGAAAGTTTTTTTTTATACAACTAGCTGATGGCACAAGCAGATGGCCCACTTGATGTTAAGTGTTAACCATCACCTATAACAAAGCATTGCCTCGCAAGTCACGCACGATAGGAACGTGCTCTACGATGCATTGCATTGCGTCCATCAGCTTGAGGCGTACAGATGTTAAGCCTCTATTTATTGCTATCTATTTAAGTGCGCCTCAAGAGGCGCACTTAAATTCCTAAAACTTAATATCGAGCACTTGACACATGTTATAGAAATTTTAGGTTCTACCTACGACATGTCGGTTTCCCCGCGATGTTTTCCTTCACCGTTCGAAAGTTTATTATTAGCACATAATTTTTTGAACAGATACACTCATTGGATCACTTCCGGTTTTGATCCCACGACCTTAAGATCGCAAGGCCGGGTCGCAACCACTAGTCCACCAGTGCTCCAGATATTACTTTGTACTCGAACCACTAAAACAAAGTTCTATGTCTTTTATAAATGCCCTAATAGTAAAGAACCTAATTTGATATCGCCATCTTTCTATTCACCCCTTACAATAAGTATCATTGTTTATGGCTAAAGTTTATCTGCCACAGTTTTGTACGTAGTACGTAAAAGACAACCATTTGTTTGTTTTTAAAATTTAAAATGGATTTAGGTACAATGTTATTTATGTATTCGGAAACTTAAAGGTTCGTTCAAACAGGGCGACCAAGCGACCGCGACTTTTTTATTAAAAATACCAACAAGAAAGGAATATAACACAGAGTTCCCTTTTATTTATTTATTTTATTTTATTCTTTATTTTTCCTGTAACTTGTTCGTTAAGTACACTTGCCCGCTTAAAAAACCCCATATTTTAATAACTCGTCATCCGATTTAACTCATATACTTACCAGTTTTCTAAAGTACAAGCTATCGACTTACAAAATTTCATGCAGATCGGATCAACGGTTCTAAAGTTATGGCCTGACAAACAAACATACATACATACGAGTACATAAAATATCAAATCGCCCAATAACTTGAAGATTTTCATTCGGTTCGCTCGCTCAATCAATGAAGACCTTTATAATTTTATGTATATGTATGTACCAAAAATTTAGACAAAACAAATATTTGATTTATCTCTGTCGGCGATCTAGCCTATAACCAATGTTACTAGTCGCGTCTGAAAGTCGCGTTTGGTCGAAACCTTAATTCCGTTTTTCATAATTCGTAATAAAAAATGCAGCGTTTACAATTATATTGCTTTTGGCATAAATATAAAAAAATAATTGTTAGTAAGCTTGCAAATAATAAAGTAAAAGTCAAAAGGTATTTATTAAATTGAATCATAAGGATCACTTTGAATCTCTTATAGCTAGGTGAATCTACGTGCCAGTTCCACGCGACCAAGCCTAGAAGAACAGGCAACAAACTTATACCTATACCTACCTACGACTTTTATATAGCAAGGTTTTTTTTTTTCAACTTCTAATCTCGTATATTTTTTACTACTTACATTATTTTACTATGCTTACTACTAAAAAAAAAATGCACCTTCTATTTTTAAAACTCCAGCCAAGGGCGTGTCGCATTGCGTCTGTCGAGTTCCGTACGTATGTATGTCGAGTATTTACTCCGCCACCTACTCGTGAAGTCAATGCTACGAAAAAACATCGTAGTATTGACTTTTACGCGTAGCGTGACGAAGGGTGAATATTTACGTAAAGGAAACCGCAAGGTACTATACACGCATTTAGGAACTAGCTTCAATGGTATAACTTTCGATACTAAAATGGTTATGAACATTTTCATAATAATGTTCGACCCATGATTATGGCTCCTGGAACCGAAATATCAGAAAACAATCAAACTCACAAATCATGTTAAATATCCAGGCGAAGACAAGAGCTAATGTATCTCTCGCTCGCACGTTACGACTTGTTGAAAGATATAAAATAATTAAACTCATTTTCGAAAAATCGCAGTTAACCATTTTGTGTGCAACACACACAGTTTAAGTTCAAGTTTTCCTACTCAAAAGTTTGCTTTAATAGTTTTCGTACTTATTCAAACTTTTAAGTAGGATAACTTGTATCGATCAAAATGAAATTTTTACTAAACTGTAAAAATTGTTGATTGCGATTTTCCCCTCAGATCTCTTAGATGGTACCTAGCACGAACGCTAGATTCGAAACGTCCAAACATGACATTTAGCACACACCTTACCCCACATTTTCCATAAGTTGGTATTCCATACGTGACAGGTTGCAAGCCCACAGCCGCTGTTAGAATACCAACTGGTTTCCTCACGATGTTTTCCTTCACCGTGTAAGAGCACTGGCATTTTTCGACAGGAAAACTCAATTGGTGCACGACCTGATTCGAACCTACGACTTTACGATCGGAAGGCGGGGTTACTCCCACTAGACCACCGGTGCTCTGAAAGTGTAGAAAGTGAGCGAACGTCGAAAATGTACGGAATGTGACGCTGCCAGCAGATGGTCGGGATTCGTCGGGATAATCCCGACTCTCGACCAAATACAAAATATCCCGACTATTTTAAAATTTTAGTTTCTTACTAAACTAAAGAAGTTAGAACTGAAATTTCAGTTTCTTCTAAACTTAGATTTCAGTTCTAAAGTAAAAAAAATAAAATGTTAATTATTTTTTAATTTTTCCAGATAAAAACACCAAATTCCCGACATTTGGAAATCTATCCAGAGATTTCAATTTACTGATCTAGCAACCCTAAGTGGCGCCCTATCATTTTAAATTCTATTTTGCCAAACTATGTATACCTACCTACCATGCACAGGGTTTTTATGTCATCTAAGGATCCCCAGTTCTACGATCCTGTCATTATAAACTCTAACATCGATTTCATTTACCGTTTTTTGAAGCGTGTAACCGAACGTAATAAAAATCTTTACAAATGAGGGTAGATAGCAGATGTCAATCGGAATTTTTCAAACGTCTGTGGTTCCTCGGTTTTTGTGCTAGAAACTCGTGTTTTTTCTTGCATATTTCGAATTCGAAAAAGGGATTTAAAATATTCATAGCCAAGTTTCGTTTTTGAGTTTTTTTTTTTGGAATATTTTGTTTCTTTGGCGAATTGAGCGATATGTGCGAGGTAGAAAATGTCGTGTGCAGCGTTGAAGAAGGTACTTTATTATTTTTATCATTATGTTTATTTTAATTTCTAAAAAATTAAATACGTTTATTTAACACACACATTAGAGAGGAACACAGAACAGAGAAGTTAACAGATTAATATAAAACAAGATAAAAAGAAAGAAGTAACAAAAATAAACAAAATAATTATGCCAATTAGTCCTGCTCTGTGCCTGGTGAGGTTAAATTGGTTCTATCTCAGCGTGATGCTACCCCGTGCAATTTCTATTGAGTATACTGCTCTTACTGTATTTGAAATGTTTTTACCTACCTAGATACTCGTAGATTTAAGCTTATTTTATAAGATTTAGTTTGTTAACCATCCTACTAATATTATAAACGTGAAAGTTTGTAAGTATGGATGGATGGATGGATGGATGTTTGTTACTCTTTCACGTAAAAATTACTGAATGGATTTTAATGAAACTTTACAATAATATAGCTCATACATCAGAATAACACATAGGCTACAATTTAAAAATATATTGTGTGTATTGTCCAAAATATGACGATAAGTGTCAAGTAAGTAGGGAAAAATCTACCATCTGCGAGCTATTCTGGCGTGCGCTGCCAAAACCGCAGAGTTACACATATATGTACTACTAATATAAGCTACTCGAAATACTAATCCTTCGCAGACGAAGTCGCGGGCACCAGCTAGTTGGTTATAGAGTTTTAATAAATAAGTTTTCTAGTAGCTACATGTCATGTTTGGGAAAGGTGTTACTTACTTCCTGTAACACAGCGAAAATAAAACAGGAAGGCGCGTTGGACTTAGTCCTGTCTGTAACTTTTTTGGAAATAAATATTACTATTATTTATGTTAATTCAACTACCTTATTAAGTTAAATTGGCACCGCATTGAAGCCTAAATGAGCCTAGTTAGATAGATGGTCAAAATCAAAATCAAAACGGTCTTTATTCAGTACAATCACAAGGATCACTTTGAAACGTCTTATATACTAGGTGAATCTATCGCCAGTTCCTCGCGACCAATGTCTAGAAGAACAGGCAACAAACTTACGGCTTGGTTCCTACGTTACGAAAAACTAATCTCTAGACTTGTGGGGTACAGCGTTGTTTCACATTATGTGGTGTGGAGCGGCATTATGCTGATTTTGCAATATGCAGATGAGACCTATTTGACACAATCCGCACAAAAGAAACTAGGGACGAACTGGGACAGTGTGGCATCTACTACCCAAACTCTGTGCAATTTTTTGGCTAACTTCATTTTATTATTTTATTCGGCGATAAAGGTTAGTAATCACCTATTTTTATCGCCAAATAACAAACAATGTTTCGAAACTTAAATTTTATTCTCTGTACCTATAACTTCTACCTACTAGCAAGAGTTTTCGTGTGTGCCTTGGACGACAAATGTTAGCACCTGGCCAAACTTGCATACGTTTATAGGTGAAATATCTTAATATTTGTGTTAGTTGAGTATACCTACATATACATACATAAAATCACGCATGTTTCCCATAGGGGTAGGCGGCGACCACGGATTTCCATTTGCTACGATTCTGACATACCTCTTTCGCTTCATTCACTCTCATAACATTCTTCATACATGTTCGTCGGTTTAGGGTACTCTTGACCTGGCCTTTCTCTAAAATGTCCGTAACCTGATCCAGATACGTTCGCCGAGGTCTTCCCCTCCCGACAGTTCCATTCACACTCGCCTGATGTAACTGTGTCGTAATCTTCTTTCATCCATCCTCTCTATATGCCCAAACCAAACCATCTTAACATACCCTTCTATATTCTCATCACTATACATATACATAGTTATGTTTATCTGTTAATATTTCTTAGTATAGGAAGTAAGTAGGATAAAGGTTTATTTTGTATTTTTGTAAAATTGACTTCATACTTGAGAGATCGCCTTCTGATCGTAAGGTTGTAGGTTCGAATCCGGTGATGTTCCAATGGATTTTTGCTACGAAAAATTTATGTGTGTTTATATGCCAGTACTGTCAAAAGGTGAAGGAAAACATAATGAGGAAACCAGTTAGTATTCTAACAGCGGCGATGGTCTTGCAACCTGTCACGTATGGAATACTAACTATACAGCAAAATATAGGTATTTGCCAAATATGATATTTGGGCGTACCTCTGACTACCCCCTTAGACATCCACAAAGAATATTAAGAGATCTGAGGGGATATCTACCGTGACTGGGAACCGAAGTCGTGAAGCTGTTTCTTTTTTTTCATACTTTCTGTGTGCTGTGTGTGAAATAAGAATTTATTATTATATTCAAAGTGAGCCTTGAATCATAAATATTAATTACTTTTTGAATTCGACTTTGAATGAATAATAGGTACAATTGTGTAATTTATGGTTGTCTTCCGTAGATGGGGAACCGCCAGCCAAGAGACCAGCGGCCTCCATACGCGTCGGAGGAACTTTCAAGTGGAACTTGCAGGTCAGTCATCTCTTCATGAAACCGGTTCTTTATTTACATCATCATATGTCATCATATGAGTCTATTACTGGATGGAGGCTGGCCGTAGGCTAGACGTGCCACTGAGCACAGTATTGGCTCTTCTCGGCTGGACGTAGGTCTCTCCGAGACGTGCCACTGAGCCAAGTCTTTGGCTCTTCTCATCCAGTGTTTGCCAAATCTTCAACTTCTTCTTGTCTACTGTAGCTGGTCACAATTCTGCCAATGTCCATTTCATGCTAGTTTATAATCTTGAAAGCCCCTGATTGTCTATGCATAAGAAGCACAACTTTAAAAGGGGAAGGTGGGGTACGATGCAGTGGGGGCCATGCTTAACGTTTTCATGTTTGAATGTAGTTTGTTCTACGATAGCAATCTTGTTATCTTGGTCTATAGATATTGCATTTAATATGTTTTCAATATTCATGAAAATTGTGTGCATTAATGTTGTTTTAATACGGACTAGCCCGGGGCTTTGGACATGTTTGAAAGGAGATCAAATAGGAGCGGATCAAGGATCGAAAAAAATGAGAATATAGCGGTTTCGCTCGTGTGTAAGCGGTTATTGATTACGCTAATATAATAGTTAAGGTGTTTCCTCTTTTTGGGATAGTAATTTTTTCTACCTTGTTCCTGTTCGATTTTCAATAAAAGTATTATTACTAATAGCACATAGCGTCCCATTGATGAGCAAAGGCCTCCCACTTCCGCCAGTCAATACGATCATGAGACTATCCGCCAATACATACCTCATAGGCGTCCAGCTCGTCCCGCAATCTCGTACGTGGGATGAAAAAAAAGTAAAAAAGTACTACCTATAGACTAATCAAGGTTACGAACTATATTTAGCTCTGATTTCACATGCTGTCTTAGATTAACAAAGCATTGAAGGGCCGCTAAATATTTCAAAATGTACGCGTTTGACATCTAAGGTTAGATTTAACGACCTGTTAATCCTTTATTAGCAGAGCTCTTATTCTGTCTCATCCATTCGGTTTAATTGTTTGGGCATGACTGAGCCAAAAACTTTCGAGCATCGTTACATTCGCTTGAATGTTTATGGCTCAATCACGCCCGAACCGTTCGAGATGAAACTTAGGACAAATAGGTTACTTTTTGTAGCAAAACATTACCGGGAACGGGATAGAAAACATGAACGAACCAAATAAAGGAAAAAGCCTTTAATGTTAGTAAACTTCTAGTTAGTAAACTACTAATATACTAGAAGCGAAGCCGCGAATATACACATATCGCACCCCTAGAACAAGACAGCGCTAAGTCGAAAAACTACTTTTTTCAGAATCGACGAAAAACTGTTATCTGATTTTGTATCGAAGTTATTGACAAAATCTTGAAGATTTCATGTAACGTATCCGATGTGAATCAATATTATATTGTTTATTCCCCATAACAAACGTCGAGCACGCGATAAAATGTATTTTTCGTTTTAACTTTCTATTGTCTAATAATCTCATGAAATAAAAATGAACTATTTTGGGATACGTCTTTTTTGTTGAATGATTCTGAAATAGTCCTCTATTATTTGACCATCTAATTATTAGTATAGGTTAAGTTTAAATTTACATTAAGGACCTATTTGATTTGTTTTCAGGAAATTTTCCTGTTGTTAGTAATGAAAAAGAAAAAAAATACGAAAATCAGCATTTTTATTAAAGTTTGTTTAACAAAACCAACACCATCATCCAAGAACCGCACCTAGTGTGCACGAAATAAAAAAACAATCTAGAAAAGTAAAACAGAGTTATCACAATTATTAAGGGAAGGAAACACTAAGTTTCACCACACGATAAGTAGATATAGATATAGATATAGTCTAAGATGACACTGAAAACTTAGTTAAACTTTTACACTTAAAACTTTTTATTCAGTTCAGTACCATCTTTTCTTAAAATGTTTTGGTAACTCTTAGATATCCTGTGTTTCATAAATAACAAGTCTTCTACAATGACATAAAATATTAAACAAGTTTAATGCTCTCAAAAAATGAGTTAACGTAATTACCAGGTTTTTTATTTATTATTATTAACTCCATAATGTCTCTTTTTTTATTTAGAGCCAGAGTTTGTTTTCTGTGTAGGTATGCTTTAACAACAAGGGAGAAAAACCTTGATCTTTGTAGCGTCTTGTACGATGTCAAACGCACGCTTTATTAAAGTTGATGTCATCGAATGAGGTTTTTCCCTTTTTTTTATTCTTTTTCATTACGTTTCTATTTTCTGACGAAATCCTTTCTGATTCTGCAACGACTAATGCTTCAGCCGCTGGTGCAATGACTGATGCCGCCACATTGGCAAGTTTAGCATCATTTTCATGATTGATTTCTTGGACAGTTGGTTCTCTATGGTTGCGCCAATTACCTTTTCGAGCATCTGCAGGCCGCGACTCTTCATCATCTGCCATAAAATGAGTGAAAACTAAATTAATTCAGAAATAGAGCATTATCTGAAAAAATGTTTTATTTTGTCCTATTTAATAAGAAAAATACTGATTAAAAATATTTTTCTTTTAATATACAACTATAGTAAGAATTAAAAGTTATCGGAATTCATTTAATACGATTTTTGAATAAACTATGGCATATTTAAAATGTGCCATCAATAGAGCGCTATTTAAGAAATTTCAATTAAATCAAACAATACGGAACTATTTTGGAATAATAAAAAAAAACTAACATACCTTCGTCAATAATACTGCCGTATTTCGGAATACTAGTAAAACGCCAACCAGGAATATTCTCCAACACGGGATTATCACAAAATAACTCGCAGAAATTGTTTCAATAACTTTAACAATACTAGATTATTCCTAAATAATTTGGCTTTGCGTAAGCACAATATGGTTTCTTAAGACGGCGGCAATATTGCAACTAGACATACATTCGTGTTCGTGGTATGATCTTTTACTCATTAATTCACTAAGAGCGACGTACAGTGCCATTTCTTGAGCGTCTTTGCGAATATAAATAAGCCGGTTTTAGTGGTATGCGCGTCAAAACTTTGCGGATTCAAATATGCAATAAAAAGGATTTTGAGATTTTTCGACATAATTCCGTCTTGTTCTAGGGGTGCGATATGTTTTGGTAGCTAATGTTGAAAAAGACAAAAAAATGTCGCAACACCCTCGTGAAAACTGGAAAATGGAAAACTGCCTATACCATGCATATTTTATATTAAGCTGCTCCTTGAGCCGAAAGGCACACTAAATTTACTTAGCCTTAGTTTTCTCTGTAAGTGAATTGTACCTTATTCTTAAGAGAAATTAAATAAATATTTTCGACATACCTCAAAACTGGAATTCTACCATAAACAAACGAATGGTTTAGGATAGAAGAATATTGTAGATTGCATTTGTTGTAAAAACAAGAAAATATCTGCGGCTCGCCCCTCTTGCCACGACTCCCGACCCCCCTAAATTAAAACCCTGGATCCTCCCTCGTTCTGCCTCATAGAAATTGGAATTTAATAATAAATACGCGAATGGATTGTTAGCGCATTTTGTTATGAACCAGGCGCTCACAACTGCGGCAGACGCGGTGGAATCCGGCGGCAAGTCGCCGGTTTCCGCCCTGAACGAGCTCGGCGTCCGTGTCAGCTACTCACTGCTGAGGCAGGGCGGGCCCGCCCATTGTCCTATCTTCACAGTGGCTTTGAAAGTAAGTAAAAAACAATGTACACGGGCCTATTCACGAATTTGGCGTTCGTGGTGAAAACATATACCTATAAATCTATCCCTAAAGCCGAAAATACGCGGTTCACTTTTGCCTTTCAATTTGGACGAAGCAACAATTGGATCAATTTGATCCATGTAAACATAAAAATGAATCATTCAATGTTTGGCATTCCTTTCATTTCTGCTCCATTCAACCAAAGTGATTCAATTTGGTTGAACCGTGTATTTTCGGCTTAACTGCAACAGAATAAGAATAATTGCTATGATACGTGAACGCTACAAATGGTAAAATTCATTCGTGATTAGGCCCAGTCTCAAAGCTCATCATCATCATCATCATCATCATCAGCCTAAAGAAGTCCACTGCTGGACATAGGCCTCCCCTATAAATTTCCAGGAAGAACGATTCCGAGCCCTCTCCATCCACCGACTTCCCGCGATCCTGACAATGTCGTCAGTCCATCGGGTAGGAGGGCGTCCCACGCTTCGTTTTCCTGTTCGTGGTCGCCATTCGAGAACCTTTATTCCCCAACGGTTATCAGTCCTTCGAGCTATATGACCTGCCCATTGCCACTTCAACTTGCTGATTCTGCGAGCTATGTCGGCTACTTTGGTTCTCCTACGGATTTCCTCATTTCTGATTCTATCCCGTAGTGAAACTCCCAGCATAGCTCTCTCCATAGCCCGCTGAGCGACTTTGAGCTTGTTGATGAGGCCAATAGTAAGCGACCACGTCTCAGTTCCGTACGTCGTTTTTGGGAGTGGTAGCTGGGTCTCTGCCGGAGATTCTTAGCACCCCCTGTTCCGCCGTAGTCTCAAAGCTCAGTTGGTAGTAATTATGCCTTCTGCGCTGTAGGCCGTGGGTTCTATCCCCACCGATGACAAATATTTGTGTGATAAAAACAGATGTTGGTGCTGGTACAAAAAAAATGTATAGGTGCCTACCGTACGTAGCTATTCTATCAGTAATATGGTTTCCATAGTTTTTGCTTATTTTAGATGTGAAAATGTCCATAAAACCATATCCATACACAAGAACATGATATTTTTTAAGGTTTCGGTTCATAACAATATAGGCAGTAGGAAAAAATATAAGGTAGTAAGTACCTACATTGTTCCTTAGTTTGGGAGGCATTGTGTGAAATTGTCAAGAGAATTCGTTTTATTTATGTTACGCCCGCGTGATCTAAGCTAAGCCCGAAAACCATAGACAAGCTAAGCTACTTTTAATCGAACAATTAGGTCAGTGGCGTAGCTAGGTGGACAAGGGCCCCGGTGTATGCACCGGGGCATAGAATAGACATGACATGAGTCATATGAGAATAGACATGAGTCGGATATATCAAAAAGTAACTTATATCGGATATGGGTTAGATATCATACCATATCGATATTCATATCAACATATCCGATATCATAAAAACTATTCAAAACCTCAACTGTTACCTAATAAAGACACGAACAAAACGAAAACTTCACAAACCAAACGATATGAAACAAACACCAATTGATATTCGCTATTTCCCTTTCTAAGAATGAATTGTTTTACTGGTAAAAAAGAGATGAAGCGAATATGACGTAACCATAGCCAAATAGTTTGCGTTTGTCGTTTCGTTGTTAGTTTGCCATAACTAAATATCATGTTAACGTTTGCAACCCATACGGCTGATATCGATATCAGAAAACCGTTTTCTATATCGATATGCAAACTGTATATCGGTTAGATAACCGTTTGCGGGAAAAAACGAAAACGCCCATGTTTATTAGAGAAAGAATCGGGCATAGAGAAAGAATTTTGTGAGCAGGCTCAAGGTTTTCTAGCTTCGGGAGCTGGCTGACCCTCTCTTTTTAAATCTTAGGTTAGAGGGCCCCCTGAGCTCCGGGCCCTGGTGCACTGCACCACCTGCACCTACGATAGCTACGCCACTGAATTAGGTTAATAATTAGGTACTTATACAAATCTTTTGCCTTTGGCCATTTACAAACAATTCTATAGGTTCTCAAAGATACTTGTTTGTGGAACTGTAGGTATACTAATGTTTCGACACAAGCGTTTGAACTCGGTAAAACGAACCTTATTGTCCTCTCTTTATTTAGGTATCTATGTTATAGTAAACAAGACGCTTCATTCATTATTGTTTTGGTAGTAGGTAGATCTCCCAAACAAAATAATCAGTTTGTAGAATTCGCGAACAAAGCAACATTGTTATAATTTGTAAACATAGCTTTGTGGTTTATTTTTAATTTTAGGCTAAACACTAAGTCGAACGGTCGAACGTTCGCTCATTTACTGCTGAGTTGACAGATATGTGTAAAAAAATGCTTGTTACGATTTTTGTTTTGGCGGCAAGCAAGCAAAGTTTTCTAGAAGTGAATTAGTTTTTTTTACTTTATACTTTTCATTTTACCTAGAACAATGTTTACAATAACGTACGTAAGTTTGCAAGTGAAAACTAGTGTTTCTGTGATTACTAGGTAAAAAAATTGTCTAGGTACCTAATTGCCTAGCTAGTTAAGCGCACCTTTACCTATGTACTTCCTAGGTCTCATGTTTCGATCCTACACGTACCAATACCATAATTACCTGACAAATTAGTAAGTATATTAGGGCAGCTTTCTTGTAAGTAACTAGTGATTTC
Organism: Chloroclysta siterata; assembly: GCA_932294275.1. Classification (NCBI taxonomy): domain Eukaryota; kingdom Metazoa; phylum Arthropoda; class Insecta; order Lepidoptera; family Geometridae; genus Chloroclysta; species Chloroclysta siterata. Next base: position 7,295,453 of record OW028595.1, read on the forward strand.
GTAATGTCGATGTATTTATGGAACACAGTAAGTAGGTACATCTTCAGCCAGCTTCATAGGTAAGGCTCTAGTATTTGTGCCAACAAATTTTCGGACATGACTCCACCTACCCCCATAGATACCTTCAAAAACCTTGAGTCCCAGCTCAGAGAACATATCTGCTGTACAGAAATATTCATTCACTTATTAATTCTTTTCAATTTTGTTTAGACACTTCCGAAGAGATTTCTAAAATGGCCAGTTTACGATCAAAAATAGAACCTTATTTGCAAAAGAAACATCCAATAATGATCCTCAATGAGCTCGGCCTGGAGTATGCATTCAGGGATATTTACAAGCTTGGTGCAATGCATAGGCCTACCTTCGGTGTAGAAGTTAAGGTTTGTATGTTTTTTGTCTATCCTTACCATGTGGGTATGTGTCAAATGCAATGTTTTCATGTACCTCTGACTGAGTACCCCCCTCAGACATCCTTAAGGTACCTGGAGTTGGTACTTGGTACTCTGAGAGGTAATCTACTGTGCCTGGGATGGTTGAGAAACTGTTTTTGGCAGTATTTATTATCAATTTATGATTAGGCTTACCGTAAATAGTATAAACAATTTAATAAATAATGGTGGTCATTCCACACAGCACTCTAGCTCCAAACTAAGCATAGCTTGTACTATGGGAACCATATAACTGATGGAGACGTCGATGGTGAACCAGATCGAATAAGATCATCAATTCAATATTGTCAAAAAGTGAGACAAATTAAAGGCCAGACCACCAGCAGCCATCACATACAATTACATTGGCGGGGTATTGACATGCCCTAGGTGCTCATACCTTTAATAAATAAATTAGGTACACCAGCCAAGTTAGAGCGCATCAGAGGGCAGAGCCATGAAGCCCTCACACAGTAAACATCCATTAACAGTCGCCGTAGCCGAAAACGGCTAGGACTACATCACATCATAAAAAACGCCATTTGTCAATCTACTCATCCACCTATAATTCCCTGTCGATAGGATTGTGCCACATGATGCACCACCCTGCATCCATCAACTTGAGACATACAGTAAAGCCTCATGTGCCTGTAATTTCACCAGCAACCACACCCTTCAAACCCAAACACAGCAACACTACTTGACTGTATAAATAGACACAGTGGTACTTCCCCAGACGATAGACACAAAGGCAGTACATCCCTGGACAAACCACACTAATCTAATTCTAATTCGTGGTGGGGGAAGGAGATCTGCACGGACGTCCCGCAATGGGGTGTATTGTGCATTGTCCCCCTGCTAACCTAACCCCAGCAAGCCCAACTCCTTAAAATAGTGGAGAAGGACCTTGGTGCATGGACGAGCCACACACAAAGAGCTCCAGTTAACTTGTCTTCATGTGTTTCCAGGTAGCAGATATGTCATTCGAAGGATGGGGTCACAGCAAGAGAGACGCTCGAGCAGCAGCGGCTCGTTCCTGCCTATCAGCACTGCTGGCTCGAGCCGGCAGGGTCATACCGGCCACCACTCAGCCACAAGTTGTTGACTTCACCAGTGATCTTAGTGATAAGTTCACGGGTAACCTTATGCTTTATTTTTTATTTTCAAAAGTCCTGTTTTTAAAACTCTTTGATTATACAAGGTGTTCCAATACTTGTATTTAATACTTCAGGGGGTTAAAGTACCCATCAATATGAATTATTTCTTCTACATAGGTAGGTATTGAACTTTTGTATGAAACAGCTGTTTTTTTCGCGTTCACAGTGTTGGTTCCTTAGAAAAAGTTATTCATATTGATGGTTACTTTTACCCCCTGAAGTTTGGAACACCTTGTATAAGTGCTTTTTTTAATGCTGTGTACAATTTTTAGGGTAACAAAGTGTATACCTGTGTGTGTACCATAATTAAATGTATCGGTCTGTGTATGTTTACTTTTAGTAGGTACTTAAAAAAAGGGTTTTCATAAAAAAATAATCAACAGCTTCAAGGGTCTGATCCCAGTCACGGTAGACATACCCTCCGATCTTCTAGAAGATTGTTTAAGGATGTCTTAGATGGATCAGAATTATGTCCATCATGTATTGAATCTCAAAATACATAGTCCGAAGATTTGACAATGATAAATCTACATCACTACATACACACAAAATATGTATGTTATTTACGGCATCACAATAGAAATGTGATTCCGTAAATAACATATTTTTTTTGCGCTTACATTACAAACGCTGCGCTGGCTGAACCCTACGAGATAGATCAAAATAATGTACTACAGTATTGTACACCTTAAAAAGGTCTACAAAAAAGTCCGCGATGGTATATGTCTATCTCTTAGGGATACTCCACAATAACCGTGCGAGCCGAGGCGGGTCGCTAGTCTATATGTACCTTTAAAAAAGAAAGTCGTGTTAGTTACACTATTTATAACTCAAGAACGGCTGAACCGATTTGGCTGAAAATTGGTGGGGAGCTTAGAACCAGGAGACGGACATATTTTTTTTTACTTTTTATATTTTATACAAACAATCGAAGAGGCAGGAACTTCAATTCGTCAGTTAGTACCTATTTCTTCAGACAAAATGACGTGGCTCATCATATCAATAAACCATTCTTTTATTTGTAAGTATTCTAAAGTAAACGTGCGCGAGCGAAGCCGCGGGTAAGAGCTAGTACAAAATAAGGCAATCAAGATACTTAATACTAAATATTTCACAGTTTCAGAATTCCAATGTTTGGAAGCTAACATCAACACCACATCCAGTGCAACACCAGAAGAAATCATATCATTACCAGGTAAGATTTTTTTTTATACAACTAGCTGATGGAACAAGCAGATGGCCTACCTGATGCTTAGTGGTAACCATCACCTATAACAAAGTATTGCCTTGTAAGTCACGCATAATAGGAACGTGCCCTACGATGCATTGCCCTGCGTCCATCAACTTGAGGCATACAGATGTTAAGCCTCATGTGCCTGTAATTACACCGGCAACCACACTCTTCAAACGGAAACACAGCGTTGCTGCTTGGCGGCAGCGAAAGGCGTGGTGGTAGTAGGTACTTCCCCGGACGAGACACACGTGTAGGCCGTGGACTTTTCATCATCATCATCATCATCATATTATCTTTTTATACAACTTGTTGTTGGAACAAGCAGATGACCCACCTGATGTTAAGTGGTAACCATCACCTATAACATAGCATTGCATCGTATGTTTTTGTTTGCACGCTCAATAGCCTCAATAGTCACGCCTTAGTACATGGCCTTTATTTTTGTCGGTTTACTATGAATGCAAAGTGTGCAATAAAGAATTAAGACCTATTTCTTATTCCAGATTCGCCTACAAGCATATCTCCTTCCACGGCGCTGTTTGGAGGCGTGCCAGCCACTCAATCGTTCTCAAAGAGTCCCATCAACCTGCTGTATGAGAACTACCCTGGCCTCTCATTCCTGTGCACCTTTGGAGATGGCTCGCCGCTGAATGGACCTCAAGGTAATCTAACTACGCCTACTACTACTACTACTAACTACTAAAACACATCAGTACCCCAAGTATGAGTTTTGCTTACCATATTTGGTTTTTCGTTTTACGTTTTTGTTCAGTGTTCATTGCGGGTTGTATGAAGACGCGATAGGGATACCGATATGGAACTTTACAAAACCCGCAATGAACACGGAACAAAAACGTAAAACGAAAAACCAAATATGGTAAGCAAATCTCATACTTGGGGTACTGTAAATCCTACTAATATTATAAACGCGAAAGTTTGTAAGTATGGATGGATGGATGTTTGTTACTCTTTCACGTAAAAGCTACTGAATGGATTTTAATGAGACTTTACAATAATATAGCTTATACATCAGAATAACATATAGACTGCAATTTATAAAGATATTGTGTGACTAATCCTGCGCAGACGAAGTCGCGGGCACCAGCCTGTCATTAATATACCATCTGAAAATAATAAGGGGCCTTCCCCCCCTTAGCTCATTCCTCCCGAGGGAGCAAAGAGCAATTTTGCTCCTTGCTCCTTAGGGAGAAAAGAGCTATGGGTCGGAAGGCCCCTAATTATAATCTTAAAGACGGTGACAAAGAACACTCCGTTGAGGACTTCGATCAACAATCAACCTAGATTACGTGTGGCGGGCTCAAAAACGGCCCGAGAAATAAGAGCACAAATAAATTTGTGTTCTTATTTGAGTTTAGTATGCTCCAACCACAGCTAACGTGCGGACGTGCTAAAATGCCTCAGTGTGCTTTAAAACTGCGAAAATAACCCCTAAAACAGTAAGGTTTCAGAAGGAATGTCTTTTTTTTCGGTAATTACATGTCAGTTTCCGTTTTGCGATGCTTAAATCATTGTTAACAATTAAAAACAAATATTTTGTCGTTTATTCCGCCAGTCCGCCATCGAGGCACCTGTAGTGTGTGTGAGGAGGAGTAGTAAAATACAAAGAAGCAAACAGAAACAAAACGAAACGAAAGTAATAATGTAACTCACAAAGTAATAATGGGGAAAAGTACTTTATTTGTTGCAACATAAGGTTGATTACACAATAAATGTTATTTAACCTATGTTTAACCTGTGTTTATGTGTGTGTAAGTAGATGTTCAAGCGGACAGTTTTTAGCTTTGATTTTGTATGTGACACGCAATCTAGTTGATTGTTGATCGAAGGTTGAGGAGCAATAGCTTAGCGTGGTATGGGCATGTCATGAGGAGGGAAGACAGTCATATTACGGGAAGAGTGTTAGATATGGATGTGGATGGTTTTTGGAGAGGCCAAAGAAAAGATGGATGTGTGAAAGATGACATGAGTAAGAAAGGAGTGAGCACCGATATGACGAATGATAGAGGAGAGTGGAAGAAGAAAACCTGTTGTGCCGACCCCATGCAGCGTGGGATAAGGGCAGGAATATGACGGTGACAAAGAAACACTCCTTTAAAATAGTTGTTTGCTCCCTGGGTAAACGAAACTGAAACAGCTTCACGACTTTAATCCCTAGGCACGGTAGATATCCCTTCAGATCTCTTAGTACCAAGTACTAACTCCAGATTCTTTTGAGGATGTCTAAGGGGGGTAGTCAGAGGTACGTCCAAACATTAAAGTTGGCACATACCCACATTTTGCAGTAGGTAGTTAGTATTCCATACGTGACAGGTTGCAACAGGGCCGGATTTAGGGGTGGGCAAACGGGGCGATGGCCCCGGGGCCTCCACAAACGGGGGGCCCCCACAATAGAGACTTCGGAAAAAAAATCTTTCAAATTCCAGTAAACACTAGTAAACATCTTTTCCTTTGATATTTTTTTTTTTTGCTTTTTTACCTTCACCTACAGCCTACAATACTTTGTACATACATGATTATTTGATTATGTTAAATAACAGAAATTTGTTCACTCCAATCAGGCAATCAGTGAAATATCAAAATCTCAAATGGCAGGGCCATGTGAGTTTCTCGACTGAAAAAAATTGTCGACGGAAAAAAATTGTTTACTTTATTTGGAAAATAATTTGGGGCGAGGGGGCCTCTACTCCTTTGTTGCCCCGGGGCCTCTGAACCTCTAAATCCGGCCCTGGGTTGCAAGCCCATTGCCGCTGTTACTACTAGTAACTGTGAGTACTAACTGGTTTCCTCACGATGTTTTCCTTCACCGTTTAAGAGCACTGGCATTGCGCACATAAATTTTTCGATAGGAAAAATCCATTGGTGCACGACCGGATTCGAACCTGCGACCTTCCGATCGGAAGGCGGGGTCACTCCCACTAGACCACCGGTGCACCTGGGTAAACGATTTACTATTATTTTGTGTTTCAGCACCCCTGCAACTAAGTCACAGCATGAGATTCAAAGTTGTCTGTCAAATAAAGGAACAAATCTATGAAGGCTATGGTATGTATATTTATATTATACTAGCGGCTCGTCCCGGCTATAACAAAGCATTGCCTCGTAAGTCACGCACGATAGGAACGTGCCCTACGATGCACTGCCCTGCGTCCATCAACTTGAGGTACAGATGTTAAGCCTCATGTGCCTGTAATTACACCGGCAACCACACTCTTCAAACGGAAACACAGCGTTGCTGCTTGGCGGCAGACAAAAGCGTGGTGGTAGTACTTCCCCGGACGAGCCCTTCACAGAGAGCTCTACTACTCTTAATGTAAATATGTATACATATACTATAATACATAAGGCTGTTTAAGGGCCGGTTTCACCATGCTCTGTTAGATTAACAAAGGATTAATGGGCCGTATTTTTTTTTTTTTTTTTAATTTAACTAGCTGATGGAACAAGCAGATGGCCCACCTGATGTTAAGCGGTAACCATCACCTATAACAAAGCATTGCCTCGCAAGTCACGCACGAAAGGAACGTGCCCTACGATGCACTGCCCTGCGTCCATCAACTTGAGGCATACAGATGTTAAGCCTCATGTGCCTGTAATTAAAATGACAAAATGTACGCGTTTGACATCTAAGGTTAGATCTAACGGCCTGTTAATCCTTGGTTTGTAATTAACAGAGCATGGTGAAACTAGGCCTAAATGTGGGCGATATTAACTATTGTTATTGTGTCCAGGTTCGAGCAAGAAGCTGGCGAAGCTAGCAGCCGCGCGCGCCGCGCTAGCTGTGCTATCTGACGGACGCGTAGAGAGCTCCGCCGAGTGCTGCGACGGAGCGCTGCCACAGACCTTAGCGGACCATGTCTCCAAGTAAGTCTTCCATCCTATCCTACTAATATTATAAACGCGAAAGTTTGTAAGTATGGATGGATGTTTGTTACTCTTTCACGTAAAAGCTACTGAATTGATTTTAATGAAACTTTACAATAATATAGTTTATACATCAGAATAACACATAGGCTACAATTTATAAAGATATTAATAAATAAAATAATAAATAAATAATGGTGGACATTCCACAGCACTATCTCGCCCCAAACTAAGCCAATGCTTGTGATATGGGAACCAGATAGCTGATATACTACTTACTTATATACTTTTTTTTGTAAATACATACTTATATTATATAACACCCAGACAGAGAACAAACATCTATGTTCATCACACAAATGTTTGTTCTCGGTGGGGATCGAACCCACGCCCTACGGCGCAGAAGGCAGAGCTACTACCAACTGAGCTGTGAAGGCTGTCAATATTTTATTTTTATTTATTTCTTTCAAGTTAAGGCGAAAGCTATTTTGTTTGCAACGTGTAGTATAATACCCCTATAACCCCGGAAGCAGGGTATTCTACAGGTCATGGCGAACAACTTTTGTTATAAGACTTTTGAACACATTCCAAAGAAGTTAGAATAGAAAGCAACCAAGAACTTAGATATAATCTAGAAGAGCTAATAATAAAACGACTGAAAGAATAGACCAACTTATAACACAGCTCAGCACAATGATGAACCTCATCATGACACTCATCAGTAAACTTCCGCAATGATGTCCTTACGAATCGCCACCTGGAATATCAATGGTTTAACACCAAATAAACAAGAACTGGAAATACTGCTAAAAGTTAATAAGGTGGATATTGCTCTGATATCCGAAACACATCTCAATGATAGCAAAATATTTAAAATTGACAACTATTGCGTATATACTGCTAACCACCCCGATACCACATCGCATGGGGGATCTGCAGTTATAATTAAAAACAATATTAAACATAATATCCACAGTGAGTTTCGAGAAGACTGGATGCAGGCCACCACTATCACTATACGAGAAAGTATGGGGCCTATCAACATAAGTGCGATTTACTGTCCACCAAAGCACAGACTTAAACAGCATATGTTTGATCGCTACTTCCACAGCCTTGGGAACAGATTTATAGCTGGTGGAGACTGGAACTGTAAGCACACTCACTGGGGATCAAGATTGACCACCACAAAAGGACGGGAATTGAAAAAAAGCGTTGACACTCATAAACTCACAACATTAGGAACTGGCAAACCAACATATTGGCCAACTGATGCAAATAGAATACCCGATCTAGTAGACTTTTTCATTTTGAAAGGGCTTTCGGATTTATACTTTGATGTGGAATCATCTCTTGATGGTATGTCTGATCATACCTCTATCATAGCAACCTTTAGCTTAACTGCAATTCACAGAACTCACAAATCAACGCTATATAATCATAAAACAGACTGGATTGCTTCCGCTGAGTACCTAGAAGAAAAAATTGAATTAAAGATAAAACAAAAAACCGAAGAAGATATAGATGATGCAACATTTAACATCACAAACCTCATACAAGTAGCTGCATGGCGGGCAACCCCTTCATTAAGTTCCCACCGTCAAATCAATAATGTACCATTAGAAATACGTAATAAACTATCTGAAAAACGCAAACAACGTAGAAAACTGCACTCAAGTCAATCTGATGCAGATAGAACAGAATACAATAGAATATCAAGAGAATTAAAAGAAATGATTACGGAAAACCAAAACACAACCTTTCAGCAAAAATTATCCACACTATCAGCTCACAAAAAAGACCACTACTCATTGTGGAAAATAACAAAAGACTTCAGGAGACCGCATATCCATGTTCCCCCTATAAGAACATCCCCGAACGAACCGTGGGCTAGGAGCGGAAGTGAAAAGGCTGAATTGTTTGCTAAACACCTAAGCAAAGTCTTTACTCCAAACGAGTCATCCATGTTGGCGTTCGAAAAAGAAATAGACCAAATTGTCAATAGCGATCAGCAGTTATCATTTATCGTTATCAGCACGAACGATCCGCTACCTCGAAAACAAAAAAGCTCCTGGATTCGACCTAATAACAGGTGAAGTCCTCAAACAACTCCCTAGAAAAGTCATAGTATTCCTGACGACCTTATTCAACGCCATGTTTAGAATACACTACTTTCCAAAATTGTGGAAAATTTCACAGATCTGTATGATTGCAAAGCCGGGGAAACCATCTACAGAACCTGGCTCATACAGACCTATAAGTCTCCTTCCAATACTATCTAAAGTATTCGAAAAAATCTTTTTAGTAAGGCTTAAACCAGTATTGGCAGTGAACAAAATCATACCGGACCATCAGTTTGGATTTCGGGAGAAGCACGCAACAGTAGAACAAGTGCATCGAGTGGTACACAAAATCAGACAGTCACTTGAAAAAAAAGAGTATTGCTCAGCAGTATTCTTAGACATTCAACAAGCATTTGATAAAGTGTGGCACAAAGGCCTGTTATTCAAACTGAAAAATCTGCTGCCAAACTCATTTTTCATGATTTTAAAATCTTACCTAGACCACAGAAGATTTCAAGTAAAATATGAAGATGACACCTCAAACCTGCACTTCATCACAGCTTCAGTCCCACAGGGATCGGTACTAGGCCCGGTTCTGTACTCTATATACACGGCAGACCTACCTGAAACAGAAGACGTTGTAACAGCAACATATGCAGACGACACGGCGTGCCTGTCAAGCCACAAAGACCCAAATATGGCTTCAATGAAATTACAGGAACAGCTAAATAAAATAGACATGTGGCTGCAGAAATGGAGAATAAAGCCAAGCGTAACTAAATCCGCACAAGTTACTTACACACTCCGAAAAGGCGACTGCCCCCCTGTGTACATGGAAAATAAGCCGTTGCCAAGCCATAGCACCGTAAAATATCTGGGTCTACATCTGGATAGAAGACTGACTTGGGCAAACCATATCAAAGCCAAAAAAACAGAAGCCACTATACAGTATAAGGGACTGACCTGGCTATTGGGCCGCCAATCGCAGCTGTCTCTCAGCAATAAACTGCTTGTCTATAAAGCTATAATAAAACCAATCTGGACCTACGGGATAGAACTTTGGGGCTCGGCCAGTAACTCCAATGTTGAAATCCTCCAAAGATTCCAAAACATCGCCCTTAGAACAGTCTCAAGCGCACACTGGTTTGTGAGAAACACAGAAATACATGAATACCTAGAAATGTCAACTGTCAAAGAAGAAGTCAACAAATACTGCGTAAAGTATAAGCAAAGACTCGAAAACCACACGAACGACCTTGCAAAGAATTTGCTTAACACCCAGGACAATGTTAATCGCCTAAAGAGATGGCAAATACTAGACCTAGACCAGAGAGCCTGACCAGCTATTAAAACTAAACGGTGTTGCTTCGCTGGAAACACACCCCAAACCCCATCAACCCAGAAAAGAATCTGATTATGGCTAAGAAGCCGATTGCAGATAATGAGCGGAAAAAAAAAAAAAAAAAAAAAAAATAAGACTTGAAATATCGAAGTTTTTCATTCATGAAGTGCCTCTAAACTTTCCTCCAAAATGAGATTAACACAACATGACGCAGCTGTTACAGCTGTTTTTTGACCTTTAATTGTGATCTGTAGATAAAATAAGTACCAGAACCGCCACCAATTAGTAAACGCAGATAGCGTATGTACCAAGCTCACGTACACATTATCAGGGTTGTTGCAAATTTCTGAGACAATATTAATTTTACTTTGTATGGGAATTTCGAAAACGTAGTATTAAAATTTTGCACACGTCAAAGTATTCCAGTGCTGGGTCTGATCACTTGGTCTTTGGCCTTATAGGGGTATTATGTTACACGTTGTATACCACGTTCTAGAGAAGGGCCAGGTCAAGAGTACCCTAAACCGACGAGAATGTATGAAGAATGTTATGACAGTGAATGAAGCGAAAGAGGTATGTAAGGACCGTAGCAAGTGGAAATCCGTGATCTCTGCCTACCCCTATGGGAAACAGGCGTGATTTTATGTATGTATGTATGTATTGTATACCACGTATTTGTATTAAACTACCATCTTAAATTTTAAACAGTTACCAATAAAGAGTATTCTTATTCTGGATCTGAAACATGCAAATTATTTTTTTATGTATGATTTCAGGTTAGTGAATGAGAAATTCAACGAGCTCATGAAAGACGACCTGACGCATTCGAAGAGGAAGGTGTTGGCTGGTATCGTTCTGACGATAGACAACAAAACGGAAGGCGCTAAGGTATGCCAATCTAATACATAGTAATAAATAAATAAATATTTGTGGACTTTCTACACAGCACTATCTCGCCCCAAACTAAGCCAAAGCTTGTAATATGGAAACCAGATAGCTGATATAATCTACACTAATCTACACTAATATTATAAAGAGGAAAGATTTGTATTTTTGTATGTAACGAATAGGCTCAAAAACTACTGGTCCAATTTCAAAAATTCTTTCACCATTAGAATGCTACATTATCCCTAAGTAACATAGGCTATATTATATTTTCAAAAAAATCAGGGATCCTTACTAAAACTCCAATAATGTAACCCAAGGTGGAAAACAAAAACCTTACATCGCGTGCGCTGCGAAAACTATTGATGATAGAACAAAATAATGTACTACGATTTTGTAGAACACGTCATCATCTACAAAAAATGTCGCGACAGCATATGTCTAACTATTATAGTTATGTCACAATAAGTGTTCTTTTATTATAAAAAAATAATTGAAATGCCGCCGCTAGAAAAGGGTCTTTATTTGTACCTTGGTATTAATCCTTATCCAAATAAATCATTTCATAATTAAGACGGTTTCAATACCTATAGATTACTTCTTAAATTTTTCAAATCGGACATTTCATTCAAAAGATATGCCGAAATTAAAAATGTTAACGGGTCCACGGGTCACGCACGGGGTGCGATTTTACGACGCGAGGCTCGAACCCACGGTCTAAGTTTATCCTAAAATGTTCAAAAAATTTATGACCACCCATGCGAAGCTGGGACAGGCCGCTAGTACATATATACTTTTTTTTTTGTAAATACATACTTATAATATTATATAACACCCAGACAGAGAACAAACATCTATGTTCATCACACAAATGTTTGTTCTCGGTGGGGATCGAACCCACGGCCTACGGCGCAGAAGGCAGAGCTACTACCAACTGAGCTGTGAAGGCTGTCATAGTGATAGCCGACTAATTAGATAAATCTTATATGATTGTTTTTTTATACAACTAGCTGATGGAACAAGCAGTTGAGAGCACTGGTGGTCTAGTGGTAGGGGCCCCGCCTTCCGATCCTAAGGTCGTGGGTTCGAAACCGGTCGTGCACCAATGAGTTTTTCTGTCAAAGATTTATGTGTACAATGCCAGTTCTCTCAAACGTTGAAGGAAAACATCGTGAGGAAACCGGCATGTCGTAGAACATAATAAGTTCTATAACATGTGTCAAGTGCTCGAAAGGAGCCTGTTAAGGCGCTCTTAAAATCCTTTCACCATACTGTTTCGAAAGAAACTAGTGACACGACAAGAGAGAAGAGACAAGCAGATGGCCCACCTGATGTTAAGTGGGCCACCTGATGTTTTTCTGCTGCCAAGCAGCGTTGCTGTGTTTCGGTTTGAAGAGTGTGGTTGCCGGTGTAATTACAGGCACATGAGGCTTAACATCTGTATGCCTTAAGTTGATGGACGCAGGGCAATGCATCATAGGGCACGTTCCTTTCATGTGTGTCTTACGAGGCAATGCTTTGTTATAGGTGATGGTTACCACTTAACATCAGGTGGGCCATCTGCTTGTTCCATCAGTTAGTTGTTTAACAAAAAAAACCCATAAGTTTTAGAAAATATATTTTATTAATCCCCATTTCTGGGTTTAAAAGGCATTTCTATGTTAAGATTGCGTAGGTAATTTTACTTCATTTGGTACTTAAAAACTCTACCTATTCCGACCCCTGGTAATTATGTTAAACAGGTGATAGCAGTAACAACAGGAACAAAATGCGTGTCCGGTGAACACATGTCCGTACGAGGGAGAGCTGTCAACGATAGCCACGCCGAGGTAAGGATTTAACTATATACTGAAAAACTGATATAGAAACAGCTTCAATCTCTTCTTCTCTCCTTTTATGGCTTCTGTCTGTCATTCGACAGACAATCTTGCCAGTGTCAAGTGATTTGTATTGAAAAAATTCTTTTTAGTCAAGTCAGTCTATAGTCAAGTCGGCCGTCATTTGTTTTGAAGAAAATGGTGGCGGTTTTCTTCAAAACGTTGGAAACATTTTCGGTGAAATCAGGATATCACATATTACACTCTCATTCCACTTTGTGTTAAGACCTCAAGTAATGTTGGTTAAAATACCACCGAAATTACACAACACAGCTCAAAATAACACTAGAAAAACAAATAAAATGAAAAAGCTATGTTGCTTCCCAAAATGTCAGAAAATGAATCAGCTTCAATCTCACGAACCGTGATAGTTAGTCAGTTGACATTTTCACAGATGATGTATTTCTATTGCCGCTATAACAACAAATACTAAAAAACAATAGAATGAATTATCCCATACAACAAACGCGATTTTTTTGCCGTTTTTATAGATAACAAGCTGTGCCCGCGACTTCGTCTGCGCAAGATTAGTCACACAATATCTTTATAAATTGTAGCCTATGTGTTATTCTGATGTATAAGTTATATTATTGTAAAGTTTCATTAAAATCCATTCAGTAGGTTTTACGTGAAAGAGTAACAAATATCCATCCATCCATCCATCCATCCATCCAAGCATCCATCCAAGCATCCATCCATACTTACAAACTTTCGCGTTTATAATATTAGTAGGATGGTTTGTGTGTTTGTGTTTTTATTAAAATATTTAATGTTATGTGCAGGTAGCCGCTAGAAGATGTCTACAACGATACCTGTACGCTCAACTACTGAAGTACGCCGCGCAAACTAGTAAGTATTTTAAAAACTCTTACTTAAGAGTATAGAGCTCTTTGTGTGTGGCTCGTCCGGGTGCGTACTACCACCACGCCTTTTTCTGCCGCCAAGCAGCAACGCTGTGTTTCCGTTTGAAGAGTGTGGTTGCCGGTGTAATTACAGCCACATGAGGCTTAACATCTGTATGCCTCAAGTTGATGGACGCAGGGCAGTGCATCGTTGCACGTTCCTAAAGTGCGTGACTTACGAGGCAATGCTTTGTTATAGGTGATGGTTACCACTTAACATCAGGCGGGCCATCTGCTTGTTCCATCAGCTAAAAGTTTGTAGTGTGATTTGAACCCACGACCTTCCCCTTGATACGGGGCCGCGCTACCAACTGCGCCATCGGACTCTAATCGCACACGACGAATAACTCAGGGACATGCTAAAAATCTCTATAATAACCTTAAGTGTTTCAGTGTTTTTCGTTTTGTTTTAATTTCGCTATGCATCGTTGTGCAAATATACATATTTGTGTAAAAACATACATACATACATACATACATAAAATCCCGCCTGTTTCCCATAGGGGTAGGCAGAGACCACGGATTTCCACTTGCTACGATCTTGACATACCTCTTTCGCTTCATTTAATCTCAAGACATTCTTCATACATGCTCGTCGGTTTAGGGTACTCTTGACCTGGCCTTTCTCTAAAATGTCCGTTATCTGATCCAGATACGTTCGCCGAGGTCTTCCCCTCCCAACAATCCCATTCACACTCGCCTGATGTACCTGTTTCGTTAATCTTCTTTCCGTTAATCCTTGTGTAAAAAAAAAACACTTATTTTTATTTATTTTTCCAGATCCCTTAATAACGCTCCAAGATTCGGACCTCGAACCCGCGGCGGGCGGCGGCTACCAACTAAAAGGCAATCGCCGCTTACATCTGTATGTAAGCACCGCGCCGTGCGGCGACGGACGGATCTTCTCGCCTCACGAGCCAAGCGAGCCAGCGCCGGATAGGCATCCTAACAGGTGAGGATCAAAGAATAATTAAATAAAAAAGCCTGTTTATACCATAATTCGTTTACATTGACAGCCTTCACAGCTCAGTTGGTAGTAGCTCTGCCTTCTGCGCCGTAGGCCGTGGGTTCGATCCCCACCGAGAACAAACATTTGTGTGATGAACATAGATGTTTGTTCTCTGTCTGGGTGTTATATAATATTATAAGTATGTATTTACAAGAAAAGTATATATGTAATGAATCAGCTATCTGGTTCCCGTATTACAAGCTTCAGCTTAGTTTGGGGCTAGATAGTGCTGTGTGGAAAGTCCACCAATATTTATTTATATTTATTTATTGTGTGTTTTAAATTTGAACTATAAATATTTTCAGCCTTACTACTAAAAATCTGTCAAACAATAAAATATGCTTGAACTATTGCCATCTCTTACCAATGCGTAATGACAAACAGAGACTGCGCAAATTTTTAGCATTTTTTAAATTTAAATACCATTTTATAGTATGAGGGTTAATGTTTAAGTAGGGTACTACTAATTAGGACCCGTCTCATGGAAAGGCTTTCCACACAGCACTATCTCGCCCCAAACTAAGCCAAAGCTTGTGATATGGGAACCAGATAGCTGATATAATACATCAATACTTTTTTTTTTTTAATACATATTGATATAAGGAGACCCCACTAACAGGAAGACAGAATACTTAAATTGAATTTAACGAACGAAAGAGTGAATGTAATTTCTGGACATACCTCTGACTACCCCCCTTAGACATCTTCAAAGAATCTGGAGTTGGTACTTGGTACTAAGAGATCTGAGGGGATATCTACCGTGCCTGGGGATCAAAGTCGCGAAGCTGTTTCAGTTTAAAATAATTTGTTGCAGACAAGCGAGAGGGCAGCTCAGAACTAAGATAGAGTCCGGCGAAGGGACCATTCCCGTCAAGAATTCTACCAACGTCGTTCAAACGTGGGATGGTGTTATGCAGGTATGAACATTCAAAGATTTTATAATATCCCAAAAGTTATTTAATCGATGTGGGATTTGAACCCACGATCTTGATAGGGGGTCGTCCATTAATCAATAATATATTAATATATTCAATAATATATTATATTATTACATTGTAAAAGGATCATACAAAAGAACGGTAGGAACCAAGCCGTAAGTTTGTTGGCTGTTCTTCTAGGCTTTGGTCGCGTGGAACTGGCACCTAGAGTCACCTAGCTTTAAGACGTTTCAAAGTGATCCTTGTGATTTTATTGAATAAATACATTTTGACTTTAACTTTGAATCACGTGATGTTTTTGTGATATTTCGTGATTTTTTCCGAAACCTTTCCCCCCTTCACCCCTGATACGTTTACGCGACAAACATCGAATTCGTTCGTGATAAAGCCCCAGGTTTGACATGTTACTCTATTCCTATTTATCAAGAGTACTGTTCGATAACCGAAGTTACATTCAGTTGAATCGACGAGATATGTCACCGTGACAGTAAACACTATACAACTTATAAATAAAACCGGCCAAGTGCGAGTCGGACTCGCGCACGAAGGGTACCATAAAAACGGCAAAAAACCATGGAGCCCCGTTAAATTTTATTTTATTCTGTTTTTTAGTATTTGTTGTTATAGCGGCAACAGAAATACATCATGTGAAAATTTCAACTGTCTAACTATCACGGTTCATGAGATACAGCCTGGTGACAGACGGACTGACAGACAGACAGACATACGGACGGACAGCGGAGTAATACCCGGTCCCGTTTTAATCTTTGGGTTCGGAACCCTGTAAATTAATGTTTATATTTGGCTACAGAAATAAAATATTTTTAATTTTTTCATTTCACAGGGCGAGCGCCTACTAACAATGTCGTGTTCGGACAAAGTGGCTCGCTGGTGTGTCGTGGGTCTCCAGGGGGCGCTGCTGTCGCGTCTCATCCGACCCGTCTACCTGCACTCGCTAGTGCTGGGCTCACTGCTGCATCCACATCATATGTACAGGTATTTATTTAAACTTGTAATCCATTGCACAGTAAAAAATCGTGGACTATTATTCGCGACACACAACCAATGATTACTGCGATAGTTTTTTTTTTTCGTTGAATAAGATATAAAACCGCATCTATGAAATGCCGTTGAAATGGACCAAAGAATGTTTTTATTGTTTAAAAACATAATTTACTGAAAAAAAACTGCCAGTATTTATTTGTTTATCAAAGAGGTTGACTATTCAAAGAAGGTTTGATATTCCATGAAAGTTTAAAAAGAAGCAAAAAAAAATAATACTAAAAAAGTTATGTGTTGCTTATACTTTTATGATGTGTGTATTTTAAAGAGGTAAAAATCTTCTAAAGAGTGCAACAGAGGTAAAATCTTCTAAAGAGTGCATCAGAGGTAAATCTTGTAAAGAGTGCATCAGAGGTAAAATCTTCTAAACAGTGTAACAGAGGTAAAATCTTGTAAATATTGCATCAGAGGTAAAATCTTCTAGAGAGTACATCAGAGGTAAAATCTTCGAAAGAGTGCATCAGGAGTAAAATGTTCTAAAGAGTACATCAGAGGTAAATTCTTCTAAAAAGTGCATTAGAGATAAAATCTTTTAAAGAGTGCATCAGAGGTTTATCTTCTAAAGAGTGCATTAGGGATGAAATCTTCTAAAGAGTGCATCAGGGGTAAATCTTGTAAAGAGTGCATCAGAGGTAAAAATATTCTAAAGAGTGCAGCAGGAAGTAAAACATCTAGAGTGCAACGTTAAATTTTAATTCAGTCCCTAAAGAGTAGACAATGGTAGGATAAATCATCAATACCTGTTGTGGAATGAGGAGTTGAAAATCAAAAAACAATTTAGAATTAAAATATTTATTACACAAACTTATATTATAACTATTCTAAGGAGTAAGGAGATGTTCTTCTCGTCATTAAATAGTAAGTTCCTCGGGCCCTATAAATAAAAATATATTAAATAATAATAAGTATTTAGACACATAGCACTATCTAGCATCTCTCCCTATAGGAGTAGTAGAGCTCTTTGTGTGTGGCTCGTCCGGGGAAGTACTACCACCACGCCTTTTTCTGCCGCCAAGCAGCAACGCTGTGTTTCCGTTTGAAGAGTGTGGTTGCCGGTGAAATTACAGGCACATGAGGCTTAACATCTATATGCCTCAAGTTTATGGACGCAGGACAGAGCGACTTAGGGCACTTTCCTATCTTGCGAGACAATGCTTTGCTACAACTATACCTCAGGTGGGCTATACTATTGGTACAGATTCAAACAGGAAATGAATGTTTATTATGTCATTTGTGCCGGATCACACCATCTAGGAATCATAGTTTTTTTATAAGAATAAATGCCAGTACTCTCAAACGGTGAAGGAAAACATCGTGAGGAAACCGGCATGTCGTAGAACCTAAAAAGTTTTATAACATGTGTCAAGTGCTCGAAAGGAGCCTCTTGAGGCGCACTTAAAATCCTTTCATCACACTGTTTCGAAAGAAACTAGTGACACGACAAGACAGAGAGAGATAAGAATGATACTTGCTATCACTAAATACAGTAAAATAAGTAATTATTTACACACGGCTTAATATTATGTTGTGGGTATGTGATATTGTGGTGGTTTTGTTGTGCTGGCCGTATTTTTCTTAGAATTGACATGAAGTGTCAGAAAAAAATATGTCTAAAGAGGGTAGTCGGAGTTACGTCCAACTATTACATTTGTCACACCCACATTCTACAGTAGTTGGGTATTTCATGCGTGACAGATTGCAAGCACATAGCTGTTAGAATACCAATTGATTTCCCCACGATGTGTTCCTTCACCGTTAAATGTAGATGTTACTTCCCTCCAGCTATCGTCAGTCTATCTCCTTTCGGTGCCACCCCAAAAAGCTTCTTCACAAATGCTACCACCCTATTCTCGTTCCCCAATTCTAAGCTGTAGGCTACCGGGGTAAAAACTGGTGGTGTTGCCCCTATGTAGTTATTACTCTCCTTACTTATATGATTCAACTCCCCATTAGCACTTTTTACTAGGGTGTTTATTTCTCGCACAACTGTGAAAACTGGCAACACATTTTTACGATTCTTAATCAAGAAATCTAGCATTCTGAAAAGTATGTTATTGCTGTCTTCGGCTTTTTGGAAGAAAGGCAAGAATCTCTTTTGACGCTTCAGAATGTTTCTCTTGAGTTTGGAGTTGAAGGGATTGAATTTGGACTCTATTGTGGGTGAGTTACGGTCGATTTTGTCTGAAATTCTGCTCTTCAGTAAAGAAAATTTTGGTCTTTTGTTTTTGGATCTGTTGTTTTTGCTGATTCTGGGTATCATTCTTATTATTTGTCGAAGGATAGGTCTCGATCTAAGCAAGTTGAATTTGAACGGATTCAGTTTTTTCCGATCTTTCGTATTTATGTCTTCACCAACATCATCTAAACTTATCTCGAAATCATCATCTGACGTGTTAACCGTTGGCCTAACTTCCGTTTCTGGTATTATTGTAACAATGTCGTTTTCTTTAGTATCGTTTTCGTCTTTCCCAATATTTACTTTCACTGTAGTTAATTCTGAAGTTATATTATTTCTAAATATGTTCGAATCTTGCTCCGTATTCTTTTTCAAAGTTAGATTTCCACTTACAACAGTTAATCCTACATCTTCGCTTTTAAGGTTAGAAACATCTATTTCTCGCTTTGCTCGTGTTTTCACAATAGGTTTATCTGCGATCTTCAGTATCGTATCATCGTTTTGAACTTTATCAATTATTTCTTGAGTGTCAAAATCCGATTCTTCGGCTATTTGATCTTCTATTACTACTTTTTTACTCTTATGAAGAGTAATTTGTTCAATACCCTCCCTTCCTCCATTCTTTTTGTCAACGTTCTTCATGTTGTCTTTACTCTTCTTATCAAAATCATCTGTTATATCCTCATCAGTTATCTTACCTTCAATTTTATCACTTGTCTTACTGTTTTCATCATTTACCTCATCAAAATCATCTCCTACGTCCTCATTATCTCTATCATTGTTACTTTTCTTACCTCCTTGTTTATCATCAGTTTCCTCATCATGATAATTCAAATAATCAATAATACCATCCTTAAAATCGTTCAAACTGTCAATATTAGCCCTAACCTTATCCAACGTAACTTCACTAGCCTTCCTACTACTCTTTGCTCTAACAGCTTGTATGAATGTGAAGAGCTTTTCTAATTTATACTCTAAACCGTTACGTCTGTAGGTCGATTCTTGTTGACCCTTCAAGTAGTACGTGTAAAAGCCGTTTGTCTGTGTGCGTGCGTCACCTGGAAGTACAAAGATGCAAGTGCGTTAGTGACAGTGCTTTGTGGATGACTGTAGAACATTCTAGAATATTCTCGTTGCTGATAGAAGGTGCGGTGCATAAAATATGTGAAATGAAAAACACATAGAGAGTACCAAGCGATGTTGGATAGCTAAAAATTAAAAAGCTAACTACTGTAATCCCCAGTCACGACATCACCTCAGATGTCTTATTAGTTAACTAGTGGCTTCCCGCGGCTTCGCACGCGTTGAAGTGGTGAACCGTGATTGAGCCACAAACATCAAAACATCGTAACTTTCGCATTGATTTGTATATTATTAGGGTAAGATTTTAAATACCTACGTAGGTATATGGGATACCTATAGGCGTACATTACCTATATTAGGTAGGTAGGTATAGGTACTGACTGAGTTTGGCACAAACATGACAAATACAACAAAGACAACCTTACACGGAAAATATGTACTTATTTGTTCCTAGTTTCTACCTCAAAAACAAACGAAACGAAACAGCTTCACGACTTTGATCCCCAATCACGGTAGATACCCTCATATCTCTTCGTACCAACTCAAGATTTCCGTTTTTAGAATATCCTATATATAACACAGAATATAACATTGACGCTTCGTTGTATCCTTTTTACTCAAGCGCAACGAAGGAGGGTAACGTTTCAGGGGTTGTTTTCGAAAATCAAACTGTTTTTTTGTTATTTATCCACAGAACACATTTTCTTTTAGTTTGAAGTTAATTACACTACGCGTTAAAAATCTCCCATACAAACCTTGGGACTTTGGCAGTCTTTTGCACCCTTTGCAGGGGTAGTTTTAAAATAGTGAAAACGTGATTTTAATCTATTTATTGTGGAGTATATTTACCTCAAGTTTGAAATCAATCGCACTATGCGTTAAAAATCTCCCATACTAACTTTTACAGTCATTTGCACCCTTTGCGGGGGTAATTATCAAAACTTCAAAGTGTTATTCTTAATTATTTATTTCTTAGTATATTTACCTCAAGTTTTAAGTCAATCGCACCACGCGTTAAAAATCTCCCATACAAACTTCGACATCCCTTTGCATACTTATTAAGGGTAGTTTTAAAAAACCAAAAATGTTATTCCTATTTTTTTAGCCTTGAAGTAAATCTACATCAAGTTTCAAGTTTGTAGATTCAAGGAATAAAATTTTTCATACCAACGTTTTCAACCCTTTTTACACCCTTAGGGGTTGAATTTCCAAAAATCCCTTCTTAGTACACCTCTACGCCATAAGACCTATGTACTCTTCAAATTTCAAGTCTCTCTAGGACCAGCGGTCAAAACACTCCCATTCAAACTTTTACATCCCTTTGCACACTTATTAAGGGTAGTTTTAAAAAACTAAAAATGTGTTTCCTATTTTTTTGCCTTGAAGTATATGTACTCCAAGTTTCAAGTTTGTAGGTTCAAGGAATACAATTTTTCATACCAACGTTTTCATCCCTTTTTACACCCTTAGTGGTTGAATTTCCAAAAATCCCTTCTTAGTACACCTCTACGCCATAAGACCTATATACTCTTCAAATTTCAAGTCTCTAAGTCCAGTGGTCAAAAAACTCCCATACAAACTTTTACATCCCTTTGCACCCTTATTAAGGGTAGTTTTAAAAAACTAAAAATGCCTTTCCTTTTTTTTTGCCTTGAAGTATATGAACTCCAAGTTTCAAGTTTGTAGGTTCAAGGAATTGTATTTTTCATACAAACATTTTCAACCCTTTTTACACTCTTAGGGGTTGAATTTCCAAAAATCCCTTATTAGCACACCTCTACGCCATACTACCTATGTACTCCTCAAATTTCAAGTCTCTAGGACCAGCGGTCAAAAAACTCCCATACAAACTTTTACATCCCTTTGCACCCTTATTAAGGGTAGTTTTAAAAAAACTAAAAATGCCTTTCCTTTTTTTTGCCTTGAAGTATATGTACTCCAAGTTTCAAGTTTGTAGGTTCAAGGAATACTATTTTTCATACAAACGTTTTCAACCCTTTTTACACCCTTAGGGGTTGAATTTCCAAAAATCCCTTCTTAGTGCACCTCTACGCCATAAGACCTATGTACTCCTCAAATTTCAAGTCTCTAGGACCAGCGGTCAAAAAACTCCCATACAAACTTTTACATCCCTTTGCACCCTTATTAAGGGTAGTTTTAAAAAACTAAAAATGCCTTTCCTTTTTTTTTGCCTTGAACTATATGTACTCCAAGTTTCAAGTTTGTAGGTTCAAGGAATACTATTTTTCATACAAACGTTTTCAACCCTTTTTACACCCTTAGGGGTTGAATTTCCAAAAATCCCTTCTTAGTGCACCTCTACGCCATAAGACCTATGTACTCCTCAAATTTCAAGTCTCTAGGACCAGCGGTCAAAAAACTCCCATACAAACTTTTACATCCCTTTGCACCCTTATTAAGGGTAGTTTTAAAAAACTAAAAATGCCTTTCCTTTTTTTTTGCCTTGAACTATATGTACTCCAAGTTTCAAGTTTGTAGGTTCAAGGAATACTATTTTTCATACAAACGTTTTCAACCCTTTTTACACCCTTAGGGGTTGAATTTCCAAAAATCCCTTCTTAGTGCACCTCTACGCCATAAGACCTATGTACTCCTCAAATTTCAAGTCTCTAGGACCAGCGGCTTAGGCTGTGCGTTGTCTATATGTCAGTCAGTCAGTCAGTCAGTCAGTCAGTCAGGACTTTGAGTCTTATAGTATTAGAGATAGTCAAGATTTATGAGAATGTCTACCCACCCCATTTTGGTGACCACCCAAGCCCATAAAACCAACACATTGTACAGCCCAAATTTACCTTACACCCTCCATATAAAGTCTCACATGATATCAACGCCGTATCCCATTATGTGTTGTACCAAGCGATGTTGGATAGCTAAAAATTAAAAATCTCACGATGTCAGATGTCTTAATACTCAAGATTTATGAGAATGTCTACCCACCCAATTTTGGTGACCGCACCAGCCCATAAAACCAACACATAGTGCAGCCCAAACAGAACCTTACACCCTCCAACTAAAGTCTCACGTGGTATCAACGCCGTATCCCATATGTGTTGTGCGTGCAAACGCGCACGCCCCGCTCTTGTAATCCTTCCACGAGCGACATTCGGTCGCTATGAAGCCGATCGGTCGTATGACAGACTCGGTGTAGAATTGGTAGGATCTCCAGTGGCTGCAGAAGACTATAGGGTATGTTAGTATGGCGGAATGGTTATTGGTCGAGCAAGGGAGCGCAGCGAGCCGGGATTTTTTTGAGAGTAGTAGAGCTCTTTGTGAAGGGCTCGTCCGGGGAAGTACTACCACCACGCCTTTTTCTGCCGCCAAGCAGCAACGCTGTGTTTGGGTTTGAAAAGTGTGGTTGCCGGTGTAATTACAGGCACAAGAGGCTTAACATTTGTATGCCTCAAGTTGATGGACGCAGTGCAATGCATCGTAAGGCACGTTCCTATTGTGCATGACTTACGAGGCAATGCTTTTGGTGATGGTTACCACTTAACATCGGGTGGGCCATCAGCTTGTTCTATCATCTAGTTGTATAAAAAAAACAACTAACGAATTAGCATTGTTTTTTGAGTACCTTTTAATTTCGAACCATTGATCCGATCTACATGGGATTTGGTAGGTAGTCAAGGACGGTCGGAAAAATACTTATGAAGACTTAGCAGGGTGATTGGTCTGCTAAGGTCTCTTTTGTGTCCCCCAGTCTCCTTTTGTGATCCCCATAGCTTTTTCTGTCCCTCAGCCCTTTTTTGTGTCTCCCCAGACCCTCTCTGTGCCCCCTAGCCCTGTTTTGTGTCCACCAAGGCTCTTGTGTCCCCAATCCCTTTTGTATCCCCCGGTCCTCGTGTGTTTTCCCCTGTCCTTTTTGTGTCTCCCAGGCCTCTTTCTTGTCCCCCATCTCTCCTATGTCCCCGAGTCTTTTTTCGTATCCCTCAGCTTGAGTTTTTGTCTCCCGACTCTCTTGTACACCCTTCACCACATCAGTTACTGCGATAAGTACCAGGCTCTCATAAGAATGAAGGAGGTCTACGTACATTTGTTGAGCAGCATCTGCTGTGGTATGACAACCTCCAATTCGCATCCTGGCTGGGGGCTGATGCCAGCATTGGGGTAAAAATCCACGTGACCTATCGGTACCTTGTAACCTGAAAGAAAATAAAAATTATGCTCGCATTTTGAGTTCCGATTTGAAGGGTGCCGGTGCTATTACAGTCAAATGAGGCTTAACACCAAGCGCGGATCCACCGTTGTGGGCACGATGGGCATGCCCATAACCCTAATAGCCGTGTGACGTCTCACACAGTGTTCGCCCACGACTTTGCCCACGTGGAACTACAACACTGTACAACATTTTAGTCAGACCGTCATATTTGTAAACATGTCTAACTAGCTGGTGCCCGCGTCATCGTCTGCGCAGGATTAGTATTTCGAGTAGCTTATATTAGCGTGGCATATGTGTAACTCTAGCGGTTTTGGCAGCGCACGCCAGAATAGCTCGCAGATGGTACATTTTTTCCTACTTACTTGACACTTATCGTCATATTTTGGACAATTCACACAATATATTTTTAATTGTAGCCTATGTGTTATTATGATAAAAAAAAAGTCATTTATTTCAGGCACGATTAGCTTAACTAGACTATGGGTCTAGTTAAGCTAAGTAAGTCTATGGTCGACTATGGGTCTAGTTAAGTAATCACTCATATCAATGTAGAATAAAAATAAAAATACAAAATGGTCACAATAAAATTATTGCAATGTATTGTAGTGTATTCTGATGTATATGCTATAGTATTGTAAAGTTTCATTTTAATCCATTCAGTAGTTTTACGTGAAAGAGTAACAAACATCCATCCATACTTACAAACTTTCGCGTCTATAATATTAGTAGGATGATGCAGAATGCACTATATCGATCATGAGCGAGTTTATATCAGACTCGCAGTCGCATTTTCGGGTGGCTGTGACCACTACCTTTTTCGAAGGCTGGATCCGCGTCTGCTTAACACCTTTACGCCTCAGAGTGGACGCAGTGCAATGCCACATGGGACACGTCCTCTCGAAACGTGTAGTGTGACCTATTTAAAAGCAAAGGTTCAACATCAGCTGAGCCATCTGCTTGTTCTATCACTCTAAGAGGCAATCGTTGGCTTTGGCCTCCTGGTGTTTGGCAGACCATCCCAAAGATGAGAACAGTACTCCATACACGTCCAGAATTGCGCTTGATAGTTCTCGTAGTTAATCATATTGTTCTAGAAAACACACATGCCACTCACCAAATATCCCAGCGTCCGTGTGTATAATGTCAACGAACTTCGCATCCGTCGGGTCTAACCTCTGCTGTAGAGGCAGATTGTCGAACAAAGGCAGCGCTGCGTCGAGGCCGGTGATTCTTGCCACCTTACCTGCAAATAGAATGTTCTGAAACGCGTATCGTGAAAGTTTTGCGATCACCAATCGATAAAAACATCAGGCTGATCACGAATGAGTTTTGACATTTGTGGCGTTAACGTATCCTAGTGATATTCTACTTTATTCTGTTGTTGTTAGGTATACGATGCGTTTACGCGACTGGCGTCGAATTCATTCGTGGTTAGGGTGCTGTGAGTCTGTTTCAACAATTGACGATGTTATTCCGTTTTGGATCCGCCAAGGAGGGCTATGTGTTGGTTGTGGGCTGTGGATTTAATTACAGGCACATGAGGCTTATATAAGTGGGCAGGCCATCTGGAACGTACCACGGATCAGAGATGGACCAAAACTGCTACACAATGGCAAGGGCCAAACGGAACGCGTGCCAGAGGCCGACCCCAAGAAAGATGGTCAGACGTAATAGTCATGGTAACTGGGAAGAAATGGGCAGAAAAAGGTAGAGAAGAATGGCAGACTCTGGAGGAGGCCTTCACCCAAAGAGGGGTCCTAATAAAAGCTATTTTATTTTATTTTATACATGAGGTTTAACACTTTGTACGCCTGGAGTTAATGGGTGCAATTTCATGTTCTGATCTGCCAATACTTCTTCATATATCAGAGTAGGCAATAAGCTCATTCATATTGTTAGTATATCGTAGGAAGATTGTATTTACCAGATTTAAGGGCACTGCCTGCCACACCGGCTACTTGCGCACCAAGACTGTGTCCCACCAAATGCGTGTTGTTCAGATTTAGACCCCTGTAAAACAGACAAAATTAGTTGTAGCTTCTTTTTTCGAAACAGTGTGATGAAAGGATTTTAAGGTCGAACACTTGACATATGTTTTAGAACTTTTTAGGTTCTACGACATGCCGGTTTCCTCACCATTTGTGAGTACTGGCAGTGGACACATACATTTTTGAACAGTGAGTTTTTGAATTGGTGCAAGGTTTTGAACCCACTTCCTAGGTATCGGAAGGTGGGGTCGCTGCCACTAGACCACCAGTACTCAAAGTCAAAAGTTATTTATACAGTTGAATTTCTGTTTAGTTAATTAGTGGTTAGTTAGTTAATGGTTACTTAACATCAGATGGTCGAATAGCAGATAACCATAAAAACAGTCTCAGCGCTGAGATCATAATCAGAAGTCGTAACTGCTGCACCTTCGATGGTTACTGACCTTGAGACCAAATAATCGATGAACTGCCCCGCAAATCTCCCAATATACCACGTGTTCTGCGCCGCCGTCAAGTACCACGGACCGGCTTGCAGGCTGCGCGCGTCTACCATTATCACGTTTGTGTCTCCCCGTTGCATGTACGCTGGAACAGAAAACCCTAATATAACACTTAGTTTGGGTTATAAGACCATGGTTGGAAAAGTGTAAATGAAATGAAATGAAATGAAATGTTTATTTGCGAGAAATATGGTTAGAAGTTAGTTCTTAGAAGGTAAGTAGTAGGTATCACATATTTCACCAAATCATTGGCATGCAAATTTTTACTTGGTACAATTAAATAATATTATCATTAATTAATCATTAATTGTATTTCAGGTAATACGGTTAAAATACAGAGCCCATATCATAAATATCATAATAACCTTAAAAACAACTTAAAATACATATGTGTGTTCGCCCCGAACTGAGATTTCGTGATGCGATCATTTTATGAAAACTGAGTACCTTCTTAATTTATTTCAAGAAAAAAAAAATAAGAAAAAGCAAAGGAACTGGCTGACCAGTAGAGAAACCTTGATTTGTTGTATCTCAAAAATCGGGTGTCCTATAAAAAATGTAAAAATGGTTTTGGAATGTCCAAACAAAGTCCTTTCATATGACTTGTGATTTGATAGTTTTGTGTAATTTTTTTATTTTTCATTGTCGTTAAGATATTCCGTCACACTATAGTACACTTTCTCAATGAGCAATTTTTGTATGTTTTTCCTAAATACAGTGATAGAAGGAGAGGCCAGTATGGCATTAGGCAAATTATTATAAAGTCTTGAGGACATACAAAATATACTGTTGTTTAGTTTAGACGTTTTATTTTTAGGACAACAAAGTTTATGCATATGGCGTATGCTTTTGAATTTATCAAAGAGGTGTATATTTTGCCTGGCGAATAATACTGCTTCAAGAATATAGATTGATGGTAAGGTTAAAATTTTTAATTTAGTAAAGTATTGTTTGCAGCGGTCTGTCTGCTGTAGCTTGCATATGGCCCGCACGCATCTCTTCTGGGCCCTAAATAGTAAATCTTTGTCGGTAGAGTTGCCCCAGAATAAAATACCATACCTAAGAAGGGATGCCACATATCCGTGATAAGCTGTCAGCAAAGTAGACTCACCAGCAGTTCTTGACAGCACATATAAAGCGTAAGAAAATCGGGCCGGTTTCCTCACTATAATTTTCTATAGTTCTTTGGAATCCCAGTGGTCTGCTACTGAAAAATCTACTCTATTCTTATGACCCTAACCTCTAAACTCCTACCTTCTCTGACCATGACGGCACTGCCATCCTCAGTCGTCTCCATCCACGCGTGGAAGTACAGCACCGTCTTGTCGTGGAAGTCCATGTTGGACGCGAATAGTTTCTCATCGTCTCCGACCCTCAGGTCTTGGTATACCGTGGGGTTGTGTCTGAAAGTAGAGAATGTTTTTATTGTAATACCCCGTTTAGACTCGGCTCATGTCCGAGGAAATGTGCAGAGACATGAGCAGGGACTTGTGTAATGCGAGAATGTAAACAGGCCACTTCCATGTCCACTCGCGTTGCCCGTGTTGCGTGAACACACATTGCCGGCGACGCTGCCGCAGACATATGGGCGGCAACATTTCCGTCCACGCGAATGGCAGCGCGAATGTCTAATGTAAACGCAGTATAAGAGTGTAGAGCTCTTTGTGAAGGGACCGTCCGGGAAGAACTACCACCACGCCTATTTCTCCATTTTGTGTGCTTTATAACATTTTGAAACATAATATTTAAATATTGTATACGACAGTCCTTAAAACTACAAATGTATGGTGTCACTTGTGTGTTGTTGTTGTCAGCAGTTGTCAGCAATGCAGCGTTCTACCGTGCTATTTTGCCAAGGACTCGTCCTAGTGCATAAGTAGGTATCTAAATAGTTTTGTACGCCTGTATTGGTAGGATTTTAGTGATACTATTATTTTTAAGAAGACCTTTATGTTTGTACCTAAAATTCTGACAAAATAAAATATTTGATTTGTTTTTTTTTATACAACCAGCTGATGGAACAAGCAGATGGCCCACCTGATGTTAAGTGGTAACCATCACCTATAACAAAGCATTGCCTCGTAAGTCACGCACGATAGGAACGTGCCCTACGATGCACTGCCCTGCGTCCATCAGCTTGAGGCATACAGATGTTAAGCCTCATGTGCCTGTAATTACACCTGATTTGATTTGATAATGTGATTGCACTATTTATATCTTTCAACATGTCGAAACGTGCGAGCGAGAGTCGCATTAGCTCTTGTATTCGCCTTAACATCAGGTGACATTGCGGTCAAACGTTTTACCTACAAGTTGTAAAAAAAAAATAAGTTCAAGAATGTTGCTAACCTGGTGAAGAGTTGAAAGGCGACATCGTTGCCATCCTTCACGTATGGACACTTCGACTTGTCCACGGGTGCTATCTGGAGTAGGGAGTTCTCGTACTGGACTCCTGGTGGTCCTGAAATCATTTAAAGTCATGTCGTATACCCTAAGAACTTTCAAACTGAACAAGCCACGCTGCTTGATGGCGGAAATAGGCATGTCAAAGTCAAAAGGTATTTATTCAATAAAATCGCAAGGATCACTTTGAAATGTCTTATAGCTAGGTGACTCTAGGTGCCAGTTTCACGCGACCAAAGCCTAGAAGAACAGGCAAAAAACTTACGGCTTGGTTCCTACCGTTTTTTTTGTATGATCCTTGTTACAATGTAATATAATATAATATTGATGGTGGTAGTACTTCCCCGGACGAGCCACACACAAAGACCTCTACTACTCTTAAAAAGTGATTCAATCCTCTAACCCGATGGACTGACGACATTGTCAGCAGTGGACTTCTATATGCTATGATGATAATGACGCAATATAGCATACATTTTATGTATTATATTTATTTTTTAATATACAAGGTGTTTCATAAGTTGTGTATATAAACTTCAGGAGGCTAAAGTACCCATCAATATGAACTTTTTCTAAGGAACCAACACTGTGAACGCGAAAAAAAAACAGCTGTTTCATACAAAAGTTCAATACCTACCTGGCTAATGTATGTAACAGCTGTTTTTTTTTCGCGTTCACAGTGTTGGTTCCTTAGAAAAAGTTGTTTATATTGATGGGTACTTTAGCCTCCTGAAGTTTATATACACAACTTATGGAACACCTTGTATATTTAATTTGACAGCCTTCACAGCTCAGTTGGTAGTAGCTCCG
Source organism: Chloroclysta siterata (assembly GCA_932294275.1). Taxonomy (NCBI): domain Eukaryota; kingdom Metazoa; phylum Arthropoda; class Insecta; order Lepidoptera; family Geometridae; genus Chloroclysta; species Chloroclysta siterata. Next base: position 7,325,369 of record OW028595.1, read on the forward strand.
CCTTCTGCGCCGTAGGCCGTGGGTTCGATCCCCACCGAGAACAAACATTTGTGATGAACATAGATGTTTGTTCTCTATCTGGGTGTTTTTATAATATTATAAGTATATATTTACAAAAAACAGTATGTATGTATTATATCAGCTATCTGGTCCCCATAATACAAGCTTTGGCTTAGTTTGGCTAGATAGCGCTGTGTGAAAAGTCCACCAATATTTTTTATTTTATATAATACTAGCGGCCTGTCCCAGCTTCGCATGGGTGGTCATAAATTTTTTGAACATTTTAGGATAAACTTAGACCGTGGGTTCGAGCCTCGCGTCTACTTATTTCATACATTTGCACGCGCTTCTCCTTGAGTGAGTGAAATCGCACCCCGCGCGTGACCGGTGGACCCGTAAACATTTTTAATTTCGTCATATCTTTTGAATGGAATGTCCGATTTGAAAAATTTAAGAAGTAATCTATAGGTATTGAAACCGTCTTAAGAAATGAAATCTTATGAAATGATTTATTTGGATAAGGATTAATACCAAGGTACAAATAAAGACCCTTTTCTAGCGGAGGCATTTCAATTATTTTTTTATAATAAAAGAACACTTATTGTGACATAACTATAATAGTTAGACATATGCTGTCACGACATTTTTTGTAGATGATAACGTGTTCTACAAAATCGTAGTACATTATTTTGTTCTATCTTCAATAGTTTTCGCAGCGCACGCGATGTAAGGTTTTTTGTTTTCCACCTTGGGTTACATTATTGAAGTTTTAGTAAGGATCCCTGATTTTTTTGAAAATATAATATAGCCTATGTTACTCAGGGATAATGTAGCATTCTAATGGTGAAAGAATTTTTGAAATCGGACCAGTAGTTTTTGAGCCTATTCGTTACATACAAAAATACAAAAATACAAAGTTTACCTCTTTATAATATTAGTGTAGATGATATAATATAAAATATAATAAATTTAATTTACATTTCAAAACATTCCAGGACAGGCATAATGCGAGCCTATTATTTAATTCTATACAACATAAACCCAATTACACGTTCCCACCTGTGGTTACGAACACATAAAACTCAACCGCGTGTTTCGCATAGGAAGTGCGGCGCATCTTGCGTAAGATTCTGTGGGAAAATAGTAGGCAGTAACTCTGCCTTGGAATATAATAGTACTAATAGAAAAAAAAAAATCGTCACAAAAACCTTCGCCTGGAACACAAACAATAACAAAAACCGGCCAAGTGCGAGTCGGACTCACGCACTAAGGGTTCCGTGCCATTAATTATAAAAACGGCAAAAAATCACGTTTGTTGTATGGGAGTCCCCTTAAATATCTACTTTATTCTGTTTTTTTAGTATTTGGTGTTATAGCGGCAACAGAAATACATCATCTGAGAAAATTTCAACTGTCTAACTGTCACGGTTCATGAGATTCAGCCTGGTGTCAGACGGACAGACAGCGGAGTCTTAGTAATAGGGTCACGTTTTACCCTTTGGGTGCGGAACCTTAATAATGACGAAAAATAAACACCACTCAGCATTTGCTAAAGAAAAATGTCTATTCACAGTTGCCACCACCATATCCGCCCCCAGTGGTGGCAATTGAGAAATAAAATCCCAGTTGCCACCAGGTGGTGGAGATCGAGAATTTTAAATTCTCATTTGCCACCAGCTTTAGATCACTGGTGGCAATTAAGAATTTTATATTCTCAATTGCCACCAGCTTTGCCCCCACTGGCGGCAATCAAGAAAAATGTTCTCAGTCGCCACCTCTGGAGAAAAATTTCCTAATTAGAATACCTACCGATTGCCGCCAGTTATTCATATGGATATTTCATTCGTTTAGAATGACTCAGTGGTTTGCTTCAACAAATAACTACCTATACTTTACATGTCACTAAGCCTGCCTATCCTAATGGGTAGGTGAAATTTTAAGGGTTAATAAAAACTGGTTTGTTACATGCAAAATCAGCCTTTATTTTAAATCAGTCTTATAAGTTATAGGGGTAACAACGCAATTATTGATCGAGTGAGCGAAGCGAACGAAGATCTTAGTTTCAACTTGGGCGATTTGGCATTTTATGTATGTATGTATGTATGTATGTATGTATGTATGTATGTATGTTTGTCTGGCGATAACTTTAGAAACGTTGATCCGATCTGCATGAAATTTGATATGTCGATAGCTTGTACTTGAGAAATTTACTGGTAAGTATATGAGTAAAATCGGATGAAGGGTTTTTGAGATATGGGGTTTTTTAAGAGGGTAAAAATAAAAAAAGTTACATAAAAAAATCAAGTTACATGTCATATGAAAGGGCTTTGTTTGGACATTCCAAAACAATTTTTACTTTTTTTTTGGGACGCTCGGTTTTCGAGATAAAATTTAAAACGTTAAATTAAGATAACCAGCGATCCAAGAGCTCCAATCTCTAAGAGTTTCGTTGACATCAAGGTTTTTCTACTGGTCGGCCAGTTCCTTTGATTTTTCTTATTTTTTTTTCTTGAAATAAATTAAGGAGGTACTCAGTTCTCATAAAATGGTGACGATGACCAGGTCTGATGATGGAGCCAAGGTCTGTTCAACGGAACTCTTCAATAAATAGGCCAATAGAGTTGTAACTTGGTAACCATACCAAGTTAGTAGGCGGTAGTCAGAAAAAAGTCCAAAGATAATGTTTGGACTTGCCTCTGACTACTACCTACTCAAAGTTTTGATGCGTTCGTCGGGTCGCATCACGAGATCTCAGTTCGGGGCGAACTACTAGTTATACTTTTTTGTTAAGTTTTAGTTTTTGATCGAGTGAGCGAAGCGAACGAAGATTCTAGTTTCAACTTGGGCGATTTGGCATTTTATGTATGTATGTATGTATGTTTGTCTGGCCATAACTTTCGAACCGTTGATCCGATCTGCATGAAATTTGATAAGACGACAGCTTGTACTTGAGAAATTTACTGGTAAGTATATGAGTAAAATCGGATGAAGGGTTTTTAAGATATGGGGTTTTTTAATGGGGCAAAAATAAAAAAAGTGACTTAAAAAAATCAAGTTACATGTTATACGAAAGGGCTTTGTTTGGACATTCCAAAACAATTTTTATTTTTTTTCTCGGACGCTCGATTTTTGAGATACATCAAAAAAGTTAAATTAAGATAACTAGCGACCCAAGAGCTCCCATCTCTAAGAGTTTCGTTGGCATCAAGGTTTTTCTACTGGTCGGCCAGTTACTTTGCTTTTTCTTATTTTTTTTCTTGAAATAAATTAAGGAGGTACTCAGTTCTCATAAAATGGTGACAACGACCAGGTCTGATGATGGAGCCAAGGTCTGTTCAACGGAACTCTTCAATAAATAGGCCAATAGAGTTGAAACTTGGTTACCGTACCAAGTTAGTAGGCGGTAGTCAGAGGCAAGTCCAAAGATAAAGCTTGGACTTGCCTCTGACTACCACCTACTCAAAGTTTTGGTGCGTTCGTCGGGTCGCATCACGAGATCTCAGTTCGAGGCGAACTACTAGTTTATATAAAGGCCCTCGAGAAAGAATAAAGAAACAGGGCATAGCCTACTTACTGTCGGTACACCAAAGTAGGTACCTACTTCTCCGCATTGTTTAGTGCAAGTGTTTGTTGTTTTATGATCTTATTGACATAAAGCTAATAATCAAAATGAAAAATTGTATTAGGAAAAGGTCGAAAAATAATCATCTAGGACGAGGGAAGCAATGCAGGATAAAACAGTTTTTTTTACTGTAAATTTTCATGTGCTAATATTTGTATATAAGTTGATTTTATGTTCACAAATCACTAAGTCATTCTAAACGAATGAAATATCTTTATGAATTACTGGTGGCAATCGGAAGGTATTAGGAAATTAGAAAATTTTTCTCCAGAGGTGGCGACTGAGAACATTTTTCTTGATTGCCGCCAGTGGGGGCAAAGCTGGTGGCAATTGAGAATATAAAATTCTTAATTGCCACCAGTGATCTAAAGCTGGTGGCAATAGTAGACGAAGAAAAAGCCAAACACCCTTCAGCGCTGTTTTACAGGGGCGCCATGCCTTCTGCGCTGTAGGCTGTGGGTTCGATCCGCACCGACGACATATATTTGTGTGATGAACATTGATGTAGGTTTTTTTATACAACTAGCTGATGGAACAAGCAGATGGCCCACCTAATGTTAAGTGGTAACCATCACCTATAACAAAGCATTGCCTCGTAAGTGACGCACGATAGGAACGTGCTCTACGATGCACTGCTCTGCGTCCATCAACTTGAGGCATTTGAGCGTGAGGCAGATGTTAAGCCTCATGTGCCTGTAATTACACCGGCAACCACACTCTTCAAACGGAAACACAGCGTTGCTGCTTGGCGGCAGAAAAAGGCGTGGTGGTAGTACTTCCCCGGACGAGACACACACAAAGGGCTCTACTACTCTTAATTTTTTATAAATGACTTATGTAATTTTATATCTTTCAAAATTTTGAAATGTGCCAGCGAGGCGTACATTTTGCTGAGTTGAGACCATTTTGGCTCATAAGGTACTGGTCGGCATCCATAGTAGGTACCTACTATAGGTTTAGCTTTGGTATAGGAAACCTTGCATTGTTGTTTTTTTGTGTTTTTAAATGTTTCTTCCTATATGTATTACATGTTACCTACCTACTATATACCTACCTGCTATGTTATGCAGTTTTTTCTTCTTCTTGTTTTTCTTGTTACCTAATATGTGATGCTGTACCCGTGTTTGTGTGTCGAATAAAAAATATTCTATTCTATTCTATTCTATTCTACATTAGCAGTTCTCGTTGCCTTAATTCTGCTTATTCCAAGCACAGTCTTCGTTCGCTTGATAAGAAATATCCTTGTACATAAACTTGGTTATGTAATTTCTCTCGCAAACCTTACTTAATATCCTATATACCTATATACCCAGACTTTCCATATTTATAAGCGTTTTCCTGGTTTTTCCAGTTTCAAGATACGTGTCATTGCGTTTTAATTGCGTAAGTTTATCTTGTATCGTTTATATGATAGGCTCTCGCCCGCGGCTTTACCTGTACACTTATAATAAATAAATAAATAAATATTGGTGGACATTCCACACAGCACTATCTCGCCCCAAACTAAGCCAAAGCTATGGAACCAGATAGCTGATATATACTACTTATATACTTTGTTTGTAAATACATACTTACAATATTAAATAACACTCAGCAAACATCTATGTTCATCACGCTAATGTTTGTTCTCGGTGGGGATCGAACCCACGGCCTACGGCGCAGAAGGCAGAGCTACTACCAACTGAGCTGTGAATAATAGCACTAACATGCGTGGAGTATAAAAAAAAACGTAATTTTGTCGAAATAAAGGTCAGAATAACATACGCTAACTTTATCATGTATCGTTTATATGGTCGCCTGCGGCTTTTAGTGGATACTTAATGTAGCACTACAATGCGTGCAGTATTAAATAACACACGAAATGTTGTCGAAATAAAGATCAGAATAATATGGGCTCTGTCGTGGCGCTTGGGGACAGCCGCGTTGTTGAAAATTTAAGAAAAATGCAGTTTTTTGAAAGATATTATCATTACCATTTTCTTACTGCGTGAATTGCGCTTTCAATAAAAAAACAACGCAAAGTCAAAGTCAAAAGATATTTATTGAATAAAATCATAAGGTTTACTTGGAAACGTATTAAAGCTGCCAGTTCCACGCGAGCTCTTTGTGTGTGGTTCGTCCGGGGAAGTACTACCACCACGCCTTTTTCTGCCGCCAAGCAGCAACGCTGTGTTTCGGTTTGAAGAGTGTGGTTGCCGGAATAATTACAGGCACATGAGGCTTAACATCTGTATGCCTCAAGTTGATGGACGCAAGGCACGTTCCTATCGTGACTTGCAAGGCAATGCTTTCTTCTCCGTGTCACTAGTAAGAACTAGTTTCGAAAGATCGAACCAATGTGGTGAAAAGATTTTAGGTGCGCCTCAAAGAGGCTCCTTTCGAGCGCTTGACACATGTTTTGTTATACGTGATGGTTACCACTTAACGTCAAGTGGGCCATCTGCTTGTTCCATCAGTATGAGGTACAAAAAAATCGCGTGCATGTTTTTGCAATATCAGTATAAATAAATGGTCATAGTGACTGGTGCCAAATTGCCTTAGAATCATAAATTCAGCGCGTTACTACATTGTGTTCGATTACTTACATAAATATCTAGCAATGCTTATGAAATGTGGGGCCAAATACTTGGGCAGTAGACCGGTACACGACAGTTTGCTAAACGACCTAGTAAAACATTTTTTTTAATACTGATCCTTACTCATTATGTATATTGCGAATTTGCGATATTGCTTACACTGAATATGTATTCAACTAATATTATAAAGAGAAAAAAATTGTATTTTTGTATCGTTACATACAAAATAGGCTCAAAAACTACTGGTCCGATTTCAAAAATTCTTTCACCATTAGAATGCTACATTATCCCTGAGTAACATAGGCTATATTTATAGGCTACAAGAAATTAGAGGTCCTTTCTAAAAATTCAATAATGTAACCCAAAAAGTGTAAAAAATTGGTCATAAAATGTCTTTCATCGCATGCGCTGCGAATACTATTGACGATAGAACAACAAAATGTTTTACAATATTAAAGAACACATCAATATCTACAAAAAACTCAGAGATACCATATGTCTAACTATCGTACTTATGTTACTATAACTTATTTTTTACATTTTAAAAGTTGATAGAAATGCCGACCAAAATCAGACCATGTTATCCATACTCTTATATTATTAATCCTTATCCAAATAAATCATTTCGTATTCAAGACTGTTTCAATACCTAAAGATTACCTCTTGATTTTTTCAAATCAAACATTCCATTCAAAAGATATTACGAAATTAAAAATTTTAGTTCGCTTTAAAAATATTATTAGCGAACGCGCGGGTCCACGGGGCGCGTTCTCACTTACTCAGGGAGAAGGGCGTGCAAATGTATGAAATAAGTAGACGCGAGACTCGAACCTACGGTCTATAGTTTATCCTAAAATGTTTAAAAATGTATGTAATGTGTAAATATTAGTAATAATTTTGTTGTTGACTACTATATTGTATTAGGTCTAACCTGTAACGATATATGTAATGTTTAAATAAATACAATACAATATCCACCCATGCGAAGCTGGGACAGGCCGCTAGTTCAAAATAAATTACAAAATTAAAAACTTTAGTCAGCTTTAAAAATGTAAGAGAGAGAGAGTATTTAATATGACTAAGAAGAGCACTGGTGGTCTAGTGGCCCAGCTTTCTGGCCGCAAGGTCGTGGGTTAGCATCTAGTCGTTCACCGATAGATCTCTTTGAAAAATGTATGTACCTACGCAATGCCAGTGCTCTCAATCGGTGAAGGAAAACATCGTGAGGACTCCAGTTGGTATTCTAGCAGCGGAAATCTGTCACGTATGGAATACCAGTGCAAAATGTGGCTTTTGAGAGTAGTAGGTGATAGGGCTGTAGGGCTGTAGGGGCTGTAGGGCTTTGTGAAGGGTGCGTCCGGGGAAGTACTACCACCACGCCTTTTTCTGCCGCCAAGCAGCAACGCTGTGTTTCCGTTTGAAGAGTGTGGTTGCCGGTGTAATAACAGGCACATGAGGCTTAACATCTGTATGCCTCAAGTTGATGAACGCAGCGCAGTGCATCGTGCCAAATGTAATTGTTTGGACATCTAGGTTAATTTCAGAAATGTTTAAATGAATGAATGAATGAAAATTATTTATTGTACACCTTACAAACTAACAAAATAGGAAACAAATTATAATCACTAACGATATGAACAATGGGCGGTCTTTTCGCTAAATAGCGATCTCTCCCAGACAACCTTTCGATGGAGAGGAGCCTAAAACAAACTGAAACAGCTTCACGACTTTAATCCCCAGGCACGGTAGATATTCCCTCAGATCTCTTAGTACCGAGTACTAACTCCAGATTATTTTGAGGATGTCTAAGGGGTACCCCCCTTAGACATCCTCAAAATAATCTCAAAATATTCAGAGGTACCTACGTCCAAACATTAAATTTGGCACATACCAACATTTTGCAGCAGTTGGTATTCCATAGGTGACAGGTTGCAAGCCCATCGCCGCTGTTAGAGTACTAAATGGTTTCTTCACGATGTTTTCCTTCACCGTTTAAGAGCACTGGCATTGCGCACATAAATTTTTCGATAGGAAAAATCCATTGGTGCACGACCGGATTCGAACCTGCGACCTTACGATCGGAAGGCGGGGTCACTCCCACTAGACCATCTGTGCTCTTGAGCCTAAAATAACATAAAGATATATATTGTCTACAAGCTGGTGCCCGCGACTTCGTCTGCGCAGGATTAGTCACACAATATCTTTATAAATTGTAGCCTATGTGTTATTCTGATGTATAAGCTATATTATTGTATACTTTCGCGTTTATAATATTATAGTAGGAATTAGTAGGAAGGAAACTATGTACAAAATTGGTGTTTGGGTAAGTATTTAGGTTTCGCTATTAGTCCAGCCTGACGGCATATAAACATTTACAAAAATAAAACAATAAAAAAAATATATATATAGAAGCATAAAAAACATATCATACAAAAGAACGGTAGGCACCTAGGGAAGGCAGAGCTACTACCAACCGAGCTGTTAGGCCAGTCAAGTTTAAATACTCACTTATAATCGACAGGAAACACGCCAAGGGAACCGCTGTCTGCATTTTATCACTTCAAAATGTCCAAAAATAAAAAAATATGTTCCGTTTTTCCAAAATTATACCGGAAAGAAAATCACAATAAAAGAATGAACCTATTTGCTTATAACCTTTTTATAAAAACATTTCTAAATGGAAAACGATTCGATATTTGAATGTTTGAAATCGGAACATGCGCCTGCGACGAATCGGAACGCATTGAGTGTTGCAGGGTGGGATGTTATTCCCACTAAACCGCTGTTTGTGGGCTTAGAGGGGCTTACATCTACCTAGTCTACACTAATCTACACTAATATTATAAAGAGAAAAGATTTGTATTTTTGTTGTTTTGTTGTTTTGTATGTAACGAATAGGCTCAAAAACTACTGGTCCGATTTCAAAAATTCTTTCACCATTAGAATGCTACATTATCCCTGAGTAACATAGGCTATATTATATTATCAAAAAAATCAGGGATCCTTACTAAAACTCCAATAATGTAACCCAAGGTGGAAAAAGAAAATCTTACATCGCGTGCGCTGCGAAAACTATTGATGATAGAACAAAATAATGTACTACGACTTTGCAGAACACATCATTATGTACAAAAAATGTCGCGACAGCATATGTCTAACTATTATAGTTATGTCACAATAAGTGTTCGTTTATTATAAAAAAATAATTGAAATGCCGCCGCTAGAAAAGGGTGTTTATTTGTACCTTGGTATTAATCCTTATCCAAATAAATCATTTCATAATTAAGACGGTTTCAATACCTATAGATTACTTCTTAAATTTTTCAAATCGGACATTCCATCCAAAAGATATGACGAAATTAAAAATGTTAACGGGTCCACGGGTCACGCTCGGGGTGCGATTTCACTCACTCAAGGAGAAGGACGTGCAAATGTATGAAATTAGTAGACGCGAGGCTCGAACCCACGGTCTAAGTTTAACCTAAAATGTTCAAAAAATTTATGACCACCCATGCGAAGCTGGGACAGGCCGCTAGTTACTTATAAAACGGTGCTAAATCTAATAACTGTATGACAACTGACAAGGTTCTAAAGTAAAGGGACTGGGACATTTCAACAATTTGAAAGATATAAAATCACTGAACATATATTTATGAATAATCACAACCAACGAAGTTGAGTGCAATAACACACGCACACAGTTTCAATCCTTTCGAGCACTGGTGGTCTAGTGGTAAGTGTTCGAAAGGAGCCTCTTAAGGCGCACTTTAAATCCTTTCACCACACTGTTTCGAAAGAAACTAGTGACACGACAAAAGAAGAGAGAATTTGAAACATAAATAAATAATGAATATATATTGGTGGACTTTCGACACAGCACTATCTAGCCCCAAGCTACATACATACAATATACTTTTTTTTTGGAAATACATACTTATAATATACAAGGTGTTCCTTAAGTTGTGTATATAAACTTCAGGGGGCTAAAGTACCCATCAATATGAACAACTAAGGAACCAACACTGTGAACGCGAAAAAAAAAACAGCTGTTTCATACAAAAGTTCAATACCTACTTGGGTAAAATGTATGAAACAGCTGTTTTTTTTTTCGCGTTCACAGTGTTGGTTCCTTAGAAAAAGTTGTTCATATTGATGGGTACTTTAGCCCCCTGAAGTTTATATACACAACTTATGGAACACCTTGTATAATAACACCCAGACAGAGAACAAAAATTTATGTTCATCACATAAATGTTTGTTCTATGCTGGGATCGAACCCACGGCCTACAGCGGTGAAGGCAGAGCTACTAATAACTGAGCTGTGAGGCTGTCTTGTTTTAGAACTTTTAGATTCTACGAAACTCTTACTGTCTCTAAGGAAACAAATTTATTTTTTGTGCCACTTCAGTTCAGTTTTCATAAAACATGTATTTTTTAAATGAAGTGGTGTAATCGTTAGTGCGAGTAAGTAGCGCACCCACTCGATATGGTCTATTAGGTAAATCTATGTAACTTATAAATACAGAGCGAATTAAAAAAGGTTTGTTTTTACTGTACCTGTTTCATCAGCCTTTCTTTATGGCTGACAACCGTCAAACAACTACGCGCTCGCACATTATAAATATTGGTGGACCTAATAAATATTGGTGGATTTTCCACACAGCACTGTCTATCCTCAAACGAAGCCAATGCTTGTAATATGGGAACCAGATAGCTGATATAATACATATATACTTTTTATAATATTAATTATAACACCCAGACAGAGAACAAACATCTATGTTCATCATACAAATGTTTGTTCTGTGTGGGGATCGAACCCACGGCCTACAGCACAGAAGGCAGAGCTACTACCATCTGAGGGCTGAGGGATCCCTCCCTCAGCCCTCAGAAGACTTCTTCTTCTTCTTCACAAGAAGAAGTATCTACGGGTGTAGATAGTTATCTACACCCGTAGATACTTCTTCTTGTGTCACTAGATCTTTTTATACTACCAGCTGATGGAACTAGCAGATGGCCCACCTGATGTTAAGTGGTAACCATCACCTATAACAAAACATTGTCTCGTAAGTCATGCCCGATAGGAACGTGCCCTACGATGCACTGCCCTGCGTCCATCAGCTTGAGGCATACAGATGTTAAGCCTCATGTGCCTGTAATTACACCGGCAACCATACTCTTCAAACCGAAACACAGCGTTGCTGCTTGGCGGCAGAAAAAGGCGCGGTGGTAGTACTTCCCCGGACAAGCCCTTCACAAAGAGCTCTACTACTCTTAAATACTATATATTACAAGCGTTGTTTCGTTCGGGGCTTTAGTGCTGTGTGGAAAGCCCACCAATATTTCTTTCATAGAATTGAAAGAAATATTGGTGGGCATTTATCTGGAATGCCAAGAGATACAGTCGAGATCTTATTAGATTTTAGCTACAAGTCGTATTGGAAATGATTGCAACACGCACTTCCTTAGAAGACTGGTTATTATAATTGCTGTTACTCGATACAGCTTCTTTCGTAACACTTAACTCATTTAACAGCACTCAGTTACATTAGATTAGTGGTTTGATGTAGTAGGACTTTGTGAAGGGCTGGGCCGGGTTATTACTACCACCAAGCCATTTTCTACCGTCGAGCGTTGCTCTGTTTCTTGTCGTGTCACTGTTTCTTTCGAAATCGGGTGGTGAAAGGATTTAAGTGCGCCTCAAGAGGCTCCTTTCGAGCAATTGACACATGTTATAGAACTTTTTAGGTCCTCACGATGTTTTCCTTCACCGTTTGAGAGTACTGGCATTGTGCACATACATTTTTGGAACAGAAAAACTCATTGGTAACCTGTTGGTCTAAGTGGCTGTATTAAGATTTATTTCTTGATCATCGACTCGAAAGAAGAAGACTAAGGAGCTGGTACAACTGTTCTCGTCACCACACTGGAGCTTCAATATTGTATTATATTACATTGTAACTAGGATCATACAAAGATTGGTAGGAACCAAGCCGTAAGTTTGTTGGCTGTTCTTCTAGGCTTTGGTCGCGTGGAACTGGCACATAGAGTCTCCTAGCTTTAGAAATTTTCAAAGTGATCCTTGTGATTTTATTGAATAAATACCTTTTGACTTTGACTTTACTCTTCGTTGCTTTGTGCTGGTACTCACTTGCTCGGTGGTAGTTGTTCCCCGGACGAGCCAAGCCACCTACAAAGAGTTGTACTACTAACGACGTTGTACAACTAGGAACTGATAGGAAAAATCCATTGGTGCACGACCGGATTCGAACCTGCGACCTTACGATCGGAAGGCGGGGTCACTCCCACTAGACCATCTGTGCTCTTGAGCCTAAAATAACATAAAGATATATATTGTCTACAAGCTGGTGCCCGCGACTTCGTCTGCGCAGGATTAGTCACACAATATCTTTATAAATTGTAGCCTATGTGTTATTCTGATGTATAAGCTATATTATTGTATACTTTCGCGTTTATAATATTATAGTAGGAATTAGTAGGAAGGAAACTATGTACAAAATTGGTGTTTGGGTAAGTATTTAGGTTTCGCTATTAGTCCAGCCTGACGGCATATAAACATTTACAAAAATAAAACAATAAAAAAAATATATATATAGAAGCATAAAAAACATATCATACAAAAGAACGGTAGGCACCTAGGGAAGGCAGAGCTACTACCAACCGAGCTGTTAGGCCAGTCAAGTTTAAATACTCACTTATAATCGACAGGAAACACGCCAAGGGAACCGCTGTCTGCATTTTATCACTTCAAAATGTCCAAAAATAAAAAAATATGTTCCGTTTTTCCAAAATTATACCGGAAAGAAAATCACAATAAAAGAATGAACCTATTTGCTTATAACCTTTTTATAAAAACATTTCTAAATGGAAAACGATTCGATATTTGAATGTTTGAAATCGGAACATGCGCCTGCGACGAATCGGAACGCATTGAGTGTTGCAGGGTGGGATGTTATTCCCACTAAACCGCTGTTTGTGGGCTTAGAGGGGCTTACATCTACCTAGTCTACACTAATCTACACTAATATTATAAAGAGAAAAGATTTGTATTTTTGTTGTTTTGTTGTTTTGTATGTAACGAATAGGCTCAAAAACTACTGGTCCGATTTCAAAAATTCTTTCACCATTAGAATGCTACATTATCCCTGAGTAACATAGGCTATATTATATTATCAAAAAAATCAGGGATCCTTACTAAAACTCCAATAATGTAACCCAAGGTGGAAAAAGAAAATCTTACATCGCGTGCGCTGCGAAAACTATTGATGATAGAACAAAATAATGTACTACGACTTTGCAGAACACATCATTATGTACAAAAAATGTCGCGACAGCATATGTCTAACTATTATAGTTATGTCACAATAAGTGTTCGTTTATTATAAAAAAATAATTGAAATGCCGCCGCTAGAAAAGGGTGTTTATTTGTACCTTGGTATTAATCCTTATCCAAATAAATCATTTCATAATTAAGACGGTTTCAATACCTATAGATTACTTCTTAAATTTTTCAAATCGGACCGGCAACCATACTCTTCAAACCGAAACACAGCGTTGCTGCTTGGCGGCAGAAAAAGGCGCGGTGGTAGTACTTCCCCGGACAAGCCCTTCACAAAGAGCTCTACTACTCTTAAATACTATATATTACAAGCGTTGTTTCGTTCGGGGCTTTAGTGCTGTGTGGAAAGCCCACCAATATTTCTTTCATAGAATTGAAAGAAATATTGGTGGGCATTTATCTGGAATGCCAAGAGATACAGTCGAGATCTTATTAGATTTTAGCTACAAGTCGTATTGGAAATGATTGCAACACGCACTTCCTTAGAAGACTGGTTATTATAATTGCTGTTACTCGATACAGCTTCTTTCGTAACACTTAACTCATTTAACAGCACTCAGTTACATTAGATTAGTGGTTTGATGTAGTAGGACTTTGTGAAGGGCTGGACCGGGTTATTACTACCACCAAGCCATTTTCTACCGTCGAGCGTTGCTCTGTTTCTTGTCGTGTCACTGTTTCTTTCGAAATCGGGTGGTGAAAGGATTTAAGTGCGCCTCAAGAGGCTCCTTTCGAGCAATTGACACATGTTATAGAACTTTTTAGGTCCTCACGATGTTTTCCTTCACCGTTTGAGAGTACTGGCATTGTGCACATACATTTTTGGAACAGAAAAACTCATTGGTAACCTGTTGGTCTAAGTGGCTGTATTAAGATTTATTTCTTGATCATCGACTCGAAAGAAGAAGACTAAGGAGCTGGTACAACTGTTCTCGTCACCACACTGGAGCTTCAATATTGTATTATATTACATTGTAACTAGGATCATACAAAGATTGGTAGGAACCAAGCCGTAAGTTTGTTGGCTGTTCTTCTAGGCTTTGGTCGCGTGGAACTGGCACATAGAGTCTCCTAGCTTTAGAAATTTTCAAAGTGATCCTTGTGATTTTATTGAATAAATACCTTTTGACTTTGACTTTACTCTTCGTTGCTTTGTGCTGGTACTCACTTGCTCGGTGGTAGTTGTTCCCCGGACGAGCCAAGCCACCTACAAAGAGTTGTACTACTAACGACGTTGTACAACTCCTCGTTGCAGAGCTCTCTGCGGCCGCATCGAGGGCTTCATCAGCTCGCTGCCGCCGCCGTTCCGCCTGCACAAGCCGGTGCTGGCGCGCGCGGCCAGCACGGAGGCGCGGACGCCGGCGCGTGCGCCGTCTTTCAGCGTGTGCTGGAGTGTGACGTCACCTGTGAGTATCTTTTACATGATTATAATAATACATTTGATTTCAGACAACTTTGACATATTCACAGCTTTTTTCTGCCGCCAATAAGATTGTGGTTCGAAGATTGTGGTTGCCGGTGAAATTACAGGCACATGAGGCTTAACATCTGTACGCCTCAAGTTGATGGACGCAGGGCAGTGCGTCGTAGGGAACGTTTCTATCGTGAGTGACTTACGAGGCAATGCTTGGTGATGGTTACCACTTAACATCAGGTGGGCAATCTGCTTGTTCCACCAGCTAGTTGTATAATTTTTTTATTACTTTTATAGTGTTTACCTACACTTAAGGAAATCTCAAAGATTTCACCACGGTCGCATAAGTACCGTAGTAGCATGTCCCTGAGTTATTCGTCGAGTGCGATTAGAATCCGATGGCGCAGTTGGTTAGCGCGGCCCCGTATCAAGGGGAAGGTCATGGGTTCAAATCCCTCTCGGATAATAACTTTTGGGACTATATTAAAAATACTTGTAGTTGTATAAAAAAAAAAGCCTTCACAGCCTACACAGCTCAGTTGTTAGTAGCTCTGCCTTCTGCGCTGTAGGCCGTGGGTTCGATTCGCACAAAGTGTCTCCTTATAGGGGAAGTAAGTACACCTCTCTGCGACTGCTTTTAGGATACTGTTGTGATACTTTCTGCAGATGATGGCATATATGTTACTCTAGTCTGCGCAAACATCTCTGAAAATCCTATAGTATATTTATTTTTATTTATTTATTTCTATTTACAATGCCCTAACAGTAAAAACTAAATCGACATTGAAAAACAATTTTTAAACTATTATCTAACTTATCTACTAAGAGACATCAAAGCGTTTTCTGTGAATTTCGTCAGGGAACCGCAAAAAGGTCAAAATCTTCCTCTTCGCTCAAACTATTTATTAAACGAAGAGCTCTTGTCAAAGGTGCTTCCTTCAGAAGGTCGGTCCTGCCTATAGGGACTAGCGACAGCTTGTGTCGCCGCGCACGCACGTACTTGTCTGGAACTTACAGCCCCACACGCGGGTACTACTCGCGTCTACTGTCAGTACTCGCGGATCATACACCATTCCTCTCAACAGTTTGAAGATGTACGTATATCCTCACTTTGTTACAGATACCAGAAGTGCTGAACGCTACAACTGGTAAGCTGGAAAGCGGGCAGCCGTCGCTTCTCTGTAAGCAAAGCATGTTCGCGCGGTGGCAGTACCTCATGCAGCGACTGCAACCTAACGAGGTATGTCGCATCGCGTCCTATCATGTCTTAGTTAATGTGGGATGGGTTGGGATTGAGGGGGAATGTGTGTGGATTGGGGAGGGATTGAGGGGGAATGTGTGTGGAATGGGCAGTGATGGATGGTGATTGAGGGCGAATGTTTATGGATTGGGGAGGGATGGGTGGTGATGGAGGGAGAATGCGTATAGATTGGGGAAGCATGGGTTGGGATTGAGGGGGAATGGTATGGATTGGAATTGAGGGGGAGGTGTATGGATTGGGTTGGGATTAAGAGGAAGTGTGTGCGAAAGCGACAACTGGAGAGTGGGCAGCCGTTGCAAAGCATATTTGCGCGGTGGCAGTACCTCATGTAACGACTGCAATCTAACAAGGTATGTCGCATCGCGTCCTATCATGTCTTATACCCCGTTTACGCTCAGCTCATGTCCGTGGAAATGAGCAGAGACATGCAGAGACAGGCGCAGGGACTTGGGCAATGCGAGAATGGGACGGCAACATTTCCGTCCACGCAAATGGCGGCGCGAATGTCTAAATTTAAACGCGCTATTAGTTAATGTGGGATGGGTTGGGATTGATGAGGGGTGTGTGTGGTTTTGGGAGGGATTGAGGGGGAATGTGTGGGGAGTAAGGGGTGGTGATTGAGGGGGAATGTTTATGGATTGGGGAGGGATGGGTGGTGATGGAGGGGGAATGTGTGTGGAAAGAGGAGTGATGGGTGGTGATTGAGGGGGAAGGTTTATGGATTGGGGAGGGATGGGTGGTGATTGAGGGGGAGTGTATATGCAAGCAAAGAATGTTCGCGCGGTGGCAGTACCTCATGCAGCGATTGCAATCTAACGAGGTATGTCGCATCGCGTCTTATCCTACAATATTGGTTAAGACGTTAAGAAGTTGTAATGATTAGGAGAGGAAGTAGAAGGAACTTGCGTGCTGAGCTAAGATTTACAGATAGCACTGAGCTAAAGGAAGAGAGGTAAGACGTAAAAGCTTCAAACCAATTCACTCACGAATTTTAGCATTCATATAGAGTTTTTTAATTTTTATTCAGCCTGCTATCCCACCGCTAGGCAAAGACCTCCCCCATTTCGTTCCACTCATCTCGGTATCGCGCATTATCATCTCATCCCATCGGTTTAATTAATTTGAATTTTGTACGTTTAAGGAGGAGGTATCGATGCAACAGCGTCACAATAAAATTGATGACAGTCTCCTGTACTGCGAGGCGAAGCAAATGTGTCCAGCTTACCAGGTAAAATTATTTTTTAGCAATACTACTAATATTATAAACGCGAAAGTTTGTAAGTATTGATGGATGTTTGTTACTCTTTCACCTAAAAACTACTGAATGGATTTTAATGAATCTTAACAATAATATAGCTTATACATCAGAAAAACACGTAGGCTACATATGTACTACGCCATGCTAATATAAGCTACTCGAAATACTAATCCTGCGCAGACGAAGTCGCGGGCACCAGCTAGTATATAAAAAAAAACAAAATATTTTATTCATAAAATAGTATATAAGTATTTAAAAGCACCGGTGGTCTAGCGCAGACCTCGCCTTTCGATCGTAAGGTAGGTTCGAATCCGGTGCGCCAATGGATTTCTCCTACCGAAAAAGTTATGTGCGCAATTCCAATGCTCTGAAATTTGAATGCTTAAACGGTGAAGGAAAACATCTTGGGGAAACCGATTAGTATTCTAACAGCACCGATGGGCTTGCAAACTGTCTGCTTACTACTAAGAGATCTGAGGGGATATCTACCGTGCCTGGGAATCAAAGACGTGAAGCTGTTTCAGTTTTTGTTGTTAAAAATTTTAAACAATATCTTTAATAGCTTATAAAGCATAATTATAAATAAATAATGTAGCAAGTAGAATTTCCGTCGTAGGAGGTCTTCACGAAAACACCACTTGTACAATTACGGTAATCCTTTATTGACTATCCTAACTAGGTAACTTAACAATCACACTAAGTAGGTATCCAGCTGGCGTTCCCGGCGATACGTTCGTTACGCAGTGCGCGAGACGAAACGGTCGTAAGGATACGTCAGAGGGGCGAGGGGAGCGTCTGTGAGAGCGGGACACCTTTCCAGTACTGGATACGGCGAAGCGCAAGCGCAGACTGTTTTCTCTGAGCGCGGGCGGCTTTATATAGGCGAGCGGCGGGCCTGGCGTCGCTGTGTGCGTAGGCTGGTTACAGTAGCGGGGCGTGTATGCGACAGCACACTAGTAGGCGCGCGCTGTCGTGCTTCAGTCTCCCCCTCTGGATGCGAAGACGTCCCGACGAGTAGACAGTCAGTTTGGTTGCTCAGGGCGGTGTTTCTCCGAGGTCGCCCTCGTCCACGATTGGGCTGGGAAGTAGCCCCTGGAGCAGGCCTTGGCTTAGGCGGACGTCCACGTTTCTTCAACGGTCGAACGGGTGGAGGAAGCTGGCTCGTGCTGCCTTGGTAAGGGGTCAAGGCAGACGTATGGTACACACCAAGGGACTGGTCTGGTGTGTTGGGATCTGAAATCATATAAGAAGAGACACCATGGCGTTTTAAGATGGCATAGGGGCCATCACGACGAGGACAGAATTTGGCACTAATGCCTCGTGTAGCATTGCTAACTGGGTGAGTGGCAGCCAATACCAAATCACCAGTATCGTAGCCAGGGTCCTTTCTGCGACCTTTATCAGCTGACTCCTTTCTTCGTTCTTCCTTATTCTCTCTAACTTCTCGGGCTCGGCTCAGCGTGTTGGCGAGTAAAAGTAGCTTCGGTGTTATTTCGGGCACGAAGTTTTCAGACAGTATGATCTGCCGTAGATCGTGGGTATTGTCGTCAGGTGTCCGAAGTTCTCGAGCAAATGTTAAGTACGCTGGGGTACGGCCCGTAGTGAGGCAATTGACAGTATTCATAGCAAATCGTATGCTGGGTAATTTCTCATCCCAGCTTCCATGATCGTCCTCTACTAGAATAGCCAATTGTGTCTTCAAATCCCTGTTCTTTCTTTCTACAGGATTTGCTGCTGGGTGATAAACCGGCGTGAATGTGTGCTTGATTTTAAGACAAAAGGTTAATTGCTGCATGACAGCACTCACAAATTGTGGCCCATTGTCGCTGATTAGTCTCCTAGGGACACCATATCGGAGAAAGACTTCATCCACTAAAATTTTCGCGCAATTCTCTGCGCTAGCAGTTTCCATGGCAAACAATTCGACCCAACCTGTAGCGATGTCTTCAGCGATAAATATCCACGTATTTCCGCTAGTCGTAACTGGTAAAGGTCCAAACAAGTCAAAGGCAATTGTTTCGAACCGTTGATTGGCTGGTGTAGTCTGGAGTAAACCCGCTGGCTTCATGTTCGATGGCTTATAACGCTGGCACGAGACACAGTTCTTGACATACGCTTCGATGTACTTTCTCATGCCTTTCCAGTGGTACCGCCTCGAAATGCGCTGATAAGTCTTATCTGCGCCGTAGTGTCCAGCTAAGGGGTCATCGTGATAAACTGCGAGAACGTTTGCCCATTCATGCTGAGGAACTGCCAGTTGAGCTTCATCCGTATCAGCCGTAGGGTTGTAACGATACAACAAGCCATTGTTCATAACGTAACCTTTGCTACTCCAATATATTGCATTCTCAGTTCGTTCTGCATCTTCGAGGGCAGTTACGATAATGTTTATGTATTCATCTTTTATTTGTTCTTCTCTTATTTCAGAAGAAGATCTTTGCGGCATGTCTACAACCACACTACATATTCCACAGTCTTTGGTTGTGTCTTCGGTACAAATAGGTCTCGATAGTGTGTCTGCTACCACATTTGTTCGTCCCGGAGTATATTTAACCGTGATATCAAAAGCTTGTATTTGCAGAGCCCATCTTGCCAATCTACCGGTTGGAGACCGTAATGACATTAGCCATTTGAGAGCTTGGTGGTCGGTTATAACAGTAACCGGAAGTCCTTCTATGTAGCCTCGGAATTTGCTAATAGCCCAAACCACTGCAAGAGCTTCTCTCTCGGTGGTGGAGTAATTCCGTTCAGCAGGAATCATGAGCCTACTGGCGTACTCGACAGGATGTTCATCTTCTCCCTCCCCCTGCACTAAAACAGCTCCGAGTGCATAGTTACTTGCGTCTGTTTTGATTATATAGGCTTTTGTCTCATCGGCCTGTTTTAGCACAGGGGCAGACGTCAGACGTGTCTTCAATTCCTGAAAAGCCTGTTCTTGTTCTGTAGACCAAGTCCATTCTATGTTCTTCCTAGTAAGACGGGAAAGGGGCACACTAATTTTGGCGAAGTTCGGTATGAAACGCCTGTACCATGAGCATGTTTGCAAGAAAGTCATCAAATGCTTTAGATTCCCAGGTGCTGGGTTATCAAGTATAGCTGTCACTTTTCCAGGATCAACTTTCAAACCATCTGGAGTAATGAAGTGGCCCAAATACCTAATGGTTGAGCAGCAGAAACGGCACTTACTGAAGTTCACTCGAAGGTTACTTTCCATTAACCTTTGGAGGACCTTTTCCAAGTCTGATAGATGTTCTTGGTAGGTAGCCGAAAAAATTATCAGGTCATCTAAGTAAGCTAGCATTTTTACATTACCCAGGCTGACTCTAACACGATCTATCAAGCGCTGAAATGTAGAGGGTGCATTTTTAAGTCCAAATGGCATACGCTTAAATCGATACACTCCAAATGGCGTTATAAAAGCAGTCTTGTCTCTGTCTTCAGCTTTCATTTGAACCTGCCAATATCCTGCACGTAAGTCTAGCGTTGACATAAACGGCGTCGGTTTGGCTGCATGTAGCAAGTCATCCATCCTTGGAATGGGATATTTATCTGGCACCGTTATGGCGTTCAGTCTACGGTAGTCAACGCAGACACGTACAGAACCATCCTTCTTCGGTACCATAATTACAGGCGCAGACCAAGGTGATGCACACGGCTCAATCACTCCACTGTCCAACATCTTCCCAACTTCCCGTTTAAGCAACGCTAACCGGGGAGGTGAAAGGCGGTATGGAGGCACAGAAATTGGATTGTGGTTCCCTATCTCGATACAATGTTCGGCAAGGGTTGTTGGCTCTTCACTTTCACCGAACGCTTCTTGGTTATCCCACAGAATTTCCATCAATAGCGATCTCTGTGTCGCATCTAGCATTTCTGAAGTGACGTCATCCACAGAAATTGAGCCAATTTCAACGTCATCACTGCTATTACTCTTATCGCTGGGGAATAGTGTTTTAGAATGCGGAGATAAGGTGACCACATGTTCATGGAACTGCATTTGTGCATCTCGGTACATAAAATCGACGAATCTGGGTGAATAACCATCAAATAAGGTTCTCGACCGTTTTGTTGGAGGCGAAGAGAGATCGATTGGAACGACACGGTACGGCATCGTGTCACAGGCAGTAGTCTCAGGTAGCGCTGCGGCGCATGCACTGGATTGTGGCAAAGTTGGTTCCAACATATTTCCGTTTGGAATCCGTTCCTCGTTGCGCATATTTACATCTGGTGGGGTTATTGACATGGGAGAAGTAAAATCTGGAAGGCCGACGTTTTTTATAATATTTTTTAAGTATGGCGCATAGTAGACTGGGGTCGCTTCTACTCGCACCATTGATCTCTCTTCCGAGTCTTCCTCATGCAAGTCATAAACTACACCAGGGTCATCCAAAAAGTGCCATGTCATTTGAGGAATGTCCAATACCATCCTTGCGTCTTGTATGAATCCCACCCCCAAAAGTGTCCGAGATTCTCGAGATTCAGGGAAGACGATGAACGTTGTTTGGACCACACGGTGACAGATACTAACGGGTACACTTACCGTCAACACCTCTCTCTGTGTTCTCACTCCATCAGCCAATGTGACCATGATTTGTTGCTTCCCAAAGAGGAATCCAAGCTTCTTTAAACATTTATAGAATTCATAGGATGCGACGCTTGTTTTCGCGCAAGTATCAATGTAAGCATTGCCGACGATTTTGCCTACCCCAATTCCAATGGTGGGCCTAGGACGAACGTCTATCTTGACATCCAGTGAGCAAAAACTTACATCTGGTTTATCTTGCTTCACTGGGGACTTGGCGCAAGTCGTGCATTTCGATCTGATTACTCCTGGTGTACCACATCCGTAGCACGAGAACTTTGGTAGTGATGGCGAGGGTGCCTGTGTTCCCGCGGCAGTTACAGTCGGTGGTGGCTTACTAACGTGAGTTCCACCTGTAGTGGAAGCTTCGTTACGTTGCTTCTTACGGCACATCTCGATTGTGTGTCCGGGCAACCGACAAAAAGTACACCTTTTCTTCTTGAACGTTGTGGTCTCTTTTTCTCTTTCTGCATCGGTCCCTTTTACTTTGTCTGTCTCCTTTTCTTCCGGAAGCTGTTTTTCTAACAAGAGTTGTTCAACTCCTCTGGCTGACTTCAGTAGGGCGTCAAAGGTGGCGACCGATTCTCTTGGCATCTTCACTCGAATTTTAAACCTTATCTGGCCATAAATCATGTCGATCTGCTGAGATTCAACATGGGTGTCAGGTAGTTGCGCAAAGAGAGCCCTTTTCTTCGCGATGAATACCTCTGTTAATTCATTATCTTCTTGTTTCACACAAACGATATTTTGGTACAGTTGGTATGCAGGTCTCTTTGGAGCAAATGCGTGACGAACTCTCGCTTGAAAGTCTGCCCATGTCGTTACCTGTTCCTTTATTCCATTCCACCAGGTGGCAGCCTCTTCTTTTAAAATCAAAGGAATACTCAGGATAGCATCTGTGTCGCTGATTTTTTCTACTGACTTAAATACTGTTGCTGCGGCCAGAAATGTCTCCACCGTCTCGGTATCTCTAGTTCCACTGAAGGAAACATTGCAAGTAGCGAATGATCCATGTCGCTGCTGAGTGCCTATGACGGTGAGTAGTTTCTCAAACTGCTCCGCTGATAAATTCATTTCTTCTGCTTCTTGTTTCATCCGCCTTGTTCTTGGTGGTGAAATAGCCTGTTTCCGGGCCTTTACGTTGAGCGCCAGTTTGTAGCAAGTAGAATTTCCGTCGTAGGAGGTCTTCACGAAAACACCACTTGTACAATTACGGTAATCCTTTATTGACTATCCTAACTAGGTAACTTAACAATCACACTAAGTAGGTATCCAGCTGGCGTTCCCGGCGATACGTTCGTTACGCAGTGCGCGAGACGAAACGGTCGTAAGGATACGTCAGAGGGGCGAGGGGAGCGTCTGTGAGAGCGGGACACCTTTCCAGTACTGGATACGGCGAAGCGCAAGCGCAGACTGTTTTCTCTGAGCGCGGGCGGCTTTATATAGGCGAGCGGCGGGCCTGGCGTCGCTGTGTGCGTAGGCTGGTTACAG
Organism: Chloroclysta siterata; assembly: GCA_932294275.1. Taxonomy (NCBI): domain Eukaryota; kingdom Metazoa; phylum Arthropoda; class Insecta; order Lepidoptera; family Geometridae; genus Chloroclysta; species Chloroclysta siterata. The sequence continues at coordinate 7,348,933 of OW028595.1, forward strand.
TAGCGGGGCGTGTATGCGACAGCACACTAGTAGGCGCGCGCTGTCGTGCTTCAATAATATAAATATTGGTAGACTATCCACACAGCACTATCTCGCCCCAAACTAAGTCAAAGCTTGTATTATGGGAACCAGATAGCTGATATTATACTTTTTTTTTGTAAATACATACATAAACTAGTAGTTCGCCCCGAACTGAGATCTCGTGATGCGACCCGACGCGACGAAAGCATCAAAACTTTGAGTACGTAGCAGTCAGAGGCAAGTCCAAACATTATCTTTGGACTTTTTTCTGACTACCGCCTACTAACTTGGTATGGTTACCAAGTTTCAACTCTATTGGCCTATTTATTGAAGAGTTCCGTTGAACAGACCTTGGCTCCATCATCAGACCTGGTCGTCGTCACCATTTTATGAGAACTGAGTACCTCCTTAATTTATTTCAAGAAAAAAAAATAAGAAAAAGCAAAGTAACTGGCCGACCAGTAGAAAAACCTTAATGTCAACGAAACTCTTAGAGATGGGAGCTCTTGGATCGCTGGTTATCTTAATTTAACTTTTATTATTTTATCTCAAAAACCGAGCGTCACAAAAAAAAAGTAAAAATTGTTTTGGAATGTCCAAACAAAGCCCTTTCATATGACATGTAACTTGATTTTTTTATGTAACTTTTTTTATTTTTGCCCCCTTAAAAAACCCCATATCTCAAAAACCCTTCATCCGATTTTACTCATATACTTACCAGTAAATTTCTCAAGTACAAGCTATCGATATATCAAATTTCATGCAGATCAGATCAACGGTTCTAAAGTTATCGCCAGACAAACATACATACATACATACATACATACATACATAAAATGCCAAATCGCCCAAGTTGAAACTAAGATCTTCGTTCGCTTCGCTCACTCGATCAAATATTATATAACACCCAGACAGAGAACAAACATCAATGTTCATCACACAAATGTTTGTTCTGTGTGGTGATCGAACCCACGGCCTACGGCGCCGAAGCCAGAGCTACCAACTGAGCTGTGAAGGCTGTCTAATTATAAATATTAATATGACTATTATGTTGCAGGAAGCCAAAACTTGCCTGTTCGAGGCATTCGACCGCGCAAAGCTCGGCCGCTGGGTCCGCAAGCCGCAGGAGCAGGATCAGTTCCCGTGCGAGCTCCGCGACGCAGATCCTCGCTTTCTGTTCGCCTAGGCGGGCGCCGTTCGTAGCGTGTATAACTCTGTGCAGACGCCGATCCGCGTGGTCAGGGGACTAGATTGTGCGGGGGACGTAGGGATCGGGGGGAAATGTGTTGGAATTGAGGGGGAGTGTGGGGGAATTGAGGGCGAGTGTGATGTTATTGAGGGCGAGTGTGTTGGAATCGAGGGGGAGTGTGATGTAATTGAGGGGGAGTGTGTTGGAATTGAGGGGGAGTGTGATGCAATTGAGGGGGAATGTGTTCTAATTAGGGGAGAATGTGTTGAAATTGAGGAATGTGTGGGGTTCGAAGAAGGTAAAAAGACATATGTTGAGTTAGGGTTCCAAGGTAATAGACAAGACGCGTTTGCTGAAGTAGAGGTTTATGGCAAGGAAAGATTAGAAGGAAATCTCGATTTGGAGGGTGATAGCCAAAATTGTGCCGAGGATTTTGATTGCGGGGAGCTTGAGCTAAAAGGAAACGCTATAGTTGAGGAAGGTAGTAGTCATAGCGTTTTAGCTGAACTAGGAGTCGAAGATAGGGTTCAAGTAGATGTTAATGTCCAAGGAATTGATTCAAATAAAAAGGAAGTAGATTTTAGTGAGGGAATTACGGAAGACAAAGGGAAAGGATATCATAGCGTTGAAGTAGATAATAAAGATAGTCTTGTAGAATATAGTAAAATAAATAGTCTAGATGAGAAGTTAGATCTTAAAATTAAAAATAGTAAAAATTTACAAATTGATCACATTAGTGTAGTAAGTGAAGTTAGTTCTAGCCGTAGAGGGATATCAGTCAAAAGTGATAACGTAATTTATAAATATAGCTTAGAAGAATCTAAAGGGAGGAATAAGAATTCGGGAATGCATGAGCGAACTGTCAAAAATCATGCTAACTTTGGCAGTGTCTTCGAAAATATTGACAGGTCTGTAAATAATCAAAGCAAAATTGATCAAAATAACGGTACAGATGATAAAAGTAAAGAGGTATCCGCAAAAAACAATACGAATAATCAAACGATTGATCAGAACACTATGAGTAACGGTCAGGACGATAAAACAGATAATATAACCGTGAATATCGACACAAATGGTCAGATTAACGCAAAAAACGATGACAAATCTGTACCAGAAAAGAAAGTAAACAAAAATATACATTGCAGCCTTAACGAGGAAACTGAGTATTTGAAATACCTTTACTTCCAAGAGGCTGAGGAGTTTTGGAATCCCACAAGTTACAAAAATGATAGAAAGAATTCGTACATCGACTCTTTAAGAATAAATACTAATCAAGCTAGCAAGGACGCTGAAAGTCGAACGATTAACGACTTAGTCAATAACCTTAAAGATTGTAACATACATAATGATGAACTGAAAGAAACTAAATGCACACAATCGAATGATTTTTCGAAACCCGAAGTGTTTGAAAATAATAAAGATGGTACCGCGAATAATGATACGCCTAAAGCAAATAATGATACGCTTAAAGATACCAAAACATATCCGAACGTTGACAATTTGAAATCCCAAGATTTTGACGCGAAGAATATAAAAAGCGGATCAGATATAAATAATACTGTTGAAATAAAATGCCCAGTTGTCAATGATTTAGTCAATAATCTTGAAGATTTCAACATCAAAAATGATAGGAAAACTAAATCTTACTACACACACCCCAACGCAAGCAATTCTAACCTCAATGTGTCTATGAATATGAGAGAAAATAGCGTATCCAAAGCTTTGCTCAACAGAAGAGGTACAAATGCTCAATTCGATTTTGAAAAATCGAATAACAAATTTAAAGCACAGGTTGATAATTTAGAATCTTCTGACAGTAACAAAGCTACTGAAAGATATTACAAGCATACAAGTGATATAAACAATGATTCAGATATTGCTTCAACTTCTTACACTTATCCTAAAAATCAAAATGATACAGAAAAAAAGATATATGACGCAAAAGATACAAATATCAATTCAACCTTCACAAGATACTATACAAACCAAAGTGATACAAAAAAATCCGATACAAAAGATTCGAATGTATCATCTACCTATAGCAGATATCCTTCAAACCATTACACGCAAAAATCGAAGCCAAAAGTTTCAGAAACAACAAATTTTAGCCGAAATTTCGATTCATCATCTAAAATATATGCAACAACTTCCAACAGTTACAGAAGCCAAAATGATATAGACAAAAGGATACCTAACTTAAAAGATTCGGAAACGTCTAACCCCAGCAGAAGTTTAGACGTGAAAGATATAATCGACTCAAAAAGATCTACTATATCTTTTACCAAACATTCGTCGAACCAGAAAGGCAAAGAGAATGTTACGACGAACGTCGAAAAAGATACTAAAAACGATTTCAAAGTCGTTAGAATCGACGATGGTGTTTGTATACGAAGCGCTGTTTTACTGCGCAAGTTAGAAATATCAAAAAAATCCTGAAAATTCTAAAAAAAAAACTTTAACACTTGAATCTCAGCTTTAGAAAGTAGACGTCCTTATTGATAAAGTGATGTAACACGCCCACCTGATATTGAGCGGTCCATTCCACTGCGTTCATCACTCGTCGATATAAAATACCACAAAAGGACAATTTTAACTTGAAACTCTTTAGGCAGTAGATTTTTTATGAGAAAAAGTGATGGAACAATTTATCTCACCTGATGTTGAGCGGCTACCTATAACAAAAACAACAGGACGTGCCCTACGTGTCTTGGGTCCATCACTCAAAAAAGAAAAGAAGAGTAATAAAAATACAAAAAAAAACGATTGATATACATATCTTTAAATTAGCGTATATAGTTTTAAAACTGATGGAATCAGCACATAAACCACCTGATGTTGAGCGGTTACCTCTATCAAAAACAATAAAAAACGTGCCCTATGGCATTGCGTTGCGTCCATCACTCTGAGGTAAAAAAAAAAAACAATAAAAAAAAATAGTTAGACCAAATTAGATAGAAATAAATCTCTCTCAATTAGTGTTGTATAGTTTTAAAATCTACTAGTTCAAAAATCTAAGAAATCTTAAAAAATACCCTTAAAAGTAAAAAAGAAGAATTTTATCTTAAAACTCTGTTTTGAAATTAGAAATCATTTTTTATGGAAAAGCAATGGAACATGATGTTGAGCGGTTACCTCACCTTCCAAGGACCACGAAGCAATGGAACAATACCACCTGATACTGTGCGGTAAACGTGCCACTTAGGTAGCATTGCGTGTATCAAAAAAAACACAAAAAAATCTCTTTCAATATCTAATGTACTTATAGTTTTAGATGACTAGTCTAAACTAGATGAGCTAGTCTAAGCCCGCGACTTCGCGTGGCTAATTCGCACCCTTTAGGAGTTCAAAGGGTAACCTTTTTGCACCCCTATTTTAGAAAATTTTCAAATTCTAGGACCTAGGTTTAATCTGTGCCTTTTTCGTCCAGTCCACTGAGAGAATCAACTAGACACAATAAGGTGCATTGCGTGTCTTATCCGAGTGAGTGCGATGCGCTTACTCGTGCGTAAATTAGTGGGATACAATTATGTGGCACACTTTGTTTCATATCAGAACTGTCTATGTTCAGTTGAAAATTGTCTTCCTTCAGATAAAACGGTCTGTATTCATTTGAAAATGGTCTTTTTTCAGCCGAAAACGGTCTTTATGTGGTCGAAAACGGTGTGTAGTAAGATAAAAACGGTCTTTCGGTAAAAAAATATCTTTATTCAGTCAAAACTGTCTTTTTGTAGTTGAGAACAAGCATTAGTCAGTAGAAAATAGTCTTCCTCTAGTTAAAACGGTCAGTATTAATGTCAGAACGGTATTTCCTAAGTGGAAACTATCTCATATATAGTTGAAACGGTTTTTATTCAGTCGTAAACGGTCTATATTCAATAAAAACGGTCTTTATTCAGTCGAAAACGGTCTGTAGTTACATAAAAACGGTCTTCTTTCAGTCAAAACTATCTTTACGCTGTTAAAAAAGCTCTTCCTTCCGTTAATACGGTCTGTAATCATGCTAAAACTGCCTTTTCTCAGTCGAAAACGGTCTTATGTAGTCGAAAACAGTCTGAAGTTAGATTCAAACTATCTTTTTCAGGCAAACGGTCTTTACTCTGTCAAAAACGGGCTTTATGTAGTCGAAAATGGTCGTTATTCAGTAGAAAACGGTCTTTATTTGGTCGAAAACGGTATGTAGTTAGATGAAAACGGTCTTAACTCAGTCAAAAACGGGCTTTATGTAGTCGAAAATGGTCGTTATTCAGTCGAAAACGGTCTTTATGTAGTCGAAAACGGTCTTTAGTTAAATGAAAACGGTCTTTTTCAGTCAAACGGTCTTTACTCAGTCAAAAACAGCTTTATGTAGTCGAAAATGGTCGTTATACAGTCGAAAACGGTCTTTTTTTAAGAATCAGGGATCATTTTATAATATTGTTTTCTAGAAGACTTGTAGGATAAATCTTTGTGGGATGATATATTTTCAAATCTAGTTCTTTGACTGTTGCATTAAAATCTTAACACATTTTTGGTTTGTGGTAGTCTTTTAGTATATAGCCGCTGTTATCAATGATCCAAGTTTGGTTAAGCTATCGGTAGTCTCTTGTCGAAATTAGTGGTGAAAGGATTTTAAGCCTTAAGGCTCCTTTCGAGCACTCTACATATGTTATAGAACTTTTTAGGTTCTACGACATGCCGGTTTCCTCACGTTTTCCTCCACCGTTTGAGAGTACTGGTGTTCACATTTTTGAACAGAAAAACTCATTGGTGTACGACCGGTTTCGAACCCACCTTAGGATCGGAACCGGACCGCTACCACTAGACCACCAGTGCTCTCAAAGGGTATCGACAGTAGGCCCGGAGGCGTTGAGGTGGCCTTGGAAAGGCCAAAAAAAACAATTTGAGTTTTTTTGAAGATTTATAAAAATATTTGTAACAAAGAAAATTACAATGAGTAAAAGTATTAACACAATGTACAAAATACACATGTAACAGTTGAGCTATCTGCGGACCGTTGCAAACGATCTAGAGATAGCTCAACTGATCCAAATTTGGAGTCATTATGTATGACTTGATTTTTATAATTCAAATTTAGTTTTTTTTGTTAATTTAGTTGCTTCGGTTTTTAAAATTATGAATAACTATAAAGATTATATAATTTTGGATCAAAGATTAAATTGTGGCAGTCAGATAGCGCGGCGGTTATCTACTAAAGAAAATCATAGACCAATTTTGATAAAACTGCATCGTTTTATAAGCGGTTAGAGCGTCATCAGCCTTGGCGACAGACTTGTTGTGTAGTCATCAGCCGGAAGACGTACAAAGCCTTTCATTCATTCAGCTTGTATAGTCAAGATCAAAAGTTGATCACCATTCAATACCTTGTTATTTTATAAGAAAAAGTTACCTTACATAATTAGTAGGTTGACCTGATGTTGAACGGTTCTCTGCCTATAACACAGCATTACCACGTAAACGTGCCCTATGTGACATAGCACTGGAGATCAAAATGTAAGTCTCATGCATGTTATTATGTTTTTTCTGAGTGGTTATCATAGGGCACGTTTAAATAGGACGTGCCCTATGCGGCATTGAGCTGTAGATTTACAAGTATTAAGTCTCATGCATGTATTATAGTTTTATGCAAAGAAGAGATCGCTACTGAGCGATAAGGCCGCCTATTGTAATTATCTTGTTATATAACTGTGTTTTTTTAATATTTTTCTTTATTTATTAAAAGAAAAACGTGTTTTTTTTTAATTTATTTAATGTTCAAAAATATATGTATATAAAAATACCAGTAAATTGTAATAACAATGGCATGTGTCAAATTTGTCAAATGTGCCTCTGACTACCCTCTTTCTCGAAGGATCTCGAGTTCTTGAGTGCTGATTGTATGTCGACTGTGCCTGGGAATTATAGTTAGAAATATTATACTTATAGTTTAAAATACTTTCATCTTTAGAGCTGATTTCTCAATGCTCTGTTAGTTACTAATAAAGGATTAACAGGCCGTTAAATCTAACCTTAGACATCAAACGCGTACATTTTGACATATTTAACGGCCCTTTAATCCTTTGTTAATCTAACAGAGCTTAGGCCTAATTTCACCATGCTCTGTTAGTTACTAATCAAGGATTTACAGGCCGTTAAATCTAACCTTAGATGTCAAACGCGTACATTTTGACATATTTAACGACCCTTTAATCCTTTGTTAATCTAACAGAGCATGGTGAAATCAGAGTTTAGTGTAATTGTTTAAATAAGTATTTAATAATATATTTATTTTACCTTTTTGTTGATGGAACGAGCAGATGTCTCACCGGATGTTAAGAGGTAACTATCGCTTATAACAGCATCGCCTAATAGGTCGCAAGGAACGTGCCCTGCGTGCACTGCCCTGCGTCCATCAACTCGAAGCAATTTTTCTAATAAAGTCATATTTTTTTCTCTATAACAAATTTTAATAAAAGATGTAAGCCAATTTCACTATTTCTTAGTAAAACTATTCGTCAGATAAAAATATTTGTATTTCTACTTTAGATTCAGAAATCGTATACGTGCCTCGCGAGGCTAAGCTTTGTGATGGTTACCACTTAACATCAGGTGGGCCATCTGCTTGTTACATCAAGTAGTCAAAAAATGTGTCTGTCTACTAACTATTTAATTTAAAACCTCGGCCTGCCTCCATGTTGCCATACCCTATACAGGGTCCATGTGATACTTACTAACTCCTTACAATAATACAAGGTGTTCCAATACTTGTGTCTAAAACTTCAGGGGGCTAAAGTACCCATCAATATGAATAACTTTTTCTAAGGAACCAACACTGTGAACGCGAAAAAAACAGCTGTTTCATACAAAAGTTCAATACCTACCTGGCTAATGTATGTAACAGCTGTTTTTTTTTCGCGTTCACAGTGTTGGTTCCTTAGAAAAAGTTATTCATATTGATGGGTACTTTAGCCCCCTGAAGTTTTAAATACAAGTATTGGAACAAGTAAGTAAAATGCTAAACTATTTCATATTTCACCTAAGTATATTAATTTAAAAACCGTACAGAAACATAATCGCGTTTTCTATAATATTGAATTAGAAATTCAAAATTTTTATTTTCACATACAAAACAGAACAGTGTACAGGGGTAGTAACATAGTTGTTATAATACAAAAACAGTTTCATTAAGGTATATTTAAAGAATAGTTGTTTTACTTATCAAAGCATTCTAGTAGTCTACCTTGTTAAGTTTTGTTGCCCACACTAGGTCTCTAACGAGCCTGTATAGTATACCCTATGCAGGGTCCATGTGTAAGCAATAAATGTATTATGTATTGAAAAAATAAATAAAATGGCGATATTTTTATCTGACTGATAGCAAAACTAAGACAAGGCACAAACCTAAACATTATGTTATTTTATAAGTAATCTTATCATTCTTTCAAACTACCCTCACCCAATTTTTTATTTTTTATTATTTTAAAAGTAACCTTAATATTTCAAACTACCCACATACGAGCACATAGGTGCTCGTACTAAGAGCCGATCGCACAACGATCACTAATGGTGTGTAGCGAGCCAGCACTGCAAGTACGGAACTCATTTCGCTAAATTTATCTATAGTCAAATTGTGATATTTTGACGAATTGTGCGCGTACGGAACTCGGGGTCGCTATCTTTCGCGATAATTGTAAAATGGCATAATTGGATAATTGTAACTCGGAAAATTTCGGTTTTGAACACAGATGTGCAAATGATTCGTCTAATTCGCTTAAATACACGAATTTGACAACACGATCGTGAAATCAAAACTATTACCATACTCGCATTTTATCAAAATTCGCTAAAATTTTACGAATGTCACGACTTTCGTCAAAATCGTCAAACAATCGCTAAAACCCGTTTTCACGAATAGAAATGTCAAATTTAACGATCGCATAGTTCGTAAAAAGATCGGTACTTGCGTATTTAGGAAGCTAATTACGATTACCGCCTTGCACAAGACGATCAGCGCATTATTTTATCAGTAACCTTATTAATATTTCAAACTACCCACATAGGTACTCGTACTAAGGGCCGATCGCACAACGATCTCTAATCGTGTTTAGCGAGCCTCTAATCGTATTTAGGAAGCTAAATACGATTACCGTCTTGAACAAGACGAATGTTAGCTACCTAATGGCCGGTTTCACCATGCTCTGTTAGATTAACAAAGGATTAAAGGGTCGTTAAATTTGTCAAAATGTACGCGTTTGACAGCTGAGGTTAGATTTAACGGTCTGTTAACCCTTGATTAGTTACTAACAGAGCATGGTGAAACAGGCCTTAAATGCGATTAGCGGCTCGCTAAACAAGATTATAAGCCCTAAGTATGTATTTACAAAAAAAAAGTATGGTATTATATCAGCTATCTAGTTCCCATAGTTATAAGTTTAATTTTTCTTTTGATTTATTTGTTTTATTTAATTGAGGGTAGATAAGTGAAATGTAGGTAAACGTTTTTTTAATACTACCAAGTAAGCAAACAAACTTACGGCCCACCTAATGGGAAGCGGTTACCGTAGCCTATGGACGTTTACAAGACCAGAGGTGTCATACGCACGTTGCTGCTTATCTACCCTCAATTGTAATTATTTTTATGTAAAGCCATATTTTAATCCAAAAGTTTTGTATAAACACTTAGAATAACAATTTTATTATTAATATAGTCCCAAAAGTTATTATCCGAGTGGGATTTGAACCCACGACCTTCCCCTACAACTGCGCCATCGGTTTCTAATCTCACTCGACGAATAACTCAGGGACATTCTACTACGATACTTATGCGACCGTGGTTCCATCTACATCAAGGTCGTGGGTTCAAATCCCACTCGGATAATAACATTTGGGGCTATATGAAAAATCTTTGTGTAAACACTATAAAACTAATAAAAAATAATTTTATTATTGTTTATGTCGAATGCGACAGTTTGTCATCGGTCCATCGAGTGGGGGACCGTTTCGTCTTCCGGCTGGTGTTAGATTTAAGCTTTAATTGTTTCGAAACCAAAAAATATCGTTAATTGTAAATTAGTTAATAAGGAGATATCAGCATTATCATTAGGTAGTGGAATAAATAATTATTAAAATTAAATTAGAAATAAGGTTTTAAAGTATTCCCTTAGTCATAGATAAAGTCAAAGTCAAAAGGTATTTATTTAATAAAATCACAAGGATCACTTTGAAACGTCATAAGGGGCTGACAACTATCAAACAACTTCTCGCTCGCACGTTTCGACATGTTGAAAGATATAAAATCACTAAACTCATTTTCGAAAAATCGCAATCGACCATCTTGTGTTCAATCACATTGCACAAAGTTTAATAAAATTTAATTTTATTTTGATCGATAAGTACAAGTTTTCCTACTTAAAAGTTTGCTTATGTACGAAAACTAGTAAAGCAGACTTTTGAGTAGGAAAACATATATCGATCAAAATGAAATTTTTACTAAACTGTGTGCAATGTGATTGCACACAAGATGGTTGATTGCGATTTTTCGAAAATGAGTTTAGTGATTTTATATCTTTCAACATGTCGAAACGTGCGAGCGGGAGTCACATTAGCTCTTGTCTTCGCCTTATAGCTAGGTGACTCTAGGTGCCAGTTCCACGCGACCAAAGCCTAGAAGAACAGCCAACAAACTTACGGCTTGGTTCCTACCGTTCTTTTGTATGAACCTTGTTACAATATTGTTGGTATTCCCTTTCGAGATTCGAAAATGCTAAAGAAGCTCAAATTCAGGCCCTCACAGCTCAGTTGGTAGTAGCTCTAAGAGTAGTAGAGCTCTTTGTGTGTGTCTCGTCCGGGGAAGTACTACCACCACCCCTATTTCTGCCGCCAAGCAGCAACGCTGTGTTTCCGTTTGAAGAGTGTGGTTGCCGGTGTAATTACAGGCACATGAGGCTTAACATCTGTATGCCTCAAGCTGATGGACGCAGGGCAGTGCATCGTAGGGCACGTTCCTATCGTGCGTGACTTACGAGGCAATGCTTTGTTATAGGTGACGGTTACCACTTAACATCAGGTGGGCCATCTGCTTGTTCCAACAGATGGTGGTATAAAAAAAAAAAAAATAGCTCTGCCTTCTGCGCCGTAGGTTTTAGTAAAAATAAAAATATCACAAGGCGGGAGGGGGGGTGTAGTAAGATATCACGTGTATTTATTTCTAAACCGAAAAGCAGCTTTCTGTCTAGACATTTCTGTCATGGTCCTTAATTTCAGAATAAAATTCACAGTAGCACTGGTGGTCCAGTGGTAGCGGCCCCGCCTTCTGATCCTAAGGTCGTGGGTTCGAAACCGGTCGTGCACCAATGAGTTTTTCCGTTCAAAAATTTATGTGCACAATACCAGTACTCTCAACCGGTGAAGGTAAACATCGTGAGGAAACCGGCATGTCGTGGAACCGAAAAAGTTCTATAACATGTGTCAAATGCTCGAAAGGAGCCTCTTGAGGCGCATTTAAAATCCTTTCACCACACTGTTTCGAAAGAAACTAGTGACACGACAAGAAGAAGAAGAAGAATAATAAAATTAGATTATACCTTTTACCTGTCTTTAGATAATATTATAAGAAAAATTAAGATTCTTTGTAGTGAAATGAACTGCAGCAGATGAACACTTTAACACCTCTTATTTATTCGTAGAAGTCATTACAGTAGGTACTAAAAAGTACACGTGATCTTAGATTTTTAGTCTTAAACCTCACTATGTATTTTCAAAGGGGGGGGGGGGGGTTGGGGGGTGGTTTAAAGAATGCTAAAAAAACATCATGTGATTAATGGACGGCCCCTTACTCGTTTGTACCTTAGTTCGACCCGTGATCATGGCGCGTGCAACTGTGCTGTAATATCAGGAAACAATCAAACTTACAAATAATTGTAAATATCCCGTTTTAAATGAAAATAATATTCATAACCATGATAGTTTCAAAAGTTAGACTTAATGCCATTAAAGCCTAAGAGCTGATTTCACCACGCTCTGTTGGATTACCAAAGGATTAAAGGGCCGATTACCAAAGGATTAAAGGGCCGTTAAATATGTCAAAATGTACGCGTTTGACAGCTAAGGTTAGATTTAACGGCATGTTAATCCTTGATTAGTAACTAACAGAGCATGAAATCAGCTCTAAGGGGCCCTTAGCGACAAAGATGAATAAAGTCATTAAACTTTATAAATGTTCATCTACTTGTGACGTCTCGAATATAAGTTCACAGCAAACTTACTGAGGATGCGTTTTGGGGCTCAGTACCCCAAGTCTTCAGTTCAGTAGAATAATTCAATTCATTCTTACAAATCGTGTCTGAATCTTAGAGCTGATTTCACCATGCTCTGTTGGATTACCAAAGGATTAAAGGGCCGTTAAATATGTCAAAATGTTCGCGTTTGACATCTAAGGTTAGATTTAACGGCCTGTTAATCCTTGATTAGTAACTAACAGAGCATGTTGAAATCAGCTCTTAACCTAACATGCAAAAAAATAAAAATAAACAATTTAATTAACATAATGTCCCCAGTGAAATTTAAATACAATAACTATACAATTCGCAATATTGAATGTCAACAATAATTATATGACACTTCTGAAAATCTAAAAATTCTTCAATCGAATAGAAACACCCCTCCAACAAGAGCTTTTTCAGTTGAGAGATAAATTTGATAGGGCTCTTTAGGGCCGCTTTCACCATGCTCTGATGGTGAAAGCGGCCTTAAGAAAGGTCTTAGATTAAGAAAGGATTAAAGGGCCGTTAAATATGTAAAAAATTTCGCGTTTGATATCTAAGGTTAGATTTAACGGTCTTTTAATCCATGATTAGTAACTAACAGAGCATGGTGAAACCGGCCCTTAAACATTTAAATTCTACCGGTAGTGCATTAAACATTTTAACCGCTTGATACCGACAAGTGTTTTACGATTTGTAATCTTGGAGTAAAAGGTATATCGAGATCCTTCCTCTCACGAACTCACGAGTTTCCACACAAAAAAGGCCTGACTCAGAAAACTCAGATTTGGGGTAGGCACTGTTCAATCCGTATTCGGACACGTAGGGCGTATCAACTACTGGGATATTAAAAAATCGCAGTTTTCCTTGAGTGTAGGTAAACACTATAAAAACTAATTAATAGTAATAGGTTAGTGATGTTTTTCGTGGATCAAAACTAAGAGTCCAACTTTTTTTCTAGAAAGTGCTGCCTTATCAGAGCCTTGATCGCAAGTTCACATTTGAGGCGTTAACGTATCGTAGCGATATTCGACCTTTTTCTATTGCTGTTAGGAATACGATACGCGACTAATTTCAAATTTAAAAGCCAAACTACTGAACCGATTTTGGTGAAATTTCTCTCAATTTTTTTTTTTTAATAAATGATGGAGTTATGTGGTAACAAACATAAAAACAATCTTATTTTGAAGTGTGTTAAAAAGATGGAAACTGACGTTCAGAAACAGAGATTCTCTTAAAACAAAAAACAAAGGAAAACAGTTTAAATTCAAATTTTCCACTAAATATTTTTTCCACTTGATAAAAATAGAAAATCTATTAAACATTAAAAACAAAATAATACAGTTTTAATTCTAACTAAAAATAATATACACAAATCACATATTGTTTATGGTAACTTTTTAACAACCGCTAATGTACTCTGAAAATTTGTTGATTCCGATTTTTCATAACATTCAGTGATTGAATATATTTAAACACTAGCGGCCTTTCCCAGCTTCGCATGGGTGGACATAAATTTTTTCAACGTTTTAGGATAAACTTAGACCGTGGTGGGTTCGAGTCACTTCTAACTCGCGCCTTGCCCGGGCCCGCGCTGGGTGAGAACGCGCCCCGTGACCTTATATTTTTTAAATCTTTTGAATGGAATGTCCGATTTCAAAAATTCAAGAAGTAATGTATAGGTATTGAACCAGTCTTGAATATGAAAAGATTTATTTGGATAAGGATTAATACCAAGGTACAAATAAAGACCCTTTTCTAGCGGCGGCATTTCAATTAAATTTTTATAATAAAAGAACACTTATTGTGACATAACTATAATAGTTAGACATATGCTGTCGCGACATTTTTTGTAGATGATGACGTGTTCTGTAAAATCGTAGTACATTATTTTGTTCTATCATCAATAGTTTTCGCAGCGCACGCGATGTAAGGTTTTCTTTTTCCACCTTGGGTTACATTATTAGAGTTTTAGTAAGGATCCCTGATTTTTTTGAAAATATAATATAGCCTATGTTACTCAGGGATAATGTAGCATTCTAATGGTGAAAGAATTTTTGAAATCGGACCAGTAGTTTTTTAGCCTATTCGTTACATACAAAACAACAAAACAACAAAACAACAAAACAACAAAAATACAAATCTTTTCTCTTTATAATATTAGTGTAGATTTACAAATGTGCGAGCGAGAGCTGAATGAAGAGGACGCGGTTGTCAGCGCCTTAAGATATGTAGCTTAAAAAAAGTGGCTGGGCTCTGATAATGTGGTGGCGTGATAAGTAGGTTAGATACCTACCAACTCTTTCTCTAAGTAGATTTCAATCTCTTCTCTTAGCAAACCTGTCTTATTAAATGGAAATGGGAATGTAATTCAAATCTTTAACAGTTTTTTTTATCATTTTCTCAAGCACTCAAGGCTTAACACCTGTACCCCAAGTATGAGTTGTGTTTACCATATTTGGTTTCTCGTTTTTCGGTCTTGTTCCTTGTTCATTGCGGGTTTTGTATGAAGACGCGATAGACATACCGATACAGAACTTTATGTTGCAAGAATGATTAAAATTAGTAGTAGAACATAAAGTTCCGTATCGGTATCTCTATCGCGTCTTCATACAAAACCCGCAATGAACACGAAACAAAAACGAAAAACCAAATATGGTAAACACAACTCATACTTGGGGTACTGTATGCCTCAAGTTGATGGACGCAATGCAATGCATCGTAGGGAGCTTTTATATCGTGCGTGACTTGCGAGGCAATGCTTTGTGGAAGTTGATTGTTACCACTTAACATCATGTGGGTCATTTGCTTGATCCATTAGCAAGTCGTTTAAAAAATATATGTTTGTACGAAAACTTGTCCAAATTATATTTTTGCTGATCCTATAATGGTATTCTCCTACACTTTGTTGCTTGCGATTTTTGATAAGTTCCTTCAATCATCAGATCTTCATCAATCAAAGTGATTGTTATAGCGGCGCGCTGATGTTAAAAAAAGAAAGATAATTTAGATCTACAACATGTAACATAATACCCCTATAACCCCGGAAACAGGGTATTCTACAGGTCATGGCGGACAACTTTTGTTTTACGACTTTTGAAATTTCGTAGTTTTTCATTCATGAAATGCCTCTTAAACGTTCCTCCAATATGAAACTAAACACACCATGAGGCAGCCCTATTCACAGCTGTTTGTACGTTCCGTGCGTGCGTGACCTTGGTACTTACGTGAACAGTATCAGGGGTGTTGAAAATTTCTGACACAATATTAATTTTATTTTTGTATGGGGATTTCGAAAACGATACATTCAACCTTTGCACACGTCAAAGTATTCCAGTGCTTGGTCTGATCACTTGGTCTTTGGCCTTATAGGGGTATTATGTTACACGTTGTATGATAGTTATTGATAGATCTTTCAATAAAGATGAACAAATTGATTTTCATTCCCATTTCGGTTTTACGATGAGAAATCTTTAATCTTACAAACTAAAAGCGTCGCTCACTTAGGTGCAACTTTACCATGCCCCTATTTACGGGTCGCTGTAATGCCTGAGACCTTTAGATGAGTAGAATTTCTCAACAGGGCTTAAAAAGCTACTGCCGAAAACGAAAGGTGCATAAACAACTCTTAAAACCCCGTATCGAGACAAAATCGCTTTAAAATCAATATAGGTACAATGTGTTCCAATACTTGTGTTTAGAAACTTCAGGGGGCTAATTTATTCATATTGATGGGTACTTTAGCCCCCTGAAGTTTATATACACAAGTATTTGAATCCCTTATATATACATAATATACAAGAATTTTAAAGCTTCTGGAATTGTTTATGCCTGTAGTTTTCTGGCGTAGTTTTTTAACACCATGCTTACCTTCTCAGCCTAGACGGTCTGTAAAGTACCCTATGGTTTTCACGTGTGTGATATCGGTGATGGAAAACACTAAGAGCGGGAACTCTTTAAGATCCGGTACAAATGAGACACGGCAGAGGAATTTAAATTCTATGTTCACTAATTATCGTTTGAAATAACGTCTTAAAGGACATGCAATTGATAGAGGCAAAGAAACCGTTTCAAATGTTCAACCGTTTGAAATTGTCTGAAGTTTTTCAGCGCCTTATGGGGCTGACAACTATCAAACAATTTCTCGCTCGCACGTTTCGACAAGTTGAAAGATATAAAATCACTACATGTATCGATCAAACGGATTTTTTTACTAAACTGTGTGCAATGTGATTGCACACAAGATGGTTGATTGCGATTTTTCGATAATGAGTTTATTGATTTTATATCTTTTAACATGTCGAAACGTGCGAGCGAGAGTCACATTAGCTCTTGTCTTCGCCTTAACATAAAATGGACCATCTTCCTCCATGAGAAACAACGAGAACGTTCCAACAAAAGACGATACTTTTGAAACAAATGAAATTCAAAAAACTTTGAATCTCAACTCAGTTTTTTTATTGTATGTGGAACAATGGATTTCTACATACAATTGAATTGCTAAATACACTTTATTCCAATTAGATAAGATACAAAATACATCGGCAAATTTAAAATCCCCTACCGTGTACGCTTTAAGTAAGATTTTAATTACTAGGTACCTTGTTGATCGAGAGTACCTACCTATTTGATTAATTACATAAGTAGGTATACATAATTGTGATCGTTGTAGTATTACCATTTTGATTAAACGCACAACCTTTTATATTAAAATGAGTTTTTTATTTACCTACCTACTGAGATTCCTACGTACTACCCTGCACCTAGTATTCTCTTATCTGTGCCTGCACTATTTCGTTTATTACTACACTATAGTATAAAAGATTTGTATATTTGTAACAAATAAACTCAAAAACTACTGGTCCGATTTCAAAAATTCTTTCACCATAAAGGCGGAATACACATGACTGTAGGTGGCACACTTGCATAAAAGCTACTTGCACATGCCACCTGCTTCCATCTGTATACGCTAACTGGCATGCCTGTATCTGCCACGCTAGTAGTTAGCCCAACATTTGATTTTCTGTCAGCTACAGGCCTCTAAAGAATAGTACTCTGTGGCTACACTCATGCAACGTGAGGGAGGGGTCGCGGGGTGCTACGAAACCGGCAAATACAGGCATGCAAGGACGCAAAATAAACTAACTTGCAAATCTATCCACGTTGCGCTAGTAACTTCTACATACCGTTAACAAGCATGCCCGGTACTGTTCCATTTTACAGGGATGTGTACTACAGCCGCCTTTAGAATGCTATATTATCCCTGCGTCACATAGGTTATATTTAAAGTGATAAAAAAAGAAATGTCCAACCGTGCGAAGCCGGGACAGGCCGCTAGTCTTTTATACTGATGGTACAGGCAGATGGCCCACTCGCCTATGACAAAGCGTTGCCTCGCAAGGCACGTGCTTTACGATGTAAGTAAGGTCCTGCGTCCTTCAACTTGAGGGATACAGATGTTAAGCCTCATGTAGGTACCTGTAATTACACCGGCAACCACACTCTGAAACCGAAACAGCGTTGCTGCTTGGCTACAGAAAAAGGCGTGGTGGTAGTACTTCCCCGGACGAGCCCTTCACAAGAGCTCTACTAGGTACTCTTAAAAATATTTATTATTATTTATTTATTTATCATTTAATGAACAAAACACAACGTTAGAGCACTAAAGGAGTTAGAGGCTAAATGCGCAAGCATTTTCTACCAGCCCCCCTAAGTAGTGGTATATAAAACAAGAGAGTAGGTAAGGTTATCGTTTTATTATTGCAACAATATGTTTATGTAAACAAGTATGGTGTAGGTAAGTAGGTATAGTTTTTGCTGGTGTCTGACCGAGATAAGACGAGCCATGCAACCACAATAAGGTAAATAAACAATAGAAACTTATTTTGCATAAGAGGAAGTTGCAAACCTTCGCAAACAAAACAAACCTGTGTTCAAAACATTACCTAGGTACCGACTTAGTTCCTAGAGGCCTTAGAGCGAGTAAAGGAAATAAGGATTTAGAAAACCTTTTAATGCGAAGACAAGAGCTAATGTGACTCTCGCTCGCACGTTTCGACATGTTGAAAGATATAAAATCACATAACTCATTTTCGAAAAATCGCAATCAACCATTTTGTGTGCAATCACCGCAATCACATTGCACACAGTTTAGTAAAAATTTCATTTTGATCGATACAAGTTTTCCTACTTAAAAGTTAGCTTATGTACGAAAACTAGTAAAGCAAACTTTTGAGTAGGAAAACATGTGTCGATCAAAATGATTTTTTTACTAAACTGTGTGCAATGTGATTGCACACAAAATGGTTGATTGCGATTTTTCGAAAATGAGTTTAGTGATTTAATATCTTTCAACATGTCGAAACGTGCGAGCGAGAAGTTGTTTGATAGTTGTCAGCCCCTTAAGTAGGTACCCCGTTTACACTCAGCTCATGTCTGTGGTCTCTGCACATTTAGAGACATGAGCAGGGACTTGGGCAACGCGATAATGAAAACAGGCCATTTCCAAATCCGCTCGCGTTGCCCGTGTTGCGTGAACACATTGCCGGCGACGCTGCCGCAGACATGGACGGCAACATTTCCGTCCACGCGAATGTCTAAATGTAAACGCAGTAGGTATAAGAAATGTACCTACCTATAGGGGAGGCCTATGTCCAGGCCGACGATTTATTTATTAAGGATTGCCAACAAAAGATAAACAAAATTGCAATAAATTCCATACAGTTTAGATTATATCAGGTGCTCTTTCAATAATAGGCAACCACAGCATATGCGGCGCAGCTACCGAGGGGCTAGACACAGCCGTGCACCAGGGCCCACGAGCTCAGACGGCCCTCGGACCCTGACCAGCGAACCTCGTATTGAACTAGCTAAAATGTTTCCTATCTTCGGAACGTAAATAAAATAGGCACCAACACGACTCATGACAACTCATTGCAAGAATACCTACAGGGAAATATCTAAGTTACGACTTCTGTTCGTCGTTGTGGAGTCAATAATTACCTACCTAAGAGTTGTAGAGCTCTGAGTGTGGCTCGTCCGGGGAAGTACTACCACCACGCCTTTTTCTGCCGCCAAGCAGCGTTGCTGTGCTTCCGTTTGAGGAGTGTGGTTGCTGGTGTAATTACAGGCATATGAGGCTTAACATCTGTACCTATGCCTCAAGTTGATGGACGCAGGGCAGTGCATCGTAGGGCACGTTCCTACCGTGCGCGTGCGTGACTTACGAGGTAATGCTTTGTTATAGGTGATGGTTACCACTTAACATCAGGTGGGCCATCTGCTTGTTCCACCAGGTAGTTGTATAAAAAAACCTAAGTATATCTTTTGATTTGATAAAATCCTAAACAGTTAATCAGTTAGGGCGTTATATTATTTATTTAATTATAATTATATAAAATTAAAACAAAGGTTTGCTAGAATTGAATATTTTATTACAAAAACGGAGAAGACTTATTTCAATGATGAAAATGGCATAAAAGACGAAGAAGAAAGATCATTAGGTTTTTTTTATTATTTAAGAGCTTTGTCGCTAATAGGATTCAGTTCAAATACTTTTTAATAAAAGCATCATGTGCGAGGATCTTTGTAAAGCCGGCAATACCGCCGTTTGCGCAAAGACCTGCACCGTTCGGCGCTATCGACGCGACGCCGCGAAGGTAGTACCGCTCGTCTTCGGCTTCTGACACGGGAAAGGAAAGACCATTGCCTGTGTCGCCTCTGCAGATCCCCGTGTCGGCTGCAAGAATAATTATGTAATTTTTTTGCAGAAGAAAACCGACGCCTTACACTTCTTTTTGACTTTTTTTATGAAAGCGGCTGACAAACGGGTCACGGCACACCTAATGTGCCCACCACGACAACACTAGGGGTGTTTTCGTTGCTTTGCCTGCCCTGAACGACTTTTATTTATTTAAAACTTTCACACAAAACAATGTAGTGCTAGGAGGACTTAATGCTCATAGCATTGTCTACCAGTCATCCTGGGCGTGCAAAAAGATGGTGGAGAAGGAACTTTTTTTTTTTCAAAGAAAGTTGTGTTAGATAAGTAGCACTATTTATAACTCAAGAACGGCTGAACCGATTTGGCTGAAAATTGGTGAGGAGGTAGCTTAGAACCAGGAGACGGACATAGGATATTTATCCCGACTTTTTTTTACTTTTTTTTATATATTTTACCCTCAATCGAAGAAGGAAGAACAATCGAAGAGGCAGAAACTTCAAGTCGTCAGTTAGTACCTGTTTCTTCTGATAAAATTACGTGACTCAAGATTGTTCCATGGGGAAGAAAATACATTTTTTTTTATAAAAGATGTTGCCAATCATATTAATAATCCATTCTTTTATTTGTAAGTATTCTAAAGTAAACGTGCGCGAGCGGAGCCGCGGGTAAGAGCTAGTATAAAATTAAAACAAAGGTTTGCTAGAATTGAATATTTTATTACAAAAAAGTAGAAGACATAATTCAACGATGAAAACTGCATAAAAGACGAAGATCATTAAGATAAGATTCAGTTCAAATATTTTTTAATAAAATCCTCATGTGTGCGGATCTTTGTAAAGCCGGCAATACCGCCTATTCCGCAAAGACCTTCACCGTTCGGCGCTATCGACGCGACGCCGCGAAGGTAGTACCTCTCGTCTTCGGCTTCTGACACGGGGAAGGAAAGACCACCGCCTGCGTCGCCTTTGCAGATCCCCGTGCCGGCTGCAAGAATAATTATGTAAAACCCTTTTTTTGTGATTGAAGGAAGAAGCACAATATTAGTTTTCTACACTAATATTATAAAGAGGTAAACTTTGTATTTTTGTATTTTTGTATTTTTGTATGTAACGAATAGGCTCAAAAACTACTGGTCCGATTTCAAAAATTCTTTCACCATTAGAATGCTACATTATCCCTGAGTAACATAGGCTATATTATATTTTCAAAATAATCAGGGATCCTTATTAAAACTTCAATAATGTAACCCAAGGTGGAAAACAAAAAACCTTACATCGCGTGCGCTGCGAAAACTATTGAAGATAGAACAAAATAATGTACTACGATTTTGTAGAACACGTTATCATCTACAAAAAATGTCGCGACAGCATATGTCTAACTATTATAGTTATGTCACAATAAGTGTTCTTTTATTATAAAAAAATAATTGAAATGCCTCCGCTAGAAAAGGGTCTTTATTTGTACCTTGGTATTAATCCTTATCCAAATAAATCATTTCATAATTAAGACGGTTTCAATACCTATAGATTACTTCTTAAATTTTTCAAATCGGACTTTCCATTCAAAAGATATGACGAAATTAAAAATGTTAACGGGTCTACGGGTCTCGCGCGGGGTGCGATTTCACTCACTTAAGGAGAAGCGCGTGCAAATGTATGAAATAAGTAGACGCGAGGCTTGAATCCACGGTTTAAGTTTATCCTAAAATGTTCAAAAAATTTATGACCACCCATGCGAAGCTGGGACAGGCCGCTAGTCTTAAATAAAATATAATAAAAAAGTAGGTATGTAGTCATAATCACAACTACGCCATTTTGCTTACCTAGACGTTTCGCAAATAGTAATTTGGTGACTTAGGTCTTCTACAAACTTGTATTTTTTCATGAGTATGGGGAAGAAATGATCTCGAAAAGCGAGCAGTCCGAGAAACCCAAGGCTCCAGTAGATGCGGATGAGCTTGATTCCGGTGTCGAGAGGAGCGGTGGTAAAATTTTGACGCCGGGATCTTCAGAACATTCCCCATTGTAAAGGCGATAGAATACGTACAGAGAACCAACGTGTCGCGGCGTTGACTGAGCGGCTCTAGCGTACCTACTAGGGCATGCAGTATCGATACTTTTTTTCAGTACCGGTAATTTTCGGCCGATACTGGCTCAGTACCGGTAATTCCCGGTACTTTCGATACTTTCGATACTGAGCTAATTATCTTAAATTAACTAACTGTATAGTCGTAAAATGAAACAAAAACTGTAGTACATAAAATAACTTAAGATTATTCGTTTTTTTATGTGATTTAGAACAATAATATCACTTACACACAACAATCAAAATAGGTGAGATCAAGCTAAAGAGAATAATCATAAAATGAATGAACAACTGGAATGAACAGTAACAAACTGTTATCTAACTAAATCAATAATTCATATAGTAGGTATTTATTTAGAACCGAAGTACCAAGTGTGGTTATTATATCTTTTTTAAACTACCCCCTTTTATTTACCCTTATGTTTGTTGGTTGTCACAATCCAAAATTTGATTATTGTAGTATTTCTGGTTTTAAAGTAAACGTGCGATCATTAAATAATTGTTTATAAAAATATCAAAACAAAAAAATCCATGACATGAAAACAACATGAAAATAAATCCCTATCCTAAACCTAAGACTGTAAAAACAGAATTCAAACCTGACTAGAGAGAGATGCCCTAGATCTGGTCAGCCTCAGACGTCTACGACTAAAACAATGAAAAGGTGTGTAATCTCATTAGGGAAAACCGAAGACTGATCATCAAGAAGATTGCACACACTGCGATCATCTCCTATGAACATACAAAAAACATAATTGTCAATTAACTTGGATTTTCTAAAGTCTCAGCTAGGTTGGTCCCCATGTTGCTCTTAGTTGAGCAAAAGCGCGTTGAGCTCACAAAATCTTGCGACTGTATTGTCATGTTTGAGGCTGACCCTCAAGATTTTCATAGCAGATTAGATAACAGATGTAATCTGAGTTCACCACTGTGGAAAAAACCGATAAACCTACCACAAAGAAAGCGCAATCAGTTTTGTCGGCTGGCAAGAAGTCAATTGTCAGTTTTTTGAGATGCTAAGGGTGTCATCATGGTTGACCACCTCGCTAAGGGTGAAACCATTAGCTCGGCATATTACTTAACCCTTTTGCGTCGGTCGTTAGAAGAAATTAAAAAGAAATGCCCAAGATTACTGAGATAGAAAATCTTGTTTAATCTGGATGGATTGAATCCATGCCTCAACTTCAAGATTGTGGTTTTTACGTAGCTTATTTTCCTGATTTGGCCTTGTCTTTTAGACTTTCATCTGTTCCCAAACCTCAAAAAACAATTCGGTGGCCAAAAATTTTCATCAAATGAAGAGGTCGAAAAATGTGTAATTGGATATTTTATTTATTTGTTTTAGGAAATCCGACAGCGTATTAAAACTTAAATTCTTAACTACGTAATCGATATACTTAAAATTGTTTGGATTTAATTAGAAGGTTGTTCTATGTAGGTTCATAAGTCGTTAAAACATAGAAATATAAATAGACAAGTTAAACTGAACGCAGTGCTAGTGTTTTCTTATGGAAATTGATGTATATCGTACTAGAAAATATCGACAGATTATAAGTGATATCGAGTATCGAAAGTATCGAAAGTACCGGTACTGGCTTTGTGGAGTACCGGTACTGATCAGTATCGAAATTACCGGGAATTTCGATACTGATCAGTACCGGGAGCATGCCCTAGTACCTACCTATCGGGTGCTTTGGATCGTAGAATGATGATTGTAATGGCTCTTCAGTCGACTAGTTCTTCGAAAGGATTTAAGATTGTGATTCAACTGACGAAATCCTTTTTGACTTTTACTTTAATGTTCTTTAGTGTCAAGTACATGTACACATCAGTACCTACCCCTAAAATAGTAGGTAGAAGAATCCCCGCGGTCACGTTTGCACCATTGATTTGCGTATTACGTATTTGCTTTTTATTTATAGCGCCCTCTGTTAATTCGCTGCCAGTACTATTATGCTAACTAGCTAGCGGAGGTCGAACTGGTTCACCACTCTTGTACCACATTTGTGTGTGGCGCTACTTTATCGGAGAATATATCGATCGGGCGGAGCTCGGCTAGCGAAAATAACCGATCGCTCAAGGATTTCCTTAGTTGTCCCGACCTTAATGGTGCAGACGTAACTAGTTAGTTATGTTTGCACCATTGATTGATAGGGAAAAAAAAACAGACAAACAGACGAATCTTACGTTTCTGAGATCCCGCGCAAAACTTGTCAGAAGTAATATATTCTCGAAACTCTACGGGTGCTTTGGATATGCAGGTCTCCACATCCATGTAGGGTAGGTTTCCCACATGCAGTGTCGGTGATATATTGCCTTGTGCATCCATCCCCCAGGTGCCTATCTGAAAGCAAGAAGAAGGACCTTAGACCAGCACATCAGTAGCGTGCTATCTCTTCTTGTCGTCACTAGCATATTTCGAATGAGTTTAAAAGGGCGTGAGTTTTTTTTTTATACAGCTAGCTGATGTTATGTGGTAACCATCACCTTTATCAAACCATTACGTAAGTCACGCACGATAGGAACGTGCCCTACGATGCACTGCCCTGCGTCCATCAACTTGAGGCATACAGATGTTATGCCTCATGTGCCCGTAATTACACCGGCAACCACACTCTTCAAACCAAAACACAGCAGGTAGTACCTACCTACCAAAACACAGTAGGTAGTACCTACCTACCTACTTCCCCGGACAAGCCACACACAAAGAGCTCTACCTACCTACTTACTAGTCTTAAATGAAATAGACTTTTTTTGCGCTCATGACACATGTTGTATTCCAAATGAATACAAGGCACCTAAAAATTCTCCAGTAGTTCTAAAAAAAGCGAAAGTTAATTTTGTTTGGATCTCAATTGGACCGATTTGGATGAATAATTCATTTATTCGTTTGTAAACACAGGTTATTTTTACATACAAGTAGATGGTAAGCATGAATAAACACTGATCTCTGTGTTTTACCTGGCGGCATACAAAAATTCAAGAGCGAGTAAAATTAAATTGTGATGTCCCTAAAAAAAAAACAATATTAAGTCTCAAGGTATGAAACTTGGAACAAATAAAGTTTGTAACCTAAATTAACATAGGTAGGCTACATTTTATCTCTAAACTTAGCGGGAACTGACAGAAAGCATAATTAAACGCAGTAAATAATAACGCCTGAAATATTAATGTTAGCAAACATAGCTACGGGTGGTTGTTAGTAAAATAAAAAAAGTTTGTAAGTATGGATGGATGGATGTTTGTTACTCTTTCACGTAAAAACTACTGAATGGATTTTAATGAAACTTTACAATAATATAGCTTATACATCAGAATAACACATAGGCTACAATTTATAAAGATATTGTGTGAATTGTCCAAAATATGACGATAAGTGTCAAGTAGGAAAAAATCTACCATCTGCGAGCTATTCTGGCGTGCGCCAAAACCGCTAGAGTTACAAAAATGTAATGTACATGATGGAAATGTTTATCTAAAATAGTCCTAGAAAAAAGCCCGCCACAGTATATATCTATATCTTATGCGTAAACCATTATAGCTAATACTAATCCTGCGCAGACGAAGTCGCGGGCACCACCTTGTAAAAAATAAAAACTTTGTCACATTAGCAAATATTTTGTAGGTTTGTACCTTTCCTTGGTTCCCAGCTTGAAGTTGCTGGTTATCCAGCTGGGGATCGAAACTCAGACACACTGGCTTGACGAAACTGTTGTATGTGAATTGACTGGTCACTACTACCATTGCGATGTCGTCTTGGTAGTTTGCAGCGGCACCGTAAAATCGTGGGGGTAAATGTATTTCTTTTACCTAAAACAAATATTTAATTCTTCAGGTATCAGGTCAGGTCAGGCCGTTTTTGTTTGGAGACTCGCGAGTTCTAAGCATGCCCGATAGAGACCCAGATGACACAGAAAATTTTAATTCTGGACCTGTTTGGCCCACACAACACAGAGGAGACTAATTTGGCCTTTAACATGATCTCTGTATTTTTTCTACTTTTCTGTTTTTGTGTATTGTTTTCTCTGTTGTTATTTCTGTGTTCTATGTGTATTGTGTGTCAAATAAATGTATCTTTCTTTTCTTTCTTTTTTTTCTTTCTTTCTAAACACTAAACTCAGACTTCAGGTACGGGTCCAGACAAGAAGCTTCCTGGTGGCAGAATACATTTTGTTATACAACTTCTGATGATACAGTTGGCTCGGCTGATGGTTAGTGGTGACCAACACCTGTAACAAAGCATTACCTCGCAACTCACGCATATGCACGTGCACTACGATGCACTGCCCTGCGTCTATCAACTTGAGGCAGACAGATGTTTAGCCTCATGTGACTGTACATTTCACATTTCACTGTCAACCACACCCTTAAAAAAAACACAGCAGCGCTGGCAGAAATAGGTATGTTGGTACTACATCCCCGACAAACCACACACAAAGAGCTCTACAGCTCTATAAATTATCATGATGACTTGTATGAGAAGTGCCGAAGACCGGGCTCAGTGGCACGTCTTGAGAAAGAACTACGTTTAGCAGTGGACTAATAGGTTATCGGTAGAAAATGATGATCTTATCAACCTGGTCTTCTAGTGTCTGAAGGCTTAACAGTGAGGATGGTAAGGTCCTGGGCAAGCCTGCTCCATCAAAAGCATGTGCTTATTGCCTGCCAGGTATCACTTAATTCGCTTGGCACCACACTGGAGCTTCAATATTATATTACATTGTAACAAGGATCATACAAAAGAACGGTAGGAGCCAAGCCGTAAGTTTGTTGCCTGTTCTTTTCGCTTGTTCATGTGGAACTGGCACCTAGATTCACTTAGTTTTCAGACGTTTCAAAGAGGTCCTTGAGATTCGACTGGATAAAAACCTTTTGACTTTAGCTTTGGGTGAAAAAAAATCCAATTGCTTCTGCTAAAACTCACGTCAGACCTCTGGGCCTCATCAACTTTGTTGTTCCACGGGCGATACAGCTTCCCGACAGCCACCGCGTAGTCAGACGCTGGAAGCTGCTTCTTCAACTCAGACCAGAAGCAATGGGCAGCTGGAACCAGACAAACGTTATTTGATCTAGTGGTAACGACCCTACCTTCGGATTCTGAGGAATTGGGTTCGAATCCTGTCGTACACCATGGATTATGCTCTTTGAAAAGTTTATGTGCTCAATGCCAGTGCTCTTAATCGGTAAAGGATGTTTTCCGTGAGGAAAACAGTTAGTAGGTATTCTAACAGCTGCGATGCGCCAGTAGGTACTCTCAAACGGTGAAGGAAAACCTCGTGAAGAAAAAAACCACCATGTCATATAACCTTAAATATTCTAAAACATTCGTTAAGTGTCAAGGAGCCACGTTGAGGAGCAGTTAAAATAATTTCAACACACTGTTTCAAAAGAACTAGTGACAAGCCAGAAGAACACAGCTGCGATGGGCTTGCAACCTTGTGCTTATTAGACACATTCTTTTAGCAAAAAGTTTCGGTCAATGTAAAATTACTTATCATGCCGCTATTGTGGCTAGATATAAACTAATGTGTAATGTATGTGTGTAAGGAGCTAATTATTTTATAAGTTACTATCTTAACATGCTCTGGGACTCGATAGTAGAATATCCATACATGCAGTAATGTCAACTGTCATGCGCAACATAATGTCAACATTGGAGATTGTCACGCCCACGGGGGTTTTTCGGTGGGAAAATGGGATTGTGAAGGAGAGGATGTTACTGTATAATCTGCAGATAATTTACTGAATAAAAGCAGACCAACTAAACAGTTTATTTAATATTATTACGCAGACTTTTTCATGTATAGGTACGCTATTTAAAAATATCAATAAGTAATTATATAATACTAGCGCCCTGTCCCAGCTTCGCATGGGTGGTCATAAATTTTTTGAACATTTTAGGATAAACTTAGACCGTGGGTTCGAGCCTCGTGTCTACTAATTTCATACATTTGCACGTCCTTCTCCTTGAGTGAGTGAAATCGCACCCCGAGCGTGACCCGTGGACCCGTTAACATTTTTAATTTCGTCATATCTTTTGAATGGAATGTCCGATTTGAAAAATTTAAGAAGTAATCTATAGGTATTGAAACCGTCTTAATTGTGAAATGATTTATTTGGATAAGGATTAATACCAAGGTACAAATAAACACCCTTTTCTAACGGCGGCATTTCAATTATTTTTTTATAATAAAAGAACACTTATTGTGACATAACTATAATAGTTACACATATGCTGTCGCGACATTTTTTGTAGATAATGATGTGTTCTGCAAAGTCGTAGTACATTATTTTGTTCTATCATCAATAGTTTTCGCAGCGCACGCGATGTAAGGTTTTCTTTTTCCACCTTGGGTTACATTATTGGAGTTTTAGTAAGGATCCCTGATTTTTTTGATAATATTATATAGCCTATGTTACTCAGGGATAATGTAGCATTCTAATGGTGAAAGAATTTTTGAAACCGGACCAGTATTTTTTGAGCCTATTCGTTACATACAAACAACAACAAAAATACAAATCTTTTCTCTTTATAATATTAGTGTAGATAAATAAAACTAAAAAACTTTTTTAAAAGCAATACTTAAATGCGCAGCTAACCATGCTTTGTCATCCAAACTAATGTCTTTTTCTCTTGTGTACTAGTATTCTCTTATCTGTGTCTTGGGTGACAACTTTAGAATATAACAATGCGTTTTTGTTGCACGTCCGGAACGGACAAACTGTTAAAATTGTACATAACCATAGCTATAAGATCTTTTTTGTACTACAGTTATACAATTAATATTTTCTGATTTCTGTTTTCTGAAACATGTATAAAAAATTTCAGCAAAATCGCTTGAACGATATTTGCTTCAAAATTGAGTTGCAAGATTTCACCCAAACAAACATATTTACATACCTATACATACATTGCAAGTAAAATAACTGCTTGTAAATAAACTTGAATCTGACCTGATATGACTATGTCGTTGCGAACGAGCGATCCTCCGCAGATCATCATGTAAGGTTCTCTGGTCTTTGAGTAGATGATAGCTTGCCAGGGAATCTCTCCTCTCTTCGCGGCCACATCTCGCAACGTACGGCCCGATGACGTGACTACTCCACATTCTGCAGACGGTACTGAGACAAACGCTACAGTTTAAAACTTGAATAGAATATAACAGTATATTAACACATAAGGTGCTCCGGGGTAAGACCGGACGGTTTTTTAGCAAACCATTCGTATGTTGCAAAATATTTTTTTTCTCGACTATGAAAATGTTGGCGAACCTAAAATTTTGTTTGAGCTTTGTATAAAAGACAGGTTTATAAATCGGTTTATCCGATAACCCTCTAAACACAACGGTGGCCGAGTTATAAAGGATTAAAGTGAAAGTAATTTTTATAAAACCACGGGAAAGATCGGACCTTGACGGGGTAACATCGGACTACATTCTAAAATCGCCTCTGTAGCTCCAAACATAAGCTACCTATAATGAAAATATCCGGTTTTATCCAATAATAAAGCATCGATATCGATTTTCGAGATACTGTTTCAACGACAAAAGTGAGAGGCAAAATATTGTTTTTTTCATTCTTATAATCCGATGTTACCCCGGTTCAGAAAAAATGTAGATTCTATGTTTCTCAAACTTTGATACCTCCACTCTAACTATGGTGCGTAGGTAGGAATACGGAGATACAAAGGTTTAGCAAGCACCTCATAGTTGGTTTTAATAGCTAACCAGCCTGATTTAATGAAGCAAATGAGATCTAGTTAATAAATTATTAACCATAAATTACTTATTTCTATTAAAGTTCTTCAAATCTTTTTTGAGTAGGAAGTCGCTCGCAGAGATTTTTTTTGTAGTTTCTAGTCATAATAATAAATATAAAATAGTAAAATAAACTGAAGCAAACACACCATAGCTAAAAGTGCATGGTATTACGTACCGTACATACATAATTACAGCTTTTAGCTTTATTAACAGGCAAATTGGTTCATAAAATAAAAAAAAATTGAGCGACGTAGGTAGGTACTACCACTAGCAAATGCCTTTTTAGTTCAAATATTTTTTTAAAAGTTTGAGAAACTGTTTATATTTTACAGTTGGGAAAGATCGGACAGAATTCATCCGAACTTTACCCATTTAAATTTTGATGGGGAAAGACCGGATCTCAGGCTACATACAGTTCCAGCGTGTCTAGACCACTTTAATCAGCAAACAAGTTGCCGCATTAATATGATAAGCCACAAAACTTGTAAAAAACACAGCCGTTATACCAGAATTTTCGATTAAAGTTGCCGGGGGTAAGTCCGGATCCTTAAAAAATCACATTTTACGTACCTTTTCATATCCGAGAGAATGAAATGCGCGCTGATGGTCTGATCGACTGGCGGCGACTATTGGAATGGGCCCAACAAAATGGCGTTGCTGGCAATGTTGCCAAGAATCAAAAAATACCCTACGTTATGGAGATATTCGATTTATTCGATCTTACCCCAGATCCGATCTTACCCCGGAGCACCTTAATACAATGGCAGTGACACACGTGACGAAACTACCCCTAGAAATAAAATTAGTAGGTACCTTTTCCAGTTCCATTGGCGCGAGTGGAACCTTCAGTTTCAGCGAAGGACACGTGAAACAATACTGAAAAATCATAAAATGCGATATTTATTTATTTGTTTATTATTTATTTAATTGTTTATTGGGAAACGATGCACTGCCCTGCGTTCATCAACTTGAGGCATATAGATGTTAAGCCTCATGTGCCTGTAATTACACCCGTAACCACTCTCTTCAAACCGAAACACAGCAACGCTGCTTGGCGGCAGAAAAAGGCATGGTGGTAGTACTTCCCCGGACGAGCCCTTCACAAAGAGCTCTACTACTCTTAAAACACCTATTCTAGATTCTTGTGATATAACTGAATAAAGACCATTTTTATTTCGAACACAAGACCCACCACGCCTATTTCTGCCGCCAAGCAGCGTCGCTGTGTTTCGGTTTGAAGGGTGTGGTTGCCGGTGCGGTGTAATTACAGGCACATACCTATGCCTCAAATTGATAGAGGCAGGGCAGGAACGTTCCTATCGAGTGTGACTTGCGAGCCAATGCTTTGTTATAGGTCATGGGTACCACTTATCATATGCT
This sequence comes from Chloroclysta siterata, assembly GCA_932294275.1. Taxonomy (NCBI): domain Eukaryota; kingdom Metazoa; phylum Arthropoda; class Insecta; order Lepidoptera; family Geometridae; genus Chloroclysta; species Chloroclysta siterata. The sequence continues at coordinate 7,380,328 of OW028595.1, forward strand.
TGTTCCACCAAAAATAAGTAAGCACAAATACCTTACATTTAGCTATAGGGCGCTAATAATGCAAAGATACTTACAAGTTAAAACAATGACGAATTTGAACAACATGACTGAACGAAATATAATATCACTGTGAAACCCAGCTCACAACAGACGTCTTATAAGAATAAAGGAAAAAATACAAGACTTGTTTTTTCCTTATATTTTAGCATACCTAAGTAGAAACATAACAACATATAGGTAAATCATTCGTAGAGTATTGTATCTCCGGCTTAGTATAGAAAAAGCGTATGAACAGGTTTTACAACATGCGGAATGCGGATACAAGAGACAAGTGACTCTCGCTCGCACGTTTCGACATGTTGAAAGATATGATACATGTTTTCCTACTCATAAGTTTGCTTTACTAGTTTTTAAGCAAACTTTTAAATAGGAGAACTTGTATCGATCAAAATGAAATTTTTACTAAACTGTGTGCAATGTGATTGGACACAAAATGATTGATTGCGATTTTTCGAAAATAAGTTTAGTAATTTTATATCTTTCAACATGTCGAAACGTGCGAGCGAGAAGTTGTTTGATAGTTGTTAGCCCCTTAGCTAGAGGTTAAAGAGAGAACAAACATCTATGTTCATCACAAACATTTTTGTTTTTTGTGGGGATCGAACCCACGGCCTACGGCGCAGAAGGCAGAGCTACTACCAACTGAGCTGTGAAGGCTGTCATTTGAAAACAAACTGCGGATTCCGCTGTCACTTAAATAGATAGATGGAAAATACAAAATATTTTATTACACATACCTTGTAGATATAACATAGAAACAAACTTAAAACTACTAAGTACAATGGGCGGTCTTGTTATCTTGTCGCTAACCAGCGATCTCTTCTGTTTATGTTGGTTTATAATTTTTATTATTTCATGTTTTTTTTGGTGCACCCAAACCAGCCATCTACATCTACACTAATATTATAAAGAGGAAACATTTGTATTTTTGTATTTTTGTATGTAACGAATATGCTCAAAAACTACTGGTCCGATTTCAAAAATTCTTTCACTATTAGAATGCTACATTATCCCTGAGTAACATAAGCTATATTATATTTACAAAAAAATCAGGGATCCTTACTAAAACTTCAATAATGTAACCCAAGGTGGAAAACAAAAACCTTACATCGCGTGCGCTGCGGAAACTATTGAAGATAGAACAAAATAATGTACTACGATTTTGTAGAATACGTCATCATCTACAAAAAATGTTGCGACAGCATATGTCTAACTATTATAGTTATGTCACAATAAGTGTTCTTTTATTATAAAAAAATAATTGAAATGCCTCCGCTAGAAAAGGGTCTTTATTTGTACCATTATTTAATCCTTGTCCAAATAAATCAGTTCATAATTAAGAAGGTTTCAATACCTATAGATTAATTCTTAAATTTTTCAAATCGGACATTCCATTCAAAAGATATGACGAAATTAAAAATGTTAACGGGTCCACGGGTCACGCGCGGGGTGCGATTTCACTCACTCAAGGAGAAGCGCGTGCAAATGTATGAAATAAGTAGACGCGAGGCTCAAACCTACGGTCTAAGTTTACAAAAAATTTATGACCACCCATGCGAAGCTGGGACAGGCCGCTAGTGCATAATACAAGCATAATCTCTTAGGGATAACCCACAATAACCGTGCGAAGCCGGGGCGGGTCGCTAGTCTTATATATAGGCTCCTCTCCATCCAAAGGTTGACTGGAAGAGATCGCTTTAGCGATTAAACCGCCCATTGTACATATCTATAGTTGTTATTATTTGTTTCCTATTTTGTTCGTTTGTAAGGTGTAGGTAAAGTATTTTCATTCATTCATTCTTCCAGACAATCGACACTTAGGTGAATATGTTTACGGAATAGCACTACTGATCACAGATGACTTTTTTAAGAAGTTAAAATACCAAGAATCATCAAAAGTACTCCCCCCCCCCCAACCATACTAACAGAACTACGAAGTCAGCGAAACTGTAAGACACGGGAGCTCACAGTTTAATGGTAATAATCCACAATGATACCAAAATTCTAGGTACTAGGTACATAAATACCTAGGTGATCATTTAAACATATTTTCCTCTAATATTTAGTTAGGTTTTGAAGACTGTTAAAGATGATTGTGTGTATTATCGGATTGGTTTTTGGTGAGTCAAATTTATTTTTAGCTACCTATCCCTTATTTGTTTGAAGCCAGATATGGGGCTTCAAATTCAGAGTTCGAATTTAGAGTTTATTTAATAAGTTTATCGTTATTTATTTTTTTGTTATGGCGTTATATCTGTGTGCCAAATGTCAAAGGCCTCCTTCAACCGCATGCACATCCTTTGTATAACATACATTTCAAAATGTAACTTTATTAAAACGATTAAATCGTTTTAGAAATTTCCATTCAAAAGTTAAACTAATATTGTCTCAGAAATTAGAAACAACCCTTATTGTGTACGTGACCTTGATTACCTACCCAAGCAACATGGTCACGTGAATAATGACGTGAATTTTACGGCATCGAAAGACGTCGCATCACGTCATTTAAGACGTCAGTTTTGACGTGAGGATGTCACAAATTAGTGCGTCATTAATGACGTGATTAGCTTACGTGATTTTGACGTCAACGATGACGTCTAAAATGTCGTCGTATACGTCGTGACAATCACGTAATAAATGGCGTCAAATTTGTCGTGATTAACTAACGTGATTTTGACGTGAACTGTAACGTCTAAAATGTCGTCGTATTCATCGTGACAATCACGTCTTAAATTACGTCAATTTTGACGTCACCTGTAACGTCTTAATGTCGTAGAGTGGCAAGATACGTCTGGTTTTTGCATCGGGTTTCCCGTTGGGTGCCCGTATTCGGTAACCTGATCGAGGAACCCGATGCGAAACCTGACGTATGTTGCCGGCCGTATTCGACTTCTCAAACAACCTTATATTACGTCCTGAGTTTGGACTCATCTAAAAAACAAACACAATAGGTAGGTTAGTAGGACAATAAGTTTTAATAGGGTAAAATTACACAAAAAATGCTCACAACAAAATTCATGGATAATTCACTACATTTCCACACCTTAAAATACTTACTTATAATTAAACCAATTAAGTAATTATATTAAGTACATTCTACCACTCAAACTTCCAATGCTGTGTAGTTGCAGAAAAGCCATCTGCAGGCATAGCACCTTTTAATTTGGTATGATGCGTTGTTGGAACTCTTAATTCTTCAGTATACAACGATGATTGTGATGACCCTAAAACACATAATAATTTTCTTTTAACTAAATAAAACCCAGCAGTCACATAATAATATTGTCTCGAACCCACACACTACAAAAGAATTCGAACATTTTTGTATGGAAGCTGCCATATCATTAGCCATAGGTTTGTGCATATTTTAACTCTTTTATTCTCTCAGATCTTCTATGTTTTGGGCAGGCAATGTGATAAAAAAGTCATATGAAGACAAAGACTTACCTCTCAATTTTATTGTGTAGGTGTAGTATTAACACTAACTAGTTCTTCAGTAGGCATGAACGGTTGTTATGGCACTAAAAACAAAATTATAATGTTATTAGTAAACACCTCTATCAGATGTTATGTTTCTCTTTTATATTGGCTTAGTTACGCCAATATAAACATAATGAAAAAAAATACAGGTAGATAATACTTTACCTATATGCGTAGGATACTTGTTGTATCACCATCAGTAGACAGAAATGGTTGGACTGAACCTTCAAAAAAAAAGTAAAATAGTAATGTTTATTTTTAAAGTACTTATATCATTATAATTAAACGAAAGGACATGCAGGCATACTGTAGTTAAAAACTGTTAGTCAAGGCCTGTCACGTGCATTTTGTACACTAACAAAGTCTACGGACAAAATACTGGAATCATTGTTGTGAAGATATTCCATTTTACAAAGATAAACTTAACCCAACAAATATTTACTGACTAACCTAAAATATTTTAGATGCCAGAAACTGGTGAACAATAATTATGTACCTAGGTAGTAATAATTCGATCATACTTACTAGTCATCGTAAAAATTCCGCCTCAATTGTATGATAGGCCATCTTCTGCTGGATGTTTGTTTTACTAAAAGTTTGATAAATAGAGCAGAAAACTTTGAATTGGGCCAGAAACTCTCTAACTTTCTTGGCGTAAGCCATACTGATGAGACTATGACCACGTTTACAGCAATCTCCTCATTCTTCGTTTCTTCTTCAGCAACCACGTACATACCTACTAACCCCTAGGAATTTAATGAAAACTTTTCACAAAATTATGTATTAATTACTGTAGTGATGCCCGATGCCCGCCATAAAAAATGTCAAACAATAAACCGTACTTTTTTTTTTTCAACAGGCTATAGTTATAATTATGTATACCGCCTGGTCTTTCGTTGTATTCCTTCAGTAGGTAGTAAATAGTTTGGCTTTGCTTTCCAAACAGCATGCACGGCTAGAAAAAAAGCAGAATTGCACACCCCCGTGATAAATTATTTACTTTGTAATTTATTTATACCGGGTTTTGCGTGAATCGAACAAGGAATAATAATATTCCTGTAAACTTAAACCCCCTCAGAGATTCATTTTAAATATAGATCAACCTATGTATTATTCTAGAACCTAAGCTATCTTCATACCAAATTTCATCTAAATAAAATAAGTTACGGAGATACGTGGTAACAAACATTCACATCACCTTTCTCATTTATTATGGTATAATATAGCATAGTATAGTACTGTACTGTACTGTCCAATACTGTACAATACTATAACAGTACGGTACAGTACGGTACGGTACGGTACGGTACGGTTCGGTACGGCACGGTACGGTACGGTAAGGTACGGTACGGTACGGTACGGTACGGTACGGTACGGTTCGGTACGGTACGGTACGGTACGGTACGGTACGGTACGGTACGGTCAGGATAGTATAGTACAGTATAGTACAGTATAGTACAGTATAGTACAGTATAGTACAGTATAGTACAGTATAGTACAGTATAGTATAGTACAGTATAGTACAGTATAGTACAGTATAGTACAGTATAGTACAGTATAGTACAGTATAGTACAGTATAGTACAGTAGGTATAGTACAGTATAGTACAGTATAGTACAGTATAGTACAGTATAGTACAGTACAGTACAGTATATTATACTATAATATAATATATGTGAAACATACAGTAAATTATGGCGAATGACGATACACAGCGCAGGGTCACGTCATTTGGTGACGATATATACGGCGTAAAACGATATCCAGCGCAGGGTCACATCATTTGATGACGTTATTTAAGGCGAATGACGATACACAGCGCAGGGTCACGTCATTTGGTGACGTTATGTATAGTGAAAGACGATATCCAGCGCAGGGTCACGTCATTTGATTACGTTATTAAAGGCGAATGACGATACAGAGTGTAGGATCACGTCATTTGATGACGTCTTAAAAAATGAACGACGATGTATAGCTCCGAATCACGTTATTTGATGACGTCTTATAAAGCAAACGACGACATATAGCTTCGAATCACGTCATTTTATCACGTCATCTATAGCGAAGGACGTCATTGTTTCAAAGATGACGTCAGTTTGTCGTCATTTTTCACGTGATCATGTTGCTTGGGTATTTTACCTACCGTTCACAATTAAAGGTAAAAAAACAGTTGTAAAATAGGGCTGCGCATGTTGTGTTAGTTTTATTTTGGAGGCATTTCATGAATCAAAAATTTCGAAATTTTTAAAGTTGTAAAACAAAAGGTATTTGCCATAGCCTGTAGAATACCCTGCTTTCGGGGTTGTAGGGGTATTATGTTACACGTTTTTTATGCAAACATTAGCTATGTGGTCGCATATTACAAGCTTTGCTTAGTTTGTGGCTAGATAGTGCTGTGTGGAAAGTCCACCAATATTTATTAATTTATTACTTAGTCCATTCTATTCTATTAAATCGCAATCAACCATCTTGTGTGCAATCACATTGCAAATTCAAAAGTTTGCTATACTAGTTTTCGTACATAAGCAAACTTATAAGTAGGAAAACTTGTATCGATCAAAATGTAATTTTTATTAAACTGTGTGCAATGTGATTGCACACAAGATGGTTGATTGCGATTTTTCGAAAATGAGTTTATTGATTTTATATCTTTCAACATGTCGAAACGAGCGAGCGAGAGTCACATTAGCTCTTGTCTTCGCCATAATCTATTTATTTCCTTTTAATTAGCAGGTACTCCAGTTTTATGTGCAGTTGTTAAAGAAGCAGGTTTGTTATGCAGGTTAGTGGCAGCCGATGTTGCACCTATATTTATTTCTTACAAGCTTAAACTATGTTGGTTCGGGTGTAGTCTTGCAACTTAATTTTGAAGCAGATATCTTCCACCGATTAAAAAGAAAACTTTTACAAAAGCTTATTAAACAATACCTATCTATAGATATAGATAATCTAGATGTTAAAAAGCTTGGGACTGAACTAGGCTCCAACTCATTACAAAAACTAAACAAATAAGTATGTTTAAAAAGATCATATAAATAACCCGGTGGCCTTCGGCACTCGGGTAAAAACGCTAGGAACGAAGCCGTAAGTTTCTTGCGACTTTTTGTCGCGAGGTACTGGCGGTAGATTTACTTAGTATAAGTTGATGACGTTTCAAAGTGATCCTTGTGATTGTACTGAAAAAATCCCGTTTGATTTTCAAGTCAATTGATGAAAAACCTATTGACTTTGTCATTGACAGTTATTCGTGCAACGACGGCGCTTGCGTCGGCTCCGATCGCGTGTGTGACGGCCGAGTGGACTGCGCCGACGCAAGCGATGAGGAGGGCTGCCAGTCAAACGAGCGAGTGTAAGATAAGATAAGATTTAGGCCTTAGTTTTTAGGATTATTAGGTACTAAGACTCCGCTGTCTATCCGTTAGTCTGTCTGTCCGTCTGTCACCAGGCTGTATCTCATGTGATAGTTAGACAGTTGAAATTTTCACAGATGATGTATTTCTGTAGCCGCTATAACAACAAATACTAAAAAACAGAATAAAATAAATATTTAAGGGGGCTCCAATACAACAAACGTGATTTTTTTGCCGTTTCTATAGATAATGGTACGGAAATCTTCGTGCGCGAGTCCGACTCGCACTTGGCCGGTTTTTATACGTATCGCGAGTTTTAAATTTGCTATTGCTTTCAGAATCCCACTTCTGATAACCTTAGGAGTGAAAAGATTAAATCCTTTGAAGAGCGGATCGACCTGTCGGTAAGTACTTGAGAATCACCATTCAATCCTTTTTTTAACTTTTACAAAGGGATCCTTGTGATTCAATGGAATAAAACCTTTTTGTGTCGTGAGTCCTGGCCTTAGGGATACGGTTGCCAGATGTCCGGTATTTAAGCGTACAGTCCGGTATTTTCGAGGCCAGTACCCCAAGTATGAGTTTTGCTTACCATATTTGGTTTTTCGTTTCACGTTTTTGTTCCGTGTTCATTGCGGGTTCCGTATCGGTATCTCTATCGCGTCTTCATACAAAACCCGCAATGAACACGGAACAAAAACGTAAAACGAAAAACCAATATGGTAAGCAAAACTCATATTTGGGAACTGGGGCTTTATGCTCACTTCGAGCGAGATTATCTCACGGTGGAGAAGACGTCATATCTCGTTCGATAACTATTTATCCCCATTCTCACCATCTAACTCCCCAATTTTCTCATTCAAAGTTCATGCGAGACGCAACGTCAACGAGTTATTGAACGAGATATGACGTCATCTCCACCGTGAGATAATCTCGCTCGAAGCGAGCCTACGGCCCCTGTCCGGTAAAAAATAAATGGTCATACCGGACGGTACAATGTCCGGTATTTTAAGGAAAGTCGGTACTACTGGACACAAGCGCCTACAAAAGTAGGCATATATTTTGCTAAGTAAGTAGTAGATTATAATATTCATACCATTGTTTAATAGACTTTCTCAAAGTGAGCGTAGTCTTGGCGACCACAATTTTGTGACTGCATTATATTTACTAATTTAGTTGATTTTATGTGATGTAGATGACCCCCCTTTGGGGATGTCCGGTATTTTTTCGCGACTCACCTGGCAACCCTACTTAGGGACCGTCCATTAATCACATGAGGCTTGAGGGAGGGGGTTGTAGCAAAAATTACGAAATATCACAAAGCGGGAGGGGGGGTGTAGTAAGATATCACGTGTATTTATTTTTTCGTCAAACGCGCGATGTCTAAACTAAAAAGAAATTTTTGTCATTGTCCTTAATTTCAGAATAAAATAAGATTATACTTTGTCTTTGGTTAATATTCTAAAAATTTTAAGATTCGTTGTAGGTGTATTAAAAAATACACGTGATTTTTGGGTGGGGGCGGGGGGGGGGATAGTCTTAAACCTCACAACGTATCACCAATGGAGGGGGGGTTAAAAAGTGCTAAAAAAACATTATTGGATTAATGGACGAGCCCTTACTAGTTGTGCTGCAAAAGAGGGCTGTTTGTGCAATTTACGATATGTGTAATTATTATTAGTCTGGAAGAGATTGCTTTTAGCGATAAGACCGCCCATTGTACAGGGTGTCCCGGAACTCAACAATAACCTGGTACCGGTTGAGAGGCCAAGACATACCAGTTATGAATTAGAAGCGATCACAATTTTACAGTGATTTTTTTAATAACGTTATCTTAAATAATAGTGCTATTAATCGCAACCACAAATCAGAGTTATAAACATTCTTAACTAAGTAAAAAAAAACGTTGTGGCGAGGTATGGTTTATTAAATTATTGTCAGTCAACTTTGACACTCCATGTTGGAAAAAAATTAACCACACTACCCTTGGCAAGTTATTTTAAAAGATGGCCTATTTAGTCTAGATTTCAAAATGGTTTTTCAAACCTACAACACTCGCCACTATTCTTGCCAATAAAAGTGCTATTTCCAATTTTTTGTGAAGGGACATTGTATAGTGTTAAATATTAACAAATACCTACACCTATGGACAAAGTCTGAAATAAATATTATGTATATTGAACTGAATTTAATACTAGTATTCCCTTCTTCCAGTAAAAACCAATGGCAATGTGGTGACGGCACGTGCATTACGTTCGACCGTATCTGTAACCGCTTGTTGGACTGCCCGGATGGCAGTGACGAGGTGCCTACGCTGTGCCAGCCAACACAGTAAGTACTTATTCTTCTTTTTGTCGCGTCACTAGTTCCTTCGAAACAGTGTGGTGAAAGGATTTTTAGTGCACCTCCAAGAGGTTCCTTTCGAGCACTTACTTATATAAATCAACGAGCAGGCGCCCGCGGCTAGTGATTGCTAACATTAATATTTAAGGCGTTCTCCATAAATTAGGTTCGTTCTATTTTCAATGCCGCTCACGGCAGTCGTGTAGCTACCGGAGGGCTAGACGGGGCAGTGCCCCGGGGCCCCCAAGCTTAGGGGGCCCCTCAGACTCTGACCTCCCAACAAGTCTCGAACATCTTTATTTGAAACCGTCCAATTCGGAACACGACGAATACGGAACAAACGCTTTTAAATAGTTGAGTTGGGGCCCTAGTTTATTATTTGCTCCGGGGCTTTTGGTTACAGCTACGTGGCTGGCTCACGGTAATTTTTCGGGATAAGATGAAGTATATAGTTAGTAGTTAGACACCCAACTCACCTTGAGGTGCCGTTTAGTTCAACAAATTATAGGCAAAATATTTTTTTTAGTCGAGCAGTAATTACGTTTAACAACTTGGTTGACATCCCCGAACTAGATCTTTTTTATTCTAAAGCGCTGAAAATTAAGGATATCCTTACGAAGCGCTGGTTTGATGAGTCTCCCTAGGCTCCCTGTTTCTTCTAAAAGCAACTTTTATCAATGTTAAAATATTATTGTTGTTTTATTTTTTTCCCCATTGTTTTTTTCATTTAATTTTAATTTCTTTAGTTTTTTTTTTAATTTAACAAGTAAGCTTTTTTTAGTTCCACTATGAGGCTGAGTACTGTCGATTTTTAGCAAGATCAGTCAAGATTGTGGTCATGAAAAAAAATCTATAAAATTATTTAAAAAAAATAAAAATTTTCTGTTGTTTTTAAAACACGAATTTTAAAGTTTTTCTATATAAAAATAATTCAAGAACTTTTATTAAATGACATCATTTATCTTTGTAATACACCAAGCAATGTTTATAAAATTTTGAAGATTAGGGTATAATTTAATAATAACAAACTTGGTCGTTTGAATTTTTTGATTATTCAACTAGTTTTTAAAATAAACCTTATTATGTGGTTTTTTTCAGGCGTCCAGAGACGCGCGCAAACTGTTGATCGCTTCTTCCCTTTTACACGTAGGTAAGCCGGCAGTGATAGCTGAGACGTGTTGCCGGACGGATCTATGTCGCCCGCTCGTCCCTGTATATATGCACCTACATTTTATAGCTAGCTATTCGTGGCGCGCGATACAAATGTATCGATAAATTCGTCTAAGTTGTCATCGGTTTAGTAGCGTAGACTATAAGTACTGTTTGTTTTCCTAAGAAATAAAAATAAATAAATATTTTACTTTCGTATAAGACCATATTAATACCAACTACTGCAAAACGCATGCATGTATGTATTTAAATATAAACCTTTAATATAAGATCACGTGGTAGAATTAAGTTATAGCACAGATATACTGTTGAATTAAGACATATTTATACATATATACGATTCTGTTTATCTGTCCGAAGGCCAAAAAGTTCAGTAATATTCGTCTCTTCTGACGGAGTACAACCAGCAGTATCAGCGTTGCCAGTCTCACTATCGCAGCCACTGCCAGAGTTGTCGGTACAGCCAGAGACAGAGTTGCCAGTACAGCCAGTGCCAGAGTTGCCAGAACTGCCAGCGCCAGAGTGGCCGGAACACCCAGCGCCAGCGGTGGAATATGACGAACCGCCCATAATAGAGACCAGAACTAATTTAACAACACGTGAGTGGCCTTTTTTGTCATCAAACAAATTGCCCTTTTGTAAATTTAGTTATTTAAGAAACAAATTAAGGCTATTATCTACAAGAGCTAATGTGACTCTCGCTCGCACGTTTCGTTCGACATGTACAAAGATAAATCACTAAACTCATTTTCGAGAAATCGCAATCAACCATTTTGTGTGTCACATTGCACACCAGCCTCGCTCTGCAACACAACCAACGTGTTGTTGAGTGGCTTTAGGGCCGGTTTCACCATGCTCTGTTAGATTAACAATTAAAGGGATTAATGGGCCGTTAAATATGTCAAAATGTACGCGTTTGACAGCTAAGGTTAGATTTAACGGCCTGTTAATCCTTGATTAGTAACTAACAGAGCATGGTGAAACTGGGCCTTAAGCTGAGAAGGGACCAAATTTGACCCACAGACGCACAGGGGCAACTCGCTGGCACATCTTACTTTTTTTATTCACGTTGTTTTTCTTTTTTTCTTTATAAACCTATGTATAGTTATTATTTTTAATTTCTTGTTTTTAGCTGTGTCAAACGTTTTCTCTGTGTATGTTTTTATGAGTGTTAAATAAAAATTCATTCATTCATTCATTCACACAGTTTAGTAAAAAAACATTTTGATCGATAAAAGTTTTCCTATTCAAAAGTTTGCTTATGTACTAGTTTTCGTACTATGCAAATTTTTGAGTAATAAAACACGTGTGGAAAGTCCACCAATATTTACTTATTTATTTCAACACTCCACAGGTGAATACTGTAAGATCCCACAGAATCCTACCATCATATACCTCTGCTTGGACTCTACCAGCGGCAGAAGAAGAATCTGCAAAACCTTCGAGCCTCATAACACCCTTGTACAACCCCAGTGCGCGCCTTTCTACATACCTTTCCCGGGCATCGATCGAACAATTGCGCTGCCTATGAGGCCATGCCAGAGTACTATTATCCAAAGTTACTATTGCACACCAGGTTAGTCAGTTTGTCATCGCCTGCCCGTAATGAGCAGTAGAGCTCTCTGTGTGGCTCGTCCGGGGAAGTACTACCATCATCATCTTCCTGCATGTCCCACTTATAAGTCCCACTTCATGTGGGGTCGGCACAATAGGTTTTTTCTCTCCACTTTGCTCTATCATCCGTCATCTCATTAGTCACTCCTTTCTTACTCAGGTCTTCTCCCGCTATTCACCACCATGAGCGAGAAGTTCCGCGTCTCACGCGCGCGCTCTACCGCCTGGGTAGACGCGTAGGTCTACCCTGCCTCATCACGCTGTGCCCTCTGCTAGACAGAGGGACACGCGGAGAGGCCCACCGTGTCCGGTTATTAGCCACTATGAAACACGTCCGCAGTACTCTGCAGGCGTGTTTCATGGTGTTACCAGGGTGCACCACGAGGAGGTTACCCGACCTAGCACCCCATCTTTTCTTTAGCCTACCTCTACTCCTTAATCCATCCACATTCATACCTAGGAACAGGGAAGTACCGTGGTAAATACCGGGGAAGTACTACCATCATGCCTTTTTCTGCCGCCAGCGTGCTGCTTCGGTTTGAAGAGTGTGGTTGTTGGTGAAACAGACTTAACATCTGCATGCTTCAAGTTGATGGACGTAGGGCAGTGCATCATAGGGCCATCTCCTTAAACAAAGCATTGCCTCGCAAATCACGCACCATGGGAACGTGATCTCAGTCCAACGAGACTGTAGAATACTTCCCTGGACGAGCCACCCACTAAGAGCTCTACCTACTCAGCGGCGTAGCTATCGAAGGGCCAGATGCTGGTGCAGTGCTTAAGGTAGAGTTGAGTTCCGGGGCCCTGCCCCTGAACTCAACTCTAACTTAAGCTTTGAACAGAGAGGGTCAACCTCAGCCAGCTCCCGAAGCTAGAAAACCTTGAGCCTGCTCACATTTTTTAATGATTTATTTTATACTAGCGACTCGCCCCGGCTTCGCACGGTTATTGTGGGTTATCCATAAGAGATTATGCTTGTATTATGCATATAAACCTTCCTCTTGAATCACTCTTTCTATAAAAAAAAACCGCATCAAAATCCGTTGCGTAGTTTTAAAGATTTAAGCATACATTTGGATATAGGGACAGAGAAAGCGACTTTGTTTTATACTATGTATTGATGAAAGCAATACCTATTAAATTATTAAAGTATAAAATAATTATTAAAGTTCAAGCTATGTGGAATGTGGGGGTGAGGGCCCGATTCTTTCTCTATGCGCCGGGGCACGTGTCCATCAGCTACGCCATTGGCTCTACACTCTAATAATTCTAATTATAGGTGGGGGAATAACATCTGCACTTACGTCTCGCAACGGGGTGTATTGTGCATTATCCCCCTGCTTACCTGCTAACCACACCCCAGCCAGCCGAACTCCTTAAAGTAGCGGAGAAGGACTTTGGGTTGGTGGCAGCAACGTTCTAGCATCCCTGATGGTGACGTGGACGGATAGGAGCAAGGCTCAATAAGCTCTTGCATGTTAACTAGTAGTTCGCCCCGAACTGAGATCTCGTGATGCGACCCGACGAACGCATCAAAACTTTGAGTAGGTAGTAGTCAGAGGCAAGTCCAAACATTATCTTTGGACTACCGCCTACTAACTTGGTATGGTAACCAAGTTTCAACTCTATTGGCCTATTTATTGAAGAGTTCCGTTGAACAGACCTTGGCTCCATCATCAGACCTCGTCGTCGTCACCATTTTATGAGAACTGAGTACCTCCTTAATTTATTTCAAGAAAAAAAAATAAGAAAAAGCAAAGAAACTGGCCGACCAGTAGAAAAACCTTGATGTCAACGAAACTCTTAGAGATGGGAGCTCTTGGATCGCTGGTTATCTTAATTTAACTTTTATTGTTGTATCTCAAAAACCGAGCGTCCCAAAAAAAAAGTAAAAATTGTTTTGGGATGTCCAAACAAAGCCCTTTCATATGGTATGTAACTTGATTTTTTTATGTAACTTTTTTTATGTTTGCCCCCTTAAAAAACCCCATATCTCAAAAACCCTTCATCCGATTCTACTAATATACTTACCAGTAAATTTCTCAAGTACAAGTTATCGACATATTAAATTTCATGCAGATCGGATCAACGGTTCTAAAGTTATCGCCAGACAAACATACATACATACATACATAAAATGTCAAATCGGCCAAGTTGAAACTAAGATCTTCGTTCGCTTCGCTCACTCGATCAATAATTACTCACTAGATATATATTTTATATAGTTTTTTAGCTAATATTAGTTTGATATTTGTCGCACGTCAATATGGTTTTATATACCACTATTACGGGGGGCTGGTAGAAAATGCTTGTGCATTAGGCACTCCTTTTGTGCTAAGGCCTAGTTTCACCATGCTCTGTTAGATTAACAAAGGATTAAAGGGCCGATGAATATGTCAAAATGTACGCGTTTGACATCTATGGTTAGGTTTAACGGCCTGTTAATCCTTGATTAGTAACTGAGCATGGTGAAATCAGCTCTTAACTTTGTGTTTTGTGCAATAAATGATAAATAAATAAAATAATAACCATTTATTTACATATAAAATTACAAATAATGCAAGTATTTACAAAATGTACAAAATAAAAAATGTCACAGTTGAGCTATCTGCAGACCGTAACGAACGATCTAGAAATAGGTCAACTGTTCCAAAGCAGTGCCAATCGGAAGCGTCCCCAAGACACTGGCTGCATTGCCACGCTGCTCTTCTGCTGATGCATGAATTAATGGCTATGATTTTTATCTTTACCTTGCCGTAACCACAGTTTTTAACTAGCACGGAAGGTAATGTTCCAAAACCATAGAGTATGCCAGTTGCCTTATACATATTATACAAATCTTTAGACATAAGAAAATGTAATACTCTACATGTTCTTCTTTTTTCTTGTAAATAAACATTATCTGATCTTATCTTTATAGATTGTGGCGTAGTATCTCGGCCAGGGACGGCGTTGGTCGAGGGGGTTGATCCGCTCAGAGGGAATGCGTTTCCATGGCACGCCGTTGTCCACTGGAAGAAGACGAAGCCATACCAGCGGATCTGTGCGGGCTCACTCGTTGGCACTCGCTTCATCATTTCAGGTCAGAGGCAGCTTCACGACTATGATCCAGGCACAGTAGATAACCCTTCAGATCTCTTGGTACCAAGTACGACTTTCAGGACGTTGAAGGGGGTGTCAGAGGTATGGTATGTCCAAACACTCCTGGGAAGAAGTTTTTATTTTGATTTAAATCAAAGTTATCAATAATAGTATCAATCAAAGTATCAATAATATTTATTATTCGTGTTTATTTAATTTAAATGTTTAAATGTTTAAACGTACGAAACTAATAAATTTGTTATTCCAATATTATTATTCTCAGTGAATTTATGTAATTCTTTTGAGAAATAAAGATTCTGATAACATTTAATATAACGGCGGAACCATATTTACATCGCCTTCATCAGACATTGTAAAGCTGTAAAGTTTCTCAGTGGGCGTAGTGAGTCGGTACCAAATAAAATGTTCCAACTCGAATTAACTTTGTATTGAGCACAACTTAGCAAAACAGGAATAACAACGACTATGTATAGCTAGGTAGATAGGTTACGGAACGCTTAGCTTTAACACAGATAAGAGAATACTAGTAGAGAATACTAGTACAGATACCCCATCCCATACATTGAAACGGTTCCAGTCTTAACTCGGGCTGTGGCTCGGGCAATTTTTCGGGATGTATGAAATAGCCCGAAGCTAAACAAAATAGCCCGCATAGCCGCTAGATGTCGCGAAGTTGCGTTGCGAGCAAGCGGCATCACGTAAAATGCACTTACAACCAATAGATGGCGATAAAATTAGTTCTGCCAACACGCACATACTATTATTTTATACTGTGTCCGCACGCAGTCCTTCGCCCACAATGATAGTTTTGCCAGTTTTGTTTCAAAATAACTTGCATTTAAAAGATACCTATGATAGGTGTATATTGTTATTGTGTAGTCTATATCTATTCGTTTAAGTATTTTTTTTAGCAAGATGTTGATGCTGCCTTATGAAATTTGTTTAAGTAGGTAGGATGTATTAGGTACCTAACTACCTACCTACTTTTTTGCTCGAACACTAGGCTGTTTTAGTTCGGAGGCACTGACTGATCGCTGTTTCAATTATGCAGGCGTTATCTATTCGCTACAAGAAGTAACAGGGTAAAAGTTTGGGAAAAACTCCCAACTTGTGCCTCAATTTAGTTTGACGAGGCAAAATCAGCAACACACTCAGTGGTCATTTCGTCGTGTCCCGTGCTTCGATCAACAATCAACCTAGGTACCTAGATAACGAGTGACTTACAAAATCAAAGCTAATATGATAAAATACTAATACATGATATACTTTTTTTACTGGTAGGTAATTTATAGACCTACTTATACACCCAGACAGAGAACAAAATTCTATTTTCATCACAAAAATGTTAAATCTCGGTGAGGATTGAACCCACGGCCTCCGGCCCTGAAAGCAGACCTACTACCAACTGAGCTATAAAGGCTGTTAGACATCCAACGAAATTAGTCTTCCAAATAATCCCCGCGCATTCTCGAGCTCCCTAGCTACTTAGCTCGTATTTAGTTTGTATGTTATGTATTTGATATAAAGTTCACTATGCTATGGACAATTTCGTTGCAAAAAGTCGCTTTCATTCCAACCCGCGGCGATGTAAATTAAGCCTGAGACAAAAGTTTTAAAACAGTTTAAAGTTCAACCTAATCACAACCATAGATCCTTGTAATAAAGTCACAAATCTTCATAATACTATCTCACACTTATGATCATTCGTCACCAAAAACTAGGAAATCTTTTCATTTAGATATGAAAAGACGTAGGTTAAATAACATTTATTGTGCAATCAACCTTAACGTGCAACAAATAAAGTACTTTTCCCCATTTTTACTTTGCAAATTAGATCGTTTCTTTTTGTTTCTTTGAATTTATAATTTTGTGACGAAGTTCATTATTTAAAAAAAAACCCACCAGAAGAAAAGCGATAACCTATTGACTTTGAGATGAAGTCGACCCTCTTATTAGCCGTTCAACTGATGGCCCACCTGATGGCTTCAAGCTGATGTAAAGGCGTTACATCTAATGGCCTAGCTGATGTGGAGCTGTTACCTCTTTTGAGCTACCTGTACCCCAAGTATGAGTTTTGCGTTTTTTGTTTTACGTTTTTGTTCCGTGTTCATTGCGGGTTTTGTATGAAGACGCGATAGGGATACCGATATGGAACTTTACAAAACCCGCAATGAGCACGGAGCAAAAACGATTCGTTTTTGTTCCGTGTTCATTGCGGGTTTTGTATGAAGCCGCGATAGGGATACTGATATGGAACTTTATGTTCTACTACTAATTTTCATCATACTTGCAACATAAAGTTCCGTGTCGTTATCTCTATCGCGTCTTCATACAAAACCCGCAATGAACAAGGAACGAAAACGTAAAACGAAAAACCAAAAATGGTAAGCAAAACTCATACTTGGGGTACTGGAGTCGCGCGGTTACTTCTAACACGATAATTAGTGATCACCCCACTTGATGTTGAATGGTCACTACCTATTTGTGGAAATCCTAAAGTAGATGATGTGTTTAATAACAGAACCCGTTTTTCGTACAATATGAAAAGGAAATAATTGACAAAAGTTGGTTATAGACGTAATCTCTCAACATAAAATAGCCCACCTGATGTTCAATGGTTACCTTTCACCACCCACTCCAAGATGTTGAGCGCTTATTTCTTGGATTTGAGATACCTAGTAGTTGGCCATCGTCGATAGCCGCTGAACATCAGGTGGGTCTTCTAAAATAATTGAAGTGACACCTGATGCTGATCGGTTATCTAAAGTAGGTAGGTCAAGTAAACTTAGTATTTACCTACCAACTATATACTTGCGTTGACGTAATAAATAATTTTCTTTCTACGGCACTACGTACGTCCGTAAAGTTTAAGGGGCTGACAACCATCAAACAACTTCTTGCTCGCACGTTTCGACATGTTGAAAGATATTAATCAATCAGTTTTTTCCTTCTAAAAAGTAAAGTAAAAGTAAGTAACTAGTTTTTGTACTAATGCAAACTTTTGAGTCGGATAACTTGTATCGATTAAAATGTTTTTTTTACTAAAATAAGCATTTACCAATTAAATAATAAACCATTTTGTGTGCAATCACATTGCACACAAAATAGTTTATTCAGATTTTTCGAAAGTGAGTTTAGTGGTTTTATATCTTTCAACATGTCGAAACATGCGAGCGAGAAGTTGTTTGATGGTTGTCAGCCCCTTAAAAAGGCATAATTTTTGGCTCAGATTTTTGTCGCTGTCTGGCCCGCGCCCGCGCCAGCACTGACAGCGACAGAGTTTCACGTTAGAAGAGTGCGGCAATGTTTAGGTGAAATTATGCAAGATGAATTGCACCTTGTTGCGTCGCAGTAAGAGTCCTATTATTTATTCTGTACTAGTAGAAGTATCTAGAAATTTCCGTGGCTAAAAATCGAATCATGTTAATATACACCGTTTTTTTATATTAATAATAAATAAATTATTTTTTATTTTTTACATAGGTAGGTACGTAGTAAAATGCCTCTATAAGAAACGAAAAAATTCTATAAACGCAAATAGCGGCATCTTTTGAACTTTTGAAACCGAACCACAACGTAGTTCAAATAATTTCCGCAAGAAAAAACGTGGTCAATATTGATTATTGTAAAAACATGAAGATTTCATTAAAAGCTTATTTCCTCATCTTCCTGTGCTTATGGGAGATTTTTTTACAATATAACATAAGCTATTCATGACCTTAATACTTTTTTCTGGACTAAAACAAATATCAATAATTCAATCGCAACCGGTATCGCCATCTATTGATGTTTAATTGGAACTAAAAATGCTTTGTAGGCAATGAGACACCATGGCTTTAAGAAGTTTCAAAGTGATCCTTGTGTCTTCTTCTTCTCTCAATTTATGGCTCCTGTCCGTCATTCGACAGACAATCTTGCCAGTGTCAAGTGATTTGTATTGAATACTTTTTAGTCAAGTCAGTCCATAGTCAAGTCGGCCGTCATTTTGTTTTAAAGAAAATGGTGGCGGTTTTCTTCAAAACATTGGAAACATTTTCGGTCAAATCAGGATATCACTTAATACACTTTCATTTCAAATGTTTACACTTTGTGCTAAGACCTCAAGTAATGTTGGTTAAAATACCACCAAAATTACACAACACAACTCGAAATAACACTAGAAAAACAAATAAAATGAAAAAGCTATGTTGCTTCCAAAAATGTCAGAAAATGAATCCCGTGATCCTTGTGATTTTATTGAATAAATACATTTTGACTTTGACTTTGACTTTGAACGCGGACGGTTTCTACTCGATTGCAATGTTCGACCGACGAAGCAAGAATGTGCTCCGGCCGGGTCGCTCGCCGATAAGTAGACTCCGTCAAACGCCGGCAGATGGCGCTGGCGTTCCGAACGAATGACTGAAGCTTGACGACTGACAGTGTTGTCATCCCGACTACGACATATATAAATACGGAATACTGCAACGGAATACGGAATACGGAAAACGGCATCCATATTATGGGATCATTATGGGAACCTTCAATAATTATGTATGTTTTACCCTCTCAGCTTGTACTTAGATTGTATAAGTATGTACTTA
Source organism: Chloroclysta siterata (assembly GCA_932294275.1). Taxonomy (NCBI): domain Eukaryota; kingdom Metazoa; phylum Arthropoda; class Insecta; order Lepidoptera; family Geometridae; genus Chloroclysta; species Chloroclysta siterata. Next base: position 7,400,030 of record OW028595.1, read on the forward strand.
CCTATCTACTTACCCACCAACTGCTTATGTTTCCCATTTCTTCTTCTTGTTGTCTTTCTTGTTATGTCATGCTCCGTTTTTGGTGTGTCAAATAAAAAATATTCTATTCTATTCTATTCTATCAATATCAAAAGGTATTCATTTTAAACACAGGGATCACTTTGAAACGTCTTCAAACTATAGGTAGCTGAATTTAAGTGCCAGTTCCACGCGACCAAACCGGCAACAAAGTAACGGCTTGGTGCCTACCGCTCTTTTGTATGATCCTTGTTACAATATAATATTATTGAATTGTAATTAATAATATTGAAGCTCCAGTGTGCTGCCAATCGAATTAAGTGAGGCGTAGGCATTACAGAAAACAGTTAGAGACAATCAAATTCTTTGATGACGATTTGTCCAATCAATGCGGAAGACCTGAACAAGAAATACCCAGAATAAAGAAACACAGACACAGACACAGACACAGACACAGACACAGACACAGACACAGACACAGACACAGACACAGACACAGACACAGACACAGACACAGACACAGACACAGACACAGACACAGACACAGACACAGACACAGACACAGACTGATATGGAGCTTACAATAAATTAGTCTAATAAATATTTATTTATTTCGTTCACAGCTGCGCGATGCTTCTGGTCTGCGAAAGATATGAAGCCCTTGCCAGCTTCTGAGTTCGAGGTTACTATGGGAAATCTTTACCTAGCAGAGAGAAAATTGAGGTTGGAGGAACCAGTTCAGACGTCAAGCGTGAGTCTGTCTATATCACTAGTGGTTCGCCCCGAACTAGGATTTAGTGATGTCCGCTCCATTGATACCAAACACGATATATTTTCCTCTGACTACTCCCTAACCTTTTTGGGGTAGCAAACAGTATCTCAAAAATCATACATACGTCCTAGAATAAAAATAAATGATATTGGGATGTACAAACCAAACCCTTTCATATGACACCTCACTTGATATATTTGAGAAACAATTATTTTTTGCTCCCATTGAAAACCCTGTATCTCAATAACCCCTATAAAATTCATATACCCATATAAATTCATATAAATTTCTCAAGTACAACCGACCTACCGAATTTCGTGCAGATCGGATCAAAGGGTCCGAAAATTTAAGTAGGTGGTTGTCAGAGGCAAGTCCAAACATTATGTTTGGACTTGCATCCGACTACCATCTAGATTATTTATATTTATTACATTTCAGCCTAGATTATTTCTTTTCCAGGTCTCAAAAATACACATACCTCCACGATTTCGAGGAGAAGATGGAAATTTTCAAGACGACATCGCCGTTGTATTTGTTACAACCCCATTTACCTTCAACAATTTAGTGAGGCCGGTGTGTTTCGACTTTAACATCGGACCAGACAGAGAACAACTGCGGGATGGCAACAATGGAAAGGTAGGTGAGGTAGTAGAGCTCTTGTGTGTGTAGGCTCGTCCGGGGAAGTACTACCACCACGACTATTTCTGCCGCCAAGCAGCAACGCTGTGTTTCCGTTTGAAGAGTAGACCTAGACACGTTTTAGGTGACCCAGGTCGCAAGTGAACCCGGACACAAGCAACACTACACACCTATACCCCTTCGGAGGGGTCGAAGACGCATTCCCCGTTAAGGTGACGACAAGAGCTAATGTGACTCTCGCTCGCACGTTTCAACATGTTAAGATATAAAATCACTAAACTCATTTTCGAAAAATCGCAATCAACCATTTTGTGTGCAATCATATTGCACACAGTTTAGTAAAAATTTCATTCCGATCGATACAAGTTAGCTTATGTACGAAAACTAGTAAAGCATGTGATTTTATACCTTTCAACATGTCGTAACGTGCGAGCGAGAGTCACATTAGCTCTCGTCGTCGCCTTAACGCCCCTTCTGGGCGAAGAATATCTCTGACATATTCTCTCTTCCCCGGCAACAGCCAAAGCCGAGGTCCATACCTGGTGCTCTTGCGTTTGTTGCCAAAAACCCTTTTGTATGGCAGAGCGCCTTCTGCGCTCGCCAGTTGCCCGGTAACGCTGTCTGCATATTATTATACCAGCATTTCAGTCCATTCGAAAAAAAAAAGATTTGAAGTGCCGGTGCTTGGTTGCCAGTGAGGGTGGTTGTTTGCTATTTTTACTGAACTGTGTACAAAAAGGTCTACAAAAAAGTCCGCGATGGTATATAAGGATAACCCATAATAACCGTGCGAAGCCGAGGCGGCTCGCTAGTACTATATATTTTCTTCATACAGGTTGCAGGATGGTGGCAAGACGACAACTCATTAGTCCAAATCCGAAGCTTACCATACGTGGGTATCGAGAAATGTATCGCTCAATCTAAGCCCTCCTTCAGATCGTTCCTCACGAGTGACAAGATCTGCGCCGGTCACCAACGTAAGTCTTCTTTATGAGTTAACTTTATTTACAAAGAAAATTACCAGTACTCTCAAACGGTGACGGAAAACATCGTGAGGAAACCGGCATGTCGTAGAACCAAAAAAGTTCTATAACATATTGTGTCAAGTGCTCGAAAGGAGCCTCTTGAGGCGCACTTAAAATCCTTTTACCACACTGTTTCGTAAGAAACTAGTGACACGACAAAAAGAAGACAAAGAAAATTGCAATGAATACAATTTAATTTTAAGAGTAGCAAAGCTATTTGCGAAGGGCTCGTAAGGGGAAGAACTACCACCACGCCTTTTTCTGCCGCCAAGCAGCAACGCTGTGTTTCCGTTTGAAGAGTGTGGTTGCCGGTGTAATTACAACAGGCATATGAGGCTTAACATCTGTATGCCGACTGTTACTGTTTATACTGTATCGACTTATCAAATTTCATGCAGATCGGATCAACGGTTCGAAAGTTATGGCGTGACAAACATACATACATACATACATAAAACTCCAAATCGCCCAAGTTGATTGTAAGATCTTCGTTCATTTCGCTCACTCGATCAATAAAGAGACTCGGTAAGATTTTGATGACGACAGGTGGTTCAAAAGATTTTTAGAGTGGTGGCCGAGGACTGGAAAGAGAAGTGTCGGAGGTCCAGTTACACGATGGGTTGACGACATTGTCAGCGTCGTGGGCCTTAAATGGATGAGGGTAGCCCAAGACCGTTTTAAATGGAAAGAGCATAGAGAGGCCTATGCCCAGCAGTGGGCTAAATTGGGCTGCGGATGATGATGATGAAGATTTTCGTTCGCTTCGCTCACTCAATCAATAAATGATATTGTACTGTAATTCTTGTTTCCATCAGCTGCTTCGGCTTTCTGTGAGAAAGACATCGGCGCAGGACTCGCCTTCGCTGCCAACGAGTCATCCTTTGACGAGCGATACTACCTCCGTGGGGTTCTAAGCGTCCATCTTGAGAATGGTGGCTGCAACTCTGAGGAGTACGCGACTTTTACACAACTAATTAAGCATAAAAGCATTGCTGAGACTATATGGGCTGCGTTGGGTGCAGAGATGAAAGATGAGGTCAGGTAAGCCAGTTTTTGTTATCTACACAATCTACACTAATAATATTATAAAGAGGAAAGATTTGTATTTTTGTTGTTTTGTATTAACGAACAGGCTCAAAAACTGCTGGTCCGATTTCAAAAATTATTTCACCATTAGAATGCTACATTATCGCTGAGTAACATAGACACACCACCACACAGACGTTAAAAGCGAAAATACACGGTTCAACCAAATTGAATCACTTTGGTTGAATGGAGAAGAAATGAAAGGAATGCCTTCAGAAATCAGAAATCAGAAATTAGAAATTATTTATTGTATATCTGTAGTACAAATAAGATCTTAAAGCTATGGTTATGTACAGTTTTTACAGTTTGTCCGTTCCGGACGTACAACAAAAACGCATTGCTATATTCTAAAGTTTTCACCCAAGAACCAACTAAAACTAGAACAACCCACTAATAGGTACTCCTAATTTCTTGCAAGTAGGTATAATGAACTATAAGAAACCAAGAGGTAGATATTATAGAGCTTCTATTTTATCGTTCATAATAAGTATTCGTTTAAGTTATAAAATGCATTCGAGACTAACCATTTTCTCCTTCGATCAACAATCAACCTAGATTACGTGTGGCGGGCTCAAAAACGGCCCGAGAAATAAGAGCACAAATAAATTTGTGTTCTTATTTGAGTTTAGTATGCTCCAACCACAGCCAACGTGCGGACGTGCTAAAATGCCTCAGTGTGCTTTAAAACTGCGAAAATAACCCCTAAAACAGTAAAGTTTCAGAAGGAATGTCTTTTTTTTCGGTAATTACATGTCAGTTTCCGTTTTGCGATGCTTAAATCATTGTTAACAATTAAAAACAAAAATTTTGTCGTTTATTCAAAGTCCGCCATCGAGGCACCTGTAGTGTGTGTGAGGAGTAGTAAAATACAAAGAAGCAAACAGAAACAAAACGAAACGAAAGTAATAATGTAACTCACAAAGTAATAATGGAGAAAAGTACTTTATTTGTTGCAACATAAGGTTGATTACACAATAAATGTTATTTAACCTATGTCTTTTAATTTCAAGGTGACGGCTGTAATTGACGAATGATCATAAGTGTAAGATAGTATTTTGAAGATTTGTGACTTTATTACAAGGGTTTATGGTTGTAATTAGGTTGAACTTGAAACTGTTTAAAAACCTTTGAATCAGTTCGATGTAGCTGTTTATGTGTGTGTAAGTAGATGTTCAAGCGGACAGTTTTTAACTTTGATTTTGTATGTGACACGGAATCTAGTTGATTGTTGATCGAAGATTTTCTCAAATGACTTTTAAATATATATTTCCTTGAAGAGGTTTAATTTTATCGGGTAAACTATTGAATGATTCATTTTTATGATTACATGGATCAATTTGGTTGCTTCATCTAAATTGAAAGGCAAAAGTGAACCGTGTATTTCGGCTTACACCTCATGTGGGCACGTTCCTATCGTGCGTGACTTTATTTATTTATCTACACTAATATTATAAAGAGAAAAGATTTGTATTTTTGTTGTTTTGTTGTTTTGTTGTTTTGTTGTTTTGTATGTAACGAATAGGCTCAAAAACTACTGGTCCGATTTAAAAAATTCTTTCACCATTAGAATGATACATTATCCCTGAGTAACATAGGCTATATTATATTTTCAAAAAAATCAGGGATCCTTACTAAAACTCTAATAATGTAACCCAAGGTGGAAAAAGAAAACCTTACAACGCGTGCGCTGCGAAAACTATTGATGATAGAACAAAATAATGTACTACGATTTTGTAGAACACGTCATCATCTACAAAAAATGTCGCGACAGCATATGTCTAACTATTATAGTTATGTCACAATAAGTGATCTTTTATTATAAAAATTTAATTGAAATACCGCCGCTAGAAAAGGGTCTTTATTTGTACCTTGGTATTAATCCTTATCCAAATAAATCTTTTCATATTCAAGACTGGTTCAATACCTATACATTACTTCTTGAATTTTTCAAATCGGACATTCCATTCAAAAGATTTAAAAAATATAAGGTCACGGGGCGCGTTCTCGCCCAGCGCGGGCCCGGGCAAGGCGCGAGTTAGAAGTGACTCGAACCCACCACGGTCTAAGTTTATCCTAAAACGTTGAAAAAATTTATGTCCACCCATGCGAAGCTGGGACAGGCCGCTAGTTTATTTATAATTAGGAACGCCAACAGTGATAGTACCTATGGCTATGTATGGTTACATTGTAAAATACATTATGCTACTGTTTTAGACTGGTACAAACGCCAATAATAGGCGGACACAACATTTCCACTTATACTTGACTTAAAACAAATACAACAAACTTATTACTTAGTGAGATCACTAGAAAGAGGTAGTAGGTACAACTAGTATCCTGCTTTATATTTAGTTTATATTTTCTAATTTGGTGACTTTCGGTTATAGGTGATGGTTACCACTTAACATTAGGTAGGCCGTCTGCGTGCTCCATCATCAAGTAAAAAAATAAGTGTATTTTATTATAAGTTTCACAATAAGTAAATGTTTAAAATCATTATTAGTAATCGATAGATTAGCTCATTGACAGATTTGTGTGAACTTTAGGAAGGTTTTGTAGATCTGTGGTAAAAAAAGAAAAAAGAAGGAGGCTCTCGAGCGAGGGATAATAGAGCGCCCATGGCGGCAATGAGTTTGAAAAAGGTTTAATGGTAGAGATAGTAAGATGTAAGACCGGTAATAAGCCATTAATATACAATTGTCTAACTACGCTCTCACTTGTTTCACTGATTTAACATAAGGTCAAGTGCGAGTCGGACTCGCGCACGAAGGGTTCCGTACCATTATCTATAAAAACGGCAAAAAAATCATGTCTGTTGTATGAGAGCCCCCTTAAATATTTATTTTATTCTGTTTAAGTATTTGTTGTTATAGCGGCAACAGAAATACATCATCTATGAAAATTTCAACTGTCTAACTGTCACGGTTCATGAGATACAGCCTGGTGACAGACGGACAGCGGAGTCTTAGTAATAGGGTCCCGTTTTATACTTTGGGTACGGAACCCTAAAAAGACCTATTAATTGCCATGTTTTCTTTCCTATTTAGAGATGAACCCTCAGTACCACAAACGAGAAAGTGTCCGTTACCGCCGTCCCCAGAGCACGGTACCTACGTCACACGAAGCACTACGCTGAACAATGTTTCCGACGAAGATGACGATTACGAGTTGGTAGAGCTGACTGTCACTTGTCATCAAGGTACGTGGTAGAGTGGTAGAGCTCTTTATGCGGCTTGTCTGTGGAAGTACTACCACCATGTCTTTTTCCGCCGCCAAGCAGCGTTGCTGTTTCGTTTTGAAGGGTGTGGTTGTTGGTGAAATTACAGGCCATGAGGCTTAACATCTGTATGCCTCAAGTTGAAGCAGGGCAGTGCTTCGTTATGCGCGTTCTTATCGAGAGCGACTTGCGAGGCAATGCTTATGGTTGCCTTACCACTTAACATCAGGTGTACCATCTGCATGTTCCGTCAGCAAGTTGAATTAAAAAAAGTTTTTGTTTGACAGTTTGACACCCCTGAAAGGACCTGTTTGGCCCACACAACACAGAGGAGACTAATTGGCCTCTAACATGGTTTATGTATTTTACTCCTTTTCTGTTTTTGTGTATTGTTTTCTCTACTGTTATTTCTGTGTTCTCTGTGTATTGTGTGTCAAATAAATGTTGGCAATTTGGAGCGGCGAGTGTTGAGCGCCATCTCTTGACTTCTAGCGGAAGCTTAGTGACAGCTATTTTAATCTGTGCCAAGGAAGGAGCGAGGGACGGGGAGGAGGAAGCTTGAAGTGATGGTTTTTGGAGTTAGAAAAGTAAACGGGTTTTGTGATACAATAAATAAACAAGGGAGAAATATAAGACAAACTGTGTTATACTAAATGTTTCTTTCTTTCATTCTGTCTCTCGCTCGCACATTCACAACATTTTGAAAGATATAATGACTGAACCTTTTTATGAAAAATCGCAATTAACCAAGTTGTGTCCAACATTGCACACAGAATAATCAATTTATTGGTAATAAATGTCATTACAAGTCAGGGTTTGAGTGGTACGATTGTACTTAATTAAAATAATAATAATAATAAACATTAAATATTAAATACAAATAGTAAAAATTGGAGCATTATATTCATAATTGTAAAAATAAATTCGGATAGCATAAAATAATAATAGTCTTCTAGTGTACAATAATAAGTCAAAGGATTTTTTTCTAGGTGCCTAAGAAATCCTCGACACTGTAGAATGCCCTCTCGACCAGCCAAGATTTTAATTGATCGAGTGAGCGAAGCGAACGAAGATTCTAGTTTCAACTTGGGCGATTTGGCATTTTATGTATGTATGTATGTATGTATGTTTGTTTGTCTGGCCATAACTTTCGAACGGTTGATCCGATCTGCATGATATTTGATAAGACGACAGCTTGTACTTGAGAAATTTACTGGTAAGTATATGAGTAAAATCGGATGAAGGGTTTTTAAGATATGGGGTTTTTTAAGGGGGCAAAAATAAAAAAAGTGACTTAAAAAAATCAAGTTACATGTCATACGAAAGGGCTTTGTTTGGACATTCCAAAACAATTTTTACTTTTTTTCTGGGACGCTCGGTTTTTGAGATACAACAAAAAAGTTAAATTAAGATAACCAGCGACCCAAGAGCTCCCATCTCTAAGAGTTTCGTTGGCATCAAGGTTTTTCTACTGGTCGTCCAGTTCCTTTGATTTTTCTTATTTTTTTTTTCTTGAAATAAATAAGGAAGTACTCAGTTCTCATAAAATGGTGACAACGACCAGGTCTGATGATGGAGCCAAGGTCTGTTCAACGGAACTCTTCAATAAATAGGCCAATAGAGTTGAAACTTGGTTACCATACCAAGTTAGTAAGCGGTAGTCAGAAAAAAGTCCAAAGATAATGTTTGGACTTGCCTCTGACTACTACCTGCTCAAAGTTTTGATGCGTTCGTCGGGTCGCATCACGAGATCTCAGTTCGGGGCGAACTACTAGTTTAATTTTAAAAGAGGATAGGCTAGGTGCGCTTATTATTTGATATGGCAAGTGATTGTATAACTTGGGCCCCAGTATGTGCGTGAGTCTGTCCGATTTGGCAAGTCTGTGAGTCACCGCAGAGAGCTTGCCAGCACGCGTGTTATAGGTATGATCATCTCCGCGCGTCTTGTACTCAGCCAGGTTTTGCCTTACGTGCATTACAGCCTGGAGTATGATGAGTGAAGGCAGCGTAAGTATCCGCAGGGAGATGAAGTACGGCCGCGCCGACGCGTCCTGCGCCGTCCCCACGATCGCCCTCACAGCACAAATATAATTTGAATCCTAACAAGTTTTCCTAAAAGTTTGCTTAAGTAGGAAAGTATGTAATATAAATATTGTAAAATAAATGAGTGAATACTATTATTTATTTCAGGGTACGGAGTTCAAGGACCCACATCTATCAAGTGCTTCAACGGATTCTGGCCCGATAAAGTCCCAAAGTGTACTCGTAAGTTCAACAACTTTTTAAGGCGAAGACAAGAGCTAATGTGACTCTCGCTCGCACGTTTCGACATGTTGAAAGATATAAAATCACTAAACTCATTTTCGAAAAATCGCAATCAACCATTTTGTGGTGTGTACATAAGCAAACTTTTAAGTAGGAAAACTTGTATCGATCAAAATGTAATTTTTACTAAACTGTGTGCAATGTGATTGCACACAAAATGGTTGATTACGATTTTTCGAAAATGAGTTTAGTGATTTTATATCATTCAACATGTCGAAACGTGCGAGCGAGAGTCACATTAGCTCTTGTCGGTGCCTTAAGTAGAAGCAGATGTATCCATCACACATAAGGGGGCGTCCACTAATTACGTGAGGCGCTTAGACCGAGGAGGGGGTCGAGCAGAACCTCACCCGATCTCACGTAAGGGAGGGGGGGTCTCGGCAAATATCACGTTATTAATTTTTTTCATGCATTTTTGCGTAACTTGTCGCTAGTTCTGCCACCCGATGTCCTCGAAAGCTTCCTTCCTGGCCAAGCGTCCCTGGGTGTATGTATTCGTTGCGTTAGGGCCAGCTTTGTGAATTAAGTCGCGTGGTCCGATTGCATTTATTTATTTTATTTATCTAATAAAAACGGTTAAAAAACCAATTACATCCATTAAAAAGCAAACAATATAAGTACGTATATCGGCGCGAGCGTCGTAAAGAAGTTGCGTCACCGGTCAACGCGTAAGCAACACGCCACAATGCAGCAGCGTCGTAAACAAGTTGCGTCACCAGTCAACGAGCAAAACAACACACCACCTGTACTGTGACTCATGGCGGCCGGTGGGGCGCGCCACCTAGCGCGCCACCTTTATAAACAGCCAATGACGCGCACAGCGGACTTCATTCGCTGGCCTGCGCTCGGACTGAGCGCAGTGCCGAGGCGAACTACTAGGCGGACCTTGTTGTTGTATAAATTCGATAATTGTCTTTCTATGATTTATTGTAAATTAATTTAGAGTTATTTTGGTTAATCAGAAGGGTTGTTATTTTGAGTCGAGTTTCTGATAGATTCAATTATTTGTGATTAGATTACGTCGAGTCTTTGTTTAAATTCAATTAAAGTCATTTTATAATTATTGTTGGGAAGTTTTAGTATTCATAATTTAGTTGTGCAGATTGTTTGACGATTGATGTTGGTGAGTCATAGTTTTGGATTATTATAGAAATATGAAATACGATGACGACGTGTTTTAATTGGTATCACTACCCCTGCTCTTACATCGGAAGTGAGATTCGCCTGCGTTGCCTACGACCATCCCTAATTGTAGGTACTTTTCTTAGACGGCCGTTCTGCGATAGTAGTGGTCAGTCTGGCCGAGGGTATTTTTTTTTTGTATTTTTGTGGATTTTGCTATCGTTTTAGATCATATCGCAGAATATTTTGTGGCGGAGTCCTTGAGACTAAGAAGATAAATTCATGTAGTCTGTTTGTTTCAGCTTGTTAACTACTACCCAAGAGTAGTTTGACTTTCTTATCAGTTTGAGAGACAGAGAGTGTTCCTGATTGCAGTACAGACGATTTGTTTAAGTGCGTCTTTGTCAAATGTGTTGCTGCATTACCTTTTAATGTAAAGGTTGCTCACAGCGGTTTCTATGGTCCTGTGATCCTGGAGTTAATTACTTTGTTGCGATAAATTACTTTGTTTCAGAAATTTTTACTTTGTGGTAGTGACATTGTGAAATATGGAGTCAAATTATGTTGGTGTGATGATTTATTTCAATTATTGATAGTAACGGATGCCTACTGATTATTTATCCCAAGTGGTCCCGTTGTGTTGATAAAAGGATATATTAAATTTATAAACTAGCAGATACCTACAGGTTATTATTGTGTTTACGTTTTACAATGTAGAAGTTGAAGGTATTATTGAAAATAACTAGTTTTGCAGTTTCACTTGTTCATACTTTCTTCTCAGCGCTAGTTGAGGCGACTTACTGGTTGGTGTTAATAACCGCTGCAGGATTGAGGAGTGATAGTAGCCAGTGTGTTTATTTATCTTAATTTCAGTGCACAGCAAGGTAGCTCTTCTTGCAGTTGCTTTATAGATGCGAAGCAAATGTCGATATCTGATTAAAGGTTGATTTTGTGAATAATTTACTTTTTACAAGTGCAGAGTTTTAATGCAGATACTGTGGAAGGTACCTGATACAATTTTACTGGACTGGTGGATTAGTAAGTCAATTTTTTATTTATGTATTTTACTATCACATTTTACCATTGACTAGTCATTCACAAATTATTGCGAGCCTTTATTGTGCGCTCTGAGACTAAACCATGCTATTCGCTGAAGACGATCGGAGCCGCAGTCCACATAAAGCAATGTTATAATAATAATGATAATATCATCCAGCCATTGTTGATCAGGATGTAGTTAAATAGTTTCTGTATTTATCTAGTTTTTAACCACTCAGCAAATGTATTCAAAGAAGTAGCTCGCGGTGGGAAGCTCCGGGTGACTAAGGCCATTGTTCTAGCGTGGCGTTTAAATGCGTGTAGTGCAATCCATTTCTTTTTTCAATTTTATTTTGATTTACAGCTAGCGGAGCATTCGGCACGGGCCGATAGTAGTTGAAGGGTTGCCTAGCGTACGAGTTCGATGGAAGTTGCAGTCATTGTTGCTATATATTATTTAGTTTTTTTTTATAAACATTGCCAGAAGTTTGGAAATAGATGGGATAATTCGAAATCAAATCCTTTTTGTTTATTTATAGACGAGTAGCTGTTGCTAGTGTATCTATAATTGTCATCATTTTTGGTTGATTTGTTCAAGTACGGATTTTGCGTTTCAGTGCTAGGGTCTAACATAAACGTGACATTGGCGAAATTATAAGCAACACTGAAAAGTTCATACGATCAAGAAAAAAAAAAAACATCCAGTTGTCGAGCTTGTTATCGAATGACTCTATATCATTTAGAGTGAACCAGTGAAATACATCATAATATTAAGTATTGGCTTGGGGTCAATTTTTTTATCGTGAACGCTCTGCCATGCGGCGCAATGAGCGATCGAGGACATTAAGTTTTATTTTGTGGTTTTTGTTGTGTCCAATACACCATATTACACTTTCAGGGTTTGCAGGTGCTGTGTAGGGTTGCACACACACGAGTCTACATTGGGTTAAGCTTAAACAGATTCGATTAGCGGATAAGTGCTACATATTTGTTTCAGTCGATTTATATTTAACAATGGAATTCCGCAAAGTCACGCCTGAATTAATTGACGATCGAGGATATCCAGAGACCTCCCCCCGCGCAGCTGGTTGGATGGATGAGTGGACAGGAAGATTACATCTAGAGTGTAGCTGAAAAGCAGCAATGTGGATGTACTGGCGCATTTTTGGTGGCTTAACAAGATGCCCATATTTCTTTAGAAATGTATTTCTATCGGGCTTCAATTTGATTATTTTCCTGGACTTTTATTTCAGTTACATTCGAGACCAAGCTGTGAATTTCATTTTGATGTTTTACGAATAGGTGATCTAAATAGGATGTATTCATTTGAATCGAGTACGAGTGGATGTTGTTTATACGTTACAGAGTGTTTTATTAATTGTTTATAGGTAAAAGGTTATGTTCGCTGTCAAAGTGGAAGGAAGCAGTTGGCCGCGAAGACTTAATGCAATGGAGCGATCGGTTGATTTTAGAATGATTCGTGTAATTAAATTGTATAACCTATTGACGACCCTCAGCAGTGAGGAACCTCAACGTCGACGTTTATGGGAAGATAGTGTTTTTTTTAATTGACATCATTTCTTTTGTTATATTAATACGTTCTGCAAGTAGATGTGTGCTGCGAGTGCGAGATACTGCCGCTTCGATGTTGAATTAACTGTAGAGAATTCAATGTGTTTCGCAGTTATCTTCTTATATCAAGAAACTTGTTTTTCTTTATATTCTTGGAGAAGATTTAATGTTTATTATTTTGTTTTCCGAAAAGAGTGGCGTAATAGAGGGGAGACCTATACCCAGCAGTGGGTGCCAACGGGTTAAATAGATAGATTTTGTTTGCCAACACGATGATATATGTTTACGATGATGATACAGAATAATCTTGAACGAGTAAGTCTCAATGCGCGACGCGATAATTCATCGAAGATGACATCATGCTAATTAATAATCTACCTTCTTACTTTTAGATTTGGACAGATTTTGTCGCGGGGACTAGCTCAAATTGGTCTAGTTTTTGAGACAACGCGAGAGATTTGGTCACGAGGATTGGCTTTAATTGCCATAGTTTTCAGACAACGCAAAGATGTATTATGGACAGTATTTTTCTATTTTTCCCTTTTAATATTTTGTGTGTATTTTTATAGACTAGAAGTCACAGTGGACTTGGCACCGAACTGAGTAAGTGTTGTACGAGAACAACTACGATTGGACTACACAAAGACGTATTAATGAACGGTATTTTTTTTTCTCTTCTTCCGAGTATTTTATGGGTGTATTTTTTAAAAGCTAGAACCACTACGACTTTGCACCGAGGTGAGCAAGTATTGTACGAGAACAACTACGATTGGGCACCGAGGTGAGCAAGTGAGTATTGCTTTATTATATTATGTTATGAGTTTCTAAAAATTACGTGGCCGTATCGGCGATGTGATTTAATTGTAGAAGATATTTAATAGTAGGTAACTTCTAAAAGAGGCAAAGAAAAGAAATGATCAATAGGCTGTATGAAAGATGAGACGACATGAGTAAGAACGAAGTGAGCATCAAAAAGACGAATGATCGAACAGAGTGGAAGAAAACCCGGTGATGACTAATGCTGTGCCGATCCCGCAGACACCCTCAGCGTAGGGTGAGAGCAGGAAGACGAAAGCCGATATTATCGTGACTGGAAAAGTGTTTGGTGAGATCTAATAATGACGTGAGTATTACGTGTTATAGTGTTTAGAGTTGTCACATGTGTCAAAGTTTTCTTTATAAAAATGAGATCCAATTGTGTCATTAATATTACAAGTGTAGTGTTTACAGTTGTCACTTGTGTGAAAGTTTTCAATATGAAAATGAGATCATATTGTGACGTGAATTATAGTGTTATCAGTATTTTATGTAGTGTCACTACTTTGAAAGTGTTTAATAACGAGCTTATAAAAAAGAAGAGAATCATTTTCTAGTGTTAGTGTTGTTGTTGTTACGTGCTGATGAAAGTGAGAAATTTATGTGAAAAATAATGAGAATCTAAAATGAGCGCTGAGGCTCTCGAGGCTTTACCAAAATTAGCGCTGAGGCTATGAGGTTGGATGTGTTAATGATGCTTTTGTTCTCCATAGGTCAAACGAGGATGAGGCGCAGGGACGCGCCTACGTCAGTATGGCCGTATCGGCGCGAGCGTCGTAAAGAAGTTGCGTCACCGGTCAACGCGTAAGCAACACGCCACAATGCAGCAGCGTCGTAAACAAGTTGCGTCACCAGTCAACGAGCAAAACAACACACCACCTGTACTGTGACTCATGGCGGCCGGTGGGGCGCGCCACCTAGCGCGCCACCTTTATAAACAGCCAATGACGCGCACAGCGGACTTCATTCGCTGGCCTGCGCTCGGACTGAGCGCAGTGCCGAGGCGAACTACTAGGCGGACCTTGTTGTTGTATAAATTCGATAATTGTCTTTCTATGATTTATTGTAAATTAATTTAGAGTTATTTTGGTTAATCAGAAGGGTTGTTATTTTGAGTCGAGTTTCTGATAGATTCAATTATTTGTGATTAGATTACGTCGAGTCTTTGTTTAAATTCAATTAAAGTCATTTTATAATTATTGTTGGGAAGTTTTAGTATTCATAATTTAGTTGTGCAGATTGTTTGACGATTGATGTTGGTGAGTCATAGTTTTGGATTATTATAGAAATATGAAATACGATGACGACGTGTTTTAATTGGTATCACTACCCCTGCTCTTACACGTATAGTAACATAGAATATTAAAATCACATAAATATTCATTAGAGAAAAAATAAAAAAAATAGTAATAATAATAATAAAATAACAAATGTCACAACCAAAATTATTAATCTTATACATCAGAAATAATACCTAATAAGAAAAAAAAAAATGTCAACCATTTAAATTGAATAATATAAAATTAATTTGAATTAAACTTCTTCTTCTTGTCGTGTCATTAGTTTCTTTCGAAACAGTGTGGTGAAAGGATTTTAAGTGCGCCTCAAGAGGCTCCTTTCGAGCACTTGACACATAGAACTTTTTAGGTTTCACGACATGCCGGTTTCCTCACGATGTTTTCCTTCACCGTTTGAGAGTACTGGTATTTTTGAACAGAAAAACTCATTGGTACACGGCCGGTTTCGAACCCATGACCTTAGGATCGGGAGGCGGGGCCGCTACCACTAGACCACCAGTGCTCTCGAATTAAACTGAATACAATCATTCGTCTCGCTTACAAAACTTCAGACACACATAACTGAGATTCATACACAAATAACTGAGATTCATACACACATAACTGAGATTCATACACACATAACTGAGATTCATACACACATAACTGAGATTCATACACACATAACTGAGATTCATACACACACAACTGAGATTCATACACACATAACTGAGATTCATACACACATAACTGAGATTCATACTCACATAACTGCGTGCAGAGATGTGTGCGCTGCCGGCGCATCCGTCGGTGGAGTACCGCTGCGTGCTGGCGGGCGCGGCGGTGGGCTCGCGGGCGTGCCGCGCGCACGAGCCTCCCGGCACGCTGGTCAGTCCGCGCTGCCGCGAGCCGCACTACTACTCCGCCGCGCCGCTGCCCTTCATGCGCTGCAACCACGACGCGCGCTGGAGCTACGTGGCCACCTGCAAGCCAGGTGACACTAGCTCTATATTCTACTTCTTGTGTGTCACAAGGTCTCCGAAACAGTCGCACCGCTGCCCTTCATGCACTGCTACGAGGACGCGCGCTGGAGCTACGTAAGCCAGGTGACACTAGTTCTATATTCTACTTCTTGTGTGTCACAAGGTCTCCGAAACAGTCGCACCGCTGCCCTTCATGCGCTGCTACGAGGACGCGCGCTGGAGCTACGTGGCCACCTGCAAGCCAGGTGACACTAGTTCTATATTCTACTTCTTGTGTGTCACTAGGTCTTTCCGAAACAGTCGTGCCACTGCCCTTCATGCGCTGCAACCACGACGCGCGCTGGAGCTAAGTAGCCACCTGCAAGCCAGGTGACACTAGCTCTATATTCTACTTCTTGTTTGTCACTAAGTCTTTCCGAAACAGTCGTGCCACTGCCCTTCATGCGCTGCTACGACGACGCGCGCTGGAGCTAAGTAGCCACCTGCAAGCCAGGTGACACTAGTTCTTTATTCTACTTCTTGTGTGTCACTAGGTCTTTCCGAAACTGTCGTGCCACTGCCCTTCATGCACTGCTACGAGGACGCGCGCTGGAGCTACGTAAGCCATGTGACACTAGTTCTATATTCTACTTCTTGTTTGTCACTATTTCCTTCGAAACAGCGTGGTTAAAGGATTTTAAGCTAGCACTTGACACATGTTTTACGTTTTTAGGTGTTACGACATGCCGCTGGTTTCCTCACGGGGTTTTTCCGTTTGAGAGTACTGGCAACTGGCTATTGATGGTCTAGTAGTAGCGGCCCTGCCTTCCGATCCTAAGGTCGTGGGTTTAAAACCGGTCGGGCTCCAATGAGTTTTACTGATGAAAAATGTCACAGTCTATTTTACCAAAAAGGAGAAACAGCTTCGCGGCTTTGATGCCCAGGCAAGGTCGATTACGCCTCAGACCTTTTAGTACCAACTCAAGATTCTTTGAGTAAGTCTAAGGAAGGTAGTCAGAGGTGCGTCTCGAAGTATGAGTCGAACGGTAAGAACCAAGCCGTAAGGTTGTTGCCTGTTCTTTTAGGCTTCGTCGCGTGGAACTGGCACCTAGATTCACCTAGCTTTAAGACGTTTCAAAAGGATCCTTGTGATTTTATTGAATAAATACATTTTGACTTGGACTTTTAATTAATTACTCGTTCGGCCCCAGATTGCGGAAGGGCGACTCCAAGAGGGCAGGAGCTGGCTATCGGAGGGTCGAACGCGATGCACGGAGAGCTACCGTGGCACGCAGGGATCTACGACAAAGTCTTTCGTCCTTTCAAGCAAGTCTGCGGTGGATCTCTCATCAGCAACCACCTCATCATATCAGGTACCCGCCCTGGCTGAGCACGGTAGACACTTACAGAAAATACAATCATCCAAAAAACGGCCTTACAATGAGAGCGTCTGTAGCCGAGGCGAGATTCACCGAGTTTTAAGACGTTTCAAAGTGTTCCTTGTGAATAAAAACCTACCAGTGACTATGATGTTGCCTATCTTGTCAGAATGGCGGATGTACCTACTTTAAAAGCTCAATATTTATGAGTTAGTGATTCAAAATAAATATACCTTAAAATGGGTTGCAGCTGCCCACTGCTTCTGGAAGGGGACACGTCCATTGCCGCCGTCCCAGTTCGCTGCAGCAGTCGGCAAGCTGTACCGACCCTGGAACGACCCAATGGACGACGCGCAGAAGTCTAATGTGAGCCTGTTGCCAACTAGTTTTGGTTTTACCATTTACTGCTGTACAATACTTCATATTTTAACATGTTTTTTTCTACTCTTTAGGTATATTTTTATGACATTATTAAATATTTATGATTAGGTACTTTTAGTGTAGGTAAACGCTATAACCAATAAGACATGATTTTCTGTGGATATTTTAAGAGTAGTAGAGCTCTTTGTGTGTGGCTCGTCCGGGGAAGTACTACCACCACGCCTTTTTCTGCCGCCAAGCAGCGTTGCTGTTTCGGTTTGAAGAGTGTGGTTGCCGGTGTAATTACAGGCACATGAGGCTTAACATCTGTATGCCTCAAGTTGATGGACGCAGGGCAGTGCATCGTAGGGCACGTTCCTATTGTGCGTGACTTACGAGGCAATGCTTTGTTTTACAAGAAGTTAATTACCCCCCATGTCATCCAAAAAAAGCAAAGCAAAGAAATAGTTCTTACGTAATACTTGAACGGCCCCAGAGATTGTTGATCGAAGAGTGTAGTAGGTAATTTATTATTATTTTCCAGGTGAAACACATACATATCCCTCCTCGGTTTCGAGGTAGTGAAGCGAATTTTCAAGACGATATAGCGGTAATCGTCGTCCTCCATGCTTTTGAATACAAGTAGGTACTACTACTTTTTAATCGACGATAATGTTATGTAATATTATTATGTTTATCAACGTATTTAAAGTGGTTTTGTTTTTGCAAAAAAAGTAATATTATTTTACTAGTGTATTATTTAAGGATTTTAAGTGCGCCTCAAGAGGCTCCTTTCGAGCACTTGTTCGGACACATGTTACAGAACTTTTTAGGTTCTACGACATGCCGGTTTCCTCACGATGCTTTCCTTCACCGTTCGAGAGTACTGGCATTGTGCACATACATTTTTGAACAGAAAATATCTAGTCCCAAACGTATTCTCTTATCTGTGCCCAAACTAAGCACAGCTTATAATAATTATGGGCACCAGTTATATATTTTTTTTGTTAATACTTTTACTTTGACAGCCTTCACAGCTCAGTTGGTAGTAGCTCTGCCTTCAGCGCCGTAGGCCGTGGGTTCGAACCCCACCATTAACAAATATTTTTGTGTGATGAACATAGATGTTTGTTCTCAATAACTTATCATTATTATTTATTGAAATAGGAGCTATATCCGGCCCGTGTGTCTTAGCTTTGATGCTAACTTCGAGAAGAAACAGCTGCAGACCATTAACAAAGGAAAGGTAGGTACATTTTCAACATTATGTACATGAATGAATGAAAATCTTTACCTTAAAGCGAAGACAAGAGCTAATGTGACTCTCGCTCGCACGTTTCGACATGTTGAAAGATATAAAATCACTAAACTCATTTTCGAAAAATCGCAATCAACCATCTTGTGTGCAATCACATTGCACACAGTTTAGTAAAAATTTCATTTTGATCGATACAAGTTTTCCTACTTAAAAGTTTACTTATGTACGAAAACTAGTAAAGCAAACTTTTAAGTAGGAAAACTTGTATCGATCAAAATGAAATGTTACTAAGCTGTGTGCAATGTGATTGCACTCAAAATGGTTGATTGCGATTTTTCGGAAATGAGTTTAGTGATTTTATATCTTTCAACATGTCGAAACGTGCGAGCGAGAAATTGTTTGATAGTTGTCAGCCCCTTAACTTGTCCCCTCCTGGGCCATGGGCTGGCGACGACCTCGATGGCAGCAATGTTCTAGCATCCTCGATAGCGATATGAATGCAGAGAAGCGAGACTATATGGGCCCTTTTGCTCACTTCGAGCGCAATTGTCTCACGGTGGAGATGATAAATAAAAATTCATTCATTCATTCATTCATTTATTCATGACGTCATATCTCGTTCGATAACTATTTATCCCCATTCTCACCATCTCACTCCCCAATTTTCTCATACAAAGTTCATGCGAGACGCAACATCAACAAGTTATTGAACGAGATATGACGTCATCTCCACGCCACCGTGAGATAATCTCGCTCGAAGTGAGCATAACTCCCCAGAGCTTTCAACAATCTTTTTATCGAATTGTATTGACATATTGTATTTGACAGCCTTCACAGCTCAGTTGGTAGTAGCTCTGCCTTCTGTGCCGTAGGCCGTGGGTTCGATCCCCACACAGAACAAACATTTGTGTGATGAACATAGATGTTTGTTCTCTGTCTGGGTGTTATATAATATTATAAGTATGTATTTACAAAAAAAAGTATATAAGTAGTATATCAGCTATCTGGTTCCCATATCACAAGCTTTGGCTTAGTTTGGGGCGAGATAGTGCTGTGTGGAACGTCCACCAATATTTATTTATTTGTTTGTATACGCAGGTGGCGGGCTGGGGTCTGACCTCCAACAACGGGTCGGCGGCACCTGTGCTGCAAGTGCTGGAACTGCCTTACGTGGAGGTGGACACCTGCATCGCCAAGTCTCCCGCCACCTTCGTCCAGTACATCACCAGCGACAAGATATGCGCTGGCACCAGAAACCGTAATTATATTAAATAAATAAATAAATATTGGTGGACTTTCCACACAGCACTATCTCGCCCCAAACTAAGCCAAAGCTTGTTATATGAGAACTAGATAGCTGATATAATACTTTTTTTGTAAACACATACTTACTAGTAGTTCGCCCCGAACTGAGATCTCGTGAAGCGACCCAACGAACGCATCAAAACTTTGAGTAGGTGGTAGTCAGAGGCAAGTCCAAACATTATGTTTGGACTTTTTTCTGACTACCGCCTACTAACTTGGTACGGTAACCAAGTTTCAACTCTATTGGCCTATTTATTGAAGAGTTCCGTTGAACAGACCTTGGCTCCATCATCAGACCTGGTCGTTGTCACCATTTTATGAGAACTGAGTACCTTCTTAATATATTTCAAGAAAAAAAAATAAGAATAAGCAAAGGAACTGGCCGACCAGTAGAAAAACCTTGATGCCAACGAAACTCTTAGAGATGGGAGCTCTTGGATCGCTGGTTTTCTTAATTTAACTTTTTTGTTCTATCTCAAAAACCGAGCTTCCCAAAAAAAAAGTAAAAATTGTTTTGGAATGTCCAAACAAAGCCCTTTCATATGACATGTAACTTGATTTTTTTGTGTCACTTTTTTTATTTTTGCCCTCTTAAAAAACCCCATATCTCAAAAACCTTTCATCCGATTTTACTTATATACTTACCAGTAAATTTCTCAAGTACAAGCTATCGATATATCAAATTTCATGCAGATCGGATCAACGGTTCTAAAGTTATCGCCAGACAAACATACATACATACATACATACATACATACATACATAAAATGCCAAATCGCCCAAGTTGAAACTAAGATCTTCGTTCGCTTCGCTCACTCGATCAATAATATTATATAACACCCAGACAGAGAACAAACATCAATATTTATCACACAAATGTTTGTTCTGTGTGGGGATCGAACCCACGGCCTACGGCGCAGAAGGTAGAGCTACTACCAACTGAGCTGTGAAGGCTGTCAAAACCAAAATATTAAACCTACGCGGCTCGTCCTGGCTTCGCACGGGTGGAAATTTATTTATTAAACGTTTTAAAATAGCCTTTATTACTCAGGGATAATGTAGCATTCTAATGGTCAAAGAATTTTTGAAATTGGACCAGAAGTTTTTGAGTTTATTCGTTACAAACATACAAAAATACAAATATTTCCTCTATATAACTAGTGGTTCGCCCCGAACTGAGATCTCGTGATGCGACCCGACGAACGCACCAAAACTTTGAGAAGGTGGTAGTCAAAGGCAAGTCCAAACATTATGTTTGGACTTTTTTCTGACTACCGCCTTCTAACTTGGTATGGTAACCAAGTTTCAACTCTATTGGCCTATTTATTGAAGAGTTCCGTTGAACAGACCTTGGCTCCATCATCAGACCTGGTCGTTGTCACCATTTTATGAGAACAGAGTACTTCCTTAATTTTTTTCAAGAAAAAAAAAATAAGAAAAATCAAAGGAACTGGACGACCAATAGAAAAACCTTGATGCCAACGAAACTCTTAGAGATGGGAGCTCTTGGGTCGCTGGTTATCTTAATTTAACTTTTTTGTTGTATCTCAAAAACCGAGCGTCCCAGAAAAAAAGTAAAAATTGTTTTGGAATGTCCAAACTAAGCCCTTTCATATGACATGTATCTTGATTTTTTTATGTAACTTTTTTTATTTTTGATCTCTCAAAAAACCCCATATCTCAAAAACCCTTCATCCGATTTTACTCATATACTTACCAGTAAATTTCTCAAGTACAAGCTGTCGTCTTATCAAATTTCATGCAGATTGGATCAACGGTTCTAAAGTTATCGCCAGACAAACATACATACATACATACATAAAATGCCAAATCGCCCAAGTTGAAACAAGAATCTTCGTTCGCTTCGCTCACTCGATCAATTAGTATAGATTCAAGGATCATACAAAAGAACGGCCTAATTCTTCTTGTTATAATAACATGAAAGAACTACAACAGAAGAACGGGCAAGCCGTAAGTTTTTGGCCTATTCTTTTAGGCTATGAGATTTACCTAGTTATAAGACGTTTCAAAGTGGTCCTTGTAATTCTACTGTATAAAGAGAGAACTGGTGGTCTAGTGGTAGCGCCTTCCGATCCTAAGGTCGTGGGTTCGAAACAGGTCGTGCACCAATGAGTTTATCTATTTAAAAATGTATTGCACAGTACCAGTACTCTCAAACGGCGAAGGAAAACATCGTGAGGAAACCGGCATGTCGTAGAACCTTGTAGAACCTAGTACTACCAACAGAACTGTGAGGATCTGACGAATTAGTTTCCTTTCCAGCGAACACAGCCCTGTGCCGCGGAGACAGCGGCGGCGGGCTGGTGTTTTCCGCCACCGAGAACTACCTGCAGCGGTACTACCTGCGCGGCGTGGTCTCCACCGCGCCCGCTGACGAGGCCAACCACGCCTGCAATGACGCCGTGTACACTTGCTTCACGCAGATCCTGCAGCACGAGGACTTTATTGTGCCGTACTTGACTGACCTTTAGCGCGAAGATAGATAATTGATCGAGTGAGCGAAGCGAACGAAGATCTTAGTTTCAACTTGGGCGATTTGGCATTTTATGTATGTATGTATGTATGTTTATGGCGATAACTTTAGAACCGTTAATCCGATCTGCATGAAATTTGATATGTCGATAGCTTGTACTTGAGAAATTTGCTGGTAAGTATATGAGTAAAATCGAATGAAGAGTTTTTGAGATATGGGGTTTTTTAAGGGGGCAAAAATAAAAAAAGAACATAAAAAAATCAAGTTACATGTCATATGAAAGGGCTTTGTTTGGACATTCCAAAACAATTTTTACTTATTTTTTGGGACGCTCGGTTTTTGATAAGCAAACTTTTAAGAAGGAAAACTTGTATCGATTAAAATGAAATTTTTACTAAACTGTGTGCAATGTGATTGCACACAAGATGGTCGATTGCGATTTTTCGAAAATTAGTTTAGTGATTTTATATCTTTTAAGATGTCGAAACGTGCGAGCGAGAAGTTGTTTGATGGTTGTCAGCCCCTTAAATAAAACACTTGGATTTCTGCAGTTTGCCTATTTTAACTTTTTTATTTCTTCAACTTTCACGATAACTAATAATAAATGACTTGGAACTTATTATTGAAATTTATTACTTACTATTTTCTACATTAACTGGGTGTACATTAACAACACGTGACAATATTGTACGGCATGTTATTGTACGGGACGATAATGTACACTCCGATCATTATCATACTGTGCAATAACTTGCTGTACATTATTAGGCCGTACAATATTGGTTCCCAAAAAAACTACAAAATACCTCTCTCTTATTCCTACTAATATTATAAATTCGTAAGTTTGGATGGATGGATGGATGTTTGTTACTTTTTCACTTAAAAACTACTGAATCGATTCTAATGAAACTTTACAATAATATAGCTTATACACCAGAATAACACAGGCTACAATTTATAAAAGATATTGTGTGAACTGTCCAAAATATGACGATAAGTGTCAAGTAAGTAGGAAAAAATCTACCATCTGCGAGCTTTTCTTGCGTGAGCTGCCAAAACCGCTAGAGCTACACATGTTTAATGTCTAATGGAAATGTTTATCTTAAATAGTCCTACAAAAAAGCCCGCTACAGTATATATCTATACCTTATGTGTAAGCCATTATAGCCAAAATAGTGAACCATAATAACTACAATAAAAATTTATAATTTATTATTAGTAGGATATTGTTACGTTATTATTAGAGATCGGATAATCGGATGCATATTTACCTAAAGTAAATTTTTGGCTAACAAATTATGGAATCGGCTTCTTAGGATACTTATATTAAAATTAAAATCCCGGGATTGCATAAATCGGATGAATACAGGGTGCCACGTTACATGTGTATTAAGCCGAAAGGGGGTGATTCTGGGCCCCGAGGGGCATATTACGTAACAGGGCAATAATTGCCCTGAATTACAATTACATACAATTACAAAAAGTGCTTTCCATAATAGCCAACATCTCAACTTTAGGTAAATATGCATCCGAATATCCGATCTCTAGTTATTATAGAGCGACTGTAACACCTCAATATTGTCAGGCTGTTATATTTTTAAAAAAATATTTATGTGATAATTTTAATGTCATAATATTAGTTCTTTTCTACGCCATGCTAATATAAGCTACTCGAAATACTAATCCTGCGCAGACGAAGTCGCGGGCACCAGCTAGTACTTAAAATAACTGATCGCAGATATAACTTGAAAAATCTACCATTGATTGGAAGGCATATCCTGCCACGCACCATGACCATGATATGAATCTTGATGATGATAATGACCTTGAGGATAACTGCCATGATGTTCACTATGATGAGGGTACTGATGTTTGTGGTGATGATAATCGTATAAACCTGATTGCCATTTGTGATCTACGATTGTAACATCTGGGTTTGAATGCGGCCTGCTGTTGGCTGGGTAAGACTGTTCGAAGTGTACCGGTAGAGGTGAGCCTGTAGGATAGGGTATGGGTGGTTGTTGTGCCGCAAATAGATTTACGGGTAGACGTGAGTCTGTAGAAAGGGGGGGTTGTTGTTGCCCCGTAAATAGGGGCGGTTGGTTTATTATCGAACTCTCCCCAGGTGCGTATGACAACGGGTTTGCATTCGGTTCTTCTGTATCTTCAGGGTTCGTGTTTACTTGCTCTCTAGGAAGTGGTGCGTTATTGGATGATGATGGGATGTTGCTGATCCCTGAAGTCAATGTTTTAGCCACCTGTGGCACTATCCCAGATGCTTCGTTGATCTAGGGAAATAAGCAAATAAAAAAAAATATATATATAAAATATTAATAAATATTGGTGGACATTCCACACAGCACAATCTCGCCCCAAACTAAGCCAATGCTTGTGATATGGGAACCAGATAGCTGATATACTTCTTATATACTATTTTTTTGTAAATACATACTTATAATAATATATAACACCCAGACAGAGAACAAACATCCATGTTCATCACACAAATGTTTGTTCTCGGTGGGGATCAAACCCACGGCCTACGGCACAGAAGGCAGCGCTACTACCAACTGAGCTGTCAAGGCTGTCAAGAAACAGCTTCACGACTTTGATCCCCAGGCACGGTAGATATCCCCTCAGATCTCATAAATTAAGGCATACAGATGTTAAGCCTCATGTGCCTGTAATTACACCGGCCACCACACCCTTCAAACGGAAACACAGCGTTGCTGCTTGGCGGCAGAAATAGACGTGGTGGTAGTTCCGGACGAGCTCTTCTGAAATAATTAATTAAAATATTTATACATCATTCAAAGCTCGGTTCGTAGTTGCTCTGCCTTCTGCGCCGTAGGACGTGGGTTCGATCCCCACACAGAACAAACATGGTGTAATGAACATAGATGTTTGTTCTCTGTCTGGGTGTTATTATACATTACAAGTAGGTATGTATTTTCAAAAAAAAGTTAGTATATAATTATGTATTAAGTATATCAGCTATCTAGTTCCCTGGAAGCTTTGGCTCAGTTTGATAAATTTGATTATGTTTACCTTTTTCTGTATGCCTACGCCTCACTTAACTTCAATAATATATTATATTACATTGTAAAAGGATCATACAAAAGAACGGTAGGACCCAAGCCGTAAGTTTGTTGGCTGTTCTTCTAGGCTTTGGTCGCGTGGAGCTGGCACCGAGAGTCACCTAGCTTTAAGACGTTTCAAAGTGATCCTTGTGGTTTTATTGATTAAATACCTTTTGACTTTGACTTTCACAGTTTGGGGCTAAATAGTGCTGTGTGGAAAGTCCACCAATATTTATCTAAATTTATTCTACTCACCACCTCGCGTATAAAATGTTCGTGTTTGAGAATATGCGTGAATGTGGCATAAGTGTATACATTGCAGAGGTTGTCGTTAACACTGTTGGGAGATGTGGAGACTACCCCGCGAAGGTAGAAGCGGTTGATCTGCCTCCCATCAAACACCGTGGGTTCTGGAAACACAAGGCCGCCGCCGCTATCGCCCATGCAGACTGCCGTACCTGGAACAACACAGTCGGTGAAGGAAAACATCGCGAAACGTATTCTATTCAATTCAATATTTTTATTTCAGACCACTTGATAAGTCCATAAAATAATTTAACACAATAAGCAACACAATTAAAAACAAAATACACATAACTAATACAAATAATCTTAATACAACAATGCCTAAGAGAACCGCATTATAACCGTATTATTATCTGTATTATAATCTGTATTAAAATCTGTATTATAATCTGTATTATAAATCTGTTTTATTAGGAACTAGGAACCAAGCCGTAAGTTTCTTGCCTGTTCTTCTTGGCTTTGGTCGCGAGGAACTGGCGATAGATTCACCTAGTATATAAGACGTTTCAAAGTGATCCTTGTTATTGTACTGAATAAAGACCGTTTTGATTTTTGATTTTGATTATCTGTAATGTTATCTGAATTATTATCTGTATTATCAGCCGATTTGACTTTAAAGTATTTAATACAAATCACTTGACACTGACAAGATTGTCTGTCGAATGACGGACAGGAGTCTTAAACGGAGAAAAGTGTAAGCATTTGGAACAGTGTAGTGATATCCTGATTTGACGGAAAATGTTTCGAATTTTTTGTAGAAAACCAACACCATTTTCTTCAAAACAAATGACGGCCGACTTGACTATGGACTGACTTGACTAAAAAGTAGTCAATACACATCACTTGCCACTGGCAAGATTGTCTGTCGAATGACGGACAGGAGCCATAAATTGAGAGAAGAAGAAGTAATACTACCTGCAGTGTTATTTCCCGCGCAGATCTTGTCACTTGTAATGGCGGGTCTGAAGACGGGGTCAACAGAGTCGAAGCAGCGCTGGACGTCCACAGACGGCAGGTTTACCACCAGGAGGGTTGGAGATGGCTTGCCGTTCTCATCCGTCCTGCCCCAACCGCCTACCTGGAGTATTTAAGGGGAGCCAATAATGTACGGCCAAATAATGCTATTAACTGGCTGTACATTAACTATACGTGACAATATTGCACACCCCAATAATGTACACCCAGTTTTTTTATAATAATAATATAATCATTTATTTTCTCTCTTATAACAAGTCAAACCTAATACTAGTAAACAATATAGTAGGTAATACAATCATATAGGTAGGTATAACAAAAAAATATGCTATAGGACGATGGTCGATGAGTTGTGTGTTAAAACGAATCCAAAAAGTAATAAAGTGGAGTCCAAGTAACATGCTGTACATTATCATGTTGTGCAAAAACCGAACTCTATTAAAATAAATATGCAGGTGCAAGACGAACTTCCCGATGCATATTGTATTTTTTTAGTAGCTCTACCATATGCGCTGTACGCCGTGGGTTCGATCCCTACACAGAACAAACATGATTTGTATGATAAACCTATGTATTTACATAAGGGGCTGTCCATTAATCACGTGATGTTTTTTTTAGCATTTTTAACGCCCCCCCCCCCCCTCCCCCTTGGTGATACGTTGTGAGGTTTATGACTAACCCCCCGCGACCACCCAAAATGACGTGTATTTTTTAGTACCTACAAAGAATCTTAAATTATTTAGAATATTATCTAAAGACAGGTATAAAGTATAATCTAATTTTATTCTGTTAAGGACCATGAAAGGGATGTCTAGACAGAAAGCCGCTTTTCGGTTTAGAAATCGCGTGTTGACGAAAAAATTAATACACGTCATATCTTACTACACCCCCCTCCCCCCTTGTGATATTTCGTGATTTTTGCTAAACCCCCTCCCTCCCTTCCAAGCCAAAATAAAAATGCTAAAAAAAAATCACGTGATTTATGGACGGCCCCTATTATGTTACACGTTGTAACCTAATCACTACATAGTATAAAACAAAGTCGCTTTCTCTGTCCCCATATCCCTATGTATGCTTAAATCTTTTAAACTACGCAACGGATTTTGATGCGGTTTTTTTTTATAGAAATAGTGATTCAAGAGGAATGTTTATATGCATAATACAAGCATAATGTCTTAGGGATAACCCACAATAACCGTGCGAAGCCGGGGCGGGTCGCTAGTAATAAATAAAAATAATAATTTAATAAACATAATTTTAGCAGTGCCTCTGCCTCACCTTGCCTAAGTTTCCATCCGTCAAATGCTTCCGATCCATATTGTAGTCAAAGTCCAGACAAACGAGTTGTACGCGTCTACCTATCATGAAGGGGGTCGCTAGTACAAGGAGCGCCAGGTCGTCCTGGAAGTTGGTGACGGCGCCGTGGTACCGCGGCGGAATGCGAATTTCTTTTACCTGAAAAATATTTTTTTTTATTATTTTTTATACAATAGCTAATGGAACAAGCAGATGGCCCACCTGAGTAAGTGGTAACCATCACCTATAACAAAGTATTGCCTCGTAAGTCACGCACGATAGGAACGTACGACGCACTGCCCTGCGTCCATCAACCTGAGGCATGGTACAGATGTTAAGCCTCTTGTGCCTGTAATTACACCGGCAACCACACTCTTCAAACGGAAACACAGCAACGCTGCTTGGCGGCAGAAAAAGGCCGACTAACATACCGTATAATGCCATATCACCCGAGTTGACTGTAAGATCTTCGTTCGCTTCGCGCACCCGATTAATAAAACATACACTAACGGCCGGTTTCTGAAAGCTCGATCAAAACTAATCGGATGTCAAGTCACGCGCCATTTCAGCTATTACATCGAATAAGAGAGAGACAGCAAGTGTTTATCAGGCCATAACTTTAGAACCGTTGATCCGATCTGGATGAAATTTTGTTAGTCGATAGCTTATACTTGAGAAATTTATTGGTAAGTACATGAGTTAAATCGGATAACGGGTTATTAAGGTACGGGGTTTTATCAGAGGACAAAAAAAATAAATTTAGATAAACAAACCGACAAATATGATGATGGAGCCAAGGTCTCTCCAACGGAACGCTTCAATAAATAGGCCATAGAGTTGAAACTTGGTTACCATACCAAGTTAGCAGGCTATAGTTAGAACCATGTCCAAATATACTGTTTGGACATGCATCTGACTACCACCTCTCACGGGTCGCATCACGAGATCTCAGTTCGGGGCGAACCACTAGTATATCAACATGAAACTGGCGAGCAAGAGGTGCATTAGTTCTTATCTTCGCCACCAGTGTGTCACGAATCGACACCAGTGATAGGTGCTCACGTTAGAACTCTGTCCGTCGTCCATCGGGTCATTCCAGGGTCGGTAGCGCTTGCCAACAGCCACGGCGAAGTCTTCGGCCGGCAGCTGCTGCTGTCTGTCCCAGAAGCAGTGTGCAGCTGGAAATGTCTTATTTAGCGACATCTATACAGGGCCCCCCGAAGTTTTAGGGAGTGGGATTTTAACCACTCCAGAAAACTTCAGGGGTTAAAGTACCCATCAATATGAATATCTTTTTCTAAGGAACCAACACTGTGAACGCGAAAAAAAACAGCTGTTTCATACATTTTAGCCAGGTAGGTATTGAACTTTTATATGAAACAGCTGATTTTTTTTCGGGTTTTCAGTGTATTTATTTTTATTTATTTATAACAGTAGGTATAACATCATACCATGTTTTTTTTTAACCCTACGGCGATGGTATATGTAATTAGGTTTATTTGTTTTGTTGGTTACTTAGAAAAAGTTATTCATATTGATGGGTACTTTAGCCCCCTAAAGTTTTTAAATACAAGTATTGGAACACCTTGTTTAAATATAAACATATATACCTACCTAACTAATATCTAGGGCAAAGATATACGTACTAAATACTATACACATGCAAGGTCAATGACCTAGAAGCATGTAGGAAATCCGAAATCCAAAATTATTTATTGTTTAAAAAAGAAAAAAGATTATATTGTACAAAAAAGATCTTATAGCTATGGTTATGTACAGTTTTAACAGTTTGTCCGTTCCAGACGTACAACAAAAATGCATTGTTATATTCCAAAGTTTTCATCCAAGAACCAACTAAGACATTTTAATACCCACTAATAGGTACTCCTAATTTCTTGCAAGTATATGACCTACAAGAAACCAAGAGGTAGATATTATAGAGCTTTATCTTATAGAATTTTATCGTTTATAATATTCGTTTAATTTATAAATTAAAAAGGTGAAAAAATCAATCTAAATTGAAGAGTGCTCACCAGATATAACGACTCGGGAGCTGACCAGAGAGCCTCCGCAGATCTGCATGAACGGTTGCGTGCGTTGCGTGTACACTGCAGCCTGCCAGGGCATCTCCTCGATCTGTACCGACTTCCCACCAGCCACTGAGGAACTTCCCGACACTGAGAGGATCCCGCACTCTGGAAGCAGGTCAAAATGTTTCTTTTCAAGACATCAAAGCAATGATATATACAAAAGAACGGCCTACCATTCTTCTTGTTATAATAACATGAACGAACTACAGCAGAGGAACGGGCAAGCCGTAAGTTTCTTTTAGGCTATGTCGCGTGAAACTGGCCCCTAGATTCGCCTAGTCTTAAGACGTTCCAAAGCGGTCCTTGTGATTCTACTGAGAAAAGAGAGCTCTGGTGGTCTAGTGGTAGCGGCCCCGCCTTCCGATCCAAAGGTCGTGGGCTAGAAACCGGTCGTGCACCAATGAGTTTTATTGTTCAAAAGTTAATGTGCACTGTGCCAGTCTCAAACGGTGAAGGAAAACATCGTGAGGAAACTGGCATGTCGTAGAATCTTAAAAGTTCTATAACATGTGTCAAGTGCTCGAAAGGAGCATTATGGCGCACTCAAAATCCTTTCACCACACTGTTTCGAAGAAACTAGTGACACAACTTGAGAGAAGACATCAAAACAAGGACAACGGCTTAAGTCTCGGCTGCGAGACTCGAACCCACGGTATAAGGATATCCTAATATGTTGAAAAAATGTATGTCCACCCATGCGAAGCTGGGACAGGCCGTGGACAGGCCGCAGGCAGGAGATGTGAGTGCCGTATGAAAGTATTGTACCTGATGAATTTTCGTTATTTTCTCCAGGAAGGGTGATCCCTGAAGTGCGGCATAATTGCTGAGCTTCAGCATTGTAGCACAGAACTGAAATAAAAAACGTGATTAATTGATCGAGTGAGCGAAGCGAACGAAGATCTTAGTTTCAACTTGGGCGATTTGGCATTTTATGTATGTACTAGTGGCTTCCCGCGGCTTCGCACGCGTTGAAGTGGTGAGCCGTGATTGAGCCGCAAACATCCAAACATCGTAACTTTCGCATTGATTTGTATATTATTAGGGTAGGATTTTAAATACCTACGTAGGTATAAGAGATACCTATAGGCGTACATTACCTATATTAGGTAGGTAGGTATAGGAACTGAGTTTAGCACAAACATGACAAATACAACAAAGACAACCTTACACGGAAAATATGTACTTATTTGTTCCTAGTTTCTACCCCAAAAACAAACGAAACGAAACAGCTTCACGACTTTGATCCCCATGCAGGCACGGTAGATACCTACCCTCAGATCTCTTTGTACCAACTCAAGATAGAGTTTTTAGAATGCCTTTTACAAACATTGACGCCTCGTTGTATCCTTTTTACTTGAGCGCAACGAAGGAGGGTAACGTTTTAGAGGTTGTTTTAGAAAATCAAACTGTTGTAGCCACACACAGGTACTTGCAATCGGGCTGACGCGAAGGGTTTGTATGTAGCGTCGCCAGTCGTCTCTCTCCGCTCATTAGGTTCAGACATGTAATACCTACTTAAAAAAACTAAAAGTGCCTTTCCTATTTTTTTAGTTTTGGAGTACTTACATCTACTTCAAGTTTCAAGTTTGTAGGTTCAAGGAATACTATTTTTCATACAAACGTTTTCATCCCTTTATACACCCTTAGGGTTTGCATTTCCAAAAAACCTTTCTTAGTACACCTCTACGCCATAAGACCTATATACTCTTCAAATTTTAAGTCTCTCGGACCAGCGGTCAAAAAACTCCCATACAAACTTTTACATCCCTTTGCACACTTATTAAGAGTAGTTAAAAAAAAAATGCCTTTCCTAATTTTTAGCCTTGGAGTACATGTGCTTCAAGTTTCAAGTTTGTAGATTCAAAGAATACAATTTTTCATACCAACGTTTTAAACCCGTTTCACACCCTTAGAGGTTGAATTTCCAAAAATCCCTTCTTAGTAAACCTTTACGCCATAAGACCTTTAAAATTTCAAGTCTCTAGGACCAGCGGTCAAAAAACTCCCATACAAACTTTTACATCCCCCCACACACTTATTAAGGGTAGTTTTCAAAAACTAAAAATTCTTTCCTATTTTTTTGCCTTGAAGTATATGTAAGTACTCCAAGTTTCAAGTTTGTACATTCAAGGAATACAAATTTTCATACAAACGTTTTCATCCCTTTTTACACCCTTAGGGGTTGAATTTCCAAAAATTCCTTCTTAGTACACCTCTACGCCATAAGACCTATGTACTCTTAAAATTTCAAGTCTCTAGGACCAGCGGTCAAAAAACTCCCATACAAACTTTTACATCCCTTTGCACACTTATTAAGGGTAGTTTTCAAAAACTAAAAATGCATTTCCTATTTTTTTGCCTTGAAGTATGTGTACTCCAAGTTTCAAGTTTGTAGGTTCAAGGAATACTATTTTTCATACAAACGTTTTCATCCCTTTTTACACCCTTATTGGTTGAATTTCCTAAAATCCCTTCTTAGTACATCTCTACGCCATAACACCTATGTACTTTTCAAATTTCAAGTCTCTAGGACCAGCGGTCAAAAAACTCCCATACAAACTTTTACATCCCTTTGCACACTTATTAAGGGTAGTTTTCAAAAACTAAAAATGCCTTTCCTATTTTTTTGCCTTGAAGTATGTGTACTCCAAGTTTCAAGTTTGTAGGTTCAAGGAATACTATTTTTCATACAAACGTTTTCATCCCTTTTTACACCCTTAGGGGTTGAATTTCCAAAAATCCCTTCTTAGTACACCTCTACGCCATAAGACCAATGTACTCTTAAAATTTCAAGTCTCTAGGACCAGCGGTCAAAAAACTCCCATACAAACTTTTACATCCCTTTGCACACTTATTAAGGGTAGTGTTCAAAAACTAAAAATGCCTTTCCTATTTTTTTGCCTTGAATTATGTGTACTCCAAGTTTCAAGTTTGTAGGTTCAAGGAATACTATTTTTCATACAAACGTTTTCATCCCTTTTTACACCCTTAGGGGTTGAATTTCCAAAAATCCCTTCTTAGTACACCTCTACGCCATAAGACCTATGTACTCCTCAAATTTCAAGTCTCTAGGACCAGCCGTTTAGGCTGTGCGTTGTCTAATGTCAGTCAGTCAGTCAGTCAGGACTTTGATTCTTATAGTATTAGAGATTAGAGATGTATGTTTGTCTGGCCATAACTTTCGAACCGTTGATCCGATCTGCTGATCGAGTGAGCGAAGCGAACGAATCTCCAAACAAAGCCCTTTCATATGACATGTAACTTGATTTATTTATGTAACTTTTTTTTATTTTTGCCCCCTTAAAAAACCCCATATCTCAAAAACCCTTCATCCGATTTTACTCATATACTTACCAGTAAATTTCTCAAGTACAAGCTATCGACATATCAAATTTCATGCAGATCGGATCAACGGTTCTAAAGTTATCGCCAGACAAACATACATACATACATACATACATAAAATGCCAAATCGCCCAAGTTGAAACTAAGATCTTCGTTCGCTTCGCTCACTCGATCAATAAAGTTCACAGCTAAAATAACCAGGAAAATAGTGGTATATAAGTGCTAATGTCAAGGACGTAAGGAATGCAGTTAAAATCTAGTTTTTTTAACCGCGTTAACTTTTTACTGTCACTTTTATGTCGATTTTATTGTCATAAAAGTGACAGTAAGAAGAGTTTTTTGATCACAGTAATAAATAGAACCATTTGGCAACACAGAATGAAAGAAAGAAATTATACCTATGAATATTATATTTTGTTATACCAAATTAGATAATCTCTAGGTATATTTAGTTGCTTAGTTTGGGGCCAGATAGTGCTGTGTGGAAAGTCCACCAATATTTACTTATTAACTATAAATAATGAAAGAAACTTACACGAAATAATTACAAGATAAAACAACATGATCCCACAAAACGAAATAATACAATGAAGTTAAGAGCTCATATGACTAAGACCTCGATCAAACAAGTTCATTCAAATTCCTAAGAGCAATAATTTAGCAAGATATAGTGCAAATGTGTGTACACTATAAAAAAAATGTGTGTACACTATAAAATAGCAGACTTACCGCCGGTTTCAGAAAGCCCGATCAAAACTAATCGCATGTCAAGTCACTTGATCTCTATCTAATTCGATGTAATAGCTGAAATGGCGAGTGACTTGACATCCGATTAGTTTTGATAGTTTTTCAGAAACTGGCGGTTAGTCTCCTGTTTTAGTTTAAGGGGCTGATAACTATCAAACAACTTCTCGCTCGCACGTTTCGACATGTTGCAAAATATAAAATCGCTAAACTTATTTTTGAAAAATCGCAATCAACCATCTGCAATGTGATTGCACACAGTTTAGTAAAAATTTCATTTTGATCGATACAAGTTTTCCTACTTAAAAGTTTGGTTATGTACGAAAACTAGTAAAGCAAACTTTTGAATAGATCTCAGTTCGGGGGGAACTACTAGTATTACTGTTCACACCAAATCGGATTTCGCTATCCTTGTGGGTAAAACCCAAAGCGAAACTCGTGCGCAACCTATGCACTTCTACCACAGATTACCGCTCTCGCTATAGCCGCGGAACTTCATACAAAATACCTGAGCGAAATCCGCGCGGTATCTCTACCCACAACGGCAGCGTAAACCACGTAAGTTTGAATACGCCTTTGAACGAAACGTCAGATAGGATACCCAAGGGATGGCGAGTAATGAAACGCAAAAGTAATATGTAGATAAATATATTACTCAAATATTTAAAAGTATTACACGGGTATTTATCGCGTTTACCTTTATTATTTCCAAGTTACGTGTCATTTAGAAAGGCTTTGTTTCGATATTCCAAAACAATTTTTCCCTTTTTTCTCGGACACCCGGTTTTTGAGATATAACAAATAAGTAAAATCATGTAAAATCAAGATAACCAACGATCCAAGACCTCCCTTCTCTCTAAGATCTCTAAGAGTTTCGTTGACATCAAGGTTTTTCTACTGGTCGGTCGGTTCCTTTGCTTTTTCTTATTTTTTTTCTTGAAATAAATTAAGAAGTTACTACTCAAAAGTTTGCAAGTACGAAAAGTTAGTTAAGTTAGTTAGTTGTAAGCTTAGTTTTCGCGCATAAGCAAACTTTTGAGTTGGAAAACTTGTATCGATCAAAATTAATTTTCTACTAAACTGTGTGCAATGTGATTGCACACAAAATGGTTGATTGCGATTTTTCGAAAATGTGTTTATTGATTTTATATCTTTCAACATGTCGAATCGTGCGAGCGAGAGGTAGGTAGGTACATTAGCTCTTGTGTTCGCCTACAAACGGATTCTACTGTAATGATTTTCCCAGATGATGAACTATGACTGTGTTCATACTTTCGCAATACAGGTAATTGCTGCGATAAATGTTATTACAAGATTATCAGAGGCGTTATCTTGACCTCCAAGAGCGTCGCCTGCCTAGGCCCAGAGGGGGGGCGGGAGGGGGCAAGTTAATATTATGGAGGATGAGAAAAATACGAATTGTAGGTTCAAGAGCATGCAGCTTTACAGCTTGTAGCGCAAGTCTTTGCCTCTATGGCGATTGTATTAAGAATGGTACCAACTTAGGCCTTAGGACTTTGGTTTCTTTGCAGTTGGCTACATTTTTTTAACATCTAGGGGGGGGGACAGCTGCTCCTCCTTGCCTCCCCTTGGCGACGTCCGTGTTGACCTCTCTGAATGAATTAAGACGCTAAAACAAAGTCAAAGTCAAAGTCAAAGTCAAAGTCAAAATGTATTTATTCAATAAAATCACAAGGATCACTTTGAAACGTCTTAAAGCTAGGTGACTCTAGGTGCCAGTTCCACGCGACCAAGCCTAGAAGAACAGGCAACAAACTTACGGCTTGGTTCCTACCGTTCTTTTGTATGATCCTAGTTATAATGTTATCTTAACACTACATCTACACTTCTACACACTAATCTACACTAATATTATAAAGAGGAAAGATTTGTATTTTTGTATGTAACGAATAGGCTCAAAAACTACTGGTCCGATTTCAAAAATTCTTTCACCATTAGAATGCTACATTATCGCTGATTAACATAGGCTATATTTATTACTAGAAAAATTAGGGATCTCTTCTAAAACTTCAATAATGTAACCCAAGGTGGAAAAAATAATCCTTTCGCTTTAAAAATATTATTAGCGAACGTGCGGTTCCACGGGGCGCGTTCTCACTCACTCAGGGAGAAGGGCGTGCAAATGTATGAAAATAAGTAGACGCGAGACTCGAACCTACGGTCTAAGTTTATCCTAAAATGTTCAAACTAGCGGCATAGTCCCAGTATGAAGCTGGGACAGGCCGCTAGTAATTAAAATATAATATTGAAGCTCCAGTGTGGTGCCAATCGAATTAAGTGAGGCGTAGGCATAACAGAAAACAAGAAGCGCGTCAGTCAGTGAGTGAGTTGACTACTCGTTTACCTATAAATAGGTGCATAAGAATATTGATAAATTTATAACCCGAGAGACCCCGTGACCTCGAGTTGGTAGGAATAAAAAAACTAGTGGTTAAGGCGAAGATTATCGACGCCATTATTAATACTTGTACTTAAAACTTCAGGGGGCTAAAGTACCCATCATTATATGACAGCCTTCACAGCTCAGTTGGTAGTAGCTCTGCCTTCTGCGCCGTAGGCCGTGGGTTCGATCGCCATCCACCGAGAACAACCATTTGTGTGGTGAACATAGATGTTTGTTCTGTCTGGGTGTTATATAATATTATAAGTATGTATTTACAAAAAAAAAGAATATAATTAGTATTATATCAGCTACCTGGTTCCCATATTCAAGCTTTGGCTTAGTTTGGGACTAGATAGTGCTGTGTGGAAAGTCCTCCAATATTTATTTATTTATTTATTTCTGAGGAACCAACACTGAGACGCGAAAAAAACAGCTGTTTCATACAAAAGTTCAATACCTACCTGGCTAAAATGTATAAAATAGCTTTTTTCGCGTTCACAGTATTGGAACATCTTGTATATCATAGAGAATTATTGATCGAGTGAGCGAAGCGAACGAATATCTTACTTTCAACTTGGGTGATTTTGACATGTTTGTCTGGCGATAACTTTAGAACCGTTGATCCGATCTGCATGAAATTTGATATGTCGATAGCTTGTACTTGAGAAATTTACTGGTAAGTATATGAGTAAAATCGGATGAAGGGTTTTTGAGATGGTTTTTTAAGGGGGCAAAAATAAAAAAAGTTTAATTAAGATAACCAGCGCTCCAAGAGCTCCCATCTCTAAGAGTTTCGTTGACATCAAGGTTTTTCTACTGGACGGTCAGTTCCTTTGCTTTCTCTTATTTTTTTTTCTTGAAATTAATTAAGGTACTCAGTTTAGTTCTCATAAAATGGTGACGACGACCAGGTCTGATGATGGAGCCAAGGTCTGTTCAACGGAAGTCTTCAATAAATAGGCCAATATAGTTGAAACTTGGTTACCATACCAAGTTAGTAGGCGGTAGTCAGAAAAAAGTCCAAAGATAATGTTTGGACTTGCCTCTGACTACTGCCTACTCAAAGTTTTGATGCGTTCGTCGGGTCGCATCACGAGATCTCAGTTCGGGGCGAACTACTAGTTATAAGAAATAGTATTTGTTACATATTTTAACTATACAAATAATTCCTTTTAAAAGAATTACACGTTACTATGATTATGTACCTACCTGATGACCAACAATTGAGCGTTTGTATTTTGTTTCCAAGTTTTTTAACAAAACGAGAAAAAAAGAGTAGGGTCTTCAGCCTCACCACGTACAACCAAGGGGGTGGGCGGGTGTTTAAAACATGCAAAAAAAAATCACTTGATTAATGGACTGCCCCTAACATGTAAAATATGCGATCACCATAATGCGTTTTTTAGAAATAGGCTAGAAGGTAATATAGAATTTCCCTGCCTTAGGGCGATGACAAAAGCTAATGTACCTCTCGCTCGCACGTTTCGACATGTTGAAAGATATAAAATCACTAAATTTATTTTCGAAAATCGCAATTAATATGGTGTGCAATCACAACTAGGTCTTGTCTTCGCCTTAACTAGATTGATTCGTCATTCGCCAGCTTGTTTTCGACAAGAGCACTAGAAACATGTTTAAATTAATATTGGTTTTTGTTGCAGTGTTTGTGGCAAGTGAGTAACTATTTTTTATGAAACTAATAACTAAAATAACATCTTCTCTCTCTCTCTTGTCGCGTCACTAGTTTCTTTCGAAACAGTGTGGTGAAAGGATTTAAGTGCGCCTCAAGAGGCTCCTTTCGAGCACTCGACACATGTTATAGAACTTTTTAGGTTCTACGACATGCCAGTTTCCTCACGATGTTTTCATTCACCGTTTGAGAGTACTAGCATTGTGCACATACATTTTTGAACAGAAAAACTCATTGGTTCACGACCGGTTTCGAACCGACGACCACGATCGGAAGGCGGGGCCGCTACCACTATACCACCAGTGCTCTCATAAAATATTTACCAACTAAATAAAAAAACCCGACTGCCCAAACTAAAAGATGGAAACAAGATTATGTTTTTTTCTTCTTGACAGTGAACTCCAGTTGTTCAGTCTTGACGAATGATACAATTTCATAATCACATGCAGTCGGAGGCTCGTATATGTCCTAGCAGTAAGTATACTGACACTTCCGACTGCCTGCGCACCTAATTTGTTGAAGCTTTTTGTAAACTAGGACACTCGGGCGTTGAGACAAATCTTTTGATACCTCAATCATCCAAATCCACCCAGCCTTTTAGGTGCTACGTGGTAATAAAGAAAATATTTAAGGATAGATACATAGATACACGCCAAACACATAAGACCTTGCCTCCGGCACTCGGGTAATAAAACCTAGTACCTACTCGTAGTTCGCCCCGAACTGAGATTTTGTGCCGAAATCGTTCATCTAATATTTATGCTGGCACTGAACACGCTATTCGAAATTCGTCCTGCATCTAAATAATAGGCAAATACAACGTGTAACATAATACCCCTATAAGTCCAAAGACCAAGTGATCAGACCAAGCACTGGAATACTTGTGTGCAAAGCTTGAATACTTCGTTTTGAAAATTCCCATACAAAAGTTAAATTAATATTGTCTCAGTTTGCAACACCCCTGATAATGTGTACGTGACCTCGGTACATACGCTATTTGCGTTTACATATTGGTGGCAGTTCTGTTACCTATTTTATCTACAGTTCACAATAAAAGGTCAAAAAACAGCTGTAAATAGGGCTGCGTCATGTTGTGTTATTTCATTTTGGCGGAAAGTTTAAGAGGCATTTCAGGAATGAAAAACTTCCAAATTTCAAAAGTCTTATATCAATAGTTGTTCGCCATTACCCTGTAGAACACCCTGCTTCCGGGGTTATAGGGGTATTATGTTACACGTTGTATAGGCAAATAGGGTCACCACTACACAGCGTATTTGGCAAAATTAGACAAATACGCAAACACGAATAGTGAAGGGAAGGGCCACCATTTAATGTTCCTTGAACTGCAACATTAGGTTTTATTAGTTTGAAGCGTAGCGTGTGCTGTCTTATAAATTTGATTATGTTTACCTTTGCCTGTATGCCTACGCCTCACTAAACTTCAATATTGTATTATATTACTTTGTAAAAGGATCATACAAAAGAGCGGTAGGAACCAAGCCGTAAGTTTGTTGACTGTTCTTCTAGGCTTTGGTCGCGTGGAACTGGCACCTAGAGTCACCTAGCTTTAAGACGTTTCAAAGTGATCCTTGTGATTTTATTGAATAAATAGAATTGACTTTGACTTTGACTGCCCTCCCTTACTAGAAGAAACTACCGTGCTTTTTTTTTCTTTACAGATGTACCTGTTGAGAGCGCAGTACAAACAGGGCAAGTTATATTTTACACTAACTGCCGCCAGTGAATTTGTTCGTTTTTTTCAACTAAGGGGCCATCCATTAATTACGTCACACGAATTTCATGATTTTTGACCCTTGTCACAGCAGAGGGCTTATAACGAGTTTAGTGCCGATCGTCGATCGTTACGATACACCGAATTTTCTATGAAAATAAATCAACGGCATCTAGCGTATTCTTTGAGAACCTGTTTTTTTTTTCATAGAAAATTCGGTGTATCGTAACGATCGACGATCGGCACTCCATCGGCAATAAACTCGTAATAAGCCCTCTGGTCACATTTGTGAATCCCCCCCCCCCCTATCTAGTGTGATGTCACATATTAGAAAATTAAATATTAAAAATTTATGTATTACTAGCTGACCAAGCAAATGTTGTTTTGCCATATACTTACTACAATGACTATTCAAAAATAGGGGTTGGTGATAGAAAAGTGAAAATTTAGGGTTGTACGTATTTTTTAATGCCAGCTTATAAAAAAAAATATATAGTTGTCCTAACAATAAAAAATAAATGTTAGGGGTGGACAACCCTTATCACTTAGGGGTATGAAAAATAGATAGTAGCCGATTCTCAAACCTACTGAATATGCATATAAAATTTCATACAAATCGGTCAAGATTTTCGGAGGAGTATGGTAACGAACATTGTGACACGAGAATTTTATAAAGACGATATCATAGTAGAAATTTATGAACTGAAAACAGCAGTGTTCCGAACTACCTAGTGTGTCACACTAGGTAGGGGGGTCTCACAAATGTGACCAGCTGTGACAAGGACGGGGGAGGGGTCGAATAATCATGAAATTAGTGTGACGTAATTTAATGATAGCCCCTTATTATAAAACAATGTCCAGCTGTGTAATTCTTCAGGCATAAGACAATAATGAAGATACTCTAAAGCCCGGACTCCACCGCGAGCGGAGCGGAGCCATTAAGGACTCCGTTTAACTCGCAAGAATAAACCGCATACTTGTATTTCCACCAACAAATAGTCGAGCGGAAAGGACTGAGCGAGCAGAAAGTGTTGAAATGAACTCGCTCAGCTCTTTTTCCTTTTGTAGTGGAAATCAAAAGATAAAACTCTTTGTTGGTGGAAATGTAAACCTATTTCATTGAAAAGGAGTCCGTTCCGCTAACCATTTCTCGCTCATTACCCTTTCGCGGTGCCGGTGGAGACCGATCTGAACGGGACCACCATATCTCCTAAAAATGTCATCACTTTCACTTTCTTACCAGACCATGTATCCTGCCTCCATACCCCAAGAATGGCGCCTACAGAGTCGACGGGAACTCGTCAGCCATGCCTGGTGATGTCCTGGACTCATTCGTGCTGAAGGTGTCCTGTGACGCTGGCTACCACCTGGATACAGACGATACTTTGGCCTGCCTGCAAGGGTGGTACTCCGTCTCACCTGAATGCTTACGTGAGTGAGACGATAATTTTCCCACACACTCCATGCTATGCTATTTATGACAGCCTTCACAGCTAAGTTGGTAGTAGCTCTGCCTTCTGCGCCGTAGGTTGCGGGTTCGATCCCCACCGAGAACAAATATTTGTGTGATGAAAATGAATATCTGTTCTCAGTCTGGGTGTAGTTATATATTTTAAGTAAGTATGTATTTACAAAAAAAGTATTTAACTACTCATATGACAAGCTTTGGCTTAGTTTGGGACTAGATGGTGCTGTGTGGAAAGTCCACCAATATTTATTTATTAATTTTATTTATGCTACATGCTAAAGCATACAGTCGAATTGTAAACCTCCTCCTTTATGAAGACGGTTAAAATTAGCGCAAGGCAGTGCATCGTAGGGCACGTTGCTACAGTGCGTAACTTACGAGGCAATACTTTGTTATAGGTCATGAAATGTGTTTTTAAAATGTGCTCGAAGGGGACCTCTTTGAGGCCCATTTAAAATCCTTTCACGGCACTGTTTAAAAAGAAAATAGTTCTAGTTCTTCCTGTCGTGCCACTAGTTCTTTCAGAACAGTGTGGTGATAGGATTTACTACTATTATTAGATTTACTTACTAGGATCTACTATCTATATCAGTATAAGTTTATCACGTTAAGTATATTATTATAATATGTTGTATCTACACTAATAATATTATAAAGAGGTAAACTTTGTATTTTTGTATTTTTGTATTTTTGTATGTAACGAATAGGCTCAAAAACTACTGGTCCGATTTCAAAAATTCTTTCACCATTAGAATGCTACATTATCCTTGAGTAACATAGGCTATATTATATTTTCAAAAAAATCAGGGATCCTTACTAAAACTTCAATAATGTAACCCAAGGTGGAAAACAAAAAACCTTACATCGCGTGCGCTGCGAAAACTATTGAAGATAGAACAGAATAATGTACTACGATTTTGTAGAACACGTTATCATCTACAAAAAATGTCGCGCCAGCATATGTCTAACTATTATAGTTATGTCACAATAAGTGTTATTTTATTATAAAAAATTAATTGAAATGCCGCCGCCAGAAAAGGGTCTTTATTTGTACCTTGGTATTAATCCTTATCCAAATAAATCATTTCATAATTAAGACGGTTTCAATACCTATAGATTACTTCTTAAATTTTTCAAATCGGACATTCCATTCAAAAGATATGACGAAATTAAAAATGTTTACGGGTCCACGGTTCACGCGCGGGGTGCGATTTCACTCACTCAAGGAGAAGCGCGTGCAAATGTATGAAATACTAGTGGCTTCCCGCGGCTTCGCACGCGTTGAAGTGGTGAGCCGTGATTGAGCCACAAACATCCAAACATCGTAA
The DNA here is from genome assembly GCA_932294275.1 of Chloroclysta siterata. Classification (NCBI taxonomy): domain Eukaryota; kingdom Metazoa; phylum Arthropoda; class Insecta; order Lepidoptera; family Geometridae; genus Chloroclysta; species Chloroclysta siterata. Next base: position 7,443,153 of record OW028595.1, read on the forward strand.
CTTTCGCATTGATTTGTATATTATTAGGGTAGGATTTTAAATACCTACCTAGGTATAAGAGATACCTATAGGCGTACATTACCTATATTAGGTAGGTAGGTATAGGTACTGAGTTTAGCACAAATATGACAAATATAACAAAGACAACCTTACACGGAAAATATGTACTTATTTGTTCCTAGTTTCTACCCCAAAAACAAACGAAACGAAACAGCTTCACGACTTTAATCCCCATGCAGGCACGGTAGATACCCTCAGATCTCTTTGTACCAACTCAAGATTCCCGTTTTTAGAATGCCCTTTACAAACATTGACGCCTCGTTACCTATATCCTTTTTACTCGAGCGCAACGAAGGAGGGTAACGTTTTAGAGGTTGTTTTCGAAAATCAAACTTTTGTGGCGGCTAGCCACACACAGGTAGGTACTTGCAATCGGTCTGACGCGAAGGATTTGTATTAGCGATGTTACGATCTCGAAATTTTTCAAACCGACTCAAACCGGTCTGAAAAATAAGCAAACCGACTTGTAAATCGAACCGCAAAAATATATGCAAACCGGTTTGAAACCGGGTTACAAACCGAAATGACAAAGTCAATACGACGAACCAATTTGTATTGCTCATGCTAGAATTTTATGTTATGGAAACCGAAACGAATGAGTTAAATTTATGTAATTTCAGTAATTTGTATTCATAATCCGGTATGAATACAAATTTAACTCATTCGTAGAACCCAAGAACAAATTGAATCGACTTTGTCAAGTCAATCTCATTTTCATATTTCGGTTCGGTCCGACCCGAAGTGCCGACTCGCGGTTCCGCGCCGCACCGTGCGTGAGTTGAAGAGGGACAGCGATCAACAAACCGCTCGCTTACTCAACCCGTCCAGATCGGTTTGGCATAGGTTCAACCCGACTTGAACGGTTTGAAGCTCAACCCGGGTTGAACCGGGTTGGTAACCCGAGTCGTTACATCGCTAATTTGTATGTAGCGTCGCCAGTCGTCTCTCCCCGCTCATTAGGTTCAGACATGTAATACCTACTTAAAAAAACTAAAAGTGCATTTCCTATTTTTTTAGCTTTGGAGTACTTACATCTACTTCAAGTTTCAAGTTTGTAGGTTCAAGGAATACTATTTTCCATACAAACGTTTTCATCCCTTTTTACACCCTTAGGGGTTGCATTTCCAAAAATCCTTTCTTAGTACACCTCTACGCCATAAGATCTATAAACTCTTCAAATTTCATGTCTCTCGGACCAGCGGTCAAAAAACTCCCATACAAACTTTTACATCCCCTTGCACACTTATTAATAGTTTAAAAAAAAAAAAAAATGCCTTTCCTAATTTTTAGCCTTGGAGTACATGTACTTCAAATTTCAAGTTTGTAGATTCAAAGAATACAATTTTTCATACCAACGTTTTCAACCCGTTTTATACCCTTAGAGGTTGAATTGCCAAAAATCCCTTCTTAGTACACCTCTACGCCATAAGACCTATGTACTCTTCAAATTTCAAGTCTCTAGGACCAGCGGTCAAAAAACTCCCATACAAACTTTTACATCCCTTTGCACATTTATTAAGGGTAGTTTTCAAAAACTAAAAATGCCTTTCTTAATTTTTAGCCTTGGAGTACATGTACTTCAAGTTTCAAGTTTGTAGATTCAAAGAATACAATTTTTCATACCAACGTTTTCAACCCGTTTTACACCCTTAGAGGTTGAATTTCCAAAAATCCCTTCTTAGTACACCTCTACGCTATAAGACCTATGTACTCTTCAAATTTCAAGTCTCTAGGACCAGCGGTCAAAAAACTCCCATACAAACTTTTACATCCCTTAGCACACTTATTAAGGGTAGTTTTAAAAAACTAATTTTTTTTCCTATTTTTTTGCCTTGAAGTATATGTACTCCAAGTTTCAAGTTTGTAGATTCAAGGAATACAATTTTTCATACCAACGTTATCAACCCTTTTTACACCCTTAGGGGTTGAATTTCCAAAAATCCCTTCTTAGTACACCTCTACGCCATAAGACATATGTACTCTTAAAATTTCAAGTCTCTAGGACCAACGGTCAAAAAACTCCCATACAAACTTTTACATCCCTTTGCACACTTATTAAGGGTAGTTTTCAAAAACTAAAAATGCCTTTCCTATTTTTTTGCCTTGAAGTATGTGTACTCCAAGTTTCAAGATTGTAGGTTCAAGGATTAAAATTTTTCATACAAACGTTTTCATCCCTTTTTACACCCTTAGGGGTTGAATTTCCAAAAATCCCTTCTTAGTACACCTCTACGCCATAAGACCTATGTACTCTTCAAATTTCAAGTCTCTAGGACCAGCCGTTTAGGCTGTGCGTTGTCTATGTATATGTCAGTCAGTCAGTCAGTCAGTCAGTCAGTCAGTCAGTCAGTCAGTCAGTCAGGACTTTGATTCTTATAGTATTAGAGAAGTCGATGCGAGGCTCGAACCCACGGTCTAAGTTTATCCTAAAATGTTCAAAAAATTTATGACCACCCATGCGAAGCTGGGACAGGCCGCTAGTCATATATAGTTAGGGTTTAATGGTATCCCCTATTTATTCTATTTATTATTATTATTGGTATATTTATTATTATTATTTCTTATTAAAATAGCTTCTTACGTAGGTATAAATATATATTTATATATGCTTCTTCCCTCTATTATTTATAGTTTTAAAATACCTACCTACCTAAAATAAAACAGTTTTCACGCCACATCTTCCTCACCATCTTTTTGCACGCCCAGGATGACCGGTAGACTGGATGACTATTAGCATTAAGTCCTCCTAGCACTACATTATTTTGTGTGAAAGTTTTAATAAATAAATAATAAATAAATTTAAGTGCGCCTCATAGGGGCTCCTTTCGAGCACTTAAGACCACTTAATATCAGGTGGGCCATCTGCTGATCCATCAGTAATGGACATAGACATAGACATAGACAATCATTTATTTACTACTTAGCACACAACATACAAAACATGATAATGAAATATACATAAAGAAATAATAATAAATCATAACAATAGAAAAACAAAAGGGGATAAAAAAAAAATTAGAACAAAACAATGTTAAAAACCTACATGCTTAAATATGATGTATGCTACAGCAGCAAATGGGTCTTAAGCTCAGCATAATGCCCACAGACGCTGTTATTCTGTAATCATAATTATTTATTCGCAGGAATGTTACCTACATTAGGTTACAATAGTTGGTAATTTAAAATGCTTGAGGCCTGTTACATTCTACCTCGTCAAGGTGTGCAAAATTATCATCATAAAAACATTTTCATCAAAGTCAAAGTCAAAAGGTTAAGACTAACTACTAAGTGATTCAATAAAATTGAATCACTTTGAAACGTCTTAAAGCTAGGTGACTCTAGGTGCCAGTTCCACGCGACCAAAGCCTAGAAGAACAGCCAACAAACTTACGGCTTGGTTCCTACCGCTCATAGTAAGTTATATAAAAAAAATAAGATTACGAAGACCAACCTATATGATAGACTAGTCTCACCACCTGCTTATTTTGCGTATCTACTCACAATAAACTACCGGTCTTTCCAGCATATTGTGATTGGAGAAGTGCGACCACTGTTTCGTGTGGTGCGAAGCAGACCTGCTACATGAATGCGTCCAGCCCAAGGATAGAGGAACCAGATGCTAGTGATGGTATGTAGGGAGGCAACTTCCCACGACACGCACCTATTTGAGGCGAAGACAACAGCTAATGTACCTCTCGCTCGCACGTTTCGACATGTTGAAAGATATAAAATCACATAACTCATTTTCGAAAAATCGCAATCAACCATTTTGTGTGCAATCACATTGCAATCAAAAAAATAATTTAATATACAAGTTTTTCTACTCCAAAGGTTTGCTTAAGTACAAAAACTAATAAAGCAAACTTTTGAGTAGGAAAACATGTATCGATCAAACTGAAATTTTTACTAAACTGTGTGCAATGTGATTGCACACAAGATGGTTGATTGCGATTTTACGAAAATGAGTTTAGTGATTTTATATCTTTCAACATGCCGAAACGTGCGAGCGAGAGTCACATTAGCTCTTGTCTTCGCCTTAAGAGTCACACTCGCGAAAGTAACTCTCGCTCGCACATTTCAGCATTTTAGATAAATAACTCAATTTAACGTAAGAACTTAGTTGTGTGCAATCACATTGCGTACAGTTCTTGCTGCTTTGCTAGGTTTCGTACTTTTTTCTAAATGGGACAAAGACGTTAGTCAAAAGGTATTTATTCAGTAAAATCAAGAGGTCGTGGGTTCAAATCCCATTCGAAAAATAACTGATTGAGATTATAGCCAGTCTAAAGTTAAAAAAAAAATTTATTCGTATCTTTGTTTTGTCAGTGTGGTGCCAATCGAAGAGTCTTACAAGAGATAGAAGATCTGTAATTTCCAGGTTGTGGCAGGGTCAGTCCATTGTTCGAGAAGGTGATAGCTGGAGGCCGCGATGCGAGGAAGCAGGAGGTGCCGTGGCATGCTGGCGTCTACTCCAAACGGTTCTCGCCGTACATGCAGATATGTGGCGGCTCGCTCGTCAGACCCGCGGTCGTTATATCAGGTAGCTGAGGCCTTATAATTTAATTTAGACATTTAAAATCCTTTCACCACACTGTTTCGAAAGGTTTCGAAAGAAACTAGTGACACAAACAAACTAGTTCCACGCGACCAAATCCTAGAAGAACAGGCAACAAACTTACCGGTTCTTACCGTTCTTTTGTATGATCCTCGTTACAATGTAATATATCTACTGACTTTTACACCCCTCCAGCCGCCCACTGCTTCTGGGACGACGTGCAGAGGCAGCTGCCAGCCGAGGACTACGCCGTCGCTGTCGGCAAGATCTACAGGCCGTGGAACGATCCGAACGATGGAAGTGCGCAGAAGACTGATGTGAGTTCTACCTACGGTCTTCTTGACTAGTTGTCTAGTAGACCATTCGTGCTCTCAAACTCCCCCTAAAACTTTATTTGTTAATTTTTCTATTTATTTATTAAATTTGACGTTGCCATTACAGTTAAAACCGAAGCGACTAAGCTATGAGCTACTAAAAATAATAATTTTCTAGGTAAGTAAAATTACTAAAAAAAATATTGACCATTCCGTGAATTACGTCACGCTTATTACAATATATCAACATCCTAGGTAGGCTACACACAGACTTAGCAATTGTTAAGTATTAACAGTTCCTTGGACCGGGTGCCAATAATGTACAACCAAGGATTGTACAGCCGAGGAAAACACAGCCCGGAATTGATGTACAAATTGGTCGCGAAATCCATGGCTGTGTAATCCAAGGCTGTACATTCCAAGCCGTACAAATTCAGCACACCTTTGGAAAGCACGACCCGATAAAACGCAGCCAAAATTTTGATGCCAAAACTTAGGCTTTGTTTACACTCGTCAATTACTTACTCACTCACTTGTTGATCCGACTCGGATTGGTTAGGTTAATGTTAAAACATATAAATTACGAGCGTGCCGCGGCAGCGGCCGCCGAAGTGCCAGAATTTTATTTTTTTCTAACATTAATCTCTGAATAATTCTCTTATTTTATATAATTTTTAATCTGTGCTACTTGCCTATACTTACTGTGTAGTGCATCTAAACAGAGCATAGGCTTTCGACCAATCAGAGCATGGTCACAGAATCCATGGTCGTGCAATCCTGGCTGTACAATCCCGACTGTGCTGGGAAAGCACAGCCTGGAAAACACGGCCCGGATTTCATGTACATTTTGTACATGGAATCCGGGCCGTGTTTTCCAGGCTGTGCTTTCCGGGTTGTACATTTTCGGGCTGTGTAATACTTGGTCGTAAATTAACCGGACCCCCTTGGACCAACAGTCTATAGAACTAATGGAAGTTACCGGTTTTTTTTTTATTGGTGAACAAAAAAAAATAATGCTAAGCATTCCACAAATTACTATCTCGCCCCAAACTAGGCCAAAGCTTGTGATATGGGAACCAGTTATCTGATTAAGTACATAATATACTTATTTTTTTGTAAATACATACTTACTAGTAGTTCGCCCCGAACTGAGATCTCGTGATGCGACCCGACGAACGCACCAAAACTTTGAGTAGGTGGTAGTCAAAGGCAAGTCCAAACATTATGTTTGCACTTTTTTCTGACTACCGCCTACTAACTTGGTACGGTAACCAAGTTTCAACTCTATTGGCCTATTTATTGAAGAGTTCCGTTGAACAGACCTTGGCTCCATCATCAGACCTGGTCGTTGTCACCATTTTATGAGAACTGAGTACTTCCTTAATTTATTTCAAGAAAAAAAAATAAGAAAAATCAAAGGAACTGGACGACCAGTAGAAAAACCTTCATACCAACGAAACTCTTAGAGATGGGAGCTCTTGGGTCGCTGGTTATCTTAATTTAACTTTTTTGTTGTATCTCAAAAACCGAGCGTCCCAGAAAAAAAGTAAAAATTGTTTTGGAATGTCCAAACAAAGCCCTTTCGTATGACATGTAACTTGATTTTTTTAAGTCACTTTTTTTATTTTTGCCCCCTTAAAAAACCCCATATTTCAAAAACCCTTCATCCGATTTTACTCATATACTTACCAGTAAATTTCTCAAGTACAAGCTATCGACATATCAAATTTCATGCAGATCGGATCAACGGTTCTAAAGTTATCGCCAGACAAACATACATACATACATACATATATACATACATACATACATACATACATAAAATGCCAAATCGCCCAAGTTGAAACTAAGATCTTCGTTCGCTTCGCTCACTCGATCAATAATATATGTATAACACCCAGACAGAGAACAAACATCTATGTTCATCCAGCGTCGGACTGACCATACATTCGAAATGGCATTTGCCAGCCGGGCCCCAGCCTGCGCAGGCCCCCCACGGGCCTGGCTTGCCAGGCTTGCGGCAACCGTAGGATAGGAGGCCCGCACAGGCTAGGTCCCAGCTCTTGCGACCTAAATGTAAAACTAGATCAGATAGTTCGTTCATACATTAACCTATAGAAATAGAAAAATTCGAAAAATGGCTGAACGTGAGCAAGCCACCCCCTGAAACTAGTTTTGAATTTTGTGCTGAACGGCAATAACTTTTGATTGAATCAACTTATTTAGAAGTGTATTATTATAGCGTAATGCATTACATAAATTTTGATCTACGGGATAGAATCAGAAATGAGCAAATCCGTAGGAGAACCAAGGTAGCCGACATAGCTCGCAGAATCAGCAAGTTGAAGTGGCAATGGGCAGGTCATATAGCTCGAAGGACTGATAACCGTTGGGAAATAAAGGTTCTCGAATGGCGACCACGAACAGGAAAACGAAGCGTGGGACGCCCTCCTACCCGATGGACTGACGACATTGTCAGGATCGCGGGAAGTCGGTGGATGGAGAGGGCTCGGAATCGTTCTTCCTGGAAATGTATAGGGGAGGCCTATGTCCAGCAGCGGACTTCTTAAGGCTGATAATGATGATGATTCCATCTACCATCATCTAGTCTTGGGCCCCAGGTGGTCATCCACCCGGGCCCTTCCGGCTCAGTCCGACCCTGTGTTCATCACACAAATGTTTGTTCACGGTGGGGATCGAACCCACGGCCTACGGCTCAGAAGGCAGAGCTACTACCAACTGAGCTGTGAAGGCTGTCATTTATTTTTTTATTTATTTTTTAAATTTGACATTTCCATTACAGTTAAAACCAAGGCGACAATGAAAAACCTATGAGCTACCTACTACAAAAATAAATGTACTTAGGTAAAATTACTAAAGGCAGGGCAGGTTATATTTGGATTAAGCCAATTGAGCTCTAAGGCAAAAACTGAGTAGGTATGATTATGGCCAAGTCTGAATGTATTACCCCGTTTACAGACAGCTCATGTCCGTGGAAATGTGCAGAGACATGAGCAGGGACTTGGGCATGCGAGAATGTAAGCAGGCCACTTCCATGTCCACTCGCGTTGCCGCTCGCGTTGCCCGTGTTGTGAACACACATTGCCGGCGACGCTGCCGCAGACATATGGACGGCAACATTTCCGTCCACGCGAATGGCAGCGCGAATATCTAAATGTAATCGCAGTATATTATGACTATGACCTATGAATTTCGTCACGCTTATTACAAATTTATATCCACATCTTCGGCAACACACAGACTTAGGGCCGGTTTCACCATGCTCTGTTTGATTAACAAAGGATTAAAGGGCCGTTAAATATGTCAAAATGTACGCGTTTGACAGCTAAGGTTAGATTTAACGGTCTTTTAATCCTTGATTAGTAACTAACAGAGCATGGTGAAACCGGCCCTTATAGTCGCGTTAAACACTCGCTACAAACTCGGTCATAAATCATCTTAACTTAGTGTTGAGAGTACTCGGCGCGGGCGCATGCACGTTATCGAAAAAAAGAATGACTCAGCGAAAGCGGCCGGCGGTTGCGCGGTCGGAGAGGTCATGTATCGATAGTTCTCATCGACTCCAATAATGCACATCTCTGCGCTTAAACAAAAGGATTATGCCGTGCTCATAAGTGCGAGAGAGAGAGCAATATTGCTGTCTCGTTCCGATAATTTATGACCGATTTGCAGCGAGTGTTTAACGCGACTATAGCAATTCTTACAATCTTCTAAACCTTGGTTCCATGTTACACGCAGGTTAAAGAGATCCATATCCCCCCCCGCTTCCTCGGCAGCGCTGCTAACTTCCAGGAGGACTTGGCGCTGCTCGTACTGCACGCTCCCGTGCACTACACTGACGCCGTGCGTCCCATCTGCCTGGATTTCGACTATGCTCTTGAATTACGTCAGTTGACCACCGGTGCTCTGGGGAAGGTAGTATTGTAATAATAATAACTAGTAGTTCGCCCCGAACTGAGATCTCGTGATGCGACCGGACGAACGCACCAAAACTTTGAGTAGGTGGTAGTCAGAGGCAAGTCCAAATATTATGCTTGAACTTCACGATCAACGATCACGTGCGATAACATCATACTAATATTATAAAAGCGAAAGTTTGTAAGTATGGATGGATGGATGGATGGATGTTTGTTACTCTTTCACGTAAAAACTACTGAATGGATTTTAATGGAACTGTACAATAATATAGCTTATACATCAGAATAACACATAGGCTACAATTTATAAAGATATTGTGTGAATTGTGTGAAAGTAGGAAAACAACACGGAAAAAATCACGGCAATAAAACACGTTTGTTGTATGGGAGCCCCTTAAATATTTATTTTATTCTGTTTTTTAGAATTTGTTGTTTTATCGGTAACAGAAATACATCATCTGCGAAAATTCCAACTGTCTAACTATCACGGTAAATGAGATACAGCGTGATGACAGACAGACGGACGGACAGCGGTATCTTAGTAATACCACAGATAAGAGAATACTAGTAGTAATACTGTCCCGTTTTACCCTCCGTAGGTTCCGTACACTCCCATTGGTGAATACCTGAAAATCTTGTTTTACGGACAGGTTAGCGGCTGGGGTCTTCGTGGACAGGACGGCAGGTCTTCTCCGATCCTGCAAGTAGCCGAGCTGCCGTACATCGGGATCCGGGAGTGTGTGGCTGATGCTCCACCGGCCTTCCTCGCTTTCCTATCTGGAGACAAGATCTGCGCCGGATATAAGAACGGTATACTCATTGAAAATTTATCTATTTATACCATTCCCAAAGGGGAATGGTATAAATAAATAAATTTTCGATCGCAAGTAAATCGATTTTACTTGCGGGGCTGTTCCACTAAGTTCAACCACAGATAAGAGAATACTAGTAGTTCAACTATTAAAGAATAGTTGAACTTAGTGGAACTCCTCTAAAAAGCTTATTTTATTCACTGAAAACAGTGAATAAAAAGCCCTTTTAATCTCTATTTTGGTGATTGAATTTAGAACACACCAATACATTCGACCTCCATCTCAATGCTATACAAACTCCTTACGCAAAAAATACTCGATACAAATTCCTTGTGCAAAGAATACTCGACATACAAACTCCTTGTGCAAATAACTCTTCGACATTTGATTGGTCGACAATAGAATACAAATTGCTTGTCTATTTTAATTAATTTAACCTTTCTTGTTTCTTCATTAAATGTCTATTTTGCTTAAATCTTTGTTTTTCTCGTAGTCATGGTATAAAGTATAGTATGTAACTCTTGAATAAAACGGATTTATATCGAGGGCCAGGAATCACTCGCGTCGCTCAGGATTCTAACATTTGAATCATGAATGAATCCTTCACTTGCTCGTGATTCATCTATGGCCCTCGCTTTAAATCCGTCCTTCACCTTCATAATCCTTCACCTTCACAATTTCACCAGCACTCACTCTTCAAACCGAAACACAGCGTTGCTGCTTGGCGGCAGAAAAAGGCGTGGTGGTAGGTAATTCTTCCCCGGACGAGCCACACACAAAGAGCACTAATACTCTTACTTGGTATCTATATCCTATCCTACTAATATTGTAAACGCGAAAGTTTGTAAGTATGGATGGATGGATGGATGTTTATTACTCTTTCACGTAAAAACTACTGAATGGATTTTATTTAAACTTTACAATAATATAGCATAAACATCAGAATAACACATAGGCTACAATTTATAAAGATATTGTGTGAATTGTCCAAATTATGACGATAAGTGTCAAGTAAGTAGGAAAAAATCTACCATCTGCGAGCTATTCTGGCGTGCGCTGCCAAAACCGTTAGAGTTACATAATGTACTACGCCACGCTAATATAAGCTACTCAAAATACTAATCCTGCGCAGACGAAGTCGGGGGCACCAGCTGGTCTATTATATTGCTTCTGTTATATGGTCTTCTTTCTTTGGAGCAGGTACGGCGGTGTGCAAAGGCGACAGCGGCGGTGGTCTTTCCTTCCCCTTACACACAGCAGACGGCGAGAGGTTCTACCTTCGCGGAGTAGTCTCTGGAGCGCCACAGTCCGACCACCTCTGCAACGTCCACAAATGGGCCACCTTCACCCATCTTTTGCGGCATCAGTATTTTATACAGACGCTACTGGTAATAATCAGTGGCGTAGCTATCGTAGGGCCAGGTGGTGCAGTACAGCAGGGCCCCGGAGCTCAGAAGGAAAAGAGAGGGTCAGCCAGCTCCCAAAGACAAAAAGACAGCCTTCACAGCTCAGTTGGTAGTAACTCTGCCTTCTGCGCCGTAGGCCGTGGGTTCGATCCCCACCGAGAACAAACATTTGTGTGATGAACATAGATGTTTGTTCTCTGTCTGGGTGTTATTATATAATAAGTATGTATTTACATTAAAAAAAAGTATATAGGTATGTATTATATCAGCTATCTGGTTCCCATATTACAAGCTTTGGCTTAGTTTGCGGCTAGATAGTGCTGTGTGGATAGTCCACCAATATTTATTTATTTATTTTAAAGCTAGAAAACATTAACCCTGCTCACATTAAAAAAAACAAAATTATTTGAACAACGCAATGAGTAAAATCTCTAGGGGGGGCAGCTGCGCGAATGAAAAAAGAAAGGCGAAAAGAATCAAGAGTCATAAAAAAGAAGTAAGTGCTTTGTATAACAAAGCATTGCCTCGTAATTCACGCACGATAGGAACGTGGAAGCCTATGGAAGATTATGTTTACCTTTTTCTGTATGCCTACGCCTCACTAAACTTCAATAATATATTATATTAGTATTACATTGTAAAAGGATCATACAAAAGAACGGTAGGAACCAAGCCGTAATTTTGTTGCCTGTTCTTCTAGGCTTTGGTCGCGTCGAACTGGCACCTAGAGTCACCTAGCTTTAAGACGTTTCAAAGCGATCCTTGTGATTTTATTGAATAAATACATTTTGACTTTGACTTTGACTTACAAATGTGGCTGTAATTTCACTGGCAACCACACCCTTCAGGTCGTTAGGATCTTCTCACTCCCTGCTTGGGGAGTGGGGGAAGGGTTGGGCTATGCCCTCTGTCCCTGGCTTTTCTCCGCCCATTACTACGGGTGGGTCTTCCGGGTAAGACCCCTGATTACTCAGGGGAGGCCCAGCGAACCGATCAGCAATCGAGTGGCCGCCAGCGGTCTTCAGGTCGAAACACAGGGTTTGCTGCGTGGCGGCAGAAAAAGGCGTGGTGGTAATACTTCCCCGGTATTATTAGTTTGAGGCGTAGCGTGTGCTGTCTTATAAATTTGATTTTGTTTACCTTTTTCTGTATTTTACGCCTCACTAAACTTCAATAACATATTATATTATTACATTGTAAAAGGATCATACAAAAGAACGGTAGGAACCAAGCCGTAAGTTTGTTGGCTGTTCTTCTAGGCTTTGGTCGCGTGGAACTGGCACCTAGAGTCACCTAGCTATAAGACGTTTCAAAGTGGTCCTTGTGATTTTATTGAATAAATACATTTTGACTTTGACTTTGACTTTGACGAGCCACACACAAGGAGCTTTTTATTCATTTATTTAGAGTTTTTACGTTTGTTTGCAGGGTGAGGAGTTGAAACGATGTCTCCCATGCTGAAAAATGTAGACCAGCGTTCAGAAGAAGCGCCTACTCCCAAACCGGATTCACTATAGATCTGATCAAGCTGCTGCGCATTTAATAAATAAATAAATCTCTATGTATATAAAAATCAATTGCTGTTCGTTTGTCTCGCTAAAACTCGAGAACAGCTGGGCCGATTTAGCTGATTTTGGTTTTGAAATCTTTATCGTAGTCCAGGGAAGGTGAGGAAATATGGCGCGGATAGGTGATACGAAGTGCACCGGGTCATCTAGTATTGAATAAATATTGGTGGACTTTCCACACAGCACTACCTAGCCCCAAGCTAAGCCAAAGCTTGTAATATGGGAACCAGATAGCTGATATAATACATATATACTTTTTTTGTTTGTAAACACGTACTAATAATATTATATAACACCCGGACAGAGAACAAACATCTATGTTCATCACACAAATGTTTGTTCTCGGTGGGGATCGAACCCACGGCCTACCGCGCAGAAGGCAGAGCTACCAACTGAGCTGTGAAAGCAGTCAAATAACATTTTTTATTATTAATAGCAGTGTTACCAGACTCAAAACTCAGTATAAAATCCATAGTCAAAATGTATTTTTTTATTCAATAAAATCACAAGGATCACTTTTTTTTATACAACCAGCTGGTGGAAAAAGCAGATGGAAGTGATAACCATCACCTATAACAAACCATTGCCTCGTAAGTAACGCACGATAGGAACGTGCCCTACCTACCTACAACAGGTAGAATTGTTAACAAATGTAGGTATTTTAAGTTTGGCTGGAGATTTTATTGGTATTCAGTACCCCAAGTATGAGTTTTGCTTACGATATTTCGTTTTACGTTTTTGTTCCGTGTTCATTGCAGGTTTTGTATGAAGACGCGATAGGGATACCGATATGGAACTTTACAAAACCCGCAATGAACACGGAGCAAAAACGATTCGTTATTGTTCCGTGTTCATTGCGGGTTCCGTATCGGTATCTCTATCGCGTCTTCATACAAAACTTTTACTTGGGGTACAGAGGTCTCGTGTTTTCGTAAGCGTTCTAATTTCTCTGTAGATTGCTGGTAATGCAGGTGGTTAAAAGGAATAAAAGGAGCGAATGACTAAACCGGCAAGCGATAACTCCTAAGGGCTAAGGCCCACATAAGTTAAATAACAAAACTCGAAATATCTTCAAAACGGCTTCATCGATTTGGATGCGGTTTTTTTAAACGATTTGTATGACTTTTTGAGAAGGTTATAACATATATTTTAGAATAACTCATGGCCTAGGTCGCTCAAGTAACTTAACGAATTTAGCGATAAGGTTTAGTCTTTGAGAATTTAACTTAAATGAAAAACAAATATATTATTTGAATTAACTCTAATACTCTCTTGATTTTAATAACCATATTGCTATTATTGTGTAAAGTTTTTTTTTCATGTGTGTGAATATTGTTCCTGCTTTCCTGCTCACCTAATTTTTTGAAACTTTTTGTGTCTTAAGACACTCGGGCAGTGGAGACAAATCTTTTGATACCTCAATCATCAAAATCCACCCAGCCGTTTGGGTGCTACGTGGTAATAAAGAAAATATCGAAGGATAGATACATAGATACTTACACATAACGTAATTATAAAATTTGTTTATTTTTCTCTTCACTGCTGACAACTATCAAACAACTTCTCGCTCGCACGTTATACATGTTGAAAGATATAAAATCACTAAACTCATTTTCGAAAAATCGCAATCAACCATTTTTCTCGAAAAATTTCATTTTGATCGATACATGTTTTCCTACTCAAAAGTGTGCTTTACTAGTTTTCGTACATAAGCATACTTTTAAGTAGGAAAACATGTATCGATCAAAATGAAATTTTTAATAAACTGTGTGCAATGTGATTGCACACAAAAATTAAATGATTGATTGCGTTTTTTCGAAAATGAGTTTAGTCATTTTATATCTTTCAACATGTCGAAACGTGCGAGCGAGAGTCTAGCATTTGTCTTCGCCAAACAATCTAGGCTTACTTATCTAAAGTGGTTTGATGCGAGGTTTACCTTTTTTGCGGGCAAAAAAGAAGTAAGTAGGTACGTAATGAACCTATCGCTTCTATACGTATAACTATTGTTTATTCTGTGTATTGGCTGTAATCTTAGGCCGTGACCTTACGTACGTACCTAACCTGTTTTGAGGTCATAACACAAGTGTTGCCAATTAAAAAATCCACCCGCGTTATTGGTACTTTTTGCAGAAGTCACAGAAATGTTTATATTGCCCCAAAAGTTATTATCCAAAAGGTATTTGAACCCACGACCTTCCCCTTGTTACGGGCCCGATACCTCCTGCGCCATCGGATTCTAATCTTTGTACAAAAAAACAATAAATAGGTATTTCATTTCAATTCATTTCATTTGAAAGTCATAAGGATTTTTTTCAATTGAATCACAAGAATAATAATAATATTGGTGGACATTCCACACAGCACTATCTCGCCCCAAACTAAGCCAAAGCTTGTGATATGGGAACCAGATAGCTGATATATTACTTATATATAAGTATATGATTATTACTTATATTTCAGATCAGTCAGATATTTTTTTTAGACTACATTCTGATGTAGGTAACAAGCAGATGGCCCATCTGATGTTAAGTGGTAACCCTAACCATCACCTTTAACAAAGCATTGCCTCGCAAGTCACGCACGATATGAACGTGCCCTACGATGCACACATAAGACGTTTCAAAGTGATCCTTGTGATTTTATTGAATAAATACCTTTTGACTTTGACTTTGAATAGTGTCAGGGACATTTTATAATGAATGCGGTACTTAGATTTGCAGCCAAGCAGCGTTGCGTGAAATTACAAGCACATGAACCTTATCACTTATGTCTCGGGTTGATGGACGCAGCGCAGTGCATCGTAGGGCACGTTCCTTTCGTGCGTGACTTACGAGGCAATGCTTTATTATAGGTGATGGTTACCACTTAACATCAGGTGGGCCATCTGCTTGTTCCATCAGCTAATGGTTTAAAAAAAAAACCTAATGCGTAAAATGAAATACAATCTATTAAATCAGGCAAAGCTGATGCGCTGAGCCAGATACCAGCCCTCGGGTCACGCCTCACCTCATTAAGACGCCCAGATAACATTTTGAAGACACGAAGACAAGATTAACAAACAACTACTTATTGGTGATTATAAGTGTTCAGTGGTGATTTCTTTACTAAAATGAGTCGCCCAATGACGTCACAACAATACCGGTTACAGAATAGTATTTACTTAGTACGTTAACGGTACAATTTCTGATTACAAGGAAAACCCGTTTTAAACTTCATATCATCAGTAGCTCTTAGGAATCCCCTGAGGAAGAACATTGATAGTGCTAAATACAAAACAAAAATGATAAAATAGAATAATATAATTGTGGTGTGGTGTTATGCTAGTCCTTATAATAAATAAACTATAAGTTTTGAAAATGTTTGTGAATTGGCTGTGTTTGATCATTTTTGGTAAGTATATCTTAGCTAGTGTTAGTAAACATAGCTAAAATCCACGATAATGTTCATAGGTAATCTCAATTTCGAGTTTAAATATACCTATTATGTGTAAAGTGACAAATAAGTTGAGGAATGAAAGATTCAATTGATCAAAGGATGAAAGTCACCGAGAAGAGTGTTAGATATGGATGTGGATGGTTTTTGGAGAGGCAGGCCAAAGAAAAGATGGATGGACTGTGTGAAAGATGACTTGAGTAAGAAAGGAGTGAGCACCGAGATGACGAATGCTAGAGGAGAGTTTTTTTTATACTACTCACTACTACTAGGAACAAGTGGTAACCATCACCTATAACAAAGCATTGCCTCGTAAGTCACGCACGATAGGAACGTGCCCTACGATGCACTGCCCTGCGTCCATCAACTGGAGGCACATAGATGTTATGCCTCATGTGCCTGTATTTACACCGGCAACCACACTCTTCAAACCGAAACACAGCGTTGCTGCTTGGCGGCAGAAAAAGGCGTGGTGGTAGATGGTAGTACTTCCCCGGACGAGACACACACAAAGACCTTTACTACTCTAAGAGTGGAAGAAGAATACCTGTTGTACCGACCCCATGCAGCGTGGGATAAGGGCAGGAAGATGATGGTGAAATACATATACTATACTTTTTCGATAATTTAGTTTATTGAAAGTTTAAAAAAAAAAATATGAGCTCCTAAGGGTCTTGTTCCAGGGAATACCTACTTACCTATATGCAATTAATTCTTAATTTTTCCAAAAATGATACTTATTTATTCATGTTTATTATTCCTCTCACATTTTATATCCATTTTGACTATAATTATTCTTATATAAATTTTAATAATAATAATAATTATTAAACCTTGACATTTTTATATATTTATTTTTATTTTACTAAATTGTTTTTATATTTTATTTTTACGGCAGAATTACATTGACTAAAAACAAACATATTTAACATCTTATTACATTTAATTCTACAAATAAATATTCCTTGACTTTTTTGAACATTTCAATTAAATATTCTAGAAATCGCGATCCGTCGAACGTCCTATCCTTTTTTCACGACAAAAACTGGATTTTTCTTGTTTTTGTTCAAATATTATATGTAGGTAAACGAGTGACTACTTATTTTGGCAATATTATATTAATATTGTACCTACTTTGCTTAGGTACTTTAGGTTTAGAGTAGAAGAGCTCTCGTGACTAACTCGTGTGCCAAATGTAATGTTTGGACGAACCTCTGACTACCCCCCTTAATAAAAATAAAAATAAAATAAAAAAGCCTTTATTCAGCTGCCTTTGACAATAGCTATTTTACGATTAGGTACTCTAGATTACTACTTAATTCTAAACTATTTTATGTAATTACTATCCTCAGCTACTACCTCCTAGTACTACCTCCTCAGCAGTCGTCGCCTCTACGGCGTAGGCCTCCCCTAAATCTTTCCACACGTCCCTTTCTCTTGCCTTCCTCCTCCATTCCGGTCCGTCACGCTGAGTAAAAATACTACTACCCTCCTTAGACGTCCTCAAAGAATCTGGAGTTAGAACTTGACACTAAGAGATCTTAGGGGATATCTACCGTGCCTGGGGATGAAAAGATGGATGGACTGTGTGAAAGATGACATGAGTAAGAAAGGAGTGAGCGCCGAGATGACGAATGATAGAGGAGAGTGGAAGAAAACTTGTTGTGCTGACCCCATGCTGCGTGGGATAAGGGCAGGAAGATGATGATGATGATTTGGATTATATTAAATTTGAAACATCCGCTCTTCATATTCTAAGCTATTTCTTATTTTTTCAGCTGTCCCTCTGGTTTTGTCAGCCGTTAAGAAGAATAACGTAAGCACATGCAGGTAATTACCTATCTACTTACCTACATACCTACCCACCTAAAGGAGCACTTTTAGGTCTAGGTAAGTCCCTCTGAAGTCGGCAAATACTTAATACGATAATGAATTAAAATAATTAATATTTCGATTAATTGATCGAGTGAGCGAAGCGAACGAAGATCTTAGTTTCAACTTGGGTGATTTGGCATTTTATGTATGTATGTATGTATGTATGTATGTTTGTCTGGCCATAACTTTCGAACCGTTGATCCGATCTGCATGAAATTTGAGAAGACGACAGCTTGTACTTGAGAAATTTACTGGTAAGTATATGAGTAAAATCGGATGAAGGGTTTTTGAGATATGGGGTTTTTTAAGGGGGCAAAAATAAAAAAAGTCACTTAAAAAAATCAAGTTACATGTCATACGAAAGGGCTTTGTTTGGACATTCCAAAACAATTTTTACTTTTTTTCTGGGACGTTCGGTTTTTGAGATACAACAAAAAAGTTAAATTAAGATAACCAGCGACCCAAGAGCTCCCATCTCTAAGAGTTTCGTTGGCATCAAGGTTTTTCTACTGGTCGTCCAGTTCCTTTGATTTTTCTTATTTTTTTTTCTTGAAATAAATTAAGGAAGTACTCAGTTCTCATAAAATGGTGACAACGACTAGGTCTGATGATGAAGCCAAGGTCTGTTCAACGGAACTCTTCAATAAATAGGTCAATAGAGTTGAAACTTGGTTACCGTACCAAGTTAGTAGGCGGTAGTCAGAAAAAAGTCCAAACATAATGTTTGGACTTGCCTCTGACTACCACCTACTCAAAGTTTTGGTGTGTTCGTCGGGTTGCATCACGAGATCTCAGTTCGGGGCGAACTACTAGTGTATGTATGTATGTATGTATGTATGTATGTATGTATGTATGTTTGTCTGGCGATAACTTTAGAACCGTTGATCCGATCTGCATGAAATTTGATATGTCGATAGCTTGTACTTGAGAAATTTACTGGTAAGTATATGAGTAAAATCGGATGAAGGGTTTTTGAGATATGGGATTTTTTAAGGGGGCAAAAATAAAAAAAGTTACACAAAAAAATCAAATTACATGTCATATGAAAGGGCTTTGTTTGGACATTCCAAAACAATTTTTACTTTTTTTTTGGGACGCTTGGTTTTTGAGATAAAATTTAAAAAGTTAAATTAAGATAACCAGCGATCCAAGAGCTCCCATCTCTAAGAGTTTCGTTGACATCAAGGTTTTTCTACTGGTCGGCCAGTTCCTTTGATTTTTCTTATTTTTTTTTCTTGAAATAAATTAAGGAGGTACTCAGTTCTCATAAAATGGTGACGACGACCAGGTCTGTTGATGGAGCCAAGATCTGTTCAACGGAACTCTTCAATAAATAGGCCAATAGAGTTGAAACTTGGTAACCATACCCATACCAAGTTAGTAGGCGGTAGTCAGAAAAAGTACAAAGATAATGTTTGGACTTGCCTCTGACTACTACCGACTCAAAGTTTTGATGCGTTCGTCGGGTCGCATCACGAGATCTCAGTTCGGGGCGAACTACTAGTAATAAATGTAGTCGAGTCACACCCGCTTGCCCAATCCAATCCGACCCAAAACAGCAACTGCGCAGCTAACTGTAGCTAACTTCAGAGGGACTTAGATCCGTTGCACGTACTATACCTGCCTACCCACATGCTCCTTTTTTTCATCGACACCACTGTTCTTCTAGAATACTTCATCATCAACCCCAACTGCTGATGAAGTCGCGTCACTGCTTTTTTTAATACAACTTGGTAAAACAAGCAAATGGCCTACATGATGTTGGCCATTTGCTTTTTCCACCAAGACGTAAGTCACGCACGATAGGAACTTGCCCTACGTCTTGCCAAGCGTCCATCAACTTGAGGCATGTGACTGTAATTTCAACGGCAACCACACCCTTCAAACCGAAACACAGAAACGCTGCTTGGCGGCATAATAAGGCATGGTCTGTATTTATCTAAATAAATAAATATTGGTGGACTTTCCACACAGCACTATCTAGCCCAAACTAAGCCAAACCTTGTAATATGGGAACCAGATAGCTGATATAATACATATACTTATCATTTTTTTTGTAAATAAGTACATTTCCTATAATATTTAATTACACCCAGATAGAGAACAGACATCTATGTTCATCACACAAATGTTATTTATCGGTGGGGATCGAACCAACGGCCTACGGCGCAGGAGGCAGAGCTACTACCAACTGATCTGTGAAGGCTGTCAGATCTGTTTATTTATCATTTCAGTTTGAGCGAGTACCCGTGCAGCGATGGTGGCTGCATCAGTGCCGAGTTGGTCTGTGATGGAAGCGACGATTGCGCAGACGGCAGCGACGAGATGGCATGTCATAGCGAGTAAGTTCTATAACATGTGTCAAGTGCTCGAAAGAAGCCTCTTGAGGCACACTTACAATCCTTTCACCTCACTGTTGTATAGGTAGGTATCTAGTCTACACATGTACCCAGTTATGCAAGAGAAAGAAGTGGACCGATACTAATTATATTATTGTTTTTATCGAAATTGTGTTAAATAATGAGTACCTTTTGTGTTTAATAATGAGTACCTACTAATTAATATTTGTATAATTTTAAAATAAATATTTGCACGTCAAGGCAAAATATAATGAAACCTATATTACCCACTATAATACCTGAATGCAACTATTCTACTTATGTTTTGCAAATAAAATATTTCTTAATCTTTATCTTTAAATAATAATTATCATTCCATTTTTTTTTTCAGTTTACCATTTCAAAGCGAAGCCGTTTTGAATCGCTCGAAGCGCCAATCTC
Organism: Chloroclysta siterata; assembly: GCA_932294275.1. Taxonomy (NCBI): domain Eukaryota; kingdom Metazoa; phylum Arthropoda; class Insecta; order Lepidoptera; family Geometridae; genus Chloroclysta; species Chloroclysta siterata. The sequence goes on from OW028595.1 coordinate 7,463,896, forward strand.
CTTGTCGGTAAGTAACAGTCAGAAGTCAGAGTCAGAAGGTGATACAATTGAATTACAAGGATCACTTTGAAACGTATTAAGGCGAATGGCTACCCCGATACTAGCGCCACTACATATATTATTTAATCATTACGTTATACAAAGGAATTATCAAAAATTCGGACCGCGCGTAGACGATACCTATTACAAGCTTTTTTTTAATGTATCTGTAATAGTTTTGTTTCGTGTTACTCAGTCAGATACTTTGTTTGGAGAGCTTGGTGGCCACCAATAGGAACTAAACACTTGAAACAAGTATCTGCCTAAATAATACATTATAAAACTATTACAGATACATTAAAAAAAAGCTTGTGATAGGTATCGTGTACGCGCGGTCCGATTTTTTGATAATTCCTTTGTTTAACGCCCTAGGTGAATCTACGCGACCAAGCCTAGAACAGGCAACAAACTTACGGCTTGATTCTTACCGTTCTTTTGAGTGATCATTGTTAGTCAGAAAGTATTTATACAATTCACAAGGATCACTTTGAAACGTCTTAAAGCTAGGTGACTCTAGGTGCCAGTTCCACGCGACCAAAGCCTAGAAGAACAGCCAACTAACGGCTTCGTTCCTACCGCTCTTTTGTATGATCCTTGTTACATTATTAATGAATTGAATTACTCGAGCTGAAAAGCAAATAAGTCTTTAGACAGCAAAAAAAAATATGTGCACAATGCCAGTACTCTCAAACGGTGAAGGAAAACATCGTGAGGAAACCGGCATGTCGTAGAACCTAAAAAGTTCTATAACATGTGTCAGGTGCTGGAAAGGGGCCTCTTGAGGCGCACTTAAAATCCTTTCACCACACTGTTTCGAAAAAAACTAGTGACATGACAAGAGAGAAGAGACAGCGTTAGGGGCACCTTTTTAACCGACTTCAAAAAAGGGTAGGTTCAAATTCGACTATATGAGGATTATTTTTTACTTTTTATAATACTTCAGTAGGTCTAGGTACCCCAAGTCTGAGTTTTATTTGTCGTTATTATTATTTCGTTTTGCGTAACGACAGGACTATTTTGTATGGAGAGATTTGTGGAGGCCCAATGGAACTTGGGGTTCAGAGGTGGTCCCGTATTCATACAAGGTGTTCCAATACTTGTACTTAAAATTCAGGGGGCTAAAGTACCCATCAATATAAATAACTTTTTCTACCTCTAAGGAACCAACACTGTGAACGCGAAAAAAAACAGCTGTTTCATGCAAAAGTTCAATACCTACCTAGTCTACCTACCTAGCTAAAATGTATGAAACCAAACTTTTGAGTAAGAAAACAAGTATCGATCAAAATTAAATTTTTACTAAACTGTGTGCAATCACATTGCAAAATGGTTGATTGCCTATCTGGTTCCCATTTTACAAGCTTTGCTCAGTTTGGGGCTAGATAAAGATAGTGCTGTGTGGAAAGTCCACCTATATTTTGATTTAATTTTTTGTGCCTGTTTTCAGTAAGAACCAATGGCGATGTCGCGACGGTACCTGCATACCGTTCGATGGAAAGTGTGATGGAGTGGTGGACTGTCCCGATGGCAGTGATGAGAAACATGCACTTTGTTGGAAAACTCAGTGAGTACCTATCCTTAATATGATTTTTTTTTGCTATGGCAATGATGCGAACTAGCTTGCCTTACCGTTTGTTGACTGGGTTCCAGGAATTCTATTCTGGAGGTCTGGCTTCGCTCATCTAGCTTACCTATAATAAAGTACCTACTCAATTTTACAAATTTATTGATCGAGTGAGCGAAGCGAACGAAGATCTTAGTTTCAACTTGGGCGATTTTGCATTTTATGTATGTATGTTTGTCTGGCCATAACTTTCGAACCGTTGATCCGATCTGCATGAAATTTGATAAAACGACAGCTTGTACTTGAGAAATTTACTGGTAAGTATATGAGTAAAATCGGATGAAGGGTTTTTAAGATATGGGGGTTTTTAAGGGGGCAAAAATAAAAAAAGGGACTTAAAAAAATCAAATTACGTGTCATACGAAAGGGCTTTGTTTGGACATTCCAAAACAATTTTTACTTTTTTTCTGGAACGCTCGGTTTTTGAGATACAACAAAAAAGTTAAATTAAGATAACCAGCGACCCAAGAGCTCCCATCTCTAAAAGTTTCGTTGGCATCAAGGTTTTTCTACTGGTCGTCCAGTTCCTTTGATTTTTCTTATTTTTTTTTCTTGAAATAAATTAAGGAAGTACTCAGTTCTCATAAAATGGTGACAACGACCAGGTCTGATGATGGAGCCAAGGTCTGTTCAACGGAACTCTTCAATAAATAGGTCAATAGAGTTGAAACTTGGTTACCGTACCAAGTTAGTAGGCGGTAGTCAGAAAAAAGTCCAACCATTATGTTTGGATTTGCCTTTTACTACCACCTTCTCAAAGTTTTGGTGCGTTCGTCGGGTCGCATCACGAGATCTCAGTTCGGGGCGAACTACTAGTTAATATTGTTTCGTGTTGTCTCAATCGTGTTGTCTCATTGTCCAATGGCATAAACTGGAGGAGGCCTATACCCGAAGAGGGGTTCCTATAAATAAGATAAAATAAAAATAAAAAATTACATAGAAAAAATAATTATTATAATTAGAGTAGGTACTTAGAATTTAGAATAGACTTTTTTGTATTTAGTTGGTAAGGAAAATAAACAGGCTTCATACATACATAAATACCTACAATCACGCCTGTTTCCCATAGGGGTAGGCAGACAGAGACCACGGATTACCACTTGCTACGGTCCTTACATACCTCTTTCGCTTCATTCACTCTCATAACATTCTTCATACATCCTCGTCGGTTCAGGGTACTCTTGACCTGGCCCTTCTCTAGAACGTCTGCTATCTGATCGAGATACGTCCGCCTAGGTCTTCCCTCCCAACAGTCGCATTTCCAATTCTTCTGGTTTGCAGATGTCAGTCGAACTGGTTTCGATGCACATACGGCGCATGCGTGGACGGCACAGCGCCCTGCAACGGACTCCAGGAGTGCGCTGATAACTCCGACGAACTCCTGCCCAAGTGCAGAAACGAGACCGAAGAAGTGCGGTGAGATTCATCTTCTTTTTTTTTATACCACTAGCTGGTGGAACAAGCAGATGGCCCACCTGATGTGTGGTAACCATCACCTATAACAAAGCATTGCCTCGTAAGTCACGCTCGAAGGGAACGTTTCCTACGATGCACTGCCCTGCGGCATTCAACTTGAGGCATACAGATATTAGGCCTCATGTGCCTGTGATTACACCTCCATGCAGCCACACTCTTCAAACCGAGAAACACGCGTTGCTGCTTGGCGGCAGAAAAAGGCATGGTGGTAGTACTTCCCCGGACGAGGCCTTCACAAAGAGCTCTACTACTCTTAACAGTGTATGCCAGTACTCTCAAACGGTGAAGGAAAACATCGTCAGGAAACCGGCATGTCGTAGAACCTAAAAAGTTCTATAACATGTGTCAAGTGCTCGAATAGAGGCTCTTGAGACGCACTTAAAATCCTTTCACGACACTTTTTCGAAAGAAACTAGTGACACGACAAGAGAGAGAACAGTGTTCTATAGTCGCGTTAAACACTCGCTGCCAACTCGGTCAAAAATCATAATAACACTAGTGTTGAGAGTACTCGGCGCGGGCGCATGCAAATTATCGATAAAAAGAATGACTCAGTGAGAGCGGCCGGTGGTTGCGCGCTCGGAGAGCTCATGTTCGATAGTTCTTATCGACCCCAATAATGCACATCTCTGCGCTTAAACAAAAGGATCGTGCCGTTCTCCTAAGTGCGAGAGAGAGAGCAATATTGCTGTCTCGTTCTGATAATTTAAGACCGAGTTTGCAGCGAGTGCTTAACGCGACTATATTGATAGTAGTTTTTAAACTCTCGCGATCATAACACATATTTAAAAGTATTACACGGGTATTTATCGCGTTTAACTTTATTATTTTCCCGACGTTTCGGCTATGTTGCAATAGCCGTGGTCGCGGGCAGACTGGAGCATTGAACTTGAGATCTACCGTCGTCGAGAAGTGGAAGCAGTTTCAACAACTACCCTCACTTGATCGTCAGAAACCATAATGTCCGTGTTCACACTACGACACACAACACTGACAGTGTCCGCACACTTCGATAACACATCGCGACGTACACACCTACCAATGACGGGATTCCACGAAGAAGAAAGTCTGAATCCGTCTTCACGATTGAAATTAGGATACTTCTTAATTTCAATCGCTTCACGAATCATCCTTTTGTGGTAGTGTCGTTCATTGGACAGTACCTTGGGCTCATGTAGTTCAATCCAGTGATTAGGTCCTGAATCCACAAGGAAATAATAAAGGTAAACGCGATAAATACCCGTGTAATACTTTTAAATATGACTATATTGATGTTTGGCAGAGGTCGTTTCAAATGCAAAGACGGCACTTTCATCCCCGCTTCGAACCACTGTGACGGGCAACCAGACTGTCCCGATGGTTCAGATGAGACGGTCCACGCGTGCGCCGGCAAGTCCTGCCCTTCCTACCTGTTCCAGTGCGCGTACGGAGCGTGCGTGGACAACGGAGCTAATTGTAATAAGGTAAAGAAATTATCAAGAAAGTAATTGCATTTATTCAGAATGGTGCTCAAAATCGTGCTCGGCAAAACGTCGAGTGTGAAAACAGCGCACTAGACGCCGCGCGAGACTAAGGTTAGAAACCGCGCGCTAGTTTACGCTGCGAGACTAAGGTTAGATTCCACCATGCTTTGTTAGTAACTAATCAAGGATTAACAGACCGTTAAATCTAATCTTAGCTGTCAAACGCGTACATTTTGACATATTTAACGGCCCTTTAATCCTTTGTTAATCTAACAGAGCATGGTGAAATCAGCTCTTACGCGAGCGATTTTGACTATACAACACCGCGCGCTAACAAAGTGAGGCTTGGAACGGTGCGCTGTTTAAAGTCCATTCTATGTATAAGCCGGCGTCAGACATTTTTCGTAACGTCAAATGTTTTTTGTATGGATTCGCTAAGTTCTAAGGCGTGCTGTGAACGCACGAGTCTCCATACAAAAATAGCCTTACGAAAAACGAAATACGATAGATAGCCTAGAAGTATTGTCTATGAATGTTCTCGAATGTTTATTGGAAATCCCTCAGACGAAATAAAAAAGTAAAGACGGAGCTCTACGAACAGAAAAGTGAGGCCAGTTTTCTAAACATGTGTGCGGAGGCCGGTGTTGCCATGACAATTCAAATTACCACAAAATTACAAAAATAACATTACTAAATAAAACGTCTATCATGATATAATCTAACACAACATAACTGATTATGGGATCGGTTAGGTTGTGTTTGCCTCACCTAACGGACAAACGAAATCTACGAGTTTACAATTTTTTGACAGATTACAATCTCGTGAGATAGATTATAATCAAACGGTTTTCACAATATTACGGATATGTAACCTATTTTAAGAAATAATAATCGTAAAAATCAGTTCACAAACGGGGAAGATATCGCGTTGCGCCGTGGGTTAAGATGACCGACAGACCAGCCATCAAGGCGATGTTTGACAATTTCGTTCGGTGAGTATGAATTGAATGATGAGTATGAATGGGCGTTAAGGTAATTTGACCTCGTAGAAGTGAGCAACCAATGGGCTCGAAATCTTGTGTACATCCGTGTGTTCGCCGGACACGTGGGGCCCACGAACTTAGCGAACACCCGTGTGTTCTCTAAGCACTCGACGGGTTTAAAATATACTGATAACCATCATAAGAAACGAGTAACGTTACGTTGCGTATCACATTATTACCAAATAATAGGATAAACAAAAACACTTCATACTGGCAACACTTGTGTTCCAAGCAATAACCTCAAACTTTTATTTTGATTTATTGAAAATTATTGGTTTCCAAATTACTTACGTGTGAAATGTGATTCCATCCCGCTTTTTTATATTTTGAAGATTGATTCTTACACCCTTTCACAACACAATTCGGCATTTTTACTGGTAAATTTATAATTTCTCAAAACGTTGCTCCCCACGAGCCGCGATAGCTAGACTGACAAGGTAAGGCGTAGTTACGTTGTACGCCTGTGTGTGTAATTGTGTATGTACACGTCAAGGCTTAGTTTGACCGGCCTCACTTTGCTGTTCACAGAGTTCCGTCTTTACTTTTTTATTTCGTCTGAGGGAAATCCATGTAGTCCTGTAGTCTAATAACCTTTACCATTTTCACCATCATACCTACTTCCTTGCAAACCTTCTTGGTTAAAAGAATAGTAGTGACATCTATCGCTGAGTAGCAAAACCAACTAGCTAGAATTCAAAAATGGAACAGTCAACTGATGCGTAGCCAATGTTTCCCAAACTGTTTTTTAAAGTAAAGCTCTTTGTGAATGACTCGTCCGGGAATACTACCACCACGCCTTTTTCTGCCGCCAAGCAGCAACGCTGTGTTTCGGCTTGAAGAGTGTGGTTGCCGGTGTAATTACAGGCACATGAGGCTTAACATCTGCATGCCTCAAGTTGATGGACGCAGGGCAGTGCATCGTAGGGCACGTTCCTATCATGCGAGACTTGGCAATGCTTTGTTATAGGTGATGGTTACCACTTAACATCTAAGCCATCTGCTTGTTGCATCAGCTAGTTGTAAAAAAAAACTGTTTCAAATAAAACAATAATGAGTGCTATTTTTTGTAGATACTAAATGTAACAGATAATTTCTAAATTGCAGATAAAAGAATGCGCAGATAATTCGGACGAAGCTGAAGATTTGTGTGGGACGTCTACTACTAACATTATTGCGTAAGTATATTGTGTTTTTTTAACTCCTAGTATAAGTAAAAGTCGGTATACCAGATGTGTTTCGACTTGAAGAGTATAGTTTAAAGTCAAAGTCAAAAGGTTTTTTTTTTTTTTTAATTTATTTGAAGGGCTTTGTCGCTGAGCGACCACACTGCAGGCCAAGCACAGAGTACTTTGTTAAGGCCAAGCCAAGATGCTATTAATAATACCAACATTCATACATCGCCTTTCGAAACAACTTAATCTAAACGCATTGTTTCGGACACATTCCAGCAAAATATGTTGTACGTCTTCTAATGTACCGCATTCAGCACAATTCGGAGATGGCACTTTCTTCATTAGAAACGCAAACTTGTTTGCTGGAATGTGCCCGGAACGTAATCTTAAAGCCATCTTAAGACTCTTTCTATTTAGTAAAGTCAAAAGGTATATTCAATAAAATGACAAGGATAACTTTGGAACGTCTTAAAGCTAGGTGACTCTAGGTGCCAGTTCCACGCGACCAAAGCCTAGAAGAATAGCCAACAAACTTACGGCTTGGTTCCTACCGTTCTTTTGTATGATTGTTGCCGGTGAAATAACAGGCATATGAGGCTTAACATCTGTATACCTCAAGTTAATAGACGCAGGGCTGTGCAACTTGCTGATAGAACCAGCAGATGGCCCACCTGATGTTAAGTGGTAACCATCACCTATAACAAAGCATTGCCTCGTAAGTCACGCACGATAGGAACGTGGCCTCATTGCACTGCCCTGCGTCCATCAACTTGCGGCATACAGATTCTTAGCCTCATGTGCCTATAATTACACCGGCAACCGCATTCTTCAAACCGAAACACAGCAACGCTGCTTGGCGGCAGAAAAAAGGGTGGTGGTAGTACTTCCCCGAACGGGCCTTTCACAAAGAGCTCTACTACTCCTAAGGCGAATGGCTACCCCGATACTAGCGCCACTACATATTTTATTTTATCATTAAACTATACTAGTAGTTCGCCCCGAACTGAGATCTCGTGATGCGACCCGACGAACGCATCAAAACTTTGAGTAGGTAGTAGTCAGAGGCAAGTCCAAACATTATCTTTGGACTTTTTTCTGACTACCACCTACTAACTTGGTATGGTAACCAAGTTTCAACTCTATTGGCCTATTTATTGAAGAGTTCCGTTGAACAGACCTTGGCTCCATCATCAGACCTGGTCGTCGTCACCATTTTATGAGAACTGAGTACTTCCTTAATTTATTTCAAGAAAAAAAAATAAGAAAAAGCAAAGGAACTGGCCGACCAGTAGAAAAACCTTGATGTCAACGAAACTCTTAGAGATGGGAGCTCTTGGATCGCTGGTTATCTTATTTTAGCTTTTTTTGTTTTATCTCAAAAACCGAGCGTCCCAAAAAAAAAGTCAAAATTGTTTTGAAATGTCCAAACAAAGCCCTTTCATATGACATGTATTTTGATTTTTTTATGTAACTTTTTTTATTTTTGCCCCCTTAAAAAACCCCATATCTTAATAACCCTTCATCCGATTTTACTCATATACTTACCAGTAAATTTCTCAAGTACAAGCTATCGACATATCAAATTTCATGCAGATCGGATCAACGGTTCTAAAGTTATCGCCAGACAAACATACATACATACATACATACATACATACATACATACATAAAATGCCAAATCGCCCAAGTTGAAACTAAGATCTTTGTTCGCTTCGCTCACTCGATCAACAAAGGAATTATCAAAAAATCGGACCGCGCGTACACGATACCTATCACAAGCTTTTTTTTAATGTATCTTGTTTCAAGAGTTTAGTTCCTATTGGTGGCCACCAAGCTCTCCAAACAAGGTATCTGACTGAGTAACACGAAACAAAACTATTACAGATACATTAAAAAAAAGCTTGTAATAGGTATCGTGTACGCGCGGTCCGAATTTTTGATAATTCCTTAGTATAACGTAATGATTAAATAAAATATGTAGTGGCGCTAGTATCAGGGTAGCCATTCGCCTTAAAACTCTATTACTCATTCTTCCTCTTTAACTATTCCAGGCCAACGTCCGGTAACTGCGTGCTACCGCCGTACCCCGAGCACGGCACGTACTCCGCGAACGTCGCGGGCGCGCGGCCCGGCCTCAGCTACAAGTACGTCACGCTGACAGTGACGTGCAACCGCGGGTACGGCGTGCAGGGAGCCAGCTCTATCGGCTGTCAGGACGGCGTGTGGCAGGCGAACGCGCCTAAATGTGTCCGTGAGTAGTTTTTGTTATATATTCTCTATTCTTCACTCTTGACTCTTCATTCATCATGTCTCATCTTCATTCATCATGCCTCATTCCTTATTCATTCTTCATTCCTCATTCCTCATTCCTCATTCCTCATTCCTCATTCCTCATTCCTCATTCCTCATTCCTCATTCCTCATTCCTCATTCCTCATTCCTCATTCCTCATTCCTCATTCCTCATTCCTCATTCCTCATTCCTCATTCCTCATTCCTCATTCCTCATTCCTCATTCCTCATTCCTCATTCCTCATTCCTCATTCCTCATTCCTCATTCCTCATTCCTCATTCCTCATTCCTCATTCCTCATTCCTCATTCCTCATTCCTCATTCCTCGTTCTTCGACCTTTGTCCTTCGTCCCTCGTCTTCGTTTACCACCAATGCTTGTCTCGAAATTCATGCACTGCCCTGCGTCAATAAACTTGAGGCATACAGATGTTAAGCCTCATGTGCCTGTAATTACACCGGCAACCTCACACTTCAAACCGAAACACAGCGCGGCTTGGCGGCCGAAAAGGGCGTGGTGGTATTACTTCCCCGGACGAGCCACACACAGAGCTCTACTACTCTTAAACAACTACAAATCTATTTTATTCTAAAATCTCTTCGCAGGACAATGTCGACTGGACCCACACCCATCGGTAGAATACTTCTGCCTGGTCTCCGGTGACGTCACAGGCACCAGAGCGTGCAATGCGTACGAGCCAGTGAACACAGTAGTCCGCCCAGAATGCAGAAGACCAAACTACTACTACCCCACCACTTTGACCAACATGAGATGTATTGATGGTTACTGGAACTTCGTTGCCAGATGCAAGCCAGGTTTGATTAAAAAAGGAACTAATATAACTATTATAATCAAAGACACAGTTGAAATCTATAAAAGCGAATTCCATTACGTTACGCCATATCAAAGTCATGACACCAGCAATGATGGCGATGTTTCAATTTACCACGAAGGGCAGTTCGTTCCGTTTACTGAAGAAAATAATGTTTATTATAACACTATAGATGAGGATTATGGTGCAGGTAAAGATTGGTGGACTGAAAATAGTGAGCAAGGAACTACAGACGCCAAAAAACAAACAAGCTCAAAAAAGCCTGATAATATACATTTTAATATCACTAACAGCAGTGTTTTTATAAGTATGGGCGATAAGATTGTTTTTAGGGACAATTAATGAATAGAAAACCAAATTATAATAATTTATTAATTGTTTCATGCTGTATACAGGTTCTTAGGGGGTAACAATAAATCAGAAATTATTTATTGTATAACTGTAGTACAAAAAAGATCTTATAGCTATGGTTATGTACAGTTTTAACAGTTTGTCCGTTCCGGACGTACAACAAAAACGCATTGCTATATTCTAAAGTTTTCAGCCAAGAACCAACTAAAACAGTTTAATACCCACTAATAGGTACTCCTAATTTCTTGCAAGTATATGACCTACAAGAAACCAAGAGGTAGATATTAAAGAGCTTCCAATTTTATCGTTCTTAATATTCGTTTAAGTTATAAAATGCATTCGAGACTAACCATTTTCTCAAATGATTTTTGAACATATTTCCTTGAAGAGGTTTAATATGTCCAGGACATGAGCCCCGTTGGGGCATTACAATTATTTAATGCCCATTTAATGGGTATCTTAAAGTAAGTAGATACCTAAGTAGGTTATATTAGTAAAATTAAAACTTATCACTTATTATTAAAATCACTTTTGCGTGACTAATAAAAGTTGGACGGCTTCATTTGAGAATACTATAGAGGTAAGTAAGGTAAGAGTTTACGGAGTCGGTAAATGTTGGAAAGATATACCTATTAACCTGTGAACGAATTCACAACTATCAAACAACTTCTCGCTCGCACGTTTCGACATGTTGAAAGATATAAAATCACTAAACTCATTTTCGAAAAATCGCAATCAACCATTTTCTGTGCAATCATATTGCACACAGTTTAGTAAAAAAATAATTTTGATCGATACTAGTTTTCCTACTTAAAAGTATGCTTATGTACGTAAACTAGTAAAGCACACTTTTGAGTAGGAAAACATGTATCGATCAAAATGAATTTTTTACTAAACTGTGTGCAATGTGATTGCACACAAAATAGTTAATTGCGATTTTTCGAAAATTAGTTTATTGATTTTATATCTTTCAACATGTCGAAACGTGCGAGCGAGAGTCACATTAGCTCTTGTCTTCGCCTTAATGTTATAAGGTAGGAACCAAGCCGTAAGTTCGTTAGCTATTCTTCTAGGCTTAGAGCTGTTTTCACCATGCTCTGTTAGATTAACAAAGGATTAAAGGGCCGTTAAATGTAGGTACGCGTCATTTAGATTTAACGGCCTGTTAATCCTTGATTAGTAACTAACAGAGCATGGTGAAATCAGCTCTTACCGCCGGTTTCTGAAAGCTCGATCAAAACTAATCGGATGTCAAGTCACTCGCCATTTCAGCTATTACATCGAATAAGATAGAGATAGCAAGTTACTTGACATCCGATTAGTTATGATCGGGCTTTCAGAAACCGGCGGAGTCGCGTAGAACTGGCACCTAGATTCACCAAGCTGACGAATCAAGTGATGCTTGTGATACAATTGAATAAATACCTTTTGACTTTGACTTTGAGTTTAGTTCGATTGGGCCAGTGTTGATCATTTTAAAGTAACGGGTAATTGTCCAAAACTTTAGCTTGATATCTCTTATTGAATCTCTTATACACTAACTAACTGTATTACAAGCTTTTATTTAATTTACAATGTATGTATGTATCTATCTATGTACCTATTTATGTATGTATGTAAATATATTTGTTCGGGTGGAATCTTGCAACTCAATTTTGAAGCAGATATCTTCAACCGATTGAGCTGAAATTTTGTATACTTACCTACACGTTTAGGGCCGGTTTCACCATGCTCTGTTAGTTACTAATCAAGGATTAAAAGACCGTTAAATCTAACCTTAGCGGTCAAACGCGTACATTTTGACATATCCTTTGTTAATCTAACAAAGAATGGTGAAACCGGCCCTTAGTTTGGATAATAATGCACGGTTAGCTGTAATACTACTAGCTGTAAAAACGCATTTAAAATCTTATTTTTAAAAAGGTTTTTACTTTTTATTTATTACTAGCTCTTGCCCGCGAATACGCACGTCTACTTTAGAATACATAAAAAAAACTGGGGACAAAAAGTATCAGTCTGTCTCCTGGTTCTAAGCTACCTCTCAACCAATTTTGAGCCAAATCGGTTCAGCCGTTATTGAGGTAGAAATAGTGTAACTAACGAATCTAAAATGGTTGCCAATCATTGCCTCTCACTCACACACGGTTGTTGACAATAGTCACCTCTCACTCGCACTCGCGAGAGTGAATTTTAGCGCCGCCATTGTAGATTTGCTTTTTTTATTGGCGCAAATCATCAATTCATTTTGATTATTTAAGAAACTGGGTTTTTCGGGTCTTAAGAATTATGATGCTATGTTCCTATGTATTCAGTACCCCAAGTCCGAGTAATTTTTTTCGTTTTTGGTATTTAGTACTCTCAACACTAGTGTTAAGATGATTTATGACCTAGTTTGCAGCGAGTATTTAACGCGACTATAGTCTATGAACATTTCCTTAAACAGATCTCATCAGATACCTAATGTTATAATATTGTTTTATTATTTAAACCACTCATCCACTGTATTTCTGTTTGTAGCTTCGTATACCTACTATTAAATGTATTTACAGGTGTGAGTTAGGTGTAATAATCTATTGGGTATTTTTTCGTAACTTTGCATTTATTTTTTAAAGTAGGTTACTGTTTTTTTTATAATAGCACGCCAACATCATTATACCTTTAAGGTTGGCAGGTAGAAAATGCTCATAGCATTCAGCCCACCTTTTGAACACTTATTATTATTATTTTTTGTGCAATAAAGTGTTAAATAAGTAAAACTCAGACTTGGGGTACTAATCTATGTACTAACACATTGTTAGTGTTAATTCATTGGTCCAGTATTTTTTAATCGCAACTAAGTTAGTAATGTTATAAGGATGGAATCGGCATTTTTTGAATAAAGTTTTATTGTTACCATTTTTTGTTTTTTTTTTAATCCCGAACCTCCATCCTTTATGCATCACTCTTACCATCACTTTGAAAGACACATCATTAGAGAACTACCCTCATTTTTTTCATTTTTTTTTATTCAACTTTTCGATGGAACAAACAGATGGCCTGATTTTAAGTGGTAACCATCACCTATAACAAAGCATCGCCTCAAAAGTCACGCACGATAGGAACTTGCCCTACGATACACTGCCCTGCGTCCATCTTGAGGCATACAGATGCCTCATGTGCCTGTAATTACACCGGCAACCACACTCTTCAAACGGAAACACAGCGTTGCTGCTTGGCGGCAGAAAAAGGCGTGGTGGTAGTACTTCCCGGACGAGTCATTCACAAAGAGCTCTACTACTCCTATAACAATTCAAAGAATCTCTCATCTTGAAAGATTTAAAGTAATTTAATGAATAAAGGCTAAGTACCTCTGAAATCGCCCATTCATCCATCAGAGAGCCCTCACAGCTCAGTTGGTAGTAGCTCTGCCTTCTGCGCTGAGGCCGTGGGTTCGATCCCCACCGAGGACAAACATTTGTGTGATGAACATAGATGTTTGTTTTCTGTCTGGGTGTTATATAATATTATTGATCGAGTGAGCGAAGCGAACGAAGATCTTAGTTTCAACTTGGGCGATTTGGCATTTTATGTATGTATGTATGTATGTTTGTCTGGCCATAACGTCGAACCGTTGATCCGATCTGCATGAAATTAGATAGGTCGATAGCTTGTACTTGAGAAATTTACTGGTAAGTATATGAGTAAAATCGGATGAAGGGTTATTAAGATATGGGGTTTTTTAAGTGGGCAAAAATGAAAAAAGTTACCTAAAAAAATCAAGTTACATGTCATATGAAAGGGTTTTGTTTGGACATTCCAAATCAATTTTTACTTTTTTTCTGTGACGCTCGGTTTTTGAAATACAACAAAAAAGTTAAATTAAGATAACCAACGATCCAAGAGCTCCCATCTCTAGGAATTTCGTTGACATCAAGGTTTTTCTACTGGTCGCCCAGTTCCTTTGCTTTTTCTTATTTTTTTTTCTTGAAATAAGTTAAGAAGGTGTGTACCTTCTTAACTTATTTCTTCTTCTGAACATAGTTCTCATAAAATGGTGATAGCGACCTTATCTGATGATGGAGCTAAGGTCTGATCAACGGAACTCTTCAATAAATAGGCCAATAGAGTTGAAACTTGGTTACCATACTAAGTTAGTAGGCGGTAGTCAGAAAAAAGTCCAAAGATAATGTTTGGACTTGCCTCTGACTACTACCTACTCAAAGTTTTGATGCGTTCGTCTGGTCGCATCACGAGATCTCAGTTCGGGGCGAACTACTAGTAAGTATGTATTTACAAAAAAAAAGTATATAAGTAGTATATCAGCTATCTTGTTCCCATATCACAAGCTTTGGCTTAGTTTGGGGCGAGATAGTGCTGTGTGGAATGTCCACCAATATTAAAATTGGTGCACGACCGAATTTGAACCTATACGACCTAACGATCGGAAGGGTCACTCCCACTCGACCACTGGTGCTCTTATATATTATTATTATTACTTTTTTTATACCATTAGCTAATGGAACAAGCAGATGGCCCACCTGATGTTAAGTGGTAACCATCACCTATAACAAAGCATTGCCTAGTAAGTCACGCACGATAGGAACGTGCCCTACGATGCACTGCTCTGCGTCCATCAACTTGAGGCATACAGATGTTAAGCCTCATGTGCCTGTAATTACACCGGCAACCACACTCTTATTCCTATTCTTAACTATCTTCAGAATGCGGAACAGTTACACCAAAAGGGATAGAGCTGGTGGTCGGAGGGCTACCGGTGAAGAGAGGTGAGCTGCCGTGGCACGCTGCGCTCTATAAGAAAACTTTCAAACCGTACATGCAGGTTTGCGGCGGCTCGCTTATCAGCAATGACGTCATCATCACAGGTAAGATATCTTCCACTTCAGACTGCCTAACTACTGAGATGACGGATGATAGAGGAAGGTGGAGAGAGAAAAACCTGTTGCCGACCCCACTTAGCGTGGAATAAAGGAAGGAAGATGATGAGTTTACGAGATTCAACGCCGCACAAGAGTCGAGGATGTAGGTACACGAATCGCAAAAATAAAGTGGAGATGGGCAGAATACTTGGTAGGGACCGTTCAAGTATTGCGTAAGCACTATAGGGGGTAGGGGGGGGGTCTATGCTTTGCTTATTTTTGATGACATGGGGGATGAGGGGGTCTAGATGGTGTTTACGTCAGCAGTAATTATTTCCTACTAAACTGTGTGCAAGGCTAAGATAATGTATACATGAATGTTATTAAATATCGTTTCCAGCTGCCCATTGCGTGTGGTCTGACGTGCAGAAGCAGCTTCCAGCCTCACAGTTCGCCATTTCTGTCGGCAAGCTGAACCGACCCTGGAACGATAAAGTAGACGAGGATCAGAAGTCTGATGTAAGTAATATTTTAACAACTAGCTCATGGAACAAGCAGATGGCCCACCTGATTTTAAGTGGTAATCATCACCTATAACAAAGCATTGCCTCGTAAGGCACGCACGATAGGAACGTGCCCTACGATGTACTGCCCTTCGTCCATCAACTTGAGGCATACAGATGTTAAGCCTCATGTGCCTGTAATTACACCGGCAACCACACTCTTCAAACCGAAACACAGCGTTGCTGCTTGGCGGCAGAAAAAGTCAAAGTACTTTTAAATATTTATATATTATTTAACTCCTTACTAAAAATAATATGTAGGTACTATTAATAATTGTGTACCTCTTTTAATAAACAACGTGTATCATAATACCCCTATAACCCCGGAAGGGGTCATGGCGAACAACTATTGATATAAGACTTTTTAAATATCGTTTAACGATGCCCGGCTGGCTACTCAGGGTTCTTGGGGTTCAGGACACTGTAAACGCTCACTGGATCTTGAAAATGTATAATTAATAGTAGAAAACACGACAATATAATGACAAATACAATAAAAAGGACAATAATCACGTATAAGTAAAAGCGCGCGGACCATCACTCGCGGTAACGCGCCGGCCGTCTTATTATTCGCGCGTCACGCGAGGTGGCGCTAGTAGTCGCAGAGTTTTATGAACGCGCCCGTGAAGCGAGCTTGTCGCTAGGGTCGCGTGGTCCACCCATATTTCCTGTATCCGGTAGAATGTAAGGATGGCGCGCTACAGACTCCCCCTCCAAGTTGGGAACACGTCCCGAGTCCAACTTGGGACTTAAAACACGACAGCGCGGTCTCCCTCTACGCTTTTTAGGCCTGAATGGGACGGTGGAGTTCAACGGAGGAGTAAACTGAGACTTTTCCACAGTCCCTAATGTCTGAGAGAGACGAAATAAGAGTTCGCAAGTAAGGTGTCGCTTTCGGAACAAAATTTTCGAATGGCGTTCGCATCTCGCGTGCGAAAGTTAAGGACGCAGGCATCTTACCTGTGGCGGAACACACGGTGCTGTTCATAGCGAACCTAACGTATGCCAAGTGCTTAGGCCAATCGGTGTGAGTATTCTTAGCTAATATTGAGAGCTGTACCTTTAGAAGGTCTATATTTCGACGCTCAGATGGGTTGGCGTCTGGGTGGCTTATGGGTATAAGCTCCTGCCTAACACCCATCAAATGCATGCACTGCTGCATGACACCGGATACGAACTGCGTGCCGTTATTGGACACGACCCTACGCGGCAGTCCGTATCTGAGGAAGTACTCCTCGAGAAGAAGCCGAGAACAAGCCTCCGCGGTAGCCTCAACAAGTGGAAACAACTCTACCCACCCTGTAGCTACATCTTCTATCAAGACCACCCAACGCTCCCCTTGGTCTCCTACTGGTAGCGGACCAAACAAATCTATCGCTAGGACTTCTCCTCGCTGATGAAACACGGGAGATAGTACTGAATAAGCAGGCTTTTGATTGGCAGGATTGAGATTATACGGAGGGTCCGATATCGGATGATCACCTGTTCCTGTGTGATGTTCCACGAAAGGTATAGGCTCCCCCTGCATTTTAAGAATCCCAGTATGCTGCAATGAATCGGACAGCTGCTGTCTACCATCATCGTCGCGGAAGAAGTCCGCGGCAGCAATCGTCACTATAGGTCTGGTAGGATTTTCGTACTCAATTGGGTACGTGACAAGGTCACCCGAAAAGTACCAGGTCGAAGCATGAAAATCAAGCACGATACCAGCGGCCACCAGGAAATCCATCCCGAACAAAGTCTCATTGTTTTGAGCATCAGGGAATATCGTGAACTCTAAGGTCACTGACCTTTCTGGGGTTATCTTTACCTCCAAGGAAGTGAGTAATACCTGTCGTGTGCGCGCGAAACCGTCTGCAAGCCTTACCCTTCGAGTGGCCTCCATGCACGGGTGGTTATGCTTTAGCAACAGTTTATAAAGCGACGCACCAGCAATACTTCTTTTAGCGCCTGTATCTAACATTGCTTTACCTCTAATACCTAAAATTTGGACACTTAAAATAGGTCTTAACCTAGCCTGGTGCTCAATAGAGTCACTCAGGGAACCAATTTCGACATCAGTATTTACTGTTGAAAAATGTCCTAAATTTTTCATGGACAGCCTACTTTTCGTGGACATGGTCGCACTACTTTTGACCGTCGTCGGTGTAGGTGTTTTGGCATGTTTAAGTTTTAAATGCGTATCCGCATGATCAAAATAACGCGTAGGTATGTCACAAGTACTAGACCTAACCTTTGACCTAGACGCGTCGCCTATTTCGGTATCGAAAAAGCGCAAAGGGAGAATCGCTGTAAAATCGGTAGGCAGGCACACACGCGTACGGACTCGTTTGTGTTTACGAACATGAAACGGCTTGGAAATTATACTCGGAAGGGAAGTTGTAGGTTTAGGTATGGAGCTATTTCGCTCAGTACATTTTAGCGTACTTACCTGGTCATTGACCTTACCGGGCGGAAGATTGGATACAGGGTTGGACCACGCGACGTCGACGGCGTAGTAATCGGCGTTGCAATTTGTACACTGAGACCGCGTTACACCTTTCGCGTTGCACCCGTAGCAAGTAGCGGCTTGCGTATCGGTACTGTCCGTGTCCGGTTTTCCCTTCAGTTTGAGGCACTCGTCACGTAGATGTCCGTATCGCCTACAATAAACACAGAAACGATTTAGTTTGTTTGCTGAGGACGGGGTATCGCCGTCGGCGACCATGAGTCGCGGCGCGGGAACATCGCGCGAAGAGAGTCGTGCTGGAGCGCCGGCGTAGCTACGCGGCGGAGCGACTTCTCTGTTGCTGTGCGGGCTGCCGCCGGCGCTCGACGTATGAAGTCCGCGTATCTCACGCGGCGTCGTCGGCGCGTACCGTTGAGGTTGCGGCAGCGTAGATCTACTGGCGGGGGCTTCGCCCACGGTAGATGATGATGACGGCTGGACCGAATTCTGCGGTCGGTTCTGGAAGCCGTTGATACTCTCATCAGTAGCATCTTCAACGTGTCTGGCCTTGCGTAATAAAGTATCGAAGGAAGTAACTTCGTCTCGGCGCAGGCGCTCACGAACTCGACGGTGTAAAAGGCCGTAGAGCATATCTAGCTGTACCTTCTCTGTGACGTCACCAGGTGGAAGGCGGGCCAACAGGGCTCGCACCTTGGCAACGAACAGCTCCGTTTTCTCATTGAGACCTTGATACATACTGAATAGCTCCATGTAGATGCGATGAGGCGGTCGACTGTCGCCGAAGGCGCTTCGTAGTGACGTCACGGCTTCGCTCCAGGAGGTGATGGTGGGCTTGACGCCCTGCCACCACACAGATGCATCTCCTGTTACCAGCATGGATAATCCTCGTAGGGCGTTGTCGTCTCCTACGCAGGCGCATTCCTTGTACGCCTCCACAGCATCGATAAATCCATCGAGCGAGTCGCCGCCGGGCGCTCCGCTGAACCGCGCGGTACATAGCGCGAAGGTTCGGAGGTGAACGGGCGCGTACGCCATGGCGGGCGAAGGCGCCGCCGCTGGCGTCGGTGGTGACGACTGCTGCCGAGTAAGAACTCGGTCGAGAAGGCGTTCAAATGCTGTGGCTTGCGTTTGCTGTAGCGTCGCTATGATAGACGCCACGGAGTTGACGTCGAAGCTTGGCGTCGTCGACGGCGCCGGCGTCTGTGACGCGGGCGCGAAATCTGATTCGATCGCGTCTTCGAAGTCAGATTGACGACGCGATTGTCGGCGCGTACGTGGCATTGTAGGTATTTGTATTGTCCGGGGAATTCACTACAACACTGATCAGTTCACAGTTCACATTCACAGGCCCTCGCTTGGGCAGCCAGTTTAACGATGCCCGGCTGGCTACTCAGGGTTCTTGGGGTTCAGGACACTGTAAACGCTCACTGGATCTTGAAAATGTATAATGAATAGTAGAAAACACGACAATATAATGACAAGTACAATAAAAAGGACAATAATCACGTATAAGTAAAAGCGCGCGGACCATCACTCGCGGTAACGCGCCGGCCGTCTTATTATTCGCGCGTCACGCGAGGTGGCGCTAGTAGTCGCAGAGTTTTATGAACGCGCCCGTGAAGCGAGCTTGTCGCTAGGGTCGCGTGGTCCACCCATATTTCCTGTATCCGGTAGAATGTAAGGATGGCGCGCTACAATCGAAGTTTTTCATTCATGAAATGCCTCTTAAACTTTCCTCCAAAATGAAACTAACACAACATGACGCAGCCCTATTTACAGCTGTTTTTTGACCTTTAATTGTGAACTGTAGATAAAATAGGTCCCAACTGCCACCAATTAGGAAACGCGAATAGCGCATACATTATCGGGGTTGGTGCAAATTTTTGAGAAAATATTAATTTAACTTTGGTATGGGAATTTCGAAAACGAAGTAGGTATTTAAATAAGGGCGTGGGTTCAAAACGGTCATGCACCAATGATCGTTTTTCTGTGCAAAAGCTATGTGCACAGTGCCAGTACTCTCAAACGGTGAAGGAAAACATCGTGAGGCGTAGGACATCGTGAGGCAAGTCGTAGGACCTAAAAAATTCTAAAAAATTATTGCTCGAAAGGAGCCTCTTTGAGACGCACTTAAAATACTTTCACCACACTGTTTCCAAAGAAACCAGTGACACGACAAGAAGAAAAAGAACCCCTTACCTACTTCTAATTTATTACATATTTATTATTCAAGAGTAGTAGAGCTTTTTGTGAAGGGCTCGTCCGGGGAAGTACTACTACCACGCCTTTTTCTGCCACCAAGCAGCGACGCTGTGTTTCGGTTTGAAGAGTGTGGTTGCCGGTGTAATTACAGGCACATGAGGCTTAACATCTGTATGCCTCAAGTTGAAGAACGCAGGGCAGTGCATCGTAGGGCACGTTCCTATCGTGCTTGACTTACGAGGTAATGCTTTGTTTTAGGTGATGGTTACCATTTAACATCAGGTGGGCCATCTGCTTGAACCATCAGCTAGTTGTTTAAAAAAAAGAAGTATTTTAGGAGTACCTAGTAAAGCTCTTTGTGTGTGGCTCGTCCGGGGAAGTACTACCACCATGCCTTTTTCTGTCGCCAAGCAGCGTTTTTGAAAGCACTATACAAGGTGTTCCAATACTTGTTAAAACTTCAGGGGGCTAAAGTACCCATCAATATGAATAACTTTTTTTAAGGAACCAACACTGTGAACGCGAAATGTTCATACATTTTAGTCAGGTAGGTATTGAACTTTTGTATGAAACAGCTGTTTTTTTCGAATTCACAGTGTTGTTTTTTTTTTAAATTAATAGACTGTCCTTTGGCCACAATCTCACCTGATGGTAAGCGACGATGTAGCCAACGATGGAGCAGAACGGTCTAGAAGACACCTATATTGACTCTTGTCTTGGTTCCTTACAAAAAGTTATTCATATTGATGGGTACTTTAGCCCCCTGAAGTTTTAAAACCAATTATTGGAACAAAGTCAAAGTTTATGTTCCTAATAAATAAAGCATTTTTATTATTTAAGTTTTATTATTATATCTCTTGTCGTGTCACTAGTTTCTTTCGAAACAGTGTGGTGAAAGGATTATAAGTGCGCCTCAAGAGGCCCCTTTCAAGCACTTGACACATGTTATAAAACTTTTTAGGTTCTACGACATGCCGGTTTCCTCACGATGTTTTCCTTCACCGTTTGAGAGTACTGGCATTGTGCACATACATTTTTGAACAGAAAAACTCATTGGTGCATTACCGGTTTCGAACCCACGGCCTTAGGATCGGAAGGCGGGACCGCTACCACTAGGCCACCAGTGCATTGAAGTTTTATTATTATTATTTCAGGTGAAAGAAATACACATACCAGAACGCTTCCAAGGCGCCGGAGGCAACTTCCAAGATGACATCGCCATAATCATTGTGACAGATCCATTTGAGTACAAAACCTTCATCAGGCCGGTTTGCCTCAGTTTTGACGTCAACTTCGAGAGGCAACAACTTCAGACTGCTAATAGTGGCACGGTAAACCTTTTGTACCTACCCCAAGTCTAAATATGTAAATCAATATTGGTGGACTATCCATACAGCACTATCTAGCCCCAAACTAAGCCAAAGCTTGTGTTATGGGAACCAGATAGCTGATATAATAGGTGTACCTATAGGTACTTTTTTTTTTAATAAGTTACCTAGCTTTTATTAATAAGTAATTTAAAAATATTGTAGGTACGTCAAAAATGGATAAACTGTTGATTCTTGTAGTTATTCATTTTATAACACCTTTAGGTCCAGTTCCACCATGCTCTGTTAGTTACTAATCAAAGATTAACAGGCCGCTAAATCTAACCTTAGATGTCAAACGCGTACATTTTGACATTTTTAACGGCCCTTTAATCCTTTGTTAATCTAACACAGCATGGTGAAACCGGCCCTTATGTACACAGTTATACAATTAAATATTATTATAAATAAATATTGGTGGACTTCCACACAGCACTATCTAGCCCCAAACTAAGCCAAAGCTTGTAATATGGGAACCAGATAGCTGATATACCTACTACTTATATATACTTTTTTTTTTGTAAATACATACTTATAATATTATACAAGGTGTTCCATAAGTTGTGTATATAAACTTCAGGGGGCTAAAGTACCCATCAATATGAACAACTTTTTCTAAGGAACCAACACTGAACGCGAAAAAAAAAACAGCTGTTTCATACATTTTAGCCTGGTAGGTATTGAACTTTTGTATGAAACAGCTGTTTTTTTTTTCGCGTTCACAGTGTTGGTTCCTTAGAAAAAGTTGTTCATATTGATGAGTACTTTAGCCCCCTGAAGTTTATATACACAACTTATGGAACACCTTGTATAACACCCAGACAGAGAACAAACATGAATGTTCATCACACAAATGTTTGTTCTCGGTGGGGATCGAACCCACGGCCTACTGCACAGAAGGCAGAGCTACTACCAACTGAGCTGTGAAGGCTGTCATTTGTCATTATTATTCCAGGTTGCAGGCTGGGGCCTGACTTCAGAGAACGGCAAGCCGTCGCCAATCCTGCAAGTCGTGAAGCTGCCGTACGTAGAAGTGGGCACGTGTCTCGACGACTCTCCGCTCGCCTTCCGCCCTTTCATCACTAGCGACAAGATCTGCGCTGGCACTTTGGCGCGTAAGCAACTTTTTTTTTTTTTTTAAGTCGAATACAAGAGCTAATGTGACTCTCGCTCGCACGTTTCGACATGTTGAAAGAATAAAATCGCTAAACTCATTTTCGAAAAATCGCAATCAACCATTTTGTGTGCAATCGCATTGCACACAGTTTAGTAATAATTTGAATCGATCAAAATGAATTTGTTTCATACATTTTAGCCAGGTAGATATTGAACTTTTGTATGAAACAGCTGTTTTTTTTTTCGCGTTTACAGTGTTGCTTCCTTAGAAAAAGTTATTCATATTGATGGGTACTTTAGCCCCCTGAAGTTTTAAACACAAGTATTGGAACACCTTGTATATTATAAGAAATGTATTTACAAATAAAACAGGATATTATTATGTATAAGCTTTGCTTAGTTTGGGGCTAGATAGTGCTGTTTGGAAGGAAAGTAAAAAAAAAATTGTTTTGGAATGTCCAAACAAAGCCCTTTCATATGACATGTAACTTGATTTTTTTATGTAACTTTTTTTATTTTTGCCCTCTTAAAAAACCCCATATCTCAAAAACCCTTCATCCGATTTTACTCATATACTTACCAGTAAATTTCTCAAGTACAAGCTATCGACATATCAAATTTCATGCAGATCGGATCAACGGTTCTAAAGTTATCGCCAGACAAACATACATACATACATACATACATAAAATGCCAAATCGCCCAAGTTGAAACTAAGATCTTCGTTCGCTTCGCTCACTCGATCAATTAATTAATTTGACAGCAAACTCTGCGCTCTGCAAAGGCGACAGCGGCGGCGGCCTCGCTTTCCCAACATTCGACCACGCCGTCGAGAGGTACTACCTGCGCGGCATCGTATCCACAGCACCAAACAACGACAACATCTGCAACACCGCTACCTACACTAGCTTCACACAGATAATCAAGCACGAACATTTTATCAAGCAGTTCTGGACTGAAGCCTAGAAAAAACTTGATAAATAAATTACCTAGTCGAGTTAAACACTCGCTGCAAACTCGGTCATAAATTATCGGAACGAGGCAGCAATATTGCTTTCTCTCTCGCACTTAGGAGAACGGCACGATCCTTTTGTTTAAGCGCAGAGATGTGCATTATTGGTGTCGATAAGAACTATCGATACATGACCTCTCCGACCGCGTAACTACCGGGCGCTCTCGCTGAGTCATTCTTTTTATCGATAACGTGCATGCGCCCGCGCCGAGTACTCTCAACACTAGTGTTGAGATTATTTATGACCGAGTTTGCAGCGACATTTTAACGCGACTTATAGGCTTAGATTTTAGCCTTTTCAAATGGAGGGTCTTAAAGACCGAGCTGCTTATAATCATTTAAAAGAGAACGTAGGAGCATTGTTCTTTGTCCTATTTAAAACTTTAAAGGAGAAAAAATAGAGTACCTACCGATAGGTACTACCTATCTACGTACTTACATAATCTGGTTATTTTATTAAATGATTTATAAATTGAGCTATAACACTGCCATAAATTAGAAACAGGACATCTCCATTAAACCTGAGTAGATATAAGTACAGTGATAATTCGTGTGTAAGTACCTACATAAACATGAAAACACATAGGTAGGTAATTAATATTTTTTACTTTTTTTTAGGTACGTAAAATATATCATTCATTAATTCATTCATATATACCTACCTACTCATTTACTCAGAAAAATAAAACAATTGTTATTTTACATAAAAATCCCGCCAAATTTTATTTTCTTTCCCATATATTTTTTGTACAGGAGCATTTATTGTAAATTTGGGCACGCTGTCGGAATTATCGGCTGTAGCGATAGGAAAATCGGTTAAAAACACAACTCAACATTCGCGTTACTAATAGTTGCTGCAAATTCGGTCATAAATTATTGGAACGAGACAGCAATATTGCTCTCTCTCGCACTTAGGAGAATGGCACGATCCTTTTGTTTAAGCGCAGAGATGTGCATTATTGGAGTCGATAAGAACTATCGATACATGAGCTCTCCGACCACACAACCACCACCGGGCGCTCTCGCTGAGTCATTCTTTTTATCGATAACGTGCATGTGCCTAGTACTCTCAACACTAGTGGTAAGATGATTTATGACCGAGTTTGCAGCGAGTGTTTAACGCGACTATAACTGGGTTTGAAAAAATAAGCAAACCGGTTTGAAACCGATTCAAGCCGATTTCATCCAAATCGAATAACAGTTTAAAAAACAAATAGCAGATGGCACCGAAATATTATTGACCGATGATGTAATTTAAATCGAATGGTTTAGTAGTTGTTTTAGAGTCGATTTCACCATGCTCTGTTAGATTAACAAAGGATTAAAGGGCCGTTAAGGGCCGGTTTCACCATGCTCTGTTAGACTAACAAAGGATTAAACGGCCGTTAACAATAACAAAATGTAAGCGTTTGACATCTAAGGTTAGATTTAACGGCCTGTTAATCCTTGATTAGTAACTAACAGAGCATGGTGAAACCGGCCCTTAATATGTCAAAATGCGTTTGACATCTAAGGTTGGATTTAACGGCCTGTTAATCCTTGAGTAACTAACAGAGCATGGTTAAATCAGTTCTTATTCTCATTAAAAATTAAAAAAATATGTTCGTCATCATTATTATCATGTTCACCCACCTAAATAATAACTTCTGTACACCTACCTACACATCGAATTTAGCTGTAGTATCCTTTGACCGATTGTACACTAGAAGACTATTATTTTATGTTATCCGAATTGATTTTTACAATTATTAATACTATAATAGGTTTATTTGATTTTTTGGTTTTTTAATCATTGACTAGGCAATAAGTAGATAGGTAAGTACCTACCTACTTATTGCAAAATTAATGATTTTACAACATGGAATTAAACATGTGTTTTGTTTGTTATTCTTGATTCACTTGTAGTTGGCGTCTTATGTACCTACCTACGTACTAAAACCCTTGGAGGATACCAAGCTAAAATCTTGAAAATTTTAACGGTACCCAGATAGTATTCTTGAAATATGCAAATTTGTTAGAAAGTATCCCCATTTATACAATAAGTTAGATGACCTGCCTCGCAGATACGCAATAAGACCAGGAAGAAATAAAATAATAAAACCGCGATCGCAACTAAAAATGCACAGCGACGGTCCGTATAATAATGTCAATCAAAATTTATAATAAACTTCCGACTGAAATAAAAAATATAGAAAAAGATTGCCTATTCATAAAAACACTAAAGACATTTCTAATCAATAAAACCTATTACAGCATAAATGAATATTTAGAATAATCAAAAAAACCATTGACATTAAAAATAATTTATGTAACTTATTTTAAATTTATTATAACTTATTTTTTTTATTTTTATTTATTTATCATTTATTGCACAAAACACAAAGTTAATGCACAATAATAAGTTAATAATGTTTTTCATTTTAATACTTGACATTATCACAATTTGACCATTCTCATTTTAAATTAAATCCTTAATAAACAAAATTTGACATAAATACCCAATACCTACATGACTATATATATATATTTTTATATGCCTACAGCGATTAAATAGACCTACCTAAAATGACTTAAACGGTATTTATTAAGCAAGATTATACCTATGAACCTACTAATAAATTGGAAACTTCGGCCTAAAAAAATAATCGATTTTTTATATTAATCGATTTTTCCAGCAGCAATTAATTTCAAAATAAACGTCTTAATTATGTTAAAAATCATAGATATAGGTTTAAAATGCGTTCTTGTAGTAGTTCATAATGTATTCATTTTCAATAAAATGTTAATCAGTGGAGTTTTCGTATAAAATATTAGTTACAGTTCCAGAAACTTGTTTGCATTTTTATGAAACGGAACGTTATGTGCACATAGTAAGAAATTCGAACAGATCATAATTTAGTGATGACAACTTTATTAGCCTGCATACCTACTAATGAAATTGCATTTGTATGGAAATCTTCTATTTTTTTTAATTTTTCTATGTGGATCACATAGACCTGACCCAGAATTAAATATGTTCTTCCTAGGCTAGGGCGTGTAACTTTTTTTATGCTGTGGTACGATTGCGGCATATTTTCACCTGGCAGCCCTGATACCTACCAGCTACCTGCATATAAATAATGTCAAATCGCCCAGGATGTTTGTAAGATCTACGTCCGCTTCACTCACTCAGTCAATTCTAATCAATTCGTGTTCAATGACTGTGACTTATATTATCATTCAGATTAATTTATATTATCCTATCTGTTGCAGAAATATGGCTATTCTTATTCTAATTCACGGTGGGGGAATGAGATCTGCACTGACGTCCCGCAGTGGGGTGTATTGTGCATTATCCCCATGCTAACCTCACCCCAGCCAGCCCAGCTCCTTAAGGTAGCGGAGCAGGACTTTGGGTTGATGGCAGCAATGTTCCAGCATCCCCGATGATGATGATGTGGATTCGGGGAGCAAGACTCGATCAGCTCCTGCAGCCCCGTTTTGGATCTGGCTTCGTTTGTTGCAGAGCAATGCAGTACTACATGCTCTACAGTTTCTTTTTCCTGCAGGCGGCCGCGACATAAGTCACTGTCTGTCGCTCCTGCCTTGAGAAGATGATAGTTGAGGTCACATAGTGACCCGTGATGATGCCCACCATCAGCTTAAGGTCTTCCTGTTGTGAATTTGCATGTGACGCATTACACTATCTTTTCGAGTGAATGACCTTCCACATCTCAGGCAGGAGTAAGGCTTCTCACCAGTGTGACGTAGCATGTGGCTCGTTAAAGTATTTTTTTGAGTGAATGTCCTTCCACATCTCTGGCAGGAGTAAGGCTTTTCCCCATTATGGACACGCATGTGGACTTTTAAATAACTTTTGTTAGAATATGTCTTTTCACATCTCTGGCAGGAGTAAGGCTTCTCACCAGTGTGACTTATCATGTGGCTATTTAAAGCACCTTTTTGAGTGAATGTCTTTCCACATCTCCGGCAGGAGTAAGGCTTTTCGCCAGTGTGAATACGCATGTGAGTTGCTAAATTACCTTTTAAAGTAAATGTCTTTTCACACGTGTGGCAGGAGTAAAGCTTGTCTTGAATTGGCATATATTCTTTCAAATAATTGGTTTCAGTGAATCTCTTCTTAGATATTTTGCATGGATATGCATTTATTTTGGTGTGACTCTTCAAATGTTGCACCAAGTTCTGTTTTGTGTAAAACATTTGGTTACAAACATCACAATAAAAACAATCGCTATCAGACTTGACATTACTGTAACTTTCTCTAGAATTATTTGTTTCATTTGAATCATTGTTGACTTCTACGTCTCTCAGAGGCTCTAACTTGCACTCCTGAAACTCAATGTCATAATTTTCAAGTGTTACATCCTCAATTATGTATTCGTCTTTAACAGCTACAGGAGAACTTGAATCATTTGTTATATCACTAATGATAATAGAACCATGCTCTGTTGGCGTCACAGTTAAGTTCATGAATACATTCAGAGGTTGCTTCAGAGGGCCTTGCAGTGCATTATATGTTACCTGAAAAGAAACAGACCATAACAGACTTAGAATCCTTACAATCCCTAACATAATACATGTTTCTGATTAAGGAGCTTGTTTAACCTCGGTATTGTTATGCAGCAGATCTTGCAGGATTCTGTTGGATTTGCAAGCCATCTCGGAGAATATTTGGAACTTCTGCAGCTGCCGGTGACAGACATAGCACACTTTGCTAGGCATGCCATGCTCTGTCTCGGTGTCAAGCTGAAACACATACATAAATAGTTGAATTCAATATTTTACTATTATTGTACAAGAGAGTACCTTCCAAAAAAAATTATTTGTTGATTTAGTTTACATTAAAGTTCTGAATCACCTATAATAAAATTCACATAGGAGCACATCTTGAAGCATAACTTACCAAACGAATAAAGAATAATAAAATTCAATTCATAATAATTGGTGTAGTAATCCCCTAAAAGTAAAAACATACAAAAATATCATTCAGTTGAATTGAAAACCTCCTCCTTTTTGGATTTGATTCAAAATTCAGACTGTTTGTCTTATCTGAGGTTGGAAAAGAATATAATATATCAAAAATTCATATCCACATGAAAATAATTTAACTAACATTCAAAGGTTGAACGAAACAAACGAATCCAAAACCTATCAATAAGCAGTTTGCTAAAAGGAACACTGATTTTATCAAAAATATCTGTAAAAGTTGTTTTTTTCTCCGATATTATATTGGTAATCAGGAGAGCGTATTTGGTAGATAGATACGAAGTGTTACACACCTCTGTGTCTGTAAGTCTTTGGTAAACCTCCAGGAGATATTTTCTAAGGTCCAATAGCCTGATGTCGCCGACTAGACAGACCCTGCACAAAGCCATAGCGTCTTAGGCGCTACGTAGCACGCTAATTCTCGCAAAGCTTTCAGTATATATTAAAGTAGTATGTGGGCACAGCTCTTATTATTTTACTAATCTTCCCTTGGTTTTGCTTGTTTATTTTTATTTATTCCAAGTTGTAGTTTCGTTAACATTCGTGTATTTCTCTAACTGTGCTTTCGTTCACTTCCATAAACTTTCACTTCAATAATAAGTACTTTTTCTTTTTCTTCTTCTTCTTCTTATTTGCAGTGTAGCCCGCGATTTCGCCCAATGTCACGTTTTATGTTAGACCATAACACGAAAGAGAATGATCGGTGGATTAAGGTGGAGAATTTTGTTTATTTTAATTAATGATTCCACGCAAAATTTATCCTACAAAATAAAAACATATAATACTCAAACATAACGCAATTTTAATTAAAAACACAAAGTAAATAATAATTATATCAATAACTGCTCAATTACTAAAGTTTTAATTCAAAACTACTTTTAAATTTACTTAAAAAATTAATAATAATATAAATATTTGTGGACTTTCCACACAGCACTATCTAGCCCCAAACTAAGCCAAATCTTGTTATATGGGAACCAGATAGCTGATATAATACATATATACTTTTTTTGTAGATACATACTTTTATTACTTAATAACACCCAGACTTAGAACAAACATCTATGTTCATCACACAAATATTTGTTCTCGGTGGGGATCGAACCCACGGCCTACGGCGCAGAAGGCAGAGCTACTACCAACTGAGCTGTGAAGGCTGTCAAAAAATATTTACAACTAGTGGCTTCCCGCGGCTTCGCACGCGTTGAAGTGGTGAGCCGTGATTGAGCCACAAACATCCAAACATCGTAACTTTCGCATTGATTTGTATATTATTATTAGAGTAGGATTTTAAATACCTACGTAGGTATAAGAGATACCTATAGACGTACATTACCTATATTAGGTAGGTAGGTAGGTATAGGTACTGAGCTTATTTATTTATTTATTTATTTTAACAGTACAATACAAACTAACAGCCTGGGCCAAAACGTCTGTGTGCCATTTAACATATTAATCATAGGTTTAATTTGCTTATATTATTACTTAAATTAACTTACTTATAAAACTAATGCAAGCTACATCAAATAGATGGCGCTTCATGTGAAACACATCTATATCAGGGTTCTGAGTAATCATAGTGTTGAGAAGTTTGAGTGCGCTGGTCGTAGGAGCATACCGCGCGGTGTCGGTGCGGAACGCGGGCGGCGCAAACAAACGACGCGCGCGTGCACGCAAATACCGGTCGGGCACATAAAGTGCACACTGGGTCAGAGTGGACGGGCTATCAATACTACCCTGTAATATCAGGTAGTAGTGGGTCATTAGAGCACATTTGCGTCGAAGCTCGAGCGTATCTAGTCCCACCATACCACCAACAAACAGGGATGGGTACAGATAGGGATAATAGCCGTATAATTTCATATAAAGAAACCTACCAAATTTCTTTTGCACACGTTCCACCATAAGCTTATATTTTACCTCATGTGGGTCCCATATCAAAGCATTGTATTCCAGTTTTGATCTAACGAATGCATAAAAAAGAGTTACAATCGCGCTCCTGTCGTGGAACCTAGCGGATTGTCTCATTACAAACCCCAATGACTTGTAGGCTCTTTTACAAGTCTCAACTATGTGCGTATTAAAAGTGAGTTCGCGGTCCAAGGTTAGCCCTAAGTCTCGGATTTGTGTGACGCGCTCCAGCGGGACACCGGAGATGTTATATGTGTGCGTGAAGGGCGAGCAGGATCTCGTAAAAGTGACGGTCTTACATTTCGATGTATTGAATTCAAGTAAGTTCTTCTCACTCCACGCAACAACGCTATCAATGTCACGCTGCAGCGCTTCACAGTCAGTAGTGCTATCTATTCCCAAGAAGAGCTTCAAGTCATCTGCGAACATCAGACATTTAGCGGCTCCAACAACCCTAGGTAGATCATTGATCATTATTAGAAACTGAGTCGGACCGAGGATACTTCCTTGACTCACACCTGATAACGTCAGATAAGCGTCTGATCTAAAACCGGAAAGTTGAACAAATTGAATTCTATTAGAAAAGTAACTACAGAAGAAACTTAATAAATTAGGAGTAAATCCCATTGCTGCAAATTTTGACAGAATGTCATTGTGAACACGATCGAATGCTTTTTTGAAGTCAAAATAAGCTACATCTACTTGTCGCTTCCGGTCCATTTCAGCTGCAGCATAATCTACAAAATTGACATGATTAGTGGCAGTGGACTTGCCTGACAAAAAACCATGTTGATTTTCGCTAAGGAATGGACGGATTTGACTAGAGATGCGACGATTCAGAATATCTTCGAACACCTTACCAAATGCTGATTGAACGGCAATCGGTCTATAGTTCTCGATCTTTGACCTAGATCCACCCTTCGGTATAGGTGTTACTCGAGACAACTTCCATGTGGTCGGATACGTTGATGTTTTTAGAGCTAAATCTACATCTACACTAATATTATAAAGAGGTAACTTTTGTATTTTTGTATTTTTGTATGTAACGAATAGGCTCAAAAACTACTGGTCCGATTTCAAAAATTCTTTCACCATTAGAATGCTACATTATCCCTGAGTAACATAGGCTATATTATATTTTCAAAAAAATCAGGGATCCTTACTAAAACTTCAATAATGTAACCCAAGGTGGAAAACAAAAACCTTACATCGCGTGCGCTGCGAAAACTATTGAAGATAGAACAAAATAATGTACTACAATTTTGTAGAACACGTCATCATCTACAAAAAATGTCGCGATAGCATATGTCTAACTATTATAGTTATGTCACAATAAGTGTTCTTTTATTATAAAAAATTAATTGATATGCCTCCGCTAGAAAAGGGTCTTTATTTGTACCTTGGTATTAATCCTTATCCAAATAAATCATTTCATAATTAAGACGGTTTCAATACCTATCGATTACTTCTTAATTTTTTCAAATCGGACATTCCATTCAAAAGATATGACGAAATTAAAAATGTTAACGGGTCCACGGGTCACGCGCGGGTTGCGATTTCACTCTCTCAAGGAGAAGCGCGTGCAAATGTATGAAATAAGTAGACGCGAGGCTCGAACCCACACGGTCTAAGTTTATCCTAAAATGTTTAAAAAATTTATGACCACCCATGCGAAGCTGGGACAGGCCGCTAGTTAAAAATATATAGCATTGGGGTCTCCAAAACACCGTAACAGTCTTTTATTACAAAAGGTGGTATCCCGTCGGGGCCGGTTGAAGAATGAGGTTTCAAACGCCTAACTGACACGATCAGATCAGCCGGAGCGATGCTGTCGAGGGCTATGCGGGATGAACAGAGCGGATCAGTGGCGGCAACTTGTTCTGCGACTTCAGAGGACAATGTAGGGACATCTGTTAGGAAAACTGACTTGAAATAAGTTGCAAAGGCATTTGCTGCATCTCCTCCTGTGACGAGGTTCCCTTCATACTCAAACTCATCACAAGATTGCCTGGACGATTGTTGCTCTTTTACAAACCTCCAAAAACTGTTTGGGTCTTTACTTATTTCACTTTCCGTTCGACTAATATAGTTATTGTAAGAAATATTAATTAATTGTTTTGATTGTTGCCTATAAAATTTAAACATTTCGCGATTGAAGTCCTTCTTATGCATTTTAAACATTTTTAAATGATAGTATTTATTACGTAAATTATTCTTAATTTCTGAGGTAAACCAAATAGGATATTGAAAATGATTAGTTTGAGACATACTCTTCAGCGGGACATTATTATTTAAGCAGCTATTCAATTTTGTATAAAATAAATTAACAGCCTCATCGACTACATCACTACGCGAGATCTCATCCCAATCTTGTGAGGCAATAGATAAGTAAAGAGAATTAAAATCTGCCTTACGAAAATTCCACTGCGGTAGGGCGTCATCGTCAGCCGACGGAGGCGCGCGCGGCGCCGCCGCCGCCAGAGGGCGCGGCCGCGGGATCTTGAGGCCCACACCAACGCGGGGTGATGCCCGTCCGCCTTCACCACGGGATCAACGTCACCGCACACACTGACACAATCACCACTCAGATTACTCAGTACCAGGTCCAACATATTACCATGCTTATTAAGCACCTCACTAAACTGCTTTAGTTTACAGTATGTTAGCATACAGTGATAGTGCATATTCACATTCTGACTTGTGTAGATATTTAAGTTAAAATC
This sequence comes from Chloroclysta siterata, assembly GCA_932294275.1. NCBI lineage: Eukaryota > Metazoa > Arthropoda > Insecta > Lepidoptera > Geometridae > Chloroclysta > Chloroclysta siterata. The sequence continues at coordinate 7,497,370 of OW028595.1, forward strand.
ACCCACAATTAAAACATCCATTTTTGGGTATTTGCCTACTAAGTTTTCTAACACTACAAATGTATTCAGATACTTATCATCGTTAGCCCCCGAGGGCACGTAAACAACACAACATAACACTTTCTTATACCTAAGGGTCACTATAGCCATCACTAACTCGACGTCCGAGGAATAGCCATCAATATCGGATATATGCTGGACTTTATACTGATCGCGGACGGCCAGCAAAACACCTCCCCACCCAGCATCATTAGGGCGGTCACGACGTAGTACGGTAAATCCCGGAGGAAACACCTCACCATCGTAAACACTGCTCACTAGAAATGTCTCAGTAAATGCAAATATATCAGCTGATTCATTCAGAATTCCTTTTCTGCATTCATCCGTTTTTGTACGTAGGCCCCGTACGTTCTGATAGAATAACGAGAAAGATTTAAATTTTGACACATTACTCGGCTTCCGCTGGCTTTCGAAACCCACTGCGCCAGGGTTTGATATGCACATCTTCAGCCCAGTGCTGGGGTGCTAAATATGTATCTACATACTTAGTGAGGACGGATAATTTAAATGAAGCATAATCGCCCCTCGGTTTCAAAGCCTCAACCGAACATTTATCATCGGGACAAATACTACGCAGATGGTCAGCCACTTGATCTTCTGTCGTTCCGGGTTTGACAAAATATAAGTGCAGATAACTAGCGATGGGCGAGTCGAGTTGGCTGATTCGAATAACTCGAATCAGAGTCTAAACGAGTTGATTCGAATCAAGTTCATTCGCAACTCGAATCAACTCGCTTACCTACCTAACTACTAGATAGAATGCGGTCGGTAACGAATGCGAGATATGCGAATGCGAGTGCACGCGAGGTCGCGAGTCAGCGATTCGCCAACTCGAAACCGAAACTCGACTCTACAACGAATATTCATTTTGTTTTGATTCGTATTCCGTCGCCTCGCCGGGTCGGCACACCTCGGGTCGGCACAGCGGTGGCCGGCGAGTGGAGCAGTGGCAATCGGCAATGCAAGTGTAAACTCGAATCAAGAATAAGAATACGAATACGGTGCATTCGACTCGACTCGCCGATCCGTTTGGCTGCTGCCGCGAAGCGGATCCCATCCGGTTGATGCGAGTCGAGTCAACTCGAGTTGCGATTCGAGTTAGCGGCCGAGTCAACTCGAGTTATCCGAGTTGGAATAAAATCAACTCGTAACATCGCTACAGATAACTTTTCCGTTCTGCAGCTAATAGCGTAGTTGATCCAGGTACCGCGATACCACGAGTCACATTCTCGATCGGTCGGCGTGTACGACGTGATTTCACCTCGATCCAGGGGCCTTATTCTCACTTTGAACGACTTTTGAAACTCACTCAAATATCTCGGCCATTCGATCTCTGGCAGAGAAAGGCCATCTCGTATATGAAAATGTCGCTCATTGAGCCAAAACCCTATGCTCACTCACCACCGTGATTTATCTCGGTTGATGACATATTTTTCAAACGAAATGCGTTTCGTTTCGGTCATATACGATTAATCGAATGATTTTTTGATCGATTATTCTAGTGTTTTGTACAAATGACCATCAAATTAAATTGTAATTAGGTGCTAGTATAAAATTATGAAAATACAAAACTGAAATTGTGGAAAATAAACTGTTTTTTGTACAAATTGGAGATTTCTAGTTCATTGTATGAATGTTGACTAAAATAGACCAAAAACTAAACGTAATCCTTCGCTCGGACAAGCAGTGCTGCCATTTGATTCTGACGTTTTTGGCGTTAGATCTAGCGGTTCAATGACTTACCTACTCGTGTTTTTTTTTCAGTCTCGAAGTTAATTTTATTTTATAACAAGTTTAAGATGCGTTTGCCATATCGATGATATTTGCTAGCATTAGTCGCTGGGAATTTTGTTTATTTTTTGAGTTACAATAGAACAATCGGTTGGCCTTGTACGGTTCACACAGTACAATAGTGCAGTGTGTATTTTCCGGGAATCTCGCGGCAACCGCGCGACCGGGAGCATCAGTCCACATCAACATCGCGGATCGACCACATCTCTCATAATCAAGTTAATAAAATGATGTCCTATACAGGCCTACTTGATGTTAAGCTGTTACCTCAGCCTATTTCAATCGCCATTATCTCTACCACGCCATTGAGGACGCGTCCTAAGTGGCATTGCATTGCGTCCCTCACTGTTTAGACCTACGGGTGTTATTATATTACATTTATTTACATACTGTCTTATCTTAAGGCGAAGACAAGAGCTAATGTGACTCTCGCTCGCACGTTTCGACTTGTTGAAAGATATAAAATCACTTAACTCATTTTGGAAAAATCGCAATCAACCATTTTGTGTGCAATCACATTGCACACAGTTTAGTAAAATAATCATTTTAATCGATACATGTTTTCCTACTCAAAAGTTTGCTTTACTAGTTTTTGTACTTATGCAAACTTTTAAGAAAGAAAACTTGTATCGATCAAAATGAAATTTTTACTAAACTGTGTGTAATGTGATTGCACACAAAATGGTTGATGGCGATTTTTCGAAAATGAGTTTAGTTATTTTATATCTTTCAACATGTCGAAACGTGCGAGCGAGAAGTTGTTTGATAGTTGTTGTTATTTATTATAGTTGATCAACCAGAGTCCGATGAAATTAAACATTTACTTGATTAATCACCAAATTTATTGCGAGTCACACGCGTTCATTTTAGATCGGCAAAGATACAGTTTTGGAGGCATAATTTGACATACGTCTGACAATCTGACACTAATACTAACTAAAGTTTGACAGCTGAGAGCTGCGGTAGAATCTATGAAATTACATTATGTTTAACAGTTGTCAGCCCCTTAACCTTCAAATCGACACACAGCAATGCCAGCGCCAAAAAAAATGGGCGACTAGGCTACTTCTCGTCAAATTTTTGGCGACTTGGGTCAGTCTAGACTAGCGATGTAACGATCTCGAAATTTTTCAAACCGACTCAAACCGGTCTGAAAAATAAGCAAACCGACTTGTAAATCGAACCGCAAAAATCTATGTAAACCGGTTTGAAACCGGGTTACAAACCGAAATGACAAAGTCAATACGACGAACCAATTTGTATTGCTCATGCTAGAATTTTATGTTATGGAAACCGAAACGAATGAGTTAAATTTGTATCCATAATCCGGTATGAATACAAATTTAACTCATTCGTAGAACCCAAGAACAAATTGAATCGACTTTGTCAAGTCAATCTCATTTTCATATTTCGGTTCGGTCCGACCCGAAGTATCGACTCGCGGTTCCGCGTCGCACCGTGCGTGAGTTGAAGAGGGACAGCGATCAACAAACCGCTCGCTTACTCAACTCGTCCAGATCGGTTTGGCATAGGTTCAACCCGACTTGAACGGTTTGAAGCTCAACCCGGGTTGAACCGGGTTGGTAACCCGAATCGTAACATCGCTAGTCTAGACTTGGCAACACTGATTCCAAAGAAAACAAGTGGAAGTTTCGTTTCCGTAAATTGTTTGTTATTATTTTGTTGTTTACAAAGTATTGTAAGTGGTTTTCGACGGTTAGAAATAGAAGTAAAGAAAATGGAAAAAAGGTAGCGAAGTATTACCCAACTCTCCAGCAAAATTTAAAGATGAGAGAGTTGATGGAATGCTATCCTGCCCTAAAGTCGGGCAAGTTTTCGGCATAATTTTCATAGCCGACCTAACAAGGATTGGAAGGCATGGCGAAAAGTAAGTGACCAACCATTTACCTTTATTAATACCTAGGCAACCATCTAATTATAGGTACTTACTTAATACTTTATCTTTGTATCTTTGTACCCTAGGACATACCAACCTTCTATCGTAACCTAAGTATAATGAAAAACTGACTGTGAAATGAGACATTTATACAGCGTCTAAATTAGGAAGAAGATTTTATGTATTTGTTCTGCATAGTTGTGTTTATCATTATCTTTATTAAAAACAAGTGGGACCTAGTGATGGTTGCAAAACTTAGTTACATAAGTACTAAAACTATTTTTGTTTTGATTGCAGATAAATGCACAGCACCACACGGCGGCTGGATAAGGGTTTAGAGATGGTCTCTAATTTAAATCGACGCCAATCAATTAAAATGGAACATCAACCATGTCCTTAATGCAGACCCGCTGTCACCTGTAATATAATAAAAAAACATGTGGTACAAAAATATACCTAGGTTCACCTATATTTAATTATTACCTTTAAGTTATGATATAGTTTATTGAAATAAAAGGATTTAATAATAATATTTGGTAGTTTGACATTGTTTCTTTTTGTAGTAACCCATATCTATTCATGAAATGGAAATGTCCGTGCCCTTGATTATGTATGTTCCATCAGTATACTTATGTTTGAGTTAACATATACCATATTTGGTACCAACTAGGTGCTGGTAGCTCCCTGACCCCAAGAAACAATGTGCAGAAGATCTAGAAAAATTATATTATTGCCCCCAAGTGATACTTGGCTTCCAATCCACAATAATGGTAGACTAGTGTTTTAATCATGTTCTAATAACTAGGTTACATAACGTAGGTATCATAAATTTGGCTGTTATGAGGTTAGGTTACCGACATACCTACCTTTGATTTCGTGGAAATATTTTTTTGCTCCAAGTAGGTACGGCCTGATTTCCTCGATGAGCTCCCGGGTCAATGCTTTACTGAGCCTAAAGTGCTTCATAAAAGCATGATTCGAGAGCTCAAAGGCATCGAACAGCTCCGCCTCGTTTCTTCGTTTTCTATTAGGTATATCGTAGCTGTCGAGGCTTCTACGACGAGGTAGGAATTGCTGAAGGAAATCGTCCATTGCCTCGTCTCTCGTCTCGTACTCGCAAGTAATTTAAATAAATTTCGCTGAAAAATTATCACAAAAATAGCATGAAACATGGAGTAGGTTGTTATTTTATGCTCAGTGAATGAAGATTCAAGAGATCTCGATTAACGCGCTCAATCTCGGTCAGTACGGACCAGACGTTGCGTCTCGTATGAACTTTGAACGAGAAAATTGGGTAGTGAGATGGTGAGAATGGGGTTAAATAATTGTCACGAGTTATCGAACGAGATATGACGTCATCTCTAACGTGAGATAATCTCTGTCGAAGTGAGCATAAGGCCCCTGTTCGACGCGTCACCTTTCGATACCGTGTCGATTACTACCAGAGTCGGGTCGCGTGCGAGTTCAGACTGAAGTAGCGGCGCGGTCGGTGCACTCGGAGTAGGGGGCGCGCTTCGGCTCGATGACGTAGTAGTCGTAGCTGTCACCGGTGCCTGCGCAGATAAGGCGAGCGGCGAGACGTTCCGTCCCGCTCCGGCCTTCCGGCCGGCAGCGTTGATTGCCGACACAGCACGAAGCCGAGCATCTCGCATTGGCCGTTGCGTTGACATCATCGATGTCTCCGGCTGCCTACCCTCTTCTGGGTTGATTGCTGGTGGTAATTTTACAACCTCTTTGTCATCGACCAACTTTTGGATTATGTTATTTTGGTCTATAATATGCTTTTCCAGTGACAACACTTTTTCTTGTAGATCAAGCACGGCCTTAGTTAACTCGCGGACAGCACTTTCAACAACTTTCGCCGACATTTCTAATTATTTTATAATAAAAATCACGGAGCTATTCAAATGACAGCCGAATCAAAAAGTATCCGGAGGGTATTTTGTACACCTCTACGCCAAAAGACCTATGTACTCTTCAAATTTCAAGTCTCTAGAACCAGCGGTCAAAAAACTCCCATACAAACTTTTACATCCCTTTGCACACTAATTAAGGGTAGTTTTAAAAAACTAAAAATGCCTTTCCTATTTTTTTGCTTTACAGTACATGTACTCCAAGTTTCAAGTTTGTTGGTTCAAGGAATACTATTTTTCATACAAACATTTTCAACCCTTTTTACACCTCTACGCCTTAAGACCTATGTACTCTTCAAATTTCAAGTCTCTAGGACCAGCGGTTTAGGCTGTGCGTTGTCTATTATGTCAGTCAGTCAGTCAGTCAGTCAGTCAGTCAGTCAGGACTTTGATTCTTATCGTATTAGAGATAGGGGTAAATGCTAAAGAAATAAGTAATACATTTAAATGAAAAGGGACGAGGGATTTCTGGGGGAATGAAATTTATCAGACACCACTTGTAGCATGTAAGTAACCTTTATTTTACTTCTGTCTGTCTGTCACTGTGTGTTTTTAGCAGTGCTGCCAGATTGGATATTAAAAATCGATTAATTTCCCCCAAATTGATTTTATTTTTAATAGGTAAGTACCTATTGCATAGTCAATGATTTTACAACATGGATAGAAAAAATAATATTAAATAAATATAAAGCAGGATAGTAGTTGTACCTACTACCTCATTCTAGTGATCTCACTTAGTAATAAGTTTGTTGTATTTGTTTTAAGTCAAGTATTAGTGGAAATGTTGTGTCCGCCTATTATTGGCGTATGTACTAGTCTAAAACAATAACATAATATATTTTACAATGTAACCATACATATCGCTGTTGGCGTTCCTAATTATAAATAAATAAATAGTTGGCGTCATATGTACTTACCATAGATTAATAATACTATTGTATACTTGTATCTTAGATCAAGTATACAATAGATAGAGCATCAAATAATAATACCAAGAGTAAGAGAGACGCAATAATACAAATTATACCTATGAGTGAGAGAAATATAATATAAATGTTTTGTCCCTTTCCGCGTATGCGTTTTTGAATGTTTAACACCAAGTTTGGTGCTAAACAAACCGCTTGGCTCTAGTGAGTTTACAAGTGTTTATTGCCAAAGTTCTTATAAAATAGTGTGTGTTTAGGTCCCAGTAAACGTAGAGTTAACTTTATAATATGGTGCATAGTAGTATTTTAGGCTGTGATAATGATACAGCTCGGAAAACTGAAAATTAAGCTTCCTTCGGTAAGTAGCACTTTTATGTTCTATTTGTCAATAAAACTATAAAACGGATAATGCACAGTGTCCACAATTAATCATTTAACGGTTGTGTTTACTTTCTATCGATTATCATAGTAGATTTCTAGAATTTAATTATTTTGTAAAATTGAGTATAGGTTACTAAAAACCACACAAATGACATGGCTATTCAAACCGATACAGTCTTAAAGAAACAAATATCTGCATAATTTGGCTGGGTTACTGGGTTATACGATCTTTCGGGCTGCCAACTAAAACAAAATCTATTTGCCAAAAATGTTGGGAAACGAACAACTTTAGGGTGGATTCAACTCGGATATGTTAGGATAAGTTCAAATACACACAATAGGCTAGAAAAAAAATGTCAATGTCGCAACTTATTATTTAATTCAAAGAAATAAGGTTTGTAAATTTTGAATGAGAAGTTGGTAGTTATATTATGTCTGAGACCACCATCGCGTAGTATGATTAAATACCTACATATGGCTAATAATTACATGTTTGTTTTACAGATATCCCAAAGATGCAACTACTTTGGGCTGGTGGGTTAAAGCTACGGGTTACCAAGCTCCAGGTCACCAAGCTCCAAAATCAAAATCAAAACGGACTTTATTCAGTACAATCACAAGGATCTCTTTGAAACGTCTTAAATTGGTACTAGGTGAATGTACCGCCAGTTCCTCGCGACCAAAGCCTAGAAGAACAGGCAAGAAACTTACGGACTAAAAAACTTTTGGGCTATTTCAACATAAACGGTATCTTTTTTTTCTGGATATAAAAAGTATGTTCAAAAACTAAAACACGAATACTTAAAATCTTGCTTTAAAAAGTGTGATTTATAAAATATTCTCATCTGAAATTGTTATGTACAAACTATTAAATATTTATCGTCTAATAAATTAACACGTACTTACACGTGATATATTTTAATGTATTTAAGACATATTCATAGTGATGTTCTGAGGATAGCTGTATTCATAATGCCACCACTTCGCGCTTCAGGGCAAAGTGGTGGCATTGCTCAGGCTTATGGTCAGCTCTAGCTTATGCTGGCTTACTCCTGTTAGGATGTATTGTTTATACCTACTTAATTTAAAATTGAAGCACGCGTTATAAATTAACCTTTTGAATTACGGTTTCTGACGAGTAGGGATTTAGAATCAATAAATCAATGATAAATAAATAAATTGTTTTTTATTCATAAAAAAATTAACTAGCTGATGCTAACTGGTGCAGTAACATAATTAAACTCTTGGTAGGTGGTAGAATGTGAAGAATAGCACCACCAGCTAGCTCTGTCCCTCTCACTAGGAAAATCCAGGGCTCTAGCTCGCGGGGCCTAGGGTTCTGATGTCAATGTCTAAAATGCCAGCTTAGCGGGGTAACAAGGGATTCTCCAAACATTATACACTAGCAGTTCACCCTGTTTTTTTTTATTGTTTTTTAATAAATATTGGTGGAGATTTCACACAGCACTATCTAGCCCCAAACTAAGCCAAATCACAACCATCCAGACAGAGAACAAACGTCTAGTATCACATCACACAAATGTTTGTTCTCGGTAGGATTGAACCCACGGCCTACGGCGCCAAAGGCTATCAACTGAGCTGTGTAGGCTTTTTTCTAGCCCATTCCTTAGAAGATATTAAAATGGCGTAACCTAGAGGAGGGTACAAACTATTTCACTGCAGAAACTAGCTTTAATTAAACATCATTAAACAAACAACTGGAACCGCGGCGACATCATAGCTTATGCTTGGTTGGGTAAAGATAGTATGATGTGGCAACCCATAAATTGTATGTACTTGCTGTCCGTCTTGCTCGGGTATACATACGCTCGTAGGCAATCTATAGTATTATTAATCTATGACTTGTATACTTGATCTAAGGTACTTACCTACGTACGTACATAGACTAACTATAGTTAACTATAGTTAGTCTATGGTACTAACTATAGTTAACTAGCCATGGGTAACTCACTCAAAAAACATGATCTGCAGCTCATCAGTTCATTTACAGTCTCGAGCCGGAGCCGAACCGCGGTTCAAACGGCTCAGAATTTCAGGACCAATTTATTTTCATGGTACCTTCAAAGACTCCAAGCAAGCACCGATAAGACTTGGCAAAAGGACTAGACGCCAAAACAAAAAATACTACGATAAAAATAATTTTGTAGAAAAATAAACGAGTCTTGCGGAAAATATACAGGAAAAAATCCGTGAATTTGTATGTCAGCAATAACTAATAAATATTGCTAACAATGAACAACGGAATGAAAAAAAAATAAAGTAAAAGTTCTACTATTCAAAATGAACCTTACTTGATTAAACGATAAAACGGAAAATATTTATACAAATTATGACGAGCCTAGAACGCAAAATATCCTTAAATATGTATGCTAAAATGCGAGGGCACCCACGGGCTGTTGCTAATACAACTCAAGTTAATAATTCAAATTCGTAACCCATACCATTTAAAAACATGCTTTTCTAAAAAGAACCATAATCCTTCAATTCATCCTAACTCCACTCACTCGCCCGCGCAAATATTACTTCAAACGATTCAACGGTTCGAGTACGTAGTAAACCTCCCAATGAATCAAAATAAATATTCTACTCAAACGGTTCAGGGTTCTGTTTATCATAAAACCAATCTTTGAACCGTTTGAGTTGTGTATCACATTTTATGAGTAGACCTGAGAACCGCTCCACAGATGAGCGGCTCCAAAAATGCAGCATTGGAAATTAGATCTTATTATTTAGACGAAACAATTCAAATTCATTTAGCAAAATTTTTGATCTGGATATCTTTTTGCTAATGTAGACCCTATCTACCTAGGAATAAAATTTATATTAGGCTGGCATGAGAGTTGTTGAGCCGGTCCAAAAGAAATAGAGCCGGTACTGACGGCTCACTACGGTATGAGCCGCTCCAGACGCGTACGTCCGACTCCTTCTACCCACGGCTATAGTTAACTATAGTTAGTACCATAGGATTTTAGTAGTACCATAGACTAACTATAGTTAACTATAGTTAGTCTATGGTACTACTAAAATCCTTGGAGGATACCAACCAAGCCTTAATGTGATTGATACGGCTGGCGCTATACCTAGGTACTTAATTGATTATTATTTTTGAATAAAAAAAATATCTATTGAGCATGCCCGATCTGAATCGATCATAAATAAGTACCATACGGTCTTCGATTCTTGTCAATGCTTCGCCCAGATTGCATCAAAAGGCCTAGAAGATCGGATAAAAATCTTAATGTCGGTTGCCTTGCCTTTGTCCTTCATAATTATAATGTACTTTTCGATTAAGAATTGATTTTCCGTTTGAAAGTCTAGGTTTTGTATTAAGGCCACGGAAGTCCTCAGCACGCCCAAGAGGCAGAGAGCAGCGGCGGAAACTTCCAGAAACTTATGTAATGATTTCTCGAATTTTATAATTCATTTTGTAAATATTAAGCTTGTTTTTTTAGATTAAAATTGAAGTAGCATAATTAATTTTATATCTTCCTGTCTTTTAGTCAGTCAATTGACCGCCAAGTCACAGCTTTGGTCCGATAGGTGGGTAGGATGGATAGCGTTGGTAGGTTGCCGAACAGAAAAGAAAGGAAAGGGGAAGATTGAAATAAATGTGGCATTCTGGAAAGAGACTTGGTGGAGTAAACTTGACTGGCTGACATACTGACATCTGTAACAAGTGCGAAGAATAAGAGTGAAATTGTTTTACCTGTGTTCTACGAATAAATAAGAGGTGTTAAAGTGTTCATCTGCTGCAGTTCATTTCATCTCAGAAGTGCGATTGAACCAAGGTATGTAAAATGTTACCTATTCTGCCCACATAATATTATTTTATTGCCGTTTGGAAGATTGGTACAATATTTTATTCCATTTAAGTATAATGGAGATACAGATTTTACTAGCATGTATCGGTCGGGATTGACCCGAGACTATCCTATCGTGCCAGTTTTGTTCAGTTGAAAGCATAGGTACTTAGCGGCTTTATTTCTACTGAATCTTTGTTGGCGTGGTCCAGTCGGCATTGCCCCGAGACTATCTGGCCATGCTAGCACTATTCGGTTTATGGAGCTGTTGGTACTTGTGCCTACCCATTAAACATAAAATTTACAAAAGTCTGGATAGATTTTCTAGCAAAAGCTGATAGAAATCGACAAAGAATACCAATCTACTAAACGTGCAAGTGACTGTGTGTGATCATGAGTTGCTTTTCTGTACCATATCTATGAAAATATTTTTTGTTAATACCGTCACAAAAGTTTTTGTGATAAAAATTTTTGCTAAAATATTTTTTTTTAACAATGTGGAGTCTAACGAATACTAGGAATAAAATTCATGCTGTTTCACTCGAAGTATTAAGTTTGAAACTTATTGATGTCTTTCATCTAATTTTTACCGCAGTTACTTGACAGAATTATTACTGGTGAAACTTTTTACCACCATAGCATGTTGCTAATTGAAAGAATATTTTACGATAAAAAGTCTAATTACATAAAAAAAAAAAACATAATTAAAATATAGTGAAGCAGTGAACCAAGTGAGTTCTGGGGGTTATATAAGCCATAACAATAAGTAGGGTATGCTGTGATGAACCAAGTGAGTTCAGGGGGCTATGTATGCCATAACAATTATTTTTATAAGCAAGGTATGCTGTGATGGACCAAGTGAGTTCTGGGGGCTATGTATGCCATAACAATAAGTAGGGTATGCTGTGATGGACCAAGTGAGTTCAGGGGGCTATGTATGCCATAACATTTTTTTTTTATAAGCAAGGTGAGGAACTAAGTGGGTCTATGTACCTATGCCACAGTGAACAAATTTTGGACAGATAATGCTAACAATTTTGCTACGTACACAATGCACTGATATTTGCCAAATAATTACGTACTGTAGCTGTGATTAAAATTTATTTCATCCACATCATGATATTTTTATTTCGAGTAAAAGGTTATTAAATTCGACTTACAGTCGAGATTGCCCCGATACTATCTGGCCGTACTAGCACTATTCGGTTTTTAAAAATTGTCAGGGCCTTACCCATGAACATTCAAGTTGAATACATATCGAGCAAATTTTTCTAGAATAAAGTAGGTGAAATCTTACAAATTTTTAGATTATCCGATAATTTTAACATTGAAGGGTAGGTTATTTTATATTTTTATCTTATTTTATATTCGCATTTTGAATTGTTCCTCACACGAACTGTTCTGTACTGAACAGAGACTATCCGGTAGTGTTAGCACCTTTAAATTCGTGGATTACCTACCTACTATTATATATATTTTTTTATTATTCTATTTCACATTACTGCTATTATCAATGTTCCAATAGCAATAAAAATTGGCTTACCTATATCAAGCAGAAATTAACTATACTTGCCGTTGTCACCTGATAAACTGTCGTAAAATTATAAATATCGATGATCAAGCCTACCCTCTGATGCGAGTCTGAAGCAAAGTGTACTAAATTAAATATCTATTAAGTTAAAATTTATAGATATATAGGTAGGTAGTAGGTACATGCTATGTATGCAGGTACAGGCTATGTATGCCAGAGTTTAGCCATGTGCGCTATTAGCAGGCTATGTATGCCAGAGTTTAGCCAGGTGCGCTATTAGTGAATTTCTTAGTGAAAAATGGGGCATGTATACCTGTAAATTCAAAACTAACCAAATAATTAGTACAATGGTGCAAATATATATATATATATATATATATATATTAGCATTTAAACACTGGACCTGTAAGTGGCTAAGTACGTCGCAAAATTACATGGACAGCTGTTATGCTAAGCCAAGTAACCCATATGAAAAATTAAAAAAATAAATAAAACATGAATATAAATTTAAAAAAAAAAAAGTTAGAAACAATTGGTGAATATGACTACAGTATTTTTTTTCTCTTTCTATGAACTCTGACGGTGCGATGACTCCTGAGGAGGAACTTCTTGTTACACACACGCATTCTAAACGAAAGCGAAAGTCTTCGAAGACATCTGCAGGAGATTTGGCGTCAACTTCAAACAACAGTTTAGCGCTTGGACGAAGTATCATACTGCACGAAGCCTTTCGGTTTTTGGCGTGTCCGTTTTTTTTGTTAGTGTGCAGTTGTCGATATTGTATTCGTGTGAGTTACTAGAGAAGGGACTACATTGACTAACCTATCGATGGAATAAGAGATGGATGAAAAAGGCGTTTTAATTGGAAATCAACTTTTTAATTTTAACTTTTTGCTGACTTTTATTGCGACAACCCAAAACCAATATAGATACTGGAACACTATTATCGTCAATATTATTTCCCATATTGACCTGGCTGTGAGAGCGATGTCCATCCCACTCGATACTTTCTTATGGCCATTTCGTCCATGCATAGGAAAATTTTGTGGACTCCCAGTTTTCACGCCTTTAACAGCTTTTATCCACACCCGTCTTCATTCTGGGCATTTTGGGAACCTAAAAAAATAATAATGTAAAATTAACGGAAATTGAGCCGGCGCGAGACGCCTAGGTGTGAAATATAAAGCTAAATTAGTCTGTGTATGTAAATCACTAGAACAGATGATCAAAAAATACATATTATTTTATGGGTATATTTTATTAATGGGTTTACATCGTTTTCATATTGGAAAATCTGACTAGTACTAATAAAATGTAATTAGTCTGTAAATTGAAAAAGAATATTACGTATCAAATGACAATTCCGGGTCTTTAACCTCCTTTTGTTTTTTTTTTGTTTTGTTTCCTTTTGTTTTTCTTGATGCACAAGACACAGCTGCACGGGATATATTTTCGCTTTTTCAAATATATTTTGCTTAAACAATAATGATTCTTTTGATTTTTCACTATTTATTTCGCTTCACCGCATATTTCAAACGACCCCAACTAGAACATCAAAGCATTGCATCAACTGACGGACACTATTTACACAGACAGTGAGTGAGTTGGAGTGAGTGAACTTACATCTTCTTTTCTTTTACTTGTAGCTAGGCTGCGTGGGAGGTACAAAGATAGATGATCACTGTTTGATACACAGTTGTAAAAGGTTGTGGATCTTATGGCACTCACCATTATGATATTACCTCCATGATTTAGCGACTTTTTTTTAAATGTCGCGCAAAAGGTCACTCTTACTTTAAATGCCCTAAGCCATTAGTAAAATGCCAAAAGTGTCAAAGGGTTGATCACGACAATAAAAACTGTAAACTTCTACCAATGATACCGCGTTTCGCGTACGGACGTTAAAGAACGGAAAAATTTGACTATTTCCACAACTGGTGATACTAACAGTAAATTTTTCAAATAAATCGAAGTTCGTGAATCTGATGCTCAAGACCTAAACTTCTTAAAAAGATACACACAATTGCCTATCATCAAAGGTTTCGGTAACTCTGTAGTTACACCTGTCTATAGGAGCTTTGTGAACAATGAAATCGATGATGTTGAGGCGACGATCGAAGTTCTTGTAGTTACTGATGAGTTTGTGACAACAGCATTGCTTATAGGGTAAAACTTTATAGAGTTTTCTTCGGTGTCTGTGTTCAAAAACAATTGCAAACTATTCTTCTACAAAAGTCCTGCTCTTAACGCAAACTTTGACATTGAAAATAGCTTGAACTTGACTACATTAAATTCTACCTAAGTTCCTTTGTCAGGGTTAGTTGAAGTTATAACGCAGGGATCAACTAACTTTTCAGGGGATGTGTATGTGGAAGGTTACAGTAGTATTGAACCGGGTAAAGAAAATCAATCGATCAAAATTGCACCAAGGTGCTTATCACGTATATAATGGAAAATGTCATCTTACAATACAATACAAAATAATTTTTTTATGCCACACGTAAATGCAGTTTATAAAAAAAAATACAAGAAAAGACAGTAAAAGTAAGTAGGTAAGTGATATAAATTGGCAGTCACTCGGCATAAATGCAATAGCAGCATACGCTACTATAACGCTGGTCTTCCGACACCCATGTCATCGTTACAGTTACAATAAATAATAATAATATTCTAATTTATTTCTAATAAAAAAACCGAGAACCAATTTTAACAATAAAGACAATAGATAAAATCACAGAAGTATATATAATGATCGATATAAAATTTCTGAACTTACTGGATTTAGTACTCCTAAAAGTAAATACGATAGCGTAGTTGCTTTTGATCGGATTTGACCTTGGATCAATGTTAACCTTTCTCATGACTACGATACTAATATCTAACAAAAGTAATACTTCATCCGAAAGCGAGGATAATGATGACGAAAATATGCCTACAAAAGGTCGACAACAAAATAATACAAGCAGATCTGATACTAAATAAATGCCAAATGTAATGATTAATAATTTAAAATAATATTGTTAGTATAATAATGTAGCGAAACACTGGGAGTTATTGTTTTTTTTGTTATTCACATGTTGTTTTTATAATTACTGAAAATGTTATTGTGTTAAAATCGTAAATTCAATTTATTTGAGTATTTTCTATAATTATTTAATAAAATAATTTTGATGAAGAAATTGAAGTTGATAAGGACTAAAATAATGAAATGAATTTGTATATAAGCTATTACAATCAAAAATAAGATTTTTTTTTGTTCTTTAAAATTAAAATAATATAAATATTCTTAATTGATTAGTACGTTCAGTTAATTTATTTGATCATGCGTCAGGAGATCGCATGATGGCGGATGGCCGAATGTAATGATTTCTCGAATTTTATAATTCATTTTGTAAATATTAAGCTTGTTTTTTTAGATTAAAATTGAAGTAGCATAATTAATTTTATATCTTCCTGTCTTTTAGTCAGTCAATTGACCGCCAAGTCACAGCTTTGGTCCGATAGGTGGGTAGGATGGATAGCGTTGGTAGGTTGCCGAACAGAAAAGAAAGGAAAGGGGAAGATTGAAATAAATGTGGCATTCTGGAAAGAGACTTGGTGGAGTAAACTTGACTGGCTGACATACTGACATCTGTAACAAGTGCGAAGAATAAGAGTGAAATTGTTTTACCTGTGTTCTACGAATAAATAAGAGGTGTTAAAGTGTTCATCTGCTGCAGTTCATTTCACTTATTTGCATTTTTATGAAACGGAACGTTGAAACATTGACTAACATCGCCACAAATCCTACGATGAATTAGTCCATTTTGAGGTTATTACCGATTTTTACACACCAAGTACCGACAAAGCTCACCAAACACAAACAAAACTCTTGACAGCTACTTATAGTAGGGGAGCCCAAGAGGGGATTTCGGGATTTCCTCGAGCGCGGCAGATTAATATACAGGGGGATACCTTGTACCTGGTTAAGAACCTCCACCAAATATGAGCCCCCTATATAAAGCCGCCCGTCGAGGATAAAGGATCAGATTAGTAAAAAAAAATTGATCATCAGAAAATCTCGAGCGCGTCAGATTAAGTTAGAGTGAGTTAATTACATGCTAAAAAGTGTATATTCCACTAATCTGACAATTTGAGAGTGTCGTAAAGAAAGGCGAGGGCTACAAAGTTGTAAAAAAAAAACGTCATCTCGACATTCTCGAGCGTGGCTAATTTTTTTTTTATTTTGAAGTAAATAATTCAAGGATAACGAAAAATATATAATCTGACGATTTCCACAAGCCGAAGTAGCAAATATTCGTCGATAAAGTTTAGCTGCGTGGTGCCTATATTCCGCTCTGCGCGCTTCTATTTCGTGCCATGAAATCGAGCCAGAAGATGAAGATGATTGTACTGATGAAGATGATGACTAATTAATCAATGAATTGTAAATAAAAAAATAATTTTTTGCATATTTTTTTAAAATATTTTCTTATAAATACAAGTATTCTACTTAACAAACTTATACTTTTTATTTGCATGCTATTTCCTGAGCTTTTCAATTAATTAAGTTAAAAAAATGAAAATAATAATATTTTTTTTCTCAGATTAGGCGAATCCCTCTAGATAATCGTCAGATTATGAGACAGCACGTCTAGGACATAAAGATGAACCATATATATCTTAATCTGACGCGCTTGAGTATTTCAAAATGGCGAATTTTTTTTGCATATTAAAATAATGGCTGCTAGTTTGCGTCACATCGAAATCGTCAGATTATTGAATGAGATTTTTTTTTAGGTTCACATAACACCCCCTTAAAAAATCTGACGCGCTCGATTATTTTTTTTTTTTTTCATTTTGAACCCTTAAGTACGACCACCCCCATCATGCAAATGATCAGATTAACATACGTACATTATTAAAAATACGTAGGACATTGGTGCTATCAATATCTGACGCGCTCGAGTATGTCCATGCAACAGTTTTTTTTTACATTTTTGAAAATCTATAGCCGCTCCCCCCACTGATGAAAAGGTATACTTATATAAAAAAAAATTCTTCTTATCATCTAAGCTTTGCAACCCAATAGGTCTCTATGACGCTCGAGGAAATCCCCATTTAGCATCATGGCCTCCCCTACTATTACCTAATAATACTGTCAGCCATGCCCATGCCAATGTATACTAGAGTTATCAAGGACCCGATCTAGCCCTTCCAGGACCAGACTAAGGCCTAATTTCACCATGCTCTGTTAGTTACTAATCAAGGATTAACAGGCCGTTAAATCTAACCTTAGATGTCAAACGCGTACATTTTGACATTTTTAACGGCCGTTTAAGGGGCTGACAACTATCAAACAACTTCTCGCTAGCACGTTTCGACATGTTGAAAGATATAAAATCACTAAACTCATTTTCGAAAAATCGCAATTAACCATTTTGTGTACAATCACATTACACACAGTTTAGTAAAAATTTCATTTTGATCGATACATGTTTTCATACTTAAAAGTTTGCTTATGTACGAAAACTAGTAAAGCAAACTTTTGATTAAGAAAACTTGTATCGATCAAAATGAAATTTTTACTAAACTGTGTGCAATGTGATTGCACACAAAATGGTTGATTGCGATTTTTCGAAAATGAGTTTACTGATTTTATATCTTTCAACATGTCGAAACGTGCGAGCGAGAGTCACATTAGCTCTTGTCTTCGCCTTAACCCTTTGTTAATCTAACAGAGCATGGTGAAACCGGCCCTTAATGTCGGGGGGTGGCAGATGAAAATCGGTTATGATTGATTTTTTATTATCAAAAGTCGATTATTTGTAATAATAAAATCACGTATTAAAATCGATTTATACTTTAAAAAAAATTGATTATTAATCGATTATTTTAGCATTATAGTAGCAAGACATCTCTATGTACCTACCCGAGTAGGTAGGTACTTATCCTAACTATGATAATGTACCTAAAAAATTTCAACGTGGTCATTGTAATATTTACTTAAACATGAAAAACTATAGGTTATTGGTAATCTCGACTTTATTATTGTACGTAGAACATTATTATTGTTTGAGTGAGCGAAGCGAACAACGATCAACTTGGCCTTGCGTGTGACTTGTTATAGGTACCTACCTACTTAATTTAATAGATAACCATGCCTAGAAAAAACTTAAAAATTGACTTTGAATGTACAAACAAAACCTTTTTATATGACACTGGCGGCCTGTCCCAGCTTCGCATGGGTGGTCATACATTTTTAGAATATTTTAGGATAAACTTAGACCTTGGGTTCGAGCCTCGCGTCTAGTTAATTTCATACATTTGCACGCCCTTCTATAATAGTTAGACATATGCTGTCGCGACATTTTTTGTAGATGATGACATGTTCTGCAAAATCGTAGTACATTATTTTGTTCTATCATCAATAGCTTTCACAGCGCACGCGATGTAAGGTTTTTGTTTTCCACCTTGGGTTACATTATTGGAGTTTTAGTAAGGATCCCTGATTTTTTTGAAAATATTATATGTATAGCCTATGTTACTCAGGGATAATGTAGCATTCTAATGGTGAAAGAATTTTTGAAATCGGACCAGTAGTTTTTGAGCCTATTCGTTACATACAAAAATACAAATCTTTCCTCTTTATAATATTAGTGTAGATGAACTTGATTTATTTGTGTCACTTTTTTTTTTATTGCCCCCATAAAAAACCCCATATTCTAATAACCCCTTACTCAACTTACCTAATACCAGTAAATTGAAATAGGTACCTACAAGCTATTAACTAGACCAAATTTCATGCATATCAAATAAACAGTCGAAAGTTAATAACAAAATTACTAACATACCTACATAGGTACAAGCAATGCCAAATCGCCCAACAGGCCTAGCACGGGCAGAGGAAAAGTTGTCTTTCCACCGTTTTTATCTACTTGTCAGTAGAAATAAAAGAGAACTATTTCTACTGACAAGTAGATAAAAAGGGTGGAAAGACAACTTTTCCTCTGGCCGTGCTAGGCCTGCAGGAGGTTTATAAGATCTTTGTCTGCTTCGCCAAGTCAGTCTCTTCAGCTCAGTCAGTTCTAATCAATTTGTGTTCAATGACTGACTGCTGACTTTACATCAATTTATCTTATCTTAAGCAGAAATATGGCTATTCTCCAGAGTAAATATGCATGTGTTTAGTTAAATGACATTTTTGAGTGAATGTCTTTCCACATCTCTGGCAAGAGTAGGCCTTTTCTCCAATGTGAATAAGCATGTGTCTTGTTAAACTACATTTTAGAGTATATTTCTTTTCACATTTCTGGCAGGAGTATGGCTTTTCTCCCGTGTGACTTAACATGTGCCTCGTTAAAGTACCTCTTTGAGTGAATGACTTTCCACATATCTGGCAGGAGTAAGGCTTCTCTCCATTATGGATACGGATGTGTTTTGTTAAATTACATTTTAGAGTAAATGTCTTCTCACACTTCTGGCAGGAGTAAGGCTTGTCTGCTGTGTGAATTTGCATATGGTCTTTCAAATGATCAGCCTCTATTCCGGTGTGACTCTTCAAATGTTGCACCAACTTCTGTTTTGTGTAAAACATTTTGTTACAAACATCACAAAAAAAACAATTGCTATCATTACTATAACTTTCTCTAGAATTATCAGTTTCATTTGAATCATTGTTGACTTCTATGTCTCTCTGAGGCTCTAACTTGCACTCCTGAAACTCAAAGTCATCATTTTCAAGTGTTTCTTCTGCATCGTCCTCAATGATATATTCACATTTAACAGATACAGGAGTACTTGAAACGTTTGTTAAATCACTACTGGAACCATGTCCCGTTGGCGTCACAGTTAAGTTCTGTAATACATTTAGAGGTTGTTTCAGAAGGCCTTTCAGTGCATTGTGTGTTACCTGGAAAAAACAGACCACAACTTAACAGACTTAGAAACTTTACAATCTCTTAATATGTTTCTGACTATGGAGCTTGCTAAACCTCAGTATCGTTATGCAGCAGATCTTGCAGGATTCTGTTGGAATTGCGAGCCATCTCGGAGAAAATTGTAACTTCTTCAGCTGCCGGTGACAGACATAGCACACTGTGCTAGGCATGCCATGCTCTGCCTCTGTGTCAAGCTGAAACACATACATGAATAGGTAAATTTAATATTTTACTATTATTAATCAAAAGAGTACTACTACCTAATAAAAACAAATCATATTTGTGTATTAGATTACAAACAGCACCAAATTATCTTATCATCTTGAAGTATAATTAATTTACCAAACGAAATGAGAGCTTTTCGAGTATTTCTTATTTTAACTAACTGTATAAAATTAAAAGGTTAAATAAATGAATAAGGTACCAAGCCTTGAGCAGTTTCCTAAAAGGAACGCCGAATTTGTTGTTGTTTGTATGTTTTCTCCGAAATTATATTGGCATACGTACGTACACAGGAAATCGTATTTGGATAAATCTCAGACAAAATAAAAAAGTTATTTTGTCTGAGGGATAAATACGAAAAGTTACATACCTCTGTGTCTGTAAGTCTTTGGTAAACCTCCAGAATACATTTGCTAAGGTCCAATAGCCTGATGTCGCCGACTAGACAGACCCTGCACAATAGACGCTTCGTTCGTAGTACGTTAATTCTTTAAGGCAAAGCACTTTATTTTCATAAACTTCCGCTGGTTTCGCTTCCTTTAGCACCAGACTCAAGTCAAGACACACGACACAGATCCGACCCGTATGCTTCTTTGTTATTTTTGTTTGCATTTGTAATGTAGGTATGTATGTATCAGTGTTGCCAAGTCTTAATTTCACTTTACCCTATGCTTGGTCAAATTTACCCTAAATTCGGTGTGAATATGGAAAATATACCTTAAAGTATAGCTTTACTGCAAATTGACATAGACATACATGTAGTATTATAAATCTATGGTATCTACAGATTTATTACCCTATCTCTTAGATCAAGTATACAATAGATAGAGCATCAAATAATAATACCAAGAGTAAGAGAGACGCAATAATACAAATTATACCTATGAGTGAGAGAAATATAATATAAATGTTCTGTCCCTTTCTGCGTATACGTTTTTGATTGTTTAGCACCAAGTTTAGTGCTAAACAAACTGCTTGGTGCTTGTGAGTTTATAGGTGTTTAGTGCCAAAGTTCTTTGAAAATAGTGTGTGCCTAGGTCCCAGTATACGTAGAGTTAAGTTTATAATGTGGTGCATTGTAGTATTTTAGGCTGTGATAATGATACAGCTCGGAAAACTGAATATTAAGCTTCCTTCGGTAAGTAGCACTTTTATGTTCTATTTGTCAATAAAACTATAAAACGGAGAATCCACAGTGTCCACAATTAATCATTTAACGGTTGTGTTTACTTTCTATCGCATATCATAATAGATTTCTAGAATTTAATTATTTTGTAAAATTGAGTATAGGTTACTATAAACCACACAAATGACATGGCTATTCAAACCGATACAGTTCTATAGAAACATAATTTGGCTGGGTTATACGATCTTTCGGGCTGCCAACTTTTTTTTTTTTTTTTTTTTCCGCTCATTATCTGCAATCGGCTTCTTAGCCATAATCAGATTCTTTTCTGGGTTGATGAGGTTTGGGGTGTGTTTCCAGCGAAGCAACACCGTTTAGTTTTAATAGCTGGTCAGGCTCTCTGGTCTAGGTCTAGTATTTGCCATCACTTTAGGCGATTAACATTGTCCTGGGTGTTAAGCAAATTCTTTGCAAGGTCGTTCGTATGGTTTTCGAGTCTTTGCTTATACTTTACGCAGTATTTGTTGACTTCTTCTTTGACAGTTGACATTTCTAGGTATTCATGTATTTCTGTGTTTCTCACAAACCAGTGTGCGCTTGAGACTGTTCTAAGGGCGATGTTTTGGAATCTTTGGAGGATTTCAACATTGGAGTTACTGGCCGAGCCCCAAAGTTCTATCCCGTAGGTCCAGATTGGTTTTATTATCGCTTTATAGACAAGCAGTTTATTGCTGAGAGACAGCTGCGATTGGCGGCCCAAAAGCCAGGTCAGTCCCTTATACTGTATAGTGGCTTCTGTTTTTTTGGCTTTGATATGGTTTGCCCAAGTCAGTCTTCTATCCAGATGTAGACCCAGATATTTTACGGTGCTATGGCTTGGCAACGGTTTATTTTCCATGTACACAGGGGGGCAGTCGCCTTTTCGGAGTGTGTAAGTAACTTATGCGGATTTAGTTACGCTTGGCTTTATTCTCCATTTCTGCAGCCACATGTCTATTTTATTTAGCTGTTCCTGTAATTTCATTGAAGCCATATTTGGGTCTTTGTGGCTTGACAGGCACGCCGTGTCGTCTGCATATGTTGCTGTTACAACGTCTTCTGTTTCAGGTAGGTCTGCCGTGTATATAGAGTACAGAACCGGGCCTAGTACCGATCCCTGTGGGACTGAAGCTGTGATGAAGTGCAGGTTCGAGGTGTCATCTTCATATTTTACTTGAAATCTTCTGTGGTCTAGGTAAGATTTTAAAATCATGAAAAATGAGTTTGGCAGCAGATTTTTCAGTTTGAATAACAGGCCTTTGTGCCACACTTTATCAAATGCTTGTTGAATGTCTAAGAATACTGCTGAGCAATACTCTTTTTTTTCAAGTGACTGTCTGATTTTGTGTACCACTCGATGCACTTGTTCTACTGTTGCGTGCTTCTCCCGAAATCCAAACTGATGGTCCGGTATGATTTTGTTCACTGCCAATACTGGTTTAAGCCTTACTAAAAAGATTTTTTCGAATACTTTAGATAGTATTGGAAGGAGACTTATAGGTCTGTATGAGCCAGGTTCTGAAGGTGGTTTCCCCGGCTTTGCAATCATACAGATCTGTGATATTTTCCACAATTTTGGAAAGTAGTGTATTCTAAACATGGCGTTGATTAAGGTCGTCAGGAATACTATGACTTTTCTAGGGAGTTGTTTGAGGACTTCACCTGTTATTAGGTCGAATCCAGGAGCTTTTTTGTTTTCGAGGTAGCGGATCGTTCGTGCTAGTTCTCTTGGGGTGACAGGTGAAAGCGGCAGTGATAACTGCTGATCGCTATTGACAATTTGGTCTATTTCTTTTTCGAACGCCAACATGGATGACTCGTTTGGAGTAAAGACTTTGCTTAGGTGTTTAGCAAACAATTCAGCCTTTTCACTTCCGCTCCTAGCCCACAGTTCGTTCGGGCTGCCAACTAAAACAAAATCTATTTGCCAAAAATGTTGGGAAACGAACAACTTTAGGGTGGATTCGACTCTGATATGTTAGGATAAGTTCAAATACACACAATAATCTAGAAAAAAATGACAATGTCGCAACTTATTATTACCTTATTCAAAGAAGGTTTGTTTGACTTGATTACATAATGAAAAAAAATATAATATAGGTAGTAGGTACATATATTTTAATTTCATTTAATTTATTGTTTTAGCTTTGCGTTACATTTTAATAATTTAAGTCTCCTCACGATTTTCATATGAGAAGTTGGTAGTTATTTTATGTCTGAGACCACCATCGCGTAGTATGATTAAATACCTACATAAGCCTAATAATAACATGTTTGTTTTACAGATTTCCCAAAGATGCAACTACTTTGGGCTGGTGGGTTAAAGCTACGGGTTACCAAGCTCCAGGTCACCAAGCTCCAAAATCAAAATCAAAACGGTCTTTATTCAGTACAATCACAAGGATCTCTTTGAAACGTCTTAAATTGGTACTAGGTGAATGTACCGCCAGTTCCTCGCGCGCGACCAAACCCTAGAAGAACAGGCAAGAAACTTACGGACTAAAAAACTTTTGGGCTATTTCAACATAAACGGTATCTCCGTTTTTTTTTATGGATATAAAAAGTATGTTCAAAAATCTTGCTTTAAAATGTGTGAATTAAGAAAATATTCTCATCTGAAATTGTTATGTACAAACTATTAAATATTTATCGTCTAATAAATAAATACGTACTTACACGTGATATATTTTAATGTATTTATGACATATTCATAGTGATGTTCTGAGGATAGCTGTATTCATAATGCCACCACTTCGCGCTTCAGGGCAAAGTGGTGGCATTGCTCAGGCTTATGGTCAGCTCTAGCATAAGCTGGCTTACTCCTGTTAAGATGTATTGTTTATACCTACTTTATTTAAAATTGAAGCACGCGTTATAAATTAACCTTTTGAATTACGGTTTCTGACGAGTAGGGATGTAGAATAAATAAATCAATCAATGATAAATAAATAAATCGTTTTTTATTCATAAAAATTTTACCTTACTGGTGCAGTAACATAGTTAAACTATTGGTAGGTGGTAGAATGTGAAGAATAGCACCACTAGCTAGCTCTGTCCCCCTCACTAGGAAAATCCAGGACTCTAGCTCGCGGGGCCTAGGGTTCTGATGTCAATGTCTAAAATGCCAGCTTAGTGCCAGTTTGACCTGTTTTTTTTATTTTATTTTTTATAAATATTGGTGGACGCTCCACACAGCACTATATAGCCCCAAAATAAGCCAAATCACAACCACCCAGGCAGAGAACAAACGTCTAGTATCACATCACACAAATGTTTGTTCTCGGTAGGATTGAACCCACGGCCTACGGCGCAGAAGGCTACCAACTGAGCTGTGTAGGTTTTTTTCTAGCTCATTCCTTAGAAGATATTAAAATGGCGTAACCTAGAGGAGGGTACAAACTATTAAACTGCAGAAACTAGCTTTAATTAAACATCATTAAACAAACAACTGGAGCCGCGGCGACATCATAGCTTATGCTTGGTCGGGTGAAAATAGTATGATGTGGCAACCCATTAATTGTATGTACTTGTTGTCCGTCTTGCTCGGGTATACGCTCGTAGGCAATCTATAGTATTATAAATCTATGGTCTAACCTGTCAATGACAGCCACACGACTTGGCGGGACGGCGCGGCGACAGGTTTAAGAGGGAAAACCGGACCGGGGAGACCGGATGGAAAACTATGGGACGCGTCAGGGCTGCCATTTGTACGATTTAAATCGTATTTGTACGATTTTTTGCATTTTTTGTACGATTACGATCGAAACATCGAAATCGTACAGAAAACGTACGATTTTTTTACATACAATTTTAGATTTCTATACATGAAAGAAAACGTTCGACCGTAAACAATAAGGTCCGACTAACTTCCATAAAGTTGATGATTATTTTATTAAAAAGAATGACTGCAAATGATCTCCTTTGCGCGCGGTCTAGTTGTACGGAGCGTAGAAACGCGGTTCTACTTGTTATTTTCTAATAAATCGTGCAGGCTCTTGTGAAAACTGATGCGCTTCTGTAATTAATTTAATAAAAATGAGCGACGTAAATGTTAAGGCCGCTCCACATTCTCAAGAGAATCTCGCGAGAACGCGAGAAACATGCGAGAAACGTGAATGTGGAACCGATTCTCGTATTCTTCTCAAGTTCTCGCGTAGTTCTCCGGCCTTTCTCCACTTTTTGTCGGTATTTTGGCGCGAGACAAAGGAGCGCGAGAACGTGAGAAAAGGCGAGAACGTGTATTGACTCCACACTCGCATGTTTCTCAGTTGCAGTATTATTGTTCTGTGGTTGCGCGCGAGCCGCATAATAATAAACTTGTCGCAGCGGTTACTTCTGCGTCCATCGTCATCGAGCGCGAGAACTGTAGTGAGAACTATTTGAGAACTTTGTGAGAGTGTGTACCCAAAGAAGTTCTCGCTACAGTTCTCGCTGAGAATTTCCGGAGATTCTCGCGTGAATGTCTCGTGAGAATATGGAGCGGCCTTTATTGAGCGTTCTCGTACTCATATAAAGAAATTAGTGCAAAGAGGTGTACTTTATTATTAAATGTTTAAATATATCGGTGATTGATTCTTGTAGGTACGATTTTTTATTTCAAATTTTCTTATGGCGTACGACTTTTTTTAAGCTTTGGTACGATTGCGCCATATTTTCACCTGGCAGCCCTGGGACGCGTACAGGAGACCGGCTTGGTGTATCAGCCAGGGTTATTATAAAATACAGGATTTTACAGATATGTATTCAATAAGTAAAGAAAGTCAGATCTAAAACAGATTTTTTAATGCTAGCTAGTGTGCGTAGCCAGCCGCTATCTTTGCAACGCAGCACATACATTCCTGTATGCCTCGGCGTCGAAACTTATAACTAAGTCCATTTGGATCGAATTTTCTGCAAACTTATTTTTACTCGGCGCTGATTTTAGGCACCGAGTGTTGCTTATCATGCATTTTTGTAATACAGTCTGACACCCAGCACCTCCTCGGTCAGTTCGACAGTCACCTCCCGTCGTCAGACCGGTACTACTGGTAGTGAAAAAGACCCTATGCAGAACGACGATGCCCCCGCGGAGGATTAAAATATGCTGGGAATCTTTCCAGAACGAAGTTCTGGAGAGAACTACCACCATGCCAGTAGAAACCGCGGAAGATGTCGAACGGGCAACAGACGCTCTAACTACCACCATCCAAAACTCCCTCACAACAGCAACGCACACCTCGCCGGCAAAGCGGCTGGACCCTTTACCGGCTAGGATACGGAAACTGATACGCGAAAAAAGGAAGAAAAGGAAATTGTGGCAGGTGACCAGATGCCCGCGACTTAGATCTGAAGTAAACGCGTTGGTGGAACCAGGCAGCCGAAGGATAGGAGGCGCATATCAGTTCCATAACCGATGCTATTCCCTCAGTACATCGGTTATGCCGACAGCTGGCAAACACGTCCAAACCTATTCAGCCACTACTCGGAAGCGACTTTCTCCTGAAGTTCGAGGCCACAAAGCGAGGAAGCCACAACTGGCGGCCACGATTGCTGATCGGTTCGCTGGGCCTCCCCTGAGTAATTAGGGGTCTCACCCGGCAGAACCCGGCACTTAAAGTGGCGCCGCAGTGAACGTCCTCGCGGAACGCCAATAAACCCAAACAGACCCACCCATAGTAATGGGCGGAGAAAAGCCAGGAACAGAGGACATAGCCCTGAAACCCTCCCCCCACTCCCCAAACAGGGAGTGAGAAGGTCCCACAATACGGCGCGCTACCATTCAGTCGTCGGCCGCCGTGAAGCGAAGAGGTGCAGTGCAATGGTGATAACAGTGCGGCGCTGCAGTTGATTGAAGGCTTCGTATCTGGAGCTTTCTTGTTTCTTGACTGCGTCTGCGTCAAACTTCCAATGTTTCTGTGACTGCATCATTCTGATTTTTCTTTGGCTGAACACGTTGAGAATAAAGTGCTTGTGAAAATGGGTAGGTATGTTGTTTTCTTTCTTCCTGGTATCCTGGTAAGGTAACTGTGGTTTTGCGTGGTAAAGGTAACTTCTTGGTAAGGTATTGGTCTTCTGGTAATGGTATTAGCTGCGGCAAGCAGCTACACGTACATGCAAAGAATGCCAAATCGCCTAGGTTGTTTGTGAGATCTTTGTTCGCATTGCTCACACGATCAAATAAAATCAATTCATGTCCAATGACTTTCATAGCTTTTTTTTTTTTTTTTTTATCGTAACTTTTGCAGCAATATGGCTATTCTCTCCAGTGTTCTTACATATGTGTCTTTTTAAACGATATTTTTGGGGGAATGTCTTTCCACATCTCTGGCAGGAGTAAGGCTTTTCACCGTGTGAATTAGCATGTGGCTCGTTAAATGATCTTTTCGAGCGAACGCCTTTCCACATCTCTGGCAGGGGTGAGGTTTTTCTCCGTCATGGATACGCATGTGAAGTTTTAAAGAAAAATTTTGAGTGAATGTCTTTCCACATCTCTGGCAGGAGTGAGGCTTGTCTCCCGTGTGAATTAGCATGTGGCCCATTAAATGACCTTTTCGAGTGAACGTCTTTCCACATCTCTGGCAGGAGTATGGCTTTTCACCAGTGTGAATTAGCATGTGGCCCATTAAATGATCTTTTCGAGCGAACGCCTTTCCACATCTCTGGCAGGGGTGAGGTTTTTCTCCGTTATGGATACGCATGTGAAGTTTTAAAGAATATTTTTGAGTAAATGTCATTTCACATCTCTGGCAGGAGTAAGGCTTGTCTCCCGTGTGAATACGCATGTGGATCATTAAACCACCTTTTTGAGTAAAAGTCTTTCCACATCTCTGGCAGGAGTAAGGCTTTTCGCCATTGTGGATACGCATGTGGGTCATTAAACTATCTTTCCGAGTGAATGTCTTTCCACATCTCTGGCAGGAGTAAGGCTTTTCCCCAGAGTGACTTAGCATGTGGCTCTTTAAAGAAGCTCTTTGAGTGAATGTCTTTCCACATCTCTGGCAGGAGTAAGGCTTTTCGCCATTATGGATACGCATGTGGGTCATTAAACTATCTTTCCGAGTGAATGTCTTTCCACATCTCTGGCAGGAGTAAGGCTTTTCTCCATTATGGATACGCATGTGGGTCATTAAACTATCTTTCCGAGTTAATGTCTTTCCACATCTCTGGCAGGAGTAAGGCTTGTCTCCCATGTGAATTCGCATATGTTCTTTCAAATGATTTGCATAAGTGAATCTCTTCTCACATAATTTGCATGAATTTGCCTTTATTATGGTGTGACTCTTCAAATGTTGCACTAAGTTCTGTTTTGTGTAAAACATTTGGTTACAAACATCACAATAAAAACAATCGCTATCAGACTTGACATAACTGTAACTTTCTCTAGAATTATCTGTTTCATTTGAATCATTGTTGACTTCTACGTCTCTCAGAGACTCTAACTTGCACTCCTGAAACTCAAAGTCATAATTTTCAAGTGTTACATCCTCAATTATGTATTCGTCTTTAACAGCTACAGGAGAACTTGAATCATTTGTAAACTCACTAATAGAACAGTGCAGTGTTGACATCACAGTTAGATTCAGTAATACATTCAGAGGTTGCTTCAGAAGGCCTTGCAGTGCATTATATGTTACCTGAAAAGAAACAGACCATAACAGACTTAGAATCCTTACAATCCCTAACATAATACATGTTTCTGATTAAGGAGCTTGTTTAACCTCGGTATTGTTATGCAGCAGATCTTGCAGGATTCTGTTGGATTTGCGAGCCATCTCGGAGAATATTTGGAACTTCTGCAGCTGCCAGTGACAGACATAGCACACTGTGCTAGGCATGCCATGCTCTGTCCCTGTGTCCAGCTGAAACACATACATGAATAGGTGATTTTAATATTGATCAAGTAAGTACTACCTCCCTATTTAAAAAAAAATACATATTTGTGTATAAAATTTTGGATTTTGTTGATTTAAAAAGAGCTGAATCAACTTTGACAAAAATAATAACTAAAGGAATAAAGAATAATAAAAATCAATTCGTAATTGGTGTAGTAATCCCATAAAAACATACAAAAAATAACATACAGTTGAATCATAAACCAACTCCTTTTTGGAGTCTATTCAAAATTAAGACTTAATGTCATCACTGATGTTGGGAAAGAATATAGGTACTTACCTAATAAATCAAAAATCTATATCCACATGAAAAGAAAGTTGCATGGCGCTCTATACTAAAGAAATAATTCTAAAAGAGGATAGAGGATATTATGTTAAGTATTTGATTTAAAAATACAGTCGATAGAATTAAAATTTTAGAGGAAGATTAGGTTAAAGTTAGTAACATGAATGCAACTGAAATAAATAATGTTAAGTATCTCTTTTATTGGGATAAATATAAGCTTTTTTTATAGGGAAAGTTTACAAGAGCTATCTGAGTATTTCTATAGAACTACTTTTAAATAACATTCAAAGGTTGAAAAAATGAATGAATAAACTAGCCTTAGGCAGTTTGCTAAAAGGAACACAGGGTTTATAGAAAAATATCTGTAAAAGTTATTTTTTTCTCCTATATTATATTGGCAATCTGGAAATCGTATTTGGTAGATAGATACGAAAGGTTACATACCTCTGTGTCTGTAACTCTTTGGTAAACCTCCAGGAGATATTTGCTAAGGTCCAATAGCCTGATGTCGCCGACTAGACAGACCCTGCACAAAGCCATGGCGTTTTATAAAGGCGCTACGTAGCACTCTAATCCTTTATGGCAAAGCTCTTAATATTTTCTTAATCTTCCCCTGGTTTCGCTTCATTTATCACCAGACTAGAGACAGAAGCACATAACATTATTACTCAAGACGCAGACAAGGCAAGAGACGGCAGGCACCACCATAGATTTATAATACTAGATCCATGGCAATGGCAGGCAAGGTTTCAGTTATAACAAAGTACTCTGTGATGGCAGGCATGGATAGTCTTCCTTCTTTTCTAAGGATATAGTTTTCAGTTTTAACAAAGTACTCTGTGGATATAGTGATTGATTAAGACACTGACATTGCTGACATTTTATGTTAGGTTGCGTTTTAGAGGGTGCCAATAATGTACAACCATGGATTGCACAGCCTTGGAAAACACAGCTCGGAATTGATGTTTATTTTGGTCGCGAATTCCGTGGCTGTTCCATGGCTAATCCAAGGGTGTACATTCCAAGCCGTACAAATTCAGCACACCTTTGGAAAACACAACTCGATAAAATGCACCAAACCCGATAAAACACAGCCAAAATTTTGATGCCAAAACTTAGACTTTATTTACACTCGTCAATTACTTACTCATTCACGTATTGATCCGACTCGGATTGGTTAGGTTATGATAAAACATATAAATTACGCACGAGGCGAGCGACAACCATTCAGTCTCAATGGTTAAAGTAGTCTTACTAATACGACTTACGACAAAAATTTTCAAAATCCCTAAGTAATGAAATCATGCGAAATAAAGTACTTTCGCGTAAGTACTTTATAGTATAGAGTACAATTACTTACCTGAAATAAAGTACAATACTTTATTATAAAGTACGGATGGCAACCCTACACATCACATAACTTCCATAGATTTATAATACTACAGATTGCCTACGAGCGTATACCCGAGCAAGACGGACAACAAGTACATACAATTTATGGGTTGCCACATCATACTATTTTCACCCAACCAAGCATAAGCTATGATGTCGCCGCGGCTCCAGTTGTTTGTTTAATGATGTTTAATTAAAGCTAGTTTCTGCAGTTTAATACGAGTAGTTTGTACCCTCCTCTAGGTTACGCCATTTTAATATCTTCTAAGGAATGAGCTAGAAAAAAGCCTACACAGCTCAGTTGGTAGCCTTCTGCGCCGTAGGCCGTGGGTTCAATCCTACCGAGAACAAACATTTGTGTGATGTGAGACGTTTGTTATGAATAAAAAACAATTTATTTATTTATCATTGATTTATTTATTCTACATCCCTACTCATCAGAAACCGTAATTCAAAAGGTTAATTTATAACGCGTGCTTCAATTTTAAATTATGTAGGTATAAACAATACATCTTAACAGGAGTAAGCCAGCTTATGCTAGAGCTGACCATAAGCCTGAGCAATGCCACCACTTTGCCCTGAAGCGCGAAGTGGTGGCATTATGAATACAGCTATCCTCAGAACATCACTATTAATATGTCATAAATATATTAAAATATATCACGTGTAAGTACGTATTTATTTATTAGACGATAAATATTTAATAGTTTGTACATAACAATTTCAGATGAGAATATTTTCTTAATTCACACTTTTTAAAGCAAGATTTTTGTACATACTTTTTATATCCAGAAAAAAAAGCGGAGATACCGTTTATGTTGAAATAGCCCAAAAGTTTTTTAGTCCGTAAGTTTCTTGCCTGTTCTTCTAGGCTTTGGTCGCGCGCGAGGAACTGGCGGTACATTCACCTAGTACCAATTTAAGACGTTTCAAAGAGATCCTTGTGATTGTACTGAATAAAGACCGTTTTGATTTTGATTTTGGAGCTTGGTGACCTGGAGCTTGGTAACCCGTAGCTTTAACCCACCAGCCCAAAGTAGTTGCATCTTTGGGAAATCTGTAAAACAAACATGTTATTACTAGTAGTTCGCCACGAACTGAGATCTCGTGATGCGACCCGACGAATGCATCAAAACTTTGAGTAGGTGGTAGTCAGAGGCAAGTCTAACTACCGCTTACTAACTTGGTACGGTAACCAAGTTTCAACTCTATTGGCCAATTTATTGAAGAGTTCCGTTGAACAGACCTTGGCTCCATCATCAGACCTGGTTGTTGTCCCCATTTTATGAGAACTGAGTACCTCCTTAATTTATTTCAAGAAAAAAAAATAAGAAAAAGCAAAGGAACTGGCCGACCAGTAGAAAAACCTTGATGCCAACGAAACTCTTAGAGATGGGAGCTCTTGGATCGCTGGTTTTCTTAATTTAACTTTTAGTTGTATCTCAAAAACCGAAAAAAAAGTTAAAATTGTTTTGGAATGTCCAAACAGAGCCCTTTCATATGACATGTAACTTGATTTTTTTATGTCACTTTTTTTAATTTTGCCCTCTTAAAAAACCCCATATCTCAAAAACCCTTCATCTGATTTTACTCATATACTTACCAGTAAATTTCTCAAGTACAAGCTATCGATATATCAAATTTCATGCAGATCGGATCAACGGTTCTAAAGATATCGCCAGACAAACATACATACATACATACATACATACATACATACATAAAATGCCAAATCGCTCAAGTTGAAACTAAGATCTTCGTTCGCTTCGCTCACTCGATCAATTAGGTATATGTAGGTATTTAATCATACTACGCGATGGTGGTCTCAGACATAAAATAACTACCAACTTCTCATATGAAAATCGTGAGGAGACTTAAATTATTAAAAAGTAACGCAAAGCTAAAAAAATAAATTAAATTAAATTAAAATATATGTACCTACTACCTATACCTATATTATATTTTTTTTCATTATGTACTTAAGTCAAACAAACCTTATTTCTTTGAATAAGGTAATAATAAGTTGCGACATTGTCATTTTTTTCTAGATTATTGTGTGTATTTGAACTTATCCTAACATATCAGAGTCGAATCCACCCTAAAGTTGTTCGTTTCCCAACATTTTTGGCAAATAGATTTTGTTTTAGTTGGCAGCCCGAAAGATCGTATAACCCAGCCAAATTATGTTTCTATAGAACTGTATCGGTTTGAATAGCCATGTAATTTGTGTGGTTTATAGTAACCTATACTCAATTTTACAAAATAATTAAATTCTAGAAATCTACTATGATATGCGATAGAAAGTAAACACAACCGTTAAATGATTAATAGTGGACACTGTGCATTCTCCGTTTTATAGTTTAATTGACAAATAGAACATAAAAGTGCTACTTACCGAAGGAAGCTTAATTTTCAGTTTTCCGAGCTGTATCATTATCACAGCCTAAAATACTACAATGCACCACATTATAAACTTAACTCTACGTATACTGGGACCTAGGCACACACTATTTTCAAAGAACTTTGGCACTAAACACCTGTAAACTCACAAGCACCAAGCGGTTTGTTTAGCACCAAACTTGGTGCTAAACAATCAAAAACGTATACGCAGAAAGGGACAGAACATTTATATTATATTTCTCTCACTCATAGGTATAATTTGTATTATTGCGTCTCTCTTACTCTTGGTATTATTATTTGATGCTCTATCTATTGTATACTTGATCTAAGATAACTTCGGAATGTTAAGGTTGCTGCAATATGCGACCTCATTATGTTTAGAGCATAGATTTATAATACTATAGATTGCCTACGAGCGTATACCCGAGCAAGACGGACAACAAGTACATACAATTTATGGGTTGCCACATCTTACTATTTTCACCCAACCAAGCATAAGCTATGCTGTCGCCGCGGCTCCAGTTGTTTGTTTAATTATGTTTAATTAAAGCTAGTTTCTGCAGTTTAATAGTTTGTACCCTCCTCTAGGTTACGCCATTTTAATATCTTCTAAGGAATGAGCTAGAAAAAAGCCTACACAGCTCAGTTGGTAGCCTTCTGCGCCGTAGGCCGTGGGTTCAATCCTACCGAGAACAAACATTTGTGTGATGTGATACTAGACGTTTGTTCTCTGACTGGGTGGTTGTGATTTGGCTTATTTTGGGGCTATATAGTGCTGTGTGGAGCGTCCACCAATATTTATAAAAAATAAAATAAAAAAAACAGGGCGAACTGGCACTAAGCTGGCATTTTAGACATTGACATCAGAACCCTAGGCCCCGCGAGCTAGAGTCCTGGATTTTCCTAGTGAGGGGGACAGAGCTAGCTAGTGGTGCTATTCTTCACATTCTACCACCTACCAATAGTTTAACTATGTTACTGCACCAGCTAGGTAAAATTTTTATGAATAAAAAACAATTTATTTATTTATCATTGATTTATTTATTCTACATCCCTACTCATCAGAAACCGTAATTCAAAAGGTTAATTTATAACGCGTGCTTCAATTTTAAATTATGTAGGTATAAACAATACATCTTAACAGGAGGAAGCCAGCTTATGCTAGAGCTGACCATAAGCCTGAGCAATGCCACCACTTTGCCCTGAAGCGCGAAGTGATGGCATTATGAATACAGCTATTCTCAGAACATCACTATGAATATGTCTTAAATACATTAAAATATATCACGTGTAAGTACGTATTTATTTATTAGACGATAAATATTTAATAGTTTGTACATAACAATTTCAGATGAGAATATTTTCTTAATTCACACTTTTTAAAGCAAAATTTTAGAACATACTTTTTATATCCAGAAAAAAAAGCGGAGATACCGTTTATGTTGAAATAGCCCAAAAGTTTTTTAGTCCGTAAGTTTCTTGCCTGTTCTTCTAGGCTTTGGTCGCGCGCGAGGAACTGGCGGTACATTCACCTAGTACCAATTTAAGACGTTTCAAAGAGATCCTTGTGATTGTACTGAATAAAGACCGTTTTGATTTTGATTTTGGAGCTTGGTGACCTGGAGCTTGGTAACCCGTAGCTTTAACCCACCAGCCCAAAGTAGTTGCATCTTTGGGAAATCTGTAAAACAAACATGTTATTATTAGGCATATGTAGGTATTTTATCATACTACGCGATGGTGGTCTCAGACATAAAATAACTAGGTACCAACTTCTCATATGAAAATCGTGAGGAGACTTAAATTATTAAAATGTAACGCAAAGCTAAAAAAATAAATTAAATGATATTAAAATATATGTACCTACTACCTATACCTATATTATATTTTTTTTCATTATGTACTTAAGTCAAACAAACCTTATTTCTTTGAAGTTGCGACATTGTCATTTGTTTTCTAGATTATTGTGTGTATTTGAACTTATCCTTACATATCAGAGTCGAATCCACCCTAAAGTTGTTCGTTTCCCAACATTTTTGGCAAATAGATTTTGTTTTTGTTGGCAGCCCGAAAGATCGTATAACCCAGCCAAATTATGTTTCTATAGAACTGTATCGGTTTGAATAGCCATGTCATTTGTGTGGTTTATAGTAACCTATACTCAATTTTACAAAATAATTAAATTCTAGAAATCTAATATGATATGCGATAGAAAGTAAACACAACCGTTAAATGATTAATTGTGGACACTGTGCATTCTCCGTTTTATAGTTTAATTGACAAATAGAACATAAAAGTGCTACTTACCGAAGGAAGCTTAATTTTCAGTTTTCCGAGCTGTATCATTATCACAGCCTAAAATACTACAATGGACCACATTATAAACATAACTCTACGTAGGTATACTGGGACCTAGGCACACACTATTTTCAAAGAACTTTGGCACTAAACACCTGTAAACTCACAAGCACCAAGCGGTTTGTTTAGCACCAAACTTGGTGCTAAACAATCAAAAACGTATACGCAGAAAGGGACAAAACATTTATATTATATTTCTCTCACTCATAGGTATAATTTGTATTATTGCGTCTCTCTTACTCTTGGTATTATTATTTGATGCTCTATCTATTGTATTCTTGATCTAAGGTTTAGAGAAATAAGAAGTGTCAGTTCGAATATTTGAATATATTGAAATGTGTCTTGTGAAAAATGTGTAATGGAATAATATTGTTTGTATCGTTGTATTTTAAAGTAAATTAAAATAGTGCACCCTCTAAAGATCAGTTCGTATCAGTTTTAACAGGTTATGGGTCCCTAAATGATCGGACATGGATCTCGCTAAAATACAGATCGCGAAACTAGAGTACAATGGAAATATCGTATGACGGCACTTCTACGAGGAGTGGAGAACCTTCAAGATATAGTACTGGGTAACATAAAAAGACCGGAAATACCTGCAAGTGGGGCTGGTGATAAAGCTGCTGCAGATTGGGCTCTTTATGAAGACAAGGTTAAAAACTTTAACAAATTGGACAGTACGGCATTGTTACTGATAACGAACAATATTGCTGACGACACATTGGATAAGGTCATCAGGTTCACAACGTCAAAGGATGTATGGGATGAACTGCATAGATTGTATGAAGGCGTGAGCGAAGATCGTCTGTATGATTTGTGTTTGCAGTTCTTCAGTTACAGAAAAGATCAAGGTGATGATATGGCGACGCACATCTCAAAATTGAAAAACGTCTGGTTCCGGTTGAGGCAGGAGTTAATGAAAGAAGAGGAGTTGAAGGTACTTCCTGACATTTTATTAATCTGCAAGATACTGGACACACTACCAGAGAGCTATTTTTCGTTTAAGTCGAGCTGGTTGCTTATGTCTAAAAAGGATCGGACGGTTGAGAACATCACAAGCCAGTTGTGTGCACATGAAAAGGCGCTTGGAAACAACGTTAAAGACGGTGAGTCTAGTTGTGACGCCTTAGCGGTGAAAACAGGAAATAAATTTACTAAAAAGGGCAATGACGTGACTGCAGAGTCAAGTAAGAAAGTGAGATGTTACAAATGTAAAGAAGTTGGACACCTCAAGAAAGACTGCCCTATAAGGAATGCATCTAGTCAAGGCAACAAAGGAGTTAACATGTTGTTACAATCTGTAAATACAAAAGAATCTGGATCAGATCGTGATAACTGGTACGTGGACAACGGCGCTACTAATCATGTGACGATGCGCGCAGATTTGTTTCAAGATTTCACATATTTTGATATAGATCATACTGTAACAACAGCTGATGGAAACGTGATTAAGGCTATTGGGCAAGGATCACTAAGCATTGAAGCTACAGTTAACAAGAAGGTTGTCAAGTCAACATTGAGAGATGTTTGGTACGTTCCGAAGATTAGTAAGAATTTGTTTTCGGTGTTGTCGACACAAGATAAAAATCCAGGAAGCGTTTTTGAGTCGCGGGTCACTACTTGTTCAATGAAGATTGATGGAAAAATCACAGTTACCGGAAATAGAAAGAGGTATGGAGGTCTGTACATGCTAAACTGTAGGATTGTACCGCCATCTGAAGTTGCTGTGAATTTGGTACAGAAAGTAGATACGCTGCAACTCTACCATGAACGCTTGGGACATCAGAACAAGAGGCATGTAAGAAGTCTAATCGAGAGGGAACTCGGTATAAAAACCAAGGAAACTGGAGAATTATGCGAAGGCTGTATATTTGGGAAGTCACACAGACAGAAGTTTGGTGTAAGGGAGAAAGCCAATGAGCCTGGAGAACGCATTCACACGGATGTGTGTGGTCCATTCCCTCTGTCGATATCCAAGTATCGCTACTTTGTACTCTTCAAAGATGAATTTACTCGTTATAGATTTGTGTATTTCCTGAGAGAGAAGTCAGAAGTACATGAGAAGCTCAAAGAAATGTTGGCGTCTGCCAAGGTAGCTGGTCACACAGTTAAGGAGGTATTGAGTGATAACGGCGGAGAATTTGATAATCGGAAGATACAGAAGGTATTGGCGGATATGGGTATAAAACAAAGATTAGTTATGCCATACACCCCGGAACAAAATGGGTGTAGTGAAAGGGAAAATCGCACGATAGTTGAATCAGCGAGAGCTATGATGCATGCACACGAGGAACTACCTCAGACACTGTGGGCAGAGTTGGTGAATACTGCTGTTTATATTTTGAATAGGACAGGTCCAACTACAGTGGAACACAAGTCACCATTTGAGCTTTGGGTTGGTAAGAAGCCACAAATAAAGCACTTGCGAATAATTGGATCGACTTGTTATGCGCATGTACCGAAGCAGTCCAGAAAGAAGTTGCAAAAGAAAGCAGTGAAATGTAAACTTGTCGGTTATGATAATGACGATGGATACAGGCTGTGGAATGAGCAGAGCAACTCGATGATTAGATCAAGGGACGTAAACATTGATGAAAAACCCTTGGGTGCGGAAAATCCGGTTAATAATTCAGGAATAACTGAAATAGAGATCCCTTTGGGATTGTCAGATCCAGTAAGTCAACCCCAGGTTGCTCAGAATGCAGAAGATTCAGGCAGTAGGGGAACAATCAACAATGATAGAATTCATGATGGCAATGAAGGTGTTGGTACCGGAATCGGGGACACTGAGTTCTTTGCTAGAGAAGATAAAAACACAAAGTTTGTTGATAGAGAAGACGTTCCAGCTGAAGACTTTGATGCATTTGATGATGCAAGGAGTGATGATTTAGAACAAAGTTTTGAGTTAGGGGGATATATAGAAGTAGAAGTTAACGATCATACCCATGATGAAATTCCTGAACAGGACATTTTGGAACATGGTCGAAGGGTTCTTAGAGACAGATCGTTGCTTCGTCCACCTGAGAAACTCAAGGACTATGTTTTAAATATGGCTAGCTGTGGTTGCCAAGAACCAAGTTGTTACAAAGAGGCTATCAAAAGCTCTGAACAGGATCTTTGGGAACAGGCAATGGATTGTGAGATGAATTCTCTGAAAGAAAATAGGACTTGGGTCCTTGTGCCACTTCCTAAGAACAGGAAGGCTATACCATGTAAATGGGTGTATAGAGTAAAGCTGAATGCTGACGGGTCAGTGGACAAATATAAAGCCAGACTTGTAATAAAGGGCTTTAGCCAAAAGAAAGGTATCGACTATGAACAAACATTCAGTCCAGTAGCGAAAATGGCAATTGTGAGAAGTGTGTTGGCTGTCGCAGCTAATGAGAACATGTCGATGTTGCAATTCGATGTTTCTACGGCATTTCTGTATGGAACACTCGATGAAGAAATCTTCATGAAGCAGCCTGAAGGCTATGATGATAGTTCTGGTCGGGTATGTTTATTGAAGAAGAGTCTTTACGGCTTGAAACAGGCTCCAAGATGCTGGAACAAGCGGATCTTGGACTTTTTCAAAGATATTGGATTCAAAGTCAGTGATTCAGATCCTTGCTTATTCATCAGGAAGACGTCGTCTGGAGGAAAGCTTATAGTTGCACTATATGTTGATGATGGTTTGGTGGCTGCGACAAGTCAGAACCTTATTCATGAGTTTATAGCACAAATGAAGAGTAAGTTTAAGATAACCACGAAGACAGCGTCATA
This sequence comes from Chloroclysta siterata, assembly GCA_932294275.1. Classification (NCBI taxonomy): domain Eukaryota; kingdom Metazoa; phylum Arthropoda; class Insecta; order Lepidoptera; family Geometridae; genus Chloroclysta; species Chloroclysta siterata. The sequence goes on from OW028595.1 coordinate 7,537,065, forward strand.
TTTTCTCGGTATTGAAATAGAGAAGACTGATGATGGAACCAAGATATCTCAGGGTAGTTATGCAAAGAAATTGCTTAAGAGATTTGGTATGGAAAATTGTAGACCGGTAATGACACCAATCGTAACAGAAGACCAATGTCAAGACCGGTCATGTGATGTAAGCAACTTTCTAAAGAATTACAGACAAGTTGTTGGTGCATTGGCTTACCTAATGATTGGAACTAGGCCTGATATTGCATATGCAGTCAGTGTGGTTTCTAGAAGTCTGGAAAATCCAAAAGAACAGGATTGTGTCAAACTTAAGAGAATACTACGCTATTTGCAATACGCACCAGAAAGAGGAATACTCTATAAAAGAAGCTTTAAGACTGGCATTCTTGAAAGCTACAGTGATGCTGATCATGGAGGTGATTTGAACACAGGTCGTTCAACCACTGGTGTATTATGCATGTATGCTGGAGGTGCTGTGTCGTGGATGAGCCAGCGTCAAACAAGCGTGGCTATATCAACTACAGAAGCTGAAGTCGTGGCAGCTAGTGAAGGTGCTCGGGAATCAATTTGGCTCCATAGATTAATTGGAGATATGACAAAATTGAAAGGCGTACCTACACTAAAAATCGATAATGAAGCTGCAATCAAGTTAGCAGAGAATCCGGAGTACCACAAACGTACTAAACACATCCGGATTCGACACTTCTTTGTAAGAGAGATGGTTACTAATGGAGAGCTGAAAGTTTGCAAGGTGACCACGGAGAATCAGCTTGCTGATACATTTACTAAAGCATTAGCCAGACCAAGGCTGCAGAAGCTCTTGAACCTAATGGGTCTCTATTGAGAGAAGATGTTAAGGTTGCTGCAATATGCGACCTCATTATGTTTAGAGAAATAAGAAGTGTCAGTTCGAATATTTGAATATATTGAAGTGTGACTTGTGAAAAATATGTAATGGAATAATATTGTTTGTATCGTTGTATTTTAAAGTAAATTAAAATAGTGCACCCTCTAAAGATCAGTTCGTATCAGTTTTATCACGGAATACAGATACACATGCCTGTAAAATGGAACAGTAGCGGACATGCAATGCATGTGGATAGATTTGCAAGTTAAACTTGTATGCAATTTGCGTCGTTGCATGCCTTTACCATGTATTTGCAAGACGTATATGTATTCCGCCTTCACTTGACACTGGCAATATTGTCTGTCGGGATAATGACTGGAAAAGAAGAAGAAGTAACGTCGGCCATTATAAATGGGCGTCGATATAGGTCTCGCCATTTTATTGCGTGTGTGCCTCTTAGCCATGGTTAACTCACTCAAAAAACATGATCTGATGCGCATCAGCTCATTTACAGTCTCGAGCCGGAGCCGAACCGCGGTTCAAACGGCTCAGAATTTCAGGGCCAATTTATTTCATGGTACCTTCAAAGACTCCAAGCAAGCGCCGATAAGACTTGGCAAAAGGACTAGACGCCAAAACAAAAAAATACTACTATAAAAATAATTTTGTAGAAAAATAAACGAGTCCTAAACGGAAAATAAACAGGAAAAAATCCTTGAATTTGTATATTAGCAATAACTAATAAATATTGCTAATAATGAACGACGGAATGAAAAAAAATTAAAGTAAAAGTTCTACTATTCAAAATGAACCTTATTTGATTAAACGATAAAACGGAAAATATTTATGCAAAATAAGACGAGCCTAGAACGCAAAATATCCTTAAATATGTATACTAACACGCGAGCGCATCCACGGGCTGTTAACAAGTTAATAATTCAAATTCGTAGCCCATACCATTTAAAAACATGCTCTTCTAAAAATAACCCTATTCCTTCAATTCATCCTAACTCCACTCACTCACCCGCGCAGATATTACTTTAAACGATTCAACTTTTCGAGTACGTATTGAACCTCTCAATGAATCAATACAAATATTTAACTCGAACGGTTCAGGGTTCTGTTTATCATAAAACCAATCTTTGAACCGTTTGAGTTGTGTATCATATTTTATGAGTAGACCTGAGAACCGCTCCACAGATGAGCGGCTCCAAAAATGCAGCATTGGAAATTAGATCTTATTATCTAGACGAAACAATACAAATTCATTTAGCCAAATTTTTGATCCGGATATCATTTTTCTAATATAGACCCTATCTACCTAGGAATAAAATTTATAATAAGCTGGCATGAGAGCTTTTGAGCCGCTCCAAAAGAAATAGAGCCGGTACTGACGTACTCACGACGGTATGAGCCGCTCCAGACGCGTACGTCTGACTCCTTCTACCCACGGCTTGCCTCTACCTTTTCATATAACAAAGTACTCTGTGCTCTACCTGTGGCCTCTACTTTATTTATTTTAATGTATTTTCATATACTTCGGCTGCTTTTCTTTTCACAAAGATTTTTTTGGAATCATATTAATTCAAAAAGTATTTTTTTGCCATAAATTCAAGTTTCTGCTTGTATTGCTAGGTGAAAACAGTTTGAAAAAGTGTAAAAACTTCGAAAATGAGTGAAGATGAAACATTAATTGAGAACCCAGGGGACCCTGAGCCTAAGAGAATACGCATATCCCCGAGAAAACTTATCAAATCCTTCACAATTATTATTCTAGGTAAATAAGACTATCTTCTTTTGGCAGCCGTCATAGCTCAGTTGGTAGTAGCTCTGCCTTCTGTTCTGTAGGCCGTGGGTTCGATTCCCACCGAGGACAAATATTTGTGTGATGAACGTAGATGTTTGTTCTCTGTCTGGGTGTTAATATATATTATAAATAGGTATGTATTTACAAAAAAAGTATAAAGGTAAATATCAGCTATCTGGTTCCCATATTACAAGCTTTGCTTACTTTGGGGTCAGATAGTGTTGTGTGGAAAGACCACCAATATTTATTTACTTTTCTTTAACAGCCCTCACAGCTGAGTTGGTAGTAACCCTATTAACTGCCGTGGGTTCGATCCCCACCGAGAACAAACATTTATTATGCAATTAATATAGATTATGTTTTTTTCCTGGGCAAGGGCGGATTTAATTTAAAATACCGTCAGACGGTATTTTTGTACAGTTGAGATTCCATCACAGTACATACTTAGAAGCAAATCAAATTATAAAAGTAGTTAAAATATATGAATAAAATAACAAAGAACATGAGTTAAACTCTTGTCTATTTCGTGCTGGAATTGTGAATTTTGACAGTTATTGTTGATTTTTTTGCCCGTCCGCCCCTTGTCCTCCCAGAAAAAAATCCTGGATCCCCTTATTTCTGGGTGTTTTAATATATTAGGTTGTTCAAATATGGGGATTGCAAAGGGAGAAATGTTACACAAATATACCAAGTGAGGGTCATATGAAAGGGTTTGGTTTGTACATTGTCTTAATAGATTTATTTTATTATATTTACTTTTTTATCAAGAAAACCTAATCATATGTTAATCATAGGTTTATAAACCTAATGTTATTGCCTTTTAATCTTTTTAATATTATCTCATAGCTAACACTTGTGCTGTGGCTAACTTTAAGGAGTAAGCACAGGAAATGTATCATCATTGTCATTTTTTTATTGTAAGAATTGTGTCAGGTGGTCTGATGATATCGTTAGTATAGTGGGAGCCAAATGGATACAGTTGGCGCAGGACCGGAAAGAGTGTCGTAGCTAAGGAGGAGGCTTATACCCAGCAGTGGGTAAATGTGGGCTGATTAGATAGATAGATAGAAGAATTGTGTATTACTGGAAGCCCTGAATAAATAAATAAATACATCCCAATACCATTTTTATTTTTATTCTAGGATGTGTGTATAATTTTTGAGATACAATTGATTACCCGATGGACTAACAACATTGTCAGGATCGCGGGAAGTCGGTGGATGGAGAGGGCTCGGAATCATTCTTCCTAGAAATGTATAGGGGAGGCCTATGTCCAGCAGTGGACTTCTTTAGGCTGATGATGATGATGATGATGATGACCCTGAGTAAGTTATGGTAGTCAGAGGCCAAATATAGTGTTTGGTATCAATGTAAGACAGGAGTGAAAATCACAAAATCTCAGTTTGGGGCGAACCATTGGTTTTTATTTATAAGATATTTGAAATTCTTTCAGCTCTTTTAGAAATAAATATTTAAACTAAAACACCTACTAAATATTTTACAGGTGATTCCTTCACCAAAAGTTTTATTTAATATGTTTTTCAGTCTCTCTCTTGTCGTGTCACTAGATTCTTTCGAAACAGTGTGGTGAAAGGATTTTAAGTGCTCCTCAAGAGGCTCCTTTCGAGCACTTTTTTTATTTTTTTTATCTATTTTTAAGGAACTTTTGTCGGGGTCCGACCATGTCAGTTCCATTATGCTATCATAATATACAACTCTTGCCATGACTCTCTGTTACCAGCCCATATATAGACCGACTAGCGGCCTGTCCCAGCTTCGCATGGGTGGTCATAAATTTTTTGAACATTTTAGGATAAACTTAGACCGTGGGTTCGAGCCTCGCGTCTACTTATTTCATACATTTGCACGCGCTTCTCCTTGAGTGAGTGAAATCGCACCCCGCGCGTGACCGGTGGACCCGTAAACATTTTTAATTTCGTCATATCTTTTGAATGGAATGTCCGATTTGAAAAATTTAAGAAGTAATCTATAGGTATTGAAACCGTCTTAATTATGAAATGATTTATTTGGATAAGGATTAATACCAAGGTACAAATAAAGACCCTTTTCTAGCGGAGGCATTTCAATTAATTTTTTATAATAAAAGAACACTTATTGTGACATAACTATAATAGTTAGACATATGCTGTCGCGACATTTTTTGTAGATGATAACGTGTTCTACAAAATCGTAGTACATTATTTTGTTCTATCTTCAATAGTTTTCGCAGCGCACGCGATGTAAGGTTTTTTGTTTTCCACCTTGGGTTACATTATTGAAGTTTTTGTAAGGATCCCTGATTTTTTTGAAAATATAATATAGCCTATGTTACTCAGGGATAATGTAGCATTCTAATGGTGAAATAATTTTTGAAATCGGACCAGTAGTTTTTGAGCCTATTCGTTACATACAAAAATACAAACATACAAAAATACAAAAATACAAAAATACAAAGTTTACCTCTTTATAATATTAGTGTAGATGTAGATAGAGCATGCTAGCCTCACCCGAGGTTGGTGCCGCTAACATGCAAGAATCCTATATCAAGCCAGTTAATATTTATGTTACGCCCTATTAATGTTTCAAAATAGTGCGGTGAAAAGATTTTAAGTGCGCCTCAAGAGGCTCCTTTCGAGCACTTGACACATGTTATAGAACTTTTATGGTTCTACGACATGCCGGGTTCCTAACCATGTTTTCCTTCACCGTTTGAGAGTACTGGCATTGTGCACATAAATTTTTGACCAGAAAAACTCATTGGTGCACGACCGGTTTCGAACCTACGACCTTAGCATCGGAAGGCGCTACCACTAGACCACCAGTGCTTTTCAGTGTAGGTACTAGGTAGTCAATTTTTTTTGCAATAATGTTAATTATTGTTTACTATTTCAGCGTTCTCAGTGGGCTACATGCACTACGGATATGTGTCGCATTTGTTTGAGAATGACAGAAACTTTTCATTCCTATCTGAATTGGAACGGGAAATGTCTTTCCGGACTGAGCTGGGTTTTTACTACTCATACTACAAGACCATTGTACAGGTATCTATCATCTTAATATGTATAATAAAATCTATCCACATTAATTATAATTTAAAAAATATACAACTATTTCATAGAGCACCGGTGGTGTAGTGGGAGTGACCTCGATTTCCGATCGTAAGGTCGCAGGTTCGAATCCGGTCGTGCACTGATTTTTCCTATCGAAAAATGTATGTGCGCAATGCCAGTGCTCTTAAACGGTGAAGGAAAACATCGTGAGGAAACCAGTTAGTACTCTAACAGCGGCGATGGGCTTGCAACCTGTCACGTATGGAATACCAACTACTGCAAAATGTGGGTATGTGCCAAATGTAATGTTTGGACGTACCCCTGACTACCCCTCTTAGACATCCTCAAAGAATCTGGAGTTAGTACTTGGTATAGAGATCTGAGGGGATATATACCGTGCCTGGGATTAAAGCCGTGAAGCTGTTTCAGTTTATTTCATGGAACATGCAGATGGCTTTATCTATCAAAGAGACCTATAAAGATTTTATTGAATAGATAACTCCTGACTATGACTTTGGAGAGTGCCCTGCGATGCATTGCCCTGCGTCCATCAACTTGAGGCGTACTGTTAAGCCTCATGTGCCTGTAATTACACCGGCAACCACACTCTTCAAACCGAAACACAGCGTTGCTGCTTGGCGGCAGAAACAGGCGTGGTGGTAGTACTTCCCCGGACGAGCCACACACAAAGAGCTTCACAAGAAATTTAATGTCGCCTGTCTCGCCATTCCATTTCAGTGTTCTGACTTTGATTTTATTTATTTGTTTTTGTTAGCCTACTTCCTACTAATATTATAAACGCGAAAGTTTGTAAGTATGGATGGATGGATCTTTGTTACTCTTTCACGTAAAAACTACTGAATGGATTTTAATGAAACTTTACAATAATATAGCTTACTAGCAGCTTCTCGCGGCTTCGCACGCTTTAAAGTGGTGAGCGTGATTTGTAGGGGTAATTATCAGAAATTAAAAGTGTCATTCTTAATTATTTATTTCGTAGTATATTTACCCCAAGTTTTGAGTCAATCGCACCACGCGTCAAAAAACTCCCATACAAACTTTGACATCCCTTTTCACACTTATTAAGGGTAGTTAAAAAAAACTAAAAATGCCTTTCCTATTTTTTAGCCTTGGAGTACATGTACTCCAAGTTTCAACTTTGTAGGTTCAAGGAATACTATTTTTCATACAACCGTTTTCAACCCTTTTTACACACTTAGGGGTTGAATTTCCAAAAATCCTTTCTTAGTACACCTCAACGCCATAAGACCTATGTACTCCTCAAATTTCAAGCCTCTAGGACCAGCGGTTTAGGCTGTGCGTTGTCTATATGTCAGTCAGTCAGTCAGGACTTTGAGTCTTATAGTATTAGAGATAGAGATACATCAGTATAACACATAGGCTACAATTTAAAAAGATACTAGCTGACCCGTGCCCACTTTATTGGGCGGTGTCAAATTTGCAATAAAATAATATTGCGGCTATAAATTGAGATGAAGGCTATCCTATCTTTTAAGTTAGATCAAACTGCACACGGTGCGCAAATTTGATTGAAATCGGATAAGTAGTTTAGGAGTCCATAGCGGACAAACAACGTGACGCGTAATATTAAGATGGGAATTGTCAAAATATAACGATAAGTGTCAAGTAAGTAGGAAAAAATCTACCATCTGCGAGTTATTCTGGCGTGCGCTGCCAAAACCGCTAGAGTTACACATATGTACTAAGCCACGCTAATATAAGCTACTCGAAATACTAATCCTGCGCAGACGAAGTCGCGGGCACCAGCTAGTATTTCTATATTTGTTTGTTTGTGTCTTAATTATATCTTTTGTTTTCAGGAGCGTCCATTTGTAGCCGGTATTACAAAACTATTGAATGATCGATTGGTGGAATATCCAAATGATGTGAATGCATTTAACAGATTCAATATACATCCAGAGGCAAGTAGAGAACTGTACAATGTGTAACATAATACCCCTATAACCCCGGAAGCAGGGTATTCTACAGTGACGTAGAGCACTAGTGGTGTAGTGGTAGCGGCCCTGTCTTGCGTTCCTAAGGTCGTGGGCTCGAAACCGGTCGTGCACCAAAGAGTTTTTCTGTTCAAAAATGTATGTGCACAATGCCAGTACCCTCAAACGGTGAAGGAAAACATCGTGAGGAAACCGGCATGTCGTGGAACCTAGAAAGTTCTATAACATGTGTCAAGTGTTGAAAGGAGCCTCTTGAGGCGCACTTAAAATCCTTTCACCACACTGTATCGAAAGAAACTAGTGGCACGACAAGACCACCTTATACATTCAACAGTTTACAAAAAAGATACTTTTTTTTTTATACAATTAGCTGATGTTAAGCCTCATGTGCCTGTAATTACACCGGCAACCACACCCTTCAAACCGAAACACAGCGTTGCTGCTTGTCGGCAGAAAAAGGCGTGGTGGTAGTACTTCCCCGGACGAGCCGCACAAAAAGAGCTCTACTACTCTTATTCTTAAAATGTGTTTGTTTAAGGTGGTTATAGGAGCTCTATATAGATATTTCGAGCCGGTGCTAAACACGACAACACATAGAGAATGCCACATGGTAGATAGGGGCGAAGGCCTAACTCCTGTCGAGAGCTGCATAGGGCTGGGCCAGCCTATAATGTTCTACCTGGAAGCTGTGTGGATCTTGGCGGGACTTAACGTTGCTGCGCTCTTTCTTCAAGCTACAGCGTTGAGGTGAGTTACAATTTTTGTATACAACTAGCTACTTCTTGTCGTGTTACTAGTTTCTTTCGAAACAGTGTGGTGAAAGGATTTTAAGTGCGCCTCAAGAGGCTCCTTGCACTTGACATATGTTATAGAACTTTTTAGGTTCTACGACATGCCGGTTTCCTCAAGATGTTTTCCTTCACCGTTTGAGAGTACTGGCATTGGTATTTAGAGCACTGGTGGTCTAGTGGTAGCGGCCCCGCCTTCCGAAGCTAAGGTCGTGGGTTCAAAACCGGTCGTGCACCAATCAGTTTTTCTGTTCAAAAATGTATGTGCACAATGCCAGTACAACTAGATGATGCAACATCTTCCTGCCCTTATCCCGCGCTGCATGGGGTCGGCACAACAGGTTTACTTCTTCCACTGTCCTCTATCTTCAATATTGTATTATATTACATTGTAAAAGGATCATACAAAAGAACGGTAGGAACCAAGCCGTAAGTTTGTTGGCTGTTCTTCTAGGCTTTGGTCGCGTGGAACTGGCACCTAGAGTCACCTAGCTTTAAGACGTTTCAAAGCGATCCTTGTGATTTTATTGAATAAATACCTTTTGACTTTGACTTTGACTATCATTCGTCATCTCGGTGCTCACTCCTTTCTTACTCATGTCATCTTTCACACAGTCCATCCATCTTTTCTTTGGCCTGCCTCTCCTAAAACCATCCACGCCCGATTTTGAGAGAGTTTGAGATCCTCTTTTAATTATGGAAAACCTGTGATAGAGATTCTCGCTCTTATCTTTATCTTATCTTATCTATTTGTAGTGAATCAGTTCTCGGCGGATTACTAGCGGTGACACAGTACTTCGCGAACCACGCGGAAAGCACGCGCGTGCAATGGGCGCCCAACGAGAGAGAAAACATGGCGGCGCCGCTGATAATTATGCAACTGTGGCTAGTCAGCCTGCAGTTGAGAGAGAGAGAGAGACGCACTACGCTGCCTCTGCAGGTGAGAGAGAGACGATAGCTATAAGATAGATAGATAGCTTTAAGAAAAAGAGTGATGCACATAACATTAACACTAGAAATAAAAACAAATTTTGTATACCTAAATTTAGACTTCAAAAGGTAAATGGCTCGTTTATGGGGAACGGTATTCGCTTCTATAATAAACTTCCAGAAAGTGCCACTATTAGAAAATTTAAAGTGTACATTAAGAATAATCTAATAAGGAAAGCTTATTATACTTTAGATAGCTATATTGTTGATAAAAATGCGTGGCCCGATGTCCCGGTCGCTCTGCCCATCGGCAGCTAACATGTCTGTACTGTACCTACTATTGTGTGTTTTTTTTATTTTTCTCTGATTTAATAGATTGTATTTATGCATTAGGTATTATTAGTTTGAGGCGTAGCGTGTGCTGTCTTATAAATTTGATTATGTTTACCTTTTTCTGTAAGCCAACACCTCACTAAACTTCAATAATATATTATATTATTACATTGTAAAAGGATCATACAAAAGAACGGTAGGAACCAAGCCGTAAGTTTGTTGGCTGTTCTTCTAGGCTTGGTCGCGTGGAACTGGCACCTAGAGTCACCTTCAAAGTCATCCTTGTGATTTTATTGAATAAATACATTTTGACTTTGACTTTGACTTTGACGCACTACGCATTTTGGTAGGTAGGTATACCTACCTACCAAAATGTATAAAGCCCACACCTACAATTTGCACCCCATCTATAATAAATATTGGTGGACTCTCCACACAGCACTATCTCGCCCCAAACTAAGCCAAAGCTTGTAATATGGGAACCAGATAGCTGATATAATACATATATACTTTTTTTTTTATAAATTTATACTTATAATATAAATTACACCCAGACAGAGAACAAACATCTATGTTCATCACACAAATGTTTGTTCTGTGTGGGGATCGAACCCACGGCCTACAGCGCAGAAGGCAGAGCTACTACCGACTGAGCTGTGAAGGCTGTCAAGCTAAGGAATGAGTGCTACCGATTTAATTTTTTTGTCATCTTTATGTACCTTTTTTTTTTTTTTTTATACAACCAGCTGATGGAACAAGCAGATGGCCCACCTGATGTTAAGTGGTAACCATCACCTATAACAAGGCATTGCCTCGTAAGTCACGCACGATAGGAACGTGCCCTACGATGCACTGCCCTGCGTCCATCAGCTTGAGGCATACAGATGTTAAGCCTCATGTGCCTGTAATTACACCGGCAACCACACTCTTCAAAACGAAACACAGCATTGCTGCTTGGCGGCAGAAAAAGGTGTGGTGGTAGTACTTCCCCGGACGAGACACACACAAAGAGCTCTACTACTCTTAAAACCTACATTGAAGCAAATAAAATGATGTATGATTTAATCAATAATTTAACCACAAAATTATTGTTTCAGATCTCAATCTTCATACTCAACTGCATATGTCTGTTATTCTGGCAGTTTTCGCAATTCATCTTGCTAACCCAACTGGCTATATTCTTTGTGATGGAACAACTCAGAATTATAGATATAAAAACCCTCTGCGTTCTTTTACACTCCCATTTCTGTGGCCTGCATATGGCCGTGTTGCTTCTACAAGGGAATGATATGCTAAAATCATCCTTATACACATCATTTTTCATAATGCTTTCTGTCTATAGTTTGTTCTTCAGTTCTTTGAGCATTAAGGTGGAGAGTCGCTTGGATTTGTTAGTCGAATCTTGGCTCGTCGTCCTAAGAATTTCCATTGTCGTATGCTCCTCTCTGTATCTGAAGAAGGTTATTGGAGATTTCTTGGAGGTGGACGACGATTCTCACATTTGGGATATCCTTCGCTCGAAATTAACGAGCTTCCAAAGCTTCCATACACTTCTGTACACGTGCTCGGATGTTTTCGACTTTTTTCCGATCAGTTCATTGAGGAAACTATGGATTTCGTTCTTGATACCCTCAGTTGTATTGAGTTTGGTGAATGTGGTCAAAACTTGGGTTTCTGAAGCGTTTTATGAGTGCAAGAAAGAGATGAGCGAGGCAGCTGATAAGAAAGAGAAGGTAGCTAAAGTTGGGGAGTCAGATAGAGACAGCAATACATCTGATGAAGACAGCGGTATTGAGAACACGGAGGTCAAGCATAGCGATTTGGATCTTATCAACAGCCGGATAGGTAAGCTTTTTGAATGACAATAAAATCCTACTTCACTTTATCTACATAGTATAAAACAAAGTCGATTTCTCTGTCCCTATATCCCTATGTATGCTTAAATCTTTAAAACTACGCAACGGATTTTGATGCGGTTTTTTTTATAGAAAGAGTGGTTCAAGAAGACTGTTAGATTAACAAAGGATTAAACGGCCGTTAAAAATGACAAAATGTACGCGTTTGACAGCCAAGGTTAGATTTAACGGCCTGTTAATCCTTGATTAGTAACTAACAGAGTGAAGCTGGGCCTTAAAGGCCCTCTAATCCTTTGTTAATGTAACAGAGCATGGTGAAATCAGCTGTTAGGCTTCTAGGCTTTGGTCGCGTGGAACTGGCACCTAGAGTCACCTAGCTTTAAGACGTGATCAAAGTGATCCTTGTGATTTTATTGAATAAATACATTTTGACATCCTTCACAACTCAGTTGGTAGTAGCTTTGCCTTATGCGCCGTAGGCCGTGGGTTCGATCCCCACCGAGAACAAACATTTGTGTGATGAACATAGATGTTTGTTCTCTTGTTATGTAAGCGGCTACAGCACCTGTGTTTCTCGCGAATCCTACCTACCTACCGCGATCTATACCAAGGAAATGCTATCGCTGCGTTTTCCATCAGGTGTCGTACCGGGCGACTTTTTGGACATTTCAAAGTGATTCACTTCTGTTCCTCACATCGGACATTGGTCACGTACCTTAGTTGAATTAGCTTGTAATTTCATTTTATTAATTAAATTTTAACTAAACAATTATTCGGTCGTTTTGTATCCTCCCTCGCAGCCGTACATAATTCTCTGTCTGGGTGTTATATAATATTATAAACAAGTATGTATTTACAAAAAAAAAAGTATATAAGTAGTATATCAGCTATCTGGTTCCCATATCACAAGCTTTGGCTTAGTTTGGGGCTAGATAATGCTGTGTCAAATGTCCACCAATATTTATTTATTTTAATTATTTACTTAAAAATGTTATTTAAAACAATGTAATGTATCTTTTTACTATTTATTGGAAATAAAGATTTATTTTATTATTTATTTATAGGTTCTAAGAGCCCGCAAAAGGATGGACTGATATGTTTCCTAAAACATCTGACCATAGAGCCGGCCGTGTTCTACAATATAGCGCAGATGGTTGTCTATGGCGTCATGGCGGGTCTGGTGATGAGGCTGAAGCTGCTATTTGTGCCTCAAATGTGCGTCGTGGCCGCTTTGATGATGAACAGGAATTATTACAAGTAAGTTGAGATACGAAAATTATTTATCTTCACTAATCCACACTTCTACACTAATATTATAAAGAGGAAAGATTTGTATTTTTGTATGTAACGAATAGGCTCAAAAACTACTGGTCCGATTTCAATGATTCTTTCACCATTAGAATGCTACATTATCCCTGAGTAACATAGGATATATTTAAATGCTTAAAAAATAAATGTCCACCTGTGCGAAGCCAGGACGAGCCGCTAGTTGCACATAAATAAAGTACCTCTTTTTCTAGTTAAGGCGAAGACAAGAGCTAATGTGACTCTCGCTCGCACGTTTCGACATGTTGAAAGATATAAAATCACTAAACTCATTTTCGAAAAATCGCAACCAACCATTTTGTGTGCAATTACATTGCACACAGTTTAGTAAAAAAATAATTTAGATCGATACATGTTTTCCTACTCAAAAGTTTGCTTTACTAGTTTTCGTACATAAGCTAACTTTGATCGTGTTGATTTATTGTACTTGTTTTATTTTATTTTCTATTTAATTGTTGTTTAATTTTATGTTATTACGATTTTTGTTTTAATTTTATGTTATTTATGATATTGTTGCGCCGGACGCCTAGCAACTTGTTTCGTTATATATCCTGACGTACAGGTGTTTTCAGAAGGCTGAAATATTCAGTTTTCAGTCCGTTTCAGGCTATTACCCATCGATCCATGAAATATCCTGAAAACCCATTTTCAGGCGTTTTCAGGACCCCTTATGGACCTTTGAAGGACATTTCACTATAGAGCCATATTTGCATAGGAGTGAAAGAGACAGCACTACTAGAAAGAGATAGCAGACATTCGAATATTCTAGACTACTGTTCTAGAATCAATCGAAGGAAATGAACGAGAGCTATTTCTGTGGAAAGAGATGCAAGTATGGTCTAGTATGATCCAGAACATTCTCGGGTTAGCTGCGTCGTATATAAGGCCAGTCGGCGAGAGCGAGAGTCAGTTTGTGGAGATGACTCGAGAAGAGAGTCACTTCGAGGGAATGGCTCAGGGAAGAAGTCAGTTTGTGAAGATGACTCGAGGAAGAAGTCAGTTGAAGGGAATGGCTCAGGAAGAAGTGAGTTGGAAGAAGTGGATACAGGAAGAGAACTTTTGTTAAGTGATAGTTGAGTGAAAATTAAGTGTGCTAAGTAGTGTTAAGTAGTGTTTTAGTTATGTAAAGTGTTAGTGTAAATAAATAAGTCATCTCTCGGATTATTATTGTGCATTTTCTATCCATACGAACCCCGAGCTCGTAACAATATGATATTATGTTTTTGTATTGTTTAGTTTAATGATAAAAAAAACATAATGGAATAACGCTATTTATTTTTCAGACTACCCCATAGATACATGAAGTATCTACCGTTCTTCTGGTTGTTAAGTTTGGTACCGGTGTTGAAGAATTTAATGTATAACGTTAATGAGGAACTCTCGCACGTCGGTAAGTATAGTTATAAATAGAAATAGCTTCACCTTTGATCCCCGGGCACGGTAGACATCCCCGCAGTACCACAAGTCTGAGTTTTGTATCTCATTTTACTAAAAAGACATGACGTTATGAACGTCAGGCCTTCTAAAGACATCCTTCACAGCTCAGTTGGTAGTAGCTCTGCCTTCTGCGCCGTAGGATGTGGGTTCGATCCCCACACAGAACAAACATTTGTGTGATGAACATAGATGTTTGTTCTCTGTCTGGGTGTTATATAATATTATAAGTATGTATTTACAAAAAAAAAGTATATATGAATTATATCAGCTATCTGATTCCCATATTACAAGCTTTGGCTTAGTTTGGGGCGAGATAGTGCTGTGTGGAATGTCCACCAATATTTATTTATTATTTATTCTTTTTAACAGCCCTCACAGCTCAGTAAGTAGTAGCCTTCTGCGCCGTAGGCCGTGGGTTCGATCCCCACACAGCACAAGGAGCTCTTTGTGTGTGGCTCGTCCGGGGAAGTACTACCACCACGCCTTTTTCTGCCGCCAAGCAGCAACGCTGTGTTTCGATTTGAAGAGTGTGGTTGCCGGTGTAATTACAGACACATGAGGCTTAACATCTGTATGCCTTAAGTTGATGGACGCAGGGCAGTGCATCGTAGGGCACGTTCCTATCGTGCGTGACTTACGAGGTAATGCTTATTATGGGTGATGGTTACCACTTAACATCAGGTGGGCCATCTGCTTGTTCCATCAGCTAGTTGTGTAAAAAAAAGCTTTTGTGATAAACATAGGTGTTGTTCTCTGTCTGGACTCTTGAGTGTTATAAAATATTGTTAGTTATTTACAAAAAAAAGAATGTAAGTAAACTTTTTTCCCATATTATGAGCTGATTTCACCATGCTCTGTTAGATTAACAAAGGATTTGTGGGGTCTCCTACTCATCCCACATAAATCTGCGCACATAATTATTAATTTACAGTTTCTTCTATTACCACAATAAGCGGCTGGGCCGTCGCCCGCCGCGCCGCTCAAGCTAGCTGTATGGCGACGTCACGAGGTACCTTCTTCCCCGCCCCGCGCCGCGCAAGTCGCCGTGCTCCGCGCACCGGCCAGTGCCTCGCCCTTGCCGCCGCGCCCGCGCCGGCACCGCGGCGATCCTCGCCGCTGCTGCCGTCGATCACTCCGCGACCCGCCTCGCTTCAACGCACGCGCGCGCTTACCGCTATTTGCTACCTTGCTCATTTGTCCTTTACATTTCATACTATATATTTTCTATTCATTCTCTCTGTTTTCTATTCCTTTCATAATTGTAATAAACGCATTCAATGAGCATTTCATAACATCACTGTTTCTTCTATCGTTCCCGCGGCGAGAAGCCAAGACCTACCTAGGTACCCTCTAGGCCTGCTATAAATTGGTGACCTACGACAAGGAATACGCGAAGTTGGACCATCAAGAACAAGGAAGCTGACGTTCCAGAAGGCAAATAGTGTTTTGCAACGCTTGGAACCCGAAATTGCGTCTCAAGAAAGTTCGAGAATCCGAAGTTGACGGTCCAGCGGTATAACCTCGCAAAGGAAAAGCGCAAGTTTTTTATCAATATATATTTTTTCTAATCTGTCATGTCGACTGAAGAACCTAAAGCGAGTAAATCGAAAGCACCGCCAACTAATTTAACAGACGCGCTCTTGGAAGCGTTAGGCAAGGAGGTGGAAAAAGTTAAGGTGAAAGTACCACCGTTTTGGAGTGAGAAACCTGCGGTATGGTTCGCACAAATAGAGGCTCAGTTTGAGTTAGCTAGAATAACCACGGATTCCACCAAATATTACACCGTTGTCGGAAATTTAGAAACTTCGATTATCGCCGAGCTGGAAGATATAATCAGTAACCCCCCTGCTACCAACAGGTATGAGAAACTTAAACAAGAATTAATCAAACGTTTGTCAGCTTCGCAGGAAAAGAAAGTTCGCCAGCTTTTGGTTCATGAGGAGCTCGGGGACCGCAAGCCTTCCGCTTTTATGCGGCACCTGCTGAGTCTGGCCGGTCCAGGCGTCCCTGAAGATTTCCTGCGCACCATTTGGACGAGCCGACTACCAACCAACTTACAAGCGATTGTGGCATCGCAAGCTGACACGTCGTTGGAGGCAGTGGCGGAACTGGCTGACCGGGTAATGGAGATTGCGCCGGTAAATCCGGTAGCTCAGGTAGCCAGCTCATCGGCATCATCGCATGTTTTCGAGGTAATGCGTAGAGAAATAGCTGCACTCACTCAGAAAGTTAGCGAAATGTCCAGTAAAGTCGATGGCAGTAACCGCAGCCACGGTGGCTATAATGGTAGGCGAAACCGGAGCAATGACAGGAATCGTTTCCGATCCCGTAGCAGGTCTAGAAGCCGCCCCTTT
The DNA here is from genome assembly GCA_932294275.1 of Chloroclysta siterata. Lineage (NCBI taxonomy): Eukaryota > Metazoa > Arthropoda > Insecta > Lepidoptera > Geometridae > Chloroclysta > Chloroclysta siterata. The sequence continues at coordinate 7,553,760 of OW028595.1, forward strand.
AGAATGGAGAACGACAGCCCCATATGCTGGTACCATTCTAAGTACAGGAACAACGCTGAACATTGCCACCAGCCATGTAATTTTAATTCGCAAGCGGAAAACTCCAAAGCAAGTCGCTAAAGACGGCGAGCGATTGCTGCAGTATTTCCAGCCGTCTATTTGTCACTGATCTCCACTCCAAAAAGAATTTTCTCGTAGATACAGGCTCTGATCTTTGTGTATACCCTCGTAGCTACTTACGCGAGCGTCGAGCGAGAGTCAACTACGACCTTTGCGCAGCGAACAGCACGACCATTGCAACTTATGGTTACCTTCCGCTGCGATTAAACCTTGGACTCCGGAGAGACTTCAGCTGGAAGTTCATCGTTGCGGACGTGTCGAAGCCAATCATTGGGTATGATTTTCTGTCATTTTATAATCTCATGGTCGACTGCCGTAACAACAAACTGATTGATGGGGTTACCAACCTGTCAGTCACCGCAGCAACAGCAACGTCAAGCATACCCAGCATCAAAGCCATGTCCGGATCATCAGAGTACCACGAGCTACTGAAAGAGTTCCCTGATATAACTCGCCCGCCAGGTGCACCTAGACAGGTACGGCATTCCACGGTTCATTATATTAACACTACACCTGGACCGCCGGTGTTCAGCCGACCACGAAGACTTGCACCAGATCGTTTGAAAATAGCAAAAGCTGAATTCGAGGCGATGTTAAAAGAAGGAACTGCTCGCTGCTCTAGCGGACCATGGGCATCACCACTACATCTCGTTCCGAAGAAGGATCAGACCTGGAGACCATGCGGTGATTATCGTGCCCTTAATGCACGGACTGTTCCCGATAGATATCCAGTACGTCACATTGAAGATTTTTCTCAACAGCTGAGCGGACGCACTATCTTCTCTGTCATTGACTTGGTGAAGGCCTACCAGCAGATACCAGTCAACTCGGACGACGTGGAGAAGACTGCGATCACTACGCCTTTTGGCTTATTCGAATGTCCTTTTATGTCGTTTGGGCTCAGAAACGCAGCCCAGACCTTTCAACGGTTTATCGACGGTCTGGTACGTGGATTGGATTTTTGTTTCCCGTACATAGACGATCTTCTAGTAGCTTCTAGGAGTAAAGAGGAGCACGAGGAACACTTGCGAGCTCTATTTTCAAGGCTAAACGAGTATGGCGTGGTCGTTAACGTACAGAAATGCACTTTTGGCCAGCCTCAGGTAACTTTCCTTGGATATTCAGTCTCTGGCGAAGGAGTACGACCGCTTGATGAGAAGGTGCACGCTATCCAGCAGTTCCCACCACCACAGACTGTAAGAGGTTTGCGACGATTTTTGGGAATGCTTAACTTTTATCGCCGTTTCCTGAAAAATGCAGCAGAGCACCAAGCACCTCTCAACGACCTCTTGGTCGGACAAGATATGAAAGGCTCCAAGCCCGTTAATTGGACGCCTCATCTGCTTCAAATTTTTGAACTTTGCAAGAAGTGCCTCTCTGATGCAGTAATGCTAGTCCACCCAGTTCCTGAAGCAAAATTGGCACTAGTTACCGACGCGTCCAACATTTCTCTAGGTGCCGTTCTTCAGCAACGTGTAGAAGATACATGGCAACCTTTGGCTTTCTTCTCTAAAAAGATGAATCCTACGCAACAAAGATATAGCGCTTATGATCGTGAACTTCTTGCAGTATACGAGTCCGTTAAACATTTCAGACATATGCTGGAAGCCCGTCACTTCACAATATTCACCGATCATAAACCACTAATATTTGCTTTTCAGCAGAAGGACCAGAAGGGTTCACCTCGTCAAATTAATCAACTTTATTTTATTTCCCAGTTTACTACAGATGTTGAGAATATCTCAGGGCAAGAAAACCTGGTTGCAGACGCTTTGTCCCGTATAGAGGCTGTCAGTTTGCCGGTGGACATCACAACTCTCGCTGCCTCACAAGAAAACGATCCTGAGCTGCTTTACCTACTCGAGGGTAATTCATCTTTAAAACTGGAGAGAGTACTATGTTCAGAGGTACCTATTTATTGTGACATTTCTATGCCTAAACCTCGACCTTTTGTGACAGCTGCCCATAGACGACAGGTCTACGAAACGATACACAGCCTGAGCCACCCTGGTGCCAAAGCTTCTATCAGACTAGTAAGCGAACGATTTATTTGGCCAGGTCTTAAAAAAGATGTTCGTGTATGGGTCAGAGAATGTATAGCTTGTCAAAAATCTAAAGTAACTAGGCATACTGTAGCTCCAGTTGGCAATTATGGACTGCCAGATGCACGATTTTCTGAGGTTCACATGGACTTAATTGGACCACTCCCTATTTCATCAGGCTACAGATATTGTCTCACAGCGATAGACAGATTTACTAGGTGGCCAGAAGTTATACCTCTTACTGATATTACAGCTGAGTCGGTCACCCAGGCGTTCCTGTTCAACTGGATCTCTCGCTACGGTTGCCCGAAGAAGATCGTCACTGACCAAGGCCGGCAGTTTGAATCCCGTCTTTTCCACGGTCTAGCCAAGATGTGCGGGATTAAACTGGCGAGAACAACGGCCTATCACCCAGCGTGCAATGGCATGATCGAACGCATGCATCGTACCTTGAAGGCAGCTATTATGGCCCATGGCGGTAAGGATTGGATTTCTTCCCTACCTATAGTTCTCTTGGGACTACGAGCTGCCTGGAAAGAGGACTTGCAGTGCTCATCGGCAGAGCTGGTGTTTGGAGAGCAGCTACGAATTCCTGGGGAATTTTTCACCTCATCATCTACGGAGGTTGAGTATCCAGACTTTGTTAGCCACCTTCGCCAGAAGATATCCCAGCTGCGCCCTAGTCCAGCATCTCATCACGGACAGCACAAGGTTTTCGTCCACAAGGATTTATTAACCACTTCTCACGTGTTTCTAAGGCAAGATCTACTTCGTGGATCACTAGAACCACCCTATGCCGGTCCTTATAAAGTAATGTCCAGAAATCCCAAGACGTTAGATATTAAAATTGGGGATAAAACTGTAAAAGTTTCAATCGACAGGGTAAAACCCGCATTTATTAGTCAGAAAGACGATGACACGACGACTACGATGATTCGACAAAATGTTGTCAAACCAATTGTTAATATAAACCCAAATGTCATTCTAAATACTCCAGGTACAGTTAGTAAAAGTACGACTACAAACCCATTGCGTACCACTAGATCCGGTAGGGTAGTAAGACTACCGGTACGATTCGACACTCCGTGTTATTCGTAAGGGGGTCCTGTGGGGTCTCCTACTCATCCCACATAAATCTGCGCACATAATTATTAATTTACAGTTTCTTCTATTACCACAATAAGCGGCTGGGCCGTCGCCCGCCGCGCCGCTCAAGCTAGCTGTATGGCGACGTCACGAGGTACCTTCTTCCCCGCCCCGCGCCGCGCAAGTCGCCGTGCTCCGCGCACCGGCCAGTGCCTCGCCCTTGCCGCCGCGCCCGCGCCGGCACCGCGGCGATCCTCGCCGCTGCTGCCGTCGATCACTCCGCGACCCGCCTCGCTTCAACGCACGCGCGCGCTTACCGCTATTTGCTACCTTGCTCATTTGTCCTTTACATTTCATACTATCTATTTTCTATTAATTCTCTCTGTTTTCTATTCCTTTCATAATTGTAATAAACGCATTCAATGAGCATTTCATAACATCACTGTTTCTTCTATCGTTCCCGCGGCGAGAAGCCAAGACCTACCTAGGTACCCTCTAGGCCTGCTATAGATTAAAGCGCCGTTAAATATGTCAAAATGTACGCGTTTGACATCTAAGGTTAGATTTAACGGCCTGTTAATCTTTGATTAGTAACTAACAGAGCATGGTGAAATCAGCTCTTAAACTCACACGCAGTTTATTTTCAAGATTCTATTTGTGTTGGGATGCCAACAGATGGCGCTTTGCGAAATTTCCACTAACATATAATTTTCCCCTCAGGTCAGTTCAGCGACCCTCACCAAGAGAAACTGATGCAATGGATCATATCAGAGGGCAGCGGCGGCGTGTTCGCAGGTTCGATGCCGCTCCTCGCCACCATTCTACTCGTGACGAGGAACGCTATTGTGGCTCATCCGCATTATGAGCACGCACAAGCAAGGTCAGAGAAACAGGAACTTTGATCCCCAGGCACGGTAGATATCCCCTCACATCTCTTAGTACCAAGATCTAACTCCAGATTATTTAAGGACGTCTAAGGGGGTAGTCAGAGGTACGTCCAAACATGTTTGGCACATACCCACATTTAGCAGTAGTTTGTATTCCATACGTGACAGGTTGCAAGCCCATCGCCGCTGTTAGAGTACTAACTGGTTTCCTACCCTAAATTTTCACCCTTCTATCACCAACCCCTATTTTTTAAGGGGCTGACAACTATCAAACAACTTCTCGCTCGCACGTTCCGACATGTTGAAAGATATTAAGTCAATAAACTCATTTTCGAAAAATCGCAATCAACCATTTTGTGTGCAATCACATTGCACACGGTTTAGTAAAAATTACATTTTGATCGATACAAGTTTTCCTACTTAAAAGTTTGCTTATGTACGAAAACTAGTAAAGTAAACTTTTAAGTAGGAATTCCTATAGGCCTATTCATTGAAGAATTCCGTTGAACAGACCTTGGCTCCATCATCAGACCTGGTCGTTGTCACCATTTTATGAGAACTGAGTACCTCCTTAATTTATTTCAAGAAAAAAAATAAGAAAAAGCAAAGGAACAGGGCGACCAATAGAAAAACCTTGATGCCAACGAAACTCTTAGAGATGGGAGCTCTTGGATCGCTGGTTATCTTAATTTAGCTTTTTTGTTGTATCTCAAACACCGAGCGACCCAGAAAAAAAATTAAAATTGTTTTGGAATGTCAAAACAAAGCCCTTTCATATGACATGTAACTTGATTTTTTTATGTAACTTTTTTTATTTTTGCCCCTTTAAAAAACCCCAAATCTTAATAACCCTTCATCCAATTTTACTCATATACTTACCAGTAAATTTCTCAAGTACAAGCTATCGACTTATCAAATTTCATGCAGATCGGATCAACGGTTCTAAAGTTATCGCCAGACAAACATACATACATACATAAAATGCCAAATCGCCTAAGTTGAAACTAAAATCTTCGTTCGCTTCGCTCACTCGATCAATTATATTCCAGACAGAGGGCATACTCCGTGTACAAAACCTACGGCAGATTCTCAGCTGAGGAGTTGTATGAAGAGCTGAGTAAGCTGCGAGCCACGCATCTTGTCGTGGAAACCAAATACTGTTACGGCTTGAGCAGGTAACTATATTGTTGGCAGCCTTCACAGCTCAGTTGGTATTAGCTCTGCCTTCTGCGCCGTAGGCCGTGGGTTCGATCCCCGCACACAGAACTAACAATTGTGTGATGAATACCCCGTTTGCACTCAGTCCATGTGCATGGAAATGTGCTGAGACATGGACAGGGACTTGGGCAATGCGAGAATGTAAACAGGCCACTTCCATGTCCACTCGCGTTGTGTTGTGAACACACATTGCCGGCGACGCTGCCGCAGACATATGGACGGCAACATTTCCGTCCACGCGAATGGCAGCGCGAATGTCTAAATGTAAACGCGGTAATATATGTTTGTTCTCTGTCTGGGTGTTATTACATACTATACGCAAGTATGTATTTTCAAAAAACTCTATTTATTAAATATTGGTGGGCTTTCCAAACAGCACTATCTAGCCCCAAACTAAGCCAAAGCTTGTAATATGGGAACCAGATAGCTGATATAATACATAATATATACTTTTTTGTTTGTAAATACATACTTATAATATATAATAACACCCAGACAGAGAACAAACATCTATGTTCATCACACAAATGTTTGTTCTCGGTGGGTATCGAACCCACGGCCTACGGCACAGAAGGCAGAGCTACTACCAACTGAGCTGTGAAGGCTGTCAGTGTTTTATATCAGCTCTCTGGTTGCGATATAACAAGCTTTGGCTTAGTTTGGGGCTAGATAGTGCTGCGTGAAAAGTCCACCAATATTTATTTACTAAACATTTAATTGTTCACCCGAATAGGGCAGACTGTTTGTACTATTTATATACTCACCACCTTATACATTCAACTTTTTACAATAAAGAATCTGAATCGTTTTCAGTACAGGCTGTTCGTTCCTCATTCATTCATTCGTTCGTTTACAGCAAAGGCTATTCGTTCCTCATTCATTCGTTCGTACTTTCTTCGATATATGGAACACAGAGTACTTTGTTATAATTGAAATAGAGGTACAACTCAGCTAAAAAATCGGGTAATACAAAGTGTCGCACTCTGGTCGAAGGTTTTGGAACTAATGCCAACACAGTATGTACGTAGGTAGGTAGAATGTGGATACTAGTCTTTTTGCCACGAGATGTTCAGAATTTTAAATACTGCCATCTATGCAAAGGTTTTGGAGTTACTTCACATTTTAGTGACGTAAGCGGTTACCCGTTTGACACTACTATGATTGTCAACCCTGATATGGAACGTGGAAGTGGCCTTAACCAGTAACCATTCCTGTATGGTGTGCAATTTATTTATTTATTTATTACATAAATGATAGTAAGATAAGCAATGAAGTATTTTCATTCATTCAATCGTTCGTTTCCAGCAAAGGCTGTTCGTTCCTCGACATATGGGACGTGGAAGTGGGCAGGCGCGGCCCCTCGCTGTGCCACTCGCTGCTGCGCGGGAGAGCGCCGCATTTCTACCCGCTGTACCGCGACGCTTACTACGCCGTCTACAAAATACACGATTATAGCGTACGGTGAGTAAATCTACATTATGGGGCTGACAACCATCAAACAACTTCTCGCTCGCACGTTTCGAAATGTTAATATTAGATTAGTAGATAGTAAGTGCTGTAAGGCATCAATTGCAGCCCGAGATATTTAGGCGCACGCGCGCAGCGATGGCGCCTATAGTTCGAGGGTGCAATTGATGCTTACACCCGAGCTAACTATTCTGCTTTACATCTCGATTGTGAGGTAAGTAGAAAAAAACCGGCGTTACAAGTGAAAGTTTTCTATTCCCGCCTTTTTTCATTCAAAAAGAACTTTTTAAGTTTTAATTTTTCAGAACTTTTTTTTTTTTTAAGAGCGAAATTGAGCTTTGCCGTTCGATACTTAAAATTGATGACTATTATACTCACACGAAGACAAGGCTGAATAGCAAAGCGACCTCTTTGGTCATTGGGCTGAATGCATGATGTCTATTGCCAGTATGATGGTTAGATGTACGCGAACTTTTTGAAAGAAAGAAGTGTTTTTTTTAATAACTTACCGCCTTAGGGCTTTTCTAGCTACATTATTACCCTAGAGCGCTAATTAGTCACCTACAAGCCCCATTTGGCCAAATAAGCCAATAAGAACCTACTTACCGAACATGAGAGATGTAAAATATATTATTATAGTGTACGGTGAGTAAAAATACATTATTACAGCGTAAGGTGAGGGGCCGTTCAAGTATTACGTAAGCAGATTTATTACAATTATTTACCCCCCCCCCCATCCCCCTTGTCAGCAAAAGTAAGCAAAGCTCTTACGTAAACATTGGTATATGCATTTATCTTTTAAGGGCGAAGAAAAGAGCTAATGTGACTCTCGCTCGCACGTTTCGACATGTTGAAAGATATAAAATCACAAAACTCATTTTCGAAAAATCTCAATCAACCATTTGAGAATGAGAACCTTTGAGAATCCCCTCTTTTCTGTGGTCTTAAAGTACGCTAACTAAATAATATTATTTTATTACAGGTACATGCCGCGTAGTTTTGACACCTGACATACGCTGATTGGTGACGTCACGCGCCCAGATTCTGACTGAATAGCATTTAACTAAAAAAAGTATTATTTTTCATTATAAAAATCTCCAATCACTTGGTATCTTGAACTAGTCGCATTGTATAGGAACCTTTTATAATTTGACAAAATAGTATGCTGGGAGGTGTTTTTTTAACAAATAGTTGGTGGAACGAGCAGATGGCCCGCCTGATGTTAAGTGGTAACCATCACCTATAACAAAGCATTGCCTCGTAAGTCACGCACGATAGCAACGTGCCCTACAATGCACTGCCCTGCGTCCATCAACTTGAGGCATGCAGATGTTAAGCCTCATGTGCCTGTAATTACACCTGCAACCACACTCTTCAAACCGAAACACAGCGTTGATGCTTGGCGGCAGAAAAAGGCGTGGTGGTAGTACTTCCTCGAACGAGGCCTTCACAGAGAGCTCTACTACGCTTAAAGCTAAGTGAATCTAGGTGCCAGAACCACCCAACCAAAGCCTAGAAGAACAGGCACCAAACTTACGGCTTGGTTCCTACCTTTCTTTTGTATGATCCTTGTTACAATGTTGTTTATGTCCTTGTCAATACAATATTGAAGCTCATTTCCACTTCACCTTGTTAATTTTACGAGCTATGTTTTACCTTGTAAAAAAAAAGACGTTTTAAAGTGATCATTGTGATTTTATTGAATAAATACCTTCTGAATTTGACTTTGAAGTGGCAATGGGCAGGTCATATAGGTCGAATATCGTGGAAAGTCGTGTAGAAGGCTCAGAATCGTTCTTCCTGGAAATGTGTAGAACAGGCCTGTGTAAAAACTAAATTAATAAGAAACAAATTACTTTGTCCAAATATTTATCCCATTTTTTTACGTGTAGGATTCAGACTAAACAGAAAATAAGTCTCGATGTGACCGAGATTTTATCCCGTCGGGTCACAATGTGACACGGCGAGATAATAATTATCTATTATCTTAAATGCAAGCTATTATCAAAAATAAACCGGTATACCTAATTTTTAAGAAATTTATGTAAATAATAATAAGAATCGACGGTAAAAAAAAGATTTAATCCTGTTAGTTCACAATGTGACACGGAGCGTTAATAATTGTTTATTATCTTAAATACAAGCTATTATCAAAAATAAGCCGGTATACCTAATTTTAAAGAAATTTATATAAATAATAATAAGAATCGACGGTAAAAAAAAGATTTAATCCCGTTAGGTCACAATGTGACACGGCGAGATAATAATTATATATTAACTTAAATGCAAGCTATTATAAAAAATAAGTCAGAATAAGAATTTATTTTTGAGAAATATATTCACTCATGGGTCATGGTTTTACGGTAGCCTTAAAGATTTATAAGTTAGCTAAACTCTGTTGAAATATAGAAACGAATCACAAAAGGTGGCCCTCTGACTCACACACACTTTGGTATTAGTTATGGGCATCCATTAATTACTTGATGTGGTTTTTGGCGATTTTTCGACCCCCCCTCCCCTTGGTCAGATTACGTGAGATTTTGCTCGACCCCCTCCCCCACCTCAAAGCACATCATCATCATCATCTACCTATTGCAGTCCACTGTTGGACATAGGTCTCTCCCATGGCGCGCCACTGAGCCCGGTCTTCGGCTCTCCCCATCCAGTTTTTGCCCGCCACCCTGCGCAAGTCGTCACTTCATCTAGTCGGAGGGCGTCCCACACTACGTTTGCCTAAGCGCGGTCTCCACTCTAGAACTCGTTTATCCCAACGGTTATCGGTTCTTCGGCAGACATGACCAGCCCACTGCCACTTCAACTTGCTAACTCTTCGGGCTATGTCGACAACTTTGGTGCTCTGTCGAATGACCTCATTACGAATCTTGTCTCTCAAAGAGACTCCGAGCATAGCCCGCTCCATAGCTCGCTGAGCGACTTTTAATTTATGGACTCGTCCTACCGTGAGTGTCCACCTCAAAGCACACGTGAGATTTATCAAAACTAGTATTTTTTCATTTTATTAAATTAATGTGTGCTTGTATTAATAAAAACATAATTATTTTTGTTTAAGACTAGATGTTTCAGTAAAACAAATAACCTAGTTTTCTCGCCATTTTACACTGTTAAATAAAAAATTACGTAATATTTGCCGAAACACCTAATCTCCCTCACGTGAGATCGGGTGAGGTTCTGCTCGACCCCCTCCCACCTCTAAACGCCCCACGTAATTATTACGCCCACTTACCTCACTCTCGAGAGTATAGATTTACGCCGCCATTTGAGATTCGTTTGTTTATTCCCGGGTAATAAGTTTTATTGTTTACTGGGTAAGGTGTTGGAATAAAAGGTGTTCTGTCATTTGCCAAGATAAAATACTCTTCTCCACTAATTATATCGAATGTTCTACTATAGTTTGGCAAAATAGTCTTTGAAAATGAGGGGCACAACTTTCCGTACATTTTGGACGTTCAGACTTTTTTGCCGAGCTGTATGTACGTCTAACTCTATCGAGCGTGTTGTGATTTTCTATAGGTAAGTGTAGATAGGTTAGTTAGAAATAAAATAATGTCAAAAAATATCAATAAAATATATTCTAGTAAAGTACAAAAGTTTTATTTGAACACTAGTTTCTGCTCGTGTGATGTGATGTCTTATATTTGTTTTCATAATTGTTTTTTTCCCCGCCAGTGAAGAAATCTAATATTATTACCATTTAATTACCTCTCACTTGCGCACTTGCAATAGCGCAGCCATTTAAGATTCGCTTCTCTTTTATTGCCTAGATTAGATGCCTTTGATTCCTTGAGCATTGGTACAATTGGAGTTATTGATACTGGATAGGGACCGTCCATTAATCACGTGAGGCTTGAAAGGGGGGGGAGGGGGTTCAGCAAAAATCACGAAATATCACAAAGGAGGAGGGGGTGTGGTAAGATATCACGTTATTTTCAATTTTTTGTCAAACGCGCGTTTTTTAAACCGAAAAGCGGCTTTCTGTCTAGACATTTTTGTCGTGGTCCTTAATTTAAAATTAGATTATACTTTATATTGTCTTTAATAATATTCTAATAATTTTAAGATTCTTTTTAGGTACCTACTAAAAATACACGTGATTTTGGGTGGGGGCGGGGGGGTTTAGTCTTAAACCTCACAACGTTAAACCCCCCAATGGGGGTTTCAAAAAAGCTAAAAAAACATCACGTGATTAATGGACAGCCCCATTGCTGGTTTTATATCAAGGATCACACAGTTCATATCTTTCCATACACTCAATCAGCCAGCCAATAGGTAAAGCTTTGATGTGCTGCATATTGTACATTGGCTCATACATATCTTTGAATATAATATAGTGAGAACAGTTCACCAGCTTTCCATGCTTCTGAGCATGGTAGGGGACCATCTTCTCTTGCTCTGGAATGGACTCCGGGTTGGGCACTCTTCGTAGAACCACTCCACCAGCATCTGTTATCAACTTAGTTAATATTGGCTTGGTTACAACTAAGCTAGAGGATATACTATATGAGGTATTAAAATTGTGCAGATAGAAGTGACATCCGTTGAAGAGACCTGGAAGTTGCTTATACTTGTTGTAGCGAGCTGTTTTAGGTCCTTGATACATTTTTGGACCAATCCCTTTAACCTCATATTTCTCGAATGGTTCAAGGTTTTCTTCTGTTGATTTTGTGAGCCATTGAGATGAGAGAACCCAGATAGAGCCCAGTATACCCTGTAAGACCTCCATGCTTGAGACGCATGAACCGTTATCTTCCGCATCGACAATCAAATGTGTGACTCTTTTGGTGAATTTGGCTTCCATGTGCAGGTTGCTGTGACTTTTAATCAGCGTCTTCAACTTACTCAGCACCGATCGGAACTGGGACACGCAGTAAACACGGATATCATCAGAATCTAACTCGGTGTATACTGTAGCGATGTGGCTAATGTTAACACTCTGTGTTTGTATCAGATGGTCAGCAGCCAGCAGTATAGAGTTCTTCGTATCAGTGCCTGCTAGCTGAAATGGTGTCTCGCCTTTGCAGTTGCGCATGTTTATATCTGCTCCGTTCATCACTAACTCTTCTATGATACCCACATGCTTATACCTGACTGCTTCGTGTAATGGTGTCTCGTTACCCTGTCCTGGAACATTGATTAATGTGTTGTATTGCAGTAAGAGCCGTACAAGATCCAGTCGGCCATTTTGAACAACTTCATGCAATGGTGTCCATCCTGCATTGTCTTTTGTGTTGGTATTGGCTCCTTGGTCCAGTAGCTCAGTGATGCGGTCCACTTTGCCGAGCCTACACGCAATGTGCAGTGAAGTCTCGCCCTTATTATTCCGCTTCTCCAGCGCCTTGTTTATATTATTTGAACACAGAGACACATTAGCTTTGCTCCTGCTAGCATTCGCTTTTGAGCGGTTTGTGCTGTCGGACAAGGCCACTTTAGCCGCCGATTCAATGTTTGAAGTACGTTTTAGAGCCTGTAATGTTCGCTTCGCTGGTTTCGATTTCGGTTCATTGTCATTTCCTAAAGAGGCTACCATTTTAGCTATCTCCCTAGCAGACTCGACACAGCTGGCGAGACGTTCGTCTGAGAATGTGGTACATCCCTGTAGGCTTGTGTTACAAGTAGGACAGGATTTAAGGGCTGCGAAGTGCTCAGAACAGATTATGTGGAAGCATTTACTTAGGGTGACCGGCTCATTGCAGAGTTCGAAGCAAACGCCGCAAGTGTAGTCTTGTTTCACAGCTTCTAGCGCTTGTTTAAAGTTTTCTATGTCAACAGAAGACATTTTGCACCGAACCAAAATGAACCGAGAAACTTTTAATTTTCTTTCGCAAAGTTTTGAAAAACTTGTTTTGTTTGTTTCAGTGCTGCCAGTTCTTAATTTCATTTTACAGTGTTGCCGTTTTTTATTTTGAGAAAATGCTAGAACTTGCTCCAGATAATGCTAAAAAATGCTAAATCTTGTTTCAAAAATGCTAAAAAGCATGCTAAAATCCAAATTTTGTTATCAACCTACCTGTGCCCACGATTTCAAACGCGTGCGTGATGCGTAAGACCATTTTTCGGTTTAGCAGTAGCCTTACATATTATTCTAGGCTTTTTACGTTATCGTTACACACCAAATGATAGGTAAATCAAGGTAAATCCATCATTCATCCGTTTCAGCACCGAGTGGTAACGAAAACACTATAAATACCTATTTACACAATTTGCAACATTTCTGATGATATTAGGTTATGAAAGACAAGAAAGGTGAATACTATAGAACATTTGGTCGCTTTATTCATTTTAATCCAAATTAAACAATATTCCTAAATCATCGTCATGTTCATCAGTTTTGGCTTGTGATGTCGATGGGCCACTTTCAACATCCACACTCATCGGTAATAATTGTATCTTTTATTCCTCGAATGTGTCTCAATATTTCTTCAGGTACCTACATTTTATGAATACGTACGTAAAAACAATCACAAACGAATATCGGGGAAGTGGGTTCCTTTAGAAAGTTGCCATACCCCTATTAAATCTTTTGAGATTGACTTTTGATTTGAAATGCCAAAATATGCAATATGCTAAATGCAAAATTTTCATGCTAAGGAGTCCAGAAATATGCTAAATTTAGCACTAAAAATGCTAAAACGGCAACACTGTCATTTTACCCTATGCCTTGGTGTGAATATGAAAAAAATACCCTAAAGTTTATCTTTACGACAAACTTACATAATACATACTTATTGCATTTAAATTTTACTAAAAAAGTATAGGGGGAATTACAGATGAATAAAATTTTCATTTTATTGAATTTTATTATAAATCGATACAAGTTTTCCTACTTAAAAGTTTGCTAAGTACTAGTAAAGCAAACTTTTGAGTAGGAAAACATGACAATGTATCGATCAAAATGAAATTTTTATTAAACTATGTGCAATGTGATTGCACTCAAGATGGTTAATTGCGATTTTTCGAAAATGAGTTCAGTGATTTTATATCTTTCAACATGTCGAAACGTGCGAGTGAGAGTCAAATTAGCTCTTGTCTTCGCCATAATGAGCAGCGATGCGGTACTTTTCATCTTACAATCAACTTGGGCGATTTGGCATTTTATGTATGTACCTATGTATGTTTGTGACACCATAACTTTCGAACCGTTTTGTTGATCCGGTCTGCATTAAATTTGATAAGACGATAGCTTGTACTCGAGAAATTTACTGGTAAGTATATGAGTAACATCGGATGAAGGGTAATTAAGTTATGGGGTTTTTATGGGGGCAATAATAAAAAAGATAATCCATAATCACACCAACAAGGTTAGGGTAAATTTGACGAAGCATAGGGTAAAGTGAAATTAAGAACTGGCAGCACTGACCCCTGCCTGGCACCACTGTGTATTTAATGAGGTCAGTGCCTGGCACTGTGACATAGATTAATGATTTATGCACTGTGAGGATTTATTTAGTTAGTTAGTACAAGTCCGGTTATTGTACGACATGATAATGTGTAGCACGATAATGTACAGCATGTATTTGGAATCCACTTTGGTACCTTTTTGGATTCGTTTTATCTGTATTAATGTACAGCATGATAATTGGAAGCCACTTTGGTACCGTAAAAAATAATTTCTGGCACTTCGGCGGCCGCTGCCGCGTCATGCTCGCTTTGCTCGCTCGCCTCGTACGTAATTTATATGTTTCAACATAACCTAACCAATCCGACTCAACGGTACTAAAGTGGCTTCCAATTATCATGCTGTACATTATCTGGGTGTACATTATTGACACGTGACGATATTGCACAGCATGTTATTGTACGGGATGATAATGTACACCCAATAATTCAAACCAGTGGACACGGATTATCTGGGTGTGCATTATCGTGCTGTGCAATATCATGCTGTACATTATTTGGCCGTACATTATTGGAGTTAGGTTATGTTGAAACATATAAATTACGCACGAGGCGAGCGAGCAAAGCGAGCGTGCCGCGGCAGCGGCCGCCGAAGTGCCAGAAATTATTTTTTACGGTACCAAAGTGGCTTCCAATTATCATGCTGTACATTAACGTGCTGTACATTATCATGCTGTGTATTATCTGGCTGCACAATAACTACACGTGACAATAATGCACATCCAGATAATGCACACCCCGATAATGTACACCCAGATAAAATGAATCCAAAAAGGTACCAAAGTGGATTCCAAATATCATGTTGTACATTATCATGTCGTACAATAACCGGACTCTCTGTCTTCTGTCTTGATCCATATACACGGTAATTACCGTAGATGCACCGTAATCTGACATAATCTACGGTCAACGGTAAACGTGCATTACCGTGTCGTAATTCTACCGTAATAAGGTGATGAATAACTTTTCGCATTTTTGATATTTTTTTGATTACGTGTAACGAAACGTAACTTTTTAAAACACAAAATTTTAGATGGCAGCACTCAGCACCTAGTTCAGGGGAAAAACCCTACTGTTTACTTTTTATGTAGGCTATTTTTACTCACACATCGAACGTCACACCTTCGCAGTTTATTTTATTTTCGTCCTTATTTACCGCTATGGAAAAGAAAGAATGAAACAACATTTTCAGTTTGGTCAGTGTGAGTAAATTAGGTAAGGTAGGGTGGGTATGTACTAGGGCATGCTCCCGGTACTGATCAGTATCGAAATTACCGGGAATTTCGATACTGATCAGTACCGGTACTCCACAAAGCAAGTACCGGTACTTTCGATACTCGATATCACTCATAAACTGTCGATGTTTTCTAGTACGATATACATCAATTTCCATAAATAAAGACTAGCACTAACACAAAACATGTAACAATTAATAATAAGTAGGTATAAAAAATTAAATTTTGATTGTAATTTAATTATTGCTTTTAAATTCCCTTTAAATTTGTTTTTTATCTACTTATTTACCAATTTTACCATACACTTAAACATTACACGGTAATTACGGTAAATTTTTAACTGACACACCGTAAAACACCGTATTTTCACCCTGGCAATACGGTACGGTACGGTAATCCTTTATTTTTATATGGAGCTGGAGACACTGCCTGGCCGAGTCCGGTTATTGTACGACATGATAATGTACAGCACGATAATGTACAGCATGATAATTGGAATCCACTTTGGTACCTTTTTGGATTCGTTTTATCGGGTGTACATTATCGGGGTGTGCATTATCTGGATGTGCAATATGTCACGTGTCAATAATGTACAGCCAGCTAATGTACAACATGATATTGTACAGCACGATAATGTACAGCACGATAATTGGAAGCCAATTTAGTACCTCGAAGCTATGCCTCGTTTTCATGTGCGAGATGTGTTCAAGTGCGACTGTCTTGCTGCTTGCTTTGTTTGCTTTAATAAAATTCAAGAAGAAGTTTTTGGATTTCTTCAAATCAAAACATGCCTGAATGCATGTTTTGTTTAGTTATTTATTTTGTTGTTTCTAGTATTTTTAGTGGTGCTACTAGTAGGTACCGTATGCAGTGATTATTTTCAGAAACAGAAATTCGAGAGGTCTAAACTTTCGATAAATGTTGTTGTATATTGACTGAAAATAGGAACATTATGAACGCATTAACATAAATATCTGGTGTATTCATCATCAATACATCAACAAGCAGCAAAAAATAACTATACATATTCAGGATGATTTCTGCAGGGGAAATGTCTTTTATTTATGGCAAACGCCTACACACCCAGTGAGTAAGGATAATCAACTTTGAGTTCCTACGAACCTGGTAATAGAATACGAAAAATCAGAAAAGAGAAGTCTGATTATAATTTTATGAACAAGGTTTCTTCTCTGTAGTAACAGAGGATAAGAAAATGGTGTTCTTTGTCGGAATCATGATAATTAGTACCTATGAGAAGAATTGGTGAAGAGAGCTACCAATACACTTGATGCCACCGTTGTCCGGCACACGATATGCAGCATCCACTAACTCTTATAATAATTACAACTGGAGTTTACACAGAGGACTATTAGAGGGTTGCAGAGTTGTTGTTGAATTTGTATACCATGTAGTGTTTCTCGATTGACCTGGCCTTTTAAATATACCTACTTACTCTACATAGTATGGTAATAAATTGGTGTATGAAATTATGGAATAGGTAGTAAAGTTGTAAATTAAACATGAACATGAAATCCATACCTATATAATTTTAATGTACCTATTTCAAGACAGACTCTGAAACTATGTTGTGTTATATACTACTTTATGTATTTTTAATAAATAAATAAATTTAAGTATAATGTTGATTTTGAATATGACCTAGGTAGGTACCTATAGTATTTCAATAGTAGTAGTAGTTTGTTAGCTTGCGTGCTCACCTAGCATTGCAACCATAAAACCAAAGAGATAATGGACAAGACAATAATCAAATCAAAAAACATTTATATTGTGTCACAAAAACATTGGTAAAATATAAGAATAATATTGGTTAGCACAACAAAATTGGTTGTCACTCAGTTTTATGGATTAGAATTAGTTTAAAAGGAGAAGCACTCGCTGGAGTGTACCTTCTAAAAGACAAACGACCCACCACAAACCTGCTCATAGTCTGAAGACTGATCGCAGATGAAATTGGAACAAAAAAAAAACTCAGTTTTATGCTGTAATAGAGTTTGATACACTAGTATGATTGGTTTTAATATATCATGTTTAGGTATAGGTAAATCTAGATATTGCAAATATTCCGAAAACATACCTAATCAATATTTTGAATCTCATCAACATTATTGATTTTGTGGACAGACATGTCTATGCTGGTCTACCTATATTATTCAGGTAGTCCAGGGTGGCATCTTATAGATTGCTCAGGGCATAGGGGTACAGTGGACCATTAAATGTGATATGGATTTAGGATCATTGCTACCTTCACAGCATTAATCCTCAGTGCAGCGTCATACTTATGCTCAAGTCGAGCCTGCAGAGGCTGCAGAGGCAAGTGAATGAAATAAACAAAGATCTTCATGACAACTTGGGTAGGTAATTTGGAATTTTAAGTTTGTCTAAGCATAACTTTTGAACCATTGATCCAATCTGCATGAAATTTGGGAGGAAGGTTGACAGTTTTTATTTGAAAAATTTATTGGTAGTAAGTACCTACCTACCTATAAATCAAACAACTTCTCACTTGCAAAATTTCAACAGAAATATTTAGAGGATGTTCCAGGTATACCATACCATACCATACCATAGATAGTAAGGGGTAGACAGAGGCAAGTCCAAATAAGGTGTTCGGTAGGGATGTGAAAAAATAATCGTTTTTTTTAAAGATAAAAATCGATTTTAATAATCGATTTTAAAATTACAAATAATCGATTAGCAATCTATTTTTTATATATTCATAAAACTGAAAATCATGCTAAAAAAACAATCGATTAATTAAAAATCGATTTATTATGTAGAATGTCACATCCCTAGTGTTCGGGATATTTTGTAGGCACCTTGTTTGCATCGCAGTGAGTAGGTATGTCAATATCAGAACTATCCCTTTCGCAATGACTCAACTCCCACTCCACTCACATTCTCCCTGCCATACCAGCCATTTTATTCCTATATAGATAGGGTCTATTTTAGAAAATCTTAATCAATTAATTTACTAAATGAATTTTAATTGTTTCTCTAGAAAATAAGATTGAATTTCCAAAACTACTATTTTGTCACTCATGATCTGTGGAGCTGTTTTCAGGTCTACACATAAATGTGATACAGAGCTAGCCGTGGGTAGAAGGAGTCAGACGTACGCGTCTGGAGCGGCTCATACCGTAGTGAGCGCGTAAGTACCGGCTCTATTTCTTTTGGAGCGGCTCAACAGCTCTCATGCCTAATATAAATTTTATTCCTAGGTAGATAGGGTCTATATTACAAAAAAGATATCCAGATCAAAAATTTTGCTAAATGAATTTGAATTTTTTCGTCTAGATAATAAGATCTAATTTCCAATGCTGCATTTTTGGAGCCGCTCATCTGTGGAGCGGTTCTCAGGGTCTACTCAAAATTGTGATACACAACTCAAACGGTTCAAAGATTGGTTTTATGATAAATAGAACCCTGAACCGTTTGAGTAGAATATTTATTTTGATTCATTGGGAGGTTTGCTACGTACTCGAACCGTTGAATCGTTTGAAGTAATATCTGCGCAGGCGAATGACTTATGAAGTAAGGATGAATTGAACAACAGAAAATCTTGATGCAAATTATTTACCACATTATTTTAATTATTTATTTATACGGTTGTGTACATTATAAATAAGGTTCATTTTACAAAGTTAACTAAATTTACTTGAGGGTTTTTTCGGCTGCCCGTGGATTCTCTCACGCGGTAGCAATGATTGCTTACATAATTTTTGAAGGAATATTTTCCGATTAGGAACGCCACACAATAATAATAAAATGTGATATTAATAGAAAATGTAGCAATACGGTGGTAAATAATTTGCTTCAACATTTTTATTGTTGTTCTTTTATTGAAGAAGGTTCATTTTACAAAGTTGAACTAAATTTACTTGATGATTATTTCATCTGCCCGTGGCTTCACTCACGCGGTAGCAATGATTACTAACATAATTTTTGAAGGATTTTTCCCGATTAGAAACTTTACACAATATTATTAGAATAAAAAAAATAATGCTTTCGTAAATAGGTAGGATAGGATAGTAATTTCGATCTATTACTACCGACCATACATACATAAATAAAGTTAGATACTTGGTACATAAATTACTTAAAAACTAGGTTATAAGTTGCAGAAGGACTTATTTACATATACCTAGTCTTTCTTTTATACAATTCGTCAGGTAGTACTACACATCATGCCTATTTCTACCGCCAAGCATCGTTGCTGCGTTTCTTGTGTTTCGTCGTGTGTGTGTGGTTTGACACCTCAGGCTTGCCGGTAGAATTACAGTTAAATGAGTCGTCTGCAATAACGTCTGTACGTTACGTTAAGTTGATGGATGAACAGTGCATCGTAGGACACGTATAAATATTGCGTGACTTGCGAGCTTTGATAAAGATGATGTTTACGATTTAACATCAGGTAGGTTATCAACATCTGCTTGTTCTGATGAGATTTATTTTAAACATTATAATGTATATACAAATGTATATTGTAATGTATATGTATACCTATACATGGAACATACAGATGACCTGATGTTGAGTGGAAAAAAATAAAACTCTTTATTTTACAAAGCCTCGCAAGGTTATGGTGACTTTGAAAAACCCTCCCAAATGAGGCCAATATTAAAAAATGGAATTATTCAAGCTTTTTATGAAGGTCACTTCATAAAGGTAACTAGAAGTAGGTAAGTAAGTTAGCTAACATAGTCGTGTCTTCGCGGATCCTGTAATTGCTCGATGGTTGCTTGAAGTCTTTGAAGTTACAGTGCCACAAAGTCCAGATATGTTTGTGGCACTGTACTGTAGTACCCTGAAATTCTGAGCCGTTTGAACCACGGTTCAACTTCTTTCATTTATGTTTGGACTTTTTTCTGACTACCGCCTACTAACTCGGTATGGTAACCAAGTTTCAACTGAATTGGCCTTATATTACTAATAATATAAAATTATATAATATTTTACGTTTTGGGCTCGTTCATTTTTCTACAAAACTATGTTACATAAAGTCTTATAAATTATTCGTCTGATGGTTCGTATGAAAGGTCGGACAGTGGAAATGTTTATAAATGTAATACTCAGACAAAATAAAAAAGTAGTACTTTTTTATTTTGTCTGAGGCCGGCCATAGAAAAAATTATAGTTAGTATTGCGCGAGCGCTGCGTTTCGTTTCAAATGAGACAAACATTTAAGAATGGTTCTCGGGTCAGTAGTAAGTAGTATTAGGCTAGTACAGATAAAGGGTAACCAATTATCATCCTTTTTTTGGGATATTCTTTTTAATTAATTATTTTGAGTTTTAGCTACATCTAAGTGATCAGTAACAGACACTGATCATATAGTTCATTTTTGTTTGGTAATTACAAAATAGTGGTGTATTATACTGTACCTACACAGGCCCGACCACGGGTCCATATATTGATGAAACAGCTCCTTTATCAAAAAACGAACTTTCATTGAAACAACACTTGAAACTTTGTTTCAATATTTATTGACTTTTGATGGTCACTGTGCTTACTAGGGTTTCCACCTTTTTGCAGTTAAAGTACATTGGTTATTATAGGTAAGAAAAAAAAAGTACATAGTATCAAAATAAAGTACAAATTTTTTAGGTACAATTTGAGGTTAGGTTGTGTTTAGAAATTGTTAAAAACGAGTGCTTAAGTGATGTGGCGCTGGCGAGAGGCGAAATCGATTCAGCATCAATCGTTAAAGTCGTTTAACGAAAAAATACTTACGACTAAACTATTCAAAATCCCAAAGAAATTAAATCATGCGAAATAAAGTATTTTGGTGTACTTTATTGTTCTCATAAAGTATAGAATACAATTACCTGAAATAAAGTACAATACTTTATTATAAAGTACGGGTGGCAACCCTAGTGCTTACCTACCTACTTATGACGATTGGAATCATATCGCTCTTGTTTTCTACCTACATCATACCAAACTGAAACAGGTTCACTGCCCCCCCTCTCCTCGTAGATATCCCCTCAGATCTTTTAGTACCAAGTAAGTAGGTACTTACCTAAAACTCATGATTTTTTTTAGAACGTTTATGGGAGGTAGTCAGACGTAGGTACATCCAAACATGACATTTGGTATCATGAAAAATATAGGTACATACCTACCTACATACCCTCAATTTGCAGTAGTTGGTATACCATACGTGACAGGTAGCAAGCCCATCGCCGCTGTTAGAATACTAACTGGTTTCCTCACTATGTTTTCGTTCAACGTTTAAAACCACTGACATTGCGCACATAAATTTTTCGATAGGAAATATCCATTGGTGCACGACTGGATTTGAAACTGGATCCTATCGTATACTTACTATCGTAAACTAAAGTTCAACTAAGGCATAAACTTGGGAACAGTACGAATGTACTGTAGAACCCACCTAGGGTTCTAGTAAGAAGTGGTCTAGCCTTGATGTAATATCTACTAGATCTACGTTAGGCTAAGTAAGTAGGTATAGGATGGGTACGAATTAGGGCATGAATACCGGAATCCCGTAATACCGAAATACCGGGATCCGAACAATGCCGGTATTGAAGGAAATCAATACCGGCATTGTTCGGTATTGAAATCGAATAATCAATATCGAATGTTGGGTGCAATTAGGCATATTAAATTAAAATAAAATAATAGAATTTATTATTGATTGATAACAATGTCAAAATTTGAATAGTAGATTGTTTACCAAGGGAGCAAACAACTATTTTTATGGCGAGAGTGTTTTTTGAAACCAGAGCGGAGCGAAGGATTCTAAAGTAGAATCCTAAGCGTAGCGAGGGATTCGAAGTACTTCACTCGAGCTTAAAATAGTGTTGCTCCCGAGGTGGACACTCTACTTTTTATCACCCTCTATGAGAAAATAGCTTAGTGCAAGTTATGAATAATCATAGTCACGAAGTCACAAAGTCACAAAGTCCCAAAGTCACGAAGTCACAAAGTCACAAAGTCACGAAGTCACATAGTCATATTGTCACATTGTCACATAGTCATAATCATGTATTCATTGTAATTTTATTTATTTTCATAAAACTAAGTAAAATCTGAATTTGAGTAAACAATTGTGAACAAAGGTGGAATGCGCGTTTCACGTGTTTTTGTTTATTTTTATTTAGTTCAGGCGCTTTTTTTTAATTATAAAGCCTGCTTGTTTAAACAGTGTTCGTGATCTCTTTGGTGATTAGCACATTCCAAATTCAAATCACATTACCACCCTTGGGATCAAAGTGCTATTTTGCTGCCTGTTTTCGAAGAGCAAACTATCTCCTTTCGAATTGATGTGATAAAAAGTTAATTACCTATTGAGTTTTAGTCAACATTACCATTTCTTAGTTAAAAATAGAGGAGTCCATCCAACTAAAGCTTATGAATATCTGATGCGTATTTTGCTAACAAGCGTTGAGACCTGAGAGTGAGCGAATATTTTCTTCTGCGGGATACTTTTGTAACCGATTAATAAGTAAAATCTCTCAGATAAAATGCTAGATTCTCTTTCACATTACGAATATTGAGAACACATTAACAAGAAGAACGTTTTTTGACCAAATAATAATGACGTTAATGATGAGTTGATTATTGTCTAGGTACCTATAATCTTATTACAAGCCAAAATTGGTTACTACAGTCATCTTAGAGCACACGATAGACAAATCAATAAACAAGCAGTAACATAACAATGTCGCCGTTGTCGAAACCGGCCTGGACGACATCATCATCATTACGTGTAGGTAATGATAAAAAATGTTATTTAATTTTTTTAAGCTACAATGTTGATCCGTATATAGAAATATTTAATTTAAATAAAAGTTATATTATTGATAGTATGACTACATTTGGTACTTACGTATACGTACGTTTAAGTTCATTTAATTTAATTACTTATATGATTAATGAGGCTGAAAAACAAATTGTGTTTATCATATTATATTAGAATATAATGTGATTTCTTATAAAAACACAAAGCTCCTAATCCTACATGCAGCGTTTGCGTACCTAGATAGATGTAGGTAAAAGGAAATATAAGTAACGTTAGTTTGTTGATTGATCTATTTTGTTATTATTTTGATACAAATTATTTTGATTTTATTCCTGCAGTTTTTCTTCGTTTCAAGTCTTTGTTTAATAGATCTTGCTAAAGTTAGCTTTAATTACATACAATATTAGTTTTATACGAACAAAAACTAGAATTTTTAATAAAATTGCCAATACCGGTAGTAGTACCGGGATTCCGGTATTGGGCTCCAGTACCGAACTCAATACCGGTATTGAGATTAGTCCCGGTATTGCATGCCCTAGTACGAATGAATGTACCTGAGGTAGGTAGGTTACAGTATCTAGCCGTAGCCTCAAAAGCCGTCACAGCTCAGTTGGTAATAGCTCTGCCTTCTGCTGTGGGCTGTGCGTTCAATCCCCACCAAGAACAAAATTTATTTGTGTGACGAACGTAGTTTGTTCAGTCTGGGTATTATTATATGTTACAAGTACCTATGTATGTTTTCATAAAAAAAAAGTATTTATTTAAATAGCTATCAGGACCCCATAATACAAGCTTTGTTTAGTTCGGGGCTAGATAGAGTTGTGCAAAGTCCACCAATTTTATTTATTTATTTTAAAACCTCTGCGATGAGCTTGACCAGGTGTGCATACTACCATCAAGCAGCATTGCTGTTTCGGTTTAAAGGGTGGTTGCCAGTGAAATTACAGACACATGAGGCTTAACATCTGCATACTTACTATAAACCTAGGTTGGTTCGTTGTACTGGATTGCAGTTTCTTAGAGGAGCAATAATCTCCTTTTTATGAACTTTAGAACATCAGAAAAATAATAACAACAACCGTACTATGCTTGTCTATTAGATCGTAAATGATAGCCTATATTATTTAAATTACCTACCCATAGTACAGTAAAACTAATAGTACAACAGTTAATTTAGTTATGTTTTTATACTTAAATTACAACTCAAAATCAAAATCAAAATGGTCTTTATTCAGTACAATCACAAGGATCACTTTGAAACATCTTATATACTAGGTGAATCTATCACCAGTTCCTCGCGACCAAAGCCTAGAAGAATGGGCAAGAAACTTACGGCTTGGTTCCTAGCGTTTTTTGTATGATCCTTTTTACAATTTTATTAAGGTACCTACTTAATTATTTAGTGTTTTTAATGAGTTGGAGCATAGATCAGTCCCAAGCTTTTATGTCATCTATATAATACTAATACAAGTACAAAAGGTATAGCCTAGACATTTACAATATAAATAATGCTAGGAACTTTTGACAATGCTAGGAAATTAAATTAGATACTCTTTGGCTTTTAGGTGAAGAGAAATCAACTAGTGAGAAGTTAGGGTCCCTGGTGACGTCTTTAAATCCAATATTATAATCATTAGACATAGACACATGCACAGATTCATAATGATCATTAGTCTACACTCATATAACTCCTGGATTTTATACATGTTTCATGTCATGAGTGGTAAGAACCAATGGTTCATACATTCAAGTCTCGACTGTTAGGACTTCTAATTGATCATGATCAGTTTTGTATTGGGTGGCTAGCTCGGCCAATTGCTTCTTGAGGATTCTATTCTGACCCAAAATCATCAAGACAATTAAATCATTAGAGCCTCAATGTCTCATCTCGTTCTTGCAATAGCTGATCTTGAATCTTGTTACTATTAGAGCTCCGCAGCAACCACCTGTAGCCTTGCTGCAAAGTCACGTGCCCTCCGTGTCATGGTCATATAATATAGTGTATATAATATATCATATAAGATAGTGGAGTTAAACGGTGCCTGAAGGTTATGTACCGGCCGGTGAGCAAAGTGCATTTGAATTTGTGCTTATGTTGTGTTTTTGGGTAATTTATAATAAACTCTCCACGTTTATCAGCGGCAGCAGTTAACAGGCCCTGATCAGCTTCTAAAAGTGTATGTAAACATTCAAATCGCCATTAGTCGCGAAAAGGATTCTTTGTACGATTTTTAAAGTGTTCCATCTTAAAATAGTTCACAAACAAATATACAGTCCATTCATACTATTTAAAACTGTTACACTGGTAATTCACTCTAAATATATGTAAAATAATTATATTTCTTCTAGAAAATAAGAAATGAAGGTTTTCATTTATTTTCTTTTTTTTATTTTGTTTTATGGCGCTGGACTGGAGTCGATCGGTCTTTTTGCCTGCCATGCAATATGCCACTCGACCAAAAACAGTGAGTTGAGCAAGTTGAGTTTTGCATTGCTGTACCATTTTACATTTTTAGTTTACACGTACTTAGTAAGATCCGATAATGTTTATATCGTCGGTCCAATACTCAACTCGCCAAACTGAAAATTCGTGATTGTTCAGGAGAGCGAAAACAAACTTCAATTCGTTGCTGTAAATCAGGGGTTATTCATAGGTATTTAAATCATGGCTATATATTTGCCTTAGGTAAATATCTTTATGATAGTATTTATCAAATTGCTAAAATATGAATATTATAGAAGTTATCGCAAATTGGCCAGTTTATCATGGTTAGTTTTAATAGATAGTATTTAGATGTACTTCGGTCAAAGAGCCAATGTGGTAATTAGACGAGTATACTCTGGTGTGATACATCAAAAAAATTCATAAATTAATAGTAAACTAGCCATAATGTAGAAGGTGCAAACAAATTACTATCACCTTTTGCTAATGTAGGTATATACCTATAGGAATTTATTGATGAGGATAAGATAATTATATAAAAAACACGTAAAATGTATTACTTTATTAAAAACTAGCGGCCCGTCGCAGCTTCGCATGGGTGGATATATAAACTTTTTGATCATTTTAGGATAAACTTAG
This sequence comes from Chloroclysta siterata, assembly GCA_932294275.1. Taxonomy (NCBI): domain Eukaryota; kingdom Metazoa; phylum Arthropoda; class Insecta; order Lepidoptera; family Geometridae; genus Chloroclysta; species Chloroclysta siterata. The sequence goes on from OW028595.1 coordinate 7,580,093, forward strand.
ACTAAACTTAGTTAGAGTCTCGCGTCTACTTCTTTCATACATTTGCACGCCCTTCTCCCTGAGTGAGTGAGAACGCGCCCTATTGCCTGCTACCGCGTTCGCTAATATTTTTAAAGCGAACTAAAATTTTTAATTTCGTAATATCTTTTGAATGGAATGTCCGATTTGAAAAATTCAAGAAGTAATCTATAGGTATTGAAACAGCCTTGAATATGAAATGATTTATTTGGATAAGGATTAATATAAAGGTATGGATAACATGGTTTGATTTCAGTCGGCATTTCTATCAACTTTTAATATGTAAGAAAGAAGTTATAGTAACATAACTACGATATTTAGAAATATGGTATTGCTGAGTTTTTTGTAGATATTGATGTGTTCTTTAATATTGCAGAACATTTTTGTGTTCTATCGTCAATAATTTTCGCAGCGCATGCGATGAAAGCCAAATTATGGCCAATTTTGTTACACCTTGGGTTACATTATTGAAGTTTTAGAAGGGATCCTTAACTTTTCTAGTAATAGATATAGCCTATGTTACTCAAGGATAATGTAGCATTCTAATGGTAAAAGAATTTGTAAAATCGGACCAGTAGTTTTTGAGCCTATTCGTAACATACAAAAATACAAACATACAAAAATACAAATCTTTCCTCTTTATAATATTAGTGTAGATAGTGTAGATGTAGACTAGTGTAGAAGTGTAGATGTAGATAACTAAGATAAAAGTTATCTGATGTTGATTTTATTATGTGAGTTTATGATTACAAGATAAAATTAAGGATGTAACAAAATTGGCCATAATTTGGCTTTCATCGCATGCGCTGCGAAAACTATTGACGATAGAACACAAAAATGTCCTGCAATATTAAAGAACACATCAATATCTACGAAAAAGAGTGCAAATTTATGCTGTATAGTTATTATTAATAAATTGAATTTGAATTTGTATGAAATAAGTAGACGCGAGACTCGAACCTACGGTCTAACATTATCCTACAATTTATATCCACCCATGCGAAGCTGGGACCGGCCGCTAGTTTATTAATAAAACTACGACACTTTCGATCTGAATTAGTTGAAGTTATAAAATTAGGGTTTTCATCATCCTTAGGCATTTTTAGGAACAAAGATAAAAACCAACTTATTTGCTACTAAGTAGGAACTTCGCTTTAAATCACTTGCATATTTCAAGCCTTAGGCATGTTAAGGAATAAATATATAAATCAACTTATTTGCTACTAAGTAAGAACTTCGGTGAATATCACTTTAATATTATCAATATTTACTCTTAAAACTATAAAATTTAAAACACGAATGTTGTACTTTTAAAATAATTCATTAATAAAATTAACAGCATTTAGCTTTTATTTAAAATATTTATTAATAAAATTACGACGGACTTTCGATCCAAATTAGTCAAGTTTATAAAATTCGAGTTTTCACCAATCTTAGGTAGGTATTTTAGGAATAAATATATAAATCGAAAAAGCATAAAACTAGACCAAGGTAGATTAGCCAAACTGCCACATTAGCTAATTGACATAAGTGATTATATGAGTTTTTATAGTATTATGCCATAGTAAACTGAACAATCGGGCACATAGAACAGTTGACAATAGTAAAAAGTAAATTCTGTGCAGATAGCTGAAAAAGAAATTGGTGATAACTTCGTCATATTGAATGCTACAGATATGAAACTTTGCCACATTGTGCTTTTGGCCTAAACATTACTATGCCCATCAAAAAGTGAAAAACGCCAAAATGTCAGTTTGGCGAGTTGACCACTGGACCGACGATATGTCATCATTATAAAGATTACGGAATATTCTGAAATTTCTCTTTGATTTGTAGTTTGTAACGATTATTTTGTAGTTTTGAAATGTCTTGGAGAATCGTACTATATTGTCTGCAGCCTGCTAGGAAATCAGTACCCCAAGTATGAGTTTTGCTTACCATATTTGGTTTTTAGTTTTACGTTTTTGTTCCGTGTTCATTGCGGGTTTTGTATGAAGACGCGATAGGGATACCGATATGGAACTTTACAAAACCCGCAATGAGCAAGGAGCAAAAACGATTCGTTTTGTTCCGTGTTCATTGCGGGTTTTGTATGAAGCCGCGATAGGGATACCGATATAGAACTTTATGTTCTACTACTAATTTTCATCATACTTGCAACATAAAGTTCCGTATCGGTATCTCTATCGCGTCTTCATACAAAACCCGCAATGAACACGGAACAAAAACGTAAAACGAAAAACCAAATATGGTAAGCAAAACTCATACTTGGGGTACAGCAAGTTCTCTTTTGATGGAGTGTTCATTGTTCAATACTATTTTCATTTCTTCCGTTTTTTCAGTGATAGTTACCTACTCCTATGGAGAGCACTATTCTAGAAGTATAGTGATATGACGTAGAACCTAAAAAATTCTACAAAATGTAGGTACCTACATTTTGTAGAACTTTTTAGTGATCAACAGAAGCCTCTTTCAGGAGCATTTTTTTATACAACTTGCTGATGGAACAAGCAAATGACCCACCTGATGTTAAGTGGTAACCATCACCTATAACAACGCATTGCCTTGTAAGTCACGCACGATTGGAACGTGGCCACCGATGCTCTGCCCTGCGTGTATTCTCTCATCTGTGCCTGCGTCCATCGACAGCTGAGGCATAAAGATCTTATGCCTCATTTGTTTGTAATTTCACTGGCAAACACACTCTTAAAATCTTTTCACCACACTGTTTTGTAATAAACTAGTGACACGATGACGAGGAGAAGAAGAAGGTTATTGCTGCCTACCAATTCTAAAGCTCTTTAAATAAATAAATATTGGTGGACATTCATTATGTAGATATCTACTTAGTTGGTAGGTATGTTAACCGAGTTTCACCTCAATCGGCATATTTATTGAAGATTTCCATTGAATAGACTTTGGCTCCATTATCAGACAACTGACATCAGCTGTCAGCTCACTGACATCATTTTTTGTTTTAATTAAGTCGTAGGTATAGTTTATTATAAGCTGTAATACGGCTGTAATAATCGCGCATGTCCTTTAAAAATGTGAAAATAAAATAAACTAGTGGTTCATCCCGAACTGAAATCTCATGATGCGATCCAAAAATTCAAGTGGGTGATAATTAGAGGCAAGTCCAAACATTCGGTTTTTTAGACTTGACTCTGACTACCGCCTACTAACTTGGTATTGTGACGAATTTTCAACTCTACTAACTATTTATTGAAGAGGTCCGTTGGACAGAACATGTCTTTATCATCAGTACCCTAAGTATTTGGTTTTTCGTTTTACGTTTTTGTTCCGTGTTCATTGCGGGTTTTGTATGAAGACGCGATAGGGATATCGATATGGAACTTTATGTTCAGTAGAACATAAAGTTCCATATCGGTATCCCGTGTACGTGATACGGAACTCGCAATGAACACGGAGCAAAAACGATTCGTTTTTGTTCCTTATCGCGTCTTCATACAAAACGCGCAATGAACACGGAACAAAAACGTAAAACGAAAAACGAAATATCGTAAGCAAAACTCATACTTGGGGTACAGATCACTATTTTACGAGAACTTAGTACCTTGTCAATTAAAATTAATTACAAGCAAAAAAAATAAGAAAAAACAAAAGAACTGACCGACCAGTAACGAAACTATGATGTCAACAAAACCCTAAGAGATGGGGGCTCTTGCATTGTTGGATGTTATTTATACTTGTTTTGTCAAAAATATTACAACAATTTTTCATTCTAGTCAAGCCAATTTTCATTCTAGTTTGCCAAGTCGTACTGGGGCCTTATGCTCACTTCGACAGAGATTATCTCACGTTAGAGATGACGTCATATCTCGTTCGATAACTATTTATCCCCATTCTCACTATCTAACTCCCCAATTTTCTCATACAAAGTTCATGCGAGACGCAACGTCAACGAGTTATTGAACGAGATATGACGTCATCTCCACCGTGAGATAATCTCGCTCGAAGTAAGCATAAGGCCCCTGGTTTAGCAAACCAGTACGACTTGGCAAAAGGACAAGCATCTAGCGTCAGAACCATTTATAAGCAAACTGCTTGATTGAACTGGTACAGTGCAAACGAGGCTCGAAGGTACTAAAGTGGCTTCCAAATATCATGCTGTACAATATCTGGGTGTACATTATCAACACGTGACGATATTGCACAGCATGTTATTGTACGGGATGATAATGTACACCCAATAATTCAAACCAGTGGACACGGATTATTGGGGTGTGCATTATCGTGCTGTGCAATATCATACTGTACATTATTTGGCCGTACATTATTGCCTCCCGCCTGGCCTGGCAGCCCTGGGCCCTGGTTGGTCTTTCTTGTATGAGTAATAATAATAATGTTCTTCTGTTGTGCTGTAGTGTAGACGGACATAATATATTAGAGTAGGGATTTTTGTACGCAAATCCAATCCAAGTCGGTGAATAAATGTCACTGTTTCTTGAGCGTCCTGATTAATGTTCTGTGATTATTCTCCGCTAAGCAAAGCGAGCGCGATGGCTTCTGCTAGTTCTGTGTGCCGAGTGTGCCTAGCTGGGAATATTAAGATGCTGCAAATTGACAACATTAACCTCTTACAGTTGTTCGAGAAACTTACAGACTCACAGGTATGACTTTAGCTAGCAAGACAATATAGTGTTTCAGTAGGTACAATGCACTGATGATGTTCACGGAAATAAGTGGGTTTGTTCTGCACCTAGATTGAAATATTACTAAGTTATGCCATTTATTCCAAACTTTGGGTTTACATGTTTTTTGGTATATACCTAATTATTAATAAATAAAGTTATAGGATGTCCCGCAGTTCAGTTTGGCTCTTGGCATAGGCCTCCTCTAACATTTTCCACTGGGTTCTGTCGTGAGCTACCCTTCTCCAGTGATGACCAGCTGTGAGTTTAAGGTTGTCTTCCCATCTTGTCTGTTGATGCCCTCTATTGCGCTTGCCATCTCTAGGGTACCAATCAAATACTACTATACCTACTCTTGAACATATCACTACATAGTATAAAACAAAGTCGCTTTCTCTGTCCCTATATCCCTATGTATGCTTAAATCTTTAAAATTACGCAACGGATTTTGATGCGGTTTTCTTTTTATGGAAATTCAAGAGGAAGGTTTATATGCATAATACAAGCATAATAGTAGAGAAACACACAGTAAGCGTGCGAAGCCGGGGCGGGTCGCTAGTTGCTCATAATAAGCATTCAACCATTTTGCATGATCATTGTCTACTGACCGCATTTTGTTTCAGCTGAATACAGAATCGGATGCCAGGATGCCCAGTACGGTATGCTTTGTCTGTCACCGACAGCTGCAGAGATGCTACCAGTTCTCCGACATGGCTCGCAGATCTGATAGAACCATGCGTGATATGTTGAACAATGGCATTCAGGTAACTACATGCATTATCTGAGTTTTCCAATAATGGTGTCAAATTGTCAAATCATATCATACGTCCAGAACCTGGGCGAAACTTCTGATGTACCATCCTCGGCTGTTGATTTGGGTTCTGTTGGGTGAAGGCAAAGGAATTGAAAGTATGAAAGGAGAAGGCAGGTTAGGTATCGAAGATATGGATGGTATATAGCTGGTAATTGATTCCATTTGAAAATGAAAATACAGCAAATAATAAAATCCTGTCCATTATCAATTTTATACTCAGTCTGACTTTCGTCCAGCATATACATGTGCTCAGCTCCAGTGAAGCGTTAATTGACGGAGGTGGAGTTTTCATCTTCAGATGGCTGGCTATCATCAGATCCAATTCCAATGCCAGTATAAGTAATACCAGTACCAATGCTAATACTTTAAGCTATAGTATATGTATTGTATACAGTGCATAAAGTCATATACAACATTAAATTGAAACACATACTTGGAAAGGCATTTTTAGATTTTAGGTTGGTTTTATAGGTTTTTTTTTAAACCTGAATATTTATCGAGATATCATTTCATTTCATTTCATTTATTCAATCATAATTATTTTAAATATGAATATCACACTAAAAACACAAATATTATAATTAATTTAAATCTAACAATTATCACTATCAATAAAAAACAAAAATCACAGTAATTAATATTCAGTTCATAATAAACAATAGAATACAAATCATTTATTTATGCACATATAATATCAAATAACAATAATCATTGGAAAAAAAAAAAATCGTTAAATGTCATGCCTGTGTGTCATAAATTCATCCACAGAGTAAAACACTTCTTCAGCAAAAAATTTCTTAGAGTGGTCTTAAATATGTTTGGACTGGCAATACTTTTCATTTCTGTGGGTAGAGCATTAAAAAGTTTAACTGCTTGACACCGACAGCCATGCCTTGCCACATTCAACCTAGGACATATAGCTTCCAGGTCCTTAGTTCTAGTAGTTAGACGAACCTTCTTCTTTTCTGGCGTTTCATATTTATACGAATGTTTTACAGTATCCATGAGAACCACTAAAATGTAGAGACTGGGAAGGGTTAGGATTTTTGAGCTCTGAAAGTGGTCTCTACACGATTCCCAAGGTGGTATCCGCATCATAGTACGCACAGCTCGTTTTTGTATAATGAAGGCCCTAATTATATTATACTTGTAACTATTACCCCAGAATTTCACGCTGTATCTAAATTTAGACTCCACTAGAGCATAGTAAATCGTTTTAAGTTGCTCGATATTTACTTCATTTCTAAGGCTCCTTAGGGCTTAGCAAGCTGAACTTACGGAGCTCTCTATATGTTCCAATTTGGATTTCCAATTTAAAAACTGATCAATGTTCACACCTAGAAATTTTACATGTTTTGCAAACTCGATATTTACGCCATTGTTCGCTATATTAATGCGTTCATGTTTGTGAGCTGTCGTTTGGAATAAAATAGCCATTGTCTTGTTAACGTTCAATTTCAAATTATTAACCGTAAACCAACTATCAAAGACCTCTAGAGCAGTATCAATTTTGTTAGTTAGTTCTTGCACACTATTTGCTGGTATAATTGCATTGGTGTCATCTGCATAAATCACTAATTTAATACCAGGAACAGCATTTTCAACAAACTTTATCAATGTCATTTAGGAAGATAATAAATAAAATTGGTCCCAATATTGAGCCTTGTGGTACTCCACGTTTTATATTAATTACTTTAGATTTGGTGACTATTTCTTGCTTGTTTCTAATCTTTTTTACTTCGATAAATTGTTTCCTATTGCAAAGATATGATGCCAATAAATTTAATGCATTACCCCTTACACCGTAATGTTCGAGCTTCGTAATGAGAATGTCATGATCTACCATATCAAAAGCTGAGGACAGATCCAAGAAAAGACTAGCTACCTTCTTTCTGCTGTCTAGATTTTCTAACACTTCATTTATAAGAAGTTCGACCGCGTCAATAGATCCAACACGTTTTTATTTAGAACGTTTATTTTTATCTTTATATCAATACGTTTCCAATAAATTTTTAAAAACCTTGGTAGGTATACCTACCTAGAATACTTACTTTCGTAAGTAGTTACAAAGGTAAGTATTCTAGGTAGGTATACCTACCAAGGTTTTTAAAATTACCAAGACCTACCAAGGTAGGTCGCTTAAATTTGTGTGTCCAACGTGGCGGGGCGGGCATATTGAAAACCTATGGATTTGAGGTAGGTAGCGATTTTAATTTTACCTACATTTATTTTTATTGTACTGTAGGTACCTAATCCCTAATATCGTTCTTTGATGCCGCCCGCCGCGCGCTTGCCTTTCGGCTTCGCCGCGCCGCGCCGGCCGGCCGGCATCTTTGTGCGCTCGCGCCGAAAGGCGAGTTTATCTGCGCGCGCCGCGCGGCATATTCGCTCTTATAGGCACAGACAGGCAATGAATGAACGTACGTTTCGTTTTTGTAAACGTATAAAGTGTGTTTTATAATTTTATGCTTTATCTGATGTTTAGTTTGTTTGAAAATAAAAATAAACTAATTATGAATGATATTCAATAATATTTTTTTAAATCAATACTAGATAGAAGTACTACACGTGTATTAATTTAATGTCGTACCAACAAGCATTTGCACGTTGTATATTTATTTATACCATACAATACTTTTCAATCTATTTGGCAATGTCTTATTTTTTGGTCACTTTGATGACGAAGCGATATAATATATGAGTTAGTAAATGAGTTTTCTCACGAGATTTTTACTTTTTCCGTAACGCATTCTGCCGATTGACTGCTGAAAGCAGTGATGTGTCAAAACTTAGTCAAAATTGTTAACTATTCATGTTAATAATGTAACTCTATGACATAATCCGATCGATTGATCGATTTCAATTTAAATAATTAAGATCTAGGTAAATAATTATTGGAATAGTTGTCCGAAATTTGACACAGAATAAAATTAAAGGTTAACGATCGCGAGCGCCTCTTTATGTATTGGAGAGTATGATTTCTGGCTTACGAGATACGTACTTTAAAATCAAAATCAAAACGGTCTTTATTCAGTACAATCACAAGGATCACTTTGAAACGTCTTATACACCACTAATTTGTAATTACCAAAAAAAAAAAACCGTATGCTCAGTGTCAGTTACTGATCACATTTATGTAGTTAAAACTCAAAAAAAAATATTAAAAATATTATCCCGAGAAAAGGATGATAACTAGTTACCCATTATCCGTACGTACCTACTACAGAGTCTTCTACTCGAGTCTCATTCTCATCCATTCATAAATTTTTGTCTCGTTCGAAACGAAACAAAACTATTAACTATTATACTATTAACGCAATACTAACTATTATTTTATCTATGGCCGGCAAACTCGTGTCGAACGAAACCCATACATAGGTACTCTAAATTCGATGCAGGTCAGTGACATCCGTAAAATAAAAATTGTACGCGGGTAGGTACTTAATTTATTGTGGTTTTCACGTTCACGATAGCTTGTCAGTACACTGCCAGAGAATAACGCATACATGTTACGTACGTATTTTTAGTCTGGGGAAATGTGAGTGATTACCTACGGATGTACCGCGAATTGTTCCCAAACAATCGGCAACCAAATTACTCCACGATGTCCAGCATATTATACCAACGCATATTGGACCATGGCTCTGTTTACGTGCCGTCGCATGCGCAAGGACGAGGAGGGCCTGCATACTCCCGAAACTTCTACGATGAAGTCCTAAATGATTTTGAAGAAGATCCGCGGAGGAGCACGCGTGACGCGGCACGTCGCTTTAGCACAAGCCAGTCCTGCGCTTGGAAGATTGTGCGCTCAGCTGAGATACACTACATGAAGACCCAGGAGCTACTAGCCATCGCCAGGCTGGAGGATATTCCGTTCAACCTGGCGGCGGGAGCTATGGTTTCAGCAGGACGGTGCGCTATCGAGTATCTATCTCAGGAGTTTGGCACCCGATGGATTGGTCGCGGTGGCCCAGTTGCCTGGCCTCCGTGCTCGCCCGATCTGACAATCTTTCAAAAATTCCCCAATCTTTTTGTGGAGCGAAATAAAAAGACTAGTGTTTGTGAGTGAGCCTAACAATGCATTAGACCCTTTTGATAGTGCAAAGACTAAGTATTTCCCTGAAAACAATTTGTTAAAACGTGTGTGTGTTTGCATTGACAATGAAGGTGGACATTTTGAACAACTTTTAAAATACTTGTGGTTAGTGGAAGTGTAAATACGTGCGTAGTTGTAAGTACATACTGTAAATAACTTTAATTGTTGTAAATAGCTTGACATCCTGAGCCCGTAAAATTATGAAGGAAAAATGGCAATTAATTACAAATAAAAGTATTAATAAAATCCCTAAAATAATGCCTTTTTTATGATACTTACCTATCTACCTACCCATTAAATGATTTATCTAGTGAGCGAGAGAGAAGGAATACGATGAGTGCGACAAGATGATGTGACGTAGGTAGGTACTATACGACGAGACGGTAGATGGAAGGAGTCATAATTAATGGAGTGTTTACGATGTTGACTAGCAGTAGTATTCCGTAGTATTTTCTTGTAGTGTGTCCATAAAATTGTGCAGGAATTTGGTTGAAAACAAACCTCGATAACTTGCTAAAAGTTAAATATTAAAAAATCTTGACAGTGCCAATAGCATTAGTAGCCTCTGCTGCAACTGTCCTTAAATTTTTTTTGGTAGTCACAAAATAGTGGTGTATACTAGGTGAATCTATCGCCAGTTCCTCGCGACCAAAGCCTAGAAGAACGGGCAAGAAACTAACGGCTTGGTTCCTAGCGTTTTTTTGTATGATCCTTTTTACAATTTTATTATGGTACCTACTTAATTGTTTAGTGTTTTTAATGAGTTGGAGCATAGATCAGTCCCAAGCTTTTTTGTCATCTATACATATAATCAGAAATTTTATAGTAAGCTTTTGTACAAAGTTTTCTTCTTATTATGTTTTTGAATTTGTTAATCGACAACTGGTGAATCTCACTTGGGACTTTGTTAAAGAAGCGTACACATTGTCCTGCAAACGATTTGCTTACTTTAGTGAGCCTAGTAGTGGGAACAGCGAGCTTATCTTTATTTCTAGTGTTAACATTATGATGGTCACTCTTTTTGGCATATAAATTAATATTTTTTCTAACATACATTAAATTTTCGTATATGTACTGACAGGGTAAAGTCATTACATTTATTTCTTTAAACTTATTTCGTAACGATTCTCTGGGACCCATGTTATAAATTGCACGAACAGCCCTCTTCTGCAGCACAAATATGGTGCTAATATCTGCAGCACTCCCCCACAACAAAATGCCGTATGACATAATGCTATGAAAGTAGCTGAAATAGACAAGTCTTGCGGTGTCCACGTCTGTAAGAAGGCGGATCTTTTTGACTGCGTACGCTGCAGAGCTAAGTCTCTTCGACAATTTGCCTATGTGTGGGCCCCATTGAAGCTTATTATCTAAGGTTATGCCTAAAAATACGGTGGTATCCACGAGGTCTATTTTTTCATTTTTGATTTTTACATCAGCATTTATTTGTTGGACATTTGGTAGTATTTGTACTACCAAATGCATTTTGTTTTATTTTCATTAAGTAACAAGTTGTTTACATTAAACCAGTTTACGACTCTAGAGATTGCATTGTTTACATCGTTATAGTTAGTTTGTCGTCTTTTCAATTTGAATAAAAGTGAAGTGTTATCTGCAAACAGTACAATCTCGTGATCTACTACTTGAGGTAGATCATTAATGTAAATTAAAAACAAAAATGGCCCTAATATAGAACCTTGTGGTACACCCATTTTTACCACTGACCCCGGAGAGCGCTTTCCATTCACGTCAACACTTTGTATTCTGCCATTTAAGTAAGAAATGAGTAGGTCTAGAGCAACACCTCTAACACCATAGTGGTTCAGTTTTCTGACCAACGTTTCATGGTGCACACAATCGAATGCTTTGGAAAGGTCACAGAAAATGCCTAAGGCGTCTTGCGACTGTTCCCAGGTCTGAAAAATATATGTTATTAACTCAACACCAGCGTCGGTGGTTGAGCGACCCCTTGTAAATCCAAATTGTTTACTGTCAAGTAAGTTATTTATAGTAAAGTGCCTTTGTAACTGATTGAATATAAGTTTTTCGAAAATTTTACTAAATGTAGGTAGTACTGATATCGGGCGAAAGTTACTGGGGTCAGAATGACTACCTGATTTAAATAAGGGTGTTATTTTACTATGTTTCATAAGGTCAGGAAAAACGCCACAATCAATACATTGGTTGAATATAAAAGCTAGATCTGGTGCAATAATATCAATCACAGGTTTTACGGCAAAAACAGAAATGCCCCAGAGGTCCGTGGTTTTTTTTTACATTTATCATTTTAAAAGCTTTGATGATGTCATTAGTATTCACATAATCGAATTTAAACTGTTGTTTGAAGTCAGGAATGTCAGTGAAGAAGGTTTCAAATGCTTTGGCAACATCATCATCTTTGTTAATGATGGTGCCGCCAACATTCAAGTTGTATACGGTGTTCTGTGTCTTGACTCTTCCTGTCTCACTATTAATTATTTAGCGGCCGCTGTACCGCGGCCCGCCGCGTCTAGTTGCGACAGCACGCTGCTCTAGCCGTGCGAGCTGGCCACGCATTACGAACGAATTCACGTTAGTCGCGCAAACGTATCGTATCCCTAACTACAACAGAATAAAACCGAATATCGCAGGGATACCTTAACGCGACAAATGTCAATATTTTTTGTGATAAGGCCTCTGGCATCGCACGTCAGCACCAGCGCATGTTTAGAGTCACTATGCGCCAGCACTCTATTGCCCAATAGTAACTCTTACAACATTAAAACCGGTGGCGCATTTAGAATTCCAATGTTAATAAAATTCGACTTTTTTAAAATAATTCATGCAATGGGATCATATCATATTGCGCAAGGGGTTCGAAATTAACCCCCTTTCGGACATGTTGATGTGGATGCTGGCATTTTCTGTATCTATTCTAGTTTGCTCGGATCCGGCCTAACTGCCTGTCTACTGACTATGAGATTAAATACTTCATCTGCCAAAAAATCACATTTGGTACCTTTGATCTTGAACCCTATATCTTGCAGTCTTGCGAGTGCGGCTTCACAGTCCACTTCAGGCCCGCTCAGTACTCAGGTGACTCGCCGCATCGGGATCAGTTATGAACAAATCATCTAAAAACGCTTGCATGTTAGGGATATCCTTAATCAAATCACTTATAAAAGCCGCCAATCAAAATATAACATACTGTCAAACATTCATCTCTTTCAAAAACCATATTTTCGTCTTCCTAACGTTTACTTTAATTCCTTTTCTCTCAAAAGCTCCATGTAAACCATCCGCCAATGACGCAAGTATAACCTGGTCATCCGCATAGATAAGACATTTGACGAGTCTTGTAACAAATCTTGTAAACATCTATCCATAAATACATAAAACAACCATGGAGACGCTACACCTACCTAATTGTCTAACACCCTTTTCAATGCTAAACTATTCAGTGTATGACCCATTTATCCCGACGCAAGCCCTGGAATCCTCACAGAGAGATTTCAGAGTCTGGACTAGGTTGTTGTTTACTCCATACGCAGACAGCACCGACCATGGTTCATTCATCATCACTGTTTACACTTAAGCCCTTTCCAAATCTATGAAAGTGCAATAAACCTTTTGACCCATGGCCAAATATTTCTCGGCTATGCATCGCAAGGAAAAGACCTGATCCGTACATCCCGTACATCCCCTCTTTCGAAATCCTGCTTGTGCGTTAGTTTGAATGTTTGTTCTCAGATAACAGGCAGTACGATTACAATGCTGTCTTTGGCAACAACACCAACCTTATCGATGGCTCCTACACAGCACATGTCTGTTATTGGTTATACAAACACTGCAACTGCCGCTGTCAAGGATGAACAAGTCGTTGTGAAAATTGAAGAAATAGCAGAAACTGACGAAACAATCTTTGAAGAATCACAGGTGACGCTTGATGAAGACAATGAAGCTGTTGATGGTTCATATAAGTTATATTTGGGAAACGTAAATGAAGTGGAGAATGAGCAGGATAACATTCATTTGCGTTTCTATTGTGATATTTGCAACAAAAAAATGCTATCTAAACATCACTTAGTATCACATTTAAAAGCCCACACTATAAAAAAGACATATTCCTGCAACCAGTGTGAAAGCACATTCACTCATAAAAGTCATTTGGAAATGCACATGGTGATACACACTAGAGAAAAGCCACATTCAAGCATTACATGCAATAAGGCATTCACTAAACAAAAATATTTGGCATCACACAGTCATGCGATTACACACTGGAGAAAAGCCATATTCATGCATTACATGCAATAAAGCATTCACTCTAAAAAAATATTTGGCATCACACATGTTATTACACACTGGAGAAAAGCCATATTCATGCATTACATGCAATAAAGCATTCGTTCAAAAACATAATTTGGCATCACACATGCGATTACACACTGGAGAAAAGCCATATTCATGCATTACATGTAATAAAGCATTCTGTCGAACTAGTGATTTGACAAGACACATGCGATTACACACTGGAGAAAAGCCATATTCATGCATTACATGTTTTAAAGCATTCACTCAAAAACATTATTTGACAAAACACATGCGATTACACACTAGAGAAAAGCCATATTAATGCATTACATCTATTAAAACATTTGCTCATAAGTCCGCACTCGTGTGATCGTTCTAATGGCTCTCAGAGAAGTAGTGAGTGCCTCTCGCGTTCGCGTTTGACCTACAGTGCAAAGTGCAAACGCATCACAACGTGTCGCCTGTCGCGGCGGACGCGCTGTGTGGCAACAACTTAGTTATGCGTCGCGTGAGTTATTAATTGCCTCAACAATGCAAACACCAAATAAAGCATGCACAATAACATTGAAGACAGAGCTGGAGCATTAAAGCCTGAACAAAAAAGTAGCTCGTTTTCTCAAAGAAAAGCGAGAGCGTGCAAAGCTTCAGGGCGTCGTAAACACCTCCAGTAGCAGCTAAAACGCGTTGCGGAGTCGTAACCTTCCATCGACATCGAATTTGGACACTGTCATGTTGATTATGGCACGGACTAGGAAGAACTAGTGAAAGAAACTGAATGGATTAGAGCAAAGTCAAGGAAAAAATAAAAAAATGAACACTTCTCCCACACATTCCCCACCGCAAAACAAAAGGTCAACATTGAAAAAAAATTCTTAAGTTCAGTCATCCCTCCCACTATAGTGTTACGCGCACGTTTTTAGTATTGTTTGGTTTCAAGCTTTCATTCGGACTTTCAAATGTTTTCACATTTTATTGGACCATGTATGTTTCTGATTCATAAATTTAAATTGTAAGCATAGTTTCATTATTATTCGACTGGATTCAGAAATCATCGATGTCTAATAGTATATTATGCAATAAGTGAATAAAGAACGGATTTAAAGCGAGGGCCGTAGATGAATCTCGAGCAAGGAAAACGATTCATGATGATTGAATCAAATCGTTTACACTGTGTCACAAAAACATAGGAGAAATACCTACAGAGAGAGAACAATATTGGTTAAGACAACAAAATCGGTCGTCATTCAACTTTGTGCTATAACAAGTATTGGAATCCTGAGCGACGCGAGTGATTCATGGCCTTCGATATAAATCCGTTTTATTATAGAGTTGCATACTATTCTTTATGCTATAACTGCGAGAAAACGAAACATTGATCCGAAAATAGACATTTAAGGAAGAAAAAAGGAAGTTAACCTTCCACTTTTAGGGTTCCGTACCCAAAGGGTAAAACGGGACCCTATTACTAAGACTCCGCTGTCCATCTGTCTGTCTGTCAGTCTGTCACCAGGCTGTATCTCATGAACCGTGATAGTTAGACAGTTGAAATTTTCACAGATGATGTATTTCTGTTGCCTAACAACAAATACTAAAAAACTGAGTATATAAATATTTAAGGGGCCTACCATGTAACAAAAGTGTTTTTTTTGCTCCATTTTGCTCGATATGATAACGGCAACAGGTACACGCTTGAAATATTCACATAATATTAAGTTATATTATTCACTTTTACAATAAATACTTACTGAATTAAAATAAAGTAAAATTAATATTTAAGAAAACGAAGCGTAGGACGCCCTTCTGCTTGATGGACTGACGACATTGTCAGTATCGCGGGAAGTCGGTGGATGGAGAGGGCTCGGAAACGTTCTTCCTGGAAATGTATAGGGGAGGCCTATGTCCAGCAGTGGACTTCTTTTAGGTTGATGATGATGATGATCATATGTCCAAAATCTGTGTGTGTCTTCGGCTGTTGATTTGGGTTCTGTTGGGTGAAGGCAAAGGAATTGAAAGTATGGATGGAGAAGGCAGGTTAGGTATCGAAGATATGGATGGTATATAGCTGTAATTGATTCCATTTGAAGATGAAAATACAGCATATAATAAAATCCTGTCCGTTATTAATTTTATAGTCAGTCTGGCTGTCGTCCAGCATATAAATAAAATACATTTGACGAGTAACTCATTCATTCTTGGTCCGTATTCACTATTTTTCAAATCTTGTAAACATCTATCCATGAATACATTAAACAACCATTGAGACGCTACACGTACCTTTTTGTCTAACACCCTTTTCGATGATAAACTATTCAGTGTATGACCCATTTATCCCGACGCAAGCTCTGCAATCCTCACAGAGAGATTTTAGAGTCTGGACTAGGTTGTTGTTTACTCCATACGCAGACTGCACCGACCATATCACTGTTTACACTTAAGCCCTTTCCAAATCTACGAAAGTGCAATAAACCTTTTGACCCATGGCCAAACATTTCTCGGCTATTCATCGCAAGGAAAAGACCTGATCCGTACATCCCCTCTTTCGAAATCCTGCTCGTGCGTTAGTATGAATGTTTGTTTTCAGATAACAGGCAGTACGATTACAATGCTGTCTTTGGCAACAACACCAACCTTATCGATGGCTCCTACACAGCACATGTCTGTTATTGGTAATACAAACACTGCGACTGCCGCTGTCAAGGAGGAACGAGTCGTTGTGAAAATTGAAGAAATAGCAGAAACTGACGAAACAGTCTTTGAAGAATCACAGGTGACGCTTGATGAAGACAATGAAGCTGTTGACGGTTCACATAAGTTATATTTGGGAAACGTAAATGAAGTGGAGAATGAGCAGGATAACATTCATTTGCGTTTCTATTGTGATATTTGCAACAAAAAAATGCTATCTAAACATCACTTAGTATCACATTTAAAAGCTCACACTATGAAAAAGACATATTCCTGCAACCAGTGTGAAAGCACATTCACTCGTAAAAGGAATATGGAAATGCACATGCGGATACAAACTGGTGAAAAGCCATATTCATGTATTGCATGCGATAAAGCATTCACTCGAAAATTTGATTTGACAAGACACATGCGATTACACACTGGAGAAAAGCCGTACTCATGTATTACATGCAATAAAGCATTCACTCAAAAAAAATATTTGGCATTACACATGCGATTACACACTGGAGATAAGCCATATTCATGCATTACATGCAATAAAGCATTCACTCTAAAAAAATATTTGGCATCACACATGTTATTACACACTGGAGAAAAGCCATATTCATGCATTACATGCAATAAAGCATTCGTTCAAAAACATAATTTGGCATCACACATGCGATTACACACTGGAGAAAAGCCATATTCATGCATTACATGTAATAAAGCATTCTGTCGAACTAGTGATTTGACAAGACACATGCGATTACACACTGGAGAAAAGCCATATTCATGCATTACATGTTTTAAAGCATTCACTCAAAAACATTATTTGACAAAACACATGCGATTACACACTAGAGAAAAGCCATATTAATGCATTACATCTATTAAAACATTTGCTCATAAGTCCGCACTCGTGTGATCGTTCTAATGGCTCTCAGAGAAGTAGTGAGTGCCTCTCGCGTTCGCGTTTGACCTACAGTGCAAAGTGCAAACGCATCACAACGTGTCGCCTGTCGCGGCGGACGCGCTGTGTGGCAACAACTTAGTTATGCGTCGCGTGAGTTATTAATTGCCTCAACAATGCAAACACCAAATAAAGCATGCACAATAACATTGAAGACAGAGCTGGAGCATTAAAGCCTGAACAAAAAAGTAGCTCGTTTTCTCAAAGAAAAGCGAGAGCGTGCAAAGCTTCAGGGCGTCGTAAACACCTCCAGTAGCAGCTAAAACGCGTTGCGGAGTCGTAACCTTCCATCGACATCGAATTTGGACACTGTCATGTTGATTATGGCACGGACTAGGAAGAACTAGTGAAAGAAACTGAATGGATTAGAGCAAAGTCAAGGAAAAAATAAAAAAATGAACACTTCTCCCACACATTCCCCACCGCAAAACAAAAGGTCAACATTGAAAAAAAATTCTTAAGTTCAGTCATCCCTCCCACTATAGTGTTACGCGCACGTTTTTAGTATTGTTTGGTTTCAAGCTTTCATTCGGACTTTCAAATGTTTTCACATTTTATTGGACCATGTATGTTTCTGATTCATAAATTTAAATTGTAAGCATAGTTTCATTATTATTCGACTGGATTCAGAAATCATCGATGTCTAATAGTATATTATGCAATAAGTGAATAAAGAACGGATTTAAAGCGAGGGCCGTAGATGAATCTCGAGCAAGGAAAACGATTCATGATGATTGAATCAAATCGTTTACACTGTGTCACAAAAACATAGGAGAAATACCTACAGAGAGAGAACAATATTGGTTAAGACAACAAAATCGGTCGTCATTCAACTTTGTGCTATAACAAGTATTGGAATCCTGAGCGACGCGAGTGATTCATGGCCTTCGATATAAATCCGTTTTATTATAGAGTTGCATACTATTCTTTATGCTATAACTGCGAGAAAACGAAACATTGATCCGAAAATAGACATTTAAGGAAGAAAAAAGGAAGTTAACCTTCCACTTTTAGGGTTCCGTACCCAAAGGGTAAAACGGGACCCTATTACTAAGACTCCGCTGTCCATCTGTCTGTCTGTCAGTCTGTCACCAGGCTGTATCTCATGAACCGTGATAGTTAGACAGTTGAAATTTTCACAGATGATGTATTTCTGTTGCCTAACAACAAATACTAAAAAACTGAGTATATAAATATTTAAGGGGCCTACCATGTAACAAAAGTGTTTTTTTTGCTCCATTTTGCTCGATATGATAACGGCAACAGGTACACGCTTGAAATATTCACATAATATTAAGTTATATTATTCACTTTTACAATAAATACTTACTGAATTAAAATAAAGTAAAATTAATATTTAAGAAAACGAAGCGTAGGACGCCCTTCTGCTTGATGGACTGACGACATTGTCAGTATCGCGGGAAGTCGGTGGATGGAGAGGGCTCGGAAACGTTCTTCCTGGAAATGTATAGGGGAGGCCTATGTCCAGCAGTGGACTTCTTTTAGGTTGATGATGATGATGATCATATGTCCAAAATCTGTGTGTGTCTTCGGCTGTTGATTTGGGTTCTGTTGGGTGAAGGCAAAGGAATTGAAAGTATGGATGGAGAAGGCAGGTTAGGTATCGAAGATATGGATGGTATATAGCTGTAATTGATTCCATTTGAAGATGAAAATACAGCATATAATAAAATCCTGTCCGTTATTAATTTTATAGTCAGTCTGGCTGTCGTCCAGCATATAAATAAAATACATTTGACGAGTAACTCATTCATTCTTGGTCCGTATTCACTATTTTTCAAATCTTGTAAACATCTATCCATGAATACATTAAACAACCATTGAGACGCTACACGTACCTTTTTGTCTAACACCCTTTTCGATGATAAACTATTCAGTGTATGACCCATTTATCCCGACGCAAGCTCTGCAATCCTCACAGAGAGATTTTAGAGTCTGGACTAGGTTGTTGTTTACTCCATACGCAGACTGCACCGACCATATCACTGTTTACACTTAAGCCCTTTCCAAATCTACGAAAGTGCAATAAACCTTTTGACCCATGGCCAAACATTTCTCGGCTATTCATCGCAAGGAAAAGACCTGATCCGTACATCCCCTCTTTCGAAATCCTGCTCGTGCGTTAGTATGAATGTTTGTTTTCAGATAACAGGCAGTACGATTACAATGCTGTCTTTGGCAACAACACCAACCTTATCGATGGCTCCTACACAGCACATGTCTGTTATTGGTAATACAAACACTGCGACTGCCGCTGTCAAGGAGGAACGAGTCGTTGTGAAAATTGAAGAAATAGCAGAAACTGACGAAACAGTCTTTGAAGAATCACAGGTGACGCTTGATGAAGACAATGAAGCTGTTGACGGTTCACATAAGTTATATTTGGGAAACGTAAATGAAGTGGAGAATGAGCAGGATAACATTCATTTGCGTTTCTATTGTGATATTTGCAACAAAAAAATGCTATCTAAACATCACTTAGTATCACATTTAAAAGCTCACACTATGAAAAAGACATATTCCTGCAACCAGTGTGAAAGCACATTCACTCGTAAAAGGAATATGGAAATGCACATGCGGATACAAACTGGTGAAAAGCCATATTCATGTATTGCATGCGATAAAGCATTCACTCGAAAATTTGATTTGACAAGACACATGCGATTACACACTGGAGAAAAGCCGTACTCATGTATTACATGCAATAAAGCATTCACTCAAAAAAAATATTTGGCATTACACATGCGATTACACACTGGAGATAAGCCATATTCATGCATTACATGCAATAAAGCATTCACTCTAAAAAAATATTTGGCATCACACATGTTATTACACACTGGAGAAAAGCCATATTCATGCATTACATGCAATAAAGCATTCGTTCAAAAACATAATTTGGCATCACACATGCGATTACACACTGGAGAAAAGCCATATTCATGCATTACATGTAATAAAGCATTCTGTCGAACTAGTGATTTGACAAGACACATGCGATTACACACTGGAGAAAAGCCATATTCATGCATTACATGTTTTAAAGCATTCACTCAAAAACATTATTTGACAAAACACATGCGATTACACACTAGAGAAAAGCCATATTAATGCATTACATCTGTTAAAACATTTGCTCATAAGTCCGCACTTGTGTGATCGTTCTAATGGCTCTCAGAGAAGTAGTGAGTGCCTCTCGCGTTCGCGTTTGACCTACAGTGCAAAGTGCAAACGCATCACAACGTGTCGCCTGTCGCGGCGGACGCGCTGTGTGGCAACAACTTAGTTATGCGTCGCGTGAGTTATTAATTGCCTCAACAATGCATACACCAAATAAAGCATGCACAATAACATTGAAGACAGAGCTGGAGCATTAAAGCCTCAACAAAAAAGTAGCTCGTTTTCTCAAAGAAAAGCGAGAGCGTGCAAAGCTTCAGGGCGTCGTAAACACCTCCAGTAGCAGCTAAAACGCGTTGCGGAGTCGTAACCTTCCATCGACATCGAATTTGGACACTGTCATGTTGATTATGGCACGGACGAGGAAGAACTAGTGAAAGAAACTGAATGGATTAGAGCAAAGTCAAGGAAAAAATAAAAAAATGAACACTTCTCCCACACATTCCCCACCGCAAAACAAAAGGTCAACATTGAAAAAAAATTCTTAAGTTCAGTCATCCCTCCCACTATAGTGTTACGCGCACGTTTTTAGTATTGTTTGGTTTCAAGCTTTCATTCGGACTTTCAAATGTTTTCACATTTTATTGGACCATGTATGTTTCTGATTCATAAATTTAAATTGTAAGCATAGTTTCATTATTATTCGACTGGATTCAGAAATCATCGATGTCTAATAGTATATTATGCAATAAGTGAATAAAGAACGGATTTAAAGCGAGGGCCGTAGATGAATCTCGAGCAAGGAAAACGATTCATGATGATTGAATCAAATCGTTTACACTGTGTCACAAAAACATAGGAGAAATACCTACAGAGAGAGAACAATATTGGTTAAGACAACAAAATCGGTCGTCATTCAACTTTGTGCTATAACAAGTATTGGAATCCTGAGCGACGCGAGTGATTCATGGCCTTCGATATAAATCCGTTTTATTATAGAGTTGCATACTATTCTTTATGCTATAACTGCGAGAAAACGAAACATTGATCCGAAAATAGACATTTAAGGAAGAAAAAAGGAAGTTAACCTTCCACTTTTAGGGTTCCGTACCCAAAGGGTAAAACGGGACCCTATTACTAAGACTCCGCTGTCCATCTGTCTGTCTGTCAGTCTGTCACCAGGCTGTATCTCATGAACCGTGATAGTTAGACAGTTGAAATTTTCACAGATGATGTATTTCTGTTGCCTAACAACAAATACTAAAAAACTGAGTATATAAATATTTAAGGGGCCTACCATGTAACAAAAGTGTTTTTTTTGCTCCATTTTGCTCGATATGATAACGGCAACAGGTACACGCTTGAAATATTCACATAATATTAAGTTATATTATTCACTTTTACAATAAATACTTACTGAATTAAAATAAAGTAAAATTAATATTTAAGAAAACGAAGCGTAGGACGCCCTTCTGCTTGATGGACTGACGCGGGAAGTCGGTGGATGGAGAGGGCTCGGAAACGTTCTTCCTGGAAATGTGTAGGGGAGGCCTGTAATATATTGCATACTAGTGGCTTCCCGCGGCTTCGCACGCGTTGAAGTGGTGAGCCGTAATTGAGCCACAAACATCCAAACATCGTAACTTTCGCATTGATTTGTATATTATTAGGGAAGGATACCTACGCAGGTATAAGAGATACCTATAGGTGTACATTACCTATATTAGGTAGGTAGGTAGGTATAGGTACTGAGTTTAGCACAAACATGACAAAGACAACCTTACACGGAAAATATGTACTTATTGGTTCCTAGTTTCAACCCCAAAAAAAACGAAACGAAACAGCTTCACCACTTTGATCCCCAGGCACGGTAGATACCCTAAGATCTCTCCATACCAACTCAAGATTCCCGTTTTAGAATGTCCCTTACAAACATTGACGCCTTGTTGTATCCTTTTTACTTGAGCGCAACGAAGGAGGGTATCGTTTTAGGGGTTGTTTTCGAAAATCAAACTGTCTTTTTGTTATTTATCCACAGAAAACATTTTCTTTTAGTTTGAAGTTAATTACACTACGCTTTAAAAATCTCCCATACAAACCTTGAAACTTTGTCAGTCTTTTGCACCCTTTGCAGGGGTAATTTTAAAATATTGAAAACGTGATTTTAAATTATTTACTGTGGAGTATATTAACTTCAAGTTTGAAATCAATAGCACTATGCGTTAAAAATCTCCCATACTCACTTTTACCAGCCATTTGCACCCTTTGCAGGGGTAATTATCAAAAGTTAAAAGCGTCATTCTTAATTATTTATTTCTTAGTATATTTACCTCAAGTTTTAAATCAATCACACCACGCGTTAAAAAACTCACATACAAACTTTGACATCCCTTTGCACACTTATTAAGGGTAGTTTAAAAAAAAAATGCCTCTCCTGTTTTTAGTCTTGGAGTACATCTACTTCAAGTTTCAAGTTTGTAGGTTCAAGGAATACAATTTTTCATACCAACGTTTTCAACCCTTTATAAAATAATAATAATAATAAATATTGGTGGACATTCCACACAGCACTATCTCGCCCCAAACTAAGCCAAAGCTTGTGATATGGGAACCAGATAGCTGATATACAACTTATATACTTTTTTTTGTAAATACATACTTACTAGTAGTTCGCCCCGAACTGAGATCTCGTGATGCGACCCGACGAACGCATCAAAACTTTGAGTAGGTAGTAGTCAGAGGCAAGTCCAAACATTATCTTTGGACTTTTTTCTGACTAATGCCTACTAACTTGGTATGGTAACCAAGTTTCAAGTCAATTGGCCTATTTATTAAAGAGTTCCGTTGAACAGACCTTGGCTCCATCATCAGACGTGGTTGTTGTCACCATTTTATGAGAACTGAGTACCTCCTTAATTTATTTCAAGAAAAAAAAATAAGAAAAAGCAAAGGAACTGACCGACCAGTAGAAAAACCTTGATGCCAACGAAACTCTTAGAGATGGGAGCTCTTGGATCGCTGGTTATCTTAATTTTACTTTTATTATTTTATCTCAAAAACCGAGCGTCACAAAAAAAAAGTAAAAATTGTTTTGGGATGTCCAAACAAAGCCCTTTCATATGACATGTAACTTGATTTTTTTATGTAACTTTTTTTATTTTTGCCCCCTTAAAAAACTCCATATCTCAAAAACCCTTCATCCGATTTTACTCATATACTTACCAGTAAATTTCTCAAGTACAAGCTATCGACATATCAAATTTCATGCAGATCGGATCAACGGTTCTAAAGTTATCGCCAGACAAACATACATACATACATACATACATACATACATACATACATACATACATACATAAAATGCCAAATCGCCCAAGTTGAAACTAAGATCTTTGTTCGCTTCGCTCACTCGATCAATAATCACACTCACACTCTACCGTCCGTAATCGTTGAAGCAACATCTCCTTTGTTTGCATCGTGAATTTTTAATTTTGAAAAGTGGTTCAAAGCTAATAAACGCTACTGTGACTTATTATAAAGTGTGACCAGTGAAAACCCACACCTATTGACAGTTACGTGATCATAATCAGACAAGTGGTTCTATAGATATGAGCAAAAACATTTTGATATAATTTTGCCCACCGTCCGTAACTGACCTACGACAACTCGCGCGCAGCAGAGCTCGCTCGCTGAGCGCGCACCAAGTGACTCATCGCCTGTTACACTGGCGGACTGACCAGTATCCGCCGCCTCACAAATAGCGCGCTTTGTTTTGAACTTTGAATTGTCCTACTATTCTGTGTTTTCATCATGGAGTGCTCTGCTTGTTTTAATGCTATCGCTACTAGTGAAAATTATTTGCGCTGTACTGTGAGTAGTTGTAATAAAACCTACGACATATTTTGCGCAGGAGGAAAGAACGTAACCAGCGCTGAAAAAACTTCTTGGACGTGCCCCGAATGTCGCTGTGATGCGAAGAAGGGTGGGGATAACAGCCTGACGCCCGTAGGGCTGTCTAAGAAAACTCGTGATCCTAACGTGACCTTTCGTAAAAAAAGTGTACCAATCCGTTCAGAGATGCAGCGTACTAAAGGTGATTCTAATGAGCTCTCTTCTGCCTGCTCGGAAACAGTGCAGGACACGAGTAGTCATTCCACTCATGGCCACTC
Organism: Chloroclysta siterata; assembly: GCA_932294275.1. Lineage (NCBI taxonomy): Eukaryota > Metazoa > Arthropoda > Insecta > Lepidoptera > Geometridae > Chloroclysta > Chloroclysta siterata. Next base: position 7,604,916 of record OW028595.1, read on the forward strand.
GATCGAGCTCTCAACTGACCTCTCAGCTGAGATACGTAATTTAAGATTGGAGATGACTACCATTAAAGACCAGCTTTCAAATGCTATCTCACTTATTGTGCGCTATGAAACCAAGTTGGAAAGCTATGCCCTACAAATTGTCGCGCTTAACAGCAAGCTAGAGGGGTTTAATAATAATAGAGTCTCACAAACATCACATGAGTCAGAACCTTTGCATCTTCGTACACCGACCCGTAAAGGGCAGCCAAAAAAGGAAAAAGCTGTAAAACAAAGACAAGTTGCGCCGTTGGCGGCCACTAACCTACTCAAATTACCTGAGGCCATCAATGAAGCCGCCTGCGTCTTCAGCAATATTCCAGTTCACGCACCCAACGATAACGTAGTTGAAAGCAACAATGGCGGTACTGCAGCAGATCAACAATGGACTGAAGTCAAGAGACCAAAGAGCCGTAAGCCAGTATCACTGTGTGGGGCAGCTGGTCCAGCCATCACAACCTTAAAAGCAGCTGACCCCGTTAGGTACCTGCATCTCTGGAACATGGCCTCTAGTGCCGAAGAAGTCCTCTTGTACCTGAAGCAACTCTGTTCCACTGACTCCTGCACAGTAAAAGAACTGACAGCGAAGGGTAGCTACAAGTCATATAAGATTGGCGTTCCAGCTGCTCATTATGATCTATGCTACTCGATTGACGTCTGGCCCGTTAATTCAAGGATAAAAGCGTGGGTTGACTACTACAGGAGACCAGCTGGCCTAGCAGGAACCGACACTGCCGCAGGAGAGTCACCCCACAGTCGGCAGCCCTTTCGTGATGCAAGCGGTGCGCAGTAAAGTCACCTCAATTCAGATTTTCTATCAGAATGTAAGAGGACTGAAGACCAAGCTTAATATGTGGCGTAATAATCTTGCGCTACTAGAACATCATATAATGGCAGCAACCGAGACATTCCTAGATACCTCTGTGAACGACTCAGAATTAGTTTGTGTTGACTGGACCATCCTTCGCCGAGACAGAGGCACGCCGTGCGGAGGAGTCCTTATCGCCGCGCGCGCCCCTATCGTGCTTTGTCGGCGACAGGAGCTCGAGACAAACAACGGTGAGGACCTATGGGCTAGTTTCTCATGGCGTGGCCGCTCTTATTACATTTGTGTGATCTATATTAAGCCTAGTGCAACGGATCAAGACTATATGAGTTGGTTTTGCAAAATTGAAAGTTATATTAACGATCTGAAAGGTATTGTTGTTATTGTTGGAGATTTAAACTTATCTAGCGCTTCACCAAATGTTATCAATTACTATAGCTATTTTCTATCTTATTCAAATTTCATTGAATATAATGTAATAGTGAATTTGCACGGTGGTATATTAGACGTTGTCTTGGTGCGGGAGGGCTTTGATGTACAGGAGGTGTTGGTTACAAGCATGGAGGGTGTGGTTCCCATGGATGCCTACCATCCCGCATTGGATATCGAGGTAAGAGTAGATTTGACTCATTACTCAGACTTGGTTGCGCCGAGCAACATCAGTCCCACCAAGGATTGGAATTTTAACAAATGTGATCTTGATCTTCTACACGATTTTCTCCAGGGTGCTTCGTGGGAGAGCGTTTTGCAATGTAACGATGTTCATAGTGCCACTAACGACTTCTACAGTACTATCTATAATATCTTTGACAATTGCATACCTAAAAAAAGTCGTAAAAAAACGGTCTCTAAGCGGTATCCTACCTGGTTTACCCCTGATATTATTATTGACATTAGGAGGAAGACAAAACTTCATGCAGATTGGAAACGCACTCAATCTGCGGCGTGCTACAAATCTTTTTCCGACCTTAGAACTTCTCTTAAGGCACGTGTAGCCTCAGCTTACAGCTTACATATGAGACGCATCGAAGGTAATATCGCTCTCAATCCACGCGAATTTTGGCGACATATATGTAATCTGCGGTCAAAAGGCGGTTTTGAACCCAACGTCACATATAAGGGGGAAACTTGTTCGGGTGTCGAGGCGGCGGAAGCTTTTGCCAATTTTTTTGCGAGTGTGTTTCTTCCCGACACACCTTTGCTTAGTGTGAATAATATTAATGACTGTGACCATAGTCGTAACAGTAATTTTATTAATGTTTTACCTTTCACACCCACGGATGTCGCAAACGGAATCAAGAAACTAAAGCACAGTAGCTCAGTTGGTCCAGATGGTATCCCATCAAACATCTTGAAACGGGAGAAGAGTTATTTTGTCCTCCCACTTCGCCATATTTTCAATTTAGCCTTAAGAACTGGCGTTTATCCCGCTCAATGGAAGGTCTCGAGAGTTACCCCCATACCAAAGACCTCAAACAAAACATCCGTAGAGGAATATCGTCCTATTGCAATATTGTCGACACCTGCAAAAATCTTTGAAAATATCCTCCATAGGCTCATATTTTCGCAAGTTGAAAAATATTTAAACGACGCTCAGCATGGCTTTAGACGCAAAAGATCGGTCAACACTAACTTACTCACACTAGTAGAGTATGTCTCCAGGCAACTTGATCAGGGGCGACAAGTAGACGTACTTTATTTTGACTTTCGGAAGGCGTTTGACAGGGTTAACAATGACATACTGTTGGCGAAACTCAGTGCCATAGGTTTCGCACCAAATCTGCTTAGAATCCTAGCCGACTATTTGCGAGATCGCCAGCAGTATGTCAAACTTGGAGTCTACGAGTCTAAGCCATATCATACGCGCTCTGGAGTAAGTCAAGGCTCGATATTGGGACCTTTGTTATTTTTATTGATGGTTAATGACTTACCTTCTCGTCTAACATTTTCCAACTGCCTCTTATATGCGGACGATTTAAAGTTGTACACAGTGATCAACTCTCTGGAGGATTGCTTAGCGCTACAGCGGGACATCGATGAGGTGGGTCAATGGAGCATCGAAAATAAGATGGAATTTAACTCTGCCAAGTGCTCTGTAATGACTTTCGGTCGAATGAGGCACCCAATATATTTTGATTACAATATTCAAGAGGATGAAATCTCTAGGTCAACTCTGATGAGGGATTTGGGTGTCACTTTTGATCGAAAGCTTACATTCCATGACCACATCACAGCTGTTGCTAGGGAATCCTACCAGAGATTAGGATTTGTATTAAGAAATGCCCGCGATTTTCAGAGCGAGCACGTTATAAGGCTCTTATTCAGTGCTCTTGTTCGGAGCAAACTGGAATCTAGCTCTTGTGTCTGGAATCCGTATGAGAGCACGTATGTCCTTCCATTAGAAAAAGTCCAAAAGGCATTCCTCAGATTTTTGTATAAACACAAGCTGGGATACTATCCATTCATGTATCCTACGAGATTTCTGCAGGGATGCCTTGGATACAATTCTCTTAAAACCAGGAGAGCACAAGATCAGCTTACAACAATCTGTAAGATTTTCCGCGGGTCGATCGACGCACCTAGCCTGCTTAATGAGTCACTTCTGCTCTTTGTTCCTGATAAGTATCTTCGGATTAGGAGGCACAAACTCTTTGCCCCACCGTTGAGTCGCACTGTCGCGCGCGCTAACTCTCCGATACCTCGGACCCTCAGCGCCTTCAACAAGCTTCTGAAAACCACCGATTGCGACCTATTCGCAGATGAATGGCAAAAGATAGTGCTAGAATGCTTGAAGTTCTGTGAGGTAGATGACATATGATCCATTGTTATTTTTAATTTTTAATTTAATTATCTACTATTATTTGTATTGACTCAATTTTTTATTCTTATTAATTTTTTACTGTTGACATGTTTTATTATGATATAATTATTCATTTTAATGTTAATCATTTAGGTAGACTTTATCTTTTGTGTGTTGTTTTGTCCAATTTTTAATTATTATTTCTTATTATTATTATTATTTTAATTTCAATCTTTGTAATTTAGTATAATTAGTATAATTGGCCGTATTAGCCGTTCTAATTATTTTGAATAAATAAAAATAATAAAAAAAAAAAAAAAAAAAAATAATAATCTACACTAATATTATAAAGAGGAAACCTTTGTATTTTTGTATTTTTGTATGTTTGTATTTTTGTATGTAACGAATAGGCTCAAAAACTACTGGTCCGATTTCAAAAATTCTTTCACCATTAGAATGCTACATTATCCCTGAGTAACATAGGCTATATTATATTTTCAAAAAAATCAGGGATCCTTACTAAAACTTCAATAATGTAACCCAAGGTGGAATACAAAAACCTTACATCGCGTGCGCTGCGAAAACTATTGATGATAGAACAAAATAATGTACTACGATTTTGTAGAACACGTCATCATCTACAAAAAATGTCGCGACAGCATATGTCTAACTATTATAGTTATGTCACAATAAGTGATCTTTTATTATAAAAAATTAATTGAAATGTCGCCGCCAGAAAAGGGTCTTTATTTGTACCTCGGTATTAATCCTTATCCAAATAAATCATTTCATAATTAAGACGGTTTCAATACCTATAGATTACTTCTTAAATTTTTCAAATCGGACATTCCATTCAAAAGATATGACGAAATTAAAAATGTTAACGGGTCCACGGGTCACGCTCGGGGTGCGATTTCATTCACTCAAGGAGAAGCGCGTGCAAATGTATGAAATAAGTAGACGCGAGGCTCGAACCCACGCTCTAAGTTTATCCTAAAATGTTCAAAAAATTTATGACCACCCATGCGAAGCTGGGACAGGCCGCTAGTATATTATATAACACCCAGACAGAGAACAAACATCTATGTTCATCACACAAATGTTTGTTCTCGGTGGGGATCGAATCCACGGCCTACGGCGCAGAAGGCAGAGCTACTACCAACTGAGCTGTGAAGACTGTCAAAATTTATACATCCACAGGTGTTGAATTTTCAAAAATCCCTTCTTAATACACCTCTACGCCATAAGACCTATATACTCTTCAAATTTCAAGTCTCTAGGACCAGCGGTCAATAACCTCCCATACAAACTTTTACATCCCTTTGCACACTTATTAAGGTAGTTCCAAAAAACTAAAAATGCCTTTCCTAGTTTTTGCCTTGGAGTATCAAGTTTGTAGGTTCAAGGAATACTATTTTTCATGCAAACGTTTTCAACCCTTTTACACCCTTAGGGGTTGAATTTCCAAAAACCTCTTCTTAGTACACCTCTACGCCATAAGACCTATGTACTCTTCAAATTTCAAGTCTCTAGGACCAGCGGTCAAAAAACTCCCATACAAAGTTTTACATCCCTTTGCACACTTATCAAGGGTAGTTTTAAAAAACTAAAAATGTATTTCCTATTTTTTTGCCTTGAAATATAAATACTCCAAGTTTCAAGTTTGTAGGTTCAAGGAATACTATTTCTCATACAAACGTTTTCATCCCTTTTTACACCCTTATGGGTTGAATTTCCAAAAATATCTTCTTAGTACACCTCTACGCCATAAGACCTATGTACTTTTCAAGTTTTAAGTCTCTAGGACCAGCGGTCAAAAAACTCCCATACATACTTTTACATCCCTTTGCACACTTATCAAGGGTAGTTTTAAAAAACTAAAAATGTATTTCCTATTTTTTTGCCTTGAAATATAAATACTCCAAGTTTCAAGTTTGTAGGTTCAAGGAATACAATTTTTCATACAACGTTTTCATCCCTTTTCACACCCTTAGGGGTTGAATTTCCAAAAATCCCTTCTTAGTACACCTCTACGCCATAAGACCTATGTACTCTTCAAATTTCAAGTCTCTAGGACCAGCGGTCAAAAAACTCCCATACATACTTTTACATCCCTTAGAACACTTATTAAGGGTAGTTTAAAAAAACTAAAAATGTATTTCATATTTTTTTGTCTTGAAGTATATGTACTCCAAGTTTCAAGTTTGTAGGTTCAAGGAATACAATTTTTCATACATACGTTTTCATCCCTTTTTACACCCTTAGGGGTTGAATTTCCAAAAATCCCTTCTTAGTACACCTCTACGCCATAAGACCTATGTACTCTTCAAATTTCAAGTCTCTAGGACCAGCGGTCAAAAAACTCCCATACATACTTTTACATCCCTTAGCACACTTATTAAGGGTAGTTTTAAAAAACTAAAAATGTATTTCCTATTTTTTTGTCTTGAAGTATATGTACTCCAAGTTTCAAGTTTGTAGGTTCAAGGAATACAATTTTTCATACATACGTTTTCATCCCTTTTTACACCCTTAGGGGTTGAATTTCCAAAAATCCCTTCTTAGTACACCTCTACGCCATAAGAACTATGTACTCTTCAAATTTCAAGTCTCTAGGACCAGCGGTCAAAAAACTCCCATACATACTTTTACATCCCTTAGCACACTTATTAAGGGTAGTTTTAAAAAACTAAAAATGTATTTCCTATTTTTTTGTTTTGAAGTATATGTACTCCAAGTTTCAAGTTTGTAGGTTCAAGGAATACAATTTTTCATACAAACGTTTTCATCCCTTCTTACACCCTTAGGGGTTGAATTTCCAAAAAATCCCGTCTTAGTACACCTCTTCGCCATAAGACCTATGTACTCTTCAAATTTCAAGTCTCTAGGACCAGCGGTCAAAAAACTCCCATACATACTTTTACATCCCTTAGCACACTTATTAAGGGTAGTTTTAAAAAAGAAAAATGTATTTCCTATTCTTTTGTCTTGAAGTATATGTACTCCAAGTTTCAAGTTTATAGGTTCAAGGAATACAATTTTTCATACAAACGTTTTCATCCCTTTTTACACCCTTAGGGGTTGAATTTCCAAAAATCCCTTCTTAGTACACCTCTACGCCATAAGACCTATATACTCCTCAAATTTCAAGTCTCTAGGACCAGCGGTTTAGGCTGTGCGTTGTCTATATGTCAGTCAGTCAGTCAGGACTTTGATTCTTATAGTATTAGAGATGGCAATAATATATTATAATATTACATTGTAAAAGGATCATACAAAAGAACGGTAGGAACCAAGCCGTAAGTTTGTTGCCTGTTCTTCTAGGCTTTGGTCGCGTGGAACTGGCACCTAGAGTCACCTAGCTTTAAGACGTTTCAAAGTGATCCTTGTGATTTTATTGAATAAATACATTTAGACTTTGACTTTGACTTTTGACTTTGTGTCCAGCAATGGACTTCTTTTAGGTTGATGATGATGATGATCATGTGTCCAAAATCTGTGTGTGTCTTCGGCTGTTGATTTGGATTCTGTTGGGTGAAAGCAAAGGAATTGAAAGTGTGGATGGAGAAGGCAGGTTAGGTATCGAAGATATGGATGGTATATAGCTGTAATTGATTCCATTTGAAGATGAAAATACAGCATATAATAAAATCCTTTCCGTTTTTAATTTTATACCCAGTCTGACTGTCGTCCAGCATATAAATAAAATACATTTGACGAGTAACTCATTCATTCTTGGTCCGCATTCACTATTTTTCAAATCTTGTAAACATCTATCCATGAATACATTAAACAACCATTGAGACGCTACACGTACCTTTTTGTCTAACACCCTTTTCGATGATAAACTATTCAGTGTATGACCCATTTATCCCGACGCAATCCCTGGAATCCTCACAGAGAGATTTCAGAGCCTGGACTAGGTTGTTGTTTACTCCATACGCAGACTCCAGCACCGACCATAGTTCATTCATCATCACACTTAGGCCCTTTCCAAATCTACGAAAGTGAAATAAACCTTTTGACCCATGGCCAAAAATTTATCGGCTATGCATCGCAAGGAGAAGACCTGATCCGTACATTCCATACATCCCGTACATCCCCTCTTTCGAAATCCTTCTTGTGCGTTAGTATGAATGTTTGTTTCCAGATAACAGGCAGTACGATTACAATGCTGTCTTTGGCAACAACACCAACCTTATCGATGGCTCCTACACAGCACATGTCTGTTATTGGTTATACAAACACTGCAACTGCCGCTGTCAAGGATGAACAAGTCGTTGTGAAAATTGAAGAAATAGCAGAAACTGACGAAATTGTCTTTACAAACACTGCAACTGCCGCTGTCAAGGATGAACAAGTCGTGAAAATTGAAGAAATAGCAGAAACTGACGAAACTGTCTTTGAAGAATCACAGGTGACGCCTGATGAAGACATTGAAGCTGTTGACGGTTCATATAAGTTATATTTGGGAAACGTAAATGAAGTGAAGAATGAGCAGGATAACATTCATTTGCGTTTCTATTGTGATATTTGGAACAAAAAAATGCTATCTAAACATCACTTAGTATCACATTTAAAAGCCCACACTATAAAAAAGACATATTCCTGCAACCAGTGTGAAACCACATTCACTCATAAAATTCATTTCGAAATGCACATGCGGTTATGCACTGGAGTAAAGCCATATTCATGCATTGCGTGCGATAAATCATTCATGCGAAAATTTGAATTGACAAGACACATGCGATTACACACTGGAGAAAAGCCATACTCATGCATTACATGTTTTAAAGCATTCACTCAAAAAAGTCATTTGAATAAACACATGCGATTACACACTAGAGAAAAGCCATATTAATGCATTACATCTGTTAAAACATTTGCTCAATAAGTCCGCACTTGTGTGATCGTTCTAATGGCTCTCAGAGAAGTAGTGAGTGCCTCTCGCGTTCGCGTTTGACCTACAGTGCAAAGTGCAAACGCATCACAACGTGTCAACGATCGCGGCGGACGCGCTGCGTCACAATAACTTAGTTATGCGTTGCGTGAGTTATTAATTGCCTCAACAATGCATACACCAACCAAAGCATGCACAATAACATTGAAGACAGAGCTGGAGCATGAAAGCTTCAACAATAAAATCTTTATTAAAAAACAGCAATCGGAGGCTCGTGTATGCCGTAGCAGTTTACTGCCGCCTCCGACTGCCTACGATTATTACATTTAATCATTCGTCAAGACTGAACAACAGGAATTTACTATCAATAAGTAATTTAAAACACTATCTTGTTTCTATCCTTTTAGTTCTGGCATTCGGTTTTATAATAAAGATTTTAGTTTTAGCCTTTTTGACTTATCAAGAACGTAGGCGTTCTAATTCTTCCATAGATTGCTGATCATGTGGATGGTTCAATAACTTCCGAGGCAGCATTGAGTATTTTTTACCAGTGACATCTAGTTCTGTTTTCATGAAACATAGAAATATTTTATATCAATTTCACATTTCAAATGCCTGTAAAAATAAAATTATGATGAGAACGATTTGACCATGTATTCACTAAAATAAAACATCTGAACCGATGTTTTTTTTAGTGAATATGTGTAGAATGGTATGACTTTAGAGAAGGTTTTATGATATACTAGCGGCCTGTCCCAGATTCTTATGAGTGGATATACATTTTTTGAACATTTTAGGATAAACTTAGATAGAAAGAGAGAAAATTATTTATTGCACAAATAAAATATACTGTACATAGGCACAGATAAGAGAATACACATAGGCGAGCTTAATGCGTAGAACAAACTTAGAACGTAGGTTCGAGTCTCGCGTCTACTTATTTCATACATTTGCACGCCCTTCTCCCTGAGTGAGTGAGAACTCGCCCCTTGGAACCGCGCGTTCACTCATAATATTTTAAAGCAAACTAAAATTTTTAATTTCGTAATATCTTTTGAATGGAATGTCCGATTTGTAAAATTCAAAAAGTAATCTATAGGTATTGAAACAGTCTTGAATACGAAATGATTTATTTGGATAAGGATTAATACCAAGGTACAAATAAAGAGCCTTTTCTAGCGGCGGCATTACAATTTAATTTTTATAATAAAAGAACGCATATTGTGACAACTATAATAGTTAGACATATGCTGTCGCGACATTTTTTGTAGATGATGACGTGTTCTGCAAAGTCGTAGTACATTATTTTGTTCTATCATCAATAGTTTTCGCAGCGCACGCGATGTAAGGATTATTTTTTCTACCTTGGGTTACATTACTGGAGTTTTAGTAAGGATCTCTGACTTTTTTGAAAATATTATATAGCCTATGTTACTCAGGGATAATGTAGCATTCTATAGGTGAAATAATTTTTGAAATCGGACCAGTAGTTTTTGAGCCTATTCGTTACATACAAAACAACAAAAATACAAATCTTTCCTCTTTTTAATACTAGTAGTTCGCCCCGAACTGAAATCTCGTGATGCGACCCGACGAACGTACTTCGTAACGTAACTTGATTTTTTTAAGTCACTATTTTTATTTTTGCCCCCTTAAAAAACCCCATATCTTAAAAACCCTTCATCCGATTTTACTCATATACCTACTTACCAGTAAATTTCTCAATTACAAACTGTCGTCTTATCAAATTTCATGCAGATCGGATCAACGGTTCGAAAGTTCGTTCGGTTCGCTCACTCGATCAACAAGTTATTAGTATATGGTGGTATATGTCATCAATTAGTTTAGTGATAGTCGTTTATATTATAGTTTTTTGTTAAAAAATGTAAATCCGTTATTGGCTTTTAGCTATACTCATATGTTACATTCTATTTAAATTCAGAGCTGTGGATTTTGTTAAATAAATAAAATAAAAAAATTGCGTTTTGGTATTGTCTTTGAGGATGTACTTTAAATTAAAAACAAATATATTATTTTAAAACACTCCATCACTCTCTTGATTTTGATACCCATATTGCTATGATTGTGTTATTTTTTTATATTTTTCCTGATTTCCTGCTCATCTTACTTTTTGTTTTTTTTTTGTATCAACGGACACTTGAGAAGTTGCGACGAATCTTTTGAAACCTCAATCATCAAAATCCACCCAGCCGTTTGGGTGCTACGTGGTAATAAAGAAAATATCGATGGATAGATACCTACATAGATACACGCCATACACATAACCCGGGCGTCTTCGGCACTCTGGTAAAAATATAGGCTCATGCATGACAGAACAAAAAAATAAAAAAAATAATAACTATACAGATATAATATTAAAAAATCTACTCTGATCTCTTTCTCACTAAATGTGAGACACATTTTTTCGATCATCTTCCAGCCATCCACAAGCAAATCTATCTGATAATTTTTATTCCACTAGCTGATGGAACAAGCAGATGGCCCCTGATGTTAAGTAGTAACCATCACCTAACAAAACATTGCCTCATAATAAGTAACGCACGATAGGAACGTGCCCTGCGTCCATCAACTTGAGGCATACAGATGTTAAGCCTCATAATGTGCCTGTAATTACACCGGCAACCACACTCTTCCAACCGAAACATAGCAACGCTGCTTGGCGGCAGAAAAAGGCGTGCGAAAGGGTGAACTGTAAGTTGTTAGTAGAGTATTCAGATTATTTTGCACACGACAGAGGGGATTGCTCGCGTGGCGAGCCTATCCGCGCTGGCGTCGGTCGGTGCAAATAAGCAAAATAAGTGCAATAATGGAATACCAACAACACGACCGCTGCTGGGTGGAACTGCCTGGAAGAGAACAGATACAAATAAAAACTCATTTATTTACCAAATAATCTTACCTAAGCGTTTACCTATACATCGGTATCCATTGGTCCCCGCACTAGGACAAGCCTGTTGTCGCGAATGCTAAGCAAATATACGAGTATATGTACATATAGCTAGTATAGGCTGAACGCTCAGGGAGAAATATTGTTGTGTGACGTCATAAAGAACAGGCGGGGTGAGCGGGTGCGCGGGCGCGCGCTCCCGCCCCTCTGGCCCGGCATTGAGCCATGAGACGTCTAGGGAGAAGCATTGGTCTTCTTCTTCTTCTTCTCGTGTCACTAGCTTTGTCGAGACAGTGTGGTGAAAGAGTTTCAGGTGCGCCTCAGAGAGGCTCCGTGCGAGCAATTCGAGTTAAGTACTAGAAACATTGGTGAGTGAGCTTGATTTATAACTGAGCATGAGTTACCAGATCTTACTGCCTTTTATGTTGACCAGTTTGCCGATGTGTTCGGCCCGTTTGCTAACCAGAGTATGTTAGACTAGACGATCAAATTAAACAGCATCAGAACCAGACCAGAGTTTTAGCGAGGCTCGGGGTGGCTATAGGGGAGGTTGGAGGCCACACCGGGGGAATACCTCCCAATACCTACTCCAGGGGGAACAGCCCTCAATAAGTACCCAAAGGGAACAGCCCCCTTGATACCTACACCAGAGGGAACAGCCCTTAATCCGTATCCAGAGGGAACAGCCCTTAATACATGCCCAGGGGGAACAACCCCCAAATACTTACGATCAGGAGCTTACGATCATGATATCAGAATCAGTCGAGACCAGTAAACAGAACATCAGCTCGGTAATCAGATCAGATATTCGTCGTACCTCTTAGTGTATAGGTACTTGGCGACACCTGTGTCGCGGGAGGCCGAATACAATATAATAACGATTACTAAATAAGAACCACAAAAGAACGCTCATAGCAATAAGACCGATTGTACCTACTTCTTGTGATGTAGGTACAATTATTACTTCTTAACTTTTTCAAATCGGACATTACATTCAAAAGATATGACGAAATTAAAAATGTTAACGGGTCCATGGGTCACGCACGGGGTGCGATTTCACTCACTCAAGGAGAAGGGCGTGCAAATGTATGAAATAAGTAGACGCGAGGCTCGAACCCACGGTCTAAGTTTATCCTAAAATGTTCAAAAAATTTATGACCACCCATGCGAAGCTGGGACAGGCCGCTAGTTATTCATAAAGAGCGTGGGAACAGACTGACAAGAAAATTAACTTACCTATTCATATTGCAATACATGAGTAATAAAAACAAGATACTTATATATACGAAACAAATATTAAATACAATAAAATTACAATACAGAAAACGAAATATTAGTTGGCTGCCACTAAATAGATAGGTATGTCTTTTCAGTAGGTAGGTACCTAGGTACATACCCCAAGACCCAAGTCACAGATAAGAGAATACCCAAGTGTAAGTTTTGTTTTTCGTTTCGAAACTTCAGGCCTTTTTGTATTAATAAAATCGCAGTCAACCAAGTTGTTCAGTTCAGCAAAATTATAATTTCGATTCCAACAAGTTTTCGTAAATAAAGTTTGCTTATGTACGAAAACTAGTAGGTAGGTCGAAAACCTAAGTAAAGCAAACTTTTAGTAAGAAAATAAAATTGTTGCTTGTCGGCAGAAATAGGCATGGTGGTAGGTATTTTTTTTTTAAGGGCTTTGTCGCTGCGCGACCACACTGCCATATAATAAATCATCAAAAAAAATACATTTCGTATCAAAACTTAACCTACTTATTTAACCCTGATACTGCCAACCTATTTATTAACATCTTGGCTTGATCCGACAGGGAGTGGTAGGTATCTACTTCAACAGACGAGCCACACGCAAAGAGCTCTACGACTCTAGATAGGTAGGTACCTACATAATAGCTAGCAAGGTATAGCTGTTGCTATTAGGTAGGTAGGTACTTTTTTAGGGTTCCGTACGTAAAACGGGATCCTATTACTAAGACTCCGCTGTCCGTCCGTCTCTGTCACCAGGCTGTATCTCATGAACCGTGGTAGTTAGACATTTGAAATTTTCACAGATGACGTATTTCTGTTGCCGCTATAACAACAAATAATATAAAATAAAAATTAGGGGGCTCTCATACAACAAACATGATTTTTTGCCGTTTTGTAGATACTGGTACGGAACCGATCGTGTGTGAGTCCGACTTGCACTTGGCTGGTTTTTTTTGTTATTGTACCTACCTACCTACGTCATAATCACAGACAATAGATGAATATGAATATATTACAGATCCTGTAATAATTATCATGTCTCCCTCGCAAAAAATACACTATCCTAAGGCAAAATATTAAAATCGAAACTTTTGATATAATTTATTCAAGCAATCCGTGCAAACCTCAAACAAAGGTGCAAAAAATAAAAACAAAACAAACAATAATTCGATATCAGTAATTTTATGGGAACAGTAAGGTCTTGTAAACCTGGCTCTGAGCATTTCATCTTTACCAACATTTTTGAAGAAAACCGCTACCATTTTCTGTACTACTTAAAATAATAACTAAAAAATACCTACTAGAGAATAAATACAATGGGAGACGAAGTAGTATGGTTATTTTGATGTTAGCCTGCACGGAAGCAGCATGAAATCGACATTGTCAGAATTTTGACAATAGCCAACGGAAGACAAGGTGCGGTAGTATACTCTTGAGACATTAGCCTCATAGGAGAGAGAACCAAACAGAAAAAAAGAACCAATAAAACAAGTCTCATGCCTGCAAGCCTGTCGGCCAGGGCTGCCATTTGTACGATTTAAATCGTATTTGTACGATTTTTTGCATGTTTTGTACGATTACGATCGAAACATCGAAATCGTACAGAAAACGTACGATTTTATTACATACAATTTTAGATTTCTATACATGAAAGAAAACGTTCGACCGTAAACAATAAGGTATCCGACTAACATTGCGTTAATATTCCCTCTAATTGATGATTATTTTATTAAAGAATGACGACAAATCATTTTATTTGGTCTAGTTGTACGGAGCGGAGAAACGCGGTTCTACTTGTTATTATCTACTAAATCGTGCAGGCTCTTGTGAAAACTAATGCGCTTCTGTAAATAATTTAATAAAAATGAGCGACGTAAGTGTTATTGAACGTTATCGTACTCCTAAAAAGAAATTAGTGCAAAGAGGTGTACTTTATTATTAAATGTTTAAATATATCTATGATTGATTCTTGTAGGTACGATTTTTTATTTCAAACTTTCTTATGGCGTACGACTTTTTTTAAGATTTGGTACTTTTGCGCCATATTTTCACCTGGCAGCCCTGCTGTCGGCCCGGGAGCCAATAATGTACTGCCAAATAATGTGCAGCATGATAAAAAACACCCAGTTAATCCGTTTCCACTGGTTTAAATTATCGGGGTGTACATTATCATCCCGTAAAATTATTGATGTTTTATTATAGGGTAGTGTGGTCGCTCAGCGACAAAGCCCTTAATATAAATAATAAAAAAAAAAAAAAACATGCTGTACATTAACGTGCTGTACATTATCATGTCGTGCAATAACCGGACTCGTCGGCCCGGCTATTAGAAAAGTCTGTCTGTGGTCAAGACAATCAGTCAATCTCCGCCAATATGTTCTGTTCTGTCTGCTGTGATCTCCGCTAAGCAAAGCAAGCGCGATGGCTTCTACTAGTTCTGTGTGCCGAGTGTGCCTAGCTGGGAATAATAAGATGCTGCAAATTGACAACATTAACCTCCTACAGTTGTTCGAGAAACTTACAGACTCACAGGTATGACTTTAGCTAGCAAGACTATCTAGTCTTTCAGTACAATGCACTGATGATGTTCACGGAATTATGTGGGTTCATTCTGCACCTAGATTGAAATACTACTATACCTACTCTTGAACATATTGCTCTTATTATGCATTCAACCATATTGCATGATCATTGTCTACTGACCGCATTTTGTTTCAGCTGAACACAGAATCGGATGCCAGGATGCCCAGTACGGTATGCTTTGTCTGTCATCGACAGCTGCAGAGATGCCACCAGTTCTCCGACATGGCTCGCAGATCTGATAGAACTATGCGTGATATGTTGAACAATGGCATTCAGGTAACTAGGTACATGCATTAACTGAGTTTTCCAATAATGGTGTCAAATCATATCATATGTCCAGAATCTGTGCGGAAATTCTGATGTACCATCTTCGGCTGTTCTGGGTTCTGTTGGGTGTAGGCAAAGGAATTGAAAGTATGGATGGAGAAGGCAGGTTAGGTAATGTTATTACCAGTTTGACTGTCGTCCAGCATATGCATGTGCTCGACTCCAATGAAGAGTTAATTGACGGAGGTGGAGTTTTCATCATCAGATGGCTGGCTATCATCAGATCGAGTATTACTGAGTGGTACCAATGCTAATATTTTATGCTATCTTTATACATATATATAATTCTACTATATAATAAATAAATATTGGTGGACTTTCCACACAGCACTATCTAGCCCCAAACTAAGCCAAAGCTTGTAATATGGGAACCAGATAGCTGATATAATAAATAAATACTCCAGAGAATAAACATCTATGTTCATCACACAAATGTTTGTGCTCGGTTGGGATCGAACCCACGGCCTACGGCGCAGTAGGCAGAGCTACTACCAACTGAGTTGTGAAGGCTGTCAAACACTGTATGTGTGTGTCACTGAACTCCTCCTAGATTCACAAATCATCCCGGCAGATTGCGCTGCAGTTGGCTTTCATTTCATACTTTGTTTAATATCCTAATAGTTGTCCTAGTGTTGTCCTGCATGATATTTCAAGAAATATCATGCAGGACAATGTCTGTCGAGTCCGCTAGTAGTATATACAGGATGTCCCAGAAATCAACGTCAAGTCGAAAACGGGCGATGGGCCAAGTCATGATAGTTATCAGAAAAATATAAAAAAAATATTTGTCATGTACCTTTTGAATTATGAGTATTACAAAAAATAACAGACAATAATTAATAAATAATAAATAAATTACGAAAAACTGACACCCTGTGATGATCTTTTAAGTCCTGTGACTACAAATATTAACTTTACGTGAAACTTTTTTCTGTGATGTAACCATGAATAACCCTTCTGTAAAATACAATTCAAAATTAAATCATAACTGCCTCAGTTTTAAATAAAATGTTGGATGTTTAGCCAACATTTAATTTAAAATAATTACATCACCCAACTTTAACCGACTGTACCGTAAAAAAAATGTACTACATTATTTTGGCAAGTAACTTTAAAAGATGGCGCATTTAGTCAGGATTCCAAAATGGTACGATACTTGCTAGAATTCTCCTTCATTCACGCACCAGGGCATGTTTAGAGTCACTATGCGCCAGCACTCTACTGCCCAATAGTAACTCTTACAACATTAAAACCTGTGGCGCATTTAGAATTCCAATGATAATTAAATTAGACTTTTTTTTTAATAATTCATACAATGGGATCATATCAGTAATATTGCGCAAGGGGTTCGAAAGTAAGTCCCTTAGGGACATGTTTGTGGATGCTGGCATTTTCTGTATCTTTTCTAGTTTGCTCGGATCCGGCCTAACTGCCTGTTTACTGACTATGAGTTTAAATACTTCATCTGCCAAAAAATCACATTTGGAACCTTTGATCTTGAACCCTATATCTTGCAGTCTTGCGAGTGCGGCTTCACAGTCCACTTCAGGCCCGCTCAGTACTCAGGTGACTCGCCGCATCGGGATCAGTTATGAACAAATCATCTAAAAACGCTTGCATGTTAGGGATATCCTTAATCAAATCACTTATAAAAGCCGCCAATCAAAATATAACATACTGTCAAACATCCATCTCTTTCATTAACCATAGTTTTCGTCTTCCTAACGTTTACTTTAATTCCTTTTCTCTCAAAAGCTCCATGTAAACCATCCGCCAATGACGCAAGTATAACCTGGTCATCCGCATAGATAAGACATTTGACGAGTAACTCATTCTTGGTCCGCATTCACTATTTTTCAAATCTTGTAAACATCTATCCATGAATACATTAAACAACCATGGAGACGCTACACCTACCTAATTGTCTAACACCCTTTTCAATGCTAAACTATTCAGTGTATGACCCATTTATCCCGACGCAAGCCCTGGAATCCTCACAGAGAGATTTCAGAGTCTGGACTAGGTTGTTGTTTACTCCATACGCAGACAGCACCGACCATGGTTCATTCATCATCACTGTTTACACTTAAGTCCTTTCCAAATCTACGAAAGTGCAATAAACCTTTTGACCCATGGCCAAATATTTCTCGGCTATGCATCGCAAGGAAAAGACCTGATCCGTACATCCCGTACATCCCCTCTTTCGAAATCCTGCTTGTGCGTTAGTATGAATGTTTGTTTTCAGATAACAGGCAGTATGATTACAATGCTGTCTTTGGCAACAACACCAACCTTATCGATGGCTCCTACACAGCACATGTCTGTTATTGGTTATACAAACACTGCAACTGCCGCTGTCAAGGAGGAACGAGACGTTGTGAAAATTGAAGAAATAGCAGAAACTGACGAAACAATCTTTGAAGAATCACAGGTGACGCTTGATGAAGACAATGAAGCTGTTGACGGTTCATATAAGTTATATTTGGGAAACGTAAATGAAGTGGAGAATGAGCAGGATAACATTCATTTGCGTTTCTATTGTGATATTTGGAACAAAAAAATGCTATCTAAACATCACTTAGTATCACATTTAAAAGCCCACACTATAAAAAAGACATATTCCTGCAACCAGTGTGAAAGCACATTCACTTGTAAAAGTCATTTGGGAATCCACATGCGGATACACACTGGAGAAAAGCCATATTCATGCATTACATGCAATAAAGCATTCATTCGAAAATCTGATTTGACAAGACACATGCGATTACACACTGGAGAAAAGCCGTATACATGCATGACATGTGATAAAACATTCACTCAAAAACATAATTTGACAAAACACATGCGATTACACACTAGAGAAAAGCCATATTAATGCATTACATCTGTTAAAACATTTGCTCATAAGTCCGCACTTGTGTGATCGTTCTAATGGCTCTCAGAGAAGTAGTGAGTGCCTTTCGCGTTCGCGTTTGACCTACAGTGCAAAGTGCAAACGCATCACAACGTGTCACCGGTCGCGGCGGACGCGCTGCGTCACAATAACTTAGTTATGCGTTGCGTGAGTTATTAATTGCCTCATTAATGCATACACCAACCAAAGCATGCACAATAACATTGAAGACAGAGCTGGAGCATGAAAGCCTCAACAAAAAAGTAGCTGGTTTTCTCAAAGAAAAGCGAGAGCGTGCAAAGCTTCAGGGCGTCGTCGTGAACACCTCCAGTAGCAGCTAAAACGCGTTGCGGAGTCGTAACCTTCCATCAACATCGAATTTGGACACTGTCATGTTGATTATGGCACGGACGAGGAAGAACTAGTGAAGGAAACTGAATGGATTAGAGCAAAGTCAAGGAAAAATTAAAAAAATGACCACTTCTCCCACACATTCCCCACCGCAAAACAAAAGGACAACATTGAAAAAAAATCAAAAGTTCCCTCATCCCTCCCACTATAGTGTTACGCGCACGTTTTTAGTATTCTTTGGGTTTCAAGCTTTCATTCGGACTTTGAACAAATGTTTTCACATTTTATTGGACCATGTACAATTTAAATTTCTGATTCATAAATTTAAATTGTAAGCATAGTTTCATTATTATTCCACTGGATTCAGAAATCATCGATGTCTAATAGTATATTATGCAATTAGTGAATAAAGAACGGATTTAAAGCGAGGGCCGTAGATGAATCTCGAGCAAGGAAAACGATTCATGATGATTGAATCAAATCGTTTATTCTGTGTCACAAAAACATAGGAGAAATACCTACAGAGAGAGAACAATATTGGTTAAGACAACAAAATCGGTCGTCATTCAACTTTGTGCTATAACAAGTATTGGAATCCTGAGCGACGCGAATGATTCATGGCCTTCGATATAAATCCGTTTTATTATAGAGTTGCATACTATTCTTTATGCCATAACTACGAGTAAACGAAACATTGAACCGAAAATAGACATTTAAGGAAGAAAAAAGGAAGTTAACCTTCCACTTTTAGGGTTCCGGACCCAAAGGTTAAACGGAACCCTATTACTAAGACTCCGCTGTCCATCTGTCTGTCAGTCTGTCACCAGGCTGTATCTCATGAACCGTGATAGCTAGACAGTTGAAATTTTCACAGATGATGTAGGTATTTCTGTTGCCTAACAACAAATACTAAAAAACTGAGTACATAAATATTTAAGGGGCCTACCATGTAACATAAGTGATTTTTTTGCTCGTTTTTGCTCGATATTGATAACGGCAACAGGTACACGCTTGAAATATTCACAGAATATTAAGTTATATTATTCACTTTTAAAATAATTACTTACTGAATTAAAATAAAGTAAAATTAATATTTAAGAAAACGAAGCGTAGGACGCCCTCCTACTTGATGGACTGACGGCATTGACAGGATCGCGGGAAGTCGGTGGATGGAGAGGACTCGGAAACGTTCTTCCTGGAAATGTATAGGGGAGGCCTGTGTCCAGCAGTGGACTTCTTTTAGGTTGATGATGATGATGATCATGTGTCCAAAATCTGTGTGTGTCTTCGGCTGTTGATTTGGGTTCTGTTGAGTGAAGGCAAAGGAATTGAAAGTATGGATGGAGAAGGCAGGTTAGGTATCGAAGATATGGATGGTATATACATAGCTGTAATTGATTCCATTTGAAGATGAAAATACAGCATATAATAAAATCCTGTCCGTTATTAATTTTATACTCAGACTGACTGTCGTCCAGCATATAAATAAAAGACATTTGACGAGTAACTCATTAATTCTTGGTACGCATTCACTATTTTTCAAATCTTGTAAACATAGATGTTTACAAGATGATACATTAAACAACCATTGAGACGCTACACGTACCTTTTTGTCTAACACCCTTTTCGATGATAAACTATTCAGTGTATGACCCATTTATCCCGACGCAATCTCTGGAATCCTCACAGAGAGATTTCAGAGTCTGGACTAGGTTGTTGTTTACTCCATACGCAGACAGCACCGACCATAGTTCATTCATCATCACACTTAGGCCCTTTCCAAATCTACGAAAGTGAAATAAACCTTTTGACCCATGGCCAAAAATTTATCGGCTATGCATCGCAAGGAGAAGACCTGATCCGTACATTCCATACATCCCGTACATCCCCTCTTTCGAAATCCTGCTTGTGCGTTAGTATGAATGTTTGTTTCCAGATACCAGGCAGTACGATTACAATGCTGTCTTTGGCAACAACACCAACCTTATCGATGGCTCCTACACAGCACATGTCTGTTATTGGTTATACAAACACTGCAACTGCCGCTGTCAAGGAGGAACGAGACGTTGTGAAAATTGAAGAAATAGCAGAAACTGACGAAACTGTCTTTACAAACACTGCAACTGCCGCTGTCAAGGATGAACAAGTCGTGAAAATTGAAGAAATAGCAGAAACTGACGAAACTGTCTTTGAAGAATCACAGGTGACGCCTGATGAAGACATTGAAGCTGTTGACGGTTCACATAAGTTATATTTGGGAAACGTAAATGAAGTGAAGAATGAGCAGGATAACATTCAATTGCGTTTCTATTGTGATATTTGGAACAAAAAAATGCTATCTAAACATCACTTAGTATCACATTTAAAAGCCCACACTATAAAAAAGACATATTCCTGCAACCAGTGTGAAACCACATTCACTCATAAAATTCATTTCGAAATGCACATGCGGTTATGCACTGGAGTAAAGCCATATTCATGCATTGCGTGCGATAAATCATTCATGCGAAAATTTGAATTGACAAGACACATGCGATTACACACTGGAGAAAAGCCATACTCATGCATTACATGTTTTAAAGCATTCACTCAAAAAAGTCATTTGAATAAACACATGCGATTACACACTAGAGAAAAGCCATATTAATGCATTACATCTGTTAAAACATTTGCTCAATAAGTCCGCACTTGTGTGATCGTTCTAATGGCTCTCAGAGAAGTAGTGAGTGCCTCTCGCGTTCGCGTTTGACCTACAGTGCAAAGTGCAAACGCATCACAACGTGTCACCGGTCGCGGCGGACGCGCTGCGTCACAATAACTTAGATAAGCGTTGCGTGAGTTATTAATTGCCTCAACAATGCATACACCAACCAAAGCATGCACAATAACATTGAAGACAGAGCTGGGGCATGAAAGCTTCAACAATAAAATCTTTATTAAAAAACGGCAATCGGAGGCTCGTGTATGTCGTAGCAGTTTACTGACGCCTCCGACTGCCTACGATTATTACATTTAATTATTCGTCAAGACTGAACAACAGGAATTTACTATCAATAAGTAATTTAAAACACTATCTTGTTTCCATCCTTTTAGTTCTGGCACTCGGTTTTTTAATAAAGATTTTATTTTTAGCCTTTTTGACTTATCAAGAACGTAGGCGTTCTAATTCTTCCATAGATTGCTGATCATGTGGATGGTTCAATAACTTCCGAGGCAGCATTGAGTATTTTTCTACCAGTGACATCTAGTTCTGTTTTCATGAAACATAAAAATATTTTATATCAATTTCACATTTCAAATGCCTGTAAAAATAAAACTATGATGAGAACGATTTGACCATGTATTCAATAAAATAAAACATCCGAACCGATGTTTTTTTTTAGTGAATATGTGTAGAATGGTATGACTTTAAGGAAGGTGTTATGATATACTAGCGGCCTGTCCCAGCTTCGCATGGGTGGATATACATTTTTTGAACATTTTAGGATAAACTTAAATAGAAAGAGAGAAAATTATTTATTGCACAAATAAAATATACTGTACATAGGCGAGCTTAATGCGTAGAACAAACTTAGAACGTAGGTTCGAGTCTCGAGTCTACTTATTTCATACATTTGCACGCCCACGGCAACGGCACGGCAACAAAAGTACAAATCTTTCCTCTTTTAATACTAGTAGTTCGCCCCGAACTGAAATCTCGTGATGCGAATGCGACCCGACGAACGTACTTAGTAACGTAACTTGATTTTTTTAAGTCACTATTTTTATTTTTGCCCCCTTAAAAAACCCCATATCTTAAAAACCCTTCATCCGATTTTACTCATATACTTACCAGTAAATTTCTCAAGTGCAAGCTCTCGTCTTATCAAATATCATGCAGATCGGATCAACGGTTCGAAAGTTATGGCCGGACAAACATACCTACATACATACATACATACATAAAATGCCAAATCGCCCAAGTTGAAACTAGAATCTTCGTTCGCTTCGCTCACTCGATCAACAAGTTATTAGTATAATTATGTCATCAATTAGTTTAGTGATAGTCGTTTATATTATAGTTTTTTGTTAAAAAATGTAAATCCGTTATTGGCTTTTAGCTATACTCATATGTTACATTCTATTTAAGTTCAGAGCTGTGGATTTTGTTAAATAAATAAAATAAAAAAAATGCGTTTTGGTATTGTCTTTGAGGATTTACTTTAAATTAAAAACAAATATATTATTTTAAAACACTCCATCACTCTCTTGATTTTGATACCCATATTGCTATGATTGTGATTTTTTTTTTATATTTTTCCTGATTTCCTGCTCATCTTACTTTTTGTTTTTTTTTGTATCAACGGACACTTGAGAAGTTGCGACGAATCTTTTGATACCTCAATCATCAAAATCCACCCAGCCGTTTGGGTGCTACGTGGTAATAAAGAAAATATCGATGGATAGATACCTACATAGATACACGCCAAACACATAACCCGGGCGTCTTCGGCACTCTGGTAAAAATATAGGCTCATGCATGACAGAACAAAAAAATAAAAAAATAACTATACAGATATAATATTAATAAATCTACTCTGATCTCTTTCTCACTAAATGTGAGACACATTTTTTCGATCATCTTCCAGCCATCCACAAGCAAATCTATCTGATAATTTTTTTTCCACTAGCTGATGGAATAAGCAGATGGCCCCTGATGTTAAGTAGTAACCATCACCTATACCTAACAAAGCATTGCCTCATAATAAGTCACGCACGATAGGAACGTGCCCTGCGTCCATCAACTTGAGGAATACAGATGTTAAGCCTCATAATGTGCCTGTAATTACACCGGCAACCACACTCTTCCAACCGAAACATAGCAACGCTGCTTGGCGGCAGAAAAGGCGTGAGAAGGGTGAACTGTAAGTTGTTAGTAGATTATCAAATTATTTTGCACACGACAGAGAGGATTCCTGGCGTGGCGAGCCTAAGTCCGCGCTGGCGTCGGTCGGTGCAAATAAGCAAAATAAGTGCAATAATGGAGTACCAACAACACGACCGCTGCTGGGTGGAACTGCCTGGAAGAGAACAGATACAAATAAAAACTCATTTATTTACCAAATAATCTTACATAAGCGTTTACCTATACATCGGTATCCATTGGTCCCCGCACTAGGACAAGCCTGTGTCGCGGGAGGCCGAATACAATATGATAACGATTACTAAATAAGAACCACAAAAGAACGCTCATAGCAATAAGACCGATTGTACCTACTTCTTGTGATGTAGGTACAATTATGAGTTTTCTATCGTATATCTTGTAAAAGTGTGCAAATATGGACGTACCTCTTACTACCCCTTTTTAACATCCTAAAATTACTTATCACTATCACTACTTAGTAGTATAAAACAAAGTCGCTTTCTCTGTCCCTATATCCCTATGTACCTATGCTTAAATCTTTAAAACTACGCAACGGATTTTGATGCGGTTTTTTTATAGAAAGGGTGATTCAAGAGGAAGGTTTATATAGGTACAAGCATAATCTCTTAGGGATAACCCACAATACCCGTGCGAAGCCGGGGCGGGTCGCTAGTGTTTCTATAAGAGAGCTAGGGTGCTAGGGTTTTTTTATCGCCTAATTCTATATTAATAGAAATTTAAGAGTGGTAGAAGAAACTCTTTGCGTGTGGCTCATCCGGGGATGTACTACCACCACGCCTTTTTCTGCCGCCAAGCAGCAACGCTGTGTTTCGGTTTGAAGAGTGTGGTTGCCGGTGTAATTACAGGCACATGAGGCTCAACATCTGTATGCCTCAAGTTGATAGACGCAGGGCAGTGCATCGTAGGGCATGTTCCTATTGAGCGTGACTTACGAGGGAATGCTTTGTTATAGGTAATGGTTGCCACTTAACATCAGGTGGGCCTTAACATTAAGCAGATGCTTGTTCCATCAGCTAGTTATAGGTAAGTACCTATAAAAAAATAAAACTTGTTATGGTATCGACGACATAGGTAGAGCGGTGGGCGATGGGCGATGTAAATGTGGGGTTCGAATCCTTTACTTTAAAGTTTAACAGAAACTAGCGTATTTCCACCATTTTTAGGTAAGTATTTGTATTTATTTATTTACGTTAATTAGGTAGGTACATTACATTATTCATAAAGAGCGTGGGAACAGACTGACAAGAAAACTATCTTACCTATTCATAATGCAATACATTAGTAATAAAAACAAGATACTTACATAATACGAAACAAATATTAAATACAATACAGAAAACTAAATATTAGTTGGCTGCCACTAAATAGATAGGTACCTATGTCTTTTCAGTAGGTAGGTACAAACCCCAAGTGTAAGTTTTGTTTTTCGTTTCGAAACGTCAGGCCTTTTTGTACTTATTAAAAAAATCGCAGTCAACCAAGTTGTTCAGTTCAGCAAAATTATAATTTCGATTCCAACAAGTTTTCGTAAATAAAGTTTGCTTATGTACGAAAACTAGTACATAGGTCGAAAACCTAGGTAAAGCAAACTTTTAGTAAGAAAATAAAATTGTTGTTTGTCGGTAGAAATTTGCATGGTGGTAGGTATCTTTTTCTTTTTATTTTTTATTAAGGGCTTTGTCGCTGAGCGAACACACTGCCCTATAATAAATCATCAAAAAAAATACATCTCGTATCAAAACTTAACCTACTTATTTAACCCTGATACTGCCAACCTATTTATTAACATATTGGCTTGATCCGACAGGGAGTGGTAGGTATCTACTTCCCCAGACGAGCCACACGCAAAGAGCTCTACGACTCTAGATAGGTAGGTACCTACATAATAGCTAGCAAGGTATGGTATAGCTGTTGCTATTAGGTAGGTAGGTACTTTTTTAGGGTTCCGTACGTAAAACGGGATCCTATTACTAAGACTCCGCTGTCCGTCCGTCTCTGTCACCGGGCTGTATCTCATGAACCGTGGTAGTTAGACATTTGAAATTTTCACAGATGACGTATTTCTGTTGCCGCTATAACAACAAATAATATAAAATAAAAATTAGGGGGCTCTCATACAACAAACATGATTTTTTGCCGTTTTGTAGATTCTGGTACGGAACCGATCGTGTGTGAGTCCGACTTGCACTTGGCTGGTTTTTTTTTTATTGTACCTACCTACCTACGTCATAATCACAGACAATAGATGAATATGAATATATTATAGATCCTGTAATAATTATCATGTCTCCCTCGCAAAAAATACACTATCTTATGGCAAAATTTTAAATCGAAACTTTTGATTTAATGAATTCAAGCAATCCGTGCAAACCGCAAACAAAGGTGCAAAAAAAAAACAAAACAAACAATGATTCGATATCAGTAATTTTATGGGAACAATAAGGTCTTGTAAACCTGGCTCTGACCATTTTATCTTTACCAACATTTTTGAAGAAAACCGCTACCATTTTCTGTACTACATATAACAATAACTAAAAAATACCTACTAGAGAATAAATACAATGAGAGACGAAGTAGTATGGTTATTTTGATGTTAGCCTGCACGGAAGCAGCATGAAATCGACAGTCAGAGTTTTGTCAGAATTTTGACAATAGCCAACGGAAGACAAGGTGCGGTAGTATACTCTTGAGACATTAGCCTCATAGGAGGGAGAACCAAACAGCAAAAAAGAACTGTTTGTGCACAGGGGGACACAAATGAAAACTCCCGAACTTATTTTACTGGTATATTGCCTTTATACAGTGGATTTTGGAAAATGGGTTGGGAACAATGTTTTCTCTTGAGTTAAAATTATTGAAGTGACAGTCAGTATGAAAAACACAATGCGCCTCGTAGACTTAGTAGTAAGCGGCGACACTCAGGAACATTGCTAGTGCTTTAGACGTAGGCGTTGACATCCTGGCCCCGTTGAAAAGCTTCGGTTTTCAACCCTCTAATTCATCTGAAGTAGGCAGGGCAACAAGGCGGACTAAAGGGCGGCGTACACATCCTCTATTTGTGTTTACGTCAGCTACTCGAGGTATCCCGTCTTCTGGTCCATAGAATAGTCTTGTGATTCGACCAAGTCTCCAACAAAGCGGCGGTACATCGTCTTCTTGCAACAGTACCAAGTCTCCTATGTTAGGGTGCAAGGAGTTGGTTTTCCACTTATGGCGTTGCTGCAGTTCAGCAATATATTCTCGCTGCCAGCGCTTCCAGAAATGCTGATATATCTGCTGCACTCGAGCGTAGCGCTGCAGATTGTTAGGATTGCAGTCCTCCAGGACAGGTGAAGGAGGAGCAGTAAGAGCCCGACCAATGAGAAAGTTCCCGGGAGTCAGGCAAAGGAGATCATCGGGAGAGAAAGACAAGGGGCATAACGGACGGCTGTTTAATATGGCCTCTACTTGTGCGAAAAGAGTTGATAGTTCTTCGTAAGTCAAGTGAGAATTACCCATAACGCGTTTAATATGAAATTTAGCAGATTTCACTCCGGCTTCAAAGATGCCACCAAAATGAGGAGCGTAAGTCGGGGAGAATACAAACTTAATTCCGTCTTCACTTGCAAAATCAGATAAAGAATCAACATTAGCTTTAAGGAATTGGTTAATTTCTTTCGCACCTGCTACAAAATTGCGTCCGTTATCGCAGAACACTTCCGTTGGCTTGCCTCGACGTGACACGAAACGGCGAAACGTCATGATAAAAGCGTCTTTTGAGAGATCACTTACGGCCTCAAGGTGTAGGCATTTGTACCGCAAACAAACAAAAAGGCACAAATAACATTTTATGACAGAAGCACCGCGTCCTTTTCTGTTCAAAATGAAAAATGGACCGGCAAAATCTAAGCCTACAGTTTTGAATGGGAAGCTTGGCGTAACGCGTTGAGCAGGTAAGTTACCCATTATAGGCTTCATAGTCTTTCCTTGAAGTCGTCTACATTTGAAACAGTTATGGAACGTGCGTCGAGCTAGGTGTCTACCATTAATGGGCCACACAAATTCCCGAATAGTAGATAGTAGAAGTTGTGGTCCAGCATGGAAATTTCGTTTATGTTCGTATTCGAATAGAATTTTTGTAAAATGATGATTAGAGTGCAAAAGCACGGGATGTTTTTTGTCAAAGTTAAAATCAGATGCGTCCAATCGACCACCAACGCGAATAACGCGATCATCACTATAGAAAGGAGTCAATGATAAAATGTGAGATTTGGGACTTAATGATTTTTTGTTGGCCAATAAGCCATACTCAGTCACAAATGATTCCTGTTGTGATAAGCGACATAAGCTCAGAAATGAACTATTCAGTTCATGAGCTGAGAATGACCCGGTGAGACGCGATTTAGGGTTTCTCGTGTTGTTTAAAAATCGTAATACATAAGCAAATATTCGTTTTAATTTAGGTAAGCTAGAATATTTATTGAATTGTATAATAGAAACATTATTAGTTGTTAAGTTAGTTATAGTTGAAGTAGTTTTAGTTTCCGGTAAGTTAGTTAAATCAATTTTTGCATTTAAGATAGGCCAAGTACTCTCTGGTTGAGATAAATAAGGCGGACCAAACCACCACAGCGTTGTGCTACTAATTTGTTCTGGAGAAATTCCTCTAGAAATTAGATCAGCAGGATTAGAGGATGTTGGCACGTAACGCCAAGAAGCAGAGTTTGTGAGTTCACAGATTTCTGAGATCCTATTTGACACAAACATTTTCAAAGTTTGGAAACTACTACGGAGCCAGGCAAGAACAATCGTGGAGTCACACCAATGTACCTGGGTCAGTATATCGCATCTTAATGATTCTCTAACGACCTTACATAATTTGGCTGCCAATAAAGCGGCACATAGCTCGAGCCGTGGGATTGTAGTTGCTTTGATTGGAGCAACCTTTGATTTAGAACAAAGCAATGTAACAGTGACTTTATTATTCGAATCTAGGGAGCGCAAATATATGCAAGCTCCATATGCAGTTTGCGACGCATCACTAAAAGAATGAAGTTCTACTACTGCAGGTGCGTCGCAGAGTACATATCTAGGTATATTGAGATCAGAGAGGCTAGGTATAGCCATGACAAAATTATTCCAATCCTTTTGGATTTCGTTAGGGATCGGATCGTCCCATGATAGCTTGTGCAACCACAACTGCTGCAGCAAAATTTTGGCTTTGATCACGCATGGACTTAACAATCCCAGAGGATCGAAAATTTTAAATAGAGATGATAAAATTCGTCTTTTAGTTAGGATATTATTATCAGATGTAGGTGGAATCTTGAATGGAAAATGCAATTGATCAGTAGATGGATTCCAACCTATACCCAGCGTGGATGAAGATTCACTTACAACCAATTTATCGTTTGAGCTCGAAGAAGTTGACTCTAATATGGAAGGCCTTTTTGAAGGGCGGTAGACACAGATTGATGTATGTAGCGTAATGCGCTATCGCTACTAGCCCCAGTTATTAAATCGTCGATATAAAAATCGTGTTGTATTATCTGTTTGATTGCAGGGTCTAAGCATTCTTCACCTAACTGCCAGAGGCAGCGCGTACTCAAATAACTAGAACTTGCCATTCCGTAAGTAATAGTATTGAGACGCAAAGTTTTGATAGGTTTGGTCTCATCTTCTCTCCAAAGAATGAGTTGCAGATTTCGGTCCCCCCCACCATTTACGAGACATTGTCTGTACATCTTCTCAACGTCACCAGTAAGGAGGTACTTGTATTGACGAGCTCTTATGAGAATGGAGAATAGTGAGTCTTGCATATTTGGACCTACCAAAAGGATGTCATTGACAGAATACCCAGACGAGGTTGGAGCAGAGCCATCAAAAACGACTCTGATCTTGGTTGATTCACTGCTGTCCTTGAAGACAGCATGATGACATAGAAAATAGGAATTGTCGGGTTTAGCTATAGGAGATTCCGATAGGTGACCCAAGTCGGAGTACTCTTGCATAAATTCAACATATTGTTTTTTGACTTCAGGTTGTCTCTTGAATCGTCTTTCTAAATTGAGCAGTCGTTTCTTCGCTAAATGGAATGATTCCCCGAGACAATCGGGTGAATCTTTAAGAGGTAGCCCTACAGAGAACCTACCTGAATCGAGGCGGGAGGTGTGAGACAGAAAATGAGCTTCACATGCCTTCTCGCTTTCACTTAGTTTGGATCTTTGGGGAACTTCTTCAAGTTCCCAGAACTTAGTTAGTTCTTGATGAATATTATCGTCACCATTTGATGTGTTCGATGATGGAATGATTGCATTGAACAGTGTTATTGTATGAATTGTTATTTGTATGCATAGGACCTGAAATAATCCAACCAAACTGGGAGCTTCTTAATTTTGGATTGTTAGGACCGAGCGAGTGTTGCTCGCGGCCAAGAATATCCCAGAAAAGATCGGCACCGATGAGAACATCAGTCGGCGCTGGCTGGTGAAACATAGGGTCTGCTAGCTGAAACTCTTTGGAAATCTGTAATTGATTTACATCAATAGGAAATCTAGGTATATGACCCGTCAATTGGGGTAATACAAGGAAGCCTGCGGTGACATTGAATTGGTTGACTAACGACTTCAACTGGGCCACACAGGATTCTGTGACCTTACCGGTTTTTTGATTGCCGATGCCTATAATATTGACCTGGCAGTCAGAGTTGGATGGTAACAACAGTTTCTCCTTGAGCGACTGCGTTATAAACGAGGACTGGCTACCGCAATCTAATAGGGCACGAACCCTTTCTGTCTGGTTCGTCCGAGGATTGGCCACCTCAATGAAGGCGGTAGACAGCAGAACCTGGTTTGAATTTTGTTTTGAGAAGTTTGCTATGGTATCGTCAACGCTATCAGGGACGGCCGTGACAACGCTGGAAGTAGAAACGTCATTGTTAGTACTGGACGGTTTATGTATAAGAGTATTATGTCTCCCGTTGCACTTGAGACATGGGCCTAACCGACAAGTTTGGACTCTATGTCCAAGCCTCAAGCAGTTGGTGCATAATTTTAATTTATGTGCTTCAGCGAGACGCTCTTCTACGCTCTTCGCTAGGAAGGTAGGGCATTCATAGATACGATGCCCTTCATGACAAACGACGCATGTCATGCGCGGGGAGGAAGCGGTGGCTTCATCGCTGGAGCACGCAAACGATCTTGTTGGAGCTCGGTTATTGTTTGGATTAGTGGACACAGTCCTTTGAGCAGGTTGGGTGGACACTGTCCTTTGTATAGATTGAGTAGATTTATTGGAGTTCCGGTTCTAGCCATGGGTAACTCACTCAAAAAACATGATCTGCAGCGCATCAGCTCATTTACAGTCTCGAGCCGGAGCCGAACCGCGGTTCAAACGGCTCAGAATTTCAGGACCAATTTATTTTCATGGTACCTTTAAAGACTTCAAGCAAGCACCGATAAGACTTGGCAAAAGGACTAGACGCCAAAACAAAAAAATACTACGATAAAAATAATTTTGTAGAAAAATAAACGAGTCTAGCGGAAAATAAACAGGAAAAAATCCGAGAATTTGTATGTTAGCAATAACTTATAAATATTGCTAACAATGAACGACGGAATGAAAAAAAAATAAAGTAAAAGTTCTACTATTCAAAATGAACCTTACTTGATTAAACGATAAAACGGAAAATATTTATGCAAATTATGACGAGCCTAGAACGCAAAATATCCTTAAATATGTATGCTAAAACGCGAGGGCATCCACGGGCTGTTGCTAAAACAACTCAAGTTAATAATTCAAATTCGTAACCCATACCATTTAAAAACATGCTTTTCTAAAAAGAACCATAATCCTTCAATTCATCCTAACTCCACTCACTCACCCGCGCAGATATTACTTCAAACGATTCAACGGTTCGAGTACGTAGTAAACCTCCCAATGAATCAAAATAAATATTCTACTCAAACGGTTCAGGGTTCTGTTTATCATAAAACCAATCTTTGAACCGTTTGAGTTGTATATCACATTTTATGAGTAGACCTGAGAACCGCTCCACAGATGAGTGGCTCCAAAAATGCAGCATTGGAAATTAGATCTTATTATCTAGAAGAAACAATTCAAATTCATTTAGCAAAAATTTTGAGCCGGATATCTTTTTTCTAATATAGACCCTACTTTTCTAGGAATAAAACTTATATTAGGCTGGCATGAGAGCTGTTGAGCCGCCCCTAAAGAAATTGAGCCGGTACTGACGCGCTTACTACGGTATGAGCCGCTCCAAACGCGTACATCCGACTCCTTCTACCCCGGTTCATAGATTCGAGAACGTCAGCGCGATCGATTAAAAATTTGTAAAATTGCTCTAATTTGGGAACGTCATTCAACGCGCTACGACATTCCTCCCACTTTAGAAGAGTATTATTGTCCAGCTTGGGACTCATAATATGTATTATCAGGACATCCCACTGGTCTGTAGCCTGTCCGAGGCTGGACAACGCACGCAGGTTTTTAGTTATGTGATCTACCATAAACCTTAATGATCTATCCGATTCGCGTGAGGCTGATTGAATACTCAACAAAGAATTTAAATGATGATTTATCAACTGACGCTTGTTATCATAACGCTCGCATAATAATTTCCAAGCGATGGTATAGTTCGCGCTTGAAACCTCGATGTTTGAAATAATGCGTGCCGCATCGCCCGTTAGGTAAGATATCAAGTAGTGAAACTTATGTATAGAAGCGATGCGCTCACTGTTGTGGATTAAAGATACGAACGTGTCACGGAACTCAAGCCAACGGAAGTATGACCCGTCGAACTTGGCAATTTGTATTTGAGGCAATTTAAACCCCAATGGTTCGCGATGATCGACATTGCATTGAACAGCAGATATTTGACTCGAATTGAGGTCCTTGTAACTACTCTCATCGTGTTTGCTTGAATTGTATTTTTGTATAAGGTTTTGAGCAGAAGCTATGTTTGAAATGAATAACTGCTCAATGTCATCTCGCTCATCGACTTCGTTTGATAAATTACTAGAATTTGAAACCTCAATCTGACTTTGCAAGTCGTCAAAACGATTCGATAGGGACTCAAATTTACCAAGCCTAAGTGTTAATTCAGCTAACTCAATTGAAGTTAGACTTTCTTTTGACCTTGCATGAGCTAAGTAGTTCTTAAATTTGGTAATTTGGCCCTTTATGGAGCTACGTTTGACGAATAAATCAAGTAAATCTTGTGAGTCCCTTGCAACAGTTTCACCTCCCATTGCGAATAACAATCAATACAATGTGTAACTTTGTTTTAGATAACTTAAAATAAAGTATTGTTAAATCAGTGAAACAAGTGAGAGCGTAGTTAGACAAATGTATATTAATGACTTATTACCGGTCTTACATCTTACAATCTCCACCATTAAACCTTTTTTCAAACTCATCGCCGCCATGGCGCTCTAATAATCCCTCGCTCGAGAGCCTCCTTCTTCTTTCTTTTTTTACCACAGATCTACAAAACATTCCTAAAGTTCACACAAATCTGTCAATGAGCTAATCTATCGATTACTAATAATGATTTTAAACATTTACTTATTGTGAAACTTATAATAAATTAACATTCGACCATCCTGACAAGTGCCTGTCCCTAGGCACCTGAGAGCAAACAGCCTTGAATAAGTTTAGTAATTCTTAATAACAGACATTTATTTCTACATGAAATTAAAATGAATCATACTTTAGTCACCTTTGTCATTAAATTAAAGCATGGTTACTACAGTAAGCTAGTTACAAAACTTTAAACAGTGCAATTGATAAAAAAATAGAGGTTCATTCAATTCCTACATCGTCTACAATGGTGTTGATTCTGTTGTTGCACTATTCCAAACTAACCCAATCCGACAGCTCCAAAATCATAGCCATCCTTGTTGTTTCGGTCTTTTGGAAAGGGACGGCAATATTTTTATTGTGCTGTCAAATTAGGTAAAATTAGGAAAATTAAACAACAGAATTGACAACAATGACAAGATAATTAGGTACATCGAATCCATCATCTGGATTCTACTATCACTCGGCCATCCTTACTCAGAAGAATGACCTCATTCTTTTGAAATCTACATAATATTACAAATTACTTGTGACATACAGAATTAAAAAGACAAGTTTCAATATAAAAAATAAAAAAACATGTGCAATGGCGGCGGACTACAAAATGGGGGCGGCATAATATTTAATGAACTTATCACTCTATAGTTAGGGTAGCAATTATCTTCTTTTGATTTAGTTATTAGCACTAGACACCACACTACACCAGACAGGCCATTAAATCACGCGTATTAAATAATTTTTTTTGCACAGCACTTATCACTTAAATTTCGTCGTTAGAAGTAAATGACATGTTGCGTCGACGTCATGGCCCTCAACAGGCAAAGCTCTCGAGACTTTTGCCTCGGATCTCGATCGCTTCTGGGTGGCCATAACACAGGCCAAGGAGTGCCTTTGCAGCACAAAGCTTCTGCATTGTTGTCTGGCGAGATATTCATCTGAGGCGACGCTTACCCTCCCTGGGGGTAACGCCATCACCACAACGCCATCAAGACATTCGTGTATATAATTTGTCGACGCTTACCCACACTGTGTGTGGGTTACGCCCTCAAGACATTCGTGTATATTATTTGTCGACGCTTACCCACACTGTGTGTGGGTTACGCCCTCAAGACATTCGTGTATATAATTTGTCGACGCTTACCCACACTGTGTGTGTGGGTTACGCCCTCAAGACATTCGTGTATATATTTTGTCGACGCTTACCCACACTGTGTGTGGGTTACGCCCTCAAGACATTCGTGTATATTATTTGTCGACGCTTACCCACACTGTGTGTGGGTTACGCCCTCAAGACATTCGTGTATATTATTTGTCGACGCTTACCCACACTGTGTGTGGGTTACGCCCTCAAGACATTCGTTCATATAATTTGTCGACGCTTACCCACACTGTGTGTGGGTTACGCCCTCAAGACATTCGTGTATATAATTTGTCGACGCTTACCCACACTTTGTGTGGGTTACGCCCTCAAGACATCAGTATCATTATAGTTGCAATTCCACCGCTTTTCACTCACAGGGTGTTACGGCCTCCTTCCAAAGTCACAAGTGTCAAATAAGGATAGGATAAATGGAATATACTAAAGGAAGGTGAAACGTTCTAAAGAAATAGGGATAAAGGTCGCTCGCCATAACCAAGATCAGTATTGGTCTCCAGAAGAGCTATAAGACTCAGACCCTGTAAATTTACACTATGCATTTATCTAGTCTACCGAAAGACAGTCGTATATTTCTTTTCGAGTAACCTTCAATGCTGCTTACTTCATAACGGTCATTGTCAATACAACACTTACTATGTATGGGTCACTGAATGCAGGAATAACTTTGTTGCTTTCACCGGGGTTTTAGTGTTGGGTCTTGTTTTTTTTTACCATGACTAAATCACTCACTTCGTACTCTCTGGCGTTACATCTCTTTTTGTCATATCTGAGCTTCATCTTTTCTTGCTGTTTAGTTATATTGAGGCTGGCTTAATCTCTGAACTTTTGAATGAAGAAATATCTGTTAATGTCAGATATTTCATTATTGTCGATAAGATCATGCAAGTGTCCTTCGGACCTATTTATTCTGGGCTTCTCCATATAATCGCCATGGGAGAATAATAAGTACTCTGATTGGTTGTTGATAAAGCTCCATTGCACATCAGGTAAATGCCTGTCCCATTAGGTATAGATCATAATTCACGTGGCAGAGAGCTGTTAATGATGAAAGTATTGACCTATTATACCTTTTTATTTGGCCATTTGCCCTCGGTATTGCTACCGCATTATACGATCAAATTCTTTGGAAGTAAAACTAGTCCCACGGTCCGAGATCAAAGTTTGTTGCGTACCAAACATTGCGAATTCATCGCGCAATACGCTGATAGATGCTTTACTTTTAGTAGCCTTTACCGCTCGCAGTACAATCAAATTTGTGTAGGCATCGATGATGCCCAGGATGTACATGTTGTTCTTTTTGCTTCTGACAAACAGTCTTATATGGTCAATATGAATACATTGGAATGGCACATTTGGTTTTGGTAGCAGATGCTATAATCCCTGTTTCCTCCTACCAGGGTGTTTAGATTATGAGTAACACACATAATTTCTACCAAATTGCGCCGTTTTTGAAAACCAGTAATCTCTCTGCATTTTCCTAACGTTTTCTCAATTGAGAAATGGCCCGCCTCATCGTGTCATTGCTGACTTATGTTTTAATTCTTGGTATTAGGTCTCTTTTGGTTAATGTCATTCGGAGTGCATTACAATCTGTCAATACTTTAAACTCAATACCCGAAAAGTAAACCCAGAGCCTGTTGAGCGATGAAACTACAGCAAGAGTCACTAATTCATATAAATGGAAATGAAGTTCTGGAGTTGTCTGACGACTAAAATAAGCAACTGCTTGAAGCGGCGCAGTCATTAGCACGCGGCAATAATATCCCTCCGCGGCCTATGAGGCTGGCGTCTGTATGTAGTTCAAATCTGGATTGAATTTTGGACTATCGTAGTTTTAAATTGACTCTCTTATAATGTTATTATTAAGCATCTCGCCGATCATCTCTTTGACCTTATCACGTTTCGATAACGAAAGCCGATAAAGACGATAGGTAATTGGTGTATCGTTCTTCAGTTTTATTTGCATTTCGTTTAATGAAGTCTTTACCTATTATTTAAGTGAAAAAACGAAACCTTTCGTTCAATAAAGAACACAAATTCTTCTAAATCTACCTATCGAAGTCGTCGTCGAAAATGATTTTTAAGGATTCAATTAAAAATATATTGTGAGTTACCTAATTCACTTATTGCAGTTTCGTGTGTTGTTGCAGTAATGGGGCTGTCTGTTGGCATGTTCATCAAAGCTGCTCTAGCAATTAAAACTCCCGCGCATAAAGTAAATGGTTCGCTATTTAGACCTATAATGAGTAATGAAATTAGGCCGGCATATAACCGGCAAGACTATATACTCTTCGCCTGACTTTGAGCAGCCTACAGTATCTACATATACAATACCGGTGTCTTGGCTTCCGGTCTTGGTCGGAATAGATGTCCTTGGACGACTGTTTCATCCAAGCACGTAATAGATGTTTTGTCAGATTTTGAACCGGGTTCTTTGTACAGAAACAAGACGCTATCGGTTTTGTATGCTCTGATGCCCGGTAATTCAGTCAACGTATGTCCCATTAACATGTCTTCTTATTTAGGCCGTCTATAACTATACGCACGTTAATGCGACTAGGTACTACACTGCCATTCCCGAAACCATTCAGCGTGGGTAAATTGTTTTTTTTTTTCGATCGAAACATTCATTACCTATTTCGCTTCAGTCTTCGTTGAGCAAAGTGCATTGCCTGTCTACAAATGTTTTGAATGGTTTTTTTTTAAAACTAAAGCTAATTTATAGCATTTATCCATACCATTTAGTCCACATGCAATGTTTAGAATATTTTATTGGTATTAGTTGCATTCATTGTGGACGGAGTACGAGATTCTTTGGTATAGCTACTACCGGATATACTATTACAGTTCTGGTCTGTGTGACCGAACCGATGACATTTTGTGCACTTTATAACAGGCTTTGGACACAGGGTGACCATGTGACCCGTTTCTTTACAGTTGAAACATTGTACTTGTGATGATATCTCTTCTCTTCGTTGTGGATTATATGTTTTCTTGTACTGGTTCTGCTGCTGAACATGACCATTGCTGTCTCCTAAAATTTGAGCTGATTTTCTAATTGCCTCATTAGTTTTGTGAGTAATATTTCGGAGATATTTCAGTACTTCTTCTGGTTCCTTAAAGTCACCACCTTGTACGTTCATTCTCACGTTATAATCGTAGATTCCATGACTTACACAATCGACTGCCCGTTTGCCAGTGAGCTCGCACCTATTTACGAGCGTCATTTTGTCATAGTAGTATTCTTCAAGAGTTTCGTTCCTGCGAGATTTTCGGGCCAACATTTCAGTAAGTAAGTCTCCATAGTTATGTTCGCATGGGAATGCGGCAATTAACTTATTCTGCCACTCAGCCCATGTGTATTTTACTGTTATCAATCCCTCATACCACTTTTTTGCTAATCCTTCCAGTTTTGGTAACGCATAGAAAATGGTTTGTCGCTCTGTCCATCCAAAAACGTGAGCAGACTCATTTACTTTAGCTAGCCAGTTCTTCATAGTTTGTAATTTACCATTAGGATCAAACCCAGGTATGACATTTTGAGATCCTTGTAACCCTGGTCCAACAGAACTGGGAGCCCCGGTGTTACCTTTCGCACTAAGTAAGCTAACTAACTTCTCTAATACGTCTGGGACATTACGCCTGTCCTTTTTCTTAGCTTCGCGCCTAGTTGAAGACGGACTGATGGAACTTGATTGTGAAGCGGTGCTAACATCAGAACGTCTACGCCGCCGTTTGGTTTTCCCAGAGCGTTTGCGCTTGCGCGGTCTACTTTCGCGTTCCAGAGGAGATGGTGTTCGAGCCATATCGTCGGTTATACGCTTGCGACCTTTCAACTTTTTTGTTGGAGAGGGCATGTTTTATTTAAAGTAAAATCAAGGGAGTAAGAAGGAAAGTGTAAAGGAAGACACAATATGTGTAGGTATCTGAAATCAATTTCAACGGTTAATGTAACCAAAATACCTACATCGTCGTAATTTTTTTTATATATCGTCATCATCATCATTCATTTCTATATATCGTCATCATCATCATTATCATTCGTTTCTAAACATCGTCATCATCATCATTATCATACATTTCTCATAATCAATCATAATGGCGTCACAGCCGCGCCGTCGGACAAAGTTACCAAGGCTAATAATTAGTCTCGATCTGAGGTAGGTACATTCTACAGTGTATACCTTGAATTCTTATATACTGAAGATACCAATAACAATTTGATCATCAATGTTCTACTAATATACTTGGGTATGTTATCAATCCTTTTGATAACATTTGAAAGGTTCCAAAACAATTCAAAGTCAATGGATTCGTTTTTACTAGATGCATAAAGTTATTCGAGCATGATTGAATAAAAACATTTAAAATCAATGCAGCATGAAATGTTAGTTGAAACGCTTGTTCATTAAATAAAGTACCTATAGGTATGTCACTATGTTACTAAATTGTGTTATGCTGTAATTTTGAATGGAACCCAACTCCTCAACATGCACCAATTATCTACATACACAAGAAAAGCCAAGTGTAGAAGCTAGTTTCAAATAAAATTAGTTATATGTCATGATTTGTTTCTTATTATGTTATTCTGTAATATTAAAAGGAACCCAACTCCTCAACTCATATCAATTATCTGCATACTCAAGTAAAGCCATGTGCAAGAGCTAGTTTCAGAGTAAATTAAGGTGCATTTCACTATTTGTTACTCAATTGTTTTATGTTGAAAATTTAAACAGAATCCAACTCCTCAATACATACTGATTACCATGTAAACAAGTTAAGCCATGTGCAGAAGTATTTTTTTTTTAAATAGAGTGTGGTGATTATTTATGTACGGTAATTATTTAAAAGCACATTCACAACTTTCAAAACCATTCAAGTTAATAGATAGTACCCTATTTTAAAATAAAGTCAATTAGTTTGTTGCGGTTAATTCTCAAATTTGGAACAAAATTTAGAAATCAATAAAATAGAACATGCTCTTTATGTAAGCACAGATAGTTATAATGGGCCAAGGTAGGTATAATATACTTTTGAGAATCACTCCGCAGTCTGAAATTGATTCAAAGGCCAACTTGGTAAATAATACCTATTCATATTTATAGGTTACCAAGCTATGTAAGAAATATTATTTTATAGTAAGGTATGTTAGCGGTTATGGTTTACTAAGTTTTTATAGTTTTATTATTATCTATCTACCAAAGAAATCTAGTTTCTGGAGCTGTCATCAACAGCAATCATGCTCAATAATAGGTCAAATGTTCCTGTACCTTTACTTTTATGCAGGTATTTAATGTTCAATATTTCAATCACATGCATTGTACGGACCTTAATTATTTAAGCTCACTTGAAAACCCAAGACAACATCAACATACAACCATTAGACCAAATCACAATCATTAAATTAAATAGGTAGATTACATA
This sequence comes from Chloroclysta siterata, assembly GCA_932294275.1. NCBI lineage: Eukaryota > Metazoa > Arthropoda > Insecta > Lepidoptera > Geometridae > Chloroclysta > Chloroclysta siterata. The sequence continues at coordinate 7,644,874 of OW028595.1, forward strand.
CCAAACATAGGATTCTGCCCATGTTCCCAAGTAATCTGGTCAACCCATCGCAGCTGCTGCAGTGGCAGTAGCTAGCTAAATCACTGGTTTTAATAATATTTATATTGTAAAACTAGGGACACACTATGACTCCCAAAATGTGTGAGTACACACACCACCACCTATGTAGGTACATAGTATAAGTGTTCAAACTCTTCTTCCAGTCCTAGACCAGTGTAGATTTAGGGTAAGTACATAATAGAAGCTGGATGTCATCAGCATGCCACATTATTACCTATGTCTTCCAAGTAGGTACTTATGTAGGTAAATATGTAGCGACCAACTATGGTACCTGTTGAATCTATTGTGTAGCATGTGTTTTCTATGCCTTAGGTACATGAAAACTGATGAATATGACCTGATGCTCTTCTTAGTTTAAACGATGAAGGCTTTTATCATTTGAACTCAATGAAAAAGTCTAAAGTAACTGTGTAAAGTGAAATTGAAGATAACTTACCAGGAAATTCTCCAATATTATTTATTACCTTTTCCTTCGCAGTGAACGTGGGTGCACACTTCTGATTTGTTAAATCAGTGAAACAAGTGAGAGCGTAGTTAGACAAATGTATATTAATGACTTATTACCGGTCTTACATCTTACAATCTCCACCATTAAACCTTTTTTCAAACTCATCGCCGCCATGGCGCTCTAATAATCCCTCGCTCGAGAGCCTCCTTCTTCTTTCTTTTTTTACCACAGATCTACAAAACATTCCTAAAGTTCACACAAATCTGTCAATGAGCTAATCTATCGATTACTAATAATGATTTTAAACATTTACTTATTGTGAAACTTATAATAAATTAACAGTATTTTTAGCATAACATGAATGCAAGTTACGTTTTTACATACCGAACAAATAGTCACGGTAATAGAAGTGAAACTCGTTAACAAAAAACCAAAACAAAAAAAACTTGTAAATTGTAAATAGTTAAAGTAGGTAATCAAATTAGCTCACGCTCCTCGACTTAGGCGACACCCTTGAAGCTGCACTCTGCCCCAGCTGCTCTGAGAACCAGCAGCAAGTCTGGACTTCTTCAATGCAGCCCGTAAGATAGAGAGGTACGTGCGAATGCGCAACGTTTGCCTGGAATGTTCGGCGAAATAGCGTGAATATATTGTAAAATAAACTATCTTGTATTAGTACAAAGATAGAAATGCTTTGAGTGGAGTATCTATGGAAATTTAACTATTATTAGCCTTATGCATGTATGAACTTTGCCTAATTTGCATAATTCTAAACATTCATTTGGAATGTGTACTAATGTACAAAATAGTGTATACTAAGGAACAAAATACAACCTTTCTATGGTATAAAATTAATGACGTGGGTAGAAAATTTGACTAAATATTTACTGTAAAAATGAGTTTAAATGATGGATTTAATTAATACGGTTACTTGATTTACGTACAGTAACACTGTATAAAAGAAATTAGCACAAATAGTAGACCAATAAACTAAGGAAACATGTAAAAAAATGATCGGGAATTTTAGGTAGGTTATTGGATAATTTGGGTAGACTCACGGAACAAGTATAGGAAGGAAACTTATCTGCATTGGCTTGGGCTGCGGCTCGATGCTGCTTGCTGATCGATAGCCGGCGATGGCTGCAATGGATGTACTTCCAGTAATTCCGTAATGTTGTTTTTGTAGTTGGAACGGCCGGCAGCCGGCTTCGGCGCTTTGGGTCGCGGACCGATGTATGGCGTTGCAGGTTATCCGTTCGACTTTTAGAATTTGTTGTATTTCCGAAGATATTTGCAGTCCTGTCACGGTCGCCAGATGTTTGTGCACAGGGGGACACAAATGAAAACTCCCGAACTTATTTTACTGGTATATTTCCTTTATACAGTGGATTTTGGAAAATGGGTTGGGAACAATGTTTTCTCTTGAGTTAAAATTATTGAAGTGACAGTCAGTATGAAAAACACAATGCGCCTCGTAGACTTAGTAGTAAGCGGCGACACTCAGGAACATTGCTAGTGCTTTAGACGTAGGCGTTGACAAGAACCAATAAAACAAGTCTCCTGCCTGCCTGCCTGTCGGCCCGGGAGCCAATAATGTACTGCCAAATAATGTGCAGCATGATAATAAACACCCAGTTAATCCGTTTCCACTGGTTTAAATTATCGGGGTGTACATTATCATCCCGTAAAATTATTGATGTTTTATTATAGGGCAGTGTGGTCGCTCAGCGACAAAGCCCTTAATATAAATAAAAAAAAAAAAAAAAAAAACATGCTGTACATTAACGTGCTGTACATTATCATGTCGTGCAATAACCGGACTCGTCGGCCCGGCTATTAGGCAAGTCTGTCTGTGGTCAACAAGACAATCAGTCAATCTCCGCCAATATGTTCTGCTGTGATCTCCGCTAAGCAAAGCAAGCGCGATGGCTTCTGCTAGTTCTGTGTGCCGAGTGTGCCTAGCTGGGAATAATAAGATGCTGCAAATTGACAACATATACCTCCTACAGTTGTTCGAGAAACTTACAGACTCACAGGTATGACTTTAGCTAGCAAGACAATCTAGTCTTTCAGTACAATGCTCTGATGATGTTCACGGAATTATGTGGGATTATTCTGCACCTAGATTGAAATACTACTATACCTACTCTTGAACATATTGCTCATTAAGCATTCAACCAAATTGCATGATCATTGTCTACTGACCGCATTTTGTTTCAGCTGAACACAGAATCGGATGCCAGGATGCCCAGTACGGTATGCTTTGTCTGTCATCGACAGCTGCAGAGATGCCACCAGTTCTCCGACATGGCTCGCAGATCTGATAGAACTATGCGTGATATGTTGAACAATGGTATTCAGGTAACTACATGCATTAACTGAGTTTCCCAATAATGGTGTCAAATCATATCATATGTCCAGAATCTGTGCGGAAATTCTGATGTACCATCTTCGGCTGTTCTGGGTTCTGTTGGGTGTAGGCTAAGGAATTGAAAGTATGGATGGAGAAGGCAGGTTAGGTAATTTTATTACCAGTCTGACTGTCGTCCAGCATATGCATGTGCTCGGCTTCAATGAAGAGTTAATTGACGGAGGTGGAGTTTTCATCATCAGATGGCTGGCTATCATCAGATCGAGTATTACTGACTGGTACCAATGCTAATATTTTATGCTATCTTTACACATATACAGGGTGTCCCAGAAATCAACGTCAAGCCGAAAACGGGCAATGGGCCAAGTCATGATAGTTATCAGAAAAATATAAAAAAAAATATTTGTCATGTATGTAGTCATGACCTAACCTAACTACATCTTAAAAATGACCGTGTAATTTTAAGGACATTTTTAAGGAGATGTAGAGCTTGCATTACAGCTGAAGGCAAACAGTTTGAACATTTGCTGTAAATCCTTGATGTAATTAAATTAAAATCATGACTGAAGAAATCAAATGACTGAATTTTATTTGAAACTTGCACCTAAAACTAACAAATTACTTGATAACCCATATTACTCTTTCGACAAGATGGTGGATCTATCTGTTTCACTTACATTGTCGAAATGGTATGTACTTGTACCTGTGAATTGTGAGCGACTTAAAAACGCACCATAGGCATTTTTAAGTCCACAATTTAAAGGTTACAAACATTTTATCTAATCAAATAAAATAAAATAAAATAGTCATGAAATCCGGTTTAGTTAAAAAAAAAAAATTCTTCCAAAATTAAGGAGTACTCTAGCAAGTATCATACCATTTTGGAATCCTGACTAAATGCGCCATTTTTTAAAGTTACTTGCCAGAATAGTGAAGTACATTTTTTTACGGTACAGTCGGTTAAAGTTGGGTGATGTAATTATTTTAAATGAAATGTTGGCCAAACATCTAACATTTTATTTAAAACTGAGGCAGTTATGATTTAATTTTGATTTGTATTTTACAGAAGGGTTATCCATGGTTACATTACAGAAAAAAGTTTCACGAAAAGTTAATATTTGTAGTCACAGGGCTTAAAAGATCATCACAGGGTGTCAGTTTTTCTGTTATTTTTTGTAATACTCATAATTCAAAAGGTACATGACAAATATTTTTTTATATTTTTCTGATAACTATCATGACTTGGCCCATCGCCCGTTTTCGGCTTGACGTTGATTTCTGGGACACTCTGTATATAATTCTACACATAGCACTATCTAGCCCCAAACCAAGCCAAAGCTTGTAATGTGGGAACCAGATAGCTGATATAATACATAAATACTCTTTTTTTTTGTAAATGCATACTTATAATATTATATAACACCCAGACAGAGAACAAACATCTATGTTCATCACACAAATGTTTGTGCTCGGTTGGGATCGAACCCACGGCCTACGGCGCAGAAGGCAGAGCTATTACCAACTGAGCTGTGAAGGCTGTCAAACACTGTATGTGTGTGTCACTGAACTCCTCCGAAACGGCTGGACCAATTTGAATGAATTTTTTTGTATGTGTTTGGGTGGCATCCTGGATGGTTTAGATTCACAAATTAGCCCGGCAGATGGCGCTGCAGTCGGATTTCATTTCATACTTTGTTTAATATCCTAATCGCTTGAAATATCATGCAGGACAACGTCTGTCGCGTCCGCTAGTAGTATATATATATATATTTATACCATGCAATATCTTTCAATCTATTTAGCAATTTTTTACCTATTTTTGAAACAACTCCTGTAAACACTACCTCGTTCAGTATTTGGGTTATTAATGTCATATTTTTTGGTGGCCTTCGGCACTCGGGTAATAAAATTAAAGGTTAACGATCGCGAGCGCCTCTATATGTATTGGAGAGTATGATTTCTGGCTTACGAGATACGTACTTTAGCGGCCGCTGTACGCCCGCCGCGTCTAGTTGCGACAGCACGCCGCCCTAGCCGCGCGAGCTGGCCACGCATTAAGAACGAATTCACGTTAGTCGCGCAAACGTATCGTATCCCTAACTACAACAGAATAAAACCGAATATCGCAGGGATACCTTAACGCGACAAATGTCAATATTTTTTGTGATAAGGCCTCTGGCATCGCACGTCAGCACCAGCGCATGTTTAGAGTCACTATGCGCCAGCACTCTATTGCCCAATAGTAACTCTTACAACATTAAAACCGGTGGCGCATTTAGAATTCCAATGTTAATAAAATTCGACTTTTTTAAAATAATTCGTGCAATGGGATCATATCATATTGCGCAAGGGGTTCGAAAGTAAACCCCTTTCGGACATGTTGATGTGGATGCTGGCATTTTCTGTATCTATTCTAGTTTGCTCGGATCCGGCCTAACTGCCTGTCTACTGACTATGAGATTAAATACTTCATCTGCCAAAAAACACATTTGGTACCATAGATCTTGAACCCGTTATCTTGCAGTCTTGCGAGTGCGGCTTCTTACTCAGGTCCGCTCAGTACTCAGGTGACTCGCCGCATCGGGATCAGTTATGAATAAATAGTATAAAAACGCTTGCATGTTAGGGATATCCTTAATCAAATCACTTATAAAAGCCGCCAATAAAAATATAACATACTGTCAAACATCCATCTCTTTCATTAACCATAGTTTTCGTCTTCCTAACGTTTACTTTAATTCCTTTTCTCTCAAAAGCTCCATGTAAACCATCCGCCAATGACGCAAGTATAACCTGGTCATCCGCATAGATAAGACATTTGACGAGTAACTCACTCATTCTTCACTTCACTTCACTTCACTTCACTCACTCTACATCAAAACGCCAACACAAGCAAAGCTTATCGCCTAAGCAGGCCTTTGGTAGTAAGGAGCACGCTTCTACTAGCAGTCCAGCAGCAGCTACTATGCGCATACCACCGCCGCCAGCGAAGACTCCGGTACCCGAGGAGGATGATTGGATCAAGGTTTGCAAGAAAAATAACAGTAAAACTGAATTCGCGACTAGAACCATGGAAAACTCCAAGGTGACCCCCAATGAAACCAACCACGGGCCTTTGAATGACACGCAGGCAGCAAATACTAGTAGCGTTGTAAGTAGTATTAGAGCTAGAGAGAGCGTACAACCTAAAATTGTGAAGAAAGGCCAGAATACCAATATTAATATGGAAATCCAAGCAATGGAAGAAAAGAGATATCTTCACGTTTGGAAACTGGCGATTAGAACCACAGTGGAAAGTATGACGAGCCACGTAAAGAGAGTATGTAACTCAGAAGCCACCATAAAAGTTGACAAGATCAAGCATAAGACAGAGCGGGATTATGCCTCTTTTATTATCGCGGTGCCGCAAAGAGAATACGAGATACTTTGCCAGCCAGATGTCTGGCCCGTGAATTCTGAATTCTGAGTTTGGCGAATGGTTTTGGTTTCGGAGACAGGCAAACAGGCCAATCGAAGAAAAGTAGAGCCATAGAGGTATACTACCAAAATGCGAGAGGGTTACGGACAAAGTTAGATATGATTTGCAACAACATCGAATCCTCAGGTGCAGATTTATTTGCAATCACGGAGACAGGTTGTGCAGAGTCCATTCACGATGCCGAGATAGTACCTCCAGGATACCAGATCTTGAGATGTGACCGGGCGGACGGACGGAAGCAGGGAGGAGTGTTCCTGGCGTCGTCGCACCGTCTTCAGTTACGACGAGCGAAAGTGCCGGACGGCGTGGATATCGACACCTGCGCGTTTGAATTAGTTGGCGCCACAGTGTTTTTAAAAGAAAAGTTTTTATTTTTTTGTTGTGTTGTTTATATTCCTCCTAATAGCACTGAAGATGATTATTTAATTTTGTTCCAAATTTTAGAAAAATGGTGTCCTAATTATAAGTCATGTATAGTTATAGGGGATTTTAATTTATATTCGTGTAATAATAACGTTTTAAACTATTTTGAATATTTTGTAGCCTTTTGCGAATTCGCTCAGAAGAACGAGGTGAGAAATTGTAACGATAGGTTACTAGATTTAGTGCTGGTCTCTTCAGAGATGGATGAAGTGTATGTGTGCATGGCTGATGATGCACTGGTGCCGGTGGACCAGCAGCACCCACCGCTCGTGGTGACAGTGCGCCGCAGCGTGCGCGTCGAGCCCGGCCCTGCGCTGCCACCTCCGACCACGTTACCGAGCTGGAACTTTGGTAAGGCGGATTACCACGCTTTTTATTCGTCAATAACGGCAGCGGATTGGAGCGCTCTATATCGAGTCCAAGACCCAGAAGAAGCTTTAGATTATTTTTATGTTATCCTGAATGAGATTTTTGACGAATGTGTACCTAAAAAACGTACAGGTAATGTAAATTCAAGGTATAGTTACCCAAGGTGGTATACCGTAGAGATCATTCGTGAAATAGAACACAAAGCAAGGCTGCATAAATTGTACAAGACGAGTGAGTCCAAAGAGGACTACCAGGCCTTCTCGGAATGTAGAGCGAAGGTCAAGGAAATGATAGCCATACAGCATCAACATCATCAGGAGCGAGTGCAGAGCCGATTAGCGGAGGACCCGAAGGCATTCTGGGATTATGTTAGAGAGAAACGGGGTGCAGTGGACCGAAAGAAAATTACTAAAGATGGTAGTGCACTTCCGGAGGCAGAATGTGCAGAGGAATTTGCGAAGTATTTTCTTTCGGTATACGGCACCACTACGGCGACCCTCAACGTGCGCGAAGCGCAGGCTTTAGGCAAAGCCGGTAGCTCGCGCGTTCACGTGCCGCGGCTGACAGAGGCAGAGGTATGGGCGGCACTCGCACGACTTAAGCCGAAACAGTCTGCAGGCCCAGACGGGATACCCGTGTTTGTTATGAGGGACTGCCGTAGGGTTCTAGCGGAGCCACTCGGCCATATATTTAACTTATGCTTGGAAGGCTCATATTTCCCGGAACGCTGGAGGGTTACTCGGGTGATTCCTATACCGAAAGGTGACGGTGGCTCAGAGGTAAGTGGATTCAGACCCGTTGCGATCCTTTCATCACCGGCAAAAGTGTTCGAGTCGGCGGTGCAACGCAGCATACAGCAGCAAATATCGGCTCATCTCTCGGATGCTCAGCACGGCTTCAGACCGGGCCGCAGCACGACCAGTAACCTCCTCAACTCGATGTCGTACATTCTTCCAAACGTGGTCGCAGGAGTGCAAGTCGATGTCGCCTACTTTGATTTTCAAAAAGCTTTTGACATGGTCGATAACGACATCTTATTGACAAAGCTGGCGACGATCGGCTGCACTCCCAAACTGCTGCAGTTCTTCACTAGCTACATGAAGGACAGGCAGCAGTATGTGGAGTACGCGGGGCATAAATCTGAACCTTACTTCACGAGAACAGGTGTAAGTCAAGGCAGCAACTTGGGGCCGCTGGAATTTATCGTGATGATTAACGATCTGCCCGAAGTTGTTACAGCGGCCAGATGTCTTCTGTTTGCAGACGACCTCAAGTTGATCTTGCCTATAAAAGAGGAAGAAGATTGCGTCCGTCTTCAACAAGACGTGGATAGGGTAGTGGAGTGGGGCAGGAGAAACAAGTTGCAGTTTAATGTGAATAAATGTTCCATAATAACATTTAGTAGAGCAACGGCCTCAATCCACTACAACTACCAGATAGAGGAAGCGCAGGCTAGCAAGGCCTCTTACTGCAATGTATAATGCCCTGGTCAGAAGCCAGATGGAAAGCGCAGCTTCTGTATGGGCTCCGCATGAAGCTAAATATAGCCTCATGTTGGAGCGCATACAGAACAAGTTTACGCGATATCTTTATTGGAAGACATACGGCGTCTATCCGTTCTATCCCTTGATGTATCCAACCTTATTCGTTTTGGGTATGGTTGGATACAACAAGCTGGAAATTAGGAGGGATATGGCGCTAGCGCTATATGTGGCTCGGGTGTTCCGGGGGATGGTTTCCAATCCGACCATCCTGGAGATGATGAGGCTTTGCGTGCCGGACGAGTATGTTGGGCGTCGCAGGCGGCCTCCTCTGTTCGCAGTGCCTCGTGGAAGAACTAATCTGCTCGGCAAGGCACCACTGACGAGGACCATAAGCACGCTAAATCAGGTCGCGGTGACCATCGACATATTCCACTGTCCAAAGAGCGAGTTCGTGAGAGCTACATTATATAATCTGTGCTATTGTAAATAGGTATAATTATAATTTTTCTGCAAAGTAGGTATAATTATTAAGATTGATTTAAATGTAATTGTTTTAATATGATTTAATTATTTATTTTTATTATTTTTTCTATGACATTTGTATGTAAATATTTTTTTTTTTAATTTGATTGAATTTTTAATTGTTATTATTTTTATTTTGTTTTGCTTTGTATGACATTTATTTTTAAATAATTTGATTGAATTTTTGCTATATGACATTTTGTATTACTAAAATTATTATTTTTTACTACTCTATTGTATTAGGTGTACCTGTAATGATAGATGTAATGTTGAAATAAATACAAATACAAAAATAAATACAAATTCTTGGTCCGCATTCACTATTTATCAAATCTTGTAAACATCTATCCATGAATACATTAAACAACCATGGAGACGCTACACGTACCTAATTGTCTAACACCCTTTTCAATGCTAAACTATTCAGTGTATGACCCATTTATCCCGACGCAAGCCCTGGAATCCTCACAGAGAGATTTCAGAGTCTGGACTAGGTTGTTGTTTACTCCATACGCAGACAGTACCGACCATGGTTCACTCATCATCACTGTTTACACTTAAGCCCTTTCCAAATCTATGAAAGTGCAATAAACCTTTTGACCCATGGCCAAACATTTCTCGGCTATGCATCGCAAGAAAAAGACCTGATCCGAACATCCCCTCTTTCGAAATCCTGCTTGTGCGTTAGTATGAATGTTTGTTTTCAGATAACAGGCAGTATGATTACAATGCTGTCTTTGGCAACAACACCAACCTTATCGATGGCTCCTACACAGCACATGTCTGTTATTGGTTATACAAACACTGCAACTGCCGCTGTCAAGGAGGAACGAGACGTTGTGAAAATTGAAGAAATAGCAGAAACTGACGAAACAATCTTTGAAGAATCACAGGTGACGCCTGATGAAGACAATGAAACTGTTGACGGTTCACATAAGTTATATTTGGGAAACGTAAATGAAGTGGAGAATGAGCAGGATAACATTCATTTGCGTTTCTATTGTGATATTTGCAACAAAAAAATGCTATCTAAACATCACTTAGCATCACATTTAAAAGCCCACACTATAAAAAAGACATATTCCTGCAACCAGTGTGAAAGCACATTCACTTGTAAAAGTCATTTAGGAATCCACATGCGGATACACACTGGAGAAAAGCCATATTCATGCATTACATGCAATAAAGCATTCATTCATAAACATAATTTGGTATCACACATGCGATTACACACTGGAGAAAAGCCATATTCATGCATTACATGCAATAAAGCATTCATTCATAAACATAAATTGGTATCACACATGCGATTACACACTGGAGAAAAGCCATATTCATGCATTACATGCAATAAAGCATACATTCATAAACATAATTTGGTATCACACATGCGATTACACACTGGAGAAAAGCTATATTCATGCATTACATGCAATAAAGCATTCATTCATAAACATAATTTGGTATCACACATGCGATTACACACTGGAGAAAAGCCATATTCATGCATTACATGTGATAAAGCATTCTGTCGAACAAGTGATTTGAGAAGTCACGTGCTATTACACACTGGAGAAAAGCCATATTCATGCATTACATGCAATAAAGCATTCACTCAAAAAAATTATTTGGCATCACACATGCGATTACACACTGGAGAAAAGCCATATTCATGCATTACATGCAATAAAGCATTCATTCATAAATATAAATTGGCATCACACATGCGATTACACACTGGAGAAAAGCCATATTCATGCATTACATGTGATAAAGCATTCTGTCGAAAAAGTGATTTGACAAGACACATGCGATTACACACTGGAGAAAAGCCATATTCATGCATTACATGCAATAAAGCATTCACTCTAAAAAAATATTTGGCATCACACATGCTATTACACACTGGAGAAAAGCCATATTCATGCATTACATGCAATAAAGCATTCATTCATAAACATAATTTGGTATCACACATGCGATTACACACTGAAGAAAAGCCATATTCATGCATTACATGTGATAAAGCATTCTGTCGAACAAGTGATTTGAGAAGTCACATGCTATTACACACTGGAGAAAAGCCATATTCATGCATTACATGCAATAAAGCATTCACTCAAAAAAATTATTTGGCATCACACATGCGATTACACACTGGAGAAAAGCCATATTCATGCATTACATGCAATAAAGCATTCATTCATAAATATAAATTGGCAACACACATGCGATTACACACTGGAGAAAAGCCATATTCATGCATTACATGTGATAAAGCATTCTGTCGAACAAGTGATTTGACAAGACACATGCGATTACACACTGGAGAAAAGCCGTATACATGCATGACATGTGATAAAACATTCACTCAAAAACATAATTTGACAAAACACATGCGATTACACACTAGAGAAAAGCCATATTAATGCATTACATCTGTTAAAACATTTGCTCATAAGTCCGCACTTGTGTGATCGTTCTAATGGCTCTCAGAGAAGTAGTGAGTGCCTCTCGCGTTCGCGTTTGACCTACAGTGCAAAGTGCAAACGCATCACAACGTGTCACCGGTCGCCGCGGACGCGCTGCGTCACAATAACTTAGTTATGCGTTGCGTGAGTTATTAATTGCCTCAACAATGCATACACCAACCAAAGCATGCACAATAACATTGAAGACAGAGCTGGAGCATGAAAGCCTCAACAAAAAAGTAGCTCGTTTTCTCAAAGAAAAGTGAGAGCGTGCAAAGCTTCAGGGCGTCGTGAACACCTACAGTAGCAGCTAAAACGCGTTGCGGAGTCGTAACCTTCCATCAACATCGAATTTGGACACTATCATGTTGATTATGGCACGGACGAGGAAGAACTAGTGAAAGAAACTGAATGGATTAGAGCAAAGTCAAGGAAAAAATAAAAAAATGACCACTTCTCCAACACATGCCCCACCGCAAAAAAAAGGACAACATTGAAAAAAAATCAAAAGTTCCCTCATCCCTCCCACTATAGTGTTACGCGCACGTTTTTAGTATTCTTTGGGTTTCAAGCTTTCATTCGGACTTTGAACAAATGTTTTCACATTTTATTGGACCATGTATGTTTCTGATTCATAAATTTAAATTGTAAGCATAGTTTCATTATTATTCCACTGGATTCAGAAATCATCGATGTCTAATAGTATATTATGCAATAAGTGAATAAAGAACGGATTTAAAGCGAGGGCCGTAGATGAATCTCGAGCAAGGAAAACGATTCATGATGATTGAATCAAATCGTTTATTCTGTGTCACAAAAACAGGAGAAATACCTACAGAAAGAGAACAATATTGGTTAAGACAACAAAATCGGTCGTCATTCAACTTTGTGCTATAACAAGTATTGGAATCCTGAGCGACGCGAGTGATTCATGGCCTTCGATATAAATCCGTTTTATTATAGAGTTGCATACTATTCTTTATGCCATAACTACGAGAAAACGAAACATTGAACCGAAAATAGACATTTAAGGAAGAAAAAAGGATGTTAACCTTCCACTTTTAGGGTTCCGTACCCAAAGGGTAAAACGGGACCCTATTACTAAGACTCCGCTGTCTATCTGTCAGTCTGTCAGTCTGTCACCAGGCTGTATCTCATGAACCGTGATAGTTAGACAGTTGAAATTTTCACAGATGATGTATTTCTGTTGCCTAACAACAAATACAAAAAAACTGAGTATATAAATATTTAAGGGGCCCACCATGTAACAAAAGTGTTTTTTTTTGCTCCATTTTGCACGATATGATAACGGCAACAGGTACACGCTTGAAATATTCACATAATATTAAGTTATATTATTCACTTTTAAAATAAATTCTTACTGAATTAAAATAAAGTAAAATTAATATTTAAGAAAACGAAGCGTAGGACGCCCTCCTACTTGATGGACTGACGACATTGTCAGTATCGCGGGAAGTCGGTGGATGGAGAGGGCTCGGAAACGTTCTCCCTGGAAATGTATAGGGGAGGCCTATGTCCAGCAGTGGACTTCTTTTAGGCTGATGATGATGATCATATGTCCAAAATCTGTGTGTGTCTTCGGCTGTTGATTTGGGTTCTGTTGGGTGAAGGCAAAGGAATTGATAGTATGGATGGAGAAGGCAGGTTAGGTATCGAAGATATGGATGGTATATAGCTGTAATTGATTCCATTTGAAGATGAAAATACAGCATATAATAAAATCCTGTCCGTTATTAATTTTATACTCAGTCTGACTGTCGTCCAGCATATAAATAAAAGACATTTGACGAGTAACTCATTCATTCTTGGTCCGCATTCACTATTTTTCAAATCTTGTAAACATCTATCCATGAATACATTAAACAACCATTGAGACGCTACACGTACCTTCTTGTCTAACACCCTTTTCGATGATAAACTATTCAGTGTATGACCCATTTATCCCGACGCAATCCCTGGAATCCTCACAGAGAGATTTCAGAGCCTGGACTAGGTTGTTGTTTACTCCATACGCAGACAGCACCGACCATAGTTCATTCATCATCACACTTAGGCCCTTTCCAAATCTACGAAAGTGAAATAAACCTTTTGACCCATGGCCAAAAATTTCTCGGCTATGCATCGCAAGGAAAAGACCTGGGGCCTTATGCTCACTTCGACAGAGATTATCTCACGTTAGAGATGACGTCATATCTCGTTCGATAACTATTTATCCCCATTCTCACTATCTAACTCCCCAATTTTCTCATACAAAGTTCATGCGAGACGCAAGGTCAACGAGTTATTGAACGAGATATGACGTCATCTCCATCGTGAGATAATCTCGCTCGAAGTGAGCATAAGGCCCCTGGGGCCTTATGCTCACTTCAACAGAGATTATCTCACGTTAGAGATGACGTCATATCTCGTTCGATAACTATTTATCCCCATTCTCACTATCTAACTCCCCAATTTTCTCATACAAAGTTCATGCGAGACGCAAGGTCAACGAGTTATTGAACGAGATATGACGTCATCTCCATCGTGAGATAATCTCTGTCGAAGTGAGCATAAGGCCCCTGATCCGTACATTCCATACATCCCCTCTTTCGAAATCCTGCTTGTGCGTTAGTATGAATGTTTGTTTCCAGATACCAGGCAGTACGATTACAATGCTGTCTTTGGCAACAACACCAACCTTATCGATGGCTCCTACACAGCACATGTCTGTTATTGGTAATACAAACACTGCGACTGCCGCTGTGAAGGAGGAACGAGTCGTTGTGAAAATTGAAGAAATAGCAGAAACTGACGAAACAGTCTTTGAAGAATCACAGGTGACGCTTGATGAAGACAATGAAGCTGTTGACGATTCATATAAGTTATATTTGAGAAACGTAAATGAAGTGGAGAATGAGCAGCATAGCATCCATTTGCGTTTCTATTGTGATATTTGCAACAAAACAATGCTATCTAAACATCACTTAGCATCACATTTAAAAGCCCACACTATAAAAAAGACATATTCCTGCAACCAGTGTGAAAGCACATTCACTTGTAAAAGTCATTTAGGAATCCACATGCGGATACACACTGGAGAAAAGCCATATTCATGCATTACATGCAATAAAGCATTCATTCATAAACATAATTTGGTATCACACATGCGATTACACACTGGAGAAAAGCCATATTCATGCATTACATGCAATAAAGCATTCACTCAAAAAAAATATTTGGCATTACACATGCGATTACACACTGGAGAAAAGCCATATTCATGCATTACATGCAATAAAGCATTCATTCATAAACATAATTTGGTATCACACATGCGATTACACACTGGAGTAAAGCCATATTCATGTATTACATGCAATAAAGCATTCACTCAAAAAAAATATTTGGCATCACACATGCGATTACACACTGGAGTAAAGCCATATTCATGCATTACATGCAATAAAGCATTCATTCATAAACCTCATTTGGTATCACACATGCGATTACACACTGGAGAAAAGCCATATTCATGCATTACATGTGATAAAGCATTCTGTCGAACAAGTGATTTGACAAGACACATGCGATTACACACTGGAGAAAAGCCGTATACATGCATGACATGTGATAAAACATTCACTCAAAAACATAATTTGACAAAACACATGCGATTACACACTAGAGAAAAGCCATATTAATGCATTACATCTGTTAAAACATTTGCTCATAAGTCCGCACTTGTGTGATCGTTCTAATGGCTCTCAGAGAAGTAGTGAGTGCCTCTCGCGTTCGCGTTTGACCTACAGTGCAAAGTGCAAACGCATCACAACGTGTCACCGGTCGCCGCGGACGCGCTGCGTCACAATAACTTAGTTATGCGTTGCGTGAGTTATTAATTGCCTCAACAATGCATACACCAACCAAAGCATGCACAATAACATTGAAGACAGAGCTGGAGCATGAAAGCCTCAACAAAAAAGTAGCTCGTTTTCTCAAAGAAAAGTGAGAGCGTGCAAAGCTTCCGGGCGTCGTGAACACCTACAGTAGCAGCTAAAACGCGTTGCGGAGTCGTAACCTTCCATCAACATCGAATTTGGACACTATCATGTTGATTATGGCACGGACGAGGAAGAACTAGTGAAAGAAACTGAATGGATTAGAGCAAAGTCAAGGAAAAAATAAAAAAATGACCACTTCTCCAACACATGCCCCACCGCAAAAAAAAGGACAACATTGAAAAAAAATCAAAAGTTCCCTCATCCCTCCCACTATAGTGTTACGCGCACGTTTTTAGTATTCTTTGGGTTTCAAGCTTTCATTCGGACTTTGAACAAATGTTTTCACATTTTATTGGACCATGTATGTTTCTGATTCATAAATTTAAATTGTAAGCATAGTTTCATTATTATTCCACTGGATTCAGAAATCATCGATGTCTAATAGTATATTATGCAATTAGTGAATAAAGAACGGATTTAAAGCGAGGGCCGTAGATGAATCTCGAGCAAGGAAAACGATTCATGATGATTGAATCAAATCCTTTATTCTGTGTCACAAAAACAGGAGAAATACCTACAGAGAGAGAACAATATTGGTTAAGACAACAGAATCGGTCGTCATTCAACTTCGTGCTATAACAAGTATTGGAATCCTGAGCGACGCGAGTGATTCATGGCCTTCGATATCAATCCGTTTTATTATAGAGTTGCATACTATTCTTTATGCCATAACTACGAGGAAACGAAACATTGAACCGAAAATAGACATTTAAGGAAAAAAAAGGAAGTTAACCTTCCACTTATAGGGTTCCGTACCCAAAGGGTAAAACGGGACCCTATGACTAAGACTCCGCTGTCCATCTGTCTGTCTGTCTCTCTGTCAGTCTGTCACCAGGCTGTATCTCATGAACCGTAATAGTTAGACAGTTGAAATTTTCACAGATGATGTATTTCTGTTGCCTAACAACAAATACTAAAAAACTGAGTATGTTATGTAAGCGGCTACAGCACCTGTGTTTCTCGCGAATCGCGCCGCGTTTCACAACGATCACCTACCGTGATCGATACAAAGGAAATGCTATCGCTGCGTTTTCCATCAGGTGTCGTACCGGGCGACTTTTTGGACATTTCAAAGTGATTCACTTCTGTTCCTCACATCGGACATTGGTCACGTACCTTAGGATAATTAGCTTGTAATTTCATTTTATTAATTAAATTTTAACTAAACAACTATTCGGTCGTTTTGTATCCTCCCTCGCAGCCGTACATAATTAGTATATAAATATTTAAGGGGCCTACCATGTAACAAAAGTGTTTTTTTTGCTCCATTTTGCTCGATATGATAACGGCAACAGGTACACGCTTGAAATATTCACAGAATATTAAGTTATATTGTTCACTTTTAAAATAAATACTTACTGAATTAAATTAAAGTAAAATTAATATTTAAGAAAACGAAGCGTAGGACGCCCTCCTACTTGATGGACTGACGACATTGTCAGTATCGCGGGAAGTCGGTGGATGGAGAGGGCTCGGAAACGTTCTTCCTGGAAATGTATAGGGGAGGCCTATGTCCAGCAGTGGACTTCTTTTAGGCTGATGATGATGATGATGATCATATGTCCAAAATCTGTGTGTCTCTTCGGCTGTTGATTTGGGTTCTGTTGGGTGAAGGCAAAGGAATTGAAAGTATGGATGGAGAAGGCAGGTTGGGTATCGAAGATATGGATGGTATATAGCTGTAATTGATTCCATTTGAAGATGAAAATACAGCATATAATAAAATCCTGTCCGTTATTAATTTTATACTCAGTCTGACTGTCGTCCAGCATATAAATAAAAGACATTTGACGAGTAACTCATTCATTCTTGGTCCGCATTCACTATTTTTCAAATCTTGTAAACATCTATCCATGAATACATTAAACAACCATTGAGACGCTACACGTACCTTCTTGTCTAACACCCTTTTCGATGATAAACTTTAAATTTATCCCGACGCAATCTCTGGAATCCTCACAGAGAGATTTCAGAGTCTGGACTAGGTTGTTGTTTACTCCATACACAGACAGCACCGACCATAGTTCATTCATCATCACACTTAGGCCCTTTCCAAATCTACGAAAGTGAAATAAACCTTTTGACCCATGGCCAAAAATTTCTCGGCTATGCATCGCAAGGAGAAGACCTGATCCGTACATTTCATACATCCCGTACATCCCCTCTTTCGAAATCCTGCTTGTGCGTTAGTTTGAATGTTTGTTTCCAGATAACAGGCAGTACGATTACAATGCTGTCTTTGGCAACAACACCAACCTTATCGATGGCTCCTACACAGCACATGTCTGTTATTGGTTATACAAACACTGCAACTGCCGCTGTCAAGGATGAACAAGTCGTTGTGAAAATTGAAGAAATAGCAGAAACTGACGAAACTGTCTTTACAAACACTGCAACTGCCGCTGTCAAGGATGAACAAGTCGTCGTGAAAATTGAAGAAATAGCAGAAACTGACGAAACTGTCTTTGAAGAATCACAGGTGACGCCTGATGAAGACATTGAAGCTGTTGACGGTTCACATAAGTTATATTTGGGAAACGTAAATGAAGTGAAGAATGAGCAGGATAACATTCATTTGCGTTTCTATTGTGATATTTGGAACAAAAAAATGCTATCTAAACATCACTTAGTATCACATTTAAAAGCCCACACTATAAAAAAGACATATTCCTGCAACCAGTGTGAAACCACATTCACTCATAAAATTCATTTCGAAATGCACATGCGGTTATGCACTGGAGTAAAGCCATATTCATGCATTGCGTGCGATAAATCATTCATGCGAAAATTTGAATTGACAAGACACATGCGATTACACACTGGAGAAAAGCCATACTCATGCATTACATGTTTTAAAGCATTCACTCAAAAAAGTCATTTGAATAAACACATGCGATTACACACTAGAGAAAAGCTATATTAATGCATTACATTTGTTAAAACATTTGCTCATAAGTCCGCACTTGTGTGATCGTTCTAATGACTCTCAGAGAAGTAGTGAGTGCCTCTCGCGTTCGCGTTTGACCTACAGTGCAAAGTGCAAACGCATCACAACGTGTCACCGGTCGCGGCGGACGCGCTGCGTCACAATAACTTAGTTATGCGTTGCGTGAGTTATTAATTGCCTCAACAATGCATACACCAACCTAAGCATGCACAATAACATTTAAGACAGAGCTGAAGCATGAAAGCTTCAACAATAAAATCTTTATTAAAAAACGGCAATCGGAGGCTCATGTATGCCGTAGCAGTTTACTGACGCCTCCGACTGCCTACGATTATTACATTTAATAATTCGTCAAGACTGTACAACAGGAATTTACTATTAATAAGTAATTTAAAACACTATCTTGTTTCTATCCTGTTAGTTCTGGCACTCGGTTTTTTAATAAAGATTTTATTTTTAGCCTTTTTGACTTATCAAGAACGTAGGCGTTCTAATTCTTCCATAGATTGCTGATCATGTGGATGGTTCAATAACTTCCGAGGCAGCATTGAGTATTTTTTACCAGTGACATCTAGTTCTGTTTTCATGAAACATAAAAATATTTTATATCGATTTCACATTTCAAATGCCTGTAAAAATAAAATTATGATGAGAACGATTTGACCATGTATTCACTAAAATAAAACATCTGAACCGATGTTTTTTTTAGTGGATATGAGTAGAATTGTATGACTTTAGAGAAGGTTTTATGATATACTAGCGGCCTGTCCCAGCTTCGCATAGGTTGTCATACATTTTTTGAACATTTTAGGATAAACTTAGAGCGTGGGTTGGAGCCTCGCGTCTACTTATTTCATACATTTGCACGCGCTTCTCCTTGAGTGAATGAAATCGCACCCCGAGCGTGACCCGTGGACCCGTTAACATTTTTAATTTCGTCATATCTTTTGAATGGAATGTCCGATTCGAAAAATTTAAGAAGTAATCTATAGGTATTGAAACCGTCTTAATTATGAAATGATTTATTTGGATAAGGATTAATACCAAGGTATAAATAAAGACCCTTTTCTGGCGGCGGCATTTCAATTAATTTTTTATAATAAAAGAACACTTATTGTGACATAACTATAATAGTTAGACATATGCTGTCGCGACATTTTTTGTAGATGATGACGTGTTCTACAAAATCGTAGTACATTATTTTGTTCTATCATCAATAGTTTTCGCAGCGCACGCGATGTAAGGTTTTTGTATTCCACCTTGGGTTACATTATTGAAGTTTTAGTAAGGATCCCTGATTTTTTTGAAAATATAATATAGCCTATGTTACTCAGGGATAATGTAGCATTCTAATGGTGAAAGAATTTTTGAAATCGGACCAGTAGTTTTTGAGCCTATTCGTTACATACAAAAATACAAACATACAAAAATACAAAGGTTTCCTCTTTATAATATTAGTGTAGATTAGTGTAGACTAGCGGCCTGTCCCAGCTTCGCGTGAGTGGATATACATTTTTTGAACATTTTAGGATAAACTTAGATAGAAAGAGAGAAAATTATTTATTGCACAAATAAAATATACTGTACATAGGCGAGCTCAATGCGTAGAACAAACTTAGAACGTAGGTTCGAGTCTCGCGTCTACTTATTTCATACATTTGCACGCCCTTCTCCCTGAGTGAGTGAGAACGCGCCCCTTGGAACCGCGCGTTCACTCATAATATTTTTTAGTATATGTCATCAATTAGTTTAGTGATAGTCGTTTATATTATAGTTTTTTGTTAAAAAATGTAAATCCGTTATTGGCTTTTAGCTATAGGTACTCATATGTTACATTCTATTTAAATTAAGAGATGTGGATTTTCTTAAATAAATAAAATAAAAATTAAAAAAATTGCGTTTTGGTATTGTCTTTGAGGATTTACTTTAAATTAAAAACAAGTATATTATTTTAAAACACTCCATCACTCTCTTGATTTTGATACCCATATTGCTATGATTGTGATTTTTTTTATATTGCTCCTGATTTCCTGCTCATCTTACTTTTTGTTTTTTTTTGTATCAACGGACATTTGAGAAGTTGCGACGAATCTTTTGATACCTCAATCATCAAAATCCACCCAGCCGTTTGGGTGCTACACGTGGTAATAAAGAAAATATCGATGGATAGAATACCTACATAGATACACGCCAAACACAGAACCCGGGCGCCTTTGGCACTCGGGTAAAAATATAGGCTCATGCATGACAGAACAAAAAAATAAAAAAATTAATAACAATTAAGATATAATAAAAAATCTACTCTGATCTCTTTCTCACCAAATGTGAGACACATTTTTCCGATCATCTTCCAGCCATCCACAAGCAAATCTATCTGAGGATTTTTTTTCCACTAGCTGATGGAACAAGCAGATGGCCCCTGATGTTAAGTAGTAACCATCACCTATACCTAACAAAGCATTGCCTCATAATAAGTCACGCACGATAGGAACGTGCCCTGCGTCCATCAACTTGAGGCATACAGATGTTACCCTAGAAAGATAACCTACGTCGAATCGATATAACTCGTTTGTTTTTTGCGTCACTAAGCTGGCCGTTCCTGCCAGCTCAGTTGGCCCATGGAGCTTGCAGAACACGGCCGTGTCGCTCAGATAACTACAATACTTTCGCCAATATTTAACTACCGTACGTCGAAGAGACGTATGGTTATCCTTAGTGTCAGTTTTTTATCGACGAATATAGAAGAAAAAATTCATGGTATATTGCTAAAAAGACAAGCCGAACCTCCAACATAACCGTAAAGTTTACCTAAGTCAAGGAAAATAAAATATTGTGCCCTTTGTCTATCAAAAATTAGAAGGATGTCAAAATAAATGTACGACAAATTGCAAGAATCCTATGTATGGAGAGCACAAGTTAAGCGCCTGGCCTAAGTGCTTTTGAGAATAAAATGAAAAAAAGTATATATTAACTAAGGTGTCTAGTATTATAGGCATTACGAAAAGTTGATTTTTAAACGTTTATATATTAAATTGCAGGACTGATGGAAATATTTTCAAATGCTTAAATTCTTTGGAGTAAGAAGTATCGTGTTTTGCTCTTTTATTTTTTTTCTAATAAAAATATAAATAAACTTCAATGTTTTCATTTCTGCATAGCTCAATTATATATATTATGACATATATTATCACATTTATAAGCTAATTTAATCTCAATCCAATATTATGCCCACTCAAACATACAAGGCGTCGATTCGACGTATGGTTATCTTTAGAGTACAGTAAAATATGGTTGTCTATCTAGGGTTAAGCCTCATATGTGCCTGTAATTACACCGACAACCACACTCTTCCAACCGAAACACAGCAACGCTGCTTGGCGGCAGAAAAAGGCGTGCGAAAGGGTGAACTGTAAGTTGTTAGTAGAGTATTCAGATTATTTTGCACACGACACAGGGTTGCTGGCGTGGCGAGCCTAAGTCCGCGCTGGCGTCGGTCGGTGCAAGTAAGCAAAATATACCTACCAACAACGCGACCGCTGCTGGGTGGAACTGCCTGGAAGAGAACAGATACAAATAAAAACTCATTTATTTACCAAATAATCTTACATAAGCGTTTACCTATACATCGGTATCCATTGGTCCCCGCACTAGGACAAGCCTGTGTCGCGGGAGGCCGAATACAATATGATAACGATTACTAAATAAGAACCACAAAAGAACGCTCATAGCAATAAGACCGATTGTACCTACTTCTTGTGATGTAGGTACAATTATGAGTTTTCTATCGTATATATTGTAAAAGTTGCAAATATGGACGTACCTCTTACTACCCCTTTTTAATATCCTAAAATTACCTATTTATCACTATCACTACTTAGTATAAAACAAAGTCACTTTCTTTGTCCCTATATCCCTATGTAGGTAAGTATGCTTAAATCTTTAAAACTACGCAACGGATTTTGATGCGGTTTTTTTTTATAGAAAGAGTGTTTCAAGGGGATGGTTTATATGCATAATACAAGCATAATCTCTTAGGGATAACCCACAATAACCGTGCGAAGCCGGGGCGGGTCGCTAGTGTTTCTATAAGAGAGCTAGGGTGCTAGGGTTTTTTTATCGCCTAATTCTATATTAATAGAAACTTAAGAGTGGTAGAAGAAACTCTTTGCGTGTGGCTCATCCGGGGAAGTACTATATACCACCACGCCTTTTTCTGCCGCCAAGCAGCAACGCTGTGTTTCGGTTTGAAGAGTGTGGTTGCCGGTGTAATTACAGGCACATGAGGCTCAACATCTGTATGCCTCAAGTTGATAGACGCAGGGCAGTGCATCGTAGGGCATGTTCCTATTGTGCGTGACTTACGAGGCAATGCTTTGTTATAGGTGATGGTTACCACTTAACATCAGGTGGGCCTTAACATTAAGCAGATGCTTGTTCCATCAGCTAGTTGTAGGTACCTATAAAGAAATAAAACTTGTTATGGTATCGACGACATAGGTAGAGCGGTGGGCGATGGGCGATGTAAATGTGAGGTTCGAATCGTTTTCTTTAAAGTTTTACAGAAACTAGCGCATTTCCACCATTTTTAGGTATTTGTATTTATTTATTTACGTTAATTAGGTAGGTACATTACATTATTCATAAAGAGCGTGGGAACAGACTGACAAGAAAACTATCTTACCTAGGTATATTGCAATACATTAGTAATAAAAACAAGATACTTACATAATACGAAACAAATACAATACAGAAAACTAAATATTAGTTGGCTGCCACTAAATAGATAGGTATGTCTTTTCAGTAGGTAGGTACATACCTACCCCAAGTGTAAGTTTTGTTTTTCGTTTCGAAACTTCAGGCCTTTTTGTATTAATAAAATCGCAGTCAACCAAGTTGTTCAGTTCAGCAAAATTATAATTTCGATTCCAACAAGTTTTCGTAAATAAAGTTTGCTTATGTACGAAAACTAGTAGGTCGAAAACCTAGGTAAAGCAAACTTTTAGGAAGAAAATAAAATTGTTGTATGTCGGCAGAAATTTGCATGGTGGTGGTAGGTATCTTTTTATTTTTATTTTTTATTAAGGGCTTTGTCGCTGAGCGAACACACTGCCCTATAATAAATCATCAAAAAAAATACATCTCGTATCAAAACTTAACCTACTTATTTAACCCTGATACTGCCAACCTATTTATTAACATACTAGCGGCCTGTCCCAGCTTCGCATGGGTGGTCATAAATTTTTTGAACATTTAAGACAAACTTAGACCGTGGGTTCGAGCCTCGCGTCTACTAATTTCATACATTTGCACGTCCTTCTCCTTGAGTGACTGAGATCGCACCCCGAGCGTGAACCGTGGACCCGTTAACATTTTTAATTTCATCATATCTTTTGAATGGAATGTCCGATTTGAAAAATTTAAAAAGTAATCTATAGGTATTGAAACCGTCTTAATTATGAAATGATTTATTTGGATAAGGATTAATACCAAGGTACAAATAAACACCCTTTTCTAGCGGCATCATTTCAATTAAATTTTTATAATAAAAGAACATTTATTGTGACATAACTATAATAGTTAGACATATGCTGTCGCGACATTTTTTGTAGATAATGATGTCTTCTGCAAAGTCGTAGTACATTATTTTGTTCTATCATCAATAGTTTTCGCAGCGCACGCGATGTAAGGTTTTCTTTTTCCACCTTGGGTTACATTATTGGAGTTTTAGTAAGGATCCCTGATTTTTTTGAAAATATAATATAGCCTATGTTACTCAGGGATAATGTAGCATTCTAATGGTGAAAGAATTTTTGAAATCGGACCATTAGTTTTTGAGCCTATTCGTTACATACAAAACAACAAAACAACAAAACAACAAAACAACAAAAATACAAATCTTTTCTCTTTATCATATTATTATTATTATTATATTATTATTATTATATTATTATATTATTATTATTATTATTATATTATTATTATTATTATTATTAGTGTAGATTGGCTTGATCCGACAGGGAGTGGTAGGTATCTACTTACTTCCCCAGACGAGCCACACGCAAAGAGCTCTACGACTCTAGATAGGTAGGTACTTTTTTAGGGTTCCGTACGTAAAACGGGATCCTATTACTAAGACTCCGCTGTCCGTCCGTCTCTGTCACCAGGCTGTATCTCATGAACCGTGGTAGTTAGACATTTGAAATTTTCACAGATGACGTATTTCTGTTGCCGCTATAACAACAAATAATATAAAATAAAAATTAGGGGGCTCTCATACAACAAACATGATTTTTTGCCGTTTTGTAGATACTGGTACGGAACCGATCGTGTACCTTCCTACGTCATAATCACAGACAATAGATGAATATGAATATATTACAGATCCTGTAATAATTATCATGTCTCCCGCGCAAAAAATACACTATCTTATGGCAAAATATTTAAATCGAAACTTTTGATTTAATGAATTCAAGCAATCCGTGCTAACCGCAAACAAAGGTGCAAAAAAAAAAACAAAACAAACAATGATTCGATATCAGTAATTTTATGGGAACAATAAGGTCTTGTAAACCTGGCTCTGACCATTTTATCTTTACCAACATTTTTGAAGAAAACCGCCACCATTTTTTGTACTACATATAACAATAACTAAAAAATACCTACTAGAGAATAAATACAATGGGAGACGAAGTAGTATGGTTATTTTGATGTTAGCCTGCACGGAAGCAGCATGAAATCGACAGTCAGAGTTTTGTCAGAATTTTGGGTCCGGTTAATTTACGACCAAGTATTACACAGCCCAAAAATGTACAACCCGGAAAGCACAGCCTGGAAAACACGGCCCGGATTCCATGTACAAAATGTACATGAAATCCGGGCCGTGTTTTCCAGGCTGTGCTTTCCCAGCACAGTCGGGATTGTACAGCCAGGATTGCACGACCATGGATTCTGTGACCATGCTCTGATTGGTCGAAAGCCTATGCTCTGTTTAGATGCACTACACAGTAAGTATAGGCAAGTAGCACAGATTAAAAATTATATAAAATAAGAGAATTATTCAGAGATTAATGTTAGAAAAAAATAAAATTCTGGCACTTCGGCGGCCGCTGCCGCGGCACGCTCGCTTTGCTCGCTCGCCTCGTGCGTAATTAATATGTTTTAACATAACCTAACCAATCCGAGTCGGATCAACAAGTGAGTGAGTAAGTAATTGACGAGTGTAAACAAAGCCTATGTTTTGGCATCAAAATTTTGGCTGCGTTTTATCGGGTCGTGCTTTCCAAAGGTGTGCAAAATTTGTACGGCTTGGAATGTACACCCTTGGATTACACAGCCATGGATTTCGCGACCAAATTGTACATCAAATCCGGGCTGTGTTTTCCTCGGCTGTACAATCCATGGTTGTACATTATCGGCACCCAGAATTTTGACAATAGCCAACGGAAGACAAGGTGCGGTACGGTAGTATACTCTTGAGACATTAGCCTCATAGGAGGGAGAACCAAACAGAAAAAAAGAACCAATAAAACAAGTCTCCTGCCTGCCTGCCTGTCGGCCCGGGAGCCAATAATGTACTGCCAAATAATGTGCAGCATGATAATAAACACCCAGTTAATCCGTTTCCACTGGTTTAAATTATCGGGGTGTACATTATCATCCCGTAAAATTATTGATGTTTTATTATAGGGCAGTGTGGTCGCTCAGCGACAAAGCCCTTAATATATATAATAAAAAAAAAAAAAACATGCTGTACATTAACGTGCTGTACATTATCATGTCGTGCAATAACCGGACTCGTCGGCCCGGCTATTAGAAAAGTCTGTCTGTGGTCAAGACAATCAGTCAATCTCATAGATTGTCAATCTCCGCCAATATGTTCTGTCTGCTGTGATCTCCGCTAAGCAAAGCAAGCGCGATGGCTTCTACTAGTTCTGTGTGCCGAGTGTGCCTAGCTGGGAATAATAAGATGCTGCAAATTGACAACATTAACCTCCTACAGTTGTTCGAGAAACTTACAGACTCACAGGTATGACTTTAGCTAGCAAGACTATCTAGTCTTTCAGTACAATGCACTGATGATGTTCACGGAATTATGTGGGTTTATTCTGCACCTAGATTGAAATACTACTATACCTACTCTTGAACATATTACTCATAATAAGCATTTGTTAGAATAATGTATATCTCATTAGTTATATTATTAATTTTACAGGTATATTTGTATAAGATCGTATTATACTGCAAATCTATTTAGAACTTGTAATCGAAACTTGTCAGGATGCATAGAATAAATACTGTTTGAACTTCTAAAGAACTATATTATTACCACGTAGGTTGTCAAGTAACGGAAAACACTAGACCTTAGACATAATAGAATATAATGTCACATATGACCTTATGTGGAATGTACCTACCTAACGTCTATCAGGTATAAGGTTCTACTTATATGTTTTATGTTTTATTAAATAAAGATATAGGAATCCTTTGGTTACTAAGTCATTTATTACTCTTACACAGTAACACATCTATCCAATAAAATAAGCGACAGCTATAACGAGAATAAACTTACGTATCGTTAACAAACAGGAATAACATCATACCTTTCGTCACTTGTTAGCACATTGCTATTCTCCGAAATAACTGCACTGAACCAAACTTTACTTCACTGTGAGCTGCACCAGACTGTGCCAGAGATGTCAAGAGAATATGATGGGCTAGCAGAAGCCACCGCCATTATAAAGCAATACGTAAACAAATGTCGGATATCAGTGTAGTTGGTTATTTCAAAGTAAGTATCATATACATCAATTTATAGACAGATATAAATTGGCATTATTGAGAACAATTCTGGATACGATTTTAGGTATATAAATTACTATATAATTTACTGCCAATCATCATTACAGTTTCATTATTTCACAATTCAAATCAAAGACTTTAAATATGAAATACACAAACCTAGACACCGATATAAATTGAAATACTCATGACAATTTCTTATCTTATTTTAGCTATATAAATTATCACCAAATTTACTATTAATCTTTTTCTAAAATATTATTCAATTAAACTGACGTAATACATCAAATACACAGATTTAGATGTTTATATAAATTGTAATATTCATGACAATTTCCAAGATTATTTTAGGTACGTAAATTATTACATAATTAGCATTATTACATAATTTACTATACCCTATTCTAATACGGCCATACTGACAAGTACTTCGTCCCGAAGTACATACACAAAAAAAACCTCAAAAATAACCTCTAATAACTTAAATACCTACAGGTATATTTCAGTGGAATGTTATTACGAATATACAAATATTGTATCATAAAAGATCACAGAATCATCTCAAATCTTATGAGTAAGTTTACGCTTGTTCCAACCCTATCCGACCCATCTCGAGTAAAAGAACAAGCAAGAAACGTCTCGGCGGGTTAATTTCTTTTCGCGACTACCTAGGCGATCTCTTTTACAATCATATTCTTACAAATCGAATGTACAATTAATTTCCGTAAAAAGCTAAGTACTTTGTTTAAAATTAACTTAATTTCGCTCGGCTATACTGACCCAAAATAAAATATCTACTTTTATTACTAAATTCATATAGGTCATATTTACTGAACAAAGTACTTATTAAAACAAGCATAAATTGAATCGACTTTAAAAAATACATAATTTTTTTAAGCATCGTATACATTCCCATTAATATTCAGTGTTCTATGATTTCGTCTTTGTTTATAACCAGTCAAGTCAAAGTCAATGTCATCCTCTACCGATTACCTAGACGTGTAAGTCCCCTTTACCCGCTGCAAGTAAGCTAGACAAACACCAAGCAAAACGGTCGTCCAACGGAAGGATAATAAAATTAGTCATACATAAAATCATCTTACCAATTACCTAGACATGTAAGTCCCATACAACCGTCATCCTTTACCGTTTACCTAGACATGTAAGTCCCATACATCAGTCATCCTTCACCGTTTACCTAGACATGTCCCATACACCCACTGCAAGTGCGCTAGACAAACATCAAGTCAAACAGTCGACCAGCGGAAGAACTAGTAGTCATTTCACAAAAAGTCATCCTTTACCGTTTACCTAGACATGTAAGTCCCATACATCCGCTGCAAGTGCGCTAGACAAACACCAAGTAAAACAGTCGACCAGCGGAAGGATACTTTAGTCAGATTTTACTCGTAGTCTCAAAGTTATAAATACTATAAGTCTTTTATATTCAGTAATAACCAATGTAACAAAATAAAGTTCTCAAACTTTCAAATTACCATAGTCAGGGTTACATTAACCGGTTTACAATTTTACAACGTATCTCCTAATAATCTACCGTAAAAAATACGTCTAACGTAATTAAACGTCTACCTTCTAAGTCTACTAGACGTCAGCCGTAATTATCCCCATGGTTACTTGCCACTGAAGTACAGAGCCACGTCGTCGCCACGTTCAACGAGGGTAGGCAGAGACAGCAGTGCAGATTTTCTCCATAGCAGGAACAATATGAAAACCAGAAAACAATTGCATTAGAATAATGTAGATAAGTAAATCGAAATAATATTTTTTTGCAAAACTTTGTAAGGGTAGGAAAATAAACGGTAAAAGAACCGAAAATCTATTGATTCTTTTATTTAAACAGTCTAACGGTTATGAGAGTTTGAAAACCACGCTTAGTATGTGTAAAAAGATAAAACATAAAATTATATAAAAAATCGATGGCACCTGTGATTCGGAAAACAACAATATGAACAAATCACTTTTATCAGGTTTCAAATAGTCAGCTATTTTATTAAATATCTAGTCAGCCATTTCATACAATACATAGTCAGCCATTTTATTAAAAAGCTAGTCAGCTACTTTATTAAATAGATAAGTCAGCTACTTTATTATATAGATAGTCAGCTACTTTATTATATAGATAGTTAGCCATTTTATCAAATAGCTAGTCAGCCACTTTATCAAATAGCTAGTCAGGCATTTTATTTAATAGCTGACAGCCAATTATTTTTTTGAAGGATATTTTTTAATAAATATTTTATCAGTTCAGATAAAAATAAAAATTACTTAACTTTGTTCAGAGGGTAGTTTCAGGTCTGGTGACCACATGCTGGAGAACTGCTGACCGAAGGTCACAGTAGGTATCCTCTTCTTCTCTGAACGGCAATGGACACATCACGGATAGATCGTTTGTCGACACGATGTCTCGTCAATTTTGGTTTCAACATGAAAACAAAAAATGCATTAGAAATAACATATAGGTACGTAGATCTATCCCACTTCTGATGTTAGAATAATGTATATCTCATTAGTTATATTATTAATTTTACAGGTATATTTGTATAAGATCGTATTATACTGCAAATCTATTTAGAACTTGTAATCGAAACTTGTCAGGATGCATAGAATAAATACTGTTTGAACTTCTAAAGAACTATATTATTACCACGTAGGTTGTCAAGTAACGGAAAACACTAGACCTTAGACATAATAGAATATAATGTCACATATGACCTTATGTGGAATGTACCTACCTAACGTCTATCAGGTATAAGGTTCTACTTATATGTTTTATGTTTTATTAAATAAAGATATAGGAATCCTTTGGTTACTAAGTCATTTATTACTCTTACACAGTAACACATCTATCCAATAAAATAAGCGACAGCTATAACGAGAATAAACTTACGTATCGTTAACAAACAGGAATAACATCATACCTTTCGTCACTTGTTAGCACATTGCTATTCTCCGAAATAACTGCACTGAACCAAACTTTACTTCACTGTGAGCTGCACCAGACTGTGCCAGAGATGTCAAGAGAATATGATGGGCTAGCAGAAGCCACCGCCATTATAAAGCAATACGTAAACAAATGTCGGATATCAGTGTAGTTGGTTATTTCAAAGTAAGTATCATATACATCAATTTATAGACAGATATAAATTGGCATTATTGAGAACAATTCTGGATACGATTTTAGGTATATAAATTACTATACAACGTGTTTATTAAGAGTTGTAGGGATCCGAAAGCAGGATATTCTACCGGTCATAACGAACAACTTTTGTTCTACGACTTTTAAAATTTCAAAGTTTTTCATTCATCAAATGCCTCTTAAACTTTTATCTAAAATGAATCTAAACGCATCATGAGGCAGCCCTATTTACAGCTGTTCTTTGACCTCTAGTTGTCAATTGTAGATAAAATAGGTAACAGAACTGCCACCAATTACCTAGTAATGTGCCTACCTAATAATGATGTTGCTGTTTTTAAAAATCTTGGTATGTAAAAGAAATATTTTCGCGACTGCAATCCCTAGTCACGGTAAACATTCTCTGAGATCTTTGGTACTAATACCTATTCAGTAACTAGGTACCTACGTGGCTACGTACTCAATATTTAATAGAATATTTATTTTTGTTTGATTACTAGATGTCGTAAAGCAATGTTTATGATATTCATAGTTCTTTAAATTGTAACATGTTACTTTACCACCATGGTTCATTGACACCACAAAATTATTCAACTGCAATTTTGGGAAGTGTCTAGTCTGTCCTATTTATTCTTTGACATACCTGTCTGTCATTGGTTGCATTTAAAAACGCATATCCAATCAGGACGGCCGACGGCCGCCGATCAGTGTTACCATTTGTGGCAGATTTCTGCCATTTGGCAGATTTTAAATATTTCAAGAAAAATCTTATTAGTTTGAATTTTTAATGAAATAATATTTATAATTTATTTATTTTTTACCGAACTGGAAACTTCTTATTCTTTTTTACCTTTATTGATTTGGTTTCTAAACAACTTCTATCTCGTTTTAGATAACTGCAAACCGTTACAAACGATCAAAAGATAGTAACTGAATGTAATGTAGGTATTTAATTTATTCCGTAGCCACGAAGGAGATGGTATGAAGTCATATTTTTGGTATTTTTATCGTCAAGCTTGGTAGATTTTGACAGATTTTTTGGCAGGTGTGTGGTAGAACCGCCACTTTTGAGATGGTCACCCTGTTTGTGTTTACATGCGTTGTTGTACATTGTTTTGTTGAGAAAATGTCATCAAACGTGATAAAATGGTGATTGTTATGTAAAAAGCCGTCGTCAGTCAGTGTGTGTATGAGCAGTGCCTACGAGGTAATGGTTTAGTGTGAAGTTTGAAGCCTGTGTCGTGCGAAATCTCGCAAACTTACCAAAATCCAGTTTTATCCAGTGTTATTATAGCCAGTAAATAATGACAAAATCCATAGGAACCAGTAAAAATATCGTGTCAGGGGATTGGCGGCGTACCTACCTACCTACCGAAAGGTAAGTATTTCAAATTATCTCGTAGGTTATCGTTGTTTTTTTCTTTCCTAGATAGAAGCGCGTGTTATGCCTACCGCTACGACCAATTCTGCATACGCTGCATTTCCATAAAATAGAGCATTGAGCAATCGACATTGACGTCAATTGCACTTTATTGTGCATGTGTGGAAATGCTGATGAAGAACACGAGGCGACCCGCTGCTGCTATGCGCCCCTCACCCAGGAGCCCACTTCGGTTCACACCTCGAACCAGTCAACTAGCCTTAGACTTAGAATTACATTTTATACCTAAAACTCTGTTACTATCGAAGTTTCATTAAAGTTAATTAAAATTATTTCGGTTTTTTTTGGGAAC
The DNA here is from genome assembly GCA_932294275.1 of Chloroclysta siterata. NCBI lineage: Eukaryota > Metazoa > Arthropoda > Insecta > Lepidoptera > Geometridae > Chloroclysta > Chloroclysta siterata. Next base: position 7,677,194 of record OW028595.1, read on the forward strand.
TCCGGACGTCGTTCCTTTAATTGGCGCAGGCGGTAGGATATCCGGGTCATTCCAGGATAATCCAGAAGAAATTCCTGGAAGTGATAGACATTTTGAAGTCGAGCCGGGTATTCTAAAATCAGTGTCGTTCGCCGGAGAATCCAACCTTCGATTGCCTCCAAGAAGTACCGAGATGCAGCCCATGTAAGTACACTGAATTATCTAGTGGTTGCTTGCTTCCTGTCCTTTTAACGTAGATATAAAAAATTCAAGATTTTTCACTCAAGAAAATCAGTAGATTCTAAGATAAATAGTAGTAGGAATAGATATTTGGATAGTAGACGAAATTTGAATATATTAGAAACCATAAGTGAATCAAGCGATATGGCAAATTTAGATCAGATCTGTAAAGCTCTTCGCTTGATACCAGAGTTCGACGGGAACTCCCACGTTTTAGTTAGGTTTATTAACTTGTGCGATCAGTTAGTGGCGACTTACGCCCAGGATAATAATCAACTTAATAATGCAGGGCTCCTTAACGGAATTTTAAATAAAGTTATTGGTTCCGCCGCTCGATTAATCAATGCGAACGGCATAGCGAACGACTGGCCCAGCATCCGTAGGTCGCTCATTAATAACTTTGCCGACCAAAGGGATGAAACTGCCCTTTACAACGATTTGGCCATTCTAACCCAAGGCTCTAGCACCCCCCAGGAATTTTATGAGAGGTGCCAGAATCTTTTTAGCACAATCATGACCTATGTTAGCCTACACGAGACGGTGCAGACCACCATAGCCGCTAAGCGCGAATTGTATATGAAGCTCACCCTTCAAGCTTTTTTACGCGGGCTTAAAGATCCTTTGGGATCACGTATTCGCTGCATGCGTCCGGAGACTACTGAAAAGGCATTGGAGTTTATTCATGACGAAATGAACACAATGTACCTTCAAAGTAGGAATGCGTACTTACCAGAAAAGCGATTAGAGACTTATAGGCCGTCGGACTATTTAGGGTTCAAAACCCCCAACCAGGCTCCTCAGAGCACGACATTGCAGCCTTTCAGGCCCATGAACTTTAACATGCCGGGTCCTTCTAGACCTCAGTTCACGCCTAGGCCTCCGCCGCAACATCAATTTAGTAAAATGCATTTTAATCAACCTCGCATGCCATCACGCACCCAGCAAATGTTCAGTGCGCCACCACCAAATTATAATCAGCGAAATGCATTCCAAATGGCACCTAGAAATCAACCCCCATTCCAAGGCCCTAAGCCTATGAGTGGTGTATCCCACTATGTGACCAGGGAAAGGCCCATGCCAACCAGTAATAGCTGGAATTGGGCTAAGCAAGGCAATCCACCACCATCAAATTATTTTAAAACGCGTGATGTTAATGTGAATGAGTGTTCGAACTATGACAATGAATGCTATGATTATACTGATTATAATTATAACTATGACTATGACTATGGCAATTACTGTGACGAATACTACTACGCGGACTACGAGTACCCCACGGAACATGATGGACCGCATCAGACCAACATGACTGATGACTGTACCGTTCAGGAAGTAGTAGACCACCCACGATCTTCATCAAGTGAGGATTTTTCCAAGGCCTTGACTTCAAAAAAGTCAAGATAGAATTAAACCTTCAAACTCAGAGGCAGCTACCCTATATTCGCATATCGAACCCTCCTTTGAACTTTCTTATAGATACAGGCGCGAATCAATCTTTTCTTAGTCCAGAGGCTGTGCAAAATTATTTTCCACAGGTACCACTAGACTACGATCCGTTTGAAGTAACAAACGTTCATGCTACGAGTAGAAATGAATTTTCCATCACCTTGCCATGTTTTCAGGAGTTTAGGGATCCAGAGGAAATTAAATTATTCGTATATCGATTTCACGATCATTTCGACGGTTTAATAGGTATGGACTTATTAACTAAATGGGAAGCGAAACTAGACCTTAAGGAACTGTCACTCATAACTAAAAACGCGGTAAATCATATACAGATTCACAACTCGCGTAACCTGAACCTTTACGAAGAGATAATTCCAGCCGAGAGTTCCAAGTTGTTAAAACTACCTATTAACGCCCCGGACGGCGAAGTTTTAATTAGGGAACAGGTCATATGCAACTGCGTGATTATCGACTGCATGACCACGGTTAGCAACAGTCGCGGAATAGTAGAAGTAGTTAATCCAACTCAGAATGACATAATATTCTCTTTAGATCATGCTACTCATGCCGCGGTGTTCAATACCGAGTGCATACGCACTGACGCCGTGTCGTCACGAGCTAGTGACGTCATATCACGTTTACGAACCGATCATTTAAATGCCGAGGAAAAAGCTAACTTAATCGCGCTGTGTTCTAATTACGCCGACGTGTTTTATATTGAAGGAGAATCGTTAACGTTCACTAATAAAATAAAACATAGTATACGGACACACGACGAAGTCCCCGTTTACACCAAAAGCTACCGTTACCCTTTTATCCATCGCGAAGAGGTTAGCGAGCAGATTGCCAAAATGCTAGATCAGGGCATTATCCGACCATCGGAATCTGCATGGAGCTCACCAATTTGGGTGGTTCCTAAGAAGTTAGACGCTTCGGGAAAGCAAAAGTGGAGATTGGTTGTCGACTTTCGAAAGGTTAACGAAAAGACTATAGATGACAAGTATCCCATACCTAACATTACCGACGTACTTGACAAGTTAGGTAAGTGTCAGTATTTTACCACCCTTGACCTTGCATCGGGTTTTTACCAAGTCGAAATGGACCCCCAGGACATCCCCAAGACCGCATTCAACGTAGAGCACGGACACTTTGAGTACTTAAGAATGCCTATGGGGTTGAAAAATTCACCCTCTACATTCCAACGCGTCATGGACAACGTCCTTAGAGGCCTACAAAACGTTATATGCCTCGTGTACTTAGATGACATTATTGTCTTCTCAACATCATTGCAGGAACACATAGTTAATCTTGAAAAGGTGTTCAAAAGATTACGAGAATCTAACTTTAAAATCCAGATGGATAAGTCAGAGTTTCTCAAACTTGAGACCGCATACTTAGGACACATAATCACTAGGGACGGTATAAAACCAAACCCCGATAAGATTTCTGCTATCCAGAAATATCCCGTGCCTAAGACCCCGAAGGAAATAAAATCATTCCTAGGACTTCTCGGATATTACCGAAAATTCATACCGGACTTTGCCCGAATTACAAAGCCTATGACTCAGTGCCTAAAGAAAGGTAGAAAAATTACATTCGATTCTGAGTATATGAAAAGCTTTGAGAAATGCAAGACACTTTTAACCAACGACCCCATATTGAGATACCCTGACTTTGACCGTGATTTCGTACTAACAACAGACGCATCGAATTTCGCTATCGGTGCAATTCTTTCACAAGGTCCAATTGGATCAGATAAGCCAATAGCGTACGCCTCACGTACATTAAACGAGAGTGAAATAAACTATAGTACAATCGAGAAAGAATTATTGGCTATCGTATGGGCAACTAAGTACTTCCGCCCTTATCTCTACGGTCGTAAGTTTAAAATCATAACGGACCATAAGCCATTGCAATGGGTTATGAACCTTAAGGAACCGAACTCAAAGCTCACGAGATGGCGTTTAAAGTTAAGCGAATTTGACTTTACTGCGGAACACAAGCCAGGCAAGAAAAATACAAATGCCGACGCCCTCTCACGTGTTGAGATCTGTAACGAGGAGACGAGTTCTATGATAGCTAACGCGTCTGATAGACCACCGACAGAAGCTGACTGTTCTGAGTCTCGGACTGAGACCGCACACACCTCAAATGAGAACCCCATCCTAGAAATCCCAATTACTGACGATCCATTAAATAAATTCCACCGACAATTAATTTTGACCATTGTAGGTGACATAAAGAAACGTGCAACCGCGACAAAACCGTTTGACACTCACACACGTACATCCGTGCAGCTATCGGAGTCTAATTTAGAAGTGGATTTAATTAATGCTATCAAAGAATACGTTAATCCTAAGATAAAAACAGCTCTTCTAATAAATCCTCCTCTTGGAATGTATAAGATCATCCCTATTTTACAGGAAAAGTTTAGGAGCTCATCTATGAAATTGGTACTATCTTAGACAACAGGACATCATTCGTAACTATCACGAAGGTAAAACTAACCATCGTGGCATTAATGAGTGCAACCTTGCTTTGTCTGTGAGATACTATTGGCCAAAAATGAAAGATCAAGTGACCAAATTCATAAATGACTGTACTATCTGTGGACAGGCTAAATATGACAGGAACCCTATCAAGCCTAAATTCAATGTAGTGCCACCGGCAACCAGGCCCTTTGAGATCGTTCACATGGACAGCTTCACTGCCCAAAGTGAAAAATACGTAACATTCATAGATGTTTTCTCAAAGTATGGTCAAGCCTATTTACTTAGGGACGGTACTGCACTTAGTGTGATTCAAGCTTTACTAACCTTTTGCACACATCATGGCTTACCACTCACTATCATTACGGACCAGGGTACTGAATTTACTAACCAGATGTTTTCAGAGTTTTGTAAGATACACAAAATCATTCACCACAAGACATTAGCCCATTCACCAAACGCTAATGGTAATATCGAGCGTTTTCACTCTACGCTACTCGAACATCTTCGTATCTTAAAGTTAAAACAACGAGATCAGCCCGTCAGTAATTTGATGCCTTATGCTTTGATTGCGTATAACAGTTCAGTGCATAGTTTTACAAAATGTAAGCCCCTTGACCTAATCTTAGGACATACCGACCCCCGTGACCCGACTGACATCGACATAACAGGACACTTATTACAACAGTACACTCAGACCCATAGAGAGCAGATGAAACAAGTTTATGACCTCATAAACGAGACATCTCTTGCCAACAGAACAGCCATTATAGAAAACCTGAACAAGACTCGCGAATCTGAAGCAGAATACCAACCTGACCAACAGATTTTTGTCAGTAATCCTTGTGCGAGCAGATCTAAACTTGCCCCTAGGTATACTCAGGACAATGTATTAGCGGACCTACCTATTCACATTTACACCTCTAAGAAAAAAGGTCCCATCGCTAAAAATAGATTGAAACGAGTCCCTAAGACCGCAAAATTGTTACAGGATACTGATGCTGATTCTCAGCCTAACCCAGGCTCACGAGATAAAACTTGAAGGACTCGAAGATGGACCAGGACTTTTACCATTTAACTTGGGCCCCATGAGACTAACCACTCATTATCATACATTTTTACAGTACATAGAATTAAAAAAAATTGACGATAATATAAATTTAGTTCGATCCCAACTAACCCAGATTGAAAGTAAATTAGATAACTATACATACTCAATGTACGAATTTCAGATAAATCATTTAGTTAATAAATTAGATACCGCATCGCTTCAACTAAAAAGCTTAGAGCCAAGTCGTTTTAAAAGAGGTCTCATAGACGGTCTAGGATCTGTTATTAAGAGCATTACCGGGAATCTGGACTATACAGATGCTGTAAAGTATAATGATGCCCTCACTGTTCTCAAAGAATATCAAGACAAAATTATCACCGAGCAGAATCATCATATTAGTCTTAGCAAAGATTGGATGAATGATCATACTAAGATAATAACTCGTATCGTTGAAAATCAAAGTACAATAAATGAAACTTTGCATATTTTGATCGACCGCAATAAGTTTGCGCAATACACGTTATTAAAGTTTGCTAAATTTGCACAAATATTAGCCATTACTAGCAGCAACGTGGATAGCTTAATTGACGAAATAAGTAGGTTAGAGAATGCGATAGCATTTTGTAGTGCCGCGCGCACTCATCATTCTATGATAGGTATAAACGTTATGAAAAATATGATAGGTAAACTTAAAACTTTTTATGATAAAAATCAATTATTAGACTTAGACATTAGAGAATACTACGACGTTATAAAACCGGCATCGTATTATAGCGGAGATCAATTAGTTTTTGCTTTTGAGTTTCCAGTAGTTTCTCCACTTAGTTTTATTTTTTATAGATTAGTTATAGTACCGAATAAGAATAAGCAGGCTATAGTCCCACCTTTCCCATTCCTCGCAATCACTGGTAATATTCATGTGTACATAGAGGCTGAATGCCCGAAGTCAGGTACGAGGTATCTATGTGAAGAACAACTCAATCACCAATTGAAGAGCCAACCAGACTGCATCTGCGGCATCATCAGCCGGAAATACAAACTACAGCGAGCAGCAAAGAATGCAGAGACGGAGAGAGGACTAAATCAGATATACGCAGAACCGGATTCATCTCCGAATCAGAGGAAGCTGCCAGCAACATTTCTTCCTATTGTTCAAAAATAGTTGCTGATCTGAGAGGGGAGATGTTATGCCTACCGCTACGACCAATTCTGCATACGCTGCATTTCCATAAAATAGAGCATTGAGCAATCGACATTGACGTCAATTGCACTTTATTGTGCATGTGTGGAAATGCTGATGAAGAACACGAGGCGACCCGCTGCTGCTATGCGCCCCTCACCCAGGAGCCCACTTCGGTTCACACCTCGAACCAGTCAACTAGCCTTAGACTTAGAATTACATTTTATACCTAAAACTCTGTTACTATCGAAGTTTCATTAAAGTTAATTAAAATTATTTCGGTTTTTTTTGGGAACTCCGGACGTCGTTCCTTTAATTCGCGCGTGCGTGTGACCTTGACACGTACACAGAAAGGGCTGTTGCAAATTTCTGAGAAAATATTAATTTTACTTTTCTATGGGAATTTCGAAAACGATGTATCCAACCGTTGCACACGTCAAAGTATTCCAGTGCTTGGTCTAAATACACGCTCTTTGTTTTCCTACATAACTTCATCAACACGTTGTATAATTTACTGCCAATCATCATTACAGTTTCATTATTTCACAATTCAAATCAAAGACTTTAAATATGAAATACACAAACCTAGACACCGATATAAATTGAAATACTCATGACAATTTCTTATCTTATTTTAGCTATATAAATTATCACCAAATTTACTATTAATCTTTTTCTAAAATATTATTCAATTAAACTGACGTAATACATCAAATACACAGATTTAGATGTTTATATAAATTGTAATATTCATGACAATTTCCAAGATTATTTTAGGTACGTAAATTATTACATAATTAGCATTATTACATAATTTACTATACCCTATTCTAATACATTCAACCAAATTGCATGATCATTGTCTACTGACCGCATTTTGTTTCAGCTGAACACAGAATCGGATGCCAGGATGCCCAGTACGGTATGCTTTGTCTGTCATCGACAGCTGCAGAGATGCCACCAGTTCTCCGACATGGCTCGCAGATCTGATAGAACTATGCGTGATATGTTGAACAATGGCATTCAGGTAACTACATGCATTAACTGAGTTTTCCAATAATGGTGTCAAATCATATCATATGTCCAGAATCTGTGCGGAAATTCTGATGTACCATCTTCGGCTGTTCTGGGTTCTGTTGGGTGTAGGCAAAGGAATTGAAAGTATGGATGGAGAAGGCAGGTTAGGTAATTTTATTACCAGTCTGACTGTCGTCCAGCATATGCATGTGCTCGGCTCCAATGAAGAGTTAATTGACGGAGGTGGAGTTTTCATCATCAGATGGCTGGCTATCATCAGATCGAGTATTACTGACTGGTACCAATGCTAATATTTTATGCTACCTTTACACATAAAACATAAATACTCTTTTTTTTTGTAAATGCATACTTATAATATTATACTAGTATAATATTATATAACACCCAGACAGAGAACAAACATCTATGTTCATCACACAAATGTTTGTGCTCGGTTGGGATCGAACCCACGGCCTACGGCGCAGTAGGCAGAGCTGAGCTGTGACAACTGAGCTGTGAAGGCTGTCAAACACTGTATGTGTGTGTCACTGAACTCCTCCTAAACGGCTGGACCAATTTGAATGAATTTTTTTGTATGTGTTTGGGTGGCACCCTGGATGGTTTAGATTCACAAATCATCCCGGCAGATGGCGCTGCAGTCGGCTTTCATTTCATACTTTGTTTAATATCCTAATCGCTTGAAATATCATGCAGGACAACATCTGTCGGGTCCGCTAATAGTATATACAGGGTGTCCCAGAAATCAACGTCAAGCCGAAAACGGGCGATGGGCCAAGTCATGACAGTTATGAGAAAAATATAAAAAAAAATATTTGTCATGTACTTTTCGAGTTATGAGTATTACAAAAAATACAGAAAAACTGACACCCTGTGATGATCTTTTAAGTCCTGTGACTACAAATATTAACTATTCGTGAAACTTTTTTCTGTAATGTAACCATGAATAACCTTTCTGTAAAATACAATTCAAAATTAAATCATAACTGCCTCAGTTTTCAATAAAATGTTGGATGTTTGGCCAACATTTAATTTAAAATAATTACATCACCCAACTTTAACTGACTGTACCGTAAAAAAAATGTACTACACTATTTTGGCAAGTAACTTGAAAAGATGGCGCATTTAGTCAGGATTCCAAAATGGTACAATACTTGCTAGAGTACTCCTTAATTTTGGAAGAAAAATATTTTTTTTGAACTAAACTGGATTTCATGACAATTTTATTAATTAGATAAAATGTTTGTAACCTTAAAATTATGGACTTAAAAATGCCTATGCTGCTTTTCTAAGTCGCTCACAATTCACAGGTACAAGTACATACCATTTCGACAATGTAATTGAAACAGATAGAGTCGCCATCCTGTCGAAAGAGTAATATGGGTTATAAAGTAATTTGTTAGTTTTAGGTGCAAGTTTGAAATAAAATTCAGTCATTGGATTTCTTTAGGCATGACAAATATTTTTTTTTATATTTTTCTGATAACTATCATGACTTGGCCCATCGCCCGTTTTCGGCTTGACGTTGATTTCTAGGACACCCTGTATAACCAGACAGCTGATATAATACATAAATACTCTTTTTTTTTGTAAATGCATACTTATAATTTTATATAACACCCAGACAGAGAACAAATATCTATGTTCACACAAATGTTTGTGCTCGGTTGGGATCGAACCCACGGCCTACGGCGCAGAAGGCAGAGCTATTACCAACTGAGCTGTGAAGGCTGTCAAACACTGTATATGTGTGTCACTGAACTCCTCCTAAACGGCTGGACCAATTTGAATGAATTTTTTTGTATGTGTTTGGATGGTTTTTTTTTTTTTTTCACACTGCACTATCTAGCCCCAAACTAAGCCAAAGCTTGTAATATGGGAACCAGATAGCTGATATAATACATATATACTTTTTTTTGTAAATACATACTTATAATATTATATAACACCCAGACAGAGAACAAACATCTATGTTTACCACACAAATGTTTTGTTCTCGGTGGGGATCGAACCCACGGCCTACGGCGCAGAAGGCAGAGCTACTACCAACTGAGCTGTGAAGGCTGTCAATTATTTAGATTCACAAATCATCCCGACAGATGGCGCTGCAGTCGGCTTTCATTTCATACTTTGTTTAATATCCTAATCGCTTGAAATATCATGCAGGACAACGTCTGTCGGGTCCGCTAATAGTATATATATATATATTTATATATTATATACAACGTGTTTATTAAGATTTGTAGGGATCCGAAAGCAGGATATTCTACCGGTCATAACGAACAACTTTTGTTCTACGACTTTTAAAATTTCAAAGTTTTTCATTCATCAAATGCCTCTTAAACTTTTATCTAAAATGAATCTAAACGCATCATGAGGCAGCCCTATTTACAGCTGTTCTTTGACCTCTAGTTGTCAATAGTAGATAAAATAGGTAACAGAACTGCCACCAATTACCTAGTAATGTGCCTACCTAATAATGAAGTTGCTGTTTTTAAAGATCTTGGTATGTAAAAGAAATATTTTCGCGACTGTAATCCCTAGTCACGGTAAACATTCTCTGAGATCTTTGGTACTAATACCTATTCAGTAACTAGGTACCTACGTGGCTACGTACTCAATATTTAATAGAATATTTATTTTTGTTTAATTACTAGATGTCGTAAAGCAATGTTTATGATATTCATAGTTCTTTAAATTGGAACATGTTACTTTACCACCATGGTTCATTGACACGACAAAATTATTCAACTGCAATTTTGGGAAGTGTCTAGTCTGTCCTATTTAATCTTTGACTAACCTGTCTGTCATTGGTTGCATTTAAAAACGCATATCCAATCAGGACGGCCGACGGCCGCCGATCAGTGTTACCATTTGTGGCAGATTTCTGCCATTTGGCAGATTTTAAATATTTCAAGAAAAATCTTATTAGTTTGAATTTTTAATGAAATAATATTTATAATTTATTTATTTTTTACCGAACTGGAAACTTCTTATTCTTTTTTACCTTTATTGATTTGGTTTCTAAACAACTTTTATCTCGTTTTAGATAACTGCAAACCGTTACAAACGATCAAAAGATAGTAACTAAATGTAATGTAGGTATTTAATTTATTCCGTAGCCACGAAGGAGATGGTATGAAGTCATATTTTTGGTATTTTTATCGTCAAGCTTGGTAGATTTTGACAGATTTTTTGGCAGGTGTGTGGTAGAACCGCCACTTTTGAGATGGTCACCCTGTTTGTGTTTACATGCGTTGTTGTACATTGTTTTGTTGAGAAAATGTCATCAAACGTGATAAAATGGTGATTGCTATGGTAAAAGCCGTCGTCAGTCAGTGTGTGTATGAGCAGTGCCTACGAGGTAATGGTTTAGTGTGAAGTTTGAAGCCTGTGTCGTGCGAAATCTCGCAAACTTACCAAAATCCAGTTTTATCCAGTGTTATTATAGCCAGTAAATAATGACAAAATCCATAGGAACCAGTAAAAATATCGTGTCAGGGGATTGGCGGCGTACCTACCTACCTACCGAAAGGTAAGTATTTCAAATTATCTCGTAGGTTATCGTTGTTTTTCTCTTTCCTAGATAGAAGCGCGCGTGCGTGTGACCTTGACACGTACACAGACAGGGTTGTTGCAAATTTCTGAGAAAATATTAATTTTACTTTTCTATGGGAATTTCGAAAACGATGTATCCAACCGTTGCACACGTCAAAGTATTCCAGTGCTTGGTCTAAATACACGCTCTTTGTTTCCCTACATAACTTCATCAACACGTTGTATACAAGGTGTTCCATAAGTTGTGTATTAAACTTCAGGGGGCTAAAGTACCCATCAATATGAACAACTTTTTCTAAGGAACCAACACTGTCAACGCGAAAAAAAAAACAGCTGTTTCATACAAAAGTTCAATACCTACCAGGCTAAAATGTATGAAACAGCAGTTTTTTTTTCGCGTTCACAGTGTTGGTTCAATGACGCAAGTATAACCTGGTCATCCGCATAGATAAGACATTTGACGAGTAACTCACTCATTCTTGGTCCGCATTCACTATTTTTCAAATCTTGTAAACATCTAACCATGAATACATTAAACAACCATGGAGACGCTACACGTACCTAATTGTCTAACACCCTTTCCAAATGCTAAACTATTCAGTGTATGACCCATTTATCCTGGAATCCTCACAGAGAGATTTCAGAGTCTGGACTAGGTTGTTGTTTACTCCATACGCAGACAGCACCGACCATGGTTCATTCATCATCACTGTTTACACTTAACTTAAGCCCTTTCCAAATCTATGAAAGTGCAATAAACCTTTTGACCCATGGCCAAATATTTCTCGGCTATGCATCGCAAGGAAAAGACCTGATCCGTACATCCCCTCTTTCGAAATCCTGCTTGTGCGTTAGTTTGAATGTTTGTTTTCAGATAACAGGCAGTACGATTACAATGCTGTCTTTGGCAACAACACCAACCTTATCGATGGCTCCTACACAGCACATGTCTGTTATTGGTTATACAAACACTGCAACTGCCGCTGTCAAGGATGAACAAGTCGTTGTGAAAATTGAAGAAATAGCAGAAACTGACGAAACAATCTTTGAAGAATCACAGGTGACGCTTGATGAAGACAATGAAGCTGTTGACGGTTCACATAAGTTATATTTGGGAAACGTAAATGAAGTGGAGAATGAGCAGGATAACATCCGTTTGTGTTTCTGTTGTGATATTTGCAACAAAAAAATGCTATCTAAACATCGCTTAGTATCACATTTAAAAGCCCACACTATGAAAAAGACATATTCCTGCAACCAGTGTGAAAGCACATTCACTCATAAAAGTCATTTGGGAATCCACATGCGGATACACACTGGAGTAAAGCCATATTCATGCATTACATGCGATAAAGCATTCCGTCGAACAAGTGATTTGACAAGACACATGCGATTACACACTGGAGAAAAGCCGTATACATGCATGACATGTGATAAAGCATTCTGTCGAACAAGTGATTTGAGAAGTCACATGCGATTACACACTGGAGAAAAGCCATATTCATGCATTACATGCAATAAAGCATTCACTCTAAAAAAATATTTGGCATCACACATGCGATTACACACTGGAAAAAAGCCATATTCATGCATTACTTGCAATAAAGTATTTATTCAAAAACATAATTTGGCATCACACATGCGATTACACACTGGAGAAAAGCCATATTCATGCATGACATGTGATAAAGCATTCTGTCGAACAAGTGATTTGACAAGACACATGCGATTACACACTGGAGAAAAGCCGTATACATGCATGACATGTGATAAAACATTCACTCTAAAACATAATTTGACAAAACACATGCGATTACACACTAGAGAAAAGCTATATTAATGCATTACATCTGTTAAAACATTTGCTCATAAGTCCGCACTTGTGTGATCGTTCTAATGGCTCTCAGAGAAGTAGTGAGTGCCTCATATTTAAACAAAATTAAAAATATCATAGTAATATTATCTCACCTTATTACCTAAAATAAGTCTGTAGATGAGCAGAGCATACTGAGGTGTTCTCATTGCTTCTGTTCACTTCCTCATTAACTACTGGCAGTTCCACATCATTTTTTGGCAGATGCTCTATTGTATCTCCATGTTAAATGGCAATGTTGTGTAGTACACAACAAGCTACAATAATTATATTCATCATGGTTCAAAACATTGGGGAAGCATTGAATGGCATAAAAACTTGATTTCGTTTCAGCTCTACTTTCTTCGCTTGTTAGTATTTTTATAAAGTGTGGGCACAACTGGGCCAACTCATTGGAAACTTTTTTTGATGATCCTGCCAGCATGCAGTGCTCTTGTGCACTCTAATATCATCCAAAACAGTAATTTGGAATGTCCAGTGGCAAAAAAACTTATTTTCTGCACGATTTGCTCAACAGCACTGATGGAGTGGTTTCGTAAAGTCCATTTATCCTTTATTTATAGCAGATGATCAACAACTAATCAGCCATTCTCCGACGATTAGCTAACATACCATTTGACAGTAGGTTGACAGGGCATTTATGCCTAATCGCGCTTTCAGAAACCCAAATAGTGATTTGACATGGAACTTTTGATTGAAATGTTATCTAATCAGAGATTAAAAATTTAGTAGTTGACCGGCGTTCCTGCAACCCGTTTTCGAGTTAACAAGCGATTTGACTTACGATTAGTTAATTTTGATTTGATCATCGTTTCAGAAACCGGCGGTTAGACTATGAGACTATGTGACAATGTGACTATGTGACTCCGTGACTCCGTGACTCCGTGACTTCTTGACTTCGTGACTTTGTGACTTTGTAGCTTTGTGACTTTGTGACTATGATTATGATTATTCATAAGTTGCACTAAGTTATTTTCTCATAGAGGGAGATAAAAAGTAGAGTGTCCACCTCGGGAGCAACACTATTTTAAGCTCGGGTGAAGTACTTTGAATCCCTCGCTACGCTTATGATTCTACTTAAGAATCCCTCGTTACGCTCGGGATTCTACTCTAGAATCCTTCGCTCCGCTCTGGATTCAAAAAACACTCTTGCCATAAAAATAGTGTTTTGCTCCCTTGGTAAACAATCTACTATTAAAACACTCCATCATTCTCTTGATTTTGATACCCATATTGCTATGATTTTAATTTTTTTTATATTGCTCCTGATTTCCTGCTCATCTTACTTTTTGTTTTTTTTTTGTATCAACGGACATTTGAGAAGTTGCGACGAATCTTTTGATACCTCAATCATCAAAATCCACCCAGCCGTTTGGGTGCTACACGTGGTAATAAAGAAAATATCGATGGATAGAATACCTACATAGATACACGCCAAACACATAACCCGGGCGTCTTCGGCACTCTGGTAAAAATATAGGCTCATGCATGACAGAACAAAAAAATAAAAAAAATAATAACAATTAAGATATAATAAAAAATCTACTCTGATCTCTTTCTCACCAAATGTGAGACACATTTTTCCGATCATCTTCCAGCCATCCACAAGCAAATCTATCTGAGGATTTTTTTTCCACTAGCTGATGGAACAAGCAGATGGCCCCTGATGTTAAGTAGTAACCATCACCTATACCTAACAAAGCATTGCCTCATAATAAGTCACGCACGATAGGAACGTGCCCTGCGTCCATCAACTTGAGGCATACAGATGTTAAGCCTCATATGTGCCTGTAATTACACCGACAACCACACTCTTCCAACCGAAACACAGCAACGCTGCTTGGCGGCAGAAAAAGGCGTGCGAAAGGGTGAACTGTAAGTTGTTAGTAGAGTATTCAGATTATTTTGCACACGACACAGGGTTGCTGGCGTGGCGAGCCTAAGTCCGCGCTGGCGTCGGTCGGTGCAAGTAAGCAAAATATACCTACCAACAACGCGAGGTGGAACTGCCTGGAAGAGAACAGATACAAATAAAAACTCATTTATTTACCAAATAATCTTACATAAGCGTTTACCTATACATCGGTATCCATTGGTCCCCGCACTAGGACAAGCCTGTGTCGCGGGAGGCCGAATACAATATGATAACGATTACTAAATAAGAACCACAAAAGAACGCTCATAGCAATAAGACCGATTGTACCTACTTCTTGTGATGTAGGTACAATTATGAGTTTTCTATCGTATATACAACGTGTTGATGAAGTTATGTAGGGAAACAAAGAGCGTGTATTTAGACCAAGCACTGGAATACTTTGACGTGTGCAACGGTTGAATACATCGTTTTCGAAATTCCCATAGAAAAGTAAAATTAATATTTTCTCAGAAATTTGCAACAGCCCTGTCTGTGTACGTGTCAAGGTCACACGCACGCGCGCTTCTATCTAGGAAAGAGAAAAACAACGATAACCTACGAGATAATTTGAAATACTTACCTTTCGGTAGGTACGCCGCCAATCCCCTGACACGATATTTTTACTGGTTCCTATGGATTTTGTCATTATTTACTGGCTATAATAACACTGGATAAAACTGGATTTTGGTAAGTTTGCGAGATTTCGCACGACACAGGCTTCAAACTTCACACTAAACCATTACCTCGTAGGCACTGCTCATACACACACTGACTGACGACGGCTTTTTACATAACAATCACCATTTTATCACGTTTGAAGACATTTTCTCAACAAAACAATGTACAACAACGCATGTAAACACAAACAGGGTGACCATCTCAAAAGTGGCGGTTCTACCACACACCTGCCAAAAAATCTGTCAAAATCTACCAAGCTTGACGATAAAAATACCAAAAATATGACTTCATACCATCTCCTTCGTGGCTACGGAATAAATTAAATACCTACATTACATTCAGTTACTATCTTTTGATCGTTTGTAACGGTTTGCAGTTATCTAAAACGAGATAGAAGTTGTTTAGAAACCAAATCAATAAAGGTAAAAAAGAATAAGAAGTTTCCAGTTCGGTAAAAAATAAATAAATTATAAATATTATTTCATTAAAAATTCAAACTAATAAGATTTTTCTTGAAATATTTAAAATCTGCCAAATGGCAGAAATCTGCCACAAATGGTAACACTGATCGGCGGCCGTCGGCCGTCCTGATTGGATATGCGTTTTTAAATGCAACCAATGACAGACAGGTTAGTCAAAGATTAAATAGGACAGACTAGACACTTCCCAAAATTGCAGTTGAATAATTTTGTCGTGTCAATGAACCATGGTGGTAAAGTAACATGTTACAATTTAAAGAACTATGAATATCATAAACATTGGTTTACGACATCTAGTAATTAAACAAAAATAAATATTCTATTAAATATTGAGTACGTAGCCACGTAGGTACCTAGTTACTGAATAGGTATTAGTACCAAAGATCTCAGAGAATGTTTACCGTGACTAGGGATTACAGTCGCGAAAATATTTCTTATACATACCAAGATCTTTAAAAACAGCAACATCATTATTAGGTAGGCACATTACTAGTAATGTGCCTACCTAATAATGATGTTGCTGTTTTTAAAGATCTTGGTAGATAAAATAGGTAACAGAACTGCCACCAATTACCTAGGTAATTGGTGGCAGTTCTGTTACCTATTTTATCTAAGGTTAACAACTAGAGGTCAAAGAACAGCTGTAAATAGGGCTGCCTCATGATGCGTTTAGATTCATTTTAGATAAAAGTTTAAGAGGCATTTCATGAATGAAAAACTTTGAAATTTTAAAAGTCGTAGAACAAAAGTTGTTCGTTATGACCGGTAGAATATCCTGCTTTCGGATCCCTACAATTCTTAATAAACACGTTGTATTGTAAAAGTTGCAAATATGGACGTACCTCTTACTACCCCTTTTTAACATCCTAAAATTACCTATTTATCACTATCACTACTTAGTATAAAACAAAGTCACTTTCTTTGTCCCTATATCCCTATGTAGGTAAGTATGCTTAAATCTTTAAAACTACGCAACGGATTTTGATGCGGTTTTTTTTTATAGAAAGAGTGTTTCAAGGGGATGGTTTATATGCATAATACAAGCATAATCTCTTAGGGATAACCCACAATAACCGTGCGAAGCCGGGGCGGGTCGCTAGTGTTTCTATAAGAGAGCTAGGGTGCTAGGGTTTTTTTATCGCCTAATTCTATATTAATAGAAACTTAAGAGTGGTAGAAGAAACTCTTTGCGTGTGGCTCATCCGGGGAAGTACTATATACCACCACGCCTTTTTCTGCCGCCAAGCAGCAACGCTGTGTTTCGGTTTGAAGAGTGTGGTTGCCGGTGTAATTACAGGCACATGAGGCTCAACATCTGTATGCCTCAAGTTGATAGACGCAGGGCAGTGCATCGTAGGGCATGTTCCTATTGTGCGTGACTTACGAGGCAATGCTTTGTTATAGGTGATGGTTACCACTTAACATCAGGTGGGCCTTAACATTAAGCAGATGCTTGTTCCATCAGCTAGTTGTAGGTACCTATAAAGAAATAAAACTTGTTATGGTATCGACGACATAGGTAGAGCGGTGGGCGATGGGCGATGTAAATGTGAGGTTCGAATCGTTTTCTTTAAAGTTTTACAGAAACTAGCGCATTTCCACCATTTTTAGGTATTTGTATTTATTTATTTACGTTAATTAGGTAGGTACATTACATTATTCATAAAGAGCGTGGGAACAGACTGACAAGAAAACTATCTTACCTAGGTATATTGCAATACATTAGTAATAAAAACAAGATACTTACATAATACGAAACAAATACAATACAGAAAACTAAATATTAGTTGGCTGCCACTAAATAGATAGGTATGTCTTTTCAGTAGGTAGGTACATACCTACCCCAAGTGTAAGTTTTGTTTTTCGTTTCGAAACTTCAGGCCTTTTTGTATTAATAAAATCGCAGTCAACCAAGTTGTTCAGTTCAGCAAAATTATAATTTCGATTCCAACAAGTTTTCGTAAATAAAGTTTGCTTATGTACGAAAACTAGTAGGTAGGTCGAAAACCTAGGTAAAGCAAACTTTTAGGAAGAAAATAAAATTGTTGTATGTCGGCAGAAATTTGCATGGTGGTAGGTATCTTTTTATTTTTATTTTTTATTAAGGGCTTTGTCGCTGAGCGAACACACTGCCCTATAATAAATCATCAAAAAAAATACATCTCGTATCAAAACTTAACCTACTTATTTAACCCTGATACTGCCAACCTATTTATTAACATATTGGCTTGATCCGACAGGGAGTGGTAGGTATCTACTTCGTACTTCCCCAGACGAGCCACACGCAAAGAGCTCTACGACTCTAGATAGGTAGGTACTTTTTTAGGGTTCCGTACGTAAAACGGGATCCTATTACTAAGACTCCGCTGTCCGTCCGTCTCTGTCACCAGGCTGTATCTCATGAACCGTGGTAGTTAGACATTTGAAATTTTCACAGATGACGTATTTCTGTTGCCGCTATAACAACAAATAATATAAAATAAAAATTAGGGGGCTCTCATACAACAAACATGATTTTTTGCCGTTTTGTAGATACTGGTACGGAACCGATCGTGTACCTTCCTACGTCATAATCACAGACAATAGATGAATATGAATATATTACAGATCCTGTAATAATTATCATGTCTCCCGCGCAAAAAATACACTATCTTATGGCAAAATATTTAAATCGAAACTTTTGATTTAATGAATTCAAGCAATCCGTGCTAACCGCAAACAAAGGTGCAAAAAAAAAAACAAAACAAACAATGATTCGATATCAGTAATTTTATGGGAACAATAAGGTCTTGTAAACCTGGCTCTGACCATTTTATCTTTACCAACATTTTTGAAGAAAACCGCCACCATTTTTTGTACTACATATAACAATAACTAAAAAATACCTACTAGAGAATAAATACAATGGGAGACGAAGTAGTATGGTTATTTTGATGTTAGCCTGCACGGAAGCAGCATGAAATCGACAGTCAGAGTTTTGTCAGAATTTTGACAATAGCCAACGGAAGACAAGGTGCGGTACGGTAGTATACTCTTGAGACATTAGCCTCATAGGAGGGAGAACCAAACAGAAAAAAAGAACCAATAAAACAAGTCTCCTGCCTGCCTGCCTGTCGGCCCGGGAGCCAATAATGTACTGCCAAATAATGTGCAGCATGATAATAAACACCCAGTTAATCCGTTTCCACTGGTTTAAATTATCGGGGTGTACATTATCATCCCGTAAAATTATTGATGTTTTATTATAGGGCAGTGTGGTCGCTCAGCGACAAAGCCCTTAATATAAATAATAAGAAAAAAAAAAACATGCTGTACATTAACGTGCTGCACATTATCATGTCGTGCAATAACCGGACTCGTCGGCCCGGCTATTAGAAAAGTCTAAGGCTGGTATTCAGAGACGAGGGTAAGCGTGAACTTACGCTTGAGTTTGTCAAAATCGGAAGCTTAGCCTTTGTTTTGTATTCAGAGTCGCTAAAAATCAGTCTAAACTTAGGCTTGCGCTAAGTCAAGCGTAAGTAGTGGATATCGACTACTTGAGCCGATCTCAAAGCAGAACTAGCGCCAAACTAGTAATGGAGAACTATTTTTGACAAAATCAAACTTCTGTCTATGAAATTATTCAATCTTCCAACAATGGAATATTTTGATAAAATTTGATCTTATTTCGATGATGTAGTCGAGTTTCCACGTAATATCTGATGATCCCTCACTAGAGCTTCCACGCCCCGTGGGATTATTTACCTATCTGAAAGTCATTGTGAATGTATTTGATCGAACATTGGAGATGATATCGCTTTCTAAATCAGTATCCTGCCTGGACCCAACTACTACTGGGGAGAGCAAGCATTCTCTGGTATGTGGACGAGAGGACATAAGGACGTATTCCTCTCTCCGGATTTTGGACAGCCGGAGTAGTACACCGAAGGAAGCACCGCTAATGAAGAAAGTGCCGACTCTGTGTTGTGTGTGTGTTATATGGTCCAGAAATATAATTTCAAGTCGTCTGAAATAAGATTTATTCCTATTTTTTTATTATATAAGTAAGAGAATTAAATAATTTATAGAAATTTTAATATATCATTTTTTCAAATTATTGTAGTGTAACCTACCTAATCTACGTAAATAAAACCATAATAAATGTAATTTCAAGTTATCCGAAAGGTAAGATTTATTCTTATTATTTGATTATTACGAAAATAAGCGAATTAAATAACTTAAGAAAAATAGAGGCTAAACTATAGATATCCGGTACCTGCATTGAGGTGGTCCGGTACCTCGTTGAGGGGTGGGGCTAGGAAAGGTGGATGTGGAGGTGGAAGGGAAGTCCTCCTCTGAAATCATTTTCTCCAGGAGATGTTTAGTTTATAAATTACTTTGTAAAATAATAAACACCCGAATTGTAGTACTGCGGAGATTAGTGTGAATAAAAAAACATTTATGGCACTTTGGCGGCCACTGCACGTTCGCTTTGCATAATTTATATGTTACAACATAACCTAACTTATCCAAGTTGGATCCCATACCATATCAAGCCTTTTACGAAATCTTGTAAACGCTCTAATGGCAATTATTGATACGTTTGACTTAATTATATTTGACCGAATGTGGTAAGAAGAAGCGTACCGAACAAAAAGATAAAAAAACGAGTAAAAAAAAAAAGTTAAGAGTAATTTAATAAATCTAATTGCTGCTAACAGTATTGGCTGAAAAGTATTTCGTTCCACGCATTTTTTACGCGTCTTTGGCAATCAGTCTCTCAACATCATGAAAATTTACAGAATTACGTTCCGTTTTATGCAATTTTTGTATTTTGTTTTCCTCGTAATTCATTCAAAGCGCATCTCCTGGATCCAAAAATAGCTTTCAAGGTTTATGATGAACCCTAACAAGACCCTTATATTAAAAACACAGTTAAAACCAGGTATCGGATATCTATAGCAAACGTAAAATAAATTTAAAAAATCCTTGAGTTTATTTGTAGTATAACCTACTTAATCTACCTAAATAAAACCTTCGTACATCTTGAACAATAATTATAGGCTTGTGTTATTTCGCAGTAATCTATCTACAGAGTAATAAATATCGAACTCGATGACAAGTGTACTCGAAGCGAAGATAACAGTAAGTTTGACATCCTGAATGTCTCTGAATACAAAATCCAAAGATCGGCTTCGACGATGCTTCTCTCTGCGCAGTCGTAGCTTGGATTTCATTGATGTCTCTGAATACCAGCCTTAGTTCTAAGTTCTAAGTTCTAAGTTTTCATCAATCAATCGACATCAGGCACTAAATTTTTCGTTACGTCAATTACTAACTTACGTCATAAGACACTGATGTCATTTCAACGTGATACGAGCCTCATTTCTGTCACACAATACATCAGTTCACTCACTCCCTCAAATGAAAGATTTATATTTTCCTCGTTCGTCGCAGTCAAACAGTGAGCACTTCATCTGAGAGTGAGTATGACAGAAATTTTGAGGTGGTACATGGATGGAACGTGAGGACCGGGACATTTTGGAGTGAATGAGTGCCTCAAAAGAGGTGCCTCACTAGCCATGGGTAACTCACTCAAAAAACATGATCTGCAGCGCATCGGCTCATTTACAGTCTCGATCCGGAGCCGAACCGCGGTTCAAACGGCTCAGAATTTCAGGGCCAATTAATTTTCATGTACCTTCAAAGACTCCAAGCAAGAACCGATAAGACTAGGCAAAAGGACTAGACACCAAAACAAAAAAATACGACTGTAAAAATAATTTTGTAGAAAAAAAAACAGGCAAAATCCTTGAATTTGTATGTTAGCAATAACTAATAAATATTGCTAACAATTAACGACGGAATTAAAAAAAATTAAAGTAAAAGTTCTACTATTCAAAATGAACCTTACTTGAATAAACGATAAAACGGAAAATATTTATGCAAATTATGACGAGCCTAGAACGCAAAATATCCTTAAATATGTATGCTAACACGCGAGGGCATCCACGGGCTGTTGCTTAAACAACTCAAGTTAATAATTCAAATTCGTAACCCATACCATTTAAAAACATGCTTTTCTAAAAAGAACCGTAATCTGCCAATTCATCCTAACTCCACTCACTCACCCGCGCAGATATTACTTCAAACGATTCAACTGTTCGAGTACGTATTGAACCTCTCAATGAATCAAAACAAATATTTTACTCGAACGGTTCAGGGTTCTGTTTGTCATAAAACCAATCTTTGAACCGTTTGAGTTGTGTATCATATTTATGAGTAGACCTTTGAACCGCTCCACAGATCAAGAGTGGCAGCATTGGAAATTAGATCTTATTATCTAGACGAAACAATTCAAATTCATTTAGCAAAATTTTTGATCTGGATATCTTTTTTCTAATATAGACTCTATGAGCCTCGGAATAAAATTTATATTAGGCTGGCATGAGAGCTGTTGAGCCACTACAAAAGAAATAGAGCCGGTACTGACGTACTCACTACGATATGAGCCGCTCCAGACGCGTACGTCTGACTCCTTCTACCCACGGCTATGCCTCACGTATGTCCTACTCAACACTAGTCAAGACAATCAGTCAATCAGTAGTATTGTTCTGTGAGTCAATCTCCGCCAATATGTTCTGCCGTGATCTCCGCTAAGCAAAGCAAGCGCGATGGCTTCTGCTAGTTCTGTGTGCCGAGTGTGCCTAGCTGGGAATAATAAGATGCTGCAAATTGACAACATTAACCTCCTACAGTTGTTCGAGAAACTTACAGACTCACAGGTATGACTTTAGCTAGCAAGACTATCTAGTCTTTCACTACAATGCACTGATGATGTTCACGGAATTATGTGGGTTTATTCTGCACCTAGATTGAAATACTACTATACCTACTCTTGAACATATTGCTCATAATAAGCATTCAACCAAATTGCATGATCATTGTCTAATGACCGCATTTTGTTTCAGCTGAACACAGAATCGGATGCCAGGATGCCCAGTACGGTATGCTTTGTCTGTCATCGACAGCTGCAGAGATGCCACCAGTTCTCCGACATGGCTCGCAGATCTGATAGAACTATGCGTGATATGTTGAACAATGGCATTCAGGTAACTACATGCATTAACTGAGTTTTCCAATAATGGTGTCAAATCATATCATATGTCCAGAATCTGTGCGGAAATTCTGATGTACCATCTTTGGCTGTTCTGGGTTCTGTTGGGTGTAGGCAAAGGAATTGAAAGTATGGATGGAGAAAGCAGGTTAGGTAATTTTATTACCAGTCTGACTGTCGTCCAGCATATGCATGTGCTCGGCTCCAATGAATAGTTAATTGACGGAGGTGGAGTTTTCATCATCAGATGGCTGGCTATCATCAGATCGAGTATTACTGACTGGTACCAATGCTAATATTTTATGCTACCTTTACACATAAAACATAAATACTCTTTTTTTTTTGTAAATGCATACTTATAATATTATACTAGTATAATATTATATATAACACCCAGACAGAGAACAAACATCTATGTTCATCACACAAATGTTTGTGCTTGGTTGGGATCGAACCCACGGCCTACGGCGCAGTAGGCAGAGCTACTACCAACTGAGCTGTGAAGGCTGTCAAACACTGTATGTGTGTGTCACTGAACTCCTCCTAAACGGCTGGACCAATTAAAATGAATTTTTGGGTGGCACCCTGGATGGTTTAGATTCACAAATCATCCCGGCAGATGGCGCTGCAGTCGGCTTTCATTTCATACTTTGTTTAATATCCTAATCGCTTGAAATATCATGCAGGACAACGTCTGTCGGGTCCGCTAGTAGTATACAGGGTGTAAAAAGACGACTTCCGAAAACGAAAGGGGGTGGTACAGCACCCCAAACCCAAACCAAAACAAAAATCAGTTATCCTGAAAAAAAAATTATAGCCGGAGAAAACAATGTTTCAAGATTTGTGTTTATTTTGCCAGCCCGCAATGTACGTCGAATAGGTACGTAGGTAAGATCGCGAGCGTAGTAGGTACTATTATCTATTTTGTGTCGTAAGTGCCTAGGTACCTAACGTAGGTAGTAAGTTTATAATTAGTGTACCTACTTACCTAATTCCGCTGTAGCCTCGGTCGAACCAGAAATGGCTCAAACTGAGCTCCTCGTTCATGGCACAGCTGAGCTCGCCTGATTGTTGACCGATGAACGCGATCCGGAATGTAGGATCCCTCGGCACTTGTTGTATTAAGGTCTGAGAATACTAATCTAATACGGCTTCTCATTTCATATCGCACTCCCGATCAAAGACTCTTTCCTTGACATGACCCCATAGAAAAATATCCAATGGAGTCAAGTCAGGTGACCGAGGAGGCCATGCACGGGGTCCAAATCGTCCAATCCACCGGTTTCTAGCATCAAACGGAAGATGATGATTCAGGTAGGTACCTATCGCGGTTAATGCGCAAGGATCGTGACGCATTTCCTCGAGCTTCACCATAGCACATCAGCATTTGTCCATATCGCACTATAACTAGTGACTAACACGTACACTCACTGTTCTATCTAAAATCTTAACAAAAGTACCTAACCTACTTCAAAAATAACTTTAAACTAACACATAATAAACTAATAAAAAACGCAGGCACTAAAAAACTAACTAAGTAGGTACCTACCTAATTAACTACGAAAATTAAACAATGTACTAATAAGAAATAAAATAATTATTTCACGAAAGGTAGGTAATGTAGGTATGCAATTGGTTTGCACCGCGCGCGCGTCCAGTACGAATATTGAACACAAACTAAAAATAAATCAAAATATTCAAGTAAATATTGCAAATTAGCCCTATGACAAAAGCCGACAAAAAATCCGACAAAAAATTTTATGTTCTAAAGGAATGGCCATAAGGTCCAGATTTCTATTTTCTTTTGACTAATGCCGCACTTTTAATGCCTATTAAAGTCATCAATCTTTTATGTGTTCTAAAAGTATGATCATAAGGTTCAGATTTCTATTTCTCAAATTTTCTTTTGAGTGAGTGCCGAAGTTTTGCCTATTTCCTATTTGTAGATAGGTATTAGGTACCTAGGTAGTGTATCGCTCGCTACACCGAAAATCTGTTGACATCTGTGTGGCGCTCTTGGTAATAGTGGCTGGCTTAGACTCAGGGACTTGCGGGGTCGATTCCCGGTGCGGGACAAATGTTTGTATGAGCTTCAGATAAGTATAGCTTAGACGCAGGCAACAGGTTGCAGGTTCGATTCCTAATGTCGGACAAGTGTTTGAAATGAAATGAAAATACTTTATTGTACACCAAACAAAACAACAGTAGGTACAATAACAAATAAAAATAAAATAATAAATGTAGGTACAATGGGCGGTCTTATCGCTGAAAGCGATCTCTTCCAGACAACCTTTGTTTTGTTTTGTTTGTTTTTTGTTTGTTTGAACTTCAGATAGGTACCTACTACCTAATTATTATTCATTTACGTGTGTGTATCTGGTATCAACAGGCGCGGTGGCCGCGACCCCCAGCAATACAAACAAATGAACAAGCTGAATACCTAAGTTAAATTATTACTAGACATCGCTTATAAATACCTACTAAAGTAAAGTATTTGTGTTACGTGCTTACTCAGGTGCACGCTTCATCCAGTTATGGCCTAAACAATCTAGATCAGATACATAATTGCAATTTGTTTCAATTTTGTGGTAGTAACTAAGATTCTGTTGTTTGTAGAAATAAGGCAGGCTGGCAGCCTAGGTAGGTACCTAGTAGACGCAGACGCGGGTGTTTATAGTCGCGACCGCGCGACAGAGACTGGGGCGTCTCGTCTCGCTCGCACGCCGCGTACTCGAATGACCCGTCCGATGAACTCGGGCAGCTGTTCATGCGGTAGTATGCGTGCTGTACATTTTACATTGCTGTTTTATTTATTTTATTTGTTTTTTGCTTTTATAAATGATATAAATAGGTAGATATGTCTTATTATGTTGTACTGTGTGTATGTAACTAGAAAAAAAAAATAAACAGAGGTAGATACGGAAAAAAAATTGCGTTTTTTTTTCGCGAAATATGTTCAGTATCATGGTCTGATTGCAACCCCCAAGTTTTCGGAAGTAGTCCGGTAACACCGTGTTTATTAAGAATTGTAGGGATCCGAAAGCAGGATATTCTACCGGTCATAACGAACAACTTTTGTTCTACGACTTTTAAAATTTCAAAGTTTTTCATTCATGAAATGCCTCTTAAACTTTTATCTAAAATGAATCTAAACGCATCATGAGGCAGCCCTATTTACAGCTGTTCTTTGACCTCTAGTTGTTAACCTTAGATAAAATAGGTAACAGAACTGCCACCAATTACCTAGTAATGTGCCTACCTAATAATGATGTTGCTGTTTTTAAAGATCTTGGTATGTAAAAGAAATATTTTCGCGACTGTAATCCCTAGTCACGGTAAACATTCTCTGAGATCTTTGGTACTAATACCTATTCAGTGACTAGGTACCTACGTGGCTACGTACTCAATATTTAATAGAATATTTATTTTTGTTTAATTACTAGATGTCGTAAACCAATGTTTATGATATTCATAGTTCTTTAAATTGTAACATGTTACTTTACCACCATGGTTCATTGACACGACAAAATTATTCAACTGCAATTTTGGGAAGTGTCTAGTCTGTCCTATTTAATCTTTGACTAACCTGTCTGTCATTGGTTGCATTTAAAAACGCATATCCAATCAGGACGGCCGACGGCCGCCGATCAGTGTTACCATTTGTGGCAGATTTCTGCCATTTGGCAGATTTTAAATATTTCAAGAAAAATCTTATTAGTTTGAATTTTTAATGAAATAATATTTATAATTTATTTATTTTTTACCGAACTGGAAACTTCTTATTCTTTTTTACCTTTATTGATTTGGTTTCTAAACAACTTCTATCTCGTTTTAGATAACTGCAAACCGTTACAAACCATCAAAAAATAGTAACTGAATGTAATGTAGGTATTTAATTTATTCCGTAGCCACGAAGGAGATGGTATGAAGTCATATTTTTGGTATTTTTATCGTCAAGCTTGGTAGATTTTGACAGATTTTTTGGCATGTGTGTGGTAGAACCGCCACTTTTGAGATGGTCACCCTGTTTGTGTTTACATGCGTTGTTGTACATTGTTTTGTTGAGAAAATGTCTTCAAACGTGATAAAATGGTGATTGTTATGTAAAAAGCCGTCGTCAGTCAGTGTGTGTATGAGCAGTGCCTACGAGGTAATGGTTTAGTGTGAAGTTTGAAGCCTGTGTCGTGCGAAATCTCGCAAACTTACCAAAATCCAGTTTTATCCAGTGTTATTATAGCCAGTAAATAATGACAAAATCCATAGGAACCAGTAAAAATATCGTGTCAGGGGATTGGCGGCGTACCTACCTACCTACCGAAAGGTAAGTATTTCAAATTATCTCGTAGGTTATCGTTGTTTTTCTCTTTCCTAGATAGAAGCGCGCGTGCGTGTGACCTTGACACGTACACAGACAGGGCTGTTGCAAATTTCTGAGAAAATATTAATTTTACTTTTCTATGGGAATTTAACGGTATATGTTGGGAGCGATATCATCGAAGTTGTAGACCACTATGTGTATCTGGGTCAGACGATCCAACTAGGTAGGTCCAACTTCGATAAAGAGGTCAGCCGACGAATCCAACTCGGATGGGCAGCGTTCGGGAAGTTACGCCGCATCTTCTCGTCACAGATACCGCAGAGCCTCAAGACGAAAGTCTTCAACCAGTGTGTGTTGCCAGTGATGACGTATGGAACTGAGACGTGGTCGCTCACTATTGGCCTCATCAATAAGCTCAAAGTCGCTCAACGGGCTATGGAAAGAGCTATGCTGGGAGTTTCACTACGAGATAGAATCAGAAATGAGGAAATCCGTAGGAGAACCAAGGTAGCCGACATAGCTCGCAGAATCAGCAGGTTGAAGTGGCAATGGGCAGGTCATATAGCTCGAAGGACTGATAACCGATGGGGAATAAAGGTTCTCGAATGGCGACCACGAACAGGAAAACGAAGCGTGGGACGCCCTCCCACCCGATAGACTGACGACATTGTTAGGATCGCGGGTAGTCGGTGGATGGAGAGGGCTCGGAATCGTTCTTCCTGGAAATGTATAGGGGAGGCCTATGTCCAGCAGTGGACTTCTTTGGGCTGATGATGATGATGATGATGGGAATTTCGAAAACGATGTATTCAACCGTTGCACACGTCAAAGTATTCCAGTGCTTGGTCTAAATACACGCTCTTTGTTTCCCTACATAACTTCATCAACACGTTGTATATATTTATACCATGCAATATCATTCAATCTATTTAGCAATTTTGTACCTATTTTTGAAACAACTCCTGTAAACACTACCTCTTTCAGTATTTGGCTTATTAATGTCTTATTTTTTGGTGGCCTTCGGCACTCGGGTAATAAAATTAAAGGTTAACGATCGCGAGCACCTCTATATGTATTGGAGAGTATGATTTCTGGCTTACGAGATACGTACTTAAGGGGCTGACAACCATCAAACAACTTCTCGCTCGCACGTTTCGACATGATAATTAATATTTAAAATCACTTAACTCATTTCCGAAAAATCGCAATCAACCATTTTGTGTGCAATCACATTGCACACAGTTTAGTTAAAAAAATAATTTCGATCGACACAAGTTTTCCTACCTAAAAGTTTGCTTATGTACGAAAACTAGTAAACTAGCAAACTTTAGAGTAGGAAAACATGTATCGATCAAAATGATTTTTTTAGTAAACTGTGTGCAATGTGATTTCACACAAAATGGTTGATTGCGATTTTTCGAAAATGAGTTTAGTGATTTTATATCTTTCATCATGTCGAAACGTGCGAGCGAGAGTCACATTAGCTCTTGTCTTCGCCTTAAGCGGCCGCTGTACGCCCGCCGCGTCTAGTTGCGACAGCACGCCGCTCTAGCCGTGCGAGCTGGCCACGCATTACGAACGAATTCACGTTAGTCGCGCAAACGTACCGTATCCCTAACTACAACAGAATAAAGCCGAATATCGCTAGGATACCTTAACGCGACAAATGTCAATATATTTCGTGATAAGGCTTCTGGCATCGCACGTCAGCACCAGCGCATTTTTAGAGTCACTATGCCCCAACACTCTACTGCCCAATAGTAACTCTTACAACATTAAAACCTGTGGCGCATTTAGAATTCCAATGTTAATTAAATTCGACTTTTTTTTAAATAATTCATACAATGGGATCATATCAGTAATATTGCGCAAGGGGTTCGAAAGTCCTTTCGGACATGTTTGTGGATCACATTTGGTACCTTTGATCTTGTACCCGTTATCTTGCAGTCTTGCGAGTGCGGCTTCACAGTCCACTTCAGGCCCGCTCAGTACTCAGGTGACTCGCCGCATCGGGATCAGTTATGAACAAAACATATAAAAACGCTTGAATTTTAGGGATATCCTTAATCAAATCACTTATAAAAGCCGCCAATCAAAATATAACATGCTGTCAAACATTCATCTCTTTCATTGACCATAGTTTTCGTCTTCCTAACGTTTACTTTAATTCCTTTTCTCTCAAAAGCTCCATGTAAACCATCCGCCAATGACGCAAGTATAACCTGGTCATCAGCATAGATAAGACATTTGACGAGTAACTCATTCTTGGTCCGCATTCACTATTTTGTAACGATACGTTATTTTAATTAAAACTTAATTCAATTATAAACAGACAAACCGTCGCAATCTTTTATACAACGTGTTGATGAAGTTATGTAGGCAAACAAAGAGCGTGTATTTAGACCAAGCACTGGAATACTTTGACGTGTGCAACGGTTGAATACATCGTTTTCGAAATTCCCATAGAAAAGTAAAATTAATATTTTCTCAGAAATTTGCAACAGCCCTGTCTGTGTACGTGTCAAGGTCACACGCACGCGCGCTTCTATCTAGGAAAGAAAAAAACAACGATAACCTACGAGATAATTTGAAATACTTACCTTTCGGTAGGTAGGTAGGTACGCCGCCAATCCCCTGACACGATATTTTTACTGGTTCCTATGGATTTTGTCATTATTTACTGGCTATAATAACACTGGATAAAACTGGATTTTGGTAAGTTTGCGAGATTTCGCACGACACAGGCTTCAAACTTCACACTAAACCATTACCTCGTAGGCACTGCTCATACACACACTGACTGACGACGGCTTTTTACATAACAATCACCATTTTATCACGTTTGATGACATTTTCTCAACAAAACAATGTACAACAACGCATGTAAACACAAACAGGGTGACCATCTCAAAAGTGGCGGTTCTACCACACACCTGCCAAAAAATCTGTCAAAATCTACCAAGCTTGACGATATAAATACCAAAAATATGGCTTCATACCATCTCCTTCGTGGCTACGGAATAAATTAAATACCTACATTACATTCAGTTACTATCTTTTGATCGTTTGTAACGGTTTGCAATTATCTAAAACGAGATAGAAGTTGTTTAGAATCCAAATCAATAAAGGTAAAAAAGAATAAGAAGTTTCCAGTTCGGTAAAAAATAAATAAATTATAAATATTATTTCATTAAAAATTCAAACTAATAAGATTTTTCTTGAAATATTTAAAATCTGCCAAATGGCAGAAATCTGCCACTAATGGTAACACTGATCGGCGGCCGTCGGCCGTCCTGATTGGATATGCGTTTTTAAATGCAACCAATGACAGACAGGTATGTCAAAGATTAAATAGGACAGACTAGACACTTCCCAAAATTGCAGTTGAATAATTTTGTCGTGTCAAAGAACCATGGTGGTAAAGTAACATGTTACAATTTAAAGAACTATGAATATCATAAACATTGCTTTACGACATCTAGTAATCAAACAAAAATAAATATTCTATTAAATATTGAGTACGTAGCCACGTAGGTACCTAGTTACTGAATAGGTATTAGTACCAAAGATCTCAGAGAATGTTTACCGTGACTAGGGATTACAGTCGCGAAAATATTTCTTTTACATACCAAGATCTTTAAAAACAGCAACATCATTATTAGGTAGGCACATTACTAGGTAAGGTTGTTCGTTATGACCGGTAGAATATCCTGCTTTCGGATCCCTACAACTCTTAATAAACACGTTGTATATACGTAGTTAGGGCCGAGGCGATGCGCTCGCGTCTAACGGTACCGGTTTCTCAAATGTACTTGCGGCGGAGCCCACTTGCGCTGCGACCGACTGCCAGTCCACAACACACTGCGAAGGCCATTGCACGTCCGTTTGTGCTGCGCTCGCTCTCTATAACTACTCAAATATAACGGTCATCCAAGTATCTACTGGATTTTTCCGTAGCCCACTACTTGATATATTCATTTAAACTCTGTGTTCCCACCTCTGGGTAAGCTGTGCATTATTACTAAATAGATTGTAGCTGTGCTTTAACTTAACCGTAATTTGTAATTGTAACGACGACGCGTCCTTTTGTTTTCAAATACCTAACGGCTGCCTATGACCAGTCCAAATAGATGTTTGCTAGAATAAGTATAACTTAGGCTTATGTTAGCTGCTGCTACTATAAATGCTTGGCCGTCTCGATATTCCTTTCCTTTGTTTTCTATTAGCACGTAAATTCATTTTCTTATTACTTACTTAGCTTCCCTTTATTAATAAAATCATGTAACTGTTTCTTTTTATTTTAAACTTAGCTTCATCTTTTATATTGTAAATGCCACCTTGATTTCTTTTCCCCTTGGGGTAGCTAAACTGTTTTCGGGGTACTGTATGATCCCTAAGCTTTCTTCAGAAACCCCTTCACTGAGTGATGCTAATGCCTGAGTGTTTGCGTTTCCAGGAACACCCTCCGGGCTCACTGAACAGCCCGTACCATTATTGTTTCGCTGGACGCGGACAATAGAAGCCGAATCCTGAACTACTTACCCTGGCTACGCTACCTACTCCTGGACGCAGCACAACGCCGGCAATCCCTGCGGAGACGTGTGGACGAAGAAGCCAAAGGAGAGTGCGGTATTTCCGAAGCGTAACGGTGTGGAATTTGACCTAGGCGTACCTACCTGACCTGCGACCCTCTTTTAATATTTAATATACGTGTAAAATTACCACTTCCTATTTTATTTCTCACCTAGTCTTGTCCCTAACGTGACAATTTTTCAAATCTTGTAAACATCTATCCATGATAACATTAAACAACCATGGAGACGCTACACGTACCTAATTGTCTAACACCCTTTTCAATGCTAAACTATTCAGTGTATGACCCATTTATCCCGACGCAGGCCCTGGAATCCTCACAGAGAGATTTCAGAGTCTGGACTAGGTTGTTGTTTACTCCATACGCAGACAGCACCGACCGTAGATCATTCATCATCACTGTTTACACTTAAGCCCTTTCCAAATCTACGAAAGTGCAATAAACCTTTTGACCCATGGCCACATATTTCTCGGATATGCATCGCAAGGAAAAGACCTGATCCGTACATCCCCTCTTTCGAAATCCTGCTTGTGCGTTAGTTTGAATGTTTGTTTTCAGATAACAGGCAGTACGATTACAATGCTGTCTTTGGCAACAACACCAACCTTATCGATGGCTCCTACACAGCACATGTCTGTTATTGGTTATACAAACACTGCAACTGCCGCTGTCAAGGATGAACAAGTCGTTGTGAAAATTGAAGAAATAGCAGAAACTGACGAAACAATCTTTGAAGAATCACAGGTGACGCTTGATGAAGACAATGAAGCTGTTGATGGTTCATATAAGTTATATTTGGGAAACGTAAATGAAGTGGAGAATGAGCAGGATAACATTCATTTGCGTTTCTATTGTGATATTTGCAACAAAAAAATGCTATCTAAACATCACTTAGTATCACATTTAAAAGCCCACACTATAAAAAAGACATATTCCTGCAACCAGTGTGAAAGCACATTCACTCATAAAAGTCATTTGGAAATGCACATGGTGATACACACTGGAGAAAAGCCACATTCAAGCATTACATGCAATAAGGCATTCACTAAACAAAAATATTTGGCATCACACATGCGATTACACACTGGAGAAAAGCCATATTCATGCATTACATGCAATAAAGCATTCGTTCAAAAACATAATTTGGCATCACACATGCGATTACACACTGGAGAAAAGCCATATTCATGCATTACATGCAATAAAGCATTCGTTCAAAAACATAATTTGGCATCACACATGCGATTACACACTGGAGAAAAGCCATATTCATGCATTACATGCAATAAAGCATTCGTTCAAAAACATAATTTGGCATCACACATGCGATTACACACTGGAGAAAAGCCATATTCATGCATTACATGCAATAAAGCATTCACTCTAAAAAAATATTTGGCATCACACATGTTATTACACACTGGAGAAAAGCCATATTCATGCATTACATGCAATAAAGCATTCGTTCAAAAACATAATTTGGCATCACATATGCGATTACACACTGGAGAAAAGCCATATTCATGCATTACATGTAATAAAGCATTCTGTCGAACTAGTGATTTGACAAGACACATGCGATTACACACTGGAGAAAAGCCATATTCATGCATTACATGTTTTAAAGCATTCACTCAAAAACATTATTTGACAAAACACATGCGATTACACACTAGAGAAAAGCCATATTAATGCATTACATCTGTTAAAACATTTGCTTATAAGTCCGCACTTGTGTGATCGTTCTAATGGCTCTCAGAGAAGAAGTGAGTGCCTCTCGCGTTCGCGTTTGACCTACAGTGCAAAGTGCAAACGCATCACAACGTGTCGCCTGTCGCGGCGGACGCGCTGTGTGGCAACAACTTAGTTATGCGTCGCGTGAGTTATTAATTGCCTCAACAATGCAAACACCAAATAAAGCATGCACAATAACATTGAAGACAGAGCTGGAGCATTAAAGCCTGAACAAAAAAGTAGCTCGTTTTCTCAAAGAAAAGCGAGAGCGTGCAAAGCTTCAGGGCGTCGTAAACACCTCCAGTAGCAGCTAAAACGCGTTGCGGAGTCGTAACCTTCCATCAACATCGAATTTGGACACTGTCATGTTGATTATGGCACGGACGAGGAAGAACTAGTGAAAGAAACTGAATGGATTAGAGCAAAGTCAAGGAAAAAATAAAAAAATGAACACTTCTCCCACACATTCCCCACCGCAAAACAAAAGTACAACATTGAAAAAATTCAAAAGTTCCCTCATCCCTCCCACTATAGTGTTACGCGCACGTTTTTAGTATTGTTTGGTTTCAAGCTTTCATTCGGACTTTCAAATGTTTTCACATTTTATTGGACCATGTATGTTTCTGATTCATAAATTTAAATTGTAAGCATAGTTTCATTATTATTCGACTGGATTCAGAAATCATCGATGTCTAATAGTATATTATGCAATTAGTGAATAAAGAACGGATTTAAAGCGAGGGCCGTAGATGAATCTCGAGCAAGGAAAACGATTCATGATGATTGAATCAAATCGTTTATTCTGTGTCACAAAAACATAGAAGAAATACCTACAGAGAGAGAACAATATTGGTTAAGACAACAAAATCGGTCGTCATTCAACTTTGTGCTATAACAAGTATTGGAATCCTGAGCGACGCGAGTGATTCATGGCCTTCGATATAAATCCGTTTTATTATAGAGTTGCATACTATTATTTATGCTATAACTGCGAGAAAACGAAACATTGATCCGAAAATAGACATTTAAGGAAGAAAAAAGGAAGTTAACCTTCCACTTTTAGGGTTCCGTACCCAAAGGGTAAAACGGGACCCTATTACTAAGACTCCGCTGTCCATCTGTCTGTCTGTCAGTCTGTCAGTCTGTCACCAGGCTGTATCTCATGAACCGTGATAGTTAGACAGCTGAAATTGTCACAGATGATGTATTTCTGTTGCCTAACAACAAATACTAAAAAACTGAGTATATAAATATTTAAGGGGCCTACCATGTAACAAAAGTGTTTTTTTTGCTCCATTTTGCTCGATATGATAACGGCAACAGGTACACGCTTGAAATATTCACATAATATTAAGTTATATTATTCACTTTTACAATAAATACTTACTGAATTAAAATAAAGTAAAATTAATATTTAAGAAAACGATGCGTAGGACGCCCTTCTACTTGATGGACTGACGACATTGTCAGTATCGCGGGAAGTCGGTGGATGGAGAGGGCTCGGAAACGTTCTTCCTGGAAATGTATAGGGGAGGCCTATGTCCAGCAGTGGACTTCTTTTAGGTTGATGATGATGATGATCATATGTCCAAAATCTGTGTGTGTCTTCGGCTGTTGATTTGGGTTCTGTTGGGTGAAGGCAAAGGAATTGAAAGTATGGATGGAGAAGGCAGGTTAGGTATCGAAGATATGGATGGTATATAGCTGTGATTGATTCCATTTGAAGATGAAAATACAGCATATAATAAAATCCTGTCCGTTATTAATTTTATAGTCAGTCTGGCTGTCGTCCAGCATATAAATAAAAGACTTTTGACGAGTAACTCATTCATTCTTGGTCCGCATTCACTATTTTTCAAATCTTGTAAACATCTATCCATGAATACATTAAACAACCATTGAGACGCTACACGTACCTTTTTGTCTAACACCCTTTTCGATGATAAACTATTCAGTGTATGACCCATTTATCCCGACGCAAGCTCTGCAATCCTCACAGAGAGATTTTAGAGTCTGGACTAGGTTGTTGTTTACTCCATACGCAGACTGCACCGACCATATCACTGTTTACACTTAAGCCCTTTCCAAATCTACGAAAGTGCAATAAACCTTTTGACCCATGGCCAAACATTTCTCGGCTATTCATCGCAAGGAAAAGACCTGATCCGTACATCCCCTCTTTCGAAATCCTGCTTGTGCGTTAGTATGAATATTTGTTTTCAGATAACAGGCAGTACGATTACAATGCTGTCTTTGGCAACAACACCAACCTTATCGATGGCTCCTACACAGCACATGTCTGTTATTGGTAATACAAACACTGCGACTGCCGCTGTCAAGGAGGAACGAGTCGTTGTGAAAATTGAAGAAATAGCAGAAACTGACGAAACAGTCTTTGAAGAATCACAGGTGACGCTTGATGAAGACAATGAAGCTGTTGACGGTTCACATAAGTTATATTTGGGAAACGTAAATGAAGTGGAGAATGAGCAGGATAACATTCATTTGCGTTTCTATTGTGATATTTGCAACAAAAAAATGCTATCTAAACATCACTTAGTATCACATTTAAAAGCTCACACTATGAAAAAGACATATTCCTGCAACCAGTGTGAAAGCACATTCACTCGTAAAAGGAATATGGAAATGCACATGCGGATACAAACTGGTGAAAAGCCATATTCATGTATTGCATGCAATAAAGCATTCACTCAAAAAAAATATTTGGCATTACACATGCGATTACACACTGGAGAAAAGCCATATTCATGCATTACATGCAATAAAGCATTCACTCTAAAAAAATATTTGGCATCACACATGTTATTACACACTGGAGAAAAGCCATATTCATGCATTACATGCAATAAAGCATTCGTTCAAAAACATAATTTGGCATCACACATGCGATTACACACTGGAGAAAAGCCATATTCATGCATTACATGTAATAAAGCATTCTGTCGAACTAGTGATTTAACAAGACACATGCGATTACACACTGGAGAAAAGCCATATTCATGCATTACATCTGTTAAAACATTTGCTCATAAGTCCGCACTTGTGTGATCGTTCTAATGGCTCTCAGAGAAGTAGTGAGTGCCTCTCGCGTTCGCGTTTGACCTACAGTGCAAAGTGCAAACGCATCACAACGTGTCGCCTGTCGCGGCGGACGCGCTGTGTGGCAACAACTTAGTTATGCGTCGCGTGAGTTATTAATTGCCTCAACAATGCATACACCAAATAAAGCATGCACAATAACATTGAAGACAGAGCTGGAGCATGAAAGCCTCAACAAAAAAGTAGCTCGTTTTCTCAAAGAAAAGCGAGAGCGTGCAAAGCTTCAGGGCGTCGTAAACACCTCCAGTAGCAGCTAAAACGCGTTGCGGAGTCGTAACCTTCCATCGACATCGAATTTGGACACTGTCATGTTGATTATGGCACGGACGAGGAAGAACTAGTGAAAGAAACTGAATGGATTAGAGCAAAGTCAAGGAAAAAATAAAAAAATGAACACTTCTCCCACACATTCCCCACCGCAAAACAAAAGGTCAACATTGAAAAAAAATTCTTAAGTTCAGTCATCCCTCCCACTATAGTGTTACGCGCACGTTTTTAGTATTGTTTGGTTTCAAGCTTTCATTCGGACTTTCAAATGTTTTCACATTTTATTGGACCATGTATGTTTCTGATTCATAAATTTAAATTGTAAGCATAGTTTCATTATTATTCGACTGGATTCAGAAATCATCGATGTCTAATAGTATATTATGCAATTAGTGAATAAAGAACGGATTTAAAGCGAGGGCCGTAGATGAATCTCGAGCAAGGAAAACGATTCATGATGATTGAATCAAATCGTTTATTCTGTGTCACAAAAACATAGGAGAAATACCTACAGAGAGAGAACAATATTGGTTAAGACAACAAAATCGGTCGTCATTCAACTTTGTGCTATAACAAGTATTGGAATCCTGAGCGACGCGAGTGATTCATGGCCTTCGATATAAATCCGTTTTATTATAGAGTTGCATACTATTCTTTATGCTATAACTGCGAGAAAACGAAACATTGATCCGAAAATAGACATTTAAGGAAGAAAAAAGGAAGTTAACCTTCCACTTTTAGGGTTCCGTACCCAAAGGGTAAAACGGGACCCTATTACTAAGACTCCGCTGTCCATCTGTCTGTCTGTCAGTCTGTCAGTCTGTCACCAGGCTGTATCTCATGAACCGTGATAGTTAGACAGTTGAAATTTTCACAGATGATGTATTTCTGTTGCCTAACAACAAATACTAAAAAACTGAGTATATAAATATTTAAGGGGCCTACCATGTGACAAAAGTGTTTTTTTTTGCTCGTTTTTGCTCGATATTGATAACGGCAACATGTACATGTTTGAAATATTCACATAATATTAAGTTATATTATTGACAGCCTTCACAGCTCAGTTGGTAGAAGCTCTGCCTTCTGTGCCGTAGGTCGTGGGTTCGATTCCCACCGAGAACAAACATTTGTGTGATGAACATAGATGTTTGTTCTCTGTCTGGGTGTTATATAATATTCTAAGTATGTATTTACAAAAAAAAAAGTATAAATGTAGTATATCAGCTATCTGGTTCCCATATCACAAGCTTTGGCTTAGTTTGGGGCGAGGTAGTGCTGTGTGGAATGTCCACCAATATTTATTTGTTTATTTATTTATTTATTTATTTATTATTCACTTTTAATATAAATACTTACTGAATTAAATTAAAGTAAAATTAATATTTAAGAAAACGAAGTGTAGGACGGCCTCCTACTTGATGGACTGACTGAGAGGGCTCGGAAACGTTCTTCCTGGAAATGTATAGGGGAGGCCTATGTCCAGCAGTGGACTTCTTTTAGGTTGATGATGATGATGATCATATGTCCAAAATCTGTGTGTGTCTTCGGCTGTTGATTTGGGTTCTGTTGGGTGAAGGCAAAGGAATTGAAAGTATGGATGGAGAAGGCAGGTTAGGTATCGAAGATATGGATGGTATATAGCTGTGATTGATTCCATTTGAAGATGAAAATACAGCATATAATAAAATCCTGTCCGTTATTAATTTTATAGTCAGTCTGGCTGTCGTCCAGCATATAAATAAAAGACATTTGACGAGTAACTCATTCATTCTTGGTCCGCATTCACTATTTTTCAAATCTTGTAAACATCTATCCATGAATACATTAAACAACCATTGAGACGCTACACGTACCTTTTTGTCTAACACCCTTTTCGATGATAAACTATTCAGTGTATGACCCATTTATCCCGACGCAAGCTCTGCAATCCTCACAGAGAGATTTTAGAGTCTGGACTAGGTTGTTGTTTACTCCATACGCAGACTGCACCGACCATATCACTGTTTACACTTAAGCCCTTTCCAAATCTACGAAAGTGCAATAAACCTTTTGACCCATGGCCAAACATTTCTCGGCTATTCATCGCAAGGAAAAGACCTGATCCGTACATCCCCTCTTTCGAGATCCTGCTTGTGCGTTAGTATGAATGTTTGTTTTCAGATAACAGGCAGTACGATTACAATGCTGTCTTTGGCAACAACACCAACCTTATTGATGGCTC
This sequence comes from Chloroclysta siterata, assembly GCA_932294275.1. Lineage (NCBI taxonomy): Eukaryota > Metazoa > Arthropoda > Insecta > Lepidoptera > Geometridae > Chloroclysta > Chloroclysta siterata. The sequence goes on from OW028595.1 coordinate 7,716,467, forward strand.
CTACACAGCACATGTCTATTATTGGTAATACAAACACTGCGACTGCCGCTGTCAAGGAGGAACGAGTCGTTGTGAAAATTGAAGAAATAGCAGAAACTGACGAAACAGTCTTTGAAGAATCACAGGTGACGCTTGATGAAGACAATGAAGCTGTTGACGATTCATATAAGTTATATTTGAGAAACGTAAATGAAGTGGAGAATGAGCAGGATAGCATCCATTTGCGTTTCTATTGTGATATTTGCAACAAAAAAATGCTATCTAAACATCACTTAGTATCACATTTAAAAGCTCACACTATGAAAAAGACATATTCCTGCAACCAGTGTGAAAGCACATTCACTCGTAAAAGGAATATGGAAATGCACATGCGGATACAAACTGGTGAAAAGCCATATTCATGTATTGCATGCGATAAAGCATTCACTCGAAAATTTGATTTGACAAGACACATGCGATTACACACTGGAGAAAAGCCATACTCATGTATTACATGCAATAAAGCATTCACTCAAAAAAAATATTTGGCATTACACATGCGATTACACACTGGAGAAAAGCCATATTCATGCATTACATGCAATAAAGCATTCACTCTAAAAAAATATTTGGCATCACACATGTTATTACACACTGGAGAAAAGCCATATTCATGCATTACATGCAATAAAGCATTCGTTCAAAAACATAATTTGGCATCACACATGCGATTACACACTGGAGAAAAGCCATATTCATGCATTACATGTAATAAAGCATTCTGTCGAACTAGTGATTTGACAAGACACATGCGATTACACACTGGAGAAAAGCCATATTCATGCATTACATGTTTTAAAGCATTCACTCAAAAACATTATTTGACAAAACACATGCGATTACACACTAGAGAAAAGCCATATTAATGCATTACATCTGTTAAAACATTTGCTCATAAGTCCGCACTTGTGTGATCGTTCTAATGGCTCTCAGAGAAGTAGTGAGTGCCTCTCGCGTTCGCGTTTGACCTACAGTGCAAAGTGCAAACGCATCACAACGTGTCACCGGTCGCCGCGGACGCGCTGCGTCACAATAACTTAGTTATGCGTTGCGTGAGTTATTAATTGCCTCAACAATGCATACACCAACCAAAGCATGCACAATAACATTGAAGACAGAGCTGGAGCATGAAAGCCTCAACAAAAAAGTAGCTCGTTTTCTCAAAGAAAAGTGAGAGCGTGCAAAGCTTCAGGGCGTCGTGAACACCTCCAGTAGCAGCTAAAACGCGTTGCGGAGTCGTAACCTTCCATCAACATCGAATTTGGACACTGTCATGTTAATTATAGCACGGACGAGGAAGAACTAGTGAAAGAAACTGAATGGATTAGAGCAAAGTCCATGTATGTTTCTGATTCATAAATTTAAATTGTAAGCATAGTTTCATTATTATTCGACTGGATTCAGAAATCATCGATGTCTAATAGTATATTATGCAATTAGTGAATAAAGAACGGATTTAAAGCGAGGGCCGTAGATGAATCTCGAGCAAGGAAAACGATTCATGATGATTGAATCAAATCGTTTATTCTGTGTCACAAAAACAGGAGAAATACCTACAGAGAGAGAACAATATTGGTTAAGACAACAAAATCGGTCGTCATTCAACTTTGTGCTATAACAAGTATTGGAATCCTGAGCGACGCGAGTGATTCATGGCCTTCGATATAAATCCGTTTTATTATAGAGTTGCATACTATTCTTTATGCCATAACTTCGTAGTTAACATAAAGAAAACGAAACATTGAACCGAAAATAGACATTTAAGAAAAAAAAAACGAAGTTAACCTTCCACTTTTAGGGTTCCGTACCCAAAGGGTAAAACGGGACCCTATTACTAAGACTCCGCTGTCCATCTGTCTGTCTGTCTCTCTGTCAGTCTGTCACCAGGCTGTATCTCATGAACCGTAATAGTTAGACAGTTGACATTTTCACAGATGATGTATTTCTGTTGCCTAACAACAAATACTAAAAAACTGAGTATGTTATGTAAGCGGCTACAGCACCTGTGTTTCTCGCGAATCGCGCCGCGTTTCACAACGATCACCTACCGTGATCGATACAAAGGAAATGCTATCGCTGCGTTTTCCATCAGGTGTCGTACCGGGCGACTTTTTGGACATTTCAAAGTGATTCACTTCTGTTCCTCACATCGGACATTGGTCACGTACCTTAGGATAATTAGCTTGTAATTTCATTTTATTAATTAAATTTTAACTAAACAATTATTCGGTCGTTTTGTATCCTCCCTCGCAGCCGTACATAATTAGTATATAAATATTTAAGGGGCCTACCATGTAACAAAAGTGTTTTTTTTGCTCCATTTTGCTCGATATGATAAAGGCAACAGGTACACACTTGAAATATTCACAGAATATTAAGTTATATTGTTCACTTTTAAAATAAATACTTACTGAATTAAATTAAAGTAAAATTAATATTTAAGAAAACGAAGCGTAGGACGCCCTCCTACTTGATGGACTGACGACATTGTCAGTATCGCGGGAAGTCGGTGGATGGAGAGGGCTCGGAAACGTTCTTCCTGGAAATGTATAGGGGAGGCCTATGTCCAGCAGTGGACTTCTTTTAGGCTGATGATGATGATGATCATATGTCCAAAATCTGTGTGTCTCTTCGGCTGTTGATTTGGGTTCTGTTGGGTGAAGGCAAAGGAATTGAAAGTATGGATAGAGAAGGCAGGTTAGGTATCGAAGATATGGATGGTATATAGCTGTAATTGATTCCATTTGAAGATGAAAATACAGCATATAATAAAATCCTGTCCGTTATTAATTTTATACTCAGTCTGACTGTCGTCCAGCATATAAATAAAAGACATTTGACGAGTAACTCATTCATTCTTGGTCCGCATTCACTATTTTTCAAATCTTGTAAACATCTATCCATGAATACATTAAACAACCATTGAGACGCTACACGTACCTTTTTGTCTAACACCTTTTTCGATGATAAACTATTCAGTGTATGACCCATTTATCCCGACGCAATCTCTGGAATCCTCACAGAGAGATTTCAGAGTCTGGACTAGGTTGTTGTTTACTCCATACGCAGACAGCACCGACCATAGTTCATTCATCATCACACTTAGGCCCTTTCCAAATCTACGAAAGTGAAATAAACCTTTTGACCCATGGCCAAAAATTTCTCGGCTATGCATCGCAAGGAAAAAACCTGATCCGTACATTCCATACATCCCCTCTTTCGAAATCCTGCTTGTGCGTTAGTATGAATGTTTGTTTCCAGATACCAGGCAGTACGATTACAATGCTGTCTTTGGCAACAACACCAACCTTATCGATGGCTCCTACACAGCACATGTCTGTTATTGGTTATACAAACACTGCAACTGCCGCTGTCAAGGATGAACAAGTCGTTGTGAAAATTGAAGAAATAGCAGAAACTGACGAAACTGTCTTTGAAGAATCACTGGTGACGCTTGATGAAGACATTGAAGCTGTTGACGGTTCACATAAGTTATATTTGGGAAACTTAAATGAAGTGGAGAATGAGCAGGATAACATCCATTTGTTTATCTATTGTGATATTTGCAACAAAAAAATGCATAAACATCACTTAGTATCACATTTAAAAGCCCACACTATAAAAAAGACATATTCCTGCAACCAGTGTGAAAGCACATTCACTCATAGAAGTCATTTGGCAATGCACATGCGGATACACACTGGAGTAAAGCCATATTCATGCATTGCATGCGATAAAGCATTCATTCGAAAATCTGATTTGACAAGACACATGCGATTACACACTGGAGAAAAGCCATACTCATGCATTACATGTTTTAAAGCATTCACTCAAAAACATAATTTGACAAAACACATGCGATTACACACTAGAGAAAAGCCATATTAATGCATTACATTTGTTAAAACATTTGCTCATAAGTCCGCACTTGTGTGATCGTTCTTATGGCTCTCAGAGAAGAAGTGAGTGCCTCTCGCGTTCGCGTTTGACCTACAGAGCAAAGTGCAAACGCATCACAACGTGTCGCCTGTCACGGCGGACGCGCTGTGTGACAATAACTTAGTTATGCGTCGCGTGAGTTATTAATTGCCTCAACAATACATACACCAAATAAAGCATGCACAATAACATTGAAAACAGAGCTTGAAAGCCTCAACAAAAAAGTAGCTCGTTTTCTCAAAGAAAAGCGAGAGCGTGCAAAGCTTCAGGGCGTCGTGAACACCTCCAGTAGCAGCTAAAACGCGTTGCGGAGTCGTAACCTTCCATCAACATCGAATTTGGACACTATCATGTTGATTATGGCACGGACGAGGAAGAACTAGTGGAAGAAACTGAATGGATTAGAGCAAAGTCAAGGAAAAAATAAAAAAATGACCACTTATCCCACACATTCCTCACCGCAAAACAAAAGGACAATATTGAAAAAAAAACAAAAGTTCCCTCATCCCTCGCACTATACCTAGTGTTACGCGCACGTTTTTAGTATTCTTTGGGTTTCAAGCTTTCATTCGGACTTTGAACAAATGTTTTCACATTTTATTGGACCATGTATGTTTCTGATTCATAAATTTAAATTGTAAGCATAGTTTCATTATTATTCGACTGGATTCAGAAATCATCGATGTCTAATAGTATATTATGCAATTAGTGAATAAAGAACGGATTTAAAGCGAGGGCCGTAGATGAATCTCGAGCAAGGAAAACGATTCATGATGATTGAATCAAATCGTTTATTCTGTGTCACAAAACCATAGGAGAAACACCTACAGAGAGAGAACAATATTGGTTAAGACAACAAAATCGGTCGTCATTCAACTTTGTGCTATAACAAGTATTGGAATCCTGAGTGACGCGAGTGATTCATGGCCTTCGATATAAATCCGTTTTATTATAGAGTTGCATACTATTCTTTATGCTATAACTGCGAGAAAACGAAACATTGAACCGAAAATAGACATAAGGAAGAAAAAAGGAAGTTAACCTTCCACTTTTAGGGTTCCGTACCCAAAGGGTAAAACGAGACCCTATTACTAAGACTCCGCTGTCCATCTGTCTGTCTGTCACCAGGCTGTATCTCATGAACCGTGATAGTTAGACAGTTGAAATTTTCACAGATGATGTATTTCTGTTGCCTAACAACAAATACTAAAAAACTGAGTATATAAATATTTAAGGGGCCTACCATGTAACAAAATTGTTTTTTTTGCTCCATTTTGCTCGATATGATAACGGCAACAGGTACACGCTTGAAATATTCACATAATATTAAGTTATATTATTCACTTTTAAAATAAATACTTACTGAATTAAATTAAAGTAAAATTAATATTTAAGAAAACGAAGCGTAGGACGCCCTCCTACTTGATAGACTGACGACATTGTCAGTATCGCGGGAAGTCGGTGGATGGAGAGGGCTCGGAAACGTTCTTCCTGGAAATGTATAGGGGAGGCCTATGTCCAGCAGTGGACTTCTTTTAGGTTGATGATGATGATGATCATATGTCCAAAATCTGTGTGTGTCTTCGGCTGTTGATTTGGGTTCTGTTGAGTGAAGGCAAAGGAATTGAAAGTATGGATGGAGAAGGCAGGTTAGGTATCGAAGATATGGATGGTATATAGCTGTAATTGATTCCATTTGAAGATGAAAATACAGCATATAATAAAATCCTGTCCGTTATTAATTTTATACTCAGTCTGACTGTCGTCCAGCATATAAATAAAAGACATTTGACGAGTAACTCATTAATTCTTGGTACGCATTCACTATTTTTCAAATCTTGTAAACATAGATGTTTACAAGATGATACATTAAACAACCATTGAGACGCTACACGTACCTTTTTGTCTAACACCCTTTTCGATGGTAAACTATTCAGTGTATGACCCATTTATCCCGACACAATCTCTGGAATCCTCACAGAGAGATTTCAGAGTCTGGACTAGGTTGTTGTTTACTCCATATGCAGACAGCACCGACCATAGTTCATTCATCATCACACTTAGGCCCTTTCCAAATCTACGAAAGTGAAATAAACCTTTTGACCCATGGCCAAAAATTTATCGACTATGCATCGCAAGGAGAAGACCTGATCCGTACATTCCATACATCCCGTACATCCCCTCTTTCGAAATCCTTCTTGTGCGTTAGTATGAATGTTTGTTTCCAGATAACAGGCAGTACGATTACAATTCTGTCTTTGGCAACAACACCAACCTTATCGATGGCTCCTACACAGCACATGTCTATTATTGGTTATACAAACACTGCAACTGCCGCTGTCAAGGATGAACAAGTCGTTGTGAAAATTGAAGAAATAGCAGAAACTGACGAAACTGTCTTTGAAGAATCACAGGTGACGCCTGATGAAGACATTGAAGCTGTTATCGGTTCACATAAGTTATATTTGGGAAACGTAAATGAAGTGAAGAATGAGCAGGATAACATTCATTTGCGTTTCTATTGTGATATTTGGAACAAAAAAATGCTATCTAAACATCACTTAGTATCACATTTAAAAGCCCACACTATAAAAAAGACATATTCCTGCAACCAGTGTGAAACCACATTCACTCATAAAATTCATTTCGAAATGCACATGCGGTTATGCACTGGAGTAAAGCCATATTCATGCATTGCGTGCGATAAATCATTCATGCGAAAATTTGAATTGACAAGACACATGCGATTACACACTGGAGAAAAGCCATACTCATGCATTACATGTTTTAAAGCATTCACTCAAAAAAGTCATTTGAATAAACACATGCGATTACACACTAGAGAAAAGCTATATTAATGCATTACATTTGTTAAAACATTTGCTCATAAGTCCGCACTTGTGTGATCGTTCTAATGACTCTCAGAGAAGTAGTGAGTGCCTCTCGCGTTCGCGTTTGACCTACAGTGCAAAGTGCAAACGCATCACAACGTGTCACCGGTCGCGGCGGACGCGCTGCGTCACAATAACTTAGTTATGCGTTGCGTGAGTTATTAATTGCCTCAACAATGCATACACCAACCTAAGCATGCACAATAACATTTAAGACAGAGCTGAAGCATGAAAGCTTCAACAATAAAATCTTTATTAAAAAACGGCAATCGGAGGCTCATGTATGCCGTAGCAGTTTACTGACGCCTCCGACTGCCTACGATTATTACATTTAATAATTCGTCAAGACTGTACAACAGGAATTTACTATTAATAAGTAATTTAAAACACTATCTTGTTTCTATCCTGTTAGTTCTGGCACTCGGTTTTTTAATAAAGATTTTATTTTTAGCCTTTTTGACTTATCAAGAACGTAGGCGTTCTAATTCTTCCATAGATTGCTGATCATGTGGATGGTTCAATAACTTCCGAGGCAGCATTGAGTATTTTTTACCAGTGACATCTAGTTCTGTTTTCATGAAACATAAAAATATTTTATATCGATTTCACATTTCAAATGCCTGTAAAAATAAAATTATGATGAGAACGATTTGACCATGTATTCACTAAAATAAAACATCTGAACCGATGTTTTTTTTAGTGGATATGAGTAGAATTGTATGACTTTAGAGAAGGTTTTATGATATACTAGCGGCCTGTCCCAGCTTCGCATAGGTTGTCATACATTTTTTGAACATTTTAGGATAAACTTAGAGCGTGGGTTGGAGCCTCGCGTCTACTTATTTCATACATTTGCACGCGCTTCTCCTTGAGTGAATGAAATCGCACCCCGAGCGTGACCCGTGGACCCGTTAACATTTTTAATTTCGTCATATCTTTTGAATGGAATGTCCGATTCGAAAAATTTAAGAAGTAATCTATAGGTATTGAAACCGTCTTAATTATGAAATGATTTATTTGGATAAGGATTAATACCAAGGTATAAATAAAGACCCTTTTCTGGCGGCGGCATTTCAATTAATTTTTTATAATAAAAGAACACTTATTGTGACATAACTATAATAGTTAGACATATGCTGTCGCGACATTTTTTGTAGATGATGACGTGTTCTACAAAATCGTAGTACATTATTTTGTTCTATCATCAATAGTTTTCGCAGCGCACGCGATGTAAGGTTTTTGTATTCCACCTTGGGTTACATTATTGAAGTTTTAGTAAGGATCCCTGATTTTTTTGAAAATATAATATAGCCTATGTTACTCAGGGATAATGTAGCATTCTAATGGTGAAAGAATTTTTGAAATCGGACCAGTAGTTTTTGAGCCTATTTGTTACATACAAAAATACAAACATACAAAAATACAAAGGTTTCCTCTTTATAATATTAGTGTAGATTAGTGTAGACTAGCGGCCTGTCCCAGCTTCGCGTGAGTGGATATACATTTTTTGAACATTTTAGGATAAACTTAGATAGAAAGAGAGAAAATTATTTATTGCACAAATAAAATATACTGTACATAGGCGAGCTCAATGCGTAGAACAAACTTAGAACGTAGGTTCGAGTCTCGCGTCTACTTATTTCATACATTTGCACGCCCTTCTCCCTGAGTGAGTGAGAACGCGCCCCTTGGAACCGCGCGTTCACTCATAATATTTTTTAGTATATGTCATCAATTAGTTTAGTGATAGTCGTTTATATTATAGTTTTTTGTTAAAAAATGTAAATCCGTTATTGGCTTTTAGCTATAGGTACTCATATGTTACATTCTATTTAAATTAAGAGATGTGGATTTTCTTAAATAAATAAAATAAAAATTAAAAAAATTGCGTTTTGGTATTGTCTTTGAGGATTTACTTTAAATTAAAAACAAGTATATTATTTTAAAACACTCCATCACTCTCTTGATTTTGATACCCATATTGCTATGATTGTGATTTTTTTTATATTGCTCCTGATTTCCTGCTCATCTTACTTTTTGTTTTTTTTTGTATCAACGGACATTTGAGAAGTTGCGACGAATCTTTTGATACCTCAATCATCAAAATCCACCCAGCCGTTTGGGTGCTACACGTGGTAATAAAGAAAATATCGATGGATAGAATACCTACATAGATACACGCCAAACACAGAACCCGGGCGCCTTTGGCACTCGGGTAAAAATATAGGCTCATGCATGACAGAACAAAAAAATAAAAAAATTAATAACAATTAAGATATAATAAAAAATCTACTCTGATCTCTTTCTCACCAAATGTGAGACACATTTTTCCGATCATCTTCCAGCCATCCACAAGCAAATCTATCTGAGGATTTTTTTTCCACTAGCTGATGGAACAAGCAGATGGCCCCTGATGTTAAGTAGTAACCATCACCTATACCTAACAAAGCATTGCCTCATAATAAGTCACGCACGATAGGAACGTGCCCTGCGTCCATCAACTTGAGGCATACAGATGTTACCCTAGAAAGATAACCTACGTCGAATCGATATAACTCGTTTGTTTTTTGCGTCACTAAGCTGGCCGTTCCTGCCAGCTCAGTTGGCCCATGGAGCTTGCAGAACACGGCCGTGTCGCTCAGATAACTACAATACTTTCGCCAATATTTAACTACCGTACGTCGAAGAGACGTATGGTTATCCTTAGTGTCAGTTTTTTATCGACGAATATAGAAGAAAAAATTCATGGTATATTGCTAAAAAGACAAGCCGAACCTCCAACATAACCGTAAAGTTTACCTAAGTCAAGGAAAATAAAATATTGTGCCCTTTGTCTATCAAAAATTAGAAGGATGTCAAAATAAATGTACGACAAATTGCAAGAATCCTATGTATGGAGAGCACAAGTTAAGCGCCTGGCCTAAGTGCTTTTGAGAATAAAATGAAAAAAAGTATATATTAACTAAGGTGTCTAGTATTATAGGCATTACGAAAAGTTGATTTTTAAACGTTTATATATTAAATTGCAGGACTGATGGAAATATTTTCAAATGCTTAAATTCTTTGGAGTAAGAAGTATCGTGTTTTGCTCTTTTATTTTTTTTCTAATAAAAATATAAATAAACTTCAATGTTTTCATTTCTGCATAGCTCAATTATATATATTATGACATATATTATCACATTTATAAGCTAATTTAATCTCAATCCAATATTATGCCCACTCAAACATACAAGGCGTCGATTCGACGTATGGTTATCTTTAGAGTACAGTAAAATATGGTTGTCTATCTAGGGTTAAGCCTCATATGTGCCTGTAATTACACCGACAACCACACTCTTCCAACCGAAACACAGCAACGCTGCTTGGCGGCAGAAAAAGGCGTGCGAAAGGGTGAACTGTAAGTTGTTAGTAGAGTATTCAGATTATTTTGCACACGACACAGGGTTGCTGGCGTGGCGAGCCTAAGTCCGCGCTGGCGTCGGTCGGTGCAAGTAAGCAAAATATACCTACCAACAACGCGACCGCTGCTGGGTGGAACTGCCTGGAAGAGAACAGATACAAATAAAAACTCATTTATTTACCAAATAATCTTACATAAGCGTTTACCTATACATCGGTATCCATTGGTCCCCGCACTAGGACAAGCCTGTGTCGCGGGAGGCCGAATACAATATGATAACGATTACTAAATAAGAACCACAAAAGAACGCTCATAGCAATAAGACCGATTGTACCTACTTCTTGTGATGTAGGTACAATTATGAGTTTTCTATCGTATATATTGTAAAAGTTGCAAATATGGACGTACCTCTTACTACCCCTTTTTAACATCCTAAAATTACCTATTTATCACTATCACTACTTAGTATAAAACAAAGACACTTTCTTTGTCCCTATATCCCTATGTAGGTAAGTATGCTTAAATCTTTAAAACTACGCAACGGATTTTGATGCGGTTTTTTTTTATAGAAAGAGTGTTTCAAGGGGATGGTTTATATGCATAATACAAGCATAATCTCTTAGGGATAACCCACAATAACCGTGCGAAGCCGGGGCGGGTCGCTAGTGTTTCTATAAGAGAGCTAGGGTGCTAGGGTTTTTTTATCGCCTAATTCTATATTAATAGAAACTTAAGAGTGGTAGAAGAAACTCTTTGCGTGTGGCTCATCCGGGGAAGTACTATATACCACCACGCCTTTTTCTGCCGCCAAGCAGCAACGCTGTGTTTCGGTTTGAAGAGTGTGGTTGCCGGTGTAATTACAGGCACATGAGGCTCAACATCTGTATGCCTCAAGTTGATAGACGCAGGGCAGTGCATCGTAGGGCATGTTCCTATTGTGCGTGACTTACGAGGCAATGCTTTGTTATAGGTGATGGTTACCACTTAACATCAGGTGGGCCTTAACATTAAGCAGATGCTTGTTCCATCAGCTAGTTGTAGGTACCTATAAAGAAATAAAACTTGTTATGGTATCGACGACATAGGTAGAGCGGTGGGCGATGGGCGATGTAAATGTGAGGTTCGAATCGTTTTCTTTAAAGTTTTACAGAAACTAGCGCATTTCCACCATTTTTAGGTATTTGTATTTATTTATTTACGTTAATTAGGTAGGTACATTACATTATTCATAAAGAGCGTGGGAACAGACTGACAAGAAAACTATCTTACCTAGGTATATTGCAATACATTAGTAATAAAAACAAGATACTTACATAATACGAAACAAATACAATACAGAAAACTAAATATTAGTTGGCTGCCACTAAATAGATAGGTATGTCTTTTCAGTAGGTAGGTACATACCTACCCCAAGTGTAAGTTTTGTTTTTCGTTTCGAAACTTCAGGCCTTTTTGTATTAATAAAATCGCAGTCAACCAAGTTGTTCAGTTCAGCAAAATTATAATTTCGATTCCAACAAGTTTTCGTAAATAAAGTTTGCTTATGTACGAAAACTAGTAGGTCGAAAACCTAGGTAAAGCAAACTTTTAGGAAGAAAATAAAATTGTTGTATGTCGGCAGAAATTTGCATGGTGGTGGTAGGTATCTTTTTATTTTTATTTTTTATTAAGGGCTTTGTCGCTGAGCGAACACACTGCCCTATAATAAATCATCAAAAAAAATACATCTCGTATCAAAACTTAACCTACTTATTTAACCCTGATACTGCCAACCTATTTATTAACATACTAGCGGCCTGTCCCAGCTTCGCATGGGTGGTCATAAATTTTTTGAACATTTAAGACAAACTTAGACCGTGGGTTCGAGCCTCGCGTCTACTAATTTCATACATTTGCACGTCCTTCTCCTTGAGTGACTGAGATCGCACCCCGAGCGTGAACCGTGGACCCGTTAACATTTTTAATTTCATCATATCTTTTGAATGGAATGTCCGATTTGAAAAATTTAAAAAGTAATCTATAGGTATTGAAACCGTCTTAATTATGAAATGATTTATTTGGATAAGGATTAATACCAAGGTACAAATAAACACCCTTTTCTAGCGGCATCATTTCAATTAAATTTTTATAATAAAAGAACATTTATTGTGACATAACTATAATAGTTAGACATATGCTGTCGCGACATTTTTTGTAGATAATGATGTCTTCTGCAAAGTCGTAGTACATTATTTTGTTCTATCATCAATAGTTTTCGCAGCGCACGCGATGTAAGGTTTTCTTTTTCCACCTTGGGTTACATTATTGGAGTTTTAGTAAGGATCCCTGATTTTTTTGAAAATATAATATAGCCTATGTTACTCAGGGATAATGTAGCATTCTAATGGTGAAAGAATTTTTGAAATCGGACCATTAGTTTTTGAGCCTATTCGTTACATACAAAACAACAAAACAACAAAACAACAAAACAACAAAAATACAAATCTTTTCTCTTTATAATATTATTATTATTATTATTATTATTATATTATTATTATTATTATTATATTATTATTATTATTATTATTAGTGTAGATTGGCTTGATCCGACAGGGAGTGGTAGGTATCTACTTACTTCCCCAGACGAGCCACACGCAAAGAGCTCTACGACTCTAGATAGGTAGGTACTTTTTTAGGGTTCCGTACGTAAAACGGGATCCTATTACTAAGACTCCGCTGTCCGTCCGTCTCTGTCACCAGGCTGTATCTCATGAACCGTGGTAGTTAGACATTTGAAATTTTCACAGATGACGTATTTCTGTTGCCGCTATAACAACAAATAATATAAAATAAAAATTAGGGGGCTCTCATACAACAAACATGATTTTTTGCCGTTTTGTAGATACTGGTACGGAACCGATCGTGTACCTTCCTACGTCATAATCACAGACAATAGATGAATATGAATATATTACAGATCCTGTAATAATTATCATGTCTCCCGCGCAAAAAATACACTATCTTATGGCAAAATATTTAAATCGAAACTTTTGATTTAATGAATTCAAGCAATCCGTGCTAACCGCAAACAAAGGTGCAAAAAAAAAAACAAAACAAACAATGATTCGATATCAGTAATTTTATGGGAACAATAAGGTCTTGTAAACCTGGCTCTGACCATTTTATCTTTACCAACATTTTTGAAGAAAACCGCCACCATTTTTTGTACTACATATAACAATAACTAAAAAATACCTACTAGAGAATAAATACAATGGGAGACGAAGTAGTATGGTTATTTTGATGTTAGCCTGCACGGAAGCAGCATGAAATCGACAGTCAGAGTTTTGTCAGAATTTTGGGTCCGGTTAATTTACGACCAAGTATTACACAGCCCAAAAATGTACAACCCGGAAAGCACAGCCTGGAAAACACGGCCCGGATTCCATGTACAAAATGTACATGAAATCCGGGCCGTGTTTTCCAGGCTGTGCTTTCCCAGCACAGTCGGGATTGTACAGCCAGGATTGCACGACCATGGATTCTGTGACCATGCTCTGATTGGTCGAAAGCCTATGCTCTGTTTAGATGCACTACACAGTAAGTATAGGCAAGTAGCACAGATTAAAAATTATATAAAATAAGAGAATTATTCAGAGATTAATGTTAGAAAAAAATAAAATTCTGGCACTTCGGCGGCCGCTGCCGCGGCACGCTCGCTTTGCTCGCTCGCCTCGTGCGTAATTAATATGTTTTAACATAACCTAACCAATCCGAGTCGGATCAACAAGTGAGTGAGTAAGTAATTGACGAGTGTAAACAAAGCCTATGTTTTGGCATCAAAATTTTGGCTGCGTTTTATCGGGTCGTGCTTTCCAAAGGTGTGCAAAATTTGTACGGCTTGGAATGTACACCCTTGGATTACACAGCCATGGATTTCGCGACCAAATTGTACATCAAATCCGGGCTGTGTTTTCCTCGGCTGTACAATCCATGGTTGTACATTATCGGCACCCAGAATTTTGACAATAGCCAACGGAAGACAAGGTGCGGTACGGTAGTATACTCTTGAGACATTAGCCTCATAGGAGGGAGAACCAAACAGAAAAAAAGAACCAATAAAACAAGTCTCCTGCCTGCCTGCCTGTCGGCCCGGGAGCCAATAATGTACTGCCAAATAATGTGCAGCATGATAATAAACACCCAGTTAATCCGTTTCCACTGGTTTAAATTATCGGGGTGTACATTATCATCCCGTAAAATTATTGATGTTTTATTATAGGGCAGTGTGGTCGCTCAGCGACAAAGCCCTTAATATAAATAATAAAAAAAAAAAAAACATGCTGTACATTAACGTGCTGTACATTATCATGTCGTGCAATAACCGGACTCGTCGGCCCGGCTATTAGAAAAGTCTGTCTGTGGTCAAGACAATCAGTCAATCTCATAGATTGTCAATCTCCGCCAATATGTTCTGTCTGCTGTGATCTCCGCTAAGCAAAGCAAGCGCGATGGCTTCTACTAGTTCTGTGTGCCGAGTGTGCCTAGCTGGGAATAATAAGATGCTGCAAATTGACAACATTAACCTCCTACAGTTGTTCGAGAAACTTACAGACTCACAGGTATGACTTTAGCTAGCAAGACTATCTAGTCTTTCAGTACAATGCACTGATGATGTTCACGGAATTATGTGGGTTTATTCTGCACCTAGATTGAAATACTACTATACCTACTCTTGAACATATTGCTCATAATAAGCATTCAACCAAATTGCATGATCATTGTCTACTGACCGCATTTTGTTTCAGCTGAACACAGAATCGGATGCCAGGATGCCCAGTACGGTATGCTTTGTCTGTCATCGACAGCTGCAGAGATGCCACCAGTTCTCCGACATGGCTCGCAGATCTGATAGAACTATGCGTGATATGTTGAACAATGGCATTCAGGTAACTACATGCATTAACTGAGTTTTCCAATAATGGTGTCAAATCATATCATATGTCCAGAATCTGTGCGGAAATTCTGATGTACCATCTTCGGCTGTTCTGGGTTCTGTTGGGTGTAGGCAAAGGAATTGAAAGTATGGATGGAGAAAGCAGGTTAGGTAATTTTATTACCAGTCTGACTGTCGTCCAGCATATGCATGTGCTCGGCTCCAATGAAGAGTTAATTGACGGAGGTGGAGTTTTCATCATCAGATGGCTGGCTATCATCAGATCGAGTATTACTGACTGGTACCAATGCTAATATTTTATGCTACCTTTACACATAAAACATAAATACTCTTTTTTTTTGTAAATGCATACTTATAATATTATACTAGTATAATATTATATAACACCCAGAGAACAAACATCTATGTTCATCACACAAATGTTTGTGCTCGATTGGGATCGAACCCACGGCCTACGGCGCAGAAGGCAAAGCTACTACCAACTGAGCTGTGAAGGCTGTCAAACACTGTATGTGTGTGTCACTGAACTCCTCCTAAACGGCTGGACCAATTAAAATGAATTTTTGGGTGGCACCCTGGATGGTTTAGATTCACAAATCATCCCGGCAGATGGCGCTGCAGTCGGCTTTCATTTCATACTTTGTTTAATATCCTAATCGCTTGAAATATCATGCAGGACAACGTCTGTCGGGTCCGCTAGTAGTATATATATATATTTATACCATGCAATATCATTCAATCTATTTAGCAATTTTGTACCTATTTTTGAAACAACTCCTGTAAACACTACCTCTTTCAGTATTTGGCTTATTAATGTCTTATTTTTTGGTGGCCTTCGGCACTCGGGTAATAAAATTAAAGGTTACCGATCGCGAGCACCTCTATATGTATTGGAGAGTATGATTTCTGGCTTACGAGATACGTACTTAAGGGGCTGACAACCATCAAACAACTTCTCGCTTGCACGTTTCGACATGATAAAATATTTAAAATCACTTAACTCATTTTCGAAAAATCGCAATCAACCATTTTGTGTGCAATCACATTGCACACAATTTATTTAAAAAAATAATTTCGATCGACACAAGTTTTCCTACCTAAAAGTTTGCTTATGTACGAAAACTAGTAAACTAGCAAACTTTAGAGTAGGTAAACATGTATCGATCAAAATGATTTTTTTAGTAAACTGTGTGCAATGTGATTTCACACAAAATGGTTGATTGCGATTTTTCGAAAATGAGTTTAGTGATTTTATATCTTTCAACATGTCGAAACGTGCGAGCGAGAGTCACATTAGCTCTTGTCTTCGCCTTTAGCGGCCGCTGTACGCCCGCCGCGTCTAGTTGCGACAGCACGCCGCTCTAGCCGTGCGAGCTGGCCACGCATTACGAACGAATTCACGTTAGTCGCGCAAACGTACCGTATCCCTAACTACAACAGAATAAAGCCGAATATCGCTAGGATACCTTAACGCGACAAATGTCAATATATTTCGTGATAAGGCTTCTGGCATCGCACGTCAGCACCAGCGCATTTTTAGAGTCACTATGCGCCAACACTCTATTGCCCAATAGTAACTCTTACAACATTAAAACCTGTGGCGCATTTAGAATTCCAATGTTAATTAAATTCGACTTTTTTTTAAATAATTCATACAATGGGATCATATCAGTAATATTGCGCAAGGGGTTCGAAAGTCCTTTCGGACATGTTTGTGGATCACATTTGGTACCTTTGATCTTGTACCCGTTATCTTGCAGTCTTGCGAGTGCGGCTTCACAGTCCACTTCAGGCCCGCTCAGTACTCAGGTGACTCGCCGCATCGGGATCAGTTATGAACAAAACATATAAAAACGCTTGAATTTTAGGGATATCCTTAATCAAATCACTTATAAAAGCCGCCAATCAAAATATAACATGCTGTCAAACATTCATCTCTTTCATTGACCATAGTTTTCGTCTTCCTAACGTTTACTTTAATTCCTTTTCTCTCAAAAGCTCCATGTAAACCATCAGCCAATGACGCAAGTATAACCTGGTCATCCGCATAGATAAGACATTTGACGAGTAACTCACTCATTCTTGGTCCGCATTCACTATTTATCAAATCTTGTAAACATCTATCCGTACGTACCTAATTGTCTAACACCCTTTTCAATGCTAAACTATTCAGTGTATGACCCATTTATCCCAACGCAAGCCCTGGAATCCTCACAGAGAGATTTCAGAGTCTGGACTAGGTTGTTGTTTACTTAATACGCAGACAGTACCGACCATGGTTCATTCATCATCACTGTTTACACTTAAGCCCTTTCCAAATCTATGAAAGTGCAATAAACCTTTTGACCCATGGCCAAACATTTCTCGGCTATGCATCGCAAGAAAAAGACCTGATCCGTACATCCCCTCTTTCGAAATCCTGCTTGTGCGTTAGTATGAATGTTTGTTTTCAGATAACAGGCAGTACGATTACAATGCTGTCTTTGGCAACAACACCAACCTTAACGATGGCTCCTACACAGCACATGTCTGTTATTGGTTATACAAACACTGCAACTGCCGCTGTCAAGGAGGAACGAGTCGTTGTGAAAATTGAAGAAATAGCAGAAACTGACGAAACAGTCTTTGAAGAATCACAGGTGACGCCTGATGAAGACAATGAAGCTGTTGACGGTTCACATAAGTTATATTTGGGAAACGTAAATGAAGTGGAGAATGAGCAGGATAAAATCCATTTGTGTTTCTATTGTGATATTTGCAACAAAAAAATGCTATCTAAACATCGCTTAGTATCACATTTAAAAGCCCACACTATGAAAAAGACATATTCCTGCAACCAGTGTGATAGGACATTCGCTTTGAAAGGTCATTTAGCAATCCACATGAGGATACACACTGGAGAAAAGCCATATTCATGCATTACATGCGATACAGAATTCGTTAATAAAAGTAACTTGACAAGACACATGCGATTACACACTAGAAGAAAGCCATATTCATGTATTACATGTAATAAAGCATTCACTAAAAAAAGTAATTTGACAATACATATGCGTATTCACACTGGAGAAAAGCCATATTCATGCATTACATGTGATAAAGCATTCTGTCGAGCAAGTGATTTGAGAAGTCACATGCGATTACACACTGGAGAAAAGCCATATTCATGCATTACATGCGATAAAGAATTCGTTAAAAAAAGTCACTTGACAAGACACATGCGATTTCACACTAGAGAAAAGCCATATTCATGTATTACATGTAATAAAGCATTCGCTGAAAAAAGTAATTTGACAATACATATGCGTATTCACACTGGAGAAAAGCCATATTCATGCATTACATGTAATAAAGCATTCTGTCGAGCAAGTGGTTTGAGAAGTCACATGCGATTACACACTGGAGAAAAGCCATATTCATGCATTACATGTGATAAAGCATTCTGTCGAACAAGTGATTTGAGAAGTCACATGCGATTACACACTGGAGAAAAGCCATATTCATGCATTACATGTAATAAAGCATTCTGTCGAGCAAGTGGTTTGAGAAGTCACATGCGATTACACACTGGAGAAAAGCCATATTCATGCAATACATGTGATAAAGCATTCTGTCGAACAAGCGATTTGAGACGTCACATGCTATTGCACACTAGAGAAAAGCATTACATCTGATAAAACATTTATCAGATGTAATATTAGGGGAGCCCAAGAGGGGATTTCGGGATTTATGATTGTTATCAGAAAATTAAAATATTTGTCATGTACCTTTCGAATTATGAGTATAAAAATACAGAAAAACTGACACCCTGTGATGATCTTTTAAGTCCTGTGACTACAAATATGAACTATTAGTGAAACTTTTTTCTGTAATGTAACCATGAATAACCCTTCTGTAAAATACAATTCAAAATTAAATCATAACTGCCTCAGTTTTAAATAAAATTTAGATTTTTGGCCAACATTTAATTTAAAATAATTGAAAAAAAAATGTACTTCACTATTTTGGCAAGTAACTTTAAAAGATGGCGCATTTAGTCAGGATTACAAAATGGTATGAAACTTGCTAGAGTACTCCTTAAATTTGGAAAAAAAAATTGTTTTCTTAACAAAACCGGATTTCATGACAATTTTATTTAAAAAGATAAAATGTTTGTAACCTTTTAAATTATGGACTTAAAAATGCCTAAGCTGCGTTTTTAAGTCGCTCACAATTCACAGGTACAAGTACCTACATAACATTTCGACAATGTAAGTGAAACAGATAGAGCCGCCATCTTGTCGAAAGAGTAATAACCATGGGTTATCAAGTAATTTTTTAGTTGATTGATTTAAATTTTATTACATCAAGGATTTACAGCAAATGTTCAAACTGTTTGCCTTCAGCTGTAATGCAAGCTCTAAATTAATTCGAGAAGATACGCCCGTCTTATTACACGGTCATTTTTAAGGAGATGTAGAGCTTGCATTACAGCTGAAGGCAAACAGTTTGAACATTTGCTGTAAATCCTTGATTGTAATTAAATTAAAATCATGGCTGAAGAAATCCAACGACTGAATTTTATTTCAAACTTGCTCTTAAAACTAACAAATTACCTGTGATAATGATAACCCATGGTTATTACTCTTTCGACAAGATGGCGGCTCTATCTGTTTCACTTATATTGTCGAAATGGTATGTACTTGTACCTGTGAATTGTGAGTGACTTAAAAACGCAGCATAGGCATTTTTAAGTTCATAATTTTAAGGTTCCAAACATTTAATCTAATTAAATAAAATTGTCATGATTTTCCCAAATTAGGGGAGCAAGTATCATACTATTTTGGAATACTGACTAAAAGCGCCATTTTTTAAAGTTATAATAATAACAGTGGAGAGTGGATACCGTCAAAACTATTCCCATCATTGTTTCATCAACTGGGGTCATCCCATACACCTTACACACTAGCTTACAAACTCTTGATATTCACAAGCTCACTTACATACAACTCCAAAAGGCTGTCATATTAAACACTTGCCGCATTGTCCGCAAGTTTTTATCTCTCAACCAATAACATCGTCAACGATTTTTCGTTTGGCCAAAAGCCCGAGAAAAACGTAAACTCCTCGCCTAGCGAGAGAAAAATATTTTTTAAACTTGAATAATAATAATAATAATAGCCTTTATTCAGATGTTTACACAGTTTTTCTTAATACTAACTTAATCTAACACCCATCTGTTTGCCCTAGTTTGGCAAAGGCCTCTTCCAACTTTTTCCACTCGTTTCTATCGCTGGCAGTTCTCAGCCATAACTTGCCAGCAATAGCTTTAAAATCATCTTCTCACCTCTTACACTGTCTCACACATTTCCTCTTTCGGTTTCTTGGTTGCCAATCTACACTAATATTATAAAGAGGAAAGATTTGTATTTTTGTATGTAACGAATAGGCTCAAAAACTACTGGTCCGATTTCAAAAATTCTTTCACCATTAGAATGCTACATTATCCCTGAGTAACATAGGCTATATTATATTTTCAAAAAATCAGGGATCCTTACTGAAACTCCAATAATGTAACCCAAGGTGGAAAACAAAAACCTTACATCGCGTGCGCTGCGAAAACTATTGATGATAGAACAAAATAATGTACTACGATTTTGCAGAACACGTCATTATCTACAAAAAATCTCGCAAAAGTATGTCTAGCTATTATAGTTATGTTACAATAAGTGTTATTTTATTATAAAAATTTAATTGAAATGCCGCCGCTAGAAAAGGTTTATTTGTACCTCTACGCTCTTTATTTGTACCTTGGTATTAATCCTTATCCAAATAAATCTTTTCATAATCAAGACTGGTTCAATACCTATACATTACTTCTTGAATTTTTCAAATCGGACATTCTATTCAAACGATTTGTAGCGCGAGGTAGAAGGGCGTGCAAATGACTCGAACCCACCACGGTCTAAGTTTATCCTAAAACATTGAAAAATTTATGTCCACCCATGCGAAGCTGGGACAACCTGCTAGTATATCATGAAACCTTCTCTAAAGTCATACAATTCTAAACATATTCACTAAAAAAACCGAGTGCCAGAACTAAAAGGATAGAATCAAGATAGTGTTTTAAATTACTTATTAATAGTAAAATCCTGTTATTCATTCTTGACGAATGATATAATTTAATAATCACAGGCAATCGGAGGCTCGTGTATGCCGTAGCAGTTTACTGACGCCTCCGACTGCCTGCGTGCGCTATCCTTTTAGTTCATGCACTCAGGTTTTTTTTAATAAAGATTTTATTGTTGAAGCTTTCATGCCCCAGCTCCGTATTCAATGTTATTGTGCATGCTTTATTTGGTGTTTGCATTGTTGAGGCAATTAATTACTCACGCGACGCATAACTAAGTTATTGTCACGCAGCGCGTCCGCGACGACAGGCGACGTTGTTGTGTTACGTTTGCACTTTGCACTGTAGGTACCTACGTGAACGCGAGTGGCACTACTGCTCTGAGAGCCATTAGAACGATCACAGAAGTGCGGACTTATGAGCAAATGTTTTATCAGATGTAATGCATTAATATGGCTTTTCTCCAGTGTGTAATAGCATGTGTGATGCCAAATTATTTTTGTGAATGAATGCTTTATTGCATGTAATGCATAAATATGGCTTTTCTCCAGTGTGTAATCGCATGTGTGATGCCAAATTTTTTTTTTGAGTGAATGCCTTATTGCATGTAATGCATGAATATGGCTTTTCTCCAGTGTGTAATCGCATGTGTCTTGTCAAATCACTTGTTTGATAGAATGCTTTATCACATGTCATGCATGTATATGGCTTTTCTCCAGTGTGTAATCGCATGTGTCTTGTCAAAGCACTTGTTTTACAGAATGCTTTATCACATGTCATGCATGTATATGGCTTTTCTCCAGTGTGTAATCGCATGTGCCTTGTCAAATCACTTGTTCGACAGAATGCTTTATCACATGTAATGCATGTATATGGCTTTTCTCTAGTGTGTAATCGCATGTGTCTTGTCAAAGCACTTGTTTGACTGAATGCTTTATCACATGTCATGCATGTATATGGCTTTTCTCCAGTGTGTGACCGCATGTGTGATACCAAATGAGTTTTTTGAATGAATGCTTTATTGCATGTAATGCATGAATATGGCTTTTCTCCAGTGTGTAATCGCATGTGTGATGCCAAATGATTTTTTTGAATGAATGCTTTATTGCATGTAATGCATGAATATGGCTTTTCTCCAGTGTGTAATCGCATGTGCCTTGTCAAATCACTTGTTCGACAGAATGCTTTATCACATGTAATGCATGTATATGGCTTTTCTCTAGTGTGTAATCGCATGTGTCTTGTCAAAGCACTTGTTTGACTGAATGCTTTATCACATGTCATGCATGTATATGGCTTTTCTCCAGTGTGTGACCGCATGTGTGATACCAAATGAGTTTTTTGAATGAATGCTTTATTGCATGTAATGCATGAATATGGCTTTTCTCCAGTGTGTAATCGCATGTGTGATGCCAAATGATTTTTTTGAATGAATGCTTTATTGCATGTAATGCATGAATATGGCTTTTCTCCAGTGTGTAATCGCATGTGTGATGCCAAATTTATTTTTTGAGTGAATGCTTTATTGCATGTAATGCATGAATATGGCTTTTCTCCAGTGTGTAATCGCATGTGTCTTGCCAAATTTATTTTTTGAGTGAATGCTTTATTGCATGTAATGCATGAATATGGCTTTTCTCCAGTGTGTAATCGCATGTGTGATGCCAAATTATTTTTTTGAGTGAATGCTTTATTGCATGAATATGGCTTTTCTCCAGTGTGTATCCGCATGTGGATTTCCAAATGACTTTTACAAGTGAATGTGCTTTCACACTGGTTGCAGGAATATGTCTTTTTTTTAGTGTGGGCTTTTAAATGTGATGCTAAGTGATGTTTAGATAGCATTTTTTTGTTGCAAATATCACAATAGAAACGCAAATGAATGTTATCCTGCTCATTCTCCACTTCATTTACGTTTCCCAAATATAACTTATATGAACCGTCAACAGCTTCATTGTCTTCATCAGGCGTCACCTGTGATTCTTCAAAGACTGTTTCGTCAGTTTCTGCTATTTCTTCAATTTTCACAACAACTTGTTCATCCTTGACAGCGGCAGTCGCAGTGTTTGTATAACCAATAGACATGTGCTGTGTAGGAGCCATCGATAAGGTTGGTGTTGTTGCCAAAGACAGCATTGTAATCGTACTGCCTGTTATCTGAAAACAAACATTCATACTAAGTTGATAATGAACAGAATTTTATTATATGGTGTATTTTCATCTGCAAATGGAATCAATTACAGCTCTATACCATCCATATCTTCGATACCTAACCTGCCTTCTCCATCCATACTTTCAATTCCTTTGCCTTCACCCAACAGAACCCAAATCAACAGCTGAAGATGGTGCATCAGAATTTTCGCACAGATTCTGGACATATGATATGATTTGACACCATTATTGGAAAACTCAGATAATGCATGTTACCTGAATGCCATTGTTCAACATATCACGCATGGTTCTATCAGATCTGCGAGCCATGTCGGAGAACTGTTGGCATCTCTGCAGCTGTCGGTGACAGACAAAGCATACCATACTGGACATCCTGGCATCCGATTCTGTGTTCAGCTGAAACAAAATGCGGTCAGTAGACAATGATCATGCACTATGGTTGAATGCTTATTAAGAGCAATATGTTCAAGAGTAGGTATAAGTAGTAGTATTTCAACCTAGGTGCAGAATAAACCCACTTATTTCCGTGAACATCATCAGTGCATTGTACTGAAAGACTAGATAGTCTTGCTAGCTAAAGTCATACCTGTGAGTCTGTAAGTTTCTCAAACAACTGTAGGAGGTATATGTTGTCAATTTGCAGCATCTTATTATTCCCAGCTAGGCACACTCGGCACACAGAACTAGCAGAAGCCATCGCGCTTGCTTTGCTTAGCGTTTCGCGGAGATTGAATTGAATTGAATAATGAATGAACACCACAGAACATTATTACTCAAGACGGGTCCGGTTAATTTACGACCAAGTATTACACAGCCCGAAAATGTACAACCCGGAAAGCACAGCCTGGAAAACACGGCCCGGATTCCATGTACAAAATGTACATGAAATCCGGGCCGTATTTTCCAGGCTGTGCTTTCCCAGCACAGTCGGGATTGTACAGCCAGGATTGCACGACCATGGATTCTGTGACCATGCTCTGATTGGTCGAAAGCCTATGCTCTGTTTAGAAAATCAGTAATAATAATTTGTATTCGGACATTGTGAATAATGAAAATGGCAATGGTATTAACTTTAACTCTAAGATTTCCAAAAATATTACACAACAATATTCAATATTTCTAACACCAACCGTGGCATTTGACATCATTAAAACAATAAGCTCTTTAAAAAATACAAATAGTGTAGGATACGATGGAATATCAACCAAAATTATCAAAGAAGTAGCATTTACAATCGCACCAGTCATTAGTCATATTGTTAATCTATGTATGGAACAAGGCATCTTCCCAGAAAAGCTAAAGCTATCCACAATCAAGCCCCTGTATAAAAAAGGTAACAAGGAAGACGTTAACAATTACCGACCGGTGGCGTTAATACCCGTACTTTCAAAGGTGTTTGAAAAAATATTCTACAATAAACTATACATGTTCTTTGAATCAAATGGTCTTTTCTCAGATTGTCAATACGGATTTAGAAAAAATAAGACTATAAATATGGCAATATATGATTTTTTAAACAAGGTAACTACAAATGTAGATAGAAGAAGGACAGCCATTGCTCTTTATATGGATATGTCAAAAGCATTTGACCACGTCGATCACTACCTACTGCTTGATAAATTAGAGAGATATGGCGTAAGAGGGAATGCAAATAATTTGATAAAATCATATCTTAATAACAGAATGCAAATAACGCACATTAAAAAAACATGCCCCAGAACACAAACGGAAACAACATACACCTCTAACATGAGAATAGTAACGCACGGAGTTCCCCAGGGCAGTGTGTTAGGGCCTTTACTCTTCATTATATATATTAACGACCTACCAAACGTAACGAAAAACTGTATGACATTATTTGCTGACGACAGTACAATATTATTTACTAACGACCCTATTATTAATCTGGAATTTGACATTAACCATACTCTAACATTAATTATTAATTGGCTAATATATAATAAACTAAATATTAATTTATCTAAAACATACTTAATGAATTTTAAACAAAGGCACAACACACCACTAAATTTGAACATAAAATATCTGAATACTAAAATAATTGAAACAGAATCAACTCGATTTTTAGGGTTACAAATAGATAGTAAGTTAAATTGGAAGCTACACACTGACAATATATGTAAGCGCTTGCACCAATTTTCATATGCCCTATATAAATTAAGTAAAGTAGTTAACACTCCGGCTGTACTCACAGCGTACTACGGCCATACAGCATCAATACTAAGGTATGGAGTTATCTTTTGGGGAAACTCTACAGATAAGGATAAAGTATTTAGAGCACAAAAGCGGTGCATTCGCTCAATGTTTGGCATGCGGTCAACGGATTCGTGTAGGGATGTTTTTAAGCAGTGGCGAATTTTAACTCTCCCATCGCTCTATACAACGTGTTTATTAAGAATTGTAGGGATCCGAAAGCAGGATATTCTACCGGTCATAACGAACAACTTTTGTTCTACGACTTTTAAAATTTCAAAGTTTTTCATTCATGAAATGCCTCTTAAACTTTTATCTAAAATGAATCTAAACGCATCATGAGGCAGCCCTATTTACAGCTGTTCTTTGACCTCTAGTTGTTAACCTTAGATAAAATAGGTAACAGAACTGCCACCAATTACCTAGTAATGTGCCTACCTAATAATGATGTTGCTGTTTTTAAAGATCTTGGTATGTAAAAGAAATATTTTCGCGACTGTAACGGTAAACATTCTCTGAGATCTTTGGTTCTAATACCTATTCAGTAACTAGGTACCTACGTGGCTACGTACTCAATATTTAATAGAATATTTATTTTTGTTTAATTACTAGATGTCGTAAACCAATGTTTATGATATTCATAGTTCTTTAAATTGTAACATGTTACTTTACCACCATGGTTCATTGACACGACAAAATTATTCAACTGCAATTTTGGGAAGTGTCCAGTCTGTCCTGTTTAATCTTTGACTAACCTGTCTGTCATTGGTTGCATTTAAAAACGCATATCCAATCAGGACGGCCGACGGCCGCCGATCAGTGTTACCATTTGTGGCAGATTTCTGCCATTTAGCAGATTTTAAATATTTCAAGAAAAATCTTATTAGTTTGAATTTTTAATGAAATAATATTTATTATTTATTTATTTTTTACCGAACTGGAAACTTCTTATTCTTTTTTACCTTTATTGATTTGGTTTCTAAACAACTTCTATCTCGTTTTAGATAACTGCAAACCGTTACAAACGATCAAAAGATAGTAACTGAATGTAATGTAGGTATTTAATTTATTCCGTAGCCACGAAGGAGATGGTATGAAGTCATATTTTTGGTATTTTTATCGTCAAGCTTGGTAGATTTTGACAGATTTTTTGGCAGGTGTGTGGTAGAACCGCCACTTTTGAGATGGTCGCCCTGTTTGTGTTTACATGCGTTGTTCCAATCGAGTCGTCGACACTTCCTCATTCAACCATCTTGGTTTGGGAAATGCGGTCAGAATCGAACCGAAGTTCATTTTTCTGGCGTCAACTTCGTGAGTTACTGAGTGAGTTACTGCTCACGAGTCGTTTGGCTTTGCCACGAGCGCCATCCTCACGGTTGGCCTTTCAGTGGCTTTTCGATGGCCTTTATGACCAGCGGAGGTTTGTAGGTTGGCCTCTTCTTGTCTCACGAGGAGTCGGGTGTGCCCAGGAGCTCGCGGGGCAGTGGCCGCCAGGGAGTCCGAGAGTCAGGAGGTCGCGTGTGCAGCGGAGCAATGGCGTTGAGATGAGCGTGGTGGCAATTGTCGGCGCAGTCGAACATTCGCCGCGCCAGCATTACCACAGTCTCCTCAACGCTGGATATCTGCACGTCGCGAGCGATGACGTCGTTCCTGACGTATCTTCCCGCTCCTGTGCAAACTCGTAGAGCGATATTTTGTTGTGCTTGGAGTCTCTTTCGGTTTGTAGCCGAGCACAACCCGTACCATGCCGGCGCCGCATATGTGAGCCGGGAGCGGATGTACGATTTGTAGACTCCAACTTTGGTCCTCAGTGGAAGTCTGGACGATAAAACGGGTCGTAGCATCGCTCGAGCAGCACGCGTTTGGCGTATTGCGCGCTCGACCTGAGCTCTCATTGTCAGGGATCTGTCGATTTCGATTCCTAAGTATCGGACGGCGGTTTGCCACTCTATTTCCTTGCCTCGCAGCTCGAGCGAGGAGAGCACGGTGCGTCGGCGGGAGACAAGAATCGCAGCTGTCTTTCCAACGTTGACCGCGACTCGCCACTTATCTAGCCATACCGGTAGGAGATCGAGCAGGCGTTGCATCTGGCGGGCGGCATTGTCGGGGTTTATGGAGGACGCGAAGAAAGCACTGTCGTCCGCAAAGAGTGCTAGTGTGACATCCTTCTCCCCGGGTCTGAGACTGCCCTCCAGAGTCGGGATGTCGTCTGTGTAGAGAGCGTACAGAGCAGGTGAAAGACAGCTACCCTGAGGGACCCCGGCGGCAATGGGACGTGGCTCTGAGTCAGCCTCCTCAACTGACACGTAGAATCTCCGGCCTCGGAGAAAAGACGCTACAATCTGGATGAGAGCAGGTGGAGTACTGGATCCAATTAGTTTTAGGATGAGGCCCGCATGCCAGACACGATCAAATGCCTTTTCCACGTCGAGAAAGACGCCAACAGTGGAGAAGCCGCTGTTTAGTTCGTGGGTGAGATGATGTAGGATGCGTGTGAGTTGAAGAGTTGTGGAGTGCTGGCTGCGAAATCCAAACTGTTCGGGCCGGGGTTCACATGCATGGAGCCAGTCTTCGCAGTAGTAGACGTTCGAAGAGTTTGGACGTGGTCGAAAGGAGAGTAATGGGGCGGTAGCTACCTGGTAAACGCCTATCCTTGCCCGGCTTTGGAAGCATTATAACCTTGCCCATTTTCCAAGCGTTCGGAAAGTGACCGGTCCGTAAGATGCCGTTAAACAGCATGGATAAGGCTGCTATAGCTCTGCGTGGGAGATGCCTTAGTGCCGAGTTTTGCAATCCGTCGCTGCCTGGTGCTTTCCGCCTGGGTAGACGTAGGACTGCCTTTCGTATTTCGGCTGGCGAGATGAAGTCCTCTCCCTTAAGTGATGGTGTCGGATGCGATAAGAAGTCTTCGACTGTTGTCTCGACGCGGGCATGGTGATCGAGGACTTCGTCAGGGCAGTCGGCTGCAATTGGGTGTGGGCTGAACTGGATCTCCAAGTGGGCGGCTAGTATTTCAGCTCTATCCGTTGGAGCAAATCTTCTCTGGCCCTGTGCATCCAGTAGTGGGTAGGTGGGTATCGGAGTGTTTGTTAGCTGACGATTTAGTGCGTGAAGGTTGGTGTCACGGTCAGCAGCTTCGTCGATTCTGGTTTCCCAAGTCCGGCCGCGCCAGGCTTCCACTGCCTCGGCAACTTCGAAGGTGAGCTTATTTAGTTCTGCCTTGACTCTGGGGCAGCGAGTGCGTGCCCAGAGACGGAGCGTCGCTCTTTTCTTCTGCAGCTTGTCTTTAATTTTTTGCGGGAGTTCGTCGTGGCGTGGTGGTCTCGGTCTCGAGGGTTTTGATGCCTTGGCTTTGGCTTCCGTCATCCTGCTCATAATATAGGATGCGGTGGCTTCAACTTCGTCGGCAGTGTTCACTCTCGGCCGACGGCCGCCGATCAGTGTTACCATTTGTGGCAGATTTCTGCCATTTGGCAGATTTTAAATATTTCAAGAAAAATCTTATTAGTTTGAATTTTTAATGAAATAATATTTATAATTTATTTATTTTTTACCGAACTGGAAACTTCTTATTCTTTTTTACCTTTATTGATTTGGTTTCTAAACAACTTCTATCTCGTTTTAGATAACTGCAAACCGTTACAAACCATCAAAAAATAGTAACTGAATGTAATGTAGGTATTTAATTTATTCCGTAGCCACGAAGGAGATGGTATGAAGTCATATTTTTGGTATTTTTATCGTCAAGCTTGGTAGATTTTGACAGATTTTTTGGCATGTGTGTGGTAGAACCGCCACTTTTGAGATGGTCACCCTGTTTGTGTTTACATGCGTTGTTGTACATTGTTTTGTTGAGAAAATGTCATCAAACGTGATAAAATGGTGATTGTTATGTAAAAAGCCGTCGTCAGTCAGTGTGTGTATGAGCAGTGCCTACGAGGTAATGGTTTAGTGTGAAGTTTGAAGCCTGTGTCGTGCGAAATCTCGCAAACTTACCAAAATCCAGTTTTATCCAGTGTTATTATAGCCAGTAAATAATGACAAAATCCATAGGAACCAGTAAAAATATCGTGTCAGGGGATTGGCGGCGTACCTACCTACCTACCGAAAGGTAAGTATTTCAAATTATCTCGTAGGTTATCGTTGTTTTTCTCTTTCCTAGATAGAAGCGCGCGTGCGTGTGACCTTGACACGTACACAGACAGGGCTGTTGCAAATTTCTGAGAAAATATTAATTTTACTTTTCTATGGGAATTTCGAAAACGATGTATTCAACCGTTGCACACGTCAAAGTATTCCAGTGCTTGGTCTAAATACACGCTCTTTGTTTCCCTACATAACTTCATCAACACGTTGTATATGCGAGGTGGCAACTTTTGTAAAAAGTAATCCTCAGTTTTTTAAGCCCTATGCCGCTGGTAGTCGTAGAGAGGGTAGCCTATATTTATTGCCCTGCAAGACGGCATTACTTAGACTAAGTGTGTTCTGTATGACGCCAATAATATATAATCACATTCCTTTATCAATACGTGCTATTAGTGATTTAAATATATTTAAAAACACCCTTACTAAGTTATTAGTGGACAAAGTATACTATAAGGTTGATGACTTTCTAAATGACAAATTTACAACATGACATTAATTTTATATTTTTTTCCTAAATCTAATTAGTAGCTACGTAACTTGACATTTAAATTCACTTATTTTTTATTTTTTTAATGTCACCGTGTTTTATTTTAATTTGTTTTATCTTAATTTTATTTTATTTTGCATGATTTTAATTTAAATTGTTTTTATTTTTTTATCTGTGCCTGTTTATATGCTTTTAAGCTGGACTAGTGTGACTCAAAAAAACCTCAACACCA
Organism: Chloroclysta siterata; assembly: GCA_932294275.1. Taxonomy (NCBI): domain Eukaryota; kingdom Metazoa; phylum Arthropoda; class Insecta; order Lepidoptera; family Geometridae; genus Chloroclysta; species Chloroclysta siterata. Next base: position 7,747,035 of record OW028595.1, read on the forward strand.
AAATATGTACCTAGTTTCATAAACAATAAATATCTTTTATCTTTATCTTTAAAAAGATGCACTACACAGTAAGTATAGGCAAGTAGCACAGATTAAAAATTATATAAAATAAGAGAATTATTCAGAGATTAATGTTAGAAAAAAAAAAATTCTGGCACTTCGGCGGCCGCTGCCGCGGCACGCTCGCTTTGCTCGCTCGCCTCGTGCGCAATTTATATGTTTTAACATAACCTAACCAATCCGAGTCGGATCAACAAGTGAGTGAGTAAGTAATTGACGAGTGTAAACAAAGCCTAAGTTTTGGCATCAAAATTTTGGCTGCGTTTTATCGGGTCGTGCTTTCCAAAGGTGTGCTGAATTTGTACGGCTTGGAATGTACAGCCTTGGATTACACAGCCATGGATTTCGCGACCAAATTGTACATCAATTCCGGGCTGTGTTTTCCTCGGCTGTACAATCCTTGGTTGTACATCATTGGCACCCACTCAAGACGATGAACACACAGAGCCGGGAGCCAATAATGTACGGCCATATAATGTACAGCATGATATTGCACAGCATGATAATGCACACCCAGATAATCCGTGTCCACTGGTTTGAATTATTGGGTGTACATTATCATCCCGTACAATAACTAGCGATGTTACGACTCGGGTTACCTACCCGGTTCAACCCGGGTTGAGCTTCAAGCCGTTCAAGTCGGGTTGAACCTATGCCAAACCGATCTGGACGAGTTGAGTAAGCGAGCGGTTTGTTGATCGCTGTCCCTCTTCAACTCACGCACGGTGCGGCGCGGAACCGCGAGTCGGTTCGGGTCGGACCGAACCGAAATATGAAAATGAGATTGACTTGACAAAGTCGATTCAATTTGTTCTTGGGTTCTACGAATGAGTTAAATTTGTATTCATACCGGATTATGAATACAAACTCATTCGTTTCGGTTTCCGTAACATAAAATTCTAGCATGAGCAATACAAATTGGTTCGTCGTATTGACTTTGTCATTTCGGTTTGTAACCCGGTTTCAAACCGGTTTACATAGATTTTTGCGGTTCGATTTACAAGTCGGTTTGCTTATTTTTCAGACCGGTTTGAGTCGGTTTGAAAAATTTCGAGATCGATACATCGCTAACAATAACATGCTGTGCAATATCGTCACGTGTTGATAATGTACACCCAGATAATATACAGCATGATCATTGGAAGCCACTTTAGTACCGTTGAGTCGGATTGGTTTATGTTATGTTGAAACATATAAATTACGCACGAGGCGAGCGAGCAAAGCGAGCGTGCCGCGCGGCAGCGGTCGCCGAAGTGCCAGAAATTAATTTTTACGGTACAAAAGTGGCTTCCAATTATCATGCTGTACATTAACTGGGTGTACATTATTGACACGTGACCCGCGCGTGACCCGTGGACCCGTTAACATTTTTAATTTCGTCATATCTTTTGAATGGAATGTTCGATTTGAAAAATTTAAGAAGTAATCTATAGGTATTGAAACCGTCTTAATTATGAAATGATTTATTTGGATAAGGATTAATACCAAGGTACAAATAAAGACCCTTTTCTAGCGGAGGCATTTCAATTAATTTTTTATAATAAAATAACACTTATTGTGACATAACTATAATAGTTAGACATATGCTGTCGCGACATTTTTTGTAGATGATAACGTGTTTTACAAAATCGTAGTACATTATTTTGTTCTATCATCAATAGTTTTCGCAGCGCACGCGATGTAAGGTTTTTTGTTTTCCACCTTGGGTTACATTATTGAAGTTTTAGTAAGGATCCCTGATTTTTTTGAAAATATAATATAGCCTATGTTACTCAGGGATAATGTAGCATTCTAATGGTGAAAGAATTTTTGAAATCGGACCAGTAGTTTTTGAGCCTATTCGTTACATACAAAAATACAAAAATACAAAGTTTTCCTCTTTATAATATTAGTGTAGATAAGTGTAGATTAGTGTAGATAGTGTAGATGTAGATGTAGACTAGCGGTCTGTCCCAGCTTCGCATGGGTGGACATACATTTTTTCAACATTTTAGGATAAACTTAGACCGTGGCGTGGGTTCGAGTGCGCTGGAACGCGCCCCGTGGTCCCAGAGCCGCGTTCGCTTATATTTTTATAACGAACTAACATTTTTAATTTCGTAATATCTTTTGAATGGAATGCCCGATTTTCATGAAAATTCAAGAATCTAAAGGTATTGAAACATTCTTGAATACGAAATGATTTATTTGGTTATGGATTAATATACGTATGGATAACATGGTCTTTGGTCGGCATTTCTGTCAACTTTTAAAATGTAAAAAAGAAGATACTTACTAACTACTAACAACAATGTATGTACCAAAACTAAACCATGTGTAAGCAATAAATGTATTGAGTATTGAGATAAAAGTAACATAACTGACTGACATTATGGTATCGCTGAGTTTTTTGTAGATATTAATGTGTTCTTTAATATTGTCGAGCATTTTGGTGTTCTATCGTCAATTGTTTTCGCAGCGCATGCGATGACCAATTTTGTTTTCACCTTGAGTTACATTATTGAAGTTTTAGAAGGAATCCCTTTTTTTTCTAGTAATAAATATAGCCTATGTTACTCAGGGATAATGTAGCATTCTAATGGTGAAAGAATTTTTGAAATCGGACCAGTAGTTTTGAGCCTATTCGTTACATACAAAAATACAAATCTTTCCTCTTTATAATATTAGTGTAGATTTGTTTTGTAGGCAGGTATAGGTACCTATGTATCTTGTTTTTATTTATAATGTATTGCATTATGAATAGGTAAGTTAATTTTCTTGTCAGTATGTTCCCACGCTCTATAAGAATAGGTAATTTAATGGTGGAAATGCGCCAGATTCTGTAAAACTTTAAAGTAGGTAACTAAATATTTATTAAAACAAATGGGTTTTGAACCCCACATTTCCATCGCCCATCACCCATCGCCCACCGCTCTACCTATGTCGTCGATACCATAACAAGTTTTTTTAGGAATAGAATTAGGCGAAAAAAAAACCCCTAGCACCTACACGGGTAGTTAGGGGTACTTAAGTCAAAATTACATACAAACTTATATACCAATAAATTAATATTTTCGTCGAGTAAAATCCGTTTGTACACCGGAATCGAGCCTACGACCTTTTAGACGGCGTGACTCCCACCTATAGGTACCTATAGGTGGGTAAGTACAGTAATTAATACTTAGTTTAAATCACCTAGAAATTAAACCGGTGCTAAAACATATTTTCACCATAAATGCCGTATCGATAATGGACAATAAATTATTAGCAAGATAATTTCAACCTTTAGAAACAGGTTGAGTCCAACAATAATCAAGTCGAATCAAGTTTGTTCATATCGTCAGTCCATATGAGATTTTATGAAAACAAAGACGTGTTGGCGCGAAATTAAAAGGATGTATAAACAGCCTGCTCTTTGCTGCGTCTATTAAAAATAAATCAGTTTTTTTTTATTTCAACTTCAAGGCTATGGAACTAAAAATGTTCGGTGTCAGTGGTATATTGTTTTTTTTTTCTTTCATTGATTTTGGACTTCTCCAAGGCACTGGATCGGGGACAAATGGAAAATGTAAGTATTCCTGAATTATACAAGAAAAAATATAGGGAGTTACTTAGGTAGGTACTAAGTTTTTATAGGGATTCTAGGGATTTAATACTGCATTAATACCGTACTAACTAGGCAATTTTTAGTTGGAGGTATCGTATTTACTTAGCTATAGCTACAAGGAAAACATAGCATCACAGGCACTCATTTTTTATTATAAATAGGTACCTCACCTACCAAGCGTTGCATAAAAACTTTGAATAGTTATTCATACAAAAGACAGCAACGCGAATGTTGAAAAAACATCACTACGTAGGTAGGTAAGTAAGTAAGTACCTATACTTAACTAACTTAAGTATACTAACTTCTTCTTCTTGTAGTGTTAAGTACTTGTTCTTTCGAAACAGTGTGGTGAAAGGATTTTAAGTGCGTCTCAAGGAGGCTCTTTTCGAGCTCTTGACATTGCTTTAGAACTTTTAGGTTCTACGACATGCCGGTTTCCTCACGATGTTTTCCTTCACCGTTTGAGACTACTGGCATTGTGCACATAAATTTTTGAACAGAAAGCGAAACTCCGCTACCGACCCGTGGTCCAAACGCTATGTCCAACTTTTTGTACCACGGGTAAGTGAAACTATCCATGGTCCAACCGTCAGAATATTTTTTTTACTCATTGGTGCATGATTGGTTTCGAACCTACGACCTTACGATCGGAAGGCGGGCCGCTACCATTAAACCACCAGTGCTCTCAACAAAGAGCTCTACAACCGATCTTTTGTACCTACATTAGATACCGGTAACAAAATTAGTGTTTCTGGTTTAGCAATAAATTAAAGAGTATTTGTGTGTGGCTCGTCCGGGGAAGTACTACCTACCACCACGCCATTTTCTGCCGCCAAGCAGCAACGCTGTGTTTCCGTTTGAAGAGTGTGGTTACCGGTGCAATTACAGGCACATGAGGCTCAACATCTGTATGCCTCGAGTTGATGGACACAGGGCAGTGCATCGTAGGGCACGTTCCTATCGTGCGTGACTAGCGAGGCAATGCTTTGTTATAGGTAAGGGGTTACCACTTAACATCTGCTCGGCCATGTGCTTGTTCCATCAGCTAGTTGTATAAAAAAAAATAACCTATAGTCGCGTTAAACTCCCGCTGCAATTTCGGCCATAAATCATCTTAGAGGATCGTCCGTTCTCCTAAGTGCGAGAGAGAGAGAGCAATGTTGCTGTCTCGTTCCGGTAACTTATGACCGAGCCTGCGAGAGTTTAACGCGACTATAGGGTTTTCCCATTTTACCTACATCCTCAAGTTAGTAAGACGGGGAATTTGCGAAGTCAAATTCTTTACTGCAACTTACCTACTGACACAGAAGATCCAAGATTCGCAGAAATACCTAAGTTTTTTTTTTTTTTTTTTTTTTTTTATATTGAATAAACCTTCCTTTGACTACAATCTCACCTGATGGTAAGCGACGATGTAGTCGACGTTGGAGCAGAACGGTCTAGAAGACACCTATTCACTCTAGCCTTGAAGAGATTTAGATTGTAGTGGTCAGGAAAAACAGACGACGGTAATGAGTTCCACTCCTTAGCAGTTCGCATAATGTAGCTAGAAGCAAAACGCTTAGTGCGAATAGGTGGTATGCTAACCAGATATGGATGATACCCGGCCGTGCGTCTACTAGTCCTGTGGTGGAATGGTGATGGCGGTATAATATCGTGAAGTTCCTGGGCACATTCCCCGAAATGTAACCTATAGAAGATCGATAGGCAAGCAACTTTGCGACGGTGTTCGAGACTCTGGACTTTAGTCTCCGCCATGTGTTGCTCACCTACCATCCTGAGAGCTCTGCGTTCTATCGAGTCCAAGGCAGCAAGCTGGTGTTTGGCCGAGCCATCCCATAGGTGACAGCAGTACTCCATACCAGACCGGACTTGAGCTTTGTAAAGATTGAGAAGCTGTCCAGGTGTGAAGTACCGCCTTACCCTATTTAGGATGCCCAGCTTCATGGAAGCAGTTTTTGCCCTAGACTCAATGTACGTGCCAAAATTGAGAGCAGGTCTTAGTGTAGTGCCAAGGAGTTCCAGGCGATCTTGTATTGCTATAGGTACATCTCGGAAAACAGGAACCTGGAGAAACGGACTTTTCTTGGCAGAAAAAAGACATGCTTGCGTTTTAGACGCGTTGAATTTGACTAAATTAGCATTGCCCCAGTCGGACACTGCCTTCAGTTTCAAATTCAAGCGATGCAGCATTTCGTCTCTCTCCTGAATAACCGCATTCTGTCTGGCTTGGGCATTTGATACGTATCTTTCCACAACTGTGCTGTCGTCTGCATACCCAACGATACCGGGCATGAGCAGATCGTTAATATGCAACAGAAACAGCGTGGCAGATAGCACCGACCCCTGAGGTACACCGGCATTAATAGCCAATAGATCAGACGAGCAGCCATCAATGACTACTCGAATGGATCGTTCCCTCAGAAAGTCGGCAAGCCATGTACAGAATTGTACTGAGAGTCCGAATGCCGAATAAGTTGTTATTAAGTACTTGTTAAACAAGGTATTCCAATACTTCTGTTTAAAACTTCGAGGCTAAAGTACCCCATCAATATGAATAACTTTTTCTAAGGAACCAACACTGTGAACACGAAAAAAAAAGAAGCTTTTTCATACATTTTAGCCAGGTAGGTATCGTGAGGAAACCGGCATGTCGTGGAACCTAAAAAGTTCTATAACATGTGTCAAGTGCTCGAAGGAGCCTATTGAGGCGCACTTAAAATCCTTTCACCACACTGTTTCGAAAGAAACTAGTGACACGACAAAAGAGAGATTACTTGTATTTTTTTTTAGTTTATGAATGTATTTCTTTAAAGCTTTATGAAATGTACTAGCAAGAATTTTTTTAAGAATGAATGATTTTTTGTAAAACTGTATAAATTTATTTGGTGGTTGTCTGTTTCTTAATCGCTTAAGAAAGAATTACCTACAGCTACTAAGTCACGAGCGTGCAAAACCTGAAGTAGAATTTGATCTACCTACCTTATCATAATTTCCATAGCTTACCCGATTTGTGTTGCCTCATGAGGAAAACGCAGTGTAAAATTACACGGGCTATTTATTTACCCACGTCAATAGTGTATCTTGTTGTCAGTGCCGTAGCTAGGTAGACAAAGGCCCCTGAGCATAGAGAAAAAAAATCGGGCAGCCTACTTATATTATAAACGCGGAAGTTTGTTGGATGGATGGATGTTTGTTACTCTTTCACGTAAAAACTACTGAATGGATTTTAAAGAAACTTAACAATACTAGTGGTTCGCCCCGAACTGAGATCTCGTGATGCGACCCGACGAACGCACCAAAACTTTGAGTAGGTCGTAGTCAGAGGCAAGTCCAAACATTATGTTTGGACTTTTTTCTAACTACCACCTACTAACTTGGTATGGTTACCAAGTTTCAACTCTGTTGGCCTATTTATTGAAGAGTTTCGTTGAACAGACCTTGGCTCCATCATCAGACCTGGTCGTTGTCAACATTTTATGAAAACTGAGTACCTCCTTAATTCATTTCAAGAAAAAAAAATAAGAAAAAGCAAAGGAATTGTCTGACCAGTAGAAAAACCTTGATTTCAACGAAACTCTTAGAGATGGGAGCTCTTGAATCGCTGGTTATCTTAATTTAACTTTTTTGTTGTATCTCGAAAACCAAGCGTCCAAGAAAAAAAGTAAATATTGTGTTGGAATTTCCAAACAAAGCCCTTTCATATGACATGTAACTTGATTTTTTAATGTAACTTTTTTTATTTTTTCCCCCTTATAAAACCTCATATCTTAATAACCGTTCATCCGATTTTACTCATATACCTACTTACCAGTAAATTTCTCAAGTACAAGCTATCGACTTATCAAATATCATGCAGATAGGATCAACGGTTCAAAAGTTATCGCCAGACAAACATACAGACAAACATACATACATACATACATACATACATACATAAAATGCCAAATTGCCCAAGTTAAAACTAAATCTTCGTTCGCTTCGCTCACTCGATCAAATATAGCTTACTAGCGACCCGCCCCGTTATTGTGGGTTATCCATAAGAGATTATGCTTGTATTATGCATTTAAACCTTCCTCACTATTTCTATAAAAAAAACCGCATCAAAATCCGTTGCGTAGTTTTAAAGATTTAAGCATACATAGGGATATAGGGACAGAGAAAGCGACTTTGTTTTATACTATGTAAAGAAGTGATACATCAGAATAACACATAGGCTAGAAATTATAAAGATAGTGTGTATTGTCCAAAATATGACGATAAGTCAAACCGTAACACAGCAACGCTGCTTGGCGGCAGTATTTCCCCGGACGAGCCCTTCACAAAGAGCTTTACTACTCCCAAAAGTTACTAACTTAAACATATCTTAAACATTCTAAATGTATTTGTACCTATATGTGTAATGTATTATATTAGCTATCTGGTTCCCATACCATATTACAAGCTTCGGCTTAGTTTGGGCTAGATAGTGTTGTGTGGAAAGTCAACCAATATTTATTTATTTATTTATACAGTCGCGTCGCATTGAGAACCTCAGTTTTAGAGTAGTAGAGCTCTTTGTGAAGGGCTCGTCCGGGGAAGTACTACCATCACGCCTTTTTCTGCCGCCAAGCAGCAACGCTGTGTTTCCGTTTGAAGAGTGTGGTTGCCGGTGTAATTACAGGCACATGAGGCTTAACATCTGTATGCCTCAAGTTGATGGACGCAGAGCAGTGCATCGTAGGGCACGTTCCTATCGTGCGTGACTTACGAGGCAATGCTTTGTTATAGGTGATGGTTACCACTTAACATCAGGTGAGCCATCTACTCGTTCCATTAGCTAATGATATAAAAAAAAAAAAAAAGAGTCTGTTAAAAATAGGCATTGTGGTTGTAGGTACTTCCCCGGACAACACACAAAGAGCTCTACCGACTACTCAAACTTGTATATTAATCTCTAATACTATAAGACTCAAAGTCCTGACTGACTGACTGACTGACTGACTGACTGACTGACATATAGACAACGCACAGCCTAAACCGCTGGTCCTAGAGACTTGAAATTTGAGGAGTACATAGCTCTTATGGCGTAGAGGTGCACTAAGAAGGGATTTTTGGAAATTCAACCCCTAAGGGTGTAAAAAGGGATGAAAACGTTTGTATGAAAAATTGTATTCCTTGAACCTACAAACTTGAAACTTGGAGTACATATACTTCAAAGCAAAAAAATAGGAAAGGCATTTTTAGTTTTGTAAAACTACCCTTAGTAAATGTGCAAAGGGATGTAAAAGTTTGTAAGGGAGTTTTTTGACCGATGGTCCTAGAGACTTGAAATTTGAAGAGTACATAGGTCTTATGACGTAGAGGTGTACTAAGAAGGGGTTTTTGAAAATTCAACCCCTAAGGGTGTAAAAAGGGATGAAAGCGTTTGTATGAAAAATTGTATTCCTTGAACCTACAAACTTGAAACTTGGAGTACATATACCTCAAAGCAAAAAAATAGGAAAGGCATTTTTAGTTTTTTAAAACTACCCTTAATAAGTGTGCAAAGGGATGTAAAAGTTTGTAAGGGAGTTTTTTGACCGATGGTCCTAGAGACTTGAAATTTGAAGAGTACACAGGTCTTATGACGTAGAGGTGTACAAAGAAGGGGTTTTTGGAAATTCAACCCCTAAGGGTGTAAAAAGGGATGAAAGCGTTTGTATGAAAAATTGTATTCCTTGAACCTACAAACTTAAAACTTGGAGTACATATACTTCAAAGCAAAAAAATAGGAAAGGCATTTTTAGTTTTGTAAAACTACCCTTAGTAAATGTGCAAAGGGATGTAAAAGTTTGTAAGGGAGTTTTTTGACCGATGGTCCTAGAGACTTGAAATTTGAAGAGTACATAGGTCTTATGACGTAGAGGTGTACTAAGAAGGGGTTTTTGAAAATTCAACCCCTAAGGGTGTAAAAAGGGATGAAAGCGTTTGTATGAAAAATTGTATTCCTTGAACCTACATACTTGAAACTTGGAGTACATATACCTCAAAGCAAAAAAATAGGAAAGGCATTTTTAGTTTTTTAAAACTACCCTTAATAAGTGTGCAAAGGGATGTAAAAGTTTGTATGGGAGTTTTTTGACCGATGGTCCTAGAGACTTGAAATTTGAAGAGTACACAGGTCTTATGACGTAGAGGTGTACAAAGAAGGGGTTTTTGGAAATTCAACCCCTAAGGGTGTAAAAAGGGATGAAAGCGTTTGTATGAAAAATTGTATTCCTTGAACCTACAAACTTGAAACTTGGAGTACATATACTTCAAAGCAAAAAAATAGGAAAGGCATTTTTAGTTTTGTAAAACTACCCTTAGTAAATGTGCAAAGGGATGTAAAAGTTTGTAAGGGAGTTTTTTGACCGATGGTCCTAGAGACTTGAAATTTGAAGAGTACATAGGTCTTATGACGTAGAGGTGTACTAAGAAGGGGTTTTTGAAAATTCAACCCCTAAGGGTGTAAAAAGGGATGAAAGCGTTTGTATGAAAAATTGTATTCCTTGAACCTACAAACTTGAAACTTGGAGTACATATACTTCAAAGCAAAAAAATAGGAAAGGCGTTATTAGTTTTTTTAAACTACCCTTAATAAGTGTGCAAAGGGATGTAAAAGTTTGTATGGGAGTTTTTTTACCGATGGTCCTAGAGACTTGAAATTTGAAGAGTTCATAGGTCTTATGACGTAGAGGTGTACTAAGAAGGGGGTTTTGGAAATTCAACCCCAAGGGGTGTAAAAGGGTTGAAAACGTTTGCATGAAAAATAGTATACCTTGAACCTACAAACTTGAAACTTGGAGTATATGAACTTTTAGGCAAAAAAATAGGAAAGGCTTTTTTAATTTTTTAAAACTACCCATAATAAGCGTGCAAAGGGATGTCAAAGTTTGTATGGGAGATTTTTAACGCATAGTGCGATTGATTTCAAACTTGAAGTAAATATACTCCACAATAAATAATTTAAAATCACGTTTTCTATATTTTAAAACTACCCCTGCAAAGTTTCAAGGTTTGTATGGGAGATTTTTAACTGTAACTGTGTAATTAACTTCAAACTAAAAGAAAATGTGTTCTGTGGATAAATAACATAAAGACGTTACCCTCCTTCGTTGCGCTCGAGTAAAAAGAATACAACGAGGCGTCAATGTTCTAAAAACGGGAATCTTGAGTTGGTACGAAGAGATCTGAGGGTACCTATCTACCGTGCCTGTGGATCAATGTCGTGAAGCTGTTTCGTTTCGTTTGCTTTTGGGGTAGAAACTAGGAACAAATAAGTACATATTTTCCGTGTAAGGTTGTCTTTGTTGTATTTGTCATGTTTGTGCTAAACTCAGTACCTATACCTACCTACCTAATATAGGTAATGTACGCCTATAGGTATCCCTTATACCTACGTAGGTATTTAAAATCCTACCCTAATAATAGTACGTATTTAAAATTCATACCCTAATAATATACAAATCAATGCGAAAGTTACGATGTTTGGATGTTTGTGGTTCAATCACGGTTCACCACTTCAACGCGTGCGAAGCCGCGGGAAGCCACTAGTTCTAAAATAAGGCCTTTGCATAATAATGTAAATTATATTTATATTTATTTGCTTATAAGCAAGGTCAAGGTCAGTGGCAACTTTTATTACTTATCTAAGTACTAGTAGTTCGCCCCGAACTGAGATCTCGTGATGCGATCCGAAAGCTCTGAAACTGTAAGTAGGTGGTAATCAGTGGCAAGTCCAAACTTTATGTCTGGAATTGTTTCCGACTACCGCCTCCTCACTTGGTATTAGGGAATCCAATCCCGCATTAAAATCATGATCCCGGGATTTAGTTCAATAATCCCGCGGATCCCGCGAGATATGCGGGATTAAGATTTTTTTACTTTTTTTTTGTTTTAAGTAGTTTTTAAAGAAAATGAAATACAGACAAGTCAATTTTTGCTCATAAGAAATGTTTCCATACTTCACTGGAGCTTTAAACTCTTTAATACACCAAAAGGTTCTAGTTTATACCTAGTTTATAGCTCTGCTTAGGGGGGTTGGTAGAAAATGCTTGTGCATTAAGCCCTCCTTTTGTGCTATAACATTTTGTTTTGTGCAATAAATCTCTAATACTATAAGAATCAAAGTCCTGACTGACTGACTGACTGACTGACATATAGACAACGCACAGCCTAAACCGCTGGTCCTAGAGACTTGAAATTTGAGGAGTACGTAGGTCTTATGGCGTAGAGGTGTACTAAGAAGGGATTTTTGGAAATTCAACCCTTAAGGGTGTAAAAAGGGATGAAAACGTTTGTATGAAAAATAGTATTCCTTGAACCTACAAACTTGAAACTTGGAGTAGATATACTTCAAGGCAAAAAAATAGGAAAGGCATTTTTAGTTTTTTAAAACTACCCTTAATAAGTGTGCAAAGGGATGTAAAAGTTTGTATGGGAGTTTTTTGACCGCTGGTCCTAGAGACTTGAAATTTGAGGAGTACGTAGGTCTTATGGCGTAGAGGTATACTAAGAATGGATTTATGGAAATTCAACCCCTAAGGGTGTAAAAAGGGTTGAAAACTTTGGTATGAAAAATTGTATTCGTTGAACCTAAAAACTTGAAACTTAAAGTAGATGTACTCCAAAGCTAAAAAATAGGAATGTAATTTTTAGTTTTTTAAAACTACCCTTATTAAGTGTGCAAAGGGAAGTAAAAGTTTATATGGGAGTTTTTTGACCGCTGGTCCTAGAGACTTGAAATTTGAAAAGAACATAGGTCTTATGGCATAGAGGTGTACTAAGAAGGGATTTTTGGAAATTCAACCCCTCAGGGTGTAAAAAGGGATGAAAACGTTTGTATGAAAAATAGTATTCCTTGAACCTACAAACTTGAAACTTGGAGTAGATATACTTCAAGGCAAAAAAATAGGAAAGGCATTTTTAGTTTTTTAAAACTACCCTTAATAAGTGTGCAAAGGGATGTAAAAGTTTGTATGGGAGTTTTTTGACCGCTGGTCCTAGAGACTTGAAATTTGAAAAGAACATAGGTCTTATGGCATAGAGGTGTACTAAGAAGGGATTTTTGGAAATTCAACCCCTAAGGGTGTAAAAGGGTTGAAAACGTTTGCATGAAAAATAGTATTCCTTGAACCTACAAACTTGAAACTTAGAGTACATGTACTTTAAGGACAAAAATTGGAAAAGCATTTTTAGTTTTTTAAAACTACCCTTAAAAAGTGTGCAAAGGGATGTAAAAGTTTGTATGGGAGTTTTTTGACCGCTGGTCCTAGAGACTTGAAATTATATAGAGATCTTATGGCGTAGAGGTGTACTAAGAAGGGATTTTTGGAAATTCAACCCCCAAGGATGTAAAAAGGGTTAAAAACGTTGGTATGAAAAATTGTATTCCTTGAACCTACAAACTTGAAGTAGATGTACTCCAAAGCTAAAAATAGGAAAGGCATTTTTAGTTTTTTAAAACTACACTTTTAAGTGTGCAAAGAGATGTCAAAGTTTGTATGGGAGTTTTTTAATGCGTGGTGCGATTGACTTAAAACTTGAGGTAAATATACTAAGAAATAAATAATTAAGAATGACGCTTTTAACTTTTGACTACCCCTTTAACTACCCCTGCAAAGGGTGCAAATGACTGTAAAAGATAGAATGGGAGATTTTTAACGCATAGTGCGATTGATTTCAAACTTGAAGTAAATATAGTACTCCTCAATAAATAATTTAAAATCACGTTTTTAATATTTTAAAACTACCTCTTTCAAGGTTTGTATGGGAGATTTTTAACGCGTAGTGTAATAACTTCAAACAAACAAAAAGACAGCTTGATTTTCGAAAACAACCCCTAAAACGTTACCCTTCTTCGTTGCACTCGAGTAAAAAGGATACAACGAGGCGTCAATGTTTGCAAGGGACATTTTAAACACGGGAATCTTGAGTTGGTACGAAGAGATCTGAGGGTATCTACCGTGCCTGGGGATCAAAGTCGTGAAGCTGTTTCGTTTGTTTTTTGGGTTAGGAACTAGGAACAAATAAGTACATATTTTCCGTATAAGGTTGTCTTTGTTGTATTTGTCATGTTTGTGCTAAACTCAGTACCTATACCTACCTACCTAATATAGGTAGTGTACGCCTCTTGGTATCTCTTATACTTATACAAATCAATGCGAAAGTTACGATGTTTGGATGTTTGTGGCTCAATCACGGCATCACTTCAACGCGTGCGAAGCCGCGGGAAGCCTCTAGTCTCTAATACTATAAGAATCAAAGTCCTGACTGACTGACTGACTGACTGACTGACTGACATATAGACAACGCACAGCCTAAACCGCTGGTCCTAGAGACTTGAAATTTGAGGAGTACATAGGTCTTATGGCGTAGAGGTGCACTAAGAAGGGATTTTTGAAAATTCAACCCCTAAGGGTGTAAAAAAGGATGAAAAAGTTTGTATGTAAAATCGTATTCCTTGAACCTACAAACTTGAAACTTGGAGTACATTTACTTCAAGGCAAAAAAATAGAAAAGGCATTTTTAGTTTTTTTTAAACTACCCTTATTAAGTGTGCAAAGGGGTGTCAAAGTTTGTATGGGAGTTTTTTGACCGCTGGTCCTAGAGACTTGAAATTTGAGGAGTACATAGGTCTTATGGCGTAGAGGTGTACTAAGAAGGGATTTTTGGAAATTCAACCCCTATGGGTGTAAAAAGGGATGAAAACGTTTGCATGTAAAAAAGTATTCCTTGAACCTACAAACTTGAAACTTGGAGTACATATACTTCAAAGCAAAAAAATAGGAAAGGCATTTTTTGTTTTTTAAAACTACCCTTAATAAGTGTGCAAAGGGATGTAAAAGTTTGTATAACAGTTTTTTGACCGTTGGTCCTAGAGACTTGAAATTTGAAGAGTACATAGGTCTTATGGCGTAGAGGTGTACTAAGAAGGGATTTTTGGAAATTCAACCCCTAAGGGTGTAAAAAGGGTTGAAAACGTTGGTGTAAAAATTGTATTCCTTGAATCAACAAACTTGAAACTTGAAGTAGATGTACTCCAAGGCTAAAAATTAGGAAAGGTATTTAGTTTTTTAAAACTACCCTTAATAAGTGTGCAAAGGGGTGTCAAAGTTTGTAAAGGAGTTTTTTGACCGCTGGTCCTAGAGACTTGAAATTTGAGGAGTACATAGGTCTTATGGCGTAGAGGTGTACTAAGAAGGGATTTTTGGAAATTCAACCCCTAAGGGTGTAAAAAGGGTTGAAAACGTTGGTATGAAAAATTGTATTCCTTGAACCTACAAACTTGAAACAACTTGAAGTAGATGTACCAAAGCCAAAAAATAGAAAAAGCATTTTTAGTTTTTTAAAACTACCCATAATAAGTGTGCAAAGGGATGTCAAAGTTTGTATGGGAGTTTTTTGGCGCGTGGTGCGATTGACTTAAAACTTGAGGTAAATACAAGGTGTAAAGTCATGTACGTCATGTGTGTCTTGTTAATGTCATCAAAATGCAGAACTTGTATTATGAAGGGAAAGATAATTGTGAAACTAGGCATACAAAACAAACTCTAGAACAGTTGAAGGAGCTCTTCAGTGCATTCATTTGTATGTGCAACATGCAACAACGTGAGCATATTGGAAACGTACGAATTTGAGGTACCTAACTAGTTTTATTTTTCCTACATGCTAACGTTGCTCTTATCGGCGAATCAAAGACGCCGCCGCCGGCCGCGCGCCCGCGCTGAAAGGGCGTTCACCTTTAGGCACGGGCGCGCGGCACAGTTTAGGTTTAGTCGTAGTAGGTATGTTTGTGCGGTTTCTGCGCGCGGGGCGCGGCATTGAATGAACGTACGTTGCTTTGTTTGTGTGTTTATACAGAATGTTCAATAATTTTATGCTTATTCTGATATTTAGTTTGTTTGAAAATAAAAAAATCTCAATTAAGAATGAATGTTAATACAACCTTTTTTAAATCAATACTAGATAGTAGTACTACACTTGTATTAATTTAATGTCGTACAGTCGTTTACACGTTGTATACTTAGAAATAAATAATTAAGAATGACGCTTTTAACTTTTGATAATTACCTCTGCAAAGGGTGCAAATGACTGTAAAAGTTAGTATGGGAGAGTTTTTAACGCATAGTGCGATTGATTTCATACTTGAAGTAAATATACTCAACAATAAATTATTTAAAATCAAGTTTTCAATATTTTACAACCATCCCTGCAAAGTGTGCAAAGGGATGTCAATGTTTGTATGGGAGTTTTTTAACGCGTAGTGTAACTTCAAACTAAAATAAAATGTGTTCTGTGTAATAAAAAGGATACAACGAGGCGTCAATGTTTGTAAGGGACATTCTAAAAACGGGAATCTTGAGTTGGTACGAAGAGATCTGAGGATATCTAACGTGCCTGGGGATCAAAGTCGTGAAGCTGTTTCGTTTCGTTTGTTTTTGGGGAGAAACTAAGTAAACAAATAAGTACATATTTTCCGTGTAAGGTTATCTTTGTTGTATTTGTCATGTTTGTGCTATACTCAGTACCTATACCTACCTACCTAATATAGGTAATGGACGCCTATAGGTATCTCTGATACCTACGTAGGTATTTAAAATCATACCCTAATAATATACAAATCAATGCGAAAGTTACGATGTTTGGATGTTTGTGGATCAATCACGGCTCACCACTTCAACGCGTGCGAAGCCGCGGGAAGCCTCTAGTGATAAATAAATAAATAAATAAAAAGGGTTCGAACATTTTTGTATAGAGCCTGGCATACTGAAATGAAATGTAATATGAAATGAAATATTTATTGTCTGTGAAACTGGGTAATGCAGGGTGTTCAGATTACATTCACTTGGTTTTGAAGAGTGTGGTTGCCGGTGTAATAACAGGCACATGAGGCTTATCATATGTATGCCTCAAGTTGATGGACGTAGGGCAGTGCATCGTAGGGCACGTTCCTATCGTGCGTGATTTACGAGGCATTGCTTTGCTATAGGTGATGGTTACCACTTAACATCAGGTGGGCCATCTGCTTCTTCCATCAGCTAGTTTTGTATATAAAAAACAAAAACTTGGATCCTCTATTTCCAACCAGCCGATGTACAAACATTTTTTAACACAGGTACTAGTCCGCCATTTTGAAAAAATATCTTCGTCTTGTCGTGTCAACTGATCTTTCGAAACAGTGTAGCGGGCACTGGAGGTCTAGTGGTAGCGGCCCCGCCTTTATTTAAAAAAAAGCAGTTATTTACAAAAAAAAATACAATGAATACAAATATTTATAAAATGTACAAAATATATAAACAGTTAAGTAAATATAATTAAAATAATTAATCAGTATTACACACACAGAACAAGTAAAAAAGCTGTGATCTCGGGAAATACCAACGTGGACACAGCAAGGTCTCAGCAGGTTATTGAAGTAGGTAGGTAGGTACCTAACAAAAAGATGCGCGTAAATCCGGTTATGCGACCTTGCGACACCGGCCGATACATCTTGCGAAATATAAATGGGCAAACCACACTCTGACATTGCAAGAACATACTGTGACGTAGAATTTTAAGTATCATAAAGTCAAAGTCAAAAGGTATTTATTCAATAAAATCACAAGGATCAGTTTGAAACGTCTTTTTTTATACAACTAGCTGATGGAACAAGCAGATGGCCCACCTAATGTTAAGTGGTAACCATCGCCTGTAACAAAGCATTGCCTCGTAAGTCACGCACGATGGGAACGTGCCCTACGATGCACTGCCCTGCGTCCATCAACTTGAGGCATACAGATGTTCAGCCTCATGTGCCTGTAATTACACCGGCAACCACACTCTTCAAACCGAAACCCAGCAACGCTGCTTGGAGGCAGAAAAAGTGGTAGTACTTCCACGGACGAGCCCTTCACAAAGAGCTCTACTACTCTTAAAGCTAGGTCACTCAAGGTGCCAGTTCCACGCGACCAAAGCCTAGAAAAACAGCCAACAAACTTACAGCTTGGTTCCTACCGCTCTATTGTATGATCCTTGTTACAAATTAGGTATTATTATACAATATTGAAGCTCCAGAATGGTGCCAATCGAATTTAGTGAAGCGTAGGTATAACAGTAAAAGGTGAGGGTAATAAAATTCATAAAACAGTACACGCTACGCTTCAAACTACATAATAATACCTAAAGCATACATACAATCTATTAAGGTAGAAGAAAAAAAACACAATAGTACAGACATTGCAGACATGTTAGCAGCCGATGGGCAGAGCGACCGGGACATCGGGCCACGCACACGCATAAGAGCAGTAAAGCTCTATATGAATAATAATAATAATAAAATCTTTATTTCAGACAACTTACAGGTCCATAGTAGGTACACATTAATTACACAAATACAAGATAATGATATGGCTTAAAACTAAAAATTAGAGTAAAATAAAATATGTCTACAAATCAAAACAAACACAACTATTTTGCTAAGCTATTGGACGGTAATATAACCATGTTAACCCAATGTGACAGTATAGGACTGTCAAACTTAGCTGATAAGGCTCTAAGGATGCTGTTATGACTGCCTCTCATTCTTCCCATTATCGAAACTATCCTCTTGCGCATAATAGCTGCAAAGCCATCGGTCCGGGCATCTGCAAACATCCCAGAGGCACTACAGTAACGAGGAAAACCTAAAAGTTTTCTAAAGATGTTGTTGTATTGGACTCGTAGGGCGTTGAGAGACTTCTGTGTGTACTTAACCCATAGGCTGCTCGTATAGAAGCATTGGCAAAAGCGTTACTTTAACGGATATTGAACAACGAGCAAACCTACGGTACTAGTATTCTCTTATCTGTGCCTACGGGCAACCATATTGCCTCTTACTGAAGGGCTCGTCCGGGAAAGTACCTACCACCAGTGGCGTAGGACAAGGGCCCCGGTGCATAGAGAAAGAATCGGGCCCTCACCCCCTCTTTCCACATAGCTTGAACTTATATTGGCCTTTAAAATAAATCATTAAAAAAAATTGTGAGCAGGCTCAAGGTTTTCTAGCTTCGGGAGATGGGTGACCCTCTCTTTTCAAAGCTTAGGTAAGAGGGCCCCCTGGGCTCCAGGGCCTGGTGCACTGCACCACCTGGCCCTACACTGCGCCACTGCCTACTACCACTATGCGTTGTGTAGCCTGTCTTATATTTTGATTCCCTCTACCTTTTTCTGTTATGCCTACGGCTCACTAAATTCGATTGGCACCACACTGGAGCTTCAATATTGTATTATATTACGAGTACATTGTAACAAGGATCATACAAAAGAGCGGTAGGAACCAAGCCGTAAGTTTGTTGCCTGTTCTTCTAGGCTTTGGTCGCGTGGAACTGGCTCATAAGTATAACATGAAATTACAGGCACATGAGGCTTAATCTGTATGCCTCAAGTTTATGGACGCAGGGCAGTGCATCGTAGAGCACGTTCCTAGCAAGGGCAAGTGCCCCGGTGCATGGAGAACATGGAGACATCTAACTTGCCTGTTTTACGGCCGATTTCTGAAAGCTCGATCAAAACTAATCGGATGTCAAGTCACTCGCCATTTCAGCTATTACATCGAATTAGATAGAGATAGCAAGTGACTTAACATGCGATTAGTTTGATCGGGCTTTCAGAAACCGGCCGTTAATGTCTTGATGCAATCTCTCTTGTCGTGTCACTAGTTTCTTTCGAAACAGTGTGGTGAAAGGATTTTAAGTGCGCCTCAAGAGGCTCCTTTCTAGCACTTGACACATGTTATAGAACTTTTTAGGTTCTACGACATGCCGGTTTCCTCACGATGTTTTCCTTTACCGTTTGAGAGTACTGGCATTGTGCACATAAATTTTTAAAAATAAAAAAAAATGCATTATGCAATATTTGCATGATGATGATTTGCTTGATGCAATAATTGGTAAGGACGTTTTAAAGTCATCTTTTGATTCAATTGAATAAACAGGTACTTGTTTACTTTCAGCCAATGTTAAACTATTAAACACAGCCCGCGACTTCGTCTGCGCAGGATTAGTCACACAATATCTTTATAAATTGTAGCCTATGTGTTATTCTGATGTTTAAGCTATATTATTGTAAAGTTTCATTAAAATCCATTCAGTAGTTTTTACGTGAAAGAGTAACAAACATCCATCCATCCATACTTACAAACTTTCGCGTTTATAATATTAGTAGGATTCTTAAAAGTCATCTAACAACATAGCTGGTAAGCAGTAGGAAGGATTTCGTAGCAGGAAAAATTACGATAAATTCAACCTTGTCGTTTGCAACATAACATGACTCATTATACGAGAACGGCTTTGTCTATCTATTTTTTATTTTAAAGGGTTTGTCGACAAAACTGCTTTATAATAGCCATCAAAAAATACATCTACCAAATATATAAAATGATATTATGCAGGTATACCAAGAATACTTCTGCTGAAAACATTTAAGTTAAAAAAAAAGAATAGTGATATTTCGTTAACTTGGTTGTTCGCGCTTTTAAACCGACTTCAAAAAAAGGAGGATGTTCTCAATTCAACTGTACCTTTTTTTTTTTTTATGTTTGTTACCAGAACTTACCGAACATTCGACTGCGTGAACAGATTTTGATGATTTTTTTATTTGAAAGCTGGTGCCATTTCTGACAATGTCATGTCATTGGTGTGTCAGTATCGGTGTGTCAATGTCATTGGTCCAGTTCTGACAATGTCATCCATGAGAAAACTAATAAAGTCGGTTTTTTTTTTTGGATTCATTTTCTGACATTTTTGGAAGCAACATAGCTTTTTCATTTTATTTGTTTTTCTAGTGTTATTTTGAGTTGTGTTGTGTAATTTCGGTGGTATTTTAACCAACATTACTTGAGGTCTTAGCACAAAGTGTAAACATTTGAAATGAAAGTGTAATGTGATATCCTGATTTGACCGAAAATGTTTCCAATGTTTTGAAGAAAACCGCCACCATTTTCTTCAAAGCAAATGACGGCCGACTTGACTATGGACTGACTTGACTAAAAAGTATTCATTCAATACAAATCACTTGACACTGGCAAGATTGTATGTCGAATGACAGTAGCCATGGGTAACTCACTCAAAAAACATGATCTGCAGCGCATCAGCTCATTTACAGTCTCGAACCGGAGCCGAACCGCGGTTCAAACGGCTCAGAATTTCAGGACCAATTTATTTTCATGGTACCTTCAAAGACTTCAAGCAAGCACCGATAAGACTTGGCAAAAGGACTAGACGCCAAAACAAAAAAATACTACGATAAAAATAATTTTGTAGAAAAATAAACGAGTCTAGCGGAAAATAAACAGGAAAAAATCCGAGAATTTGTATGTTAGCAATAACTAATAAATATTGCTAACAATGAACGACGGAATGAAAAAAAATTAAAGTAAAAGTTCTACTATTCAAAATGAACCTTACTTGATTAAACGATAAAACGGAAAATATTTATGCAAATTATGACGAGCCTAGAACGCAAAATATCCTTAAATATGTATGCTAAAACGCGAGGGCATCCACGGGCTGTTGCTAAAACAACTCAAGTTAATAATTCAAATTCGTAACCCATACCATTTAAAAACATGCTTTTCTAAAAAGAACCATAATCCTTCAATTCATCCTAACTCCACTCACTCACCCGCGCAGATATTACTTCAAACGATTCAACGGTTCGAGTACGTAGTAAACCTCCCAATGAATCAAAATAAATATTCTACTCAAACGGTTCAGGGTTCTGTTTATCATAAAACCAATCTTTGAATCGTTTGAGTTGTATATCACATTTTATGAGTAGACCTGAGAACCGCTCCACAGATGAGTGGCTCCAAAAATGCAGCATTGGAAATTAGATCTTATTATCTAGACGAAACAATTCAAATTCATTTAGCAAAAATTTTGAGTCGGATATCTTTTTTCTAATATAGACCCTACCTTTCTAGGAATAAAACTTATATTAGGCTGGCATGAGAGCTGTTGAGCCGCCCCTAAAGAAATTGAGCCGGTACTGACGCGCTTACTACGGTATGAGCCGCTCCAAACGCGTACGTCCGACTCCTTCTACCCACGGCTAAATGACAGACAGAAGCCATAATCGGAGAGAAGAAGAAGTCGGTTTTTTTTTGCAGAAAAGTTATATTAGGTGCTTACCTTCTTACAATTAGATTTTACGTGGACAGTGTCAGCAGGCTCATCACGAATGAGCATTTAGCTGAGTTGAGACCATTTTGGCTCATGAAGTACCTACCTACTGGTCGGCATCCATAGTAAGTACCTACTATAGGTTTAGGTATAGGAAACCTTGCATTGTTGTTTTTTGTGTTTTTAAATGTTTCTTCCTATATGTATTACATGTAGGTACCTTTCTTCCTACCTGCTATATACCTACTTGCTATGTTATGCAATTTTTTCTTCTTCTTGTTTTTCTTGTTACCTAATATGTGATGCTGTACCCGTGTTTGTGTGTCGAATAAAAAATATTCTATTCTAAAGAATTTTGACATTTGTGGCGATAACGTATCCTAACTATATTCGACCTTTCTGTTGAAGCTAGGGATACAATAGGTACATTTACGCGATTAACGTCAAATTCGTTCGTGAAAAGGCCCCACTACTCTCAAAGGAAAACATCTGGTGAGGAAACCAACACGTTGTAAGAACCTAAGAGCTGATTTCACCATGCTCTGTTAGACTAACAAAGGATTAAAGGGCCGTTAAATATGTCAAAATGTACGCGTTTGACATCTAAGGTTAGATTTAACGGCCCGTTAATCCTATAGTTCCTAAGTTTGTTGCCTGTTCTTCTAGGCTTTGGTCGCGTGGAACTGGCACCTAGAGTCACCTAGCTTTAAGACGTTTCAAAGTGATCCTTGTGATTTTATTGAATAAATACATTTTGACTTTGACTTTGACTATATAAGTTACTAACAGAGCATGGTGAAATCAGCTCATAAGTTCTAAAACATGTGTCAAGTGCTCTAAAGGAGCCTCTTGAGGTGCACCTAAAATCCTTTCAACACACTGTTTCGAAACAAACTAGTGACACGACAAGAAGAATGAGGAAAATTTATTGTTTATTTATTGCACAAAACATACAATTAAAGTACAATGGAGGGCTTAATACTGAAGCATTTTTTACCAGCCACCTATAGGTAGGTAGGTGTTTATATCAAACAATAGGTTGACGTGCGTCAAATATAAACTAATGCTAACATTATAATATACTATCGGCCGGTTTCTGAAAGCTCGATCAAAACTAATCGGATGTCAAATCACTTGCCATTTCAGCTTAGATCATCGAATTAGATGGAGATAGCAAGTGATTTGACGATTGATTTAGATTTAGATGCGATTAGTTTTGATCGGGCTTTCAGAAACCGGGCGTATGTATGATACCTAAATAGCTAAATATAATATACAACGTGTAACATAATACCCCTATAAGGCCAAAGACTAAGGGATCAGACCGAGCTATGGAATACTTTGACGTGTGCAAAGGTTGAATATATCGTTTTTGAAATTCCCATACAAAAGTAAAAATAATATTGTCTCAGAAAGCAACAACCCTGATAATGTGTACGTGACCTTGGTACATACGCTATTTGCGTTTAATATAATTGGTGGCAGTTCTGTTACTTACCGATTTTATCTACAGTTAAGTTAAAGGTCAAAAAACAGCTGTAAATAGGGCTGCGTCATGTTGTGTTAGTTTCATTTTGGAGGAAAGTTTAAGTGGCATTTCACGAATTTTCAAAAGTCTATGAACAAAAATTGTTCGTTATGAACTGTAGAATACCCTGCTTCCGGAGTTATAGGGGTATTATGTTACACGTTGTACATTAGTAGGATAGGATAGGACAGGATAGGAAGTAGGATTTATCTGCCGGTGCTCTACCATTGTACCTTACTCAATGTGTTCTACACATAGACCACAGCAATCTACCTACAGTTTATAAATACCTACTAAGTACATTTAGGAAGCATAAAATGTAGAATCAAGATGGCCTCCAAAACAGGTTTTAATAAATATCTGCTCTTTCAAAAATGCATTTTATAAATAAGATAGGTACCTAATAATTTTGTATCATTTGGATGAACAACGTCTTTCTTCCTGTCGTGTCACAAATTCTTTCGAAACAGTGTGGTGAAAGGATTTAGTGCGCCTCAAAGAGGCTCCTAAGATGAACAACTAACGACAAAGATTTACCTACATACAACCATCTGTATGCCTCAAATTGATGGACGCAGGGCAGTGCATCGCAGGGCACGTTACTCTCGTGCGTGACTTACGAGGCAATGCTTATAGGTGATGGTTACCACTAAAAATCAGGTGGGCTCTTTGCTTGTTCCATCGACAAGTAGTATAAAAAATGTTGATAATATAACATTTTTGAAAATAAAAAAACTGACTTCATATACTTACACAGAAATACATTAATAAAAATATATTGTAAGGGTTAAGTTACCTTTATTTCTGTCTGTTTAGGTACCATGTTTTATATTGTCTTAAATAAAGAATTATAAATAAAACAAAATTTTGCTGAAGGAACAACAAATTAAAACATTATCTGTGTATGCATTTTTTTTTAGCGATATTTTTATTAAGAGCTAAATTAATTTCGATATTTCTTCTTGAAAGTGAACTCCAGTTGTTCAGTCTTGACGAATGATACAATTTCATAATTAATTCAATTTCAATTTTAAAATATCGTTATTTGTACTTAAATATGTTAAATTTTTACAATTTCCAGTGTAGATTTAATCCTAGAAAGTAACAATCTAAAGTATGAACGTAAATCAAGCTTGTGCGCTTCTCAAAACTTATAACTAATAAAAATTATAGGTACTTATTACAGAGGGCTTATTACGAGTTTAGTGCCGATCTATGAAAAAAAAACAGGTTCTCAAAGAATACGCTAGATGCCGTTGATTTATTTTCATTGAAAATTCGGTGTATCGTAACGATCGACGATCGGCACTAAACTCGTAATAAGCCCTTTGAACTTAAAAAGAGATTGAGTTTGTGGATTACGATTATTCTTTAACTATGCAAGCTTTAGTCAAGCGTTACATTTGATACCATACCTACTACAATTAGCAAAAACTATTACCTACCTACCTACAATATTGCACAATATTGCACTTGCAGTTTTTAGCAATTATAACACAACTGATTTGTGTTATAATTACCAAAAACCACAATTTCATAATCACAGGCAGTCGTTGTATACTGATAGGACATAAACGAGCCTTTTGGTACCTCAATCCTCAAAATCCACCCAGCAGTTTGAGTGCTAACGTGGTAATAAAGAAAACATCGATGGATAGATAAATAGACAGGCACATGAGGCTTAACATCTCTATGCCTCAAGTTGATGGACGCAGGGCAGTGCATCGTAGGGCATGTTCCTATCGTACGAGGCTTGCGAGGCAATGCTTTGTTATAGGTGATGGTTACCACTTAACATCAGATGGGCCATCTGCATGTCCCATATCATCTACATAGTTAATTAAAAATATGTATATAAATACACGCCATACACATAACCCAGTTGCCCTCGGCACTCGGGTAATAATAAATAAACGAGCAACCATTGGCGTAGCTAAATGGACAAGGGCCCCGGTGCTTTGAAAAAGAATCGGGCCCTCACCCCCTCTTTCCATATAGCTTGAACTTATATTGGCCTTTAAAATAAATAATTCAAAGAAAAGTTAGTAGGCTCAAGGTTTTCTAGCTACGAGAGCTGGCTGACCCTCTCTTAAACATAAATTTAACTACTATATATTTATTTCATTAAATTTATGTTTAACAATGGAATTCCCCAAAGTCACGCCTGAATCAGTTAATGACTCTCTCTTTTCAAAGCTTAGGTTAGAGGGCCCCCTGAGCTCCGGGGCCTGGTGCACTGCCTGGCCTTACGATAGCTACGTCACTCCAAGCATCAAACTTCTTCTAATAACCGAACCCTTGTTTCCAGTGAGGCTATGCGTGGTGGAAACGAGAGGCATATTCAAGCGCAGCCAGCGGTACTGCCCTGTGCTCGACCAGGAAAACGCTGACGTGGAGTGCGTGCTTGGAACTGACAGGTAAGGCTTTCATCATCAGGGAGTGGATGTTTTCCTTCATAGTTATGGTTAGGTAAAGTTTCAACAATTTGTCCGTTCCCGACGTACTACAAAAGCGCATGTTTTTTTTCTTATAGTTTGCACCCAATAACTGTTACAATATACCTGCTAATATTATCTATGTTCTACAATAACTGCCAGCGCCATCTATTGGAATAATAAAAATTATACAAATACTGTTGTTTTATTAGGTTATGCGTCCAGTGAGAAAATTCATTAAAGCAAATAGAAAAAGTGGACATTACTGTGATATTTCGTGATAAAAATGACGTCGAACTATATTGCTAACGTTCCAAAGTTGAAAGGGCGCGAGAACTATGATGATTGGTGTTTTGTAACTAAAACATTTTATGATGAAATACTCTTACGGTCGGTTTCTGAAAGCTCGATTAAAACTAATCGGATGTCAAGTCACTCGCCATTTCAGCTATTACATCGAATTAGATAGAGATAGCGAGTGACTTGACATGCGATTAGTTTTGATCGGGCTTTCAGAAACCGGCCGCTACCCTCTCATTTAGTCGGTGAGCGCTCCATTAGCTTAAATAGTGCTAGTTGAAAAAAGAAGATCGCGGAAAAATGCGAATGCCGAAAGTTACTGCACGGAAAACCGATTCAGCGAAAGCCGTCTAACAAATCCTTAAAATTTCATTTTGATCGATACAAGTTTTCCTACACAAAAGTTTGCTTGAGCGAGCAGCGAGATGTTAAATTAGCTTTTGTCTTCGCCTTACTCTAGGTACCTTGTTTATTTTGTCTTTCGTGACAGGTTGGACTGCCTGCGACGGATCAGCAAAGGCACGGTCGATTTCGGCGTGTTCTCTCCCGAGGACCTGGTGGCCGCGCAGTGGGCGGCGCTAGACGTGCTAGTCACCAACGAGATCCGACACCAAGACAGCAGTATGTTTAATTAATTTTTTTTATACAACTAGCTGATCTCTCTCTCTTCTCTTGTCGTTTCACTAAACAGTGTGGTGAAAGGATTTTACGTACGCCTCAAGAGGCTGCTTTCGAGCACAAGTGGAGAGTCTACACAGTAAAGCAGCTTTGAAGGGCGACCGTGCGGGCATAGAAATCATTCTAATGCCCCAACGGGGCTCATGTCCTGGACATATTGTTACCCCCTAAGAACCTGTATACAACATTTATTTATTTATTTATTTATTTATTATTCACTTACACCTAGTTATAACTTTACAGATACTTATGTAATAAAGTCAAAGTCAAAATGTATTTATTCAATAAAATCACAAGGATCACTTTGAATTGAAACGTCTTAAAGCTAGGTGACTCTAGGTGCCAGTTCCACGCGACCAAAGCCTAGAAGAACAGGCAACAAACTTACGGCTTGGTTCCTACCATTCTTTTGTATGATCCTTTTACAATGTAATAATCTCTAATACTATAAGAATCAAAGTCCTGACTGACTGACTGACTGACTGACTGACTGACATATAGACAACGCACAGCCTAAACCGCTGGTCCTAGAGACTTGAAATTTGAGGAGTACATAGGTCTTATGGCGTAGAGGTGTACTAAGAAGGGATTTTTGGAAATTCAACCCCTAAGGGTGTAAAAAGGGATGAAAACGTTTGTATGAAAAATTGTATTCCTTGAACCTACAAACTTGAAACTTGGAGTACATATACTTCAAGACAAAAAAGTAGGAAATACATTTTTAGTTTTTTAAAACTACCCTTAATAAGTGTGCTAAGGGATGTAAAAGTATGTATGGGAGTTTTTTGACCGCTGGTCCTAGAGACTTGAAATTTGAAGAGTACATAGGTCTTATGGCGTAGAGGTGTATTAAGAAGGGATTTTTGGAAATTCAACCCCTAAGGGTGTAAAAAGGGATGAAAACGTTTGTATGAAAAATTGTATTCCTTGAACCTACAAACTTGAAACTTGGAGTACATATACTTCAAGACAAAAGAGTAGGAAATACATTTTTAGTTTTTTAAAACTACCCTTAATAAGTGTGCTAAGGGATGTAAAAGTATGTATGGGAATTTTTTGACCGCTGGTCCTAGAGACTTAAAACTTGAAAAGTACATAGGTCTTATGGCGTAGAGGTGTACCATGAAGGTATTTTTGGAAATTCAACCCCTAAGGGTGTAAAAAGGGATAAAAACGTTTGTATGAGAAATAGTATTCCTTGAACCTACAAACTTGAAACTTGGAGTATTTATATTTTAAGGCTAAAAAATAGGAAAGGCATTTGAAGTTTTTTAAAACTACCCTTGATAAGTGTGCAAAGGGATGTAAAAGTTTGTATGGGAGTTTTTTGACCGCTGGTCCTAGAGGCTTGAAATTTGAAGAGTACATAGGTCTTATGGCGTAGAGATGTACTAAGAAGAGTTTTTTGGAAACTCAACCCCTAAGGGTGTAAAAGGGTTGAAACCGTTTGCATGAAAAATAGTATTCCTTGAACCTACAAACTTGAAACTTGGAGTACATGTACTCCAAGGCAAAAAATAGAAAAGGCATTTTTCGTTTTTTAGAACTACCCTTAATAAGTGTGCAAAGGGATGTAAAAGTTTGTATGGGAGGTTTTTGACCGCTGGTCCTAGGGACTTGAAATTTGAAGAGTATATAGGTCTTATGGCGTAGAGGTGTATTAAGAAGAGGTTTTTGGAAATTCAACCCCTAAGGGTGTAAAAGGGTTGAAAACGTTTGCATGAAAAATAGTATTCCTTGAACCTACAAACTTGAAACTTAGTGTACATGTACTCCAAGGCTAAAAAACAGGAAAGGCATTTTTAGTTTTTTAAAACTACCCTTAATAAGTGTGCAAAGGGATGTCAATGTTTGTATGGGAGTTTTATAACGCGTGGTGCGATTGATTTATAACTTGAAGTAAAATAATTTAAAATCACGTTTTCAATATTTTAAAACCACCCCTGCAAAGGGTGCAAAAGACTGACAAAGTTTCAAGGTTTGTATGGGAGATTTTTAAAGCGTAGTGTAATTAACTTAAAACTTAAAGAAAATGTGTTCTGTGGATAAATAACAAAAAGACAGTTTGATTTTCGAAAACAACCCCTAAAACGTTACCCTCCTTCGTTGCGCTCAAGTAAAAAGGATACAACAAGGCGTCAATGTTTGTAAAGAACATTCTAAAACGGGAATCTTGAGTTGGTACGATGAAGAGATCTTAGGTTATCTACCGTGCCTGGGGATCAAAGTCGTGAAGCTGTTTCGTTTCGTTTGTTTTTGGGGTAGAAACTAGGAACAAATAAGTACATATTTTCCGTATAAGAATGTCTTTGTTGTATTTGTCATGTTTGTGCTAAACTCAGTACCTATACCTACCTACCTACCTAATATAGGTAATGTACGCCTATAGGTATCTATAGGTATATACCTGCGTAGGTATCCTACCCTAATAATATACAAATCAATGCGAAAGTTACGATGTTTGGATGTTTGTGGCTAAATTACGGCTCACCACTTCAACGCGTGCGAAGCCGCGGGAAGCCACTAGTATAATATATTATTGAAGTTTAGTGAGGCGTAGGCATACAGAAAAAGGTAAACATAATCAAATTTATAAGACAGTACACGCTACGCTTCAAACTTATAATACCTAATGCATAAATACAATCTATTAAATCAGAGAAAAATTAAAAAAACACACAATAGTACGTACTTTCTGGAAGTTTATTAGAGAAGCGTATACCGTTCCCCATAAACGAGCCATTTACCTTTTGAAGTCGAAATTTACGATTAAATACGTTACAATCTAGAACTCTAACAATATTTATATAAAAATTAGCAAAAAACAACAAAAATAGACTCATGACAGAACAAAATAATAAAAAATTAATAACAATAAAGACATACAAATAAAAATAAAAAATAATATTAAAAAATCTACTCTAATTGAGAACACGAGGCAATGTATAAATGATTATGGCGATTTCTTTGTTTTTCAGAGGAGTACGAACGCAGTGTGGTGGCGATAGTGAATCGGCGGATCCTGCCTGACTCTTCATCATCACTGCATGCTGTGCTGCGGAACAGCACCCTCTGCCATCCAGGAGTCGGATTGGACAACTTGAGGCCACTCAGCGATACTCTGTCTGGGGTAAGATAATAAAAAATAAAAAAAAGTCAAAGCCAAAGGGTATTTATTCAATAAAATCACAATGATCAACTCAAATCACTTTGATACTTACTTTGAAACGTCTTAAAGCTAGGTCGTAAAACGGTCTTTATTCAGTACAATCACAAGGATCGCTTTGAAACGTCTTATATACTAGATGAATCTACCGCCAGTTCCACGCGACCAAAGCCTAGAAGAACAGGCAACAAACTTACGGCTTGGTTCCTAGCGTTTTTTTGTATGATCCATTACAATTTTATTATGGTAGGTACCTACTTAATTGCTTATAATGAGTTTCAGTCCCAAGCTTTTTTGTCATCTTTAAAATCAGGTATTTTATATAGTAAGCTTTTGTAAAAGTTTTCTTTTTACAAGAAGAAGACCAATATTTATTTATACAAACATAAAACGTCTGTTCCAGTACCTGGAGTCCCTAGTCCTGGAGCGGTCCTGCGACCCCGCCTTGTCCCTGGCCGAGAACCGAGTCCGGGCCCTCTCGCGGTACTTCGGGAGGGCATGCCGCGCTGGACCCTGGATAGCTGACGCGCAGAGGGATAAGGAACTCAGTGAGTTTACCACTTTTACTTATATTCTTGATTCGATGTTAAGCCTCATGTGCCTGTAATTACACCGGCAACCACACTCTTCAGACGGAAACACAGCGTTGCTGCTTGGCGGCAGGAATAGGGGTTGTGGTAGTACTTCCCCGGACGAGACACACAAAGAGATATAAATTAGGTACTGTATTTTGCTGCAATATATATGCAATAAACTTGCAATAAAATAATATAATAATATGCAATAAACTTTTTACTCTCATTTCTGAGCATTGCACTGGTGGCCTAGTGGTAGTGGCCCCGCCTTCCGATCCGAAGATTGTGGGCTCAAAACCGGTCGTGCACCAATGAGTTATTCTGTTTAAAAATGTATATGCACAATGCCAGTACTCCCAAACGGTTGGCCCTCGATATAAATCCATTTTATTCAAGAGTTGCATACTATACTTTATTCATGGTGACTATTTAAGTCATGGTGACTACGTGAAAAAGAAAGATTTAAATGAAGCGAAAATAAATGAAGAAAAAAGGTAGGTTAAATTAATTAAAATAGAACACAAAACAATTTTCTAATGTCCACCAATCAAATCTCGAGGAGTTATTTGCACAAGGAGTTTGTATGCCGAGTATTCTTCGCACAAGGAATTTGTATCGAGTCTTTTTTGCGCAAGGAGTTTGTATAGCATTGAGATGGAGGACGAATGTATTGGTGTGTTCCAAATTCTAACACCAAAACCAGTGATTAAAAGAGCTTTTTATTTAATGTTTTCAGTGAATAAAATAAGCTTTTAAGAGGGGGAATGGTATAAACACTTAATTTTGTTGACTGCGTTTTATTTAGTGAAAACTTATTTTTTTATACAGTGTTGCACAACTTGCAAATGCACTCACGTCTAATCTTTATTGATCGAGTGAGCGAAGCGAACGAAGATCTTAGTTTCAACTTGGGCGATTTGGCATTTTATGTATGTATGTATGTATGTATATTTGTCTGGCCATAACTTTCGAACCGTTGATCCGATCTGCATGAAATTTGATAAGTCGATAGCTTGTACTTGAGAAATTTACTGGTAAGTATATGAGTAAAATCAGATGAAGGGTTATTAAGATATGGGGTTTTTTAAGGGGGCAAAAATAAAAAAAGTTACATAAAAAAATCAAGTTACATGACATATGAAAGGGCTTTGTTTAGACATTCCAAAACAATTTTTACTTTTTTTTTAGGACGCTCGGTTCTTGAGATAAAACAAAAAAGCTAAATTAAGATAACCAGCGATCCAAGAGCTCCCATCTCTAAGAGTTTCGTTGACATCAAGGTTTTTCTACTGGTCGGTCAGTTCCTTTGCTTTTTCTTATTTTTTTTTCTTGAAATAAATTAAAGAGGTACTCAGCTCTCATAAAATGGTGACGATGACCAGGTCTGATGATGGAGCCAAGGTCTGTTCAACGGAACTCTTCAATAAATAGGCCAATAGAGTTGAAACTTGGTTACCATACCAAGTTAGTAGGCGGTAGTCAGAAAAAAGTCCAAAGATAATGTTTGGACTTGCCTCTGACTACTACCTACTCAAAGTTTTGATGCGTTCGTCGGGTCGCATCACGAGATCTCAGTTCGGGGCGAATACCACCACGCCTTTTTCTGCCGCCAAGCAGCGTTGCTGTGTTTCGGTTTGAAGAGTATGGTTGCCGGTGTATATACAGGCACATGAGGCTTAACATCTGTATGCCTCAAGTTGATGAACGCAGGGAATCGTAGGGCACGTTCCTATCGTGCTTGACATAAGAGGCAATGCTTTGTTATAGGTGATGGTTACCACTTAACATCAGGCCATCTGCTTGTTCTTATTTTTTAAAATTCATTCGTCCACCATCTCACATAGTTCGTTCACACTCTTTCTTACGTTTCAATTCACACAGATCATTAATTTTTTTTCTCTTTTCGAATGGACTAAATGCTGGTGATCGTATGACGATTCTTACAGCGCTACCGAACAATGACGAGCACGGAAGGCGCTCAACCGGTAAAATAAGGTTGGGGCAACAAACGCAAGGGCACCGCTATGGTACGACCTCGACTTGGGCTGTTGCCAGGGTGGGGGTTTAAATCTAGTTTAGGCCCCGAGTGGGCGGGCGTTAAGGGACGTCTTCGACCTCGCCGGCGAGGTCGGTGAATCTGTATAGTGTTTACTCTGTTCGAATTGGATGACTCGATCGCTTCCGCGTCAGCGGTTGCGATCTCATCATCGGGATCACCAAGGATATGCCTTAACAGCTCATTACGTTCCGTTATCATCTTTTATACCAAGCCTGCATACAGTTTTTTTGACAGCCTTCACAGCTCAGTTGGTAGTAGCTCTGCCTTATGAGCCGTAGGCCGTGGGTTCGATCCCCACCGAGAACAAACATTTGTGTGATGAACATAGATGTTTGTTCTCTGTCTGGGTGTTATATAATATTACTAGCGGCCTGTCCCACCTTCGCATGGGTGGTCATAAATTTCTTGAACATTATAGGATAAACTTAGACCGTGGGTTCGAGCCTCGCGTCTACTTATTTCATACATTTGCGCGCGCTTCTCTTTGAGTGAGTGAAATCGCACCCCGCGCGTGACCCGTGGACTCGTTAACATTTTTAATTTCGTCATATCTTTTGAATGGAATGTCCGATTTGAAAAATTTAAGAAGTAATCTATAGGTATTGAAACCGTCTTAATTATGAAATGATTTATTTGGATAAGGATTAATACCAAGGTACAAATAAAGACCCTTTTCTAGCAGAGGCATTTCAATTATTTTTTTATAATAAATGAACACTTATTGTGACATAACTATAATAGTTAGACATATGCTGTCGCGACATTATTTTGTTCTATCTTCAATAGTTTTCGCAGCGCACGCGATGTAAGGTTTTTGTTTTCCACCTTGGGTTACATTATTGAAGTTTTAGTAAGGAACCCAGATTTTTTTGAAAATATAGTATAGCCTATGTTACTCAGGGATAATGTAGCATTCTAATGGTGAAAGAATTTTTGAAATCGGACCAGTAGTTTTTGAGCCTATTCGTTACATACAAAAATACAAAAATACAAATGTTTCCTCTTTATTGATCGAGTGAGCGAAGCGAACGAAGATCTTAGTTTCAACTTGGGCGATTTGGCATTTTATGTATGTATGTATGTATGTATGTATGTATGTTTGTCTGGCCATAACTTTCGAACCGTTGATCCGATCTGCATGAAATTTGATATGTCGATAGCTTGTACTTGAGAAATTTACTGGTAAGTATATGAGTAAAATCGGATGAAGGGTTATTAAGATATGGGGTTTTTTATGGGGGCAAAAATAAAAAAAGTTATATAAAAAAATCAAGATACATGTCATATGAAAGGGCTTTGCTTGGACATTCCAAACCAATTTTTACTTTTTTTCTGGGACGATCGGTTTTTGAGATACAACAATAAAGTTAAATTAAGATAACCAGCGATCTAAGAGCTCCCATCTCTAAGAGTTTCGTTGGCATCAAGGTTTTTCTACTGGTCGGCCCGTTCCTTTGCTTTTTCTTATTTTTTTTTCTTGAAATAAATTAAGGAGGTACTCAGTTCTTATAAAATGGTGACAACGACCAGGTCTGATGATGGAGCCAAGGTCTGTTCAACGGAACTCTTCAATGAATAGGCCAAGAGAGTTGAAACTTGGTTACCGTACCAAGTTAGTAGGCGGTAGTCAGAAAAAGTCCAAACATAATGTTTGGACTTGCCTCTGACTACCTACTCAACGTTTTGGTGCAGTCGTTGGGTAGCATCACGAGATCTCAGTTCGGGGCGAACCACTAGTGTATGTATGTATGTATGTATGTATGTATGTATGTATGTATGTATGTATGTTTGTCTGGCGATAACTTTAGAACCGTTGATCCGATCTGCATAAAATTTGATATGTCGATAGCTTGTACTTGAGAAATTTACTGGTAAGTAAATGAGTAAAATCGGATGAAGGGTTTTTGAGATATGGGGTTTTTTAAGGGGGAAAAAATAAAAAAAGTTGCATAAAAAAATCAAGTTACATGTCATATAAAAGGGCTTTGTTTGGACATTCCAAAACAATTTTTTTTTTTTTTTGAGACGCACGGTTTTTGTTATAAAACAAAAAAAGTTAAATTAAGATAACCAACGATCCAAGAGCTCCCATCTCTAAGAGTTTCGTTGACATTAAGGTTTTTCTACTGGTCGGCCAGTTACTTTGCTTTTTCTTGTTTTTTTTTCTTGAAATAAATTAAGGAGGTACTCAGTTCTCATAAAATGGTAACGACGACCAGGTCTGATGATGGACTCAAGGTCTGTTCAACGGAACTCTTCAGTAAATAGTCCAATAGAGTTGAAACTTGGTTACCATACCAAGTTAGTAGGCGGTAGTCAGAAAAAAGTCCAAAGATAATGTTTGGACTTGCCTCTGACTACTACCTACTCCAAGTTTTGATGCGTTCCTCGGGTCGCATCACGAGATCTCAGTTCGGGGCGAACTACTAGTAATATTAGTGTAGATAAGTATGAATATACAAAAAAAAGTATATAAGTAGTATAACAGCTATCTGGTTCCCATATCACAAGCTTTGGCTTAGTTCGGGGCGAGATAGTGCTGTGTGGAATGTCCACCAATATTTATTTATTTATTATTGATCGAGTGAGCGAAGCGAACGAAGATCTTAGTTTCAACTTGGGCGATTTGGCATTTTATGTATGTATGTATGTATGTATGTATGTATGTATGTTTGTCTGGCGATAACTTTAGAACCGTTGATCCGATCTGCATGAAATTTGATACGTCGATAGCTTGTACTTGAGAAATTTACTGGTAAGTATATGAGTAAAATCGGATGAGGGGTTTTTGAGATATGGGGTTTTTTAACAGGGCAAAAATAAAAAAAGTTACATAAAAAAATCAAGTTACATGTCATATGAGAGGGCTTTGTTTGGACATTCCAAAACAATTTTTACTTTTTTTTTGAGACGCTCTGTTTTTGAGATAAAACAAAAAAAGTTAAATTAAGATAACCAGCGATCCAAGAGCTCCCATCTGTAAGAGTTTCGTTGACATCAAGGTTTTTCTACTGGTCGGCCAGTTCCTTTGCTTTTTCTTATTTTTTTTTCTTGAAATAAATTAAGGAAGTACTCAGGTCTCATAAAATGGTGACGTCGACCAGGTCTGATGATGGAGCCAAGGTCTGTTTAACGGAACTCTTCAATAAATAGGCCAATAAAGTTGAAACTTGGTTACCATACCAAGTTAGTAGGCGGTGGTCAGAAAAAAGTCCAAAGATGTTTGGACTTGCCTCTGACTACTACCTACTCAAAATTTTGATGCGTTCGTCGGGTTACATCACGAGATCTCAGTTCGGGGCGAACTACTAGTTATTTGTTTTTTTATCGTTACAGAGAGTAAGTATTCGTCTCTGTGCGCGGCGTGCGGTGCACCGGCGCGCTGCGCGGCGCAGGACCGGTACTGGGGCGCGAGCGGCGCGCTGCAGTGCGCGGCGGACGGCGCCGGCGACGTCGCCTGGGCCGAGTACGA
Source organism: Chloroclysta siterata (assembly GCA_932294275.1). Lineage (NCBI taxonomy): Eukaryota > Metazoa > Arthropoda > Insecta > Lepidoptera > Geometridae > Chloroclysta > Chloroclysta siterata. The sequence goes on from OW028595.1 coordinate 7,783,037, forward strand.
TGACGTCAGCCAGTTCTTCGGGGTAAGTATGACGAAGAAAGTCAAAGTCAAAGTCGATACATCGATTTTTATCGATACATGTTTTTTCCTACTCAGATGAAAAGAAAAGAAAGAAAAGATGGATGGAGTGTGTGAAAGATGACATGAGTAAGAAAGGAGTGAGTGAGCACTGAGGTGACGTATGATAGAGGAGAGTGGAAGAAGAAAACCTGTTGTGCCGACGCCCTGCAGCGTGGGATGAGGACAGGAAGATGATGATGATGATGATGATGACATGTTTTCCTACTCTAAGAGCTGATTTCACCATGCTCTGTTAGTTACTAATCAAGGATTAACAGGCAGTTAAATCTAACCTTAGATGTCGAACGCGTACATTTTGACATATTTAACGGCCCTTTAATCCTTGTTAATTTAGAGCATGGTGAAATCAGCTCTAAAGTTTGCTTTACCTTTCTGTTTGAAGAGTGTGGTTGCCGGTGTAATTACAGGCACATGACATGAGGCTTAGGCCTGATTTCACCATGCTCTCATAGATTAACAAAGGATTAAAAGTCCGACAGACCATGCGGTGAAACTGGCCCTTAACATCTGTACGGACTACAGCGGCTATCAAAATATATTAAAAACACAATTTTTTTCATTATTTAGCCTATTTAGAGCCACTGCTAATACATTGTAACAAGGATCATACGAAAGAGCGGTAGGAACCAAGCCGTAAGTTTGTTGGCTGTTCTTCTATATAGGCTTTGGTCGCGTGGAACTGGCACCTAGAGTCACCTAGCTTTAAATCACTTTGAAACGTCAAAGTGATCCTTGTGATTTTATTGAATAAATATCCTTTGACTTTGACTTTGCTGGGCAAAGGCCTCCCTCAAGGACTACGTACTCTTATAAAACTTTTTCATCGTTTTCAGCTGCAAAAGCTAGCACGCGACACTAACTCGTACCCTCCATACAACGCACTCGCGTACCTCTGTCGTGATGGAACTTGGCGGCCAGTTGGAACGGACCCTTGCATCTGGTTACATCGACCTTGGAATGTCGTTGTTGCTAAACGGTAACTCAATTTTCTTTTTTTCCTTTTTTTTAATTTAGTTTGGCGATTTTATCCACTATTGTATCACGGCACTACCAAATAAAAATAAACGCATCACAAAAAAATAGATTAGATCAGAAAATTCTTTATTGCAAATTCTTAATTGTATACATATTGCTGACGGACCACGCCGCTTGACAGATAAAGATTAATGGACGGCAAGTCAGAGCAATTTGTTTGGATAGCAGTTTTTCACTTATTAAGCCGTAATTTCGTTGCCTGTTCTTCTAGGCTTTGGTCGCGTGGAACTGGCACCTAGAGTCACCTGGCTTCAAGACGTTTCAAAGTGATCCGCGTGATTTTATTGAATAAATACCTTTTGACTTTGACTTTGACAATAATCCCACGTCTGATCGGTTGGATTGAGGCTTCTTCAGTTACTGGGTTAATAAACTGCTACCTATTGCACAGTTAGTGACCCAGTAGGTGACAATATCTGTTTGAAGCCTGAATCGAACATATCAATAAATTTTAATTTGTCTCCTAATTTGTATAAATTAACATTAGTTTTTTAAGGTTCTATTTCTGTGTGGTAAGTACTAATAAATTGGATTATTTTGATCTGAAATAAATAATAATACAAATATGAGATGTCCTAGAAAAAAAAGTATAAATGGTTTTGGAATGTCCAAACAAAGCCCTTTCATATGACATGTAACTTGATATTTTTGTGCAACTTTTTTTATTTTTGCCCTCTTAAAAATCCCATATCTTAATAACTCGTCATCCGATTTAACTCATATACTTATCAGTAAATTTCTCAAGTACAAGCTATCGCTTACCAAATTTCATGCAGATCGGATCAACGGTCCTAAATTTATCGCCAGACAAACATACATACATACATAAAATGCCAAATCGCCCAAGTTTTTTGAGATCTTCTAAGATCTTCGTTCGCTTCGCTCACTCGATCAAATATATAATACAAGCTGGTGCCCGTGACTTCGTCTGCGTAGGATTAGTCACACAATATCTTTATTAATTGTAGCCTATGTGTCATTCTGATGTATAAGCTATATTATTGTAAAGTTTCATTAAAATCCATTCAGTAGTTTTTACGTGATAGAGTAACAAACATCCATCCATCCATACTTACAAACTTTCGCGTTTATAATATTAGTTAGGATAAGGATAACCCAGACAGAGAAAAAACATCTATGTTCATCACACAAATGTTTGTTCTGTGTGATCGAACCCACGGCCTACGGCGCAGAAGGCAGAGCTACTACCAAATGAGCTGCGAAGGCTGTCTTACTTCAATGTTTCGCCTTTCTTTGCAGAAAAGCCGCCGCCGCGGTCGCCACACTCACAGCAACTCTCACCAACGCCTCCGCCGTGGTGGACACGCACTGGGCCGGTGCTTTGGTCCAGCTGCTGGACAGCAGCACGGCTCTGCGGGACGCCCTCACTCCTCCGCTACCAGCCGCCGACTACCTGGCCGGTGCTAAGGGTTTCAGGGAGGCTTATAGTCAGGGGGGCTGTGATCCACCGAGGTAAGGCCACTCTGGTAGTTTCTAATCAAAGATTAACAGACCGTTAAATCTAACCATAGCTGTCAAACGCATACATTTTGACATATCTGATTTCACCATTCTCTGTTACATTAACAAAGGATTAAAGGGCCGTTAAATCTAACCTTAGATGTCAAACGCGTACATTTAGATATATTTAACGGCCCTTTAATCCTTTGTTAATCTAAGAGACCATGGTGAAATCAGCTCTTAGTATTTAAATATGATTTAAATAGGTTAGTAGTAAAATATATATTTACATATTTATTTTATTTGTCCTCTCACGTCTTCTATACCTCTTACAGATACATAACATTCTGCACGACATCCCTGCTAGAGAAGAACAAGTGCGAGTGGCTCGCCGAAGCAGGCGCGGTGTACGGAGTAGCTCCTCCATTGCAGTGCTCGCTGGAGACCAGCCGAGAGGCGTGTATGAAGGCAATAGGGTCTGGTGGCGCTGATATCGCTGTAGGGGATAGTGACTGGCTTGTTAAAGGCAGCAGGTGAGGACCAATATCACTACATAGTATAAAACAAAGTCGCTTTCTCTGTCCCTATATCCCTAAATGCTTAAATCTTTAAAACTACGCAAAGGATTTTGATGCGGTTTTTTTATAGAAAGAGTGATTCAAGAGGATGTTTTATATGCATAATACAAGCATAATCTCTTAGGGATAACCCACAATAACCGTGCGAAGCCGGAGCGGGGCGCTAGTGTAATATAAATGCTATTATAGCATAGCAGAATTTATGGAAGACGATGTAATAAGTGGGAAAGAAAATGGATGTTTGCAACACCAGAGGTGTCACACGCGCGTTGATGGCCTTTTAAATGTTATAGAACGCCTTTTTTGAAAAACCCCATACTGTATTCTCCAGGGAAAACATCCTTTCCAAACAGTGTGGTGAACACTGCTTTTAGTTGATGGGATGGCAGTGACTCGTATGGTGCGTGAATATAAACCTCCGCCACTCACACTTGTCTTTAAGAGTAGTAGAGCTCTTTGTGTGTGTCTCGTCCGGGTGCGTACTACCAGCACGCCGCCTTCTGCCGCCAAGCAGCAACGCTGTGTCTCCGATTGAAGAGTGTGCTTGCCGGTGTCATTACAGCCACATGAGGCTTAACATCTGTATGCCTCAAGTTGATGGACGCAGGGCAGTGTATCGTAGGGCACGTTCATATCGTGCGTGACTTACAAGGCAATGCTCTGTTATAGCTGATGATTACCACTTGTCATCAGGTGGGCCCCCTGCTTGTTCCATCAGCTGGTTGCATAAAAAAATTAAAAAAACCCTACAGAAAGCAAGATGGAACCGAGTTTGCTGCCATTTCATTTAACATCTAGAACACTAAGATCTCAGACACAATAAAATGTGTATCGAGGTTGTTATTATGAGGTTTGTATGCGGGCGCTGGTGTTTGGTGGCGATGTCTGATGTCGCTGTGGGGGATAGTGACTGGCTTATGAAAGGCAGCAGGCGAGGACCAACATGGAACCGACGGCTGCCAGTTCTTAGCTTCTTCTAACAGTGGGGTGAAAGAATTTTAAGTGCGTCTCTAAGAGGCTTTTCGATGAGTCCTTAACTTGGCTTTTGGAAGTCCAGGATCTGAGACAGTAAAATGTATATTATTTGTGAGCACCGGTCTTCGGTTTGACTCGAACAGAAATTAATTCAAAAATGTATGTGCACAGCGCCAGTACTCTCAAACGGTGAAGGAAAACATCATGAGGAAAATGCATGTCGTATAGAACCTAAAAAGTTCTAAAACATGTGTCAAGTGCTCGAAAGAAGCCGGCGCACTTAAAATCCTTTCACCACACTGTTTCGAAAGAAACTAGCGACACGAGAAGAGAGAGCGAGATTGATAAATAAATAAAATCTTCTTTCTTTACAGGGACTTTTCAATATCGCCTCTTCTGCACGAAATGACGCCAATCATCGAAAAAACGAACACTATAATCGCGTACGTCAAAAAGGGCGGCAAAATAACCAAGATGGCGGATTTGCGGGACAAGCGAGCCGCTTTCCCGCGCTACGACGGAATGGCATGGCACGCCGCGCTGTCATACGTCACAGAAAAAGAAAAAATATCGTGCAAGGAGTTTGCTAGTGGATTCTTCAAGGAGGTCTGTGCTCCGGGCGCTGAGGGGGTATTGGAAAATGGAAAGAACTGCTACGAAGATGGAGAAGAGGAAGCGCTTACGTCACTTTTGGAGGGAAAAAGCGATGTGGCGTTTATTGATATGGCAACTTATAAGATGCTGTCAGGTTAGATTTTACTCAATTTTTGTAACCAATTTAATAAGAGCCACTACACCGTGATGCTTTGTATTCGAATCTTTTAATTTTTCACACCTACATGTCTTTTGATTTCTGGTCATCCACTTTATGCACCAATTCTTTTTAATAAAAAAAATTTGGTACTTATGTGCAAAAATACTAATGTTCTCAAACGGCAAAAAAAACATCGTGTGGAAACCATCCTAGCAGCGGCAATTAGCTTGCAACCTGTCACGTATGGAATACCAACTACTGAAAAATATAGACATGCCAAATGCACATTTTGGGCGTGTCTCTGACTATCCTACGCATCCTCAAAGGATCTCTAGTAGGTACCACTACCTACCAAAACATCTCAGAGATGTCTACCGTGCCGGATGATCCCCATCATAATCGCCAGCGTGAGCGTATTTATTTTGCATCTAAGAAATCTAAGTACCTAACTCCTTTTTTTAATACATTTTTTTTGTTGCAGACAATCAAACATCGAAAGCAAAATTACAAGAAATAGTTCCTCTTTGTCCTGAGGAGAATCCAAAATACTGTTACATCAGCTGGTCGGCCATTGGACACGTGTTTGCCGCCAAAAATGTAACCGCAATGAGACGACAGGAGATAATCAACGTCCTAGGAAACCTAGATCAGCTGTTCGGTAGAAATTATCCATTCAGAAAACCTATGTTCTCGATGTACGGTGCATTTAACCATAAACTCGATTTGTTGTTCCATAGTAATACCAAAAATCTGTCCCACGATATCATATTTAGAACGCCTCCTTACAATTCCATGCCTTTGAATTTCGAACGTAAATTTTTGAATTTAGCAGACTTTACTTGTAGTTTTGGCGGGAACTCGACGCCATCTTTGATAGTTTTGGTTGTGAGTTTAGTTATTGTGATTATTGGTTTTTAAGTACTTTATAAGTAAACATTTAATTAAAGAAATTCGAATTATCTCATACAATGTTTTATTTATTGCAAAAATCTTTCATGCATTCGTTTTTTGATCGAGTGAGCGAAGCGAACGAAGACTCTAGTTTCAACTTGGGCGATTTGGCATTTTATGTATGTATGTATGTTTGTCTGGCCATAACTTTCGAACCGTTGATCCGATCTGCATGAAATTTGATAAGACGACAGCTTGTACTTGAGAAATTTACTGGTAAGTATATGAGTAAAATCGGATGAAGGGTTTTTAAGATATGGGGTTTTTTATGGGGGCAAAAATAAAAAAAGTGACTTAAAAAAATCAAGTTACATGTCATACGAAAGGGCTTTGTTTGGACATTCCAAAACAATTTTTACTTTTTTTTCTGAGACGCTCGGTTTTTGAGATACAACAAAAAAGTTTAATTAAGATAACCAGCGACCCAAGAGCTCCCATCTCTAAAAGTTTCGTTGGCATCAAGGTTTTTCTACTGGTCGGCCAGTTACTTTGTTTTTTTTATTTATTTTTCTTGAAATAAATTAAGGAGGTACTCAGTTCTCATAAAATGGTGACAACGACCAGGTCTGATGATGGAGCCAAGGTCTGTTCAACGGAACTCTTCAATAAATAGGCTAATAGAGTTGAAACTTGGTTACCGTATCAAGTTAGTAGGCGGTAGTCAGAAAAAAGTCCAAACATAATGTTTGGACTTGCCTTTGACAGCCACATACTCAAAGTTTTGGTGCGTTCGTCGGGTCGCATCACGAGATCTCAGTTCGGGGCGAACTACTAGTAATATTTTATTGTAATTCCATGGCTCAGTCCATTTTGCCTATGGAATGTGACTTCACGCAGCGTGGAATCATCGTTTGACTGATAACGATAACGTATCGCTGTTTAAATATAATGTGATCAATATGTTCCGAGAATCTAGGATATATTATTCATGAATACCAATTGCAAGAAATAGCGGATGTGTTTCATTAATTCGTTCTTTTTATGATAATTAAAGCGGAAGTGACGTAGCTGCGTAGGTACGTAGCAGGGCTCGTCCGGGGAAGTAGTACTACCACCATGCTTTTTTCTGCCGCCAAGCAGCAAGCAACGCTGTGTTTCGGTTTGAAGAGTGTGGTTGCCGGTGTTGAATTACAGGCACACGAGGCTTAACATCTGTATGCCTCAAGTTGATGGACGCAGGGTAGTACATCGTAGGGCACGTTCCTATAGTGTGTCACTTACGAGGTAATGCTTTGTTATACATGGTTACCACTTAACATCAGGTGGGACATATGACAGAATGCATTAAGATGCGATAGGATACGAAAGGATGCGAAAAGATACGAAAATTGTTCTTCCTAGCTAAATTAAATCTATGGGCCAGGCCTTTGTCAGGTGTGGACTTAAATAAAATAAAAAAAACAACAGCCCAAATGTTTTTTCAAAGTAAATTGAAGAGGTTTTTGTTGGAGAAGTGTTCCTATTCCGTGGAAGAGTTATTGTTCTGGAAATAGTTTGACATTTGTTTATTTTGTGATATTCGTTATTTAAATTCCATTACTTAATTAATTAGGTAATATGTTATACTCTTTATTGTATTCATTATTTAGTTATAAGTTGACATTCAATTACGATTATGAAAAAATTGTTTGTGAATAAATAAATTGAAATTGACTTCTTCATACTGATGATGATGGTATGATAGATGCTGATTTTAAATTTATTTTATAGATTTATACTTCATAACATACGTGTAAATCTATCTTTTCCAGGTAAGTAAAGTGTCGCTGATAAAAAAATCACCTAGAAAACACAACACAAAATATGATACTAAAATAAACGCTTATACGTACACAAATAACGCAATACATTATGTACTCTACTATGTTTTTATAAGTAGCTTTAACTATGTTATCTTAAAACAGCTTAGAAACCAAGGTTACAATAACCGTTGTATGCTGGTATAAAGAACGCGACCTAGCAATGCCCCTTGCGGGACGCTCGCCAAATCCTGACGCACCGTTATCGTTATCAGCACGTTATATCACCCACCTTTACACTGAATTTCGAAATATTGATAAGATACGCAGCAAACACTACAGAAACCTTTTAAATAAGTTAATACATTGCTGTGCACCTTATCGAAAGCATTGGTTGGGTCCAGTTCGGGTGCGGTCAGGACTATTGGTCCTATTACTTGTTAAGTGCTAAGTGTGTGTGCCAAAATGGAGTTCAAAGCACTGTTGTTGACGTTTTTGATGATCGGCTGTGTGGCAGCTCAAAATTGTAAGTAAATTACCTGGTGTTATGTAATACTTGCCTCGTTTTTATCAACTGGTTATCAGAGCCTTAGTGGTTTGTTATCTGGATGGAAAACTAATTTTAAGGGTGACTAGGTTACCTACTTTATGTATATTTTAGACTAGATGACCACAGTTAAACAGGTAAGAACGTAAATGCGCCAACATAAATAACAGCGAGCGAGCAAAAGATCTATGTAAAAGATAAAAAACTGAAATGAGGTTATGATGAAACGAGGTCGACTTAGTTTAAAGGTTTAGCAAGCTAAAATTGCCGGCCGGCCATGTTTGCCGTAGAACCGACAAGCGTTGAAATTTGTTTCAACAACTTCTCCTTTTTTTATACAACAAACTGATGGAACAAGCAGATGGCCCACCTTATGATAAGTGGTAACCATCACCTATAACAAAGCAACAATGTTATAGTACTCAATATGTTTGCCTATTTTTTACGAGCAAGACTGAGCTCATTGTGAAGGGCTCGTCCGGGGAAGTACTACCACCATGGCCTTTTTCTGCCGCCAAACTGTGTTGTTGTGATTCGGTTTGAAGAGTGCTGTATCTCAAGCAGTACAAGCAGATGGCCCATCTGATGATAAGTGGGAACCATCACCTATAACAGAGCATTGCCTCGAAAGTCACGCACGATAGGAACGTGCCTTATGATGCACTACCCTGTGTCCATCAACTTAAGGCATACAGATGTTAAGCCTCATGTGCCTGTATTTACACCAGCAACCACACTCTTCAAAGCGAAACACAGCAACGCTGGCGGCAGAAAAAGGCGTGGTGGTAGTACTTCCCCGGACGAACCACACAAAAAGAGCTCTTCTACTCTTAAACTCTCTACCTATGCCTTTATTTGATCGACGCAGGGCAGTGCATCGTAGGGCACGTTCCTAACGTGCGTGACTTGCGAGGTAATGCTTTGTTACAGGTGATGGTTACCACTTGACATTAGGTGGGCCATCTGCTTGTTTGATCAGCAAGTAAGTAGTTAAAAAAAAAGTATGATGAATGGTATCTACCTTTCATCGTTCATTGTATCAAATAGAAAATGTATGACTCATATTAGTAGCAAGGTGAGGCATTTATCTATATTGTCGCCACTATCAATGTACCTATCAATGTTTCCAAGAATTACATTTAAAGTCAGTTGCTTAAGGCGAATGGCTACCCTGATACTAGCGCCACTACATATTTTATTTAATCATTACGTTATACACAGGAATTATCAAAAATTCGGACCGCGCATAGACGATACCTATTACAAGCTTTTTTTTAATGTATCTGTAATAGTTTTGTCATTAAAAAAAAGCTTGTGATAGGTATCGTGTACGCGCGGTCCGATTTTTTGATAATTCCTTTGTATAGCGTAATGATAAAATAAAATATGTAGTGGCGCTAGTATCGGGGTAGCCATTCGCCTTAAGTTGTGTACATATGGACATAGAAAGACATTTATTTGACATTTAATTTTAAACACACACTACCTGTACAACGTGTAACATAATACCCCTATAACCCCGGAAGCAGGGTGTTCTACAGGTCATGGCGAACAACTATTGTTATAAGACTTTTGAAATTTCGAAGTTTTTCATTCATCAAATGCCTCTTAAACTTTCCTCCAAAATGAAACTAACACAACATGACGCAGCCCTATTTACAGCTGTTTTTTGACCTTTAATTGTGAACTGAATAGGTAACAGAACTGCCACCTATTAGATATTATTATTATTACCAAGGTCACGTACACATTATCAGGGTTGTTCTAATTTCTGAGACAATATTAATTTAACTTTTGTATAGGAATTTCGAAAAATAAGTATTACAATTTAGAACACGTCAAAGTATTCCAGTGCTTGGTCTGATCACTTGGTCTTTGGCCTTATAGGGGTAATATTTTACACATTGTATATGTGCATATGTACATGCATACAAAACAATAAATGAAAGAATATTAAACACTAGCGGCCTGTCCCAGCTTCGCATGGGTGGTCATAAATTTTTTGAACATTTTAGGATAAACTTAGACCGTGGGTTCGAGCCTCGCATCTACTTATTTCATACATTTGCACGCGCTTCTCCTTGAGTGAGTGAAATCGCACCCCGCGCGTAAACCGTGGACCCGTAAACATTTTTAATTTCGTCATATCTTTTGAATGGAATGTCCGATTTGAAAAATTTAAGAAGTAATCTATAGGTATTGAAACCGTCTTAATTATGAAATGATTTATTTGGATAAGGATTAATACCAAGGTACAAATAAAGACCCTTTTCTAGCGGAGGCATTTAAATTAATTTTTTATAATAAAAGAACACTTATTGTGACATAACTATAATAGTTAGACATATGCTGTCGCGACATTTTTTGTAGATGATAACGTGTTCTACAAAATCGTAGTACATTATTTTGTTCTATCTTCAATAGTTTTCGCAGCGCACGCGATGTAAGGTTTTTTGTTTTCCACCTTGGGTTACATTATTGAAGTTTTAGTAAGGATCCCTGATTTTTTTGAAAATATAATATAGCCTATGTTACTCAGGGATAATGTAGCATTCTAATGGTGAAAGAATTTTTGAAATCGGACCAGTAGTTTTTGAGCCTATTCGTTACATACAAAAATACAAAAATACAAAAATACAAAAATACAAAAATACAAAAATACAAAAATACAAAGTTTACCTCTTTATAATATTAGTGTAGATATATTACTTACAGTCTGTAGGTTTTTGTGTGCTGTAGCAGTAAAAGAAGTCAAGAGTAGTAGAGCTCTTTGTGTGTGGCTCGTCCGGGTGCGTACTACCACGCCTTTTTCTGCCGCCAAGCAGCGTTGCTGTGTTTCGGTTTGAAGAGTGTGGTTGCCGGTGTAATTACATACACATGAGGCTTAACATCTGCATGCCTTAAGTTGATGGACGCAGGGCAGTGCACGTTCCTATCGTGCGTGACTTACGAGGCAATGCTTTGTAGGTGATGGTTATCACTTAACAGCAGGTGGGCCATCTGCTTGTTCCATCAGCTAGTTAGATAAAAAAAAGGGTCTCGACTCAGAGTAACATTCATATTTTACACCCGTTTAAGTTGAGTCAGTTTGTGTTTATAAGAGAATTGGCACCATTAATCTAACATTTTCATTTACAATACGTAAATATATCTTCTCACATCTCTTCATGTTTATATACCACTAGTAGTTCGCCCCGAACTGAGATCTCGTGATGCGACCCGATGAACGCATCAAAACTTTGAGTAGGTAGTTGTCAGAGGCAAGTCCAAACATTATCTTTGGACTTTTTTCTGACTACCGTCTACTAACTTGGTATGGCAACCAAGTTTCAACTCTATTGGCCTATTTATTGAAGAGTTCCCTTGAACAGACCTTGGCTCCATCATCAGACCTGGTCGTCCTCACCATTTTATGAGAACTAAGTACCTCCTTAGTTTATTTCAAGAAAAAAAAATACGAAAAAGCAAAGGAATTGACCGACCAGTAGAAAAACCTTGATGTCAACGAAACTCTTGGAGATGGGAGCTCTTGGATCGCTGGTTATATTAATTTAACTTTTTTTGTTTTATTTCAAAAACCGAGCGTCCCAAAAAAAAAGTAAAAATTGTTTTGGAATGTCCAAACAAAGCCCTTTCATATGACATGTAACTTGATTTTTTTATGTAACTTTTTTTATTTTTGCCCTCTTCAAAAACCCCATATCTCAAAAACCCCTCATCCGATTTTACTCATATGAGTAAGTATGTATGTATGTATGTATGTATGTTTGTCTGGCGATAACTTTAGAACCGTTGATCCGATCTGCATGAAATTTGATATGTCGATAGCTTGTACTTGAGAAATTTACTGGTAAGTATATACTTACCAGTAAATTTCTCAAATTCAAAAATTCTGAAATTTGATATGTCGATAGCTTGTACTTGAGAAATTTACTGGTTTACATACATACATACATACATACATAAAATGACAAATCGCCCAAGTTGAAACTAAGATCTTCATTCGCTTCGCTCACTCGATCAACTAGTAGTTCGCCCCGAACTGAGATCTCGTGATGCGACCCGACGAACGCATCAAAACTTTGAGTCGGTAGTAGTCAGAGGCAAGTCCAAACATTATCTTTGGACTTTTTTCTGACTACAGCCTACTAACTTGGTATGGTTACCAAGTTTCAACTCTATTGGCCTATTTATTGAAGAGTTCCGTTGAACAGACCTTGGCTCCATCATCAGACCTGGTCGTCGTCACCATTTTATGAGAACTGAGTACCTCCTTAAATTATTTTAAGAAAAAAAAATAAGAAAAATCAAAGGAACTGGCCGACCAGTAGAAAAACCTTGATTTCAACGAAACTCTTACAGATGGGAGCTCTTGGATCGCTGGTTATCTTAATTTAACTTTTTAAATTTTATCTCGAAAACCGAGCGTCCCAAAAAAAAAGTAAAAATTGTTTTGGAATGTCCAAACAAAGCCCTTTCATATGACATGTAACTTGATTTTTTTATGTAACTTTTTTTATTTTTGCCCTCTTAAAAAACCCCATATCTCAAAAACCCTTCATCCGATTTTACTCATCTACTTACCAGTAAATTTCTCAAGTACAAGCTATCGACATATCAAATTTCATGCAGATCGGATCAACGGTTCTAAAGTTATCGCCAGACAAACATACATACATACATACATACATACATACATACTTACATACATACATAAAATGCCAAATCGCCCAAGTTGAAACTAAGATCTTCGTTCGCTTCGCTCACTCGATCAACTACTTAGGGGGGCTGGTAGAAAATTCTGCATTAAACCCTCCTTTTGTGCTTTAACTTTGTGTTTTGTTCAATAAATGATAAGTAAATAAATAAGAGCACCGGTAGTCGGAGAGACCTTAGCCTTTCGATATTCCGGTATTCCGATGGTCGTGGGTTCAAAACCGGTCGTGCACCAAAGCGTTTTTCTGTTCTAAAATGTATGTGCTCCCAGTACTCTTAAATGCTTACGAAAAACATCGTGAGGAAACCGGCATGTAGAGTACCTACAAAGATCAAAAACATGTGTCAAGTGCTCAAAAGAAGGCTCTTTTAAAAAAAAAAAAATTGTTATTTATTCAGATGTTAATAGATCCATTTTAACTTAAAAATTTAAAAATAACACATAAATTAGTAGCAATAATAACAATCAAACAATTTAAATCTAACATTGGTAAACATTTTTTGTACTACAGTTATTAAACAATAAATAATTTCTGATTTCTGATTTCATGAAGTAGGTAGGAACACCAGAAGGTAATGTACTGCGCACTAGCAAGAAGGTTGCTATAATGCCTTTAGTTTATTTAATAAACTTGTCCAGCATTCGGGTTAATAAGTTCCACAGAGTACTTTGTTATAACTGATAAGTTCTGACACCCAGTAAAATTGTAATGGACTGTCCCATCTGCCAGCCAGTACCCTGAGTATCTTATTGGAGCTAGCCAACATTCTTTGAGGTGCATTTATAATCCTTTCACTCAAACTAACACGACAAGAAGAAGAAGCGACTTTAATTGCTTACTTGTTTCACAGATAAAGTATGCATATCGTCCAACTCTGGAGGAGTATGCCAAAGCTTGGAGACAGGAAACAGCCAAGCAGCGTGTGAGACTGTCGGGTCAAGGTAAGCTGTTAAACTCAGCAATCTGAAGAGTTCCACTCGACATAGGTAGTAGGTCTTTTGAGGCGTCCATTAATTACGTGAGGCGTTTAGGGGGGTCGAGCAGAACCTCACCCGATCTCACGTGAGGGGGAGGTCTTGCCAGATATCACGTAATTTTTTTCCCGCGATAAGCAGTGTAAAATCACACGTAAAATACCCATTTTACTGAAAATCTATAATTTCAAGGTCGAACTTAGAAAAATAATTTACCAAATTATGTTTTTTTAATTAATCCAACGCTATCAATACATTGTAAAAGGATCATACAAAAGAACGGTAGGAACCAAGCCGTAAGTTTGTTGGCTGTTCTTCTAGGCTTTGGTCGCGTGGAACTGGCACCTAGAGTCACCTAGCTTTAAGACGTTTCAAAGTGATCCTTGTGGTTTTATTGAATAAATACCTTTTGACTTTGACTTTGACTTTGACAAGCACATATTAATTAATAACATGAAGATACTAATTTTGAAAATATCACGTCAGAATCTCACTTTGCCATATGACCTTTTCTGTACAATTTTTTTTACTGATTTCTTCAAAAAAAAACAGTTTAAAAGACGGAACCTTGGACGAAAAATCATGGTTGCATACCAAATCTCTGCTTCAGAGTGGACTGTGCGCTGAAACTGTGGCGTGGCGAGGCTGACATCGGCTACTTCTCTGAAGAGGAGGTGCTTCTGTTAGCGCAGCAGCTGCCTAACGATAACCGTGTGGTGGCCACCGTCAGGAATGTCGACCGAATGGGTAAGAGTAGTAGAGCTCTTGTGTCTATCTAGTCCGGGTGCGTACTATCACCACGCCTATTTCTGCTGCCAAGTAACAACGCTGTGTTTTCCGTTTGAAGGGTGTGGTTGCCGGTGAAATAACAGGCACATGAGGCTTGTTTATGCCTCAAGTTGATGGACGCATGGCAGTGCATCGTGACACGTTCCTATCGAGCGTGATTTACGAGGAAATGCTTTGTTATAGGTGATGGTTACCACCATGGTGAGCCATCTGCTTGTTCTATCAGATAGTAGTAAAAAAACACACGAAAGAATGGTAGGAACCAAGCCGTAATTACCCAAACGGCCTGACGCTTCGGAAAACAAGAAAAAAAAACTCAGAATTGGGGTACAAGTTCTTCTAGGCTTTGGTTGCGTGGAACTGGCACCTAGATTCACCAAGCTTTAAGATGTTTCAATGTTTCAAATGGCAAAAAAATCAACAATAACTGTTTTTTAACAATGCAACGAACCAAATTCGCAATTCCAGCCAAAAATAGACAAGAATTTCACTAATGTTCTTTCTGTTATTTTATTCATATACTAGTGGCTTCCCGCTTCGCACGCGTTGAAGTGGTGAACCGTGATTGAACCACAAACATCCAAACATCGTAACTTTCGCATTGATTTGTATATTACTAGTAGTTCGCCTCGAACTGAGATCTCGTGATGCGACCCGACGAACGCATCAAAACTTTGAGTACGTAGTAGTCAGAGGCAAGTCCAAACATTATTTTTGGACTTTTTTCTGACTACCGCCTACTAACTTGGTATGGTTACCAAGTTTCAACTCTATTGGCCTATTTATTGAAGAGTTCCGTTGAACAGCCCTTGGCTGCATCATCAAACCTGGTCGTCGTCACCATTTTATGAGAACTGAGTACCTCCTTTATTTATTTCAAGAAAAAAAATTAAGAAACAGCAAAGGAATTGACCGACCAGAAGAAAAACCTTGATGTCAACGAAACTCTTAGAGATGGGAGCTCTTGGATCGCTGGTTATTTTAATTTAGCTTTTATTATTTTATCTCAATAAGCGAGCGTCACAAAAAAGAAGTAAAAATTGTTTTGGGATGTCCAAGCAAAGCCCTTTCATATGACATGTAACTTGATTTTTTTATGTAACTTTTTTTATTTTTGCCCCCTTAAAAAACCCCATATCTCAAAACCCCTTCATCCGATTTTACTCATATACTTACCAGTAAATTTCTCAAGTACAAGCTATCGACATATCAAATTTCATGCAGGTCGGATCAACGGTTCTAAAGTTATCGCCAGACAAACATACATACATACATACATACATACATACATACATACATACATACATACATACATACATACATACATACATAAAATGCCAAATCGTCCAAGTTGAAACTAAAGATCTTCGTTCGCTTCGCTCACTCGATCAATAATTAGGGTAGGATTTTAAATACGTACTATTATTAGGGTAGGATTTTAAATACCTACGTAGGTATAAGGGATACCTATAGGCGTACATTACCTATATTAGGTAGGTAGGTATAGGTACTGAGTTTAGCACAAACATGACAAATACAACAAAGACAACCTTACACGGAAAATATGTACTTATTTGTTCCTAGTTTCTACCCCAAAAGCAAACGAAACGAAACAGCTTCACGACATTGATCCACAGGCACGGTAGATAGGTACCCTCAGATCTCTTCGTACCAACTCAAGATTCCCGTTTTTAGAACATTGACGCCTCGTTGTAGGTATTCTTTTTACTCGAGCGCAACGAAGGAGGGTAACGTCTTTATGTTATTAATCCACAGAACACATTTTCTTTTAGTTTGAAGTTAATTACACAGTTACAGTTAAAAATCTCCCATACAAACCTTGAAACTTTGCAGGGGTAGTTTTAAAATATTGAAAACGTGATTTTAAATTATTTATTGTGGAGTATATTTACTTCAAGTTTGAAATCAATCGCACTTTGCGTTAAAAAACTCCCATACAAACTTTGACATCCCTTTGCACGCTTATTATGGGTAGTTTTAAAAAATTAAAAAAGCCTTTCCTATTTTTTTGCCTAAAAGTTCATATACTCCAAGTTTCAAGTTTGTAGGTTCAAGGTATACTATTTTTCATGCAAACGTTTTCAACCCTTTTACACCCCTTGGGGTTGAATTTCCAAAACCCCCTTCTTAGTACACCTCTACGTCATAAGACCTATGTACTCTTCAAATTTCAAGTCTCTAGGACCATCGGTCAAAAAACTCCCATACAAACTTTTACATCCCTTTGCACACTTATTAAGGGTAGTTTAAAATAACTAATAACGCCTTTCCTATTTTTTTGCTTTGAAGTATATGTACTCCAAGTTTCAAGTTTGTAGGTTCAAGGAATACAATTTTTCATACAGACGCTTTCATCCCTTTTTACACCCTTAGGGGTTGAATTTTCAAAAACCCCTTCTTAGTACACCTCTACGTCATAAGACCTATGTACTCTTCAAATTTCAAGTCTCTAGGACCATCGGTCAAAAAACTCCCTTACAAACTTTTACATCCCTTTGCACATTTATTAAGGGTAGTTTTACAAAACTAAAAATGCCTTTCCTATTTTTTTGCTTTGAAGTATATGTACTCCAAGTTTCAAGTTTGTAGGTTCAAGGAATACAATTTTTCATACAAACGCTTTCATCCCTTTTTACACCCTAAGGGGTTTAATTTTCAAAAACCCCTTCTTAGTACACCTCTACGTCATAAGACCTATGTACTCTTCAAATTTCAAGTCTCTAGGACCATCGGTCAAAAAACTCCCTTACAAACTTTTACATCCCTTTGCACATTTATTAAGGGTAGTTTTACAAAACTAAAAATGCCTTTCCTATTTTTTTGCTTTGAAGTATATGTACTCCAAGTTTCAAGTTTGTAGGTTCAAGGAATACAATTTTTCATGCAAACGCTTTCATCCCTTTTTACACCCTTAGGGGTTGAATTTCCAAAAACCCCTTCTTAGTACACCTCTACGTCATAAGACCTATGTACTCTTCAAATTTCAAGTCTCTAGGACCATCGGTCAAAAAACTCCCATACAAACTTTTACATCCCTTTGCACACTTATTAAGGGTAGTTTTAAAAAACTAAAAATGCCTTTCCTATTTTTTTGCTTTGAGGTATATGTTCTCCAAGTTTCAAGTTTGTAGGTTCAAGGAATACTATTTTTCATACAAACGTTTTCATCCCTTTTTACACCCTTAGGGGTTGAATTTCCAAAAATCCCTTCTTAGTGCACCTCTACGCCATAAGAGCTATGTACTCCTCAAATTTCAAGTCTCTAGGACCAGCGGTTTAGGCTGTGCGTTGTCTATATGTCAGTCAGTCAGTCAGTCAGTCAGGACTTTGAGTCTTATAATATTAGAGATTTTAACAACTCTGATGATTTGATTTGCTTCGCAAAAAATGTCACGCAATGCCATTGTGGTGCCCAGGTGCAGTCTGTGCCACATGTGCTCACGTGTCCATTATGCTCCACCTCATGCACCTTAGAGGACCTAATGACCTGCTCGGATGGTGTTGTGGAGGTAGCCACCTACTGGACAAAGTGGATTTAAATTTTGAGATGTAACAGCGACACGAAAGAAGAAGATTTGCTTCAAAATACCGGGGGAGGCACGGGGGTACGTGCCTCCCCCAGACGGTATTTTTCCGCCCTTCCTAAATCCACCCTTGAATATTTATATTTATTTGATTATTTCGATGTGATTTCAGATCCCTTCGCGTTTGAAGCCGTGGCAGTGGTGCCCAGCAACCACACCGGGGGGCTCGCAGGGCTTCGCGGAGGATACTACTGCCATCCAGGACTGGATATAGAGGACCAGCGCTGGTCTCCGCGCGTCCTCAAGGCTTTGGAAGTTGCGGTTAGGATCATACCTTTCAAATAAAGATCAGAATCTTAATTATTTATTCATCGTTTCATGTTGTATAGAGAAGTTCTTAGGGGGTAACAAAATGTCCAGGACATGAGCCACGTTGGGGCATTAGAATGATCTTGAGAGCACAGGTGGTCTAGTGGTAGCGGCCCCGCCTTCCGATCCTAAGGTTGTGGGTTCGAAACCGGTCGTACACGGTAGTTTTTCTGTTAAAAAATGTATGTGCACAGTGCCAGTACTCTCAAACGGCGAAGGAAAACATCGTGAGGAAACCGGCATATCGTAGAACCTAAAAAGTTCTAACATGGTGTCAAGTGCTCGAAAGAAGCCTCTTGAAACGGACTTAAAATCCTTTCACCACACTGTCGAAAGAAACTAGTGACATGACAAGAGAGAGAATGGCTCTAATGCCCATTTAATGGGTATCTTAAAGTCGGTTCGCAGGTATACGCACCTTAGAAGATATTTTGCTTAGGAAGTGGCGTTTAGAATAGAGATTTTAAGAGTAGTAGAGCTCTTTGTGAAGGGCTCGCCCGCCAAGCAGCGTTGCTGTGTTTCCGTTTGAAGAGTGTGGTTACCGGTGTAATTACGGGCACATGAGGCTTAACATCTGTATGCCTCAGGCTGTTGGACACAGGGCAGTGCATTGCAGGGAACGTTCCGATCATGCGTGACTTACGAGGCAATGCTTTGTTATAGATGACAGTTACCACTTAACACCATGTGGGCCATATCCTTGTTCTATAAGCTAGTTGTACTAAAAAAAATGTATTGGAGAATTTTTTTCTGTATACCAGGCAGCCCAAACGGACCGATGTGGCGATATCGACCCCAACCATAAA
Source organism: Chloroclysta siterata (assembly GCA_932294275.1). NCBI lineage: Eukaryota > Metazoa > Arthropoda > Insecta > Lepidoptera > Geometridae > Chloroclysta > Chloroclysta siterata. The sequence goes on from OW028595.1 coordinate 7,802,359, forward strand.
TCTGCCGATCAGATCGAGGTGGAAACCCTGAGTAGATTCTTCTCAGCAGCCTGCAGACCTGGGCTCTGGAGCTACAATGATACCCAGGACTTGAACCTCAGTGAGTTTTGTATTAAACACTTTCACACATTCACTCACATTACATAAAGGTTATCTGGAAGACAATGCTTGATAGCATTCAGTTAACCAACACACACCAGCCACCGTGGATTTTTGTTTTACAAGCTGGTGCCTGCGACTTCGTCTGCGCAGGATTAAACACACAATATCTTTATAAATTGTAGCCTATGTGTTATTCAGATGTATAAGCTATATTATTGTAAAGTTTCATAAAAATCCATTCCGTAGTTTTAACGTGAAAGAGTAACAAACATCCATCCATCCATCCATCCATACTTACAAACTTTCGCGCTTATAATATTAGTAGGCCTATTTTTTACTAATTCGTGATATTATTTTCTTTCATATTTATGGGCAGAAAGAATATTTAGTTGGTTCTTGGTACAATGATATCTGAGGCACGGTAGATATCTACCGTGCCTGGGGATCCGTCGATGAATGCAGACCACTCCAGCTATCAACTCTTGCATTCATTACAAATACACTGAGCCGACACTGCCGAGAGCACTGGTGGTCTAGTGGTAGCGGCCCTACCTTCCGATCCGATGGTCGTAGGTTCAAAACCGGTCATGCACCAATGAGTTTTCCTGATCAAAACTTTATATGTACAATACCAGTACTCTCAAACGGTGAAGGAAAACATCGTGAGGAAACCGGCATGTCGTAGAACCTAAAAAGTTCTATAACATGTGTCAAGTGCTCGAAAGGAGCCTCTTGAGGCGCACTTAAAATCCTTTAACCACACTATTTCGAAAGAAACTAGTGACACGACAAGAAGAAGAAGATTACAAATACAAATATTCCATAATTCTTTCAACAGAAAGTCAGTACCCGAGTCTCTGTGCCCTCTGCGGCGGTAACTCCTGCAACGGATATACCATCGACATGGGCGTGTCGGTCGCCGGAGCTAGAAACGACAACCGTCACATCCAGACCTTGGAGTGCCTGCGAGTGAACAGCAACTCCACCGCCCCTTCAGTAGCGTATTCTGCGTGGCAGCATGTCAGGGAGTATTTTATTGTGAGTATCATAACGAGGAGCATATAACTCGTTTACACTCAGCTCATGTTTTTTTTCTTTCTATTGTTAATAGCTAGAAGTTTGACTGCCATCTCACCTGATGGTAAGTGAAGATGCAGTCTAAGGTGGAGCACGCTTAGCTATAATCCACCTGTTCACTCTTGTCTTAAATATTCCTAGGTTATATCGTTCCGGAAATACCGACGACGGTAAAGTGTTCCACTCCTTGGCAGTTTGCACTAAGAAAGTGGAAGCAAAGCGCTTCGTGCGATAGTGAGGGATATCCATGAAGGGGTGGCACTTATCCGTGCGTCTAGTTGTCCGGAGGTAGGAGGGTTCCTGCGCACACTCACCAAAATGTATTCGATAGAACACCGATAGGCAGGCGATGTCCGTGGAAATATGCAGAGACAGTCGCAGGGACTTGGGCGATGCGAGAATGGGACGGCAACATTTCCGTCCATGCGAATGGCAGCGCGAATGTCTGAATGTAAACGCGTTATTATAGCGCGTTTACATTTAGACATTCGCGCATGGCGCACTGAAAACCCTTTACCACACTTTGCAAAGAAACTATATAGTGACACGACAAGTGGCTTTTTTTCTCCGTCAGATCCCTCAATGCCATGTTGCTACTGATGGATCTGAGGGGTATAAGAGTAGTAGAGCTCTTTGTGTGTGGCTCGTCCGGGGAAGTACTACCACTACGCCTTTTTCTGCCGACAAGCAACAATGCTGTGTTTTAGTTTGAAGAGTGTGGTTGCCAGTGTAATTACAGGCACATGAGGCATAACATCTGCATGCCTCAAGTTCATGGACGCAGGGCAGTGCATCGTAAGGCACGTTACTATCGTGACTTACGAGGCAATGCTTTGTTATAGGTGATGGTTACCACTTAACATCAGTTGGGCCATCTGCTTGTTCCATCAGCTAGTTGTATAATAAAACACGTGACACGACAGAAGTGAGTACTTGGTACTACCAAGTACCCTTTTCTTCTTCTTCTCAGTACCAACTTAGAACTGAGATATCTGGGGGGATATCTACCGTGCCTGGGGCCCAAACTCTTGAAATTTCTCCTTAATACGCCACCTTGTGTTCTAGTACCGAACTCCCAAGAGCTCCTCAGTACCAACTTGGAACTGTGAGATCTGGGGGGATATCTACCGTGCCTGGGGACCACAGTAGTGAACTTTCTTCTGTATTCTAGTACCGCAACCCGCAAGAGGCAGCTTCCTACTCGCTGCTCTGTCCCGACGGCTCCCTCCAGCCTCTGACCACGGCCACCTTGAACAACTCCTCAGCTCCTTGCGCTTTCGTCCGCCAGCCGTGGGGTGCCATTGTGACATCCACGTAAGAAGACTAGCTGTTGATAAATAAGGACGTTTACGTAGGAGTAGACTGAGGAGTAGACATATGAGTAGACGAATGAGTAGACATATGAGTAGACGAATGAGTAGACATATGAGTAGACTTATGAGTAGACCTATGAGTAGACGAATGAGTAGACATATGAGTAGACTTATGAGTAGACCTATGAGTAGACGAATGAGTAGATAAATGAGTAGACTTATGAGTAGACCTACGAGTCGACGAGTGAGTAGACGTATGAGAAGAAGAACAACTCCTCAGCTTCGTGTGCTTTCGTCCGCCAGCCGTGAAGTGGGATAAGACGCTGACAGACAGCAAGACGATGATGATATATGTATGTAAGTTGTCTTTCAAAATCTTTAGGAACCTTCTTATTTTTGTCCAGCAACTCAGCGGCTAACGTACTGGCTAGTCTCCGAACCTGGTGGCCGACAGGCGCCAGCCCCGGGGGTAACAGCTGGCAGAGCGTGCTCTTCAGTGCGCTGGCGGGCGGCTCTAGTGCACGCGTGCTCTACGAGGACGTGCCCATCTCGCCAGCCAACTACACCGCGCCCAGTGAGTGTGATACATACAATCTAAACTTATCTTTAAAATTTATGTGTGTGGCTCGTGCGGGGAAGTACTACCACCACGCCTTTTTCTGCCGCCAAGCAGCAACGCTGTGTTTCGGTTTGAAGAGTGTGGTTGCCGGTGTAATTACAGGCACATGAGGCTTAACATCTGTATGTCTCAAGTTGATGGACGCAGGGCAGTGCATCGTAGGGCACGTTACTATCGTGCGTGACTTACGAGGCAACGCTTTGTTATAGGTGATGGTTACCATTGAACATCAGGTGAGCCATCTGTTACATCACAAGAAGTATTTAAAAAAGAAACTTTAAACCACCCTTCACCCAAAAAAAGTCATTATTTAGCAAATTTGTTTATTTTTATTTTTATTTATTTATTAAAAGACAATATCACATCATAACAGGTTTTTTTTGACCCTTACGCGATTGTATAAATATGTAAGTACATAATTTTATTATTAAACAACCTATTGTAACCAAATACATAATTTTTGTGAAAATTTTCTCCGACTACCCTCATTTCTATCAAAAACCCACCCTTCCAGTCCGACCAATCAGCACCGCGGACGCCACCACATCTTGCCTCCCCGCCCGGCGCTGGTGCACCCTCTCCGCAGCAGAGCAGTCCAAGTGCTCGTGGGTCCGCGCAGCCGCGCACACTTTGGGCATCCAGCCACCTATCTCCTGCCAGCAGCGAGCCTCCGTCATCGAATGTCTGAAGGAGATCAATGGAGATCGCGTGGACTTCATATCGTCACCGTCTAATTATGGATACTTGGCTAGACAGTAAGTATGGGATGAAGGGATCATTGAAGGAATGGAGGCTTGATAGAGTAGAGGAATGAAGGTATGGTGGAATTAATATCAATTAATTTCGAGGGATCGAACGAAATAGGGATCGAGGGATCGAGAGATTGAGGGATGAAGGGATGAAGGAATCAAGGGATCAAGGGATCAAGGGATCAAGGGATCAAGGGATCAAGGGATCAAGGGATCAAGGGATCAAGGGATCAAGGGATCAAGGGATCAAGGGATCAAGGGATCAAGGGATCAAGGGATCAAGGGATCAAGGGATCAAGGGATCAAGGGATCAAGGGATCAAGGGATCAAGGGATCAAGGGATCAAGGGATCAAGGGATCAAGGGATCAAGGGATCAAGGGATCAAGGGATCAAGGGATCAAGGGATCAAGGGATCAAGGGATCAAGTGATCAAGGATCAAGGGATCAAGGGATCAAGGGATCAGGAGATCAAGGGATGAAGATCAAAGTAATTTTCCACCTTCAGGCACTACCAGCTGACTCCAGTGAAGATGGTCCAAAACCAGCATGCAGCCGCGACCAGGGTTGCCGCCTTCGTGAAGGAGTCTGCAGCTCAGAGCAACATCTCGCGCTTCGAGAACTTGCGCGGGGGCAAGGCTTGCTTCCCTGAGTACGGCGGACTAGGTGAGTTAGATCACACGTTTGTATAGTGTTCCTTGTGAGAGATAACACAATACAGATAATCAGGGGCAGTTTTCGATCAATTGTTGAAAGTTGCTGGCGTTTAGAATAGCTACTTTGGGAGTAAGGGGCCAAAAACGTCAAAAAAAGTGCCTTAGAGGATTATTCTGCAGCTCAGACCAGTATCACACACTTTAATCCGAGTATGGCGGCCTGGGTGAGTTGGAACACAATACAGATTATCTAGGATCAGAGGGCAGTTTCAGATAAACTGGTCGAAAGGTGTTGCGTTCAGGATAACTGTCCGATTAAGTAAGGAACAGCCATGCACTTCGGGGGTCAAAAATTACTAAGAAAATATTTTTTTTATCACATCAATTCGAAAAGAGATAGTTTGATCTTCGAAAACAGGCAGCAAAATAGCACTTTGATCCCAAGGGCGGTAATGTGATTTGAATCTGGAATGTGCTTATTGAGTAAAAGTTCTAATCACCAAAGAGATCACGAACACTGTATGAACAAGCAGGCTTTATAATTAAAAAAAAAGCGCCTGAACTAAATAAAAATAAACAAAAACACGTGAAACGCGCATTCCACCTTTGTTCATAATTGTTTACTCAAATTCAGATTTTACTTAGTTTTATGAAAATAAATGAATACATGATTATGACTATGAGACTATGTGACAATGTGACAATGTGACAATGTGACAATGTGACTTCGTGACTTCGTGACTCCGTGACTCCGTGACTCCGTGACTCCGTGACTTTGTGACTTTGTGACTTTGTGACTTTGTGACTTTGTGACTTTGTGACTTTGTGACTTTGTGACTTTGTGACTTTGTGACTTTGTGACTTTGTGACTTTGTGACTTTGTGACTTTGTGACTTTGTGACTTTGTGACTTTGTGACTTTGTGACTTTGTGACTTTGTGACTTTGTGACTTTGTGACTTTGTGACTTTGTGACTTTGTGACTTTGTGACTTTGTGACTTTGTGACTTTGTGACTTTGTGACTTTGTGACTTTATGACTTCGTGACTATGATTATTCATAAGTTGCACTAAGTTATTTTCTCATAGAGAGTGATAAAAAGTAGAGTGTCCACCTCGGGAGCAACACTATTTTAAGCTCGAGTGAAGTACTACTCTAGAATCCTTCGCTCCGCTCTGGATTCAAAAAACACTCTCGCCATAAAAATAGTTGTTTGCTCCCTTGGTAAACAATCTACTATTATTGTACTGGTTTTTTTGTATTTATGTAGTAAATTAATTAATGACTATGATAATAATAAATGTGTATCGTATTATAGCATACGTGGCATTCGTCCGCGCGGGCCGCGAGCGCGGAGTACTAAGCGACTCGGAGTGCGACTACGCGCGCATAGTCGGGGAGTTCTTCAGCGCTGCGTGCGCGCCGGGGGCGGAGGACGCCTCGCACGCGCTATCTGCATCCGTACGTATACCTGTACCTCAAGTCCAGTTTTCCTTCACAGCTCAGTTGGTAGTAGCTCTGCCTTCTGCGCCGAAGGCCGTGTGGTACTTTACCCCCTGAAGTTTTTAAACACAAGTATTGGAACACCCTTCTGTGCCGGAGGCCGTGGGTTCGATCCTCACCGAGAACAAACATTTGTGTGGTGAACATAGATGTTTGTTCTCTGTCTGGGTGTTATATAATATTCTAAGTATGTATTTACAAAAAAAAAGTATATATGTATTATATCAGCTATCTGGTTCCCATATTACAAGCTTTGGCTTAGTTTGAGGCGAGATAGTGCTGTGTGGAAAGTCCACCAATATTTATTTATATTTATTTACCCTGTATATTATTATAAGTAGGTATGTATTTACAAAATTATTTGCAGTGCCCAAATTTCGTAGTTTTTTAAAAACTTTTTTTTCTTAAATACATTTAAGAAAAAAAAGTTTTTATCTATTATATCAGCTATCTGGTTCCTATATTATACGCTTTGGCTTAGTTTGGGGCTAGATAGTGCTGTGTGGAATGTCCACCAATATTTAATCCTTAAAGTCAGACCTTTTTTGTATGGAAACTCGGGAGCACGCCCGATAAAGCGCTGATCAGCGGCTCAACGATAGTGAAAACGTAAAACTAAATCTTGAGTTTAGTTTTTCGTCTTTGGGAAAAATATCATTTTGATCCAAAAAAGTTTTTCTACTAAACAGTTTAAATAAGTACGAAAACTTGTTCTGATCAAAGTGATGATATTTTTGATAAAATGTGTGCAATGTGATTGCGCACAACTTGGTAGATTGCGACTTTTCATAAATAAGTTCAGATCGCTTTCAGCGATAAGACCGCCCATTTTTTTTTATTGTAAGTTCTGTTGTTTTGTTTGGTAGAACAAAGATTTTTCATTCATTAATTCATTCAGAGGTTTTATATCTTTCAATATATTGAAAAATGCGAGTAAGAGATAAATTTTCAGTTATCTTCGCATAAAGTGTTCTTATTAAAATTTCTTGGCGAAAATTGACTTTTTTCTATTCTATTTTCAAATCAACAGACTTATGACGCAACAAACCTCTGCTCTCTCTGCAAGGCTGCCAACACAACAGTCAATGTTGCCAACACCACAGGCTGTAAGTACAACTAATTTAATAACAAACTTTATTTCTTTTCATCACCTATTTATACAGATGTTCTTTTATAAAATAATACGGTACCCTACGATGCACTACCCTGCGTCCATTAGCTTGAGGCATACAGCATGTTAAGCCTCATGTGGCTGTAATGACACCGGCAAGCACACACTTCAATCGGAGACACAGCGTTGCTGCTTGGCGGCAGAAGGCGGCGTGGTGGTAGTACGCACCCGGACGAGGCACACACAAAGAGCTCTACTACTCTGTACTCTATGGTGCATAAACAACTTTTAATCAAAGCTTGGCCACCCTGCATTGTCTATGACAAGGGTTCCCAAACTTATTTTGTCTACTGCCCACTTTGAGAATAAATTATTTTTTAGCGCATCCATTTTTACACCTACTTAAAAACCACTATAACTTCAAATTAAACTAGTAGTTCGCCCCGAACTGAGATCTCGTGATGCGACCCGACGAATGCATCAAAACTTTGAGTAGGTAGTAGTCAGAGGCAAGTCCAAACATTATTTTTGGACTTTTTTCTGACTACCGCCTACTAACTTGGTACGGTAACCAAGTTTCAACTCTATTGGCCTATTTATTGAAGAGTTCCGTTGAACAGACCTTGGCTCCGTCATCACACCTGGTCTTCGTCACCATTTTATAAGAACTGAGTACCTCCTTAATTTATTTCAAGAAAAAAAAATAAGAAAAAGCAAAGGAACTGGCCGACCAGTAGAAAAACCTTGATGTCAACGAAACTCTTAGAGATGGGAGCTCTTGGATCGCTGGTTATCTTAATTTAACTTTTTTTGTTTTATCTCAAAAACCGAGCGTCCCAAAAAAAAAGTAAAAATTGTTTTGGAATGTCCAAACAAAGCCATTTAATATGACATGTAACTTGATTTTTTTATGTAACTTTTTTTATTTTTGCCTCTTTAAAAAACCCCATATCTCAAAAACCCTCCATCCGATTTTACTCATATACTTACCAGTAAATTTCTCAAGTACAAGCTATCGACATATCAAATTTCATGCAGATCGGATCAACGGTTCTAAAGTTATCGCCAGACAATCATACATACATACATACATACATACATACATACATACATACATACATACATAAAATGCCAAATCGCCCAAGTTGAAACTAAGATCTTCGTTCGCTTCGCTCACTCGATCAATTAATTATTGTGAGCTATATAAGCGGAGATTAAACATTCATTCTAAACGAGACTTTTACTATAACCCGCAAGAGTTAACTTGAAACCTGAGCGGTAGTACAGAATGACACAACGGCGCTCAGGTCTCCAGTTATTTTACCCAAATTCTTTGCTGGGTCGCTTTCCACCCCCCTTTGAGCCTGCAGCGGCCACAAGGGGGCGTTATCGCCCTCTTTGGGAAAGGCTGGTCTATGACATTGTAAAGCTCGTCCCTTAAAAGGTTATAGGTTATAATAAGTAAGAAAGAAAGTAATATTATGTAAGAAATTATTAATTTAATAAGACATATTATAAGTAGATTTATCATTCCAGCTATCTGCACATGGGACTCTTCCAACCTTTACTATGGCAACAGCGGCGCTCTGTCCTGCCTCAACGACCCTGCCACAGACGTGGCTTTCTTGAACACGAGGAACATTAACGGTAAGCGCATTCAAACATGGAATAGGGGCCAAACTATAAAGTCTTATACAAGGAGTTCCAATAATTGGGTTTAAAAACTTCAGGGGGCTAAAGTACCCATCAATATGGATAACTTTTTCTAAGGAACCAACATTGTAAAAGCGCAAAAAAACAGCTGTTTCATACAAAACTTCAATACCTACCTGGCTAAAATGTATGAAACAGCTGTTTTTTTAGCCCCCTGAAGTATTAAACCCAATTATTGGAACACTTTATATAAGATTTATACATGACTTCATAAGAGCCCATTAACGTCACTTAAATTTCATATTATAATGGTTAGTGGAAAAAGGTCGTGGATTCAAATTCCACTCGGTTATAACTTATGATCATGTGCCATTAAGCCGCATGTGCCTGTCTCTCTCTCTTATCATGTAATTCTTTCGATACTTACAGTGTGGTGAAAGGATTTTAAGTGCACCTCAAGAGGCTCCTTTCGAGCACTTGACACATGTTATAGAACTTTTTAGGTTCTACGACATGCCGGTTTCCTCACGATGTTTGAAGTTTCATTCACCGTTTGAGAGTACTGGCATTGTGCACATAAATTTTTGAACAGAAAAACTGATTGGTGCATGACCGGTTTCGAACCCACGACCTTAAGATCGGAAGGGGGAGCACTAGACCAACAGTGCTCAAATGTACCTGTGCCACGTGCCTGTAATTTAACCCACAAACAAACAAAACCGAAACACAGCGTTGCTGCTTGGCGGCAGAAAAAGGCGTGGTGGTAGTACTTCCCCGGACGAGCCACACACAAAGAGCTCTACTACTCTTAAAATTAATCTGTACATATTTGTGATGTTATATAAATACTATTTCTAATCGTCTGATAGAACAAGCAAAACTCTAATAAATCTAAGCAAATCTCTAATCTCTGTCGAATTAGAATGATGCTACGGCGTAGCAGATCGTAGCGTCGTAGCACTACTACGTAGTACAAATGCGCCTAGTCATTTAGTGGTCTAGATTCGCGGTAGACATTATTTTTGAAAGTTAGACGTACCTATGAATTTATCTCTTAGACATAGGTACTCCAAGAATCTCAAGTCTACCGAACAAATTTAATCTATCAAATTAAATTAAACAATTAAATTTGACAGCCTTCACAGCTCAGTTGGTAGTAGATCTACCTTCTGTACCGTAGGCCGTGGGTTCGATCCTCACCGAGAACAAACATTTGTGTGATGAACATAGATGTTTGTTCTCTGCCTGGGTGCTATATAATATTATAAGTATGTATTTACATAAAAAAAGTATGTAAGTAGTATATCAGCTGTCTGGTTCCCCTATCACAAGCTTTCGCTTAGTTTGGGGCGAGATAGTGCTGTGTGGAATGTCCACCATTTTTTTTTTATTTTTATCAAATAAATCTCATTTAATTTGATTTGATTCTGTTGCAGCATACCTCACATCATTGGGTCTACAAGCCACCCAGTTCAGGGCTCTTTGCCGCAACAACTCTCTCGCCGTGACGGCCGGCGTCACTATCGACGATAACTGTGCTCTGGCGTACGTGGTCGACGCAGAGGTCGTCACCAGAAGGTACGTTGTTTTTATTAATTTGGATCAGTGAAGCTATCTCTAGAATCTAGATCATTCGCAACGGTCTGCAGGTATCTCAACTGTTTCATGTGTATTTTGTAACGTATATTTTGAACACTTGTAGTCGTTGTAATTTTCTTTGTAAATAAATGTATTATTTATTTATTATTAACATCTTGAGTCATAAACTTACCAATTGTTACTTAAATTATGTAGAAACTTGCCTCAATTTTTAGGTAATTATAATGTAGAGCTCTTTTTGTCTCAAGGATCCTTAAGAATTTTTGTTATATTATTAACTTTTATAACGGTGTCCAATAAAGATAAATTCTATTCTTATTTTGGCCACAGGTAAAGATCCACAATATTTAAGATACATTCCTTTTTTTTTGCGCAAAATATCATGTTTCGTTTTACTTAGCAAACACATATCACTAATCTAAACTTTCTTTTCCAGACAAGATCCCTTCTACAACAGTCTAAACGTTCTCTTCGACTCCCTCGAGCAATACTTCGGCTACACAGCTGTTATCAGCACCCAGCTCATCAACTTGGAACTTTTCTCTGCTTTCGACGGCGTCAGCGACCTTCTCTTCAAGGACTCAACTATAGGCCTCACGGAGCCTACTGAGGACTCATCTCATGAGCCAGCGAGGAATTACATCGAGCTTTTCAGGCATTTGGACGCTTGTACGGCTGGTGTCGTAGGATTGGCCACTAATGTTTACTCTATGGTGTCTTTAGTTATTCTTTCTGCAATGGCCAGATTTATCATTTACTAATTCACCACCTTGTGGGCCATGCACTAACCATGAACCAGATATATCAACAACTGGTACACAAGAAATGGGTTAGATTCATTACCATCAATTTAACTAACAATGGGTTAGAATATCAACTAGTTCACTAAAAATGGGCCAGTTTTATCATTTTCTATTTCACTAACAATAAACTAGAAATATCATTAGCTAGTTCGCAAGAGATGGGTTAGATTAATTATCATAAATTTCACTAACAATAGGTTAGATTCAACATCAAGTAGTCCACAAAAAATGGGCCAGTTTTATCATTTGCTAGTTCACTAACAATAAGCTAGATATATCATCAGCGAGTTCACAAAAAAGGGGCTAGATTCATCAACTAGTTCACTAAAATGGGCTATCAACTAGATTATCATTCACTAACTTCCGGATTCACGGTAAAACAGTTCCCTATATCCATCACTAATATTGGAATCCGATAGTCAGCCCCCCTTTAGCAATAACTAGTAGAATGCCGCGATTTTTTTTTAAGGCTGCATCCGACCGGCCTTTTAGCCGTCTGTTAAGACAGAAATATTTGCGTGTAATAGCGTAACTTTGATGGTCGATCCGCAAGGCAATTTAGATTCTTCACCGAGATTCTTCATCGGGATTCTTCATCGAGATTCAGTCATCTAGGTTATGTTATGAATTAGATTCTAGATTATATGCCTAGAATTAGGCCTGTTTTAGTTATCTCCATACCTAGAGCTAATAAAAAAAATCCCACCATCTTGATTGGATTGTATCCATGAACCCCCGAAGGGTTCAAAGGGCTGAACCCCTTTGAACCCTTCGTGAAAAAAACAGACTTGAAGTCTTAGGTTTAAGTTTTTTTGCAGTTAGTTTTTTTATTCAAGTTCAGTTAGAAACTTAATTAATTCAGAGAATTTGAAATTCTGTAGGTCTCTTTATGATTGTAATCAGGTGTATCTGCGGCCAGAGGAAAAGTTGTCTTTCCACCGTTTTTATCTACTTGTCAGTAGAAATAAAGAGAACTATTTCCACTGACAAGTAAGATAAAAACGGTGGAAAGACAACTTTACCTATACCCGTGCTAAGCTACAGTTTTTATTTTTAAATTACTTACTTATAATAAAATTTTCTTTTAAATATATTTGTTTTATTTTTTTATTCATTTTATTTCCTTCAATTTCTTTTATTTCCTGGACTTCCTAGAAATCACTACATAGTATAAAACAAAGTCGCTTTCTCTGTCCCTATATCCCTATGTATGCTTAAATCTTTAAAACTACGCAACGGATTTTGATGCGGTTTTTTTATAGAAAGAAAGAGTGATTCAAGAGGAAGGTTTATATGCATAATACAAGCATAATCTCTTAGGGATAACCCACAATAACCGTGCGCAGCCGGGACGGGTCGCTAGTTAATAAATATAATTCTTGTGAGTGAGCGAAGCGAATAAATATTTTACAGTCAACTTGGGCGATTTGGCATTTTATGCATGTATGATTGTCTGGCCATAACTTTCGAACCATTGATCCGATCTGCATGAAATTTGGTAGGTCGACAGGTTACTTAAGAAATTTATATGTATTAATATGAGTATATAAATTTAATCAGACACGGGGTTATTGAGATATTTAGTTATGTAAAAGAGCAAAAAAAAATTGTTACAAAAATATACCAAGTGAAATGCACTGCAGCAGATTAACACTTTAACACCTCTTATTTATTCGTTGAACACAGGTAAAACAATTTCACTTTTATTCTTAGCACTTGATACAGATGACAGCATGTTTAGCCAGTCAAGTTTACTCCACCAAGTCTCTTTCCAGAATGCCACATTTTTACAATCTTCTCCTTTCCCACTTTTTACAGTTCGGCAACCTACCAACGTTAACAATTCTACCCACCTATCCGACCAAAGCTGCGACTGGCGGTCAATTGACTGACTAAAAGACAGGAAGATATGAAATTAATTATGCTACTTCAATTTTAATCTAAAAAAACAAGCTTAATATTTACAAAATGAATTATAAAATTCGAGAAATCATTACACAAGTGAGGTGTCATATGAAAGGGTTTGGTTTGTACAACCCAAAACCATTTATATTTACATTCTAGAACGTATGTATGATTGTCGAGATACAATTAGTTACCCCAAGTAGGTAGGGGCTAGTCAGAGGCCTAATATCGTGTTTGGTATCAATGTAAAGGCTGGTTTCCACCGCGAGCGGAGCGGACCCATTAAGGACCCAGTTTAACTCGCAAGAATAAACTGCATATTGCTCGACTATTAGTATATAGTATATAGTATACTATTAGTATTAGGGGTAGTCAGAGGTACGTCCAAACATTACATTTGGCACATACCCACATTTTGCAGTAGTTGGTATTCCATACGTGACAGGTTGCAAGCCCATCGCCGCTGTTAGAGTACTAACTGGTTTCCTCACGATGTTTTCCTTCACCGTTTAAGAGCACTGGCATTGCGCACATACATTTTTCGATAGGAAAAATCCATTCAATACAATACAAATATGGAAATACTAGCATGCAGTTTATTCTTGCGAGTTAAACGGAGTCCTTAATGGGTCCGCTCCGCTCGCGGTGGAGACCGGCCTTAAGACTGGAACGGACATGGGCGAACTACTAGCACCTTGCCGTAACACAGTTTTTAACTAGCACGGAAGGAATGGTGCTCAAAATCGTGCTCGGCAAAACGTCGAGTGTGAAAAACGCGCGCTAGTTTACGCCGCGCGAGACTAACGCGAGCGATTTTGACGCGAGCTATACAACACCGCGTGCTCACCAAAGTGAGGCTTGGAACAGTGAGCTATTTGAAGTCCATTCTTATAACGTCGCGTTAGTTCAAAGCGAAGAACACTTAGCGAGATATTTTGTTGTTTGCAAAAAAGCAAATTTATTCAGTTTCGTATGGTGTAATCTAGGCGCTATTTGTTTTTATCGGAATGTTTCTTTTTTTATGAGCCTATAATATTATCCTAATTACTTTACTTTGTTTACCTAACTTTATTGTCCTCGACGTTTTGCCGAGCACGATTTTGAGCACCATTCGAACAATGTAGTGCTAGGAGGAATTTTATCATCTAGTAATAGAAAATGCTGAAGCTTCATGAATGTAGGCAGTGAAACAAGAAATAGATCGAAATCTTTATTGAAGGGTACATGACACTCACAATTTCTCAAAACCACATGCGGAAGCAAAACACAGCCGCGATATCATCTGGAACAAAATATATATAAATAAAATAGTAATACAATAAATAGTAAAAATCAAACTTTTTTTTCAAAAAAACCCGACTTTAAAACCCAAACTCATCTGGACAAAATGTATATGGAACTCTGAAGTATAAATAGTATAAACTACAAAACAAAAAAAGATCTTCAAAATCTATTAAAAAACACGAAAAAAAACGGTAGAATTGAGAACCTCCTAATTATTTGAAGTCTGTAAAAAAATGTGGGACGTCTGTGTCCAGCAGTGGCCTGGTAAAAGGGCACTGGTGGTCTAATGGTAGCGAGCGACCCCGACTCCCGATCGTGGGTTCAAAACCGGTCGAGCACCAATGAGTTTTGCTGTTCAAAATTTACGTGCACAATGCCAGCACTCTCAAACGTTGGTTCTTAAATATGTGTCAAGCGCTCGAAACACTTCAAATTTTTAGTATGTAGAGCTCTTTGAGTGTGGCTCGTCCGGGTGCGTACTACCAGCACGCCGCCTTCTGCCGCCAAGCAGCAACGCTGTGTCTCCGATTGAAGAGTGTGGTTGCCGGTGTAATTACAGCCACATGAGGCTTAACATCTGTATGCCTCAAGTTGATGGACGCAGGGCAGTGCATCGTAGGGCACGTTCCTGTCGTGCGTGACTTACGAGGCAATGCTTTGTTATAGGTGATAGTTACCACTTAACATCAGGTGGGCCATCTTGCATGTTCCATCAAATATTGTATTAAAAAAAATCGTTGGAGGATAGGGCTCGGAATCGTTCTTCCTGGAAATGTATAGCGGAGGCCTTCTCCGTCCAGCAGTGGACTTCTACAGGCTGATGATGATAATGATGATGATCAAAGTCAAAGTCAAATGGTATTTATTCAATAAAATCACAAGGATCACTTTGAAACGTCTTAAAGCTAGGTGACTCTAGGTGCCAGTTCCACGCGACCAAAGCCTAGAAGAACAGCCAACAAACTTACGACTTGGTTCCTACCGTTCTTGGTTTTCCATAAATCTTAATATATATAAATTACGCGTCACGTTGTTTGTCCGCTATGGACTCCTAAACTACTTAACCGATTTCAATCAAATTTGCGCGCCGTGTGCAGTTTGATCTAACTTAAAGGATAGGATAGCCTTCATCTCAATTTATAGCCGCAATATTATTTTATTGCAAATTTGACACAGCCCAATAAAGTGGGCACGGGTTAGTTAGTAAATATACCTCTATATAACTCACACCATCCAGAACGCCCAAGTTATCGCCTCCGTCTCCTGGATCGCGATCGCCGCACGCGGTATCGCCGGTCGCATCGCTGGCATCGCTTGAAAGAGCCGGAACGCGACCGGCAACGCCACAGATGCCTGACAACAAACATACTGTATTCTCTTCTTGCGAAACAGTGTGGTGAAAGGATTTCAAGTGCGCCTCAAGAGGCTCCTTTCGAGCACTCGACACACGTTAGAGAACTTTTTAGGTACGACATGCCGGTTTCCTAGCGATGTTTTCCTTCACCGTTTGAGAGTACTGGCATTTCGCACATCAATGCTTTGTTATAGGTGATGGTTACCACTTAACATCAGGTGGGCCGTCTGCTTGTTCCATCAGCTAGTAGTATAAAAAGCCTTCACAGCTCTGTTGGTAGTAGCTCTGCCTTCTGCGCTGTAGGCCGTGGGTTCGATCCTCACACAGAACAAACATTTGTGGGATGAACATAGATGTTTGTTCTCTGTCTGGGTGTTATATAATATTATAAGTATGTAATTACAAAAAAAAAATATATACAAGGTGTTCCAATAATTGATTTTAAAACTTCAGGGGGCTTAAGTACCCTTCAATATGATTAACTTTTTCTAAGGAACCAACACTGTGAACGCCAAAAAAATACAGCTGTTTCATACATTTTAGCCAAGTAGGTATTGAACTTTTGTATGAAACAGCTGTTTTTTTTTCGACTTCAGTGTTGGTTCCTTAGAAAAAGTTATTCATATTGATGGGTACTTTAGCCCCCTGAAGTTTATATACACAATTATTGGAACACATTGTATAAGTAGTATATCAGCTATCTGGTTCCCATATCACAAGCTTTGGCTTAGTTTGGGGCGAGATAGTGCTGTGTGGAATGTCCACCAATTTTATTATTATAAGTATTTATTAAGGGGCTGACAACTATCAAACAACTTCTCGCTCGCACGTTTCGTCATGTTGAAAGATATAAAATCACTAGCACAAGCACAAGCAAACTTTTGAGTAGGAAAACATGTATCGATCAAAATGATTTTTTTTCTAAACTGTGTGCAATGTGATTGCACACAAAATGGTTGATTGCGATTTTTCGAAAATGAGTTTAGTGATTTTATATCTTTCAACATGTCGAAACGTGCGAGCGAGAGTCACATTAGCTCTTGTCTTCGCCTTAAAGAAATTATATATCTACTTCGGGCGCCTGCGGCGTCTGCTGCTGCGGCGGCGGCAGCTCGCTTGCCGCACGCGGTAGCGCCGGTCGCCGGAGCGGCATCGCTTGAACTTGCCGCGCCGAGTGCGGCAACGTCTGACACAACATAACAGAATATATCATTAAATAAAACCAGCCAAGTGCTAGTCGGACTCGCGCACGAAGGGCTCAGTACCATTATCTATAAAAACGACAAAAAAAAACACGTTTGTTGTATGGGATCCCTCTTAAATATTTGTTTTATTTTAATTGAATTATTTATTTTTTAAGTGAATACATAACTGAATATTCTGTGAATATTTCAAGGTCTACTGTTGCCGTTATTAATATCGAGCAAAAACGATAAAAAAAAAACACGTTTGTTGTATGGGAGCCCCCTTAAATATTTATTTTATTCTGTTTATTAGTATTTTTTGTTATACCGGCAACAGAAATAAATCATCTGTGAAAATTTCAACTGTCTAACTATCACGGTTCATGTGATAAGTACAGCCTGGTGACAGACGGACAGATAGACGGACGGACAGACGGACAGACGGACGGACAGCGGAGTCTGGCACGTGGCAAGAAGGAATGGCGGATTTTATTAAACTGTGTGCAATGTAATTGCAACTTGGTAGATTGCGATTCAAGTTCCTACTTAAGTTACCTACTTACTAGTAGTTCGCCCCGAACTGAGATCTCGTGATGCGACCCGACGAACGCATCAAAACTTTGAGTCGGTAGTAGTCAGAGGCAAGTCCAAACATTATCTTTGGACTTTTTTCTGACTACCGCCTACTAACTTGGTATGGTTACCAAGTTTCAACTCTATTGGCCTATTTATTGAAGAGTTCCGTTGAACAGACCTTGGCTCCATCATCAGACCTGGTCGTCGTCACCATTTTATGAGAACTGAGTACCTCCTTAATTTATTTCAAGAAAAAAAAAATAAGAAAAATCAAAGGAACTGGCCGACCAGTAGAAAAACCTTGATGTCAACGAAACTCTTAGAGATGGGAGCTCTTGGATCGCTGGTTATCTTAATTTAACTTTTTAAATTTTATCTCAAAAACCGAGCGTCCCAAAAAAAAAGTAAAAATTGTTTTGGAATGTCCAAACAAAGCCCTTTCATATGACATGTAATTTGATTTTTTTATGTAACTTTTTTTATTTTTGCCCTCTTAAAAAACCCCATATCTCAAAAACTCTTCATGCGATTTTACTCATATACTTACCAGTAAATTTCTCAAGTACAAGCTATCGACATATCAAATTTCATGCAGATCGGATCAACGGTTCTAAAGTTATCGCCAGACAAACATACATACATACATACATACATACATACATAAAATGCCAAATCGCCCAAGTTGAAACAAGATCTTCGTTCGCTTCGCTCACTCGATCAATTATATTACATTGTAACGAGGATCATACAAAAGAGCGGTAGGCCGTAAGTTTGTTGGCTGTTCTTCTAGGCTTTGGTCGCGTGGAACTGGCACCTATAATCACCTAGCTTTAAGACGTTTCAAAGTGATCCTTGTGATTTTATTGAATAAATACCTTTTGACTTTATCGGAGCTCAGGTCGAAGCGAACCCTGCAGGGTAAAATGGGACCACTTTATCATACAATTAACTTACGTTCGGCACATTCTGTGGAAGAAATAATATTTGGTAAGTAAGTGTGCATTATGGTTGTGCCTATTTCTGCCGCCAAGCAGTGGTAGGTTGGTAAGTTTCAGTTTGAAGGGTGTGGTTGCCGGTGTAATTACAGGCACATGAGGCTTAACATATGTATGCCTCAAGTTGATGGACACAGGGAAGTGTATCGTGCGTGATTTGCAAAGCCATGCTTTGTGTTGGTCACCGCTTATAATCAGGTAGGTGGGCCATCTGCTTGTTCCATTACCAAGTATTATAAAAATGGTATTTAAAGTTTAGCAACAATAGATGGTGTATTATCGGATAGCTAATGCATCCTACAGATATTAGAGGACCTAACACCCGTTAACATATCTCCGATATCTAAGGTGCGTCTAAGATAGGTCAAGCCGATAGGCAAGGCGGGTAAGTATTGCATCTTCAGGGGATGGTTGTGGGTTCGAAACCCACTCGGTTCATCAGGTACAGACGGATAGGTACCTACCTACGGATATCTACCCACTCTCACTACTCGCTTTTATGTTCTTGTAGTAAGCTCCATTTTACTTATGCTTCGTGTTCGTGTACCTTGATCATCCGTGTGTACTTAGGTAGGTACTTAATAAATAAATAAATATTGGTGGACATTCCACACAGCACTATCTCGCTCCAAACTAAGCCAAAGCTTGTGATATGGGAACCAGAAACCTAGCTGATATATTACATATATACTTTTTTTTTTGGAATTATACATACATACTTAAAAAATTTTATATAACACCCAGACAGAGAACAAACATCTATGTTCATCACACAAATGTTTGTTCTCGGTGGGGATCGAGCCCACGGCCTACGGCGCAGAAGGCAGAGCTACTACCAACTGAGCTGTGAAGGCTGTCACCTGACTTACTTTTAAGATATTGTAAAAACCTTAGTAGGTATTTATGGTGAAATTTCACTTACTTTCGTTTTCGGCGGTATCTAGCCATTGTGTTTTCTGAAAATAAAGTAATGTTATATTAGGGAAAGTTTTAGAGAAAGGTGGTTAAGAGTGTCTGCCCGACCACGAAATTTCGGGAAAATAATAAAGGTAAAAAACGATAAATACCGTGTAATACTTCAATAGGTTAAGAGTACCTACCCTAAACCTACTAAACTACACCTACAACCTACTACTACTAAACTAAATGTATGAAGAATATTGTGAAGGGCTCGTTGTAGTATGTATGTATTGTATGCATATGTTTTTGTTATATTTGTATTTATAGTTATATGTATATGTATTTCATAATATACTTTAATTTATATAATTTGTTATTTTGGTACCCTATACAAATTAGCGTAGTCTGTCTTTATGACACCGTTTTGAAATGTTCAAGTGGAATCCTGTCCATCCAAAGGTTGTCTGGAAGAGATCGCTCTCAGCGATAAGACCGCCCATTGTACTTCACTGAAACTTTTGAACTTTATTTTTGTTTTTAATGTGTTAAATGTCCTTGTGGTGTGCAATAAAGAGTTTTCTATCTTCTATCTATCTATCTATCTCTAGCTCGTCAGAGGAAGTATACTTCCTCTGACGAGCCCTTCACAATATTCTTCATACATTTAGTACCTACTACTACCATGCATTTTTCTGCCGCCAAGCAGCTTTGCTGTGTTTCTATTTGAAGAGTGTGGTGGTTGAAGAGTAGAAGAGCTCTTGGTGTGAGGCTCGTCCAGGTGCGTATATAAAGCTCTTTGTGTATGTCTCGTCCGGGGAAGTACTAGGTACCGCCATGCCTATTCCTGCCGACGCTGTGTTTACGTTTGAAGGGTGTGGTTGGAATTACAGGCACATGAGGCATAACATCTGTATGCCTTAAGTTGATGGACGCAGGGCAGTGCATCGTAGGGCGCGTCCCTATAGTGCAGGACTTGCACTATAAAAATGTCTAGTGCTCGAAAGGAGCCTCTTGAGGCGCACCTGAAATCCTTTCACCACACTGTTTCGAAAGAAACTAGTGACTAGACACAACAAGAAGATACGAGAATTGACTGACAAAGTAAAAACCTTACCTTTTGTGTTATCCGTAAACAAGAATCATTTATAGCTCACTATAATTTCCAATGCATGTAAAAATACATTTAAAATTACTTAGAAATAATAAAATTTAATAAAAAATAAATAATTCTAAATATTATCTGTCATTTTGTAGACACCGCGTTCTATTTTTTGAAAGAAATTCAAAATCTTTTGATAAATTATTTGAAAGAAGTTTCGAAGTTATATTAGTAGGTTTTAGTTATTTTTTGGGGAAACTACACGATTTCAAGTGAGTACCTAATACACCGTAGGGCACGTTCCTATCGTGCGTGACTTACGAGGCAATGCTTTGTTATAGGTGATGATTACCACTTACCATCAGGTGGGCCATCTGCTTGTTCCATCAGCTAGTTATATAAAAAATTGTAAAGAAGTCGTTTTTAATAGTACGAGATCCGGCTGCAGAATTAGTGCATCCATCGAGTGTTTGCTAAAAACCAAATTTTTACGCATATTTATGATTAGGAAAATATAAATCTACCAAGTTGCCTATCAAAATGTGGCCGCTAATATTTTTAATTAAATTATTGCTAATTGTTTTTTCGGAAATAATTTCATTCGCTTGTTTTTTAAATAAAATATCGTCCACTTCACGGCAATATACCTACATAAAAAATCTTTGAAAAATCACGGTTGCCGTTGCGCACTTGGCCGCACCTCTTCGCAGCCAGGTGTAAACAGGTATGATTTTGATACATTTATACGTTCATAACGTACATTTATTATTTATATATCAAATTAAAGCTAATTATTTTCTGTTTATTATGATACTAGCGGCCTGTCCCAGCTTCGCATGGGTAGTCATAAATTTTTTGAACATTTTAGGATAAGCTTAGACCGTGGGTTCGAGCCTCGCGTCTACTTATTTCATACATTTGCACGGCCTTCTCCTTGAGTGAGTGAAATCGCACCCCGTGCGTGACCCGTGGACCCGTTATCATTTTTAATTTCGTCATATCTTTTGAATGGAATGTCCGATTTGAAAAATTTAAGAAGTAATCTATAGGTATTGAAACCGTCTTAATTATGAAATGATTTATTTGGATAAGGATTAATACCAAGGTACAAATAAGGACCCTTTTCTAGCGGCGGCATTTCAATTAGTTTTTTATAATAAAAGAACACTTATTGTGACATATAACTATAATAGTTAGACATAATGCTGTCACCATTTTTTGTAGATGACGATTTTTGAACACGTCAGTGTTCTACAAAATCGTAGTAAGTACATTATTTTGTTCTATCATCAATAGTTTTCGCAGCGCACGCGATGTAAGGTTTTTGTTTTCCACCTTGGGTTACATTATTGGAGTTTTAGTAAGGATCCCTGATTTTTTCGAAAATATAATATAGCCTATGTTACTCAGGAATAATGTAGCATTCTAATGGTGAAAGAATTTTTGAAATCGGACCAGTAGTTTTTGAGCCTATTCGTTACATACAAAAATACAAATGTTTCCTCTTTATTGATCGAGTGAGCAAAGCGAACGAAGATCTTAGTTTCAACTTGGGCGATTTGGCATTTTATGTATGTATGTATGTATGTATGTATGTATGTATGTTTGTCTGGCGATAACTTTAGAACCGTTGATCCGATCTCCATGAAATTTGATATGTCGATAGCTTGTACTTGAGAAATTTACTGGTAAGTAGATGAGTAAAATCGGATGAAGGGTTTTTGAGATATGGGGTTTTTTAAGAGGGCAAAAATAAAAAAAGTTACATAAAAAAATCAAGTTACATGTCATATGAAAGGGCTTTGTTTGGACATTCCAAAACAATTTTTACTTTTTTTTTGGGACGCTCGGTTTTCGAGATAAAATTTAAAAAGTTAAATTAAGATAACCAGCGATCCAAGAGCTCCCATCTGTAAGAGTTTCGTTGAAATCAAGGTTTTTCTACTGGTCGGCCAGTTCCTTTGATTTTTCTTATTTTTTTTTCTTAAAATAATTTAAGGAGGTACTCAGTTCTCATAAAATGGTGACGACGACCAGGTCTGATGATGGAGCCAAGGTCTGTTCAACGGAACTCTTCAATAAATAGGCCAATAGAGTTGAAACTTGGTAACCATACCAAGTTAGTAGGCTGTAGTCAGAAAAAAGTCCAAAGATAATGTTTGGACTTGCCTCTGACTACTACCGACTCAAAGTTTTGATGCGTTCGTCGGGTCGCATCACGAGATCTCAGTTCGGGGCGAACTACTAGTTGATCGAGTGAGCGAAGCGAATGAAGATCTTAGTTTCAACTTGGGCGATTTGTCATTTTATGTATGTATGTATGTATGTATGTATGTATGTATGTTTGTCTGGCGATAACTTTAGAACCGTTGATCCGATCTGCATGAAATTTGATATGTCGATAGCTTGTACTTGAGAAATTTACTGGTAAGTATATGAGTAAAATCGGATGAAGGGTTTTTGAGATATGGGGTTTTTTAAGGGGGAAAAAATAAAAAAAGTTACTTAAAAAAATCAAGTTACATGTCATATGAAAGGGCTTTGTTTGGACATCCCAAAACAATTTTTACTTTTTTTTTGGGACGCTCGGTTTTTGAGATAAAATAATAAAAGTTAAATTAAGATAACCAGCGATCCAAGAGCTCCCATCTCTAAGAGTTTCGTTGGCATCAAGGTTTTTCTACTGGTCGGCCAGTTCCTTTGCTTTTTCTCATTTTTTTTTCATGAAATAAATTAAGGAGGTACTCAGTTCTCATAAAATGGTGACAACAACCAGGTCTGATCATGGAGCCAAGGTCTGTTCAACGGAACTCTTCAATAAAAAGGCCAATAAAGTTGAAACTTGGTTACCATACCAAGTTAGTAGGCGGTAGTCAGAAGCAAGTCCAAACGTAATGTTTGGACTTGCCTCTGACTACCACCTACTCAAAGTTTTGGTGCGTTCGTCGGGTCGCATCACGAGATCTCAGTTCGGGGCGAACCACTAGTAATATTAGTGTAGATAGAGTGAAAGAGAGCTAGCGCGTAACATCACTAGTCAGACGAGGATAGCGATTGCCAGCTGTACGACGCTTTAAAGCCATTGCGCATGCGTCGAATGCTAGTGTTCTCAACCAGCGGTTCAAACTGTAATAGGGACTACTTAAAAAATACTCCAAAAGAAATGTCTTCTTTTTCAAAATGACAAATTTAAAAATTACAATAAAAAATTAATATTAGTGACAAATAAAACCAAGGTTACATATGTAAAAGAAAGTTTCATTGTGCAAGTTACTGTTTGAAAAAATATAATGTTTTATTCAAGTATTCAATCGTCTGTTACATATTATTTAAACATTTAAGCAAATTAAAAATTTTAAAATGTATCTTATATTTCCGTGACTCTTATTACACTCTTATTACACTATCATCGCTGCTATCACTTTCATCTTTACAAATATCAGGATCTTTTTGGGAACTATACGTCATCTCAGTTTCAATTTCTTCAGCTAAATTATAGCCTATTGTATGTCCATATCTATTTAATATCGTTAGAACTTTTCGTGAACTTTTCATTGATTTCATTGATAACCCGAGCGTAAGATGTTTTGACGGTTTGACTCTACCTTTGGATACAATATAGATCAGATCACTACACACAGACTTTATTTTCACTAAGTCGTCGTCTGAATTTTTACGAGTATCTGGTCCTTGAACTAAGTCACACACGAAATTAAAAAGTTGTTCTGGAATACTACACTCTCCAAGAATGGCATCCTCTGGAGTTAGATTATCTGGCAGCTTCGTACTTTCTAGAGATGTTATACAGTTTCGCAATTCGTAAGCGACATCTCTGCATCGATTCTTCTCATTTGACTCTAACTTAGCAATTTCAACAGCTAATCGTGACGTGTTCATGTCATACTGATAGACAATTTTCTTTTTAGGTGTCCCCATGGATGACTCTACAGTGATTCGATCGCCAAAAGCTTTTATAATTTTATTTTCTAACTTTCCAGCACGATATTCCTGTAAATCTTCAGCGCACACTTGACCTTCAGCGAATTCCAATAGCAATGATTTATACTGAAATAACTTTAATTTATGTGCACAATACCAGTACTCTCAAACGGTGAAGGAAAACATCGTGAGGAAACCGGCATGTCGTGGAACCTAAAAAGTTCTATAACATGTGTCAAGTGCTCGAAAGGAGCCTCTTGAGGCGCACTTAAAATCCTTTCACCACACTGTTTCGAAAGAAACTAGTGACACGACAAGAAGAAGAACTGAAATAACAAATCAGTGAGATACATAACGCGATTTTTCTCAATAATTTCCGCCTTCATAATTTCCGAAATTGCATCGAATGCTAACTGGTGAAATTGGCGGTTTTTGTACCAATATCTTAGCTCTGGATGTTCCTCACAATGCCGTTTCAGTTAAATCTGATACGATGACAAACAAGTTGAATGATAAGCAACAGATTGAGGGCTTTCTAGTTTCTCTAATAGTTTTGAGTCCTTTGATTTTTCGGCCATTGTTTTTATTGTTTCAACCGTTGCTTCTGATTGCGGGAACGTTACATAAATTCGTCTCTTACCAACTTTTTTCTCAACATGATCACAAAAAAAGGCAGGCTGACTTTTTGTTTTTGGTGGTTGATGAATATTGATCGTTCAATGTACCCCTTGATTCTTCCTGCAAAGTAAATGTATGCGTTGAAAGACCATTTGTATTAAAAGCTTGGTTCTCGAAATGTTTTTTTCAAATTCAAATTCAAATAGTTTTTTATTCGGACAAGTATATATTTTGTTAGTGGTAGATTAATCTTATTGTTAGTAATTATAAATAAAATAATTTAAAAATAAAAATATACTATTATTTACATGGAAGGTAAACAACTGGTACAATCAAAAACGTATATTTTTTGATATCCGATTAATATTATTAGGTACTGCTGTATATACTTACTAGATCACGGCTTACAGCAGGAATACTTTTTTCATGAAGATCTGAAGGGAGGCTCGGAATCTGTAAATTATAAGAAATACGGTGTTACAGTTAATTACTCCATTGTCATTCAACAGCAATGTTTTCACTGTATTTGATATAATTAAATGAAAATATTAAGTCGATCTAAAATAATATAAATATTTAATCTTTTTTTTTTAATTTTTTAAATATTGACAATTATATATTTTTTTCGTAAAGATATAACGCATAGTTAACAGAGAAAGTCGGTAATAGTATTTACATCTCTCATGTTCGGTAAGTAGGTTCTTATTACCTCCAAATGGGGCTTGTAGGTGACTAATTAGCGCTCTAGGGTAATAATGTAGCTAGAAAAGCCCTAGGGCGGTAAGTAATTTAAAAAAAACACTTCTTTCTTTCAAAAAGTTCGCGTACATCTAACCATCATACTGGCAATATACATCATGCATTCAGCCCAATGACCAAAGAGGTCGCTTTGCTATTCAGCCTTGTCTTCGTGTGAGTATAATAGTCATCAATTTTAAATATCGAACGGGGAAGCTCGATTTCGATCTTGAAAAAAAAAAAAAAAGTTCTTTACTTGATTCTTTTTAATGAAAAAAGGCGGGAATAGAAAAATTTTACTTTAAATAATGTTTATTCTTGTAATGCCGGTTTTTTTCTACTTACCTCACAATCGAGATGTAAAGCAGAATAGTTAGCTCGGGTGTAAGCACCAATTGCACCCTAGAACTATAGGCGCCCTCACTGCGCTCGTGCGCCTAAATATCTCCAGCTGCAATTGATGCCTTACAGCCCTTGGCTACTAATCTACTATTATTTCTCCACATTATATTGCTGAATGATTTTATTGTTTGCTTGAAATAAGGTTCAAAAAGGTCCGACTACCTGATAAATTAAGAAATTTAAAAAAAAACTATTTATAACAAAAAAACCTCAAAGTTAGCTCTGTACTATATCGTAACTATAACCAATATTATTCTTATGTTCAATTGAAATTTTACTTACGGTTTGTGTTATGCAAAAATCTTCGAATTCTTCTTATCTTTTTGCTTTAGAACTGTTTTTTTTTTTAAACACTCTGAGGGCTTATTACGAGTTTAGTGCCGATCGTCGATCGTTACGATACACCGAATTTTCTATGAAAATAAATCAACGGTATCTAGCGTATTCTTTGTGAACCCGTTTTTTTTTCATAGAAAATTCGGTGTATCGTAACGATCGACGATCGGCACTCGATCGGCACTAAACTCGTAATACAAACGTTTTACCTGAAAATAAAACGTATATTAAAATACTTACCTGATCCGAAATATAATATATATAGTGAGATACAGCTATCGCTCTCGCTTCCTTTTCTGTCCCTTTTCCTCCTTAACTGTGTGTATCGCCTTCCTTTTCGCACACCCGCACCACCACAGGCACCGACGCCTCGTGGATAGGCTAGTCGGTTTGGTTCCTCATTAAGGCAGTTGTTTTTGCTATGCCACCAGGCAGAATTTAAAATTATTATATTTCGGATCAGGTAAGTATTTTAATATACGTTTTATTTTCAGGTAAAACGTTTGTATTAAAAAACTGTACCGTGATCCGAAATATCTACACTAATATTATAAAGAGGTAAACTTTGTATTTTTGTATTTTTGTATTTTTGTATTTTTGTATTTTTGTATGTAACGAATAGGCTCAAAAACTACTGGTCCGATTTCAAAAATTCTTTCACCATTAGAATGCTACATTATCCCTGAGTAACATAGGCTATATTATATTTTTAAAATAATCAGGGATCCTTACTAAAACTTCAATAATGTAACCCAAGGTGGAAAATAAAAAACCTTACATCGCGTGCGCTGCGAAAACTATTGAAGATAGAACAAAATAATGTACTACGATTTTGTAGAACACGTTATCATCTACAAAAAATGTCGCGACAGCATATGTCTAACTATTATAGTTATGTCACAATAAGTATTCTTTTATTATAAAAAATTAATTGAAATGCCTCCGCTAGAAAAGGGTCTTTATTTGTACCTTGGTATTAATCCTTATCCAAATAAATCATTTCATAATTAAGACGGTTTCAATACCTATAGATTACTTCTTAAATTTTTCAAATCGGACATTCCATTCAAAAGATATGACGAAATTAAAAATGTTAACGGGTCCACGGGTCTCGCGCGGGGTGCGATTTCACTTACTCAAGGAGAAGCGCGTGCAAATGTATGAAATAAGAAGACGCGAGGCTCGAACCCACGGTTTAAGTTTATCCTAAAATGTTCAAAAAATTTATGACCACCCATGCGAAGCTGGGACAGGCCGCTAGTAATATATATAGTGAGAGATGTTTGTTATCGCCTGGTGGTGGTGGTTAGCGTCAATGTGACTAAGAAAAACGATTAGGTAGTACCTGTTGTTTTAAGTTGTTTTATATGTTGCTAAACGTAAGATATTTTAATGCTGGGTGTTAGGTTGAAGAATATTTTAGAATGAATAAAAGATACAAATACATAATTAATATCTGTTTTAATCAAAATTTAACATAAAATTATTCAGATAACTTCTTAGAATTAAGATTAGGCAATAAACTGGTAACTTAGACTGCCTCAAAGGCTGACAATACACTTAGATTTGTCTTATTTGATTGTACTATCTGCCTACAATAGAATTTTTTAAAAGTATTCTGGGACCTCCAGTTGCCTCTTGAAAGTATATCTTCAACAGGCGTATTTGCAATCCAGCTTTTAGAGGCAACTGCTGCTCTAAAACTTCCAGCCGTAGCTTCTATACCAGCATCTTTTAAGAGGTTTTTAATCCACCCAGAAATCACACATCTAGACGCAGGCTTGGGCTGACCACACGTTGTAATAAAGAGATTTGTACAGTTTGCCGATTCCCTTCTATTTTTGCCAGTTGTTATTAATCTATTTATCCAATAAACTGGGTCTAAACTTCTATTATCGGGGTTAGAATTAAGTCTCCAGCCAGACTGACGATTATTAACAGTATCAGTTTTAGATCCAAAAACTGGCCATAAAATTACGTGATCATTATGAACTATGCAGTTCTCTGAATTTACTGAAAGAAGAGTTAAATCATGTACTCTTCTTCCAGAACATAGGAGTAAAATGGCGGCTGTTTGCTTAGATATTTGGTAAATGCTATCAGCAAAGCAGTTAACTTGAGACATAAACTTTACAACAAGGTCAACATCCCACACGGGAGGCTTAGTCCGGGTTGGATTCGTTAAAGCTATAGACTTCAAAATTCGTTTAACAAAGGGGTGAGAACTTAGCCGCTCTGTCAGTTCAGGGTCGCAAAGCGTCGAGACCACAGACTTATGAACAAGAATTGTATTATAGGACAGTTTCTCTTTATAAAACAAATCTGCTAAGAAACGTGCTAACTCTGAACCAGTAGGTTTACTGCTGCTAGTTACATTATTTTGCTCCGTCCATTTAATCCATCTAGACCAGGCTGGCTTGTAAGTCTTTATTGTCGAGGGGCGCCAACTGTTAAGAAGAAGAGTTCGTTGCTGTGGTGTCCATTCTTTCAAGTGTTCGGCCCAGCCCCACATCTCCATACTTCCAGCTCCATTTCCTGCACATTCTGAGGAGGACTGCCCGTTGAGATGTCTACTAAGACTCGATGAAGATCTCGAATTGTCCAGGGTGCTGCTGTTGCCCGGCTCCGTAAATCTGGGCGCCAAAAAACTTTCTCCCATCTTGGTACTACTATAAGGTAAAAACCGCGGCATTGGTGTAGATGTTGAAGGACTTTTGGTATTAAGAACGGAGGGGGAAATACCCATGCTAACGGATAATCCCATTTTTGTGACAGGGCGTCGTGGAATTCCGCTCGTTTGTCCGTGTAGTCTAGGGTGCAGTACCTGGGTACCACGCGTGTGAGATGCGTTGCAAATAAATCTATGATCGGTGTGCCCCATTTGGCGAATATTAACGTGGTTATTCGAGGTAGTAGGTGCCATTCTGGCATTATTCGATGGCGAGATAGATGATCGGCCTCGGCGTTGTAGATACCTGGAATGTGGTAAGCAACTAGATCTATCTGAAAAATGTCTAATTGCTGAAAAATTTTGTAAGCCAGGTCCAATAGATCTTGTGATTTCGACCCTCCTTCGTTGCGTAAGTAAGCCACTGCTGTCTTGTTGTCGGATTGTAGGTGTATAGAAGTTGATCGTAGGTTCGGACCTTGCTCTTTTAGGACTTTCAGAATAACGAGAAGCTCTTTTATGTTTGAATGCATGTCTCTCTCCGCAGCCAACCAATTTCCTGACAACTTCATGTTGTTTATCTGTGCTCCCCAAGCTATACCTGAAGCGTCTGTTACTAGAAAGAGTGTGGGTTGAGTGATATGTATTCGGGAGTACCCTCTCAGATGTTTGAGCCACCAATTCAGATCTTTTTCCGATTCTTGGTTGAGAGAGACAAACTTTGTATTGAGTCTGCAATGGATAATAGTTTGTTTTTGCAGCTGTCGATGATTGAGTCTCCCTCGACGGATGACAAAACTGGCAAAATTCATCATGCCCACCAGACTTTGAAAGTCGACAAGTTTCATTGTTCGTTTTTCTAAAAGCTTGAGTATTGATGTTCTTAGCTTGCAGATTTTTAGTTCGGGTAGAAACTTGCGATTTAGCCATGGATTCCATACAATGCCTAGATATTCTATGCTTTTTCTTGGTGTTAGCACGGATTTTTCTAAGTTTACCTTCCAGCCTAGATAATTTAGCATATTGACAGCGACAGCAGCCTGCTTTTTTAGTACAGTAGGACATGTATTTGCAATCAGGTAATCGTCTAAGTACACTAGAAGTCTGATCCCTTTTTGGCGGAGCATTTGGGCTACCCAATTGCTTATAGCAGCGAACGTTTTTGGGGCAGAACTCAACCCGAAGGGGAGACAACTCATTTCCAATATTTCTTGATGATATAATAGGCGTAGAAACCGCCTGTGCGTTCTGTTGATTGGTATATGAAAATACGCTTGTGAGAGGTCTATTTTTACAAGCCAATCGTTTGGCTGCAAGAAGGTTGGAATTTTGTGAACATTGATCAACCTGAAAGGTGTTGTCAGTACGAAACGGTTTAGTGCTCTCAGATCGAATATTGGCCTCATGGACCCATCTGTCTTCGGTACTAGAAACATTCGTGAAAGGAAACTCTGGGATGCATGAACTGGAATTAGCACACGTTCCGTCTTCATTTTTTCTATTACTAGCGACATTTCTTTTGTTTCGTAAGTCGCTTGCCGGCTGTTGTATCGGTCGGGTAGATGAAGAGGAGGTCGATTTGAAAATGGGATACGGTAACCTGAAATAATCTTGAGAATGTAACTGGGAGCACCCATTTCTTTCCATCTTTGTCGGTAATGCTTGAGTTGACCGGCATGGAAAGGACTCGGTGAGTCAATATTTCCGGTTACTTCTCCTATCCCGGTGGGATGAGGGAGAATGGTGTCTTTCTCGCGTACTTCTTTGCGCTGGTTGTCGGTCATTATTTTTTCGACCTCTAGCTGTTCCGCCTCTACCCCGAAAGGGCCTGTTAGAGTTTACAGCACCACGAGACCTGATATTGTTTCCTCGGTACGCAGTCGGATTCTGATATTGAAAACTGCTAGAAGTGCTTGCAGTCTGAGTAGCATTTGGACCGGTCTGCGTAGCAGGTACGCGGTCTTTTGTGCGAGGCCAAAATACTTTACGGGAGTCACCCATTTTTTCTAAGGATGACGTGAATTTGTCAGCGTCAAATAGATTGTTGCATGAAGGCGGTATTTTTCGTAAAATACTTTTATGCAAGGGATCTTTCACTGAGGCCAAAATAGCTTCTCTCCTATGTTGAATTACCTCAGCTCTATGGCCGCAGACCAACTGAAGAGCATCATTAGAGATCTTCGAGAAATCACCTGTTACAAAAATATCTTCGATCTTTTTATGGATGGTATCATACATTAGGTCAGGCGTAGCCTTTGCCCAAGATAAAAAATCACGGAGTTCTTTTTCGAGGTGATCTTTTTGCATTATTAAGGCATAACTAATAGCAGCAAATGCTTTATCAGCATTTGCCGAAGTGCGCGACGTATCATAGCGTTTAATTTCCTCGTTAGGCTCTAGTTCAGTAAAACCGGGGGTATGTCGATAATTTTTCTGAACGTCCGCATACCTGACGTTCTGCCATTCGACATCATCCAACCGTTGAATGCCTTTTAAAACATCTAGGTAAGATGAAGGAGTTTTCAGGACATCCGGATCTTTCAGCTTCGTTCCAATCGAAAGAGAGAACTGGGGTTCAATCTCGTCTAAATCGGATCGGTTTTCACTGTACAAGTTTCCACTAACGTTATCGTCGATAAAATCATTGGCCATTGGTTGTTCACCTTCAGGATTATAATTGTCGCATGGTTCGCGAGAAAACCTTGATTTTAGGTCACTTACTTCAGCAATCAGTTTATTTAATATGTCGTATTTATGTGAATGCGTATCACGTCTAAGTTTTTTGCGTCGGTGACGGCGTGAACTTTTGGCAGAACCAGAAGACTGTGTATCGGAACTGCTACTTGAATCATCACTTTCAGATGAAGATGATGGTAAATTATTTTGGCGCTTCCGCTTTTGAGAACTTTTATTTTCGGCCCCACTCATATTATGCCTTAGATCCAATATGAAACTATCGTTATTTAAATCCACTTCCTTCTCACTCATTCGGCAAAAATTCTTACTCCTTGAAAAGAATCTAAAAATAGCAAAGCATTACTATTATAAACTGAAAATCAAGGAAATGTGGGTAGGCACCAAGAAATAAATAAAATAATTTTAAAAGGCAGAAATCTAGAATATAGTATTTCTAAAATTTTGTTGATGCTCATTCAAACACACATTCGTTATACGAACGGTTACACCGTTAAAAATCTTTACAAGGTAAGTAGGTAAAACCATCTACCAAAAAACATATAATTTTTAGTTCCTTGTTTGGAGGATAATAGCTTTGGACAATCATAAAAACACTTACCGTACTTTGTTTAACGTTCAAAGGTATTTTAAAAGATTCTCACTAAATTCGTCACAAATTCTGCGTATGGTAAAAAATGGAAAATAATAATCTATTTTCGCAGGTAGGTTTTTTCTTTTGTGGAATTTAGTGATGCACGCTGCAACAAAATGCAATCGAAGTTTATCGATCATGTAAGATCGATAAATGGAATAAAATAATTTAAATTTGAATTCCAAAGGAAGTTTCAAATTAAATTCTAGCACTTACCAGTGCACGTCCGTTCGAAGCGAAAACAACAACGTCAATGAGGAACCAAACCGACTAGCCTATCCACGAGGCGTCGGTGCCTGTGGTGGTGCGGGTGTGCGAAAAGGAAGGCGATACACACAGTTAAGGAGGAAAAGGGACAGAAAAGGAAGCGAGAGCGATAGCTGTATCTCACTATATATATTATATTTCGGATCACGGTACAGTTTTTTAATACGCCCTCAGTATGATATCCAAAATCATCAATAGATTCAACTGTTAATAAAATGTCATGATATTTATATTTTTTCTTACGACGAAACAATAACATTAGTGAACACTTTTTGAATGATGCATTATTAAAGTCAAGTACATTGCATTTTTTGTCACACAGAAAACACGCCTTCATCTTTATCAATTTTATTTTACGTTAATTAATTTGATAATTATTAGATGCACAAATAAAACAACAATATATATAATGTTGTGTATTACGAACTCTAAAACAGCGTGGTTTTTTATCTCTATCTCTAATACTATAAGAATCAAAGTCCTGACTGACTGACTGACTAACTGACTGACTGACTGACTGACTGACTGACTGACATATAGACAACGCACAGCCTAAACCGCTGGTCCTAGAGACTTGAAATTTGAGGAGTACATAGGTCTTATGGCGTAGAGGTGTACTAAGAAGGGATTTTTGGAAATTCAACCCCTAAGGGTGTAAAAAGGGATGAAAAAGTTTGTATGAAAAATTGTATTCCTTGAACCTACAAACTTGAAACTTGGAGTACATATACTTCAAGACAAAAAAATAGGAAATACATTTTTAGTTTTTTAAAACTACCCTTAATAAGTGTGCTAAGGGATGTAAAAGTATGTATGGGAGTTTTTTTACCGCTGGTCCTAGAGACTTGAAATTTGAAGAGAACATAGGTCTTATGGCGTAGAGGTGTACTAAGAAGGGATTTTTGGAAATTCAACCCTTAAGGGTGTAAAAAGGGATGAAAACGTTTGTATGAAAAATTGCATTCCTTGAACCTACAAACTTGAAACTTAGAGTACATATACTTCAAGACAAAAAAATAGGAAATACATTTTTAGTTTTTTAAAACTACCCTTAATAAGTGTGCTAAGGGATGTAAAAGTATGTATGGGAGTTTTTTGACCACTGGTCCTAGAGACTTGAAATTTGAAGAGTACATAGGTCTTATGGCGTAGAGGTGTACTAAGAAGGGATTTTCGGAAATTCAACCCCTAAGGGTGTAAAAAGGGTTGAAAACGTTTGCATGAAAAATAGTATTCCTTGAACCTACAAACTTGAAACTTGGAGTACATGTACTCCAAGGCAAAAACTAGGAAAGACATTTTTAGTTTTTTAGAACTACCCTTAATAAGTGTGCAAAGGGATGTAAAAGTTTGTATGGGAGGTTTTTGACCGCTGGTCCTAGAGACTTGAAATTTGAAGAGTATATAGGTCTTATGGCGTAGAGGTGTATTAAGAAGGGATTTTTGGAAATTCAATCCCTAAGGATGTATAAAGGGTTGAAAACGTTGGTATGAAAAATTTTATTCCTTGAACCTACAAACTTGAAACTTGAAGTAGATGTACTCCAAGACTAAAAAACAGGAAAGGCATTTTTAGTTTTTTAAAACTACACTTAATAAGTGAGCAAAGGGATGTCAAAGTTTGTATGGGAGTTTTTTAACGCGTGGTGCGATTGATTTAAAACTTGAGGTAAATATACTAAGAAATAAATAATTAAGAATGATGCTTTTAACTTTTTATAATTACCCCTGCAAAGGGTGCAAATGGCTGGTAAAAGTTAGTATGGGAGATTTTTAACGCATAGTGCTATTGATTTCAAACGTGATGTAAATATACTCCACAATAAATAATTTAAAATCACGTTTTCAATATTTTAAAACAACCCCTGCAAAGGGTGCAAAAGACTGACAAAGTTTCAAGGTTTGTATGGGAGATTTTTAAAGCGTAGTGTAATTAACTTCAAACTAAAAGAAAATGTGTTCTGTGGATAAATAACAAAAAGACAGTTTGATTTTCGAAAACAACCTCTAAAACGTTACCTTCCTTCGTTGCACTCAAGTAAAAAGGATACAACAAGGCGTCAATGTTTGTAAGGGACATTCTAAAACGGGAATCTTGAGTTGGTACGAAGTGATCTTAGGGTATTTACCGTGCCTGGGGGGGGATCAAAGTGGTGAAGCTGTTTCGTTTCGTTTTTTCTGGGGTAGAAACTAGGAACCAATAAGTACATATTTTCCGTGTAAGGTTGTCTTTGTTGTATTTGTCATGTTTGTGCTAAACTTAGTACCTATACCTACCTACCTAATATAGGTAATGTACGCCTATAGGTATCTCTTATACCTGCGTAGGTATCCTACCCTAATAATATACAAATCAATGCGAAAGTTACGATGTTTGGATGTTTGTGGCTCATTCACGGCTCACCACTTCAACGCGTGCGAAGCCGCGGGAAGCCACTAGTGTTAGAAACATCACTAGTCAGTCTCTTTCACTCTATCTTAAATATGTACCATTTTTAACAGCCAGCAACCCTTATTTGCGGCCAGATTTAATTAAGCAACCGTATATCATAATAAACAGAAAAAAATAGCTTTAATTTGATATATAAATAATAAATGTACGTTATGAACGTATAAATGTACCTATCAAAATCATACCTGTTTCACAGATAAGAGAATACTAGTATACACCTGGCTGCGAAGAGGTGCGGCCAAGTGCGCAACGGCAACCGTAATTTTTCAGAGTCTTTATGTATATTGCCGTGAAGTGGACGATATTTTATTTAAAAAACAAGCGAATGAAAAAATTTCCGAAAAATCAATTAGCAATAATTTAATTAAAAATATTACCGGCCACATTTTGATAGGCAACTTGGTAGATTTATATTCTCCTAATCTTTAATATGCGTAAAAATTTGGTTTTAGCAAACACTCGATGGATGCACTAATTCTGCAGCCGCTATAATTTTGTATGAAGACGCGATAGGGATACCGATATGGAACTTTACAAAACCCGCAATGAACACGGAACAAAAACGTAAAACGAAATATGGTAAGCAAAACTCATACTTGGGGTACTGAACTACTGGGATTTCATTTCTCATTTGTTCCGTGAACATATGTAATGGGATAAAAAATTCCCAGTAGTTCTGCCGACAGAACTGCCAACAGGACAGGTGGGAATAGACGTAATAAAACCGGCCAAGTGCGTGTCGGACTCGCACTAAACTTTTTATTGATCGAGTGAGCGAAGCGAACAAAGATCTTTAGTTTCAACTTGGGCGATTTGGCATTTTATGTATGTATATATGTATGTATGTATGTATGTATGTTTGTCTGGCGATAACTTTCGAACCGTTGATCCGATCTGCATGAAATTTGATAAGTCGATAGCTTGTACTTGAGAAATTTACTGGTAAGTATATGAGTAAAATCGGATGAAGGGTTATTAAGATATGGGGTTTTTTAAGGGGCCAAAAATAAAAAAAGTTACATAAAAAAATCAAGTTACATGTCATATGAAAGGGCTTTCTTTGGACATTTCAAAACAATTTTTACTTTTTTTCTGGGACGCTCGGTTTTTGAGATACAACAAAAAAGTTAAATTAAGATAACCAGCGATCCAAGAGCTCCAATCTCTAAGAGTTTCGTTGGTATCAAGGTTTTTCTACTGGTTGGCCAGTTCCTTTGCTTTTTCTTTTTTTTTTTTCTTGAAATAAATTACGGAGGTACTCAGTTCTCATAAAATGGTGACACCGACCAGGTCTGATGATGGAGTCAAGGTCTGTTCAACAGAACTCTTCAATAAATAGGCCAATAGAGTTGAAACTTGGTTACCGTACCAAGTTAGTAGGCGGTAGTCTGAAAAAAGTCCAAACATAATGCTTGGACTTGCCTCTGACTATTACCTCTGTCACATCACGAGATCTCAGTTCGGGGCGAACCACTAGTTATATGATGTAACAAAAAATTATAAGACGTTGCTTCGTACCAAATTCAAGATTCTGAGTTCACGAGATTTGCAAATAAATAAAGTTATATTGTCTCTAACTATGTGAAACAAATGTGGTCCAGACAACCTGACGTCAGAATGTCTGACCACTTTCTTTTCATATTTTTTCACTATTCATCGAGGTACTAAATAATCTAGTTTAGGTACCAAATAGTACTAAAAAGGTACTAAATATTGATAGTTTCCAAACATAAAATATCGCACTTGGTCCAGGGGTCCTGACGCTAACACGAGAAGTACCCTGTAGGTTTTGATTACCTTGCGAGTGTCGAAAATTTGTAGCATAAACGTCTGTATCTTTTGATTGCATTGGCTTATAAGTTTGATTTTTTCACAGCCCCAAGGGACAGTAGACCTGAGTATTTGATATGAATTTCAGCTTGATACCTCCACGCGTTCCTGAGAAAAGAGTCTTGACAGACAGACAGACAGACGGACAACAAAGTGATCCTATAAGGGTACCGTTTTTTCATTTTCAAAGTCGAAAGTTATTTATTAAATAAAATCACAAGGATCACTTTGAAACGTCTTAAACAGAGCCGGATTTAGAGGTCCAGAGGCCCCGGGGCAACAAAGGAGCGGAGGCCCCCTCGCCCCAAATTATTTTCCAAATAAAGTGAACAATTTTTTTCAGTCGAGATTAATATAATCAAATAATAATGTATGTACAACGTACTGTAGGCTGTAGGTAAAGGTAAAAGAGCAAAAAAAAAATATCAAAGGAAAAGAAGATATTTACTAGTGTTTACTAGTTGGAATTAAAAGATTTTTTTTTCCGAAGTCTCTATTGTGGCGGCCCCCCGTTTGTGGAGGCCCCGGGGCCATCGCCCCGGTTGCCCTCCCCTAAATCCGGCCCTGGTCTTAAAGCTAGCTGAATCTAGGTGCCAGTTCCACGCGACCAAAGCCTAGAAGAACAGCCAACAAACTTACGGCTTGGTCCCTACCGCTCTTTTGTATGATCCTTTTACAATGTAATATAGTACAATGTTGAAGCTCCAGTGTGGTGCCAATCGAATTTTGAGGTACGGAACCATAAAAATAAATAAATAACTAATAAATAATGGAGGACTTTCTACACAGCACTATCTAGCCCCAAACTAAGCCAAAGCTTGTAATATGGGAACCAGATAGCTGATATAATACATATATACTTTTTTTTTGTAAATACATACTTATAATATTATATATATTAATAAAAATGAAACAAAACAGCGATTAAATTGATTTAATTATCCTACTGCTTAAAATTAATTTTATATCCCTTCGACTCGGGATCTTGCTCCATTTGAAAGTTGCTAGTTGACAATCCGAAAGGCTTAAGAATCATGTTCCCTAAATCTTTTAATTTTCCGAACATTTCTTGTTTTAACTTCTCGTTCTTCTCTTCGATTAGGGGCGGTAGTCTCACAGACGCCTTGTGCGCGTCCGCGTGAGACGGATCCAGTTCCAGAATCTTCTTGTAGTCTGCTAGACTCTCGTCGAACTTTTCCGTGGCTTCGTAGGATTGTGCTCGTCTGAAAAATTAAGTGTGTGAAATTAACCATGTGCAAGCAATAAATGTATTGAGTATTGAGTTTTTTTTATACTACTAGCTAATGGAACAAGCTGATGGCCCACCAGATGTTAAGTGGTAACCATCACCTAAAACAAAGCATTGCCTCGTAAGTCACGCTCGAAGGGAACGTGCCCTAC
Organism: Chloroclysta siterata; assembly: GCA_932294275.1. NCBI lineage: Eukaryota > Metazoa > Arthropoda > Insecta > Lepidoptera > Geometridae > Chloroclysta > Chloroclysta siterata. The sequence goes on from OW028595.1 coordinate 7,840,816, forward strand.
GATGCACTGCCCTGCGTCCATCAACTTGAGGCATAAAGATGTTAAGCCTCATGTGGCTGTAATGACACCGGCAAGCACACTCTTCAATCGGAGACACACGTTGCTGCTTGGCGGCAGAAGGCGGCGTGCTGGTAGTACGCACCCGGACGAGACGCACACAAAGAGCTCTACTGCTCTATATGCAGTGGTTGGTATTGTCAATTTTTCTTGTATTTTCGTGCCACATCGTCGACCGCATCCTCACTAACATCAGGTGAGATTGCGGTCAAAAGATTTACCTAGAAGTTGTAAAAAAAATTGTTATTCTTCACTATCACTACATAGTTTAAAACAAAGTCGCTTTCTCTGTCCCTATATCCCTATGTATGCTTAAATCTTTAAAACTATGCAACGGATTTTGATGTGGTTTTTTTTTATAGAAAGAGTGATTCAAGAGGAAGGTTTATATGCATAATACAAGCATAATCTCTTAGGGATAACCCACAATAACCGTGCGAAGCCGGGGCAGGTCGCTAGTATTCTATAAATAGCTATAATAATAAGTATTGTAGTGTATAAATGGGTATAGGCAAGCATGGACGGATAGCGATAGCGGGTAGCGGACACTCAATTCCAGCCGGCTGGCCCAGGCGGACGTTACTCGAAAATAAGTGTTTTATTTGGTACCCAAGCAACTTGTACAGTACAATAATGTTTACCTGATATAAGCTTTAACATATTTCTCGTCCAGTTCCACTGCCTTGGAGCAGTCCTTGATAGCCTTCTCGTACTTGAGCAGTTTCATGCGCGCTGCACTTCGGTTGCAGTACAGTATGGCTCGCAGGTTTGAGAATTGCAACGGGCATGTTTGTAGGCCTGGAATGAATGAAAATTCTTATTTTTTTTTATTTTATACAACTAGCTGATGGAACAAGCAGATGGCCCACCTGATGTTAACTTTAAGAGTAGGCAGTGCATCGTAAGGCACGTTCCTATCGTGCGTGACTTACGAGGCAATGCTTTGTTATAGGTGATGGTTACCACTTAACATCAGGTAGGCCATTTGTATAAAAAAAGTGGTAACCATCACCTATAACAAAGCATTGCCTCGTACATAAATAAAAGAAAGTTGTGTTATTTACACTATTTATAACTCAATAACGGCTGAACAAAATTACTTGGCTCAAGATTGTTCCATGGAGAAGAAAATACAAAAAATATTAACAGCTGATTTCACCATGCTCTGTTAGTTACTAATCAAGGATTAACAGGCCGTTAAATCTTACCTTAGTACACAAACGCGTCCATTTTGACATATTTAACGGCCCTTTATTCCTTTGTTAATCTAACAGAGCATGGTGAAATCGGAGCTTAATCCTTTGCTAATTTAACAGAGCATAGTGAAATCAGCTCTAAAGATGTTACCAATCTTATCAATAAACTAGGTACCTATTATTTTATTTGTAAGTACCTATTCTAAAGTTAACGTGCGCGAGCGAAGCCGCGGGTAAGAGCTAGTATGTAATAAAAAGTGGTCTCAAAAGTTGAGGAAACCAATCAGTATTCCAGCAACGGCGACATGCGGGCAACATGTCATGTATGGAATACAGTACTCTCTCGCTAATCCGCCACCATTATAATCCTAAATATCGGCGGATTACTGAAAACGGCAGATTATAATGTACAGGAACAACAATATAAGAAAAGAGCGGCCTGTCCCAGTTTCGCATGGGTGGTCATAAATTTTTTGAACATTTTAGGATAAACTTAGACCGTGGGTTCGAGCCTCGCGTCTACTTATTTCATACATTTGCACGCGCTTCTCCTTGAGTGAGTGAAATCGCACCCCGCGCGTGACCCGCGGACCCGTTAACATTTTTAATTTCGTCATATCTTTTGAATGGAATGTTCGATTTGAAAAATATAAGAAGTAATCTATAGGTATTGAAACCGTCTTAAATATGAAATGATTTATTTGGATAAGGATTAATACCAAGGTACAAATAAAGACCCTTTTCTAGCGGCGGCATTTCATATAATTTTTATAATAAAAGAACACTTATTGTGACATAAATATAATAGTTAGACATATGCTGTCGCGACATTTTTTGTAGATGATGACGTGTTCTACAAAATCGTAGTACATTATTTTGTTCTATCATCAATAGTTTTCGCAGCGCACGCGATGTAAGGTTTTTGTTTTCCACCTTGGGTTACATTATTGGAGTTTTAGTTAGGATCCCTGATTTTTTTGAAAATAAAATATAGCCTATGTTACTCAGGGATAATGTAGCATTCTAATGGTGAAAGAATTTTTGAAATCGGAATAGTAGTTTTTGAGCCTATTCGTTACATACAAAAATACAAATCTTTCCTCTTTATAATATTAGTGTAGATTTAAACAAGGTGTTAAAATACTAGTCCGCAAAATACTCTTACGCATGAACCTCTCTGGTAAGACGGCGGATTATCGAGTCGAAGACTTTCAGTGTCGGCGGATTACAAAGTATAATCAAGATCAAGGCCAAAAAACAGCGGATATAGTACTTGTCGGATAATCGAGAGAGTACTGTACCAACTACTGCAAATAATATTTATATGTACCTCTCTCTTTCACTCTTGTCGTGTCACTAGTTTCTTTCGAAACAGTGTGATGAAAGGATTTTAATTGCACCTCAAGAGGCTCCTTTTCGAGCATTTGACACAATGTTTTAGAACTTTTTAGGTTTCACGACATGCCGGTTTCCTCACGATGTTTTCCTTCACCGTTTGAGAGTACTGGAGAGTATGTACCTCTGACTACCCCCTTTACACATCTGCAATGAATATTAAAGTTGGCACTTGCCCGGGATGAAAGGCGTGTTTTAATCATTACATAATAGTATGGCAATACCTGATGTGTATTTTTCTATGCTCAGGTCATAATCAGCTATTTTGAATGCAAAGTTTCCAGCCTCTTTCAGCTCCTCAGCTATGATCCTCCGTTCCTCCTTCTGGTCGTCTGTGAGGTCCACTTCAGCGTCTTTCAACGACTCCTCGTTGATCGAGTCTGTGTCGCTTTTGTCTTCATCATCTTCTTTGTCCGTGTCTTTGTCCAGTTCAGGGCCATTTAATGGAATGTCTGTAAAAATATATAGTTATTTAAATCTAAATGATTTTTATTCAGTTCAATCACAAAGTTTTTTTACAACAATCTGATGGAACATGCTGATGGCCCACTTGATGTTAAGTGGTAACCATCACCTATAACAAAGCATTGTGAGTCACACACGATAGGAAAATGCTCTACGATGCACCACCCTGCGTCCATAAACTCGAGGCATACAGATGTTAAGCCTCATGTGCCTGTAATTACACCGGCAACCTCACTCTTCAAACGGAAACACAGCAAGGCTGCTTGGCGGCAGAAAAAGGCGTGGTGGTAGTACTTCCCCAGACGATGCCTTCACAAAGAGCTCTACTACTCTTGTTGGTGGAGCACCTAATCACAGAATGATATACACAACTTTTAAGGTTTATAAGCAGTTTCACACGAACCAATGTTTGAAGAACCATCTAAACTGACCATGACTTAGGTATGAAAACTAGGTAGGTACTTCTTTTCACGATTTAGGTATGAAAACTTGCCTGTAAATTTTGCTGCATCACCAGAGTCTGTAGGCATCTCCTCGGCGCTGGTTCCAGGGCTAATAACAAATTCAGCTGGGTTTTCGGTCGTGTTTAGCGATGACTGCAGGTCTTTTGTTAGGTCTTCGATAATTTCTTCATTTGAGACTTGGCTCGTATTTTTCAGCCGCTCAGACATTCTTTTAGATTATTGTTATACACAGAGCTAAAGAAATACAAGAGATAGATATAAGTTTTTCAAATTCTATTGTAGAATAGTGAAACGAAAGAAATCTATCTGACTGATGATAAATTTTGCGTTTCGTTTCTTTCAAAATGATATTTCTTCCGTTTTGATTTTGACTGTTGTGTCTGTCATCTAGCTAGGGATGATCCGGATGATGGATGTCCGATCTAAATCGATCTTATTTAATAAATCGATGAAAATTAATTACTGAAACAAAAATAATGATTGCTTCTCTTCTGGATTTAACATGTAAAAATGGCACTTACTCGTCCTGCAGATGTGAAAGATGCAGAAATGTTGGATAAATGGTACCTACTTACGATTAGGGATGAATCGATACTACCGAGTACTCATATGATATCGATACTACTACTAGTAGTACATACCATCAACATGCGATACTGAGTACTGGTATCGAAAGAAAACAATGGTATCGTTGTCACTCCCGCCTGGGCCGGTCGGTTGACTCGATTGACCGATACCGGCACTGCTGGTGCACGGGGACGCATGCGGGGAGTATTATGGTTGGCTCATTTTCAATTTAGTTGTCATTTGGCGTAACAGACTTACAAGGAAATATTTGGACAAGTTGCTGTTCTTGGGTGGAGCTACTCATAAATAATTATTTGGTTAAATTCAATAATTTGTATCAATAATATTCTCTTATCTGTGATAATATGTAATAAAGCATTGATTAATAAACTACTTTTTTAACTTTGTACTCAGCATATTTGGCATTATTATGAATTTATAATGTTATAATAAATTGAATGAGTACTCACAAGAATCGATACTTTTATATGGTATCGATACTTTGATTCGATACTAGTATCGAAGAAATAGTGGTATTGATTCATCCCTACTTACGATTATTACTTCCATAATTCTAGGTAACTTCATATTTTGCTGTCGTCTAATTTCGAAACCGTAGGGAGATACCTTATTTCAAGGTACCTCCCGATACATTTGTGTGTGGGCTCTGATGGCCCTGTAATGGCTGTAATGCCTGAGTTTTGTTTTTCATTCTCTGTATCGTCAGGCCGGATTTTGTATGGAGACTCGCTAAGCACCCATATCGGGTGTGCTGAGAACTCTCGGCTGGCTATATACAAAACCAGTTTCGCAATACGGAAAACAAAATAGGTACCTTATAACGAAAAAAAACTTGGACTTGAGGTACAGATCGCAGAACGATTCAATGTGTTACGATCCAAAAGATCGATATAATTCGAAAATTCGGGCATCGCTACCTGTTTTCTAGAAATACAAATTAGCTCTAGCGAAACGCAGGTTTAGACATTGGCATTGACAACCGCGATATAGTAAAAATACGTTCAACGCATTTTTTTCCACTTATTTGACACTTCAAATCAGAATTCAATGTCATATTATGTGGAACGGAACGGTCGTCCTAATGTTGTGCTGCCAACTAACTGTTTTCTGGCTAGATTTAGCCTCAACCAATTCAGGTAGGTAAATCGTTCGTAACTAATAATTATTAGTTTGATTTCATACTGCATAGTTTTATAAATCTTCTTGTGTTGTAGGTTTCCTTGTTTGGAGGTGTGTGAGGTGATCCAGAAGAAAAAGGCTATGCATAAGCAGCTGAGTGCTGCCGTTATGGTGCCGGTAGCCATTAACGACAGCGTGCAGTGTTGTTACAGATGTTCCATCCATTCCATTCCACACCTTCCCAGTTCAGTCTGCCAAGTCACATTCAGCAACAGCGAGACAGCAGCAAGAGTCATTAGAACTAGTTGGCTACACTGGTCTAACCTGTAAATCCGTAGGGTCGAGTTAATTTTTGCCTAAATTATTTTAATAAGTAATTCAATCTTCCCTGAGATAGTGTTAAAGTTTAATGTGTCAACGTGTCAGTGTTTAATATACCGTCCATTTATTTTATCCACTTGAAGCTACATTTGAATTCCCAGTGACCGTTCCAAAATGTTTCGAAGTTTATCTAAAACTTTCACAAACTCTTCTGTACGATATTTCGTCAGAAATAATGGGTTAGGTATGAGTTTTAGTAACTCCAAAGTTGTTTTATTATCAACTACAAAAGTGGTGCCTAAGGAGGAAAAGTAAGTACCTACTTGATATAAGTATCTATATAATGTAAATAACAGGTAGGTGAAGTACCTATGAGTGTCTAAACTCATACATAAAAATATATTAAGTAACTACATATATTTTGAATAGCAAGGTGGTAGCCAATTCTTCAATAATGTTACCTATTCTTGCAGCTAGTTGCCAAAACATTTGTTTGGCTTTGAAACTACCCCATGACTACACAATACTGTAAAGTTATACTTTTTTTCAGAGTAAAAGTTACCTTTGAGCTTGCCGACGGCAAACGGTTAGAGACAGAAGCCAAAGTCGGAGACACACTGCTTGATGTGGTCGTAAACAACGACCTGAACATTGAGGGATTCGGAGCTTGTGAAGGCACCCTCACCTGCTCCACTTGTCATGTGATATTGAAGCAGGAGGACTTTGATGGGTCAGTTCAGTATCTTATTATTTTGAAGTTTAAAATGATCCTTGTAATATTGTTATTTTTGACAACATGCAATGTGTAACATAATACCCCTATAAGGCCAAAGACCAAGTGATCAGACTAAGCACTGGAATACTTTGACGTGTGCAAAGGTTGAATATATCGTTTTCGAAATTCCCATACAAAAGTAAAATTAATATTGTCTCATAAATTTGCGTCACCCCTGATACTGTTTACGTAAATACCAAGGTCACGCACACACGGAACGTGCAAATAGCTGTGAATAGGGCTGCCTCATGGTGTGTTTAGTTTCATATTGGAGGAACGTTTATGAGGCATTTCATGAATAAACAACTACGACATTTCGAAAATCGTAAAACAAAAGGTGTTCACTAAGACCTGTAGAATACCCTGCTTCCGATGTTATAGGGGTATTATAATACACGTTGTATAAATAGTAACTAATGATTCTGTTCCAAGAGTACTTAAAAATAATACACAAGAAATTGATTAGGCTTAATATCTTTAGTGCTCCATTCCAAGGTGAAAAACTGGAATCTCAAGTAGAAACACTTTTTTGGTCCATAAGTCTGTCAGACCCTTTTTCGGAGATTGCTGAATTGAAGAAATATGAATTTCTAGAACTATGGAACCATCAGTATTGAACCCTCACTTGCCCATTTCAAACTGCTTCACGACTTTGATCCCCAGGCACGGTAGATATCCCCTTAAATCTCTTAGTACCAAGAACTAACTCCAGATTCTTTGAGGACTTCTAAGGGGGGTAGTCAGAAGTACGTCCAAACATTACATTTGGCACATACCCACATTTTGCAGTAGTTGGTATTCTATACGTGACAGGTTGCAAGCCCGTCGCCGCTGTTAGAATACTAACTGGTTACCTCACGATGTTTTCCTTGGCCGTCTTTTAAGAGCATTGTCATTCAGCCAATAAATGTTTAAATTAATGTTTTATTCTTCAGATTACCAGAAGAAGCAGGCGACGAAGAACGAGACATGCTAGACCTCGCCTACGGTCTCACAGACACCTCCCGTCTCGGCTGCCAGATCACCCTCACCAAAGAACTGGACGGACTAGAAGTAAAGGTCCCGGAGACTATCAACGATGTTAGGAGCTGATGTTAATTAATCAAATATATAATTCAGTCACATAACATTAAGCATGTTTCGGGACCGATCCAGTAGTGCAATTCCGTTAAGGGGCTGACAACTATCAAACAACTTCTCGCTCGCACGTTTCGATATGTTGAAAGATATAAAATCACTAAACTCATTTTCGAAAAATCGCAATCAACCATTTTGTGTGTACACATTGCACACAGTTTAGTAAAAATTTCATTTTGATCGATACAAGTTTACCTACTTAAAAGTTTGCTTATGTACGAAAACTAGTAAAGCTAACTTTTAAGTAGGAAAACATGTATCGATCAAAATGTAATTTTTACTAAACTGGTTGATTGCGATTTTTCGAAAATGAGTTCAGTGATTTTAAAACTTTCAATATGTCGAAACGTGCGAGCGAGAGTCACATTAGCTCTTGTCTTCGCCTTAACAACAAACCCATGTGACCGCGAGATCCGCAGTGAATTTTCAATTCAAATCACAGTATAGTCGCGTTAAACACTCGCTGCAAACTCGGTTACAAATCATCGGAACGAGACAGAAATATTGCTCTCTCTCTCGCACTTAGGAGAACGGCACGATCTTTTTGTTTAAGCGCAGAGATGTGCATTATTGGAGTCGATAAGAACTGTCGATTCATGACCTCTCCGACCGCGCAACCACCGACCGCTCTCGCTGAGTCATTCCTTTTATCGATAACGTGCATGCACCCCGCCGAGTACTCTCAACACTAGTGTTAAGATGATATATGACCGAGTTTGCAGCGAGTGTTTAACACTACTATAGTCTTTATTGTAAACTGTCCAAAATATTATGGCGGTATATAACTTCACTTATCACTAGCGCCAGCCGCGTGAGTGGTTTGGCGTGATAATGTCAACGTGTGGCACGTGTGTGCGCGGATTCTCTGGGTGGTACTCCACGTGATTTACAATACAATGTCATTTATTTATACCACGCAAAAATACAATTTATAAAAAATACAAGAATATATTTGAAAAGTAAGTAAGTGACATAATTTGACCGTCACTCAGCATAAATGCTATAACAGCATACGCTACTATGACGCTGGTCTTCCGTGACACCAATAGTACATTTTGCAGTAGGTACTTGATAGGTAGATTGATATCATTTTCCGCAAACGTTCGATTTCCGAATTAGGTTTTCAGATCAGGAATTCAGATTCGGAATTCTATGAGCCTAGCGCAAACGTCCGGTTTTCATTAGGTTTTTTCCGTTCTTACGATCCGAACGTTAGATTTTTTTTCCGTTTGGAAAAATAAGAATAATGTGCGCCTTGTTGAATATTTTGTATGTAAGCAGAGCATTCAGGTTTCCGAATCTAAATTCCTGATCTGATAACCTAATTCGGAAAACGAAAGTTTGCGGCCGGCCAAGTGATTTTATTGAATAAATGCCCGTTGAGTGGGCATCTATATTTTTAGAAGCTATTCAAAAGTGATGCTTCTGGTTTATACCTAGTCACTTTAAGCAAAATGAAGCAAAGATTGGTTTAGCATCCCAAAAGTTTTAAACCGCAGGAATTATACATGTTTTTTATAGCTTATGCCAGCAAAGGCCGCGTTTACAATATTGTAAGTCGCCGAGCAAGCGAGCGCTACAGTTTACTGCGGCCTAATCACGAACGAATTCGACGCTAGTCGCGTAAACGTATCATATTATCCTTAACTACAACAGAGTCGAATATCGCTAGGATACGTTAACGCTACAAATGTCAAATCTCATTCCATCAGCCTGCTGATAATGCATTGACTACGAACCTTAGACTAAGTATATACTACCTCCATGCTACGAACCGACAATACTTGGCATTGGCGAAATTGCGGGCTACACTGCAAAGGCCTTAAGACTAAGTCCATGCCTTAGACTAAGTATAGTAACTCCATGGCAAAGGCCATACAAATAAGAAGAAGAAGACAATACTGATAAGGTTGCATCTTGGTTGCATGTTGCATGGCTTTACACATGGAGGTAGTATGTAAGTATCATACTAAAATAAATTTAAAAAAAAAATGTATTTTTCTATGTTTTATTATAGGGCAGTGTGGTCGCCCAGCGACAAAGCTCTTTTAGTAAAGTTTAAAAAAATATGGCTATTCGGTAATTCGCGGTTTTATGTCAATATGTCAAACACGAACGGCGGTATTTGTCTATTTGCGTATCTATTCGTCTTGAACGTGTAAAATAGGCGCATATAGTATACCTACATCGTCCTATTTGGCATAATAAGACGAATACACGAATATCGATATGAAGTGTTACCATTAGCAATGAATGCGTAATATTGAGTACCTACCTATACAACGTGTAACATAATACCCCTATAAGGCCAAAGATCAAGTGATCAGACCAAGCATTGGATTATTTTAACGTGTGCAAAGGTTGAATATATCGTTTTCCAAATTCCCATACAAAAGTAAAATTAATATTGTCTCAGAAATTTGCAACAGCCCTGATACTGTTTACGTAAGTACCAAGGTCACGCACACACGGAACATACAAACAGCTGTGAATAGGGCTGCCTCATGGTGTGTTAAGTATCATATTGGAGGAACGTTTTAGAGGAATTTCATAAATGAAAAACTATGAAAAATCAAAAGTCGTAAAACAAAAGTTGTTCGCAATAACCTGTAGAATACCCTGCTTCCGGGGTTAAAGGAGAATTATATTACACGTTGTATTGTATTTTTTTTAAATACGCCTTTGGTATAGAGACAGTAGAGCATTTGGCATAGAGAAAACTAAATTTTTGGTGTGATTGCTTTATTTATATATTCCACGAACAAGACCTAGAATATGATCAGTATTCATTGTCTATTGGTTGGTATTCTTTGCTTCATTGACTAGCACAATCTGTCGTAAAAACATTTTAACTTGAATTATTTATAGAATAAAACATATGCCGATGTTTTGTGAGTAAGTTAGACCTATTTATACGATTTTACTTTATTATTTAACCATATCGTATTTTCATAATGTTGAAGTTTATTAAACGTTAATTTTTGATAGTTATTGGTTTTATTTAAGTACATGACTTTAGACTCAATAAGTATTGTAAAAAACGTGGCTAGCCGTCACGTTTTTTACGATTAATTACTAATAATTAATACGATTTTACTTCATTATCGCGTAAAATATACCTACATACCTTCATACTTTAAAGCAAATTTATATAATAATATACATTTTACATAATGTACCTTAGAGCTAATTTATTATAATAAACCTTTTTGACAACAATTAATTAATTTACCTTTTTGATATAAGTCGCTCAACGGGCTATGGAGAGAGCTATGCTGGGATTTTCACTACGAGATAGAATCAGAAATGAGGAAATCCGTAGGAGAACCAAGGTAGCCGACATAGCTCGCAGAATCAGCAGGTTGAAGTGGCAATGGGCAGGTCATATAGCTCGAAGGACTGATAACCGATGGGGAATAAAGGTTCTCGAATGGCGACCACGAACAGGAAAACGAAGCGTGGGACGCCCTCCTACCCGATGGACTGACGACATTGTCAGGATCGCGGAAAGTCGGTGGATGGAGAGGGCTCGGAATCATTCTTCCTGGAAATGTATAGGGGAGGCCTATGTCCAGCAGTGGACTTCTTTGGGCTGATGATGATGATGATGACCTTTTTGACAGCCTTCACAGCTCAGTTGGTAGTAGCTCTGCCTTTTGTGCCGTAGGCCGTGGGTTCGATCCCCACACAGAACAAACATTTGTGTGATGAACATAGATGTTTGTTCTCTGTCTGGGTGTTATATAATATTATAAGTAAGTATGTATTTACAAAAAAAACGTTATAAGCAGTATATCAGCTAACTGGTTCCTATATCACAAGCTTTGGCTTAGTTTGGGGCTAGATAGTGCTGTGTGGAATGTCCACCAATATTTATTAAGTACTTATATTATATTTACCTAATAGCATAGACTAATGCTAATAGTCAGTTCAAATCAGAAAAACGAAATATCTATTAGGCGCCAAAACACAATACGTAGCGTGTCCAAAAGTCCAAAGTTTACATCATACTTCGTCTGAGGTTTACATAATCCACGGGAAGTTAGGGAGTGGATCCTATTCTTTGCCAGGACTACAATTCAAAACGCAACGGTTGTAGTGTTAGTGAGTTACTAATCCTTATTTTGAAACAAGTAAATTATTTTTTAGTGTTTTCAATATCAATTATTTTCGGTAATCAATTTCTTTGATTGATTGATTTAGGTCTGTCGTTTGAAATGGAAATTGTGATCAAAACATGCTTTCTGTGGATTTTATTAACTTTGGAAGGTAATTACTAAAAAAAACTAATTTTAACTAAGTATCTATTTTATTCAAATGGTGAAGTAAAACATTGTGTCCAAAATGTAGATTCTAAATCAAAAGCAGGTTTACCCGTACCGTACCTACCCCCGTACCCCGTACTACGCTGGGTTTTTTTTATTTTGGTCTGGCTTTGGAATCTACTCTTTTTGCCAAGTCTTATTTGTTTTATTCCAATGTGTGTTTAATTAGACAAATTAATATTTATCTATCTATATGATAGAACTTTTATCTACCCATTATAGGCTTAGACTAAGTATCATAACCTCCATGATTATAGGTGTCCTTCCTTGGTTCTACGTTGGGTATTTTTTTAGTGTTGCCAGCTGCATGCGGTGTTATCCCAAGATCAGCGGTACGTCATGTAATGGCAACTGAGTTCTTCGTCAACGCGCCTTTGAAAACCCACATGAGATCGCTTGTTCCCGCCAAATTCGAAAACTCTGTTCTTAGAAAATCTGCTAAGGAGTCCGGACCTATTATAGTTTTTTTACGGAAGAAAAATGGCGCCAATAGAGTTAATACACAGAAAATGAAGGCAGCAAAAAAATATTACGATGATAACGAGTTGGTATCGCAAAAATTGGGGAACAGAGTCAAGTTATGGAAGAAATACCCACAGAAAGTTTATGATTTCTTCGATTTAGTCATCTAATCAACTCATAATAAACTGATCAAAGTTACGTCATCAGTAATAGACGGAGAGCTAGCGACCAAATCGGTCATGTGGCTTCAGCTGTATTGAAACTCCGTTAGCTACTTCCTTGAACAACCTTTTCCGATAATCTTCGTGCTGGCAGGCCGCGGGCGGTGGATGCGGGTGTAGAGGGGTGGGGAAAAAGTTAAAAAAAAATGTGGTATCAGTGACTTATTTTTTTTTATTTTTTTTAAACAGTTGCTCTGTACACCCTGTGTCCCTGTGCACCCAAAAAAACATTTTAATCGATCGGGTAGTGGGAAGGCGTTGCCAGCGTTAATTAAAAATACCAAAATATTAATAATTTTCATGTGGGCTCAGCTGTATTAGCTTTTTTTCTCATGCGAGATTAATTAATATGTAAGCCCCAAAAAATAGCCATTCAAAAATATCGGTGGAAAGGTATCGAAATAAATTGTTGAAATCGTTGGATTTCGTTCGAAAATGTGCTGAGGGGCAGGCAAAAGCGGACGTGGAGGGGATATCAGCCGGCGAACGCGCCAGCTAACAGAGTAACCGCTGTCCTTCTCGCACCCGTTGAACGGGAAAACCCGAACGTTTCCGAACGAGCAGCTGCTTCAGCTGTGCGTCTAAGCATTTTCGAAGATTATCGGAAAAGGTTGTTCAGGAAAGTAGCTAACGGAGTTTCAATACAGCTGAAGCCACATGACCGATTTGATCGCTAGCTCTTAGAATATAATCAATCACCCCGCAGATGATACCGAAAACTATACACTAAACTCAGACTTGAGGTACAGATCTACAGGTTAATAAAGTATACTGAATAAAAACACAGTTTATACAACTAAGTTTTATTAAAAAATAATAAACTTTATAAACATTACATAACCCTTCTATACTAACTTATTTTGAGTAAAAATAAATACTATAACCTAACCCGATTTAATATAGTTTTATGCTATAAGACTAAAAAATATTTAAAAAAAAAACATAATTATCAAAACAACCATTATTACCAAAAATCATAACGAATTCACTTTTACGCGAACTTCTTCCCGCTTATTAAACTCACGAACACAATCCCTAGGCACGGTAGACATCCCAGATCTCTGTCAAAACACGTTATATACAATTTCAGTTATTTTCTTTCCCTGCAAAGGTTGCCTGAAAGAGATCGCTCTCGGCGATAAGATCGTCCATTGTTTTGTCAATATACGTATAAATCCTCAATAAATCAAATAAAATAAACTTTTATCCATTCAAGTCTTACTTTCTGTACATTTCACTACATTTTGTAACGATAAGATGTCTACCGTGCCGGCGAATGTAGCCGAGAAGAGTATAACTACGCCAATAAAGAAACAAATACAAAATGGCGTCGCTTATCATTCCCTCTCACTCACACAATACAGTTACATTACTTACATCTCGCTCGCACTCGTGAGAGGTATATGGCGGCCGCCATTTTGTGCCGATTCGTTTCTTAATATGGCGCGAAATATACTATAGAAGTTACGACAGAACAAAATGGTGCGTTTTGGAAACGCTAACAAAACGTTTACAAGTTATCTAAAAACTAAAAATACATTATTTGTGCATTATGGAATTACCTTGTTACATAATGCCGGATGGACCAAGCGAACGTGATACGCTATGTGAAATAAATATATAAATATTGGTGGACTTTCCACACAGCACTATCTAGCCCCAAACTAAGCAAAGCTTGTAATATAGGAACCTGCAGGGTGATTATGTAACTTTGATGCAATCAGTTTCTATATGAAACTAATCTTAATATATATAAATTACACGTCACGTTGTTTGTCCGCTATGGACTCCAAAACTACTTAACCGATTTCAATCAAGTTTGCGCACCGTGCGCAGTTTGATCTAACTTAAAAGATAGGATAGCCTTCATCTCAATTTATAGCCGCAATATTATTTTATTGCAAATTTGACACAGCCCAACAAAGTGGGCACGGGTCAGCTAGTAAGTATATAAAACAATATGAAAGTTTTGCGATTATCAATCAATAGAAACACCAGTTGTAATCTAACTTTGTTAGCAACTGCAGCTAAAATGTAACCGCATAGCCGTCATATTTACTTATTACAAACAGAAACTGATTGCAACAAAGTTACGTGATCAGCCAGCAGATAGATGATATAATACTTGTATAGGTAGGTAGAGAACAAACATCTATGTTCATCACACAAATGTTTGTTCTGTGTGGGGATCTAACCCACGGCCTACGGCGCAGAAGGCAGAGCTGCTACCAACTGAGCTTTGAAGGCTGTCCTAATAATATTAGTAACTAAGTCAAATAAAGTCCATAATGTCAATTATAAGAATAAATTAAATTTGAAGTATCTATTTTAACACTTGCTATTTTATCGGTTAGGAATTCTTCAATAATAAATTGGTCTATATGTTTTCAGGTTATTATGAAAATTATAAACATTAGCATCCTTCGGTTGGTTTGAACCGGCATTACGTCTATCTTATTACTAAAATTCTGCTGTTCACTAAAGCATCGTAATTTTAAACAAACTAAAGCGATAAGTTAAACGTCTGTTAACAAAAGCCGCGGTAACAGACGTCTAATACGGCTGTAACAATATCTTGTCAACATTATAAAAGGAATGAGGGACATTCTTAAGAAGATGTTCCTAAATCTATTCATAGATGGCGTTGTACTTAACGGGTTTATTTTTAAGAGTAGTAGAGCTCTTTGTGTGTGGCTCGTCCGGGTGCGTGAAAAAGGCGTGGTGGTAGTGCGTACTACCACCACGCCTTTTTCTGCCGCCAAGCAGCAACGCTGTGTCTCCGATTGAAGAGTGTGCTTGCCGGTGTAATTACAGCCACTTGAGGCTTAACACCTGTATACCTCAAGTTTATGGGCGCAGGGCAGTGCATCGTGGGGCACGTTATATCGTGCGTGACTTGCGAGACTCGTGTGACTGTAATATCAATCACCCTTCAAACTGTAACACTACATACTCACGGAAAGACATATTATTATACATATAAAATGTATTTCCTTGTGATCCTTGTGATTTATCTGATTAAAGAACATTTTGATTTGACTACGGCTCACTACCGCCATCTAGATTACCTAATGAAAACATATTTTCTGAAGAATCTTCCTCATTGTACCTCGGTCATATTTTTTTATTATCGTTCCTATGTATTTAGAACACTTGTTATTTTAAATGCAAAAGTTTGTGATATTTTTTTTTTGGTTCAAAACTCAACGGCTGTATTAATTTTGATTGAACTTGGTTCTCATTCTGAAGAAAATAGTATCATACTACTAATACCCCTATAACCCCGGAAGCAGGGTATTCTACAGGTCATGGCGGTCAACTTTTGTTTTAAGACTTTTGAAATTTCTAAGTTTTTCATGAAATGCTCTTAAACTTTCCGCCAAAATGAAACTAACACAACATGACGCAGCCCCATTTACAGCTGTTTTTTGACCTTTAATTGTGAACTGTAGATAAAATAGGTAACAGAACTGCCACCAATTAGTAAACGCGAATAGCGTATGTACCAAGGTCACGTACACATTATCAGGGTTGTTGCAAATTTCTGAGACAATATAAATTTTACTTTTGTATGGGAATTTCGAAAACGAAGTATTCAAACTTTGCATACGTTAAAGTATTCCAGTGCTTGGTCTGATCACTTGGTCTTTGGCCTTATAGGGGTATTATGTTACACGTTGTATAGCCGCTATGCCTCATATGATGACGGAAATTATATCTACGAAAACTTTCGCATATAAAACAACAGTGCAATAAACATTAATTTAAAATGGACATGTCCCACCTCAAGCTACAATGTAATATCGGCCAAGCGCGGATCCAACGTTGTGGGCACAATGGGCATGCCCACAACTTAATAGACTTGTGACGTCACACGCAGTGTTCGTCCAAGGCTTTACCCACGTTGGAACTATACACTAACTAGGTATACATTTTGTAAACATTCTCCGGTAGGAACCAAGCCGTAAGTTTGTTGGCTGTTCTTCTAGGCTTTGGTTGCGTGGAACTGGCACCTAGAGTCACCTAGCTTTAAGACGTTTCAAAGTGATCCTTGTGATTTTATTGAATAAATACCTTTTGACTTTGACTTCGTAGGCAAGGGCGGAGCCAGAATTTTTTCTGGGGCACAAGGGGTGGACGGGCAAAAAAATCAACTCTCTCTTGTCGTGTCACTAGTTTCTTTCGAAACAGTGTGGTGAAAGGATTTTAAGTGCGCCTCAAGAGGCTCCTTTCGAGCACTCGACACATGTTACAGAACTTTTTAGGTTCGTCCCCCGTGCCCTCCTCCTTAAATCCGCCCCTGTTCCGCATCACACAGACACACACACAAGACTCCCCCCTCTTTTTATGTTCAGTTCTGTCCATCCCAAGGTTGGAAGAGATCGCTGTTAGCGATAAAGCCGCCCATTGTACTACAATTGTTAGTCTTTGTGAAAAATGTGTATCTTTATTTGTTGTGGTAATCAATAGTTACCTATCTATCTTGTTTGTAGGAATGCACTATATCGATAACTAGCGACCCGCCCCGGCTTCGCACGGTTATTGTGGGGTATCCCTAAGAGATAGACATATACCATCGCGGACTTTTTTGTAGACCTTTTTAAGGTGTACAATACTGTAGTACATTATTTTGATCTATCTCGTAGGGTTCAGCCAGCGTTTGTAATGTAAGCGCAAAAAAATATATTATTTACGGCATCACATTAGAAACCTCTTAAATTATCAGTGTTTCTCTACTATATTATGCTTGTATTATACATATAAACCTTCCTCTTGACTCACTCTATCTATAAAAAATCCGCATCAAAATCCGTTGCGTAGTTTTAAAGATTTAAGCATACATAGGGATATAGGGACAGAGAGAGCGACTTTGTTTTATACTATGTAGTGATGAGCGAGTTCATGCATGCCGACTCGCACTTGGCTATTTTCGGGGGGCTCTGACCACATATTTTGAGGGCTGGATCCGCGCCTGATGTCGGCTTCGTCATTACCTATCGGCCGGGTTGGCTTCTTCGGGTGATTTGTGCCTGTTCACTTTCCTGTGATAGTTTTTATCTAAGTGGAGAAGGCAGCCAACGGCTCCGAAATACCTGAAAAGAACGAAATTATAAGGCTAAGGACTTCTGGCAGGCACGGTAGACATCTTGACTAGTATAAATAAGAAATATTAGTGGACATTTCACTATGACTATCTCCAAAAAGCAAAGTAATATGGGAACCAGATAGCTGATATTATACATTCTTTTTTTTTTGTAAATACATACTTATAATAAACATATGTATAATAATAACACCCAGACAGAGAACAAACATCAATGTTCATCACACAAATGTTTGTTCTGTGTGGGGATCGAACCCACGGCCTACAGCGCAGAAGGCAGAGCTACCAACTGAGCTGTGAAGGCTGTTAGTGTGGTACCAGGTACCAACTCTTCTTTGAGCTTCTCAAAGGGGTAGTCAGAGTACAAATTCCCTTGACTTACCCTTCGCGGTCCAAGAACATATAAAAAATCTACTAATTAATGATCCCAAGTGTACCAAATAACAAATCACGATACTTTGAGGCTATAAGGGGTAGTTTTTAGTAAAAATTATAAGGATGCTTAGAAAATCTCTAAGGGGTAGTCAGAGTAGAATGATTTAATGTTTGGAAGAAACTGAGGTTCGTATTTGGTACTTAGAGATCTGAGGGGATATCTACCGTGCCTGGGGATCAAAGTCGTATTATATTATATCGTCGATTAATATTTAAGGGGGCTCCCATACAACAAACATGATTTTTTTGTCGTTTTTATAGATAACTAGCGGCCTGTCCCAGCTTCGCATGGGTGGTCATACATTTTTTGAACATTTTAGGATAAACTTAGACCGTGGGTTCGAGCCTCGCGTCTACTTATTTCATACATTTGCACGTCCTTCTCCCTGAGTGAGTGAAATTGCACCCCATGTGTGACCCGTGGACCCGTTAACATTTTTAATTTCGTCAAATCTTTTGAATGGAATGTCCGATTTGAAAAATTCAAGAAGTAATCTATAGGTATTGAAACCGTCTTACTTATGAAATGATTTATTTGGATAAGGATTAATACCAAGGTACAAAAAAGAGCCTTTTCTAGCGGCGATATTTCAATTAAATTTTTATGATAAAAGAACACTTATTGTGACATAACTATAATAGTTAGACGCTGTCGCGTCATTTTTTGTAGATGATGATGTGTTCTGCAAAGTCGTAGTACATTATTTTGTTCTATCATCAATAGTTTTCGCAGCGCACGCGATGTAAGGGTTATTTTTTCCACCTTGGGTTACATTATTGGAATTTTAGTAAGGATCCCTAGCTTTTTTGAAAATATTATATAGCCTATGTTACTCAGGGATAATGTAGCATTCTAATGGTGAAAGAATTTTTGAAATCGGACCAGTAGTTTTTGAGCCTATTCGTTACATACAAAACAACAAAAATACAAATCTTTTCTCTTTATAATATTAGTGTAGATGTTACACTACGTGCGCGAGTCCGACTCGCACTTGGCCGGTTTTTTTATAACTTACCCTTCGTGCTCCAAGAACAACGCTTTGAGCGCCCCGCGAGACCAGTACGACATGGCGTAAGAGAGCAGCTTCATAGAGAGTGGGTTCACTCGGAGGAAGTTACCACAGAACACCACCTGGAGCAGAGGAAATTAGGATTTATTATAGCGCCATCTAGCGGCACACAACTCAAAGTTATAAGGTAATAGATAGATCATTATTTATTTTCGTTATAGCGCACTTATAAGAGTAGTAGAGCTCTTTGTGTGTGTCTCGTCCGGGTGCGTACTACCAGCACGCCGCCTTCTGCCGCCAAGCAGCAACGTGTGTCTCCGATTGAAGAGTGTGCTTGCCGGTGTCATTACAGCCACATGAGGCTTAACATCTGTATGCCTCAAGTTGATGGAAGCAGGCCAGTGCATCGTAGGGCACGTTCCTATCGTGTGTGACTTACACGGCAATGCTTTGTTATAGGTGATGGTTACCACTTAACATCAGGTGGACCATCTGCTTGTTCTATCAGCTAGTTGTATAAAAAAAAATCTTTGCACACAAAGTATTCCAGTGCTTTGTCTGATCACTTGCTTTGGCCTTAGATGGGTATTATGTTACATATTGTATAGTAGAATGAGTTATAAAAGTTTCAGAGTTTCAATACATTTATTTAAAACTTCAATATAACTAACTTAATAATGAAAACTACAAAAGTTCAATACCTACCTGGCTAAAATGTATGAAACAGCTGTTTTTTTTCGCGTTCACAGTGTTGGTTCCTTACAAAAAGTAATTCATATTGTTTTTTTTTTATAGAACCAGCTGATGGAACAAGCAGATGGCCCACCTGATGTTAAGTGGTAACCATCACCTATAACAAAGCATTGCCTCGTAAGTCACGCACGATAGGAACGTGCCCTACGATGCACTGCCCTGCGTCCATCAACTTGAGGCATACAGATGTTAAGCCTCATGTGCCTGTAATTACACCGGCAACCACACTCTTCAAACCGAAACACAGCGTTGCTGCTTGGCTGCAGAAGGCGGCGTGCTGGTAGTAGTGATGGGTACTTTAGCCCCCTGAAGCTTTAAGTACAAGTATTGGAACACCCTGTATACTGACTCGTTCGATGCGTTCGTTGGAGGCGCACAGGCGCGCTATAGAGCCGATGTTGTTAGTGATCGTAACGAGGGTAGCGCGCGCCAAGTCCGCGCGTCCCGCCGCGCTGCGCCGGTCCGCGCTGCACATCTGACCGAAACTGAAATTAATATAATACAACGAAATGTTATTATTATCATTAGAGATCGGATAATCGGATGCATATTTACCTAAAGTTAATTTTTGGCTAACAAATTATGGAAGCTTCTTAGGATACTTTTATTAAAAATAAAATCCCGGGATTATCGGATGTATACAGGGTGCCACGTTACATGCGTAAGCCGAAAGGGGGTGATTCTGGGCCACGAGGAGCATATTACGTTGTAACAGGGATTGCCCTGTTCAGGGCAATTATTGAATTGCCCTGAATTACAATTACATGAATGACAATTATTGTCATTTGTGTCACTTAAATTTGAATTTCCTGGGATCCCGGGATTTTTAGACAAAAGCAAAATTTAATTTCCCGAGACCCCAGGATTTTTCGATAAAAAGTGCTTTCCATAATAGCCAACATCTCAACTTTAGGTAAATATGCATCCGAATATCCGATCTCTATTTATCATACATACATATTTGAGAGCACAGCAGTGCAAGTACGGAACTCAATTCGCTAAAGGCGTTGTTTCATCAATATATGGAGCCGGGGTCGGGTCTGTGTACAGTTTATATAATTATCGCTTAGCAATATTGTAACTGTTTTAATATGCTTTATTTTTACTTCGTTTTCTAGCTCATCAAGTTTTTATTGGTCAAGGAGAGCAACACAATGCACTAAAAATATGACGGACTGACATGCGTGAATGTCATTTTGACAACTGTTGTATAAGGTCAAGCTTGAGAGTGAAAGTTATTACCGTCAAAAAAAGCAACAAATCTGTCAAAAAATTAAAAAATGCAATGCGTCATATCAAACGTCAATTACAGACTGTCATGGCGGCTCTAAAAATGTGCACATAGTAAGAAATTCGAACAGATCAACATTTAGTGATGAACACTTTAAAAACCTACATTTTTAATGAAATTGCATTTGAATGATAATCTTAATTTTTTTTATACATTTTAGCCTAGTAGGTATTGAACTTTTGTATGAAACAGCTGTTTTTTTTTCGCGTTCACAGTGTTGGTTCCTTAGAAAAAGTTGTTCATATTGATGGGTACTTTAGCCCCCTGAAGTTTACACTACACCTTGTATATCCATGCCATAACTAATTTCCTTATCGTTTACAACGGTCTTCAGATAGCTCAACTGTCTCAAATGTATTTTGTACATTCTGTAAATACATACTTGTATTTATTGTAATTATCTTTGTAAATAAATGTTATTTCTTGGTAATTTTATGTTATATTTCATCAAAATAATTAACAAATTCGTTCTTTCTACAAAGTTAAAACGATTTTGCTAATTCTATTTTTCTTTTTTCTTTTTGCTCCTCTCGGAGCAGGCTATAGTTCTAAGACCATACCGCCTAGTCTTACGTTTTTTTTCCCCCCTTTTGTTTAATTATATTTTGACTAAAACTTGACATATTTTTTTTAATTTTCTTCTAGCTCTGGACCCCAGTCCTTTTGCCAAGTTAACAAGGTGTTCCACAAGTTTTAAATTAATTTGAAATTATATTTACGCTAGTTCTGCTTAGTTCCGTAAACTATTTAACATACAATTACATACTATACAAGGTGTTCCATAAGTTGTGTATATAAACTTCAGGGGGCTAAAGTACCCATCAATATGAACAACTTTTTCTAAGGAACCAACACTGTGAACGCGAAAAAAAAACAGCTGTTTCATACATTTTAGCCAGGTAGGTATTGAACTTTTGTATGAAACAGCTGTTTTTTTTTTCGCGTTCACAGTTTTGGTTCCTTAGAAAAAGTTGTTCATATTGATGGGTACTTTAGCCCCCTGAAGTTTATATACACAACTTATGGAACACCTTGTATAAGTATTGAATACAGTTTAATAAAATTAAAACAGATTGTTGTACAAACATCTTTAGGCCATTTTTTTTTTGTAGCGTACATATCTTTAAGTTATTTTATTTTTGTTAATTTACTCCATTTGTTATCTGTCCATTTATTTTTGTTACAACTATATTTATATTTATATTATTTATTTATTTTTTGCTTTTGTTTCCGTTATGTATTTTATATTGTTTCTTTTTTTTAGTTTTTTTAACAAGATGTAATATGTGTGTTAATGTAGCAAATAAATGTCTGTCTATGCCTGTCTATAAAATAGCTAATGTTACCTGCTAGCGACTAGGTCCCCCGGGAGGCCAAACCGCGCGTAGTCCCCGCCGTAGATATCTCTAACGAGCTTGTCGACAGCGGTGTTGTCCCCCGAGGCCGCTAACGCGATGGCCTCCTCGAAGCTGCTGCATCCCGTCAGCAAGCAGCAGAGGCCTAGGAAGGTGCCGCCGCCTATACTGGAAACAAATAAATAATATATATTGGTGGACATTCCACACAGCACTATCTCGCCCCAAACTAAGCCAAAGCTTGTGATATGGGAACCAGATAGCTGATATATTACTTATATATCTTTTTTTTTTGTAAATACATACTTATAATATTATATAGCACCCAGACAGAGAACAAACATCTATGTTCATCACACGAATGTTTGTTCTGTGTGGGGATCGAACCCACGGCCTACGGTGCAGAAGGCAGAGCTACTACCAACTAAGCTGTGAAGGCTGACAAAGACAATAATCAACATTATATCAGAATCTGATGACAGACGCAGGGCATCGCAGGACACGTCCCTGATCCTATAGTACAGAGGTGACGAAACTTTTTGAATCAACATGCAATTTTTTCTATAAAAAAAATTATATTAGTTGTTGTTGGAATTGTTTGTTGAAATTATTTTAATAACAAGCTGGTGCCCGCGACTTCGTCTGGGATTAGTCACACTATATCTTTATAAATTGTAGCCTATGTGTTATTCTGATGTATAAGCTATATTATTGTAAAGTTTCATTAATAATATTAGTAGGATATATTATACTAGCGACCCGCCCCGGCTTCGCACGGTTATTGTGGGGTATCCCTAAGAGATAGACATATACCATCGCGGACTTTTTTGTAGACCTTTTTAAAGTGTACAATACTGTAGTACATTATTTTGATCTATCTCGTAGGGTTCACCCTGCGTTCGTAATGTAAGCGCAAAAAATATGTTATTTACGGCATCACATTAGAAATTCTTAAATTATCAGTGTTTCTCTACTATATTATGCTTGTATTATACACAATTGCCACAAGCAGAAAATAACTTATGATATAAGCTAAATATGACTTTGCATACATTAACATGCAATAATAATTTGATACATTTAGTTGACTCTAACACTATTGTTAGTCAAAATTATGTTTTATCTAAAGGTAGTTATTACCTTTCTAATTACCACAAACGACAAGTAGCTGTCTCGCTATCATATTATTTTAGTATTACAGCCAAAAACTTGGCTAAACAAAATGCTTCTTTTGAGCATTGTCTTGACATACAAAACAAGACTCTGGAAATTATTCCAAGTCATTTAAATTAGATTACCAGACAATAGAGGAAGTCTCTAGCATTAATTTTTTAAATAAAAATAAAATTCATAATAAACAAAGTCAGTCAAGTATTAAATCTATCAAATTAAACAAATTTAAGCATACCAATTTGGTGCATCAAAATATTGAAGGATTGCGTAGTAAAGAATTAGAGCTGGAATTGTACATCACCTCGAACAATATTGACATAATTTGTATTACTGAACATTGGTTGAAAAGTCATGAGCTGATGTTTGGCTTCAGTGATCACCAGGTTGGTAGTGCTTTCTGCAGAGAACACTTTATTAGAGGTGGATCATTAATATTACTTAGTAATAAAATTAAATTTAAAGAACGCAAAGATATTGTCCACCACTCTGTAGAAAGACACATTGAAATAGCTTGCGTGGAGTTGGAGCAGTACATTGTTATAAGCGCTTACAGTCCACCTTCTGCCTCATTCGATATTTTTGAAAAAGCTATGGAAGAAATTTTGTATAAAATATCTAAATCAAACAAGCAACTAATCATATGTGGCGACTTCAATGTTAATTTACTAGTTCACTACTCTTTAAATACCAGGATAATTAGTCTTTTTAAATCATTTGACCTGGAACATTTGTTTATGGAGCCTACTAGGATAACTGCCTCTTCGGCCACATGTATAGATAATATCTTTACCAATGTAAAAATAATAAGTAAAAATCTAATAAGTAATATTCCTTCAGACCACCTTGGTCAAATAATTAAAATAGAAGCAAAAACTAAAAACGATGTATTAAAAAAAACTACTTTCGTCCCATTGACCATAAGTCGTTTGGAAGAGTTGAAACTGAACCTTATTTCTAGACTACCAAGAATAACTTACAGTAATGATGGCAATTCATATTGTCAATTTTTCTATGAATTTGATAACTTATTCAGTTCAATTTTCACACCCAAATCGAAAATGGTCTCTGGCGGTTCTAAATTTTGTGAGTGGGCAACAGCGGGTATTTATAAAAGCAGAGAAACATTGTACAACCTTTATAGTGAAAAACAATACAATTTCAGTGAAGAATTAAAAGAAAAAATTAAAAACTATTCTAAAATTTTCAAAAGCGTGTGTCGCATTGCTAAATCACAATATTTAAGTTCAAAAATCAAAACTAGTCAAGATAAAATCAAAGCTACTTGGAAAATAATTAATAGTGAGACAGGAAGAGTCAAGACACAGAACACCGTATACAACTTGAATGTTGGCGGCACCATCATTACCAAAGATGATGATGTTGCCAAAGCATTTGAAACCTTCTTCACTGACATTCCAGTCTCCACTACAAAGTCCTTAAGCTCTTCCCACATAATCGCAGAGTCATTGTTAAAAGATAACTTATCAGAATTCAAAAAACAGTTTAAATTCGATTATGTGAATACTAATGACATCATCAAAGCTTTTAAAATGATAAATGTAAAAAAAACTACGGACCTCTGGGGCATTTCTGTTTTTGCCGTAAAACCTGTGATTGATATTATTGCACCAGATCTAGCTTTTATATTCAACCAATGTATTGATTGTGGCGTTTTTCCTGACCTTATGAAACATAGTAAAATAACACCCTTATTTAAATCAGGTAGTCATTCTGACCCCAGTAACTTTCGCCCGATATCAGTACTACCTACATTTAGTAAAATTTTCGAAAAACTTATACTCAATCAGTTACAAAGGCACTTTACTATAAATAACTTACTTGACAGTAAACAATTTGGATTTACAAGGGGTCGCTCAACCACCGACGCTGGTGTTGAGTTAATAACATATATTTTTCAGACCTGGGAACAGTCACAAGACGCCTTAGGCATTTTCTGTGACCTTTCCAAGGCATTCGATTGTGTGCACCATGAAACGTTGGTCAGAAAACTGAACCACTATGGTGTTAGAGGTGTTGCTCTAGACCTACTCATTTCTTACTTAAATGGCAGAATACAAAGTGTTGACGTGAATGGAAAGCGCTCTCCGGGGTCAGTGGTAAAAATGGGTGTACCACAAGGTTCTATATTAGGGCCATTTTTGTTTTTAATTTACATTAATGATCTACCTCAAGTAGTAGATGATCACGAGATTGTACTGTTTGCAGATGACACTTCACTTTTATTCAAATTGAAAAGACGACAAACTAACTATGACGATGTAAACAATGCAATCTCTAGAGTCGTAAACTGGTTTAATGTAAACAACTTGTTACTTAATGAAAATAAAACAAAATGCATTCGCTTTGTACTACCAAATGTCCAACAAATAAATGCTAATGTAAAAATCAAAAATGAAAAAATAGACCTCGTGGATACCACCGTATTTTTAGGCATAACCTTAGATAATAAGCTTCAATGGGGCCCACACATAGACAAATTGTCGAAGAGACTTAGCTCTGCAGCATACGCAGTCAAAAAGATCCGCCTTCTTACAGACGTGGACACCGCAAGACTTGTCTATTTCAGCTACTTTCATAGCATTATGTCATACGGCATTTTGTTGTGGGGGAGTGCTGCAGATATTAACACCATATTTGTGCTGCAGAAGAGGGCTGTTCGTGCAATTTATAACATGGGTCCCAGAGAATCGTTACGAAATAAGTTTAAAGAAATAAATGTAATGACTTTACCCTGTCAGTACATATACGAAAATTTAATGTATGTTAGAAAAAATATTAATTTATATGCCAAAAAGAGTGACCATCATAATGTTAACACTAGAAATAAAGATAAGCTCGCTGTTCCCACTACTAGGCTCACTAAAGTAAGCAAATCGTTTGCAGGACAATGTGTACGCTTCTTTAACAAAGTCCCAAGTGAGATTCACCAGTTGTCGATTAACAAATTCAAAAACATAATAAAAAGAAAACTTTGTACAAAAGCTTACTATAAAATTTCTGATTATATAGATGACAAAAAAGCTTGGGACTGATCTATGCTCCAACTCATTAAAAACACTAAACAATTAAGTAGGTACCATAATAAAATTGTAAAAAGGATCATACAAAAAAACGCTAGGAACCAAGCCGTTAGTTTCTTGCCCGTTCTTCTAGGCTTTGGTCGCGAGGAACTGGCGATAGATTCACCTAGTATACAGGGTTACAGGAAAAGTCGTGCTAGATCCGTTAAGGGCGTGGAGTACCCATCATTCCTGACATATTTCACTATGAAACACCCTACCCTAAACTAAACCCTTTTCGAGATATTCGACTTTTAATTTTTTTATTGAAAATTGCCGATTTTTAGGCAATTAAATTTATTTTTGGTTGTTTTGTGTATCTTATTATTATTATTATTGCATTTTTACATGTGTAATTAGATGCTTTAGGACGTCAATCATTAAAATAGTGCATAAGTTAATTGAATAGACCGTAGTAGACAAGTGAAAGTTAAGAAATAAAAAAAAAATTAGAAAGTTTATTTTTCTCTAAGGGATATCTAAAAAAAATATTATGGCAATTCTTCGGCAGATGTTTTTAAAAATATCTACGTTTCATCAGCTATCTAACGAGGTATAATAATCTAGGGTTTTATTCAATTGCATTGAAAAAAAATTAGTTTTATAGGCGACAGTGGAGAAGAAAATTTATACTTAGCCCTAAAAAGTAAAAGTAAAACAATAGGTAAGCATGAAATGTCATTTATTAAAGGTTTTCACACAACTTTTTCTTATTCTACAGTTCATGTTCAACATGGCCGCCTCTATTTCTGATACATTGTCGCATCCTTCTACGGAGACCAGTCTTCACTACTCCAGTGGTCAACGTGGTCCTCATTTTATTTGCTGCATCCACAATCCTTTCTCTTAGGTCTTCCACAGACGAAACTGGATTCGGCTCGCTGTACACAAGACTTTTCATGCACCCCCACACATGAAAATCCATGGGGGTTAGGTCCGGACTTCTTGCTGGCCATGGCAACGGCCCACCTCGTCCTATCCATTTGTTTGGATAATTTGTGTCCAGCCAGTCTCTGACACTTCTCCTGAAATGGGCAGGGCAGCCATCGTGTTGGAACCACATGTCCCTGATCAGGTTGAGTGGCAGATCATCCAGCAAATCACTCAAGTCTGCTCTCAGGAAATTTTCGTAGCTTTCCCCATTTAAATTATCCGGTAGAAAGTAAGGTCCAATCAAATGATTGGAGATAATGCCCATCCACACATTCACGCTGAATCTTCGTTGGGACCCCTTCACTCTTTTCTTATTGGGATTCCTTAGTGCTTTTGGGGCCCAGTAATGGGCGTTGTGATAGTTAGTTATGCCATCTTTATCAAATTTGGACTCATCCGTCCACAAGATATTTCTTAGAAAATCTGGGTCTTCTACGTCAGCATTTAGCATAAATCTGCAAAAGTCCAATCTTCTCGCGGGGTCTCCTTCTTCAATAACGTGTACCGGCGTGTAATGGTATGGGTATAGGCCAGCAGTATGCACTGTAAACCACACTCTCCATTGCGAAAGTCCCAGATCACGGGCAACAATATTAGTGGAAGTAGTCGGATCCGCTCGAAAGCGTTGCACTATCTCATTGTCCTGTTCTTCGTCGTCAATTCGTGGTCTACCCATGTCTGTATTACGTCTCAAAACAGAGCCAGATTCTCGAAGTCTTCGATAAACTCTGTCAAAAACGGCCACATCCGGCACTCGACGACCGGGGTAGCGAGTTACGTATTCGTTGCGAGCTTGCGCAGATACACAATCGCAGTATCCGTAACAAATAAGCATATCAGCATATTCCTCAGGTGTGTAGGACGTCATCTTCAACACTTCCGTATCACAGGTACAAATCAGAGTCCGGTTAACAAGTATAGTAGTCACAAATCAGAAGAAATAGTCCAGAATCACAGCCAAGTCGAGAAAAAGAGCAAAACGATATCACATCTACTATGTACGAAGCACAAAAGCAGACTGACAACCAAAACAATACCCCCTGTTGTATTCCCAGCCCTAACCGGTCTCTACACATTTTTTCTTTCATTCATACCTACATAAATCGTCACTTGTCTCGCTCTCACGGTGTGTCTGAACTTGAAGGACAATAGGCGCGGGACCGTTAGAACTGCTACCTGGAGCGTCCCAACTACTTTTTTTCCACGAAATGTAATACAAACCCTAGATTGTTATACCTCGTTAGATAGCTGATGAAACGTAGATATTTTTAAAAACATCTGCCGAAGAATTGCCATAATATTTTTTTTAGATATCCCTTAGAGAAAAATAAACTTTCTAATTTTTTTTTTATTTCTTAACTTTCACTTGTCTACTACGGTCTATTCAATTAACTTATGCACTATTTTAATGATTGACGTCCTAAAGCATCTAATTACACATGTAAAAATGCAATAATAATAATAATAAGATACACAAAACAACCAAAAATAAATTTAATTGCCTAAAAATCGGCAATTTTCAATAAAAAAATTAAAAGTCGAATATCTCGAAAAGGGTTTAGTTTAGGGTAGGGTGTTTCATAGTGAAATATGTCAGGAATGATGGGTACTCCACGCCCTTAACGGATCTAGCACGACTTTTCCTGTAACCCTGTATAAGACGTTTCAAAGTGATCCTTGTGATTGTACTGAATAAAGACCGTTTTGATTTTGATTTTGATTTTGACATATATACCTTCCTCTTGAATCACTCTTTCTATAAAAAAACCGCATCAAAATCCGTTGCGTAGTTTTAAAGATTCAAGCATACATAGGGATATAGGGACAGAGAAAGCGACTTTGTTTTATACTATGTAGTGATAATAACTGGAACTGGCACCTAGAGTCACCTAGCTTTAAGACGTTTCAAAGTGATCCTTGTGATTATATTGAATAAATACATTTTGACTTTGACTTTGACTTTGAATATTCATACCTAGTGCCACTAACTCGGTAGTAGTTATCGGGAGAGTTAACGACCAGCAGTGAGACGCCACTGCCGATGTTAACTAACAGGAAAGGGTACGGCTCCGAGAAGTCGTATGGTTTGCGGACGTATAAGCTGAGGGCCGCTTCTGAGTACGGCGGCTGGAACCAAAACATAATATTTCAAAATTTCATAATATTTCAGACATTTTAAAGTGATCCTTGTCATTGAATAAATCAATAAATAAATATATATTGGTGGACTTTCCACACAGCCCTATCTAGCTCCAAACTAAGCCAAAGCTTGTAATATGGGAATCAGATAGCTGATATAATACATATACAAGGTGTTCCAATACTTGTGTTTAAAAACTTCAGGGGGCTAAAGTACCCATCAATATGAATAACTTATTCTAAGGAACCAACACTGTGAACGCGAAAAAAAAAACAGCTGTTTCATACGTTATAGCCAAGTAGGTATTGAACTTTTGTAACATCAGTACCCCGAGTATGAGTTTTGCTTACGATATTTAGTTTTTCGTTTTTGTTCCGTGTTCATTGCGGGTTTTGTATGAAGGCGCGATAGAGATACCGATACGGAACCCGCAATGAACACGGAACAAAAACGAAAAACGAAATATCGTAAGCAAAACTCATACTTGGGGTACAGGTGACAGCACTGGTGGTCTAGCGGTAGCGGCCCCGCCTTCCGATCCTAAGGTCGAGGGTTCGAAACCAGTGAGTTTTTCTGTTCAAAAATTTATGTGCACAGTGCCAGTACTCTCAAACGGTGAAGGAAAACATCGTGAGGAAACCGGCATGTTGTGTAGAACTTCAAAAGTTCTATAACATGTGTCAAGTGCTCGAAAGGAGCCTCTTGAGTCGCATTTAAAATTCTTACACTACACTGTTTCGAAAGAAACTAGTGACACGACAAGAAGAAGAAGAACATCAGGTGGGCTATCTGCTTGTTCCATCAGCTAGTTGTATAAAAAAAAAATGGTCCGAGTGAACCACTTGTCATTGAAGTTCTATGAACCTGCTTGTGTGTCAAAAAAATATCATAAATCCTATTTGTGCATTGTTTAATTGACTAACCGTATCCGAAGAGTGCCTGTGGACCGGCTTCTCATCAGGTGGCGCCCAGTAGTAGCACTCCTGAGCGTTCATGCTATCCACGTAGAGCACGCCGGCTATTAGTGCATCCAGCTCGTCCATCTTCGATAGTCGCATGTTCACTTCCTGGAATTCATATAGCTATGGTCAGAAGTAATTTATGGAATGATATACAAAGTATATTTGTACTTCAAAAACGGGCGATACGTGCCATTTATAAAATGAAACCACGTGACTCATTAAGGGAGCGATTTAAAGAAATTAATATTCTCACAGTCATTTCACAGTATATTTATGAAAATCTATTATACACTCATAAACACATAGATAGCTTTAAGAAAAAGAGTGATGCACATAACGTTAACACTAGAAATAAAAACAAATTATGTATTCCTAAATTTCGACTTCAAAAGGTAAATGGCTCGTTTATGGGGAACGGTATTCGCTTCTATAATAAACTTCCAGAAAGTGCCACTGGGCTTCCTAATAAATAATTTTGACTTTGACTTTGACTTTGAATCAATAAGGAAAGTAATAATATACAACGTGTACCATTATACCCCTATAAGGATCAGACCAAGCACTGGAATACTTTGACGTGTGAAAACAAACGAAGAATTGAAATTTAACAAAAAAAAACAGCTGTTTCATACAAAAGTTCAATACCTACCTGGCTAAAATGTATGAAACAGCTGTTTTTTTTTTCGCGTTCACAGTGTTGGTTCCTTATAAAAAGTTATTCATATTGATGGGTACTTTCGCCCCCAGAAGTTTTAAACCCAATTATATAATTCACTAGATCGAACACCTTGCATAGTGTTCACTAGATCCGCCATGCCTTTAGAGCCATTTATTTGGATATATGGATAATTATAAATGATTTATGTAATAATAAAGGACCTCAGGACAACCGGTCGCGAGAATGATCAAACCAAGACTGAAGACCAATGATGAGTTCCTTCTAATGAAGGATGCTCTATCAGCACATTGTCAGCGATTGCTTATACATAGCACTGACATAACAGAGCGTACGGAACGTTGGATCTCAGTTACCTTAATAAAGTCCTCTTCAAACTTGTACGCTCCACCACCAGTCGCATATATAGTGTTCACTAGATCCGCCATGCCTTTAGAGCGAGCGAGCTGTAAGAACGCGCCCACTTCGGAGGTCGGGAAACGGATGAAGTGAAGTGTACCGCGACGACCGCGGATCGTTACGTTTTCCATCTGGAATTGTTGGTAAATAGACATGAAAACGGATCGCCTTCAGTACCTAAACATTTAGCACTATATTGAACCACACCCCGTTTACCCGTCCACTAAATATTCAGCACTATTTTGATCCACACCCTGTTTACCTGATACTAAATATTTATCACTATTTTGATCCACACCCTGTTTACCTGTCCACCGAATATTCAGCACTATTTTGATCTACACCCTGTTTACCTGTCTACTAAATGTTTATCACTATTTGGAACCACACCCTGTTTACCTGTCTACTAAATATTTATCACTATTTTGAACTACACCATGTTTACCTGACTACTCAATATTTAGCATTTTGAACCACAACCTGATGAGGCGTAGGCATAACAGAAACAGGCAGAGGCAATCCAATTCAAAAGAAACACACGCTACACTTCAAACTAATAATACCATATGCATATGTACAATCTACCAGATAGCCACACCCTGTTTAAACGTCCACGAAATATTTAGCACTATTTTGAACCACACCCTGTTAACCCGCGGTCCGATTACGCTAATGTCTGGCTATCGAGATGTCTTTCAGTTTGACATTTGATTCCCATCCACCCATAAATTGCTATTACACTATGGAAATCAAATGACAAACTAAAAGACATCTCGATAACCAGACATTAGCGTAATCGGACCGCCGCGCCGTCTACTAAATACACTATTTAGCACTATTTTGAACCGCACCGTTTCCACATACCTGTAAATGCACATCCCTCCGCCCCGTCTTCCCATACGCCGAGTTCCGGGTGAGGTACCGGCGGATCGCCTTCAGTACCTCTCCCTCTTTGTCCCTCTCGCGTCGGTTCGTCTCGCGCGGCTCGAAGTACACCAGTTTGGTGAGCGTGCCGCCTATGTCCATGCCGAACCATGGCATCGCTGGAAAGGACAGGATATATTGTTAATTAGCTGTGCCCGCGACTTCTGAAAGGCTAAAATCCATAATTATATTTTTGGTAAATCGAATGAATGATCAATTTGGAACTATTATTTGTGTATTTACATTAATATAAACTATAATTGATATTTATGTACCAATTAGTATGTATTATTAATTATACATATTTAGCGTTTGTATGTAATTTTACAACTTTTTAATTGTATATAACCTATCTACTTATTTTTCCTCTCCCGTGCACTACTGACACATCCACGATACACAAAGGTTATCTGGAAGATAATGCTTTATAGCATTAAGTTCGCCTTTGTACTGTTATTTTTTTATGTGCAATAAAGTATTTTCAATCAATCAATCAAACTTCGTCCGCACGGAATAGTGCCTTTGGGTAGCATTTTTAATTATTTAGGCTAATTATTTTATAAATAAGAAACATACCTACGTATAAATACTTTAATGAGCTATTTGCAGTGTGCATTGTGAGCATTTTTATGAACTACATTTTTTGTTTTCCCATCTTTTGTCAAAACATAAAGATTTTGCGGATAATATGACTACAAAAGCAAAATTAATCGTCATCTTCCTGCCCTTATCCCACGCTGCATGGGGTCGGCACAACAGGTTTTCTTCTTCCACTCTCCTCTATCATTCGTCATATCGGTGCTCACTCCTTTCTTACTCATGTCATCTTTCACACAGTCCATCCATCTTTTCTTTGACCTCCCTCTCCTTATAAAACCATCCACATCCATATTGCGAGGAGTGTTAGAATAATTATAGAAAATTCGCAATCCACTAAGCTGTGTGCAATCACATTACACATTTAGTAAAAGATTCATTTTGAACGGTTCAGTAAAAATTTCATTTTGATCGATCCAAGATTTCCAACACAAAAGTTTGCTTTACTAGTTTTCGTTCTAATGAAAAATCACATTGTATATACAAGGTGTTCCAATACTTGTATTTAAAACTTCAGGGGGTTAAAGTACCCATCAATATGAATAACTTTTTCTAAGGAACCAACACTGTGAACGCGAAAAATAAACAGCTGTTACATACAATAGTTCAACACCTGCCTGGCTAAAATGTTTGAAACAGCTGTTTTTCTGATGGAACACCTTGTATAAAATATAATATAATAAAATTAAATAACTTTGTGTAAACTCACGCGGCGCGTCGTCCGGCGGCGAGGGGGTGGGAGGCTGTGACTCCGCCCCACTGCAGCTGTCCTGCTCACTCATAGCGGCCGGGTACGGCGTGCGTCTCACTCGCTTCAACAGCTTACTCCTGTAGCAATACCTTCCGATATCAGAGGCCTATCGTACAATAATAGTCGAGAGTAGTAGAGATCTAGACATCGTGAGGAGA
The DNA here is from genome assembly GCA_932294275.1 of Chloroclysta siterata. Classification (NCBI taxonomy): domain Eukaryota; kingdom Metazoa; phylum Arthropoda; class Insecta; order Lepidoptera; family Geometridae; genus Chloroclysta; species Chloroclysta siterata. Next base: position 7,875,082 of record OW028595.1, read on the forward strand.
CCAGCTGGCAGATCACGTAACTTTGTTGCAATAAGTTTAAATCAGTTTCTGTTTGTAATAAGTAAATATGACGGCTATGCGGTTACATTTTAGCTGCAGTTGCTAACAAAGTTGAGCCTCATGTGGCTGTAATTACACCGGCAAGCACACTCTTCAATCGGAGACACAGCGTTGCTGCTTGGCGGCAGAAAAAGGCGTGGTGGTAGTACGCACCCGGACGAGCCACACACAAAAAGCTCTACTAGTCTTAAAAGGTTAGGTAAGGTAGAGTAGGGACTTACCTAGAGACTATTTTTTATTTGTTTTTATAGTGTTTACCTACACTTAAGGAAAATCACAAAGATTTAATATAGTCCCAAAAGTTATTACCGAGTGGGATTTGAACCCACGACCTTCCCCTTGGTACGGGGCCCCGTAACAAGGGGAAGGTCGTGGGTTACTATATTAAATCTTTGTTACCTAGAGACTGCCTTCGGGGAGAGGGTAGGCAGGGCAGGCGCGCGCCGCTCCCTAGCGCAGGCCGCGAGGCACCCCTCACAACGATGCAAACGCATCTGAAACAAACGAACATAGCTTGTTATACAAGGGGAATGAGCACTGGTGGTCTAGAAATATAAATAAATAACTTTTCGGCATAAAAAACAGACTGAAAACATAAAACGACAAAATACGCAATTTACCAATTTAAAAACGGTACCAAAATTATTTAACCTCGAGCGACGTACTTTGAATCTTTCGCTACGTCCAGGATTCTACTCTAGAATCCTACACTTCGTTCTGGATTCAAAAAATCACTCTCGCTTTAAATACATTATTTTGGTCCCTGACACAATCAACTATTACAGTGGAATCTCACTAATCCGGCACTATTAAAAACCAGAGGGTGCAGTATTATTGGAAAGTTCGGATTACTGGATTGTTTAGAAAAACTCTTCACTACCGAATAAAACAAAGTCGCTTTCTCTGTCCCTATATCCCTATGTATGCTTAAATCTTTAAAACTACGCAACGGATTTTGATGCGGTTTTTTTTTATAGATAGAGTGATTCAAGAGGAAGGTTTATATGTATAAAACATGCATAATATAGTAGAGAAACACTGATAATTTAAGAGGTTTCTAATGTGATGCCGTAAATAACATATTTTTTTGCGCTTACATTACAAACGCTGGCTGAACCCTACGAGATAGATCAAAATAATGTACTACAGTATAGTACACCTTAAAAAGGTCTACAAAAAAGTCCGCGATGGTATATGTCTATCCCTTAGGGATACCCCACAATAACCGTGCGAAGCCGGGGCGGGTCGCTAGTAATAAATAAAATAAAGCATTTTATAAAGAAAAATACGATGTATTTGGTTTCCTGTTCTACACGTTTTTATAACAGTAACATAGGTATCTCAAAATTAACTCGTAATTACATAGTTTTATAGTAATCTTTAATTAAAGTCTGTTTTTGTGCAACTTGTAGTCCTTAATTAAAAACATTTTCTCAATTATTGAACGTGCCGGATTAGCGAGATTCTACTGTACTTGTCAAAGTCAAAGTCAAAATGTATTTATTCAATAAATCACAAGGATCACTTTGAAACGTCTTAAAGCTAGGTGCCAGTTCCACGCGACCAAAGCCTAGAAGAACAGCCAACAAACTTACGGCTTGGTTCCTACCGCTCTTTTGTATGATCCTTTTACAATGTAATAACATAATTTGGATGGATGACATAACTTTTTCCTGTTACTTTGATTTAAAATCCAAACTACTGAACCGATTTTGATGAAATTTCTATGAAAGGACCGATCTGAATGTATATCCTCTCAAATAAAAAAGATTTGTTTTAATTTGTACCCCAAGTATGTGTTGTGTTTACCATATTTGGTATCTCGTTTTTCGTTCTCTTTCCGTGTTCATTGCGGGTTTTGTATGAAGACGCGATAGAGATACCGATACGGAACTTTATGTCCTACTAATTTTCATCAATCTTGCAACATAGTTTCGTATCGGTATCTCTATCGCGTCCTCTTACAAAACCCGCAATGAACACGGAACGAGAACGAAAAACCAAATATGGTAAACACAACTCATACTTGGGGTACTGTTCATAAATGACGAAACATTGATGGAAGTTCATACAAAAGAAGTGCATCGTAGGGCACGTTCCCATCTTGCGTGACTTACGAGGCAATGTTTTGTTATAGGTGATGGTTACCACTTAACATCAGACGGGCCATCTGCTTGTTCCATCAACTAGTTGCACAAAAAACATAACTTTATTGATGATATGATACGAGTTATGATATAATTACGTTCGTTTGACATTGAAATGGTCTGATGTTGTCGAGTGACGATGTGAACGACCATCATCGTACGACCGGTTGGCCTCAGTTGAGCCAATGTTATTTATTGCATTAAATATTATATCTAGACTTTACGACAACTTAGCTGCACTAGCCTAGTGGTAGCGGCCCCGCGTTCCGATTCGGACGTGGGTTCGAAATCGATCGAGTTGTGATCAATGAGATTTTCTGTGGGGCCGTCCATTATTCACTTAATGTTTTTTTACCATTTTTTTAAGTGACCACAACATATTTTGAGGGCTGGATCCACGCCTGTGTAGAGTTTAAAAAGTGAGTATGTATTTTCAAAGGATATTACGGCATGTCGTAGAACCTAAAAATGTTCTAAAACATGTGTCGAGTCCTCGAAAGTCGAAAGGAGCCTCTTTGAGGCGCATTTAAAATCCTTTCACCGCACTGTTTCGAAAGAACTTGTGACACGACTAGAAGAAAAAGATTCTACATGACAGCTCTATTTATTATATCTATTTATTTTACACTACTTTCTAAAAACAGAAACAATATCACGACTTTGATCTCCGGACACGGTCTTCCGAGAGATCTGAGGGTGATAGAACTGGCACCTAGATTCACCTAGCTTTATGACGTTTCAAAGTGATCCGGATGATTCAACTGAATAAATTCCTTTTACATTGATATCTCCTCAGATCTTTCAAAAGAATTTTGGTATTTGATGCCAACTCAAGATTTTTTTGAAGATGTATTTCATTCGTTCCTTCTGTGGGGGTGATTTAATCATCAGGTATCAGATACTCGTGGTGATAAATAATTTTCGTGGAGGCCGAATGATAAAAGCCTGTTTATCATATCTGAAGGCCCTCACAGCTCAGTTGGTAGTAGCTCTGCCTACTACGCTGTAGGCCGTGGGTTCGATATCCACACAGAACTACCATAGTTGTTTGTTCAATACTGCAAAAATATGTTCGCAATGGCAGTGCTCTCAAACGGTGAAGGAAAACATCGTGAGGAAACCGGCATGTCGAGGAACAGGAAAAGTCATTGGTGCACGACCGGTTTCTAACCCACGACCTTAGGATCGGAAGGCGGGGCCGCTACCACTAGACCACCAGTGCTCTCTAACGAATGCCAACTATTGCAAAATGTGGGCATGTCAAAATGTAATATTCGGACGTACCTCTGAATACCGCTAGAAATCGTCAAAGTCAAAGACAAAAGGTATTTATTCAATAAAATCACGCGGATCACTTTGAAACGTCTTAAAGCTAGATGACTCTAGGTGCCAGTTCCACGCGACCAAAGCCTAGAAGAATAGCCAACAAACTTACGGCTGGCTTCCTACCGTTCGTCAATGATCTTAATTTTGTACTTGGTACTGAGAGATCTGAGGGGATATCTACCGTGCCTATCAAAGTCGTGTAGCTGTTTCTTTTTTTCCTTTCTGTTGTCTAAGAAAATAAATAATTATTGTAACTTACATGATGGATTGTTATAACTCCAGTTTGTTCCGTCATTTTTAAATAACTAACACTAGTATCACAGGTCGAATAAATAAATATTTAAACAATCACATCACTTATTCATCTTCAACATCCAACTCCCACAGGTTAGAGAGTCCATTCAACAGTCTTCTCAGCACACACTCAACTATATTACTCAGAAATATGCAATAATAAAACAAAATGCACCAATATTCGATAAGAATGCGATAGTCGACGCACAACATAGAGAGGTCTGCACGCTGCGGAGGTCAAGCGGCGAATGACATGATAGCCGAACAACTAATTCCGAATTTGAAATTCAATGCGTGTGCGCAGTTGATAAGGTGATCGCGATAATAAGCTTAGCGACAATCGAGTTATAGATACATAAAAATGTTTATGGATTAGTGTGTTTGTCGTTTTTTTTTATGGAACTTAGACTGAGACCGCCCAATGTACTTATAGATATCACGATCTTACTAGACCTATAATGTCATTGGGACTCTAACAAATGGGAGCTCACGTTATATTGGTTTTCCTAAACTTACTATTGTTCGTATCTCAAAAACTAAACATCATAGAATAAAAATCGTTTTGGAATGTATATAAACAAAGCTCTTTCTTATGACAATATGAAAAATGTATGTGCGCAATGCCAGTGCTCTTAAAAGGGGAAGGAAAACATCTAGAGCTAACCAGTTAGTATTCTAACAGCGGCGATGGGCTTGCAACCTGTCACGTATGGAATACAAACTACTCCAAAATGTGGGTATGTGCCACATGTAATGTTTGGACATACCTCTGACTACCCTTAAACGTCCTCAAAGAATCTGGAGTCAGTACTTGGTACTAAGAGATCTGAGGGGATATCTACCGTGCCTGGGAATCAAAGTCGTGAAGCTGTTTCAGTTTCTTTTTTTTTTTCTAAATACTTTAATTCACAGTTATTTTCTTGGTAAATAAATAATAAAATAAATATTGGTGGACTTCTCACACAACGCTATCTAGCACCAAACTAAGCAAAGCTTGTTATATGGGAACCAGATAGCTGATATATTACTTTTATTTTTTTAAATAAATATTCATCTACACTAATATTATAAAGAGAAAAGATTTGTATTTTTGTTGTTTTGTTGTTTTGTTGTTTTGTTGTTTTGTATGTAACGAATAGGCTCAAAAACTACTGGTCCGATTTCAAAAATTCTTTCACCATTAGAATGCTACATTATCCCTGAGTAACATAGGCTATATTATATTTTCAAAAAAATCAGGGATCCTTACTAAAACTCTAATAATGTAACCCAAGGTGGAAAAAGAAAACCTTACATCGCGTGCGCTGCGAAAACTACTGATGATAGAACAAAACAATGTACTACGATTTTGTAGAACACGTCATCATCTACAAAAAATGTCGCGACAGCATATGTCTAACTATTATAGTTATGTCACAATAAGTGTTCTTTTATTATAAAAATTTAATTTAAATGCCGCCGCTAGAAAAGGGTCTTTATTTGTACCTTGGTATTAATCCTTATCCAAATAAATCTTTTCATATTCAAGACTGGTTCAATACCTATACATTAATTCTTGAATTTTTCAAATCGGACATTCCATTCAAAAGATTTAAAAAATTTAAGATCACGGGGCGCGTTCTCACCCAGCGCGGGCCCGGGCAAGGCGCGAGTTAGAAGTGACTCGAACCCACCACGGTCTAAGTTTATCCTAAAACGTTGAAAAAATGTATGTCCACCCATGCGAAGCTGGGACAGGCCGCTAGTTTATTATATTTCAATATAACACTTTAATTTCTTATCACAAGGATGCGTTCCTGTTAGATCCGCTCGCGCGAGGATCTATAGGTTACGAGTGAAGATTCAAATCTTGTTTAGAAGTTTAGAAGAATTTACATAAAATACTATTGTGTATCTTAAAATAGCTTAGTTAAAGTTATCTATGTATTTATAATGTGTAAATCTTATGCAATACTATAAAGAATTTTCCATCCATTAAAAAAATATGTGTCAAATGCAAAATTTAAACGTGCTGCCCTTGACATCTAAGCTTGAAATCTGAGGGGTATTTACCGTAACTTGAAGTTAAAAGTAGTAGAGCTCTTTGTGTGTGGCTCGTCAGGGGAGTTTCTAACATCATGTATATTTCTACCGCCAAGCAGCAACGCTGTATTTCGGCTTGAAGGGTATAGTTGCCGGTGTAATTACAGGCACATGAGGCTTAAGGCTCTTCAATATAGAAGTTTTTTTTTTCAGAAAGAATAAAAATAATACTTCCCAACTAGCCACGTCTCCAATTTTTTTATATATATTACTTCAGGTTCCTACCTGGATTCTAGCTAAGCTGAAAACATAATAGCAGAAACTTTTCTCGATAAAAATATTTTTTCAAAATAAATCAAACAGCAACGCTGTTTTTCCGTTTGAAGAGTGTCGTTGGCGGTGAAACTACAGGTACATGAGTGTTCAACAAGGTGTTCCAATACTTCAGGGGGCTAAATTACCCATCAAAATGAATAAAAGAGTTAGAAAAAGTTATTCATATTGAGGGGTACTTTAGCCCCCTGAAGTTTTTAACCCAAGTATTGGAACACCTTGTATTTCGCCTACGTTTTTGTGGTAGAAATGAATATTTTTCGAATTTTGTAAACATAACACCTCCAAATATGATCATCGAAAATATTGGTAGTGATTCAGTCATCAAACCAAGACTTTGTTTGTATTTGCTTATAAAATTATCGACCATCTATTGATTTGAGTGTGGCGTAATAATCTTAGTTTTAAACATGATAAGGACAGACACGTGTCTGACCTTATCGTATATCGTAAGAGTTTTGCACGATTTTCGGGTATCGTATCGTATATATCGTATCGTAAAGCCCAGATTCCACCGCGAAAGGGCGGTCAGCGAGAAATGGTTAGCCTTTTAAATGAAATTGGTTTACATTTCCACCAACAACTTGAGGCATGCAAATGTTAAGCCTCATGTGCCTGTAATTACACCGGCAACCACACTCTTCAATCGGAGACACAGCGTTGCTGCTTGGCGGCAGAAGGCGTGTTGGTTATAGTACGCACCCGGACGAGCCACACATAAAGAGCTCTACTACTCTTAATATATAGAGAACCCAAATGTATGATAATGGTAGGAAATTGTATGTTCCCACACGCGTCGTATGTTTTTGTTTTCTGACATCTAACTACGTTATGCTTGTTTTGTTTATAAATAACTTCTTGATTATTCAATTGACGAGACAATGCAACCATGAACTGGCCTGTACCAATATCATCACCCTGAATAAGTCCGCTACACTCTTTTTTTTTAATACAACCAGCTGATGGAACAAGCAGATGGCCCTGGTGTTAAGTGGTAACCATCAAAGACAAAAGGTATTTATTCAATAAAATCATAAGGATCACTTTGAAACGTCTTAAAGCTAGGTGACTCTAGGTGCCTGTTCCACGCGACCAAAGCCTAGAAGAACAGCCAACAAACTTACGGCTTGGTTCCTACCGCTCTTTTGTATGATCCTTGTTACAATGTGCTCGAAAGAAGCCTCTTGAGGCGCACTTAAATTCCTTTCACCAGACTGTTTCGAAAAAAACTAGTGACAAGACAAGAAGAAGGTATAAAAGAATATCAAGTAGCTTTGTTTGCTTATTATTCGGATTTATTGTGTACGAACTAACAAACGAACAGCGGTATTCATGTATTTGCATATTCGTTTTATTCATGAAAAATAGGCAACTATAGGCGTATACAACGTGTAACATAATACCCCTATAACCCCGGAAGCAGGGTATTCTACAGGTCATGGCGAACAACTGTTGTAAAAAATTGTTGTAAATTTGAAAAGTAAGACTTTTCAAATTTACAACATTTTTTTACAACAGTTGTTCGAAGTTTTTCATTCTTGAATTGCCTCTTAAACTTTCCTCCAAAATGAAACTAACACAACACGACGCAGCCCTAGTTAACCGAGTGCCGAAGGCAACCGGGCTATGTGTTTGGCACGTTTTTTTTATTTTATTTAAATTTTTATACAACTAGTTGATGGAACAAGCAGATGGCCCACCTGATGTTAAGTGATAACCATCACCTATAACAAAGCATTGCCAAGTCACGCACGATAGGAACGTGCCCTACGATGCACTGCCCTGCGTCCATCAACTTGAGGCATACAGATGTTAAGCCTCATGTGCCTGTAATTACATAATTGCCTGTAATTACGTATCTATCCTTTTATATTTTCTTTATTACCACGTACCATTAAACGGCTGGGTGGGTTTTGATGATTGAGGTATCAAAAGATTTGTCAAACTGCCAGAGTGTCCTAGGATACAAAAAGTTTCAAAAAATTAGGTGAGAGAATTATGATTTTCATTGTACCTTCTTGACGTATCTAAGAGCATGTAATATGTGTTATGATTAATAAATAAATAAAAAAAAAAAAAATTATTTGGTGAACATAAAACAGGAGACAAAATGATAAGAGAACACTGAAAACTGCATAAGTAAAACTTGTGTCGCAGTTTCCAGCACCCAACCTTCGGCAAAGAGGTGATAGGCGTTCACAATTTAAAGTAGTAGAAAAAAAAGATCTAAAAGCTAAGTAAAATTTAACAAAATGAAATTTATAGGAGCATGACATTTTTGTGTGTTGGTGAGTGTGAAGTGTAGGTGTTGTATGGGTGGTGGCACAGGAGAATATGATGTGTGGGAGTGTGATTGTGTATGATAATGTCCGTGTATCTGAGAGTTCTCCTGATTACAAAATAAAATGAAATGAAAGTGCAACGCAACTAAGTAACGTCTAAATTCTAAACAGACAAGCGAATAAATTAAGTATTAAAAAATATCTTGCTTGCATTGACCCAGAAATTTGAATTGCTTCATGTTATTTGTCTAGATTGTCTATATATAGATAGACTAGCGGCCTGTCCCAGCTTCGCATGGGTGGACATAAATTTTTTCAACATTTTAGGATAAACTTAGACTGTGAGTTCGAGTCTCTCGTACTTATTTTATATTTATAAAGCGAACTAAGAGCTGATTTCACCATGCTCTGTTAGTTACTAATCAAGGATTAACAGGCCGTTAAATCTAACTTTGATGTCAAACGCGTACATTTTGACATATTTAAAGACCGTTTAATCCTTTGTTAATCTAACACAGCATGGTGAAATCCGAGCTAAACTTTTAAATTCGTAATATCTTTTGAATGGAACGTCCGATTTGAAAGATTCAAGTAATTGATCGAGTGAGCGAAGCGAACGAAGATTCTAGTTTCAACTTGGGCGATTTGGCATTTTATGTAGGTATGTATGTATGTATGTATGTTTGTCTGGCCATAACTTTCGAACCGTTGATCCGATCTGCATGAAATTTGATAAGACGACAGCTTGTACTTGAGAAATTTACTGGTAAGTATATGAGTAAAATCGGATGAAGGGTTTTTAAGATATGGGGTTTTTTAAGGGGGCAAAAATAAAAAAAGTGACTTAAAAAAATCAAGTTACATGTCATACGAAAGGGCTTTGCTTGGACATTCCAAAACAATTTTTATTTTTTTTCTGGGACGCTCGGTTTTTGAGATACAACAAAAAAGTTAAATTAAGACAACCAGCGACCCAACAGCTCCCATCTCTAAGAGTTTCGTTGGCATCAAGGTTTTTCTACTGGTCGGTCAGTTCCTTTGCTTTTTCTTATTTTTTTTTCTTGAAATAAATTAAGGAGGTACTCAGTTCTCATAAAATGGTGACAACGACCGAGTCTGATGATGGAGCCAAGGTCTGTTCAACGGAACTCTTCAATAAATAGGCCAATAGAGTTGAAACTTGGTTACCGTACCAAGTTAGTAGGCGGTAGTCAGGAAAAAGTCCAAACATAATGTTTGGACTTGCCTCTGACTACCACCTACTCAAAGTTTTGGTGCCTTCGTCGGGTTGCATCACGAGATCTCAGTTCGGGGCGAACTACTAGTTATAGGTATTGAAACAGTCTTGAATACGAAATATTTTTTTTGGATAAGGAATAATATAAAGGTATAGATAACATGGTCTGGTTTTGGTCGGCATTTCTATCAACTTTTAAAATGTAAAAAAGAAGTTATAGTAACATAACTACGATAGTTAGATGGCTGACTTTTTTTGTAGATATTGATGTGTTCTTTAATATTGTAGAACATTTTTGTGTTCTATCGTCTATCTATAGTGTCTGCAGCGCATGCGATATAATATGCTCTACTACAAAAGGCCGGGTTTTAAATACATGCAGAATAGTAAGAAAATTTTTACAAATAGACCAAGCTACTGAAATGTTACCACCAAATGCTAATGATTCCGTAACAGCACCCTTCACTCGTGCACACTTGGCTTAGGCCCGTGTGCGCTAGTCATTAACCGGCTTAAAAGAGCCGAGATGGATTAGCCCAAAAATAAACAATAATTGATCGAGTGAGCGAAGCGAACGAAGATCTTAGTTTCAACTTGGGCGATTTGGCATTTTATGTATGTATGTATGTATGTATGTATGTATGTATGTTTGTCTGGCCATAACTTTCGAACCGTTGATCCGATCTGCATCAAATTTGATAAGTCGATAGCTTGTACTTGAGAAATTTACTGGTAAGTATATGAGCAAAATCGGATGAAGGGTTTTTAAGATATGGGGGTTTTTAAGGGGGCAAAAATAAAAAAAGTTACATAAAAAAATCAAGTTACACGTCATATGAAAGGGCTATGTTTGGACATTCCAAAACAATTTTTGCTTTTTTTCTGGGACACTCGGTTTTTGAGATACAACAAAAAAGTTAAATTAAGATAACCAGCGATCCAAGAGCTCCCATCTCTAAGAGTTTCGTTGACATCAAGGTTTTTCTACTGGTCGCTCAGTTCCTTTGCTTTTTGTTATTTTTTTTTCTTGAAATATATTAAGGAGGTACTCAGTTTTCATAAAATGGTGACAACGACCAGGTCTGATGATGGAGCCAAGGTCTGTTCAACGGAACTCTTCAATAAATAGGCCAATAGAGTTGAAACTTGGTTACCATACCAATTTAGTAGGCAGTAGTCAGAAAAAAGTCCAAACATAATGTTTGGACTTGCCTCTGACTACCACCTACTCAAAGTTTTGGTGCGTTCGTCGGGTCGCATCACGAGATCTCAGTTCGGGGCGAACCACTAGTAATAATAAAAGTCTTTATTCGGAGTAGGTAAGTACAATAGTTTTTCTTAATTCTAATATAAAGTTACGCTAATTCTTCCACATCATCCGTTTGCCCTAGTTTGGCATAGACCTCTTCTAACTTCTTCCATTTGTCTCTATCCCTAGCCGTTCTCAACCATAGTTTCCCAGCAATAGCTTTTACATCGTCTTCCCACCTTTTAAATGGTCTACCACATTTCCTCTTTTGGTTTCTAGGTATCCAGTTTGTTATAGTTTTGCTCCACCTGTCGGTTCCTCTTAGAGTGTGACCCGTCCATCTCTATTTGTTTTTCTTTATTACTTGTTATGCATGCGATATAAGACATTTTATGCCCAACTTTTTTACACCTTGGGTTATATTATTGAAGTTTTAGAAGGGATCCTTAATTTTATCTAGTAATAAATATAGCCTATGTTACTCAGGGATAATGTAGCATTCTAATAGTGATTTTTTTTTTGAAATCGGACAGTAGTTTTTGAGCCTATTAGTTACATACAAAAATACAAATCTTATAATATTAGTGTAGATTAATGTAGAAGTGTAGATGTAGATAGTGTAGATTATTTATTCATTGCACAAATAAGAGATAGTAGGTTTAATAGTAGAGCTCCTTGTGTGTGTCTCGTCCGGGGATGTACTACCTCCAAGTCTATTTCAGCCGATAAGCAGCAACGCTGTATTTCCGTTTAAAGGGTGTAGTTGCCGGTGAAATTGCAGGCACATGCGGCTTAACATCTGTATGCATCGAGTCGATGGACGCAGGCAGGGGCATCTTCTTCTTGTCGTGTCACGTCAGTTTCTTTCGAAACAGTGTGGTGAAAGGATTTTAAGTGCGCCTCAAGAGGCTCCTTTCGAGAACTAGTTCAAACTAATTAATGGTGATAATAAATATCTAAGGTCAAGTTTTATCTTTGTCACGATCACGTGTCGTGTTGACGTGGTGTGACATTGCCAGCGTCCTTTAGAGCTGATAGATGGTGGTCTGGTGTCTATTGTCTTCCGATCCTGAGGTCGTGGGTTCACACGTTTATCTATGGATTTAACGATTTTGCGACTACGTCTCACGAAGAATACCTACTATTATTCTATCCTACTATTTCTCTCTTGTCGTGTCACTAGTTTCTTTCAAAACAGTGCGGTGAAAGGATTCTTAGTGCGCCTCGAAAGGCTCTTTTCGAGCACTTGACACATGTTATAGAAATTTTTAGGTTCTACGACATGCCGGTTTCCTCACGATGTTTTCTTTCACCGTTTGAGAGTACTGGCATTGTGCACATACATTTTTAAACAGAAAAACTCATTTGTGCACGACCGGTTTCGAACCCAAGACCTGAGGATCGGAAGGCGGGGCCGCTACCACCAGACCACCAGTGCTCTGCTCTCATTTTAAACTACAATATAGTAGGTCAATTCAGTAACACTATCTTGTGGGCTGTGTCTGACTATCAGGCCAACCCCGCCTTTTAAAAGTAGTAGAGCTCTTTGTGTGTGGCTCGTCCGGGTGCGTACTACCAGCACGCCGCCTTCTGCCGCCAAGCAGCAACGCTGTGTCCGTTTGAAGAGTGTGCTTGCCGGTGTTATTACAGGCACATGAGGCTTAACATCTGTATGCCTCGAGTTGATGGACGCAGGGCAGTGCATCGTAGTGCACGTTCCTATCGTGCGAGACTTGCGAGGTAATGCGTTATAGGTGATGGTTACCACTTAAAATATGGTGGGCCATGGGCCAAAAAAAAAATGGCGATATTTTATAGTTTTTGGGCGCTTTGGTCCAAGACTGTAAGCCCAAACTGGGTTTTTATAAAATAAATTTATGGCTCAATCACGCCCTACACAAATGTATAGGGGAGGCCTAAGTCCAGGAGTGGACATCTACAGACTGACGATAGTGATAATGAGTCAAGCGCGGATCCACCGTAGTGGGCACGTAACCCTAATAGCCGTGAGACGTCTCACACAGTGTTCGCCCCACGACTTTGTCCACGTGGAACTACAACACTACTAAATTTTGGTCAGACCGTCATATTATACAAGGTGTTCCAATACTTGTACTTAAAACTTCAGGGGGCTAAAGTACCCATCAATTTGAATAACTTTTTCTAAGGAACCAACACTGAACGCGAAAAAAAAAACCAGTTCTTTCATAAAGTTCATTACCTATCTGGCTAAAATGTATGAAACAGCTGTTTTTTTTTCGCGTTCACAGTGTTGGTTCCTTAGAAAAAGTTATTCATATTGATGGGTACATTAGCCCCCTCAAGTTTTAGACACAATGGAACATCTTGTATATTGTAAGCATATCTAATGATGCAGAATGCACTATATCGGTCATGAGCGAGTTTATATCAGACTCGCAGTCGCATTTTCGGGTGGCTGTGACCACAACCTTTTTCGAGGGCTGGATCCGCGCCTGGATGGAGGGAGGAAGAAGACATCTTTTCCCTTTTACCCCTTAATGTACCCCACACTATTCGTCTTAGGCATGGTAGGTTATTTTAAATTAGAAGTAAGACGAGAAACTATGCTGGTAGTTTTTATTTTTCGGCTCCTGAGAGGTATGGTGCACAATCCGCGCGTGCTCGCGTGTGTAGGTTTGTGCGTACCTGATAACTACGTAGGCGCGCGACGACGACCTAGGCTGCTTGCAATTCCGAGGGCTCGGACTAATCTCCTCAGTGAATCAACATTTACACCCTTATTCACAGATAAAGAAGAAATTCACAGATATGGTTATTTATGTTTTGTGTAAGTAAATTTAAATTATTAGTTGCTCATAGGCTTTTGCTTGGCAAGGTAGCTTTAGCTACTTTGTTAGGCAGCAAAAGCTGAGTCTGGGCCTTTTTGGCATACCAACGCAACGGGACGGGACTGGCTATGTCGAACTTTATTTGATATTTATTATTGTATTTTCTCTTCTTATTGTTTTAAGTGTTACATATTTAATCTGTTTGTCTGTACCTGTCCGTTCTGTTTTATTTTTTATTCTTTTTATGTGTATGTCAAATAAATGTATTTTCTTTCTTTTCTTTCTTTTCTTTTTCATTGCCGCTTGGTGTTTACTGTTATGGCAATGTAAAATTTAATAAATAAATAAATAAATAAAAATAAAAAAAATCTACAGACGATATAGATGATGGAGTGTTGAGTAGGAATGGATGCTTACAAGACCACGAAGAGTTCCGAAGGTTTGCACGCATCTGAATCTTCGTAGTATTGGGATGGTGCCTGAAAGTTATCATGATTAGGAACTCTTTGATAACTCTTTTGACTTAATTTTATTTGTTTGCTTGTTTTAGGTAACATCGTGAGGAAACCGGCATATCGTAGAACCTAATAACTTTTCCGCAAAAAAAAACGAATTTAATGGTTTTCTCATGGATGCCATTGTCAGAACCGAACCAAACGGGACCACACGAGAAGCACCAGCTTTCAAATAAAAAAAAAATCATCGAAATCGGTTCAGTCAGTCGAAAGTTCTGAGGTAACAAACATTGAAAAAAAAACAGTCTAATTGAGAACCTCCTCCTTTTTTTGAAGTCGGTTAAAAAAATGTAAAACATTTGTCAAGTGCTCGAAAGGAGCCTCTTAGAGGCGCACTTAAAATCGAAAGCGAAAGAACTAGTGGCACGAGCTGAAGAAGAATTAGGTACCTATCTATTCTGTTTGCCTGTACTGTAGCTGTCCGTTCTGTATTTTGTGTGTATGTAAAATAAATATATATTTTTTTCTATATAAGGTATTAAATCCATAAATTTAATGAAATAAATATATAGTACTAATAATATATAGTTAGTTATAATATATAGTTGATTTACTTACATAAGATTAGATTAGCGGATTAGTACTATATATTTATTTCATTAAATTTATGTTTAACAATGGAATTCCGCAAAGTCACGCCTGAATCAATTAATTGTATTAAATCTAATTGAATCACGGGAACTTTGGAAAGTCTCAAAGCTAGGTGACTCTAGGTGCCAGTTCTACGCGACCAAAGCTTTGACGAACAGGTCAAACTTACGGTTTGGTCCCTACCGTTTAATAATGGGGAGAAGACTGACATATATTTGACCTATTTAAAAGTATTACACGGGTATTTATCGCGTTTACCTTTATTATTTTCCCGACGTTTCGGCTATGTTGCAATAGCCGTGGAGCATTCCAAACGTCTGGCCGAAACGTCGGGAAAATAATAAAGGTAAACGCGATAAATACCCGTGTAATACTTTTAAATATGTGTTATGATCGCGAGAGTTTAAAAACTACTATATTTGACCTGTTGAAATCCGCTGGTTCAGGGATGCGCTACTTCGAATTGAAACGATGCGTTGGTTTCGTGCGCAATGACACTAACCGTGCACGACAGAGTTGTAGAGCTCTTTGTGTGTGGCTCGTCCGGGTGCGTACTACCACCACGCCGCCTTCTGCCGCCAAGCAGCAACGCTGTGTCTCCGTTTGAAGAGTGTGGTTGCCGGTGTAATTACAGCCACATGAGGCTTAACATCTGTATGCCTCAAGCTGATGGACGCAGGGCAGTGCAACGTAGGGTACATTCCTATCGTGTAAGTCACGCACGATAGGAGTGCACGAGGTAATGTTTTTTATAGGTGATGGTTACCACTTAACATCAATTGGACTATCTCCTTATTCAATCAGCTAGTTGTAAAAAAACTACAAACTATGAAAGTTCTGTACAAGGATCGAACCCACGTTCTACAGCGCAGAAGAAGGCAGGCCACTACCAACTGAGCTATGAGGGAAAAAACAGATTCACATCTTCTATACCCAGGCACGGTAGATATGCCCTCGGATCTCTTAGTACCAACTCAAGTCTTGAGCATGTCAAGGGTGGTCAGAAATCAGGTAACAGCTGTGAGGGCTGGTTGTTTTTTTAGGCATCTGTACCAAAAGGGTAAAACGGGACCCTATTACTAAGACTCCGCTGTCTATCTGTCTGCCCGTTCTGCCACTATATCGCATGTATTGCATATGCTGCTGTATCGCATGAACCGTGATAGCTAGACAGTTGAAATTTTGTATTTCTGTTGCCGCTACAACAACAAATATTAAAAAACTGTATAAAATAAATATTTAAGGGGGCTCCTATACAACAAACGTGATTTTTTTGCCGTTATTATAATGGTACTTCGGGCGCGAGTCCAACTCGCACTTGGCCGGTTTTTTATTTTAATTTATCCACTTACCTAGCACCATAACACCTTGCAACCGCTGCTGCCGACGTTGCTCAGTTGGGATGACATTTCAATGTTGCCAACTTTGCAATAATTGATCGGGAAAATCTAACTCTGAAAAAAAAAAAGAGAAGCTACGTTACGATACGTTAGTACGGTACTATGCGACCGTGGTTCCATCTACAGGTCTGACTTATTACTGACAAGAGACTAGGTACTAGTAGTTAGGCGCTGTCATTCTGCCAAGACCTTCAGTTAAGGCGAAGTTTTAATACTCAAAAGTTTGCATATGTACAAAAACTAAGAGTGGTAGAGCTCTTTGTGTGTGGCTCGTCCGGGGAAGTACCTACTACCACCACGAATGGAAACGATGCGTTGGTTTCGTGCGCAATGACACTAACCGTGAACGACAGAGTAGTAGAGCTCTTTGTGTGTGTCTCGTCCGGGGAAATACTACCACCATGCCTTTTTCTGCCGCCAAGCAGCAACGCTGTGTTTCGCTTTGGAGAGTGTGGTTGCCGGTGTAATTACAGGCACATGAGGCTTAACATCTGGACGCCTCAAGCTAATGGACGCGGGGCAGTGCATTGTGGGGCACGTTCATATCGTGCGTGACTTACGAGGCAATGCTTTGTTATAGGTGATGGTTACCACTTAAAATCCGTTTAATCCTTTGTTAATCTAACAGAGCATGGTGAAACTGGGCCTTAAGCATACATAGGGACAGAGAAAGCGACTTTTTTTTATACTATGTAGTGATAGTGATAGCGATGAGTTGAGTGATTTCATCTTTCAACATGTCGAAACGTACGAGCGAGAGGTGCATTAGCTCTTGTCATCGCCTTAATAAACCTGATGATATTGGATGATTATAATCAGAAATAAACGAACTACTGCTTATCAGAACGACAGTTGAAGTATTCATTTGAAGTGTACCTTCAAGGGATTTCTGATATGGAAGATAATCTAAAATGTGTACAAATACGCAGATATAAATAAATAAATATTGTTGGACTTTCAACACAGCACTATCTAGCCCCAAACTAAGCAAAGCTTTTTAGATGGGAACCAGATAGCTGATATAATACTGCTACTACCAACTGAGTTGTGAGGACTGTCAACTGCAAGTACAAGCTTTACTTAGTTTGACGCTAGATGGCGTTGAATGATCATCATCTTCCTACCCATAACCCACGCTGCATGGGGTCGGCACAACAGGTTTTCTTCTTCCACGCTTCTCTATCATTCGTCATCTCGGTGCTCACTCTTTTCTTACTCATGTCATCTTTCACAAAGTCCATCCATTTTTTCTTTGGTTGCCTCTCCTTCTACAAGCATCAACATATCTACCACTCTTCTCATATTATGTCCGTCGTTATTTACTTTTGGCTTATTAAACCCATCTTAGCAAAACTTATTTGTCTTCAAACATTGTAATGGATTCCTTTGTTTGCGGAATTTTCTATGTACTACTATTAAATATTTACATAAGCGTGTTTTCAATAGGCTTGTGTGCCTATTATTTATGACTAACACTTACTCGCTACTTCATTGCAGTTTTTTCAAGCAGCATTGTTTAGGAGAAACTCATTAAATGTAAAAAAACTATAACCTTATTTTTTTTACCTCTTTTTGGTTGACATTAAAAAAGTACTTATTCATTCCAGGAGTCCCAAACTGTGCGTCGCGACCACCTGGATCATTATCCAAGGGCGTCGCTGCGTCGTAAGGTGATCCACATAGTCTGTGTTTATGCGACCGAGTCGAGTTAGCACTCTTTTATCTATTACAAGCTGGTGCCCACGACTTCGTCTGCGCAGGATTAGTCACACAATAACTTTATAAATTGTAGCCTATGTGTTATTCTGATGTATAAGCTATATTATTGTAAAGTTTCATTAAAATCCATTCAGTAGTTTTTACGTGAAAGAGTAACAAACATCCATCCATCCATCAAACATCCATACTTACAAACGTTCGCGTTTATAATATTAGTAGGATTGCAACTCTTGTTGGTTGTCCAAAGGTAACGTACTCACACGTGTACCTACACAAATCACTTCACATCAGTTTTTCTGACAACTAGAACTACAACTGTTAAGTACTTTTTAAATTACCAAAAACTAAAGGAACTGGGGAAGTACTACCACCACGCCTTTTTCTGCCGCCAAGCAGCGTTGCTGTGTTTCGGTTAGAAGAGTGTGCTTGCCGGTGTTATTACAGGCACATGAGGCTTAACATCTGTATGCCTCTAGTTGATGGACGCAGGGCAGTGCATCATAGGGCATGTTCCTATCGTGCGTGACTTACGAGGCAATGCTTTGTTATAGGTTTCAATTTCATTTCAAATATATTTATTTTGAACATAAAACATGTGACAATAAACAATGGAAACGTTGACAGCTGCAAAAGTTAAAAACTGAGTAGCAGTGTCAGCGCCCTCCTCCAGAGCATAAGAAAAATATGTTCATTATTTACATGTTATACAAAAAACACCAAAAAACTAAATACAATTAGATACTATAAATATATATATATCGACTAAGAAATAAAAGTTACAATATGAAAGACCTAGCGAATAAATAAATTAACCTATTCAAAAGAATACATATTTAAAGGAGCTTCTAAATACTGTGATGTGAGTTTGTGTCAGGTATGTGTAGTGTGTGGATGTGTGTATGTTACTGAGAGTTCTCCTGATTACACAAGTCTCTTAAGAGCCAGGGTTTCACAGGAGAACTCTCTTAGTGTATTTGAGGGTGTGTGTGGGTGAGTTTGAGTTAGAGAATTTGTGGGAGTGTATTGGGTGGTTGTTTGTGTATGAGAGAATGCCAATAGCAAGAGAGGGAAGGGGGGAGAATTCATACGTTGTACCTGTTAACTTAAGGAGATTAGAAGCCTTTCAGTTTCTTCGTAGGAAAGGGTTCGGAGCCATATGTGGCATATAAGTTTACATTTGTGAAGGGTTAAGGGGTAAATGTTAATTTCCTTGTTGACTTTATTGTACAAGGAGGGACTCAAGTACAAGAAATGTCTGGCAGCTACAGCAGTCCGGCAGGGCTCTGTTCCACAAACTTTGTCAGAGCGGCGCTTTTCTACGGTCATATTGGGGGCATATGTAAGTTGTGAGTGTTTCCGTAAGAGTGCAGCTTGGATGAATAGTTGCCGTACCGTTAAAACGTCACAAATTGAATAGAGGGTGGCTGTAGGAAAGCGCCTCGGGTTGGAAGTCATAACTTTTAAAACGGCTCTCTGCGCCCTTTCCAGCCTCATCATATGCGTTTTTGTAGAGCCTCCCCACGCGGTTATACAATAAGTAATAACTGATTGTGAAA
This sequence comes from Chloroclysta siterata, assembly GCA_932294275.1. Lineage (NCBI taxonomy): Eukaryota > Metazoa > Arthropoda > Insecta > Lepidoptera > Geometridae > Chloroclysta > Chloroclysta siterata. Next base: position 7,894,623 of record OW028595.1, read on the forward strand.
GCGCATAATATACCATTTTAAGGCAGTGGAGATCAGCACTATTTCGCAGCGTCTTAAATATAAACATTAATTTTCTTATCCTTGAAACTGTGCATTCAATATGTGGCGTCCATGACAAGTATCTGTCTAGCCAGACACCTAAATATTTTAAAGAGTGTGCACGCTCTAGCTTGGGACAAAGGCAAGGTATCGAAGACGAATTACATGTGTGGGCAAGAAGGGAGAGTGAGGTGGGAGGTTGGGTTCTGATTGATGGAGAAAATGTTATAAACTTGGTTTTGGATGAATTTAGAGTGAGAAGATTTTGTGAGAGCCATACTAGGGTTGAGTTTAGGGCAGTCTCTGCGTGTGAACTTGCTTCCTCCCAGCTGCGACCACTAACAAGGAGGGCTGTGTCATCTGCATAAGTGAATATATTGCAATTGGGGATAGATAAGTTACACAAGTCGTTGATGTATACGAGAAAGAGTGTAGGCCCAAGGACACTTCCCTGCGGGACGCCAAAGCTGACCATCTCCTCATCGCTAGCCTCATTGTCAATAAGGACTATCTGACGACGGTCACAAAGGTAGCTCTGGAAAAGGTTTTTGACGTGGCCTCTAATACCAATATGAGTAAGTTTGTCCACAAGGATAGGGACCGAGACAGTGTCAAATGCCTTTGATAAGTCAAGGAATATACCGATGGTCTTTAGTTTTTTATCGAAGTGTCCGACTATTGTTGATGTAAGTTCAATAACAGCATCTTCAGTGGATTTGGAACTTCTAAAGCCGTATTGGTGTTCGGATAAAATGTTTTTGTCTAAAAGAAATCTAGAGAGACGCCTATTCAAAACTTTTTCGAAGACTTTCGATAACACACTAAGAACAGAAATTGGACGATAATTGTTAACACTATCCCTCCCTTGTGAATTGGGTGAATTAAGGCCTTTTTAAACACTGATGGAAAGACACCTTCCGACATTGATAAATTAAATACGAAAGTTAAAATAGGAATAAGAGCATGTCTGGAGCTTTTTATTACTGACGTTGGTATACCATCCCAACCGGCAGCACATTTATCTTTAAGGTTAATGATGATGTTTTCTATTTCATTATGGTCAGTAGGTAATAAAGCCATAGAGTCACGAAAGAGGGAGTTGGAGGAGGGTTTGAAGCCAACAGCTGGATTTGGAGTTTTATCAATTTTAGATGCTAAGTCCTTACCCACGTTTGCGAAGAAACTATTTACCGCATTGATAGGATAAGCTTTTAATAGCTCTTGCGACGAAGATTGCTTACGATTGAGATTAGCCATTTTTTTTATAATCTTCCACGTAGCCTTTGGATTGTTCCTTGCTCTCTGTAGTTCGTCACGCTCGTAATCGCGCTTCACTTTTTTTAACAGATTATTACAGAAATTGCGGTAGCGTGTAAATGTAAGCTTGGTTATTGGATTGTCTTTGTTTTTGCTATATTTTCTGTAAAGGCAATCTCTGTGTCGAATGCACCTCAGAAGACCAGGTGTTATCCAGGGCTTTATGATTCGTTTTCTGCTTGGCACTGCCCGACTCTTACTGTGCTTTTGTATAATGAGGGAAAGCATATTAACTAGGGCTTGGGCAGCATCACTTGCATTTTCTACTAACAGAACGGAGGAGAAGTCAGTAGTTTCTATTTCTTTAGTGATTGCATGAAGGTCTAGTTTTGTTGTTGACCTTTTATGTGAAAAATTTTGAGCTTTCGAATCAACAAAAAATAGAATGGGGGCATGATCGGTTACAAAGGAGTCCAGTACCAGGGTAACAGCGGAGTGAGATGATTTAAACATTATATGGTCTAGGCAGCTACTGAGACGAGTGGGTAAAACATGTGCCGGAAGCATCGCATGAGATGACACCAGGTTAAGGTATTCGTCAGAGTTAGAGTCACTTGAGTTAGGAGCAATGTTAATGTTAATGTCGCCTGCAAGAATGATGGTAGAGAAAGTGTTCAATTGTGATAGGACACTATCAAGGCTATTGAGGAAACCGTCGATATTTTTATAGGATGGGGATCGGTATATAGCCACAACTGCTACTCCTTTATCGAGTTTTAGTATTAAAGAGTTGGCATCAACAATCAGCGGAGAGACGAAATTACAGGCAAGATTTTCTCTGACAAAAGCCACCACGCCTTCGTTTTGGGAGTTGTAGTCCGATGCAAAAGAGTTGAATCCTGGAATGGTAGGGAGACGTGGGCATTTGCTTAGCCAGCATTCTGAGAGTATAATGATGTCTAGATCCAAACGAATCCTGTGGATTAGAACTAGAAGGGCATTGAAGTTACAGTTTATGCTTCTTATATTTAAGTGCAGTAATTTGAGGGAGTTTTTGGACTTTACATATTGTGAAGCGTTTTCAGGAGAACAAATGTGTGAATCTGAAAGAGAAATATCTTCGATGCCACTTGCAATGGTAACCAAATCATCCATTGTTAAGCTTGAAAGTAAACACGGGCACAATAGCTAGATGGCTACAGGAAGGTAGGACTAATATACATTGACTGTTAAAGGCAATCATAATTTGAAATGGAATGGTAAAGAGTGTATATGTGTATGTGTAGTGAATGGTTGAGTGTGTGAGTGATGATGATTTCACAGTATTCTGACAAGGTATAATTATATAACTAAATAAGACAGACTAAATAAGGTGATGGTTACCACTTAACATCAGGTGGGCCATCTGCTTGTTTCATCAGCTAGTAGTATGTAAAAAAAAATGAGAGGCATCGCAAAAAAACAAAAGCTCAAGGACGTCAGTTTAAATAAGGATGGGTCAACAGTAACAAGGCAGCCGTCAACAGTAGACCAAAGCGGAATTGGAGAGAGGGATGGAAGGCCTTTATGCTGTGGGACACTACAGGCTCTTAATAATATTTATTTTCAGTATATGTACTATCGGCGTAAGATATAGCTATCCAGTTTGAAACAATTTTGCCTTGCGTTGGTTTTGGGTTACTGGTCACACCTTTTTTTGTTGTCTATTTTGACCAATAGAGAGTTTTATTACAATCAGGTAAGGCGGCATTTTTAGTACTTGAAATACGTAGCTCATATTGGTCTTTTAAAACAAAAGAAGATGAGCAAGCTGGGGGTGACAATCGGTCACTTCACAGAAAAATCACCCTTAAGGTGGATAAGCATATCTTACGCCCATGGTAACTCATCAAGTGATCCGTATGGACCCTGAAAGGTGGGCTAAAAGAGTCACAGGATGGACACCCGCAGAAGGTAGAAGACATCGCAGCCGCCCGAGAAAACGCTGGAGTGACGACCTTGACTCCTTCCACGACAAGTGGGAAGTAACCGAGCTTCGAGGAGAGTGGAGAAAAATGGGGAGACCTTTGCCCTGCAGTGGGACAGTTTAGGTTAAAGAAAAAAATATATATGTACCTAGTCGCAAGTTATGACATGGGCTTATTTATTAAGTTGATTTAAAACAGTAGCAAAACTAACACCTAATTACGCATAATTATAACATTTATTGCCATCACATGGTTTAGTTGCGGTAGGGTAGGTACATACCTAGTTGTTAGGTCAACAATACACTGTAGGTACATACTAAATACTCCTTTAAAAGCATAACAGACGCACATGCGTCCTAACCCTGATTTATATCTGGGTCACCTTGAAATGGCTTGAATAATACTGTAAATCAACAGTTAGGTAAGCTCAAAACTCGTTTATGATCATACGATTTGTACACATATTACAGGTCTGTGGGGAATCTCTTTTTATTTGGTATCTTGGTAAGTAAACAAAAAACAAGTATTTAAATCCGAAAAATGGAGTAGTAGTGAGGGAAGGAACAGTAAATTAAAGCGAGGGAATCACTGTTTTTCTACGAAACTAACAAGGACAGTTTGTCGAAATCGCGAGAGCCGCAACTAACCAAAGTGCAAGCGATTGAAAGTAGGTACTTATTGGAACAGAAAAACTAAGAAAATTTATGGTCCTAAAGTCTAGACTCACCAAAATAATGTAAAGCAGGGCGTGTGGCTTTGAGTTCAGCGAGTTGATACTCAAAATTAGATGAAATAAACTGAAAAATATCACTTTTTGTGCAACAAAAATCAGGAACGAAAGCAGAATATTAGGCACAGACAGTCGAAAAATATTTTCGTCTTTTCTTACTGTCAAAAGTTGTCAGATCATCTGTCGGACACTACCACAGATAAAATATTCGGCGATTGTTCCAATCAAATAAAGATGTAATTCTCAGTCAGACTGAACGCCTTGTTAGAAAAAAGAAGACGGCTCAGTTTTGGTTGTCAACTTGGTAAATTTGCCTTTAAATCTAGGGAAAATTGCAACTTAGTACCATGTGTATTTATTGTATTACGTGTATATTTTATTGTTTTTAGGTAAATTAAATGTACATAACTATATTAAAATATGCATACTTAACTCAGGTTTATACTCAAATTGTATATTTCTGTAAATAAAGAACTAAAAAAATAAAATAAGAAGTATCCATTTGATATACTCAGTAAGTATGGTACCTACCAAGTATCCATAGACCAAGATACTACATTCTCAACCTTTAGTGATCAAGTCCGAGTTCTTCAACTACTCGCGGGGTAGTTGAAGAACTCGAAGCAGAAGAACTACTTCTACTACACTACTACTAACTAAGCAGAGATGAAGATATCGTATCATCAATAAAACATAATCTAATAAGTAGAGGTAGAAATTAACAGTAAGCTGGAAACCCTACAACAAAATCAGCTGTCAAATGTTTTGCTTTTGCTCGGCTCGCCCGCAACTGTCACTTTTATTTCTTGCATTGCATGCATGATTGCTTGCTTTGCTTGCAATCAAAAATCACATCCTGGATTTTGTGTTGATTTACGCAGCTCGTTTCTAAATTAGTTTTACATAAATTCAGTGCTCGTTGCGTGAATTAAAACAACTAGAAATGGCTCTACCGCGCGGGATACCAGAGGAAGATCTGCCTCCTTGCTGGTCAGACGAGGTGCGAATGAATGCACTTTTCGCACCCTTCCGTCTCAAGGCTGCTAACCCCGAGTCCTGGGCTATGAAGGTGAAGTTCTGGTCGGATATGCTGCGGCTCTGGTGTCGATCCAGAGGTGACCCTGTGGTCTCCGCGGCGGATGCCAAAGTAGCTTTTCAGAGGAAGGGACGAACGCCCGCCTGTATTGATATTGTTGTCGAAGAAATGTTTCGGTGAGTTATATATTTCGCTGTAAAAATTTGGTTTGATACATAGACATAGAAAGATAGATATTGCTCTAGAGGACCTCTTAACATGCCAATATTTGTGCCATAAGTAAGTGTAATGCACCCAGTCCTAAACTGCTTATATCAGTCATTAAACTATGTACATGGTATGTTTGATTTTATACCATTCAACAAAGAAACACTTGCAGTACCTTGTATGCCCTAAAATAGTTATTTTCAATGCACCCATTTATAACCACCCAATAATAATAAAAAGTCAATGTCAAGCATTAACTTTATGTGACTATTTTATAAGAGGAACATGTATTGTGTCGCAGCTGGTACTGCTCTACTCAGTATGGCGCCACTGAAAAGCAGCGCTGTAAGGGCTTGAGCTTTTACAGAAAATGCTGAGTGGTGGCCTTTTTTGTCATCAAAATTGTAACAGCTCTATGTAAATTTCGATTTTTAACAGACAAAATAAAGATTTTTCTATTCTATTCATTCATTTATTACCGGCTAAATCCAGTATCTACAAAAAAAGTGGTAAGCGATGAGATACCCTTGTATCTATAGTAAAGTTAAGCCTATACCTGTGGTTTGATAGTTTTCTAATGGTCGGTCTAAAGTGTTGTGTGTAGTACGCTACAACTCTGTAGTAGCTCAGTCTGATTCTTGAGGCATTTTTAGGGTTCCATACCCAGAGGGTAAAACGGGACCCTATTACTAAGACTCCACTGTCCGTTCGTCTGTCTGTCTGTCGGTCCATCTGTCACCAGGCTGTATCTTATGATCCATGATAGTTAGACAGTTGATCACAGATGATGTATTTATGTTGCCGCTATAACAACAAATACTAAAAAACAGAATAAAATAAATATTTAAGGGGGCTGCAATACAACAAATGTAATATTTTTGGTTGTTTTTGCTCGTTATTATAACGGTAACAGATAGATAACGGCAGCAGGTAGATGCTTGAAATATTCACAGAATATTTATATATTCACTTCAAAAATTAATAATAAATTAAAATAAAACAAATATTTTTGTCACTAACACTATTTATAAGTTAATATGTTACTAACAAATTTCTATGGACTAAGTCTGAGTTAAATAAATTGAATTGAATTGATTAAGGGGGGCTCCCATACAACAATCTTGTTTTTTTGCCGTTTCCATAGATAATGGTACGGAACACTTCATGTCGAGTCCGACTCGCACTTGGCCGGTTTTATTACCATTAATCAGCTTGCATTTGACGGCAATCTTATCTGATGTTAAGTTGATATTGTGAAAAAGTTTTACAAATAAATGTAGGTATTTAAGTATTATATTGGTGAAAATCTAAGTGACACAATAAAACTTAACAAAAGTAACAGTTGCCTTTAATTTCAGAAATGGAGAACTAGTCCCGCTAACAAAGTACCAGCAGATCCTCCACAACGGCCGGGAAGGCTGGGTGCGGTGGGGAGCCCGACTTGCTTTCAAGCCGGCTGCTATAGCCCTCACCGCTGTGTCGTTCTTGCTGCCAGCCAGACATGCCGTTGACAACGATGGCCTGCCGAAAGCGAGCATTGATTCTACACAGAAATTTGTCCTGGAGAGTGTTTTGAAGGTATGTGGTTCGCAATAGTTTAATTAGATCTGACAACCTTAAAAAATAAGGTTTTAACATAGCTAGCTTGGACAATCTGAACTGTTGAGACCATTTAAGAGTAACACAAAGAGATTGACTTTTACTACTAAAGAGAAGGCCTATATAAGTTCAAGCTATGTGGAAAGAGGAGGTGAGCCGCCCGATTATACCGAATAGCACAAGGAGGGGGGGGGGATATAATGAGGTCACGTTCATTTATTTTTCGTTGAACGAACGATTTCTAAACAACAAATGGCGGCGCGTGGCCTTGACTCATTGTTGCCAGGCAACAATTTCCCAGCGTTCAAATATTCCAAAATCTTAACAGATAAACCTGTATTTTATGATATTCTGAAAATTTTAATATACTTTGTACCAAAAAATACACGTCATTTTAGGAAGGGGGGTAGTCTAAACCACACCATACCATATATCACCAGGGGAGGGTTAAAAAATTGCCAAAAAACAACATGATTAATGGACGTCCTCTTTGAGGCGCACTTAAAATTCTTAAACACACTGTTTTGGAAGAAATAGTGACACGACTAGAAAGAAATCAGAAATTATTTATTGTATAATAGTACAAAAAAGATCTTATAGCTATGGTTATGTACAGTTTTAACAGTTTGTCCGTTCCGGACGTACAACAAAAACGCATTGTTATATTCTAAAGTTTTCATCCAAGATCCAACTAAAACATTTTAATACCCACTAATAGGTACTCCTAATTTCTTGCAAGTAGGTATATGACCTATAAGAAACCAAGAGGTAGATATTACAGAGGTTCCAATTTTATCGTTAACTAGCGGCCTGTCCCAGCTTCGCATGGGTGGTCATAAATTTTTTGAACATTTTAGGATAAACTTAGACCGTGGGTTCGAGCCTCGCGTCTACTTATTTCATACATTTGCACGCGCTTCTCCTTGAGTGAGTGAAATCGCACCCCGCGCGTGACCGGTGGACCCGTAAACATTTTTATTTTCGTCATATCTTTTGAATGGAATGTCCGATTTGAAAAATTTAAGAAGTAATCTATAGGTATTGAAACCGTCTTAATTATGAAATGATTTATTTAGATAAGGATTAATACCAAGGTACAAATAAAGACCCTTTTCTAGCGGAGGCATTTCAATTAATTTTTTATAATAAAAGAACACTTATTGTGACATAACTATAATAGTTAGACATATGCTGTCGCGACATTTTTTGTAGATGATAACGTGTTCTACAAAATCGTAGTACATTATTTTGTTCTATCTTCAATAGTTTTCGCAGCGCACCCGATGTAAGGTTTTTTGTTTTCCACCTTGGGTTACATTATTGAAGTTTTAGTAAGGATCCCTGATTTTTTTGAAAATATAATATAGCCTATGTTACTCAGGGATAATGTAGCATTCTAATGGTGAAAGAATTTTTGAAATCGGACCAGTAGTTTTTGAGCCTATTCATTACATACAAAAATACAAAAATACAAAAATACAAAGTTTACCTCTTTATAATATTAGTGTAGATAGTGTAGATTAGTGTAGATAAGCAGAAGATGATGATGAAACTATACGGTCCCACTGCTGGGCAAAGGTCCTATATGCCTACGCCTCACTAAACTTCAATAATATATTATATTATTACATTGTAAAAGGATCATACAAAAGAACGGTAGGAACCAAGCCGTAAGTTTGTTGCCTGTTCTTCTAGGCTTTGGTCGCGTGGAACTGGCACCTAGAGTCACCTAGCTTTAAGACGTTTCAAAGTGATCCTTGTGATTTTATTGAATAAATGCATTTTGACTTTGACTTTGTCCCTTGCTCCCTCACTCCCTCCCTAATTGTTGTTAAATTTTTCATCAACAGGAACAAGCTTCAGCCGTCCTAGACAAGTACCCCCCGGGCTTGGAAAGAGTGGGTACTATAGATGACATCATGAGCCGATGCAACTGGACAGCGACCCGGGACTCCTTCGAAATGGCCCTAGGATGGCTTGTGGAGACCGGGAGAGCTCTTATAAAGGGAGATGTGGTTAAACTCGGTAAGTCTATCATCGAGAGCGTCCCCAGCCCAGGGGTGGGAGGGGGAACTGACAAAAATATGAACTAAAGGTCCCGCCGTCAATTCTGATTAGTTTTTATCCCTCCAAGGTTGCCTGGAAGAGATCGCTTTCAGCGATAAGGTCGCCCATTGTTTTACCTTAATGTATGCTTTAACCCTGTACTATGTTTCTGTGTGGTGAACAATAAAGAGTTATCTATCTATCTATCTAAAGGTAGTCAAGCATGAAGATTTACAGCTTGTAGAGTCTTTGCCTCTATGGCGATTGTAATAAGAATGGTTCCAACTTAGGCCTTAGGACTTTGGTTTCTGTGCAGTCGGCTACACTTTTTTTAATCTCAAGGGGGGGTCAGCTGCCCCCCCTTGGCGACGCCCTTGTCTATCATCATTAGTAGTGTATAGTTGACAGCCTACACAGCTCAGCTGGTAGTAGCTCTGCCTTCTACGCTGTAGGCCGTTGGTGATGAACATAGGGAACTCTGTCTGGGTATTTTATTAAACTATAAGTATGTTACATTAAAAGTATACATATAAGTATGGAAGTTAAAGTCAAAAGGTATTTATTCAATAAAAAAACGGATCACTTTGAAATGTCTTAAAGCCAGGTGAATCTAGGTGCCAGTTCCGCGCGACCAAAGCCTAGAAGAACTATATCAGCTATCTGGTTCCCATAGTACAAGCTGTGGCTTAGTTTGGGGCTAGACAGATTTATGTGGAATGTTCAATTACCAATATTATTATTATCGTCAGTCTGAAGAAGTTCACTAGGCCTCCACTATACCTACATTACCTGTAAGAACGATTCTGAGTCCTCTCGATCCATTGCCTTAGCGCGATCCTCACAATATTGTCTTATCCTAAGTATTATATCAGCTATCTAGTTCCCACAGTCTCTTCTCTTATCAGTGTCAGTGTGGTGAAAGGATTTTAAGTGCGCCTCAAGAGGCTCCTTTCGAGCACTTGACACATGTTATAGAACTTTTTAGGTTCTACGACATGCCGGTTTGCTCACGATGTTTTTCTTCACCGTTTGAGAGTACTGGCACATACATTTTTGAACAGAAAAACTCATTGGTGCACGGCCGGTTTCGAACCCACGACCTTAGGATCGGAAGGCGGTGCCGCTACCTCTAGACCACCAGTGCTCTCAGTTCCCACAGTAAAAACATAGCTTAGTTTGGGGCGAGATAGCGGAATGTCCATTAATATTAATTATAATAACTTATAATTGCAGCGGAACCGAATCAAAAAGTGACTTATATAACTGAAACGGACGAAGCACTGGTGCGACTGGCGACCGCGGAGACGCGACTCGACGGCGACCTGACGCGACTGTCGCGCGACCAGCTCGCGGCCGAGACCGACGCTAAGGCGGCACTCGCGCTTGGCAACCGACTTGCTGTAAGTATCCTACTTCTTGGAACAAGCAGATGGCCCACCTGATGTTCAGTGGTAACCATCACCTATAACAAAGCATTGCTTCGTAAGTCACGCACGATAGAAACGTGCGATGTATAAGCTATATTATTGTAGTTTCATTAGAATCCATTCAGTAGCTTTTACGTGAAAGAGTAACATCCATCCATCCATCCATACTTACAAACTTTCGCGTTTGTAATATTAGTAGAATACAAGAACAATGATGATGACAAGAACAAACATTTGTGTGATGAACATAGATGTTTGTTCTCTGTCTGGGTGTTATTATAGTAAGTATGTATTTACAAAAAAAAAGTATATATGTATTATATCAGCTATCTGGTTCCCATATTACAAGCTTTGGATTCGTTTAGGAGGATATTGTGTGACTAATCCTGCGCAGACGAAGTCGCGGGCGCCAGCTTGTACCTTTATACATTTATTATTTAATACAATATCTTTATACATTTTAGCCAGGTAGGTATTGAACTTTTGTATGAAACAGATGTTTTTTTATCGCGTTCACAGTGTCGGTTCCTTAGAAAAAGTTATTCATATTGATGGGCACTTTAGCCCCCTCAAGTTTTAAGCACAAGTATTGGAACACCTTGTATACTATATTATGCTTTATTCCCTACAGGCTAAGAACCATTTACGCAGGAAGCACAAGATAACGGACCGACTGGATCGCTGTACAGCGGCGTTGGAGAATGTTAGGCATCTGTTAATACAAATGAGGGATGTTACGCAAAACAAAGAAATTATTGACACGTACAAGTAAGTAAACAATAGCTTCACGACTTCAATCCCTAGGCACGGTAGATATCCCCTCAGATCTCTTGGTACCAAGTACGACTGTAGTAGTACGGGTGGTAGTACGGGGAAGTACTACCACCACGCCTTTTTCTGCCGCGAAGCAGCAACGCTGTGTTTCGGTTTGAAGAGTGTGGTTGCCGGTGTAATTACAGGCACATGAGGCTTAACATCTGTATGCCTCAAGTTGATGGACGCAGGGCAGTGCATCGTAGGGCACGTTCCTATCGTGCGTGACTTACGAGGCAATGCTTTGTTATAGGTGATGGTTACTACTTAACATCAGGTGGGTCATCTGCTTCTTCCATCAGCTAGTTGTATAAAAAAAAGAAGAATGTTTAAGGACGTCGAAAGGTAGTTAGAGGTACGTCAAAATATTATGTTTGGCACTACATGAATAGTACTCTCAAACGGTGAAGGAAAACATCGTGAGGAAACCGGCATGTCGTAGAACCTAAAAACTTCTATTAAAAAAATAAGTGTCAAGTGCTCGAAAGGAGCACTTAAAATCCTTTCACCACACTGTTTTGAAAGAACTAGTAACACGACAGAAATTGCAAGCTTTGCTTTCTTTGCGGATAGATGGCGCTCTGTTAAACTTCCACCAATATTGTTTTCAGGACTACGGCAGAAGCGATGAAAAGGGATATGAAAGAGAACAATATGACAGAAGATTCTGTACACGATACCATGGACGACTTAAAAGAGGTTAGTAGTAATAATAAGCCTTTCATTTCTTTACTAGCGGCCTGTCCCAGCTTCGCATGGGTGGATATACATTTTTTTAACATTTTAGGATAAACTATAGACCGTAGGTTCGAGTCCCGCGTCTACTTATTTCATACATTTGCACGCCCTTCTCCCTGAGTGAGTGAGAACGCGTCCCGTGGAACCACGCGTTAGCTAATAATATTTTTAAATCGAACTAAAATTTTTAATTTCGTTATAATCTTTTGAATGGAATGTCCGATTTCAAAAATTCAAGAAGCAATCTATGGGTATTGAAACAGTCTTGAATACGAAATAATTTATTTGGATAAGGATTAATATAAAGGTATGGATAACATGGTCTGATTTTGGTCGGCATTTCTATCAACTTATAAATGTATAAAAGAAGTTATAGTAACATAACTACGATAGTTAGACATATGGTATCGCTGACCTTTTTGTAGATATTGATGTGTTCTTTAATATTGTAGAACATTTTTGTGTTCTATCGTCAATAGTTTTCGCAGCGCATGCGATGAAAGATATTTTATGGCCAATTTTTTTACACCTTGGGTTACATTATTGAAGGCGTAGCGTGTGCTGTCTTATAAATTTGATTATGTTTACCTTTTTCTGTATGCCTACGCCTCACTAAACTTCAATAATATATTATATTATTACATTGTAAAAGGATCATACAAAAGAACGGTAGGAACCAAGCCGTAAGTTTGTTGCCTGTTCTTCTAGGCTTTGGTCGCGTGGAACTGGCACCTAGAGTCACCTAGCTTTAAGACGTTTCAAAGTGATCCTTGTGATTTTATTGAATAAATACATTTTGACTTTGACTTTGACTTTGACTTTGAAGTTTTAGAAGGGATCCCTAATTTTATCTATTAATGAATATATAGCCTATGTTACTCAGGGATAATGTAGCATTCTAATGGTGAAAGAATATTTGAAATCGGACCAGTAGTTTTTGAGCCTATTCGTTACATACAAAAATACAAATCTTTCCTTTTTATAATATTAGTGTAGATTATAAGTATGTATTTACAAAAAAAAGTATATAAGTAGTATATCAGCTATCTGGTTCCCATATCACAGCTTTGGCTTAGTTTGGGGCGAGATAGGGCTCTGTGGAATGTCCACCAATACATATTTATTTATTTATTCAACTCACTGGACGAATCTCTCCTCACATTTCAACTAAAACAGATGGACAAATCAGACAGCAGTTTGGATTATTGTTTTATAAACAGATCGCCTAGAAGCGCAGGATGTAAAAGGGGGGAAAAAAATATTTGTTGAATAATAAGTGTAAGAAATAAAATAAGTGAAACACTAAAATCTTCTTATTGTTCAGGTAATGGATTCATATAACGAGATCGGCAAAGCCCTCGGCACGACAGTGGACGAAGATATCCTGGATCTGGAAGCCGAGCTGAAGGAACTGCTCTCCAAGCCAGGAGACGGTGGTGGATCGGCAGGTGAGTCGAAGCCAAGAGGTACTTATTCAGCTGAATCAATTCAGACAAGGATCTAAAAAACTACCTTTGTCTGGCCTCAAAGGTTTTCTGTAAGACACATGTGAGGGTTAAGCTCGCCTTTTTTGTCAGATCTCTTAGTATAACCAACTCAAGATTCTTTAGGTATGTCTAAAGGGGGTAGTCAGAAGTACGTCCAAATATTACATTTGGCACACACCTAAATTTTTCAGTAGTTTTTATTCCATCCGTGACAGGTTGCGAGCCAATCGCCGCTGTTAGAATACTAACTAGTTTGCTCACGATGTTTTCCTACACCGATTGAGAGCACTCTTGTCGTATCACTAGTTTCTTTCGAAACAGTGTGGTGAAAAGATTTTAAGTGCGCCTCAAGAGGCTCCTTTCGAGCACTCGACACATGTTATAGAACTTTTTAGGTTCTACGACATGCCGGTATCCTCACGATGTTTTCCTTCACCGTTATTGCGCACATAAATTTTTCGAAGATAATTATCCATTGGTGCACGACTGGATTCGAACCCAAGCTTAAGCAAAGCTTGTAATATGGGAATCAGATAGCTGATATAATACATATACAAGGTGTTCCAATACTTGTGTATATAAACTTCAGGGGGCTAAAGTACCCATCAATATGAATAACTTTTTCTAAGGAACCAACACTGTGAACGCGAAAAAAAACAGCTGTTTCATACATTTTAGCCAGGTAGGTATTGAACTTTTGTATGAAACAGCTGTTTTTTTTTCGCGTTCACAGTGTTGGTTCCTTAGAAAAAGTTATTCATATTGATGGGCACTTTAGCCCCCTGAAGTTTTTACAAGTATTGGAACACCGAACTGGCGAGCGTAAATGGGACTGTTGGGAGGGAAGACCTAGGCGGACGTATCTCGATCAGATAGCAGACGTTCTAGAGAAGGGCGTTCAAGAGTACCCTAAACCGACGAGAATGTATGAAGAATGTTATGAGAGTGAATGAAGCGAAAGAGGTATGGATCGTAGCAAGTGGAAATCCGTGGTCTCTGCCTACCCCTATGGGAAACATGCGTGATTTTATGTATGTATGTATGTAAAAAAACTTAAAAATATAATAATTTCACAGAAACTACGCCAACGAAGCCTCCTCGCAAGATCTCCGAGCGCGAGTTCATCTTTGACGGAGAAGAACGCATCCTCGCTGAGCTGAACGAGCTCGGAGTGGAAGACGCCAGTCCGCCGCGCGCTGTCAAGCCGCCTGTCAAGCAAGCTGTCAAGCAAGCCGTCAAGGAGCCTGTCAAAGAGGCTGTCACTGAGAAGTGGACTGAAGGTGAGTGCACACACCCATATACACACACACAAATATATATACAAACACTCACCAAACAATCACACACGCACACACCCTTTCACATATACACACACACACACACAAATATATATACAAAAACTCACCAAACAACAAAAATCCACTCTTAAAATTCAATTTCTGTTACAACATTCAATTAACTGATGTACTAGTTCTCATAATTTTTTGGAGTTCTTAAAGTCGGAGGAGGGCGTTCATATTCGCGACTCAGTTTTTGAAACTTCTGTGAATGTTAAAGTGCGCCTCAAGAGGCTCCTTTCGAGCACTTAACACATGTTATAGAACTATTTAGGTTCTAAGACAGGCCGATTTCCTCGCGATGTTTTCCTTCACCGTTTGAGAGTGAACCGGTTGATCCGGTTTCGAACCTACGACCTTAGGATCGTAAGGCGGGGCCGCTACCACTAGACCACCAGTGCTATATGTATAATATATAAATGTCTTTGTATAATTAAGTAGCAGATAAGCCGAAGGATGCAGCGAGGCCAAGTAAACCCTGGTACCCGACGTACAGCGAGTGGAACAACAACTTCGCGGAGATACGGCAAGACGAGCGCTTGCATCCGGGTACGTTCACTATCCCTCCACCTGATGACGTTTTAAGTAGTTAATTTTAGGATAAAATTTGAGCGGCTTAAGGGACAACAGTAATAGGTAATTAATTATACGAAAAAGGTTTTCAGCTCATCAATAATGCTGGGTGTGTTATCACCAGGGGTCGGAATAGGTAGAGTTTTTAAGTATCAAATGACACAGAATTACCTACGCAATCTTAACATGGATATTTGACAGCCTTCACAGCTCAGTTGGTAGTAGCTCTGCCTTCTGCGCCGTAGGCCGTGAGTTCGATCCCCACACAGAACAAACATTTGTGTGATGAACATAGATGTTTGTTCTCTGTCTGGGTGTTATATAATATTATAAGTATGTATTTACAAAAAAAAAAGTATTTAAGTAGTATATCAGCTATCTGGTTCCCATATCACAAGCTTTGGCTTAGTTTGGGGCGAGATAGTGCTGTGTGGAATGTCCACCAATATTTATTTATTTTATTTTATTTATTTATTTTTATATGCCTTTTAAACCAGGAATTGGGGATTAATAAAAAATGCTTTCTAAAACTTATGCGTTTTTTTTATATACAAGCTGATGGAACAATCAGATAGCCCGCCTGATGTTAAGATTGATATTATTGTCTTCTAAAACTCTTTTTTCCTGTGTTAAACAAAAACTAAGTAGCGTTACACGATACACGTACAGCAGAGCTATTTTTATACATTCGGAAAGGTTTCGAATCGGTAACGTCAGTTTTTATCACATTTGATTTCGAACCACGGGAATTAAAAAAGGCATATCTATATTTAGATTTCGTAGTAGCGTATTTGACGTCATTTGATACTTAAAAACTCTACTATATATACCGATCTACTATACCGACCCCTGGTTATCACTCAACGCTGATTTTCAGCTGAAACCGAGGAGGGAAAAGGTAGCTAAGCAGTGACCGAAATACAACAACAACACATCGAGAAACACTGATAATTTTAGACGTTTCTAACGTGATGTCGTAAATAAACACATTTTTTTGCGCTTACATTGCAAACGCTGGCTGAACCCTACGAGATAGATCAAAATAATGTACTACAGTATTGTACACCTTAGAAAGTTCTACAAAAAAGTTCGCGATGGTATATGTCTCTCTTAGGGATAACCCACAATAACCGTGCGAAGCCGGGGCGGGTCGCTAGTAGTGTATACATGTGTGTATTCTTCAGGGCAGCCATTGAACATAGACTACACTACCCCACCGCGGCTGTACAAGCAAGACTTCCAAGTGCGCGACCACAAGATGGACGGAGGAGTGTGGCTGTTCAACAAAGATAGCAATAGCAACGTGGACGAACTGGTCGGCACTGAATACTACAGGTAAGTGATTCGAGTCAGTCTAATTGTAAGTATATCTGAGTATAATAAGAGGAAGTTTATAAAAAGCGCCTGTGACGTGTGCCTTAAGTTGATGGACGCAGGGCACTGCATCGTAGGGCACGTTTCTATCGTGCGTGACAATGCAATGCAATAGGTGATGGTTACCATTTTTTTTTTATACTACTAGCTGATGAAACAAGCAGATGGCCCACCTGATGTTAAGCGGCAACCATCACCTATAACAAAGCATTGCCTCGTAAGTCACGCACGATAGGAACGTGCCCTACGATGCACTGCCCTTCGTCCATCAACCCGAGGCACACAGATGTTAATTAACATCAGGTTGTCCATCAGCTTGTTCCATCAGCTTGTTCCATCAGCTTGTTGTATAAAAAGAAGAGTGGAAGAAAGAAAACTTTATTTGTCAGGAAAAATAGTCAGTTATTTGTAAGAGCAAACGAATTGTACCTACGCAATACCAGGGATTCTGACAGAATTGTACTACCTAGGGTTCCTCGTACAACATTATATTTAAATAATTGTTAAGCAATGAGCGGAAAAATATTTAACGCTCTACCCAGAGAGTTGAGAAGCCTTCCACTAAATAAGTTCTACAAAGAACTAAGACTTTGGCTTATTAGTAAAGGCTATTATAATTTAAAAGATTTCCTAGATTAGAATGGTTACTGCAATTCATTGACATAACATAATTTTATAGGGGTGCTTTGACATGGATTAATATATTTTGACATACTATACCTATACTAACATACTATTAATTATTTTGATTTGACATTTGATTAATATTGTTTGTTTTATATTTATTGAATTTTACTGTTGTTTGTATAAAAAGTACCTACCTACCTACCAAAATGTATAAAGCCCACACCTACAATTTGCATCCCAGCTATGGGGAATGAGTGCTACTTATTTATTTTTCTTGTCGTCTTTATGCACCTACATTGAAGCAAATAAATGATTTATGATTTAAACCTGTTGAGCAGATCCCATGCGTGGGATCAGACATAGACAGTTATTTATTGGCCAAAAAAACGCACAACATATAATTAGGGTTATGTAGGTAGGTACAAAAATAAACAAAACGTGATGAAACAGTAACATGATAAGTCAAATTCAAAAGGTATTTATTCAATAAAATCACAAGGATCACTTTGAAACGTCTTAAAGCTAGGTGACTCTAGGTGCCAGTTCCACGCGACCGAAGCCTAGAAGAACAGCCAACAAACTTACGGCTTGGTTCCTACCGTTCTTTTGTATTGATAATAGGTATAAAACGAACGACTCTTTTACAATTAATTAAATAAAAAAAAAAAAATAGCGTAGTTTTAATTTGACTATACCTATATACCTTCCATGGAACATACCTATTAAATATTATAATAGGTACCTAATAATAATGCTGTGTGCTACAGTAGCTCAGCATTATGCTTCTATATCCGAAGACAGGTCAGCGCTGTTATTTTGCCGATAAAGACAGAAAGATGATGGTATTTTTATGTATTTCAGTGCCGAAAGTCCAGGGAAGACTGGCAGCAACTTCCAAATGGCACCAGGAGGTGAGAGGAAGAAGGAAGCTGGTAGTAGCACAGAGCCGTCCGTGCCAGAAGAAAAACCAGCAGCTGGTAACTACGAGGAGTTGGAGCGGAGACTCAAGAACTTGAGAGGATTCAAGTTATAATATTGAATTATTTTATATTTTTTAATACATTTAAAGATATATGACACAGCCCAAGATTTTCTAGATATTCAGACTATTTTATGAATGTATGAATGTATAAATAATAAATTAATAAATTTTGGAAAATTTCCACACAGCACTATCTCGCCCCAAACTAAGCCAAAGCTTGTGATATGGGAACCAGATAGCTGATATAATACATATATACTTTATTTTTGTAAATACATACTTATAATATTATATAACACCCAGACAGAGAACAAACATCTATGTTCATCACACAAATGTTTGTTCTGTGTGGGGATCGAACCCACGGCCTACGGCTCAGAAGGCAGAGCTATTACCAACTGAGCTGTGAAGGCTGTCAAATCACTGAATGCGGTTATGAATTATCGCAAAGAACCAAGATTCGCAGAATTTCATTTAATTATCCAGCAAGATCACCACTAACAGCCTTCACAGCTCAGTTGGTAGTGGCTCTGCCTTCTGCGCCGTAGGCCGTGGGTTCGATCCCCACACAGAACTAACATTTGTGTGATGAACATAGATGTTTGTTCTCTCAGAGATATATTGTGAGTATCACAAAGATTTAATATAGTCCCAAAAGTTATTACCCGAGTGGGATCTTTGTGATTTTCCTTAAGTTAAACACTATAAAAACAAATAAAAATATTGTGAGTATGTATTTACAAAAAGTCAAAGTCGAAAGGTATTTATTCAATAAAATCAAAGTCAAAGTCAAGTTTGGGGCTAGATAGTGCTGTGTGGAATGTCCACCATTATTTATTTTTATTTATTTATTTATTTGTCATAAATCTTCAAAAATGTTGATTTTACGGCCGGGAAGCTATTTGACGGTTATCTGCATTCTAACGTGCATAGAAGCGCCTGTTACGGAAAATCAAATAGAAAATTTTGGGCTTTTTTTTAATTAGATAATAATATTATTTACTCGTGAAGCAACTAATGGACTTAAATTTAGGTAAAGTTTTGTAATTGATAATTGTATGCCATATTAGATAGAATAATAAAATTATAGGAATTTAACTAATAATTAAAACGCGAAAGTTGTTTGAATGTTTGTCAAAGTCAAATGGTATTTATTCAGATGAATCACACGGAAATTGGTGCACGACCGGACTCGAGCCTACGACCTGACGATCGGAAGGCAGAGTCACTCCCACTATGCAGAGAGCACTGGTGGTCTAGTGGTAGCGGCCCCGCCTTCCGATCCTAAGGTCGTGGGTTCGAAACCGGTGCCCCAATGAGTTTTTCTGTTCAAAAATGTATGTGCCAGTACTCTCAAACGGTGAAGGAAAACATCGTGAGGAAACCGGCATGTCGTGGAACCTAAAAAGTTCTATGACATGTGTCGAGTGCTCGAAAGGAGCCTCTTGAGGCGCACTTAAAATCCTATCACCACACTGTTTCGAAAGAAGCTAGTGACACGACAAGAGAAGAGAAACCGTTTCTGTATGAAGAACATGACTCCGACTCCGGGTAGGTACTTTTTGTCGTGTTACTAGTTCTTTAGAAACAGTGTGGTGAAAGGATTTTAAATGCCTCCAAATAAGCTCCCTATCCTACTAATATTATAAACGCGAAAGTTTGTAAGTATGGATGGATGGATGTTTGTTACTCTTTCACGTAAAAACTACTGAATGGATTTTAATGAAACTTTACAATAATACAGCTTATACATCAGAATAACACATAGGCTACAATTTATAAAGATATTGTGTGAATTGTCCAAAGTATGACGATAAGTGTCAAGTAAGTAGGAAAAAATCTACATCTGCGAGCTATTCTGGCGTGCGCTGCCAAAACCGCTAGAGTTACACATATGTACTACGCCACGCTAATATAAGCTACTCGAAACTAATCCTGCGCAGACGAAGTCGCGGGCACCAGCTAGTGTAATATAATAATTAAACTCCACTGTGGTGCCAATCGAACTCAGTGAAACTTACAACGCGAATAAAATCGCGGGCGAAAGCTAGTTGACGAAAATAACAAAATGTAAAAAAAAATAGTTTTAGTGATAACATTATCGTTGTTTGGGTAAAATATAGTTTTATATAGTTTTAAGATTAAAAATAAGTTAATGATTCAATTATGTATCCACATTATTAAGGTCCTGCCACAACTGAGGGCCGGTTTCACCATGCTCTGTTAGATTAACAAAGGATTAAAGGGCCGTTAAATATGTCAAAATGTACGCGTTTGACAGCTAAGGTTAGATTTAACGGTCTTTTAATCCTTGATTAGTAACTAACAGAGCATGGTGAAACCGGCCCTAAGTCAGTAACGGCCGGTTTTGGCAGCTCGATCAAAACTAATCGGATGTCAAGTCTCTCGCCATTTCAGCTATTACATCGAATTAGATAGATAGCAAGTGACTTGACATGCGATTAGTTTTGATCGGGCTTTCAGACACGGCCGTAACAGTACCCGGAGATTGAGTTTTGTTTAAATGTTTTCGTTTTGTGTATGGCCAGGCCGTGTTTGTATGGAGACCAGGGTGATAACGTAACATTGTTGCAATCAGTTCCTATATGAAATGAATAAGTATACAAGGTGTTCCAAAAATTGTGTATATAAACTTCAGGGGGCTAAAGTACCCATTAATATGAACAACTTTTTCTAAGAAACCAACACTGTGAACGCGAAAAAAAACAGCTGTTTCATACAAAAGTTCAATACCTACCTGGCTAAAATGTATGAATCAGCAGTTTTTTTTTCGCGTTCACAGTGTTGGTTCCTTAGAAAAAGTTGTTCATATTGATGGGTACTTTAGCCCCCAGAAGTTTATATACACAATTTTTGAAACACCTTGTATAAACAATATTAAAGTTTTGCGATTATCCATCAATAGAAACACCAGTTGTAATCTAACTTTTTTAGCAACTGCAGCTGAAATGTAACCGCATAGCCGCCATATTTACTTATTATTAACAGAAACTGATTGCAACAGTGACGTAATAAACCGCTGGGGCGGATTTACATATTTGCCGCCATTAAGCTATATATGCCACCCCTATGACCTCTACAATTCGATACCAACTCTAGTTTACAAAAAGATATTTAAAAAAATTAGCAATGCAATTGCTACTTTATGATTTGTCTATTTGGACTATCATCGTCATTATAAAATCTTTGCCCCAAGTCAAGTCAAGTCTAAAGGTATTTATTCAATAAAATCACAAGGATCACTTTGAAACGTCTTAAAGCTAGGTGACTCTAGGTGCCAGTTCCACGCGACCAAAGCCTAGAAGAACAGCCAACAAACTTACGGCTTGGTTCCTACCGTTCTTTTGTATGATCCTTTTACAGTGTAATATAATAGTTTAGTGAGGCGTAGGCATCCAGAAATGTGTATGTATGATTTGTATGATTGTGTTGTGAACCATCATTTTCCTGCCCTTATCCCACACTGCATGGGGTCGGCACAACAGGTTTTCTTCTTCCACTCTCCTCTATCATTCGTCATCTCGGTGCTCATTCCTTTCTTACTCATGTCATCTTTCACTCAGTCCATCTTTTCTTTGGCCTACCTCTCCTTCTAAAACCATCCACATCCATATCTAACACTCTTCTCGTAATATGATTGTGTTGTGAACCGAGGGATCGAAATGTCAATGCATTCTCCAAAAGCTTTATCCTAAGCAGAAGATACATGATTGAGCTTTTCTTAGCTTAAAAATATACCACTTACCTTATTTTTAACTTTACTGATCTCCTTTTATCCTTCCGTGTAAATTGTATCGCATTTTCCCTAATTTTTGTTAAAAAAAACATGCAAAATGGCATCCGCGCCAAATGTGCGACGCCAAAAAAAAAATACCAACCCAAAAACTAGATATATTGTGGGGGCTGATTCACCTCCGGTTCTTTTATTAATTCGAAGAATCTCTGCATGGGATGGGATTAGTAATACCACTTTTTAATAACCAACGTAGCGTGGTCGACATCTATTTTTATTCTTTTTTAATTTTCATAGACAAAAACAGAGAGAGATCTCCACACATACATGCAAGAAAAAAAAGCCTAATTTGTCGCCCCCTGCAATCTGCCACCCTAGGCTACTCAGCCTGCTGGTTAATCCGCCACTGATTCGACTGACTCTTGAATCTCCATACAAAAACGGCCTGATGATACGCAAAACTCAAAAAACTCCGACTTGGGGTACTGTTGCCTTTGCCTGCAATAAATAAATACAATTAAATCAGATCGTTGTGCAAACGGCCATGCGTAAGCATAAGTCAAAATGTATTTATTACGGCGAGTACTAGAGCTAATGTGACGCTCGCTCGCACGTTTCGACATGTTGAAAGATATAAAATCACTAAACTCATTATCGAAAAATCGCAATCAACCATCTTGTGTGCAATCACATTACACACAGTTTATTAAAAATTTCATTTTGATCGATACATGTTTTCCTACTCAAAAGTTTGCTTTACTAGTTTTCGTGCTTAAGCAAACTTTTAAGTAGGAAAACTTATAGGTATTGTTCAAAATGAAATTTTTACTAAGTGAACTAAATGGTTGATTACGTTTTTTCGAAAATGAGTTTAGTGATTTTATATCTTTCAACGTGCGAGCGAGAGTCACATTAGCTCTTGTATTCGCCTTAAATAAAATCACAAGAATCACTTTGAAACGTCTTAAAGCTAGGTGACTCTAGGTGCCAGTTCAGACCAAGCCTAGAAGAACAGCCAACAAACTTACGGCTTGGTTCCTACGTTTCTTATGTATGATCCTTGTTACAATGTAATATAATATAATAGGTAATTTTCCATCTGTGTAGGTACCAAGAGCAGACCGATGCCGATGTTAGTATATTATAAAGGACTTGGGTAGGATATAAATTTAAATAAAAACTATAAATTAAAAAAAAAATGTGTATCTGACTGTGTGATAGAACAATGCTGTGGAGTTATAAGAATCTAGATATATTTATTTATTTAATTAAATCAGAAGGATCACTCTGAAAAGTCTTATAAATAAGGTAATTTATTTATTTTACAGCCACAAAGGAAACTTTACCTACCCTCCTTTTTTTAGGAAGAACATTGTACCACCTCATGTTAAGTGGTAACCATCGCCTATGATAAAGCATCGCCTCACAAGTCTCATACGGTAGGAGCGTTATGCGTGACTTGTTGGCATTGCTGTCTTATTAGTTATTAGTAAAGAGTTAAATTACTTCAAATCTTTTCACCACACTGTTTTGTAAGAAAATAGTGACAAGATAAGAATAATAAGTTAAGAGTAGATGCATCGACCACCGTGCCTGTATCTGCCGCCAAGTAGTGTTGCTGTGTTTCGGTTCGAAGAGTGTGGTTGCCGGTGTAATTACAGGCACATGAGGCCTAACATCTGCATGCCTCAAGTTGATGGAAGGGAAGCGCATCGTAGGGCACGTTCCTATCGAGCGTGACTCTCTTTTTTATGTTCAGTCCTGTCCATCCCAAGGTTGCCTGGAAGAGATCGCTGTTAGCGATAAGGCCGCCCATTGTATTACTACAATTGTTAGCTTTTAAATAAAAATGTGTATATAAATTTGTTGTGGTAATCAATAAAGAGTTATCTATCTATCTATCTATCTTGCGAGGCAATGCATCGTCTTTTTGTAATGTCACTAGTTCCATCGAAAACAGTGTGGTGAAAGACACTTGGCACATGTTTTAGAACTTTGTTCTAGTTAGGTTCTGACATGCTGGTTTCGTAAAGTTTTCCTTTGATTTTATGGAGATTTGATAAGCGCCACCTATCGGGCGTGATGAGAACTTACGAGTCTCTATAGGCCGTGGGTTCGATTCCTACCGAGAACAAACATTTGTGTGATGAACATAGATGTTTGTTCTCTGTCTGGGTGTTATATAATATTATAAGTATCTATTTACAAAAAAAAAGTATATAAGTAGTATATCAGCTATCTGGTTCCCATATTACAAGCTTCGGCTTAGTTTGGGGCGAGATTGTGCTGTGTGGAAAGTCCACCAATATTTATTTATTTTTATTTAATTTTTTTCTATACAAAAAAAAAAAAAAAAACTATACAAAAAAGGCCAGACGTTACGAAAAACCAAACTCGGACTTGGGATATAGGTGTCTTGTGGAATTACTTATTAACTAATGCATCTACAGCATCAAAACTTTTATAGGTGATGGTTACCACTCAACATCAGAGCCATATACTTGTTCCACCAGCAAGGTACCGTTCAAGTATTACATCAGCACTTTAGGGGGGTGGGAGGGGTGCATTGCTTATTTTTGGGTTGGGGAGATATAGATGGTGATTACGTCAGCAGTAATAATTTACTTTTTTACACAAATGATGAGCGTTTCGTTTTCAAGCATAGACAATGTGTGGGCAACCCACACATTGTCTATGCTTGAACACGAAACGCTTAGTCGGGGATTCCCACAAATAATGAATGCGTTTAGGTTCTCGCTTAGAACCGAGAAGGGGAATAATCGCGTGCTATTCACTTGTCTTCCGTCACTGCTGCTCATGAATCAATAAAAAACAATACTTACATTATAAGATAAAATTATATACCAATGTTTACGTAAGCATGGCAGGGGGCTAAGGGGGAGGGGGGGTAAATAATTGTAATAAATATGCTTACGTAATACTTGACCGGCCCCCAAGTAGCGTATAAAAAATATTTCCCTGCCGTACTACTGCCCCTAGTTTTATGTATAACTTGAGGAGTAACTGCACTTTAATATAAGTTAAATGTATTTCGAGCAATAAATATACTTTACTTTAAGCAATAGAATATTGTTTTATTAATTTGTTTGTGTTTACCTTTGTCACGTAGGTAATATACCTACGTGACCTAATTAATAGTCAGCAGGAGGAACAAACAAACTGGGGAGTTAGATAGTGAGAATGGGGATAAATAGTTATCGAACGAGATATGACGTCATCTCTAACGTGAGATAATCTCTGTCGAAGTGAGCATAAGGCCCCTGCCCCTTTTCTAAAACCAAAGCAACACTTAAAATGCAGGCAAAGTTGAGACAAAGAATAGGTACTATAACTTGATTAATTGAATATTATATATTTATAAAGTGTAAAAAAGTGTGGAATAATTATTTAAATCAAACAAAATTCTCCACTGAGCATTACCTTACTCCACCGGTCATTTCGTGCTAAGGTCTATCATAAAACGTGACATATTTGCGAAATTTCTGGCTAGCTACACTGCAAACGCTATACAAATACGAAGAAGAAATTCGTATCGTAATCGTTTAATTTTTGCGGTTTATCTTAAAAAGTGACATTGATTGGCGAAATTTCGGGCTACACTGGCACTGCAGAGGGATATTCGAAATGCAATAAAGTATCGATATTTGTGGAAAATAGCAATATCGATATTGATATTATTTTTATTAAAAAATATCGATATATCGGTATGATTTGACAGAGAATATTCGTGCTCGTGTTATTTTGTTTCCATAAATTGATTATTGATTAATTGTTTGAGAATGACGATTTGAGTGAACTGTATTTTTAAACGAAAGTGGTATGATATCTATAATATAAAAAATAAACGAGACAAGAACGATCACAGATTGACCTAGTGTGCGTTTATAGAGGTGGCAACATAAATCCTAGGGACTTACCTTCAACTCCTGGGGGTGTGGTGTCCGCTGTCGCATCCACAAAGACAAGGTTCCAGCCGATTAAGATCCTTCTAGCTAGAGTTCACCTTCGACCTTCAGGTGCTTATCCAGTGTGTAGTGACAACTCCAGGGTTCCTGTAGGATTTAGTGCACTCCAAACGCCACAACAAGTCAACTTGGGATCTAAGGGTGATTGTTATCCACGAGATCGAAATATAAACTTTAACCGATAACGAAAATGAAAGATTTTGACGCGATGTCTACGAGAGCTCGAGATGCAATGTTTAAATAAACCAATGAGTTTGAACCCACAACCATAGGATAAGAAGGCGGGGCCACTAGACCACCAGGGGCATTATGCTCACTTCGAGCGAGATTATCTCACGGTGGAGATGACGTCTTATCTCGTTCAATAACTCGTTGACGTTGCGTCTCGCATGAACTTTGAATGAGAAAACTGGGGAGTAGGTGGTGAGAATGGGGATAAATAGTTATCGAACGAGCATAAGGCCCCTGGGGCCTTATGCTCACTTCGAGCGAGATTATCTCACGGTAGAGATGACGTCATATCTCGTTCAATAACTCGTTGACCTTGCGTCTCGCATGAACTTTGTATGAGAAAATTGGGGAGTTATATAGTGAGAATGGGGATAAATAGTTATCGAACGAGATATGACGTCATCTCTAACGTGAGATAATCTCTGTCGAAGTGAGCATAAGGCCCCAGTGCTCTTGCAGTTGAAGTTGAAATTGCCAACTTAAAAAATTATAAAACTGCAAATCGAGTCGACTAAAAACAAAAAACATATAGAATATAATTCGTTAAAAAGATGTTAGTATAAAAAAAAGTATTCTTTTTAGGATTTTTAATCTTAATCAAATTTATAAATGTTTACTGGTCTGAAAAAAATATCGATTTTTATACCTTTTAGATACTTAGAATTTTATATCAATACATCGACAAATCGAAATATTAAATATCGCTCAAAATAATCGATACCTACATTAAAAAAATAATATCGATATAAATAAATAAATTTTCAATGTCGAATTTCAATGTTGAAAATGTCGGTGCCATGTTCGAAGCCATAATGCATGTTCGACTTACGCTCAGTGTCGATTGCTGCGATTTTAAGCCTTTTAATTCCGAGAATATTTATATTATTATCAACGACAGCGACATTGGAACCCTCGATCTTTTTCCTGATAATTAAAGCCAAACTTTACGAGCTGTGAGCTGTGAGCATGTGATCTAGAATTTACGTCGAAAGGAATCTATAACCAAAGTCTTCTGTAACCAAAAAGCGAATTAAACTTGCATCTGTGAATCAATTTTCTATTAAAACTGCTTTTTGTAATATGCCTATCATTTCCCAACATGACCGCCTGCGCCTCTTTGAATAATCGCGGCATGCCACCATCCGCTTGGTGGGGGTGTTCTAGGGGATTTCTAGGGGAAAATCAAATTAGAATTAGAAATAAACGAGTATTTTGAGCATTGTAAAAATAATAATGCAATTCTACCTTTTGTGTAAAAATTATGTGTAACTGTAACTTTTGTGTTATTATTGAGTACCTACTAATTAATATTAGAATAGTTTTAAAATAAATATTTGGACGCCTTTGTCAAGGCAAAATATAATGAAACCTATATTACCCACTTTAATACCTGAATGCAACTATTCTACTTATGTTTTGCGAATAAAATATCTTTATCTTTAGTCTAGGGGTCTCAGACAAAATTTTTGTCTGAGCTAGGGGTATGTCGCAGAGACCATCTGTTAACACTGAGCAAAGGCCATACCTTCCTTCTTCCTTCCGTAGGATTTATGATAAGTGTTCTGTGGGCCATACACACTGACCTCAATAAATACACTGGACAGGCTTTCACCATTAGAATGACAGCAATTTTTTGTGCCAATTTGAAGCGCCACTTTTGATATACGAGTGTCCTGTGTCCCTAGAACTAATTGTGACGTATATTGCAAATAGCTGCCGTGGTAAATTACATAGAAGTAGGGATGTTCCGATACCACCAAACGCAAAGTATCGATACCTACTCAAATCGTCTTGCGATACTACTAACTGGAGTACCTGAAAAGTATCGATACTTACTCATATCTATAGTATAATTTAAACTTTTTGGACTTATAATGGGACTTTATTTGATATGCTACGTATTTTGATATATAAAAATTAAATGTAGGCAGATATTAGAAACTAAAAATTAAATAATGAATAATCTTATAATAAAGAATTATTAAGTCAACCAGCTTTTATACTATTCTTCATTTCAATAGATACCTGCTTGCTTCGATAAATCAGAATAATGTCAATTTATTCAGACGCACAGAACCTTATTAGATACCTTTTAAGTGATAAAAAGCTTCTTCCACAAATTGTGTGACAAGTACATAATAGTCACCCACAGCACAGCTACATACAAACCATGAGCGTATAGCTATCGATAAAAACATAATATGATGTCGACTTGCGTGCATCACTAACTTTAGTTCCATGGACACTCGTATTTGCTTACAGCGCCAAAATGGCGTAAATCAAATAGGCACAAATCTATCTTGCCAGCCCAGCCGCCTGTCCAGTGTATTTATTGAGGTCAGTGGCCATACAACACAATTAGAAGAAGAACTTTCGCCCAAGCGGCAAAGCCCCTAAAATAAATTAAAAAAAAAAAAAAAGAAGAAGAACTTTGCACAATATCACAAAAAGCCTTAGATCAAGAATACAATAGATAGAGCATCAAATAATAATACCAAGAGTAAGAGAGACGCAATAATACAAATTATACCTATGAGTGAGAGAAATATAATATAAATGTTTTGTCCCTTTCTGCGTATACGTTTTTGATTGTTTAGCACCAAGTTTGGTGCTAAACAAACCGCTTGGTGCTTGTGAGTTTACAGGTGTTTAGTGCCAAAGTTCTTTGAAAATAGTGTGTTCCTAGGTCCCAGTATACGTAGAGTTAAGTTTGTAATGTGGTGCATTGTAGTATTTTAGGCTGTGATAATGATACAGCTCGGAAAACTGAAAATTAAGCTTCCTTCGGTAAGTAGCACTTTTATGTTCTATTTGTCAATTAAACTATAAAACGGAGAATGCACAGTGTCCACAATTAATCATTTAACGGTTGTGTTTACTTTCTATCGCATATCATATTAGATTTCTAGAATTTAATTATTTTGTAAAATTGAGTATAGGTTACTATAAACCACACAAATGACATGGCTATTCAAACCGATACAGTTCTATAGAAACATAATTTGGCTGGGTTATACGATCTTTCGGGCTGCCAACAAAAACAAAATCTATTTGCCAAAAATATTGGGAAACGAACAACTTTAGGGTGGATTCGACTCTGATATGTAAGGATAAGTTCAAATACACACAATAATCTAGAAAACAAATGACAATGTCGCAACTTATTATTACCTTATTCAAAGAAATAAGGTTTCTTTGACTTAAGTACATAATGAAAAAAAATATAATATAGGTATAGGTAGTAGGTACATATATTTTAATATCATTTAATTTATTTTTTTAGCTTTGCGTTACATTTTAATAATTTAAGTCTCCTCACGATTTTCATATGAGAAGTTGGTAGTTATTTTATGTCTGAGACCACCATCGCGTAGTATGATAAAATACCTACATATGCCTAATAATAACATGTTTGTTTTACAGATTTCCCAAAGATGCAACTACTTTGGGCTGGTTGGTTAAAGCTACGGGTTACCAAGCTCCAGGTCACCAAGCTCCAAAATCAAAATCAAAACGGTCTTTATTCAGTACAATCACAAGGATCTCTTTGAAACGTCTTAAATTGGTACTAGGTGAATGTACCGCCAGTTCCTCGCGCGCGACCAAAGCCTAGAAGAACAGGCAAGAAACTTACGGACTAAAAAACTTTTGGGCTATTTCAACATAAACGGTATCTCCGCTTTTTTTTCTGGATATAAAAAGTATGTTCTAAAATTTTGCTTTAAAAAGTGTGAATTAAGAAAATATTCTCATCTGAAATTGTTATGTACAAACTATTAAATATTTATCGTCTAATAAATAAATACGTACTTACACGTGATATATTTTAATGTATTTATGACATATTCATAGTGATGTTCTGAGAATAGCTGTATTCATAATGCCATCACTTCGCGCTTCAGGGCAAAGTGGTGGCATTGCTCAGGCTTATGGTCAGCTCTAGCATA
Source organism: Chloroclysta siterata (assembly GCA_932294275.1). Lineage (NCBI taxonomy): Eukaryota > Metazoa > Arthropoda > Insecta > Lepidoptera > Geometridae > Chloroclysta > Chloroclysta siterata. The sequence goes on from OW028595.1 coordinate 7,924,780, forward strand.
AGCTGGCTTCCTCCTGTTAAGATGTATTGTTTATACCTACATAATTTAAAATTGAAGCACGCGTTATAAATTAACCTTTTGAATTACGGTTTCTGATGAGTAGGGATGTAGAATAAATAAATCAATGATAAATAAATAAATTGTTTTTTATTCATAAAAATTTTACCTAGCTGGTGCAGTAACATAGTTAGACTATTGGTAGGTGGTAGAATGTGAAGAATAGCACCACTAGCTAGCTCTGTCCCCCTCACTAGGAAAATCCAGGACTCTAGCTCGCGGGGCCTAGGGTTCTGATGTCAATGTCTAAAATGCCAGCTTAGTGCCAGTTCGCTCTGTTTTTTTTATTTTATTTTTTATAAATATTGGTGGACGCTCCACACAGCACTATATAGCCCCAAAATAAGCCAAATCACAACCACCCAGTCAGAGAACAAACGTCTAGTATCACATCACACAAATGTTTGTTCTCGGTAGGATTGAACCCACGGCCTACGGCGCAGAAGGCTACCAACTGAGCTGTGTAGGCTTTTTTCTAGCTCATTCCTTAGAAGATATTAAAATGGCGTAACCTAGAGGAGGGTACAAACTATTAAACTGCAGAAACTAGCTTTAATTAAACAAACAACTGGAGCCGCGGCGACAGCATAGCTTATGCTTGGTTGGGTGAAAATAGTAAGATGTGGCAACCCATAAATTGTATGTACTTGTTGTCCGTCTTGCTCGGGTATACGCTCGTAGGCAATCTATAGTATTATAAATCTATGCAAAAAGCTGTAAATTATTTACGAGATTTGCCTGAATATTATTATAAATAATCAGCAGCAACAGCTACGTACGTACCGTGTCTGAAAGCCGCCATGGCTATATGCAGGGTTTGTTTAGTCGGCGATATCAGGCTATTGAACCTTACCAGAATCCACCTGGATGTTTACGAAAAACTTACAGATACTGAGGTATGTGACCTTTCTAACATTATTAGGCCTGGAGGTTTTGCAGAGCGCGGTTCTGAGCACCATTCACCTTTACTTGTGACTTACTGAAGGGTTTGGGTAAAGCAAAGAGTGTGAAGCTAAAAAAGTCTAGTATGTGATTGGGTGATCATGATGTAAAAAATCGGTCTAAATAATATTTTGGCGAATTACAGAATATCAGATAGTTACTATCTCACGTAAAAATTGCACTTGAATCTTAGTATTCAAGTTTAGTATTTATGGATGATAGTAACTATCTGTTAATCGTCATAATTAATTGTATTTCAATTATGTATTATTAAGCCCGATTCACTGGCTTTAATAATTATAGAACAAATGTCTGGGCCCATAACCTATTAGGTTATGAGATCAATGAAAGACATAAGTTTAATATATATGAATAATATTATTTTTCCTGTTATGTGGGAAGGTATGTTAAACTCAAAAAGGAAACAACTGTACTCAATGCATCGCTAGCAAGGGTGAAAGCTCATTTTGATTTACAACATAGTTATAAGCATAAGGTTTCGAAAGATGAACATTACCTTTTTGTGTATATGTTACAGCATAACATAAAAACAGAGTGTGACATGCCAAGCACAGTGTGCTATGTCTGTCACCGGCAGCTGCAGAGGTTCCATATGTTCTCCGAGATGGCTCTCAAATCCAACAGAATCCTACAAGATCTGCTGCACAATGGCACCAAGGTAAAACAAGCTTACCCAGTAAACTAGTTTGTGTATTAAAGAGGTTTATAAGACAATTTTACCCTGTGGTTGTTTCAGGTGATACACAATGCATTGATAGTGCCACCTCTGAATATAGTACTGAACTTAACCTTGACCTCAACAGTGCACTGGTCTTTAGGAGATTCAGAAACTACTTCAAGTACTCCTGTAGCTGTTAAACATGAACCAAAAATTGAGAACAATGAAGAAGAAACCTTTGAATGTGAAGAATATAACATAGAGGAGTCCAAATTAGAGTCTCACAAAGATATAGATATTAATGATGATTTCAAAGAAACAGTTCTAAAAAGTGATAATAATGTCAATGCTGATATGAATAATATGCACTCAAGTTTTATCTGTGATTTATGTAACAGAATATTCCACCGAAAAGGTGATATGGTGAAACATTTGAAGTTTCACACTAAAGAAAAGTCATATTCCTGCAACAGATGCGATAAGACATTTACTCAAAAACAAAATTTTAAAAAACACATGCAGATCCACATGGGAGAAAAGCTATATTCCTGCAGCAGATGTGATATGACATTCCGTGTTAAAAGTAATTTGACAAGACATGTGCAAATTCACACGGGTATAAAGCCATATTCCTGCAACAGATGTGATAAAAAATTTACTCAAAAATATAATTTGAATCAACACATGCCTATTCACATGGGAGAAAAGCCATATTCCTGCAACAGATGTGATAAGACATTTACTAAAAAAATAAGTTTAAATAAACATATGCTAATCCACACGGTAGAAAAGCCATATTCCTGCAACAGATGTGATAAAACATTTACTAAAAAAAAAAATTTGAATCTACACATGCGCATTCACAATGGCGAGAAGCGCTATTCCTGCAACAGATGTAATAAGGCATTTACTCAAAGACAACATTTGACAAGACATGTTAGAATACACACTGGCGAGAAGCGCTATTCCTGCAACAGATGTAATAAGGCATTTACTCAAAGACAACATTTGACAAGACATGTTAGAATACACACTGGCGAGAAGCCCTATTCCTGCAATGGATGTGATAAGACATTTATTCAAAAACAAAGTTTAAATAATCATATGCTAATCCACACGGGAGAAAAGCCATATTCCTGCAACGGATGTGATAAGACATTTACTCGAAAACATTATTTGAATCAACACATGCATATTCACACGGGAGTAGAGTCATATTCCTGCTACAGATGTGATAAGACATTTACTCGAAAACAATATTTGAATCAACACATGCATATTCACACGGGAGTAAAGCCATATTCCTGCAAGAGATGCGATAAGACATTTACTCAAAAACGTACATTGAATGAACACATGCATATTCACATGGGAGTAAAGCCATATTCCTGCAACGGATGTGATAAGACCTTTACTCAAAAACAAAATTTGAATAAACACATGCAAATCCACTGTACAGTTGCGCGCGTCACTTCACAGCGAGCGCACGTATTTCGCTAAGGATTTATTTTCGCGGCATCAATTTTTCGATCTACCCTCATTCTCGCGGTGTGTGATGGGCGAGGTCGCCAGACCTCGTTCCAGAATCGAAAGTGATATGAGTGAAGAAGAAGTTATGGGAAGCAATATAGTGTCTGAGTTGGAGATGTTTGACAGGCATGAGATAGTAGTGCAAAATATTCATATTCATTTATTCCAAAAAACAAATACATTTGTGTGCGGAATTTAAAACTAAAATACATGTCAAGACTAAGTAAAAGTTAAAATTATAGTAATAAAAAATAAAAATGTCACACAAAATAAATTAAATTTCAAAAGTCAAAGTCAAAGAAATACAAAAATCAAAATAGAAATAAAAATAGGCAACAGCAGAAATCCAAGTCTTTGATTTAATTGTTACATTTCTAGTGTGATCAGATTAGATTGGGAAGTGTGAGCGGAGTTGGAGCAAAGAGGAAGAGAGGTGAAGGAAAAAGAAGCGATAGTGATGATTAGGATATAGTAATTGATGGCGATGGATTTACCTTGGTACAGAAAAAGACCAAAAAACCGAAGCAAACCACAGTGAAAAATGATAATCTGAGAGGTTATAATTTACCAAGAACGTCATATAACAATAACAGAAGAAATACGAGAAATATACCAGATCTAAACTCAATTGAAGTTTTACATTTTACATCAAATGAAGTCTTGCCTAAACAGATTGGATTAGCAAAATTGTTAAAGTCAGAAAATATACCAAATATAACAGAGATCAAGTATAAAACTCCATACAAAATACTCTTGACGTTTGAAAATAGGGCAGATGCTGAAAAACTATCAGACAACAGTAAGTTCACAGAACTAGGCTACAAGTGTCGTTTTACTAATGAAGTCAGTCTTGGTGAGATATATTGAAAAAGAGATAGAGGAAGAAGAATTGCTAAAATCATTCAGCGGTGAGTTTGAAATAACTTCTGTACTCTTTACAGAAGTTATTTCAAACTCTTCTAAGACTTCTGTCTTAAGCTCTTGCTAAGACTTATGGATGAGTCTGGTGTATGGAATGAGTGTGAAACAGTATGCTTCTGTTTCAAAAGTGCAACTTTGCCTCAGTATATATACGGCTATGACTGCCGCTTCAAAGTGGAACCATATACATTCCCGGTCAACCAATGCTCGGTTTGTTGGAAATTTGGTCACCTAGCTCATATGTGTCCAGGATCAAGGAAAAAATGTCCTAAGTGCTGTGGAGAGCATGAGAACTGTGAAACAATTAAATTTAGATGCATAAATTGCAAAGGCGTTATTTGAAGGAGAAAAAAATCCGTCAAATTATGTGTGAACAAAACTGCACTTATAAAGTAGCATTTGCAGAAGTATCAGGTAGGAAGAGCTATTATGTATGTGAAACCAGCCCATTATCTGAAAGAATAGAAGAACAGAAATCTACAACCATGGAACCGATAGTGACTGAAGCAATGATCCACAATGAGTTTTCACAAGCAATTGCTGAAGATTCAATGTGTATGGAGGATGGTGAATATATTGAAAGCAGCGAAGAAAATAAAAAGCCCGGATCAATGAATAATCCAAAGAAAAAAGAAATCAAAATCTCAGAAGAAAATTTACAAACCAGTTAGAACACAGACCGAAAAGAAAATAGAAAGAAATGGAACATCGAAGAAAGAAGCCATACCCTAGGAAGATCAAGAGCAGCGAAGAACGAATAAAGAAGATCACAATGATGAGAAGCAACCAGATAAGTTTAGCTATATATTCAGTAAGATAATAGAGAAAATATTCTTTGCAAAAATTAGTTTTGAAGAAAAAGTAAAGTTAGTGTTAAAGTTTTGTTTGGATGAAGTTACGAAGTTTATTGTTAGGGTGGTCAGTAATGGAGAGATTATTAGGAAACTAATAAATCTTTTTCATTATGGATAGCCACGCCCATACATTAAACCGTTCACCTTTATATCCACTTCCACTTCTTTATTACTTCTTTAACCTTTATTTCCACTGCCCAATATTTAAATATTGGGCAGTGGAATGCTCAAAGCCTAATGCCTAAAAAGCAGGAATTAGAACTTTTATTGCAACAAGAAAAAATTGAAGTATGTTTATGGATGAAAAGCTCGAGTTCGTTCCCCTGATGACAGGAAAGAACAATTGTTGCAATCTCTGATTTTGTTGAACCTCCTTCTCCGATTTTTAGTTCAAGTAATAAACAGCTGAAGAGTGAGTTTTCTCCGCAAGAGTTCTACAGCTGTCGTATAAAAAGAAAGATTCAGCACCTGGGGAAGATAATATAACATACTCTATGTTATACTATTTACCCACAGAGGGCAAAATGTTCTTGATACTATTTGGACACGCAGTGATACCAAAGCAGTGGCGTAATATTAAAGTGATACCTATTCCTAAGCCTAACAATAACGAGTCCACTCCGAAGTTTAGAACAATTTCGCTAATTTCATGCGCGTGTAAAATCTTCCACTCTATGCTAAATCGACGTCTAGACTTCTAGAGTGGTTTGTAGAGAGAAACAAAATATTGGCACAGTCAACCTCCGGTTTTCGAAGAAGCCAGTGAAGTCTGGACTGCATAGTCAGATTAGTCTCCGGGATACAGGCGGGCTTTGCCAATAATGTTCCGCCTCTAGCATGTTTTCTGGACATAGAGGGAGCGTACAATAATGTTTTAGTTGAACAACTGGTCGTTGTCCTGGATCACTTGGTGTGTGCTGGATGTCGGCGCGAAAATATGTAATTACTTATACCAGTTTAAAAAAAAAGATACTTAAAAATTAAGGAGGACGATGAGGATTACACTCTTATTAGATGGACTGGTAGAGGCCTAGCCCAGGGGGACCCGATCTCTCCCCTTCTGTTTAATATTATTACTTATAAAGGCCAACGAAAAGCCTCTAAAAAAGCCACCGAGAAGATGGCTTTCTAGGCAAAACCACGTGACTCGTGAGAAGTTGCTCGCGAAGATGATGCCAGAACAAAGAACAAAAGTTCGGTTCTTACCCGCATTTCCTAGAAAATGGTCGAAATGTAGATTACTCATGATGATGATGATGATGAGTAAGGCCATATTCCTGCAACAGATGTGTTATGTGTCAAGTAAGTAGGAAAAAATCTACTTTGAGAGAATACCCCATACAAAAGAATCATAAAAATCGGTTCAGTTGTTATGACGTTTGCTGTGAAATACATTCTGGGGAAAGAATTCGATTTGTAAACAAAGATGCAATATGGCGGAGTTCCATGCTTTCAGCTTTGACGAGTTAGAGTTTATCTCGTCAAACTCGTGAAAGCTGAAAGCAGATGAACCCTAGTTTAAGTATGGTCTAACTGTTAGCCCATACTTATACGGGAGCCAATAATGTACGGCTAAATAATGTACAGCATGATCAAATAATCCGTGTCCACTGGTTTGAATTATTGGGTGTACATTATCATCCCGTACAATAACATGCTGTGCAATATCGTCACGTGTTGATAATGTACACCCAGTTAATGTACAGCATGATAATTGGAAGCCACTTTAATACCGTCGAGTCGGATTGGTTAGGTTATGTTGAAACATATAAATTACGCACGAGGCGAGCGAGCAAAGCGAGCGTGCCGCGGCAGCGGCCGCCGAAGTGCCAGAAATTATTTTTTACGGTACTAAAGTGGTACTTCCAATTATCATGCTGTACATTAACGTGCTGTACATTATCATGTTGTGTATTAACTGGCTGCACATTAACTACACGTGACAATATTGCACCAATGACCTCAATAAATACACTAGACAGGCTTTCACCATTAGAATGACAGCTATTTTTTGTGCCAATTTGAAACGCCACTTTTGACATACGAGTGTCCCTAGAACTAATTGTGACGTACATTGCAAATGGCTGCCGTGGTAAATTAGATAGAAGTAGGGATGTTCCGATACCACCTAACGCAAAGTATCGATACCTACTCAAATCGTCTTGCGATACTACTTACTTGAGTACCTGCAAAGTATCGATACTTACTCATATCTATAGTATTATTTAAACTTTTTGGACTTCTAATGGGACTTTATTTGATAATCTACGTATTTTGATATATAAAAATTAAATGTATAGGCAGATGTTTAAAACTAAAAATTAAATAATGAATAATCTCATAATAAAGAATTATTAAGTCAACCAGCATTTATACTACTCTTCATTTCAATAGATACCTGCTTGCTTCGATAAATCAGAATAATGTCAATTTATTCAGACGCACAGAACCTTATTAGATACCTTTTAAGTGATAAAAAGCTTCTTCCACAAATTGTGTGACAAGTACATAATAGTCACCCACAGCACAGCTACATAGAAACCATGAGCGTATAGCTATCGATAAAAACATAAAATGTCGACTTGCGTGCATCACTAACTTTAGTTCCATGGACACTCGTATTTGCTTACAGCGCCAAAATGGCGTAAATCATATAGGCACGAATCGGGTCCGGTTAATGTACGACCATGTATTACACAGCCCGAGAATGTACAACCCGGAAAGCACGGCCCAGAAAACGCAGCCAGGAATTCATGTACAAAATGTACATGAAATCCGGGCCGTGTTTTCCAGGCTGTGTTTTCCCAGCACAGTCGGGATTGTACAGCCAGGATTACACGACCATGGATTCTGTGCCCATTGCTCTGATTGGTCGAAAGCCTATGCTCTGTTTAGATGCACTATACAGTAAGTATAGGCAAGTAGCACAGATTAAAAATTATATAAAAATATATAAAATAAGAGATTCAGAGATTAATGTTAGAATAATATAAAATTCTGGCACTTCGGCGGCCGCTGCCGCGGCACGCTCGCTTTGCTCGCTCGCCTCGTGCGTTATTTATATGTTTTAACATAACCTAACCAATCCGAGTCGGATCAACAAGTGAGTGTGTAAGTAATTGACGAGTGTAAACAAAGCCTAAGTTTTGGCATCAAAATTTTGGCTGCGTTTTATCGGGTCGTGCTTTCCAAAGGTGTGCTGAATTTGTACGGCTTGGAATGTACAGCCTTGGATTACACAGCCGTGGATTTCGCGACCAAATTGTACATCAATTCTGGGCTGTGTTTTCCTCGGCTGTACAATCCTTGGTTGTACATTATTGGCACCCGCACGAATCTATCTTGCCAGCCGCCTGTCCAGTGTATTTATTGAGGTCAGTGTATTGCACCAGTTATTGCACCCCCGATAATGTACACCCAGATAAAACGAATCCAAAAAGGTACCAAAGTGGATTCCAAATATCATGCTGTACATTATCATGTCGTACAATAACCGGACTCAATTAAACTAGGGGTCTCTCAGGTCTATCTCTAACCTTATATGGACCATGGTATAAGAGATAAACTAAGTTTTCTAATAACGTTTGGTCTAAGTCATGGTCTGTTATTTTTTTTTTATACAACTAGCTGATAGAACAAGCAGATGGCCCACCAGATGTTAGGTGGTAACCATCACCTATAACAAAGCATTGCCTCGTTAGATACGCACGATAGGAACGTGCCCTACGATGCACTGCCCTGCATCCATCAACTTGAAGCATACCTACAGCTGCCGACACCCAACGCGCCTTCGTAATGCAGAAGCGAGCCGTCCGGGCAATGCTGGGTGTTTCAGATGACGCATGAGAATGCAGAGACATATTTAAAGAGCTCCGGATCCTGCCACTGCCATGTGAGCTAATCTACCAAGTAGCACTCTTCACTCAAGTAACTTGAACTTGTTTCGGCGCCGCGGTGCTAACGCTGACCGTGCGCTACGCAGCAACAAATACCATTACCGCCTGGTACCACCGCACAAATTAAATAAATCTAGCAGGTCCGCTTACATCATAGGTCCGGCCGCTTATAATAGAATGTCAGAAGGTATCAGAGATGCAGCTTCCACAGCGATTTCTAAATTGAAACTAAAAAAGTGGTTATTGGAGAAGACGTTCTACAGCTTCGACGAGTTTCTCGAACTACCTGAGCTGTAGAACGTCTTCCTCTCCCTTTCCATGAATAACAAAATTAATTGATATATTTATATTAGATAGTTATGACACTATACTCAAGGTACAATTGTATTTACCTATGTTTGTAATTTCTTTTCTGACGTGTAAAATAGTTTTATTAATAAATGATTGTATTGTATTGTATTGTTAAGCCTCGTGTGCCTGTAATTTCAATTTTTCAACTAAGTTTTCATTTATACACTATCGCAGTTATTGAACTCGACATACTATGGCTGGAGTGTCAAAAGTAAAAACTTGTATTATGGGAATCTTTTTAATCTCACTGAAAGAAATTGAAATCACAATAATTGGATAGGTTCCTATTGTAAAGGGAATCTGTATCAGTTTTTTTTTATCTCTAGTGTGCATACCTCCATGTATTTTCAAATAATGACATAGGTAAAGGGAAGGAATGTCTAAGCACATCTGGAAAGGTCACGTTGCAGGAATATGGATTTCGGCCAGTGTGAATTCAAACCAATTGGATTAAAAACTTTTTTTACTAACAAAATTAACCTTTTTTTTACTTGTGACACTTTCAACATAAGACACAAGCCTGCGTCTGTTTTCATCAATCTCTAAGCGTGGTGTGTTTGCACGGCCAGAGTGCAAACACACCACGCTCTGAGTAAAATGAGCCACCCGTACTATCATCAGCATAACAGTGAAGACCGCTGATTTGCAACATATAATTGATGTGCATGATAAATAGCGTGGGTGACAGCACTGATCCCTGTGGGACGCCAGCGTTGATAGGCTTTAGGTCCGACCAGGAGCCATCGACGACAGCTCTGATGCTCCATCCAGACAAGAAGCTGGCAACCCATATGCAAAGACCTTCGGGAAGCCCGTAAGATGGTAGTTTACTGAGGAATGCCTTGTGCCAGACCCGATCAAAAGCCTTGGCAATATCAAGACTTACTGCCAGGGCTTCCCCTCTACTCTCGACGGCTTCAGCCCAATGGTGAGTGAGGTAGACTAAAAGATCATCAGCGGATCGGCCATAGCGGTAGCCGTATTGACGGTCGCTAATCAGCTGGTGCTCTTCTAGGTACGACAGAAGGCGAGTATTCATTACTCGCTCCATCACCTTACAGATCAAAGAGGTAACCGTGTTGGGTCTGTAGTTGGATGGGTTGATTCGATCACCTTTTTTGGGAATAGGGTGTACATGAGCTATCTTGCACGAAGAAGGCACATACGTGTGACCACATCTATTGCAAGAATATGGCTTTTCTCCAGTATGTTTAGTCAAACTAGTTTTATGAGAGAATGTCATATCACATCTGAGGACTATGGCTTTTTTTTCGTATGTGTTGATTCAAAGTTTGTTTTTGAGTAAATGTCATATCACATTTGCTGCAGGAATATGGCTTTTCACCATTGTGAATGCGCATATGTGTTGTCAAATTACTTTTATCAGAGAATGTCTTATCACATCTGTTGCAGGAATATGGCTTTTCTCCCGTGTGAATATACATGTGTTGCTTCATATTTTGTTTAAAAGTAAATGTCTTGTCACATTTGCTGCAGGAATATGGCTTTTCTCCCGTGTGAATGCGCATATGTGCTGTCAAAGTACTTTTAGCAGAGTATGTCTTATCACATGTGTTGCAGGAATATGGCTTTTCCCTTGTGTGAATACGCATGTGTTGATTCAAAGTTTGTTTTCGAGTAAATGTCATATCACATCTGTTGCAGGAATATGGTTTTTCTCCCGTGTGAATGTGCATATGTGTTGTCAAAGCACTTTTAGCAGAGTATGTCTTATCACATCTGTTGCATGAATATGGCTTTTCACCAGTGTGAATATGCATGTGTTGATTCAAATTATATTTTTGAGTAAATGTCTTAGCACATCTGTTGCAGGAATATGGCTTTTCGCCATTGTGAATTTTTACATGTCTTGTCAAATGTTGTTTTTGTGTAAATGTCATATGACATCTGTTGCAGGAATATGGCTTTTTACCAGTGTGAATTAGCATGTGTTGTTTCAAATTTTGTTTTAGAGTAAATGTCTTATCACATCTGTTGCAGCCATATGGCTTTTTTTTTATGTGAAACTCCAAATGTTTCACCATGTCACAGTTTTTGTAGAATATTCTGTTACATAAATCACAGTTAAAACATGAGTGCATATTATTCATATCAGCGTTGACATTATTATCACTTTCTAGAACTGTTTCTTTGAAATCATCATTAATATCTATATCTTCGAGAGACTCTAATTTGGCCTCCTCTATGTTATATTCTTCACATTCAAAGGTTTCTTCTTCATTGTTCTCAATTTTTGGTTCATCTTTAACAGCTACAGGAGTACTTGAAGTAGTGTCTGTATCTCCTAAAGACCAGTGCACTGTTGAGGCCAAGGTTAAGTTCAGTACTACATTCAGAGGTTGCACTACCAATGCATTGCGTGTCACCTGAAACAACCACAAGATAATTTGTCTTATAAACTCCTTTAATACATAAATTAATTTACTGGATAAGTGGCTTGTTTTACCTCGGTGCCATTGTGCAGCAGATCTTGTAGGATTCTGTTGGATTTGCGAGCCATCTTGGAGAACATATGGAATCTCTGCAGCTGCCAGTGACAGACATAGCACACTGTGCTTGGCATGTCAACCTCTGTTTTTATGTTATGCTGTAACATATACACAAAAAGGTAATGTTCATATTAGCTAATGTTTTTCTTTCGAAACCTGCTAATAACTAAGTTGTAATTCAAAATGAGCCTTCACCCTGGCTAGCTATGCATCGAGTACAGCTGTTTCCTGTTTGAGTTTAACGTACCTTCCTACCTACCTAACAGGAAAAAGAAAATGAGTTGTACTTTAAGGAGGTTACCTCATTATCTGTAAGTTTTTGGTAAGCCGCCAGATGAATGTTAGCGAGGTTTAGTAGCCTGATGTTGCCGACGAGACAGACTCTGCACAAAGCCATGGCACCTTCATTCAACCAAAGCATTCAAAGGCACTTCGTATCACGAATTCACGATGGTTCTTTAAAACTCTTTTCTTTTAGTAATAGTTAAATTATGAACTGGAAATCTTTGACTTTTTTGTATTCATATAATTGGCAATCGTTAAATCCACCACTCCCGTTGCCAGTTTGACAGTATGAATTACAGAAACAGACTTAGACGAAACAGAATTGACAAAGAGATGTCAGTTTTGATAGTTGAAATAACAGATCTAGGTAAAATGTCCACAACATAGATTTATAATACTATAGATTGCCTACGAGCGTATACCCGAGCAAGACGGACAACAAGTACATACAATTTATGGGTTGCCACATCATACTATTTTCACCCAACCAAGCATAAGCTATGATGTCGCCGCGGCTCCAGTTGTTTGTTTAATGATGTTTAATTAAAGCTAGTTTCTGCAGTTTAATAGTTTGTACCCTCCTCTAGGTTACGCTATTTTAATATCTTCTAAGGAATGAGCTAGAAAAAAGCCTACACAGCTCAGTTGGTAGCCTTCTGCGCCGTAGGCCGTGGGTTCAATCCTACAGAGAACAAACATTTGTGTGATGTGATACTAGACGTTTGTTCTCTGCCTGGGTGGTTGTGATTTGGCTTATTTTGGAGCTATATAGTGCTGTGTGGAGCGTCCACGAATATTTATAAAAAATAAAATAAAAAAACAGGGCGAACTGGCACTAAGCTGGCATTTTAGACATTGACATCAGAACCCTAGGCCCCGCGAGCTAGAGTCCTGGATTTTCCTAGTGAGGGGGACAGAGCTAGCTAGTGGTGCTATTCTTCACATTCTACCACCTACCAATACTTTAACTATGTTACTGCACCAGCTAGGTAAAATTTTTATGAATAAAAAACAATTTATTTATTTATCATTGATTTATTTATTCTACATCCCCCCTACTCATCAGAAACCGTAATTCAAAAAGTTAATTTATAACGCGTGCTTCAATTTTAAATTAAGTAGGTATAAACAATACATCTTAACAGGAGTAAGCCAGCTTATGCTAGAGCTGACCATAAGCCTGAGCAATGCCACCACTTTGCCCTGAAGCGCGAAGTGGTGGCATTATGAATACAGCTATCCTCAGAACATCACTATGAATATGTCATAAATACATTAAAATTTATCACGTGTAAGTACGTATTTATTTATTAGACGATAAATATTTAATAGTTTGTACAAAACAATTTCGACTATTTCATACATAGAATATTTACTTAATTCAACTTTTTAAAGCAAGATATTTGAACATACTTTTTATATCCAGAAAAAAAGAGGAGATACCGTTTATGTTGAAATAGCCCAAAAGTTTTTTAGTCCGTAAGTTTCCTGCCTGTTCTTCTAGGCTTTGGTCGCGCGCGAGGAACTGGCGGTACATTCACCTATTACCAATTTAAGACGTTTCAAAGAGATCCTTGTGATTGTACTGAATAAAGACCGTTTTGCTTTTGATTTTGGAGCTTGGTGACCTGGAGCTTGGTAACCCGTAGCTTTAACCCACCAGCCCAAAGTAGTTGCATCAATCTGTAAACAAACATGTTATTATTAGGCATATGTAGGTATTTAATCATAATACGCGATGGTGGTCTCAGACATAAAATAACTACCAACTTCTCATATGAAAATCGTGAGGAGACTTAAATTATTAAAATGTAACGCAAAGCTAAAAAAATAAATTAAATGAAATTAAAATATATGTACCTACTACCTATACCTATATTATATTTTTTTTCATTATGTACTAAGTCAAACAAACCTTATTTCTTTGAATAAGATAATAATAAATTGCGACATTGTCATTTTTTTCTAGATTATTGTGTGTATTTGAACTTATCCTAACATATCAGAGTCGAATCCACCCTAAAGTTGTTCGTTTCCCAACATTTTTGGCAAATAGATTTTGTTTTAGTTGGCAGCCCGAAAGATCGTATAACCCAGCCAAATTATGTTTCTATAGAACTGTATCGGTTTGAATAGCCATGTCATTTGTGTGGTTTATAGTAACCTATACTCAATTTTACAAAATAATTAAATTCTAGAAATCTACTATGATATGCGATAGAAAGTAAACACAACCGTTAAATGATTAATTGTGGACACAGTGCATTCTCCGTTTTATAGTTTAATTGACAAATAGAACATAAAAGTGCTACTTACCGAAGGAAGCTTAATTTTCAGTTTTCCGAGCTGTATCATTATCACAGCCTAAAATACTACAATGCACCACATTAGTAACTTAACTCTACGTATACTGGGACCTAGGCACACACTATTTTCAAAGAACTTTGGCACTAAACACCTTAAAACTCACAAGCACCAAGCGGTTTGTTTAGCACCAAACTTGGTGCTAAACAATCAAAAACGTATACGCAGAAAGGGACAGAACATTTATATTATATTTCTCTCACTCATAGGTATAATTTGTATTATTGCGTCTCTCTTACTCTTGGTATTATTATTTGATGCTCTATCTATTGTATCCTTGATCTAAGGTCCACAACATAGATTTACTTGATCTAAGGTCCACAATGTCCAAATTACAGAAAAAAAAATATTTTTATATAAGCGCGCCCATGGAGGAAATATCATAGTGGACATTTTCATCACATGAGTCATACATTTATTCTTAATTAGGAAATGTAGATGATTTTATAAAACGGTCGGTCTTTCGTCAAATGTTTTCACATAATATTCAACCATGTAACTTAATGATTCTAAAAAGATAATAATTACAAGCATAATTTCATTATTATTCTACTGAATCCAGAAAACATCGATGTGTAAATAATTTTTTCCATGATTTTTACGCATGCATCGTTAATTCAACTATCAAAACTGACATCCCTCCCATACTGAACTGACATGACATCCATACATCATAGATTTAAAATACTTTAGATTGCCTACGAGCGTATAACCGAGCAAGACGGACAAAAAGTACATACAATTTATGGGTTGCCACATCATACTATTTTCACCCAACCAAGCATAAGCTATGATGTCGCCGCGGCTCCAGTTGTTTGTTTAATGATGTTTAATTAAAGCTAGTTTCTGCAGTTTAATAGTTTGTACCCTCCTCTAGGTTACGCCATTTTAATATCTTCTAAGGAATGAGCTAGAAAAAAGCCTACACAGCTCAGTTGGTAGCCTTCTGCGCCGTAGGCCGTGGGTTCAATCCTACCGAGAACAAACATTTGTGTGATGTGATACTAGACGTTTGTTCTCTGCCTGGGTGGTTGTGATTTGGCTTATTTTGGGGCTATATAGTGCTGTGTGGAGCGTCCACCAATATTTATAAAAAATAAAATAAAAAAAACATGGCGAACTGGCACTAAGCTGGCATTTTAGACATTGACATCAGAACCCTAGGCCCCGCGAGCTAGAGTCCTGGATTTTCCTAGTGAGGGGGACCTAGTGGTGCTATTCTTCACGTTCTACCACCTACCAATAGTTTAACTATGTTACTGCACCAGCTAGGTAAATTTTTTATGAATAAAAAACAATTTATTTATTTATCATTGATTTATTTATTCTACATCCCTAGTCATCAGAAACCGTAATTCAAAAGGTTAATTTATAACGCGTGCTTCAATTTTAAATTAATTGGTATAAACAATACATCTTAACAGGAGTAAGCCAGCTTATGCTAGAGCTGACCATAAGCCTGAGCAATGCCACCACTTTGCCCTGAAGCGCGAAGTGGTGGCATTATGAATACAGCTATCCTCAGAACATCACTATGAATATGTCATAAATACATTAAAATATATCACGTGTAAGTACGTATTTATTTATTAGACGATAAATATTTAATAGTTTGTACATAACAATTTCAGATGAGAATATTTTCTTAATTCACACTTTTTAAAGCAAGATTTTTGAACATACTTTTTATATCCAGAAAAAAAAGCGGAGATACCGTTTATGTTGAAATAGCCCAAAAGTTTTTTAGTCCGTAAGTTTCTTGCCTGTTCTTCTAGGCTTTGGTCGCGCGCGAGGAACTGGCGGTATATTCACCTAGTACCAATTTAAGACGTTTCAAAGAGATCCTTGTGATTGTACTGAATAAAGACTTTTTTGATTTTGATTTTGGAGCTTGGTGACCTGGAGCTTGGTAACCCGTAGCTTTAACCCACCAGCCCAAAGTAGTTGCATCTTTGGGAAATCTGTAAAACAAACATGTTATTATTAGGCACTAGCGGCCTCTCCCAGCTTCGCATGGGTCATAAATTTTTTGAACATTTTAGGATAACTTAGACCGTGGGTTCGAGCCTCGTGTCTACTTATTTCATACGCTCTTCTCCTTGAGTGTCGCACCCCGTGCGTGACCGGGGACCCGTTAACATTTTTAATTTCGTCATATCTTTTGAATGGAATGTCCGATTTGAAAAATTTAAGAAGTAATCTATAGGTATTGAAACCGTCTTAATTATAAAATTTTTGATTTATTTGGATAAGGATTAATACCAAGGTATAAATAAAGAGCCTTTTCTAGCGGCGGCATTTCAATTAGTTTTTTATAATAAAAGAACACTTATTGTGACATAACTATAATAGTTAGACATATGCTGTCGCGACATTTTTTGTAGATGATGACGTGTTCTACAACATCGTAGTACATTATTTTGTTCTATCATCAATAGTTTTCGCAGCGCACGCGATGTCATGTTTTTATTTTCTACCTTGGGTTACATTATTGGAGTTTTAGTAAGGAACCCTGATTTTTTTGAAAATATAATATAGCCTATGTTACTCAGGGATAATGTACCATTCTAATGGTGAAAGAATTTTTGAAATCGGACCAGTAGTTTTTGAGCCTATTCGTTACATACAAAAATACAAAAAAACAAATCTTACCTCTTTATAATATTAGTGTAGATGTAGATGTGTAGGTATTTAATCATACTACGCGATGGTGGTCTCAGACATAACTACCAACTTCTCATATGAAAATCGTGAGGAGACTTAAATTATTAAAATGTAACGCAAAGCTAAAAGAATAAATTAAATTAAATTAAAATATATGTACCTACTACCTATATAATATTTTTTTTCATTATGTACTTAAGTCAAACAAACCTTATTTCTTTGAATAAGGTAATAATAAGTTGCGACATTGTCATTTTTTTCTAAATTATTGTGTGTATTTGAACTTATCCTAACATATCAGAGTCGAATCCACCCTAAAGTTGTTCGTTTCCCAACATTTTTGGCAAATAGATTTTATTTTAGTTGGCAGCCCGAAAGATTGTATAACCCAGCCAAATTATGTTTCTATAGAACTGTATCGGTTTGATTTGAATAGCCATGTCATTTTTGTGGTTTAAAGTAACCTATACTCAATTTTACAAAATAATTAAATTCTAGAAATCTACTATGATATGCGATAGAAAGTAAACACAACCGTTAAATGATTAATTGTGGACACTGTGCATTCTCCGTTTTATAGTTTAATTGACAAATAGAACATAAAAGTGCTACTTACCGAAGGAAGCTTAAGTTTTCCGAGCTGTATCATTATCACAGCCTAAAATACTACAATGCACCACATTATAAACTTAACTCTACGTATACTGGGACCTAGGCACACACTATTTTCAAAGAACTTTGGCACTAAACACCTGTAAACTCACAAGCACCAAGCAGTTTGTTTAGCACCAAACTTGGTGCTAAACAATCAAAAACGTATACGCAGAAAGGGACAGAACATTTATATTATATTTCTCTCACCCATAGGTATAATTTGTATTATTGCGTCTCTCTTACTCTTGGTATTATTATTTGATGCTCTATCTATTGTATACTTGATCCAAGCCATACATAGATTCATCCATGACAAAAATCTATGATTCATCATCATCATCATGAGTCATCTACATTTCGACCATTTTCTAGGAAATGCGGATAAGAACCGAACTTTTGTTCTTTGTTCTGGCTTCGTCTTCGCGAGCAACTTCTCACGAGTCACGTGGTTTTGCCTCGAAAGCCATCTTCTCGGTGACTTTTCAGAGGCTTTTCGTTGGCCTTTAAAGCTCACGGTGGTCTCTCCGTGTCAATTTTTTTTTTATTTTTTTTTTTTTGTTCTTGCTAACAATCAATAGCAAGCAGTTTGTCTTTAAAAGATCGAGTAAAAGTAGGACAGGTAACATAATACGAGGTGTGTCGTCATCGGTCTATAATCTGCAGAGACCTTCAGCTAATAAAAATAAACCTTGTGAAAAATTTATAAGTGTGGAGTGTTCTGATTTATAATAGGTTTCAAGTATGTTGAATATGAATAGGTACATACAAATGATCATATTTAAAAAAATGGTACCTACATACTTACCCACATCGTACAGACTAATGAGTGTATGTTTAGGGATTCATTTTCTGACATTTTAGGAAGCAACATAGCTTTTTCATTTTATTTGTTTTTCTAGTGTTATTTTGAGCTGTGTTGTGTAATTTCGGTGGTATTTTAACCAACATTACTTGAGGTTTTAACACAAAGTGTAAACATTTGGAATGAAAGTGTATTGTGATATCCTGATTTGACCGAAAATGTATCCAATGTTTTGAAGAAAACCGCCACCATTTTCTTCAAAACAAATGACGGCCGACTTGACTATAGACTGACTTGACAAAAAAGTATTTATTCAATACAAATCAAATCACTTGACACTGGCAAGATTGTCTGTCGAATGACAGACAGGAGCCATAAACGGAGAGAAGAAGAAGAGTGTATGTTTAAAGAGTAGTAGAGCTCTTTGTGAAGAGCTCGTCCGGGTAAGTACTACCACCACACCTTTTTCTGCCGCCAAGCAGCAATGCTGTGTTTCGGTTGAAGAGTGTGGTTGCCGGTGTAATTAGAGGCACATGAGGCTTAACATCTGTATGCCTCAAGCTGATGGACGCAGGGCAGTGCATCGTAGGGCACGTTCCTATCGTGCGTGACTTACGAGGCAATGCTTTGTTATAGGTGATGGTTACCACTTAACATCAGGTGGGCCATCTGCTTGTTCCATCAGCTGGTTGTATAAAAAATAAAAAATGCATTATTTCCATGATTCCCCCAGTCTCCTTATAGTCTGGTTAACACAGAGGGAAACCCACAACCTACGTGTGTTAATAAATTTACAATATAGGTACCTATGTACTTACATTATTAATAGATACATAGACTAAATACATGACCTCATATTCACACCAGACAACCCAGTTTTCTGTTGATCCAAAACGAAAGATTTGAAACGATTTCTAAAGTAAACTTGTATTTTAAGTTGTAAAGGAGGTGAAATATTATTCCAATCCATCACTCGGTTGCCTGAGTAGCGAAAACTCCCCCGAAATGCGACGGTTTTGTATTTACTATAGTGCAGCAGATTCCTTGTAGACCTTAGGTACTCTGGCTTACGGCCCGTTCACACATGTCTCCGTTTTACTGTTCCGTTTTATCGTGTACGTTTTTTTTTCGTCGATGGCGTATGTAGTTGTATGAGCGACTTCACACATGGCACAGTATTCTGTATACAGTAAAAAATATCGTTCCGTAAAAAAAATACATTCCGTTTTGTCATCGAATACTGGACGACGGAACAGTAAAAATATACGGATACGTAGAATTTTAACGGATAGATACTGTGTGCGTGGCGGGCGGTGTGTGCGGGGTGTAGGAGGGGGAGTGATGCGACAGGTTTTGTTTGTTTGACTCACATTTTTTATTGTAGATTCCTAGAGAACGCGCGCGTGCATTGTGTGTCATAATTATTATTAATCACTGATCAACCATGTCAACCAAGGAGTGGGAAAAGGTAAGGCTGCGTTTCCATTGACGCGGAGCTGGGCGGAGCGGTGCTTAGCGGTGCATGAATTGTCCAATCACTATGCTCGAAATCTCCGCTCTGCTTCAATGGAAACAGCACGAGCGGAGCGGGGCAGAGCTGAACGGATATAAAATAAGCGAGGTGATGCGGAGCGGAGGACAGCGGGGCGGTGTGGAGCGGAGGACAGGGCGGTGCGTTGCGGAGGGTAGCTAGGTATATTTATGTTAATGTGATCTAAAATAAAGCACATACATCTAAATACATACATAGAATTAACATTTTTTATTTGCAGAACAGAACGAAACTCTCTCTCACTCTCGAAACTAAGGTAGCAAAGGTCGCGCAAAGTAATTTGAGCGCTAGCGCTGTTGTAGCTAGGTCGCAATTCGAACGTTTCCTATCAGGGAGTGCGTAGTGGACGAACGGGAGAGCGAAGCGGCGAGGTGCGGACCGGGGTGCGGGGGTGGGTGTATGACTCGCGCCACGATTCGCGCGCAGTGCGTCATAGTAGTTATCAACGTTACGTCATAGGTGCAACACGTATCCGCACCGCACCGCCCCGCTCCGCTCCTCTCCGCTCTGCTTCAGTGGAAACACTCACCACTTTTCACCGCTATTCTCCGCACAGCTCCGCGTCAATGGAAACGCAGCCTAATAGACAAGGAAATGTTAATTAGTTTGGTGGAAGATAGGCCAGTCCTTTGGGACAAGACGCTGGATAAATACAAAGACAATACTGCAAGTATCGCAGGTTGGCGCGAAATATGCATTATTCTAATGGAGGATTTTGAGGCTATGGAACAAAGACAAAGACAAGAGTTCGGTAAGTGTCTGATTTATTATTTGATTACATTCTAAATAGCTTCATCCTGCCATGGAACTGATCCAGCTTCGGACATGAAATAGTTCACGAATTCTGTTCGAACTAAATTAGCAGTATTACCACCTCGTGTTCTTACTTCATGGGGTAGGTTTTCGTAACTAAATTCTTCAGATATGTTATTATCACTGTTTGAGCCCTCCTTGTCCCTTATAAAGTTGTGTAGAACAGTACATGCCTTAACAGTCCATACAGCTGTTGTTTTATCGATGTCTAGAGGCCGATGGAATATTCTCCACTTATTAGCTAAGATACCGAAGGCACATTCAACGTATCTCCTAGCTCTAGTCAAACGATAGTTGAATATTCGCTTATTTTTGTCCAGATGCGTCCCGCCAAACGGCCTTAGTAAATTTTCGTGTAAACCGAAACCTTCGTCTCCAATGACCACATAAGGAACTCGCGTTTCTGAGTCTCTTGTTAATGGGCATGGTGCTGGTATTTGTAGACTGCCGTCTAGCATCATTTTCCAAAATGTTGTCTCCTTGAATATTGATGAATCGCATTCTTTTCCATAAGATCCGACACTGACGTATACAAAGCGATAGTCAGAGTCTACGATCGCTAATAATATGATGGAAAAAAAATCCTTGTAATTGATATACAGTGAACCGCTATTTAGTGGTTTTTTAAGTCGGATATGTTTTCCGTCGACAGCTCCGAGACAGTGGGGAAAATTAGCTTTTTTGTTAAATCCACTTGCTATCTGTTCCCATTCGTCGACTGATGTAGGAAGTCGCATAAATTTTTCACTTAAATTGTTCCATATGCATCTTGAAACTTCTTTAATAATGTTGCTAATAGTCGATACACCAACGCGATAGGTGTAATGAAGATCTTTAAATGAACATCCGGATGCTGCATACCTGAAAATAAAATTAATTGTATTATTACTTGTTTTAGGAAAACTTGTTATGAAAAAGTGGAGACAGATGAGAGATGCCTGGGTGAGAACACTAAAAGATAAAAAGAATTGCAAGACGTCTGGTTCCGCTGTCTCAAACACGAAGCCCTACAAATACCATAATCAGATGCTGTTTTTAAAAAAAGTATTCGCTGCTGGTGAAACGCACGAAAGCGTCTCTGCTAAACAAACTAAAGAACACACCGAAGATGACACCACGACATCGAATGGACCTACAAACGAAGATGACAGTGTGACTACAATGACACAACTTGACAATGACAGTCAAAAGGACAAACAAAATCTAGCCCCCCCGCCAAAACGCAGAGCACCAGCCAAAAGAAATTTTAATGAAATTGATGCCAAAATGATGTCTTACATTGACTATCAGATAAAACCGAAGAAAATTGAGCAGGATGATCGCAATTTATCATAATAAAGGTATTTTGGCATCCTTGGCTTTGCTTGATGATGACCAAACTTTGGAATTCCAGACAGGGGTGTTAAACCTATTACAAAATATTAAACGTAGGAGAGTTGGCCAGTCAACTTATGACTGGTCAGCCTATACACAAACATCTGGTGCTAGTCACTATCAATCGCAGGGCTATTTTAGCAGACCACAGCCTACTGATATTGCACTATCGCCAGTACAACCTGTATACAGTGATGCTAGCAGACCACAGTCTACTGATAGTGCATTATCGCCATTACAATCTGTATACAGTGATGCTACGTTAGATCTGTCTGAGTTTTAAAAATAAAAGTACGTACCTTAAAAATATCGCTAGTTTTTCTTCGGGGCAGATACTTTTCCTCCAACGAGTATCTTGCTTTTTTAAATCCTTTTCCAATAGTTTAAGAAGTTCATCAAAAGTAGACATTGACATACGAAAGTAATTGAAAAATTTCGATTCATCACCTCGTAACTGACTCATAAGTAAACTGTAAGCACCCTCTCTAGATCTTTGGGCCATAAGTGGATGCTGCCAATAACGTCGAATCTTCCTTCTCCGACGATAGTACCAATACAACACGACAGCGTCCATCCTTGTAGAATAGCGGCGGTATACTGCGAATTTTCTGTTCACACATCGCATCCAGTAATGATGGATCCGTTGAACGTTATACGGTGTCTATGTGTGAACAGAGCATAATTTTATGACGTATCCGTTAAAAACGTACCAGTAAAACGGACTCCCATGTGTGAACGGGCCGTTACTGGACATCATAACGCAGTGGACCAGTACAGTACTGCCATATGTCAACGCCTACGTGATTCCATTCAAAGTAGAAAAATCAAAAAATTCCTGATTTTAAATAAAAGTTAAAGCTTTTATTTAAAATCAGGAATTAAATAAAGAAACAGTTTTTAACTAAATTAAGAACATGACTTTCAAACCAAAGCAAACTATCAAAACATATTCCTAGATTTCTGACTTCATTCACCTGATTGACTCTCTGACCTCAAATATTTATGTTAAGAGTTTGCCCCTTGATCTGCCCAACTACACTTTGTGAGCCTAGTACCATAAACTTTGACTTGGATGGGTTCAGAACAGGGCATTACTCTGTGACCAGACAGATATATGGTTGAGATCATCATTGATCTTGTTCAATTCACAATGAACATCTTTGGGGTACATGGGTAAATACAACTGAACATCATCATTCCACAAAGGTGGAATTTACAGTGTTTTATGTGCCAGCAGATATCAGCACTATAAATAATGAATAGTAGCGGCCCAAGAATTGACCCCTGTGGCACACCACAAACAATTTACTAAGCAATGATGACAGTTGAGAACCATCATCTCTAGTGATCCGTACAAACTGAGAATGGTTTCTTAGGTAGCTGTCAACCATCCAATCGATGAATCATCAACACCATAGTATGCCAGCTTAGAAAGAAGTACTATGTCTATTCAAACTATTTTTTTTATTTATTAAAAAAATATTTACATCTGTTTCAGGAATATGGCTTTTCTCAAATGTGAATACGCATAATATGTCTTTTCAAATAGCCTTTAATAGAGAATGTCTTAGCACATCTATGGCATGAATATGGCTTTTCTCCAGAGTGAATTGGCATGTGTTGATTTAAATTATATTTTTGAGCAAATGTCTTATCACATTTGTTGCAGGAATATGGCTTTAATCCAGCGTGAATTGGCACATGTCTTGTCAATTGTTGTTTAAAAGCAAACGTCTCATCACATGTGTTGCATGAATATGGCTTTTCTCTACAGTGGATTTGCATGTGTTTATTCAAATTTTGTTTAAGAGTAAAGGTCTTATCACATTCGTTGCAGGAATATGGCTTTACTCCCATGTGAATATGCATGTGTTCATTCAAAGCATGTTTTTGAGTAAATGTCATATCACATCCGTTGCAGGAATATGGCTTTTCTCCCGTGTGGATTAGCATATGAATATTTCAACTTTGTTTTTGAATAAATGTCTTATCACATCCATTGCAGGAATAGGGCTTCTCGCCAGTGTGTATTCTAACATGTCTTGTCAAATGTTGTCTTTGAGTAAATGCCTTATTACATCTGTTGCAGGAATAGCGCTTATCGCCAGTGTGAATTCGCATGTGTAGATTCAAATTTTTTTTTTAAGTAAATGTCTTATCACATTCTTTGCAGAAATATGGCTTTTCTCCCGTGTGGATTAGCATATGTTTATTTAAACTTCTTTTTTGAGCAAATGTCTTATCACATCTGTTGCAGGTATATGGCTTTTTGCGATTGTGAATTCTCACATGTCTTGTCAAATGTTGTTTTAGAGTAAATGTCATATCACATCTGTTGCAGGAATATGACTTTTCTCTAGTGTGAAACTTCAAATGTTTCACCATGTCACATTTTCGGTGGAATATTCTGTTACATAAATCACAGATAAAATTTGAGTGCATATTATTAATATCAGCATTGACATTATTATCACTTTCTAGAACTGTTTCTTTGAAATCATCATTAATATCAATATCTTCGAGAGACTCTAATTTGGCCTCCTCTATGTTATATTCTTCACATTCAAAGGTTTCTTCTTCATTATTCTCAATTTTTGGTTCATCTTAAACAGCTACAGGAGTACTTGAAGTAGTGTCTGTATCTCCTAAAGACCAGTGCACTGTTGAGGCCAAGGATAAGTTCAGTACTACATTCAGAGGTTGCACTATCAATGCATTGTGTGTCACCTGAAACAACCACAAGATAATTGTCTTATAAACTCCTTTAATACATAAATTAATTTACTGGGTAAGTGGCTTGTTTTACCTGGGCGCCATTGTGCAGCAGATCTTGTAGGATTCTGTTGGATTTGCAAGCCATCTCGGAGAACATATGGAACCTCTGCAGCTGCCAGTGACAGACATAGCACACTGTGCTTGGCATGTCACAATCATTTTTTATGTTATGCTCTAACATATACTTACAGAAAAAGAACAATTTCATAATTTTGTTAATGTTTATCTTTCGAAACCATAAGCTAGTACCAAAGTCGTAAAATGAGCCTTCACCCTGGCTAGCGATGCATTGAGTTCAGTTGTTTCCTTTTTGAGTTTAACGCACAGAACATTATTACTCAAGACGGTTTAACGTACCTTCCCACATAACAGGAACAAGAAGATTAGTACTAAAGAGGTTACCTCGTTATCAGTAAGTTTTTGGTAAGCCGCCAGGTGAATGTTACTGAGGTTTAGTAGCCTGATGTTGCCGACGAGACAGACTCTGCACAAAGCCATGGCACCTTCTTTAAGCATTCAAAGGCACTTCATGACACGATAATTATTTAGAACTCCATCAAATCCTTTAAAACTCCAAATTATTTTCTTTACAACTGGAAACCAATCTTTGATTTTGATTTGTATATTTTATTTTAATAGACGAACGTTATTTAAAGGCGGGACTTATTTATAATATACCGAATTTACAAATGGCGGACTTTTTGTTTTGACAAATCTGATATTTCTACTGTCAAAAGAGTCAAAACTGACATTTCATATTATAAAATAGTGGTGAGGCATACGCTGACTCGAGACCCTTTTGCTGTGCACGCTGTGCAGCACACAAACACCTACATACCTAGGTCTAAGGTAGATCTGTTTAGCCCTATGGTTTAGCCATTTCCTTTCTCTTATTGTTTTGTATGTGTATGTGTTTTTTTTTAGAAAATACATAAATGACTGTCTATGGGCCTTATGCTCATTTCGAGCGAGATTATCTCACGGTAGAGATGACGTCATATCTCGTTCAATAATTCGTTGACCTTGCGTCTCGCATGAACTTTGTATGAGAAAATAGGGGAGTTAGATGGTGAGAATGGGGATAAATAGTTATCGAACGAGATATGACGTCATCTCTACCGTGAGATAATCTCGCTCGAAGTGAGCATAAGGCCCTATGTCTTTAACTATGTCTACCGCACCTCCTTTAAAAACCTGTCGTAATAAAAAAAATAGACATTTGAGTTATGTAGGTACTAGGTATGTCATCCGGTTCGATTTTTTATTTACTTACAATTTTACAGTTATTTTTACTGTCAGCGCCATCTATCGGCTCATTTCTTTCTTAGGAACTTGTCCATGTTGGGAACACATGCTGCTGCTTTATGGTCCAATCTTTTCATTGGTTGCTACCTTAGATAGTATTATAAATCTATGGTTGCTACTGTCTTCCAATCAGCGATCGATATCGATGGGTGCCAATAATGTACAACCATGGATTGTACAGCCGTGGAAAACACAGTCCGTGTTAAGTCTGTATTTTGTCAATGGATGGCTATCCAATCTATTGTAGATGAAGTATTGCTCTGTGGATAAAAGATAGATGTCAAGCGAGTTCGGTGCTAGATGGCCGTTAGGAATTAAATAAAATATCCTGATAAAATAATCTTTCGCTGGCAGTATGCCCTCAATATATCGATATATCTAAATGGTTATGGGCTATATTTGTGATATATAAAGAAAAACGGGCTAAAAATGCCAATTCTGAAAGAGGGAGTAAATTTTCAGACATGGAAATTTCGGTTAAATATACTATCATCAGATATGATGAAGTGCTTAGAAGCTATTTTTGAAAGAAAATCAGTTTTCAATAAATTACAACTGAAGAGAAGATTGCTTAATTTGAAATGTCAAAAAGATACAAAACTACAGGACCACTATCTAAGGTTTGATAACATAATAACAGAAATAGAAATTGGAGAAAGCATGTCGGAGTCCGATAAAGTGTGTCATCTATTATTAACACTGCCAGTTAATTATGAAAATGTAATAACATCACTAGAAACGATGTCAACAGAAAAGGAAATCACAATTGATTTTGTTAAAGCAAGATTGTTAGATGCTGAGATGAAAATGAAAAGTGTAAATGAAAATAGAGATAACAATGTAAGTACCGAGACAAGTTTTTCAACGGAAAATATAGTATGCTATAAATGTAAGCAAAAAGGACACAAAGCATATCAATGCAGGAGTAACCAAAGAGGTAGATACCATAGAGGTAATTTTTTTGGAAGAGGCAGAAGAGAGTATATAGGTAGACATGCAAACATTTCACAGTTAATTTTCACAGCATATGATGAAGCAATAAACATAAATGAGTACAAAGAGGATAATGTGATAGAGTTTATAATAGACTCAGGAGCTTCAGACAACATGATACAAGATAAATACAAAGATTTGATGACAGATATTAAAATATTGACAGTACCAGTAAAAATAAGAGTTGCGAATGGCGAGTATTTAGAGGCAAAAGAGAGAGGTATGGTAAAAACAGAAGAAAAAGGCAGATACGTAAGTATCGAAGCTTTAATTGTGCCTAATCTAGCACAAAACTTACTGTCAGTAAGTAAACTTGTTGAGAAGAATAGTAATGTAATATTTCAAGGAAATGTCGTAAAAATTATACAAAATAACATGCGAATTTATGGAGAAAAAGATGAAAAACTATATAAACTAAAATTGAAAATAAAAAGAGAGAATAAATGTTATACAACAACAAATGACACAAATCTATGGCATCAAAGACTAGGACATTTGAATAGAACTGGGTTGAGCACTTTAAAGTTACCTAATAGTGAGAAAAGATGTGATGTGTGCATGAGAGCAAAATCAACGAGATTACCATTCTATCCAGTAATAATGCCAAGATCAGAAAAAGTATGTGAACTTCTACACACTGATATCGCAGGTCCAGTAAATATACCTAGCATAAATGAAGAGAGATATTATCAGGTAATTGTAGATGATTATACGCATTTTGGTGTAGTATATCTGCTAAAGTATAAAGATGAAGCAACACAAAACTTAATAGAATATGTAAGATATATAGAAAGACAGAAAGAAAATAAGCTAAAAAGAATAAGATAATGGTAATGGTGGCGAATTTAAGAATAGAATAATGAAAGAGTTTTCAGTAAAAAACGGAATAAAAATGGAATTTACCAATCCATACAGTCCACAAATGAATGGAGTGTCTGAAAGGATGAACAGGACTGTATATAATAAGGCAAGAGCATTAATGATGGAATCCAACCTTCCGAAAGAGTTATGGGGAGAGGCCGTAACATGTGCAATGTATCAAATAAATAGATGTCCATCAGCAGCCATTAAATTTAAAACACCAGCAGATTTGTGTTATGGTAAAAATGATATAACAAATATGAACGTATTTGGATCAAAAGCATGGATGGTTGTATTGCCAAGAAGGTCAAAATTTGAAGAAAGAGCAACAGCTATGAGGTTTATAGGATATAGTCCAAATGGATATAGATTGTGGGATCCAGAAAATAATGAAATTAAAATCTCGAGAGATGTACATTTTGATGAAACGAATGTGAGATATGATGGAATAAGAGAAGGAGAAAGAGAAAATGAAAGGTCAGTAATATACAGAGAAATAGATGAAGAAGAATGCAAACCAAGTACATCAGGAGTAAAACAAAGAAAAGGTAAGGATGAGATTAAAGTTAGAGAACGTCCTACAGTGACTGAAAATGTTCAAGACAGTGATGATGATGATGATGAATTTGATAATGCAACTGAACAAGTGAAGGAAGTAGTACAAGAAAAATTACCAGAAGAAAAATATACAAGAAGTGGAAGAAGAGTTGTTAAACCAAAAGAACTACAAGAATATGAAACACATTATGCATATAGCGCAAATATGGAAGATGTACCTAAAAGTTACAGTGAAGCTATAAAAATGGGCTGCAATAAAGCAATTGTTAAAGAGAACGCATTAGAAAATATGAATACATGGACAAGGAAGGGTGTTAAGTCTAATGGTATTCATGTAAGCAGATAGGTAAAGGGATAAGTACTAATAGGGTGACCATGATGAGTTTTATTAGTTTGATAATAATTAGGGTCACCATAAGTTATTTTTGTTTTGACAAACTAGAATGTTAATTTGATTTGAAGTTTTTGAGAATATTTATGTGAGCGATTAACAGTGTTTGATTTTCAATAAAAGCACTATTAATCGAGGTGGGGTGTTAAGTCTGTATTTTGTCAATTATATTGCTCTGTGGATAAAAGATAGATGTCAAGCGAGTTCGGTGCTAGATGGCCGTTAGGAATTAAATAAAATATCCTGATAAAATAATCTTTCTCTGGCAGTATGCCCTCAATATATCGATATATCTAAAAGTCCGGGATTGATTTACATTTTGGTCGCATATTCCATGGCTGTGTAATCCAAGAGTGTAAATTCCAAGCCGTACAAAATTAGCACACCTTTGGAAAACATTATATGTGATTTTTTTTTTCTATTTAACAAACAAGTTTATAATATTTAAACTATGAAGCATTTGCAACATATTTTTGTCACGTTTCCTATGATTTTTTATTGTAATATTGCAATAATTTTGATTATTTTTGATACGGCCCTTGCACGATAGTGTAATAACGTTTTAGCATTTTTAGTGCTAAATTTAGCATATTTCTTGACTCTTTGGCATGAAAATTTTTCATTTCTTCTTCTCTCTATGGCTATTGCCATTTTTCATTTGGCTTAATGCATATTTTGGCATTTCAAATCAAAAGTCAATCTCAAAAGATTTAATAGGGGTATGGCAACTCTCTAAAGGAACCCACTTCCCCGAAATTCGTTTGTGATTGTTTTAACGTACGTATTCATAAAACGTAGGTACCTGAAGAAGTACTAAGACACATTCGTGGAGTAAAAGATACAATTACCGATGAGTGTGGATGTTGAAAGTGTCCCATCGACATCACAAGCCCAAACTGACGAACATGACGATGATTTAGGAATATTGTTTAATTTGGATTAATATGATTAAGGGCCGGTTTCACCATGCTCTGTTAGTTACTAATCAAGGATTAAAAGACCGTTAAATCTAATTCTAACTGTCAAACGCGTACATTTTGACATATTTAACGGCCCTTTAATCTATTGTTAATCTAACAGAGCATGGTGAAATCGGCCCTAAAGCGACCAAATGTATTCACCTTTCTTGTCTTTCATAACCGAATAACATCAAAAATGTTGCAAATTGTGTAAATAGGTACCTATAGTATTTTCGTTACCTCACTTAACACGCACGCATTTGAAATCGTGGGCACAGGTAGGTTGATAACAAAATTTGGATTTTTAGCATGTTTTTTAGCATTTTTGAAACAAGATTTAGCATTTTTTAGCATTATCTGGAGCAAGTTCTAGCATTTTCTCAAAATAAAAAACGGCAACACTGCGTGTTATGATTTGTGAAAAAAAAAGTCCGCCATTTGTAAAATCGGTCGAAAGAAATTATTATAAATCTATGAAAGAAATAGAAATAGGTGCCGCCGCGCCGTTCGCCGGAATAGGATTATGATTGATAGGATTAAAATAGGTAAAGAAACTGCTGAGATGAGGTAGGTAGTTTAAATAAGACAAAAATAAAGAATTAAGTAGCGTGGTAGTACCGAGGTAGGTCATGTAGAAGGCGACGATATGGCTTTATGCAGATTCTGTCTAGTCGGCGACATCAGACTCTTGGACCTTAGCAGAAGCCACCTGGAGCTTTACGGAAAACTTACAGATACAGCGGTATGTAACCTTCACTCATGTTGTACAAAATAATTTAAATGAGAATAAAATTCTGCGGATCAATATGAGGGAACACAGATCGGGGTTCACTTATGTATTAAGTGAACCAGATCTGTGTGATACTTGACACTAAAGTGGCAGTCATGATTTTATGGTCTTGTTTGATTATGTTTCAGCTCAACATTAAAACCGAGTATGACATGCCAAGCACAGTATGCTTTATCTGTCACCGGCAGCTGCAAAGGTTCCAAATGTTCTGCGAGATGGCTCGCAAATCCAACAAAATCCTACAAGATCCGCTGCAGAATGGTTCTGAGGTAAAGCAGGCTCCTTGTTACTCGTAATGGACTCCTGTAGGATCTAAAGTGGTCCATTATGCATGAGAGGTGATCTGGCTTAACTTGTAGCCAGCCTAACCCATCCCAAAAGCAATGATGTTTTGTAGGAGCTATGCTACTATAATACTACTGCAACAGCTTGCTTCATTAAGTAATTAAGGCTTATAGGATGATTTCTTGCTCTCAATTAGTCCCATGTAGAATGCCCCACTATCCGATCACCTTGCTTGCTCTGTCCTGTAGATCTTTGAATAATAAATGTAAAAATATTAATATTTTGGTAACATTAATATGTTCTGCCAGCCAGGGTTGTTATTTTAATTACTTGTAATTAAAATACTTAATTGAAATACAAATACATATTCGGTATTTGTATTTCAATTACTTCCTTAAAATGTAATTTGTAATTCATATTTCAAATACTTGACGCTGAGGTATTTTGTAATTAGTATTTCAAATACTTGAGGCTTCAAAATACATTTTAACATTAAAATATATTTAATCTTCATTAGGCGATTGTGAGTGTGAGTGTGAGATGAGAGTGTAATGATATTAGAGTATGACTACTACTATTAGAGTTGTCAACACTGAGATTGTTTTCTTTAGCAGGTTTCATTCACTCTCCAACAAGAGGCTGTTTGTCTGACAGTACATTCAAAAATCTAGTGTTCATGAAAGGAGACTTAATAGCATCTTGGCTTGTCCCCTGTCGGGCCAAGATGTTATATAGGTTGGCAGAATTAGCGTTAAATAAGTAGATTAAGTTTTGATACGAGATGTATTTTTTTTTGATGTTTTATTATAGGGCAGTGTGGTCGCTCAGCGACAAAGCCCTTCAAATAAATTAAAAATTTAAAATTAAAGGAAACTGATTACATAATCTTGTTTTCCCTTACTTTTCAGCCTGTGCTGGTCTAGATTACTTATTTTGTATTTCGAATTTCAATTTAAAATAGCTAAAATGCTGTATTTTGTACTTTATATTTCAAATACCTTACTTAAAGATATTTCATTTCATATATTAATTACTAGCGATACAGTAGTTTTAAATTTGTATTTCAAACTAAGGCACAAACTAATGGAGGCCTATACCCAGCAGTATGTAAAGTCGGGCTGTGGATGATGATAAATAAATATTGGTGGACATTCCACACAACACTATCCAGCCCCAAACTAAGCCAAAGCTATGGAAACCAGATAGCTGATATAATACTTTTTTTTGCAAATACATACATATAATCACTACATAGTATACTAGCGGCCTGTCCCAGCTTCGCATGGGTGGATATACATTTTTTGAACATTTTAGAACGTAGGCTCGAGTCTCGCGTTTACTTATTTCATACATTTGCACGCCCTTCTCCCTGAGTGAGTAAGAACGCGCCTCTTGGAACCGCGCGTTCACTAATAATATTTTAAAGCGAACTAAAATTTTTGAGTTCGTAATATCTTTTGAATGGAATGTCCAATTTGTAAAATTCATAGGTTTATCTATAGGTATTGAAACAGTCTTGAATACGAAATGATTTATTTCGATAAGGATTAATACCAAGGTACAAATAAAGAGCCTTTTCTAGCTGCGGCATTTCAATTAAATTTTTATAATAAAAGAACACTTATTGTGACATAACTATAATAGAAGACATATGCTGTCGCGACATTTTTTGTAGATAATGACGTGTTCTGCAAAGTCGTAGTACATTATTTTGTTCTATTATCAATAGTTGTCGCAGCGCACGCGATGTAAGGATTATTATGAAGCTGAAACTGGCAGCCAAATAGTAGCAGCCAAACATAAAAATCCAGGGCCGAATTAAGACTTACGAATATTATAATTAAAATTTCTAAACTTATCTATTTAACGCTAGGTGTTAGTTCTAGCAACAATTGTGATACTATTTATGCCCCGACAGGAGCAAAAAAACTTTACATAATACAAAATACTCCGACAACAGTTGTCTTCTTTTAGGAATTCTTTAGTTTTGGATTCTGCTCCCTCAAAATTCATGCTAACATCCATTAAAGACCTTCATTGGAAGGTGTCCAGTGATTTTCAGAAAATTCTGTCGTTGCAAGAGTAGGAAAAACAAAAAACGTTTATTTTTTTAAAGTTTTTTTTATAACTTTTGTTATTGATTCCGCTCCCTTAAAATTCATGCATACATCCATAACAGACCTTCATTGGAAGGTATCCAGCAATTTCCAGAAAATTCTATCGTTGCAAGAGTCCAGGAGATAGTAGCAGCCAAATCGAAAAATGACCTTTTTTTAAATATTTTATAACTTTTGTTTTTGATTCCGCTCCCTTAGAATTCATGCATACATCCATAACAGACCTCCACTGGAAGGTCTCCGGCAATTTTCAGAAAATTCTATGGTTGCAGGAGTCCAGGAAATCGAAAAAACCTTTTTTTTTTAAATATTTTATAACTTTTGTTTTTGATTCCGCTCCCTTAAAATTCATGCATACATCCATAACAGACCTCCACTGGAAGATCTCCAGCATTTTTCAGAAAATTCTATCGTTGCAGGAGTCCAGGAGATAGTAGCAGCCAAATCGAAAAATGACCTTTTTTTAAATATTTTATAACTTTTGGTTTTGATTCTGCTCCCTCAAAATTCATGCTTACATCCATAACAGAC
The DNA here is from genome assembly GCA_932294275.1 of Chloroclysta siterata. Taxonomy (NCBI): domain Eukaryota; kingdom Metazoa; phylum Arthropoda; class Insecta; order Lepidoptera; family Geometridae; genus Chloroclysta; species Chloroclysta siterata. Next base: position 7,958,593 of record OW028595.1, read on the forward strand.
CTGTACTGGAAGGTCCCTAGCAATTTTCAGAAAATTCTATCGTTGCAGGAGTCCAGGAGATAGTAGCTGCCAAATCGAAAAATTACCTTTTTTTAAATATTTTATAACTTTTGTTTTTGATTCCGCTCCCTTAAAATTCATGCATACATCCATAACAAACCTCCACTGGAAGGTCTTCAGCAATTTTTAGAAAATTCTACCGTTGCAGGAGTCCAGGAAATCGAAAAAACTTTTTTTTTTTAAATATTTTATAACTTATGTTTTTTATTCCGCTCCCTCAAAATTCATACTTACATCCATAACAGACCTACATAGGGAGGTCCCTAGCGATGTTCAGAAAATTCTACCGTTGCAGGAGTCCAGGAAATCGAATAAACTTTTTTTTTTAAATATTTTATAACTTTTGTTTTTTATTCCGCTCCCTCAAAATTCATACTTACATCCATAACAGACCTACATAGGGAGGTCCCTAGCAATTTTCAGAAAATTCTATCGTTGCAGGAGTCCAGGAAATCGAAAATACCTTTTTTTTTTTAAATATTTTATAACTTTTGGTTTTGATTCTGCTCCCTAAAAATTCATGCTTACATCCATAACAGACCTGTACTGGAAGGTCCCTAGCAATTTTCAGAAAATTCTATCGTTGCAGGAGTCCAGGAGATAGTAGCAGCCAAATCGAAAAATTACCTTTTTTTAAATATTTTATAACTTTTGTTTTTGATTCCGCTCCCTTAAAATTCATGCATACATCCATAACAGACCTCCACTGGAAGGTCTCCAGCAATTATCAGAAAATTCTACCTTTGCAGGAGTCCAGGAAATCGAAAAAACTTTTTTTTTTTAAATATTTTATAACGTTTGTTTTTTATTCCGCTCCCTCAAAATTCATACTTACATCCATAACAGACCTACATCGGGAGGTCCCTAGCAATTTTCAGAAAATCCTATCGTTGCAAGAGTCCAGGAAATCGAAAAAACCTTTATTTTTAAATATTTTATAACCATTTCCTGGACTCCTGCCTGCAACGATAGAATTTTCTGAAAATTGCTAGAAACCTCCCTATGTAGGTCTGTTATGGATGTAAGTATGAATTTTGAGGGAGCGGAATAAAAAACAAAAGTTATAAAATATTTAAAAAAAAAAGTTTTTTCGATTTCCTAGACTACTGCAACGTTGAAATTTTCTGAAAAATGCTGGAGACCTTCCAGTGGAGGTCTGTTATGGATGTATGCATGAATTTTGAGGGAGCAGAATAAAAAACGAAAGTTATAAAATATTTAAAAAAAAAGTTTTTTCGATATCCTGGACTCCTGCAAAGGTAGAATTTTCTGAAAATTGCTGGAGACCTTCCAGTGAAGGTCTTTTATGGATGTATGAATGAATTTTTAAGGAGCGTAATCAAAAACAAAAGTTATAAAATATTTAAAAAAAGGTCATTTTTCGATTTGGCTGCTACTATCTCCTGGACTCCTGCAACGATAGAATTTTCTGAGAATTGCTAGGGACCTTCCAGTACAGGTCTGTTATGGATGTAAGCATGAATTTTGAGGGAGCAGAATCAAAACCAAAAGTTATAAAATATAAAAAAAAAAGGTTTTTTCGATTTCCTGGACTCCTGCAACGATAGAATTTTCTGAAAATTGCTAGAGACCTCCCTATGTAGGTCTGTTATGGATGTAAGTATGAATTTTGAGGGAGCGGAATAAAAAACAAAAGTTACAAAATATTTAAAAAAAAAGTTTTTTCGATATCCTGGACTCCTGCAAAGGTAGAATTTTCTGAAAATTGCTGGAGACCTTCCGGTGGAGGTCTTTTATGGATGTATGAATGAATTTTTAAGGAGCGTAATCAAAAACAAAAGTTATAAAATATTTAAAAAAAGGTAATTTTTCGATTTGGCTGCTACTATCTCCTGGACTCCTGCAACGATAGAATTTTCTGAAAATTGCTAGGGACCTTCCAGTACAGGTCTGTTATGGATGTAAGCATGAATTTTGAGGGAGCAGAATCAAAACCAAAAGTTATAAAATATTTAAAAAAAAAAGGTTTTTTCGATTTCCTGGACTCCTGCAACAATAGAATTTTCTGAAAATTGCTGGAGATCTTCCAGTGGAGGTCTGTTATGGATATATGCATGAACTTTCTGGGAGCGGAATCAAAAACAAAAGTTATAAAACATTAAAAAAAATAAGGTTTTATCGATTTCCTGGACTTTTGCAACGATAGAATTTTCTTAAAATTGCAGGAGGCCTTCCAACAAAGGTCTTTTATAGATAGAAGCATACATTTTGAGGGAGCGCGATCAAAACTAAAAGTATTTTTTTTTATAAATATACGTTTTTTCTATTTCCTGGACTCTTGCATCACTATAACCATACACCCATACACCATACATCATTAAGATACTATAGCTGACATATAGTTACAGAAATTTCAATTTTGAAATGGTAGTTCACACTTAGTCCGGCCCTGGACGTTTGGCTGCTACTTTTTGGCTGCCAGTTTCAGCTTCATGGATTATTTTTTCTAGCTTGGGTTACATTATTGGAGTTTTAGTAAGGATCCCTGACTTTTTTAAAATATTATATAGCCTATGTTACTCAGGGATAATGTAGCATTCTAAAGGTGAAAGAATTTTTGAAATTTGTCCAGTTGTTTTTTAGCCTATTCATTACATACAAAAATACAAACGTAGAAAACAAAGTGTGATTCAAGAGGAAGGTTTATATGCATAATACAAGCATAATCTCTTAGGGATAACACACAATAACCGTGCGAAGCCGGGGCGGATCGCTAGTATTATATAACAACCAGACACAAAAGGCAGAGTTACTACCAACTGAGCTGTGAAGGCTGTCACATGATGATGATGAGTGTTTACCGATGATTAGTAATTAATGATAATAACTCATTTTCTGTCTATTAGTAGTGCAATTAAAAAGTATTACACAAAATAAATGTATATAATAATATTGTTCACATTGTATCATTGTAGGAGCTAATGGTAGAATGGAATAAATAAAATACTTAAATGATTGTTTTTTTTTTTTCAGGTAACACATAATGCACTGACAGTGCTACCTCGCAATGTTCTAAACTTATCCCTCACCCCACCAGTGCACCTATTTATTGGAGACTTGGATGCTATAAGCATAAGTACACCAGCTGCTGAAGATGAGCAAATACTTGAAAATGCTGAAGAAAAAAGAGAAGAAGAAACCTTTGAACAAGAAGAACCCCTTAAACAAGAAGAATCACTTATATTAGAAGGAACCCTTAAACAAGAAGAATCACTTATATTAGAAGGAACCCTTAAACTAGAAGAAATTGAAATTGAAGAGCCTATTTTACAGTCACCCAATTATGTAGAAATCAATTTTGATACAAATCCAACCCATAATGTTAATATGCATTCAAGTCTCTCTGCGCAACATTTGAAGTTACACAATCAAGAAAAGACACATATGTGCAACATATGTAATAAGACATTCTCAAGCAGGTATTATTTAAAAGTTCACGTCCATAATCACAGTCGAGAAAAGAAATATTCTTGCAACCAATGTGACAAGAAATTCCAAAGATCATATGATTTAAAATCACACATGGTTATTCATACCTGTGAAAAGAATTATGTCTGCAACAGATGTCATAAGAGTTTTGCTAAAAATAGTACTTTGAGAAGACATATGCTAATTCACACTGAACTAGAGCGTTATTCCTGTGACATATGTGATGCGAGATTCAGTATTAAGAGTCGTTTATTGAGCCACATGCTAAATCACACTGAAATGGAGCTATATGCCTGTGAAATATGTGAAGCGATATTCAGAATTAAAAGTAGCTTAATAAGTCACATGCGTATTCACAGCGAAGAAAATCCATTGTATTGCAACAGATGTGACAAGAAATTCCAAAGAATGAGTCATTTCAATAGACACATGCTATCTCACACAGGTGAAAGGCCTTATGCCTGCAACATATGTCATAAAAAATTTGCCAGAAATGGTGGTTTGATAAGACATAATATGACAGTTCACAATATAAGCACACCATACACCTGTAACATATGTGATTTGAAATTCAGAACTAAAAGAAATTTGATAAGTCACAGGCAAACTCACACTGAAAATGAACATTTTTGTTATAAATGTGGTCGATCTTTTCCTGTATACAGTAAGCTCAGGTATCACATGCGAAGCCACTATATTGAAAAGACATATTCTTGCAGCCTATGTGATAACACATTCAAAACAAAAAAAAATTTAGTGAGACATACATACATACACACTGGTGAAAAGCCATATTCCTGTGATAAATGTGATAAGAAATTCGATTTAAAAGGTAATTGGAAGCGACATATGTTTATTCATACTGGGGTAAAGCCATTTGTGTGTAACGAATGTGATAAGAGTTTCTATTTTAAGAACAATTTGATAGTACACATTCAAATTCACTCGAAAGAGAAGCCATACCCCTGCAGTAGATGTGATAAGAAATTCAGACAAAAAAATGGTGCACTAAATCACATGAAGAGATATCACTGAGGGATAGCCATTACATCAGTCTCTGCATCGCTACTGAGCAGTAGTGTACAGATAAATAAAATAAAATAAATTAATATTGGTGGACTTTCCACAAACACTATCTTGCCCCAAACGTGCCCAAACTAAGCCAAAGCTTGTGTTATAACCGCTCGTACGTTTCGACATGTTGAAAGATATAAAATCACCTATTTGATTCCCTTGGCTTTGGCTAAATGTGGGCGAGATAGCGCTTTTTTTTTTAATACAGCCAGCTGATGGAACAAGCAGATGGCCCACCTGATGTTAAGTAGTAACCATCACCTATGACAAAGCATTGCCTCGTAAGTCACGCACGATAAGAACGTGCCCTACGATGCACTGCCCTGCGTCCATCAGCTAGAGGCATACAGATGTTCAGCCTCATGTGCCTGTAATTACACCGGCAACCACACTCTTCAAACCGAAACACAGCGTTGCTGCCTGGCGGCAGAAAAAGGCGTGGTGGTAGTACGCACCCGGACGAGCCCTTCACAAAGAACTCTACTAAAAACTACTACGCTTTGTGGAATTTCCACCAATATCTATTATTATTATTTATTGTACATATACTTAATGTAACGTATTCTATCTGGCATTCCAACGTAGGATACCCAACACTTAATAATAAAACACGTCAAAGTACCCTGCTGTACCACAGTTAAATCTAGCGCGGAGGGTACGAATTTTGTAACTTCTACTCATTTTATACGGCCAGGACCCTGGACCGACATAATTGATCTTCCCCCTGAAGCATTAGCCTGGCATGGTAATCTCAGAATTTACTTGTAAATTAGATTAGGTAAGGATGTACTAAAGTCGCTATAAACTCTCGCTGCAAACTCGGTCAGTGTTCAACCTAAAGTCGTGTTATACTCGAGCTGTCTCGGTCATAAATCATCGTAACACACGCATAAACAAAAGGATCGTCCGTTCTCCTAAGTGCGAGGAGAGAGAGCAATATTGCTGTCTCGTTCCGATAACTTATGACCGAGCCTGCAGCGAGAGTTTAACGCGACTATAGTGTAGTTGTTATATTTAGGTTCATGGATCGACATGAAGTTTAGTTTTAAATAGCTTTCTGTCTAGCATAAGTATTACATAAGTTTGATAAAAGAATGTGAACTATAATTTAAATTGAAATAAAATTATTAATAATCATAATTATAATGAAAGTAGGTATGTACCTTATTTAAATTCACTAATAAGATACCTTGTTGGTCATGATGTGTGTTATTTTATTATAATTGCTGATACCCACCATATGTTAAGGCGTAACCATCATCTATAAAGGCTACTACACACAGTACCGGCAAGCCGGCGGCATAAACCCGGCATATAAAAGACATACAAAGCCGGCGGCTTTGTATGCCGCCGGGTGCACGGCGGCTTGGCCGGCGGCTTGCCCGGCGGCATTGCCGCCGGCACTGTGTGTAGTAGCCTTAACAAAGCCTTACCTCGCTTATGACAGGAACGTGCCCTGCGTCCGTCAACTTGGGCATAGCCGGAATTTCACTGGAAAGCACACTCTTCAAACCGATAGGCAGCAACGCTATATTAGCATCGTGGTAGTAGGTAAGGTACCTATGCTATTAACTTGCAGTGTTGGGCAGTATTTGAATTACTTGTAATTCAAATACGTAATTGAAATACAACTAGTGGTTCGCCCCGAACTGAGATCTCGTGATGTGACCCGACGAACGCACTGAAACTTTGAGTAGGTGGTAGTCAGAGGCAAGTGCAAGCATTATGTTTGGCCTTTTTTCAGACTACCGCCTACTAACTTGGTACGGTAACCAAGTTTCAACTCTATTGGCCTATTTATTAATAATAAATAATAATAATAATTTATGAGAATTGAGTACCTCCGTAATTTATTTCAAGAAAAAAAAAAAAAGCAAAGGAACTGGCCGACCATTAGAAAAACCTTGATACCAACGAAACTCTTAGAGATGGGAGCTCTTGGATCGCTGGTTATCTCAATTTAACTCTTTTGTTGTATCTCAAAAACCGGGCATCCCAGAAAAAAAGTAAAAATTGTTTTGAAATGTCCAAAGAAAGCCCTTTCATATGACATGTAACTTGATTTTTTTATGTAACTTTTTTATTTTTGACCCCTTAAAAAACCCCATATCTTAATAACCCTTCATCCGATTTTACTCATATACTTACCAGTAAATTTCTCAAGTACAAGCTATCGACTTATCAAATTTCATGCAGATCGGATCAACGGTTCGAAAGTTATCGCCAGACAAACATACATACATACATAAAATGCCAAATCGCCCAAGTTGAAACTAAAGATCTTTGTTCGCTTCGCTCACTCGATCTAATTGATCGAGTGAGCGAAGCGAACGAAGATCTTAGTTTCAACTTGGGCGATTTGGCATTTTATGTATGTATGTATGTATGTATGTATGTATGTATGTATGTATGTATGTTTGTCTGGCGATAACTTTAGAACCGATGATCCGATCTCCATGAAATTTGATATGTCGATAGCTTGTACTTGAGAAATTTACTGGTAAGTATATGAGTAAAATCGGATGAAGGGTTTTTGAGATATGGGGTTTTTTAAGAGGGCAAAAATAAAAAAAGTTACATAAAAAAATCAAGTTACATGTCATATGAAAGGGCTTTGTTTGGACATTCCAAAACAATTTTTACTTTTTTTTTGGGACGCTCGGTTTTCGAGATAAAATTTAAAAAGTTAAATTAAGATAACCAGCGATCCAAGAGCTCCCATCTCTAAGAGTTTCGTTGAAATCAAGGTTTTTCTACTGGTCGGCCAGTTCCTTTGATTTTTCTTATTTTTTTTTCTTGAAATAATTTAAGGAGGTACTCAGTTCTCATAGCATGGTGACGACGACCAGGTCTGATGATGGAGCCAAGGTCTGTTCAACGGAACTCTTCAATAAATAGGCCAATAGAGTTGAAACTTGGTAACCATACCAAGTTAGTAGGCGGTAGTCAGAAAAAAGTCCAAAGATAATGTTTGGACTTGCCTCTGACTACTACCGACTCAAAGTTTTGATGCGTTCGTCGGGTCGCATCACGAGATCTCAGTTCGGGGCGAACTACTAGTATGTATTTAGTATTTGTATTTAATGTAATTTGTAATTCATATTTCAAATACCTGACGCAGAGGTATTTTATCTACCTTCATTTAGTGATCGTGAGTGGGAGTGAGAGGCGAAAGTGTAATGATGGTAAAGTAGCTACTCGATTACTTTTGTATTTCGTGTTGAAATTAAAAATAGCTAAAATACTTACTGTATTTTGTATTTTATATTTCAGATAACAAAGATAGTTTGTATTTCGTATTTAAATTACTTGCAATACAGTATTTTTTAATTTGTATTTCAATTTGAGCAAAGCATGTATTTTGCCCAGCCCTGTTATCTTGATAATCATAACATTAGGTAGGTACCAAAAATTATATAGAGTAGGTAAGACCAGGGTAGCGTAGGTTTAAATAATATGTAATGAAATATTTATTGTATGTAGGAATATAAGAGTACCTATTTATACGGTATAATGCTTGATAGTAAGGAGATATTAAAAAAATCGGCAATTTATATCTGGCATCCCTAATCCGCCCGTTCCCCGCCGGCAGTCGCTCACGATTAGGGATGCAAACATCATCGGAAAGAAAAACATCGATGTTTGAAAAAAAAATGTTGGTCGTGAAATAATTAATGTTTTCATTCTGTATTATAAAGTTTAAACATGTGAGTATAAACAAGGTCGGTAAGCTAGGTAAGACACGTGCTTAAGCAATATACAGAGTAGGTATAAACAATGTGCGCCTACTACCTACCCACGTTATCAGGAATAAAAGCCACAAAAATAAAAAACAGAATCAACTAACCAAATCTGTTTATTTACTCTAGCTTCAACTTACGAAGCAAACATTGGAAATAGTTGGAGTTTTAAATCGAAAACATCGCTTAAAATTACATCGATAGTTTCAGATTTTAGACGTTAGTGGCAAAAAACATCGATGAATTGACAATAATATCAATGTTTCAAATAAGATTACGAATATTTTATTGTAAAAAAATATATATTGTAAATATTTTATGGTACAAGCACCTAATGTTAAGTGGTAACCATCACCTATAACAAAGCATTGCCTCATAAGTCACGCACGATAGGAACGTGCTCTACGATGCACTCCCCTGCATCCATCAACTTGAGACCTACAGATGTTAAGCCTTATGTGCCGATAATAGCGCCAGCAACCACAATCTTCAAACCGAAACACAGCGTTGCTGCTTGGCGGCAGAAAAAGGCGTGGTGGTAGTACTTCCCTGGACGAGCCCTTCACAAAGAGCTCTACTACTCTTAAAAGTCTATTAGTCTTTTAAAACTTGAAAATAATGTCCAAATTGTATCGTTCAGTCACTGGCTGTTATAATAGTAGGTACAGATTAACTATGGTTATTTAGGATTTTTAAGTGCCAGCCGACGCAGTCATCCAATATTTTAAGCTTTCGATTCTATCTGAGTGAAGTTTCCAATAAAGTGAATCGATTTCAAAAACCGAATAGTTATTGCTTATGATCGATGTTTTAAAAAATCGATTTCTATCGGGCGTCCCTAATCCGCCCGTTCCCCGCCGGCAGGGCAGGGTCAGTCAGTCACTCACTTTGCGTTTTGTTCGAAACACGTATTACTTTTGTCTCGCGTACTATCTATCTATGGTATTAGTGCAATATTAGACTTAAACACTTGAAGATAATGACCAAATCGTATTGTTCTGTCGCGGGGTGTTCTAACCGATCAGATAAACTCGGGTTAGTTAGGTTTTTTAAGTTGCCAGCCGACGCAGACAGGTAAGAAATACATCATTATTTAATTTCTACTTTTTGCAGAAAGCAAGCAAGAAATCAGTGTTGCAATGATTTTCAATACCGGTAGGGTAATTTTGTTTTTGTTGACGCAAAATTAGCACTTCATAATAACAAAATATATAAAAAAAAAAATACAGTTTCTTACATGGAGGTAGTATATACCTACTGGAGGGAGCGATAAGACTTACATCCTTTTACAACTGTGTATCAAACAGTGATCATCTATCTTTTTTCTTCCGATGTAGCCTAGCTACGAGTAAAAGAAAAGAAGATGTAACTTCACTCACTCCATCTCACTCACTCACTGTCTGAGTAAATCGTGACCGTCAGTTGATGCAATGCTTTGACGTTCTAGAAAAACTCGGTAGCAACATTGCAATGTAGCGAAAGAAATAAGAAAATATTTAAAGAATTATTATTGTCTAGGCAAAATATATTTGAAAAGGTGAAAGTATGTCTTGTGAAGCTGTGTTTTGTGTATCAAAAACAACAAAAGGAGGAGTTAAAGACCCGGAATTGTCCTTTGATACGTAATATTCTTTTTCTATTTTCATGCTAAAAAAATACGTTTTTTCTCCCTTATAGACTGTAAGAATTACATTTTATTAGTACTAGTCATATTTTCCTATGTGAAAATGATGTAAACCCATTAATTATTGCAAAATAAAAATTATTGTTTTAGTCATCTGTTCTAGTGATGTACTTCCACCGACCAATTTAGCTTTATCGATAATATTTTATTTTCCGTTTTTGATATGAAACATCTAATGCAGTGGGTCAGACCGGCTGTTCTGTTGTAGTTTCAATTTTTCACACCATATAGGCGTCTCGCGACGGCTCAATTTTTGTTAAATTTTACATTATTTTTTTAGGTTCTTATAAATGCCCAGAATGAAGACGGGAGTGGATAAAAGCTGTTAGGCGTGAAAACTGATAGACTACAAAATTTTCATATGCATGGACGAAATGGCCATAAGAAAGTGTATCAGGTGGGATGGACATCGCTCTCACGCTTAGGTCAATGTGGGAAACATTATTGACGATGATAGTGTTTCAGTGTCTATAATGGTTTTGAGCTTTCGCAATAAAAGTCAGCAACCAGTTAAAATTAAAAAGTTGAATTCCAATTAAAACGCCTTTTTCATCCATTTCTTATTCTATCGATAGGTTAGTCAATGTTGTCCCTTCTCTAGTCACTCACGCGAATACATACAAACTAACAAAAAACGGCCACGCCAAAAACCCGAAACACTACGTCTATATGATACTTAGTCTAAGGTTTCTTATGTGTGAAACCATAATTTGATCCAGACAAGCAGATCTGTCTGAAAATAATCTGTAAATAAGACATACAGATTATTTTGCACTCATGTTGTAGGTATGCGTCAAAGTCAAAAGGTATCAGTAAAATAACAAGGATTATCTATACACCAATATTATAAAGAGGAAATATTTGTATTTTTGTATGTTTGTATTTTTGTATGTAACGAATAGGCTCAAAAACGAATGGTCCGATTTCAAAAATTCTTTCACCATTAGAATGCTACATTATCCTTGAGTAACATAGGCTATATTTACTACTAGAAATAATTAGGGATCCCTTCTAAAACTTCAATAATGTAACCCGAGGTGTAAAAAAAAATGGCCATAATATGTCTTTCATCGCATGCGCTACGAAAACTATTTATGATAGAAAACAAAAATGTTTTACAATATTAAAGAACACATCAATATCTACAAATCTATCAACTTAGCAATACCATATGTCTTAAGTATCGTAGTTATGTTACTATAACTTCTTTTTTACATTATAAAAGTTGATAGAAATGCCGACCAAAATCAGACCATGTTATCCATATGTTTATATTAATCCTTATCCAAATAAATTTTAACATTTCGTATTCAAGACTGTTTCAATACCTATAGATTACTTCTTGAATTTTTCAAATCGGACATTCCATTCAAACTATATCATGAAATTAAAAATTTTAGTTCGCTTTGAAAATGCATACATATTATAAGCGAGCGCGCGGGCGCATTCTCACTCAGCGCATCGGGCGACGGGCAACGCGGCGAGGGAGAAGGGCGTGCAAATGTATGAAAGGTCTAAGGTTATCCTAAAATGCTGAAAAAATTAATGTCCACCCATGCGAAGCTGGGACAGGCCGCTAGTTCTAACATAAAACGTGACATTGGCGAAATTGCGGGCTACACGGCAAAGGCCATACAAATAAGAAGAAGAACAAGGATCATTTTGTAAGCCGAGCGTCTTATAACTAGGTGAATCTACCAGTTCCACAAAGCCTAGAAGAACAGCTGGCAACTTTACGGCTTGGTTCCTAACGTTAGGATTAGATAATTATATGTAGATATAATATATTATTAATTATTATAATATTAGTAGAGATATTAACACCCAGACAGAGAACAAACAGACAGATTATAGGCGCGTTACCAACATTTTCCATTATCTACAGCGCACAGCACAAAGCCGCATAGGTATACCTCGCGTTCCATTCCATAGCCCATTCCACCATTCTTACCGGAATGTGCGTGCGTGCATGATCCCAACACGACGTTTTATTTTCAGGTGCACAAAATGGTTAGAGAACATCGGCAGAACTGATTTGAGGCAACGGAAAGGCTTCCGTCCAAACTCATACTGCGTTTGCTCGGTACACTTTGAAGACTCCTGTATAATCCGTAAGCAATACGTTACATCTGATGCAGTTCCAACATTGCTATTACCTGGATCTTCCAGCGAACACGAGAAAGAAAAATGTCTTGTCAAGGAAGAACCATTATCTCCTTCAGTCGAGATAAAAGCGAAGCCTGTTAACGCAATAAAAAACAATTTTAATAAACTTGCTGAGTGGCAGAATAAAATAAGAGCTTTAAACCACGTGGGACGCAAACAATTCGCTATAAACCTATACTTTGCAAGTCCGAATCTACATAAATTACTAAAGTCACTATTCAAGCTACCCAATGTGAGCGCTTTGCACAAACCACACGTGAAGATACCATTGAAACATGACGAGAGAGTGGTGGAGTACCTTGCGCTTAAGATGAAGTCTCTCCCAGCGCAAGCGAAGTACTGCACGATGTGCCTCGGAGAAGTGGAACTAAGACCTCATTTGTACTACGACATCAAAGGTGATAGTCTGATAGGCTTCCATTACATCAATTCCCAAGTATCAAATAAGATTGCCACGCGAGCATACGTTATAATGCTTCAAGGGATATTCCATAAATGGCAACTGCCCTTGTCCTACGCATTCCTACCGGACCTCAATAGGCTAGATGATCTTGGTTCTTGGGTAGACGAAACCATCACAGCTCTTCACAAAATCGGTGTAGATGTAAAAGCAATAATCACAGATCAAGATTCTAACTTCGACAAGTTTGCAAAGTACGTGAAAGGTGTGACGATTGAACAACCTTACTTCTATGTCGAAAAACACAAAGTTTATTACATATTCGATGTGCCGAAGTTGCTGTGTGGTATCCGTGATGCTTTGGTTGACACAGACTTCGTGTACGAAGGAGAAATTATATCATGGAAGTTTATCAACATGTTGTACGAAAATGAGTCTGCAATGGGATTGAGATTGGCACCAAAATTAACACTTGCACACGTGAACCCAAAGATGTATCAATTTGTCAGACCACAAGTCGAATTGGCTGCCCAAGTTTTCAGTCGAACGGTGTCCGTCGGGCTGGATACACACGTGACATTCAAAACGATCGCTAAAGAAGCGAACGCAACCTCAAGGTTCGTGGAATCAATGGATAACCTCTTTGACATTCTTAATTCTAGCAAAGTTAAGTCACACAAACCTTTGCGGATGGCTTTCAAAGACACGGAAGAGCAGCGATATGTTCTAACTGAAGCATTTGAGATGTTCTCCAACCTCAGAGTCGTACCTAAGGATCAATTGGATGTCGCTCCTATTTACGAAACATTTCAAAACTTCCAAATTACAATACAGTCCGTGTGGCAGCTATACCAAGAGTTTTCAGAGCTATCGTTTGAGCAACTCTTTACTAGACGTCTTAACAAGAATAATTTGAATGTTTTTTTTGGGTCTTTCGCGTCTCAGCCAACGAGCAGTCCACCAACAGCAGTGAAATTCAGCAGAGCTTTCTCCAAGTTCTTCATGTCCAGTATGCTGGAGAAAACCTCCCAAAAAAACGTTGATTTACTTCCAAATGCTTGCAGTATTTTATTCCAAGCTTACAGCGCAACGGAACGTGGAGTCACGTCCTCTTCGCTGCTCCTGAATCCGAAACAGGACTACCACATTGATCTGCCTGAAGATAACCTTCTGAGCTCCATATCTAGCTATCTGTTTTACAAAAGTTATAAACCGCATGCGTGCCTTTGCCTGACGCAAGTTATACGAAAGCATCTGTATATGGAGAACCCTTTAAACAGCGGCGCGTCTTATTCAAACAAATTGAAATTGCCCCCGCAAGCTTTCGTGGAGTACGTAGCGAGGTTAGAAGCAGGTTTTGTGGCTAACTGTGAGTGTTTAACGCGCGAGCGACCTGGCAACACGATTTTGGAGGCTCTAAGTGATCTTCCAGCTCCGTCGCTGAGGCTGTGCCCATGTTTCTCCCTGGACTACTGCATTAAGCTGTTTGTGAGGCTTCGTATCTTCACGACTCTTAAATACAATCAGAAGAAAATCAGGGAGGGCGTTATGACAATCAGCGTTCCGCATCTGTGTACTGTTGTGACGGTTTCCGATGAGGATTAGAATAATTAATTGATTCAGGCGTGACTTTGCGGAATTCCATTGTTAAACATAAATTTAATGAAATAAATATATAGTACTAATCCGCTAATCTAATCTTATGTAAGTAAATCAAATGTAGACTTGAGTGAGCACCCTTCACTGCATCTGCAAACTCTGCATACTCTGCAAATTCTGTAACGTGAAAAAAGGTGTATTAGACACAACAAAAATACCACAAAAAATATAAAATACTTAACAAGACTTCGACACGTGTTTCGCCTCTCTACGAAGCATCTTCAGGAAGAATTGACTTGCTGTGCACTGAATGACGTCACCTTGACGTGTTGTCTCGTCGAGCGCCGAGCAGAAAGTGAGTAATGGCTCGTCCGGACCCCTATTTATACCTGAGTGTCAACAACCGATCGCCTGTTGGTGACTCACGAGGTGATTAGGTAATGACGGTTGGTCGGTATTCACAGCGCCGTTTGCAAAAATTCTTAATAACGGCGACCTTGGGAATGTGTTTAATTCATTCAACAGTGTGAAACTATGTGTATTGTGTTTTACAATTTCTAAACATTCTAAAACACATCCTAAAACCTTTATCGCAATTGTGTAAAATATTATAAGTGTGATTGTTATTTGGTGAATGAGAGGACTCGATTAAATGTTTTGCAAAATGAGATCTTTCTGGACAATTATTCCTATAAGCTGCAATGTGTTCTTTATACCTAGTTTGGAAATTACGACCGGTTTGACCTATATAAACACCACCACATTCATCGCAGACTAATTTATAAATACCACTTTTTTTATTGTTCTCCAATGTATCTTTACCGTTACAAATCTGTCTCAATGTGTTATTCGTTTTGTATGCTACCCTGATTTCATTTTTAAATAATATCTTTGAAATTCTCTCGCTAACCGCTCCTAAATAAGTGAGACTACCCAAAAATTTTCACAAGAAAATTATAATAAAGAACTTAGCATAATATATCATATGGCTATAAGAAATGGGTACAATAGAAGTATGGTTGACGGGTTGATTAAGGGAAAACGTCGTAATTTGGTCCGCTCTCTTCTATATCCCGTGCAACCAGATGGACCACAAAAATTTTTGGGTAGTCTCACTTATTTAGGAGCGGTTAGCGAGAGAATTTCAAAGATATTATTTAAAAATGAAATCAGGGTAGCATACAAAACGAATAACACATTGAGACAGGTTTGTAACGGTAAAGATACATTGGAGAACAATAAAAAAAGTGGTATTTATAAATTAGTCTGCGATGAATGTGGTGGTGTTTATATAGGTCAAACCGGTCGTAATTTCCAAACTAGGTATAAAGAACACATTGCAGCTTATAGGAATAATTGTCCAGAAAGATCTCATTTTGCAAAACATTTAATCGAGTCCTCTCATTCACCAAATAACAATCACACTTATAATATTTTACACAATTGCGATAAAGGTTTTAGGATGTGTGTTTTAGAATGTTTAGAAATTGTAAAACACAATACACATAGTTTCACACTGTTGAATGAATTAAACACATTCCCAAGGTCGCCGTTATTAAGAATTTTTGCAAACGGCGCTGTGAATACCGACCAACCGTCATTACCTAATCACCTCGTGAGTCACCAACAGGCGATCGGTTGTTGACACTCAGGTATAAATAGGGGTCCGGACGAGCCATTACTCACTTTCTGCTCGGCGCTCGACGAGACAACACGTCAAGGTGACGTCATTCAGTGCACAGC
The DNA here is from genome assembly GCA_932294275.1 of Chloroclysta siterata. Taxonomy (NCBI): domain Eukaryota; kingdom Metazoa; phylum Arthropoda; class Insecta; order Lepidoptera; family Geometridae; genus Chloroclysta; species Chloroclysta siterata. The sequence goes on from OW028595.1 coordinate 7,974,509, forward strand.
AAGTCAATTCTTCCTGAAGATGCTTCGTAGAGAGGCGAAACACGTGTCGAAGTCTTGTTAAGTATTTTATATTTTTTGTGGTATTTTTGTTGTGTCTAATACACCTTTTTTCACGTTACAGAATTTGCAGAGTATGCAGAGTTTGCAGATGCAGTGAAGGGTGCACACTCAAGTCTACATTTGATTTACTTACATAAGATTAGATTAGCGGATTAGTACTATATATTTATTTCATTAAATTTATGTTTTTTTTGAGGATTAGAATGTACTCTTCCGCCTTTTTGTTTTATGTCTATAGTCAAAGTCAAAGTCAAAAGGTATTTATTCAATAAAATCACAAGGATCACTTTGAAACGTCTTAAAGCTAGGTGACTCTAGGTGCCAGTTCCACGCGACCAAAGCCTAGAAGAACAGGCAACAAACTTACGGCTTGGTTCCTACCGTTCTTTTGTATGATCCTTTTACAATCTACACTACTATTATAAAGAGGAAAGATTTGTATTTTTGTTGTTTTGTTGTTTTGTTGTTTTGTTGTTTTGTATGTAACGAATAGGCTCAAAAACTACTGGTCCGATTTCAAAAATTCTTTCACCATTAGAATGCTACATTATCCCTGAGTAACATAGGCTATATTATATTTTCAAAAAAATCAGGGATCCTTACTAAAACTCCAATAATGTAACCCAAGGTGGAAAAAGAAAACCTTACATCGCGTGCGCTGCGAAAACTATTGATGATAGAACAAAATAATGTACTACGATTTTGTAGAACACGTCACCATCTACAAAAAATGTCGCGACAGCATATGTATTATAGTTATGTCACAATAAGTGTTCTTTTATTAAAAAAAATTAATTGAAATGCTGCCGATAGAAAAGGGTCTTTATTTGTACCTTGGTATTAATCCTTATCCAAATAAATCTTTTCATAATTAAGACTGGTTCAATACCTATACATTACTTCTTGAATTTTTCAAATCGGACATTCCATTCAAAAGGTTTTAAAAATATAAGGTCACGGGGCGCGTTCTCCCCCAGCGCGGGCCCGGGCAAGGCGCGACTTAGAAGTGACTCGAACCCACCACGGTCTAAGTTTATCCTAAAACGTTGAAAAAATGTATGTCCACCCATGCGAAGCTGGGACAGGCCGCTAGTGTAATATACACAGAACATTATTACTCAAGCCGGTAATATACTTATTATATTATTGAAGTTTAGTGAGGCATATAACATCTTGACATTGGCAAATTCGTGGCAAACCCTTTCGGCCACTGAACAGCCACAAATAAAAGAAGAAGAATGAACTCTTCAGTATTTCAATCTTAGACCTAAGTCTAAGTCTAAGTCTAATATGATACTAATATCATATTACTACCTCCATGATTTCAATACAAATGCAACTAGCTGATGGAACAAGCAGATGGCCACAGATGATGGATGGTTGATATGATATGGGACGCAATGCAGTAAGGGGTTAAATATTGGTAAACTTTCCACACTGTCCACACAGCACTATCTAGCCAAAGCATGTACCTATTATGTAATACTGCGGCCACACTTGTAGGCGAAGATTAGTATACGTGTTCGATCCACGACGATGCTTGGCCACACCAAAAAAAACTTCACTATGTCGCGATAACTTCAATAAGCGGCGTCTCGCAGTCAACTAAAGCGCGCGAAGTGTAGCCAACCGCACGAACTTTGTCGCGACAAAACCCGCGGCGGTAATTTACCGACAGCGTCGCGAAGGGCATTCGTATTCGCGAAGATGATTCGCGATAGGACGAATTCTTTGGCCAGACGTGTCACGAATCAACTTCGAAAAAGTGTATTTTGTAAATAATTGTAGGTATTCGTTGTAATTTTGTAAATAACTCACCTATAATTAAAAAAAATACTTGAACAAGCCTTGACAGAATCTAAAATTTAAACGCAACTTTTGCAAGCCTTGTGCTGAAAACCAGCGCTGAGAATTAGTTCTCAGCTGAGCTCAGGGCTTTTTATACAGACCCTACATGGCAGCGTTCCACATAGGTACATACCTATTGCGTAGACGTGACACACACACACCTATTTTTATAGCTTGTTTGTTTTTTATCTACTTACGTCTCATTTCTACGTATCTTAGAATTGCTTTTTACCCTTTTATATGTCCTGTACAGATGTCCAGTTTGTCCTTGTCCAGTTTTTATATGTCCTGTGATGTCCTTGTCGTGTACAGTTTGTATAAATAAATGTCTATCTCCTTAAAATAAATTTAAAAAAAAAAATGCTTTTCTTTCGGCAGCGTAAATAATTTTGGGTAGTTTTAAGTTAGCACTAGCACCTTGTGTTGATCTCACTTGGAACCAATTATTTTTATAAGCTAGATAAAGTTACCTACATAGTTTGTTACTTTTAAAAGAAAGATTTTTTTAATAATAATAATACTTAATTCATTTATTAAAATCTTCAGTGTTATTAAAACTTAGGTACATCTATGTATTGTTAGCATTATAATATTATCTAAGAGTAGGTACAATTTATTTATACAAGGTGTTCCAATACTTGGGTTTAAAACTTCAAGGAGCTAAAGTACCCATCAATATGAATAACTTTTTCTAAGGAACAAACACTGTAAACGCGAAAAAAAAACAGCTGTTTCATACAAAATTTTAATTCCTACCTGGCTAAAATGTATGAAATGTATGAGTTAGCCCCCTGAAGTTTTAAACCTATTGGAACACCTTGTATAGGATATAGGACCATATAAAGTTTTAAAACATAGTGTACTTACAGAAATTAGTATTTATTATTTAAATAAATTAATGACTAGAACATCTAAATCTAATAAAACAGGATTTGAACTTAAAATAAGTTAAACAATTTAAGGATGGAACAACGAAGCATTGGCTCGTAAGTCACGCTGGATATGAGCGTGCCCTACGGTGCACTGCCTTGCGTCCATCCTAGGCATACCTACAGATGTTAAGAGCTGATTTCACCATGCTCTGTTAGATTGACAAAGGATTAAAGGGCTGTTAAATATGTCAAAATGTAAGAGTTTGAAATCTATGAGCTGATTTCACCATGCTCTGTTAGTAACTAATCAAGGATTAACAGACCGTTAAATCTAACCTTAGCTGTCAAACCCGTACATTTTGACATATTTAACGGCCCTTTAATCCTTTGTTAATCTAACAGAGCATGGTGAAACCGACCCTTAGGTCTTCGCGTCTAAGCTTCAACAGGATGGTTGTTAAGTGCCTGTTGATAGCTGAACGTTGTTTCGGCTTGACGGGAATTATCGGGACGGGACTCCATTACGAGACGTCCGTGCAGATCTCATTCCCCCACCACGGATTAGAATTATAGCGCGTTTACATTTAGACATTCGCGCTACGATTCGCGTGGACGGAAATGTTGCCGTCCCATTCTCGCATTGCCAAAGTCCCTGCGCCTGTCTCTGCACATTTCCACGGACATGAGCTGAGTGTAAACGGGGTATTAGAGTTTCTGCTTGTCGGTAGAAATAGTGATAGTGGTAATCACACACGGACGAGCCAAACAAAGAGCTCTACTACTCTTAAAAGACAATAGAGTCTACTCTATTGTCTTTGATTTATTTGATTTATTGTTGTTGTATTGTGATGGTGGGATGTGATAAACATGATTGTACTTTAGAGCTCTAGCTCTAGAGTACAATCATGTCAATCACAGTCTCTACAATGTTAAGAAACTTCATAAGTATAGGTTTTCTTTTTTCATTCTTAGGTATTGTCGCGCTGTCGACGCTCTTTGTATCTGAAAATAAAGAAGCTTTATTAGCTACTATAGTCGCGTTAAACACTCGCTGCAAACTCGGTCATAAATCATCATAAAACTAGTGTTGAGAGTACTCGGCGCGGGCGCATGCACGTTATCTATAAAAAGAATGAATCAGCGAGAGCGGCCGGTGGTTGCGCGCTCGGAGAGCTCATGTATCGATAGTTCTTATCGATTCCAATAATGCACATCTCTGCGCTTAAACAAAAGGATCGTGCCGTTCTCCTAAGTGCGAGAGAGAGAGCAATATTGCTGTCTCGATCCGATAATTTATAACCGAGTTTGCAGCGAGTGTTTAACGCGACTATAGTTCTTTTAAACTACCTACTTGCTGAAAGCCTACCTGATGTTAAGTGTGAAGGAAAACATCGTGAGGAAACCGGCATGTCGTAGAACATAAATAAAGTTATATAACGTGTGTCAAGTGCTCACCAAAGAAAACTCTTGAGGCGCACTTTAAATCCTTTCACCACACTGTTTCGAAAGAAACTAGTGACACGACAAGAGAGAGATATCTATTTAATGAAGCCAATAAAAGCGACCATGTGGTCGGTTTTATCGCAGGTCGCAGGTGGTCTAGTGGTAGCGGTTCCGCCTTCCGATCCTCAGGTCGTGGGTTCAAAACAGGTCGTGCACCAATGAGTTGACATGACAATAGATTCCCAATACCTTGTTTATTTAGAATACCTAGTTCTTCTTTTTCGTGCCTTGTATAACAGATAACACCTACTTTTTTACTGTAACTATACCTGTCTACCGACTATACGTATTATAATTTAAAACCTCGGCCTGCCTCCATGTTGCCATACCCTATGCAGGGTCCATGTGATACTTACTAACAACTAACAACAATGTATGTACCAAAACTAAACCATGTGTAAGCAATAAATGTATTGAGTAAGTATTGAGTATTGAGTTTTTCTGTTCAAAATTTTATGTGCACAATGCCAGTACTCTCAAACGGTGAAGGACCGGCATGTCGTAGAACCTACAAAGTTCTATAACATGTGCTCGAAAGGAGACTCTTCTGACTTTTTTTTTATACAATCAGCTAATGGAACAAGCAGATGGCCCACCTGATGTTAAGTGGTAACCATCACCTATAACAAAGCATTGCCTCGTAAGTCACGCACAATAGGACCGTGCCCTACGATGCACTGCCCTGCGTCCATCAACTTGAGGCATACAGATGTTAAGCCTCATGTAATTACTGTAATTACACCGGCAACCACACTTTTCAAACCGAAACACAGCGTTGCTGCTTGGCGGCAGAAGGCGGCGTGGTGGTAGTACGCACCCGGACAAGCCACACACAAAGAGCTCCACTACTCTTAAAGAAACTGTTTACTGTTTCGAAAGAAACTAGTGACACGACAAGAAGAAATGCTTTCTCGAAGATGGACAAATTCTGTATGTTCTTACCAAATTTCTCAGGTCCTCGGTATCCAAGGTTCAGCTGTCCAGGCAAGGCAGCACTCAGGTCCAGGAAAACCTGAATGTTGTACTCCGAGAGATGGTGGGACCAGTATCCAAACACTCCAATACCTGAATAAAAGTATAAATATTAGTTCATATTCAAAACAACAGAATGAAGATATAACTTGGAAAAAAAAATGTTGTATAAGGCATTTCCAGCCACAGTTTCCAGCCTTCCGATTTATATGTCGTGCGTGGGTTCGAAACCGATTTTGCACCAATGAGTTTTTCTGTTCAAAAATTTATGTGCACTAGAAAACGTGGTGATAGAACCCACTGCTTCCAGGGCAGAAGACATAGTTACTAAGATCTTAGTTACGGGCAAATAGAGACTTAATTCAAAGTCAAAAGGTATTTATTCAATAAAATCACAAGGATCACTTTGCAATTCGGAATGGACATTGAAGTAAACAACAAGATGGCGGTTTCGAGACTGCTTTATTAACACAGCTGCCTACCTATACATATGCACCATGCTATGCATAGCTATATGTTAATCTAGTACATCTTTCCCTTTATAAACAGAATGAGAGGAAACCATATAGGTCTATATCTAGTTAGTTGAGATTCGTAAGTATAGGTACAAAGTATATGCAATAATTGGAATGGAGAAGTTAATACGTTAATGTAATTTATGAATACCTACCTATTTCCCTCTTACGGATGAAAAACAAAAGAGAATCCTTTTTAACAGAATAAATGTTGAAAAATAATAATTTGTTTATGAAAAAATATGAGGTTCACAATAAGTAACGAGCAAGTACGTACAATCATAAACACTTATTTAGCCCTATTATTACTTATATGTTTATGGTATTATTTTTATTAAACAATAATGTACACCAAAATTTTATATTTCTAATTTATATTTATAAACGTAAATATATATATTTTTTTTAATATATTATAAAACTATATTTACTTATAAACAATTAATCTATTTTACCATCTGACTATATTTTAGCAATAGCTTAGATTAGAGAATTAATAAACTTATATGTAGGTATAAACATATAAATCACATTTAATCGACAGAGCGATAAATCCTAATGATGGATACGTATGATGATTTAGAAACTAAATGTTTTCAATCTTTTCTTGGCTTCCTTTGCAGCCGCCCTTATAACATACGGATTTTCTCCACTCGCATTTTTCTCGATAACATCTTCCTCGGTAACATTTTTTCCGCTCACATCTTCCTCGCACGTCGTCTCATCGAACGATGTTACGGGAGATTGGGGTAGTTTGACGAGGTGCCTCCTATTTCTACGAAATACCTTTCCAGCGTCGTCTGTGATGAAGTAAGATCGAGGGTGTGGAGCCATACCCTGTACTATCGCGTGGCGCCGTGACCCGCCCGCGGCGCCGCCATCTAGCGTCACCACCTCGTCGCCCGGCTGCAGGGGCGGAAGAGCCCGGGCCCGCTTATCGTAATCTTGTCGGCTTCTCTCCTGATTACGTGCAATATTTTCTATGTCAATCACGTTGTCCCTATCTGGCTTTAATTTTTCAGGGTGTGAAGGTAAGCGCGTGTTGAGCCTACGACCCATTAGGAGCTGAGCTGGACTCGCTATGCCGTCTCTCGAGGCCGACCGATAATTGAGCAAAGCCAAATAGAAATCCTCATTGGAGCTGCTACATTTTTTTAAAATATCTTTAGCCGTACGCACCGCCCGTTCGCTTCGTCCGTTAGACTGTGGGTAATTAGGAGAGGAAGTAGTGTGCTTAAACCCCCAAGTCTGCGCGAAGCCCCTGAACTCTTTAGACGCGTACGCAGGACCGTTATCTGTGATTAACTCTTCGGGTATGCCGTGCCTGGCAAACTGATCCTTTAACGCTAAGATTACCTGTTTCGATGTGATGCTCTTAAGTGGACATATTTCCACATAGTTTGTTGAATAATCGACTATGATTAAGTAGGACGATTTAGAATATTCGAATATGTCGGAGCCTAGCTTCGTCCAGGGTAGCTCCGGGATGTGATGCGGCAGCATGGGCTCGCGGGCAGGTCGCGGCGCATGCTCGGCGCACACGCGGCAACGTCGCACCGCGGCCTCGACGTCGCGCGCCATGCCCGCCCAGAACATGACGTCACGCGCTCGTCTCTTACACCGGTCGATACCCAAGTGTCCCTCATGCACGCGCGATAACATTTCGCTTCGCATCGCACGAGGAATAAATACCAAGTTATTACAAAATATTACGCCGTCCACGTATTCGAAACATTCTCTATTGCTCCAGTACTGCCGCACGCATTCATCCATTTCATATTTATTAGCAGGCCAGCCATGAAGAATATATTCTATCAGTACTTTAGACTCACCATCGTTACCGGTATGTTCTCTGATATTCTTGAATCGCTCGTCACTAAATCGAACATTCTGTAACAGATAACAGGTTTGTTCGTTTATTTCTTCAGACACGTTATTCTGTAAGCGGTCCGGTAACGGTGCCCTAGACAGCGTGTCCGCGACGAACATATATTTGCCTGGCTTATAAACAACCTGAAAATCATAGCGCTGGACGCGGAGCATCATACGCTGCAATCGCGCCGGGACGGAGTCTAGCGATTTTTTAAAAAGCGCTTCTAGCGGCTTATGATCTGTTTCGACAGTAATGTTACTTTTGCCGAAAACATACTGGTGAAATCTTTCTAGAGCAAATACGATGGCCAGCATTTCTTTTTCTATTTGAGCGTACCGCTGTTGTGTATCGGTGAGTGTGAGCGACGCAAACTCGACCGCGCGGCCGCCCTGCAGCAGTACGGCTCCGAGTGCGCGCGAGCTCGCGTCCACTGACAGCAAGGCCGGCTCGCGCGCCGCGTACAGCGCCAGCACCGGCGCCGAGCACAGCGCCTCCTTCAAGTCACTCACCACGCGTTCCTCGACGCTGTCCCAGCTCCACGAGCTGTCTTTCTTTAGCAGGTTACGCAATGGACTTACACGTTCCGAATAGTTTGGAATGAATTTGCTTACGTAATTTACCATTCCGAGAAATCTCTCCAGCGCCTGCCGATCATTAGGACTCGGCATCTCGGTGATAGCCCTCAGCTTCGCGCGATCTATCTTCATACCTTCAACGCTAAAAGTGTGACCTAAATAAGTAACCTCCGTCACACAGAATTCGCATTTTTCGCGGTTAAATTTTATACCTACTGATCTTGCCCTATCGAGGAGACACGCTAGGCGGTTGTCGTGTACCTCCTTGGTAGGTGCCCAAACAATAATGTCATCGACGAAGGAGTCGACGCCCTCTAGATCTTCAAGCAGCTGCCGAACCTTGGCATGAAACACTTCAGAGGCCGAATTTATACCATAAGGCAACCGTAAGTACTGGTATCTGCCAAACGGTGTTCCGAAGGTGCACAGATCGGCGCTCGCGTCGTCCAGTTGAACCATCCAAAAACCGGATTTGGCATCTAACTTACTAAAATACCGCGCACCCTTTAGTTTGGTAGCTATTTCAGTTATTGTAGGTAACGGATAATGCTGACGCCTAATTACCTTATTTAGTGGTCTTGGATCGAGGCACACCCTCAAACTAGCATCTTTTTTCGCGACAACGACGATGCCGTTGACCCATGAAGTTGGATGCGTCACCTTCCGTATAACACCCAGATCCTCCATCCGGGCCAATTCTTTTTGTAGCTGGTCTCGTACCCCAACAGGTATTTTTCTCACTGGGCATATGCAAGGGCTAGCATCACTTTGTAATGGTATTGTGTAGCAACCTGGAAGCTTACCTAGTCCTTTAAACAAATCATCATATATATCCATGTTAATTGAGTAGATTCTTTGAATCAAACCTAGCCGCTCCAACCCATGCTTTCCTAAAATACTTTGACAGGCCTCACCAGAAATTATAAACTTAAGTATGTATTGACATTTTTTATGCTGCATTTTAATCATAGTTGAGCCTATGATTGATAAGTAGTTACCGCAAAATGATTTTGCCCTCACTTTATCAATTTCCAGCTGAGATAAAGAGAACCCGAGCTTGACAAAATTATCTTGTGATAAAACATTTAAATCTGAACCTGTATCAAGTTTAAACTTATGCTGAGATCCACACTCGGGTAAATAAAATGTTTCATACCATTTATCATCATCCGATATGGAATCGACACACTCTATAGTAGATATATAGTACAGTTCATCATTGTCTTCACTGTCCTCATTGACCTCATACACTTTGTTAAACCTCTTACCCGGGCACAACGCTTTATAGTGGCCTTTATTTCCACAAAGAAAACACTTGACCCTCTTGGCCGGACACCGATCACCACCATCACAGTAAGTACTGGCGCAGGCACCGCATGCCTGGTGACGTGCTGGTTGCGCGCCGCTGCTGCCGCCGCCGTTTGCCCCGCCTCGGTGTTCTCGTGCCCAGCTCGAGCCAGCGCGCGCGCCCCGCTCGCTGCCGCTGCTGCGCCCCCTATTCGTGCCGCTGCTGCCACCGATGCCGCCGCCACCGCGACCACCCGCGTACGTCTTCGCCCCGCGTTGGATATTCCTCAATTTCCATAACGCATCCACCGACGAAGACTTCGGTTCGATCTTAACGCCTTCAATTTGACGACCCCCATCGACAGAGCTTTCGTTGGCCTGACAGATTTTCATGGCTTTCGCTAGTGTTAGGTCGTCGGCTCTCAGTAAGCGGTCGCGCACTGCACTGTCACTGACACCGCAAACCATTCTGTCTCGAACCAACCCATCTTCCAGTTGTTCGAATTCGCACCTCTGACTGAGAAGTTTTAAAGCTGTGACGTACTCATTAATGCTCTCGCCAGACTCTTGATTGCGTGTGAAGAATTTAAATCTAACCATTATTAAATTTGTTTTGGTTCCAAAGTACGCATTGAAGGCTTCGGTTAATTTTTTTATGTCCTCGCGATCTGTTTCCTCTTTGAACTTCAATGTTAGGTAGATATCGTATCCCTCTGGACCAATAAGGTTTATCATCAGACTGGCTTGTACATCACTCGATTCTTTGTGCACCCCCGACGCTTTTACAAAGACTTGAAATTGCCGTAACCACCGCCGCCATGCGTCGGCGCGGGATTCCGGTCCTCCTTCCAAGTTTAATTGCGCAGGAGGTCGTGCATGCTCCATATTTCACGACACAACTCACTAATAACACGAGTTTTACAGTCCCCCTTCAGTTTTTTACGTTTTTAGGCACTTTTATTGTGAAAACTTTATTTTATAAGATTTACCGCTGTCACCATGAAGTAAACAACAAGATGGCGGTTTCGAGACTGCTTTATTAACACAGCTGCCTACCTATACATATGCACCATGCTATGCATAGCTATATGTTAATCTAGTACAGACATCACATCAGACATACCTATAGGTCTTGGGAATGCAGAAGGTATATGCACCTGGTCCTGCCCACAAGTCACCGAGCTGTAGTTGTTCTTTTCAGACTCAAAGCTCGGGCTGGAACCAAAGAGTTTCACAGTAAGTATCTCGTCTTTTCTTCACATAGTTTTTTTTTCTCTGGTTCCCATATCACAAGCTTTGGCTTAGTTTGGGGCTAGATAGTGTTGTGTGGAATGTTCACCAATATTTATTTATTTATATTTACATGACATCTGCAGGGTGGTTACGTAACTTTGTTGCAATCAGTTTCTATATGAAACCAATAAGCATATAAAACAATAAGAAAGTTTAGCGATTATCAATCAATAGAAACACCAGTTGTAATCTAACTTTGTTAGCAACTGCAGCTAAAATGTAACCGCATAGCCGTCATATTTACTTATTACTAACAGAAACTGATTGCAACAAAGTGTCGTGATCAGCCAGCAGGTGAGAATGTAGTGAAAGAATGGTTTATTCTTTATAAATAAAAAATAAAAAAATATCTGGAAGATTTTCCAGATGTGAATACTTAAGTAACGGCATACTTTTAAAACTATGATGTAGGTAGCGAAATATACTTAGTGGTTTAAGAAATCAGAAAAATAAATGTAGTACAAAAAAGATCTTATAGCTATGGTTAGGTACAGTTTTATCTATGCCAAGAGGCACACCGAACTGCGGGACATCCTATAATTTAATTTGGAACTTTATTTATTACCAAAAAACATGAAAACCCAAAGTTTGGAATAAATGGCTTATCTTAAGTACAGACAGTTTAACAGTTAAACAGTTTTGTCTGTCAAGGGTAAGAAGATGATGTGCTTGAGTGTCACCAGTTTTTTTATATAGATAACATGCAAGAGGATTCATGGGCGGATGCTAGTGTGTCAGTGGGTAGTGTGCAGCTTTTTCAAATTTTTATTATATGTATTGCATTTATTAGTAATTAGGATCTTAATTTAATATACAAGTTCAACATGAGCCTGGAAGGGTACTACAGTCAACCCCTAGGTGGCTTATTATAATATAATTGACAGAACTATGCTTAGTGACGATGATTTAAGAGCGAAAAAAAGATTTTGTCATGATTTAGCCTCCGAAGAACGGAAGTTTCACGTAGTGAGTTTAAAGTAGGTATATTTACAAGATCACTACTACTCAAAAACATAAAAATCTGGGACAAACCTGATGTTATCACCTATATACAAATCAGCATCGCCCGTTATTGAGTTTAGTTCTACTATTATAGGCCCTGAATGTCCTAATTGCCAGTAGGAAAAGTTGCCGGCGCCCACTGCACCTGATACAGTTTCCAAGAGAACTTTTTCAGGGTCTGCTTGCGTTAAGCCGGCCAGTAGCGAAGATAATGTTGATACGAATATTATTCCTAGCAAAATGAATATGAACTCTCGTCGCATTTTGCTAAAAACAATATTTTATTTTGTAGTTTTGTACATAAAATAAACAAACACTACGTTTATGCCCGTAATCCCGGATTTCCCGGAATGAGTTCTTCTTCTCCTTTATTGTATTTATGTCATTTTGGGTTGGAGAATTTTGTTTATGTCAATGTCAAGACGTTGACATGCGAGACCATGAACTAACTATCCATAGCGCGAGACTTTTTAACTAAGGTCATGGACGGAAAAATGAGCCACCAAAAGTGGCCAAGAACTGTGGTGGTTATTTAGGTGGTCCACTTGCGGAGTGGACTACCCAATAGGACCACGTACACCCGACACACGAAAGATTATACCCCTTTATTTATCTACTAGCAGCCTGTCCCAGCTTCGCATGGGTGGTCATAAATTTTTTGAACATTTTAGGATTAACTTAGACCGTGGGTTCGAGCCTCGCGTCTACTTATTTCATACATGTGCATGCCCTTCTCCTTGAGTGAGTGAAATCGCACCCCGTGCGTGACACGTGGACCCGTTAACATTTTTAATTTCGTCATATCTTTTAAATGGATTGTCCGATTTGAACGTGACGAATGAAATTGTGACGGTTTCTATAGGTATTGAAACCGTCTTAATTATGAAATGATTTATTTGGTTAAGGATTAATACCAAGGTACAAATAAAGACCCTTTTCTAGCGGCGGCATTTCAATTATTTTTTTATAATAAAAGAACACTTATTGTGACATAACTATAATAGTTAGACATATGCTGTCGCGACATTTTTTGTAGATGATGACGTGTTCTACAAAATCGTAGTACATTATTTTGTTCTATCATCAATAGTTTTCGAAGCGCACGCGATGTAAGGTTTTTGTTTTCCACCTTGGGTTACATTATTGGAGTTTTAGTAAGGATCCCTGATTTTTTTGAAAATATAATATAGCCTAAGTTACTCAGGGATAATGTAACTAACTTGTACACCACTATTACAAAAATGGTCATTGTTTGGTCATTAAGATGTACTAAAGGTTAATATTTAAATAACTGACAATAAACAAGTCCTCGCAGGATACAGTTACTGTATTCACCAACAGGGTTTTAAATAATCCTCCAGATTTTAGTTTACGGGATCAGGCAACAGTTACATATATCCATAATAAAAATAAATCAAAAACTAAAATACATTATAACAAATTATCTAACACGGATTGTCTGCAATAGTGAGAAGGTTTAGTTAGACGGTAAGTAGTTGTGTACAGTTTAGTTTAGCCACGGCCCTCTTATCAAGCGGAAATCAGTGATTCCAACTTAGTTTTCCAGTAACGGGTTATTAAAAATAGGTGCTGTGTTCACTAAAACAAATTAGAGTGCTTGAGGCATACCTACCTCACTCTTAGCTCTAGCTGTTTCAAATCGTCACCATTTGCAATTTTCAAGTCTTATTATAACATTTTTAGCTTATAACATTTTTAGGACACTTGATACAAAGTCGGGTGTCGACTATGTACGCACCTAATGTAAAGGCCAGACGGAAGTCATCGTGACCTGGTTGTTAACTTCTAGAAGTAGAGACTTAAAAGTTATTATTGTTATAATTATACAATTTATAATTATTATAATATTATTAACTTATGAGCAGCCTGGACAGTGGCGATTTAAGACAAAATGGAGTTTCTATTTTCTCTGTTTATAGTTATACAGATGAGGAGATACATGAACACTAAGGTGGCAGCACACACAGTTGGAAACTTGCTCAATCGCGACCTCGAATTAACGCGGGAAACAATTAATTACATAAAAAGCGCAAGTACCATCCTTTTGTGCGTTTCCCAACAGTTCTTTATTACATTCTACACCTAATATACGCCTGTTAACATGCTCTTTTTGAATTGATAAAATCATAAAAAACCGTATGAAACAATAAAAGATATTCGTGGTAGAATAATCGCAGAGGTCATTGCCTTTTCAAAAATGTGTAGCATTTCGTTCGGGACCATAGTTTTCGCGCTCTTTTTAGCAGATGTGACACCATGGACCATAGATCTGCCGGAAGCGAGGAGGTATATTTTTGAAAAGAATGATTTGATCGAAAAGGGGCGACATGCGGAAAACCGAAGAGTAGATATCGCGAGGCAAGTTTTCTTCAGCAACAGATATGATAGCAACAGCAAGCACCATGAGAAACCACACAAAGATGATGATGGTTCTTACGCTAAGCATTATGGCTATCAATCTTATATGGAGAAGAAGGTAAGTGTTAACAAATATAAATAATAAATATTAGTGGACATAGCACTATTTCGCCCCAAACTAACTAAGCCAAACTTCGATCAACAATTGATCGAAGAAGCCAAAGCTAGCGATATGGGAACCAGATAACTGATAAACTACTTGTATACTTTATTTTGTAATTAAAAATACATACTTATCTCTGGTCTAGGTGTTATACCTAAAAGTAAGTTTTTCAAAAGCTAACTTTTGAGTCGGAAACATGTATCGATCAAAATGAAATTTTTACTAAACTGTGTGCAATATGATTGCCGCTGATTGCACTCAAAATGGTTGATTGCGATTTTTCGAAAATGAGTTTAGTGATCAATTTTATATCTTTCAACATGTCGAAACGTGCGAGCGAGAGTCACATGAGCTCTTTTATTCGCCTTATGTGTATTAACTAATAAAACGAATAAATATTACCTACCTACTTATTATCTTCACCCTAAGTACATAATGAAGGTAACGAACATAACATAGGTACAATGTGCTTACATTGTATGTAAGTAGTTACATACAATTAAGTTTTTTAGGGTTCCGTACCCAAAGGGTAAAACGGGACCCTAAGACTCCGCTGTCCGTCTGTCTGTCTGTATGTCCGTCTGTCCCAGGCTGTATCTCATAAACCATGATAGTTATACAGTTGAAATTTTCACAGATTATGTATTTCTGTTGCCGCTATAACAACAAATACTAAAAAATAGAATAAAATTATTATTTAAGGGGGCTCCCATACAACAAACGTGATTTTTTTGCCGTTTTTATAGATAATGGTACGATGCTCTTCGTGCGCGAGACTGACCGCACTTGGCCGGTTTTTTATTTACCTACGCCTTTGTTTGAATGATTGTGAATATTGAATAAGTATTGACCTAATCTTCAAATTCGAAGGTCTTGTGTTTTCCTGATCCATGTCGGGTTACCATAATTATATTAACTTTGACATACATTCCGAATACGTTTATCAAGGTGTTCCAATACTTGTGTACCTATATAAACTTCAGGGGGCTAAAGTATCCATCAATATGAAGTAACTTTTTCTAAGGAACCAACACTGTGAACGCGAAAAAAAAAACAGCTATTTCATACAAAAGTTCAATACCTACCTGGCTAAAATGACAGCCTTCACAGCTCAGTTGGTAGTAACTCTGCCTTCTACGCCGTAGGCCGTGGGCTCGATCCCCACACAGAACTAACATTTGTGTGATGAACATAGATGTTTGTTCTCTGTCTGGGTGTTATATAATATTACTAGCGGCCTGTCCCAGCTTCGCATGGGTGGTCATAAATTTTTTGAATATTTTAGGATAAACTTAGACCGTGGGTTCAAGCCTCGCGTCTACTTATTTCATACATTTGCACGCCAGAGAGTGAAATCGCACCCCGAGCGCGACCCGTGGACCCGTTAACGTTTTTAATTTCGTCATATCTTTTGAATGGAATGTCCGATTTGAAAAATTTAAGAAGTAATCTATAGGTATTGAAACCGTCTTAATTATGAAAAGATTTATTTGGATAAGGATTAATACCAAGGTACAAATAAAGACCCTTTTCTAGCGGCGGCATTTTAATTAATTTTTTGTAATAAAAGAACACTTATTGTGACATAACTATAATAGTTAGACATATGCTGTCGCGACATTTTTTGTAGATGATGACGTGTTCTACAAAATCGTAGTACATTATTTTGTTCTATCATCAATAGTTTTCGCAGCGCACGCGATGTAAGGTTTTTGGTTTCCACCTTGGGTTACATTATTGAAGTTTTAGTAAGGATCCCTGATTTTTTTGTAAATATAATATAGCCTATGTTACTCAGGGATAATGTAGCATTCTAATGGTGAAAGAATTTTTGAAATCGGACCAGTAGTTTTTGAGCCTATTCGTTACATACAAAAATACAAAAATACATAGCTTTCCTCTTTATAATATTAGTGTAGATAGTGTAGATAAGTATGTATTTACAAAAAAAAAAGTATATATGTATTATATCAGCTATCTGGTTCCCATATTACAAGCTTTGGCTTAGTTTGGGGCTAGATAGTGCTGTGTGGAAAGTCCACCAAAAAATGTATGAATTAGCTGTTTTTTTTTCGCGCCGCTGAAGTTTATATACACAAGTATTGAAACACCTTGTATAAAAAAAAAATCGTTCCTTGTATATTAGACAATAGTAACTACATAGAGGTTTTTACTGTAACTGTAACTGTCTACTAACTATACGCATATTAATTTAAAACCTCGGCCTGCCTCCATGTAGCCATACCCTATGCAGGGTCCATGTGATACTTACTAACAACTAACAACAATGTATGTACCTAAACTAAACCAATAAATGTATTGAGTATTGAGTATCATCATCATCGGGCCCCTTGAGAGCTCGGTGGTCTAGCGGTAGCGGCCCCGCCTTCTGATGCTAACGTCGTGGGTTCAAAACGGGTCGTGCACCATTCGTAAGCTCCCAGCACACCCGATAGAGGCGCTTCGAGTCTCCATAAAAACGGACTGACGAAACAGAAAACAAAACACAAAACTCAGACTTGAGGTACAGGTTCATAGATCTGTGGGGTGTCTACCGTGCCTTACTTACGCGAGCTTATTTCATTACATTCCAGGTGCGCGACATAGTGTACGACGGCAGCGAGTATCTGGAAGGTCTGCAGAAGTCCATAGAGAACTTCACACTGCGTCTTGAAAATTGTACCAGGATGAACGCGGTTTGTACAAATACACACACACATATACACACCCTCACCCTCCCACACACACTGCACACTTTTAGGGGCCATCCATAAATAACGTCACACGTTATGGGGGAGGGAAGGGGGTCGACGAAGTGTCGAAGTGTGAAATTCTGTGACAAGGGATTTTAAGAGTAGTAGAGCTCTTTGTGTGTGTCTCGTCCGGGTGCGTACTACCAGCACGCCGCCTTCTGCCGCCAAGCAGCAACGCTGTGTCTCCGATTGAAGAGTGTGCTTGCCGGTGTCATTACAGCCACATGAGGCTTAACATCTGTATGCCTCAAGTTGATGGACGCAGGGCAGTGCATCGTAGGGCACGTTCCTATCGTGCGTGACTTGCGAGGTAATGCTTTGTTATAGGTGATGGTTACCACTTAACATCATGGTGGGCCATCTGCTAGTTCCATCAGATAGTTGTAAAAGAAAACCCAGGTAAGCGTGAGTAACTTTTCATTTACAAACATATTACGAAGAGATTCTGTACTTTTCATATTGTAGATAGTATTATTTTAGTATTTATTTATTTATTTATTTATTTATTTATTTACCACACATAATTATCTTAACAGCTATAAAGCCAAAACGATAACCTAGTTCACATCATTAATACAATATTTACTTAAATACTAACAAAGGTACTTAAATACTAACATGGCACATTTATCAACATAATAACAATTAATAAAAATAAGAGTATAACAAAAAAGTATTTATATTATATATTATAAATGTCTCTTAGTATCTCCCTCACAGTACTTCAAAGAAATCTTACATAAGTGATGTAACTTATCCGCGAACACGTCAGTGTCGGGATACATATTTAGAATCGCGTTGAGATGGAACTGTGCACGGTAGAGCGGTGATTGTTGTCGTGCGGAAGTGCGCGCAGGTATTGGCGCGAATAAATGGACTCGCCCAGTGCCTAGTATTGAACTAGGTACCGATAAATTTACTTTCCGCCTTGTACAACCTGTAAACTTGCTGCCCCGTTATACAACCGGTTGGATTATGGATAGTTTCACTTACCCGTGGTAGAAACTATTGGACATAGCGGTTGGACCACGGGTCGGTAAGAATTGTATTCTGTTCTACCTACCTGTATTGTATAATTCCAGAATGCCTCCCGTTTCAACTTCACCTCATTGAACCCCTCATTAAACTCCTCATCCAACACATCCGAGCCTTGGAGGCCCACAAACGAGCTACCTCCGTACAACACAACTTCCAACTTCACGGAGCAATGCAGACGGGTGACGGGAGCGAGCCAGCATGTGAAGCGGCTCGCTGAGCTCGCGGTAAAAGCTACCAAGGAGTTGCAGGATATCGCTTATTCTAAGCAGCATTTGAAGGTAATTTAAGCTTTTTAGCAGTGTTCCAATATAATTTTGACAAAAACACTATTATTTTCAAGAGTAGTAGAGCTCATTGTGTGATTCGTCCGGGGAAGCACTATCTCTATGTATTTTTCTGCCGCGAAGCAGCAACGCTGTGTTTCGGTTCGAAAAGTGTGGCTGCCAAAATTGCAGGCACATGAGGCTAACATCTGTATGCCTCAAGTTGATAGACGCAGGGCAGTGCATCGTAGGGCATGTTCCTATTGTGCGCTACTTGTAATGTCCTATTATCCGTACAACACCACTTCCAACTTCGCGGTGCAATGCAGACGGGTGACGGGAGCGAGCCATCATGTGAAGCGGCTCGCTGAGCTCGCGGGAAAAGCTCCCAAGGAGTTGCAGGATACCGCTTATTCTAAACAGCATTTGAAGATTTTGAAGGTATTATAGGCGAGGTTTACGGACATTTGATAAATTCGACATTCTCTCTCTCTTGTCGTGTCACTAGTTTCTTTCGAAACAGTGTGGTGAAAGGATTTTAAGTGCGCCTCAAGAGGCTCCTTTCGAGTAACACATGTTATAGAACTTTTTAGGTTCTACGACATGCCGGTTTCCTCACAATGTTTTCCTTCACCGTTTGAGAGTACCTACTGACACTGTGCACATAAATTTTTGAACAGAAAAACTCATTAGTGCACGACCGGTTTCGTACCCACGATCTTAGGATCGGAAGACGGGGCCGCTACCACTAGACCATCAGTGCTATCCAATTCGACATTTGAATAGAAATACAATTCAACTTTAACAAAACAATGTAGGTATCCCTACAAGTAATTCGCCGTATGATTGGAGTCCGATGGCGTAGGTATGTGTTAGCGCGGCCCTGTATCAAGGAGAAGGTAGTTGGTTCAAATGCCACTCGGATAATAACTTTTGAGACGCCTAGATTCTATTTTTATTATTCAGTCATTAAAATATTCTTCAAGTGTATTGGAAGTTTTTTGTAATAGCATCTCTTTTAGTCTTAAGAGCTGTTTCACCAATGCTCTGTTAGTTACTAATCAAAGATTAACAGGCCGCTAAATCTAACAGTAGATGTCAAACGCGTACATTTTGACATATTTAACGGCCCTTTATTCCTTTGTTAATCTAACAGAGCATGCTGAAATCAGCTCTTAATCTTATAATTTGCTAGGATATTATTTTTTCTAGGATCTTATTATAAATTCTTACGGCCATATTTGGGCCCAAGCTGTGTATACTTTGAAGGTACCTACCACGCGAGGAAAGCCGCAGAGGGAGAGTGATGAATGTAATTTTCAGGACGACCCGCATACTCTCGCGAAGACTGAAAACGAGCTGATTCTGAAGCTGGCATGGTTCCTGGACCGTTTGGCGCATTACACGGATTTTGAGCCCCATCGTAGGCGATTTAACAAAGAAGAGGACAGTAAGTTATTATTACAGGCACATGGTAGTGGCTTACGTAGGTACCGTCCTTAAGGCCTACAATATCGCACCATATCGAAACGTGCGAGCGAGAGTCACATTAGCTCCGCAAGAACAAACTGCATATTGCTCGACTATTCGTTGGTGGAAATACAAGTATGCAGTTTATACGGAGGTCCGCTCCGCTCGCGGTGGAAATCGGCTTTTAGGACGGTACGTACGGTAGGAACTAAGCCGTTAGTTTGTTGCCTGCTCTTCTTTTACTGCCTGTTCTTCTACGCCTTGTTCGTGTGGAACTAGCACCTAGAGTCACCTAGTTATCCTTGTGATTTTATTGAATAACTAGCGGCCTGTCCCAGCATCGCATGGGTGGATATCCAACGTCCTTCTCCCTGAGTGAGTGAGAACGCGCCCCGTGGAACCGCACGTTCGCTAATAATATTTTTAAAGCGAACTAAAATTTTTAATTTCGTAATATCTTTTGAATGGAATGTCCGATTTGAAAAAATCAAGAAGTAATCTATAGATATTAAAACAATCTTAAATATAAAATTATTTATTTGGATATGGATTAATAAAGAGCTTTTTCTTGCGGCGGCATTTCAATTAATATTTTATAATAAAATAACACTTATTGTGACATAACTATAATAGTTAGACATGTGCTGTCGCGATATTTTTTGTAGATGATGACGTGTTCTGCAAAGTCGTAGTACATTATTTCAAAGTCAAAGTCAAAGTCAAAAGGTATTTATTCAATAAAATCACAAGGATCACTTTGAAACGTCTTAAAGCTACTCTTAAAGCTACTCTTAAAGCGACTCTAGGTGCCAGTTCCACGCGACCAAAGCCTAGAAGAACAGCCAACAAACTTACGGCTTGGTTCCTACCGCTCTTTTGTATGATTTTGTTCTATCATCAATAGTTTTCGCAGCGCACGCGATGTACATAAGGATATTTTTTTCCACCTTGGGTTACATTATTGGAGTTTTAGTAAGGATCCCTGACTTTTTGAAAATATTATATAACCTATGGTTACTCAGGGATAATGTAGCATTCTAATGGTGAAAGAATTTTTGAAATCGGACCAGTAGTTTTTGAGCCTATTCGTTACATACAAAAATACAAAACAGATGTAGGTGTAGATTAGGTACTTTTTGACATTGACCTTATGGAACAAAAAATACTTATTTCCAGCCCCATCAGTGCTAGGCCCTCTGAACGCCACCGAAGCCCTGAAGCTGCAAATGATGAACTGTCTCAAGCAGAAGTCCGAAGTACCAGCGACCATCCGCTGCGCTTACCCGCAGCAGAATCAGACCCAGGTGCCGGGGATCGTGCTATTCGTCGTAAATAATTCAGGTAAGGATTTTTTTTAATACAACAGCTAATGGGACAAGCCGATGGCCCATCAGCTGGCCCATAGGTGATGGTTAGAACTTGATGTTAAGTGGTAACCATCACCTATGGGCCACCTATAACAAAGCATTGCCTCGTAAGTCACGCACGATAGGAACGTGCCCTATGATGCCAGTGCATCATAGGGCACGTTATACCGACTACCGATAATGAGCTCTCCGAGCGCGCAACCACCGGGCGCTCTCACTGAGTCATTCTTTTTATCGATAACGTACATGCGCCCTCGGCGAGTACTCTCAACACTAGTGTTAAGATGATTTATGATGTTTGCAGCGAGTGTTTAACGCGACATAATCACAAATGTATTTTCAGATCCAACACAGGGTAGGACATCTGCGTCATCGAATCGAATCGAGCGGGTGTTCTTTCCCGCCACGAGCGAGCAAGAACTACTTATCACCTCCGACAATCGGCCCAACTACTTACCCTACCATCTGAAATCTGTCACACACGTCAGAAAGCGCTCTGTGCCTGACCTGTCAGATGTCAAAACGTCAAAAATGGCGGCAGAAGATCCCGCCATAACCTTCATGAAATATTACGTGAAGCACAAAATTTGGGACGGCAGTAATCCTATCAAACCTTTAGGTGTTTACGAAGAGTTCGATGTTTCTAATCATCTACCGCGTACTAAGAGAGCTACGGAAAAAAAACAGTTTTTACCAGAAGATCCTTACCAAGATCTAAGTAAATACTTAAAAAACAAAAAGGGCGTGAACTACGTGAAAGACGAGGCACAAGCTGCGAGAATTAGAGCTTTTGTTGGCAAGATAACGAACTCCAAAACTTCGACGCCGAAGGAACATTCTAGAAGAGTTTCGAAGCTTCGTTCAAAACGGTCTTACACTTACGAGAGGGATGTCGACAAGCCACGGGCTCCCGATAATTTGTTCAAAGATATCAGTTATTACGTTAAAAATAAGCCAGGAACGAACCGCAACAGGGATTTGGTACAAGCGGGGCAAGTCCGGGCAGGCTTGGGGCTCATATTCATGAACCCTAACATACAAACTGTGAGGATGTATGGAGCTAACTTCAACCCTTTGGTGCCGGATCCTTTGCTCTTCGGCGCGGCCAGATCCGCTCTCGATAACTAATTTATTCAATAAAAAGGAAAGATTTCTTTTTAAACTTATTTATTTTAAAACAATTTGTATTATCGTACTATTCTAGTATTCATAATCATTACAAGTATTAATCAAGAGGTATTTTTTATTCAATAAAATCACAAGGAGAGTTTTGAAGAATCGCTTGTTCAAAATGCTGAATGAATTTTGACATTTGTCGCAATAAATAACTTAAACTAGCGATCACGACGGATTTGACGTTAGAAACGTATCGTTTCTCATACGGCCGACTTGACTATGGACTGACTTGACTAAAAAGTATTCAATACAAATCACTTGACACTGGCAAGATTGTCTGTCGAATGACGGACAGGAGCCATAAATTAAGAGAAGAAGAAGTAGGTACTACAACAGAATAAGGTCGAATTATTATTATTTACCACATGCAATCTCAGACAAAATATCATAACAGCTTTATAGCCAAAACGATAACATAGTTCACATCAAGATTTTTAATACAATACAATATTTTTAACATACTTTGACTAACATGGCACTTATAACAACCAATGAGTCGATGAGTATTAACTATTTACTCAGAAAGTATTAATAAAATAGCTCCCGGTCTTAGGAGGATAAATTTTGTTAATCTGTAGTATGTGAATAAATAAATGACTATTGTATTTTTATAGGAGGAAGATCAGGAAGACAGACGTTCACTTTGATTTACTCATAACGAATTTTTTGAAACTATAGGACCTAGAGATAGACCATAGGGTTTTTTTTTAGGGGTGTAGGCGCTAAATCTATATCCTACCAACACGTTTACAAAAATAAAGGAACTGCTTTTGGCATTATTGTCTTTTTATTTGTCTGCCTTCCCTACGCCTTTTTTTATTCTTGCGTAAGTCTAAACTCACATTATAAAAAGTATAAAAATATTGATGATTTCACGGCCAACATTTTCAATATTTTTTTTTCAAACATCGATGTATGTCCTTTCGATGTTTGCATTGCATCCCTAAACGTGAGGTGAGCGTCTGCCGCCCGGCGCACAGTGGTTCCAAATCAAAAATAAGTGGACATAGGGTCGAAAGTCGGAATTTCGATCTGATTTTTTTATACAGAATAGATCTCAGCTATCCTGACAACTTTTGTTCTATGAAAAATCTGTAAGAAGCGTAGTTTTCGAGAAAAAAAAAAATCAATTATTTTTTGTATGGAGAAAAACATACTTTATTTTTTTTCTCGAATTGGATCAATTTGGCCCGTGTTTGGTTGGTACTGTGTCATAGCCCAGGTGATATACTAACATAAAAAAAATATAACACGCGCAGTCACTTGCAGCCTCGGGAGAAAATTGACTCTAAATTAAAAAAAATGTTTATGCTTGTTTTACGAAGAGTTCTTATTTCTTCATATCTTTTCATGGATTTTCGTGTACTGTAGTATATTTTAATTGACTCCGTGAAGAGAAAGTAATAAAAAACTACATTTTAGTTATATTTTTCTGCCATATTTAAAATTTTTGCTAAGGTACAAGAGACTGTACATATTTAATTGAAAGTGAAGATCTGAAATTAAATTGTAAAATAACAACGCAATTTCAGTTGTTGACAAGGGTTTAGTCCAGTACCTAAGCTAGGTGCAGGTAGTTTATTATTTGCAGGTGGCTAAGTGATTAGTGGTAAAGAGATTATATTATTTACGATTTACGATAAGGGCCAAGTATCTGAAATGGCTCATTCTTTCGTACAGGTAAAAATAAGTTTGTTTGTGTTTAAGGGATGAGTGGTAAAGATAATCCTGATCTACTAGCAAATTGGTCATTCCGGTACTGGGCTGTGATTGGTCGTTAATAGACAAACTCATTACGGGCACAGCTGCAAGACTACAAATATATTGCAATGATTAATTTCATTTCATTCTATTTTCAACACTTAACTGTGAAAGATCTCGGAATAACGTTTTTTAATCTAAAATGGCTGGTTTCGGTTCTTATCTCGATTTGTTTCTGAGTCTTAGGGGGAGTGGAGATCTTAATAATTACAATCATCTAAGTGAAGTTATAATTTCTAAAATTCCAAGTGAAATATCTGAAGAAGACCGTAGGAAAATCATTGAGTTTTGCCGTTTGTTCGCCAAACGAGTAATAACGAAATGGGCAGAGTCAAGCAGATGCTTAAAGACATTTCTGAATCGGGAAGCTAATAGCAAATGGCTGGAGACAAATATCAAATGGCCTACTTGTGATACGGTTGATTTAGTTACCGTAATGGCAATTCCTGAGGACTTAGTTGATGCGCCAGAAGTGCCAGAACATTTGCCGGAACCTATTCTAAATGTCTGCACTTCAGAAGCTTCTTCTTCGGAACCTCTACAGAGAAGGAGAAAAAAATGCCATTCGCGGATTTGAGCAACAAGCAGAAGAAAAGGCGTTCTGGCTCCATTATAAATGACAATTCTGAAGAAGAACTGGAATATTGTTATATATCAAAGTTAAAAGAAACGGGAAAGTTAGCTTTGGCGAAGATTGTGGATCATCTAAGCAAGAATCCTGGCATTGTGTCAGATTTGTCAAAACAGCTTTTTAAAGAAATTAAACCAGAATAAATTTCTGAAGATAAATCATTGGCACTCTGCACATCCCTTAAACTGTCCAAGTGGCAGTACAAATCGCTAAGAACGTTCCTCAAAGAAGAAAATTGTTCCAGTACTCTTCAGTCTTATCGGAAGCTTTTGTGCGCTAAAAAGAGGTTTCTGTAATAATTAACCATGTTTTATTATCTTAGGGTTCTTATCAGAAGAAGCTTCGGAAGCTCGTAACAAGGACTTCAGGAATATAAGGGAGAAAACCACAAGAAAAACAGGACGAATCGAAAACAATATTGACATTCTGCATGGCCTTTGATTAAGCTCAGATCCACACATTTCCCGAATCAGGCCTAAGTTTTCGAAGATAATCCATCATGATTTACTCCCAGAGGCAGTTCCACTGCTCGAGGCAGACCCGGAGTGGACACGCTTTGAAGAAGAGAACATGTCTCAAGAAGCAGAAAACATCGTCAATCCTTTGTCGTAGAAACCAGAATAAACAGATATTTTTAAGAACTATCTACATCTTGAACAGCTCTTTTCAGAGCTACAAATAAATCTCTTGTTTCTGAGAACTATAAATGACAAACGCCATACACGACTTTCAGGATAGATTGTAGTCGCAGAGTACGTACATAGTATTTTTCAATGAATAAGTCAACTATAAAAATAATTAGTCTAACCTTTTTGGAGGCTGCTAATACCTGCACGAATTAATGCGTCATCCGGCTTGGGTACTTGACTCTTGATAAAACAACAGCAGATAGAAAAAAAAATACTCTTCTATTATTATTAATTTATATAAAACTATGGAATTTTTTTATCCGTAATAGTCATTTAACAACGTAATTTCAGATCATTTGGAATTAAATACGTACAGTAGTAAGTACTACGTACGGTACACATTGTTAACGGCTAATTATAGCCCAGTATAGGAATGAATCATTTATTAGTAGATCAGGATTAATTATCTTTACCACTAATTCCTTAAACACAAACAAACTTATTTTTACCTGTACGAAAGAATGAGCCATTTCAGATACTTGGCCCTTATCGTAAATCGTAAATAATATAATCTCTTTACCACTAATCACTTAGCCACCTGCAAATAATAAACTACCTGCACCTAGCTCGGGTACTGGACTAAACCCTTGTCAACAACTGAAATTGCGTTGTTATTTTACAATTTAATTTCAGATCTTCACTTTCAATTAAATATGTACAGTCTCTTGTACCTTAGCAAAAATTTTAAATATGGCAGAAAAATATAACTAAAATGTAGTTTTTTATTACTTTCTCTTCACGGAGTCAATTAAAATATACTACAGTACACGAAAATCCATGAAAAGATATGAAGAAATAAGAACTCTTCTCAAAACAAGCAAAAAAATTTTTTTTTATTTAGACTCAATTTTCTCCCGTTGCTGCAAGTGACTGCGCGTGTTATATTTTTTTTATGTTAGTATATCACCTGGGCTATGACACAGTACCAACCAAACACGGGCCAAATTGATCCAATTCGAGAAAAAAAATAAAGTATGTTTTTCTCCATACAAAAAATAATTGATTATTTTTTTTCTCGTAAACTACGCTTCTTACAGATTTTTCATAGAACAAAAGTTGTCAGGATAGCTGAGATCTATTCTGTATAAAAAAATCAGATCGAAATTCCGACTTTCGACCCTATGTCCACTTATTTTTGATTTGGAACCACTGTGCGGCGGGCCCCGGGCGGATTAGGGATGCCAGATAAAATAGATTATTTTTTATCACATCAATTCGAAAAAGGATAGTTTGCTCTTCGAAAACAGGGAGCAAAATGGCACTTTGATCCCAAGGGCGGTAAAGTGATTTGAATTTGGAATGTGCTTATTGAGTAAAAGTTCCAATGACCAAAGAGATCACGAACACAGTATGAACAAGCAGGCTTTATGATAAAAAAAAAAGCGCTTGAACTAAATAAAAATAAACAAAAACACGTGAAACGCGCAGTCCACCTTTGTTCATAATTGTTTACTCAAATTCAGATTTTACTTAGTTTTATGAAAATAAATTAAATTACAATGAATACATGATTATGACTTAAGACAATTTGACAATGTGACTATGTGACTTCGCGACTCTTTCGTACTCTAGAATCCTTCGCTCCGCTCTGGATTCAAAAAACAATCTCGCCATAAAAATAGTTGTTTGCTCCCTTGGTAAACAATCTACTATAAAATATCTAAATACGATAATCGATTTTTGGAACCACCTCAACTGCCGTTACTGGGGAAATTCAAGTGAAAAGGAATCAATTTTTAGGGCCTAAAAGAGGTGTAAAATGTAGGTACATAATATAACCTCAAACATCATTTATTTTCACGAAAACTATAGGTAAGTCTCCGCGTCCAATCGTCTAGGCCGAGCTTTACTATCGTAAGGCACCCTCTTAAAAGCATATACCGTATAGGTAGGTATACTCTTAATATTCCTACATATTACCTACCTACTCTAAATGATTTTTGGTACCTACCTACATAATGTTGTTTAAGTTAAGTTTAACAAGTCAATAGCATAGGTACCTAGGTACTACCACGATGCATAATATAGCGTTGCTGCCTATCGGTTTGAAGAGTGTGGTTTCCGGTGAAATTGCAGGCACATGAGGCTTAACATAATGTATGCCTCCAATCGGACGCAGGGCACGTTCTTGTCGCATGCGAGGTAAGGCTATCATAAGGTGGTGGGTACCAGCAAGTAGTAAATAAAATTACACACATCATGACCAACAAGGTAGGTAAGTATCTAAATAGTGAATTTGATTTAGGTACCTACCTACTTCATTATTAATAAGTTACATAAACATAATTTTATTTCAATAAACTGTTCACATTCTTGTAACTTAGGTTCATGTACTTAAGCTAGACAGAAAGATATTTAAAATTAAGCCTTATGTCGATCCATGTACCTATCTAAGTTCAAAATAATGATGGCTGTTTTACATAGGCTATTTATGTAATCGTATGACAGTAATAGGCAAAACAAAACGAATTAAATCATAAACTTAAATATAATAACTACACTTATACCTACTTAATCTAATTTACAAGTCAATTCTGAGATTACCATGCCAGGCTAATGCTTCAGGGGGAAGATCGATTAGGTCGGTCCAGGGTCCTTCCTGGCCGTATAAAATGAGAAGAACTTACAAAATTCGAATGGTGCTCAAAATCGTGCTCGGCAAAACGTCGAGTGTGAAAACAGCGCGCTAGTTTACGCCGCGCGAGACTAACGCGAGCGATTTTGATGCGAGCTATACAACATCGCGTGCTCACCAAAGTGAGGCTATTTGAAGTCCATTCTTATAGCGTCGCGTTAGTTCAAAGCGAAGTACACTTTAGCGAGATGTTTTGTTGTTTGCAAAAAAGCAAATTTATTCAGTTTCTTATGGTGAAATCTAGGCGCTATTTATTTTAATCGGAACTTTTCTTTTATTATGAACCTATAACATTATCCTTATTACTTTACTTTGTTTACTTAACATTACTGTCCACCATACGAAACTGAATAAATTTGCTTTTTTGCAAACTACAAAATATCTCGCTAAGTGTACTTTGCTTTGAACTAACGCGACGCTATAAGAATGGACTTCAAATAGCTCACTGTTCCAAGCCTCACTTTGGTGAGCACGCGGTGTTGTATAGCTCGCGTCAAAATCGCTCGCGTTAGTCTCGCGCGGCGTAAACTAGCGCGCGGTTTTCACACTCGACGTTTTACCGAGCACGATTTTGAGCACCATTCCAAAATTCCTGCCCTCCGTGCTAATTTAACTGTGTTACAGCAGAGTACTTTGACGTGTTTTATTACTAAGTATATGTACAATAAATAATAATAAATATTGGCGGACATTCCACGCAGCACTATCTCAGCCAAATACTATGGGAACCTGGTAACTGATATGGACTAAATACTTTTAATATAAGTATGTATTTAAAAAAAAATATTAATAACTCCCAGACAGAGAACAAACATCATATGTTCATCGCACAAATGTTTGTTCTCGGTGGGGATTGAACACACATTCTTCTTGATTTGTGTTTAGTAACAACCTATTCAGCGTGTTTCTTCTTACTAATGTGTGTGAAATATTTATTTCAGTTCATTGTTTTTTTGAAATCTCAGATGGGTGAATCACTTTTTATCTCTAATAGGAAATGAAATGGCTATCCCTCAGTGATATCTCTTCATGTGATTTATTGCACCAATTTTGGATCTGAATTTTTGATCACATGTACTGCAGGGGTATGGCTCTCCTGAGTGTACTCGCATGTGTACTATCAAATTGTTCTTTAAATAGAAACTCTTATCACATTCGTTACACACAAATGGCCCTTCTTCAATGTGAATGTGCGTAATATGTCGCTTCAAACTACCTTTCAAATGGAATTTCAAATCACATTTATCACAGGAATATTGCTTTTCCCTGATGTGAAAGTTTGTATGTTTCACTAAAAGTTCTTTTGTTTTGAATGTTTTATCACATAGGCTGCATGTATATTTCTTTTTTTCATAGTGGCTTTGTTTCATGTGACTTTTAATACTTCTGATATCTCTGAATTTCACATCACATAACTTACAGGTAAGATATGGCTTGATTATATTGTGAATTTTTAATTTATGTTTTGTCAAACAACTATTTCTAGAATATCTATTAGGACATATGTTGCAGGCGTATGGCCTTTGTGCTGTGTGAGTCAGCATGTGTTTATTTAAAAGACTTGTTCTTTGGAATTTCTCATCACATCTGTCGCAAGAAAATGGCTTTTCTTCGTGATTTCGCAAGTGACTAATTAAGCTACTTTTAACTCTGTATACCGCATCACATATCTCACAGGAATATAGCTCTATTTCAGTGTGTATTTTCATGTGACTTAATAAACTATGTCTAATATAGAATTTCGCATCACATATGTCACAGGAATATCGCTCTGATTCAGTGTGATTTAGCATATGTTTTGTCAAAGTATTGTTTCTAGCAAATCTCTTATGACATCTGTTGCAGGCATAAGGCTTTTCGCCGGTGTGAATCAGCTTGTGTGCTTTTAAATAATAGCTGCTTATGAATGTCTTATCACATATATTGCAAATATGTAACTTTTTTTGATTGTGAATGTTCAAATGTTTCGCAGAGAGACTTGAATGCATATCAACATTATCTGTTTGGTTTGTATCGTAGTTGATTTCTACATAATTGGGTGACTGTAAAATGGGCTCTTCAATTTCAATTTCTTGTAGTTTAAGGGTTCCTTCTAATATAAGTGCTTCTTCTTGTTTAAGGGGTTCTTCTTGTTTAAGGGTTTCTTCTTTTCTTTCTTCTTCAGCATTTTCAAGTATTTGCTCATCTTCAACAGCTGGTGTACTTATGCTTATAGCGTCCAAGTCTCCAATAAATAGGTGCACTGGTGGGGTGAGGGATAAGTTTAGTACATTGCGAGGTTGCACTGTCAGTGCATTATGAGTTACCTGAAAAAAAAAAACAATAATTAATTTTATTTATTCAGATCTACCATTAGCACCTACAATGATAAAATTCATATAATTAAACTTATATCAATGTGCAAACCTTTACTTTTTAATTGCACTACTTACAGTTAGTTAGACATAGAACATTATTTATTATCATTTACTAAACATCGGTAAACACTCATCATCATCATGTGACAGCCTTCACAGCTTAGTTGGTAGTAACTCTGCCTTTTGCATCATTGGCTGTGGGTTCGATTCCCACCGAGAACAAACATTTGTGTGATGAGCATAGATGTTTGTTCTCTGTCTGGGTGTTATATAATATTACAAGTATGTATTTACAAAAAAAAAGTATTATATCAGCTATCTGGTTCCAGCTTTGGCTTAGTTTGGGGCTAGATAGTGTTGTGTGGAACGTCCACCAATATTTATTTATCATCATCCACAGCCCCACTTTACCCACTGCTGGGTATAGGCCTCCCTTAGTTTGTGCCATCTACCACAATCCTGTGCCAGTCGTTACCCATTTTCGACCAGAGATTTTAATATGTCATCCACCCATCTCGCTGGTAAGCACTACATGCATTGAATAAACTAAGTAAGTGGACAGAGTAACATTTATGGATTTATGAAATGAGAACATGATAAGGTCCTTAATAAATTGTTAGTTTCTCGACCAAGTGCTGGCGGAACCTATTAGAGTTGATAAAAAAAAAAATTACATTCACTATTCAAAGATCTACAGAGTAGAGCAAGCAAGATGATCGGATAGTGAGGTGTTCTTCATAAGACTAATTGAGAGCAAAAAATCATCTATTATGCCCTATAATGTCTAAAATTACTTAGTGGAGCAAGCTGTTGATACAGCACAGCTCCTACAAACATCAATGCTTTTGGGAGGGGTTAGGCTGGCTACAAGTTAAGCCAGATCACCTCTCATGCATAATGGAGCACCTTAGATCCTAAATGTGGATACAGGAGTCCATTACGAGTAACAAGGAGCCTGCTTTACCTCAGAACCATTCTGCAGCAGATCTTGTAGTATTTTGTTGGATTTGCGAGCCATCTCGCAGAACATTTGGAACCTTTGCAGCTGCCGGTGACAGATAAAGCATACTGTGCTCGGCATATCATACTCGGTTTCAATGTTGAGCTGAAATATAATCAAATAAAGACAATAAAACCATGACTGTGTTCCTACAAAGTGAATCCGCAGAATTTTATTCTCATTAAAATTATTTTGTAAAACATCAGTGAAGGTTACATACCGCTGTATCTGTAAGTTTTCCGTAAAGCTCCAGGTGGCTTCTGCTAAGGTCCAAGAGCCTGATGTCGCCGATTAGACAGAATCTGCACAAAGCCATATCGTCGCCTTATAAAATGGGCTACCTCGGTTATGTAGCACGGTAATTTATTCTATAATGTCTTATCTAACATATCTCATCTCAGCAGTTTCTTTCGTTGCTATTATATTATTCAAGAGTACTCCGTGTTAGCGATGTTACGACTCGGGTTACCAACCCGGTTCAACCCGGGTTGAGCTTCAAACCGTTCAAGTCGGGTTGAACCTATGCCAAACCGATCTGGACGGGTTGAGTAAGCGAGCTGTTTGTTGATCGCTGTCCCTCTTCAACTCACGCACGGTGCGGCGCGGAACCGCGAGTCGGTACTTCGGGTCGGACCGAACCGAAATATGAAAATGAGATTGACTTGACAAAGTCGATTCAATTTGTTCTTGGGTTCTACGAATGAGTTAAATTTGTATTCATACCGGATTATGAATACAAATTTAACTCATTCGTTTCGGTTTCCATAACATAAAATTCTAGCATGAGCAATACAAATTGGTTCGTCGTATTGACTTTGTCATTTCGGTTTGTAACCCGGTTTCAAACCGGTTTACGTAGATTTTTGCGGTTCGATTTACGGGTCGGTTTGCTTATTTTTCAGACCGGTTTGCGTCGGTTTGAAAAATTTCGAGATCGTTACATCGCTACTCCGTGTCTGTGCTATGTAGCGATGTGTCAACTCGGTTTACCAAATCGGTTCAAATAGGTTTGACGATTGAACGAGTCAAACCTATTCAGGAGTTTAACCAAATCGGTTTAAAAAATATTTCAATAATCATTAAACGCGTTATCCATTTGAACAAAAACCTGTTTTTTTCTTTAATTTTTATAACTCAACGACATATTCATGAAAAACCGTAAGTAAGTATGTTTATGTACATATGTTTTTCTTCATTTTTAACGAGAATAAAACAAGTACCAAACCATTCGACCTTAATTACATCGGTCAATACTATTTCGGTGCCATGTACTCGATTTGGATGCAAATCGGTTTGAATCGGTTTCAAACCGATTTGCTTAATTTTTCAAACCTATTTAACCGAGTTGTGTTTTTAACCGAGCTGCCCATCGCTAGTGCTATGTGCTTTATGTTAATCCTATTCCCTATTCCTAAAATTCCTATGAACCTTTTGTTTGACATTGACAGTATGGATTAATTACAGAAACCAATTCTGGTCATCTATCAAAACTGACATCTCATAAGATGTCAGTTTTGATAGATGAAATTACAGATTTGGATTTACCTCCATGGTTTGAAGCATTGAGGTAGGTACTATATTACCTAATCTAAAGGTTTGAAGCATGTTTGAAGATTATGCTTTGTTGCTCGAATGTTTTTTTCAAAGGAGCTTTTGTCGTCGGGTCTAAATCATACCATAAATTGGAGGGGTTTTAAGTAGGTACCTACATACTTACGACACCAATAAAGCACTTTCATGACTTTTATTCTCAGACCTCAGTCACGGTAGACATATGCTCAGATATATTAACACCAAATCAAAGTTCTTTTTTGATGTACCTTTAGGGGGGCAAGTTAGAGAAGTCGGTAGTAGAACCAAAAAAAAAACTATGTTAGTTACTATTTACACAAAAATATATTTCACTAGCGGCCTGTCCCAGCTTCGCATGGGTGGTCATAAATTTTTTGAACATTTTAGGATAAACTTAGACCTTGGGTTCGAGCCTCGCGTCTACTTATTTCATACATTTGCACGCGCTTCTCCTTGAGTGAGTGAAATCGCACCCCGCGCGTGACCGGTGGACCCGTAAACATTTTTAATTTCGTCATATCTTTTGAATGGAATGTCCGATTTGAAATATTTAAGAAGTAATCTATAGGTATTGAAACCGTCTTAATTATGAAATGATTTATTTGGATAAGGATTAATACCAAGGTACAAATAAAGACCCTTTTCTAGCGGAGGCATTTCAATTAATTTTTTATAATAAAAGAACACTTATTGTGAAATAACTATAATAGTTAGACATATGCTGTCGCGACATTTTTTGTAGATGATAACGTGTTCTACAAAATCGTAGTACATTATTTTGTTCTATCTTCAATAGTTTTCGCAGCGCACGCGATGTAAGGTTTTTTGTTTTCCACCTTGGGTTACATAATTGAAGTTTTAGTAAGGATCCCTGATTTTTTTGAAAATATAATATAGCCTATGTTACTCAGGGATAATGTAGCATTCTAATGGTGAAAGAATTTTTGAAATCGGACCAGTAGTTTTTGAGCCTATTCGTTACATACAAAAATACAAAGTTTACCTCTTTATAATATTAGTGTAGATAATAATTACATATGTGGGAAGCTTAATATTATTTGACACAAGTAAATCACTTACCGCCGGTTTCCGAAAGCCCGATCAAAGCTAATCGGATGTTAAGTCACTCGCCATTTCAGCTATTACATCGAATAAGATAGAGATAGCAAGTGACTTGACATCCGATTAGTTTTGATCGGGCTTTCAGAAACCGGCGGTTAATATAACTTTATACTTAACTGTCTTCTATAGGCGAAATAAACCTTGTTGACAAGATCATTCAGTTTCTGTTAAAGATTTAAAGTTTTTCTCTTGCATTACATAACAAAACATGTTTAAATTAATGCTGTATTTCTAAAAAATCATCACATTTAAAACAATAATAAAATATTTAAATCAACGAAAGATTGCTGGTTTATTCATAAGTTTATACAATTCTGTTCAAATCGCACGAAATGTAAATTACTGTAAGAAAAGATGTTCTTTCACTTCAAATAACACTTAAGTATTGTATCTTCAAGTACTTAACACAAATGTTTGTTCTCTGTGGGGATTGAACACACCACATAATATTAAGTATGTTTATTTTTGTAACTATCTTCTTTTTCTCTTTGATTTGTGTTTAGTAACATCCTCTATTCTGTGTTCCTTTTTACTAATGTGTGTGAAATATTTATTTCAGTTCATTGTTTTTTGAAATCTCAGATGGGTTAACCACTTTTATCTTTAATAGGAATGTAATGGTCCCTCATCCCTCAGTGATATCTCTTCATGTGATTTATCGCACCATTTTTTTGTCTGAATTTCTTATCACATCTACTGCACGGATATGGCTTTTCACCGCTGTGTACTCGCATGTGTACTATCAAATTGGTCTTTAAATAGAAACTCTTATCACATTCGTTACACACAAATGGCCTTTCACCAGTGTGAATGCGCATATGTACCTTCAAATTACCTTTTAAATGGAATTTCTTATCACATTTATCACAGGAATATGGCTTTTCATTATGAATATTTGTATGTTTCATAAAATCTTCTTTTGTTTTTAATTTTTTATCACATAGGCTGCATGTATAATTCTTTTTTTTATAGTGGCTTAGTTGCATGTGATACCTGAGCTTACTGAAGCTAGGAAAAGATCGACCACATTTATAACAAAAATGTTCATTTCCTCGTGTGTGTGTTTGCATGTGACTTTTAATACTTCTAATATTTATGAATTTCACATCACATATCTTACAGGTGAGATATGGCTTGAGTATATTATGAATTTTCATATTATGTTTTGTCAAAGTACTATTTGTAGCAAATTTATCATGACATATGTTGCAGGCATAAGGCTTTTCTCCTGTGTGAGATAGGATGTGTCTATTTAAATGACTTTTTCTATGGAACTTCTTGTCACATCTGTTGCAAGAAAATGCCCTTTCCTCGTGAATTTGCATGTGACTTCTTAAGGTACTTTTGATTCTGAATATCGCATCACATATCTCACAACAATATAGCTCTATTTCAGAGTGAATTTGCATGTGGCTTCTTAAACTACTTCTAATACTGAATTTCGCATAACATATGTCACAGGAATATCGCAGAATGTCAAATTCATTGTGAGTTAACATGTGTTTTGTCAAAGTATTGTTTCTAGCAAATCTCTTAGGACATCTGCTGCAGGCATAAGGCTTTACGCCGGTGTGAATGAGCTTGTGTGTTTTTAAATAATAGCTGCTTATGAATGTCTTATTACATATGTTGCACATATGTGACTTTTCTTGATTGTGAATGTTCAAATGTTTCGCAGAGAGACTTGAATGCATATCAACATTATCTGTTGGATTTGTATCAAAGTTGATTTCTACATAATTGGGTGACTGTAAAATGGGCTCTTCAATTTTAATTTCTTCTATTTTAAGGGTGCCTTCTAATATAACTGATTCTTCTAGTTTAAAGGTTTCTTCTTGTCTAAGGGTTTCTTCTTCTCTTTCTTCTTGATCATTCTCAAGTATTTGCTCATCTTCAACAGCTGGTGTACTTATGCTTATAGCGTCCAAGTCTCCAATAAATAGGTGCACTGGTGGGGTGAGGGATAAGTTTAGTACATTGCGAGGCTGCACTGTCAGTGTATTATGTGTTACCTGAAAAAAAAACAATCATTTAAGTATTTTATTTATTCAGTTCTACCATTAGCTCCTACAATGATACAATTCATCATATTTACAAAAAAAAAGTATTATATCAGCTATCTGGTTCCCATAGCTTTGGCTTAGTTTGGGGCTAGATAGTGTTGTGTGGAATGTCCACCAATATTTATTTATTTATCATCATCCACAGCCCCACTTTACCCACTGCTGGGTATAGGCCACCCTTATTTTGTGCCATCTACCACAATCA
The DNA here is from genome assembly GCA_932294275.1 of Chloroclysta siterata. Classification (NCBI taxonomy): domain Eukaryota; kingdom Metazoa; phylum Arthropoda; class Insecta; order Lepidoptera; family Geometridae; genus Chloroclysta; species Chloroclysta siterata. The sequence continues at coordinate 8,010,953 of OW028595.1, forward strand.
TGTGCCAGTCATAACCCATTTTCGACCAGAGATTTTAATATGTCATCCACCCATCTCACCCATCTCTAAGTAAGGTGGACAGAGTAACATATCCTTAAATGTTATCCATATATGAAATGTGAACATGATAAGGTCCTTATTAATTTGTTAATTTCTCAACCAAGTGCTAGCGAAACCTATTAGTGTTGACAAAGAAAAAAAAATTACATTCACTATTCAAAGATCTACAGAATACAGCAAGCAAGGTGATTGGATAGTGGGGCGTTCTACATGGGACTAATTTTATTGAGAGCAAGAAATCATCATACAATATCTAAAAATATAGGAGCAAGCCGTTGCTAGCTCTGACAAACATTGTAACGATGGTTTCATCCATGTTACAGTGTTGTTGGAAAATAAACATTCGTTTGTTTACTAAATTAATAATTTTTAGGTTGGATGTTCTGTCTGACATTTGAGTTAAAATTTTGTGACGTTTGTGATTGATTGATTGAAGTTTTCGTTCAGCTGAGATGACAGTTTCGCGGAAGTGATTGTTTTTGTGTGGTCTACATAACAAGAGGAAGAAGGGACTTCACTTTCCTTCCGGCGCGCTTATATAAACCGATTTTTTTTATGTGTGGTTTGGTTATAATGTTTGCATTCGGTCTTTCGACAAATGTTTTCACATTATATTCTACCATGTAACTTTCTGATTCTTAAATTATAAATGTGAGCATAATTTCATTATTATTCCACTGAATCCAGAAAACATCGATGTATAAATAATGTTTACGCATGCATCGTCAACAAATTATTATAAAATTTATCATTTTATATACTGCACTTTAGCAAACATTTTTATTAAGGTTGTATAAATCTTCACTACATTAGCTTTGATGCTAGTTTTAGTGACATAGAATTAAACATAGTTAGTATGGGATCGGGTGATGATGATGTAAAAAATCGGTGAAAATAAGATTTTGGCGAATTACAGAATATCAGATAGTTACTATGACACATAGAAACTACACTTGAATCTGTGTCACACTTTTACGTGACACAGATTAAAGTTTAGTTATTATGGATAATAGTAATTTTCGGTGTAACTATGATTTAGGCGAATTACAGAATAGCAGATAGTTACTCTGTCACATAGAAACTACACTTGAATCTCTGTCACACTATTGCGTGACACAGATTCAAGTTTAGTTAATAAGGATTATAGTAATTATCTGTTACTTGTCATAATAATTAATTATATTTCGATGATGTATTTGTTATTAAGTGTAGCTGTTTGGGATGGGTATTTTTTTATTCAAGAATTTATACATAGTACTGTATTCCAATTAGCTGATATGATGATGGAGCCAAGTGCTGTATAATGTAGATCCTACATTATACAGGTGTTTGACTAGGTGTTCTGTCGGTGTGTGTAAATTAATTAAAATTCAATTTAATTAAGTATTTATTCATAAAGTACTATTATATTGAGTTGGTAAAATAAAAATGAAAACATCAGTGGTGAAAACAGAATAAATGTTATAATATTAGTAATACTTAATATAAATTTTATTTCAGATAACTTAGATCCATATTGTTAGTACATAATAAACTTAATGAACTATGTTAGGTTAGTATTTAGAAAAATGGTGATCCTGTGCTGTTATTACTCGCAAACAGTGCTTGAGGAAGGGGCTATCCTATTAATGAACAATGATGTCCAGGATGTTATTGGAACTTCCTCTGACTCTCGTCAGCTGTGATGCAATTTTCTTATGCATGCAGGCAGCGAAACTGTCAGACCTCTTCAGCGGCACTGAATTTGTTTTCATAGAATTTGTGTACAGTAAAGTTCTCGGTCTTGTAAGTTTTTTTAGTTTAATAATGAATTATAGTGGTATTCACATCCACAATGAAGTGTGGGAGTTTGCTCTAGATTTTGAGACAGTAGGAGTTGGTGGTGGCATCTCATGATGTGGCAGTTACTGTTCAGGAAAATGTTCAAGGTTGCAATAGGACTGCTCAGTAAATAATATAATTTTATGACAATGTTTTTAATTTATAGTACCTGCAAAATAATAAATAAAACTTTAATTATGAAAACAGGATCAATTTTATCAGCAGCAATAAATTTGTCTTTAAAGAAATTCGAGTAGGTACAGTACAATAATCTATCGAGTAAGGAGGTATTTACCTAAATCTTGGATGGAACAGCAGACTCTGTTTCGAGCTCTCTTGGTAGGTGTACCACCCATCAAAAATGTTACTTGGCAAATTGTGTAACCTTTTAGTTTGTTTTAGTTTTGGTTTTAGGTAAATATAGGCACCACAAGCTCGTGCTACATGTTACTCTATCTGTATCGATGAGGCTAACGCGGTGCAACCGTTTATATGCGTCCGACAATCAACATACATGCAATTATTGAATAGGTGTGCAAATCCAAACACATAAACATTAAACAATAAACAAACAAGTCAACGCCACGCCAGTTGCCAACTAAATTTCCCTAAATATAAATAGCGTAAATTCAGTTTAAAAAAACGGGATACTCAAATTATGATAGATAACACTTTATTGTACACAAGGATACATCATAAATCTAGGCGTAAAATAATAAAGTACAATGGGCGGCCTTATCGCTGAAAGCGATTTCTTTCTTGTTTTAAGTGTAATCATTCTGTTTGTTTCTCAAACTGAAAGTTATACAGGGTTACAGGAAAAGTCGTGCTAGATCCGTTAAGGGCGTGGAGTACCCATCATTCCTGACATATTTCACTATGAAACACCCTACCCTAAACTAAACCCTTTTCGAGATATTCGACTTTTAATTTTTTTATTGAAAATTGCCGATTTTTAGGCAATTAAATTTATTTTTGGTTGTTTTGTGTATCTTATTATTATTATTATTGCATTTTTACATGTGTAATTAGATGCTTTAGGACGTCAATCATTAAAATAGTGCATAAGTTAATTGAATAGACCGTAGTAGACAAGTGAAAGTTAAGAAATAAAAAAAAAATTAGAAAGTTTATTTTTCTCTAAGGGATATCTAAAAAAAATATTATGGCAATTCTTCGGCAGATGTTTTTAAAAATATCTACGTTTCATCAGCTATCTAACGAGGTATAACAATCTAGGGTTTGTATTACATTTCGTGGAAAAAAAGTAGTTGGGACGCTCCAGGTAGCAGTTCTAACGGTCCCGCGCCTATTGTCCTTCAAGTTCAGACACACCGTGAGAGCGAGACAAGTGACGATTTATGTAGGTATGAATGAAAGAAAAAATGTGTAGAGACCGGTTAGGGCTGGGAATACAACAGGGGGTATTGTTTTGGTTGTCAGTCTGCTTTTGTGCTTCGTACATAGTAGATGTGATATCGTTTTGCTCTTTTTCTCGACTTGGCTGTGATTCTGGACTATTTCTTCTGATTTGTGACTACTATACTTGTTAACCGGACTCTGATTTGTACCTGTGATACGGAAGTGTTGAAGATGACGTCCTACACACCTGAGGAATATGCTGATATGCTTATTTGTTACGGATACTGCGATTGTGTATCTGCGCAAGCTCGCAACGAATACGTAACTCGCTACCCCGGTCGTCGAGTGCCGGATGTGGCCGTTTTTGACAGAGTTTATCGAAGACTTCGAGAATCTGGCTCTGTTTTGAGACGTAATACAGACATGGGTAGACCACGAATTGACGACGAAGAACAGGACAATGAGATAGTGCAACGCTTTCGAGCGGATCCGACTACTTCCACTAATATTGTTGCCCGTGATCTGGGACTTTCGCAATGGAGAGTGTGGTTTACAGTGCATACTGCTGGCCTATACCCATACCATTACACGCCGGTACACGTTATTGAAGAAGGAGACCCCGCGAGAAGATTGGACTTTTGCAGATTTATGCTAAATGCTGACGTAGAAGACCCAGATTTTCTAAGAAATATCTTGTGGACGGATGAGTCCAAATTTGATAAAGATGGCATAACTAACTATCACAACGCCCATTACTGGGCCCCAAAAGCACTAAGGAATCCCAATAAGAAAAGAGTGAAGGGGTCCCAACGAAGATTCAGCGTGAATGTGTGGATGGGCATTATCTCCAATCATTTGATTGGACCTTACTTTCTACCGGATAATTTAAATGGGGAAAGCTACGAAAATTTCCTGAGAGCAGACTTGAGTGATTTGCTGGATGATCTGCCACTCAACCTGATCAGGGACATGTGGTTCCAACACGATGGCTGCCCTGCCCATTTCAGGAGAAGTGTCAGAGACTGGCTGGACACAAATTATCCAAACAAATGGATAGGACGAGGTGGGCCGTTGCCATGGCCAGCAAGAAGTCCGGACCTAACCCCCATGGATTTTCATGTGTGGGGGTGCATGAAAAGTCTTGTGTACAGCGAGCCGAATCCAGTTTCGTCTGTGGAAGACCTAAGAGAAAGGATTGTGGATGCAGCAAATAAAATGAGGACCACGTTGACCACTGGAGTAGTGAAGACTGGTCTCCGTAGAAGGATGCGACAATGTATCAGATATAGAGGCGGCCATGTTGAACATGAACTGTAGAATAAGAAAAAGTTGTGTGAAAACCTTTAATAAATGACATTTCATGCTTACCTATTGTTTTACTTTTACTTTTTAGGGCTAAGTATAAATTTTCTTCTCCACTGTCGCCTATAAAACTAATTTTTTTTCAATGCAATTGAATAAAACCCTAGATTATTATACCTCGTTAGATAGCTGATGAAACGTAGATATTTTTAAAAACATCTGCCGAAGAATTGCCATAATATTTTTTTTAGATATCCCTTAGAGAAAAATAAACTTTCTAATTTTTTTTTTATTTCTTAACTTTCACTTGTCTACTACGGTCTATTCAATTAACTTATGCACTATTTTAATGATTGACGTCCTAAAGCATCTAATTACACATGTAAAAATGCAATAATAATAATAATAAGATACACAAAACAACCAAAAATAAATTTAATTGCCTAAAAATCGGCAATTTTCAATAAAAAAATTAAAAGTCGAATATCTCGAAAAGGGTTTAGTTTAGGGTAGGGTGTTTCATAGTGAAATATGTCAGGAATGATGGGTACTCCACGCCCTTAACGGATCTAGCACGACTTTTCCTGTAACCCTGTATACCTAGTTGATATATGACTAATAGATTTATTTTGATTCCTTATTCAGTTTCTCATAGGACTTTGTCAGAGACCACGGATTTCCACTTGCTACGGTCCTTACATACCTCTTTCGCTTCATTCAATCTCTAAACATTCTTCATACGTTGTTGGTTTAGGGAAGGTAGGTACTATTGTCCTGGTTGTTCCGTAGAACGTCTGCTATCTGGTCGAGATACGTCTTCTGAGGTCTTCCTTCCCAACAGTCCCATTTATAGAATAGAATAGAATCTTTATTTTGTCTGTTAAAAATCGAAATTTACAAAAGAGCTGTTACAATTTTGATGACAAAAAAGGCCATTTACGCTTGCCTGATGCACCTGTTTCGTTAATCTCCTTTCATCCATCCTTTCCACATACCCAAACCATCTTAACATAGCTTTCTATACCCTCATCACTAGGTATGTCTTCTTTCACTCCACATTTCTCTCTAATCACACTGTTCCTCTATCACTCAAATTCACATCACACATATTAAGTAACGCTTTCATTTTTAATGCATTACTCTACTCTGATGTTTGCCCAACTTTTATTAGGTAAGTACTATACATTATTGTCGGCACGAACACCCCCCTATGTACAGCTATTCGTGCCTTTTACAGTTTCTGGCTGCTCATAAACGTGTCTTGTGCCCCATTCGCTCTATTTCCAGCAGTCACTCTCTTTTCGATATAATGTTCATGCTTTCCATGTTTCGCAAATAAAGTCCATAAATAGTTCGATACAAAGTAGTACTTCTTTTTGGTTCTCAAATTATGTAAAATAGCTGAAATAACCCAATAATGATTGATTATGTTTATAATGCAGTTTGATTACCTTTATCATAGGCAAACTTGGAGTTGGCAACATTTACATATTATTTTGTTAGCAATCTTCTACTTCTTCTTTATTTTGTAGATGTTCTTGCTAACAATCAATAGCAAGCAGTTTGATAATTGACAATATGAAATGTCAGTTTTGACAGTAGAAATATCAGATATGTCAAAACAAAAACTGAAAAAACAAAAAGTCCGCCATTTGTAAAATCGGTATAAATAAGTCCCGCCCTTTCCTTCCTGCAATTTTCATGGAAGATTGTCTTATTATTTAGATTTTTAGAAATCACCTAATATCCTTTCAGGATGAATTGGTTTATTGTTAGCATGTGCTAAATTTGGTTCCTAAAGGCCTATTAAGGCCATGGATATATATATTTTTGGATTCTTGTTGGAAAATTGCTTGAGAAATGGCAAGCAAATTTGAGTTTGTTTACTAGTTAAAAAGCGTTTCGGCGCTTTTTATTTTTATTTTATCCCCTTTATTCTTTTAATTTCAAATTAGTTTCCCTAACGTTGGATTTGCCATTCGAAACTTCACTTTCACTTTTTTTTCATTTGGAATGGATTGAAGAGCCTCGACGGTATCGCCCGCCGCCAAGGATAGATTATTAAAGGGTTTGATTTATTAGAAAGACCATAAGGTATTTATAAGCCTTCTTTATATTATGAGTTTTGCGTTTAAATTGATGCAGTAACAACAGAGTAGGACATTATATATTAGAACTAAATTTAGGTAAAGAGCTTAGCTTACATTTTAGATAAATAAATTTAACCTACCAGATTCCACGGATCTAAGTACAAAACATTTGATAAATAAATATACATCTTTCCCAAATTTTCCTCGTTTAACTTTTTCATCCCCCGTCCTCAGATTAAAGGTCTAATGCTGCGACTGACTATTTTCCAGGTAATTTGTTTAGTTCAATTGTTTTAGGTAGCTATCTGGCGCCCGAGATTTAACCTTATTTGTTTTTATTTAAAGATAGCTTGCCCAACCTTATTTTTTTTTGTACATATTAAATTCATGCATTATAAAAACTTTATTAAATATTACAATTGGCGCGTGCTTTTATGTCATGCCCAATCAACATTAATTAATTATTACAATTGACGCACAGCGATCAGGGACTGAAGTGGATTCTTGAGGTTACTGCTTGTTACTGCATCTTACTTTTGTTACAAATTTTGTATTTTGTTATAACAATGTGTACAATTATTTAGTGCATTTGGTATTATTTGGTACTATTTCTTACAACTTTTAGTGCGATTATTACTGCTATTTAGCAACATTGTTTATTAATTTGTGTCCTTTTTACACAATGTTTATTCTTTAACAAAACAACTATAACTCAGGTTATTTGTTCATTTACAAATACTTTTCTACAGTGAATTTTTGTGAACATACTTTTTGGTTATAACTTGCTGCGGAATACTTTTAATGATAAACCTTGATATTCTTTGTGAATCATAGTGAACCTTTAATGGAAACAATACTTTAGATGATACTTGTTAATTAGGCTAACATTGTAAGTGGTTATTGCATCTTTTGAACAATTTAACTTATAAAATTTAACTTAAACAATTTAAACTTGAACATTAGTTAATTTAAATTAAATATTTGAATATTTTGACTTAACATAAAAATTTTTCACGGTTTTTTTGCATCATTTGATTTGGAGGTTTTTTTTCGGTAAGTTGTCATAGTTCTGCGATGAACGAATTTGTTAGGAAAAGTTTACCTGCTTCAAGTACTTAGTTGCTTCACTTGAAGAGAAGCAAGATTGTTTTTGAGGTTACAACATGTGTTCGTGAGTTTATCACACAGGTTGAGGAGTGCTTTTGTACAAGGACTTTGATGAGTCTTTGTGTTTGTGGGTTTGTTCGTTTTCGGATTTATAATGTTACAATAATTGTTAAATTCATGGTTATAACTTTATTTCATTATCAGTTTATTTTGGGTTTTGACTTTTGAATAAAATTTGACCTTGATAAAGATTTATGGAGGGGAATTATTTGTGTTAATGTTGATGTCAAATTTCAAACTTTTTCAGTTACTTCAGCTGCTAGAATTTCTCAGTTTACATTTAATGTTATTCATAAAAAAGGTTCTTTGCATTTAGTTCCCGATGCATTGTCAAGAATTGAAATTACAGCATTATTGGTTGCACCTATTGAAATTGTTTCACCGGATGAAGATATTGAGGATTCTTGGTTTAGAAAAGTGTTCATTAATTGTCAGAAGTTTCCTGCTAGATATAAAAATTTTAGAGTTGAGAGTAATGTTTTATACAAGTTTTGTAAAAGTAAATTCAATCCTGATAGTCGTTTGAATTGGAAAATAGTTATTCCTAAGGAAAATATAATAGATACTATTCGATCAAATCATGATGATATTAATTCTGGTCATCTTGGAATTCATAAAACTTTAAAGAAATTAAAACAACACTATTTTTGGAACGGAATGTTTAATGACGTTCAGAGTTATATTAAATCTTGCGATATTTGTAAAGCGTATAAGCATAGTACGTCTCCCCCTTTTGGAATTATGGTTAATCCTAAAAAAGTAGATCATCCAATGGTCATGCTTTCTGTGGACATTATAGGAATTTTACCTAAAAGTTATTCAGGTCATAAATATATTCTCTCAGTTGTTGATGTTTTTACTAAATTTTGCTGGATTTTTCCTTTGGTTAAAGCTACGACCTTGTCAATTTGTAGATTATTTGAAAAAGAAATATTTCTTAAGTTTGGATGTCCTAAAATTTTAGTTTGTGATAATGGAACTCAATTTACTTCTAGATATTTTGTAGATTTTATGAAAAGTTACAATATTGTTAAAATCTTTTATAACACATTTTATACGCCACAGAATAATCCTGTAGAACGTTATAATAAAACAATAGAAACTTGTATTTCATGTTTTGTTAAAGATGATCAACGCACTTGGTCAAAGTTTTTGCCCCATATTCAGTAAGCTTTAAACAACAGTGTTAGTCTTGCCACAGATTATACACCTAATTTTCTCATGTTTGGAAGAGAACTTATTTTTGATGCTTCTTTACATCGTTTTAGTAATTCGTTAGAAACTTTGTCACAAGTTGAGATGGGAGATAGGAATTCTTTTGCTTATTCTCTTAAATCACTTGGTGATGTTTATATTAAAGTTCAAGCTCATTTATTAAAAGCTTATAAGCGTAATGCGCGTTATTATAATTTAGGCAGGAAAGTCATTTCTTTTGCTGTTGGTGATATTGTTTGGAGAAGGAGTTTTGTTCAGTCTAATGCCCCGGCATATTTTTCGGCTAAATTTGCACCTAAGTTTGTTAAATGTGAAATTATTGAAAAAGTTTCTGATAACGTCTATATTTTGAAAGATTTAAGTAAAAATACTTCAGGCCGTTACCATGTTAAAGATATTATAAAATACTAACTTTTGGATTTACACTTTAAACTTAAGTTTGATAACCGTTTTGAGTTAGGCTTCTGAGTGAGATGAATGATTATTGATGTATGAGAGATTAGCCTTGTTTGATGATGTAGTGTTAGGTTAACTTCAAAATAACATTAAATTTTGAGATTTTAAAGTTCTAAATTAAAGCTTAGGTCATTTTATTTTCACAACATTCATTTTTCCAACATCAAAAGATCTTATGTACATTTGTAAATTTGTTTAGAGGAATCTTTTTTTACCCTCGAATTCGTTTTTTAAGCAACTTAAGTATATGTTAGTTTTACTTAATTTGTGTTGTTTTCACAACTTTGTTTTGGGTTGTTTGTGTTGTTCCTAGTTTAGTTACACGGATTTGACAACAATTGGTTAACCACCCTGATTTGACATTCACGTAGTGGGATTTTTTCTGCCATTTTTTGTGTAGACCCATAAAGTGACATTGGATTTGTTTGGATAGTTCTCGGATCTTCCTCCGGTTCTATATTTTTTTTGTTCTATTGTGCCCGGAAAATTGGTGGAGTTGTGCCGATCACAATATGCGAACTTTGTTTGGTTCTCGGTTTTTCCCCCGGTTCCTCACGTTTTTGGTAGTTTGTCTGTGCCCGGAAATTTTGGTAGGGTTGCGCCGATCACAGTACATAACTAATTTTTTCCCCACATTTTTGGTGATGTAATTTTTGAACTTGCACAACTTTCGTTGTGAGGGTTTCTCTTCACCTTTCGGTGATAGAAGTTTTTCGAGTCGGTGACGAAGGTGTCCAACCGCACTTCAGAGGGTAGTTAGAGAGAGTTTTTCGAGTCGGTGACGAAGGTGTCCAACCGCACTTCAGAGGGTAGTTAGAGAGAGTTTTTCGAGTCGGTGACGTAGGTGTCCAACCGCACTTCAAAAGTAGTTTAGTTTGCATGTTTTTTTGAGGTTTATGGTTTTTTAATACGGTGTTGGGTTAGCTCTTTGAGTGTTTGGATTTCTTTTTCGTTTGCTTTGTTGATTGAATGATTGCTAGAGTCTTAAGATTCTAGTCGGATTTCTCCAGCAAAAGCTTAAATAGTAACTTTTTCTTTTGTTTACTTTTTGTTTGTCGGTTGATATACTTTCTTTGAGTTTTTGCAAACTTATTGGTAGAGTCTTTATAAAATTTTTGGTAGAGTTTTTAGGAAGTTTTGGTAGAGTCTTTATAAAATTTTTGGTAGAGTTTTTAGGAAGTTTTGGTAGAGTCTTTATAAAGTTTTTGGTAGAGTTTTTAGGAAGTTTTGGTAGAGTCTTTATAAAATTTTTGGTAGAGTTTTTAGGAAGTTTTGGTAGAGTCTTTATAAAATTTTTGGTAGAGTTCTAATGAAATTAAATTTGAAATATTTAAGTCTTGGCTTGTTTGCAAAGAATACTTTATATCTTTATTTTGATAAATTTATGTTATGTTTTTGGTGCTTTTCACTATGTTTTGGCATAAAAGAAAGTACTCTTTCTTTTATTTTTTTTCGGGAAAGTATGTAATGTAACGATGGTTTCATCCATGTTACAGTGTTGTTGGAAAATAAACATTCGTTTGTTTACTAAATTAATAATTTTTAGGTTGGATGTTCTGTCTGACATTTGAGTTAAAATTTTGTGACGTTTGTGATTGATTGATTGAAGTTTTCAGCTGAGATGACAGTTTCGCGGAAGTGATTGTTTTTGTGTGGTCTACATAACAAGAGGAAGAAGGGACTTCACTTTCCTTCCTGCAATTTTCATGGAAGATTGTCTTATTATTTAGATTTTTAGAAATCACCTAATATCCTTTCAGGATGAATTGGTTTATTGTTAGCATGTGCTAAATTTGGTTCCTAAAGGCCTATTAAGGCCATGGATATATATATTTTTGGATTCTTGTTGGAAAATTGCTTGAGAAATGGCAAGCAAATTTGAGTTTGTTTACTAGTTAAAAAGCGTTTCGGCGCTTTTTATTTTTATTTTATCCCCTTTATTCTTTTAATTTCAAATTAGTTTCCCTAACGTTGGATTTGCCATTCGAAACTTCACTTTCACTTTTTTTTCATTTGGAATGGATTGAAGAGCCTCGACGGTATCGCCCGCCGCCAAGGATAGATTATTAAAGGGTTTGATTTATTAGAAAGACCATAAGGTATTTATAAGCCTTCTTTATATTATGAGTTTTGCGTTTAAATTGATGCAGTAACAACAGAGTAGGACATTATATATTAGAACTAAATTTAGGTAAAGAGCTTAGCTTACATTTTAGATAAATAAATTTAACCTACCAGATTCCACGGATCTAAGTACAAAACATTTGATAAATAAATATACATCTTTCCCAAATTTTCCTCGTTTAACTTTTTCATCCCCCGTCCTCAGATTAAAGGTCTAATGCTGCGACTGACTATTTTCCAGGTAATTTGTTTAGTTCAATTGTTTTAGGTAGCTATCTGGCGCCCGAGATTTAACCTTATTTGTTTTTATTTAAAGATAGCTTGCCCAACCTTATTTTTTTTGGTACATATTAAATTCATGCATTATTAAAACTTTATTAAATATTACAATTGGCGCGTGCTTTTATGTCATGCCCAATCAACATTAATTAATTATTACAACATCAATGCTTTTGGGAGGGGTTAGGCTGGCTACAAGTTAAGCCAGATCACCCCTCATGCGTAATGGACCACCTCAGATCCTAAATTTGGATACAGGAGTCCATTACGAGTAACAAGGCGCCTGCTTTACCTCAGAATCATCCTGCAGCAGATCTTGTAGTATTTTGTTGGATTTGCGAGCCATCTCAGAGAACATTTGGAACTTTTGCAGCTGCCGGTGACAGATAAAGCATACTGTGCTTGGCATATCATACTCGGTTTTAATGTTGATCTGAAATATAATAAACCATGACTGTGTACCTACAAAGTGAATCCACAGAATTTTATTCTCATTAAAATTATTTTGTAAAACATCAGTGAAGGTTACATACCGCTGTATCTGTAAGTTTTCCGTAAAGCTCCAGGTGGCTTCTGCTAAGGTCCAAGAGCCTGATGTCGCCGATTAGACAGAATCTGCACAAAGCCATATCGTCGCCTAATAAATGAGCTACCTCGGTTAGGTAGCACGGTAATTTATTCTATAATAATGTCTTATTTAACCTAACTCATCTGAGCAGTTTCTTTCGTTCAAGAGTACTCTGTGCTATTAGTTATTCCTATTCCTAAAATTCCTATGAAGAAGAACCTTTTCACAGTAGAGTAGCTAAGGATTAAAGAAGAACTTCTTCTTCTTCTCTCAATTTATGGCTCCTGTCCGTCATTCGACAGACTATCTTGTCAGTGTCAAGTGATTTGTATTGAATACTTTTTAGTCAAGTCAGTCCATAGTCAAGTCGGCCGTCATTTTGTTTTAAAGAAAATGGTCGCGGTTTTCTTCAAAACATTGGAAACATTTTCGGTCAAATCAGGATATCACATTTACACTTTCATTTCAAATGTTTACACTTTGTGCTAAGACCTCAAATAGTGTTGGTTAAAATACCACCGAAATTACACAACACAACTCAAAATAACACTAGAAAAACAAATAAAATGAAAAAGCTATGTTGCTTCCAAAAATGTCAGAAAATGAATCTATTCCTAAAATTCCTATGAAGAAGAACCTTTTCACAGTAGAGTAGCTAAGGATTAAAGAAGAACTTCTTCTCACGTTATGGCTCTTGTCTGAAGTTGTCTGTCATTCGACAGACAATCTTGAAAGTGTCAAGTGATTTGTATTGAATGAATACTTTTTGATCAAGTCAGTCCATAGTCAAGTCGGCCGCCATTTGTTTTTCAGTCAAATCAGGATATCACACACAATACACTTTCATTTCAAATGCTTACACTTTGTGCCTCCTCAAGTACTGTTGGTTAAAATACCACCGAAATTACACAACACAACTCAAAATAACGCAAGAAAAACAATTAAAATGAAAAAGCTATGTTGCTTCCCAAAATGCCAGAAAACCATAGATTACTTGATGCATGAAACGAATCCAGAATTGGATTGACCATGGAGGTATTAAACTTAGTCTAAGCTTTCACCATTAGAATGACAGCAATTTTTTGTGCCAATTTGAAACGCCACTTTTGACATACGAGTGTCCCAAGAACTAATTGTGACGTACATTGCAAATGGCTGCCGTGGTAAATTAGACAGAAGTAGGGATGTTCCGATACCACCAAACGCAAAGTATCGATACCTACTTAAATCGTCTTGCGATACTACTTACTTTAGTACCTGAAAAGTATCGATACTTACTCATATCTATAGTATAATTTAAACTTTTTGGACTTCTAATGGGACTTTATTTGATAATCTACGTATTTTGATATATAAAAATTAAATGTATGGGCAGATGTTTAAAACTAAAAATTAAATAATGAATAATCTTATAATAAAGAATTATTAAGTCAACCAGCTTTTATACTATTCTTCATTTCAATAGATACCTGCTTGCTTCGATAAATCAGAATAATGTCAATTTATTCAGACACACAGAACCTTATTAGACACCTTTTAAGTGTTAAAAAGCTTCTTCCACAAATTGTGTGACAAGTACATAATAGTCACCCACAGCACAGCTACATACAAACCATGAGCGTATAGCTATCGATAAAAACATAAGATGTCGACTTGCGTGCATCACTAACTTTAGTTCCATGGACACTCGTATTTGCTTACAGCGCCAAAATGGCGTAAATCAAATAGGCACGAATCTATCTTGCCAGCCGGCCGCCTGTCCAGTGTATTTATTGAGGTCAGTGCCTTAAGCTCACTTCGATCGAGCTATAATATATTATCTCACGGTAGAGATGACGTCATATCTCGGTCAATAACTCGTTGACATTGCGTCTCGCATGAACTTTGAATGAGAAAATTGGGGAGTGAGATGGTGAGAATGAGATAAATAGTTATCAAACGAGATATGACGTCATCTCCAACGTGAGATAATCTCGCTCGAAGTGAGCAACTCAAGGTTCTTTAATGATGTCTACGGGGGCAAGTCAGAGAAGTAGGTAGTAGGTAGAACCAATAAAAAAACAATGTTATTAAATACACAAAAATATATTTCATAATAATTACATACGTGGGAAGCTTATTATTATTTGACACGAGTAAATCACTTATATAACTTTATAACTGTCTTATAAAGGCCAAATAAACCTTGTTGACAAGATAATTCAGTTTCTGTTTAAGATTTAAAGTTTTTCTCTTGCATTACATAACAAAACATGGTTAAAATAATGCTGTATTTCTAAAAAATCATCACGTTTAAAACAATTATAAAATATTTAAAATCAACGAAAGATTGGTGGTTTATTCATAAGTTTAAATAATTCTGTTCAACTCGCACGAAATGTAAATAAATGTAAGAAAAGATAGTCTTTCACTTCAAATAACACATATTATTCAAAGTTTACGTATAATGTTTCTGATTATTTATAATAACTACATAAGGTTATATTGAATCATGTTAAATAAGCACACGTGATGAAAAATTAGAAAATGGATGCCTTATAATCTAAGCTTGGAATGGAACATCAATTGGTCACAGGCCTAACAAGAAAACTAAATATTATGCTAAGTATATTTATTTATAATAATTATTATAAAATGTGTTAGATATGACTTAAAGTGTTAAAAGAGTAACAAAATTGAATTAAACATGTTAAGTAATATAATAATTAGTGATATTTAAAAATACTCAAAAAGTGTAAACTTAAATGTTCCATAATTATTGATTTTTATATCCATAACAATTGCAATAATATACTGTTGTACAGATACTAGGCATAATTATATAATCGACTAGTTATATTTGCAAAACTAATATTATAAATAAATATTTTGATATTTCTTTTTAATCTAATAATAAAAAGTTGTAAATCTTCCGTAGCTAATACCTTTTTCTATTTTCATATTACAGAAATTACATATGTTTGATAATATAGTTTTGCAAAAATAAATAACAGATTATAATCACTTACATCAAAAAAATAATTCTGTGTCCTAAGACCGTTCTAATTATTACAAAATAACTTGGTCCCAATTCCCGATCCAATGGAATATTTTGTGACAATTTTTTAGGATTGCTCCAACTATACATAAAAGCACAAAAACTTATAAAAACTACATAAATATGCACAATGCACATACCTCGTCGGTAAGGACTTCAAGGCACGATTTCCATCATAAAGGCACTTAGATTCTTTCAAAACTTGATTACGTCATGCGTCAAATTTGACATGACATATTTGATTCATGATGTCATAAAAACCAAACAAAAATTAAAACTATTGTTAACGTTTACATCATTTGACAACTAGTCATCGAAATACTTAACAATTAGTCAACTGTCAAATAGCAATGATGTAAGATGTAATATCATTCTACATTACATAATAACTCTGTAATCGATCATTTATATTTTTACGTCCACATAACAAATTACAATATCAATAATCGCCATTTTGACGAAGAATTTTTATTTTAAACTACCCAAGAATATCAAAACCGCCGAATTCAAACGTTACAGATCCAATGCCGCCGATTTCGTAAATCTTGGGCAGATTAATAAAAGGTCCCCTTTACTTTGTTTGATAACTTCATTTTACGTTATCAAACGTTGTCCTATACTTTTTCGTTTCTCAAACAATAATAATAGAACGAGGCAGCACGAAAAACGTTTGAAACAAACAGTGAATGAGTGAATGAACGAAATCAAATTATCAAGCAAGTTTAAAGGGAATACAGTTTTTATGGTTACATATGACTCTGTGGCCTCTTCTTTCTGCTGAAGAGGCCTCCAAAAACTCCCTTCTTGTCCTTTTTGTCCTTCGTGACGCCACTGACGGAAAGCTCAGATTCTCCGGATGATCTGTGAATGTAAAATTAAGAATTAATTTTCGATTCAATAAATACTTGAATTAAATGTATCGACAAGTCTTGATGGCAAGAGATGGTATATTAGATGTTTTTAATACAACTTGCAAAAACAAGGAACAAGCAGATGGCCCACCTCATGTTAAGTGATAAAAGGATTAGTCACGCACAATATGAACGTGCCCTACGACGCACTGCTCTGCGTCAATCTACCTGAGGCATACAGATGTTAAACCACATGTGCTTGTAATATCACCGGCGACCACACCCTTCAAAACGAAATATAGCGTTGCTGCTTGACGGTAGAAATAGGCGTGATGGTAGTAGTAGTTTTTTTTTTAAATAGCATATCTGAGATCCCTAGTGCCGTTACGGTGATACGCTGATAAAACTTTTGGATGTTTACCTAGAGGCAGGTCGTTCCAGGGCTGGTGAGCCTCCACTGACGGAGGCCGGGCGCGTGCTTCCGCCGCTGTTTCCACCGTATGCTGTGAGAGATAAGGTTCAAAATTAATTGGATGCCACGTTTTTCTGAATACCCACACCTGAAGCACAATAAGCTACTACAACTCGCGCCAATCCTAAAGGAATGAATCTAAAATGGCGGCGCTAATGTTAACAAAAGTTACCGTTTACACTGCCATTAAAGATTCGCTCCTTAATTCTTGATTTACAAAAATTGAATCTCGTTACATATTTATTTAGGTCCGTTTACGCTTTGCCCTATTTAAGGATAATTATCTAAGTGCATAGCGTAAACCTAAACTTAGCTCTGATTTCACCATGCTGTCTTAGATTAACAAAGGATTAAAAGACCAGTACTTATTCCAAAATGGAAGCGTTTAACATCTAAGGTTAGATTTGATGGCCTGTTAATCCTTTATTTGTAACTAACAGAGAAAGGTGAAATCAGCTTTAAGCTATTCTTGAGGTTTTAATATTGAATGAAATACACATTCTAGAAAATGACGTTTAAAATTAATCTTTTTAAATTCTAAAATTCGACATAATACACGAACAAAACGAAGCATTACACTAATAAGTTTACAAAGCTGAAAGAAAGAGACGCAAAATACCAGAAAAAATAATTTGCACACCAGCACTAAGCTAGATACTTACTACACAACCAAATACAAACACAACCAGGCAGATAAGCACCAGATAAATGAGGAGCTGGCGAACGAAACCAGATTTTTTCCATTTTTTTTCTTAATTTGAAAGTAAAGAAGCTATGATTGAACCGTTTCAGCTAAAAAAATAATTTTAACTATAATTTTTATGTAAGATCATTGTTCTCCTTTAGAAAGCTGTTTTAATTAAACATGTCAGTAAAAAGAGTTCTGAACTAAAAAAAAATACAAGGTGTTCCATAAGTTGTGTATATAAACTTCAGGGGGCTAAAGTGCAATACCTACCAGGCTAAAATGTATGAAACAGCTGTTTTTTTTTTCTTGTTCACAGTGTTGGTTCCTTAGAAAAAGTTGTTCATATTGATGGGTACTTTAGCCCCCTGAAGTTTATATACACAACTTATGGAACACCTTGTATAGATAGGTCTAAACAAAAATCAGGTGGAAAAGTCCAGTTTTGTTTATCAGCTCTTCAAAATACATACAGTAGATACCCCAAAAGCAAAGCTACAGATATAATGAATGAATGAAATCAATCATTCATTCATTTACATACGTATATAAACATGAATAATTAGATCTGCATAATTATATGTAGGTATATAATATATAGCACACATACACATATACCTCATTGAGCGACTTTCAGCTTATCTGTGACGCTAATAGACGTCTTGAAAACAGAAATTGAACATAGCTAAGAACTACTCTATAATATTATAAAATATAATATGTTACACATACATTTAACTCGATGGAGTACATAAAGTAGGTGACTTGATCCTGAGAGCGTGCATTGAAAAATAGAGTTGTTAAAATAAACATAGGAATATAATAAGTAAGTATACAATAGTGAGAGTAAGTAATATTATTACATAAGTAGAATACAAAATATTAAATAATAAACTAGCTATAAGACCGACTACAATATATCATAACTAGCTACTATTAAATAAACCATACTACATTGCGTAGGTACACAATTTTCAGAAGAAGTACTTTGGAAGAATTATGTGATGTATAAAAGAACATGATAGTATAGACAGGTATAATATAAACTTATAATACGACTAGTGGCTTCCCGCGGCTTCGCACGCGTTGAAGTGGTGAACCGTGATTGAACCACAAACATCCAAACATCGTAACTTTCGCATTGATTTGTATATTATTAGGGTATGAATTTTAAATACGTACTATTATTAGGGTAGGATTTTAAATACCTACGTAGGTATAAGGGATACCTATAGGCGTACATTACCTATATTAGGTAGGTAGGTATAGGTACTGAGTTTAGCACAAACATGACAAATACAACAAAGACAACCTTACACGGAAAATATGTACTTATTTGTTCCTAGTTTCTACCCCAAAAGCAAACGAAACGAAACAGCTTCACGACATTGATCCACAGGCACGGTAGATAGGTACCCTCAGATCTCTTCGTACCAACTCAAGATTCCCGTTTTTAGAACATTGACGCCTCGTTGTATTCTTTTTACTCGAGCGCAACGAAGGAGGGTAACGTCTTTATGTTATTTATCCACAGAACACATTTTCTTTTAGTTTGAAGTTAATTACACAGTTACAGTTAAAAATCTCCCATACAAACCTTGAAACTTTGCAGGGGTAGTTTTAAAATATAGAAAACGTGATTTTAAATTATTTATTGTGGAGTATATTTACTTCAAGTTTGAAATCAATCGCACTATGCGTTAAAAATCTCCCATACAAACTTTGACATCCCTTTGCACGCTTATTATGGGTAGTTTTAAAAAATTAAAAAAGCCTTTCCTACTTTTTTGCCTAAAAGTTCATATACTCCAAGTTTCAAGTTTGTAGGTTCAAGGTATACTATTTTTCATGCAAACGTTTTCAACCCTTTTACACCCCTTGGGGTTGAATTTCCAAAACCCCCTTCTTAGTACACCTCTACGTCATAAGACCTATGTACTCTTCAAATTTCAAGTCTCTAGGACCATCGGTAAAAAAACTCCCATACAAACTTTTACATCCCTTTGCACACTTATTAAGGGTAGTTTAAAAAAACTAATAACGCCTTTCCTATTTTTTTGCTTTGAAGTATATGTACTCCAAGTTTCAAGTTTGTAGGTTCAAGGAATACAATTTTTCATACAAACGCTTTCATCCCTTTTTACACCCTTAGGGGTTGAATTTTCAAAAACCCCTTCTTAGTACACCTCTACGTCATAAGACCTATGTACTCTTCAAATTTCAAGTCTCTAGGACCATCGGTCAAAAAACTCCCTTCTAAAACTTTTACATCCCTTTGCACATTTACTAAGAGTAGTTTTACAAAACTAAAAATGCCTTTCCTATTTTTTTGCTTTGAAGTATATGTACTCCAAGTTTCAAGTTTGTAGGTTCAAGGAATACAATTTTTCATACAAACGCTTTCATCCCTTTTTACACCCTTAGGGGTTGAATTTCCAAAAACCCCTTCTTTGTACACCTCTACGTCATAAGACCTGTGTACTCTTCAAATTTCAAGTCTCTAGGACCATCGGTCAAAAAACTCCCATACAAACTTTTACATCCCTTTGCACACTTATTAAGGGTAGTTTTAAAAAACTAAAAATGCCTTTCCTATTTTTTTGCTTTGAGGTATATGTTCTCCAAGTTTCAAGTATGTAGGTTCAAGGAATACAATTTTTCATACAAACGCTTTCATCCCTTTTTACACCCTTAGGGGTTGAATTTTCAAAAACCCCTTCTTAGTACACCTCTACGTCATAAGACCTATGTACTCTTCAAATTTCAAGTCTCTAGGACCATCGGTCAAAAAACTCCCTTACAAACTTTTACATCCCTTTGCACATTTACTAAGGGTAGTTTTACAAAACTAAAAATGCCTTTCCTATTTTTTTGCTTTGAAGTATATGTACTCCAAGTTTTAAGTTTGTAGGTTCAAGGAATACAATTTTTCATACAAACGCTTTCATCCCTTTTTACACCCTTAGGGGTTGAATTTCCAAAAACCCCTTCTTTGTACACCTCTACGTCATAAGACCTGTGTACTCTTCAAATTTCAAGTCTCTAGGACCATCGGTCAAAAAACTCCCATACAAACTTTTACATCCCTTTGCACACTTATTAAGGGTAGTTTTAAAAAACTAAAAATGCCTTTCCTATTTTTTTGCTTTGAGGTATATGTACTCCAAGTTTCAAGTTTGTAGGTTCAAGGAATACAATTTTTCATACAAACGCTTTCATCCCTTTTTACACCCTTAGGGGTTGAATTTTCAAAAACCCCTTCTTAGTACACCTCTACGTCATAAGACCTATGTACTCTTCAAATTTCAAGTCTCTAGGACCATCGGTCAAAAAACTCCCTTACAAACTTTTACATCCCTTTGCACATTTACTAAGGGTAGTTTTACAAAACTAAAAATGCCTTTCCTATTTTTTTGCTTTGAAGTATATGTACTCCAATTTTCAAGTTTGTAGGTTCAAGGAATACAATTTTTCATACAAACGTTTTCATCCCTTTTTACACCCTTAGGGGTTGAATTTCCAAAAATCCCTTCTTAGTGCACCTCTACGCCATAAGAGCTATGTACTCCTCAAATTTCAAGTCTCTAGGACCAGCGGTTTAGGCTGTGCGTTGTCTATATGTCAGTCAGTCAGTCAGTCAGTCAGTCAGTCAGTCAGGACTTTGAGTCTTATAGTATTAGAGATAATGCTAGTTATCTAGCTAAAACAAATTTGGTATAACTTATGGTATTCAAACAAAACTATATAAACAGTGGCCAAGTCTAGGAAAGTATTACAAAATCTAACATGCAATTACCTAAAATTAGAGGCTTAAAAATTGCTATTAATTTGCAAAAACTAACTACATATTTCCATTAGATATTATGTCTCTGATTTTTGATAAAACTATTTTTAACTTACGCAATTCAATCAAAATGACAACATACAAGTAATGAACATTAAATATTTTACAATAAAAATAGCAGAGGTTATAAACAGAAAAACAAGAAAATAGAGTTATCATTCGTTCATTGTTCGTTATTTAGATCAAACAAATGAAAGCAAACGAACGTTTGTTTGAAATTAACGAGTTGTGACAACTTTGCTGACGTTTCGTAGCTTTTTAACAGACTTCAAAAAAGGAGGAGGTTCTAAATTCTGGTTTTTTTATGTTTGTTACCTTAGAACTTACGACTGGGTGAACTGATATTGATGATTCTTTTTTTATTTGAAAGCTAGTGCTTCCATGTGGTCCCATTTCAATTAGGTCCAGTTCTGACAATGACATCCATGAGAAAACCATTGAAGTCTGTTTTTTGTTGCAGAAAATATATGTTTATTAACATGAGCACCGCTCGCGACCAGTCAACGTTTGGCAAAATTACATAGTCGTAAAAGCAGCGGCGTAGCTAGGTGGACAAGGGCCCCGGTGCATAGAGAAATAATCGGGCCCTCACCCCCTCTTTCCACTTAGCTTAGCTGGAACTTATATTGGCCTTTAAACAAATCATGAAAAAAAATGTGAGCAAGCTCAAGGATTTCTAGCTTCGGGAGCTGGTTGACCCCCTCCTTTCAAAGCTTAGGATAGAGGGCCCCCTGAGCTCCGGGGCCCTGGTGCACTGCACTACCTGCACCTACGATAGCTTCGCCACTGCGTAAAAGTGATTGACAAGCGACTAAGTAGCATAAGTGCAAAATGTTAAATCTATTCTAGTTAGTAAACTACACACCACAACCCAACTAGAACTACGGGGACCGACTAACCGACATCGCTGGTTGAGTAGAATGTCGTCTCGACATTCTGATAGTTATTGTTCCCTCTCTCGTACCACGAGCTGGAATTTCTGTTCACGTCTTTGTTCTCAGTGCCCATTCTTTGCTGGTAGCTGTTAACGAGGCCCATCACAGACTTCTCTTGGCTCGACGCTCGTTCGTTCGTTCGTTGGCTCGGTCTTTCCATTCGTTCGTTCGGACCGCGTTCGGTTATAGTCGTGACGCGCTCGGTAACCGTCGGGCCACGTTCGGTAACCGACGGGCCACGTTCGTAAGTCCGTTCGGTGGCAGTCGGGCCTCGTTCATATGTCCGTTCGGTGATGGTCGTCATTTTCGGGCCGCGTTCGGGTAAGTTCGGGCCGCGCTCGGGCAGCGTCGGCGGCCGTTCGGGAACTTTCGGCGGACCAGAATTTGGCAGTGGTGGCGCTTCCGCAACTTCAAGGTAAGTAAGGTTTGAATTTGTGTAATATTTTACGAAAAATAAATGTTTACCGTCGCTCTTTTGGACATAATTTTATTTAGACCAACAGGTCTAGCCCTACAGAAAGTCAGTGAAAAAGACATAATCACAGCATGATAGAATAATCAAAATATAGTTGCATGCAAACGACACATACATTTTCAAACACACACAAAAGGACTTTCACAAATTTCCATACATAAATAAAATAAGCGTTCGGTCCCTCCCGAAATTAATAAAATAGGTATGTACGCTCATTGTTGCCTTACTGCCATGAGCAATTTCACCCAGATAACATTAGCCAGGCTAGTTTTGTAGTTGTCCCATTTAAGATAATAATTTGTTTTTGTCAAAGATTTTGTTTCGTAATTTTTAGGGTTCCGTACCCAAAAGGTAAAACGGGACCCTATTACTAAGACTCCGCTGTCCGTCCGTCTGTCTGTCTGTCTGTCACCAGGCTGTATCTCATGAACCGTGATAGTTAGACAGTTGACATTTTCACAGATGATGTATTTCTGTTGCCGCTATAACAACAAATACTAAAAAACAGAATAAAATAAATATTTAAGGGGGCTCCCAAACAACAAACACGATTTTTTTTTCCGTTTTTATAGATAACTAGTGGCTTCCCGCGGCTTCGCACGCGTTGAAGTGGTGAGCCGTGATTGAGCCACAAACATCCAAACATCGTAACTCTCGCATTGAGTTGTATATTATTAGGGTAGGATTTTAAATACCTACGTAGGTATAACAGATACCTATAGGCGTACATTACCTATATTAGGTAGGTAGGTATAGGTACTGAGCTTAGCACAAACATGACATATACAACAAAGACAACCTTACACGGAAAATCGCGCCACCCGTTACAAAATTCCCATACAAACTTTGACATCCCTTTGCACGCTAAATAAAGGTAGTTTAAAAAAACTAAAAATGTCTACATCCTATTTTTTTGCCTTGAAGTACCTACATGTACTCCAAGTTTCAAGTTTGTAGAATCAAGGAATACTATTTTTCATACAAACGATTTCATCCCTTTTTACACCCTTAGGGGTTGAATTTCCAAAATTCCCTTCTTAGTACACCTCTACGCCATAAGACCTATGTACTCCTCAAATTTCAAGTCTCTAGGACCAGCGGTCAAAAAACTCCCATACAAACTTTTACATCCCTTTGCACACTTATTAAGGGTAGTTTTTAAAAACTAAAAATGCGTTTCCTATTTTTTAGCCTTGGAGTACATCTACTTCAAGTTTCAAGTTTGTAGATTCAAGGAATACAATTTTTCATACCAACGTTTTCATCCCTTTTTACACCCTTAGGGGTTGAATTTCCAAAAATCCTTTCTTAGTTCACCTCTACGCCATAAGACCTATGTACTCCTCAAATTTCAAGTCTCTAGGACCAGCGGTCAAAAAACTCCCATACAAACTTTTACATCCCTTTGCACACTTATTAAGGGTAGTTTTAAAAAACTATAAATGTATTTCCTATTTTTTAGCCTTGGAGTACATCTACTTCAAGTTTCAAGTTTGTAGAATCAAGGAATACTATTTTTCATACCAACGTTTTCAACCCTTTTTACACCCTTAGGGGATGAATTTCCAAAAATCCCTTCTTAGTACACCTCTACGCCATAAGACCTATGTACTCCTCAGATTTCAAGTCTCTAGGACCAGCGGTCAAAAAACTCCCATACAAACTTTTACATCCCTTTGCACACTTATTAAGGGTAGTTTTTAAAAACTAAAAATGCGTTTCCTATTTTTTAGCCTTGGAGTACATGTACTTCAAGTTTCAAGTTTGTAGATTCAAGGAATACAATTTTTCATACCAACGTTTTCATCCCTTTTTACACCCTTAGGGGTTGAATTTCCAAAAATCCTTTCTTGGTTCACCTCTACGCTATAAGACCTATGTACTCCTCAAATTTCAAGTCTCTAGGACCAGCGGTCAAAAAACTCCCATACAAACTTTTACATCCCTTTGCACACTTATTAGGGGTAGTTTTAAAAAACTAAAAATGCCATTCCTATTTTTTAGCTTTGAAGTACATGTACTCCAAGTTTCAAGTTTGTAGGTTCAAGGAATACAATTTTTCATACAAACGTTTTCATCCCTTTTTACACCCTTAGGGGTTGAATTTCCAAAAATCCCTTCTTAGTACACCTCTACGTCATAAGACCTATGTACTCCTCAAATTTCAAGTCTCTAGGACCAGCGGTTTAGGCTGTGCGTTGTCTATATGTCAGTCAGTCAGTCAGTCAGTCAGTCAGTCAGTCAGTCAGGACTTTGATTCTTATAGTATTAGAGATGGCACGGAACCCTTCGTGCGCGAGTCCGACTCGCACTTGTTCTATTTTCCTACATATATACGTACGCAAGATTATACGTTGAGTGTTCGCGAATAAATAATGGTCTATGATTATTCTATCAGTTACTCACTTAGTTGTTGCGAAGTAATAAACTCTGCATTAATATCTCGTCCGTTAGAAAACCTTGATTTGCCCCAAGATCCGCTCTGTTCGGCTGTGTTTCTGAAATATATTACCAAATAAATAAATATTGGTGGACTACCCACACAGCACTATCATTTTTTTTATACAACTAGCTGATGGAACAAGCTGACGTTAAGTGGTAACCATCACCTATAATAGACATAGACATAGATAATCATGTACTAACTACTGAGCACACAACTTACTAAACATGATAATGAAATATACATATAGGAAGAATCATAACACAATAGAAAAAAAGGGAGAAAAAAATATAATTACAGAACAATGTTAAAACCTACATGTATAACAAAGCATTGCCTCGTAAGCCAACACGATAGGAACGTGCCCCACGATGCGTCCATCAACTTGAGGCACACAGATGTTAAGCCTCATGTGGCTGTAATGACACCGGCAAGCACACTCTTCAATCGCAGACACAGCGTTGCTGCTTGGCGGCAGGAAAAGTCGTGGTGGTAGTACGCACCCGGACGAGCCACACACAAAGAGGTCTACTACTCTTAAAAGCCCCAATCTAACCCCAAACTAAGCAAAGCTTGTAATATGGGATCCAGATAGATATAATACTTAAAATGCTGATATAATTGCTGTTACCAATTGGTATGGGACGCCAATTGACGAACAGTGACGGAAGATAAATGTGTTTTATTGTTAACGTATATTTGTTTTATGTATTTATTTAGTTAATATATTTAATTACCTGAGTACAACATCAGCATCGTTATCGGGAGACTGTCTCGGCGGCAAAGATGGCAGCACTGATGATTCTACAAAATCAAAAGTTAGAATTAAAGGCTATAACTCATTAAATTCCGTCAGTCTATATGGGGTTAGGCAGAGACTACGGACTTCCCACTTACGACCTTGACCCTAGATTTCACATAATACTAGTGTCTTATCCCCAAAACGTTCAAAACACCCCAAATATCTTGACCCCGAAAAAGACATGACCCACAAAATGTCTTGACCCCCCAATGCCTTGAACCTCGAGAAGATCTTGACCTTGGCCCAGTAAACTGACTTTACCCCCTAAAAGTCTTGCAGTCCCAATGTCCGGACCTCTTAAATATTTAAGCCCCCAAAAGCCTCCCAACACCAAAGATTTTGTCTTTCTACGCACCAATATTTCTAGTGACACAGTACTTGTAGACTGGTCTACAACCTCCTCTCAATATAAATAAACACCCCCTGTTAACTCCCTAAATGTCATTACCCCAAAATTTTTTGACCCCTAAATGTCTTAACCCCCAAATGTCTCGACCTCCTAAATGTCTTAACCCCCCAAATGCCTTGACCTCCTAAATGTCTTGACCTCTTAATTGTCGTGAATGTCTTGACCTCCTGAATGTCTTAACCCCTCCAAAATGTCTCGACCCCCGCTGTTTCTCCTCACCAATATTCCTAGTGACACCCGCCTCGGGAGTGGGCGTGGAGCGGGACTGTAGACTGGTCCTGTGCTCCTGCAGGATCTCGGCTTGCGAGCGAGACTTGCGCTGCGGCTCGGGGGAGTTCTCCGATGATGATGATGACGCGTTTCTGGGGAGAAAACATTGTTAACTCTCGGTTTAATGTATTGAATTATTGGATAAACGCGTAATTTTTTAGTTATACTCCATTAAAAGGGTTTGATGAACCCCCTTTTAAGTTTGGGGGGGTTTATCACCCCATGACACTATTTTCTTGCTGCGTCTGTTATCTGCCAACCTGCTCAGTAATACTCAGCTCTAGATGGAATGGGATTTAACGCAACCCTGGGCACCACACACCCCACTTCAAATTCAATGGGGTTGCTCACACCTCGCTTGATTTCAGTGAGGTTTCATACACCCTTTATAATTTTGATGGGGTTTCACACACCCCGCTTGATTTATGTGGGGTATCAGAAACGCTACCGGGGTCTCCCATACCCCATGGCGGCTTTTACTTACTGTGTCAGCCGCCTCCGCAGCTCAGCAGTGGGCGACTCGTCAGCGTTGTACGGCGTCAGCTGAAGCTCAGGCGGCAAGGACGCGTGGAAGGATATCTTCGCGACCCAGTCCTTCATGAGCGCGGAAGTGCTCGCCGCGAACAGGTACTCGGCTCCGTCGGCGCACGACAGGCGGAACACGTTGGCGCGCTTCGTGTAGTCTGATGCGGCGTCACAGCGGGCCTGGGACAAATACGTAGGTATACAAATACTATGTTTTACATTGTATATACATCTGTCATTGTCGTTTTTAGGTTATGTAGGTACTTTTTTTAGGTACGTTAATTTTTAGGTTAACTGGTTTTTTGGTTAGGTATAGTTTTGAGGTTAGGTGGTTATGGGCAGCCCGGACGGACGAGGCGGTAGGCGAGCGCGAGAGACGCGGAACTTCTCGCGCCGCTACGTGGTTGCGGGCCCCATCGTAAAGGCGGGGGCATTCAGTCCCCCTCCATATAGGCGACGCGGTAGTGTCGCTGGGTTGTTGAGTGGGTATACAGGGAGCGGAAAACCGGGGAGTCCCACATATCCCTCCCAACCTCCAATAGGGGGGAATGCGTAACGCATTTTTCACAGCGTCAAAAAAAAAACAAAAAAGGTTAGCGCCCGAGGGGTCGAAATCCACTTAGATGGTCTGACCAAATCCACTCATCACTTAATACCAAGTTACACGATGCTTCACAATGCCAAAGACAGGCATAGATGGCGGACCATTGTCACATCAGTAATGGCTCAACGTCGGGGGAATCACGACCCGCTGTAATGAGGAACACGACGCGAGGAGGTAATTTTAAGGTTAGGTAAATATAACACCCAGACAGAGAACAAACATCTATGTTTACCACACAAATGTTAGTTCCGTGTGGGGATCGAACCCACGGCCTACGGCGCAGAAGGCAGAGCTACTACCGACTGAGCTGTGAAGGCTGTCGAAACTTTTTAGGTTAGTTAGGTACTTTTCAGGTTAGGTAGGTACTTTTGAGGTTAGGTAGGTACTTTTAAGGTTAGGTAGGTACTTTTGAGGTTAGATAAGTACTTTTGAGGTTAGATAGGTACTTTTGAGGTTAGGTAGGTACTTTTGAGGTTAGATAGGTACTTTTGAGGTTAGGTAGTGTGCAGGTTAGTTTACCAGCAGGATAGCGACGGGCGGCGCGGCCGCCTTGGCGCTGGCGAAGTCCAGCTCGTCCTTGAAGAAGCACAGCAGCTGTCCGCACAGCACGGCGTGGTAGCCGCGCCACGACCGCACCGTGGCGCGCTTGCCGCCCACGCCCGTCTCCTGCTTGCGCTCCAGGTAGCCTGCGGAGGCGTGCACTACTGTTACATACTGAATACTTTATTGCACGGAACAAAATGTATCATACATAGGCGAACTTAATGCTAGAGCATTCTCCTTCCAGTTAACCTTTGTGTAATTTTGATAAACCGAAAGGGTAGTGCACGAACATGGATGTTATGGAGCTATTTTCTACAAATACAGAAAAATACATATCTACACTAATATTATAAAGAGGAAAGATTTGTATTTTTGTATGTAACGAATAGGCTCAAAAGCTACTGGTCCGATTTCAAAAAATATTTCACCATTAGAATGCTACATTATCCCTGAGTAACATAGTAACATAGTATTTTAAGAGTAGTAGAGCTCTTTGTGTGTGTCTCGTCCGGGTGCGTACTACCAGCACGCCGCCTTCTGCCGCCAAGCAGCAACGCTGTGTCTCCGATTGAAGAGTGTGCTTGCCGGTGTCATTACAGCCACATGAGGCTTAACATCTGTGTGCCTCAAGTTGATGGACGCAGGCAGTGCATCGTAGGGCACGTTCATATCATGCGTGACTTACGAGGCAATGCTTTGTTATAGGTGATGGTTACTACATAACATCAGGTGGACCATCTGCTTGTTCCATCAGCTAGTTGTATAAAAAAAATAACTTAAGGATATAACAAAAAAAAACCTTCGATCAACAATCACTAGATTCCGTGTCACATACAAAATCAAAGCTAAAAACTGTCCGCTTGAACATCTACTTACACACACATAAACAGCTACATCGAACTGATTCAAAGGTTTTTAAACAGTTTCAAGTTCAACCTAATTACAACACTAAACCCTTGTAATAAAGTCACAAATCTTCAAAATACTATCTTACACTTATGATCATTCGTCAATTACAGCCGTCACCTTGAAATTAAAAGACATAGGTTAAATAACATTTTTATCACATCAATTCGAAAATAGATAGTTTGCTCTTCGAAAACAGGTAGCAAAATAGCACTTTGATCCCAAGGGCGGTAAAGTACTTTACCGCCCAAGGGCGGTAATGTGATTTGAATTTGGAATGTGCTTATTGAGTAAAAGTTCCAATCACCAAAGAGATCACGAACACTGTATGAACAAGCAGGCTTTATGATTAAAAAAAAAGCGCCTGTACTAAATAAAAACAAACAAAAACACGTGAAACGCGCATTCCACCTTTGTTCATAATTGTTTACTCAAATTCAGATTTTACTTAGTTTTATGAAAATAAATAAAATTACATGATACATGATTATGACTAGAGAGATTATGTGACATTGTGACAATGTGACTATGTGACTATGTGACTATGTGACTATGTGACTATGTGACTATGTGACTATGTGACTATGTGACTATGTGACTATGTGACTATGTGACTATGTGACTATGTGACTATGTGACTATGTGACTATGTGACTATGTGACTATGTGACTATGTGACTATGTGACTATGTGACTCCGTGACTTTGTGACTTTGTGACTTTGTGACTTTGTGACTTTGTGACTTTGTGACTTTGTGACTTTGTGACTTTGTGACTTTGTGACTTTGTGACTTTGTGACTTTGTGACTTTGTGACTTTGTGACTTTGTGACTTTGTGACTTTGTGACTTTGTGACTTTGTGACTTTGTGACTTTGTGACTTTGTGACTTTGTGACTTTGTGACTTTGTGACTTCGTGACTTCGTGAATTTGTGACTATGATTATGATTATTCATAAGTTGCACTAAGTTATTTTCTCATGGAGGGTGATAAAAAGTAGAGTGTCCACCTCGGGAGCAACACTATTTTAAGCTCGAGTGAAGTACTTTGAATCCCTCGCTACGCTTAGGATTCTACTTTAGAATCCCTCGCTACGCTCGGGATTCTACTCTAGAATCCTTCGCTCCGCTCTGGATTCAAAAAACACTCTCGCCATAAAAATAGTTGTTTGCTCCCTTGGTAAACAATCTACTATTATTGTGTAATCAACCTTATGTTGCAACAAATAAAGTACTTTTCTCCATTATTACTTTGTGAGTTACATTATTACTTTCGTTTCGTTTTGTTTCTGTTTTCTTTGTATTTTACTACTCCTCACACACACTACAGGTGCCTCGATGGCGGACTTTGAATAAACGACAAAATATTTGTTTTTAATTGTTAACAATGATTTAAGCATCGCAAAACGGAAACTGACATGTAATTACCGAAAAAAAGACATTCCTTCTGAAACCTTACTGTTTTAGGGGTTATTTTCGCAGTTTTAAAGCACACTGAGGCATTTTAGCACGTCCGCACGTTAGCTGTGGTTGGAGCATACTAAACTCAAATAAGAACACAAATTTATTTGTGCTCTTATTTCTCGGGCCGTTTTTGAGCCCGCCACACGTAATCTAGGTTGATTGTTGATCGAAGAAAAAAACATACTTAAAACTATAAAGTACAATGGGCGGTCTTATCGCTAAGAGCGATCTCTTTCAGATAACCTTTGGATGGAAAGGATAAAATCAGCTTATTATACAAGCTTTTAATTACTTTGGGGCTAGATAGTGCAATGTGGAAAGTCCACCAATATTTATACAAGATGTTCTAATAGTTGTGTTTAAAAACTTCAGGTGGCTAAAGTATTTGAGCCACCTGAAGTTTTTAAAGACCTTCTTCTTCTTTCTCTCAATTTATGGCTCCTGTCCATCATTCGACAGACAATCTTGCCAGTGTCAAGTGATTTGTATTGAATACCTAAAAAGGTATTCAATACCACACTTGACACTTGTCTTGACTAAAAAGTCAAGTCAGTCCATAGTCAAGTCGGCCGTCATTTTGTTTTAAAGAAAATGGTGGCGGTTTTCTTCAAAACATTGGAAACATTTTCAGTCAAATCAGGATATCACATAATACACTTTCATTCCAAAAGTTTACACTTTGTGCCAAGACCTCAAGTAATGTTGGTTAAAATACCACCGAAATTACACAACACAACTCAAAATAACACTAGAAAAACAAATAAAATGAAAAAGCCATGCTGCTTCCCAAAATGTCAGAAAATTAATCCATTGAAAGACCTGAATTTGTTTTATCACTGTATGTGTTTTCTATCGTGTACAACAAGCTATCTACCTATCATCCGAACGCTATAATAATGTAATGTTACCTTCTATCTCGACGGGCGGCAGGTCGGTGACGTCACCGCGGCGATGGCGGCGGAAGCTCTGCGTGCGACGCCGCGTCGTGAATGACGGAGTGCGTTTCGGAGTCTTGACAACCTTCACACACATATATTATTATTTCTATCATTAATTTATTCAAACAACAATATGGTCCATGGTGTTAGTAACAGAAGAAGTTTATACATAGTTTAAGCCTTTTTTTATTGACCATAAAGTCGAATAAATAAATTATTAAACTTAAAATTATTTCATTTCATTTCATTTTCAAGAGTTTTCATTCAATTGAATCACGTGGATCACTTTGAAACGTCTTAAAGTTTCTTGTTGAAGCTTCGTTAAAGCGACCACGTTCCTCGCGACCAAAGCCTACTAGACCTATACTAAACAGACTACTACCAAATAAAAAGACCTATACCAAAGGTTTTCTGGAAGATATTGCTTTTAAGTAATACGACCTCCCTTTGTACATATCTTTAAATGTTATAATTTGTAGTTAAATACAATAAATAATTTTCATTAATTCATACATTTGCTTACGGATAGTATATTATTGAGTAGTTGATGTATATTATTGTACATACAAAATGTGTTAGTAAGTATCACATGGACACTGCATAGGGTATGGTATGGCACATGGAGGAAGGTTACTATTGTTAATTTTGTCTAAATTTAATTAAAAATGTATTTATTCTCGCTTCATACACGGCACCTATAAAAATCAAATTAAATACACGTGATCTCATTATACCCCCCCCACCCCTCTTGTGATATTTCGTGATATTTTTCCGAACCCTTCCTCCCCTTTCGAGGCTCATGTGATTAATGGAGGATATCTTTACTAAATATTTTTTTTATTTTTTTTTATAAATATTGTGGGACATTCCACACAGCACTCTCGCTATCTCGCCCCAAACTAAGCCAATGCTTGTGATATGAGAACCAGATAGCTGATATACTACTTATACACTTTTTTTTGTAAATATATACTTATAATATTATATAACACCCAGACAGAGAACAAACATCTATGTTCAGCACACAAATATTTGTTTCTCGGTGGGGATCGAACCCACGGCCTACGGCGCAGAAGGCAGAGCTACTACCAACTGAGCTGTGAAGGCTGTCTGAGCTGTAAATGTGCACTCACACTCATGCTCTCAGCCCGCTTCACTTGCGCGTCGTTCTTGGGCAGCCGCTCGAACTGTGGCGCCGGGGAGAGAGTCTCTTCCGCTTCCGCGACCGAGGATGACGTCAGGCGATCCGTCTGACAACACATATATGTATATTAGCATTATCTATTCATTTATTTCATATCAAAATAATCCAATTTGTTAGTACCACACAGAAATCCTACTAATATTATAAACGCGAAAGTTTGTGAGTATGGATGGATGGATGTTTGTTACTCTTTCACGTAAAAACTACTGAATGGATTTTAATGAAACTTTACAATAATACAGAATGCGATCGTCAATTTTCGCTATAATTGTAAAATGGCAAACTCGGAAACTTTCGGTTTTGAACACAGATGTCTATGGATTCGTGAAAATGATTCGTCTAATTCGCTTAAATACACGAATTTGACAACACGATCGTGAAATCAAAAGTACCATCCATACCCGCATTTTAGCGAAATTCGCTAAAATTTTACGAATATCACGACTTTCGTAAAAATCGTCAAATAATCGGCGTCAAACGATCGCATAGTTCGTAAAAAGATCGGTACTTGCGCTGCTGGTTCATCAAGTGAGCGTAAATCCTTCGATCAGCCTTCCGATCCTAAGGTCGTGGGTTCGAAAGTCGTGCACCAATGAGTTTTTCTGTTCAAAAGTTTATGTGCACAATGCCAGTACTCTCAAACGGTGAAGGAAAACATCGTGAGGAAACCGGCATGTCGTGGAACCTAAAAAGTTCTATAACATGTGTCAAGTGCTCGAAAGGAGCCTCTTGAGGCGCACTTAAAATCTTTTCTCCACACGACAAGAGAGAATATCATCAGCATCTCTCTCCTCCGGTATATCTGCCTCTCTTGCTCCTACCGGACTAGTCAGAAGTACGTCCAGATACTCAAAATCTTACACAAAGCCTCAATAACCTCACCTCTCTGACCGGCTCGCTCTCTTTCCTCCTCTCTTCCGTGATCCTCTCCATCTCTCTCCGGCGGTACATCTGCATTCTCTCTTGCTCCTGTCGAGAAGCTGAGTCGCGTCTGGCGGCCTCTTCCGAGTCCTGTTGCGCCTTGAAGGCTTGTTCCACCTGGATATTCATAAATATTAGAAAAAAATGGTACACAAAGTCAAAAGGTATTCAATTGAATCACGCGGATCACTTTGAAACGTCTTAAAGCTAGGTGACTCTAGGTGCCAGTTCCACGCGACCGAAGCCTAGAAGAACAGCCAACAAACTTACGGCTTGGTTCCTACCGCTCTTTTGTATGATCCTTCTTACAATGTAATATAATACAATATTGAAGCTCCAGTGTGGTGCCAATCGAATTTAGTGAAGCGTAGGTATAACAGAAAAAGGTAGGTTAAGGTAATAAAGTGAATACCTAGAGCTAGTTAATAAATGGGACGAGATAGTGAATATAACGGGTATAGTGAATATGACGAGTTACAGTTATAGGACGAGTTAGTGAATGGATAAAGTTACTGAATAGGATGAGTTAAATAATAGGACAAGTTAGTGAATAGAACGAGTTAGTGAAAAGAACGAGTGAGTGAATGGAACAAGTAACTTAAATAGACGAGATAGTGAAATAAACGAGTTAGTGAATACAATGAGTTAGTGAATAGAACGAGTTAGTGAATAGAACGAGTTAGTGAAAAGAACGAGTTAGTGAAAAGAACGAGTTAGTGAAAAGAACGAGTTAGTGTAACAAGTAACTTGAATAGACGAGATAGTGTAATAAACGAGTTAGTGAACAGGATGAATGGGACGAGTTAGTGATTGAGACGAGTTAGTGAATGAAACTAGTTAATGAATACATCGAGTTAGTGAACAGGACAAGTTAGTGAATAAAATCAGTTAGTCAATAAGACGAATTAGTGAAATAAACGAGATAGTTGAATAAACGAGTTAGTGAATTTAACAAGTTAATGAATACATCGAGTTAGTGAATAGGTCGAGTTATAGAATCCCACGCAGGTGTACGTACCAGCGTGATCCGCTTGAGCGCGTGGAAGTTGTCCCGCTGCGCGAGGATAGTCTCCTCCAGGTCCCGGTGCTTGTTCAGCAGCTGTTCCACCTGCGCCACGCTGGAGCCCACCTGTCCGTCGCGGACTAGCGGCACTCTGGACAAATATTATCATCTAACTCTCTTACTGCTCCGTAGGCCGTGGGTTCGATCCCCACACAAATCCAGGCCCAAGGCCCAGGTATATTTAACAATGGCCTACTGCAAAGTCACGCCGCCAAGCTGCAACGCTGTGTTTCGGTTTGAAGTGTGGTTGCCGGTGTAATTACAGCCACATGAGGCTTAACATCTGTATGCCGCAAGTTGATGGACGCGGGCAGTGCATCGTAGGGCACGTTCCTATCGTGCGTGACTTACGAGGTAATGCTTTGTTAACAAAACAGTTACGCACGATATGAACGTGCCCTACGATGCACTGCCCTGCAGATACAGATGGAACAAGCAGATGGTAACCATCACCTATAGATGATGGTTACCATCATCTATACATCAGCTAGTTGTATAAATAAATACCAAATAACAGTTAAAATGGTGTGGGGAATCCTACTTAATAAATGAAAATGATAAAGTACCTGTTAGTGATCCAGGCGTCCAGCGCATCCGCGTCCCGCTTGAAGACGAGCGCGTCGAGATGCTGCGCGTAGATGCGCTCGCGGCTCTCCCACGCCGCGTCCAGCGTCGCCTTGCGGGCACGTAGGGCACGCATGCGCTCCTCTATCTCCGCTGACATTATGTGCCCTTCCTTTACTAGCTTCTCGCCTGTGGAAACAACACTAATATTACAATCAACTGTAAACTAAATCTTTCTTAACTACGATGACATTATGCGTCCTTCCTTTGACATTATTTGATTTATCCTTTCTTTTGATTTACTACGCAGACGTTATGTGCCCTTCCTTTACTAGGATGACATTATGTGTAGTTCCTTTATGATATTATGTGTCCTTCCTTTTGATTTACTACACAGACATTATGTGCCCTTCCTTCAATAGCATCTCGCCGTACAAATAACACAAATATTAAAATAAACTCTATCTCCGCTTCTACTTGTCGTACCACTAGTTTCTTTCGAAACTGTGTAGTGAAAAGAGATTTCTTTCGAGCACTCGATACATGATTTAGAACTTTTAGGTTCCACAACATGTAAGTTCCTCACGATGTTTTCCTTCACCGTTCGAGAGTGCTTGATCGAATTTAAAAGATTAAACAGACCTACCTAGATAACTTAAACGATATTTATTAAGCAAGACTATACCTATGAACCTACTATTAAATTTAAAACCTCTACCTGCCTCCATGCTGCCATACCCTATGCAGGGTCCATGTGATACTTACTAACACCCAACAACTATGTATGTACCTAACCTAAACCATGTGTATTGTAAGCAATAAATATATTGAGTATTGAGTAATTTAGTGGGCCAAGGATAAACGGTACATACCATCGGCGTAGAGCGTCTTAAAGTCGTCTTCCTTGGCGTGGATCTCGGCCTGCAGGTCGCGGTGTCGCGCGACCAGCCGCTCCGCCGCCGCCACGTCCGCGCCCAGCTCCGCCGCCGTCACGCGCGCGAGGGTCTCGTTGCACCACGCCCTGGGGGGGGGAGTTAGTGAATAACACGAGTTAGTGAATAACACGAGTTAGTGAATAACACGAGTTATATAATGGGACGAGTTAGTTAATGAACGAGTTAGTGAATGGGACGAGTTAGTGAATGAGAAGAGTTAGTGAATAAGACGAGTTATGGAATGACACGAGTTAGTGAGCGAGACGAGTTAGTGAATAAGACGAGTTATAGAATAAGACGAGTTAGTGAATGGCAAGAATTAGTGAATGGGACGAGTTAATGAATAAGACGAGTTATAGAATGGGACGTTTTAGTGAATAACATAAGTTATAGAATGGGACGTATTAGAGAATGAACGAGTTAGTGAATGGTACGAAAATTTAAATTTCTCAGTTTTTATTTGCCTTAAGATATAAATA
This sequence comes from Chloroclysta siterata, assembly GCA_932294275.1. Classification (NCBI taxonomy): domain Eukaryota; kingdom Metazoa; phylum Arthropoda; class Insecta; order Lepidoptera; family Geometridae; genus Chloroclysta; species Chloroclysta siterata. The sequence continues at coordinate 8,047,763 of OW028595.1, forward strand.
TCTTAAGTTTTCTATTAGTAAAACTAATAGTGTTTATTACACTTAAGGAAATCAAGATTTTTAAGATGTCCCAAAAGTTATTATCCGAGTGGTATTTGAGCCCCAATTTGAAGCCCCGTATCGAGGGAAAGGTCGTGGGTTCAAATCCCAATCCAATAATACATTTTGGGACGATATAAAAATCTTTGCAAGATAAGAAGATGAAATGTGAATATAAATAAAACACAAAAAAATGCATGCAAATTATTTTTTGTTTTTATTCTACTTACTGTTGGAATAAAATTGGTTTAGTTTCAGCAGGCAACGATAAAAGTGACCGCTTTCAGTGAGGTAAGTGAATTAATATGCGTTTTATTTCGAGTAAAACGCTGCTATAATTGACCGTACGAATCTGGAGTATACATGAATGAATACATACATGAGCTCCTGACTCGCGTCGAAGTACGCCTGCAGCTGTCCTGCGCGCGCCAGCTGCAGCTCGCCGGAGTGCGCACGCGCACGCAGTGTTGCCAGCGCTTCCGACACCTCCTCCAGCTTCGCGGACACGTGCTCGCGCGCGTCCGGGAACAGCGAGCCCAGCCTGCAGATATTATAAATAAATACAAGGTGTTCCAATACTTGGGTTTAAAACTTCAGGGGGCTAAAGGACCCATCGATATTAATAACTTTTTCTAAGGAACCAACCCTGTGAACGCGAAAAAAAAAGCAGCTGTTTCATACATTTTAGCCAGGTAGGTATTGAACTTTTGTATGAAACAGCTGCTTTTGTTTCGCGTTCGCAGTGTTGGTTCAAAATCAGACCATTCAAAACATATTACGAAAATAAAAATTTTAGTTCGCTTTAATAATATTATTAGCGCGCGCGGTTCCACGGGGCGCGTTCTCACTCGCTCAGGGAGAAGAGCATGCAAATGTATGAAATAAGTAGACGCGAGGCTCGAACCTACGGTCTAAGTTTATCCTAAAATGTTCAAAAAATGTATATCCACCCATGCGAAGCTGGGAAAGGCCGCTAGTTATATTAATGGTACGCACCGCTCGGCCTCCTGCTGCAGCTTGTCGTGCTGCAGCGCGATGGCGTCCAGGTCGCTCTTGAGCGCGGTGAGGGCGCGGCTGGGCGCGTGCCCTGCGTGCCCTGCGTGCACTGCGTGGCGCAGCGCGGGCGCGGCGCTGGCGGCGAGCGCGGCTTCCTTCTCCGCGAGCCACGCGCTCGTCTCCTCGGCGCGCCGGTCGAACTCGTGCACTTGCCGCGCGCCCGCCAGTGCCTGACATGTATCACACGCGTTAAACGACATTTTAGACATGATCTACATAAACGAGCCACACACAAAAAGCTTTACTACTCTACCTTAGCTCGTCCAGTCGAACTCAAAAAGGTATGTAATAAGGACTTAATGCTTATAGCATTGTCTACCAGCCATCCTGGGTGTGCATGCTCAAAAGTTTAAAAAAAATAAAGAAAAACATAGAATAAAATAATAATTTTATTGATTTTTTTAAAATCCCTCGTTAGTTGGCCACCATTCTACATCTCTCTGCTTATTTATTTCTTTTTTTTAGGGTTCCGTACCCAAAGGGTAAAACGAGACCCAATTACTAAGACTCCGCTGTGTGTCTGTCCGTCTGTCTGTTTGTCTGTCACCAGGCTGTATCTCATGAAACGTGATAGTAAGACATTTGTATGTATGTGATGTATTTCTGTTGCCGCTATAACAACAAATACTAAAAAACAGAATAAAATAAATATTTAAGGGGACTCCCATACAAACGTGATTTTTTGCCGTTTTTATAGATGAACCCTTCGTGCGCGAGTCCAACTTGCACTTGGCCGGTTTTTTGTTGAGATATGTGTTGTCAACCCACTTCAAAAAAGGAGGAGGTTCTCAATTCGACTGCGTGTTATTTTTTGTTGTATGTCAGTTACGCGATCATTCCGCCAATTATGAATCGATTTCGATGATTCTTTTATTGTTGAATAGATCATACTTCAGAGATCACTTATACATACACGCCTTTGTCTGCCGCCAAGCAGCGTTGCTGTGTTTCCGTTTGAAGAGTGTGCTTGAAGATGTAATTACACCCACATGAGGCTTAACATCTGTATGCCTCAAGTTGATGGACGCAGGGCAGTGCATCGTAGGGCACGTTCCTATGGTGCGTGACTTACGAGGCAATGCCTTGTTATAGGTGATGGTTACCACTTAACATCAGGTGGGCCATCTGCTTGTTCCATCACTTAGTTGTATAAAAAAAAAAACATTTTATCGAATTTGATATTCCTAGATAATGTTTTGGTTTGTGGTTCCCATCATGCTGTTTTATGTTTTCAGTGTATTTGAGTATTCTTTTTTTTTAGAAAAGATATTTTTTTAGCAAATACATGTATATACATGTATGTAGTATAGGTTACCTCCTGCCTCGCCAGCGCCAGCTCCTTGAGGTCGTCCCACAGGCCGCGGATGTCGTCGATCCGCTGCTTGACCCGCTCCGCTTCAGGTGTGTTCTCCTCCAGCAGCGCGCTGCCGGACTCGCACACTGCTTCTATGCGCCCCTCGTTGGCTGAATAACAGTAACACATGTCTTATTTATTTAGGAAGTTCATCGAAAGCCTGACATGATAGCCTTCACGACTTTGATCCCCAGGCACGGTAGTTATACCCTCAGATCTATCAGTACCAAGTACTAACTTAAGATTCTTTGAAGATGTCTAACGGGGGTGTAGCCAGACAAATAAAAAATAATATGAGACAATTAATAGGGACAAGGTAGTAAATGGTACGGGGTATAGTAAATGGGAAGAGGTAATAAATGGGACGAAGTAGTAAATGGGATGAGGTAGTAAATGGGATGGGGTAGTAAATGGGATGGGGTAGTAAATGGGATGGGGTAGTAAATGGGATGGGGTAGTAAATGGGATGAGGTAATAAATGGGATCAGGTCATAAATCGGAAGAGGTAGTAAATGGGATGAAATAATAAATGGGACGAGCTGATAAAAGGGTACAGTAAGTAAATGGAATGAGGTAATAAAAAGGATAAGGTAATAAATTGGATGAGGTAGTACATGGGATGAGGTAATAAATGGGACGAGTTAGTAAATTGGCACGTGTTGGTAATGTGTATAGGCTAGTTACCTTGCAGCTGCGTGAGGAAGTTGTCGAAGGCCTGCTGCAAGGTCTCCACGTGCTCTACATCTAGGCCATAGTCCTCACTAGCCGCCACACCCATCTGCTCGCCCACCCACTCCTGCACCTCCTCGCACTCCTGCACGAACCTGGTGGAATACATACTCAAGTCTGAGTCAAATTTCAAAGATTTTTATATTGTCCCAAAAGTTATCCGAGTGGGATTTGAACCCACGACCCCTCTGATACGGGGCCGCGTTACCACCTAATCGAGCACGAGCGAGAGCACTGGTAGTCTAGTGGTAGCGGCCCCGCCTTCCAATCCAAAGGTCGTGGGTTCGAACCGGTCGTGAACCAATGAGTTTTTCTGTTTAAAAAATTATGTGCACAATGCCAGTACTCTCAAACGGTGAAGGAAAACATCGTGAGGAAACCGGCATGTCGTGGAACCTAAAAAGTTCTATAACATGTGTCGAGTGCTCGAAGGAGCCTCTTGAGGCGCACTTAAAATCCTTTCACCACACTGTTTCGAAAGAAACTGAACGAAACTAATGAAAAAGAACATTATGTGTACAGTTTTTTACTATTATTTATTAGTTAAGTTATTTAGCTTATTCGCTTACTTCGCTCCATTGAGTAAAGTATGTAGTAAAAAGTATAGCGTAAGCTTATGCATGTTATAGACCGTGATATCTCAACATCAGGTGGGCCACCTGCTTGTAAAGACTACTTACTTGAAGTACTTGAGGCTCTGCTGCAGCCGCTGCTGCCTCTTGGCGGAGAGTAGCTTCATCTCCTCGTACAAGGTCTTCAGGTCTTCCAGACGCTTCTTCAACTGTTCGTCGTCCATCGTCGCTCTTTCCTGTTAAAATTATAGACATCATGATAAAGTATTGTGTCAAGCCCACACCAATTTGCATCCCAGCGCTGGGGAATGATTGCTACAGATTATGTGCTACCGTTTATTGATTTTGTCATATTTATGTACCTACACCATTGACGCACATAAATTATTAAGGATTTATGACTAATCCATACAAAAATACAATATTTTCCTCTTTATAATATTACTAGCGGCCTGTCCCAGCTTCGCATGGGTGGACATACATTTTTTCAACTTTTTAGGATAAACTTAGACCGTGGTGGTTTCGAGTCACTTCTAACTCGCGCCTTGCCCAGGCCTGCGCTGGGTGAGAACGCGCCCCGTGACCTTATATTTTTTAAATCTTTTGAATGGAATGTCCGATTTGAAAAATTCAAGAATTAATGTATAGGTATTGAACCAGTCTTGAATATGAAAAGATTTATTCGGATAAGGATAAATACCAAGGTACAAATAAAGACCCTTTTCTAGCGGCGGCATTTCAATTAAATTTTTATAATAAAAGAACACTTATTGTGACATAACTATAATAGTTAGACATATGCTGTCGCGACATTTTTTGTAGATGATGACGTGTTCTACAAAATCGTAGTACATTATTTTGTTCTATCATCAATAGTTTTCGCAGCGCACGCGATGTAAGGTTTTCTTTTTCCACCTTGGGTTACATTATTAGAGTTTTAGTAAGGATGACTGATTTTTTTGAAAATATAATATAGCCTATGTTACTCAGGGATAATGTAGCATTCTAATGGTGAAAGAATTTTTGAAATCGGACCAGTAGTTTTTGAGCCTATTCGTTACATACAAAAAAACAAAACAACAAAACAACAAAACAACAAAAATACAAATCTTTTCTCTTTATAATATTAGTGTAGATATATTATTATAGTGTAGATTTAAGTTATTTTCATTGATTCAGTACCTATTAAAAAAAAAAAGTTATAAATGTTATCAACTCGTGCCTTCTAGATTCATCTGTAATGTACTGTATGTCTGAATAATGTACTGTATCTATGTGTCAATAAACTAGTGGTTCGCCCCGAACTAAGATCTCGTGATGTCCGCTGCAGTCTTACATTGGCTAAACACGATATTTGGTCTCTGACTACCCCCTACCCTTGGTGTAACTGTATAACTTACAGCGAGTTGCGTTAGCCTCTTGTCCTGCGCCGCCACGTCCCTCTGCAGGGCGTCGAGTTTCCGCGCGAGCGCTAATGTGGACTCTTCATCGCGGCCCACGTCGGAGGACACCAGCTGTGCTCGCCGCTCTAGCAGCCACGCCTCTGCCTCAGCTATCTCGCTGATGAGCTGTGGGAAACATATTAGTAATAAAATATTTTCTGCAAAAAAGCCGACTTCAATAAACCTAAAACAGCAAAATACGCAATTTCATTTCCTTAGATGACATAACTTTTTCCTGTTATTTTTATTTATAAACCAAAATACTGGAATGATTTTGATAAAATTTTATTGGGAAAATCTCTCGCTTGAAAATAGAAACTTGTTGAGAACTTATGTTTTAATTCACACAGGGCACAAGCAAATGACCTACCTGATGTTAAGTGGTAACTGTAATGTTTATCATTAAACTATGCGCGCTGACTGTGGGTAGGCAAGGAAGCGGGTAGTAAGAACACGCGCTCGTGGGCACTCGATTCCAGCTAGCCGACCCAGTCGGACGTTACTCGAACTAAGTGTTTTATTTGGTACCCAAGCAACCTGTACAGTAACCATCACCTAATAACAAAGCATTCCCTCGCAAGTCACGATAGGAACGTGCCCTACGATGAACTGCCCTGCGTCCATCAACTTGAGGCACAGATGTTAAGCCTCATGTGCCTGTAATGCCACCGGCAACCACACTCTTCAATCGGAGACACAGCGTTGCTGCTTGGCTTACTTCTCTTTAAAGTGTGTCCGTACCTTTAGAGGTTGACTGAGTATGTAAGTTAGATTTAAAAACGTTAATTTAAGAATTTAAATTTAAAACGAATAAAAAAAAATATTTAAGATTGAAGTAACCTGCAGCAGCAGACAGCGGTCCTGGATCCGCTCGCTGCGCGTGCGCGCTGCGTCGGTGACGTCCCGGTGCATTGCGGCGAGGGCACGCGCGCGCGCCTCCAGCGCGCTGGCGGCCGCGTGCCCGCCGCAGCGCGACAGCTGGCCGGCGCGCTGGCACACCGCCTTCGTACTCGCCTCTCTGAATAATTACATCCACTGATTAAAAGGCTGAAACTTTTATTCATTCACTAGATGACCCGGTGTACTTCGTATCACCTATCCTAACGACATTAAAACTCTCCCGTCGCTAAAATGGCTGAAAATATTGATCGGTAATGTCAGGCATTGCCATTTTCATTATTGCTATAGTCTACACTAATCTACACTAATATTATAAAGAGGAAACATTTGTATTTTTGTATTTTTGTATGTAACGAATAGGCTCAAAAACTACTGGTCCGATTTCAAAAATTCTTTCACCATCAGAATGCTACATTATCCCTGAGTAACATAGGCTATATTATATTTTCAAAAAAATCAGGGATCCTTACTAAAACTTCAATAATGTAACCCAAGGTGGAAAACAAAAACCTTACATCGCGTGCGCTGCGAAAACTATTGAAGATAGAACAAAATAATGTACTACGATTTTGTAAAACACGTCATCATCTACAAAAAATGTCGCGACAGCATATGTCTAACTATTATATTATGTCACAATAAGTGTTCTTTTATTATAAAAAATTAATTGAAATGCCTCCGCTAGAAAAGGGTCTTTATTTGCACCTTGGTATTAATCCTTATCCAAATAAATCATAATTAAGACGGTTTCAATACCTATAGATTGCTTCTTAAATTTTTCAAATCGGACATTCCATTCAAAAGATATGACGAAATCAAAAATGTTAACGGGTACACGGGTCACGCGCGGGGTGCGATTTCACTCACTCAAGGAGAAGCGCGTGCAAATGTATGAAATAAGTAGACGCGAGGCTCGAACCCACGGTCTAAGTTTATCCTAAAATGTTAAAAAAATTTATGACCACCCATGCGAAGCTGGGACAGGCCGCTAGTAATAAATATTACTTAACGAAAACAAATAGTTGTTTACGAAGGGAGCAAACAACTATTTCAATGGCGAGAGTGGTTTTTTGAATCCAGAAGCGTAGCGAAGGAACACATAGTCACGAAGTCACGAAGATACGAAGTCAAGAAGTCACATAGTAGTCATAATCTTGTATTCATTATACTTTTATTTATTTTCATAAAACTAATCAAAATCGGCATTAAAAATATGAACAATGGTGGAATGCGCGGTTCGCGTGTTTTTTTTTTGTTATTTATTTCATGCCCTTTTTTTATCATAAAGCCTGCTTGTTCACTTGTACAGTGTCCGTGATCTCTTTGGTGATTTGAACTTTTACTCAATATCCAAACTCAAATCACTTTTCTAGTGGACCCGAGTCTACCGTACCGTACCCTTATATGAGTTTTGTTTACCATACTTGGTTTTTCGTTTTTTGTTCCGTGTCCATTGCGGGTTTTGTATGAAGAAGCGATAGATACAGATACGGAACTTTATATTGCAGGTATGAGTTTTTCGTTTTGGATACCAATTTTCATCATATTTGCAACATAGAAGCTCGGAGCACCCAACCACAGTATACCTGTAGCTTCTAGTAATAGAACGTAAATATACTATAATTAAGTTACCTTTTTTCTGAATAATAAACGATATTTAATTTAACATAAAGTTCTGTATCGGTATTTATCGCGTCTTCATACAAAACCCGCAATGAACACGGAACAAAAAACGAAAAACCAAATATGTAATAAGCAATTCATTTTTAAATATATTCATTTTAGTCAACTTTTCTAATCTCTAATCTTTAGAGATTAGAGATTAGAAAAGGCATCCTGCCTTCGTACTCGCCCCTCTGACAAAACAACATCCGGAGATTAACAGGCTAAAACTATCACTCATATCACTCAATACTCAATATATTTATTACTTACGCATGGTTCAGTAAAGGTAGGCCGAGATTTTCAATTTAATAATAGGTACATAGGTATAGTCTTGCTTAATAAATACCCTTTATCTAGGTAGGTCTCACTCATAACTCACTCATTTATTCATTCATTCAATACTCATTCATTCATTCCACATTAATTCATACCTCTTTTATACTCGTCTTCCTGTCACAACATAATTTATAAATACACAATCTACACTAATATTATAAAGAGAAAAGATTTGTATTTTTGTTGTTTTGTTGTTTTGTTGTTTTGTTGTTTTGTATGTAACGAATAGGCTCAAAAACTACTGGTCCGATTTAAAAAATTCTTTCACCATTAGAATGATACATTATCCCTGAGTAACATAGGCTATATTATATTTTCAAAAAAATCAGGGATCCTTACTAAAACTCTAATAATGTAACCCAAGGTGGAAAAAGAAAACCTTACAACGCGTGCGCTGCGAAAACTATTGATGATAGAACAAAATAATGTACTACGATTTTGTAGAACACGTCATCATCTACAAAAAATGTCGCGACAGCATATGTCTAACTATTATAGTTATGTCACAATAAGTGATCTTTTATTATAAAAATTTAATTGAAATACCGCCGCTAGAAAAGGTCTTTATTTGTACCTTGGTATTAATCCTTATCCAAATAAATCTTTTCATATTCAAGACTGGTTCAATACCTATACATTACTTCTTGAATTTTTCAAATCGGACATTCCATTCAAAAGATTTAAAAAATATAAGGTCACGGGGCGCGTTCTCGCCCAGCGCGGGCCCGGGCAAGGCGCGAGTTAGAAGTGACTCGAACCCACCACGGTCTAAGTTTATCCTAAAACGTTGAAAAAATTTATGTCCACCCATGCGAAGCTGGGACAGGCCGCTAGTAATTTATAAATAAATAGCTAAAAATTAAGGCTAAAAATATGAAGATTCACTACTAATAGTTTACCTGGCAATTAGCTCGGCTTCTAAAGCCAAGTGCTTCTTGAGAAGCGCCTGCGCTTCGGGCAGCGTGGCGCCCGTGTCTTCCAGCTTCACCGCCGCTTCGCGTTCTTGGAGCCTGTTACATTAAATAATATATTGAAAAACTCTTATAGATAGGTAACTCTTTATTTTTCACCACACAGAAACAAAATACAAGGTTAAGGCATACATTTAGACAAAACAATGGGCGGCCTTATCACTGAGAGCGATCTCTTCCAGGCAACCTTGGATGGATAGATCTAATTTAAAATTAACGTAAATTAACTTAACTTAAATTTAATGTAAAAAAAAACTAATTTAAAGTCACTTACGGAAAATATTATAATTTGAAGACTTATACCTACTTATAACCTACTAGGTACTTATAGTACTTTCCTGCTTTAAAAAAAATGCTTTTTTACATATATTTATTTATTATGATTACTACTATAAACTTATACTAAATTTATGCTATATGTAATTGGTATATCGTTTATTTAAGTCGTTTTATCGAATTTTTATAAGTGCTCGAAAGGAGCCTCTTGAGGAGCACTTAAAATCCTTTCACCACACTGTTTCGAAAGAAACTAGTGACACGACAAGAAGAAGCAGAGTTGTTTTATTAAAGTTTAAATACTGTTTTCCTAATAACATAAACAGATCATGCCGTAACGCAATAAAACTAACAATAGAAACTGATTTGGATAAAACTTAAAATCCCATATCCTAGAAGTCTTGAAAAAAAACTTTTTCCCATGACTCAATAGATGGCGCTGACAAAACTGGCATAGCATTACCTACCACCTTTTTTTTATTTTTTATTATTTATTTGACTACCAACACAGTGTACATTACATTAGTAAAAGATCTATCGAATCATTGGGATCTATTTTTTGAATTTAAATCTTGAAATAGAATTCTTACCATTTGAACTCCTCGTCCGCATCTCTGTCCCATCTGTGCAGCAACGCAGCATCCTCCAAGTTATCTCGCCTGATCTGTATCGGCTCTTGTAGTTGGCGGTATCTGCGAACAAGGGCTTAGTTAAAACAGTTCTTAAGGCGCTGGTGACGGACAGACAATCTCACACACACAGAGATAGAGAAAAACATGTACTTAGTAAAACAAAACTTGGGAGGAACATATTCCTGTTGTTAAGCGTTGCTGTTTTCCAGGTTTTAAGAGTGTGGTCTGTATGCCTCAAGTTGATGAACGCTGCAGTGCATCGTAGGGCACGTTCCTATCGTGCGTGACTTGTGGCAATGCTTTGTTATAGGCGATAGTTACCAGTTAACATCAGGTGGGTCATCTGCTTGTTCCATCAGGTAGTTAAAAAAACTGTTAAAAGCGAATAATTAAGAGGCTGATTACCTTAGGTTCTTGCACGTTTCTAAGGCCCAACTGATGTGAAGCGGTAACTATAATGTATTAAAAAGCATTCGCTCGCAAGTCATAGGAACGTGCTTAAGGGCTTCAACCTCTCTAAGTTTTTGTTATTAAATGTAAATCCGTTATTGGCTTTTAGCTATACTCATATGTTACATTCTATATAAATTAAGAGCTGTGGATTTTGTTAAATAAATAAAATAAAAATAAACGATGTGATGTGATGTGACGTCACATCCAGCCTGTACATATTAGTTTTAATGATGTAATTAATATTTGATATATTTGATATATTTGAATTTAGCTAATTAATTTAATTTAGCACATTCCTTGAATCTCTTTGTAAATTTGTGCGTGAATTTCGAGAGTTTTCGAGAGATTAAGAGTAGTAGAGCTTTTTGTGTGTGTCTCGTCCGGGTGCGTACTACCAGCACGCCGCCTTCTGCCGCCAAGCAGCAACGCTGTGTCTCCGATTGAAGAGTGTGCTTGCCGGTGTCATTACAGCCACATGAGGCTTAACATCTGTATGCCTCAAGTTGATGAACGCTGCAGTGCATCGTAGGGCACGTTCCTATCGAGCGTGACTTGTGGCAATGCTTTGTTATAGGCGACGGTTACCACTTAACATCAGCTGGGCCATCTGCTCGTGCCGTCGGCTAGTTGTATAAAATATATACCTGTTTTTATTTGTTTTTATAGTGTTTACCTACACTTAAGGAAAATGACAAAGATTTAATATAGTTCCAAAAGTACCGCAGTAGCATGTCCCTGAGCTACTCGTCGAGTGCGATTAGAATCCGACGGCGGAGTTGGTTAGCGCGGCCTCGTATCAAGGGGAAGGTCGTGGGTTCAAATCCCACTCGGGTAATAACTTTTGGGACTATATTAAATCTTTGTATATACCTGTTCTCCTGCAGCTGCTGGCGCTGCAGGATGTCCGCCTTCATGAAGTGGTCCGCTGGTAGCTGCTGCGCCGTGTCCGCCAGCGCCGCACACAGCTCCGCCTTCGAGCCCACCTGCTGCTCCAGCCGCGAGTGACGCTTCAGGAGCGCCGTTACCGACGCCAGGTCCTTGCCTGGGGGAATATATTAATATACCTATATAACGGCGGAACCATATTTCCATCGCCTTCATAAGACATTGTAGAGTTTCTCAGTGGGCGTAGTGAGGGTAGGGGTCGGTACCAAATAAAAATGTTCCAACTCGAATCAACTCTGTATTGCACAACTTATTAAACAGGAATATTATAACCACTATGTATAGCTAGGTAGCAGGTATACGGAACGCGGACGGTTTCTACTCGACCGTGATGTTCGACCGACGAAGCTAGAATGTGCTCCCGCCGGGTCGCTCAAACGCCGGCAGATGGCGCTGGCGTTCCGAACGAATGACTGACAGTGTTGTCATGCCGACTACGACATATATATATATATATACAAGGTGTTCCATAAGTTTTGTATATAAACTTCAGGGGGCTAAAGTACCCATCAATATGAATAACTTTTTCTAAGGAACCAACACTGTGTACGCGAAAAAAAAAACAGCTGTTTCATACAAAAGTTCAATACCTACCTGGCTAAAATGTATGAAACAGCTGTTTTTTTTTTCGCGTTCAGTGTTGGTTCCTTACAAAAAGATGTTCATATTGATGGGTACTTTAGCCCCCTGAAGTTTATATACACAACTTAAGGAACACCTTGTATATATGTATATATATTTTTTTTATACTACCAAGTAAGCAAACAAGCATACGGCCCACCTGATGGGAAGCGGTTACCGTAGCCTATGGACGATTGCAACACCAGAGGTGTCACACGCGCGTTGAAATAGAAATAGAAATAGAAATAGAAAATATTTATTTTACGACACAAAATACAATGATAAAATTAAAAACAAAAAGATACACAAAAAGACATATTAAAAAACATTATAAATATAGTGTCGTAAAAAAGGCGTTGCTGACCCTTTAAATGTTTTAGAACGCCTTTTTTGAAGAACCCCATGCTGTACTCTACAGGGAAAACATCCGCAGGGAGCGCATTCCACAACCTTAGAGTGCGCGGGAGGAAGTTCCTCTGAAACCGAACAGTGCGCGACCATCCTGGTTCCAAGGTGTGTGGATGAGCTTCCCTGCCTATGGCAAGCAGTGCGATGATAGAATGGGACCATTCAAGTATAACGTAAGCACTATAGGGGGGCGGGGGGTCTATGCTTTGCTTATTTTTGATGACATGGGGGGTGGGGGGGTCTAGATGGTGATTACGTCAGTAGTCATTATTTACTTTTTACATATATGCCAACCTGTTCAGGCCCAACGCCTTCTCAATTTGCAATAGCAAACACACATCGCAGTGTTATCATGTGTGCGTTAGGAACTAGATTTAATTTATTTTATATGTCACTTGCACAGACGACACTGGTCGATCAACATTGAGTCTACTTCAATATATCAAAAATTACTTCAGTCTACGTATTTTATTTGGCTCCAGACACATTGTCTATGCTTGAAAACGAAACGCATATTCGGGGATTCCCACAAATAATGTATGCGTTTAGGTACTCGCTTAGAACCGAGTAAGGAAATTACCGCGTACTATTCACTTGTCTAAATTTCTACCTATATTTGGTTTTTCGTTTTTGTTCCGTGTTCATTGCGGGTTTTGTGTGAAGACGCGATAGAGATACCGATACGGAACTTTATGTTCTACTACTAATTTTCATCATACTTGCAACATAAAGTTCCGTGTCGGTATCTCTATCGCGTCTTCATACAAAACCCGCAATGAACACGGAACATAAACGAAAAACGAAAAACCAAATATGGTAAACACAACTCATACTTGGGGTACAGGTATTCCATACTTGACAGTTAGCATCGCCACTCCCAGAGTACCAACTGGTTTCCCCACTATCTTTTCCTTCACCATACTTACAACCTTCACAGCTCAGTGGGTAGTAGCTCTGCCTTCTGCGCCGTAGGCCGTGGGTTCGATCCCCACACAGAAGTAACATTTGTGTGATGAACATAGATGTTCGTTCTCTGTCTGGGTGTTATATAACATACTAGCGGCCTGTCCCAGCTTCGCATGGGTGGTCATAAACTTTTGAACATTTTAGGATAAACTTAGACCGTGGGTTCGAGCCTCGCGTCTACTAATTTCATACATTTGCACGTCCTTCTCCTTGAGTGAGTGAAATCGCACCCCGAGCGTGACCCGTGGACCCGTTAACATTTTTAATTTCGTCATATCTTTTGAATGGAATGTCCGATTTGAAAAATTTAAAAAGTAATCTATAGGTATTGAAACCATCTTAATTATGAAATGATTTATTTGGATAAGGATTAATACCAAGGTACAAATAAAGACCCTTTTCTGGCGGCGGCATTTCAATTATTTTTTTATAATAAAAGAACACTTATTGTGACATAACTATAATAGTTAGACATAATATGCTGTCGCGACATTTTTTGTAGATGATGACGTGTTCTACAAAATCGTAGTACATTATTTTGTTCTATCTTCAATAGTTTTCGCAGCGCACGCGATGTAAGGTTTTTGTTTTCCACCTTGGGTTACATTATTGAAATTTTAGTAAGGATCCCTGATTTTTTTGAAAATATAATATAGCCTATGTTACTCAGGGATAATGTAGCATTCTAATGGTGAAAGAATTTTTGAAATCGGACCAGTAGTTTTTGAGCCTATTCGTTACATACAAAAATACAAAGGTTTCCTCTTTATAATATTAGTGTAGAAAAAAAGTATATATGTATTATATCAGCTATCTGGTTCCCATATCACAAGCTTTGGCTTAGTTTGGGGCGAGATAGTGCTGTGTGGATAGTCCACCAATATTGATTTATTTATATATCCTTGTTCTACTGCAGCGTGGTCTCACCATGGTCCTCGCTGAGCAGCTGTGCCTCCATGTCGTCGAGCCAGGCGGTGAAGTCGTCGAGTCCCCGCAGGTACACCCTGGCTTGGTACGCCTCGTCCAGTCGCTCGCGGCGCAGCTTGGCGGCCGCCTGGGGAAATTAATAGTAGATTAGTAGCCAAGGGCTGTAAGGCATCAATTGCAAAAAAGTAAAAAACATTTATTGCAGCAAATCACTAATAAAAAAGAAAAGTTCCGTAAAAGTTCCTTAAAATTAGATTAACATAGAAAAAAATATTATGTTTTGCAGAAAGCCAATATATACAAGAGTAGAATCGTTAGTCCCCTCACTAGGCAGAGCCTGTATCGAGGAAACCAGTATACCAGAAAACAATAATGAGTAGCGCTCGGCAGACAAGAAAGTAGATGTTATATAAATATAATTGTTTGCTGAAAGAACTATTATGGAAAATGAAAAATAAGAGAATATAATGTATATATATATACTTATATGAAAAGAAGGTAATAAGTAATTAAAAAAAACTAGATTTACATTTAAAATAAACAGAACTATAAGATAACATGCAATAATTTCTCTGTTTTATCATATGACAATGAAGCAAGCCACTTAAATATTGTATGTTTTGCTTCAGTTACTGATTTGTTTTTAATATCACAAAACTTCACAACTTTATTATAAACGAATACTCTGTTAAAGTAGCCAAGTCGTTGTGCGAACCTAGTATTTATGGAAGGTGTAACAAGTCTATAAGCTCTACGATTAGAAACCATTTCAAAGTCACAGGAAGAAATTACAGATCTGTGAACTGCAAGAGAAGTTCTAAGGATAAAAAGTTGGCGCACACTGAGTGCAGCCCGAGATATTTAGGCGCACGAGCGCAGCGAGGGCGCCTATAGTTCGAGGGTGCAATTGGTGCTTACACCCGAGCTAACTATTCTGCTTTACATCTCGATTGTGAGCGAAGTAGAAAAAAACCGGCATTACAAGAATAAACAATATTTAAAGTAAAAGTTTTCTATTCCCGCCTTTTTTCATTAAAAAGAATCAAGTAAAGAACTTTTATTTTAATATTATTTTTAAGATCGAAATTGAGCTTCGCCGTTCGATATTTAAAATTGATGACTATTATACTCGCACGAAGACAAGGCTGAATAGCAAAGCGACCTCTTTGGTCATTGGGCTGAATGCATGATGTCTAATTGCCAGTATGATGGTTAGAAGTACGCGAACTTTTTGAAAGAAATAAGTGTTTTTTTTTATTTACTTACCGCCCTAGGGCTTTTCTAGCTACATTATTACCATAGAGCGCTAATTAGTCACCTACAAGCCCCATTTGGAGGTAATAAGAACCTACTTACCGAACATGAGAGATGTAAATAAAATATTAATATCCTTTAAAATTATTTATCCTTCATTGGCTAAGATTAGAACTAAGAAAAGTCTGTAATAAATAAATGGCTGTGGGTTTTGGTTCATAAATGAAATATATTATATAAATATAGCATTAAATTCGCCTAAGTACGATACGTTTTGTTCTCTCGCGATCATAACACATATTATACACACATAGCCGAAACGTCGGGAAAATAATAAAGGTAAACGCGATAAATACCCGTGTACCTAATGCTTCGATATGTATTATTTATTTATTACATTCGAATGTTATTTATGTCAGCTAGTGTTTTTCATTCGTTCTTTTCATTCATTCATACAAAGAGATGTTTAAATAGCTCCCTCGCAATTTATGAACTGGTTAAAATAAAAGCTTAACTAAAAAAAATGTCTAGTGTAGACAGGACCTATATTTTTTTAAGTTAGCTAGTGTTTTTCATTCGTTCTTTTCATTCAGTCATTTGAATACATGTTTACGTACCTGTAGCTCCCTCCATTGGTTCTCCAGATCCTCCACAGCAGTTCCTATCTCCCGCGACGCGTAGTGGTTTGATTCTGTTACAAAGAATAAATAATGAGTCTAAGTCTAAGTCTTAGTCTAACTCTAAGTCTAAGGCCTAATTCCACCATGCTCTGTTAGTTACTAATCAAGGAATAACAGGCCGTTAAATCTAACCTTAGATGTCAAACGCGTACATTTTGACTTTTTTAATGGCCGTTTAATCCTTTGTTAATCTAA
The DNA here is from genome assembly GCA_932294275.1 of Chloroclysta siterata. Taxonomy (NCBI): domain Eukaryota; kingdom Metazoa; phylum Arthropoda; class Insecta; order Lepidoptera; family Geometridae; genus Chloroclysta; species Chloroclysta siterata. The sequence goes on from OW028595.1 coordinate 8,064,184, forward strand.
CAGAGCATGGTGAAACCGGCCCTAAGCCTCACTGTACGGGCCAACCCGCACATTCAGCTTAAGCATTGTTTAGCATTATACTTTTCCTTATAAATCAGTTTCAAAAACTCATCGGCATTGAGCGGGCGTTTCAATTATCTAACCATGGCATAGCAGTATCATTATCATTATCTGTATATGGAATAGCACGTCCCCGTACTCTAAGTCTAAGTCTTTTTTCTATTCATTTTAGTTAAATAACACTACATACCAATAAGCGCCTCCCCGGTGTTGGCGACGTCATCAATCCGTCCCTTGTTGGCCGCCAGCTCGGACTCGAAGGCGGCGTGCTTCTGGATCTTGCTCTGCAGGTTGGAGAGATCCCTGCAAATAATAACCAGAGTCAGACAAAGACATCTTCACTATAATCGCGTTAAACTCTCGCTGCAGGCTCAGTCAGTGCTCAACCTATAGTCGCGTTAAACTCCCGCTGCAAACTCGGTCATAAATCATCTTAACACACGCTTAAACAAAAGGATGGTCCGTTCTCCTAAAAGCGAGAGGGTGAGAGCAATATTGCTGTCTCGTTCCGCTAACTTATGACTAGAGATCGGATATTCGGATGCATATTTACCTAAAGTTGAGATGTTGGCTATTATGGAAAGCACTTTTTATCGAAAAATCTTAAAATCTCGAAATTAAAATTTTGCTTTTGTTTAAAAATCCCGGGATCTCAGAAAATTAAAATTTAAGTGACACGAACGACAATTGCCCTGTTACAACGTAATACGCCCCTCGGGGCCCAGAATCACCCCCTTTCCGGCTTAGTATACATGTAACGTGGCACCCTGTATACATCCGATTATTTATGCAATCCCGGGATTTTTAATAAAAGTATCCTAAGAAGCCGCTTCCATAATTTGTTAGCCAAAAATTAACTTTAGGTAAATATGCATCCGATTATCCGATCTCTACTTATGACCGAGCTTGCAGCGAGAGTTTAACGCGACTATACCTATATTATTACACATTCTCAAACAGAGAAAAAAAACGTGCCTATTTTGTCAACTATCCTCAATTTATTTATTTAAGTTTAGTACTCTGCTTCACTTTTTTTTGTATAAACATAACCTATGTGTGGAAACTTTTAATTGGTCTTCTAATAATCTGTACCTAGCTGTACCGCATTGTATTACTACTGTGGGAACATGACGAGCGCGCCGCTAGCGACGTCAACAGAGTGCGCGCGCGCAGCCCGCTGGCGCGGCGCGGCGACGCGCGCTATATTTATGATCGCGCTGTCCCTCTCTTTAGGCCCTCCGGACGATGTCCCTCAGACGTTTCTTGATTGGTTGTTGTAGTGTCACCTGCTCTTCGGAGCTATGCATTACCATAGACTATCTTTGTAATATAATCTAGTCATTTTGTAAATAAATTATGTTGTGTTCAGTAATCGCGCTTTTAACTTGAAACCCTCGTACAGACCCTTAGCTAGGAATCAGTGGTAGGAATCAGTAGTAGGCAGGCAGAGTAGTCTAGGCTAGTTAGACGATAACATCGCAACCACACTACCACCTAAATTTCCTTTCAGCACACGTAGAGGTGCACCTCTACACTAAAATTATTAGTTTTTAAGTAAAAATGTGTGTGTAAATTTGTTGTGGTAATCATTAAAGAGTTATCAATCAATAATAGTATATTTATCGAGCTGTAAGTTTTCCTTAAATTCCGCAATAAAATACAAATGATACAACGCTGTTACCTGTAGTTCTGGTCGGTGGCGACCTGCATCTTAAGCGCGATCCACTCGCGCTCGTGGAACAGGTCGCGCAGGAACTGGTGCAGCTGCCGCGACTGCTGCAGCATGCGCCCGCGCAGCGCGCACGACTCCTGGGGACAACAAACGGAGATACTTCATTGGACATCAATACATTTTCAACGTAAAAAAATGAATAAACAATATTCGATTTGAAAGTCAAAGTCATAAGGTATTTATTCCGGAAATCCAAAATGGCGGCACAAGGATCACTTTGAAACGTCTTGAAGCTAGGTGACTCTAGGTGCCAGTTCCACGCGACCAAAGCCTAGAAGAACAGCCAACAAACTTACGGCTTGGTTCCTACCGCTCTTTTGTATGATCCTTTTGTACGAACCTGTAGCTTATCCCTCCTAGACAAGATGCTCTGCATCCTACCCTGGATGTAATCAGTGTTGTAGTGGCCGTCCTGCTGGATGGAGTGCGCGAAGGTCTCCAGCTCCTGGACGCGGCCGAGCTGGCTGTCCAGGAGTTTGGAGAACTCCGCGTGCTTACGGATGAGGGCTTCCACGGCTGGAATTAAATACATTAAAATAAATAAATATATATAAATAGCTGATGCCTGATATACTACTTATATACTTTATTTTTGTAAATATATACTTATTATATAATATAATAACACCCAGACATAGAACAAACATCTATGTTCATGACACAAATGTTTGTTCTGTGTGGGGATCGAACCCACGGCCTACGGCGCAGAAGGCAGAGCTACTACCAACTGAGCTGTGACGACTAAGTATAAGTTAATTTATTCTTATCAGATAAACCATTTACCATTTCTAGCTTATTTAACTGTTTGTTGTCCAAGTATAAATAAAATTAAATAGATTGAATTCTAAGATCGCCCCTAGGCCGCCTCTAGGCCTCCGCCATTGCTTAATTGTCGTGCGTTGCAATAAGACTTACCATCCAAGTTTTCTCCCAGATCATCATTGTTCAAGAAAGCCTCTTTAGAAGCCAACCAGTCTTCTGTCTGGCGCGCTTGCTCTTTCAACAACTGCAGCTGATGTGCCTGGAATGAAATGAAATTATTTATTTGCGTGAAGTATGGTACATATTGAAAGAATCTCACACTTCGCCAGAAAAACCTAGCATGCAAATATAATAGAGAAAATTATAACATATGTAGTTTTCTCTATAGATAGAAATATAACAGATTTCACATTAAGAAAATGAATGTTATACAATTTAAATTACAATAAAATTTATAAATAATTAGTTATTGACAATTAATAAAATAATATTCAATTAAAATTTTATAACTAAGCAGTTTGTAATTATAATTTAATTTCATAAAAATAAATCATTGACCCTATAAAAACACTTATCGACTAACCATGCATACAGTTTTGTTTTGAACTTATTATAAGGCAGTTCTCTGATGGCTTTAGGTATTTTATTAAATATGTTGATTGTCATTAAGTGACTGTTTTTATGACATAAAGCAGTTTTACGACTTGGAATTAATAACTAGATATTTGGAATTAAAATCTTTCAATTTTAATTTAGAATTAAGTTTAACCTCATATTTAAAAAAGAATTTACTCTGCTCCATTACAAAGCAGCATACCTGAAATATGTAGAGACCTGGTAATGTAAGTAATTTTAACTTTTTAAACAAAGGTTTATACGAGTGAAGTGGAATACACATATAAATGTTTGTTACACACACAAAACGTAACTAGTAAACGTTTTCATATTTTTTCGGAAACGTGCCAGTACGCTCAACCGGTGAGGGAAAACATCGTGTGGAAACCGGCAGCATGTCGTAGAACCTAAAAAGTTCTAAAACTTGTGTCAAGTTCTCGAAAGGAGCCTCTTGAGGCGCTTAAAATCCTCACACTGTTTCTAAAAAACTAGTGACACAAAAAATCCATTGGTGCACGACCTGATTTGAACCTACGGCCTTACGATTGGAAGGCGGGGTCACTCCGGTGCTCTGAAGGATGAAAAGAGTTTTACGCGTCAGAGAAGAAATAACAATATAGGTAATAATTAGAGATCGGATATTCGGATGCATATTTACTTAAAGTTGAGATGTTGGCTATTATGGAAAGCACTTTTTATCGAAAAATCCCGAGACCCGGGAAATTAAAATTTGCCTTTTGTTTAAAAATCCCGGGATCCTGTGTTTTTGAATTAGCAGGAAATTTAAATTTAAGTGACACGCATGACAATTGGCCTGGTACAACGTAATATGCCCCTCTGGGTCCAGAAGGAAGTGGCCTTTCGGCTTAGTACACATGTAACGTGGCAACCTGAATACACCCGATTATTTATGCAATCCCGGGATTTTATTTATCATCCGATTATCCGATCTCTAGTGATAATACTGCAAATAAACCTATGAAGTAATGAAGACCTATCTATATTTATCGGATACAATTCGTCTCTAACAATACATATACAAGGTGTTCCCATAATTGTGTATATAAACTTCAGGGGGCTAAAGTACCCATCAATATAAATAACTTTTTGTAAGGAACCACATTACATTTTAGCCAGGTAGGTATTGAACGTTTGTATGAAACTGCTGTTTTTTTTTCGCGTTCGCAGTGTTGGTTCCTTACAAAAAGTTATTCATATTGATGGGTACTTTAGCCCCCTGAAGTTTATATACACAATTATTGGAACACCTTGTATATTTATTTCCATGAAAAAAGGACAAATTATATGAGTACGCTGTCTCCTGTTTAACGTTAGGTAGGTAGTAGTACTACCTGCGTGAGGTACTGCTTCCTCTGCATCCAGGCGGAGTGCAGCGTGGTGGAAAGCTGCGCCACCTGCTGCTGCATCGGCTCCTGCACGTGGTCCGCGCCCTTCTGCAGCGCGGCCAAAGTCTTCTGCCGCCCGTCTATCTCCGCCTGCGTATACATACAGTAAACACATTACCAAAACTATATTGGGACCATTCAAGTATTACGCGAGCACTATAGGGGGGCGGAGGGTCTATGTTCTTCAAGGCTTTGGTCGCGTGGAACTGGCACCTAGAGTCACCTAGCTATAAGACGTTTCAAAGTGATCCTTGTGATTTTATTGAATTTGACTTTGAACCTTTTGACTTTGAGTTATTTTTGATGACATGGGGGGTGGGGGGGTCTAGATGGTGTTTACGTCAGTAGCTATTATCAACGGAGCTGTGAAGGCTGTCTGAATGATTGTCTATGTGTATGATGTCCTCACCTTCCTCTCGTGATGCAGCGCCAGCAAGGCCTCGGCATCAGACACGCTCTCCGGTTCCTCCGCCTCGTCCATTCGCTTCACCGTCTCCACCACCCAGTGGTCCAGCTCCTGCAAAAATGTGACGGTCAGCGGCGATAGGCTTGCTCATTATAATTACTTACTAACGCTTTATTAATATTATTTAAGAGTAGTAGAGCTCTTTGTGTGTGTCTCGTCCGGGTGCGTACTACCACCACGCCTTTTTCTGCCGCCAAGCAGCGTTGCTGTGTTTCGGTTTGAAGAGTGTGGTTGCCGGTGTAATTACAGCCACATGAGGCTTAACTGTATGCCTCAAGTTGATGGACGCAGGGCAGTGCATCGTAGGGCACGTTCCTATGCGTCACTTACGAGGTAATGCTTTGGTTAGGTGGTTAGCACTTAAAATCAGGCAGACCATCTGCTTGTACCAACAGATAGTTGCATAAAAAAAAAATCGCCAGGCACGGTAGACATCTCTTCATATCTCTTGGTACCAAGTTTGAATATCTAGAATGTAGAATATCCCGGTGATAAAGGCTCCTGTTGGGTAAAGAAATTAGGTGGTTATTTATGAGGAGTATGTATACCTTGAGACTGTCCGAGAAGTGGTGCTGCTGTATAGCATCATCCAGCGCACCGGTCCTGGCGGCCGCGAGCTGCTCCAGGCGCTGCCAGCCCTCCTCCAGCCGCTGCAGGCTGCTGGATATGTGCTGCCCGTGCTCCGGGTGTCTGCAACATATATTCATTACTTAAACGGTAGGAACCAAGCCGTAAGTTTGTTGGCTGTTCTTCTAGGCTTTGGTCGCGTGGAACTGGCACCTAGAGTCACCTAGCTTTAAGACATTTCAGGTTGATTCTTGTGATTTTATTGAATACCTTTTAACTTTGAAACTACTGCTAAATGTGTCCGCAGAAATGCCGATTGTATCGAGAGACTTTAAACTCTCAGAAACACATGCACTCCCTCTTACCCCCTCCCCCCCTGCATCACAAACCCCCACTAACATCACACATACACACTAGGGTTCCCATCTATTGCCTAGTGTTATTTACTGAGGTTTACTAAGAAAGAGGTTTGATAGGTACAGGTTTAATGATGTAGTACGGTGATGCAATTACATTTTATAAAGGTATAGTAGGTATAGTATAGTAGGTATAGTATTTAAATGATATGAGCGTGCGTCTCGCACGGGGGTTTTTGTGCGTGAGTACAAGTTGGCGGCTCGTCTTGTCCCATGCTCTGAAGTACACGGCAGGTGTATGCAACGAACTTCAACCTATCTTCTTTATATACAAGGTGTTCCCTTAATTGTGTATATAAACTTCATGGGGCTAATGTACCCATCAATATGAATAACTTTTTCTAAGGAACCAACACTGTGAACGCGAAAAAAAAAACAGCTGTTTCATACAAAAGTTCAATACCTACCTGGCTAAAATGTATGAAACAGCTGTTTTTTTTTTCGCGTTCACAGTGTTGGTTCCTTAGAAAAAGTTGTTCATATTGATGGGTACTTTAGCCCCCTGAAGTTTATATACACAATTAAGGGAACACCTTGTATATGTACCTATTTTCTATTTTATTAAATTAATGCCTTAAGACAGTTGGTGTCGCTAGATGGCGCTACTCACTTCTTACCTAGCACCTTCTTTTCAGTCTCGCTAGATGGCGCTACTCACCTCTTAGCCAACACCTTCCCTTCAGTCTCGAGCGCCTGTATCTTATCTCTGACGGCGCCCGCTTCCGCTACCCTCGCTAGATGGCGCTTCTTCAGCTCGTGCGCGGCGCTCAGCTCGCGACCCTTCTCCGTGGAACTGAAGAGGGCTGCCTTCTTGGAGATACGTTCTTCTGTGTCTTCTACATCTCTGTTGGGGGGTAATTTTATTAGTGTTTTGGATTGTAGGCCCCTATTTACGGGGCTGGAATAACTTAAAAAGAAACATTCACGGACCTTTCCATCCTACTATGATTGCGGTTTGTGGCTGCCTCCACCAACAACCAACCACAGCGGCGAATAGATACTCTTCGCCGCTGTGGGCAAGCCTGATACGCAGAGTGATCCCGGGAATAGTCCCGCTTCTCTGGTGAGATCACTCTGGGAATGAGGCCGGCGTTTATTTTTTATTTTGTGTCTAGAATAGCTTACTAACCATTTATTGTGTTTTATTGTGTAACTAACAACCTATGGATTTATGTTGTCCGAAATAAAAGGAATTTATTTTATTTTATTTTTATATGTACCTATCTACCTACCTACTATAAACCTACCTGCTATGTTAAACAGTTTTTTCTTCTTCTTCTTCTTCTTGTTTTTCTTGTTACTTATTATGTGATGCTGTACCCGTGTTTGTCGAATAAAAAATATTTTATTCTATTCTAGTTAACAACCCACTGACCGATTGAAGGAGTGTATCTCCAAGGCGGCCGCTAGGTGGTCCCTGTAGGCCTGCAGGGCTCCCGTGAGCGCCGCCCACTTGGCGAGGCAGGCGTCGCGGCGCGAGGCTACCGACGCGGCTTGCGCGGTGGGACCCTGGAAAATAATATCAAATAAATATTGGTGGACATTCCACACAGCACTATCTAGCCCCAAACTAAGCCAAAGCTTGTAATATTGGAACCGAATGTATTTAAACATAGATAGACGGAACTACCAGAACGAAAATTCCAAAATAAGCTGTTATAATGACTTAGATGACTTTTTTACGCGCTACATTGATAATTCATTTGCTTTGTATAACTATGACATTCTTGTAACTATTTATTAAAATTAATTTTAGTTTTTTTTTATTTATACTACTTTCTGATGTAACAAGCAGATAGTCCACCTGATGTTGTAACAAAGCAATGCCTATAATTTTTGAAACTATCATGGTTATGAACATAATTTTCATTTAAAACGGGATATTTATGGTAAATATCCCGTTTTAAACGAAAATTAAAGCAATGCCTCGTAAGTCACGCACAATAGGAACGTGCCCTACGATGCACTGCCCTGCGTCCATCAACTTGAGGCATACAGATGTTAAGCCTCATGTGCCTGTAATCACACCGGCAACCACACTCTTCAAACAGAGACACAGCAACGCTGTTTACTTACTTTTCATGTATATTCTTGTATTTGTATTAATTATATTTACATGTGGCATATACAAGGTGTTCCATAAGTTGTGTATATAAACTTCAGGGGGCTAAAGTACCCATCAATATGAACAACTTTTTCTAAGGAACACCTCATTTCATGGAACACCTTGTATAAACGTTTTTTTTATTGCATTATGTTGTGTTGTGTTGTACTGTACTTTATTGCATTGCATTGAATTGCAGGTCATGATCTGCCGTGGCCAGTCTGGAAGTCCATCAATCGACTCCGAACCCAAGCTGGCCGATAGACAAAACCTTTGCAAATGGGGAATGAGGGACCCCTCCTTGACTGGCTGCGATTGCGGAGCCCCAATACAGACTATGGCTCATTTACTGACCTATCCCTTGGGCCCCAACGCTTGCACAAGGGACGCTTAACAAGGCCACCGACAATGCAGTAGAGGTGGCCAAGATGTGACCATTGACATGATAGAAGAAGATTGAATTGCATTGTATTGTATTATTAAATACGTGTAAGTGGCTCACCTGCTGCAGCAGCTTGTCTGCCAGGGTGGTGATAGTCCTCAGCCGCTGGTCGTCCACCTTCATATCGCTGTCCACGTCGTCCAGCTTGCGAGCCAGCGCCGTGCAGTGCTCGTAGTCGCGCCCTAACTCGTGCGCTTGCACCTGCAGAATAAAGATCGTAGTATATTGTTATACAAAGGGCAAACATTATCATAAATCATTTATTGTTTGTGAATCCAGGTTACAATAAAATAATAAGATGGTAGGTGGGTGTACTTTGGAATCTCCAGATGCTGCTTCTTAGCATACAAAACATTAATTTATAAAAGAACTAGCGGCCTGTCCCAGCTTCGCATGGGTGGTCATACATTTTTTTAACATTTTAGGATAAACTTGGACCGTGGGTTCGAGCCTCGCGTCTACTTATTTCATACATTTGTACGCCCTTCTCCCTGAGTGAGTGAAATCGCACCCCGTGCGTGACCCGTGGACCCGTTAACATTTTTATTTTCGTCATATCTTTTGAATGGAATGTCCGATTTGAAAAATTCAAGAAGTAATCTATAGGTATTGAAACCGTCTTGAATATGAAATGGATAAGGATTAATACCAAGGTACAAATAAAGACCCTTTTCTAGCGGCGACATTTCAATTAAATTTTTATAATAAAAAGAACACATAATGTGACATAACTATAATATAACATATGTTGTCGCGACATTTTTTATAGATGATGACGTGTTCTGCAAAGTCTTAGTACATTATTTTGTTCTATCATCAATAGTTTTCGCAGCGCACGCGATGTAAGGATTATTTTTTCCACCTTGGTTTACATTATTGGAGTTTTAGTACAGATCCCTGACTTTTTTGAAAATATTATATAGCCTTTGTTACTCAAGGATAATGTAGCATTCTAATGGTGAAAGAATTTTTGAAATCGGACCAGTAGTATTCGTTACATACAAAACAACAAAACAAGAAAAATACAAATCTTTCCTCTTTATAATATTAGTGTAGATTTAAATCATGTCAATCAGTAGTAGCTCAATAATTAAAAAAACAATACAATTAAAACAATATCCAAATAAACAATCAACTATCTACAATGTCATATGGGTAGGTTATTTGACAACATAACACGTCACTGTCCCCTAAAAAGTCACTTACTGTATGCTTTTCTAACCAAAACATCTGATTCATTTTTTGACATTTTGGGAAGCAACATAGCTTTTTCATTTTATTTGTTTTTCTTGTGTTATTTTGAGTTCTGTTGTGTAATTTCGTAATTTTAACCAACATTACTTGAGGTCTTAGCACAATGTGTAAACATTTGGAATGAAAGTGTAATATGTGATCCTGATTTGACCGAAAATGTTTCCAATGTTTTGAAGAAAACCGCCACCATTTTCATCAAAACAAATGACGGCCGACTTGACTATGGACTGACTTGACTAAAAAGTATTCAATACAAATCCCTTGACACTGGCAAGATTGTCTGTCGAATGACGGACAGGAGCCATGAATTGAGAGAAGAAAAGAACCAAAATATCGTTCAACTCTCTTTTAAAAGCATCTTTTGGCAGAAGTCGAAGTGAAAGTGGAATTTTGTTATAGATGGTAGATGCCATACAAAATACGCTTGTACGAAGCAAATGTGTTTTACATGATACATTGCGCATTTTAATTTGATTACCCATTCTATTCGAGGTTGTTTTACTAACGAGCTTTAGCGAGGGAGTAAATAGAAACCGAGTTACAATGGTTTTTACTTTTTAGCGCCATGTTTTACACTGTACTTTTTAGCGCCGTGTTTTACACTGTACTTTTTAGCGCCGTGTTTTACACTGTACTTTTTAGCGCCGTGTTTTACACTGTACTTTTCACTACGATTGCGAGAAAATAAAATTATCCAATACAATATTTTTAATGTTGTAAAATATATTACAGTCTGCAATTATTTTTGTAAATAGAGACAAATTGTAAAGATTTCGCGCCAATGCCTTTTTTTTAATTATTTCTTCTGTAGCTGCAACTGCACGCATTCTACCAAAGAGATCGGCATTCGAAGCATTTAGTTCCATTTTGAAAAATAAAATGTTCTTATTTTATGGAACAGTAATAAGTCAAGTCTTTATTTATGACTAGCGACCCGCCCCGGCTTCGCACGGTTATTGTGGTTTATCCCTACTATATTATGCTTGTATTATGCATATATCCTCTTGAATCACTCTTTCTTTAAAAAAACCGCATCAAAATCCGTTGCGTAGTTTTATAGATTTGAGCATACATAGGGATATAGGGACAGAGAGAGCGACTTTGTTTTATACTATGTAGTGAAGTGATTATTCTACAAAAAAAAAATAAAAAACTAATCTTAAAAAAAAAAAATCTAATCCAGTAGGTTACTTTTTGGTACATTTTGACTTTGATGTTTTCCTTCACTATTCGAGAGCACTGGAAACTGGTTTGAGGCATATTAAAACTTAAGTTAGATTGTAAGTTATGTAATTGGCTGATGACCTACCATCATTTCCTTATCTCTGATCCAGGCTTCAATCTTGTCCAAATGCTGGTTGAACTCCAAGATATCCTGAGCCTCTTCTAGACCACGTCCTGATAACAAAAAAACAATATTTTTAAAGTTTATACATATATGGCTTGAAGACTTTCTGAGGGAACGATCTATTCGAGTAGTCGTTGACGGTTGCTCGTCTGATCAATTGGCTATTAACGCCGGTGTACCTCAGGGGTCGGTGCTATCTGCCACGCTGTTTTTGCTGCACATCAACGATATGCTCATGCCCGGTATCATGGGATATGCAGACGACAGCACGGTTGTGGAAAGATATACATCCAATGCCCAAGCCAGACAAAATGTGGTTCAGCAAGAGCGAGACGCGATGCTTCAGCGCTTGAATTTAAAACTCAAGGTGGTGTCTGACTGGGGTGATGCCAACTTGGTAAAATTCAATGCCACGAAAACGCAAGCTTGTCTGTTCTCAGCAAAGAAAAGTTCGTTTCTCCATGTTCCTATTTTCCAAGATGTACCTATTAGTGTACGGGATCACCTGGAACTTCTTGGTACCTCGCTTACGCCTGCTCTTAACTTTGGCTCGTACATTGAGTCTAAGGCTAAAACAGCTTCCATGAAGCTTGGCATCTTGAATAGGGTTAGGCGGTACTTCACACCTGGACAGCTTCTTAATCTGTACAAAGCACAAGTCCGGTCTGGTATGGAGTACTGCTGTCACCTCTGGGATGGCTCTGCCAAGCACCAGCTTGCTGCCTTAGACTCAATTGAAAGGCGAGCTTTCAGGCTAATGGGCGAGCAACACATGGCGGAGACTAAGATCCAAAGTCTTGAACATCGCCGCAAAGTTGCCTGCCTATCCATATTCTATAGGTTACATTTTGGAGAATGTGCTCAGGAACTTCACGACATAATACCACCATCTCCTTTCCATCACAGGACAAGTAGACGTACGGCTCAGTACCACCCATATCTGGTAAATATACCACCCATTCGCACTAAGCGCTTTGCTTCTACATTTATTATGCGAACTGCCAAAGAGTGGAACTCATTGCCATCGTCTGTCTTTCCTGATCACTACAACTTGGGTCTCTTCAAGGCAAGAGTGAATAGGTGTCTTCTAGACCGTTCTGCTCCATCGTTGGCTACATCGTCGCTTACCATCAGGTGAGATTGTGGCCAAAGGACGGTTTATTTCTTATAAAAAAAAAAAAAAAAAAAAAAATAATAATCATCAATGAGAAGAGTAATTAATAATTATATTAGCAGAGTTACGGCCGCTTTCTGAAAGCTCGATCAAAACTGATCGGATGTCATGTCACTCGCCATTTCAGCTATTACATCGAATTAGATAGAGATAGCAAGTGACTTGACATGCGATTAGTTTTGATCGGGCTTTCATAAACCTGCCGTAATTATTCTAGCAGCGTCGACAGGCTAGAGGTACGTCCAAACATTACAATTGTCTCATACCAACATTTTGCAGACGTTGGTATTCCATACGTGACAGGTTGCAAGCCCATCGCCGCTGTTAGAACAGTTTCCTCACGATGTTTTCCCGTTTAAGAGCACTGGCATTGCGCACATAATTATCGATAGAAAGATCCATTGGTGCACGATCGGATTCGAACCTACGACCTTACCAACGGAAGGCGGAGTCACTCCCACTAGGCCAGCGGTGATCTTTTATTATTTTCATGAAGACTTTTATGTTTGTACCTAGAATTCTGTCAAATGAATGCAACGTTATCGATAAAAAGAATGACTCGGCGAGAGCGGTCGGAGAGCTTATTATCAGATAGTCGGTATAAATGTATCGATATTTATTATCGACTCCAATAATGCACATCACAGAGCTTAAACTAAAGGACCGTGCCGTTCTCCTAAATGCGAGAGAGAGAGCAATATTGCTGTCTCGTTCCTTTATGTTAATTTATGGCCGGGTTAGCAGCGAGAGTTTAGCGCGACTAACAAACTTATTCTTATTATGCCATGACGTACCTCTCATCTCAGTGGCGACCTCCAGCTTCCTCCAGTCAGTCTGCAGCTGCTCCAGCTGCTTGGCCACCTCCTCGTCAGGAAGCAGCTGCTGCGCCAGGGTCTGCGCCTCCTGGAGACGAGCTCGGTTGGCGGCCAGCTCCGCGGTGAAGGCCTGGTGCTTCTGCAGCTTCTTTATCTTGTCTTCCAGGTTTGTCACTTCGCCTGGAGATGTAGATTTGTAAATATAACTGGTAGATGGAGTCATTTGAGTGTCATATCTGTAGCAGTTTACACTATTGTGACTCAAAGTCAAATAATTTTGAGCTGACGTCTTAAATTTCGTTATTTTTTAAACTTAAATATTGGTAGACTTTCCACATAGCACTATCTAGTCCCAAACTAAGCCACAGCTTGTAATATGGGAACTAGATAGCTGATATAATATACATCTATGTTCATCACACAAATGTTAGTTCTGTGTGGGGATCGAACCCACGGCCTACGGCGCAGAAGGCAGAGCTACTACCAACTGAGCTGTAAAGGCTGTCAGAAAAAAATAACTTAAATTCTTACTTTTACCTAATTATATGTACGTATTTGCAGCAGCTCACTCTACAATGACTCATTCAGAATCAGCTCCAGCTCACAGTGACTCAAAGTCATTTTATCATCTCTTCGTCATGCTGACGACTATATCCTTAAGAATGTATAGTTTTTTATTGTCTATGTCTACGCCTAAGTGTTCGTCTACGCCTACGTGTATGCCTATGTCTTACCTTGTGCTTGTTCCGCGTTGAGCTTGTTAAGTTTGTCGGCGAGGTAGCCGCGCGCCTCGGCCGCGTCCCGCGCGAACTGCGCGCGCGCACGCAGCGCCACCAACCGTGCCTGCCGCGACCGTGCCTCCGAGTACAGCTGCGATACAAATAAACTCATTTTAGGCGTATCAGTATGCTTATTACCTAGGGAGAGAAGCATTTACCTTGCCGTAACACAGTTTTTAACTAGCACGGAAGGTAATGTTCCGATACCATAGAGTATGCCAGTTGCCTTATATCATACAAATCATTAGACATAAGAAAGTGTAATACTCTGCATATGTTCTTCTTTTTTCTTGGAAATAAACATTATCTTATCTTATCTTATTTGGACTTGAACGTATACCGAACACATTAACAACTGTATGCCTCAAGTTGATGGCCGCATGGCAGTGCATCGTAGGGCACGTTCCTATAGTGTGTGACTTACGAGGCAATGGTTATCGCTTAACATCAGGTGGGCCATCTGCTTGTTCCATACACAGTTCATCATACAAGTTCTAAAAAAACTTACTTTCTTCCTCCGTGCGTTGATGAGCTTCAATTCGTCCGCAATGAGCTGACTTTCCACATGGTTCTGCTGCAGGAGCTTGTCTCCGTGGCTGTTCAGGGTCTCCAGCTTCTCATCCTGATGATAAATAGAAATATTTAATAAGAATCTTGCTTTGCGATGTTAAGGATAAGGACGGCAAGGCGTGAAAAGTGCGACCATCGACCCCGCATTAGTCAATTGAACACTGAGTGCGTGGTATACATATTTAATTGTAAACATATATACTATACTAGCGGCCGGTCCCAGCTTCGCATGGGTGGTCATAAATTTTTTGAACATTTTAGGATAAACTTAGACCGTGGATTCGAGCCTCGCGTCTACTTATTTCATACATTTGCACACCCTACTCCCTGAGTTAACATTTTTAATTTCGTCATATCTTTTGAATGAAATGTCCGATTTGAAAAATTCAAAAAGTAATCTATAGTTATTGAAACCGTCTTGAATATAATATTTTTTTGATAAGGATTACCAAGGTACAAATAAAGACCCTTTTCTAGCGGCGGCATTTCAATGAAATTTTTATAATAAAAGAACACTTATTGTGACATAACTATAATAGTTAGACATATGCTGTCGCGACATTTTTTATAGATGATGACGTGTTCTGCAAAGTCTTAGTACATTATTTTGTTCTATCATCAATAGTTTTCGCAGCGCACGCGATGTAAGGATTATTTTTTCCACCTTTGGATTACATTATTGGAGTTTTTGAAAATATTTTATAGCCTATGTTACTCAGGGATAATTTAGCATTCTAATGATGAAAGAATTTTTGAAATCGGACCAGTAGTTTTTGAGCCTATTTGTTACATACAAAACAACAAAACAAGAAAAATACAAATCTTTCCTCTTTATAATATTAGTGTAGATACATTTCTACACTAATATTATAAAGAGTTACAATCCCTTCCGTTTTATCATTTTTCATTAAGTTTATATGGATTTTGGGAGCGCCGAAGTTAGTATTGCTTAAAAAACGTAAAGTAAGTACCTGTGTAGCCAATAACTTCTCAAAAGCCTCATGTTTCTTGAGATGGTTTTCGACTTCCTCCACACTGCTTGTCGGTGAAATTTCTGTACCTGTGATCATAAATATAATAAGAAATTATTCATGTAGAGATATAATTAATTTTTCAAGTAAATTGCAATCAATACCAGTATTAACAAAATGTACAAAATACATATGAAATAGTTGACGTATCTGCAGACTGTTGCGAACGATCTAGAGATAGCTCAACTGATCCAAATCAGTGACAAAAAACACTTGACGTTTAAAATTTATTTATTTAATCTATTAACTGCTGGAATAAGCGTACCTTCATTATGTTAAGTGGTAACCATCTCCTATCACAAGGCATTGCCACTCAAGTCACGATAGGAACGTGCCCTACCCTGCGGCCGTCATCTTGAGGCATACAGATGTTAAGCCTCATGTGCCTGTAATTTAACCGGCAACCACACTCTTCAAACACAGCAACGAGTTATACAATAAATAATATACAGACAACAAACATCTATGTTTATCACACAAATATTTGTTCTCGATGGGGTTTGAACCCACGGCCTACAGCGCAGAAGGCAGAACTACTACCAACTGCGCTGTCGCTGTCAAAAGGTATTTATTCAGTTGAATTACTGAAACGTCTTAAAATTTGGTGAATCTGGGCGCCAGTTTCAAGACTATAAGTTTACTTACTCAAAGCCGCTTCTTGCGTAGCACAGAGGTCATGCAGCTGCTTCGCGTCTCTGAGGAAGCAGTGGAGGTCTATCAGCTGGTCCAAGGCCACCTGCCTCGCAGCCCACGCTCCCAGAAGACGGGAGCGTTCTTCTACTAAGGCAGAGCATTTTTCTTCGATCTCCTGTTAAAGAATTCATACGTTAAAAGGCTGAAAATACCAAATAACGCCAGTAAAATGCGCTTTTATCCGTCAGTGAGGAACCTTTCATCACAATGGTTCCCTGACGGTGGGTCTACATCAATTTGATCAATGACCTACCATTAGATTTGACAAAGAAAAGGCCAGCAAGCGAAACGTTATACCAGAAGTACCAGGCGAGTAGAAGTAACGAAGAGTAAATAAACTTACAATAACATAGCATTTTTCACTCAAGATTTTCCCTCTTAGCGAAGGTCTTCTGAAAAAGTGTCCATTCGCTTCGATGAGGAACCTTTCACCGCACTAGTACACTCACTGTCACACAACTTCCCTCACCACACTGGTTCTCTCATAGTCGCACTGCTTCACAAAGAAAAACACTAGCCCAAAAGTACCAGGCGAGCATAAACACCCAAGAGTAATTAAGCTGACATTGAGCTTTCCTTCTCAAGGTCTAACCTCTCAGCGAAGGTTTTCATCTAAAGAAGTTCTCATATAACCATACCTCATACACTTCGATGTGAAACCTTTCACCACACTTGTACTCTCACAGACACACCACTTCCCGCAAAACATTAGACTCTCAAGGTCTAACTTTACAGCGAAGGTCTTTCGCTTCCATGTGGAACCTTACACCACACTGGTACTCTCACCCACAGAGAGACACTAGCACCAAAAGTACCAGGCGAGCATAAACCCACAAGAGTAATCAAACTGACCGCAGCATTGAGATTCCCCTCAGCAATGAGCCGCTTTCCCGTCGCCAGGCGCTAGCCTGAAGGAGTCCTCGCGCGCGGCCCTTTCATTACACTGGTACTCTCACAGTCACAGAACATCCCTCATCACTGAACGTCTGACCTCTGAGCGAAGTTCCTTTAATAGAAGCTTCAATGAGGAACCTTTCACCACACTGGTGCTCACAGAGAAATACTAGACCAAAAGTACCAGGCTAGCAGAAACACACAAGAGTAAGTAAACAGAGTATCGTAAGTAAACTGACCGCAGCATTAGGGTTCCCCTCAGCGATGAGCCGCTCCCCCGTCTGCAGCGCGCGGCGGAAGGAGTCCTCGCGCGCGTCGATGTGCGCGCGCAGCGCGTCGTGGTCTGCGCGCGCCGCCTGCGCCGACGCCGCGTCGCGCACGCGCAGCGGCGCCGTCAGCCCCGCCGCCGCGCTTGTCGTCCACGATGTCAGGGAACGAACCTGCACGCAGTACAATATATTATGTTATAAGAAAATGTAACTTTGTTGTCCGTTCTTGCGTCGGCTTGTCATCGCCGATACCGAAGTCATAGTCAAAGTCAAGTAAAAGTTAAAGTCGAAAGTTATTAATCCAATTGAATAATAGGGATCAGATTCTTGTTCTGTCCTTTTGAGAAAACATAGCACTTTCTTTTTAATTGTTTTTCTTGTGTTATTTTAAGCTGTGTTGTGCAATTTCGGTGGTATTTTAACCAACATTACTTGAGGTCTTAGCACAAGGTGTTAACATTTGGAATGAAAGTGTATTATGCAATATCTTGTTGGAACGAAAATGTTTTGTAAGTTTTGAAGGAAACCGCCACCATTTTTTTAAAAACAAGTGGCCGACTTGACTATAAAGAATTTAATCTACATTACTCTTGACACTGACAAGATTGTCTGTCTAATGAAGGACAAGTGTCATAACGAAAAGAAGAAGAAGAAAAATAACAAGAATGAACCAGTAGCGGCAACAAAAGTACCAGGCTACCAAAAGTGGCTAGGAACTTGCTTTTGAAGATCTTTAATAGTATAATAAACAATAGTAAATTGTATTAGAATAGAAACTGATAATTTCCAAGCAACTGAATTAAACCTGAACCTCTAACTTGAACCAGTATTGGCAACAAGTACCAGACCACCAGAACTGGCAGGAAGCGTACCTCAGTAAGAAACTGGTGTAGTTCCAAATGCTGCTTCAAGCTTCGTCTGGTCTCATCTGATACTTCTTGCAACATGGTCCAGGCGTCCGCCAGCGCCCTCTGTTGGAGAGCTATCTGAGTGACGTTGTCGCCAGGGTACAGCTTCTGGAGACGAGAACCTTCTTCTTGTAGGACCTGGAAATAACATTTGATTTTAATGATTTGTAGAGATTTGACTAAAAGTGACAGTCACTTTTAACATATGGTCACTTATGGTCAGTACCCAGAATTGTATGGAACCTATATTAACTAAGTTTGTATAGAACCTTTAGCAACCATATTATTGCTCTTTCGAATATAACCTGTATTTGAGCGTCGATAGCGACAAAATCGTTTTGTATATTGCGTCATGGTTCTTTTAAGTTGCGGTCGCGACCCTCAGGTCGCGATGGTGTGGCAGAGCATGTGTCAGGCCGCGACAAATTGTCGCCTACATCTCTTTTTTATTTACTCTATAAAATTTCATTTATAGATAGTAGTGTCTTAAAACCACAGCGATCAAACTTTATTTGTATCTGTAGTAGCCAAGTTTGAATTTTTCGGAACCTATAGTAACTAAGTTTGTATAAAACCCATAATAACCAAGTTGATATCGAACCAATAGCAACCAAGTCAAATACAACCCAGACTAAATTTACGTAATTTTACCTGCATTTGAGCATCAATAGCGACCAGATCATTCTGTATCGCGTCATGGTTCCGCAAAGTCGCGGTCGCGGCCCTTAGGTCGCGGTGGTGCGCCGGCGCGTGCAGGGCGGCGCGCTTGTCCGCGACCCGCGACAATAAGTCGCCGACGTCGCGGTGGAAGCGGTGGATCTCGCCGGCCGCGTGGAGGCGCGACGCGCGGGACTGGATCTGGTCTACTAGACGCTGCCAAGACTCGCTGCCAGAAGAACAAAAGGTTATTATAGACGGAATAATGAAGGAAAAAAATTGGTTCATATTTGGCTCGAAGGGACATTCAGCATGTATGACCATAATACTATAAAGAATGGCATCCGGCTCGAAGGACCATATCATAAGACTTGAAACGGTATTACATCCGCCTCGAATAGCTGTAGCTGTATAGCTGTGGCTGTAAGTTATATAAATTATCTCGGAAGACTATAAGACCTATAAAGGACATAAAATAGATAAAAGACTATATCTCGCAAGGTCCCAGTCTAAGGCACTTATTCATATTCCCTGCCATTTTATAGCGGCTCTATAGAGTATACTTGTCACTGTCACTTTAACTAACGAAAAGAGACAGCAACAGACTTATCGGTCTGATAAGCTAATGGAGCGCTCAGCGACCAATATGAATAATAAGGTAAAAGCACAGCGTTCCGCTCTAAATACTATAATCCGGCACGAAGGACACATAAAAGACTATATAGAACTATTTATCCTCAGGTATAGGGCCCAGGGTAAAGTATCCGGCTCGAAATCCGGCTCTAAGGGTCATACGATCCGGCTCGAAGTACCACTTACCCTAACGCCTCCTGTCTCTTCTCAATATCGGCGATGTAAGGACTCTCTGTGGCCAACAGCTTCTTGGCCAACTCTTCGCATTGGTTGAACCGTTCAGCGCCGCTTTCCACGCGATGGCGGAGCTCGTCGAATTTGGACCTTAGGATCTGCGGGGTAAGGTTTGTATTTATATTAGTAACGCCTCTGAATTTTAAAGTTAATTTAGTTACAGACGGGTGAAACTAGATAATACGTTGCTTTTTTTTCTAATTGACCTTAAAAGTTAACCTTACAAGTTGTCCTCACAGGATAAACCTGCATATTAACCTTTATAGTTGACCTTACATGTTGATCATACAAGTAAACCTTACAAGTTGATCCTACAAGTTACAAGTTGATCCCACAAGTTGCGAGTTGACCTCACAAGTTGACCTTACAAGTTAGAATAAAATAGAATAGAAATCATTTTATTTGCAACACACACTAAAAAATAAATATAAATCAGTTTTTTTTTTTAAACTAAAAGCACCTACATACCTAGTTAAGCTTACAAGATAAGCCTAACTATCAAATCCTACAAGTTGACCTTACAAATTAACCCTACAAGTTGACCTCAACAATAAAGTTACCAGTAGATGCTCGTAGTCCTGTCCATAATCCTCGCTGGAGGCTGCCGCGTACTGTTCCTGGATCCAGCTCTCCAGCTCAGCGCTCTCAGCCAAGTACTCATGTCTGAAAACATTGAGATAATACAGTTGATAATGGAACAAGCAGATGGCGCTGATGTTAAGTGGTAACCATCCCCTATAACAAAGCATTGCCTCGCAAGTCACGTTAGGAACGTGCCCTACGACTGCACTGCGTCCATCAACTTGAGGCATACAGATGTTAAGCCTCATGTGGCTGTAATGACACCGGCAAGCACACTCTTCAATCGGAGACACAGCGTTGCTGCTTGGCGGCAGAAGGCGGCGTGCTGGTAGTACGCACCCGGACGAGACACACACAAAAAGCTCTACTACTCTTAAAAATTGTAACAGTTGTCATCAGATAAATATGAAGTTCTAACTTCTTCTACTTGTCGTGTCATTAGTTTATTTAGAAACAGTGTGGTGAAAGGATTTAAGTGCGCCTCAAAAGGCGCCTTTGGAACACTAATGTAAATAAATAAATATTGGTTGACATTCCACACAGCACTATCTCGCCCCGAACTAAGCCAAAGCTTGTGATATGGGAACCAGATAGCTGAAATACTCATATACTTTTTTTTTGGAAATACATACTTATAATTTTACTAGCGGCCTGTCCCAGCTTGGCATGGGTGGTCATAAATTTTTTGAACATTTTAAGATAAACTTAGACCGTGGGTTCAAGCCTCGCGTCTACTTATTTCATACATTTGCACGCCAGAGAGTGATATCGCACCCCGAGCGCGACCCGTGGACCCGTTAACGTTTTTAATTTCGTCATATCTTTTGAATGGAATGTCCGATTTGAAAAATTTAAGAAGTAATCTATAGGTATTGAAACCGTCTTAATTATGAAAAGATTTATTTGGATAAGGATTAATACCAAGGTACAAATAAAGACCCTTTTCTAGCGGCGGCATTTCAATTATTTTTTTATAATAAAAGAACACTTATTGTGACATAACTATAATAGTTAGACATATGCTGTCGCGACATTTTTTGTAGATGATGACGTGTTCTACAAAATCGTAGTACATTATTTTGTTCTATCATCAATAGTTTTCGCAGCGCACGCGATGTAAGGTTTTTGGTTTCCGACTTGGGTTACATTATTGGAGTTTTAGTAAGTGTTGATGTGCCTAAGGATTATTTTAGCTAGCGGGATTTTATGATGATTGAAACCACGATGCGTGTGCTCTTTGTGAAATTTATTAACGACTAGCCTACCTACTTTAGATTACCTGTTCATATAGGGACGAGACTAACAAAAAAAATAACTTAGTACCTATTTACACAACATTCCGCCCACCAAAAGGACGATGAGGCCTTTTCTACGTAAACTTGATAAACATGCTAGATTGGTTACAAAACAAGGGGTATATTATTAACAAGTAGGTACCTTGATACAATATACTAGCACGTCAATAATAGTATAATCAGGTACAGGTACTAGGCAGATACTAAACAAGTAGGTAAACAGATTTTCGACATGCATAATCATAAATGGATAAATTGAGTAGGTATATAAACAAATGAAATCATTATAGACTTAGTGAACTTCATAGTGAAATGAGGAACATAAGTTTCGTATTCTACCTACAAATTACTTTATCTCTAAAGGGTATAGGTATGTAAACATTAGGTAAATTTCTACTTTACAAGAATTGAATAGCAATCAGAACAATAACACAATACAATAGGGTTTTAAACTTATTCGGTATCAATCGGAAGAGGGCAAAGCTTTGAAATTGATCTTTTTATCATATTGCTACCACTCTTCACGCTGTAAACTCTGGTGTGTGAGTCATCACCTGGATGCTTGTCTACAATGCGACCCAGAGACCATTTCCCTGGGGGTAAGCCATCGGTCTTGATCAATACTATGTCGCCAATCTTGAATTCTTCAATCTTTTTCAGCCATTTCGGACGTTGCTGTAGTCTTGAAAGGTATTCTTGTTGCCAACGTCGCCAGAAGTCACCGAGTAGCTTTTGCGTATATTGCCAACGAGAAAGGGTGTTGATTTTCACGTCTTTGAAATCTGGTGAGGGGACAACGATGAGCGTTTCTCCTATTAAAAAGTGTCCTGGTGTAAGTGGTTCTACTGAATCTGGATCTGCGTCATCAATGGGGCTTAATGGTCTAGAGTTGAGACAGGCTTCGATTTGGCATAATACCGTTGTCATTTCTTCGTAGGTGAGGTTGGTAGTTAGGACACGTTTGAGATGATGCTTTACGGACTTCACGCCAGCTTCCCATAATCCTCCGAAATTGGGTGAATAAGCCGGGATGAAATGCCACTGGGTGCCTTCTAACGTCAACTTGTTGAAAATGTCTTCTTCAAAGACCAAGTTAGCCTCTTTCCATGCTGCTTGTAACTCTTTGTCTGCTCCAACAAAGTTCCTTCCTTGATCACTCCATATATTGCTACATAGTCCTCTTCTTGAAACGAAACGTTTAAACGCAGCGATGAACGCCTCTGATGTCAGATCTCCAACCAATTCAAGGTGGATAGCCTTGGTTGACATGCATATGAATACTGAAATGTAAGCCTTCTGTGTTCTCACACCTCTTCCCTTTGACATGGTTATTTGAAATGGGCCCGCAAAGTCAACTCCACTATGTAGAAAAGCTCTAGTTGGAGTCACTCTTTCTTTAGGCAGATCACCCATTATCTGCGTTCTTGCATTTGCTCTCTGCTTTGCACATATCAAACATTTGTGTATGCATGCCTTGACCAGTCCCTTTGCTCTAACTATCCAGTATTTGGTACGTAAGTAACACAGCATCAGTTGAACACCTCCGTGTAGTGTTTGATTGTGAGCATCTACTATTATCATGGTGATTAATTTGTTCTTGCTTCCCAGAATTATAGGATGTTTGGTGTGTTCATCGAGACTTGCGTGCCGCAGTCGACCGCCCACCCTGAGGATATCATCTTTGTCAAGGTAAGGGTTTAGAGTTTTTATATTACTATCTCCTTTCATTGGTTTGCTTCTTCTTATTCTATCGATTTCCTCACTATATTCTTCTTCTTGTACTAGTTTAATGCATGCCATCATTGCTTTTTCTAATTCATCGGTAGTAAAGCTTCTTTCCATGTCTTCTGATTTTCTTTTAAAATTCAAAAACCTCTTGCAGTAGGCAATAACCTTTATCAATTCCTTTAGGTTTTCAAATTGGTCAAATTGTGACGGTAAGTTCTCCATTACTTCTTTTTCGTTTTGTATTTTAAGATTAGCTTGAATTTTCTCTTTTTTCATTTCTAGGTTTGTTGATTCTACTTCTGTGTGTTTTAATATTATTTCTTTTTCAGATAGCCACGCTGGGCCTTTCCACCACAACTTCGAGTCTTTCAGGTCAGCAAGTAACATGCCCCTGGATGCGATATCAGCTGGGTTTTCTTCTGATGGGACATGATACCACCGATTATTGTTGATGTTTTCAATGATTTCTACGACCCGGTTCGCTACAAATGGTTTCCACCTGTGTGGCTCGCCAGACAACCATGCAATTACAATCGAAGAATCGGTCCACGCATACATTTGTGTCGTCGGTATCCTCATGGCTTGTTCTATTTGCTTTAGAAGTTTCGATAGCAACAGCGCTCCGGACAGTTCCAGTCGTGGTAGAGACACGGTACGTAAAGGTGCTACTCTTGTCCTTGACGCTATGATGCTTATTCTGACCTTTCCGTCTTCAGTCTCTGTTCTAAGGTAAGCCACTGCTGCGTACGCTTGCATTGATGCATCACTAAAGCCATGAATTTGTACACTCTTCATTTCAGTGCTTATTGTGCCGAGCCATCGATCTATACGAATTTGGTCTACGTTTTTAAAATCTGTTCGTACTTTCTTCCATTCTTCTTCCAGCTGTGGGTTTATCTGGTCATCCCAACCGACTTTTTCTAGCCAAAGCTTTTGTATCAATATCTTGGCTGTGATTAGACTGGGAGATATCCAACCTAGCGGATCGAACAGTTTTTGAATCTCTGATAGGATTGTTCTTTTCGTAGTGGTCGTTGAAGTTGTTGGCAGATTTTGAGTATACTGAAATTGATCCGTTCCCAGATTCCAAATTACTCCTAATGCTTTTATGGTTCCATCCAGTTTGAACGTCAAGTGTGCGTGATTACTTCTTGCATTTGGTTCGATAGATCTCAGAAAATCTGAACTATTTGATGACCATTTTGAAAGAATGAAGCCGCCTTTTTCTAGAATGCTAGCTATTTCTTTGGCCGTAGCTAGGGCTTCTTCTGCAGTATCTTGCCCGGATAGCAAATCATCGATGTAGCAGTCTTCCTTTATTATCTTTGCCGCAGTTGCGTGATCCTTTCCTTCGTCATCAGCAACTTGATGAAGAGTTCTTACGGCTAGATAAGGTGCAGATGCTGTGCCGAACGTTACTCGAAGCATACGATATTCTTTGATTCTATCTGATTCGTTTTCACGCCATAGGATGCGCTGATAGCTGTCGGCGTCTTTCTTTTCAACAAGTAACTGTCTGTACATCATTTGGATGTCACTTGCATAACAGACACGTTTCAATCTCCATCTCAATATAAGGTTTCTGAGATCGTCTTGAAGCTGAGGACCGACAAGCAGTTCATCATTGAGGGAAATGTGGTTTGATCCCTTCGCTGAAGCATCAAATACGACGCGTGTCTTCGAGGTTTCCTTGTCATCACGGACTACGGCATGGTGAGGTAAGTATACTGCTTTCTCTTTCTTTGTTTCTATTTCAGGTATTTCTTCCATGTGTCCTAGTGTTAAATATTCTCTCATAACTTTTGTGTAATCTTCTTTTAGCTGTGGTAATCTTTTGAATCTTCTTTCCAGCTGCAGTAGTCTATTTCTTGCTATATCTTTGGTGTTTCCGTCGGGTGACTTTGGATCTTCAGTTTTGAAAGGTAACTTTACTACGTATCTTCCTTCTTTTGTTCGCGTGTGTGTTTCTTGGTAGATAGTTTCGCATAGTTCTTCTTCTCTAGTTAGTTTTCTCTTGTAATCTGTGTCTATTTCCCACAGCGATTTCAGCATATCTTCGATATCTACTTGATGGTGAAGGACCAGAAATGATTTTTCTTGCAAGTTCGTCGAATTGATTTCTCCGAACAAAATCCATCCAAGGTTTGTTTTTTGAGCACACGGAGAACCTGGAGGACCTTTGATAAGTTGTTGCTGCACTATTTGTGCGTACTCTTTGACGCCTAAAAGCAAGTCAATCGGCCCTGGTGTATGGTAGCTTGGATCTGCCAGATTGAGTGCTTCTAGGTGTGTCCATTGATTGACAGTCACAGCTTTGGAGGGGAGTTGCGTGGTAAGTTGTTTGTTCATTACATAAGGTTTTAATTCCATCTTGAAGCTTGGATCCCATCGAGAACCAACCTGTAGCTGTACCACGTGATCGACATTCGTTCTTGAAGACCCCACTCCAATGATACTTCCTCTCGCTGACTGTTTGGTAAGATTGAGCATTTGAGTCGCCTTTTCACTTATAAATGATGCCTGCGAACCTTGGTCTACCAGCGCGCGAAGAACAATAGTGTGATTTTGCTCGTTTCTTGCTGTCACCATTGCCGTCGCTAGTAGTGCTACGCCTATGCTCGGTTTAGTACTGTGGTGTGACGCGATCATTGTATTGACCTGTAGTTCCTCCCGCTCTTCTACACTGTGGTGTGATGCCTTCGGTTGAGTAGTTCCTGATGAGTCCGAAGTATCTTGGTCCTGATTCCGGTGTAGAAGAGTATGATGGCGCCTTCTGCATATGCGACAGGACATCTGCAACCTACACTGGTAAGCGGCATGTCCAGGTACCAAACAGTTAAAGCATAAGTTGTTATTTTTTACATATTCTTCTCTTTTGATAGGTTGCAGGTTGGTGAATTCCTTGCAATGGCATAAAGTGTGGTTTTCCTTGCATAAAAAGCACTTTTTGTTTGATGATGATGATGATGTATTTGACGTGGTGGAGGATGACGTAGTGTAGCGACGTGGAATGAGCGTTCCTTCACAGGTTTGTCACGGGGGTTCGTCGATGAAACGAGTTCCAGCGTTCTATATTTTGATTGTAGAAATGTTTTCAAATCTTTCCAGGTAGGTAACGATTCGGATTCATCTTTGTAGGCTGTCTCTTCCCAGTCTTTATGGGACTCAGGGTCCAATTTCTGAACGACCAGAAATATGATTATAGGATCCCACGAGTTGATAGGTATGTTCAAGTTCTGCAAGTTATTTAGACAGTCCATGGTGACGTCAAGAAGGTTTTTGATCTGAGTAGAAGATTGAACGGAAACCTTCTTTTGGTTGAACAATTTCTTTAAAACTGAGTTGATAATTAATCTTTTGTTTCCATACCTTGCTTTCAGAGTACCCCATGCTCGTTCATAATTTTGTTGTGTTACCTGGATGTGTTTCAACAATGTCTGAGCTTCTCCAACAACACTCGTCTTCAAATAGTGTAACTTTTGCACGTCACTAATTGCTTTATTTTCATGCACCAATGATATAAACATGTCCTGGAATGTAGACCATTCTTCATAATTCCCACTAAACTTTGGTAGTTCTATCCTCGGCAGCCTCACGAGTTGGTTCTGGTTACAGTTCGTACTTGTATTCATGTCCTGCGATGAAGCGGAGGCAGTAGGTACGAATGGCGTACAATTGAAAGAAGCCAGTAAGTCGCGTAGTTCTGCCAGCAAACATAAATACAAGTCCTCGTACACATAAAAGTCTTCATTCACGAAATACGGTAATAATGATCGTTGTTCTTTTGGTGTTCTTTTAACCAATTCATGGTGTGTAGACTTGAATGTTACCCAATACTCTTCGATAACTTTCACTCTTGTTTCTAGGTAGCCTTTTGTCAATCTTGTTTTAGGACATTTCTTGAGGTTAATTTGTGTTTTCTGCAAAAGCGTAGCCGTATCTTCTAACAAATTAATCAATTCCGCCGTAGAAGACATTTGAGCGTAAAGTTATAAATGCAAAGTCCTTATCGCTGCTCAGGAATGCGGCAGCTATTGTTCTCGTAGGCCGGCCGAAGCTCCGTAGCTTGTTAGGGATCCGGCTCGATTGCGACCATATGTTGATGTGCCTAAGGATTATTTTAGCTAGCGGGATTTTATGATGATTGAAACCACGATGCGTGTGCTCTTTGTGAAATTTATTAACGACTAGCCTACCTACTTTAGATTACCTGTTCATATAGGGACGAGACTAACAAAAAAAATAACTTAGTACCTATTTACACAACAGTAAGGATCCCTGATTTTTTTGAAAATATAATATAGCCTATGTTACTCAGGGATAATGTAGCATTCTAATGGTGAAAGAATTTTTGAAATCGGACCAGTAGTTTTCGAGCCTATTCGTTACATACAAAAATACAAAGCTTTCCTCTTTATAATATTAGTGTAGATATAACACCCAGACAGAGAACAAACATCTATGTTCACCACACAAATGTTAGTTCTGTGTGGGGATCGAACCCACGGCCTACGGCGCAGAAGGCAGAGCTACTACCAACTGAGCTGTGAAGGCTGTCAAGTTGTAACAAACCTGCATACACTCTCCACGAGTGCCTTCTGCCTCTGAGCTGCCAGTCTCTGTAACCTGACTAGGCTGTCAGCCAGCAAGGCGTGTCGCGCGCTCAGCGGGCCGCTGGACCCGCCATCTAAGGATGCGGCTACGTGACCCATCTCCGATATTATAGCTGCGTATGTGTCCAGCTCTAGTTCTACGGCCTGGAAGTGGACACACAAATGTTTTTCGCACTTAAATAAGAAATAAAAAACCGGCCAAGTGCGAGTCGGACTCGCGCATGAAGGGTTCCGTACCATTATCTATAAAAACGGCAAAATAATCACGTTTGTTGTATGGGAGCCCCCTTAAATATTTATTTTATTCTGTATTTTAGTATTTGTTGTTATAGCGGCAACAGAAATACATCATCTGTGAAAAATTTCAACTGTCTAACTATCACGGTTCATGAGATACAGCCTGGTGACAGACGGACGAACAGCGGAGTAGTAATAGTCCCAATTTACCCATTGGGTACGGAACCATAAAAATTAACGACCTGTTAGAGGGTATACAAATGTTATTCATACATATAAGAAAGAACGAAGGAATAGTAGATTGTTTATCTAGGGAGCAAACAACTATTTTAAAGGCGAGACGCTTCTTTGAATCCAGAGCGGAGCGACGGATGATAAAGTAGAATCCTGAGCGCAGCGAGGGATTTAACTCTCGCTGCGCTCAGGATTCTACTGAAGTACGTCACTCGAGCTCAAAATAGTGAGGTGCACACGCGACTTTTTATCACCCTCTATAAGAAAATAAGTACGTGCAACTTATAAATAAGAATAGTATGTTTGTTTTATTTTATAAAACTAAGCAGAATCCGAATTTGAGAAAATAGTTACGAACGTAGGCGGAATGCATTTCGCGCATTTGTTTTTTTTTATAAAATAGCCTCAAACTTGTACTAGATAGCCGATATAATACTTTCGACTCGAGACTTTAAACTTTATTTTTAAATACGTTGAAAGGCATACCTTATGCCGTGTGAGTAATTGAGTGGCTCTATGCCTATCTCTGCCGGTGTCTGCCTGCTGCAGAGCCAAGGCCTTGTCTCCGAGCCAGGAGTCCACTTCCACGGCGTCGTGGCAGAACTGCTGCGCCTTCAGCGCGGCTTCCAGCGCCGCGGCGCGGGACTCCGCCGCCGAGGACACCGCGGAGTACGCGGCTTCTAACTCCTCGCAGAGGGACTGGATCTGGATAGGAAGGATGGTGCAAATGTTATAATCTTAAAATACATTTTTAGGTGGTCTAGTGGTTTCTTAGTTCAAAGGATGTGCTCCCAAACGGTGAAGGAAAACATCGTGAGGATCTCGAGTACTTGGTACTAATTGATCTGAGGGCTACCTACCGTGCCTGGGGATCATAGTCTTTTTGACTGTTTAAAGTTTAAAGTGGTTTAACGTTTTCGTATTTTTTTTAACGGTTATATTTTTGCATTTTAACGGGTAAAAACATTCGAAACATAAAAAAAGTCGAAGCTTTTTTGTTACTAAAATATCAACCCATACCTTCTCCTTCTGCGGATGTCCAGCCTGCAAAGCCTCGCCCTGCTTGAGCAGTCTTTCCACAATGGGCCGTCTCCCAGACAACTCGGCGCGTAGCTTGGCGTGCTTCTTGGCGGCGGACTGCGCGGCGTGCAAATCTGAGGGCGCCACTTCCGACGAGGCCAGTCCAGCGCGCTCCGAGAGCCAGTCCAACTCGCCTGCCACCTCCGCCGCGAACTTGTGGAGTCTGCACAATTTAATAAAACAATTGTAAATTGTTGTAAAGAATTATTAATTGATCGAGTGAGCGAAGCGAACGAAGATCTTACAATCAACTTGGGCGATTTGGCATTTTATGTATGTATGTATGTTTGTCTGGCCATAACTTTCGAACCGTTGATCCGATCTGCATGAAATTTGATAAGTCGATAGCTTGTACTTGAGAAATTTACTGGTATATGAGTAAAATCGTATGAAGGATTATTAAGATATGGGGTTTTTTAAGGGAGCAAAAATAAAAATAGTTACATAAAAAATCAAGTTACATGTCATATGAAAGGGCTTTGTTTGGACATTCCAACACAATTTTTACTTTTTTTCTGGGACGCTCGGTTTTTGAGATACAACAAAAAAGTTAAATTAAGATAACCAGCGATCCAAGAGCTCCCATCTCTAAGAGTTTCGTTGACATCAAGGTCCAAGTTGAAACAAATCGTTCAAGTTCTTTCAAAAATGACGGCTCGCTTAACTCCCTCAGCTACTACTTACTGCATGCTAGTCTCCAGCGCCTGCCTGCGCCTGCGCGCCGGCTCTGCCAGTGCCTCCAGCGCTTGCAGCAGCAGGGCGCTGTCCTTCTGTATGGCGGGCGCGTCGAAGTGTCCGCCCGACACCAAGTCCGCTCCCTGGGCGGCGAGCGAGTCGGCCTTCTGCTGCCATTGGGACAACTCCTGCTCCAAGGCCTGGGGATAGCATATATCATATAACATGGAGCTATAGAACTAGAAAAGAAAATTCTTCGATTTTGCACCACGATAATGCGCCTTCGCACAAGGCCATAATTTTGTGAACGAGTAAATACCATCGAGCCTCAACTTTATTCACCACATGTGGCTCCACTCGACTTCTTTCATAATTCATTTATTGCGAAAATGGGTACAAGTTAAATCATGTCAATTTAAATTTATATAGATCAGCCATATTCAGCTTTACAGCATGCAACTTTTATAATTATATTATTAAGTAAATTAAAACAGATAGATCAGTATTATACGGTAAAAAA
Source organism: Chloroclysta siterata (assembly GCA_932294275.1). Taxonomy (NCBI): domain Eukaryota; kingdom Metazoa; phylum Arthropoda; class Insecta; order Lepidoptera; family Geometridae; genus Chloroclysta; species Chloroclysta siterata. Next base: position 8,094,977 of record OW028595.1, read on the forward strand.
TAAAATGTCAAAGAGTTACTACTACTATACACTTTTAAAAATAATAATTAATACGAAATGAAATGTCAGATATCAAATTTGTCATATAAATAATCTTCAATACTATAGTAGGCTTTCTGTAGGAGAACACTTTTAACTTTATTTTTAAAACCTTGCTGGGAGTCTGACTCAACTATATGTCTAGGTAAATGATTATAAATCTTTGACGCCATGCAAAATATGCTATTGTTAAGATAGGCAGTTTTATTTAAGGGACAGCATAGTTTCGTTTTCCTAAACTGAAATTACCGCTGCGTGTACCTTAAAATACCTGTTTTCATTCGGGAGAAGACATAAAGAAGAATTTGCGGCGAGAACTGAACTCAATTCCAGAAAAAGCGTTTAAAAAATGTTTTGATGACTGGATGGCATAAGTGTATCGTTTCTGAAGGAGCATTCTTTGAAGGCGATAAAATAAATTTGGATGAATAGGTAACTAACATTTTGTGTTTTGTTGATCGATTCTTGATACTTTCTTGGCAGTAGTATACTTAAATCGCATAATACTTGACACAATTTACGAAATAAGTCACATTTTAATTCAGTTTATTACATTACTAAAACAGTATAACATTACTACCAATTTCAACTTCTAATACCCACAGTTTAAGCTGTGCATCGTCGATTGCTCTGACACTCACCTGATGCTGATTGAGCAGTCTCTTGCAGCTGCGAAGGTCGGTTCCGACCTCCTCACTCCTCAGAGCTCGCTCCAGGTCCATCAGACGAGCCTTGGCATCCTCCACAGATCTGGGATAAAGAATATCGTGTTTAGAAGATATCTCTCACTGCGATAATACCTCCTATTGTACTGCGCTGTAACTTTAGTTATGTCGCTTTATGTTATGTTTTTTCTTTGAGATGTTTTCTATAAATCTATAGATATATTAGCTTATCACCACACTCGTTTGATGATGGTGATTTTTTCGTGAGGATTAGATGAAGGAGGATCTTCCCCCGAAAATTTAATTGTAAAAGTGGCCAATTGTGGTCACTAATAAAATTGATCGCACTGATCGTTGCTCTAAAACTGAAGTACAGTTGAAAACACAGTAACAAGGCTTCACGACTTTAATCCCCAGGCACGGTAGATATCCCTTTAAATATCTAAGTTCCAACACTCAACACAGTCCTTAGAACACTAATCTAGCATCCCTCACGATGTTTTCCTTCACCGATTGAGAGCATTCCGCACTCAAAACACTCAATAGAAAATTATCCGAAAACACACAAAAACCTTACCTCACAGAGATTCGATCCTCTAACCTACAGAATGTCAGTCCAACGCACTCCCGAATCAGCCACTTACCATCTCCCACGTCACGTCGAAATAACAACTAACCTTCGATACTTGCGCTGTGCCGCGGCTTGCCTCAGCTTGCTTCCCTTATCCCTCGAGGCAGCCACAAGGCCCTCCCAAGAGGACTGGAGTCCTTCTAACCTCTCTGACACCTCAGACGCCCTGGCCGTGTCAGATTTCTGGAGGGACTGACCAATCTACAACAAAAAGGTTTTTGAAATCCATTTTTTATGCGCTTTGCTTCATAACCAACAAAGAGTAGTAGAGCTCATTGTGTGTGGCTCGTCTGAAGTACTACCACCACGCCTTTTTCTGCCGCCAAGCAGCAACGCTGTGTTTCGGTTTGAAGAGTGTGGTTGCCGGTGTAATTACAGCCACATGAGGCTTGACATCTGTATGTCTCATGGACGCAGTGCATCGTAGGGCACGTTTCTAGGGAAATGTATTGTCTTTTGCTGTGAACGATCTATGGAGGAAATATTTCTCCCATTGATCGTTCTCAGAACTCATCTGAATTCATTCATTTCATTTTAACGGCATGCCTATTTATTTATTTAGTTATTTTAACTATTTTTCATAATGTTATGTTTTAATTAGTGTACCTTTATGGGCTTACCCTCTTATTCATAAACACTGACACTTTACAGCGGCTCTATAATGTATTCGTGTTACTGTCACTTTCATATAGCAACAGACTTAGCGAACATTTAAGCTAGTGGAGCGCTCAGCGACCAGTATAAATAAGGGCCTTAGTGGTTTACAATAAACATTTTTTTTGTCGTTCGTAACTCACGCTTTCCACATTCCTGAGCTGCTTCTCATTGGCCTGCAGCTCCCGTTCGAAGGCCTCGTGCTTCTGCAGCTTCCTCTCCAGGTTGCCCAGGTCGCGGTAGCTCTGGTCTTTCGCGGTGCGCGTCTTGTCTTCTATCCAGGTCTGCAGCTCTTCGGTTGCTGATATGAACTGGAATGGAAGTTGGTTTTGGTAGCTCAGTTGGTAGTAGTTTTGGTCTGTAGTGTGCTTCTGGGGAGGGAGAGTTTAGTGAACTTGGGGACAAAGGGGGAGCTTAGTGCACTCCTGGGCACGGGGGAGTAGGTAATGATGTATAATGCTTTATTTTTATTAGGAACATAAACAGTTTGAACATAAACGATGACATCTGTAGAAGTTAAAAAACTGTGTCACAGACATCAACGCCCTCCTCCGTTAAAAAAGTAGTATTTAATGTAAAGGAACTACTACCCTATAGTAGTTCCTTTACATTAAATACTAGCGACCCGCCCCGACTTCGCACGGTTATTGTGGGTTATCCCTAAGAGATTATGCTTATATTAAGCATATAAACCTTCCTCTTGAATCACTCTTTCTATAAAAAAACCGCATCAAAATCCTTGCGTAGTTGATCGAGTGAGCGAAGCGAACGAAGATCTTAGTTTCAACTTGGGCGATTTGGCATTTTATGTATGTATGTATGTATGTATGTTTGTCTGGCGATAACTTTAGAACCGTTGATCCGATCTGCAAGAAATTTTATATGTCGACAGCTTGTACTTGAGAAATTTACTGGTAAGTATATGAGTAAAATCGGATGAAGGGTTTTTGAGATATCGGAGTTTTTTAAGAGGGCAAAAATAAAAAAAGTTACATAAAAAATCAAGTTACATGTCATATGAAAGGGCTTCGTTTGGACATTCCAAAATAATTTTTACTTTTTTTTTGGGACGCTCGGTTTTCGATATAAAATTTAAAAAGTTAAATTAAGATAACCAGCGATCCAAGAGCTCCCATCTCTAAGAGTTTCGTTGACATCAAGGTTTTTCTACTGGTCGGCAAGTTCCTTTGATTTTTCCTATTTTTTTTTTCTTGAAATAAATTAAGGAGGTACTCAGTTCTCATAAAATGGTGACGACGACCAGGTCTGATGATGGAGCCAAGGTCTGTTCAACGGAACTCTTCAATAAATAGGCCAATAGAGTTGAAACTTGGTAACCATACAATTTAGTAGGCGGTAGTCAGAAAAAAGTCCAAAGATAATGTTTGGACTTGCCTCTGACTACTACCGACTCAAAGTTTTAATGCGTTCGTCGGGTCGCATCACGAGATCTCAGTTCGGGGCGAACTCTAGTTTTAAAGATTTAAGCATACATAGGGATATAGGGACGAGAAAGCGACGTTTTATACTATGTAGTGATTACACGGGTTTAGATATAAGTAGATTAGGTGTATATAAGCAGATGATACAAAAAAGAAGAAAAATTGTTAAAAAATAGTTAATTGGTGTCTACATGAGCGTGCGTGTGGTATTTTTGAGAGTTCTCCTGATTACTCAAGTCTCTCAAGAGCCAGGGTTTCACAGGAAAACTCTCACGTTTATGTGTGTGGTGGGGAGTGTTGGGGTGTATATGGGTGAGGAGTGTTGGGATGTGTAGAGTATAGTGTACAATTAGGCACTGGAGAGCTAAGTGTGCTACTAGACACTGTGGAGCTTAGTGTACTTCCAGACACAGGAGAGCTTATTGTACTTGTGGAAAAAGGGACAACCGAATATACTTCTAGAAACAGGGGTAGTTGAGTATACTTGTAGACACACAGAGAGCATAGGGCACTATTCGACATAGGGAGCTTAGTATACTCCCTGGAGTAGCTTACATTCAAGAGCTTGATGTACTTCTGCACTCTCTCTCTTGTCGTGTCACTAGTTTTTCTTTCGAAACAGTGTGGTGAAAGGATTTAATGCCGGTTTCCTCACCATGTTTTCCTTCACCGTTTGAAGAGTCCTAGCATTGTGCACATACATTTTTGAACAGAAAAACTTTTTGGTGCATCACCGGCTTCGAACCCACGACCGGGGCCGCTTCCACTAGACCACCAGAGCTCTCACACTTTTGCACTAAAATGTAGTATCAATATTATCTGACTCGCGCCTCGTGAAGCTAATGCTGAACGCTTCTGTAACTTCGTCCAATGATGTTTTAGTGCTGAATAAGATGTGTAATACCTGTTGGTGCGCTAAGCTAGCGTGCAGCGCCCGTCTTCTCTCAGTAGCGGAGTGCTTCACTCCTTCGCGACGCTTCTGCACTGCGGCTCGACGGGCTACGATACTGGAAGATACATTACATGTTAATCAAAATCAAAACGGTCTTTATTCAAATCACAAGGATCACTTTGAAACGTCTTATACAGGTCGTCCCAAGACTATGTGACATCTTTTGACTATGTGTACTTAAATACTGACATAACTTAATTTATATTTTTTAATGTTTATTATGTAATTCAAATTAACCTCTGTATAGTAATTAGTGTAATTGGTATAACCGTTCTAGTTATAAATAAATAAATAAATAAATGAAGGGAAAGTACTTTTTTATCACATCAATTCGAAAAGAGATAGTTTGCTCTTCGAAAACAGAGAGCAAAATAGCATTTTGATCCCAAGGGCGGGAAAGTAAAACATAAATAAAAACACGCGAAACGCGCATTTCAGATTTTACTTAGTTTAAAATAAATAAAAGTACAATGAATACATGATTATGACTATGTGACTTCGTGACTTCGTGAATATGTGACTATGATTATGATTATTCATAAGTTGCACTAACTTATTTTCTCATAGAGGGTGATAAAAAGTAGAGTGTCCACCTCGGGAGCAACATTTAAGCTATTTTAAGCTCGAGTGAAGTACTTTGAATCCCTCGCTCGGGATTCTACTCTAGGATCCTTCGCTCCGCTCTGGATTCAAAAAATACTCTCGCCATTAAAATAGTTGTTTGCTCCCTTGGTAAACAATCTACTATTAAAAATTGTAGATAAGATATTTTGCTGAAAGGTTGGGGTGCTTTGTTTTGTTTATCTTTTATCCAAATTTTGTCTATGTTTTGTCCATGTTTTATCTATGTTTAATCTATGATTTGTCTATATTTTGCCTATGTTATGTCCATGTTTTATCTATGTTTTGTCTGTGTTGTCTATATTTTGTCTATGTTTTGCCATGTTATATCTATGTTTTATCTATGTTTTGACTATATTTTGTCTATGTTCGATGTTTTAGCTAAGTTTTATCTATGTATTGTCTATGCCTATGCCTAACATTACTAGCTAGATACATGTAATAGAAGACTGACTGGTGCGTGGCGTTGTGCGGTATCCGCTGCAGCGCGTCGGCTCGCTGCACGAAGGCGGCGACGCGCTCGTCCTGCGCCGCGAGTCTCGCCTCTAGTTCTTCATGCCGCTTCACTAGCGCCTCCGCCTCGTCCACTGACGACTGCGGACAAATATAAATATTGGTGGACATTCCACACAGCACTATCTCACCCCAAACTAAGCCAAAGCTTGTGATATGGGAACCAGATAGCTGATATATAATAACTAGTAGTTCGCCCCGAACTGAGATCTCGTGATGTGACCCGACGAACGCATCAAAATTTTGAGTAGGTGTAGTCAGAGGCAAGTCCAAACATCTTTGGACTTTTTTCTGACTACCGCCTACTAACTTGGTATGGTTACCAAGTTTCAACTTTATTTGCCTATTTATTGAAGAGTTCCATTGAACAGACCTTGGCTCCATCATCAGACCTGGTCGACGTCACCATTTTATGAGAACTGAGTACTTCCTTAATTTATTTCAAGAAAAAAAAATAAGAAAAAGCAAAGGAACTGGCCGACCAGTAGAAAAACCTTGATGTCAACGAAACTCTTACAGATGGGAGCTCTTGGATCGCTGGTTATCTTAATTTAACTTTTTTTGTTTTATCTCAAAAACAGAGCGTCTCAAAAAAAAAGTAAAAATTGTTTTGGAATGTCCAAACAAAGCCCTTTCATATGACATGTAACTTGATTTTTTTATGTAACTTTTTTTATTTTTGCCCCGTTAAAAAACCCCATATCTCAAAAACCCCTCATCCGATTTTACTCATATACTTACCAGTAAATCTCTCAAGTACAAGCTATCGACATATCAAGTTTCATGCAGATCGGATCAACGGTTCTAAAGTTATCGCCAGACAAACATACATACATACATACATACATACATATATACATACATACATACATAAAATGCCAAATCGCCCAAGTTGAAACTAAGATCTTCGTTCGCTTCGCTCACTCGATCAATAATAATAATTAAAAGCTTTATTTGAACCCTACAAAACTAATTATAAACTTAAACATTACTTGTTTTTCAAAACGATAACTATAATATAATATTTAATATAACTAGTATTATATAACCTATATGTATGTATTTTCCTATTATATTTTGTAAGGACCGCACTTAGCGGTGTAAGCCTCCTCCAGCTCCTTCCACCTGATAGCTGATATACTACTTATATACTTTTTTTTTGTAAATACATACTTTATAACATTATATAACACCCAGACAGAGAATAAACATCTATGTTCATCACACAAATGTTAGTTCTGTGTGGGGATCGAACCCTCGGCCTACGGCGCAGAAGGCAGAGCTACTACCAACTGAGCTGTGAAAGCTGTCGATATACATTAATAATCATTTATTTGCAAGGGAAATTACAATTAATACAATGTTTACAACTGTTTTATACAAGGTGTTCCAATACTTGTGTATTTAAACTTCAGGGGGCTAAAGTACCCATCAATATGAATAACTTCTTCTAAGGAACCAACACTGTGAACGCGAAAAAAAAACAGCTGTTTCATACAAAAGTTCAATACCTAACATGGCTAAAATGTATGAAACAGCAGTTTTTTTGTGTCCTTAGAAAAAGTTATTCATATTGATGGGTACTTTAGCCCCCTGAAGTTTATATACTCAATTATTGGAACACTTTGTATAAACTTCAGGGGGCTAAAGTATCTAACCAGGAATTTCGAAAACGATATATTCAACCTTTGCACACGTCAAATTACTCCGGTACTTGGTCTGATCACTTGGTCTTTTGCCTTATAGGGGTATTATGGTACATGTTGTATATGTTTTTTTTATACTACCAGTTGACGGCCCAACTGTTTTAATTGGTAACCATCACCGTCAGTCACGCACGATAGTAACGTGCCCTACGATGCCCTGCCCTGCATCCATCAACTCGAAGCATACAGATGTAAAGCATGTGCCTGTAATTACACCGGCAACCACACTCTTCGACCCGTAACATGCTGCTTGGCCAGAAATAGGTATGGTAGTACTTCCCCGGACGAGCCACACACAAAGAGCTCTACTCGTGAATCTAGCGGTCTTACCCCAAGTGGCGCGTACTCCAGATAAGCCTCGTGCGCGCCGCTGGCTGCGTCTATCCTGTCCGCCTCGCGGTTGAAGCTCTGCAGCTGAACCAGCTGCTTGAGGAATGCGTCTTTTTCGAGCCATTCTGTGGACAAATGCATTACATCAAACATGTGGAATTGAAGAGCTGTCAAAATGTTATTTTTGCCACCAAATGAAAAACCAAACTTTTGATGACAGCTGTCAAACTTGAACTACTTTAAAAGTTACGTCTGCCCCACTAATGGTGCAAAAATAACTAACCAGTTACGTCTGCACCAATAATGGGGCAAATCAATGGTGCAAACGTAACCGCGGGACTCGAACAGTGAAGGATAACATTATTAGTGACTAGTTTATAAAGATTTTACAATATACTAAAAGTTATTATCCGAGTGGCATTCGAACCTACGACCTTTCCCTTGATACGAGCCGCGGTACCACCTGCGCCATCGGATCATCACACGGCGAATAAATCTATGCCATAGAGTACCGTACTAACGTATCCCATAGTCTATGGAATACATTAGTACGGTACTATGCGACCGTGGCTCCATCTACACATAAGGACATAATATAATAGGTCAATTGAAAAGACATCCTCAAAGATCTGAGGGGATATCTACCGTGCCTGAGGATCTAAGTCGTGAAGCTTGACCTCTGACGATTTCTAAGGGAGATACCAACATCTTCAAAGAATCCTGAGTTGGTACTCGGTACTAATAGATGAGGGGGTATCGACCGTGCCTTTTCATGCAGCTGCAAGTCATGAAGCTGATTCTGTACATCTGAAGAATTTCGAACGGGGGATCAAGCATCCTCAAAGAATCTTAAGTTAATACTTGATAGAGATCTGAGGTGATATCGACCGTGCCTAGTATCTGCTTCTAATCCTTACCTTTCTGCACAGCCTTCTGCTCAGTCTCCAAGGTCTGTATCCTGTCAGCCACGTCCGTTAGAGACGCGTTGTTAGCCAACAGTTGCTTTCCGAGAGTTATTACTTCAACGAACCTGTACACAGAAGAATATCAATCAAATACAAAGAAACTTCAAAAAGATTCAGCCTTCACAGCTCAGTTGGTAGTAGCTCTGCCTTCTGCGCCGTAGGCCGTGGGTTCGATCCCCACACAGAACTAGCATTTGTGTGATGAACATAGATGTTTGTTCTATGTCTGGGTGTTATATAATATTATAAGTAAGTATTTACAAAAAAAAGTATATATGTATTATATCAGCTATCTGGTTCCCATATTACAAGCTTTGGCTTAGTTTGAGGCTAGATAGTGCTGTTATTTATTTATTCTCCGGATTTGAACCCACGATATTATCACGTAGAAAAACGATAACATACTCATCATCATGTGCCTTGATATCGTCTGCCAACTCCTGGTGCTGTTTCTGCAGCGCCTCGGCCGTGGCCACGTCTTTAGCGGTCGCCTCCTGGGCGAGCTGTTCTCGAACTTTCTAAAAATTACCATCCTATTAGTAAACTGAAAAAACTTCGAATCTCTTAGTAACAAGTACTAACTACAGAGGTAAGGGGGTTTAAGGAGTGTAGTCAGAGGTTCCAAACATTACATGTGGCTCAAACCCGCATTTTTCAGTAGTTGGTATTTAATACGTGAATGGTTGCAAGCCCATTGCCGTTGCTAGAATACTAACAGGGTTCCTCACGTTTTCTTTTAAGAACCTAGGTTTCACATCTTTGCCACATATAACCATTCTGCCATCATCTGATCACTTCTCTACCTCTCACCTGTAGCCACACCACTTCCACATCTGACTACTTCTGCCTACATCTGCTTTCTTCTGTCGACATATGATTCCTTCTGCCTATATATTACTACTTCTGCCTACATCTGACTACTTCTGCCTTCATATGACTACTTCTGCCTACTTCTGACCAATTCTGCCTGTCTAAAAACTCAGCGCTCATCTGCCTACACCGGCCTCTTACCTGCAGCCAATCAACAAGCTGCGCACTGCTGTTCCCGAAGATCTGGTGTCCCACTGCGCTCTGCAGTAGACTGCGTCTCTCAGTGGCCTGCGCCTCACACCGCTGCCACATCTGCCGGATCTCCTGCTGGCGACCTTCCACGTTCGCCTTCTCGTTGGGGTATTGGGATTTGACGCTGAAAAAAGTGTAATAAATAAATATACAAGGCTGTTACTTAATGTTTATTGATAATATGAAGAACTAGTATAATGACTGACTGGTTTTCGTGGCTTCCAGTTATCGGAAAAAGTGGCTGCATGCTGCCCTATCCGCCAGTAGACTCACCTGTCCGCCAGCAGCGTGACGGAGTGCAGCTTCTCCTTGAGCGGCTCCAGCTCGCGCTCGAGCTGCGCGTGGCGGCGCTGCAGCGCGCGCACGGTGCGCTGCATGCTGCCCTGTCCGCCAGTAGACTCACCTGTCCGCCAGCAGCGTGACGGAGTGCAGCTTCTCCTTGAGCGGCTCCAGCTCGCGCTCGAGCTGCGCGTGGCGGCGCTGCAGCGCGCGCACGGTGCGCTGCATGCTGCCCTGTCCGCCAGTAGACTCACCTGTCCGCCAGCAGCGTGACGGAGTGCAGCTTCTCCTTGAGCGGCTCCAGCTCGCGCTCGAGCTGCGCGTGGCGGCGCTGCAGCGCGCGCACGGTGCGCAGGTCGGCGGCGGCACTGCTGCCGGCGCGCAGCTGTTGCTCCTTCTCCGCCATCCAGTCCAGCGCCTCGTCGCACGTGCGACCGAACAGCTCCACGCTACAATACGATACAATATCTTTATCTCGATAGGCGCAAATATGCAGGTCTCACGTATACAGAGCCTACGTATTTGCTCCTATTAGGGTTGAGACTCTAGGTACCGAATCCTACCGGGTCTTCCAAATTTTATCTAGGCGACCCGTGAACCAAGGGCTGGTGAGTATCTGGCTCAGCGCATCAGCGTGGCAATGCAACCAGTGTAGGGACGCTTACGATTGATACTGATTTGGAATTAATTAATAGACGTGTCCACTTCGACGCGCAGTGCTTTGACTTTAGCAGTGCATTCGACAACGTTGATCACAAGATTCTACTCAAAAAGCTTATTCTGTGCGACATTCATGATCCAATCTTAGACTGGTTTAGGTCATATCTCACAGATCGAACCCAACGAGTAGTTGTCAGACGATACAACTCAAATCTTTTTGATGCTTCTAAAGTGTGCCACAAGGCTCCGACCTTGGCCCGATCTTGTTACTCATTTACATTAACGACTTGCTTCTAGTTATAAAAAACAGCAGGTATCTAGGTATCTCTCTTTGAACACGATCTAAAAACTCTTTTAAAATGGAACCACTCTGTTGCCTTTCTTATATTCTAAACTATCTTCCACAATTTCCTTTTTATAGTCCTCGGGAGTCAAAACAAAAAAGTTTTGATTTGTTTACAATAAACCAAACTTAAAAGGTCACTTGGAAGAAATCGCTTTCAGCGATAAGGCCTACCATTGTATTTTATTAATTTACGCCTAGATTTATGATTTATATCTTCTTCTATCTTGAAACCGTACCTCGAGGCACCTTCCAAGCTTTTCTCCTTCTGCTGTTTGAGCCTCAGCAGCCTGTCCCATTGTTGCCTCAGCTGCTGCCGTCTAGCGGTGGCCTTGGCTGCTTGTCCGTGCTTGGCTGCCACCAACTCTTCGGCGCCAGCGTCGATGTGTTCCAAGCGTTTGGAGGCCGCTGAGAGGTCGGTCACGAATTTCTATAAAAAATTAGGAGTTTATAGTCAAAGTCATATGATATTTATTCAGTTGAATCACAAGGATCACTTTGAAACGTCTTAAAACTAGATGAATCTACTATATTACCTTTATATAACTTTTTGAATTATTCACTTCGAAAGATATCACGAGTTCAAAAATGTAAGTATAAGAAAAAAGTTGCGTGGTCGCCGCTCACTCCACTCGGCTAACTATGCGTCACTGGGGTACGATAGTTGTGTTTTATTGGATCCAAAGAATCCCACAGGTGTATGTGTGCGTGTGTGTTAAACTTTATAATTTATGAAATTTTTGTTAAATACCCGTGCGAAGCCGGGACGGGCCGCTAGTTGACAATACAAACCCACCTCGTACTTCCTCTTAGCAGTGTCCACAGTATCCGAAGCCTCGTCAGTCTTCAGCAGTTTCTCCTTGTCTTTCATCCACTTGTCGAAGTCGTCGCACTCCGCGAAGAACGAGTACAACTTGATGGCGTCTTCTAGCTGAGCGCGACGGGATCCGGAGAGGGTCAGTAGTTCCTCTATGGAAAACAAACAAATAACAAATGAAATATGGCCAAAGATGGATGGGCTGTGTGAAAGATGACATGAGTAAGAAAGGGCTGAGCACCTGGGAGTGAAGGAATGAGGATCTCAAGAGGCGCAAACATGCATCGATAGAGTCTACGTATTCTTACGGGCTGGTGAGTACTAGCTCAGAGCATCAGTATTGCCATTCAGGGCGGCAATGCAGCCTGTGTCATAGGGACGCTTCTGATTGGCACTGATTTGGATCAGTCGAGCTATCTCTAAATTGTTTGCAACAGTCTGCAGACAGATCAAACGTCGCAAGGGCAAGGTCGTGGGTTCAAATCCCACTCGGATAATAAGATTTTGGCACATATAGATCTTAGTCCACTTACCATAGTCTTTCTGTATTTCGTCCATCCGCTGTTCCACGGTGAGTGGCGCTTGTGCTTGCAAATGTGCCTGGTGTCGAACCTGCATCAAAGTATCACATTTCATTAGATATTACTAGATGTCGCCCGCAGCTTCGATTCAGTGTATTCATCGCTGTACGTCCGTTCACACAGACCGGCTAGGAGAGTACATATTTATTGCGTTTAAAAAAGTCACGAAATGGAGTAAAAATGAGGTTATGTTGGGTAAATATAACTATTTTTTCTACTTGGATAAAATAGCGTTTTACCTGATGCAGTCAGATTAAAATAGCTCTTATTTCTACACAGATAAGATAGAGGTTTACTTAATGCATTCAGATTGAAATAGCTCTTAATTCTACTTAGATAAAATAGAGGTTTACTCAATGCAGTCAAAAATAGCTCTAATATCTACTAGGATAAGGTTGAGACTCACCTGAGGTCGTGAAGTCCGTCGGCTGACCGGCGTCCGTCGCACGGACACCACTTGTTTCACCAGCACTGTCTTCTTCACTCGCTGGACGGTTTTGACCTTCTCCGCGCGTCGAACTTGCACCTATGAACACGTTAGTAGTTTAACAAATAAATTGAGCAAGCTCTAAAGAGATAGTACTAACCAATAACTTTAGGGAAGTCTATACCTTAAGTAACTAAGGATAAGGTTCATTTTGCTTTGAAAACTAGGACAGACAGACAATATGACTATGTGTGGACGTTACGAATTTAACAAGAATGCCTTTTGGTCTTACAGCTCACTTAGTAGCTCTGCTTTCAACGCTGTACGTTGTGGGTTTGATCTCCATACAGGACCAGCATTTGTGTGATCACAGAGGTTTCTGTGGCTGAGTGTTGATATAATATGATAACAAAAATATATAGACCTAATTTCCGATATAACTATTGTATTATAAGCTATAGTATTAGACCAAAAGGCATTCTTGTTAAATTCGTAACGTCCACACATAGTCAAATTGCCTGTCTATTCTAGTTTTCAAAGCAAAATGAACCTTATTCTTAAAGCATTAAGGTAGATATCCCAAAAGTTATTGGTTGGTACTATCTCTTTCTTCGTCTTCTTAAATTTAAGAGCTTAGCTCTTGTAAGGGTTCTTATGCAGTTTCTTTAATAAAGTCTTTCCAATGAGGCCTCTTTGACTCCCCTATACATTTCCTGGAAGAACGATTCTGAGCCCTCTCCATCCACCTAGATAACACAGCAAATTGAACCGTATTCCCAGCACACTAAGGTCCTTACCGGCACGACCCTGGGCTCGACCTCCCGCACGTAGTTAGCGGGTACAAAGCCGTCGGTCCTGTCAGCCTTTCTCACGGACCACCAGTCAGGGTTGGTCTTGTTGATGAGGAACATCACTTCTCCCTTCGCCATAGAGATGCCTTGCCCGGTGAAGGCGTACAGAGCTTTCACCTGAAAATATATTTATAAGCTACACTGATGATGATGAGAGCACTAGTGGTCTAGTGGTAGCGGCCCCGCTTTCCGATCCCGAGGGTTCAAAACCGATTTTGCACCAATGAGTTATCAATCAATCAATCAATTTATGTGCATAGTGCTACTCTCAAACGGTGAAGGAAAACATCGTAAGGTGTCGTAGAACCTAAAAAATCTGAATCATGTGAAGTTCTCGGAAGGAGCTTCTTTGAGGCGCACTTAAAGTTCTTTCACCACACTGTTTTGGAAGAAACTAGTGACCCATGACAATTTTAGAACTTTTCAGGTTCTAAGATATGCAACAAACAAAATAACCTATAACAAAGCATTGCTCCACGAGTCACGCACGATATGAACGTGCCCTACGATGCACTGCAGCTTCCATCAACTCGAGTCATACAGATGTTAAGCCTCATGTGGCTGTAAGTACACCGGCAACCACACTCTTCAAACCGAAACACAGCGTTGCTGCTTGCCGGCAGAATAAGGCGAGGTGGTAGTACTTCCCGGACGACCTTTGGACTATCCAGTCACCTAGACGTCCTCAAGGAACCTGGAGTTAGTAATTGGTACCGAGATATCTGAGAGAATATCTACCGTGCCTGGGGATTTCCTGTCTCTAGTAGCACTGTACCTGCGGCACGCTGCGCTCCTCAGTAACGGTCCTATGCTCGAGTCTCTCCACCGGCTCTTCTTCCCAGACCTCGGTGGGCACCAGGCGGGACTCGTTCACGAACTCCTCTTCTTCAATCGCTGGCGCGGACTCCACTTCTGTTGGCAACTGAACAACACACAACATATAAATTAATATATGTAGATTATAGACAGCCCTTACAGCTTAGTTGAGGGTTGAGAGCAGTGGTGGTCTAGTGGTAGCGACCCCGCCTTCTAATCCTAAGGTGGTTGGTTCAAAACCGGTCGTGCTCCAATGAGTTTTTCAGTTCAAAAGTTTGTGTGCACAATGCCAGTACTCTCAAACGGTGAAGGAAAACATCGTGAGGAAACCAGCATGTGGTAGAACCTAAAGAGTTCTATAACATATGCCAAGTGCTCGAAAGAAGCCTTTTGAGGCGCACTTAAAATCCTTTCACCACACTGTTTCGAAATAATTAGTGACGCAACAGAACTTTTAAGGTTCTACCATATGCCGGTTTCCTCAATGATCAGATAGTAATAAAGAGGTATGAGGTACCTGTAGACTGGTGATGCCATCTTTCTCGAGTCTCTGCGCGTGACTCCTCAGGGTCTGAAGCTCTGCATCATGAGCTCGGATCTCATCGTGGAGCGCTCTGTGAATACATCATATATTAGCATCAAATTAAACTACAAAATAAAAAATACTATTCTATTCTAAATTGTATGTATAGTTATTATTATTAGTAGAAACCCATGGAAACTTGTTTGTATGAAGTTGTTATTCCTAAAAGTCTCAATCCATTTGGGTTGCATTTCGGAAATTATCGAATTCTTGTATCTAACTATGGTAGAAAAAACAGTACGACGTATTATATTATTATTATTTATTACGTAGTATTTTCCTTCTTTCACAAGGGTGTGTCTGTGTGTTTGGATAATGTGTGAGGGTGTGTGAAGGCTGTGTATTTGTGTATATGTGTGTGACTGCTAGTGTGTTAGTGTATACCAAGTCTGTGAGGGTAGGTGCATGTGTTAGACTATTTTGTGTGTGAGGGTGTGTGTGTACCTGTGTCGCGCGAGCAGTGCGGCGGCGGTGTGCGCGTCGCGGCCGGTGTCGGCTGTGCCCACCAGGGGGCGCTTCTCCTTCATCCACGACTCCGCCTCGTTCGCGTCTCCGTAGAACTAAACACAACATACACACATACTTAGATAAACACACTCATTTATGAAACACTGAAACACACAGTAGAATAAAACACATAATTAATGTTTTTTTTAGAAATATCAATAACTGTGATAAAGCGTATGACTATGACGTCTGCAAGACGATCTGCCTGTAAAACTTTCAGGACCCGTCTGTGGGACTCTGTCAAATCCCGCCAGAGAGATCATTTAAATACCGCCAGAGAGACCATTGAAATCCCGCCAGAGAGACCACTAAAATCCCGCCAGAGAGACCATTCAAATCCCGCCAGAGAGACCATTCAAATCCCGCCAGCGAGACCATTCAAATCCCGCCAGAGAGACCATTCAAAGCCCGTCTCCAACACCATATTTATAATTAGTTACCTGATGAGGCTTGCAGTTATAGCTAGTTACCTGATGAGGCTGGCAGTTACTGCTAGTTACCTGGTGAGGCTGGCAGTTATAGCTAGTTACCTGATGAGGCTGGCAGTTATAGGTAGTTACCTGATGCGCCTCGGCCGCGTCGCAGAGCTGCTTGTCCCGGGCGGTGGCGAGGTCGCGCAGCGCCTGCCACTGCTGCGCGAGAGAGGCGAGCCGCGCCGAGATCTCGGCGCTGCGCGGGTGCCGGGCGTCGATGAGGCTGGAATTATATAACTAATTAAATGTGGGAACATGAAGAGCCCCACGGGCACGCCGCGGTATTTATGTGCACGCTGTCAATCCTATCCTATCGAATTAAACAATATATTTAATTCGATAGGATATGGCGACCGCTTACATTTATTATTTACACAATTTATTTTTAACCTTTTTCTTGTCATGTCACTAGTTCATTTGAAACAGTGTGGTGAAAAGACTTTGAGTGCGCCTCAAAGAGGCTCCTTTCGAGCACTTGATACATGTTTTAGAACTTTTTAGTTTCTACAACATGCCGGTTTCCTCACGCTGTTTCCTTCACCGTTTGAGAGTAATGGCACTTCTGTTTCTGAACACAGCCGCTAGATGGCGCTATCACCAACTCACCCCTGCCCCTTCGCCTAGTGTCGCTTAAAATGAAATTAAATGAAATGTATTTATTTGCCTGTATTTAAATAAACAAGTAGTGGTCACAGGCGCTAGATGGCGCTATCACCAACTCACCTCTGTCCCTTGGCCTTGTGTCGCTGCGACACATGTTCTCTCGCCCGCAGCTCGTGCAGTAATGCCGTGTGCTTCTGCTTCAGAGCGAGTACTCCGCGCAGGTCCTTGGCGGCGACCTCCGCGCGGCAGATGCGCTGTTTGTCGGTCACCCAACCTTAATAACAAATAGATACATAGGTCTTGTCAAAAGCTGTCTAGCTGCGAGGAATGACTGAGACCAAGTCAGTATACCTTCATTCGTTAATCATTCTCTCATTCAAGACTCTTCAGTTTTTAGTAGCAGTTGGTACAGCACATTGAAAGTCAAAGTCTAAAGGTATTTATTCAATAAAACTGTTACTGGCGAGCGCAGAAGGCTCTGCCATACAAAAGGGTTTTTTGGCAACCACTTAAGCCCGGTCCACCGCTCATTACCCTTCCACCGCGAAAGGGTAATGAGCGAGAAATGGTTAGCGGAACGGACTCCTTTTCCATGAAATAGGTTTACATTTCTACCAACAAAGAGTTTTATCTTTTGATTTCCACTGCAAAAGGAAAAGAGCTGAGCGAGTTCATTTCAACACTTTCTGCTCGCTCAGTCCTTTCCGCTCGACTATTTGTTGGTGGAAATACAAGTATGCAGTTTATTCTTGCGAGTTAAACGGAGTCCTTAATGGCTCCGCTCCGCTCGCGGTGGAGTCCGGGCTTTGGTTAAATGAAAACACATAAAAAAGCGTTATAAAGGAATCCTGTGAACTTTTGGTCTACGAATGACCCTTACCTTCTTCCTCATCATGGTCTTCGAGGAACTGGTACAGGTTCCTTGCATCTTCAAGTCTAGCTTTGCGGTCCTTGGCTGCTTCCAGCAGGCTGCAATAAACAATAACATTCAAGGTTCCCTCTACATTGGCGGCCTTAAGGCGTCCTACATGCTAGGAGGCCTAGAGGTCAATGCTTCCAGATGGGAGTTATTGGAATCATCAGTTCTTCCCTATAGAGGCCTTTGAGCGGTGTCCTAGAGGAGGCCAATCCTTCCAGATGGATGACTTTGAGCAGTCCATGAAAATTCCTAGCTTTATATGTCTGAGGGAAAAGCGTGGCCTTAAGGAGGCTTAGAAATATTTCACCATAATAAAGGCTTTCGAACAGCTTCTCAAACTGAATTAGTGAGATATAGTTCATCACGGTTGAGGCCTTATTTGTATGACAGATGCCTTTAAGCGACCTTCGGGAGGCCTAAAATGAAGTTCACGATAAAAAAAGCTTTAGTTACGCCTTATAAAACTAAATATATTCATTCCGCTTGAGCCCTTAATGAGGCCTAAAGGTGGCCTTCATCCTATCTCTTATATGTCGGCCTTAAGGAGGCCTAAAATGTATTTCACCATAACGAAGTCTTCTTTACATCTTAAACTGAATTAGTGTGATATAGTTTATCACTCTCTGATTTGTTATAGGTGTAATATACATATATATTGTATAATATGTTATGTATATTAGTATATATTTATTCATCTACACTAATATTATAATCTACACTAATATTATAAAGAGGAAACATTTGTATTTTTGTATTTTTGTATGTAACAAATAGGCTCAAAAACAACTGGTCCGATTTCAAAAATTCTTTCACCATTAGAATGCTACATTATCCCTGAGTAACATAGGCTATATTATATTTTAAAAAAAATCAGGGATCCTTACTAAAACTTCAATAATGTAACCCAAGGTGGAAAACAAAAACCTTACATCGCGTGCGCTGCGAACACTATTGATGATAGAACAAAATAATGTATTACGATTTTGTAGAACACGTCATCATCTACAAAAAATGTCGCGACAGCATATGTGTCTAACTATTATAGTTATGTCACAATAAGTGTTCTTTTATTATAAAAAATTAATTGAAATGCCGCCGCCAGAAAAGGGTCTTTATTTGTACCTTGGTATTAATCCTTATCCAAATAAATCATTTCATAATTAAGACGGTTTCAATACCTATAGATTACTTCTTAAATTTTTCAAATCGGACATTCCATTCAAAAGATATGACGAAATTAAAAATGTTAACGGGTCCCCGGGTCACGCGCGGGGTGCGATTTCACTCACTCAAGGAGCGCGTGCAAATGTATGAAATAAGTGGACGCGAGGCTCGAACCCAAGGTATAAGTTTATCCTAAAATGTTCAAAAAATTTATGACCACCCATGCGAAGCTGGGACAGGCCGCTAGTAGAATATAAGTATGTAATTTTATTTATTTTTTGTATGTTTAGCTAGTTTATGTAGGTACATAATTATGTTGTTTTATAATTTTTATTATTTCACCATGTTATTTTTATGATGCACCCAAACCAACCATCTTATTATAGGCTCCTCTCCATCCAAAGGTTGTCTGGAAGAGATCGCTTTTTAGCGATAAGACCGCCCATTGTACATATCTATAGTTGTAATTATTTGTTTCTTATTTTGTTCGTTTGTAAGGTGTACTATAATGCATTTTCATTCATTCATTCATTCATTCATTTTCATTCATTCACTCTCGAGCCTATAATGAGGCCTACAGGCGGCCTACCTCTTATATTTCTCTTGCAGCTGCTCCAGCTTGGCGTCCAGCTGCTCTCCCTGCTGCGGCGAGGCCACTGCCGCGCGGCCCAGCCTGCCCATGGACTCGTCCAGGGCGCCCAGCTGCAACTCCTGGAGAGCGTGGGCTTGCAGCAGTCTCTCCACGTCTACTAGATGACGGCCAACGTCGGAAGACTGGAACTGTGTCTGGAAAAGAACAAATCTTTGAGATATTTGAAAGTGAAGCCAGTGACTGAGCAATAGGTTAGTGCGGTATGGGCATGTCATGCGAGGGGAAGAATAATTGATTGATTGATTGATTGAAAATACTTTATTGCACATTAAAACAACAGTACAAAGGCGAACTTAATGCTATAAAGCATTATCTTAACCTTTATGTATTTTTTTTATGATAACCTTTGTGTATTGTGGACATAAGATGTGTCAGTAGTGCACAGGAGAGGAAAAAAGTAGATTGTAATACATTTAAAAAGTAGTAAAATTACCTACAGAATCTAAATATGTATAATAAATAATACATACCAAATGCTACACAAATAACAATATAAAGGAATACATATTATATATATAGGTATATATATATAAATATAAATAAAAATAAAACAAAAATCGAAGTTCAGCTCACAGAGAGACGGAAAAAAAACATCTATGTTCATCACACAAATGTTAGTTCTGTGTGGGGATCGAACCCACGGCCTACGGCGCAGAAGGCAGAGCTACTACCAACTGAGCTGCGAAGGCTGTCAATATCTATAGTCCTTCACCAAGGGTCTCGGTTCCTTACCTTCATCTCCACCAAAGTATGCCCCACAGCATCAGCTTCTCTGAGCAACGCCATGAGTTGAGCTAATCTTGACAACGAAGATCTGAAACATAAATAATTAAATTAACTGTATAAATACGTGTAATTACAGGCACATGAGGCTTAACATCTGTAGGCCTCAAGTTGATGGACGCAGGGCAGTGCATCGTGGGGTACGTTCTTTACGTTCGTGATTTGCGAGGCAATGGTTATTGTTACCACTTAACATCAGTTGGGCCATACGCTTGTATTATCAGCAAGTATAAAAAAAATAGAAAAAAGTGTCGTAGTGATTTATGATCTTCTTCTTGTCGTGTCGCTAGTTTCGAAACAGTGTGGTGAAAGGATTTATGATGTTTTGTCTTGTCTTCAACATTCAGTTCCTCATTCCACCACATAACTGGTAAAAAAATGTATATGCCGTTTCCAAAGTAATGTTTATCATCACCATTCCCTACATCATTTTATGATAGAAATTCCACCTTTGGAATAGTCTCTGTTATATTTTTTAATGGTGTATTTCATCGCTTTTCGGCTGCTCACCTACTTCACGAGTAGTTGAAGAAATTCTTCAGTAACTAACCACCCGCCTGAGTTAAGTTCCGTGATGTTTTTCACCACCGTTCCCGTCATCTGTGCCTCTCCAGCATCTCCAAGAATTCCTCCTCAATGAGTAACCACCTATAACCCCCCTGAGTTTAGTTCCGTGATGTTTTCCACCACCGTTCCTCACCTGTGCCTCTCCAGGAGCTCCAGCAGTTCCCTCCAGCGCTGCAGTACTGCCTGCTCAGTTCTGGACACGTTCTCGGCTCCGTGGTACTTCTCCTTCACCAGCTCCGCAGCCATGGCGGACAGGTCTTCGAAACGCTCCGTTCTAGAAGGAAATATAATATTTAAATACTATTCCATATTATTTATATTTTGTTTTTTTTTTTTTACACAGCACTATTTCGCCCAAACTAAGCCAAAGCTTGTGATATGGGAAGATAGCTGATATGCTACTTAAATACTTTTTTTTGTAAATACATACTTATAATATTATATAACACCCAGACAGAGAACAAACATCTATGTTCATTACACAATGTTTGTTCTGTGTGGGGATCGAACCCACGGCCTACGGTACAGAAGGCAGAGCTACTACCAACTGAGCTGTGAAGGCTGTCAATATAATAATATGATATAACTATCCGCAGATTCCATGGTCGCTCGGGCGAGTGTTGTTTTCAGAATAGCACTTCTGATTGGTATGTCTGTCTGTGTGTATGTCAATGTCTTACAAACTGTAATACCTTGCCAAGATGTCAGCGGAGATGGCTTCATGTTTCTTGACGGTAGCCTCCACTTGCGCCAGGTTGGACCCGTAGCGAGGGTCCGACAGCACTTGGATCATTTCCTTCAGGTAACCCTTGCGGAGTACCGACTGCAAGAAACATAACAAGTTAGTCTCTCTCTCTTGTCGTGGCAATAGTTTCTTTCGAAAAAGTGTGGTGAAAGGATTTTTAAGTGCGCCTCAAGAGGCTCCTTTCAAGCACTTGACACATGTTATAGAACTTTTTAGGTTCTACGACATGCCGGTTTCCTCACGATGTTTTCCTTCACCGTTTGAGAGTACTGGCATTGTGCACACACATTTTTGAATAGAAAACTCGAACGGTTTCGAACGAACGAACGGTTTCGAACCCACGACCTTAGGATCGGAAGGCGGGGCCACTACCACTAGACCACCAGTGCTCTCGTTCAACAAGTTAGTGAAAAACTCCTTTTCATTACTCATACTCAGAAAGTAGGTCTGAAGTTGCCTGAGGAGCGGGTTGAAAGTAATACATTGCAGCCCAAGGGAGAATCGTTTTCAACTGATAGCTGCTGTCAAATTATAAAAAAAAACTAGTTCTATTTTCAATTTCCTAAGAAAAAAACTTTGGTTTACGAATGTCAACAGTATGACTGTTGACCTTCTGTTGACATTCGTAAAATAAAGAGCTTTATTACCAAAGAGCTAGTTTATACATCGAAGTTAGTGAAAAGTGTAATGGATTTAATTTTTACTATCCTTGTATTAATAATGAAAAGCACAGTGTTTACCTCGGGTTAAAGACCTATTTAGTCCCTCCAACTATTGGCCAAACCCCGTCTCGGGACTAAATAAGTTACTTTCACCCCTATGGTAACAATGTACTATTTATTCATTTGTTAATCAATATTGGTGGACATAACCACACTGACCTAAGATATAATATGTAATATTCTTTTGTTTTTGTAACATTGTTCACACAAATTAAAAATGGTGGACATTCCACACAGCACTATCTCGCCCCAAACTAAGCCAAAGCTTGTGTTATGGGAACCAGATAGCTGATATACTACTTATATACTTTTTTTTGTAAATACATACTTATAATATTATATAACACCCAGACAGAGAACAAACATCTATGTTCATCACACAAATGTTAGTTCTGTGTGGGGATCGAACCCACGGCCTACAGCGCAGAAGGCAGAGCTACTACCAACTGAGCTGTGCTGTCATTTATTTACTTACAAAATTAAAACAATACTTTTTACAGAACCACTCAATACCAAATTTAATGTGTACCTCTGACCCCCTTAGACATTCTCATATAATCTTGAGTTCTGAAGGAGATCTGAAGGGATATCTACCGTGCCTGGGGATCAAAGTGAAGCAGTTAATGTCAGTTACCTTTGTGTTGAACTTATAGTTGAGTTGCTCCAAACGTTGCTGACGTAGTAACTCTGTTCTTAGTGCGATTTCTCTTGCGTGTTCTGCCTGTAAGTATTCAAATATATTTAATATTTTTTTTATACTACTATCTAATGGAACAAGCAGATGGTCCACCTGATAGTGGTAAATATCAACAAAGCATTGCCTCGTAAGTCACGCTCGAAAGAAACGTGCCCTCCGATGCACTGCCTGCGTCCATCAACTTGAGGCATACAGATGTTAAGCCTCATGTGGCTGTAATTACACCGGCAACCACACTCTTCAAACGGAGACACAGCGTTGCTGCTTGGCGGCAGAAGGCGGCGTGCTGGTAGTACGCACCCGGACGAGACACACACAAAGAGCTCTACTACTCTATTCAATATAATAACAAATAAAATAAATATTTAAGGAGGCTCCCATACAACAAACGGGATTGTTTTGCTCGTTTTTGCTCGATATTGATAACGGCAACAGGTAGACGCTTGAAATATTCACAGAATATTTAGTTATATACTCACTTTAAAAGTTAATAATTCAATAAAAATAAAACAAATATTTAAGGGGGGCTCCCATACAACAAACGTGATTTTTGCGGTTTTTTTAGATAATGGTACAGAATCCTCTGTGCGCGAGTCCAACTCGCACTTGGCCGGTTTTATTATAATAAAACCGGCTTTCTGAACAGGCAGAAGGATTCTGTACCATATTTTTTTTTTTTTATTCAACTAGTTCCATGCACGATAGGAACGTGCCCTACGATGCACTGCCCTGCGTCCATCAACTTGAGGCCTACAGATATTAAGCCTCATGTGCCTGTAATTACACCGGCAACTACACTCTTCAAACGGAAGCACAGCGTTGCTGCTTGGCGGCAGAAAAAGGCGTGGTGGTAGTACTTCCCCGGACGAACCCTTCACAAAGAGCTCTTCTACTCTTAAAACTAACTATACTATAGATAATGATACACAATCCTTTGTGGGCGAGTCCGACTCACACTTGGTCGGTTTCTTTTGTTTGACTGGCTTAACAAAAATGTGTATGTGAGATAGAACCAATTTAACCTCACTAGGCACAGAGCAGGACTAATTGACATAATTATTTTGTTTATTTTTGTTACTTCTGTAAACTTCTCTGTTCTGTGTTCCTCTCTAATGTGTGTGTTAAATAAACGTATTTCATTTCATTATATATGTCTTACCTGTTCCAGTTGCTGCCAAGCTCTCTCCAAGTCCTGGGGTAGCTGCCCCTCCAGGGGACTCCAAGCCTCGCCGGTGAGGCTCTTTTGCATGGTGTTTATGTCGAAATATAGAGCTTCAATTTCTGACCGCTCTTTATATCTGAAAGAAGGTTTTTTTTTAAACTTCTGCTTGCTTATTACTTTCCCAGACTCAAATTAATTTCAAAGATTTAATATAGTCCCAAAAGTTATTATCCGAGTGGGATTTGAACCCACGACCTTTCCTCAAATTAATTTATCAGAATTATTAAGGTGGCAATGGGCAGGTCATGTAGTACTCGGAACTCTTTATGTGTCTCGTCCAAAGTCAAAGTCAAACGGTATTTATTCAATAAAATCACAAGGATCACTTTAAAACGTCTTAAAGCTAGGTGACTCTAGGTGCCAGTTCCACGCGACCAAAGCCTAGAAGAACAGCCAACAGACTTACGACTTGGTTCCTACCGCTCTTTTGTATGATCCTTGTTACAATGTAATATAATACAAACTACTTTAACTAGTGTGGTGAAAGGCACTTGGGCTGTTTCTCCACGGTGCGATACTGCTTGAAAGCCAGCATTTGCTGGTGATGCTACTACTTCAAATCAGAATTGGCTGGTTCCATCAGCTATACATATACAGTCATAATACATAACAGCCATAAACTTTAACCAGTGTGGTGAAAGGCACTTACTTGTGCGGTTTCTCCACGGTGCGGTACTGCTTGAAGGCGAGCAGCAGCCGCTGGATGCCGTCGAGGGAATTTTTAACCAGTGTGGTGAAAGGCACTTACTTGGGTGGCTTCTCCACGGTGCGGTACTGCTTGAAAGCGAGCAGCAGCCGCTGGATGCCGTCAAGCGAGTTCGGTAGCTCGCGGCCGTTCAGCTCCTGGATCTTGGCGCGGATCCAGTCCAGCAGAGCGCACACGAGGCGCGAGTACTCCTGCTTGCGCCCGTCGCAGTCCATCATTTGCCCGATTATCTGTAAAATAAATATCATTGTTATAATTGTTTTGAAAATCTCTCAGCTCTCTCAGCAACTCTCTGGCATATCTTACTTTTTTTTTTTTTTTTATCCACTTTGTTTTTTTTTAATTTTTTTTAAGCCTATGTATAGTATAGTTATAGTTTCGTAGTAAGTTATTTTTAATTTCTTTTTTTTTAGCTGTGTCAGATGTTTTTCTCTGTGTATGTCGTTGTGTGTTAAATAAAAAATTCATTCATTCAAAAAAGATGGTGAAAAAGTTTATATTGATACCAGCTGTTACCCGCGGCTTCGCTCGCGCACGTATACTTTAGAACATCTTTAACCTTTCTTTATAGGTACTTTATTATTAAATCTCTACATAGTCGGGCTTGCCGCTAGCCCCCTTGGGGGTTAAATTTAAAATAAATAAATAAATAAATATAAATAAATATTGGTGGACATTCCACACAGCACTATCTAGCCCCAAACTAAGCCAAAGCTTGTGATATGGGAACCAGATAGCTGATATACTACTTATATACTTTTTTATGTAAATACATACTTATAATATTATATAACACCCAGACAGAGAACAAACATCTATGTTCATCACACAAATGTTTGTTCACGGTGGGGATCGAACCCACGGCCTACGGCACAGAAGGTAGAGTTACTACCAACTGAGCTGTGAAGGCTGTCAAAGAAGAATCCTTCATTAGTGGATGCCTACGTCATAAGAGGAATACGTGTGCGAAATTTTAAGTAAGCCCTAAGGGTTTGGCCTATGCGTTTATACATCAGTCAATCACTTTTGCCAAAGAATGAAAACATATTTATTTGCAAATACTTAGTTACAATAATTATAATATTATTTCATAAATAACGATAATACAAAAAAAGAAGAAGTCAAGAGTTGCAAATGGGAATTTGCTCACTATTGACTGGCAGTTTCAGAGGCCAAATATCATGTTTGGTATCAATGTAAGACTGCAGCGGACATCACGAGATCTTGATCTTGACTTTGACTTTGACTTTGAAAATAAAATAAACTAAAAGTAAAAAAAGTAAAAAACATTTATTGCAGCAAAACACTAATAAAAAAAGATCCGTAAAAATTCCCTAAAATTAAGCAATTAACATAGAAAAAATTATTATGATTTGCAGAAAGCCAATATACAAGAGTAGAATCGTTAGTCCCCTCACTAGGCAGAGACTGTATCGAGGAAACCAGTATACCAGAAAACAATAATGAGTAGCGCTCGGCAGACAAGAAAGTAGATGTTATATAAATATAATTGTTTGCTGAAAGAACTATTAAGAAAAATAAAAAATAAGAGAATATAATGTATACTTACGTTGGCAATCCTCTTGCCGCTCTTCTGTTCAGTCTTCATGCGTGCGAAGGTGTGGTAGTAGCTAGCCACATACGTCATCACAGACTTCTCGTCTGGACGACTTATGTCCACATCTGGAACAATTAGGACTTTTAGTACCTGCTAAAATGATAAATAACTCAAAGTCAAAAGGTTTCAGTTAAGTCATTAGGGTCACTTTGAAAAGTCTTAGAAATAGGTGAATCTAGGAGCCAGTTCCACGCGACCAAGCCAGGTCAGAACAGGTAGAAACGGTCTCATTAAGAGTAGTAGAGCTCTTTGTGTGTGGCTCGTCCGGGGAAGTACTAGAATCACTACATAGTTTAAAACAAAGTCGCTTTCTCTGTCCCTATATCCTTATGTATGCTTAAATCTATAAAACTACGCAACGGATTTTGATGCGGTTTTTTTCAGTAGATAGAGTGATACAAGAAGAAGATTTATATGTATAATACATGCATAATATAGTAGAGATACACTGATAATATTAGAGGTTTCTAATGTGATGCCGTAAATAAACACTTTTTTGCGCTTACATTGCAAACGCTGGCTGAACCCTACGAGATAGATTAAATTAATGTACTACAGTATTGTAAGTACACCTTAAAAAGGTCTACGAAAAAGTCGCCGATGGCATAATGTCTATCTCTAAGGGATAACCCACAAAAACCGTGCGAAGCCGGGGCGGGTCGCTAGAAGAATATAATATAAATTTATTTGACAACAAACACACAGAAGTATCATACAGACAAGTAAGAATATAGGCAATAGAAAATAATACAATTAGGGACATAAAAATAGTACTTACATAATGTACTACAACCACGCCTTTTTCTGCCGCCAAGCAGCAACGCTGTGTTTCTGTTTGAAGGGTAGTTGCCGGTGTAATTACAGGCACATGAGGCTTAACATCTGTATGCCTCAAGTTGATGGACGCAGGGCAGTGCATCGTAGGGCACGTGACGGGACAGATCAGTGAGGGTTTCTAGACGTACCTTCGGCATCAAGCAGCGGTGGAATGCCCAGTTGTTTCTGCGCCACGTCGAAGGCATGGTTCAGGGTCTCTACATGGTTGGTGGCTGGCACTTCCGCCCAGCGGAATAGGTCCGGCCTGAAAAGATAATAAGCGTTGAAGAATCAGGAGAAGAAGTAACAGGACAAGTAGACAGCCCTACCTGATGTTGACCGGTAACTTTCACAAAAAAACGTAAAACGAAAAACGAAATATCGTAAGCAAAACTCATACTTGGGGTACTGTTTTTTACGTATTTCGCGAATTTTGTCCTCGACCAGGATTCAAACCCTCACCTATGTGCGTGTATAAGCGCGTTGAATCCGAGTCCAGATCTCCAGGAGTCCGTGAAGTTGTGGATGTGGACGCCATGGTACCCGCTGGTCTTCCGCTGGCACCACAGCAGAAGTGCATCCTTGGCTGACTTCTTCTCCGACGATTCGTTCTCTTCATCCTGAGAATGAATAAATATTGGCGGACATTCTACACAGCACTATCTCGCCCCAAACTAAGCCAAAGCTTGTGATATGGGAACCAGATAGCTGTATACTACATAATTACAATTTTTTTTGTAAATACTTATAATATAATATAACAAGAGTAGTAGAGCTCTTTGTGAAGGGCTCGTCCGGGGAAGTACTACCACCACGCCTTTTTCTGCCGCCAAGCAGCGTTTCTGTGTTTCGGTTTGAAGAGTGTGGTTGCCGGTGTAATTACAGGCACATGAGGCTTAACATCTGTATGCCTCAAGCTGATGGACGCAGGGCAGTGCATCGTAGGGCACGTTCCTGTCGTGCGTGACTTACGAAGCAATGCTTTGTTATAGGTGATGGTTACCACTTAACATCAGGTGGGCCATCTGCTTGTTCCATCAGTTGGTGGTATAAAAAAAAAAAAAAAAAAAAAAAATACACCCAGACAGAGAACAAACATCTATGTTCATCACACAAATGTTAGTTCTGTGTGGGGATCGAACCCACGGCCTACGGCGCAGAAGGCAGAGCTACTACCAACTGAGCTGTGAGTACTGTCGAAAGAATTGTCATCATTGAATAGCACCCATTCTACAAGTCTCAACAGTTACGTGTCAGTTAGAAAGAGAGAACTCACCACATCGATCTCTATCTCCTGGATCTGGAAGCGCAGGATGATGGTCCATATGAGACCGAGGATCAGACGAGGGTTCCCGTCCACTATATCCTCAGCTCCGATAGACTCTAACCGAACCTGGAAAGAACAAATACATTAGTCTCGATAGAAGACCAAAAAATACTTTGAAAATAGATGTCTAACGTCTATTGGCTTATTTATATTTATTTCACCCCTAGGCACGGTAGATATCCCCTTAGATCTCGTAGAACCAATTATTATTAACTCAATATTCTTTCAGGATTCCGCTTGGACATCATGATTCAGAGGTATAATTAAGGTAACAGCTTTACGTCTTTAATCTAGGCACGGTAGATATCCCCTCAGATCTTTTGATGATGTCTAAGGGGGTAATCAGAGGTAGGTACGTCCAAACATTACATTTGGCACATACCCTTGTAGTAGTTGATATTCCATACGTGACAGGTTGCAAGTTCATAGCCGCTGCTAGCTATTCTTCACGATGTTTTCCTTCACCGTTTGATGATGATTCTGGTATGATCTAGTTCAGGCCAGGTCTAGTTCCAAAGTTTTCTTTCACTGATTGAAAGCACTTGCGTAAAAATCCGCCACTGGGCCACTAACCTCATTAGACCTTACCCACTTGTCTACGAACATATTGGCACACCTACAATATTATAATCTGTGGCACACTGTACTAATTCCTATGGCTTCCGGTAACTCATTTAGCACTTAAAATAGCACACAGGTCAATATCTCTCATTGTTAACATACCTAAAAGTTGTACAATGCCTGTAGGCATTGTACGCCCAAACTGTATTTTTTTTAAATAAATCAATATTTTCGGTGCATAGTTATGTGTTTATGTACCACATTCCGCATCTTTTCATAACTTTTCTCGAAACAGTGGAAGTGAAACAAAGCATTTCCATGCGCCCCAAAGAGGCTCCTTTTGATAACTTGAAAATGTTTTAGAACGTTTAAGATTCTACGTCATGCCTGTTTCCTAACGATGCGTTCCTTCACCGTTTGAGGGAACTGGGACTGTGCACACACATTTTTTAACAGAAAAAAATATAAGTGCACGCCCGATTTTGAACCCATAGGATTGGAAGGTGGGACCGCTACCCCTAGACCACCACTTTGACAGCCGTGACAGCTCAGTTCGAAGTTGCTCTGGCTTCTGTTCTGTAGGCCGTGGGTTCGATTCCCACCGAGAACAAACATTTGGGTGATGAACGTAGATGTTTGTTCTCTGTCTGGGTGTTATACATATAATAATAAAAGTATGTATTTACAAAAAAAAAGTATATACATGTATTATATGTATAAGCTATCTGGTTCCCATATTACAAGCTTAGGCTTAGTTTGGGGCTAGATAGTGCTGTGTGGAAAGTCCACCAATATTTATTTACCACTGCTCTTTTGTAGAGTAATTTCGTAGTTTTATTTCCGTTTACTGCATAACAGTACAGACCGGTATAATGTCATCATCACACACACACGTATTCTATTACTCTATAAGTTACATAAATCTCCCTCTACTTGTGTCCACAGATAAGCTATCATGATAACTACTCAAGGTGAATTATATTTTACGATTTGTTTACATTCATTACATACATGTTGAGTTGATTTTAAATACGATTGGAATGTGGAGAGATAATCCTAATAGCTACCTACATTCGTTCTTGTAACACTGTAAAATGTTTGTTTTTGTGATTGACAGCACAGAAAGCAGAGCTACTACTTTTTTTTATATTTATACTACTAGTTGTTGGAACAAGCAGGCCTACCTGATGTTAATTGGTAACCATTACCTATAACAAAGCATTGCCTCGCAAGTCACGCACAATAGGAAAGTGCCCTACGATGCACTGCCCTGTGTCCATCAACTTGAGGCATACAAATGTTAAGCCTCATGTGCCTGTAATTTCACCGGTAACCACACAGCAACGATGCTTGGCGGCAGTAAAACGCATGGTGTAGTACTTTCCCGGACGAGCCCTTCACAAAGAGCTCTACTACTCTTAAGACTGAGCTATCAAATGAGCTGTGTCAAATAATCTGGAACAACTGATGTGACCTTACCTTAGTATGCAAAAAGCTAAGACTCTTATTGACGTTCTCAATCTTGTGGACCCTCATTCGCCCGCTGTTGGGTCTGGGCAGTCGTTCGCCGCTGATGATCTCCAGCAGTTTGAGGAGTCGCCTTCCATCTGCTAGGTCCGCGAACAGGTCTTCTACTTCCATG
The DNA here is from genome assembly GCA_932294275.1 of Chloroclysta siterata. Taxonomy (NCBI): domain Eukaryota; kingdom Metazoa; phylum Arthropoda; class Insecta; order Lepidoptera; family Geometridae; genus Chloroclysta; species Chloroclysta siterata. The sequence goes on from OW028595.1 coordinate 8,125,638, forward strand.
CGGGCCTGGGAAAATAAATGGAATTAAACATTTTAGATCGGCAGAGAGGGTAATGGATTATAGGTACAGGACCTTTCGTTTTGCAAGGAAGGACTAGCTACTGAAATTCAAAATATTATAGTAATATTTCAGATTTGAAGTGAGTGAGGTTGTAGGTACAGGCCCTTAACTGCGGCTTTAAAGGGCATGTGTCTAATATCCCAGTGTATTTTTTTACTGAATGAGATACAACATAGCATACTTCAACTTTCAGATCAGAAGTAAGGGTAAGTGATTCTAGCTACAGGCCCTTACATTGTGCAGGGGAAATACTGAAGTTGCACTAGTCACTAACTTATACAAGCATGTTGGATCCATAAAACATGTTGTTTAAAAAAAATCAAACACGACATTGATTGATTTAATTGAGGAAAAATTCATACATTCTACAAATACCACCGAAAAACGTATGATTTTGAGTACAATTCTTTTTAAATTTTTATCGTAGGTCGAAGAGAAATGAGGTCTACTTATGTACATACTACGGGTTATGATGTCATCCATTATCTTTTAAGGCCGTAGTTATCTTAGCGTCCCGTGAACGTTGACCATGGCATATAAATCACATGTTAACTAAACTATTGTAATTAATTCAAAGTGCCGCTATTTAGTTATATATTAATAGTTGTAAGAGTGATATCAGTGACCTCTGCTGCAAGTGCAAATGATGTCATTTTGAGAAGATAGACGTGACTGTATGCAGATTTTAACACGTACATCTACACTTCTACACTAATATTATAAAGAGGAAAGATTAGTATTTTTGTGTAACGAATAGGCTTAAAAACTACTAGTCCGATTTCAAAAAATCTTTCACCATTAGAATGCTACATTGGCCATAAAATGTCTTGCATCGCATGCGCTGCGGAAACTATTGAACACAAAAATGTTCAACAATATTAAAGAACACACCAATATCTATAAAAAACTCAGCGATACCGTATGTCTAACTGTCGTAGTTATGTTACTTCCCCGGATGAGCTCTTCCTAAAAAGCGATACTACTTTTCTACTAGGTATGTAGTAGTATTACTTTTCTGGTGGTTAAAGTTGATATATACAGTTCATTATTTACATTAGTAGGCATTTACTGAAACCGAAGCGAATGCTCCACTACGTTTTCTTAGAAAAAGATTGTCTGCCTAACAAAATAATGGGCAGGTGTCATAAATGGAGCGAAGAAGTTGTAGGGTTCTTACCCGCACCTCGCACTCACGTCACAGTCACCCTCCGTTCCATAGACGTGAGGGAGGGAGAACATTAGTTCAAATGCCGGTAGCCGCTACCAATAGGAAAGAAACAATTAAACAATGAAAACAGCAATCAATATAATTACCTCCATGATCAAGATTGTTTTCCTTATTACAAAATCGTGTCACTACTGTAACCTTTGCATGACAGGTATTTTAGTCAGAATCAATGTGTAATACCGCTGACATAAGTAAACATTACGTCAACCATGAAATCATCTGTACCTACCGCCTAAGATACATGTGTAGATAGTAGCTACTCATATTTAGTTATTAAATAAAATATTGGACATTTCACACAGCGCTCTCTAGCGCCAAACTGACCAAAACTTACTATGGGAAATCGCTAGCTGCTGATATTTAAATTATTAAAGGTTGTCTAAAGGAGATAGCTTTCAGCGATAAGCGACATTTTACAATTATTTTGTTATTTTTATTTTATTGTACTGTTGTTTTGTTTGGTGTTTAATAAAGGCTTTTTCATTCATTCATTCATTATTCTTTAATTTTAAAAGTAGCTAATACTTACTATTAATAAATTAATACACACAGACATAGAACACACATTTATGTTCGTCACACAAATGTTTGTACTTGATGGAAATCGAACCCACAATCTACAGCAGAAGGCAGAGCTACTATCAACTGAGCTGTGAAGCCAGTCATTATGTTTCCAAGAAACTGGTGTACCTAATGATCTATGATAGGTCATATGTGTTTGAAAGTTTGAAGTCGTTTCAATAAAACCAGGCACGTTTTATTGAAACGACTTCAAACTTTCAACGTTCTCTATCTAGGAACTAGTGACGGAATGCCTGAGGTACTGCGAGGCAGATTCACTCTAATTAAATTGTAAATTTGTAATTATTGTTATCCTTATTTATTTTATATTTTGTACTGTACATAGATAATTATTATAATTTCTCTTTTGAACTTATTTACTTCATTATTATTTAATCTTTTGACTATGTGTACTTAAATACCTACTGACATAACTTAATTTCTATTTTATTTTATATTTTTTAATGTTTATTATGTAATTCAAATTAACCTCTGTATAATAATTAGTGTAATTGGTATAACCGTTCTAGTTATAAATAATAAATAAATAAATAAATAAATATCTGTCCTCTCTTGTTTGTACCGCGCGTTTTGGTGATTAAAATAAATCGGTGTACATACATTTGAACACGATTTATTTAAAAAACCGATCAAGTGCGAGTCGGACTCGCGCACGAAGGGTTCCGTACCATTATCTTTAAAAACGGCGAAAAATCACGTTTCTTGTACAGGGCTCCCGTACAACAGACGTGATTTTTTGCCCTTAAATATTTGTTTTTTGTTCTTTTTTTTTTTGTTTAGTAGTTTATTTGTTGTTATAGCGGCAACAGAAATAGGTACATCATCTGTGAAAATATCAACTGTCTAACTATCACGGTTCATGAGATACAGCCTGGTACACAGACAGACAGGACGGACAGCGGAGTCTTAGTAATAGGGTCCCGTTTTACCCTTTGGGTACGGAACCCTAAAAAAGTTAAAAGAAATAAAAGGCTGATATTCGTAATTTTGACTTTGATTTGACTCAAGATGTAGAAGAGGTCGCATTTAGCACGAACTACGCTAACTATACGAATGTGGAGAAGGCAGGCATCTGGGACCACGAGAAACTGGGACCGCAGTCCCAGTCGCCTGATTCATTAATTTAATAACTTTTCCTCAGGCAACTGGGACCACTCGCAATATTACCACTAAATCTATTGTTTAATCCGAATTTAAGTACAGTTAGAACGAAAAAAATATGAAATAAAAAAACTAATCTGTCGTGAAATATTTATTTGTCAATAAAACAATATTCTAACAAATATAAATATGTACATAAATTAAAAATAAAATAACGTGTTTTAAAATCAGTCTTACATCGGTATACTATAAATGATTTATAAACATACCTATGTACGATAATTTTTAATATTTAAATTATTGTACATAGATATGTTTATAAAAACTACTGGATCTACTTGGACCTACAACGACACGCGCCGCTAGTATATATGATGCTAGTAAAATAATGCTAAAAAAAACGCGTGCTAGCTTTTGATTTTTCTGGCGACTGTACAATTACTTCTATACAGGTTGTGGTCCCAAATGGCAGAACAAAAAAGCCGATCAGGCGACTGGGACCGCGGTCCAATTTCTTGTGGTCCCAGATGCCTGCCTTCTCCGAATGTGGAACTATTAAATTCGGTAAAACTAGTAATATACTTATAGGCGCCGAAATTAATTCGTCAATTAATTTGTCAACCATTTTACCTAATTAATCAAATACTTCAACTAACAGTGTTCTTAGAACTCAACACGAGATTAGCTACAACACGTCTGTAACTTTCGTTGCATCAGGAACAACTTTTTACCCATACCTTTTTATGGGACGCATATAGTGCCTGAGACATGATTTTTATGTAAGCTTGCCTAACACGACATACACATACACCAACTTTCCAAGGGGCCTAGAAAATATCATCTTTTTCTTAACTGGAAAATTAAATTGTATGTAAAAAATCGATTAGTTTCAAAGCAAGTGTCATTTTCATACTATTTTATCTTTCCCTAGTTCGCTTCATCTACGGATGGCATAGTAAGGTTCGGTTTGGTGTAGCGACTACTAGTAATAAAAACATGTCTAACAAACACATGTCTGTACTATTGTATTTTTACTAAAATAGCAGTAATGAGTCATACAATGATAATGATGTTTGTCACCCGTTAGAAATAGGTATATAACTTCCTACATAGTATTTTACTTACCTCTTCCTTAACGTAAGCGTAAACATACATAATTTTAATTGAAGTATCTTATTTATTAGTATTTCAACAATGTCAAAGGTAGGATGAGGGGCGTGAGCATGAGGCCCTTACCCGGACTTTCTTATGGCGAATACAGGAGCCAATGTGACTCGCTCGCTTGTTTCGACATGTTGAAAGATATAAAATCACTAAACTCATTTTCGAAAATGTAAGTAGCAAACTTTTAGGTAGGAAAACTTATATCAATCAAAATGAAATTTTTACTCAACTGTGTGCAATTTGATTGCACACAAAATGGTTAATTGCAATTTTTCGAAAACGAGTTTAGTGATTTTAAATCTTTCATTATGTCGAAACAAGCGAGCGAGTCACATTGGCTCTTATCTTCGCCTTAATGAGTCTGCTTTACAGTAAAGCGATGAGCGCATCAGAAATATTAAGGCCTTTTACTTATGACGATGACAGCTGCTTATGTATCTCGCGCTATAGCACATTTTAACATTTTGAAAGATATGAAATCACTGAAGAAAGTTATTTATGAAAAATAGCATTCAACCTAGTTGTGTGCCGGTTGTGGCCAGAACAAGTTTTCCTACTACAATTAATTATTATTTGTTTTCGTACTTATGCAAACTTTAGTAGGTAAACTTGTTTGGATCAAAATTATATTTTTACTGAACGATGCGATTTTTCAAAAATAAGTACAGTGTTTTTTATTCTTTCAAAGTCATGTTATGTGCGAGCGAGAGGTACATTAGCAGTTGTCTTAGCCTTATTGTCATAAGTCACCTTTCACTCGCCCTCACACTTGTATTTAAGGGGCTGACAACTATCAAACAACTTCTCGCTCGCACGTTTCGACATGTTGAAAGATATAAAATCAATAAACTCATTTTCGAAAAATCGCAATCAACCATTTTGTGTGCAATCACATTGCACACAGTTTAGTAAAAAAATCATTTTGATTGATACAAGTTTTCCTACTTAAAAGTTTGATTATGTACGAAAACTAGAAAAGCACACTTTAGAGTAGGAAAACATGTATCGATCAGAATGAAATTTTTACTAAACTGTGTGCAATGTGATTGCACACAAAATGGTTGATTGCGATTTTTCGAAAATGAGTTTAGTGATTTTATATCTTTCAACATGTCAAAACGTGCGAGCGAGAGTCACATTAGCTCTTGTCTTCGCCTTAATATCCTTTTTTGGCGCGGGATTCTTATTCCATATTCCAAGTTACATTACAAGTTGCAGTTGACAGCTGTCATGTCATACATACCTTCTGCAGGAACGAGTTGATCCATTTCGTGAAGGTCTTCTTCTGTATGTGCAGACGCTCCTCCTGCAACGCTTTGATGCGTCCCTGCTCGAACTTGAGCGCGTCCTCTCGCTGCGTCATGTTGGTACGTTGCTGCACTGCCTGCGCGTAGCCGCCGGGCTCATACTGCGTGCCTGGAACAGACGACAATATTTTACTAACTGTGTTGCAATCTGATGCGTAAACAAAATCAAATCAAAGCGGTCTTTATTCAGTACAATCACAAGGATCACTTTGAAACGACTTATGTACTAGGTGAATGTACCGCCAAATTTTCGCGACCAAATCCTAGAAGACATGAGGATGTATTTTACTAACTGTGTTGCAATCTGATGCGTAAACAAAATCAAATCAAAACGGTCTTTATTCAGTACAATCACAAGGATCACTTTGAAACGACTTATGTACTAGGTGAATGTACCGCCAAATTTTCGCGACCAAATCCTAGAAGACATGAGGATGTATTTTACTAACTGTGTTGCAATCTGATGCGTAAACAAAATCAAATCAAAACGGTCTTTATTCAGTACAATCACAAGGATCACTTTGAAACGACTTATGTACTAGGTGAATGTACCGCCAAATCCTCGCGACTAAATCCAAAAAGACATGAGGATGCTTAAACACAGAGGAAACAGCAGCATATGTACACCTGGAGTGCAGTAGTGTGGCGCCTTAACGAGCACACTTCCTTGGAACACCGAAGACGCCTGAAGAGCCCTGCACCAGCATAAGCGAGCTGCTGGCCTTCCTAGAAGACATGGGGTTGCTAGAGGGACTAACAACCACCACTCGTCACGCAAAAAAAGCTAGCGGCCTACTTGCGGAAACCAGTCCGCTCACCAAGTACAAATTAAATGTAAGTGCGTATGAGCTAGCGGTCAACTCTAGAGAGCCGGGACCACATCTTGACGTGCCAAAGCTTGATGAAGAAAACATGTAAATACCATAAGACACTAATAAAATTATGGCTGTTACTTTTGTTTCGTAGTGGACATTCTACTTCTGAAAAGCTGACGATGAGAAATGTATAATTATTTTGACAGTTGAAGTTGCGGCAGTTTGTCATTTACCATATTTCCGCTGCGGCTGGTAGTCCTGGTAAGAGTGGAGGCTGACGTTGCTCAGCTGACGCTGCGCCCTCTCCTGCTGCATCGCATTAGGTTTACTGTCACTGTCACTTTACTGTCATTCGGTTGGCACAACTAATGCGTTTGGCGTTACGCGTTATGTTGAGTATTTGGCTATGGATGGATTGGTTAGGATAAAGATGTTTACAATCCTAAGATATTTTTGGCCTTTCTAGTATAGTCATGCTACTCGAACCTAATATTCATAGGTTTCCTTTTTAACTCCCGACCATGACGCAAACGAAGGGGTGATTTATGTTATACGTATGCATATGTGTATGTAATCTGTCTGTGGCATCGTAACTCGCAAACGGATGATTTGATTAATATATGTATTTGTTTTAAAGGTGACTTAGGGCCATTTCTACCAACCCTTTCACAAGTGCGATGCGACTGAGAAATAAATAACGTTAACCATACGGCCAGTTTCTGAAAGCTCGATCAAAACTAATCGGATGTCAAGTCACTCGCCATTTCAGCTATTACATCGAATTAGATAGAGATAGCAAGTGACTTGACATGCGATTAGTTTTGATCGGGCTTTCAGAAGCCGGCCGTTAGTGTGTTAAAGAGTGAATAATATCAAATCAATTTCTTAAATAATGCGGATTATTAATTTACGCAATCATAATTATTCACAGTTCAGAAAAAAGGGGTACAAGACCTCTTTACAATGCATAATATCAGGAGAATGTTGTATTATCGCAGTTTATCAAAGTTGTTATTCAATACCCGTTAGGTAAGTACGTATAGTTCACGGTAACGCATCGCTTCAGACATTGCCAGGGCTGTGCTGTACCTCTATTCCGAGTACGCACTAACGTGCCCTGCGTGCCCGTTGCTTAGCGGGTAAAAACTCAATCTTTTTTTAGTTTATTATTGTTTACATACACTTAGGAAACCACAAACATTTTATAATGTCCGTAAAGTTGATTTGACCTTGCGAACTTTTTTTTTTTTTTTTTATACAACCAGCTGATGGAACAAGCAGATGGCCCACCTGATGTTAAGTGGTAACCATCACCTATAACAAAGCATTGCCTCGTAAGTCACGCACGATAGGAACGTGCCCTACGATGCACTGCCCTGCGTCCATCAGCTTGAGGCATACATATGTTAAGCCTCATGTGCCTGTAATTACACCGGCGACCACACTCTTCAAACCGAAACACAGCATTGCTGCTTGGCGGCAGAAAAAAGGTGTGGTGGTAGTACTTCCCCGGACGAGCTCTTCACAAAGAGCTCTACTACTCTTAAAAAACCCTTCCCTTTGATACGGGGCTTCGCTAATCAGGTGGTGCGCCATCTGATTCTGGGGCCTTATGCTCGCTTCGAGCGAGATTATCTCACGGAGGAGATGACGTAATATCTCTTTCAATAACTCGTTGACGTTGCGTCTCCCATGAACTTTGAATAAGAAAATTTGAGAGTTAGATGGTGAGAATGGGGATAAATAGTTATCGAACGAGATATGACGTCATCTCCACCGTGAGATAATCTCGCTCGAAGTGAGCATAAGGCCCCTGTTCGCAACGGCGAATAACTAATAGAGATTTGTTTAGTAAAATCAGTAAATGTCTAACTAGCTAATGGGCTATTTTCTAACAGCAATAGATAATTTAATGTCTACTGTGGATGGGTCATGGTACAAGATGAGCTTGTTCTTTTACTCGAGTACTAGTTATCGAACAGGGGCCTTATGCTCACTTCGAGCGAGATTATCGCACGGTGGAGATGACGTCATATCTCGTTCAATAACTCGTTGACCTTGCGTCTCGCATGAACTTTGTGGGGCCTTATGCTCACTTCGACAGAGATTATCTCACGTTAGAGATGACGTCATATCTCGTTCGATAACTATTTATCCCCATTCTCACTATCTAACTCTCAAACTTTCTCATTCAAAGTTCATGGGAGACGCAACGTCAACGAGTTATTGAAAGAGATATGACGTCATGTCTAACGTGAGATAATCTCTGTCGAAGTGAGCATAAGGCCCCAGGTAGCCCTACCATGTCGGTCATACACTAATAGCACAGATTAAAACTATTACATCCTATAACTTAACTGTACTGTCACTGACAGTACAGTGCACCGTGAGTCGGCTTAATAGTGTAAAGACTATTGATTATTGAAACCGCATTAGAAGTTTTAGCCAGAATCGTTGAAAATTGTTGATTGTTACCTACCTTACAAGAGTGTTTTCCACTTATAAAATTAAATAAAGTCAGATTATAAGTATATTATCATCCCATCAAAGACGCCAAAAAGGGGCCAAGTTCGGTTCGTCGTTTGTACCTCGGGGTTGACTATGTCGCTGAAAAAGGGACTGAGATGTTAACGTTATTATTAAAAGATTCCTATTCAGTACCTGGTATTTCTGTGATCTGTGGGGTGCCCACTTTAGTAACTAAATAAAAATAGCGTAACTATAGGATTAAACCGATCTTTTTCTCTTTGAATGACACACTCGATTTAATTATGTTGTATTCTTAGTTGAGAAAAAGATAGCAATTGAGACATATTCGTTATTAAATATAGATATAGAAGACAACGAAGCATTTCACTCTTTCGCATATTCAACATTATGCGAAACTGTATTTTTATGTATTCAAATATGGAAAGCAAACATAGAGCGTTATGCATCCATACTATGTTTAATTATTGCGTGGGCGACTGGTCAACAGGGCAACGACCACTGTGCATTGGTAGAATGATAGAGCTAGTACGCATCGTATCAGAAAAAATATTAATAGTAATGATAGATCGTTTCTCGTGGGCGGAATGTCCTCTCTTATCCGTATTTTTATAAATAATCATAAACAAACGGATAACAAAACTGAATTTTACATATCGCTTTTGAGTTTCTAAACCTTTGTTTTTTCGCGGTAAAGCTGCGGGGTACGGCCTCAGGTTTAGCACTCTTACCCAAGCTTTCAATTGGGAAAGCGTCCATACTACAAATTGATTAAATATTGGAGAAAACCCGATGCTCATTCAGCTCAGACCAAAGATAAATAATGACCAGACTACGGCTCAGACTAGAACTTTCTTTTTTTTTTCAAAATTCAAAATAATCGTTTTTCATAATAATTATTTTTGACTTCGTTTATAAGCGCAATTTTAATACGCGTAATTGCGTAAACGGGAAATAGGTCGACGCACTCGCTATTTACTTATTTGTTTACACTTGAAAAGGTAAGTGGGTTGCGTGGGTTGTTTATTTTGTAAGTGCAAACTTTTTACGGCCGGTGCCTCACAAAGCGAAGAGATGTGTGCATAAAAAGGTGTACTTACAATGAATTAGATTTAAGTACCTAACCCGGATATTCCCGAAATATATTCTTTCAAATATTCTTGTTGTTAAAATTCAATTGTTAATGCACGCTAGACATTACTAGCTAGGTATACTTTGCGCCAAGGACAAGGAATGGAATGAAATATTGATGTTTTGTCAAGGTTTTACCCTTAGACTAAGGTATATACCTAGTACCTCCATGGTTTTACCTGTCACGTTTCCCCCGCTTCAGTAATACATCGATACAACACCAATGATACATATTTCGTTTTGGTAAATCAATGTTTTTGTACTAAATTTGGAATTAAATAGAACACTTTGTCAATGTATCTACCAAAAATACCTATCTGATTTTATTATTAAAATTAAATAAAAATCTCGGCTATTTGTTGTATTTTTTGTATCTTTCCATCTTTATTTTAATTAACAGCTCAATTTACCACTTGACCACTGCTTTCAATAAGTAAAGTAGGTAGCCGATACACCAGTTAGCCGTTACCTACACATAGCTAGTTAATCCATGAATGGATGCAACGCATAGCCGTTTTTCTCAAGAGAAATGCGAGAAAGTACTGAGAATCGAATTAGACAGGCAGCAAAGTGAGTGCATGCAGAATGCATTACTCATTGTTCTAGAGATTATAATAATAGTATAGTGTTGGCGATAAAGAAAATCTTGTTTTTACAGCATAGGTAGGTAATTGTTTTAGATACATGAGGGAATCAATTGGGTACTTAAATCCATTAGGTTTTTTTTATACAACTAGCTGATGTAGCAAGCAGATGGCCCAGCTGATGTTAAGTTGGCCATCAACTATAACAAAGCATTGCCTCGTAAGTCACGCACAATAGGAACGTGCCCTACGATGCACTGCTGCGTCCATCAACTTGAGGCATACAGATGTTAAGCCTTTTTGTAGTTACACCTTTTTACGTATGGGATATAAGGATTTACGAAAATCAAGATAAAATTTATATTATTTTACTATTATTGGACCAAATCGAGTAACTATTACTTAAACAAATAATAAAATATTATTTCAAAATGTTTTTTTCTTGAACAAGACTGTTTGCACGCATTGCTTTTCAAAACACACTTGTTTTTATCTAGAAAGTGGAGATTGTGTATGTAGGTTAACAATGTTTGTGGGGCTGGATTTACTCGTATTATCAAATAAACAATTATTATTAACTTTTTGAAAAACAAGAAAATAGTAGTCTAACGGCCGGTTTCTGAAAGCTCGATCAAAACTAATCGGATGTCAAGTCACTCGACATTACAGCTATTACATCGAATTATATAGAGCAAGTGAATTCTAAAACATTCTAAAACATGTGTCAATGTCACAAAAGGAGCTCCTCCGAGGAGCACTTAAAATCCTTTCAACACAGTGTCTCAGAACTAGTGTAGTGAGTGACCGATGATTGTATGAGAAAATACTCAAGATTAGAACACATAAAAACCTATAGATCAGAAAGTATGTTACAAGAAATGTGAAGGGAAGTTTAATGAGGATTAGACACTTAGAGAGTCTCTCCATTTCATGTTAATTTTACAACCAACGGTTCTCAGAATCACTTTAACACCCGAAGCGTGGCTAATCGATGATTACACTCTCATCAAAGCATAAAACTAATCTTTATAGGTTATGATGGTTTGTGCCACGAAGCATTCCCTAAAAACGTATTAAATAGGTTGACATGACACACTGAGCAGGATCAAAATTCCATAATTCAAATGGGGAATGTAATGGCGGCAAAATCTTCTAATGGCTTCCTTTGGACCTACCACAGACTTTCAACCTCGTCGGCGCACTTTTTTTTTCTTTTTTAATGTCCTTGGTCCTTCGACGTCAATGTTGGTCGGTTTGAGAAGCTAGTGAATGCATCTAGATTTGAATTTCGAATATTTATTTTTTTAATGCGTGCAGTTTGTTTGTTCCGAACTTTTTTTTTAAATTTCATCCCTAAGGTTCGATTTGCTTGATGTCATATTTCCATAATTTAATGTATTCCTAAGGTATTGGGACCTATCGTACACTGAAAAAAATGATTGCTTACTGTCACACAGTTAAGAGATTTTCATTAGGACTAACTACTTTAAACATTATCGACAAATGTTTCAATAACAGTTAAATACAAAACAGTAACTCTAACTGATTAAACAGTACAAATTACTAAAAAAACTAAAAAAAAAAAAATTGTCACCATTACTGTAATGTCAGTAAGTTTTAATGGTTAGAACCGTATCACTAAATGAACGAACCCGTTGTTTTAACTGATAGCACAGTACAACTAACTGACCATGGTTTTCCAAATATGTCTGTATTGTAACAGTAAATTTTAATGTTTTGATCGTGATCACTAAATGAACAAAACAGTTAATTCAACGAATAGTACAGTTCAACTAACTGGCCATGGTTTTCCATAGATGTCTGTGTTGTAACAGTAAATTGTAATGTTTTGATCGTGATCACTTAATGAACAAAACAGTTAATTCAACGGAAAGCACAGTACAACTAACTGTCCATGGTTTTCCGTAAATGTCTGTGTTGTAGCAGAAAATTGTAATGGTTTGATCGTTATCGCCTAATGAACAAAACAGTTAATTCAACGGATAGCACAGTACAACTAACTGTCCATGGTTTTCCGTAAATGTCTGTGTTGTAGCAGAAAATTGTAATGGTTTGATCGTTATCACCTAATGAACAAAACAGTAAATTCAACGGATAGCACAGTACAACTAACTGTCCATGGTATTCCATAAATGTCTGTAATGGTTTGATCGTTATTACTAAAAGAACATAACAGTTAATTTAACGGATAGTATAATACAACTGACTGACTATGAGCTCTTTAAAATTATCTGTATTGTATCAGGAAATTGTAATGATTTGAACGTTATCACTAAATGAACAAAACAGTTACTTCAACTGATAGCACTGTACAACTAACTCACCATAGTTTTCCAATAAATTGTCCGTGCTGTATCAGTAAATTGTAATGATTTTATCGTTATCATTAAATGAACAAAACAGTTAATTTAAATGCTAGAACAGTACAACTGACTGAACATGACCTCTACAAAATGATCTGTATTGTATCAGTAAATTGTAATGATTTGAACGTTATCACTAAATGAACAAAACAGTTACTTTAAAAGATATCACATTAAAACTGACTGATCACTACCTCATAAAAAGATATGTATTAAAGCAGTATATTTTAATTATTTGAGTGTACTTAACTGTTATTTAAACAGTTTCATTCATTAACTAATAACTTTCATGCCATTATAAAATATATACCTACTTCAGGTGCTATAACTACTACCGTTCGAATATTAAAAAGCTGCTGGCGCTGAGTTAACCATTTTTGTGACTATGATGAAAACGTGAATTTTGTCTCGTTGGTTTGTGCCGTACTCTCACTTTTTGTGTTAAACGGTACGATTATTAGTTGACCTATCCGGACGTGTTAATATTTGCACTATAATAAATAGCTTTACGTAGTGTAGTAGGTACTTACTTATTTCAACTACCTATGTGCCTATTTGTTGGTACCTATTTTGTTATAACCGAAATAAATATTTGATTGCCAATTTGTTTAAAAAACTACCTTTATGTAAATATATATACGTACTTATAGCCAACCTACCTACTACCTACTTATAGCCAACCTACCTACTACCTACTTATAGCCAACCTACTGTCAGTAAGTACCTAATTCAAACAACCGTATGTTGGTAACCTACCTACCTAGTAACGTTACGTGAAGGTATACCAGAAGTTAGTGCACTAGACAGAAATAACTACCTCTACTTAATCCATAATAGGTATAGGTATTATCCTTACATAATAGGTATAAAATAAAGTTTCGTTTCGCGTCTGTCTGTCTGTTTTTCATGTTCATTGGTGCCCTCCAAAAGCTCCTCATATTAGGTAGGTAAGTATATCTTATTAGGCTTATTATATTACACATAAGTATTTATTGACGGATTTCGGAAGACTGGTAGGTACCTAACGTGCATTTTGACTATCGAAACATTAGTAGGTAGGTACCTATATTAAGATTACTAATACCTATATTCCGGATGGGCAAACTTGGACGACGAGTTTGAGGGAAAAGAAGGAAACGAAGACGATGGAGGATGATCAAAATTCACAGAAATCGTACAAGGCCGCCGCCTTGCTAGATACCTAACAAGCTTTTGGATACATCGCCGACACGTTTGTCGAACACCTGTGATTTGTGCACAAAAACCGACACCAACGTCGATCACTGGCAAACACAAACAAAAACAGCCAAACACAAACAAAAACAAACAAACACCCATCCACATGTTCGTGTTTATTGTTTGGTAGGTACCTACCTACCTATTCGCTGTTTGCTGTTGTTTTCCAAGCATGTGGATCTTTTAACCTTCCCCTCTCTTACGAGTTGTATTTTGTGGAATAAACGATTAAATTAACTGTTAATAATAATAATAACAATTTAAAATATTGTTTATCTCATTACACAATTGAAATCTAATGTTTCAAACAATAAACGCAAATGCTCGCTCACGTAAGTACGTAACACACGCCGCTCCTCCGCCCCCCCCCCCCCCCCCCCGCGCTTACGCCGCGCCGCCGCTGGCCGCTGCGTGCGACACGCTAGTTGTAGCCATGGGTAACTCACTCAAAAAACATGATCTGCAGCGCATCAGCTCATTTACAGTCTCGAGCCGGAGCCGAACCGCGGTTCAAACGGCTCAGAATTTCAGGACCAATTTATTTTCATGGTACCTTCAAATACTCCAAGCAAGCACCGATAAGACTTGGCAAAAGGACTAGACGCCAAAACAAAAAATACTACGATAAAAATAATTTTGTAGAAAAATAAACGAGTCTTGCGGAAAATAAACAGGAGAAAATCCGTGAATTTCTATGTTAGCAATAACTAATAAATATTGCTAACAATGAACGACGGAATGAAAAAAAAATCAAGTAAAAGTTCTACTATTCAAAATGAACCATACTTGATTAAACGATAAAACGGAAAATATTTATGCAAATTATGACGAGCCTAGAACGCAAAATATCCTTAAATATGTATGCTAAAACGCGAGGGCACCCACGGGCTGTTGCTAAAACAACTCAAGTTAATAATTCAAATTCGTAACCCATACCATTTAAAAACATGCTTTTCTAAAAAGAACCATAATCCTTCAATTCATCCTAACTCCACTCACTCACCCGTGCAGATATTACTTCAAACGATTCAACGGTTCGAGTACGTAGTAAACCTCCCAATGAATAAAAATAAATATTCTACTCAAACGGTTCAGGGTTCTGTTTATCATAAAACCAATGTTTGAACCGTTTGAGTTGTGTATCACATTTTATGAGTAGACCTGAGAACCGCTCCACAGATGAGCGGCTCCAAAAATGCAGCATTGGAAATTAGATCATATTATCTAGACAAAACAATTCAAATTCAATTCAAATTCATTTAGCAAAATTTTTGATCTGGATATCTTTTTTCTAATGTAGACCCTATCAAGCTAGGAATAAAATTTATATTAGGCTGGCATGAGAGCTGTTGAGCCGCTCCAAAAGAAATAGAGCCGGTACTGACGGCTCACTACAGTATGAGCCGCTCCAGACGCGTACGTCCGACTCCTTCTACCCACGGCTAGCTAGTTGCCTTCTACCCTTCGCTATGTTCAGTTCAGTATAATTTCGGCAAGTTGTTAATTATTTCTTCAATCTTTTGTGGCGAACGATCCTATTAATGTATTCCGAAATCATCTATTATTGTATATTCCGAAATTTCCGAACGTATCTTATTCTGAGCGCATCTTGGCATTGTGATGGCTGCACTGTGTGTGGCCGCCAATGGTAGGACTTGCCGCGCGGTTCGGCGACGCCCCTTCACAGGCAGCCAACATAACCCGGCTCTGTGAGCGCGTGGCCGCCAAATATTCGCTCTCTTCCCTCCTGACCTCGCGACAAGCCAGACATATTGTAAACGTATCCGTATCTGACTATCTGTCTGTGAACTCAATATTATAGAGGTTTTATAATTGTAATAATATAACAATTTAGCAAGAATCATATAAACCCTAAACTTTTTTTCAGTTGAGTGTGTGACAGTGCAAAATGATGTGTATCAATCTTAGCGAAAGTGTATGAGTGACGATACCACAAAAACACTTCTTACAGACTGGGGATTCGAGAAGTACCTACGTGAATTATTTTGAAGGTAAGTCAATTCATAAGCATTAGAGATAGAGATTAGAGATTGAGCGTATAAGGCAAAAACAAGAGCTCATGTAGGTACCTACCTCTCGCCCGCACGTTTCGACATGTTGAAAGATAAAAAATCACTAAGTAATCCCATTTTCGAAAAATCGCAATCAACCATTTTGTGTGCAACCACATGGCACCCGGTTTACGACTTTTTGTATTGGACTTGGTCGTAAAATTTTCGGGGTTTTCTAACAACATACTTCTCTCTCATTACATCTCTTAATTCCAGCTCACTGCAGACTTCAATCATTGGTATCCTGAAAATGAACATTCATTGGATGATAAACTACCGCTACTAAAGAGCAAATTACTCCTCATCATCAACACGATCACCATTTGTGGAAGAATTGAAGCAATTTGCACAAGGTTAGTTTGTAATTTAATTTAGTTTAATGTATTGTCACATACAACACGATTTTTTTTCCATAGTACTAACCAGTTGTCAGTATAATTCATGAGTAAAGAGTAGGTAGGTACCTATAAACGTTAGACGATAAAAATCTTAGTCACTAATTTTCGTTCTTGTTGCTTTACAGATCAAATTCCCGAAACGAGCAACCTGGACTTATTGCTACTTCTGCCGCACATCATTGGCAGAATTGAAGCAATTTGCACGAGGTTAGTTTGTAATTTAAATTAGTTTAATGTATTGTCACATACAACACGATTCTTTTTCCATAGAACTAACCAGTTGTCAGTATAATTCCTGAGTAAAGAGTAGGTACCTATAAACGTTCGACGATAAAAATCTTAGTCACTAATTTTCGTTCTTGTTTACAGACCAAATTCCCGAAACGAGCAACCTGGACTTATTGCTACTTCTGCCGCACATCATTGGCCCGGTGCAATTGAAACGAAAAAGAACATGAGTCGCAGAAGTGCGCCAAAGCTTTATTTCACACATCGAAGATGAAACAGAAATGTCCTGGAAGAGCGACAAACGTTTTTATTTTTAGTTTTTTCATCTTAAATAAATTACTTCAATTAAATCTTTTTTAATTTATTTCAGGTCGCCTGCATACCTGCCTACCTATGCAGTACTGCGTAGGCAGTAGGTATCAGGGACGGTCCTTCACAACCTTTTACTGTGCTTTTACAGTACTCGCTACTGTAGGTGTACAGTTACAGGTATTGTGAAGGATAGTGTTTTTTAATGTGCATTCTCAGTAGCGGGTACTGTTACTGATCAGTAAGTACAGTACCCGATATTGTGCGTACACGTTAAACAGTACTATCCTTCACATTACATGTAACTGTGCACTTACAGTACCCGCTACTGTTCTTGCGCATTAAAAAGTACTATTCTTGACATTACATGTAACTGTGCACTTACAGTACCCGCTACTGTTCTTGCACATTAAAAAGTACTATTCTTGACATTACATGTAACTGTGCACTTACAGTACCCGCTACTGTTCTTGCGCATTAAAAAGTACTATTCTTGACATTACATGTAACTGTGCACTTACAGTACCCGCTACTGTTCTTGCGCATTAAAAAGTACTATTCTTGACATTACATGTAACTGTGCACTTACAGTACCCGCTACTGTTCTTGCACATTAAAAAGTACTATTCTTGACATTACATGTAACTGTGCACTTACAGTACCCGCTACTGTTCTTGCACATTAAAAAGTACTATTCTTGACATTACATGTAACTGTGCACTTACAGTACCCGCTACTGTTCTTGCACATTAAAAAGTACTATTCTTGACATTACATGTAACTGTGCACTTACAGTACCCGCTACTGTTCTTGCGCATTAAAAAGTACTATTCTTGACATTACATGTAACTGTGCACTTACAGTACCCGCTACTGTTCTTGCACATTAAAAAGTACTATTCTTGACATTACATGTAACTGTGCACTTACAGTACCCGCTACTGTTCTTGCACATTAAAAAGTACTATTCTTGACATTACATGTAACTGTGCACTTACAGTACCCGCTACTGTTCTTGCGCATTAAAAAGTACTATCCTTGACATTACCTGTAACTGCTCACTTCAGTACCCGATACTGTGCATGCACATTAGTTTTTTTACTGTTTCAAACAGTACTAATATTTTACTGTTTTAAACAGTAACATTTTTTTACTGTTTAAAACAGTAACATTATATTACTGTTTAAAACAGTAACATTTTTTACTGTTTAAAACAGTAACTTTATTTTACTGTTTAAAACAGTAATTTTTTTTTACTGTTTAAAACAGTAAAATTTTTTGACTGTATAAAACAGTAACATTTTTTACACATTTTTGCTGCTCAAAACATTTAAATTTACTGTCATAACGGTAAAATTTTGCCTCGAACTTTAACTGTTTTAGGAGCAGTAAATGTTACTGATTTGCTCGGCAGGCTCCCCTGGTACTGTTCAAAGCAGTACACATGAACGTTTTATCAGTTCTTTTTAATGATTTTTTTTTTCAGTGTACTGAGTAAGACGCTTTCATGATTGCTTTTTAATATCTGGTACCTACAACAAGATAATCTTTATCTTTAAGGGCGTTAAAATTAAGTAGGAGCTAATTTCTGTGAGTGAATGAGAATGGAGTATACGGTGTTGTAAAATGTAAATAGGTCGTTCGATTTTGTAGAGAAAAAACAAACCAGATGCCAATTACCATAGACGTGTCTACGACGAACGCTTTAGACTGGTCAAACTGGTTTGAGTTTAAAAAATATAAAATGGTCGAATGCCGAAATTGTTAATTGAATGGAATGAAATGGTAACTGATTTTTGCAGAGTTGCTGGACTTTGATACATTGTGAATTTGTCGAACTCTGTTATTCAAAGTAAAAATGCATTGCACGCCATGATTAGAAAAACAAATATCATTGTGTTTAATAGCAAAAAGATTATTTAGCAAAAAGTGGGTAAATGAAATATGCAGGCAGCTATAAGTTTTTACAATAAAATAAATTGTAACGTTATTAAATGCATGTGGTTGAATAAATAAATAACGCCTTTCCAGTTAAAGTTATTCAAACGTCGAACTAGGACAATGTACAAGTGTAAAAGTGTCAACTCAAGAATGGAATGCTAACAAGAAATCAATAAGTGGAGTTGTGCCAAATACCCGGCAAGGTAGCAAGAGTACCTGGCAAGGACTTGATTACTACCTTGCTCGCTCTGTTAAGTGTCTGACAATCATCGAACAACATCTATCACGTATATTTAAATTTGTTGGGGATTATAAAAATACCGAATGTAGTTTAAAAAAATCGCAAACATAGTTTTGAATAAATAAGGCTTCTAATGTTGCCAGTTCTTTGATGGGGTGCGTTTGCTATCCTTCAATTTTATAAACAACGATTCTGGTACAATTTTTTTTCGACAAAGATCCTGCAGAGGTTTTTTTTATCATTTTTAGGGTTCCGTACCCAAAGGCTAAAACTAATACTAACAGCTAAGCTAAAACTAAGACTCCACAGTCCGTCCGTCTGTCTGTTTGTCCGTCTGTCACCAGGCTGTATAATGCCGCTATAACAACAAATACTAAAACAAATATTTAAGGGGGGCTACCATACAACAAACGTGATTTTTTGTCGTTTTTATGGGTAATGGTACGGAATCCTGCGTGCGCGAGTCCGACTCGCACTTGGCCGGTTTTTTACCAAGAAATATCTATTCTAAGCTAAGTACTTTTCTTCTAGATAGGTTTTTAAGATAAGAACAAATATTTACGTGACGTCTGATATCTACCTTCTTGACTTAATAAATTATTATCAAACAATATATGTCAAGGAGGTAAAGTAGCAACCATAAAGAAACATAAAACCTTTTTAAAATAATAAGTTCAAAGTTCTTTCTAAGCTCGCGACCTTGTAAAGGTAAATCACAGGAAATGCCGGGCGACCGCTCGATCGTTGTAATACCTAACCACAAGTTTGCTCTGAAATGTGGTTATACCTATATAATAATACTAGCGGCCTGTCCCAGCTTCGCATGGGTGGTCATAAATTTTTTGAACATTTTAGGATAAAATAAGACCGTGGGTTCGAGCCTCGCCTCTACTTATTTCATACATTTGCACGCCAGAGAGTGAAATCGCACCCCATGCGTGACCCGTGGACCCGTTAACGTTTTTTGATTTCGTCATATCTTTTGAATGGAATGTCCGATTTGAAAAATTAAAATGTAAGAAGTAATCTATAGGTATTGAAACCGTCTTAATTATGAAAAGATTTATTTGGATAAGGATTAATACCAAGGTACAAATAAAGACCCTTTTCTAGCGGCGGCATTTCAATTATTTTTTTATAATAAAAGAAAACTTATTGTGACATAACTATAATAGTTAGACATATGCTGTCGCGACATTTTTTGTAGATGATGACGTGTTCTACAAAATCGTACTACATTATTTTGTTCTATCATCAATAGTTTTCGCAGCGCACGCGATGTAAGGTTTTTGTTTTCCACCTTGGGTTACATTATTGGAGTTTTAGTAAGGATCCCTGATTTTTTTGAAAATATAATATAGCCTATGTTACTCAGGGATAATGTAGCATTCTAATGGTGAAAGAATTTTTAAAATCGGACCAGTAGTTTTTGAGCCTATTCGTTACATACAAAAATACAAAGCTTTCCTCTTTATAATATTAGTGTAGATAAGCTAGTAACAAATTCTGGTGGCTAATGGTATTACTACAAATAATCATGGTCATTTTGAAAAAACTACCATAGATAACGTTTTTTTTTTAAGTTTTGTTGGAACTGCGGTCATTCCTATTCATTAATTCCTACTCCTAAAGTTTGCTTTACTAGTTTTTGTAAACCTATATGTAAACTTTTGAGTGGGAAAACTAATATCGATTGAAATGGTTCCTACATGTTTTCCTACTCAAAAGTTAGCTGTACTAGTTTTCGTACATAAGCAAACTTTTAAGTAGGAAAACTTGTATCGATCAAAATTTAATTTTTACTAAACTGTGTGCAATGTGATTGCACACAAAATGGTTGATTGCGATTTTACGAAAATGGGTTTAGTGATTTTATATCTTTCAACATGTCAAAACGCGCGAGCGAGAGGTACCTACATTAATTAGCTCTTGTCTTCGCCTTAAAGTTTTGCCATGACCAATGACTTGGTAAATATTGACAGAGCCAGTAAAGCTTAATGCCCTTAGCATTAAAATTCAAAATACAGCTCAACGTTACGCTTCAAAATTACGATAAGTATTTTCATCACAATTTACCAGAATAGGTACAAAGTTAATGACAGAAACCACCCACCAGGATTAAACATGTTAGTGGGGAAAAGACCAACAAAAATTGTCATAATCCCCCTGGTAGGGACAGCTTAGTGGGGACAAACCAAGATTTTCGGTCCAGAAGAAAATACAGAATCTCTTTTTTTAATGTTTAACCATCTTGTCACAGGCGTAAGAGTACTAATATTTGTTTTTTTCTCACGAATGAAGCTTATTTTTTCGCACGAAAATGCTACTTATTATTCCACTCACAACTAGAGACGTCATCTCAAGGTCGCGCGCCTTGTACGGATTTAAATTTAAACATGGAATCACACGTTCCATTCTCGTTACGCGATAACTGGCCGATTGAAATGATTTGGAACGATTTCTTTTTTACCTAAATTCTTGCGTGGTTTGGTGTACCCATGGAGGTACTATATACTGGAGGGAGCGATAAGACTTACATCCTTTTTCAACTGTGTATCAAACATTGATCATCTATCTTTGTTCTTCCCATGTAGCCTAGCTACGAGTAAAAGAAAAGAAGATGTAACTTCACTCACTCACTGTCTGCGTAAATCGTGGCCGTCAGATGATGCAATGTTTTGATCTTGTTTTGACGTTTTTGAAAAACTCGCAGCAACATTGCGATGCAGCGAAAGAAATTATGAAAATTTTTAAAGAATTATTATTGTCTAGGCAAAATATATTTGAAAAGGTGAAAGTATGTCTTGTGAAGCTGTGTTTTGTGTATCAAAAACAACAAAAGGAGGAGTTAAAGACCCGGAATTGTCATTTGATACGTAATATTCTTTTTCTATTTTCATGCTAAAAAAATACGTTTTTTCTCCCATAAAGACTGTAGGAATTACATTTTATTAGTACTAGTCATATTTTCCTATGTGAAAATGATGTAAACCCATTAATTATTGCAAAATAAAATGCATTGTTTTAGTCTTCTGTTCTAGAGATGTACTTCCACCGACCAATTTAGCTTTATCGATAATATGTAAGTTTCCGTTTTTTATATGAAATATCTAATGTGGTGGGTCAGACCGGCTGTTCTGTTGTAGTTTCAATTTTTCACACCTTATAGGCGTCTCGCGAGGGATCAATTTTTGTTAAATTTTACAATATTTTTTTAGGTTCTTAAATGCCCAGAATGAAGACGGGAGTGGATAAAAGCTGTTAGGCGTGAAAACTGATAGCCTACAAAATGTTCTTATGCATGGACGAAATGGCCATAAGAAATTGTATCGAGTGGGATGGACATCGCTCTCACGGTTAGGGCAATGTGGGAAACATTATTGACGATGATAGTGTTCCAGTGTCTATAATGGTTTTGGGCTTTCGCAATAAAAGTCAGCAACCAGTTAAAATTAAAAAGTTGGATTCCAATTAAAACGACTTTTTCATCCATTTCTTATTCTATCGATAGGTTAGTCAATGTTGTCCCTTCTCTAGTCACTCACGCGAATACACACAAACTAACAAAAAACGGACACGCCGAAAAACCGTAACACTACGTCTATATGATGCTTAGTCTAAGGGTGTACCCAACTTATTTAATTATAACTTCTTATACCTATCACATCTCAGAAAAAATAAAAAAGTATTTTATTTTGTCTGAGTATCACATTAGTTTCTAGAAGTTATTGTTATAGGTACGCTAATTCCCAAAATAATGCTGACACGATTTTTTCTTATCGCGTTAAGAATTCCCTCTATCTAAGCCTCTTTTGTACATTTCAATATCAAAAATAGACAATAAGGTAAGTACGTGTATCTTTTTGTAATAAATAGGTATGACGTCACAAGAATTAAGTACCGTAGTGTTCTATCAGACTTGAGATAAGATATCGGCTCATCGCTCAAAGTCAGTTAATACCAACCAGTTTATCAAGAGACCAGACGAATGAGACTTTGTTCGCGTGCAATTTTCTTTACAACTACAACTTTGAATTATTTGCACCC
The DNA here is from genome assembly GCA_932294275.1 of Chloroclysta siterata. Classification (NCBI taxonomy): domain Eukaryota; kingdom Metazoa; phylum Arthropoda; class Insecta; order Lepidoptera; family Geometridae; genus Chloroclysta; species Chloroclysta siterata. The sequence continues at coordinate 8,148,952 of OW028595.1, forward strand.
CTACATTATGATGGCATTTCGTATAGCTTATCGTGTTCGCATATTCGTCTTATTTACCCAAATACGACGATATGTAATGAATGAATGACTAATGAGTAATGACCCTATATTTGCCTCTTTTTCATGAGCAAGGCCAATAGTTACGCAAATACACGAGCGATTTAATCTACCTACTTACTATAACTGCACTTACCTACCTAGATCCAGTTTATTTGATGTTTTTTTTTGTAATTGGAAGCTATCAACATAAGACTCTCTAGTAGCATTACTTTTACAAACCTAAGTGGTTTTTTTTGTGCTATTTAAGTAATTAATATCTATTATGGTTTTTTTATAAAGATAATTAAATAAAAATAAAAAATAAAGATAACCGTATAGCGATGTGAAATAACCGAACTATATTCATAAAAAATGCGTTTTTAAATGTTTAAAGGGTCGACAACGATCATGTACTTACTGTATTTCTAATATTTTTTTTGTGTATTTGAAGTCGATCTGTTTGTGCCAAATATTTATATTATTATTACATTAACAAAAAACAGCCAGTCGCTGTTGCAGCTCGCACAATAATGAGATCTATTGATCAATGGGAGAGGCCTACGTTTAGTGGACGTTGTTCGGATGAGATGAGGAAGCAGAGCTATACCTACCTACCTGCGCACGCATCTGGGTCTAATATCTATGATTTAGTTCGATTATATTGTCTACGGAGGAAGCTCGGGATAGGGAGAATTGGAAGTCCTTAGGGGAGGCCTTTGCCCAGCAGAGGGACGAAAGAGGCTAAAAAAAAAAAAGTTGTCTATTGATCAAGCAGTCATTCAAATTATAAATAGTGTTGCTAAAAAAACCCTTTCCTCGGTTAAAAGATATCTGAGCATAACCCTGTAATATGTAACATTTATTGAGAATTATTGGCAATTTTTGATTTATTTATTAATTGCAATACAACAAAAAGTTTAAGCCTATTTTTCATTTAAAGAACATCGTGAAACCCATTAAGGTTAGTGTCAACTATAAGGCTGAATCGGTTAAAACCATTTTTTTTATATCTTAGTTGGAATTCTTTACGTTGTAATACGATCTCTATGAATTGTAGTTTCTTGCATAAAATAACCATTTTCCTATTATTTATGCTAGTAAATTTCATTTAAAACAGGGTATTTTCCATTTTAAATGAAATGATTATATGTGAGTTTGATTGTTTCCCGATAAAACGGCACGATTGCATGCGCCATGAACGCGGGTTCGAGTAAAACTCTGATGTTTAGACAAAAAAAGAGTTAGGTATATCCTTATTACAAAACCTTTGATCGAAAGTAGAAAGTATTTAAATATAAACTACACACTCCACCGGTACGCTCGGGTCGTTCGCATATAATTATTGCATGACGCAGGTCCTTTGCAGTGCGAATATTATCATTTTAGGTAGGTAGGTATCCTTTCTCTCTATCTTACCTAGGTAAGCACTCTGTGCGACAACAATTTTGATAAGTGGTGCAATTCTAAAATTATCTTTAATTGCCACCTATTAGGTACCTGTTTCACAATGTAGATAGATTCTTTATTTAAGGCGATGACAACTGCTATGTGCCTCTCGCTCGCACATTTTAACATTTAGAAAGAGATAAAATCACTGAACGTATTAAAAAAAAACTTTAAAATAACATCATAGTAATTAATCCAAAATACTATAAGTATACCATTTTTTTTTATCACGATTTTTGCACAGGTTGTGGGACTCTCCATAATCTACCTTCACTATTTATATTTTCACATACCTAGAGTAGGTATAATCGATATTTTTTCAACTATTACCTTTGTATTTTTACGCGACATTTTTGCGAAAATAAGCTATGAAGTCTGCTAAATGTTGTTAAAAGTAAGCTAGTTATTTAGTACAAAAAATTGCGTACGATTTTTGTCAAATACCGTACAATAAGCTCGGAAATAGGGCGGATAAATGTAGAGTTTTTTTTTAGTCTGGGCCAAAGGTCATTCCGTAAAGCGACTTGACATCTGCCACTGGTCAGTTATTATTGACAGGTCAGTACGTCACTGTCCCGAAAGCACACTAGAAAGGCCAAAAATATCCGATTCGCAGAGAGATCCGATCAGAATGCACTGCGCGGAGGGAAAGCGACGCAGCACGCCGCACGCCATCGTATCATTTACACACAATACCACAACACTGCACTGTTCCGATCTTTTAGTGATTCGTTAGAAAGCTGTCATTTTTTGTCACTGTGTGATTCTACTTCTACTAATATTTAAAAACGAAAGTTACTCTTAATCCAAACATAGTATATGTTTGGATGTTTGTGGCTCAATAACGCCCTAACCTCTGAACCGATCGGGATGAAATTAAGAATCAATATAGTTCGTAACCTAGATTAGCATATAGAATACTTTTTATCCCGAAAAATTAGCAACGGGGTAGAAAACATAAACGAACACAATAAAGGGAAACTTAAATATTAATTGTATCAATTACAAAAGCTAAGCTGCTTTAAAAATGCTATCGTCGTTGGTGACAGTTTGCTTATACATGTATTATAATAAGTTATATTTCTAATATTTTTAAAGTGGTAAGTAGTTGTAATATTTTTAATCTGTGTAAGGTCAAGTTCAAAACTCCACAGTTACACTCCTCGGTTATAAACGAATGTAGGTGCTAATAATTTTAATTCAGCATCAAAAGTTGATGAACAGTTTTTAGTTATTTCAAAACACTTTCTCGTCCCGTTATGTAGATGAATGCTAACATGGTAACTGTGATTTGAAAATTATATTAGCCTAAATGTTTGTCAATCATTATCTGAATGTTTACCTATTTATATTAAGTTAACAAATTAAGAAGACACTCCTAACTTGCGTATGTGCATAAGAAGGTGACTGATCTTTAAATAATATAACCTTCAAATTAGGAGGTCAGAAAACTCAATAACTTAGTAGGTACCTAGTTATACGTTAGGTACACATAGGTATTTTGATTTTGGGTACTTCATTGAAGACTTGTGTTGAGTATTTGCAAAACATTTTGGCAAAATGTACGGCATTTCGTAATTTCATTCAGAATAAATAGTATCGCAAAATATCTTAAGAAAATATACATATACATATACTGTATATCTATAAGTTGCGTCCCGCCTTCCGATCCTAAGGTCGTGGGTTCGAAACCGGTCGTGCACCAATGAGTTTATCTGTTCAAAAATGTATGTGCACAATGCCTGTACTCTCAAACGGTGAAGGAAAACATCGTGAGGAAACCGGCATGTCGTAGAACTTAAAAAGTTCTATAACATGTGTCAAGTGCTCGAAAGGAGCCTCTTGACACATGTCAAGAGCACTTAAAATCCTTTCACCACACTGTTTCGAAAGAAACTAGTGACACGACAAGAGAGAGTTGCGTTTAGGATGAATAAGTTCTTCATATACGCATAATTAGATACGTCAAATTTAATACACTGTAAAATAAAATAGACACGCAAAATATATGCTTGTAAAAGGATGTTCCGATACAAACATGAAAGAGTTGAATGTGTGTTGCCAGATACAATATTTCCTGTGTCAATTGAAGATAAGCACGATAAGAAGACCAGGCCAGTGTTTGCTCTACCTAGTTTTCATTTTGTATTTGTTCATTATCGCAAGAAAGTATTTTAATATTGGTCGACTTTTCACAGCGCTATCTAGCCCCAAACTAAGCCAAAGCTTGTAATATGGGAACTAGATAGCTGATATACTTAATACATATATACTTTTTTGATACATATATAAGTACTAGGGCATGCTCCCGGTACTGATCAGTATCGAAATTCCCGGTAATTTCGATACTGATCAGTACCGGTACTCCAAAAAGCAAGTACCGGTACTTTCGATACTTTCGATACTCGATATCACTCAAAGACTGTCGATGTTTTCTAGTACGATATACATCAATTTCCATGAATAAACACTAGCACTGCGTTCAGTTTCACTTTTCTATTTAGATTTCTATTTTTTAACGAATTATGAACCTAGATTTAACAACGTTCTAATTAAATCCAAAAATTTTAAGTATTACGATTAGGTACGTAGTTTGTGTTGATTTTTTTATGATTATTCGATTAATCTTAGCTCGTTCTGATTGTTGTTTGCAAGTGGGTGGATTGAAAAGTTCCGCGACCTAACCAAGAAAACAAAGTTCAATATTTTTATAATTATTTAAAAAAAGTACTCCTTCCATTTATAAGTAAGGCCGTAAATGATTATTTGCGAAATTGTATTCTCATCTACTCTGTAACCATACGCGAGGATCGCTAATTGGCTTCTCTGATAACCTATATATTACATAGAATTTAAGTTTTAATAAGCTGTCGGTCTTCCTAAAATAAATAAATAAAATATCTAATTACACATTCTTCGACCTCTTCATTCGATGAAAAGTTTTGGCCGCCGACTTGTTATTTGAGGTTTGGGAACAGATGAAAATCTAAAAGTCAAGACGAAATCAGGAGAATAAGCTTCGTAGAAACCGCAATCTTGAATTTGAGGCATGGATTCAATCCATCCAGATTAAACAAGATTTTCTATCTCAGTATCTTGGGCATTTCTCTTTAATTTCTTCTAACGAACGACGCAAAAGGGTTAAGTAATATGCCGAGCTAATGGTTTCGCCCTTAGCAAGGTGGTCTACCATGACGACACCCTTAGCATCTCACCCTTTTCCACAGTGGTGAACTCAAATTACATCTGTTATCTAATCTGCTATAAAAATCTTGAGGCTCAGCCTCAAACGTGACAATACAGTCGCAAGATTTTGTGAGCTCAACGCACTTTTGCTCATCTGAGAGCAACATGGGGACCAATCTAGCTGAGACCTTAGAAAATCCAAGTTAATTGACAATTATGTTTTATGTATGTTTATAGGAGATGGTCAAAGTGTGTGCAATCTTCTTGATGATTAGTTTTAGCTAATGAGATTACACACCTTTTCATTGTTTTCCTTAGTCGTAGACGTCTGAGGCCGCCCAGACCTAGGGCATCTCTCTCTAGTCAGGTTTGAATTTTGTGACCCACTTCTTTAGAGTCGTAGGTTTAGGATAAGGATTTATTTTCATGTTGTTTTCATATCATCAAAAAATTCTTTGATGATCGCACGTTTACTTTAAAACCAGAAATACTACAATGACAAAATTTTGGATTGTGACAACCAACAAACATATAAATAAAATGGGGGTAGTATAAAAAAGATATAATAACTACACTTGGTACTTCTGTTCTAAGTAAATACCTACATATGAATTATTGATTTAGTTAGATAACATAGTTTGTTACTGTTCATTCCAGTTGTCGATTCATTTGATGATTATTATATAATGCTTGATCTCTCACCTATTCTGATTGTTGTGTGTTAGTGATATTATTGTTCTAAATCATATAAAAAAACGAATAATCTTAAGTTATTTTATGTACTACAGTTTTTGTTTCATTTTACGGCTATACAGTTAGTTAATTTAAGATAATTAGCTCAGTATCGAAAGTATCGAAAGTACCGGGAATTACCGGTTCTGAGCCAGTATCGGCCGAAAATTACCGGTACTGAGAAAAGTATCGATACTGCATGCCCTAATAAGTACTTATAATATAATAACACCCAGACAGAGAACAAACATCTATGTTCATCACACAAATGTTTGTTCTGTGTGGGGATCGAACTCACGGCGCAAAAGGCAGAGCTACTACCAACCGAGCTGTGAAGGGTGTCAATTTATAGATTTATACAGTACTATCTGTCGTTTATTTTGCTAACGGAATAAGTACCAATTGTTATAATTAATATTTAATGTAATTTTTCCTGTTTTTTTCTGGATTCGTTCATTTTTTCAACCCCATTCCAAAAAGTATGCTAATAATAGCCTATATGCTAATCCAGGTGACAAACTATATTTGTTCCAAGTTTCACCTCAATCGGTTCAGTGGTTCGGGCGTGATTGAGCCCCAAACATCAAAACGTAACTTTTGCATTTACCTAAATTATTAATTTTATCTATATTTCCTAAAACCTAAGTTCATGATAGTTATTTCGATATTATAAACTAGATGTCTAAAACTCCAACAAAATTGTGTTTTAAAACATAAAAGTCGTTGAGTAATTTGCTCTTAAAATAATGATGATCCATCACACTGACGCATTCGGTTAAATCACTAGCTGACTGAAATCCTTCTTATAAAAAAAAATATGTGTATAAATCCAGAGAGGGGCTATAAGATCGGAACTCGCACTTTCACATCACTACGCACTCACTGCTTCCGTTTTTAAAAAATATCACTCGCGTTTTTTTTTTAATTTGCGTTCGCGCGGCACAGGCTCTGTCGTTCAACTAACGTTATGCCATACATGGCCGCTCTCTGTCATCGGCCAGATAATGGTATTAGGGTACCGTGCATGCGTAATTTCTTTATTGTGATGTTTTCTCAAGGTTATTATTGAAAAGAGATGAACATTCTAGTTTTTAGACACTGTAAAAGGTTACGTCTAGTGGTTTTGACGGCTGTTTTTTAAAGTGACTTTTTTTAAACTGATCCGGATTATATTACTGAATAAATACCGTTTTTATTTGGATTTTTGAAATATTTTTGTGTCTGAGGTCAAATACTTATACAAATATATTGTATACCAAAAGAAAAAACGTTATTGCTTCTGCCATGAAATAAATGAAATCGTACAACACGCAGAACGAACATTTTCCACAACTCAAAGTCAAAAGGTATTTATTCAATTTATCACAATGATCACTTTGACACGTCTTACAGCTAGTTATTGATTCTAGGTGCCAGTTCCTCACGACCAAACCTAGAAGAACATAGGTACAACAAACTTACGGCTCTACTACTCTCTACTTATTCATTGTATGTACATAATATATGTAGGTTTATTATATGAACAGTATGTCTTAGGTAGGTATGCTTATTTTATGTAACTAGGTGTATACTTTCTACGGAACCTTCGTTTAAAATAAAAGCTATTGAAAGCGCCCCCGGTGCAGGCCACATGGGACAGGATTGTCAAAACTTTCAACACGTGCGCAGCAGCCGGCGCTCGCTATATTTAGATGTAACTTGAATTTAGCTGTCACGATTTGAATACGATATTTTACTGATTGTAACTGTTTTTGGTTACTATACTTATAAAAGTAATAAAAAATTATATTCATTTGCCTAGAGGTAAACGTATAACTTTACTTATAGCATGTTTAATAATCAACTACTGATATAAAAAAGACGTTCGTGAATTTTATCTCAGAATACTAATAACTAAAACAGAGATATATTTTTAATCACCTTGATGAAGATTTTTTCAAATAGAGCTGAATTAATTTCGATAAAATTATGTGTCTCTAAATATCAAACAAAACTCATCAATTTATAATTGGGCGCAAACATGCAGTCAAATTGAGAATATCCTCTTTAGAAGTTGATTAAAAAAAGATTTTTTAACATGTTTCTAAGTCGAAGTTTCGGCAGTGGAAACTCGCAGTAAGTTTAGAACAAATCGTGACGTCTAAATGGTAGCTTCCCGAAGTGACACATGAGTCAGACTTCCGAAAAATATTTACTTGAATCGTTAGTCTTCTAATGGAGTTCACAGACAATATATGAAGGTCCTACGTGTACTTGAACCTAGTGAAACTGACCTGTTGTTATTTTTTTATACAACTAGCTGATGAAACAAGATGGGCCACCTGGTGTTAAGTGGTAACCATCACCTATGACAAAGCATTGCCTCGTAAGTCACGCACAATAGGAACGTTCCCTACGATGCACTGCCCTGCGTCCATCAACTTGAGGCATACAGATGTTAAGCCTCATGTGCCTGTAATTACACCGGCAACCACACTCTTCAAACCGAAACACAGCAACGCTGCTTGGCGGTAGAAAAAGGCATGGTGGCAGGTAATCTACCCCGGACGAGCCCTTCACAAAGATCTCTACTACTCTTTGTGAGTATAGGACGGAGACGCGGGCAGCACCTAGTTTATAATAATTGGTAGAACTTTTAAGTAGGTACAGACAGACTGTATTTGTATTTTTATGTTTAGACCTAATTTTGACGGCTTTAAATTATAATACCTACTTTTTGTGTCTTGTGTAAACCGATACCTAATCAAATAATCAGTGACCGAATCTTGCCGAACAATCAGGTACCTAGTTACCAACCTACATAGTAATATTACGAGTAGTGTGCTAATGACACTACTTTGTCAAAGACACACACAGGTGGTTTCAAGATCAAGGGGATGTATCGACCACGAGCAAATCGGCTGGTCAATTAAATAACAGACGCCCGCGCCGCCGCAGTAAAATGTGTCGTTGCTTGTTCATGAAACTTCAGTCAGAAACGTCAGAATTTGTCTGTGTATCTCTATCGCGTCTTCATAACTCATACTCATACTTGGGGTACTGGCTCGTGTTTCGTTTCTTCTTTTTTTTTAATTTATTTTAAAGGCAAATGTTAATTTCTTTTTCTCTCCGTTTAAGACACCTGTCCGTCATTCGACAAGACAGACAATCTTGCCAGTGTCAAGTGATATAGATTAATTACTTTATAGTCAAGTAGACCGTCATTTATTTAGCTTATAAACAAAAAAGACAGAAATTGACGTTTTAGAATTTTTTATATGCCCTGCAGGCCTCGAGCTATCTACACTAATATCATAAAGAGGAAACATTTGTATTTTTGTATTTTTGTATGTAACGAATAGGCTCAAAAACTACTGGTCCGATTTCAAAAATTCTTTTACCATTAGAATGCTACATTATCCCTGAGTAACATAGGCTATACTATATTTTCAAAAAAATCAGGGATCCTTACTAAATCTTCAATAATGTAACCCAAGGTGGGAAACAAAAACCTTACATCGCGTGCGCTGCGAAAACTATTGATGATAGAACAAAATAATATACTACGATTTTGTAGAACACGTCATCATCTACAAAAAATGTCGCGACAGCATATGTCTAACTATTATAGTTATGTCACAATAAGTGTTCTTATATTATAAAAAAATAATTGAAATGCCGCCGCCAGAAAAGGGTCTTTATTTGTACCTTGGTATTAATCCTTATCCAAATAAATCATTTCATAATTAAGACGGTTTCAATACCTATAGATTACTTCCTTCCGGCCGTTTCCACAACTAATTTTCGTAACCAGTTGCGAAAGCGGAAATATCATTCTTTACCCGCAACTGGTTGTGGCAGAAGAGTTTTACCTCTTCTTTCACAACTGACGGTAACGTGTCTACGTTTCACAACCAGTTGCGACAAAAGAATTTATTTTCTTGTTTCGCACCTTCTTTCATGGTAATTTTGCAAAACAAACTACTTCAAGATGATACTGGCCACTTCATCGATCTCTATGAATGACAGAATAATTCTGACATAGTGTATGACATAATTTTAATTAGTTTGTGAATATGTCAACAGTGAACGTGTTTCCAACTTAATCTATAATGGAATTTATATCAACTAAAAGAGGAGGTTTAAAATTGCTGCATGATGGCCACCGATATCACCGAAAGAAAATTTACGTTAATGGTAACTCATTTTGGAAATGTTGCAATGAGGCAATATGTAAGGCGAATATTACATTAAACACTCGGAATGAAATAGTAAAATTTAAAGAACACGATGGTAACTGCGATGTTAACTTTACGAGAAATATTGTTTTAAAAAAGATTGATAATCTTAAGCAGACGACTAGTTGTAATTTTGAATCTATTCAAAAACAATACGAAAAATTAATAAAAGAAATGAAAGATGACGGCCTCGAACTTCTCGGAGAAGTGCCGAAATTCGCAAGTGTCAAGACAGGACTTTTTAATGAGAGGAACAAAGTCATAGGAGCAACAAAGGTACGTTTTGTAAGACCCCACGACGTAATTATACCTACAAGATATCAAAAATTTGTTCTGGCTGATTATATTGATGATGATGATGAGAACAGGATCATAATATTTTGCTCCGCTGAAAATAAAAAAGAAATGAGTAAGTACACTCATTACTTTGCAGACGGCACATTTAAGAGTTGTCCGAAGGGATTCAAGCAACTATACACATTACATGCATTTGACGAAAAGAAAAAGCGCATAAAACCATTGATTTTTTGTCTGATGTGCGATAAAAAAATGAAAAGTTACGAATTATTGTTCCGCTTGATTAAATCCTCTATTCCTTCGTGGTCCCCTACAAAAATTACCCTAGACTTTGAATTAGCAGCAATCAATGCAATCCAAAAAGTGTTTCCAAACATAATTTTTAGAGGGTGTTACTACCACTTTAATCGTAGTCTCTGGAGGAAAGCTAAGGCTCTACAAATAAAATCAAGACCAAAAAAAAGGCACATTGCTAGGTGTATAGGACTAGCTCGCTTACCTAAAGAATTTGTAAATGTGGGATACCAGTATGTATTGAACAAAAGCCCCAACTGTGAAGAAATTAGAAAATTTAATAAATATTTTAACAAACAATGGGTTAAAAAGGACGAAATTCTAAAGGATTGTTGCTGTGAAAAAGAATTTATCAGAACAAATAATAATATAGAAGGCTGGCATTCAAAAATAAATAAATACATTGGTTGCAATAATCCAACGCTAGCTCACTTACTAGATGTTTTAGAGACTGAATCTGAGTCTTACGACTTAAGTAAAGTAATTAATAAAAAAAAGAAAGAATATGAAGAGATAGATCAAGAAATTGATGCAGCTGTTAACGATTTAAAAAAAAAGAAGATATGTGTAGGTCACTGCTTGGAAATTATTTGTCCATATACAATTTAATTACATTGTTGATATTTACTTACTCACTTTTCTATTATGATATTCACGTAACGAAGTTGTGTTTTTGTTAGCAAAACAAGTAATTTAACATATTATACAATACGAATGTTGTACCTATTATATTAATACATCTTTGTTATAGCGAGCAGAACAATAATAATAAAAAAAAAAAATTAAACAGTATTTTATAATTTTTCGTCACAACGACGAAAAATCCGTCTCCTCTAATTGTGAAAATTATCTCACGCAATCAGATGCCATAATACCATTCCGAATAAAAAAAAATATTTCACCTCTACAGAAAATTCTTCATTCGCAACTGGTTGTGAAAGAAGAGGTAAAACTCTTCTGCCACAACCAGTTGCGGGTAAAGAATGATATTTCCGCTTTCGCAACTGGTTACGAAAATTAGTTGCGGAAACGGCCGGAAGGGATTACTTCTTAAATTTTTCAAATCGGACATTCCATTCAAAAGATATGACGAAATTAAAAATGTTAACGGGTCCACGGGTCACGCTCGGGGTGCGATTTCACTCACTCAAGGAGAAGCGCGTGCAAATGTATGAAATAAGTAGACGCGAGGCTCGAACCCACGGTCTAAGTTTATCCTAAAATGTTCAAAAAATTTATGACCACCCATGCGAAGCTGGGACAGGCCGCTAGTCTACACTAATATTATAAAGAGAAAAGATTTGTATTTTTGTTGTTTTGTTGTTTTGTATGTAACGAATAGGCTCAAAAAGTACTGGTCCGATTTCAAAAATTCTTTCACCATTAGAATGCTACATTATCCCTGAGTAACATAGGCTATATTATATTATCAAAAAAATTAGGGATCCTTACTAAAACTCCAATAATGTAACCCAAGGTGGAAAACAAAAACCTTACATCGCGTGCGCTGCGAAAACTATTGATGATAGAACAAAATAATGTAGTACGATTTTGTAGAACACGTCATCATCTACAAAAAATGTCGCGACAGCATATGTCTAACTATTATAGTTATGTCACAATAAGTGTTCTTTTATTATAAAAAAATAATTGAAATGCCGCCGCTAGAAAAGGGTGTTTATTTGTACCTTGGTATTAATCCTTATCCAAATAAATCATTTCATAATTAAGACGGTTTCAATACCTATAGATTACATCTTAAATTTTTCAAATCGGACATTCCATTCAAAAGATATGACGAAATTAAAAATGTTAACGGGTCCACGGGTCACGCTCGGGGTGCGATTTCACTCACTCAAGGAGAAGCACGTGCAAATGTATGAAATAAGTAGACGCGAGGCTCGAACCCACGGTCTAAGTTTATCCTAAAATGTTCAAAAAATTTATGACCACCCATGCGAAGCTGGGACAGGCCGCTAGTCATCTATATACTGAAAATAAAGAGTTTTTGACAGCACGTCAAACAGTAAATTACGCTAGCATGAGGAATTGCTAGCAACGACTCATTTTATTTATACTGTTGTCGCATTGACTCAAAGTTGCATCAGACGTTTCAAAGTGATCCTTGTGATTTTATTAAAAAATCCTTTATCTTTGTCGCAATCGAAAAGAAAACGATGGTCACAGCAAAGATGAATTACTCGCTTCGGTCCGCTCGTGGTCGACATCTTCAGCTCTTCATTCTAAACGGTCTGTACCTCAAATGCATACCGAAACAACTGAAACAGCTTTCATCCCTAGGCACGGTAGATGTCTCCTTTCTTAAGGCGAATATAAGAGCTAATGAACCTCTCGCACGCACGTTTCGACATCTTGAAAGTAATAAAATCACCAAACTCATTTTTGAAAAATCGCAACCAACCATTTTGTGTTTAGAGAACACGTTTTCCTACTCAAAAGTTTGCTTTACTAGTTTTCGTACGTAAGCAAACTTTTTGGTATGAAGACTTGTATCGATCAAAATGAAATTTTTACTAAACTGTGTGCAATGTTTTGATGCACACAAAATGATTGCGATTTTTCGAAAATAATTTTAATGATTTTATATCCTTCAACATATCGAAACGTGCGAGCGAGAGTCACATTAGCTCTTGTCTTCGCCTTAATAGCAAGTCCATGCTATATCCGTTAAATTCTAGGGTCAATGAACTAATCACCCCCAATTAGTGATTGCTATTTAATTTCCAAAGCTATTATCCTTAATTAATATCTTATTTAAATGATCATCTAACTATTTTACAATTCGTGAAATAGTACCAAATATGACATAATATTAATCCCTCTAAATGCGTATTAAATAATAGTTTCAATTTTAAAGGCCAAAGAAAAGATGAACTGTGTGAAAAATGACATGAGTAAGAAAGAAGTGACAGCTGAGATGACGGATGATAGAGTGGAAAGTGGAGATAAAAAACCTGTTTTGCCGACCCCACATGAAGTGGGATATGGACAAGAAAATGATGATAAACTTTATTTCAGACAACTTAGAGATGTAATAATTCAGTTCCGTATTTTTAGGGTTGTCTGTCTGTGCGTCTGTCACCAGGCTGTATCTCATGAACCGTGATAGTTCGACTGTTGAAATTTTCACAGATGATGTATTTCTGTTGCCGCTATAACAACAAATCTACACTAATATTATAAAGAGGAAAACTTTGTATTTTTGTTGTTTTGTTGTTTTGTTGTTTTGTATGTAACGAATAGGCTCAAAAACTACTGGTCCGATTTCAAAAATTCTTTCACCATTAGAATGCTACATTATCCTTGAGTAACATAGGCTATATTATATTTTCAAAAAAATCAGGGATCCTTACTAAAACTCTAATAATGTAACCCAAGGTGGAAAAAATAATCCTTACATCGCGTGCGCTGCGAAAACTATTGATGATAGAACAAAATAATGTACTACGACTTTGCAGAACACGTCATTATCTACAAAAAATGTCGCGACAGCATATGTCTAGCTATTATAGTTATGTCACAATAAGTGTTCTTTTATTATAAAAATTTAATTGAAATGCCGCCGATAGAAAAGGGTCTTTATTTGTACCTTGGTATTAATCCTTATCCAAATAAATCTTTTCATAATTAAGACTGGTTCAATACCTATACATTACTTCTTGAATTTTTCAAATCGGACATTCCATTCAAAAGATTTTAAAAATATAAGGTCACGGGGCGCGTTCTCACCCAGCGCGGGCCCGGGCAAGGCGCGAGTTAGAAGTGACTCGAACCCACCACGGTCTAAGTTTATCCTAAAACGTTGAAAAAATTTATGTCCACCCATGCGAAGCTGGGACAGGCCGCTAGTACTAAATAAATGAATAAAATAAATATTTAAGGGGGCTCCCATACAACAAACGTGATTTTTTGCCGTTTTTATAGATAATGGTACGGAACCTTTCGTGCGCGAATCCTACTCGCACTTGGCCGAGTTTTTCTACTAATAACCTTAAAAACTAAAAAACTGATTAAATAATTATGTCGCTGACTGAATTTATACGACTCTTAAAGATTCCTGATCATGTTCTAGGGTACCTACTTAAATGGTCAAGTGTGTTCTGTAATATAACTTCACTTTGATCTGACTCAACACACAATGGCCAAGAACCTGCAGAACAGTTCTTTGATGAACGATTTCCTGTACGAGGCACGTGTATTGGTAGAATAGAATTTAACCGGTGCCTGGTGACGCAATAAAAATAATTAATCTGCTCCAATGTTGTGGTAGCTTTTGTGTTATAATAATAAAATACAAAATTTAGACGGTAGGTAGCAGGTACATAAGCGCCAAAAGTCAGCTTGTTCGTAAAGTAAGCTAAACGACTAAAGAGAATAAAAACCTCTTTTGTGTAACACGATCCATAAACAAATAGTTCACTGTTTCAACGCTACGCTTTGTTCGAAAAATGTTTTGCCGACCCAACTGTAGAAATTCGAAAATGGAACAAAAAAAATGGCGGGCTGTTAACATTACGTCATCGGATTAAACGCTGCCATTTTTGAGTGAGGTCTATATTTCGTAAAGTAAACTCTATACTTCGAGAATACGGTCGATATTTCATTGCATTTCTGTTTACAATACATATTGTTATGCGACCGTGTGATCTCAGCGCTCAGAGAAATAATTTTAATAACAAGTTATTGATGTATAAATTGTAGTTATAAGCAAACGGACACACAGTCCAATAAATTATCAACTTACTACCTATTGTTCTTCAACTTCCTCAATCATACGCACTGGATGCAGTCGGTACCTACTCGGTATAGAAGTTAAAAAAAAATATAGCGCGGGCAGCTTCAAACTCGGGTGAAAAACTCTTGATAAAAACCAAAGTGGCGGGTTTGCGGATTTTTCAAATAGGTATGCTTTAAATAAGTAGCCCGTAGCCCGGTGACGCTGTCGGCAATCGTCATTAGGTCGAATGCGATTATACAGCATTATAGTCCATTCGAAAAAAAAAAACCCCCGCCCGAACTGTACATAACCACACATAACATAGGTACCTTAAGAAGCTAATAAATTAGATCGTTTATCGAATGAGATCGTGGTAAATGAATATTTTATATCTAAGAGATATAGCAAAGATTTTTCTATTCTATTCTGTATTTTAATTATTCTGCGTCGTCCAATCTGAGAATTTCTGAGCTGATAACGAAGTCTAGCACAATATTTCAGATGAGGTCATACGACCTTCTCGCGTTTTATATGGTGTGTAAACAAAATAAAGCAATCGTTGAGAAAATCTTCAAGAACAAAATCTTTTAAAAGTGTAACTATTAATAGGTATTGTAGGAAGAGGTACTTACCTACCTATGTTATTATTTATTGTATTAAACAATAAACAAGACTATTTACAAAGAAAATAACAATGAACAGAAGTACCTTTAATATATAAAAATAATATATAAGTAATAAGTATATACCTATTTACATAATGTACAAAATACCTACACAGAAACAGTTGAGCTATCTGCAGACCGTTGCGATCGATCTAGAGATTATTGTAGGTATTCAGGGAAATACATTTTTAACGACATGTACAAACGGAGAGCACTTGTTTTTTTTTGTTTTAAATAAAACTGGCCAATTACGAGTGGACGCGCGCACGATCTGTTCCGTACCATTATCTATAAAAACGGCATTATCTTTATCATCATCTGTGAAAATTTAACTGTCTAACTATCACGGTTCATGAGATACACGACTCACGCCTGGTGTCAGACGGACAGACAGACAGACGGACGGACAGCGGGGTCTTAAGTAATAGGGTCCCGTTTTACCCTTTGGGTACGGAACCCAAGAAACTAATTTTCTGGAGATTGATAACTAATTTAAAGTGTATGTTGACTTGTGGCCCAGTGACATTGCGGACCATGTTATACTGACGTTTAGGTCACTGCCAGTTTCCCAGTCACCCGTCCATAAAGGCGACGCGGGAGTGTCGCTGGGTTGTTGAGTGGGTATACCGGGAGCGGAAAACCGGGGAGTCCCACATATCCTCTCCATCCTACAATGGGGGGGAATGCGTAAAGCATTTTTCCCAGCATCAAAAAAAAAGGATTTTTTTATCATGCTTCAAACAGCTAGGTACTTACCTTAGGTACCTTACTACTAGGTACTTTATACCTACTTGACCTTACTACTAGGTGTATGTATGTATACTAGGGCATGCTCCCGGTACTGATCAGTATCGAAATTACCGGGAATTTCGATACTGATCAGTACCGGTACTCCAAAAAGCAAGTACCGGTACTTTCGATACTTTCGATACTCGATATCACTCATAAACTGACGATGTTTTCTAGTACGATATACATCAATTTCCATAAATAAACACTAGCACTGCGTTCAGTATCACTTTTCTATTTAGATTTCGATTTTTTAACGAATTATGAACCTAGATTTAACAACCTTCTAATTAAATCCAAACAATTGTAAGTATTACGATCAGGTACGTAGTTTGTGTTAATTTTTTTATGATTATTCGATTGATCTTAGCTCTTTCTGATTGTTGTATGAAAGTGGGTGGATTGAAAAGTTCGCGACCTAACCAAGAAAACAATGTTCATAACAAACAATTTTTATTTTTATTTAAATAAAGTACCTACTCCTTCCTATAATTAAGACCGTAAATGTTTGTTTGCGAATTTTTTTCTCATCTACTCTGTAACCATACTAAATAATATGCCGAGCAAATGGTTTCGCCTTTAGCGAGGTGGTCTACCATGACACCCTTAGCATCTCACCCTTTTCCACAGTGGTGAACTCAGATTACATCTGTTATCGAATCTGCTATAAAAATCTTGAGGCTCAGCCTCAAACGTGACAACACAGTTGCAAGATTTTGTGAGCTCAATACGCTTTTGCTCATCTGAGAGCAACATGGGGACCAACCTAGCTGAGACCTTAGAAAATCCAAGTTAATTGACAATTATGTTTTTGTATGTTCATAGGAGATGGTCAAAGTGTGTGCAATCTTCTTGAGGATCAGTCTTCGGTCTTCCCTAATGAGATTACACACCTTTTCATTGTTTTCCTTAGTCGTAGACGTCTAAGGCCGACCAGACCTAGGGCATCTCTCTCTAGTCAGGTTTGAATTCTGTGACCCACTTCTTTACAGTCGTAGGTTTAGAATAGGGATTTATTTTCGTGTTGTTTTCATATCATCAAACAATTATTTGATGATCGCACGTTTACTTTAAAACCAGAAATACTACAATAACCAAATTTTGGATTGTGACAACCAACAAACATAGAAATAAAATGCGGGTAGTAAAAAAAAGATATAATAATACCTACAGAATTATTGATTTAGTTAGATAACGTAGTTTGTTACTGTTCATTCCAGTTATTGATTCATTTGATGATTATCCTTTTAAGCTTGATCTCACCTATTCTGATTGTTGTGTGTAAGTGATATTATTGTTCTAAATCGTATAAAAAAACGAATAATCTTAAGTTATTTTATGTACTACAGTTTATGTTTCATTTTACGGCTATACAGTTAGTTAATTTAAGATAATTAGCTCAGTATCGAAAGTATCGAAAGTACCGGGAATTACCGGTTCTGAGCCAGTATCGGCCGAAAATTACCGGTACTGAGAAAAGTATCGATACTGCATGCCCTAATGTATACCTACTTGTAAAAAAAAATAGCATATTATACCACATTTTGCAGTTTCTATCAGTAAGTAATAGTTTTTTTGTATGGAGACTCGTGTCCATAAAAGCCTGACGTTACGAAAAAACGAAATAGGAAAAATGGTAAACATAACTCAGACTTGGGTACAGGTTGCCAACCTATCGACCGCAGCTATAATACGTTTCCACGCGATATTTTTCTTCATAAAGAGAACTGGCATTTTTTCGTTTGAAAAAATCTATTGGTGCACAATTCGAACCCAACCTTGGGACCAAGGCGATGACGCTCTTTACAAGACCACCGTGAGTTTGGTCGGTGACGTCATTATTTCTCATTTTATAATCGCATAGCAAATCTTGACTCAAGCGGCATATCGCTTGGAATGAAGGTTGGAAAGGCCTTGGACTCCATGGCGGAGACAGGCGCTGATGAGAACTTCAGTTTGATTGCTTCAGATAGATATTCTCGAAAATCCCTCCAACCCACATCTACTGACCAGGAAAACCCTCAAAGGATTAGTTTTTTTTTTATACAACTATCTGGATTCTAGATGGAACAAGCAGATGATAAGCATTGCCTCGCAAGTGCCGCACGATAGGAACGTTCCCCACGATCCACTGCCATTTTTTTTTTTTTTTTAGATTTTAGCCTCATGTGCCTGTACTGTTACACCGGCGACCACACTCTTCAAACCGAAACATAGCGTTGCTGCTTGGCGGCGGAAGAAGGCGTGGTGGTAGTATGCACCCGGACGAGCCACACACAAAGAGCTCTACTACTCTTGAAAGTAGTACTACTCTAGTATTTATTCAATTTAATTACAAGACAAGGATCCTTTGACAAGGACAGGACAAGGAACGTGTTCTTCTTCGTCTTCTTGTCGTGTCACTAGTTTCTTTCGAAACAGTGTGATGAAACGATTTAAGTGCACCTGAAAAGACTCTTTTCGAGCACTTGACACATGTTTTAGATTGTTTCAGGTTTTACGACATGCAGGTTTCTTCACGAGGTTTTCCTTCACCGTTTGAGAGACTTGCACTGTGCACATACATTTTTAAACCCACGACCTTAGGATCGGAAGCCGGGGCCGCTACCACTAGTCCACCAGTGCTCTCTACGTCTTAAAGCTAGGTGAGAACATATACTAGGTGGAACATACACCTAGAGGTGTATGTTCCACGCGACCAAGCCCAGAAGAACAGCCAACAAACTTATAAGTAAAGCTCGTGTGAGGTCAGTGGGTTACTTAGCGCATTCGATAGCTACTCTACAAAGGTTAAGGTCTTTAGCAACTAAACACTAATTTGTATATTTTAATAAAATGTTTTGCCTACATATTTGCTAACTTTTTTAACAGGCTATTAGGGTCACGGGACTAGCTAATTACCCTGATGTTCAGTTTCCTCTGCCTTTGCACTAGCTCACACCACACGCCCGCCGAGAGCATGCCCTATGTGTCATACTCGAAACGAGACTTGGCACCTTAGTCTCAGAGCAAGGGCGTCGCCAGCCCATGGCCCAGGAGGGCCAATTAATATTATCGAGGATGAGAAAAAATATGAATTGTAGGTACAGTCAAGAGCATGAAGCTTTACAGCTTGTACTCGAGTCTTTGCCTCTATGGCGATCGTAATAAGAATGGTTCCAACTTAGGCCTTAGGACTTTGGTTTCTTTGCAGTTGGCTACATTTTTTCTCTCTCTGGGGGGGCAGCTGCCCCTACCTGGCCCCCCTTGGCGACGCCCTTGTCTCGGAGTGCAACGCTACGTAGGACGCGTGCCCTGAGGTAATGCGGTTGTTATAGGCCTGCTTAACATCAAGTGGGCCATAATGGATCATCAATTTTTCATTCAAAAGTGATCTTCCTCATCCACGTAATTAGGTACTTCTTTGTTAATATCACTCCAGAAGCCCAAGATACATGATTTACGCCTAGTTTGGTCTTAGCTGGTAGGTATAACGTCTCAAATAGATTAGTACATCTTAGATTAATTCTGCTATACCTATGAAAAACGAGAATAATATTTTTTTTTATGTTTTATTATATGGCAGTGTCGCCCAGCGACAAAGCCCTTAAAATAAATTAAAAACTAAAATTGAAATAGATGAGTACAAGACATATTATCTTGTACTCATCTATTTAAATTTTTCTGGTAAATAAATTTTATCATTAAAAAAAGACTGCAGATTGGAAAAAACCTCAAGTTTTTACTAGTTGCTACTGCCTCAGGGAACAAAAGGCCTTATCTTGACACTGAGCGTAGGGTAAGAACACAATGTTATCGGCCCTACCCTGGACGTTGCTAAAAGGTCTGCATTCCGACATTGTGATAATTTTAACGGCCGATAGGTGACGCCATGCCCGTTGCTTAGTTGAAGAAAAAAAAACGTAACCTTGAAATATAATCAACTAACATTCGACCGCGGTTCTGCTCTCGTGGTACCCGGATAACAAGTAGCCGTTATGTGTTTTCACTCTCTGGATTCTCTCATTCTCTGGATCACCATCATCTACCAATTGCAGTCCACTGTTGGACATAGGTCTATACTATAGGTTTAGGTATCCACTGATGATGAAGATGGAGGGACGAACGAAAGATAATTAAAAATAAATATATTAAAATAAAAAACTAGTTAAAAATATTTTCTTTTAAATGTTTTTTATGTGATTTTATAAATTTATTTTAAATTAAGGAAAGCGAAGTCGGACACTGCAGGCTTTTCTTTTTCGTGTCGTGTCACTTTTCTTCAAAACAGCGCGGTGAAAGGATTTTAAGTGCGCCTCAAAGAGGCTCTTTACGAGCACTTGACACATGTTTTAGATTTTTTTATTTCTATGACATGCTGGTTTCCTCACTATGTTTTCCTTCACCGTTTGAGAGTACTCACATTGTGCACATACATGCGCAGGCTCTTGATATCTAGTAGGTAGTTCACCCACAGTAACTGAGATATTGCATTGTTTTTAGAGTAAAGAAAGAAAGAAAGAAAACTCGTTTATTCATCCACCACCGTAAAAAATTACGACGACGTAAGCTCACCTCAGTACCTGAAGTCAAAGTTTTCCTACCTTTCGGACAGTCACGATCGTAACTTAAGGTCCTCAGACACTCTCTGCCTATCAACTCCCAGACATTCCTCTGACTATCGAGGAAATTCATTCGAGGTGGTGGCTGTGGGTTTGTGGAATGCACTTCCCCTAAGTATTAAAAAGACGTCTTCAAAACCCGCTTTCAAACGCCTTGTCCATGATCAGTTGATCACTACTTTAATTCTACCACGTGTATATCTACACTAATATTATAAAGAGGTAAACTTTGTATTTTTGTATTTTTGTATTTTTGTATTTTTGTATTTTTGTATGTAACGAATAGGCTCAAAAACTACTGGTCCGATTTCAAAAATTCTTTCACCATTAGAATGCTACATTATCCCTGAGTAACATAGGCTATATTATATTTTCAAAAAAATCAGGGATCCTTACTAAAACTTCAATAATGTAACCCAAGGTGGAAAACAAAAAACCTTACATCGCGTGCGCTGCGAAAACTATTGAAGATAGAACAAAATAATGTACTACGATTTTTTAGAACACGTTATCATCTACAAAAAATGTCGCGACAGCATATGTCTAACTATTATAGTTATGTCACAATAAGTGTTCTTTTATTATAAAAAATTAATTGAAATGCCTCCGCTAGAAAAGGGTCTTTATTTGTACCTTGGTATTAATCCTTATCCAAATAAATCATTTCATAATTAAGACGGTTTCAATACCTATAGATTACTTCTTAAATTTTTCAAATCGGACATTCCATTCAAAAGATATGACGAAATTAAAAATGTTTACGGGTCCACGGGTCATGCGCGGGGTGCGATTTCACTCAATCAAGGAGAAGCGCGTGCAAATGTATGAAATAAGTAGACGCGAGGCTCGAACCCACGGTCTAAGTTTATCCTAAAATGTTCAAAAAATTTATGACCACCCATGCGAAGCTGGGACAGGCCGCTAGTCATATATATGTATATAGTATGTGTAATATATAAATACATCTATATTTATTTTTATTATTTTGTAGTTTAAATAGTATTTTTATTTATTATATTTTGTAGTATAAAGTTTTGTGTTAGTAAATGTAATACCAAATTGTCTCCTTTAGTTTTAAGCACGCCAACCTCTTTGTTTTTCACCTGTCAAGGTTGGCTGGTAGAAAATGCTATGTAGCTTGTTAAAACTTTGTTTGGTTGGTGCAATAAAGAATTAAATAAAAAAGTTTGGCTCGCCGTATATCATAACATTACATAAACATTCATAGTGGTCCTTGTGATTGTACTGAATAAAGACCGTTTTGATTTTGGTTTTGACTACATTTCAGATTTTTTAGATTAACTCAAACATATCTAATATATAACAAAAAACTCAAATTCATCAAACAAAATATTATTAAAACCGTTCACTATAAAACAATTATAGTAACTAGTAGAGCTCTTCGTGTGTGGCTCGTCCGGGTGCGTACTACCACCACGCCGCCTTCTGCCGCCAAGCAGCAACGCTGTGTTTCTGTTTGAAGAGTGTGGTTGCCGGTGTAATTACAGCCACATGAGGCTCAACATCTTTGTGCCTCAAGTTGATGGACGCAGGGGAGGGGACGCATCGTAGGGCACGTTCCTATCGTGCGTGACTTACGAGGCAATGCTTTGTTATAGGTGATGGTTACCACTTAACTTTCCGTATCGGTATCTCTATCGCGTCTTCATACAAAACCCGCAATGAGCACGGAACAAAAACGTAAAACGAAAAACCAAATATGGTAAGCAAAACTCATACTTGGGGTACAGGTGGGCCATCTGCTTGTTCCATCAGCTAGTAGTATAAAAACAAACACAATGTTTGGACTAGCCTCAGACTACTTTACACTTTTAGTCAGATTGATGGATGCAATGTCACTTGCTCTGTAAGGTAGGTAAGGTACCTTATACCACTGGAACCTCAAAGTCAAAAGGTATTTATTCAATAAAATCACAAGGATCACTTTGAAACATCTTAAAGCTAGGTGACTCTAGGTGCCAGGTTCCATGCTACCAAAGCCTAGAAGAACAGGCAACAAACTTACGGCTTGGTTCCTACCGTTCTTTTGTATGATCCTTTTACAACCTTTTACCTATAAAGCGATCCTTGTTATTTTACTGAATAAATACCTTGTGACTTTAACTTTGACCTCCGACCAATCCAATTTTCCTCAATTCATACAAAAAATTAATGAGTAGCAGGAAGAGATAATCATATACCTACAGTTTCTATTATTAAAATAACTGCCCAGGGAATTACTGATTAATTTTATTTCTTGTTTGCCTGTAAAGTTAAGGATAAGTAGGTATACAGCTATACTATTACCTACTGTAACGGCCGGTTTCTGAAAGCCTGACTTGACATCAGATTAGTTTTGATCGAGCTTTCGGAAACCCACCGTAAGTCAGTTTATGTACAGTGATCTCCATTGTGAACTGAAAGTCAACACAGCCAGTATCTACTACTACCATGCTTATTTCTGCCGCTAAGCAGCTTTGCTGTGTTTCCTTTTGAAGGGTGTGGTTGCCACATTACAGGCACATGAGGCTTAACAAATGTATGCCTTAAATTAAAGGATGCAGGGCAGTGCATCGTAGGGCACAATACTATTGTGCATGACTTGCATGGCACTGCTTTGTTATTGGGGACGGTTAACACTTGACATCTGGTGGGCCATCAGCAAGTAGCATTAAAATAAAATTAAACATGCATAAAAGCCAAGATATTTAATCAACAATATTTTTCTAGAATTGATTTACTTTGTGAGCGGTCTGGTCCGCAACTAGGCCATAGGCCCTTTTGATGTGATGCTTGAGTAGGTACATTTAACTATTTGTTTATTTGTTTTCATTTGAAAATATAAGGAACTGGCTAGGATGAGTTTCAGGTTAAGAGGAGTCTTCAGGATTAGAGAAATTCGGGAAGCAGGATAGGTAGGTACCTGTGAGAGGAAAAATAAATTTAATTTCTATGAAAACAACTGAAAAAAACATACTTAAACAAAAGATTGAAAGACGTACTATTGAAGCATATCAATACCTAACTATATATAGCCGTGGAATGGAACATTCGAAATTCAAATTTCGCATTGCATGCATTGTTTATTTTCGTTGCGCTCGGAAATATGCCGCGTGTACGGAGTGCTACTTTCGTGGTCAACTTTCGCATCACTTTTATAGGTGAAAATAACATTAAAACTTATTTAAAGTTTCCAAAAACGTTTATAACTTACCGTAGACCAGGTGCAAGTAGTCTTCGTCACCACAAAATCCAAAATAAGGCTGAAATCGCAGTTTTTATGAAGCACTCACTTTTTTCATAACACTGTCTTGTAAACACTCGTTTCAGCACAATTAACACATAGAAAGTACAAATTGCAAGAAGGCACTGTTGTTGCAGCACTTATAAATAGTTTGGGAAGTTTTTAGAGAGTTTTTGGCTAAAATTACGTCGGCATTTCAAGTTAGAAAAAGTTAAGTTTTGACAACTCTTTCTTTGTTTGACAGCTCCAAGTGCTTCAACGAGATGCGAACGAAGGCGAAGGCTTTCTCGTACGAGATTACTTGGCGCGGTCGAACCGGTCCGAAATGCGCTTACCTTACCTACCAACCAACCTGTTTTTTATTTCGAATTGACAAAATCTGCTGGTGTAATCGTATGATATGACAACTGCCTTACCGGGCCTGCCAACCTACCCTATCAAAGTTTCGTTTTAAGTTAGCGTTCAACCAAAAACTTTACACTATTCTTTTTTGTTTAAGGACACTACGGAAGTCTCTCATCAAAGACACTCATCTTAAATCCTACATATATAGGCCTCGACAATTAAGCTAAAAATACATTCTTTATAAAAAAACCAGACTTCGTCAAGACTGAACAACGGGTGTTCACTACTAAGAAGACATTAAAACATAATCTTGTTTCCATCCTTTTAGTTTGGGCGGTCGGGATTTTTAATTTTTTTAATAAAGATTTTATTTTTAGCTTATTTGTCGAGGCCTATAAATGTAGGATTTAAGATGAGTGTCTTTGTAAGCGTTCTAATTTCTCCATAGACTGCTGGTCAGAAGAAATTCATAATATGAGAACAGTGTTAGATAATGGATGTGGATGGTTATAGGTAGGCCAAAGAAAGGATGGATGGAATGTGTGAAAGATGACATGAGTAAGAAAGCAGTGAGCACCGAGATGAGCATTGCCAATGATTGCATAAGCCAAAGAAATCAGTGAGTTAGGCATTTTGCAAAAAGGCGTAAGAAGCCCACCAGGGTCTAATTATTGGACCCGGTGGGCTTTAGATACTACAAGTTTTACTTTGTCTTAGTTATAGCAACAAATGAATAAACAAACGAAATTTTGAAGTTCTTTGTTGGGGTTTAAAACCTTAAAAAAGGAGGGTAATAAACCCTCTTCGTTACTACCCCTATTAATTGTTAAGGTATCGAGCGGAAGGATTAAAAAGTACAATTATATTTCCCGTTAAAGCCACGAAACAACTCTTCTAAGTATTGGTATAATAATAGGAAAAAATACAATATAGAAAAATTAGCATTTTAGAAGTTCGATAACAGATTAGAAATCAGGTATCGTCGGCGTCCGCATTTCGGACCGGCCGGCACCGGTCAAGCCGCGCGGTAACCAATTGCATTCCAAACATATTTTTTCCCGCCACAACAAACCGGTCTTGCCGCACCCTTCCCGTAACAAAAACAAGTTAAGTCTACATTGCTTTTTCTTTTCTCCTGTTCTTGGAATCAATAGTTTTGGAAACGCAATGTATAGTGAATAGTGTAATGATATGCGTTCATTTTACTTGCAGTAAAAGTATGCACAGCCATTGCTGTTTGAGTAACGTAAATTATACAAAATGTAACGATGAATACGGCAATGTATGGGAATGTTATGTAAATGAAGAGTTGTGATTGGAATTTCGTTAAACTCGAGGCTTGTCAGGTCGAATGGCAGGTTGGCTACCTACTTCCAATCGAAATTTGATACCACGATCTAGCTAAAATCCAATCTTACCTGACTTACGAGATCATTGAATTGGAACTAACTAATACTTCAATTGGAGCTCATGATAAATCTAGGTAGTATTGGATTTCGATATTTTATTATATTTGTCATTTTATCAAACACATACCTATGAGACTTTTAACTTGGCAATCCTTAAAATCGCCCTGGAACTCTGAGAACTCTGGAACTCAGCTACTAGCTGGTACCTACCGATTCTCCTAGTTTTAGGGCCGGTTTCACCATGCTCTGTTAGATTAACAAAGGATTTAAGGGTCGTTAAATATGTCAAAATGTACGCGTTTGACAGCTAAGGTTAGATTTAACGGTCTTTTAATCCTTGATTAGTAACTAACAGAGCATAGTGAAACCGGCCCTTAAGATGCCCAAACGATCTTAACATAGGTAGGTACCTTTCTCTACTCTCATCACTATGTTTTCTTTCACTTCAAATTTACATTTGACTTTACAAACTAAAGCACTAGGTGGCCTGAGCAATTGAACGTAGGTACTATCTATACAAACAAGGAATTGAATAGGCTGTGGTTGTGAACCCCTGCAACTCTTCAGCGGCAAAACTCAGGCAAAAGTGTATTCAATCAAATCACAAGGATCACTTTGAAACATCTTAAAACTAGCAAAACTCATACTTGGGTTACTGTCGCTAGAAATTCTTCCACTTTCGGAATGTAACTAAAATAGGTTGCAACACTAATCATGGCAACTCAGTTGAAAGAATATAGGTGAATTCCCGACAAGTCTCAAACCTACAGTTTAGTTAAGTCCCTGTTTTTTTGAATAGGCACATGGTTACTTATCTATTTCTGTCTCTAGCTCGCGGGGCCTACTTGTAAATAAAAGACAAGACAGTAAATTATTGTAAATTCATTTATTTATTCTTTGGTTTGTCATGATTCAACTTATCACGGTAACCTACTCCTATAATATTATATTAAAACGATGTCAACCGCCAATTTAAATCTACATATCTACATTTTTTTAAAATATAAAACCACTGAATGCACCCTAGATGACAAGTTACAAACATTTTTGATTTTCGTTTGTGATTTTTCATAGGAGGAGGATTTTTCACATTCAGTTAGTTTATTTCAAAAATGATTATAAATGCATTAGCTGTTGTCATCGTCTTAAGTCCTTGTTTTTATCCGTCAAATATAAATATTTTCCATAACATGAATAACTTAATCTTCAATATGAATAACTTTTTCTAAGGAACCAACGAAAAAAAACAGCTGTTTCATACAAAAGTTCAAAACCTACCTGGTTAAAATGTATGAAACAGCTGTTTTGTTTTCGCGTTCAGTGTTGGTTCCTTAGAAAAAGTTATTCATATTGATGGGTACTTTAGCCCCCTGAAGTTTTAAACCCAAGTATTGGAACACCTTGTATACATAATAACAATAAATATACCTACTGATTAAAAGTCAAAATTAGAGATTTTTTTTTATCTGACGGATACCGTCTATATGGTAAAACCACCCCTTATATACACAAGGATATCTTAAATCTAGACTTAACCGAATAAGTACAATGGGCGGCCTTATCGCTGACATCAATTTCTTCCAGGTACCCTTAAGAGTAGATGCCCTTCTGTAACTACCTATAGACCTTATTTAGATGAAAAGTGCGCTGTTTTAAGAAATAACCAAATTAATAAAAAATACAGAAATGTTCATTTACTTAGTCGCTTGCTGTACAGGGTGTAAAATGGTGGCTCATACAAGCAGAAAGGAGTTATAAAATGCAAGTTCTTTACAACAAACGAAATTATACAAAAAACAACATTATTTTCATTTATACAACATAAACAGATATAAGAATGTAAAAAAACTTACACAATATTTTTTTTGTGTAAATCGTAGAGGAAGCAGTTTTTTTAAACATACTACCTTAAATCATTCATTAAATAAATATAACACAACCCAATATAATACAAAAACAATCAAAGTTAATTAATAGTATAAAACAAAGTCGCTTTCTCTGTCCCTATATCCCTATGTATGCTTAAATCTTTAAAACTACGCAACGGATTTTGATGCGGTTTTTTTTATAGAAAGAGTGATTCAAGAGGAAGGTTTATATGCATAATACAAGCATAATCTCTTAGGGATAACCCACAATAACCGTGCGAAGCCGGGGCGGGTCGCTAGTTAATAGATAAAATATTTACAGTCTCAATAATACTGAACAACAAGACATAATAATATTACTAATAAATAAAATAATAAAAATATTTCAGGCACGATTTGTATAAAATAGATCCATAACACATGAAATATAAAAGGTTTAGAGATTCAGTATTAAAACACACGGTCAATTCTTTTAAATTTTGTAAGAGTAGTAGAGCTCTTTGTGTGTGTCTCGTCCGGGTACGTACTACCAGCACGCCGCCTTCTGCCGCCAAGCAGCAACGCTGTGTCTCCGATTGAAGAGTGTGCTTGCCGGTTTAATTACAGCCACATGAGGCTTAACATCTGTATGCCTCAAGTTGATGGACTCTGCAGTACATCGTAGGGCACGTTCCTTGCGACATGCTTTGTTATAAAGTCA
Source organism: Chloroclysta siterata (assembly GCA_932294275.1). NCBI lineage: Eukaryota > Metazoa > Arthropoda > Insecta > Lepidoptera > Geometridae > Chloroclysta > Chloroclysta siterata. The sequence continues at coordinate 8,177,522 of OW028595.1, forward strand.
AAGTCAAAAGGTATTTATACAATTGAGTCACAAGGATCGATTTAAAACGTCTTAAAGCTAGGTGACTCTAGGTGCCAGTTCCACGCGACCAAAGCCTAGAAGAACAGTCAACAAACTTATAGGTTATGGTTACCACTTAACATCAGGTGGTTCGTAGCTTATTCCAGAAAGTAGTATAAAAAACAGTTGCCTTGTGTCTTATTAGCTGCCTTGTACAGTCAGCTATACTAAGCCTAGTAATAGTTTTCCGTCTGGTAGAACTATACATACGTGATATAACATTTTGAAAATTATGAAGGTAGACGAAATTTGTTCAACATTATTTTTATTTATGTTAGTCTTAAGACGCTGGCAACCGCCAGACAACTTCTTGCACATTTCAAGTGTCTGACGGTTGTCAAACTTTTAATACATTCATAATGACTTATGCTCCAAACTAAGGAATACTGGAACCAGATAGCTGATAGATGACTAATGTAAAAGCAATCTTATAACAGCCTTCACAGCTCACTGGGTAGTAGCTCTGCCTTCTGCGCCGTAGGCCGTGGGTTCGATCCCCACACAGAACTAACATTTGTGTGGTGAACATAGACGTTTGTTCTTTGTCTGGGTGTTATATAATATTATAAGTATGTATTTACAAAAAAAGTATTATATCAGTTATCTGGTTCCCATATCACAAGCTTTGGCTTAGTTTGGGGTGAGATAGTGCTGTGTGGAAAGTCCACCAATATTTATATACCTATATTTAATTATTAATCTTTGTTACAAAGAAATAGCTATATTTCTTAGTAGCTCGCTTGAATCTAGTACTCGGTTAAGTAGCTAGTACTACAGACGTTTCAAGTTTTGCTAGTAAATGGAGCTGGACCTAGTAAATTACTCGCCTCTCAGGAACCTTGGGCGAGTAACTAGAGCTAGATGAAAACTTCAAGTCCAACCTGGCCTTGATGTACCGGGTGAGCTCGCCGTACGGCAATGTTAGGAGAGTCACTGACGCCAGTAGTTGGAGCTAGTAGCTCGCAGTCTAGTCCGGTACCCAGTGCTGTGTCTTCCATAGTAGACAGTAGTGCCCGCTGTGAGATTGGTTCGAGTTGCTTATCTGGAAATTATAATTAAATAATAATTTAGTAGGTAAGTAACTAACGCATTATTTGGATCAGCGGCTGAGAGTCAATATACACGAGAGGTGCGTGGGTTCGACTCCCGAAATAGTTCTAAATAGCAGATAGATAGTAATAAGATAATTAAAAAACAAACCATTTTATAGTATTTTTTAAACTCTCACGATCATACCACATATTGAAGTATTAAAAAAAAATACATCTAAATAAAAAAAATAAAGATAAACGCGATAAATACCCATGTAATACTTCAATAAACCATTTGATGTTGAGCGATTTCATACCTGTTTTGGTTTACAACATTATCTGTGTAAACCAAAAGAAGGGAAGGGGTAGTCAGAATCATTACATTTTCACGAGTGAAAGAGACTAAAATGGGTGACAAATATAAATTTTCTCTGTCAAGTTCCCACTACAGACATTTCCCCTACAACAGATTTTAAAAATAAGTCCTCCTTCCTTCTTTTTGCAGTCGGATATAAATTGTTTTATTTTCAATCCATTTTTTTACAATTTTTTAATATTTTCCGTTCAAATCATGTTTTTTATTCGCATATTCGATTTTATTCAAACATATTTTCATTCGCTTTCTCATCATCATCTTCCTGCCCTTATCCCGCGCTGCATGGGGTCGGCACAACAGGTTTTCTTCTTCCACTCTCCTCTATCATTCCTCATCTCAGTGCTCACTCCTTTCTTACTCATGTCATCTTTCACACAGTCCATCCATCGTGTTTCTTTGGCCTATGTACCTCTCCTGCTAAAACCATCCACATCCATATCAAACACTCTTCTCGTAATATGACTTTCTTCCCTCCTCATGACATGCCCATACATACTCTAATATACTCATTCCTTATTTTATCCATCCTTTGTCACTCCCGCACAACTCAACATTTATTAAGAACATGAGCCCTCATAAATTTGTTAGAAAATTATTCGACCGCAAAAACCCTAGCTCGTAGAAATTTGAACTCTCGACCCTATATTTATGAGGCGAGCGACTCTCCACTACGCCATTCATTCTACAATTAAAGCTACGAATTTTCTCACCGGTATAGGAGCATATCTTTGCAACAGTGGACGGTATCCGCTCCCGAAGGTGGCCACCATGTCTTCGTCTTCTGTACCCGACTTGCCCACTAGTGGGATTATCCCGGTCACCTAAATCATAAATAGGTAATTATAAAATACATTACTGAGTCAGAAAATGGACATAAATGCTTTCATCATCTTCAAGTGTATGCCTCAAGTTGATGGACGCAGGGCAGTGCATCGTAGGGCACGTTCCTATCGTGCGTGACTTACGAGGCAATGCTTTGTTATAGGTAATGGTTACCACTTAACATCAGGTGAGCCATCTGCTTGTTTCACCAACAAGTAGGATAATAAGAGTCCACTTAGAATTTAACAAGCAAGCTATGAAAGCTAAAAACTGGTATTGAACTGGACGTACGTCACGGTTTGCACTCACCTGTGCCTCGTACGGTCGACATACAGCCAGCGGGCGCAGGGTCGCAGCCACGGCTACCACCACGCAGCCCCACGCTGTGCCAGCTACCACCACTCCTGACACACAGCATAATGCTGTCACCTGCAGGTACATATGATAAGGTGAGACTATTATTGATCGAGTGAGCGAAGCAACGAAGATCTTAAAATTAACTTGGGCGATTTGGCATTTTATAGTAGTTTTTAAACTCTCGCGATCATAACACATATTTAAAACACACATTTTTATTGTGTTGAAGAAGTTTTCCATCAAGTCGATATTTACCCCTCTCACGAAGATGGCAAAGCTACTGCGGACACCAAAAGACAGCATACCTCTGCAAATACCTGGTGTGTATAAAGTCGACTGCAGTTGTGCGCCTATATTGGGCAGACTAAGCGCACAATAGCCGAGCGCGTGAAGGAGCACATTGCTGCAGTTAAAAACCGCCAGGTAACAAAATCAGCCATAGCAGAGCACCTTGTGGATTCAGGACCTAATCACTGGATTGAACTACATGAGCCCAAGGTACTGTCCAATGAACGACACTACCACAAAAGGATGATTCGTGAGGCGATTGAAATTAAGAAGTATCCTAATTTCAATCGTGAAGACGGATTCAGACTTTCTTCTTCGTGGAATCCCGTCATTGGTAGGTGTGTACGTCGCGATGTGTTATCGAAGTATGCGGACACTGTCAGTGTTGTGTGTCGTAGTGTGAACACGGACATTATGGTTTCTGACGATCAAGTGAGGGTAGTTGTTGAAACTGCTTCCACTTCTCGACGACGGTAGATCTCAAGTTCAATGCTCCAGTCTGCCCGCGACCACGGCTATTGCAACATAGCTGAAACGTCGGGAAAATAATAAAGGTAAACGCGATAAATACCCGTGTAATACTTTTAAATATTGGCATTTTATGTATGTATGTTTGTCTGGCCATAACTTTCGAACCGTTGATCCGATCTGCATGAAATTTGATAAGTCGATAGCTTGTACTTGAGAAATTTACTGCTGAGTATATTAATGAAATCGGATGTTATGGTGCGTTTAAACGACGCGGGGTAGCACGATCCTACGCGAGCCGATCCGTCTGTGGAGATGTGGACAAAATGGGTCTTCCTTCGTCGCGCGCTCTGTACAATCTGTTTAGATGGCGTGCATTAACACGAGCCGAGCCTTGATGGCGCGCGCGCCTTTGACTCGTGTCGAAAAAACTGACAAGTGATGGATAGTGCGAACTTTGCCGAGCCGCGCCGAGCGTAGTTGTTTAAACGGCGCGCTGAATCACGAGCCATCCCGCTTCCCCGCGTCGTTTAAACGCACCATTACACGTTGCATAGTGTTGATTACCTTGCATTTCTGCTCGTCTAGTCCGTCGTCGATAGTCTGCAGACTCTCTGAGCACGGCGCCAGCTTGCTGCAGTCCAGCCGCGCCGTCTGCTGCCCGTCGGCCCACTGGTACACGCACACACCTGCACAAATGTATGAAAATATGAATAAAAGTATGTAACGCAGGTTTACGCAAAACAAAACTAGATGCCACCACTAGTAGATTAGAACGCGCTATCGTTGCGTTTTGCTATCTGAATGACTTCGATGTAGATTTTGAAATGTATAGAGCGTTCTAAAGTAGTGTAATGCGGATGCGGATCAGGGCATTAATTCTTAGAACATTGAAACGTTCTCGCTAGTGATTATAATGTAACAAAATTTAAAGAGTACCGGGTTTCCATATTGGACTTTAATAGTAACACATTTTTAATTTTGTCGTATTATAATCACGTACTTCTATCAGAGACTACCAGGCGGCGCTACTGTACATACGATTAGACTTTTTACTGTCATTGGAATTGGACTGGCAGGCAATGTCATACTGCAAGAGAATTTAAAAAATAAATTCGCCGGTTTGTTTTGATCACGTCAATTTCGGTTTTCGCTTTGGATTGTTCGTTTGGGTCGAGTCGCCAGTTTATTAATTGTGTATTCCTTCCGTAAATTCGTTGAGTTGAGCCCTCGCTCCTCCGAACTACGTCAACTGTACTTTTTGTGTTGTGTTTCGTTTACCTCTATTTGAGACAGTGACTCTACAACAAGACTTCTATTTTAGCTTTTAGTGCCTTTTGTGTTGTTTTTCGTGTACATTTGATAAGACTCTGAGACAGGACTCTTGTTTTAGTTTTTAGTGCCTTCCACCATGTCTAGCAAACGTTGTTGCGTTCCGCAATGTGTGGAAAGTGAAGGTATGTAAATGTACCTTTGTTATGTGTACTTATAACAAGTTTTCTATCAAGAAATCTAACAACCACCCTTCATTTCATAGATCTTTGCTGGTTAGGTATGCGCCTGACAATTCCATAACACATGCATTATATCCTATATGTAGGTATCTAATGAATTAAAGAGTCGCTAAGTGAACACTTGAAGTAAGACTAATTTATAAGCTTAAAAATAGCTTAGTAAGCTATGGAAAGAAAAGTAGCTCACTAGGCTATGGACAGAACTAAAATAAAGAGCCTGGAGTGAAGAGATTTTTTCATTTACTCTCTGTATCTAAATAATAAAAGTAAGTATTATTTACAAAAAAAAAGGATATAATGTATTATATCAGCTATCTGATTCCCATATTACAAGCTTTGGCTTAGATTGGGGCTAGATAGTGCTGTGTGGAAAGTCCATCAATATTTATATATTTATTTGATTCAATAGAATTAATGTTTAAATTAATTCTATTGCCTATTTTATTGATAATCCAGTGAGCTAAGTCTGTTACAACAGACTTAGCTCACAGGATTATCAAGTTAAAGTAGCAGCTGTATTCTCTTCTATGAAGTGAAGACTGCAAATACCCAAACAGTGTATGAATATGAAGCTCACCAATCAGGTGGATTGACAACCTGTAAAGACAGCTGACAAAAACTAGATGAGGAAAGCCAAAGACAGCTCTTTGGAAGTGACCTATGTCCTACAGTGGACCATTATAGTCAGATATGATGTGCTTTCTATAAAATATTTCAAATTATAGTTTATTTAGGTAAGTATATAATAAGTGTTTTTTTTTTACTAATTGTTAATATTCATTTCTTGTTTTTTACAGGTCAACACAAAATTCTTCATTTATTTCCAAACCCTAAAAAAGAGATTGAGCGTTTTCGAACATGGATCTATGCTATAGGTGGAAATATTTTGGGCCTCAGCAATGAATATGTATACAAACACCGCCGAGTATGCCATTCTCATTTCAAAGAAAAATATTGTTGCCGAAACAACAGAATTTCTAACATAGCTGTGCCAACATTACTTATGCCAGGTATGTTGTTTTTTATTTACAAGTATAAAGGCTGGTCATAAAAACAAAAATATATACTTAATTGTTATGTAGAATCAACCTAAAAATAGACCTGAATTAAACTGAATTTGTGCCAGTTAATGTTATTTATCATTGAGGTGTGCTGTGCATGCACAACAATTTATGATTTCAAATTTTAGAAATGATTATTAAAGTACATTAAATAACTGAGTTGGGTTTAATGCTAGGATATTCTATTTCAGGTCCACTGTCTCGACCAATATTTACATACACAGAAACAAGACCACTGAGGGAGATTCAAAATTTACCATGTTCATCAAAAGGTGAACTAACCTTAGGTGAAATTTCACCATGCTCTGTTAGTTACTAATCAAGGATTATCAGGCCGTTAAATGTAACCTTAGCTGTCAAACACGTACATTTTGACATATTTAACGGCCCTTTAATCCTTTGTTTATCTAACAGAGCATGGTGAAACCGGCCCTTGACCTTCTACAATCAATTGTAATTTGTATATATATTAATTTACTTTTCTATAAAATGACAGAACATAATAATGTGAAAACAATACACAGGTGTTTTCAATATATTTTGTTGTCAATAATATTCAAAATTTAGAATTCAAGTTATACAATACGTTTTATTTTATAGGTGCATTAAATATTTTATAATTGCATTGCAGATCCTGTGACTATGGAGATGGCCTCAGATGTGTCAAGCAAAGGATTGGAAGATACAATTGAAGTCAATACTACTGAGGCACTAGTTAACAGTGAGTATCTTTAATGAGAGATGTTTGTTTATATTTCTGAGTAATTGATTGAGTGACCTAAGCGAACGAAAATCTTACAATTAACTTGGGCCATTTGGCATTTTATTTATGTATGTATGTTTGTCTGGCCGTAACTTAAGAACCGTTGATTTGATCTGCATGAAATTTGGCGTGCAAATGACGAACCACGGTCTAAGTTTATCCTAAAACGTTGAGAATAATTATGTCCACCCATGCGATGCTGGGACAAGCCGCTAGTTATTTATAAGCAATAAATTTTACTATGTAAGTACCTTCATAAAATATCTAATAATTACGTTTCAGATCCTTTGGCTAAGGTGATGGTCCGAGATGTGACAAGCAAAGTGCCGGAACATACTCTTGAAATTAACACTAATGAGAAAACCATTCCAAGTAAGTTACTTGAATATTAGTTAAATTAAATGTGATCCGATCTGCATGAAACTTGGTAGGTCGATAGGTTGTACTTGAGAAATGTATAGGAATTAATATGGGTAAGTATATGAATTTAATTGGAAAAGGGGTGATTTACACAAATATACCAAGTGAGGTGTCATATGAGAGGGTTTGGTTTGTACATCCCAATACCATTTTTATTTTTATTCTAGGTTTTTATATTAGTTTATAAGTTCCTATTTAGTGGATTTATACAGAGATGTGTCCTAATGTGTACCATTCATTACGATATAATGTACAAGCTGGTGCCCGTGACTTGGTCTGCGCAGGATTAGTCACACAATATCTTTATAAATTGTAGCCTATGTGTTATTCTGATGTATAAGCTATATTATTGTAAAGTTTCATTAAAATCCATTCTGTGGTTTTTACGTGAAGGAGTAACAAGCATCCATCCATCCATCCATCCATCCATCCATACTTACAAACTTTCGCGTTTATAATATTAGTAGGATTCAAGTAATATTTCACACATGCAAGATATTCATGGACATCATTAGATCTACTCCTCATTCATTTTTTTTCTTTTCAGGACACACTCACAAAAAAAGAAGAATTGTTGCTTCCAAAAAATGTTTATCGAGTTTGGAATGTAAACTATATCAGAAAATAATTAAAGTGAGAAGTCGACTCAGCAAGTGTCGTAGAAAGGTTAAAAAGCAGTCTACAAGTCTCAAAGCAGCAAAGAAACTGACCTCAAGCCCTGCATTTGTAGCTGCTATCAATAAAATGCCAAATACTGCAAAAATATTGACCATGCTACAGTTTAGAGAAAATAAAAAAAAGGACAAAGGACGACGTTTTTCTCTGAATGAAAAAATTATAGCATTGTCTATTCTAAAACAAAGTCCTAAGTGCTACAGATTCTTGAGAAAGATCTTCATTTTGCCAGCTCCACAGACACTGTCAAAATTAATAAACAAAGCAAATGTGAAACCAGGAATAAATAAGAAAATTTTCCATCAAATCAAAGAAGCAACTGCAAACTTAAAAGTTGAAGATAGACTGTGTGTACTTCTATTTGATGAAATGTCACTGAAAGCTAACATCACATACAATGAGCGAAAGGATCATGTAATTGGTTTTGTCACTGATGGCCAGAAAACAAAACCTGAATATGCTGACCATGCACAGGTGTTTATGATAAGGGGTTTGACCAGAAATTATAAACAGCCTGTATCATATACATTCTCTGCAGGCGCAACTAGTGGCCCGGAACTAGCAAAACAACTTAAAGATGTCATAAGAGAACTGCAAGAGGCTGGTCTTATTGTGCTGGCAACCATATCTGACCAAGGCACTAATAATAGAAGTGCCATTAAACTATTGGTCCAGGAGACACGAGGTGATTTTATAAGAGCTGGTCGAGAGCCAAAGGAGAACATCTTTGCAGTAAATGAACAAGAAATTATACCCCTCTATGACCCTCCTCATTTAATGAAATGCATCCGCAACAATTTAATCACAAAAAACTTGACATATCATCAGGCAAGAGACAATTTGAAAAGAACAGCAAAGTGGCAGCATATTGAGCTACTTCACCAGGAAAATCCTGGATACAAGGGTATACGATTAATACCAAAGCTTACGGAAAATCACGTAATACCTAGCAAAATGTCCAAGATGAAAGTGAAATACGCCACGCAAGTTTTCAGCCGAACTGTGTCATCTAATATGGGATATTTAGCAGGTAAAATGTTGTTTATGGTTTAAATCTGTTCTCTAAATTCTTTACTTGTATTGAGTTTTCTATAAAGAAAAAACTTGTGATAATAAGTTCTGCCTATACCTACGACTAGATGGCGTGCTTGCACTTAAACTTGAGAGGGTTTCTCAAACTCCAGGTAAACGGGCAAAACAGAGTCCAGCTAACACGTATAATAAGTATAAATAAATATTGGTGGACTTTCCACACAGCACTATCTAGCCCCAAACTAAGCCAAAGCTTGTAATATGGGAACCAGATAGCTGATGTATTTCATACTTTTCTTTGTAAATAAATACTTTTATATAATAACAACCAGACAGAGAACAAACATCTATGTTCATCACATACATGTTTGTTCTCGGTGGGGATCAAACCCACGGCCTACGGCGCAGAAGGTAGAGCTACTACCAACTGAGCTGTGAAGGCTGTTGGTATGCAAATCAGAGTCCGATAGAAATGCAAGGGTCACGTTTAGGAAAGGTACATGATTCTAAAATAAATCTACAATTTGACGTGATGCTTCGCTTTCCCGTCCACTCCCCCCAGCTTTCTTGACATTGTCAGGACTTTTTCAATATTTTTTTTTAGAAAACTCCTCATTTGGAAACGACTGGACAGTAGACAGAATTTTAAAAGTATTCTTTATTTGTTTCAGACAAAGGAATTCTCCCCAATGAATGCAAGGATACAGCTGATGCTCTCCTATTTTTTGATGAGCTTTTTGACTCCATGAACGGAAGCTATACGAAAAAGAATTATCATGGAAAGCCCCTCCTAGGACCTGTAAAGCCGAATTCTGTCCACGAAAGCGTATGGAACAACGCAAAAAAACAATTAAAAAATATGGCATATGTTAATATTGCTACTGGGAAGGCTGAAAAAGTGCCTACCATAGATAACTGGGTATGGACAATTGATGGTATACAAGTTTTGATAAAAAAATTGCACAAGACCTATGGTATAACCTCTGTTTGGATGCGGCACCTCAACCAGGACCCACTGGAGAACTTTTTTGGTGCTATCAGAAGCCATGGGTGCCGCAATACAAACCCCACAACAGAGAGATTCGAAAGTGCGTATACAAGTTTAATAATAAACAATATAACAAGTGTTCATGCCCCAGGGGCTAATTGTGAAAGGGATTATTGTGATATGCTGCACACCCTCATTCTCGCAGATGATTGCCAAGCAACCGAGACCAGCAACCTTGAGAGCATACCAGATGTACAAATATTAAACATAGAAGAAAAAAATGACCCCCGTGTCATGGGTGCTCTCCAATTTGTTTCTGGATACTTTGTAAAAAAAGCACAAAAAAATGTATCCAGAAACTGCACAGAATGCACAACAGATATGGTCGCATCTCAAAAAAACGAGTACGTTCAATGTAGAGAATATGCTGGTCGACGTTGGCTTATCAGTCCATCTCAGTCTCTCCTCTCTTGCATATCTGCAGTGCAAGATATTAACAATGAAATATTAAAGAAAAATCTACATTTAAGTAATATCAAAGAATTTATAAAAACTTTAATATTAATATTTATAAATTTTGATTTTTTAAACTGTGAAATTCATAAAGAGAAATTAATTGAATATTTAATAAATTTATCATGTCGATTTTTTATATATAACTATTGTAAAGATATAAATAAAATATTAAAAGGGAGGAGAGACTGCAGTGATGAAGGTGATCATTTACAGCTAAAAGCAAAAAAATACTTTCATAAATGTTTTAAAAGAAGAATTAAGTAAATTATTGACATAATAATGGTGTTTTATTTATTATAATCTCTAAAACTAGCGCTTTATTGTATTCGTTAGCATTATATCTCTCATTTTGTTAGTTAGAGAGTTACTAAACTATGAACTATGGTCCAATTATAATAGGTATAACTATAAAGAAAATTATAATAAAAGCATGAGCTGTTACAATGGTAATTTAAGTACATACGTTCTATATACGTACTATGCAAGTATTTGCATAGTACGTATATAGGTACTTATACCTAGGTATAGGTACCTATACAGAATTGATTAATGGATGTAGTCCCATTCGAGAAATGCAGGTGGCAGCACTTTACGTGTTGCCCATTTTGGGCGCCAAGAGAGGCCTCTATTTCCAGTATATAAATGTACTCTGTGATGCGGATTCTCCGGACCAGCGGACCTGAGGACGTCAGCTGCTAGCAGCGTTGCTGGATCAAGTGTCAGCTGTTCCGCGGAGCTGACGCCGCCCACTAGGATGTATGTACTGACCGGGCTCTGTGCATGCGAAGACGGAGGGCGTGAGGTCGTCAGCTGCCAGCAGCGTCACTGGTTCAAGTGTCAGCTGTTCCGCGGAGCTGACGCCGCCCGCGCTCACGCTGTATGCACACAGTCCCGCGCCGCCCGCCCACACAAACACTCTGTATGTAACACAACATTAGACATGTTACTATTAGGATTATTTCACGGCGTAGTACAATACACTTCATAGTTCAGTCGGCAGTAGTTTGCCTTCTGCGATGTAGGCCGTGGGTTCGATCCCCACACAGAACTAACTTAATTAATTCTTCACTTATGCATCATAGTCACTTGGCACTTAAATCGCGCAGATCACTTTTATTCAACTGAATAAATACCTTTTGACTTTAACTTTTAATGTGCTGTACCAACTGCTACTAAAAACTGACGAGTCTTGAATGAATGACGAATGAATGATGAATGAATGAAAAAATAGGCTTTTTGAATGCGTAGTACCAACTGAGGAGTCTTGAATGATCGAAGTGAATGATGAGTGAATGAAGGTATACTGACTGGTCTCCGTCGTTCCTGGCAGCTAGACAGCAGAGCTCCGTGGCAGTTCCCAGCTCAGTTAGGACGAAGCTACCTTCCTCCTCGGGACGCGACGATGACACCAGGAACAGTCTGGAAGGTTTACTTCACTTTATAGAACAGTTAATATTAAAGAGTTTTACCTCAAATTAATGATCACTCATCTGATGTTACCTCACCAGACACTTCATCTCATTTTACCTCTCCTCACCTTACACCTTACTTTTTTTCTCATATTTCCTCAAACCTCATCTCATTTTACCTGACACCTCATCTCATCTTACCTCACACCCCATTTTATCTTACCTCACACCGCATCTTAACTTACTTTGCGCCTGTTCTCATTTTACATCATAAATCTCATCTGATCTCACCTGACATTTCATCTCATCTTACCTTACCTCACCTTGCTCTTTGATTCATCTTGCCTCATTCTTTATTTAATTTTATGACATTTCATCTCATATTTCCTGAACTCATCTATCTTACCTCATCCCTCAATTTACCACCTTCTCACCTTACCTATCATCTAATCTTACCTTACCTCACATCTCATCTAACCTCACACCTCATCTTACCTCACGCCTCATCACATCTTACCTCATCTAATGTATAATGTAATGTAATGTAAATGTATACTATTCACCTCATATCTATTCTCACCGCCCCTCTAACCTCACCACACAAATTCCCCTCACCTGCCACATCTAAGCGCGAGCGCCACCCGATGCAGCTTCGTTAGCGGCTGCAATGCCGCGATGGGTGACCGCGTGCCGCCCACCGCATCTTGCACTCTCACTGACCAAAGTAGCTCGCAGGATGAGGCACTGGAAATTATAAAATAAACTCACTACTGTAATCCCTAGGCACGATAAGACAAAGTCAAAACGTATTTATTCAATAAAATCACAAGGATCACTTTGAAACGTCTTAAAGCTAGGTGACTCTAGGTGCCAGTTCCACGCGACCGAAGCCTAGAAGAACAGCCAACAAACTTACAGCTTGGTTCCTACCGCTCTTTTGTATGATGCGTGTTACAATGTAATATAATACTATATTGAAGCTCCAGTGCGGTGCCGATCGAAGAGTGTGGTTGCCGGTGTAATTACAGGCACATGAGGTTTAAAATCTGTATGCCTCAAGTTGATGGACGCAGGGCAGTGTTGCGGCAGGGCAGGGCTGTGTGCATCTTAGTGTACGTTCGTATCGTTCATGACTTACGAAGCAATGCTTTGTTATAGGTTTGTTTAGTATTAGATTTGATATCTCCAAAATTGTTGAAATGGGCGAGCGAGAATTCTGCCTGACGGCCACTGATTTCCAGTTCAGCGTACTTACGAGAACACTGATAGTCGTCCGACCGAGTCGCCGATCCACACGGTGCAGCCGACTCGACACAGCGCTGTCACCATCACTGGCTCATCTTTGTCTACAAACAGTAAGAATTTAAGATTTAATTGAAGCGCCATCTAGTTTCGAGTTTGAAAACTTTTATATTTCTAAAGAAAAAGTTAACTCACTCACTCATCACGAAATTTGGGTTAAAATATCTAAAATTTGGCTGAAAGCTTGAAGGGTGTAGACTAAGAAACTATTTTTGTAGTATGCACCCCAGGGGTTCAAAGAGGGCGTAGAGAAAGTACCTGTAAAGTAACTTACCTGGAGGTATCCTGAGTGTGTGGTGATGCGTGAAGTGTACAGTCGGCGCGAGGAGCGAGTGTGCTCGTTCCGGTTCGCCCCCTCCGTACCACAGCTCCCAGCCAGGGGCGTCCGCATCTGAGGGGGGAAGGGGGCATTTTACTTACGAAGATCAAAAGGATTTTGACACACAGTCGAGGTTGAAGGGTATGCAAGAGACTGAAAGGGGGTCAAAGGATGTAGGCAGAAGTGGCAATACAGATGAGGGTTGTCGATAAAGTAATATAGGTATTACTGTCAGGTAGATAAAAGTGATGTTATAGATATAAGGGGTCAAACGAGATCTAAGTTAAAAGGGACGGGAGGAGGGTCATAGGATAGTCTTACAGCCATAAGGGTTTAAAAAAAAGTCAAGTTACAGTCAGGGATCAAAGAAGGAAAAGGAGGTATTACAGGGGGGGTTCAAAGACACTAACCCGGTAGCTGCACCCTCACAGCAGCATGCGCGGTGCTTCTCCTCGCAGCGGCTACATCCATCAGCGCGCAGTACTCGGGCGCTGACAGCGCGGACACGAGGGCGCCGGCCGAGGGGCGCAGGCCGGGGGCGCCGGACCAGCAGCGACGCATGCTCTCCAGCATGCAGATAGGGTACTCTATCTCCTGGAATTAACATAATAAAGATTTTTAATATAGTCAAAAGTTATTATCCGAGTGCGATTTGAACCCACGACCTTCCCCTCGATACGGGGATGCACTAACCACTTGCACCATCGGATTCTGATCACTCTCGACAAAATAAATAACATGCTACTGCGGTACTTATGCGACCGTGGTTCCATCTACAGGTCTGACATATAGCTATCAAGAGTCCTGCTCGATAACCTAAGTAGCATGTGCTCAAGTTAATCGCCGTGTGTTAATAACTTTTGGGACTACAAAAATCTTTTTGATTTCCTTAAGTGTAGGTAACATAAAAAACTAATAAAAAAATTAACATAATACTTGAAGCGTGGGGTCTTCATTTGTACAATTAAATGGTGGAACAAGCAGATGGCCCACCAGATTTTAAGTAACTATCACCTATAGCGAAGCATTGCCTAGTACGTCACGCCAGGCGTGCCCTACGATGCACGTCTTCTTCTTGTCGTATCACTACTTTCTTTAAAAACAGTGTGGTGAAAGGATTTTAAGTGCGCCTCAAAGAGGCTCCTTTCGAGACCTACTACACATTACTTACGATGCACTGCAGCGTGCATTAACCTGAGGCATACAGATGTCCATGCCTCATGTGGCTGTAATTACACCGGCAACCACACTCTTCAATCGGAGACACAGCGTTGCTGCTTATAAGGCCTGGTAGTACGCACCCGGACGAGACACACACAAAGCTCTACTACTATGAAAATTTGACTATTGTTTTTTAAAGCTGATTGCGAAAGGAATGCCTATTTCTGTACCTACGACTCACAAGTTTGAATCTATCAACTCTTTTCTCTTGTCGTGTCACTAGTTTCTTTCGAAACAGTGTGGTGCGCCTCAAGAGGCTCCTTTCGAGCACTTGACACATGTTATAGTACTTTTTAGGTTCCACGAATTGCCGTTTTTCTTCACCGTTTGAGAGTACTCAACTAATACGCGAGCGAAGGCGCCAGTTAATTAAATAAGTTAAATATTTAATTAAAAAAGTGGCACTCATTCACCATAGTTTTCTTTCTATAGGGTTCGTTAATTCTTTCATCTCATTTCTTTTTTTTTTTTTTTTACATTTGATAGGTAAAACGTTTGACCGCAATCTCACCTGATGTTAAGTGATGATGCGGTCTACGATGTGACACGCTTACCTAGAAGATACCTATTCACTCGTCTCTTGAAATCGTCCAAATTATAGGCATTTTTTATGAGGTCTAACTACCTGCGTTCTTTTTAACACTTACCCTGGGAGACAGCGAGGGCCTGGCTCCTTCAAGAATGGCTTCCTTCACAGCCTCGTGACCTTCGAACGGCTGCCGACCAGATATCACCTCGTACATCAGCATACCGAACGAGAAGCAATCCACCTGAATGTACATTATGCATGTCAAAGTCAAAGTCAAAAGGTATTTATTCAGTAAAATCACAAGGATCACTTTGATACGTCTTAAAGCTAGGTGACTCTAGGTGCCAGTTCCACGCGACCAAAGCCTAGAAGAACAGCCAACAAACTTACGGCTTGGTTCCTACCGCTCTTTTGTATGATCCTTGTTACATGGACTTGCCTCTGGACAATGCTTTTTTAAACCATTTATTGATGAAACAAATCGATGGTCCACTGATGTTAAGTGGTAACCATCACCTATGACAAAGTATTGCCTCGCAAGTCACGATAGGAACGTGCCTTACGATGCTCTGCGTTCATAAACTTGAGGTATACAGATGTTAAGCCTCATGTGCCTGTAATTTGGCAGAAATAGACATGGTGGTAGTACTACTTCCCCGGATGAAACCTTCACAAAGAGCACTACTACTCTTAAAACTGACTAAATTTGAACAGCTCAACGACTTTGATCCACAGGCACGGTAGATATCCCCTCAGATCTCATTGTCCCAAGTACCAAACTCAAAATTCTTTAAAAAGACACTTATTTACAAAGAAAATTACAACGAATACAACTGAATTGCGATGAATACAAAATACACATGAAACATTTAAGCTATCTGCAGACCGTTGCGAATGATCTAGAGATAGCTCAACCGATCCAAACCAGTGGCAGCCGGAAGCGTCTCCAAGACGCTGTATGCTTTGCCACGCTGAATGGCAATGCTTTGAATATGTCTAAGGGGCAGAGGTACGTCTAAGAGCTGATTTCACCATGCTCTGTTAGTTACTAATCAAGGATTAACAAGCCGTTAAATCTAACCTTAGCTGTCAAACGCGTACATTTTGACATATTTAACGGTCCTTTAATCCTTTGTTAATCTAACAGAGCATGGTGAAATCAGGCATAAATATAAAATTTTGGCACATACCCACATACTGCAGTAGTTGGTATTCCAAACTTGACATGTTACTACTAGGTTACTGCTAGAATAGAGAGCACTGGTGGTCTAGTGGTAGATGCCCCGCCTTCCGATCCTAAGGTCGTGGGTTCGAAACCGGTCGTGCACCAATAAGTTTTCTGTTCAAAAAATGCCAGTACTTTCAATCGGTGAAGGAAAACATCGTGAGGAAACCGGAATGTCGTAGAACCTATAAAGTTTTATAACATGTGTCAAGTGCTTGAAAGGAGCCTCTTGAGGCGCACTTAAAATCCTTTCACCACACTGTTTCGAAAGAAACTAGTGACACGACAAGAGAAGAGAACTGCTAGAATATTTACTAATACCAAGATGAAACGAAGATGATGGATGTCTAAGAGGGGTAGTCAGACGTCTAAATATTACATTTTGGCACATGCATTCTGCAGTAGTTGCTGTTCGATCTAGTTACTCACCTTTTCGTTGTACTCCTCTTCACCGTTGTACCTCATGATCTCAGGAGCCATGAACCCTTCAGTTCCACCGAAGCCTTTGGTCCCTGAAGGAGGAGCCAGCCGGCTGATACCTGTATATAATACAATACCATTGATTTATGCAACACGTAAATACAATTTATATAATTATACATAAAAGTAAGTAAGTGAAGATTCAACTGAATTTTGACTTTGACTTTCTGGTATAGATAATAATATTGAAATAACAAATTTATTGGTATTTATTGAATTTGGTTTCTAACAAAGTCAATAAATACTTATAAATTACTAGCGGCCTGTCCCAGCTTCGCATGGGTGGATATACATTTTTTGAACATTTTAGGATAAACTTAGTTAGTCTCGCGTCTACTTCTTTCATACATTTGTACGCCCTTCTCCCTGAGTGAGTGAGAACGCGCCCCGTGGCCCGCTACCGCGTTCACTAATATTTAGTTATTTGATTTTTGAGCCTATTCGTTACATACAAAAATACAAATCTTTCCTCTTTATAATATTAGTGTAGATAAATAAATATGATAAATATGGGGGTGATTCGGGTAGCCCAAGGGGTGCTGCGTCTTTGTATCACCGCTTGACAGTACTTCCTGGAACACCCTGTATTACTAGGCAATAGGATAGGATGTAAGATACATACCGTAGTCTCCCAATTTGACGTGTACGTCTATCGGCGCAGGATTCCGTTCAGCGGCCGCCGATTCTTCCACCTTCGGCATCCGCCACACTAACACGTTTTCAGACTGAAAATAGCAGAAAAATATTAACAATAACAAACATAATAGCAGCGTTTTACCTGAAATAAAACGCATATTAATTTACTTACCTCACTGAAAGCTTTCAGTATTATTATGAAGAAAGGCGACTTCCGTTTCCGTCGATTTCTAATAGTTTTCGTACTTATATACCCATGTGGTTCCGGTCAAGTGGCGCCACCTGGCGGCCGCGCGCCATTTTGCTTCGTTAAATGTTCAGCGCCATTTTGGTGTCATTGGCTTAGTTTCAGCAGGCAGAGATAAAAGTGAAAGCTTTCAGTGAGGTAAGTAAATAAATTAATATGCGTTTTATTTCAGGTAAAACGCTGCTATTAATTTCACTGTACGCTCACTGAAAGCTTTCAGTATTATTATGAAGATTTGTTTGTTATCGCCTGGTGTTGCCACTTGTAAGATCAAGGTTACTCTACCGCCAATGTGATTTTTTAAAAATATTTTACCACACTAAGAAGGTACAACGATGAATTTACAACCTGCTATGTATAATTGTGATTAAACTTTATTATTCATAATAAATCTAACTATTTATTCGATTTGATCTGAAATCAAATAAGTAATCATAAAAAACCCGTCAAGACTAGTTACTAGGCAAATAATCCCAATGACTGGACAATTTGTGGAGGAGTCCCATGACCAAATATGCAATCTTTCAAGCGGATTTGATGATAATGATCATAAATCATAATAGGTACCATGTTATTTGATAGTATAGATAAGCTATTGATTGCGTCAAATAGATGCCTTATATTATAAGAATTAATGCTGCTCATTAATTTCAATAATTTTCAGTCGATGCTTAGATCACGCAGATCCAACGTTATCTGGAAATACTGTAAACGTGGCCGTCCCAAACAATGTTTTGGTCCAACCTGAAATAACAGTGCGTGATGCGGGCTTAGCTAATTATCTTACTATTTTATTGAGTTATTTCATTAATGGGTTTTCCCAATCCCATGATAAGGTATTTGAGTTACCGACGTATAGTATAGTATTACTGCGGTCTATATTTTATTCTAATAAAAACACTTTTCAACGTCATAAACTGGAAACTTTGTTTCTGAGAAAAACCATTACAGACTTGAGTATCCAAAAACGTTAGATTATAATATAATCTCACGATGACGATATAATATGACGCTATGATGTAGAAACCAAGTATTTATGCGAAAGTGTCATATTGAAGTATTTTAGTCCATTGTAAAACACAGCGAAATTCTTGTTTTATATTTGTAACCTTAAAGGATTGTTTTAAGAGAAGAAGTTAATGGTTGAAACCTGAAGGAGTAATTATCGGTCCGTATTGCACATTTATACTAACATTTCCATATTTAATTAAAAATTAATAAAAACCCTTGTTGACTGAAGTTTCTACGGGTTATCCATGTTAACGGAGCTACCATAGTTCGAGTTTTGAGGTTTCTCATCAAAAAGGCAGTTCCCACCGGGAACTATAATGAAGAATAGATCAAAGACTTGAGACTAAAAACACCTCGTGTGTGGGTAATTCCATGGAATACTAAATGCTTCATAAAAAAGAGAAGGTTTATTAGTTTTCAAAACTAATAATATTTATATATAGTTGTATGTGTGGGATACTTTAGATATCCAATAAAACACAAATATCGTAATAAACGAGTCTGGGTCGTTGTCCCGAACCCTGTTCGTATAGGCTGGTCATAGGACACTCGTCATGTGTAGTGATGACATCAATAAGCGGCCTGCTTTTCGAACTTGCCTAGGATAAATGCATGCTGAAGTCTATTAAATAATGATTAACCATGACTGATTCTATATTTCTCATATGTGATAAGTTGTTTCCACAAGTAGAATTGATTTCATACCTTCTTTAAGTAGATAAGCGACTAAAGACCTTTAGTTGTCGCACTGTATTTAAGTGCACTGCGATACACATGCTGCAGTAGGTAGGTACATGAACTTGGCTTTAGCAAGAGTGTATTCAGCATCTCTTTTTGGTAGCAGCGTTAAACAACTTTTATTGTTCATAATTGTTCATGTGTGCCCCAAGACCATTTGACACATACTTTAGAGACTTATCAGAGCTAGATAATGTAGCGACGCTGTGAATAAGGATACGCAACGGTCCCCTAATCATTCATTGAGAACGCCTTTGGTAGGGTAGGGTAGTCCTATAAAGGTATTCAAACACTTCATTACCAACACGGCTGGCAGAGCTTACAAGTCCTATTAAGTTTTTGTGAGGGTAGAGAACTGGTTTCTACTATGATAACCTTGACTGTAATCCAAAAATTCATGATGAATGTATGTCTTCGTTTACTATCGTAATCGTAAATCGTAAAACAAGTGATCGTTGAGATGCACATGTTTTTAGATAATCATATTATCTCAAGTTTGAGCCAGTAAATATAAATGATAAAACCCGGTGCCAGTGCCTGAAACGGTTAGGTTTTTTTTTTTTTTTTTTTTTTTTTTTTATTTGGCAAAAACATATTTGAAAAGATGGGCTAAACCATCAGGAACCCTAGGCCCAGAAAGCATTAGGGGTATACTCTTTTATTGCACCTAGAGCTGGTACAGTGGTAGTAGGATGCATTTTAATTATATTAAAAATGCTTATGATACGAATATCAATAGATTGTAAAATTAATCATACTTTTACAACATAAGGTAGGCGTAGGCTTTGATACGATAATCTTTTATCAAGTTTGGTGCCCGCATTTTCATCCCTTGTGGAAGAGCGTTAACTTCACCTAGCTTTTAGTTAGATTCATCTAGCTTTAAAACGTTTCAAGGTGATCCTTGTGATTACCACGTGGTTTAAGACTGACATTACGAGTCATTATTTGTACTTACCATATTTAATCATCAAAAACCCTGAGCCTTATCAAGTTCCGAGACTTTAATAAAAAATGAAACTTTCTCTTTGTAACTATTCAGTGACAGTTTTCAAATAGCAACTGGCTATAGGAACATCTTCCCTGCGAGGATGTGCTTTTTCGAGTTCCATGCGATGGAACACAGTTTTATAAACGCCCAACCCCCTGAGAGGCGGCTGTTAGTTTTGATTGGATTTCTGTTGCAAGAAACCATTAGATTATGTTCACTCATTATAAAGCTGTTTCACTAATGCCCCCAAAAACTCTTGCGAGGCGGCTATTAGTTTGATTGGATTTCTCTAGCGAGAACCCAAAATAACCACGTCATCAACAGTTTCATTAACGCCCAAAACTCTTGCGAGCCGGCTGTTACATTGATTGTATTTCTCTAGCGAGAAACCCTCGCTATATTCATTTCATATATGAAATAGTGGCCATATTCACTTTACGTTTATGGTTCCATGCGATGGAATATTAAACGCACATCCACCCCGCGAGGGTGTATTTCTTTGAGTTCCATGCGATGGAACACAGTTTTATAAATGCCTTACCCCCGCGAGGGGTGGCCCAAAAAAGCTATGCTTTTTTTTTTTTTTATTTTTTATTGACGATATCACACTTTGTTTGATATGATCTCTCTTCACACTTCGCTTGCCTTACCCCTGCGAGGGGCGGTCAAGAAGGTTTTACCTTTTTAATTGAAGATATCATACTTTGTTTGATATCATTTCTCGAAACACTTCGTCTTGCCTTACCCCTGCGAGGGGCGGTCAAGAAGGTTTTACCTTTTTTCATTGAAGATATCATACTTTGATATAATCTCTCGACATACTTCATTTGCCTTACCCCTGCGAGGGGCGGTCAAGAAGGTTTTACTTTTTTCATTGAAGAAAGCATACTTTGTTTGATATGCTCTCTCTTCACACTTCGCTTGCCTTACCCCTGCGAGGGGTGGTCAAGAAGGTTTTACCTTTTTAATTGAAGATATCATACTTTGTTTGATATCATTTCTCGAAACACTTCGTCTTGCCTTACCCCTGCGAGGGGCGGTCAAGAAGGTTTTACCTTTTTTCATTGAAGATATCATACTTTGATATAATCTCTCGACATACTTCATTTGCCTTACCCCTGCGAGGGGCGGTCAAGAAGGTTTTACTTTTTTCATTGAAGAAAGCATACTTTGTTTGATATGCTCTCTCTTCACACTTCGCTTGCCTTACCCCTGCGAGGGGTGGTCAGGAAGGTTTTACCTTTTTCATTGAAGATATCATACTTTGTTTGATATAATCTCTCAACACACTTCGTTTTCCTTACCCCTGCGAGGGGTGGCCACGAAGGTTTTGCCTTTTTTTGTTGAAGATATCATACTTTCGTTGCATTCGGATCGGCGACCTGCATACTTAATCAGAACGATATAATAAAAACCTATGAAATTATAAAGTAATTATAACAGAAGTTAAAGAACAAAGTTCTTTTAGTTAAACTCCTCAAATTCTTACATTAAAAACGTCTGTAGGTACTCGTATGAATAGTCCAAGAGAGAAATAACCAATATTATTGTCTAAAAATAAAATGAGACTAAATTTCTTGTATAACAAGCAATAAACAAGCTAGTGGACGTAAGATATCATAAATTTTTCCCAATTTGTTTGTTTCCCAGTCTATGATAACTGGGGGTTTTAAATTATGATAACGGGGGCTTTAGGAGTAGCTAGTTCCCTTAATTTCTTATTAAAAGTTATAACTTTGATTTTCACCCTCACCGCAAGAACATGATAATCTTATAAAACAATAATTGATTGATCACAAAGCTCCTGCTAGAAAATCTACATATTCTCAACATATAAAGTATCACCTACCGGTGCAGAGCCCGTGTCACTAGTTTACGGCAAAAAGAATACATTCTTTATGTTGCAACTAAAATTATTATTTCTATAAAATAATAAAGTTTGTACTTACATTCGTTCTAGTAACCAAAAAGTTAATTCTTTAACTATAGGAACGTGATCCGAACGAAAATTCGTTAAAATATTGATCACGGTCATCGATTTAATGTATAGAGGGTAGAACTCACGGTTTTTTCCTCTTTGCACAGTACGAAAAACATAATTTCACTTCACGAAATAAAAGATAAGAATCTAAAATATTTTATGCAACGGTCGTCGCAGCGATAACGCTGGACACAAGTTGCTTCGACGGAAAATAAAACGCCAATGACACCAAAATGGCGCTGAACATTTAACGAAGCAAAATGGCGCGCGGCCGCCAGGTGGCGCCACTTGACCGGAACCACATGGGTATATAAGTACGAAAACTATTAGAAATCGACGGAAACGGAAGTCGCCTTTCTTCATAATAATACTGAAAGCTTTCAGTGACCGTACAGTGAAATTAATAGACAATAAGAAACATGTTAAATATACATTTTACAGGTTTCTTATTGTCTTTATTTAAGGGGAGGACTTTTTGTTTTTTTTTAACAAGCGGTCCTCCGCTTACAAAACTAAATTAACAAATTATCAGAATCAGGAAAATTTAATAATAATAAATAGTAATAATTACAAGTACAATACAAGGTGTTCCATAAGTTGTGTATATAAACTTCAGGGGGCTAAAGTACCCGACAATATGAAAAGTTATTCATATTGATGGGTACTTTAGCCCCCTGAAGTTTATATACACAACTTATGGAACACCTTGTATATCGTAAGAAGTGAAAATCCGTGGTAATCGCGGATAATGTGGTCTCTGCCTACTGGTGATTTTAGGTATGTATGTATGTATATAATACTGATATTTGTTTGTTTTTAAGTATTATGTAATTTTCATTTTATATTCATTTATTATCATTGACATTTTGTGTTAATTTTTGTTATATTTATTAATTAGTGTAAGTGGACGCCATGTGGCAACCGTGTTCATTAATGAAAATAAAAAAATAAAAATGCCCAGATTGTGATTGTTACCTTTAGATCTCGATACACGATCCTGCGATCGTGTAAGTACTCCAGCGCGCGCGCGACCTGCAGCAAGGCGGCGCGACCCACGCGCGACCCGAGCCGCGACCCGCAGCGCCGGTACTCGCGGATAATGCCGTCCAGCCCGCCCTGACAACCACACACACTATTAGCTTATACAGCTGACAACTGAGGACCACACACGTACATACAATGAAATAATTAACTGCTTAAAGAGCTGATAACTGCTGAGCTGACACTTTAAGCTGACCACACATACAATGGACAAAAAAGGTCAGCTGTTGCAGCAGGCACACATTACCTGCGGTGCTAGAGCGAGCAGCAACGCCAGCGGTGCAGCACAGACGGCTCGGAGCGGCACCGCGTGCGGATGCCGCAGCTGGCTGAGGATGGTCAGCTCTTGCCGCAAGCCGCAGTACGCGCGGCACGCTGCAGCAGCCGGCTCGCGCTCCCAGCGGGACAGGGCAGCCTGGAAGAAATTCAATAAAAAAATAGTGGGGAATACGAATAAGGAGCTTTCACTTAAAAGGAGTAGTTTCATCAATGTATGGAGCCTGGGTAGGCTCCGTGTACAGTGCATATAATAATTGCTTTGCAATATAGTAACTGTTTGAATAGCTTATTTTCTTAATTTTTACTTCGTTTTCTTGCGCTTTAAGATTTTTCTGATCAAAGAGAGCAACATAATGTACTAAAAATATGGAAGACTGACAGGCGTGAAATGTCATTTAGACAGCTGTTGATATTATGGTAATCTTCAATTTCTTTCAAATTTTTGTACGTGGTGAATTACAGAAATGGAATGAAAAGGTCGTCGGTTTTCATCTTGATTCGTTCAACGTATTTTTTTATTTAAATTCACAAAACAGATTACAATCGAATAAGCAAAAAATAATTGTTACAATAATATTCATTCTTAGATCTAGATTCGTAATCAAATATGTGAATATAACAGTTATACAACGTGTTGATGAAGTTATGTAGGCAAACAAAGAGCGTGTATTTAGACCAAGCACTGGAATACTTTGACGTGTGCAACGGTTGAATACATCGTTTTCGAAATTCCCATAGAAAAGTAAAATTAATATTTTCTCAGAAATTTGCAACAGCCCTGTCTGTGTACGTGTCAAGGTCACACGCACGCGCGCTTCTATCTAGGAAAGAGAAAAACAACGATAACCTACGAGATAATTTGAAATACTTACCTTTCGGTAGGTAGGTAGGTACGCCGCCAATCGCCCCTGACACGATATTTTTACTGGTTCCTATGGATTTTGTCATTATTTACTGGCTATAATAACACTGGATAAAACTGGATTTTGGTAAGTTTGCGAGATTTCGCACGACACAGGCTTCAAACTTCACACTAAACCATTACCTCGTAGGCACTGCTCATACACACACTGACTGACGACGGCTTTTTACATAACAATCACCATTTTATCACGTTTGATAACATTTTCTCAACAAAACAATGTACAACAACGCATGTAAACACAAACAGGGTGACCATCTCAAAAGTGGCGGTTCTGCCACACACCTGCCAAAAAATCTGACAAAATCTACCAAGCTTGACGATAAAAATACCAAAAATATGACTTCATACCATCTCCTTCGTGGCTACGGAATAAATTAAATACCTACATTACATTCAGTTACTATCTTTTGATCGTTTGTAACGGTTTGCAGTTATCTAAAACGAGATAGAAGTTGTTTAGAAACCAAATCAATAAAGGTAAAAAAGAATAAGAAGTTTCCAGTTCGGTAAAAAATAAATAAATTATAAATATTATTTCATTAAAAATTCAATCTAATAAGATTTTTCTTGAAATATTTAAAATCTGCCACTTTTGTAAATCGTCACCAACAGCTAAAATTTAGGAGCCAAATATGCCAAAATGGCAGAAATCTGCCACAAATGGTAACACTGATCGGCGGCCGTCGGCCGTCCTGATTGGATATGCATTTTTAAATGCAACCAATGACAGACAGGTACGTCAAAGATTAAATAGGACAGACTAGACACTTCCCAAAATTGCAGTTGAATAATTTTGTCGTGTCAATGAACCATGGTGGTAAAGTAACATTTTACAATTAAAAGAACTATGAATATCATAAAAATTGCTTTACGACATCTAGTAATCAAACAAAAATAAATATTCTATTAAATATTGAGTACGTAGCCACGTAGGTACCTAGTTACTGAATAGGTATTAGTACCAAAGATCTCAGAGAATGTTTACCGTGACTAGGGATTACAGTCGCGAAAATATTTCTTTTACATACCAAGATCTTTAAAAACAGCAACATCATTATTAGGTAGGCACATTACTAGGTAATTGGTGGCAGTTCTGTTACCTATTTTATCTACAATTGACAACTAGAGGTCAAAGAACAGCTGTAAATAGGGCTGCCTAAAAATGCGTTTAGATTCATTTTAGATAAAAGTTTAAGAGGCATTTGATGAATGAAAATCTTTGAAATTTAAAAGTCGTAGAACAAAAGTTGTTCGTTATGACCGGTAGAATATCCTGCTTTCGGATCCCTACAACTCTTAATAAACACGTTGTATAGTGTTGCATGCATAAATTTAAAATTTCCCTAAAACTAAAAACAGCAAAGAGTATCAATTATTATTATTGGATTCATAATATTTCGCCAGCAAAACGTAAACGCACCGCTTATCATTAAAAATATCCAAATTATTTAAATTTTCCAACTCGTTGTATAGCCGTATCCCGATCACATTACTTTTTGAAACTGAATAGACAGAATACGCCGAGTTAGTTGTCATTGCTTGTGCTTGCCGTGATGTAAAAACAAGAAAAACCTTATTTGATAGCAAACGTCACATTATTTCAGTGTTGAACTTCACTGATTGGTATAATGAAATTGAATCTTGCAATCTGGTGCAAGCGAAAACGGACTCTAAGGTGACGAATCTTTTCATTCCGTGACTGTACATAGACCCAACCCAAAATGAAATGTGTCCTTTCAAAGTAAGTTCCCGTGTAGTAACGTTACCTTATAAGCGTGCATAGCTTGCAGGTCGCTGGCACTGGGCGGCGCCACCGGCTGCAGCGCCTTCAAGGCGACGTCGACCGCCGGCGTGCCGGGAACGCGCCAGACCGCCGACAGGACGGTGCCGAACGCGCCGCGGCCCGCGATGGATCGCCGCGTTATGTGCTCCCAGCGGGCGCGGGACTCTTCCGGCACGTCGAGCAGGAGCTGGAAGGTTAAGTTAATGTTAGCGGACTTAGCAGTGATCAACCGCTAAAGGAGCTGCCCAGACGTACCCAGTAACCGCTGGAGAAGCTGTCCAGACGTACCCAGTATTAGCTGGAGGAGCTGCCAAGACGTACCCAGCAACCGCTGGAGGAGCTGTCCAGACGTACCCAGTAACCGCTGGAGAAGCTGTCCAGACGTACCCAGTATTAGCTGGAGGAGCTGCCAAGACGTACCCAGCAACCGCTGGAGGAGCTGTCCAGACGTACCCAGTAACCGCTGGAGGACCTGCCCAGATGTACCCAGCAACCGCTGGAGAAGCTGTCCAGACGTACCCAGTATTAGCTGGAGGAGCTGCCAAGACGTACCCAGCAACCGCTGGAGGAGCTGTCCAGACGTACCCAGTAACCGCTGGAGAAGCTGTCCAGACGTACCCAGTATTAGCTGGAGGAGCTGCCAAGACGTACCCAGCAACCGCTGGCGGAGCTGTCCAGACGTACCCAGTAACCGCTGAAGGACCTGCCCAGATGTACCCAGCAACCGCTGGAGAAGCTGTCCAGACGTACCCAGTATTAGCTGGAGGAGCTGCCAAGACGTACCCAGCAACCGCTGGAGGAGCTGTCCAGACGTACCCAGTAACCGCTGCAGAAGCTGTCCAGACGTACCCAGTATTAGCTGGAGGAGCTGCCAAGACGTACGTACCCAGTATTAGCTGGAGGAGCTGCCAAGACGTACCCAGCAACCGCTGGAGGAGCTGTCCAGACGTACCCAGTAACCGCTGGAGAAGCTGTCCAGACGTACCCAGTATTAGCTGGAGGAGCTGCCAAGACGTACCCAGCAACCGCTGGAGGAGCTGTCCAGACGTACCCAGTAACCGCTGGAGGAGCTGCCCAGACGTACCCAGTAACCGCTGGAGGACCTGCCCAGATGTACCCAGTAACCGCTGGAGGAGCTGCCCAGACGTACCCAGTAACTGCTGGAGGACCTGCCCAGATGTACCCAGCAACCGCTGGAGAAGCTGTCCAGACGTACCCAGTATTAGCTGGAGGAGCTGCCAAGACGTACCCAGTAACTAGTAGATCGGTCTTGTGAGTCTGCTTGACCGGCAGTGAGGAAACCATTCCCTGTGTACATTGCACGCCGTACACATACCTATACTCCTACCCAACTAACGTCTGTTACCTTAGGTCTCATGGTAGTAGGCATCCCGTAATATATCACATTCATTTAGATTATTTAGATTATCATTTTTTTTAGATTTATTCACATTCTTAAGAGTAGTAGAGCTCTTTGTGTGCGTCTCGTCCGGGTGCGTACTACCAGCACGCCGCCTTCTGCCGCCAAGCAGCAACGCTGTGTCTCCGATTGAAGAGTGTGCTTGCCGGTGTAATTACAGCCACATGAGGCTTAACATCTGTATGTCGTCGATAAACGCAGGACAGTGCATCGTAGGGCACGTTACTATCGTGACTTGAGAGGCAATGCGTTGTTAAAGGTGATGGTAAATTGTTCAAGCAAGTAGTTAGTAATTAGTGGGTAGTAGTGCACGTAGGTCACCGTGTCCGGCGCGACGTGATGCAGCGCGACGTCGGGATGCAGCGCGCAGTGCAGCGGCAGCTGTGCGCACGCGCAGTGGATGCACTGCTCCACCGTCCAGCCCACCGCCCACGCCCAGCACCCGCCGCCCCCTCCGCCCACGCCCACGCCCACGCCCACGCCCTCCACTGAACCGATGCGAGACGACGCTACAACAAATAACACTAATATATAAAAAGATACAAAGTAACGATCAAGAATCATTATTTTTTTTATTATTTAAGAAATTATTAGATAGTTTTTTGTAGTTTTAAACACAAGTATTGGAAGACCTTGTATATTAGTAAAAGATTTCCGAAAAATAAAAACTATTAGTACCTACAATACAAACGCTCCTTAAAATTATTTCTTTGAAAAATAAAAAATAAAACATTCCAAACGTGTATTAATTTTTTCCTTTAGATTCTTACGTAATAAATATTGAACCTAGGTGTTATAAACTGCCAAAAATTGTCTAACGTAATAAATAGATGGCGCTTTATTCACTTATTTATTTATTACATAAATGATAGCAGGCTTACAGTGTGCAGACCAAAATGCTTACTATCTTAATTTTAAACTTAAAAATATAGTAAAAAAATCACAGATAACATAAATTTTGTCATTAAATATATCGACATGTTGGACCCCGTGTATAAATGCGTTTATAAGAGTAAGTGCTCTTAGAGTTTGCGCGTTATTTGCGTGGTGAGTTCGTGGTGTGTGGCAAGCGAATAGTTGATGTTGTGGGCGGCCGCAACGCACATACTTGTTAGGGACATATATTGGCATCATGCTTAGTATGGTTGGATTATTGACTTTGTTTCTCAAAACAAGACAGTAGTGTATAGCTAGCTGTATTTTACGCCTTAAGGCGAATGGATACCCCGATACGAGCGCCACTACATATTTTATTTTATCACTACGTTATACAAAGGAATTATCAAAAAATCGGACCGCGCGTAGACGATACCTATTACAAGCTTTTTTTTAATGTATCTATAATAGTTTTGTATTGTATTATTTAGGCAGATGCTTGTTTCAAGAGTTTAGTTCCTATTGGTGGCCACCAAGCTCTCCAAACAAGGTATCTGACCGAGTAACACAAAACAAAACTATTACAAATTCATTTAAAAAAAGCTTGTAATAGGTATCGTGTACGCGCGGTCCGAATTTTTGATAATTCCTTTGTTTATCGTAATTATTAAATAAAGATAGATAGATAGATAGATAACACTTTATTGTACACAAGAATACATCATAAATCTACCGTAGCTTATAAAAGTACAATGGGCGGCTTTATCGCTGAAAGCGATTTCTTGCAGGCAACCTTAGGATGGAAAGAAATTACAGAGCGGTAATGGACGGCGGTGCACGAAGTGCGGTAAACTTAAATAATTAAAAACTACAGGATCTTAATACACTTACAGGTTTCTACATAAATTAACCTAATACATATATAAAAATAAAATAAAAATATACTATATATAAATATACTAATAAATATCACACTCAAAAACTCAATGTTACAAACTACATAAAGAAACTACTTACAAAATGACAGGAAAGAAAAACAGATTAATGAGCAGGAGAATCTTTACCAAAGAACTCTTTTAGTTTCTTCTTAAAAGTATACAGTGAAGATGCCTGCCTTATGTCCACCGGTAAAGTGTTCCACAGACGCACAGCTTCAACAGTGAAGGATTTGTGATAAAATGAACTGCTGTGCACGGGTGTTTTTAGGGCTAAGTTCTCTGATGACATGAGAGAAAAGGTGTTGGAGGAGTGAAGGTACTCAAATCGCTCCCTAAGATAGCTGGGAAAGAAGGGATTAAACAAAATAGAGTACAGAAGAGAAAGAATATGGAAATCACGGCGAAGGCGAATAGGGAGCCACTTAAGCATTGAGCGATAAGGCGAAACGTGATCATATTTTCGTAATCCAAATATGAACCTTATGCAAAAGTTTTGAAGGCGCTCTAGCTTATTGAGTTGCTCCTCAGTTAAATCCAGGTAACAAGCATCGGCATAATCTAGCACGGGTAAAAGAAGAGTCTGTGCAAGTGTAATTTTGGTGGTGGTTGGCAAAAAGTTTCTTAACCTCCTTAACGAGCCTGCCGAGGCAAAGAGCTTCTGGCAGGTGACTTTTATCTGAGCCTCCCAAGACAGATAGTGATCGATTGTGATTCCAAGACTTTTCACAGTTTCACTAAAAGGAATAGGAATCCCGTCGAACATAACCGAAGGAACGGAGGACCAATCAAGGTTGCACAGTAATCTGGAGCTGCCCACAATTATAGTTTGGGTTTTGATCGGGTTTATTTTGAGCCCATGTGCCTTGCTCCACTCCGCAATACGACATAAGTTTAGGTTGGTAGACTCCACAGCGTCAGCTATGTTACTAAGAGAGGCTTGAGTGTATAAAATATGTAGTGGCGCTAGTATCGGGGTATCCATTCGCCTTAATTCGAGCGAATCCATGCCGACCATACCTGCGACAAATACTAAAGCGTTACCGTTAGATTCAGCGCCGACGCCGCTGTCACCGTCCGAAGTCCTGGAGTCCTGCGAGACTCGGGGTCGGGGTTCCGCTCCCAGCTCCAGGCGACGAAACGCTTGCTGTATCGATTAATAGGTACTGCATCATACATCAGTGTTCAGGTACACAGTGATCCATATTGTACATTGGCCTGTTATTCCTTGATTAGTAACTAACAGAGCATGGTGAAATCAGCTCTTAGAAGTCAAACGCGTAAATTTTGACATATTTAACGGCCCTTTAATCCTTTGTTAATCTAACGGAGCATGGTGAAATCAGAACTAAGCACACTTCACTATCACTACATAGTATAAAACAAAGTCGCTTTCTCTGTCCCTATATCCCTATGTATGCTTAAATCTTTAAAACTACGCAACGGATTTTGATGCGGTTTTTTTTATAGAAAGAGTGATTCAAGAGGAAGGTTTATATGCATAATACAAGCATAATCTCTTAGGGATAACCCACAATAACTGTGCGAAGCCGGGGCGGGTCGCTAGTATATTATAATCTACAATACAAAAGTTTTCTTATATAGTAATGGCTTATACAAAGTACAAGGCGGTAGATTCACCTAGTATATAAGGCATCCATTAATTACGTGAGGCGTGGGGGGAGGGGGTCGAGCAGAACCTCACCCGATCTCACGTGAGGGAGGGGGGGTTTCGGCAAATATCACGTAATTTATTGTTCCGCGGGTAACAGTGTAAAATTGCGAAAAATCTGGGTATGTTTTTTACTGTAAAATCTAAAATATTAGTCTTTTGCAAATATAACTAAGCAAATTATATTTCTTTAATTAAAGCAATAAACCACTTATTAGCTTGAAAACTACTTATTTTGAAAAATCTCACGTGAGATTAGGGGCGGGGAGGGGGTCGAACAAAATCACACGACATCTCACCAAAGAGAGAGGGGAGGTCAAAAAATCGCCAAAAACACCTCACGTAATTAATAAATGCCCCTTAGGACGTTTCAAAGTGATTCTTAAGATTCTACTGAATAAAGACCGTTTTGATTTTGATTTTATTTTATTTTATTTATTTAACAAAATCCACAGCTCTTCTACACTAATATTATAAAGAGGTAAACTTTGTATTATTTTACTGTACGCTCACTGAAAGCTTTCAGTATTATTATGAAGAAAGGCGACTTCCGTTTCCGTCGATTTCTAATAGTTTTCGTACCTAAATACCCATGTGGTTCCGGTCAAGTGGCGCCACCTGGCGGCCGCGCGCCATTTTGCTTCGTTAAATGTTCAGCGCCATTTTGGTGTCATTGGCGTTTTATTTTCCGTCGAAGCAACTTGTATCCAGCGTTATCGCTGCGACGACCGTTGCATAAAATATTTTAGATTCTTATCTTTTATTTCGTGAAGTGAAATTATGTTCTTCGTACTGTGCAAAGAGGAAAAAACCGTGAGTTCTACCCTCTATACATTAAATGGATGACCGTGATCAATATTTTAACGAATTTTCGTTCGGATCACGTTCCTATAGTTAAAGAATTAACTTTTTGGTTACTAGAACGAATGTAAGTACAAACTTTATTATTTTATAGAAATAATAATTTTTAGTTTGCAACATAAAGAATGTATTCTTTTTGCCGTAAACTAGTGACACGGGCTCTGCACCGGTAGATGATACTTTATATGTTGAGAAGATGTAGATTTTCTAGCAGGAGCTTTGTGATTCAATTATTGTTTTATAAGATTATCATGTTCTTGCGGTGAGGGTGAAAATTAAAGTTATAACTTTTAATAAGAAATTAAAGGAACTAGCTACTCCTAAAGCCCCCGTTATCATAATTTAAAAACCCCAGTTATCATAGACTGGGAAACAAACAAATTGGGAAAAATTTATGATATCTTACGTCACTAGCTTGTTTATTGCTTGTTATACAAGAAATTTAGTCTCATTTTATCTTTAGACAATAATATTGGTTATTTCTTTCTTGGACTATTCAAACGAGTACCTACAGACGTTTTAATTGTAAGAATTTGAGGAGTACTAAAAGAACTTTGTTCTTTAACTTCTGTTATAATTACTTTATAATTCATAGGTTTTATTATATCGTTCTGATTAAGTATGCAGGTCGCCGATCCGAATGCAACGAAAGTATGATATCTTCAATAAAAAAAGGCAAAACCTTCGTGGCCACCCCTCGCAGGGGTAAGGCAAACGAAGTGTGTTGAGAGATTATATCAAACAAAGTATGATATCTTCAATGAAAAAGGTAAAACCTTCCTGACCACCCCTCGCAGGGGTAAGGCAAGCGAAGTGTGAAGAGAGAGCATATCAAACAAAGTATGATATCTTCAATGAAAAAAGTAAAACCTTCTTGACCGCCCCTCGCAGGGGTAAGGCAAATGAAGTGTGTCGAGAGATTATATCAAAGTATGATATCTTCAATGAAAAAAGGTAAAACCTTCTTGACCGCCCCTCGCAGGGGTAAGGCAAGACGAAGTGTTTCGAGAAATGATATCAAACAAAGTATGATATCTTCAATTAAAAAGGTAAAACCTTCTTGACCGCCCCTCGCAGGGGTAAGGCAAGCGAAGCGTGAAGAGAGATCATATCAAACAAAGTGTGATATCTTCAATTAAAAAAAAGCATAGCTTTTTTGGGCCACCCCTCGCGGGGGTAAGGCATTTATAAAACTGTGTTCCATCGCATGGAACTCAAAGAAATACACCCTCGCGGGGAGGATGTGCGTTTTAATATTCCATCGCATGGAACTATAAACGTAACGTGAATATGGCCACTATTTCATATATAAAATGAATATAGCGAGGGTTTCTCGCTAGAGAAATACAATCAATGTAACAGCCGGCTCGCAAGAGTTTTGGGCGTTAATGAAACTGTTAATGACATGGTACTTTTTGGGTTCTCGCTAGAGAAATCCAATCAAACTAACAGCCGCCTCGCAAGAGTTTTTGGGGGCGTTAGTGAAACAACTTTATAATGAGTGAACATAGTCTAATGGTTTCTTGCAACAGAAATCCAATCAAACATACAGCCGCCTCTCAGGGGGTTCGGCGTTTATAAAACTGTGTTCCATCGCATGGAAGTCGAACAAGCACACCCTCGCAGGGAAGATGTTCCTATAGCCAGTTGCTATTTGAAAACTGTCACTGAATAGTTACAAAGAGAAAGTTTAATTTGTTAATGAAGTCTCGCAACTTGATAAGGCTCAGGGTTTTAGGCTACTAAATATGGTAAGTACAAATATGACTCGTAATGTCAGTCTTAAACCACATGGTAATCACAAGGATCACCTTGAAACGTCTTAAACGATGAATCTAACTAAAAGCTAGGTGAAGTTAACGCTCTTCCACAAGGGATGAAAATGTGGGCACCAAACTTGATAAAAGATTATCGTATCAAAGCCTACGCCTACCTAATGTTGTAAAAGTATGACTCATTTTACAATCTATTGATATTCGTATCATAAGCATTTTTAATATAATTATGCATACTACTACCACTGTACCAGCTCTAGGTGCAATAACAAAGTATACCCCTAATGCTTTCTGGGCCTAGGGTTCCTGATGGTTTAGCCCATCTTTTCAAATCTATGTTTTTGAAAAAAAAAAAAAAAAAAAAAAAAAAAAGTACTGGTACTGGCACCGGGTTTGTGTTTACGGGTTTCTAAATTATATTAACATTTTTATCATTTATATTTACTGGCTCAAACTTGAGATAATATGAATATCTAAAAACAGGTGCATCTCTACGATCACTTGTTTTGATAGTAAACGAAGACATACATTCATCATGAATTTTTGGATTACAGTCAAGGTAGTTATCATAGTAGAAACCAGTTCTCTACCCTCACAAAAACTTAGTAGGACTTGTAAGCTCTGCCAGCCGTGTTGGTAATGAAGTATTTGAATACCTTACTAGACTACCCTACCCTACCAAAGGCGTTCTCAAAGAATGATTAGGGTACCGTTGCGTATCCTTATTCACAGCATCGCTACATTATCTAGCTCTGAAAAGTCTCTAAAGTATGTGTCAAATGGGCTTGGGGCACACAATATAAGTTGTTTTACGCTGCTACAAAAAGAGATGCTGAATACACTCTTGCTAAAGCCAAGTTCATGTACCTACCTACTGCATCGCAGTGCACTTAAATACAGTGCGACAACTAAAGGTCTTTAGTCATATCTACTTAAAGAAGGTATGAAATCAATTCTACTTGTGGAAACAACTTGGCACATATGAGAAATATAGAATCAGTCATGGTTAATCATTTTCATTATTTAATAGACTTCAACATGCACTTATCCTAGGCAAGTTCGAAAAGCAGGCCGCTTATTGATGTCATCACTACAGATGACGAGTGTCCTATGACCAGCCTATACGAACAGGGCTCGGGACAACGACTCAGACTCGTTTATGACGATATTTGTGATTTATTGGATATCTAAAGTATCCCACACATACAACTATATATAAATATTATTAGTTTTGAAAACTAATAAACCTTCTCTTTTTTTATAAAGCATTTAGTATTCCATGGAATTACCCACACACGAGGTGTTTTTAGTCTCAAGTCTCGGATCTATTCTTCATTATAGTTCCCGGTAGCAACTGCCTTTTTGATGAGACAACCTCAAAACTCGAGCTATGGTAGCTCCGTTAACATGGATAACCCGTAGAAACTTCAGTCAACAAGGGTTTTTATTAATTTTGAATTAAATATGGAAATGTTAGTATAAATGTGCAATACGGACCGATAATTACTCCTACAGTTTACAACCATTAACTTCTTGGTGTAGCTCTTAAAACAATCCTTTAAGGTTACTAATATAAAACAAGATTTTCGCTGTGTTTTACAATGGACTAATATACTTCAATGTGACACTTTCGCATAAATGCTTGGTATCTACATCATAGCGTCATAGCCAAATATATAATATCTTAATCGTGAGATTATATTATAATCTCACGTTTTTGGATACTCAAGTCTGTAATGTTTTTTTCTCAGAAACAAAGTTTCCAGTTTATGACGTTGAAAAGTGTTTTTATTAGAATAAAATATAGACCGCAGTAATACTATACTATACGTCGGTAACTCAAATACCTTATCATGGGATTGGGAAAACCCATTAATGAAATAAAATTGTAAGATAATTAGCTAAGCCCGCATCACGCACTGTTATTTCAGGTTGGACCAAAACATTGTTTGGGACGGCCACTATTACAGTATTTCCAGATAGCGTTCGATCTGCGTGATCTAAGGATCGACTGAAAATTATTGAAATTAATGAGCAGCATTAATTCTATATAATATAAGGCATCTATTTGACGCAATCAATAGCTTATCTATGCTATCAAATAAGATGGCACCTATTATGATTTATGATCATTATCATCAAATCAGCTTGAAAGAGTCCATATTTGGTCATTGGACTCCTCCACAAATTGTCCAGTCATTGGGATTATTTGCCTAGTCACTATGCTTGACGGGTTTTTTATGATTACTTATTTGATTTCAGGTCAAATCGAATAAATAGTTAGATTTATTATGAATAATAAAGTTTAATCACAATTATACATAGCAGGTTGTAGATTCATCGTTGTACCCTTCTTATTGTGGTAAAATATTTTAAAAATCACATTGGCGCTAGAGTAACCTTGATCTTACAAGTGGCAACACCAGGCGATAACAAACAAATCTTCATAATAATACTGAAAGCTTTCAGTGAGCGTACAGTAAAATAATAGCAGCGTTTTACCTGAAATAAAACGCATATTAATTTACTTACCTCACTGAAAGCTTTCACTTTTATCTCTGCCTGCTGAAACTAAGCCAATGACACCAAAATGGCGCTGAACATTTAACGAAGCAAAATGGCGCGCGGCCGCCAGGTGGCGCCACTTGACCGGAACCACATGGGTATTTAGGTACGAAAACTATTAGAAATCGACGGAAACGGAAGTCGCCTTTCTTCATAATAATACTGAAAGCTTTCAGTGAGGTAAGTAAATTAATATGCGTTTTATTTCAGGTAAAACGCTGCTATTTTTGTATTTTTGTATTTTTGTATGTAACGAATAGGCTCAAAAACTACTGGTCCGATTTCAAAAATTCTTTCACCATTAGAATGCTACATTATCCCTGAGTAACATAGGCTATATTATATTTTCAAAAAAATCAGGGATCCTTACTAAAACTTCAATAATGTAACCCAAGGTGGAAAACAAAAAACCTTACATCGCGTGCGCTGCGAAAACTATTGAAGATAGAACAAAATAATGTACTACGATTTTGTAGAACACATTATCATCTACAAAAAATGTCGCGACAGCATATATCTAACTATTATAGTTATGTCACAATAAGTGTTCTTTTATTATAAAAAAATAATTGAAATGCCTCCGCTAGAAAAGGGTCTTTATTTGTACCTTGGTATTAATCCTTATCCAAATA
Source organism: Chloroclysta siterata (assembly GCA_932294275.1). NCBI lineage: Eukaryota > Metazoa > Arthropoda > Insecta > Lepidoptera > Geometridae > Chloroclysta > Chloroclysta siterata. The sequence goes on from OW028595.1 coordinate 8,214,746, forward strand.
AATCATTTCATAATTAAGACGGTTTCAATACCTATAGATTATTTCTTAAATTTTTCAAATCGGACATTCCATTCAAAAGATATGACGAAATTAAAAATGTTTACGGGTCCACTCAAGGAGAAGCGCGTGCAAATGTATGAAATAAGTAGACGCGAGGCTCGAACCCACGGTCTAAGTTTATCCTAAAATGTTCAAAAAATTTATGACCACCCATGCGAAGCTGGGACAGGCCGCTAGTTATTTATATAGAAGGTGACATATGAGTATATTTGTGCACAGGACTTGGCACAGCCTACCCCATACCTGCGCCAGTATGTCCGGGTCGCGGGAGCGCGGCATCAGGTCCTTCAGACAGCCGGGGCACGGCACCACGCGCGTTATCAGGCACCTGCCTTCCGACGTGTGCACGAATCTAGTACCTGGCGAAGATAACGTGAGTTATAGGTGATGGTTACCACTTAACATCAGGTGGGTCATCTGCTTTTTCCATCGGCTAGTTGCATAAAAAGAAAGATTGATGATAGTAATTGAAGAAAAAATCAACAGCTTCACTACTTTGATCCCCAGGCACGGTAGATATCCCCTCGTCCGGGTGCGTACTACCAGCACGCCGCCTTCTGCCGCCAAGCAGCAACGCTGTGTCTCCGATTGAAGAGTGTGGTTGCCGGTGTCATTACAGGCACATGAGGCTTAACATCTGTATGCCTCAAGTTGATGGACGCAGGGCAGTGCATCGTAGGGCACGTTCCTATCATGCGTGACTTACGAAGCAATAGTTTGTTATAGGTGATGGTTACCACTTAACATCAGGCGGGCCATCTGCTTGTTCCATCGCTAGTTGTATTAAAAAAAAGATCCCTTAGTACCAAGTACTGATTCTATGTAGATTCTTTGAGGACGTCTAAGAGGGTAGTCAGAGGTACATACCCACATTTTGCAGTAGTAAGTATTCCATACCTGACAGGTTGCAAGCCCATCGCCGCTGTTAGAATACTAACTGTACTAACTTTCCTCGCGATGTTTTCCTTCACTACTACGGTCTACTGGAGAATTGTTTTTTTAACTGTGGAAAGAATAATTGAAGTTACTTACCTAAGGACGGATACCAGTCTTCCAACAGTAGATCCACGTGATCCGACACTATGGCCAGCACCTTCGCCAGGGTAGACGGGTTCGGTTCCAGGCTGATGCTCTGAAATACAACCGTTTCAAAGTGATCCTTGTGACGGTGAAGGAAAACACAAGTCTTATAACCTAAAAAGTTCTAGTGTTCCAAAGGATCCTCTTCTAGGCGCACTGACATACTTCCACCACACTGTATCGAAAGAACTAGTCTCTCTCTCTTGTCGTGTCACTAGTTTCTTTCGGAACAGTGTGGTGAACGGATTTTAAGTGCGCCTCAAGAGGCTCCTTTCGAGCATTCGACACATGTTATAGAACTTAAGGTTCTACGACATGCCGGTTTCCTCACGATGTTTTCCTTCACCGTTTGAGAGTACTGGCATTGTGCATTTACATTTTTGAATAGAAAAACTCTTGGTGCACGATCGGTTTCGAACCCACGACCTTAGGATCAGAAGGCGGGACTACCACTAGACCACCAGTGCTCTTAACTAAACAGAGAAGGAACCAGTGACACAAGAGTTATATAAGAGTAGTAGAGCTCTTTGTGTGTGTCTCGTCCGGGTGCGTACTACCAGCACGCCGCCTTCTGCCGCCAAGCAGCAACGCTGTGTCTCCGATTGAAGAGTGTGCTTGCCGGTGTCATTACAGCCACATGAGGCTAGTAGAACCTAGGCTACCTAGGCTAGTGTTCCAAGGAGCCTCTTCCAGGCGCACTGAACATCCTTCCACCACACTGGTCAAAAGTTCATTTATTAATAACACATGTTGTAACATGTGTTATGTATTTGACGTGTACGTCAAATACATACTTTTTAGGCTTATGAACTTTATAGGTTCTTGGGCAATATTATTTTTTGTTTTTTATAACATATAAAACACATATTCAATTTAAACTCTCTACACAAAGGTAGGTAAGTATAGTTATAATGACAAAAAAGAACCAAAATAAAAAAATAAAAAAATTACAAAAGAAAACAGATGTCAAAAGAAACATAGTTACTACGACCCGCGACCCGTGCACCCCTACTACTAGAAACATAGGTTTGAAGGACTAGTGACACAAGAAGCAGAAGCGTACCTGGTATCCGCCGATTGGCATAGCGTCGTCCCTGCGCACGACGCAGCTCTGCGCCGGCAGCTGGATCTCGACGCAGGCGCTGCTTTGTATGTCCAACTCGCACCACGCGCCATCTTGTTTTACACGTAGCCTGTGCGAATTTATAAATATTCTACAGTCAAAGTAGGTCAAAGTCAAAGTCAAAAGGAATTTATTCAATAAAATCACAAGGATCACTTTGTAACGTCTTAAAGCTAGGTGACTCTAGGTGCCAGTTCCACGCGACCGAAGCCTAGAAGACAGTGGCGTATTTACAAACAGGCTGAGTAAATAAATAAATATTTATGGACATTCCACACAGCCCTCACACAGCACTATCTAGCTCCAAACTAAACCAAAGCTTGTGATATGGGAACCTGATAGCTGATATACTACTTATATACTTTTTTTTGTAAATACATACTTATAATCTTCTTAATATATATAAATTACGCGTCACGTTGTTTGTCCGCTATGGATTCCTAAACTACTTAACCGATTCCAATCAAATTTGCGCACCGTGTGCAGTTTGATCTAACTTATAAGATAGGATAGCCTTCATCTCAATTTATAGCCGCAATATTATTTTATTGCAAATTTGACACCGCACGACAAAGTGGGCACTGGTCAGCTAGTAGATTATAACACCCAGACAGAGAACAAACATCTATGTTCATCACACAAATGTTAGTTCTGTGTGGGGATCGAACCCACGGCCTACGGCGCAGAAGGCAGAGCTACTACCAACTGAGCTGTGAAGGCTGTCAATAGAATGTACATAGGGGTGTGAGGTACCCCTTTCTTTTAGCCTAGGAGTATAAGACTGGAGTATTTTTAGTAGTATTTTCTTATCTTTAGTCAAACTTACTTGATATTCTCATAGGGGTGTAGGACACCCGTTTCCTGTGGCGCCGGCAGCAGAGGTTCGTGGCTGGGCGGGATCTCCCGCACAGAGACGAGGGTAATGTCTCCGCAGACCAGCTTCGCGCCCTGACGCCACACCTTCCACCCCCACGCCATGTCTAGGGCGCGGGATATCGTGTCGTCAGATTCCATCTGTTTATTTGAAATATATTAAAGGCGAAAGTGATTGACTGATGTATAAACGCACAGGCCAAACCCTTAGGGCTAGAAACTTAACATTTCGCACACGTATTTCTCTTATGTACGTCATAAGAGGAATAAAGGAAGGAATTTTCCGTAAGTTTGTTGGCTGTTCTTCTAGGCTTTGGTCGCGTGGAACTGGCACCTTTTTTTTTTTTTTTTTTTTGCCCAGGGGAAATCCTTTATGGATACCATCTAGCCGGGGGGGGGCTAGAGGGTTATGTCGGACTCCTGATACCGACTAAAACCCCTGGGGTGTTCCTCTCCTTTGCTTGGCACGAGGTTACGGGTTCGGTTTGCACCGCGACCCCGTCAGCAAATGTCCTTGCGGACCCATCTGCCTCTTTTGCCTTGCAAGCTCATTCTGCGCTGTGTGTGGAGGCACCCTGAACAGCGGGGTGCCTTCCCGCTCTGACCCTCGTAGTGCAGGTGACAGACTCCCCCAATCTGTCACCCGCGGGTCTTGACTATGTCGGCAATCGAGCCAAGTAGGCCCGACGCCGCTGGCCGTGCCTCCTGCGGCGAATCGGGAGAGAGTTTGGGTCTTTTTCTCGATCCCGCTCTGCCGCTTCCTTCTGCGTCATGACATTTTTACAGAAGGTCTCGACCGCAGTCCAGGCTTCTTCGCTGCCCACCATGGCTGCGAACAAAGCCGGCAAAGATACGTCCTGCCCTATAATGGCAGACAAGGCAGCGCGAGGCTCCGCCCAGGCTGGGCACTCTTCGCGCGTGTGATGTGCCGTGTCTGCCATACCTCCTCCACAGTGGTGGCACTCCGTTGTGGGTTCTCGTCCAACCACCCGACACAGGTACTCACCAAAGCACCCATGGCCAGTCAACACCTGTGTCAGGTGGTATGTTAGCACGCCATGTTTGCGTTCGACCCACTCTCTAAGAATAGGTCGAACTGCCTCACCTAGAGTCACCTAGCTTTAAGACGTTTCAAAGTGATCCTTGCGATTTTACTGAATAAATACCTTTTGACTTTGACTTTCAAAATTCATGGGGGATGTAAGTTTACATGGAATTTTATATTTCGTTATAGATTATATTATATTATATTATATTACTTTAAATATTTTATATTATATTAAAAGATACTAATTAATTAAATATTAAAAGGGGTTCAATGGGGTGTTCAAAGAAGGGGCACAACCCATAAACTCTATACAGCTGATTATTTTAAAGAGGGTTAAATGAGGTGTTAGGGTTCAAAGGGGGGTTCAAGCAAATACCTCATCAGCTCTATACAGCTGATAATTACAAAGGGGGTTCAATGGGGGTTCAAGCAAATTCCCCATTGGCTCTATACAGCTAACCCCCTAACCTAACACCCTATTGAACCCCCTTTGTAATCAAAGGGGGTTTAAGCAAATACTTCATTAGCTCTATACAGGTGATCATTACAAAGGGGGTTCAATACGGGGTTCAATACGGGGTTCAATGACGGGGTTCAAGAAAATACCTCATTAGCTCTATACAGCTGATGAGGAGCCTTCGCCAGTGCAGCATCAGCCAGCATCCTGGAGCACAGCCGCGCCCAGAACCCGCACGGCACGTATGTGACGAGCAGCAGGCGCGTTAACGGTGTACCGTTGCGGGCAGATATGGTTATACCCTCGCCGGGGGAGGTGGTGCCCTCTTCTGTTGAGAATACAAACAAATTATTTAAAAAATTAAATGAAATATGGGACTATGGGAACATGGTTCCTTCGCTATATTTTAAAAAGTATTATATTTCTGTTGTTATACTAAATAATAATTATACTAAAAAATAGAATAAAATAAATATTTAAGGGGGCTCCCATACAACAAACCTGTTTTTTTTTTGCCGTTTTTATAGATAATGGTATGGAACACTTCGTGCGCGAGTCCGACTCGCACTTGGCCGGTTTTATTTAATTAATAATCTGATAGTACCATGAGCCGCGGTCAGTCACTAGTACAAAGCCAAAGTTGCAAAATTACTAACCAATTAGCGCCGGCGAGTCTGTGTGGCGGTTGGAGTCTAGCAACGGCGCTGGGTGCGGGTTCAGTGCCGGCCAGGGACGCCGGCCGCTGGCCCGACTCGCGCTTGGCCACGCGCGCCCTCTCACTGGCAGCTAGAAGGCAAGTTTAGTATTTTTATTATTAGGAAGCAAGCCGTAAGTTTGTTGGCTGTTCTTCTAGGCTTGGTTGCGTGGAACTGACACCTAGAGTCACCTAGCTTTTATAGGTCTTACTTAAGAGATGGTCTAATAGTTATAATAAGTCGATTTGGTACATAGTCCTGTGGTTTTTGATTGAGCATTTTTTTCAAATAACACGATCGGGCGCTGTAATCGGCGACACAGGTTTTACTACTGCGATTATCAGTGTTCGACCCACTTCAGTGCCCACCCGATATCGAGCAGTAACTTCCAATCATACCTGAGGATCTACTGGTTAAGTGACCGCCCGATATAACGTGGTAACCTCCACTAACCTGAGGGTCTACTGGTTCAGTGCCCACTCGACATTAAGCGGTGCCCGAGCTTACCTGAGGCTCTGCTGGCTCAGTAGATGGCAGTAGGGGAGGGATCAGCAGGGTCCTGGCATCCCAGCACAGCGCCAGCTCGAATTTATGCAGCAGCGAGACTCCGAGCGAGCTGGCTTCATCGGCGCGCGTCAGTTGGGGAGAAGCTTTGAAGACGTGCGCTAGGTCTTCTACCTTCATTATACCTGCCGGATAAATGAATGAATGAAAATTCTTTACTGTACACCTTAAAACCTAACAAAATACGAAACAAGTAACAGCAAACTAAAAGACGCTAATGGGCGATCTTATCACTAAAAGTGATCTCTTTCAGACAGAAATGTATTGTTATCTCTGATGACGGTGGACATACCTTCAGTTTGAAATATTAGATTTGTTTGAAATATTGCGTTTGTGTGTGAGTGTGTAAGGGTGTGAGTGTGTTGTAAAAGATAATCTTTCTCTTGATCCCTTGATTGAAAAGAGGTTGATCTCTCTAACAGTGTTAGCTTCCCTATGTGTATCCGGGAGGGTGTGTGTGTGATGGAGGGTGTGTGTGGTGTGTAGACTGTTCTCACCATTACTTGCAAAGGGGTAGACCTCTCTAACAGTGATACTTTTTTTTTCCTCTGTCTATAGAGAAGTGTGTGTGTGCAGGGCCGGATTTAGAGGTCCAGAGGCCCCGGGGCAACAAAGGAGCGGAGGCCCCCTCGCCCCAAATTATTTTCCAAATCAAGTGAACAATTTTTTTCAGTCGAGTTTTTCAATAAATAATTTATTGTGAAACCAAGTAGATTCAGTTATACAAAAAGAGTTACGAGCAGTGCACATGGTCCATGTGCACTGCTCGTAACTCTTTTTGGTGTTACTGTTAATATTTTATTTTTCTCGACTATGAGCTCCACGACTATGTTCCTACTGGTGAACTGCTATTCTTTTCCTAAGGGCTATCATTATCCATGTCACATGGAAAATGAAAAGAATAGAGAAGCTGCAAGCAATGTACTGAAACCTGTCGAGTTATGTGCATGCACTCAAAAAATAAGAGACAAAAACAGAAGTGAATTGAGAAAAAAATATTTCAAAATTAAATTAGGAAACCTCAATTTACCTAATAAATATTAGCATGTGATCACGATATTTCAGTCGCCTTAATGATTAACTTACGCAGAACCAAACACACGCATGTTATACAATAAATCATAACCGTTTTTTATGTTCTTTTGTTCTCTGCATATATTTCATATTTTCTATTATATGTAAAGAAAAAAAAACACGTTTTTGTAATTTTGCACAATCAAATATGACATTCGGTTTATATTATACTAGCGGTCATAATTTTTTTGAACATTTTAGGATAAACTTAGACCGTGGGTTCGAGCCTCGCGTCTACTAATTTCATACATTTGCACGTCCTTCTCCTTGAGTGAGTGAAATCGCACCCCGAGCGTGACCCGTGGACCCGTTAACATTTTGAATTTCGTCATATCTTTTGAATGGAATGTCCGATTTGAAAAATTTAAGAAGTAATCTATAGGTATTGAAACCGAACGTCTGTGGTCTGTCCGTATAAATTCGAAAAGATTTACATTTTTTGCACAATGTTCGCAAGTTCGTAGCTTCTCAGACGCACGAGAATGTATCAAATTCTGGGATTCCCTGCTACAAGCACGCCACTCAGCGGACATTTGTTAACGTTGCGACGGGTCGTACACTCGTACAGACAAAAAACGGGGGAAACTGGTACCGTCGTTGCCGTCGTATCGGATCGTATCGACACGCAAATACGAAAAATAGGCTGAATAGGCTTGTAAAATCCGCAGAATATACTATAAATTCCCCATCCGAACTGGCAATCTTTATTCTACTGTGGATTCATATGGACACAGGCAGAGGGCAAAAAAAACTCACACTCGCTCGCTGGTTGAAGAAAATTATGCTTTTGGAAAAATATATTAACAAAAGAAATATATTACGCAAATAAATTCTTTCATTTCAATTCATTTTAATAGACAACATGAAGACGAAATAACGCACGGAAACTTTAATGGAAAAAAAATACCTATTAGTCAATAATAATTGATTTGTTTAATAATTGAAGAACACCAATTGTTCACATACTGCAATTAATTTGTATGTATATTTATAAGAAAAAAAAATTGTCGAGGCACGGAATCGAATACCCAACCTCCGAGGTTGCGGGCAAGTACCACCCCACTCAGCCATTAAATGATTGGGGTACTCCTCCAAGATGGGTAGTGAATTGGAAGTGCTTATCAGGGCCATTTGAGATTTTGATATTACACTGATTGCCTGATTGGAGTGAACAAATATAGATCAATGATTTCTGTTATTTAAGATTAATATAATCAAATAATCATGTATGTACAAAATACTGTAGGCTGTAGGTAAAGGTAAAATAGCAAAAAAAAAATATCAAAGGAAAAGAAGATGTTTACTAGTTGGAATTTGAAAAACTTTTTTTTCCGAAGTATCTGTTGTGGGGGCCCCCCGTTTGTGGAGGCCCCGGGGCCATCGCCCCGTTTGCCCTCCCCTAAATCCGGCCCTGTGTGTGTGTGATAAATGTGTGTGTTGTGAAGGGTGGTCATACCATTTGTTGCGAAGGGGTTGATCACTCTAACAATCATAGCATTTCTTTTCCTGTGTGTCTTGGAGGATGTGTGTGTGTTTAAGGGTGTGTGTGTATGTGTGTGTAGTGGTCTCACCATTAGCCGCGAAGGGGTTGATCTCCCTGACAGTGACGACGTGTGCCAGCACGTCGCACAGCCACTGCGGACGGAGGAAGTACAGCTCTTTGAGGGTCGCGTCGTCGTAGTGGAGTAACACACCTGGGAATTAACGAAATGGACTCCTTAGGCACGGTAGATACTCCTTCTAACCTAACAACTCGCAAATTTCAACATTTTGAAAGATATAAAGTCAATGTGAATCACTTTTGAAAAGTCGTAACAACCAGATAGCTGATATAATATTTACATTTTGTTTTGTAAATACATACTTATAATTAATACTCACACAGACAGACAACAAACATTTTTATTTGTGTGTGGCTCGTCCAGGTGCGTACTACCACCACGCCTTTGTCTGCCGCCAAGCAGCAACGCTGTGTTTCGGTTTGAAGAGTGTGGTTGCCGGTGTAATTACAGGCACATGAGGCTTAACATCTGTATACCCTAGACGGGCGCAGGGCAGTGCATCGTAGGGCACGTTCCTATCGTGCGTGACTTGCGAGGAAATGTTTATAAGTGACAAGCTGGTGCCCGCGACTTCGTCTGCGCAGGATTAGTCACACAATATCTTTATAAATTGTAGCCTATGTGTTATTCTGATGTATCTACACTAATATTATAAAGAGGAAACATTTGTATTTTTGTATGTAACGAATAGGCTCAAAAACTACTGGTCCGATTTCAATACATACTTATAATTTAACATCATGTGAGCCATCTGCTTGTTCAACCAGATAGTTGTATAAAAAAAAACTTGGTATTTTATAAAAAAAATCTAAATTCTAATCTTTGTATGATATTACCATTTTCGTGCAGAAACATAGTGGCTTGATGCAACTCAGTCGCATCTCTGAACATCTTATGATTTTTCTGTTGCATGTATTGCGTTACCTGAAAAATATATCATAAAATAGATTTTTAAATGTTTTTTTTTTCAAAAGTAGCACCGTTTGTAGTGGGAGTGGCCCCGCCTGCTGATCGTAAGGTCGTGGGTTCGAATCTGGTCGTGCGCCAATGGATTTTTCTCTTCGAAAAATGTAAGTGCGCAATGCCAATCCCGAGTTACGGTAGATATTCCTTCAGATCCCTCAGTAACCAGTACTAACTTAAAGCCTCCTCTACACAATCGGCCATGATCGACACTCGTTGATCGTCTGTGATCGGCAAGATAATCGTCACGATCATTGTGCAAGCATCCACACGATCGTCCGTGATCATTTATTGAGCGGCAAGCCTTCAAGATGGAAGTGGAGGTTATAGCTGCAGCTACCATTAATTTAATTTCCGTATACAATCATTTTATCAATGTAGTTGAAAGAAAAATTGTGAAAAAAAAATGGAAGAAGAGAAGATGGTGGTGTTTGAGCATTCATCGTAATAGAACAAAGTAAATACCATACCATACAAAGTAAATACAAAGTAATCAAAGGTGGTCAAAGAGGGGTAGTCAGAGGTACGTCCAAACATTACATTTGGCACATACTTGCAGTAGTTGGTATTCCATACGTGACAGGTTGCAAGCCCATCGCCGCTGCCTAGAATAATAACTGTTTTCCTCACGATGTTTTCCTTCACCGTTTCCGAACTAGAACTATTATCATAAAAAATCTATCACTTAGACTTCACCAACAACGTTTCAGAGTTTAATGACGATACTCACCAATCGTTTATAATCGGTGTGGTTCAACACCGGTTCTGCAAGGTCTGCAGCCAGTGACGTCACGCATTCCTCCAGAGCTAGGTAAGTGGCTGGTATAAGCTGTTCTAGTAATGGTTCTTTGCTTCCTGCGAATGAGTGGATTAGTGAATAGGTAAATTGCCGATGAACAGATACCAAGTCAGTGAGTACTTATCTTCGTCAATGAATAGGTAACTCGCCAATAAAAAGGTAATTAGTAAATGAATAGATACCCTGACAATAAAGAGGTACCCAGTCAATGAATAGGTACCCCGTCAATGAATAGATAGATACCCAATCAGTGGATAAGTAATCCATCACAACATATTTAACATTTCATTACATGTAATTCTGCAAATAAAATATACTTTGACTTTGATCAATGAAACAACACTCTATATAGAAAATGTCTCATTGGTCTCGACAGATTTCCGGCTTAACTTCCTCACAGTTGCTGGCATTATGCTGAGTCGAGGCCCCAAAGCTGCTGTAGCACACAGAAACATGGCACTATATACAATTATTATTTTTTTGTTTCTTATTTTAATTTTGTGCCTTTATTTTTGAATTGGTTTTTGAGACATCACGCATTCTTCCAGAGCTAGGTAAGTGGCCGGTATAAGCTGTTCTAGTAATGGCTCTTTGCTTCCTGTGAATGAATGGATTAGTGAATAGGTAAATTGCCGATGAATAGATATCCACCCAGTCAGTGAATATGTACCCTCTTCAATGAATAAGTACCCCGTCAATGAATAGGTACCCTGTCAATGAATAGGTACCCTGTCAATAAATCGGTAAACAGTGAATGAACAGATACCCAGTCAATGAATAATACCCAGTTAATGAATAGATACCCCGTCAATGAATGGATACCCAGTCAATGAATGGATACCTAGTTAATGAATAGATACCCAGTCAATAAATAGATACCCAGTCAATGAATAGATAATTAGTTTGAGTTAGTTACCTGGCGGTTTGACGCTGTAAGCCACAGAATAGATAATGTCAGCGAGCAGTCGGATGTTGTGTCTGGTGCTGCACGATACCTGGGAATAGAACACGCGTCAGCAGTAGTCAGCACAGGGTCACACTACATCACCGGAAACATTACATCGTATCAAGGATCATACCAAAGAGCGCATATAAAGATTGGAATGTCCACTAATATTTATATTTACAATTCCTTATTCATTTATTGCGAAAATGGGTACAAGTTAAGCATGTTTTTGAACCCCACCTCCAAGGAGTTTGAACCCCACCTCCAAAAAGTTTGAACCCCATCTGCAAAGTGTTTGAACCCCACCTGCAAAGGGTTTGAACCCCACCTCCAAAGAATCCATAACCCGGGGCAGGCCTAGCTTGTCGGCATCGGGCGCTCCCATCACGCTGGACCGGATGAGGCGCTGCAGAGCCTCGGGAGTCTCCGAGTCCGGCGGCGAGTTGGATGAGGCCTGGTCGTAATGTGTGGCCACCATTATCACGGGCGAGCCCGGGGCGCGGGCTTGTATCGATCTGTGTGGGTTAAAACCTTATTTACAATCTACCAACAGAATGAAACAATGTTTAAGAGCCTCATCGAGGCGCACTTAAAATCCTTTCACCACACTGTTTCGTAAGGGCTAGTGACACGACAAGAAGAAGAAGAGAACAGGATGACTGACCTTAGCCAAGTCAAAGCGGACAGTAATCCCTTCCTGCCGTCGGTGACTTTCCACACCACGAGGTACAGGCAACGGCGCGAGAGGAAGTACTGGTGTGTTGCGTAGTACCTGGAAACAACAGCTGATATACTCAAGTGATTCATTTGAATCACAAGGATCACTTAAAAACGTCTTGAAACTAGTTGAATACAGGATGTAACTGGAGGGGAGGATCATCAGCGGCAGGGCGATGGGGGACCTATTGATGTAGCTTTCCTTAATATATATTTTTTAATCGCTTTTTATGGGAAAGTATGTTTGGGTTCAGTCAGTAAAAAAAAATGTATGACAATATGCCCCGACAAGCATCAAAATTGAAAGGCGTTGTTTCATAAATGTATGGAGCCCGGGTCGGGTCGCTTAGCAATATAGATAACTGTTTTATGGGTTTTTTTCTTCATTTATACTTGGTTTTCTTGCGCTTTAAGATTTTCTTGATCAAACAGAGCATAATTTACTAAAAATATGGAGGACTGACATGCGTGAAATTACATTTTGACAACTGTTGTATGTGTCAAGATTGAAAGTAGAATTCATTACCGTCAAAAAAAAGCAACGAAACTGTCAGAAAATGAAGAAATACAATGCGTATTGTCAAAGGTCAATTACAGACAGTCATGGCGGCTCTAGAAGTGTTCACATAGTAAAAATTCAACCAAATAAACATTTAGGTATCGCAACTTTATTTGCCTACAAATTTATGAAGCTACTTGTATGGTAATCTTCTATTTTTTTCAAATGTTTCTACGTGGTGTACATATACCAAACCCAGAATGAAATATATCCTTTATAAATTCTACTTTATGAATTCACTACAGTAGCAAGTGTCAGATGACAAAAAGAAAGAAAACATATTTATTTGTGGTATTTAAGTGACGAGTATTAAATTTAAAATCAAGTCGTCGAATATTTAAATTTAAATACATACTCCTGCTGCCCGCCAAAGTCCCACGTCCTGAAGGTAACAGGCCCACGCGTGGACCTCTGCTTCTCGTACGTCCACACGCCGATGTCCACGCCCACTGTCGACATGTTGCGTCGCGAGGATTTGTTGCCCATCCGCGCTGCCCAATGCTGGGAAACCAAAGTTATCATCATCTTCCTGCCCTTATCCCACTTCATATGGGGTCGTTCAACTTTTATACAATCCATCACACCCAGAGAACAAACATCTATGTTAACACAAATATTAGTTCTGTGTGGGGATCGAACCTACAGCCTACAACGCAGAAGGCAGAGCTACTACCAACTGAGCTGTGAAGGCTGTCTAAGTAACAATAGAACACTTACGTCTGTGGGCTTCCTTCTATGCTGTATGGCGGATTCTTGTCTGAGACATTCAAGAAGGCTCGTCTTCCCTATTCCCTGAAATATAAAGATAAAGATAAAAAACAGATACTTAACAGCACCACTAGCCTGTCAAGAACTAACTAACAGTACCACTAACTTTTCAAGGACCAACTAACAGTACCACTTACTTTTCAAGGACCAACTAACAGTACTGTGGGGATCCTCTCCACATTCTACTTACTTATTATTTACTTATACTTACACTACACAAACATACTCATTATTTGATTAATATAAAACACCACCTACTTACTTCATACATTTTTTACTATATATTTACAACTAGTGGCTTCCCGCGGCTTCGCACGCGTTGAAGTGGTGAACCGTGATTGAGCCACAAACATCAAAACATCGTAACTTTCGCATTGATTTGTATATTATTAGGGTAAGATTTTAAATACCTACGTAGGTATATGGGATACCTATAGGCGTACATTACCTATATTAGATAGGTAGGTATAGGTACTGACTGAGTTTGGCACAAACATGACAAATACAACAAAGACAACCTTACACGGAAAATATGTACTTATTTGTTCCTAGTTTCTACCTCAAAAACAAACGAAACGAAACAGCTTCACGACTTTGATCCCCAATCACGGTAGATACCCTCATATCTCTTCGTACCAACTCAAGATTCCCGTTTTTAGAATATCCCATATATAACACAGAATATAACATTGACGCTTCGTTGTATCCTTTTTACTCGAGCGCAACGAAGGAGGGTAACGTTTCAGGGGTTGTTTTCGAAAATCAAACTGTTTTTTTGTTATTTATCCACAGAACACATTTTCTTTTAGTTTGAAGTTAATTACACTACGCGTTAAAAATCTCCCATACAAACCTTGGGACTTTGGCAGTCTTTTGCACCCTTTGCAGGGGTAGTTTTAAAATAGTGAAAACGTGATTTTAATCTATTTATTGTGGAGTATATTTACTTCAAGTTTGAAATCAATCGCACTATGCGTTAAAATTCCCCCATACTAACTTTTACAGTCATTTGCACCCTTTGCGGGGGTAATTATCAAAACTTCAAAGTGTTATTCTTAATTATTTATTTCTTAGTATATTTACCTCAAGTTTTAAGTCAATCGCACCACGCGTTAAAAAACTCCCATACAAACTTCGACATCCCTTTGTATACTTATTAAGGGTAATTTAAAAACCCAAAAATGTTATTCCTATTTTTTTAGCCTTGAAGTAAATCTACTTCTAGTTTCAAGTTTGTAGATTCAAGGAATAAAATTTTTCATACCAACGTTTTCAACCCTTTTTACACCCTTAGGGGTTGAATTTCCAAAAATCCCTTCTTAGTACACCTCTACGCCATAAGACCTATGTACTCTTCAAATTTCAAGTCTCTCTAGGACCAGCGGTCAAAACACTCCCATTCAAACTTTTACATCCCTTTGTACACTTATTAAGGGTAGTTTTAAAAAACTAAAAATGTGTTTCCTATTTTTTTGCCTTGAAGTATATGTACTCCAAGTTTCAAGTTTGTAGGTTCAAGGAATACAATTTTTCATACCAACGTTTTCATCCCTTTTTACACCCTTAGTAGTTGAATTTCCAAAAATCCCTTCTTAGTACACCTCTACGCCATAAGACCTATATACTCTTCAAATTTCAAGTCTCTAAGTCCAGTGGTCAAAAAACTCCCATACAAACTTTTACATCCCTTTGCACCCTTATTAAGGGTAGTTTTAAAAAACTAAAAATGCCTTTCCTTTTTTTTTGGCTTGAAGTATATGTACTCCACGTTTCAAGTTTGTAGGTTCAAGGAATACTATTTTTCATACCAACGTTTTCATCCCTTTTTACACCCTTAGTAGTTGAATTTCCAAAAATCCCTTCCTAGTACACCTCTACGCCATAAGACCTATATACTCTTCAAATTTCAAGTCTCTAAGTCCAGTGGTCAAAAAACTCCCATACAAACTTTTACATCCCTTTGCACCCTTATTAAGGGTAGTTTTAAAAAACTAAAAATGCCTTTCCTTTTTTTTTGGCTTGAAGTATATGTATTCCAAGTTTCAAGTTTGTAGGTTCAAGGAATACTATTTTTCATACAAACGTTTTCAACCCTTTTTACACTCTTAGGGGTTGAATTTCCAAAAATCCCTTCTTAGTACACCTCTACGCCATACTACCTATGTACTCCTCAAATTTCAAGTCTCTAGGACCAGCGGTCAAAAAACTCCCATACAAACTTTTACATCCCTTTGCACCCTTATGAAGGGTAGGTTTAAAAAACTAAAAATGCCTTTCCTTTTTTTTTGCCTTGAAGTATATGTACTCCAAGTTTCAAGTTTGTAGGTTCAAGGAATACTATTTTTCATACAAACGTTTTCAACCCTTTTTACACCCTTAGGGGTTGAATTTCCAAAAATCCCTTCTTAGTGCACCTCTACGCCATAAGACCTATGTACTCCTCAAATTTCAAGTCTCTAGGACCAGCGGTCAAAAAACTCCCATACAAACTTTTACATCCCTTTGCACCCTTATTAAGGGTAGTTTTAAAAAACTAAAAATGCTTTTCCTTTTTTTTTGCCTTGAAGTATATGTACTCCAAGTTTCAAGTTTGTAGGTTCAAGGAATACTATTTTTCATACAAACGTTTTCAACCCTTTTTACACCCTTAGGGGTTGAATTTCCAAAAATCCCTTCTTAGTGCACCTCTACGCCATATGACCTATGTACTCCTCAAATTTCAAGTCTCTAGGACCAGCGGTTTAGGCTGTGCGTTGTCTATATGTCAGTCAGTCAGTCAGTCAGTCAGTCAGTCAGTCAGGACTTTGAGTCTTATAGTATTAATATTTACAATAACATATTTATTAATAATACCACACGAATAACGGACAATGTGGCGTGTTGCCCGATATTGCATTGTAATCGCGCAATGACTAGCTACCTACGCGTGACGTCACAGCGGTCGCCTTGCGCCCGCGCATCCCGCTCACTCGGTAGCGTCATAAGGAGTCGGCTGGAATCGCTAGAGCAACCTAGACGATATCGCTCCACACCTCCGGCTTTTGTTTACATATTGTTCGTGTCCCGGCATTTGTTTCTGATTCGCATTCCTTCGCTCATTTTACACCTACCATCTACGCTGTACCTTCTAAACTGTATATAAATGTTAGTGCTGTGTAGTGTTGAACAATATACCGTGAACTTTATTTGGACTATTTCTTCTGCATCCTCCTACCTACATCAAGGTACTACAACACACAACACTCCTGCCCTACAAGTACCACTAACTTTTCAAGTACCAACTAACAGTACCACTAACTTTTCAAGTACCAACTAACAGTACCACTAACCTGTTGTCCAACCAGCATAAGCCGCATCCGGCTGTACCTCGTGGCGCAGTGCAGCACCGACTTGAGGTATCCCACGACGTCCGCACTCTTGTACTTGCCGCCGGCCACCATGCTGCGTAGTGGTTCCGAGAGCCCGCAGCCCACCGCGTTCAGGGACCACAGCCGCGTGAGGAGGCCCATTTGTGGGGGGAGGGTCGTTATGTCTGCAAGTGGGGGGGTTTAGGTTACGGTATTGAGTAGAGGACAGAGGCGCGCGCGTTTGGGTGTGATGGTGAGTGTGTTTGTTAAAGTATGCGTGTGAGAATATGTGTGCGAGAGTAAGTGTGTGAGAGTAAGTGTGTGAGAGTTAGTGTGTTTGTGTATGGGAGGGTGTGTGTGGGTGATGGTATGCGTGTGTGTGTCTGTGATGGTATGCGAGTTTTTTCATATTTATTTATTATATTCCAGTAAGAAGCTATTTAAGAATATTAATATAGATAATGATAATAAATTTAACACAACATAATTATACTAATACCTAATAATAATACCTACCTGAAGTTGTATACTACCTGAATGTGAAAGTGTGTGTATTGGTATGTGTGTGAGGGTATGTGTGTGAGGGCATATGTGAATGAGGGTATGTGTGTGATGGTATCTGTGTGTGTTATGTGAGTGTGAGAGTATATTATGTGTGCTATTGGCAAAGCTACCTTTATTATTGCTGATATTGAGCACGGCCAGATTAGTCATGCGGCGCAGCGCGGGCGGGACACTGCGCAGCAGGTTGCAGGACACGTCTAGCATCGACAGCAGAGGGAACAGCAGCCGCCCTTTCACGTCGCTGCCGGTGCCCTACCAAATACACAACCTTAGGATGGAAAGTATTTGATCAGAGCGGTAATGGACGGCGGTGCACGTAGTGCGGTAAACTTAAATAATTTCATTTTTGAGGAACTTAATATACCTAATTACTAACATAAACTAACTAATAATAATTACTAACGCTAATATACATTTTTCATCAGCTAGTTGTATAAAAAAAAACATATTTTTATCGAGAGGAAGATCCCAAGTTTGATATCCATGAGATTTTCAAAACTTTAAGACATAATTTGTGATTTCCTGTTTGTAACTACTATTGTTTTCCTTCACTGTTCCTTACCCATTCATCATCATCATCATTGTCCTCCGGCACGGCGTCGGACGCGTAGCCATCATCATCAGTCGTCAGCTGGATGCGACTCAGCAAGTTGTTCGACAATATCTGTCAAAGTCATTACAAGTAAAACTAATGTCAAAGTCAAAAGGTATTTATTCAATAAAATCACAAGGATCACTTTGAAACGTCGTAAAGCTAGGTGACTCTAGGTGCCAGTTCCACGCGACCAAAGCCTAGAAGAACAACCAACAAACTTACGGCTTGGTTCCTACCGTTCTTTTGTATGATCCTTGTTACAATGTTATATAAAGTTAAGTAAAGTCTTAGTTGGCTGGTAGAAAATGCTGAAGCACTAAGCCCTCCTATTGTACTCTAACTTAAGTTTTTGAGTTAAGGGGGAAGGTCGTGGGTTCAAATCCTACTCGGATAATAACTATTGGAATATCATAAACCCTTTATTTATTTATTTTATTTATTTATTTATTTATTCTTAGATTCACAGTTTTTCTTATTGTCTATTTTAATCTATTAAATGTACACTGTGCACTAACCAAATCGAATCTACATTTTATAGGCAAAGTAAGTAGGTAGGTAGATGATACTGAGAAGACAAACCAAAATAATAACGTGAAAGTTAACAAATAAAACAAAAAATCAAAGTTGAAGTTAATCGCATAAAAAACAAGTGTTAGTGTGTAAAACGTGATAAGTAATGAGTGTGTAGTGTGTCATTGTGTGTAGGTAGTTAGTTAGATAGGTTGTTATAATTAAGATCGGGTAGGTGTGAGTGTGAATGTGATAGACAAAACACCTAATAAAACTCTGCAACACTCTAAGCGTGTGGCGAAGTGTAGCTAGCGTAAACAAAAAACTGGTTTCTGCATAGTTCTAATAAAGGGATGGCTTACATGGTGGCAGTATGGTATGTACCGTATGGTCCGATACTCATTAAATTAATTATTTAAATTAAGTTTTGTTTGATTTCTTAAGAAATTGTTAACATACTCTTTTCTCTAATTTATACAAATTTTAACGGAACAAGCAGATGACCCACCTGATGTGGAGTGTGAGTGTTAAGTGCTTGTATGAAGTGTGAGTGTTTGGTGTTTGCTGAGGATACTTTGTATTAAATTTTGAGACATAATAAAATATTAGGGTCACTTTTATTCTACCCTTTATAGGGTTAGGTCACAGTTGTCTCCCTAGGTTACTCACCAGGATCCTAGTGCCCTCCAGCCGCCATTGCCTTCGTGCAGGGCACGCCGCGCTCATAAACAGAGACCTCACCCCACCCCTGGTCGATCCGTTCCCCTATTGGGGTAGGTCACAGGTTACTCACCAGGGTCCTAGTGCCCTCCAGCCGCAGATGCCTTCGTGCAGGGCACGCGGCGCTCATGAGCTGAGACCTGACTCCGCCCCCCGAGCGCGGCCGAGTCGCAGCTCTATTGGGGCAGTAGCAGGCGAGGGGGGAGTCCGTGCCGAAGTTTTCTAACTGTGGAGGAGAAACTAATTTAGAAGGTCTTTTGGTGGGTTTGGTTTGAAAATGATTAAAATTGTGTCTCATGTGTGACTCATTTGTGTCACATGTGTGACATGTGGGTCCCATGTGTGACTCATGTTTGACTCGTGTGTGATTGAAGTGTGACTCATGTGGACTCAAGTGAGAATCATGTGTGCCTCATGTGTTCAGATATTGTGCTTCGTGTGCACTCATGCGTGTTTCATGTGTGACTCACGTGTGACTCATGTGTGCCTCATGTGTTCAGATATTGTGCTTCGTGTGCACTCGTGCGTGTTTCAAGTGTGACTCACGTGTGACTCATGTGTGACTCATGAGTGCCTCATGTGTTCAGATATTGTGCTTCGTGTGCACTCGTGCGTGTTTCAGGTGTGACTCACGTGTGACTCATGTGTGCCTCATGTGTTCAGACATTGTGCTTCGTGTACACTCATGCGTGTTTCATGTGTGACTCATGTGTGCCTCATTTGTTCAGATATTGTGCTTCGTGTGCACTCATGCGTGTTTCAGGTGTGACTCATGTGTGCCTCATGTGTTCAGATATTGTGCTTCGTGTGCACTCGTGCGTGTTCCAGGTGTGACTCACGTGTGACTTATGTGTGCCTCATGTGTTCAGACATTGTGCTTCGTGTACACTCATGCGTGTTTCATGTGTGACTCACGTGTGCCTCATGTGTTCAGATATTGTGCTTCGTGTGCACTCATGCGTGTTTCATGTGTGACTCACGTGTGACTCATGTGTGCCTCATGTGTTCAGATATTGTGCTTCGTGTGCACTCATGCGTGTTTCAGGTGTGACTCATGTGTGCCTCATGTGTTCAGATATTGTGCTTCGTGTGCACTCATGCGTGTTTCAGGTGTGACTCATGTGTGCCTCATGTGTTCAGATATTGTGCTTCGTGTGCACTCATGCGTGTTTCATGTGTGACTCATGTGTGCCTCATGTGTTCAGATATTGTGCTTCGTGTGCACTCATGCGTGTTTCAGGTGTGACTCATGTGTGCATCATGTGTTCAGATATTGTGCTTCGTGTGCACTCATGCGTGTTTCAGGTGTGACTCATAAGTGACTCATGTGTTAGAATGTGTTTTTCATGTATGTGTCATGTGTAACACAATGACATGTTTGCCTCATGTGTGTCACATTTGAGCTGAAACTTAGTTACCCCATGTAAGTAGGGGCCAAAAATTGTGTTTGGTATCAATGTAAGACGGGAGCGAACATCACAAGATCTCAGTTCGGCGCGAACTACTAGTTTACTATTATTACTTGAATATCTGTAGGAATATCTACCGTGCCTGAGGCTTAGGTGAGGCTATGTAACTCACCTGAGGTAAGCTGGGCCAGCAAGTGATCTCGTTGTGGCTGAGGTCCAACTGACGGAGACTCGACGGATATGACGTCACATAGGACATCGACCTGAAAACAAAACCAAAGAGGTTATGAGTCTCATACAGCTCATATTAAGCCTCACCAGGCTACCCATTTGAGCACTTGCGGGTAAGGTCAATGTCAAAGTGTTACTGTCAAGTTCAAGTTAAAGGTCAAGTTTAGTTACCTGAGTGAGTTATAGCTCATATTAAGCCTGGCCGCCCGGCATGCCAGTGCTTATGGGTAAGATCAGTGTCAGTGTGAAGGTCAAGGTCATGTTCAGTTACCTGAGTAAGTTATAAGCTCATATGAAGTCTGGGTAGGCCAGCGCTTATGGGTAAGTCAGTCGGTATGGTCAGTGTCAATATCAAGGTTAAGGTCAAGGTCAAGTATTACCTGAGTGAGTTGTAGCTCATATTGAGCCTTGCCAGACTGGCGGCCCGGCAGGCGAGCGCGGGCGGGATGCAGGCGAACTGGTTGTGCGCGAGGTTGAGCGCGTGCAGCGCGGAGTGCCCGCGCGGGGCCGCGGGCGGCGCCTCCACCGTGCCGCGCCACGAGTGCGCGCGCCGCGCCTCCGACCAGCTGTGGGGTATACACTTATGATTGTAACTGTGGAATAGTGAGACCACTACCGGTCTAGTGGTAGCAGCCCCGCCTTCCGATCCTAAGGTCGTGGGTTCGAACCGGTCGCGCACCAATTTATGTGCACAATGCCAGTACTCTCAAACGGTGAAGGAAAACATCGCGAGGAAACCGGCATGAGGAAATCGTGGAACCTAAAAAGTTCTATAACATGTGTCGAGTGCTCGAAAGGAGCCTCTTGAGGCGCACTTAAAATCCTTTCAGCACCTTAGTGACACCCAATCCTTAGTGACACGACAAGAGAAGGAGAGAAGAGTGGTAACCATCACCTATAACAAAACATTGCCTCGTACGTCACACCTGATAAAACGTTCCCTACGATGCACTGCCCTGCGTCTATCACAGATAAGAGAGCGTCTATCTACAGAGGCATACAGATGTTAAGCCTCATGTGCCTGTAATTTCACCGGCAACCACACTCTTCAAACGGTAATGTGTACTCACACAGCGTTCCCCGCGCGGTTGGCCAGCACGGGAATCGCTTCCCCGTCCTCCAACAGATCAGATTCGCTGTTCTCTATCGAAGGACTGCGCGAAGTCGATTTCTATAAAACAAGAGAGTTATACAAATTAAATAAATATAGGTGAACACAGCAGTATTTTTCATGGGGTAGATAGCCCCAAACTAAGCAAAGCCTGTAATTTTTTTTTTTTTTTTTTTTTTTTTTATACAACCAGTTGGTGGAACAAGCAGATGGCCCACCTGATGTTAAGTGGTAACCATCACCTATAACAAAGCCTTTGCTTGCCAATTGCCTCGCAAGTCACGCACGATAGGAACGTGCCCGGACGAGCTCTTCACAAAGAGCTCTACTACTCTTAAATTTAGCTCTATAGCTGATATAATACTTAGGGGCCATCCATAAATTACGTCACACGCTAAGGGGGTGGGAGGGGGTTGACGAAGTGTGACATTGTATGATAAGGGGTGGGGAGGGGTCCCAAATTTTGTTACATCACATTTTTTCTAAATATAATATTTTATATCCAAGTATTACAACATTAAATTTTATTGAAATATAATTTAAATGGAAATTAAAATAATTTCGGAACACTGCTGTTTTAATTTCATAAATTTCTAAATGTAAAATTGTTAAATATGTGAAATCACACTAGGTAAGGGGGTCTCACAAATGTGACCAGCTGTGACAAGGACGGGGGAGGGGTCAAAAAATCATAAATTCGTGTGACCTAATTTAGGGATGGCCCCTTAAATGTATATTTTTTTTTGTATATACATAGGTACATATTTAAAATATATTTTAACACCCAGTCAGAGAACAAATAAAAGTTTCACCTACCGATAGCGGAGTGTTTGCGAGAAGCGCTGCGGCCGAAGCGCTTCTCTGTTCGACTGGAGACGAAGCGAGCGGACTCGCACACTCAGAAGCAGTCTGAAATTATTATGTAGATTTAGTTTTTTTTGAGATAAAATTATGGATCATCTGGTGTAAAGCGATTAACTTTGCGTGCTCTCTGTTAAAATCCTTTCACCACACTTTTTCGAAAGAAACTAGTGACTCGACAAGAGAGAGACTGTCACTTTCATCGAAATAAAAAAAATAGCAAATGACTTATTTATTTTTATACAACTAGCTGATGGAACAAGCAGATGGCTCACCTGATGTTAAGTGGCAACCATCACCTATAATAAAGCATTGCCTCGTAAGTCACGCCCGATAGGAACGTGCCCTACGATGCACTGCCCTGCGTCTATCAACTTGAGGCATACAGATGTTAAGCCTCATGTGGCGGTAATGACACCGGCAAGCACACTCTTCAATCGGAGACACAGCGTTGCTGCTTGGCGGCAGAAGGCGGCGTGCTGGTAGTACGCACCCGGACGAGACGCACACAAAGAGCTCTACTACTCTTAAATCGAATACTAACAATAGTAACAAGTTACCTCTCCCTCGCCGGTGGGCAGGTCCCGCAGATGGTTGAAGGCCGCATTAAGGTCCCTCAGCGCGGGCGCCGCCCACATGGCGGCAGGTAGCGCACGCAGCTTGTTGTTAGACACGTCCAGTGTGGTGAGCGCCGGGAGAGAGAACAGCGCGGGGGGGAGCTCTTCTAGCCGGTTGTCCTGCGGGGAGTACAATACAGTAGAGAAGAGAACAGAAGAGTAGAATACAGTAAATCAAAATAGAGATAAACAGAATTGAGTAGAGTAGAATAGAGTAGGGTAGAGTTGAGTGAATCAAAGTAGAGTAGAGTGGATTAGAGTGGATTTTAGTAGAGTAGAGTGGATCTGAGTACAGTAGATCTAAGTAGAGTGGATCTGAGTAGAGTCGATCTGAGTAGAGTAGAGTGGATCTGTAAAGAGTAGATCTAAGTAGAGTGGATCTGAGTAGAGTAGATCTGAGTAGAGTAGAGTGGATCTGAGTAGAAAAAAAAAAAAAAAAAAGTCAAAATGTATTTATTCAATAAAATCACAAGGATCACTTTGAAACGTCTTAAAGCTAGGTGACTCTAGGTGCCAGTTCCACGCGACCAAAGCCTAGAAGAACAGGCAACAAACTTACGGCTTGGTTCCTACCGTTCTTTTGTATGATCCTTTTACAATGTAATAATATAATATATTATTGAAGTTTAGTGAGGCGTAGGCATACAGAAAAAGGTAAACATAATCAAATTTATAAGACAGCACACGCTACGCCTCAAACTAATAATACCTAATGCATAAATACAATCTATTAAATCAGAGAAAAATAAAAAAAAACACACAATAGTAGGTACAGTACAGACATTGCAGACATGTTAGCTGCCGATGGGCAGAGCGACCGGGACATCGGGCCACGCATTTTTATCAACAATATAGCTATCTAAAGTATAATAAGCTTTCCTTATTAGATTATTCTTAATGTACCCTTTAAATTTTCTAATAGGAAGCCCAGTGGCACTTTCTGGAAGTTTATTATAGAAGCGAATACCGTTCCCCATAAACGAGCCATTTACCTTTTGAAGTCGAAATTTAGGTATACATAATTTGTTTTTATTTCTAGTGTTAACGTTATGAGCATCACTCTTTTTCTTAAAGCTATCGATGTGTTTATGAGTGTATAATAGATTTTCATAAATATACTGTGAAATGACTGTGAGAATATTAATTTCTTTAAATCGCTCCCTTAATGAGTCACGTGGTTTCATTTTATAAATGGCACGTATCGCCCGTTTTTGAAGTACAAATATACTTTGTATATCAGCAGCTTTCCCCCAGAGCAAAATACCATAAGACATTACACTATGGAAGTAGCTAAAATATACTAGTCTAGCTGTAGCTTCATCTGTAAGCCATCTTATTGTGCGAACTGCGTATGCAGCCGAACTCAGTCTACCAGCAAGTGATTTGATGTGTGGACCCCACTGCAATTTTGCATCAATATTAAGTCCTAAAAAAATTGTAGAATTGACAAGGGTAAGTGATTCACCATTTAATTCAATATTGGTTGGTCGTTGAACCACATTTGGCAAAGTAAATTTAATGCATTTCGTTTTCCCAGCATTGAGCAAAAGATTATTAACAGTAAACCAGTTAAGTACTTGCGACAGAGATGCATTAACGTCATCGAAGTTAGTCTTCAATCTGTCGACTTTAAAAATTAAAGAGGTATCGTCAGCAAATAGAACTATTTCACATAAATCTTTTACAAAAGGTGGAAGGTCATTTACGTAAACTAGAAATAAGAAAGGACCCAATATCGAACCCTGAGGCACCCCTATATCAATGACCGATCCAGAAGACCTCTCACCGCCAACATCAACTTTTTGGATTCTATTGGTTAAGTAAGACTGTATAAGATCAATAGCCCGGTTTAGGATGCCGTAGTGTTTAAGTTTAGATAATAAAGTGGCATGACTTACACAGTCAAAAGCTTTGGACAGATCGCAGAATACCCCGATCGCATCTTGTGAGTGTTCCCAAGCATCATATATGTGCTTCAGGAGCGTCGAGCCGGCATCAGTCGTTGATCGACCTTTAGTAAATCCAAATTGATGACCATGAAGTATGCCGTTGACGTTAAAATGTGATATTAACTGATTAAGAACAACTTTTTCAAAAATTTTACTTAACGTAGGTAGTACCGATATAGGCCTGTAGTTGGCAGGATCTTGTTCATTTCCAGACTTGTACAGGGGAATGAGTTTACTGTGTTTCATTAAATCAGGGAAAACGCCCTCATCAACACATCTATTAAAAATGTATGCTAGACATGGTGCAATATCAGTTATAATAGCGCCTAATACTTTTGTAGACATTCCCCATAGATCTTCAGTATTTTTAATATTTAAGGATTTAAATGTTTTGACAACATTATCAGCATTAATAAATTTAAAACTGAAGATATTATTACATTTTTGAACGCTAGACTCTAATAGTGTTGTCGCTTCAGCAGCTGAGGAATTTAAGGATGAAGTCACAACTTTAGGTATACTGGAGAAAAAACTATCAAACGCGTTGGCGACTTCAAAATTTTTTGTAAAAACATTATTGTTTACTTTTAAATTTATCTGTTTATTACCGAGCTTCGATTTGCCTGTTTCGTTATTGACTACCTTCCAAGTTGCTTTAATTTTATTTGTCGATTTTTCAATTTTATTTCTTATATGCAATGATTTTGCCGCGTGACATACTTTTTTGAAAATTTTTGAGTAGTTTTTTGTGTGTAAAATAAACGTTGGGTCATTCAGCATTGACTCCCTAGCAGCGTATAGGTCATATAATTTATTCCTACTTTTGTAAATACCTGGAGTTGCCCAGTCAGCGAACTTGACACTTACACTAGTTTTACATGTTTTAAGTTTAAAAGTATCATTATGTTCTTCATTTATTAAATTTGACAATTTTATAAAAAGATCATTTGGGTCAGTCAAGTATGGTAAAAGGGACACTTTCAGTTCAACATTGTTCTGAAACTTTTTAGTACGGCTATCTGTGATAGGCCGATAGGTGAAGACCTCGTCTACTGATATTTTATTAGCAAACCTAGCGCTATGACCGTAATGATCGGAACTAAAATGCTTAACTACAGACTTACAAATTGGATCATGACTGCAAAAGATGTTGTCTAGACAGGTGGCTGTTGTTAGCGTCACTCTTGTTGGGTCTTTAAACAAGCAGTGTAGATCAAAACATTTAAACAAATTTAAAAATCTCTCAGATAGTGGATGAACCGGAATATCTATATTAAAATCACCGCAGACTATTAAAGTTTTTTTACTATCGAAGGTCTTAAGCAAAACCTCTTCCATAGTGGATTCATACAACGCGAAGTCCGCGTCTGGGGGACGGTATACACTCACAACGATGTGCCGCTCCAGCTCCACACATGACAGCTCAATAGTCCTCTCAATACTGAGATTTGCAATGTCTTTACGTTCCCTGCATTTCAAGTTATTATTTACAATAATTAAAGAACCGCCATGTATAGCGTTCTTGCGTCTAAAAGAGCTCAATACGCTGTATTTATTATAAAAAGGGAGCAACTCTAGTTCTAATATCCAGTGCTCTGTAATACACATGATATCTATATTGAAACAATTCAAAAATAATTCTAACTCTAATACTTTGCTGGGAAGGCCTTGCATATTTTGGTGTACAACATGTAAAGTGCCAGGCTTTTCCATTGTCGAAGAAACTAGTTTAAATGTTGGGCAATAGGCCCTACTGCTTGTAAGCCCTCATTAGTACTGCTACTAACTACGGGCTCGTCTACGGACTGTGTTATAGTACTTATAACAGGATCAAAAATATTAAATGCTAACAATTTAGCAATAGTTATTTTACTATGTTTACATAAGGACATAGTACCTCTAGTCAATATAAAATTACTAATAAAATTATTAGTGTCGAAATACAAAACGTCACTATGACGACATGTCAAATTATATAACATTAAATTTAGTTTAAAAACATTCTTATTTTCTAGTACACTCAGTGAATTAGGATAGGGGAACGCACATAAAATTAGTTTTCCTAGTCCTAATTCTAACTTTTCTAACAAAGCTTCCACCAGCTGAATTAATTCTGAGTGCTTGATTCCAGTGCTCTCACCTAATTGCACGATCAAAGTGGTGTTTTTGTCAAGGCAACTGTCACTATTGATGCTGTTTATGAAATAGCTAATGGGAGCATCTGGGAGGCAGTTGTTTGTTACTACCTGACCTAGTTGATCGCTAAGTAGCAGTCCCATCCCTATTCCTATCTTGTCAGAGTATATAACAGTCTTCTGGGTCTCTAAACAAGAACTGTCTAGTCTAACCAGGGACTGTGTTACACATACCGAAATGGACTCAGTGGTCACAGCACCTGTCAGCGGCACAAGTGGTGAAGGTGACGCCACCTGTTCAATCACTTTTTCCGTAACCAATGCTGTGCCAGAGAGCAGCTGTTCATACATGGGTGGATCTGTCTGTGAGCTGCTATTACATACTTGTACATATGTACTGTCATCACTAACTAATTCCGACATATTTTGCTCCGCTTTTTTATATTTATCTGTTATATCATGAAGTGATCTTTCTAACTGCATAATTTTTGCAGACATGTTTTCTTGTTCAACTGAATTCCGCCCTAGTAATTTATAGCAGGAATTCAGTTCTTGATTTAATTTACATTTCTCTTTGCAAAGCTTTGCCTGTATAAATACATTTTTTTGTCTTTTAATTTTTTTTTCAGATTTTTTTAAAAAGCTACTTAATTTTACATATTTTTTTATTTTGTTACTCCCTTTTATTAATGGAGATACACCTTGGCACTTAGGTGTATTGAAGTTGACTAATGAGTAGTTAGGGTCACCGTTGATCAGTTCTGTTTGTAAGTCCAGACTACTATAGTCATTTGAAATTGATACATTCACTGATTCATTTTGTTCATTTCTTAATCTACACTCATATAACTCTTGTTTTAAGTCCTGGATTTTTTGCATCGCCAATTCATAAGTCTCATGACACTGGTTCATACATTCCAGCCTTGACTGTAGGCTTTCCATTTGGCCGCAAACATCTTCATATTGGGTGGCTAGCTCGGCTAATTGCTTTTTGAGGGTTTGATTCTGGCCCAGAATCCCCATCATTTCAGCCTCACTCTCATCCCGTTCTTGCAGTAGCTGCTCTTGAATCTTATTTGACTCTTTGAGCTCTGCAGTAACAACCTTCAGCTTTGCCTCAAAGTCGCGTGCCCTCCGAGTCATGGTCATGGTTTGTAGTCTGAAACACAGTGGTCAGCAAGTGAGTATGGAATATGTGAGAGTAGGTTGCAAATGTGTGTTTAGACTAGACAGGAAATGGAAATACAAGTTAAAATAAAGTTACAATTGCTGAGAAATACAAATAAAATTCTAATTTTTTCACTAATTATAATAAAAATAAAAGGGATTACTATAATTTCACACAAATAGCAGAGCAGGCACTTAGATTTTTACAAGTATGTATTTACTTTAGAAACAAATTATTAATCAACAGAAAAAAAACAATAGGTATTGGACAGTAGATATTATTTTTAATTTCAGTATGCTGCAAATACAAGTGGTAGTAGTAATTCTAATATATAAGTAGTTATCTACAGTTTGTTAGTTTGTCTGTATGTAGTAAGGGGCTAGGTTGGAAAGGAATTGTTAATAGGCTAATTTGCCGTGTGTTTTGTGTACCTAGGTGTAGTTTATAATTGTGTGAGGCAAATGTTTTGGTCATCAATTCGAGCTTCCACTAAAATTGTCAAGCTGAGAGAGATTAAACGGTGCCTGTGTTGTGAATTGTGACGTGACTCATCAGACGGTTAAGTACCGGCCGGTGAGCAAGTAAATTTGAATTTGATGCGCTTGTGTTGTGTTTATGTGAATAAAAATAAAGACAATACTCCCCAGGTTTATCGGCAGGTTCAAAAACAGTAGATCTAGTTTACAGGCAGAGATCCGCTTCTAACAGCAAGTCTTTGTAAACATTCAAACCGCCATTCGTTGTCAAAAAGTTCACAGGATCCTTTGTAACGCTTTTTATGTGTTTTCACTTGTCCAAATAGTTCACAAACAATTACACAAACTATTTATACTATTTAAAACTGTTATACTGGCTAATACATTGGTAATTCACGATAAAACTTAAATAAAAACTAAAATAAATAAGAGCAGCTGATTTTTACGTCAGACCGCCAGTGTTGCCACACGGCGAAAAAAGAGTAGAGTAGAGTGGATCTGAGTAGAGTAGAGTGGAGTGGACCTTTATAGAATATAGAAGAGGACGATAGATATGTATGTGCTTTAAGAGGTTGTTACAACTTATGTGACTAAAAGAAGGCAGTCGCTGTAGGAGTACAAAGACCGATACAGTGTTGGTATTAAATGGATGTAGGCACGGTAGACATCTTTGCAAATCGATTGTTACTTGTAGGGATAACGACACGCGCTCTCGATATCACAGTAAACAAATAGATATTTAGAACCCAAGTTGGAATTTCTTTAATTACTTGACCTTTATTATCCAACTTGACCTTTCTCATTCAACTTCACCTCTAGTACCCAACTTGACCTTTCCCAACAACTTGACCTTCAGTACCAAACTTGACCGTTCCTAATAGTTGACCTTTAGCATTTAACTTGACCTTCACACCCCCACTCGTCCTCCCACTAACCTGCAGATACACCTCCAGTAGTTGCGGCGCGGTGTACACAGCGGGCCTCTTCCCCTTCTTGCTTCTGCCCCTCCACCCCCCTCCCCCTCCCTCGGTCTCCTCCTCGAGGGGGTCCTCGGTGGTGGGGAGGCAGGACAACTTGTTCTGAGCTGCGTTTAAGTATCTGAGGATATTGAAAGTTTTACTTAAAAATTAAACCACACTAGAGCTTAATTAATTTTCAAAGATTTTTATATTATCCCAAAAGTCCGAGTGGGATTTGAACCCACGACCTTCCTCTTACGGGGCCACGCTACTGCTGCGAGACTGCGCAGCGCGAACAGCTCCGGCGTGCGACGGCGCAGCTCGCTACCTGAGACTGCGCAGCGCGAACAGCTCCGGCGTGCGACGGCGCAGCTCGCTACCTGAGACTGCGCAGCGCGAACAGCTCCGGCGGCAGACGGCGCAGCTCGCTACCTGAGACTGCGCAGCGCGAACAGCTCCGGCGGCAGACGGCGCAGCTCGCTACCTGAGACTGCGCAGCGCGAACAGCTCCGGCGGCAGACGGCGCAGCTCGCTACCTGAGACTGCGCAGCGCGAACAGCTCCGGCGGCAGACGGCGCAGCTCGTTGCCGGCGACGTCTATGCGCGTGACGGCGAGTAGCGCGGCGGCGGCGCAGCTCAGGCGTCGGTTGACGTGCAGCGCCGCGAGCCGCACCCACCCCATGCTGCAACCACGACGCCCGGTCACGGAGGGAAACGAATATCATGGCCATTTATGCATTATCTACACTAATATTATAAAGAGGAAAGATTTGTATTTTTGTTGTTTTGTTGTTTTGTATGTAACGAATAGGCTCAAAAACTACTGGTCCGATTTCAAAAATTCTTTCACCATTAGAATGCTACATTATCCCTGAGTAACATAGGCTATATTATATTTTCAAAAAAATCAGGGATCCTTACTAAAACTCTAATAGTGTAACCCAAGGTGGAAAAAGAAAACCTTACATCGCGTGCGCTGCGAAAACTGTTGATGATAGAACAAAATAATGTACTACGATTTTGTAGAACACGTCACCATCTACAAAAAATGTCGCGACAGCATATGTCTAACTATTATAGTTATGTCACAATAAGTGTTCTTTTATTAAAAAAAATTAATTGAAATGCCGCCGATAGAAAAGGGTCTTTATTTGTACCTTGGTATTAATCCTTATCCAAATAAATCTTTTCATAATTAAGACTGGTTCAATACCTATACATTACTTCTTGAATTTTTCAAATCGGACATTCCATTCAAAAGATTTTAAAAATATAAGGTCACGGGGCGCGTTCTCACACACCGCGGGCCCGGGCAAGGCGCGAGTTAGAAGTGACTCGAACCCACCACGGTCTAAGTTTATCCTAAAACGTTGAAAAAATTTATGTCCACCCATGCGAAGCTGAGACAGGCCGCTAGTATATTATATTTAATTAATGGAATTGGTAATTAATGTACCGTTCTAATTAAATAAAAATAAATAAAATATGATACTTCCACTCAGTGGCATAAAATTTACCGTAAATACAGTATATGATACTCAAACTCAGTGCATATACCCCAAATACATTATATGACACTCTACTACACACGTTAGAACTCACCGTAGATGCGGTATATGACACTTCAAGTCTCGCCAGTTGATCATGACGGGTATCGTCGGACAGACCGCGCTGTAAGTGAGCGCCGAGTCGTTCTGTCGACTAGTGAGCACGCTCTCACTCACTGACGACTTGTTCAACTTGTAGTCAGGGTCCGGATACGCCTGGAATATAAATACTATGTTAGAAACGTATAGGAAACTAATCAAATGGGGTAATGGTCAGGAAACATTGTGAATTTGAAAAAATTTAGTTAAAAGATAGCAGCAATGCCCTAAAATAGAGATGAATGTCGTCGTCCCTAATCTTCCCTAAACAGACTGCAATTGGATCTAGAAGAGTCTGTCAAGGTACAAAAGAGACAGCGATGTCCTATAACAGCAACCACAGCTACTACTACTAACCTTAGTAGCCAGTATCTTAGCGGCCAGGTCCGCGAGATCGTTCTCGAGGCACAGTCGCAGCGCGCGACAGGTCGCGTCGGTCGCGCCGCGCGACAGCAACGCGGTCGCGCACTGTACGTGTCGCAGGCGGCACGCGACCGCTAGCGCCGACCACGGACCCTCTCCTGAAACACGACAAATCATTCTAATCATTCTCAAACAAAGACCATCGGCCAAGTAAAAACTATCATTGCGCATTATAGAGTAGTAGAGCTCTTTGTGTGTGGCTCGTCCGGGTGCGTATTACCACCACGCCGCCTTCTGCCGCCAAGCAGCAACGCTGTGTCTCCGATTGAAGAGTGTGCTTGCCGGTGTCATTACAGCCACATGAGGCTTAACATCTGTATACCTCAAGTTGATGGACGCTGCAGTGCATCGTAGGGCACTTTCCTTGCGACTTGCGAGGCAATGCTTTGTTATAGGTAACGGTTACCACTTAACATCAAGTGGGCCAACTGCTGGTCCCATCAGCTAGTTGTTTAAAAAAATAAAAACTAAGAAATGTTCATACAATCTTGAGCTTATACTAGGATACTTAGGATATCTGAAGGGGTATCTACCGTGCCCAGATATCAAAGCCATTAAGCTGTTCCTGTTATAAATAAGACTTACTATCAGAGTTATAGTTGGTCCTGGTGGGCGAGGGCGTGGCGACAGGTCGCGCGTGTGACGTCACGCGACTCACGGCGGACGCGCTTCGCGACCGGCGGCGCGGGTCGCGCCCGGCCTCCGAGGCGGCCGGGGACGACTGGAATATTCATTAACTTGTTAATAAAATATAGCAAATTTGTTAATGGGACTGCCATGCTAAATATATACATTTCTTAGAAAAACAAAGTTGTAGTAGCAAGTAGTGTAGTAGTCTGCTATGCTATTTATACTTATTTCCTAGAAAAACAAACACTATGTATGTGATAATTTATAATACATAGCAAATGTTTCATTAAAATATGCTATCTTATGCCATGTTATGCCTCTCTGCTCTACCTACCCTTCTCTACCCTACTCTACTACATACAGCATCACTAATCGGCGCCAACTTGCAGCGGGCGTTGCAATACGGCGACGTGAGCTGAATCTGAGCTGACGCAGAGCTGAATCTGAGCTGACTCTGAGCTGACTCTGAGCTGAATGTGAGCTGAGCTGAGTCGTATAAAATACTACTACATACATCAGCAGGCGGCGCGGCGGGCGCGCTGGCATCAGCTCCGGCTTGCAGCAACCGCTGCAGCACCGCGACGTGGTTGGCGCGCACGGCGGCCGCCACGCAGCTGTCGCCGTTACGTAGTAGCTCCACGCGGACCGGCCGCAGCTTGCGCACTGACGGCTCGAGCGATGTGGACCGCTGCGAGTATAAACATACACAAAAAAACTATTAATACAAACTTATCAAACATATTCTTATTCTTCTAAAATAAGTAAATATTGTTGGACTTTCCACACAGCACTAGCACTATCTAGGCCCGAACTATCACAAATCAAATGAAAAACGGTCTTTATTAATCATTATTCTACTCATTATCACTCATATTATAAAGAGAAAAGATTTGTATGTTTGTAATGAATAAACTCAAAAACTACTGGTCCGATTTAAACATTTCTTTCACCATTACAATTCTACATTATCCCTGAGTAACATTGGCTATATTTGAATGTTTAAAAATAAATGTCCACCCGTGGGAAGCCGGGACAAGCCAAGACAAGTATTTAAATATTGTCCAGCCTGGTGACAGACGGACGGACAGCGGCGTCTTAGTAATAGGGTCCCGTTTTACCCTTCGGGTACGTAACCCTAAACGATAAAAATAAATCATACTCGAGGGAGTAACGCTCTTTTTTATTCAGGCACTGGCTACTGGTCCCTTTGCCAGGCTTAGTATCGTATTTATTAGTCATATCAGGTTTTTTTTCTTGCGCTGGATACTAGTCCTTTAGCCACGTCGTGTTATCTGCAATGTGTTACTCACCGAGCTGCCGGTGAGTTTGGAGACGATGGCGTGTATGCCGAGCGAGATCCCGCTGCGCACGGGACTCAAAGCCGCTGCTCGCAGGGACACCGCCTCTCTGCACACCTAGCCATACAACACCACGTCAAGCCAAAAGGTTATTTACAATAATTATGTGTGTACTTTCCACACATTATGTCTTTTTTTCTGACTACCGCCAACTAACTTGGTAACCAAACTATGGTAACCAAGTTTCAACTCTATTGGCCTATTCATTGAAGAGTTCCGTTGAACAGACCTTGGCTCCATCAACAGACCTGGTCTTTGTCATCATTTTATGAGAACTAAGTACCTCCTAAATTTATTTCAAGAAAAAAAAAAGTAAAGGAACTGGCCGACCAGTAGAAAAACCTTGATGTCAACGAAACTCTTAGAGATGGGAGCTCTTGGATCGCTGGTTATTTTAATTTAACTTTTTTGTTTTAGCTCAAAAACCGAGCGTCCCTGAAAAAAAGTAAAAGTTGTTTTGGGATGTCCAAATAAAGCACTTTCATAAGTCAAAGTCAAAGTCAAAAAGTATTTATTCAATAAAATCACAAGGATCACTTTGAAACGTCTTAAAGCTAGGTGACTCTAGGTGCCAGTTCCACGCGACCAAAGCCTAGAAGAACAGCCAACAAACTTACGGCTTGGTTCCTACCGTTCTTTTGTATGATCCTTTTACAATGTAATATAATATATTATTGAAGTTTAGTGAGGCGTAGGCATACAGAAAAAGGTAAACAAAATCAAATTTATAAGACAGCACACGTACGTATCAAGTTACATATGACATGTAACTTGATTTTTTATGTAACTGTTATTATTTTTGCCCCCTTAGAAAACCCAATATCTTAATAACCCTTCATCCGATTTTACTAAAAAAAACTGCTAGGGATTCGACCCCACAAGCTAAAAATCAAGCCTCAAATCTCAAACCACCAAAAAAAATTATCAACAAAAAAATCTAAGCACAAAAAGTGACACACTCTTACAGAGATTCGAACCACCTCCAATCGTACCTGCGTATCGTCCGTTGGTTCGCACGGCACTGTGTGGTCCAACAGTGCATTGACGCACGGCAGGTTGCCTAGTGCACACGCCACGTAGAGGGAAGTCTGCCCGGTGACGTCACGCGCGTTCACATCGAACGCAGCCGTGTACTGCCATTCACCGCGAGTGTCACTGCAAAACAGAACAGCTAGCCTCAAGACTATGATTACCAGGCACGGTAGACATTGCCCTCAGATATCTTTGGCCAGGCTGTAGTGGGAATTACTACAGTGCCTGGGTATAATCTACTGCCATTCGCTCAGATATCTTAAGTGCCAAGTTGTACTGAGAATGACTACCGTGCCAGGAGTGTTATAGACTCACGTGTAGGTAGCCAGCACGTGCTCAGGGTAGGGGTACTCCAGGAGAAGCGTCACCAACGCCGCGTGACCGCCGAGGCAGGCCGCGTGCAGCGCCGACCATTTCTCCACCGTCTCTTGCTGAAGTAGTCATTAAACATCTTATAAGAGCAGCAGAGCTCCAACGGTGAAGGAAAACATCGAGAGTTAATCGGCTTATCGTAGAATCTAAGAGTAGTAGAGCTGTGTGTGTGGCTCGTCCGGGTGCGTACTACCAGCACGCCGCCTTCTGCCGCCAAGCAGCAACGCTGTGTCTCCGTTTGAAGAGTGTGCTTGCCGGTGTCATTACAGCCACATGAGGCTTAACATCTATACCCAAGTTGATGGACGCAGGGCAGTGCATCGTAAGGCACGTTCCTATCATGCGTGACTTACGCGGCAATGCTTTGTTATAGGTGATGGTTACCACTTAACATCAGGTGGGCCATCTGCTTGTTCCGTCAGCTAATTGTATTAAAAAAAAAAAGGTGTCAGGAATAAAAGTCACTCCCCCTCCCCCCTCCCACCTCCCCCCCTCACCTGCACCGCCTGCGGGAAGTGCGCCAGCAGTAGCTTGGCGACGGGCGCGTGGTTGTGCCTTGCGGCGGCGTACAGGGGGCCGTAACGCGTCGCGGGGTGCGCTCTCCCGTCCGCGCCCGCGCCTATCAGCACGGACACTATGGACGCGTGCCCTGATTCGGATGCACTGGAATATACAATATTATATTACACAAGCTGGTGCCAGCGACTTCGTCTGCGCAGGATTAATCTTTATAAATTGTAGCCTATGTGTTATTCTGATGTATAAGCTACATTATTGTAGGGTTTCATTAAAATCCATTCAGTAGTTTTTAACAAACATCCATCCATCCATTCTTGCAAACTTTCGCGTTTATAATATTAGTAGGATTTTGTTTGCTATAAATCACACATACACATACAAAACTATTAAACTACTTGACAGCCTTCACAGCTCAGTCGGTAGTAGCTCTGCCTTCTGCGCCGTAGGCCGTGGGTTCGATCCCCACCGAGAACAAACATTTGTGTGATGAACATAGATGTTTGTTCTCTTTCTGGGTG
Organism: Chloroclysta siterata; assembly: GCA_932294275.1. Classification (NCBI taxonomy): domain Eukaryota; kingdom Metazoa; phylum Arthropoda; class Insecta; order Lepidoptera; family Geometridae; genus Chloroclysta; species Chloroclysta siterata. The sequence continues at coordinate 8,251,184 of OW028595.1, forward strand.
TTATATAATATTATAAGTATGTATTTACAAAAAAAAAAGTATTTATGTATTATATCAGCTATCTGGTTCCCATATTACAAGCTCTGGCTTAGTTTGGGGCTAGATAGTGCTGTGTGGAAAGTCCAGTAATATTTATATTTATTTTATTTACATTTATCTGCTAAAAAAAAAACATCCATACACACACGAAACAATTAAAGAAGAAGAAAGAAACAAAAAAACCGGCCAAGTGCGAGTCGGACTCGCGCACGAAGGGTTCCGTACCGTTATCTAAAAGTTTAAAATTATTCAAAATATTTTGATTATACTTATGACGTAACTAAACATTTATGCTGGTTCCGTACCATTATCAATGAATTGAAAATTATAAAAAAAATAACTAAAAATTTATGCTTTTCGCAATTTTCGTTTATCTGCGCTATAAGACGTTGCTTCGTACCAAATTTCAAGTTTCTGAGCAGTTTATGCTGCTATGAAAAAGACTGTATCTTTTGATTGCGTTAGCTTAGAAGTTAGATTTTTTCACAGCTCCAAAGGACAATAGACATGATTATTTGATATGAATTTCAGCTTGATACCTCCACGCGTTCCTGAGAAAAAGGGTCTTGACAGACAGACAGACGGACGGACAACAAAGTGATCCTATAAGGGTTCCGTTTTTTCCTTTTGAGGTACGGAACACTAAAAAGAAAATGCATAAATACTTCTTCTTCATGTCGTGTCCTAGTTTCACTCACAGTGTGGTGAAAGGATTTTAAGTGCGCCTCAAAGAGGCGTGTTGAGGCACTTGACGTGTTTAAGAACCTTTCAAGTCTCCTCACGATGTTTTCCTTCTGCTATAGCCAGGATCCATAGCTTCTATAATATTACCAAGTTTTCACGTCGTCATGTTTAACAACGTGTCTTCAGCAGTCTCTGTCATGGCTTATCGTCTGCCATACACTTACATGTACAGCAGCGTGTTGGCACCGCCCGGAGTCATGTTGACAATCAGGCCCGCAGCGCCGGCCAGCGCCGCCAGCCGACTCTTCAGCTGAGCGGCATCAGCCCGCGTCACCAGGTCCCGGAGTATCGCGTGCTGGGACAGCCTCTCGCGTTCCAGGGCATCTGGGGACGAAGGATATTAATAAATATTGGTGGATATTCCACGCAGCACTATCCCGCCCCAAACTAAACCAAAGCTATATATGGGAACCAGGAAGCTTATACATACACCCAGACAGAGAAGAAACATCTATGTTCATCACACAAATGTTTGTTCTCGGTGGGAATCGAACCCACGCACGGCGCAGAAGGCAGAGCTACTACCAACTGAGCTGTGTAGGCTGTCAAGGATATTATATTATTAAGGAAGGATATTATATTACATTGTACCAAGGATCATGCAAGAGAGCGGTAGGAACCAAGCCGTAAGTTCATTGGCTGTTCTTCTAGGCTTTGGTCGCGTGGAACTGGCACCTAGAGTCACCTAGCTTTAAGACGTTTCAAAGTGATCCTTGTGATTCAACTGAATGCCTTTAGACTTTGAAGCATATTTATAATCACCATACTAAAACCAGAAGACCATTGACCAGAAGACGTTGCTGTTTCGCGACATTACAGGTAAATGAGGCATAACATCTGTATGCCGTTGATGGACACAGGACAGTGCATCGTAGGGCACGCTCCTATCGTGACTTGCGAGGCAATGCTTTGTTATGTGATGATTACTTAACATCAGGCCATCTGCTGTTGCCATCAGCAATTAGTACAAAATACCGTTGCTCAGAGAATAACGATTACCTCCCTCTCTCCAAGGGTCGCGAACATCGTCAGAGAAGTAATGGGTCGCGTCGTAAGCCGCGTCGGCGTCCAAGGCCTCATCGACCTCCTGTGCGGACACCTGCAGCCTAGCGGGGGCCTCCCTGTGCGTCGGCAGTCGGGTCACCACTTTGGAGCTCGATTTTTGAAGGCGCAGTGAGAATGAGCGTTTGAGAGGCATTTTTGAAGTTATTTTTACTGTTTTATGCACTTTAAGTCATTATTTTTATTCCAAATCTGCCTGACGATAATTTATACATTTTATGGGTTTATTAGCTCACGGCTTCGTTCAGTAGTGATCGCTAACATTTTTCTTTTAATTAGGTTTGTTCATATTAACTAATTATGTTTCCAGTATTAAAAACAAATACATATAAAGTTTTTTAAATTAAAATATATGTGGGATGTGTATTGTGTACCTTTGTTTGTGAATAAAAATAAATGGAAATAAATTATAATAAAATAACAGACATATTAATTTTTAAATTCAAGAATATTTAAATTATCCTTGAATAAAAATTAAATAATTCATGATTTTTTCATACGGGTTTTTAATACGTTAGTGTGTTTGTTACATACTGTACATTGAGAAGATAGGTGAACATCGGTGGTGGAATGGGAGTGACCCCGTCTTCTGATCGTAAAGGCGTGGGTTCGAATCAGGGTGCACCAATGGATTTCTGAGATCAACCACTAATGAGACTATCTATCACAGGTATTCCCGTACATAAAAGAGGGTCTCTCAACCCATGGAATATAGATAGATACTCGTAGATAGATACATAACTCTTTATTGTTAACCACACAGAAACATAGTACAGGGTTAAAGCATACATTAAGGTAAAACAATGGGCGACCATATCGCTGAGAGCGATCTCTTCCAGGCGACCTTGGAAGGATAAAAACTAATAAGAATTGACGGCGATGTAGTCACTTACGGAACATATGATATTTTATTATACCTATACATATAAAGAATATAAACTACAGAAAAATGTGGTTATGTGCCAAATATAATATTTGAACGTAGGTACCTCTGCCTACCCATATTTGTATCCTATTGAGTTGGTACTCAAAAAAGATCTGAGCGGATGTCTACCGTGCCTGGGGATCAAAGTCGTGCAGACGTAAGACTAAGAGGTTTCAAAGTGATCCTTGTGATTTTATTGAATAAACACCTTTTGACTTTGACTTTGAAGCTGTTTCTGTAGAAGGTCGGTAAGTAATAGCTAGTAATCTGATATTTATTCGAATCCTCCTTTAACCGCGTCTACATTAAATACATAACATAGTTATGTGATGCGATATGTAACACGTAACCGCATACAATATCGTGTGTGATGCACGTGGTTTTTATGTTATATATATGCTTTCTTTTACTGACAGCTGCCAGCTTAGTTGGTAGCTCTGCCTTCTGTAGGCCGTGGGTTCGATCCCCGACCGTACAAGAGACCGTAGAAGCTTAGCTTGGTATAAGGGCAAATTAAGGGAGGGGGTCGACGAAGTGTGACAAGGGGTGGGGAGGGGTCCCAAATTTTGTGACATCACATTTTTTCAAAATACATATAATATATTATATCTAAGTATTACAACACTAAATTTGATTGAAATAGAATTAAAATGGAAATAAAAATAATTTCGGAACATTGCTGTTTGAATTTCATAAATATCTAAATGTAAAATTGCAAAATATGTGACATCACACTAGGTAGGGAGGTCTCACAAATGTCAAAAATTCATGAAATTCGTGTGTCGTAATTTATGGATGGCCCCTAACTGGGGAATAAAGGTTCTTGAATATCGATCATGAAGAAGCATGTACGCCACAGAAATAAATGAATGGAGAGAGTTTAAAGGTTTTTGTCCAGCAGTGGACTTCTACCGGCTGATGATGATTCACCACAAATATGTCACAAATCAATAGCATACGGAACGTACGTAATATATGCTTCGCCACTAGACTAAACATTTAGTAAAAGAATAATTTTTAAGTTATGCATACTTAGCCACTAGCCTAAATCTACTTTATGTTCTACCTATATCTCATTTGAAGTGAACTGTATCTGTTCTTATGAGAATAAACTCTTTAAACCGAACCAGTATAGCTTAGAGAGAGTAGTAGAGCTCTGTGTGTAGCTCGTCCATGTGCGTACTAGCACCATGCCTATTTCCGCCGACAAGCAGCAACGCTGTTTTCGTCTGAAGGGTTGGATTTACAGGCACATGAGGCTTCAAATCTGTATGCCTCAAGTTGATAGCAACTTGAGGCATACAGATAAAAAGTACCTTTGTTTGTAAATAAAAATAAATCGAAATAAATTTAAATGAAATACCAGCCACATATGTACATTATTTTTTTAATTCAAGAATATTTACATTATCTTTGAATTTAAAAATTAAATAACTCATGATTTTTCATACGGGTTTTTAATTAACACTACGCTACGCTATCTAGTAGTACAAAAATATTTCCAAATCACGTAAAAACAGAACTAACGAGATCAGGGCTCGAACCCACGGCCTTGTAAGTGAAGGTCAGCGCACTGCCCAATTCCGGCAGCCCACCAAGTGCCGTGGGCGGATAAGTAGAGTACGGACGGTCACGCTAGTGAGATAGCATGCTTCAGCGTGGTCATATGCATAGGATCATACAAAAAACCTAGGAATAATATAACTATTTTTGCAAAAAAAACAACTTCAAATACACTGAAAATAATAACACAAAGCTTTTGCTGAAGGGTACCCAGAATCGTAACGTAATATCTGTATATATTTTTAGGGTTCAGTACCCAAAGGGTAAAACGAGACCCTATTACTTAGACTCCGCTGTCCGTCCGTCTGTATGTCCGTCTGTCACCAAGCTGTATCTCATGAACAGTGATAGTTAGACAGTTGAAATTTTCACAGATGATGTATTTCTGTTGCCGCTATATCAACAAATACTAAAAAACAGAATAAAATAAATATTTAAGGGGGCTCCCATACAACAAACGTGATTTTTTGCCGTTTTATAGATAATGGTACGGAACCCTTAGTGCGCGAGTCCGACTCGCACTTGGCCGGTTTCTTTGTTTATGCTGATTATTTTAAAGAGCGCTGAATCTATTTCGATAAGATTTATATGTGATCACTTCTGAAGTACTACCAAAAAAAAACGAATCTTCAAAATCAATTTATAATTGGTGAATAATGCGTAAAATCAAATTAAAAAAACGTGCTCCAGTTTTGAAATCGGTTAAAAAATAAAATAGAAATGACACTTCACGACTTTGATCCCCAGGCACGGTAGATATCCCCTCAAATCTCTTAGTACCAAGTACTAGCTCCAGATTCTTTGACATCTAAAGGGGTAGTCAAAGGCAAAACATGACATTTGGTACATACCTACCCACATTTTGCAGTAGAGATTAAAATACACAATTTAAAAGCTACAAAGTTCGTGGATATGTGGTTTGACCCGACACTACTTATAAGTCCGCGATACCAGTTGCTTAAACGGCCAAGGGCGAATCGGGCCTAATGATACTACTAAGAGTAAAGTAAAGATGGAAATATATTTTAGTGGATGGCCCACGCCGAGTGGTTCGACCACGCGAGAATCACCCGTTTTTAAGAGTAGTAGAGCTCTTCATGAGTGGCTCGTCAAGGTTAGTACTACCACCACGCCGCCTTCTGCCGCCAAGCAGCAAAGCTGTGTTTTGGTTTGAAGAGTGTGGTTGCCGGTGAAATGACAGAAAAGTAGCGTCTTTGAGGCGCACTTAAAATGCTTTCACCACACTGTTTTGAAAGAACTGGTGATACGACAAGAAGACAAGCATATGAGGCTTAACATCTGTATGCCTCAAGTTGATAGACCCATAGGGCAGTGCATCGTGGAAACATTCCTTTTGAGAGTGACTTACGATGCAATGCTTTGTTATAGGTGATGGTTACCACTTAGATGGTTACCACTTAGATACCTGTTCCATCAACACGTTGTATAAAAAAACCGGCCAACTGCGAGTCGGACTCGCGCACGAAGGGTTCCGTACCATTATCTATAAAGACAGCAAAAAATCACGTTCGTTGTATGGGTCCTTAAATATTTGCTTTATTCTGTTTTTTTTTCAGCACATACACCAAACCTGCTTAAAGTGAAGAAACTGATCACAGATATAAATTGAACAAAAAAACGGTTTTTTAATATTTGTTGTTATAGAAATACATCATCTGTGTTGCAAAATTACAACTGTCTTAACTATCACGGTTCATGAGATACAGCCTGCTGACAGACGGACGGACAGCGGAGTCTTAGTAATAGGCCCTATATACAAGGTGTTCCATAAGTTGTGTATATAAACTTCAGGGGGCTAAAGTACCCATCAATATGAACAACTTTTTCTAAGGAACCAACACTGTGAACGCGAAAAAAAAAACAGCTGTTTCATACAAAAGTTCAATACCTACCAGGCTAAAATGTATGAAACAGCTGTTTTTTTTTTCGCGTTCACAGTGTTGGTTCCTTAGAAAAAGTTGTTCATATTGATGGGTACTTTAGCCCCCTGAAGTTTATATACACAACTTATGGAACACCTTGTATAATAGGGTCCCGTTTTACCCTTTGGGTAGGGAACCCTAAAAACTATAATTTGCCCTAAGTTTCATCCCGAACGGTGGTTAAAAACAAATGCAAAAAAACATCGTAACATTTGCATTTATATTTTAGTAGCAAGTAGAATTCTCTGAGACTTTGGCATCTAAATGGTCCACGGCGGCGGCGATGCTGAGCTCGAGAAGATGATAATAATAATAATAATAAATATTGGTGGACATTCCACACAGCACTATCTCGCCCCAAACTAAGCCAAAGCTTGTGATATGGGAACCAGATAGCTGATATACTACTTATATACTACTTTTTTTTTGTAAATACATACTTATAATATTATATAACACCCAGACAGAGAACAAACATCTATGTTCATCACACAAATGTTTGTTCTCGGTGGGGATCGAACCCACGGCCTACGGCGCAGAAGGCAGAGCTACTACCAACTGAGCTGTGAAGGCTGTCAGATGATCTGATCTTCAATATGTAACATCCGGAGTTGGTTGATTGATGGCAATTGATAAGTTAACGATGTAGGGTCAACCCTCACAACACAGTGCCCATTCGCCTTTTATCGTGTCACTAGTTTCGAAACAGTGCGGTGAAAGGATTTTAAGTGCGCCTTAAAACGGCTCCTTTCTAGTACTCGACAAATATTTTGGAACTTTTTTAGGTTCTACGACATGCCGGTTTCCTCACGAATGTTTTCCTTCACCGTTTGAGAGTACAGACACTATGAACATACTCATTGGTGCTAGACTGTTTTTGAACTCACCACCTTAGGATCGCACGGCGGGGCCGCTACCACTAGGCCACCAGTGCTCACTGGCTGCTCACCGGATGATGATGATGATGACTTAAACGAAGAATGATGTTATATCCCAATGTTATTTAACCCCAATACGCGTATAGCGTGAATAAATGCTCGGATGGATATTAAGAATTGGCCAAGCACGAATCCTCCACAAACGGTCCACCAACGCAACGGTGAAAGAAACCATCGTGAGGAAAGTTAGTATTCTAACAGCGGCGATAGGCTTGCTACCTGTCACGTATGTACAAACTACTGCTAAATGTGGGTATGTACCAGATATTACATTTGGCAACGTACCCAACACCTCTCTCTCTTGTCGTGTTTCTTTCGAAACAGTGTGGTGAAAGGATTTAAGTGCGCCTCAAGAGGCTCCTTGCGAGCACTTGACACATGTTATAGAACTTTACCTACCCAACACCAATCTTTTAGTAGTAGAGCACTTAGTGCATGTGCGTGTGCTAGTGCGCTACCACGAGTGTGTACTATGTCTATGTCTGATGCGATCAACGGCGCTCTGTGTCTCTATTTAAAAAAATACCAGAAAAATTACCAAAAAAAACCGGAAACGGGGTAGAAAATGAACAACCTCAATATTTGTATAGTTATGTGTATTTTGAGTTTTATTATGTTACTTGTTGTTTTTTTATTTGCTTTATGGACATAATTATTATGTGGTCTGAAATAAAATTATTGAATTGAATAAATTGAAAAATGTCTAGCCTAATTAATGTTAGCAATCACTACCAACACGCGCGCAAAGCCAAACCGCAGGCAGTCGCTAGTCAACACTATATACTAAACATGAAGAATCTTTCACAAACATGAATTTCACCAAACACATCACAAAGTCACAATTATTTTATCAATTATCTGGTTCATAGTACAACTATTTCTAAGTTTTAGGCTACAAGGCCGGCGTATAAAATATTCACTTATATTTATTAATTTTAGTAAAAACGGATATCTAAAAACTTTACTTAATAAAAAGGCGCGAATAAAAAACCAACGTTCTATTCGCGTGTATCTAATGTACTGAATTGCCGGGCCGGTATGTGAGGCGCGGGTCCACTTACAGCGGGCAGCGAAACGCTTTCTCATATGAATGGGGGCACAAGCTTTAGTTTTTAAGGTTTAATTTATATGCGAGTGTCACAATAAAAATAGAATGTTACTCCACTACATAGCATGTATAACCCGACAAAATACTAAGAGATCTGTATCATGGGGATATCTACCGCGCCTGGAGATCAAAGTTGTTAAACTGTTTCTGAATTTTGTGATAGATGACCGCATTTTTTTCCACTCATAGAAATTTTTAGATACTTTTTAATACTAATAATTAAAGAATTTCATAATTAATAATAAAAATACCATTGAAATACGTTACATCAACATATTGATATTGATGGTTTTTTGCGTAAGAAGTCGCAGGTAGCAGGTAGTTACGTCGGAGAAGGGCGTTTATGTTTGCGACACATTTTTTTAACTTGTACGAATGTTATCGTTTTCAACATTATATTTTACCATGTTTGAAAATTGTTGAGTAGGAAGCCTACAGAGGTGTTAACTCAAAGACTGTATAATTCACACTGGTTTATTCGACGGTAGACTACCATTGTATGTGGCGCAGCACATAGCTATCTAGATACGAAACAAAAATAAACTTATTTTAATTGTTTTTTTCAGTAAATCCCATTTTTTCTATAGTACCGTTTCGTCATAGAACTGTTAAAACTTTTTTATCCCTATAGTTCAATGGTAGAACTATTGAAACGAAAACTAGCCCATGTTTTTTTGATTATTAACCCGCGCCCCCGCTTACCGCTTACAGTCGCGACGTACGCCCTCGCTCACGGTCAAGTTAGTCCGCGGCCTACTCTAAATGTTATGTGTTATTATTGTGCAATAACTGCGAGGCGTGCTCTCAAACGGTGACGGAAAACATCTGGCTTCCGTACTGCCTCTAGAGAGCACTGGTGGTCCAGTAAGCGGGGCCTTCCGATCCTGACGGTGAAATTACAGGCACATGAAGCTTAAAATCTGTATGCCTCAAGTTGATGGACGTAGGGCAGTGCACCGTACGTAGGGCACGTTCCTATCGTGCGTGATTTACGAGGGAATGTTTTGTTATAGGTGAAGATCATACACAAGAGCGGTAGGAACCAAGCCGTAAGTTTGTTGGCTGTTCTTCTAGGCTTTGGTCGCATGGAACTGGCACCTAGAGTCACCTAGCTTTAAGACGTCTCAAAGTGATCCTTGTGAGTCAATTGAATTGAACCTTTTGACTTTGACTAAGGTTCAAAACCTGTCGTGCACCGATACAAATATTTATGTGCTCAGTGCCAGTACTCTCAAACGGTGAAGGAAAACATCGTGAGGAAACCGGCATGTCGTAGAACTTAAAAGTTCTAAAACATGTGCCAAGTCAACGTTCCTATCGGGCGTGACTTTCAAATGTTTTGTTAAAGGTGATAGTAACCACTTAACATCAGGTGTTCTGCTTGTTTCGTCAGCAAGGAGTGTAATAAACATTTTGATGATGATGGCTTCTGTTGTATATTTATTTAATTAGAAGAGCAATAAAATCTATAAAAATATATTAACGTTAGTTTCGACAAAGTCACCGATTTATGTAAATATAAGTAAATAAATTTAAATACTATACCGGTTACATAATTAATAGCGGTTTTTAAGGCTCTGTTATATTTAGGTTTTATTTAAGGGGCTGACAACCGTTAAACATTTAAGAGTAGAGCTCTTTGTGTGTGGCTCGTCCGGGTGCGTACTACCAGCACGCCGCCTTCTGCCGCCAAGCAGCAACGCTGTGTCTCCGATTGAAGAGTGTGCTTGCCGGTGTCATTACAGCCACATGAGGCTTAACATATGTATGCCTCAAGTTCATGGACGCAGGGTAGTGCATCGTAGGGTACATTCCTATCGTGCGTGACTTACGAGGTAATGCTTTGTTATAGGTGATGTTACCACTTAACATCAGGTGGGCCATCTGCTTGTTCCATCAGCTAGTTGTATAAAGAAAAAAAACGCAATCAACCAAGTTGTGTTCAATCACATTGCATACAGTTCAGCAAAAATATAATTTTGGTCCAAACAAGTTTTTCCACTAACACGCGTTTTTTCATAAATAAGTTCAATGCGCACTTAAAATCCTTTCACCACACTGTTCCGAAAGAACTAGAGACACGAAAAAAGAAGTGATTTTGCAAGCAAGCAGTTGTTGGAAGGTTTTCGGCCCCTTAAGAGGTTGACAACAAAAAAAAACACATTTCAACATTTCGATGATATAAAATTACCATGTACCTACTGAGACTCATTTTGTTAATTTAAATAACTTTTATTTTATTTATAAATAATATTTTGAAACAATATTATTTTTGACAGCCTTCACAGCTGAGTTGGTAGTAGTTCTGCCTTCTGCGCCGTAGGCCGTGGGTTCGATCCCCACACAGAACTAACATTTGTGTGGTGAACATAGATGTTTGTTCTCTGGGATATCTACCGTGCCTGGGGATTAAAGTCGTGAAGCTGTTTCTGTTTCTGGGTGTTATATAATATTGTAAGTATGTATATACAAAAAAAAAGTATATAAGTAGTATATCAGCTATCTGGTTCCCATATCACAAGCTTTGGCTTAGTTTGGGCGAGATAGTGCTGTGTGGTATTTCCACATTGTCCACCAATATTTATTTATTTATTTAATGCTTAGGCAATATTTTATTTATTTATATAATATATTAAAATTTAATTTAAATAATTTATATAATACTAGCGGCCTGTCCCAGCTTCGCATGGGTGGTCATAAATTTTTTGAACATATATTAGGATAAACTTTGACCGTGGGTTCGAGCCTCGCGAGCCTACTTATTTCATACATTTGCACGCCAGCGACTGAAATCGTATCCCGAGCGTGACCCGTGGACCCGTTAACGTTTTTAATTTCGTCATATCTTTTGAATGGAATGTCCGATTTGAAAAATTTAAGAAGTAATCTATAGGTATTGAAACCGTCTTAATTATGAAAAGATTTATTTGGATAAGGATTAATACCAAGGTACAAATAAAGACCCTTTTCTAGCGGCGGCATTTCAATTAAATTTTTATAATAAAAAAACACTTATTGTGACATAACTATAATAGTTAGACATATGCTGTCGCGGCATTTTTTGTAGATGATGACGTGTTCTACAAAATCGTAGTACATTATTTTGTTCTATCATCAATAGTTTTCGCAGCGCACGCGATGTAAGGTTTTTGGTTTCCACCTTGGGTTACATTATTGGAGTTTTAGTAAGGATCCCTGATTTTTTTGAAAATATAATATAGCCTATGTTACTCAGGGATAATGTAGCATTCTAATGGTGAAAGAATTTTTGAAATCGGACCAGTAGTTTTTGAGCCTATTCGTTACATACAAAAATACAAAAATACAAAAATACAAAGCTTTCCTCTTTATAATATTAGTGTAGATAATATTAAGTCAAATATTTTGATCAGTAATTATCATAATTTCTTGTTGCGATAACAGAATTATTCGTGAAACTTTAGAAATCTGTTTATGAATGCATTCAAATGCACATAAGCAGATGTTGCTCATTTATGTAAATACTAGTGGCTTCCCGCGGCTTCGCCCGCGTTGAAGTGGTGAGCCGTGATTGAGCCACAAACATCCAAACATCGTAACTTTCGCATTGATTTGTATATTATTAGGGTAGGATTTTAAATACGTACCGTTTTATACGTTTTAAATAAGAGATACCTATAGGCGTACATTACCTATATTAGGTAGGTAGGTACTGAGCTTAGCACAAATATGACAAATACAACAAAGACAACCTTACACGGAAAATATGCACTTATTTGTTCCTAGTTTCTACCCCAAAAACAAACGAAACGAAACAGCTTCACGACTTTGATCCCCAGGCACGGTAGATATCCTCAGATCTCTTCGTACCAACTCAAGATTTCCGTTTTTAGAATGTTGCAGGGGTAGTTTTAAAATATTGAAAACGTGATTTTAAATTATTTATTATGGAGTAGGTATATTTACTTCAAGTTTGAAATCAATCGCACTATGCATTAAAAATCTCCCATACACACTTTGACATCCCTTTGCACACTTATTAGGGGAGTTTTAAAATAATAAAAATTCCTATTTTATTTTTTTGACTTGGAGTACCTACATATACTCCAAGTTTCAAGTTTGTAGGTTCAAGGAATACAATTTTTCATACCAATGTTTTCAACCCTTTTTACACCCTTAGGCGTTGAATTTCCAAAAATCCCTTCTTAGTACACCTCTACGCTATAAGACCTATGTACTCCTCAAATTTCAAGTCTCTAGGACCATCGGTCAAAAAACTCCCATACAAACTTTTACATACCTTTGCACACTTATTAAGGGTAGTTTAAAAAAACTAAAAATGCGCTTCCTATTTTTTAGTCTTTTAGTACATGTACTCCAAGTTTCAAGTTTGTAGGTTCAAGGAATACAATTTTTCATACAAACGTTTTCATCCCTTTTTACACCCTTAGGGGTTGAATTTCCAAAAATCCCTTCTTAGTACACCTCTACGCTATAAGAACTATGTACTCCTCAAATTTCAAGTCTCTAGGACCAGCGGTCAAAAAACTCCCATACAAACTTTTACATCCCTTTGCACACTTATTAAGGGTAGTTTAAAAAAACTAAAAATGCCTTTCCTATTTTTTAGTCTTGTAGTACATGTACTCCAAGTTTCAAGTTTGTAGGTTCAAGGAAATACAATTTTTCATACCAACGTTTTCAACCCTTTTTACACCCTTAGGGGTTGAATTTCCAAAAATCCCTTCTTAGTACACCTCTACGCTATAACACCTATGTACTCCTCAAATTTCAAGTCTCTAGCACTATCGGTCAAAAAACTCCCATACAAACTTTTACATCCCTTTGCACACTTATTAAGGGTAGTTTAAAAAAACTAAAAATGCCTTTCCTATTTTTTAGTCTTGTAGTACATGTACTCCAAGTTTCAAGTTTGTAGGTTCAAGGAATACAATTTTTCATACAAACGTTTTCATCCCTTTTTACACCCTTAGGGGTCGAATTTCCAAAAATCCCTTCTTAGTACACCACTACGCTATAAGACCTATGTACTCCTCAAATTTCAAGTCTCTAGGACCAGCGGTTTAGGCTGTGCGTTGTCTATATGTCAGTCAGTCAGTCAGTCAGTCAGGACTTTGATTCTTATAGTATTAGAGACTAGTGGCTTCCCGCGGCTTCGCACGCGTTGAAGTGGTGAGCCGTGATTGAGCCACAAACATCCAAACATCGTAACTTTCGCATTGAGTTGTATATTATTAGGGTAGGATTTTAAATACCTACGTAGGTATAAGAGATACCTATAGGCGTACATTACCTATATTAGGTAGGTAGGTATGGGTACTGAGCTTAGCACAAACATGACAAATACAACAAAGACAACCTTCAACGGAAAATATGTACTTATTTTTTTCTAGTTTCTACCCCAAAAACAAACGACTAAAACAGCTTCACGACTTTGATCCCCAGGCACGGTAGATACCCTCAGATCTCTTCGTACCAACTCAAGATTCCCGTTTTTAGAATGTCCCTTACAAACATTGACGCCTCATTGTATCCTTTTTACTCGAGCGCAACGAAGGAGGGTAACGTTCTTATTTCTTAGTATATTTAATTCAAGTTTTAAGTCAATCGCACCACGCGTTAAAAAACTCCCATACAAACTTTGACATCCCTTTGCACACTTATTAAGAATAGTTTTAAAAACTAAAAATGCCTTTCCTATTTTTTAGCCTTGGAGTACATCTACTTCAAGTTTCATGTTTGTAGATTCAAGGAATACAATTTTTCATACAAACGTTTTCAACCCTTTTTACACCCTTAGGGGATGAATTTCCGAAAATCCCTTCTTGGTACAAATCTACGCCATAAGACCTATGTACTCTTCAAATTTCAAGTCTCTAGGACCAGCGGTGAAAAGAACCCCCATACAAACTTTTACATCCCTTTGCACACTTATTAAGGGTAGTTTTAAAAAACAAAAAATGCCTTTACTATTTTTTAGCCTTGGAGTACATCTACTTCAAGTTTCAAGTTTGTAGGTTCAAGGAATACAATTTTTCATACCAACGCTTTCATCCCTTTTTACACCCTTAGGGGTTGAATTTCCAAAAATCCCTTCTTAGTACACCATAAGAGCTATGTACTTTTCAAATTTCAAGTCCTAGGACCAGCGGTCAAAAAACCCCCATACAAACTTTTACATCCCTTTGCACACTTATTAAGGGTAGTTTTAAAAAACTAAAAATGTCTTTACTATTTTTTAGCCTTGGAGTACATCTACTTCAAGTTTCAAGTTTGTAGGTTCAAGGAATACAATTTTTCATACCAACGTTTTCATCCCTTTTTACACCCTTAGGGGTTGAATTTCCAAAAATCCCTTCTTAGTTCACCTCTACACCATAAGAGCTATGTACTTTTCAAATTTCAAGTCTCTAGGACCAGCGGTCAAAAAACTCCCATACAAACTTTTACATCCCTTTGCACACTTATTAAGGGTAGTTTTAAAAAACTAAAAATGCTATTCCTATTTTTTAGCTTTGAAGTACATGTACTCCAAGTTTCAAGTTTGTAGGTTCAAGGAATACAATTTTTCATACAAACGTTTTCATCCCTTTTGACACCCTTAGGGGTTGAATTTCCAAAAATCCGTTCTTAGTACACCTCTACGCCATAAGACCTATGTACTCCTCAAATTTCAAGTCTCTAGGACCAGCGGTTTAGGCTGTGCGTTGTCTATATGTCAGTCAGTCAGTCAGTCAGTCAGTCAGTCAGTCAGTCAGTCAGTCAGTCAGTCAGGACTTTGAGTTTTATAGTATTAGAGATTAGTTTAAATGTTGTCAATAACTAAACACGTATTTTTAACACGCTTATTAGCATCACCTGTATCTAATCTACATATCTGTCTATAATGTATGTAACGGAATCTTTGATGTAAATTTAAACCTTTCAAAGTCAATAGGTATTCAGTAAAATCACAAGGATCACTTTGAAACGTCTTAAGGCGAAGACAAGAGCTAATGTGACTCTCGCTCGCACGTTTCGACATGTTGGAAGATATAAAATCACTAAACTCATTTTCGAAAAATCGCAATCAACCATTTTGTGTGCAATGTGATTGCATATGCTTATGTACGAAAACTAGTAAAGCAAACTTTTGAATAGGAAAACATGTAACGATCAAAATGATTTTTTTAACTAAACTGTGTGTAATGTGATTGCACACAAAATGGTTGATTGCGATTTTTCGAAAATGAGTTTAGTGATTTTATATCTTTCAACATGTCGAAACGTGCGAACGAGAAGTTGTTTGATAGTTGTCAGCCCCTTAAGGCGAATGGATACCCCGATACTAGCGCCACTACATATTTTATTTTATCATTACGTTATACAAAGTAATTATCGAAAAATCGGACCGCGCGTAGACGATAGGTAGGTTTTTTAATGTATCTGTAATAGTTTTGTATTGTATTATTTAGGCAGGTACTTGTTTCAAGAGTTTAGTTCCTATTGGTAGCCACCAAGCTCTCCAAACAAGGTATCCACGCCCACCACGCCTTTTTCTGCCGCTAAGCAGCAACGCTGTGTTTCGGTTTGAAGAATGTGGTTGCCAGTGTAATTACAGGCACCCCAGGCCTAACATCTGTATGCCTCAAGTGGATGGACGCAGGGCACGTTCCTATCGTGCGTGACGTGGCAATGCTTAGTTATAGGTGATGACCATTTAACATCACAGGTGGGCCATCAACAAGTTTTTTATTTATTTATTTATTTATTTGGTGTCAAAGTCAAAGTCAAAATGTATTTATTCAATAAAATCACAAGGATCACTTTGAAACGTCTTAAAGCTAGGTGACTCTAGGTGCCAGTTCCACGCGACCAAAGCCTACAAGAACAGGCAACAAACTTACAGCTTGGTTCCTACCGTTCTTTTGTATGATCCTTTTACAATGTAATAATCTACACTAATATTATAAAGAGGTAAGATTTGTATTTTTGTATGTTTGTATTTTTGTATGTAACGAATAGGCTCAAAAACTACTGGTCCGATTTCAAAAATTCTTTCACCTTTAGAATGCTACATTATCCCTGAGTAACATAGGCTATATTTATTATTATAAAAAAATTAGAGATCCCTTCTAAAACTTCAATAATGTAACCCAAGGTGGAAAAAATAATCCTTACATCGCGTGCGCTGCGAAAACTATTGATGATAGAACAAAATAATGTACTACGATTTTGTAGAACACGTCATCATCTACAAAAAATGTCGCGACAGCATATGTCTAACTATTATAGTTATGTCACAATAAGTGTTCTTTTATTATAAAAAAATAATTGAAATACTGCCGCTAGAAAAGGGTCTTTATTTGTACTTTGGTATTAATCCTTATCCAAATAAATCATTTCATAATTAAAACGGTTTCAATACCTATAGATTAATTCTTAAATTTTTCAAATCGGACATTCCATTCAAAAGATATGGCGAAATTAAAAATGTTAACGGGTCCACGGGTCGGTGCGATTTCACTCACTCAAGGAGAATACGTGCAAATGTATGAAATAAGACGTAGACGCGAGGCTCAAACCCACGGTCTAAGTTTATCCTTAAATGTTCAAAAAATTTATGACCACCCATGCGAAGCTGGGACAGGCCGCTAGTATAATATATTATTGAAGTTTAGTGAGGCGTAGGCATACAGAAAAAGGTAAACATAATCAAATTTATAAGACAGCACACGCTACGCCTCAAACTAATAATACCTAATGCATAAATACAATCTATTAAATCAGAGAAAAATAAAAAAACACACAATAGTAGGTACAGTACAGACATTGCAGACATGTTAGCTGCCGATGGGCAGAGCGACCGGGACATCGGGCCACGCATTTTTATCAACAATATAGCTATCTAAAGTATAATAAGCTTTCCATTATAGATTATTCTTAATGTACATAAAACATAGGAGTGAACATAAAACATAGGAGACAAAATAATAAGAGAATACCTACTGAAAACTGCATAAGTAAAACGCGCAGTTTCCAGCACCCAACCTTCGGCAAAGAGGAGATAGGCGTTCACAATTTAAAGTGAGTAGAAAAAAAGATCTAAAAGCTAAGTAAAATTTAACAAAATGAAATTTAGAGGTGCATGACATTTTTGTGTGTTGGTGAGTGTGAAGTGTAGGTGTTGTATGGGTGGTGGCACAGGGGAATATGATGTGTGGGAGTGTGATTGTGTATGATAATGTCCGTGTATCTGATCTTACCCAAGTAGTATAAAAAAATATAATAAAACTTATTATCATAAAGTGATAAATAAATGATTTACCCTCTACGTCCCTGAGTGCGTTGGCGGCGTGCCTGTGCCCCGCGCCCTCCGCCAGGTCGCGCGCCGAGCGCCCCCCCGCGTCCCGCGCCTCCACCCCCGCGCCCGCCGACACCAGCGCAAGGATATTCTCCACATGTCCACGCTCTGCTGATATATGCAGCGCTGTCTGGGGACATACAACTTTACTTATCATTCTATGCTTAGTTTTAAATTCTCACTAAATATTTTAGATGATTTCCGCGAGTGACAACACCGCAGTTATCTAAATCGTTTGTTCAAGAAATTTGAAATTATATATTGTACTAGCGGCCTGTCCCAGCTTCGCATGGGTGGTCATAAATTTTTGAACATTTTAGGATAAACTTAGACCGTGGGTTCGAGCCTCGCGTCTACTTATTTCATACATTTGCACGCGCTTCTCCTTGAGTGAGTGAAATCGCACCCCGCGCGCGACCCGTGGACCCGTAAACATTTTTAATTTCGTCATATCTTTTGAATGGAATGTCCGATTTGAAAAATTTAAGAAGTAATCTATAGGTATTGAAACCGTCTTAATTATGAAATGATTTATTTGGATAAGGATTAATACCAAGGTACAAATAAAGACCCTTTTCTAGCGGATGCATTTCAATTAATTTTTTATAATAAAAGAACACTTATTGTGACATAACTATAATAGTTAGACATATGCTGTCGCGACATTTTTTGTAGATGATAACGTGTTCTACAAAATCGTAGTACATTATTTTGTTCTATCTTCAATAGTTTTCGCAGCGCACGCGATGTAAGGTTTTTTGTTTTCCACCTTGGGTTACATTATTGAAGTTTTAGTAAGGATCACTGATTTTTTTGAAAATATAATATAGCCTATGTTACTCAGGGATAATGTAGCATTCTAATGGTGAAAGAATTTTTGAAATCGGACCAGTAGTTTTTGAGCCTATTCGTTACATACAAAAATACAAAAATACAAAAATACAAAGTTTACCTCTTTATAATATTAGTGTAGATAACTATAGTACAAAAAAGATGTTATAGCTATGGTTATTTTTTTTTTTGAATTTTTTTTTCTAAAGTTTTCACCCGAGAACCAAGTAAAACATATGAATACCCACTCCTAATTTCAAGGTTTCCTGGAAGAGATCGCTCTCAGCGATAAGGTCGCCCATGGAGTGTGTCCAGACAAACACTATAAGGGAATAGTTGTATCGTGAGGTAGCCATCTCGATATGAGCCTTTCAGTGTGTGCGACGTGGCTAACAGACTCTACCCATCCGAGTTTCTTATTGAGCCTTGAGACAAAATTAAGATGGAACTGACAAGGTCTTTTTATGGCGCAAAGTTCTTTAAAAAAAAAAGGTATGCTCAGACAGTAGGTTTTAGTTAACTCAAACAAGTTTTTTTTTTATTTATTGTAAGGGCCTTGTCGCTGGGCGACCACACTGCCCTATAATAAAACATAAACTAAAAACATTGACTCGACATTTTTTTTAATTTGCTCAGTCGGCAGTTTGTCATTAACATAATGTTAATAATTCTCATCATTTTCAGGTCTGGTCTCAAAAAAGTGGTACCTTCCCCCCAGTCTCGAGATCGGACCGTGCGTCGACGTCGGCTCCGGCGGCGCACAGCGCGGCGAGGCAGCGGCTGCGCTCCGCCAGCGCCGCGCCGTGCAGCGCGCTGCGAGCGTGCGCGTCGCGCGCGTCCACGTCCGCGCCTGACGACACCAGCTCTTGGAGGAGCTCCAGGTTGTCCCATAACGCTGCCTGGATTATACATAAATAGAATAGTAGATTGTTTACCAAGGGAGCAAACAACTATTTTTATGGCGAGAGTGTTTTTTGAATCCAGAGCGGAGCGAAGGATTCTAGAGTAGAATCCCGAGCGTAGCGAGGGATTCTAAAGTAGAATCCTAAGCGTAGCGAGGGATTCAAAGTACTTCACTCGAGCTTAAAATAGTGTTGCTCCCGAGGTGGACACTCTACTTTTTATCACCCTCTATGAGAAAATAACTTAGTGCAACTTATGAATAATCATAGTCACAAATTCACGAAGTCACAAAGTCACAAAGTCACAAAGTCACAAAGTCACAAAGTCACAAAGTCACAAAGTCACAAAGTCACAAAGTCACAAAGTCACAAAGTCACAAAGTCACAAAGTCACAAAGTCACAAAGTCACAAAGTCACAAAGTCACAAAGTCACAAAGTCACAAAGTCACAAAGTCACAAAGTCACAAAGTCACAAAGTCACAAAGTCACAAAGTCACAAAGTCACAAAGTCACAAAGTCACAAAGTCACAAAGTCACAAAGTCACAAAGTCACAAAGTCACAAAGTCACAAAGTCACAAAGTCACAAAGTCACAAAGTCACAAAGTCACAAAGTCACAAAGTCACAAAGTCACAAAGTCACAAAGTCACAAAGTCACAAAGTCACAAAGTCACAAAGTCACAAAGTCACAAAGTCACAATTTCACAAAGTCACAAAGTCACAAAGTCACAAAGTCACATAGTCACATAGTCACATAGTCACATAGTCACATTGTCACATAGTCTCATAGTCATAATCATGTATTTATTGTAATTTTATTTATTTTCATAAAACTAAGTAAAATCTGAATTTGAGTAAACAATTATGAACAGGTGGAATGCGCGTTTCACGTGTTTTTGTTTATTTTTATTTAGTTCAGGCGCTTTTTTTTTTAATCATAAAGCCTGCTTGTTCATACAGTGTTCGTGATCTCTTTGGTGATTGGAACTTTTACTCAATAAGCACATTCCAAATTCAAATCACTTTACCGCCCTTGGGATCAAAGTGCTATTTTGCTACCTGTTTTCGAAGAGCAAACTATCTATTTTCGAATTGATGTGATAAAAAATACTTTATTGCATGGAACTTATGGATAAAACATATTATATTGTAAACATGTTATATTGTATGTTCTTATTTTATAACATACTCTAATAATATTACAATCTAGCCATAATTACTATTTCTATATTTTGTGGCTTTAAGTAATATAGGGGCACATTAGCCGGATGCCTCCCGATAGGTTTCCGGTAAGCACACCATGGGTTGTTGACGGACGGAGGCCAAGAAAGCGCTGGAAAGATCTGGCTGTGTTTGAAGGGAGATGACGGGAGGAGGCATGGGATAGGGAGAACTGAAAGTCCTTGCAGGAGGCCTTTGCCAAGCAGTAAGATGAAATTGCCTAAGGAAAAAAAGTATTATAGTGAAAAATTATTCTATTTATGCAGATGTAAGGAACTCATTGGAAAATAGAGGACTGGTGGATCAATAACATATGAGGCAGTCTGGCTTCAACATATCAATTTTTAAGGCAATACAAAGTGACTCAGTAAATACTACAGGAATAATTCCACACAACCATAAAATCTAAACAAATTTGAACCAGTTCTGCATAGAAAACTTGGCTACCCACGTCTGTATTGTAGTGTCTATAGGAAACCCATCAGGCTTATTATTGAGAGTTCTATAGTGCTTTTGTAGTGTATTCATGCATGGCCGAACATGTATCCAGTCAGATAACCAACTTAGCCTATCTATGAGGAAGCCAGGTGCTTAAACTACTTAGTCACTGAAGCACAGGCAGTCGCAACGACCTTGCTGTATTTGTTAAGGCTTTACGCATGTGCATTGTGCATAAAACTTTTGGAATCGACCATCGTTTAGTAATTAATTTAACAGCGTAAATTGAGGTATTACAGTTTACCTGATGCAAGAGGCGGCCTTGAAAGTGTTCCTCGTCCGGGGAAAGGTCCATTATTAGAAGTTGCAGTCGAAATACGACAGTGAACCCCACATTTCCGGCCGAAGTAGTCGCTGAACCGTTGCAAAACTAGTTAGGCGAGTTTTCGCAAATCAATAGACATTTTGTCACTGAAACTGTAACCATAACACAGTTTCAAATCACTTGTTACAGAATAACTACGCTTTGCAGGGTGGTGTACCGTAAATTATGGACTTTATTTGAAAAGAAAATATTTTATTGATTTTTGTTTTGAATGTTTTGCATTTTGCAGCTGAGAGAATGACAGTTTGATTGACAATTGGACACTTTTGACACTGACATGACAGTGACTTTTGAAATATGTTGTTTCTTAGACTTGATCATTTTGGGGTACTTAATTTCTTTATGCATAAAATAATTATAAACAAAATAATGTTTAATAATAATTATTATAATTTACATATTATAAGAATTGGATCTCAATGATGTGGATTGGTGTCATTGCTTTTGAAAGAAATAGGTAGGTTTTTTACAATCTTCCAACGAAAGCGAGGGTAGTTAGTATGTAGTTAGGGTTCACTATATACCCTCATTTATATTCCTAGGTCAATATCACAGAGCACATAAATCCCGTTGTCGAATTTTTCATTCGTAAATAATGTGGCAAACTAAATTCGATACAGATTGGGAGCGAAAAAAGGCATATTTGATCCGAAGTTTATTCCACGATGTACCTTGTAAGTAAATTTAAATTTTAGAACAGTTTTGTGGATACCAGTTGGAATTCATTACATAAAGCTTTGTTTTTTCGGCACTACCACAATTCACATCTATTGATAGCAACCTTATCTTTAATACAACCCTGTAATCCCTGCATGTGAACTAATCGATTTTACCTATATATACATAGGAACCTAGGTAAGGCACATAATCAGATAGGTATTCAAGTTTAGATAGGTACCTATTTAAATATATTGAAATGTGCGAGCATGAAATAATTTGGCATCTATTCTGCATCATAAAGTCTCAAGATTGTAGCAACTTCCGGAAATGGGGAGATGCCTTTACAGCGTAATATAAAGTTCTTTGACCACCCTTAAGGGTATTCAGCGGTAATTAGTAGGTAAGTACCAGCTACCAAGAGATCAGCTGGAATATACGTACACCTACTGTCCGTGGGGATTACATTCGTCGCCTATTTTATTATTATTCTTATCAATCATACCTGCTTACCTATATTTAGGTATTGAATTTTTTTTCGTCTCTGTATAAAAAAAATACTTAAACATCAATTTTAATGGAGATTTCTTGTTGCAGTCTTGTCCCCAGTGCCAGAAGAAGATGAATCTTTTGACTTATCTCGTTCACGCATCCCTCGCTCCCCACTTTATTCCCTGAAGGAGCCATCCAGGCCCCCGAGCCCTCTTCCCCCTCTCATCATCGAGAGAGAGCCGAATCGCCACGATGAGCCAGACGAATTTTATAAAAAGCTGGAGAAGAAAGTCCTTAGTATTTACAGAAGACTCTTCATTGACGGAAGAAGTGATGTTTCCAGCAATGGGTGCTCTGACACCGAAGAAATTGTGGATATGGATTATATTACTTTTACTAGTTATGAAAAACGAATTAGTCCTGTGGTACATAACAATGAATCATGTAATGATCTAGATCAGATATTAATTGAAAATAACATTAATG
This sequence comes from Chloroclysta siterata, assembly GCA_932294275.1. NCBI lineage: Eukaryota > Metazoa > Arthropoda > Insecta > Lepidoptera > Geometridae > Chloroclysta > Chloroclysta siterata. The sequence goes on from OW028595.1 coordinate 8,274,261, forward strand.
AAAGATCTGGCCTGAAACGAACTATCTCACCGGAGAACTATGAAGATGCGAGCGCTAGTAAATCTAAGAAATCGAAAAGTATTGATATAAACCGATCCAGCACTGAAAACTCACCCAAAAGTACTACGGATTACGATGAAGCAGTAAGTGATTCTCTGAAGTCCACTGATGATGACATAGATGACGACAATGACGCAGAAACGGGAGCTCCAAATAATGAAGAAAACAACACGCCGCCGACAGACTACAGTGAACAAGTGCTGCAAGTGACGTTTAAAGCGGATGTTCACAGAGACGCTACCGATTATGAGTTTGTAAGACCAATGAGCGTGGTCTATGAATGCGTCGAAAATATTGCAGAAGAGGCGGTTGAAGATCTCGAGGATATAGGCGATGGTGTAGCAATACTGGAAAACAATGGAGGTGAGTGAGATTTTTAGGCACTGATAAACTTGTGATAGCGATCACTACCTTCTGATCTGAAAGCCGTACTTAAAACCCCTATAATACCTACCTAAATGAAATGACATTTAAATTTAATCGTTGTTGGACCTTTCTTTCCTGAAAGGTAAATAATTTCAAATAAAATTCAGTTTCAGACACCATCATTCACCATGACTCTTCAGATCGAACCGTCATAATTGAAGAAGTGGAACTCATGCGGACACAACGCGTTCGTCATTCAGTTGGATCACTCAACAATCAAGAGCACACTGCCAGTAGTTCTGATGAAATCGCAATGGACGATGAACCGAGGCAATTGGAAAGACACACCGAATCTCCTTCACATGAGGATCCAGTATCAATGGAGATTAATATCAACTTTGATTTGCTCCGAAGATCTACTGTGGAAAAAGACAGTAATAATGGTGAGGAAGACATTTCTAGAAGATTTAGAAGAAACAGTACTTCATCCTCTGACAGAAGTTCTATATGCAGTTATGCAGACGCAGAAGTTCAAACGTCCTTAAATCATGTAAACAGCGAACTACTGAAAGACATTTTTGTGGGTACACCCAGAGTTTTTATGCTCTGCTCATGTGCAAATCATTCTTGCGTTCGTTAGACGGTTTAATAATTATGGAAAAAAGATGAGGCTATCATGTTTATTTTAACTTGTTATTTTGTTGTTTTTCATAGTTTTGTTTTTGTTATTTTGATGAGTAGTATGTAATTATTATACAGGTAGATACTTATTTAACTTTTTTAAGTAAATACATATCCACATAAATTATACCATGATACGTTGCAGTAGGTGTATGATTTGGTGGTACATACACCACTAGAGCAAAGGCCAAATCAATGCGCCCAACGTAGTTCTACAGCGGCTCGCATATTGTTTGCACATATAAACAGCTTATATGTGCAAACAATATGCGAGCCGCTGTGAACAAGTACTTGTACTTTCAAAACGATATGTAATAAAGTATGCTATCGTGCAAGCCTGTATATGCAGGTTGAACGCATCGGTTTCCATCGCTTACTGCAGAGGTAGATACTTAGGTAGGGACTCGGGAAATTGTTGCTTACAAAATAATAAAATTAAATAAAAAAATGAAACAAGGAAAAGCTATTTCAAATTACTTTATTTGCAGTGTAGCAAGTAGCCGCATAGAACGGTCTCGCTCACAATACGACACATGACATTGTAAAAGCGTTATTGCGGTTTCGTTGACTCTGGTCAGAACCCTGGTCGTCCTTTTTCAAATATCTTACCTTTCCAGCCAGTTTTGAAAAAACAAAACACTTATCAGTCGAATATTTTTTATTCATAGTCTACATAATACTCAATGCTGGGTCAGGTTAGTTCAGTCATCTTTAATAAAAACTTTTTACTTTTACGATAGAAAAACCAAATATACCTCTGTAGTTATATTTGCTCGATAACTACCTAAAGACCTATAGTTTTTTGATGTACAAAAGTAAAATTCCTAGCTACCTACTTACTCGAGTAATCATGTCCAATATTTTTTTACAATAGGTACCTAGGTACATTTACACAAGTATCTGTAGTAGGTAACATATATAGATAGATAATCTGGTGTTAAAATGGAGGTAGCTTTTTAGAATTTTTTTCTTTCACGTCTAAACTAGATTACTTAATTACATAATCTAAAATACAAAATAATTAAAAGTCCATTTAAAAAACACAAAGTTTCACAACGCTAACTATAAAGAAATTCAGAATCTAAAAAAAATTACATGTCTAGTTTAGCGTGATTATTGTGAAGGTAGTTGTTATAGCACACTGTATTCTCTTATCTGTGGCACACTGTTATTGTTGTTTTTTTTTAATATATACGTTTTAATCAATTACGCAAGTAGTTCAATTTATTTCCTTTCCTTATGTTAAATCCAAGAACTATAGAGTTTCTAGAGTGACCTATTTATTTTATCAAAAGCTGAGAGAGAGAAATTTTGGAGCAGAGCTTTTGAGATGAGCATCAATTTCTAACAATGTTATGAAATTATACAATTTTAAGAATTATTTGTAGGTTTGTTTCTTAATTTTATAAATTTAAGAATTGGCAGAAAAGATAGCACATCAATACACACCACTACCTGCCACTTACCGACACTACAGGAGGTATACCCTTCTTATAATTTATTTAATTTTAATCATTGTATAGAAAAGTTATTGCAAATGCCAACGCCAGGGGCGGTGCTGGCGCGCCCACTCGTGCTATAATATATAAACATTCAATTGAAAAAACGATTCACACTTGTGCTTAGAGTAAAAACAGGTAACTACTTATGTAATCAAAATAAGTCACACAATTCTACCTCTTTTTATAAAGTAGGTAACTACTTACGGAATATTGCACAATAGTAAACCGCATCTTGCTAAACCATCGACACTATTAAACAACTATTTCATGCAAAAATACATTTTTAAATTCCTTTTTATTATACAGCGGCTATATACAGACCCTATTCTACATAATTTGGACTTTGTGTAGCAAAGGATTGGCAGAAGTTGCGATTGGCATGTGTAGTAAGTTTTTTTAAGTCAAGTACTTACATATAACCCGACTATGAATGCCAAATCCTGGTTGAGCATAACAAAAAAAAACAAAGTATCAAAATCGTTGATCCAGTTACCCTAGTGACAACAGTGTTGCTATACACAAATATTTATTACCTCAAAACATTCATTTAGTTTCCCGTTTCCCCACGGGACTCGAGCACATCATAAGGGAAAACATTGCCCTTTTTTACAGACAGGCACAAATCGTGTAATTTAAATGTTCTTCTCCATAGTTATAGATACCAGTCATTGTACACACGAATACGCATCAGGCTGTACACTGCTGCAACTTGATCTGAATCCGTGGGTACCTATTCTAAAATAAATTATCCGCACAAGTGGAAATAGTTGAGATTGAAGCCAGGTGTAAAGCATAGTCTTATAAGACACAGAACTAATGGGAAAAACATTCCCAGTAGTTCTGCCGATAGAACTACTCAAGAACAGTTGGTAATAGACGGAACCGGCCTTCCCCAAGATTGGGGGGGATACCCTATACTATTCGGTACTCTGTTACCAACCGACGAATAATGATATGTGTAGGATAACTAATAAAAAATTAAGAAAAATTCAAAAACAAAATGAAACCGTAATAATACATTTATTTAAAGAATAAGTGAAAGAACAGATACAAAATTGAGCAAACTGCGTCAAACTGAACATTGATCTCACACCGACGAAGACTTAAAATGGTAAATTATTGTCGTGAAAGTTACGGCTAAAATATAGTAATGAATAATAAAAGATATTGCTATTTAAAGTAGTTTAGTAAGTGCCTTAGAATACAACATTACCTATAGAATATACTTGGAATAAACTCAATAATTGCAATGATTTTCAAAGAAAAATGTTAAATTATCATATTTTATTGTGTTAAATTTTATCTACTGACCATATGCAAGATTTAAAAAGATTCAATTAATAATTTATTCAAAAAAATCTCAATGTTTACGAGCTAAAATTCCACGACAAATTAAAATCTGTAAAAAATACTTTTTGATTGAAATATAAACTTAATTGTGATTCAAAAGTATAACATGAATTATAAACAGAGAACAAACAAAAATAAGTAACCAAATAATACAAATCAAGCTAATTAAGACATAATGAAGGCGCTTAACCACAGTACAAATTACGAGCAGTACAACAACTGAAAAAGAACATTTCACAAATAAAATCATATCTTTTTTTTTTATAGGATAGGAACGTGCCCTACGATGCACTGCCCTACGTTTATTGACGGCATACAGATGTCAAGCTTCATGTGACTGTAATTACACCGTCAACCACACTCTTCAAACGGAAACACAGCGTTACTGCTTGGCGGCAGAAAAAGGCGTGTTTTGAATTTAATCATTGAAGTTTTGTGTTTTGTTCTTTTAAAAAAACAGAGCAGCAGCTTCACGACTTTGATCCCCGGGCTTTAAAAGTAAGTACCAACTCAAAATTCTTTGAACAGCGAGATGACAAAAAAAATTCAAGGATCGTATAAAAAATCGTAAAAAAAACAACAAAGTTATAAATATTCAGTTGTCCTACTGCACGTACAAACTGTGTCTTAACAATGAAAAATGCTCAATAAACACTAGACGAGCTAAAACCGATTTAAACATATCCTCATATAAACAATAATTAAACTATTTAAACTAAATCATAATGTACAGGGTAATGGCGGACTTGACAGCACGAGAAGAATGGAATACGAAAAAAACTGCTCAGGAATATAAATTCATAAGAACTCTGATGTCAGAGGCCAAATTCGTTGTCGACCTTGTTTTTCTAAGTTCTGATGGAACAAGCAGATGGCCCACTTGATGCTAAGTGGTAACAATCACATAACAAAGCATAGCCTCGCAAGTCACGATAATGAACGTGCACTACGATGCACTGCAGCGTGTATCGACTTGAGGCATACAGAAGCCTCATGTGCCTGCAATTCAAACCGAAACACAGCGTTGCTGCTTGACGGTAAAATTAGGCACATTTAGGCCGCCTTAAGGCCTCCGTTAGAACCGTGAAAGTCTTATAACAGTCATCCAACTGGTGTCAGCTTTATCATTGCTCATCTTACTCGATTAGTTCTCGAAAGGAGCCTCTTTGAGGCGCACTTAAATCCTTTCACCACACTGTTTCGAAAGAAAGTAGTGATACAAGAAGAAGGATAGAAAATACCAATCTATCACGAGTCTGGCGGAATCCTTAAGGCAGCCTAAAAAGTCCTACAGCAAATTTGGCCTTCATACACTTATTTATGTTTAAAAACTAACAACACAAAAAACAGAGATAACAAGATAGTAGCATATGGCCTATAATAGGTTTTCAAGTAAAGAAATTGTGTGAACAGAATTTAGCAAACCCTCACTTAGAATCTGGTCGGTGTAGGCTGAGCCAAGTCCGTCATAAAATAACAATAACACACAGAGTGTGTGGAAGCATACACATGGCACTCGGGCTCCGACGGACAAACAGACAGACACTGTCGAACACGTGCGTTCAATCCGCGTCCACAATGGCGTTCGTTGTGGCGATCAGCTGTTTGTAGCAGACTGAACGTGTCGATATGAAAGGGCTACAAAATCGCTAGAACGCTACTATCTAAACTCATTTGGATGTGAAAACTTGAATTCTTGAATAAAATATTCTTCTCACATTATAAATAGTGACAGAATTTTAAGCTTTAAGTTCGGATAGTCAGAGCCAATCTTACATTCGTCACGTCAGGAGCCCATCGTAACAAAATAATTAAAATTATTGCATTAACTAGAGCAATTAAAGAAAACATAACATTAAAAGTTTTAAAATACCAAACTCATGGACATTTTCAATAGTTATTGGAATATCAGAAGCTACTTATTAAAGTCACACTTGCAATGGCAGAATGCTACAAGTACAGCAAAAGGTATTTATTGAAATGAATCACAAAGATCATTTTGAATCGTCTTCAACCAATGTTGCATGAAATGCCAGTGGCTGACAACCGTCAACTTTTCATTAAGGGGCTGACAACTATCTAACAACTTCTCGCTCGCACGGTTCGACATGTTGAAAGATATAAAATCACTAAACTCATTTTCGAAAAATCATGTTCCGTTCAAAATGAAATTTTTACTAAACTGTGTGCAATGTGATTGCACACAAGATGGTTGATTGCGATTTTTCGAAATTTTATAACTTTCAACATGTCGAAACGTGCGAGCGAGAGTCACATTAGCTCTAGTCTTCGCCATAAATCAAATCAAATCATTAATTGTTCGTACTCACGAACTTGTTGTTACAAATGATGTTATTCTCCTAAACTTTTGGTCATTACGTTTCTTTTCATATTATTACCTACATTCAAATGGACATCTAAACATTCAAATATAAAAATGAAAAACGTACGGTCAAGAGGTTGTTTGATAGTTGTCTCCGTCTTAAGACGTTTCAAAGCGATCGCGTGATTCTATCAAATAAACGATATAAGACTTTATAATAGCTCCATTAGTAAAACCACAATAAAAATCAGTGATTTTTATTGAATTGTTCATAGAACGTTAATAAATATAAAATGTTAGCCATATTTAAGTGTGTTGTACTCGCTCCATTGGCCTATGCAAAGTGCGCTTGCTAAACGAATATGGGCCCTAACACAAGGTAATAAGAGTTATTGCACAAGTATCATTGCTCACATAATACTAAGGGGTAGGATAAGGCCACTTTGAGAAGTATATTTATTAAATTGTATTCTAGCGGCGGCGATAGGCTTGCAACCTGTCACGTATGGAATACACCTACATAGGCGTAGCACATAATATTGCTTTGACATGCCCTGACTAACCAAACATCTCGTGAGTCTCGGTTACCAAGATATTTAAGAGGATGTCTACCGTGCCTTGGAGATTAAATTCACAAGCACCTTTATTTTGATCTGGAATATGCTATCGACCAAACATCTCGGCGGTAGACAGCCCAAAAATCTTGGGATGCCTACCGTGCTTGGGAGACCTTTTCTCACGTACGGTAGACACTCTCTCAGATCTCAAGTAACTCAATACCCTCGACGTAGTAAAGGCGGTAGTCAGAGCAACGTCCAAGCAATTTTACCAGCCCATTTGTTCTTAAAATAAATTCGACTCAAAGCGCCATCTATCGCATCCCATCATAAACTACAATTCAATTTATATGAAACAGGAAATAATGTAAAAGTATATAACCATCATTCCCTCTCACTCACACTATTGTTGCCACTAGTTTTATCTAACTCGCACTCGTGAGAGCATAGATCTTAAAACATTTGACACTGTTAAAGCTTTCTAGGAGGGTAGTCAGGCACGTCCAAATTACTAGATCAACAGAAAAATGTCAGGCTATTTAGAAAGATAATGTGAAAGATTACATGATAAAACATGTGGCTGTCTTTGGAACTGTTAAAACAAAGATAAAAAAAAATGTGGCTGTCTTCGGAACGGTTATTTTAAAAGGATGATTTGTTTCCAAAAATACTAAGCACACAGAGATGGTAGATTGCTAGGACATTGCAGCCATCAACCCAAAGTCCTTCTCCACTACTGTAAGGCTAAGACAAAAGCCAATGTACCTCTCGCTCGCACGTTTCGACATGTTGAAAGATATAAAATCACTAAACTCATTTTTAAATAAAACCGGCCAAGTGCGAGTCGGACTCGCGCACGAAGGGTTCCGTACCATTATCTATAAAAAAAATCAACTGTATCACGGTTCAGACAGTGGTGTCTTAGTAATAGGGTCCCGTTTTACCCTTTGGGTACGGAACCCTAAAAATCGCCATCAACCAAGTCTGCTTCACTAGTTTTCGTACATATACAAACTTTTGAGTAGGAAAACTTGTATCGATCAAAATGACATTTTTACTAAACTGTGTGCAATGTGATTGCACACAAAATGGTTGATTGCGAATTTTCGAAAATGAGCTTAGTGCTTTTATATCTTTCAACATGTCGAAACGTGCGAACGAGAGGTACATTAGCTCTTGTCATCGCCTTCAGGAGTTGTGCCGGCTGGGGTGAGGTTAGCAGGGGGATAACGCATACACCATTGCGTGACGTCAGTGCAGATGTTATGAGACCACGAATTAGATGATAGAAAACAATTTTGGGCCTTAAAACCATAACCTAAAAAGACGATATGTTACAAAGGCCGCAGGGACTTACAAGAGACTACGTAAAAAGTTTATTGTGGTGTTTCGGTAACTCTAGACAAAACTTTTTGTAATTACAGACAGAATTTGATGATTTTCGACACTTTTCTATTGAAATATATAATTTTTCAAGACAAGAACCGCCGCCATTTTGTTAAAACTTACGTTGAACAATATGGCGTCCATGCTACGACATATGGATACAAAATGGCTTCCAAATGAACTATATTTAACAGAGAATACATGAAATGGAATAAGCTTGGGACTATGATCTCCAATTTCCAATGCACGGTAAACATACTCTTGAATATCTTTTAGTACGAAACTTTGATATACATACGTCTAACACTTTGCCAGTCCAGTAATAAAAACGTGCATTACATTTCAGCTTCTCGTTAACTCGGTCTATGCCAACGTCGAGAATCATCAAAAACTGTCCAGTTACATTAGAACACTAAGCGCTAACTAAAATAACACAATACAAACATTTGGCAACACACGACACTCCTAGAAGCGTTTTGTGAGATGTCCTAACCTTTTCAATCTTAATTTAGCTTGAAGAACTCTCTACCGCTTGAGAATATCGGCCTTACTACAAAAAATCTGTCAAACGGTAAACTATGCTTAAACTATTGCCATCTCTTACCAATGTTTAAGGGGCCATCCATAAATCACGTTACAAGTTAAGGGGGAGGGAGGGTGACAATGTGTGCCAAGGGGTGGGGAGGGGTTCCAAATTTTGTGACATCACATTTTTTCCAAAATATATTATGTTATATCTAAGTATTACAACACTATATTTTATGAAAATAGTATTTAAATGGAAATTAAAATAATTTCGGAACACTGCTGTTTTAATTTCATAAATTCCTAAAAGTAAAATTGCAAAATATGTGACGTCACACTAGGTACGGGAGTCATGCAAATGTGACCAGCTGTGACAAGGACGGGGGAGGGGTCAAAAAATCATGAAATTCGTGTGACGTAATTTATGGATGGCCCCTAAGAAGTAGTCAGTGGATGGAGTGGAATTAGAATAATTTCCTGAAAATTGGGGAGGCCTATGTCCAGCATTGGACTTCTTTTTACCCATAACTTGCTGATGGAACAAGCACGCTCACCTGATGTTAAGTGGTAACCACCACTAGCAAAGCACGTGCCCTCCGTCCATCAAGTTGAGGCATACAGATGTTTACCGTCACATGCTTCAGATTCAAAGTGATCCTTGTGATACTATTTGGACAACGGTCACGACATCTCACAAAGCGAATTCTATCACAACTACTCAAAGCCGATCCATCATAATAAGCATTCGAAAAACATTATTGCTTAAACCATAACCCTCGTTCAAAACTCACTTCTCAATTCGAGTCTGGAGGTACACCTCACTTTAAAACACTTCAAACCCTTTTTAGGCACTATATGTCACCAGGTCGTTGAACCTAAACCTCAGGGACACCTTGAAAGAACCAGTTACACAAGTGACAACTTATATATATCTTCACAGGATTTTTCAAGGATTTCTAACAGTTTCGAAGCATGTTAAAGACCAAAATCGCGTGAAATTGTGATCCTTTGCAACGGAAGCATATAACAAAAAACTCACTTAAAAATCGTTAGTACCTTTAAAGCTATATGTATTTTAGATCTTTTTCACTTAGGCCTTAACCTCAAGTTATAGTCTTTAGGGTCTGTTAGACCCTGAATGAAATTCTTCCCACATTTTTATTATAGTTTTTCTTCCACACAGTTATTAGATTCTTCCGTGGCCTTCGGTCACCGAATAGCCCGTATTATGGTCGCCTGCAGCCTCTCCGGGGTCCCTAGGGTCACTAGGCCACAGCTAGGGTCACTAGGCCACAGCTAGGGTCACTAAGCCGCAGCTGGGGTCGCTAGGCCGCAGCTAGGGTCACAGAGCCGTGTGCTGGGGGCCTCGGGCCGGGGGCTAGCAGCGATCGGGTCAGTCGGGGGTGCCGAAGTATTCCGAAGCGTTGCCGCGACAGATCGGACATGTTCGGTTTGACTGAAAGGGAAAGAGATAGTTGATTAGTTTTATAGTGTTTGTCCGTCAAAAAAAGCAACAAAACTGTCAAATTAATGCAAAATTGCAGTGCGTCATGTCAAACGTCATTTAGAGACTGTTCACATGGTAAAAACGACCATAACATAAACATTTAGTTATCGCAACTTTATTTGCCTAAAAATTAATGAAATTGCATGTTTATGGTAATCTTCTATTCGTTTCACATTTTTCTACCTGGTGTACATTGACCAAACCCAGACTGAAATATGTCCTTTATATAAATTAAGTCAAAGTCAAAATCATAAAGGTATTTATTCAATAAAATCATAAGGATCATTTTGAAACGTTTAAAGCTAGGTAAATTCCACGTGACCGAAGCCTAGAAGAATAAGTAATACATTTATATACATATAAATACATTTTTTTTATAGTGGTATAGTGCTAGTGGTAGTTGATGAAACAAGCAGATGGCCCACCTGGTGTTAAGTAGTAACCATCACCTATAACAAAGCATTGCCTCGTAAGTCACGCAAGATATAAACGTGCCCTACGATGCACTGCTTTGCGTCCACCAACTTGAGGCATACAGATGTTAGGCCTCATGTGCTCATTACACCGGCGACCAAACTCTTCAAACCGAAACACAGCGTTGCTGCTTGGCGGCAGAAGGCGGCGTGCTGGTAGTACTTCCCCGGACGAGCCACACACAAAGAGCTCTACTACTCTCATATAGATACGTACATAAAGCAAACCCAGACTGAACTATGTCCTTTATAATTAGAATAGTATGAGAATGCGCATAGTTACCCGCAGCCACTTGTCGACGCACTTGGCGTGGAACTCGTGCGCGCACGGCAGCACGCGCAGCGTCTGCCGCGCCTCCCACTCGCACATGCACACCACGCACGACGTCTGCTCGCCTGCGCACGCGCACGGACACGGACACGTTACAATAATAAATAATAATAAATATATTGGGGGACTTTCCACACAGCACTATCTAGCCCCGAACTCAGCCAAAGCTTGTAATATGGGAACCTGATAGCTGAAATAATACATTATACTTTTTTTTTTGTAAATACATACTTATCCTACTAATATTATAAACGCGAAAGTTTGTAAGTATGGATGGATGGATGGATGGATGTATAGATGTTTGTTACTTTTTCACGTAAAAACTACTGAATGGAATTTAATGAAACTTTACAATAATATAGCTTATACATCAGAATAACACATAGGCTACAATTTATAAATATAAAACCTAGGCAGAGAACAAATATCTATGTTCATGACACAAATGTTAGTTCTGTGTGGGGATTGAACCCACGGCCTACGGCGCAGTAGGCAGAGCTACTACCAACTGAGATGTGAAGACTGTCACGATAAGAACTCGCATAGCGGCATTCTGGGATCGATTAGGTCGCTCCGACAACACTAATCAAATGGAGAAAATCAGTGGGAGACAAAGGTAGAGTAAGTGCATTGGAGTGGGAGAAAGGGGAGAGGAAGATTAAGCACATACCTTGATGCGTCTGCCGGCAGTACTTGTAGCTCGGCAGGGTATCTATCTCCTGGCGCTGCAGCCCTCGTGGCTTGGCCTCCCCCAGTCTCTCGGCGAGAGACAGCAGCGCCTCGTAGTTCTCCGTCTCGGGGGACGCGGCGCCGTCTCCCCGCGCTTCCGCGTAGGGGGAGAGGGGGAACATGGCTAGCAGGTTCAGGAACACCTGCAGATAAGGGGGAAATTAAACAAACTGACATGGATTCGAAGACTTTGATCCTCGTGCACGGTAGGTCAAAGAAGATAGAAAAAGGCAGCGGCGCTGTGCCTCCTAGTGAAGGGAGTGATCTTTACAGCACGTGAGGCTAACATCTGTATACCTCGAGTTGATAAACGCAGGCCACGTTCATATCGTGCGTGACTTGCGAGCCAAAGCTTTGGTGATAGTCACCACTCAACATCAGATGAATTTATTATGCTTGTTCCAGCAGCAAGTAGTATTAAAAATACCTTCACGTTATCTTTACCTGATATGTGGGCGGTGGAGGGGGTAGCGACAGCGTCGGTGTGACGTGTAACTGTGCTTGGACGTGCGCCGGTAGCGAGGCGCTCAGCAAACCGCCACTCTAAAATATACAATAACATACAATTAACTATAATAATATACATTTTATGTTAGCGTAATGCAAGGTTCAACCGTCGACCCCATTCCCTTCATTATGTTCCAGCAAAAATTTAATTTAGTGTAACGCAAGGTTCAACCCTAGGTTCCATTCTCTTCATTATGTTTCGGAGAGTGTATATAAATTTAGCGCATCCCAAGGTAACACATGAATCAACCCTCAGTTCCAATTTCTTTGAGTAACGCAAGTTTAAATCCTAGGTCCCATTCCCTTCATTATGCACCTGTAATTGTATATTACACGAGTTTAGAGTAACCCAAGGTTCAACCGTCGGTCCTATTCCCTTGATAATGTACAAAACTGACCGGCGGGTGTATATGATGTATAGGAGGGTGCCACCGCGGCGCGTGTCGCACGTAAGGTCTCGCGGCTCGCGAGCCGGCCACGCCCACGCCCACGCCTGCGCCCACGCCCACGCCGGCACCGACGCCGCCACTGCGACGCTGAGGATTCATCAATGATTATTACTATTACTATCCTTGGGCAAAGGCTTCCTTCAATCCCGCCACTTTTCACGATTTAGTGCCACCAGATGCCAGTACCTCTTAAAGGCGTCTAGCTCGTCTCATCGCCTGCCTGTGGTCTACCAGGCCTCCACAATGTACTTATACTATTAACTTCCCGTCAGGCTTATCTCTTCGTAGACCAAGGCGCTTTGGTGACCCTGATGATTTATTTACATAGTTCAGACAGAGTAAACACTGCAAAGATTCACATCCCTTAATGTCACCCGGGGCCCCCCTATAAAAAGCTCCCCCCTGACAACAGCCTATGCCGATGTCATTCTATAGCTGTACACACGGATCCGCCTCCAGCTATGCAAAACTCGCTCTTATATCCTGGTAGGAAGCGTTATTTTCCTTTGGCTTTGTGTAGTTGGATCTGTATACGTGTGTACTCTTGCTGTTGCCTAATTTAACACCAGTTGAGCAGTTGAAACAGTGTTGTGAAAGGATTTTAAGTGCACCTCAAAGAGGCTCCTTTCGAGCACTTGACACAATGTTTTGCTTTGTTTAATAGCATTGTATGAATGGTTAGACCAACATCATCGTTTCATCATCATTCGCGCTGCCGTTCGCGTGGCCGGAAATGTTGCCGTCCACATGTCTGCGGCAGCGTCGCCGGCAATGTGTGTTCACAACACGGGCAACGCGAGCGGCAACGCGAGTGCACATTGAAGTGGCCTGTTTACATTCTCGCATTGCCCAAGTCCCTGCTCATGTCTCTGCACATTTCCACGGATATGAGCTGAATGTAAACGGGGTATTCCATTTAGAGTAGCCCATTCGACAAATAAAGAAACATGCACATTCTCGGCTTAGTCTTCGGACGCAGACTTTGTAGGATGAGTAAGGCTAATATTTGAGTTAAAAAAAAAGAGTTAGTATTTGTTAAAATATTAAAAGTCGTTCAGGTAGGAAGAAAAGAAAAACTAGTTATTAAATTCGTCATCGGATGCATTAGACTTATAGGATTAATTAGGATAGAATTTTAAATCATGTTCATAAATAATATTTTCTAGGTTAACTTTTTGTTATTTTTGAGGGTAGTTCAGAGTATAGTTACATGATGATGTGATAAGGCGTGTCTCGTGTGATGCGGACCCATCAGCTCTATAGCGGGCCCCCGTGCCTGCAAGTTACAACTGCTATTTAGTATCACAGTCCCATTGTCATCATTTAAGGGGGCTGGTGTTGCCGGATTCGAATTTAGACGCGTTTTATTTAATGTCGTCGATTAAGTTCAACAGGCTCTCTAACTTGGGGTTTAAGGCAGCCGCGGCATCCAAATTACAAGAAAATTGCAGTTGTTTTGTTATGTGAATAAGTGCGGTTAAGAACCCGTCATTTTAATAATGCCTCAATAATATTTCCAGCAATTTTATAGAGGCTTTTTAAACTCTACTTGCAACTGTCACTATTATGTTTTTAATTTTAACTAGTGGAACGCTCAACGATCATTAATATTAATCGCTGAGTAACTAGCTAAAACTATTTAATTTTATATTTATTAAGACATCTTTTTGTAAATGTTGGTGAAAGAAACCTATGTCGTAGTATATGGTCTTACTGCCTATGCATCACCTACTAATGTCAATGTCTACATGTCAGTCTTTCTTCCGTATGTCTTTGTCTTTAATTGAACAACCCAACCAATATATAAAAATGGTATCAGAAGTGGGATACTAGAACGCAAATGCCATCTCTTAAAGTGGCGAAAAATATACATGTTTTTTAATAAACATGTATATTTTTTCCATCACTTTTTCCAATTGATGTAGAATCTGTTGATGTATACGAAAGTAAGTTGTTTTCAAAATGAAATAGACATACCTCAGCAGTAGTGGCGAGAATGAGGGGTCCATGGTGATGTATTTCCGTTGGCAAAGGCGAGAGGCCGCCTTCACTTCCGCTCAACATATCCAGCCGGCCACCTTCAGCTCTCTGAAAGTAATTACAAGATAGATAAATATTTTTGAATAATTTTTGAAGAACACAGCCACATCAAGTTCCCACACGTAAGTATTGTATTAGGGTAGTCCTTTCAAAATAGTTGATGGTTGAAATATATTAAAAAAAATATTGATAGAGTGCACGTAGCGAACGAAGATCTTAGTGAGATCTTCATTCTTACGAAGATCTTCGTTCTTAAGATTAAAGTGAATCTTATTATCTTAAATCTTAGATCGCCCTTCCTTAGCTTGGGCGATTAACATTGTATGTTTAGCATAGTGCATGTATAGCATGAATGTAAGACTGGAGAGGGCATCGCGAGATCTCAGTTCGGGGCGAACCACTATTCTACTAATCATCATTTTAGCCTAGCAAAGTACCGCTAAGTTTCAATAATAAATATTGGTTGACTTTCCACACAGCACTATCTAGCCCCAAACTAGGCAAAGCTTGTAATATGGAAACCATTTTTATCAGCGCATCTATCAGAACCTCACTCTAGACCCGCGTACGATATCATCCATATAGGTATCTATCTTCTATCTTTAGTATCCAATATCTGCCGATACATCCTTTTCTCATGAGGAGAGAAGAAAGTCATATTACGAGAAGAGTGTTGGAAATGAATGTGGATGAGGAAAGGAGTGAGCACTGAGATGACGAATGATAGAGGAGAGTGGAAGAAGAAAACCTGTTGTGCCGACCCCACTTAGCGTAGGATAAGGGCAGGAAGATCATGATCTGCCGATACCTCTTTTGTACATCGACTGACCTGCGCGTTGTGTCCGGGCACGTAGTGGTGCGTGTGCGGGGGCGAGGCGAAGGGGCCGCGCGGCGCGGGCGGGGGGAACGCGCCGTGGTACTGCAGCCCCGCGTACACGCCGCCCATCTGTACACGCGGCGCGTTACACACACTGTGTCACGTGACCAAACACAGCGGCACGTGACACACTAGCGCGTCACGTGACACACACGTGCTGTCTCTCTCTTTCTAGCCGCGCTACTACGCAACTTGAGACCGGGTAAGGCAAGCTTTTGTTTTAGATTTAATAGAAAAAAAGACTGTGTGTCTATTTCGCCTTTTGACAACTTGTTATTCCGTTTATTCAATGAGTTTTGACCCGACAGAAGTGTCGGGCGTGAAATAAACATTACCTACTTCCCAGTACACCCCAAAGTAGACCTTTATCGCGTCTAAATATGGCCCGCTGGAAAAACGGAAACCAAATTACGGAATATGAAATCAGAAATACGGAAAACAACAAGTTGTCAAAAGTCGGAATAGACTCTGGGGTCCACTGTGGCCCAAAATAGAATCGACTGGAGAGAAGGAACGGAAGCCTTAGCCATGCAATGGAACACTAAAGGCTCGTCATAATAATAATATTCTTTGCTCCACCGACATAATCTGTTTTCCAAAAGTTAATATGGAAGATCATGCTTTATAACTTTGTCTTTTTATGTGTCATTAAATGAATGCTGCCAAACATATTTTTTTTAGAGTAATGATTGCCTTGACCAGTCTCGAATTACGCAGTAAAGGACCCGAGGTACTGTGACAACTGCTACGTAAGTAACGCTTTTTAAACTTATTGCAAATTACCGAAAGAAATTTAGGATTTTTTCAATGAAACCTCATAATAAAAAAGAGATTTTTAAGAATTTTATAAATTGCACAATAAGCATATTTTTTATGTGCATTAGAGACCTTACAGAGATGACAATTTAAAAAGATTTGAGCGCGCTGTAAAAACTACCAATATCAAAATCTCAAATGTTTAAATTGACACATGACACACAACAATAAAACAATAAGTTATTGCAAAATGCGTTCTTTTTATAGTGAATTATAGTGAGTAATAAGTTGTTAAGGCGTGAACATAGCAGTTACCAAAACTCGGTTGGAGAAGATAGCAGTTGTTGATCGGATGTGACATTTAAAGGGTTTATTAAACTTAGAAACCAAGCATAAATACAAAAATATCTTTAGGAAACACAAAAAAAAACATTTGTATTTGTAGCAAAACATATTCATTCAAATATTTTCAAAGCTTGAGATTGGGTATAGGGAATAGAAGAATGGTTAGAATAAAGAGAAGTTAGGAATAAAAAGATGCATTTTTTATATTTAATGCTTGATTTCAATAAATACTAAAACCAAATACCAGGGTAGCAAAACCAGAGCATTGTTTGTATTTAAGAAAATGAAATATTGTTGCATAAAAAAATATTTTTCTCATCCTATTTAGACAGTGGAAGCATAATTTAGGAAAAATAATAATATTATGTATTAATAAATATAGAAATAAACGTATATCGTATTGCCAGCCACTAAATGTTGATTGGGAGGTAAAATGTATTAAATTTCATTAAAATATATTAAAATAAATAAAATATCTATCAATTAACTGTGTGTAAGGGTACAAGCATCTAAACACCAAGAAATAAATGTAAAATAAATACTTATATACAAGTTTTTGATATGCACCTAGCGTGTTCCTAGAACGAGAAAAATTTTGCTAAAACTATAAATAATGTATAAAATAGCGCTTGTGTTAATAACCGCACCCCTAGGACAACACTCCACATTAACAATTTAAAAATACTGTTATTATTTCACAAAAAATGAGCATCATCTGGTAACAGCCAATTTCTATCAAAGCGACCAGCCAAATATTTTCCTCATCGCTTCAAAAAAACCTCTACTTAGTAACAAAAGCCTTAGTTGCTAGCGGCAATTTAAAAAGTGTGTCGACAAATTGAAATATCCACCCGTGAGTGCGCGACGACGCTCTCAACCGGTCAATGAACCCGCGAGGCCGCGTCGGTATTGGCCGAGAGCGGGCGTTAACGTCGACCCACACGGGGCGAATACCAGCCGTCGGAAATTCATACGTAGAAACACGTAACACATTCACAGGGTACCAGAGTGTGAAAAATCATGCGAGTTGAATGCCCAGTGGGGGGACAGTTAGTTTCTATTCAGAAGGTCGCTGTCGACCGCTAATGGACTACTCGCACTATTCGTTACTGTAGGAGTCCATGGATGTATACTATCAGATAGTCTAGGACCTTCCTTGGGTATGTACATGTACAGAGCAGACATGGAATTTGATTGCATGCTGGACAAGCGCCGACGCCATATTTGATTTCCTGTCTTTTTTGAAGGATTATCTATTATGTTAATTTTTGTGTCCAACATGATTGGAATGAACAGTATACTCGTAATTGAAATTGTGAACTTCCTTAAAACCAAACTACATAATTAATTAGCTTTAACGAAATACCTATAAGCACAACATTGCATTGTGTTGGCGTCAGCGCTTCAGATTTTATCAATTCATGTATTTCATTAAAATATCAAAATAGAGTCGGTCCGGAAAGTGTGAGAATGAATAAAAAACATTGACAACTGAATGGTATTAAAGGACGTTGAGCGCACGCTAGGCGTTCTTAGCAGCAAATATCACGCAATAGCCGACCAATCGGTAGCGAGCGTCTCGTCTCAATTCGACTCTCATTGGTCGGCGCTCACGTTAAGCCAAACGGCATTTCAGTCGTGCGGTCTCGTCCCTACCTAGTCACAAGCACTGTGCACACTATGTGTTACATCTCGTAATGCACTATGCAGCCTACCGCCACCTCGCTAGTTCTTAGCCAGGGAACTTCACCAAACCAAGCTCTATTACAAGGGGATAGATGCGAAAACGGCTTGCGACAAGTCCGTACGCCAAGCGTAGGTCGCGCTATATGACAGTGCACGTTGCAGCGGATGTGAGCTCAGGAATGTAACACGCGGGTCTCACTGACGCCTAGGTTAGTTTTATGTAGTCAAGTGTACACGTGTTGCTGAAGCGTGTTCTGTATAGAGCTGTGTGATCAGTGAGACCGCACCGTTAGTCACCTCTCCCAGTACAGCTAATATTCAAAATAATTCAGACGGTGCTTGAATTCAATGACACTAGCCAACCGAAGGCATATCTGACTTATGCTATTTAGTTATGTAGATACACACTGTCAAATTTGACATCTAACTAACTCTAGTTCTTGCCAAATTTGATGTTGTAAGCGTACACAGGCTTTCAAAGTCTTCATTATTTTCAATCACCGTCCGGTACATAACAATTATAAACATTATCTTAAAAGAACGAGCGTAGAATGCTATAGTATAACTACGCTTAACAAAGGCTTTACCGTTTCGACCTTAAACGAAAAACTATAAGGTTCAAAACGGCTCGGCAACAAGCACACTTATAATCACAAAACGTTAACACCGCATCCGATTACAATTAATCACATTGTCTTTATCTGAGCATGCATATTGTGTGCTCGTTAACATAGAATGGAACGTGTTAGAGAGAGAACGAATGTACATTATAGAAAATAATAATATAAATACAGATGTAAATAACATAAATATGAAATATAGGGCAATTAAAGAGTTATAGAAGAAAACTAACATGATTGAAAACATTATTATTAACATTACACCTAGCGTTTATAAAAAAACAAAAGTTGCTATAACGCTATATAGGCTTTCAAAAACCAGAATGATGTACATGAAGAAACAAGTAAAAGAAATACACAAAAATTGATGATTCATTAAATTTTAAAAGAGCTAAAAAATGAGGATACAAAACAAAATGTGAGCCCAAAACTGCATTAACTAGCGAAAATGGGAGGAACGCTTCTCAAAAAAAGACATGAGCAAATAGTAAAAGTAATAATATCTAGTAGTTTAATGATAAATGAGATAAGTGTAAAGAAAGCTCCAAAAATATCCGCAGAAAAAAAAATTATATACATTCATTCTCTCATAAAAAGTGTAGCCCAACTAATCGTAATTACATAGTACAATGTAGTCACCAAACAAATCTTAAGCTCGGGTGATGCAGACTTCAGGCGTGTGTGATTTCAGCTATACTCAGGCCTTAATTATAAGCCTAGAATAGCTTTGGTATAGAATAGCTCCGGTACAGCGCTCTCTTTCGAGACAAACGGGGAGAAAGACAGCGTTGTACACTCGTGTCAGTTTATACCGGTCCAACATGTTTATTAATAACAGCATACCAGATCAATAGCACGCAAAAACTGGAATTGTGTAGAACCAGTGCGGTAAACTCAGTTTACGATTTACAACGAATACATACATGCCTCTTGAAAAGTTACTTTTGTTTTAAAAGTTATTCAGATACTTTTATGCCTTTAAAAGTTCCTGGTTTCTTGTGTGAAAGTTCTAGGAATATTTTTTTAAGATCATTTAAGGATTACTTTACAAAGTTAATTAAAACTTCTTAATTCGTGTTATAGATGTGCATACATATATCCGTAAGAAATATTTTTTCTATTAGTATAGGCAAAGCTGAGATAGAATTATTTAAACACCACAACAACACGTCTACAAACAAAGGTAACTTATCTAAAGGAGCACATAGCTACACTAAGCAAGATTACAGAATATCGCACTGATTCTACAATAAAACACAAAGAAAGGATGAAAACCATCGGAATCACAGAGCTAAGGAACAGAGATCGACCTCCGACAGACGCGGCAAGCAACCGGAACCAAAAGCCGACTAAACCACAACACAGGGACCGGAAACGGACATCAAACCATTTACTGATAAAGCTGTGTATTGACAGAAGACCTGGCATAAATGTATAGATACATTTTAATGCTGGAGGAGTATCTCAAAAATGTAGAGTACAAGCAAGAAATGTTGGACTTTGAAATAATAATGTAATACTGTGCAAGCTAGTTAATTGTACAGGGTAACGGTGTCGGCCAAGCTTAAACACGACAAGTGGATACATGCATTTATGTTGAACTACACGTTTAAGGAATAGAATGTTTCAAAAGTGTTGCTAATAGAAAACTGGTTGATAAATCCATAAAATTATCAGTAAATAGCTTGACCAAAACAAAAAACGCAGCTTCACAAACTATGAACCTGTAAACGGTTGCTATCAAATACAAGATCAAGCAAAAATGTCCAGCCACAGAAATCACTTACAAAATACGTAGTTGGTATATTAGGTAGCGTTATTCGGACTAAGAGGTGCGCCAAGAGGCTAAAAACTAACACTCGATAAGGAAAAGCCGAATTGCCGATGGCGAGACGTCTACATGGACGACATACTTACCGGTGCCAGGCGTGAACAGAACAACATGCACGGAAAGACCGAGTTGATAAACCTTGTATTTAACGTGCAGAGAAAACAAGGACTAGCAAGGATTCCATCTCGCTCGGAGGAAACAGACTAGGTGAAGTTACAGACTCAACAAAACGTGACAGCAAGCGTAGGGGTTACGTTACGTCTATAAGTCAAATGATTTACTAGATGGTATTGTCTCGTGTTAAGCGATTAGTGACGGAACGCAGCCGCTGACCCAAAGCTGGACGACAAATCAACAACTATTCACATCAAAACATGACAAAGCAGACCTTTCCTTTAAGCGTACGAGCGACACCCACTGAACACATCCACTAACTAAAACTAACATTATGGAGTTAACTGTCAAAAACAGTATAAAAACTAAAAAGATGCGTAATATTACCACTTTTGTAAAGTTACATATTATTTGAACACGTCTATTATGAATCTATAAGATTCACCTAGCTTAAAGACGTTTCAAAGTGATTCTTGCTATGATTTATCTTTGCAAGAGAATACCGAATCTACTTAGTAACATCAAAGATTTTTAATTTGTAAAAGTAGCCGTTATGAACTAAACCTGATATGAAGAGATGTATGTGTCAGTGGGCCGTGCGCGCGGAATGGGATAGTACACAGAAGAGTAAACACAATATAAAGACTATGATGGCAGAATGGAGTCAATCTGAATGCACACATGTACATCAAAAACAAAGTTCCCGCAAATTCAGACGCAGACAACCGTCAAAAAACTTTCCACTCGCACATTTTCTAATATCATTTTGATCCAAAAAAGGTTTTCCTACCAAAAAATTTGATCAAGTACGAAAATAAGCAGAGCATGCTTTGTAATGTTATCCTCTAAAACTTTATTGTTTGCGATTTTCATATCGAAATTCAGTGATTTTATAACTTCATAAATATTAAAATGAGCGAGCGAGAGATTATTTGACGGTTGTCAGCCTCTTACATGACTCCAACCGAAGACCTCGGTATCAGACTCGAGCGTGCCAGCAGTTTCATTATTGACATACTGTCTCGATGTCTGGGGAAACTGTTGTTTCGCTGATAGCATAGCCGTTAGATATTGCATGTTTACTCTTCCGTGTTGTAGTATCTCCTATAGTAAGTACCTGGTATCTGAGCGGCAGCGGGGGCAGGACTGCTCCCCACAGCTCGGGCGGGGGGGGCGGGGCGAGTACGCGCGTCACGCTCACCTAACGCGACATGAGTGTCGCCACATACACTTTAGCCACGGGGGCGACACGGGACGACACTTTACGACGTATCTACCCAAGTCTAGTCTAACTCGATGCAAAATAGTTTCCAGCAAACTTATTTATTTATCTATTATTATTTTAATATATCACTGAGATTTTTTAATAATACACAGACCAATGGCATTATCTACGATATATTTATTCCTTGCGTCTTTCTTATTGTATGCGTTTGTTTTTATACTGGTTTTGTTGTGTTTATGAAGTAAATAAATGTCTATGTCTATATACTAATTTCTGATGGAACAAGCAGATGGCCCATCTGGTGTCCATCTGGTAACCATCACTGGATATTGATCACTGGATCATTGTATTTTTTCCAAAGCATTGCCTCGCAAGTTACGCACGATATGAAGCACTGCCCTGCGTCCATCAATTTGAGGCATACAGATGTTAAGCCTCATGTGCCTGTAATTTCACCGGCAACCACAGCCTGCGTGTGTATAACATACACACACGCAGGCTGTGGTATGCCTGAGATATTGCGAAGATGATGAATGAATTTATTGCGATTGTAGCTCTTTTGATATCGTTACTATCTTTTAAATATTTTATATTTAATTAAAATTTAATTTTTGTTAGCTTTAAGTTTACTTCGATTCACATCGAGCTTGGCTAGATTAGCTTTTAAAAAACTTGTATTTCCCAAACGCGTTTGATTTTTATAAGATCTTGAACAAGTCTTTAGAGGATTGTGTGTGCTCTTAACCACGATTTTTGTTACAATTTCAATGTAAATCTTATTTTAAACCACAGTTTCCAAAATTGAATTTTAAGTAAATAACGCTATAAAGACTTTAAAATCAATATCATTATAATTTTGAATTCAGATCCGTAATTTTATTACGCAGCAGTAGACATTAATATGATAAAAAAAGTTATATTTGGGCCTATAACCTGCTTAAGTTTGTAAATCTGCGCCCATAACCTGTTTTAGATAAATTTACTTTTTTAAGTTCAACGTAATTACGGATCTGAGCGCATAGCCTATTTAAATTAAAATGTCGTCCCGCGGTGCTTAAAATTACTTAAAACTAACACATTATAATAAGATACAGACTAGTAAACCCAACTTAAGTTATAAATAACTTATTATGCTATATCCTGATCCGCTCGTGTCGGTTAAGCATTGAGAATTAGTCAATTGAACAACTTTTAAATCAGAAACTGAATTCAATAAAATTCTATCAATATTAAAAATATTATTATTTTGAAAACAGATTTTTACTGTAATTCAGTCTCAAGGTTGTTGTGATTTTTGAATAAATCGAAGGAATCATTTCAATAGTTGTAATAAATAACTCCTATAAACCGATATTTAATTATTTTCTCATCTTTAGTTAAATCTACTTAGTTTTTTTTATATTGGAACATTATAATTAATTAAGTGTGTATGACCTATATTAGACCTAAGACCTTATGTGCCCTACTAGTAAATAAATAAAAATCATTTCATTTAGATATTGCATTACCTAATACCTATTCTCAGTACCTAATTAATGAAGCTATTTGCCACTCGTAAATTTTTTAAAGTAAATAAATATCCCAATTTCAGAGCCTATTTTAGAGAAAGTATTTATTTCGCCTACATAAAATATCCATGTGTGTGTGACGTTTGTATACCTAACAATAATAAAGCGTTGCCTCGCAAGTCACGCATGATAGGAAGGTGCCCTACGGTGCACTGTCCTGCGTCCATCTACTTGAGGCATGTAGACGTTAAGCCTCGTGTGCCTGTGGTTTCAGTGTATATGTTTTCGTTTTGGCCCTGTACTGTAAGCTCCAATTGTGTTTTTAATAAATATAATGTATTTTTTTACACAAATACCTACAAACATGGCAATCTTCTTATGCATTTCATTTTTTTCCACTTTAAATAAAAATTGTTTGGTATGTCTGTGTTTTTTAGCAAATAAATGTCTGTCGTGTCTCTTTTGTTATCTATGTGTATGCAGTGTCATGTACATAGTATATATGTTGGTTTATGTGTATACCTGTGTTCTGGGCGCGTGTTCCCTGTGAGGCCAGGCCACGCCTCCGCCAAGCGCATTTACACCGAGTCGAGCGCCGCGGAGGGACATCTGGAATTGTTAATCATAATCATATATTTCGATACAGTGTGGTGCCAGTTTTCCCATGATGTTTTCCTTCACCGATTGAGTCTGAGCGACCAATGCGAGATCATCGACATATAAATCATTCAGTGTTGGTTGGTCATTCGTGTATACTTTAAAAAAAACTGGAGCAAGTACTCTGCCTTGAGGGAGTCCATATTTCTGGCAGAGCAAACTTCTTTTGTTACCGGATTTGAAAGCAGCGGTTGCTTAGAATTTTGCTCAAGATGTGAACGAAATCTATACCTTTCGTGGGTTCGTAAACTTTCTGGAGTAGTCTCATGTTGACGATGTCATAGGCTCCCGATAGGTCAACAAATACAACACCGGTGACGTTACTCACCTCAAATCCATTTGAGATCTAGATCAGCCAGAGTCTCTTTCTTGAAAATGTAACACCAATCTTCTTCTTCGTGTTGTATCACTAGGTTCTTCAAAACAGTGTGGCGAAAGAATTTTAAATGCGCTTCAAAGAGGCTCCTTTCGAGCACTTGCCACATATTTTAGAATATTTTAGGGTTCTACGACATGCCAGTTTCCTTCACCCTTCGAGAGTACTGGCACTGTGCACACAATTTTTTTAACATAAAAGATAATTGATACTTGTTGTGAACCCACTAATTGAGGATCGGAAGGCGGGTCTACTACCACTAGACCACCAGTGCTTTCTTTCTACCAGAAGAGTAATGTAGTGTGTAGTTGTACTTACCGGATTGATGTCCAACAGCAGAGGCGTGTGATGTTGCTCCAGTAATCTCGCCTCATGCGCATGCGCGTGCTGCGCGTGCGCGTGTGCGTGAGCGTGCGCGTGTGCGTGCGCCCACACAGCGTTGTTATTCACGTAGCGCATGCGACGGCTGAAATAAATATACATATACATTATTTTAATATTATATGCTTCAAGTCAGTATTCCTCTCTAGGCTTGGTCGCGTGGAACTGGCGCCTAGATTCACCTGGTTTTAAGACGTTTAATACCTTTAAGCTTTGGGTTTTAAACACTAGTTTATTATACTACATAGGTCTCATCACATCTTGAAGTTACAGGTAAGGTACTCACGGTGGCTGGTAGTGATGCCTCGCCGTCCGTCTCTCCACGGGCGGTGGGGGAGCGGTTACGTTACTTTCACCTGAAAAATACAACCTTCCTTCAATACACTTACATATTTAATGGTTATACATGTGGATGGCTTTAGAAAGAAAAAGGCAGATCAAAGAAAAGATGAATAAGTTACAGGAAGATGACATGAGTAAGAAAGTGATCATAAAGATGACGAATGATAGAACAGAGTGGAACACAGTCAATACTCTCTGTAGTCGAAGGAAACATCGTGAGGAAACCGGCATGTCGTAGAACCTGTAAAGTTTCAAAACATGTGTCAAGTGCTCGAAAGGAGCCCATTCGATGCGCATATATTCCACCACACATTTTCTAAAGAATTAGGGACACGACAAGAAGACACAGTGGAAGAAGAAAACCTGTTGTGCCGACCTCAAGCAGCGTGAAATGAGGGCAGGAAGCTGATGAGACTATTTATTTACTACATAAGCAAACAAAAACCAGTAAACAAACAAAGATACTATAGAAGAAAGATATAAAGAATTAAGATGTTTACAATTTGGTATGAATTTGATTGCCTCTACCTTTTTCTGTTATGCCTACGCATCACTTAATTCGATTGACACCACACTGGAGCTTCAATATTGTATTATATTACATTGTAACAAGACAACATTGTATATTACATTGAAGAAAGACACAATCCTACTAATATTATAAACGCGAAAGTTTGTAAGTATGGATGGATGTTTGTTACTTTTTCACGTAAAAACTACTGAATGGATTTTAATGAAACTTTTCAATAATTAGCTTATACATTGGAATAACACATAGGCTACAATTTGTAAAGATATTATGTGAATTTTCCAAAATACGACGACAAGTGTTAAAAAAGTAGGAAAAAATCTACCATCTGCGAGCTATTCTGGCATGCGCTGCCAAAACCGCTAGAGTTACACATATGTAATACGCCACGCTAATATAAGCTACTCGAAATACTAATCCTGCGCAGACCACGTCGCGGGCACCAGCTAGTAAAGATCTATACAGTTGACAACCCTTACCACTACTAACCCAGTTAGTAGTGGAGTTGGTGCAGTAAAAGAGCGAAGTACTCACCAGTAGACAGATGCCGTGAGATCCGCCTTCTCTTCCTGGAAGGACTGTCTCCGTGCTTCGAGGATAGCTCTCCGTCTGAAGAGCCAGCCGCCTCGGCTGCGAGAGGGTTGCCATCCTGGAAGGCACGATAGGAACCCTCCGCCGGGGCTTGTAGTGGATTCGTATCCTGAAACACATTGGTATGCGAATCAATATTTTTTAACTTTTCTAGTAGAATATTACACGGGTATTCAACGCGTACGCCACCTTCCTGTCCTTATTCAGCTTTATGTAGGGTCGGCACAACAGGTTCTCTCGACTCCCTCTATCATCAGTCACTTCAGTCGTCACTCCTTTCTTACCCACGTCATCTTTCACACATCCCATCCTTCTTTTCTTTAGCCTTTCTCTACTCATATATACATATATATTCATACCTATTACCTTTATTTTATTATCCCGATGTTTCGTCTATGTTGCAATAGCCGTGGCCCGCGACCATGGCTGTGTGGGGCTATAACACATACTGAGCACTCGAGATCTACCGTCATTAAAAAGTGGCGGCAATTACAACAACTACCCTCACTAATCAATATAAAAAAAAATATAGGTACTTAAAACTCGGTCATAAATCATCTTAACACTAGTGTTGAGAGTACTCGGCGCGGGCGCATGCACGTTGTCGATAAAAAGAATGACTCAGCAAGAGCGCTCGGTGGTTGCGCGGTCGGAGAGGTCATGTATCGATAGTTCTTATCTACTCCAAAATGCACATCTCTGCGCTTAAACAAAAGGATCGTGCCATTCTCCTAAGTGCAAGAGAGAGAGCAATATTGCTGTCTCGTTCCGATAATTTATGACCGCGTTTGCAGCGAGTGTTTAACGCGACTATAGATTCTCTTGATACTATGTATATTTTTAACAAATGTGTGTAAGTGCCAAATATTTGGACCTACCTTTGACCTTTAGAAATCCGCAAAGAATCTTGAGTTGGCACTAAGATATTTGATGGAATATCTACCGTGCATGAGGATATACGCACGTACAGTACACAATACACGGAGCGAGCCACAGAATGGACCCGTGAGCTGCTACATTTCATAAGAGACTCCCAAGACCGTCCAGGCTAGTTCATGTCGTGGCGCACACTTACCACCGACTCCCAGACTCCATTACTACCGCCCGAGGACGCAAACCTTCAAAAATTCTTAAAGAATTGATGAATTCATTCAGAGTAAACTTCACTAAGCCACGCACGATACTAACGTGCTCTACGGTGCACTGCCCTGCGTCCATCAACTTGAGGCATACAGACGTAAAGCCTCATGTGCTTGTAATTCCACTATTTGGTACACTAGCAATTTATAATCCTTTATCAATTAAAATCACTACGAGAAACCATAGCAATAATAATAAATTACAATAGCAAATTTAATGTAAGTAATAAGAAATGAAAATGATTCGAAAAAAATATTTTTCTATCCTATCTTGAAAGCTACCGTACTACTACTACTACCGTACGTAATGAAACTCACCATATTATGATGTTGAATATGCGGCTGGACATGCGGTTGGTGATGCGGTTGGTGGTGCGGCTGGTGATGCGGTTGGTGGTGCGGTTGGTGATGAGGTTGGTGGTGCGGTTGGTGCATATGCGGCGCCGGCTCGTTGGAAGGACCCGCTGCTCCCGGACTGGTTCGGTGCTCTGCAAGAAACAACACTTTTATTTAAATTTTAGATTCATTTATGTAACTACATAAAGAACATTATTGGAGGTAAGGTTGAAAGATGATGGCCAAGAATAAGGTTTAATGAGCCAGATAAAAGTGAAGGTCGCTGTCATGTCGCATAAGGAAGTCAAGAAGGCCGCATCAGCATACCATAACCTATAACAAAGCATTGCCTTGTAAGTCACGCACGATAGGAACATGCCCTACGATGCACTACCTTGCGTCCATCAGCTTGTGGCTTACAGATGTTAAACCTCATGTGCCTGTAATGCCACTGGCAATCACACTCTTCGAACCGAAACACAGCGCTGATGCTTGGCGGCAGGAAAGGCGTGGTGGTAGTACTTCCCCGGCGAGACACACACAAAGAGCTCTACTACTCTTACACATCGTGGACTTGCGCAATGAGAAACTATGCGAGAAACTGATTCGCTCCACTCTCTTAGCTTCACTGCGTATTGTCTCGGCCTGACAATGACGAACATTATGCATACAGTTATTTGTAAGCAGACTTGTATAGCTGCTCACTTTGACAGGCACTTCGACATATTGCAAAAATGGATCGAAGACTTCACCTATTTTTAGGGTTCCGTACCCAAAAGCTATTACTAAGACTGCGCTGGCCGTCTGTCTGTCTGTCACCAGGCTGTATCTCAAGAACCGTGATAATTAATCAGTTGAAGTTTTCACAGATGATGTATTTCTGTTGCCGTAATAACAACAAATACTAAAAAACAGAATAAAATAAATATTTAAGAGATACCATACAACAAACGTGATTTTTTTGCCGTTTTTGTACGGAACCCCTTCCATAAGTTGGTATTCCAAACGTGACAGATGGGTGATGGACTTTTATCGCAGCTGCTGCCAATCACCGTTCATCCAATGATGCACGACAGGATTCGAACCCGCGACCTGTTCCAACCCACCCATGGCATGACCCAGAAGGCACTCCCACACAGAACACCGGTGCTCGCGTCCAAAAACGGAATTGAAATACTTTTATCAGGCGTATAGCGTTACTCAAAGATGGTCAACCTCGCCCTCAGTCATTCCATTCAGTCTTCTAATTTGTTCTGCATTATAGAGTTTTCTATAACCTATCTATCTATGAGACTACAGACCTGGTCTCCTCCTCTCCGTGGGGCGACGCGAGCCGCCCGCGGCGCCACCTATCGACAACATCATGAATTAATTATCATATCAATTATCATCTATGCTTCTTTCTATCTCTACTACGGGCAAAAGCCTCCCCAAGGATTTCCAGTTCTCACTATCACGAGCCTCCTCCCACCATCCACCTTCAAAGGCATCCAGGTTGTCCCACCAGCGCTTTCCGAACCACCGTCAGGAACCCATGGTGTGGTGATCCTCGCCCACCGAGCAGGCATCCGGCTGATGTGATATTTCTCACAAGGTTTATAAGCTGAAGGTCTCGGCAGAATAACAGCGCCTAACTACTAAAATAGTGGTGAGGCATACGCTGAGTCGAGACCATTTTGCTGCTGCAGCACACAAACACCTACATACCTAAGTACTGTTATACCTATCTGTTTATCAGTGGCGTAGCTAGGTGGACTAGGGCCCCGGTGCAAAGAGAAAGAATTTTGTGAGCAGGCTCAAGGCTTTCTAGCTTCGGGAGCTGACCCTCTCTTTTCAATGCTTTGGTTAGAGGACCCCTGAGCTCTAGGGCCCTGGGGCTGTGCACCACCTGGCCCTACGATAGCTACGCCACTACTGTTCATCAATTTCCTTTTCTTTTATTGTTGTGTATGTTTGATTTTTACCAAATTAATGTCTGTCTACGTCTATGTGCAATAAAGTTCAGGCTTACCAATGCTCATCCGCCTCTGATCGTGGTGGTGATGCACTGGCCGCATGTCCCGCATGTCTCGCACTTCTCTGACGTCACGCACGTCCCTCAGGTCTCGCTTGGCGGGCGGGGGGCCGGGCACGGGCGCAGGGGGCGGGGACTGCGCCACGCACGCTTCCTTGGGGCTGCCGGCGCTGCTGCCATCGCTGTTGACAATACACAGTTTTGATTTTAAGCCTTTTATTACGAATCCATTTTAAGAATTCAATAATATTTAACACTACGACATCGACACAGTCTGTTTGCCCATTTTTAACAAAGTCCTCCAATCTCTTCCACTCTTCCCTATCTCTCGCTATCATCGTCTATATTTTCCCTGCAGTATGTTTTATCTCATCCTCCTTCCTTTAACACTGTCTCCCCCTCTTTATTTTGTTGTGTTTCGGGAACTAATTCATCAACATTTTGCTCCATTTCTCCTATACTCTAACTGTATGTCCCACAGAAATGTAAGTATGTCCTGTCCATCTCCATTTTCATTTTTGGACAGCACAAAAGACAGTAGGTATATTAGTTTTAAGAGTAGTAGAGCGCTTTGTGTGTGGCTCGTCCGGGGAAGTACTACCACCATGCCTTTTTCTGCCGCCAAGCAGCAACGCTGTGTTTCGGTTTGAAAAGTGAGGCTTGAGGCTTAACATCTGTATGCCTCAAGTTAATGGACGCAGGGCAGTGCATCGTAGGGCACGTTACTATCGTGCGTGACTTACGAGGCATTGCTTTGTAATGGTAATGTTGGTAATGGTTATCACTTAACATCAAGAGGGCCATCTGCTTGTTCCATCAGCTAGTTGTATTAAAAAAATAAGCCCCCAGATACTCCTGATTTTTTATACTACTTGCTAGTTGAACAAGCAGATGGCCCACCTGATGTTAAGTAGTAACCAACCATTACCTAACAAACCATTGCCTCGCTAGTCTTAAAACTTTGGATTTTAAAATCAAACCCGACGCCTTAGAGCTCAATTTAGATAACACAGAAGCTCTACGTACATTTAATTATGAACCATTGTTACTTTGTAATTAATTGAAGCAGCGTTTCAATTTTTATCAACACGTTTCCTACGTTTCAAGTGATGATATCTATCTTTATTCTTAAAAGCATAAGATTCAATCTTGCTTGACAAGCCATAAACGTGCTCGGACGATAAGGTAACGCATACAATACCCGACCCTATGACAGTCTTCTTAAGTCCCAGTTCAGATTAGCAGGGCAAAAACGTGTCATGTTGACATCGAAACTGCATTCCATTATCAACCTTTTATCTAAAGCGATAACATTCAATATCGCTTAGCAAAGTAAAACGTGGCCTGAATCGGAAGAGCATTATGAAAACCACAGAATAAACGCAAACTATGTACTAAGTCCAGTTTTTTGAAAGCGTAGTATACAATGTTTTTTTTTAATACAACTAGCTGATGGAACAAGCAGATGGCCCACCGGATGGTAAGTGGTAACCATCACCTATAATAAAGCATTGCCTCGCAAGTCACGCACGATAGGAACGTGCTCTACGATGCACTGCCCTGCGTCCATCAACTTCAGACATACAGTTGTTCTACGACATGCCGGTTTCCTCACGATATTTTCCTTCACCGTTTGAGAGTACTGGCATATAAAAGCCAATGTAAGTTCAAGCTATGTGGAAAGAGGGGGTGAGGGCCCGATTCTTTCTCTATGCACCGGGGCCCTTGTCCACCTAGCTACGCCACTGGCAGCAGTACCCAAAGTCAAATTTTTCGTTTTCCGTATCGTCAGGCCGTTTTTGTATGAGACTCGTGAGTTCTCACAGTTCTCCACACACAAACGGCCTGACGATACAGTTAATGAAAACAAAACTCAGATTTCTGGTAAAGGTCATGAAGGAAAACCGAATAAAAAATCCCCAACATATCTTTCAGCATCCCAGCATCCAGTGCGCCCGCGCACAACATGTCGCAACTAACACTCAGGCGCAGATTATCGCACCGAGACAAAGGAGTGACGTCACCGTTGCGTCATCCACTCGTAAACCTTCGCATGCTGCCTTCTGCGGAGTTATAGCTTTGTCGCTTCCGCCCGTGACTTCGCTCGTGGTGCGAGACGTGAGAGAACGAGATAGAGCTACTTCTCAGACAGCCTTCACAGCTCAGTTGGTAGCAGCTCTGCCTTCTGCGCCGTAGGTAATAGCTATGTAATTTATCAGCTATCTGGTTCCTATATTACAAGCTTTGGCTTAGTTTGGGGCTAGATAGCGCTGTGTGGAGAGTCCAAAAAAAATGGTGGCACTTTATATTGTTATTCTTATTCGCGTATTTGTCGTATTTTCACAAATATGACGATGTGTAGTGACTATATTTGCCCATTTTCACGAACAAAGCGAATACGCAAGTACACGAAAAAAAACGTAAAGATGCGTGCTCGGGACGTACCCTACGATGTCGTACGACCAGAAAAAAGTAAGGAAGGAACCAAGCCGTAAGTTTGTTGGCTGTTCTGCTAGGCTTGGTCGCGGGGAACTGGCACCTATTACCTACCACCTTTCTTTGAATTTCAAAATGATCCTTGAAATAATTGAATAAATACACTTTGACATTGATGCACTGCCCTGCGTCCACAAACGGAAACACAGCGTTGCTGCTTGGCGGCAGAAGGCGGCGTGGTGGTAGTACGCACCCGGACGAACCGCACACAAAGAGCTCTACTAATCTTATACTGCGTATTTAGATTAGACATTCGCGCTGCCATTCGCGTGGACGGAAATGTTGCCGTCCATGTCTGCGGCAGAGTGGGAAAACTTGTATCGATCAAAATGAAATTTTTACTAAGATGTGTGCAATGTTATTGCTTACAAAATGTTTGATTGCGATTTTTCAGTGTCGAAACGTGCGAGCGAGAGGTACATTAGCTCTTGTCTTCGTCTTTAAAGCTAGATGGTACTAGGTGCCAGTTCCACGCGAGCGAGCCTAGAAGACCAGGCAACAAGCTCACGGCTTAGTCGTTGTTTGATTAGGTGCATGTTTGGCTTCCGCGCGCAGGCTACGCTTTGTCTGTCGCCCTTGCGATTGCTCAATGCTAATGTACTTCCTTTGTTAGCTGTTAAGGGGCTGACAGCCGCAAATATTTATTTGTTACTGTAGCTCACAGATAAATGTCTTATTTTTCAAGTTCTATAAAAAAAATATATCTTATATAGTTTATTTTAATTGTGGGCTTATCAAAACTTGTGTTTTTTTTTATTGTGGGCACATCATTTCGAAAACTAACTAATATTCCAGGTTTAGGCAAGGCAAGATGAAGCCAGAGGCAAGCCCTAGCTATCGGTTCGTGCTGATAGCTGGTGCGTTGTCCTCTGATTGAGACAGTCGCATTGTTCTAACTATTGTTGTTCTCATATCAACAGAACTGGTATACATGGACACAAATCAAGCTACTCAAAGCCATACAAAAATGACGCTTACTGCATCAACATAAGAGCGAACAGTGTGTAGCAAGTGGCTTGTCCGGGGAAGTACTACCAAGATTCAAGAGCGTCGCCAGCCCATGGCCCAAGGGGAGCAAGTTAATAATATGGAGGATGAGAAAAATAGAAATTGTAGGTACAGTCAAGAGCATGAAGCTTTACAGCTTGTAGCGCGAGTCTTTGCCTCTATGGCGATCGTAATAAGAATGGTTCCAACTTAGGCCTTAGGACTTTGGTTTCTTTGCAGTTGGCTACGTTTTTTTAATAATGCCCCCCTTGGCGACGCCCTTGCCACGATTCTATTTTACTGCCGCCAAGCAGCAACGCTGTGTTTCGGTTTGAAGAGTGTGGTTGCCGGTGTAATTACAGGCACATGAGGCTTAACATCTGTATGCCTCATGTTGATGGACGCAGAGCAGTGCATCGTAGGGCACGTTGCGATCGTGCGTGTCTTGCGAGGTAATCCTTTGTTGAAGGTGATGGTTTTCACTTAACATCAGGTGGGCTATCTGCTTGTTCCATGAGGAAGTACTTAGTAATAACATTTTCAATGATAAAGTAGAAACTTGTATCTTCGATTCGCGCTCGTTTATCTGTCATTGTAGGCATCCCTGACTACCCTCTTAGCCAGTAGCGCCAAGCAGAAGGAATGGCAGTCTACAAGTCTTCAGCTCCGTAAGCCACTTGGCACCAACAAAGAAAGCACCAGTGTGGCGAGAACAGTCAACTCGCAGTTTCTCCCGCGGCTTTCACTGGTGAAGCCGGTACACACTGGTTTAGCGACTTGTTCAAGTAACACAGGACCAAGTCATAAGATATTTATTGAATATCACATGCAATCGTGTTGGCCCTAGGTGGTACTAGGAGCCAGTTCCACGCGACCAAGCCGGCGCAAGAACAGGCAACAAACTTACGGCTTGGTTACCGCTTTCTTGTATATCTTATGTTCAGCGTTGCCAGACGTCCCGATTTTGGCGGGACGTCCCGATGTTTTAATCAAAATTAAATGTCCCGCGCGGGACAGGCTTAGTTCCGTTTTTCGGGGATAACACGACGATAACTCGACAACTATTTAACGATAGTGTAAATCTGATTTAAAATATCATATTATTATTAAAATACATTTTCTATGGCTATTTTTTCTATCTATTGTCACGTAAACGTAATTTGAACTCAAATAAAAAGATAAATATTTAAAAACTTCTGATTATAGCATACGTTTTTTTACTATGCCCCGCTTTCGACGAAAGAATCCCGCCTTTTTCACTCAAAAAGTTTCAAAATAGCGATTTTCAAAAAAAAAATCTGGCAACGCTGACTATTTATACGTTAGGGGCGCTTATACCGCACAAAACCTACAGCTCAGTCGGTAGTAGATCTCCAAGTGATTTTTCCATAGTAAAAATATAATTTTGATGATGACGCCGACTAGATGTTAAGTTACCTCTACGTAGAAAATTAAATTAGCTTAAAAGTTGCTTGTGCTACAACGATTTAAAGCAGCGTAGCCAAGTGACTACGCAGTGCGTAGTACGCACCACGGAACAGAGACATTTCTGTGGTACGCACTACAACAGTCGGTATATCTACTTGTTTATTTCATGAAATATATTAACTGGCTAACATATTAAATTTTCCATCTTTTATTCAGAGTTTATATAATTATAGCCTTCCAGTAATACACATCTACACTAATATTATAAAGAGAAAAGATTTGTATTTTTGTTGTTTTGTATGTAACGAATAGGCTCAAAAACTACTGGTCCGATTTCAAAAATTCTTTCACCATTAGAATGCTACATTATCCCTGAGTAACATAGGCTATATTATATTTTCAAAAAAATCAGGGATCCTTACTAAAACTCTAATAATGTAACCCAAGGTGGAAAAAGAAAACCTTACATCGCGTGCGCTGCGAAAACTATTGATGATAGAACAAAATAATGTACTACGATTTTATAGAACACGTCACCATCTACAAAAAATGTCGCGACAGCATATGTCTAACTATTATAGTTATGTCACAATAAGTGTTCTTTTATTATAAAAATTTAATTGAAATGCCGCCGATAGAAAAGGGTTTTTATTTGTACCTTGGTATTAATCCTTATCCAAATAAATCTTTTCATAATTAAGACTGGTTCAATACCTATACATTACTTCTTGAATTTTTCAAATCGTAATTACGTAATAACATTATTTTGTTCTATCTTCAATAGTTTTCGCAGCGCACGCGATGTAAGGTTTTTGTTTTCCACCTTGGGTTACATTATTGAAGTTTTAGTAAGGATCCCTGATTTTTTTGAAAATATAATATTGCCTATGTTACTCAGGGATAATGTAGCATTCAAATGGTGAAAGAATTATTGAAATCGGACCAGTAGTTTTTGAGCCTATTCGTTACATACAAAAATACAAATGTTTCCTCTTTATAATATTAGTGTAGATTAGTGTAGATAAAAGATCAGCTTCACGACTTAGATCCCCAGGCACGGTAGATATCCCCTCAGATCTCCTAGTTCCAAGTACTAACTCAGGATTCTTTTGAGGACGTCTAAGGGGAGTAGTCAGAGGTGTGTCCAAACATTACATTCGGCACATACCCACATTTTGCAGTAGTTGGTATTCCATACGTGACAGGTTGCAAGCCCATCGCCGCTGTTAGAATACTAACTGCGGCTTTTTCCAGTTTCAGTTATAAAGAATTCTGACGTCATAGAATGCGACTTACTTAACTAAACGCTCGTGCCAGCGACTGGGCCCGTGCAAGGCCGGATTTAGGGGCGGGCAACCGGGGCGATGGCCCCGGGGCCTCCACAAACGGGGGGCCCCCACAATAGAGACTTCGGAAAAAAAATCTTTTAATTCCAACTAGTAAACATCTTCTTTTCCTTTGATATTTTTTTTTTGCTCTTTTCCTTTACCATTTACATGATTATTTGATTAAATTAATCTTAAATAACAGAAATTTGTTCACTCCAATCAGGCAATCAGTGAAATATCAAAATCTCAAATGGCCCTGCCATTCTCGACTGAAAAAAATTGTTCACTTTATTTGGAAAATAATTTGGGGCGACGAGGGGGCCTCCGCTCTTTTGTTGCCCCGGGGCCTCTGGACCTCTAAATCCGGCCCTGGGCCCGTGTGCGGCGCGCCTGCGCTTTCGTCGGTGACGTCACGTCATCGCCACAGCGCACGCAACATTTGCTACTGCACGTGCAACTGTTACATACGCTACGGTCACGCTCCAGAAGCTGAGGAATGTCGCGCTAAACACTATGTATGTTTACTTATCATAACACTGATCATACAAAAGAGCGGTAGGAACCAAGCCGTAAGTTTGTTGGCTGTTCTTCTAGGCTTTGGTCGCGTGGAACTGGCACCTAGAGTCACCTAGCTTTAAGACGTTTCAAAGTGATCCTTGTGATTTTATTGAATATATACCTAGGTAGCCAGTCAGTAGCTGGTCAGCCAGCAAGTTTTTTTTTTTTTTTTTATACTACTAGCAGATGCAGATGGCCCATGCACCTGATGTTAAGTGGTAACCATCACCTATAACAAAGCATTACCTCGTAAGTCACACACGATAGGAACTTGCCCTACGATGCACCGCCCTGCGTCCATCAACTTGAGGCATACAAATGTTAAGCCTCATGTGCCTGTAATTACACCGGCAACCACACTCTTTAAACGGAAACACAGCGTTGCTGCTTGGCGGCAGAGTCAGGCGTGGTGGTAGTACACATCCGGACGAGCCACACACAAAGAGCTCTACTACTCTTAGATAAGTAAATGTGTATAACACATTCAGACGGGTACTTGTGTTTGTAGCGTGAAGCAATGCATGTACAATGTTGATAAGCAGCTCTCTAGCGATTATGGTATTATCCCCACCAGCTCAGCTGCAGGTAAAGCGTTGTGGGTTCGATCCCCACACTGGACAAACATTTTTAGCTATACCGCGTATACATTTTGACATTCCCGCTGCCATTCGTGTGGCGGACATATGACGGCGGCAGCGTCGCCGACAACGTGTGTTCACATTTAGCCCGGACACGAACGTGGGCAGCGCGAACGTGAACGCGAGCGGACATGCAAGTGGCCTGTGTACATTCTCGCATTTCCCATGTCCCTACACATTTCCACGGACATGAGCTGTGAATTAACGGGGTATTAGTTTTACATTTCACCATTTTGCAGCATATAAAATCACTGAACGTTTTTATGAAAATTCGCAGTTCTTAGGGTTCCGTACCAAAAGGGTAAAACGGGACCCTATTAGTTAAGACTCCGCTGTCTGTCCGTCTGTCACCAGGCTGTATCTCATGAGCCGTGATAGTTAGACAGTTGAAATTTTCACAGATGATGTATTTCAGTTGCCGCTAGAACAAATATTCTTTGCTATAGGTGATAGTTACCAATTTAGATCAGGTGGTCCATCTGCTTGTTCCATCAGCTAGTTGTATAAAAAAAAGGATTACATATATCTATCTGAACATTTATATTACTAGGGCTTATACAGCGTTCGCACAGAAACCCTTCCAAAGCCCCGGTAAGCCCGGGAGGCCACCTAAAAGCCAGGAAGGCGTCGCAAGGTTTCATCGACAGCGATCAGCCACTCTACCATGACAACCGACGTTCATGACATTATGCCAGCCCTCAGAGAACATGGTGAGGAAAAGTCAAAGTCAAAAGGTATTTATTCAATAAAATCACAAGGATCACTTTGAAACTTTTTTTTTTTTTTTTTGTAGTTTTAAAGCTAGATGACTCTAGGTGCCAGTTTCACGCGACCAAAGCCTAGAAGAACAGGTAACAAACTTACGGCTTGGTTCCTACCGTTCTTTTGTATGATCCTTTTACAATCTACACTAATATTATAAAGAGGAAACCTTTGTATTTTTGTATTTTTGTATGTAACGAATAGGCTCAAAAACTACTGGTCCGATTTCAAAAATTCTTTCACCATTAGAATGCTACATTATCCCTGAGTAACATAGGCTATATTATATTTTCAAAAAAATCAGGGATCCTTACTAAAACTTCAATAATGTAGCCCAAGGTGGAAAACAAAAACCTTACATCGCGTGCGCTGCGAAAACTATTGATGATAGAACAAAATAATGTACTACGATTTTGTAGAACACGTCATCATCTACAAAAAATGTCGCGACAGCATATGTCTAACTATTATAGTTATGTCACAATAAGTGTTCTTTTATTATAAAAAAATTATTGAAATGCCGCCGCCAGAAAAGGGTCTTTATTTGTACCTTGGTATTAATCCTTATCCAAATAAATCATTTCATAATTAAGACGGTTTCAATACCTATAGATTACTTCTTAAATTTTTCAAATCGGACATTCCATTCAAAAGATATGACGAAATTAAAAATGTTAACGGGTCCACGGGTAACGCTCGGGGTGCGATTTCACTCACTCAAGGAGAAGCGCGTGCAAATGTATGAAATAAGTAGACGCGAGGCTCGAACCCACGCTCTAAGTTTATCCTAAAATGTTCAAAAAATTTATGACCACCCATGCGAAGCTGGGACAGGCCGCTAGTGTAATAATATAATAAATTACCGAAGTTAAGTGAGGCGTAGGCATACAGAAAAAGGTAAACATAATCAAATTTATAAGACAGCACACGCTACGCTTCAAACTAATAATACCTAATGCATAAAATAGATACCAGTTGGTATTCTAACAGCGGCGATGGGCTTGCAACCTGTCACGTATGTACCAACTACTGCAAAATATTACGTATGTCCGCCCAACTTCGCAGTCAATGATGTAAAACAAGTTATGATTAAAATAA
The DNA here is from genome assembly GCA_932294275.1 of Chloroclysta siterata. Classification (NCBI taxonomy): domain Eukaryota; kingdom Metazoa; phylum Arthropoda; class Insecta; order Lepidoptera; family Geometridae; genus Chloroclysta; species Chloroclysta siterata. Next base: position 8,313,669 of record OW028595.1, read on the forward strand.
CAGTTGTCTGGAAGAGATCGCTACTTGCGATAAGACAACCGATTGTAGGACAAACCCAATACTTTTACGTAGGTATATTATTATAACCTTTTGCATTCTGTCTTCAATAAAGTTCTTATTATTATTATTTTAATGTAGGTATGTGTCAAATGTAGTGTTTGGACGTACCTCTGACTACCTCCTTAGACGCCCTCAAAGAATCTGGAGTTAGTAGTTGATACTAAGAGATCTGAGGGGATATCTACCGTGCCTGGGGATCTAAGTCGTGAAGCTGTGTTTTAGTTTTTTTTCACAGCTCAGTTGGTAGTAGCTCTGCCTACTGCGCTGTAGGCCGTGGGTTCGACACAAAACTAAAATTTCTGTGATGATAATTATTAATTGTTTGTTCTCTGTCTGGGTTTTATTATATATTTTAAATAAGAAAAAAACAGCAACCGCTTCGCGAATTTGTTCCTCATTAGCATAGCTGCATTAGCATTATCATAATTTCAATACAGTATTAAAATTATATTGCACTAGCGACCCGCCCCGGCTTCGCACGGTTATTGTAGGCATATACCATCACGGGCTTTTTTGTAGACCTTTTCAAGGTGTACAATACTTGTAGTACATTATTTTGATCTATCTCGTAGGGTTCAGCCAGCGTTTGCAATGTAAGCGCAAAAAATGTGTTTATTTACGATATCACATTAGAAACCTCTAAATTATCAGTGTTTCTCTACTATATTATGCATGTAATATACATATAAACCTCCATCTTGAAACACTCTATTTATTTAAAAATTCGCATCAAAATCCGTTGCGTAGTTTCAAAGATCTAAGCATACATAGGGACAGACAGACAGCGGGAATCGACTTTGTTTTATACTATGTAGTGAAGAGAATACAAACATTCGTCCTTTTAAAAACTGTCGAAAAATAAACAACGCCCAAAAGATTGTCATTTCGTGGATAATAAATGACCAGTGAAGGATACAATTAAGCGATATTTAAATGTAAGCTAAGTTTACACATATCGTAATTAAAGTAAAAATAAAATAAAATGGTGATACCTTAATTTTTCATATTTCATGCAAATATAATAATAATATTCATTACAAATATCACACCAATCAAAAATATAAATATAATATTATGTACAGTATAACCGTAAAATAAATAAAAATGTTTATAAAAAGCAAAACAAATAGAATAAATATATAATAAATCACCTATTATTCATGTCCACTGATTAAGAGCACGATGCGACCCAACACCCCGATCAACGTTACCACGAACAGTCTATCAAGATAATCCCACGAAAGGAAGTAGAAAGCACGAGAAACAGCAAGTTACGTACGTCTGCACGGCGCGACGGTTCACTTAACTCTGAGCTAAATCCAGCTGCGCGACCAGTTTCCAAGCCCCGCCACCAGATGCCACCAGTTCACAGTGCTGTACTTCAACGTGAGGAAGTGAATGCGAAAAGAAACCGTTGAAAGTCAAGTTGGCAACTTTTTTTAAGTTAAAACTCGTGTTTTTTCGTAGCATTGTCCGCGACTTTCAAGTATTTTAAAGAAGTCGCAATAAAGTCTGGCAATTTAACTCACTTGTTCTACAATGTGATAGAGCTAGCCTCGTGAATTAGCTTGTTTTTTTTATACTATTAGCCAGCAGGCGACCCATCTGGTAAGTGGTAACCATCACCTATACAAAGCCCTGCCTCGCAAGTCCTATCGGAACGCGCCCTACGATGCACTGCCCCGCGTCCATCAATTTGAGGCATACAGATATTCAGCCTAATTTACCTGTAACGCTGCTTGGCGACAGAAATAGGCATGTTGGTAGTACTTCCCCGGACGAGCCACACAAAGAGCCATACAACTCTCAAAAAGACTTGTTTACTAACCACTAAAGAAACCTACCTAATGGAAAGGCTATCAGTGAGTATTTAGGAAAACCGCTGTCGCCATCTTCCGAAACCGCGCGATAGTGGCATGTCAACGACGAAACTGATAAGGAAATTGTAGTTTGCGTGATTATAAGTGGCGGGTTGGACTAAAGAGGAGATGGATGGACTGTGTGAACTATTACATGAGTAAAATTGCAGTGAGCCCCGAGATGGCGAATGAATTGTAATATAATACAAAAGAACGGTAGAAACCAAGCCGTAAGTTTTTTGCCTGTTCTTATAGGCTTGGTCGTGTGGAAGTGGCTTCTAGTACCATCTAGCTTTAACACGTTCTAGAGTCATCATTGTGATTCAATTGAAAGACCTCCCCTACACATCTAGAAAGTACGCTTTTGAGCATAGAACCACTTCTTCTCGCAAACCTTACAATCTTCTCCGCTCGACCTCGACATTGATTCAAAGTTTCACATCACATAATTAAACCTCCACCCGCAAGGTCCAAGCTCCAGGCTCAGAAGACCTTGGAGCCTATCGTGCGGAACCGACGCCGCAGAATACGCAACAGTAGCATGTGCTGGCGGCCATGACACCTGTTCCCCAAGTCGGAGTTTTGTTTTCCGAATCGTCAGGCTGTTTTTGTACGATTCAATGAGCGCCTCTATCGAGACTCACGAGTCTCCTCAGAACTCAGACTTGGGGCACTGTACCACCTCCATCCTAACTTTTACTTACAGACAGCTCTCATAGCTCAGTTGGTAGTAGCTCTGCCTTCTGTGCTGAAGGCCATGAATTTCATTTCCACACAGAACAAACATTTATAAGATGAACATAGATGTTTCCTTCTCTGTTCGGGTGTCATAAATATTAGAAGTACCTATCTCTCTCTTGTCGTGTCACTAGTTTCTTTCGAAACAGTGTGGTGAAAGGAGTTTAAGTGCGCCTCAAAGAGGCTCCTTTTGAGTAATTGACACATGTTAAAGAACTTTTAAGGTTCTACGACATGCCGGTTTCCTCACGATGTTTTCCGAAGTACCTAAGACTTAGTACTTCTAATATCTTCGTATATTACTTTTATTTGTAAATACTTAAGACCTAAGTATTTACAAATAAAAGTAATATACGGCCTTAACCCAATAATAGAAATCAATAAACCTGAGTAACGGATTTCATTAAATCAGTTTTTAATCAAAAATATGTGGTCCCACATATAAATTACCACATGGCCGCACAGCAGCATTTTCCACGATAATTTCTTAGTAAATTTGAACGCTCCGGCGGCCATGTTGGTTGGTCCCGCATTCGGCAGTAAATTACAATAATGCCCGCTCCACCTTCCAACCCATTTCGCCACGTTATTTTAATTTAAAACTACTATGTAGTGGTTCGCCCGGAATCGAGATCTCGCGATGTTGGAGAAAATAACTGATACGACTTCACGACTTCGATACTACGACGACCCTGGGACTTTGTTAGTAAACATAAATTGGAGAAAAATCTAAACTGTCTTTATCAGTTCCATCATATACATATTATAACCAATATTGTATTAATATTACATTGTAACAAGGATCATACAAAAGAACGGTAGGAACCAAGCCGTAAGTCTGTTGGCTGTTCTTCTAGGCTTTGGTCGCGTGGAACTGGCACCTAGAGTCACCTAGCTTTAAGACGTTTCAAAGTGATCCTTGTGATTTTATTGAATAAATGCCTTTTGACTTTTACATCGCTTACTTTGAAATGTCTAAACTTCCTCGCGACTCCGTAGCCAGACCAGACTTTTAGGTTAACGATAAGAAGTCTTATCGTGTCTCTAATTCTCTCGAAAAAGTGTGCTGTGAGGATTTTAAGTGCGCCTCAAAGAGTCAAGAGACCTTTAGGTAAGTATCAATAGAGCTTGTCTTTCTAAGTTCACCATAAACCTAAACTCCGCTTATTTCGTCTTCGAGCCGGATGCATATTCAATTCGTCACACCGGCCTCGTTTACAAGTCTCTGCGTGCCTTTATGGAGATCGCCCTTTGACAAGTTAACGGTTACCGGATATTTTAGCATTTTTCGTTCGTATCTCGTTGGCGTGGCCCGAGGCTTGAGGCTGCGAGTTTGGGCTACTTACCGATCTGGTTTGGGTGGCTTATTTATATCTAGATATTCAGGTATAGCTGTATGTGGGTTGCTGATTCTGGTGTGGCGTGGAGCGGGAATTAACGGAAAGAATCACTAGGTAAAGGGCCATCCATAAATTACGTCACACGTTAAGGGGGAGGGAGGGGGTCGATGAAGTACGACATTGGGTGACAAGGGATGGGGAGGGATCCCAAAATTTGTGACATCACATGTTTCCAAAATGTAATATTTCATATCTAAGTAAAATTGAAAAATATGTGACATCACACTAGGTAGGAGGGGGTCTCACAAATGTGACCAGCTGTGACAAGAATCTCGAAAGCTCAAAGGGGCTTCTTTGAGCTTTGGCGCACTTAAAATTCTTTCATCACACTGTTTCAAGTGACCGTAGTGACACGACAAGAAGAAGACATAACTTTTGAGAGTGCCCTCTCTGTGAAGGGCTCGTCCGGGGAAGTACTACCACCATGACTATAGATGCCGTCAAGCATAAAGTGCAGCGTAGCTGTGTTTCCGTTTGAAGGGTGTGGGTGCTTTGAAATTACAGGCACATGAGGCATAACATCTGTATACATAGATAATCTTTACTGTTCACCACACGGGAACATAAAAGGGTTGTTTAATAAACATTTTGTTAAATAGTACGTCCATATCGATCGATCTCTTCCAGGCAACCATTGCATGGAAAGAAATAAACTAAATTTAAGTTTATTTAGCTTAATGAACATTAATTTAACTTTATCTCTCTTGTCGTGTCACTAGTTTATTTCGAAACAGTGTGTTGAAAGGATTTTAAGTGCGCCTCGAGAGGCTCCTTTCGAGCACTTGACACATGTTATAGGACTTTTTAGTTTCTACGACATGCCGGTTTCCTCCCGATGTTTTCCTTCGCCGTTTGAGAGTACTGGCATTGTGCACATACATTTTTAAACAGAAAAACTCATTGGTGCACGACCGGCTTCGAGCCCACGACCTTAGGATCGGAAGGCGGGGCCGCTACCACTAGACCACCAGTGCTTTAACTTCATTTACTGTATGCCTCATGTTGATGGACGCAACATGGAGCAATGCTGTGTTATAGGCGATGGTTGCCTCATTTTAGGCTCTCTCTTAGAATCTGCTTGTTCTGCTATACTTTTTCAGGACGATTTGAGCCCCCCCCGTCATGCCCAATCTTGACAATATTAACGCTTCATTAGGTGGAGGGGCGTCTGACGCCGCGTCATCCGTTAGTGGTCGCCATTGGAGAACCTTTATTCTCCAACGGTTCTCGGTTCTTCGAGCTGTATATTATCCTGCGTATTGCCCCTTCAACTTGCTAATTTCACATTTAGTACAATTGGTTTTAGTAGCAGTATCCTGTAAGGGAAAGTTTGTGTGGGTTACTCTCAGGCGACGGCTTTTGGAATTGAATAGCATTTTGTATGCCTGTCCACGAATGAGCTACCTACTTATTATTTAGATATAACACTATTAAAGCTAAATAATAGAAGCTAAAGTTGATATTATATTGAACTAGCGACCCACCCCGGCTTCGCACGGTTATTGTGGGTTATCCCTAAGAGATTATGCTTGTATTATGCATATAAACCTTCCTCTTGAATCACTCTTTCTATAAAAAAGTCTGAAATTTGCCCTGTAGTTTTGGAGATCTCGAAAAGTGTGGAGTTGTTGACTTCTCTGACTCGTTTATTAAAGAAAAATATTCGAAATTAGAAGCCTTTCGTAAGCTTTGGCTAAATGGGGTGGCTTCATTTTCCGTGGTTTCGTTGAATTAAAACCTTTCGCATTATCAAGAAACCCAGCGCCACAATCTTCCATCGCAAGCCACCAAACTCCGCGAACCCGACCGCGGTTTCACAAACAAGTCCCGCCCACTATCACTGTACTACCTACTACACCTATACAGTCAGCTGTATGGCAAGTTTACAAACAAGTGGTGACGTCACGCGCATGCGCGCACGTGTCGCGCGCCGCGTGAGACGGCACTCGCGGGCCGCGCGTCCGAGCGAGATGACCGATTTATTGCGTACTTCCTGATTTAGCGAAAGTTTGTTTGGGCTTGGAGCGTGGCGTTGCTGTCTTTTCAACTTCTGCATAGGGTGTGCTGTTGGCATGATTGTATATCATGCCAACGCCTCACTAAGATGGATTGGCAACACGCATTATCAATTAAACTATACTAATTTTGTTATTACTCGTAGATTGGTGTTCTACGGGGAACTCTAATTTTCTTGGCTATTATTGTGCGGTCGCAATGGCGCGGCGTTTAGAATCAATTAGTTTTTTCAGAGATATTAAATAAAAAGCCTGTAATAAAGGCCTGTAGCTATAAGGTGTACTTGTCACGTCGATAAAAAGAGATCTTATCGACCATTTCTAGCTATTTGAGCCCAATAAACCCCATCTGACAAATACTAAAAAACAGAATTAAAGAAATATTTAAGGGGCTGCCATACAAGAAACGTGATTTTTTACCGTTTTTATAGATAATGGTATGGAACCCTTCGTAGGTGGTCAAAGTCAAACGGTATTTATTCACGTCACTTGAATCACGCGGTTCACTTAAAAACGTCTTAAAGCTAGGTGACTCTAGGAGCCAGTACCACGCCAGACCAAGCCTAGAAGAACAGCCAACAAACTTACGGATTGCTTCCTACCGTTCTTTTCTAACCTCCGTTTATTTCTCAGGCTCAGTTCCTCAGAATTTGAAGGTGTTTTCTATTCTGTGGCAGAAGGGTCCGAAGCTGGAGGGTGCCATTCTGAGCATTCTTAAGACATTCAAACAATGCCTCGTCCATCCTTCTCTCACGCTGACGTCGGAGCGAGACAGAGCGATACTGGATTTCAATGCCATGTTAGTAAAATCCAAGTAGGTAAGTATTTGTGTGAATACGAGAAAAAACCTTCGATTTATTTGCGCATCTGAATTGCCTTTAGCGTGCTCCGTCTCGCTCGCACTGCTTGTTTAATATCAGGTGGAAGAGGAACAGTTGCAATCAGTTCGAAATTTAAAATTATCTTGTTTTGACAACAAAAGCTCATTTGCGCTATTAAGATAGCGTTTTTGGAAAACGATCATAAACCATAAACAACAGAGTCTAAATTGCATTGCATTAATGCTGATTTGTCACCATTAAGAATCGATTTGGGATTCTGGTCGGTAAAGCTTTAGGAATAGAGTTGGGAATGGCAGAGCTGGTGCAAGCACGCGCCCTAAAATTGGCGAGGTCGATGCCCTGCGCTCCCTTCATCCCATAAGTAGGGTCGGTGCTTATATTATTGCAGTGTAGGTGATTTCGGAATGTTACTTTACACTTTTTCTAACAAACTAAAAAAAATACTTACCTACAGCCTTACTCAGCCTTTATAGGCTTGGAACTGTTGGAACTGGCACCTAGATTTAAGACCTAGTTTTAAGACGTTTCAAAGTGATCCTTGTGATTCATTTGAATAAATACCTACATTTTGACTTTGACCACCTACCTACTCTGAGATCTCTTAGCACCAAGTACTAACTTAAGATTCTTTGAAGATGTCTAAGGGGGTAGTCAGAGGTACGTCCTTACATTACTTTTGGCACATTCCCACCTTTTGCAGAAGTTTGTATTCTATACGTGACTGGTTGCAAGCCCATCGCCGCTGTTAGAGTAACTGGTTTCCTCACGATTGCACTGGCGGCATTGCGAACTTACGTTCTTATGAGCAGAGGAGTACTCACTCCCACTAGACCAGCGGCGCTCTCGATACGATACAATATTCATCTAGTGGTAGAGGCCCTGCCTTCCGATTCTGAGGTAGGTTCTAAACCGGTCGTGTACCATTGAATTCAAAAATGAATCTGTTCAAAAATTTAAGTGCACGGTGCCAGTAATCTCAAACGTTGAAGGAAAATATCTTGAGGAAACAGACATGTCGTAAAACCTAAAAAGGTTCTAAAGCTTTAAGCAAGTGCTCGAAAGGAGCCTCATTGAGGGGCACTTAAAATCCTTTCACCACACGGTTTCAAAAGAAACCAGTGACACGACAAGAAGCATTTATCAAACGCGTTGCCACAACAGCATGTCCCACTCGATGAGCTAATGATAAGGTAGGCACTTGAGCAATTCCAAAACCGCATCTCATTACGTGACCTAGTTTCTAGATTAGCTGACCTTGAACATGAATCGCCAATTTCTGATTTGGAAATGTTGGTATACAATTTGGGTCAGTTTTTTCCGACTCTTTCAAGGCCTTCGATTGTGTCGCTTAAACAGTTATTGACTACTGACTGTCTCTCAACGAGAAGTCTAGACTAGAATGATCACAAGAGTATGAAATCTGAGGGGTACTTTCTTTTGTGGTGTAGGGATGCACTAAGAAATAAATTCCTGAAATACAACCCTCAATGGGGTGCAGCAGCTGCAGTGAGGGTTGAAGATTAAAAGAAAATAGCTTCACGCGAACTCAATCGCGTCGTTTCAGTTATAAAACTGATAACTGTTTATTTTGAAATGGTTTAGTACAGACTTACTCTAAGACTAGCGGCCTGTCCCAGCTTCGCATGGGTGGTCATAAATTTTTTAAACATTTTAGGATAAACTTAGACCGTGTGGGTTCGAGCCTCGCGTCTACTTATTTCATACATTTGCACGCGCTTCTCCTTGAGAGAGTGAAATCGCAACCCGCGCGTGACCCGTGGACCCGTTAACATTTTTAATTTCGTCATATCTTTTGAATGGAATGTCCGATTTGAAAAATTTAAGAAGTAATCGATAGGTATTGAAACCGTCTTAATTATGAAATGATTTATTTGGATAAGGATTAATACCAAGGTACAAATAAAGACCCTTTTCTAGCGGAGGCATATCAATTAATTTTTTATAATAAAAGAACACTTATTGTGACATAACTATAATAGTTAGACATATGCTATCGCGACATTTTTTGTAGATGATGACGTGTTCTACAAAATCGTAGTACATTATTTTGTTCTATCTTCAATAGTTTTCGCAGCGCACGCGATGTAAGGTTTTTGTTTTCCACCTTGGGTTACATTATTGAAGTTTTAGTAAGGATCCCTGATTTTTTTGAAAATATAATATAGCCTATGTTACTCAGGGATAATGTAGCATTCTAATGGTGAAAGAATTTTTGAAATAGGACCAGTAGTTTTTGAGCCTATTCGTTACATACAAAAATACAAATGTTACCTCTTTATAATATTAGTGTAGAAGTGTAGATGTAGATAATTAGCAGAGTCACTCAAGGATCCATTTTAGGGCCGCTTCCTTTGATTAACCATGTTAAGAAATCTTATTACGATACGAAGTCATCGAGTATCTTGCTCATTAGCAATTGCGCCTATAGCACTAGTTTATAAGTTGTCGAACACGTAGTTTACAAGACGTTTCAAAGTCATTTTTGTGACATTGATTATTAATATAATGTCCTTAGATGACCTAGTGAACTTGTCGCGAAATTAAAAACACTGGCTTTTTTTACCACCTGTATCTAACATTGACAACGTTACCACGTTCTCAATGTTTGATGATAGAGCTGGTTAGCAAGTCTATGACGTCATTAACTGTTGTTGATACTGTAGTTTGTTAGTAAAATGTTAAAGCGTTGTAAAGTTACATTCAGTTTTTTTAAGTTTTGGTTTAAAGCCTAAGAAATTCGGTTTGTCTAAACACTAGGTTCTCGATTACATATCAATATCAACCTAAACCATTACATATTAACCATTGCCTTTCCTCACATAACCTACTTAAGTTAAAATTATTATTATTATAAGTGTTTTGATGGTCTTTTTATCTTTCCTTGTTTACTTAATCAAATAGCAGAGCTAATGCCCATTGGTTTAGATGAGCGTTGAGACTGCTACACAATTCAACTGTCGCAGTTTCATCGTTTTAGTTAGTAACTCGTGCATCGTGCATTACAACATTGTTCTGAATAAATACAACTTTTTCGAACGCGGCACTTTTGGCCTGTTTTACAATTAGCTTAATTAGAACGGCAGGTTCCAACCAACCTCTTTCTGTTGCAACTTTCACAAACGAGCCGTACTCTTTTGTAATTCTGCCTTTCGGAGTGAGCGCTGCACACGGACACAGCTCTCTCTTTTGGTCATTTGTTTTTCGTGGCCACCCTTTTTTGGACCACTGGACAGAAACGGAGTCAAAGTGAAATTATTTATTTATTTAATCACAGGGATCGCTTTGAATCGTTTCGTTATCTACGTGAACAGAGCCAGTTCCACGCAACCATCACGGTAGGGGCTTTGGATAGATCTCCTGGCTGAGGTTTTCCCAAAAGACGGCTTTGGAATGATCTCCCTGGTATTGCAGGCGTTCATAGGCTTCGTTAACTGCTTCTCATCAGGCTTGCTTGACTACTTTGTTGAAGAAAAAACTGTGCCTAAATGGTCTTAAGTTGTTGTTATGATAGTCGAGGGACTTGGCGTTAAGAACTAGTGGTTTACCCTGAAGCGTTAAACAAATTTTCGAATTCACGTTTGGAGGTACACTGCGCAGCGAATCAGTAATCGGTCTACAGTGGTCGCTGCCTCGCATACCGCACCAATGTAAACTGCAAATGAACTTAATTGCTAATGCCAAGTTTCGGAAAATAAATTAATCGCAATGGTTCAACAAAAATGACATTTTGTTTCAAACATATCTTTCTACTAAAAGTTTAACTAAGTGCGAAAACTAGTAAGATTTTTTATGATAGACCAGCTTGTTTGCATCTAAATTATATTTTTGCTGAACATTTGTATCATATTCTCCATTACTTGGTTGTTTCATCAAATTCAAAGTAAATCACAAGGATCACTTTGAAACTAGGTGAATCTAGGTTCCATGCGACCAAGCTTAGAAGAACAGGCAACATACTACCATTGTTTTGGATGATCCTTGTCGCAATATCATAATTCAATGATTTTATATCTTCAGAAATGATATTTGACGGTTGTCTGCGCCTAACACTTGTGGTTGTTGAGGCTGTTGTTCGCCACAGAACAAACCTAAACATAACCTTCCTACATCAGTCGGATAAGATTACTCACCATTCGATTGCGTGGTACCCGTCACTCAGACCCACTTCATTGCGTCAGTGCTAGCGAAACTTCGACCTTGGCACCACAGTCATAGAGTCCATATTGGAATGTCAGGTGTACTGGCACAAGGTCGCTGGGCCCTTGAAATCTAGGCCCTAAGTTATGCCATTCTATTTCATACGTAACTTTGATAAAACCAGCGGTAAAGAAACGAATCCTCAATGGCGGCGCTTGTAATGTGTACGTCTAACGAGTGCGAGTGAGAGGTAACTAGTGACAACTGTAGTGTGTGAGTGAGAGGGAATGATTAGCGACACCATTTAAGATTCGGTTTCGATTATACGTTTGTAGATAGGTAGCCCTCATTAAAAGATTAAGAGCTGATTTCACCATGCTCTGTTAGGTACTAATAAAGGATTAACAGGCCGTTAAATCTAACCTTAGATGTCAAACGCGTCCATTTGACGTATTTAACGGCCCTTTAATTCTTTGTTAATCTAATAGAGCATGGTGAAATCAGCTCTAAATACAATAGTAGCGGCTATGCTGGCGGAAAGATGTCCTTATAGGTACGTTCAGTAGGGCTATTTGTGTATGTCTCGTCAAGGGAAGTACTGCCTATTTCTGCCTTCAAGCAGCGTCGCAGTGTTTCAGATTGAAGAGTAGGACAGGTATATGAGGCTTAATATAATGTATGCCCCAAATTGATAGACACAGGGCAGGTTCATACGGTCCTTTTGACTTTGACCTGTGGGAGCTGAGTCAAAAGGTATTTATTCAATTGAATCACTTTGAAACGTCTTAAATCTAGGTGCCATAATTCTGCCGAGACTGTTGATCAGTTCAAAAGATGAGTCAAAATGAGTTTTTTTTTTAAACTAAGTTTCTCTGAAAAGGGAAAACGGATAAACAAAATCAACGCAGACGAAGTCGCGTCAACGCTGCTCTAACAATGTAAATGTTTTGTAAAACAAAAATTGGCTAAAGTATCGGCTTGGCATACCGCTACTGTCCGGTGAAGGTACGAGCAGTTATGGGGAAGGGGGAATGTCGCTTGGCACGAGAATTGTTGGTTTTGGCCCAATGTGTACCGATAAATTGAAATCGCGATAAAAAATTTGAAAGCAGCCCAAACAATACGTTGGTATGGTACCGCTGGTACCGCTCCGACCCCTATTACGTAACTCGAGATCGGTCTGCGATATCGTAGACATTGCGACGTAATACATTGCCTATACATTGGACGAAAGCAGACCCCCTCAGCCGATGGCCGACGCACTGTATGTGAGGATACCAAGAAGTCGGTAGACGGAGAAGACTCGACGTTATTCCTGGAAATGTATAGGAGAGGTCTAGCAGCACTGGTCTATCTACCTCAATTTGTTTTCACCCTTTCTTTTATGCAACTTGCTGGTTGAATAAGCAGATGGCCCATCTGTTAAGTGGTAACCATCAACTATGACACAGCATTGCCTTGCAAGTCTCGCACGATATGATCATGCCCTACGATGCACTGCAGTGTCCATCAACTTGAGGCATACAGACGTTAAGTCTCATGTGCCTGTAATTTCACCGACAACCACTTCCTTCAAACCGAAATACAGCAACGCTGCTTGGCCGCAGAACGAGGCATGGTTTGCTTCCCCGTTTGAGAGAAAAATAGAGATCCTGCGTCCTTATCCTTGTAGCATATTCTTCTAGGTTTGGTCGCGTGGAACTGGCACCTAGATTCACCTAGCTTCAAGACGATCCAAATGATCTGACAAAGTGACTTTGACTTTTTAGAAGACTTTGACTTTGACGGTTTAGAAGCCGGAATAGTTACCTCTACAGTCTACACAACCAGTGGGAGCCTCATTACTTAGTTTAAATTACTTTTCTTATAACCAGCTGATGCGGGCTTCCGTTTTAAGACAGCTGGTTGTGCCGGAAGCAGAGCCTATAGCACCCGCATGATGGATAAATTAATGCTGGACATAAGAGCAGTTGTAAATAATCTAGGTATTTATGATGGCTGCACACACAGCTTTGGAAAACTGAAATAAATAAGATGAGGCAAGAACTCTACGCGCGCAGCTCTAGCCGCGCGACAACTAGATAAGAAAATCAAAAATAAAAACGGTCTCTATTCAGTACAATCACAAGGATCACTTTGAAACGTCTTATAAACTATGTGAACCTATCGGCAGTTCCTCGCGACAAAAGTCTTGAGGAACAGGGCACTTTATGGCTTGGTCCTATAGTTTTTGTTTTGGAAACTTCGCTCCACAGTTTTGTAAATAAGGTACGTAAGATGAAGCAAGAGCTGTACCTAGGAAGGGTGACTAACGGCTGGTGCCCACACGCGGCGCTGCACAATGGACGGCCTTGTAACGGTTGCCGCGGCACAGATATCAGCCATTATATTCGGCAGTCGATGGGAATGCCGCACAGATTATAGCTATCTTTAGTTCCTGGGCCATAGTGGCAGTCACACAGGAAATATATTTTGGGCTCAACTTCGCAATTTGTGAGCAGGGATAAGAAATAGCTTTATGACTGAAATCCCCAGACACTGTAGTTTTTAGTACCAAGTACCAACTCGAGTTACTTTGAGGATGTGTAAGGTCAGAGGTACATCCAAATGTTACATTTGGCTCATCCTACATGTTGTAGTGGTATTCCAGTGACAGGATTCCCGGCCATTGTAATGATGATAAAATAAAATAAAATGCGTAAATTTTTATAGATATAAAACTTCTTAGTCTTAGCCCTCACGAGAAAGCGGGGTCACTCTCACTAGCCCACTGGTGCTTTTCAAGTGTGGGTTAGAAGGCTGGAGTTTTATGACAGGTCTACCTACTACCTACCTACCCACTTTTCAGATTTTGCTAATCAATCATTCTCAGATAAAAAATTTAAGAGCCCCTAAAAGGAGGGGCTATGAGAGGCTCTAATATCATGTACGAGTGTTGCACGTACTTTTAACATGTTTAGTAATACAAAGTCTGCTCCACGGTTACGTACGCCACGAGTACTAAAGCGTAATGAGTTATTACGATTATAATCGTGATGCCGTGTTCTTGCCGGCGGCGGCGGCACTTCCTGGAGCTCCAAGGTGATGAGAGGAACTGGCATCTTTCATAAGCGCATTCCGAGGACTTGGCTTTAGAAAACGAACCTTTGCGTCTAGATTCTTCGACTCTTCGAAAAATGTGCGCAATGCCAGTGCTCTCAATCGGTGAAGGAAAAAGGTAGAATTTTAGCAGCAGCGGCGATGGGCTTGCAGCCTGTCACGCACGGAATAACAGCTACTGAAAATTTGAGTATGTGCTAAATTTAATAATAGGACGGACCTCTGACTATCCCCCTTACACAGCCTTAAAGAATCTTGAGTTGGTTCTTGGTAACAAGAACTCTGAGCCTCTGAGGGCATATCTACCGAGTCTGGGGATCAAACTTTTTCTGCTTTTTTCCTAAATGTATGTCAGGTCTAGACGATCTAACAAGAATTTTATAGTTGGTTAACTGTTCATGGAGCCAATCATACAGACACGGCTTCACGACTTTTATCACCAGGCACGGTAGATATCCTTTCAGATCCTTTCGAAATCATGATAATTATTTAAACGATATGAGCTTTGTCGTAAGTTTCTTGGCTGTTCTTCTGGGCTTGGTCGCGTCAGTCGCGTGGAGCTGGCGTCTGGATTCGCCTAGCTTTAAGACGTTTCATAGTGATTCTTGTGATTTAACTTAAATGTTTTGACATGAGCCGAAATAAATGATAGTACCCGGAGAGAGTGGCGCTTTAAAGAGGAGGTCTATACCCAGCAGTGGGTGCATATAGGCTGAATAGATAGTACCCCATGGCTAGAATCGAAGCCAACATTACTTTCGTATCATAATATGTAGACGTTTACATGATACGCCAAATGAACCAAGGCTAGACGTAGGTAGACGACCTATTGTAAAGAAGGTGACCTTGTGACGTCACAAACTTAGTCTCAGGCTGCTTCTAAAGTCTGCGAGCATAGGTTTATCGGAAGCTTTTCAAGAGAACTATGAACTCTAAATACTAACCCTGTGCTTGCTGCCAGTTGTAGTAGAGCTCTTTGTGTTTGGCTCGTCCGGGGATGTACTACCACTATGCTTATTTCTGCAGTCAAGCAGCGTTGCTATGTTTCCGTTTGAATGGTGTGGTTGCCGGTGAAATTACAGGCACATGAGGCCACTTCTATGCTTCAAGTTGATGGACGCAGGTCAGTGTATCATGGGGCACGTTCCTATCGAGTGTGACTTAACCTCTCACATGCCAGAACGTAGATCCACGCGAAACACAATACATTTTCTATTGTGCCTGGAGTTCCGGCATCTGAGAGGTTAAGATACAATGCTTTGTTATAGATGATGGTTACTACTTATAACGGGTGAGCCTTGTTCCATCGGCAAGTTTTTTTAACAAAAAAGACTTGAATGAAGGAACTTTTGACGACTCACTCAGCAGTCAGCATTGTTTTACGGATTGCGAAGTGTGTGAGACCTAAGTCAAAGTCAAAAGGTATTTATTCAATAAAATCACAAGGATCACTTTGAAACGTCTTAAAGATAGGTGACTCTAGATGCCAGTTCCACGCGACCAAAGCCTAGAAGAACAGCCAACAAACTTACGGCTTGGTTCCTACCGTTCTTTTGTATGATCCTTGTTACAATGATAAGACCTATATACCATATTTCAGGCAAATAAATAGATACATTTCATTTCACATGAGACTTCTTGATATCTCCTTTAAATTTTGAACTGTGCGAGCCAAAAGTAGGTACATTAGCGGTAGGCTGCGTCAACACTTCTGAGAGTGATGGTGCCCGTGCAATCACACATAGGGCACCTCATCGGTGGACCTGCTCAGTGGTAATACATAGGTAGGTATATTGCTTTGAGAACTAGGCGAGCCAGCGTCACACCACTTTTTCATAAAACATCTGTGAACGCGGATGTGGATCTAGGCCAAACATGAGGATTTAAGTATGAGCCTATTTCGTTTGTGTATCTCGTGTGTAGTCAGCCATTTTGTGTGTCAGCTGAGGCATGGCGGCGTTACGCGACTTTATCAGTTCCACTATAAGCGCACTCGCGAAACTAGGTAGATAGATACTCATATTGCTACTTCTTATCGTGTCACTAGTTCTTTCGAAACAGTGTGGTGAAAGGATTTCAAGCGCCTCAAAGGCTCCTTTCGAGCACTTGACACATGTTGGAACTTTTTAGGTTCTACGACATGCCGGTTTCCTCACGATGTTTTACTTACTCTATACCTACATTTATTGCTTACACATGGGTTAGTTGAGGTTCATACATTAGTTCTTCAGGTGTAAGTAAGTACCTATCACATGGACCCTGCATAGGGTAGAGCACCATTATGGCGAATACAAGAGCTAATGTGACTCTCGCTCGCATGTTTCGACATGTTGAAAGATATAAAATCATTAAACTCATTTTCGAAAAATCGCAATCAACCATTTTGTATGCAATCACATTGTACACAGTTTAGTGAAAATTTCATTTTGATCGATCCATGTTTTCCTACTCAAAAGTTTGCTTTACTAATAAGCAAACTTTTAAGTAGCGAGAGTCACATTAGCTCGTCTTCGCCATAAGTCAGGCCGAAGTTTTAAATAAAATAGTTGGTAGACTTTGCTTATTGCCGTCAAAAATATCGCAGTATCGCAGTAGTTTTTTTCTGTGTTGCCTAAAATACCTAAATGAATAAATACATACAGACTAGCCAGTTCACGTCACAGCGTACCGCGGAAACCACGGCAAGGTCGCCAGTACATTGTACTGTCCTCTTGTCCAATGGCTCCACTTCGCAGCAACAACACAGGTACCGGTTTCAGCTATTTATAATCTGTGTGCGAGTACCGGTGGTCTACTGAGCGACCCTTTTGAAGAACAGCTACTCGACTTTGATCCCCAGGCAAATTCAAAAGGTATTTAATCAGTAAAATCACAAGGATCACTTTGAAACGTCTTAAAACTAGGTGTATCCAGGTGCCAGTTCCGACCAAGCCTAGAAGAACAGGCAACAAACTTACGGCTTGGTTCCTACTGTCTTTTGTATGATCCTTGTTACAATGTAATATAATATTGAAGCTCCTGGTGCCAATCGAATTTAGTGAAGCGTAGGTATACTAGCCCCGCCTTCCAAGTTCCAGGTAGTGGATTCGATACCCAACAATGACACACATGTATGGTGAACAGTCTGAAGCCTTCGAAGAAATAATTCAACATAACATTCTAAGTTACAACTCAAATGATGCAAAGATAATAAGCGAGATAATTGATCTCTAGATTTTTATCTGTCAAAGGATAACCGCCTTTATACCCACCACCTTAACGGCGATATTCCACCGCATTCCGAAGGTCACCTGCAGGATTTCGGAGCAAAAAACATCTTAGGTACGTAACAATACAGACCCTATCACCACGTGCATAAGGTTCAGTTTTGAAGATAAAAAGCAATCTACCTGCTTACAAAAATATGGGTACCGAGTTAGTCTTTCTCTGTTATTTGTGTTGTATAGAGAGAGATGGAAGATAGGGTAGAGCCTTTTTGTGGGTATTGACAAGGGTAGCACGTTTGAATAGGTCTTAGATTCAAAAAACTGTACCCGTAGTTTTTGTGAGCAGACATTTTGGTTTGAACCGAAATCCCAAACTGTCTTTCCGTTTTAAGGTTTATTGCTGTAACTGCTTGGATAATATCGCTTTTGGAAATAGACATGGTTTTGCTTTGAATGCGGACTGGACTCTTGCGCGACCTCGCTTAAAGCTAGGTATGCATCTTCAAACAATCTTCAAGCCCCTGCATCCCTTTAGTAGCTCTTTTTGAATATCTCGTCCGGGTAAGTGCTGCCACCATGCCTATTACTGCCGACAAGCAGCAACGCTGTGTTTCCGTTTGAAGGGTGTGGTTGTGAAATTACAGGCACATGAGGCTTGACATCTGTATGCCTCAAGTTGATGGACGCAGGGCATCTTAAGGCACGTTCATAACTTGCGTGAATTGCTTGGCAACGCTTTGATATAAGTGATGGTTACCACATAACATCAGATTGGCCTTAATATAGGTATGCTTGTTTCAAAAGCAAGTTGTTACTTCACCTGCCTAGTATAAAAAAAGACTTACGTCTAGTTTATCTAAATACCTATACTTTTCCAAGATCACTCTAGTCAAAATAAATAAAATAAATATTGGTGGACATTCCACACAGCGCTCTCTCGCCCCAAACTAACCCAAAGCTTATAATATGGGAACCAGATAGCTGATATAATACATAAACAATTTTTTGTGTAAATACATACTTATAATATTATATCACACCCAGACAGAGAACAAACATCTATGTTCATCCTCAGACGAAATACAAAAACTTATTTTGTCTGTCTGAGTGTTCATCACACAAATGTTTGTTCTGTGTGGGGATCGAACCCACGGCCTACGGCGCAGAAGGCAGAGCTACTACCAACTGAGCTGTGAAGGCTGTCATAATAGTTGTAGAGGTAGGTAGGTCTGAACATGAGATGACCCAACACCAAGATACGTTATCAATTGGGTTAGTTTCTTAGTACGAAGTTGTCTGAATGTATACCTCTCAGTGCGAGTGAGAGGGGGCTAATGACTACAATAGTGTGAGTGAGAGGGAATGCTTAGCGACGCCATTTTAGATGCGTGTTTTACAAACATTAGCAGTAGCCTGATGATTTCCACTGCTGGTCATGGGCCTACCTTTTACATTTTCTTCATACTAATTGCTGTTGGAACAAGCATATGGACCACCCGAGGTGGAGGTGGTCACCATCACTTATAAAAGCATTAACTCGTAAGCCACGCACGATAGGAACTGCTATGCGTCCATAAACTTGAGGCATACAGATGTTAAGCCTCATGTGCCTGTAATTTCACAAATAAACGAAAACACGGCGTTGCTGCTTGTCGGCCGAAATAGGCAGGGTGGTAATACTTCCCCAGACGAGCCCTTTACAAAGAGCCCTACTAAGGATAGTACAGTAATATTGTATGCCCGAAATGTTGGAACAAAATAACCTACCTATTACTGTAAGATCTATTTACACATTTCACGGTTAATGATTGGTAATAATAATAATGGTATTTGTTTTTTGGAATAAATGAATATGAAATATAATGACAATAACTTAACCTCCCCCCCACCCAGACCATTGACCTAAGGGCGGAACAGACATACGTCACAGAAGAGGAAGTAAAAAAATCCCCCTATCGACGCCGGCGCAGGTAGCGACCTTCGGGTCATTGGCCCGGCGGGACGCCCTAAAATACACCCGCGCACACATCTACACTGTCCACGTGTGTGTGAGGGTGAGTATACATTGGATGTTGCAAGGATTTTGCTGGAAAACTATGCAGGAAGGTTCATTTTCTTCAAGCTTATCGTGAAAACTTCTCAAACGGTGGTGGAAAACATCGTGAGGAAACCTGTCAGTATTCTGGCAGCGACAATGAGCTTGCAAACTGTCACATATGAAATACCAACTAGGTACTGATGTGGGTAGAATGTCACATATAAAATACCAACTATGTGGGTATGTGTGAATGTTATATTTGGACATACATACTACCCCCCTTAGACATACTTAAATGATCTTCAATTTGTAAGTACTTGAGAGATCTGAACTGACAGTCTGGGGATAATGTTACGATGTGCCTGTAATTTCACCATTGAAATGTGCAGAACTACAACTTCCTCTGACAATCTCTTTCACAAAGAGCTCATTACTCTGATAACGACAGAGCACAGGAACTAACAAAATACCTATGATTCATAGCACTAGCATGCCACTGATAAAAAAAGGTTTTCTTTAAGTCTTGCTTGCAGGTAAAATTTAAGTTAAACTTTTGTAAGTATGGCTGGGTCGGACGAAGAGGTTGATTGGAGGAGGTTGATTGTGATTTTTCTTATAAAAGTAATTACCTTTCAGTTTTTTTCAATTTCATCTTTCAAAATATTGAAATGTGCAAGCGAGAGGTAGAATTGAGTAGTGTTAAGATTTAAAGTACAGTCATTTTTATTTTTTAGGGTTTCATACCCAAGTGCAAAACGGGACCCTATTACTAAGACTCTGCTGTCCGCTGTCACCAGGCTGTATCTCATGAACCGTGATAGTTAGACAGTTGAAATTTTCACAGATGATGTATTTCTGTTGCTGCTAGAACAACAAATACTAAAAAACAGAATAAATATTTAATGGGGCTCCCATACAACAAACGTGATTTTTTGCCGTTTTTGTAGATAATGGTACGGAACCTTTCGTGCGCGAGTCCGACTCGCACTTTTTTATCAGTGACCGGTTTTTCTATAAGTACGGCTGGACTATACTGTTGGTAGTTTGAGACCAGTACTGGTTAGTAGCGACCCTCATAATTTGATAGCCGTAATAAGGATACAAATAATAATGAGTCTGTCTGAATAACTTTGTATTTAGGCATGACCTAACTAAGCACAGCTCGCCATAGCTCAACTATTAGCATTTGCAAATAGGGTGACTATGATCTCTGATTTATAAAAGGATTATAAAAACAACTTTATAATTATTAAATTTTAATTGATTTTAAATTGAATATTTTTGTGAATATTGTGTACTTTCACAAAGATTTAATATATTCCCAAAAGTTATTACCCGAGTGGGATTTGAACCCCGATTTGGGATTTTTTATTATTGCATGCCAAAAGGAGCTGGTAGCCATGTTAATTTTTATTTTGTTAAAGTTTATGAAATCATTGCACACATGGCATGGCAGAAAACATTGGTACTCGAAAATGTGTAGGTAATGCTTTTGTGATATTTCCGTAATAAAACAATTCTATTTGAACAGTAGGAACGCTGTCGTAAGTGCGGCAGTTCGTTTAGGCATGGCCGTGTGGAACTGGCGCCCAGTATCACCTAGCTTTAACACGTTTTAAAGTGACCTTCTTGAATAAACTGAATAAATTTTTACTTTGACTATTTGTCGTCAGTGAAACCGCTCGCGTGGTAGCGGAGATTATAATTAATAAAATACACCAATAATTAAGAAACTTTTTCCTAGGTTTCGGTTTCGGTTAATTTTTTGTAAAAAAGCATTTATGCTTTTGCAGATTATGAACCATGTTTCTTTGCAGTTCTATTCAAATCTGAAGCGGCATGATCAAGCCACTCCTCATCCAAATGTACCTACTAAATAAATGTTTTTTATACATAATTATTATTCTCATCTGTATAATTGGAGGGATATGAAGAACATGGTGGCCAGAAAGTAATAATTATGATAAAAAACCTGTGAATTTAGGAATACCTGTATTTATTGGATATTTATGGCTTATTAATACATAAGTAGGATCAAAGGACTCGGTCAAGGCATTCTGTGAACTCATTCTTAGTCAATAATAATACATAATGAGTATATTATGTCTCATACATTACAGCTCTAAGTACTACTATAAAACATAATTTGTTAGCTGTAGACAAAATCCACTTAATAATTCTACAAGATTGTTTTGCTTAGCAATATTTATATTTAATGAAGTAGGTACCTGCATGGACACTTTTATGTAATCTTTATTGATATTTAAAATACAATTAAAACATTTTATTGTACTAATTGTTTTGTAACTGATAAACATACATTATGTAGGAGACTGCACTCACACTGCATTCAAAAATCCCCCGGCTAAGTGTCGACAATAGCAAATCCCTGGAATAGGGAGTAAGGAGGCCTATTTCCAGTAGACATAATGATGATATACCTACCTAGTCTGATTTTGTGTGTGTAGTCAGTCATTTTGGTAGGACCTATATTCTACATGGGCTGTGTCTAGCCAAGAATTAACAGAAAATATGTATTATGTATTAAAAAAAATTATGTGTTCGTGTCACCAATATTCTACACACATGTCATATAGTATTTAGGATGATAACTATGGCTCTGTATATATTTTTTTGTAGCAGATACAATTTTTATGGGAAAAATTTATATGTCGTTTTTTAAGGTAGAGTAATGATGTATTTTGTCCAAGAATGTTTATCACGTTTCTGGTCATTTGGGTGAGCAATAAAATGATAGTTCAGAAATTATGTAACATTTATAAAGACTTGTCCTAATTATCCAGCCAGCATGCTCACCCTACAGATTGCGTGACAGCTGAAGAAGATATTGATTTTGCGTCGCACTGACCTGTAGTTGTGTTCGTAGTCCCAGTACTCCTTGTAGCGCGGATGCCAGCGGCCCCCGCGCGAGTAGGGCCTTCGAGACCCTCCTTGGCTCATACTCGATGCGCCATTCCACCTCTCTATCGATTTGCGTCGACCGCCGGGCCCTGCCCCGCGACTAACTCTACGATGCACTCCGGCGGCGACGCACTGCACTGCGACACTTTGAAAACCACACTTTTACTCCAATTATCCAAAAGCACACGGAGCCCTACGCTCTGTTTTAAGACTACCGCCAACGACGCGAATCTCGCACTGACTGACTGCCTGACACTGACGCAAGCGAACGAAGCAACGCGACAACTTCAAGCGGATGCGATGTTGCGACGCCTGGTGGCCATGTCACGAATCACGTTCAAAATCGACCGCGAACTATTTATATATTCTACCAATTTATTATAAGTTATTTTATCCGCTCGAATTGATAGCAGAGCGAATTCATAGACTTGATTATATAATCCTCACCTTAAAAACCGTCTACAGCGAGCGCGCACGACGAGAAAACGAAAGTATTGATTTTATATTAGCGGAACACGCGAGATGTTATTTTATTAGCGACGGCTAATAATAAAGTCCAAGGAGATGAGAGCGAATTGAGCAGGGCGTGTTATCGCCTACTTAAAATGGTTCGTCACCGTTCACATAATTAATGTGAATCAGAGTGGGCAATCTGCAGTCGTCACGCACTATCTGCCGCACAGCTCTCCACCCAAACTAGTCCACAAACGATAGCACACTATCTTTTAGCAACGAAAACAACTATAAAAGGTAAAATACCATGAAATGAGAAAATATTCAAAGAAAATTAACGCTATGCGCCCAGTACGGGCGACGACCGAGCGACACGCTACGACGTAAGCCTTCGTTCTTTCTTTACTAAAAAAAGTTTACAGAACTTGGTCCTCTTTGCTACTTGCAGCGCTTCAATCGTACGCTGAAGGAAACTTCACGCGACTCGTCGTCTAACCATACCACGCACTTAAAGCGCTATAGAGCTATATTGACATATAACCCCGCCCATTGTTATTAAAATGTAGCCAACATGACGCACAAAAGTGCATTGTGAAGTTAGCTACGTACGACTTACGAGAGGATCGCCTGTCTTTCTCCTTCTCACTGATGTAATAAAAAGAGATAGTTGACACAAACAAAGTTTATTTATTTTGTAGTCTCTTTTGTTTGTTTTGTTTGCGAATTTATAACTAAAACATGTTGAGATAGGATAAAATTTTTAATTAAACAATCTGTGTATGTACATCATACACACACCCATGGACGTAAATTATTCTACAAAATCCGCTGCCTTAGGTTTAATACCAACCGCAAAATCAAAATGGTGGGATAGGAATCTAATTGATATTTTTTGCAATATCTAGAGGGTTTAAAACGTGTTAAATAAAAACCAATTGATACAAACCATCCTCCAGCATGGTTTTAAAAGGATTTCGATACTTACCTACACCTTAGTTATACTAAAACAGAGATCGGTAGCGACGACCCCGCCTTCCGATCCTTAGGGCGTGGGTTCGAAACAGGTCGTGCACCAATAAGTTTTTCTGTTTAATAATTTATTTGCACGGTGCCAGTAGGTACCTTCTCTCTACCTAACGGTGAAGGAAAACATCGTGAGGTATCCGGTATGTCGTAGAACTTAAAGTTTGGCGGGACTTATTTATACCGATTTTACAAATGGCGGACTTTTTGTTTTTTCAGTTTTTGTTTTGACATAACTGATATTTCTACTGTCAAAACTGACATTTCATATTGTCAATTATCAAACTGCTTGCTGTTTGATTGTTAGCAAGAACATCTACAAAATAAAGAAGAAGTAGAAGATTGCTAACAAAATCATAGATTTATAATACTATAGATTGCCTACGAGCGTATACCCGAGCAAGACGGACAACAAGTACATACAATTTATGGGTTGCCACATCTTACTATTTTCACCCAACCAAGCATAAGCTATGATGTCGCCGCGGCACCAGTTGTTTGTTTAATTATGTTTAATTAAAGCTAGTTTCTGCAATTTAATAGTTTGTACCCTCCTCTAGGTTACGCCATTTTAATATCTTCTAAGGAATGAGCTAGAAAAAAGCCTACACAGCTCAGTTGGTAGCCTTCTGCGCCGTAGGCCGTGGGTTCAATCCTACCGAGAACAAACATTTGTGTGATGTGATACTAGACGTTTGTTCTCTGACTGGGTGGTTGTGATTTGGCTTATTTTGGGGCTATATAGTGCTGTGTGGAGCGTCCACCAATATTTATAAAAAATAAAATAAAAAAAACAGGTCCTGACAGAGTCCTGGATTTTCCTAGTGAGGGGGACAGAGCTAGCTAGTGGTGCTATTCTTCACATACTACCACCTACCAATAGTTTAACTATGTTACTGCACCAGCTAGGTAAAATTTTTATGAATAAAAAACAATTTATTTATTTATCATTGATTTATTTATTCTACATCCCTACTCATCAGAAACCGTAATTCAAAAGGTTAATTTATAACGCGTGCTTCAATTTTAAATTAAGTAGGTATAAACAATACATCGTAACAGGAGGAAGCCAGCTTATGCTAGAGCTGACCATAAGCCTGAGCAATGCCACCACTTTGCCCTGAAGCGCGAAGTGATGGCATTATGAATACAGCTATCCTCAGAACATCACTATGAATATGTCATAAATACATTAAAATATATCACGTGTAAGTACGTATTTATTTATTAGACGATAAATATTTAATAGTTTGTACATAACAATTTCAGATGAGAATATTTACTTTGAGATACCGTTTATGTTGAAATAGCCCAAAAGTTTTTTAGTCCGTAAGTTTCTTGCCTGTTCTTCTAGGCTTTGGTCGCGCGCGAGGAACTGGCGGTACATTCACCTAGTACCAATTTAAGACGTTTCAAAGAGATCCTTGTGATTGTACTGAATAAAGACCGTTTTGATTTTGATTTTGGAGCTTGGTGACCTGGAGCTTGGTAACCCGTAGCTTTAACCCACCAGCCCAAAGTAGTTGCATCTTTGGGAAATCTGTAAAACAAACATGTTATTATTAGGCATATGTAGGTATTTAATCATACTACGCGATGGTGGTCTCAGACATAAAATAACTACCAACTTCTCATATGAAAATCGTGAGGAGACTTAAATTATTAAAATGTAACTCAAAGCTAAAAAAATAAATTAAATTAAATTAAAATATATGTACCTACTACCTATACCTATATTATATTTTTTTTCATTATGTACTTAAGTCAAACAAACCTTATTTCTTTGAATAAGGTAATAATAAGTTGCGACATTGTCATTTGTTTTCTAGATTATTGTGTGTATTTGAACTTATCCTAACATATCAGAGTCGAATCCACCCTAAAGTTGTTCGTTTCCCAACATTTTTGGCAAATAGATTTTGTTTTTGTTGGCAGCCCGAAAGATCGTATAACCCAACCAAATTATGTTTCTATAGAACTGTATCGGTTTGAATAGCCATGTCATTTGTGTGGTTTATAGTAACCTATACTCAATTTTACAAAATAATTAAATTCTAGAAATCTACTATGATATGCGATAGAAAGTAAACACAACCGTTAAATGATTAATTGTGGACACTGTGCATTCTCCGTTTTATAGTTTAATTGACAAATAGAACATAAAAGTGCTACTTACCGAAGGAAGCTTAATTTTCAGTTTTCCGAGCTGTATCATTATCACAGCCTAAAATACTACAATGCACCACATTATAAACTTAACTCTACGTATACTGGGACCTAGGCACACACTATTTTCAAAGAACTTTGGCACTAAACACCTGTAAACTCACAAGCACCAAGCGGTTTGTTTAGCACCAAACTTGGTGCTAAACAATCAAAAACGTATACGCAGAAAGGGACAAAACATTTATATTATATTTCTCTCACTCATAGGTATAATTTGTATTATTGCGTCTCTCTTACTCTTGGTATTATTATTTGATGCTCTATCTATTGTATTCTTGATCTAAGCAAAATAATATGTAAATGTTGCCAACTCCAAGTTTGCCTATGATAAAGGTAATCAAACTGCATTAAAAACATAATCAATCATTATTGGGTTATTTCAGCTATTTTACATAATTTGAGAACCAAAAAGAACTACTACTTTGTATCGAACTATTTAGGGACTTTATTTGCGAAACATGGAAAGCATGAACATTATATCGAAAAGAGAGTGACTGCTGGAAATAGAGCGAATGGGGCACAAGACACGTTTATGAGCAGCCAGAAACTGTAAAAGGCACGAATAGCTGTACATAGGGGGGTGTTCGTGCCGACAATAATGTATGGTACCTAGTAAAAGTCGGGCAAACATCAGAGTAGAGTAATGCATTAAAAATGAAAGCGTTACTTAATATGTGTGATGTGAATTTGAGTGATAGAGGAACAGTGTGATAAGAGAAAAATGTGGAGTGAAAGAAGACATACCTAGTGATGAGGGTATAGAAAGCTATGTTAAGATGGTTTGGGCATGTGGAAAGGAAGGATGAAAGGAGATTAACGAAACAGGTGCATCAGGCAAGCGTAAATGGCCTTTTTTGTCATCAAAATTGTAACAGCTCTTTTGTAAATTTCGATTTTTAACAGACAAAATAAAGATTCTATTCTATTCTATAAATGGGACTGTTGGGAGGGAAGACCTCAGAAGACGTATCTCGACCAGATAGCAGACGTTCTACGGAACAACCAGGACAATAGTACCTACCTTCCCTAAACCAACAACGTATGAAGAATGTTTAGAGATTGAATGAAGCGAAAGAGGTATGTTAGGACCGTAGCAAGTGGAAATCCGTGGTCTCTGACAAAGTCCTATGAGAAACTGAATAAGGAATCAAAATAAATCTATTAGTCATATATCAACTAAGTATATAACTTTCAGTTTGAGAAACAAACAGAATGATTACACTTAAAACAAGAAAGAAATCGCTTTCAGCGATAAGGCCGCCCATTGTACTTTATTATTTTACGCCTAGATTTATGATGTATCCTTGTGTACAATAAAGTGTTATCTATCTTAATTTGAGTATCCCGTTTTTTTAAACTGAATTTACGCTATTTATATTTAGGGAAAATTAGTTGGCAACTGGCGTGGCGTTGACTTGTTTGTTTATTGTTTAATGTTTATGTGTTTGGATTTGCACACCTATTCAATAATTGCATGTATGTTGATTGTCGGACGCATATAAACGGTTGCACCGCGTTAGCCTCATCGATACAGATAGAGATGTAGCACGAGCTTGTGGTGCCTATATTAACCTAAAACCTACAATTAATAGGTAACACAATTTGCCAAGTAATATTTTTGATGGGTGGTACACCTACCAAGAGAGCTCGAAACAGAGTCTGCTGTTCCATCCAAGATTTAGGTAAATACCTACTTACTCGATAGATTATTGTACTGTACCTACTCGAATTTCTTTAAAGACAAATTTATTGCTGCTGATAAAATTGATCCTGTTTTCATAATTAAAGTTTTATTTATTATTTTGCAGGTACTATAAATTAAAAACATTATCATAAAATTATATTATTTGCTGAGCAGTCCTATTGCAACCTTGAACATTTTCCTGAACAGTAACTGCCACATCATGAGATGCCACCACCAACTCCTACTGTCTCAAAATCTACAGCAAACTACCACACTTCATTGTGGATGTGAATACCACTATAATTCATTATTAAACTAAAAAAACTTACAAGACCGAGAACTTTACTGTACACAAATTCTATGAAAACAAATTCAGTGCCGCTGAAGAGGTCTGACAGTTTTGCTGCCTGCATGCATAAGAAAATTGCATCACAGCTGACGAGAGTCAGTGAAGGTTCCAATAACATCTTGGACATCATTGTTCATTAATAGGATAGCCCCTTCCTCAAGCACTGTTTGCGAGTAATGACAGCACAGGATCACCATTTTTCTAAATACTAACCTAACATAGTTCATTAAGTTTATTATGTACTAACAATAAGGATCTAAGTTATCTGAAATAAAATTTATATTAAGTATTACTAATATTATAACATTTATTCTGTTTTCACCACTGATGTTTTCATTATTATTTTACCAACTCAATATAATAGTACTTTATGAATAAATACTTAATTAAATTGAATTTTAATTAATTTACACACACCGACAGAACACCTAGTCAAACACCTGTATAATGTAGGATCTACATTATACAGCACTTGGCTCCATCATCATATCAGCTAATTGGAATACAGTACTATGTATAAATTCTTGAATAAAAAAATACCCATCCCAAACAGCTACACTTAATAACAAATACATCATCGAAATATAATTAATTATTATGACAAGTAACAGATAATTACTATAATCCTTATTAACTTAACTTGAATCTGTGTCACCCAAAAGTGTGACAGAGATTCAAGTGTAGTTTCTATGTGACAAAGTAACTATCTGATATTCTGTAATTCGCCTAAATCATAGTTACACCGAAAATTACTATTATCCATAATAACTAAACTTTAATCTGTGTCACGCAAAAGTGTGACACAGATTCAAGTGTAGTTTCTATGTGTCATAGTAACTATCTGATATTCTGTAATTCGCCAAAATCTTATTCTCACCGATTTTTTACATCATCATCACCCGATCCCATACTAACTATGTATAATTCTATGTCACCAAAACTAGCATCAAAGCTAATGTAGTGAAGATTTATACAACCTTAATAAAAATGTTTGCTAAAGTGCAGTATATAAAATGTCAGCATTTTATAATAATTTGTTGACGATGCTTGCGTAAACATTATTTATACATCGATGTTTTCTGGATTCAGTGGAATAATAATGAAATTATGCTCACATTTATAATTTAAGAATCAGAAAGTTACATGGTAGAATATAATGCGAAAACATTTGTCGAAAGACCGAATGCAAACATTATAACCAAACCACACATAAAAAAAATCGGTTTATATAAGCGCGCCGTTAAAGTTTAACTATGCGTCTACTATCTTGAGGCATGCCTACAGATGTTAAGCTTCGTGCCTGTAATTTCACCGCTAAGTACCTTCAAACTAGGGATGTTAGTTTAATGAAAAAGAATCGATTAAATAAAAATCGATTTTTCTTTATTCAAAATTAATCGATTTGTCAAAAATCGATTTTAATAGAAATAATCGATTTCTGCGAAAAAATCGATTTTTTTGTATTATTTAAAAGTACATGCTTTTCATATTCCAATAATAAACCTAAGAGATTCATATATTAACTTTATCAGATTAAAAATAAAATAAAATTATATGAATAAAAAATAACCAATTCAAAACTAACAATCAAAGGCAATGTTCCTTTAAAATTTAAGGTAAGGAATAAGGAAACCAAATAGCATAAATGATACAAATTTTACTACTATTAAAAGTTTTATTAATTATAATAAAAATGAAACGATAATTATCTCAACAAAATGACAAACTCTCAAAAACTAAAATATATATATAATTTAAAAAAAATGCCTGACCAGTCCTATTTTACATTTGACTAGTAGTAAAATAAAATACTTAAAATGAGAATTTAAAAAACTGAACGACTACTCTATAGTCTCGAATGTCGGATTGACGTATTTGAGTGCATTCAGAGTAATATTGACAGTGGCATTAACAAAAATGGTTAATGATAGGTTCAAAGAGAAAAAAATAAAAGAAGTGAGATGAGGCAACGGGCCGGGCCAGTAGTAATCACTAACGGCGGAGCGGACTGCATGCCGGGGTTCGCGCCAAATGACGTGACGTCATCAGTCATGACCCGTAACGTAATCTCGCGGCGCAAAATCATTTGAGCGGATAGATACGAGCTGTGTCTGAAAATCGATTTTAACTCGTAATTTATATAATCGATTTACTAAAAATCGATTAATTTTACAAAAAAAATCGATTATAAGAAAATAATAATCGATTTTATTAAAAATCGATTATTTTTTAACATCCCTACTTCAAACCGAAACACAGCTTAAACAACAACGCTGCTTGACGGCACCAATCCCAAATCAGAAACATCGAGAAATGTGGAACTGGCTAGTACCTACCTACTCACAGATACGCAGCATGCTATAGCATGCTGCGTATCTGTGAGTAGCAATAGGTACCTACCTATTGCTCGATTTAACGTCTCTGTAGTAAGCGTCTTATTTAGGTATTTGGCTTTGTAATTTCCTCCAAGCTGGTGTACCTAGTAGGTACCTATAGCTTGATCTGTAAAAAAGCGGAAGCGCTTAGATTTTCCGCTTTTTTTATTTTAGGGAAAACTAAAACACAATTATTTTTATTTATTTATTTTAGTCATCAATCAGTAAGAAATATTAGTACAGGGTTTGTAATTAAATAAAAATATACCCATATAAAACGTAAATTAGTACATAAATACAACACAATCCTTAGTTAAAGGTGAAGGATATTTACACAACTTTAGGTTGATGAAATGTTAAATTTAATTTCATAGAATTAAATAAAAAAATTACAAAAATATTTAATTGCATATCCCAAATCTAAATAGGGCTGACTATTTGTAGTTTATATACTTACCCTTATACATTCAACAGTTAACAATAAACATTATTCTGATTCTCACACCTGAATTATATGATTACTAAAAGTATTTCTCTTCTTTTTTTCTTCTTTTGAATGGTTGACAACAGAAAAAAATATTGTTGGAGTTACCGTTACAGTCACCATCGCAGTTTGTATAACATTCAGAGACTGCATCTTCAGGATATTACCTATTTGTTATCTGAAAACATTTACCATCACCATTTAATAACCATTGAAGCAAGTAAATAATTTATGATGAATTTTTAATAATAATAATAAATATAATAATAATAATATGATGATGGCTTATTATCTGAATTAATATCTATGTAATTCAGATAATAAGCCATCATCATCATCGACTGTAAAGTCCACAGTTTACAGTTGGAATGCCACGTTCATGTTACAATAATTCATGGTCAGTAGAAGATTCCTACTTTCTTCAAATGATTGGTTTCAACTGATTTGTACACTCAGGTTGCAGGAATGTCCCCCAATATTATATTTAATTTTATTATATGATAAAATAAACAATGCGTACCTTAGTGCTTGCTTAGCAGATTTTGTAGGCTTCGTTTGGAATGGCGAGCCATCTTATAGAACATATATTTTGAACCTCTACACAGGTGCCGGTGACAGATATAGCATGCTATGCCTGCCGGCGAGACCTTAGACTAGGTCACAGAGTACTTTGTTATAACTGACTAGGTATACTACCTCCATGGGCGAGACAGACTCTGCACAGAGCCACAGCGGTTTTGCATTCGACTGTCGTCTTGAGCCTATGCTTCACTTAATTTATGTGTGATAAAAATAAAATGAAGTCAGATTTAGAATAAAATCTAACTTTTTTTAACGAGACATCGATCGACGCTCATTTAAAATGGCGACTTACACATATCTGACATTACTTCGGTTCGGATGACATTAGATCTGTCAGTTGAGTCAGTGTTTGATATGGATACTCGTCAATTTGCCAGAACCTTTACGTTTTGTTTCAGACTGTCTGTCATATTCACGTATTTTATAGTTTTATTTTAATCGCGTTCACTTACTATAACATTACATTTAAATTTTATAATGAATCAAATGTAGGTATGTAGTACCTAATTAGAATAGAGCAAATAAGCCGCGCGAGAGGCACCGTGGTTGGGTTAAGTCCTTTGTCCGATTCGACAGTAACTACACTTATTTGGCAAAATCAATAGCTACTTTTTAACCGGGAAAAATGCAAGCAAAGTCAAAGGCTATTTATTAAATTAAATCACAAGGATTACTTTACAACGTCTTAAACCTAGGTGAATCTAGGTGCCAGTTCCACGCGACCAAGCGTAGAACAGGCAATAAACTCACGGCTTTGTTCCTACCTACCGTTCTTTTGTATGATCCTTGTTACACCTGTATAAACACCTAGTAGACTAGACTAGTAGAGAAGATGGAGTAAATAAAACAAATTCCATAGGTAGAAGTTTATATATTTAAAAAAATATTTCAATATCTAATAAATGAAAATGTAACACATACTATATACAGCAGATTTCTTTTCTTAATTCTAGAAATATCTTTGAGTCTGAATAAATATACATAGCTAAGTACATAAAGAACCATTTCTCTCAAAGTTGTCTGAGACGCAGAATAACTCCTTCTCACTTGCACATATCATTGAAGATTAACTAACTATTTTTTATTATATTTTTGAAGATATATTATTTTTATACTATCCGCCGATGGAACAAGCAGGCAGTGCTTTGTTATAGGTGATGGTTACCACTTAACATCAGGTGGCCGATCTGCTTCTTCCACTAGCAAGTTGGTTTAAAATATAAGACGAATCCAGATCTACTAAACAAAGCCATAGAAAAATGACGCTTACTACAAGGACATAAAAACAGTGTTGAAATTCATAAGTTCTCCTGTGAAACCTTTTCTCGAAAGAGAATCGCTTTACCAGGTTTCCTCACGATGTTTTCCTTCACCGTTTGAGAGTACTAGCATTGTCCTACTTAAAAGTTTGCTTATGTACGAAAACTAGTAAAGCTTACTAGAATTCGTTCTTCCTGGAAATGTATAAAGGAGGAAGTCCTGTAGGATCTTTCAGGCTTCTTGGCGTGTCACAGTTTGTTTCGAACTGGCGGAAGCTGGTAGATAGGCATCTAGAGAACATTGTCAGCTTGGTCGTATAACTCTGACATTATTCTGTAGATGTACGAAGGAGAGCTGCCGCCTCTGAAAAAAGATATCGTGTTAATTTGTTTCAGCGCCATCTAGATTTAAGTTAAGTAAAGCACAGGCAAACTTTTTTTATAGAACCAACAATGTGAACGCGAAAAAAAAACAGCTGTTTCATACATTTTAGCCAGGTAGGTATTGAACTTTGTATGAAATAGCTGTTTTTTTTCGCGTTCACAGTGTTTTTTTTCGGTTCCTTAGAAAAAGTTATTCATATTGATGGGTACTTTAACCCCCTGAAGTTTTAGACACAAGTATTGGAACGCCTTGTAGAATGCCGTGGAATAATAACGGCCGATTTCTGAAAGCCCGATCAAAACGAATCGCATGTCAAGTCACTTGCTATCTCTATCTAATTCGATGTAATAGCTGAAATGGCGTGACTTGACATCCGATTAGTTTTGATCGAGCTTTCAGAAACCGGCCGTTAGTGACATATTGTCGCTAGGTGATACTAGGAGACAGTTCCACGCGACCAGGCCGACGCAAGCATGTGGGGATCGAACCCACAACCTCAGAAGTCATACCAAACCCATAGCGCCGAAGGTAAAGTTACTACCGAATGAGTTGTGAGGGTAGACTAGACCAGGTTAGTAGACGATTAGAGTGCAGTGGAGTAGATAAGAGTGCAGTGGAGTAGATCAGAGTGCAGTGGAGTGGAATAGAGTGGAGTGGAGTAACTGAGAGAGGATTGGAGTAGATTAGACGAGAGTTCAGTGGAGTAGAGTGCAGTGCAGTAGATGCGAGTGCAGGAGACGGTATACTCACGTGTTGGTGATGTACAGGGTGATATTGTCCGGCGTGAGGAAGTCTCGCGCGGGAGAGTACACGTGGGAGGACTCGCACGCGTGCTCGCTGCAACAACAATATGCAATCTATTATATCTAATGATAACTAGCAGCCGCACGGTTTCAATCTCTAGGCACGGTAGACGGATGTCTACCGGATGTGTACCTAGAAAGAAAACTAGAAAATTGTAGATGTGTTATAGATAGAAGATATGAAAAAGTTTACATAATAAAACAGCTTCACGTCTTTGATCCCCAGGCACGGTAGACATCCCCTCAGCTCTTTTTAGAAATAAGTACCTAGTTTAGATTCTTTGAGGTTGTCTTAGGGGTACATCCAAATATAACATTCGACACGTACTTAAATTTAGCAGTAGTTGGTATTTATTAGTAGTATTGGCTTAAACATATAAATAAATAAATATTGGTGGACTTTCCACACAGCACTATCTCGCCTCAAACTAAGCCAAATCTTGTAATATAGGAACCAGATAGCTGATATACTACATATATACTTTTTCTTTGTAAATACATACTTATAATATTATATAACACCCAGACAGAGAACAAACATCTATGTTCATCACACAAATGTTTGTTCTCGGTGGGGATCGAACCCACATTACCTACAGATCTAAACAAAAACTCATGTAACCTGTCAAATGCAGGAGATTTTTTTTTAAATAAATAAATTCAAAATTCACTTTTTTTTATTTAATTCAGGAGAAAAAGAAACAACATATATGCAAGCAGTACTCACGAGTAGGCGTGCATTAGCTGCGGGTCTCCGAGCGCTATCTCCTGCGGGTCCGCGGCGAGGCACGGGTCCAGCTTGTACAGCGGGCACAGAACCAGCACCTGCGAGATACTACACGGTTCAATACTCAATACATTTCAATGGAAACTGTGAGCACTGGTGGTCTAGTGGTAGCGGCCCCGCCTTCCGATCCTAAGGTCGTGGGTTCGAAACCGGTCGTGCACCAATGAGTTTATCTGTTCATAAATGTATGAGCACCATGCGAGTACTCTCAAACGGTGAAGGAAAACATCGCGAGGAAACCGGCATGTCGTAGAACCTAAAAAGTTCTATAACACGTGTCAAGTGCTCGAAAGGAGCCTCTTGAGCACTTAAAATCCGTTCACCACACTGTTTCGAAAGAAACTAGTGACACGACAAGAAGAAGAATGGAAACTGATATTAATTATTGTAATTTTTATTGTTATTGTTATTTGTTAGATTTAAATTAATAATAACATTTGTGTTTTTTTAGTGTGATATTTATAATTTTTAAAATAATTACTTATGACTGAATAAATGAAATGATAGACCGACATTTTTTTTATAATACTTGCCGATGGAAACAGCAGATGGTATGATGTTAAGTGGTAACCATCACCTATAACAAAGCATTGCCTTGCCAAGTCACGCACGATAGGAACGCATTTCACTCATGTCAGTCCTCCATATTTTTCAATCAATTTAATATTATGGAGAATGAGAAAAATATGAATTGTAGGAACAGTCAAGAGCATGAAGCTTTACAGCTTGTAGCGCGAGTCTTTGCCTCTATGGCGATCGTAATAAGAAAGGTTCCAACTTGGGCCTTAGGACTTTGGTTTCTTTGCAGTTGGCTACGTTTTTTTAATCTCTAGGGGGAGCAGGTGCCCTTCCCTGCGCCCCCTTGGCGACGCCTTTGCTACGAGACTAAAGTCTCATCAGTCCTATAGGACTAAATCATCGGACTACTGATACTATACGCGGGGCAGTGTATCGTAGAGCACGTTCCTATCGTGCGTGACTTACGAGGCAATGACTTGTTATAGGTGATGGTTACCACTTAACATCAGGTGGGCCATCTGCTTGTTCCATCAGCTAGTTGTATAAAAAAAAAATAAGGGCCCTTGCTCACCGGTACGTTGTAGTAGAGTGCAGCGGAGGTGATATTGTGTGCACCGGGCGCCGCCAGCGCCGCGCCGCCGCCGAAGGCGCGACTCGCACTTAGCACCACCTGGAACAATACATGGGACAGTTATTTATTTTATACCATTCCCCCTCATAAAAGCTAAGCACGATAAGAACGTGCCCTACGATGCACTGCCTTGCGTCCATCAACTTGAGGCATACAAATGTTAAGCCTCATGTGCCTGTAATTACACCGGCAACCACACTCTTCAAACCGAAACACAGCGTTGCTGCTTGGCGGCAGAAAAAGGCGTGGTGGTAGTACTTTCCCGGACGAGCCACACACAAAGAGCTCTACTACTCTACTAGGTCATATTTATAGTCGCAACTCTCGTGTTAAACGCTGCAAACTCGGTCATAAATCATCTTAACACTAGAGTTGAGAGCACTCGGCGCGGGCGCATGCACGTTATCGATAAAAATAATGACTCGGCGAGAGCGCGCGGTGGCTGCGCGCTCGGAGAGCTCATTATCAGGTAGTCGGAGAGGTACTTCTTGTGGGTGGTTGACAAACACTAATAGTACTACGCCTTTTTCTGCCGCCAAGCAACAACGCTGTGTTTCGGTTTGAAGAGTGTGGTTGCCGGTGTAATTACAGGCACATGAGGCTTAACATCTGTATGCCTCAAGTTGATGGACGCAGGGCACTGCATCGTAGAGCACGTTCCTATTGTGCGCGTCTTACGAGTCAATGCTTTGTTATAGATAATGTTACCACTTAAGGCGTAGACAAGAGCTAATGTGACTCTCGCTCGCACGTTTCGACATATTGAAAGATATAAAATCACTAAACTCCTTTTCGAGAAATCGCAGTCAACCATTTTGTGTGCAATCACATTGCACACAGTTTAGTAAAAAATTCATTTTGATCGATACAGGTTTTCCTACTTAAAAGTCTGTTTATGTACGAAAACTAGTAAAGCAAACTTTAGGAAAACATGTATCGATCAAAATGAATTTTTTACTAAACTGTGTGCAATGTGATTGCACACAAAATGGTTGACTGCGATTTCTCGAAAATGAGTTTAGTGATTTTATATCTTTCAATATGACGAAACGTGCGAGCGAGAAGTTGTTTGATAGTTGTCAGCCCCTTAACATCTGGTGGGCCATGGTTAGTTACCATGCCCACAGGTTAGTAATAGTAAGTTGTATAAAAAAAACCCACATACTTAAAATCATGACCACGGATTTCCACTTCAACGTTCAACAATTTTTGAATACATTTCTGGCCATTCAACTCAGTAAGTAAAAACGTATCAACATAAGTATATTAACCTTGGTGATGCGAGACATGACGGCAAACACCGCCGCGTTGGTGATGACCGTCACCGGAATGCCCACGTCGCTCATGCGAGCCGCCAGCCCGTGCGTCTGCAAATTATAGCATAAACATCATTTTACATTAATTTATTTTTGACATTTTCTAAAAAAATCCTATATTGTTTTAATTACAAAATTATTTTTTATATCTAGTGTGAGTTTAGCGTGTGGCTAATTAATAAAAATAAATAAATTTATACATGCAATGCTAGTAAATATGCTTTCAAACAGAGAAAGAAAATATCTTCAAATTATCTAAAAATTTAAATGGTCTTTATTCTTTAGTCAATTCTTTTAGATATTCATCTTACTACTTCTTCTCAAATAATTTCGATTGGTCAATTTTATAACATTATGTCAAGTGCTCGAGACGTATTCGATACTTTGATGCACACTTCAAATACTTTCACCACAGCGTTTCGAAATAAAATTGTGACACGAGAACAATGCAAGACGTAATGTCTTGACAGCCTTCACAGCTCAGTTGGTAGTAGCTCTGCCTTCTGCGCCGTAGGCCGTGGGTTCGATCCCCACACAGAACTAACATTTGTGTATAGAACATAGATGTTTGTTCTCTGTCTGAGTGTTATTATATATTACAAGTATGTATTTACAAAAAAAAGTATTGTGTTATATCAACTATCTGGTTCCCATATTACAAGCTTTGTCTTAGTTTGGGGCTAGATAGCGCTGTGTGGAAAGTCCACCAATATTTATATTTAATGCCTGGGAAGCAATGCTCTAGAGCACGGGTTCCCAAACTTATTTTGTCTGCTGCCTACTTTGAGAATAAATTATTTTATAGTGCCCCCATTTTTTCACCTACTTAAAAACCACTATAACTTCAAATTAAATTAATGATTGTGAGCTATATTAGCGGAGATTATACATTCATTCTAAACGAGACTTTTACTATATCCCGCAAGAGTTAACTTGAGACCAGGGCGCAGTAGGTAGTACACAACTGCGCTCAGGTCTCAAGTTAATTCCCCCATTTGGGTCTTGCCGCCCCCCTTTAGGCCTGCAGCGCCCACAAGGGGGCGTTATCGCTCACTTAGGGAAAGGCTGCTCTGGAGCCTGGTTACGGCCAGCTATGGCACGGTACCTGCTGGATGCTGGGTCCCTCCGGCAGTACCAGCCGGAAGGTATGCTCCCTCGCCGCGCGCTTCAAGAACTGCTCCATGAGCGGCGTGTCCAGCGCGCACAGCACCACCGAGTCCGAGTCGATGTGCTCCAGCGCCTGGCTCGCTATGGAGGACACGGTGGACTCCAGCTCCAAACGCAGCTGGAACCAAGTTCAAAAATTGAAGTTTAATACAGCGCCATCTAGCTTCAAAGTAACAATGCTTGTTATAATTGAACCGATTTTTTTATTATTTTTGTTTTTGGCAACAAACGCAAGTACACCACTTAGGTACGGACAAAGTCAAATTTAAAGTCAAAGTCAAAAGGTATTTATTCAATAAAATCACAAGGATCACTTTGAAACGTCTTAAAGCTAGGTGACTCTAGGTGCCAGTTCTCGTGCTCGTTCCGGTGCTAAGACCTCGGATTGGGCTGTTGCCGGGGGAGAGAGATGACGGAGAGATTCTTCGCCCAGAAGGGGCGTTAACGGGGAATGCGTCTCCGACCCCTCCGGAGGGGTCGCTGTAGGAGTGTAGTATTGCTTGTGTCCGGGTCGATGAGGTGATCGCGTCATCTGGTGTCATAAAACGTGTCTGGGTCTACGGAGGATAAAAATATTGGTAGACTTCCCACAATGCACTATCTAGCCCCTGTAATATGGGAACCAGATAGCTGATATAATACTTATGTATTACCTTTAGAGGGTATGCTAGAAACAAATAAATACGTAGATTGTAAAAAAATTGGTATATTATCAAAGACATTCCCTCATACTATAAAATGATGTTTAAATTTGAATAATGCTTAAAATTAGCGCGGTCTCTGTTTGCCATTACGCATTGATAAGAGATGTCAATAGTTTAAGCATAGTTTATCGTTTGACAGATTTTTTGTTGTAAGGCCATCATTGTTCGCAGAATTGTTGTTTCGTCTATGCAAGTATAAACTATTTAATTAAGCTAGTTCCTAACGCCCACATGATTACACTACGATTTGATGTGTGTTGCTATTGCAATTGAGAAGGCGTTGGCCTCAACACCATAAATACCTTTTTTTGTAAATTCATACTTATAATAAAGTTTTTTATGTGACTTACTGATGGAATAAGAGATGGCTACCCACCTGATGTTGATGCATACCATCACCTATAACAAAATATTGTGGTGGTATGCACGAGCTACTCCTTAGGAGGTGAAAATCAGAAGTAGTAAGTGCAGTTACCTCCGCGATGTGGTCTCGTATGGGCTCGCGCAGGTCGCGTCCGCAGGGCAGGGTACCGCGCCGGGCTCCGGTGGCGAGCACCAGCTTGTGCAACGAGTCCCCGGAAGCTACTTCTTCACTCTACAACCGAACCATAGCTTTTATGACGTTTATAAAAAGCTTTTATTAGCTTCACCAATAACTAACAAACAATCTACAACATGACAAACATAGATACTCGTAGATAGAATAGTAGATTGTGTCATTCATAACAGTCGTAAGGGACCAAAATAATGTAGAGTGCGATTTTTTGAATCCAGAGCGAAGTGAAGGATTCTAGAGCGGAATCCTGAATGTAGCGAGGGATTCAAAGTACGTCGCTCAAGGTTTAAGGCTTTTCATCGCCCTGTAAGAGAGAGCTTTTAGCAGTGCGTGGTGGGTCTGGCTAGCGGGCTGCGGTACCTGGTCGGCGAGCGGGCGGGTCTCGGCGCGCACGGCGCGCAGCACGCGGCGCGCGACGCTGAGCGCGGCGTGCGCGCGCGTCTCGCGCCGCACCAGCGCGCCCGCCGCGTGCAGCATGCACACCAACTCACTGCGCACACGCATGTCGCCGTTACAACGTTAATCATTTATGTGGATGTGATTCTTTTAGCGAATAAATGTCTGTATATTTATATATGCCTTCTTGGTGAGCGGATCGGTTTCTGCAACTGAGCCGCTGGTGGGCCGTTTTGGCATGATCGGTGGTGGTCGTCGATTCGACCGCCCGATGTTGTCTTTTCATAACCGCATGTCTCACATTTATTTGCATAATTATTACACAAATATACAGCCAGTTTCCGAAAGCCTAATTGAACCTCTGGTCGTAGATTGTATTTAATTCGGTTGCTTGAGAAGCGATCATATCAACACTGATTTACTAGCACACCATATAATTTGTTTGCCATTTGTGTGTTACAAAAACTGAAACAGCTTCAAAACTTTGATCCCAAGGCGGAACCCGGGAAAAAAAAAACTATCTACTTTGTTTGGGCATCAAAGCTGTGCGACGATTGTGTTTCACAGCACAATCAATAGAATACTTACTAAGCATTAGCATTCTCAGCTTGACTGATGATCTCTTCTAGCACAGCCAATGTGGCCAGTGCTATGTGTAGCGATCCTTTCACCTTCCTGGAAATTACCTATTGCTATAATATAATTTATTATTTAATATTTATCAATTTTTAAAGCAACACAATATGTAGTATAAATACATGAGCCATATTATAAATATCTTTATACTAAATTACATATAATTCTACCTGACTATTTGAGTAGTTATTTGAGTTTATCTTTTGTAAGTAAAGCTCTAGAAAGGAACCTCTTTTCTATTCTAAAGTAGTAAGTATGTGCATTTAGAATAATGCAACATAGCAAAATGATTGCACTATTCAATGTGATGAAAATATGTTTATAACTCAGTCTGTAACTTTCGAAAACGATTCCACAGATTTCGGATAGAGTAGTTTCCTAAAAGAATAATACACATTATGGTTTTTTTCATTCAAAACAATAAGAAAAACATAATATCTGCCACGACTTACCCAACTCTGATTTTGGCTAATAATTCAGACACAGACTTGACAACATGCGTGTTGTTAAACTTTTCCGCAGGCGTATCCATTGTTACAGGCTGTTAGTCCATAAAATAATGTAATTACTAGCTCAAAATTGACGAAAATAAAATTATTCCTCAACTCACTTCAATAATTTATAAAAAAACATAACCTAAAAATAAATTAGTTTTGACTTTGACAGTTTGACATTTATAAATCGATGACACAGGACAGACAAGTCACGCCATGACGTACCATCTGGGTGCCGATAATGTACAACCATGGATTGTACAGCCGAGGAAAACACAGCCCGGATTTGATGTACAATTTGGTCGCGAAATCCATGGCTGTGTAATCCAAGGGTGTACATTCCAAGCCGTACAAATTTTGCACACCTTTGGAAAGCACGACCCGATAAAACGCAGCCAAAATTTTGATGCCAAAACTTAGGCTTTGTTTACACTCGTCAATTACTTACTCACTCACTTGTTGATCCGACTCGGATTGGTTAGGTTATGTTAAAACATATTAATTACGCACGAGGCGAGCGAGCAAAGCGAGCGTGCCGCGGCAGCGGCCGCCGAAGTGCCAGAATTTTATTTTTTTCTAACATTAATCTCTGAATAATTCTCTTATTTTATATAATTTTTAATCTGTGCTACTTGCCTATACTTACTGTGTAGTGCATCTAAACAGAGCATAGGCTTTCGACCAATCAGAGCATGGTCACAGAATCCATGGTCGTGCAATCCTGGCTGTACAATCCCGACTGTGCTGGGAAAGCACAGCCTGGAAAACACGGCCCGGATTTCATGTACATTTTGTACATGGAATCCGGGCCGTGTTTTCCAGGCTGTGCTTTCCGGGTTGTACATTTTCGGGCTGTGTAATACTTGGTCGTAAATTAACCGGACCCTACCATCTTACATCGCCACCTATGCGTAAAACTAAGTACTATTACTTGTTTCGTAGGTACAACGGTCCTTGCATGACTTTATAGGGAATAAGATAATAGAAAAAATCCTTCACCCCTTGTCGGTACCTACTTACCAGTAAACTCAAGTACTTACCACCACTTGGAATGCCATGCCTATTTCAGCTGCGCTTCGTTCGAAGGGTTTGGGTGTTTCTTTTACGTGATGGTTTCCACTTAACATAAGGTGGGTCACCTGTTTTTTCCCCATTTCATCCCCAGGCACGTTATATATCCCCTCAATCTATCTTAGTACCTACTAAAGATTCGTTGAGGATGTTTATGACCTTGGCCTGGCCAAATGGTTAAAAGGTCTTAAAAGGAGTTGTAAAAATGGTGTAAAATCAATAAAAACAATATATAGTTTAGTAATTAATTTATTATAGTATCTAAATAACTTACCCTAGGCGTTTGTGAAAGCGTTTTTAGTGGATAATACCTTACAAGCCTAGGTACGACTGCTTTGCAAACTAAAAATCGTAA
Source organism: Chloroclysta siterata (assembly GCA_932294275.1). Lineage (NCBI taxonomy): Eukaryota > Metazoa > Arthropoda > Insecta > Lepidoptera > Geometridae > Chloroclysta > Chloroclysta siterata. The sequence goes on from OW028595.1 coordinate 8,356,261, forward strand.
CAGAATTACATTCATCATAAAATCTAGGCACCACAATTTCATACAAAGAACCCTTAATAAGAGACCGACATCCAAGTACCTCTCTCTCACGCACAATTCAACATTTTGAAAGAAGTATAATCACTGAAATTATACTAGTTTTGTAGATAAACCAACTTTTTAGTGGGAAAACTTGTTAAGATCAAAATATTGTGCGAGAGACAGGTACATCAGCTATAGTCTTCGCCATAAATGCAATTTCAACATTTGGAAAGCATTTTTTAAGAATATTCTCTATTCACAAAACTATCCAATATACTAACGCCTTTACAACATTAACCATTTTTAAGGCCTGAATTAATATTAGTCGCTGAGCGCTCCACTAGCTATCATAGCCGTTTAGCCTATTACCATCTTTTTGACATTCTTGTCACTAGTTTCTTACGAAATCTGCATTACCTTACTTCAACGGTCATTCTCGGTCTAACACTCTGCCATGGCGTCCTGATGTGTGTACGTAATATCATCATCATTTTAGTTTTAGGCGTGTCCGTTTTTTGTTAGTGTGCAGTTGTCGATATGTATTCGTGTGAGTGAGAGAAGTGACTACATTGACTAACCTATCGATGGAATAAGAAATGGATGAAAAATGCGTTTCAATTAGAAAATTTTGTAAGCTCCCAGTTTTCACGTCTAACAGCTTTTATCCACTCCCGTCTTAATTCTGAGCATTTTGGGAATCTAAAAAAATAGTGTATAACAAAAATTGAGTCTTCGCGAGACACCTCTAGCACAGATGCCTAAAACAATAATTAATAGGTTTACATTATTTTCATCATTTTCACATAAGAAAATATGACATACTCATAAAATGTAATCCCTACAGTCTTTCTGGGAGAAAAAACGCATTCTTTTAGTATGTATGAAATGACAATTCCGGGTCTTTAACTCCTCCTTTTGTTGTTCTTGATGCACAAAACACAGCTGCACAGGACATACTTTTACCTTTTCAAATATATTTAGCTTTACATTTACTATTTGTATTAGCTTCACCGTGATGTTTTGACCTACTAGTCGGTCAAAACATTGCAACAACTGACACGATTACAGACAGTGAGGCGTTGCCAAACTTACATCTTCTTTTCTTTTACTAGTAGCTTGACTACGTGGGAAGAACAAAGATAGATGATCACTGTTTTATACACAGTTGTAAGAGCGGCAACGTCTTGAATCCCTCCATTTGATATTTCCTCCAAGTTGAAACAGTGTAGTGGAAGGGTTTTAAATGCGGCTTAAAAAGGCTCCTTTCGACCACTTGACACATAACTTCTTATTTGTATGGCCTTTGCAGAGTAGCCCGCAATTTCATCAATGTCACGTTATATGTTAGACCTTAGCACGAAAGAGAATGACCAGTGGAGTAAGGTAATGCTCGGGGGAGAATTTTGTTTATTTTATTGCTATTCAAGTGACAGTGAGACTTTTTAAAAAGCCATTATGTGTAGAATTATGAATAAGAGCCTATGTTTCTAGCATTTTCAAACTATATTTAGTACAAAAGGCACTTATTTAAACGAAACTTAGATGTATAGTTAGCAGTCGTACCTTAGAGCCATTCTTTCCATTCAGCGAGTGCGTCCTGTTTACAACTAAACCAAAGTACACTCAGTAGGTAGTATTATAAAAGCGTAATAGATCAAGATTTTAAGACATTTAGCAAATGTTCAAAATTAAGATGTGAGCTGCGAGAAGTGAGCTGGGACCATATGTATACATTTTTTTATTTGGTGATATAGACAGACAAAGCCAATGAGCCATCTGCTTTGTGTGCCTATAACAAAGTTTCAAGCGCAAGTTACGCTCAACAGCAACGGGCCCTGCGTTCATCAATTTGAGGCATACAGATATTATGCCTCATGTACCTTTTTGCACCGGAAATCACACCATATGGTTCATACTTTGGTATTTTCTTTATGACAAACTGAATCCCAAATACTTTGCATTACAGCCTTTTTAAAATTTGGAACTTTACAATCAAATGTTATAGTTCCCGCACTAACATGTGTATGGTCTAGTTGTACAGAACTACAGTGCACAATAGTACACAGCTAGCGTAGTGTAGTGCAGTGGTTAGTTAGCCGCGCATGGGTCGGCCCATACCGCGGCCCTGCGGCATTCCTCCGGCCATCGGCATGTCTCCCGCCTTTACGTTCTTGATCGTCTCGTCCACGGACAGGATCTGAGATGAATAATTACATATTTCTGTTTATTGGATGTCTACCGTGCCTGGGTAACAAAGTCGTGAAGTAGTTTCAGTTTACATCCATCTTTTCTTCGGCCTGCCTCTCCTTCTAAAGCCATCCACCACCATGTCAGATGAGATAGTATATTTATACTAAATAAATAAATATTATTGGTGGACTTTCCACACAGCAGTATCTAGCCGCAAACTAAGCCAAAGCTTGTAATATGGGAACCAGATAGCTGATTTTTTTTTGTAAATACATACTTATTATACTTATTAAACAACATCCAGTCAGAGAACAAACATCTATGTTCATTGCACAAATGTTTGCTCTGCGAATCCAACCCACGGCCTACGGCGCAGAAGGCAGAGCTACTACCAACTGAGCTGTCAAAACTGGGATAACTTTGAGAATATTATAAAAATAACATTTATATTTATTAGTCTAGTTAATAATGGTAGCGGGTTCGTTACCTGCGCGGCGGCCTCGCAGGCGGCGCTGATGGCGTTGATCTTGACGACAGCGGGCTCCCACACGCACGACAAGAAGTTATCCGCGATGTCCTCCTTCTGAATGTCCACTCCGTACCACACCTCGCCTGCGACATAGAAACATACATACATACATCTACCATCCTGCGCTTCTAACGAACATACAAAATTACAAACTTACATACATTGTGCAGTTTTTACATGTTTTTAAGATAAATTTTACCGGTAAGCTTATGTGTTTTTTTTATACATCTAGCTGATGGAACAATAAATAACAAAGCATTACCTCGTAAGTCACGCACGATAAGTACGTGCCCTGCCCTGCGTCCATCAACTTGAGGCATACAGATGTTAAGCCTCATGTGGCTGTAATTACACCGGCAACCACACTCTTCAAACCGAAACACAGCGCTGCTGCTTGGCGGCAGAAGGCGGCGTGGTGGTAGTACGCACCCGGACGAGCCACACACAAAGAGCTCTACTACTCTTATAAAGGATCATACAAAAGAGCGGTAGGAACCAAGCCGTAAGTTTGTTGGCTGTTCTAGGCTTTGGTCGCGTGGAACTGGCACCTAGAGTCACCTAGCTTTAAGACGTTTTAAAGCGATCCTTGTGATTGTTTAGAATGAATACGTTTCGTGTAGAGTTTAAAGCTACCTTGATGATGCTTCTGGCGCAGCTTGTTGAGCAGCGCGGTAGCGTCCAGCCCCGCGTTGTCTGCGAGCTGGCGCGGCAGTGCGAGTAGCTAGGGTACCTTGATAATGCTTCTGGCGCAGCTTGTTGAGCAGCGCGGTAGCGTCCAGCCCCGCGTTGTCTGCGAGCTGGCGCGGCAGTGCGAGTAGCTAGGGTACCTTGATAATGCTTCTGGCGCAGCTTGTTGAGCAGCGCGGTAGCGTCCAGCCCCGCGTTGTCTGCGAGCTGGCGCGGCAGTGCGAGTAGCTAGGGTACCTTGATGATGCTTCTGGCGCAGCTTGTTGAGCAGCGCGGTAGCGTCCAGCCCCGCGTTGTCTGCGAGCTGGCGCGGGAGTGCGAGTAGCTAGGGTACCTTGATGATGCTTCTGGCGCAGCTTGTTGAGCAGCGCGGTTGCGTCCAGCCCCGCGTTGTCTGCGAGCTGGCGCGGCACGCACTCGAAGGCGCGCGCGGCGGCTGCGAGTAGCAGCTGCTCCTTGCCGGCGACGCTCTTCGAGTGCTCGCGCAGGTGCTTCGAGATCTCCATGTCGATGGCGCCTCCGCCTGAGAACAGACGCTCGTAAGGAACGAACCGAACCGGCTTCACGACTCTCTCGTGTCACTAGTTTCTTTCGAAACGGTGCGGAGAATAAAGTGCGCCTCGAAAGGCTCCTTCCAGCACTCGACACATGGTATAGAGATGCGTACCTGCGACCACGGCGTCGTTCTTGATAGTCCTGCGCACTATCATGATGGCGTCGTGCAGCGAGCGCTCCGTCTCCTCCAGGAACTGCTCCGCGCCGCCGCGCAGCACCAGCGTGCAGGTCTTGGCTGCCGGGCAGCCTGGAACGGAGGTACGAACATTACACTCTATTGCACACGACAAGGACTTTTTTATCACATCAATTCGAAAATAGATAGTTTGCTCTTCGAAAACAAGTAGCAAAATAGCACTTTGATCCCAAGGGCGGTAAAGTACTTTACCGCCCAAGGGCGGTAATGTGATTTGAATTTGGAATGTGCTTATTGAGTAAAAGTTCCAATCACCAAAGAGATCACGAACACTGTATGAACAAGCAGGCTTTATGATTAAAAAAAAAGCACCTGAACTAAATAAAAATAAACGTGAAACGCGCATTCCACCTTTGTTCATAATTGTTTACTCAAATTCAGATTTTACTTAGTTTTATGAAAATAAAAAAATTACAATAAATACATGATTATGACTATGAGATTATGTGACAATGTGGACTATGTGACTATGTGACTATGTGACTTTGTGACTTTGTGACTTTGTGACTTTGTGACTTTGTGACTTTGTGACTTTGTGACTTCGTGAATTTGTGACTATGATTATGATTATTCATAAGTTGCACTAAGTTATTTTCTCATAGAGGGTGATAAAAATTAGAGTGTCCACCTCGGGAGCAACACTATTTTAAGCTCGAGTGAAGTACTTTGAATCCCTCGCTACGCTTAGGATTCAAAAAACACTCTCGCCATAAAAATAGTTGTTTGCTCCCTTGGTAAACAATCTACTATTAACAAATCTACACTAATATTATAAGGAGGAAAGATTTGTATTTTTGTATGTAACGAATAGGCTCAAAAACTCCTGGTCCGATTTCCAAAATTCTTTCACCGTTAGAATGCTACATTGCATCCCTGAGTTACATATTATATATTTATTACAGGAAAAAAATTGGGATCCCTTCTAAAACTCCAATAATTTAACCCAAGGTGTAAAAAAATTGGCCATAAAATGTCTTTCATATCGCATACGCTGCGGAAACCATGACAATAGAACACAAAAATGTTCTACATTATTAAAGAACACATCAATATCAACAAAAAACTCAACGATAGCATGTTAAATATCGTAGTTATGTTACTATAACTTCTTTTTTACATTTTAAAAGTTGATAGAAATGCCGATCAAAATCAGACCTTGTTATCCATACCTTTATATTAATCCTTATCCAAATAAATCATTTCATATTCAAGACTGTTTCAATACCTATAGATTAACTTCTTGATTTTTTCAAATCGGACATTCCATTCAAAAGATATTACGAAATTAAAAATTTTAGTTGGCTTTTATAATATTAGAGAACGCGCGGGGCCACACGGGGCGCGTTCTCACTCACTCAGGGAGAAGGACGTGCAAATGTATGAAATAAGTAGAAGCGAGACTCGAATCCACGGTCTATGTTTATCCTAAAATGTTCAAAAAATTTATGTCCACACATGCGAAGCTGGGACAGGCCGGTAGTTAAAAATAAAAGCTATTTTTTTTTTAAATATAACTAGCTGTTGGAACAAGCTGATGGCCCACCTGATGTTAAGTGGTAACCATCACCTATTACACAGCATTGCCTCGCAAGTCACAATAGGAACATACCCTACGATGCACTGCCCAGCGTCCATCAACTTGAGGCATACAGATGTTAAGGGCGTACAAAAAAAAACTACATATAATATTAGTTAAGTTGTTAATATCATACCATTAGGAGCAGTTTCTTCATTGAACCCTATAGGAAGGAAAACACGGGATTAGGATAGGAAAGGTAGGATTAGGGTAAAGGTCGACAGTGAATCTCAAACTAAATGAATATTAGTGCATATAGTTATTAGATATAACTTCAAAAGATTATATTTATCTGTTTAAGAGACACTGGATATGAAGAAATGAATAAAGATAAAAGAGAATGTCTAACGGGGTAGTCAGAGGCACTTCCCAACACAACTAGGATTAGTATAAAATTATAGTAAAAAGGCCTCATATTAAATTAAATCCACATTCAAATTCAGTAATTGGATCCGTGTTTATAATCATTGGCCGGGGATTATCTATATGTAAGGCTTCCTAGGCCCCTTATAATAAAGAGCTAATGCCGAACTAAGGCCTCCTAGGCCTCTTCTTCTTGTCGTGTCACTAGTTTCATAACAGGGTGATGAAAGGATTTTGAGTGCCCTCAGAGGCTCCTTTCGATCACTATACAGTATACAGGTCTCTCGTAACGCCAAACTAAGGCCTCCTAGGGCACGACGGCAATAACCCCAAGGGCTCCTAATCCTCGCCACCACAGGCAGTTACCAGAGTTACTACTAAAGGTCCCTGAACGCAGATATGGGCCGCACCGCACGCGCCGCAGTCGTCGCATTCGAATTCTTTATATGAAGTGCTATGCGACCTCGCATACCTACCCGCGCCGCAGTCGCCGCAGTACCTGGGGGTCTACTCTGAAAAGTGGGGTGACAGGTTTTCTTCTTCTTCTTCTTTTATTTATCTTGGTCTTGTCAGTGTCAAGTATAATAAATAAATACTTTTTAGTTAAGTCATTTCCCCACTCCTTAGAGAGCAGGTAGATAATTTTTTTGGACTGGCAAGATTATCTGACGGGGTGCCATAAATGGAGAAGAAGTGGTTGTTTTACCGCGCTGTGTAACTTAAAATTCCAATACGAAATTTCGTTTATCGTTTTTCAGAGTAGACCCCCTGAAGCGGCCGAACTCCCCGAGCCGCAGCCGATGACGTCACCAACGCCGGCTGCGTCCTGCCCGGACGCTGCGGCGCGTGCGGTGCGGCCAAGTTAGCGTTCATCTGTAGAGTCCACCGACCTGTGAAGATGTTGAACCGCTCGCCGCCGATCTGCCTCTCGGTGAAGGAGGCGCAGGTCCCCAAGGCCTCCGGCGCCAGCTCCCTGGCGGAGGAGAGCACGGCGCCGCCGCACGCGCGCTGCGTGCGCCGCAGGTCCTCCTCGGGCACGCGCCCCGCGCAGAACATGTCGCTGCAAGTACAATACACACACATCAAGGCGAAGACAAGAGCTAATGTGACTCTCGCTCGCACGTTTCGACATGTTCAAAGATATAAAACCACTAAACTCATTTTCGAAAAATCGCAATCCACCATCTTGCGTGCAATCGCATTGCACAAAGTTTAGTAAAAATTTCATTTTGATCGATACATGTTTTCCTACTCAAAAGTTTGCTTTACTAGTTTTCGTACATAAGCAAACTTTTAAGTAGGTAAACTTGTATCGATCAAAATGAAATTTTTACTAAACTGTGTGCAATGTGATTGCACACAAGATGGTTGATTGCGATTTTTCGAAAATGAGTTTAGTGGTTTTATATCTTTCAACATGTCGAAACGTGCGAGCGAGAAGTTGTTTGATAGTTGTCAGCCCCTTAGTCAACTTATCGAGGTGATGGACGCAGGGCAGTGCATCGTAGGGCACGTTCTTTGCTTTGTTATAGGTGATTCGAAATTCAAATGTGTATCCAGTAGCCATTATATAACGTCTTTTCCTATAACCTAGGGATAATTTAGGATAATAAACACAACTATATGAACTAAAAATAATACAAGCTTTATTTATTGCCTAAGTGTTTTTAAGTACAATATTTGTTAAGGAAAGATGATGCATATAATGTTAGCATTAATATTATTGCTCTAAAATCCCAAATACTTAGTGTGATAACAGTAAAATACAAAATATTATATGGATCGGTGAGGCGTTCTCTAACAATTTGAGTTTTCATTCAGCCGAGCCCGGACCATTTATTTCATGAGCTAAATTTGACCAAAAAAAAGACTTTTTTTTAACTTTTAGTCACGCAATCACCAGTCCCTGTACCGGGCGCCATTATGTACTTAATCTATGTTTACATTTTATGAGTTTGAGATCTCCTTTTAAGTATATTATACCGAGATCGTTAGGAGATCCCGCTGTTCCGTGCCAATTATATTAGAGACAAGTACTACTGAGCTGTAGCTCATAACTTAAAATACAAAATTAATTATTCTTATAAAATGTGTGTGTGTAGCGAAAGTCGTGAATGTGTGTAATTTTTTTTATTGTTCTTCTTGTACGCCAGTCTCCTAAGAGTCTGATTAGGTGATGGTTACCACTCAACATCAGGTGGGACATCTGCTTGTTATTTTATTTAACATTAAACTTAATCACACTTTGACCTAAATATTGACAGTTTTTTAATTAATAATTCAGTTTTTTATTAACTTACATACACATCCAATACCTGAATATAAATATTTTTGTTCGTGCCTACTGTATAATAGACAATACTTACCTAGAGGTTTTTACTGTAACTATACCTGTCTACCAACTATACGCATAATAATTTAAAACCTCGGCCGGCCTCCATGTTGGCATACCCTATGCAGGGTCCATGTGATACTTACTAACACCCAACAACTATGTATGTACCTAAACTACACCATGTGTAAGCAATATATGTACTGAGTATTCGAGTTTTCAGCTAATAAATGCGTATAGCAAGGTGCGTAGTTACCGGTCGGCGAAGTACTGCGTGGCCACGTCCCCTATGGGCAGCATGCTCAGTACAACGTTGGCTCCGGAGGCGTGCAGCGCTGCCAGCTTGTCGTACAGGATCTGCCACTCCGCGTCCACCACCTTCTGGTACTCCGTCACGTTGTCCACTCGCACCTGCGATACAATACAATTACAACATAACGTGTTTTGCATAATGAGATTCGTTGAACGCACGATTTGTAAACACACAAACATCGGCGCGTGGCCTTCACTCACTGTTGCTAGTTAACAATTTCCCAGTGTTCAAATTTTCCAAAATTTAATCAGATTATACCTGTATTTAAAGATAATATTCTGAAAATTTCAATACCAAAAAATACACGTGATTTTAGGTAGGGAGTGGGTAGTCTAAAACCTTCATAACCTTATATTTCGGTGGGGGAGAGTGGATTAAAAAATTGGCAAAAAATATCACGTGATTAATGGACGACCCCATAGCAGACAGGTATGATTCATCCATTTTTTGGTATAGAATCTTTATTTCTCAAAAGAATTACATAAATTCACTTGCTGAGAATAATAATATTGGAATAACAAATTTATTACGTACTTTTAAAAACATTTAAATGACTTATTCCCATCTTCCAACCTAGCTTTCCACCCTAGGTTGGAAGTTGGGAACTTTGTGTGACATCTTCCAACCTCTGCCAGGTTGGATAGTGGGAATACTTATTCATAACTTTTTTTGTTCCTAACTTCCAAACTGTCAATAATGTACAGTGCTGGCAAAATAAACATGAGTATTATTCTTATAGAAGAGAACTATTAACGTGATGATGAACGTGATTATTAAACAAAAATACAAAATAAGACCAGTATTTTTAATTATATTTTTTGATAGTGTTTACCACTTCATACCAAAATTGACATAAATACAATATACTCGTATCTATCACTCTTGAATCAAGAGTCTTGACTAAAGAGTTTTTGTATTTATGAGGTGATTATGAATCACATGATGAAGTTTTGATTTGTTTATTTATATTGAAACCTTCTGAGTCTACGAAAAGGAAAACGAAATACCAAATCGCCATTGTTGTGTATGTATGATATTATCTACACTAATATTATAAAGAGAAAAGATTTGTATTTTTGTTGTTTTGTATGTAACGAATAGGCTCAAAAACTACTGGTCCGATTTCAAAAATTCTTTCACCATTAGAATGCTACATTATCCCTGAGTAACATAGGCTATATCCTATTTTCAAAAAAATCAGGGATCCTTACTAAAACTCTAATAATGTAACCCAAGGTGGAAAAAGAAAACCTTACATCGCGTGCGCTGCGAAAACTATTGATGATAGAACAAAATAATGTACTACGATTTTGTAGAACACTGCAAAAAATGTCGCGACAGCATATGTCTAACTATTATAGTTATGTCACAATAAGTGTTCTTTTATTATAAAAATTTAATTGAAATGCTGCCGATAGAAAAGGGTCTTTATTTGTACCTTGGTATTAATCCTTATCCAAATAAATCTTTTCATAATTAAGACTGGTTCAATACCTATACATTACTTCTTGATTTTTTCAAATCGGACATTCCATTCAAAAGATTTTTAAAATATAAGGTCACGGGGCGCGTTCTCACCCAGCGCGGGCCCGGGCAAGGCGCGAGTTAGAAGGGACTCGAACCCACCACGGTCTAAGTTTAATCCTAAAACGTTGAAAAAATTTATGTCCACCCATGCGAAGCTGGGACAGGCCGCTAGTATATTTATAATTTGTAAAAACTTATGTCGATGTATGTACCGCATTATTGACAGTTTGGATCAAAAATAATAATGATTATGTATTCCCACTATCCAACCTGGCAGAGGTTGGAAGATAGCACAAAAAGTTCCCAACTTCCAACCTAGGGTGGAAAGCTAGGTTGGAAGATGGGAATAAGTCATTTAAATTAAATAAACACGTAAATATGAGTTTGTTAGGTACAACAATTTACCAAAACATTTTTTAAGCGGCTTGTTGGAGGTAGGCAAGTAAAGAAAGTGTTGATAGGAGGCAAGTTACGAAAATTTAGCGAATCTGGATGTGGCATGTAACTCTGCTGTGATGTTTCTTCTCTGTCTAGTGATCTGATGATATTTATCAGATGAGATGAGCAAGTCCCCCAGGCCGCCCGTAGGCCTCACCTCAGCATTATCCCGCTCCGCCTTGAGCTCCAGCTCGATGTTGAGCAGTGCTATCTTGCATTGCTCGTAGTTCTTGGGCTGCATCTCGAAACCAGCGTACGAGAAGGTCTTCTTAAAGGCCACTCCGTCTACTAGGAACGAGTCTTCCAGGGCTCCGCCAGACACTTTCTTGATGCCTGCAAATACACGTTATAAAATATTTAAAGGGTCATCAACACGCGTGTGACACCTCTGTAACCGCTTCCCATCAGGTGGGCCGTACGCTTGTTTGCTTTCTTGATAGAATAAAAAAAAACGGTGCTTTTTTAAGAGGTTGACAACCGTCAAACAACCTTTCGCTCACATTTCCACATTTTTAAGATATCAAATTACTGAGAGTATATTATTTAATTATGTTGAAAATGGCAAGCGACAACTTATTTCTTATGCTCAATTTTTTTTAAATATGTTTTCGAATTTAAAGAGTTTTAAAACAGCTCTGCTGAGGATATCTACCGTGCCTAATCACTAACGTCGTGGGACATATCTTTTGTGTGAAATGTCAATGTAGAGCACGGTGAAGGAAAACATCGTGTGGAAACCAGTTAGTATTCAAGCAGCGGCGATGGGCTTGCAACTAGTCACGTATAGAATATCCAAGTTCCCAAGGACGTGCCTCTGACTAACCCGGAAGACCCGCTTTCAGCCATAAGACCACCCATTGTACAGTTATTATTTTTATATAATTTTTTAGTGTATTGTTGTTTTATTTACAAATAAAACATTTTCATTCATTCGAAGAAGTTCAAAGCTGTAGAGGATTTTTTTTTCTTGTAGGAATTGCGAAAAGCGTAGAAATTAATGTGAAATGAAAATGTGTGTAATAAATAGACCTCATAGTAATACTGCTCGTGATTTCTTCCACATATAGTTTCAGAAATTGGATCCAATTTATAATCATCGGTCATACACACAACTTTTTGCCTTCACCAGGATTTGAACTCGCGGATGGCGGATCGTCGGAGACCTGCAAACCAACTGAGCCAAAGTGTTCATCACGTCATTGACGAAATTTCACTATATTAATTAGAATCGTGTTCCCAAAATAGCTTTAATACTAATGTGTTAATTTGATGTTAGATATTTCTGAATATGCTTCTTTACATAAATTAAATGTAGCAACAATCTAGTTAGATTCTCCAGTATAAGACGTTTCAAAGTGATCCTAGTGGTACTGGATAAAGACCACTTAGATTTAAGTTCAGGGCGCGGCGTACCGATCATATGCAGCGGCAGGAGAGGCGCGTCCAGAGACAGCACAGCGTCCACCACCATCTTGGAGAAGTGTCCTTTCTGCTGGTGGATCAGCTTCGAGGACATCGCGGTGGCGGCGCATCGCGTCAGCAGCTCTCTGGAATATGTACGATATTTGTTTTATTTTTATTAGTTACTAGCGGCCTGTCCTAGCTTCGCATGGGTGGACATACATTTCTGAGCTTTCAGAAACCGGCCGTCAGTCACGTAATTTTAATGAAAATGTGCATAAATAAATAGACCTCATAGTAATACTGCTCGTGATTCCCTCCACACATAGTTTCAGAAATTGGATCCAATTTATAATCATCGGTCATCGGTACTAAACACAATGCTAATACAATTTGATTGGGTCGGTACTTAGAAGTAAGACCCACCTCTGCTCCTCCGGCGTGTTGTTGTCAATCTTGACGGCGAGTTCCTTCACACGTTGTACTGCGAGCTTGGCGGCGGTGCGCACGGCGCGGACTATGATGCGCGGGTGCACGCCTGTAACAGTACATCATAGATATACTTTATTGCACACAACTTATGGATATAACAAAAAAAAACAGACTTAAAACTACAAAGTACAATGGGCGGTCTTGTCGCTAAATAGCGATCTCGACCAGACAACCGTTGGATGAAGTGGACTCATTAAATTTAGAAGGGGTGCATCATACAACGTGTGACATAAATAGTGGCGTAGCTATCGTAGGGCCCGGTGGTGCAGTGCAGCAGGCCCCGGAGCTCAGTGGGCCCTCTAACCTAAGCTCTGAAAAGAGAGGGTCAGCTCCCAAAGCTAGAGAACCTTGAGCCTGCTCTCAATTTTTTTTAATGGTTTTAAAGGCCAATATAAGTTCAAGCTACGTGGAAAGGGCCCGATTCTTTCTCAATTCACCGAGGCCTTGTCCACCTAGCTACGCTACTGAACATAATACCCCTACAAGGCCAAAGACCGAGTGATCGGACCATGCATAGGATTACTTTGACGTGGTTCAATATACTGTGGGAACACGAAGAGTACGCCGCCAGCGACGTTGACAGCGTGCGCGCGCGCAGCTCACTAGCGAGCCGTTTTTTTTTTTTAATGGTCTAAATTTTGGTGATCGTCTGATGATTCTTACAGCGCTACCGAACGATGGCGAGCGCGGAAGGCGCTCAACCGGTAAAATTAGGTTGGGGTAACAAACGCAAGGGCACCGCTATGGTACGACAGTCATTTGTAAATAAATTATGTCATTTTGTAAATAAATTATGTTGTGTTCAGTAACCGCGCTTTTAACTTGAAACCCCAGTACAGACCCTTAGCTAGGAAATAGTGGTAGGAATGACTAGAAGGCAGGTAGAGTAGGATGGGCTGGCTAGGCGATAAAATCGCAACCACATTACCACCTAGGATTTCGTTTCAGCACATGTAGAGGTAGATACCTCTAAAAAAATGCCTTAAATATGGATGTTAGCAATTATAATTATTACAAATGCGCGAACAAAGTCGCGGACGGCAGCTAGCAATAGTACATACCTTCTTCAATGAATGGCTTGAGCCTCTTCAGCAGTTCTCCGGCCAAGATGACCACCGATGTTGTTCCATCACCGACCTGCAAACAACTATGCTATCACAGTGCTCAGTCACATCACAAACAGTTCAGCCGCATGATTAACTCATATATCGTTGTGTCCTCAAGTTGCTTAGGAAATTGGATCCGTGTTTATAATCATTGTAGGTTATGTAAACTTTCCTATCGTTTAGGAACTAGCGGTAGTGTAACTCTAGCGGTTTTGGCAGCGCACGCCAGAATAGCTCGCAGATGGTACATTTTTTCCTACTTACTTGACACTTATCGTCATATTTAGGACAATTCACACAATATCTTTATAAATTGTAGCCTATGTGTTATTCTGATGTATAAGCTATATTATTGTAAAGTTTCATTAAAATCCATTCAGTAGTTTTTACGTGAAAGAGTAACAAACATCCATCCATGTAGGAAGTATGTACCATAACTATGTGTAAGCAATAAATGTATGTAGTACTGACCTCCGCATCTTGTGACTTGGCGATGTCCACTAGAGTTTTGGCCGCGGGATGTACAATATCTAACAGCTGAAACAGAATATATTCACATTTTACTCTTCTTCTTTTATGTCAGTGCTTTCTTTCGAAACAGTGTTACTCTCTGTAAACTGTTCTTTGAAGAGGCTCCTTTCGAGGCCAGGTGGTGCAGGGCACCAGGGCCCCGGAGCTCAGGGGGCCCTCTAACATAAGCTTTGAAAAGAGAGGGTCAGCCAGCTCCCGAAGCTAGAAAACCTTGACCCTGCTCACAATTTTTTTTTTATGATTTATTTTAAAGGTTAATATAAGTTCAAGCTATGTGGAAGGAGGGGGTGAGGGCCGATTCTTTCTCTATGCACCGGGGCCCTTGTCCACCTAGCTACGCCACTGCTTGACACATGTTAATCCTTTGGGTTAACTTGAAGGGGATTTGCTATTTGGATGATGATTATTATTAATACGATTTTGATGCATAATACTGTGGTAAAATATATATTAGTTTAGTTGTACATTGTGCTGTGCACTTCTCAAAATTGTACATTTTGAGAAATGCTCAGCACAATGAGTCTGAATGTAATACTTTGATCCTGACGCAAAATTAGTAGAAGCGCCGCCGACATAACATGTTTTAGAACTTTTTAGGTTCTACGACATGCCGGTTTCTTCACAATGTTTACATTGACTGTTTGAGAGTACTGGCATTCAATTGAATTCAATTCATTTATTTCAGATGTCAATGATCCATAATTTGTTAGTAGAACTTAATTAAACATGACAAATGTGTTACAATTGTCTCTGTGTTAAAATTTATGTGCATTGTGCACATAAATTTTCTAAGCAGAGAAACTCATTAGTGCACAACTGGTTTTGAACCCTTAGGATTGGAGACCTCCAGTGCTCTCATCTTACTCACATACATAAACAATTATTGGTTGACTTTAAAAGAAATAAAAAGGTTTTAAATTCTTTTTTTTTTTATAAAAGTTATTCTCTTCTGTTTATAAAAATAACTGTATTTGGGTGGTTTTATGCCTCATAAACAAGTTATCCACAAATAATTCAGTAATTGGATCCGTGTTTATAATCATTGGCATTTTAAACTCTTGAGTTTTCCCAACTTAATAGCACATGAAACTTGAGCCACAATTTGAACTTTATTTGTATGAAGATAGAGCTGAGGTATTGAAAATCTGATGTAACTAGCAGGCACACTGGTTTATTTATGAATTGGTCAGTGAGCTGGGAGATAAAAACAATGGTACAATGAAACTGACAGCATCTTTGGTAGACACAACAAAAAAACCCCATCTAACACATAATATATGTATACAATTTATTTATTTATTTATTTTTGCTGAAGCTGATGGAACAAGCAGAAGGCCCACCTGATTTTAAGTGGTAACCATCACCTATAACAAAGCATTGCCTCGTAAGACACGCACGATAGGAACGTGCCCTATGATGCATTGCCCTGTGTCCATCAACTTGAGGCATACAGATGTTAAGCCTCATGTGCCTGTAATTACACCGGCGACCACACTCTTCAAACGGAAACACAGCGTTGCTGCTTGGCGGTGAAGGCGGCGTGGTGGTAGTACGCACCCGGACAAGCCACATGCAAAGAGCTCTACTACTCTTAGTACTTAGACATACAAATAAGGTTCAAATTCAATAGACTCCAGCCCACTGTAGAATCTAGCTCAAGCCTTACTTTCATGATAGTAGCGCCATCGTTGGAGATGACTGCCTTGCCATTGGTGTCGACTATCAGCTTGTCCATGCCCCGAGGGCCCAGAGTTGTGCGCACCTGGAAACATAGGATTATTAGATAGATGGAAGATAGAAATACATTACTGCACTTATAATGGTTTCTACTTTTTCTTAAATTTGAGAGCTTAGCTCTTGTCAGGGTTCTGATGGATTGTCCTCCAATATTATAACTAAATAATTTTATAAAATTACAGGTACAGCAACAGAGTGCTTCACAACTGGGAAGCGCTATCAGAAGATGTAGTTACTGCTCCTACTGTCAATGCCTTGTATGAAGAATGTATGAGAGTGAATGAAGGGAAAGAGGTATGTCAGGATCGTAGCAAGTGGAAATCCGTGGTCTCTCTCTACTTCGTCTGCGCAGGATTAGTCACACATTATCTTTATAAATTGTAGCCTATGTGTTATTCTGATGTTATGCTATATTATTGTAAGGTTTCATTAAAATCCATTCGTTTCCATCCATTAAAATCAAATCCAGTAGTTTTTACATGAAAGATTAACAAACATCCATCCATACTTACACACTTTTGCGTTTATCATATTAGTAGGATGCCAGTGCTCACATTATGGTGAAGGAAAGCCTTCTGAGGTAACCCACTTTACTGTGGATAATGATGACCAAGCTATGAACCAGGGCCAGGAACTAGGAATCTAGTTGTAAGTGTCTTGGCTGTCCTTCTAGGCTTGATCACATGGAACTGTTGCCAGGATTATGAGGAATTTTAATTTGATCCTAATGATCATGTTGAATAAAAGAGTTGGGATCACTTGGTGTGCCTAGATCAGTATTATTTAACAGTATTTAACTTAGATTGTATAAAACTTACAGCATCTACAACCAGCTGACAGGCATTTATGTTTGAGATGAGCTGCGGCTTGCCTTGAGACTGGTCCGTCCCTTCCTTGAGCACTAGGATCTGTGGTTGCTGGAAGGTCAACATATAAACGACATTAACTCTTTAATTGTTACTCTAAAATAGCTGCTTGTTTTTCAAAAATTTTAAAATTCTTTTAGAACTTTGTCGTCAATGATTCATAAATAAAATTTTGTTTTGATGCGATTTACCAACCAAATCTGTGTTTATTGCAAGTTTACATACAAAGGAACTTAGAACCGGCGAAACTGTGGAATATCGCCTCTGTTTTATCTCAACAAATCAAGTCACATGAACAGATTGGAGATCACCTGCTTGATCGTTTAGCCGAAAGAGGCCTTGCAACTGACTAGACAAATATTTCTCAATAGTAGCGAAATTAATCGCTTTCATGACCAAAGTAATAGCTCAACTTGGGGAGAAAACTTTAGCGATGACTTCTCATACCCATCTCAGGTAAGCGCTTTTTAGAAATACCGTAAAATCACGAATAATCTCTAACTTCTAGAATTTTGACCTGCTACTTTTATAACACTTTTTCTACAAAAAATACACAGTGTTCGCACAAAATATAAACATGAGCACGTAATTTACAAATTGCATTTTACAATAACAACTTTTTCACGACGAATACATAAGAGATTACCATAAAACTTCGAAATTAATTTACCATTTTAATATTTTTCTATTTCATTGAACAAACAAAAGAGAAGACTCAAACAAAAGTCAAAATGAAATTTGACGTAAATAAAGATTTTCGTTTGACAGCAGGTAATGATGGCAGGCGACAGAAAGCCGACTAAAAAATAAACTAGAGTACCATTTTCCCAAAAGGTCTAAGCGATAGAAATCAATCGATTATCTTTATTGCAAAAATCTTATAAAACTATCGTTTAAAGTTGAGATCTTTTCTATTACGACATTGGATAACTATCTTTTTTCTAATTATAAAACTAGCTGATGGAATAAGCAGATCCATCTATCTATTCAGCCTGTATACACCCACTGCTAGAAAGGCCTCCTCTTTAAAACGCCACTCTCTTCGGTCCTGTGCCAGTATTCGCCATTGCTGCCCAACTACTACGACTATATCATTCGACCATCGGGTGGGTGATCTACCTCGGGGTAGCTGAACGTCTCTTGCCCACCATTCCGTAATCGCCATTGGTTCATCTTACGTCATTCCTTCTTGCTACTTAAGATTCGGCAAAATATTTATCATGTCTCAGCCCATTCTTTGGCCATCATTTGGCCAAGGCTTTCAAAGTCAAAGTCAAAATGTATTTATTCAATAAAATTACAGGGATCACTTTTAAACGTCTTAAAGCTAGGTGACTCTAGGTGCCAGTTCCACGCGACCAAAGCCTAGAAGAACAGGCAACAAACTTACCGGTACTTGGTTCCTACCGTTTTTTTGTATGATCCTTTTACAATGTAATAATATAATATATTATTGAAGTTTAGTGAGGCGTAGGCATACAGAAAGAGGTAAACATAATCAAATTTATAAGACAGCACACGCTACGCCTCAAACTAATAATACCTAATGCATAAATACAATCTATTAAATCAGAGAAAAATAAAAGAAACACACAATAGTAGGTACAGTACAGACATTGCAGACATGTTAGCTGCCGATGGGCAGAGCGACCGGGACATCGGGCCACGAATTTTTATCAACAATATAGCTATCTAAAGTATAATAAGCTTTCCTGATTAGATTATTCCACATGTACACTTTAAATTTTCTAATAGGAAGCCCAGTGGCACTTTCTGGAAGTTTATTATAGAAGCGTATACCGTTCCCCTTAAACGAGCCATTTACCTTTTGAAGTCGAAATTTAGGTATACATAATTTGTTTTTATTTCTAGTGTTAACGTTATGCGCATCACTCTTTTACTTAAAGCTATCTATGTGTTTATGAGTGTATAATAGATTTTCATAAATATACTGTGAAATGACTGTGAGAATATTAATTTCTTTAAATCGCTCCCTTAATGAGTCACATGGTTTCTTTACTCTACCAACCACTACCACATCCTGGCATGGACTCCTGCCTCACTACACGTCTTGAGGTTATTAGCCCTGTCCCAGAGTCGTAGATTTTTGTACGATGACAGATCTCATTATTGCAAGCTCGATCTAAAAGTATTATGCCGAGCATGGCTCGTTCTATGACCTTCTGTGCAACTCGTACTCGGTGGACAGCTTTCTTTGTGTAATCCATGTCTGGCACCATAAATCATAGTTGGAAGGAAGCATTGATTAAAGAGATGGTTATCAGATACTCTGAGATTAGAGACCGATAGACAAAGTACCTATCTACATCTACATCTGTCTACATCTACACTTCTACAGTTCTACATCTACACTAATATTATAAACATACATATTGTATTTTTGTATGTAACGAATAGGCTCAAAAACTACAGGTCCGATTTCAAAAATTCTTTCACCATTAGAATGCTACATTATCCCTGAGTAACATAGGCTATATTATATTTTCAAAAAAATCAGTGATCCTTACTAAAACTCCAATAATGTAGCCCAAGGTGGAAAACAAAAACCTTACATCGCGTGCGCTGCGAAAACTATTGATGATAGAACAAAATAATGTACTACAATTTTGTAGAACACGTCATCATCTACAAAAAATGTCAGGATAGCATATGTCTAACTATTATAGTTATGTCACAATAAGTGTTCTTTTATTATAAAAGTTTAATTGAAATGCCGCCGCTAGAAAAGGGTCTTTATTTGTACCTTGGTATTAATCCTTATCCAAATAATTAAGACAATTTTAATACCTAGAGATTAATTCTTAAATTTTTCAAATCGGACATTCCATTCAAAAGATATGACGAAATAAAAAATGTTAACGGGTCCACGGGTCACGCACGGGGTGCGATTTCACTCACTCAAGGA
Source organism: Chloroclysta siterata (assembly GCA_932294275.1). NCBI lineage: Eukaryota > Metazoa > Arthropoda > Insecta > Lepidoptera > Geometridae > Chloroclysta > Chloroclysta siterata. The sequence goes on from OW028595.1 coordinate 8,376,047, forward strand.
GAAGGGCGTGCAAAAGTATGAAATAAGTAGACGCTAAGCTCGAACCCACGGTCTAAGTTTATCCTAAAATGTTCAAAAAATTTATGACCAACCATGCGAAGCTGGGACAGGCCGCTAGTCATAAATAAATGATTTGATTGTTTTTATTCGTAATTTATTTACACGCTATGATCGACTATTCTCAAATAAATAATCGTTTAATCGATTAGCAGAACTTCTCATTTCCCAACTCTTTTAATGTCAAAAAAACCAAATGTCACTTCTTTCGTTTCGTTTGCTCGCCGTGTTGTTTCATTTCACTACACAATTCTGTTAATTCTATGATTTTACAGTAAAAACTCAGCAGAAAAGTTAGAAAATACGTCAAAATGAGCAGACAAGTGGACTTAAAGTCTCTAGTGTCGCATATAGTAAGAGGAGACGGTTTAGATAAATGCAGAATATGCATGGGAGATACATCAGAAGGGCAAGTCCACCTCACAGACACAGTAATGATGGACGGAGACAAAGCTGTGACTCTATCAGAACTTCTCGAAGTAGTCACAGGAGTCGAGGTATGTAATCTTGTTCTTGTTTTCAAAGTTGCAACCTCGAGCGATTTGTTTATTTTCTGTATTTCTGGGAAAAACGGAACGTCGTCGTCCCCCTCCCATTTACGCGCGAATAATCAAAATGGCGGCCGATGAAAAAAAATCGAGAGGTTAAAACTTGAGTCAATCCCTTCATGCTCGCTGTTGCAGCTTGATTTGAATATAGAATAGCTAATACTACTTATCATTATGTCTGATGCAAAATTTTATCTTGAATGTTTTGGAACATGACCTATTTATTTATTGCATTTCCAAAACTTAAGTGCTATGACGTAATTTTAGTAAGTTCTTCAAACTTTGTAATCAATAGTGACACAACAAAGTCACCTTAGGTTTTGGGAACATTGTAAAATTACTTTATTATATAAATTACTAGGTACATTAATTAATTAGTTAGGTATCACCTCAGACAAAATAAAAAAGTAGGTATCACAAGACTTGGGCACTGATAGATAGACAGATAAATTGTTTAAGTAAGAGCCACTGATTAAAAGGAGCACTTAAGAAGTGAATAAAACTTATCAAAAGAAAGGAGAATATTTGTGTGGGCGTCTCACTCAAGTGGTGGTTGCAGGTGGGGAGCGAAGAGGCCCTACCGCCTGCCATGTGCCAAACCTGCTTCATCTCTGCCCTTGAGGCAGCTGAGTTCCGAAGCCTGGTGCACAGAACACAGCTGCAGTGGACCAGCACACTCCAGTTGCTAGACAATGTGCCTGACCATGAGTATGATCGACATAGTGATACAATCATAGCCAGTTTAGACTACAATGCTATTTCTATTGTGAATGAACGCACTCAACAACCTGTTAAAAAAACAAAAGTGCTGGTCAGAAATCATTTTGGAAAAATACAAGATTGTCAATGTCCAATTTGTGATAAAAAGTTTCTGTACGCTTCCCATTTGCATAAGCATTTGAAAGATTCTGCTAATCTGCTGAGAGCATGCAACATCTGTGCAGCAGTGATGAGCAGGAACGAATTGGTGAACCATTTGAATGATGCACATCATATAACACCATATGACTGTAAGCACTGCCCAGCTATGTATCTGAATGGGAAACAGTATTTGGAGCATTTGTTCACAGCACATGCTCCAGGCATGCAAACCTGTGGAGAATGCAGCCGTTCCTTCAAAAATGTAGCTGCCTTCCACGCACACCAATCTGTCCATGCTAGAAGATCCTGCCCTAACTGCGATAAGCGCTTTCAAAACCAGATGTGTTACACTCATCATGTTAAAAAATGCTGTAAATTAGAAGTCATAAAAGGCCGCAGTAAAAAAAAAATCATTACCCTACAGAACAAAGAAAATAAGAAGGTGAAGATGGGGAAGCGAGGCAGTACAAACAACACATGCATCTGTGACTATTGTAAAAAAACTTTCTCTGCAAAGAAATATGTAGCCGCACACATTGAGATAGTACACACCAAGGCCACCCACAGGCCTTGCAAATCCTGTGGCAAGATATTCGCCTCCGCCCACATGTCCACACATATGAGAACTCATGAAAAGCACAACTACAAGTGCGAGCATTGCGGTGCTGAACTGAAGAGCAAGCTCGGTTTCGACCAGCATTTGAGATTGCACTCCGGAGAGCGACCATACGAGTGTGAACAGTGCGGGGAAACATTCTCTGCTTCTTCGAGGCGGTCTGAACATATACGCAACAAGCACTTGCAGGCGGATATTGTCCTGAAACACCATTGTACCTTCTGTCCGGCCAGGTTCAGGCTGCCGTCTAAGCTAAAACTTCATATCCGGAAAGTGCACAAAGCTAAAGGAAACAAGCCCGTACACGAATGTTCGCAGTGCCACGAACATTTTGTCAGTTACCGAAGTCTACAGAATCATTTACAGAAGCATTAGACTATTATGTGGGGCTATAGGTATAGGTTAGGTTACCTTATTTACTTTGTAGAATTGTGAATTATACAAATTCTCTGAATTCACTAGGGACTAGTTTTACTTGACAAAGCTATAGCTAGTACCTATGGGGTCATCACCTTGACTTAAAGCTCTGAAACAATATTTCACTCATAGACAATTATCAACCTATTTACAGTTTACTTAAGTATATAGAATTGAAAATATCTTGCATTAAAAGAGTAAGCTGACGTATCTGATTGTATACTTACTATTATTATTTAATTTTATTGTATAGGTAAAAAACTAGCGATGTTACGACTCGGTTTACCAACCCGGTTCAAACCGGGTTGAGCTTCAAACCGTGCAAGTCTGTTTGAACCTATGTCAAACCGATCTGGACGAGCTGAGTAAGCGAGCGGTTTGTTGATCGCTGTCCCTCTTCAACTCACGCACGGTGCGGCGCGAGTCGGTACTTCGGGTCGGACCGAACCGAAGCATGAAGCAATACAAATTGGTTCGTCGCATTGACTTTATTATTTCGGTTTGTAACCCGGTTCCAAACCGGTTTACATAGATTTTTGCTGTTCGATTTACAAGTCGGTTTGCATATCTTTCAAACTGGTTTGAGTCGGTTTGAAAAATTTCGAGATCGTTACATCGCTAAAAAAAACTAATTATAGGTACACGATATTGCCTTAGGTGAATATATTTTTTATATATACTTTTAAACAATACATACTTATATAAGTTACTTCAGGAAGCACCTCGCTAAGTATTACCTCATAAACCATAGAATTCTAGACAAAATAAAATGTCTATTGTTCCGGACTCCATTTTCCGAATTTGGGAATCCTGAGCCTAAAAACAACAGATAATGCCATTAACACTCAGCGGGCGTAACTATTTAACGTGGAACTCGGCAGGTCACCGATTGAGAGTAAGTGACAGCTCCTGGAGTGAGAGAGAAAGAATACGCGGTTTCGACGCAGGGACGATATTGCAAAACAGCTGAACCAGGATCCCAAAAGTCCACAGCAAAACGAACTGTCAATAAATAGAAGAGGCCTTTAGACCCCAAAGATTTAGATCAATTTTATAACTTACCATAATGACATCATATCAAGACCCAGCCTTCATTGTTCTAGATGGAGGCCACGCCTGGGATCCCGCACCAAATCTGCCATCACTGTGCGTCTCATGTCACTACCTTCCTGCCTTTCCTAAACCTGTGCCGAGACTCGGCCGCGCAGTGGACCTATCTATGCGAACGCTTACTCGATATCTCCACACGCACTAAAGCTAACACGGCATTTATCTTCGTGACCGATCGCGTCCGAACCGTACTAGAACGAAGGGTACAAGCAAATAATCGCGACTCTAAAAATATATTAATGCGGATAAATCGTCTGCGAAAGGAAACTTACAAGAAACGACAACCGGTCAGAAAACCAGTTCTCAGAGAAGAGTTTGAGGGAATCAGACAGCCGAAAGCGAAATTTTACAGCTGCGAAGAATGCGGAGCGGAGTATAGGAAGCTGTCTGAGATCAATCACCACTTGGCCAACCAGAACAAGCGGCTATGCAGACAATGCCACAAAATAGTAAACCTCAAAACCTTTGCGGATCACTTGCAAACGCATCAGATCCCTTTCTATAAATGCACAGTTTGCTCCCTTCCTTTCGAGTGCAAAGAGCGACTTGAAAAACACAAAAAAGTCCATCTAGGAAGGAACATGTGCTCGGAATGCAAGAGGACCTTCCCCACACCAGACATACTGACTCTGCATGTGCACAGAAAGCACGAAGCAGATATCTGCAACAACTGCACCAAAAAGTTCTCGAATAGAATCTGCTTGTTCAAACATAGAAACGAATGTGGGTCCAAAACGACGAAAAAGTTTACATGCGATTATTGCTCCAAGGAGTTTAGTGATAGAAGCGTGATCAAATCCCACATAACGTTGATTCATGTTAAAAAGTTGCTGCATCAGTGCGAACACTGCGGTAAGCAGTTCAACAGCGCGAGCCACCTTGAAGAGCACAATGAGACTCATGATGTCATATTGGACAGATACGTGTGCGCGTACTGTGATAAAAAATATAGTACATCCGGAGGCTTCCGAAGACACCTGAGATTGAAGCATTACAGATTGAATCCGGAGCTGAAAAACAAGGTCAAGTACTCGTGCGATATCTGTGCGAGGAATTTCATCAGCGAGAAGAATTTGAACAATCATCTGAAAGCGAAGAAACATCAGAAAAAAGGTCTTAAAAAGGAATTGGCAATCAGAGAATGTGTTAGATTGTTGAATGAGTGAACGAAAATAGATCACACAAAAAAAATGAATTTGAAGAATTTTTTATTGCAATAAATCAGATGGTTGAAGTTGGTCTTTTACTTTTTATAAAACAAGTAGGTCCTTTTAAAGTTAAATCTAGAACTCATCAGCGGTTCTTCTAAAGAGTACCGAGATAGAGAGGCACGACCTAGAAGACAAGATTTCGAATGAGAAGAGCGGAAGGATTGACGGTCCACCCGGTTTCAGGTCGACGAAGACACCGGCGTCCTCCCGCCGGGACTCTGCGGCGAATGCGCAGCGGACGTGCTCATCGCCGCCAACTTCAAGCATCTCTGCGACAAGTCCGCCGTCCGCTGGAGCGAGGCGGCGTCCTGCATCTCGCGGATACACCTCGACAGCGAAGATCGCACGCTGTTCTTCTTGTGCGAGGATAACGACATCGTCGTCTGCGAGAAACGGTTCGACAGCGTCCAGTCCGCGGCCACCACCCTCCGACACATCAAGAGACCCGCCCGCAGGCGGCCGCGCCGCAAGGAGATGCCGTGCGCCTGCCCCTCCTGCGGGAAGAAGTTCCTGTCGACGAACGCCTTGAACGATCACCTCAAGAAGGGGACGACGAGCGTCTGCGGCGAGTGCGGCCTCGTGCTCGCGAAGGCGGAGATGCCGCGCCACTTAGCCGCCGCGCATCGAACCGAGACGGCGCATTGCACCGTCTGCTTCGACCTGTTCTCGAGCCCCGGAGGCGTGGCCCGACACATGGCGCAAAACCACGGGCCGCAAGCCTTCACGTGCAAGCAGTGCGGGCGCGGGTACCGCAGCGAGCGCGCGCTGCGGGCGCACTGGTACTCGCACACCCTCCTCTGCTGCGCGGCGTGCGGCGCCAGCTTCGACAACAACCGCTGCTACCGGCACCACGCCGCCGGCTGCGGCGCGCGCCCCGCGCCCGCCGGCGGCGGCGGGTACCGCTGCGACCACTGCGGCGCCAGCTACGACAAAAAGCCCTCCCTCAAGATCCACATCGTGCAGAAGCACCTGAACGTGCTTCCGTTCGCGTGCAAGACTTGCGGCAAGCGCACGTCGACGCGCGCGCACCTCGAGTCGCACGAGCGGACGCACGACGCGGATCGGCAGCTGCTCGAATGCCACTGCGGCGCCAAGTTCCGCACGCAGCTGGGCCATCGGCTGCACATGCGAGCGCACAGCGGCCTGAAGCCGTACAAGTGCGGGCATTGCGAGGAGGCCTTCGTGTCGTCCTCGCGGCGGCTGGACCACGAGAAGCGCAAGCACCGCAGTCGACGGGAGCTGGCGCACGCGTGCGGGGACTGTACCGCGCGGTTCATCCGCCCGTGGGAGCTGAGGAAGCATCACGCGCTGTGCCATACTTAGCATGCGCTCACCCTGGCGCATGCCATATGACATTGGTAGGCATTTAGTAAATTAAATCGAAGGAATCATTTTGATAAAGTTAAGTAGAGAGAAAACGCCAGTTCCAACGTTTAACAAAATTATCTTTTTTAATATTTATGAATTTATTTATTTATTTATTTAACTAGAACGGCATCAGCCAATTACACCAATTAAAAATAGCAACAAAGATAAGAATACAGATATACAAACAACAGGAATAATCAAAACAGGAATAATACAATGTCAAAAACTAAAAACAGTATGAATTTAAAATATAACAATAGAGGAAATAATAAAATCAAGGTCTAAATACAATTAAAAAAAAAAAAAAAAAACTATGTCATACATTCATTACACATTAAATAAAACAAAAGCAAAAAGAATACAATGTCAAAAAACAATCAAATTTATAAAATAAAAATTATGTCATATTCATTTCACAGAAACCCAGGCAATCCGACATAATTTCATTCCACCCATTCGCAAACACATCACAGGCAGGGCTTAGGGCTATGAAAGGAGGTAGGTATGTGCTATGTACCTAAGCGAATGCAATATAGGTATCCGAGTTATTGACAAACGGTGCTCAAAACCAGGTAGCGATGTTTGCTAACATTAATATTTGAGGCGGTTTTCTTTTTTGGGTTAGTTTGTACTTTATATCTCGTTCCCAATCACTTTTGGGGATAAAAAGTAGCCTTATATTAATCTAGAAAAAACACTACCTAGCTCTCAGCGCATCGGATACCGGATACCGCTCAAGGTGACTTACAAAATCTGAAAAAGCGTCGACTGATATCTATAAGAGCCCTCGCAGACTAGACTTTCTATCGGTCGATAGTTCGGTCGGGTGGGCTACTAGTGCATATTGCAGTCGATGGTTGTACAATGTACATGCATCTTCATATCGAGTAAGATTCCGACAAAAGTATTGGCCTGTAGAAAGTTTATAGTCCGCGGGCGTTCATGGTTGGATTTTAAGTTTTTTCCTTTAGAGAGCCGATCTACACAGAAGCCTTCACAGAATACCGACTTCCTATGAATCGTTTCGATCGAGAGTCCGACTAAATTATCGACCGATACAAAGTTAGTAGGCCGCGGGGGCTCAAAATATATAATCAGATTCGTTTTCGGGATAATAATAATAAAAATAAATAATAAAAATAATTTATTTTCTCTCTTAAAACAAGTCAAACCTAATACTAAAGAATATACAGGTAGTAGGCAATACAATCAATTAGGTAGGAAAAAAAAATGCTTTATGATCGTTGTGTGTTCTTATAACTATTGTAGGTATCTTAAGTTAACCTGTTTTGCGAGAGACTGGTGCCTGAAATAGGTTAATGAAACCTGTGCTACAGGACATCTTCTTATCTTCCGAGACCGGTTCGTCTGAATAAACGAAGTATAAATATTTTCTCAGATATCGGAGGAGGGTGGATGTCCGGTCGGCGTGTGCGCGGCCTGCACGCGCTGCGCGCTCGCCGCGCAGCACTTCCGCAGCCTCGCGCGCCGCGCCGCCGCGCTCTGGCACGCGCTCTGCGACCAGCTGCACGCGCTGCCCGACCATCTCACCCGCAGTAGCGGCGCTAGCGACGCCGCGCCCGCGCGCTCGCTGTGCGCGATCCTTGCGGAGGACGGACCGATGCACGTGTACGAGGACAAGGCGGGCGACCCGCTCCCGCGCCTCGCGAAGCCGAAGCGCGCGCCGCGCCCGCGCCGCGCGCGCGCCGGGCCCGCCGCCGCCTGCCCGGACTGCCGCAAGGAGTTCGCGTCGCCCGCGCTGCTGCGCGTGCACCTGCAGAACAGCGAGGGCAAGGACGCGTGCCTCGCGTGCGGCGCCGTCGTGCCGCGCGGCGCCGGCATGCAGCGCCACCTGCGCGCCGCGCACGCGCAGGAGCGCGCGCTGTGCGCCGAGTGCCCGACGGTGCTCGAGGACGAGGCGCGGCTGCGGCTGCACCGCGAGACGGCGCACGGCGCGCGCTCGCTGAGCTGCCTCGCGTGCGGGCGCGTGTTCACGCGCGCGAGCGCGCTCGACACGCACGCGCGCATGCACGCCGTGCTCGCGTGCCGCGCGTGCGGGGCGCAGTTCTCGAACCGCGCGTGCTACCGCGTGCACCGCGCCGCGTGCGAGCCGCGCGCGGCGCCGCCGCCGCGCTCGCGCTCGCAGCGCAGCAACGCGCGCGACCCGGGCCGCTTCGAGTGCGACGCGTGCGGCAAGCGCTACTCGTCGCGGCCGCAGCTGCAGAACCACATCCTGTGGATCCACGCGGACCACCGGCCGCACCAGTGCAGCGCGTGCGGCAAGCGGTTCTACACGGCGGCGCGGCTCGCGGAGCACGGCGTGGTGCACACGCGCGAGCGCCGCTTCGGCTGCGAGTTCTGCCCGGCGCGGCTGGTGTCGCGCGGCGCGGCGCTGTACCACCGGCGGCGGCACACGGGCGAGAAGCCGTACGCGTGCGAGGACTGCGGCGCGCGCTTCCTGTCCGCGAGCCGCCGCACGGAGCACGCCAAGCGGCGCCACGCGCGCGGCCCGCGCTTCCAGTGCGCGCACTGCCCGGCCGGCTTCGTGCGCACGCGCGAGCTGGAGAAGCATCGCGCGAAGGCGCACGCGACCGCGACCGCGACCGCGACCACGTAGCGTCCGGGAGATGCTTCGTTGCGGCGCTCCGGCGCGACGGAACGGAGGAGCGCGGACCCGTGTATGCGCGGATGGACGGAAAATGCGGCTAGAAAATTATTGCGCACCACGTAACGGAAAAACATCGAAGTGGATCACGATGGGCATTCTTGGGATGGACCGGATTCGACGAGATCGATGGAGCACGTCTCGGTGTAGAAAAAAACTAAGTGTTGACGAATGCACGATAGATATATTATCATCTACTCGAATAATATAATGTAATAAACATACATCCGAAAACACGAGAACATTCGTTGATACGGTGTAAGTTAATGTAGGTACTCGTAGTCTCCAATAACCCTGTGCTGCGTGATGATGAGGCAGGGTAGACCTATGATCTACCCAGGTAATTAAAGTCTAATTACAGGCACATGAGGCTTAACATCTGTATGCCTCGAGTTGATGGAGGCAGGGCAGTTCATCGTAGGGCACGTTTCTATCGTGCGTGACTTAAGAGGCAATGCTTTGATATAGGTGATGGTTACCACTTAAAATCAGGTGGGCCATCTGCTTGTTCCATCAGCTAGTTATATAAAAAAAACACAATTTGCCTGAAAAAAAAACAGGGTAGGTACTTGGTAAGCGCTACTTCACAGAGGATGTCAAGATTCAAAATTTTTTCTATTTTCCTGGATGCCTCAGTTGTAATAGTTTTTAACATTTCCTTTTTTTTCTAATGTCTAACACCTTTTTTCCTCGTACGCCTGTAGAATGGCGGCTGTCTCCGGCGTATACTTAGGAGCTTATAACAATATGAGATGGCAGCACTGATTTCCAGTTGAGGTCTTACCTCTCTTTCTACCCTATAAGGCTATCTCTTTCGCACACCCTTCCAGGCTCGTGCTGGATGGTCCAAGTAGTGATGTAACGATCTAATACGCAAACCGGGTCGAAACCGAGTTGAGTTACAAACCGAAATGACAAAGTCAATGCGACGCCGACGGACCAATTTGTATCGCTCCTACCTCTTGGTTTCTTGTAGGTCATTAAGAAATTAAGAGGAGTCCGGTTATTGTACGACATGATAATGTACAGCATGATATTTGGAATCCACTTTGGTACCTTTTTGGATTCGTTTTATCTGGGTGTACATTATCGGGGTGTGCATTATCTGGATGTGCAATATTGTCACGTGTCAATAATGTACAGCATGATAATTGGAAGCCACTTTGGTACCGTAAAAATTAATTTCTGGCACTTCGGCGGCCGCTGCCGCGGCACGCTCGCTTTGCTCGCTCACCTCGTGCGTAATTTATATGTTTCAACATAACCTAACCAATCCGACTCAACGGTACTAAAGTGGCTTCCAATTATCATGCTGTACATTATCTGGGTGTACATTATTGACACGTGACGATATTGCACAGCATATTATTGTACGGGATGATAATGTACACCCAATAATTCAAACCAGTGGACACGGATTATCGGGGTGTGCATTATCGTGCTGTGCAATATCATGCTGTACATTATTTGGCCGTACATTATTGCCTCCCATTAAGAGTACCTGGTAGTACCCGTAGGAGTACCCGGACACACTGTTAAACTGTACCTAAACAAAGCTTTTTTTGTACTACAGTTATACAGTAAATAATTTCTGATTTCTGAAGCTTTGGCTTAGTTTGGGGCTAGATAGTGCTGTGTGGAAAGTCCTCCACCGAACTGAAGTACCGACTCGCGGGGCCGCGCCGATCAGCGATCAACAAACCACTCGCTCACTCAGCTCGTCCAGATCGGTTTGACATAGGTTCAAACCGACTTTCATTCAACTTTCATTCAACCAAAGCATTCAAAGGCACTTCGCTTCGTATTTCGATGATTCTTTAGAACCATTTTTATTGGTAAAATTATATTCTATAGAACGAAATCTTAGATTTGCTTACCTATTTTTTTAATTGGGTCCGTTTAATGTACGACCATGCACGCAGCCCGAGAATGTACAACCAGGAAAACGCAGCCTGGAATTCATGTCCATATGTAGGTACATGAAATCCATGGTTGTACAATCCCGTCAAGTGTTGAACATGTACGATCACGAATGTACACCCCTGGAAAACACGGCCAGGAATTCATCTGCATAATGTACTTGAAATGTGATGTGTTTTCCAGGCTGTGCTTTCCCAGCGCAGTCGGAATTGGACAGCCAGGATTACACTAACATGGATTTTGTAACCATTGCTCTGATTGGTCGAAAGCCTATGCTTTGTTTAGATGCACTACATCGTAAATATTGTACTATCCCATTCGCCATTAGACAAATAGCACAGATTAAAAATAATGTTAAATAAATAAAAAAAGAGAATTATTAAGAGATTAGTGTAAGTAAAAAATTTATTTGAGGCACTTAAGCTGCCGCTTCCGCGGCACGCTCGCTTTGCTCGCTCGCCAAATTGCGTAATTTATATGTTTCGACATAACCTAACCAATCCGAGTCGGATCAACAAGTGAGTGAGTAAGTAATTGGCGAGTGTAAACAGAGCATAGGTTATGGCATCAAATTCCATGGATGTGTAATCTCCGTGGCTGTAAATTCCAGACACGTGCTGTTATTGTACGACCCGTATTTGAATGCCATTAGCTGCGTTTTCTAGGGTTGTGTTTTCCAAAGGTGTTCTAATTTTGTACGGCTTGGAATGTACACACTTGGATTGTACATTCCAAGAAGAAGAAGCCAGAATTTTAGTTTTTTCTTACATCAATCTCTGAATAACTCTCTTTTTTTATTTATATTTAATCTGTGCTACTTGCCTAATTGAGAATGAGATAGTACAATATTTACGGTGTAGTGCATCTAAAGAAAGCATAGGCTTTCAACCAATCAGAACAATGGTCATAGCCATGGGTAACTCACTCAAAAAACATGATCTGCAGCGCATCAGCTCACTTACTGCAACTGAACCGCGGTTCAAACAGCTCAGAATTTCAGACTACAGTACAGTGGCACAAGCTTATCTAGGAAACTTAGCAACTCTTTCGGGGCCAGTATGTTTCGTAAAGATATCAATTTCCGAACGGAACTTTATCTATCATATTTAAGTATTTTATTACCTACCCCCATCTACCCAACTTCCTATCCATCACCAAAACCTGGGGTAGACCACTTGACGTTTCTCCACCGGCCGTTCGAGTCGAGCTCTAGATCGCTCCTCACAAAAATTCCGTAAAATAATCTTTCCACCGCGTAACACGGCAAAAACCCAAGTCCCAAGGAAAATCAGTGCCTTCCGCCGGAAAGTTGAAGACACCGCATCGCACCTTCCATCACGCAAGTCAAGACCCAGGTATTTCCTATCCTCTTTCACTTCACCAGGACCGGTGCGAGAGTCTCCGTTATCGCATTTGATGTTTTTAGTGTTTTTTATTAGTTCATGTTTTTCGTTAGTTCCTCTTTTGGCCACCGGTTCTGATAAGCTTGTGGCACTGTAACTTCAAAGACTTCAAGCAAGCATCGAGCAATTGCAGGAGCCGCGAAGACACGACTTTGTTAGCTAACTTACTTACCTACTTCTAGTTACCTTTATGAAGTGACCTTCATAAAAAGCTTAAATAATTCCACTGTTGAGTATTGACCTCATTTGCTACATTTTCTATTAATATCGCATTTTATTATTATTGTGTAGCGTTCCTAATCGGAAAACATTCCTTCAAAAATTATGTTAGCAATCATTGCTACCGCGTGAGAGAAAGCACGGGCAGTTGAAAAAACCCTCAAGTAAATTTAGTTAACTTTGTAAAAAAAACCTTATTTTTATATGTACACAAGCTTTTTATTCAATACTAGCGGCCTGTCCCAGCTACGCAAGGGTGGTCATAAATTTTTTGAACATTTTAGGATAAACTTAGACCGTGGGTTCGAGCCTCGCGTCTACTTATTTCATACATTTGCACGCGCTTCTCCTTGAGTGAGTGAAATCGCACCCCGCGCGTGACCCGTGGACCCGTTAACATTTTTAATTTCGTCATATCTTTTGAATGGAATGTCCGATTTGAAAAATTTAAGAAGTAATCTATAGGTATTGAAACCGTCTTAATTATGAAATGATTTATTTGGATAAGGATTAATACCAAGGTACAAATAAAGACCCTTTTCTAGCGGAGGCATTTCAATTATTTTTTTATAATAAAAGAACACTTATTGTGACATAACTATAATAGTTAGACATATGCTGTCGCGACATTTTTTGTAGATAATGACGTGTTCTACAAAATTGTAGTACATTATTTTGTTCTATCTTCAATAGTTTTCGCAGCGCACGCGATGTAAGGTTTTTGTTTTCCACCTTGGGTTACATTATTGAAGTTTTAGTAAGGATCCCTGATTTTTTTGAAAATATAATATAGCCTATGTTACTCAGGGATAATGTAGCATACTAATGGTGAAAGAATTTTTGAAATCGGACCAGTAGTTTTTGAGCCTATTCGTTACATACAAAAATACAAATGTTTCCTCTTTATAATATTAGTGTAGAATAGTGTAGAAAGGATACAACAGAAAATCTTGATGCAAATTATTTACCACCGTACCCACTTACAAACATACTTTTCTAAAAAGAACCCTATTCCTTTCAATTCATCCTTACTCCATAAGTCACTCGCCTGCGCAGATATTATTTCAAACGATTCAACGGTTCGAGTACGTAGTAAACCTCCCAATGACTCAAAATAAATATTTTACTCAAACGGTTCAGGGTTCTGTTTATCTTATAACCATTTTTTGAACCGTTTGAGTTAAGTATCACATTTATGAGTAGACCTGAGAACCGCTCCACGGATCAAGAGTGGCAAAAATGCAGCATTGGAAATTAGATCTTAATTTCAAGACGAAACAATTCAAATTCATTTAGCAATATTTTTGATCTGGATATCTTTTTTCTAATATAGACCCTATCCATCTAGGAATAAAATTTATATTAGGCTGGCATGAGAGCTGTTGAGCCGCTCCAAAAGAAATAGAGCCGGTACTGACGGCTAACTACGGTATGAGCCGCTCCAGGCGCGTACGTCTAACTCCTTCTACCCACGGCTAATGGTCACCGATTCCATGGTCTCGTGTAATCCTAGCTTTAAAATCCCAACCGTGCTGGGAAAGCGTAGCCAGGAAAACAAAGCCCGGAGTTCATGTACATATAGTACATGAATTTCAGGCTGTGTTTTCCAGGGGTGTAGATTCATTTCTTTGTTTGTTTGTTTGAATTGACTCTAAGCTCCGAAACTACTGAACGATTTGAAAAATTCTCTCACCGCACCGTTGGGAAGTTGCACTAACCCCGGGTGACATAGGCTATATTATATTTAAAAAAATATTAGGGATCCTTACTAAAACTCCAACAATGTAACCCAAGGTGGAAAAAAATTACTTAAAAAATTCCTTGTGCGTGTGCTGCGAAAAGCCGAAAACTATTTCTTCAAAACAAATGACGGCCGGCTTGACCATGGAGGTACTATATACTGGAGGGAGCGATAAGACTTACATCCTTTTTCAACTGTGTATCAAACATTGATCATCTATCTTTGTTCTTCCCATGTAGCCTAGCTACGAGTAAAAGAAAAGAAGATGTAACTTCACTCACTCCATCTCACTCACTCACTGTCTGCGTAAATCGTGGCCGTCAGTTGATGCAATGTTTTGATCTTGTTTTGACGTTTTTGAAAAACTCGCAGCAACATTGCGATGCAGCGAAAGAAATTATGAAAATTTTTAAAGAATTATTATTGTCTAGGCAAAATATATTTGAAAAGGTGAAAGTATGTCTTGTGAAGCTGTGTTTTGTGTATCAAAAACAACAAAAGGAGGAGTTAAAGACCCGGAATTGTCATTTGATACGTAATATTCTTTTTCTATTTTCATGCTAAAAAAATACGTTTTTTCTCCCATAAAGACTGTAGGAATTACATTTTATTAGTACTAGTCATATTTTCCTATGTGAAAATGATGTAAACCCATTAATTATTGCAAAATAAAATGCATTGTTTTAGTCTTCTGTTCTAGAGATGTACTTCCACCGACCAATTTAGCTTTATCGATAATATGTAAGTTTCCGTTTTTTATATGAAATATCTAATGCGGTGGGTCAGACCGGCTGTTCTGTTGTAGTTTCAATTTTTCACACCTTATAGGCGTCTCGCGAGGGATCAATTTTTGTTAAATTTTACATTATTTTTTTAGGTTCTTAAATGCCCAGAATGAAGACGGGAGTGGATAAAAGCTGTTAGGCGTGAAAACTGATAGCCTACAAAATGTTCTTATGCATGGACGAAATGGCCATAAGAAATTGTATCGAGTGGGATGGACATCGCTCTCACGGTTAGGGCAATGTGGGAAACATTATTGACGATGATAGTGTTCCAGTGTCTATAATGGTTTTGGGCTTTCGCAATAAAAGTCAGCAACCAGTTAAAATTAAAAAGTTGGATTCCAATTAAAACGACTTTTTCATCCATTTCTTATTCTATCGATAGGTTAGTCAATGTTGTCCCTTCTCTAGTCACTCACGCGCAGGGTTGACAATCATAGTAGTGTCAAACGGGTAACCGCTTACGTCACTAAAATGTGATGTAACTCCAAAACCTTTGCAAAGATGGCAGTATTTAAAATTCTGAACATCTCGTGGCAAAAAGACTTGTATCCACATTCTACCGTCTACCGCAAGATTTAAAGAAAACTGCGAATCCAACATGGCAGTTTTAGTTATTACCGTTGTTCACAGTGTTTATACCTTCTTTGAAAATTCCCGTTTTACTTTGTTCCTGGTTTTGAACAAAAGTCTAATAGAAAGTGCTGTGTCCCCGGATGTTTATATAGCTTAGGTAATTGTTTTAACATAGAGTCAGCCATGGAGTTCATCATTCAAAAAAACTTGATTACGTGTGTTTCACGAGCCGAATCGCAGCTCAAATCTCACCATGATACCGAAATGGTAGTGTTAATGTGAATAACATCAATTCTTCTGTAATCTTTCCAATTTCTAGGTAAGTAAGGTACAGATATCTTCCCAAGTAGCCGTACATCATGTTTAGTACATACTTAAGTACCTACAAGTAATATAGGTTAGGTAAAATTTCCTTTCCTGCTACTGAGTTGGATAATACATTGTGTAATAGCACAGATAAGAGGTAATAGTCTCAGTTCCACTAAATCAACTGTTTTGTTTAACTATTTTCTCTTGCAAAATAGAACGATAAAATATATAATTGAAAATAATTAGCAACATGCACAACATGCTTCATATAAATTTATTGTATGTTTAAACTTATAACTTTTCTGTAACCTATCTGTTATTTTTTCAGACACCAAGATGAATTTGCACAAATTCCCTATTCCAGCTAAGGACAAAAATCTATTGGTGGCAATATTTTGCAGCTAAAAGATGGCCATATTTTTAAATATCGCCGTGTATGTGATGCACACTTTGAAGAAAAGTGTTCATGCTGGAATAATCATCTTAAAGAAGCTGTGCCCATGAGAAAAATACCTACCAGGTCAGTAAAAAATTATAAAACTAAGCATATTAAAAAATATATTATTTTTTGTTCTATGTTATGATGGAAAACGCAGAGAAGATCTTATTTTAAATATTTATTTTTGCGTGATAAATAATAATAAAAACGAAACATTAGTAATACCTATCTATATTGCCATGCTGTTCTCACCTCTTTGTTTTGCCAGATTAGATTAAAATACTAATAAAAGGTATATTTTTTTCAGATGAAGGCATTCTTCCGGAATAAGCCAAAAATACAGCTGATATGATATATATGTTTCTCGACCAAGTTTTTGATTCCATGAATGCAAGCATAAGCAAAAGAAAGGAATATGGCAAGCCTCTTCTAGGACCTGTGACGCCTACTTCCATACACCACAAAACATTCACGGAATCCAAGCATCTCATGAAAAACATGAAATTTATGAATCCAAAAACATCAAATAATGAGCAAAAAACATGTCTGAAAGGTTTTTATAAAGAAATATTAAATAATAAAACACATAGTATGCAAATGAACATTGTTTTATTGTATTTAAAAATAATAACATTATAGAAAACGGTAGATAGGTAGAGATAAATGTATAGCTAGCTAGCTAGCAACCGTAGCGAGCTATAGATACCTACCTACGTACATACTGTGTTGGCATTAGTTCCAAAACCTTCGACCAGTGGGCGACACTTTGTATTACCCGATTTTTTAGCTGAGTTGTACCTCTATTTCATTTATAACAAAGTACTCTGTGCTCACGCGAATACACACAAACTAACAAAAAACGGACACGCCGAAAAACCGTAACACTACGTCTATATGATACTTAGTCTAAGGGCTTGACTATGGACTGACTTGACTGTGAAGTATTAAAATAATACAATTCACTTGACACTGGCAAAATTGTCTTTCGAATGACGGACACGACACGGTGTCGGTTGAGCTGGGTCCGGTTAATTTACGACCAAGTATTACACAGCCCGAAAATGTACAACCCGGAAAGCACAGCCTGGAAAACACGGCCCGGATTCCATGTACAAAATGTACATGAAATCCGGGCCGTGTTTTCCAGGCTGTGCTTTCCCAGCACAGTCGGGATTGTACAGCCAGGATTGCACGACCATGGATTCTGTGACCATGCTCTGATTGGTCGAAAGCCTATGCTCTGTTTAGATGCACTACACAGTAAGTATAGGCAAGTAGCACAGATTAAAAATTATATAAAATAAGCGAATTATTCAGAGATTAATGTTAGAAAAAAATAAAATTCTGGCACTTCGGCGGCCGCTGCCGCGGCACGCTCGCTTTGCTCGCTCGCCTCGTGCGTAATTTATATGTTTTAACATAACCTAACCAATCCGAGTTGGATCAACAAGTGAGTGAGTAAGTAATTGACGAGTGTAAACAAAGCCTAAGTTTTGGCATCAAAATTTTGGCTGCGTTTTATCGGGTCGTGCTTTCCAAAGGTGTGCTGAATTTGTACGGCTTGGAATGTACAGCCTTGGATTACACAGCCATGGATTTCGCGACCAAATTGTACATCAATTCCGGGCTGTGTTTTCCTCGGCTGTACAATCCTTGGTTGTACATTATTGGCACCCGGTTGAGCTGAGCGGGTGCCAATAATGTACAACCAAGGATTGTACAGCCGAGGAAAACACAGCCCGGAATTGATGTACAATTTGGTCGCGAAATCCATGGCTGTGTAATCCAAGGCAGTACATTCCAAGCCGTACAAATTCAGCACACCTTTGGAAAGCACGACCCGATAAAACGCAGCCAAAATTTTGATGCCAAAACTTAGGCTTTGTTTACACTCGTCAATTACTTACTCACTCACTTGTTGATCCGACTCGGATTGGTTAGGTTATGTTAAAACATATAAATTACGCACGAGGCGAGCGAGCAAAGCGAGCGTGCCGCGGCAGCGGCCGCCGAAGTGCCAGAATTTAATTTTTTTCTAACATTAATCTCTGAATAATTCTCTTATTTTATATAATTTTTAATCTGTGCTACTTGCCTATACTTACTGTGTAGTGCATCTAAACAGAGCATAGGCTTTCGACCAATCAGAGCATGGTCACAGAATCCATGGTCGTGCAATCCTGGCTGTACAATCCCGACTGTGCTGGGAAAGCACAGCCTGGAAAACACGGCCCGGATTTCATGTACATTTTGTACATGGAATCCGGGCCGTGTTTTCAGGCTGTGCTTTCCGGGTTGTACATTTTCGGGCTGTGTAATACTTGGTCGTAAATTAACCGGACCCGAGCTGAGCGAGCCGTGCCCGAGACGAGACGTGCCTGTGTGCTTTATTTGCTTCAGTATTTTTCAACGAAAACAAATAGAACATGTCTTTCAAAGCCGACTTGCGGCAATTACTAAAGCCCTACTATTGGGTCAACATCTTAATGAGTATTACCTACATAACTTGCAAGCGAACAGGTATAATTTGTCAGCTATTGTTTCCCGAGTCCGAATGTGAATTGGACAGTCGCGAAACGGAAATCCTATTCTTCCTAATTATCGTTGTGATGCTGCGGACTAAGAAGGCGGGAAGTGTTACGATGGTGAATTATCTGTCGTCCTCATTCATTTATACAAAGCTGGCGAATTTAGTTCTGTGGCTGTATGCGGATGTGAGGTGAGCGCAGTTAGTGGGACGGGAGAAGCAGTCAGTCAACTTTTCGGCTCTGCTCGCCGTACCGTTGTTAATTCGCACCCAGAGCTATTTAGCCAATAAATAAAAAAAACCTATGAGAATAAATAACTGGTAGAATACTTCTTTCATTGGCTTGTTTAACTATTATGTCCATACTTGGCGTCCTCTCCTTGCTTTGTGTTGCGAGCTCCACGTCGCCCTCACCCTCACCGATGAAACCCCCAGGTATGGCCTGCCCTACGGAGCCCTCATCATTCTCGTGAGCCTGCTGTTCCCCGAGCCGACCTACTCCGGGCCAGAGCACGTCACGTACTTCCGCGGCCCGCAGTCCTTGGACGAGGAGCTGCAGAAGGAGAAGGGCACCACATGGCTGGTGTGTCTGTATGCTGCATGGCATCCAGCCTGCGTCACCTTCGCTCCGGTGTTCGCGGAGCTGTCGGCTAGCTACACTCTCGATAATTTGAAGTTTGGGAAACTCGATGTCGGCAGGTAACAAGAACTTAATTTACCTATTATATTCCATCAGTAGTGGAATCCTGTTTCCATGACAATTTCATACAAACTATAATAACCCGATTTTAAAAAGCTGTTTCAGCGTGTCCCACCCCTCTCTCAAAGAGTGTGAAAGACTTGTACCACTCAGCATGACCGTCCGCTTGTGCCATCTGCAAGGTGCATAATGTGATTCAAATGTGATCCGAGAACAAACAATCATGTGATGAGATAAACATAGATGTTTGCTCTCCTACTGGGTGTTGTATAATATTATAAGGATGTAATTTACCAAAAAATAAGCATATTATTATATCAGCTATCCGGTTCCCATAGTTCAAGCTCTGGCTCAGTTCTGAGATAGTGATGTGTGGAATGTCCACAGTTTTGTTTATGTGTATGTCAAGTGAGTGTCATCCTCGTTGGGCAGGTACCCTGAGTGCGCGGCGCGCTGGCGCGTGCAGGACGGGCCGACGAGCCGGCAGCTGCCGACGCTGCTGCTGCTGCGCGCGGGCCGCGAGCTCGGCCGCCGCCCGCAGCCCGACTCGCAGGGGAAACTCACCAAGTCAGTGCCCACACTCATCGCATCCTACCACTACCCTCTTCTTATTGTTTAGGGTTCCGTACCAGAAGGGACCCTATTACTGAGACTCCGGAGTCTGTCTGTCTGTCACCAGGCTCATCTCATGAACCGTGATAGTTAGACAGTTGAAATTTTCACAGATGATGTATTTCTGTTGCCGCTATAACAACAGATACTAAAATACAGAATAAAATAAATATTTAAGGGGGCTCCCATACAACAAACCTTTTTTTTGCTCTTTTTTGCTTGATATTGATAACGGCAACAGGTAGACGCTCGAAATATTCACCGAATATTTAGTTATATATTCACTTTAAAAATAAATAATTAAATTAAAATAAAACAAATATTTAAGGGAAAGTGAAAGTGCAGTCTGCACGTATGGCGTGCCGCAGGGTAGTACCCTAGGACCGACACTTTTTCTAATCTACATAAATGACCTATGTAACACTACCCTGCCCGGCCTAGATTTGCTTATGTTCGCTGATGATACGGTGCTTCTTCTCCATGCTAAAACCTGGCAAAATGTGATGGCGCTAGCTGAGGATTGCCTCTCGTTGGTAACTGAATGGATGGAACATAGCCTTCTCACACTAAATATAAATAAAACTAAATACATGTGCTATAGCATAACGGCAGCTGGAGATCCTGGATCCAAAATTAAACTAAAAATACACACATACCCCTGTAACCTCACTAGCCGCCCAACATCATGCTGTTGTTCCACTTTGACCAGAGTAAACTCCATTAAATATCTTGGAGTCATTATAGATGATAGGCTGAACTGGAACGTTCATATAGAATCACTGGCTGCAAGGGTAAGAAAACTTATCTACGTCTTTAAAAGCCTTCGTAGTGTTGCTGAAAACAAGCTGGTAATCCAAACTTACAAAGCTTTGTGCGAGTGCATCTTAAGGTACTGCATATGCGCATGGGGAAGAGCGGCAAAAACCTATCTCATCACCGCTGAACGTGCACAACGCGCTGTTCTTAAAGTTATCCTCTACTTACCCTTCCGACACTCCACCACAGATGTTTATGAAGAAGCCAATGTACTTAGTGTTAGGAAACTGTTTGTATATGAGGGCGTGCGCCGCTATCATAGAAAAGTAGTACCTCTCATTCCTGACATAAGCAGAAGAGTAGAGCGGTGCCCCGTCCCCAGAGTGAAAACGCGATTCGCTCAAAAACAATTTGATGTTGTGATTCCACACCTCTATAATGCACTCAATAAAGTACATAAGGTTAAAAAGATAAGTAACCATGGTATTAAGAGTGTGGTCCTTACCTGGTTGAAAGGATTTGACTACGACGGCATCGAAACAATGCTAGTTAATCTCTATATATAATAGTTTGATGTGATATTATAAATCAGGCTATACACGTTTCGCTTTTACAATCTTGTGGTAGGCGTAAATTTTCACTGACAATGTTGATAAGTGGTAGGTATGTGAATATAAAATATATCTATTTATATATTATTTTGTGGGTAGGTACACACCCTAGTAAATGTTGATTGGTTCTAATTTGTAGTAGTAGTATTATAGGTACACGCCTACTGATTGCTTTTGTTTATTTATTATGTGGTACTAAACATGTTGGTTTTTTTTTACATTTTTTTTTACATTTTGTTGGTGTTTGTAATTTTCTTTGTCATACACGATACTTAGTTGGATTCGATTCTATTTTCAAAATTTTGTACTAGTTTGTATTTCTTTTTATATTCAAAATTGTATTTGTTTGTTTATTATTTTGTCTTGTTTTGTATAATTTACATTGACTACTTCATTTAATGGGAGAAGCCACTGGCTCCTGAAACACAGTTTCTTAACTAGTTCGGGAGCCTATGGATTCAATAACAATACTGTATCTAATTATGTCAATAAAACACATTTTTACTTTACTTTACTTTAAAAGGGGGGGTTCTCATACAACAAACGTGATTTTTTTGCCGTTTTCATAGATAGTGGTACGGAAGCCTTCGTGCGCCAGTCTGACTCGCACTTGTACGTTTTTTATTATTAGTTTGATCCCCACCGAGAACAAACATTTGTGTGATGAACATAGATGTTTGGTCTCTGTCTGGGTGTTATATTATATTATAAGTATATATTTACAAAAAAAAAGTATACATGTATTAAATCAGCTATCTGATTTCTAACCTTGAGACTTATAATTTAATTTATTTTAAGGACATCACGCTTTAATTTCACCCGCTATTGTTCGTATGCCGCCCAGTAAAGCACAGAGATGCATACTTGCCTACGATAACCATTGTAGGCAAGAATACGAATAAATGAATTATAAATTATATTACAAGCTTTGGCTTAGTTCGGGGCTAGATAGCGCTGTGGGGAAAGTCTACCAATATTTATTTATTTCTCAGGTTTCTCTTCTCGAAAGACAACACGAAGGCTGCATTCAACTTGGACGACCTCTACCAGCAATGCAAGGAACAGATCAAAGCGCCGGCCGCAGACAAGAAGACCAATTAGCATGTCCTATATGTAGCGCACGGTGCACTGCATGCACATACATAAGACCTGCTTCATTATGTAACATGCGAGATTTGCACAACGCGGTGATAGGTTTTAGGACGCTGACAACCTTTAAATAACTCACTGGAGTTTGATTAAAATAGCATACAAGCTGGTGCCCGCGACTTCGTCTGCGCAGGATTCGTCACACAATATCGTTATAAAAAGTAGCCTATGTGTTATTCTGATGTTTAAGATATATTATTGTAAAGTTTCATTTAAATCCATTCAGTAGTTTTTACGTGAAAGACCAACAATACCCATCCATCCATACTTACAAACTTTCGCGTTTATAATATTTTTAGGATTGTTTTATATGGATCAATAGAACGGTAAGAACCAAGCCAAGTTAGTTGCCTGTTCTTCTAGGCGTTTCAAAGTGATCCTTTTGATTCAACTGAATAAATACCTTTTGACTTTGACTAGCTTTTCGCATATTTTAAAATATTTATTCAAGATGTTGTATTATCATCACTGAATGTAGATAGGGAAACTCGCAAATATCAATGTTTCGGACAATCACGTTTTTATATTGTCCCAAAAGTTATTATCCGAATGGGATCTGATGGCGTAGTTGGTTAGCGTTAGCTCGGCCCCGTATCAAGGGAAGGTCGTGGGTTCAATTCCCACTCGGATAATAACTTTTGAGACTATATAAAAATATTTATGATTTCCATAATATACACTGTAAAACTAATAAACATTACAAGACTTAGTAAAAATTACATTTTGATCCAAAATGTTTGTTTAACTAATTTTCTCAGTGCATTTAAAATAATAATCAGAATACTTTTTTTTATTAAGGCGGAGACTACCGCTTATTTATTTCTCGCTCTCACATAAAACATTTTGAAATATTAAATCACAGAACTTATTTGAAAAATCGAGCGTGACTTACGATGTAATGTTTTGTTATATGTGATGGTTACCACATCAGGTGGGTCATCTGCTTGTTCCATGGCAGCGCCAAAGAATAATTTATTTATTTATTATTAAAGTTTTTCTTAATGTCTATTTTAAGCTATTTGATGTACTCTGTTCACTAACCAAATTGTATTTACATTTTAAAAGGTTTCGTTATTAAAATGAATCTAAATTATTTAAAACTGCCATTTTGTTCGATAAGTAATAAGTGTAGTTTTTTAGTTTGAGTAGGTACGTGTGTTGTTTGTTTGTCTATTATTATTATAATTTATAAAAATAAAATCTTTTTTTATAAACTGGTCTTTATTTATTTAATTAAAAGTAAAACATGCGAAGTATAATTTATTTTAAAGATATTGTGCCGTACCCCAAGTCTGAGTTTTTTGTAATGTCAGGCCTTTTTCGTATGGAGACTACTGAATCAGTACGGCCGATAGAGGACGCTTTTCGAATCTCCATACAAAAAGAGCCTGACGTTACGAAACAGAACTCAGACTTGGGCACAAGGTCTGTGTGACTAGGGTAGGAGGAATCGAGTGACTTTGTGGGGTCGGTTTGATTGTTTTAATGAATGCACTAGACTAGGGGGCATCCATTAATTACATGAGGGGTTTAGAGCAGCCTCTGCAGCAGAAGGACAGATAAGCAAAATCCCGGAATAGCAAAATCCCAGATAAGCAGAAGGACCAGATTCGCATAAAGGCAGATAATGTAACTGTCGTGCAAAAAATATACAAACCCTATAATAACCTTAGCTACTAACAATTGTGACCTCTACGCTTTTATTTAAATGGCCACTTTTAATTGTCTTAAATAGTCAAGATAATCTATTTTCTCTCTTGTTCGCGTGGAACTGGCACCTAGATTCACCTAGCTTTAAGATGTTTCAAAATGACCCGCGAGATTCAACTGAATAAATAGGTACCTACCTACCTACCTTTTGACTATAACTTTGAAAACGATTATTGTAATCTACATGCATTCCCGATGTTCCCTACTTTTGTATCACATCAGTAGGGACAATGGGAAATCATAACTTCATAAGTTGCACGATAATTAGTTACCTAGTTAATTATAATGAATTATTATATAAATCCTTCTATTTAACGTGAGAATTATAACTATGGTGGGTTACCTCGAGAGGGTGGGGTTACTAATGCCTTTATACGAAGTCATCATACAATCATGATAGAATACAAAACTAAACGTGTACCTTCATATACACAATTTCAGCTAAATCGGTTGAAGATATGTGCTTCAAAATTGAGTTGCATTGCAAGATGGTTAGGTACATAAATAAATGCATACATGGCAAGTTAGATAAAGGCTCGTAATAACGGCCTGACGATACGGGAAACGAAAAACTCAGCCTTGGGGTACCGAGGTACCGGACACGGACGTTACTAGAAGTCGCTCAAGTAGGGCACGATGAAGTCCTCGTGCTGTCCGAGCTGCGTGAAGGAGGTGTAGGTGTGCGTGTTGCACAGGTTGTTGTCGTCGTCGGCGGGCGCGGTGGAGACGACGCCGCGCAGGTAGTAGCGCGACACGAAGCTGTCGCTCGCCTCGAACACGAGCCCGCTGCCGCTGTCGCCGCGGCACAGCGCCGTCGTCGCTGTCATCAGATTCATCGTTGGGCCGCGTTCATATGACGCGATTTCGACGCGTGCGCTGATTAAAAGCGTTGAAATCGCGTATAATTCGAATGTTATGAACGCGGCCTTAAGGTTGAAGATAAAAGATGCACTTTCTATGGGTTATAAAGTGTAAATGAGATGTGGTCTTTCTATTATAGGCGACGCGTGCTCTTTGATAATTTATGAACTCGACTTGGATCAATATGACGGCCCTCCTGGCTCGGTCGGTCGTCGCTCCGCCTTCTGCGCCGTAGGCCGTCGGTTCGATCCCCGCACAGATTTTTTAACTGTTTTTATACAACCAGCCGATGGAACGAGTCGATGGCCCACCTGATGTTATGTGGTAACCACCACCTATGACGAAGCATTGCCTCGTAAGTCACGTACGATAGTGCCCTACGATGCATCGCCCTGCGTCCATCAATTTGAGGCATACAGATGTTAAGCCTCATGTGCCTGTAATTTCACCACACCCTTCGAACCGAAACACGGCGTCGCTGCTTGGCGGCAGAAGGCGGCGTGGTGGTAGTACTTCCCCGGACGAGCTGCACACAAAGGGCTCTACTATTCTTATGAACATTGCAGTTAGATAGTTACATTGCGTGGTGCCGGCGCAGATCTTGTCGCTGGTGATGTACTGCACGAAGGCGGGCGGCGACTCCGCGATGCAGGCCTGCACCTCCACGTACGGCAGCTCCAGGACCTGCAGCCTGGGGGCCGCCTTGCCGTTCGCGGCGGTGAGGCCCCAGCCTGCCACCTGCGTCATAATCATATGTTGCATGAAATAGACATTTATTTACAAAGATAATTATTCAATGAATACATTTACTAAATGACTTCTTCTTCTTCTTGTCGTGTCACTAGTTTCTTTCGAAACAGTGTGGTGAAAGGATTTCAAGTGCGCCTCGTGAGGCTCCCTTCGAGCACTCGACACATGTTATAGAACTTTTTAGGTTCCACGACATGCCGGTTTCCTCACGATGTTTTCTTTCACCGTTTGAGAGTACTGGCATTATGCACATACATTTTTGAACAGAAAAACTCATTGGTGCACGACCGGTTTCGAACGCACGACCTTAGGATACAAAATACATATGAAACAGTTGGGCTACCTGCAGACCGTTGCGAACGATCTAGATTTCAACTGATTTACTTATATTTAGCGAAAACATCAGTTTTTTTTTTATAAAAATTGCTAATGGAACAAGCAGATGGCACAATACATGATGTTAAGTGGAAACCATCACCTATGACGAAGCACTGCATCGTAAGTCACGTTCGATAGGACCAACCTATTCAACTAAACCCTTCAAACTGACAAACAGCGTTGCTGCTTGGCGGCAGAAAATGGCATGGTGGTAGTACTTTCCCAGACGAGTCCTTCCTCTACTACTGTTAGTTAGACATACCTTTCCTTTATTGATAGTCTGGAGCTGTCGCCTCTCGAAGTTGGTGTCGAAGCTGAGACACACTGGTCGGATGTAGCTCCTGCAATGTAAATATATTGTAAATTTATAGAAACTTATACAGGTTCATGACTAGTCCTCAGGCACAGTAGACATTTTATTTTATAAAATTTGCTGATGGAACAAGCATCAGGTCTTGTAACAAAGCATTGCCTCGTAAGTCACGCACGATAGGAACGTGCCCTACGATGCACTGCCCTGCGTCTATCAACTTGAGACATACAGGTTAAGCCTCATGAGGCTGTAATTATACCGGTAACCACACTCTTTAAACGGAAACACAGCGTTGCTGCTTGGCGGCAGAAGGCGGCGTGGTGGACTACCTCGTCCGGGTGCGTACTAACGCACCCGGACGAGCCACACACAAAGAGCTCTACTACTCTTAGTAGACATAGTATAGTAGTAGGTATGTAACCTAATAAACTTGCTTATACTAATAAATACTAGGTAAGGTGCCTTATATTGTACACTGATATTGCACGGGTATCAATCGCGTACCTACCTATTGCCTTATTTATTATTCCGTAAGTGCAATACCTACAAGGCAAAATATAAAAAAATGCTAAATTGGTACCTTGGCTAGTAAATCGTTGGAAATGTGGGTAGGTACCTAGTAATTAAGTAAGTAATTGTCAGTTGGTAGATATCTCACCTGTGCGTTTTTGTGCTTCGAAGGGAAAGGATAAAACTCTTCGCTGTCCATTGACAATATATGATAGTGGGTGAATGAAATGGCAAAAAAAATAACGTGCCGCTGTCCCTATTAATTAAGCGCCATGGGGACAACGGGAATTTTTCTTTTTTTATTTAAGCGACTAATGGGGACATGGAAAATGCACGGAATTAAGATTTCATTGTCACTTTTGCCCATGTTGCCAGAACGTAGATACCTTTTCATCATGATCTGTAGTCACATTCTCCTACATCGTCACTTGTTTCTACTAACATATTTACTTGTGGTTGTAATGTTATGCTAGTGCTCTCAAAGGGCGAAGGAAAACGTCGTGAGGAGATCAGTTAGTATTCTAATAGCGGCGATGGGCTTGCTACTTGTCACGTATGTGATAATAACAACTAAGTACCTACTGCAAAAAGTGGTTAGAAATGTACCAAAAGTAATATTTAGACGTAACTCTGACTACCCCCACTAGATCCGCGACTAGATTCTTGAGTTGGTGCTTGGTATTAAGAGATCTGAGAGGATAAAAATCACGAAGCTATTTCTGTTTCTGTAATTTTATGAAAAGCTTACTTGTATACAAACGGTTGGGCGACGACGAGCACAGCAATGTCATCTTGGAAGTTCGATTCACTACCTCGGAACCGACTCGGAATGTGGATATGTTTTACCTGGAAAAAGAAAGTTGTTCTTTGTTTTACCGGGACATCTGTTATTTCAAAAACCTACCTAAAGAATAAATGATACCCAAAGAATAAATGATTTATGATTTACGTGTACTCACGTCCGACTTCTGCGCGTCGTCGACGGGATCGTTCCACGGCCGGTACAGCTTGCCAGCCGCCACCGCGAACTGAGACTCCGGCAACTGCCGCCCCTTCCAGAAGCAGTGCGCAGCTGAAATTAGCAATACACCATCATTTTATTTAAGTAGTTATTGCTATGTTTTAGATAAGATTTTGCGCCAGCATAAGTCATCATCATCATCATCAACATCCGCAGCCCGACTTAGCCCACTGCTGGGCATAGGCATCTATGTTCTTTCCATTTGAAACGGTCTCGGGCTACTCTCATCCATTTACGCCCACGACACATCGTCAACCCGTCGTGTAACAGCATAAGTACCTAATATAAAACAGGAAGCATTCCTTCCTACCTCTAGGAAATGACCCAAAGCAAAACGCATTAGACAGGCAGGTAGGTGGCAAGCGCGTAGAAATTTAAAAGTCATAAAATTGTAACGGAGATCCTCCCTCGAAGGATCGCTTCCATGTTTTATTCGGGTTCACGGGATAGGGTTCGCAGCGCACCTGATATGACGAGTTCGTTGGAGATGAGCGTGGCGCCGCAGACCTGCATGTAGGGGCGCGTCAGCTTGTCGTACACGCCGACGTGCCACGGCAGCTCCCCGCGCGCCGCGTCCGTCCCACCCACACCCAGCGCCTTCCCCACCGGCGTCGCGCGTCCGCAGTCTGAGTCACGGTACACTCATTACGGTACTGTCATAATAATAACTTCGTCCAGCGTTGTTTTTAGTGTTTTCTAAATAGATTTGAAGCAATTATAGGTATTTTTAATGCTCCCAGTCCCCACTGAATATGGCCGTCCGAAACACACAATAGCATTAGAGTGATTAAAATGTGTCCCATTGTCCCCACTAAGTAACGAAATCGGAGGGGACAACGGGACAAATTTATTTAATTTCTTTTGTTTTTTTATGTCATTTTTTGTATTCCCTTCGTTGTTTATATTTATTTATTTTTAGTACTTATCTGAGTTGTAATTTTTTTATTATAATCAACTTTTTGTAGTAGGTAGTGTAGGTAATTGGCTTATGCCGTTCTGGTTAAATAAATAAATAATTAGCTTGTACCCGGCTTGCACCTCGCGACGTAGTTCCAGCGGCCGTCGTCCTTGCAGCGCATGAAGGCGAGCGGCGCGGCGGAATAGTATTCCGGCTCGCGACAGCGCGGGCTCACTACCGCGCCCGGCGACTCGAACTCGCGACAGGCGCGCGACCCCACGTCGGCGCCGGACAGTAGGCAGCGGTATTCTACCGACGGGTGCGACGGGTAACGGTGCAAATTATACTTAGTCCAGCCGAAATGTAAAATAGAACTGTTACATTCGGGTTCGGGTCTGCACATTTTTTCCATACCAACGCTACGGGGACTCAAAGTTTATGATACCTACATAAGAATTGGTTTTAATACAGACCTTTTTTCTCAGTTTGCTAATAATTGAAACTTTACCTGAATAGGTAGGTACAGTTCGTAACTCGGATAAGCATAGATAGGTTATTTTCGTTATTTTTTTTAGGAAAACAAACCACCTAAAAATGTATGTGTAGTCGAAGAGGTAATAGACACTAGCCTTATTAGTTATCCTGAAAAATAACCAGAATCTAACAAGTAGCAAAACCAACAGGCCCAGAAGAGACAGTGCCTTAATTATTATATGCTATCAAGTATCGTCAAATGAGTGAAGCCGAAGGTGTTAGCTAGTTTAATTTAATTATTGTAGGTAATGTTAATTTTCATGTTTTTTTCTGAATGTTTATATGCCGTCAGGCTGGACTAGTGAAACAAAAATTTCTAACACCTAACACCAAATTTGTACCTAGTTTTCCATACAATAAATATCTTAAACTTTAGTTATGCACTAATATAATCTCATTTATATTATGCAATATACTCACGGGTACACTGAGGTACTCTATCGGGCCAGAATCCGTTGAAGCATTTGATGAAGTTGGGTCCGATGACGCCGTACCCCGGCTGGCAGGTCACTGTGAGCGTCACCAGCTCGTAGCTCCCGCGGTCGCCGGTCACGTTGCCGACCAGCGACGAGTTGGTGACGTAGGTTCCGTGCTCGGGGACCCGCGGCAGCACGCATTTACTGTCTCCTGAGCCTTTCGGCTTGGGTCCAACCGAGCTAAAACGATATTTGAAACGATAGGGCTTATTTCATGATTCTGGTGTTAGTACTGCATAGATGCATACATGAGTAGTAAAGCCCTTTGTGTGTGGCTTGTCCGGGGAAGTACAACTACCATGCCTTTTTCTGCCGACAAGCTGCAACGCTGTTATTCCGTTTGAAGAGTGTGGTCGTCGGCGAAATTACAGGCCCATGAGGCCCTTGAGGCATACATCTGTATGCCTCAAGCTGAAGAACGCAGAAGAAGGCAATGCTTTGTTATTGGTAATAGTTACCATCCAACATCAGGTGCGCATCTAAGTACTTGTTCCATTAGCAAGTAGCATATAAAAACTTTCGAGTGTATTATTACGAGCTTCACCGACTGTTGTCTAACGCCAGCAACGCAGTCAAATATTTCTGTATAAAGCTCTTATGCTTCACCACCTGCGTGAAGGTGGTGTAAGGCATGGCATTGCAGCCATCCTTGTCTAGCAGAAAGCTGGCAACGCCGCGCAGGTAGTGCCGGTACTCGTACCGCTCGGCGTCCGGGAACATGAAGCCGGCGCCGATGTCGCTCGCGCACAGCTGGGAGTCTTCTGGCAAATGAAACAAAACCATTTTATTGACCAACGCAGAAAAGTAAAAACGTAATCACATAATCCGTAAGTTGGCAAAGATAAAACGCATTTTTATAGTTAGGGTCTTGGCAGAATAACAGCATCTACTGATCAGATCTCAGCAATATGCTGAGCTTATACCTAACCAATTTAGCTGCTGTAGCATACCTCATATTTTAACATGTAGGTGTTTAGCATAGTTTTGTAATTTACATTCTTTCTTCTTTTATTGTGTTGTAATGTATTATTCTTCCTTGGTATATATTTCATTATGATGTTTTGTATATTGCAATAATGTCAATGGGGACAGCTGGAATATTCCCGTTGTCCCCATTCAGCTGGAAGATTATCTGTATTTGGTAAATGACCGGATTCAAACCTTACGATCAGAAGGTGGGGTCACTCCCACAATACAACTTGTAGAAATGACAGTTAATTATCCGTTGATCTTTATTTGAAATGGTGGCCACCACTACTATACCTTTTAATGCCGCCAAGAAGCGTTGCTGTGTTTCAGTTAGAGGAGTATTGCCCGGCGAAATTAAATTACAGGCACATGAGGCTTAATAACTGTACCTATGCTGCAAGTTGATGTTCCTATCGTGCGTTACTGCTTTGTTTTTATGATGGTTATCACATAAGATCAGGTGGGCCATCTGGTTGTTCTATCAGCAAGTTGTATACTTATTAAAAAAAACCCCCCTCGACTGAACAGATACGGCACATGAGTGGTCGTTACAAATGCTACTTCACTATCACTACATAGCATAAAACAAAGTCGCTTTCTCTGACCCTATATCCCTATATATGCTTAAATCTTTAAAACTACGCAACGGATTTTGATGCGGTTTTTTTTAATAGATAGAGTGATTCAAGAGGAAGGTTTATATGTACAATACATGCATAATATAGTAGAGAATCACTGATAATTTTAGAGGTGATAATATTAATTCTAATGTGTTGTCGTAAATAAACAAATTTTTTTGAGCTTACATTGCAAACGCTGGCTGAACCCTATGAGATAGATCAAAATAATTTACTAGTATTGTACACCTTAAAAAGGTCTACAAAAAAAATTCCGATGGTATAATGTCTATCTCTTAGAGATAACCCACAATAACCGTGCGAAGCCGGGGCGGGTCACTAGTAATATTATAAACGCGAAAGTTTTTAAGTATGGATGTTTGTTACTCTTTCACGTAAAAACTACTGAATGGATTTTAATGAAACTTTACATTAATATAGCTTATACTTCAGAATAACACATAGGCTACACGCCGTAAGTTTGTTGGCTGTTCTTCTAGGTTTTGGTCACGTGGAACTGGCACCTAGAGTCACCTAGCTTTAAGATGTTTCAAAGTGATCCTGGTGATTTTATTGAATAAATATCTTTTGATTTTGACTTTGACTTTACAATTTATAAAGATATTGTGTGACCTAATCCTGCGCAGACGAAGTCGCGGGCACCAGCTTCTTATATAAAGTAGAAATCTAAGTCTTACTGGGACCACTTGCGCAGATCTTGTCGCCGGTGATGTAGCTTGCGTAGGCGAGCGGCGCGTCCACGACGCACGTCTGCACGTCCACGTATCGCAGACGCTCGGCGTCTATTGTCGTGTCGCTGTCTTTCTGCTTCCATTCAGCTACCTACGAAGTCACAGTCGTAGTAAAAGAATATGTACATATATTTAGTATTTTTAGGCAGCATCAATTTACGTGACGATTATGTAAATAAATCGTTTGTAATTTTATTAAATACAACGAGTAACATAATTACTCTTATGACCCCGAAAGCAGGGTATTCTATAGGTCATGGCGAACATCTTATATTCTACGACTTGAAATTTCGAAATTTTTCATTCATGAAATGCCTCATAAATCCTCCAATATGAAACTGAACACACCATGAATGAGGCAGCACTATCCACAGCTGTTGATTGAACTTTTTGTGTGAACTGTAGTTATAAAGGTAACAGAACTGGCACCGGTTAGTAAAGTGACTACTTAATGGGTAGGTAATGATAGTTCAGTGAGTAGGTAAATTCTGTTTTTTTAAAGCCTGGTACCTAATTGAAATTGGGTTCAATTACCCAATTAAACTGCGATTTCAATTAATCGCAGTTTTTAAAAATGTCCGTCGTTACTGCGGCAGTTTATTAAAAATGCCTCTTTATCTTGCTTGTCTTTGTTTTTTATCGGTATTGATGCAATGGCGTAGCTATCGTAGGGCCAGGTGGTGCAGTGCACCAGGGCCCCGGAGCTCAGGGGGCCCTCTAAGCTTTGAAAAGAGGGGGTCAGCCAGCTCCCGAAGCTAGAAAACCGTGGGCCTGCTCAAAAAAATCTGTATCTATGCACCGGGGCCCTTGTCCACCTAGCTACGCCACTAAATTGATGTTATATTTCGTGTGGTACTGATGGTAATTTTTAGTGCCGTAAAATAAATATTATTTACAAGCTGGTGCCCGCGACTTCGTTTTATAATTCTGATTTATAAACTATATTATTGTAAAGTTTCATTAAAATCCATTCAGTAGTTTTTACGTGAAAGAGTAACAAACATCCATCCATCCATACTTACAAACTTTCGCGTTTATAATATTAGTAGGATAGGATTAGTATTGCATAGTGTAGGTACCTCTCCGTAGTTGTTGGGCTGCAGCTGCTTCCCGTCGAAGCCGACGTCCAGGTCGATGCAGGCGGGCGCCACGCTGGAGCTCCACACGAAGGGCTCCGACACGACCACTAGCGCGATGTCGTCTTGGAACTTCAGATTGTCCCCTCTAAATCTTATTATTAATATTATTATTATATTTTGGATCTGAAAATGATATACAATGTAAATAATTAGCTTATATTTGATATTTGATTTAATTTTTTGCTCTATGACATTTGTAGGTATTTCTACCTAATGAAGTATTACACGGGTATTTATCGCGTTTTACCTTTATTATTATCCCGACGGTAAAACTCGATAAATACCCGTGTAATACTTCAATACGTGCTATGATCGCGATACTTTAAAAAAATACTATTGTACTTCTACTGTTTTACTAAAATAATTATCGTTAGTAATGTTTAAAATTAAATACAAATGTGTTTATTTACAAAGAAAAGATAGATAGGTAAGACTTTATTGTGCACAAGGATACATCTTAAATCTATCCGTAAATTAATAAGGTACAATGGGCGGCCTTATAGCTGTAAGCGATTTCTAAGCGAACGTTCTAGAATCTAGAATCGGACCAGCAGTTTTTGAGCCTATTCGATACATACAAAAATACAAAAATACAAATCTTTCCTCTTTATAATATTAGTGTAGATTAGTGTAGATTAGGTAAGTATGTGCAGTAATCACAAACAGTGATGGAAAACATCGTGAGGAAACCGGCTTACCGTAGAACCTAAAACGTTCTAAAACATGTGTCAAGTGCTCGAAAGGAGGACTGCTTGTACTACTATAGTACAGCTAGTCTCAAGTTCGACCAAAAAATTTGTAGTTAAGGTAGGATAACAGAAACTCCGGAAATAATCACGTTTAGAGATTTATTATTGGTTTTCTTGTTCTGATCTAATCCAGCCCAGTTAGATACAGTCTTAAAATTACGCATACAACTTACGAAAACGCTGTGCGTTTTCGTCAGCGCGATCTAGCCTGCGGACAAATTTAGTTGCGCCATCTAGTTCGGAAGATGGTACTAAGTTTAGATCTTTACTAGTTTAACATTCCGCCCACCAAGGACAAATTGACACAGTTTGTCCGTTAACATTGAACCGCCCACCATGGGCGTTATGCAATCTACAACTCATAATTTGCTATGACACTTATGAAAATCAAATTGGATGCTTTTTATACACAAAAAATAATCCTAAATATATAGTTCTTAAATTAGTTTTTTTTTGTTTTTACTCTACCCACTTTACATCTAAAAACTAACGCTTTGCTTAAATTAACATTTTGCTTAACCTAACCTTTCGCTTAAACTAACACTTTGCATAATCTAACACTTCGCTTTAACTAACACTTTGCTTTAACTAACACTTCGCTTTAACTAACACTTTGCTTTAACTAACACTTCGCTTTACCTAACACTTTGCTGAAACTTTCACTTTCGATAATTACATTTAATCTACAGGTAGAACACATAGTTTGGAGGTGGGGCGTTTTATAATATTGTTATTTTTAGTGCGCAGAGATACAACCCTCGTAAGATTGTCAGCTCCGGGATGTTTTATAACGACACGACCTAGCAGCCATCGAGCTGGTGGTAGATCTGCCTCTTTAATGAGAACTAAGTCTCCTATGTTAGGTTCTGGAGACTGAGCCGACCATTTGTAACGGTGTACCAAAGTTGACAAGTATTCCTGCGACCACCGCCGCCAAAACGTTTGCATCATACGTTGTGTTAATTGCCACCTGCGTAAGCTACCAATGTTAGATGATTCGAAATTGTAATCTGGTACAGTTAGCAAAGATTCCCCCACGAGGAAATGTCCAGGCGTTAAAGCATCGAAACCCTCTGATTCGGTGTCTACTCGTGATAATGGCCGTGAATTCAAACACGCCTCGATCTGCCCTAAAACTGTAGATAACTCTTCGTACGTTAAGGTAGTATCTCCAATAACCCTTTTTAAGTGAAATTTCACCGCTTTTACTCCTGCTTCCCACAGGCCCCCAAAGTTTGGCGAAAGTGGAGGTATAAAATGCCAAGTAGTGCCATTAATAGCTAAACTTTGAGCTATCTCTTTAGCCATCGCAGATTTTTCTGCAGAGAACAGACAAGGTAACTCTCTGGAAGCGCCCACAAAATTAGATCCGTTATCGCTCCAGATATCCGTGCAAGGTCCCCTGCGAGAAACGAATCGTTTGTATGCTGCTAGAAACCCTTGAGTAGTTAGATCGCTAACTACTTCGATGTGTACGGCCTTTGTTGCCATACAGACAAATAGACATATATACCCTTTATAGGCATGATGACCACGACCCTTGGACGTCCTTATGTTGATCGGACCAGCATAATCTACTCCGCTACATTTGAATGGTCTCGTTGGCGTGACTCTGGCAGCTGGTAATTGTCTCATCATTTGCGTTGATGTAACTGCATTATATCTAGTGCAGTTAATACACTTCCGAACACATGATTTTACCAGATCCTTAGCGCCGAGAACCCAAAATTTTGATCTCATGTAGGTTAGCATGAGCTGAGGGCCACCATGGAGAGTCTTCGCGTGTGCATCAGCTACCATCAAATTAGTCAAGACTGACTTTCTTGGGATCAAAATTGGATGCTTCCTGTCTTCAGATAACGATGATCTCTCCAGCCGTCCTCCTACCCGTAAGATGTTTCTATCATCTAAGAATGGATTTAAAGATTTCAATGGACCCTTGAGCTTTGTTGATTTTCCATTATCTTTGTCCTCCAACCATGATATTTCTTCGCCAAAATGTCTTTTCTGACATTCTCTTACACAAACTTCCGTTGCTTCCCTTAGTTCTTTCGTTGATAAAAACCCTTTTTCCCTGTTTTCTTTCTTTGTTAAAAATCTTCTGCAATACGCTATTACCCTAATCATCCTACCCATATTAGAAAACCTTTCCCAAAATGTTTCCTCTTTTATCACCAGATGCACCTTAATTTCTTCTATGCTTGTCTCTTCATTTGGTAACCTGTGGTAAGTGACAATATTCTCATGCAAAATTTCTGGACCCTTAAACCATAATACGTTTTCTATTAGTTCCTTAGGTGTCAGACCCCGTGAAGCGCAATCAGCTGGGTTTTGTTTGGATCTGATATGAGACCACTGCTGAGCATCGATAGTTGTCAAGATCTCGGAGACTCTGTTAGCCACGAAGGTTTGCCAGCGGCTCGGGTGACTATTTAACCAGGCCAATACTATCGTTGAGTCTGTCCATGCGTGAATGTGTTCCCGATTAATGTTCATCACTTCCGCTACTTCAACCAACAACCTGGTTACCAAGACAGCACCGCAGAGTTCCAATCTCGGGATCGATATTTGCTTTATGGGTGCAACCTTTGTTTTAGCTGTGACCAAGTTCACGTGGATCTGACCATGCTCATCAATCACACGCATATAGACAGCTGCAGCATACGCTATCTTTGATGCATCTGAAAATCCATGTAGCTCAACCAGCCTATTCTTCAGAGATGTTTGGATCCAACGAGGTATGTGCAACGCCGATAAATTTGGTAAGTAATTACGGTAAGCCAGCCATTCTTCTAATATTTTGCTTGGTACGGATTCGTCCCAATCGGCTCCTGAGATCCAAAGCTTTTGAATAATTGCTTTTGCGACTATCACACTAGGTGCAACCCAGCCTAGTGGATCAAACAACCTCGCGATATCCGATACAATTTTTCTTTTTGTTACAGGTTCCTTCAACTCCGCCAGAGCCACCGTGTACTGAAACGCATCGATCATCCGATTCCAGGTAAGTCCCAGTAGCTTCATTACTTCGTCTTCTTTTAGCTGTAAGCCTTTCTCTTCGCCGATACCTTCCCCATTATGCTTGATCTTTTTCATGACTTCTTCACTGTTACTAGACCATTTCTGTAGCTTAAATCCTCCCTTGTTTAGCAGTTCGTTCATTTCGCTATAAATTTGCATTGCTGATTTGACATCTTCGCAGCCTGTTAGCAGATCATCCATATAAAAATCACTCTTGACTTTTGCAGCTGCAGCTGGATAATTTGCACCTTCATCGATCGCCACCTGCTGGAGTGTCTTTACTGCTAAATATGGAGCTGAAGCGGTACCGAATGTGACTCGGAGTAAACGAAACTCTTCTAGTTTGGATGACGATTGATTTCCGACTTTTGCTACGAGTGCCGATGAAGACGTCGCTGATTGTTCTTTTTTCCACAGAATTCGCTGGTAGTCTACGTCTTCAGCTGCAACTTTCACCTGGCGATACATCTTGATTATATCCGATGACAGACAAATGCGGTGCAGCCTCCACCTCATCAGCAGGTTTCTAAGCTCCGGCTGCAAGGTTGGTCCTATCATCATCGTGTCATTTAATGAAACGCCATTTTCTCCTTTGCAGGATGCGTCGAAAACAATCCGGACCTTCGTGGTATCCTTATCCTCCCTGACCACAGCGAAATGAGGTAAGTATGTTCCTTTGCTATAGTTTATTTCTTCCTCAGGCACCTTCTCCATATGATCCAGCTGTAAGTATTCATCTAGAACTTCTACGTATTTCGCTTTCAACTCTGTTGCTTTATTCAGCTTTGCTTCTAGGTACTTTAATCGCTTTTCTGCTATTTTCTTAGAATTATGTATTTCTCGATTTTCAGATTTAAATGGCAGCTTTACAATATACCGTCCTTCTTCATCTCTCACAGTTGTTTCTGCGAAAAACTCTTCACATCGTGTTTCTTCTTCGGTAAGTATTGTATTTTTACTAGTTTTAGGATCAGCTTCTAGTTCCCAAAATCGCTTAAGTTGCATATCTTCCATGCAAGTATGCATTGATACTAATTTCTCATCTTGATTGTTTCGATCTGACACTACCCCGGATAGAATCCACCCTAGTGTGGTATTCTGTGCTAAAAGTGTCCCTGTTGGATTCTTCTTTACTCCCTCTTGCACCACTTGACCGTATACTGCAGCACCAAGTAATATATCTATTTTGTTAGGTACATCATATTTCGGGTCAGCCAGTGGAATGTTGTCTAAAATCCAGTCCGCCACAACAATCTCCTTGCTCGGAAGAAGTGTTGTTATCGATTTCAAAACATAGACGTTAAGATTTAGACTAACATTATGATCGTAGATAGATGTAATAGTTATGTTAACCATTGAGTTAGAAGACGCATTCGTACATCCTCCTAACCCAGAGATCACTCCCATTACTGGGATCCTTTTCAGGCCCAAATACTGAGCGGTTGCTTCGGTGACAAAGGATGCTTGTGATCCTTGGTCCAACAACGCTCTGATGATACGAGTGTCTCCGTTGCTAGATTGTGCTCTTACAAGAGCCGTTGCTAATAGGACCTGGCTAGGTGCCATTCCTCCCGATGCGAAACATACTACCGGAGCAGCTGTTTCCCCTGATACATTTCCCGTGTTTGAACCTTCACCATCTGTCTGTTGAGCTCCAACATCCGCGCTAGTTAAATGTAGGTACGTATGATGCCTACGTCGGCACTTACGGCAGGTCATTGGACTACGACATTGACTTGCCCTATGATTGTCACCCAAGCAATTGAAGCAAATGTTGTTTTTCTCGACAAATTCTCGTCGGGTTTGTACCTCTGCGCTTACAAATGTTTGACAATGAGCCAGTTTATGCGACTCGTTACAAAATTTACATGATACAGTGTAATTTAACTCTTCTGCTACATGGAATGATTTATGTGGATATTGCAGCTTAGATTTGTTGTGATTGGACCCTGAGTCCACGAACTCCAAAGCGCGGAATCGGTTAAGTAGAAAATCCTCAAATGATTTCCATGTTGGAAGTTCCGTTGAGCTTGCGCTTTGCAGCTCCCACTGCTTTCGAGACTCATGGTCCAACCTCAACGCTGTGATATATACAATGATCGTGTCCCATCCAGACACATCCACCCCTATACTGGCTAATGCACCTAAACATTCTGAGGTCGTATCGAGCAATTCCCTAATAAATTTAGCAGACTCGGTGTTCGCAGTTGGTTGGGCGAGCAATCGCTTTAAAATTGTGTTACATAAGTAGCGTTTGTTATTGTACCTTGCTTCTAACATTTCCCAACACCGCTTATAATTTTCTGCCGTTAAAGTTATGTGTCTGACTAATTGCTCAGCCTCTCCAC
Source organism: Chloroclysta siterata (assembly GCA_932294275.1). NCBI lineage: Eukaryota > Metazoa > Arthropoda > Insecta > Lepidoptera > Geometridae > Chloroclysta > Chloroclysta siterata. The sequence goes on from OW028595.1 coordinate 8,415,693, forward strand.
TCAATAAGCCTTTGAGATATTGCATTTTCTGTATGAGCTCCATATCTGAGTTGTGGACAAGAGATACGAACAGATCTCGAAATGCACTCCACTCACTATATGTTCCCGAAAATTTGGGAATAATGATTTTCGGAAGCTTTGCACTGCTACTCTTGTGGCTCTTATTATTACCGGAGCTACATTCCGAAGTCCACTCCAGTGCTCTGATAAATTTTGACAGTACTTCCCCCAAAATACCCTTATAATCTACATATGCCTCTTCCGTCTCACTATAAACATCATTTACCATATAAGACGAAGTCTTTAATTCCGACGGGCTTCCTGACTTAATGAGTTCTGTATGATTCTTTACAAATTGAGCCCACGACTCTTCTAACGCTTGCAACCTTGATTCAACATAAGTTTTACTGATACGCTCTCTAGGTGACTTTTTAAAGTTAACTTTGGCTTTATCTATACGCATTCTAATGTCTTCCTGATGATAAATTAAAGATTCCATGTTAAAAATTATACAAGTTATGAAGACAGAAAATTCAAATCAAAAATCACCAAATTTTTTCTAAGTCTTTTTATGCTAAAATTATTCTAAGTGTTTGAAACACGACAAATTTAAAAATCGGGCATAGGTTCCCCGTCTCAACGTTTTTCTTAAAATTATTCTAAGTCTAAGGTTAGTTAACACTACACAAATGAAAAGGGTTATTAGTTAGGCAAAAGTTACTTTAAAAGATAATAGTCCAATTTTTATATCACCAAAGCTGCGTTGACGAAACTGCTGCTTCCTGGTCCTGGCCGACCGCTCCCCTCCTCCGCTGTTTGATTGGCTGCTCCGCTGGCCTCGTAACTGTCTCCTCCTCTCCTTGGTTCGGCTGCTGCTGCTTGCACGTTCGCTAGCCCTCTCTGGGCTGCCTGGATGATGCTTTGCTTGATCGTGAGCTTACTCACACCCTGAGTAGCTCCCACTGCTGCCGTCACTCCAACTTGAGACACCCACAGGTGCACTCGACGTCGCGACAAATCACGACTCGGATCCGGCTCGAAGGACCAAAATGTACTACTATAGTACAGCTAGTCTCAAGTTCGACCAAAAAATTTGTAGTTAAGGTAGGATAACAGAAACTCCGGAAATAATCACGTTTAGAGATTTATTATTGGTTTTCTTGTTCTGATCTAATCCAGCCCAGTTAGATACAGTCTTAAAATTACGCATACAACTTACGAAAACGCTGTGCGTTTTCGTCAGCGCGATCTAGCCTGCGGACAAATTTAGTTGCGCCATCTAGTTCGGAAGATGGTACTAAGTTTAGATCTTTACTAGTTTAACACTGCTTATACTTAAATGCTTTGAGGCGCCTTATATTTCCCCACACTGTTTCGAAAGAAACTAGCGACGAGACAAGAAGAAGATTAATCATCTTCATCAACATCATTAGCCTGAAGAAGTCCACAGCTGGACATAGGCCTCCCATACACATTTCCAGGAAGAACGATTCCGAGCCTTCTCCATCCACCGACTTCCCCCGATCCTGACAATGTCGTCAGTCCATCGCGTAGGACGCGTCCCACGCCTCATTTTCTTCGTGGTCGCCATTCGAGATCTTTATTCCACAGCGGATGTAAGAGTAATTCTATTAATTTATGTACCAACGTTTAAATTGTACCTACCTACCTACCGCCGTCGGAATAGAAATATAAATACATTTTGCGATAGGTAGTAGGTAGGTAGGTGGTACCCGAAAAAGGGTGAATAAGTCTAAAGCGAGTGCCTTTTTAACAACCACATAATATTAAGTAGGTACGTGGTAATACTTATTTATACCATTCCCCCTATAAAAAGCTTATTTTATTGACTGAAAACAGTTTGAATTTAGAACACACCAATACATTCGACCTCCATCTCACTCAATGCTATACAACCTCCTTGCGAAAAAAATACTCTATACTAATTCCTTGTGCAAAGAATACTCGACATACAAACTCCTTGTGCAAATAACTCCTCGAGATTTGATTGGTCGACATTAGAATAAAAACTGTTTTGTGTTCTATTTTTATTAATTTATCCTTCCTTTTTCTTCAAATCTTTCATTTTCTCGTAGTCATGGTATAAAATATAGCATGCAAATCTAGAATAAAACGGATTTATATAGAGGGCCATGAATCACTCGCGTCGCTCAGGATTCTAACACTTGAATCAGGGAGTTATTCTTGATAATTGAATCCTTCACTTGCTCGTGATTCATCTATGGCCCTCGCTTTAAATCCGTTCTTTATTCACTGATTGCATAATATACTATTCTGCGAATAAATATCTTGTATCATCATGATTATCAGCTACCTATTAATTATGTACCTATTTATTGTAAGTACCTAAGTTTATTAAGGTTATATCTGGTACTTTAAAAATTGTGTATACTTACAAGGTGTTCAAAACTGAAAAAAACAGCTGTTTCATACAAAAGTTCAATATTTACCTGGCTTAAAATGTATGAAACAGCTGTTTTTTTTTCGCGTTCACAGTGATGGTTCCTCAGAAAAAGTTATTCATATTGATGGGTACTTTAATCCCCTGTTGTTTTAAGTATAAGTATTGGAACACCTTGTATTATTTATATTACTTAATTAAATCTGAATACAAACAGAAAATCAGAAGAAGAATCAGAGAATATCTAATCAGACTCCTCTCTCTTTCAGTTCAGTCCTGTCCATCCCAAATTTGCCTGGAAGAGATCGCTGTTAGCGATAAGGCCACCCGTTATATTACTACTACAATTGTTCGTTTTATATATATAATATTTTGCTTAATTTACTTTGTATTATATAATTATGTTGCCTGTCGGTCATCGACGAAGGCGGTGAGACCACCAAACTTCAGGCAAATACATACATTTCATTTCATTTGTTAAAATATGTAACCTTATTTGTTGTGGTAATTAATGAAGAGCTATCTAATTTGAAGAACTAACCCGCAAGGATTCTGCAAGTCTTCGTCTTCTTCAGGGGGATAGTCGATCAGTCCCTGGTCCGTTCAGAAACCGGCCATTAGTCTATGACTATGTATGTGTAGTCCGGTGCGTACTACCAGCATGCCTCTACGCCGACAAGCAGCAACGCTGTGTTTTCGTTCGAAGGGTGTGGTTGCCGGTGACATTACAGGCAATAGGCCATCTTGATTCATCAGCAAGTATCATAAAAACCCGGCCAAGTGCGAGTCGGACTCGTGCACGATAGGTTCCGTACCATTATCTGTAAAAACGGCAAAAAAATCACGTTTGTTATATGGGAGCCCCCTCAAATACCTATGTATTTTATTCAGTTTTTTGGTAGGTATTTGTTTTTTAGCGGCAACAGAAATACATCATCTATGAAAATTTTAACTATCTAACTATCACAGTTCATGAGATACAGCGGTGACCGACGGACAGACAGACGGACGGACAGCGGACTCTTAGTAATAGGGTCCCGTTTTACCCTTTGGGTACGGGACCCTAAAAAGACTGAAATTATCCTTGTTTTTTAGTTTATTACAAGGTGTTCAAAACTGAAAAAAAAAACAGCTGTTTCATACAAAAGTTCAATATTTACCTGGCTTAAAATGTATGAAATAGCTGTTTTTTTTCGCGTTCACAGTGATGGTTCCTTAGAAAAAGTTATTCATATTGATGGGTACTTTAGTCCCCTGTTGTTTTAAGAAAAAATCAGAAGAAGAATCAGAGAATATCTAAACAGACTCCTCTGACTTTCAGTTCAGTCCTGTCCATCCCAAATTTGCCTGGAATAGATCGCCGTTAGTGATAAGGCCACCCGTTATATTACTACTACAATTGTTAGTTTTTATGTATAATATTTTGCTTAATTTACTTTGAATTATATACCTAATTATGTTGCCCGTCGGTCATCGACGAAGGCTGTGAGACCAATTAGACATAAGACCTTATTTTACCAAACTTCAGGCAAATAGGTACATACATTTCATTTCATTTGTTAAAATATGTAACCTTATTTGTTGTGGTAATTAATGAAGAGCTATCTAATTTGAAGAACTAACCCGCAAGGATTCTGGAAGTCTTCGTCTTCTTCAGGGGGATAGTCGATCAGTCCCTGGTCCGCGGACTGCGCGCCTCGAGCCGCGGGCGAGTAGTCGCTTGTCTCAACTTAATTTTGGTCGTGTAGTTGGCCAGCCATCGGTACAAATTAACAACAAAAAGTAAATAGCTTCTTTACATTTAACTATACCTACTATATTTCTATATTTTGTCCCTAGGCACGGTAGATATCCCCTCAGATCTCTTAGCATCCAGAGTATCAATCCCTTATCTTTTTGAGGATTACCAAGGAAAGTAGTCAGAGTTACTGCTATGTTTCAAGGGTTCGTTATTCCTGAACCAAAACTATCAAAGTTCCAAATTTCATTAATTTTCTATTCTATTCTATTCTATTCATTCTATTCTTATATATTCTAGAAGTGCATAAACCAATAAAAAAAAGCACTAGCTTACACAAAAGTTTTTTTATACAGTCATTTTCAGGGGTTTAAAGTAGACTGTTTTCTAATCATAACATTCTTCTTGTCCAATGTCAGCTGAAACTGTTATGAACTTCCTGAAATATCATTTAGGAAAGGGTTCGTTCAGTATGACAATGTAATTTGTCTTGTAATGTTAGCTGTAATTCTTAAATCAAAATTTGTCTAAGTTTCAATAATGAAGATAGTAAGTATTTTGGTCTACATAGTCCACATTGGCGGGAAATGAAACTTGGAAATGAAACTTACGACCTCATGACGGTGCTGTGTAGCCCGGAAAACCAGAAAAGAAATCGTTTGACGAGCTTGTTGATCGAGTGAGCGAAGCGAACGAAGAATTACAATCAACTTGGGTATGTATGTTTTTCACGCCATAACTTTCGAACCGTTGATCCGATCTGCATGAAATTTGATAAGTCTATAGCTTGTAGGTACTTGAGAAATGTGGTATGTGTGTGTTAATAAGATAAGATAAGCACATTACTATTCTCCGAAATAACTGCACTGAACCGAACTTTACTTCACTGTGAGCTGCACCAGACTGTGCCAGAATAAAAAGAGAAATTAGACTAGCAGAAGCCACCGCCATTAAATAGCAATACTTACGTAGGTACACAAATGTCGGATATCAGTGTAGTTGGTTGTTTCAAAGTAAGTATCGTAATTATACCTACCTACATCAATTTATAGACAGATATAAATTGGCAATACAACATAATTTACTGCCAATCATCATTACGATTTCATTTATTCACAATTCAAATCAAAGACTTTAAATATGAAATACACAAACCTAGACGCCGATATAAATTGAAATACTCATGACAATTTCTTATCATAATAGTAGCGTTTTACCTGAAAATAAAACGCTTATTACTTACCGTTATTTGAAACTTTTGGTAGAATAAACTAGTCTGTTTTCTGCATATATTTTCCTTCAGAGTTACCCTATATATTGCCCTCTTGCTCGCACATCTCTCTCCATCTCACCTGGCAGCGCGGCTGTTAGCTACCGAGCGAGCTTCTATCATTGAGTTGATACCAACCAGCAGCGCAAGTACCGATCTTTTTACGAACTATGCGATCGTCATATTTGACATTTCTATTCGTGAAAACGGGTTTTAGCGATTGTTTGGCGATTTTGACGAAAGTCGTGTTATTCGTTAAATTTTAGCGAATTTCGCTAAAATTCGGGTATGGATGGTACTTTTGATATAACGATCGTGTTGTCAAATAAGCTAATTAGACGAATCATTTTCACGAATCCATAGACTGTGTTCAAAACCGATAGTTTCCGAGTTGACGTTTTACAATTATCGCGAAAATTTACGATCGCATGCGATCGTCAAAAGATAGCGACCCCGAGTTCCGTACTCGCACAATTCGTCAAAATATCACGAATAGAAATGTCAAATTTGACGATCGCATAGTTCGTAAAAAGATCGGTACTTGCGGGGCTGGCAGGATTAAAAATTTAAGTTTCAAATAAGGTAAGTATTAATAAGCGTTTTATTTTCAGGTAAAACGCTACTATTAAATTTACCGTTATTTGAAACTTTTGGTAGAAGACGTGTTTGTTATCGCCTGGTGGAGATGGACGCCAATGTGACTGTGTGCACATACAGTAGGTGTACATACAGACAAACTTTACCTTGTTCAGACATCAAACTAAGCTTGTAAAGCATGGCTAAGTTTGTAGGTACTATCTAGGATAAGAATACCTGCCACAATAAAAATAATGAGATGTGCGAGAAATACATTTAATTTTCAAAAATACAACAGTAGGTAATCAAATAAGGCCTAATATTTATTATAACAGAAAGAAAACTAATCACTTCATTATTAACTGAATAGGTACCTTCTTGGCCAAGTAGAACAGGTAGGTAGGTACATAATCAAGTTTGAGTTAAGTATGTTATTACAAGGAACAAAAGAACTTGTAATACTGCTGTGATGAGCAGAAGCGTGCATTACTTCCCGTCTATAAAATTGTCTGAAAGTATTTCCAGACTTCCAATTTCCACGTGTAAGGATTTCATCAATCGGCAGATTGTCAGCCCAGTTTTTAGAAGCGACCGCTGATCTAATGCTGCTCGGCGACGAGATTATACCAGCTTCAGCTAACAATGATTTTACCCATCCAGCAATCACTGTTCGAGACGCAGCTATGGCTTGTCCTCTAAGATGTACAAATAAATTCGGTGTATTCGCTGCCTCACGCCTGTCGCGCAAAAGTCAAGACCCAAAAAACAGGATCAAGGTTCTTACCCTTTGAATTTTTTAATAATTTCCACCCCGACTGCCTGTAATCAGAAGTATCAGTTTTAGAATCGAAATTGGGCCATAAAATAACATGACGTTAATAATAACGTTTTTCTCATAATGCTCTTCACCTACAGACAGTCAAGTCAAGAAGATTCATTTTAAAACATGTTTAACTACAACATGAGAGCTTAAATGACCTGACGACTCTGTGTTGCATAAGGTGGCTACATTGTAAAAGGATCATTCAAAAGAACGGTAGGAACCAAGCCGTAAGTTTGTTGCCTGTTCTTCTAGGCTTTGGTCGCGTGGAACTGGCACCTAGAGTCACCTAGCTTTAAGACGTTTCAAAGTGATCCTTGTGATTTTATTGAATAAATACATTTTGACTTTGACTTTGACTTTGACTACAACAGATTTATGAAGTAAATTGTATTGTCAGATAATTTTTCTATTATGTGTAAATCAGCCAAAAACTTTGCTAGACTAGAGCCCCTGGGGCTAAACCGATTGAGACTATGAATCTTGGCCCAAGAAAGCCATCTATTCCATGCAACTTTGTACGTCTTGCGCGTGGAGGGGCTCCAAGATGACACATACAAATTCAGTTGAGAATCATTCCAACTAATTATGTTCGCTGACTACCCCCTCATTTCCATACTTCTAGAGACATTTCTTGAACATTTGGGTGTGGAAGACCTGTTGAAGTGTCTATTAGGTATCGATCCAGGTGATGTATCGATACCTAATAAATCTCTAATACTATAAGAATCAAAGTCCTGACTGACTGACTGACTGACATATAGACAACGCACTGCCTAAACCGCTGGTCCTAGAGACTTGAAATTTGAGGATTACATAGATTTTATGGCATAGAGGTGTACTAAGAAGGGATTTTTGGAAATTCAACCTCTAAGGGTGTAAAAAGGGTTAAAAACGTTTGTATAAAAAATTGTATTCCTTGAAGTAGTTCCTTGTAGTTTTAAAAAACTAAAAAATCTTTTCCTAATTTTTAGCCTTGGAGAACATCTACTTCAAGTTTCAAGTTTGTAGATTCAAGGAATACAATTTTTCATGCCAACGTTTTCAACCCGTTTTACACCCTTAGGGGTTGAATTTCAAAAATTCCCTTCTTAGTACACCTTTACGTCATAAAACCTATGTAGGTACTCCTCAAATTTCAAGTCTCTAGGACCAGCGGTTTAGGCTGTGCGTTGTCTATATGTCAGTCAGTCAGTCAGTCAGTCAGTCAGGACTTTGATTCTTATAGTATTCATGCCTTTTCTACACTAATATTATAAAGAGAAAAGATTTGTATTTTTGTTGTTTTGTATGTAACGAATAGGCTCAAAAACTACTGGTCCGATTTCAAAAATTCTTTCACCATTCGAATGCTACATTATCCCTGAGTAACATAGGCTATATTATATTTTCAAAAAAATCAGGGATCCTACTAAAACTCCAATAATGTAACCCAAGGTGGAAAACAAAAACCTTACATCGCGTGCGCTGCGAAAACTATTGATGATAGAACAAAATAATGTACTACGACTTTGCAGAACACGTCATCATCTACAAAAAATGTCGCGACAGCATATGTCTAACTATTATAGTTATGTCACAATAAGTGTTCTTTTATTATAAAAATTTAATTGAAATGCAGTCGATAAAAAAGGGTCTTTATTTGTACCTTGGTATTAATCCTTATCCAAATAAATATTTCATATTTATGACGGTTTCAATACCTATAGATTACTTCTGAAATTTTTCAAATCGGACATTCCATTCAAAAGATATGACGAAATTAAAAATGTTAACGGGTCCACGGGTCACGCACGCGGTGCGATTTCACTCACTCAAGGAGAAGGGCGTGAAATGTATGAAATAAGTAGACGCGAGGCTCGAACCAACGGTCTAAGTTTCTCCTAAAATGTTCAAAAAATTTATGACCACCCATGCGAAGCTGGGACAGGCCGCAAGTTATATACATATATATTGAAATAAATATTTTTCTAGCTCGTTTTCATGTTAAACCTAAGATATTTATATTTAAATAAAATTCATACAGTATATTACGTGTATTTATTATTTTATCCATATAATATTCAAAGATTTAATAAATTAATAAGGAACCAACCCACACATGAGCAGTTTTGCTACAAAGAAAAAGCTTTAACAAAGAACCAATTGTGTGGTTTGGTTCTATAAAGAAAAAAATAAACTTGTAGATTTTTCAGATTCCTGGGTTACCATAGAGCATGGATCTTTTTAATTTAGTGTACAACTGTTGTTATGTGGGTTGGTAACTTTGTCGAGGAAATGTTTTCTTCAGTGAAAATTGTCACATAACTTTGATGTCCATGTTAAGATTGCGTAGGTAATTTTACGTCATTTGGTACTTAAAAACCTATTCCGACCCCTGCTAATTACAAATCTTTTCTATTTATTTGGATGTAATCCTTTTAAAATTGTAGAACCTCCTAGCTTCCTAGCTAGGTACCTACCTATTACCTAATCTTTGTTCGTCGTAGTGCTTTCTGTCGTAAGGTCGTAGAGTGCCGGTCGCTAAGGGTGGACTATGAAACAAACGAACCTTAAAAAACTCCGTCTTTATTTCGTTTCTATCAAAAGAAATTCGACTCGTCTTTCGTCATAAAAACTATCGTTATGTATAATTATGTACAATATCGAATGTATAAACATGAATAAGTTCTCGTCTCGGGCGGGGTGCGGTCGGTCGCAGCTAGCGCGGCGGCGGCGGGCGCGGCTTGGCGGTCGCGTACGCGATCTCCGAGAGGCGCACGTCTATGGGCGCGCGCTCGTCGTACAGCGTCGGCGCCTGCAGGATGATGCCGGCCGAGCCCACCACCACGGCCAGCGTGAAGATCCACAGGAACAGCCGGTCCAGCACCATCGCCACGTACTTCCAGTCCTCCTTCACCTGCGGCATACGTGCACGGTGACGTCGTCGCACCGTCGCCAGTCGCTACCCTACCGACGCGACGCACGGTCGCACTCACCCGCGTGGACTCCTCCTCCTTGCGTGTCTGGTCGGCGATGTAGTTGATGCCGTCGATCGCCTTGTGCAGCTCGGGGCAGCGGTGCCAGCGGCGCAGCGCCTCGCACAACGACGCGGGCGCCTCCTCCCCGGCGCCCCCCGCGCCCCCCGCTGCCCCACGCCCGCCGCACGCGCCGCCCTCCTCCCACGGAGCCCCCGCGGATAGACCGGCGCTGCAACACATCCGCATCGTGTCGGACATTCGGACGGAGCGCGACATATCGAATGGCACGGCGTCCGCGATCGCGCCGGACGGGTGGACCGGGTACTCACAAGCGGCTGCGATGCGGGTCGAGGCGGTAATGCGGGCGGCGCATCACCAGCAGCCGCGGCAGCACGTGGATGAAGACGCGTCGCACCCACGGAGCCATCGTGTGCGTCTGCGGCGAGCGGAAGTGCACGTTCAGCACCACCACGGTCACGCAGATGCTGCAACACGACACACATGACGACGAGCCCTCGAGCCGCGACCGAGCCGCGTCCGAGTCGCCACCGAGCCGCGACCGAGCCGCGATCGAGCCGCGGGGCGGCGCTCACCTGAAGGTGTCGAGGATCATCGTGAAGAGCACGAACTTGCCGAGCAGCGGCACCACCAGCGACGTCGGCGGGATGATCTCCGCCAGCAGCAGGAAGAACACGGTCAGCGACAGCAGGATCGAGATGGACAGCGACACCTTCTCGCCGCTGTCGGACGGCAAGTAGAACACGAGCACCGTCAGGAAGGAGATGCCCATGCAGGGGATGATCAGGTTCACCGTGTAGAAGAGCGTCTTGCGCCGCATCGTGATGTTGAACGTTATGTCCAGGTACGGCTCGTCGCAGCACGTGTAGAACTTCTCGTTCCTGCAACGGACGCGACGCAACGTTACCGCGTTCGTGGGCGTACCCCGCAGGTCCGCGAGCGAGCGAGCGGAGCGGCGCGGGCTGCACTCACCTGACGGCCGGCACCTCGAGGATGTCCCACTCGACCGAGGTGTAGAACTCGGAGAGGTCGACGCCGAGCTCCACCACGTTGGTGCCGCGCGCCTCGTCGATGTGCCGCAGGTCCACCTGCAACACGCGTTGCGAGCCGGTCAGCGACCCGCGGGAGCACGGGGCGTGGGGGGGGGGGGACGCTACACTCGCCTGGAAGCCGTCGTAGGTCCACGAGCCGAACTTCATGACGCAGGTCTGCTGGTCGAAGGGGAAGTACTCGACGTCGATCTCGCAGGAGGACTTGTAAATGGCGGGCGGGCGCCACTCCACGCGGCCCGTGTAGTTGAGCGTCGCCTTCGTCGCCAGCGTCACCTCGAAGTTGCCGTCCGCACTGTACACACACACACACGTTCATTACGATTCTGTGGGAGAGGGACAACTTACAGTCGAGAGCACTAGCTCTCTACTGTAAGTTGTCCTCATCGGGCATCATTCGTAGTTTTGATTGTGAATTCGCTAGGTAAGAAGATCTCGGTGGTTATGGTTACCTACTTGGACGATTTGACTGAGGTTGCATATTCGGATGTATGTATTTTCGTACATAACTTTGGAATCGTCGATCCGATCAGCATGAAATTTAGTATCTCCATAAGCTAGGTACTTGAGGGAACTCTTGAAAAAATCTCACACTTTGCACTATTGTACTGTGTGAACCGTACAAGGGTTAAGAATCGATTGCAAATCAATTAATTGCAGGTACCTACTTAACTCACTAAAAACACAAGTACAGGCGCATGAAATGAGTGATGACGTAATGCGTGCGAGAATAAATGACATGAGCGATGAGTGCGACGCGATGCGCGGCGCGCGAGGCGTGCGCTGCGACTGACTTGTTGTAGAGCACGATGTCGGGCCGCCAGATGTGGTCGGAGGGCACGTGCAGCATCTCCACGCCGCCGTACTCGCGCGGCTCCCACGACAACTTGTAGTCGTACCAGCTCTGCAACAACACAACCATCAACGTCACACCACTTCACCTACCTACCTACGCTACTAGGCTAAGTACCTACCTATTCTGCTTACTCACTGCCTTCTGCTCACTCTCGCAGCGTTCTCAAGTCATAAGGCGAAGACAAGAGCTAATGTGACTCTCGCTCGCACGTTTCGACATGTTGAAAGATATAAAATCACTAAACTCATTTTCGAAAAATCGCAATCAATCATTTTGTGTGCAATCACATTGCACACAGTTTACTAAAAATTTCATTTTGATCGATACATGTTTTCCTACTCAAAAGTTTGATTTACTAGTTTTCATACATACCTAAGCAAACTTTTATGTAGGAAAACTTGTATCGATCAAAATGATTTTTTTACTAAACTGTGGGCAATGTGATTGCTCACAAAATGGTTGATTTCGAATTTTCAAAAATAAGTTTAGTGATTTTATATCTTTCAACATGTCGAAACGTGCGAGCGAGAAGTTGTTTGATAGTTGTCAGCCCCTTAAGTTTATGCGTCGCCTACTGTGCGTACCTACGTCCTACTGATGTCCCGAAGGCAATGTCACAGAATATAAATAAGTAGGTATGCCTACTAGTTGCCTACTGGCATTGCTAGGTAATAAGACTTCTAGATACTCAAAAGTCTATTAAATTTGCTTACCTGTTCTACCCATAGATTGGTCGTCATTATTTGATTCTTGAGGTTCTGCAAACGAAATAATTATTCGCTTTAGTAAGTGTACTAACTACCTAGGCATGAATTAGGTAAGTATACCACGATAGGTGCTGTGTTCTAGTTGGAGGAAGAAAGCATTAGTAAGTAGTACCCGGATAACCTACTAATATGAGTTTTTGATAGGACATTTTTTACCGTTCGTCATGTCAAGGCTAATCTGCGGAAGGTTTTTCCGTTTCGGCCTTGTTCAATTTTTTTACCTCGTTCCTGGTCAAAAGTAGCCTATACCTATGCTAATCCAAGTAACGAACTATATTTATTTTAAGTTTCTGCCCAATCGGTCCAATGGTTGCGCGATTAGGCCACAAGCATCCTAACATCGTAACTTTCGTAAGGAAGTAGGATAGGATAAGTATTAGGAAGGATGGCAATCGATGCTCGAAATGTAGATGGACTGCCATATCTTATGAAAGGGAGGCGGATCGGCACAAAATGTGTATTACGGCAACAAGTGGTCGTCTGGCGCGCATGATGCTACCGAATTGCGGTTTTTTCTGTCGTCATTCGTTATTCAGCGAAAGCAGGAGGCACTGACCACGTCTATGAGCTGGCTGAGCTTGAGCTTGATGCGCACCGTGAGCGCGTCGCTGACGTTGAGCACGGGCCGCACCAGCTTGTTGTAGTTGCTGAGCAAGTCGTCGTACAGCCGCTTGGCGTCCGGGTTGCCCGCGCATCCTGCACATCGATAGTACGTTACGTGCGTGACTGTCCACGCTGCAGTACCTATAGTACAGTGCCGTCGGGTACAGGTGTGCGGCGTGCGGCGTACTCACCGACGAGCGAGAGGGCGAGTGCGAGCGAGAGCAGCAGACGCGCCGCGGTGCGGGTCGCGGGGGCGGCGCGGCGCGGCATCGACGACATCGCGCGCGACGCATGGCGTCAGCACATCGCACGCCGCTCGCCGCCGGCGCCGAGTGCCACTGCCACTGCCACTGCCACTGCCACGGCCACTGCCACGGCCACGGCTCACTGCCACCGCTCCTCCACACTCGCGCACAATAACTGCACTCTTTGAAATGAGCTTGCTTCACTTAATTATAACAACCGTTCGATACAGATTCGACCCCGTACCTGCGCGCATATTGTTTTACTTTAGCGACCTGACCGAACGGGTGGATTCGACGAGTGGTTGGTTGTAAGTTTTCCTACTCAAAAGTTTGCTTATGTACGAAAACTAGTAAGCAAACTTTTGAGTAGGAAAACATGCATCGATCAAAATGAAAATTTTACTAAACTGTGTCTAATGTGATTGCACACAAAATGGGTGATTGCGATTTTTCGAAAATGAGTTTAGTGATTTTATATCTTTCAAAATGACGAAACGTGCGAGCGAGAGTCACTTTAGCTCTTGTCTTCGCCTTAAAGATTGCCTGGACGCCCCTTTATCGATCAGCTGAGAGTAGGTATTGACATATTTCTATGAGTGCATTCATGTAGGTATTTGAGACTTTGATTAGTTGTAGGTAAAATTATTAAAGGTATATTTTATATTTAATTGCTATGTATTTTGATATAATTTTTTTTCTTTTATTTTTATTTTTTTGTCTTGTTTTTAGTAGGTAACTTTTTAATCTGTGTCGTATTAGTGTATTCCTTTAGGCAAATCTGTAAGAATAGGGTAGGTAAGGGTGATTAATGATAAATAAATAGGTAGGTACCTACTTAATCTATACCTACCAACTATAAATGCGAAAGTGTGTGTGTGCCTGTCTGTTACGATTTCACGGCTAAACCGCCAAAGAGCTCTAAAGACATATAATTATAATGAGATGTAGGTTGTATGTTGCCTTCAAATTGCGACGCGGGACGACCCCAGTCGCAAAAAGCTGCACCTGCCTCGTTTCCTATTTTTGATCCGTCAGTAAACAGTTTGTGCCAGTTCCTATATTTATCATTGAGCATAATTAATATTAAGGACTTTAGTACATTAACATCGTATTGGATTTTAGCTTGATCTACTCCATCTACCATAGTCTCAATAAAATTAATTTATACATATATTTGATACCCATGTATTCAACGCAAACATATTTAAAGGATTATTCGCTTTTATAAGTTCTACTTTCGTTTGTTCAAAAATTGAGATAGGCAAAGGTTTCTTTTGACAGTTCATACTTAGTATTTCCTCAAGGATTCCTGCTTTGCATTTTATTTAATGCGTAGTTTTTAAATAAAAATAAAATAAAACACAATACGTTCCGACATTGCTTTTTTAGACCGCCATTTTTTTGTTTCATTATTCAGAAAAAAGTTTGAAAAAAGTTCTGTGAATCTAAAAGGTAGGTAAACAGTTTGTAGGTATAGGTCATGTAAACTCTTTGGTTGTAATTCCATCGCCACGCGCCAGCTGTATAATGTTTACTCCATTTGAAATTTTACAGGCAGGAAGGTACCTACTGCCTGAAATTTTATAAAAAAACGGGCTGGGGTTAGAGGACATGCTATTGATTGAGTGAGCAAAGCGAACAAAAATCTAACAGTTAATTAACTTGGGTGGGTGATTTGGCATTTTATTGATCGAGTGAGCGAAGCGAACGAAGATCTTAGTTTCAACTTGGGCGATTTGGCATTTATATAGGCCAATTAAGTTGAAACTTGGTTACCATACTTAGTTAGTAAGTTGTAGTCAGAAACAAGTCCTAACACAATGTTTGGACTCGCTTCCGACTACCACCTAAGTTTTGGTGCGTTCGTCGGGTCGCATCACGAGATCTCAGTTCGGGGCGAACCACTAGTGTATGTATGTTATGTATGTATCTATGGATGTATGTATGTATGTTTGTCTGGATCTGCATGCAATTTGGTAAGTCTATAGCTTGTACTTGAGAAATTTACTGGTATATATGAGTTAAATCGGATAAAAAATTATTAAGATATGGGGTTTTTTAAGGAAGTTAATAATAAAAAAAGTTGTATAAAAAAATCAAATTACATATGTCATATGAAAAGGCTTCGTTTGAACATTCTAAAATCATTAAGATAACCAACAATCCAAGAGCTCCCATCTCTAAGAGTTTCGTTCAGATCCAGGTTCACTACCAGTCAGCCAGTTCCTTTGCTTTTTTTTTCTTGAAATAAATAATAAATAACTCAGTTCTCATAAAATGGCCAAGGTCTGTTCAACGGATCTCTACATTAAATAGGCCAATTCAGTTGAAACTTGGTTACCATACTAAGATAGTACTACTTTAAATTTCGGAAACTTTGATTCGATTTGCACTTGGTAGGTCGATAGGTTGTAGGTACTTGAGAAATTGATATGAATTTATATGGGTTTATGAATTTAATCGGACAAGGGTTATTGAGATATGGGGTTTTAACAGTGAGCAAAAAAAAATTGTTATAAACCAAGTAAGGTGTCTTATGAAAGGGTCTGGTTTGTACATCGCAATACCATGTTTATTTTTATTCCAATGTATGATTTTTGAGATACAATAGGTTACCTACCCCAAGTAGGTAGGGGGCAAGTGAGAGGTCAAATCTCGAGATAGGTATGAATGTAGGTAAGACTGGGCGGATATCACGAGATCTCTGATCTCATCTCATACAAAAGCAAGGTAAATTGATACACAGAATCGAATCAAACGGTCACTACGAACGAGACCGTACAAAATAAGCTAAATATAGGTACCTGCTATAAACAGAGTTCTTTAGAGAGCTTTATTTAGACCACAAATTTGACTCATTTGAGCAAGATCCTATCGGAGCACGCACACGCACATGACAGGCTTCCAAAGTCTACTCCTAGCTATACATATATAGGTATTTTTCAATTCCAATTTCCAGGCCAAATACCTGTTTTGACTTAAATTACACAAAGGTATTTAGACTATTGTATTGATCTATCTATCCACACGTGATTAACAAGACTTTGAGCTAGGCACCTTCTCTAAGTGTTTGTAGAGTAAATAGAAATGTTCCGAAAACTGAATGCCTAGGTGTTAACAAGACATAATGAGTTGGGATATTCAGTTTATTCTTGTTTCAATGAGGGTTCTGCTGCATGAACATCTATATTGCACCCACTACTAGGCACGAGGCCGTATGCCAATATTAATCTCAAACAATAACATTTATGGGAACCGCGGGAGGTTTTAAAAAAATTCCTACGTCAAATCAAAACGTTGACTTGAATAATTTTTCAGTGGCGAGCGATTAAAGCATCGATCGCATCACTGCAAGCCTATCACCAACGTGGGACCTCCTACCTACCGATGAGGATACATTAATATATGGGGTGATCGAGGAATCAAACATAAAGAATCGGTAGTCGCATCGCACACGAGGAGCTACTTCCCGAGGGTCGGCGAGGGTCAGAGGGTCGCTCCCTCGCGGCGGCGATCCTTCGCCGGCGCACCGCATCACTCATCACATCACCGAGACCGCTGACGTCCCGCCGGTTCGTGGAACACCTCCGACGGCCGTTCGGATATGAATTACCAAAATATGCAATGCGTGGCAGTACCAGCTGCACTAGCGGTCCGGGTGCATGCGGACGCGGGCTCGCACCGCTCAGCAGGGGCGCGCGCGCTCGCGGCGGGGCGGCGACACCGGCGCCGACTGTGGCGGCGGCATGCTGCGGGCGGGCGGGACGGGCGCGCGCACGGGACTGCCGCCGCCGCGCCGCCTGCCGCCTGCCGTCCCGCGCCGCCTGCCGTCCCGCGCCGTCGCGCCGCCAGTTCTCCTCTCCAGCCAGAGCACCTACTCCGCGACTGGTGCAACAACTGAACGCGCTGACGTGATGACGTCCTATAAACGAACTAAGTCCGAATATCGAAACGAACTGTTTAAAATGTAAGGCTGGCTGTACGGTTCTAACCCTATGCCACTTAGATGCGGGAGCTTTAGCCCTTTTTTTTGCGCTGGGAAAAATACGTTACGCATTCCCCCTGTAACGGTCCAGAATGACGTCAAGACCGTCACACAATTATTATAATGAAAATTAATTCACTTAAGGCGAAGACAAGAGCTAATGTGACTCTCGCTCGCACGTTTCGACATGTTGAAAGATATAAAATCACTAAACTCATTTTCGAAAAATCGCAATCAACCATTTTTTGTGCAATAACATTGCACACAGTTTAGTAAAAAAATCATTTTGATCGATACATGTTTTCCTACTCAAAAGTTTGCTTTACTAGTTTTCGTACATAAGCTAACTTTTAAGTAGGAAAACTTGTATCGATCAAAATGAAATTTTTACTAAACTGTGTGCAATGTTATTGCACACAAAATGGTTGATTGCGATTTTTCGAAAATGAGTTTAGTGATTTTATATCTTTCAACATGTCGAAACGTGCGAGCGAGAAGTTGTTTGATAGTTGTCAGCCCCTTAATTGATCGAGTGAGCGAAGCGAACGAAGATCTTAGTTTCAACTTGGGCGATTTGGCATTTTATGTATGTATGTATGTATGTATGTATGTATGTTTGTCTGGCGATAACTTTAGAACCGTTGATCCGATCTGCATGAAATTTGATATGTCGATAGCTTGTACTTGAGAAATTTACTGGTAAGTATATGAGTAAAATCGGATGAAGGGTTTTTGAGATATGGGGTTTTTTAAGGGGGCAAAAATTAA
Source organism: Chloroclysta siterata (assembly GCA_932294275.1). Lineage (NCBI taxonomy): Eukaryota > Metazoa > Arthropoda > Insecta > Lepidoptera > Geometridae > Chloroclysta > Chloroclysta siterata. The sequence continues at coordinate 8,433,770 of OW028595.1, forward strand.
AAAAGTTACATAAAAAAATCAAGTTACATGTCATATGAAAGGGATTTGTTTGGACATCCCAAAACAATTTTTACTTTTTTTTTGAGACGCTCGGTTTTTGAGATAAAAAAATAAAAGTTAAATTAAGATAACCAGCGATCCAAGAGCTCCCATCTCTAAGAGTTTCGTTGACATCAAGGTTTTTCTACTGGTCGGCCAGTTCCTTTGCTTTTTCTTATTTTTTTTCTTGAAATAAATTAAGGAGATACTCAGTTCTCATAAAATGGTGATGACGACCGGGTCTGATGATGGAGCCAAGGTCTGTTCAACGGAACTCTTCAATAAATAGGCCAATAGAGTTGAAACTTGGTTACCATACCAAGTTAGTAGATGGTAGTCAGAAAAAAGTCCAATGATAATGTTTGGACTTGCCTCTGACTACTACCGACTCAAAGTTTTGATGCGTTCGTCGGGTCGCATCACGAGATCTCAGTTCGAGGTGAACTACTAGTATTAAATTAAAGCAAAATATTTGAGGAATCATTCGCATGAAAAACAAGTACATACCTACATGAAATCATGCTCAATGATCATTATTCATGGATTAATACATCAGAAATAGTTAGAGGTCATTGGGCATTTTGACTCGAAATTGGCGCCCATTATTGAAATGTTGTTCGTTTTGAAGGGTTAGCGTGTACATTTCACGAAATGTTTTTATTTTAATCCAAATGTATGGGAAAACAAAGTTATGTGGTTCAACGCAAAAAGTTTATTTTTCCCAATTATTGATTTCCATTCATTACTATTGTTGAATCCAGTCACGCTATGTGCGAATGAGACAATAAAACATTTATTTTGATAAATCCCACTCTAAATGGAAGACATTTCAGCTATTACATCTAATTAGATAGAGATCGCAAATGACTTGACATCCGATTGGTTTTGATCGGGCTTTCAGAAACCGGCCGAAAGTATTCAAAACTATTATTGCTCCTGCATCCACGGCCGCCGTACCATTGGAAGTGGTATATCGCGTAATAGCGAGTGGCATATCGCGAGTGTGGTTCACTTCTTATCGTAGGAATAGAATCACCACCAAGGTTTTAGACGATGTCACGATTGATATTGATGATGTTGAACGTCCGATTTCAATAATTCAAGAAGTAATAGCTGCGGCGGCATTTCCATAAAAATTTTAAAATAAAAGAATACTTATTGTGACATAACTATAATAGCAGAACTACATATGCTGTCGCGGTACTTTTTATAGATAATGATGTGTTCTGCAAAGTCCTAGTACATTATTTTGTTCTAACATCAATAGTTTTCGCAGCGCAAGCGATATAAGGATTTTTAGGTCATTTTTTACACCTTGAATTACATTATTGGAGTTTTAGTAAGGATCCCTATTTTTTTTTAAATATAATATAGCCTATGTCATCCTTGAGTGGGGGTTAGAGGTATAGCTCATGATTGGTTTGTATCTTACTTGTCAAACCGTTTACAACGAGTAGAAATACAATATTATAATAACTACACAGGGGAAATAACTAATGTTAGGTCACAAAAAAATCATGTAACCCAATCAATACCACAAGGAAGTGTCCTTGGTTGTGTATTATTTTTGATATATATAAATGATTTGCCAAATATAATAAATAGTCATTGTACGTTATTTGCAGACGACATATCAATCGTAATGCCATATAAAAATAATAGTAATAACAACTTAAATGTTCATCTTGACTCTGTTATATCAAAAATTGTTGAATGGCTGTTTGACCATAACCTACTAGTTAACTTAAAAAAAACCAAAATTATGCAGTTTAAACCTTATCAAAAATTACCATTACATATTGACTATATAATTAATAACACAAATATTAAGATAGAATCCGTGAAAACTTATTCATTGTTAGGAATAAATATAGATTGTAGTATAAACTGGAAAGAACATGTCAAAAAAGTTGCGTTAAAGTTATCAAGATTTACTTATGCATTAAATGAACTTAAAAGAAACACAGACAAAATAACTGCCACTTGTGCATATTATGCTTATGCTCATGCCTGGCTTCACTACGGCATAGTACTTTGGGGTAATAGCACCGACATCAATAATTTATTTGTATTGCAAAAGAGATGTCTGAGAATAATTCAGAACTTAGACATAATGGAAAGCTGTAGACCTTATTTTAAAAAAGAAAAAATATTAACATTACCATGTATTTACATTTATGAAGTTTGTCATTTTGTAAGAACTAATTTAAACCTATTCCCGCAATACTCACGACCCCAAAACCTTAGACCACGAAATAGGCTAGCTCGACCTACTTCAACATTACAAATGATACATTCTGGACCGTATGCAATGTGTGTGAAAATATATAATAAAATTCCTGATAGCATTAAACAAGAATATAATGTTAAAAAGTTTAAAAATATTTTAAAAAGGTTCCTAACTGAAAACTGTTACTATTCATTACAAGAATTCTTAACAGATTCTTATATTAATTAGACTAAGTACAATTACATATTATAATATAGCGCCCCTAGTGGAATATTGCTGTGCCCTAACAGGGTTTATGTTTGAAACAAACAATGTACCTACCTACTTTAAGATCCATATGTAACAACATAAGTGCAATAAATGATTCTATTCTATTCTATTCCTTATAATATCCTTATACATATAATGTAGCTTTCCAATGGTGAAAGAATTTTTCAATTCGGTTCGGTTCGGTAGTTTCGGAGCCTATTCAATGCAAACAAACAATCAAATTTTTCCTTTTTATAATATTAGTATAGAAGTATAGACTTACCCGCGGCTTCACTCGCACACGTTTACTTTAGAATACTTACAAATAAAATAATGGTTTATTGATATGATTGGCAAAATCTTTAATAAAAAAATGCATTTTGCTTCCCGCTCGGAACGCTCTTGAGCCACGACATTTTGATGTTGCTGCCTCTAAAATACTTCAAAAGCTTGAATTTTAATTAAAAAAAATATTACGGAATATAAAGTTCAATGTAAACTTACATCCCTCAAGAATTTTGAAAAATCCTTCCTTAGTATTGCTTCCGTATTCCTATTATGACGTAGGCGTCCAGCCTATACGAAGAGGAATACGTGTGCGAAATTTTAAGTTTCTAGCTCGGGATTCAATAGATTTTATATATACATTTATGATATTTTTTGCAATTATTATTCTCATATTATAAATGGTAAACCATAAATCATTTTTAATCCACTTTTATAGGACTATTGGTGATTGATGATGATGGCTAGTTTTGCGGAGGCAGTTGTTCTCCTCGCCTGCATTAGGTCGCTAACAACCGATGGAATTAATTTAGGTCGAAGCCTTATCTGATCGCGTCCATCAGACGAGAGCCTCACCAGGCACTAAAGACGTATCGTAACAAACTTGATAGTCCAATAGCCTCTCCATGAAGCCTGTGGGCCAGACAATCAACCGGGGCTTCATATGATAACATCGACTATATCATCTCATAGAGGTATACGTACCTACAGTACATACTTACTTCTTTGGCGGAGATCGACATCTAAAGTTTTGATATCAATTATTGACCTGTAGCGTGAAAGCTTTATGAAATAACTAGTGGCTTCCCGCGGCTTCGCACGCGTTGAAGTGGTGAGCCGTGATTGAGCCACAAACATCCAAACATCGTAACTTTCGCATTGATTTGTATATTATTAGGGTAGGATTTTAAATACCTACGTAGGTATAGTAGATACCTATAGGTGTACATTACCTATATTAGGTAGGTAGGTATAGGTACTGAGCTTAGCACAAACATGACAAATACAACAAAGACAACCTTACACGGAAAATATGTACTTATTTGTTCCTAGTTTCTACCCAAAAAACAAAGGAAACGAAACAGCTTCACGACTTTGATCACCAGGCACGATAGATACCCTCAGATCTCTTCGTACCAACTCAAGATTCCCGTTTTTAGAATGTCCCTTACAGAAATTGACGTTGTATCCTTTTTCTTGAGCGCAACGAAGGAGGGTACCGTTTTAGGGGTTGTTTTCGAAAATCAAACCTTCTTTTTATTCTACGCGTTAAAAATCTCCCATACAAACCTTGAAACTTTGGCAGTCTTTTGCAACCTTTAAAAACCCTAGTTTTAAAATATTGAAAACGTGATTTTAAATTATTTATTGTTGTAGCGCGCCATCCTTACATTCTACCGGATACAGGAAATATGGGTGGACCACGCGACCGTAGCGACAAGTTCGCTTTACGGGCGCGTTCATTAAACTCTGCGACTACTAGCGCCACCTCGCGTGACGCGAGACGCGTTTAGTGATTTTTTATCTTTTAACATGTCGAAACGTGCGAGCGAGTCATATTAGCTCTTGTCTTTGCCCCGGCGTAGCACCTCGTAGAGCGTGCTACGCGTCGTAGTGCGCTGGCGCTGCGCTGTACACTTTGCTACACGCCGTAGCACAAGCTACGAGTTACTTAGTTCTGAACTGTGTGTGGGAATTATTTAATTAAATGAAACCCAGATAGTTCATTCTATTAAATTGACATTTTGGCGTATGTTACTCAGGGATAATGTAGCATTCTAATGGTGAAAGAATGTTTGAAAACGGACCAGTAGTTTTTGAGTTTATTCGTTGCAAACATACAAATCTTTCCTCTTTTAACATTAGTATAGAGTATAGATATAAATACCAGCAACAGGACCGATCTATACGATATTTGATACAGCAGGACCCAAAAATATCCTTTAATCAATTTCGTGCATCGATTCAATGCTACAGTGCACGCACGTTTAGTTTTGACGAGCTCAGCACGGAACCCTATAGTTTGTGTAGCGCCAGGCAGTGTTCCAGTGTCCGGCGTCGCACAGCCCCGGTGCGCGTGTGTGTGTGCCGTGCGGCAGGACAGCATGCTCATAGCTACTGCAGCATGCAGCATGCAGCATACCGACGCGGCGGACCATTGCTATTGTTTATATATTTTTGTTTTCGTTCGACATGTTGAGAGTCGAGAGCCTACCGAATGAGAAACATTACGCTCGAGAGAGGGCTCCGCTGTCCGGAGCGCTCGCACACACACTCGCACACGAAGTGAAACATCACTTACATACGAATACAATCCTCCCTCCCTATTCATTCACTAGTCTATTAGGTATAATTAAATTATGTCACAAAACTCTCGATGAGTCTACTCGCGCTGGAACGGTCTGTTTTATACAACGTGTAACATAATACTCATATATACCTTTAGTATTCTTCAGGTCATGGCGAACAACTGAAGTTATAAGACTTTTGAAATTTCGAAGTTTTTCATTCTTGAAATGCCTTTTAAACTTTTCTCCAAAATTAAACTAACACAACATGACGCAGCCCTATTTACAGCTAATAAATAAATAAATAAATAATAATAATAAATAAATATTGGTAGACATTCCACACAGCACTATCTCGCCCCAAACTAAGCCAAAGTTTGTGATATGGAAACCAGATAGCTGATATAATACTTATATCCTTTTTTTTGTAAATACATACTTATACTAGTAGTTCGCCCCGACGAACGCATCAAAACTTTGAGTAGGTAGTAGTCAGAGGCAAGTCCAAACATTATTTTTGGTCTTTTTTCTGACTACCGGCTTCTAACTTGGTATGGTAACCAAGTTTCAACTCTATTGGCTTATTTATTGAAGAGTTCCGTTGAACAGACCTTGGCTCCATCATCAGACCTGGTCGCTATCACCATTTTATGAGAACTGAGTACCTTCTTAATTTATTTCAAGAAAAAAAAATAAGAAAAAGCAAAGGAACTGGGCGACCAGTAGAAAAACCATGATGTCAACGAAATTCGTAGAGATGCGAGCTCTTGGATTGTTGGTTATCTTAATTTAACTTTTTTGTTATATATAAAAAACCAAGCGTCCCAGAAAAAAAGCTAAAATTGTTTTGGAATGAATCAAACAAAGCCCTTTTATATGACGTGTGATTGTGTGACACTTGATTTTTTTATGTAACTTTTTTTATTTTTGCCCCCTCTAAAAACCCCATATCTTAATAACCCTTCATCCGATTTCACTCATATACTTACCAGTAAATTTCTCAAGTACAAGCTATCGCCTTATCAAATTTCATGCAGATCGGATCTACGGTTCGAAAGTTATGGCCAGACAAACATACATACATACATACATAAAATGCCCAATCGCCCAAGTTGAAACTAAGATCTTCGTTCCCTTCGCTCACTCGATCAAATATTATAAAATATTATATAACACCCAGACAGAAAACCAAAATCTACGTTCATCACACAAATGTTTGTTTTCGGTGGGGATCGAAACCACGGCCTACGGCACAGAAGGCAGAGCTACTTCCAACTGAGCTGTGAAGGCTGTCATAGCTGTTTTCTGACCTTTGATTTTGAACTGTAGGTAAAATAGGTAACTGCCACCAATTAGCAAACGGAAATAGCGTATTCAAGGTCACGTACACGTATAAATTATTCTATTGTATTTAAATTTCGATAACTAAGTAATCAAATTTTGCACCATCAAAGTACTCCAGTGCTTGGTGTGATCTCTTGGTTTTTGGCTTTATGTTACATGTTGTAGTAGGTAAAAAATTATTGAAAGGTTTTTTATTTTTAACAATTTCAATAATCAATAATGTAATTTACTTTTAACAATATCAACTTTCTATGGATAGTCTGTACCTTTGGCATGTACCTACTGATACGTAGGCTAGGTAACGTAGGTATTCGTGAAATGTGAGGGTGAAGCCAGTCGGGCCGGCCTACGTCTTCTCTAATATTAAAGTAGGCAGATCGAGCGCCGCTTTCACTTATTGCCTGTTATTTTATTTAGCTTCCGCAATAACACGCGTCGCGTCGTCCTGGTGCGATGCGGTGCGGAAAGTATCTATCAGCCTTCATTTTGTCAATTAACTATTCCTTGATAGAGATTAATAATAATGACTAAATACATTTATCTACACTAATATTATAAAGAGGAAACATTTGTATTTTTGTATTTTTGTATGTAACGAATAGGCTCAAAAACTACTAGCCCGATTTCAAAAATTCTTTCACCATTAGAATGCTACATTATCCCTGAGTAACATAGGCTATATTATATTTTAAAAAAAATCAGGGATCTTTACTAAAACTTCAATAATGTAACCCAAGGTGGAAAACAAAAACCTTGCATCGCGTGCGCTGCGAAAACTATTGAAGATAGAACAAAATAATGTACTACGATTTTGTAGAACACGTCATCATCTACAAAAAATGTCGCGACAGCATATGTCTAACTATTATAGTTATGTCACAATAAGTGTTCTTTTATTATAAAAAATTAATTGAAATGCCTCCGCTAGAAAAGGGTCTTTATTTGTACCTTGGTATTAATCCTTATCCAAATAAATCATTTCATAATTAAGACGGTTTCAATACCTATAGATTACTTCTTAAATTTTTCAAATCGGACAATTCATTCAAAAGATATGACGAAATTAAAAATGTTAAAGGGTCCACGGGTCACGCGCCGGGTGCGATTTCACTCACTCAAGGAGAAGCGCGTGCAAATGTATGAAATAAGTAGACGCGAGGCTCGAACCCACAGTCTAAGTTTATCCTAAAATGTTCAAAAAATTTATGACCACCCATGCGAAGCTGGGACAGGCCGCTAGTTTCTAATAACTTAGCTAAGCCATCCAATTGTTAGCAAAAACATTGGTTGGTCGGTAGACATCCGAATAGGAACGTACTATCTAACAGCACGCCAGCCGGGAATTTTACACTACAGCAAGACCTCTAGGGCGATCAACTGTTCAAGTCCGGATATGAGAGGCCCGCGACCCGAGGAGCGGACGGGGTCGCGGGTCGCGGGTCGTGGCGAGATTGGGATGATGAATGGCCTCTGGCCGCGTGAACATGTCCCTGCCCATCCGTGTCCTCTGTGATCTTCTTTCCTGGATTTGTAATTCGACTTAGTATAAAATTGATTATTAGCATTGAAGATGTACTTACCTAAACTATAATAACATTGATAACAATTATACAATTCTGAAGAAATCCCTTATAGATATATTTACATGGGTGACTGCCGTGTGAGCGCTTCCATGCTTCGAAGGTGTAGCTCTAAAGGTCGTTGAGGCATGACGAAGGCCATCCCGCGCGCCGGCGCCGGGCGCCATGCCTTCCGTCCGACGCATATAGTATAACTACGGATGCATTGTAAACTGTGTACAATTACTAATGAATGGCTGTTGCAGGATCCGCTAAATAATCTGTAAATTTTATTATTAGAACGTTGACTATATTACCTATTAGCGGGTGCCCGCGACTTCGTCTGCGCAGGATTAATATTTCGCCGCGATAAATTAATTATTAATACCTACGATATGAGAAATATGGAATGTTGAATGAATGTTTTCCCATCGCCACTTAAATACTTAGGCCGACCGCCCGCCCCCGTCACAAGAATATTACTTATTATTGATATGGTTGGCTTACTCGTCGATCGCACGGTATTGACGAGTAAAGAGTTGGCGATAGTACGTTTGTATCTCATATCCCTGCTAGCTTAGGTATAGTCGCATCCAAAGGCACTCCCGGAAATTACCCCCTCCCCCGCAACTCTCATGGCCTCCGTCGTGCGATACATTCAGGACACGATCCATCGTTAAGCTTATCTAAAAGCTGGTGGCCATAACCAAACAAATAGGATACACAATAAAGTGGAACCTTTTATAAGAGGTTCCATTTATCTCTATCGGTCCAAATGATGTGCAGCGCTCGCGGCCGCCGACCCGGGCGCTGCCGCCCGCCTGGTGGTGGTCCCTCGGCGCGGGCGGGTCGGCGCCTATTGCATATCTGTCTGCTGGTTATGCACCTCACATGAATAACTGATGCTAGCCTGCGTAAAGAGCTGCGAGGACGGGGTTAACAAGTAGGTACCTACCTCGAGCGGCTTTAACTTAAATATCCAGCACTGGTTGTGCTTTGAGTTCGATCCCTCATGGAGGTGAAGATGCAAACAAATTCGAAATGTACCTATTGTTCGTGGCACACCGATTTCAAAGCATATTAAAACCTATTTTCATTTAGAGTGCACAAGCTTGCCACAGGTGTGCGTTAGGGCGGATATTCCACCGCACACACACACATAAAAGTTTGTAAACGTGCTGAGAAAAAACTCGAGCGCGATTTTGTAAGCTTTAGACGGAAGCTGATAACGTAGTGGGTTTTTATGACTCGCCGTGTGAAGGTAAATGTTTTTATGACTCGCCGCGTGAAGGTAAATGTTTTTATCTTGACACACCTACCAATATGAAAGCGATAACGCTTTATGCGTTGGAATGAATAATAAACAAATACGTAATCCAAAACACATGCATGATGTGGGTACCTGTGCGATTATTATTCATTTTAATTGTATGTAGTACTGCTTATTTTCTACATCCTTTTAACCGAAAACTCCATACTTATAAGTTTCTCACAAGGTTTATTGGCTAAAGGTCTCGACAGAATAACAGCGCCTAAATATTAGGATAGTGGTGAGGCATACGCTGAGTCGTCCCTTTTGCTGCTGCAGCAACAAACACTTTCTATCTTGCGTTTATCTATTTCGTTGTTTGTATTTAAATTTACTTTTATTGTGTTTTTTTTTAATACAACTAGCTGATGGAAAAAGCAGATGGCCCACCTGATGTTAAGTGGTAACCATCACCTATAACAAAGCATTGCCTCGTAGGTAAGTCTCGCGTATGTGTGTTTTATAGCCAATAAATGTGTGTCCAACTGCGCATTTTTTTACGATTTCGATATTCACACGCAACGTTTTTGGATACAATAGTGGTGTAGGTACAAGTTTTGTCGGAGGCACCGTAGATACATGTCACCTAGGTATACAACGTGTGCAATGACGGTGCATCTCTATGTTCTTGTGACATCCTATGGCGGAACTGTTGAAAGAAATAGCAAATCCCTGCCTCGTCCCCGCCCCCGCCTCCGCCGCCGCCCCCGCGGGCCGACAGCCTGAAGCAACGCGCCCACCGGAATCGGAAGCGATACCCGATAGGTAGCTAATTCACGATTCCGCAGGAAGTGCGGGTCGCGTCTATTATACGATATTATTATTTAATTTCTTTACCGAGGCTATCGATGTTATATAACGTAGAAGTAAAAGTAGTGATTCGGAGGTAAAACTCAATGTGGTAATCACATAATTATCATAACAGCAGGTGCGCTGTGCGTCGGAAGTCACCGCGCGGCGCCTACAGCCACAGACACCCACTGGAGGCAGGTACCCACATACACGGCCACTTCAAATGGTAATCTTGCGATTGTTTTCGAGTACCATATTCATTCGACGGCGAAAGGCAGAGGCAGAGGCCGAGGCGGAGCGGCTGGGTGCCAATATTTAGATAATTTGTAAAGATTGCAGGAGCGTGTCGGCCGCTGCGGGCGCGGTTAACGGGAAGAATACCAAATAAGAGAGAGGTAAAGGCTTTAAGGGCTCGTTACATTATGCATGGAATTTGTGAACCCGGAATATGTAGGTAGGCGCGGCGGACTGAATAAATCGGGACTCTGATGTCGACCGTATAAAAACGGGAAGCTGCGGACCGACATCGCCGGCGTCGACCTTGCGGCGTCGAGGTCGCTTGTGTGTCGCGTCTTATTTTGAGTTCTAGTCTAGCAAATATTTATATCTACATCTACACTAATATTATAAAGAGGAATCTAAGTAACATAGGCTATATAATATTTTCAAAAAAATCAGGGATCCTTACTAAAACTCCAATAATGTAACCCAAGGTGGAAAACAAAAACCTTACATCGCGTGCGCTGCGATAACTATTGATGATAGAACAAAATAATGTACTACTATTTTGCAGAACACGTCATCATCTACAAAAAATGTCGCGACAGCATATGTCTAACTATTATAGTACATGTAGTAGTATGTAGTATTATGTCACAATAAGTGTTCTTTTATTATAAAAAATTAATTGAAATTCTTTTATTCTTTTATATTATTCTAATTCTTTTATACATATAATTCTTATTAATTTTGACGTAGCATCACTACGTCGCGGCGCGGCGGTCGCGTGGTAGCAATTCCGTAGCAAGCGTAGATAGCTAGTGTGAACTGAACTAAACTGCAAAAAACTACCCTAATGAAAAATAATATATTTGTTAAAAATTATTTTAGTTAGTGGTTTGGTGTACGCACGGATTTATTAAAATCGATAGAATTCATAATTTTTACCACAACTGTCACTCCTGTCCGTTGTCCGTCCGTCAGCGCCGCAACTCGACCAGGGAAGGTGATAGGGAGGAGGGGTGGGCAGGCGGGTAGTGACTCTCGAGGAAGCGCGCGGAGGGCACTTCACTCGAGCATCCATTCATAGGCGTATTACCGATAAAATATATTCGCCTCCTTCGACACGACATTTAATATCAGACGACAAAGTTCCCTAAAAGTACAAAATATATTCACAGTAAAATAAAAGCTGCTTCTTCGACGTCGTCCCTTCGATTACAACGATATAGAAGAGTTATTGTGCACGCAATATGGCCGCCTCGCTCTCCCGAACTTATCTTCGTACGATAATAGCCGTGATCCGCAACTTCGGCGAATCACTTTCTAGTTCTCCGTGCGTTCTGTTACGTCACTCCTCGCATTGCGATAATGTACCTGGTATTATGGTAGTGATGACTTCATGAATAAAATAAAAAAAATATTGCATACATGATCTCTTAAAATCCAGCTTCAGCGGTATCTTGGCACGCGCTCAAAGCAGGTCTCGATGTTTTCCAGTGAATTGGAGGCATTCACACTCCGAGTGGAGAGTGCGGGACGAGGACGAGTGAAGCCGCGCTAACGAGGCTCTGTGCGCCGCGCTGTGGTCCCGCGGCGCACAGAGCCTGGAGTGCTAGGCCAGCTGCAGCCGCGACCACTAACTACGTATTGACAGCCGCTAAGTGGTGTCTCGAGCGGCGCAGAGACCGCCTCTTCACGCCGCATACAGCTCAGCCGGCTTACACACCTGTACCGTGGCGTCTGTGGCGGTGACACTCGACCAACCTACCTCGTTTTATCCAAGTTTACGCTTACTACAACTCTGGCGGCCAGGCTTCCACATAGGTGTTATCGTATCTAACTTGAAAAAAATTAACATTACAAAATTATGTATTTTATATGGTGCCAGTGCCACCGCTAGCTATATGCTCGTTATAAAACTTAAAACAATAATACTTAGGTCTTAGAATATTGTGAAACAAAAAAAGCAATCGACAGCAAAGCTTTCGAAATACATAGTTATCATGTCACTATCACTACTATAGTCAAAGTCAAAGTCAAAGTCAATAGGTATTTATTCAATAAAATCACAAGGATCACTTTGAAACGTCTTAAAGCTAGGTGACTCTAGGTGCCAGTTCCACGCGACCAAAGCCTAGAAGAACAGGCAACAAACTTACGGCTTGGTTCCTATCGTTCTTTTGTATGATCCTTTTACAATGTAATATAATATATTATTGAGGTTAAGTGAGGCGTAGGCATACAGAAAAAGGTAAACATAATCAAATTTATAAGACAGCACACGCTACGCTTCAAACTAATAATACCTAATGCATAAAATTAAATACAATCTATTAAATCAGAGAAAAATAAAACACACAATAGTAGGTACAGTACAGACATTGCAGACATGTTAGGTGCCGATGGGCAGAGCGACCGGGACATCGGGCCACGCACTTTTATCATCAATATAGCTATCTAAAGTATAATAAGCTTTACTTATTAGATTATTCTTAATGTATGCTTTAAATTTTCTAATAGGAAGCCCAGTGGCACTTTCTGGAAGTTTATTATAGAAGCGTATACCGTTCCCCATAAACGAGCCATTTACCTTTTGGAGTCGAAATTTAGGAATACATAATTTGTTTTTATTTCTAGTTTTAACGTTATGTGCATCACTCTTTTTCTTAAAGCTATCTATGTGTTTATGAGTGTATAATAGATTTTCATAAATATACTGTGAAATTACTGTGAGAATATTAATTTCTTTAAATCGCTCCCTCAATGATTCGCGTGGTTTCATTTTATAAATGGCACGTATCGCCCGTTTTTGAAGTACAAATATACTTTGTATATCAGCAGCTTTCCCCCAGAGCAAAATACCATAAGACATTACACTATGGAAGTAGCTAAAATATACTAGCCTAGCTGTAGCTTCATCTGTAAGCCATCTTATTGTGCGAACTGCGTATGCAGCCGAACTCAGTCTACCAGCAAGTGATTTGATATGTGGACCCCACTGCAATTTTGCATCAATATTAAGTCCTAAAAAATATACTGTACAGGTAGTTCCTCTGTGGTTCAAACTATGTGATCTGTGAGCAGTCTTTCGCGGAGGCGTTTGTGTGTGGGTGTCTGTATGTAGGTAGGTACATGTGTACGTGTGTGTGTTGCGGCAGCTTAGCAGACGCGTCCTTGCAGCGCTAATGAAAGCGAATGCGAGAACATTTGTTTCAGTTGTCTAGAATACGTTCACTCCGCGCACACCGCCGCGTCGCGCCGCCGCCCCGCCCCACCCCACCCCGCCGTTTACAATACAACGCAATTAGACGGCATATAATAGGTACAAACTAATGTTTCATACTGATAGAAGGCCATACCTCGATGCATATCTAGAGGTACATACTTTGTAAAAAAAAAATATATTAAAACCAAGTTGTTTCGGGCGAATGTATAGCTCAACATCGGGAACGGATAAAGCTGACGACGAGAAGTGGAGAGCCCACTAGTACCTACTAGCACATCGAGGGCCCTTGTGTTGGGACTCTTCGGCGGGATAGAGGCGAGTTGCCGCATCACGTCCTAGTGGGGAACGTAGCGGCGATCGATCGCAACGATTGTTGATTATCCGGGACCTCTCCGACGATCAGTTAAAGCTACTAGTTACTACATCAGTTGATTCACGTCAATAAGTGTCTCGATCCATAATAAAAATAGTGTCTGCTCTACTTAGGCAGGTGCCTACTTATATTTTGTCGGCTATAATTAACTCCATTGAGTTTCATTCACGTGAAACACAGTGTTTTATTACCAATCGATTGTAAATTGTACACTTACAATCGACTGTCGTGTAATCGTAGAACTCGTGTTGGTAATCGATCAAGAAGCAAGGAAAGGTTTATAGGTATTTTTCCAGTAGTCTTTTTTTTGCGGTAAGCATCGTAGCTGATACGAGTGAATGAGTCCCTTCCTATGTTCCGACACAATGGCACTATCCCTTTTGTGCTCCAATTTCCCGCCCTTTGTGTCCTTTCAGGCAATCGGTCACGAACACAAAGCGAGCTGTTCCTACGTCACCGAGCACCGCACAGAAGACACCTGAGAACGACACTGACGACACCTGAGCACGAGGCTGACGATTTTTGTTTTTGTTTTTTGTATCGTCAGGCCATTTTTGTATGGAGACTCCTCTATGGAGAGTCTCCGTAACTCAGACTCCGGGTACTGAGCGAGCGAGGCAGCGCGCGTCCCCGCGGTGTCGATGTCGCGTCGGCGAGGTTTCAGGTGTCGTGCAATTGAAATTAGCAGACATTTTTCTAATCTAATACAAATTTTGAGTTGTACAATGTTTAAAAATTCAAGTTTACTTTTAATTTCTATACATACAATGTGATGTTTAAATATTGTATTGTTTAAATATTATACGAACTATGCTTAGAAATTAAAGTTTACTTTTAATTTCTAAACGTTGTAATTAAAAATTATTGTCATAGTCGATATGTAATGAGAAGAATGAAAAATTGTTTTGGCAAAGGACTCCTTGGAAAAGCTCCTTTATATTGTGAATCAAATCAATCAAATATTCATTTATTTTGAACACAAACATAAGATCACAAACAATAAAAACAATGCAAATCGTTGAACAGCTGCAAAAAATATTACAAATATGGGTAAAACTGTCAGTATTTTGTAGCCGTTGTTTACATTTTTATTTTTATTTTATTTATAATGAGATTCGCTACGAACCAGACTAGATAATCTGTGTCCCGGTTCACAGCGCCCGCCGTCGGATGGCAGTTAAATAATAACGTAAAATTTTGAGTAATGTGTGTATGTGTAGGTATGTAAAGTATGAGGGTGTGTTTGTGTGCGAGTGAGTGTGTGTCTGAGGGTTCTCCTGACAATGCAAGTCTCTGAAGAGTCAAGGTTAGACAGGAGATCTCTCATGCGTGTGCGTTAGTGCGTGTGAGGGTGTGTTTGGGGGTGTGATTGTGTTTGATGAGAATATAATGTCTGGATACAAAGGATAGTACTATAATTTTGTGTGAGTGTTAGAAGGATGTAAAAGTATTATTATTAGTTATTTTAGTACTATAAGAAGCGCCCAGTTATATTACTTTGTTATTGAAAATAGGTTTTCAGTATCATCATAAGATTTACCCTGCAGCCACATCTTTACTGTGTGCTTACAGTTGGCCAAGTTTAACGTGTTGATTGATAAAGTTTTATTTAATTTGTTGTATAGAAATATAGATAAAAATTCAAATTGATGCTGCATAAATTGATTAAATATTATACGTACTATGCTTAGAAATCAAAGTTTACTTTTAATTTCTAAACATTGTAATTAAAAATTATTGTCATAGTCGATATGTAATGAGAAGAATGAAAAATTGTTTTGGCAAAGGACTCCTTTATATTGTGAATGTTTCCGCCGTGTGTCACCGGACTGGCCGCGGGTCGGCGATGCCGTCGGACGCCGGTCGGCGGCGTCGCGCGACACGCCTGCGACGCGCGACACCTCTGGCAGAAAACGTCGCGAGGGCGCGGCAGCGGCGGTGGCGGGACTTGTTAAACTTTCATCATCATACCGGCAGAGTTAAAGGCTTGTTATACAAGTTTGGCGCTTTTCCGCACCCGCAACGACCGGTAAAACTAAATAAACTAGTTAAAACTTTGCGTTTACACCCTCATATTTGTGTTTTAACGTTTCTGCAATAAAGCAAGAATACATTTCGTAGGCTTCTTTCTTATCTGATTTGTGAGTCTCTTTTTACTCTTTTTAACCGGGTTATGTGTTTGGCGTCTATACCTCTATATGTATCTATCCTTCGATATTTTCTTTATAACCACGTAGCATACAAACGGCTGGGAGGATTTTGTTGATTGAGGTATCAATAGATTTGTCTCAACTGCCCGAGTGTCCTAGGATACTGTGGTGTCTAGCCTAGTCGCGCTGGCAACACTAGCGACATGCTGGGCACACTGGCTTGGACGTCGTGGCCGGGCGGATGGCATAACCTCGTATAATAATATATTTGTGTTTGATTGGATCTAAAGAATCCCACAAAGTGGCGACTGAGGAGAACGCTCCAAATACCGGTCATGTAAATAAAGGCCATGCAATAAGTGTCATCACATCAGAGACGACGGAAAGGCTATGTAATTAATCTCATCAGAAATGATGTAAAGGCCATGTAATTAATGTCATCAGAGATGATATAAAGGCTATGTATAATGTTATTAAAGATAACCAAAAAGCCATGCAAGAAATATTTCATCAGAGATGGAAAACAAAGCCATGCATTTAATAAATGGTCATCGGAAATGACAAAAAGGCAAAAGAAATGAAAAATCATCAAATGCACTGTGTGTGATCACATGTGACAATATAATAAAAATTAAAGGCCATGAATAATTCATATTTCTTAAATATGCATCGGAAACTGGATCACAAACATACTTAATAACACTTAGCTTTTGAGTGTTTTAGATAAAATGAAATTTATTTATTTAAAATCGTTAACAAACATTACAGTATTTTATTAAATTGGGTTTATGTTAAACATTTGCGATATTTCATGTTCGAACAACATTTGTACCCAAACTAGAATAACCCTGTGTTATAGTATACCAATGCCAGGTGTGGCAGGCAAAACACAGGAAGATTATTGGGTATTATCTCGATTTCCGTTTCATTTGTAACATTCTATATACTTACCATTATCATTATAATTAATCTACTGGGTGGGTATAATCTACCTCGTTGATTATTCGTAGTGGTTGCTTTACTGTCAAAAGTTTATATGTGTTGTGAATTTCACAATTTATAATAATATTACCGCATCTTTAGAAAGAAATAAAAATATTTGTTCCGTAATAATAAAGAATATCAAACTACCTCCCATTATTAAAATGTGAGTAGGTATTATGTAACAAGAAATTAAGAAGAAACTTAACCTACACAAACACGGCAATGCAACTGTTAACAGTTGATAACGCCACGAATATGCATAAATATGCACGAATACATAATATAATTAAATGCCTTGACAATTTATTCTAATTATGTTATTATAACTCTGCTAATATAATATATGTAAGATAGACCATCATCATTTACAGCAAACAAGGCGGTAAAACCCACTCGGGTACGAACACTCCAAAAATCGACCGACCTGCTTGGTAGCTATTATAAATACTTACTATATACTTATACTATCAATAGAATGGTAATCATAACTGCATATTTTGTTCAGAGATTTTTGAGCTACCTACCTACATTGTAGAACACTATATAAATTCAAAACAGCCATACGTAAATCAAACTGTTTAAAAAGTGGTTGATCTATTTAAAGAAACGTCGACAGCATTTACGAAAATAAAATAAAGGTTATTTATTTTCTAAAAAATAATAATTACAGGAATGATGGAAACAAAAGCAGAAATTGTGTTAGTAGGAGTTTGCATTCTGTAGCTACAGCAGCAAAAGAGACTTGTGCCTATGTTCAAACATGGTGTATGGATGGAACATCCACGTAAAAAGTAAAATTATTGTACCGATGCCTATATACTTAGGTAGAGACAGTCATACCTCACTATATTCTTGTATTTCCTGGATGATTGATAGAGAATGCTATTAGCATCAATTTTATGTGTGAAAGTAAGTACCTATTAAATAACCTATCTGCTTATCACAAGCCAATAGAACATTCAACCTGCCTACCTTGGTATTTATTACTAAGTGAACTAAATGAAGATTTATAATAGACATTAATATAATAATCAAGTAAACAAAAGGAAAAGAATTACATTGGTTTAACTAAACTTGACAAAGTACAGTTTAAAAACTGGTTTTGAATAGAAATAAAATAACAGTAATACATAACAATTAAAAATAAATGTTTGAGCAACATTTTGATAGAAATTGGTATTTTACCCTGTTTTATCTGATAATGGAGAAAAAGTACTTTTTATCTCTACTAAAACTTAACTTTGGCCTTGCACACAGTTCTTAATGTGTCACTAAGTAAGTTTTTTAATGTGTTGTATGATTTTGATAATGTTGATAAAATCTACTGGTCACTCAGACTGGTAGTGAGCAACTGTAAAAAGAACGTACAGACTTATAAAAGTTACTAGACTCTTTGAAGGCATGAGACATCTAATGAACAAGCTGAATATATCAAAGCGTGTCTTCTTCTGGTAAGGATTCTACCAAAAGCTATATCAACTGTATTAATGAATTGAACCTATATCAATACCTTAGAGTCATATAGTATATTGACTAAGTGTACATACTACCATTATTACATTAGAATAAGGGTGATGATGGTGAATAAATAAATTATGTTACTTATTTACCTAGGTAGGTACATACTTAAAACAAGGTAAAATTACTAAGTACAAGAAGTTCAAAGAGATAATAGGTTTTATTATGAAAATTTAAACATTGTACCTATCTTGAAAGAACCTTGGTTTTCCATGATATGTCTGTTAATGGTCTGAGAGTGAAGAGACAAAATATGAAATCTAGATCTTCATCTTTGTTTTAAATGTTTACGTCTTTTCACACCCCCTGCTTGGGCGGACCTATATTCACCTTGAGTGTGTTTTAGGTACTATCTAAAATACTTCATATTTGCCGGCTGCAGTAGGGGCGATGGAACCTGACCTAAGTATAATCTATTTGATACTGCCATGGATACCTAATGAAAGTTATACATAGCCTAGAGAACATTATCAATTGGATTGGTGGTAGATTTGGTCAGTTCTTATACCTACATACCCCTAGTCCCTAGCTGTTCTAAAGGTCCTGTATAAACTTGTAAATTTTGGTGTACCTGCCTATCTGGAAAATGGGGGGTATCTGAGTAACAGAATCAATCAGTGATTACATACTTCAATGGGTTAGGTAAATTGATAATAATTGGGTAATTAGAGACTGCTTCAAAATATGATCGATTGTATCCGCACGGATCTTGGATCAGACCGGTGGATTGACCTCTTCTTGATGTTATGTACCTATTCCGGCAAGAACTAGATTATGCTAATCAACACAAAACAAACGCCAAGAGCTGAGATGTTCTGCCTGTTGAATTCTTCTTCTTCTCTCAATTTATGGCTCCTGTCCGTCATTCGACAGACAATCATGCCAGTGTCAAGTGATTTGTATTGAATACTTTTTAGTCAAGTCAGTCCATAGTCAAGTGGGCCATCATTTGTTTCGAAGAAAATGGTAGCGGTTTTCTTCAAAACATTAGAAACATTTTCGGTCAAATCAGGATATCATATATACAGACACTTTCATTCCAAATGCTTAAACTTTGTGCTAAGACCTCAAGTAATGTTGGTTAAAATGCCACCGAAATTACACAACACAACTCAAAATAACACTAGAAAAACCTTAGACGCAGATGAGAAAAATAATTAAAATGAAAAAGCTATGTTGCTTCCCAAATTGTCAGAAAACGAATCGCCTGTTCAATTGAATTGAGCTATGAAGAAACTACTAGGAACCAAGTTAGGCTAAATTGTTCTTTCAGCTTACTAAAGAGGTTACATTCAAATTTGAAAACGACTGACAAAATCAATGTTATGATAATGATATTATTCTATTTCTATATAAAATCTGTTGTGCATCAGACAAGATTTATGAGTTATGAAGAATTATGCTTTTATTCTTGTAGAAATATACTAATACGATGAATTTGAAATCTATTCGTTCAATTATTAAATATGTAAATGTACCTACAAAAATGTTCATGTTAATATTAACAATTAAAGCATCTTTCATGCTGATACAATGTAAGAACTTTTAGATTTAAACCAGCAAATAAAAGTAACAAGAGGTGAAATCGGCATGATTTCTATATGATGTCTCACCCAACTATTTTAACTAGTTTCCTTTTAGTATAGTTTATTGAATATGAATTGTAAAATTCAATCAAAGAGCACGAATGGATTGCCTTGACCACAGATAACCAAATATTAGTGCCTTGACTAACCTGTAAGTTCTACCTGGGGCCTTATCCTCACTTCGAGCGAGATTATCTCACGATGGAGATGACGTCATATCTCGTTCAATAACTCGCTGACCTTGCGTCTCGCATGAACTTTGTATGAGAAAATTGGGGAGTGAGATGGTGAGAATGGGGATAAATAGTTTTCGAAGGAGATATGACGTCATCTCCACCGTGAGATAATCTCGCTCGAAGTGAGCATAAGGCCCCAGTAGTTTAACTTTTTGAAATTTTAAAATTCCATATGTTAATCAATGTTCAATACTAAAAGCTGCAAATTAATAGAATGGCGAACGGAACGTTCAACATTTTGAATCGGTCAAATTTTATTCTATTACCTGGTATTAGTTTAAGGTTAAGGATTTAAAAAAAAAAGGATAAGAGGAAGGAATATAGGTAGTGATAGTAAGAAGAAAGAGTTAATCAGTTATTATTTATAATACCTATAACTATTCCAAAATATTTGAAAATGTTAGTGTTGACTTAAAATGTTGTACCTATACTATAACTGTTATACAAACTAATTTTACTATTTATTTCATCGTGTTTAATCTTTGTTCAACCTATGCTACATTTCCAATAATTTAGGTACCTATGTACTTACATAATACAATATGTATTGAATATGGGTAAGTAAATAAGGAAATCAATGGTGACAATACAATCTAAAATGTAAGTAATAAATAATAGCGTTTGCAAAGAGCTACAAATGCTCCATTGCATCATGTGTGTTTTATACATTTTTGTGTACCTGTTTAAGTTGTGGTTTGCTTTGTTTATAAATGTGTTATATACAAAGTATAATAATATAAAGTATAAACTAATCCATAACTATTAAACTGTGCCTTATACTTTCATGATTACTGACTCTTTTACAAATATGGTTTACTGTAAGTGTTCTGAAATTTGTAAATTTTAATAAAGATGAGGATGTGGTGTCTAGCCTAGTCGCGCTGGCAACACTAGCGACATGCTGGGCACACTGGCTTGGACGTCGTGGCCGGGCGGATGGCATAACCTCGTATAATAATATATTTGTGTTTGATTGGATCTAAAGAATCCCACAGATACAAAAAGTTTCAAAAAATTCGGTGAACAGGAAAGCAGGAACAATATTCTTACACATGAAAAAAAAACAATTACACAATCATAGCCACATCAAAATCAAGAGAGTGATAGAGTGATTTCAAATAATATATTTGTTTTTAATTTAAGTTAAGTTCTCAAAGATTAAACCATAAAGCAAAATTCTTTAAGAGGCGTCAGTATAGGTACTGCTGGGACATAGGTACACGAGCCTCCGACTGCATGTGATCATTAAATTGTATCATTCGTCAAGACTTTTTTTAATAAAGATTTTATTGATGATAATGTGTGTTCTCGTACCTACCATTTTGGGACAGATGTTAGCGTGTGAAATTTTTTCATGATCGTAAGTCTGACAAGTTGTAGGTTAGTAGATATAGGAGTATTTCATAGAGGATGTCAGTAGGGGAAAATTCACTAATTCGAACTGTGTAGCGAGCGTGGTACTTATGATTTGATTGCGCAAAGCTGTGTGCTATCGAATCGGCTCCAAGTCATAGTTGCAGTTCCTGTGTTTAATTGTGAAGTGTAGATAGACAGGTAGGTGCCTAACTACCTAACAGAGTTACCGGAACCTGTCTCAAATTCATGCGATGCCGCATGCCGGGCCGCGCCCGAACTTGGCGGCGATAACGCCTCAGCCTTCATCTAACTCTCTCTGTGGCGAACTCCGACCAAACTGCAAATTCATACAAGTTTTGGTGCAAGTTGATGGACGAATTTGCTAAGAGGTACCTACCTAACAGGTTTGTGCTAAATCATGATCTGTTAGCGTTAGGTACTGCTATCGATATCTAGCTACTAAAGTGGAAGGTACCTATTTTAATTGAAGCCATTGTTGTGTTCATGATAGGTAAGTAAGTAACGAGAGCGCAGTTTCAGCATCAGCAGGTAAGTAGGTAGGCAGGTAGGGTCGCTGCACGATCGATGCCAATAATAAACACGAAGTCCCTCCCGTTGCTACGTCGTCGGTTGTTGTCCCACGCACAGCAAACAAACACGCGCGCTCGTGCTCGAGTAGATCAGTCCGGGGGAGGGTTGGGGAGGAATTTTGGTTTAAGAGGTGGTTCGAGAAGGACCACTTCTCAAATTAAAATAATGATTTATCCATACCTAACCAAAAACTTAACAAATAAGATATCAGTGCTCAGTGAGCAGTTTATTATAATAGAAACAAAAACAAAACCTTCCGAGTCTGAAGACCCTTTGACATTGTATTCATCATATTTTACGCTGATCCTCATCAGACCCAAGAGTCAGATACAGTAAAGAGTCCAATTTGCTAAGGTCGCTTCAAAGGAGGAGGGTGCCTTTGAAGCGACCTTAGCAAATTGGTCCTGTGTATTGTATCCGATGCAGGTCATTCTCAGACTGGTCATGGACCATGCAATTCAAATTGTTGGCACTGAAAACTTTTATCCAGACTCAGAGCTACGTTTTTCCAACTAAGAAACATAGATAAGAGAATCTCCTATCGCTAAACACCACAAAAACTATATAGCCTTCTATATTCGCAATTCTTCACAACCCGACTCTAACCTAACAATTACCTCCTGCACACATTTGTAAAAATTACGATCTTAAATAGTTGTGACTGTCAAAAATTAGAACGGGTGGGCTCCACAAAATACTTGGGAAATAAGCTTGATCTTTAATGCTTAGTCTTTCATGATATTCTTGGTCTTTCATGGTTTCTCAAGTACAAGCTATCGACAGTTAATATTATTTACCTATTCATAAATCTTAGTCATTCCTTCACCGTGATTCCCGATTAAGCCGATAGACCAAATCTTATAATTTATATCAGTGTAGGCTCCCCGGAAGTCATAATGATGGAATATTATAATGTGTTAATTAATTTATATATTTTAATTATTCTCATATTTATCTCATATCATACCATACCATATGTTCATAAATAATCTTCAAAAGATATACAAACAATAAATAAACATAAAATACCAACATAAAAATAATCAATAGCTTCAACACAACATAAGTACAATACTATTATACCATAGTTCTTTGAAGATACCAACTACTTTTAGTAACTACGAACTCAGATGGCTTCCTTCGATAACCGGTGTCGTAAACGGCTGCAGTTATCGTGGAAAGTTAAACTGGCGAATAGTTTTATTTTTTATCTCTATCTCTAATACTATAAGAATCAAAGTCCTGACTGACTGACTGACTGACTGACTGACTGACATATAGACAACGCACAGCCTAAACCGCTGGTCCTAGAGACTTGAAATTTGAGGAGTACATAGGTCTTATGGCGTAGAGGTGTACTAAGAAAGGATTTTTGGAAATTCAACCCCTAAGGGTGTAAAAAGGGATGAAAACGTTTGTATGAAAAATTGTATTCCTTGAACCTACAAACTTGAAACTTGGAGTACATATACTTCAAGACAAAAAAATAGGAAATACATTTTTAGTTTTTTAAAACTACCCTTAATTAGTGTGCTAAGGGATGTAAAAGTATGTATGGGAGTTTTTTGACCGCTGGTCCTAGAGACTTGAAATTTGAAGAGTACATAGGTCTTATGGCGTATAGGTGTACTAAGAAGAGGTTTTTGGAAATTCAATCCCTAAGGGTGTAAAAAGGGATGAAAACGTTTGTATGAAAAATTGTATTCCTTGAACCTACAAACTTGAAACTTGGAGTACATATACTTCAAGACAAAAAAATAGGAAATACATTTTTAGTTTTTTAAAACTACCCTTAATAAGTGTGCTAAGGAATGTAAAATATGTATGGGAGTTTTTTGACCGCTGGTCCTAAACACTTAAAACTTGAAAAGTACATAGGTCTTACGGCGTAGAGGTGTAATAAGAAGGTATTTTTTGGAAATTCAACCCCTAAGGGTGTAAAAAGGGATGAAAACGTTTGTATGAGAAATAGTATTCCTTGAACCTACAAACTTGAAACTTGGAGTATTTATATTTCAAGGCAAAAAAATAGGAAATACATTTTTAGTTTTTTAAAACTACCCTTGATAAGTGTGCAAAGGGATGTAAAAGTTTGTATGGGAGGTTTTTGACCGCTGGTCCTAGAGACTTGAAATTTGAAGAGTACATAGGTCTTATGGCGTAGAAGTGTATTAAGAAGGGATTTTTGGAAATACAACCCCTAAGGATGTATAAAGGGTTGAAAACGTTGGTATGAAAAATTGTATTCCTTGAACCTACAAACTTGAAACTTGAAGTAGATGTAAGTACTCCAAGACTAAAAAACAGGAAAGGCATTTTTAGTTTTTTAAAACTACCCTTAATAAGTGAGCAAAGGGATGTCAAAGTTTGTATGGGAGTTTTTGAACGCGTGTTGCGATTGATTTAAAACTTGAGGGAAATATACTAAGAAATAAATAATTAAGAATGACGCTTTTAACTTTTGATAATTACCCCTGCAAAGGGTGCAAATGGCTGGTAAAAGTTAGTATGGGAGATTTTTAACGCATAGTGCTATTGATTTCAAACTTGAAGTAAATATACTCCACAATAAATAATTTAAAATCACGTTTTCAATATTTTAAAACCACCCCTGCAAAGGGTGCAAAAGACTGACAAAGTTTCAAGGTTTGTATGGTAGATTTTTAAAGCGTAGTGTAATTAACTTCAAACTAAAAGAAAATGTGTTCTGTGGATAAATAACAAAAATACAGTTTGATTTTCGAAAACAACCCCTAAAAAGTTACCTCCCTTCGTTGCACTCAAGTAAAAAGGATACAACAAGGCGTCAATGTTTGTAAGGGACATTCTAAAACGGGAATCTTGAGTTGGTACGAAGAGATCTTAGGGTATCTACCGTGCCTGGGGATCAAAGTGGTGAAGCTGTTTCGTTTCGTTTTTTTCTGGGGTAGAAACTAGGAATCAATAAGTACATATTTTCCGTCTTTGTTGTATTTGTCATGTTTGTGGTAGACTTAGTACCTATACCTACCTACTATAGGTAATGTACGCCTCTCTGTACAACGTATCTCTTATACCTGCGTAGGTATCCTACCCTAATAATATACAAATCAATGCGAAAGTTACGATGTTTGGATGTTTGTGGCTCAATTACGGCTCACCACTTAAACGCGTGCGAAGCTGCGGGAAGCCACTAGTTATATATAAATTTGTATTTGTAACTTTAGCTCATGAATTGCAAGACTGTACCTTGAACCACAGAAAAGAGGGGACTCTTCTAATACAGATTTTAGAACTTTAAAGAAGAGATACCAAAACCCATTTAATTTTTAAATCTGTTTTATGAATAAAATATTTTGATTTTGATTTTTGATCGAGTGAGCGAAGCGAACGAAGATCTTAGTTTCAACTTGGGCGATTTGGAATTTTATGTATGTATGTATGTATGTATGTTTGTCTGGCGATAACTTTAGAACCGTTGATCCGATCTGCATGAAATTTGATATGTCGATAGCTTGTACTTAAGAAATTTACTGGTAAGTATATGAGTAAAATCGGATGAAGGGTTTTTGAGATATGGGGTTTTTTAAGAGGGCAAAAATAAAAAAAGTGACATAAAAAAATCAAGTTACATGTCTTATGAAAGGGCTTTGTTTGGACATTCCAAAACAATGTTTACTTTTTTTTAGGGACGCTCGGTTTTTGAGATACAACAAAAAAGTTAAATTAAGATAACCAGCGATCCAAGAGCTCCCATCTCTAAGAGTTTCGTTGACATCAAGGTTTTTCTACTGGACGCCCAGTTCCTTTGCTTTTTCTTATTTTTTTTTCTTTTAATAAATTAAGCAAGTACTCAGTTCTCATAAAATGGTGACGGCGACCAGTTCTGATGATGGAGCCAAGGTCTGTTCAACGGAACTCTTAAATAAATAAGCCAATAGAGTTGAAACTTGGTTACCATACTAAGTTAGTAGGCAGTAGTCAGAAAAAAGTCCAAAGATAATGTTTGGACTTGCCTCTGACTACTACCAACTCAAAGATTTGATGCGTTCGTCGGGTCACATCACGAGATCTCAGTTCGGGGTGAACTACTAGTGTATGTATGTATGTATGTTTGTCTGGCCATAACTTTAGAACCGTTGATCCGATCTGCATGAAATTTGGTAAGTCGATAGCTTGCACTTGAGAAATTTACTGGTATATATGAGTTAAATCGGATAACGAGTTATTAAGACATGGGGTTTTTTATATGGAAGCAAAAATAAAAAACGTTACTCAAAAAATCAAGTTACATTTTATATGCAAGGGTTTTTTTGGCCATTCCAACCCAAAATTTCATTTGATGAACTTATATGGGTATAGTGAAGTTAATCGGGCAAGGGGTTATTGAGATATGGGATTTACAAAGGAAGCAAAAAAAATGTTACACAAATATACCAAGTGAGGTGTCATATGAAAAGGTTTGTTTTGTAAGTACATCCCAACACCATTTATATTTTTACTTTAAGATGTATGTGTGATTTTTGAGATACAATTGGTTATCCCAAGTAGGTTAGAGGGTAGTCAGAAGCTAAATCCCGACTTACTGAACAAAATTAAATTTAATGTCCCTAATAAATGTAAAAGACATAATCCCTCTATCCATATCCCCATAGTTGGTACTAATTACAGGCAAAACACGTTTCTGTGGCGAGCAAGCGCGAAATTCAATAGACTGAGTAAAGATCTAGATTTTGACCTGCACGAGTGTTGGTTCAGCCAGACAGCGGCTGAACAGGGAATTCTTTGGTAATGAATAGTACGCACTATACATATAATATTATATTCACTACTCCATTTATTTTGATATAGGTACTGTCGACTACGGCGTTCACATTATATAATTTAATAATGTTTTTTATCCGTGAAAACCTATAATTGGCTCTCTCGTTTCTATATCATGTATGTTATTTAAGTTATAATAAGCTGTTGGTTTTCCAATAAATAAATAAATAAATAAATAAATAAATAAATAAATAAATAAATAAATAAATAAATAAATAAATAAATAAATAAATAAATAAATAAATAAATAAATATCGTGTTGGGTATCAACGTAAGACTGGAGCGGATATCACGAAATCTCAGTTCGGGGCGAACCAGCAAATTCAAAAACATAATAAAAAGAAAACTTTTTACAAAAGCTGACTATATTATTATTATTCATTTATTGCAGATCAATCAATCCATATTTAAATTAAATTATCATTAGAATTAAATTACAATTTACAATACAAACACACAATTGCAATAACAATTACACTATAACATATCTGATTATATACACTCACCCGCAAAAATAAAGGGTCACCTAGTTAACTCCAAATAACTTTGAAACCACACAATCTAGCTCTTTAAATTTTAAAAAGTATCTGAAAGAAAATTTAATTACGCATAAAATAAACTACCATCACTGTGCGCTGGCTAAACCCAAACCCAAACATGGTGATATCTCTGGTATATTCTTTCAAAGTCAAAGGCATGATTTTACAAAAAAAACTCAAATTGAATAAAGAAAAACAATTTCAAGTCCCATATTTTATACAAAATTTAAAAAAAAATCAAAGAAGTCAAAATTGAAAAATGAATCAAAGTTTGAAAACAGGTCATTTTTACTTATAACGCATTTGTTTATGCCATTCCAGTAATAAAAGTTAAATGAAGGGTTGCATACAGTTCGCATATCCTCTTTTGGTTTAATTTCTTAAACAAAAGAAGTCATCTTGATCATTTCTTGAAGATAATGCTGTTTTCAAAGGTGACCCTTTATTTTTGCGGGCGAGTGTAGATGACAAAAAACTTTGGACTGAACTATGCTCCAACTCATCACAAAAACGAAACAATTAAATACCATATTATTGTAAAAAGGATCATACAAAAAAGCCGTAAGTTTCTTGCCTGTTCTTCTAGGCTTTGGTCGCGAGGAACTGGTGGTAGATTCACCTAGTATATAAGACGTTCCAAAGTGATCCTTATGATTGTACTGAATAAAGACCGTTTTGATTTTGTACTACTACCTACTTACTTATTAGGAATTTACAGATGACTTTGCTTCGGACCTAATCGACCGCCTGCAACTAGGGAGGTAGGTATGCGTAATAATTACAGAGTGGTGGGAAATGGTGGGAAATGAGATTACACGGTGCACGGAATGTTCTCACGGCACCGCACAGGAATGTCATTTAAATTACGGTATGACCTTCCCCGCCCTTCCTCTGCGTCCCGCTTCTCTGCCCCTCTGGAAGTGTACATTATTCTAGCAGTAGGAGTAATAGCGAGCGTGTTCCTAGGCACCCACATGACGTACCACAATGTACAGCGAGGAACGCGTCGAATCTTAGCTAAAATCTCTAACACTATAAGAATCAAAGTCCTGACTGACTGACTGACTGACTGACATATAGACAACGCACAGCCTAAACCGCTGACCCTAGAGACTTGAAATTTGAGGAGTACGTAGGTCTTATGGCGTAAAGGTGTACTAAGAAGGGATACCCTTAATAAGTGTGCAAAGGGATGTAAAAGTTTGTATGGGAGTTTTTTGACCGCTGGTCCTAGAGACTTGAAATTTGAAGAGTACATAGGTCTTATGGCGTAGAGGTGTGGGTTGAAAACGTTTGCATGAAAAATAGTATTCCTTGCACCTACAAACTTAAAACTTGAAGTAGATGTACTCCAAAGCTAAAAAATAGGAAAACATTTTTAGTTTTTTAAAACTACCCTTAATAAGTGTGCAAAGGGATGTCAAAGTTTGTATGGGAGTTTTTTAACGCGTGGTGCGATTGACTTAAAACTTGAGGTATATATACTAAGAAATAAATAATTTAGAATGACGCTTTTCACTTTTGATAACTACCCCTGCAAATGACTGTAAAAGTTAGTATGGGAGATTTTTAACGCATAGTGCGATTGATTTGAAACTTGAAGTTAATATAGTACTACTCAATAAATAATTTAAAATCACGTTTTCAATATTTTAAAACTACCCCTGCAAAGGGTGCAAAAGAATGCCAAAGTTTCAAGGTTTGTATGGGAGATTTTTAACGCGTAGTGTAATTAACTTCAAACAAACAAAAAGACAGTTTGATTTTCGAAAACAACCCCTAAAACGTTACTCTCCTTCGTTGCGCTCGAGTAAAAAGGATACAACGAGGCGTCAATGTTGGTACGAAGAGATCTGAGGGTATCTACCGTGCCTGGGGATCAAAGTCGTGAAGCTGTTTCGTTTCGTTTGTTTTTGGGGTTAGAAACTAGGAACAAATATGTAGGTACATATTTTCCGTATAAGGTTGTCTTTGTTGTATTTGTCATGTTTGTGCTAAACTCAGTACGCCTATAGGTATCTCTTATACCTAAGTAGGTATTTAAAATCCTACACTAATTATACAAATCAATGCAAAAGTTACGATGTTTGGATGTTTGTGGCTCAATCACGGCACACTTCAACGCGTGCGAAGCCGCGGGAAGCCACTAGTATAATATAAAAACACTCAGGTTTTTCTTCATGTATTTTTAATACTTCATTGTTATTTTTCAAACCCAGTTGTCAATTTTTGTTTCCACAGCAACTACTTCAAAATACCATAAACTAAGTACCTACCTATTTTTAAAATCGAAGAGGGCTCATCGCACCACACGGCACTGCGTATAGCACGACATAGCGAGGCATAGCACAGCATGGTACCAGTGCAGTGCCAATAGCGGCGGCAGTAGTAGTGCCACAGGAAAATACAGTAAAACCAGAATGAGGACGGGTTTTTTTTCATTAGTATTTCAAGGATCACTTTGAAACGTCTTATATTGTTTTAGTGAATTTGGGCACCAGTTAGTCTCGAGCAGCAGCTTCAGCGGCAGCGGCAGCGGCAGCGGGCGGCCAGCGGCGGTCGTCGCTCGGCGCGCGCGGAGACCTCACAGCAGCTTCAGCGGCAGCGGCAGCGGCAGCGGGCGGCCAGCGGCGGTCGTCGCTCGGCGCGCGCGGAGACCTCACAGCAGCTTCAGCGGCAGCGGGCGGCCAGCGGCGGTCGTCGCTCGGCGCGTGCGGAGACCTCACAGCAGCTTCAGCGGCAGCGGCAGCGGCTGCGGACGGCCAGCGGCGGTCGTCGCTCGGCGCGTGCGGAGACCTCACAGCAGCTTCAGCGGCAGCGGGCGGCCAGCGGCGGTCGTCGCTCGGCGCGCGCGGAGACCTCACAGCAGCATATATGTGATTAAATAACAGTTTTTACTATTTACTTGGATGCCCACTTGGAGTTCATTTTTAGGTTTTATAGGCTCAGCATAGCAAGTCATTCAGCACGATTGCTAGATTCAGAAAGGAGCCTGTTCCGAAATTTCCGAAGGCGTTGTATCGTAAAGAAATAATAATTATTTTGAGAAAACGACGCTGAAAGGATTTCTCCCGTAACATATTTGGAGCAAAAGCGACCCGTGTGATATGACTTAGTTCCCGCCCCGCCTCGCCCCGTTCGCGAGACGGAAGCCTTTACAAAACGTCGTTGAGTATTAAATTTAAACTTTTATCCGACCGTGTAAAGGTAATAGGATGTTTATAAATGTACTTTAGGAATGTTCCTTTGAGAGCGATCGTTTAGTGGAGCGCTCCGCGGCTGCCTATTATTGAATCCATCGGTAGCTGTCGCGATACCACCCAATATGCAATTTTATTAGTAGAATTTTATCCTAGAATGTACATTACAAGTAAAGAGTTTGTAATAGGTAAACAAAATTATCGTTCCGGGATAGTAATCAAACCACTTTTTGCTCATTAAGCCAACCTGAGCTCCTTCATTTACCCACAAGGTGGAACAAGCTCGGGCGTTATTAACTTTAAAAGGGTATCTTCGAGCGCGGCCACACCACACCCCTCCGTAGCTCTCACTAGTTCAATACATTTACTTTGCCATTTTGAAAGTTTCCTAAACTTTGCTTGTTTTGTATCTGCCTTGGCATGTGGTCATCGCCAAACTGAAATGTAACAAGCAAACTTGAAACATACTCGTCATAAGATCTCGTGGCAGGTTGATCCTCCATTTGTTGTTTGTGTATGTTGTACCTAATCTACATAACTGTTATAGGTTGCTGTGCTTATTGCATATCTTATTTTGAAAACATCCTTTTTTCTTTTATTATGTAGGTACTTATGCATAATGAAATTAGTCTAAAACAGATTTTCTGAAAATATGAATGTGTTTAGATGATGGTTAAGCCTAACCCGGCTTACTGAGATAGTTACCTACCTACTACGAGGACTACTCCAGCTTCTCCTGTAACAAACAATCCCCGATTGGTGAGATACGCACTTTCCCTGGAATACTCCGTTCTGTTCAACATTCTAGTAAAATTGATCTCGGGAGTTTCTTTCGGGACTCCTAGCGTTTATTTGTAGGTTCTTTCTTACAATGAATCATGGTACTTCATTTTTAGTTTTTGTTATGAGCATAAGGTAAGTATTTCAATCTCGAGCTTATTTGTCATCTACCAATATAATCAGATTCTTCGTAGGACTTTAAGTGCACCACAAAGAGGTTTTTTCGAGCTGTCGACACAATGTTTTGGAACTTTCTTTAAGGTTCTACAACATGCCAGTTTCCTCACGATGTTTTACTTCACCCTTCAATAAAAAATGTTTGTAGTTGGTAAGCGAACTATTTCTCCGAACTAGGCAGCCCTGAAGCAGGAGGAGGAGGTTCCCGCGGGGAGGCGACAACAACCACTTTTAAACTTTAATGATGTTCTAAAGTTAACGTTTCTACACTTTTCACTTGAATATCAACTAACTTGCTCATGTGAATACTTTTTTTTTTTAAATATTTTTGGACTATCCACACTGCACTATCTAGCCCCAAACTAAGCCAAAGCTTGTAATATGGGAACCAGATAGCTGGTTTAATACATATATACTTTTTTGTACTGTTTCTGTAAATACATACTTATAATATATAATAACACCCAGACAGAGAACAAACATCTATGTTCATCACACAAATGTTTGTTCTCGGTGGGGATCGAACCCACGGCCAACGGCGCAGAAGGCATTAGCATTTTTATGTAGATGCTAATATTCGTTCGGCAATAGATGTTAATTTTCATGTAGGTACAGTTAACACTCAATATTTACAAATACTCAATAAGGATTAAAGGCGAAAAGATAAGTTTAACTTAAAAGTAATAAGCTCCAAAACAAAAATAACAGACATATCCTACACAATTAATAAGCTAAAATGGAAATGGGCTGGCCATCTTATTAGGACAAAACAGGAAAAGTGGGCAAAAGACGTTACAGAATGGTACCCTAGAGAAGGGAAAAGAGTGAAAAGAAGACCATTCCGAAGATGGGAGGACGCCCTCAAAGAAGCAGCTGGTGCACTTTGGAGGAGGAAAGTTCGCGATCGCGAACTTGGGAAGAGCTTGGGGGAGGCCTATGCTGATAGGCAAAACAACCAAAATACTACCGTTGTCATATAATAATATTAGATTATATTAGTTATACAACGTGTTTATTAAGAGTTGTAGGGATCCGAAAGCAGGATATTCTACCGGTCATAACGAACAACTTTTGTTCTACGACTTTTAAAATTTCAAAGTTTTTCATTCATCAAATGCCTCTTAAACTTTTATCTAAAATGAATCTAAACGCATCATGAGGCAGCCCTATTTACAGCTGTTCTTTGACCTCTAGTTGTCAATTGTAGATAAAATAGGTAACAGAACTGCCACCAATTACCTAGTAATGTGCCTACCTAATAATGATGTTGCTGTTTTTAAAGATCTTGGTATGTAAAAGAAATATTTTCGCGACGGTAATCCCTAGTCACGGTAAACATTCTCTGAGATCTTTGGTACTAATACCTATTCAGTAACTAGGTACCTACGTACCTAGGTACGTACTCAATATTTAATAGAATATTTATTTTTGTTTGATTACTAGATGTCGTAAAGCAATGTTTATGATATTCATAGTTCTTTAAATTGTAACATGTTACTTTACCACCAAGGTTCATTGACACGACAAAATTATTCAACTGCAATTTTGGGAAGTGTCTAGTCTGTCCTATTTAATCTTTGACTTACCTGTCTGTCATT
The DNA here is from genome assembly GCA_932294275.1 of Chloroclysta siterata. NCBI lineage: Eukaryota > Metazoa > Arthropoda > Insecta > Lepidoptera > Geometridae > Chloroclysta > Chloroclysta siterata. The sequence continues at coordinate 8,467,204 of OW028595.1, forward strand.
GGTTGCATTTAAAAACTCTTATCCAATCAGGACGGCCGACGGCCGCCGATCAGTGTTACCATTTGTGGCAGATTTCTGCCATTTTGGCATATTTGGCTCCTAAATTTTAGCTGTTGGTCACGATTTACAAATGTGTCAGATTTTAAATATTTCAAGAAAAATCTTATTAGTTTGAATTTTTAATGAAATAATATTTATAATTTATTTATTTTTTACCGAACTGGAAACTTCTTATTCTTTTTTACCTTTATTGATTTGGTTTCTAAATTACTTCTATCTCGTTTTAGATAACTGCAAACCGTTACAAACGATCAAAAGATAGTAACTGAATGTAATGTAGGTATTTAATTTATTCCGTAGCCACGAAGGAGATGGTATGAAGTCATATTTTTGGTATTTTTATCGTCAAGCTTGGTAGATTTTGACAGATTTTTTGGCCAGTGTTTGGCAGAACCGCCACTTTTGAGACGGTCACCCTGTTTGTGTTTACATGCGTTGTTGTACATTGTTTTGTTGAGAAAATGTCATCAAACGTGATAAAATGGTGATTGTTATGTAAAAAGCCGTCGTCAGTCAGTGTGTGTATGAGCAGTGCCTACGAGGTAATGGTTTAGTGTGAAGTTTGAAGTCTGTGTCGTGCGAAATCTCGGAAACGTACCAAAATCCAGTTTTATCCAGTGTTATCAGAGCCAATAAATAATATCAAAATCCATAGGAACCAGTAAAAATATCGTGTCAGGAGATTGGCGGCGTACCTACCTAGCGAAAGGTAAGTATTTCAAATTATCTCGTAGGTAGGTTATCGTTGTTTTTCACTTTCCTAGATAGAAGCGCGCGTGCGTGTGACCTTGACACGTACACAGACAGGGCTGTTGAAAATATTAATTTTACTTTTCTATGGGAATTTCGAAAACGATATATTCAACCGTTGCACACGTCAAAGTACTCCAGTGCTTGGTCTAAATACACGCTCTTTGTTTGCCTACATAACTTAATCAACACGTTGTATAGTAGGTATACTTTAGAATATAAAACTTTTAGTATTAAGTTGTTTAATAAAGGCTATTGAAATTGAGATTGAATAAAGATAAGACTACGACTACGAAGGCGGGGTAATAGCAAGATGCGGTTACAGCGCGAGCTGTTACAACTAAAACAGAATTTACAATATAAAATAAAGAAAAATGCAGAGGCTTTAGTACGACTTTGGAGATTTCGTTTCATATTTCGTTTTCTATTTTTATATGAGTATGCTTTATGTCCATATCCACGCTATCTCATGATAAATCCCTAAATATGTTATGTGATGTGTTGTTTCAACAAGGCTCACTGAAAATTTTGATACCCCCTAAGATTTATTTAAAATCACTTCGCGAGTTGCTTTATGGAGTTACTATCGCCTGCACCAACTATAGGTTTATGCAATATCTGTTCTCTTAATACTCTGTTTTTTTTTAATGAGATTCTCAATCTACCTATTACATACATAATCGTTGTAGAAAATGTGGTTGTGAGTGAAAGTTTGTAATTAAAATAACTATTGACTATAGTATCTTTGGCGAAGCATCGAACACAATTGAGGTAGATGTCATTAATGAAACAGCTTGCTTGTCGATCAGTTGATCAATCAACAATGCAATAGTGCTCCTCATTCAGGTAGCGGCGACGACGCGGACACTATAGCACACTGCAGCACACTAACGCTCACACCTACAGATTGATGATTATAAAAAACTAGCAGCTTCTCGCGGCTTTGCACGCGTTAAAGTGATGAGCCACAAACATCCAAACATCGTAACTTTTGATTTGTATATTAGTAGGGTAGGATTTTAAATACCAACGTTGGTATAAGAGATACCATAGGCGTCCATTACCTACATTAGGTAGGTAGGTAGGTATAGGTACTGAGCTTAGCACAAATATTGAAAACGTGATTCTAAATTATTTACTGTGGAGTATACAACGTGTAAATGCTTGTACGACATTAAATTGAAACACGTATTCGGAATGGCATTTTTACATTTTAGGAGTTGGTTTTATAAAAAAAGCCTGAATATTTATCGAGATATACTACTTTTCATAATACTATTACATTTCATAATACTATACTATTACATTTTACTTTATATAATACTTTTCCAATAAATCATTTCTAAACAACCTGTACCTATTATCAGTCGTGTTCAGGTCAACTTTCCGGGGTCACGAAATCATATGTCTATGAATCAAAAGAAAAAAAAGGAGAGAGATACCAAATTTACACGCGTTAGAGCAGAATAAACAAACAAAAAGTGCGATCTAGACGACGTGAACAGGACATTTCACGTGCGTGTCGGAAAGAGAAGAGAAGCGCGCCCCGCCCCGCGTCGCCGACGCCTAGCCACAGAGCGACTGACTGAGGAAGCGCGTATGATTTAGTAATTGTTTCGGTATATAGCAACCTTGACCCATCTAATTTTGAAAATTGCATATTTGTTGCATTGCTAGATTGAGGTACCGCGAAATAGACGCTTTTTCCATAATAAACTAAATACGTACCTATCTAGTTACCGCGAAATTGTCGCTTGTGTACCTATGCGTTTTTTTGTTATTAAACTAAGTGTAGTGGCCAGCTCGATCGCCAGACCTCACTCCACAAGATTTCTTTTTGTGGGGCTTCATCAAAGAAGAGGTACGCACAAGAAGTCGATACCGTGCAAGAACTGCGCAGAAGGATTGCACCTAGGAGCTTTCGACAAACTGAAGGCAATGGTGTCGAACAGCTGTGTTGGTGAAAGTACGGGCGAACGTTCACCGTCAATTAAATTTGTGTGTGCAACGTGCGGGGGGGATATTGAAAACCTACGGATTTGAGGTAACCTAGGTACATTTATTATTTATTTTTAGTGTGCGGTACAATTTGTGTGTGTTCTGCCGCGCGCTCGACTTTCGGCTTTACCGGCCGGCGCGGCGGCGGCGCCTTTGAGCGCCGCGCCGTGAGTGCGCGGCATATTCGCTCTTATAGGCACCGACGAGTAATGAATGAACGTACGTTTCGTTGTTTGTGTTCGTATACAGAGTGCTGTATAATTTTATGCTTTATCTGATGATTAGTTTGTTTGAAAATAAAAAAAAAACTAATTATGAATGAATTTCAATAATTTTTTTTAAATTAATACTAGATAGTAGCACTACACGTGTATTAATTTAATGTCGTACAAGCGTTTACACCTGTATATTTACTTCAAGTTTGAAATCAATCGCACAATGCGTAAAAATCTCCCATACTAACTATTACAGTCATTTGCACCCTTTGTAAGGGTAGTTAGCAAAAATTAAAAGTGTCATTCTTAATTATTTATTTCGTAGTATATTTACCCCAAGTGTTAAATCAATCGCACCACGCGTCAAAAAACTCCCATACAAACTTTCACATCCCTTTGCACACTTATGAAGGGTAGTTTTAAAAAACTAAAAAAGCTTTTCCTATTTTTTAGCCTTGGAGTAGATGTATTCCAAGTTTCAAGTTTGAGGTTCAAGGAATACTATTTTTCATACAAACATTTTCAACTCTTTTTACACCCTTAGAGGTTGAATTTCCAAAAATCCCTTCTTAGTACACCTCTTCGCCATAAGACCTATGTACTCCTCAAATTTCAAGTATCTAGGACCAGCGGTTTAGGCTGTGTGTTGTCTATATGTCAGTCAGTCAGTTTGATTTTCACTTTGATTCTTATAGTATTAGAGATAGAGATTAGAGATCAGAGATAAATAAATCAATATGCGGAGACAGACTGCACTTATAATAACGAAAGAATATTAATAATATCACAAAAGTTATGAATCGTTGAGATTTCCATATTGTCGGTAAGCACTTTATAAATGAAGCATGAGAACACTATCCCGCTCTGCTCTCGTTCTCTCATACTCAGGCGCAGACGCAGGCACGTACTAGTCGACACACCCTTGCCCTCCTATCCTAAACCCTTGCTATCCTAAACTACAAACTACAACTACAAGTAGAGTCATACAAAATAAAACCAGTCTGTGCTCACACGTTGAAGGCAACACACACACGCAACCATATAGCAATACACAGATTCTATGTTGAATTAGCGAAGCAGGTTACGTGACTCCGTAAACCGGCGCTTTTAAAACTTTAAAGTTTTTGTAAAACTACTTCTTTTACCGAGGTTGTACTTATTTTAACTTTTTGATTGAAAGCTTTTTAAGTTTCTATTGAAAGTGTGATCGAAAACATATTTAAACAAGAGAGGTTTACACGCGACAAGTCACCGTGTGTAGCGCGACTTGCGGCGCGACAGGTCGCGTGAAGCCACTAGTGCGAGTGCCATCAACCTTATTAGAACTTTCACCGGCTTTTATCAATTTAAATGTTTTAAACTAGAATCCTCGAGCTCTTTTGCGAAATTGAACGTGATGTAATCAAATCAAATTAATATCGTTGTATGAAGCGGCGCGGGGCGAAGGGGGCGAAGGGGGCGCGGAGGGCGCCGGGAGGGGCGTCGGCGGCCGACACAAGCGGCGCGCTCTAACTTTTTTCATTTCCGAGAAGGTACGTATCCAATTAGGGATTTAAATGAATAGCGCTGTTATAGCGGTGCCTCCTTTATCCGCTAATGCGCTTGATTCATGGTCTTCATTTAATAATTATACGATAACATCATTCGGGTTAGATTGTTTTCGTTTAAGTCGTTTGTTCGACACGACGCGACCTGCGACCGACGCGACCGACGCGACCCGCGACGGACGCGACTTCGCGCAGAGTCAGGGAACAAGATTGTTTCATCATTAATGCGCGGCGGCACTGTTTAACTTTAACAGCTTCTTGATGTTTCTGGCTGGTGGGTACTTAATATTAATATAATGTAGAGGGTCCGTGGTACGGCGGCGGCGGCGGAGACCCGGCTGGACATCGAGTGGAATATTATTTGTAATAAATATTCATATCGCGTGGATAATGACAATTTATAGCGACATAAAGACGAGATCTAATCCCGGGGGGATCATTGCTATGTTTATGTTGTTTCGTTGGCTGGGACTATCATTTTACAATAAATATTTATATTATGTAGTAGTTTTTTATTTTGTAGTTGAATACTCTAATAGTTAAACTTTTGCCTTCTATTCGAACTGTAGAGGTAGTTTTGTTGTAGGAAGTCCTTCCATAATGTATAATTATTGCTATCACTGTCTGCAGGTACAAATAGTTGCACTAGTAGCGAGGAGGCGTAGCTTAATCTCTATCTCTATCTCTATCTCTAATACTATAAGAATCAAAGTCCTGACTGACTGGCTGACTGACTGACATATAGACAACGCACAGCCTAAACCGCTGGTCCTAGAGACTTAAAATTTGAGGAGTATATAGGTATTATGGCGTAGAGGTGTACTAAGAAGGGATTTTTGGATATTCAACCCCTAAGGGTGTAAAATGGGTTGAAAACTTAGGTATGAAAAATTGTATTCCTTGAACCTACAAACTTGAAACTTGAAGTAGATATACTCCAAGGCTAAAAATTAGGAAGGCATTTTTAGTTTTTTAAAACTACCCTTATTAAGTGTGCAAAGGGATGTTAAAGTTTATATGGGAGTTTTTTGACGCGTGGTGCGATTGATTTCAAACTTGAAGTAAATATACTCCACAATAAATAATTTAAAATCACGTTTTCAATATTTTAAAACTACCCCTGCAAAGAGTGCAAAAGACTGCCAAAGTTTCAAGGTTTGTATGGGAGATTTTTAACGCATCGTGTAATTAACTTCAAACTAAAAGAAAATATGTTCTGTGGATAAATAACAAAAACACAGTATGATTTTCGAAAACAACCCCTAAAATGTTACCCTCCTTCGTTGCGCTCGAGTAAAAAGGATACAACGAGGCGTCAATGTTTGAAAGAGACATTCTAAAAACGGGAATCTTGCGTTGGTACGAATAGATTTGAGGGTATCTACAGTGCCTGGGGATCAAAGTCGTGAAGCTGTTTCGTTTAGTTTGTTTTTGGGGTAGAAACTAGGAACTAATAAGTACCTACATATTTTCCGTGTAAGGTTGTCTTTGTTGTATTTGTCATGTTTGTGCTAAACTCAGTACCTATACCTACCTTCCTACCTAATATAGGTAATGTACGCCTATAGGTATCTTTTATACCTACGTAGGTATTTAAAATCCTACCATAATACTAGTAGTTCGCCCCGAACTGAGATCTCGTGATGCGACCCGACGAACGCATCAAAACTTTGAGTAGGTGGTAGTCAGAGGCAAGTCCAAACATTATCTTTGGACTTTTTTCTGACTACCGCCTACTAACTTGGTATGGTTACCAAGTTTCAACTCTATTGGCCTATTTATTGAAGAGTTCCCTTGAACAGACCTTGGCTCCATCATCAGACCTGGTCGTCGTCACCATTTTATGAGAACTGAGTACCTCCTTAATTTACCTGGTTATTTTAATTTAACTTTTTAAGTTTTATCTCGAAAACCGAGCGTCCCAAAAAAAAAGTAAAAATTGTTTTGGAATGTCCAAACAAAGCCCTTTCATATGACATGTAACTTGATTTTTTTATGTAACTTTTTTTATTTTTGCCCTATTCAAAAACCCCATATCTCAAAAACCCTTCATCCGATTTTACTCATATACTTACCAGTAAATTTCTCAAGTACAAGCTATCGACATATCAAATTTCATGCAGATCGGATCAACGGTTCTAAAGTTATCGCCAGACAAACATACATACATACATACATACATACATACATACATAAAATGCCAAATCGCTCAAGTTGAAACTAAGATCTTCGTTCGCTTCGCTCACTCGATCAAATATACACCTTTGACAGCCTTCACAGCTCAGTTGGTAGTAGCTCTGCCTTCTGCGCCGTAGGCCGTGAGTTCGATCCCCACCGAGAACAAACATTTGTGTGATGAATATAGATGTTTGTTCTCTTGTTATGTAAGCGGCTACAGCACCTGTGTTTCTCGCGAATCGCGCCGCGTTTCGCAACGATCACCTACCGCGATCGATACAAAGGAAATGCTATCGCTGGGTTTTCCATCAGGTGTCGTACCGGGCGACTTTTTGGACATTTCAAAGTGATTCACTTCTGTTCCTCACATCGGACATTGGTCACGTACCTTAGGTTAATTAGCTTGTAATTTCATTTTAGTAATTAAATTTTAATTAATCAAACAATTCGGTCGTTTTGTATCCTCCCTCGCAGCCGTACATAATTCTCTGTCTGGGTGTTATATAATATTATAAGTATGTATTTACAAAAAAAAGTATATAAGTAGTATATCAGCTGTCTGGTTCCCATATCACAAGCTTTGGCTTAGTTTGGGGCGAGATAGTGCTGTGTGGAATGTCCACCAATATTTATATTTATTTATTTATACAAATCAATGCGAAAGTTACGATGTTTGGATGTTTGTGGCTCAATCACGGCTCACGGCTAAATAGGAATTATTAAAATTTCAGTTTCGTTTTTAAATCTCATACTGATTGAAATAGTCATAAAAATAAACAATTTAATATTTTTATCCTATTTGACCGCTCGAACACTTTAATGTGGACTTGAACATTTGAAATGTATGAAAACGAAAATACCTATGAAGGTCGAAATCCGAGCACAGTGCGGCCGGCGCTCTCGCTCCGGAGACGCGCGGCGGCGAATGATCGTATGATCGGCATCGCGACATCGCTTGGCGGCCTCTACGCTGCTACGACGCGTAGAGCCTCTACGCCGCTACGGTATAACATTCCCTGTCATAAATACACGAAGCTCAGTTTTATTTTCATACCTAACTTTGTATTTGCTCCTTAGTTATGAATGTTTTTTCGAACTTACGTGCCAATATCTTGGTTCGCGCTAAAGTTTGTGGATCCCACATTGGTACTTGAGATAACTTTGAAAACATTATAATCGTGAGAGTTCGAGAAATAAGCCTGTATTTTGTATTATTTTATTACACAGCCTTCACAGCTCAGTTGGTAGTAGAACTGCCTTCTGCGCCGTAGGCCGTGGGTTCGATCCCCACCTATCAAATCAAATCAAATCAAATATTTTATTTTGTCAGAATTTTAGGTACAAACATAAAGTTCTTCTTAAAAATAATAGTATCACTAAAATCCTACCAATGCAGGCGTACAAAATTATTTAGATACCTCCCTACATACCGTCCTAGGCAGGTACTAGGACGAGTCCTTAGCAAAATAGCACGGTAGAACGCTGTACTGCTGACAACTGTTACTGCTGACAACAACAACACACTGGTGACACCATAAATTTGTAGTTTTGAAGACTGTCGATTACAATATTCTAAATATTATGATTCAAAATGTTATAAAGCATACAAGTTTACGAAATTCTAAGTCCGTGAAAAAATCAATCAATCCTAGAACAAACTTTTGTGTGATTAATGTAGATGTTTGTTCTCTGTCTGGGTGTTATTATCTACACTAATATACATCTACATCTTCATCTACATTTCTACACTAATATCTATACTTCTACACTTATATTATAAAGAGGAAATATTTGTATTTTTGTATGTAACGAATAGGCTCAAAAACTACTGGACCGATTACAAAAATTATTTCACCATTAAATTTATTATGGAGTAAGTTGTCTGAAATAAATGAATTTATTATTATTAAATGCTACAATAACCCTGAGTAGCACAGGCTATATTTATTACTAGAAAAAAATAGGGATCTCTTCTAAAACTTCAATACATTATTGAAGGTGTAAAAAATTGGCCATCATATTGTCTTTCATCGCAAGCGCTGCGAAAACGATTGACGATAGAACACAAAAATGTTCTACAATATAAAAGAACACATCAATATCTACAAAAAACTCAACAATACCATATGTCTAACTATCGTAGTTATGTTACTATAAATTTTTTCTTACATTTCAAAAGTTGATAGAAATGCCGACCAAAATCAGACCATGTTATACCTTTATATTAATCCTTATCCAAATATATCATTTCATATTCAAGACTGTTTCAATATCTATAGATTACTTCTTTAATTTTTCAAATCGGACATTCCATTCAAAATACTTTAGGTCGCTTTTAAATTATTATTAGCGAACGCGCGCTTCCACGGGGCCCGTTCTCACTCACTCAGGGAGAAGGGTGTGCAAATGTATGAAATAAGTAGACGCGAGACTCGAACCTACTACGGTCTAAGTTTATCAAAATGTTAAAATGTTCAAATAATGTATATCCATCCATGCGAAGCTGGGATAGGCCGCTAGTATATTATAATTTTTACATCTTTCATGATCGGTAAGTAGGTTCTTATTACCTCCAAATGGGGCTTGTAGGTGACTAATTAGCGCTCTAGGGTAATAATGTAGCTAGAAAAGCCCTAGGGCGGTAAGTAATTAAAAAAAACACTTCTTTCTTTCAAAAAGTTCGCGTACATCTAACCATCATACAGGCAATAAACATCATGCATTCAGCCCAATGACCAAAGAGGTCGCTTTGCTATTTAGCCTTTTCTTCATGTGAGTATAATAGTCATACATTTTAAATATCGAACGGCGAAGCTCAATTTCGATCTTGAAAAAAATAATTAAAAAGTTCTTTACTTGATTCTTTTTAATGAAAAAGGCGGGAATAGAAAACTTTTACTTTAAATATTGTTTATACTTGTAATGCCGGTTTTTTTCTACTTCGCTCACAATCGAGATGTAAAGCAGAATAGTTAGCTCGGGTGTAAGCACCAATTGCACCCTCGAACTATAGGCGCCCTCGCTGCGCTCGTGCGCCTAAATATCTCGGGCTGCAATTGATGCCTTACCGCCCTTGGCTACTAATCTACTAATAAGTGTGTATTTACAAAAAAAAGTATATATGTAGGCAGAGACCACGGATTTCCACTTGCTACGGTCCTTACATACCTCTTTCGCTTCATTCACTCTCATAACATTCTTCATACATTCTCGTCGGTTTAGGGTACTCTTGACCTGGCTCTTCTCTAGAACGTCTGCTATTTGTACGAGATACGTTCGCCTAGGTCATCCCCTCCTAACAGTCCCATTTACGCTCGCCTGATGCACCTGTTTCGTTAGTCTCCTTTCATCCATCCTCTCCACATGCCCAAACCATCTTAACATAAAGAAATAAATGTAATGACTTTACCCTGTCAGTACATATGCAAAAATTTAATGTATGTTAGAAAAAATATTAATTTATATGCCAAAAAGAACGACCATATTAATGTTAACACTAGAAATAAAGATAAGCTCGCTGTTCCCACTACTAGGCTCACTAAAGTAAGCAAATCGTTTGCAGGACAATGTGTACGCTTCTTTAACAAAGTCCCAAGCGAGATTCACCAGTTGTCGATTAGCAAATTCAAAAACATAATAAAGAGAAAACTTTGTACAAAAGCTTACTATAAAAAATCTGATTATACAAGGTGTTCCCATAATTGTGTATATAAACTTCAGGGGGCTAAAGTACCCATCAATATGAATAACTTTTTGTAAGGAACTAACACTGTGAACGCGAAAAAATAAACAGCTGTTTCATACATTTTAGCCAGGTAGGTATTGAACTTTTGTATGAAACAGCTGTTTTTTTTTTCGCGTTCACATTGTTGGTTCCTTAGAAAAAGTTATTCCTATTGATGAGTACATTAGCCCCATGAAGTTTATATACACAATTAAGGGAACACCTTGTATAGATGACAAAAAAGCTTGGGACTGATCTATGCTCCAACTCATTACAAACACTAAACAATTCAGTAGGTACCTTATTAAAATTGTAAAAAGGATCATACAAAAAAACGCTAGGAACCAAGCCGTAACTTTCTTGCCCATTCTTCTAGGCTTTGGTCGCGAGGAACTGGCGATAGATTCACCTAGTTTATAAGACGTTTCAAAGTGATCCTTGTGATTGTACTGAATAAAGAACGTTTGATTTTGATTTTGATTTGTTCATACCTTTCTCTACCCTCATCACTACGTCTTCTTTCATTTCACATTTCTCTCTAATTAAACTGTTCCTCACTCTATCACTTAAATTCACACCACACATACTACGTAACGCTCTCATTTCTACTGCATTCACTCTACTCTGATGTTTATTCTGCCATACCCAACTGTCACTACCATACATTAAAGTCGGCACTAACACCCCCCTATGTACAGCCAGTCGTGCCTTTTTAGACAGTTTCCGGCTGCTCTTAAACGTGTGTAGTGCCCCATTCGCTCTATTTCCAGCAGTCACTCTCCTTTCAATATCATTTTCATGACAGCCTTCACAGCTCAGTTGGTAGTAGCTCTGCCTTCTGCGCTGTAGGCCGTGGGTTCGATCCCCACCGAGAACAAATATTTGTGTGATGAACATAGATGTTTGTTCTCTGTCTGGGTGTTATATAATATTATAAGTATGTATTTACAAAAAAAAGTATATATGTATTATATCTGCTATCTGGTTCCCATATTACAAGCTGTGGCTTAGTGTGAGGCTGGATAGTGCTGTGTGGATAGTCCACCAATATTTATTTATTTATTTATTTATTTATTTATGCTTTCCATCTCTCGTAAACAAAGTCCCAAAATATACAAATTCATTCACTTGTTCCATTCTTTCTCCACCAATTAAAATATTAGATAGATAGATGGATAGATAACACATTTATTTGCCTAACTAATACACACAGACACAAAAATACAAAATCAAAATTAAAACAACAGAATTAAAACAACTAATACAATAAGAAATAACTAAAACAAAAACAACCAAAAGAAGTTAAACAAACAATTTAAATAATAAATATATTTAGATCCGTGTGTGTTGCAGCTAGACAAAAAGGTAATAGCGCATAATATTGCTCGAGAGCAAAGCAAGTTCAGCTATTACCTTATTACATTCCGTCATACATTCATCTCTTTCAAATACCATAATTTTTGTCTTACTAACATTTACTTTCATTCCTTTTCTCTCAAAGGCTCCATGCATAATTGTTACCATCTCCTGTAACCCATCCGCCGATGACGCAAGTATTACCTGGTCATCAGCATAGAGAAGACATTTGACGAGTAACTCGTTCATTCTTAGTCCGCATTCACTATCTTTCAAATCTTGTAGACAACTATCCATGAATAGATTAAACAACCATGGAGACGCTACACATCCTTGTCTAACTCCCTTTTCAATGCTAAACCATTCAGTGTATGACCCATTTATCCTGACGCAAGCTCTAGAATCCTCATAGAGAGATTTTAAAGCCATAGCACCTAACCATAGCCTCTTATCTGTGCCATAGCATAGCATAACCTATAACCTAGCGTAGGTACCTAACCTACATATAAATGCGAATGCACTATTTCAAAGCGATTTTATGTAAAAACAGAAAGGTTGCAGAGATGCGACATCGTGAGAAATGTGAAAGGCAGTTTCAAGTGAGGCATCCAATTTATTAGAAACTCGCTGAATTTTCCTCGGAGCAAGTTGTGTCGCGGCTCATTCGTGCGAGTGAGCGAGCTCCCTTCCCGCACTGCTTATGTAGGTACTATGTCGAATGAAATGTCGAGTTAGAATAACTTCTCTTTTACAAATTCCCGTTCAAACGTGAAGAGCTCTCAGCCGAGAGCATCACAGATTTTCCAACATTTAAGTTTGAAATAATTTGTTTCCATCTTTTGAGGTAAAGCTTTAGGTAGGTATTATTTATGATCACAAGCTTCACTCACTCAAATGGGAATTTGCGGATGTGTATTCCACTTGATCAGTATCAGTTCGTACCTATTACAAAATGTAAGTGCTGCGCCCGAGTGTATACAACGATAATGTGAAGCTCAGATGTATGCGAGTCGCGTACATCTGAGCGTGAAGACGTTGCGAGCACCTGTACTATCGCGGAGCTCGCGGGAGCCCTGAGGTCAAATAATTCAAAAAACGTTCAGGTAAGTACGTCTGCAAGACAAGAACGTAGATTCAGTGTATTATGTATGTAGATTCAGTGTTGCCGCGCGGGTGATTTATGACGGGAGGTGTTCCAACTGAATTCTCGTGGAATATAAACGTCTCCGAGGAGGATAGGCGGGGGGGGGGGGATGCGCGGTGAGAGGGGCGGGGTCGGTATCGGCGGTGCAAGTATATACCGGGCACGGGCAGGGGCCGGGCCCGGGCCGACTCCGGTACCGACATATATGACTACACGGAAAAAAAGGATCTCTTAAACCAAGAATACCAATATTCTCAAAGAATCCAAGTAAATATTTTATTAACTAAAGTAAATGTTCTTCACCGAAGGAAACGTATTTACTTAAATGAAAAATAATATTTTCTTCCTTTTAATTCTTGATTTAAGAAAATATTTTTGAGTCAAGAATATTGCAATCTCAATTGAAGAAGACGTCTGATTTTGACGGAATACTTTGAAAACTTTTCACATCAAGATAATCTTATCTTCTTTCAAGATGATAATTGACTTCGTTTAAGATCATTATATGATATGGGGAGTATGGGGAGAACGGGAATTACATCTGGCCCGGCCCAAGCGTCAACCTCACCTGCACGCGACGGTGGCCCTTAAGGCAACTGCGGTGCTCCCTGCTAGACAACGGACGAGGCTCTGGCGACCGAACAATGGCGGTATAACCACACACCTAGTGGTTCAACCTACTGGAAGAGGCTACAGTGGCCTGGAGGTCCAAATAACCCCCAAAATGACTGGCGCAGAAGGCAACGGGAAACCACTGCGGCTAAATTCCCTAGAGAGTCACTATGGAAATGTTGAATATGTATAGAAGTGTGTCATGCGATCCGGCTAACGCCCGGCGCCATCTCCCCGGGCAAGATGGTGTGAAATATGATACCGGCCATGCACGTGACCAGGCGCAGCATGGAAACAATGCTACTGGTAAACCTACAGCATCAGGAAAGACCTCAGCTAGACAGCCCCACAACATCGCAACGTGGAACGTACGTGGGCTTCTGCAGGATGGAAAACTCAGAATCGTAGAAGAGGAGATGAGGAGGAAGAACATTAACATTTTGGGTATCAGCGAAACACACTGGACAAAAACGGGTCATTTTGTGTCCAAGTCAGGAAGCAAGATCTACTTTTCCGGGCCGGAGACGGGAAGTCACGAAGGAGTCGCATTTTTGGTCCCACAATGGCTGGATAAGTACGTCCTCGGATACAAACCAGTTAATGGCAGGATTATGACCATTAAGTTTAACACAGCACCGTGCAAGCTAAATGTCATTCAGGTCTATGCCCCTACTTCATCCAATTCCACCGAGGAAGAAATAGAGCATTTTTACGGCACGCTCTCAAAAACCATGAAGGACATCCCCAAACGGGAGATAACCATGGTAATGGGTGATCTAAATGCTAAGGTTGGCACGACAAAAGAGGATGAACACCTAAAGCGGATCGTGGGTAGGTTTGGGATAGGACTGAGAAATGACAGAGGGGAGCGCTTGCTACAGTTCTGCGATGAAGAAAGTCTTACGGTTTTGAATACCTGTTTTCAGCATCACATCAGACGCCTTTACACTTGGATATCACCGGGGGACAGGTGTAGAAATCAAATAGACTATATTATGATCCAGTCGCGCTGGAGATCTTCCATCCTAAATACAACTACTCATCCCGGGGCAGACTGCGGTAGCGATCACCAACTTTTAATGGCCGTGTTGAAGATAAGGTTAAAAAAGGTACAAAGGTCAGTGTTTGCTAAGCCGCTTAGAAGAGTGAATATTCCAGAATATCGGAACAAGGTCGAAGGTAGACTCTCTTTGATAGACCATCACAGTAGTGACAGCAGTGAAACCAAATGGAATCTTCTTAAGAATGCTATAGTACACACAGCTTCTGAAAATTTACTACCGCGCACAGTCATGAAAGATTTTATTACTCCTGACACCGCAAAGACAATACTTGAAAGACGTAGGTTGAAAGAGACTGGAATTATTTCTAGGGATGACCAGGAGCGCTACTCTCAACTAAGCAAAGAAGTACAAAGACGATGCCGACAAGACAAGAACACCCACATTGATAACATCTGTTCTGAACTCGAAACCCATTCCTTACAGCATGAAACTAAAGATCTCTATCGCAAGCTGAAACAATTGACACACGCGAGTAACGCGAAGTCATATGTGGTGGAAGATGAACACGGTCACCTACTTACGGAACTTGAGGTTGTACTAGAACGCTGGAAGAGATATTGCTCCGAACTATACAAATCTGGCGAAGACGGCTGCCTAGAATGTACAGCTGATTGGACTAGTGTAGAACAAGAGCCGGACATTTTGGTAGCAGAAGTCGAGCTTGCTATAGACGCTCTGAAAAATGAAAAGTCACCTGGCCGAGATGGTATACCAGCGGAGCTTATAAAGGCTCTTCCACCTGCTGGGCTGTCCATCCTCACCCAACTATGTAACTCAGTTTGGAAGACGGGGTGCTGGCCTCACGACTGGACAGAATCTGTGTTTATACCCATTCACAAGAAAGGATCCGCCAGTAAATGTGATAATTATAGAACCATCGCTCTTATCCCCCACGCGAGTAAAGTTCTGCTACATATTATTAACCGACGACTAAAGAGCTTCCTAGATTTTCAAATTCCAGAAGAACAGGCAGGATTTGTTAAAGGAAAGGGGACCCGGGAACAGATCCTTAACATCAGGCAGATAATTGAAAAAAGTCGTGAGTTTAACTCCCCCGTTGTCCTGTGTTTTATCGATTATGCTAAGGCCTTTGATTGCGTTCGATGGGAGAAGCTATGGAAGGTTCTTTGTGAAATGGGGGTACCAAAACACCTGGTCGGGCTCGTCAGCAACTTATACACTAACAATCGCTCCTTTGTTCGTATCGACGCCCACTGTTCGAATGTGTTTGAAACGAAGAAAGGTGTAAGACAGGGCTGTATACTTTCACCGCTGCTCTTTAACATCTATGGAGAGTACATCATACGTAAGGCACTGGAGTACTGGGATGGTGGGTTTGCTGTGGGTGGCAAAAGGATATCTAACCTTCGCTACGCTGATGATACAACATTAGTCACTACATCGGTAGAGGAAATGGAAGTACTGCTGCATCGTCTAGACATCGAGAGCGAGGCCATGGGACTGTCTATCAATAAAAACAAAACAAAACTGATGATAGTTGACCGAGCCGGACTCCTCTCAGGCCCAAATAGCTGCCGGGGCATCGAAGCGGTGAACAGCTTTAATTACCTGGGCTCTTACATCAGCAATGATGGAAGTTGTGTGCCCGAGATTAAGCGTCGCATGGCGATGGGAAGAGACGCAATGACTCGGCTGAATGGCATCTGGAAGAACCGAGGGGTTTCATGGAGGACAAAGATACGCTTGGTCCGGGCTTTGGTTTTCCCTATTTTCTTATACGGCGTGGAGACATGGACCATCTTAGCTAGAGAGAGGAAAAGGATTGATGCGTTCGAGATGTGGTGCTGGAGACGAATGCTGCGAATACCGTGGACCGCAAAACGCACCAACGTATCAATTCTTACGCAGCTGAAAGTTAAGGATAGGCTATCCACAATCTGTCACCGCCGTATACTTTCTTATTTCGGTCACATAGCAAGACGCGGCGACGGAAACCTCGAAAAGCTGGTCATCATTGGTAACGTGGAGGGAAAGCGTTCTCGCGGTAGGTCCCCAACTAGATGGACAGACCAGCTCAAGGAGGGTAGCTGCAAGTTTTACGATGTGGTCCGAATGGCCACCAATAGAAAGCGCTGGAGGCAAGCAGTCCACTCCAGTACTGGAAAGACATCTTCAAGTGACCACGATCTTCAGTTATGAAGTGCCGACCACAGAGAAGAAGATCATTAAAAAAAAATTGGTTTAAGAAAAAAACTTTCTTAATCTAAGAAGCATTCGCTTCCTACAAGAACATGTCACTCTTGATTATTTTTTCTTTTTTTTCTAGCAGCTCAAGAATTTTAAATCAAGATTTTTTTCTAATATCAAGAAGTAACTTTCTTATCCTTCATTCATTCCGCTCATCTTTGGCACAAGACTCGCTATATTCTTTGTCCGAGAATGTTTACATCTTATTCTAAAATTTTATTTATCTCATAGCAAGAACACATATTTTTTCAATTCAAAACAATTTTTTTTCATGTACCAAGAACGTGTAACTTTGCTTCAAGAACTTCAAATTACTTTCATTGCGATTAAAATAATCTAATTTTGTATGCTTGACTTAAGATTATACTATGGTTAATTGAAGAATTTGTCAATCTCATTTGAAGACAGCATTTGGTTTATCTGGGCATTAGAGAGATACTTCAAATCAAGACATTTTTTCTTCTTTCAAGAAGTCACTTTCTTATATTTAAATAATTTCGCTTTATATTTGAAATAAGACTCACTACATTCTTCGTTCAAGAATGTTTACCAACATCTAAAATATATTAATTTCATATCAAGAATACTTTTTTTTTCAGTTTCAAATCAATTTTGTTTCACGTACCAAGAACGTATAATTTTGCTTCAAGAATTTCAGATTGCTTTCATTAAGATTAAAGATAATCTTGTTTTTTATGCTTGACTTTAGCATATGATAAGGTTAATTGAAGAATATGTCAATCTCATTTGAAGACAGCGTTTGGTTTATCTGAACATTATAGAAATACTTCATATCAAGACTTTTTTTCTTCTTTCAAGAAGTCACTTTCTTAAGAGATCACTCTGGGAATGAGGCCGGCGTTTATTCTATTTTGTGTCTAGAATAGCTTAATAACCTTTTATTGTATTTTATTGTGTAACTAACAACCTATGGATTTATGTTGTCCGAAATAAAAGGTATTTATTTTATTTTATTTTATTTATTTATTTATATTTAAATCATTTTGCTCATCTTTGAAACAAGACATTTTTTCAAGAGTAGTAGAGCTCTTTGTGAAGAGCTCGTCCGGGGAAGTACTACCAAACCACCTTTTTCTGCCGCCAAGCAGCAATGCTGTGTTTCGGTTTGAAGAGTGTGGTTGCCGGTGTAATTACAGGCACATGAGGCTTAACATCTGTATGCCTCAAGCTGATGGACGCAGGGCAGTGCATCGTAGGGCACGTTCCTATCGTGCGTGACTTACGAGGCAATGCTTTGTTATAGGTGATGGTTACCACTTAACATCAGGTGGGCCATATGCTTGTTCCATCAGCTGGTAGTATAAAAAAAAAAAAAAAAAAAAAACTACGTACAAGAATGTATACACCTTTTTTTTTAATTTTATTTATTTCATGTCAAGATTAGGTAGACATTTTTTAAATTCAAGACGATTTTGTTTCACGTACCAAAAACGTGTAATTTTGCTTCAAGAACTTCAGATTACTTTCATTGTGATTAAAATAATCTTATTTTGTATGCTTGACTTTAAAAAAAGTGTATCCGTATTCAAGTAAATATAAGAAGACGAGAAACGTGCAAGCAACACTTTAAAAACCTGAAATATTCAATTTTTTTAGAAAGTATCCCCATTTTTATAATTATTTAGATGTCCTGCCTCGCAGATACGCATTAAGACCAGGATGAAATAAGATAATAAAACCGCGATCTCAACTAAAAATGCACAGTGACGTGCGTCACTGTGCATGTTTAATTAAAAAAAATATATAAATAATATAATTATATTTTTTTATTGACCTATGTCAACATCCAACTGAAATTAAATAAACCTTTAACATTGAAAATGATTTATCTACATAGGTACTTACTTATTTTATACCTTATTTTTTTTATAACTTAACATTTAACTTTTACTTTTTTCATTTTATGACTCTACTTTATCACAATTAGGCTTAATATTGTAAATTTCTTATTATAAATTAAATCCTTAATATACATAATTTGACATAAATACCCAATACCTATCTGATTATAATTTTATGTGCCTACAACGATTAAACAGACCTACCTAGATAACTTAAACGGTATTTATTAAGCAAGACTACCTATCTACCTACTATTAAATTGTAAACCTCGGCCTGCTTATATGTTGCCATACCCTAAGCTTAGTAAGTATCATATGGACCCTTCCATATGATACTTACTAACACCCAACAACTATGTATGTACCTAAACTAAACATGTGTAAGCAAAAAATTTATTGATTATAGAGAGTATATACCTACTATGATTAATTGAAGAATATCTCTTATTACAATAGGTATTGCGTTTGGTTTACCTGAAAACTAGCGGAAACGCTCGCAACTTCGCTCGCGTGTCACTATTTTCATACATACTTCAACCTTCGTTGCACCCCTTTAGGGGTTGAGTTTCAGGAATTTCTTTCTTAATTACACCCTACGCCTACCAAGGCGAATATACTCTGAAAGTTTTAGGTCTCTACGACCAGTAGCTTAGGCTGTGCGTTGTCTATGTTGCTGTCAAAAATTCTTCTATTTGGTAGGTAAAAATAAAATAAATACTTCAACGCAAGACTAATCCAAGAAGTGGTTTTACCTCAATTAAATTAAGCTTATTATATTCTTATAATTTTATTAATGTTTTATATCATTTAATACTTATTGACAAAGTCTTTGATACAATGACAATTTAAATGATAATTTTACTCATAGGTACTTACTTAGTTTCGTTTGATAATTAAAAAATATTAAGGTAGGTAGGTTACCTGCTACATTTATTGGCAATACGAACACGAATGTCGGTAGATAAGTAGCTAGCTATAAATCAAATGAAAAAACATTACCCTCCTGCCGCCTCCTGCAGTCGGGTAAAAACAAGACTTGTTTTCTTGGCTCAAGAATGTACTTTTTGGATTTTCATTAAGTTCCAAGGCTTGATAAAGGTAAAGTAGGTACTTAGGTCAGATCGGTTAGGTATAAGTCATTAGGGGCCTAGGACCTTACCTAGGTAGGCCTTGGTAAGGTCTATGTAAGCTACGACATGAAGCTTTATCATGAAGCCGTTTTTGGCAGTACCTACCATAACGTTACCTACCTACCACGGTTTTATCAGTAGTTAGGTAATTAGGTATACCTAAGTGTCTACCTTGCACTAAATGAAAATCCAATAAAGTACATTCTTGAGCCAAGAAAAAAAGTCTTCATCTTTGACGTTTGACCGCCATTTTAGCCAAATAAGTAATAACTCTCCATTCATTCATTTCACTCAATCCAAGAAATAAAAAATGGTGAACTGGTGAACGAAAGACGTAAAAAGCTACGAAACAATATTAAGATGATATATCTCTCAAATATCGCCTGCCCGTATGGGAAAACTAATTAATAAAAATAAAGAAGAAACCTTTTAAAAACAACAATCAATGAATCCACCGGGAACCAATAATGTACAGCCAGCGGCCAGTGCATTATTAGTAATGTACGGACGGCAAGGTGTAACTTTTTTGCCATTAAATGTGCCATTCATAGCAAGCACTGCAGCAATATTTTATATTAATAAATAATAAAAACCATACTTCGGAATTGAGGGTTTTCTAGGTCATTGTCACTTAAATTAATCCAAAGACTAGTACTGGTAGGTAAGAACCATAGTGCATGGACAAATAAGAAGGCCAGGCATTTCATACAAATATGTATGCTGGAAATGTCCATCAGTCTGTAAGGACAGATCTAAAACTCCGGCGTGGAAAGGTAAGGTAGGTCCGGGGGGTCACATAAAACCTATTTAAGAACATAAATAACTACAAAAAACTACGTGATACCATAAGTCCAACTAATTGTAGTTATATAAAATATAGTTTAAATAGTGAGAGATATAAAAGTGGCTTTGGTATCTCGTTAAGTCATACAAAATTAAAAATAAAATACGGGCCGCTAGTGTTTTATAAAATCGCAACGAATCAATTTCGAAGATTTCAAAATTATATCGATGAGTAGGCTTAATAAAACACTATAGTGTTGGTTTTGAGTTTATTTACCGACCTCAGAAATGATTCTCATTATCATGTCGTACATTAACGTGCTGTACAAAAACTGGACGTACAATTACCGGACCCCAATCCACCCACTCACTCTTCCTTCATTTCATTCCATCATTCTTTCTTTCTTTTTGTTACCGTTGGTTTTGGTGCGCGTCTTTCCTATTTTTTAATTTATATTTCTATGAGTGTGTTGAAATGTCAGAAACAAAGCTGCGTGAGCTTTTGGAAGGCTGGGACATCGAGGAAGCCATAATTGACAATTTTGCAAGTAAGTCTCAAAGATATTATAATCACTAAGTACCTACGTGTAAGTCTTTTGTCTTGTAGACATAGACATAGACATAGACATAGACAGACATTTATTTGCTAAAAAAACACACATACACATACAAAACAATAAAAGCTAGGAAATGGCTAAACAGAGATATATATTGCAGTCCTTTGTTGGTATGTAGGTGTTTGTGTGCTGCAGCAGCAAAAGGGTCTCGACTCAGCGTATGCCTCACTACTACTATTATAGAAGATAGGCGCTGTTATTCTGCCGAGACCTTCAGCCAATAAACCTTGTGAGAAATTTATAAGTGTGGAGTGTTCTGTTATAAAATAAGTTACAACTATGTTGAAAATAAACAGTACATACATATGAATCATATAAAAAATGGTAATAAACTTACATCGTGCAGTAATAGGCGAGTGTGTGTTTTATGCATGGGCTTCCATGATTCCCCCAGTCTCTTAAGAGTCTGGTTATCACAGAGGGAAACCCACAACATGTGTGTGTGTTAATAAAGGTACATATATTATACAAAAAGGTACATAGACTAAATATATGAACTTATAATCTAACAAGTGAATGGTGCACTATAGCTATTCACACCAGACAACCCAGTTTTCTGTTGCTCCAGAACGAAACATTTAAAACGTTTTTTAAAAGTAAACTTGGATTTCAACAGTCGTAAAGGAGGTGGAATATTATTCCAACACTTGGTTGCCTGGTAGCGAAAACTCCCCCGAAATGCGACGGTTTTGTTTTTACTATGGTGCAGCAGATTCCTTGTAGACCTTTGGCTATACTTGCTATCGGAGTGATCAAGTTTTGCGTATAGATACTCTGGCTTACCGGACATCATAACGCAGTGGACCAGTACTGCCATATGTAAACGCCTACGTGATTCCATATTCAGAGTAGACGTGTTGTTTAAGTATGGCGTTATGTGAGTTCGTGGAGGAATATCGTAGCAGAACCGGCAGCATGCGTTCTGAATTCTTTGCACAAGACGAGCTGTTTTTGACAATAAACGCGGACCATAAACGATATCCCCATAGTTTAATTTTGATAGGATTATGGACTCACAAACCTTAATACGGATTTCCTCCTTCAAAAAATTCCTGATTTTATATAAAAGCTTTAACCTAAAGAAACAATTTTTAACTAAATTAAGAACATGACCTTCAAACCGGAGCGAACTATCAAAACATATACCTAAGTTTCTGGCTTCATTCACCTGATCGACACTCTGACCTCGAATATTTATGTCAAGAGTTTGCTCCTTGATCTGCCCTACTACACTTTGTGAGCCCAGTACCATGAACTTTGACTTGGATGGGTTCAGAACAAGAGCATTATTCTCTGACCAGACGGATATACGGTTGAGATCATCGTTGATCTTGTTCAATTCGCAATGAACATCTTTGGGGTACATGGGTAAATACAACTGAACATCATCAGCATATAGGTGGAATTTACAGTGTTTTATGTGCCAGCAGATATCAGCACTATAAATAATAAATAGTAGCGGCCCAAGAATTGACCCCTGTGGCACACCGCGATCAATCGACTTAAGCGATGATGACTGTTGAGAACCATCATCTCGAGTGATCCGTACAAACTGAGAACGGTTGCTTAGGTAGCTGTCAAACCATCCAATCGATGAAGCATCAACACCATAGTATGCCAGCTTAGAAAGGAGTAGTGGAGCACTTATTGAGTCGAAGGCGCGAGAAAAATCTAACAAAACCAAGACTGAGCCTAGCCCCTTATCTTGATCAGCTAATATGTTGTCAACAACATCTAACAGAGCAGTTGTTGTACCCCTGCTTTTTCGAAAGCCCGACTGGACATCAGGTAAAATCTTGTTACTCTCTATAAACTTACTTAGTTGGTTATACACAACTCTTTCAAGAACTTTCGAGAGTACCGGAAGAATACTTATAGGCCTCAAATCTTTTATTTCCGTCGGCTGTGATACCTTAGGTATAGGGTTTACAGAGGCAATTTTCCACTGACTGGGAAAGGTAGATGAAGTGATCGACTTGTTTACTATATTGGTTATTAATGACAAAGTATGCGGCAAAGTTAACAATACCATGTCCATGGATAGTCCATCGACACCTCGTGCATTTGTTTTAATCGATAGGAGAATCTTGGCAACCTCTTGGTCATCCACTAGTTGTAACGAAAATACATTATTATTATCATGTTTATTAAATTCAAAAAAAGTCATATTAGAAATTGAAATTATATTATTACCAGGGACATTCAAAAAGTGGTCATTTATATCGTCAGGTTTATTAAGATGGTCAGGTAGGTAAATATCATTTTTATTAGACAAGACATCTTCTTTCAAATTCTTCCATAATTTTTTTTCATTTTTGATTTCTGAATTAATTCTATAATTATAATAGGCACGCATTTCGTTGTTTATGCTGAGTATGACAAACGATTTCATTTCTTTGTATTGTTTTTTATGAATATCTGACTTAGTGTGACGGTATTTATCGTGCGCGTCATTACGGCATTTCATCATTATTTTGACTGGATCAGTAATCCATGGGACATGCTTTTCCTTCAATTTAATAGTTTTAAGAGGAGCGTGTTTGTCAAATAAAGTAACAACAGAAGTCGTAAAAGCATCCACCATTTCATCTAGGGTAGACGCATTGGTTGTAACACTCCAATCTATACGTACCAAATCTCTGTCAAACTGTTCACGGTTAATGTTTTTAAGGGGTCTAAATACTATTGACCTTGGTGGAATTTTATTTCGCTTGATATTTAGCACCGCTGAAACATAAGAATGTCCAAAGGAGCCGGTAATGTTAGTGACAGAGACATCACGAGTGCAATAGTCCGTGCAAATCAAATCAATAAGTGTTCCACTATGGTCCGTAGAATGAGTCGGAGACGTTACCACTTGACATAATCCTGTGTAGCTTAAAAACTCATGTAGCTTTCCGTAGTCACCATGATTTGTATTTAAGAAATCTATATTGAAGTCTCCCATAATAACCAACCCATCATAGCCAGAGAAATGAGCAACCGATTCAGTCAATGCATCAAAAAAAACATCAACGTTGACCCATTGCGAGCGATAGGCAGTGCCGATCGCTATACGCGCCCCGCTCACAGTCACCAGCAGCCACATCTGTTCGATTGGCGCATCAGGATGGCTAATAGTTCGAGCACTAATACCACGCTTTACGAAGAAGCCCACTCCTCCCCCCCTGCCCCGACGCATGTGCAGCGGGCGCGGGGTGTTGAGGAATCTGTAGCCACGAACCTTAGGCGCGCGCGCTTCCTCGCCTTGCCTAATCCAGGTTTCGTTAATCGCCACGATGTCGTTTTTAAAGGTATCCATCGCAATAATAAAGTCACTATGTCCCGTGCCCAAGGAGCCTGGATTAAAAAGACCTAATGAACATAACTTAGGGTGAGAACACATTAAAAAATAACAAAAAATAATAATTCGTGACAATCCAGGCGATACAGCGATAGCTCATGTGTGTAACCAAGGGAAAAAATTAAAGCAACAATAATTGACGGAATGTCATAGTAATAATTAAATAAATAGATATGGCGTTGCTCACTATACAGTAGCACTAATTGAGATTCTAATATTAGTATTTGTAAAATGTAGTCATGTAATAAAAAAATACGTAAATAAAAAATTAGAAAATGCATATTAATACGATAATATAAGTACATAAAGTAAGTTTTATAGTATATTTTTGTGTAGTGTATTTGAAAGACTATGACGTGACGTGAATATTTGGAAACAAGGTCTGGTGCTGCAGCGACACAAAAACACATTCTGGATAATATGATTACAATATACAAAGAGAAGAGCGGTAAGAGTAGTGACACTAATAAATGAAACATATATTCAAAATTACATACATATAGTTTCTCTTCGCAGAACACTGATTTGAAAGTGACACAAATTAACAGATACAAAAAAAATAAAAGAATTTAGCAAAAAGGCCACTTCGCAGAGAATCGAACTCGGTCTCTCCGACTATCAGGGTATTGATTTCGGCCCGAGTACGCTCACGTCTACAGGTGATTTACTTAGATGTGCGAAATAAAGCTACTGGTACGAAATATCAATTGCAGCGCACTTAGCAACGAGCGGGTAGGTAATTACTTTAGGGTCCAAAGTTCGGTGTCCTCACGCAAGGTCAAGCACAATGCCGCTCACAAATACCGGTGTAATTTCAAAGTTATTGCACAAATTAGGTCACAAGCTCACAATGTTATTGTTAAATAATTACACTGCCAGATAGGTGGGTTTAGTACGATTCGATTGATATATACTTTAGCACTAAAAACTGACTTTTAACTTTGTTTTTAGAATAAAAACCGAGAGCGAAATAATACGTGTGTCTTTCTCACAAGGTCCAACGACCTACCCTCTAAGTCTAAGTCTTGTCACATTGTATGGTTTTATAAAAGTACCTAGGTAATAAGGGGTTAGATCCTTCCTATTTTCTAGAAGGTACATAGTGATTCAACAACATAGGTACTACCTAGGTACTTAGTAGGTACTAATCTCCAGATGAATTCCTCAATGGGATCTCTTGGATTGGGTTTCTTCAATTTGAAAGAGTTATTATAAGTATGAATTGAATAAATTTGCAGCAAGATATAAGCAGAGCAGCAGTAATTTTTTGCTTGTTTTATCTCTTTTCTTATTTTTTTATAATTTTCTTATAATTATAATTATACATTAGGGCCAATAAATTATAAGAATTGTATTCTTCGTTCAATAAATAAAAAGTCTTCATTCAAGTCTCTAAAGGTCTACTGCGTGCCGCCCGCGATTTCGTCCGCTTGGAAGTATCTACATTGTAAGCAATATCTAATCACGAGGGAGCTGTTCGTTTACCGAGATGAAGACATGTAGGTATCTACGTGTAGGTACCTTACCTTACCGTAACCGTACCTACATGTATCCCGGTAAGTGAAGTCGTGGGTAGCACGCTTTTGAATTTTGACTTGAATGAAGACTTTATTTGTTGAACGAAGAATACAATTCTTATAATTTATTAGCTCTAATGTGTTACATATCTACTGGATAGTTGTTAGATATGTAAGTATGTCCTAGGTCGGTTTGTACCTAATGTATTTTAGTCAATTAGTTCAAATCATTTCACTTTAGGTAGGTAGGTACTTAGTTTGGAAACAATATTTTAAAAGCGATTTTTTTGACATTTAAATATTATAAAATCAAACCATACAAATTGAATCCATTTGGTAGAGTAGTAGTAGTAAGTAGTAGTAGCAGCCTTAAAGATGTTGTGGTTATTTAACGATATTTACCATGTTTTGTTTATTTCAGAGTTGCATACAGATGATGTCGTATGGCTCGAAATAAATTCTGAGCCATGGGAGGATGACTTTACCAAGTGGAAGGCTACATATAAACTTCGCCAGCAGCTACAATATAAAACCGTGGAAGCATTAATAGAAAATTGGCCCATATTAAATTATGTCAGAAGCGATGTGTTGGTAAGTCGACCACTCTTTTTACCCGACTACAGAGAGTTAGGTATCTGTTTATCTGTCTAAGTATATGGAATGAGGTATGTGTTTGTAAGTATAGTTGAAATCATAAATTAATAATATAATTGAGTAAAGTAAAATTTGTCAAATCTTTCTGGACAGGTTGTTATGTTAAATATTTTTTTTAATTTTTAGATTCAATTAGGCTTTAATGCACTATATTCTGGAAGAGCAAGAGCAAATAAATTTCACCTACTATGGAAGGAATTCTTTGCAAAGATTGAGGACATAAAAAAACCAAATCTAAAAGAAGAAGTGGCAGGCTTAGTCCATTATATTAATGAAATAGTTGATGACGGTTGGTTTTTAAGTTTTATTTTAAGAATGAGGTGATAAATGTTCCTAATGGCATACCTAAGTTCACTTTTAATGGATGACTTATTAATACATTTACGATAACACTATAAATTATAATTTTATTTCAGATCACAAACTTCCATCTCAAATAAAGCTGCTCTGTAAATTGAAACCTCCAAAGGACGCCTGAACAAACATCAAAAATTCTCAATAACTGAGTACACTGAAAGCTTAATTGTCAATGTAAAGGTAATAACCATTGTTGGGGCGACGAAAGCGTCCACTACATTAAAATAGATAACTAATAATTATTTTTAATATAGTAATAGAGCCTAATTTATAGGAGTTGCGTTAGATGGCGCTAGCAACTACTATAATGTTTTTTCTAGTAATGTTTTTAAATTCAATGAAGTCCTCATCATTCACAGCCAGTAAATGTGGATTGTTGGATTTAAACAATTAAGTTACTTTTAACTAATTATTAAACCTTTACTTTTTAGACACCTGGTGATATACAAAAGAAAATTGACGACATATCAACTGATGCGTCAGGAAAACGGAAAACTGTACAATCTTTCATTATCCATTGCAACAGTGACGAAGACATTGGAGGAACATTTTATGATGATTAGAGATAAGGTCAGGTATGTTTTTCAAACAGCCTATAAGACTTTCGACACATTTTTCAAGTGTTATCTATCATGCACTCCATGTATTCTATCCAAAACCAGGCTACCACCTGTATTTACTGATTCAGAAATGTATCTATGGCATAAGCACTAAATATGATATTATCCCACCCTACATCCTGGATCTGATTTCGGATGTTAAATGTACCTAGTAATGTGAGTAATTTTTGGTGCTCAAAGTATATACAGAAACTGATTTCATTATGGTATCAATAATGTGTACAGTGCTAGAAACGGTAAATTACTCTTCACACTATATGGCATTTGTAACGGAAAGCACGAATCAAACTAGATTGGTTCATTTAGAAGATTGTGATAGTATAACACTTAATTTAATCAGAAAGGTAAATCAATGTTTTTATGTAGGTTTAAAAAGCTAAGAATATTCCTCACCTAATTATGTGTAAGTACATAGCTTAGTGATATTTTAAGTTTGGTAAGTGGGACTACACTAGCGGTTTTTGTGTCGTTTTGGTTTTTGTAATGTAACTTATTTAAAAATGACAATTGAAAATATAAGTTGTGATTCAGAACCTCCTCCGATTTTTATGTACCTATTGAGTAACTTATTGTATTAAGTTTAATACTGAACATAAAGATAAAAAAACATGTTAATTTGCGTTTCTAGACCGAGTTCTGTTCAGTATTCTTTTTGTCTTATATTTTAATGTGGCTCTTACGGTTTGTTAACCGCAAATTTATATTATTTTTTAAAACTTATTATGTACCTGCATAATGTTTTTGTTCTGGTATCAAGGTGGGTTAGGTTATTAAATCTATACAGTGGGTGTAGTTTTTTAAATAATAGTAGAGGCTTCACCTATGATTATTTTTTTAATCGCATGCAGGGAAACTGTCTAAGGAACCATGAAATATTTTTTGTGAAGTCAATTTTGTCATAATAAAATTTTTAGTTAAGCGTAAGTTGTCCATAAAAATTACTAATACTGACTGTTTTTGTACTGAACGACTCTGTTACTTGTTGATAATTTCATTGTATTGTAAGAAAAAAATAGTAGGTACAGGAGAAGTTGGTCAACTTTAACAAAATGCATTCAATTTTGCATTCTTTTATTGCTATTCTATTTGATTACCCGTCCCAATTATTTTCTTTCGCTGCAATGAAATTGGTCTTTGCAGGAAAGTGGGTCGATAAGTATTAAAAAAAAGTTAGGTGAGTCAGGTAATCTATGCACAAGTCATGCTTAACCAAAAATGTTATTAAAGTCAAAATTAATACACAAAAAAAATCTATGGTTCCTATGATAGTTTTTCTGTATTTCATATTATGGTTTAAGATTTTCCAAAAACTACACTGTACAGTATTGAGGCTATAAAATTGAGCTAGCTATTATCACCTTTAAGTATAAAAAAATGTATTTTTTAATATCAAAATTGCATAGATTAAGTTAATATTATAATAAGTATATAATAATACCTAATTTAATGTTTCTTTCTCTTATCATAAGACCATAAAAAAACTTATTTATATAAATATCCTGATAAAACATTGCAACATGGCAAGCTCTATGTTTTCATTCTCAGGTTTAGTTTGATACCAACTTGTAACTTGTGTACCTCATGTAACTTTATGATGGTATCTTTTAACTGACTTTTGCTTTGTATGTACCTACCTATTCATTCTAATTTCGTATGAATTTTTTTTTTTATAATGTGATTTGCATTGCAGACATTGTGTTATTATTATTTTATTAATTAAAATATTAATATTTCATAAAAATCACTGTATTTAATTTACGTGACGCTTCCAGAACCTTAGACGTTTTGAGGCAACACTTGTACGTTTTACATTAAAATAATCTAATTTTAGGTGAAACCTCTTCTATTCTTAGCTAAAGGCGGATTGGTTTTTCAAATCAATCTAATATCTTTTAGCTAAGAATAGAAGAGGCTCTACCTAAGATTAAATTATTTTAATCGAAAACAAATTAGTCTTGTCTCAACACAAATATTTCTTCAGTTAAGAATAGTAGAGGCTTTACCTAAGAATATATTGTTTTAATAGAA
Source organism: Chloroclysta siterata (assembly GCA_932294275.1). NCBI lineage: Eukaryota > Metazoa > Arthropoda > Insecta > Lepidoptera > Geometridae > Chloroclysta > Chloroclysta siterata. The sequence continues at coordinate 8,496,971 of OW028595.1, forward strand.
AACAAACGAGTTTTGTGTCAACACAAATATCTCTTCAGTTAAGAATAGTAGAGGCTTCACCTAAGATTATATTGTTTTAGTAGAAAACAAACGATACTTGACTCAACACATAGAACTCTTCAGTTAAGAATAATAGAGGCTTTACTTAAGATTATATTGTCTTAGTAGAAAACAACCAAGACTTGACTCAACACAAATAGCTCTTCAGTTATGAATAGTAAAGGCTTCACCTAAGATTATATTGTTTTAGTAGAAAACAAACGATACTTGACTCAACACAGAGAACTCTTTATTTAAGAATAGTAGTGGCTTTACCTAAGATAAAATTGCCTTAGTAGAAGACAAACAAGACTTGACTAAACACAAATAGTTCTTCAGTTAAGAATAGTAAAGGCTTAACTGAAGATTATATTGTTTTAGTAGAAAACAAACGATACTTTACTCAACACATAGATCTCTTCAGTTAAGAATAGTAGAGGCTTCATCTAAGATTATATTGTTTTAGTAGAAAACAAACGATACTTGACTCAACACATAGAACTCTTCAGTTAAGAATAGTAGAGGCTTTACCTAAGATTAAATTGTCTTAGTAGAAAACAAACGATACTTGACTCAATACATAGATCTCTTTAGTTAAGAATAGTAGAGGCTTCATCTAAGACTATATTGTTTTAGTAGAAGACAAACGATACTTGACTCAACACATAGAACTCTTCAGTTAAGAATAGTAGAGGCTTTGCTTAAGATAATATTGTCTCGGTACGAAACATATTGTGTCTTGCTTCAAAAATAATTATTCTGTAGCAAAAAAAAAACAAAAAAATATGAAAACAGTTTATTCTTTAACCAAAATAGCGTGCATTCTTCAAACGAAACTTCAGAATTCTTGTTTCAAAAACGAATGTGTTATGCGAAGACAATAAAACTGAGACAATAATTTTCTTTATTCAAAAATATATTGTTTTCCCCATATATGAGTCTACATTTGTCTTGACCAAGTCGATATTGTCTTGATTTAAGACATCTTTTTTTTCCGTGTACGAGGCTGATACACACTATACTAAAAGTAGTAGTGGACTCGACTCGATAAACTATACTCTATTATAATTTTAAATGATTTGGGAAACAACTGCAAATAAATATTCTTTGACTTTAACTGCCAAGACTGTATAAATATCACCAAAAAAGTTTTAATTCCCATCTCGATTGTGGATTCAATGTGTGCGAAGGCGGCTCCAAATACAACAGGAGCGTGTTCTATTGACTGTTGACAAGAGGGCGAGAGGAGGGAGGGGCGTAGGGGGGGGAGTGACTTGAGCGCTAGCACTCCATCCGGATAGAGCGGCGTGCAGCGCGGACATTCAACTCCGGAAGGCGCCGGCACCGGCCTCGAACCCGTACCGTCCGGCACGGAAGCTGCGCCGGACCAATCATAAAATTCATTCACAAAGCCAACGAATGTAAATGAGATGTGAATCGCTATTGCTTTATATTTCATAAAGCGGTCGGAATGAACATCACGTTTAATAGTTATTACCTCGTGCCGGCCCCGCATCACCTAGCTCGCAACCGGTCGCGGCGTTCCTAATTGGGCAATAGCTGCCGTCACAGTATAGAAGGTGTCGTTTGAGAGCGGCGATTGGTAATTTAAAGACGTGGCGAGTTGCGTGGGGCCCGCGCCGCCTCGGGTGGAAATAGCGCTAGCGACGCGCCATTTGTCACGCTGGCGGCGCGGTCGCGGGGACAACTTCTAAATCTAACCTGTTATCGCTGACATAATACCGTAATTTAGTCAAGAGGGTATCATTTTTTATCCGAAATCATTAACTTAATTTGAGACGAATGTTTGCATTACCTGTGAATAGGTAATGTTTCCGAATAATTGGAGTGTGGATGCAGCATGCCGCTCACCGTGCTAGTGAATAGTCGGCACTCGCTCTGTGGATGTGCCACGTGTTGGGCTACAACTGTTTAATGTATCAAAACGGACTTACTTCCGATTCAGTAGAATCACATTGAAGCTAAGTATATTAAGAACAATTTTTTTTGTTTGCCATCTAATTTACTATAAACTAGTAGTTCGCCCCGAACTGTGATCTCGTGATGCGACCCGACGAACGCATCAAAACTTTGAGTAGGTGGTAGTCAGAGACAAGTCCAAACATTGTGTTTGGTCTTTTTTCTGACTACCGCCTGCTAACTTGGTACGGTAACCAAGTTTCAGCTCTATTTATTGAAGAGTTCTGTTCAACAGACCTTGGCTCCATCATCAGACCTGGTCGTTGTCACCATTTTATGAGAACTGAGTACCTCCTTAATTTATTTCAAGAAAGCAAAGGAATTGCCAACCAGTAGAAAAACCTTGATGCCAACGAAACTCTTAGAGATGGGAGCTCTTGGACCGCTGGTTAATTCAATTTAACTTTTTTGTTGTATCTCAAAAACCGAGCGTCCCAGAAAAAAAGTAAAAATTGTTTTGGAATGTGCAAACAAAGCCCTTTTATATGACATGTAACTTGGTTTTTTTATGTAACTTTTTTATTTTTGCCGCTTTAAAAAACCCCATATCTTAATAACCCTTCATCCGATTTTACTCATATACTTACCAGTAAATTTCTAAAGTACAAGCTTATCAAATTTCATGCAGATCGGATCAACGGTTCGAAAGTTATGGCCAGACAAACATACATACATACATACATAAAATGCCAAATCGCCCAAGTTGAAACTAAGATCTTCGTTCGCTTCGCTCACTCGATCAATAATCAATAATAATGGACATTTTCACACAACGCTATCTAGCCCCAAACTTAGCAAAGCTTAAACAATAATAAAAAACGAGTTAGAGCTCGTTGAGTCCCAAGATTTTTCATTATTTTTATAATTTGATATTTTATTTTATACTTTCGTACAAAGTTTTCATTTTGTTACAGTTGGGTGGATGGTTTAAATTCCATTTCAACCCGTACTCAAATGGAGACGTGTATGTGTGTGTGTGCGTGACGTAATGGGGTAACGTTATTAGTCTGTGATTAAATTGGCTCTCTATATCTAAATAAGTGTTTATTTGTAAATTAGAAGATGTTGGTTCTCCAATAAATAAATAAATTTTTAATTATCGCGTGGTGTGGCTCTCGCGAGGTGCGATTTCATGGCCGGTGATTGTAACGCTTCCTTTGAACGAACGCACCGCGCGCTCCGAGGTACAGGTAGCGGCCGCTCGCAGCGCCTACTTAACTATAATTACCAGTTAGTATGTAATGTCGCATTTCACTCTGTAGCTCGCTAGTACTTACAGTATTATTTGATAATTTTAAATTAAAAAATGTTAAGTGGCGAACATCATACCGACGACTTATTCAGTATCACTTTCAGGGTGTGAATAATGTTTAGTCCTAAACAACCAGTCAGTGAAGGCATTTCACAAACATTCAGCGCTCCGAGTAGCTAGTGTTAGTGAGTGAGCGGTGTAGTTAGTAGTCGCTGACAGGTGACGCGTAGCTTGCCGCTGACAGGTGGCAGGCGACGAGCGCGACTTCAGATCTAAAATGAATCCATTCAGAGCCCCCGCAGACTGCAAACTTTCTATCGGCCGATAGTTCGGTCGGGTTGGGCTGCTAGCGCGTATTGCGGTCGATAGTGAATCGTCGTATTAGAGTCTTGCATACATCTTCATACTGATTACGAGCCCGATCGAACTATCGGCCGATAGAAAGTCTGCAGTCTGCGGGGGCTCCTATAATAACTTCATCATTTCAATATTATAAGGGGAACGAAATAATATAATTGGATTTAAAAGGACGCGAATCCCGCTTCCAGCAGCTTTCAATAAAGCCTGATGAGGATGTAATGGAGCGCGGACAATGGCTGCGATAATGGTAACTCTCACAAACGGAGTTATGTCCAGTGATTGCGGAACTGTGTTCGATTGGTCCCTTGTATCGCCGTCGCCGCCGCGGTCGCCATCGCCGTCGCGGTCGCCGGCCGCATGCTAAGGAGGCTTAATTACTAGCACCATTTATATAGCCGTCGGTATCGTCGCGGTTCGTTAGGAGAGGCGACGGCGCCGCCGACACAGAGAGGACGGTTAATGAGCTCCCCTTAATGTTCATGCTTCGAGTTTGCTAACTAACTTCTTGAATATTTCTTTAAATTAATCGCTGTTTGTGCGCTCGCCCTTAACGGCATTCGCGGCACTCCACGATACGTGCTACGCTAGTGTTTACGGATCTGTGCTACCCTGTGCGCTAAGCTACCAGCTACGAGACGTGCTACGCTAGTGTCTACGGGTCTGTGCTACCCTGTGCGCTACGCTACCAGCTATGTAACGTGCTACGCTATCTGCTATGATATGAGCTACTTTACGTCACGCTAGTTAGATTTAGATGTTTTCATTTTGATAATATTGTGTTTGACATATTATTACAATAAATAAAATCAAATCATTATTAATTTCAGTGAAAGTGCAACTATCGCAAAGGCCGAGTATTGTAAACTGTTATAACTAATTTGCGTAGGTAGGTAGGTAAGTAGTCACAGGCGGTGGCGGCGACGGCGTACCGAAGCTCTGATAGCTTACCGCCGGAACCTTAATACTCAGCCTTCATTCTTCTCGAGAATAATCACGCCATTGCTATCGTGTTCCTTTTGCGCGAAAAATAGCAGCGTGAAACTTAAGCCGAGACCTTTTTAGTATCTCAGAAATGTAAATAGCTATAATAAAAGCCATTATTTTGATAGTAGCTAAATAATTATGTGTGATTCAAGTACACAGGGTGTTTTATGATATCCCGAAAGTTATTATCCGAGGGAGTTCCTTGTGATTACCTAAAGTACAGGCTAAAACTATAAAAGGCTATTCAGACTAAAACTGTAACCTTTCTGTAATCTAGTTATTTTATTATTAATATTGCATCGTAGTCTATACATATAAAAATGTTATGTTGGTTTGTATACGCTTCAAAAACTCAAAAAGTTCTGCACCGATCGAGATGAAATTTTTGCATGATATATAATCCGCATCAAGGATTGTTTTTATACCATTCAATAACAATGTACCACAGCGAAGCGAGGCAGGGAACAGCTAGTTGGTAATAAAAAACTACAAAAATAAAGAAACATCAAACATAAAAGAAAAATTATATAATAAAAAATGTAACCAATGGAATCAAAAATACGAGAAAAAATCATAATATTTAACTTATTTACAATAAACCCGCGTATTTTAACGCGCCGCAAGCGGTTTTCTGAACGAACGCAACTACACTCGCATGACTGAAAGAAACTAAATTGAAACCATACAAAAATACTTCGCCAAACTGTTTTAACGGGACGATGAGTTGTTGATGATTTATAGAAAAACGACTGATTCATTTTAGATTACCTTCGTTCTTAAGAATATTGCTATGTTACTATCTTTGTATCATATTATTACCACTTATTTTTATAACGGCTCACGCGTATACGAATTATCAAGCGCGTTATCGCTCACACGTAGTGGCACTAGTCATTGGCGTATATTTAAGAGCCTCTCAAAACGAGTTTATACGCGCGGCAAATACGCTACATGTGTGAAGAAGACACGACATAAAACTACTCATTGGAATAGGTACGCTTCGCAATAATCGCATGAAAGAGCATCCTCAATAGAGTCGGTACCAGGTGTCCGTGAGAGCGAGTGTCGCAGGTCTCAGCACGGCGCTGCTTGAGGCCGCATCGCGAACATTCCGGTGAGGTTTATACTCGCATTCTGTGACGTCACCATCCAGATATTGGTTTTGCGGAATCAGTCGCTCGCATCTCACAGCATTTTGGGTCATTCGCATATCTAGGAGTATATTATCTCGAACGAACATAATGTACGCAACATTCCAGTAACTGTCTGTCTGTGAGCTGTAATGTTTCGATGAACGGCATGATAATATGAAGCGAGTGGAACAGATCCCTGTACATAGCATATCCAGGTACGCGTAGGTTTCTATGAATTCATGTGTCAGAACTTTACTGTTAGGAAATCGTTACAGTTGCATAACTTCACATGGACTTTCTTTTTGGAAAGAAGAAAATCAATGTTTCGTCTAGCTCATAGTTTTATAATTATGTCATCTAATAAATAGTATTTTCTAAATAATTTATCGATTGTATTCTGTTTTGTGTGCATAATTAATAAATAAAAGTAGTGAAAGCATTACATTGTAAGCGTTTGTTATTTTAATAGTAGTAGAGCTCTTTGTGAAGAGCTCGTCCGGGGAAGTACTACCACCACACCTTTTTCTGCCGCCAAGCAGCAATGCTGTGTTTCGGTTTGAAGAGTGTGGTTGCCGGTGTAATTACAGGCACATGAGGCTTAACATCTGTATGCCTCAAGCTGATGGACGCAGGGCAGTGCATCGTAGGGCACGTTCCTATCGTGCGTGACTTAAGAGGCAATGCTTTGTTATAGGTGATGGTTACCACTTAACATCAGGTGGGCCATCTGCTTGTTCCATCAGCTGGTTGTATAAAAAAAATAAAAAAAAACGTATTTTTAAATCGTTTCCTTAAAATGTGTAAACACTAATGCAATTATTAAACTTTAATATTATAATTATTAAGAAAGTTATACGATAATTGCATTTATTAATTATAAACTTTTGTACCAATAAGTAAATGTTAAATTAATTAGTTTTTATTTTATCGGTATTGTAATGGGCTTGCTCTCTGCTGCTTCAGTTTCAACGCCCACTTTAAAAAAAAAAGTGGGGGTTGGTAAAGTCTGCTTATGCGTTAACGTTAGAGACGCCGTGAAGTAAAGTTCTACCTATTTATAAACGTGTACGTGCTTTCCTAAATGTTACCAGGTTGTCAAAGTGCCAGAAGTGATAAGTAAAACTGAAAAAAAGTATATGTGGTTTAAATTCAACATCCTCGGCCCTATCTGACTTGCTTTTTCTTTCAACATTTATATTATCGTAATGGGTTCGGAAGTGAGGCCCGTGGTGAAGGTATGTGGAGGCTCAGTACACGCGGGCTAATGCGATCGTCGTGTCGGAGCCCGCGCTGACTGAGCCGCCGCCAGCGTATATATTCTAAGGTAGCGTATATACCTCTATAGGCTATTACCAACAAAACAAATATTGAACCAAGTGCTCCGCTTAAACAAACTTTTGACAGATAAAACTTATTCCGAAAGATTTGAATAGGGTAACGTGGCTGTTTAACCAATAAATCAAGAAGTTACTCGGAAGTATAATTCTCACACCGATTCGAAGTATAAATTACGAACACCGAACAAGTAATAAAACTCCACAAATGAATACACAAAGTTTCTACAAGTCTTTTAAAACAATTACTTGGAGCGTAAGGCGGCCGACGCACAGCCTTGCGGAGGGGTGAGGCCACTGCCTCACCCCTCCGCAAGCCAGTGAGGGAGGGTGAGGGGGGCGGTTAGAGATGGACTCAGTGAGGCAGCTCACAGATCATCGCGGCCGGCGAGGGCACTCAGGCATAGTTATTACAAAAATACTCTCTAAATAATCTTAGAGCGCTGTTTGCTTTTTGTTCTGTATGTCAATCTGATGATGATGTTTTATTCATACCATGCACTACATTATAATATTAAGTACAAAACCTATGCAAAAACTTTTTATAAAATACAAAAAAACATCATTATAATACTTCTTTAAGTCATAGAGCCCCTTTCGTATGTTTAAATGTACATGTTCTAAGAGCACGGATAGCTCCTGGACAGTTAAGTACCTGGGAGTCAGTCACCGGAGTGATGCGTTAGTGCTTTAGTTTTCAAACCAGGAGCGTCTAAACCCAAGGTCCGCAGGAGTGGCGCCTGCAGGTATGTAGTCGGGGGCCGGTGGTCGGTGGTCGGTCGCGGGAGTGATGGATAGGCGTCCGGAAGCGCGCTTTGAATTGTAATCAGTTTTATAACCGTAAAGGATATCGCGAGGGACCCGATTGCCTGTAAACGTATATTTTGCAACTTTTTGTTTCATTTTGAGGATAAGTGGGCGGATGTCGGCCGAAGTGATTGCGGTACAACTGAGATAAATGGCCTTTACGAGCTCGTAGGCCTACAGCGCCTCGCGCCCGACGACGCTCCTCAACTGTAATGTAGGCTGTGCTCGTACTTGGCCCCTCTTCGTGTAACGCGCTATATAAATGGGGATTACAAGCTTTATTTAAGAATACTCCTTGAAACACAAAGAAAACGATCATTATACCTTGAATGATACATCTCACGATGTCTTGTCTCTCTCAGCGACGCATGTAATAAGGTGCTCACCGCAGATCTGGTTGTAAGTAAGTTGAGGAAACGAGATGACCCATCTAGGTAAGCTTCGGTAACATGTAGCTCCTAGCATCCTCCTAACATCAATGAATTCGTTCATGCATTTTCTTTAAGACAAAGATTAATAATTATCTTTTTAATTACTCATACTCAGAAAGTAGGTCTGAAGTTGCTGATGAGCGGGTTCGAAGGTATACATTTCAGCCCTAGGGATTTTTTTAAATAGGTTTAATAATTATAACCCTTTTATTCTCTTAATAAAAATATTTCTTTCTTTCTTTTAACAAAACATGCAATTTGAACCTTTTTCGTAAATATAATATAAGTAACTATTTATCCATAACATCAAATGACATCGAACATAAAAACTCTTTGGTTAGAATGCAGCATGGATTGGATCTATTCCAGGATGGATTCGCTCATTTTTCTTTAGCTAAGTCATGTTTTTATTTTTGCTTTCCTTGTATTCGTAATGAAAGTCACAGTGTTTATCTCGGGTTAAAGACTTAATTAGTCCCTCGACCTATTGAACGAACCCCATCTTGGGACTAAATAAGTTACTTTCACCCCTAGGGTAACAATGTACTATTAAATTACAAACTTACATAATCTATTCGACCTGCGATACAAAAATTCTCGAAAATTAGAAAGACACGCCGAAAACTAGCTGGATTGTCACAATTTTAATAACATTTTTCAATAAACGTCGCCTCGCTGCGGGATCATTCCCCCTAGTTTCGCCCCGTCCCGCCCCGTCCCGCCCCGTCCCGTCCCGTCCCGTCCCGCCCCGCCCCGTCGCAGCCCGTCCCGCCGCGCGGACTTTTCCGGTGCAATAACGTTTGCTGACGTTTTCATAATACGGAATGTTGCCTCATGCGCTCAAAATACGCTTCCAGTAGTAACTTTATAAAAAACTTGACGCTGCGGGAAGTTTTCAAATACATTCGAAGGTACACTATCGAAGAAAGTCAGCATTTTAATTTCAGCGAATAGCTGATAAATACCTGTCAATCTACAAAAGCAGTTTTACTTCAGCTCGTTTATATACTTGGATTGATAACCGTGCCGCGGTCGCACTACATACATAGATAGATAACACTTTATTGCACACAACGATACATCATAAATCTAGGCGTAACTTAATAAAGTACAATGGGCGACCATATCGCTGAAAGCTTAAAAAGTCTTCCTGGCATTTCTTCCAGGCTACTTTATCTGCATAGCAAACCAACCTGCTATTGCTTTAGTTAGAACTATATTGAAATAGGAAATTTTAAGAGGCTTTCAGCTTCCTGCGAAGCGTCCGGGATATACATACATATAATATGATGTTTGAGAGTTTTTGTTGTTGGGGAGCGGCGCGGCGCGGCCTAATCTCTTTACGTACCACTCCTTGTAGATAATGTAGAGCCATCGCATTACACGGCGATACGGGCTCCCGAGATCGATCCCTGATCCGAGACCCATCGGCTTGCTAAACAACTAACTTTAAAACACCAAAGTGGTGGAAAATTAGATAAAGCGGTGAGTGTACGGAGCAGAGCGTACCTATTGCACTGCAATGCACTGCACACTCCACCTTACATTATCTGATTGCGGCGCACCTGGACCGAGAGTTAATCTTAATTTTCATCACAGAACTAATAACAATGATAGGTACGTACGTCCGGGTTTGACTGGTTATAAGTAAGCGCCGAGGTGTTCCTCCGATTTGATGTTCCAGCCGTGACGCGTGACGCGCCATGCGGCAGTTAAAACTTGATTTCCTATCGTATCGATCAATATTGCTCAATTTTTGCAACTTAATTGCCGATTAATAGGTGTCATTGTTTATTGATCGTGTGAGCGAAGCGAACGAAGATTCTTGTTTCAACTTGGGCGATTTGGCATTTTATGTATGTATGTATGTATGTATGTATGTATGTATGTATGTTTGTCTGGCGATAACTTTAGAACCGTTGATTCGATCAGCATGAAATTTGATAAGACGACAGCTTGTAATTGAGAAATTTACTGGTAAGTATATGAGTAAAATCGGATGAAGGGTTTTTGAGATATGGGGTTTTTTGAGAGGTCAAAAATAAAAAAAGTTACATAAAAAAATCAAGATACATGAAAAAATGGTGACGACGACCAGGTCTGATGATGGAGCCAAGGTCTGTTTAACGGAACTCTTCAATAAATAGGCCAATAGAGTTGAAACTTGGTTACCATACCAAGTTAGTAGGCGGTAGTCAGAAAAAAGTTAAAACATAATGTTTGGACTTGTCTTTGACTACCACCTTCTCAAAGTTTTGGTGCGTTCGTCGGGTCGCATCACGAGATCTCAGTTCGGGGCGAACTACTAGTATAGCTATTATTGATCGAGTGAGCAAAGCAAACGAAGATCTTAGTTTCAACTTGTGCGATTTGGCATTTTATGTATGTATGTATGTATGTATGTTTGTCTGACGATAACTTTAGGACCGTTGATCCGATCTGCATGAAACTTGATAAGTCGATAGCTTGTACTTGAGAAATTTACTGGTAAGTATATGAGTAAAATCGGATGAAATGTTTTTGAGATATGGGGTTTTTTAAGGGAGGAAAAATAAAAAAAGTTACATAAAAAAATCAAGTTACATATCATATGAAAGGGCTTTGTTCGGACATTCCAAAACAATTTTTACTTTTTTTTTGGGACGCTCGGTTTTGAGATAAAACAAAAAAAGTTAAATTAAGATAACCAGCGATCCAAGAGCTCCCATCTCTAAGAGTTTCGTTGACATCAAGGTTTTTCTACTGGTCGGTCAGTTCCTTTGCTTTTTCTTATTTTTTTTTCTTAAAATAAATTAAGGAGGTACTCAGTTTTCATAAAATGGTGACGACGACCAGGTCTGATGATGGAGATACCATACCAAATTAGCAGGCGGTAGTCAGAAAAAAGTCCAAAGATAATGTTTGGACTTGCCTCTGACTACTAACTACCCAAAGTTTTGATGCGTTCGTTGGGTCGCATCACGAGATCTCAGTTCGGGGCGAACTACTAGTTTATTAGCTTTATAAGTGATTGAGTAAGCGAAGCGAACGAATCTTAAAGTTAACTTGGGTGATTAGGCATTTTGTGTATGTATGTTTGTCTGGCCATAACTTTAGAATCGTTGATCCGATCTGCATGAAATTTAGTAAGTCGATAGCTTGTACTTGAGGAATTTACTGGTAAGTATACGAGTTAAATCGGATGACGAGTTATTAAGATATGAGGTTTATTAAGGGGTAAAAATAAAAAAATTACACAAAAAAATTGGACATTCCAAGACCATTTTTTTTCTAGAAGGCGCGGTGTTTGAAATACAAGAAAAAAGTAAAATTAAGATAACAAAATATGAAAGGGTTTGGTTTGTACATCCCAATAACATTATTATTATAATTCGTATGATTTTTGAGATACAATTGGTTACCCCAAGTAGGTTTGGGGGTAGTCAGAGGCCAAATATCGTGTTTGGTATCAATCTAAGACTGGACCGGACATCACTAAATCTCAGTTCGGGGCGAATCACCAGTTAAGAATGTATGTGAGCAAGAGTAATAATGATCTTTAAACATTTTACTAAAGAACCATTGCAAGATAAAATATATACCATGAAAGGAAGAAAACGCCTTTATCTTTTCTAAAGATTACTCACTGAAACAGGGAGAAGCGAAAATCCTCCGACAATAAATAGTAACCGCCGCCGGATGGCCGGATACGGCATTCGCTGTGCGTCTCTGAAACATAAATACATAATAGCACCGGACCACTATCTGCCTACCACCAATCTCTGTTTGTTTCTTAATTTTCATGTAGAAGTCAGTTGTTTATGGTTTTTCAATGAATGAATATTACCTTCTTTAAATCTTTTGTTTTAATCTGATATACTTGTAGTTTAGACGCAGTAATTACATCTTATGTCGCAGCTAATATAACACATAAGTACTCGAATGCAATGACTACCCTTAGACATCCGTCGTAAAACTATTTCGGTATTTGTTCTGTGAGAAGTGCACACAATGCCATATCTAGTGCAACTTAGGAAACTTGCAAGTACGATGGAAACCAGAAATGAATAGAGTATTTTTATCCTTAGGATTATAAGAGCCAGACTGACCAACCTCTGTGTTCATCGCACAAAAGGTCTGCCTTCAGTGGAGACAAACCCACAACCTGCAGCGCGGAGACAGAGAAACTACCAACTGTGCTGCGAGGTTTCGGCAAAGGTATATAACTCGGTGCTTACAGTACTTGAACACAAATGTACGGTACAAAACGTAGTAATATTAGGTTATAAATTTCCTTTATTCCTCTAAATGTCCTTCTTTATGTACACAAATTAAACCATAACCATTTTTGAGTACACAATACAGTGTAAACGGCGACGTCCTTCATAAAATAAATAGAGTGATCAGCTTTAATATGAGCGCGGCGCAGGATGAACTCATAATGGAGGACTTCATTGCAGGAAATGTAACGATAATGCGGCGATTAGAGCCCCTCGCGGGACGCCCAGTATGGCGCGGCCGCGGGACGCACGCACGGTGCGCTGCTCGACTGATATCATCGTCTCGAGCGCTTGGGAATATGATTTACGGATAAATTAGTTTACAAAAGAGCCTCACTGAAAGCAAGGCCACTTTCCTAAATAGACGCTGTGTAGGGGGTTCTCTTTTAAAGTATGCCTTGCAGCTCTCAGTAACTATCGCTCCTAATTCTGGGTTAATAAAGTCTCCACTTGACACTTTCACCAAAAATCCTTTCACTCCCCCCACCCCGCCCGCCTCACCCCTCCATCACCCCAGTATCTCGGCGTATGTCGAGGACGATGTGTTTTATTTACAGGTCGTTATAACTTCTGCGCTGTATAGCTTGTGGGTTCGACCCCCGCCGAACATAATTAGCAGATTAACATAATTATCAGAACAAACATCTGATATTTGTTCTGTGTTTGAGTGTTAAAAAATATTATTAGTCCCTATGATACACGCTTTGCAGTTTGGGGTTAGAAAGCGCTGCGTAATATGCCAATATTTATCTACTATTACTATATACAAGTATAAGGCTATACAAGTATAAGGCTATCCAGTAGGCTAGTGGTATAAAAAAAACCAACGAAGTAACCTAAATACTTAATAATATAGCTACGAGAGAGGACAAACAACCCTCCCGTGTGTGTTTACTCGGGAAATTCATCTTCATAAAAAGTTCCCGCACACGCGCGACGCCCGCGGGAAGTAACGACGCTATAGCATATGAATGTAAACGAGACTCAAACACAAAAAGCAGACTATTACGGCTGAGTGTTGCCAATTATCTGGAAGGCGTCGGACACCACTTTCATATAACAACTGAAGAAATAACAGTATGTAAGTGAAACTGCGCGAAATAGCTTAATATGCATTTAGTAAGACACCTCGTACCGCGGCGGCGCCGGACGCGGCTCGTAACGAAGTTATTGCTCGTTAACGTGCACTGCACACCTCCCGGGCCGGGCGCGGCGCCGCTCCGGAGACCGGCGGGGACGGATTTCACACCTCCTATTAATGCCAACACCTTGTTTATAAATATTTCATCCCAAGAAATTACTTGATCGATATTTAGACGTGTCGATTGTATTATTGTATCACTTAAGGCCCTTTCAGTATACTTCAGTTAACTGCGGTCCCAATACTTACTTCTCTAGTGTTCGCGATCTAAGAAAATTATTTTGCTTATTAAGTAAGTTTTTCCAGCGTCTGTTTCTGAGTGGCTGAAGCTTAAAGAAGGAGTGAAATAGCAAGCGCTCGAGACTGCGTTCGGTTTCAAAGCGCTGCAATTAGCGCGATCGCAATTTTGAATGCGGAGCAAAAAGCCTACAACTTCCAGGAAACCTTTGCGGCAACCATACTTTCACCCTAGATCTTTCGCTAGGAAATACCGTTTGAGCAGTAGAAGTAATAGTTTCGCAGGTGAATCCGATTCTTTTTGTTTAGTAAGCGGTGAAGTCATTCGATGCAAGTTCTGATCGCGCCTCCTTCTAATAATCGGACGGCGTCAAAAGGCGAGTCGCCGCGCTCCCTCATCTCTCATGCAAAGCGAATCGAGCGTCCTTCATAATTCATGCATCGCTATTTAGTATTTGGAACGACTTCGCTGCACTGTCCCATCTGAGTATGCGACGAGTGACATACCAACTCGTACCACATAGGTATTTCTTCTCTCATCAACAATGCACGAGAATAATTGTTGCAAACTTTCTTTTTCATCAGTACACATAAGAACACAATGCAGAGACGTATAACGACACCAAAATAACGAAGGTAAATATCCATATCAAATATCAGTATTATTTTTAGTTCTACAATATTTACTAATTTCATACACAGGTATAAAATAAGTTGCTTCGTAAACTTGATTCACCTGAGCTTATTCACCTAGCTGCATTTATTGTAGGACGTGGCGTAGGTAATGTTTACTAATGATGTATACTCTAGTTTGTGTAGTGTACCTAGAGGCGCGCCCCGCAGCCGAGCTACAACGCGCGCTCAGCACCGACGCGACGCGACGACTCTGCCTTCTGGTTGTGAGTTTTGAGTTCGAGTGGTTAAATAAATTAATTAAAAACGTTCATTTTATGTTGCAATAACTTAAAAGCTTAGCATAAGTGAAATAGAAAAAAATATCAATAGCGATTATATTAATTGATATGCCTTGTATTCGGTTTCAAAATACCATAATCAAATACATCTAATCTAATCAAAATTTTTATCATTCTTAAGGTGGTTTTACCTCTCTCTCTCTAATCTCTTTTTAATACTATTCGTCAGATTAAAGTTTTTCCATTTTTGTTTTTGGCATGCCTGTGCTAGAGACGGGAATACGTTATTTGACGGATAGCGTTTCTCTGCGAGGTAAAAGTCGCCCGCAGTATGGTACGTAGTAGATTCAATAGTATGGGTAAACAGAAACCAATAGTAAAGTATTTGTGGACTTTATGTTCAGGTTAAGTGTCAAGCTTTTAGTTTAATAAGCACTTCTGTTTGATTGGCAATCTATCTGGCGTACACGCCGTTAACGCGGCGCGGCACAAACCCTTCGCGCGGCAGTGACGTGAGGCAGTCGGCTCTGTGGACGTCGTAAACACTTTATAGGTTCATCTCTTGCATCGGAATATCCCGGAGCGAAACTATCAGCCGCAATAATCACTGCACATCAAACAAAGCGTATTGATGAAACCCGATAACTATTATTTACTACTTTCTATTTTCAAAATCAACATAAAAATATCAAAAACAATTTTACTTGACTTCTCATAAAATTATGTTTTTAAAATAAAGCTCATCTGTGTTAATAGTTTTAGCATTTAGTGAACAGTCTGAGTTTTGGACAGCGAGTGTGTTCAGTAGGTATTCCGTGCGCTGAAGCAATTTCCCCCCTCCCGCCCCGGCCGCCGCCGCCGCGTCACTATTTACTGCCTTCACACCCGCGCCCTTTGTGCTCCTATCTTAATAGCCCGCGCGTGGAAACCTACAGAACATGTTCCCGAATATCTATAGAAACAACGTCGACGCGACATGCTATTGCAGTTAATAAATTGATTCTGACATTCAGGATTCATGAGGATTCATTCATCAAAGTTCAAACGAGGGGATTGTTGACGAAAGATGCCGATACATTATTGTCACCGTCTGCTGTTGTTGAGGATAATGAGATCTCCATTGCCGGTAGCTCCACCAGATGTGCCACCGCCGCCGCCGTCCGCTTCAGTAACGTCTATTCTGAGTTTTGACAACTTGTATTTTCGAATTTCGGATTTCGTTTCAGCAGATTTCTATGTAGATGCGATAAGTGCCCTTATCCGGCTTGCTGAAAACTGATGATTTTATTCTCTCCATGATGGGGCGCTTATCGAAAGAACAAGTCGCCAAAACTCAGAATAGTTGTACCTACAGCAGGTCGCCGGCCGTGGCTCGTTTTGTACGATCGTCACTCGGCTGCACTGTTGTTTTATTTAAAGCCAACTTATCTATTAAAAACTTCAAAGAACAGCTCTTGCAGAAGATTTATAAATAGTGTTTGATAAATCTGAATAATGCGGCGAGTTCATGAACCTCGGTACAATCAAGGTGTTCATGTGAGTCAGCACGACTGTAAAGTTCCCAAAAACCACGAACCCTTTTGCTTTAATTATTTTTGCGGTTGTTTTCGCAGCGCATTTTCCCAGTATTTAAAATATTTTTTTGGTTTAAGCCTTAAAATAACGGATGAGCGAGCACATCGGTAACACTACCCGCCGGTGTCAACAGTCTCATCGGATTTTAAAGGAAAAAATATTATGTTGAAGAGAGTTACACACGGATTTCATTGTATGTATAAAACTGCCCCACTAAAAGGATCGAAACTTAATATAAAAAACATTAGTCTGAATTTAGCTGTTATTTTATACCACATATTTACTTATAAATATAATGTTTTCAGAAAGGTAGAGTAAATATTTCTTAGAACGAAGGTTTTGCAGAACCAGTAACGAACAGTACTAAAAAATATTCACTCTGTTTTTCTGAAAACATTCAAATTATAAATAAATATGTAAACATAAGCGTTATATCATAAAGAAAGGTATGTTGTATTGTCGCGGTGCAGCGTTTGGCGGCGACACAACTCACGTTTCTAAATAGAGCAATCGATGATCGGATTGGGAGCAAACCGCACAGATAGCATCGTGACCGGCACACGGACTAACTACCAGTTATTATACTCGTAGTCCTGCTCAGCCACCTCGAGGACGACGAACCTACCTGACACCCACAATTATGATACATATTGCTTAGCAGCGATATGACTCACTCGAACAAACTTTTTTAATTACCCGATCACATGTGGAACTATACAGGTACTCTTTGCGTATATCGTATTCGCGCTCGATGAGGCGAGGTTCCAGTTGGCTTTTGAGTTAACAACTACTGCTTTTAGATAACAACCATCTGCTGTTACCTCAACGGCTGTAACGAAGCCGTACCGAAAGCCTTCCAAAGCGTGTACAAAAACACGCTTGACCAATTCATTTCAATATATTCTCTTATTTCACAAAAAGTAAGATAGAACCTATTCGATAGATCCATTACAAACCTCTCAAATTGTAGAAACCTGTAGACCGTAGGTACTATCTAAACTTAGTCCTAAGGCCTGATAACCAAAAATGTTAAACCTACATACATAATGAGGCACTAAACATACTGAATACTAAAACAAAGCTTTTCAACCAGATTATACCGTTTAAATGAAGTATCAGCATTTATCCGTGAAACGTATTAAATAAACCGCCGGAGGCAGATCGGCAGGTGGTTAACTGCATCCGACCGATCTAAATAGGAATCACGAGCCGGTTTTAATTTAGTATCCGCCGCTTCGGTCGGCACTGCTGGATAATCTGTGGCCGTCTGTAGCGGACGCGCGCTGATTACACCCCAGCCGGAGCTGTATCCATAGCGCACCGAGCGAGCCGGCTGGTATGTACCCACCGATCACTACGATCATTGCACGATACCCGCGAGCCGATAGACAACTTCGTTCACCTGAGTCGCGGCACTTATTTGAGTGTCGTCTCCGTGCCTCCCGCAGGCAAGGGCCTCCAGTAGGTAAGGGCCCCCAGTAGGTAAGGGCCCGGGACGGCTGCGACGGCAATAAACTCCGCCGGAGTCCGCTCCTACCCGACTGCGGGTTCGCATAAGGCACTAAAAGGAAAACTCTCGTACTATAATTTGCGCGGAAAAACGACAAGATTTGATTTCTTGGAAAACCGCCAGCTGAAGTGAAATTAACAAATGGCATGCCGGGAGTAAGTACCTCGCTGGTGTGTCCTCGCCGCCGCCACCGCCCTCCAATAACGAACATAGCGGGCTCGCTCGCCTGCTGGGGCCTTACATCGAACTGTTGTTCGCCTGATAAACCACATTCGACACAATACTTACTGATTACGAATAGCTTAGATCAATGATGATGATGATCTCGTTAGCAATTTGACCGAGAAGAATTACATAGTTGGAAATCAAAGCTATTCATTGCGATCTGCGATCCTGCGAAGTTGAATATAGAATCTATTCCGAGCGAGAGGGCGGCGCCGCGGGCGGTGGCTGCTCGCTGCACTAAGTAAACCTGAATAGTTTGTTAGAATTCTTTCATTGAATTAAATAGCTCATTGGCTTCTTCTCCTTTCAGCTTTTATTAATTTTCTTAGCGCAAATATACTTTTGCGGATTCGCACGAGAGATGAATATAGATCCAGCTTATTTAGATTTCATAGAATTAGTTTTACTCGTACATTAAGATTCATAAAAACATTTTTTTTATTTTGAACTTGCCTTGCAGTCTCTCACAATGAGCAAAGAAGAACGATTCCCTTTATCGCGCGTGTCACATGCTGCACAGACATACCCTTCGACATCACTTATGGATGCGAGTTCAGAGCAAACCGACGCGACGTGCACGAGTCGACGTATACGAACGAAAGCGCACCGTCCCAGTCCCCTACTAATGATATTGGCATTGTCAAGATTTTTTAATATTTAACTTTTACCAAGTTATCGAGGTTTGTTTTCAACCAAAATCCTGCACAATTTTATGGACACAATACAAGAAAATACTATGCAATACCTACTACGCTATACTACTACTAGTCAAACTCGTAAACACTCCATTCATTATGACTCCTTCCATCTACCGTCTCGTCAGTAGTATAGTACCTACCTACGTCACATCATCTTGTCGCACTCATCGTATTCATCATATTAGAGACAGGCTCTCACTCACTAGATAAATAATTCGATGGGTAGGTAGGTAGGTAAGTATCATAAAAAGGCATTTTTTTTTAATAATTTTAATTGTAATTAATTGCCATTTTCCCTTTATACTTTTACGGGCTTAGGACCGTCAAGCTATTTACAACAATTAAAGTTATTTACAGTATGTACTTACAACTACGCACGTATTTACACTTCCACTAACCTACAAGTATTTTAAAAGTTGTTCAAAATGTCCACCTTCATTGTCAATGTAAACACGCACGTGTTTTGCGTTCACAGTGTTGGTTCCATAGAAATAGTTATTCATATTGATGGGTACTTTAGCCCCCTGAAGTTTATATACACAATTATAGGAACACCTTGTATACTAATGAACCAGTTAAGTACAGAAATACTCAGATATATTCTGTTTATTGGAAAAAATGTACCTATTGCACAAGTAGATAACTATCTACATTAATACACTGAGTAAAATGTGTGAATGTTAAGTGAGCGAATTTACTTTTGCTAAATTACGTAATTCTAGAAAGTACTATTTGTACCTATTTTAATGTCGAGAACTAAGAACTTATAAGGTTCCACTGGAGAAGTAGTTTGATATATCAAACTATACCTGTAAAATTGCTGTTACAACTGATAGTTCGACAAAATGTTGAACGGTATCAGAATAAAGAGGTAGCTTGGAGAAATCTAAACTTTACCTAAATGTTGTTACAATTGATAGTGTAAAATCCTGTATTATATTGATAACCCTGGCTCATTGATACACCAAGCCGGCCTCCTGTCGTGTCCCATCGTTCACCATCCGTGTCTCCCGGTTTTCCCGCCCAACCCTGTCCCCGTCCCGCCAAGACATGTGGCTGACATTGACAGGTTAGGAGCTTGACACTGACAGTTACATAACCGCTTGTGCACATGAGATAGGGTATTATATCTACTAGGTAGATACAAACACTACAACCCCTTTCTTATTAAATATTTTTTATTAATAGAAACCTGAATATACTTACAATGACCCCACATAGAATCTTACAATTAAAACTACTTTAAATCACTTCTGCACCCATAAAATTTGGTATGATGTACTGACAACTCGTCGTTCGCTCATGTCTCCTCCAAGTGTTACCGAATTCCATTGACCATTGCATTTTAAGTGAATAATCGCTGTCCTTATCTTCAGCCCAGTTTCTTGGTTCCTTACTGCTATATTACCGGCGACAACATTTTCAACTACACCTATCTGATTAATAATTGATGACACCTTATTTGTCTTTTCCTTCTTATTCCCATAAACCTTATCTCCTTCCATTATATCTGAATCTTCGGCTCTTCTTTTCCGGTCCCCATATTCCTTCCCCTTTTCCTTCTGCTACTTATCTCTATCTCTCGCTTCAGAATAGTTTTCTCAGTCATTTATGTCTTTGAGCATAGGAATCTAGTCTATTTTTTTTTCTTTCAAGAAAACTTCTCTTCTTTTTGGATAATTTATTTTGTAGTAGGTGGTTATTTTAATGGTATTGTCATAGTAGCCAAATTGACGATCCATTCATTTATATATTACCAAGTTGACGAGCCCAAGAAAGCTTTGAAGTTCTTCTATAGCCTTTTGGCAATCTAAGTCCAGAGATACTCTCTATGAACACAGTCAATGGTTTTACTCCTTCCGTGTAAGTTCTCCCTGAGTATTGCCATGTTGGCGCGCCTCGTATGTGGATATGGGACACAGGAGCACCTTACTATGCCTATGTTTAAAAACTGGTGCTATAGCGAAACCCATGCTGATGGTTCATGCACTTCCTCAATAATGTCTGATTTCTAAAAATTTTTTATTTCTTCTTCCATCGGTATTGGTATGTTTCTGTGAGGTCGCATGACTGGTTTGACTGCGTAATTTATCGGGATTTCTACTAGGACGTCCTTAAGTTTAGGGAAAGGTTTCTGTTTTAATCTGGTTGTCATTGATTTTAAGTTTCAATACTCCTTAACATATTGCTGTATCCTTGCCCAGCTAAGAGCTAGCGCCATTCATTTTAACATAACATAGTAATGCAATTTGTTTTCATATTTAAATTTATGTGTTTCGCTACCATTATTATGTCCTAAAATTTTTCTTTGGTTGCCTCAAGAACTTGGTTTTAGAACACTGCTTGGTTCTCTTTCAAATTTCCCATACCTGATCAGAAATTAAATTTTTCTTGGACCTATTAACATTTCAAATATCACTCCTAGATTCCCTATGTTGCATACAAAACTTGCATCCGAAATGACATTAAAAAACGTAGTGGACTTCATCATCTTCTACGAGAGTTAGTTTATTGTAGGTTTAGTAGTCTTGTGTAGCTTTTATATTTATCTTGCCTGGCTTCCATCTTCCATTTGAGTTGTTGCTCAGGTTTTTTACAGCCACTCTGAAAGTGTCCAATTTTACCACATCTTCTACATTTTTCTACTCTTGCAGGGCAGCTTGAATCTGTGGAGCTATACCCAATGCAGCCGCATCTTCCACATCCCTCATCATCAATTTTTTTTCTTGCTGCTATAGCATTTACCTCATATTTTGTTCTATTTCTTTCATAGTTTTCAATCTGATGATTTACAGCTTGTAAGGTATTTTCTAGGGCTATGACTTTGCTTAGTGTAGCTTCATTACCCATGGTTAAAATCTTTTGGTGTAGTTCAGTTGAAGTGCATGTTTTTATTAATTTATCCATTATATGTTCATCTGGTTTATCAAACTTGCATTTCAACGCTTGGTCTCTTAGTTTATTCATAAATGTTTTAAAGCTTTCGTTTCCTAATTGAGCTATTCGATGGAAGATATGTCATTTATATGATTTATTGTACTGCAGGAGAAAATGCTCTGCATAATTATTGGCTTCCAATATACTATTATAAAATATTTATTGTACTCCTGTTCCTCCTAAGAGTAATAGTATTGCTCTTTTTTGTTTTATCGATTGTATGTCAGCAGCTTCATAGTAAATGTCTGAAAATCTTTTCAATTTTTCTTTCTCAGTCCGACTAACACACTGTCTCCATGTACATCAAATTTATCTGGTGGAGTTTTATCTGCGATCAGTTCTTTTAACTACCAATATTTTGTAGGTTTTATTGTTAGGCAGAGTACACTTCTGAATTGTCTACTCAGTACATTATTGGTCACTCAAAAGCATGACATCTTATCTTTTAAGTTTCCTCATGTATGTGGGATTCGTGAGTATCTGTGCTAGTTGGTTGGGGTAGTTTTCTAGTATGACTTGGTAGACTTGAGCAGTACTTTTGATCTTTTCAGATACTGTTTTGACTTTGAGGATGTCATGCAACTCGGTATTTCTTATGAACCAGGGGGCATTCGATACACTTTTCAAGACTCCATTTTGAAAGCGTTGAATTAAGTTAATATTTGTGATGCAGGCGGTACTCCATGGTTGGATGCCATAGGTCCAAATCAGCTTCCTTACAGTTTTGTAGATAAGTAACGTATTGTCTACCGACAGTTTTGAGTTTCGCCCAAGTAGGCAGTGTAGTCCTCTATACTTCAGGGCCAATTGGTCCCTTTTCATTTGAAGGTGTTTCTTCCACGACATGCGGCTATCTAGGTGCATACCTACTCTGGTATTTTTTGTAAAGTTCTGTTCAATTTGTTGGTAGGCCATTGTATTCACGATTCTGTTTCTTAGCAAATTATTGGTGAGGTCTGATCCATAAGAAGTAACTTATGTAATGGAAAACGTTATTCTTGTACAACCAATTTAATGGTAAGCTGTGGGTCAATAATTCAATGGTACCCTCAGATCAACAATTAACAACCAATTTAATGGTAAGCCTTGATCACAGAAGTATGCAACTAATTTAATAGTAAGCCTTAACAATAATCTTGCAACCAATTGAATGGTAAGCCGTGATCACAATGTGCAACCAATTTAATGGTAAGCCTTGATCACAAAAGTGTGCAACTAATTTAATAGTAAGCCTTAGCAATCATCTTGCAACCAATTGAATGGTAAGCCTTGATCACAATGTGCAACCAATTTAATGGTAAGCCTTGATCACAAAAGGGTGCAACCAATTTAATGGTAAGCCTTGACAATAATCTTGCAACCAATTTAATGGTAAGCCTTGATCACAATGTGCAACCAATTGAATGGTAAGCCTTGATCACAATGTGCAACCAATTTAATGGTAAGCCTTGATCACAAAAGGGTGCAACCAATTTAATGGTAAGCCTTGACAATAATCTTGCAACCAATTTAATGGTAAGCCTTGATCACAATGTGCAACCAATTTAATGGTGAGCCTAAGGTTAACATAGCAACCAATTCAATAGTTAGCCTTAACCATAACCATGAAACCAATTTAATGGTAAGCCTTTTCCAAATAACCAATTCCAAATTCAATGGTAAATCCTTGACCAACAATTATTCAACCCGTTGAATGGTAAACCTTTAACATGAAACTGCAACCCATTCATGGCAGGTAATCCATGACCGCTAACAGCTCACCTTATAATATGACAAGTAATTAATCGTACATATTTTATCAACCAATTGCTGATTGATACCTATATTTATAACTTTATATTCCTATTACATATCCATTTCAAAGTTAAAGTATTGATTTTTTTCTTTTTACTATTGGGTTTAATTGTACCGGTGTACATTTAGTGTCTCTGATTCATCTATTTGTTGTTAGTACTTGGTATCTCATATCTAATAATCATCTTCTTTTTTCTTGATTTGACTATAGCGGTAGAATGTACTTAGAAGATAAATGGTATCTCATAATAACAGTTAAAACCATTTCATGCATGCTAGAATTATCTTATAACACTTTCTTTATTAACACACACACATGTTGTGGGTTTCCCTCTGTGATAACCACTCTTAAGAGACTGGGGGAATCATGGAAGCCCATGCATATAACACACACTCACCTGTAACGACTCACACTGTATGATATAAGTGTGTAAGTTTAATACTATTTTTTATATGATTAATTTGTATGTACAGTTTATTTTTAACATACTTAATTGTAACTTATTTTATAAGAGAACACTCCACACTTATAAATTTCTCACAAGGTTTATTGGCTGAAGGTCTCGGTAGAATAACAGCGCCTATCTACTAAAATAGTGGTGAGGCATACGCTGAGACCCTTTTGCTGCTGCATGCAGCACACAAACACCTACATACCAACAAAGTACTGCAATATCTATCTGTTTAGCCATTTCCTTTCTTTTTTCTTTTGTATGTGTATGTGTATGTGTGTTTTTTTTTTTTTTTTTTAGCAAATAAATGTCTGTCTATGTCTATGTCTTATAGGTAGATACTTAGTCCTGGAACTGTAATTGTATCAGGAAGGTATAACGCAAAACTGCAAATCGTTATGTACTCCATCCATCGAGTTGTCCGTTTATGCGACCTCACGAGTAGATAGGCAGTGACCACAACGCTACACCTGCTGCAGCTCGGTAGGTATAACAATCAATAAAACAACTGATGGTTGGATTGGAGTGAAATGGTTATAAGTAGGTAAGTACGTTGGTTGGTTAAATGCAATTTATGATAAGCATTCATCTCATATCTATGTCTCATACGTTAGATAGACCAGTATTATTGCTCCATAGCTCGTCGAATCGAGCACCCACCACACGCCAGCCACGGTCAAAACTATAGTTTACAAACAAAGCGAGAAGCCATATCTGGATTCCTTTTATTTCTTTTGTAAAATATAGAATTCACTGACCTTTATCCTCGTCGCCACTGTAAAATCCTGTATTATATTGATAACCCTGGCTCATTGATACACCAAGCCGGCCTCCTGTCGTGTCCCATCGTTCACCATCCGTGTCTCCCGGTTTTCCCGCCCAACCCTGTCCCCGTCCCGCCAAGACATGTGGCTGACATTGACAGGTTAGGAGCTTGACACTGACAGTTACATAACCGCTTGTGCACATGAGATAGGGTATTATATCTACTAGGTAGATACAAACACTACAGATAGTTTGACAAAATGTTGAACGGTATCAGAATCAAGAGGTAGTTTGGAGAAATCTGAACGGTACCTAAATGTTGTTACAATTGATAGTTTAACAAAATGTTGAACGGTATCAGAATCAAGAGGTAGTTTGGAGAAATTTGAACGGTACCTGTACAGGTTACTTGGGTACCAAATAAAACACATATTTATATAACGTCCGCCTGGATTGGCCGACTGGAATCGAGTGCCCCCGACCGTGGTGCGTACGGTTGCTACCCGCCTCTCCAGTCAGCGCGCATAGTTTATTGTTATACACTACAGTACCTAAATGTTGTTACAATTGATAGTTTGACAAAATGTTGAACGGTATCAGATTTATGTTTTCAAAAGGTAGTTTGGAGAAATCTAAACGGTACCTATATATTGTTACAATTGATAGTTTGTTAATATATTGAACGGTGTCAGAATTATGTTTTCAAGAGATAGTTTGGAGAAATCTGAACGGTACTTAAAAGTGGTTACAATAGATGATAGTTTAAGAAAACGTTGTATAGTATCTGAATTAAAAAGTTTAAAGGGTAGTTTGGAAAAATCTGAACGGTACCTAAACGTTGTTACAAAATTACAGTTTCAGAATACGTTGAATAGTATCTGAATTATGAATTTTAAAGGATAGTTTGGAAAAAAATGAATGGTACCTAAAGTTGTTACAAAATGACAGTTTGAGGATACGTTGAAAGGCATCAGAATTATGTTTTCTAAACGATAGTTTGGATAAATCTGAATAGTACCTAAAAAGGGAATTACTATCTCTTTTGGTACCCCCAAATTAGAAATGAAACATTTAAATAATATATCTCTTAGTACCAAGTACTAACTCTAGATTCTTTGAGGACGTCAAAGGGGGTAGTCAGAGGTAAGTCCAAACATTACATTTGGCACATACCCACATTTTGCAGTAGTTGGTTTTCTTTACGTGACAGGTATTACATATATACTGCTATATCTCTATCTCTAATCTCTAATACTATAAGAATCAAAGTCCTGACTGACTGACTGACTGACATATAGACAACGCACAGCCTAAACCGCTGGTCCTAGAGACTTGAAATTTGAAGAGTACATAGGTCTTATGGGTTATTCCCGTTGAGTAACACCTTTCAGTCACACTGTGACACAATGGGACAAAAACTTCCCGTTGAGTAATACCTGTTACACATTGCTACTTTTATTTTCCCGTTCGGTCACACTGTTACTGAACGGGAAAAAAAAAGTCGCAATATGTAACAGGTGTTACACAACGGGAATAAATAAATAAAATATGTCGCCTTAAGTCACACTAATTAATTAAAGTTAAACTATGAAATTATATTGTAATGATTTCTCGAATTTTATAATTCATTTTGTAAATATTAAGCTTGTTTTTTAGATTAAAATTGAAGTAGCATAATTAATTTTATATCTTCCTGTCTTTTGGTCAGTCAATTGACCGCCAAGTCACAGCTTTGGTCCGATAGGTGGGTAGGATGGATAGCGTTGGTAGGTTGCCGAACAGAAAAGAAAGGTAAGGGGAAGATTGAGATAAATGTGGCATTCTGGAAAGAGACTTGGTGGAGTAAACTTGACTGGCTGACATACTGACATCTGTAACAAGTGCGAAGAATAAGAGTGAAATTGTTTTACCTGTGTTCTACGAATAAATAAGAGGTGTTAAAGTGTTCATCTACTGCAGTTCATTTCATCTCAGAAGTGCGATTGAACCAAGGTATGTAAAATGTTACCTATTCTGCCCACATAATATTATTTTATTGCCGCTTGGAAGATTGGTACAATATTTTATTCCATTTAAGTATTATGGAGATACAGATTTTACTAGCATGTATCGGTCGGGATTGACCCGAGACTATCCGATCGTGCCAGTTTTGTTCAGTTGAAAGCATAGGTACTTAGCGGCTTTATTTCTATTGAATCTTTGTTGGCGTGGTCCAGTCGGCATTGCCCCGAGACTATCTGGCCATGCTAGCACTATTCGGTTTATGGAGCTGTTGGTACTTGTGCCTACCCATTAAACATAAAATTTACAAAAGTCTGGATAGATTTTCTAGCAAAAGCTGATAGAAATCGACAAAGAATACCAATCTACTAAACGTGCAAGTGACTGTGTGTGATCATGAGTTGCTTTTCTGTACCATATCTATGAAAATATTTTTGTTAATACTGTCACAAAAGTTTTGTGATAACAATTTTTGCTAAAATATTTTTTTTTTAACAATGTGGAGTCTAACGAATACTAGGAATAAAATTCATGCTGTTTCACTCGAAGTATTAAGTTTGAAACTTATTGATGTCTTTCATCAAAATTTTACCGCAGTTACTTGATAGAATTATTACTGGTGAAACTTTTTGCCACCATAGCATGTTGCTAATTGAAAGAATATTTTACGATAAAAAGTCATCTTACATAAAAAAAAAACATAATTAAAATATAGTGAAGTAGTGAACCAAGTGAGTTCTGGGGGTTATATAAGCCATAACAATAAGTAGGGTATGCTGTGATGAACCAAGTGAGTTCAGGGGGCTATGTATGCCATAACAATTATTTTTATAAGCAAGGTATGCTGTGATGGACCAAGTGAGTTCTGGGGGCTATGTATGCCATAACAATAATTAGGGTATGCTGTGATGGACCAAGTGAGTTCAGGGGGCTATGTATGCCATAACAATAAGTAGGGTATGCTGTGATGGACCAAGTGAGTTCAGGGGGCTATGTATGCCATAACATTTTTTTTTATAAGCAAGGTGAGGAACTAAGTGGGTCTATGTACCTATGCCACAGTGAACAAATTTTGGACAGATAATGCTAACAATTTTGCTACGTACACAATGCACTGATATTTGCCAAATAATTACGTACTGTAGCTGTGATTAAAATTTATTTCATCCACATCATGATATTTTTATTTCGAGTAAAAGGTTATTTAATTCGACTTAAGTTTAACGGTATGAAACATTTTGTTAGCATGTATCAGTCGAGATTGCACCGATACTATCTGGCCGTACTAGCACTATTCGATTTTTAAAAATTGTCAGGGCCTTACCCATGAACATTCAAGTTGAATACATATCGAGCAAATTTTTCTAGAATAAAGTAGGTGAAATCTTACAAATTTTTATATTATCCGATAATTTTAACATTGAAGGGTAGGTTATTTTATATTTTTATCTTATTTCATATTCGCATTTTGAATTGTTCCCCACACGAACTGGTCTGTACTGAACAGAGACTAGTAGTGTAGTAGTAGGTAGTGTTAGCACCTTTAAATTCGTGGATTACCTACCTACTATTATATATTTTTTTTATTATTCTATTTCACATTACTGCTATTATCAATGTTCCAATAGCAATAAAAATTGGCTTACCTATATCAAGCAGAAATTAACTATACTTGCCGTTGTCATCTGATAAACTGTCGTAAAATTATAAATATCGATGATCAAGCCTACCCTCTGATGCGAGTCTCTGAAGCAAAGTGTACATATATATATATAGGTAGGTAGTAGGTACATGCTATGTATGCAGGTACAGGCTATGTATGCCAGAGTTTAGCCATGTGCGCTATTAGCAGGCTATGTATGCCAGAGTTTAGCCAGGTGCGCTATTAGTGAATTTCTTAGTGAAAAATGGGGTATGTATACCTGTAAGTTCAAAACTAACCAAATAATTAGTACAATGGTGCAAAAAAAAAAAATATATATATTAGCATTTAAACACTGGACCTGTAAGTGGCTAAGTACGTCGCAAAATTACATGGACAGCTGTTATGCTAAGCCAAGTAACCCATATGAAAAATTAAAAAAATAAATAAAACATGAAAATAAATTAAAAAAAAAAAAAGTTAGAAACAATTGGTGAATATGATAACTACAGTATTTTTTTCTCTTTCTATGAACTCTGACGGTGCGATGACTCCTGAGGAGGAACTTCTTGTTACACACACGCATTCTAAACGAAAGCGAAAGTCTTCGAAGACATCTGCAGGAGATTTGGCGTCAACTTCAAACAACAGTTTAGCGCTTGGACGAAGTATCATACTGCACGGAGCCTTTCGGTTTTTGGCGTGTCCGTTTTTTTTGTTAGTGTGCAGTTGTCGATATTGTATTCGTGTGAGTTACTAGAGAAGGGACTACATTAACTAACCTATCGATGGAATAAGAGATGGATGAAAAAGGCGTTTTAATTGGAAATCAACTTTTTAATTTTAACTGGTTGCTGACTTTTATTGCGACAACCCAAAACCAATATAGATACTGGAACACTATTATCGTCAATATTATTTCCCATATTGACCTGGCTGTGAGAGCGATGTCCATCCCACTCGATACTTTCTTATGGCCATTTCGTCCATGCATAGGAAAATTTTGTGGACTCCCAGTTTTCACGCCTTTAACAGCTTTTATCCACACCCGTCTTCATTCTGGGCATTTTGGGAACCTAAAAAAATAATAATGTAAAATTTAACGGAAATTGAGCCGGCGCGAGACGCCTAGAAGGTGTGAAATATAAAGCTAAATTAGTCTGTGTATGTAAATCACTAGAACAGATGATCAAAACAATACATATTATTTTATGGGTATATTTTATTAATGGGTTTACATCGTTTTCATATTGGAAAATCTGACTAGTACTAATAAAATGTAATTACAGTCTGTAAATTTAAAAAGAATATTACGTATCAAATGACAATTCCGGGTCTTTAACCTCCTTTTGTTTTTTTTTTGTTTTGTTTCCTTTTGTTTTTCTTGATGCACAAGACACAGCTGCACGGGATATACTTTCGCTTTTTCAAATATATTTTGCTTAAAGAATAATGATTCTTTTGATTTTTCACTATTTATTTCGCTTCACCGCATATTTCAACCGACCCCAACTAGAACATCAAAGCATTGCATCAACTGACGGACACTATTTACACAGACAGTGAGTGAGTTGGAGTGAGTGAACTTACATCTTCTTTTCTTTTACTTGTAGCTAGGCTGCGTGGGAGGTACAAAGATAGATGATCACTGTTTGATACACAGTTGTAAAAGGTTGTGGATCTTATGGCACTCACCATTATGATATTACCTCCATGATTTAGCGACTTTTTTTTAAATGTCGCGCAAAAGGTCACTCTTACTTTAAATGCCCTAAGCCATTAGTAAAATGCCAAAAGTGTCAAAGGGTTGATCACGACAATAAAAACTAAACTTCTACCAATGATACCGCGTTTCGCGTACGGACGTTAAAGAACGGAAAAATTTGACTATTTCCACAACTGGTGATACTAACAGTAAATTTTTCAAATAAATCGAAGTTCGTGAATCGGATGCTCGAGACCTAAACTTCTTAAAAAGTATACACAATTGCCTATCATCAAAGGTTTCGGTAACTCTGTAGTTACACCTGTCTATAGGAGCTTTGTGAACATTGAAATCGATGATGTTGAGGCGACGATCGAAGTTCTTGTAGTTACTGATGAGTTTGTGACAACAGCATTGCTTATAGGGTAAAACTTTATAGAGTTTTCTTCGGTGTCTGTGTTCAAAGACAATTGCAAACTATTCTTCTACAAAAGTCCTGCTCTTAACGCAAACTTTGACATTGAAAATAGCTTTAACTTGACTACATTAAATTCTACCTAAGTTCCTTTGTCAGGGTTAGTTGAAGTTATAACGCAGGGATCAACTAACTTTTCAGGGGATGTGTATGTGGAAGGTTACAGTAGTATTGAACCGGGTAAAGAAAATCAATCGATCAAAATTGCACCAAGGTGCTTATCACGTAGTTAATGGAAAATGTCATCTTACAATACAATACAAAATAATTTATTTATGCCACACGTAAATGCAGTTTATAAAAAAAATACAAGAAAAGACAGTAAAAGTAAGTAGGTAAGTGATATAAATTGGCAGTCACTCGGCATAAATGCAATAGCAGCATACGCTACTATAACGCTGGTCTTCCGACACCCATGTCATCGTTACAGTTACAATAAATAATAATAATATTCTAATTTATTTATATTAATAAAAAAACCGAGAACCAATTTTAACAATAAAGACAATAGAAGCCTGTTGTTTAACTATTACTCTTATCAAAATTTATAGGCCTCTTTAAAATCACAAAAGTATATATAATGATCGATATAAAATTTCTGAACTTACTGGATTTAGTACTCCTAAAAGTAAATACGATAGCGTAGTTGCTTTTGATCGGATTTGACCTTGGATCAATGTTAACCTTTCTCATGACTACGATACTAATATCTAACAAAAGTAATACTTCATCCTAAAGCGAGGATAATGATGACGAAAATATGCCTACAAAAGGTCGACAAAAAAACGAAAATAATACAAGCAGATCTGATACTAAATAAATGCCAAATGTAATGATTAATAATTTAAAGTAATATTGTTAGTATAATAATGTAGCGAAACACTGGGAGTTATTGTTTTTTTTGTTATTCACATGTTGTTTTTATAATTACTGAAAATGTAATTGTGTTAAAATCGTAAATTCAATTTATTTGAGTATTTTCTATAATTATTTAATAAAATAAATTTTAATAAGAAATTGAAGTTGATAAGTACTGAAATAATAAAATAAATTTGTATGTAAGCTATTACAATAAAAGAAATTTTTTTTTTTGTTCTTTAAAATTAAAATAATATAAATATTCTTAATTGATTAGTACGTTCAGTTTATTTATTTGATCATGCGTCAGGAGATCGCATGATGGCGGATGGCCGAATGTAATGATTTCTCGAATTTTATAATTCATTTTGTAAATATTAAGCTTGTTTTTTAGATTAAAATTGAAGTAGTATAATTAATTTTATATCTTCCTGTCTTTTGGTCAGTCAATTGACCGCCAAGTCACAGCTTTGGTCCGATAGGTGGGTAGGATGGATAGCGTTGGTAGGTTGCCGAACAGAAAAGAAAGGTAAGGGGAAGATTGAGATAAATGTGGCATTCTGGAAAGAGACTTGGTGGAGTAAACTTGACTGGCTGACATACTGACATCTGTAACAAGTGCGAAGAATAAGAGTGAAATTGTTTTACCTGTGTTCTACGAATAAATAAGAGGTGTTAAAGTGTTCATCTACTGCAGTTCATTTCAATATGAACATTATTAACTTCATTTTAAATGAATTCGTTAATTCTTGAAACATTTTATTAGTGAAGAGACTCATCATTTTATTTTTATGATTATGATTATTATTATTCATATCATTAAGTTTTTTTATAATAGAAATTCAAATAGTGAATTAAATGGTATTTTTTACATAGTTTCTTTATTTTCTTTTGTGGAAATCTTAAATATCTGTTTTTCTCTGCAATGGCAATCTTTAAATTCACTCAATAGTCTCTGATTGGTTGTGACCACGCCCCAAACCAGGTACCATGTGATGATTATGCTTATTCAAAATCTACACTAATATTATAAAGAGGAAATATTTGTATTTTTGTTGTTTTGTATGTAACGAATAGGCTCAAAAACTACTGATCCGATTTCAAAAATTCTTTCGCCATTAGAATGCTACATTATCCCTGAGTAACATAGGCTATATAATATTTTCAAAAAAATCAGAGATCCTTACTAAAAGGCGGAAAAAGAAAACATTACATCGCGTGCGCTGCGAAAACTATTGATGATAGAACAAAATAATGTACTACGACTTTGCAGAACACGTCATTATCTACAAAAAATGTCGCGACAGCATATGTCTAACTACTATAGTTATGTCACAATAAGTGTTTTTTATTATAAAAATTTAATCTAAATGCCGCCGCTAGAAAAGGCTCTTTATTTGTACCTTGGTATTAATCCTTATCCAAATAAATCTTTTCATATTCAAGACTGGTTTAATACCTATACATTACTTCTTGATTTTTTCAAATCGGACATTCCATTCAAAAGATTTCTAAAATATGAGCGCCACGGGGCGCGTTCTCACTCAACGCGGGCCCGGGCAAGGCGCGAGGTAGAAGGGCGTGCAAATGACTCGAACCCACCACGGTCTAAGTTTATCCTAAAAGTAACAGTATTACTCAAAGGGAATTATTTATTCCCATTCAGTAACACTGATACCGTAGGGTGTAACAGAATGGGAATAAATAATTCTCGTTGAATAACACTATTACTCAACGGGAAGTTTTTTCCCATTACAGAAAAGTGTTACTCAACGGGAATAACCCGGTCTTATGGCGTAGAGATGTACTAAGAAGGGATTTTTGGAAATTCAACCCCTAAGGGTGTAAAAATGGTTGAAAACGTTGGTATGAAAAATTGTACTCCTTAAATCTACAAACTTGAAGTAGACCAAGGCAAAAAATTAGGAAAGGTATTTTTAGTTTTTAAAACTACCCTTAATAAGTGTGCAAAGGGATGTCAAAGTTTGTATGGGAGTCTTTTGACCGCTGGTCCTAGAAACTTGAAATTTGAAGAGTACATAGGTCTTATGGCGTAGAGGTGTACTAAGAAGGGATTTTTTGAATACCCCTAAGGGTGTAAAAAGGGATGAAAATGTTTGTATGAAAAATTGTATTCCTTGAACCTACAAACTTGAAACTTAGAGTACATGTACTTTACAGCAAAAAAATGGGGACAGGCATTTTTAGTTTTTTTAAACTACCCTTAATAAGTGTGCAAAGGGATGTCAAAGTTTGTATGGGAGTTTTTTAACGCGTGGGGCGATTGACTTAAAACCTAGGGTAAATATACTAAGAAATAAATAATTAAGAATAACACTTTTAATTTTTGATCCCTGCAAAGGGTGCAAATGGCTGTAAGAGTTAGTATGGGAGATTTTTTACGCATAGTGCGATTGATTTCAAACTTGGAGTAAATATACTCCACAATAAATAGTTTAAAATCACGTTTTCAATATTTTAAACTACCCCTGCAAAGGGTGCAAAAGACTGCCAAAATTTCAAGGTTTGTATGGGAGATTTTTAACGCGTAGTGTAATTAACTTCAAACTAAAAGAAAATGTATTCTGTGGATAAATAACAAAAAGACAGTTTGATATTCGAAAACAACCACTAAAACGTTACCCTCCTTCGTTGCGCTCGAGTAAAAAGGATACAACTAGGCGTCAATGTTTGTAAGGGACATTCCAAAAACGGGAATCTTCAGTTGGTACGAAGAGATCTGTGGGTATCTACCGTGCCTGGGGATCAAAGTCGTGAAGCAGTTTCGTTTCGTTTTGTTTTTGGGGTAGAAACTAGGAATAAGAAACTAGTACATATTTTCCGTGTAAGGTTGTCTTTGTTGTATTTGTCATGTTTGTGCTAAACTCAGTACCTATACCTACCTACCTAATATACCTCGTGTGTTCATAAGTTTTGAAACGAACTTATTTAATTAATTTAAAAAGAAAGTAATTCATGCAACTTTTTTTAAAATTTTAAATTTCGAATGTTTTGAACCAGAAAAAATATACATTTGAATATTTGTTTCATTCTCCGTGAAAATGGCGCCAACAAAAGATTTGCGTGCGACTGTAATTTCACTGTTTCAAGCAGGAAAAAAACCAATGCAAGTTTTTAGTGAAATCCAAAGTTTGGGATGTAGTCGGAACTTTGCGTATTATACCATAAAGAGGTACAAGGAGACCGGCTCTTTAGAAGACCGTGGAAGATGTGGCCGCCCGCGGTCTGTAAGGACGCCCGCCAACATCAAAGTAATCAGAGAGCGAATTCGTCGCAACCCTTGCCGGACTCAAAAGAAATTAGCTCTGCAGACCAACATTTCGCGAATATCGGTGAACAGGATACTTAAATATGATCTTAAACTAAAGGCCTACAGTCGAAGGAAAGTGCATTATTTAAACGAGCGTCTTCGTAAATTGCGACTGGAACGATGTCGGAACCTATTGAAGAGACACGATCCAAAAAATATCCTGTTTACCGATGAAAAGATCTTCACGGTGGAAGAAAAGTTTAACCGGCAGAACAATAAGGTTTACGCCAGAAGTTCAAAGGACGTCCAGCCATCTGTACGCAATGTCCAGCATACTCATCATCCAGCAAGTGTGATGGTTTGGTGGGGTGTTTCCTACGAGGGGGTCACTTCGCTTCATTTTTGCCAGCAAGGCGTCAAGGTGAAGGCACAAAATTACCAAACCGACATATTGGAAGCGGTGGTTAAACCATTAAATGATACGCTATTCGCTGGAAAATACTGGGTTTTCCAAACAGGACTCCCTCCCATAAAGCTAAGACTACCCAACGTTGGCTGGAGGCCAATTTGCCAGGCTTCATTCGGAGCGAAGATTGGCCCTCGTCAAGCCCTGACTTGAATCCTTTGGATTATTCTTTATGGCCGGAATTGGAGCTGAGGGCATGCAGAAAGTCTCACCCAAACCTGGATTCTCTCAAGCGAGCCCTTATTAAAGAATCGAAACGGATTCCCATTGAAAAGATTCGTGCCGCCATAGATGAATGGCGCACGCGTTTGAAGGCCTGCATTGAATGCAAAGGCGGCCATTTTGAATGATTTATTTTTAAATACAGATCTAGATGTCAGTAGTTTTAATTTTAATATCCAATAAATGAATACTCAACTTAGCTCCAAAAATATTTTAGTTTTACTGTGTCTCAAGACTTATGAACACACGAGGTAGGTAATGTACGCCTATAGGTATCCCATATAGTATAAGGGATACCTATAGGCGGTATAACGCTTATACCTACGTAGGTATTTAAAATCCTACCCTAATAATATACAAATCATTGCTAAAGTTACGATGTTTGGATGTTTGTGGCTCAATCACTGTTCACCACTTCAACGCGTGCGAAGCCGCGGGAAGCCACTAGTATGTACATATAGTAGTATATGCAGTAGTATATAGTAGTAGGGCTCTTTGTGAAAGGCTCGTCCGGGGAAGTACTACCACCATGGCTATTTCTGCCGTCAAAAGCAGCATTGCTGTGTTTCGGTTTGAAGGGTGTAGTTACCTGTGAAATTACAGGAACTTAACAGAAGGCTTAACATCCTCATGCCTCAAGTTGAAAGACCGCATGGCAGTGCATCGTAGGGCACGTTCCTATCGAGCGTGCAATGCTTTATGTGATGGTTACCGTTTATTAGCAATTGGTAACCAATTGAAACAAATGAAACTAATCTCACACCTTGTTTTGTTACGTTCGCACTCCAGAGTGTAAATTTTTCACAATATTTGTAGTTTAATATGTCGTATGGGGGTGCGGTGCCGTGGGTTGGTGCATATACGGTTCGATTCATTGACGAAAACCTGAGTTCAAATTGTTTTTATGTGAATGGTTCGCCAGTGGGAACCCGAGCTTGTATTATTGTTCACAGATAGTAAAGTTTAGTTTGTTAGTGCAGTGCCAGTGTACTGCACGTCCAGGCCGGGGAGGTAGGTCGGTGCAGTGCGCCGTGGATGCGCGTCACGTGACGCCGCCCGCGCCTCGAGGCGGTAGAGCTCGCTGCATTCCGTCACACGACAGGCAAGCTCCATTTTAAACTAGGTAGGTACATATAACTTTACGAATACCTTTAGAGTCTCAACTCACAGCTTTATTTTAGCACCTCGTACGCCGTCTGAATGGCTTGGCTTTAAAAATATTTAATACTTTACCTACGTGCAAAGGCATCAAGTATAATTACCCGGGAACGGAAGGCCACCGAGTTATAGACACTGAATATCAAAGAATAATTTTTGTCTCATCTATCATATAGTATGTGAATGTGATACTTTATATGACTCGTACGACGTATTCTCCTCATTCTTTAAAGATGTGCGTCGATGATAGAGAGGACGCCATTTTGAGAGAAGGTACCAACTAAAATAAACAGTAAGTGCTCTTTTGTATACAAGTATTTGATCTACCTACTGTATCATATAATCACCTAAGGCTCCGTTCATCTTTAACAAACTTCCTTTATCATTAAGAGAACTTCCGACTTCGATGTTTCAGAGGAAGCTGAGAACTATTTTAGGTGATAAATCTCATTATACAATCAATGCATTCATGACAGATAACCTACTGACTACGGCAACTATTACTTAATTTTAATTTTTTTCTTTCTGATTTTCATGTTTATAATTACTTTGACATTTTATATTCATTTTGACAACCATTATTATTATATCACTTTACAATTTTTATTTTCAAATTTGTCATTTATTATCTCTATTATTTACTATAATTATTATTTCAATTTTATATAATTTCTATTTTCATTTGATTTAATTGTTTACCTATATTTTAATTTTGCATGCCCATGACGGTAGAATAACGTTGACTCAACAAATATATTTAACATCAATAATACATGTAATTCGGCAGATAAATATATTTTGACTTTGACTTTGACTTCGTATAATCATCATATTACATTAATTACCTGCATAGAGCACTGATGGTCTAGTGGTAGCGGCCCCGCTTTCGGATCCTAAGGTCGTGGGTTCGAAACCGGTCGTGCACCAATGAGTTTTTCTGTTCAAAAACGTATGTGCACAATGCCAGTACTCTCAAACGGTGAAGGAAAACATCGTGAGGAAACCGGCATGTCGTAGAACCTAAAAAGTTCTATAACATGTGTCAAGTGCTCGAAAGGAGCCTCTTGAGGCGCACATAAAATCCTTTCACCACACTGTTTCGAAAGAAACTAGTGACACGTCAAGAGAGACCTGCATAAACATCCTGACGATCGTTTATATATTAAAAAAAGGTCCTAAGTAAATATACAGACGTAATCGGATTGCAGCTCTTTGTTAGAATTCTCGTCAAAGAAAACATTACTTACTGCGCATTTGAATGTTGTTTGAACAGATTTCTGTTTTAATAAAACACTGGCAGCGTATTCATGCTTAACCTACTTACGAGAGAGGGAGGTTGAGTTACTAACCTCAATTGAGGTTTATGTTTTTTCTAAAGCGCATTATTTTCAGACATCAATTTTATTTGTTCCATTTTTTAGTTTCTTCGGATGAAGGAGCTGTGTCGGGTGTTTAGTCCGTGATAAGGAAATAGTTACTCAGGTGAACCGCGCCATCCAGTTAGTAACAGACCACCGTCGCCCCCCCCCCCCCCTCGCCCGCCCTTGCTGGTACCTCCCCCGGCGCATCCCTTCATCAGTGGTCAGCAGCCCGGGGCGCCGCTGAACGCCTTCAACAATTACCGAAAGCGACTCCCAAATTAAAAAGAAAATCTTTCATGTGGTGTTATTCAACTTTTGATCTTAGTTGTAGGAACGCTATAATATTGAACGTTTTGATCCAAATGTTTTACAAAATGAAAAAAACTGTTGGCACTTGTTACTGACTGACAAATGAACCGACTGAACATATATATTGGTGATGGTGACCCCTTAACATCAGGTGGGCCATCTGCTTGTTCCATCAGCTAGTTGTATAAAAATGAAATAAATTAACTTATCTATTAGTTACCTAACCTTTGACGTGTACTTAATATATTATGTTGTATTAATATTCACTTTATTGCTGAAAAACCTCAAATTGACGTTGACCTCAAATTACATCTGATATTTAAGTTTTAAAGAAAGTATACTCACGCGATAGAACACGCGGGCATTCTACTAGTTAATCGATGTATTGTCCACACGAGACGCTGTACAAGCACAGGACGCGTACAGTATAGAGCACAAAGATGTGTCTTATATTATAACAACTTGCAGTTCGTGTTTGGCACCAGAATTGCAATCTTACAATTTATGATTGGTACATGAAGAGCTTAAATCTTTCGGCCAAGTATCTATTTTATCCTCGAGTCGCTGTGAAATTTCATTTGATGAAGGTCGTTTTCCTCACTTACTCGTATGTACTACGATTGTGTAGATGTGCTACAGTAGTGCGTAGCCATGATACAATGGTGCGTAGACGTGCTACGACTGTTCGTAGACGTACTGCGGTAGTGCGTAGACGTGCTACGTGAGACGAAAAATAACAATGGCTGTTTTTATTGCTAATCTGATTCCTGAACCTGATTTAAATCAAAGGAAATATTATTATGGTACCCAATTCCTAAACGGTAAACATATCTCTTATCAGGCAGGCATACGAGATCAACTCAGTCGGCACAATTTACAGAAAACTTCTCCACGCTGCAACTCCTTCGCCACTGTAGTGCGATTTTTATGTTCTCACATACCGGATACTCCTCCTTAAAATCTGTTTTCACAAAAACGGTTAATCGAGCGAGGGCTCATCAATTCCTCCGATAGGTTTCTTCATATGTAATACGGTCATCTCCGTAATCGGCCAGCCCCCCCCTCGCCCCCCACGTGTGATTGACGACCCTCCCCCTTCCGCACACATACCCGCCCTCGTCCCTCCGCTCCCTTGCAAGAAACGTACGAATAGTAGTAGCTAACCCAGTTTCGGGATCTCCTCTTAAATGTGTCATGGTCACATAACATTTGAATGTTTTCGGTTTCCTTCGTGTTCTTGAGTTCTGTAACACTATCGACATGAGGTGGCAGCCCCACATACACACACACAGACAAACTACTGCACACTGGGACTCCACGTTGTTAAGTGCATCGTGTTTGTGTTCTCCAAATAGAGCCGAGATATACTTTTTGGTTCTTCAGTTTCTCGGATTGGATGCTTGCGTCAAATGAAGCCAGTTGTATTGCACGGCGACGGCAGCGAAATGGCTTTGTTTAGTTTATTAAATTGTTTTCGAGCATTTTGTCGAAAAATATAACTCCATCCGGATGTCGAATAGAATTGGCTTAAAATAATGTGAAAGCAATATCACGCCGTTGTACCGCTCTATTCACGGGATGTGCCGCAACGCGACGTGACGTCACGCGACACGGCGCGACACTTATTAAAAAGTATTTGAGTGATGGCGCATTCATTCGCGCTAGCTTTGTTTAGCGCTCTAGTCGGGGGTGAAATAACAAATTAAAAGATGAAAATCGAAAAATTTGCAGTACGCGATGTGAGATCTTATCACTCGCAGCAATATCCTCGAGTAAGCATTCTTAGAACAATATCTCAAGAGACTACAAAAGTTTTACTCCCTCACTCGACTGCTGATCCTTCTATAAAGTTTCAACGCCCTTAATATAATAAAACCTTATATTTTATTGCGTTGAACCCGAAGGTTCAAACCTAAAATGTTACGAGTTAGTGTCAAATCGTAAGAAAAATACAAAAAAAAACACAGTATTAAAGTAAAAATATTTCATTCAATAGTGATGCTTGTGACTCTACTAAACTAGATACGTTGTTATATTTAATAAAATAGACACATACATACGTGGGCCTGAGACAGATTATTTGATTGTTATCTCTTTATTTTCGCATTTGTTTTTTTTATCAAGGTCCGACGGCGTTCATCATTCATCAAAAGGATCATTTTGTAAAAGTAAATTAGATACAACTGTTAACAAGACGTACAAATTACACATGGGACAGAAGAGCTATAAAAAATTATAGCTTTACGTATTATATCAGGTATCTGGTTACAAATTCTGATCTGGTTTAAGGCGATCCTTGTGATTGTACTGAATCAAGATCGTTTTTGATTCTGACTAGAGTACCTTTGCTAAATTGTGAAATATCCACCAATATAATATTATTTATGATATTATCTGCTAACGATATATGCCTCCGTTGTCTTATTGTTCCCAATATGTGCTAACAACTCGGGCAGCACATTTCAGGAAACAAGTCGTTACTTTGTGAGTCTGTGACGCGCCGCGACCACTCTCACTTCTGAAGATAACTCCTGAATACAAAACAACTGTTCCAAGAAAGCCACGACGCCCATCACTTGGATCTTCCATAGGGAACAATTAAACGTTCAAACACTTTTAGTAACTATCACTAATAAAGTTAGTTTGTGAAAGTATTCTATCTCCAACTAATCAAGTTAAATTACAGTTAAGGGTACGGTCGGCGGGTTTTATTAAATTCTACCGTAATTCGATTCTTTTAAATAGATTTTGTAAATTTCACGTGCGTGATCGAAGCGAACCGAAAGTCAATATTATCCCTGAATTATAATAATAGATCGAAGGCGAATGAGCGGTGTTTATATTTCTGCTAAAAATTATAAACCTACCGAATGGTGTTCGATAAATAAGAGTAATTTCCATTTCAATGGAATTTCCATCGTTAAAAGTAATACCTGATACGATTTTGTTAAACCGAAGTATGAAAGCTAACAGCGCCAAATTTAATTGTCCGCCTGAAAGACTTAATCATAAGCCAGACGTTGAAGCCAGAACACATCCGCGCGGCGCTGCCGGCGTCGGCTCCTGAGAGCCGCTCAACAAACTGACGGGTACCTACTTCGCAATTTGGAAAAAATAAGAAAGCTTCTGTGTGGTCCTCCTCTCCCCCCCCCCTGACTCGGTGCCAGCGCCCCCCACCTCCTGCCGTCGCCGTCGTGGTCCTGGAAGTAATTCATTGTGCAGTTGGCTGAGGAAAATACGTTCGCACTAATGTGTCTAATGAAATATTATGCATTTTCCCGCGCTTGCCTTGAAAGCGAATGTATCCAGATGCTTCACAGCACGGCCGCACTGACTAGAGTTTCTAATTTGACTTTAGGAAGCAATTCAAGGAATACTTAGAGAAAATAGTTAGCCCACAATCTATTGTTCTATAAAACACCACGGAAACTCCACACAAAAGCACAGTCTGTGGTGGTTCGTGTGTGGGATCCACACACGAATCTCGTTAAGCAAACATGACATAGCAAATGTCATATTTTTTTATAAATCCAATTAATGACAACATGAATGATTGTCATCAATAGGTAACTGCAAGAGACCTTACATTCATCCACTAAAAAAAATTGCGTTAATCTACGAGATATGTAACGGTACTTTTTGTCAAGTTCAGCATGAATGAACGTGAGTAATGGGACAAGCAACGTTCAAACGTTATCGCTCCAAGCAGAGTCCCGTTCCCCGGTGAATCGGAACGCGGCACATCCCTATCTGACTAGGAATGCGGGGACGCTAAAAACTAGGTATCCAGGTCAGCGCGCGGCCGATGCCCACTGTTCGGGACGACGGCTACTACGTGAGCGTTGACACAATAAAATGCAATTTTCCTCTCAAACTGACCGCGCACTCGCCGCCGGAGCCGGGCCGGGGCCGGCCGGAGCTCTGAATGTGCCGGCGGCGGATGCAGAATGAACAATACAGGATAGGAGACTGCTCGTCTTTAGACTATTATGGATAAAGAGTTTTGGCCGAAAGGTGTCGTATGCAGACACTTCCGTGGATGCCTACTAGAAACCGTGACACTACGGAATATTATAATCATTCATTAACTTATATAATTACGTATTTTATCGTTTTATGATATGGACCTGTATTTAAAATTTTCAATTTTAACTATTGTGATGCCTGAAATTTAATTCAGGCATCACAATAGTTAAAATTGAAAATGTTTACTATTGTGATGATAATATTTTATTGATCGAGTGAGCGAAGCGAACAAAGATCTTAGTTTCAACTTGGGCGATTTGGCATTTTATGTATGTATGTATGTATGTATGTATATATGTATGTATGTATGTATGTTTGTCTGGCGATAACTTTAGAACCATTGATCCGATCTGCATGAAATTTGATATGTCGATAGCTTGTACTTGAGAAATTTACTGGTAAGTATATGAGTAAAATCGGATGAAGGGTTTTTGAGATATGGGGTTTTTTAAGAGGGCAAAAATTAAAAAAGTTACATAAAAAAATCAAGTTACATGTCATATTAAAGGGCTTTGTTTAGACATCCCAAAACAATTTTTACTTTTTTTTTGGGACGCTCGGTTTTCAAGATAAAATTTAATAAGTTAAATTAAGATAACCAGCGATCCAAGAGCTCCCATCTCTAAGAATTTCGTTGACATCAAGGTTTTTCTACTGGTCGGCCAGTTCCTTTGATTTTTCTTATTTTTTTTTCTTTAAATAAATTAAGGAGGTACTCAGTTCTCATAAAATGGTGACGACGACCAGGTCTGATGATGGAGACAAGGTCTGTTCAACGGAACTCTTCAATAAATAGGCCAATAGAGTTGAAACTTGGTAACCATACCAAGTTAGTAGGCGGTAGTCAGAAAAAAGTCCAAAGATAATGTTTGGACTTGCCTCTGACTACTACCGACTCAAAGTTTTGATGCGTTCGTCGGGTCGCATCACGAGATCTCAGTTCGGGGCGAACTACTAGTTTTATTACGTTATTTCTGTACTATAAGCATTGCTTCGATGTAGAGACACTTACTAATTGGTAATTGTAAGTTGGATTTTTAAGCCATTCGGGCGGCCTAAACTCTCCATCATTTAGATACCTTACAAATTTTTCCAATCTATATGAATAATAATTGACCTGTGTTGTCAGGGGAGCTCACCCATATACACATATTTACACACAGCCTCCACATTCACACATCAACATCACACAAATCACACTAATACGCAACATACTTAAACACAAACACTAAACCCTTATTTCACGCATACACATGGGTGGGTTCTCTTGTGAAACCTTGGCTCTTATGAGACTTGTGTAATCAGGAGAACTCACTCACACACTTTTACACATACACGTAGGTTAATACACGAAAAGTCACTTTTTTAATGTTATTTAATATTCGATATTATATTTATTTAATTCTGTAAGTAATCCAATTATTATAGTTTTATTATTTATTGTTGATCGAGTGAGCGAAGCGAACGAAGATCTTAGTTTCAACTTGGGCGATTTGGCATTTTATGTATGTATGTATGTATGTATGTATGTATGTATGTATGTTTGTCTGGCGATAACTTTAGAACCGTTGATCCGATCTGCATGAAATTTGATATGTCGATAGCTTGTACTTGAGAAATTTACTGGTAAGTATATGAGTAAAATCGAATGAAGGGTTTTTGAGATATGAGGTTTTTTAAGAGGGCAAAAATAAAAAAAGTTACATAAAAAAATCAAGTTACATGTCATATGAAAGGGCTTTGTTTGGACATTCCAAAACAATTTTTACTTTTTTTTTGGGACGCTCGGTTTTCGAGATAAAATTTAAAAAGTTAAATTAAAATAACCAGCGATCCAAGAGCTCCCATCTCTAAGAGTTTCGTTGAAATCAAGGTTTTTCTACTGGTCGGCCAGTTCCTTTGATTTTTCTTGATTTTTTTTCTTGAAATAATTTAAGGAGGTACTCAGTTCTCATAAAATGGTGACGACGACCAGGTCTGATGATGGAGCCAAGGTCTGTTCAACGGAACTCTTCAATAAATAGGCCAATAGAGTTGAAACTTGGTAACCATACCAAGTTAGTAGGCGGTAGTCAGAAAAAAGTCCAAAGATAATGTTTGGACTTGCCTCTGACTACTACGTACTCAAAGTTTTGATGCGTTCGTCGGG
The DNA here is from genome assembly GCA_932294275.1 of Chloroclysta siterata. Taxonomy (NCBI): domain Eukaryota; kingdom Metazoa; phylum Arthropoda; class Insecta; order Lepidoptera; family Geometridae; genus Chloroclysta; species Chloroclysta siterata. The sequence continues at coordinate 8,541,441 of OW028595.1, forward strand.
TCGCATCACGAGATCTCAGTTCGGGGCGAACTACTAGTTATTATTATGATTCGCCAAATTTTAATCTGCTGCAATGACACTGGTTTTTATAGGGTTGAGTGACTGGGCCGGAGGTGCCGGCAGAATAACAGCGCTGAGCTGTCCTCGGACGGTAAAGCATAATGCTGAGCCGGGACCTTTTTTGCTGCTGTAGCACACAAGTAAGTGCTGTAGTACTTCTGTATCATGTAAGTCTATGTTTTTAATTTTATATGATTTTTAAATTGATTTATTATTATTATTTATAAAAAACCTGTTTTAGTTGTCTTTTTTCATCATTGTTTTCTTGTACCTTTTTATCTACGTCTATATGTATTTTAAGCCTGATTGTATGTGTTGTGTGTTCTTGTGGCAAATAAATGATTGTCTATGTCTATGTCTATGTCTATGAATAGAATACAATTTGTGTCAAGATATCATTAGGTCGGTGCCACGTGGCCGGATATAATAGCGCCGATATCAAAAGTTGGATATCTGCGGCCGAGACACACGGCGCGATTGAATAACATCAACCTTCTCTAACCGCCGCGCTTTGTTTGGTAATAGATACTTTTTGTGATTATTGTTCGCTTTGTGATAAACTTGTTTCCCTGATATTTCCAATAGTAGTTACTTAATTAAATACAAACTCCTTTGTTGATTACTCAGAATGGAAACTATCACCACCATATTCCACGGACAATCCCACGGAAGACGCAGTATAGGACACTCGCATAGTTTAAGAACGCCAGAGAGAGTCAGCATTGTTTCAGCAATGATTGATGAACTAACGTCCTCGACCTGATCCCGGCGGTCTCGCTCGCTGCGTTCACCGTCATTACTTAGCTATACAACACAAATAAGTGCAAAACTTACCGCTGATTTCGTGCTCACTTGTGTGAACAAGTGAGCATCAATTAGGCATTCTGTAATACATTCACCTATCACTAGTGCCATCCGCGTGAGTGTTTTGCAGTAGAAATGCCAACATGAGTGAGATGAAGTTCGTGATCGAAGTGAGCGCGGATCCGCTAGGTGAAACTCCCCGTGATTAAGTTGCTTACGGAATAGCAGTGCATTCCGAGTCGACGGCGCGACAAATGAATACAATCGGAGGCTCTCGGTTATCCGATCTGCTGCTATAAATGTTTATAGTCGTCTGCTTTATTTGTGCAATTATGAGGCGAGCGCCATTTACATAGCGGGCGCAGGCGAGCGCCGCCGCGCGCCGCCGGCCGGGATGAGCGCTCTTTATACAGATTTCATTACTAAATTGAGATTGAATTAATTTTATTTTAGTTGAGAATATTTTGTCTTGTAGTTCATAACATTGCTCTGCTCTCTGGCTGTTTATTATGTTAGGTGACCATTTTCAAGATTTCAAATTATGTGAATACAGCACAGTATGACCCAAACATACGTGAGCTACGAAGTAATTAGTGATAAATTGGAACGCCTTCGAAGTTTTCGACATTCACATCAAGTCGAGGAAGTTCGGAGAGTTCCGAATACTTCCGAGTCGCGTCTCAGTAGGCATGAATTGACATATTTCACAAACTTTCTAATGTCTGTAGGGTAGAAATCGTCTTAGTTTCTTATAGATATAGGTACTTATTTATGTGGCAACCACTTTCCGACCTTTAAGCAGAGTCCCACTTCGTTTTAACGAAAAAGGCTAGCAACGTTATTGTATCAAATAAAAGTGAATATCGTTTTTATCCACAATACAATAACGGCGTGAGAAGGTTCCGTATCGGCGATGGAGGCCGCTCCCGCGGGAGCCGCCTCGCCGGCGCATCGCGCGGATCATCGCTACCCCGACATGGAGTTTTATTGGATCAAACAAAAACACGAAACTATGGAACAATACCACTTTCGTTGTACATCGCTGAAACCTTAAATGCATAAGCTAAAATATGTACAGATTGAATTCAGAAAGTACACGACCTTACAAAAGTGTTGTTTTTAACTAAAACATACCTGCTGTTTACAAATACATGAGTATTCTAGTCGAGCTGCCTTTGTCCCTTGTGTTGTTTAGTGCACGGTCATGCAGATGTCTTTGTTTAAATAACAGCATCCAATCTGCATTCGGCATGGCGAGCGCAGGCGGCGCCTGTGGAAACACTTACATTTTGCTACCGAAATAAACACTTTTAGTGTCTCCTTTAAAAATACCGAATGCAGATCAATGCCTGAAAACATAGAAATGTTTGCGCCCACTACAACGATTGGAAGCAATGTAATTCGCCTGTCTGCTGTGATATTTTACTGTGAAACGTTCGATGGCGGATCAGTTACAATGCGGATCCAACACATTTTAACTGAAGAAAAATGTCAACGATTTTTTTATTCATATATTTACATAAAATCACGCCTGTTTCCCATAGGAGTAGGCAGAGACCACAAATTTCCACTTGCTACGATCACGATACATCCGTACCTAAAATAATTGACAGCCTTCCCTTCATAGCTCAGTTGGTAGTAACTCTGCCTTCTGCGCCGGAGGCCGTGGGTTCGATCCCCACCAAGAACAAACATTTGTGTGATGAACATAGATGTTTGTTCTCTGTCTGGGTGTTATTATACAACGTGTTTATTAAGAGTTGTAGGGATCCGAAAGCAGGATATTCTACCGGTCATAACGAACAACTTTTGTTCTAAGACTTTTAAAATTTCAAAGTTTTTCATTCATGAAATGCCTCTTAAACTTTTATCTAAAATGAATCTAAACGCATCATGAGGCAGCCCTATTTACAGCTGTTCTTTGACCTCTAGTTGTCAACTGTAGATAAAATAGGTAACAGAACTGCCACCAATTACCTAGTAATGTGCCTACCTAATAATGATGTTGCTGTTTTTAAAGATCTTGGTATGTAAAAGAAATATTTTCGCGACTGTAATCCCTAGTCACGGTAAACATTCTCTGAGATCTTTGGTACTAATACCTATTCAGTAACTAGATACCTACGTGGCTACGTACTCAATATTTAATAGAATATTTATTTTTGTTTGATTACTAGATGTCGTAAAGCAATGTTTATGATATTCATAGTTCTTTAAATTGTAACATGTTACTTTACCACCATGGTTCATTGACACGACAAAATTATTCAACTGCAATTTTGGGAAGTGTCTAGTCTGTCCTATTTAATCTTTGATTTACCTGTCTGTCATTGGTTGCATTTAAAAACGCATATCCAATCAGGACGGCCGACGGCCGCCGATCAGTGTTACCATTTGTGGCAGATTTCTGCCATTTTGGCATATTTGGCTCCTAAATTTTAGCTGTTGGTTTATCGATTCGGTCGGACGATTTACAAAAGTGGCAGATTTTAAATCTTATTAGTTTGAATTTTTAATTAAATAATATTTATAATTTATTTATTTTTTACCGAACTGGAAACTTCTTATTCTTTTTTACCTTTATTGATTTGGTTTCTAAACAACTGAAGTCATATTTAGTCTATGAAGTCATATTTTTGGTATTTTTATCGTCAAGCTTGGTAGATTTTGACAGATTTTTTGGCCAGTGTGTGGCAGAACCGCCACTTTTGAGATGGTCACCCTGTTTGTGTTTACATGCTTTGTTGAGATGTTGTTGTACATTGTTTTGTTGAGAAAATGTCATCAAACGTGATAAAATGGTGATTGTTATGTAAAAAGCCGTCGTCAGTCAGTGTGTGTATGAGCAGTGCCTACGAGGTAATGGTTTAGTGTGAAGTTTGAAGCCTGTGTCGTGCGAAATGTCGCAAACTTACCAAAATCCAGTTTTATCCAGTGATAATAGAGCCAAAAAATAATGTCAAAATCCATAGGAATCAGTAAAAATATCGTGTCAGGGGATTGGCGGCGTACCTACCTACCGAAAGGTAAGTATTTCAAATGATCTCGTAGGTTATCGTTCACATATCGTTGTTTGTCTCTTTCCTAGATAGAAGCGCGCGTGCGTGTGACCTTGACACGTACACAGACAGGGCTGTTGCAAATTTCTGAGAAAATATGAATTTTACTTTTCTATGGGAATTTCGAAAACGATATATTCAACCGTTGCACACGTCAAAGTATTCCAGTGCTTGGTCTAAATACACGCTCTTTGTTTGCCTACATAACTTCATCAACACGTTGTATATAATACTAGCGGTTTAGGCTGTGCGTTGTCTATATGTCAGTCAGTTAGTCAGTCAGTCAGGACTTTGATTCTTATAGTATTAGAGAAGTATGTTTTTACAAAAAAAAAAAATATGTATTATATCAGCTATCTGGTTCCCATATTACAAGCTTTGGCTTAGTTTGGGGCTAGATAGTGCTGTGTGGATAGTCCACCAATATTTATTTATTTATTTATTATTTAATATAATCATTTACTTACATCATTTATTTCTCTATGTTTAACAAATAATTTACTTTAGGAAGATATTTAGTCATATATATTAAAAATGTACTAGTCTTACCCATAACTTCATTCCCATAAATTCTTCATCCCACAACATGAACATATGAACATTAGTCAGGCCATATTCCACAGCACAGCCATCCATTGCGTTTATCGCGAGCTGGGTGCTCTCAGATCGGCCAATAAAGATTGATCGTTGTATTGTATCGCAGACGCGGAGCTGCGTCCCGATCCCGACTACAAGAGAACGATAAACTCGAACGACTTTAAATAAACTTACGGCTATTTTATGGCAGCTCAGAGCGCAAGAATTCCATACAAGTTAACTCCCTCTTCAGAGATACAATAACAGGAGCCAATGTCTACTGAATCCTTAGCCTTTTGTAGAAATGCTAACTTACATGTAAAAATTTGTTTACAGTAAGGTTAATAAAGTTAGAATACCTACACAATTTCAAAGATGAGATAAAGAACACATCACCGGCAGGTAGGTATCTGATGCAGTTACATGCTTGTCTCCGGTACAAAGATCGAGTAACGCTGACTCGGAGCACCCCACCGGCGGCGGCGGCGGCGCCTGCTCCTTGTGACGTCACAGGTAGGAGCCACGTGCCGTCTCATTCGATAACATCGGTTACGTTACACAGAGGCGACGCTAACTGCGTCAGCTGCACACTGCACCGGCTGATAGCCTCCGCAGGCGCCTTCAAGTAGTACCTATTGGAGCGATGTCAGCTTACAATTACCGATTATAATATACTAGCGGCTTCCCGCGACTTCGCACGCGCTGAACTGGTAAGCCGTGATTGAGTCACAAACATCCAAACATCGTAACTTCGCATTGATTTGTATATACAAATCAATGCGAAGTTACAGTATTAGGGTAGGATTTTAAAAACCTACGTAGGTATAGGTGTACATTACCTACATTAGGTAGGTAAGGTAGGTACTGAGCTTAGAGCAAAGGTACATATATGACAAATACCTACCTTACACGGAAAATATATTATTTGTTCCCAGTTTCTACCCCAAAAACAAAAGAAACGAAACAGCTTTACGCTTTGATCCCCAGACACGGTAGACACCCTCAGATCTCTTTGTACCAACTCAAGATTCCCGTTTTTAGAATGTCCCTTACAAAAAATTACGCCTCGTTGTATCCTTTTTACTCGAGTACAACGAGTCTTTTTGTTATTTATCCACAGTAGACATTTACTTTTAGTTTGAAGTTATTCGCACTACGCGTTAAAATCTCCCATACAAACTTTGAAACTTTGACAGTCTTTTGCACCTTTTGTAGGGGTAGTTTTCAAATATTAAAAATTTGATTAAAAATTATTTATTGTGGAGTATTATTATTCAATGGATTAATAAAAGGCTTTATTATTATTATTTCATGATTGAAATCAATCGCACTACGCGTCAAAAAAGTCCCATACAAACTTTGTCACCCAATCCCATCTTAGTACACCTCTACGCCCTAAGACCTATGTTCTCCTCAAATTTTAAGTCTCTAGGACCAGTGGTTTACTCCTCAAATTTTAAGTCTCTAGTGGCTGTGCGTTGTCTATTGTCAGTCAGTCAGTTAGTCAGTCAGTCAGTCAGGACTCTATTGGTTATTGGTTATTACTATTAGAGATTATATTGGTGGTATGTAATATATTATACCTGCATAATTATTATTTTTCTGATTTAATTAAGGTAAGGTTTGGCCTTAACGTATCTTAATCATTTGAAAATAGCGAATAAATTTTTATTCAAAACATAATATATGATGCACGTACGAATATGCTTTGATTGGTATGGCCTCGGTCCCGTTGTTCGGCGAATGCCTGTAGTGATTGTGATTGTGACTCTTTTTTATGCATTCGTTAGATCAAAACTGGAATACAATGCTTTGATATGGGACCCACATGAGGTAAAATACCTCTATAAGCTTATGGTGGAACGTGTGCAAAAGAAATTTGGTAGGTTTCTTTATATGAAATTATTCGGCTATTATCCCTTTCTGTACCCATCCCTGTTTGTTGGTGGTACGGTGGGACTAGATACGCTCGAGCTTCGACGCAAATGTGCTCTAATGACCCACTACTTCCTGATATTACAGGGTAGTATTGATAACCCGTCTACTCTGACCCAATGTGCACTTTACGTGCCCGACCGGTATTTGCGTGCACGCGCGCGTCGTTTGTTGGCGCCGCCCGCGTTCCGCACCGACACCGCGCGGTATGCTCCTACGGCAAGCGCACTCACACTTCTCCTTGCTCAGAACCATGATGTAGATGTGTTTCACATGAAGCGCCATCTATTTGATGTAGCTTGCATTAGTTTTTTAAGTTTGATTATGTACATCAAATCGATATATGTAAATCAAACCGATGATTAATATGTTAAATGGCACACAGACGTTTTGGCCCAGGCTGTTAGTTTGTATCGTACTGTTAAATAAATAAATAAATAAATAAACAGATCCTACTTAGCAAGCGCGGATTTATAGTAACCTCTGGAATTACGCTCCTAGAAAAGGGTAATGTTAATCTACAACGAATGAATAACTGATTCAACGAAGTGGAATACCAAAGTGTTCCTACTAAACTATGTGGTGATACGACACGGACACCAACTAGTACAGTTTTCCAGGCTATCTCAAACGCTGGCTTTGTCACGTTGGCTTATCGCAGCAGCGAACGTGGCGTGGCGTGGCGTAGCGTGGCGTAGCGTGGCGTAGCGTGGCGTCGCGTGGCGTAGCGTGGCGTAGCGTGGCGTGGCGTAGCGTGGCGTGGCGTGGCGTGTCATGACGGCATAGGAGCAGCTGAGCAGACACCGCAGCGAGATCGTGCTATTGGTCTCACTTTATGCTCATAATAATGCAGAATATGATGCAGCTTGCACCGGATTAGACGCAAGCGGCAAGCGGAGCCGGGAACCATGTAATCTAAATAAACGAAGATTGTGAGCGTTATGCGACTCTGTAGTTTTGCGAGAGAGTAGAAAAATGCTGGAATTCTAATTATTTTAATAAGTTTTGGACGAAAAATAAATAAAGATTGTTGTTTTCTGTTAAGTTTATATATTTTTGTTTCTCTTAAAAGCACGCAAACTTAGAAGGTAAGTACTAACCGATTTAAAATCAAAGCATAATTGAGATAGCACCACACCTGCATCTTGTTCATCGACATTAATCCGAGCACGTTCTCCGAATTGGTCGAACAAGGTGAGTTAGCGCCGATATATCTTCCGGAGAGAGTGCACTAAAACCCGCGCTTACAGGAGGCCATAAAGTTGGCAAGTGTCGCGGCGAGTGCTGAGAGCCGCGCCCGCTGCCTGGTCTCCAGCCCCGCTAACGAGCACCATGCGCCGGGACATTCTCAATTACTTATTGTACCCACTACAATGTACGAGTACGTACCTACATAACAAACATTAATCGACACGTCACAAAGGCGAGCTTGATTTCAATAGAGAGTTTTCTTCTAGATTTCTTTGAAATTATTTTTATAAACGCTGACACAATACAATTTTAACCTAATTGATGTCATTAAAATAAATAACAAAGATAGGATAATACTTATTTATAAGGGAATATGTAGTCCGTAGATCCGAATTCGATCGTGCACCAAATATTTGTGAACTTTGCACATACAATGCTACCCTTCAGGCAGAGATGCGCTTTAAAGCCAATTCAAACTAGGAGGAGATAAAACCTGGCAGATTCAGCTTTAAACCATTTTAAACGCATTTAACGTTTCCCAAATAATTGAACAGCTTAGCCGCGCGTGGATCGATCCCGCGGCGACTCTCTCATCATTTATTCAATTGCTAATCCTCTGTAACACGCCGGTAATGGCCCGCCTAGCTCGGGCATGCCTCAGGCAGGCACACCACCTGTCTACACACTGGCGATGTTAGTTGGCTCTTGTTGATTACAAAACCGGGACTCTATAATTGAACATTGTAGAGTCCCGATCATTTTTGTGACAACAATGGAGAATTGGAGAGAACAATATAATTTTTTATTTTATAACAAAATCCACAGCTCGTAAAAAGCAATTTTAAAGTCAAAGTCAAAGTCAAAAGGTATATATTCAATAAAATCACAAGGATCACTTTGAAACGTCTTAAAGCTAGGTGACTCTAGGTGCCAGTTCCACGCGACCAAAGCCTAGAAGAACAGGCAACAAACTTACGGCTTGGTTCCTACGTTCTTTTGTATGATCCTTTTACAATGTTATAATATAATATATTATTGAAGTTTATTGAGGCGTAGGCATACAGAAAAAGGTAAACATAATCAAATTTATAAGACAGCACACGCTTTAATCATCTAAAGTTTTATCATCTTCCAGTCAATCGACTACAGTTACATTTACAGTTAGAATAAGCTCCAAAAAATGTTTTTGTTCCTAGCATTTGAGTGAGCTACCGAAGTAGGTACACTAGTTCCTGTTCATCGTGAGCTAAACGAATCACTTAGTGAATAAATAAATGTAAATAAAACATTATGAACTTAAATTCGCCTAATCACAATTATGTATGATGAACCAATTTTTACTCAATATTCAAAGAAACTTTCCAGGAATTCTATGAAAAGCCGGACTGAAACCGGAGCATTAGCTCAGAAGCTAACGTTTGCGAGGTCACTGACATAACATACTTCGAACTTATCACACCCCGCGTTTTAGTTTAGGGTTAAAATGTGTTTTTGCAGTGCGATAAGCAAATAAAATATTGGTACCGTAGTGTACTCCTCCCTCCCGCAACTCCGTGTCATCTGGACATAATCTGTGTCTGATGGATATTGTGTCCTCAGGGATTGGGAAAGCTTTGAGAAACAAGATTAGCTGAACAGGGGATTGGCAATATGGATTGACTTTCCTGCCGTACACTATGTGAAACGCTAAAATACTAGCGAGTTAGAGAACGTTTTTAAAGCGTTGCCTGAAATTTATTTATAATCTGCTACAGATGGAACAGCGTGAGGTGTTTTTTAAAAAAATAACCGGAAAACTTTGATACTCACATAAATCTCTATCTCTAATACTATAAGAATCAAAGTCCTGACTGACTGACCCCCCTAAGGGTATAAAAAGGGTTGAAAACGTTTGTATGAAAAATAGTATTCCTTGAACCTACAAACTTGAAACTTGAAGCACATGTTCCACAAGTATCCTAACGATTTATCCGTTAGGATACTATAGAAAGTCTTCTTCTCTCAACTAAAACAGTCAGAGTATAAACTAAAATTTTGTTTTTAAATGCACTTACTAAGTAGTACGTACGTGCGAGTGAATTGACCAGTGCAGGTACCTCGTGACACCTTCACGTGCACTATCTAAACTTTCAGAAAAATGTTAATTTCGATTTGCATAGTCGGTCGCGCGCTCGAAGCGCCGCGGCGCCACGCGCCAATCACCAAATGGTCGCGTGGAACTGGCACCTAGAGTCACCTAGCTTTAAGACGTTTCAAAGTGATCCTTGTGATTTTATTGAATAAATACATTTTGACTTTGACTTTGAATCAATGTCGGAATGAGCTTTGTTTCGGTTGAGAATGTAGAAATTAAAGTATTTCTAGAAATTATTGGTTATATATTTCTTAAAAGAAAATATTTTACCGGCTAACTGATATAATTTATTAATAAAGATTGAAAGGAAAAAATATCAAAGCTTTTATCGTATTTTTGTCTGTATTCAGAGCTGTTTAACATTATTAGCATTATTATTTGCAAGTCACAAGAAGCGTCTGTGAAGCAAAGAGGAAGGGAGCGGAGAAAACAAGGAAACCACGAAACTGAGGAACACAAACATCTCGGCGCTAACAAAAGGAAAACTGAATTTAATTTCCAATAGAAATAGCTCTTCACGGGCGCGTTCGAGGGCAAACAATAAATTGCCAAAGACGACGGCTCCAAACAATAACTCTTCCCCCCGCTCTCTCTCGCGTCGCGCAACTGAAGGACACCATTTTTGTGTTTGATCCCCAATTTGAATGTAGATAAAGGTCGTAATTCTCATTTAAATGACAAACGGCCGGTCGCTGATTGGATTCAAGCAAGATACCCCCGATGCCGGCACGTGGCGGCGCTCTACGAGTCCAGATTACATTACACTGATCTCAAATATAACCAGCCTGTTGTAAATTGTACACGAGTAGGGAATTAAAATTTGAATATTGTTCACGTCGGTCACACGTCGGTTTTATATTGCCGCGCGATAAAACCGACGCACGACAGTGTGTATTTACGACGCTATCATCCGGCCTTCGCGGGAGTTCCTCAACATAAAGCGAAACACATCGAGAGCAGCTAACATCGCAGAGGAGCAATAAATTTGGGCAAAAGTACGAGATCACCCCAAATTAAAATAACCTCACCTCGAAACGAGACTCGGGATGGAAGAAATGGCAAGAGGCCGCTCCACCGGTAACGACGGTCCAGTCGAGCAACTCCGCTCACTCAGCGGGAATTCTCGGCACAAGCTCCATCATGTACCGAGTACCTGCCTATCGGCACCTACGCACGTACAACGATGAGTGAAGCCAATATTCTGAAAATATGGTAATTTTAAAAGGTAACTAAATTACTAAATTCATTTTACCAATCAATATCTGAGAATATTCTGTTCATAATGTTATTTATGAGTTCTCTGAAAGTAAATCAAAATTGAATAGCTTATTTTTCGTCCCGGCAACCGTGGTGGGGCTGTAATAATGACATGTTTTTGTTTCATGATTAACTACCTATAACAATATTGAAACCAGATAATGTTCAATTATTAGACCGGTTGTTTATTTGTCACAGGAAAAATAGACGATGAAGTAAAATTTATTTGATTATGTTCATGATATACTGCATTGTATCGTACTCGTACGTTGTGAGATCCAGGAACAGAGGAGTGGTGAAACCTGGCCGCGGCGCCGATCGACGTTACACACTAGAGGACTAACCGCCGGAGCACGTACTTATCAACTCGCCTGCGTTTTCTCTAAATACCACCTCATGATTCAACCTTCAGTACCTTGAGTCCGAGTTTTTTGGGTTTTGTATTGGTTTTTCGTATTGCGAGCGTGGGTTTTTTATAGAGCCACGAGAGTTCTCAGAATGCCCGATGGAGGCGCTTATCAAGTTTCGTTGCAAAAAGTCTGATCTGACGATGCAGAAAATAAAAAACGAAAAACAAAACATAGATCCGGGTAATATTTGAGCAATTCACGTGAATATCGAAGCCGATCTAAATGTCAATAAGGCGAAGACTAATATAGGTAGTGTTCAAAAACTCTGGGCTACTTCGCGATTCTGATGGAATTGAAATAGTTCGTGACCTGAAATAGCTTGGCCTACTTTTTATTGTGATTCCAAGCGAACGGAGCAGTGGCTGAGCAGCCCCAACACACATTGTTCAAGCTTTAAAATGATAAGTTTCACACTTTCACGCCACAGCTATTATTTCCTGGCTGTAGGTAAATCCACTATCTGACAAGATTGAATCTGATACAGTTCCATTACTCGCGGCAGTCTGCAGAACAATAGCGTGCGGGCCATTACTCCCGCGATGAGCATCGGGCGGGTCGCATTCCACGCGCCATAACTCCCGCGGTGCAGCCAGCGCCAGCGGGCCGCGAGTTACTGGCCATCGCCCCGCGCCGCGCCCTCACCGTGAGACTCCATAAACCACCACCGAGGTATTTGAATAAGGCTCCGTAGACGTTAACTTATTTATGAGATGGATTTACATGATCATGGAACGATGAGTTGCTCCCTACTACTGCCAATTCATTTTTATATACAGTATGTAAAAATATCACCACCGAAAGCTGAATCAAAATCAAACTCAAAACGCATTTATTGAGCTGAATTAAAAGAGTATCTCTTTGAAACGACTTAAAACTAGGTGAATGTTGGTGCCAGTTCCACGCGACTAAGCCTCTCGGCTTCTCACAGTTTTCTCATATGTCCAGCAATGCTTACACCCTGCCTCATATCGAGTTATAATTATATTATTGACTATTTATACCTTTAAAGATTTACAGATTATGGCAGATTCAAAATAAATACTGTCCCAAACCGTCATTGAAAACTACTTAAAAAACGACAATCAACAAATAAGAAGAAAATTGTCATATAACTTTAACTTTTTTTGGTAAATGCTTCGAGAAGCATATCTGACTAAATAAATTAAGTTTTCTGGAATCGTCTTTGTACACCCTGTCATTGTCCCTGTGTACGAAAGTGTTGCTAGTTCACAAGTTATATCGATACTGTTGCCACCGCTGCTCCTAGAGACTTGAAATTTGAGGAGTGCATAGGTCTTATGGCGTAGAGGTGTACTAAGAAGGGATTTTTGGAAATTCAACCCCTAAGGGTGTAAAAAGGGATGGAAACGTTTGTATGACAAATTGTATTCCTTGAACCTACAAACTTGAAACTTGGAGTACATGTAGGTACTCCAAGGTAAAAAAATAGGAAAGGCATTTTTAGTTTTTTAAAATTACCCTTAATAGGTGCAAAGGGATGTCAAAGTTTGCATGGGAGTTTTTTGACCGCTGGTCCGAGAGTCTTGAAATTTGACGAGTATATAGGTCTTATGGCGTAGAGGTGTACTAAGAAGGGATTTTTGGAAATTCAACCCCTAAGGGTGTAAAAAGGGTTGAAAATAGTATTCCTTGAACCTACAAACTTGAAACTTGGAGTACATGTACTTTGAGGCAAAAAAATTGGAATGGTGTTTTTAGTTTTTTAAAACTACCCTTAATAAGTGTGCAAAGGGATGTCAAAGTTTGTATGGGAGTTTTTTAACGCATAGTGCGATTGATTTCAAACTTGAAGTAAATATACTCCACAGTAAATAATTTAAAATCACGTTTTCAATATTTTAAAACTACCCCTGCAAAGGGTGCAAAAGACTACCAAAATTTCAATGTTTGTATGGGAGATTTTTAACGCGTAGTGTAATTAACTTCAAGCTAAAAGAAAATGTGTTCTGTGGATAAATAACAAAAAGACAGTTTGATTTTCGAAAACAACCCCTAAAACGTTACCCTCCTTCGTTGCGCTCGAGTAAAAAGGATACAACGAGGCGTCAATGTTTGTAATAGTAGGGGAGGCCACGATGCTAAATGGGGATTTCCTCGAGCGCCATAGAAACCTATATACTGTTGTTTGTATAAAAATAACCTACCTACCTACCAAAATGTATAAAGCCCACACCTACAATTTGCATCCCAGCTATGGGGAATGAGTGCTACTTATTTATTTTTCTTGTCATCTTTATTTAAGCAAATAAATGATTTATTTATGATTTATTGGACATTCTAAAAACGGGAATCTTGAGATTGGTACGAAGAGATCTGAGGGTATCTACCGTGCCTGGGGATCAAAGTCGTGAAGCTGTTTCGTTTCGTTTGTTTTTGGGGTAGAAACTAGGAACAAATAAGTATAAACATATTTTCCGTGTAAGTATTTGTTGTATTTGTCATGTTTGTGCTAAGCTCAGTACCTATACCTACCTACCTAATATAGGTAATGTACGCCTATAGGTATCTCTTATACGTACCTACCTACGTAGGTATTTAAAATCCTACCCTAATAATATACAAATCAATGCGAAAGTTACGATGTTTGGATGTTTGTGGCTCAATCACGGCTAACCACTTCAACGCGTGCGAAGCCGCGGGAAGCCACTAGTCAATTATAAACTGAGCAAATTTAGTGCCAGACATGACCAGACTAGTCAAAGTCAGAGTAAAAAGGTATTCATTCAATAGAATCACAAGGATTACATAGAAACGACTCAAAGCTACGTGAAATTAGGTGCCAGTTCCACGTGAACAAGCCTAGAAGAACAGCCAACAAACTGACGGCTCGGTATTTTGTATAATAACGCTGCATTGTATTGCATTGCTTATATCGCAGAAAAACCGCAGTCGGACCGCAGCCGCGCGTTGCTACGTGCGGTGCAAAATAGGATATAAAAGAACATTAACACTTTCACGAAAATGTTTATTTACATTGTTGAGTAAAAATAAGTTCAGATAAATTCTAGCTGGCTTTTTGTGCCATAAACATTAATTTAACTGGTGAAAGGGAAAGCTCCCAAAAATAACTCACAGTGGTACAAATGAAAATTATTATCAAAACTTTATTTTGGGATACGATAATCAATCATGATGTTACATTGGAACATGTTACCGAGGCTCAGCTTTTTATAAAATATTAATGGCCATAACGGAAAATACGTGAGTACTTTGTTCTCTCAATTAGCAATCTATATCGGCCGACCACACAAACTAAGCAATATTTTTATAATTTTCGATTTTAAAAACACTTTCAACATTATATAAGAGTAGTAGAACTCTTTGTGAAGGGCTCGTCCGGGGAAGTACTACCACCACGCCTTTTTCAGCCGCTAAGCAGCGTTGCTGTGTTTCGGATTGAAGAGTTTGGTTGCCGGTGTAATTACAGGCACATAAGGCTTAACATCTGTATGCCTCAAGCTGATGGACGCAGGGCAGTGCATCATAGGGCACGTTCCTATAGTGCGTGACTTACGAGGTAATGCTTTGTAGGTGATGGTTACCACTTAACATCAGGTGGGCTGCTTGTTCCATCAGCTAGTTGTATAAAAAAAAAACACCGAGTATGCTGGATACTGCCACTACTGCTGGCTTTGAAACCATAATATAAATACCGTGTGGTACGTGCATGTGTGCGCACTACCTTTGAGCAAGTGTGTGTGTGTAGTGTTCCTACAGTACATGCACGAGTACTGTGTGTATCGGCACAGGTTGCACTAACCACAGCTCTGATTGGATGGAGACAACTGGATTAAACCTGCGCCTGGCAGATCCCATACATATTTTTTACTTCCGTTTAGTTTTTTGGTTGATGAAGCTGCCTTATAAAAACAACAAAAATTTGGTGTTATTTTTTATTTTTATTTTTACAAAAATAAATACTAAGTAATCCCGTGCCGATTTAGATCAAAGAAAAAAACTAGAATCAAACTCCCTGATGCTTTGTGTTGCGTGCCAATTTTGAACCTGTGTCCGCAATATCAGGATTCATATAATAAGCTGTTGTGGAAATCATTCTCGCAGGTCACCGCCACCGCTCATACCCCGCATCGCCCGTGCCTCGCCTGTGCCTCGCCCGTGCCTCACCAGCGCCTCACCCGTGCCTCGCCTGCGTGTGATTGTGCCAGCGCTGCAGCTGACGCTTCAAACGAATCACTATGCAAGAAGACTAAGTCCATCTACTCGCGATGAGTCGTAAGCAGGGTCAGAACCAACAGGCGGCACTCGATCATTAATTACTTTCGACAAACAGATTCCTCGTTAACTAGAAGCGCGTCGTAATGGCCGCTTCATCTGATAATATAAATTGAGTTTTACAATAGAACTCGATAATTGGATTGTAACGCGTACGTCACACGTGACCTATACACGCACACATGCTACTCCGAGGCATACGTTGACAATAACATTAGAGGGGGAACGTGCGCGATTTTATTCAAATGATGCCGTGTAACTCAATATCACGAACATCGTTAGAGGCGCGGAGGAACTCTGTATCACCTCAGCGGGGAGCGGTGGGGGCGGCAGGCGGCGGGGGAGACAGGGGCATTAGCCAAAGCACCGCTAAATTGCGTTTCAGAAACCCATAAAAAGTTAGCGCGAACATTTCGTTATCAGACGCAGTACAAAAGTAATCAATGCGAAGATCCAGTAACTCATCGTCTCGCTCCCTCGCAAACTTTCTGGCACAGCGGTACCGTGCCGGCCGCACCGAACCGTGCCGTACCCTCCAAGCTACGTACGTTTGGAGCTCCTCGAAGGATACACGTACGGTATCTCTTCCTCGGAAGCACGTCCCGAGCTACTAGGCGCCTATAAATATGCAGAACGAGGCGAGATCACGTCTCGGAGCCGCGGTAACTGTGTCGCAACTGAAATAGCATTGAGTAATGAATATAAGAGAGAACACTCCGCCGGAAGACATCGCCCGCAGGAAACGCTCAGTCTGTAGGGAGCTACAGCCGACTGCAGAAGTAACTTGTTACATTTCCCTCTAATGTACTACGATGTCATTACTCAAAAAGAAAGAAATAAATAACTGCATCTTAGCTTTTATTCCCAGCCACGGTAGATACCTACCTAACATACATGGGAATTAAAGTATGATAATATTTCATAATACCAATTACCCAATCATTAGTGGGTAATTGGTATTATGAAATATTATCATACTCTATTCTTTGGGAGGGGAGAAAGAGATGTGTGATGTATTATATTTGGAACATACTCACATTCTGCAGTAGTTAGTATGCAATACGTGACAGGTTGCAAACTCTTCGTTGCAGCTGGAATACTTACTGGAGCGAACCTCACAAGGTTTTCCATTTGTCAGAGAGGATTGGCCATGGATTGGCAGTGCGCGCAGTGCGCGTATAAGAAAAACTAAAGGAGAGGATTTAGAAAAAAAAATGCGGGACCGCTGTCACCGATGCTAATTTGAAAAAGATTTTTATATTTTATTCAAACCATTTTCCTTTACCTCATCTGTGATTTCTGTATTTTATTCGAGTACAAAATAATAAGCCTTTTTTAAGATACATCTTTTTACATATACTTTATATAAAATTGTTTTGTCTCTCTTATCGTATAATAAGTGTACTAAAATAGAACATAAAAATACAACAGACTCCAAACATCTTCTTAAAGAGTATAAGCAAAACCTTGTTTCTATCGGCAAACAGTTCAATTTTTGCTGAATGGCAACATACTGTTATGATTATTGTATTCGAAGACTGAGAGCTCGTAATTCGATACAACTACGCGCTACGACACTTGCTACGGTGCTACGCCGCGCTACGAGGCTACAAGAAACCTTTGTAGCTTTGTTACTCTATACGACGCTAAGAGAAAAGTATCTCCGCTCGACTCGTAGTTGGGCGCGAGTACAGAAGGATATTATAAGAGCGAGCGGGTTGTGTTGTATCGGCGATGGCGAATCGACGCGCCGCTTTCGTCGGCTAGGAGCAGTACGGCACGCGCCGCCAATATTTCCACAAAAAGTAGTTTTTAGTTTTGGCGAGGTTTTACCAAAGCTTTTTTGGCGTAAAAAATTAGCATACGTCGGTAGAGAATTATTTATCGACAACTGAACCGAGCACTGGTGTACGCTCGTTTTTGTGATAGAGCGTGTATTTTTTACGATTCACTGGATATTTTTAGTTGCTTTGTTCAACTAAGCTTAAAAAGTTGTCTATTTCGTTTGTTAGGCCAATGGTTTACCTAAATATTGAATACTAGCGGTCCTCCACGGCATTGCTCGCGTTTCAGTGGTTTTACAGTGTTCTTTGGATAAAAATTAAGCTGAAGCTTTTGATTTAATGAGTATATAAAATAATTATAATGTACAATAAATAAAAAGGATTGGATAGGATTCAAAACGTGATCCACGTGGTTCGTTCCCCGCAGCTATAAGCTCTTCAAGAAACGTCACTCGTGTCAGTGGCAGGCGCGATCACCCTTATCTGTATGACAGACAACGTACCTACCCCCCGTCACCGCCGACACCGAGTACGTACGGGCAACGCGCTAATGTGTGTCAAACACGGATCAAGAGCATTTTCAACAAAATTCGAATGTTTTGAGTTTGTGAGAATGATAAACATGAAACTCATAGTATAGTGCATAGTTTCACAAAACGATATGTATCTCAAAATGACCAATTATTGATTGTTATATTAGCAGTCTCAATCTCAATCTTTGTAAGAACCCAAAACTAAACTCGTAACAAGTACAAGAATAACACAAGTCGTAAACATTTAAACAAAGAGAAGGTTGTGTCGGCTGCAGATAGCGAGTAGCAGATAGTTTGCTCGAACAATGCGCGCCGCTCGCTGCTGACAAGTTGCTCGCGACACATGTAGCGCGCAATGAATACGATACACCACAAATATGTAGGTATACTTGTATGTGCACTTCACGTTACAACGCTGCTTTAAGGTCCATGTTCACTGATACTTCCATCAGCCGCCGTGCAGGTATATCGTGAGGAATAAATAACAAATACTTGCCACTGTGAGAGAAATTAAAGAAAGGAATTATACCTATTTTGGCCGGTCGTTTTTCCAAAGTTTTATTGCACTACATAGCTGTTCTGTCCATGTCGTGTACTAAAACTTTGGACAATTATGTGCACTAAACACAAACAACACACTCATTCCTCGCGCCTGACAAGTTACTCGTGCGTGAGTAAACATAGCGTGAACATAGCGCAATGTACACTGCACAACGCGGTATTCACACTTCAACTCATGAACGGAAGGGAAAGACAATAATTGAGAGTACTAAGGAAGTCGCCCTCCAAGACGTGGAAGCAGTTTTGTTGCTGTTTCTAACTTTAATGAAAACTTTGGTAAAGTGAGATAATACATTGTGTAAGTTAAGTGAGGTTTCAGGGACTAATTACAGATGTTTTTTTCTTTTACATTTATATATAAAAGTAATCTGTGCAGCAACCCTGGGAGTTTTAAAACAAAAAGGCATGACAAAGCTATCGGAGCTCATAACGCCGCGATATCAAGGGAGTGAAATGACCCATTTCCGCGCGACGTACACAAAGCAACTGAAGAGTCCTCATGAATAATATAATGGCCAATTACAGTGTCATAAATAGCACATTTAATCACGGTATGCAGATGCCGAGTGCTCTAAGACGCTTTGAGTCGCCGGTTGTTTGCGCCTCGCTCCGGCTACGCCGCGCCGCTGCTAAGTAAGTGTGTACTATACGGACACAAAGCGACTGTTTTTCCACAGCTCAAAGTGGCCGAGACTAGTGTACCCTCCACTCACTTCGGTGTATATCTGATCTAAAGTTTCGGCAAAGCGGCAACATCTGCAGCATTATCAACGCCGACCAGCCTTGTGAACTATAATTAGTTCCCACGTCCATTGTTCGCGCGCGCTGTTCGCCGCAACTGCCGCTCGTGCCTACAGTACAGTACAGTTGAACACCACGCCCGTGCAGAAACTCCCGCAGCTAACTTCGCGATGAACTTGTAATGTATCCTGCTGGGAAATGCTACCATTTTATTTACCATCCATTATCAGAGTGACGCAAACTTTTCATTTAACTGCGTGTTTGTTTCCGAGCTTCAACTTTCATGAAGCAGTTGAATCAAGAGTTTGTTTATTTTTTGTTTGGCGTTGTTGTAGATTGCAACATCGTTACATAGGAGATCATCGAAAATATTTCTATTCTCGCAACGTCTTTTGCCGATGATACTTAATTTCGTTAAAGATAATTATGTCTTTTTTTCAGGTTAGTAAGTACACTGTCACTAAAACAAACTTATTTGGGAAAACTATTGCATCCAATTTGATAAAATCAAAAAAGTTTTTAATCAAGTAGTTTTTAGAGCTGGCTTGGAAATGATAGGCCTAATGAAATTGATTGAAACCCTGGAGAGATTAATGAGCAGCTATCCTTCACTGTCAGCGCTCGGAGAGAAGAGCCAGCGCGGGCACTGAAGCCATACTTAGTCTTTGTTGATATAAAACTAAATAACCGTTACATTGTATGTAAAAAAAATGTAATTCAATTAGCAAATCATTCATATCACGAAATCCATTTAGGATTTTGTGATCTGAAATAGCATAAAGGTTATCTGTTAACCAGGTACCTCGTAAGCAAAGCTGCAGGCGGAATCTATAGTAAGTAATCCGGAGCGCGCTCTATGTTTCCTTGTCCTGCGGATCACGTGCAGCATGGTCCGACAGTGACGTGGTGCACCACGTCGCTGTCGGACCATGCTACATAACAACCACATTCAGCACCGATATTTGTAGATTATGCAAACATTTGACCCATAGCGTAAGAATCAAACCAGCACCTCTACTATCGCATGTTACTCAGAAATAGCTTAAGGCAAAGACAAGAGCTAATGTGACTCTCGCTCGCAAGTTTCGACATGTTGAAAGATATAAAATCACTAAACTCATATTCGTAAAATCGCAATCAACCATTTTGTGTGCAATCATATTGCACACAGCTTAGTAAAAAATTGCTTATGTAAAAAGTTTGCTTATGTACGAAAACTAGTAAAGCAAACTTTTGAGTAGGAAAACATGCATCGATCAAAATGAATTTTTTACTAAATTGTGTGCAATGTGATTGCACACAAAATGGTTGATTACAATTTTTCGAAAATGAGTTTAGTGATTTAATATCTTTCAACATGTCGAAACGTGCGAGCGAGAAGTTGTTTGATGGTTGTCAGCCCCTTAATGGCAACTTAGATCATTAATACTCTCGATCTCGATATCAACAGAAGTATCTGTAGATAGCTAAGTGGTAAAGTTCGGATCGCGCTACGTAAACTGAAGACAAACTCCGCGCAGACGATAGCTTCCATTAGCGATACTCATTTAAGATTCAAGAGAGCAGATTACCCTAATTATTAATCCAAACGACTAATATCCGGCGTGAAGCAAGTTGTTTGTATTAATATTAGAGCGGCGCGCGGTCGCCCATCGCCATTCATCTTAACACGAACGGCGCAAAGAGCGCGCCGCCGGCCCCGAGTCCGCGACCTGCTCCCGTGCTCTCTCCTGCTCGGCAAGCGTACCTGCCTCCCGCACCGAAACACTCCTTTGTAAGAGTTCTTTCGCCGCGGCTCGTAAGCTCGGTGTGTCACTGGAGATCGTTATCCCGCCGTCGCAGAGGCTGTAATCCGGCGCGCGACGCGGCCGCCCGGCCGCCGAGGATCCTGAATTGTCTTTGGCTATTAGAAGAGAATAAGTATTAGGGAAGGGTCCGGGAGTTATACGGGTACCGCATGACTGAGCACCGATGTGTGTTCGGGTGCAAATGTGTTTATACAGGGTGTTGACCATGGTTCTGTACCAAAAAGGCTACATCAAGAACTCTCAGTGAAATAAATTATCATCTGCTTTTGTTTTCTCTGATCTTTTTTTAAAATGAGTTGTACTTTCTTGTTACAAGCTCGGGGGTTCTATGGATAGAAAATGCACAATAATAATTCAAAAGATAACTGATTGATTTAATTGTCACTTTACAGAACTAAAACACTACTTAGCACACTTAATTATCGCTCTCACACTCAACTATCGCTTCCAAAAGTTCTGTATCGTTTTCCGTATCCAACTCAACTGACTGCCGTTCCCGCTGACTGGTTTTTACATACGACGCGGCTGACCCGAGAATGTTCTGGATGGTACAAAACCATAGTTGCATCTCTTTTCTTTAGTTGATCGAGTGAGCGAAGCGAACGAAGATTCTAGTTTCAGCTTGGGCGATTTGGCATTTTATGTATGTATGTATGTATGTTTGTCTGGCCATAACTTTCGAACCGTTGATCCGATCTGCATGAAATTTCATAAGACGACAGCTTGTACTTGAGAAATTTACTGGTAAGTATATGAGTAAAATCGGATGAAGAGTTTTTAAGATATGGGGTTTATTAAGGGGGCAAAAATAAAAAAAGTTACATAAAAAATCAAGTTACATGTCATATGAAAGGGCTTTGTTTGGACATTCCAAAACAATTTTTACTTTTTTTTTGGGACGCTCGGTTTTCGAGATAAAATTTAAAAAGTTAAATTAAGATAACCAGCGATCCAAGAGCTCCCATCTCTAAGAGTTTCGTTGAAATCAAGGTTTTTCTTCTGGTCGGCCAGTTCCTTTGATTTTTCTTAATTTTTTTTCTTGAAATAATTTAAGGAGGTACTCAGTTCTCATAAAATGGTGACGACGACCAGGTCTAATAATGGAGCCAAGGTCTGTTCAACGGAACTCTTCAATAAATAGGCCAATAGAGTTGAAACTTGGTAACCATACCAAGTTAGTAGGCGGTAGTCAGAAAAAAGTCCAAAGATAATGTTTGGACTTGCCTCTGACTACTACCGACTCAAAGTTTTGATGCGTTCGTCGGGTCGCATCACGAGATCTCAGTTCGGGGCGAACTACTAGTGATAGCTCTCGTTTGTTTCCTTCGATTCATTCTAGAATAGTAGTCCAGAATATTCGAACGTCTGCTATCTCTTTCACTCTTATGCAAATATGGCTCCATACTAAAATGTTCTTCAAAGGTCCATAAGGGATCCTGAAAACGCCTGAAAACTGGTTTTTAGGTTATTGCATGTACCGATGGGCAATAGCCTGAAACGGACGGAAAACATGTTTCAGGCGCTTGAAAACCACGGCAACTTGGTCAAAGAAAGTTCGATCATCTGGGAGGTGACAGAGCCTCGTCTGGCACAGGCTGAAATGATATTTCAGCCTTCTGAAAACACCTGAACGTCAGGGAAAATAACGAAACTAATTGCTAGGCGTCCGGCACAACATATCATAATTCTATTTCAACCGCTGATGATACCTACTTGTATTGTTATTGAGTTAATTGAGCAGCAAGTAATAGGTTTATACACCCTGTAGTGCGTAGCCGGCGCTCATTACTTGTATCATTTGGGACGAGAGGGTCTCTCGGTTTTGAACCGATCCATTTTACACACGCGCGAATACATTTCCAATTTACATATATTAAATATTCAGAAATCTATCATTCGAATTTATCGAAAATAAATAAATTCGGTTTGTTATGTGACCGACGCGACGCGAGCGGTCCCACAAGGCACGACAAAACAAAATATTATACAAAAACGTTTTACATTTTGATTACACCCTGCAAACATTGCTAACCTCTGTAATATTTTTACTTTTTTACACAAAAAAATATGGTTTGCGGTTTTGTTGTTATCTTTACACGGTGAGCGAGGGTAGCATTACGTTAGTTGCATGTAATCATAATGTAGTTTATTTCGAAGGCGTGTACACACTGCCTGGCGCGGAGGTGGCGCGGTGGGTGCGGGTTCTATTCTCTCGCAAGATAAGCGGCCGCCATTCCTCACGGAGCAGCGCCAGAGATTATGCTGGAGCGAGCTCCTCGGATCAACGTGGATCCTCTAAGATTTATATAGTTTATTTGTGTTTTTTATCGTTTGCACTCGGTACCATCTCGTACTTATTTCTCTCGAGAAACGAATTAATTCAATTCCTTTCATACAAGTCGTCATTGAATGCGCAAATTAGCTTGTAAATGGGTGTACATTTTTAGGCTATGCCGTGACGGAGGCCTCTGTTGGCACAAGCAGTGGTTATTTATTTATTTTTATATGTTTTAATAACCAATTACTTTAATTATAATTAGAGTAATATTAATCATACTTAATTTAAATTAAATCCTAACTACTAATTTAAAATTAAAATTAAAAATAAAGTATGTCAAATTCAGCGTTGCCAGATGTCCAGATTTTGGCGGGACGTCCCGATTTTAAATCTTAATTAAATGTCACGAAAAGCGGGGCAGGCTCAGTCCCGCTTTTCGGGGATAGCTTGACAAAGACTCGACAACTATTTAGCGATATTTATCTGATTTAAAATAGCATATTTTTATTAAAATACATTTTCTAAGGCTATTTTTGCTATCACGCTATTCAAATATTTCTATGCTATTTGTGCCGTAAACTTATTTTGAACTCAAATAAAAAGATGAATATTTAAAAACTTCTGATTTGATAGCACTGGTAGTCTAGTTTAATTTACAATATTGTTTATTTAAAAAAATTGTCGGTTCGATTCCCGCAAGCGAAATTTAGAAAATCTTTGAATGCAGTTTTCTTTCTTTTTATAAATAAAAGAATGTTTTCTTTGAGTAAAATTTTCTATCCAGTATTTAAAGTTCTTTCCCTTCAGGTGGCGTTAAAAAATTCCATCCTGTACCTATACGTTATTCTACTATGTCCCGCTTTCGACAAAAGAATCTCACTTTTTTCACTCAAAAAGTTCCAAAATCCCGACTTAATCCATCCCGAAAAAACTGGCAACGCCGGTCAAATTACACATTGTCATACAAGAAAATAATAAGTCAGTAAATTTAAAACAGAAATAAAACAATAAGTAAGTCTATGTACAGGATCAAAACATAACACAATTTACATATTTTACACGTACCTACTAGGTAATTTACCTCTACAATTTGATCAGAGTGTGTCTGTATACCATCGGCAGCTAACATGTCTGCAATGAAGGTCTGTACCTATTATTGTGTGTTTTATTTTTCTCTGATTTAATCGATTGTATTTAATTTTGTGCATTAGGTATTATTAGTTTGAAGCGTAGCGTGTGCTGTCTTATAAATTTAATTATGTTTATCTTTTTTCTGTATGCCTACGCCTCACTAAACTTCAATATTTAATACTTTACATATTTAATACTTTGTAAAAGGATCATACAAAAGAACGGTAGGAACCAAGCCGTAAGTTTGTTGCCTGTTCTTCTAGGCTTCGCGTGGAACTGGCACCTAGAGTCACCTAGCTTTAAGACGTTTCAAAGTGATTCTTGTGATTTTATTAATATCTTTTGACTTTCACTTTGACTGTCTCGCAGTAGCTCAAACATTCCGACGCTACTGCCTTCCAGTCGTCTGCAAAAACTAACTTCCTAAGTTAGAATGTGTCACACAGTAGGACGTGATTTTAGCTATGATTGTTTGCTTTGCACCCGCTTGATGTGCACAAAGCGCCCACCCCGCCCCGCCCCGCCCCGCCACCGCCGGGCGCGGGGCCGCGTTGTAAACACTCGTGTACATCATAAATGACATTTGGGCCGTGTTCGCACGCCGTTATAAGCGCTAGCTCTCAATCATAAAGTCCATTATCCTAACACGACTGTGGTGGTAGGTACATCCAGTCGCACTAGCAATTTGGGTTGTTCAATGGAGTAATTACCGACCCGTCACCGTAGTGTCGAATGCAATTGAACTTAGCGAAATTAAATTGTTGCCACTTTCAAATAACTTTTGGGATCTGAATTCGATGCCAAATCTATGAATGAATGATGGCTGCCGTTTTTATAAATAAGGCTAACTAGGCAGGTATGTAGGTACGTTGTGATAGTCTGTCGTCCAGGAGGCGACGGACGGCGCGCGCCAGCTCGCGGCTTCGTCTGGATAATTGAGGCGGCACTTGCGCGCACACTCGCAACTTTGTGAATACTTGTCTTGTCCTCATTATTATTTGAAGCTGTTGCTACTGAGACAACTTTTGAACATACTTTCAGTTTAATATTTAAATTTCTTTACGGCGTATTTAACGCGGCTGTATTTTAATGATGGAGCGGTTGAAAACAAAACTGTAATAAAACGAAGTGATTAGTAAAGTAAATCCGTAAAATCCTGCACGTTATCGACTATCTAATAAATGATAATAATATGTAAACAGCAAAAAGAAGCCACAAAAAAACCCAACTATTGGGTCCGCCCATAAACCTTGCATTGTAAAAAACGGTGTCGGAGCTTGCACTCGCGCCGGTTCAGAGATTTGTATCGAATTGGCATCTTACAGCAGCACTCAAGTGCCTCGAGGCATATTGAGGCCTATTGAGCAGAGGGCGGCGTCATTATGATACACGGTGAGATACATCGGTAGTTATACTTCCGGTGAATATTGGCCATGTCCTTCCGATTGACAAATTAAACGAATATAGGTAAGTAATAAGCAGTAAAAGTAGGAACAAAATTAGGATTAGGATTAGCGAAGCGCTCGTAACATAATTTTTTTTTTTTTTTTTAACCAATCAAACGAAACGTATGAAACGTTTAAATGGGTGCCGCTACTGGTATTTTCATTTGAAAGAACTCTAGAAGAACTTCCCGATTCCCTCGCTGCTTGCCGAGTCAGAGTGAAGAAGAGCATAAAATCTCCACGAGCAGAGTTGCCGCCGCACGGCTCCGTGGCACAGCTAGCGGAACTATAAACTGTCTATGCATTTTGTCGTAAAACTATACAGTTTATTGCAAAGTAGGTTGTGCCATCAGTTTATAGGATATCGGAAGCATCACGCAGAGTTGACGAACTCCCGGAGGGAAAGAACTCACGTACGAGACGATATTTTATTGATCCATAGCCCATAAGGGAAATAACTTAGGTACAATATTGCAGATTGGGTTTGTTTACTGAATAAGCATGTGTTTTATTGTGATTACATACCTACTTGTTAATGTTGTTGTAACACGAATAGGTAAACGAAATAAACAAAAAGTTCTGCACCTATTTAATTATATAGAACTTTTACTGGCTATTTTTGACTTGTCACACAGCTGACGAGGTAGTGGCAATATGCACTGTAAGTTGCGGGTTCGACCATGCGCGCACATAATTTTCTGTAACGATCATAGATGTTTTACTAAATCTGGGTGTTATAAAATAAACCTGGCAAAAATATACATGAGTTTTATATCAGTCACGCATAATGGACCGCCTTGCCTGAGTGCAGATACAGGATACTCTGTGGTATCTGTATCCCATACCGCTTAGTTTGGGGTTAGATTGCGCAATATTAAATTTCTGCGAATATTTCGATGTGTCTGCATGTTCGATTGCAGCTCATTCTCTGTCGGTCATTCATTCTTTTAGTGTTCCGGTCCAGTTTTGGTAAAACGGAACACCACACAGGTTCTTTCATTCGGGAATGAACACTGTCAATGCAGGTTATACCAACTAACTTGATGGATTTATTTCTTATTTCTATACAATTTTCCGTAGAAGAGGTCGGCTACAGTTGGCACTGTGGTTGGTACCGTCATTACCATATCGAAGCCGTGGATGAGTCGACAGATCCGACCCATGGCAAGCACGCGCCCCCTCGCCCCCTCGCCCCCCCCCCTCCCGCGGCCCGCGGCCCGCGCCCGCAGCCCGCGGCCCGCGCCGCGCCCGCGGTCGATACCGCGCCCTCTGTGCCACTGCCTCGGTAACCTACTCACCCTCACTGACACGCACAATGTAGGTACACTAATCTATTGTACACTGAACACACGGAATGTAAGTGTGCTTAGTATTAATGGGATACGTATTAAACGATCTGCGGTGCCGTTAACCCTATAGGCTTGATATTATTCTAGATTATTAAACAAATACGATTCGCTACGATAACGGTATTCAGTGAAGTTTCAGTATTTTTTATAACTTAACAATTTAGTAAGCTGGAACTAGTATAATTGCGAAATATGTTCAGCTGACAATAATTAAATAAGCCGACCAGCTCGACAACTCGTAATTAAATTAAATTAAAATATCTATTAAACATATTAACTAAATTGGTTGATCGTTTGCGGTCCCATTAGATGAATGCATGTGCATTAAATACGAGTAATTCACTTGAATCCCCACACGACTGAATACAATAAAACGCGCCATTAGGGCTTGTACACAAAACTGCGATGCGATGCGATATGACGTCGCATCGCAGGAACTTCCACGGGAAAGTCCACAACGAGCTCGCAGATTTTTGCGATGCGACGTCGCATCGCAGTTTTGTGTACGAGCCCTTACTCAGCACAATAATACTTCGTGATGCCCCTCCAGGGACGAAACCAGGACAGACCTTATAGAAGAGCAAGCTTTCACCTGAAACCCCCGTTACGTATACCTATTCCCCCTAGGTCCTTCCTCTACATTCTAAACAAAATGATTATTAAATGATGTATTGCAAAACTTTTCGTTTGGCTATCAAAAGTAGTATTATGTATCAGTGACTCTACTTTACTGAACTATGATTAATTACAAAGGAAGTTGGTGTCGTCGCGCGGCCCGCCAGCCAGCACTGCGCGCGGACCAGTGCACAGTGCGGGAGATGGAATTATTCTACAATCGCGGCCATAACCTAATTAATCCTGCAAGTAATCCCAAAATTAATAGCTCCAATAAATTGCTAATTAAAGTTTGCTGTTTGGAAATAACAAATAGTAAATTTGAATCGTACGAATATTATGTCTGTCTGAAAAATGTAGCTGTACTCAAACTTTAATTAACTTAATACATGTTTTTTCACTTCACAGTTGAACTAGCCTTACAGCCTTCTAAGGGAGTTAACCTAATAAGTAGCGTAAAGAATTGTTATTTAAGTATTGTAAAGTCCTCTTTTGGTGCGAATTTGACTGAATCTCACTTGTACTGTAAAACATTTGCCAAAATTGTGAAAAGTCACCTAGGTTGACCTAATTATTTGTCGCAGCTGGTAAAATAAATTACAGCCATTGTCAAAACAAGCAGGGCAACCAGTTTAAAACCAGCTTGACCCAATTTTTAGGGGACGCAATAACTGAAACAATCTCTACTGTGATTTACAGCTCCCTTTCTACGAGTAAGTTACTGGGAACTTTATATTTGCGTAGTCTGTGGTCATTGTTGACGTTTGTTTAGAAAACTCCAAAATCGCCAGTTGTGTGCGTAGGTCTCCATACTAGATTCTCTACTTAATTTAAACTTTGTTATTACTTCGCATAGACACGGGATTAGTTTTAAAGTACCTACTCAGGTTTACACAAGTGAAATTGATCTTTATTGGCACTTACACCTATCTCAAGTTGTGACCAAACTTTGGGTAACATTTAAGTACCTACCTATTTATTTAGCACCGCTGTACCTTTTTGTTAAATTAAAAGTTCTCATGACTTTGGGATTGTGTTTGTCCGGTGGAGAGCGCCAATCCAATAATGTCCTGTGAAAGTTGGTTTGAAGGGACGTCTCTCGACTGACCCACTCAGAACGATCCACTCGCGGACGGAGACCCGCATAGCCGCACTCTCGTTGGAAGGACCCATTTTGCATTGTCATAAAAATACAATAGAAAATACTAAAAAGAAAATATTTTTTTTACTATAAACAAATCTTAGAGCAGAATTTATCATTTATACAAAGATGTGATCCAAAGACCCCGATAACGACGATCAAACCTGATTGATATGAGGTTATCCGCATAAACGGTAGATTCCACACATCTCTTGTTACTCCTTGAGGATATGTTATCTGGGTCAGCGACACGTCCAAATATTACGTATGGTACTTCCCATGTTATATATCGGAAGTACCATACGTAATATTTGGACGGTAAGAGATTGTTGTTCATAGGTTCGTGTTGGTTTTCATTATAAGGAAAATAACACCGATTTCTGAGCAAAGGTTTGGTTCGGAGTACTCCTATCCAGAGAGAGCATGAAAAAGCTAAAAAATATGAAAAACTTATATGCACAGTGCCAGTAGGTACCTACTCGCAAACGTGAAGGAAAACAACGTGAGGAAACCTAAAAAGTTCTAAAACAGTGTCAAGTGCTCGAAAGGAACCGTTTTTTGAGGCCCACTTAAAATCCTTTCACCACACTATTCCGAAAGAAATACGATAGGAAGAAGAATGCCTAAAAATCTCTTTTCAAAGCTTTTGAAAGATTATTTTATGGGTTTATCTCCGTAAAAGATAAAATTCGACACGACACGGCAAGAAAAGATGGGACGAGATCAGTCGATCAAAATGAAACGAGGCATGATGAGATCAGCTGAATCGACTAAGTGTTCTGTTACGATAGAAATGCCGAAGGGCCCTGAGCCGACACCCATTCAAATCAGTGTTGTGGACAGTGACGGGCCCGCGGGGCGCGACGCGGTCACGGCTATTAGCCTCACTCAGCGGTCGGCGACAGGTAACGTCGCTCTAACGGCCGTTTTGCATGTTTTGTTTATGTAACAGCACAAAAGAATACCAAATAAAACGGACACTTTATTTATAGCTTTGTCTCTTTAGTATCTATTTAGTACATTGAATACCTACCAGATTACTGCGTAAAATCGCCCGTTTTCTAGATTATGCATAACCAGTGGTTCGCCCCGAACTGAGATCTTGTGAGGTGATCCTAACGCTCCAAAAATTAAAGTAGTTGGTAGTCCAAACATTAGGTATATTTGGACTTGCTTCTGACTACCGCCTACTAACTTAGTATGGTAACCAAATTTTTTTTTTTTTTTTTTTTTTTTATACAACCAGCTGATGGAACAAGCAGATGGCCCACCTGATGTTAAGTGGTAACCATCACCTATAACAAAGCATTGCCTCGTAAGTCACGCACGATAGGAACGTGCCCTACGATGCACTGCTCTGCGTCCATCAACTTGAGGCATACAGATGTTAAGCCTCATGTGCCTGTAATTACACCGGCAACCACACTCTTCAAACCGAAACACAGCGTTGCTGCTTGGCGGCAGAAAAAGGCGTGGTGGTAGTACTTCCCCGGACGAGCCCTTCACAAAGAGCTCTACTACTCTTTTAATTTTTAACACTATTGCCCTATTTATTGATGAGTGTCGTTGGACAGACCTTGGCTCCATCATCAGATCAGGTCGCTGTCACCATTTTATGAGAACAAAGTACCTTCTAATTTATTACAAGTAAAAAATACAAGAAAAAGCAAAGGAATTGGCTGATCAGGTGCAAAACCTTGATGACAACGAAACTCTTAGAGATGGAGGCTATGTAAATTTTAATTTATCATTGAATCTTGAAAACCGGGCGTCCTAGAAAAAAAGTAAAAATGGTTTTGGAATGTATAAACAAATCCCTTTTATATGACACGTAACTCGATATATTTGTGTAACTTTATAAATTTTTGCCCCCTCTTAAAACCCCATATCTTTATAACCCGTTATCCGATTTAACTCATATACCTACCTGTAACCAACAAGAGTGACACTAACAACAGCCACCTCTCTAGACAACATCTTTTGCAGTCATGAACCAATTTGTAAGTCCGTAGTTAAGCATTTTAGTTCAGATCATTACGGTCATAGCGCTAGGTTTGCTTATAAAGTATCAGATAAAGACGAGGTCTTCACCTATCGGCCTATTACAGATAGCCGTACTATAAATTTTCAGAACAATATTGAACTGAACCTGTCCCTTTTACCATACTTGACTGACCCAAATGATCTTTTTATAAAATTGACAAATTTAATAAATGAAGAACATAATGATACTTTTACTTAAAACATGTAAAGCTAGTGTAAGTGTCAAGTTCGCTGACTGGGCAACTCCAGGTATTTACAAAAGTAGGAATAAATTATATGACCTATACGCTGTGCTAGGGAGTCAATGCTGAATGACCCAACGTTTATTCTACACACTAAAACTACTCTAAAATTTTCAAAAAAGTAAGTCACGCGGCAAAATCATTGCATATAAGAAATAAAAATGAAAAATCGACAAAGAAAATTAAAGCCACTTGGAAGGAAGTCAATAACGAAACAGGCAAATCAAAGCTCGGTAATAAACAGATAAATTTAAAAGTAAACAATAATGTTTTTGTCAATTCTACTATTTTTTTAGGACTTAATATCGATGCAAAATTGCAGTGGGGTCCACATATCAAATCACTTGCTGGTAAACTGAGTTCGGCTGCATACGCAGCTTGCACAATAAGATGGCTTACAGATGAAGCTACAGCTAGGCTAGTATATTTTAGCTACTTCCATAGTGTAATGTCTTATGGTATATTGCTCTGGGGGAAAGCTGCTGATATACAAAGTATATTTATTGTACTTCAAAAACGGGCGATAAGTGCCATTTTTAAAATGAAACCACGTGACTCATTGAGGGAGCGATTTAAAGAAATTAATATTTTCACAGTAATTTCACAGTAAATTTATGAAAATCTATTAAACACTCATAAACACATAGATAGCTTTAAGAACTCATGCACATAACGTTAACATTAGAAATAAAAACATCGTTTATGGGGAACGGTATACGCTTCTATAATAAACTTCCAGAAAGTGCCACTGGGCTTCCTATTAGAAAATTTAAAGCATACATTAAGAATAATCTAATAAGGAAAGCTTATTATACTTTAGATAGCTATATTGTTGATAAAAGTGCGTGGCCCGATGTCCCGGTCGCTCTGCCCATCGGCAGCTAATATGTCTGCAATGTCTGTACTGTACCTACTATTGTGTGTTTTATTTTTATTTTTCTCTGATTTAATATTGTATTTAATTTTATGCATAAGGTATTAATAGTTTGAAGCGTAGCGTGTGCTGTCTTATAAATTTGATTATGTTTACCTTTTTTTATCTTTTTCAAAATATAAATATTGTATTATATTACTTTGTAAAAGGATCATACAAAAGAACGGTAGGAACCAAGCCAAGTTTGTTGCCTGTTCTTCTAGGCTTTGGTCGCGTGGAACTGGCACCTAGAGTCACCTAGCTCTAAGACGTTTCAAAGTGATCCTTGTGATTTTATTGTTTAAATACCTTTTGACTTTGTAAATTTATCAAGTACAAGCTATCAACTTGCCAAATTTCATGCAGATCTGATTAACGGTTCGAAAGTTATGACCCGACAAACATATACATACATACATATTCGAACGAATCAATCGTAATACATCTTGCAGCAACAACAATAATCTAATTTAACTAATATATCTAATAAATTACTTATGTATTTATTATTTGTTTTTGCACTCAAACAAAGCACTACATTCACTCTACGCACACACACTATACCTATACACATACACTATAACTAAACATACACACATACACACACCCTCACACACTCTCTTCTTTTTCTAGTATATCTGTAGGTAGGCATTTAGGGCACATTCACTCGTTATACTATGCTGGAGGGCAGTAAAGTTCTTTTAGTGATATGATTAATTAGGAAAATCTATTATTGGCCTATTTTAAGATTACACACACCCAGCTATTGTATTATTATATTTGCTGTTGATTTTCTATAATAATAAATAAAAAAAAATAAAAAAAATACATAGGATGCCAAATCGCCCAGGCTGACTGTAAGATGTTCGTTCGCTTCGCTCACTCAATCAATTCATTTAGGTTTGTGATATAACCGTGACCGAGGAATGAACAGTTACGCGACGGAAATATTTATTTTTTTGCCCGAGTTTTAACCTAGAGTCCTAGACATTTAACAATCGAAGTTCTTCGGAGGCATATCGTTCATGAACCGTTCTTAATGATAAACGAGAGATAAAAGCCATCCGCCCTGCCTCTAGCAGCTGCGGACGTTTGCTTTACACTCGATTTCATCACGCACGGCTTCCAATATAAAGCTGACTTTATGGGATTGGCTTCAAGGATTTATTCGGCACGAGCCATTGCTGCCAACTATGCCAGATTCCGGCCACTTTCAACGCTTTTGAACAAAATACATAATTACAATGTAGACATTTTTTTTTTAAAAACCATTAGATAAATAATTCATAAAATACACGGTAGACCTGCAAATAACTAATGAATTCATTACGGCTACTGTTAATGGAAGTGATAAAAGCGAACAATTTGCTGATTGAAAATGTAATCTATGCAATACATTTCAGATTTCAGTGGGAAATATCAAAGGCGAGTAGATGCCGAGGAATTGCTGACTGCGTGCCTCGAGCCGACCATCTCAGCAGTCACTCGTGCACTTTGCATTTCAGGTAGATATCTGACTACCTGACTACCTGACCAGTGCATCTAAGTGAAGGGGTGACGGCATGCCTTGCCATGGCGGCAGCGCCATTTATTCTCAAATTTAGTGCATTATTATCTTAAATTTCCGTCCATTTTCTTTTTGTATTTCTTCGAGCATGTTGCCAAAACGACCTCATTTGTAATGCATTTCCTATTTTCGAGCACACGCTGCTTACTTAAAACTTATTCCATTGTTCTTTATTTATTGTTTAAATCAGCTCTTTATACTGTAACACATTATGTCAGACAAAACAAACCAAAACCATAAAGAAAATTAAATAACAATTTTCTTTATGGTATTGGTTTGTTCATAATTAATTTGTACAATAATATAAAATTCATTGAAGCCATAATACAAATGCGTACACAACGGTTCCACTTAATTGACTGTTTGTTAAACTATCAAACCCGTACAGTAATTAATATACCTAGTCGGCATGCGATCGTGCTCAGTGGAATTAGTTCCACCACTCGGTCCTCTATAGATTCTAACGCGCTACAGACAGCCACGTGACTTACTTAGGCTGTTTCACAATAAAAGTATGATTTATTTTATACACAACTTTGGGACGACCAGTCTTACCATAATTTAGTTTGATGCTTTACCACGAATACCTTTATTATCTATGAAGTAACGTAGGCAGCTTGATTGATGTACGCAATAATAGCACGCCCTCAAAACTATTAAAATCATGTGGACTTAAAAAGTATACCACATCTTCAAAAAAACGTAACAGTCTCGTTTTTCATTGAAAAAAGCTTTTTGATAGCTAAAACAAAAATCAAACCTTTCGTGAAAGTGACTGTACCTGGCTGGCTCAGGCCGCTCTTCGCTAGAAAGTGTTAGTTATTCCGGTGCGGAGGCGATGCGGAGCGGGTGCGGAGCGGGAGCGGGCCACAGGCAGAATATAAATTACCTTCCGTGGAACAGATACAGTCGATAAACGTTATTACGCGTCGCGCCGCTTCCGCCGGCTCTGTGACTCCAAGTTATTTTCTTGTGAGTAGGTACTTTACTTTCCAAGTACTTATATTGATGATGATGTTTCCTGAATCATCCGATTTTATATTGAGCCAATAACTTACTAAAATAAATGTTATGTGACCGGATGAGCCCCAAATCGATCTAAATTTTCGTTCAGGTGAACTATGAATTTATTAAAATCCTTTAGGCATGAAAGCTCACGTTAATTATCAATTTGGTCGGATCAAGTCCTATGATCAAAAAATTGGAAGTAAGACATTTTGCAGAGGCATACGATGAGCTGCGCCTAGACTCCTAGACCCCACAAGGTACAATTAATAAAACTACAACAAATTATAGAACTATTCTACCTGCCGTAGGATAAAAGATAAACATGAAAAGAATTAATTCGACCCATTCCGTCCCGAAAGTTCCGATGAAATTTTAAAGAGAAGAGAAAGGGTCGGTGAAGCGTGCGCCGCGACCGCCGGCGACGGAGCCTCCGCCGCCGCGGGTGTAAGTGCTGGCACATTCATTCTCCACTCAATTATTAATTAAACTCCACTGAAAGGCCCAAAAATTTCAATTATATTTGTGAGTTGAATTGTGGAATTAAGTATAAGTATTTTAAACTTCATTAGGGTTAACAGAGGTTTCAGTTTAATTAATTTCATTCTGAACTAAGTTTTTAGAATCTTTCGGTGATTAGTGAACTTCATCCGATTAATTTTGAGCTTGAAGCACGCCTTCCGGGTATGTTCATATTTGTTTCATAAACGCAAACACATATAGTATGGTACGGTACGGCACAAGGGTACGGATTCGATTCCAGCGACAGGACAAACATTTGCAACATCTGTAGAATCTTGTTTCGGATCTGGGTGCTTTAGTTCCATGAACTGATACTGATGAGGGATGTATGCTACTATTACATATGCATGCAGGAGCGTGGTGGTACTTTTCTTTAAGAAAGGTGTTAAAGAAATAAAGGCCCATCTCGCTGCTGAGCCATGTCTATAAACTGTTTTCGAGAGTAGTTACCAATCGTCTCGCTCGTAGGTTTGACGACTTCCAGCCTCCCGAACAAGCCGGGTTCCGAAAAGGCTTTAGCACCATAGACCAAATCCACTCCGGCAGGTTATACAGAAAACCTCGATATTCGATCTCGATATCGAGAATGCCTCGATATTGTCTCCCAACAGGTGGGTCTTAAGGTGAACATGAGCAAGACGCAAATCATGTCTAACGCTCATGTCGCACCCGTGCCGGTACATGTTGGGAGCGATATCATCGAAGTTGTAGACCACTATGTGTATCTGGGTCAGACGATCCAACTAGGTAGGTCCAACTTCGATAAAGAGGACAGCCGACGAATCCAACTCGGATGGGCTGCGTTCGGGAAGTTACGCCGCATCTTCTCGTCACATATCCGCAGAGCCTCAAGACGAAAGTCTTCAACCAGTGTGTGTTGCCAGTGATGACATATGGAACTGAGACGTGGTCGCTCACTATTGGCCTCATCAACAAGCTCAAAGTCGCTCAACGGGCTATGGAGTGAGCTATGCTGGGAGTTTCACTACGGGATAGAATCAGAAATGAGGAAATCTGTAGGAGAACCAAGGTAGCCGACATAGCTCGCAGAATCAGCAGGTTGAAGTGGCACTGGGCAGGTCATATAGCTCGAAGGACTGATAACCGTTGGGGAATAAAGGTTCTCGAATGGTGACCACGAACAGGAAAACGAAGTGTGGGACGCCCTCCTACCCGATGGACTGACGACATTGTTAGGATCGCGGGAAATCGGTGGATGGAGAGGGCTCAGAATCGTTCTTCCGGGAAATTTATATGGGAGGCCTATGTCCAGCAGTGGACTTCTTTGGGCTGATGATGATGATGAATCCTACTAATATTATAAACGCGAAAGTTTGTAAGTATGGATGGATGAATGTTTGTTACTCTTTCACGTAAAAACTATATAATATAGCTTATACATCAAAATAGCACTCAGGCTACAATTTATAAAGAGATTGTGTGACTAATCCTGCGCAGACGAAGTCGCGGGCACCAGCTTGTACTTAATTAAATAAAAATAAAAAAAATTAGGGGTTCGCCCAGAACTGAGATTTCGTGCGATCAGAACGCTTCAAAAACTAAAGTAAGTGGTTGTCAGAGGCAAGTCCAAACATTAGGTATATTAAGATCTGCTTCTGACTACCGCCTTCTAACTTGGTATGATAACCAATTTTCGACTCCATTAACCTATTAAATTAAGAAAAAGCAAAGGAACTGACCGACCAGTAACGAAACTATGATGTCAACAAAACTCTACGAGATGGGGGCTTTTTGGTCGTCAGTTATGTAAATTAAATTCTTTTTACATCTTAAAAACCGCGTGTCCTAGAAAAAAGGTAAAAACGGTTTTGGTATGTACAAATAAATCTTTTTTTATTTTTGTTGCCCTATCAAACCCGATATTTTAATAACCCGAACTCACATACTTAGGAGTAAATTTTTCAATTACAAGCTACTACGAAAGTTATAGCCCAACAAACATACATTCATACATAAATAAAATGCCAAATCGCCCAAGTTGACTGTAAGATTTTCGTTCGCTTCGAAAGCGCTATGTAACATAATGTTTACAGTCAGTTCACAGCCAACAGATTTGGATTTACTAACTATTTATTCGTAAAATGTTACATAGGTAATACAAAAATCGTATGAAGAAAGACTATTATTTTTATTAAACTCATCATCATAATATTCTTTAGACTATGCTGATTATGTTAAAATTATGTATTAAAATAGTATGGTTCAATAACTTTGAAGAAACCAAGTATACTTTACGATATTACAATCTATGATTCCATTACTGGTTCCACAGTGGCTTATCTTCTCCAGACTTCGAAGCTATTTCCATTTCCAACACAAATTCAGTTTAAAGTTCCGTCTCGAGTGACCTTGAGATTGTCTCAAAGGCTTTTATCTGGCGACCGTGACGCTGTCAGGCTGTCAGTGCTGCCACTCCGGCGGCTGAGAGCGCGGGACGGGGCCTGCCAGGGAAATTACGGACAGCGACGGATTCCGAGAGCATTCTGACATAAGCTGTCAAACAGAAACACTTTACCCCATGGAGGTACTATAGCTTTACCCACTTTAGTGAAAACTTCAAATCACAGAGGATTCGATTTGCGTCATCTTGGGAAGCAACATTGTGTTTTTCGGTTTAATTGTATTGTAGTGTTTGGATTTGGAGCTTTGCTGTGTAATGTTAGCGGTATTTTCACCAACATTATTTGAGGTATTAGCACAAAGCACAAACTACTCATAGTTGGAATGTAAGTGTAATAAATTGATTGATTGAAAATGACTTGAAGGAAAATAACTCTCGTAGGTTTTTGAAGGAAACGGCCGTCTTTTTTATCGAAACAAATAACGGTCGATAAAACAAATTAAAGACAAGATCAAAAGAATCATTTAAATACGTCTTTAAGCTAGATACAAGTATTCTCTTATCTGTGAGCAGGTAATCTAAGTGCCAGTTCGGATTTCATTTACTATAGATGGCGAGTTTGACTCCGTAGGTACTATTACTTTTAACTTTTTCATTGGATGTTAAAAAGATACAAAGCTAATAAATGGACCTTTTTTATAAATAATATTATTACTTGACTTACTGCCTAACATATTAACAAATCTTATTTTATATATTTATTTAGGAAAACATAAAAATTTAGCTACAATAAAAAAATCTCAAAAAATCAAAAATCAGCCTGAAAATTACTTCGCCTAAACCAGTGGCAATAGTAGCAGGATTTCCACCACTTAATGTAATACTTATAGGATACTTTCTTATGACCATAATAGACCCATAAGTGGACCATACTCATAAGTAACTTTCAGAAGGCGGCACCACTCGGCGGTCGGGCGGGCGCTAGCATTACGTAAAGCCATTATTAAAAGTGGTTTCACTAGATAAGTAAAATAATGGGCCACATTACACTGCTAAGACGACGGCGGCTCGGCTATGTCAGAAATTTCGCGTAATTTCCCTTAAAATAAGTGTCACAATCCAGTGGAGTAGGCACCTACTTGTTTAACGGTAATTAGTTGAACTGGCAGTTTATGTGGCGCGAGCGAGGTGCGACTCCGAGCGAGCGCCGCGCCTACCTTCACTACACGCTCACAAGTATCGTAGTCTAGTTGGTGCACAGCACCTTCATATCTCCTTCTATTTCTTTGAATAATTTTATTCGAAATTATTGGAATCTACTAAAACTTTGATTTTGACGTGGCTAATATCTAGTTTTTTATAGTATTTAATATATTTTTAAAGTATTTTATGTCTATAGTTTTTTTATTATAGTGAAGACGGAAATATCTGTATTTATTATTTATTTATTTATTTATTTATTAATAGACGAGCAGCTGTCGCTGATGTGCCTATTTGGTGAATAGTGTTACTAAGAGTTACGATAAAGTTAAAGCTTTATTTAGCAATGCAGCTGTGTTCTGTAATGCAATTCTTATGTTTATTGTATCGAGGTGTGCTGAAAAAGTATTCTACAAAATTTGGCTTTTCTTACCGAGACGCGTACTATGTTTTTATGTAGTTTAATCGCAAAGGTTTTCCTTAAGGTAAGGTACATAATACCTTACAGACGTTACCCATTTTTCTAATTGCATGTTAGTTACAAAATAAGGCTACTCGGCGAGGAATAGTAGATTGTTTACCAAGGGAGCAAACAACTATTTTAATGGCGAGAGTGTTTTTTGAATCCAGAGCGGAGCAAAGGATTCTAAAGTAGAATCCTAAGCATAGCGAGGGATTCAAAGTACTTCACTCGAGCTTAAAATAGTGTTGCTCCCGAGGTGGACACTCTACTTTTTATCACCCTCTATGAGAAAATAAGTTAGTGCAACTTATGAATAATCATAATCGAAGTCATAAAGTCACGAAGTCACGAAGTCACGAAGTCACGAAGTCACGAAGTCACGAAGTCACGAAGTCACGAAGTCACGAAGTCACGAAGTCACGAAGTCACGAAGTCACGAAGTCACGAAGTCACGAAGTCACGAAGTCACGAAGTCACGAAGTCACGAAGTCACGAAGTCACGAAGTCACGAAGTCACGAAGTCACTAAGTCACATAGTCACATAATCACATAGTCACATAGTCACATAGTCACATAGTCACATTGCCACATAGTCATAATCACAGTTATGTAAATATACACTATTCCGTGGTCATAATCATGTATTGATTGTACTTTTATTTATTTTCATAAAACTAAGTAAAATCTGAATTTGAGTAATCATATATGAACAAAGGTGAAATGCGCGTTTTGCGTGTTTTTATTTAGTTCAGGCGCTTTTTTTTATCATGAAGCCTGCTTGTTCATACTCGGTGTTCGTGATCTCTTTGGTGATTGCTTTTACTCAATAAGCACATTCCAAATTCAAATCAAATCACTTTACCGCCCTTGAGATCAAAATGCTATTTTACTCCCTGTTTTCGAAGAGCAAACTATCTCTTTTCGAATTGATGTGATAAAAATACGTTTAAAATCTTATAGCTCTACAATTTCCTTCAGCTGATGAAATTCTTTGGCGGGTAAAACTAGCCTCATTTACTTAGATACTTGCCACAGAAGAGAATTTATTCCGTGGCACATAATTAACTTTGTAATTATTCATGCAAACAAACATCTCACGTCTTGCTTGAATTCGGAAAGCGGTGTGCTGCTTAGCTATGCACTGAACAACACGACCGGCCGCGCCGGTGCACGCCTGTGTACCTAGTCTAGCGGTAGTTTGTATGTAGGTACTTGAGCGTTCAAGTAGTTTCACCGTGAATATTAATACACAGGTAAAGTCCTGCTAACGGTCTCCGACACCGCTGCACCGTCTAGTCCTGTGCCACAAAGCCAAAGATATAAAACCTAATACAGGTATAACAATTTAATT
Organism: Chloroclysta siterata; assembly: GCA_932294275.1. Taxonomy (NCBI): domain Eukaryota; kingdom Metazoa; phylum Arthropoda; class Insecta; order Lepidoptera; family Geometridae; genus Chloroclysta; species Chloroclysta siterata. The sequence goes on from OW028595.1 coordinate 8,582,175, forward strand.
TAGGTGTTGGTTACTAGCTTTATTTTTTTACAGAAATTACCAGTTAAATGTGCGTAGTAATGCTTCTAAACCATCTTATTGACAGCTTTCACAGTTCAGTTGGTAGTAGCTCTGCCTTCTGCGGCGTAGGCCGTGGGTTCGATCCCCACCGAGAACAAACATTTGTGTGATGAACATAGATGTTTGTTCTCTGTCTGGGTGTTATATAATATTATAAGTATGTATTTACAAAAAAAAAAGTATAATAAGTAGTATATCAGCTATCTGGTTCCCATATCACAAGCTTTGGCTTAGTTTGGGGCGAGATAGTGATGTGTGGAATGTCCACCAATATTTATATTTATATTTTTTCCATAAACTGTTGAGTTTAATGAGAATTCTTTATAATTCTGATCGCAGGATAAGAGAAAAATCTAATAAAGCACTAGATATTAGTCTATTAACTTTTCTACATGCGTACGATGTAGCGGCACCCGCTTATCTTGCACTTTATTATTTTATCCCTCGAAACTGGGGTTTGTTTTTCCTCTATCTAAGCTCTTTACAAAGTTCTGCGAGCGTAGTGTGTCCGCTCACGTGTAGTCACCACTCGCTTCTACAACCCTCCAACGAATATGAGCACGCCAACATTTACTCACAAGTACAAGCACAAGTTCGCCACTAACTACAATAAGTCGGTTACAGGCTGTGTACAAGTTCGGCTGAGGCCAGATCCCGTACACAATGCACTCGGGGGGAGTATTAGAACCGGAGCGCGCGCCGATGGCCCTCCATATTGTTCGCTCCACCTCAAAAGCTATTCACGGTTCCAGAGTGAAGTTCGGTTTTCAATCGAGTGAAGGAGTGAAGAGATAAGTACCATCATAATTCGGTATGGAAATCTGCATATTAATAGTAAGTCGATGAGCAAACTGAGAGGACGAAGTTTCAGATGCAAAACCAATATCCCGCGCCGAGCACTAATCCCGTCCGGACACTCCGATACCGCCGATACCCATCGGAATCGTAGCTTCCAATCGGTAATTTGATTTTACGCTTCTGCCGCCGCCGCCGCCGCCTGGCGCGTCGCCCACCCTACACCATGAGCTCCAGCTGTAAATTATCTTTAGCTTATTTATTAGCAAGTTTTTCCGATGCATTAGTTCGGTTTGAAAGACTGTATGGTGTAGTGGTCAGTACTACTAATACATACATTTTTATTGGTCAGTAATTCTTTTGACGTTTAGTCACTCTCAAAAATATTTGTCTTGAGTTGTTATTATACGTGAAACTCTTACAATGCTCACTAAGTAATGATAATTTGTGTTATCGTTTCATCACAAATAGTTGAGCAGTCTTCCGCCCGCCCCGCCCCGCACCGCACCGCACCGCACCGCGGCTCCGCGTAATTAATTCCATTTAGCTCGCTAGTTCAATTTTGTGCTAATACTGCGCTGAGTTTTGTAAGTAGAATTCACTGAGATTACCTTTTACCTTCATGATATTATTTAAAACAGTAACCAGTGGTTCGCTTCCAATCTTACATTTTATGCTAAACGCAATGTTTGGACGTGCCTCTGAGTTCTACCTACTAACTTACTAAGGTAACAAAGTTTCAGCTCAATTGCTTATTTAGCGGATCCCTTAGCACCGAAGTCATAAGCATGGGATCATCACCCATACCTACCTACAGTTGAGCAATTTAAATATCTTAATAGGCTCCTTGTCAACTATCGATGCAAATGCGGATGCAGACCGCACAGGGTCAATATTGCCGGCTGAAATGGAAATTTGATGGGTGTATTGCGCGATCCGCGAATGTCCATAATAACTATATAAAGGCAAAATTAACAAGACTTTCGTTCATCTAGCGCTCATGGGTCTAAATGCTTGACCGAAAAGATAAGATAAATAAAACGCTTGAACATAAACATCATGTCAATGAAATGAAAATGCTTGAAATAAGGCTTTAAAAAATTCGTGATTACTAGTTTCGAGATTGCCTTTTTTGCCCCATTAACCCCATATCATAAGAGCCCCTTGTCCGGCTCAAATTACATACATAACAGCAAATGTCTCATAACCTATTGACCGACCTAACTTCATGCAGATCGGTTCAACGGTTTGTATGTTATGCTCGGGCAAATATACTCGTGCATACAACACCGAAGTCGTCACTAAGATCTTCTATTCGCTCATTCGATCAATTTGCCATAAAAAATCAAGGTGATACAAAGTTTTTGATATCGCATATCCAATAATAGTAGCTTATTACTAAGAAGATTCATTTAAAAAAATAGTTTAAACGTAGTCTCACTGATATTAAGCGATTATCAATGCAGAAGGTAGGTACCTAGTATGACGGGAGATATCGACCGAGTGAGATTTGAACCCACGACTGCGTCTCTTGGGATGCGTCGGACCGCTCCGCTATCAGCGTCATTGACTTCTCGGTGACTTGGTCGATACCTAACCTACCAGTTTCTGTACGTACTGTGTATGTACTAGCTCGAATTATTAGCCAGCCTTTACACCGAGCACGAAAGGTACCACCGGTGATGGAAGCCTGGTATTACGCAGAGATTAAACTTTACGGCCTAACGTTTTTATTTCTTCTTATTTCATAAGAAGCCCCCCTCCTTGCCATAAATCAGTTTAATAAGGAGTGAATGAGACCCGCAAAATGAATAGATCGGCACCGGAAGGGCCCAGCGGGGGGCAGCAGGAGGATTAAGAGGGGGGTTGGGGGATGTTTGAAGTAGTTAATTCAGCAGCGGTTTCGGAACCGCAAGCCGCGACCTAGCGAGTTATTGCGTTTACAATGGGGGGCATCCCTGCCCCCTTGCTCCTCTGGTCAGATGCGTGGGGCGGGGCGTACTGCAAGCGATATCTACTACAGAATCCATAATCAATAATAATCAATAATCATTTATTTGGTAAGCATATTACACGTCATTTAATATAGGAACAGAACCTAAAACACATAAAAACAATAATAAACTTCAAGTAGAAATTGTATTACCTAATCTAAAATAATTTCATTCATTGGAAGTCAAATCAATAGTCAAAATAAATATAAATAAAAAATCAATAAGAAATATAATCTTGTAAAATAAATTGAGAATATAAAATATTAATTAGCTAGGTATGAACCTACCTATAGTTCGTATTCTCTAGCACATCATGTTTTTTCCATGAATTCCTCGTAACTGTAGAAGGTGTTACTTATGAGCCAGTGTTTCAGTCTATACTTAAAGGAGCTTATGCTAGAAGCTTCAGTAACCGCAGAAGGTAGTCTATTGTAAACTGTCGGCCCGACAATATTTAATACAAATAAGTACCTAATAGTATTCTCATAAATAAAAACCGTTAAAAAACTTAAAGACTAAAGAGAAGAACATTTCGGAATTAGAAAATGATTTTGATTACAGTTCGTATCAATCGAGTAAACTAGAAACAGTAGAACCGGCCGCGAGGTTCTAGGTGTTATGATCGATCGACATTACAAGAAGTCAAAGTCTAAAGTAAAATGTATTCGAGCGGTCATTGGGACTGGTAGAATGTACTCGTAATTAGTTAATTTTTAGTGAATTACTAGACCACTAACGAGCCACGAGATCGACCGAAGAAAAGTTGGTGTAACGACGTGGTAAAGGTGGCGGGACCCGCATGGACCCGAGCGGCATGGGACCGCTGCAAGTGGAAGCGAATGGAGGAGGCCTGCACACATCGCTGGGTGCCCAGCAGTAGTGTTAGTATGTAAGTTTTTATTTAATATTTGTTTTTTATGTAAAATAGTTATTGAGTACTTAAAAATCCATAGCTCTTTATTTATATAGAAAGTAACATATGAGAGACAATAATGGATTTTCAATTTTTAACAGAAACTAGGTAATATTAAACGACTATCACTAAACTAATTGATGACATATACTAATAACTTGTATTGTAAAGTGTGTATTGAGTATGAATGTGAATGTATTAATTTATATCTATGTGTAGTAAGGAATATGTAGCTGCGGTTTGGGGCTGTGGGCGAGTGCATGTGTGTATGTTTGGCCTCTCGATTACACAAGTCTCTTATGAGTCCAGGTTTCACAGGAGAAGCCAGTGTGTGTATGCGTGTGAAATAAATGGCTTATTTATTTCACTTCAGCCTGAAGAACTCCACTGCTCCACACGTCGAGCTCTAGTTATCTACTTCCTACTCAATCCTAGAAGTGAGTAATATTTCGTAATCGGATCTCATATTAGATGTGAATTAGCACAAATTCCACTACCGAGTGTCTGGCCATGTCTTACTGAGGACGTTCGACTCTGACCCGCCTTACACGATCCGCCGCAGCCTTGCAACATGCATTCTGAACCACAATGGATGGGCCGTGCACTGCACAATGCACATGCCTAGAGTACTGAGTCCGTATATACTCGTACCTATACCAGTAGCAATATCGAGATCCGTAAACCGAGTCCAGTTTCCGTGTAATATCGATGCGTTTGAATTTTTGTGGGATCATTTATAGCCCAACGTAAAACGATGGAGCTTACCGAAACGCAAAGGTCAGAAGTACGCGTACATGTTACATAGTTACACTCCAGGCACGGCTCTAGCGTGGTAGCTTGACCCTTTGCCCCCTACGATCCGTAATGCCATCAAACAAAACCTCAAAGCCCGAGTCGGGAGCTTCGAATCGCTAACCGGCTTCTTTAAAACAAATAAAAAGGAACCTTTTGCACATCGAATATCTTTGATATCAAAGGCTCATTTATCGGAATTCAATGCTAATGAAGGTAGGTCATAATGAAGTGACAAAAACCTCCATTATAAACGGCACCGAGCTGCGAGTATACAAAGACGTAGGTAATTAAAATGACAATAATCTGTTATTAAGTAGGTAGTAAAGTAAGGCCTGTTATTGATAACCCAATTATTATTAAAATTGAAAGCCTTGTTATTTTATGGTTGACGCAGCATTTTAGTCAAAATCTTTCGAAAGAGCTCTTCTCTGGCAGCAGCGGCTCTTTGTTGTTGGCACGACTTTGGTTCATAAAATCACGAAACCTAATAAAATCCAGATGGTCAGTGAGTGAGGGTGCGCTGGAACGTAATTACTGTCAGTTAAGTTCGTCAGAGGCTTTCAGGCATTAGCGGGTGTCATACTCTGTTACTTTATTACTGACTTGTGTCATTTTGCGCTCCTAATTGACTTTGAACACCACTCCGTGCAAAAACGGTACGTTAAATCAGCGGAAATTTTATTTTCAACTTCATCAATGTATGGAGCTAACAAAATATTGGCACGTGCATTTTTATTTTCAGACTTACTTTCGTTCGCTCGACGGTAGGTATAGATACTTACTTACCTTATAAGGAAACTGCAAATAAGCCCGAATCACCACCCACCTACATCCTATACCTATCTGCAGTTGCCCGAATGACATCGAAGTAATTAATGACCACGCCCTTCTACATTGAACACGCATTGCAGCAGAAATTGAACTGAAATGCTAAGAAATGGCCAAGAATAGCAATTGATGTCCTCACTTAATAATTATCCAGCGGCGGAGCGGGGTCGTCGCGCCCTATTCCAGAGTCGTTTGATTTGCAAGTATATTGCCCGCCTGTAATTCGCTTTAGAATGTGCAAGTGCTAGCTGTCTGCGAGTTACTTTACTTGCTTATTTGTCTAGTCGGTACCTACAAAAGTAAGAAAACAAAAATAATAAGCTTGTGCTTCAACATTATATTTAGACCCTTGCTCAATTATGTTTTGACAAACACAGAGCCTCTACGTGCTTCCAAAGCCACTGAAATGTTAATGATTTCTGTCACAACGCATTAAAGCAATGGTGAAATTAGGTCGGGCTAAATCCTTGGAAATTCAATTAGTTCATCACACCCATCTCTAGACTGACGTCTAGTCCGTAAAAAGAAATAAGTAATTGTGTAGGTGTTTGTATGTGTATGGCGCAGCGCAGCGCAGTGGAGGGAGATGCGACTGAGTGTCTGCACGATATCGTGTCAAGGCCCTGCGAAAATACCCTGTCTGGGGTCACGGCGCGGCGCTCTCATCCAGGCGCGGCCGAATCGATGGGACTCGCTGCATTTTGTTAAACTTTCTGAGCATTCTTTAGCTGGGTGTCGGAGCTGAATCGGTAAGTAAGTTCCAATGTAGCAGGTGCCATCAGTTTGTAGTCGCGAGAGGAATTCGCAATGAACGTCATTGTATGCGATGCCTTTGAATGGGACACTTAATATTCCGACATTCGATTAGCAAACAAGCCGAGCGCCCGCGCGGCCGGAGCGCTCCAGGAGAGCTCTCCGCTGGAGTGGAGCCGTGACGTCACACTCGAGCTTCATTAATTATTTCACGTCCGAAGCCTTTGTGCCCGAAATGCTGAATTACAATAGCCGACCCATTAACTTCATCAATATTAATAGGCGTCTGTTGTGTCACAGTTACTTATGAGCTGGTTCTCGGACCTGTTATTAATTAAAATATTCACTCGAGGTGGAGCGGTGCGCGCTGACATTTCAAAGCTTATTTTATGTTCATGCACGAATAATAAAGTTCTGTAATTGTTTTCCAGGTAATAAACAACACCAACTTAATATCTAAATTGTCGAAACCTCACAACGAAGTGCCCTCTGCCTGAGCTTATATTTTATTGACAGCCTCCATAGCTCAGTTCGTAGTAGCTCTGCCTTCTGTGCCGTAGGCCGTGGGTTCGATTCCCACTGAGAACAAACATTTGAACATAGATGTTTGTTCTCTGTCTAGGTGTCATAACTATAATAATATATGTATGTATTTACAAAAAAAGGATATAATGTTATATTCGTCATCCTGCATTTTGAGACGTGTGGTTACCCCCATTACAGATTCCCATACAAACAACAAAACATGAATATTTCTTAAATTAAACAAATAGTTCGCAAAGTGAAATGGTAGATATTTAGTTAAAACTTTTAACTAACAGCTGTTCCATGTACAATTGCTGTAATGTTTACAAACTTAATGCTATGAATGTTTTTAAATTTCCGAAAACGTGTGGATTGAGTGAACACATAAAACATTTAATTTCTCAAATACGTAACATGATAGGTTCGTTTACTGTTTAACAAAAGCCATAAGCCATACAATAAAGTTTAATAATATGGTTAGTAAAAAATCGAGCTTTCTGAAATTGGAGGATCGAGTGAACACAGTAATTCAATTGTTAATTTTAAATTACAGCATTAGTAACCTGAAACTTTAGACAATAACTTTTCACAAGTTTAAAATACTAATCTTTTGTGTAAACTCAATACATTAGCATAATATCTCGACGGTTGCCTGTGAAAACTGAGTGATCACACGTTATACGATATAACTTTTTTTTTAAGCTTTAACAAATTGCCATATTGGTTTAACAAATTGTTTCAGAGTTTTAACTAAATGACTAGTATTTTTTTGAGTTTTTTCAGAGGGTTTTCACTCAATCACACGCACACGATTAGCCAAGCACAATAAACAGATATTTTGAGGGATTTTGTTGTCGTGCTAGGATTTACTCCAATGAGTAGGTATATCCTAAAATGATTAGGTAAGCGTTTGCTTCCAGTGTCTCTTACGGCGCTTTAATCTTTTCCTTGAATTTGGCTCCAGTAGGTTTACAGCCAGATGGTTAGTGTGCTTGCCTGAGCTAAATAACAGACGCAATCTTGCGCATTTACTTCCGAACCTACGCGGTAGAAATACGGGAAGTAACGAACACGAAGATTGCTGAAGTACCTGGCAACCCATATTAAATCCAGTGAAATGGAGGCCAGCCAAGGTCCAGGTGCATTCAGTATGTAGGGCGGCGGAGGCTGCGCTAGCCTTGAGGCGACGCCAAGCGCGGGCCGGCGCCATCCAGCCACCTTCCTATTAATGCACCAGTTGATTTATCCCAGCCTAGCCTAACTTAGCCTAGCCAGTGTCTATAATATAACTTCTATTTAATGAGACTTCTTTGAATTTTTCTTTATTCAAACCTCACTGTTGTGTTGTGAGCAAAAAGGCTTTCGCCAAAATAAAACAATCAACATGGCAATCTATGACTTTATTATAATGTTATTTGTCAAAGTTAAAGTCAAAGTCAATAGGTATTTATTCAATAAAATCACAAGGATCACTTTGAAACGTCTTAAAGCTAGGTGACTCTAGGTGCCAGTTCCACGCGACCAAAGCCTAGAAGAACAGGCAACAAACTTACGGCTTGGTTCCTACCGTTCTTTTGTATGATCCTTTTACAATGTAATATAATATATTATTGAAGTTAAGTGAGGCGTAGGCATACAGAAAAAGGTAAACATAATCAAATTTATAAGACAGCATACGCTACGCTTCAAACTAATAATACCTAATGCATAAAATTAAATACAATCTATTAAATCAGAGAAAAATAAAACACACAATAGTAGGTACAGTACAGACATTGCAGACATGTTAGCTGCCGATGGGCAGAGCGACCGGGACATCGGGCCACGCACTTTTATCATCAATATAGCTATCTAAAGTATAAAGTATTTTTCTAAAGTATTTGTAATGTTGACAGCCGGATTCCCATTTGCACAATATTCTGTGATATGACACAGGCATTTGACTATGTGGACCATAATATTCTAACTAAGAAACTTGAAGCCTATGGGATAAGAGGTAATGTTTTCGAATTAATTAAGTCATATCTTACAGATCGGCAACAAATAACAGAGATATCACGATTAAACTATAAAACTAAATATGATGACATTTATAAATCAATGAAACGAAGTGTGTTATACGGTGTTCCTCAGGGAAGCGTTCTAGGACCACTCTTATTTATCATATATATAAATGACTTACCAAACACTATAACCCAACCTATGACACTATTTGCTGATGATAGCACAGTGACAATAAAATGTAATGACATTCAATCTTATGAACATCAAATAAATAAATCATTAAAATCTATAATTTCGTGGCTAGATAATAATAATTTAAAAAATAATTTAAATAAAACAATTATAATGCATTTTAATCAAAGGGCTCAAAATCCATCTGAAATTAATTTAATATTCCGCGATGATATACTGCAACAGGCTGATTTTACTCGGTTCCTAGGTTTGCAAATAGACAAAAAATTAAACTGGAAAAAACATATCGAAGTGTTGAGTAAGAGAGTTAGCAGCCTTGTCTATGCTCTACATAAACTATCCTCCACGGTTCGCACGGACACACTACTCATAGCATATCATGGTGTAGTAGAGTCTGTACTTAGATACGGCATTATATTCTGGGGGAATTCTACTGACAAAGACGTTATATTTAAGGCGCAAAAGCGCTGTATGCGTGCTATGTTTAAAATTCAAGTGACTGATAGTTGTAAACCACTATTCTTAGAGCATAAAATTCTTACACTTCCGTCATTGTATTTATTTGAAGTATCGCTATTTGTTAGAAATAACCCTCACTTGTTTCCACGTATGTGTGACACTGTCATTAGAAACAGACGTGAAGACAGACTCTGTAGACATCAATGCAAAACCACTTTATTGCAAAAAAGTATTGTATTAGGACCTTAATTCAAATTCATTTAAAATTAAATTTAAAAGATTATTAATAGAAAAATGTTATTATAGTATTGACGAGTTCCTAAACGACAAATTATAATTGATTCTAGCCATGGAGGTACTATATACTGGAGGGAGCGATAAGACTTACATCCTTTTTCAACTGTGTATCAAACATTGATCATCTATCTTTGTTCTTCCCATGTAGCCTAGCTACGAGTAAAAGAAAAGAAGATGTAACTTCACTCACTCCATCTCACTCACTCACTGTCTGCGTAAATCGTGGCCGTCAGTTGATGCAATGTTTTGATCTTGTTTTGACGTTTTTGAAAAACTCGCAGCAACATTGCGATGCAGCGAAAGAAATTATGAAAAATTTTAAAGAATTATTATTGTCTAGGCAAAATATATTTGAAAAGGTGAAAGTATGTCTTGTGAAGCTGTGTTTTGTGTATCAAAAACAACAAAAGCAGGAGTTAAAGACCCGGAATTGTCATTTGATACGTAATATTCTTTTTCTATTTTCATGCTAAAAAAATACGTTTTTTCTCCCATAAAGACTGTAGGAATTACATTTTATTAGTACTAGTCATATTTTCCTATGTGAAAATGATGTGAACCCATTAATTATTGCAAAATAAAATGCATTGTTTTAGTCTTCTGTTCTAGAGATGTACTTCCACCGACCAATTTAGCTTTATCGATAATATGTAAGTTTCCGTTTTTTATATGAAATATCTAATGCGGTGGATCAGACCGGCTGTTCTGTTGTAGTTTCAATTTTTCACACCTTATAGGCGTCTCGCGAGGGATCAATTTTTGTTAAATTTTACATTATTTTTTTAGGTTCTTAAATGCCCAGAATGAAGACGGGAGTGGATAAAAGCTGTTAGGCGTGAAAACTGATAGCCTACAAAATGTTCTTATGCATGGACGAAATGGCTATAAGAAATTGTATCGAGTGGGATGGACATCGCTCTCACGGTTAGGGCAATGTGGGAAACATTATTGACGATGATAGTGTTCCAGTGTCTATAATGGTTTTGGGCTTTCGCAATAAAAGTCAGCAACCAGTTAAAATTAAAAAGTTGGATTCCAATTAAAACGACTTTTTCATCCATTTCTTATTCTATCGATAGGTTAGTCAATGTTGTCCCTTCTCTAGTCACTTACGCGAATACATACAAACTAACAAAAAACGGACACGCCGAAAAACCGTAACACTACGTCTATATGATACTTAGTCTAAGATTCTAGCTTTATTTTTATTGACATCCTATTATTTTAATTTAATGTCAGTATAGTTTGTAATAAGTTTTTAATTAGTATACCATTGACATTTCATGCCATCTCCGTTACTGTTTTTTGCACACCGACATCGGTAAAACATGTTGTACACATACCTGCCATTTGTTACCATCTAAGTTTAACTCATGTTTATGCAAGTAAATTATCTTTATTTTTATGTTTTTCTATGGCCGGCGGTCGCGGAAGCGAAACTTTTGAGAGTGACGAATTCTGCCACAAAAATGCTCACTTTGTTGGTAACGAATGCTTCGTCAGTCGAGGACAAAAAAAGCAAACGACAATTTATTAAATTATAAGGAAACAGATAGCTAAGTCTGTTTATAAAGTGTGCATGGGCATAGATAAGAGAAGCATGGGTAATGAAGGTCCCGATTTTATATAATTAATAGAATTCATAGAATAATCCTCATTTACAGGCACATGAGGCTTAGCGTCTGTATGCCTCAAGTTGATGGACGCAGGGCAATGCATCATAGGGCACGTTTCTATCGTGAGTGACTTACGAGGACTTATGAATACATTGTTATAGGCGTTGGTTACCACTTAATATCAGGAGGGTCATCTGCTTGTTACATCAGCAAGTTGTATAAAAAAATAATACAAATATTGAATACTTATTAAACACCTTCGATTGCATTGTATTGTATTATATACTAGCGGCCTGTCCCAGCTTCGCATGGGTGGATATAATTTTTTTTAACATTTTAGTATAAATTTAGACTAAACTTAGTTAGAGTCTCGCGTCTACTTATTTCATACATTTGCACGTCCTTCTTCCTGAGTTAGTATGGATAACATATAACATGGTTTGATTTCGGTCGGCAATTCTATCAACTTTTAATATGTATGTGAAAATAATGTAATACGAATGTAAACAGAAGTTATAGTAACATAACTACGACAGTTAGACATATGGTATCGCTGGGTTTTTTGTAGATATTGATGTGTTCTTTAATATTGTAGAACATGTTTGTGTTCTATCATCAAGAGTTTGCAGCGCATGCGGTGAAAGAAATTTGATGGCCAAGTTTTTTACACTATTGAAGTTTTAGAAGGGATTCCAAATTTTATCTTGTAATAAATGTAGCCTACGTTACTCAAGAATAATGTAACATTCTAACGGCGAAATAATTTTTGAAATCGGACCAGTAGTTTTTGAGCGTATTCGTTACATACAAAAATACAAATCTTTCCTCTTTATAATATTAGTGTAGATGTAGATGATAATCAATTTTGGAAGATTATCGATTAAAATAAAAGACATAGATAATTACAAGAGGTACATGGGTAGGTATATAGTGTTTTAATCAATATGAATGACAAACTAATATTTTATAATGAACGCGCGCTTCACCACTAGTCCGAGATATAAACTAGTTACTCATACCAATAAATAAATAAACTATATACTTAATTACATGAACATTTAAATAAATTGTAGTTTTTTTCTTATAAATATTGTGCTATTGCAAGATTGGTCCAGATCGTAGTATTGCGTATTCTTATTTATAATCCTCGCGATATCTATCGTACTTCATATCGGATGCCTATTTTACCGTAGTATAAGGATTTACAGGATACAAACCGAAATTATACTCGCCAGGTATTATTTAATCCCTTAATAATACCATTTAATTCTTTAATTAAAGGTTAACATTTAATTCCCAATAATCTGCAATTTTACAAAAATCCCTACGCGTCTGTCTCGGTCAACCATCCCAAATCGAACGTTGCCAGCTCGACATTATACAATTTGGTTATGTCATATTATTGTATCGGTAAATTAAGTAATCTCTATCTCTAATACTATAAGAATCAAAGTCCTGACTGACTGACATATAGACAACGCACAGCCTAAACCGCTGGTCCTAGAGACTTGAAATTTGAGAAGTACATAGGTCTTATGGCGTAGAAGTGTACTAAGAATGGATTTTTAGAAATTCAACCCTTAAGGGTGTAAAAAGGGATGAAGACGTTTGTATGAAAAATAGTATTCCTTGAACCTACAAACTTGAAACTTGGAGTACATGTACTTTAAAGCAAAAAAATAGGAAAGGCATTTTTAGTTTTTTAAAACAACCCTTAATAAGTGTGCAAAGGGATGTAAAACTTTTTATGGGAGATTTTTGACCGCTGGTCCTAGAGACTTGAAATTTGAAGAGTACATAGGTCTTATAGCGTAGAGGTGTACTAAGAAGGGATTTTTGGAAATTCAACCCCTAAGGGTGTAATAGGGTTGAAAACGTTTGCATGAAAAATAGTATTCCTTGAACCTACAAACTTGAAACTTGGAGTACATGTACTTTAAAGCAAAAAAATAGGAAAGGCATTTTTAGTTTTTTAAAACAACCCTTAATAAGTGTGCAAAGGGATGTAAAACTTTGTATGGGAGATTTTTGACCGCTGGTCCTAGAGATTTGAAATTTGAAGAGTATATAGGTCTTATGGAATAGAGGTGTACGAAAAAGGGTTGAAAACGTTGGTATAAAAAATTGTATTCCTTGAACCTACAAACTTGAAACTTAAAGGAGATGTACTCCAAGGCTAAAAAATAGGAAAGGCATTTTTAGTTTTTTAAAACCACCCCTGCAAAGTGTGCAAAGGGATGTCAAAGTTTGTATGGGAGTTTTCTAACGCGTGGTGCGATTGACTTAAAACTTGAGGTAAATATACTAAAAAATACAAAATTAAGAATTATACTTGATATTTTTGATAATTACCCCTGCAATGGGTGCAAATGACTGTAAAAGTTAGTATGGGAGATTTTTAACGATTGATTTAAAACTTGAAGTAAATATACTCCTTAATAAATAATTTAAAATCGCGTTTTCAATATTTTAAAACTACCCCTGGAAAGGGACTTGAAAAAGACTGCCAAAGTTTCAAAGTTTGTATGGGAGATTTTTAACGCGTAGTGTAATTAACTTCAATCTAAAAGAAAATGTGTCCTGTGGATAAATAACAAAATGACTTTCGAAAACAACCCCTAAAACGTTACTCTCTTTCGTTGCGCTCGAGTAAAACGGATACAACGAGGCGTCAATGTTTGTAAGCGACCTTCTGAAAACGGGAGTCTTGAGTTGGTACGAACAGATCTGAGGGTATCTACCGTGCCTGGGGATCAAAGCCGTGAAACTGTTTCGTTTCGTTTGTTTTTGGGGTAGAAACTAGGAACAAATAAGTACATATTTTCCGTGTAAGGTTGTCTTTGTTGTATTTGTCATGTTTATGCGAAACTCAGTACTTATACCTACCTACCTAATATAGGTAATGTACGCCTATAGGTATCTCTTATACCTACGTAGTCATTTAAAATCCTACCCTAATAATATACAAATCAATGCGATGTTTGGATGTTTGTGGCTCAATCACGGGTCACCCTTCGACGCGTGCGAAGCCGCGGGAAGGCACTAGTGTATTATATAATTCAATCTAAATCGTACTTTAATATCAAATAAACGAAATTATATCTTATTTTTTATAAAATAGATAGCCTAAAAATCCTGAAATGCTAACAGTAGGTACATATATTTTTAACCCGCAATATTTTCCATCACAGTAGTTTTTCCCTGTCTAGATAAAGCACAGTTTCTAAATGCTGGAATGCCGGATGTTGAAGGAGCCCGGCCGAAGCATTTCACGTCCGTCGGTTAGCTCTTGCGTCAGTCATGCATGAAGGACGCTGCATGCTCGGATTTTATGGCAGCTCCGGCCACAGTGCGGGCTACAGCGGGAGGGAATTTATTCGGCTTTTCAGGCTAAATCGGCCATTCGTTGAGATTATGAGCGCAAACTTTAGCTTTAGTTCCAAACGCTCTCCCCTGAGATTTTGCTCCGAAATCGCTCGGAAAGCGTAGCGTAGATAAAGATCTACGCTACGGCGGCGTAGCGTAAATAGCGTAGCGATCGTAGCGAGTCTACGCACTACGCACTGTATAGTCGAAACAATTTGGAATTTACTTACGGTCGTAGTGGATAGAGTTTTATCTTTTGATTTTCACTGCAAAAGGAAAATGAGAAAAATGCGGTAACCGCTTCCCATCAGGCGGACCGTAAGCCTGTTTGTTTACTTTATGTATAAAAAAAAAAAGAGAGAGAGGAATGAGCGGAGACAGCTGAGGGCGTATTACGAGTTTAGTGCCGATCGAGTGCCGATCGTCGATCGATACGATACACCGAATTTTCTATGAAAAAAAACGGGTTCTCAAAGAATACGCTAGATGCCGTTGATTTATTTTCATAGAAAATTCGGTGTATCGTAACGATCGACGATCGGCACTATACTCGTAATAAGCCCTCTGAACGGAAAATGAACAGTCAATTTCCACAGAGAGTGAGTTCAGTTGGAGTTTTGAACTAATTGCGTGCGGTCGTTTTTTTGTTGCGAATTAGCGATGTTGTCGAGTGACACGGAATCAAGTGAAGACAGTGATTATGTGTACAGAAAGGAGCACGGGTGGCGAAAACAGCGAGCGAGTCCCTTTCAAACTAGCTGGCGAGATCGAGCCGCAGCGGACTCGTTTAAACTACTTTTTACTCGTTTGATCCGCTCATCTCACCTCATTCTCTGTAGAAACACTGCTATGTAAATTTGTCATTGCGAGTTGAACGGACTCCGTAAAGACTCACTACCTACCCTATTACCTATATAGTGACTGTAACTTAATACGTCATGTCTTCTTCCCTTTGTTCACAAAATGTAACTTATCTATGTGTGTGTACGTCAATATCTATCCGTAGATGTTTGTGTAGAGGTTGACTCCCTACCTAACAGGTAAGTTACGGCATCTAAAACCCAATTTTCGCAGGACCGCAAAAGAGAATAAGAAATCATGCAATTACGGTATTAAGGACCCTAGTAGGTAGGTACGAGTAGCTGGCACGATGTCGGCGCGCTGAGACTATCCAACAATTTAGATCGCCGGCGTCGTCGCACTGATAAAAGAGGAATTATGAAGGCATACACCTTCTCCGAACTCTAATACAGTCAGATATCATTCCGAGCTGTGGAATAATCCGGTAACATAACTATACATACATAGTAGGTATATACTTAGATAGGATACAAGATGGTTTTGGCTTAGTTTCTCTCTAGGGAATGGCGACGGGACGTTTCATAAGTAGCGAGGAGGCAAGCCCCTCTTTCCTATTTCAATTAATTAATGAAAATAGGATGGAGCTTCGATCTTTATCATCGAGAATTACGCAAACACGAGTGGGATTCACTATGCTGGGCAAGTAGGTATCTAAACCTACGCTTATTTGGGATGGGATGAAAAGGTTTTCCTTCAGAAAGTCACGCACGTCCCAAGGACGTCGGGTGAAGTCATTAAAACACCCTCACTCAGTCCCTAGATGCCTCACGGGTTTCGCAAATTTCACTCATACCAGCGAGCACAAAATATATCAGATTAGGCGTATCAGGTATCGATCACATCGATTTTTTTAACATACAAGTATGAAGTCTTTTGGAATCAGATACGTAGGTAGTTTGTTGTTGATAAGTAACATGTCACTGCTCCGACGCCCAAAAAGTTTGCAATGTAACAGTTCATGGTGCGACAATGGGCTTCAGTTCAGGCGAACTCATCAAAACTTAATTTGAACGTTCCGATCCCGACGCTCGCTCCAAACGAGTGCGATAACGCGCCGATAGCCGATACAACACAACCTCGTATCGAACATTCTGCCGGCGCCGACACCCGAGGACTCTCACAAGGGCTATTAGCTTCCAGAGAGTATGTGCTAACTAATAGCCGGCATTGCATTCTGCACGCTCTAGCAAGACAAATAACTACCCGCGCGCGCTCCAACGTTCACCACACCACTCGCTAAGCTGATAGCATCGTTCGGTACTCTACTCAACTGTGCTACTTGTAGCCGTACGTGGTAAGTATACTTGGACTCGCCCTTCACTACCCCCTCGTTGTTGTGAAATATCTTCAGAATTTAGTGCCTATTTGCAAGTTTCGAATGTAACACACGTCTCATATAACGAGCGCCTCTACAGTCGGCGCGGTGCGCAGTAGAGCGCCGTTCATTCGGCAACTTTATTCTGAAAACGCGCCTGACACAATAAAAAAGCAATCAACCGTCCTCATGCGTGCTTTACAAGCAGGTATTACTTAGGCAGGTAACCAGTCGTTTGAGTCGGCGAAATCTGCGTTGTTTGCGAAGAAACAAAGCAGCGACTACAGAATCCTTTGTACGATGTTTGTGCGTTTAAATAACATTTGAAATGAGACTGAACAAATACCTACCCCGCAATGTTTGCACGCGGCTTCATTATAGCTTGCCGCGAATGTACCTACCTATAGCCTCTTACAACTTGTGTAACTCCAACTCTGAATGACGTACCTACCTATATCAGTGGTGGACCTACCCACCTACCCAGTAGCTCAGGTGATCTTTCTCGCTGGGAGCTAGATTGAGTCCAAGTAGTCCTAATGACAAATTGAATATAGTAGGTATACCTATACCTACTATATTCAATTGGAAAAGTATCTACAAATTACTCGCGCGCGCGTGTTTTACCGCCTGTGAGTACTCAAATTAACATTAAAACGAGTAGTAGAGCTCTCTGCTGAGGGCTCGTCCGGGGAAGTAGGTAGGTACTACCACCATGCTTTATTCTGCCGCCGAGCAGCGTTGCTGTGTTTACAATTCCTCTATTATGATACTTATATAGATATATTACGGGCCTACTGCCAGAGAAAGATTATTTTTCAGAATATTATATTTTATTACACACCGGCCATCCAGCACCGAACTCACTTGACATCTATCATTTTTATCCAGAGCAATACTAAATCTACAATAGATTGAATAGCCATCCATTGACAAAATACAGACTTAACAGCCTCAAGTTGATGGACGCAGGGCAGTGCATCTTCACCAGGGCCACTTTCCTATCGAGGTGATGGTTACCACTTAACATCAGGTGGACCATCTCATTGGTCCGTAAGCAAGTTGTATTAAAAAAAACTCAGCTCAGACGAAATATCCGAGTTTTGTTTTTCGTATATAATATTCATTGCCTTTCTTTAATCTCCATAGAGAAACGGCCTGACGTTACGAAAATCGAAAAACAAAACTGAAATAAGGAACAGCCTTACCATTGCATTGCAGAAACACTTACCTCAGATCCTACTCAGATCCCCATGTACCTACCTACAGTTTAAGGCTGTAAAAAATATATTAATTAAATTAAACGAAAACTTTCATTCAGTTTGCATAAAATTAGGACCTTACTAAATAAATTATTTTGTAGCTATAATAAATTTCTTCGATTTAATCGATTTAGTAAACCTCTACGCCATAAGACCTATGTACTCTTTAAATTTCAAGTCTATAGGACCAGCGGTCAAAAATCTCCCATACAAACTTTTTAACCCTTTGCACACTTATTAAGGGTAGTTTTGAAAAACTAAAAATGCCTTTCCTATTTTTTGCTTTGAAGTATATCTACTCCAAGTTTCAAGTTTGTAGGTTCAAGGAATACATTTTTTCATACAATCGTTTTCATCCCTTTTTACACCCTTAGGGGTTGAATTTCCAAAAATCCCTTCTTAGTACACCTCTACGCCATAAGACCTACGTACTCCTCAAATTTCAAGTTTCTAGGACCAGTGGTTTAGGCTGTGCGTTGTCTATATGTCAGTCAGTCAGTCAGTCAGTCAGTCAGTCAGTCAGTCAGGACTTTGATTCTTATAGTATTAGAGATGTATCTATGTATGTATGTATGCATGTATGTTTGTCTGGCCATAACTTTCGAACCGTAGATTCGATCTGCATGAAATTTGATAAGTCGACAGCTTGTACTTGAGAAATTTACTGGTAAGTATATGAGTAATGAAGGGTTATTAAGATCTAGGGGTCTAAGGGGCAAAAATAAAAAAAATGTTACATAAAAAAATCTAGTTACATGTCATATGAAAGGGCTTTGTTTGGACATTCCAAAACAATTTTTACTTTTTTTCGGGGACGCTCGGTTTTTGAGATACGCCGTGGTTTTCAGGCGCCTGAAACATGTTTTCAGTCCGTTTCAGGCAATATCCTGAAAACCCGTTTTCTGGCGTTTTCAGGTCCCTTTATGGACCTTTGAAGGACATTTCACTATCGAGCCATATTTGTATAAGAGTGAAAGAGATAGCACTACTAGAAAGAGATAACAGACGTTCGAACATTCTAGACTACTGTGAATGAATCGAAGGAAACGAACGAGAGCTATCACTGTAGAAAAGAGATGCAAGTATGGTCTAGTATGATCCAGCACATTCTCGGGTTAGCCGCGTCGTATATAAGGCCAGTCGGCGAGAGCGGCAGTCAGTACTCACTTCGGCTGCAGTCGCAGAGCTGCACGGACGTCTCCGCTCCGGTCCCTGCTACCTGCTCGGACTACTACCTGCGCTGGCACCCCGCCCGCCGCACCCGCACCGCACCCCGCTCCTGACCTGCCGCCGGCGCTCAAGCTACTGGCGCTTCGCGCCGCGTTCCTGAGCTCCGCGCCGTGTGATTGGCTCACGCTAATCCGCACTTATCAGTGCGCCGGTTTCCTGCATTCTTATGTTTCTGTCGTCCTTTTCAGGGCGGTAAGGTTTCGTTGACGTGTGTTTTAGTCGTTCTTTTCAGAACGCAAATCGTAGTCCAATTTTCGGACGAACAGTTTGTTTCTACTGTGTCAAACGAAATCCACCTTCAGTGGTCAAACCAAGGGAGACCCAGCGGTGTTATACCAACTTGGTTTGGGCGTGGACCCGGAGCGCCGTCTTTCCTCCCTCAGAGGAACGCCGAATCCGGTCGGGTCTGGACCACCGGCCTTGGGGGATCTCCTAGCCGACTGCCAGTCCTATTAGGAACACACCCCGATTGCCCGAGAAAAAAGCGGCAAGGAGGACACATTTATAGGTAGGACACTAGGAAACTCACCCCCTCCCCGCCTACCCCGGCGGAGAGGGTCACTCACCCACACACCTCCCGGGCTTTCCCACCCGGGAGATATGGACTTCATCCATACCGCGCCCCCGCCCGGTTTAGGCATCGACATCTCTGCCTTCAGCAGAGATCATTTAGGCTTTCTCCTCCAGAAAGCCTACCAACAGGCCCCCCACCTAGTCGAAGGGATTCTATTTGAGAATCCCGTAGGTAAAATTCCGGCCCTTATGGCCATCAAAACCTCCCCCCCGGCCCTTCAGGCCCCCAAGCAAACCCTGGCCCTTCAGGCCCCCAAACAAACCCCGGCCCTTCAGGCCCCCAAGAAAACCCCGGCCCTTCCGGCCCCCAAACCCAAACCAGCCCTTCAGGCCCCCAAGCACACCCCAGTCCTTAAGACACCTAAACCCACCCAAGCCCTTCAGGCCAAAAAACGCAGTCCTCCGTCCCCCGTGTCTTCCCCCTCTTCACAAACCTCATCCGCCTCCTCCCTCGATGGGCACTCGCCCTCAGAGGATGACTCTGACCGCGAATCTGCTATGGAAGCGGATTCTGACTCTGCCTCCCGTCCCGCCTCTCCTCTCACGGAAGATGACTCGGACGCTAACTCCTCCTCGGACTCTGGCTTCACCGTTGTCCAAGGCAAGAGGAAGCGTAAGAAGTCCAAATCCTCCTCTGCGCCTCCCGCTAAACAAGCGACAGCTCGACCCAGCCCTCTCTCTTCTCGTCCATCGTCCCCAGTCTCTCCGCCTTCCTCCCAACCTTCTGCGGTTAATGCCACAGCAAGGAGGGAGAAACCTCCTCCTCCCATTTTCCTTCGCCAGAAGGAAAAATGGGAGAACGTCTCCACCGCTTGCCGGATCTCCGGCATTACTTATAATAATGCCCGCAGCACCAAGGACGGTATCAAAGTCCAAGTGCCGACCTCGACCGACCATCGTCGCCTAACCTCTTTCCTTCGGGAACAGGGCATAGGTTTCCACACCTATGCTCTGGAGGACGAACGACTCCTTAGAGTCGTTATCCGCGGCCTCCCCGCTGAGTTCGGCTCTGACCCCATCAAAGCCGACCTAACCGCCCAGGGCTTCCCCGTCAGGGAAGTCCACCGCATGTATAGCGGTAAAACCAAAACCCCTTTTGAGCTCGTGCTCGTCATTCTCATTCTTTCCCCAGAAGGCAAGGCGATCTTCAATTTGAAGACAGTCAATGGCCTCTCTGGGATTCATGTCGAAACCCCACACCGTAATGGTTCCCCCTCTCAGTGCCACAGATGCCAACTTTATGGCCACTCTGCGCGCAACTGTTACGCCCGCCCCCGTTGTGTCAAGTGCTTGGACGACCATGGCACCGCTGACTGCCCTCGCACTCGCGACGCCCCGGAGCCGCCCAGCTGTGTGCTTTGCCGCGCCACCGGTCATACCGCGAACTATCGCGGTTGCCCGATGGCGCCCAAGGTAAACAAGCGGGTGGCTCAGAGGTCGTTGCCGGTGCGTTCGCATTCGCAACCGCAACCGCCGCCTCAATACACCAAGTCCAGTCCAAAGCTGGCTATGGTACCCGCTCAATCTCCACCCCACAATGCGTGGTCTCGCCCCCTTCCTTCGACCAGTACTGCCCGTCAGGCTAAACCCTCTCCCCCTCGCCCCCAGGAGCGTTTGCCCTCAAGCAAACTCCCCGCTCCTGGGCCCCAACCTTCACAGGGCCAGTCTTATAGCCGTACAGAGCCCCTGTACGAAGAAGGCCTCCCCTTCACCGAACTCCTTAAGAGATCTGAAGATTTCGCCCGCGTTTTCCGCGCCCTTCCTAGCCCAGTCCACAAGTGTCTGTACTTAGCAGACCAGGCTGCGCTTTTGGCCGCCGTCAATAACCTCTCTTTTTAATCAATCAATATGATTGTACAAAAAGAGAGGCTCAAACCCCGCTCCGTCTCGTTAGCGTTCTTCAACGCCGACGATCTCAAGCCACAACGTGCTTTAGTTCAGGACTTTTTAATTAAACATCAAGTCGACATAATGCTAGTGCAAGAAACCTTCTTGAAACCGCACCATCGCAATCCCAGTATTGCTAACTACCAGATGGTGCGTGACGATAGAACCAGCCGCCCAAAAGGCGGCACCCTCATCTATTACAGAAGGTCCTTGCACTGCATACCTATCGACTGTCCTCCGTTGCAAGACTTAGAAGCCTCCGTTTGTAGATTAGCGATGACCGGTCATCATTCAATTATCATAGCATCTTGTTATTTGCCCCCTTCAAAAACTCTGTTGAAGAGTGATCTTGAGGCCCTCCTAAATCTTGGTAGCTCCGTCATTCTGGCGGGCGACTTTAACTGTAAAAACCTCCTTTGGAATTGTCTTAGCACCAATCCCAATGGCAGACTTCTCGAGACCCTTGCCGACGATCTTAACTTCGACGTAATTCCTCCAATGACCCCGACTCATTACCCTCATCGAGTTAGTTGTAGACCTGACATCCTTGACATGGCGTTGCTAAAGAACGTAGCCCTACGGTTGCGCTCAATAGAAACGCTTCACGAACTAGACTCTGACCACCGCCCCGTGCTCTTACGCTTAGGCCCCCCTGCCGACCCGATCCCTCTCACTAAGACCGTGGTGCAATGGTATAAGCTCGGGAAAGCTCTCGAGTCTATACATTCACCCGAGTTGGACAGGATCCCCGACGACATAAAGTCCCCAGACGACATTACTGTTGCAGTCGACTCTCTGACCAACCATGTCACATCCGCTATCAGCGGATCATCGAAACAGGTGCCAGCGACGTCATACCGTCGCTCGGCTCTGCCAGATGATGTGAGACGGTTGATCACGGAGAAGAACGCAGCGACCCGACATTACAGCTCTTGGCCCTCTGTAGACAACCGTGACCGTCTACGCTCTCTGCGCTGCGAAGTTCAGAGACGTATTCGCGAACATTCCAATAACGACTGGGATAACCTGCTCTCAGGGATCGAGCCAACTCACCAGGCTTACTGGAAGCTGGCTCGGTCAATGAAAGCAGACACTATCTCAGTCATGCCCCCCCTCTCCCGACCAGACAAATCTCTTGCATTCGACGACGATGAAAAGGCCGACTGCCTAGCAGAAAGCCTCGAGTCGCAATGCTCCCCGAGTCTCGAACCCGTTGATCCTGTCCATCTCGCTTTGGTGAACGACGAAGTTGAACACCTGACTTCTCTGCCTCCCCCCGATCCTCCCTTACCTCTCATTAAGGCTTCTGAGGTTCAGGCGATAATCAAAGACCTCCATCCGCGAAAAGCCCCTGGCGCTGACGGTATCAGCAACAAGGTTCTCAAGCGTTTCCCCCTTGCTCTAGTTTACCTCCTAGTTAGCATCTTCAATGCGGCTATGGCGACTTGTACTTTCCCCGATGCCTGGAAGGAAGCCACCGTCATCGGCATCCCCAAACCAGGCAAAAAGGCGTCAGAGCCTTCCAGCTACCGTCCTATCAGTCTCCTCAGCTCTCTGGGGAAAATCTATGAACGTCTTCTTTTGAAACGTCTCTGGTCACATGTCAACGAGCACCAACTACTCCCTGACGAGCAGTTTGGTTTTCGTCCGAGACACTCTTGCCCCCAGCAAGTGCTTCGCTTCACGGAACACGTGCTAACTAGACGCCACCATACCTGGCCTGCAGATACTGGTGCTGTCTTTCTCGATGTAGCGAAGGCTTTCGATAAAGTCTGGCACAATGGCTTGATTTACAAGCTATACAAACTTGGTGTGCCAGTTAGGCTCGTACTCATCTTACGAGACTTCCTTTTAAATCGCAGCTTTCGCTACCGCATCGAGGGTTCCCTTTCGGACCCCAGACCCATCAGAGCCGGAGTCCCCCAGGGCTCCGCACTCTCTCCCCTTCTGTTCACGCTGTATACCAGCGACATCCCCCGCACCCATCAGGTGGAAATTGCCCTTTTTGCGGACGACACAGCCTTGTATGCATCTGATCGGAACCCCGATCGGGTATGTATAAAGCTGCAAGCCGCCCTCACTGCACTAGGTGTATGGTTCCGTAAGTGGCGAATTGAGGTAAACCCCACAAAAAGCACAGCAGTGTTCTTTTCAAAGGGCTTCCCCAAACCTCGCCCCATCACCCTCTTCGACGAACCCATTCCCTGGGCTAAGTCAGCACGCTATTTAGGCGTCATTCTTGATCGTCGCCTGAACTTCAACGAACATATCAGAAAGGTTAGTAACCGCGCCAAATTCATGCTTGGACGACTCCATAGTCTCCTATGCAAAGAGAGTAAAATGTCCCTTAGAAATAAGGTGACACTTTACAAAACTTGTATCCGTCCCGTCCTGACTTATTCATCTGTGGCATTCGCCCACTCTTCGTCCATTATTATCCTCCAACATGTCCAAAATCGATTTTTGCGCAAAGCCACTGGTGCGCCTTGGTATATGCGCAATATCGATCTCCATCGCGATCTAGGTCTCGAGTCGATTGCCGATTTCATTAAGCTCGCCTCTAGGCGATACTATGACTCAGCTCCCCACCACCCGAACCCTCTTGTTTCTACGATGCCCGATTATCCTATCGACCCTCCCGTCGATAGATCCCTCCGTAGACCAAGGCATATCCTTGGTGATCCCGATGATGAGATCGCAACTGCTAACGCGGAAGCGATCGAGTCATCTAATTCGGACAGAGTAAACACTATACAGATTCACCGACCTCGCCGGCGAGGTCGAAGACGTCCCTTAGCGCCCGCCCACTCGGGGCCTAATCTAGATTTAAACCCCCACCCTGGCAACAGCCCAAGTCGAGGTCGTACCATAGCGGTGCCCTTGCGTTTGTTGCCCCAACCTAACTTTACCGGTTGAGCGCCTTCCGCGCTCGCCATTGTTCGGTAGCGCTGTAAGAATCGTCAGACGATCACCAGCATTTAGTCCATTCGAAAAAAAAAAAAAAAAAAAAAAAAGCGGCAGTCAGTTGAAAGGAATGGCTCAGGGAAGAGAGTCAGTTCGAGGAAATGGCTCAGGGAAGAAGTCAGTTAGCGGAAATGGCTCGAGAAGAGAGTCAGTTAGTGGAAATGGCTCGAGAAGAGAGTCGGTTGGAGGAAATGGCTCAGGAAGAAGTGAGTTGGAGAAAGTGAGAACGAGAACTTTTGGAAGTGATAGTCGAGTGTGAGAGTGATAATTGAGTGTGCTAAGTAGTGTTGTAGTTATGTTAAGTGTTAAATAAATAAGTAATCTCTTGGATTATTATTGTGCATTTTCTATCCATACGAACCCCGAGCTCGTAACAATATCATGATTATGTATATCAGATCATTGATTAAAAAAAAACATGCATTGATTAATAAAATTACAATATAAAACTGAATAAGTATAAAATGGAATCATGCATTATTATTATTTTATGGGGCCTCTCGACGAGTAGGTACCTAATGGCCTCCTACATTTCATCATCCTATTAAAACATAATGAAATTAATTGGTAGTAGTTGAGCGAGTGAGCGAAGCGAACGAAGATCTTACAATCAACTTGGGCAATTATAATGTTTGGACATGCCTCTAACTACCACCTACTTTAATTTTCAGAGCGTTTGGATCGCATCACGATATCTTTCGGGGCGAACCACTAGTAATTATTTAATTTCAGGCAAAACAGAATTTAAAAATTAAAATACAACTAACCTAAACACCTAGACAGCCTTCACAGCTCAGTTGGTAGTAGCTCTGCCTTCTGTGCCGTAGGCCGTGGGTTTGATCCCCATCGAGAACAAATATTTGTGTGATGAACATGGATGTTTGTTCTCTGTCTGGGTTGTACCACTGGTACCCACAGTTGGGTTAAAGCCCCGACGTTTGTCCACCACGATCCTGTGGGATCCGTATCCATTCACCGCAATGACCCCCATACCGGCTACTTATTTGAAAACATTTAATCTTTTTTCAGAATTACCCGTCACAGCAAAAAAACAACTGACCGTGGTTCAAAAGACCTTTTACTGTATTAGCGCTAGTTCAGACACGACGGAATCCGCGCGGCGGCGGCGCCGCTCGACCGCCTAGAAAATGAATTCGCGCGATCGCCGATTACCATGACGTGCAAGCGCCGCGTTCAGTCGCTTCGCTACGCGGAATCCGCGCATATTGAACGTATGACAATGAAGTGCAAAAAAAGACTGAGGGACATCCAGTGTGCAGAGTATGCTAATATAATTCCCGTCGCTTTCTTTTTATTTTTTTCGGTGTAAGTACACAGATATTGCTTTTTCAACTTCTATTATCGAAATGAAGTGGCTTGTCAGCCTACCTCACCCCGCACACTCACCGTGCCTGTCTGAACACTTTCGATCCTCGCGGATTGAACCGGTTTGCGTCCGCGCGGATTCCGCCGTGTCTGAACTAGCTCTTAGCAAGCTTATGAAGAAGTAGTAAAAGGGCAAAAGATTCGAGCTGCCGCAAGAATGATTGATCTATGTCATGTATCTTTGATGAGAGAAGTTTGGGTCCATTGTTACGTTGATTTTGCATTGTTTTTTTTTAAGACTGTTTGTATTAATGATGACTGATTAAAAAGTATGTTCTCAATAAATATACGATAGTGAAGCTATCCCATAAGCTATAAATATGTTTTTATTACCTTCTAAAGTTTTAAATATATGAGTACTTATATTATAAAAAAAAAATACAATTGACCTAGAGAACAGGTCAATTGTAACACGAGGGCCGGTTTCACCATGCTCTGTTAGATTATGAAAGGATTAAAAGGCCGATAATATGTCAAAATGTACGCGTTTGACAGCTAAGGTAACTAACAGAGCATGGTAAAACTGGGCCTCGACCTCGTTTGATTTTAACCCAATTTTCACTATGTTCTACATATAACCTATTAAAATGAAAATCTTGTAGGAATTGAATTTATGTTTAGATACACAGCATAAAAAACTTAAGCAGATATAGTGCAATCTAGTTATATAGTTTGTGTTAATACTATGGGGTAATGAATGTCCCCGTGTAGGTACTTTGATAAATACCTAATTTAGATAGGGCTTAGATTTTTGTGAAGGAACTTATTTATTTTTAAAAGCATTAAGTGACATTGAAATTTCGTGCGAGCTGGCTGATTTCCGCCCCTCCGCGAACCCTCAACCGACTACCACCACTACGTCGTCAGTGCATCTAATCAAACGAACAACATAACCACTCAACTGTGAGGCGGATTTTTGCAAAATGGCGTTGACTGTGAGGCCCGTTATGGCCTCCCCTCACAGTTAGGGCTTTGCGAGTTCAGCATTCTATTAAAACTGCGTTTTCTATTGTTTTTAAGCAGTTTAACTACCTAATTTAGGTACACACTGATTAAGAAATAATTTTATTGCCATTTCATGTACTTTAAATGGTACATACAAGAGAAAATAAAGTATAGTATTGCAATTGTAACTTGAACCACCTAATTTGTGGCACCAGCACCAGCACCGATTCATAGCTGTTTTTATCACACAAAAAGTACTGGAAACACAGCCAGGAGTATTAAAATCAAGAATACTTATATTTTTCTTGGTTTTTCACAGCACGTTCTAGCAATTACTCATTAATTTTTACGTTGACAATCAAAACAAATACGACCTTTGGCAAGTGTCAGGAAGTGAAGTTCGATTAGGGATTGCGCGGAATTTTTGTATGACGCAACACGTGGACGAGTGCTAGATACCCATCTTGCTCTAACAAGAACGCATTTCAATAGGTTAAAACAAGATAGAAACATAAATTAACGTGAATATCGGCGTAAACTGGGTGCCAGCTGAGCGGCCCGATATGGGCTTGTTCACAATCATCGCACATTTGACAGAAGCCCAGAAAGGGCTTCTCCACAATTGAGTGGCTAAGGAAACTAAGTTTACTTAATACGTACAACGCCATCTAGGAGTTGATTAGGATTTTTTACTGTTCCTCATTCCTTTTTTGTTGTGAGTGTTTGCTAACCCAAAAATGATTCCCAATCGATTTCTAGATGGCGTTGGCGTTGACTGGAACTGAGTCCGGTTATTGTACGACACGTTAAGAATAAGAATATTTTATTGTATAACTGTGTACATAAAGGTGTTATAAAAATAATACAAGAATCAACAGTTTATCCTTTCGGACGAACAATATTTCTATAAATTACCTACTAATAAAATTTAAGGTAACAAAGACAAAACTTAACAAAACTTTGAGATCACAATGATGCACTAGATGAGATCAAAATACTCCTTCAAATTATAGTGCACTCCTTGGATAAGCCACTTTCTTAAATTATTTTTAAATAAATTTCCTTCAAGCTGTTTCAGATCTGTAGGTAAATGGTTATACATTTTTATGGCAGAGATGTAGGCGCTTTTTTGGTACTATTGATTTGTGGCATAACAAACAGCCCTCCTTCCACCCATGGTCCTGCCAACCTTACGGTTATAAGGACCGAAACAGCGAGCAGTGTTCCACACAAGTGCGGTTCAAAGCTCAACAAATGTTTAGCCTACGCACAATGTCCCGTCACTCTCCCCCTTCTGGGGCATGACAAGCACGAAACGGTCTTCATCGCCGGACTGCCCGACTCCGATCCGCTCGTGTACCCTTCCCGCCCAAATCTAAGTGATAAATAAAATACTTAGACGTAAATACTAATATAAATTTTAATACATACACTAGGTAATAAGGATATAATACACTGATCCATTTACATATATTAAATAACCTCCTCCATCCGCCTCCTACGGGGCCAGTCCCGGGCGAACTGTCTCAGTCGCCCGAAGTTGCTCACGCTGCTAACTAGATTTTCGTAATACACCGGTCCCACCTCATCGACTGATCTCGTTAGCGCACCTAGCATCACCTCCCTAATATCCGCGTATATGGGGCAATCCCACAGAACGTGGTCTCGCGTCTCTACAGGCTCTCCGCATCCGCACGCACTCGAGTCGCTCAGGCCTAACGAGTTTAGTCTGCCTCTGAAGCAGCCGTGTCCTGTTAGGATTTGCGACGTGACATGGTCCGGTTCCACCCAGTTCGCCACCATGCGAGCTCCCACTTCTGGGAAGAACCGGAACAGGTCGCGTCCCTTATCCTCACCGCTCCATCTCTCCTGCCATGCCGTCATGACCTCAGCGTCGACCATCCCTCGCACCTGTCGGTGAACCTCTCTCGGCTGGCCCTCGACTTCGGCTAGCCGTCTGCCTGCCCTGACTAGTGCCAGGTCTGCCGGCAAGACGCCTGCCAGGACCGCCAGAGCCGCGGTGCTCGTGGTTCGGTAGGCTTTGGTCAGCTGAATCAGTGACGATCGCTGGGTCCGCAGAAGCACGCTACGCACCACGTGTACCGACGCCCGGTGATACCACACCCTAGCTGCGTACGTCAACGTCGGCGTGTACGTCCCTTCATACAGCACCCTCAGTGCTCGGTACCGAATCCCCCATGTATTGGCCGAGACTCGGGCCATTTTGCCGAAGCATCTCGACGCCCGCTCTCCGATCGACGCCGCGTGGGGGGCAAATGAGTGGGCAGAGTCCAGCACCACCCCTAACACCTTCGCTTCGCTCACGCTATGGATCGACGTCTTGGACGGGTCGGTCTTCAGCAGTGGTGGCCTTTTAAACTTGCCCCTAAGGGTCATGGTCTGCGACTTGGCCGGAGCGAAGTTTAGCCTATTACGGGCCCCCCACTCCGCTACCAGTCGCAGTACGGCCGCTCCTTTCTCCTCTATCTCTCTCCGAGCATCCCCCGCCACCAACACCGTCACGTCGTCCGCGTATGCCACAAACCACACACCACTCGGCATCGGCAGGCAGAGCAGGTCGTCCAGCAAGACGTTCCACAATGTGGGACCCAGCACCGATCCCTGAGGGCACCCCATCGTCGAGGTCTTCCACACCGCCCGGTCACCCGCAATCATGGCCACTCTGCGTTCGGTGAAGTAGCTCGCCAAAAGTCTATAGACATTCGGCGGGCAGCCTCCACGTTTCGCCTTAACCATGATCATGGGCCACCAAGCGTTGTCGAAGGCCCCAGCGATATCCAGGAATACTGCCTGCAGGTATTTATGTGTACAGCGCTCCGCGGCCTCCAATATCGCACCCAGTGCCGTCGTCGTGGACCGTCCACGCATGAACCCGTGCTGGTTAGGGGAGATACCGCGGGTGAGCTCCGGAATGCACCACAGCAACACCCTCTCCAAGACTTTGCCGAGCACGGGCAGCAAAGTTATCGGGCGGTAAGCCTTCGGGTCCGTAGGAGGCTTCCCGTTGCCCTTCGGCAGGACCAGCAGTTTGCAGCTTTTCCAGACTGAAGGGAACGTACCCTCTATCACGCACCTATTCATTACCTGCGTAAACTCCGTGGCGGCCACTCTCCACACATGCTTGAGCATGACGGCCTCAATTCCGTCCATCCCCGGGGACGTGTTGGGAAGGGACATCACTATGCGACCTAGCGAAACCTGATCGATGCCTACCGATGGCACTCCAGAGGGCACCAGAGAGGCTGCGACTCTAACCTGCCGGTGATAGTCGGTGTCAGCGGATGGGTCATCGTCCGGGCAAAGCGACGACATCAGCGCGGTCATAGACCCGCCCACGTCGCTTGTGTCGTTGCCAAGAACGCTGGTCCCATTCACGACATTCGCCGGTGGTCGAGCGCGTCCGCATGCCTCCCTGTATGCCAGGCCCCAAGGATCGTCGTTGCCAGTGTCGGCCAGTTTTCGGAAGAAGTTCAGCTCCGCCTCTTTCATAGCCAATCTGTAAGTGGCGCGGGCTTTGTGAAAGTCTTCCCTGGCCTTCGCTGCAACGTCGTCCTCCTTTGTCCGGACCTTCTGCCAAGCCCTACGCGCTGCGTTTTGCGAGTGCCTTAGCTGGCTCAGGTAAGGTGTCCACCACTCATACCCTCTGTCCATGGTAACCGCCTTAACCCTACCCAGACATTCGGTCGCGGCGTGCTCAATGAGCTCGGCAAAATCTCTAGAGACCACCTCCGCGTCACCACGCATGGACAACCTGCCGACTCTGCAATGCACGAAAGTTTCGAACCCGCGCCAGTCAGCCCTTCTGGTTTTGTAGCGCTGTGGGTGAATCGGCACTGTTGTTCGCGCCACTGAACTGGCCGACGGGTGGTCAACTGTGAACGTAATCAAGCGGTGGTCGCTCGACGATACGTCATGCACCCTCCAATCGCGGACGCGGACGCCGCGAGTGGTGAGCGTGACGTCGATATTCGACTCACCGTTTGGCGTGCTGAAGGTTGCCAGATGTCCTGCTTCATTGTGCACCTGCAAGTCGCGGCCGTGAATTAGATCCTCCATCTTGGCTCGGCGGTCGGTGACGGTATGACCCCTCCCTACATAGTGTCTCGGTAAGGAGTGCCATAGGGGGGAGTGGGTGTTAAAGTCTCCTCCCACCAAAACCGCCTTACCCTTCAGGAGATCCAGCGCCTTCTCCAGGTGTTGCAAGTGCGGGTCGATGTCCTGGCTATACTGGAAGTACGCAGAGATCACGTACAGGTCCAGCTCTTCGATATGGCCGCACACGAAGTGGTCTGTAGAAAGGTGGTGCAGAATGGCACACGGCTTGGAGCGGTTACGCAAGTAAATGCCCGCTCTGGAGTTGTTCCCGCATTGGAGCATCATCCCCTCCGTGGAATATTGTTCTTGAACCAGAACAATATCCAGGCTGAGTGACTCCGCGATTGCGGGGAGCTCCCTCGTGGCTGTGGCTGCACCACCTAGGTTCACCTGTCCCACTCTGAGTGCGGTGCTATCCATATTGGACCGATTGGATTAGCTGATCCTCCGCGTACCGACGAGCCGGACAATCCCGCGAGGCGGTTCTGTGCGCATTGTCCCGCTTAAATCGGGTGCACGTGGCGCAGCACGGGAACGTGGCACGGCACTGATCCGCGCGGTGTCCCGCTTCCCCGCACCTCCCGCACGTCACCACCTGGGCCCGGCAGAATTTTTCGGGGTGCCCGTATTGCTGGCATTTGCTGCAGCAGGTGACGTCTACGTAATCATAGACGTCGATCTCCTGCCAGCCAATATGTACTGTGCCGAGGGTAACAAGAACCTCCCGCATACGCGGGCTGCACTCGAAGACCACCGTCGCCTCCTGATATTGGCATAACAAACAGTTGTATTTATGTTAATGTACAGCATGATAATTGGAAGCCACTTTGGTACCGTAAAAAATAATTTCTGGCACTTCGGCGGCCGCTGCCGCGGCGCGCTCGCTTTGCTCAACATAACCTAACCAATCCGACTCGACGGTACTAAAGTGCTTCCAATTATCATGCTGTACATTAACTGGGTGTTCATTAACAACACGTGACAATATTGCACGGCATATTATTGTACGGAATGATAATGTACACCCCGCTACTCAAACCAGTGGACATGGATTAACTGGGTGTACATTATCATGCTGTGCAATAACATGCTGTACATTATTTGGCCGTACATTATTGGCTCCCCTAGAACTTACTTTTCGATTCGTGATCTCAGATATAAATAATAAATAGTATCCTGAGGACCTGCTAATCAAAACGTTTCTAAACCATTTTCTATAAGACAAAATAATAGGCCACTTGACACGCTCGACTGAGTCGACTGTAGTGTAAAAAAGTGGTTTGGTTTGATTAAAAAAAACTTTAGGCTGCCCTTTCTATGGCGAACTTTAAAAAGAAAACTATCAATTTTAAATAGACGTTGACACACTGCTCCGAGAGGAGCGAAAAGGAAAAAAAAAAAAAAATAACGTTGACACTTGGACGAAGTATCTCATTGACTTTTAAATAAAAATAAAATTACGATTATCTCTAAACATAAGAAATGATTTCTTCTTGGTCTCGGCCGTCTTCTGGTATTGATTTACGATTCCTTTTGAATTCCGATTGTATCTTTCCTATATAACTGGAAAAGTAAAAGCGTAGCCCTTAGGTACACCATAGATTTGCCTTGTGCAGAAGGATGCTGGCCGATGGAATGCGTGGCCATAGTGGTACGAACGCTTCCGCTATGAACGACATTCAAAATAAAAACTCAAAATAACAAAGTTCGAAACTAATCGAAAAGTGAATCGTAATTATAATTAAAAACAATGACGTGGTGATTTATTTACTTTTTGAATAGAGTCTTTTGTAAAGTTAATGTATGTAATTTAATGTCAACAATCTACATCTACACTAATATTATAAAGAGGAAACATTTGTATTTTTGTATGTAACGAATAGGCTCAACTGGTCCGATTTCAAAAATTCTTTCACCATTAGAATGCTACATTATCCCTGAGTAACATAGGCTATATTATATTTTCAAAAAAATCAGGGATCCTGACTAAAACTCCAATAATGTAACCCAAGGTGGAAAACAAAAACCTTACATCGCGTGCGCTTCGAAAACTATTGATGATAGAACAAAACAATGCTCTACGATTTTGTAGAACACGTCATCATCTACAAAAAATGTCGCGACAGCATATGTCTAACTATTATAGTTATGTCACAATAAGTGTTCTTTTATTATAAAAAAATAATTGAAATGCCGCCGCTAGAAAAGGGTGTTTATTTGTACCTTGGTATTAATCCTTATCCAAATAAATCATTTCATAATTAAGACGGTTTCAATACCTATAGATTACTTCTTAAATTTTTCAAATCGGACATTCCATTCAAAAGATTTGACGAAATTAAAAATGTTAACGGGTCCACGGGTCACGCACGGGGTGCGATTTCACTCACTCAAGGAGAAGGACGTGCAAATGTATGAAATAAGTAGACGCGAGGCTCGAACCTACGGTCTAAGTTTATCCTACAATGTTCAAAAAATTTATGACCACCCATGCGAAGCTGGGACAGACCGCTAGTAACTTAAGTAATAATAGACAACAGAATCTAGTGGTAGTGGAGTGGGCTACATGATAAGATTGACCAACATTTGAAAACCAACTTTAATCTAAAAACGTGTAAAGTTGTATTTTTTTCACAAAATTACTTTTGCACAGCGATTTGACACATTTTAACAAGAAAACTGGCACATTATTTGAAGCATTGTATTCTGCAGACTGCAATCTGTTTGCACAAAACAGATCCAAATTTGACGTTGACAGTCAGATCGTTTTCGCGGCAGATGTTTGTTATTTTTTTCACAAAAGTATTTAGTGTATTCTGTTGACGTTTGCAGTTTTCACAAGCTTTAGCATTATAATGAAATGAAACAGTGAGTTCCGACATTCACTAGGCATTGATTTGGTAAGTTCTTTATTTAAATTGCTTTTTAGTTTAAACAAAAAGTACCTAGTCCATAAAATTAACCACTTCCGTTTGAAACAGGAAAAGGAAGTGTAAAGTTATGGCGGAGAGGCATGGCAAACGGCATTCACTCTCGCATAAACACATACCTACATCCTCATCCTGTTAGTTAGTTTTGATCGACAAAATACAGAAAAGCGCGAAATAAGAATATTCTGATAATATTTTAATATACTATATGTACTAGTTTATTTTGATTGATCTAATGGGTACTACTAGGTATAAAAAGTACATAATAGTGTCTTGACGAGACTTACCTCTAGTTATTCAACTTTGTTAAAATTACTTTAGAAATGTTCTTTATGTTGGTTATTCATATTTTATTGCATTCATTATACTCAATTTAAAATAAAGTTTCACCATGATGAGCCTGGTAGGGAACGACAATCAACCGCGAGGTGGCTCATTATATTATTTTTGACATAATGATGTATAAAATACATACCTACTTATTGATGATTAATATTATTGTAGTACCTACCTAGTGCCTTATTTAATATGCAGCTAAATTAAGTAACATTTAGTAGGAATGTAATATTTGTATGTAAGTAGTATGAATATTAACATGCTGTAGGTATTGGTACTGACTCACCTACTTAAACTGAACTTATATAAACCTAAGTACCAAGAGTAGTAGAGCTCTTTGTCAAGGACTGGTCCGGGGAAATACTACCACCAAGCCTAATTCAGCTGTGAACCAGCATTGCTGTGTTTCAGTTTAAAAGGGTGCGGTTGCCGGTGAAATTACAGGCATATGAGGCTTAAATCTGTATGCCTCAAGTTGATGGATGAAGGGCAGTGCATTGTAGGCCATCTGTTGTACCATCAGCAAGCAGTATAAAAATGAAACATTCAGAGTACATTATTATTTGGTTATTTGATAGTAAATATGGCGGCAACTAAGTCCTTGCTTATATAATTTTTCAGTGAATCAAGATGGAAATTACAGAAGATCTGAATCCTGATGAAATGATGGTATATCAGATGACTCCGTCATCCATCTTATCGGTTAGTACCTTACCTACCTATACCTACTTATTTTTATTTAAGTATTTATTTATCATTTATTGCTCAAACCACAAAGTTAAAGCACAAAATGAGGGCTTAATGCACAAGCCTTTTTTACCAGCTCCCCTAAGTAGTGGTACCTATACTATAAAACAAGATTGACGTGCACAACGCGACTTAAAATAATTGTGCCTGGTAGGCTGACTAGGTATAGGTATGTACTGGGTAATCTGGACACTCAAACTACACTAGAACACCCACCTAGTTGGGTGTTCTAGTGTAGGTAGATACTTCTACAGATTTACTAGGTACCTAATTTAAAGTTATGGTAACAAAGTAAGTAAGTAAGTAAGTACTTACATACCTTCTTATAGTACCTAGTAAGTAAAGCAGGAACCTACTATACATATATAGTAGATTGGTAAAAATAAGAAAAAGCAAAGGAACTGGCCGACCAGTAGAAAAACCTTGATGCCAACGAAACTCTTAGAGAGGAAGCGCTTGGATCGCTGGTTATCTTAATTTAACTTTTTTGTTGTAGGTATCTCAAAAACCGAGCGTCCCAGAAAAAAAGTAAAAATTGTTTTGGAATGTCCAAACAAAGCTCTTTCATATGACACGTAACTTGATTTTTTATGTCACTTTTTTTATTTTTGCCCCCTTAAACATCCCCATATCTTAATAACCCTTCATCCGATTTTACTCATTTCTTACCAGTAAATTTCTCAAGTACAAGCTATCACCTTATCAAATTTTATGCAGATCCGATCAACGGTTCGAAAGTTATGACAAACATACATACATACATACATAAAATGCCAATCGCTCGTTGAAACTAAGATCTTCGTTCGTTTCGCTCACTCTATCAATGAAATGAAATAATCTTCATTTCAAATTTGAATAGGTACCTACATAATATGTACAAAAGCTAGCAACTATTGTTTAACGTTAATAGATTGTAGAAAAAGGAATTGTGCAGGTTCTTATTCTTATTATCCTTGACAGACTGAAGCGTACATACTAAAAAAAAAAATATTCAGATGTCATAGATCCATTTATACTTAAATACTTAAAAATAACATTTTATTATAGATAGCAATAATAATTATATTAATCAAACAATTGAAATCTAACATGAACATGAAGTATGAAGACATGCGCATCAGCGAACATGCCAGCCAGACGCACTGCAGGATGAATATGTAAGGCTCATGGCCTGGGAGCAAGTTATTTGAATCAGTTTTTTGTTACCTATGGCATTCGATTTCTTGCATGTTAACCGTTATTACTAGATTAAATAAATAAATACGAATTTATCATTTTCCGCCCGAAGAAGTCGACTGATCTCTAGGAAGTATTATTTCGAGTCGTCCGTATTCACCGATTTCATCGTCGACATTCCCGTTCATCGTATCGAGCGACTTCGCGGATTGCAGGCGGAGAATGCGGCGGCGCGCGGCGCGGGCGGGGGCGTGGGCGTAGGCGCGGGCGGGGGCGGCGCGGCGGGGGGCGCGGGACTCGGCTCGGCCGAGCTCGGGCGCCGCCTGCTGCTGGCCGCGCGGCACGGCGACACGCAGCTGGTGCTCGACCTCATGGCCAAGGGCGCGCCCTTCACCACCGACTGGGTGAGTGCGGAGCGGAGCGCGCGGGCGGAGCGTCCGAGCGTAGTGACGAGGGCGCGCGTGTTGCAGCTCGGCACGTCGGCGCTGCACCTGGCGGCGCTCGGCGCGCACGCCGGCACCTGCGCCGTGCTGCTGCGCGCCGGCGTGTCGCGGGACGCGCGCACCAAGGTGGAGCGCACGCCGCTGCACCTGGCGGCGTACGCGGGCCACGCCGCCGTCGCCGCGCTGCTGCTGCAGCACCGCGCGCGCCCCGACCCCAGGTAGCGTGCGCGGCGCAGCGCCGGGGGCGGGGACACCGCGCGGACCGTGACCGCATCGCGCGTTGCAGGGACATGCTGCGCATGACGCCGCTGCACTGGGCGGCGCAGCGCGGGCACGCGGAGGTGGCGGCGCTGCTGCTGCGGCACGGCGCGGACCCGCTCGTCGAGTCCAAGTTCCGCAAGACGCCGCGCGCGCTGGCCGCGGAGCGCAGGCACGCGCGCGTGCTGCGGCTCATCGAGGAGGCGCTCGAGCGGCGCGAGGCGGCCGCCTCGGTGGCGGCGCTGCGGCCTGCGGGCGCCGGTGAGTGCGCCGTCGCGCGCGGTGCCGAACCGATCGTTCGCCCGGAAATTGAACCCAAATTTTGTAATGATTCGATAGGTAATGTGCCATCGCATGAAACGTGTTCCGATTGCAGAGCCGGAGACCGCCGACCCGCAGCCGGCGATCGACCCTATGGAACGTGAGTCTTCCCCTATTTTTAAGATAGGTCGAATCGTAACGGAACACGCGGCGGTCGCATCGGTATTTTTGGCCTACTTTATTTAACTTTCTACTGTTTTTCAGGGCTACAAGAGGCGGCCGAACGGACCGTCGAACGATCGCAGACCCGATCGGAGCCCATAAAAATTAACATCGAAAGACCTCTCCCGGAGGTGAGTCACCAGTTCGGTAGGTAGGATTTAATTCGACCGTGCAATCATGATTATCGTCGGCTACAAGGGGATCGTTGATTGCGTAGCCTCCAGCCGCGGCGGCGGCTGCGGCGGCGGCCATGCTGCGGCGGCACGGCATCGCGCTGCTGCCGCGCGACGAGGGCAGCACCGTGCTCAGCGCGCTGCAGAGCGGACGCAGCGTCGTGCTCTCCGGTGAGTGCACGAACCCAGTGTGCTGCTCTCCGGTGAGTGCACGAACCCAGTGTGCTGCTCTCCGGTGAGTGCGGCGGCCATGCTGCGTGAAGGCGTGTATTAAAGATAGAAGCGCTCCGAACGATACACTACCTCTATAGAGACCAAAATAGAAATAAAAAGGGTCCTCTGGCGGAAAGAGACTACTGAGCAGAGCCGAGCGTTGACGAGTGAAAGCCGACGTGTGGACAGCATATTTGCCTTGCCTGGCCGAGCCAAGGCAAGCGCCAAAGTGCGAGTTCATTTGTCGTATCTTGTCACCACTGGCGATCGCTCTCGAGCACTCGTCTCACTTCGGAGCCGTGTCGGTTTTTCTGCACAGATCAAAAGGCGCTCGACTAATAGTGCTAGCGTGTGGTGCTAGTAGAGTGCTCCACAAAAACTTGTCTACACTGGCCGTTCGCTTTGGTTTGCCTTGGGAACGTGAGTAGGTACGGTAGGATTTACCCAGCAGTAATTTGCAGCCACAGGCTCGGTCAAAATGTTGGTACAAACGGCTTAAAAGAAGTTTAAAACATTATGCGTGACCTCTCTACATTGTGTTACTCATTGTAAACGATCCCCAAAAGCAAAAAAAACTGCCGACCAGGAGAAAAACCTTGATGTCAACGAAACTCCTAGAGATCAGAGCTCTTGGATCGTTGGTTATCTTAATTTTACTTTTTTGTTGTAGATCAAAAACCATAAAAAAAGAAAAAAAGTAAAAATGGTTTTAGAATGTCCAAAGAAAGCTCTTTCATATGACATGTAACTTAATTTTTTTGTGTAACTTTTTTTATTTTAGCCCCCTTCAAGAAGCCCATATCTTAATACCTCGTCATCGGATTTAACTCATTTAGTTACCAGTATATTTCTCAAGTACAAACTATCGACTTACAAAATTTCATGCAGATCGGTTCTAAAGTTATGGCCAGACAAACACACATACATAAAATGCGAAATCGCCCAAGTTGAAACTAAGATCTTCGTTCGCTTCGCTCAATCGATCAAAAATGTTTCAGACGCCGGTAAGCTGATGCTAAAAGAGAGCAGCGACATCCCTCACATGGTCGTGAAGAGCAGTCCGCCCCCCTGCGCGCCCCCCGGCTCGGCCCCCACCCCCGCGTCCACTCACAGCAAGGGGGTCGTCCTCACCGCAACCCCCGTCAAGTCGACCCCCAGACAGGGAGTCAAGATATTCACCCTCAATAATAAGTTGCTCGCTATGCCGAAAGAGAACAAAGCGCCGGTCAAGAAAGTTATCAATCCTCATGACAGTGTGCAGGTGAGTTGTTCGAGAACCCTTCGTAGCGACAATTGTAATTGTTCATATTCTTGTACATTTTGAAAAGATAGGTAACACTCTATTATGTCAGTTCTGCTGTCACCCATCACCAATCTTTAAAATTTTTCTTATATTTTCTGAATCAGAAATATACATACATATTCAAACAAAAAAAATTAACGAGTTATAACTGAGTAGGTACACATATCTAAGCCCGTATCTCATTGTTTCGTTGACACATCCATCTGTTGTTCCAGATTCAATATATCAAGCTTCCCTCCGACGCGAAGATCACGTCCCGCTCGATCTCGTTGCGCGGCAAGCACCGGCCGCCCCCCCGCCCTCCCTCCGCCCCCTCCGGCGCTCGCCTGGGGGGCGCGCTGCACAAGGGGAACTATAACAAGCTGCTACCTAACGACAATGTGGAGGTGAGAACTGTGCCGTATGCCCTTTGCCTTACTTCTGCCTACCTACAATGGCAGTAAGGAATTAAAAACCCAGGTATCCGTATCCCAGATAACCCGTTTATCTTGATGGAAATGAGCTGGCTAGGGTAACGGAGTTGAAGTATTTGGGTCATGTGGTCACTACTGAGTTAAAAGACGACTCAGACATAGAGAGGGAGCGTAGGGCGCTGGCGGTACGAGGCAATATGTTGGCCCGCAGGTTCGCACATTGCTCAGGTGAGGTAAAATTAACATTGTTTAAATCATTCTGTCAATTATTTTATACAAGCGGCCTGTGGAGTAGTTTTAACAAATCGTCCCTCAACGCCTTACGCGTCCTCTATAATAACATGTTCAGGGTGTTGTTGGGGCTACCCAGATTCTGCAGTGCGTCTGGCATGTTCGTTGATGCGCATGTCAATGACTTTCACGCCATGATGCGTAACAAAATAGCATCCATCAAGCACAGAATGTTGGCTAGCTCCAACAAGTTACTCACGGTATCGGCTGGCAGATGGGACAGTCCATTGCAGTTTCACTGGGTGTCTGCACTTATTAACCCGAAGACAAGTTTATTATATTAACTAAACAATAGTGTGTCTACCTACTTCATGTTAGATTTAAATCGTTTAAATCTATGACATCTGTTTTTTTTTTTATTTAATTTTTATTAATCTTTTCGACGTTTTATCACTGCGACGTGTACAGATGGCGAGCCCCCCCGAGGCGGGTGCGAGTGCGAGTGTGAGTGCAAGTGCGGGTGCGAGTGCGAGTGCGGGTGCGGGTGCGAGTGCGGGTGCGCGCAGCGTGCTGCTGGTGCCGGAGGAGTTCCTGAGCAACTCGTCGCCTGCGTACCTGCGCACGCAGCTGCTCGGCGCGCACCGCACCATCGCCGCGCTCACCCGCGACCTCGCCGACTGCAAGGCGCGCCTCGCCAACTACGAGACCCTCTAGCGGCCGCTGCGCCCCCACGCCCCCGCTGCGCCCCCACGCCCCCGCGCCCGCCGCTGTGCCTCCACGCCCCCGAGCCCGTCGCTGCGCCCCCGCGACCACACGCCCCCGCGCTCGCCGCTGCGTACCTTCGCACGCAGCTGGTTCGATGACGCCCCCGACCCGAGCGGACGGAGCGGTCGTTATTATTTAATAAATCATGTGACGTTATCGAAGAGCGAACGCATTCATAAGGAACGAATAGAATGTTTCCGGTGAATTAATTAGTTGGCGGATGATTCTCGAGCGAAATGTGATCCTGTTGAATTGCAATGCAATGTAGCGCATGCTGTTGACCACATGTTGACATGATATCCTAGACTGTATGATAATTTGTGATCGTTATTAAGTACGGCGATAGTTGTTACCTAGCATAGATGTTAAATTATTGATTATTGTAAAACGAAATAATGACCGACTATTTTCATGTTTTTTACTTTTATAAAGAACTATTTACAGAACAGTGCTATTTGTAAATATACCTTGTTGATTTCTGAAGAAATAAAGATGCTAAAATTTTCTAAATATGCTTTTATTTCTTTTTAAAACTTATTAAAGTATAAATCTTACATACCTTACTAAAAAACTAATTTCAATACAAGGTCATTTTGGTATTTCATGTGAATAGTTTCATCATTTATATAGTAAACAATAAATAACGCCATTACGCAACCGACCCTCGATTCAAAATCATTACACATTGTCTCAGATTAGGAACATAATGATCGATCCCTTCACTAAAAGTTCAGGCAGCAGCGGCCACTCTATAGTCCTTGACATTTATTCTGTAAGTGCAGCGAGATGAGACGCGTGCATTGCTACGTATGCTCCCTCCTCTGTTTCCTGGCGGTGAGCTGTTCCCGGAACTGCGAGAGGATGGCGTTCTCTCGCTT
Organism: Chloroclysta siterata; assembly: GCA_932294275.1. Classification (NCBI taxonomy): domain Eukaryota; kingdom Metazoa; phylum Arthropoda; class Insecta; order Lepidoptera; family Geometridae; genus Chloroclysta; species Chloroclysta siterata. The sequence continues at coordinate 8,623,657 of OW028595.1, forward strand.
GGCTCGCTCCTCCTTGCTGAAGGCGGCCAGCGCGCGCTTCTCGTCCGCGGAGTAGATCTGGTTCTCCTTGCGGATCCGGACGGCTTCCATGCGACGGTGTCTGCAAGGAGGAAATTATAACGGTATTTTTAATATACTAATTGACCTATTCTTAAAATGCGGACGAACAAACAAACATTTCAAAAAAAGTGGACTATTTTACGGTGCCAGCTTCGACGGTACATAAAATAGTAACAGTAATGTCGTTCATGCGACACGCAGTAGAAGGGGACGTCGATCAGTTAAAGGTGGAACGAACATAAGTTCTAGTTCTACCAGTTCCCTCGGAACGGTGCGGAGAAAGGATTTCGATCGCGTCTCAACGAGGCTCCCTTCGACTCGACCCATGTTTTCGACGCACTCGACAACTTAGGTTCCACGACACGCCGGGCTCCTCGCGATGTTCCTCTGCACCGTTCGAGGGGCCCCACCGGCGCGGGGCGCGCATCGAACCGATCGACCCATCCGTGCTCCGCTTCGAACCCGACCTTAGGATCGGGAGACCGGCCGGCGCCGCTCCGCGCTCCGTCCCGCGGCCGACGCCGCCACCCACCTCCCCACATCTCCACAGGTTCTCGACGAAGACCGCGGAGCTAATCCGGCTCGAAGGACCCGAACGGACGGGGACCGGCCCACAGTGGTTCGATCCCATACAAGTGGCCGGACATAGCATCCTTAAAATTCCAAGTTGTATATTTTGAAAAACTAAAAACGCTATCGCGTTCTATAGGTAAAGGGAAACAATAAATGTTTTACGACTTTTCATTTGAACTCATACTTTTCAAGTAATTCAATAAAAACTGATACATTTGTATGGAAAGCAACATTAAAAAGTCTGTAACTCGCGATTCCCTCCTCGTTTCAGCAAGCGGTTTTTAAAATTGATATTTGGGTATTATTTTCGACTTTTTATCCATTGACACATGGTGCCCCAAACGTGGCCCTTCGGAGATATGAAGAAAAACTAAAATTTGATTTTAACATAATAATTTAGACTTGTATTTATAGAAATAGTCAATAATAGACATTATTTTGATTATAATATAAGGATGCAAATACACTACATGTTGACAAGAACAACTTTTTACGTGTGCCTACCAATACTTTTTTATTATTTACTAATAATATAAGACAATAGTAATATGTAAAGCAATAAAGATATCCAAAAAACGAAATAATCTAAGATAATGATAAAAAACTACTAGATATGATACAAAGAGTGCACAATTTACTGAAAGTAAACTATTTATCTGTTCAAATGACTTCAAAAACATCATCGTTGTCTTCGTCATAATCATCATCATTGTCAATTGCATCTTCTTCAAGTATTGAAAACACATCGACAAATTCTAATTAATTTGTGGTTCAAGTAAATCAAAAACTTCTTTCAAAGAGCTTTTCTTGATTTGATTCCTAGATGATGGACCCAAGCTAGTTATTAGGGGATCTGCTGATAGAAGTAAGCTATGAAGGATATCTTCATTAGTTGCTACAGCATTATATTTTACGGGTATGCCTTTCCCTATATTTTCAGAAATCCTTATTTCTCGCTTCAGAAGCCTCTTCTGATAGGAAGCCTGATAGGAACTAAACATAGATGTTCCACTATTTGCGATCCATTCGTCCATTCGATTATATCGGAAACTTCGGCTGCTTTCTGTGATCTGTGCAAAGCTCGTCCGGTTGAGACGAACAATTTAAGTGAAGTAAGGTCAAAACCTGTCGATGAAGACTTGTACAAGCATGGCATGAGTTCGCTACATGCGTGAATTCGGTCTATTAGCGCGTTTACATTTAGAATAGAATAGAATAGAAAAATCTTTATTTTGTCCGTTAAAAATAGAAATTTACAAAAAAGCTGTTACATTTTTGATGACAAAAAAGGCCACCACTCAGCATTTGCTGTAAGAGCTCAAGCCCTTACAGCGCTGGTTTTCAGTGGCGCCATAGTGAGTAGAGCAGCATCAGCTGCGACACGCGTTCCTCTTATACAATAGTCACTGAAGTTAATACTTAAAATTGGCTTATCTCTAATACTATAAGAATCAAAGTCCTGACTGACTGACTGACTGACTGACATATAGACAACGCACAGCCTAAACGGCTGGTCCTAGAGACTTGAAATTTGAGGAGTACATAGATCTTATGGCGTAGCGGTGTACTAAGAAGGGATTTTTGGAAATTCAACCCCTAAGGGTGTAAAAAGGGATGAAAACGTTTGTATGAAAAATAGTATTCCTTGAACCTACAAACATGAAACTTGGAGTACACATACTTCAAGGCAAAAAAATAGGAAAGGCGTTTTTAGTTTTTGAAAACTACCCTTAATAAGTGTGCAAAGGGATGTAAAAGTTTGTATGGGAGTTTTTTGACCGCTGGTCCTAGAGACTTGAAATTTTAAGAGTACATAGGTCTTATGGCGTTGAGGTGGATAAGAAGGGATTTTTGGCAATTCAACCCCTAAGGGTGTAAAAAGGGATGAAAACGTTTGTATGTAAAATAGTATTCCTTGAACCTACAAACTTGAAACTTGGAGTACACATACTTCAAGGCAAAAAAATAGGAAAAGCATTTTTAGTTTTTGAAAACTACCCTTAATAAGTGTGCAAAGGGATGTAAAAGTTTGTATGGGAGTTATTTGACCGCTGGTCCTAGAGACTTGAAATTTTAAGAGTACATAAGTCTTATGGCGTAGAGGTGTACAAAGAAGGGATTTTTGGAAATTCAACCCCTAAGGGTGTAAAAAGGGTTGAAAACTTTGGTATGAAAAATTGTATTCCTTGAATCTACAAACTTGAAACTTGGAGTACTTACATATACTTCAAGGCAAAAAAATAGGAAAGACATTTTTAGTTTTTTAAAACTACCCTTAATAAGTGTGCAAAGGGATGTAAAAGTTTGTATGGGAGTTTTTTGACCGCTGGTCCTAGAGACTTGAAATTTTAAGAGTACATAGGTCTTATGGCGTAGAGGTGTATTAAGAAGGGATTTTTGGAAATTCAAACCCTAAGGGTGTAAAAAGGGATGAAAACGTTTGCATGAAAAATAGTATTCCTTAAACCTACAAACTTGAAACTTGGAGTACACATACTTCAAGGCAAAAAAATAGGAAAGGCATTTTTAGTTTTTGAAAACTACCCTTAATAAGTGTGCAAAGGGATGTAAAAGTTTATATGGGAGTTTTTTGACCGCTGGTCCTAGAGACTTGAAATTTTAAGTGTACATAGGTCTTATGGCGTAGAGGTTTACTAAGAAGGGATTTTTGGAAATTCAACCCCTAAGGGTGTAAAAAGGGTTGAAAACGTTGGTATGAAAAATTGTATTCCTTGAATCTACAAACTTGAAACTTGAAGTACATGTACTCCAAGGCTAAAAAAATAGGAAAGGCACTTTTAGTTTTTTTTAAGTAGGTATCACATGTCCGAATCTAATGAGCGGGGAGAGACGACTGGCGACGCTACATACAAACCCTTCGCGTCAGCCCGATTGCAAGTACCTGTGTGTGGCTAGCCGCCACAACAGTTTGATTTTCGAAAACAACCTCTAAAACGTTAACCTTCTTCGTTGCGCTCGAGTAAAAAGGGAGCCAATAATGTACGGCCAAATAATGTACAGCATGATATTGCACAGCACGATAATGCACACCCAGATAATCCGTGTCCCAAGTTTGAATTATTGGGTGTACATTATCATCCCGTACAATAACATGCTGTGCAATATCGTCACGTGTCAATAATGTACACCCAGTTAATGTACAGCACGATAATTGGAAGCCACTTTAGTACCGTTGAGTCGAATTGGTTAGGTTATGTTGAAACACATAAATTACGCACGAGGCGGGCGAGCAAAGCGAGCGTGCCGCGGCAGCGGCCGCCGAAGTGCCAGAAATTATTTTTTACGGTACCAAAGTGGCTTCCAATTATCATGCTGTACATTAACGTGCTGTACATTATCATGCTGTGTATTAACTGGCTGCACATTAACTACACGTGACAATATTGCACATCCAGTTATTGCACACCCCGATAATGTACACCCAATAAGGTACCAAAGTGGCTTCCAAATATCATGCTGTACATTATCGTGCTGTACATTATCATGCCGTACAATAACCGGACTCAGTAAAAAGGATACAACGAGGCGTCAATGTTTGTAAAGGGCATTCTAAAAACGGGAATCTTGAGTTGGTACAAAGAGATCTGAGGGTATCTACCGTGCCTGCATGGGGATCAAAGTCGTGAAGCTGTTTCGTTTCGTTTGTTTTTGGGGTAGAAACTAGGAACAAATAAGTACATATTTTCCGTGTTTGTCTTTGTTGTATTTGTCATGTTTGTGCTAAACTCAGTACCTATACCTACCTACCTAATAAAGGTAATGTACGCCTATAGGTATCTCTTATACCTACGTAGGTATTTAAAATCCTACCCTAATAATATACAAATCAATGCGAAAGTTACGATGTTTGGATGTTTGTGGCTCAATCACCGCTCACCACTTCAACGCGTGCGAAGCCGCGGGAAGCCACTAGTTATTAATATAACTACTGACTGAATACACAAATAAAATTCCACTTCTTTTTATAGGTACTTAGGTAATTGTTACTAACATAAAATATAAAAATACATGTGCACAAAATAAAAACCATACTAACATACGAACATACGACAAAGCTACTGAATACAATAATAAAAACGACCGAATTTATAATGCTGATTTTTGTAAAATTAACAGGTATTTCTTAAGTAAAATCTTGAAAGACAAAATTGTATTTGAATTTCTAATAGGGGGAGGAATATTGTTCCAGCATTTCGTAGCAGCATATCGAAAACTGCCGCGAAATGCGGTCGTCTTATGGCTTGGACACAGCAAAACGGATATTACGATCAGAGAAACTTTATTTTTCATACAAATATGATGGCTTACGGCTTTTAATTATTCCAAAAAGTAGAGTTGCAAAGTGAAGAGTACGGCGTGAGGACATATTTAACAGATTGTGACTATTAATGTATGGAGAAATATGAGCTCGTGGTGGAATCGGAAAACAAAATCGGATGCATGCGTTTTGTACACGCTGAATAAGTCTTTTTGAACGGGCTAACAGACACTCGCCAAAAACGTTATCAACATAGTTAAGTTTGGAAAGTATAAGTGAGTCACACAATATGATACGTAGATCGGTATCATTATACTCCCGAACCCGATATAAGACGGATAATCTAAAAAAGCAATTGCGGACTGTTTGAAGAACGTAGTTTTCAAAATTCATGGACCCGTCCATCGACAGACCCAAGTTTCGAGCTTCCGTAACCCTATCAACTGAAACTCCCATGACCTGTATTTTTGGATCGCCTATGATTATTCTATTAATTTGGCTTTTCGATCCAAGGACTAGGGTTCAAAACTAAACTATTCGATCCACACCAATTGACCAGTCTACTTAAATCTGGATTCAATGTGTTGACTGCTTCATTCAAATTAGAAGGCTTAAAAGATATGTACAGCTGAAGGTCATCGGCATAAATATGGTATTTACAATTTTCTATGCTAAGGATAATGTCTGTACAGTATAATGTAAATAGCACGGGTCCCAGAATGGAACCTTGGGGAACTCCGCGCGTCACAGGCATTGTATTAGACAAATGATTTGAACCATCGGATTTGCGGACCTCAACCATCTGAGAACGCCCGCAAAGGTAGCTCGCGAACCATCCAACTGCAGCGCTGTCAAAACCGTAATATGAAAGCTTAGATAATAAAAGAGATGTATTTATTGTATCAAAAGCGCGCGAAAAATCTAAAAGTGTTAATATAGTACCTAAGTAAGTGTTATTTAGACATTCGCGCTACATTCGCGCTGCCATTCGCGTGGACGGAAATGTTGCCGTCCCATTCTCGCATTGCCCAAGTCCCTGCGCCTGTCTCTACATGTCTCTGCACTTTTCCACGGACATGAGCTGAGTGTAAACGGGGTATAAGGAGTTCTTACTGCCCATTTCTTACGATGGAGATTAAATCGTGGCTAGCGAGGGGTGATAACATGAAGAAAAAAGTGAAGCTCAGGAAATAATAATTTCAAGAAGCCTATAGAGAAGAAACTGGTTTGCTTTTAGATGTGGTGAAGCAAGGCAGTGGATACACAAACATAGGCAATACTGCCAGGCGATTTTTTGCCGACCCTGAGTAATTCACAGGACGTCTCACTGGTCTTAATGTGAATTTGATCAAAAGAATTGCGGTCATATTACAGTGCATATCGTCCGGAAAAGCAATAAATTTACACAAGTTTAAATAATTGTAAATAATGAAAAAGCATTGGTAGACACACAACAGTATTGGAATTTTCTTCAAATAGAGTTATTTAACTAAAAAGTTGTTCTTTTCAACATGTAGTGTATTTGCATCCTTATATTATAATCAAAATAATGTATATTATTGACTATTTCTATAAATACAAGTCTAAATTATTATGTTAAAATCAATTTTTAGTTTTTCTTCATATCTCCGAAGGGCCACGTTTGGGGCACCATGTGTCAATGGATAAAAAGTCGAAAATAATACCCAAATATCAATTTTAAAAACCGCTTGCTGAAACGAGGAGGGAATCGCGAGTTACAGACTTTTTAATGTTGCTTTCCATACAAATGTATCAGTTTTTATTGAATTACTTGAAAAGTATGAGTTCAAATGAAAAGTCGTAAAACATTTATTGTTTCCCTTTACCTATAGAACGCGATAGCGTTTTTAGTTTTTCAAAATATACAACTTGGAATTTTAAGGATGCTATGTCCGGCCACTTGTATGGGATCGAACCACTGTGCGGCCGGGCCCCGACATCGACGGCGGCGTCGCGGCGCGTACCTGCTGCCGCTCATGACGTAGCCGACGGCCTCGTAGTCTGCGATCTCGGCGGACGTGAGGCCGATCTCGCCGCGGCGCGGGATGCGCTTGCCGTCCGCCACGAAGGCGGCCATGGCGGCGCCCTCGCCGGGCAGCAGCGCGCGCCCGAAGTCCTGCGCCGCCGCGGGCCCGGACCCGGCGCGCGGCGAGGGCCCGTACGCCTCCGCCGCCGCGGGCGCCGCGTGCGCCGCGTGCGCCGCCTGCGACTCTGCGGACGCGAATCTTTATGTTACGAGCGGCCGGTCGATCGGTTCGGTTCGATTGAATGCGTCGAATCGGATCGTCGCCCCGGGTGCGATGGACCGCCCGAGCGCGCGAACGGAGAAGGACGACCCGATCTTCGTCCACCCGCGGAAGGCTCCCGCCGGACGTGGGCCTTCCGTTTACGTTTCCGGGAAGAACGATTCGACCGACTTCACGATGTCCGCGCCGGGATCGACGGCCCCGCCGGGATCGGGGGCGGTCCTTCGTTGGGTTGCGATAGTCACCGAGCTCGGCTGGCGAATCGGTAATGGCGGTGTTGAGGTTATGTACTGAAGAAATCCTGCTGCCCGTTTAACGTAATCGTAAAAAGCGACTAAAGGAACACGTTGCTTTAGTCGCTTTTTACGACATCGGCGTGGGTGGTGAAGAGGTTCTTCTCTGGGACCAGCACGAGGTAAACCACACCACTTACTTCCTTTTTCCACCCAAATTTCCTCATCTTCCTGACTGCTGCTCCCGCTGCTGCTAGAACCGCTCTTCGCCTTTTTCTTGGCTTTCTTCCGTGCCTTCTTGGCTTTTTTAAGCTTCTTTTTTAATTTTTTAAGCTTTTTTTTGGAGTCTTCCTTGTCTTTCTTTTTGCTCTTTTTCTTCTCTTTGCTGTTATTTGCTATCTCTTGCTGCTCCAACTCTTCATCAGATCTGAAATTGGTAGAAAAAGTATCAGTCAGGCGACCAACATTTTCAAAATACACATCTCTAATACTAAAAGAATCAAAGTCCTGACTGACATATAGACAATGCACAGCCAAACCGCTGGTCCTAGAGACTTGAAATTTGAAGGGTTCATAGGTCTTATGGCGTAGAGGTGTACTAAGAAGGGATTTTTGGAAATTCAACCCGTAAGGGTGTAAAAGGGTTGAAAACGTTTGCATGAAAAATAGTATTCCTTGAACCTACAAACTTGAAACTTGGAGTACATGTACTAAGATAAAGATAAAGATAAAAGATATTTATTGTTTATGAAACTAGGTACATATTTTGGTGTTATGGTTGGTTTGAGTCACACTAGTCTAGCTTAAAAGCATATAAACAGGCACAGATAAAAAATAAAAACAAATTAAATTAAAATCATGCAAAATAAAATTAAATTAAGAAAAATAAATTAAAACAAAACACAGTGACATTGAAAAAATAATTGAATTCAAATGTCAAGTTAGGTAGGTACCTACTAATTAGATTTAGGGAAAAAATATAAAATTAATGTCATGTTGTATATTTGTCATTTAGAAAGTCATCAACCTTATAGTATACCTTGCCCACTAATAACTTAGTAAGGGTGTTTTTAAATATATTTAAATCACTAATAGCACATATTGATAAAGGAATGTGATTATATATTAAAGGAATGTGATTATATATTATATATTATTATGTATTATTGGCGTACTTTAAGACAAAAAAAAAATGCATTTTTAGTTTTTTAAAACTACCTTTAATAAGTAAGCAAAGGGATGTAAAAGTTTGTATGGGAGCCTTTTGACCGCTGTTCCTAGAGACTTGAAATTTGAAGAGTATATAGTTCTTATGGCGTAGAGGTGTACTAAGAAGGGATTTTTGGAAATTCAACCCCTAAGGGTGTAAAAAGGGTTGAAAACGTTGGTATGAAAAATTTTATTCCTTGAACCTACAAAATGGAAACTTGAAGTAGATGTACTCCAACCAAGGCTAAAAAATAGGAAAGGCATTTTTGGTTTTTTTAAATTACCTTTAATAAGTGTGCAAATTATGTATACCTAAATTTCGACTTCAAAAGGTAAATGGCTCGTTTATGGGGAACGGTATTCGCTTCTATAATAAACTTCCAGAAAGTGCCACTGGGCTTCCTATTAGAAAATTTAAAGTGTACATTAAGAATAATCTAATAAGGAAAGCTTATTATACTTTAGATAGCTATATTGTTGATGAAAATGCTTGGCCCGATGTCCCGGTCGCTCTGCCCATCGGCAGCTAACATGTCTGCAATGTCTGTACTGTACCTACTATTGTGTGTTTTTTTTTTATTTTTCTCTGATTTAATAGATTGTATTTATGCATTAGGTATTATTAGTTTAAGGCGTAGCGTGTGCTGTCTTATAAATTTGATTATGTTTACCTTTTCTGTATGCCTACGCCTCACTAAACTTCAATAATATATTATATTATTACATTGTAAAAGGATCATACAAAAGAGCGGCAGGAACCAAGCCGTAAGTTTGTTGCCTGTTCTTCTAGGCTTTGGTCGCGTGGAACTGGCACCTAGAGTCACCTAGCTTTAAGACGTTTCAAAGTGATCCTTGTGATTTTATTGAATAAATACATTTTGACTTTGACTTTGACTTTGTATGGGAGTTTTTTAACGCGTGGTGCGATTGACTTAAAACTTGGGGTAAATAAACTAAGAACTAAATAATTAAGAATGAAACTTTTAGTTTTTGATAATTACCCCTGCAAAGGGTGCACATGACTGTAAAAGTTAGTATGGGAGATTTTTAACGCATAGTGTGATTGATTTCAAACTTGAAGTAAATATACTCCACAATAAATAATTTAAAATCACGTTTTCAATATTTTAATACTACCCCTGCAAAGGGTGCTTAAAAAGTTTCAAGGTTTGTATGGGAAGTTTTTAACGCGTAGTGCAATTAACTTCAAACTAAAAGAAAATGTGTTATGTGGATAAATAACAAAAAGACAGTTTGATTTTCGAAAACAACCCCTAAAACGTTACCCTCCTTCGTTGCGCTCGAGTAAAAAGGATACAACGAGGCGTCAATGTTTGTAAGGGACATTCTAAAAACGGGAATCTTGAGTTGGTACAAAGAGATCTGAGGGTATCTACCGTGCCTTGGGATCAAAGTCGTGAAGCTGTTTCGTTTCGTTTGTTTTTGGGGTAGAAACTAGGAACAAATAAGTACATATTTTCCGTGTAAGGTTGTCTTTGCTGTATTTGTCATGTTTGTGCTAAGCGCAGTACCTATACCTCCCTACCTAATATAGGTAATGTACGCCTATAGGTATCTCTTATACCTACGTAGGTATTTAAAATCCTACCCTAATAATATACAAATCAATGCGAAAGTTACGATGATTGGATGTTTGTGGCGCAATCACGGCCCACCACTTCAACGCGTGCGAAGCCGCGGGAAGCCACTAGTTATCATATAAGTTTTCTTAATGGTGATTGTCTTTGCCCACTCCAACCGATTTATCTACACTAATATTATAAAGAGGAAAGATTTGCATTTTTGTTGTTTTGTATGTAACGAATAGGCTCAAAAAGTACTGGTTCGATTTCTAAAATTCTTTCACCATTAGAGCTGATTTCACCATGCTCTGTTAGATTAACAAAGGATTAAAGGGCCGTTAAATATGTCAAAATGTACGCGTTTGACAGCTAAGGTTAGATTTAACGGCCTGTTAATCCTTGACTAGTAACTAACAAAGCATGGTGAAACTGGGCCTTAACGGCCTATTAATCCTTGATTAGTAACTAACAGAGCATGTTGAAATTAGCTCTTAGAATGCTGTATCCCTGAGTAACATAGGCTATATAATATTTTCAAAAAAGTCAGGGTGCAAATGTATGCAATTAAGTAGACGTGAGGCTCGAACCCACGGTCTAAGTTTATCCTAAAATGTTCAAAAAATTTATGACCACCCATGCGAAGCTGGCACAGGCCGCTAGTATATGAATATTTTTGTATATTTGTTAGATGATTATGTGACCACTTACTCTGCTCTTATGGGTGACTTGCCCCACACAGATGACATGAGAATCTCCCCAATTCTTTCACATTCTTCTCTTCTTGCATCAAAGAATTCTTCCTCCTGTGGCTTAAAGCGTCCACGCGGGCCGGGACCACCGCTGCCACTGCCCAAACCTGAAAGACACAATTTAATTGTATAAGACAATTATTGAAAAACTACTTGAATAAATATTATTAAAATCATACAATATCAGCCAAAAAAATTCAAAAACACCAAAACAACCAAATCAGTGTTAAAATTCTATTTCATAGCATGATATTACAATTATTATTAGATAATTAAATATAGGTATGTATGTAATTATTATGTCTCACAAATATTAGAAAGATAAAGAGAAATAAAACAAACATAAGACAACAGACAAATGTCAAAGATGCACTCATACATGCGCTAAAACTTAAGAGGAAATGTGCTGGTCATATCTCTAGATATAAAGATAACAGCTAACAACCAAATGGAAGGGCCCCAAAGGAAAACAAAGGACAGCTCGGCCAAGAAAGCAGTGGCCCGATAATATCATAGAAATAGCTGGATGCAGGTGGACAGCCTGGAGGAGGCTCTTACCCTCAAGGGATCCACATCTCACACTATCACTTAGGTTAAGGAACATTTACTAACAAACATATATTTAAAAAATGTACATGTAATGTGGAAATAAAAAGTATGAACTATTAGAAGATGTAGTTACTGCTCCTACTGTCAATTAAAAACAATCTCAACAACTGGCTTTTAACAAACTAATCCATGCTCAATTAAAACATAAAGACAATTCCAACACTGCAATATGACACACCAGCAACAGCTGCTCGTCTACAATTCAATAAATTATTTCTATTAGTGTTAAATGGTTTCAATAACTTTTACAACATAATAACAATAAACCTAAAAAAAATCATAAAGATGGCCTTATTAATAATGTTTGGATGATTGTTTAAATATAAATATAAATATTGGTGGACATTCCACACACCACTATCTAGCCCCAAACTAAGCCAAAGCTTGTGATATGGGAACCAGATAGCTGATATACTACTTATATACTTTTTTTTTTTTGTAAATACATACTTATAATATTATATAACACCCAGACAGAGAACAAACATCTATGTTCATCACACAAATGTTTGTTCTCGGTGGGGATCGAACCCACGGCCTATGGCACAGAAGGCAGAGCTACTGCCAACTGAGCTGTGAAGGCTGTCACCAACTGTTTACACTAGAGAAAAGAGAAGACCAGCTTACCACCGCCAAGGCCCCCTCCGTTGAAGCCCGGGCACGCGCCCTGGCCTCGGCCGCGCTCCCGGTTGTGTGCTCTATCAAAATCACGGTCTTTGTTTCTCTCCAGCTCCCGGTTGCGGCCATCTCTGTTATCTCTGCTGCTCTGGTCATTTTCTCTACTGCGTCTATCACGGTCTCCACTCCGTCTTTCATCACTCTTCTTGAAGCGATCTCCACTTCTTTCACGTTCCTTGCTCTTAGCTCTATCATCCCTTCGACGAGGCTTGCTTTTATCTTTTTCCTTGTACCGTTCTCTGCTATTATCTCGCTCTCGGCTCCGGCGCCTTTCCCGACTACGATGTCTCTCAGGGCTACGGTCACGATCAGAACCCATTGTTATTATACTACAACAGACACCAACACAACAGTAGCTGCAGTACAAGTGTGATTGTGTGTGTGGCACTAGCACGTGCAAAATGTACAGGCACCTAATCAATCGTCATTTTCTAGTCAAATTTATTTTAACTATTCACTAACTATTTAAAACAAAAAAATAATTAATAATTCACAAAACTATTTCATTAATTTTCATTCCAATTTGAGGCAATAATGTACGGCCAAATAATGTACAGCATGATATTGCACAGCACGATAATGCACACCCAGATACACCCAGATAATGTACAGCATGATAATTGGAAGCCACTTTAGTACCGTTGAGTCGGATTGGTTAGTGCCAGAAATTAATTTTTACGGTACCAAAGTGGCTTCCAATTATCATGCTGTACATTATTGACACGTAACGATATTGCACATCCAGATAATGCACACCCCGATAATGTACACCCAGATAAAACGAATCCAAAATGGTACCAAAGTGGAGTCCAAATATCATGCTGTACATTATCGTGCTGTACATTATCATGTCGTACAATAACCGGGCTCCAATTTTTGACTTAACAAAACTCAACGACAACGGGTCCGGCTAATTTACGACCAAGTATTACACAGCCCAAGAATGTACAACCAGGAAAGCACGGGCAGGAAAACGCAGCCAGGAATTCATGTACAAAATGTACATGAAATCCGGACCGCGTTTTCCAGGCTGTGCTTTCCCTGCACAGTCGGGTGGAGCGTAAAAACTAATTTTCTGTTACCGGATCTGAAGAGGTCTTAAAAGTTGCGTCTTATTAAATTGATTACGATAAAAATAACAAAAAACATATTAAACTACATTTTCAGCCCTCTACCACCGCATAAAGATTTCCTACAATCGAAAAATTACGTAATTTTTCATTTGCTGTTACTGAATTTGTTTGAAACGATAATGAAGGTAAGAAATGTATAAAAAAATCATAAAGATAGTTTTCAAAGTCAGTAAAAGTATTGCTACAATATCAAACCATCTTAATTTCACACGTTAAAACGGAACGCATTTAAAAATTATTTTACTGCGTTTCATTTGAGCGCGTAATTTATTTGTATTGGATATTCTAAAAGTAGGTAAGTGTTTTGAGTATCTAAAGTGATATTTGGAGAAATAATATAATCAAATATGATCAAGAGAGCGACGAGGCAGGACTTCAAATGTCCCATCTTTGGGCCGCCTCGTTTATTCTTGCCAATTAAGCTACCAACTATCGCTATTGCTACGTTGCAACGTTGATTTGGCAGACCTAGAAGTAACATACGACAAGGCGGAATAATACATACGGACAACACTATGTGGTTTTCCAGGCTCTCCACACCTGTGTCGCGGGCAATTATGTCGTTGCGGACATACCTGCCCGCGCCTACACTGGTGCGGAGAGCAACGTTCTGGACTCGTTGCAGTCGGAGTCGGTCGGCAGTCTTCGTCAACGCGTACCAAGCCGGTGCCGCGTAAGTCAGTCGGGACCGGATATAAGTTTTATACACACGAATTTTGGTCCTTAGTGGCAGTCTGGATATCAAGACAGATCGGAGTTGACCCCTAGCGCTTCGCGCCTGTTGAAGGGCGCGATTCACTTGCGGGATCATTCTCAACGACCTGTCGATATCCACGCCGAGGTACCGCACGTGTGTATGCCACTGTATATCCTGGCCCCGGAGTCGTAGTCTGTCAGGGTGGTTTCGGCTATGTGCGACAAACAGCGCAGCCGTCTTACCGACGTTGACAGCTATGCGCCATTTGTCTAGCCAGGGAGGGAGGAGGTCGAGGAGTCGCTGCATGCGACTTGCGGCTATCGTTGGGCTGCGGGAAGACGAGAAGAAAGCGCTGTCGTCAGCGAACAACGCAAGAACGACGTCCCTTTCCCCGGGGAGCAGGTGCCCCTCGAGGGTGGGGATGTCGTTCGTATAGTGCGCGTATAGCACCGGCGACAGGCAGCTTCCCTGTGGTACCCCTGCAACGGCTGGTCGGGGGGCGGAGCCTATGCGCTCAACAGAGACGAAGAAGCTCCGTCTCTCGAGGAACGAAGCAACAAGCCTAATGAGCGCTGGAGGGAGGTCAGTCAGAGTCAACTTGTAGAGTAGTCCGTCGTGCCAAACTCGGTCGAACGCCTTCTCTACGTCCAAAAATACCGCGGCGGTGCAGTGATCACGGTTGAGTTCGTCGGCCAGCAAGTGGAGCACGCGCGTCAACTGAAGCGTCGTGCTGTGCTGGCTTCGGAACCCAAACTGCTCCGGCTGCGGTACTATACCTGGGTATATCCGACGGAGGAGAAGTCGCTCAAACAGCTTGGCAATAGTCTGTAGTAAGGTGATCGGCCTGTAGCTCGCAGTCGGTCCTTACCCGGCTTTGGAAGGACGATCACCTTACCAGTCTTCCAGTAGTCGGGGAAATGGGACGTCCGGAGAATGCCGTTGAATAACCGCGTAAGTGCGGTCA
This sequence comes from Chloroclysta siterata, assembly GCA_932294275.1. NCBI lineage: Eukaryota > Metazoa > Arthropoda > Insecta > Lepidoptera > Geometridae > Chloroclysta > Chloroclysta siterata. The sequence goes on from OW028595.1 coordinate 8,638,691, forward strand.
CACCTCGGCGGGGCAATTGTCGGAGGGACATGTTAGTAATTCCGTCGAAGCCGGGCGCCTTACGCCCTTGCAGGCGCAAGATCGCCTTCCTCACCTCGGCGGGGGATATAAAATACCCCCCGTCGAGGGGAGGGATTGGGCCCGACAGGAATTCTCTAACCTTTCCCTCGACAATTGCGTGGTGTTCCAGCACCTCTCGCGGGGCATCAGCGGCTACAGGGTGTGGCGAAAACTGCTCCTCAAGATGAGCCGCGAGAATCTCGGCTCGATCTGAGGGGGCAAATCGCCTCACCCCGCTCCGGTCGAGGAGGGGGTATGTGGGGGCGGGGGCTCGAGTGAGAGCTCGGTTGAGCGCGTACAGGTTGGCGTCGTGCTCGGCGGCCCGGTCGATCGTGGTCTCCCACGTCTCGCCACGCCAGGCCCGAACGGCCTCGGAGACCTCCGAGGAGACTCGCAGGAGGTCGGCTCTCACGCGAGGGCAGCAAGATCGCGACCATTCGCGCCTCAGCTGCCTCTTCCTGCGTAAATCCTGTTTTATACGCAGGGGAAGGTCCTGACGAACCTTGGTCGGCCTGGTGATCGGCTTGGAGGCCGCATCCTTGGCCTCGGTGAGCTTGGACGCGAGTCGAAACGCCTCCTGCTCTACCTCCTCTGGGGAGCTGAGGCGACCCACATCCAAGCCAGCGAGAGATTGGGAGTAAGCCTCCCAATCCGTCTTAATGCCAGAAGGGCGGGGGGCAGTAAAAGAGGCAGTGAGTGCAAGGGTGATTAAGAGAGGTAGGTGGTTGGTGTCCAAGTCGTACAAAACTTCGACTTGGACGGGACAGAGGATATTTTTTGTAAGTACGATGTCAAGTACGTCAGCGGCATGTTGGGTGTTCGTAGGTATGTGTGTCGGTGAGTCAGGCCCTAGTACGACTATGTCGCTGGCCTCCGCGTCCCGCTGTAGTTGACGGCCTACGGGGTTCATGACCCGGGACCCCCAATCGGGGTGTTTCGCGTTGAGGTCAGCGGCTAGAAGGGTTGGGGTGGGGGAGCTAAAAATAGCTGAGACATCCGTAGGGGAATAACGGGGGCCAGGGGGGCGATAGCCGGCGAAGAGTTTTAATTTTTATGTTTTATTTTTAGAGGAGGTAGGGCATAACGGGATTTTCTCGTTCAAAATGGAGCTGCCCGCCTGGGGAAGTACCTCCGCCTTACAGAAGACTGCAGCTAAATAACACTAAGTATTTGGTGTTGTGTTCCTGCAGTGAGTAAGGTTGCCAGAGCTCTTTTAGGGAAGTGTTGTGCTGACAGTTGGGGGACAAGTGGTGACAAAACCGTCATTGGTTGTGTATAGGCGCGGCATGTTAGCGCGGCGGTCAGGGAGACCCGGTGAAACGGCTGACCGCTGGCCGCCCGCAGGCTGAACGGGTTCCCGAACCCAGGGAATACTCTAACCTCCGCCCTGGGAGGCTGAATCGCCAGCATGTGTAAAGTCCCTGGATTGATGGTCGTGCCGGAGAAGGAGACCGGAGTGGACCCGACCATTACTTTCAGGGGGGGACCGGGGGCCCTTCCGCCCGCCGCGCTAGCAAATTGCAAAACCTATGCCAACCTTTTTCGAAATGTTACTGCGAATATTTTTCAATGAACTGTCAGCACAGCGGTTCCACATCGCCGCTTTTAAAACCCCCAATTAAACTTATGACACGTAAAAAAATGAAAAGTAGTTTTTCAGCGGCACCCTCGTCCACAATGAATATGGACTTTTGCAACATCAGAGGGCTTCACGCAAATCTCAACGCAGTTCACCAGCATCTTGAGACTGCGCAGCCGACCCTTCTTTTTCTGACGGAGACACAAATATCTAGCCCAGCCGATACGTCTTATCTGCATTACCCTGGATATAAGCTGGAGCACAACTTTGTGCCTCGTGCTGGGGTTTGTGTGTACGTTCGGGAAGATGTTTGTTGTCGCCGTCTTCATGGCCTTGAAGACAGAGATCTGTCGATTTTATGGTTACGTCTAGATCACGGTGGCCACACCCGCATCTATGCGTGCCTTTACAGGTCTCACAGCGGTGATCTGGACACAAGTCGACTCATTGAGCACCTGCAATTGACGGTTGACAAGGTTAGTGAGCAGTATCCTTCTGCGGAATTAGTGGTTTTAGGAGATTTCAATGCCCACCACGTTGAATGGCTTAGTTCTCGGTCCACTGATTTAGCGGGAAGGTCTGCCTATGAATTTGCCTTGGCCTATGGCTTCTCTCAACTGGTAAGTTCTCCAACGAGAATTCCCGATATTGAGAGTCATACAAGCTCCTTGTTGGACCTTCTGCTGACAACGCGTCCGGACGGTTACTCCATCTCGGTGGATGCACCACTTGGTTCATCGGACCACTGTCTCGTCCGGACAAAAGTGCCCTGTGCTCTGTCCGTTCCACCTCGGCCAACACAATGGCGTCGAATGTGGCACTACAAGTCAGCAGATTGGGATGGATTGCGTGAATTTTACGCGTCATACCCATGGAAGCAGCTTTGCTTCACGTCAGAAAACATCGATACTTGCGCAAATGCCGTTACTGAAACTATCCTGGCAGGGATGGAATGCTTTATTCCTAATCCGGTTGTTGCTGCAGGAGTAAAACGGCGACCGTGGTTCAATAAGTCTTGCAAAGAAGCTAGACTGTGCAAGCAAGCTGCATACCAGACCTGGACCTCGGCTCGATCCAGTGAGTCTCCTGATGTATCTGACGTGAAGCGAAAACTCAATGCTGCTTCGAGGTCCAACAAAAGAGTGACTGCCAAGGCAAAATTCGATTTTATCGGCAGAATTGGTGAACGGCTAGCGCGTTACCCGTCTGGGACTCGTGCATTCTGGTCGCTTGCTAAAGCTGCCGAGGGAAATTTTTGTCAGGCGTCCTTGCCACCACTTCGGAAAGCCGACGGAAATCTGGCCCATAGTGCTAAAGAGAAAGCCGATCTTCTAGGTAATCTCTTTGCCTCAAACTCGACTTTGGATGACGGAGGAGCTGTGCCAACTCCCATACCGTGGTGTGGTATTTCTATGCCTGAAATAACCATTACGCAACGGGAGGTCCGGCGGGAGATGCTTACTCTAGATATTCATAAGTCGAGCGGGCCAGACGGTATACCGGCAGTCGTACTCAAGCGGTGTGCTCCCGAATTGTGTCCAGTTTTGTCGCGCCTTTTCGAGCTTTCATACTCCACAAGGCAGGTTCCATCTTCGTGGAAGACTGCTCATGTCCACCCAGTGCCCAAAAAGGGCGATAGATCAGACCCATCAAATTACAGGCCAATCGCTATAACATCCCTTCTCTCTAAGGTCATGGAGCGTGTGCTTAATAGACAACTCCTCAGATACCTAGAAGGACACGACTTGATCAGCGACCGCCAATACGGCTTCCGCCATAGTCGTTCGACTGGTGACCTTCTAGTGTATCTTACACATCGTTGGGCTCAGGCCATTGAGAGTCAAGGTGAGGCATTGGCTGTCAGCCTAGATATCGCGAAGGCCTTTGATCGGGTCTGGCACCGCAGTCTTTTGTCGAAGTTGCCATCTTATGGACTGCCCGAGGGTTTGTGCAAATGGGTTGCCAGCTTTCTGTCCGGCAGAAGCATACGAGCTGTAGTTGACGGCGGTAGCTCCGATCGCATGGACATTAACGCTGGCGTCCCGCAAGGCTCTGTATTGTCCCCAACGCTATTTCTGCTGCATATAAATGATATGTTGTCAATTGACAACATTCATTGCTATGCGGACGATAGTACTGGGGACACATTCTATAAGGGCCGTGCTAGCATCCCTCGTTACATGGTGGAAGAAAGCCGAAAACAACTTGTGTCTGAGATAGAGGGCACATTAACCAGAGTTTCCGAATGGGGAGATCAAAACCTGGTTCAATTCAACCCTACCAAGACACAAATTTGCGCGTTTACGGCAAAAAAAAACCCTATTTACTGAGGCACCTCAATTCCAGAACATGACCCTTTCCATCTCCAAGAGCATTGGGATCCTAGGCATCAACATCTCCAGCGACGTTCAGTTCCGTAGTCATTTGGAAGACAAGGTAAAGCTGGCATCCAAGAAGCTCGGTGTGCTAAACAGAGCGAAGTTGTACTTCAATGGGGGACAACGACTACTTCTCTATAAGTCGCAAGTCAGACCCCATATGGAGTACTGCTGTCATCTCTGGGCAGGAGCACCTGGGTACCAGCTTGGTCCTTTTGACTCGGTCCAAAGACGTGCTGTGAGAATCGTTGATGATCCCAAGCTCACAAGCTGTATTGAACCCTTAAGTTTGAGGAGAGACTTCTCCTCTCTGTGTGTGTTCTACCGCTTGTATAATGGGTTGTGTTCTGTAGAATTGTTTGACATGATGCCCACAGCTTCATTCTATCATCGCACTGCTCGCCATAGGCAGGGGCTCATCCACATACCTTGGAACCAGGATGGTCGCGCACTGTTCAGTTTCAGAGGAACTTCCTCCCGCGCACTCTAAGGTTGTGGAATGCGCTCCCTGCAGATGTTTTCCCTGTAGAGTACAGCATGGGGTTCTTCAAAAAAGGCGTTCTAAAACATTTAAAGGGTCAGCAACGCGCGTGTGATACCTCTGGTGTTGCAAACGTCCATAGGCTACGGTAACCGCTTCCCATCAGGTGGGCCGTACGCTTGTTTGCTTACTTGGTAGTATAAAAAAAAAAAAAAAAAAAAAACGACTCCGGCCGCGCTCACCAAAACCCCCGTAGTTCTCAGCTCCTGAAAGGGAAGGTGCTCAATTTCTTCGTGTATGACGTCCCGCCTGACCAGGGCAGCGGTGCCCCGGAAGGCATTCCGGGTGGCGGGGGACAGCTCGTCCCGTCAAAGTCTGTCCAAAGAGATTATCGTCAATTTGAGCACTGATTGAAAGTACCTGTACGAAACATCGTTAATACAGGAGAATGTCTCACAACATTTATCGCATCGCAATCCTGGAAAAATGGCTCACTCAAGATGGCTAAGAACTGCTAATAGAATTTTCAGACTTTACGCAGCTACTGAAAATCCAACAAATCATCTGATAGATCTCGCACAAAACGTTATAAAAGAATACGCTCCTGTGTGGTTCAGTGTAAAAAAAGGATTGGTCTTATAAATGAGGCCCACTTCACGTTTTTCAGATGATTGAATCTTCTAGAAGTTTGAGTCCACGAGTTAGAGAAATTATTGACCACGTTATCCAAAGGAATTCGTTTTTCACCCATCCTGAAAATATTTTGCTAGCTATGTTAGACGATAAGCGCTCACATAAGAGAACTAGCCGTGAGGCGTATTATCGCTACTCGTCAAAAAAGTTCTGGATCTGCCGTGAGAATATTCAAGCTACCGAAGCTGAACTTTGAAGTCAAAGATTACATCGCTAAGATAATATGGGCTGAATCGCAAATTACACCATCGCCAATGTTAAGAAGATTGAGCCAAGCAAAGTGTAGAGGGCTGAAAATGTAATAATTTTGAAAATAAAAAGATATATTATGGAACTGTTAGCAAGGCAACTTTTAAGACCTATTCAAACTTCATAGTAATAACTTTTTTTTTCCTCATACATTGACGCTCCACCCTATAATTGTACAGCCAGGCTTACACGACCATGGATTTTGTGACCATTGCTCTGATTGGTCGAAAGCCTATACTCTGTTAAGATGCACTACACAGTAAGTATTGTACTGTCCCATTCTCAATTAGGCAAGTAGCACAGATTAAAATTATGTAAAAATATATGAAATAAGAGAATTATTCAGAGATTAGTGTAAGAAAAAAATAAAGTTTTGGCACTTCGGTGGCCGCTGCCGCGGCACACTCGTTTTACTCGCTCACCTCGTGCGTAATTTATATGTTTTAACATAACCTAACCAATCCGAGTCGGATCAACAAGTGGGTAAGTAATTGACGAGTGTAAACGAAGCCTAAGTTTTGGCATCAAAATTTTGGCTGCGTTTTATCGGGTTGTGTTTTCCAAAGGTGTGCTGAATTTGTACGGCTTCGAATGTACACCCTTGGATTACACAGCCATGGAACTCGCGACCAAATTGTACATCAATCCCGGGCTGTGTTTTCCACGGCTGTACAATCCATGGTTGTACATTATTGGCACCCAACGACAACAACAGCAAGTAGCAACAGTGCTGCCGCTCAGGTAAAAAAAGTCGCTAAGCAGGCATCAAAAAGTCGCCAGATATCCAGAAAAATCCAGCCAAATGTCGCTAATTTTTAACCGACTTCGAAAAAAGGAAAGACAGAAGACAGGACGCTATGGTCCTCATTAGGGGAGGCCTATGTCCAGCAGTGGACTATGATAGGCTGATGATGATGATGATGATGATAATCGAAACTGAAAAAAAATCTGTGGCATCACTTTATCTCATTATATGTATTTTGTATTACTCAGTTAAAATGAGAACAAAACTAACAAACACTTGTTGTCAAATTGTGAAACAATTAATCGAACTGCAGTAGTTTTTCGGTAGTTGGATCAGATACGCTGTGTAAAATGAGCAATCTGCCGTCCTATAGCTAAAATGCCGTTATCCAACACTTGCTCAATTTCGATTAAATAAATAAATAAAAAAAAAGCTATATCGACCAATTTTATCAGAATTCAAATAGCTTTAATAGTTTTCGAAATATGAAAAAAGAAAATGCCGTTACCGGAACCAAATTAATATCAATTCAATGTTGCTCTAAGTATCATTGCTAAGCTTAAAAATGGCTAAAAATGGTTATTAAGCTTGACCAAATTCACGGATATGGTTGTTTATTTTTTGTCTAAGTAAATTTAAATTAGTAGTAGCTCATAGGCTTTTCATTGTCGCTTTGGTTTTTACTGTAATGTCAATATAAAATTTAATAAATAATAAATAAATAAATATTTAATTTTTACGTCAACTTATATGGTACGTTGGTTGCTTATCTTGATTGCCGTTATATCTTTTTTGTAAGCTTTCCCGCCTTTTGTTTTGTCTCGCGTAACTCAAAAAGTAGATTTTGCATTTATCGGCCTTTTAGCAATAGGACGGCAGAATAACTAACATTTTCTAATGATAAAGCGAGACATAATAGTGTTTGGTATCACGAAGAATGAACTTCGCTGCTAGGGGAATTGCCGAATTATCACCCTTAATTAATATTGTTGCCTAAATGCATTAAGGTTGAATAACTTTGATTTATTTTGAAAAGTAAGTCGCCAAAGCAGTTAAAAATCCTCTAGATCTAGCGACAAAGTCGCTAAAACGGCAACACTGAACAGCAACACGCGACAATCGTCATCTTCTTGTTCTTCACTCATTCATTGTCAAAACGTAAGACTTGGGGCCATATTCAGAAACAATACTTGAGTCTGACTCGAGCCTCAAGCATAGACCTACGCAGAGCTTTGATTCTAGAACGCTGCTTGAGGCTCGATTCTTTGATTGGAGTTCACGTGAGTTTTGCATATTCTGAAACGTCGCTCAGACTGAATCGTTGCTAGACCAGTTATACTATCTGTCACTTTTCAAAGAAAAACGAGACCGATGCTCAAGCAGGATCGCGACCACGCTTGAGCATGATTTTACCTTGCTTGTTGCTTGGATGTGATTAAACAATGAATATTTTTGAAGATTTGAACATATTTGAAAATGTCAATATTAGACCGATCGGCTTTCCGTTACGATATTTGCGAGATGCCAGTGACTCTTATGATATAAATACAGTTGATTTTAAAAAAAAAATATCGTTTTACGCATGATGTGGTAAAAAAATTAATTAAGCCTTTATTCAAACAAACCACAAAGAAAACGGAAAATGGCTTTTTCATCTATTCCAGACTTGCATCCGCCCGCGGTTACGCTCGCATGGTACCTAATAGGTACCTACCTAAAACAAAGTACCTAAAACAGGTCACGATCTATGTGCATGCCAAGTTTCATCCAAATCCGTGCAGCCGTTACGAAGAAGTAGGAACTATTAGGTACACCCCCTCACTCATTCACAAACTTTCGCATTTACTAGTAGTTCGCCCCGAACTGAGATCTCGTGATGCGACCCGACGCGACGAACGCATCAAAACTTTGAGTACGTAGTAATAATAATAATAATAATAATAATATATCTTTATTTCAGACACGAGATCCATTACAAATTACTTAAAATATAAAAAAATGTTACACAAAAAATTAAATAATAAATAGGTAACCTAAAAAAAAAAAAAAAAAAAAAGGAAGGAAGGAAGTTAGGTAGGTGACACATAATGTGTACCTACTTAGGATGCAAGTTGCACCCACCGTCTATAGGCGCCTGTCAGCGGGAGCCTATCTGACAGACTTGCTATAATAGTATTTTTACACTTGCCGACTCTGGACATAAATTTAGCGATGCGATTCCTTTGTATGGCGTTAAAGGAGTTAATACGCGCCTCCAGGAACATTCCAGAGGCGCTACAGTATCGTTCTAACCCCATAAGTTGCCTAAAGATATTATTATAGGCAACTCGGATGCCATCGTGCGCTTTTTTTGTGTAATTCGTCCAGAGTTGACAAGTGTAAAAAGTCTGGCAGAAGGACCTGAACAGAGTCAGTCTCACGTCATACGATGATTTGCAAAATTTTCTAATAATCATATTTCCGACTACGCATAACGCTCGCCGTTGACGTTCAATATCGTCGTCGTCTTTAAGGCTTGAAGTTACGATATGGCCAAGATACTTAAAACTAGCCGCGATATTTACAGGTTGTCCGTTAAGAAAAATACTGGGTACTGTCTCAGGTCCCTTTCCGGATCTAAACACTACCATCTCTGTCTTTTTAACATTATAAATAAGATCATGTTCTTTACCATACCTTTCACAGATGTTTAATAATTTTCTCAAACCCTTGATCGAGGGGCTAAGCAGCACCATATCATCAGCGTAACTCAAATTATTAACATATCTGTTGTCTAATCTGAGCCCGACCGGGGTGCTGCTTAGCTCCACGATCAGATCGTTAACGTAGGTGTTGAATAGATCCGGAGAGGTGACCCCCCCCTGCCTCACGCCGCAGGACAGTCTGTAACTGTCGGAAAGTTCAAGGCCCCACCTGATGTTGTTGGTCTGGTTACGATACCAATATCTAAGCAGACCAACAACATCACCCGGGGCACTTGTGCGATGCAACTTTTCCCATAGTAAGTCATGGTTGAGGGTGTCAAATGCTCGGCTTAGATCTAGAAAGCACGCATACACGCTTGTCTTACCTTCCCTGTAGTATTCAACCACTTGTTTTAAGGAAAAAATTGCCATATCCGTTGATACATGGGGTCTAAAGCCAAACTGTCCATCGTCGATAGATAGTGACGGTGTTATACAGTTTTGTATAACTCTTTCAAGTATCTTGGCCATGATCGTGGCGAGCGATATGGGCCTATAGTTAGCCACGCTCGAGACGTCTCCTGTTTTGTTCTTCAAAATGGGTACGACGAGTGTGCGCATCATCTCCTTCGGTAGGTAGCAATGTCGCAGGAAGAGATTAAAAAGCCCTGCGAGTATTAGACAAACATGCTGGCCCGCATACAGTAAATGTTCAATACTAAGGCCGTCGTGGCCCGGGGACTTGCCACGTTTCATATTTCTAAGTATTTTCTCGATATCACTAGCTGTGACTGTAACGTGAGGATGAGTACCCGGGCCACCACGACTACCACTGTTACAAGTAGGTAATTTGTTTGCTGAATTAGAGCTACTGTCTACGTTAAAATGTTTACTGAATAAATTACATAAGGTGCTCCGGGGTAAGATCGGATCTGGGGTAAGATCGAATAAATCGAATATCTCCATAACGTAGGGTATTTTTTTATTATTGGCAACATTGCCAGCAACGCTATTTTGTTGGGCCCATCCCACTAGTCGCCGCCAGTCGATCGGACCATCAGCGCGCATTTCATTCACTCGGATATGAAAAGGTACGTAAAATGTGATTTTTTAAGGATCCGGACTTACCCCCGGCAACTTTAATCGTAAATTCTGGTATAACGGCTGTGTTTTTTACGAGTTTTGTGGCTTATCATATTAATGCGGGAACTTTTTTGCTGATTAAAGTGGTCTAGACACGCTAGAACTGTATGTAGCCTGAGATCCGGTCTTTCCCCATCAAAATTTGAATGGGTAAAGTTCGGATGAATTCTGTCCGATCTTTCCCAACTGTAAAATATAAACAGTTTCTCAAACTTTTAAAAAAATATTTGAACTAAAAAGGCATTTGCTAGAGGAACGTCGCTCAATTTTTTTTTATTTTGTGAACCAATTTGCCTGTTGCTAAAAGCTGTAATTATGTATGTACGGTACGTAATCCCATGCACGCTTAGCTTGCGCACACTTTTAGCTATGATGTGTTTGCTTCGGTTTATTTTATTATTTTATATTTATTATTATGACTAGAAACTACAAAAAAAAAATTCTGCGGGCGACTTCTATTCAAAAAAGATTTGGAGAAATGACTTTTAATAGAAATAAGTAATTTATGGTTAATAATTTATTAACTAGATCTAATTTGCTTCATTGATCAGGCTGGTTAGTTATTAAAACCAACTATGAGGTGCTTGCTAAACCTTTGTATCTCCGTATTCCTACCTACGCACCATAGTAAAAGTGGAGGTGTCAAAGTTTGAGAAACATAGAAACTTCATTTTTTCTGAACCGGGGTAACATCGGATTATAAGAATGAAAAAACAATATTTTGCCTCTCACTTTTGTCGTTGAAACAGTATCTCGAAAATCGATGTTGATGCTTTATTATTGGATAAAACCGGATATTTTCATTATAGGTAGCTTATGTTTGGAGCTACAGAGGCGATTTTGGAATGTAGTCCGATGTTACCCCGTCAAGGTCCGATCTTTCCCGTGGTTTTATAAAAATTACTATCACTTTAATCCCCTATAACTCGGCCACTGTTGTGTTTAGAGGGTTATCGGATATACCGATTTATAAACCTGTCTTTTATACAAAGCTCTAACTAAATTTTAGGTTCGCCATCATTTTCATAGTCGAGAAAAAAAATATTTTGCAACTTACGAATGGTTTGCTAAAAAACCGTCCGGTCTTACCCCGGAGCACCTTATATTTTTCTTATTTTCTTCACCTTCAATATTAATCGGCATGCTGATTTTACTATCTAACTTTTTAGTTTCCTTCCAAAATTGCACAAAATTGCCAGCTGAATGTTGGCGGGCCAACATATCCATTTTTATCTTTTGTTGATTATTTTGTACAAACTTCACAGCAGCTTTAAACTCTCCTCGCGTCGATGTCATCGTGTCGTAATATACTCCCGAACGTGGCCTACCATATAAAACCCACTGTAAAAAGTTACTTCGCGCTTTTACATGTAAATCCCGTACGTGATAATTCCATCCTATTATTTTTCTCTTAAACTTTTTAAAATTATTACTCTGTTGAGCTGAAACTTGTAAAATTTGTATAATATCAGTATAAAAAGAGTCAATTAATTCTAAGTGATCACAGTTTGTACAATTACTACTTACGTCTAGGCATTTAAAATTATTAAATTGATGTATAAGACTAGAAAGTTTATCCGAACATAATTTACGATAAAATTCAATCTGTGGTTGGTCTCTCACTCCCCACACATGCTTCAAGGTTTTACTATCCTCATTACTCATAATTTTGGATCTAATTTGGTTAAAATTGCATGTTAAAATTAGTGGAAAGTGGTCTGACCAGTACGAATCGTATTGTATGCGTATATCAGTGACAAGCGAAGCGGCCGCCGCAGTCGCTACGCAATGATCGAGCCAGCGACACGTCCCGTGCGCCTCGCTTACGAAACTGTAGGTATCAGGCGCGAGTCGATCTAGATCCACACACTGTAGTGACTGCTCGACACAATAACCAATCAAGTAGTAGTCAGAGGCAAGTCCAAACATTATATTTGGACTTTTTTCTGACTATTATGGTTACCAAGTTTCAACTCTATTTGCCTATTTAATGAAGAGTTCCGTTGAACAGACCTTGGCTCCATCATCAGACCTGGTCGTCGTCACCATTTTATGAGAACTGAGTACCTCCTTAATTTATTTCAAGAAAAAAAAATAAGAAAAAGCAAAGTAACTGGCCGACCAGTAGAAAAACCTTGATGTCAACGAAACTCTTAGAGATGGAAGCTCTTGGATCGCTGGTTATCTTAATTTAACTTTTATTATTTTATCTCAAAAACCGAGCGCCACAAAAAAAAGTAAAAATTGTTTTGGGATGTCCAAACAAAGCCCTTTCATATGACATGTAACTTGATTTTTTTATGTAACTTTTTTTATTTTTGCCCCCTTAAAAAACCCCATATCTCAAAAACCCTTCATCCGATTTTACTCATATACTTACCAGTAAATTTCTCAAGTACAAGCTATCGATATATCAAATTTCATGCAGATCGGATCAACGGTTCTAAAGTTATCGCCAGACAAACATACATACATACATACATACATAAAATGCCAAATCGCCCAAGTTGAAACTAAGATCTTCGTTCGCTTCGCTCACTCGATCAATAAATTATTATTAGCAGGTAAGTAGGTAGGTATCAAAAAGTACCATATAAATGGTCACAATCCACATATTTTTTTCGTGTTACTGTTCTATTTATTTAATTTCAAATTTATTTCATGATGGTTCATGATGGTTGGTTGGCTTGACGAATGGTTAGGCGGGAATCGTTTTTTTTTATTCGCCCGCCCTTCATGGGGCAGGCTAAAGTCAATAGCGGTTATCTACTTCTATACCATGACACCCATGACATGAAAGTAAACACGTTCCGTTGCACATAATTTATTTTAAACTCACCCAAAGCTTTACAGCAATAATTTATTTATTAAAAGTTTTGCGTAAAACGGACCGATTTTCGCAGTGAACGAAAAAATAAATGAAATTGTAAACGAGAACCGACTCGATCCATAGACATACTGCAAATCCCAACTGAGTTGAGATTTGAGTCTAGATTCAGCTGAGTGATGTTTGAGGGCTGTTCTGGAATAAACACAATACCCAAGCAGCGGTTCGATGCTTAAGTAGAGATCACCTGAACTCTACTCAGGCGGTGCTTGAGCATCATTCTTGCATACGGCCCTAAGTATCATATATACTACCTCCATGCATAGACCCGTCGGCCATCATTCGATAAAAAGAAAATCGTAGCGGTTCCTTCCAATCTATGTCCATGAAATAAATAAATAGAAATTGTTGCGTTGTTTTTATAAAGTAATAACGACAGAAGATTTAAAAAGATAAAATTCCCGATTTCCAATCATGCTGCAAAATCCGTTAAAGTCGGAAAAATATTTTATTAGGCAACACCATTGACTACTTCCGCTAAGAGATACATACGTCACTTCCCTTATTGATTTCTGCGTGCGCTCATTCATTTTACTTCTGTCTTTTATTTTCCATTTTTCCGCGAGTCTTAACGTTATTTTTATTTTGCTCAGCGTTATGACAAGTTTCCGTTAATTTTATTATAAAATGAAGTTATCCACTCCCCGCTATTCATGTTGTTTATTTTTTCAACTCTCATTCATTTTGTGTGATTTAATTTTTAATTGCGTAAGCCTTTTTCCCAGAAGCCGAGATGGACTCCTTGTTTTATTCATGTAAGTACATAGGAAGGTACCTACCTCCCTACATTATTTATGTGTTCAAATTGATAAACTGATTCTGCTTTCTTTGTTTATCCAGCTTCCAGGATTTGTTCCTGGTCCTTTCCATCACATCGATGCTGATGAGCCTTTTTTCTACTTATTTATTTCAAGTAAGTAGGTATCTACCTACCTTACCTACCTAACAACCAGTAAATACCTATATCGTAATAATTTTGTAAAATGAGAAAATTAGGACCTTGGTAGGTAGAAAGGAAGAATAAAACAAAGTGGTAATGAATCAATAATCTTAGCAAATCCAAGTACCTACTGCTTGGGTTTATTGATATTATTGATTCATTACGTTACCTATAAGTTTATATAACTTGATACCGATAGAAGAACCCTCCTTCGTACTTATCTCTGCTGGCGGTTCTCATAGGAGTAGGTAGATACATTTAATGCAAATACTTAAATCTACAGGCTGGGTTGGTGGAGGTGCTGGTCCGCAAGTTCCGTCTGCTGGGCTTGTCCGGCGGCGCGTACTTGGTGAGCGCCGTGACGCTGCACGCCGCTTGGCTGCTGCAGCGCTGGCAGCACCCGCACGTCTCCACGCCCACGCTGCTGTTCCTGTTCACCGTGCATCGCTGTTGTAAGTACTAGTTCCTCTTCGCGTGCCATCCCCAGCTAAGTACCCGAATTAGTAACCTAGGTTTTTCCTTCTTTGCAATGGTCATAAAAAAAGATGATTGAGGTACCTTACCTACCTAAGTACCTACTACATAATAGGTATGGTAATGGCTTTTAGTTTTTATTGATCGAGTGAGCGAAGCGAACGAAGATCTTAGTTTCAACTTGGGCGATTTGGCATTTTATGTATGTATGTATGTATGTATGTATGTATGTATGTATGTATGTATGTTTGTCTGGCGATAACTTTAGAACCGTTGATCCGATCTGCATGAAATTTGATATATCGATAGATTGTACTTGAGAAATTGACTGGTAAGTATATGAGTAAAATCGGATGAAGGGTTTTTGAGATATGGGGTTATTTAAGGAGGCAAAAATAAAAAAAGTTACTTAAAAAAATCAAGTTACATGTCATATGAAAGGGCTTTGTTTGGACATTCCAAAACAACTTTTACTTTTTTTTTGAGACGCTCAGTTTTTGAGATAAAACAAAAAAAGTTAAATTAAGATAACCAGCGATCCAAGAGCTCCCATCTCTAAGAGTTTCGTTGACATCAAGGTTTTTCTACTGGTCGGCCAGTTTCTTTGCTTTTTCTTATTTTTTTTTCATGAAATAAATTAAGGAGGTACTCAGTTCTCATAAAATGGTGACGACGACCAGGTCTGATGATGGAGCCAAGGTCTGTTCAACGGAACTCTTCAATAAATAGGCCAATAGAGTTGAAACTTGGTTACCATACCGAGTTAGTAGGCGGTAGTCAGAAAAAAAGTCCAAAAATAATGTTTGGACTTGTCCCTGCTGCTTGCTACCTACTCAAAGTTTTGATGCGATCGTCGGGTCGCATCACGAGATCTCAGTTCGGGGCGAACTACTAGTTTATGTATTTTATACTTATATCGCGGGAAGTTGGTACATGGAGAGCGCTCGGAATCATTATTTCTGGAAATGTATAGTGGAGGCATATGTCTAGCAGAGGACTTCTTATCTACATCTACATATTACAAAGAGGAAAGATTTGTATTTTGTTGTTTTGTATGTAACGAATAGGCTCAAAAACTACTGGTCCGATTTCGAAAATTCTTTCACCTTTAGAATGCTATATTATCCCTGAGTAACATAGGTTATATTTTATTTTCAAAAAAATCTGGGATCCTTACTAATACTTCAATAATGTAACCCAAGGTGGAAAAAGAAAACCTTACATCGCGTGCGCTGCGAAAACTATTGATGATAGAACAAAATAATGTACTACTACGACTTTATGTAGGTACACGTCATCATCTACAAAAAATGTCGCGACAGCATATGACTAACTAATAGTTATGTCACAATAAGTGTTCTGTTATTATAAAAATTTAATTGAAATGCCGCCGCTAGAAAAGACTCTTTATTTGTGCCTTGGTATTAATCCTTATCCAAATAAATCTTTTCATATTCAAGACTGGTTCAATACCTATACATTACTTCTTGAATTTTTCAAATCGGACATTCCATTCAAAAGATTTTAAAAATATAAGCAACGCGCGGGTCACGGGGCGCGTTCTCACTCAGCACGGGCGCGAGGACTCGAACCAACCACGGTATAAGTTTATCCTAAAACGTTGAAAAATTTATGTCCACCCATGCGAAGCTGGGACAGGCCGCTAGTGGATGATAATTGCTTAAAGTTAGTTTGGAGTTGGGTTGAACTATTATTGCTCTGTATTGCAGTGTCTCCGTGGTACTACTTCCTGTACAAGCGCGCGGCGCTCCGAGTGAGCGACCCTCGCTTCTACGAGGACGTCGACTGGATCAACCGGCAGATGCAAGCACATTGATTTCATTCCGCATTCTCTTCAATTAATGATTTATATTATGATTTAACTCGGCCTTTTAGGAAATTTAACTGGGATGACTCTCATTTGTGTCAAATTTTCTAAAAGTTAAGCGGGCCACACACCTCCAGTTAGGACTGGGCGAGTCTGATGTCAGGCTCGCTTGCGCTGACTGAAGGTGTGTGGCCCGCAACGAAAACCCAACGGACCCTGGCTGTTCTTACCGGATTCAGAATGTCGTTAGGTATTATGTACTACAATAAGTTAGTTTAGTTAAGTGTTTTAGTGTAAGTTTAGGATTAAGGGTGTTCTTCCCTTACAGACTTTATTATTTTTAGGTTAAGATAGGTTATCTGCCGTAAGTACTAAGATGTAAATAAAAACTAACAATAATGAAATGTGATTTTTTTTATTTCCGGAAATAAGATGAGAAATTGAATGATAGCACTAAATGATTAACCTTCAGAAACTGTTTGCAATTTTACGTACCTACCTACCTACTTACTTACCTACTTAAGTATGGAGTATGAACTTAATGGTAGCTGCTTAAATATGATGTTCAAAGCTTATCAACAAGCTTAATGTCACATAACGTTTGAAGACTGAATAATTGTACGACGTTTTCAGCTCGCAGAAACAGCAAGTTTAAGTGGCAATGGGCAGGTCATATAGCTCGCATAACTGACAACCGCTGTGGAATGAAGGTTCTGGAATGGCAACCACGTACTGGAAGACGAAGCGTGGGACGCCATCTTACTCGATGGACTGATGACATCGAGAGGATCGCGGGAAGTCGATGGATGAAGGGCTCAGAAGTATTCCTACTTGAAATTTATAGGGGAGGCTTCTTCAGCGTGGACTTCGGCAGGCTGATGATGATTGTACAAAGAGCGCAAGTTACATTGGTTTAGATTAAAGCTGGAAAGACTGCCATAGTTAATTTGCATGATCATAATTATCCCGGCCAGCCACCAACTATTGTACTACACTATCTAAGAGGAATAGAATATTTGAAGATTTGCTAATAAGAAGCCTAGTAGCACCTTCTGGAAGCTTTTATAGCGTATATCGTTCCCCATAAACGAACCAAGTCGTTGAAGTCGAAAGGACCTTTTTTATTGTGGGTCTGGTCTTACTTTAATTTGTAGGCAAATAAAGTTGTAACCAAAATGTCGAATGGTCGATTTTTTAAATTTTTGACCACTTTTGGAGACGCTATAACAGTTATGTAATTGACGTACGTTTGACATGACGCGTTGAATTTTGCATCGCTTTGACAGTTTTATGTTTTTATTGTCGCTATCGTTGCATGCGCGTTTTATGTAACTTCGGACCTTTTTTAAACGAACTCGCAAAGTCTCGATACAAACAAGGCCTGACGTAACTAAAAACAGAACTCAGACTTGGCATTGGTACTTGTTTAAGCTTAAGATTAATTAGTTCGATTATAAGAACTAGAGGGCGCTAGTAAAAGTGTCCGATCCTAGAACGCGCTATCGATGCGTTTTGGGTTTTGTATCAGGCGAAGCCTGTGTTATGAAAATATAGCTACCTAGTTCAAGAGATTTGTTTTATTGAATGAATCCCTCTCCAGTACGTAAAAGGTATGCTCAAAACATTGGTCCTTCGTAAGCCAGATTGGTATTTGATTTTGAAAATTCAAAAAGTACTTCCAGTTTTTTGACGTTAAGTGCCGCTGTACTCGCTGTGGATCGCAGCGGATAAAGTACGGTGAGGAGTACGGACGGTGAGACTATGCCATCCGTACCTCTTAGATCATCATCTGCTTGGATCGCAGTGCAGTGAGTGAAGTAACAGTGCAGTGCGCGCGGGAAATTCAAATTCCCCTGCGTAGTTCAGTGCAGTACAGTGAAACGTGAGTGGCGGGAACACCTTCCCCTACTTCCGAGATCGAGTGGGCAAGACTGCCCGGGTGACACAGAAGATTACGGGACAACGCGGACGGGTGGTACAGTACTAACCCCCCGCCCCCCCGCCTCGTGCATCAGCTGTGGAGTTCGACGACCGAAGCGGGGCATCTTGGAATCCCCGCTCGCCGCGTCAAGCAAAAGATAGGCTAGCTGACGGGAGGACCCCGGCTAGCACGCCGAGTCGGAGTACAGCAGACAACACCCCACAAAAGATCATCATCATCATCATCGTCGGAGGTCATCAGAAAATTTAGGACGAACAGCATTGTGGACCGAGGTGATGTGTGATGTTAAACTGTGAGTACTCTTACGTTATTTGGTGCTACAAAAATAGACATTTTATTGATTCTTATTATTAAGTTAAAAGTTTGTTCGTTAGATTTATCTGGTATTTTTTAGAGTAAATAATTTTTTTGAAGTTATAATTTTGTGCAGATTTTAAAAGTTCAAGTTAGATCAAATATCATAAATAAAAAAAATGGATGCATTAATTAATGTACAGTATCATCTCAGCAAATCCATTCAAAAAGCATTATTGAACTTTAAAAAATCTCCAAAAGACAGAGTGACGTCTTTTTATGTGGAAACCAAAATTGAGAATTTAGAAAAAGATTGGCTGCTGTTTAGAGAAAATAATTCTAAGTTATATGTAACTTACAAAATAAATGATGTTGAGGAATCAACTTATGCAAAAAATGATGTTTACGAACAAACCGAGGAAAATTATACCATAGGAAGGGCACACATGAAAGCAACTTTGCAAAGTCTATGTCCGGTAGTGCCTGTAGTAATAGAATCTAATAGTTCAAAGAATAGTTCTGTTTGTTCAACTTCGTTGGCGAAATTGCCAAAGATCTCGATCCCTGTGTTTTCAGGCAAGTACGAAGAATGGACCACCTTCCGTGATCTATTTATTTCTTTAGTTCATAAAAATACTTCGCTAGATAACGTCCAGAAAATTCATTATTTGAAAGCGCATCTTACTGGTGAGGCTGAGCAGTTGATACGTCATACACCGATCACAGACTGTAATTATGAACGTTGCTGGGAACTCTTACATAACCGTTATAACAATAAAAGGTTTCTATCAAATTCTATTCTAAATAAGTTGTTCCAGCAACGAGCAATAAGTGTGGAATCTGCATCGGCCTTAAAGAACTTGCTTGATACCAGTACAGATTGCCTGAGCGCGTTACGTTGTCTTGGCGTCGACGTTAGCACGTGGGACATCATAGTTATTCATGTAATTTGCCAGAAATTAGATCCTGAAACTCGAAAGCAATGGGAGTTGGCTGTGTCAAGTCCCGATAAAGATAAGAACGATTTACCAACATTTTCACAGTTGCAAGCATTTATTGAGAGTAGGTTTCGCGCACTTGAATTTATAGAACCATCGAAAAAGGTTCCTGTGCAGCGGGCAGGTGGTTCGAGTTATCAATCCGCACCTAAATCATTTGTAGCTACATCAGAGAATACGTCAAGTTCTGCCAGTGCAATGCCTTGTGAGTTTTGTTCTGATAATCACAAACTAACATTTTGCAAAAAATTCACAGACCAAGATACAAATAGCCGAAGAGAGTTTGTAGCAAAAAATAAAATGTGTTTTAACTGTCTGGGCGGCAATCATAACGTTTACAAATGCAGAAAGCCAACTACATGTCGTATTTGCCATAGACGACACCATACATTGTTGCACATTTCGTTAGATTCGAATACTAAGAAGGAAGTTGCTCCAAATGTCACCGTTGAAAAAGAAGTTTATCCATCTCCAATAGTGTCATGCCTCTCGACCGGTCAAGTAGCCATTAACAAGCAGGTTTTATTAGCCACTGCTCTAATAAAAGCCGAAGCGAAATCTGGTGAATACCAGACGGTGCGAGCACTATTAGATCAGGGATCGCAAGCGTGCTTTATCACTGAAGATACAGCTCAGCTGTTGCGGTTGAAGAAAGTTCCTGTGGATGGAAAAATATCAGGATTAGGAAACGAGCACATTAAGATAAAAGCCAATTACATAGTACATACAACAATTCGATCACGTACCGATCCACAGTTCCAAATGAAGATCAAGGCATACGTTTTAAAAAGTATTACCTCCTACCTGCCGGAGCGGAAGATTGAAACCCTGAATTGGCTCGAATTAGAGAATTTGAACTTAGCAGATCCGCAGTACAACTCGCCGCAGAGAATAGATATGCTGTTGGGTGCAGATGTCTATGGTTGCATTATTAATGAAGGCATGAAGAAGAGTCCAACTGGAACACTTGTAGCTCAGAGTACCTCATTGGGTTGGATCTTGTCAGGAGCTGTAGTCCAACCAATGTATCCTGAAAATAATACAACAAATGTTACATTTGCGTTCCATGTACAATGCAGTGAAAATGAACTACTGAAGAAGTTTTGGGAGATCGAAGAACAGTTGCCGAGCAAACCTATGTTAACTGAAGAAGAACAAAAATGTGAAGCATTTTTTACGCAGACCACAACGAGAACTGAAGACGGAAGATATGTAGTTAACTTACCCTTTCGAGATGAAGATCCACTCTGCAGGAACGGCAACTCCAGGAACATAGCTGTGAACAGATTAAAGTCATTAGAAAAAAGATTAGCAAAGAACAACACATTGAAAGAGCAATATACAGAAGTTATAAATGAGTACTTACGTTTAGATCATATGAGATTAGTAGAAGAGAACGACAAGAAAATTGAAGAAGCTGTCTACTTACCGCATCATGCTGTCGTGCGAGACGACAAGACGACCACAAAAGTTCGAGTAGTTTTTAACGCCTCCAGTCCCAATGAGAAAGGTGTCTCTCTGAACGATACTCTTATGGTGGGACCAACCTTACAAGCAGACCTGCGACATATTATTCTTCGTTGGAGAGTACATAGCATTGCAGTCGTGGCAGATATTGTTAAAATGTATCGCCAAGTTAGAGTAGCAGATAAAGATGCTGTGCACCAGAGAATAGTATGGCGAGACAGTCCAGACGCTGAAATAAAAGATTATGAGTTAAAAACTGTGACGTTTGGTACATCTCCTGCCCCATACCTTGCGGTGAGAGCTATGCAGCAGCTAGCGTATGATGATGGAAAAGAGCTCCCTCTAGCGGCAGAAAACGTACTAAATCGTTTCTATATTGATGATCTCATGTCTGGATGCTCCAACGTTGAAGAAGGTGTAGAACTGTATAAACAGATGGTGAAGTTATTAGAAGGCGGAGGGTTTAAACTACAAAAATGGAATAGTAATAAGCAAGAACTATTAGAACAAATAAATGAATACGAGAACAAAGATCAGAATGAAAAAAGAAAGGACAAAATAGAACAAGAGAACAGAGAAGTAGAGTTTAAATTAGATACAACAATAAAAATACTAGGACTTACCTGGAATCGTAACGAAGATCACTTCCGATATTCAGTGCAGCTTCCCACGACGACCTCCGGACCTGTAACAAAAAGAATTATAATATCAGATATAGCACGGTTGTTCGATCCGTTAGGATGGATAGCTCCTACAGTGATAATAGCTAAGATGCTTATACAAAAGTTATGGCTTACAGGTATAGGTTGGGATGAAGCAGTACCGACAGATCTATTGAATGAATGGGATACTTACCGTCAAGAACTGCCACAACTTACTGCAGTACGAATACCGCGATGGCTAGGAACGCAATCCGATGATACTGATGTTGAGCTGCATGGATTTTGTGACGCCTCCGAATTGGCATATGCAGCCGTCATCTATCTTCGGGTACTTAGACCATCTGGAGAAGTTCACACCTCATTGTTGGTAGCAAAGACTCGCGTAGCTCCTATTAAACAAGTAAGCATACCAAGGTTAGAGTTATGTGGAGCGGTGTTGCTAACTAAACTCATTCAAGAAGCAATGGAAGTTCTAAGCATAAGTAAAGAGAAAATCAAAGCATGGACAGATTCCACCATCGTACTAGCCTGGCTTAACAGTCACCCTAGTAGATGGAAAACATTCGTCGCGAACCGAGTGTCTGATATTTTAACCACGCTGGATTCTTCACAATGGAATCATGTTGTATCTGAGCACAATCCAGCTGATTGTGCTTCTAGAGGAGTACCTCCATCTTTGTTGGCTGAAATGGATATATGGCTGTATGGGCCTCAGTTCCTGCGTGATCAAATTATACAGTACAAGAGAGAAAGGGATCTAAATATCAATTTAGAAGAAAAGATTAAGGTTCACGTAGTTTCAGTTCCACCAACAACAGTTCTCGAAAGATTCTCATCTTTGCAACGAATGTTGCGAGTAATATCTTATTGTAGACGATTTTTAAATAAAAATAAAGGATATATAAAGAAAGCAGAAATAGTAGAAGCATGGGAATGTTGCGTCCAAAGGACACAAGCAGAAGAGTACACAGAAGAAATTAAAGATTTAAAAGCCAAAGAACAGGTTATATCAAAGAACAGTAATTTAAAATCATTAAGTCCTTACCTTGATGAGAAGGGAATTCTCAGAGTGGGCGGAAGGCTCCACAATTCAAATTTGCCAGAACAAACCAAGCATCCAGTGATACTGCCTCACCACTCGCACTTAGCGAAGCTAGTGGTAGATGATGCTCACAAGGCCACGCTGCATGGAGGAGTTCAGTTAATGATGAATTTCATACGAACAGCTTACTGGATTATCGGTGTGAAAAGTCTTGTCAAGCAGCACATCCGCAAGTGTGTTATATGTTTACGTCAAACCGCTGCAGTCAAGACTCAGTTCATGGGTTCACTCCCTTCAGTTCGATGCACACCTGCGAGAGCATTCCACCACAGCGGGGTAGATTATGCTGGCCCAATACAAATTAGGACAACTAAAGGACGCGGAAACAAATCATATAAGGGTTATATTTGTTTATTCATTTGTATGGCCACTAGAGCCATACATTTAGAGCTAGTGAGCGACATGAGCTCTGAAGCATTTATAGCCGCATTCCGACGATTCGTGTCTCGTCGTGGACACTGTTCCGATATATGGAGCGACAATGGTACCACATTTGTAGGTGCATCCAAGGAATTGACAGAACTTGCGAAGATTCAAGAAGCTGCTGCTGAATATTGTGAGACGCATGGCACACAATGGCATTTCATTCCGCCACGCGCACCAAATTTCGGTGGCTTATGGGAGGCTGGGGTGAAATCCACAAAATACCATTTGAAACGTGTGATTGGCGACTCTACACTTACATTTGAAGAGATGAGCACGCTGCTCAGTCAAATAGAGGCTTGCTTGAATTCTCGTCCCATAGCCATAGTCAATAGTGATCCAAATGATCCATATCCTTTAACACCAGGCCATTTCCTGATAGGTGAACCACTTGTCGCTGTTTCAGATCGTAGTTTTATGAGTTCAGGTGTTAGCTTATTGTCAAGGTGGCACAGCCTACAAAAATCATTGCAGGATTTTTGGAGTAGATGGTCTCAAGACTATCTAAGTAATCTAAAACTACATCGCTATAAATGGTCCGTAAAAATACCTGAACCAAATGTAGGAGACCTCGTTCTTGTCAAAGAAGACGACCTGCCGCCAGGTCGGTGGTTGATGGGTCGGGTAGTGCAAAAGCATCCAGGTCAAGACAACGTAACACGTGTGGTCACTTTAAAGACCAGTAAAAATGTTATCAAACGGCCAACCTCAAAGTTATGTGTGTTGCCAGTTAGTTCTTAAATTAGTAATGTTATAAGTTATAGTGGAAGGGTGTTAGTCTATAATAATAAATAGAAGTTCCTAAAATGTATAAGTTCATAAAATGTATAAGTTTATAGAGTGTATAAGTTCATAGAATGTATAAGTTCATAAAGTGTAGAAGTTCAGATTTAAGTTAAAATTAAAGTGTTTTAAATATATTAAAATAAAGTTCGAAAGTGGTTAAGTTTAAGAGTTGTTTAAAATATGTAAAATTAAAAATGTAGCATTAAGTTCTGACCCACCAGGAACCTAATTGTAATCATTTCTTTTAAGGACATTTCACATAATGTCCTTCGTGGGCGGAATGTTTAAGCTTAAGATTAATTAGTTCGATTATAAGAACTAGAGGGCGCTAGTAAAAGTGTCCGATCCTAGAACGCGCTATCGATGCGTTTTGGGTTTTGTATCAGGCGAAGCCTGTGTTATGAAAATATAGCTACCTAGTTCAAGAGATTTGTTTTATTGAATGAATCCCTCTCCAGTACGTAAAAGGTATGCTCAAAACAGTACTGGAATTGATACTGCTGTCAAAATGACATTTTACGCATGTCAGTCCGCCATATTTTTAGTGCATTGTGTTGCTCTCCTTGACCAAGTAAATTTTGATGGGCAATAAAACAAAGTAAAAATAAAGCAAATAAGCAGTTAAAACAGTTACTATATTGCTAAGTGATAATAAATAAACCTACTGTACACAGACCCGACCCCGGCTCCATATATTGATGAAACAGCTCCTTTAGGAAATTTAGGAATTAAATTTCAATATATATTCATATTGATTATAGTTGTAGTATGAACTGTAAAACGCATATAATCTCCTTTGTAG
The DNA here is from genome assembly GCA_932294275.1 of Chloroclysta siterata. Lineage (NCBI taxonomy): Eukaryota > Metazoa > Arthropoda > Insecta > Lepidoptera > Geometridae > Chloroclysta > Chloroclysta siterata. The sequence continues at coordinate 8,663,308 of OW028595.1, forward strand.
TCATCACCTATATAAAAATCGGTAACGAGCTTCAAAATCCGGTGAATAGTCGGAAATGATACCTTATTTTGCATTAGGCAACACCTTTGCAATAACAACCTTAGATTGGTAGAAGGTACCTATGTCACTTCCTTCCTGTATTGATTTTGTGCGCCCATTTTAAGTTCTGTCCTTCTTTTGGTTTCCAGTTTTCCGCGAGTCATCCCGCAATTTTAATTTATTTAAGCATAATGACACTTTTGCGTTGTTTTTATTTGAGATGATGTTTTTAACTCCTAACTATTCATGTTGTTTGTTTTTTCAATTCACATTAATTTTGTGTAATTTAATTTTAAATTCAGTAAGCTTATTTTCCCGAATCCGATATGGGCTCCTTGTTTAATTCATGTAAGTACAAACCAACTAATTTATATGAGCTAATTATGTAGGTACCTAGGTACATAAGTGAGTATCTACTCCCTAAGTAGGTATTTGTCAGTAGATCTCTTTGGTATAAAAAAACTGTGAATACCTCATCAAATTAAGACTATTAAGGAATAATCGTTATAGATACTTACCTAAATATTGTTATAACGACCATGTATGTACCGACTTACAAATGTCATTTCTGTTCTATTATTACTTATCTATTTAGTAGGTAGGCACGTGTTTTTTTTATTTTTAAATTTTCTTTATGTTTTTAAATGTACCATAACTGAGAGTTTCTGATTTATTTTCTGAGTTGATGATTAATCTCTATTATCTGATTTCGAAAGGGTTGACTTTTGCCCACGCCCTAGAACCCCTAGATTCCGCATAAGGTCAGTGACCTCTCTGCCGCATCTTATGGTGCCAATGCACCAAAACGATGCTGCAGAGAGGTCTATCAATATAGAGTTGATCCATGCCTTTTTCTGCGTTGCTGTGTTTCGGAGTGAAGAGTGAAGTGACCTTTGAAACTGCACGCACATGCGGCTTTACATCTGTATGCCTCAAGTTGATGGACGCAGGGCAGTGCGTCGTAGGGAATGTTCCATTCGTGCGTGGCTTACGAGGCAATGCTTTGTTGTAGGTGATGGTTACTACTTAACATCAGGTGGGCCATCTGCTTTTTTCATCAGCAGGAAGTATTAAAATAAGATGAAATATCGAATGAAAAAAATATTATGTTGTTGGCGGTTCTTAACGATTAGGTATCCTGCTACCTAACATTACCTACACATTTTTGAAAGTTGGTTAGTGGAGTGCGTTTGTAGGTAATTTAAAAACTACATAATTAAGGTAGCTCCCTACTGTAGGTAGGTACCTACTAAGTTTGTGACCTGAAATAAAAAACATTTCTTTACCACGGTTACTTTTATCCAGGTAGGTACCACGGCCATGGGACATATGACCGGAGCCATGGGCGGCTGCTAGTACCTCAATAAATGAATAAATTCTACGTTCCACGACAAACGCCATGTAATCTAAGTACCTACACCTCTAACACTTATGAGAAAATAAACTTGTATGCAGGTTGGGTTGGTGGAGGTGCTGGTCCGCAAGTTCCGTCTGCTGGGCTTGTCCGGCGGCGCGTACTTGGTGAGCGCCGTGACGCTGCACGCCGCTTGGCTGCTGCAGCGCTGGCAGCACCCGCACGTCTCCACGCCCACGCTGCTGTTCCTGTTCACCGTGCATCGCTGTTGTAAGTACTAGTTCCTCTTCGCGTGTCATCCCCAGCTAAGTACCCGAATCAGTAACCTAGGTTTTTCCTTCATTGCAATGGTCATACAAACTATATGAATTGAGGTACCTATAGATATGGTAATGGCTTTTAGTTTTTCAGTTATATCTACACTAATATTATAAAGAGAAAAGCTTTGAAATGATGGTGCTGTGCACCGCAGTTGCTGTCTGCGTGCCTCGGCGTCACGGAAGACCAGCGTTGTAGTAGTGCATCAAACACTATTACAGCATAAAGCTGAGTGACGACCGTTTTTGTTGTCACAGTATTGTTCTTTAAATTTAATTTTGATTTGTATTTTTGTATGTAACGAATAGGCTCAAAAACTATAGGTCCGATTTTAAAAATTCTTTCACCATTAGAATGCTACATTATCCCTGAGTAGGTAACATAGGATATATTTATTACTAGAAAAAAATAGGGATCCCATATAAAACTTCAATAATGTAACCCAAGGTGTAACAAAATTGGCCATAAGGGGCTGGACAACCATCAAACAACTTCTTTTCGAAGTTTCGACATGTTAAAAGATATAAAATCACTAAACTCATTTTCGAAAAATCGCAATCAACCATTTTGTGTGTAATCACATTGCACACAGCTTAGAAAAAAAAACATTTTGATCGATACAAGTTTTCCTACTTAAAAGTTTGCTTATGTACGAAAACTAGTAAATCAAACTTTTGAGTAGGAAAACATGTATCGATCAAAATGATTTTTTTACTAAACTGTGTGCAATGTGATTGCTCACAAAATGGTTAATTGCGATTTTTCAAAAATTAGTTTAGTGATTTTATATCTTTCAACATGTCGAAACGTGCGAGCGAGAGTCACATTAGCTCTTGTCTTCGCCTTAAATGCCTTTCATCGCATGCGCTGCGAAAACTATTGACGATAGAACACCCAAATGTTCTACAATATTAAAGAACACATCAATATCTACAAAAAAGTCAGTGATACCATATGTCTAACTATCGTAGTTATGTTACTACTAGCGGCCTGTCCCAGCTTCGCATGGGTGGATAATGTGGATATACATTTTCTGAACATTCTAGGATAAACTAAGACCGTAGGTTCGAGTCTGGCGTCTACTTATTTCATACATTTGCACGCCCTTCTCCCTGAGTGAGTGAGAACGCGCCCCGTGGAACGCGTTCGCTAATAGTATTTTTAAGATACCAACTAAAATTTTTAATTTCGTAATAACTTTTGAATGGAATGTCCGATTTGAAAATTCAAGAAGTAATCTAGGTATTGAAATAGTCTTGAATACGAAATGATTTAAGTATTTGAATAATTATTAATATAAAGGTATGGATAACAAGGTCTGATTTTGGTCGGCATTTCTATCAACTTTTTATAACAAAGTCCCAAGTAGCAAATTCAAAAACATAATAAAAAGAAAACTTTTTACAAAAGCTTACTATTAATTAATTAATTATCACTTACTAAAATACCTAAGTATCTGATTATATAGATGACAAAAGAGCTTGGGAATGAACTATGCACCAACTCATTACAAAGACTAAACAATTAAGTGGGTAGGTAAGGTACCCACTTAATTGTTTAGTCTTTGTAATGAGTTAATAACATACCTTAATAAAATTGTAAAAAAGGATCATACAAAAAAACGCTACGAACCAAGCCGTAATTAAGTTTCTTGCCTGTTCTTCTAGGCTTTGGTCGCGAGGAACTGGCGATAGATTCACCTATTTTAAAAGACGTTTCAAAGTGATCCTTGTGATCGTACTGATTATAGAACGTTTTGATTTTGATTTTGTTAATAGCATAAAGTTAAATTGGAGTTGAGCTTAACTATTGCTCCGTATTTCAGTGTCTCCGTGGTACTACTTCCTGTACAAGCGCGCGGCGCTCCGAGTGAGCGACCCTCGCTTCTACGAGGACGTCGACTGGATCAACCGGCAGATGCAAGCACATTGATTTAATTCCGCATTCTCTTCAATTAATGATTTATATTATGATTTAACTCGGCCTTTTAGAAAATTTAACTTGGATGACTCTCATTTGTGTCAAATTTTCTAAAAGTTAAGCGGGCCACACACCTCCAGTTAAGACTGGGCGAGTCTGATGTCAGGCTCGCCTGCGCTGACTGAAGGTGTGTGGCCCGCAACGAAAACCCAACGGACCCTGGCTGTTCTTACCGGATTCAGAATGTCGTTAGGTATTATGTACTACATAAGTTAGTTTAAGTGTGTTTGTGTTTAGGTATAAGAGACATCAAATACTTTATTAAGATTAGGTTAAGTTCTCTTCTAGGAATAAACTTTAGATATTTAAGATGTAAATAAAAACTAACAATAATGGAATACGAATAGTTTTATTTTCGAAAACAGGATAAGAAATCATAGCATTGAACTAGGTACCTATTAAAGTACAAAAGGGTTCGTACCAACGTACCTACCTAATAAGATTTTGGCCAGATTTCTTAATTTTATCACAAATAGACGATGCACAATAAAAACTATAAGTATATAACTATAATATAATAAAAACTTATTGTAGATATTGAGGAAGCATCGGGAAAACTGTGACAATCAATAGCCACAATAGCCCGTACGACAAGAGGCCTCAACAAATAGGCCGTGTCTCCTCGCCCGAAAGAAGCTACCTATTTAGAACTAGTGGCTTCCCGCGGCTTCGCACGCGTTGAAGTGGTGAACCGTGATTGAGCCACAAACATCAAAACATCGTAACTTTCGCATTGATTTGTATATTATTAGGGTAAGATTTTAAATACCTACGTAGGTATATGGGATACCTATAGGCGTACATTACCTATATTAGGTAGGTAGGTATAGGTACTGACTGAGTTTGGCACAAACATGACAAATACAACAAAGACAACCTTACACGGAAAATATGTACTTATTTGTTCCTAGTTTCTACCTCAAAAACAAACGAAACGAAACAGCTTCACGACTTTGATCCCCAATCACGGTAGATACCCTCATATCTCTTCGTACCAACTCAAGATTCCCGTTTTTAGAATATCCCATATATAACACAGAATATAACATTGACGCTTCGTTGTATCCTTTTTACTCGAGCGCAACGAAGGAGGGTAACGTTTCAGGGGTTGTTTTCGAAAATCAAACTGTTTTTTTGTTATTTATCCACAGAACACATTTTCTTTTAGTTTGAAGTTAATTACACTACGCGTTAAAAATCTCCCATACAAACCTTGGGACTTTGGCAGTCTTTTGCACCCTTTGAAGGGGTAGTTTTAAAATAGTGAAAACGTGATTTTAATCTATTTATTGTGGAGTATATTTACTTCAAGTTTGAAATCAATCGCACTATGCGTTAAAATTCTCCCATACTAACTTTTACAGTCATTTGCACCCTTTGCGGGGGTAATTATCAAAACTTCAAACTGTTATTCTTAATTATTTATTTCTTAGTATATTTACCTCAAGTTTTAAGTCAATCGCACCACGCGTTAAAAAACTCCCATACAAACTTCGACATCCCTTTGCATACTTATTAAGGGTAATTTAAAAACCCAAAAATGTTATTCCTATTTTTTAGCCTTGAAGTAAATCTACTTCTAGTTTCAAGTTTGTAGATTCAAGGAATAAAATTTTTCATACCAACGTTTTCAACCCTTTTTACACCCTTAGGGGTTGAATTTCCAAAAATCCCTTCTTAGTACACCTCTACGCCATAAGACCTATGTACTCTTCAAATTTCAAGTCTCTCTAGGACCAGCGGTCAAAACACTCCCATTCAAACTTTTACATCCCTTTGTACACTTATTAAGGGTAGTTTTAAAAAACTAAAAATGTGTTTCCTATTTTTTTGCCTTGAAGTATATGTACTCCAAGTTTCAAGTTTGTAGGTTCAAGGAATACAATTTTTCATACCAACGTTTTCATCCCTTTTTACACCCTTAGTAGTTGAATTTCCAAAAATCCCTTCTTAGTACACCTCTACGCCTTAAGACCTATATACTCTTCAAATTTCAAGTCTCTAAGTCCAGTGGTCAAAAAACTCCCATACAAACTTTTACATCCCTTTGCACCCTTATTAAGGGTAGTTTTAAAAAACTAAAAATGCCTTTCCTTTTTTTTTGGCTTGAAGTATATGTACTCCACGTTTCAAGTTTGTAGGTTCAAGGAATACTATTTTTCATACCAACGTTTTCATCCCTTTTTACACCCTTAGTAGTTGAATTTCCAAAAATCCCTTCTTAGTACACCTCTACGCCATAAGACCTATATACTCTTCAAATTTCAAGTCTCTAAGTCCAGTGGTCAAAAAACTCCCATACAAACTTTTACATCCCTTTGCACCCTTATTAAGGGTAGTTTTAAAAAACTAAAAATGCCTTTCCTTTTTTTTTGGCTTGAAGTATATGTATTCCAAGTTTCAAGTTTGTAGGTTCAAGGAATACTATTTTTCATACAAACGTTTTCAACCCTTTTTACACTCTTAGGGGTTGAATTTCCAAAAATCCCTTCTTAGTACACCTCTACGCCATACTACCTATGTACTCCTCAAATTTCAAGTCTCTAGGACCAGCGGTCAAAAAACTCCCATACAAACTTTTACATCCCTTTGCACCCTTATGAAGGGTAGGTTTAAAAAACTAAAAATGCCTTTCCTTTTTTTTGCTTTGAAGTATATGTACTCCAAGTTTCAAGTTTGTAGGTTCAAGGAATACTATTTTTCATACAAACGTTTTCAACCCTTTTTACACCCTTAGGGGTTGAATTTCCAAAAATCCCTTCTTAGTGCACCTCTACGCCATAAGACCTATGTACTCCTCAAATTTCAAGTCTCTAGGACCAGCGGTCAAAAAACTCCCATACAAACTTTTACATCCCTTTGCACCCTTATTAAGGGTAGTTTTAAAAAACTAAAAATGCCTTTCCTTTTTTTTTGCCTTGAAGTATATGTACTCCAAGTTTCAAGTTTGTAGGTTCAAGGAATACTATTTTTCATACAAACGTTTTCAACCCTTTTTACACCCTTAGGGGTTGAATTTCCAAAAATCCCTTCTTAGTGCACCTCTACGCCATATGACCTATGTACTCCTCAAATTTCAAGTCTCTAGGACCAGCGGTTTAGGCTGTGCGTTGTCTATATGTCAGTCAGTCAGTCAGTCAGTCAGTCAGGACTTTGAGTCTTATAGTATTAGAGATAAAGAGTAGAATTGACTCACTAAGTACATCAGGCGCATCTACTATTTTGTGAACGATTTTACACACAATTGTGATGTGATCCAGTACTGTTTGGAGTTGAAGGGAATTATATCCAAGGAGTTGCGGACTGCGTTGGATACAAGAAACCTAAAAACTATCCCTTCTTGTCAAGAAGGGATAGTTTTTAGGTAGCTACCCATACTTTTACTTGGATAAAAACCTTAAAAATGCTTTCTGTATATATTCTAGAAGTAGGGCGTATGTGTGGGCGTATAAGTGGACTCCAAACACAAAAACTGAATTCAAGCTTACTACGAATCAGAGTGAGGAAATCGCGAGCATTTCTCAAAAAGAAGCCAAGTGTTGGAAAGATTCTTTAGCAACAACAGAAATGTGGTAAGGCCACGATCGAATATGGCTCCCGAATCCCCTATCAAAACTGACCTAGAGATAATGTCATCATTCATTTGTAACCAGAGAATATAGGGCTTAGGTATATAGTACCTCCATGATATAGGGTGCCACATCCGACCTAAAGTCATGACGAAGCATTTATTTTGACATAATTAAGTTCTAGTTTGTTATCAAATGCAATGTATCAAAATACTGCATCAATGTCTTGCTGTAGTAGGTACTAAACAACCTTCTAAAGACTGGATAGCAGAGTATATCTTTAGATCATCTGCATACAAATTTTTGTAACGAGCGATGAGCTGGCAAATCAGTCACCATCAGCAAAAAGTATTTCCGTCCCAGCTCTGGACCCTAGGACCCTGGCTCTCTCCGGAACGCCTATTTTCCGTTCTCCGCTCATAAAATATAAACTTAAATCGATTAAACAGACAAAGAAAAATAAAAAATATTTATAAATTATTCTAATAGATACTTCTTTATTGGACTAGGTACCTAGGTAAATATGCAAAAACATGGACTTAGAATAGACATTAGAAAATACAGCCCTACAATATTCTTAAATTCTTAATTGTACATTTAAACATGATCTATTGATGATCATAAATCGATAACAAGCTGCAAAACCGATGAATAGGCAGAAATGTTACCTGCTTTAAGATTTTAGATTAGGCAACACCTTTGCAATGACATTTTCCTTTAGGTTGCTACGTCACTTCCTTCCTGTATTGATTTTCTGCGCCCATTTTCAGTTTTGCCTTTCTTTTGGTTTCCAGTTTTCCGCGAGTCATCCCGCAATTTTAATTTATTTAAGTATTATGACATTTTTGCGTTGTTTTAATTTGAGATGATGTTATTAACTCCCCACTGTTCACGTTGTTTAATTTTGTGTGATTCAAATTTTAACTCCGTAAGCTTATTTTGCCCGAACCGATATGGACTCCTTGTTTAATTCATGTAAGTACCTGCTTCATTAAATAAACTAAAGAATTATGTACCTAGGTGAATTACGTAGGTACCGTATCTATTACCCTTAGGTAGGTATTTTTAGCCAGAGCTGTTTGTGAAGGGTCGTCCGGGGGAGTACTACCACCATGCTTTTTCCTGCCGCCGAGCAGCGCAGCGTTGCTGTGTTTCGGTTTGAAGAGTGTGGTTGCCGGTTATTACAGGCACATGGGCCATCACATCTATATAGGTAGGTACCTCAAGTTGATGGATGCAAGGCAGTGCATCGTAGAGCACATTCCTATCGAGCGTGACTTACGATGCAATGCTTTGTTATAGGTGAAGGTTACCATTTAACATCAGGTGGAGATGGCCCTCCTGATGTTAAGTGTTAAGATGCTTGTTCCATCAAGTAGGTATCATAAAAAAAACTACTAGAAAGCAATTTTTTTTAAATTATTTAACATTTGTTTTTTAAATTGCTTTAATATCTGTCGCCTAGCTAGGTAGATAACGAAAAAAAAGTCTAATTTCTCTCTTCTAACATTTGCAATTAGTTTAGATATAGGTATAACTTTGACCACGCCTAGAACCCCTAGATTCCGCTTTAGGTCAGTGACCTTTCTGCCGCATTGTTTTGCTGCATTGAAATAGGTCCATAGCAATAGCAACGATCGCATGAAAAGATTATTGAATGCGGATGGCGGTCCTTATCGATTAGGTATCCTGCTACTTCACATTACACATTTGACAGTTAGTGAGTGGGAGTGCGGGTGTAAGTTTATCATACCTACTCCTACATACATATACCTATACATACATACTCTCTTGAAAATTAGTAAGGTATGCTATGTTTGTGGCCTAAAATAACAAACACTGGTTTACTAAGACGAGCGGAGCCGTGAGTAACTGATGTAGTACCTTAATAAATTAATATGTTCCACGACAAACGCCATGTAATCTAAGTACCTACACCTCTAACACTTATGAGAAAATAAACTTGTTTGCAGGCTGGGTTGGTGGAGGTGCTGGTCCGCAAGTTCCGTCTGCTGGGCTTGTCCGGCGGCGCGTACTTGGTGAGCGCCGTGACGCTGCACGCCGCTTGGCTGCTGCAGCGCTGGCAGCACCCGCACGTCTCCACGCCCACGCTGCTGTTCCTGTTCACCGTGCATCGCTGTTGTAAGTACTAGGTACTAGTTTAACTTCCTGTGCATCATCGTTGTAAGGATTAGTTCCTCACGACGTGCCACTATCCCACTTGGCCACTGTTGACGACGCCGCGACGATGGTCATCGTGGTAGTCTTTAAATATAGCCACTAGCTAGACGCAGCCACCAGCCGCAGCTAATTGGCCTATTTGTTGAGGAGTTTCGTAAAATAGAGCTCGCTGTCACCATTTTATGAGAACAAAGTACCTCCATAATTTATTACAAAAAAAAAATAAGAAAAAGCAAATGAACCAGTAACAAAACTATAAGGTAATGTCAACGAAACTCTTAAGAGATGGGAGCTTTTGGATTGTTGGTTATTAAATTATTTATTGTATGAAAACCGGGCGCCCTAGAATATTTTTTGAGTTTTGAATTTTTGTCCTCCGCATATTATTATCTTAATAACCCGTTATCCGATTTAACATATACTTACCAGGAAATTTCTCAAGTTCAAGTTATCGATTTACCAAATTTCAGTTCGGAAACAGTTCTAAAGTTATGGCCTGACAAACATAGATAGGTACATTTCCTCCTTAAATTTAAGAGCTTTGCTCTTGTCGAGGCAGGTGTAAGCTATCCTCCAATTGAGTCATTCCAGTCCTCCTTGGCTTATTTTTATACTAAATGACAGTGACCTTCTCTTTTATCAGGCTCATGTAACTTGATCATGGCCTTCCTTTTCCTCGCTTTCCTTCAATGATATTCTTTATATAGCGGTCGTTTATGATGTTTATGATACCTCTACGGTTTTCTATACTTAATCATAAGTAAAATCCTTTCCTCTTTTTACTCGCTCTAGGACCTCTTCGTTTGTAATTTTTTCCGTCCAACAATTTTTCTCCATCCTCCATCGCATTTTAAAATGTAGACAAATCTCAGACTTAGTAGGTGGTCCTACTGGAAAGAAGTCAGACATTTGTAACACTTACGGCCGGTTTGCTGAAAGCCCGATCAAAACTAATCGCATGTCAAGTCACCTATTGTTACTTATTTAGCTATCTCTATCTAATTCGATGTAATAGCTGAAATGGCGAGTGACTTGACATCCGATTAGTTTAATCGAGCTTTCAGAAACCGGCCGATATTGTATCTGAAAGTATATTTAGTAGTTAGTTTGGTGTCGAGTTAAACTTTTATTTCGTATTGCAGTGTCTCCAGTCCCACTTCCTGTACAAGCGCGCGGCGCTCCGAGTGTGAGACCCTCGCTTCTACGAGGACGTGGATTGGGACGACTGGAACAATCGGCAGATGCAGCACATTGATTTAATTTCGCATTCTCTCCAATTCATTATTTATATTATGATTTAACCCGGCCCTTTAGAAAATTTAACTGAGATGACTCTCATTTGTGTCAAATTTTCTAAAAGTTAAGCGGGCCACACACCTCCAGTTAAGACTGGGCGAGTCTGATGTCAGGCTCGCCCGCGCTGACTGAAGGTGTGTGGCCCGCAACGAAAACCCAACGGACCCTGGCTGTTCTTACCGGATTCAGAATGTCGTTAGGTATTAAGTACTACTTACGTAAGTTAGTTTAACTGTGTTAGTGTAAGTTTAGGTATAAAGACATCAAATACTTTAATAGGTTTAGGATAAGTTCTCTTCTAGGAAATAAACTTTAGACAATAAGATGTAAATAAAAACTAACAATAATGAAACCAAGTTTTATTTTTTAAATCATAGAATTGAACGATTTACAATAGGTAGTAAAATGTTGACCCAGTTTGTTTCATTTTATCACAAATAGACGATGTGCAAAACAATCTAAAGGTAGATATTAATTGGCGACGTTATACCTACAAGAATGATGTGGCTATGAAGCGTGCCTTATGTAGATACTTTATAATGCGATAAAAATAAAACATTTTTCCTAAAAGCTGAAATTATAGTCAGAAAGCCACCACTTGTTTAATTGCTGCAGGATTCTAGATGGATGGCAAAAATCTAGACTCTTGGCACTTATAAGACTTAAAGCTAGCTAGCTAGTAAGAGTATTCTCTTATCTGTGGTATAGTTACCTAAGCCATCTTCTTGACAAATACATAATAGGTATTCGTTTTTGTAATATTCACTTGAACGTTTAACAGTTCGCGTGTATTATTAGCATCTTATGTATACGATATTTTTACTGGTTCCTATAATCTACACTATCTACATCTACATCTACACTAATATTATAAAGAGGAAAGATTTGTATTTTTGTATGTGTGTATTTTTGTATGTAACGAATAGGCTCAAAAACTACTGGTCCGATTTCAAAAATTCTTTCACCATTAGAATGCTACATTATCCCTGGGTAACATAGGCTATATTATATTTTCAAAAAAACAGGGATCCTTACTAAAACTCCAATAATGTAACCCAAGGTAGAAAACAAAAACCTTACATCGCGTGCGCTGCAAAAACTATTGATGATAGAACAAAATAATGCACTACGATTTTGTAGAACACGTCATCATCTGCAAAAAATGTCGCGACAGCATATGTCTAACTATTATGGTTATGTCACAATAAGTGTTCTTTTATAATAAAAATTTAATTGAAATGCCGCCGCTAGAAAAGGGTCTTTATTTGTACCTTGGTATTAATCCTTATCCAAATAATTATCATTTCCCATTTAAGATGGTTCCAATACCTATAGATTACTTCTTAAATTTTTCAAATCGGACATTCCATTAAAAAGATATGACGAAATTAAAAATGTTAACGGGTCCACGGGTCACGCACGGGGTGCGATTTCACTCACTCAAGGAGATGGGCGTGAAAAAGTATGAAAAAGTAGACGAGAGGCTCGAACCCACGGTCTAAGTTTATCCTAAAATGTTCAAAAAAATTATGACCATGCGAAGCTGGGACAGGCCGCTAGTAATAATATAATATGACAAAGTGATATAAAAAACAAGGCATTAAATTGTCGTTCCTTCTTCAAATTGCATTTTCACTCATATTTTTCTATATGCGGTGCGCGGGGCCCTTAATAGTGTGTAAGTACCTACCTACCAGTATTCTCTTATCTGTGGTACCTATTCATTTTGTACGTTTATCGACTAGGGAGAGACGACCTAGGAAGAGAAGCATTTACCTTGCCGTAACACAGTTTTTAACTAGCACGGAAGGTAATGTTCCGAAGCCATAGAGTTTGCCAGTTGCCATATTAAACAAATCGTTAGATCTAAGAAAATGTATGGCTCTAGGTACATTTTTTTTTTTGTTGGAAATAAACATTATCTTATCTTATCCCTTGGCAGTTGCCTACATAATTATTACATAACGGAGTAATGGATAATTCGGCCTGTACTAATGACCACAAGAAAGTAACGTTAGCGCTTGCAGAAATTACTTCTTAATAACTTCTAAAACCAAGGTAGGCGACTGACAATAGGTATTTATAATTAAACAAACATAAATCGATTAAATTAGTAAGAAAAGTTAAAATTCTCGATTAACGACAAGACCCAAAATCCGGTGAATAGTCGGAAATGTTACTTAATTTTGCAAAATTATGCAAATCATTTTTTTTTTCGCTCCTCTCGGAGCAGGCTCTAATTCTGAGACCATACCGCCTAGTCTTACGTTTTGTTTTTTTCCTTTTGTTTATTTTTGAAGTTTTTGTCTTGCGTGATTTTTTTTATGTAGTGATCGTATCAATTACTGATACACATCTGAATGAAATAAGCAACTCTTTTACAATGAGGCAAATAAATACATTTCATTTCAAATAACAACTTCAGTTTGGGAGCCAATAATGTACTGCCAAATAATGTACACCCACTTTAATGTACAGCCACTTTAGTACCGTCGCGTCGAGTCGGATAGGTTAGGTTATGTTGAAACATATTCGACAGCCTTCACAGCTCAGTTGGTAGTAGCTCTGCCTTCTGAGCCGTAGGCCGTGGGTTCAATTCCCACTGAGAACAAACATTTGTGTGATGAACATTGATGTTTGTTCTCTGTCTGGGTGTTATATAATATTATAAGTATGTATTTACAAAAAAAAAGTATATATGTATTAAGTATATCAGCTATCTGGTTTCCATATTACAAGCTTTGGCTTAGTTTGGGGCTAGATAGTGCTGTGTGGAAAGTCCACCAATATTTATTATTTATTATTTATATATAAGTGCCGCGGCGGCAGCGGCCGCCGAAGTGACAGAAATTATTTTTTACGGTCTTAAAGTGGCTTCCAATTATCATGTACATTATCATGCTGTATATTAACTGGCTGCACATTAACTACACGTGACAATATTGCACATCCAGTTATTGCACACCCCAATAATGTTTACCCAGATAAAACGAATCCAAAAAGTACCAAAGTGGATTCCAATCATGCTGTACACTATCATGTCATGCAATAACCGGACTCTTTAGTTTGATAAAAGGTAGGTACATAGATGTCGTTTCCCTGGGGTGCCAATAATGTACAACCATGGATTGTACAGCCGTGGAAAACACAGCCTGGAATTGATGTACAATTTGGTCGCGAATTCCATGGCTGTTTAATCCAAGGGTGTACATTCCAAGCCGTACAAATTCAGCACACCTTTAGAAAGCACAACCCCATAAAACGCAGCCAAAATTTTTATGCCAAAACTTAGGCTTTGTTTACACTCGTCAATTATTTACTCACTCACTTGTTGATCCGACTCAGATTGGTTAGGTTATGTTAAAACATATAAATTACGTACGAGACGAGCGAGCAAAGCGTGCGTGCCGAGGCAGCGGCCGCCAAAGTTCCAAAATTTTTTTTCTTTTCTTACTCAATAATCTCTGAATAATTGTCTTATTTTATATATTTTTACATTATTTTAATCTGTGCTACTTGCCTAATTGAGAATGGGATAGTACAATACTTACTGTGTAGTGCATCTAAACAGAGCATAGGCTTTCGACCAATCAGAGCAGTGGTCACAAAATCCATGGTCGTGTAATCCTAGCTGTACAATCCCGATTGTGCTGGGAAAGCACAGCCTGGAAAACACGGCCCGGATTTCATGTACATTTTGTACATTAATTCCTGGGCTGTGTCGTACATTATCGTACATGTCGTACATGGTCGTACATTAAACGGACACGTTTCCCTGTACGCTGTACCTATTGATTTTGTTTGTTTGCCCATTTTAAGTTCTGCCCTTCTTTTGATTTCAAGTTTTCCGCGAGTCATCCAGAATTTTAATTTTTTTAAGCATATTTGTGTTATTTTTATTTGAGATGAAGTTATCCTCTTACCGCTATAGTTGTTTTTTATTTTTTAAACTTGCATTTCTAATTTTCAATTGCGTGAGCTTATTTCCCTTCCCCGAAGCCAATCAATATGGATTCCTTTTTTAATTCACGTAAGTAGTCAGCTACATAAAACAAAATTAATAAGGTAATATTTAGGTAGGTAATCGTAAATTTTGAGATTACAATAAAATATAGATCCTACCTATGTATTTTTACAGGTATAGGTAGGTACCTACCTAAAATACCTAATAAAGGTACCTAGGTACTATTCAACACACTTATTTATTTATACACCAATATTTATTTATTTATTTATTTATTTAGGTACTTACTAGGTAGGGTTGCCTTGCCATACGTCCCGTATATACGGGACTGTCACCGTATTTAACCATCCCGTCCCGTATTACATGTCCCGTATTTGATCCGTATTTCGACAAAATACGGAAATAGAGGTGAGTGGCGCGGGCGCCGGCCTGGCCGGCGTGTACGTAAGTTAAAAATTTAGATTAAAAACCTTGATTCAATAATTTAGATTTATTAATTTAATTTATTTTATACTTTTGATACGGTTCAAAGTCAAAGTCAAAGTCAAAATGTAGTATTTATTCAATAAAATCACAAGGATCACTTTGAAACGTCTTAAAGCTAAGTGACTCTAGGTGCCAGTTCCACGCGACCAAAGCCTAGAAGAACAGGCAACAAACTTACGGCTTGGTTCCTACCGTTCTTTTGTATGATTCTTTTACAATGTAATAATATAATATATTATTGAAGTTTAGTGAGGCGTAGGCATACAGAAAAAGGTAAACATAATCAAATTTATAAGACAGCACACGCTACGCCTCAAACAGATAATACCTAATGCATATATACCTACAATCTATTATTTCAGAGAAAAATAAAAAAAAACACACAATAGTAGGTACAGTACAGACATTGCAGACATGTTAGCTGCCGTTGGGCAGAGCGACCGGGACATCGGGCCACGCATTTTTATCAACAATATAGCTATCTAAAGTATAATAAGCTTTCCTTATTAGATTATTCTTAATGTACACTCTCAGACAAAATAAAAAGTACTTACTTACTTTTTTATTTGGTCTGAGTGTACACTTTAAATTTTCTAATAGGAAGCCCAGTGGCACTTTCTGGAAGTTTATTATAGAAGCGAACAGGAATCGCGTTCAAGAGTAAGGCCCCTGCCCATAAACGAGCCATTTACCTTTTGAAGTCGAAATTTAGGTATACATAATTTGTTTTTATTTCTAGTGTTAACGTTATGTGCATCACTCTTTTTCTTAAGGCGAATGGCTACCCCGATACTAGCGCCACTATGTAGTGGCGCTAGTATTGGTAATATATGTATATTATTTAATCATTTTGTTATACAAAGGAATTATCAAAAATTCAAACCGCGCGTAGACGATACCTATTACAAGCTTTTTTTAATGTGTCTGTAATAGTTTTCAAAGTCAAAATGTATTTATTCAATAAAATCACAAGGATCACTTTGAAATTTTGTTTCGTGTTACTCAGTCAGATACCTTGTTGCCACCAATAGGAACTAAACTCTTGAAACAAGTATCTGCCTAAATAATTGATCGAGTGAGCGAAGCGAACGAAGATCTTAGTTTCAACTTGGGCGATTTGGCATTTTATGTATGTATGTATGTATGTATGTATGTATGTTTGTCTGGCGATAACTTTAGAACCGTTGATCCAATCTGCATTAAATTTGATATTTCGATAGCTTGTACTTGAGAAATTTACTGGTAAGTATATGAGTGAAATCGGATGAAGGGTTTTTGAGATATGGGGTTTTTTAAGAGGGCAAAAATAAAAAAAGTTACATAAAAAAATCAAGTTACATGTCATATGAAAGGGCTTTGTTTGGACCTTCCAAAACAATTTTTACTTTTTTTTTGGGACGCTCTGTTTTCGAGATAAAACTTAAAAAGTTAAATTAAGATAACCAGCGATCCAAGAGCTCCCATCTCTAAGAGTTTCGTTGACATCAAGGTTTTTCTACTGGTCGGCCAGTTCCTTTGCTTTTTCTTAATTTTTTTTCTTGAAATAAATTAAGGAGGTACTCAGTTTTCATAAAATGGTGACGACGGCCAGGTCTGATGATGGAGCCAAGGTCTGTTCAACGGAACTCTTCAATAAATAGGCCAATAGAGTTGAAACTTGGTTACCTTACCAAGTTAGTAGGCGGTAGTCAGAAAAAAGTCCAAAGATAATGTTTGGACTTGCCTCTGACTACTATCTGCTCAAAGTTTTGATGCGTTCGTCGGTCGC
Source organism: Chloroclysta siterata (assembly GCA_932294275.1). Classification (NCBI taxonomy): domain Eukaryota; kingdom Metazoa; phylum Arthropoda; class Insecta; order Lepidoptera; family Geometridae; genus Chloroclysta; species Chloroclysta siterata. Next base: position 8,680,263 of record OW028595.1, read on the forward strand.
ATCACGAGATCTCAGTTCGGGGCGAACTACTAGTAATAATATGTTAGAAAATACAGAGTTTGTCTCTCACTATGTACACATGCGTGCTATGTAGGTAGGTGGTAGCGTGGTTGAAAAGCCGGCCGCGTGTCGGCGTTGAATGTTTGGGCATCGGAAGAGAAAACGTCCCGTATTGCTTCCTGGAAGTTATGGCAACCCTACTACCTACCTATGTAACTAGCTACTATACCTATGGTACCGAAACAAATGCAAATGATAGGTACCTACTACAACTTGATTGTTGATCGAAGAGGTACAAGAATAAATGCCAACATAGGTATGAAATGATAAGAACTTTGATCTGCTTTGTGCCTCGTAAATGTAGAAATGAGATCATTGCTCCACCCATGAACGGTGAACCATGGCATGTGGTAGCGATGGATTTAGATAGAACTACGATAGGAGATAAATCATGGGCGGATTCCGAAGAGGCTGCTGTACGTATTAAAAAGCAGGAGGCCAAATTAAAAATATCTACAATCATTAAATAAATAGACGTACATACCTACCATAGGAATGTAAGTACCTAGTTACCTAGGTAGGTACGTTAAATTTACAGCAACACTTGCGAAATAGTCAACCGCCTCCTCTTTTACCAACATAATGCTTTGGATGACTTATGAGAAAATAAACTTGTTTGCAGGCTGGGTTGGTGGAGGTGCTGGTCCGCAAGTTCCGTCTGCTGGGCTTGTCCGGCGGCGCGTACTTGGTGAGCGCCGTGACGCTGCACGCCGCTTGGCTGCTGCAGTGCTGGCAGCACCCGCACGTCTCCACGCCCACGCTGCTGTTCCTGTTCACCGTGCATCGCTGTTGTAAGTACTAGTTCCTCTTCATTGCATTGCTGCTGTACTGTAAATAGTTCCCTTCACGTAAAACGTAAACAAAGCTTGGACTAAACGAATGGTTAGCCTTTCCCGCACTGGTTTTTACACTCTGATCACTACTGTAGTTACTTACCTTCTTATGCAAGTTTACTGATATTTGCTAATATTGAGCAGTGTCTGCTCCAGTCTTTTTAAGTTTTTTTTTAAACGGTTAGGTACTGTATTATATAAACACCTGCATGTAGCCGACCCTTCATAAGTTTTTAAACACCCTTTTTGAAGAACTCCTTAGTTATAAGGAAAAACCTTAGCAGGGACATCATTCAAACTTTAGTTTGGCCTTAGTTTCTGACTACCTTCTACTAACTTGACATAGCTGGGCATTAACTCGTTAATCGGTTTTTCGTTAATTAACGAAGTTAACATTTTGATTAACGGATTAACTTTTAAAAATCGTTAATGCAATGCCTAATAGTTAGTATACCCTCAAGCGCTGCAGTTGAACGTCTTTTTTCTACGGGTAAAGACATTTTAACACCAAAACGAGCCTCGCTTTCAGACGAGAACTTCAACATGTTAATGTTCATGAAGGGGAATATGCACCTTTTGAATTATACAAGAATTTTGTTTTGTTCCTGTTAACTTCCAGAACCTAAACCAACAGGTTTTATAAGTTCACTAACGCAACGATATAAAGATGCAATTTTACTCATATTAACGGATTAACGATTAACGTTAACTTGCGTTAATTCTTCCGACATGTAACACTTTAACGTATAACGAAGCTAACTTTTTTTGTAGCGGATTAACGAAGTTAACTATTTGATTATCGGTGCCCGGCTATGAAACTTGATATGGTAACCAAGTATCAGCTAGCTATTTTTCAAGGAGTTCTGTTGAGCAAATCTTTACTCTATCATTAAACTAGTTGTAACCATTTTATAACTACTAAGAAACTACTTCTCGATATATAGTACTGTAAATATTGACATGGCATTAATTTATTATTATTATTTAGTAAGTAATTATTTGGTAAGTATGTCACAGGTCACACTAGAAACAAAAATATCCTCAAGCATGGTAGATAGATACCCTCTCGCATATACCAAGAGTACTTTTGAGTACACATACCCAAGATTATTTGAATGTCTTAGTCAGAGGTCTTCTTCCTTCCTCAGCTTCTATCTTATCCCGCTTCATGTAGGGTTGGCACAATAGTTTTTTTCTCTCCACTTCTTACATATTTTCGATGGTTATGATAACACGAGTCTCTCAAGAGACTCGTGTTATCAGAATCATCACATATACCTACCTTCACCCCCACTCATGAACATGACCCATACACACATTGAGACTTTCCCTGTCTCATCCTCACAAACTTTTAACTCAACACTACTGAACAAGTCTGTAATCTGTTATAAAATAAGTACCTAGCATAATCTACTTTTACACCCCCATTTTGTTTGTTTCTCTCTGTACCAATCTAGGGCTCGTCCGGGGAAGTACTACCACCACGCCTTTTTCTGCCGCCAAGCAGCGTTGCTGTGTTTCGGTTTGAAGAGTGTGGTCGCCGGTGTAATTACAGGCACATGAGGCTTAACATGCCTCAAGCTGATGGACGCAGGGCAGTGCATCGTAGGGCACGTTCCTATTAGGGCATGCAGTATCGATACTTTTCTCAGTACCGGTAATTTTCGGCCGATACTGGCTCAGTACCGGTAATTCCCGGTACTTTCGATACTTTCGATACTGAGCTAATTATCTTAAATTAACTAACTGTATAGCTGTAAAATGAAACAAAAACTGTAGTACATAAAATAACTTAAGATTATTAGCTTTTTTATATGATTTAGAACAATAATATCACTTGCACACAACAATCAGAACAGGTGAGATCAAGCTAAATAGAATAAACATCAAATGAATCAACAACTGGAATGAACTGTAACAAACTATGTTATCTAACTAAATCAATAATTCATATGTAGGTATTTATTTAGAACAGAAGTACCAAGTGTAGTTATTATATCTTTTTTATACTACCCCCATTTTATTTATATGTTTATTGGTTGTCACAATCCAAAATTTGGTTATTGTAGTATTTCCGGTTTTAAAGTAAACGTGCGATCATCAAATAATTGTTTGATGACATGAAAATAAATCCCTATCCTAAACCTACGACTGTAAAGAAGTAGGCCACAGAATTCAAACCTGACTAAAGACTGACTGAGATGCTCTAGGTCTGGTCGGCCTCAGACGTCTACGACTAAGGAAAACAATGAAAACGTGTGTAATCTGATTAGGGAAGATCGAAGACTGATCATCAAGAAGATTGCACACACTTCGATCTCCTATGAACATACAAAAAACATAATTGTCAATTAACTTGGATTTTCTAAGGTTTTAGCTAGGTTGGTCCCATGTTGCTCTCAGATGAGCAAAAGCGCGTTGAGCTCACAAAATCTTGCGACTGTATTGTCACGTTTGAGGCTGAGCCTCAAGATTTTTATAGCAGATTAGATAACAGATGTAATCTGAGTTCACCACTGTGGAAAAGGGTGAGATGCTAAGGGTGAGATGTCATCATGGTGGACCACCTCGCTAAGGGCGAAACCATTAGCTCGGCATATTACTTAACCCTTTTGCGTCGTTCGTTAGAAGAAATTAAAGAGAAATGCCCAAGATACTGAGATAGAAAATCTTGTTTAATCTGGATGGATTGAATCCATGCCTCAAATTCTAGATTGTGGTTTCTACGTAGCTTAATCTCCTGATTCGACCTTGACTTTTAGATTTTTATCTGTTCCCAAACCTCAAAAAACAAGTCGGCGGCCAAAAATTTTCATCGAATGAAGAGGTCGAAGAATGTGTAATTGGATATTCTATTCATTTATTTTAGGAAGCCAATTAGCGATCCTCACGTATGGTTACAGAGTAGATGAGAAAAAAAAATCGCAAACAAACATTAACAGCCTTACTTATAAATGGAAGGAGTACTTTTATTAAATATTTTTTTTTGTTGGTATTGAACTTTGTTTTCTTGGTTAGGTCGCAAAATTTTCCACCCACATGCAAACATCAATCAGAACGAGCTAAGATCAATCAAATAATCATAAAAAAATCAACACAAACTACGTATCTAATCGTAATACTTAAAATTGTATGGATTTAATTAGAAGGTTGTTAAATCTAGGTTTATAATTCGATAAAACATAGATCTAAATAGAAAAGTGAAACTGAACGCAGTGCTAGTGTTTATTTATGGAAATTGATGTATATCGTACGAGAAAACATCGACAGTTTATGAGTGATATCGAGTATCGAAAGTATCGAAAGTACCGGTACTTGCTTTGTGGAGTACCGGTACTGATCAGTATCGAAATTACCGGGAATTTCGATACTGATCAGTACCGGGAGCATGCCCTAGTTCCTATCGTGCGTGACTTACGAGGCAATGCTTTGTTATAGGTGATGGTTACCACTTAACATCAGGTGGGCCATCTGCTTGTTCCATCAGTTGGTGGTATAAAAAAAAAAAAAAAACTACTTTGTGTGCACCTTCCAATTATGTACTATCGGTACTTTTTCATATCCATGAGTGGGGCACCAGTCTCATAAAACAGGTTTTTGTAATACCCTTAACATTTCCCATTACCACATTACTTATTTGTCTGAGAAAATAAGAGTTTATTATTATTATTATTTGAGTCAAGCTACTCTATACAAACATCTCTGTCAATTTTACCATCATTCTGTACTATTTAACCGGTTTACCGATAATTGGTGATTATGGGTTAATTAGAGGTATGTCCAAATATTACTTTTGGCACATACCAACATTTTGCAGTAGTTCGTATTCCATACTTGACAGGATGCCGGAAACGGAAGGATCAGGTGTCCTCAATATATTATACACTAGCGGCCTGTCCCAGCTTCGCATGGGTGGTCATAAATTTTATGAACATTTTAGGATAAACTTAGACCGTGGGTTCGAGCCTCGCGTCTACTTATTTCATACATTTGCACGTCCTTCTCCTTGAGTGAGTGAAATCGCACCCCGTGCGTGTACCGTGGACCCGTTAACATTTTTAATTTCGTCATATCTTTTGAATGGAATGTCCGATTTGAAAAATTTAAGAAGAAATCTATAGGTATTGAAACCGTCTTAATTATGAAATGATTTATTTGGATAAGGATTAATACCAAGGTACAAATAAAGACCCTTTTCTAGCGGCGGCATTTCAATTATTTTTTTATAATAAAAGAACACTTATTGTGACATAACTATAATAGTTAGACTTATGCTGTCGCGACATTTTTTGTAGATGATGACGTGTTCTACAAAATCGTAGTACATTGTTTTGTTCTATCATCAATAGTTTTCGCAGCGCACGCGATGTAAGGTTTTTGTTTTCCACCTTGGGTTACATTATTGGAGTTTTAGTAAGGATCCCTGATTTTTTTGAAAATAAATATAGCCTATGTTACTCAGGGATAATGTAGCATTCTAATGGTGAAAGAATTTTTGAAATCGGACCAGTAGTTTTTGAGCCTATTCGTTACATACAAAAATACAAATCTTTCCTCTTTATAATATTAGTGTAGATTATATGCGAAATGGAGGTCTTAGGTCCGTAGAGCATCCTGTGTTTTTTTTAGTTAGTCAACTCCAAAGTTGAGTTGAACTATTGCTCTGTATTGCAGTGTCTCCGTGGTACTACTTCCTGTACAAGCGCGCGACGCTCCGAGTGAGCGACCCTCGCTTCTACGAGGACGTCGACTGGATCAACCGGCAGATGCAAGCACATTTATTTAATTTCGCATTATTTATTGCTTAAATTATGATTTAACCTGGCCTTTTAGAAAATTTAACTGAGATGACTCTCATTTGTGTCAAATTTTCTAAAAGTTAAGCGGGCCACACACCTCCAGTTAGGACTGGGCGAGTCTGATGTCAGGCTCGCTTGCGCTGACTGAAGGTGTGTGGCCCGCAACGAAAACCCAACGGACCCTGGCTGTTCTTACCGGATTCAGAATGTCGTTAGATATTATGTACTACTTAAGTTAGTTTAAGTGTGTTTGTGTTTAGGCATAAGAGACATCAAATACTTTAATAAGATTAGTTTAAGTTCTCCTCTAGGAATAAACTTTAGACATTAAGATGTAAATAGAAACAAACAATAATGAAATATGAAGTTTTATTTTCGATAACAATATGGGAAATCAGAGCACTTTATACAAAATTGAAGTATTTACCGACATTTATGTATGTAGATAGCATTTCAACAAAATGTGATATTGCACAAAGTCAACTTACGAATATACATTATGTCCCTTTGGCTTCCGCGTCTCTCGCCATATTCTTACATAATAACGCATTGTAGCTATTCTAGCATGTCGCTGTTTTAATGGAAATAATTTGTACTATCGCGTATTACAGTCAAAACCTTACAATTTACAAGATTTAAAAAGTATCTAATTTTAAAATAGCACACCTGATAGCATCTTGTTTTATTCTAGTTACGTTTGTATAGTATGTAGAGCTTTTCCTTAGAAGTTCGCGCGGCACAACGGACAAGTCATCTTGCCACTGGACAGGAACCATTTTCTCTGAAAAATAAATATATTTTTATCGATACTATCCATATTGGAGAGATTTCGATGGTTATACACCATACATACGACGATAAGTTGCCACGGAGTTCTTTGCTCGCTTCGCTTAGTCTTTTAGTAGTGATTTTGTAGTCGATTCGGTACTTTTTTTTGTTATGGCTCTAGTTTTCAAATAAATGGTCTTGAATCAAAGTCATCTGGGGTCCCTAAGGCCCGCGGATCTCCGTAACTATGGATTCCAGATAATCCGTCTGTAGCTCAGTTTGTAGCTGCTGTTTAGTTACGCATTTGCTAATACTACTTTTTTTTTGTAGTGGCTTTATTCAAACATAATTTAAATTTAAGAATACAATAAACTACATTTTATGTAACTTGATATCCGCAACGAGGAAGACTTGAGAGGCGGCAGTAGCAGATGTAGCACACGGCTGTAGCAGATGAAGCACACGGCAGTAGCAGATGTAGCACACGGCAGTAGCAGATGTAGCACACGGCAGTAGCACTCACCAGACACACGTTGTGGAACTTGTTGCGGCAGGTGTGGCAGTGTACGCTCGGCAAGCGGCCCGTGGCGTGGTGCAGGCGGCAGTAGCAGATGTAGCACACGGCAGTAGCACTCACCAGACACACGTTGTGGAACTTGTTGCGGCAGGTGTGGCAGTGTACGCTCGGCAAGCGGCCCGTGGCGTGGTGCAGGCGGCAGTAGCAGATGTAGCACACGGCAGTAGCACTCACCAGACACACGTTGTGGAACTTGTTGCGGCAGGTGTGGCAGTGTACGCTCGGCAAGCGGCCCGTGGCGTGGTGCAGGCGGCAGTAGCAGATGTAGCACACGGCAGTAGCAGATGTAGCACACGGCAGTAGCAGATGTAGCACACGGCAGTAGCACTCACCAGACACACGTTGTGGAACTTGTTGCGGCAGGTGTGGCAGTGTACGCTCGGCAAGCGGCCCGTGGCGTGGTGCAGGCGGCAGTAGCAGATGTAGCACACGGCAGTAGCACTCACCAGACACACGTTGTGGAACTTGTTGCGGCAGGTGTGGCAGTGTACGCTCGGCAAGCGGCCCGTGGCGTGGTGCAGGCGGCAGTAGCAGATGTAGCACACGGCAGTAGCACTCACCAGACACACGTTGTGGAACTTGTTGCGGCAGGTGTGGCAGTGTACGCTCGGCAAGCGGCCCGTGGCGTGGTGCAGGCGGCAGTAGCAGATGTAGCACACGGCAGTAGCACTCACCAGACACACGTTGTGGAACTTGTTGCGGCAGGTGTGGCAGTGTACGCTCGGCAAGCGGCCCGTGGCGTGGTGCAGGCGGCAGTAGCAGATGTAGCACACGGCAGTAGCACTCACCAGACACACGTTGTGGAACTTGTTGCGGCAGGTGTGGCAGTGTACGCTCGGCAAGCGGCCCGTGGCGTGGTGCAGGCGGCAGTAGCAGATGTAGCACTGCGGCGCGCGCTCCATCTTGTTGTTGACGCTGACGGTCCACATCTTCAGCGCGTTCAGGATCGTGCCGTTCTGCGGACAGCCAACTTGCTTTACTACCATCGCATCGCTTCCATTGAACGTCTTAGGCGTGATTTAACCAAACTCTTGTGGACAAACTAATCGGGCATCGAAATTAACAATGTGTTTACGTTTCATGGATTTTTTTTATTTCATACTAGATGACCCTAGATGTACTTCGTATCACCTATCCTAACGACATTAAAACTCTCCCTTCGCTAAAATGGCTGAAAATATTGATCGGTAATGTCAGGCATTGCCATTTTCATTATTGCTATAGTCATAAATATTACTAAACGAAAACAAATAGTTGTTTACGAAGGGAGCAAACAACTATTTCAATGGCGAGAGTGTTTTTTGAATCCAGAAGCGTAGCGAAGGATCACATAGTCGCGAAGTCACGAAATGACTAAGTCACAAAGTGTCTAAGTCACAAAGTGTCTAAGTCACAAAGTGTCTAAGTCACGAAGTAACAAAGCCACGAAGTCACTAAGTCACGAAGTCACGAAGCTACGAAGTCCCGAAGTCAGGAAGTCACAAAGCCACGAAGCCCCGAAGTCAGGAAGTCACAAAGTCACGAAGTCTCGAAGTCACTAAAACACGAAGTCACGAAGTTACGAAGCCACAAAGTCACAAATTCACGAAGTCACGAAGATACGAAGTCAAGAAGTCACATAGTCACATAGTAGTCATAATCATGTATTCATTATACTTTTATTTATTTTCATAAAACTAAGCAATATCCGAATTTTATTAAAAATTTATGAGCAATGGTGGAAAGTTCGGTATCGGTATCTATCGCGTCTTCATACAAAACCCGCAATGAACACGGAACAAAAAAATAAAAAACGAAAAACTAAATATGGTATACAAAAACTCATACTTGGGGTACCGAAGGCACGAACGCAACAGGGGGTCTACTCTGAAAAACGATAAACGAAATTTCGTATTGGAATTTTAAGTTACACTCCTTAGGCCGTTTGTCCACCGCCGCCGTCACCGAACCGTCAACGAGAACGAGATTATTTCGGGCCGAGTTTAAGATGACGTGACGGCGATCGTTTGTCCACAGCGCCGATATATCGGTGGCTCAGTCCTACAGCTTTTTTGTGGGTGGTAGTCGCGTTTTAATTATTGCGTCGAGAATTACTCTAACGGGAGTGTTTTGGAACGCAACCTTAGTACATAGACATATTTGGGGTTACCACTTCATAACTCAAAATCTTACCAGAACATTAGTTGCATTCTGAATGCATCTAATCATGTATTCTTCTTCCTATATTAGCACAAATTGAAATTGATTGAGACGATGGTAACTTACTTAAGTAGTGTTGAAAGTAGCTTTAAAGTGTAGCTAATAAATTTAGCAACAAAATTTTTTTTTCTTTAGCTAACTATTTCGTAAATGTGGCTAGATCTAGCTAAAAATTGGCTAAAGTGGCAACACTGATTGCCGGCACAGGTCACGCCGATCTACTCGAAACTCGGCGGCCGGGATGACGGTGCTCAGGTGACGGACTTGCGGTGGACACGCGGCTATTAGTAGTCTATGTATCAGTACTTCGGCGCCGTCATCTCGTTCTCGTTGACGGTCCGGTGACGGCGGCGGTGGACAAACGGCCTTAGAGAGCAGGAAGAAAATTTTTTTGGACTGGCAAGATTATCTGACGGGGTGCCATAAATGGAGAAGAAGAAGTGGTTGTTTTACCGCGCAGTGTAACTTAAAATTCCAATACGAAATTTCGTTTATCGTTTTTCAGAGTAGACCCCCAGGCGCGGCAGCACGAGCGTACAGCGTGCAGAGTACAGAGCGCGGTACCTGGTAGCCGAGGTACATGAGGATCCAGTTGATGTTCCCGGCGGCGGCGTGCGGCGCGCACAGGCGCGGCAGCACGAGCGGGTGCTGCGGCGCCAGCGTCACCACCAGCTCGATGCCCTTCTCGTCCACCGACAGCACGCAGCGCACCTCGTGCGACGACCGGTTTATCGTCACCTGCCACACGTCACATACGTATCGGCACTATTTATTGTACGTGCGCCGGCGGCATGCGTGGAGGCTGCCTCGTACCTTTTTTTTTTACTGAATATTTTATTGTTTTGTTATTTAAACAATAACTAGTGGTTCGCCCCGAACTGAGATCTCGTGATGCGACCCGACGAATGAACGAAAACTTTGAGAAGGTGGTAGTCAGAGGCAAGTCCACACATTAGGTTTGGACTTTTTTCTGACTACCGCCTGCTAACTTGGTACGGTAACCAGTTTCAACTCTATTGGCCTATTTATTGAAGAGTTCCGTTGAACAGACCTTGGCTACATCATCAGACCTGGTCGTTGTCACCATTTTATGAGAACTGAGTACCTTCTTAATTTATTTCAAGAAAAAAAAATAAGAAAAAGCAAAGGAACTGAGCGACCAGTGTAACGATACGTTATTTTAATTAAAACTTAATTCAATTATAAATAGACAAACCGTCGCAATCTTTTATATACAACGTGTTTATTAAGAGTTGTAGGGATCCGAAAGCAGGATATTCTACCGGTCATAACGAACAACTTTTGTTCTACGACTTTTAAAATTTCAAAGTTTTTCATTCATCAAATGCCTCTTAAACTTTTATCTAAAATGAATCTAAACGCATCATGAGGCAGCCCTATTTACAGCTGTTCTTTGACCTCTAGTTGTCAATTGTAGATAAAATAGGTAACAGAACTGCCACCAATTACCTAGTAATGTGCCTACCTAATAATGATGTTGCTGTTTTTAAAAATCTTGGTATGTAAAAGAAATATTTTCGCGACTGCAATCCCTAGTCACGGTAAACATTCTCTGAGATCTTTGGTACTAATACCTATTCAGTAACTAGGTACCTACGTGGCTACGTACTCAATATTTAATAGAATATTTATTTTTGTTTGATTACTAGATGTCGTAAAGCAATGTTTATGATATTCATAGTTCTTTAAATTGTAACATGTTACTTTACCACCATGGTTCATTGACACCACAAAATTATTCAACTGCAATTTTGGGAAGTGTCTAGTCTGTCCTATTTATTCTTTGACATACCTGTCTGTCATTGGTTGCATTTAAAAACGCATATCCAATCAGGACGGCCGACGGCCGCCGATCAGTGTTACCATTTGTGGCAGATTTCTGCCATTTGGCAGATTTTAAATATTTCAAGAAAAATCTTATTAGTTTGAATTTTTAATGAAATAATATTTATAATTTATTTATTTTTTACCGAACTGGAAACTTCTTATTCTTTTTTACCTTTATTGATTTGGTTTCTAAACAACTTCTATCTCGTTTTAGATAACTGCAAACCGTTACAAACGATCAAAAGATAGTAACTGAATGTAATGTAGGTATTTAATTTATTCCGTAGCCACGAAGGAGATGGTATGAAGTCATATTTTTGGTATTTTTATCGTCAAGCTTGGTAGATTTTGACAGATTTTTTGGCAGGTGTGTGGTAGAACCGCCACTTTTGAGATGGTCACCCTGTTTGTGTTTACATGCGTTGTTGTACATTGTTTTGTTGAGAAAATGTCATCAAACGTGATAAAATGGTGATTGTTATGTAAAAAGCCGTCGTCAGTCAGTGTGTGTATGAGCAGTGCCTACGAGGTAATGGTTTAGTGTGAAGTTTGAAGCCTGTGTCGTGCGAAATCTCGCAAACTTACCAAAATCCAGTTTTATCCAGTGTTATTATAGCCAGTAAATAATGACAAAATCCATAGGAACCAGTAAAAATATCGTGTCAGGGGATTGGCGGCGTACCTACCTACCTACCGAAAGGTAAGTATTTCAAATTATCTCGTAGGTTATCGTTGTTTTTTTCTTTCCTAGATAGAAGCGCGCGTGCGTGTGACCTTGACACGTACACAGAAAGGGCTGTTGCAAATTTCTGAGAAAATATTAATTTTACTTTTCTATGGGAATTTCGAAAACGATGTATCCAACCGTTGCACACGTCAAAGTATTCCAGTGCTTGGTCTAAATACACGCTCTTTGTTTTCCTACATAACTTCATCAACACGTTGTATACGTAGTTACGGCCGAGGCAATGCGCTCGCGCCTAACGGGACCGGTTTCTCAAATGTACTTGCGGCGGAGCCCACTTGCGCTGCGACCGACGACTGCCAGTCCACAACACACTGCAAAGGCTATTGCACGTCCGTTTGTGCTGCGCTCGCTCTCTATAACTACTCAAATATAACGGTCAACCTGGTATCTACTGGATTTTTCCGTAGCCCACTACTTGATATATTCATTTAAACTCTGTGTTCCCACCTCTGGGTAAGCTGTGCATTATTACTAAATAGATTGTAGCTGTGCTTTAACTTAACCGTAATTTGTAATTGTAACGACGACGCGTCCTCGCGTCCTTTTGTTTTCAAATACCTAACGGCTGCCTATGACCAGTCCAAATAGATGTTTGCTAGAATAAGTATAACTTAGGCTTATGTTAGCTGCTGCTACTATAAATGCTTGGCCGTCTCGATATTCCTTTCCCTTGTTTTCTATTAGCACGTAAATTCATTTTCGTATCACTTACTTAGCTTCCCTTTATTAATAAAACCATGTAACTGTTTCTTTTTATTTTAAACTTAGCTTCATCTTTTAAATTGTAAATGCCACCTTGATTTCTTTTCCCCTTGGGGTAGCTAAACTGTTTTCGGGGTACTGTATGATCCCTAAGCTTTCTTCTGAAACCCCTTCACTGAGTGATGCTAATGCCTGAGTGTTTGCGTTTCCAGGAACACCCTCCGGGTTCACTGAACAGCCTATTGTTTCGCTGGACGCGGACAATAGAAGCCGAATCCTGAACTACTTACCCTGGCTACGCTACCTACTCCTGGACGCAGCACAACGCCGGCAATCCCTGTGGAGACGTGTGGACGAAGAAGCCAAAGGAGAGTGCGGTATTTCCGAAGCGTAACGGTGTGGAATTTGACCTAGGCGTCCCTACCTGACCTGCGACCCCTTATTTTTTAATATACTTGTAAAAATACAAATTTCTATTTTATTTTCTCACCTGGTCTTGTCCCTAACGTGACACCAGGAGAAAAACCTTGATATCAACGAAATTCCTAGAGATGGGAGCTCTTGGATCGTTGGTTATCTTAATTTAACTTTTTTGTTGTATCTCAAAAACCGAGCGTCCCAGAAAAAAAGTAAAAATTTATTTGGAATGTCCAAACAAAGCCCTTTCATATGACATGTAACTTGATTTTTTTATGTAACTTTTTTTTTTCTCCTTCAATAAATCCCATACCTTAATAACCCTTCATCCGATTTTACTCATATACTTACCAGTAAATTTCCCAAGCCTGACAAACATACATAAAATGCCAAATCGCCCAAGTTGAAACTAAGATCTTCGTTCGCTTCCCTCACTCGATCAAAAAATACGTTGAAATAAAAAAGCCCAGACTTTGTTTCCAAGTCCTGTTTAAATTGATTATCATCCAGATCCACAGCCCGACTTCCCCACTACTGGGTATAGGCCTCTTTTTGTATTTGGTACCGTCTACGGTCCCGTGGTAGTCTCTTCCGGCTCTCGGCCACGATGCTCTTTACTTCAACTGTCCACAGCCCGTCCTCACCGTCACTCGCGTGTGACCGTCCACGTATCGGCACCGTAAGTCATGGTGGGCAAAGAGAGAATCGGGTCGGGAGAATCGAGAAGATTAGGTGATACGAAATGAAATATCACCTCGGTGTCTTCAATTTCCGAGCTTTTCTTTTGTAGCAGAGCGAACTCCTCCTTAACAACGTGCGGCGTTATGTATCTGAAAGAAGAAAACGTAAATTTTAATAATTTAAGTAATAAATATTAGTGGACATCTTAATGAATATCGCGACGGAAAACAATGCGCCTCAAACACAGCGCATCTTTTCCTCACCGGAATCGGTCCTGCTACAAATGTTATACAGCGCCGCACGGCAGCGTGCAGTGGGAGCTAGGCTCGTGTTACCTGCGCGTGATGTTACACAGCGCCGCACGGCAGCGTGCAGTGGGAGCTAGTCTCGCGTTACCTGCGCGTGATGTTGTCTAGGATGTGCGCGTGCGTGTGGTGCGCGGCGCCGCGCCAGCCCCGCACGGCAGCCGCGCCCGCGCCGCGCACGCACGGCAGCGTGCAGTGGGAGCTAGTCTCGCGTTACCTGCGCGTGATGTTGTCTAGGATGTGCGCGTGCGTGTGGTGCGCGGCGCCGCGCCAGCCCCGCACGGCAGCCGCGCCCGCGCCGCGCACGCACGGCAGCGTGCAGTGGGAGCTAGTCTCGCGTTACCTGCGCGTGATGTTGTCTAGGATGTGCGCGTGCGTGTGGTGCGCGGCGCCGCGCCAGCCCCGCACGGCAGCCGCGCCCGCGCCGCGCACGCATGCGTACAGGCACGCGCACGCCGCCCACGCTATCACCTCGCCGCCGCACCACGCTGCAACACGGAATCGCACCATTCACGGTTCACACCATATTTACTAAAGTTCCGAATAGATGTAGCTTACTCCGACGCGCAGGAATCACACTATTCACCATTCATATTTACTAAAGTTCCGAATAGATGTAGCTTACTCCGACGGGTTAGAAGCTTTGAGACTACATCTTGATTTGACTAGATAGCAATTATGACTACATCGTTTTCTGACTAAATCTCGTTGGGACTACATAGCTTTTGGACTAGATCGCCATAATCTCTTTTTGGATATGTCAAAAGCCTTTGACTGTGTAAGGCATGATATATTACTAAGCAAATTAGAAAGAATAGGTGTACGAGGAGTGGCACTCTCTCTTATTGCCTCCTACTTAAGCAACCGAAGCCAATCAACCATAATAGATACTTATAACAAAAAAACAAAAACAATAGAAACAATACAATCAAAATTTGAAAAAATATTACTAGGAGTGCCTCAAGGTAGTATACTTGGGCCTTTATTATTGTACATAAACGATTTGCCTGAAGTCACTACACACATGTGTGTCATGTTTGCTGATGATGCAACTATTTTCATTCCTCAGGGAAAAAAAACTGCTTCTGAATTCGAAACTGAAATAAATATTACTCTAAGCTCCATTGTAAGCTGGCTTGAAAACTTAAATTTAAAAGTAAATATAAATAAAACTAATATGTTACGTTTTCAAAACTATAAAACTGCTCTAATTAATATAAAAATTGTATGTAAAAGCAACGAAGTTAAAGAAATAAATAGCACAAATTTCCTGGTATAACAATAGATTCATATTTAAACTGGAAGGACCATATATGTAAAATTAATAAAAAAATCTCAAAATATTGCTATAGTACACTAGCTGTTCTTAGCTCCATATCTTCAAAAAATATCGCAAAACAGGCTTACTACGGATTTGTTTATCCTCAGTTGAGTTATGGGATTATTTTCTGGTGTAATTCTGTAGATATCCAATCGGCTTTTCATATGCAGAAGAAAAGCTTGCGTTCTATCTATAATATGAGAAGTACAGAATCTCTTCGTAATATTTTTGTAAATGAAAAGTTACTCACGCTTACCTGCATTTATATATTGGAAATATGTTTATTTGTTAAAAAAAATGGAGTATTTCTTTAACAAAAAATCTATCAGAGCCGATTCCTTAAGAATTAAACATAAATATAATATGTATACCTCAGATTAACAACACCATGTATAAAAAAAGTGCATTTGTTGCAGCTATCAAAATTTACAATAGCTTACCCGATAAAATTAAACCTCTTCAAGGAAATATATTCAAAAATCATTTGAGAAAATGGTTAGTCTCGAATGCATTTTATAACTTAAACGAATATTATGAACGATAAAATAGAAGCTCTATAATATCTAGATCTCGGTTTCTTATAGTTCATTATACCTGCTTGCAAGAAATTGGGAGTACCTATTAGTGGGTATTAAAATGTTTTAGTTGGTTCTTGGGTGAAAACTTTAGAATATAACAATGCGTTTTTGTTGTACGTCCGGAACGGACAAACTGTTAAAAACTGTACATAACCATAGCTTTGAGATCTTTTTTGTACTACAGTTATACAATAAATAATTTCTGATTTCTGATTTCTAAGGCCTGATAGCGTTACGACTACATTGTCGTTTGTTGATAGATCGCGTCGTCCCTGTCCGATATTAAGTCTCGGTCTCCGCCGATCTTCATGGGGGGGTCTAGATGGTGATTACGTTAGCAGTAATTGATCGAGTGAGCGAAGCGAATCTGCATGAAATTTTATAAGTCGATAGCTTATACTTGAGAAATTTACTGGTAAGTATATGAGTAAAATCGGATGAAGGGTAATTAAGGGGGCTTAAATAAAAAAAGTTACATAAAAAAATCAAGTTACATGTCATATGAAAGGGCTTTGTTTGGACATTCCAAATCAATTTTTACTTTTTTTTGGGACGCTCGGTTTTTGAGATACAACAAAAAAGTTAAATTGAGATAACCAACGATCCAAGAGGTCCCATCTCCTGGAATTTCGTTGACATCAAGGTTTTTCTATTGGTCGCCCAGTTACTTTACTTTTTCTTATTTTTTTTTCTTGAAATAAATTAAGAAGGTACTCAGTTCTCATAAAATGGTGATAGCGAACTGGTCTGATGATGGAGCCAAGGTCTGTTCAATGGAACTCTTCAATAAATAGGCCAATAGAGTTGAAACTTGGTTACCATACCAAGTTAGTAGGCGGTAGTCAGAAAAAAGTCTAAAGATAATGTTTGGACTTGCCCCTGACTACTACCTACTCAAACTTTTAATGCGTTCGTCTGGACGCATCACGAGATCTCACTTCGGGGCGAACTACTAGTTATTTACTTTTTTACACACAATATGGCAACCCACACATTGTCTTTGCTTGAAAAAGAAACGCATATTCGGGGATTCCCACAAATAATGGGTTAGTTACTTTTGCTGACAAGGGGGAGGAGTGGGTAAATAATTGTAATAAAACTGCTTACGTAATACTTGAACGGCCCCTAGGTGATCGTTACCACTATACATCAGGTGGGCGATCCGCTCGTTCCATAACCTAGTTGTATTAAAAAAAATCCAAGGCTCTTCGCCGGGGCCCATTCTTGTTTTCGTCCGGATCGATGACCGGAAGACTCGGGGCCTCACCGCGTTCAGTTGAATTTATTTACTTATTTATACAAAATAGAATCCAACCAATAAACATTAAAAAATAATTCATGCACATAAGTTCTAAAACTAGATGGGATGAAAGCAGATGATATCAAAATATAGCTATCGATTCTACTGGGCATCGATGCTACACATATTCGGGACGAGAACGAGCATCTTCAATACCGAGTCGTGAGCTCTCCCCTACCCACGAGCACTAACAACTCGGGCAATGCACGGTGTACACTCACAGTAGACGTGCAGAGGCGGCAGCGCGGTGAACATGTGCGCGTAGCTCGGCGCGGGGGGCGCGGGGGGCGCGGCGGGCGCGGACAGCGCCGCCTGCCGCAGCACGCCGCCCGGCAGCAGCCGCAGAGCCGCGCGCAGCAGCGGCTCCGCGTACTTCTGCTCCCTGCAACGCACAGCCTATGTAGCGCCGCGCCGCGCGGGCTCGCAGCGCGGCGCGGCGCGCGGTACCTGTACACGAGGATGTAGTGGTGCGTGAGGTCCCGGCGGGCCAGCGCGCACTGGCGGTGCAGCAGGTCGCCCAGCAGCAGCCAGCCCAGCGCCAGCGCGTGCGCATCCGTGAACGGCACGAGGCTGCACGCCTCCTCGCATACTCTGCGACGTTACATTATATCCCGTACGTTATTTTACTATTCATTCGCAGCGAGCGTCTCGCGGACTAAATAAAATAGCACATCGGTTTCTCGACGGAGCGCAACCCACCGACCTGAGATGCGAGAGCGCCGTGTCGACGATGTCCTGCAGCTGGCGGAAGGCGGCGTCGTAGTAGGCGAGCGTCAGCTGCAGCGGCACCGCCTCGCCGTCCGCAGCGCCCCCCGCGCCCGCAGCGCCCCCCGCGCCCCCCTCGCCCGTCGCGCGCGCAGACCACGCCGCCAGCCGCTCCGCTACGAACACACGCTTACCCTCTTATTAATGTTCCCTGGCGCCATATAACGGCTCCATCCTGGGCACATTAATTACTTGTTGAATCACAAAATACTTAGTCATGCATGTCACGTAAGACTTGACAATGTTAAATCTACATTTTAAATACGTAAGAATGCAATATATACTGAATATTGATCAGCAAGTCGTATAAAAAATGTACGTACCATCTTCCAAGACGAGCGGTTTGAGCAGCATCTGCATAACTCCGTGCGCGAGGTACTTGAAGGCCGTGTGCGCGGGCGCGGCCAGCGCGGCGCAGCACGCGCGCGCCAGGCGCGGCAGGCTGCACGCATCGCACGCGCCGCGCGCGCCGCCCGCTTGGCACGCGCCGCTCCACTGCATGTGCGGCGCGCACTCCATGAGCGCGTCCAGTACGGACACGTGGTTACTGTTCACCACTGTGTCGCCGCACGACTCTGCACACATCCGATTTATTTCATTCACGTCTACTTTTTCTGCAGAAGTACAGACTGCTTCAGCACGTCTCCTCGTCTGTGGCGCCTCACGCGTCGCACTCGAGATGGTCGAGATCGCACCCAAGATTTGTGATAAAAATCCAAATTATTGAAGTGATGTCGAAAGATGTAGAATATCAAAGTTAAAACGTTACTTATTATTTTTAATTATCCGGCTCATAGTCCGGTCGCCTATGCTCTCGATCGGTGAAGAAAATCATCGGAAGAAATCACCGAGAGCATCGGCGGTCCAACGGTAGCGGCCCCGCCTTCCGATCCTAAAGTCGCCGGTTCGAAACCGGTCGTGGACCGATCGGTTTTTCTGTTATTACGTAAATTTACGTGCACGTTGCCAGCACTCGCAGACGGCGAAGGAAAACATCGTCAGGAAACCGACATGTCATAGAACCTAAAAAGTTCGATAACATGCGCCGAGTGCTCGAAAGGAGCCTCTCGAGGCGCACTTAAAATCCTTTTTATCACATCAATTCGAAAAGAGATAGTTTGCTCTTCGAAAACAGGGAGCAAAATAGCACTTTGATCCCAAGGGCGGTAAAGTGATTTGAATTTGGAATGTGCTTATTGAGTAAAAGTTCCAATCACCAAAGAGATCACGAACACTGTATGAACAAGCAGGCTTTAAGATTAAAAAAAAAAGCGCATGAACTAAATAAAAATAAACAAAAACACGTGAAACGCGCATTCCACCTTTGTTCATAATTGTTTACTCAAATTCAGATTTTACTTAGTTTTATGAAAATAAATAAAATTACAATGAATACATGATTATGACTATGAGACTATGTGACTATGTGACTTTGTGACTTCGAGACTTCGTGACTGCGTGACTCCGTGACTTCGTGACTTTGTGACTTCGTGACTTTGTGACTTCGTGACTTAGTGACTTTGTGACTTTGTGACTTTGTCACTTTGTGACTCTGTGACTATGATTATGATTATTGTTGAACACAGCGCCATCTGTGATTCAACTGCTGTACTAGATACCAAGATCATTAAAGAGTCTTTGACACTTTTAGATTACCTAATCCATAAAGTAAATTGTTGTTTAGTTAGTTTGGACAGTGGCCGCTTCGGGGCGCTGTTCAACTACTATATAAGCTGGCCCGCGATCTGGGATCGCCCTCTTTTTCCTGCGACCACCTTGTACAACCTAGAACTAATAATATACGCTTTCTGTTATATAGCTGGCTCGTATTTCTTCTCCTGCATTTGACAATTATTCATAAGTTGCACTAAGTTATTTTCTCATAGAGGGTGATAAAAAGTGTCCACCTCGGGAGCAACACTATTTTAAGCTCGAGTGAAGTACTTTGAATCCCTCGCTACGCTTAGGATTCTACTTTAGAATCCCTACTCTAGAATCCTTCGCTCCGCTCTGGATTCAAAAAACACTCTCGCGATATATATAGTTGTTTGCTCCCTTGGTAAACAATCTACTGTTCTCCGCACCGTTTCGAAAGAAACTAGCGACCCGACAAGAAGAAGCGAGCACTCCAGCGGCGACGATGGAATCGTAACCTGTCCCGCACGAATTCGTGCGCCGATGCGTTCCGTGAAATACGAGGAACTCGATGAAAAAAGGAGCAGGTCGGAAGTAGTTGTAGTCGTCCTCACCGAGCACGTATAGAATGAGCGAGAACAGGTTGTGGTGCAGGTCCGGCGCGTAGATGTCGGCCCACTCGGCGGGCAGCGCGGCCACGTGCGGGAGAGGCGCGGCGCGCTCGCAGCGGCGCGGCACGCAGCGCACGAAGGCGGCCGCCGCGCTGAACAGCCGCAGCGTGGCGCGCGCTAACACCGACACCTGCGGTTGCGACCACGAGTATCTATTTAATTTATTTTTTATCACATCAATTCCGCCCAAGGGCGGTAATGTGATTTGAATTTGGAATGTGCTTATTGAGTAAAAGTTCCAATTCGAAAATAGATAGTTTGCTCTTCGAAAACAGGTAGCAAAATAGCACTTTTATCCCAAGGCGCTTTTTTTTTTATCATAAAGCCTGTAGAAACTGTTAGCTACTAGCCGTAAGTAGGTAGATCGGGTTAGTTATAATAAAACAACTGAATTCCCCGTGGAAGTGCGAAGCAGAAAATATATTGCAATCATGTCTTGAGGTCACAAAAATTACAAAACGCAACGATAGCGCGATCTAGGATCGTACACTTTTGAGTGGCGCCATCTAGTTCTAAAATTGGTAAACCTAATATTAATGGACATACCGCCCACCAAGGACATAGTGAATGTCCTTAACAATTCTATTGCCGCCCACCATGAGGTGCGAGCCTAACTTAAACTATTCGACAACAGCGCTTTACATAATTATCTACCAAATTTTATCTTTCAAACAGTGGACTGTAAACATAATAACAAACTTAAAACTAGTAACCTCATATCTTCAAAGATATAAATCTACTTCGATAAATTTTACATGCACTTCTTAACTAAACATTCTCGACTTACATTCTAACTTATACACTTTTTAATCAGACACAGGCAGTAGGCACAATTTTGATACGGGACGTTTTATCAACGAACCGTTACATTTGAGAGTAACTACTCGACAAATTTTGTCCAAACCAGGATGCTTTTCGGTGACTTTTCCTAAAAGCCATCGAGCTGGAGGCAAATTGTCCTCTTTAACCAAAACAACATCACCAATGTTGGGTTCTGGAACATGTTTATTCCACTTGTGTCGCTGCATTAAGTGCACTAAATATTCCTGCGACCATTTCCGCCAAAATTCTTGCAGCATACGCTGCGTAACCTGCCAACGTTTCAAACTACCTATACTAAAATCTTCATAATTGCGATCAGGGATCGTTATTAATGGTTCACCGATTAAGAAGTGACCTGGTGTAAGAGGCATTGGATCGTTAACACTATCTGGGATCACTGACAACGGTCGAGAATTAAGGCATGCCTCTACCTGAGCCAAAACTGTGGACAGCTCTTCATATGTGAGGGTTGACGTTCCGATCACTCGCCTCAAGTGATACTTCGTAGATTTTACTCCAGCCTCCCATAAGCCTCCAAAGTTAGGGGCGTGAGGTGGAATGAAATGCCAGGAGACGCTGTGATTGCCTAACCATTCTTTAATTTCAATAGCAGCTACTGACGATCTCTCTACATCGACCAAATGACGAAGTTCTTTCGAGGCACCAACGAAATTTGTACCGTTATCACTCCAGACATTAGTAATGACTCCTCTCCGGGCAACAAATCTTTTAAATCCCGCGATAAAGCCTTGCGATGATAAATCACTAATAGCCTCCAAATGAATTGCCTTAGTCACCATGCAAATAAAGAGGCAAATGTATCCTTTGTAAGATTGGTGTCCGCGGCCTTTTGATGTACGGATGCTTATTGGGCCTGCAAAATCCACACCACTGTGTCGAAATGCCCTAGATGGAGTCACCCTGCTTGCCGGCAGCTGACCCATCAACTGTGTTTGAGTAGCTGCGGCGTATCTCTTGCATTTAACACATTTGCGTACATAAATTTTGACGAGGGTTTTGGCCGATATGATCCAAAACTTGCGACGCAAATGGTGCAACATTAAAGTGGGACCTCCATGCAGTGTGGTTTTGTGGGCTTCTGCAATCAAAAGCTGGGTGAAACGGCTATTGTGCGGCATGATGATGGGTTGCTTCAGGTTTTCATCCAAATCTGCGTTTTGGAGACGACCACTTACGCGCAAAATTCCATCATCGTCGATTATTGGGCAAAGGGATTTCAACTTTCCTTTGATCTTGGCTCTTCCTGTTTTCCTGATTTCTTCTATCTCTTCACTGAACTCTTGCATCTGGATCCTTTTTATACAAATCTTCATTGCATCTGCTATTTCTTCCTTTGTCAAGTACGCTTCATATCGTTTCATACCATCTCCTCTAGGTTTCCATTTCAAAACTCTTCTGCAATAGGCAACAACTCGCACCAGTTTCTGTAATGAAGAAAATCTTGTCCATAAGGAATCTTCGTTAGCTTCTTCAGTTCCAACGTGAGCTTTGATGCGTCTTTGCTCTGCACTTGTGGCGATTGATTTCGGTCTTGTGTAATCAATTGTTTCGTGTCTCAGCCACGTTGGTCCTTGTGCCCATAAATCACTGCATGCTAACTCTTGTGGAGTTATTCCTCTGGATGCGATGTCTGCAGGATTTTGAGCAGATTGGACATGAGCCCAATGCGAATTATCCAATTGAGTGAGGATGGTGGAAACTCTATTTGCGACAAAGGTAGACCAGCGGCTCGGATGGCTGCTGAGCCACGCCAAAACCACTGTTGAATCAGTCCAGGCATGAATATGAGTTTGTGTAACTCTCATGACTTCAGCTACTTCTACTATCAACTCGGACAGCAACACTGCTCCCATCAATTCGAGTCTGGGAATTGATTGCTGTTTCACTGGAGACACTTTTGTTCGAGACGTGATAAGACTGGTCGTGATGTTTTCTTGTGAATCTACGACTCGAATGTATACGGCGGCAGCATAGGCCGCTTCCGACGCGTCACAAAACCCGTGCAACTCAACTAACAAATCGTCAGCTTTAGTTTTGACCCATCTTGGTATGCTAAACTGACTTGTCTCTAAAAGGTTCTGTCTGTATATGTGCCATTCTGTTGATAGCTCTGGAGTTAATTCGTCGTCCCATTCTAATCCAGAAAGCCACAGCTTCTGAATGAATATTTTGGAAGTGACAACACAGGGTGCTGCCCAACCAAGCGGATCAAATAGGCGAGAAATGTCTGATATGACCCGTCTCTTCGTGATTGGAGTCTGCTGCGCAGGAAGTATCACAGAATATTTAAATTCATCTCCTTCACGATCCCAGCTAATACCCAACATTTTCACTAATTCATCCACCTTAATGTCCCTTTTTTCTTTTTCTTCATCAATCTTCTCTCCCACCTTGACTTCCTTATCTGAAATTTCTCTATCTAACTCCTTACAACTACTAACCCATTTCTGTAATTGAAACCCTCCTTTGGTAAGTACCTTTTTCATATTTTTGTATAACTTCAATCCTTCTTCAATCGTTTGACAGCCCGTCATGAGGTCATCAACGTAAAAATTGTTCTTTATGTTTTCAGATACTTCAGGATGCTGCGCGCCTTCATCGATCGCGACCTGCTGCAAGGACTTCACTGCAAGGTAAGGAGCTGATGCTGTACCAAAGGTAACTCGTAGTAATCTATACTCTTCTATTTCAGATGCGGATTCGTCGCGCCACACTACTCTATGGAAATCAGCGTGCGCTGGAGAAATCTTCACTTGCCTGTACATCTTGATGACGTCAGCACAAAGACTGATCGGATGCAATCTCCAACGCATAATGATGTGACGTAATGGTGGTTGCAACGTGGGACCTACCATAAGATCATCGTTCAGTGATACTCCGTTTGTGCCTTTCATAGATGCGTCAAATACTATTCGGACCTTGGTTGTTGTTTTGTCGTTGCGTATGACCGCGTGGTGCGGTAGGTAAACTGCTGATGGTTTACATAAGTCATTCGCTGGCACTCGTTCCATATGACCAAGGTTTAAATAGTCGTGAAATACTTCGGAGTATTGCTTCTTGATTTCAGGATCTCTTTCGAACTTCCTTTCCAGATGCTGAAATATTCTTATTGCGAGATCTCTGGACCTCCCATGTTGGCATGTTGGATTATCTGTTCGGAATGGAAGATTAACTACGTACCGACCGCTGTCATCTCTGACCGTGGTTTGCGTGTAAATTTCTTCACAACGCTGCTCATCCGAAGTAAGGATCTTCCTTTCAGGAACAATGGACTCTATTTCCCAAAACTTTCTGAGTAACTCGTTGTCATCGGTCTGACCGTGCATGCTCACAATGACACTATGATGACACTGCGGCGAAGGACTCTGATTATCATCTGTAAGATGTGTGGGACCAGAAATGATCCATCCCAAGGCTGTACATTGCGCTGTAGGCATACCCTTGGGACCCTTAATCAGACCTTCTCTTATTAGCTGACCGTAGACGTCTGCTCCAAGTAAGATATCTATTTTGCTCGGCGTGTGGAATTGAGGATCAGCGAGTGTGATCTCCGCCAACTCAGGCCATTCCACATGACTTACCTTCTCTGATGGCAGAAGGCTAGTTATAGCACTAAGCACATGTGCACGCACTTGCATTTGAAAGTCAGGATCATGACGTGATTGAATTTGTATCATTATGACGTACTTCGAAGCTAATGTACCTTTGTCGCCGCCTAATCCAGTGATGCTGCTTCTATAAGCTATCTTCTTCAAACCAAGTAACTGTGCCGCTGACTCTGTGACGAATGATGCCTCAGAGCCTTGATCCAACAGAGCTCTAAGAGTGTACAAGCTTCCGTCTCTTGCTTCAGCTTGAACAAGAGCGGTAGCCAGCAAAATTTGTCTCGAAGAAGTCTTCTTCAAAAAGTGAGCTGCAAGCTTTGCTGCTGGTTCAGGATTGTCTATTGATGCCTTAACTTTCGAAACCGTTTCAGTGACCTCAACTTCTAAATCTGACTTTGCAGACTCTGACGTACTGGGTTCTGACTGTTTCGGATGAAGCAATGAGTGATGCTTTCTCCGACAAATACGACATCTAATTACTGACCGACAAATGTTAGCGGAGTGGTTGCTGCCTAAACAATTAAAGCAAAGCCTGCTGGTTTGGACATAATCATGTCGCTTATCGTAGTCTACGCTTGCAAATTGTTTGCAGTTTGACAATTTGTGTTCGCCCTTACAATATGTACACTTGACTTGAGCATTGGAACCAGTCGCTATGGCGTGCAATACATGCTTTTTGGGTATATTTGGTTTCGTAACCTTTTTCACATCAACGAATTCGAGGGACCGAAATCTTGTTTCCAAGAATTCCTTTAGCTGTTTCAAAGCTGGTAGCTCGTCGGATGATCCGATTGCTGATTCCCAAAGCTTACGTGTTTCGGCATCCAACTTTGAACTAACTAGATAGATAACAATAGTATCCCAAGAATTGACATCTATTCCCAAATTTCTTAACCCATTCAAAGTGTCATTGCTTACATCCAACAGATTTTTCAAAGCACTGCTTGACTCGGTTCCAAGACTCGGTTGGTTCACAAATCGCTTCAATAAACAATTAGCTAAATATTTCTTATTGTTGTACCTACTATATAGCGTTGACCATGATTCTTGATAATTAGCAGATGTGATAGGAACATGTCTCAAAAGCTGTTCGGCCTCTCCCGATAGATGGCCTTTTAGGTAATGCATTTTTTGAACGTCGTCTATTGAAGCGTTATTGTGAACCAGTGATTCATACAGATCCTTGAACGTTGTCCATTCTGCATATGACCCAGAAAATGTAGGTATTGATATTTTAGGCAATTTAACATTACAATGTTCAATCTTCGAGTGAGAACTTGGATTCGAGACGATTGATGCACTTTGACACTTCAATGTTGACATGTATTCCCTAATCTCAGCTTTACATTCAATGTAAGTTTCCTCAACACACTCATAGATATTATTCGTAATGTACTGAGATGAAGCTAATTCGTCAGTAGAACTTTCGCTTATAATTCTCTTATGAGTATCCGAAAAAACCTTCCATTTCTCTTCCAACGATTCTATTCTCGTAAGTAAATACGACTCTTTAAGTAGCCTCTCCTTAGGGGATTTTTTAAAGTTTCCATATGCCCTGTCTATTAAAGACTTATAGCCTAACTGAGTTTTTATCATCGATGATAAAGACATCGTGACCAACTGTTCTGTATTCCAAACACAAGTAATTTTTTAGTTCAAAATTTCCTAAGTCCAAAACCACTTTTTAAAATTTTACAAGTGTTTGAAATGTAAAACAGTCTGACTAAAATCGGGCGTAGGTTCCCCGTAGGTTAACCTTTTAACAAATTATTCTAAGTCTAATCTACAAACAAGCACAAAATTTTAAAGTCCCAAATCTTCATGAATTTTTCTAAGTTACTGAACACTAATAAATTCAAAGTACTCACGATTTCACTTCTTTACCACTTGCCGTTAACTCCACTGCCGAAGAATGACGTTTCCTCCGCGTCACTGTTGTGACGTCGGTAGCGCGGCGTATACGTCACACCTTGTGACACCGTCGCTTGGTTGTCGCCTCCTCCGGTAGATGCTGGACTGCACACGTCGTTGCTTGACGTCCGCGTCAAGCACTGATCAGCAAGTTTGCGCCAGCCAATTGCTGCGCGGGCTTACGCTTGGGGTTTCTTCCTTGGTTGGATTGGTTGCGGATTTGCGCACACGCAATCACACACACCAATGAACTGCTGCGATCCAACCACCCGTGACAGTTCTTCAAGCCAAGCTAGGTAGCTAGCCGAGAACCTGCCCGGTGAGCACTGAGTGGCGATCCACCACTTCCTCTAGTGCGTCGATTCAAAAATACCGCGGAAATAAATCCACGATAACTACCGTTCCGGCTCGGTAAGGACCATGTAGAAACTGTTAGCTACTAGCCGTAAGTAGGTAGATCGGGTTAGTTATAATAAAACAACTGAATTCCCCGTGGAAGTGCGAAGCAGAAAATATATTGCAATCATGTCTTGAGGTCACAAAAATTACAAAACGCAACGATAGCGCGATCTAGGATCGTACACTTTTGAGTGGCGCCATCTAGTTCTAAAATTGGTAAACCTAATATTAATGGACAAAGCCTGCTTGTTCATACAGTGTTCGTGATCTCTTTGGTGATTGGAACTTGTACTCAATAAGCACATTCCAAATTCAAATCACATTACCGCCCTTGGGCGGTAAAGTACTTTACCGCCCAAGGGCGGTAATGTGATTTGTTCCAATCACCAAAGAGATCACGAACACTGTATGAACAAGCAGGCTTTATGATAAAAAAAAAAGCGCCTGAACTAAATAAAAATAAACAAAAACACGTGAAACGCGCATTCCACCTTTGTTCATAATTGTTTACTCAAATTCAGATTTTACTTAGTTTTATGAAAATAAATAAAATTACAATAAATACATGATTATGACTATGAGATTATGTGACATTGTGACAATGTGACTATGTGACTATGTGACTCCGTGACTTTGTGACTTTGTGACTTTGTGACTTCGTGACTTCGTGAATTTGTGACTATGATTATGATTATTCATAAGATGCACTACGTTATTTTCTCATAGAGGGTGATAAAAAGTAGAGTGTCCACCTCGGGAGCAACACTATTTTAAGCTCGAGTGAAGTACTTTGAATCCCTCGCTACGCTTAGGATTCTACTTTAGAATCCCTCGCTACGCTCGGGATTCTACTCTAGAATCCTTCGCTCCGCTCTGGATTCAAAAAACACTCTCGCCATAAAAATAGTTGTTTGCTCCCTTGGTAAACAATCTACTATTATACCATTCCCAAAAAATAACACTTAAAAGCCTATTTTATTCACTGAAAACAGTGAATAAAAAGCTCTTTTACTCACTGTATTCGTCCTCCATCTCAATGCTATACAAAATGCTATCCTTGCGCAAAAAAGACTCGATACAAATTCCTTGTGAAAAGAATACTCGACATATAATACAAACTCCTTGGGCAAATAACTCTTCGAGATTGGATTGGTCGACATTAGAATAAAAATTGTTTTGTGTTCTATTTTAATTAATTTAGCCTTCTTTTTTTCTTCATTAAATGTATATTTTGCTTAAATCTTTCTTTTTCTCGTAGTCATGGTATAAAGTATAGTATGCAACTCTTGAATAAATCACTCGCGTCCCTCAGGATTCTAACAATTGAATCATCATGAGAATCCTTCACATGCTCGTTATTCATCTATGGCCCTCGCTTTAAATCCGGCCTTTATTCACTAATTGCATAATATACTATTTTATCACATCGATTCGAAAATAGATAGTTCACTATTCGTAAACAGGGAGCAAAATAGCATTTCGCTCACTTTATACCATTTAAGTGGTAACCATCACCTATAACGAAGCGTCGCCTCGTAAGTCACGCACTATACGAACGTGCCCTACGATGCCCCGCCCTGCGTCCATCGACTTGAGGCATCCAGATGTTAAGCCTCATGTGCCTGTATTTACACCGGCAACCACACTCTTCGAACCTAAACACAGCAGAAAAAGGCGTGGTAGTACTTCCCCGGACGAGTCCTTCACAAAGAGCTCTACTACTCAAAACTTTCGGGACTCCGTGACTTCGTCAGTTGCTTGGATCGACTGAATAATTACCGTTATGATTTAGATTCAGATCCTCGATCCCTCGCTTGCATACTTTTTTCCGAATGTACCTATACTTCTTACATTTAGTAACGACCGAACAACATGCAGGATACGCATACTATATAATGCACCTCGAGGCCGAGTTTTTTTTAGTTTTTGGTACTTCGTTTTCCCTAATGCGAGCCTGGATTTCGGATCGAGCCACGAGAGATCTCAGCGCGTCCGATGGAGGCGCTCATCGAGTCTCAGGAAAAAATCCCGACGATCCGGAGAACAAAAAAACAAAAGTCCCGCCGTCGCTCGGATCGCAGGCCTCACCTTGTGCGTGCCCCAGCGCTCCTTGGCCAGCAGCACGGAGGACAGCAGCGAGCACAGCGAGATGTTGCTGAAGTCCCAGTGCTGCGGCGCCGCGCGCCAGCCCGCGCGCGCTGCCCCGTCGCGCAGCAGCGCGCACACGCTGGCGTTGCTCGCTATCTGCTGCCACGGCGCGGCGCTGATGTCCCTGCGAATGTTCATTACGGTGGCTCGAACGTATCGCTTGCGACGGACCGCTCGAGGAGCGATCGCTCAGCCCGGGACGGGCATGTCGTGAGGGAAGACGGTCGTTTTACGAGAAGACCGTTCGATGTGGATGTCGATGATTTTAGAAGGCGAGCGGGCCGATGAAAAGATGGATGTTTCGTGTGAAAGATGACATGAGTGCGAAGGGAGTGAGCGCCGAGATGACGAACGTGTAGAGTGGAAGAAGAAAACCTGTTGTTGACGATGACTATTATTGTCGAACAAGATCAAAACGATTTTTGTTTAGTACAATATAGCAAGAATCACTTTGAAACGTCTCATAAACTAGCCGAATCCACCGTTGAAATGAAATGAAAACATAAAATCTTACCGGTTTCATGTTATACGGTTGAACGGCGAGGCCTTTACACAAAGACGCTCCAAAGTGATCCTTGTAATTTTACTGATTAAATACTATTTGTCTTAGATGGCATTATAATACGGTTTACTCACATCTCATAGAGCATAGTGTGATTATGCGCGTAGTACGTATTGATAATGACGTCCGGAGTGAAGGTATTAGGGTTATCGGTGACGTCACGAAGCAACCCTTCTATCACTTCGGGCTCATGCAAGTGAGCGATGTACATATTCTGCAGCACTATGTAGTACTTGGTACGGAGGATCTCAGCCTCGTCTGTGGAGTTTCTTGTTTTCGCCTGAAATATTTCAAAAATATAAATTAAAATTAAACAAATAATATACTTGACACACCCATAACGCCTCTTCTCGATCAGTCAAGTCGCTCGAAAAATTACGTAGTAGGAATATAATTCCAACTATCATTTAAGTAACAAATAAATAAATTCATGTTTAACTTTCAAAGCTGTGTACAAAACAACATTCGTTATGTAACATAATACCCTTTTAGGGCCAATGACCATGTGATCAGACCATGCACTGGAATACTTTGACGTGTGCAAAGGTTGAATATGTCGTATAAAAAGCCCATACAAAAGTAAAATTAATATTGTCTCAAAAATTTGCAACACCAACTTTATAGGTCTCCCACGATACAGGCTTAGACCTAGTGCGGGGTCTATTGCATGGTTTGATTCTTGTTAAACTGATTTCAAAATTAAATATATTTGCATAAATACAAACCTGTAAATAATGTAATGTGTGGAGTAACGTCGGCCCAGTGATCATTTCTTTTAAATTCTGCATAAGCGGGCTACTTCCTTCACTTGTTTCCGACTCTTCTTTTTCTATACTTTCAATTTCAACTTTACTAATATCTTTGTCACTTTCACTATTATCTTCGTCAATTTTACTATTATCTGTATCAATTGGACTATTATCTGTATCATTTGGACTATTATCTTTGTCGTTTGGACTATTATCTTTGTCGTTTGGACTATTATCTTTGTCATTTGGACTATTATCTTTGTGAAGTTTAGACTGATCTTCAAAGTACTTTCTAGCATAAGCCCAGAAATAGCCTTTACTGGTCGCTAGTTCCGTAAGACTAGTGGATAAGGTTCTTCTGATTTCTGCATTTGTTTCATTTATAATATCTTCTAGTAGCGTTTTTAATCTGTTTTTGCCTTGTTCTATTATTTTATAATGAGGCCACTGAAAATATAAAGCACACCAATATAATCACAACCATTTATTCATTGTTTCATGTTGTATAGTGTTCTTAAGGGGTGACAACATGTCCAGGACATGAGCCCCTTTGGGGCTATATAACACAACATAGATAAGTCAACAGTAATGTCTACGCTAAGTGAATAGTCTTTAATAAATTATTCATTTATTTTATTTAGGTAGCTTCAAACAAGGCTCTCTGAACACATCTATGTTTGTTCTCTGTGGGAATTGAACTCACAAGCAGCACAGAAGGTAGAGTTACTACCGACTGCATGTGACGCCTGTCTGAATAAAATCTATAAAAGTGCAAGATACGTACGAAAGCATATCCCTCATACAAGAAGCAGATGACCGTGTATTCATGGACGCAGTTCACCAACTGCTCCTGGAAGTACGTCTCGGCTAGAAGCTCTTTGCACCAGTTGCGATCCGACTCGTCATCCGGCCGGTGCAGGAACATCGTGCGTAGATACATCAAGCGGAATAGGACCTTATTTAGGTATGTTATAAGGTCGTCTTTTGAGAGCTCCGTTAGAGTGTCGCTTGTTATCGCTTTTACGACGGCGTCGTCTTCGAAGGGACAGTTTAGGTTGTCTGTTGAAAGATTGATAATTTCTATATGAGCTAGTGGATGAAACAAATGTTGAAGTTCGTAGACTGCATTCTACAATACGTATTTAATTCTTAAAATATAAATGTGGATGTGCACAAACTTCAACACAATAAACTCTTAAGCTATGTATTATTTTATGCACATACATAAATCATAATCTTATGAATCGTATATCATTTATTAGCAAAACATAAATAAGAGACAGAAAACAACGGGAATTTGAAAATGGCTTATGAAAGTTCTTTGGATGGTTTAGTTACCATAGTTCTATCAACAATGGACAGTACTGTAAACTCTCTATCCCACCCTAAATAATATAAAATCAAAGGGTATTTACTCAATAAAATCATAGCAATCACTTCGTAACGTTTTTTTATACCAGGTGATTCTAGGCACCAGGGGGTCTACTCTGAAAAACGATAAACGAAATTTCGTATTGGAATTTTAAGTTACACTGCGCGGTAAAACAACCACTTCTTCTTCTCCATTTATGGCACCCCGTCAGATAATCTTGCCAGTCCAAAAAAATAATCTTCCTGCTCTCTTAGGAGTGGGAAAATGACTTAATTAGATTATCTGACGGGGTGCCATAAATGGAGAAGAAGAAGTGGTTGTTTTACCGCGCAGTGTAACTTAAAATTCCAATACGAAATTTCGTTTATCGTTTTTCAGAGTAGACCCCCAGCTCCTCATGAACACGAAGAAAAGGAAATAATACCTATATGAATATAATATGAAAGTGCCGTTGGGTCGGCAGTTACCGGCGAGTATCGCATGCCGCAGGGCGTGCGCGCGCACGCGCAGCGGGTCCTGCGGCTGCAGCTGCAGCACGCTGCGCGAGAACCGCTCCACGTCGGGCGTGTCCAGCTCGGCGCCGCTCCACACCAGGTAGGGGCACAGCGACACTATGTGCTCCATCTTACTCAGGTTCAACTGTGACTCGCTGCCGGACATACATTAAAATCAATCAGTTCCAAATGTGTATAATATATATACAACGTGTAAACGACTGTACGACATTAAATTAATACACGTGTAGTACTACTATCTAGTATTGATTGAAAAAAGGTTTTATTAACATTCATTCATAATTGAGATTTTTTTTTTAACAAACAAACTAAATATCAGAATAAGCATAAAATTATTGAACATTCTGTATAAACACACAAACAAAGCAACGTACGTTCATTCAATGCCGCGCCCCGCGCGCAGAAACCGCACATACATAGGTACCTACTACGACTAAACCTAAACTGTGCCGCGCGCCCGTGCCTAAAGGTGAACGCCCTTTCAGCGCGGGCGCGCGGCCGGCGGCGGCGTCTTTGATTCGCCGATATAGTAGAGCAACGTTAGCATGTAGGAAAAATAAAACTAGTTAGGTACCTCAAATCCGTACGTTTCCAATATGCTCACGTTGTTGCATGTTGCACATACAAATGAATGCACTGAAGAGCTCCTTCAACTGTTCTAGAGTTTGTTTTGTATGCCTAGTTTCACAATTATCTTTCCCTTCATAATACAAGTTCTGCATTTTGATGACATTAACAAGACACACACACTCACACAAAAAGTCTATTTCGCGGTACCAAATCTAGACACTAGTCACGAGTAATAACACGAATTTACAATTTTCAAAATTAGATATGTCAAGGTCGCTACCAAGGCGATTGTTTACTAAATAATAATGTATTTCACTGGCCACCGGGCGGCAGCGTGGCACATAGTGGGGCGCGCTACGTACCTATCTGTCTCTATCACACACGTAAGCGGAATGATATCTGTCCTTGTCGCACAGCGAAATTTTACAATGTGAGCGCACAAATATGTTTCTTATGCGGTCTAACGCGTATAAATATGATATCTCTGTCCTTTTTTTCGTTTGATTGATGAGTCACATGACTTCATGACCCCGGAAATTTGACCTCATCACCGGCGATTAGAGATACAGGTTGCATAGAAATTATTTATTGGAAAAGTATCGATATCTCGATAAATATTCAGGCTTTTTTGATAAAACCAACTGCTAAAATCTAAAAATGCAATTAGGAGTACGTGTTTCAATTTAATGTCGTACATGACTTTACACCTTGTATATTGCTAACACATGGTCTCTTGCTACGTCATTTGCGACCTGAGTTGTCATTTCATTTCTAGATAAATAAGATGCTTGTTTTCCAAGTAAAATAAAACGGCTCAGACTCAGTGAGAATACTCAAAACACTCAAGACAAAAAAAAAGTAAATCAGACCGAAATATTTTTATTAGACAGATGGCTTTACTCTGCGATGGTAAACGCGCTTTTTATATACAAAACAACTAAAACAATAAAATCGGCCAATAAAGTCGGACACGTGCACGAAGGGTTCCGTACCATTCTCTATAAAAACGGAAAAAAAACACGTTTGTTGTATGGGAGCCCCCTTAAATATTTGTTTTATTTTAATTATTTATTTTTAAAGTGAATATATAACTAAATATTCTGTGAATATTTTAAGCGTTTACCTGAGCAAAAACGAGCAAAAAATCACGTTTGCTGCATGGGAGCCCTCATAAATATTTGTTGTATTATGTTATTTAGTATTTGTTGCTATAGCGGAAACAGAAATATATCATCAGTGAAAATTTCAATGGTCTAACTCTCACGGTTCATGAGATACACCATGGTGACAGACGGACGGACACCGGAGTCTTAGTAATGGGGTCCCGCTTTAACCTTTGGGTATAAAACCTTAAAAACGAGAGTTCTGATTATAAAAATGGTAGTTGACTATAAAAAGACCTAAATAATATAAAACTATCATTAGATAAATGGAACATTCTGTTGTGGATGGTATGTACTATTTCTTACCCGTCTTTAGATTCCGATGTGGTCGATGACTCTGGTTCCGAAGACTTTACGGCAAGGTTAGAACTGAAAAATTAAACATTCGTACAATAGAAACAAACATTGATCCATTCCGGAAAAAAATATATAAAATTTTTTGAAGAACTGACGCCAAAGGAACGGCTCGGATACGTAGCGTTCATCTAACAGGCGTACCGGTAAGCATTCAGCGAGCACTCACTCGAGGTCCAAGTGCGCGCGCAGCCGCGCCGCCGCGTCCTGCAGGAAGTCGGCGCGCGCGCCCGCGCCCAGTGACGTCACGCCGTCCTGCCACGCGTCGCGCGCCTCGCGCCACGTGTCCAGCGACAGCCGGGGGTCGCCGCGCTGCGCACAACACGTCAACTGTCAACTAGCTGTACCAGTGCCCTGCCGCTCTGCAGCGCACAGTACACTACAGTACAGTACATTACCTGCAGGGTGGCAGTGAGCGACAGGAAGGCGGTGAGCAGCGCGGCGCTGGGCGGCAGCGCGGCGGCCGCGTGCGCCGCCACGCTGCAGCGCGCCTCCAGCGCGGCGCTGTGCACGTCGTACAGCGACGCGCTGAGCTGCTGCACGCACGCCGCCACGCACGACGCGCGCACCACGCACTCTGCAATACACGCGACCCGCCCGTACAGTGCACGCACGCCGGTGTGAGCGCACACCTCACAACCTATACCCCACGTAGCATAACGCCTCTAGCCGTTGCAGCACGCTCGTATCCATCCAGCTGATTATACTTATGTCACGTGACTAGCACTCGAATGTATAGTCATTGAACGTTCTCCGTAATAAATCATCGACTCATCCTGATCATGTGAATGACGTGATGTTATAGGACTATCGGTAGCCGTGCCATAAATCGATGCACTGCAGTATTTTGACTTTAGCAGTGCGTTCAACAAGGTTGATCGCAAGCTTGTTCTTTTAAAATTTTATGCTAAGACATTCACAATCCAATTCTAGACTGGTTTAGGTCATATGTCTACACTACACTGGTTTAGGTAGTTGTCAGAGGGTTTTACTCTAACCCCTTTATAACGTCTCCGGGTGTGCCACAGGGCACCCACCTTGCTCCGATCTTATTTCTTCTGGAGTAGAAGTAGTCGTAGAAAACAATTAATTAATTATGCATGCTTAGGACACGGTCATCGATAGACGTGAAGTCTGTGAGATAACGTAAAGCAATCTATATAGGCTGATGCACATCACCAGATTAGCCATTTGCAAGTTTCATCACTTCTTACAAGGATAGAAATCTCAGTGCAGTTTTTAGACATAGGGAGACAGGTAGTGTGGGTGCGAGATAGACAGCTAGATACCTCCGTTAGTGTCACTGTTGAGACACATCATGAGCAGGTTCTTAGCCTTGCCGTCTCCGGTTTCGATGACGCGGGAGCAGATGGACGTCACTGTGGCTTCCACCACCGGCCCTCGGAGCCAACGCCGGACAGAGGGAGACAGGCAGTGCGGGTGCGAGAGAGACAGCGATAAGCACCACTCGACCACTGAAGGCGGGAACTGGAGAGAAAACGTAAAACAACTCAATTAACAAGGAGACAAGACTCAAAATAGTTCGTTCTAAATTACGATGAATTGCAATCACGGTTTACTATTTCACTAGTCAAACCTCAAATTAAGCAAATTTACCCTTTGGGTACAATTTTACAATGAAATTTGTTACTTCGACATAAATTATAAACGGTAAAATACCTGTTTGAAGGTATCGAACATAGCGTCTTGTTCCTGGTCCGTGAGATGCGCCATCAGCATAAACACGATATCGACGACGGCTCTGCACCGCATCGTGTCTCCCGTCAGCCAGCCTCGCAGCACGTTCTCATACAACTTATACACGGAGTCGCATCCGAACTGCCTCGCTATTCCCAAGAACAAACCTTCACTGTCGAACTCAACCAGCAACGTTATCAAAGGCGATATAACCGGGTTCGAGATCTGTTTTGTTTTCGCGAATTCCACGTAGTGGCCGCAGATTTTCTGAACCAATTCGTTAAGGTTGTGGTTGAACCTTTCACTTATGTTCGGATCGGTCCGTTGAGGCTCTATGGGAGGCGGATGATCTGCGGTTTTCGAGTCGACCTCGAATTTGATACTGTGCCGTTTTTTTAACTCCTGAGTGAATGAGGTTTTTAGGGTCTGCAGCAGGAGAATATGAGCTTCGATAAGTTTGTCTATATCTTCATGGTTGGGGGGTGTCTTGTCTATCTGCGTGGTGAGGGTAGATCCGACGTTTTGCCAGAAGTTTCTGATCAATTGTTCGTACTTCTCAGTGTTGCCTTCCTTGGTTTGTTTGAGCCAGTACTTGAGTAAATTCGTCATCGACCCAGCGGAGAACTTTATTAGATGGTTCCGTATTTGTCCTTCGTTGTCGGTTATAACCTTTTCGAGCCAAGTCCGGTGCACCGAGGTAACAACTTCAATTCCGTAATGTTGTGATTGTGAGGAGAGGTAACGGAGGCACTCTTCTAAGCTTGTGATCCAATATTGTCGCTCGCTTTTCGAACTGAGTATTGACTTATTTTTTAACCTGAAACAATAACCAATACATGATGTATCTTTATTTAATCCACATTCCTACCTTTACCCACACTTTATCGTACCAAGCAACGTTAATTCATTCAACTTAATAAATTAGATAGTTGAATGCGACCTGACCACGAGTGTCACAATACCGGCTCCGCTCCGCTCGTGGGCGCGCGGTGCCGCACTCGGCCCCACTAGACGGACGACGACGGAAGCCCTGCCAGCCGAGGTGGATAAAGGACGATACTTCAATAATACGATAATACTCGGATAAGAGATTTTGCGAGCGCGATGCCTAACTGTGTGTAAACCTGTCCTATGTTTGTTGTTTTTGACATTTTGCTTTAATTATTATTATTAATTTTTATCTGACATAATTATGTGTACATTCTGACTTCTTTGTGACTTAATATTTTTATTGTTATTATCCATACTTTTCTGATTCCGCTTTGTTTTTCGTTATTTTAATTGTTTTTTGTTTCTTAAATTTTGAATTTCTTCTATTTTATGTATTAAATTCTTATGTTCTTTAATTAATGTAATTGGTTGTATGTACCGTTTTAATTAAAGTAAAATAAATAAATAAGATATTCTATGAAGCATACTAGGAAGTCTATCGTGCCTGAGAGATACAGTCGTGAGACTATTTATTTAAAATTTCATAAAAGGTGACGACTTACCCGCTGAACATAGCATCGAAGAACGAGATATAGAATTCTTTAGTTAGTATTTCTTCTGGTAAGCTCGCTAATATCAGCAGTAGCATATTTGACAAATGTCTTGCGTCGCCCCAACCACCTATAAACAAAAAAAACAAAAACTATTAACAAAATATATTTTGGATGTAAAAAATAATAGGTGGCGCTAAAACTCGTATCTGATTGGTCAAAAGAAACGTCACTAATTCTTAAATGATGTGTGATTGAACAATCCTTTTCCCGATTTAGACTCACCGCTTTCTAACACGTCGAGTATTCTTTTGCAGAGTAATTCTTTCTTTTCTAAGTACTGATGCCAATCCTGTGAACGAAACAGCAATTTCATAAAAAATATAGTATTTTCGTACCATAGCTTAGTTAGGAACTAGACGGTTTTGTGTGCCCTGCAGTATTTATTTTGTCTATATTTTTTATGTTTTAATCATGTTTACATTTTGAATTTTCGTAACTAAAACTAAATTAGTCATCGGCGGTTGTTTTGTTATTTTCTTTATAGTTTGTCTTCATCAGCCTACAGCCGGTTACATTTGTACTAGTGGTTCGCCCCGAACTGAAATCTCGTGATGCGACCCGACAAATGCACCAAAACTTTGAGCAGGTGGTAGTCAGAGGCAAGTCCGAACATTATGTTTGGACTTTTTTCTGACTACCGCCTACTAACTTAGTATGGTAACCAAGTTCCAACTCTATTGGCCTATTTATGGAAGAGTTCCGTTGAACATACTTTGGCTCCATCATCAGACCTGGTCGTTGTCACCATTTTATGAGAACTGTGTGCCTTCTTAATTAATTTAAAGAAAAAAAATAAGACAAAGCAAAGGAACTGGTCGACCAGTAGAAAAACCTTGATGTCAAGGAAACTCTTAGAGATGGGAGCTCTTGGATCGCAGGTTATCTTAAATTGTGTTGGAATGTCCAAACAAAGCCCTTTCATATGACATGTAACTTGATTTTTTATGTAACTTTTTTTATTTTTGCCCCCTTAAAAAACACCATATCTTAATAACCCTTAATCCGATTTTACTCATTTACCAATAAATTTCTCAAGTACAAGCTATCGATTTATAAAATTTCATGCAGATCGGATCAACGGTTCAAAAGTTATGGCCAGACAAACATACATACATAAAATGCCAAATCGCCCAAGTTGAAACTAAGAAAACTAGGAATCAAATATTTGGTATGTTCTCACCGGCACGTTATGCATGAACAGCAGGAGGCACTCCCACAGTTCCGCCGCAACTAGTGGGTTCGATTCCCGGACCCCCACCAGCACACGTAACGTCTTCACTCCGTACTCAGTTGCGAACTCTCCCTTGTAGCGAGATATAATGCTCCCTACCGCGCCGAACCATGCCGCTCTGAAATTTAATGTTTTTATTAATTAGATAGTTCGTTATTTTTTAGGGTTCCGTAGCCAAAGGGTAAAACCGGGACCCTATTACTAAGACTCCGCTGTCCGTCTGTCACGAGGCTGTATCTCCGGAACCGTGATAGTTAGACAGTTGAAATTTTCACAGATGATATATTTCTGTTGCAGCTATAACAACAAATACTAAAAAACAGAATAAAATAAATATTTGAGGGGGCTCCCATACAACAAACGTGATTTTTTTGCTCGTTTTTGCTCGATATTGATAACGGCAACCGGTAGACGCTTGAAGTATTCACAGAATTAAGTTATAATATTCACCAAAAAAAATATATTAAGGGAGGCTCCCATACAACAGATTTTTTGCCATTTTTATAGATAATAATGCGGAACCCTTCGTGCGCGAGTCAGACTCGCACTTGGCCGGTTTTATTTTACTTCACTTCAATTAGTATTTTATATGTAGGTAACTGCATAATTCACGTTTGTAAAACTTTGGGCTTTTGATGTGCTGAAATATACCTTAGAATAAGTTATTCGATAACACGATCCGCGATTTCGATGGAAGCTAGAACCCGAACGAATAATGGTTAATTTTCATTCAAAAGGGCATATTTATTTATCTTGATCCATCAGCTAGGTCGTCTCCCGATATTTCGGCACGGTCGCATACGCCGGGAGTCGAAATATCGGGAAACATTCAAAGCGATCCCTGCGATAAAATCAAACGACCACCGGTCGTCTTCGTCTTCGCACCGTGATGATCTCATAGTAAATATCCCGTTCGAAATGAAAAGCACGATCGGGAGCGGCGGCGTCCGATTCTCGGCCGACTCGGTCCTTCGACACGATGCGGCGAAAGGATCCTAGGGGCGCTTCGAGGAGGCCTCCTTCGAGCGCATCGTAACGCTAGACGTGCAGGTAAGGCGGGGTTCATTCACCGGATCCTGGGGTCATCGTCCGCGGCGCGGCGCCAGAAGTGCTGGTGCTGCAGCAGCGGCTGCAGCTGCGCGCGCAGCCAGCCGGCGAGCGGCGCGCCCAGCCGCCGCGTCGTCTGCTGCAGCGCGCGCAGGCTGCACGCCGCCGCGCGCCGCGCGCCCGCCTCGCGCGCCGCCGCGCTCTCCGCGTCAACTGCGCTTGCGCTGCGAACACGTCCGGTACCCACTTGTACTCACGGAATACTAGTAAGACATGTTTATTTTCATTCTCTAAATCTTATTTAATTTAATATCTTAATATCTACATCTACATCTACACTAATATTATAAAGAGGAAACCTTGTATTTTTGTATGTAACGAATAGGCTCAAAAACTACTGGTCCGATTTCAAAAATTCTTTCACCATTAGAATGCTACATTATCCCTGAGTAACATAGGCTATATTATATTTTCAAAAAAATCAGGGATCCTTACTAAAACTTCAATAATGTAACCCAAGGTGGAAAACAAAAACCTTACATCGCGTACGCTGCGAAAACTATTGATGATAGAACAAAATAATGTACTACGATTTTGTAGAACACGTCATCATCTACAAAAAATGTCGCGACAGCATATGTCTAACTATTATAGTTATGTCACAATAAGTGTTCTTTTATTATAAAAAAATTCATTGAAATGCCGCCGCCAGAAAAGGGTCTTTATTTGTACCTTGGTATTAATCCTTATCCAAATAAATAATTTCATAATTAAGACGGTTTCAATACCTATAGATTACTTCTTAAATTTTTCAAATCGGACATTCCATTCAAAAGATATGACGAAATCAAAAATGTTAACGGGTCCACGGGTCACGCTCGGGGTGCGATTTCAATCACTCAAGGAGAAGCGCGTGCAAATGTATGAAATAAGGAGACGCGGGGCTCGAACCCACGGTCTAAGTTTATCCTAAAATGTTCAAAAAATTTATGAGCACCCATGCGAAGCTGGGACAGGCCGCTAGTATTATATAAAATGCTAATGTTCGTACGTGTGTCCACGATTTTTTCTATCATCCGCAACTTCGATCGACTTCCCGTTGGGATGGACTTCCCTTGGTCTCCTGGTGTGCATAAGCGGGTTTGGTCGGGGTGGGTGGAAGTGGGTGGTTGTGGGTGGTGAAAATGTGGAATAATATATATCTGTCCTTCTCTAACTAATGTAAACTTCTGTAAAATTCTGGAAATCTCGGGAATGATCTAGAAAGTTCCAGAATGTGTGCAACTGATGAAATCAATCTAGAAAGTTCTAAAAATTTCTGGAATGATCTAGAAAGTTCCAAAAAGCCGTGCAATTATTGTAATCGATCTGGAATATTTCAGAAAGCTTCTTGAATGATCTGGAAAGTTCCAAAATGTGTGCAATCGATAAAATTGATCCGAAATGGTCTAGAATATTCTAAAAATTTCGGAAATGATATAGAAAGTTATAAAATGATTTCAATTGTTGTAATCGATCTAGAATGTTTTAGAAAGCTTCTGGAAAGATCTAGAAAGTTCCAAAGATCTGCAACTGTTTTAATGGATCCGAAATTTTCTAAAACGATCTAAAATTTTCTGAAATGATCTAGAAATTTCCAAAACGAGTGTAACTGTTCAAATCGATCCAAAATAATATCTATCTAATTTAGAAAATGGATCCTTAAATATTTCTTATACCATTAAACATGCTATGTATTTTAACCCGAGCAACGCCGGGTTTCGCTGCTAGTTTTACATAAAATCTTAGCGGTAATTTGATGTCTCCGGTTAAGTAAAAATTACCTGTATTATACGAGCGAGGTTTGCAAATCGTGAAGTTAGGGGTGGTTCGGGAGGCGATCGCGCACCGATGCGCATCGTTCCGCGACGCGCCGAGGCTCTCTCGTCCGCGCACGACCACCTGCACTCGCGGACGCGTCCCCGGGCGGACGAGGAGGACGAATCGGTCGAAGGACTCGACTCGAAAAGATGAAGAATGTGGGACGATCGTGTTCGGAGATGATGAAACGTGGCTAAAAACTATCCCGATAACCGAGGCCCGAGACTCCTCGCGAGGCGAACGCTCGGCCATCGGACCTATTTCGCCACTCTCTATCGTTCCTGTCCGATCCAGTCTATCTCAAGGTTCTCTGAAGTAGATCGCTTTCATCGATTATACTATAGGACCACTCATTGTATTCCATTTAGATGTGTGTTTCGATTCTGTTATGGTGTAAATCTTATCTGGTGGGCAATAAAGTATTTTCTATCTATCTAAAATTGGTTAGGCTACTATGTTATTCTTACGTTTTGTTATGTACAGTTTCTCCATTCCCGAGTAGCACGTCGAGCAAGCTAGTCATGATGGCCTCTTTGCAGAATGACATCACTTCCGGCAACTTCGTGTCAGGGAACGTTTTCTGAAACATAAAAGCCATTGCATCAATTACCTCTACATCGGCGACTCCGCTTAACCTGCTTCAATGAGTGAACTTGGAATTAAGACTCTTAACTTGCTCTCGCAGCCAGGCCGGCGGCATCACGTGCTTCAAGTGCACTATGTATAGTATAGTATAGTTACTGCGAGTGAGTTTCGTGCATGCGCCTGCGCGGGCGCGTGCTCGTCGTGCTGCGCGTGCAGCCAGGCCGGCATCACGTGCTTCAAGTGCGGCGCCAGCCGACGCCCGCACACACTCACTATGCTGTAGTGGCATGCCTGGAACACGCACACACAAAATCTTCTTATAATGACAGCATGGAACTGGCACCTAGATTTAGCTAGCTTGAAGATGTTTCAAAGAGGTCCTTGTGATTTGATCGAATTAATACTTAACGTCTGACTTTGTCTTAACAATAACTACTCTGTTTAGTTCAGTTGAAAATGGTGAAAGGCTCATTATAAAACACAGGTTATAATTCTAATTCTAACTCGTGGTGGGGGAATGAGATCTGCAGGGACGTCCTGCAATGGGGTGTATTGTGCATTGTTATACTTATATACTGCAACACAGGTTATACTTAGCAGCTATTAATACCTGTGTGCACTCTCGGACTTTCCTATCCGGATCTGTCGATAGGATCTTGTAAAAGTGAGACCAGCTTGATAGGGCCGACACCACATCATCTACCGAGCTGTTGACCACCAGTTCAGATAGTTCTTGCAGTGCCTGAAATGTTATGACATTACTTTAAAAACAAACAACTTGTTTTGGGTTTTTATATTTTCTGAAAATTATAGAGGTAGCAACACAAGGCAAATACAATAATTTAATTAAGTATTCAGAATGTTAATTGCCTTATTATATACCTATTTTAGGTTAACATTTTCAGGTCTTAGGACTAAGTATTTTAGATACAAAACATGTACCTAGTAAGGGATTTGCAATAGACTAAAAGCATTCGGATATAAAAAATCATGCAAATTGTATATAAAGTTATATCTACATTGTTAGTGAGTAGTATGAACCTAATTCACTAGCTTACCTTAGTTTTAGTGATGGGATCTTTTTTATTAAGTTTCTTCAAGCACAGCTGCAGCTCAGGGCTGATCAGAGAGTCGACGCTCGGTGCCACGAGCGAGGGAAACAACGCCGGGAGCTGAGTGCCAGCTATGTTCACTATTCCCGAGTCTAGCTTTACGCTGCTGAGGAGTTCTGCACTGCGGCCGCTGCTCGATGGCTGCAATCACATTGTAAATAAGCTAAAACCCTTGGGCTATGAAAAGATGTATATGTTGAGAAGAACATGTTTGTTTACTATTTGTATCTGAGCTATGTACCTACAAGACTTGTTGAGTGAAGAATATTGTTACAATGATTTATTATAATATGTCTATTTTAGATGACGAACAGCCTTGACATCAGTACAAAATCGGCTGTTTCATGCGAAAGACGATTGTCTTGGTCATAATAATTGAACACGCAAGAAGAAACTTACCCGAGCGTTGTTTTTAGTCCTTTGACTTTGTTTGGTTTTACCACCCATCTTGAGAGTTTAGTGTACAAGATTTAACGACTCATTTATTGTAATAAATACAAAATTCCACCAAAAAGAAATTGTTCAACTTTTAGATGAATAGGAGTAGGTATTATTTAATTTTTTACCACATTGTCAGTGTTTTTGTTTGTCAATTTTGACATTGACAATAGACACGTCATTTAAAAAACTGGCATAAGATTGATATTGACAGTGAGTGGAGTGACGACTCGACGAGTGTCACGAGTTTTCGTTTTGATCCGTTGTCTTGACTGATGATGAAAAT
The DNA here is from genome assembly GCA_932294275.1 of Chloroclysta siterata. NCBI lineage: Eukaryota > Metazoa > Arthropoda > Insecta > Lepidoptera > Geometridae > Chloroclysta > Chloroclysta siterata. Next base: position 8,724,462 of record OW028595.1, read on the forward strand.
CTTAGACTAAGAGCTGATTTCACCATGCCCTGTTAGATTAACAAAGGATTAAAATGCCGTTAAATATGTCAAAATGTACGCGTTTGACAGCTAAGGTTAGATTTAACGGTAGTTTAATCCTTGATTAGTAACTAACAGAGCATGGTGAAATCTAACATAAGTATCATGAAAATGGCTTGGTTGGTTGGCTGTTGGCGGGAAATCGGGAATCGAAAAGCCTTTGACTTTCCTTTTTGAAACCAAAAAGTAAAGTCAACTAGTATACATACATACCGTATACCGTATTTAATTTAACTAGTGGTTTGCCTTGCCCCAAACTGAGATCTTGTGATGCGACCCGACGAACGAACCAAAACTTTGAGTAGGTGGTAATCAGAGGCAAGTCCAAACATTGTGTTTGGACTTATTTCTGACTACCACTTACTAACTAAGTATGGTAACCAAGTTTCAACTGAATTGGCCTATTTATTGAAGAGTTCCGTTGAAAAGACCTTGGCTCCATCATCAGACCTGGCTGCTATCACTATTTTAAGAGAACTGAGTACCTTCTTAATTTATTTCAGGAAAAAAAAAATAAGAAAAAGCAAAGGAACTGCGCGACAAACAAAGCCCTTTCATATTATGACATGTCTAGCTTGATCTTTTTATGTAACTTTTTTTTATTTTTGCCCCCATAAAAAACCCTATATCTTAATAACCCTTCATCCGATTTTACTCATATACTTACCAGTAAATTTTCAAGTACAAGCTATCGACTTATAAAATTTCATGCAGATCGGATCAACGGTTCGAAAGTTATGGCCAGACAAACATACATACATAAAATGCCAAATCGCCCAAGTTGAAACTAAGATCTTCGTTCGCTTCGCTCACTCGATCAATAATTAAACAATTAAGGAGAAAGTGCTGCTGTCTGTGGAGCGTAAGATGGAGTTGGAAATTGAAACAGGCAATGCTGGTTTCGTGGAGAGTCACCTCCACGAAACCAGGAAGTGCAAGAAACAGAAAATATCCTCCATCTCCGATGAGGATCCTGCAGTTCAGGATTAGGCATTATGTAACTGATATCAAGCCACAACATAAAAAAAACTATAATTCAGACAAATCTAGCCATAAATATAAAACGAATTTAAATTGCAAATGAATACCTATATAAGCATACCTATGTCACGCTATTTGCAGTAGGTAGGTACTGATAACCATAGAAGGCTGGTAAGTATGTGAAAAACGAGCCAAGCTACTTAGCTATCTCAGTTACGTAGGTGCAGGGCATTATGAGAGTTTGTGATTAGGTATACCTAGATTATATTTTGTGGAATGACTTATTAGAGTCATGATAAATGGGAGAACTATTTTAACCTGTTTTTTTCACTGTAGTAAGCATACCTAGGTACGTTGGTACCCCGTGGCCCAAGTCTGAGTTTTGTTTTTCGTAACGTCAGGCCTTTTTGTGTCAAAATAAATAAATTATTATTAAAAAAAAAAATTGTTTCACCCGATATAGGCGCTTATTGAATCTTCACACAAAAATGGCCTGAAGTTAAGAAAAACGAAATACGAAAAACAAAACTCAGATTTGGGGTACCTGGCCTCAGCAGGTTCATGAGTAACCTACTACCTATGGGAATGAGGATAGCAGATAAAGGGAAATAAAATAAAATAATATACGTAGACTCTTGCATTGAAATGTCAATATATATATTTTTAATATTCATAAATTCAATATACATTATAATATTAAGTAAAATGAATTACTTACTATAATTTATAGGCAATATTATAACACTGTTAATCTATGGGTAATTTTTAACAATCTAAAGTGCTTATATTAACAATTTTTCAGCAACCAACCCTCATTCACGCGCATCATTCAAAATTCAACAAACGCAGTGTATGGCCATAGGAATTCACATTTTCTTAACATTACCCCTAAAGCTATGTTATATTAAGTAAAAAAAGGAAGAAATACTTTTTAGCAATATTGATATTGCACAAGTAACTAATACATTTTTTTGGATACATAAATAATGTCGTTTAAAAAAAATTGTTGACGTAATGGAAATAAAGTTTTGATAAAAAAAAAAGCTTACAAAAATAGGCATACTTCGCACAACTCATACATAAGTAAGTCTATCTAGAGTCTATCCGGGACCGTTATATATTACATGTGTCCACGTCTTGCTATCAACTTAGGTAATCTTTGGTTTCTCTAGCCCACCGGACAATTTGGAAAATACTTACATATAAATACAATTAAACATTTATCGAACAGTAAAATTATCATCAATAATAGAATTGCATCATTATATTCACTATCCAACATTGAAGTAATAGAGATAAAAGTTATTCTTAGATTAGTTTACGGTAGGTACTTTTGATAGTTTTTTTTTAAAGACAAAAGCAGTTCGTAGAATTAGATTCAGCTTAAAATCAAATGTTTACCTACTTACATAAAAACATTTGAATACTGTTTATACCACATTAGCAATGAATTTTTGTGATCAATCTACTTAGAAATGGTTTGACTATCCTGTTAAAATACTGCAGAAATGTTGTACCTTACCTACTTAACTAAGTTTAGTACCTATGGACTAGGTACTTGAAACAATTTTTAATTTATACTGATTTCATTAAATAGTTTTTTTTTTATTATAACTGTAATTCGTTGATTTGAAACCCCTTTTCATTTAAAATTAATTAAGGTCTACTTACAATTTTATAAAATATACAAATAATCATTAGGTAGGTATGTATCTCTTAAAATGTATTCTTTGCTTAGGAACTTTCTGTTCTTCTATACTGAAATGATCAAGATGAAAAATTATTAAAAAGTACATACTGGTCTGGATTAGGTAAGGTATACCTATAATATAATAATATATTATGTAAATAATGAATTTTTCGACAGTTTCGTTGTTCCTATCTTCTGAATATAGTAAAAATAAAATTAAAAAGAAGAAATTGTATTGAACTGAATTTTATCTAATGACAGTGATTATTGGTGATTCACAAACAACACATTATGTATTAAATTATGGTAGGGTGTAGGCCTACGTTAGATTTAAGTAACCTATTAAAGTACTTATTATGCAATTTTATTATACAATTTTGCAAATGGAAATATATATATACGTCTAAATATTAAACACGACTATCATAAATGTTATCCTATTGTATTCGATAGTTAGGTGTGCCTTATTGTCATCATTTCATTGTAACGAAGAGCGACTTCGATTCCACAATAACTTGGTAGGTATTGGGTTTGGTAAAATGAATTATGAAGCGATCAATAATGTACTATTTACACGATATAGGTCAATATAATCTATATTTGTTATATATTTTATTATGTATGTACAAAATAACAGACGCTAGTTTTTGGACTAAATCGAAAGAGTTTTTTAAACACAGCAGAGATCCCATAGGAGTATTATGGAATGCTTTAAACTTAAATAAGATTGAATCTATCTAAATACTTATCATTAAAATACAAGAAGCTTTTGCGATTAATAAATGTTTTGAAACACATAATTTAAATATTTGACTACGAAATTTTAAAATCCTGTTGATCTAATTACGAGTACTTATATCCCATATTTAAGAAATTTTCTTAAGTACCTAACTTGAAATGTCAATTATAAAAGCTCATCAAGCTTCTGATTTTGTAATTTTTGGTAAATATTATAGGTACGTAATGTTGTTACGTATTTTACGATTTATGTTTGAAGTAGGTAGGCACTGTTTAGAGAAGACTTATAAGGATTTAGCTTTAACTTTAAAACTAGTTTATATTGTCATCACAATTTAGACACCCGGGTCTTAGGTGCCCTACAAGTTACTTACATTGGTTTTGCAAATGTATATCTTGTTTAATTTACCTAGTTGTTTCAATATTTATACCTGAAACAATGGCATTTTGTCCATCCATAATCACTAAAACTTACCTACATATAACTTAAGTAATGCAACGAAAAATAAAATGTTCACTTCCTTGAGTATTATGATACAGGTACTGGCTTTTTTGGAGTCTAGCACGTAAACTATAAAATACGTTTAAAATTAAACCTAAAATTAATATTATTTTTGGCAACATGATTTGCTTGGCACTTTTTTGGTACATTTTTGGCAATAGATATACAATTAAAATAGTAAATTCAAAATTATATCATCTAAACGTATAAAAATATGACGTTGAGCAATGACCTTATTTCAAAACGAAAATACCGAGCGACGAATACTTTTTATAATGAGCATTGTTATGCAACAAGCGATCCTACCTCTACAATACTCGTTGAGGTATCAGTTTGATCTTATTAGCATAGCAGGTAAATGATTTCTTTTGCATCTTTGGATGAGAAAATCAAATTATCTCACAGCTAAACATCAAAACTTAACTGAAAACCGGTCTTTAGACTCTGATTTTTATTTTATCTTGTAATCGCTGCCAGGCGAGAACTACTGTACAGGTATTCCGACGTACGATGTCGGGTGTTGTTTAGTCCCGGTATGGCTTGCAGATCGCGAATCTGTGGTTCATGTGCTGGCTGTAGGAGCCAGAGTGCGAGAACTTCTTCAGGCACTTGCAGCACTGGAACGGCTTCTCGCCCGTGTGCAGCCGCTTGTGCTCCGTCAGGTGGTGTTTGTGTTTGAACGCTTTCGGACACTGCAGACATTTGTAAGGACGCTGACCTGTAATAGACACAATATTTTGTTAAAGCTTGTTAAGTTTTTGGAGATGTATATATCAAGTAAGTATATAACAACTGGTAGTAAGTGTTGTAAACGAGGCTATAAAGTGAAACTCACCTGAGTGTTCGTATTTATGTCTAGCGAGGGAGCTCTGCTTGACGAAGGTCTTGTCGCATTGGTCGCAGACAAATTGACCCTCTTCCTGCTTAAACTCGCTTTTCAGTTTAATCTTTTTAAGTACAGTCGCATCGTCTTCGTATTCGTTTGGGGGTTGCATGTCATCCCAGGAAGCGCGCTCATACGATGGACTCGAGCCGTGCCGGTTGATATCCGCCGATAGATGCATGTTTAGGATCGGAGAGCGTGCATTCACTATGTCGTTGTAGTGTAACAGCTTATCCATCGGCATCGTAGGGTTTAACTTTTGATGCACCCGTTTAAGGCCATTCAAGTTTTCACCTGGAGACGGTGAGAGCCGAAAGTCAGTGAACGACGACGAGGAGCAATTGGAATGTGGATACGCGTTCATATAGTTTGGTCGCAACGGTGTCGTGCTGCGAGACGATTTCTGGCTTAGGTTTACTGCTTCTTCCGAATCGGAATGTGTCACTGAAATGCTACACGGAGATGGCGATGGACTGGAGGTCACCGATGTGTTCGACTTCTTTGTTGATAAGTCTAGAGGCTGGTCAGACACAGCGGTGGATTGAATCATTCTTCGAACTCTAGCCCTGTTATTTTGAAACCATACTTGCACTACTCTGTTATCTAGTCCGATCTGTTGGGCTATTCTCTTAAATTCTTCCCGATTTGGTCTCGGGTTTGACGAATAGTGCTCTTTGAGCACCGCCTGCTGCTCTTCACTCAGTGCCGTGCGAACTCTGATCTTCCTGTCACTGTCGTGAATTGACTCCTTTTCGTCGCGGTCTTCCCGACCATAGTCTTCGTCTTCACTTGCACTTACTCCACTTTGAGCAGAAGTGCGCATTTCCATCTCCATTTCTAATCTGTTAAGAGCTACCGTTTCGGCTACCTGAGCTGCCAAACTTTCGTGCTTTCTGAACAAACCGTTACAAACTACTTTCTCATGGTCCAATAGATCACTTTTGCTAGCGAAAGTAGCATTACATTTCATACACCTCTGTGGGTCTTCAATTTCTGGCTCTACCTTAATGACTATCTGAGGAGTTGGCGGTGACGCTCTACTTGGATAACCATTACCAGAAATTGGAGAATGCGCTTCCATGTTGGCTCCAAAGAAATGTTTCGTTACAGATGCGCTCACAGACTTGAGTATTGTATTGAAACTGGAGTGTTTGTTATCGACTTCGTTGCCATTATTATTCAATGGGACGGATTCGTAATTGTGAGGCGGCGATTTTATTTCAGTTTCACGATCCTCCTGCTCTTTTTTAATGGTATCGTCGTCTTCGATATCCATAACGAGCTCGGCGCTACCTTCTGATCGTTTGTCGTCCTCCTCCGTGACCTCTTCGATCATATCTTCGGGGTCGGCAGGATGCAGGCTAGTTTGCTTCGGACTAGCAGGGTTTTCAATTTTCCTCTGAGGGTATTGCGATGATGCTAATTGTTCGAACAATTGGCTGAGTGATGTAGGCAGGGTGTAGGGAGTGATACCAGTCGCCGGGCTCATCGGCATTCCGGGAGGCATATAGAATGGATTCATGCCAGGTTGTCCCAGGGGCGGACGATGGAAACTGTTTTCCTGTGAAGACATAGAAGCAAAGAAGGCTGCTGCTTCATTATACTTAGGAAGTATAGGGAAGAAGGAGTTTCCGTTTGGGGAAATGTTGTTATTCATTTGCGACGCCACCAAGGCGTTGGCGCGCTTGCGGGAGGGACTCCTGTCAGGATTCAGAGCGGGGTTGTTAGGCTTTATTCTTCCCATTTTAAGGTTCATGACAAGACACTTCTTAGAGGTCATGTGACTCGAGTAGGAGCCAGAATGGGAGAATTTCTTCCCGCAGTTGGCACATTCGAAAGGTTTCTCTCCGCTGTGTATTCGGAGGTGTTCCTTGAGATGATGCTTGAACTTGAAGGCTTTGTCGCAATCGTTGCACTTGAACTTACGCAGCTGCGCACTCTCGTCGTGACTGATCATGTGCCGCTGCAGGCGATATACGTTGGCGAAGCTCTTGTGGCAGATCTTGCATGTCTGTGGGCGAAAGGAAGAGTTTGTTAATTCAATTGTACCACTGACAACTAAATCACTTACAATTATAACTTTATCGTATATCTAAATAACTTTATAGTTTCAGATCGGTCGGCGCTATAAGTTTTCTATAATTATCGAGCACCGTAAATACTGCTGAATACCACTGAACTTTACAAATGTGACTTTTAAAGCATTATGAGGTCTGTTCACTGACATATTTGAGTGTATCCACCTGTGTGCTCGGCGAGTGCAGGGTCTCGTGCCGTTCGAGCTGGTCGCGCGTGGGGTAGGCGCCGCGGCACTGGCTGCAGGCGAAGGGGCCGCCGGGGCCCAGCGGGGACCCGCTGCGGTCCTCCTCCTCCTCGGGCGGCTTGGCCTCGCCGCCGGAGGCCAGCGGCCGGACTGCAACAACAACAAGGATGCTGGTTAGCTACTGCTGCTATTTCATAAAACCTATGTACAATCGCTTATATAATACGCATAAAAAAATCTAATTGTTTAATTGATAAACAATGAATTCATAAACATTTTGTTTAAAATCGCTCTATGTTTCTGTGCAGTAGGTAAATAAAAACATTGCACGGTCGGGGATGAGCAGGTAACGAATACAAACTACGCTCTTTAAATAACCTGTGCCTACATACCTAGCGGTAGGTAGATACGATAATGACAACAGTTGAAAATGCAATCACCAATGATACATTGCGGATAATATCGAACAAACATTAAACACCTCTCATACGGTGCCTACTCATACCCAATCGTACACAAAACGATTTTCCGTGTCGTTGTCGATAAAATTATAGCTGCACCTTCGTTCGGCTTTGTAAAAACAAATGATGGCGGTAACAATTCAATTTGGATGGTAATTTCGGTAATGGGCAGTGTCCAGTGTGTGTAGGTATTTAGTAGAAAGAAGCGTGCGTTCTATTATACTGCAAGTTTTTCAGCTAAATTGGTTGTGTCGATGTCGTTATTAAATAAAACGAAAGTATGCAGAACCCTAAAAATAACCAGGACTTTATTTATCTTCTATCCAGTTCTAGCATTTCTAGATAATTATGTCATCTGTTCAATCTCGTAGCAGAGCGTCTACGGCGTAGCATTTCGTCTTTGGCATCTGTAGCAAATATGACAGTACCCCTAACGCTATCAAATAACCGTACTGCAAAAGACTTTGAAAACAATGAAAGTAAATTATAGTGCCCAGACTCTCCTACTAGCCGGGAATATTGTTTTTAAAACCCGTGTGGTGGCGTGTGCCGTAAATCAAATATAATAAAGAGCAAAACGCGACGTATTAATTAGCGCGAGCGAATGTGCCTGCGTGGCGCGGGCGTGGCGCAGGCCGGGCCTCGTGGAAGCCGCCGAACACTGCTGTTGGTATTGAATTTTAGGAAATACGACCTCGTAGTGGTACCACTCTACCTAGCTAAGTGTTATAACCTTGCAGTCGAATATTGGACGTACCTACCTACAAATTGGATAGTTGAAAGCTTCGGCAAACATCTTTAGTATTTTAATGATGTGGAACCGGTATGTACATTATGCATAGGTATACAGCTGCTAAGTAGTTATTTTTTAATAACTAGTAGTTCGCCCCGAACTGAGATCTCGTGATGCGACCCGACGAACGCACCAAAACTTTGAGTAAGTGGTAGTCAAAGGCAAGTCCAAACATTATGTTTGGACTTTTTTCTGACTACCGCCTACTAACTTGGTACGGTAACCAAGTTTCAACTCTATTGGTCTATTTATTGAAGAGTTCCGTTGAACAGACCTTGGCTCCATCATCAGACCTGGTCGTTGTCACCATTTTATGAGAACTGAGTACCTCCTTAATTTATTTCAAGAAAAAAATATAAGAAAAAGCAAAGTAACTGGCCGACCAGTACAAAAACCTTGATGCCAACGAAACTCTTAGAGATGGGAGCTCTTGGGTCGCTGGTTATCTTAATTTAACTTTTTTGTTGTATCTCAGAAACCGAGCGTCCCAGAAAAAAAGTAAAAATTGTTTTGGAATGTCCAAACAAAGCCCTATCGTATGACATGTAACTTGATTTTTTTAAGTCACTTTTTTTATTTTTGCCCCCTTAAAAAACCCCATATCTTAAAAACCCTTCATCCGATTTTACTCATATACTTACCAGTAAATTTCTCAAGTACAAGCAGTCGTCTTATCAAATTTCATGCAGATCGGATCAACGGTTCGAAAGTTATGGCCAGACAAACATACATACATACATACATACATAAAATGCCAAATCGCCCAAGTTGAAACTAGAATCTTCGTTCGCTTCGCTCACTCGATCAATAATAAATAAGGTACCTGCTTAGTATAACTAGTAGTTCGCCGCGAACTGAGATCTCGTGATGCGACCCGACGAACGCATCAAAACTTTAAATACGTAGTAGTCAGAGGCAAGTCCAAACATTATCTTTTGACTTTTTTCTGACTACCGCCTACTTACTTGGCATGGTTACCAAGTTTCAACTCTATTGGCCTATTTATTGAAGAGTTCCGTTGAACAGACCTTGGCTCCATCATCAGACCTGGTCGTCGTTATCATTTTATGAGAACTGAGTACCTCCTTAATTTATTTCAAGAAAAAAAATTAAGAAAAAGCAAAGGAACTGGCCGACCAGTAGAAAAACCTTGATGTCAACGAAACTCTTAGAGATGGGAGCTCTTGGATCGCTGGTTATCTTAATTTAACTTTTATAATTTTATTTCAAAAACCGAGCGTCTCAAAAAAAAAGTAAAAATTGTTTTGGGATGTCCAAACAAAGCCCTTTCATATGACATGTAACTTGATTTTTTTATGTAACTTTTTTATTTTTGCCCCCTTAAAAAACCCCATATCTCAAAAACCCTTCATCCGATTTTACTCATATACTTACCAGTAAATTTCTCAAGTACAAGCTATCGACATATCAAATTTCATGCAGATCGGATCAACGGTTCTAAAGTTATCGCCAGACAAACATACATACATACATACATACATAAAATGCCAAATCGCCCAAGTTGAAACTAAGATCTTCGTTCGCTTCGCTCACTCGATCAACTAGATTCTATGCAGGTTTTATAAACGCGAGTCGCCACAGGAATTAAAAAATAAAGCAACCATAAGCAATCCTTCTGTGGTTTTTGTATACAATTAACAATGACCTCACGCCCATACCTAGGAACCTACCTATTTATCAGTAAATAAGTAAACACACAAGGTAAGTACAATAGGTATTCAATATTATATTGTAAATAGAATATGGTCTGTTTACCTTGTTATCTGCCACATACCTAGTAAGTGCCCTAAGTGCAACTATTACATCTTCATCATTCACTCATCGAGAGCATTAGTGGTCTAGTAGTAGCGGCCCCGCCTTCCGATCCAAAGATCGTGGGTTCGAAACCGGTAGTGCCCCAATGAGTTTTCTGTTAAAAAAATTATGTGCACAATGCCAGTACTCTCTAACGGTGAAGGAAAACATCGTGAGGAAACCGGCATGTCGTAGAACCTAAAAAGTTCTATAACATGTATCAAGTTCTCGAAAGGAGCCTCTTGAGGCGAACTTAAAATCCTTTCACCACACTGTTTCGAAAGAAACTAGTGACACGACAAGAGAAGAGAAAGCTCATCAGTAGGTAATCCATAACCAGTAACGGTAATAACTATGTAAAACAAATTGGTTCTAATATTTGGGACAGTAAGGTACCAGCCCTTACTGTACCGTCTCAAAATTCCACCCTGTATAGGTATATAAATAATCATTAATAGTATCATTTTTTTAAATAAGTTACTAATTTAATTAATTGTAATATTTTGTAACAGTTTTAACGATTATACAAACCTTTTGTCCATTATTTAGTTATCAATCCATTGTTAATACAATACTTGTTTGGCTACTCGTCACTAGATGGCGCTGAGTGTCACTTTGCCAGTAAGTGACGCGCGACGTGAGGCATACAATTGAAAAAAAAAAAACGCTCCCTTAACTAGGAAACTGTCTTTATTGACTCTGATTTTATAAATTTTATAAACCTTTACGTAAAAGTAAAAAAAAAATACTTTAATATTAGATTATAATTATTTAATAACATTGTAGAGTACGACTCTACATTTTTCCAGTAGGGGAACTAAATAAAATCACACTGAGAGTGGTTCAGGATCGGTAATTAGGTGGAGCGGATGGACACCTACACTATCGGCACAGTATCGGGTGCAGTAATCTGCGGGCACCGTATCTATTGCTTTATTCTGTGTCAGGCGTTGCGTCCGTTCCCGCCGATAAAAAAGCTACGCACACCACCATGGCTACCTACTGCCCTGGTAATTATTGACGCACACGTGTACATTTTTTCGATGGAGAAACTACTTTAGCTCTACCAATAACGACCTAATTACAACGGGTAAAATGTTGTCACGGTCAGTAACCTACCGCTACAGCGAAACTGGTTATTGATATGTGTTGAATAATTTACTTTCGAAAGAGTAAATTATTAAGAGTAGAAAATTCATTTATTTTACAAATCAATTATAAATATTACTCTATTTTTAGGTTTCCCAAGAAATAGGCTAGTTTGAGTAAAACTGTGAGAGTAATCATTTATATTAGAAATTATTCACCACCCTATAAAATTATTCTATACCAAGCTTCTCTGAAGAGTTTGTTTAAGTAAGTAACTTGATTAAGGCCGCATATTGCTCGACTATTTGTTGGTGAAAATAAAATTAGATATGCAATTTATACTTGCGAGTTAAACGGAGTCCTTAATGGCTCCGCTCCGCTCGCGGTGGAAACCGGCCTTTATAAATCATAAATATTAGGCATATGTATGTACATAGATTCCTGTAAAAGTGAGTTCTATATTCGTATAAATTTGTTTTCAATTATCAATCATAGCACACGACACGTAGTCCAGGAGATAACAAGCTGATTTTGATTGGTCGCACCTGCGCCTGCGAGTGTCAGAACGAGAGGGGAGATGTATAAAAAACTCCGCTCGAAGCCATGTTGTCTTGGAATGTAATTATTGCACGTGAAATTTATTAATGTTTAGTTCGGATGTTTAGTTGTATTTTAATTTTACATACACCTATATTGATAGGTACAGGTATCTACTATAGTAGACAACTAGACTGAGAAACACTCAAAGCACTTTGTTTCGCAAGCAATTTTTTGTTATTTCATAATTAAAATAAATTAATAAATTGACTTACAAATAAACATTTCAGCTTCAAGAAACAATACATCGGTTTTGATCGAAAGGTCGATAACATATATTCACAAAATTTGTTTTAATGAATTCCAAGACATATTAATGTTCAATTCCTTACTATCTACGAGCCTTGTAATTTCAGGCACAGTAGGTATTACCTAATACCTAACCTGTTATTACTAAATTTCTCATAGGCATTTTTACATTTAGCTCGTTTTGTTGGAAACACTTGGTGTCCCTAGCTAGCCTGAATGAAAAATTCCTTAAGTACCTATTACCTACATAATACGCTTTGCTAGAGTTATATCCGGTAGGTAAGGTAATGTAGGTAAACCACACAATTTGTTTTATTTTTGGTTTTTGTAAATTGGAATTACCGCACACATTATTTACCAACAAGTTTTATACCTACTTCAATCATAAACTTGCTTAGCTACCTACGGGATAAGCTACTAATTTAATTATTATTATGTATTATCCTTGTTTTAATGAATTCAGTAAAAAACTAGATTTTTTATTTCCTTAATAAAAGTTTAATTTATTGTGGTAGATTTGACTAACCACAACTGATTGTAAAATATAATTTTAACATTTGAGAATTAGAAAAACTTGTCGGTTTCGCTAACTTGATTGATGTATATTTTTCTAAAAATACTTATTCAAATAATTATTATAAAGTAGGTATGCAAGCTGATTAAAAGATTTAAACTCAGCTTGTTTATCTTGAAATAAAAATATTTTTAAAATAAGCACCTCCAATAGGCACCTCGTTATACCTACTACCTTACTACTGACTATGTCCCTTATTGTTTAGGTACTTGATAATGGTAACGAAAATGAATGCGTTTTAAACCCTGCGAACTTTTAAAGGTAAATCCAGTGCATGTCACTTGGCGGCTTTAATTAGAACAAAGTCTCATCCACGGTCAAGTTGCACCCAAATAGACCCGTTAGATACACACTTTACTACCAAGTGCTGATTCAGGGAGGTGAAAGGGAAAACAGAACAAAATGTCACGTGATTCATGTCGTGACTCAGGAGAGGTAGGGGACTTATCTTTAAGTGGTAACGTAGGTACTTAATGTTTGTCAAGTGATTAACAAATCGAACGCCAACTGTTCCAGACGTTAACTTTGTGTGCAGCAAACAAGTAATTAGTGCTTGAGGTAGCTAATAAGGTGTTTGTCTTTGTTTATCGATTCGTGGAACGGTAGGCACACTTATCAAGCTAAGGTATTATTTTAAAACATTTATTTAAGTAATACCTATTTAAGCTTATTAAGTGTAAACAGAAATCACACAATAACATTTACCTACCTACCTACCCCTATAGTGAAGGTGACGACATAGGGACGCACTCACGTTTACCTCATACCTAGGTAGGTACCTACCTACCTAGCAGCTAAATACACAACAAAAATTGAGACTCAGGAGTACCTACCTACCGATTTAAAAGTTTTTTTTCTAAGTGGAGTTGCTATTGAACAAAATTTTGTTTATGTTACAAATAAAAAAAGATGATATAAGAAGACATAGGTACTTGTCGTTTCAGAGTTTCTCTAAATAATTGTGTCAATAAAATTAATATAGAAAATATATTTAAAACAATTACTTACAATATTTAATCTAATTATTATTTTATTATTAATATTACTTATACGTAACAGCAACTAAATTGTACCGTAAAATCAAAAACGTACAATATAAAAACCTATGGTTTTTTATTCTCACTCCTAAATAAACACCATTTTTTCTGTTATTTCGATCAGCATCACACAATTAGTAAAAGTTATATAATTTTTTATTTTATTTTATTTGAAAGAAAATATTTGTGGTCACGAAGTACCTACCTATGTTTCATTTCTAACTAAACAAAAACAATCAATAGGCGATTTTAAAATATCCGATTGTAAAAGCTCCATGAGGTGCTTCAATAAATGAACTTATTTCTAATTTATTCATTCGCGTTCCACAGACCCTCTGCTCTCGCCTAAACACTACGCATTGTGGCGCGGCCGATCACATCAAACATTCTATTATTCCATCCACTCAGACAGGCGGCACTCAAAGAAGGAAGAATCAAATAAAAAAGTAAGGAAGAGAAAAGCAAATGAATTAAAACAACATAATCATTTACGATTTAAGACGGTGAAAGCGAGCGGGTTCCCCTCCACAAACGAAACTTTCTTTCAAGTCTGTGTGTACCTGTTCCCGATTCTCAAGTGGATGAATTATATCCCGGGGGAGACGAGGGGAGATTACCAACACGGACGGTTATTTCTAATGAAGACGTGCTCGAGTTTTATTTTTAATGCCACAGAGGTGATATCATTTTCACCTGTCTCCGAAGGAGAGTGGCGGTATTCTTCTCTGGGGGAAAACTTTTGAACTTGAACTTTTAACATATTTTCAACTAGAGTTCGGCAAAGTTGCGTTATTAATGATGAAGTGGTATGAAAGGTAAATATAATGGTGGGAATGGTAAAAAATAGTAGACATTACGATAACAAATTTTAAGATTCAATGAGAAAATAAGATAGTCAAAAAATAATATGTAGGAAATAACATGAGATGAAAATGTGAAAGAAAGTAAATGCAAATAATAAACAAAAAGAAAAGAAGCTTACTTAAGGCCGCGAGCCGCCTGGCGGTGGTGGTGGACGTGGGGACTTGCTTACTCCTCATGTCCGCGAGCCAACCAGCCGCCCAGCTTTCGTACCAACCGCCAACTCCCATAAGCGGGCTCTGCACTTGCATCGAGCGACACCTTCACACACTGACCACCAGCTACCGGCTAAGGGTCGCGGACGCACTTCGCGGGCGTCGCATCTACGTCCTACTGCACAGATTCACAGGCTCGCTGACGTCAGCGGGACAAGTCCTAGAGTCGCAGAAGCGCCGCGCTCCGGCGCTACTCACATCGGCAGGCGCCCCACACGTTGGCCAGGCTCCACAGGCGGTACGAGTAGCTGTCACCATAGCACCCGAACATGCTCTCATCGGTTCTCGCGACCATGGCCCGCGCGCGCGGACGGACGTGCTCTTTGCGGCGCGGCGCGCCAAGGAATGAGGAGCGTAGCCGGCCCCGGCCCGCCTCCGGCCCCTCACTCCGCGCCCCCGCCCGCCCTGCCGCAGGCGGCCCCGCCCCCCACCATCTCCCTCCACCTCTACTTAATTAGTGGAGCCGACTGGCCGCGGCTCTGCCGTGTCTCCGCGATAACGATACGTGCCGCGATTCCAAACACCTCCGCGATCTAATGGCCCTCCTCGAGCACAGCACTACGGGCGGCGCGGCCGGATGCGAAGGTGTGCAGCCACTTCCTTCTTCACACCTTAGCTGTTTATTTACATGTCATGTCTACGCTCCACCTTCTTGTCTACCTGTCTCTATCTTACAATGTTTCTATTCTATGCAGAAAACTAAATTCTGTTTCAAAACAAGTTTCTGATTTTTCATAATTTTCAGGGCGATTAAAGAAATAATGTACAGTTCGAAATTGTTGTTTTCTTAAGTAGCAAGGCAATAAAGACATATTTTATGCTAGTTTGATTTGTTTAATAAAACCGCTCAAAATAATATTAAGAAAAAACATAGTACCATGCAGTGTTTCAAATAAAATAAGATCGTTTTCTTACTACCAAACAATACATTTTTAGTTTTGCTTTTCATCGCTAGATGGCGTAACCAGTCCAAACGGCACTCAAAGATTGAACTTCGGTAGAGTTAGTTCTCTATCATGAATTGAAAGGAATAAAGTTTTTTTATTTTATTTAATTAAAAGTATTTATAATATAAATTAAATTGAAATACTATACTCAATAGTTGCTGTAATTGTTAGGTAAATAGTAACTAGCACAACAATAAAACTATACAATAAAAATACCGTATTAAAATAACTGGTGTTATTGTCGTTGTAAATTCATATAGGTAGGAAGGAACAGACAACAGGAGGTAAAACAACCTTCCATAATAATTCTTAAAGAAACCCAAGAACAAAGCCTACAGAGTGGCGGTAAACTTATACTACCATCATGACCCGACTCTACCTTTTACATTTCGAGTTCTAACTCACTAAATATAAGGTTCTATATAGCGAATTATGGAGACAAAGGTTGTAAATTATGAATTGTGTAACATGGAGACAATAGTACCTTGGACACACGTGCGGAACACGTGTCCGATGCCACCTAGATCTTTGTCTGTGTAAACTGGCTTTATTTTTAAGAAGTGCTTTGTTTGTCACTAATTTAAACTTGTAAGCTTATTTGAAGATTGGATAAAAACTCGGTACAGCTTTCAAAACTGACTGTACCTTGAAATTGATCTCCTAGCTTAAGATGTTTTGAAGGTGATACAGGCGAATGAATGCCTGTTGTAATGTATACCTGCCGTTCAAAGTGATCCTTTTGAACTCAGATTCCATTTCATTAATGATGTAGTGACCCAGCTAGGTAGGTACTTATATCTACTACTCTTATGTAAAATATATTCAGTTACTTAGTATTTTACTTTTTTATATACATCCTGCAGTGCATTTATAAAGGTGTTGTTATAACAGAGTAGAAGTGGACCTATATTGTAAATCGCGTATATTAAAGTAAGCAATTGTAATTATAATTACCTAATCATTGGTATTTTAATATTCATCCATTGTCTTTGAGTTGGTATTATAACTTACCTAATACGAGTACCTGACTGAATCATAACTGTACTTAAATCTACCTATGGCTAGTCTATATGAGTAACTTCTATGAATAGAAGCGTTTTAATTGAACTCCGTCTAAATACGCGGCTATTTCTGTAGGTAAGAAGCGTGAGTCAATTCTTTGTGGATATAAATATTGTTTACACTTAAAGCCGAGTAGGGTGTAACAAGAGTAACACCGACTTTTCCACCTGCTTTTAAACGTGGCAAGCGTTACTCAAGTGGACTGACGCTGCTTAAAGTTAGTCCTGTCACTGTTTTTCATTACTTGGTGAGAGATGGCAATAGTTTAAACACTGAATATCTTTTGACAAATATTTATAAGCAAGGCCATAATTATTATGTATTTTGCATTGCTGTATTATATCCAAGTTCAAAATGGGGATTTGGAATTTTGATTCACATAGATAGTATTGACTGTTTATTGCAACTGAGAAGGTAATTTTTAGTTTAAGTTTTTACACTCTGTAGGCATATCAATGCTTATAACTAGCAGAATGCCTATATAAAGTATTTTTTTGTATTTATGTACTACTTTTTGGACAACATTAGTCACTGTTTTGTTATTGTTAGTACTTGGCTATAAGTACATTGTTAGTATTAGGTTATTTAGTTTTAACTTTAAATCATAACATTGTGTACGTTTGCCACCTAATGTGCGTACTTACCTACTCATAATGCGATAGCAATATATTTTTTATTAGAGTACGTACCTAGTTAGGTTTTGTATCGTAAGGTTTAAGTTTGTATTCGATTTAAAATTTATTAGTCAAGTTAGTAGTTTTATACGTTTGTTTAAAAAAAACATTTTGGCTGCAAATAATCATTGTTTTTAACAGCATGGCCTTTTCAGAACACTTTTTTATTAGTATCGTAATCCCCCACTCGATGGACCGACATTTAAAAGATCGTGGGAAGAAAGCTTAGAATCGTCCCTATAGGTATGGGGAAGCATGTGTACAGAAGTTCCTCAGGCTTTTGATGATTGATGACGATGACTATCCTAATTAATTATTATCATCAATCATCAGGTAAGTGCTACATTTTATCTACCTACAGAATAAAACTATCAAGGCCACAGTTAGACAAAAATATAGTTGTCAAAAAAAGTTTATAAAATTAAGAAGCTTTGTAAAACAAAAGTGTGCACTCGACACTGGGTTTGGTGCGATGACGGTTGGTGTTTGAATGTGCCCACCTCGACACACGTGTGCTTCGTGTGGGGCTGCGGTACGTGTGGCACTGCCTGCAGCAGGCGGCAGAGGGCGAGGGCGCGGGGCGTGCGGTGGCGGCCCTTGTCGATGTCACGTCTATAGGTGTGTGTGAATGTGGATTTCTGGAGTAATGAGGGCTTATTATGTTTTATACCCTTGACAAATAGTAGGCACTCATTTAATTTAATTATGTGTGCTTCTAGATTTTTTTTAATAGACTTTCGGCCGTTTTCTGAAAGCCCGATTAAAACTAATCGCATGTCAAGTCACTTGCTATCTCTATCTAATTCGATGTGATATCTGAAATGGCGAGTGACTTGACATCCGATTAGTTTTGATCGTGATTTCAGAAACCGGCCGTATTTCTATTAGACTAATTTTGTATCGATTTTTTGTGGACTTCGTAAAATATACCTACGATTTCAAAACTCTGTATGCGTATATAAAATGGTAGATATGAGGTTTATAAACATGCGTGGACCGTGGTTTTGGAGTCGCACATCTGCGGATCGCCGTGCAATGCAAACAATCATTTATTTTTACATCAATTTCCATGTACGGCCGACTGTTTATATTTAGCGTATAACCGTGAACTTACATAGGCGGACTTTCTCACGTTCAGCGCCGACATCTGGCGAGCAGGCCGCGCCGGGCCGCGTCAGGTAACGTATTGTTTAACTGCAGTTAATGTGACAATTCTTCATTGCTTTGGTCGCTGGTGTAGTTGCAGCTTTGTCTTCGTGAGTTATGGGTTTGCATCATCTGGAAAAAAAACTATCGTGGTCTACCTTGCTTGGTAATTCCTTACTTTTCGACTCAAAATCAAAATCCAAACGTTTAATCCAAAAGTCTTTAATAAGTTCAATCACAAGGAGTGGGTACCTGACGACTTCTAAAAGCTGATCTTTACTAGACATACGATTGTCATATAATGATTTGTAAACGCACTTGAATCAATGAATTAGATATATTTATAAGTACTATGCGCTTTACTATAGTAGTGGTAAACAAAATATACTGTGGCTATCATCTACCTACTTCCAACCTGTAAACTATAATATTTCACAACAGCGACTAGTTTTCATAATTACACGTCACGAGCACATGGGGACACTCGTGATAATTTCCAAATTTATTTCCACCATTTGGCTTTGAAACGGACCTCGCACCGGCGACGTAAACTATAACGATACTGTCAGAGTATCGAAATTACCCGTTTGTTTTGCGCGGTGTGCTGTGGAGAGGGCACAGGGTTACCAGAACACATATTGCTGTAAGTGAAAGTACCTACCCATACCTTACAACAACATTCTTACCACACTGTATCGAAATTAGTTACGAGAACTAGAAAGGGTGATCTTGAGCCATTTCCAGCCATCAAATTCCTGCCATCACAGTGTCATCGGTGCATCGTCGTCGACCATTAATTATCCTTTTCACCTTTGGTTCGTGGTCAATATTAGAAATTTTAATTTTGAATGGGGTTCGAGGTTCGACGATGCGGAGGCCAAAGTGGCCATAGTCAAATCAACTTGCTTTCTGAGTCATAACTTAACGGTGATTTTGATTCTGATTCAAAAAAAATCTACTATGGGTTGTAGGTGATAATTTTGAGACTAAGTAGAGTGTGAACCCTACGCACCTATTGTGTGAATAGCCGCGATATCGCAGGGATCTCAAAACGATAATTAACCGATACCAATATCCGATCGCCCGCATACGCACGGCACCTATTCACTCCATTGCATTGTCGATGTAACGGATTTTTGGCGAGTGTGGGACTGCTCCCTCACCGGCCGCTGTGGCATGCACAACGATTTATTCGAGCTTTTAGTGTTAGTCATTATAATTTGATTACCCGCAGTATTTGTATTGTATTCAATACAAATTTAAAATTTACAGCATTATTTTTTATTTAAACCTACAATGTGTATGTAAAATTTGTGCGTATAAGTTTTTATTCTATATTTTAAAAGTATAGACACGGTACAAACATATATAATTATGGGGCTACGAATTTTGTTAAATAATATAATTATATTTTAGCTGGTATGAACCAACTCGGTCATTACAGTACCTCATCTACTGAAAAAGTTATCCTTAATACATAATATTAATATATTTCTAATCGTTATCTAAATAAAAATTCATGTAACAATTTGTACACAAATAAAAATTTATTTAGACAGTCTGGATGGCATCCAAAAAATAAATGTCAGACAGGCTTATCGCTAATGGCATTATATCCCTTTAAAACTATCACCAAACCGTTTGGAGATAAATGGGAGAAAAGAGAATAAAAACATTGTAATCAGCTTACGGGCACCGGTCCCTTAGATTACGTAGTAAGTGTCATGTATTCTGTGCGCGAGGTTATCTCTCCCGGCTGTCAAACTAGCTGCCATGCCACTCCATCGATTAGAACAAGCGAGCGATATCATAACACGGATTTAATTGCTTATCAACCTGTTCTCAGTAGTCAAGGGAACGGCTTGACTTTACTGATAACAATAAATAAATACTAACTAAATTAAAAATAAATGAAGTTTATGTAAAGTCCCTCACCGCATCTGTTATTAGGTATGACTGTTTGCATGGATTAAATAAATAGCGATAAGACCGCTCACTGTATTACACTTAGCCTTTTTTTTTGTTCTGTTATGTGCAATTACTATGTGGTGTGCAATAAAGTATTTTCTATCTATCTATCGGGCAGTACAAGAGGTATCGTTATCACACGAGTTAATAGTGAATTAAATAAACTTTTTATTTAACCTCGCTTTACAGACTCTATAGGGTGCGGAAAAGAGAATAATTTTATTCTTTTCATTACTCATACTCGGAGAGTAGGTCTTAAGTTGGCTTGGAAGTAATACATTCAGCCCTAGGGAGAATCGTTTTCAATTGACAGAAGTCAAATAAAAAAAAAATTGTTCTATTTTCACATTTCCTAGGAGAATAAACCTCTTTGGATTACGAATGTCAACAGTATGACTGTTGACCTTCTGTTGACATTCGTAAACTAAAGAGGTTTATTACCAAAGAGGTACTTATTCAGTTAAGTTAGTGAACTGTAATGGATTTTATTTTATACTGCTGTTCGAAATAAACTGTATGTCATCATAATGCACGATGGACGGTCAGTACGTGTGTACACAACACACCTATGTGCGCATTATTAGGCATTAGTTCACAATTATTAGTATGGCATCTGCTGTTTACTGCGTATTTCAGCACACGTGCGCACAATGACTAATCTCACAAAGAAACATTCGCAAATTAATTTAGCGTTTTTCAAATTCGTACAACGATTGTCTTTGTGCGGTCCTCGGCCATGTGGTGGCCATCCGCTGACCCTAAGTCACGTCTCGAACCTGTAACAAACACTAATTGTCCCAACTATTCATCCTAAACAACAACTCACCCTTCACAAAATCACTCTTATTACGACAGAGATAAAGGATATTTTGTTTCAAGGTTCGGTTAAACTTTGCGAGAGCCAGTCGTCGCCAGATGGTCTAACAGGATGTATACTTTTGTTAGAAGTGTCAAAGTAATAGTTATACTTGACTGAGACAATGAGAGAATACCAAAGCTGTAAATCCTTTGTTTGTTTTATAAAAAATCCTTATAGAAAGCTATCCTTTATAAATTAACATGTGGTGCTTAACCTGTACCTACATTATAGGTATGTTGTATCGGTAGTATTTTACAGTCTCTAAATGTATGTACTTTAAGATAACTGAAACAGCTTCACGAGTTTGATCTTCAGTGACGGTAGGTACCTACTTGTCTCACAAGATCGTTATGACAATAATTATAATGCAGAAGAGTAGGTATGTGGTTGTCATATTATGTTTCCTGTTGGTCCCACAAGGTTGAGGAAGATACTACTTTGCTTACTAGGATAACATTTTATGAAATGTCCCATAATATAAAAAATAGACCATTTATTCAGCAAAACGGTTAACCAATTTTATCACTTTCTTTTACCTATAGTAAATATTTTCAAATTAATTAATTTAATCACTGTTGGCATTATTATGTCAGTTTTGTGATTATTTAATTACCTTTTAAACGTAGGTATGTTTATGTTTAACGTTATTTATTTTTATTTGTTAGAAAAATTATACCTACTTTTTATATTTTATAACCTAAACAGGTAAAAACGTTTAGGTGTATTAAAAATCATATTACTTAAATCTTGAAACTCTGCATATAGTGAAATAAATTGGCTAAAAACAAAAAAAAATACTCTTTTTCAGAATTAACAGAATACCTTAGTTTTTGAATCTGTGCGGGTTTCTATAGTTATGGACGAGTCCAAATCTAGTTTTATCAATGAAGTTCGAGCAAAGTTGGCACGACTCCCGATCTACAAATTGTTTATCAATAACACTATCAGATTCAATTTATTTTAGACTCGAATCCATCATTCACAAAATCTATGCGAAATCATTTTCACAAAGCGTCAGCACATGTTCATATAGTGAAATCATGATATAAAGGATTTCATGGTGTTCGAAATAGGTAGATAGCTGGATATTATGTAATATAATCGGTAGTTATGTTCGTATTAATGGATATTGTGTAAAATGAGGTAAATCATGAACCGATGGACGTAATGAGAGGAGGTCGACGTTGGCAGCCATTCAACCGTGTCGCATGGCAGTGCTCCGTAGGTAATTTGCACCTCGCCTTACATTTGTGTACACACATAATGGGCCTAATGGATTTACTAAGATCAATTTTGTATTTTCCGGATATAGGTATTGTCTTAATTTGGATGGCTGTATTTACATTGAAACAACATTTCTGGTTACAATGGACCACGGCTTTACATATATTGTATTTGAAAACAAATAACTAAATATCCGAATAATTATTATTGTTATCCTTACTTTCAATAGGTAGGTATTATACCTATTTGTTAACATCTAAAAATATTGTTTAAATTCCTAAAATATTGTTATACAAATACAAAAATACAAAAATTATTTATTCGAGACTTCATTTTAACAAGGATCAAAATATGCAATGGACCCCGCACTATGTTATGGATATAATTTTCGGATTAGGTTTACATTAGGTACTAGGTAATGTTTAGATTTTAATTTCGCAACAGTCTGCAGATAGCTCAACTGTTTAATGTGTTTTTTGAAAATATTTGTGTTAATTTTAATTTTCATAGTAAATTTAGTTTCAGTTTTTTTTCACAGCCTTCACAGCTCAGTTGGTAGTATCTCTGCCTTCTGCGCCGTGGGTTCGATCCCCACCGAGAACAAACATTTGTGTGATGAACATAGATGTTTGTTCTCTGTCTGGGTGTTATATAATATTATAAGTATGTATTTAAAAAAAAAAGTATATATGTATTATATCAGCTATCTGGTTTCCATATTACAAGCTTTGGCTTAGTTTGGGGCTAGATAGTGCTGTGTGGAAAGTCCATCAATTTTTTATTTTTTTTTATTTATTTGTATATTCTCCTGCATCTTGCACGCTTCTATCTAACATGGTTTCAAAAGCGCACGTGTATGCGTGTTTGTATTGCGCGAAGACATTTCTTCAGATAAGAAGATGCGGGGTCGGTCCCAATGGGTTACAAACAAAACAAATGATAAAAATAAATCCGCAAGAGTGCATAGCGGAACGGCAATTACAGCAGGCGACAACTGCGAGGCGTGAAGCCGGAAACCTGCGCAATAAAGGTCGCGCTGTTGTTTCTGTCGCCGCGGCGGAAGCTGGCGCGCCAACCGAGGCTGCTGGGGCTGCTAGTGATGTCGGTCGAGGGTACGGCTTAGCGCTGGGATTCCTTCTCATATTTGCTAAACACAGGCCGCGCCAGGCGTGCCAACTCGAGATCTTGATTTAAAACCTATTACAAAGACTATACGATAAAACAAAATTAGCAACAATAACAGAGGGCTTATTACGAGTTTAGTGCCGATCGAGTGCCGATCGTCGATCGTTACGATACACCGAATTTTCTATGAAAAAAAAAACGTTTTCTCAAAGAATACGCTAGATGCCGTTGATTTATTTTCATAGAAAATTCGGTGTATCGTAACGATCAACGATCGGCACTAAACTCGTAATAAGCCCTCTGATGCTTGAACTTATAACATCTAAACCATAATGTCATTGCTCTAAAATCCAAATTCATTTTAATATGTACAGTCATACTTACCTAAGAAGCACAATTTAATGAGAACAGGAAAACTAAGCAAAAGGTAACAAGCACACCTTAATACCTACCTCGTGTACCTAGTGTACGTGCACTGTAGTAACTACTTGTAAACAATAAATACTGTTTTACATAAGCCGCAGACAATGCCTAGACCGCAACCTGTAACCCATTTATCAGGAAATATGGTAAGGTTTTAATAACTTTGTTTTTAGAGAATATAAATAAATTAACGCAAGTTATATTTTTTTCTACTTGACCAGAACCAGATCAATTCAAATGAGTAGGAAGGTCTCTTTAAAGCGAATATAATAACAAACTTGAATTCCACCTCATTTGGTCATTTATAAAGGCAAGCTCAGATCGGGAAAGCAATTCTTTAAAGAGAGATAACCGAGAGGTTTTGTGAGTGTTGCGTCGTGTCCCATCTCTAGAATACATTGCGCGTGGAGCTTGTAATAGCGCACCTCCAGTCGTTATAAAAACTGGCTGTTTCGTCGAAACGGCCTCCTAGGGCAATGCATTGCATTGTGTAATGTGCCAAATGGCTTATTCCACTATAAATATTTGGGCCCTGTAATACTGTCTTACATAAAACTTGGCTAATGTGCTCTTCTAAATTGCTCTTCCAATTATTATTGTCAGGAAGTTATATGAAACTGCAGCTAGGTAGGTATACATAGTAAGTTTAGTCTATTTCTAGGCTGATCTAGGTTAATCATTTGGTTGAAATTACACATAAATATAAAGAAACTGGTGTCGAGATAAGAAAATTCTATTACGATTGACAAGTGTTGGTGTACGTAATTTATGCTATTTTTAGATTACTTTCATACCCTTACTAAGTTTTGATCTGATCAATGTAAAATGGTTTTATAAAACTAGAATTTCAAATAAAGTCACTCATTAGATTTACTGTGCGTTGTGTGAAAGTATGCATAATTTCAGCAACGTCACGGAGGGTAGTTTGTTATTAATGAACAAATAATAACAATAGTGGCGGGAGAGGGCACTTTTTATGAGTTCCGCCGTACCCGACAAAGGAAACTTTGCTCTGGAACTCCTCATGTGTGAATAATGATGAATATATTAATTTAATCAGAATCTATTTACCTACCATAATCGGAGAAAACTGTGTCCTTTTTACGTTTGTTAATCGAACACTTTCCTCTTATACAAACATCACTCTGTGTTACGCATTGTGGCCAACAAAATGATTGAAAGTATAATTCTAACAGCTTTGAGAGATGGTCACTTCGATCACTCGAGCGATGATAGTTAACTAACCTAAAAAGATCTAGCTATCATGGCAGATCTGGTCTCTAGAGGTAGCCACGTGACGTCACTCTCGGCCTAAATTCGGAGCCTCGAACCACTAACCTGTCGGTTCTGATAACGTTAATATCACTTCGATTATAAGGTTAATGCTTCATATTGCGTCGCAACTTAATTTGTGAACCTTGCTGAAACGGGGCCGCGACTCCAGAGACTAGGTATCTTCCGGGCAAGGAAATATAGCTCCTATAGGCTTGTGATAAGAGCGCGAGATGGAAATAAAGTGGTTACCTCTGCTGTATGACGTCAATCGGTAGCCTATTTGTGCGTATTATCAGCAGGTCGCGAGGTGAAGGCGCGGTTCACGTGTTGTCGATCACCGTTCTAAGAAGAGGATTGATTGATCGCCCTTTGTTCCCTTATCTAAATACCAAATGTGGGATCTCGGTTCTCATCACGGAATCACAACGAGGATGACATCATTGAGCACACGTTGATTCCTGAAGTTCGACTATCTACAAGGATCTCAAAATCTCAAGCACTCACTTTTGTTGGTTTATCAATGCTGAATGGCTACGCATCGAATCCAATATTTATCTATATGGTATTACTGTACCACGTCGGCTACGGCCATGGAAAGTGGCAATGTTTGTTGTTATCAGCAGCTACGAGTTGTTGTCATCAATAAACAAAAATCCTTGATTATTTTGAGCGACGAACAGGAGGCATCTATTGGGTGTCTAGTTTTGCGACGCATTGTCCGAATCTCACCTTTGCCACAGTTGGCGGGTGTCCAGATCTCGCATCCAATCTAGTGGCGGTTTGTGATCGCAGCGCTAGTACATCACGGCTCCACTGAGGACGCTATATGGGTTACGGTGACGAACTCGCTAATGTACATGATTCCAATAAAATTGGAACTAGCTTTGATCCACTAACTATTGTTCAACAAACAAAATTATAATAGTGTGTAAATTGTCTCAGTAAGCACTTAATATCATTATTCTATATATTATATTATATGAACATTATTGAATTTACGTGTGTTATATCGTCTATTAATGCCACAGTTGCAGGTGCTTGCTATTACCTTCCGCACTCGCGGAAAATGGATTTACCTAAACAAACATGTTTACTGAAACCATTTTACTCTTATCTTTATGATTGTAGGACTCGTAGCTATATACCTAATCTGTTTTGTTATACAATACTAGTACCCATCCCTGCTATGCTCGGCTTAAACTCTACTAAACTGTTGTGAACAAAATACCGTAATTGCAACAAATTTTCATAAAATAATTTAACCACAGTTTCAAAACATTTGTATGTGACCTTATTAAACTTTGAATTTCTGACTATGGCTGTAGCATTTTGTGTAAAATCTCTTATTTAGGTGTAGTACCTTACTCTTGTGTGTGTATTTAGATTATTATAATGCTTGGCACAAATATAATTCGCTGAAATTTCTAGATAATTTTCAGTTATTTTGAACAAAGCAAGTAGTAATTTACCTCTGAGTGCGCGCTCATTTCAATATGTTATCAACGTAGCTCTTACTTCACCGAGCTCACTCGACGTTTAGAGTAGGATAGGCGCTCTTTATGCCGTTTAATGTTTGTTCATCCTTTCCCGAAATATGTATAAGAAAACTGGGAGACATAGCTCATAGCGATAAGACGTTTATAAATCTAAAAACTAATAATTAACGAGTAATGATCTGTTATTGGTAAGTAGTATGATGAATTAAATGATTCTAGATTTATTATAACGCTATTGATCCTTGATCAAAATCTAAGATTATAGGATCGAATCTTTGACAGACGTCAAATAAACGAACCTAGTTACAACAATGCTTCCAGTAAGACAACAGAAGAAGTAATCCTTGCAAATGTGGTCGATCCATGTACCAAGCATTCTTTGTGCAGAGAAGCGGTCAACACAATTAGCAGCATTATTGACTGCGCTCTGTCCTGACGTGCGGCGCTGACGCGAGAGCGAAGGTACAATCGTCGGCATAGTGGTTATAATAAACAAAGGTACCTG
Organism: Chloroclysta siterata; assembly: GCA_932294275.1. Classification (NCBI taxonomy): domain Eukaryota; kingdom Metazoa; phylum Arthropoda; class Insecta; order Lepidoptera; family Geometridae; genus Chloroclysta; species Chloroclysta siterata. The sequence goes on from OW028595.1 coordinate 8,751,974, forward strand.
CATACATTTATTTATACATACATAGTTTTATAAAAAAAATGTCTAAGATTATTACTAAGATCACTACGAAACTGGATGAATCTAAGAGCGAGGTCCCCACGACTAGGCCTAGAAGAAAAGGCAGAAACGGCTTGATTCCTAAATTATTTTGTGAGAATCTTTTACAAAATAATAATAATGAAGACGCTGCTTCAAAATCTTTACTTACCAAAGGATAAAGTTATTTAGACCAGTAATTATATTGAAATGTTCGCCTGACTCCCAGAAGTAGGTCGATATCACGGATTTCAACCATCTACGATCCTGACTTACTTATCATATAAGTTATTATAACACTGACTGTACTCTCAGTTACCCTAGAATACAACACGAGTTTCTACGTCACTTCACTCAACTTACGAAAGCGTATGACATTTACGTTATAAATCTCTTGCAATTCCCTCTACAGTTGAAAGGGAAGGTCCACAATAAACTCGTCACTCAGACAGCTTTATTTCACTCGTCTAGTAAAAAACAAAGTTATTTTTAGCCGGTTTTATTACAGCAGGTGGCGCTGCTGAAGTTATGATGCAGACTACAATGCTGTACGGGAGCTGTCATGTTGATGATGTGTCCGGAGTTGTTTAGGATAATGTTATTACAAAATTGCACTTTCTAGAAACTGTGTTACATCACGACTTTCCTGCTACATTAACACTTTAAACCTACTTTAGTTTAACTACGCTTTCATTTTTAAACTTATTTATGAACAAAGAAAGCTTTGGTTTACATTTTGTACAAGCGTTGATGTCGTATCGTGATACTTTACCTTCTCTTGTCAAAACTATTTCCAAAGGATTTTTTATGTGTTTAAGTGGTGTCAGAAACAGTGATCCGTGATCGGTGTATTATGACCGTTTTATAACTTTATTAGCTACCTACCAATTTATAAACAAAGCTGTAGTGGTCACACCCAATACGCGCAAATACATGCGTGCATGCATTTTGAGTCAAAGTGGTTAGCCAAGAAACGATGGCGCACCATGGATATACAATCTGGAATCGTTTCTTTTAGCAGTTGTAGTTTAAATGACTCCTGGTGTATTTGATAAGGGTTCGTCCAATGGGCTCCTGCCAATCTAACACAAGGTAGAACTGCTTGTGTGTGCGTTATCGACCGCACTCATTCATACATCGCAGTTGTATGTAGGTGCGATGCCATTCATGAGTTTTCGAGTGACCATGAGTTTGCACATTTTTGTATGTTGCTCTAAAATGTGATATGCTGAAGGGGGCGCACTAGGAGATGGCCAAAAATATCTCCCGTGTAAATAGCAAAGCCTCCCCCTCATTAATGAGGAAGTGATTCATTTAGGCTGATTATTATGAAGATAATAATCAGCCCACAAAGTGTGTTCAATTGTGCATGCTGACGCAGAATCAGAAAATCGTTTGCTTAAAAAGTTAATGTTTGTGCACCGTCTGGTGGGACTAGAAAATCCATAGTTGCATGAAGAAGCGCAGCAGGAGCTATAAGCGTTTGGTGGTCTATACCGTAGTAGGTAAGACTTTGATTCGGTCGTGATACGGTCCACACCTGTATTGGCTCAACAAGACAACTGACAGAGTACTGTACTGCTGATCATGATAGAATATTAGAATAAAGATAAACGGCATCATTACGTACGATTTTCTTTACGATAATAATTATGGACACTCTACACACGTACGCATCGCGCCTTGGCCTATGCCCGCGCACTATCGTGCCATCCACTTGCGCGCGCGCAGATAACGCGACCTGAACGACACTTGTGTGCGTTTAGACCTGTGACGTGTGTATGTGTGCGCATAGCCATTTCCTTCCACGAGTAGTTGTCATATTTTATGTACCTACCTACTTAGTTGTTGCGCAAATTATGAACAAAATAATTTTATACGAATACGAAACAAATATAAGTTTCTACCTAATAAATAAATTTACACACAAGCAGTAGAATTTCTAATACGCAAAAAAGCAACAAGAGTACAACAGCAAAAAATTAAATACATAAAATAAATGCGTTTTGAGCTAATTTTGATAAATGTAGCACGATGTGAACTCGGTAGAGCTCATCTCTACAATGAATTCAATTCTCTTATACACTTTCTTCCAAGCAGAGTAGCATTGTACTCGACCTCTACACTCCCTAAAATATTATTTGGCGCCGAACCACCAGAAAAAAAATCTGTACAGACTCAAGTAGTTATATAAATTGGATGGTAAGTACACGATAAAATTAACATTTCTCGAGATGCCGTAAGAATAGTGCGTTGATACTGTTGCGCAGTCTGTGGCGCGACTGATTAAACCAATAAGTATTGCTCGTACATTACACCAGGGAGTACGTTTTGCACGCACGTTTGCACGGGGGTGGCACACGGGTTGATTTTGAATTTCATATCATATACTATATGAAAACCCCAAAAAATGCCTCTATATTTTGCCACCGTAAAAAATCTATTAACTTTTTTCAGTTGATTTTAAAATGGCAATGGTCTTTTAGAAATTAGATTTCACGTAGTGTATAGAATTACATAAATAGGATATAATTGCTTTTTTTATCACTATTTTATTATAAATAAATGATAAAATTATATAAATGAAAATGACGATAATTTCTATACTAATACTCTCACAGTACACCAAGCTTCAGTGAATCAGAGTAACCAAGAAGAAAACAAGATCATTCTTATATAGCAAATCACATCAAGATCTTACAAGAATCCTGCCTCATTATTTTTACAAGACAACTTATCTTACAAGAAAAACTCAGTCCGTACGAACCGGCGGCTGTCAGTGAATTCTTCCAATCTGTACAGCGTCTGGTGATTCGTGTTCCACTTATTATCGTACCGTGGGCATTTGCATAAGAATAACAAGGAGGATTATTGATGTCGCCTCCCTTCCCCCTCTGCACCCCCCCGCCGAAGGATCATGATTGGGGCCAAAGGAGCGGGCGAAAGCGATGACGTAAGTGCTTTGTGCTGTGACGTAGGTCTCAGAGCAGCCTGAGAACGCCGTCGTACTAAGGATGCAAATGGAAATGAATATTAGAAAAAAATTTGTTAAAGTCAATATTTTCGTTAGAACATTAATTGTGCGACACTTGTGAGGAAATGCTTTGCTATATGTGATGGTTACCACTTAACATCAGGCGGGCCATCTGTTTGTTCCAACAAACTATATAAAAAAGAAATTTCTTCGTTTGAGGCGAGATGCCTAAAGTACTACCCAATTTTTATAATTTTCTTGCACTTTTGGGTTTCTTACATAAGAAATAATTTAAAAGTTTATTATTTTGATAACATTGTTTGTGTATTTTTATTATTATATGAGCATAATTGCTAACGAAGTATTTTTATGAAAAAATCTATATATTTTCCACCGCTACCTCCTTTTCCTCGCGCCTTATTGTAATGCTTAATTTTGTTCTCTTTTCATGTTTGCTCTGTATACATTTCGTCTAAAATGGAATGGAATAATTTGATGTAACATTGCCATTGACGTGAGCCGGATCGGAGCCTCACTTTTATACCACTCCGCTGTTGTACCTACCTTGTGGAGTAAATCCATTTAATTTGCAAAATTTAAATCTGAATTCTGTGTTGTCAGTGAAATCACAAGGACCAGTTTGTAGAGATCGACGCGTGGTGACCGAACCAAAAGTTTCAGGTACAGTTTAGTGCCTGCGACTCTGTTCGCCATGAGCCATTTCATTACAACCTTAAACCACCTTTAGAGGAGTTGATTTCAGAAATGACTGTGTTTTTTGTAGGGTTAGGAATGTATGGTTGGTATATTTTTATTTGTACACCTCTAATATTTATTTTAACCTACTATAAAAACCAACGTCCTTTTTTGAATACCTGGAGCATAAAATTACTAGAGTCAATACTCCAGTATTGAATTTCAGGCTGATAGTGATAATGAAAAATCTGTATAGATATAAAAGTAACTCCATACTGGCCATAAGTCACGGATTATTTATTTGGTTACTTAGCGCCTGCGGCCAATAAATAGACTCCTTCGGGATGGTAATGCCGAGTTCGTGACATTATCTCAACAGCCTTTGTGTTAGCTGAGAAATAGAAGGCTGTGGGAAATGATTTAGATATATTTTTGGGGATTTTCCTAAGCAAAATATTGCATGAAATATTTCTAATTTTGTAAAAGTTATCAATATCAAAGCGTCAAATCTATGATAATCTAACGATTATGATTAAATTAGGAGAAATACCTTTTAAGTATATTCAGAACGACGATAATGTTGACTCAGTCCATAAATTCGTACAAAATGCATAAGCTATTCATAGAAAGCAACTTTAAACACCCCACGTTATTCAATTAAGAGCCTCCGTAGCACGTGACGCTACGGTGCTACGGCGCTACGCGGAGGACACGCGGCTACGGTGAGCTACGTTCTACGGCGCTACGTGACTGGCCGTACGACTTTCTCATTGATACTCGAGAACTTGAATTCAATTGAGCCGTTGGCATTTGTTTTGGGGAAATTTAAATAGTTCTATTTCCTGTGTTTGAATATATGAGAAAGTGTGTAATATTCAAACCGAACTATAAACACGTCATAATTTAGCGTGTTATAACCATTTCAAATAATAATTTTATTTAAAAATTAAAGCTATAATAATCATACTTTATAATTAGTATACCTTTCTAAACTATAACATACCCATAAAGTTAAATGTTATCAGTAAATTGTAGAGATCAAAATCAAACAATTGTTTTCAATCTGTTGACCCCAATCGAACAAACTAGAACTGACCGCTCGAATCAACTCAAAATTAACCTTAAATAAACTCGGAGCGGTCCAGCCGCCTTTTCCCACGATTTAAATTCCAACTCCCTTTTTGCCGGACGTTTCCGCGAGAGGATGCCGTTCCCATTGTTATATGACTGTGCAAACTCATGTGAGGTTTAAACTATATATGGGAAGAATTGACTTAGATTCACCTAATTTATAAGACGTTGTGAGAGATTGTTATTATGTTTCTGTTAAATTATTATTTTTTGGGTTTGATATCTAAGTATACTTACAGGACATCTAGCACAGTAACTTTGAATATCTAGTTTTTAGCATTAAAATATCTCAACAGCGTTAAGGAGGATTAAAGGTAGAAATGTAGTTCAATTACAACAATTTGTATAATACTATCTGCGTAGACGATTAAAAATGTCTAGTTATTCTAATAAACAAAATTGACTTGATTCTGAAGTAAATTTACTGATAAACAGCACTATGTCCGAGGATCGAGGTGGCCAAAGGTACTGGAGGCACAATGGGAGTCCCTAAATCACGGGAGGACGCGGCGGCAATTCCGAGCGGAGTTGCTTAATTCAATCATGATAACTGCGCCCGCCGCAAGAAATAAATTGACCAATGACCGCTGTGCGAGACCACTTTACGACAGGGTTGGATGTGGATACCAAACGAGATCAAGCTGAGAACAATGCCAACAACCTGTGCTGATGAAGAGGATACTTATGCGGTGACGGCGGCCACTGGCTCCCAAATAAGTATGGTAGGCCTGAGTTCTGAGAAAGTAACCTTTTTATGAGTAAGGATATATATCCTTATATACTCATCAAAACTCATACCACCTGGCTATTTGTTATCAGGCTTATGAGTTTTTTTTTTGTGATATTTATTTCATAAACAATACCAGCTGTTATATACCAACAGCTGCCACCAGATTGAGATTTAAAATGTATAATTGAAATTCAAAAGGTTTAAGAATAACTTGACTTTAAAAGAGGAGACTTTAGCCCAGAAATAGAATGGGCCGAAAATATAAATTTGATTATTGTATTTAAAATTTTTACTATCCGTGCTATAATACACATTCAAGAATATTGAACTGACACCATGAATATATCGTTACTGAATTCACATTTGAATTTATACCGTTATCAAATTCTGCCAGCCCTATTGCAAAAGAAAGGACTGGTACCTGTGAGGGTAATTCAGGGGCGACCTTGCAGCGGCCGATAACAATTGGGAGACGCTCGCCGCCGCAAATTCAATATCCAGAGGTGTCGGCGCTCGGCACCCCTGCCTAGTGAAGGCTGCAGTGTCTTGACCATCGATATATGGAACAAATTTATTAAGTACACTCACTATTCGATTTTTCACATATAAAGTTGCAATTAAATTAACCAGTATCCTTCTATGGCGCGTCTCATTGGTCGACATAATTGGTCCGAAGCAAAGCTAAAAACTCACATTTTATTTAACTTAGTTACTTTATTCCTTGCTTAGGCAACCAGGTTTGTCGCCACAATAGATTTAGATAGTGAAAAACAATCAGTGTGAATAGTTATTTCCAGAAAAGTATCGATAAAATTGGAAAATTGATACAGCTCACAACCCTTTTACTTCCCTATAGCACCTTGTGTTTAGTGTCCACTAGCCGTCCTCTGTCCACTGTTGGGGATATAACCACTTAACGAGGACTGAAGTCTGGCTCCAATTGAATTTCCAAACTGTCGGCCCGCACTAAATATGGAGATACGAGGAGGTGCACCAAATTACATTATCCACGTAAATGCAGGCACAATCGGCCTATTAAAACTGTTTAGTTTAATTAGTCTGCAGAAAGCAGGTGGCTGTTTGGGCCCCACGTTTGGGTGCCAAAATAATCTATAATACTACTTTTGTTGGAAATTTAACGTTTTCTTCTTGTCTTGTCACTAGTTTCTTTCGAAACAGTGTGGTAAAAAGATTTTAAGTACGCCTCAAAGAGTAAGTAACTCTCTTCAGGTAAGTCTCATACAAATTACATTTTGCCCCATGTTGGGCGCCAAGAAGTTTGTTCTCCAAGTCTATCAAACTTATGCCATTTCCTAATCACACATCGTGCCCTATCGGCCGAAATCGGACAATATATTTGTTATAAGTCCGATAGGCCGGTCGGGCATATTAAACGCCGATTAACCCACCGGCCGGCCACTGATTTATGCGAACTATTAAAATCTCCGAAGGCACAGAATTAATTGCACTACTTCAGAGCTGGTTGCTTTATTAATTGGGTCCGAGTCGCCTGTTGTTTATAGTCGGTTCCCTTTACTTGGGCCGGCGAGGCCCTTATCGTGACCCCGGCTGGCTCCAATTTGTCCACTCACGTTTCTGTTCAGTTTCAATGGCTATTAAGGACCCTACCTCTGTTTCCGAATAAGTTAAATCACTGAGGTACATATATTCTAAAAGCAGTTCAGTGTGTGACTCCCGCTCTCTCCAGCTACTTGGCTTACATTGGTACAGACAACACATAATAAAACGCAAACGATTTGAATTTCAAACTGTTTAAAGTACTTCCTGAGTTCTCATCCGTGACCCGAAACACGAGTTTTGACATAGAACTTTTCAATTACAATTCTGTCTTCCCCTCGGAGCTAACATTTTAGATTTAATCATATTCAAATCACAACACGGGGGCCAGTCGGCCGAAGTAATTTATAACTTGGACAAACGAAAATTATGTGCGTAGGTAGCCGTTGGAAGTTTTCACATTTCCATTTAAATGCGGGCGTTATATCACCTTAGCCTCAGTGTGCCACGGACCAGTGACGCAACTTCATAAACATGATCCAATTTAGCACCCACACCCACAGTGTAGTCTTGTCAGTTTGCCTGTACGTAAAAACGAATACAAATTAAAAACACTGCCTCCTCTCTTTTAAGAACTAACCTTTTTGTCACTGGAATGAACTTCAATACTGCAATAGGCATATACTATGCCATACTAGCAGAGCACAGGACGAGGTCGCCAACAAATTATGAACAACAATTAGCGAGACGCGACACGACAAAGTTGTCGCGGTGTCGCGCCGTGTGCGTCCTCGGACTACACGTGTCTCAAATTTATTCCTTTTGTAAATGTAAATACAATTTAATTTATGCCCGCGAAAGTTTGGAAGTGATATGAGTTATGGCATGAGGTGTTTGCTGTTTAATTATTACTTTCACTATTTATGAGGTTGATATCTGATCAGTTTTTTATTGAAGCAACTCAAAATAATAAGATTTTATTTATGACATTGCCGTTTACTTCGCAGTTTAACGGAATTAAAATGGCAACGATTGAGTGAGCGAAGCGAACGAAGTAACAGTATAAATTTATAATATAATACAATAGCTATATAACTTGTGTAATAAAAATAATTGTAGTAGTTTTTAAACTCTCGCGATCATAACACATATTTAAAAGTATTACATGGGTTATGGCTAATATCTGGATGGAACATTTTGAGAATAGTATAGATTACACCGCCCATGGTATAAAAGTGTGGAAACGATACGTTGATGATGTTTTCTGCATATTGAAGGGGAGCAAGCAGAAAGTGGATGAGCTCACCGCATACCTGAATTCCATTCATCCGAAAATCAGATTCACGAATGAGATGGAGGTTAATAGAACGCTAGCCTTTCTGGATGTCAAGGTTATGGTGAAGTCCGATGGGTCTTTGGGGCACACTGATAGATATCTGAATGCTGCTTCACACCACCACCCTCTACATCTGCAGTCTGTCATTTCATCTCTGACAAACAGAGCGTATAATCTCTGTGACCCTGAACATCTAGACGGAGAGTTGGCGCATGTTCAGGAGGTTCTAAAACGAAATGGGTATGGAAATGTAATGTGTAAGCAAGCAGACACGTACGACTAGTAGAAAACCAGTTGGTGTTAGCAGACAACCCGCGTTCTTGCCATATTTGAAGGAGTAACGGACAGAATAGGAAATGTGTTGAAGAAGTTTTCCATCAAGTCGATATTCACCCCTCTCACGAAGATGGCAAAGCTACTGCGGACACCAAAAGACAGCATACCTCTGCAAATACCTGGTGTGTATAAAGTCGACTGCAGTTGTGGCCGCGCCTATATTGGGCAGACTAAGCGCACAATAGCCGAGCGCGTGAAGGAGCACATTGCTGCAGTTAAAAACCGCCAGGTAACAAAGTCAGCCATAGCAGAGCACCTTGTGGATTCAGGACCTAATCACTGGATTGAACTACATGATCCCAAGGTACTGTCCAATGAACGACACTACCACAAAAGAATGATTCGTGAGGCGATTGAAATTAAGAAGTATCCTAATTTCAATCGTGAAGACGGATTCAGACTTTCTTCTTCGTGGAATCCCGTCATTGGTAGGTGTGTACGTCGCGATGTGTTATCGAAGTGTGCGGACACTGTCAGTGTTGTGTGTCGTAGTGTGAACACGGACATTATGGTTTCTGACGATCAAGTGAGGGTAGTTGTTGAAACTGCTTCCACTTCTCGACGACGGTAGATCTCAAGTTCAATGCTCCAGTCTGCCCGCGACCACGGCTATTGCAACATAGCCGAAACGTCGGGAAAATAAATAATGTAAGTAAACGCGATAAATACCCGTGTAATACTTTTAAAAATAATTGTTACACAAGCGTTTAAGGTAACTCGATCAAAAGGGAATATGTGAGGTGTCATATGAAAGGGTTTGGTTTGTACATCCCAATATCAATTTTATTTTTATTCATGGACGTATGTATAATTTTTGAGATACAATTGGTTACCCTAAGTAGGTAGGGGTTGTCAGAGGTCAAATATCGAGTTTGGTATCAATGTAAGACTGGGCCGGACATCACAAAATCTCAGTTTACACTTCAATAACAATGAATAAATATTATCTTAATATATTAAAATGAATCCCTATTTCCCTTGGTCACGCCATCACGCATGAACGGCTGGACCGATTTCGCTAAATCTTTTTTTGTTGTTGTTATTGGCAGAAAAAGGTTCTTGTGAATGAAAAATTTAAGAAAATAGAGCGGAAATTAAAAATACTTAACCAACATATAAAATTATTTCTAATCTTAGCGCTTTGGACAATATAAACTTTTTTAATCTAAACTTATGACGTTTGACATAGAATTGACAGAAGTACAACGTCGGTCGGATCAGCTAGTATAATATATATTTCTTACAAAATAATTAAGGAACATTGTGATGTGACGTATAGCGTTACTCGGAGACGGTCGAACCCGCCCTCAGTGCGGTAGCGCGGCGCGGTGCGTGTTGCGGTGGGCGCACCTGCGTCGCACGCGGCTCTGCGCGTATTTATCTCACCCTACCGGAAGTGCGAACCTGTTCAATTTGCCAGGCTCGTAAATCTTCCACGATGCTGCCTTATTGTTTTCTGAGGGTCAAGTTATTACAAACTGAGTTGACGGCAGCACCTTGTCCTATCTAACTATACCTTACTTATAGTTTAGCGTAGTTCATGGTTCCAAACAAGCTTGGCACCCTATCTAGATGAAATATACCTACTAATCTTCTAAGTTTTTCCTAAAGCGCGGTAAGAACGTTTAAATAATGAAAGGGCTGCTATTAAACATGATTGCGTGAATCTTGGCTCAGCTCGGATCTTTGAAAATTAAACCTACCCCTGAGGATGATCCACCTATAATAATAAAGACGAACGAAATTTTTCTTATACCCTCCAAAACTGTCCCAAAGGTAACGTGTGCGATATCTATCGGAATCACAAGATATTTGGCGCAATACCGACCGACATAAACCCGAATCTTGCTATTTAGATCATCTTCTGTCCGTGTGTCCTCGCCTTTTTAAACTTGACAAACTAACCTTTACACCAGATTTATACGAAATTCAACCTTAAGTTTCAGTGGATAGGATTTAAGTGGGTCTGGGTGATAAGATGGCGTGGTAAGGTAGGTAAGAACAGAATGCGATAAGTTTTATTCCCGGCCCGAGGTGAGGCTCGGACGTAAAGGGAATAGGACGATACGGAAGGTCTTTATGAGCAGGGATAGGTACCTTGAGGAACACTGCGCCTGTCTTCTCGGGAAACGCATAATATTGTGGCGTTTATGAAAACGATTCGTGAGCAATCTCTCTTGTCGTGTATTCCGAAAGCCCAAAGTAACGTTAATTCAATTGAATATTTTTGAAAATTGTCCTTCTTATTGTCGTGTCACTAGCTCTTACGTAACAGTGTGGTGAAAATATTTTGAGTGCGCATCAAAGAGTCTCCTTTCGAGCACTTGAAACATGTCTATAATGCGTTAGTGGTTACTTTACAGTTACGAACTACATATGATTATTCTAAGTTTCATCTAAATCGGTAGCCGATGGAGATCAGTGGAAACAATTGATAACACTCGCTTACAAACGTTCGCATTTATAACAGTATGATAAAGCACATTTATATCCATATTATCTAAAACCTCAAGCAAACTTAATCTTTGACCGCGAATGGACTTTATCAAATAAGAAACGTTTTCCTTCAAAGTTGACTAATTAGACCAGAAACTGAACACAGCTGACAGCTTCACGACTTTGATCCCCAGGCACGGTAGATATCCACTCAGATCTCTTAGTACCAAGTATACCGACGCCAGATTTTCTAAGGATGTGTAAGGGAGGTAGTCAGAGAAGTCCAATTATGACATTTGGCATATACCCACTTTTTGCAGTAATAGTTGACCAATCAGCCCAAGATGCGTTTTACGTTTTTATGCGTCACATCACAATGTTCCATAAGAAACTTCAATTTGCATATATTCATGTCATTGTCTTACGCAATATGAACAGAGCGTCAAACGCAATCGCACACGAATGTGCCTACTTATTGATGAATTATTCACATTTAATTACCGACACATGGCCGTGCGTATATCAGCGCGGAGAAGCACCTCGGGTCAGAGGTCGCAATCTCATCTTGAGGAGTACTATTTCCACACCTATCGGGTAAACAATGTTGACGTCAATTGTGTACATCATCATCCTCATCATCATTAAGCTCACTTATTGAATGTTGGTAGTACTGTGCCTTGTGCGCTGTAGGTTGTCGGTTCGATTCCCACCAAGGACACATTTGTGTGATGAACCCTAATAAATGTGCTATACAGCATATTTTTTTGTTTCTACGTATATAAAGTATATTTATACAAGAGCTTCAGTTATCTGGTTCCCATAACACAAGCTTTGCTAGTTTGGGGCTAGAAGGTGTCTTGTGAAATGTTTATTAATATTTTTAGCTTGACGAAATCCACTGTTGAACCTAGGAATCCCCCAATGTTTCCAGGAGGAACAATTAAGCAATCTCCATCTATAAGACTTTCCTGAGAGAACTTTGGACAATATAGAGGTAAATTGCTCGAATTGAAAAGTCCAGTTGAGTAGAAGGATAAAAAAAATATAATAAGCAAGACTAAATTTGAAACCATGATCTTAGGATTGGAAGACGGGGTGGCTCCTATTTAACCACTAGGGTGCTCTCTTATGTACCTAGGCATAGTACGTGTAAGGTGACGTATAAACTGCTGCAATGTATGTATGAAGTATCTTCTCATCAAGTCCTTGAAAGAGAGAGAAGAAAGAGAAAAGAGAGAAAGAGAGGGAAAGAGCTGTAAATTTTATGGTTTCTCATGGTAAGTAGACACTGTAATATACCTAAGTATTTCACACAAAGGTAATCTGATTTATTATAGTGGAAAGATTTTATTTGACGCTTATGAAGACCTTGGATCAATAATCACGGCAAACATGTTTGTTTAGGTACTTAGGTACAACACCTATCTGCGCGTTTTGTGATAAGCTAATTGTGACGTCAAACACGGCTAGGTCATTTTGTCGCCGTGATAAAGTTCTAGTAAGTTCATAAAGAGGTACGCGTCTGTGCTAATTAGCATTACAAACTCGTGTAGATAAATTGATATAAGACCAAACATTTCCAATAGTAATATTATATCTAGATATATCATGGAATACTAACTACTGCAAAATGTGGGTATGTGCCAAATGTGATGTTTGGACGTACCTCTGACTACGCCCCTTATAGACGTCCCCAAGAAACCTGGAGTTCGTACTCGGTACTAAGAGATCTGAAGAGATATCTACCGTGCCTGGGGATCAAAGTCGTGAAGCTGTTTCATTTTTCAGTATATTATAAAATTATCGTTAGGTATTTGTTTTATGGGAAAGTAATTTTAAGACAAAGCACAGTACACCTCACATTCCATAGACACACCTAAAAAAGATTCAAAGGTTTTTTATCCTGAAATCCTATATGAGGAAGGAGAATGTTTAGCGATGGACTCATCCAGGCTGCTGATGATGATGGAGTGTTTATCTTGGAGTTGTAACAGTAGCATGTATAGTAAGACGTTTAGACACTTGTAAGACAAGGCTGTAACAATCGGAGTACTTTAATTGGATCCCAATATCTCGGGACAGTAAATCAGCGTCGGTAAGTGGCGGAGTACGTGCCAAATGGAGCGGATTGTTTATTTATGTGCAGCGGCAGCGCGTGGGACCCGGCGGCGGCGGCCGCGGACGCACTGCTGCTTCGGAAGCGGTGGGTTCTGGTACCAGTGCGTAAGTTTTTTGCCTGATCTTCTAGGCTTAGGTCGCGCGGAACTGGTGCCTAGATTCCCCTAGTTTATAAGACATTTAAATTGATTCTTGGGATTCTAATGACATGAATGATTTTGTAAATTACAGGAACATGAGGCTTAACATCTGGATGCCTCATGTTGATAGACAGTGCATCGTAGGGCACGTTCTTATCGTGCATGACTTACGAGGCGTTTTTTTGTTATATATAGTGTGTAATAGGTGATGGTTACCACTTAACATCAGGTGGGCCATCTGCTTGTTCCATCAGCTAGTTGTATAAAAAAAAACTAACAAAGTCACAAATAGTCTTAAAAACATCCTTATTAAATGACGGTATTTTATCGGTATACTTATAAATGTACGTTTCTGAGACGTAGTGCGTTTCCAAGACATTTCCAAGTACCCCTGGCAAAATGGCTGCGGTCAGCAAGATAACGTGACGTAGGTGCAATACATCGAGGCCCATACCACCCGATTGGACAACTTTGACACTTTGTTATGCAGATAACAAAGGGTTATGTGGTGTCGTAGCCTTGAAGAGTTCGATTGGGGATGTAGTTGACTAATTGCAAACAACATTAGCATTCGATATTTCATGAGTATCAATTTAATTCTTACTATAAGTTTTTAACAAGTTACAGATTTTTTAAAATCATTCTTGAGTTATTCTTACTCGTCGTTAAAAGTGCAAGAATATGATCGAGTTATAAGAACCTTTTAAAAACCTTGACATGTCTCACAAAATAATGCAAAGTTTATCGATCCCACGTTTAAAGCCACCGTTTTCTAAAAACTTATTTTGTTTTACGGCCAGTTAGATTCAAAGATTATTCGGAGCTCGCAGGCAATCTAGCAAAAACCGGTGACAGCAATATTTCGGAATGGCATTGGCCCGGGGCGCGCGTAAAGTCGCTTCTGTCGCCGCGAGGTGTCTCGCACAAAAACTCAATCACATCGACCCCATACTCGGCAAATGGCGACGTACCTCGCTAGATGGCTTTACAATCGCTGATGCTGCTGATAGTATTAAAAATTGAGATCCAATTCACCCTGGAGGGTTCTTTTGTTTTCGATGCGACTTCGACCGAACTTTATTACAGGCTTATTAGAATAAAATAAATTGGAAGATCTCACAGAAAGGTTTATATTTTACGTTTCTAACACCCAAGATATATTAAGAATTTATGTAGGCAAATATTGTATATATTGTAGATTAAGTTAATGAAATGCATTTCAACTGAAAATGTATAAACCTTCGATACACTCATATACAGACTACATTTTAGAAAAATGTTTTACCTAAGTGATAAGTCTCATGTGGAACGTGCAAGACTCGAGATGGCAGAGTGTAGCCGCAGGCACTGGAGCCTTCAGCCAGCACCCTGTAGGAGGCGGCTCCGTACCCCAAGTCTGAGTTTTGTCGAATCTCCACCCAAAAAACGAAATACTAGTTTTTTTGATGGAGATTCGCTAAGCGCCTCCATCGGGAGTGCTCAGAACTCGCGAGTCACCATAAAAAAAAAGCCTGACGTTACGAAAAACGAAATTTGGTAAACACAACTCAGACATGGGATACCGGGAGCGTTGGGGGTTGACGACCGAATGTATCTGATTCGGGATGTTCGGGAATCACCTACGGGTAAGGTTTTGTTCAACGCTTTATGAGCTATTATTTTTATCTAGATCTTTCTTTTGTGATTGTGTTAAGGCGTAGGTTGATGTGGGATCAGAAGGTTATTTGCATGGTTATGATATGATATATAATGATTCCTAAGACACATTATGTATAGCTAATTATATCAAATGCCATAAGTCCTTAGCAAAACAACAATCAAGTTTTAAAAATATAACTTTTGAAACTATCATGGTTATGAACATCATATTCATTTAAAACGGGATGCTTACCATGATTTGTGAGTTTGATTGTTCCTGGATATTTCGGCACAGTTGCATGCGCCATGCTCACGGGTCGAACTAAAGTCCAAACGAGTAAAACAAATGTTATTGGCAGACAAAAAAGTCGGTTATAAGATGCTAGGTATATAAGGTGCATTTTACCGTTATATTATTATTAGTGTTGTGTATCGTAAACGAAATTGAATAGAAAGTGAAAATGAAAACAAAAGTAGTGTCGTTTTTAAAAATAGCTCAAAAAAAGTACTTCTATAATTTAAACTTTCAACCTTATTACCCTTCGGTAAGGTTCGTGCTTTCACAACAAAGCGTCGGAACTCTGGTCGCGAATACCTAACAAACAAGAGCCAACTAATTTTAAACTTTACTAAAAAGAGATGCACAAAGATTACAAGAAGTTCGATAAGGCGGTATCGAGAGCCGCTACTCGCTAGCCTCGCTAATCTAATTACGGCGAGCCGGCTTTGTGCCTGTTTGTTTATTTCCTTTACCGAGAAGATATATTTTTCATATTTTTTTATTTTTTCAGTGTTCCGCGCTCAAAGGCGGACCCGAGTTATGAAATTGTTGAAGCGTTAATTGTAGACGTCCAGTGGCGAATATTAAAGTGGTTCGTGTGCGGCGAGCCTTGTATAACTAGTTAACCTCACAGCTGCACACGGTTCTGCTAATAACTCGGAGACTTGCGTCAACTTTCACGGAAAAATATTTAATTTGCGGAGTTTGTCTCGTTGTAAGCTGTCGCCATTGCGCAATTATCTGTTTGTTTTGCTGTTTTTTGTTTTTCCTTGAAGTGGAGAGAAAAATACGATGTTTTTACCTTTTATAAGAAAATTACTCATGAAACTTCCAGCTACAGTATTTGGAGTTAATCGTGGTTCATATTTTTGCAGAATAATTTAATTATGACTACGATATTAGTAGTATCTTATTGGTACTCATCAATTTGAATATATGACGCGGTAAGTAACATATTATTGTGTAATGTGTAACGTACGTACGTAAGTGCAGGTTCGAGTTCAAAGGGGTGGATGACAATCATGAATGCCGTACAGGAGCCACCCGCTGCTTGAGCGTTTCCCCAACAGTGGGTTTATTCAAGCTGCTTCATATGATGATAATATGTTTTGGTGGCCATAATCGTCTGTAAAATCTTAATCCCAAAAGAACATTAGTCATTTTGAAATGTTAATTTGTCTACCCTCAATCCATAAAATGAAGCCAAGCTTCAATAGATAGGTACGAGCAAGTACCTCAGCGTTTAGTTCACGATAGTCTCAATCCGAAAAGAATAGTCCATTCATCTGTGGCTACGAATGGCCGCATTTTTTCCCGTGATTGGTAATCGTCGAAGTCATTAGGGGCTTTGTTTTTTATCGGCGGGTAATGGCGCGAAAAATGTCGTTAGCCGGCGGGAATCAGAGTCAGGTGAAAAGGTTAGTGTCGTTATTTTATTGATTTATTTTCTTTGAGATCCAGCTATTTGTCATCTGGGATTTTTTTGGTTTCGCTACGAGATATGTGATACTTTGTAGAATGATGATTTATAATTAAACTACATTATTTATAGTCGCCAATCCTAGATTTAATCTGAATATACATACTTTGGATCTTGAGTTCATAGAAGTTTAAAGAAAATACCTTTATACTAGGTGTTCCAATACTTGTATTTCAAATTCAGGGGGCTTCAAACTACAATGTGAAAGCAAAAAAAAAAAACAGCTGTTTCATGCAAAAATTCAATACCTAACTGGCAAAAATATATGAAACAGCTGTTTTTCGAAAAAAGTTATTCATTTTGATGGGTACTTTAGCCCCCTGAAGTTTTAAGTACAAGTATTGGAACACCTTGTATAATAGCTGTCCTACTTTGAGTTTCTTACAAACATTTTGACACAAAAAGTCAATATCACCAAACTGAAGTTAATTTGAGTCTCCAATTAAAAGCCCTTGAAATTGTTTTTCGGCGTTTGTATTTTATTGAAGGGGTTCAAATTATTAAAAGTTTAGAGCCAACTTTAATTATTTCCAGTAATAAAACTCAACTGCGTAGGTGCGTGGCGAGTTCGCAAGTGCCGTTATAGCGCCGTTATACGCCGTTACTCACCGTCACTCGCCGATAAAACGAATTAAAACCTAATTAGACCCGATTTTTGAACATTAAGGAGGGGAATTAATTAGAGAGCAATGATTCCAGTTCGGCGAGTAATGCTAGCTCGAAGAATAAATCAAGACGCGGAACGAGGCACAAGCGGAAGCGAATAGGCATTAGAAGAGGCTTAGGTAAGACATGGAATTCGTTGCTCTTTGGAATTCAATGAAATATTTATACCATCACGAAGCAATGGTACGGCATGTTCCTGGTCATTTTATCTAGCATTATATTTTGATAGCGAAGAGAGTTTAGAGTTTTATCTTACTCGAAAAACAGTTCACTCTAAAAATTTCAAGATTCAACGATTTACTGATGTTGAAAGATAATCTTAATTTCGATCACTTTGAAAACTAAGTTACTTTAGACGCCATTGATTTCGAGATGGAAACTCTCGCCTACTCCTTTACTTTGCACCTTCTTCAGATGTTCAGGAAAAACCTTCCGCGCGAGCCTCCGAGGGAGTCGTAGAGCCAGCGGATGAATTATTCTCTTTGTCCGAGTTTAAACGTTTGCTTCCGTTTTCCGTTTCTTCTAATGGTTTGGCGGTAAAGATACCGGAAATAACTTGTTTTTTTTAAATTAGTAAAACAGGTAGATGTCGCAAAGATTCTACCAATTTCAAAACATTTTAGTGGTAGGTACTTAATTTATGTTTTAAAAACTCTTTCACAATTTAACATTTGCAAAGAATCCATAAGAATAAGACTCCTTCTACAATAATGAATAACGGAACCAATATCCAGATAAGAAAGGAGTCGTTGTCAGTGCGACACTAAAAGGCAATTGGGCCGGATAAGTCAGCGATGATAACTTATAAATTTGGCTTTCGAAGCTTACAAACAAGCGAAAGTAACAACTTACAAAGTCCAAACAGCTTACGGAAACGGAAAGTCTTCAAAACTAGGTTATTTACTTGACTAACTTCTGCTAAAGTTTTTGACTTTAGTACTACTTGTCGGCAATAAATCGAACGAATTAGCCGACCCGTTCGTTTATTCTCATTCAATTAAATTAAATAAACTTTCTAATATCGGCTCAGTTCCATAAACACCTTAATTCTCAAACGGTCATTTGTATGAAAACAAATTAACTGGAGATTGAACTTCCGGCTGCCATTTTGTTAATGGCGGCGTTTCCGAAACTTTGACAGGTCGGATGAAATGTCGCGCGATTTTTAGCGATGAAAGGGGTGGCTGCCCGCGATCAAAGTGATTCGAGGTGATTCCGAGGTGGCTTTCATTGTTATGATGATGAACGCTTCCTGGGGGTTCAGAGATATTTTTAATTAAGCAATTTTCCGGAGATATTCTTTAAATTATATTGGTTAATTGTGGGTAAGTAATCGGAAGGTGAGTCTGAATTCACGAGAAAAAATATTTTTTCATACGACTTGCTGGCAGCTAGTTACGAAAGAAGATGAAGCATATGGATGTTATAACGCTTGACTTAGTAATGAGGATTTAACATTCATGATCAACGTTATTTATCGTAGCTTGCCCTAGTTATAATTATATTATAACATTACAATAGAAAATTCATTTTTGGTTAGGTTATTACCGTTGCAAATTTTAAGAAGTAGTGATTCAGAATTTTCTATATTCTAATTAAATCCACGTAGCTCTCCAATCAGCTGCACCTCAATTTATCATCGACAACCCTTCATAGCGGAAGTTATTTTAATTTTTCACCCCCTCCCTCGCGGGCAGCAGTGGCCGGATGGGGCACACCTAATTCGGGCCACAATCAAACTCGGCACTCTGCAAATTAGTTTTGATATTTAAATTAGTCCTGCTGTCGGCGATCGACAAAGACATTTACACAATAAGATGCACCTTACATTCTCTTCAATATAACTTTACAGTTTCAATGATAAATAGGTACTCCTTGACTGTAAATCTACTTGGGATTATGTCGACTACAATTATATCGCTCTATGATTTTATTAGAGTCGTCTAAGCATTTGCCAATGAGTATCATTATGCGTGTCGATTATCTTGGTTCAGTAGTCATTCCAGAAATAAGCACCTCTGGGTATATTTCATACTAAGCCAGACCAGTGGGTGCTATTAGTAGGGCTGCAAATCTTCGTCTAAGCTCTAAAAATATAACCTCACTACAATCCGTGGTATGTTTAAAGGAATCGTGTCGTTACGTGTAACGGGCTCCGTCCGGCAGGTTCAGTCAAAGATTGATTTCTCTTTCTCCGACGAGTTTTACTACAACTTCTGAACTCCCTCCCGGGGGCGTTTGATCGCGTTATTTCACTAGATGAGTCCGTTAATTGCCTGTACACCATACTAACTGTACACTGCTCTATGGCTCAGGCATACTAACTGTTACATCATTTACTGCTCTGCCGTACTAAGTGCTACGTGAGCTGTGGCACAGGTTGCTCTTCTATCGAATATTGGTCTTGCAAAGGAGTTCTTGTGTGTCTTCACAATTGTTGGACGGCTTTGTTTTTGATTGAATCTATTCTTGTTCAAAGGTTGCGCAAATCTTTTGGTAAAATATTGAAAGTTTTGATTAAAACGTAGATTGCGTAAAGTTCCTTTTGAGATATGCTTTTTGGTTGAGTTTTAAGACTCCATAAGACTCGTTTACCAGACAAGCTATCATATTTTTAAGCTCATAATTACTGTAACAAGAATAACACTAGAAACACACAGGAAGTTAGTACAGAATAAATTCCGTGAATTCAAAAAAGTTGGAAACGAAGCAAGTGGGGAAAAGCAACGAAACAAGACGTTACAAAGGAAACTAACAGCGTCGCTCACCTTGAGACAAAGGATCGCGCACAAAGAGAAAAACTAACGACGTGCATTCACTTACTCAAAGAAAACGAATTAAATGAATATTTTTTATCTGAAGCTTCTTGCTGGCGCGTAGTTTTTTAACCATACAAAAACCAAATTTATGTATTGTAGTGTTAACTACTAAGGCCCGGATTGATAAGATATTCTTAATATTTACAGAAGCATTTAAAAATTAAATATTATTTAAGAAAATTGCGTACTTTTAAATTTATAGTTTGCTAATTTCGATTAGGTACCTACATTGTTTTAATTCGATTGTTGTTAAGATTAAATTCGGTTAAAAATCGGGATTACCTACCCCTTACCCCAAAACCTTGCGGTGACGACTCGAAAACAATTTATTTTCCTTTCGATAATTTCTTAATCAAATTCTCAACCCCTTTTCTTTTGAGGTGTTTTTTGAAACAACTTTCTCTAACAAAAGAATACCTTTGATTACGGAAAATGTTATTAGAAGTGTTGATAAAATACTTTAATTATAAAGGGACTTTAAAAGAGGGGAGATTTAATACAGTTTTCTTAAAATTTACAGAATTATTGTTTTATGAAATAGTCGTTATCAATTCGCGCCGCTCACACTTTCGAGTTTACTCTTTGATTTCACAATTGATAAATCGGAATATCTAATGAAAGTTGCTTTAACTGAGTTCTAAGCTCGGATCTATTGTAATTAAATTGAAAAACTTTTCTCGTTTTCTATAAGTATGTCGAAGGAGGAGGATCTTTTGCAAATATTTATCGAAATGATTGTCGCGACAAACGCGCGGAATGCTTCGCCGAGAAACAGATTGGCTCGCCTAGATCGGTTTGCTTTTGGATTTAAGATTATCTGTAAGCTGGAATTTTCTAAAATCTCAAATAAGAAGAAAACTTGACGAGCTGAACTGAAAGTTGCCTCTGAATGTTGAAAACCAACGGTGTGGCTACAATTAGGTATTTTGTTTACTTCTTTTGATATTATTGATTTAATTTTTTTGTACCTATGAATGTACAAATGTACCTAATGAATTATTTGCTGTTGTAGTCTCATACTAAAATTTTATAATAATTTTTAATATACAGACTTTACTTTTTACCGTAGGCTTTGTTCCACGGGACAAAGGTATTTATTCAATTGAATCACTTCGAAACGTCTTAATATGGTGGTAGTTCCACGTGATAAAACTTAGTAGTAGGGGTTCGATTGACTGACTTTTTAAACCACCTCGCAGATGGCTTGGCTTCAAGTAGCTACCTTCGACGAGCCCCGAGAAGCTCGTCGTTGCGAGCGATCTCTTGTTTTTAATTAATTAATTTTATTATTTCCGTCGGCCGCCGTCTTGCCGTTATTGGCGGAATTTCTCGGGCAATTAGTCGTTTTATTGTTTTATAATTTTTGGCGGGAAGGGTTGAGGTGCTCGCAGATGGCCGCCAAGTTTCGTAATTAAACGCTTATTAGCTGGAAGGTGAACGGATGCTTTACTTTTATCGTTGGGTCATTTTGGAATTGAACGAATAAATTGATGACGCTTAAAAAATTTCTACAGAAGGTTTTTTTGTGTTTTAGGTTTGTTATTTCAGACAGAGCACTTTCTGCGTCCCAGTTATAGTCCCATAATAGGAGTAGTAGCAACCAGGCCTGCTGTGAGTCGTAAGTTTGAATCCAGTCGCAAGACTGGCGTTTTTTTTAAATACGCTACTTCTCTCAAACGGTGAAGAATAACATCTCGAAAAAACATGTGACTTAGTCTACCTCATAGCTTATTTTTTTGCTGATGGTACAAGCAGATGGCCCACCTGATGTTAAGTGGTAATATGGTTACCTATAACAAAATATTGCCTCGTAAGTAACATACGATGGGAACATGCCCTACGATGCATTGCCCTGCGTCCATAACTTGAGGCATACAGACGTATTGATCATGTGGATAAGGATCTGCATATTAATAGTATCCAGGTACTTCTTTAGCGTACAGTAAATAGGGCATGGGTGAAAAGTTTCACCTGTATAAATCATTTTGAAAACATGCAAAGGCCTGTTTACTCCCAGTTTGGTGTACTATGTAGGTCGCAGTGCAAGTAAGTAAACAGCTGATGCGAGTGGCACTCTCGGAGATTGCTACGGGACAACACCAACTTATATAAACAACGGTAATCTGATTAGCATCAGCTAATTACCTTAGTGGAAAAGTTTGCTGAATGTTTTCTTCTTACCTTGCACTAAGGAGAGGCACCGAACTGTGACTAGAGCTTTCGAAAGTGGAATGAGGTGATGTTTTTTCGAGATTCTTGTTTGTTCTTCTATTGGCTTTGGTCGCGAGGCACTGGCGGTAGATTCACCTAGTTCATAAGACGTGTCAAAGTCCCTTGTGATTGTACTGAATAAAGACCGTTATTATTTTCATTTTGACTTTTAAAAGTGTTGCTATACCAATTATTATTTATCGAAAACGTCTGTTTTATTTATAAATTCCTTGATACTGAAATAAAATTATAATAGGTTAGAACTTCTGCTGCTGAAAGATAAAAATTGAAGATTTAAATTATAAAACATTTCCACCTGCACATAGCCTCGGCACATAGCGCCAGGTAACCGCCTACCTGAGTGGGCGTGTCTCAGGTGAGGGCAGGTACACATCTGCGCAGTGCGCGCAGGTAGCCACGCCTCACCTGTACCTGTACGAGAAACAAGCCATTATGTCGCCGTGATAAGGTGTGGTATCGCGTGGGAGGTAATGGCTTTAAAGTAGGTCGCTGTGACACCTGTACGTTGCGAAAAATAGCTGCTATGGCAAGGTGGTAGGGTTTTGTATTCCGTGGCAGGAAAATACTTTAAAATTTAAATAGGTATGTAGTACCTTATGTACCTATGACTCCTGTAGGAAAAGTGTTCAAGTCAGTTGTTAATAAGGTGGTAAGTTGTGTGATGTGCTGTGGCCAGGTGGTTTAAACACTTGCATGGACGATTGTTTTATACTAATACCTAAAAAAATGGTATTTTAGAGGTCACTCGTGAAATCGAGCTTGAAACATTTAGGCTTCGATATAGTTTACGTGTGAAGGTGGACTTACTAAAATTCAATAATATATTATATTAGATTGTAAAAGGATCATACAAAAGAACGGTAGAAACCAAGCCGTAAGTTTGTTACCTGTTCTTCTAGGCTTTGGTCGCGTGGAACTGGCACCTAGAGTCACCTAGCTTTAAGACGTTTCAAAGTGATCCTTGTGATTTTATTGAATAAATACCTTTTTGCTTTGACTTTGGCTTTGGACGCTTAGTATACAAAGCAGAGAGAGGTCTATGCCCGGTTTTGTACAGTTAAAGATGGGATGAACTATAGATAGTATAGAAACAATGAGTAAACAATCCTCTCAAAGAATTATTTACCTTATCACTTACAGCTATGCCTGTTCGAGTGAAAATTTTAATGGTTTGAATTTGTTGGATAACAATACCTTAATGCACCGAAATTATAAAATTAATATGGTTTCTTTTGATACCAAAACCCTGCTTATAGAACCACAAAACAATAAAGTGTCCCTTTTCCGCCCAAAACAAAGCGAGTAGGTGCTTGTACCTCTAACCACCTCTCATAAATCGTGCAAAGAAGCCTCACCACCTTGGCCACATATATTTTTTGCGCACTTAACCCTGCAGCGCGGCCGGCGGAGCCCTCGACACGGAAGAGGAGGGCCTGTCTCAGGCACGCGCGCTGAAGGGTTGACCTCTTCGCGTTGACCCTGATATCGGACTCGTCCCTACTCGCCTTCTATCCATTCGACCGTGCTGTGGCTTTTTATGGTTTACATACCCCGAATATGTATTTTTTTTTAACTTATAGTTCTAAGCCGTGGTCGCTGACTATTGGCCTCATTCACAAGCTTAATGTTTCACAAATAGCTATGGAAAGAGCTGAGTTGGGAGATTCACCACATTATAGAGTATAGAGTCTGTAGAAATCTGAAGTCGGTGAAATTACAGGCACATGAGGCTTAACATCTGTGCTCAAGTTGGTGGACGCAGGCCAGTGCATCGTAGGGCACGTTACTATCGTGCGTGACCTTCGAGGCAGAGCTTTGTTATAGGTGACTTCTGTATTATACTTTCAGATATTAGAGAAATATATATGTAAGCGCTCAACAAAAGCTTCATTTTCATAAGATTTCAACCTAATTAGAAAACAGAAGGAGGTTATCATGTCAGCTGTATTTTTGTTCTCATACATTTGTTCTATATTTTAGAATGTCCGTGTTGGGATCGCACCGCGATCCGTACGTTCGTCTCATCCGTACGATGTTGAAGGGACCAGTGTGGTTTGCGCACGTTGGCGGTACATCTACTTAGCATAACTCGCGATCGACCTTTTTGTTTCGCCTTCATTCGACCGATTTGTAACGAAAGCACCTACTTATTTGGGTGGAATCGTTTTGAAATCTTGCTATTTGCAAACACAATAAAATAAATAGAAAAAGAAATCGAAAACGGCGTGGCGACATGCAAAATACTTCTGAAGAAAAAGTTTCGTATTATATAGTGTGATACATTAAAATACTTTATTTTCACTTTTGAAGGATAACAGTAAAGTGTTAGAATATAAATTACACAGGTATAATAATGATGCAGTATCAAACGTCACAATGCCAAGCGCCACGCAGCAATTAAAAGATCCGTTTGTAAACACAGCACCCTACCGGAAAAGCTTGCATTTGAATAAATCTACCACCGTCATTCAACAGATTTCAAATAGATAAAATACTGACTGACATTTCACATGCGCCATCTAGCTCCACTTAGTTAAACGACCCAAATGAAAATTAATAAATACAAATGAAAGCGTGACTCATTATTATACTCCGTGTGAAACATTAAAATAGCAATTGAAACAAGCAGAGAAACATACGATTGCGATTTTTCGAAAATGGGTTTAGTGATTTTATATCTTTCAACATGTCAAAACGTGCTAGCTAGAGGTACATTAGCTCTTGTCTTCGCCTTAAAGATTGTAATATTTACCGCTTTATTATGACGTTCATCACTTTGTAGGAAACAAGGCCTAAACCCTGGTTATGTGAGAAGTGTTTGATCGGTTTGGAGTGCATGGAGTCCACGTGCGGTGAGCGTCAGGTTACTTGTAACGAGTGTGTTGCGTCAAGCAGAGGTTTATAGGTGTTTTATAAGGAACTCTCATATATAATATAATACAAATTGCTGATGGAACAAGCAGATGGCCCACCTGATGTTAAGTAGTAACCACCACATAACATCTGCTTGTTTTATCAGCAAGTAGGTGGTTGAAAAAAATATGTAGCCAAATTTATGTTTTTTTTTAAATTTAAAATTGGGGTTTGCCAATTACAATAGGCAGCTGCGCTCCTTGATTATTTGAACTTTAATTTTGAATTTTAATATGAACTCGCCTATGAGATGTCGTGGCAGATTAGGTGTTATCAACGAAAGAAGACAAAAGTGCGGCGTTTTACCCCGAACGACTCTACTTCTTTTTTGCGACACCTTTACGGGAAGAAAGTGCAAATCTACGAAAATAACATGACATGTGCGTGAAATTCAATAAGCAAAAAGATGACTGGTTATGTAACAGAACACAGACTCACCTAGATAAAGATAAAGTTCCTGAAACTCAGTGGATTCGATTTCAGCTTTTAAACGCCATGATTCTGTTCTACCTACCGTATTTCACAGGAAGAAGCCAGTGCTACTCTGAAGTGTGAAGTGTAGTTGTGACTAATGATAGTTTATAAAAACTATTTACAAATCTGAAAAAGAGGTTGGTTGTAGAAATAAGGTTTAACCTATTTACTGTTGACTTTTAATTCTTGACTTGATATTTAATGATACTAGCGTCATGTATCTAAATTGGGGCATTAGTGAAAATATACCCGACGCAATCTTTGTATAATAAACGTATCAATCTACAGTACATGTACTTAATAAGACGTATTTTAACCTCTAAGACTATCCATTTTCGAAATTCACAGTATCATTGAGTAGCACCCGCCCCGTCCCGTCCCGTCCCGTCTCCACATGTGAGGAATACGACACGTCTGCACCTGCTCCATTAAATTTTCAATTACATCTCGGCGCGGTGACGTCACTCGCGAGGTTAGTCGGCAAACATTACTTACTGCTATTTATTTACTGTGCCCACCGCCGCGTACTAACTGCTTCGTTGTCTGTGGCAAAGTGTTTGCTGACAGAGTACGATTGTTGTTTTTAATTACATAGGTAGATACTAGTTAGACGAGTGTTTTGTTGTAAAATAATAACAGATACTGTAATGCATATGTAATGCTCTTCAGAAAATAACAATAGAGATACAATAGCTGCTCTATAGTGCTTCTACTATGATTATGTATCTTTTTCGTACAAGTAGCAGTCCCCGCCTTACAACCCGATAAACATTAAAGGGTAGGTTAAAATGTTACTTCCAATGGAAATTATTCTGAACCATGTCTCTGCGCATATGTACAGTTGGTCATAAGCTTCTGAATCTCTCTCTCTGAATTCTATTCGGTTCAAGGAACATTGATTTCGAACCCACTCTATCCACCGACATCCCTTAACTGAATACTTTCACAAAAAAACTATTACTACTACTGAATTCTTCCACCTTAATAGTTATTTTACCACCGGTCACCAGGATTCCTGCGGGTCAAGTCAGTAGCAACACCGAGCACAAAGTAAACATGATTCAGTAAGTAAAACCAGCGGGTATCAAAATGTAATTACGCACAAGCGTATTGTATTGATGTTTGTCAAAATTTCAATCAAATTCCTTCCCTCCGTAACGAGACGGCTCATTGTGAGGCTGCGAGGGAAAAATGGCCGCTGGCGGGACCTGGATTGAAGTGCAAATTGAGTAATTCCACCGGCATCGGCATCGGCGCGCACCTACGCCGCCAACTTCACACGCAGTACAACAACTCTTATCATTCCTGTTCTTTATTTATTGCCGACTTGTTAATTAACTTTAAATTGTGCGGCTCAGGCCTCGAAAGATCTGATAGGAGAGGATATACTTGTATGAAATACAAGTTTCTATAAAATGTGGGCATGTGTCAAATGTAGATTTTGGACGCGGCTCTGACTCTTCCCTTAGATATCCTCAAAAGTATCTAGGAAGGAAACTATGAACATGCGGATCATAGTTGTTAGTCTATCTCTTTTATTGTTTTTTTATTGGAAGAACTAGAAGGTAATAAAATATCCGTGGCACCAAGAAAGATGAAAAATAATCTATTCTGGAGGTAGACAATTATTTATTGGCCACAAAAACACGCAACATATTATATTCTTGCTCATATCATTCGTCTTTCTAAATTTAAAAAAACCTGAGTTTTTATTATGGCACTTCTAGCTATACTCATATTGAGCCTGCATACGAAAGGTGTTGGATATTGTTTACTGGATCGGTTTCGCTGTGGCACAACAAAGTCGTTGAAGACTTGTTCAAGACGAACAAACATAAATTTGATTAGGGCAGGTTCCGACGCAATCAGCTCCACAGCGGTGTTTGCACGTGGGCGCCGTATTCTAGCTACGAGTATACACTACACTGTATACACTGTGCCAGAAACATCGTGGATCCTGCCGATTATACCGACAGATTGACTCCTTATTCACTGATGACTGCTTAGTTTAACGGTCTTCTCGGTCTGTGCATCCTAAACGTGAAATGTGGATAATGCGGGCTATCCTTATCTCTACTTACATGTATAACCCACGTTACATTAGTTCTTTAACAAACATCCAACTAATATAATAGGTCATCCTCTCAATAAAAAGTAAACAGCCTCTTACGTTGTCCGACGGACAGCGCTACTAACTATTAATAGTAAATAAAACGGGAGTATGAAGATAGGTAAAAACACAATAGCAAAAGAAAAAAAGCAAATTAAATAGTCCGATTGAAAAAATACCTTAAAGTCAGCGTAACAGAGACATAGACTTTCGTTGTTCGTAAGATTATTGGCACGATAGTATTAAGTATCTAACGTGGCTTGTTTGTGAATAAGGGGTTAGACGTATCCGTGTATCCGCACCCTAAGATACACCGTAAAATAAACAGCAAAGATGTTGTACATCACAATATGGAAGTACTTACCTTCACTGCACGTCGGAGTGAATTGTTTGTTCCATTTGAATAGTTATCGCTCTCACGGAGGTAATCTGTTTCGAAGGGAGCTGTATCACGATGCTGCTTTTATAGAACTGTAGTAAAAACCCACACCTTTTTTATTCTGTTATTGATATTGAAGTTACTGGTAGCGTTTTGGTTAAGAATTGGCTAGGTGCTGTAGAGGAATTTTATTATTACAACTTTATTGTTATTAACACAACTTACGAGATTATAATTACTTCAAAGTCAGTATAGGCACAGATAAGAGAATACTAGTAATAGTATAGGCCATAGTCGTCATTTTATTCAGTTTTAGTATAAAAGGAACACTTGAATTTATAAAAATTATGCAAGATTCTCCTACTTTAGCGGCTGCTAAAATAACATTAAATGATTGTCTTTGCTAGCAGATCTTTTTCTTGTCATATCCGTTCTTTCGAAAAGAAAAAGTATGATACCTATTATAAAAAAAATCTAAGCACCTCATCGCTTTCGAGGCGTTTACATAACACCTATGTTTTAAATAAATAGGAAATAGGTATTGTATAAACATAATTCGAAATTGTCTTTAGAAATTGCACAAACCTTTTCAATCTAACAATACCAGTATCCATTTCCAAATAAAATTTCTCCACACCCTCATTTTGCATCTGCGTCGGCGTCGTCGCAGGTATCTCGTGATTTTATTATGGCTCCTCAAATATTTGCGCCACCTTCCCTCGGATCAATCTGCTTTTATGTTTTCATTACCTTCATCAAAATGCAATCATAATATTTTTATGTTTGAAGGTGTTTGTGGAGCACGGGACTGCTATTCATTGTAACAGGAAATGTATTCTATTTTACCTTACCAGTAACTTTTAATCAATGTAAGTATGTCTTTTATAGAAAACTAGAATGTTCAGCAGTGAAATACTTCAAACTGCTTGGGATGATGATGATTAGAATATATTGATAAAGCGAGATATTATTAGGTAGACTGTAATTAATCATTCAGCCAATTTTACCGGGAGGATATTTTTAATATTTCCAATAATTTGAGGTTTTTAGACAAGTTCGTAAGTTACTATTGATTTACTACTGACCGCTAGCGCTCACATTGTACAAGGATAAAAGTAGCCTATATGTTTTTTCCTAATTACAAACTATGCATGCTCTAAGTTTCATCCAAATGCGTTCGGCCGTTACAAAGCTGAGTGGCATTAACATACAAATATTCAAATTTATAATATTAGTGGATCTCAAATGGTCAAGTAAGTTAGATTCAAGTAGGTATGCTAGCTACGAGCACCTTAATCCGAGGCTTGCACAAAATCCCGCCCTCCTGTGGGATTACGCTATAAATCCTACCAGTAACCTAGCAGACTAACGTTGGTAAACGAGCCCTCGCTAAGTACCAGTCTCTATACCAATATACAATAAGGAAATCATAAAAATAATTTCAACGTTCCTTATTAATTTTGTGTAGAATGCCCCCACACCGTGATGGACTGACGACATTGTAAATATCGTAGGAAGTCTATGTGTAGATGGAGATCAAATTCGTTTCTTTCTGGAAGCGTATGGAGTGGCCTCAGTCTAGCAGTGGGCTTCTTTTGGCTGATGATAATGACTACAGAAGTAAATACGAGTTTTGTGAACCATGGAACGGTAGTAAAAAGTTGTAATTGATTCACATTACATCAAAACTACTCTAACAAAATTTTTGAACATCGATGAACTTTATACAAATTACTTTATTTTGGAATGTCACTTACATTCGTTTTAAGCTTTTAGGTTACTAGCAAAAATATAGGTTAAAACTGAAATAAAATAAAGTAGGTATATTAAATAAAATTCCATGTTTGTCCTAATTTTTTATATTTACTCAGAATAATTAGAACGTCTAATAAATACTAGATAAATACTTATTATACTAGATACAAAAATTTGCTATAAATAAAGCAGCTATAAATAAATATAAATAAAATGATTGTGTGCAATATAAAGTGTAACATCTTCATAAGCAAAGAGGCGACACCCTCTTGGCAGTAGCGACTCTTCTGTAAACTGTCTCGAGGTGTAAACAAACAGTAGTCTTTTTAATTTGCGACTCCTTCAGATATTTGTGTTTGGATTTTCCCTCGTAAAAGTAATCGCTTGGTTATTGTCGGGAGGATTATAGCACTTCTTTTTATGTTATTGTCTATTGTAAACTTTTTTTGGTTGATCTGGAAAAACACTCAAGTGGTGGGATATACAAGGTGCTCCAATACTTTATAGAAAAAGTTATTAATATTGATGGGTACTTTAGCCCCCTGAAGTTTTTAAACACAAGTATTGGAACACCTTGTATATATAAATTATTTCAAGAATCATCTTCATTTTAAGAAAAGTGCAAGCAGATGGCTTACTTGACCTTGAGCGATTACTTTTAACAGTTGCAATACTTGAGAAGGCAAAGACACAAGAACGTGTTCTATGTAGCGTTGCACTGGTGAAATGTCTTAAGCCTAGATGAATCTGGGTGCCAGTTCCACGCGAAGCTTAGAAGAACAGGGGAAAACTGGTTGCCTTTAATGGCGTCACCAACCATACCCTTGATAAAGGAACACAGCAATGCAACCATTACTGCTTGACTGCATGTTGTTTGAGACAGAAAGTCTAACACATGCGAGCGACAGCACTTTGGAAATGAAACAGATTTAAAACAAATGACCACTTCCGGGTAGAATCGTACGAAAGTTGAAACGTTAATGTGACGACGGAACGCCTGTAACTCCTGTCCACTGCGTCCTCGTTCTCAAACATAGAGCAGGAGTAAGAGGTCATTTTAATAGGACTGAATCTACCGAATAACGAATCTGTCCTACACCGAACAAAGGAAACATACAACTGTTTGAACTCAGAAATATTTACACATAGTGTTAAGAAGTAAGGTTTATAAATACCTAACCAATACAAGTTGCATGATCATTCACCAAATAGTTTTTTTTTTATAAACTTAAAACCTCGGCCTGCCTCCATGGCGCTATACCCTATGCAGGGTCCATGCGATACTAATCCCAACAACTAAGCAGAGAGAGAGACTTTTCTGACTTACATTCGGCAAATACGACTATAAAATGTTTTAAATTTATCTTCTAAGAATATCACAGCCTCGAATGTGTGCCACTTAGAAGTACTATTAATTATTCTGCGCTCTTGACAACTCTTGCATTATAATCTGTGAAAGTCCTCTCATTGAAATTAAGGCAGTGTTTCTAGTGCTTGGCTCCTGGTGTATCTCACGGTCCCACACGGGCCGAATTAAAAAGTTTCTATCGAGCGTCGGGTCGGGATTTAAAACCGTGCGGTGAGTGTGACCGTCAGATTGCTACCCGTCGCCGCCCGCCCTGGACAAATATTCAAGTCATTATTGCGCCCAGTGCATTCAGAAATGTAAAAATGTAAATACTGGGTATTCTTGAACGTCTATTGAATATAATTCGAGCACATATAAGTAATCTATCAACACAAAGCCACGACTTTCTAAATAAGGAGCTATTAGGCAACTGTGCTACCGGTGAAAGCTTGGCACAGTTTAAATATTAATTGAAACTCTGCGTTATGGTTTGTCATCAAAATGAACAAATTAAACGTACGAACTCCTATACCGCTGTTATTTCATGATGAGTTTGCACAATAATTGGTTCCTAATCAATTTATATTAAAATAAAGAAACATGGAAGCCATTATAAAATGAATGAAAACAACAATAATGAAGCTTCAATGGGGTGCCAATCGAACTTAGTGAGGTACCACATGATAAGTAGTCCACAAATAAAAAAAACTATTATTAAATATACCACATGATAAGTAGTCCACAAATAAATATTAAATAACAATAATAATTTCCCTATTTATGCTTACGCGCTCCCCCCTTCTATAACATCCTCAATTCTAATGAGAAAGGGGTGTACCGTCAGCGTCTGACAGACATGAAGGATGGCTCGATTGTTCACGATTCAGGTTATTGTGTCTGAGATTGATACATCGTTTGTAAGGCACCGCTAATGATGCCTCCATGTGAATAGTGATGAGGTAGGTATGAAAGAGGTATCTATAGTGAGTCGGCTAAAACACTGATCTGCTCCCACTCTGAAAGCTGTGTGTGATTTGCAATGCTATCATATATATAATGCCAAGCAGCGTTGCTAAGATTAGCTAAGGGCTCGTCCGGGGAAGAACTACCACCATGCCTTTGTCCCACAGTGTTGGCTGTGTGTATGCGAAGTTTATATGCTTGCCGGTGAAATTAGAGGCACATGAGGCTTAACATCTGTATGCTTCAAGTTGACGGACGCAGGGCAGGGCATCGTAGAGCACGTTTCTATCGCATGACTTACGAGGCAATGCTTTGTTAGGTGTTGGTTACCACTTAACATTAGAGGGGCCAACTGCTAGTAACTTCGGCTAGTTTTATAAAAAATCTATATATCTATCTATCTATCTATCTGTGACAATCCTATCAGAAGGATACGTTTTCTGCTCGATCTATCGACTGAAAGATAAGTTCTAAACTAAAGCAGGGTGTTTATGAAAGAAATGTGGTTTGTTTCTCAAGTTACAAAGATATTTGGAATTAGAACAGAGGATATTGATAACCCCGGCAAGTCCTCAATCAAACTAATAGCAAACATTTGTATGTAAAGGTCCGTAGGTGTATTGGCAAGTCCATTCATACATTATGAATGAGGCAACTTTGATTGCTTCGTGGATTAGCAGGGATGATACGTTCTCTGCTACAAAATACATGAATCTGTAAGTTATCCTTCGATATTTCATCTTATGTTCAATATGATAAAGTTCAATACACAAATTTTTGTACCAGCGACTAAAGTATGTCGGCGAAAAAAATGGTTTATTATTATTTCAGAAAAGATTTTATTCTAGTCCAAAATAAGTTTAACGTTTATCTGCAAAATTTTTGTTCTAGATCTAGGTGTTTTGTAAGTTTATGAATTTTAATAGTTTTTGAATAGTTTGATAATACAAAATTGCATCTTTCATACATTTTAATGTACCATTTATCTTTTCTTCCACTGCTTTCAGATAAAACTATCAGATGGCCGTCTTATTGTTGAGTGGTAATGTTGACTGGCTTGCGTCTAATAATGCCTCATATGCCTGTAAATTCACGACTTAGATCCTCAGTCACGGTAGATATCCTCTCAGGTCCTTTAGAACCAAGCATCAACTCAAGATTATATGTGGGTAGGTAATCAGAGATACGTCCACATTACATTAGGCACATACTCACATTTTGCAGTAGTTGCATGGTATCACACAAATAACGTTTGTTAACTGAATACTCATTACTCCATTAATTGCGTTAGATCATTTATCTAAACATGTACCTTTTAGATGAGCAGTCAGGTGGACGGTGTGGACAGCCCTTTGACTAATTAAAGTGAAGTCCGAGTAATTGCAAGACAGTAAATGAAGTAAATCCAAGTTGGATCCTGTTCAAACAACTAGGAGAGGTCACCTCGCTGCAATTTGACTAATTGCGACCTCTCAACGACTCAAGAAAGTTCGATAGGCTGGAGGTACAATGGGTGAATTAGCTTCGAAATCTTAGAATAGTTGGTAAAAGTTTTCCTTAGCATTTTTTTAAGGCTGAATTTTAGGATTATTTAATTGATTTTAATACCAAATTACATTGAAAAGCTTTCGTGTTCCTTCCTACGAGTATGTATAATTTTTAACTCTATATAACTACTTACTCTAACTCTCTCTTACCGAGTATGGATTGTGGTGATCTCAGCATAGAATAACCGCTCATGAATGTCGTCTAAGGCGACTAAGAACATACCAGAGGATAGGCAGCAGAATCCCTTTATACCTAATTATTTTTCGTACTCATTCTGGGATATTTACTAGTAGTAGCCGCCTTTCTTGCATTAATATCGCGTGTCAAAAGCTTAAGATAATCTGTAAAAAAAAATGTTAACAACCTGGCAACATTCCACAACATATCATTCGTTCTTTTGCGCGCTATCGCGGCGTCTGCGTTTTCACGCTATTTACAAAACTTTTGGGAAAAAAGTTAGTAATAAACTAGTAAAGTATGTTATTTTCATCAACATTCATCATGCCCAAGCGTAGGGCTTCTTATCCAGACAGAAAAATACTAAAGTTGGAGAGGAAATTTAAGAATATATACCTTTATACTTTGAAAGGAAGGTAAGAATTTGTAGACTATTTACTAAGTTTGGTTTGTATTGGATATTGTACAATACATTTCGTGCCTAGCCGACGTTATTTACACGGAAAATAGTCCTGTTATGAGGCGTAATTCTTTAGCACACGGTAATGCTAATTTGCCGGCCGGCCATTATGGTGCTGGCTGAAATCAAAAATTACGATTAACTTTATTGCAAGACCATTCTAAAAACGGATTTACAAAGGCAGAGAAAGAGAAAATTGTGGATTATAAATTCCAAA
Source organism: Chloroclysta siterata (assembly GCA_932294275.1). Lineage (NCBI taxonomy): Eukaryota > Metazoa > Arthropoda > Insecta > Lepidoptera > Geometridae > Chloroclysta > Chloroclysta siterata. The sequence goes on from OW028595.1 coordinate 8,786,884, forward strand.
CAATTGCTAGCTATTAGAGGCACCCAAACTAAACATAGAGCTGACTGGTAATCTGACACCAGCAGGCAAGAGCCAAGATGAGCTGTTGCAGAAGCATCAGCAAGTGCTGGGACAGTCAGCTGCTAAGCTTGCTCAAGCTATACAGTCTTGTCAAGAAAATTGTTTTCTTGAGGTTTTATAGAAACAAGGTTCGTTCAATTTGTAATATCCATTTTCAATATACAGACATTTGCAGAAAGCTCATAAGTCCATCCTTGGACAAGAACTTAATGAAATCCTTGAAGAAAAGCTGGAGGGGAGAAAATTTTGATTCAAACTTGGAGGACTCTGTGAAATCTTTATCTTAAAAGGCTGTAAATCTTATTAAACCATGAAATGCAGCAAATATTACTAACAAAAGAGGTTCAATCAACCAGCAGGCCACTGTTTCAGTATCACAGCCAAGGCCTATGAGGGGCTTATCACTAGCACCCTCAGCAACAATAGTCATACAAGCCCACAGACAGCCATCATCAGGCAGGCCCATCCAACAGAGGGCATACAAGATATCCTTAGAGATATGTTTTGCTGGTAGATTGTAGTATTTCAATGTGTATTGAAAAATAATTACTTAAGAACCCACCATTTTTGAATACTTTATGGCATAAGATACCTTTTTAAGTTTTGCTGGAGCAAACATTATAAGTCCAATAAAGTTAAACTGATTATATCAGGAAAACTTATGATGGAGACTAAAATTTTAAAAACTTAAACTTTGGGGCAATTTCATGATGCTGTATATTTAGCATATTTTATCTGAATAAAGTTTAATAACTTATCTGTTTAAACTGGAAGATATTGACTGTTAGTAAATTACTCTCAAGTAAAGACTATACTATGTGCACAATAGAGTTGAAAAATGGTTATTATTTACTCATATTATGATATATTTCGATTTGAGTTTATGTGTGATATTATGTGAAAACCACAATACTTACTATAAAAGCTATAGAATTGTAATTTATTTCAATAATTACATTTGCCTGGGAGCTTCATATCATGAATGTATAACGAATATCATGATTGTGTTTATGCTATTATATGTTTTGGCTTAGTATTAAAACTGATTGTAGTAAAATCATCACATCAAGTATTAGGAAATTTTCAGGCTTTGGATCAAATTTAATTCATAGGACACAGAGTCCTATAAAAAGAAAGACATAACTTATAAATATATTCTTAAAACTTTAATGATCTATTAGAGATTTTGCCATATTATTAGGCCGTCTTGGGTCAGTTTATATTATGTCTTTGCTATGTTTACACAAAAAATTTAGCTTTGGAACGTAGTGGGGGATCTATGATTACCATTGGAAATATGAAAGCAGTTAAAAATATACCATTCAAATCAAATAGTTCAAATCATACTTCAAATTATACCATTGGAAATATTCAAATTATTTTGTGGCAGAAACATATATGTTTGACAGCAGTCAGTAATAAACAGCAAGAAGTAGTTGAAACCTACAAATTTCAATGGTGTTAGATTTATGGATTTTTGTATGATACTTTAAATCAAAGGATAATACCTATAGAATCAAATTTTGACTTGTTTGCTTCTCACTCAAGCTTAAAATTTTACAAATATATTGACATGGAGACCCTTCTGCATGGAATGTAAATGCCTTCACCATTAAAAGGAGTTATTATTTATTTTATGCATTCCCTTAATTTTGAAAATCTAACAAAAGGTTAGAAAAGACAAGGTTTTGGTATTGTAGTGCGTCCAATTTGGCCAACCCATCAGGTTTGGTATCCTTTAATGAAGTTTGTAACAGTAATTATTGAGTCATCATCAAAGTATAGCCTATTACAATATTACAGTTGTATTTAACAGTGATGGTGTATTGCAAGACAAATAATCAAGATCTAGGTAATGTGTGCCTAAAGTATTATCATATTTATAAAACAATAATACAATACAAAATCATTTATTTATGCCACACATAAATACAATTTATAAAAAATACAAGAAAAGACATTAAAAGTAGGTGACAGAAATGTGCTGTCATTCAGCATAAACGCTATAGCAGCATACGCTATTATAATGCTGTTCTTCTGTGACCAGTACGCGACAACGCAACAACTGCGTCATCCATGTCATCGTCAGGAAATAATAATAATATTCTAGTTAAAACTATATATTTAATGATGAAAATTTTCAATTAGGGGACCTCTTACCAAACATATACCTAACTGCCATCGTTCGGAACATTCTCTCATAATAGGTAATGATATTATGAGTATTTGAATTTAATATTAAATACACATTGTGAATACACATTGGTATATTACAAATTAATATTTTTATTTTATTTTTATTATTATTTAGTAAGGTTTTATTCTTTGAATATCAAGGAGTGCAGTGATCTGTACAATGTATTACCAATAAATAACTATTGACTATTGCACATTGGTTTTTGAAGGATTATTCAAGTAAAGGCCATTTGCACCTAAATGTATGCTCACTTGGTACCCAAATATTGTTCTCACTTTTTTAAAGTTTCTTCTTGTAGTTTAAGAAACTAACCAAAATTACAACTACAGCTCTTACAACAGGTCAAAGAGTTCCGACATTTAGGGACGAGGAGGAATCATTTGATTAATTGTTTCTATGTTTTAAAGACCCCTTTAGGAGAGCCACTTCCCAGTTAATATTATAATCAGGTGGCTTAAACAAGTTATGAAATACAGTAGAATTGACATTTAAATTTTCACCTCTCATTCTACTTACAGTAGATAGCATGTTGAAAGCAGTAGGCTATTCCAGTAGCTTTGCAGGTCAATGACTTTTGCAAAGCATTATAATAGGCCACTACAAGGTAGTGTTAATGCTCAATTTTCAATTGCAAATGTTTAGTTTATATTATTATATATTTGTAGTTCCTCTAGTCAGAAGTAGAAACTAAACATATAAGCATTAAGTTAACAATTACTAATGCTATGTATTTTGCTGTGATTTCAAGAATAATGATAATTTGGTACTAAGGATTAATGTTCCTGGATCTCAGTTGTTCCTTAATGGTGGTTTATTCCTTTTGAGTTTGTGATTTAGTAGATTTTATCTACCTTTAAGTTAAAGGAACTTAATTATTAAGACAATATAATTAGTTAGTCGTTAGGTTTAAAAAACACTCATCGTTTTTATTTAATAATGTGATTTTTATATTCTATGTTCATCCCTCTAAACATCTACTAGTAAATATCCCAGAATGAGTACGAAAAATAATTACAGGATTAAACGAACTCACCTGAGTGATGTTCTATCCTGATTATTTAAGTACTCATTCTGGGATAAGAGAGTCCCACCCTCCCAAAAGCTATGACATCATAGCTTCCCATTGATAGGCTAATATGCTTATCTGAACTTTAAACGTAATGATATGTTGTGGAATGTTGCCAGGTTGTTAACATTTTTTTTTACAGATTATCTTAAGCTTTTGACACGCGATATTAATGCAAGAAAGGCGGCTACTACTAGTAAATATCCCAGAATGAGTACTTAAATAATCAGGATAGAACATCACTCAGGTGAGTTCGTTTAATCCTGTAATTAACTTACCAACCGATACTGCTCTCACCAATTCGCATACCAAGCGTGGTGACTACGGCAAACCCCGCAAATATGGGGAACCCAGTTCAGTACATCATCATCTCCCTGAACATATTCAGGGTGATGACGATGATACGTGTATAGACGATGATACGTGTGATATGTGTATCCCCCCCCTTAACGCCTGACAAACTACCTGACTAAAGCTGCACAGAACGCACTTCTTAATGAATTTTTAAATCTGCGCAGCTATTTTGTTATTCAGCGGACAACATGTTTGTCGCCAATTTATAACAAAACAGAGAGATTAGAGTAAATTACATTTCTATCATATCAACTAATAAAATAATGTTTTGGTAATAAGTAAATAAAATTAATTTACTAAGTAAATTCGATACAATTGCAAAGATATCTCTCAGTGTGCCCCCCACTCCATTGGTGGCTAAGTTGGCGGCACAATTAGCGAGTGGGCAGTCGAAGTCGCCTCGTGTAGAGTTCTCGTCGAGTTGCCGACTCGACTCTACTATTTGCATGCCTCATTCATTACTAATGCTGTACGTAATAGATCATTATCATCATCACCTGTATATTTCTGCCTGTGAGAAGTGGTGGGTGCAATTACAGGCACAGGAGAATACCTTTAAGTGTGAGTTTAATAATAGTTGAACCGCCGAAGAATACTATTCTTATTCAAAGTCAAAGTCAAAAGCTATTTATTCAATAAAATCACAAGGATCACTTTGAAACGTCTTAAAGCTAGGTGACTCTAGGTGCCAGTTCCACGCGACCAAAGCCTAGAAGAACAGGCAACAAAATTACGGCTTAGTCTATGATGCGTCCATAATGCCAATGTTAACCTGTCTTCTAAAGAAGTGATCTATGTGACAGTTTTTCATACAAAATGGCCAGCACTTTATGTACATAATAGTAGCTAGTTTATAATATTTAATATGTATGAGTTTGAGATTTACTTGTGAGCATAGCATCGAAAAACAATAAAAAACCAAATCGTTGTAAATATAGCTGAGTTTTCGTAGTTTCTAATAAATGTTATATGTAAAGCAAGTAGGTACAGTAAAATTAGGATGTCCCGCAAGAACACCGCTGTTCCGAAATACCCGAGTAGAATGAACAAGTAAATAGTAAAATGCAAGTAAATAGGGAGCAGTACAAAGGCAGTGCAGTTTTAATTTTCGCATCGGGTTAGTGCGGCTCGGGCGGACCGCTAGCTCACCGCCACACACTTTAAGAATGGACTAGAGACATTTCCTATGTAGTAACACTTTTATTAGACATTTATTTGCTATAAAAATTACATACACAATACTAAAAAAAAAAAAAAAACAAGGAAATGCATAATAATAATATCTATATCTGATTATGTCTGTAGGTGGTTGTGTCCTTCAGCAGCAAAAGCGCGTAGCATCACTGCGAGCACTCAACTCAGACTATCCATCACCATTACAATAGTAGTATGGTAGGTATCCTATACCTTTTATACCCATGTCCTTCGTATTCTATACGTATACATCAAGGCATCCCAATAGTTCCCCATATCACGATCTTGGGTCATTTATCCTCAATTTATCAGGAATCAGTCAAACTCTTCCCGTCATCTTGGTTTTCGTTTTACGCATTACTTGCTTGGGTCTAGTTGCCAATCGATGGCTGCCACAACTCAGTTGGTACGGCGAGATCAACTATCTCGCCATTTCTGCCTATCATAATTAAAATAGCTTTGTGCAGAAACTATCATTCCGGCAGGACTACCAATTTGACAAGTAGGTACAACTTAATAAAGTGAAGGTCTTTGTTATTTTCTCAGTTGTTATTAAAACTCTCGCGTTATGTCCTAAGTTCAAAGTTCGCAAGTGTAACAACGTCGTATGTTAGTAATTTATTAGTAGTACGCAAACGCGCACTGCTCCCGCAGCTAAAACGCAGCGGGTCAGTCGCGGCACCGCACCGCTACAATGCCCTACTTTATACAAATACAATAATTTTGTAACTTAAAAATCAAGATTTTAAGTCGATTGAATTTTTTAATTTGTCACATTGGGTCATGAAAACTGTTTGAACCTGCCCTGACCCCAAAACATTCGTTAAGAATTCTAGCAAGAAGGGCGCTAGATATGTAATTTTTCTCTCACTATGGAATTGATGCAGCTTTCAGAATAAGAGTTAGCCATTCTTTCATTAAAAACTATTTTTTGTTGTCCCATTACTAAAGCACAACATCTAAATCACCACGGCAGTTGCCAAATGAATTGCAAAAGAAATGCGGGTAGCCAGCAATACTTTATTCGCGTTCGATTTGGGGAATTGACAGGAACACGCGATTTTATACACCGCCCGATGCTTCTTGGCGCAGACACTGAACCAATTAATATTAAAACCCTCTCACTATTGTGATGCAGCAGAACTGAGTATTGTCCTTGAAATTGAGACATACGTTATAAGGCAATGGTGGATAGGATTCTTATGCTTTTTTCTAGTTGGTATGGGTGAAATCTGATTTCACTGTTTCCATTCTCGATGTATTCGTGGCTGAGAAAAGCTTCTGAGATAATATAGGATTTATACTTAGAGAGACAGGCTCCAAAGTTCACAAGTCTGATAGTTTTTTAATGGAATGCTCGTGGCGTAGCTTGCTTGGTGATTTCTGTGTGCAGAAAGTGATGCAATCACCATTTGGATAACTGACAGTGAATTTTCTATATTTCCACAGCTCTCGGTCCTGGTTCTAGCTGCGGGACCTTAGTGTGACCAGAGTTGGATATTGAATCTTACTTAGTATAAGACTGGTGGATACTGCATTCCTAGTTTCACCATAGTCAAGATCACAGGACGCTGCGCTGCACCGCGATGCGTCGGCGGCGTCCCTGCCGCGTCCGTAACTGGCGTTGAAACCGCCGGATTTATGGCCCCGCACTAATTTATAGCCCCACGACTGTGAACGATTAATGGAAACACTTATTCCGCACTTTAATGTTGTTTCATTGCGATCTTATTCATTTGTAGCGATTGCATCTCAGTTGGACTCTCGTTTTTTTCGTTGCCCAATTCGTAAAAAGAGTTGCAAATGGTTTCTATAATACCCTTGCCGTTTTCAGCGCAGCTTGGCTGCCATATTAATAATACCAATTAATACAAATAAATCGTATTTCAGTGGAATAAAAGTCAAAGAATCTATCCATTGAAAAAGTCAAGAGAAGTATGTTCTAATTGCAATAAAAGATATGAGGTACTTTGCAGCCTGTAATCAATTGCCAGTGAAAACAGAAAAATACATATAATAAGAAATAAATAAATGATCGAGCTTATCATGAACTTTTTAAAAAACTAAGCAGAAGCTTTAGCTAAGATTTTTATTACAATGTGATGCTGAAATTCGTGTTATATTCATACCTGATTTATAATTCCTAAATTCTTTCATAATTTTAATTTCGTTGTTTGAATAATTCAAGTGAAGGCGGGTAGTTCGCGCCGCGCCGCGCCGTCGAGTCCAGCGACCAGGAACAGCAGTGATATTCATCGCGCGGCCGAGCGTACATTATTACGAACGCTGTATTTCATGTTCACTGTTCGTACCTGAAGCTGAAGCATTCACTACGCGCTGCTGAGCTTTGCGCAATTTTATGCATAATAATAATAATTATTATAGAAATTGTTTTACACAGATATACAAATTACTTACAGACGACAAATATGAAAGATATATTCTTATGACTGTGTCACGTTAGGGACAAGACTAGGTGAGAAATAAAATAGGAAGTGGTAATTTTACACGTATATTAAATATTAAAAGATATAAGAGGGTCGCAGGTCAGGTAGGTACGCCTAGGTCAAATTCCACACCGTTACGCTTCGGAAATACCGCACTCTCCTTTGGCTTCTTCGTCCACCGTCTCCACAGGGATTGCCGGCGTTGTGCTGCGTCCAAGAGTAGGTAGCGTAGCCGGGGTAAGTAGTTCAGGATTCGGCTTCTATTGTCCGCGTCCAGCGAAACAATAATGGTACGGGCTGTTCAGTGAACCCGGAGGGTGTTCCTGGAAACGCAAACACTCAGGCATTAGCATCACTCAGTGAAGGGGTTTCTGAAGAAAGCTTAGGGATCATACAGTACCCCGAAAACAGTTTAGCTACCCCAAGGGGAAAAGAAATCAAGGTGGCATTTACAATTTAAAAGATGAAGCTAAGTTTAAAATATAAAGAAACAGTTACATGATTTTATTAATAAAGGGAAGCTAAGTAAGTAATAAGAAAATGAATTTACGTGCTAATAGAAAACAAGGGAAAGGAATATCGAGACGGCCAAGCATTTATAGTAGCAGCAGCTAACATAAGCCTAAGTTATACTTATTCTAGCAAACATCTATTTGGACTGGTCATAGGCAGCCGTTAGGTATTTGAAAACAAAAGGACGCGTCGTCGTTACAATTACAAATTACGGTTAAGTTAAAGCACAGCTATAATCTATTAAGTAATAATGCACAGCTTACCCAGAGGTGGGAACACAGAGTTTAAATGAATATATCAAGTAGTGGGCTACGGAAAAATCCAGTAGATACTTTGGATGACCGTTATATTTGAGTAGTTATAGAGAGCGAGCGCAGCACAAACGGACGTGCAATGGCCTTCGCAGTGTGTTGTGGACTGGCAGTCGGTCGCAGCGCAAGTGGGCTCCGCCGCAAGTACATTTGAGAAACCGGTCCCGTTAGGCGCGAGCGCATTGCCTCGGCCCTAACTACGTATATATAAAAGATTGCGACGGTTTGTCTGTTTATAATTGAATTAAGTTTTAATTAAAATAACGTATCGTTACAACTGTAATCCCAAGCGTGGTAGACATCCTGTCAAAACTCTGGATGCTGGCCTATTAAAGTAGCTTTTATTTCTTTTTGATATATTTACAATAAAATAATTTTGTTTATTACAGCAATAACAAGGAAATGTTTTAAAGTTGAGAAAATAAGAATCCAGGTACTGGCCCAGCTAATGCCTAAAAAAAATATAAAAACGTTAAGAAACAGAAGTGGTTTTTACTTAAGCCGTATTTACAGCAACCTTATGTCGGCCGTCGCTTTTCCAAAAACCGAGTAAATAATTACACCGCCCAAGAAAAACTTGCCCACTTCTAATAGGTATAAACTTCCAAGTTTTTTCCCGAAGTCTCTCGAACCTGTATTTGACAAGGATTATGCAAATTAATTGGGGAAAATATAAAACAAGTCCCGCTCGATTTGCGCGGTGGAAGAGGCTTTTGTTTTTACGAGCTCTAGGCATTGTGGACTTGCGGACTATTCCGATTGAGATGCCGTATTTATGGAGCTCCTCCTTGTTTTATCGTATTTTTATCAAAATTACTGAATCTGATGATTTTTCAAATTACGAATTGATTAGCCTGTCTATGTAGATAGGCATTTATTCATGTTATTCATAAAGCTCACACAAACAAAGACACCAAAAAATTATCGGTACTTGGAAAGGGCATTGTATTTCTGTACATCAGCAAACGGGCCTCGAATCAGCATCAATATGTCTAGCCAATTCAACAAAAATATTAATGCCATTAGGTATAACTAGCCTTTCGTATCCCACTGCTGGGATACGGAAGCCTTCTTCCATGTTTATAATAACATTAATAGTATTAACATTTTTGTACGATAAACTTCCATAATTCCCTAACGTACGATACGCAAAGCTGCTAATACTTATGGCCACTTAGCCGAGATAGTTTTTTCCAAGGAAATCCTCAATATCGAGATATAACATCATGTAGTTATATACTGTGATTTGCTGGTATTCATGAGCTTAGGAGCCATGTCCGTATCTCATGGCTCCGTGGGGTCTATGGAGTAGTGCTCTTACATTTTATTGACCATACCTATCTACCATATTGTTGGTTTGCTTACTTATCTAAAAAAATATGCTCAAATTTCAGGGATGGGGTATGGTCAGCAGAACAAAATTAAAGGACACTTTGCATTGTAAAAAATAAGTTAATGTCTACGTAAGATAAAAACATAGTTTAGATTGAAATAATTCAAATAGTTTATAGATTAGATTAGTGAAATTCCGCACGGCTTTGTCCGCGTGTAGTTTTCTTCATACAACCTTCAACACCGCACTGTTTCCCATTTGGTTTGAGTTTTGGGAATGAGTCAGTAAAGTCATTCAGTAAATCTGTCGATAATGTAGGAGTTTTTAATTATATTGGTAACAATTATTTTGAACTTTTAATACGGGGCATTCCTCATAGAGCATTGATTTTAAGAGCACTGATTTTGGAGCACCGATCTTATTCCTTGTAGAGCACCTATCAATATTTGGATGGTGCATGTTAATGAGGAGGTAAATAATGACTGTTTTTTTTACCAAATAGTAAAATCCTATCAGTTTTCGCGGAAATTACATAATTTTAATACTTTCACGTTATAAGAGTACCATACCATGTATGCGCGTCGTACTCTACAAGCCCGGGTCGATCTGCCCGTACCTCGTGTAGATAAGGCCTATAATATTTGCATACAGAACGCTGTATAGCGGTCATATTTACTGCTTTATTGTCCACAACTACTTAATTTTATTGCCTTTCAACGGTCCAAGACTGGTCTAAGATGGGCTCAGGAATGGAGTTCGCTGTTTACATGGACCAGTTTATAGTGGTCGTTGTAAGAGTGCATCGTGTTTTTAAAAACTGAAATTATATTGCTTTTAGTGCATACTGAAACCGGCCGTTAGAGTGCAAGTTTGCTCTGCTTCCCCCCAAAAATACTTTATTATTTCTTGAGTAACTACGAATATTATAATATTAATATGCCGAGGTACGAGATAAATATCTACAGAATTCGATGCAATAAATTTTCATCATAAAATAAATAATTTACTGCTCACATTTGAAGCCACGTCAATCACCAAGTTCCATCTCCCGATATTACTCCACATTACTCCTTAACGCCGATAAATCGCAATAAATTCCTTATTTATAATATACTAAAATTTACAACAGCCATAATCCGCGGGAAAGTATGCGAAACACAATCCCTTATTAACAATTCCCTAACATCACGTCTCTACTTGATGCTTTTTTCTGTCTTAACCGACGCTAAAGTCGCAAGCTACTTTCACCCATATAACTGAGAGTGCAGGGGTGGTTTTAGGGTAAGTAATGAAGATTGCGAAAGTAAATAGTGATAGTAAATGCTCAATAACCATCGGCATAAATAGTATTAACAACAATTGATTTACATACAAATTGCTTTAGACAATATTGCTGACGGAATGGCGCGCGTGACGCGTTCCACACATTTTGTGAAGCCACGACAATAGCGAGCCTTACAGCCTTACATGCAACAAAATATTAATATTCGTGGTATTTTTTCATACTTTACCAAATAAAAATACATTGTTGCTGTGTTTCGGTTTGAAGGGTATAATTGCCGGTGAAATTACAGGCACATGAAGCTTAACATCGACAGTAGAGGGCAGTGCATCGTATGGCACGTTCACATTGTGCGTGACTCTCGAGTCATTGCTTTGTTATATGGTAATGCTTACCACTTAACATCTGGTGCGCACTCTGTTTTTTCCATCAGCAAGTAGTAATAAAAAATATATTCATGGACATTTTTCACACTGCACTAAATTAAAATACATTATAACACCGAGGCATATAACACAAATAAACATTTATGTTCAATGTATTTATCACACAGTCATTAGTTTAGTCCTCGATGAAGATCGGACTCAGAAAGCCAGTGCAGAAGGGAAAAGCAGCTACAAACCGAGCTGTGAGGGCAATTTGGATTGTAATAAAAAAATATGGATAGGAATTTTCCCGCTTTCTCCGTGGCCTGATCACAAAGAGCGCAGTTGATCTCGTCACACGCGAGGGCGGGCGTGCATGTACTCGTGTCTCACATGGTACACTCGGCGGCTAAAAGGTAGTTCTTTGTAGGTATGGTTTTTAATAATTATCATTAATATCAAACAAAGCGATTGATTATCGAATTACGTTCGTCGAGGTCGCCGGTACTGAGAAAGAAAACTATAAAATTAAAAAACTTGGTTTTAAGTTTTTAAAATTCTAATTCTAATTAATTTTCATAATAGCTCAATTTTGTTTCTTACCTCACAACTCAATTTAACATAAAAATATTCGCTAGTAAAGAATTGTATGACTTTTGCAAATAGTTTGTCGGCTGGGACAACTAGGATAAACTACTACAACAGAACAATTGCAGCAATAAATTGCAACACACCTTAATGAGCTAATTGGAGGAAAGTTGGCATAGAGACAGATTTCAGTGGAAAATTCTGGAGGAGGCCTTTTACAGAGGACACGCTGAACATATGGTGTTATGTCTTCGTAGCACCATATCACACTTAAGATTAAAGGTGAAGAAAAGTGTGAAAGGATTTTAGATGAAAGGATGTTAAGTGTGCCTCAAAAAGGCTCCTTAAAATCTTTTCACCATACTGTTTCGAAAAGGCAAAGTCAAAGTCAAAAATTTATTCAATAAAATCACAAGGATCACTTTGAAAAATTAGAGACACAACAAGAAGAACAAGAAGAAGACACTCAATAATCTCCATAGAGTATGTCTGTTCTCACTGGGGACCACGACCCACAGCGCAGAAGGCAGAGTTGCTACCAACTGATCTGCGAGCCGTGAAGCTCAGGTTTCAGTAGTTTAGAATATCGTTCTCGTTGTAACTTCCCTCTGCAACAGTACGCACGCAGTCTTTGAGAATAAGAGCACCTGATTGCGCGCCTGATTGGGACTCTGTTTATTTTTACTGGCTCCAGTAGTACCGTGGAGTTACAGCCGGCATCTACCCGCGCCGTATACCTTCAATGTTGCTACTTGCCAGACATATAACTATGTTTTACGCGTTCTGTTTATTTAGCTGTGTTATTAGCTTGTTCTGAAAGGTATATGGATGGTTATAATTTGAGGCAGAAACAAAACAAACATGGAGGGGTAGAGTTTTGGATTGACTCGCTTAGAAAACGTTTGCCAGTTTAATCATGATATTCATAATTATAGTTATTATACTCAAAAAATGTGTTACTCTTTTGAAACGTCACATGCACTTAGATACGTCACACAAAATAATGTTAAAATAATTCAAATTAAATTATGAAATAGAAATATTAAATAAGTACAAAGGTAAATTAAAAATAATAATAAACTAGCACTATTCAACGGGAATGGAAAATTCATAAGTCACTTATATCATCAGTCATTCATCACATTCTTGCGTCTGAAGAGATATAATTTTAAATAGGTGTTTTAGTTGAACACAATTCGACAGTAGAGTCGAGGATTGAATAGTCCTTCATAAAACTGATATTTTATTTACAAAACCAAATTTCAATTTGGCAGAAATCGAAGATTACATGTTAAATGGCCTTTGTATGTAATTCAATCAGCCGACTTGACTATTTATTTATTTATTACATAAATGATAGCTATGGACTGACTTGACTATATTGTCTTATAGGTACCAAGTGCCATATATGGGGCATATAAGAAGAAGACTTTTCACCCTCAACTACGATGAACTTCTTGTATAAAAATATTTGTGCCCAAATAAACTAATTTATTAGTAGCTAACGGACCACAGTATTGGCCTCAAGGATTGTTCCGTGAGTGGCGAGTGGGTTAGGCAAATAAGTAAATAGGCCAACAAATCACGCGTATCGGATAAGCTCCATACGTTATTTATGGACGCTGACTTGGCGATACGTGGTCTGCAACTAAGAAACGGGGTTTCGTATGTGGCATTCCTTGATTATTGGTGTCAAATATAATATAATATAATTACAGTGACATATTGTAAGCGACCAAAATCCTGTTCGTATTTTATACAAAATGTTTCGTTTCCTAAAGTCGTGGGTTCACCAACGTGTTTCTCAGTTCAAAAATATATGTAAACCATGCGTCTGGCGTGGTCTCACAAAGGAAAATATCATGAGGAAACCGTCTTGCCGACCTAAAAACTTCTAAAACATGTGTGTCAAGTGCTCGAAAGGAGCCTCTTTAAGGCGCACTTAAAATCCTTTCACCACACTGTTTCTAAAAAAAACTAGTGATACGACACGACAAGAAGATACGAAGCTCGTATCTGCCGCATCCAATGTATCTTCTAGGCTCTCAGCCTGAGACCGCAAGTCACTTGTGCGCTCGGTATCGCCTCGCGTCGCCTCCCATCGCGGACACATCCGATATAGCCTTAATTAGCTCCCAGTACCTCATGTTGATATGAACTTACAATGTGTAGAAGTGGCACGTACTTAACTTCTTCTTCTTCGGGTCACTAGTTTATTTCAAAACAGTGTGGTGAAAGGATTTTTAGTCTGCCTATAAGAGGCTCCTTTCGAGCACTACCTAACTAACGTTCCTAACTATTTAATAAATGGTATAGCCTTCTATACATAATGTTTATAATTTTATTACTACAAGGTAATGAAATCCGAGGGGATTTCTACCGTGCCTGGGCATTACAGTCGTGAAACTATTTTTGTTTTACGCCAAGGTCCGGTTAGTATTTTCTGTCGTTTCAGAGTACAGTACCTACAGGCATAGCTAGACAGAAAAAGGAGGGGTCTTATACAAATTTTCATTTTCTTTGTCCGTGTAGGTATACAACGTGTAAACGACTGTACGACATTAAATTAATACACGTGTAGTACTACTATCTAGTATTGATTTAAAAAAGGTTGTATTAACATTCATTCATAATTGAGATTTTTTTATTTTCAAACAAACTAAATATCAGAATAAGCATAAAATTATTGAACATTCTGTATAAACACACAAACAAAGCAACGTACGTTCATTCAATGCCGCGCCCCGCGCGCAGAAACCGCACATACATACCTACTACGACTAAACCTAAACTGTGCCGCGCGCCCGTACCTAAAGGTGAACGCCCTTTCAGCGCGGGCGCGCTGCCGGCGGCGGCGTCTTTGATTCGCCGATATAGTAGAGCAACGTTAGCATGTAGGAAAAATAAAACTAGTTAGGTGCCTCAAATCCGTACGTTTCCAATATGCTCACGTTGTTGCATGTTGCACATACAAATGAATGCACTGAAGAGCTCCTTCAACTGTTCTAGAGTTTGTTTTGTATGCCTAGTTTCACAATTATCTTTCCCTTCATAATACAAGTTCTGCATTTTGATGACATTAACAAGACACACACACTCACACAAAAAGTCTATTTCGCGGTATCAAATCTAGACACTAGTCACGAGTAATAACACGAATTTACAATTTTCAAAATTAGATATGTCAAGGTCGCTACCAAGGCGATTGTTTACTAAATAATAATGTCTTTCACTGGCCACCGGGCGGCAGCGTGGCACATAGTGGGGCGCGCTATCTGTCTCTATCACACACGTAAGCGGAATGATATCTGTCCTTGTCGCACAGCGAAATTTTATAATGTGAGCGCACAAATATGTTTCTTATGCGGTCTAACGCGTATAAATATGATATCTTTGTCCTTTTTTTCGTTTGATTGATGAGTCACATGACTTCATGACCCCGGAAATTTGACCTCATCACCGGCGATTAGAGATACAGGTTGCATAGAAATTATTTATTGGAAAAGTATCGATATCTCGATAAATATTCAGGCTTTTTTGATAAAACCAACTCCTAAAATCTAAAAATGCAATTAGGAGTACGTGTTTCAATTTAATGTCGTACATGACTTTACACCTTGTATAGTAAGAAAATCGAATATTGATTTCTCACTATACAATACAATACAACACAACATCATTTATTTATGCCACATGTAAATACAATTTATAAAAAAATACAAGAATAGACATTAAAAGTAAGTAAGTGACATAAATTGGCCGTCACTCAGCATGCGCTGCTAGTGTTGACTTAGGTATTTTTATAGCACCTAGGGCATGCTTTAATTTTTTTTTCTTATGATGGCTTGATCGCGTAGAAATGACACGTAGTTAGGGCGTTTTAGGGTTAAAGTTTTAGGTTTTTAAGTGATCCTTGTGATTTTGTTGAATAAAATTGCCTCTTGTCTTTCATGAGAATGGCTTGCATGCCCATTCTCTCAGTATACGGGCTCAAAGTCAAAGTCAAAGGTATTTATTCAGTTGAATCACGAGGATCGCATTGAAACGTCTTAAATCTAGGTGAATCTTGGTGCCATTTCCACGTGACCAAGCCCTCAAAAGGTGTCAAAATAAATTACCTGTATCTATCTATACCGTCTTAGCTTTGCGTCATACTCGTGTCAATGCCGTCTGTGGAGTGTATCGGAGTCGGTTTGTATCTATAAGTATAAATCAGACGCAGACAGGCACGGTCTGCCCTCCGCGGGTGTCCCACTTGACTCAATCGAGCACTTGAACAAGCTTGCAGAATTGTTTATCAAACACTTTTCACTTTTATAGCCTTACTTACAAAAATCTGGTAGGTACTATTGCTATATTCTGCTAATAGGTAATCGCGAACAGTGGGGCAATAAGGCTCACTTTAGGCAACATTGAAATATAGATAGGCGTTCATACGTGTTGTTTTAAATGGTTGGGTAACTAAATATTTTATAATTTTTGAAACTATCATGGTTATGAACATAATTTTCATTTAAAACGGGATATTTACCATGATTTGTGAGTTTGATTGAAATCAATCAAACTCACAAATCATGGTAAATATCCCGTTTTAAATGAAAATTATAAATATTTTATGTTAAAAATATCAAAATAAATAAGCTGAAATCAGATTAGATTACATTTCAAAGATTTTTTCAGAAAGTGTAAATTCTTGGCAGTTTTATAATATTCAGTTTATTTATGGCACTATTATAAAACCTAGGAATCAAATTATAATTTTCATGGCCCACAGTAAAACAGCAGAAATTAATCAGGTCCAACTTGTTACTAGTCTAGACACAAATTAGACCTAAACTTTTACGATTTTATTTCATTTGTGGGTGAAAACATAAACAAAACTCATTTCAGTCACCGAGTAAGGCTTCGATCCTATTTGCAAGTATGCTTTTTCCTTTTATAGTTGGTTTAAATTCCCATAAAACATAGAAGTGTTTGTAGCGTAGGTAATATACACACATTTGCATCTGCACCCAAGTGTGGGTTGATTAAGGTGTGGGTTGATTGCGTAATTGGAAGCCACATATTAGCATGTTTGTCAAGGTCAAAGGGTTCAATTCAATTGAATCACAAGAATCACTTTGAAACGTCTTTATGTTAGGTAAATAGGTGCCCTAAGGTGAAGCTATTAATGAGTATTTGCCCCCCCATTGCTTAATGAAACAATGAAATTGTGGATGGTAATTCGCAAGTTCTTTTTTTTTCAGTATAATAGTATTCAAGATGATCATGATAATGATGATGACAAAAAAAATAGAACACCTACTTATAAACTTATAAATAAGGTCGAAGTCTAAATACTCGTAGATCCAACGAGATAGTTCGAGCATAACAACGTGAAATAAAGAGGCCTCAAATTATCTTCACAAACAAAGAAATATTTAACTGTTCATAAATCAAAACAAGAGTAAACGTCAGTTTTGGACGATCGTAAACCGTACATCTTCACATTTCAATCTTCTAAATAAAATACCGCCACAGTGCGAGGAATGTAGTAACCGCTCTCTCGTTAAAAACAGATGTGAAATACAAGTGGTCAACGTGCCTAACGTGCCTTAATCCATTTTAGGATAGAATTGATAGAGCTCAGTCAGACATAGCTTTGCTTTAGGTTACAGGTTTGCGCTTTAGGTTACAGGTTTGATTTCCACCCGAGACAAACATTTTCGCGATGAACATATTTGTTCTGTGACTGTGCAAGCTTTGCCTAGTTGGTTAGATGGTGCTGAGTTATATTTTATTTATTTTATTCGTAAAACAAACAGTATTTAAACTATGATATAACAACTTATATAAACTAAATACCATGTTTTCGCATGCATAAAACTAAAAAAGAAAGATGCTTATTGACAAAAAAATACAGCAAAACCAAAACAAAAAAGTAAGTAACAGCAATGATGAAAATGTCGACTATTATTTATATTTTATTTAAGCATTTATGTAAGCAGAGGCCTAATTCAACTGAGCTATATTTAGATCGCTTGTATCGCTTTAGAACTATATTTAGATAGCTTTAAAACTATAAAACTATATGGACAGTTGTACAGCAGTACATTTTGTGATAGATACAAATTGTACACATGGATACTGTTCAATACACAAATCCAAAGAAAATGGATGCTTACTACAAGGTCATAGAAGCGAGCGGTGTATGATGCGTATCCGTTTGTGCCTGCTATTGTTCTACCATACAGAAAATAGAAACAGCTGCACGAATTTTATTCCTAGGCACGGTAGATACCCCTGAGATCTCTTAGCACCAAGTAGCAACTAAAATTATTTGTAATGTCTAAGATGGTAGTCAGAGGTACGTCCAAATATTACATTTGGTACATTTCGCAGTAGTTGGTATTCCATACGAGACATGTTGCAAGTACACGATGTTTTCCTATAGGTACCTATCGTTTGAGTGCACCAGCATTGCGAAATACATTTGTTGAAATGGATGCAGATGTCCAGCTCTTTGTTGATATCTGTGGTAAGCCAAGGGCATTAAAAAGGCCGCTATTTGAATGGAAGCTGCGGCCCAATCTCGAGATTGCCAGAAACAGCGCGTTGAATACAAAACGTTCAAAATGAGTTACCCACTCTTATAACTTAGAATGACTTAGATTAGTATTACTTAGGCTTAGTAGGGTTTAGGCCCGTTTATTCACTAAATTGTATATGAACCATCGCTCGTGCATGGTTTCATTTACTTAAGTGATATAAATAAATACAGCTTAACCTTTGAAAGCTCGCCAGAGACTAGACTTGGTCGCGTGGAATTGCTCTAGATTCACCTCGAATGTATTCTAAGACGTTTTAAAAGAATCACTTGGTGTTATTGCCTAAATAACCTTGATATAAATCTCCTGAGAGCTAGAAACAATAGAAAATGTATTACGTCGACGATAGTCTTCCAATGTTTAATTTGTATTAGTCAGTTTGAAGGTTAATTACATTTTCACTAGGTTAGGTATTTTTTTCTAAACCTGATGTTCTCCCATTGTAGATATTGCAAGAAGTCTTGGGCCATAGATATGCCAACGTCCAGCAGTGGACTTATTCAGGCTGATGACGATGTTGTCGCATCACTGCGCAAGGTATCCCCCATTTCTTTACTTTTTTTTTCTATATAATTCTGCGTGGTGTTTAGATCAGTGAACGCAAATAAAGCATGACATCATTCCGCCAGCGTCTCTCAGGCCTACGTCGACGTTGAAACACTTCATGACATAATTTATATTGTGAAGGTAAGTGTGTTCCAGCACAGTTATTTCCTGTTAGATTTGAAAACCGTATCAGTTAAAAACTTCATATTTTAAGCCTTTCCTTTATTCCATTTCCCTCAAAGCTCGTGGTTTCATCTGCCAACCACTGAAGCTCAGCACAAGGATTAAAAAAACAAACTGTCAACAGTTTTAAAAAGAAAACGAAACCCGTTGTCCGCCGGCAGTAAAAGTGCAGGTTCGTTTATGTAGCCAGCGATGGAAGTTTTCAATTCTCCGGCTTTCAATCGTTACTGCGCATAAACAAACAGTTTGCGCTTTTTACAGTTTACAGCGACCCTCGTAAACGCGACCAACAAGCCACACCGATTCAGCGATTCGGCAATCGAGGGATGGGACGAATCCGTTTACTATCGATGGATTCAGCCAAACTCTATCGAAATGATTAACACTATAAAACGAATAAAACAAACTATACCAATTTATTTCGCAAATTTTGCAGATCATTGATTTTTATCAAGCATCATCATCTTCCTGCCCTTATCCCACGCTAAGTGGGGTCGGCACAACAGGTTTTCTTCTTCCACTCTCCTCTATCATACGTCATCTCAGTGCTCACACCTTTCTTACTCATATCATCTTTCACACAGTCCATCCATCTTTTCTTTGGCCTGCCTCTCCTTCTTAAACCATCCACATCCATTTCCAACACTCTTCTCGTAATATGACTTTCTTCCCTCCTCATGACATGCCCATACCACGCTAACCTATTGCTCCTCAACTTATCCATAACAGGCGCTACTTTCAAACTTCCTCTAATATACTCATTCCTTATTTTATCCATCCTTGTCGCACCGCACATCCATCTCAACATTCGCATTTCTGCTGCATGCACTCTTCTCTCATCCGTCCCTTTGGTTGCCCAACACTCAGATCCATACAGTACGACAGGTCTTATGACCGTCTTGTAAACTTTCCCCTTAAGTTTAAGGGGCATTCGTGGATCACATGTTGTTCCTGAGACCTGTCGCCATTTCATCCATCCCGCATTTATTCTATTTTTCACGTCTCGGTCGACCTCGCCGTCGTTCTGGATCGATGAACCGAGGTACCGAAAGTCGGAGCAGACTGGTAGGGATACACCGTCTAGGGCAATACAGGTGAAACTGGAGGGACCACCAAAGTCGCAGAACAAATGCTCGGTTTTTGTCATGCTGATCTTCAGTCCGACACTCTCCAATTTCTCCTGCCATTTTCCCAGCCTTTTCTGGACCTCAAGCGCATCTTCACCAACAAGAACAATGTCGTCGGCGAACAGCATACACCAGGGTGCTTCTTCCTGTATGTCCGATGTCAATGCATCCATAATCAGGAGAAACAAATATGGGCTTAATGCCGATCCCTGGTGCAAACCTACAGCCACACTGAACTTGTCGGTGACGCCAGCTTCCGACCGAACGTGAGTGCTGGCTCGGCTGTACATAGCTCGAACCAACTGCACTTACTTCCCAGGCACACCTTTCTCATTCAACGCCCACCACAGAACCTCTCGGGGTACCTTATCGTATGCCTTTTCTAGGTCCACGAACACCATGTGCAGGTTTTTGTGTATACGTCTATATTTTTCGCACAATTGACGAACTGCAAAAATAGCGTCCGTGGTACCTCGTCCAGGCACAAACCCAAACTGGTTCTGTGATACCTCACTCTCCCCTCTCATTCGTCTCGCTATCACTTTCTCCCATATCTTCATACTATGCGACATTAGCTTTATTCCTCTATAGTTGTTGCAGTCCTGTGCATCACCCATTATCATATGATTTTTATCAAGCATAATAGCATGATTCATTTAAATTTCTTATATTAACAATTAACTTGATTTTCAATTAATAAAAATGTTTCGAAAATGTTGCCATCACCTAGCACTTTATGAATGCTCTGTAATAGACGCAATAAGGTCGCAATATTTCTGGTATTGTCGATATTGTGTTTGCCCCCTCACTAACATGTCTATCCTTACGTAGCTGGATAAGGCACACTACACTGCGATATTTGCATTTTATTCGCTCGGGGCCATCCTCTACCTACTGGACTGTCTTATATATTTCAGGTAATAACCTCTTTGACGGACCGTCTTTACCAACCCTATGCTTTCAGCTGAGAAATTTTGAGTCTTATTACCTAGACGGTAAAGTTCAGGAGGTGTTATAGGTTAGGGTTGTCAAACACAAGGGTATAGAGATAAAAGTAAACGGATTATTGCTTGTATCGTCTAGATCTGTCCGGTCGTAGGGGACGCTCGGATGCCTTAGATGTCGTGGATTTATGTACACGTTTCATTATTTGCCCTGTTAAACTTAAATTGGATGTATGGAAATGCTTGTCACGACTTGCTAAAGAGCTTTTTAAATTGCTTTTAATGTTTTATTGTTAGAAAACAATGGCGTAGGTATTTGACAAGTTTATCTTTTATTTTTAAATTTTACTACTTATTGAACATGAAGATATAATGTTTATTTGTTGATTAAATATAGAAAAACAAGCATACGTGTAAGTTTTGGGCGAGATATGGTAGAGTGGCAATGGACTTGTAACCTGTTACGTATGGAATACTACTACTGTAAAAGGTGTGTTTGTGCCAAATATAACATTTGAATCTAGAAAAAAACTGACATAGCCTCACCACTATAATCCCCAGGCACAGTAGATAACCTCTCAGATCTTTTGATTCCAAGTACCAACAAGATGTCTTAGGTGGTAGCTAAGACACCCTCAAAGGATCTGTCGGAGCTTTTTAAGGTTGGAATCACGTGTTAAACTAACGCGTTCATTCTAATTTTCAGAACGTAATATTCATAAAATCGAAGACGGTTTAATATCTGTCAATAAAGTCTCCCCTGGCTCATCAAGCCGCACTCAGCGGCGAGGTGCTCGTGGTAATGAGCGCCGGAATGTTCACGCGGTGTTTTTATCGGCGCACTATGCAAATTGACTGTCTACCTTTTGCGACTGCTCATTAGGGCTGTCACAAATCTATAGCTGTTGAAATATTAATTGAAAATTGTTTATGACAGAAACGCATTGTTAACGGCTTAGAATAATCTGCCAAAAGATAATTAGTGTTCAAACTGCTTCTGCTACTGCCATCTTAACTCTTACCGATGCATGTCAAACAGTGCTGGCAGAGCTAATTTTGAGCATTGTTTCAACTGAAATAAAGTTTATAAGTAAGAACCATAGTTGTATGGAACTGGCTTAGATTCCTTCTTCATTTTTACAAGTGAATTTCATCTGTTGAATATAAACATTCCAAAAATTTCTTCCCTGAGTTTCCTTTCACAAATAAGAACAAGAAATTTCTCCACCACTTGAACTACCTTTCACGTGATTCTCAATTACCATAACAATGCACCCTCGTACACCCCTAAAAATTGGCTAGTACTACGTAAGAGGCACGTCGGCAACCGAAGAAAGCAATTATCATTGTCGCCCGATATCTGGGAAATTAGACTTGGCTCGTTACGCCACGGGGCCGACGAGATACGTACCTTGCCTTTTACTGCTTGTTTGTGTACACGACACGTGTCGTATTGTGAAAAAGCTTTCTGAGATTATGCTACTCTCTGTTTTTATTATTCTATGGACATATTTTATTTACTACCAATTTTTTTTCACTTGATCATTTTAAATATACTCAATATCTACAATATCGGAAAACTATCTAACTCATAAACCATGATAATTTAAGATATGATAATATAATACGGGGTACTAAGTACCCCGTATACCGGTGAGTACCGTGGTGTATCTAGCCCGCTTTTAGTTCCAATTATGTTTATATACACGATAATAACCTATTCTTACTTTTATAGGCACAAATTTATAAAATGATTTATAACAACGAAAGTGTCGCACACTGACAAGCTAATTAATAATCCAAAAATCAAATAATCTAAACTACATTTTTCTAGCACATGATTTAAATTAATAAATCTAAATTAGCAAAGCAAATAATCAGCAATGGCCGACGTCAGCGAGTGGTGACAGCGGCCGATGTTCGATGACAAATGAAATAATGGCGGGATAATTAGAGATTAGGCGCGCCACTGACGACGGGCCGAGCGCTCGTCCACGCGGCCGCTGGAGCACTCACACAGACTAGGACGCTAGAAACGACTAGCTGACTAATTGAACATTGAATACTCGAATACTCGTAGTCAAGAAAAATTACATTTTAAGAGTAGTAGAGCTCTTTGTGAAGGGCTCGTCCGGGGAAGTACTACCACCACGCCTTTTTCTGCCGCCAAGCAGCAACGCTGTGTTTCGGTTTGAAGAGTGTGGTTGCCGGTGTAATTACAGGCACATGAGGCTTAACATCTGTATGCTTCAAGCTGATGGACGCAGGCCAGTGCATCGTAGGGCACGTTCTTATCGTGCGTGACTTACGAGGCAATGCTTTGTTATAGGTGATGGTTACCACTTAACATCAGGTGGGCCATCTGCTTGTTCCATGAGCTGGTTGTATTAAAAAAAAATAAAATAAAATGTATTTACAAATGTACGAAATATACATAAAACAGTTGAGCTACACGTATGTACACGATCTATAGATCTACTAATAGACATCTCAAATTATCCCAATCAATTCAGAGTAAACCCCAAGCTGGCCGAACTGTCACACTAAATAGCAAAACCCTTTAAGTCATAATCAAAAAAATGTACTTTGGAGGTCTTTCCAATCGCACGAAAACACACTCGAATCAAAAAAATGTACTGGGCTGTCTTAACAATCTGTTATTGTCTATTGTAAAATAGCGATGGCCTTGGTACCTGGTACGAGCACAAAATAAGTCCTCCTAGTATACCTTTTGCCACGTCCATACCGTTAGGTATGTCATAAGATTAATTTTAAACACTGATACGTTAAACCTATCCATTGGTTGATTTGTCCTAAACTACGGTTCTGCACTCGGATCTGCTTGACAAAGATCGGCCGACAACAATCCACGTCAATTTGTGCGCTGACAAGGTGCGGTCGCGACTCATTGCGGCCCCGATATGTGGAGTCGCCACGTGTTAATGCAGCCATTTGGAATTATTTTTTAAATACTCGTACAGTGCTTATGATTGGTTTTTTAGATGCAATGAGCAAGTACCGTTAATGTAATTATGTTGAAAAAACAAACAACAAAAACATTTCTTATCGATTAAGAATATAAACACGAAACAAATCCTATCTCTATATTATAAACTAGTGGCTTCCCGCGGCTTCGCACGCGTTGAAGTAGTGGTAAGCCGTGATTGAGCCACAAACATCCAAACATGGTAACTTTCGCATTCATTTGTATATTATTAGGGTAGGATTTGAAATACCTATGTAGGTATAAGAGATACCTATAGGCGTACATTACCTATATTAGGTAGGTTACA
Organism: Chloroclysta siterata; assembly: GCA_932294275.1. Lineage (NCBI taxonomy): Eukaryota > Metazoa > Arthropoda > Insecta > Lepidoptera > Geometridae > Chloroclysta > Chloroclysta siterata. The sequence continues at coordinate 8,811,274 of OW028595.1, forward strand.
ACAACAAAGACAACCTTACACGGAAAGTATGTACTTATTTGTTCCTAGTTTCTACCCCAAAAACAAACGAAACGATACAGCTTCACGACTTTGATCCCCAGGCACGGTTATCTACCGTGAGTTGGCACGAAGAGATCTGAGGGTATCCCCTCAGATCAATTCGTGCCATCTCAAGATTCCCGTTTTTAGAATATCTATTACAAACATTGACGCCTCGTTGTATCCTTTTTATTCGAGCGCAACGAAGGAGGGTAACGTTTTAGGAGTTGTTTTCGAAAATCAAACTGTCTTTTTGTTATTTATCCACAGAACATATTATCTGTTACGCGTAGTGTAATTAACTTCAAACTTTAAAAATCTTCCACGCGTTAAAAATCTCCCATACAAAAATTTTAACTTTGGCAGTCTTTGGCACCCTTTGCAGGTTTCAAATACACCCTTAGTTTTTAAATATTGAAAACGTGATTTTAAATTATTTATTGAGGAGTATATTTACTTCAAGTTTGAAATCAATCGCACTATGCGTAAAAAATCTCTCATAATAACTTTTACAGTCATTTCCACCCTTTGCAGGGGTAATTATCAAAAGTTAAAAGCGTCATTCTTAATTATTTGTTTCTTAGTATATTTACCTCAAGTTTTAAGTCAATCGCACTACGCGTTAAAAAACTCCCATACGAACTATGACATCCCTTTGCACACTTATTAAGGGTATATTTAAAAAACTAAAAATGCCTTTTCAATTTTTTAGCCTTGGAGTACATCTACTTCAAGTTTCAAGTTTTTAGATTCAAGGAATACAATTTGTCATACCAACGTTTTCAACCCTTTTTACACCCTTATGGGTTGAATTTCCAAAAAACCCTTTCTTAGTACACCTCTACGCCATAAGACCTATATACTCTTTAAATTTCAAGTCTCTAGGACCAGCGGTCAAAAAACTCAAATACAAACTTTTACATCCCTTTGCACACTTATTAAGGGTAGTTTTAAAGAACTAAAAATGTCTTTCCTATTTTTTTGCCTTAAAGTACATGTACTCCAAGTTTCAAGTTTGTAGGTTCAAGGAATACAATTTTTCATACAAACGTTTTCATCCCTTTTTACACCCTTAAGGGTTGAATTTCCAAAAATCCCTTCTTAGTACACCTCTACGCCATAAGACCTATGTTTTCTTCAAATTTCAAGTCTCTAGGACCAGCGGTCAAAAAACTCCCATACATACTTTTACATCCCTTAGCACACTTATTAAGGGTAGTTTTCAAAAACTAAAAACGCCTTTCCTATTTTTTTGCCTTGAAGTATGTGTACTCTAAGTTTCAAGTTTGTAGGTTCAAGGAATACAATTTTTCATACAAACGTTTTCATCCCTTTTTACACCCTTAGGGGTTGAATTTCCAAAAATCCCTTCTTAGTACACCTCTACGCCATAAGACCTATGTACTCCTCAAATTTCAAGTCTCTAGGACCAGCGGTTTAGGCTGTGCGTTGTCTATATGTCAGTCAGTCAGTCAGTCAGTCAGTCAGTCAGGACTTTGATTCTTATAGTATTAGAGATAGAGATTAGAGAAGAGAAGAAAGTCGCTTTAGTTACACTATTTATAACTCCAGAACGGCTGAACTGATTTGGCTGAAAATTGGTGGGGAGGTAGCTTAAAACCAGGAGACGGACATAGAATACTTTTTATCCCGACTTTTTTTACTTTTTTTTATATATTATACAAACAATCAAAGAGGCAGGAACTTCGTCAGTTAGTACCTGTTCCTTCTGACAAAATTACGTGGCTCGAGATTGTTCCATGGGGAAGTTTTTTTTTTATTAAAGTTGTTATCAATAAACCACTCTTTTATTTGTAAGTATTCTAAAGTAAACGTGCGCGAGCGAAGCCGCGGGTAAGAGCTAGTAATGTATATAAAAGAAAGGCGTGTTAGTTACACTATTTATAACTCAAGAACGGCTGAACCGATTTGGCTGAAAATTGGTGGGGAGGTAGCTTAGAGCCAGGAGACGGACAAAGGATACTTTTTATCCTGACTTTTTTTTTAAATATTTTATACAAACAATCGAAGAGGCAGGAACTTCAAGTCGTCAGTTAGTACCTGTTTCTTCTGAAAAAGTTGTTGCCAGTAAAGTAAACGTGCGCGAGCGAAGCCGCGGGTATGAGCTAGTATGTAATAAAAAACCTAAGACAACGTCAAAGTCATAAGATATTAATTCAATTGAATTACAAGGATCAAGTTAGCCAGTTCCAGTTAAAAAGAAAAGTGAGTCCAAAATTAAAAAAAATATCACAAAAAAATTGTAAGCTTCCAACTTTTTAGTAATAAATGTAACATGAAAAAACTCCATAGATGTCTTGTCCGCGTGTCAGGTTGTTGAGGTCACCAGTTTTGCACGGAGCCGAGTGACCGACACTTCACATCGGCTCCATCAGCGGCGTCGGTGTAGTCATTGCTTTACCATACCTAGTAGTCTACGGATAATTATCACACAGATAGATTCATAGCAGCTGGCTTAGTTAAAGACTTGTAGTAGGTAGTCTGGGTAGTCTACCGTGGTGGGGCGTAAAGAGCATATTTAAGCTATTTCATCTAATGGGGAATGATTTACAAAAAAATATATGGTGTAACATAATTTATTACTCTTTGGACTGCAACTTTTAGTTTGGTTAAGGATCACTTTTTGGTTCTCATATTATGCTTAGTTTGGGGCTAGATAGTGCTGTGTGGAAAGTCCACCAATATTAATTTAATTATTATTTAAATTAGAGCTTAGCTTTTGAGCAATTCGGTCACTAATTTAAAACTCAAGTTCATTTTTTTTAATAAATAAATATTAATGTAAGCGGCCCATTCTATTATTTTTTATTTAATTTCACTTATACGCTTCATAACCACGTTCAACCTCTTCTTCAAATGTATTATTGCTCATTATTACTACGCTAATGTGCAAACAGTACCGTGCCTTTAGCACTAGATTTTGAAATTCGTTACCAGTTTGTCGATTTGTATCAGCTATAGAAAAATCTGCAGATAACTCAATTGTTTCGCGTGTGTATTTTGTAAATATGTGTAGATGATTTTTTGGATGTTACTTGCAAATACTTTTCCACTAATAAAATAAATGGTACTGTATTTACTTTTAGATGGATAACCAAGTACCTAAGCAAAAGCGCGAATGAAATTAGGCAAAAGTTGTTTTTGAAATCGGTGCCTGATATATGTGCCGGAACAGGTAGGTATACATATATTTGAAGTTATATTATATTTTACTTATTGTCTATTTTATATTTTACTTTTCTACTGAGGTTGTCTTGCTTTGGTTAACCTTTCTTTTTGAATGGCAATTGTTTTGTTTTTTATAAGCGAAAACATATGATTGATAATTGTTTTTTCTTATGGTTTTTACCTAGTTTTTCACAATGTTTATTTTTAGAATAAAATCTAATAAATGTTGGTGAAGATTAGTTAAAAGAACTAATGCTAAGAGTGCAGACAGTGAACGTGCTCAGAACACGCCTTTGGAGATAATACTCTATTGAGAAGATAACCGCTAATTATTAGTGGCGCTGTTACCTACTGACGCTGCTGATGCTACTGATGCTCGGTGTGGTGTTGATTCATTTACGGAATACTCTTGTATGGGGGAGGCAAGTCTTGCAGTGTACGTCTTCAGATCTATTGATGAGTGAATAAAGATATTTATGGATTATCATTTTCACAGAATTAAAAAAAATACATCCTATCGTGCTTCGTGTTCTATCGTGATCACGAAGAGATGATCGTGATGCTATCGTGACTTACGAGGCAATGCTTTGTTACGTGATGGTTACTACTTAAAACCTGGTGGACCTTTGATAAAAACTAAATAAAACATAAGGTTCGATACAGCCTTCACAGCTCAGTTGGTAGTAGCTCTGCCTTCTGCGCCGTAGGCCGCGGGTTCGATCCCCACCGAGAACAAATATTTGTGTGCTGAACATAGATATTTATTCTCTGTCTGGGTGTTTTATAATATTATATGTATATATTTACAAAAAAAAAGTATTTAGGTAGTATATCAGCTATCTGGTTCCCATATCACAGCTTTGGCTTAGTTTGGGGCGAGATAGTGCTGTGTGGAAAGTCCCCTAATATTATTATTATTATTAATACATACCAGTACCTACCGAATAAAATAAACCATTATTTTCTTTACGTCTTCTGGAGTGATGGACGCAGTGCAATAAAACGTCTTTTGTGATTGTCAGTTTTTTTTATTTAATGATCGTAGTTTTGGATGTTTGGTGGACATTTCATGAATGATTCAGGGACTGGGTAGTGCAGAAGTCAAAATGCCTAACGGACTGGCTGTTTAATTGTCAAAAAGTATGAAAGTCAAAATGAACATCTATTGAAATTCCTTATTTAAATTGTATGGAACCACGTACCTACTTTAAATAAGAAACTCAATTTCTTTGGCAGTCTTCGAATGACCACAATCAAGGTTTAATCTCAAATACCACAGACGCCGTTGCCCGAGTCCCATCTAATCCGGTAGAGCCGAAAGAATCAATTTGCAAGGCGACACAAACCGACACCGACATAAACATAAACCGACATGATTATTCACAATAAACCCTCGCATTAAACCTCGCATAAACACAGCTCATCAAACAGCTGGTTAACTCTATACGAAAAACCAACCTTCATAGAATACGAAGATAGAAACAAACAGGCCGTTACATTGCTAAAATATACAGTATTAGTGTGTGCGTGTGTTAGTGAGCTATTAATTGAAGTGGCAAGAAACACAACACCAAACAGTACGTCGAATCAAACAAATTAAAATTAAATTTACGAAATTATTTGAATAATAAAGAAAACAGAATAAAAACTTATTTAAGCTAATAACGGTTACGGGGTAGTTGTTTTAATTCGCTTCAAAAGTCAATCATAACGAAGTGGTCCTGCTGTTCTTCAAGATCTGCGTCGTGCTATAAACGATACGGCAATGCGCGTCACTCGTAAAATATTTCAGTGCCGGTGCGTGGATTGCAATCAGCTCTTTGACTATTATATAAAGAAAAATCTAAACAAAATTGTATAACAGTTATTATACAAGGTGTTCCATAAGTTGTGTATATAAACTTCAGGGGGCTAAAGTACCCATCAATATGAACAACTTTTTCTAAGGAACCAACACTGTGAACGCGAAAAAAAAAACAGCTGTTTCATACAAAAGCTCAATACCTACCAGGCTAAAATGTATGAAACAGCTGTTTTTTTTTTCGCGTTCACAGTGTTGGTTTCTTAGAAAAAGTTGTTCATATTGATGGGTACTTTAGCCCCCTGAAGTTTATATACACAACTTATGGAACACCTTGTATACCACAACAATATTAATCAAATAAAATTTGGACGTTACCTCTGACTAGACATTCGCAAATAACCATGAGTTGCTACTTGGCACTACAAGATCTAACAGGATATCTTCAATTCTTAAAAGAAATATTAATAAATATAACTGTTAGTCTTTCAGTAAATAAAAAAAAACTGAAAACTTACAGTAAATTTACTTCTGACAAAATATCATTTTATTTTATCTTCTTTCAAAACGTTTTGATAATAATGAAATCGGAAAACCAGCACAGTTGTTAAATATATTTACGAATAGGGCCGCTAACAGTGATACGGTAAATGAAGAACCCACATTCTTGTTATGGATTAGGGTTCTCTCATAATTTTAATGCACATTTCGTAATCAAACCTTCAACAGGGACATCCCATCACTCCCCGAGGTATATTTTTATTAATATAATGTTCTATGGTAAAGATAATGCGTAAAGTTTTAACTGAAATTTGATCTTTCGCCGATTTGATGCTAAAATTTAATGTGATGTTCGTAATAATTTTGTTAAGTTATCTGCATGTCTAGAATTGGGTTACTCATTTATTGCACAATATAATTGATCGCTTCTCTGAATATTAAACAAATTAGAGAATGTTACAGATAGCTTTTCAAATTGTTGGTGACTTGTTCGTTGATAATTGGTTTAATGGCTGAGACTCTCAATGCTTTAATGGCTTTAATTAGTTATTTATCTGAATTTGAGAGAAATGGCTGATGCTGGTCTGCTGTTAAAAAAGTAAGTAAAATACTGAGAGCCTTTTTGCTGCTGCTCACAATATTTGTTTTTTTTTCTGTTATTGTCTTACTTATAATTGACTGTGTTTTTTTGTTGTAATATAATATAGTTAAATGCCTATTTAGAATGGCAACATAAATGCATTTTTCGAATATTTGGTAAATAATATACTTTTAAGAAAATTATGTTTAACAACAAAAGTGACTTTAAATGACTGGGCCCATATTATGATCACGTATAAAATGATACGCGTTGCTGTAACAGCAAAGCATATTCAGCGCTGCAGAGTTGTAAAAAGAAATATTTGGCCTCTGACTACCCTCTACATACTAAATCGAAATATGGACCATATTACACGACGGCATAACATATACTAAATTTGTCTAACGGAAACAGATGAATATCTGACTGTCTTCATCAAAGTTTCTATTTTGTAGTTTATTCAAAATATACATTTATAAATAAACAATTTAAATATTAGGATTTAAAATTGAACGTGATATTTCGCTAAAACATTCCAACGTAAATTCTGCAGATAAATAATGTTGTATATCGAAGGTAGACTTCGGTAGAACAATTTGTTTGTTTGTTTGTGCGACAAGAACCATTAGGTGCTTGTTTACATGATACAGCTAATAGGCGGAAAATCTCACATCTGTTTGTTTCAAGGTGATGCTATTAGTAAAATAGGTTACCGACTGATATTTAAAGTAAATAATTTACCTTAATGATTATTTACCAATGGATTGATTGAACGCACACAGCAGTGCCTAAACAGGAAGTCATTAATTCATGATAAAGATAATACTTATCTTCTTTTAACCTTTGAAAGTCCATCGACTTTTAACCTGAGCGTTAGAACGAAATAATCCCGGTATTTCCCGGTGATCAGATTATAGATATCTATTAGTACGTACATCATCGTCATCAGCCTGAAGAAGTCCACTGGTGGACATAGGCTCTCCTTTACATTTTTAAGAAGCCTTTTTTCTATCATTGACTTCTAATTTTTTTATTAGTATGACTATAGTTTATTCTTAGCTTTTTTTATAAGCTAAAAAAAGCAATTGTTCTTAGCCAGTAATCCGCTATTCAACCGGACAGTGTAATCCCATCGTAAAGAAGTGACGTATGGCTGGTATGGGCTCGGGTGAGCGAACGAACGCGTGCGCACAATCGCACACATGTCCCCTTTTTAACATAAATTGAATATTCTATTGTTCGGGTTAATGCAGTTACCTGGCAATCCAACTGTTCATCACCCCTGGTGGCAGCTAGAGTTGGGACATGCAAACGAAGGATCTAATTTATGTAATGAATGTATGGATGACAACATTTTATTGTACATAGGTACAGAAATTAATAAAGAAACACAATTAATAAGCGTGGAAAGTGCAATTTGCAAAACTGATACTTTTTTGTGCTAATTTGTGATTTTGGATACACGTTATCTAAATTACTTATAAAACCAGAAAGTAGTAGTCGATGTCAACTCTAGAGCGGTGAGGTATTGTGATTGCTCGCAGGGAGCGCGGTGTTAAGTTACCTGTACTCCCCCTCATAGGGGCAGCAGGGACGCCATCTGTCGACGAGACAATGCCCAGATTTATTGTTGCAAAATGCGCTTACCGGCTTTTGTGGGACTTTTTTGCCCTATCAAGTTTCCATTAGCTAATTTAGTATCGATCGTCCGGTGAAAACTGTGGAAACTCGTCGAATCCAAAATTGATGGATCGTTTTTATTCATTTTCAAACTGTAGACGAATGCGCGAAGTTTTCAAATTCAATTTTTATGGACGGTGTGGATCCGAGAGGGTAATTTAATTTCAGGAGTCTGGTTCGATGTTTTATGTTTTATTTGGCTTGTATAGATTGCTTATTCACTATTTGTGGAAGGCTGATGTTTCCTTATTCCGTTTTATTGAGTTTCGTCTGTCTTTACTATTCTTTTATAAATTAAGATATCGCATTTTACTGTAATAGATATTTAAGCAAATAAAATTTAAGTCAGTATTCCTTCACCATAGTAGGACAAGTAGCGTACACTCTAACACTTAACCTTTTTCAGGCATACTAATGGTCCAAAGAACGAAAATATACAGGTCTGCATCTCAAACATTACATTTAAATTAATCGAAAACCGTCCTCCTAAATTGCTTCTGTCATCAATCCAAGGGCTTATTTCCAAGGGGCACTTGTACCTACCCTCAAACATCTGCATTATCTTACCTCCGACCCTCGCGAAATCAGTTACTGCACGGGCATTCACTAAAGTGCATTTGCCATTACGTTCATCAAACCTTACATTTACCATACTCTCCCAAACGAATATCAACTGTATCAGTGATGTGTAACGTTTGAATTTGATTAACGTGTGTAGGTCCTTTTAGAACCATGCGTCACTAAACGATGATAACTTTGAATCTCAACTTCAGATCCGAAATGAAACGTAGAACTATAAAGATAAGGTGGGTTTTCGGATGGGGGTGGAGTTGAAGCTGGACCGTTTAAGCTAAGAGGGTAGTTCACATGTTGGCGATGCGATTTATCAAATTTTATACGTTGTTGGGGCAGCGACATGTGCGCACGGACAATTGCTTACCGTGCGTGTGTGGGTACAGCGCGGCGTCAGCCGCTTTACATCTGGTTACAAAGTAAAATGAGCTTAATCATGTTGGCTGTAAGTACACAATAACAAAAAAACATTAACCTGAAACTTTAGTCTTCACTCATTTTTCGTGTTCAATATGGTTTTCTTTTGTAGTATTAATTTGAGCTCTCAAGCAATGGTGTTAAGTTCCACAATCGTTTGAAGGCGTGCCAATTTTTCCCTAGTGTAATTTTTCGTCAGTGTCCCAGAGAACCACACGTAAATACTGTTGTTTATTCTGTGTGGTGTTCTGAAATTAAATATGGAGCGAGTGGAACAAGGTGGCTAATGGATTAGCAGATGAGTCCGCGCCACCTTATGGCGTTCGCAATGAGGAGTGCACATGCGTCTCCTTAAATTGGATTGCGAGGTATGCGCCAATTTATATCTTGATTGCTTGGGACTGTGGTAAGGGTTGTGATAAATTGAATGCATATTTTAAAGATGGAGGTGAGATTAAAAAACATGTCTCCACCAACGCCGTTCACGAATCCAATATTGATAAAAACCAACTTTAAAAAAATATTACTTTTTGGAGTTTGATTTAAAATTAATTTGTAAAATTTGAAGAGATCCGTTATATTTAAGTTAGTTACTAGCGCCAAGACTACAAGAGTAGTAGACCCCTTTGTGTGTGGCTCGTCCGGGTTAGTACTACCACCATGCCTTTTTCTGACGCCAAGCAGCGTTTCTGTGTTTAGGTTTGAATTTATAGGCACATGAGGTTTAATATCTGTATGCCTAAAGTTGACGGACACAGGGCAGAGCACCGTAGGGCACGTTCCTTTCGTGCGTATCTTACGGGGCAATGCTTTGCTATAGGTGATGGTTATCACTTGACATGAGCTGGGCCATATGATTGTTCCATCAGCAATTACATAGTTTAATTATAATTGTTTGTATAAAAAATATACTTACACATATTTATTTGGCTGGTTAACACGATCGAGCACACAACATTATGTGTTATACAACGTGTTGATGAAGTTATGTAGGAAAACAAATAGCGTGTATTTAGACCAAGCACTGGAATACTTTGACGTGTGCAACGGTTGGATACATCGTTTTCGAAATTCCCATAGAAAAGTAAAATTAATATTTTCTCAGAAATTTGCAACAGCCCTGTCTGTGTACGTGTCAAGGTCACACGCACGCGCGCTTCTATCTAGGAAAGAAAAAAACAACGATAACCTACGAGATAATTTGAAATACTTACCTTTCGGTAGGTAGGTAGGTACGCCGACAATCCCCTGACACGATATTTTTACTGGTTCTTATGGATTTTGTCATTATTTACTGGCTATAATAACACTGGATAAAACTGGATTTTGGTAAGTTTGCGAGATTTCGCACGACACAGGCTTCAAACTTCACACTAAACCATTACCTCGTAGGCACTGCTCATACACACACTGACTGACGACGGCTTTTTACATAACAATCACCATTTTAACACGTTTGATGACATTTTCTCAACAAAACAATGTACAACAACGCATGTAAACACAAACAGGGTGACCATCTCGAAAGTGGCGGTTCTACCACACATCTGCCAAAAAATCTGTCAAAATCTACCAAGCTTGACGATAAAAATACCTAAATAAAAATCCTTCGTGGCTACGGAATAAATTAAATACCTACATTACATTCAGTTACTATCTTTTGATCGTTTGTAACGGTTTGCAGTTATCTAAAACGAGATAGAAGTTGTTTAGAAACCAAATCAATAAAGGTAAAAAAGAATAAGAAGTTTCCAGTTCGGTAAAAAATAAATAAATTATAAATATTATTTCATTAAAAATTCAAACTAATAAGATTTTTCTTGAAATATTTAAAATCTGCCAAATGGCAGAAATCTGCCACAAATGGTAACACTGATCGGCGGCCGTCGGCCGTCCTGATTGGATATGCGTTTTTAAATGCAACCAATGACAGACAGGTTAGTCAAAGATTAAATAGGACAGACTAGACACTTCCCAAAATTGCAGTTGAATAATTTTGTCGTGTCAATGAACCATGGTGGTAAAGTAACATGTTACAATTTAAAGAACTATGAATATCATAAACATTGGTTTACGACATCTAGTAATTAAACAAAAATAAATATTCTATTAAATATTGAGTACGTAGCCACGTAGGTACCTAGTTACTGAATAGGTATTAGTACCAAAGATCTCAGAGAATGTTTACCGTGACTAGGGATTACAGTCGCGAAAATATTTCTTTTACATACCAAGATCTTTAAAAACAGCAACATCATTATTAGGTAGGCACATTACTAGGTAATTGGTGGCAGTTCTGTTACCTATTTTATCTACAATTGACAACTAGAGGTCAAAGAACAGCTGTAAATAGGGCTGCCTCATGATGCGTTTAGATTCATTTTAGATAAAAGTTTAAGAGGCATTTGATGAATGAAAAACTTTGAAATTTTAAAAGTCGTAGAACAAAAGTTGTTCGTTATGACCGGTAGAATATCCTGCTTTCGGATCCCTACAACTCTTAATAAACACGTTGTATAAAGGTGCTTTACGGAAAACGGCAATCCACGCACCTCGTATTAATTACAGCTACCAATCGGCTAAGTAATGACCCTTGTACATTTGACAGCCGACGTCGACAGGTGCCCAAGGATGTACATCCACCGGATGCGTCTACTGTACCTCACAAAGTCCTAGAACCCCTATCGGGAATGCTTGTGTAAAGCCCGGGTTCACATATTTTTTTACAGAAAACCACTTTCTTTAAAAGCTTGGATTTGAGGTACTGGTTATTATGTGAATATGCACAGGATGTTGAAGAAAGTATTAGAAGTTTGAACAATTATTGTGTGATGCCTTTAATACGATCACATATTTATTTATTATTATTTTTCTTTTGTTCGCTCCTTGACTTTCTTGTATTAAATGACAGTGGCTTCTCTATCACTTTTCGTTAGTATCGTTTAATATTTATAATAGCTAGCTCATCCAGCAACAGCTCGATCAGTGTGGAGGTGTAGGTGCATGTAGCGGCGATGTGGAGCGGCGGCCATTAGCGCGATATGAAAGAACAGGTCAGCGCCAGCCCTAATCGACGCCGCAATCCATCACCCACGTGAATAGGTGGGCAGCGTCAGCAGAACAGAGGACCGTTGGAATGTTACGGAGGTGAAAGTGAAGTCTGAGGGGAAATTTATGAAAAATCTATTTCAAAATTCGTTACGTCAAAAAATTTTAGGGATCTACGGTTATTTTCATCATCAGCCTGAAAAAGCCACCCCTAGACATAGGTCTTTTGTAATGTTTCAAGGAAGAAAGATTTAAATCTCTCCTTCCAGCGATCTTAGCCCATCAGCGACAGTATCGTCAATCCATCGGTTGGACGGCTGTTCTACGCTTCGTTTGCATCCAGCGGTTGTCAGTACTACTTTTCATGGACTGTCTATTGTTACTTTGACTAATTCATTCTTACTGTTATTGGAAATTTGTAATTATTCCATTTATAAGCTTGCAGTACTTTTGCATAGTCATTTAGGACCATCGCGGCGACATGCACCTTTTTATGCTAAAGTAGGTAAGGTACTCTGTAGGCTACTCTGTAAATTACAAAAAAAGGTAGAACTACTACGTAAATTGCAAAAAAGTGGCAGTTGCTTGCTCCATCAGTACCCGCTTAGGGCATGAACAGACGTGCAATTTCACCGCACAGCGCGTTCGCTAATAATGCCGTGATGTCGCGCGTGATCGATCACGTCTGTCAGGTGCTGATCGTGATATTGCTGAGTTTTGAAGATATATAATTCCTGCAGGGATGCAGGGACATCGCACGTGGAACATCTCTGAATCTGATACTACGCTTGGAGCATAAATTGATCAACTGACTGCTGATGTTGGCAGATGATTCATACAAGAAAATTAAAAATGATCATGAAGTCTTTTGAATAAACATCAATCAATTCATCAATTCGGCCATAGGACGTCAATTATCGAACACACCTTTCCAGATCGGTCAAACCTTGTGCGGCCTGCACCCACTAGCTTCCAGAAACTTTAACTAGGTCAAAAAAACTTTGATCCCCAGGCACGGTAGATATCCCCTCAGATCTCTTGGTACCCTGTACGAATTTCAGATTTTTTGAGGACACCTAAGGGGGCTACTCAGAGTTATATCTAAATATTACTAGGTCAAAACTTCCTTAAGTATATCATATTACTAGAAATTCTCGAAGATGTGTAAGGGTTAATCAAGAGTACCTACATTTGCATTATAAGTTATGATGTTCTGATGTGCATCTGTCACACCTCGAACACCTCGTACAATCGTTAGTCTATTTTCAGCATTGACAAAACCAAGACCCTGATTTAGTACAAGTTCGGCAGATTGTAATTACTGTACCTGTCGCTCAGTAAATCTCTCGGACTGTACCTGGGGCGCAGTTGTGCCATCAAACAGTAATTAATCTCACCCACCGCCCCCCAACACCCCCAGCACCCCCCGGACACCCCTGGCGACTCGGCGGCGCCGGGTCAGGTGACCGCTGATCGTCTGTAGTTTAATTACGGTGTTGAGTGTCGTTTTGAATTGATTGGATTTCTTATTTCAGTGGCTTTTACGTCGTTGTGGCCAGTAAAGATAAAATTATCGAATATCATAACATTTTGTACGTAGTAGTAACTATTATTATTCAGGTGTATAAAAGGTGTTTATTTGAATGTAAACCTGTATGTAAATCTTCCACTATGCAAAGGATTTGTTTTTATACAACTTGTTGGTGGAACAAGCAGATGGCCCTTCTGATGATAAATGGTAACCATCACCTATAACAAAGCATTGCATCGTAAAGCAGTCACGCTCGATAGGAACTTCCCTACTACACTACACTGCGTTCATCAACTTGAGGCATACAGATGTTAAGCCTCATAAGCCTGTAACTTCACCGGCAACCACACTTTTCAAACCGAAACTCAGCAACGTTGCTTGGCGGCAGAAATAGGCGTGGTAGTAAAACTTCCCCGGACACGCCCTTCACAAAGAGCTCTACTACTTTTAAGGTGATCTAAAGTTTGTTTCCGAGCAATGTACATACACTTAATTTCGATTATATTATAATATTGAAAGTATGTATATTGACTTTTATCCTCTGCCGTATCGTGCGTACAGTGCTGTGCATTTGCCCACTCTGTAAGTTTCTTGGCTGGCTCAGGTGGAACTGGTGCCTAGATTTACCTAGTTTTAAAATGTTCCAAGTGATCCTTGTGATTTAACTTAAGGCGAAGACAAGAGCTAATGTGACTCTCGCTCGCACGTTTCGACATTTTGAAAGATATAAAATCACTAAACTCATTTTTGAAAAATCGCAATCAACCATCTTGTGTGCACACAGTTTAGTAAAAATTTATTTTGATTTATACATGTTTTCCTATTCAAAAGTTCACTTTACTAGTTTTCGTACATAAGCAAACTTTTAAGTAGGAAAACTAGTATCGATCAAAATGAAATTTTCACTAAACTGTGTGCAATGTGATTGCACACAAAATGGTTGATTGCGATTTTTCGAAAATGAGTTTAGTGATTTTATATCTTTCAACATGTCGAAACGTGCGAGCGAGAAGTTGTTTGATAGTTGTCAGCCCCTTAATTTTGTAATTGAAGCAACTATTTCATGTTTAAACATCCGATCGGATCCTGCGGCTGCCTACCACTTACAATTTATTAATAAAAACGTGAGTATCAAAAAGCGCATTGGATCGGCACAGAGGCGTACGATAGTGGTACAGAAGCGAATGGCTCAATATTGAGGAACCAATATACGCGCAGAAACTGCCGGACGCAGCGCGAACGCAATCAAACCGCAGTAAAATCGCACGCGATCATAACTGTTATAGGACGGAGGTACAGCGAGGATAGGCAGCTGAATTATTTTCGAAAGGAGTGAAAATGTTTTTTTGTAATCTTTTATGCTTGCTTCTTTTATGAAAAAGTGGACTCTCTTTCTCATTAATAAAATAAATAAATAAAAATGTAATAATTATCACTAGTAGTTCGCCCCGAACTGAGATCTCGAGATGCGACCCGACGAACCCATCAAAACTTTGAGTACGTAGTAGTCAGAGGCAAGTCCAAACATTATCTTTGGACTTTTTTCTGACTACCGCCTACTAACTTGGTATGGTCACAGATAAGAGAATACTAGTAGGTTACCAAGTTTCAACTCTATTGGCCTATTTATTGAAGAGTTCCGTTGAACAGACCTTGGCTCCATCATCAGACCTGGTCGTCGTCACCATTTTATGAGAACTGAGTACCTCCTTAATTTATTTCAAGAAAAAAAATTAAGAAAAAGCAAAGGAACTGGCCGACCAGTAGAAAAACCTTGATGTCAACGAAACTCTTAGAGATGGGAGCTCTTGGATCGCTGGTTATGTTAATTTAACTTTTATTATTTTATCTCAAAAACCGAGCGTCCCAAAAAAAAAGTAAAAATTGTTTTGGGATGTCCAAACAAAGTCCTTTCATATGACATGTAACTTGATTTTTTTAGGTAACTTTTTTTATTTTTGCCCCCTTAAAAAACCCCTTATCTCAAAAACCCTTCATCCGATTTTACTCATATACTTACCAGTAAATTTCTCAAGTACAAGCTATCAACATATCAAATTTCATGCAGATCGGATCAACGGTTCTAAAGTTATCGCCAGACAACCATACATACATACATACATACATACATACATACATACATACATACATAAAATGCCAAATCGCCCAAGTTGAAACTAAGATCTTCGTTCGCTTCGCTCACTCGATCAATAAAAAAAGATCCTAAAACGAAAAATGAAACACTGTTTTTTTATTTTATTTGTATTAAACAATTTTATTTTTGTGTATTTATTTGCATAAAATGAAACAGAAATATGTAATAACTTTAAGCAAGTGGATTTCGGGATTATTACAATTATTTAAATGCAAATTACTTGGTATATAATAAGGAAGTATATCAGATCTATTCATTAAGTAGCTTAGAAATAAGACATTTTGTAATGTTACTTATTAGCAATATTTAGAAATGCTTCGATATAGGTATAATTAAGTTATTCCATGATAAACATAGACCAACGTATTATTTGAAATAGATAGATAGTCGAATAGTAGTCGAGTAGATTACTATTTTCATTGGATTAAAGTTGACATTCAAACACGATAGTAAAAAAAAATATTTCAACTGATTGTGCCACAAGCCTAATTCAAACGTGAAGCAGTTTTCATATCTGTTCGCGAGCGATATCGTGATTTATAGCTCTCGGACATATTGCGATATCGCAAGGAGGTGGGACGCTGACTCGTGACGACTTTATTATCTCGCTCGAGAAATATGCACTTCCTTGCAAATTGAACTTCAAAGTGATCCTTGTGATTGTACTGAATAAAGACCGTTTTGATTTTGATTTTGATTTTAAACATTTTCTGCAGAACTGAAACGTAGGAAAGAAGTGAGAGAAGCACACGTGACAAACGTCAATGTTCGATCAAAATGCAGAATATGTATTTTAATTCCAGGCTTGGTCGCGTGGACTGGCACATAGGTTCCCGTAGTTTAAAGACGTTTCAAAGTGATCCCTGTGATTCAACAGAATAAATGCCTTTTAAAACTTTTACTTTGATTTGAAAGGCGAGTACAAATACAGGCACATGAGGTTTAACACATTTTAGGTACTATAGCTAACGCATGTGGCTTCGATCGCATATTAGAATTGATTGTTAACATTCAAATCAAAACGATCATTATTCTTTAAAAATAAATTCAATTCAATCACAAAGATCACTTTGAAACGTCCTGAACAAGGTGAATCTACCGCCAGTTCGTCGCGACCAAAGTTTCATATGTATTTTGTACATTTTGAAAATTACGAGTATGTATTTTCAAAATGTACATTCATTATTATTTTCTATGTAAATAAATAAATTATTTAATAACTCATAATTGTCCAAATCGCGGAAAGATGGGAGTTAAAGGATGCTTCGTCATGTCATCTGCTTGTACTTAGGTGAAAAACACAATTGTATTTTAATTTCAATAGCATCTCGTTTTGTATTTTTACTTATGCAAGTTTTTACTTATTCACCTACCAATTTATTTTTATCTCTTAAGGCACAGCCGTGATGTGAATTCACGTTTCGTGGATAATGTACGCAGGAATGTAGTGTCGTTTAATAACGGTGTCGTGGCTTTATTGCGACGTGTGCGCGCGCCCTAACCGCGTACCGCGCCAGTGCGTCGCCGGCCTTACGCCCCAGCGGTGCGATTATAGCTGAGACACTCACAGCTTTACTTAGAAAACTATGTCAATCAAAAAATATTAAAGAAAATTAAATATCGGATATTGTTGCGCTATCTAGCCCCAAACTAATGTTTTACCAATGGGTGATGCTTAGAACAGTGATAGGGTTAATCTTATTCAATGTTTATATTTAAGGCACAATAAGGTAATGAACATTGTGCTTAAAAAAATATCATAGTTATTATTTAAAAATTCTATACGCTTCATGAAATTTTGAAGAGGTACTCAAGATCCTATAAAATGTCGATAGTGACGATCCGATTAGTATGCCTATGTATGTTATGCTTGAGTTAAAAATAGTAGATCCTTTACTTATATCGTATTATGTTAGGAAGACATTCGATATTGAATTTATAACTAGCTCTTCAGGATGTAGAAAAAATACAGAGGTAGTTCTGTGTTGGCCAATGTGACTGTACACATTTCCACCTAAATCTATCAGCTAATCTCTAAGCTGCAAGTATGCGAGCTGTTCTACTTGAGCTGTGCACAGGGTGATATGAATAATTGCACTGCGATGCTCTCATTTAAGAGGTTGAGGGTCCACTTTGTATTAAATACAGAGTATTTTGAATTGTATTGTTGCCAAAATTACAGATTTATTTGTAGGTAAGTGCTTATTTTATTGCGAGGTTTTGTCGGTGGAAAATGACCATTGCATTCGCATACGGATGTTATTACTGAATTCAAATATATTTTTTTATCTTAATGAATAAAAGATTCTGAAATTTGATGAACGGCGAGATAGACATGTCACAAAATTAAATCTCAGTTGATAGTAGCCTTCTGCGCTGATGGTTGTGGGTTCAATCCCTACTTACGACAATTTTTTTGATGAATGAACATAGATAATTGTGTCTGGGTATTTTAAATATTAGGAAGTATGAATTTACAAACAAAAAGTATGTATGTTATTATTATTTTATCAATTATCTGGTTCCAATTGTAAAAACTTTTTTTTTTTTTAATTACTTGAACCCAAGATCTACCAGAAGGCAGAGCCACTACCACTAGGCCAACAACGTACACTGAGAAAAATGACTCTCGTCCTTCATTAAATTTAAACATGAAGAATTATGTTTCGTTTAGACGCCTGTGGTTTTATCAGGTGCATTATGAAATTTTATTCTGTAGGGCTTATTTAACGTTTCAATACTACTATTTAAAGTGAAATTAATGATTGGTTGTCATGATTGTTCAACATTAGAACGAAAAGGTACTTTATAATGAATTCTCGGTACAAGCATGATTTTCTATCGAGAAATTCACAATATTTTTTAAGGGTTTCATAAAAAAGTGACAAGCACGACGTTTTTATAGTTTAAAACTTGTATGAATAGAGAGGACTAATAAATTATCAGGACTGTGCATGGTTATAATCAAGATTGGTCACGTTACAAAATCATGAATTCCTTCTGGGTTATTATGATAGTCAGTAGGTATAGATCGTTGGGAAAAAATATAATTCTATTTATGCTTTCATGATAAACTTTCGTGATTGTCATGACAAACTTTCGTGATAGCAATTAGCAAACTGACGTTCTGTCAGTTTGGACAGGACAGACACCATGCAATGTCAAGTCCACCAGATTTTACTTACCTACGTTGAGAACAGGCAGAATTGCCAAGTTGGGGTGTTTTCCCCTAAATTAAGGGAGTAAGTAGGTAATCTTGTCGACACCTACATATAAACAAGTCCAATTTTAATATTTTTTCAAGATTAATAATTAGAACGGCTTTGGCTATGTTCGTATTTTTTTCTTTTCTTTCTTATATATTTGTCAAATGTCTTTGGTGGACGTTTGATAAGGGGGTAAAATGGGCAGTTTCTGTGATTTTAGAAGGTTCGTAATTCCTGTAACTTTTAATTTAGGTAGGTATGGTGAAAACCTAGTACCTACCTAGTTAAAGTATTTATGTAGGTATTAGCTTTGGCTAATACATAAATACTTTAACTAGGTAGGGTAGGTACCTACATTAAAAGTTACAGGAATTACGCAATAGCTTTAGATTTCAATTTTGTGTGACACTAAACCGTGAACTGTAAAACGGTTACAAGAAAACATTCAGTGTAAAAAATTTTATAAACTTGCCAAGTGCGTGTCAGGCCACGCATAAGGTAGGTAAAGTTCCGTAGTTGTCCGTCACGAACACATACACCTCTCTCTCTCTTGTCGCGTCACTAGTTTCTTTCGAAACAGTGTGGTGAAAGGATTTTAAGTGCATCTTGCAGTTTGCATACCTACATTTAATAAACTACAAATATTCCCTAGTTTTAGTGTATTTGACATTTACAAATTATATTAGTGAGATGTAATGCTTAGTAAGAAATATAATTCGTCAGATTGTTCAAGGTTTTGTTAGAGCGTTTCGAATATAGGTATAAGGCGGTCTCTCTTTTATGAGAAGTGGGCTTAAACTACTTACGGGGTACAAAAATTTTGGAGTTGGCAACCCAACCCTGGATGATCGTTTGTTTGAATTTTCGCGTGCGTCTATTTTGTTTGTCCTGCACCCGCTCTAAATTAAAATCTACAATTGTGTTGTTAATTGTGATGAAAATGGACCAGTGCATAAGATCTCACAAGTAAATGGGGATAACTTGAGTAGGTATGTAAATATATTCGTAGGTGAGTAGAAAATTACGAGTGCTTGTGTTTGTTTTTCTATTCGGTGCATGTGGTGCGGTGTGTGTAATAGGTGGCATGATTCGGGTCTCAGCAACGATCACAGGGATTTGACCAGGACTAAGTAGGTAAGTATCTCTAAGTTTGTAGGTAAATAGGTTGTAGGTACCTACTCACGACGGCGACCTGAGACCAGCGTGCGGCGGCGTGCCTTGAGGACGCCGATCATCTCTGCAGTGATTGCATTGCCACAGTTCTCTGTTCTCAAACACTAACAATATATTTTTATGTACCAATTGTGTGATGGTTGTGTTTATAAGCATTCAAAGGCATCTAAACATAACATCCTTGTATCCATGCAACTAACCTTGTTCAAGTAGGTACTAACCTATAATAATATGGTGGCTTCTGCTTTGTCTAGATGCAAGAATTGACATTACAACAATACAACTCCCTGGGGACACTGAAATATCTTCATTATTTAGTCTAATTGGAGATAGACTAAGATTAAGATCAAATTTGGAGATTTGGAAGGAGTTTGCAAGTACTAGCTCAGAGGTACATTCAAGTCCAATAAGGTCCCTGTCAAAATGCTTTGCATGTAAATTTTTTTATAGTGAGCAATCTATGTCCCCTTTGTGAACTTTGATTAGAAAACAATATTTATAATTGTTGCAGCTTCCAGACTTTAGCTCAAGCTTTTAACATGAAATTAACTCTTCCAGCCTGAGAGGTCCTCTCCATACTGAACCGCAGTGGCCAAATGACCCAAGTTCAAGCTCAAATAATGAAAAGTTAACTCGGTGAGGAGATTTTAAATTAACTAACTTGCTAGGCCAATTTTATAATGTCAAGACTAGAACTACAAGGATCTCTGTACTATCTAGTTATTACACTAGAGAAATGTTTGTATATTATACTAATCCTTAAAAAACTATTTCTATTTCAAATTACATTCAAATTGGTTCAGCTCTTACAGTGTGATTATACCACAAACATCTAAAATATACACTTTTGCAGTTATTATTATTAGGTGTAAGACCTATTAGTAGGATAGAAAACACTAATATTTAGTATACTTGCAGGTCCTAGAAATAATAAACCAAAAAGCTGAAGGTCAAGCAATCCTCACAAAAGGCAATAATATGGTGTATTTCCTCGAGAGTCATCAGCTGTCTTCTATGCGCCATATGCTTCTACAAAATCAAGCACAGACACTACTGAACTGATTGTACCTGGACCGGGAATACAGTTTTCTCAATTACAACAGGGTGAGTTCAAAGCTATTATTTCATTCCGTTGTTACATGTTGCATAATAATGCAATCTGTTTGTTCAAAAGACTTGTGATAAAGATTACAGTGCATTATGTTTATTTTCAGATGACCCAACAGTAAGCGAAGAACATCTTACAATATTAGAAAGTCCAGACCCAGGACCATGGCAAGATGTGGAAAGAAGCAGCACAGTATGTGCCTAAAGATACTAAATGATGATTTTGACTTTTACAAAATAATATCTGCTGTTTATGACAACTGTTTTTTTACACTTAGTGTTTGTGAAAGTGGTTCTTTTTTACCCCTAAATTTATCATGTTGATAATTGTGTGTTGTCTAGTAATTAAAAATAAGACTTTAAAACTATTATTATTGTTGGAAGTATTTAAAACAATAAAAAATTATTTAATTAATTGGTTATTTTTTCATTTTTATACCTAAAATCCGCTTTCAAATTAGCATAAAATAAAATAATATAGGTACATATTACATTACTATAATCAGTTCCAATCCAATGTCTCAAAGAGGTTCCTCTGAGTTATGTACAAGCGCCTACTTTATGTTAAATCTGTATGTCTAAATGGTATCTAAATCTGTATGCGTATTGAGTGTTTCCTCGTGGACCCATTTTATTGTCATATCAGTAGGTACACCTATCTAATTTCTCGGCGCCCCACTGATATTTTGAGAATATAAGCAGTTGGGCAACGAGAAATAAGATACCCTCGTGCATCTACTGATATAGATCAGTAATTGTAGGGGTGTTTTCTAGAGGAACCACTTTTTTGTCCTATCAAAAAGTGGTTCTTCTAGAAAACACCCCTACAATTACTGAAAATATTTCCAAAAAAAAAATGGTAAAATACCGATAATATATCAGGAAAGCGTACATATATAACATGCCGGTATGGATAGTTAAAAGGTACAGAGGTTACATCTATCCTTAAAATACCAACAATAATTAGGGTAGGTCATTTAATATTTGGATTTTATAATATTAATCTAAGAGGAATCTCGTTATAAAAGTCATGACATTCAGTAAATATATTATTAAGTTTCACGAGGCGTTATTGGGAAATTGCTACTGATTATCATAATGTTCACACTAACTCAACATTACATTAATGGTATTGTACCATTACTTCAACAATCTTTATCATTATTGTGAGGAGTATTTAGAGAGTTCGTCACGATAAAATATCATGATGCGTACCGATAAACCATCAGTAAACAGCATTCGATATCATTCCCGTCATGATATATACTCATTTTTGTCATTATTATTAGCAGCCAGCAGAGAAGCTAGTCATGATATTTTGTGATGAAGGTAACTGTTTTAATACCGTGCTGTTGTCATGATGTTTATTGGTGACGTCTATTCATGATAAATTGTTACGATTTACGCACAAAGTATTAGTAAGGACTCTAGGTCCGTTTTTATTGGGAATACGGATAAAAGTCTCGGCATTCCTTTTTAATTGTTCGTAATTCCGAAAGTTATTTCTCTCAGTGTATAGTCAGCTAATACCGTGAGTTGTAGAAGTGAAACTGATAATTATCAAGCGGAGTCCCTCCAGGCATACATCACGCCGGCTGACTGATAACTGTTCTTAGTTCATTGGAGACGGAAGCTGAAGGAGGCAGCGAGCTAGACTTACGTGTAATGAGGCATCCTGAAAAAGAAAAATTATTAAACCTTTTTTTTATCACTTGGAGCACGCTTTTTTCAAGAAAAAATCTTGCATAAAAGGCGATTTTTTTGCAAATTTGTTGTAAGCAAACGTGCTAGTGTTTTTAAAGTGGATCAATGACTGCCTAGAATTATCTAATACGCTTAGTAGGTAAGCGTAGCGAGCCGCTTCGAAGTAACTAGAGAGCAAAGCATGCCGCAGATCTGTGGGTCATGATTTCACTTTCAGTTTTATAGTATTCTGCATAATTACACTCGTATTAAAAACCAATCTCTTATAACTTGGTCCAAACTAAAGGGCCGGCGAAAAAGGTCCTCTTTACCTTCGTAAAACTAGTAAATAGTTGGATTAAGTCGTCCCATAAATCAAGAGTAAGTGCGTGATAGTAACCAGATACGGATCTGAAGAGAAGGCCATCCGATTGAAAGTTATATGAGGTTGAAGTGATAGCTCAGGTGGATGTTGTGATGATACCTACTCATTATGTTAGAGGGACAAAATATGAAGTATGAGTAGGTATATGAATGTGTTACAACCGGTGTTTGCCTAGTTGTAAACAAAATCTTTGATTTATTAGATTTTTTGATAAAATTACGTATGTTTTCTCAAAAACACCTGACACGATCGAATTTGCTGGAGAAATGACTGAAACAATATTCAGACTATAGTGTAGCAACATAAGATGCAACATTTTCACAATTCAATCGGGCCACGTATCAAAAATCAAGTGGACTAAATTACATTTATTCAAATAACTATATATAGTACCATAATTATTAACTGGACCGTGAAAATGTAAACTAAAGGAATCAAAGAAGCTAAAGCTCCCAATTAAAACAGCAATTTCCTCTCCGTATTATACCGGCACAATTAAGGCAGATCGCTTCTTCTAAGAAGGTGCTGCTTGTTATTTTCGCTGGGACTCAAAGAATTCCCCGCGAGTGCGGGAACGATTACCTAGAGTTGGAATAGCATCCGGCTTTTAATTTACATTAACGCCTATTTCTGCCGCCAAGTATTCAGCTATGTTTCGGTTTGAACGGTGTGGTTGTCGGTGAAATAACAGGCACATGAGGCATAACATCTGTATGCCTCAAGGTGATGGACGTAGGTCAGTGCAACGTAGGACACGTTTCTATCGTGCGTGGCTTAC
Organism: Chloroclysta siterata; assembly: GCA_932294275.1. Lineage (NCBI taxonomy): Eukaryota > Metazoa > Arthropoda > Insecta > Lepidoptera > Geometridae > Chloroclysta > Chloroclysta siterata. The sequence goes on from OW028595.1 coordinate 8,835,120, forward strand.
GAGGGAATGCTTTACTATAGGTGATGGTTACTCTAAACATCAGGAGGGTCATCTGATAGTTCCATCAGAAAGTAGTATTAAAAAAAAAGCTTGTGTCTTGATGCCTGTTCTTCTTGGATTAGTCACGTAGAACTAGTGCCTAAATTCCTTTTTACTGGATTGCATTTTGCTTTTAGACTTTTGTGCAGTGGTTTCGTCTTTATTTAAAATAATATAAGTGTAGGTTTTGCACACCACAAATACCTAGTACCACATGAAGTCATGCAAAGTGGAATCAATAATTAAAAAAAAAAAATTGTTTTTAAATTTCTGTGTCTCCTAAGCAAACACTATTATTATAAGATGTTATATTTATTGGTCAACGAGGGAATTTACCAATGGTGTAATCAGAGTTACAGACATAAAGTTGCCTTCCTTTGTTGACAATACCATAATATCCGGCTTTTGAGGAATACTTAGTTTTTCCGACTTTCGTATTTTCCACCAGACTACCCCCAGCCGGGAAGACGCTCGTTAATTAGAAGGAGTATTTTATTAAGGCCAATTTGTTGCAAATACCTGTACCATTGGGTCTGGGGGGCAATTTGTTTGACGTTTTTTCGCAGATAGCAGGGGAGCCTTGATTTTTTAAAGTAATTGTTGGGGGTTGTTGAAAGATATCATTTGGAAAATTTTGGGGTGGAAATTTGAGAATTTTTGTCTCTGGGGAATACAATGGATACATCTACCAGGCAACAAGGATAATTAGTTTGGTATAATGATTTTATTTCAATTGCTTCTGAAGTTCAGCTTGTTATTGGAGAAATCCTGACAATTTATTGAAAGTTTAACACCCAGCAATTCATGTCCGCGTAGGTAAGTAATTTTTATGTTGATGAAAAAAATCTAGCTACTTACTTACTGTCTAGAATTTCATAGACTGCCTGTTCTTCCCCGGAATTTCTCGTTTTGAATTTTAGCACGATTGAATTGTAACTCTTAGCGTAGCCTTTCCACAGCTCTTTTCCAAACTGTTATTCATATGTTTATATCAGAATTTCCCAAGACGATTTTAAATCAGCGTTGATCCGTTAGTTCTTGGGTTGTTGATCACAAGATAAGATGCTCACCAGCGCACAGCATTGATCGGGAATGTGAGGTGAGTCAGTGTTGTCGGTTCCCACGTCCGTCGGCAATTGCTGGAATTGACCGGCGCGCGCTCCTCTTGACCTCGCCGAACTGTTAATTGTGCACCACCTAGCACAAGACAACATGTGGAGACACCTCTGAAACATAAAATCCTGTCTCATACCAGGCTTTATGAGGACAAGTCCAAACGACAGGGTGGCAAGTTTTTGATAGGATAGCGTTACAAACACCTATATTTTAAGTATTTTAACCTGTCGTCCACACATCGTCCTACTGCAGGCAAAGGCCGCCCGCTCTTCAACACTTCTCGATGTTTAGCCACAGTGGGCCAGTAATTTAAATGGCAATCAAAATCGTCGAGTCATCTTCACCTGGGTATACCTCGAGGGCTTCGATCTCATGGGACCCAATTGGTTGTTATTGTGGCCCAAAGATCGTCTGATATGCTTTGCCTAATCCCATTTTGGGTTAGCCGCTTTTCCAATAGTTGTAAGAAAGTTTTACAGCATGTTATCGTCTCCACGCCCTTTGTATCGCTCCTGCGTTTCATAATTTCAATTAAACGAGTAGCGTGGCGTGCCAGATATTGTGTGTTATGTCGCTAATGCCTCATACAAGGCATCCAACAGGAGTGCGTGACTCAGAGTACCGACTCGACGCGACATCGCGATGTCTCATTGCTCGTTGCTTATGCTGGTTACAACTCATTTTTAGATAAGACACGTGTAGGCAGCCTATTGAACTCGTATGGTTTTGGTTGTAGCAAGCTACCCTTATAGCAGGGAATTTTACATCCCAAATAAATCTGAATTTATATTATCCATGCATAGTGTATCAAAAACAAAAATTATTACACATAATGTATTTTTTTATAAAATGGGCAGTATACATTTATATTTGAAGAAAGAAAAAGAATGCAGCTACAATTGTTTTTATAATAACATCTAATGCTCTGATGTTTTGTAGTCTTGGGAGAGATCAATAAATACCATCCACCGCTTTAGATTCCGCAAAAGGAGCAGCAGATAATCTATTAAAATCTATATGCAGAAGAGCCCACGCACAAAATGATACTATTGGACTTTGGCGGCCATGTTGTCAGCGCAAGGTGCGCCCGCGCCGGTCGTTGCCACTTCAATTGCTTCGAGTGCGTCTCAAGTGGGTGTTGCTCTATCCATCATGCTTTATTGCCATCAATTTGTTCACGGCTGAGCCTCCGATACTGTGTTGTTGTGTTGTTTTTGTGTGCTTTACTGAAATGGTATTCGAAGTTGCTTGTTTGTGCTTTATGAATGACGTCTTGTTGGATCTAACGTTCCTCAGCTGGAATTGAAATAATAACAAGTTATAACACTGTATTGATTCAAATAAATCTTATTTTTTTTTGAGAAAAAAACAAATGTATTTTACAAAATTTTAAATGTCGTATATAAGATTGATGCTGATTTCTTAATTGAATGACATCATAGCAACTTTTTCATGCGCGCTATGGCTTATTGCGCTTACTTAGAACGATCATTCCACAAAAAAACTCAACTAAAACGTACCTACAGTGAATAATAACGCAAAATATTTGACCTGCGGTTCAGGCAGAGACCTTTGGTTTTAGAGCCTTGTAGAAGTACTGACTTTGATTCTAACCAGTCTTTCAAAGCACAGCCATAAAATTGACCTACATACCGTATTGCTACATAATAAGTACATAAGTGTACCGAGCCAGATGTTCGAATGGTACTGACTGCAGAGTACCTACAGTACAAGGCACACGGCGCGCCGTAATGATCGCGGTGCGATGTGAATCACAGGCGCATATGTGACCTCGATGGACATAGATTGACGATTGCGTAGTAGGTACTTAGATGATCGAGCGAGCAAAGCGAATGTAGGTGACTCAAACTTGGACGAATGATATTGTATTTTTGTTTAAAGTATAACGTTGTCGAATCCGATGCCGACCCATATTTAGTTCAAGCTGTTTCCAAGCTGTGGATAAAAATCTTCGCTTTGGTCAAATGCTTCACACTTGCTTAAATTATGCCTAGATTTATAAGTTACATATTATTATCACAAATTAGATATCAAGTATTGATATTAAGTGAAGTATTATTATGTTATATAATAGGATAAAAATCACAAATTATAGGTACGTAGTATCTTTCAGATAAAATAAATATATCTATTAAATAGAAATATCTTTGTGTAATGAAAAGATAGCTAAGTTTCAGTAACTTATTACTGTATCTGTGTATATCTTCCGATTTAATTACAATGTATGTTCTCACCGTGAGAACGCCGCGCATATGTGGAGCCCACACTTTGATGGCCGGTACATTCACAGGTATTCTAAGACGTTACTCATGTCTTCCTCAACTCATAAAATATCAATGATATTGTTTTCGTTTCTCAATATTCTTTTGTGTTTTTTAGCGATTTTGATATTCTGTGTTCTAGTTTAATCTCGATCTCGAAAGCTCGGTCAAAACTAATCGGATGTCAAGTCACTCACCATTTCAGCTATTACATCGAATTAGACAGAGACAACAAGTGACTTGACATGTGATTAGTTTTGATCGGGCTTTCAGAAACCGGGAGTCAGACTTTTTTAATACTTAGTCATTCCAAAACGAAGTCCTTTTGCGATGTAGATATCTTGAGATTTGAGACCTAGTCATTAATGTATTTGGTCTTAAATGTGATCAAATCGTTCTACCACATACCCATTTACAAGAACGGGTGTGTGGAAAGAACATGATACAAACAAAAAAGTGATCTTTGTGTTCTTTTTTATTGTAACACATATAAGCGTTATAAAAATGTCACCGTGATAACTGTAATATATAACTTACTTGTACGAGTAGAAAAACAACTTTGATAAATTTTATGAATATGCAAGGCAAATGTTACTCGCAACTACAACACTAAATAGGTTTTCAAGCTATAGAGTTGAGGAACAAGATAGGTAATGACTTAGAATACCAGAGCAACTCTTTAATTACCTATGTGCCACTTAGGTGGAGGAACCAATTATGCATGTGGTACGTTAAAATGTATAAAACAGCTGTGTCGAGTTCTAGCTGAAGTATATTTGCTCGCAACGAAATATAAGCAGGTGACCTAAATCCAAGTTCTAGGCTTGGTGGTGTTGAACTGATTACGCCTAGAATATATTTGTTGTCTGTGGTACTAACAAGTAGTACCTCAGGAAATTCACCTTGTTTTTAGGACATTTGTGTAGTTATCGTTGTGATTTAGGCGGCGATAGGCTTGCAGACGTGCCACGTGTGGAATACCAACTACTGCAAAGTGTGGATATGTGCCAAATGTAATGTTGCAACCTACCTCTGATTACCTCCTTTAGAGATCCTCTGAAGAGAAGGAGCAGAGGCTCCTACTTACTTAAAGAGTTAAGGCGCACTTAAAATCCTTCCACCACACTGACAGAAAAAGAAGAGGAAGAAGAAGACATTCTCAAAGAATCTAGGGTTTGTGCTTGATATTAAAAGATCTGAGGGGATATTTACCATGCCTGGGGATCGAAGTCGTCAATTTATTTCAGGTTGACATTAAAACATACTATTCAGGCACGATATAGGGAATTTAAGTGTGTAGTACAATTATACATTACTAGGTAATTTTTTTTCATGAAAATCAAAATCAAAACGGTCTTCAATCAGTACAATCACCAGGATCACTTGGAAACGTCTTATATACTAGGTGAATCTATCGCCAGTTTCTCGCGACCAAAGCCTAGAAGAACAGGCAAGAAACTTACGGCTTGGTTCCTAGCGTTTTTTGTATGATCCTTTTTACAATTTTATTATGGTACCTACTTAATTGTTTAGTGTTTGTAATGAGTTGGAGCATAGTTCAGTCCCAAGCTTTCTTGTCATCTATTTAATCAGATATTTTATAGTGAGCTTTTGTAAGCAGTTTTCTTTTTATTATGTTTTTGAATTTGCTAATCGACAACTGATGAATTTCGCTTGGGACTTTGTTATAGAAGCGTACACATTGTTCTGTAAACGATTTGATAACTTGTATCTAGGTAGGTACCTACTAGTATGATCATGTCTAGATCTGCTAGGCATTTATCTTCGAGCAGATTGCGTCATCACACGCACCTCATAAAATCAAGGTGATGTAATTTGAAACAGAAGCCACAAGCGATGTAATTTAGATTTTCAACAACATGACATCACCTCACAAACCACAAAAAGTGAACTACTTCTTAAATAATTTTAATACTTCCTATACAATAGGTTTGGTGTTAGTCAGTGGCGCCTACTGGGTCCCTTATTGTTCACGTGACGCTTTTGACCTCAGATTAAAGATTGGGGGTTTGTTTTTAGTTTTCCTTGTGTGAATCAGCGCTGCGTTATGAGAGGGACTTTATTATGAGTACACATAATATATAAATATACCCATTTTATATACACATACCTGTATACCTTACAGGTGTTTATTTATTACGTTTATGTTTGAGAGTCCTAGCATTGATAACATCATCGACCTTCAAATCAATTTTAACTTTTATTTCAAATAATCTTAATTCATGAATATTTTTTTATTTATTTCTGACTGACTGAATTTTTCGTTTTAGACATACATACAATATACATTTCCTTTTTTATTCAAATAAAAAATCCCATTTGTGCACGACTGGAATCGAATCCACATCCAGTACAGTATCGAAATGCAAGATGGCTCCCTCTAGACTACCGCTTAAATATAGTATATCAAATGAATGTAATTTCGAAAACAAGAAGCAATTTAAAACAGTTAGCCCGCCGTAAGCGTTGATTGTCCCTTGATTATGATATACGGTCCATAAATCGTCCAATCCGAGGTAACGTGCATTCATCCGTCGCCTACTGCTGTAACTACCGCGCTGGTGGGTGCCCACTGCCCTGCACGCGCTATCATACTAATATAAATGGACAGGTCAGGCAAGTAGGCTCATTGAATAAACACGGTGATTGTACTGTGCATTAGACTGCAAGAAAGAGAGTAGAGACATGTGTGGCTTATGATAGTGACCTTTTAAAGGAAGAAAAAAGATTAACTTCACGACTTTAATCCTCTGACGCGGTAGACGCACAGGTAGACATCTAGGTCTATTAGATTCCTTGAGAATGTCTAAAGGAGATTGTCAGAGGTACTTACGTTGATAAATCTTAGAATACTAGCCGATTTCCTTTACCGTTGAAAGCAGCAGCTGGTATTGCACACATACAGTTTTTGAATTGAAAAATACAATTAAAATTTTAGTATTCCGTATTTTTATTTTATTTTATTTGGTAACAACGTAGGATCTTAATGAGCTCTTAATAACCTTATAAAGAACTCATTAAGATCACACGTTGTTGACTGAAAAAATAATTCCGCTCACGCCAATTTCCGCCATTATGAGCCTCACTTTTTTATATCAATGCTCTTATTGCAAAACAATTTGCTAAAAGTTAAGATGGAATTGGTTCCAACTTAAACTGACTGCAGCGGTCCTCAAGCAGTGTACTCCATTGTAATTACACATTGAAAGGAGTCCCGTTGGACGGATGCGACCCATCTTAGTTAGAGTTGTTTCTTAATCAATTACAGTTCCACGAAGCTCAGCATGCTTCAATGAGCTAATCGTTAGGCTCTTCCGAAGACTTTGATTTGAAGAGGTGGATAGTTTTCAACGGAGTGCAAATTTGTATAACTTTAGTTACTGTTTCAAATTTAAATACTTTTCTGATTTTGATCTGAAGATCGTTAGAAGTCTTTGAGCTATACATATATCTTATTTAAAAACCAAATTAGGTGAGAGTAACAAAAGATTTGAGCATTGTGTACGTATGAGTGAGTTCTTTAATTGTTCAATAACCTTGTCAAAAATTATATCTTGTCAATGGAGTTACTCACTCCACAGTTAATAAAATAAAAACAGCCTTAATATAACAAATAGCTGTTTATTCAGATAGAATAATGATTAAAATATTTGTAATAGTTCTCGCCGGGCCGGCCACAAGGTAGTGCCCACTCGAGCGAGCCAACTATTCAGGATTAATTAAATTCAGCTCACGAGCGCCCAAGTTTTCAGCTAACTTAACCTGAGACTTTGGCTTAAGCCGTGCTTTGCTGAAAAGCGGGGACCGCTATAATTAATTTATTGGAGAACCGTTTGGCGCTATCTGTATCAATAGTGGAAAAACTGGGTACCCAATGTTATGTTTTCTTTTTTTCGTTTTTTATTTTTGGTATTCTATATCGCGACCCCGTAACCTAAATAACAAAAACGAAAAATACCTCGGCCTGGAGGTACTGTATTAAATGACGTCATGTCATGATGTACGTTGGGTCAATGGTAGAGCACGCTGGTTAAAATTTATGCCGCAGGCAATAAGGTGTACCTATATGGATACTTTAGATTTTTTTTATTTTAGATACCGTTTTGTTTGTAATATAGCGGTAGCCACTTTTTATAAATCTTAAGCTTTAGGAATTACTTGCGCTGATTATACGAAATTGGATTTAGCTTCTTGGGTTTTGAATAGCTCGGTGAGCTGAAGGTATTTATTTGTGAAGTTTAATAATTATTAATAATTTTAAACATAACACAAATTAATACACTTACCAAATGTATCATTTATAAAAAAAATATTCATTTTCATAATATAAAAAAAATCTGTTAATAATTGTCAAAAAAAATAAACACAAAATAAGCGCCAAACTTGTTCGATGTGTATGAATCCAAAGTACTAATAATTATTAGTGACTAAACAGATCGACGAAAATAGCTAATCTAAATCCTCAATTCAAAATAGTTTATTCAGGAGTACATAAACACTAGCGCGGCTAATCTCAAAGGTATACCATAACTCCAGCGCAAACATTCAACTTCCAGGCCTCTCCAAACATCCACAATAGCTGAAACTAAATCAATACATTGGATCGTACCTATTCGTACGAGTATTTATAAGATGGGATTACTGGTACGCAAATAGGTCCGAGTTGGTTCAGCTAAGTTTTAGTTCACAAGTGGTTGGAGCAGACTACTCGCTGTGTTTGCCCTTTGACCGGTGTACGCACTGGGATGGAAACCGCGACGTTCCGCTGTTATGCTGCTGTTATCGAACGTTACTGTGTCTGGGTACTAAGATGCCAAGAACTATCAAACAAGTTCTTGGACGCTCATTTCAATATTTTGGAAAATATTAAATCACTGAATGTACTTAAAATTGCAATCCACAAAGCTTGGGGAACAAAATTAACAACTACATTCAGTGATTTTATATCTTTTTCAATGTCGAAGTGTGCGTGCTAAATTTATTGATGAATATAATGACTTAAAATATTATAGGTGATTTACCAGTTATCTGGTTGACATTAGCGTTGGCTTTGCTTAGTTTGTGGTTACATTTTTACCAGTATTTATTAGTTCTGTTTTATTGTCTATTTAATTTAAAGTCCTTGGATATGTTTGAACAGCGATGTTAACGGTTCTTCAATTGCGAGAACAGTAGTGACATCTGAACTTTTTGAAGATTTGTTTCTTTTTTGTATTTATTCATACATATTTCATACACATTTTGACATATTGATGTTATTAAAAAATCAAGTGAATACTTCATTTTTCTCTTTGTTAATTGTTATTTCTTCCTTTTGTTTACATTTTTATAAATTTATTTTAACTACTTCAACAGTCGCGTCTCCACACTGCAGTGCGTTCTTGTAAAGTTCCCAAACGAAGTTGCTAAGTAACACTTCTATTTCCGATGCTCCGCGCACGGTCCGTCCTCGTCCTCGTCCTCGTGCTCGCGAACTAGATACACGACGTCCAACACTTCAACTTGAAGCGACAACTTTAACTAACTTTACTCAAGTTTAAAATATCTGGATCGTTGCTTTGTACCGAAAAAGCGGCTTTACTTTCAAGTGCACTGAATTTGAATTCACTGAGAAAAAAGTAAGTATCATATCAGCTAGGTTCCAAAAGTACGTATTAAGATTTGCTTAGTTCTGTGCTAAAATGTGCTGTGTGGAATGTCCACAAATGTGTGGATTTGACTATCCAACAAAATGCTGTGCGTGATAAGATTAGTAGAGCTCTTTGTGAAGGGCTCGTCCGGGGAAGTACTACCACCACGCCCTTTTCTACCGCCAAACAGCGTTACTGTGTTTCGGTTTGAAGAGTGTGGTTGCCGGTGTATTACAGGCACATGAGGCTTAACATCTGTATGCATCAAGTTGGTGGACGCCGGGCAGTGCATCGTGGGGCACGTTCCTATCGTGCGTGACTTGCGAGGCAATGCTTTGTTAAAGGTGATGGTTACCACTTAACATCAAGTGGGCCATCTGCTTGTTCCATCAGCTAGTTAAATAAACAAAAATAAAAAAAACATGAAATAACAAAAAAAAATGACATTTTTAAGTACACATATATATGTATACAAACGCACCGTTACTGTACTAGTCGTGTCTTAACTATTGCCGTGCTGTAAAAATATATTTATTTTTAGTTTAAATACATCGATTTTCCGTCCGAAGACCACCTTAACAATCATCGACTTTATAGCTATAGCTATCGCTATTGCTTGTTATAGGTATTAGCCCCACGGATCGGATTCGAACTCACTATCAGAAGGCGTGGTACCGACTGTCGGATCTTGCGATATAAACTCACGTTAATTTCGCGTAAGCGGCTAACTCCGAGTTATGGGCTATTAAGAAATTGTTCTCGGACCTTCACGGGGGGGTTGGGGTGGTTATTTGCGTAAAGTTAGCGCACACCCTTGAGGGTTTCGGACTGCGCTGTACAGGATGATTTAAAATGCCAACACTTTGAAAATGAGTAATAATATGTATTTTAAACAGAAACATCTTCAATACTTTTATCCCTATGCACGGTAGACACCCCCTCTGACATTTTTAGTACAAAGTAGCAATATGAATTTTAAAACTATGAAAAAAAAAAACCGGCACCTAACAGTCATAAATACTCTGAGACGTAAAGTCTCACATGCCTTTAAGCCATGGATTTAAGCATTGTTAACGACTTTAACATAATAGTTATGAAAAACAATATACCTTACTTAGGCAATACATAATTATGTGAAAAAAATATACCTTTGAATTACCACAAGATGGAAAACCACCCCCTGTATATCATCTAATCTGCGACGCCAAGGGTGTGTCCGTACGAGGTGTTTAGAGCCTCGAGTCTTAGGTAAACTGGGTGGACATCCGCAGATGGCGCCCAAGAGGGTAGGCAGGGGTGTAATCTTTGGACAAATGGTTTAAATTAATCCAAGACTACCTGACATTTAACTACCGGTTAACATCTGGGTTTAATTAAATAGTACTGAATTGTTTTGTTTTTTTTTACCATTTTACCTTTTCACAACTATACCTTATAGGCAAGACAACCTTCACAGCTCAGTTGGCAGTAAATCTGCCTTCTGCGCCGTAGGCCGTGGGTTCGATCCCCACCGAGAACACATATTTGTGTGATGAACATAGATGTTTGTTCTCTGTCTGGGTGTTATATACTACTTTATGTATGTATTTACAAAAAAAAAGTATATATGTATTATATTATCAGCTATCTGGTTCCCATATTACAAGCTTTGGCTTAGTTTGGGGCTAGATAGTGCTGTGTGGAGAGTCCACCAATATTTAATTATTTAAGTCCATTCTAATAAGCAACTTGTTTGGTTTGGTCTGATGTAAATATTTAACAAAATTGGGATAGGTCGAAGGAACAGAGGGTAGTAAAGATCTTTAGTGCACCTCATAAAATAATGAAATCCTATGTAAAATAATTTCCATTGATAAGTTTGTCTACATTTTCTCACCTTCGATTTGCCAACACTATGGATCGCTGGAAGATCTAGGCACAATGCTCGTAGTCCTCAATATCGTCTATCAATATCAATCTCATGCGCATGCCATACTCCAGTCGCACCCGTTATCGTCGAGTATTAAAAAAAAAGAAAATTGTTGCCCTCGAATAAAGTCAAAAATGACACTTTCTTTGAATTAATTTGTAAAAGGAATGAAACGCATTCCTTCAAATCCTTATTGTGAGGGTCGGGACCCTCCGCTAGGTCTACAGGCTGTTTGTCAAGCCCAGGAAGTGGTCTCCGGGACCTGCGCACGTCTCTTCCGGTCGTCCACTGCCCGGAGACTTGCCATGCGTATTGTTTATTTCCGGAACATTTTTTTTGGTGTTGATAGTTCAACCACAGTGATTTTTTCAGATAACTATAATCTAGATATCATTGTAAAATATTGGTTGGAACAGCTAAACTGTAGACAGCAGTTATTTAAAGTAGACATAGAAGACTCTGCTTTAGGCTCTGCATTTATTTTCAGCCTTCACAGCTCAGTTGGTAGTAGCTCTGCCTTCTGCGCTGTAGGCCGTGGGTTCGATCCCCACCGAGAACTCATATTTGTGTGATGAACATAGATGTTTGTTCTCTGTCTGGGTGTTATATAATATTATAGTATGTATTTACATAAAAAAAAAGTATATAATGTATTATATCAACTATCTGGTTCCCATATTACAAGCTTTGGCTTAGTTTGGGGCTATATAGTGCTGTGTGGAAAGTCCACCAATATTGATTTATTTATCTTGGAGAGTGCTACCATCTTAATAATTTGTATTTTGCCATCTAGCAGTGATGAGAAGTCCCATTGGACCACAGTAGTGGTTCATTCTTGTCTTATAGACGTACCTATAAGATACCAAAGCCCTACTCCGCTGACTACGTATACCTATAAGTCTGATAGCCAGTTGATATCTGGAGCTTAAATTTTGGTAAGTAGTACCTACCTAGTATATTTAATTAAATATTAAGCAAGTTCTTATATGATAGTAATAAAAAAGAGATACAAAGAGTACTTTCAACTACAAATCTTGTTCCAAAGACACAATTCCAAAAATAATTCCTTGTATGTTTTGACCCACCTCCTTCAGGGTCCTTATTAAAACATAAACACTCCGCCAACTGTCTTAGGTTTCCTGCACGCCCCCGGCGATGCTGAAACAAGCAATTACAGGCCTTAATGGGTGGAGATAAGGGTGGTCAGTTGATGTGTGGTTACAAAGGACAGGTCAAAGGGACGGAAGCGGTCCGGCTCGCATCCGGCGCGGGTGAGGCGTCTTCAGGCAGCGTCGCTCACTCTTTGAACACCACTGTGTGGGTACTGTGTATGTCAGATGGGCTGGCTTCGTTAATTATAAGGCATTGCTATTTTGAATCCCATCATCATCATCAACAGCCCTACTGCTGAACCTTCCCTATACATTTCCATTTTTATTTCATATTTTAATATGTTTGTTAGTCTTACTACTGCTGGATCCTGGATCGAATTAAACTTTAATGTAAATAACCTACTGGTTTTATTTTTATTTATATTCGATAAGAGCGGGGCAAAAGCTTGTAAAAAATAAAACAAAAACGCTTGAAAATCCAGAAGCTGCACTGGAAGTAAGGAATAAATCAAAATCCTTGCTTGTTTGCCTTGCTGTGGTATAAAACACCATGAAGGCACAGAAAAAATATGTTTATACTGGGAGAGAATCGAGCCTACAACTTTCACTGCAGAACTCAAAGCTACTACCAACTGAGCTTGTCAAGTTAATGATCATCCCTCCTCAGATTTTATTAAATGAATGCACTCTTCCGGACCAACATAAGCAGGTCCTCAGGTGACAAGTGGTGTGCCTCGGCTGAGGGATCAAAGCAACAACTTGGGCATTAACCAGCTAATTGGCTTGACCGCCCTCTCGTGGTAAGATGACGCTGTCTACTGATGACGTCACAACCGTGATTGGGAAAGGAGAATTTTGTAACTCCTATGCACCTTTGTGCTGAATAGAAGCACCTTTGTGGTGGAGAAAAGTGGACTATCTCATCAAAGAATGAGTTACAAAATTCTTCTTTCCCAATCACGGTTGTGACGTCATCAGTAGACAGCGACCTTACCGCGAGAGAGCGGTCAAGCCAAGTAGCTATTTTTTTTTCTCTGCGCAAAAAATATACATGTCATGACTTATGTTAGGGGTACAATTTAATATGTTAAACCTGTTATGGGAGAGACCGGTGCCTGAGATAGGTTTTAAAACAAAAACCTGTAATACACTGGTATTTTCTTGAAAACATATAGGGCAGGTTATTGCCCTATATGTTTTCAAGATAATACCATTTATGGAGGTTAGCAGTCGTTACCACGCTTGCAAGGCCTTCGCAAGCCACGCCTTGGTGCGTTTTTTTAGTTGCCTCAACGACATCAAAAAGAGGCAATAGAATAGCGTCTCTTTCTATGCCAGGAAAACCACGACCAGCTTATATCTAGCTTCCACTACTTAGTTCTTAGACCTAGTTAAGACAAATATTTTGTGAAGAGACAATAAATACACATTTTATTTCATCAAGTCTAGTGTTCAATTACAAAGTAAAGCCACTGCAATACCGCATTAGCTAATAAAATAACTCAGGTAAAAGCGCCATATTATCGCTACCTTCAATTGAAAAAATGTAATGACTTTAAAAATGTACTTACAGACAAACTCGATCTATGTTTAAGTCTCACAACGTACCTGTAGACAAGTCTAAGCGAAATCTTGCGTGTTACGAAAACGTTCATACTCACAAAATACTATGTGGAAATTACACAAATGATATCAAATTTCTAAGCTCTGTTTTTGTTGTCAGTTAAATTTTGATTACCTTACGATTGGGTTACCATCATAGTACGATTTGGTTACCATAGTATCTTTGTGCTTGATGAAATTGAAATTGATGCACCATAGTATCTTTGTGCTTTTATACATTACTAGTGGCTTCCCGCGGCTTCGCACGCGTTGAAGTGGTGAACCGTGATTGAACCACAAACATCCAAACATCGTAACTTTCGCATTGATTTGTATATTATTAGGGTATGAATTTTAAATACGTACTATTATTAGGGTAGGATTTTAAATACCTACGTAGGTATAAGGGATACCTATAGGCGTACATTACCTATATTAGGTAGGTAGGTATAGGTACTGAGTTTAGCACAAACATGACAAATACAACAAAGACAACCTTACACGGAAAATATGTACTTATTTGTTCCTAGTTTCTACCCCAAAAGCAAACGAAACGAAACAGCTTCACGACATTGATCCACAGGCACGGTAGATAGGTACCCTCAGATCTCTTCGTACCAACTCAAGATTCCCGTTTTTAGAACATTGACGCCTCGTTGTATTCTTTTTACTCGAGCGCAACGAAGGAGGGTAACGTCTTTATGTTATTTATCCACAGAACACATTTTCTTTTAGTTTGAAGTTAATTACACAGTTACAGTTAAAAATCTCCCATACAAACCTTGAAACTTTGCAGGGGTAGTTTTAAAATATAGAAAACGTGATTTTAAATTATTTATTGTGGAGTATATTTACTTCAAGTTTGAAATCAATCGCACTATGCGTTAAAAATCTCCCATACAAACTTTGACATCCCTTTGCACGCTTATTATGGGTAGTTTTAAAAAATTAAAAAAGCCTTTCCTATTTTTTTGCCTAAAAGTTCATATACTCCAAGTTTCAAGTTTGTAGGTTCAAGGTATACTATTTTTCATGCAAACGTTTTCAACCCTTTTACACCCCTTGGGGTTGAATTTCCAAAACCCCCTTCTTAGTACACCTCGACGTCATAAGACCTATGTACTCTTCAAATTTCAAGTCTCTAGGACCATCGGTAAAAAAACTCCCATACAAACTTTTACATCCCTTTGCACACTTATTAAGAGTAGTTTAAAAAAACTAATAACGCCTTTCCTATTTTTTTGCTTTGAAGTATATGTACTCCAAGTTTCAAGTTTGTAGGTTCAAGGAATACAATTTTTCATACAAACGCTTTCATCCCTTTTTACACCCTTAGGGGTTGAATTTTCAAAAACCCCTTCTTAGTACACCTCTACGTCATAAGACCTATGTACTCTTCAAATTTCAAGTCTCTAGGACCATCGGTCAAAAAACTCCCTTACAAACTTTTACATCCCTTTGCACATTTACTAAGGGTAGTTTTACAAAACTAAAAATGCCTCTCCTATTTTTTTGCTTTGAAGTATATGTACTCCAAGTTTCAAGTTTGTAGGTTCAAGGAATACAATTTTTCATACAAACGCTTTCATCCCTTTTTACACCCTTAGGGGTTGAATTTCCAAAAACCCCTTCTTTGTACACTTCTACGTCATAAGACCTGTGTACTCTTCAAATTTCAAGTCTCTAGGACCATCGGTCAAAAAACTCCCATACAAACTTTTACATCCCTTTGCACACTTATTAAGGGTAGTTTTAAAAAACTAAAAATGCCTTTCCTATTTTTTTGCTTTGAGGTATATGTTCTCCAAGTTTCAAGTATGTAGGTTCAAGGAATACAATTTTTCATACAAACGCTTTCATCCCTTTTTACACCCTTGGGGGTTGAATTTTCAAAAACCCCTTCTTAGTACACCTCTACGTCATAAGACCTATGTACTCTTCAAATTTCAAGTCTCTAGGACCATCGGTCAAAAAACTCCCTTACAAACTTTTACATCCCTTTGCACATTTACTAAGGGTAGTTTTACAAAACTAAAAATGCCTTTCCTATTTTTTTGCTTTGAAGTATATGTACTCCAAGTTTTAAGTTTGTAGGTTCAAGGAATACAATTTTTCATACAAACGCTTTCATCCCTTTTTACACCCTTAGGGGTTGAATTTCCAAAAACCCCTTCTTAGTACACCTCTACGTCATAAGACCTATGTACTCTTCAAATTTCAAGTCTCTAGGACCATCGGTCAAAAAACTCCCTTACAAACTTTTACATCCCTTTGCACATTTACTAAGGGTAGTTTTACAAAACTAAAAATGCCTTTCCTATTTTTTTGCTTTGAAGTATATGTACTCCAAGTTTCAAGTTTGTAGGTTCAAGGAATACAATTTTTCATACAAACGTTTTCATCCCTTTTTACACCCTTAGGGGTTGAATTTCCAAAAATCCCTTCTTAGTGCACCTCTACGCCATAAGAGCTATGTACTCCTCAAATTTCAAGTCTCTAGGACCAGCGGTTTAGGCTGTGCGTTGTCTATATGTCAGTCAGTCAGTCAGTCAGTCAGTCAGTCAGTCAGTCAGTCAGGACTTTGAGTCTTATAGTATTAGAGATATCATTCTGACAAAGTGAGAAAATGGAAAAGAAAGAACACATACTACAAAAAAAAAAATTTTGAAGGATGTGTTGAAGGATTTGATTTTATGGCTTATTTATCACAAGGCGCATTCGTAGTACACTGACGCTTGCAGGGCATTTGTCTACCGAGCCTGGCTGGCTTCGTCGGCCGCAGACAGCACGACATAATTTTAATTGAGAGTCACCCGTGCGGCAGCGACGCGGCCGCGGCTGCGCTTGTCATGCAACTTGGAGTTGCTGATTTGAAATAATTAAAAGGATAAAGCGAGCATTGGCTTTGTAAAGGTGGATTTTTGAGGCTGAGAAGTGCTTTGTGAGACAACCTGAGTACCGCTACAGAAATATGCCTATTTGAGCCAGCAAGCAGCGTTGCTGTGTTTCGGTTTGGAGGGTTTGGATGCCGGTGAAAATACAGGCAAATGAGGCTTAACACTTGTATGCCTCAACCTTAGGACCCTTTCTTATCGTGCGTAACTTACCAGTTAGTGTCATCAACAAGTATATAGTATAAAAAAGAAGAATTTGTATTTACTTACAGATACATCGCGTGACTTATGTCATTTTCATAGAATTTTATCTTTCCGCCGGAGTGAACGCAGACATATTTTTTTTTTTATAGAACCCTAAAGCCTATTATGATGTTACTAGAATAAATAATGCTATTATTTATTCCGCGCTAAGTTACTATTATAAAGTAACTATATTTTACGCAGTCAGTAAAGCCCCTCTGTTTTTGTAGCGACGATAGATTGGTATATACAGAAGTTTCAGTTGATGAACGCGTGCAGATAAGACACGCAACTAAGCGGACAAGTTTACCTTGTTGCCAATAAGGAAGTCTGATTGGACAATGATACATGCCTTTTATTCTGAAACATCGATGAAACCATGCGAATTATTGTTGTTTTGTTGAAGAGCGGTTTTGAACTAAAGTAATTTTCTATAGGGTCGATAGCGTTGTATAATTTATTTCCTTGCTTACTCTATTATCCTTAGATATCAGCCAAAATTATTCGAATTTTACGGCGATAATCATATAAATAATAGTTATTTAATTAAAACATAGGTCCATATAGTCCATAGGTCCATACAGTAATAATAAAATATAAAAAAGGTGTAAAAATAGCACCGTGTCAAACATTAAATAAAAGCACATTTTATGTTGTTAGTAGGTACCTATTTAGGACTCCCGCCGTGGTGCAGACAACAGACGAAAGAAACAGTTATCTGGATATTCAGAATTGGTCCTTGGGATGGTAATGGTCCTTTGAGCTTTTTGGAGGATCTTTGCCTCATCGTTGTAGGTTGTGGGTTCGATTTGTACTAATATGCGCGATAAGATCATTACTAAGTTTATTCAGTCTGCGAGTTATACTGTAATAAAATTAATCTAAGTATGTTTATATAAATAAAGGATTTGTGATGTATATTATAAGCAATGAATTCTACCATATTGGCTTGCTTGAGGCTGGATGGCACTGTGTCGGCATTTATTTGCTTCAAATGTAATGAGTCCTTTACCTACCTGATTTCATTTAAGTAACACATTTAAAAACGAAAAGCTAAACCCATTCAGTTATCGGCCGCTTCCGGTCAGAACCCTTTTAGCAAATTCCTACGCATAAAGCAATGAAAACACTTCCAAAAATAAAATCCCTGCTATAAAAATATCCCTACAGCCGTCCGAGCAGAAACATAAACATCATTACCACATTTCTATTAACCTGAGGGTCATTTCACTTTGTCAGCATTACCTTTTGTCCGTAGCATGAATAATGTATATCTGAGTTTGAGACTGAATAATAACTGAAGGTCTGAGAACGTTTGAGCTTCAGCTGCTTTCAATGGAAACCTTTTCTTTGTATCGTTCGCAAGTTTGCAAGTCCAAGGCGGGATCTATTGTTTCGAATAGGTATATACCTACTACTTCTTCATGGAAATGTTATTTCCACGTGAGCTGGTTTGCCACATAAGAAACAGTTTGTAGTAGATTTTAATTTATTTGTAAGTCGGGAAAAAGTTAATAAAATTGACAAAAAATAATTGGCCGAAACAAAAATTGCTATTAAAATAAATTTAAGATCTTGATCTTACCTACCGAATGAAAAAATAACATAAAACTACGAGTATGTGCACGACTGTCATCCTCTGGTGCGGTAGACATCTTCTGGTACGGTAGACATCCTCGTCTACAGTGTCTGAGAATATAGATTAAAATTTTATTTTTGTGCACGTCTCTAATCCCTTTCTACCGAAAATATAAAAAAAAAATCAAAGAGATTTTCCCAATCTACGGAAGAATATATTAAGAGAATCTGTTTCTGTTTTTTTCTTTTTCTGTTCCTTATAACTTATACTAGTCATATTGTTCAAGGTCAGAATCTTATCAAAATAAACCCACCACGCTCAAAAACGAGGTTACCATTTTTGCCAGCATATGGTATCTGTTTACCCTCTCGCCGTCCACCGGTTACACGGCTCTACGCGGTCCTCCTCAGCCGCTAGCAAACAAATAAACAATGTCAAGTGAAGGTGTACGACGAAAGGTCAATATAAATATTTATTAGAAAAACTTGTGGAAAAGTTACATTTGGTTGGGATCCCGGGAGTGTTTTTTCTTTTAAATAAACAAGTTTTTACGCTGCTGTTTTAAAATTGTTTCAAATATTTTGTAATTGAAATACAATAGAATAAAATACATATTTATTTCGCATGATTATAACAAAATCAAAGTCAAAAGGTATTTATTTATTCAATAAAATCACAAGGATCACTTTGAAACGTCTTAAAGCTAGATGACTCTAGGTGCCAGTTCCACGCGACCAAAGCCTAGAAGAACAGGCAACAAACTTACGGCTTGGTTCCTACCGCTCTTTTGTATGATCCTTGTTACAATGTATTACAATAATTCATTGCTACACTGCTATAAGTCTGAAATCAGACAAAAAAGTAGTTAACATAAAAAAAAATTCAGCGGCTCGAGCGACAACAGTAGGTACCTATGTTAAAATGGTATTCAGCTCAACATAAATGTTGGGTGTATTATCACTCAACACTAATTTTCAGCTAAAATCAAAGAAAAAGATAGTTTAGCAGTGATCGGGTCAGTAAAATTATATAGGCTCCTAAATAAGATCCCGACTGGAACGCCCAGACACGTTAGTGTATCCCCAAAGATAAGCAGATATCTTGGTATACTTATTATGATCTTCAAGCATGTCTCCAAGTTATTTAAGAGTACTAGTGACAAAGCAAGCAATATACCTTAAGGGGCTGACAACTATCAAACAACTTCTCGCTCGCACGTTTCGACATGTTGAAAGATATAAAATCACTAAACTCATTTTCGAAAAATCGCACCAACCATTTTGTGTGCAATCACATTGCACACAGTTTAGTAAAAATTTCATTTTGATCGATACAAGTTTTCCTACTTAAAAGTTAGCTTATGTACGAAAACTAGTAAAGCAAACTTTTGAGAAGGAAAACATGCACACAAAATGGTTGATTGCGATTTTTCGAAAATGAGTTATGTGATTTTATATCTATCAACATGTCGAAACGTGCGAGCGAGAGTCACATTAGCTCTTGTCTTCGCCTTAATGAGAGCTCGTCTCGTCCAAGGACTTGCCCTACGTGGCATTGCACTACGTCCTTTTTTGCCGTAGTTTTTTTTACACTTTTTGACGTAAAAGTTTCTTTGCACCTGTACCCCAGTTTTGAGTTTCAGTCTTGGTGTACTGTACCTGCATTGTTAATTAAAAAAAACCTTCAACCTCGACTTTGTCTTTGTAGTTTGCCGTAGTAATGTTCTCTTTGGCCCCACCTACAAGGTGCGTCGTGTTTATCCCGCGCGGCCGTAAACTCGCGTAAACACCCGGTTCCGCCCGCTGCGTCCACCTGCTCTCAAAGGGTTGTTTGTATTGCATTGTTTATGGTTTTGTTTATTATAGACTGGAGTGCTTCTAATGAATATAGAAACTGCAGTTTCAGTTCCGTTTGTTTGTGTTTTAGTTTGTTTGAGATTTTGTTGGAGCTTTCTGCGCGGTGAGATTGAAGAAATCATTATTATATTTAGATTGTCACAGCTAAGCAATTTATTATCTCCAACATTCTTGATAAATATAAGTACTATTTCGCAGGACAGGTTCAAATCGTGCGTTACTTAGGCAATGCTTTGTTATAGGTAATGGTTACCACTTAACATCAGGTGGGTTATCTTTCAGCTAGTTCTTACAGCAAGTAGTACAAACCTATTGTCATTTCTCACAGGTAACCAACAATGACGGGGCTTATTTTAAGCAATGTTAAAACTAAAGAAGAAGTTGAGGAAACAGTTTAGTTGTATGTATTGCAGCTCTAAAAAATAAGACAACTTCGTAGGCTAACAATTAAACGGACAGTTAGCCTTAGCAATAGTTTAAAGAAAATAAAATAGGCTTAAGACTTTAATCCCCAGGCACGGTAGGTATCCCTTCAGATATATGCCTTACAGTCTAAATTAAAAACCAAGTCTCCAAAAGACCTATTCAAAGTTCAGTAATGACTGCGGATAGCGCAAGGTGCAAATCCGTGCGATAAATCTCACAAGTGCTCCCAACTTGTAAATGTATCATTTGCGATGCGGGTCATACCGCGCCGTCTGAAGTGGGCCTAAGCCGCGGACTCTAAACTGATATTTATGGCGAGAACGCACCTCGCCGTATTTTTCTTAGGCCAGTGTTCGCCAACAGCCAACACAACCATTATCATAGCATCGGTTAAAATAACTTCCAGTTTGGCGGTTAGAAAAGTAAAGCATTTTATTGACTAACAAAGTCAAAGTCAAAAGGTATTTATTATAGTGAATCACAAGGATCACTTTCAGTTCTCTTAAAATGAACCTAGGTGCCCAGTACAGATAACCAGTAGATAACTACATATGGTAAAATAAATCAAGATGTTTTATTGAATTTTACAAGTTTCTTACTTCGTATTTTATGTATAAGCCTACTATTAATAATAAATAAACTGTAATATCTAGGTCATGAGCTAAATGCCATGGCCACCAGCCTGTTGTAAACAACCTATCAATCAGCAATTTAACTCATAGATAATAAAATAAAGTCTTTCTATAGAGGTGGGCACAGACCATTGATTTCCAATTTCTATGATACTTCCATTCTATCCCATAATTTTTGATCGAGTGAGCGAAGCGAACGAAGATCTTAGTTTTTTTTTTTTTTTTTATACAACCAGCTGATGGAACAAGTAGATGGCCCACCTGATGTTTAGTGGTAACCATCACCTATAACAAAGCATTGCCTCGTAAGTCACGCACGATAGGAACGTGCCCTACGATGGACTGCCCTGCGTCCATCAGCTTGAGGCATACAGATGTTAAGCCTCATGTGCCTGTAATTACACCGGCAACCACACTCTTCAAACCGAAACACAGCATTGCTGCTTGGCGGCAGAAAAAGGTGTGGTGGTAGTACTTCCCCGGACGAGCTCTTCACAAAGAGCTCTACTACTCTTAATTGATCGAGTGAGCGAAGCGAATGAAGATCTTAGTTTCAACTTGGGCGATTTGGCATTTTATGTATGTATGTATGTATGTATGTATGTATGTATGTATGTTTGTCTGGCGATAACTTTAGAACCGTTGATCCGATCTGCATGAAATTTGATAAGTCGATAGCTTGTACTTGAGAAATTTACTGGTAAGTATATGAGTAAAATCGGGTGAAGGGTTTTTGAGATATGGGGTTTTTTAAGAGGGCAAAAATAAAAAAAGTGACATAAAAAAATCAAGTTACATGTCATACGAAAGGGCTTTGTTTGGACATTCCAAAACAATTTTTACTTTTTTTCTGGGATGCTCGGTTTTTGAGATACAACAAAAAAGTTAAATTAAGATAACCAGCGACCCAAGAGCTCCCATCTCTAAGAGTTTCGTTGGCATCAAGGTTTTTCTACTGGTCAGCCAGTTACTTTGCTTTTTCTTATTTTTTTTTCTTGAAATAAATTAAGGAGGTACTCAGTTCTCATAAAATGGTGACAACGACCAGGTCTGATGATGGAGCCAAGGTCTGTTCAACGGAACTCTTCAATAAATAGGCCAATAGAGTTGAAACTTGGTTACCGTACTGAGTTAGTAGGCGGTAGTCAGAAAAAAGTCCAAACATAATGTTTGGACTTGCCTTTGACTACCACCTACTCAAAGTTTTGGTGCGTTCGTCGGGTCGCATCACGAGATCTCAGTTCGGGGCGAACTACTAGTAGTTCCAACTAGGGCGATTTGGCATTTTATGTATGTATGTATGTATGTATGTTTGTCTGGTGATAACTTTAGAACCGTTGATCCGATCTGCATGAAATTTGATATGTCGATAGCTTGTACTTGAGAAATTTACTGGTAAGTATATGAGTAAAATCGGATGAAGGGTTTTTGAGATATGGGGTTTTTTAAGGGGGCAAAAATAAAAAAAGTTACATAAAAAAATCAAGATACATGTCATATGAAAGGGCTTTCTTTGGACATTCCAAAACAATTTTTACTTTTTTTTTGAGATGCTCGGTTTTTAAGATAAAACAAAAAAAGTAAAATTAAAATAACCAGCGATCCAAGAGCCAAAGATGTTTGGACTTGCCTCTGACTACTACCTACTCAAAGTTTTGATGCGTTCGTCGGGTCACATCACGAGATCTCAGTTCGGGGCGAACTACTAGTAATAATAAAAAAAATTGTAGCTAGTATATACCATATAATACCATATGATAAAACTAGGCGTAGATTCAGAGAAATGTTTTCGTAAGATTCTTGTAACTTCCACTTAGTTGAACGGCTGGTTAAATCGTTGGTGAAAACAAGCTTTAGGAACTTTACTTCAAATCCTGCTTACGCTCTGCTTATCCTGTCTTTAAGGTATGGAAATAGCTTGGTATAAATACAACGGGAGTACTGGATTCTGTCAACACGCTGGTTCTTTCATCACCGTCAAATGTATAACCTCTGGCGAATAAAGGATCTCGAGTGGCGACCGCGAACTGGAAGACGAAGCGGGAAGTAGGTGGATGGAGATGATTCAGAATCGTTCTTCCTGGAAATATACATATAGGGAAGGTAACATCCAACAGTGGCCTTCTTCTGGCTGATGATGATATGCATAACTTGACGATTGGTAAGATTAATAATATAAGTGTGTTTACTTTTCTTTTTCAAAATACCTCAAAATATCTGGATTTAATTGTTTGTTTTGAAAGTTTTCCAAAAACACTTAAAACCGGAGGAGCTTCGAATAGTTTAGTGAAGAAGGATAGCTATGTTACCCAGTCCACCAGTACCACCAGTCGTCAGTCAGTACCACCAGTCGTCAGTCAGTAGTAACAGTCGTCAATCAGTACCACCAGTCGTCAGTCAGTAACAGTCGTCAGTCAGTACCACCAGTCTTCAGTCAGTAACAGTCGTCAGTCAGTACCACCAGTCGTCAGTCAGTAGTAACAGTCGTCCAGTATCATTTTGGGTAGCTTCGTCTATGCTCCTATTTACGGACTACTTAGCACGTATTAGGTGCTAAGGAGGGCAGGAACGACAAAGGAATACTTATACACAAAGTTGACGCAGAATTTCCCAAGATTATTTTCCTCACCATTTAGGAGTACAAAAAATATTATTATTTAAGAATATAACTAGAGCACGAGCCCAAAAACTTTTGCTTGAAATGATTAATTAATTAAGTATCAATTACTTTAAAATGGTAGTTCTCTCCTCTTAACAATTTATCACCCACATTTAAATAAAACCAAAATCATTATTCACATAAAAAGCCAAACGACTGAACCTCAACCCTAATATCCCAACTTTTTCGATTTCCATAACGTCCCACTCAACGATTACGTACAAAAGGTGGCTAAGTAACACCGCACCCATTAAAGACCCTACAGCGATGTATTTTTTCATCGTATTTTTATGAAGAAACTCACTGCAAGCCAAGCCACTACCAAATCACTGAATCTGACGAGCGTATGGATGTGAAACTCTTTTTTAGATTGAGCGAAATAGTGCACTTATCGCATTAGGCATCAGAGAGTCGCGAGTTGATAGCATAATAGAAGACGAGGCGCAGGTTGAAAATATTTGTTACCAACTAGCTTTCTTTTTGGTGCTTCTTCGGGGTTTATTGGCTATTATTATGGTCTATTACACAGTACGCTACTCAGTACCGCTATCCGACATCCTAAAATATTTCCGTCTCTACTTTAGGCTTGTTAGAAACAAAGTCAGAAATATTTTAACATATCGGATAGTGTTAGTCAGAGATGGTGAAACAGGTCCTTTAATTATACTGCTTGATTTTTAGATACGTGGTGAACACACAAATTAGTTTGTTTACTGTCTGCAGTTTCGTTTCCATTCACCAGTATTACTTACTATGTTTTTTATTTCACTAGTATGCAAATCTTACACCACTATTAAACGTTATTTGTTGCCTAAATTAAAACATTAAAAAGAAAATACGCGCAGACGATTGTCATGCTAATATTCGGTGGCCGTTCACAGCCAAAAAATGTTCACGCTTTCTTGAATCTGTAGTATCTGTGTAATAAAGAACTGCTTTTTTGGACAAAAAAAAAATGGCTTTTATTTAGCGGTAGTGAACATACAGAGGTAAATACGACATTGTCTAGTCGTAGCTACATTTAGATGAATACGTTTTCAATTAGGTGATCTTGCGTTTTATTTATCTTTAAAGTACTTGGAATCACTCTTGTTGTCAAATCAATCACCGAACACGTTCATTTGTTCACCTTGTTCATACTCACAGTAATAACGTTCACAAACCGAACAAAAGATAGACGTTCAAGACTGAAATGGCTCGTTTTGTAATCCACAACGCATTATGCACACTTTTTACCCGCTAAGTGTAGAGCAGGGTGACGCAGGGCGGGCGGTGGAATGACGATATTATTTACGTTAATTCGCACGGCAAGTGACGTCTTACGTGCTACCTTCAGTCAGGGTTGCCGGCAATAAAAAAATAATGCCTTTCTCAAATGGGCCCAAATTGTTTTGGAAATATTAAACGCAACTAAACGGCCTATTTGCATGGAAATAGTCCTGGCCCTTTTAATTTAAGAGTTCATAATGCAATATGAAAAAGTATTGTGAAGATCGATTGCGTTTTAATCCTAAATTAGGTTATCTTATAACAGTTTTTTATAGGTAGTAGGTATAGAGAAGGGGATAAATTGGTTACAAAATAATAATTAATATAATTTAATTGATTTTGTCGCCAGGTGAGCATTCGGTCAAAGTAACACAAAATCAAAATCAAAACGGTCTCTATTCAGTTCAATAACAACGATCACTTTGAAACGACTTATAAACCATGAATCTACCGCCACTTCCACGCGACCAAAGCCTTAGAAGAACACAACGTGCCTCCTCCAGTAGAAGATGATTATCTCGTCCCTGGGTCCCGCAGCCCTGCAGCATCAGAACGCAACTTTTCCTCCAGTCACGGCGGTAATTGTGCCACTTTACATAATGTCTATTTTAGTACGGGGGGCATTTCAGCCGTCCTAATGAGCCGCGAACACCGATGATGGCGGTAATGCAACCTTGATGTCACTGATTTATCTCGTTCTAAATGAATCAATTTTCTTGATGCGAAGGCTGAGAAAAATGCGTGCTTTAAATATTCTGATCCGGGTACTTATGCGTACTTACCTTTCTCGTAAATTAAAGTCTGGGATCATTTTAGAAACTGTCCATATCGTTTAAAGTATCTTTTATAATATATGTTTTCAAATGGATGTAACAAATATTCGGAGCAAAAAATAAGATCAGTAAATCCAAAGAGTAACAACTCAAACCAAACCAAAGCCAACAAACAATGACCTCAAATTGCTTGGTTTTGCTGCAAAATCTAAAAAAACATTTTGCATGCAAAAGTAGCAGAGAGAGGTGCAAATTGGGATTTGAGAAGACAAAGTGGATTGCGTGTGACCCGCGAGTTCTTTCTAATGAGTTTGAAGCCGGCTCGGGGATAAATCAAGCGGTTTTGTGCCTCAAAACATTCTGATAGCAGGTCAAGTCATGAGCGAAAGCGGGTAAAACGCAGTTTTCTTCAAATGCTGTTCGGGCTTTTCGGTTGCTTTAGAAATGTCTAAAATAGTTCTGTGTTATGCAGTTAATTTTCAAAGACTGAAACAATGGTGGTTCCCATCCATTACCTACAATGAAAGAAAGGACAGTTTTTTTTATGAGAAATTAATATATGTTTTTTCTAAAAGGCCACCGCTATACGTTAAAAATTATAGGACCATGACTCTACTTAGGTTGCTCTGTATTTTGACAATCACCAAGTACGTGCGTTATTTTACAACCTGAAGGTTTACAACCGCAAAACACAATAAACATGGTGGATCACGCATACTTCATGAATATTCATCCCTATGGACATAAGTATAATGCTTATCTAAAAACTATATGGTTACAGCTATGTTTTCTACACGCTTCCGTTTATCTCTTGTACGCCGCTGAGTTCATCCCGCGTTCACACCCGCGGACTGTTATAAATCAAAGCACGTTGCTCCTTATAAACATATTTCGTGTGTCGTGTCCTTTAAAATTGCTTGTTTCGTACCACTTTTATAGAGGTTTAAAAAGGTTGCTCGTTTTGCGCTGAAATTTTTCGAAGGTCGTAAATTAGGGGTGGTAAGTGTAGTGGGTTTCTACGGGGATTTGATATATGTGGGGGAGTTTGATTGTGGTGAGAATTAAATCAGTATGCACAGAAACACCTGACACTCTATTATTTCTAAGTTTGAAGCACCAGTCAAGGTGCGATTACAATTGTTTCTGATTACAATGGTGGCGGTATGTGCCAAATGTAAAACGTTTAAACGTTCGGACGTACCTCGGCCACCTTACACTAGTTTTCATTTACTGGAAACTATAAGATCCTAGGTGATATCTACTTAATGATATCAATTTTAATTTTACTTAAAAGGATCTCTTGCATTTGAAAAATCACTACACGATCAGATTCGACCTCACCTATGCCATCAGTACTCTCAGTACCTATTTAAGTAGACAGCCATGGCAGACGTCGAGCAAAACAAATTATACGCGATAAATACCCGTGTAATATTCAATACAAAGTGGTAAGACTGCCCAATCTCGCATCAGGTCAGAACGGGCACTTGGGTTGAATTATTCGCCCTAATTATACAGCCTGCCGTCACTAGTTCGCGGCTTAACACGTGGCCGAGTCCTGTTTACACTTTGTGACTTTGGAGTTTGTGAGAACATTGGGAAATGTCATCATCAGTCTAAAGAAGTCCACTGCTGGACCTAAGTCCAGCAGTGGACTTCTGGAATTCTTTTCTGAATTCTTTTCAGAAAAGAATTCTATCTATCTAACTTCCTGCGATATTGATAATTTTATCGGTTTATGTGGGGTAGGCTTTGAGAAACGTAATGATTAAATATAATAATATATTTTTATATTACGAAAAGATAATAAAATTATAAATAATTATATTATTCTACACGAAAAATATTCTTTGCCGCAATTTTATGCCTACAAAGTAGTTTAAACATCAGAGAAAAAGGTACTTATTCAATTGAATCACAAGGATCCTTTTGAAATCTAGGTGAATCTAGGCGCCAGTTCCACGATACCAAACCCAAAAGTTTGTTTCTACCGTTCTCTTGTATGATCTTTCAATGATATAACATCACCTCAGATCCTTATCCCAACAGGTACAAGGACTCATCAAAGCACCGGTTTCACTTAACCAAACCTGGTGACATTTCCAAACAGTTTATAAAATTCAAGATAAGTTTAGCTAATGTCAGTTTAGGTTCTAATATAAAGTAGCAAAGCTCCCTTCAACTCATCAGCCATTCCCAGAAACACGTCCCCGCCCTCGGCTTGTAGCCAACAAACAACAAGCGAGTCGCAAAGTCACAACTTTTCACCCGATTGTCCTTCTTGGATTAAATTAACATTAGGTAAAACTATTCCGAGGGTTCCATTGTGCCTACATCTGCCGTCTTGACCCTGCGGTCTACGGAATCCTAATTAAATTTACAACATGTAAATGGACGTCTTGGACTTGATGTTTGTTTAAAAACGGTCGTGTTGTTTCGGTACCGACGTCCTGCGTTTCGACGTGAATGCTAAGTTAGATGTTATTTACTAATAGAAGTTTTTTAATTTTCATTATTTTCAAAGTTCTTTAGCTATCTCTGGCCTTTATACCAATCTAAGATGATATACCCAAAGTCACCTTATTTTTATATTTAAAGGCTCAGGACTCATGCTCAGGGTAGCCTTGTCGTGTCACTAATTCTTTAGGAACAGGGCCAGTGTGGTAAAAGGATTTTAAGTGTGCCTCAAAGGGGCTCCTTTCGAAATTTTTTAAAGTTCTACGACATGCATATCTACTCGCATGTCTTGTATTTAAACAAACCTTCGTCCACATAATATCTGTTTAATTTAATAATCGCAGAGTCTTTAGTTCGGGGCCGCCATATTTGTCTTGGTCCGAAATACGTCCTAAGATTAATCCGGAATTTTGTTAACTGTCCCTTGCCTTCCCATACTGATTACAGCTAAAATTGAGGATAGCTAGAATACTTAGCTGTATGCTTTCTACCACAGTTAATAACAGTGATAACAGTAATCATGTGGCAGGCAAAAGCCATAGCAATGTTGATGATAACTATAAAATAATTAATATATGTTAAAATATCCAATAATGATATTCACACGTTGCCAAAAAAAACATACAGTTTCTTTTGTTAAATATTTCTTGAAAAAATTACGTGCTTCTGAAAGCTGCGTCATAAATATTCTTCAAGAATTGGGAAAACTTTGTAATTTTTGTCGTTTCAGAAAAGGTTAATTAAAAGATCGAGCAAGTGATCCTGCTGTATCGAATCAGCTGCTGACTACAACTTCACCAGCACAAGGTGGTCAGTACACGTGCGTGGGTGACCACACGCCGAGCAAACACTTAGACACGGGTGCTTACTCTTAGGACACTGCCATTAATCGTGATGCTCCCTAGTTTCACGCGAGAAACAGAATATTCTAATAGATTTTAATGTTCACTGCTATAATATTCTTGACAAGCTGCCGCACTCGGCTTAGCTCGATTAGCAAAGATTGCTTACATTAATATTCACGGCGCTTTCCCTTTATTGTATTCGTTCATGTTCTTTAGGGTACCGTACCCAAAGGGTAAAACGGGACCGATGTCCGTCCGCCTGTCTGTCTGTCTGTCCATCTGTCACCAGGCTGTATCTCATGAACCGTGATAGTTAGTGAATTTTTTACAGATGATGTATTTTTGTTGCCGCTATAACAACAAATACTTAAAAACAGAATAATATAAATATTTAAGGGGGCTCCCGTACAACAAACGTGTTTTTTTTACGTCATTATAGATAATGGTACAGAACCCTTCGTGCGCCAATTCAACTCGCACTTGGCCGCTTGTTTTTATTTGGTTTTTACACTGTGCCCATGGATTTTCCATAAACTAACCCATAATGTACCCGTACCCAAACTATATTTTGTCTTAGGTGTCATCTCAATTGGTTCAGTGGTTAAGTCGTGATTGTCACAAACATTTAACCAAACATGGTAACATTAGCATTTATATAGTAGCTCTGACTACCCCCCTTAGTCTAAGGGGGGTAGTCTCTAAGGGCCTTAGACACTTTTGAGTACTAGAAAATCTAAGGGTAAAACTGCCGTAAACAAAAAAAAAGCGACTTTGAAAATCGTGAAGTTTTTTTTAGTAATTCATAATTCATTGAACCACCACACTCCAAGAACATGTTTATCTTAGAATATCTACAGATACTACTGATACGCAAAGTATATATAAACATCGCAAAAAATTCTAGTATCTTTGCTCGAGACACCATCCACATAATCAGCGACCAAGTTCAAGAAGTAACAAGAGCTAAAAACAAAAGTTCGCAAGTGGCGGCAGTTTTCACTTATCCGCGGAAGCTAGCTTTAGTTTCCCGAAACAACAGCCATACAATGTATTGTGAGGCTCTTAGCATAAGTGGTGAGTTCACCTGCACATTGAATTAGTAGATTTTTACTGGATGCGACAATTGTTTTTTAAATAAAGCGCAGGATTCTCGCTTCATTTAAAAATAATCTGTATTCAATAAAATCACAAGGATTCCATAATCGATTTATGAACTGGGTGAATCCAAAGTATCATTCAATATGTCTTGTAAGCTGCAACAACATTTTATTTTAAGCAAATTTATATATTTGCAAAATATAATATAATATCCAAGTCGTTTTTTGGTTTTCGTTTTTGGGGTCTGTCGTAAGTAAGTATAGTTAAATTTTGATGCGCCTACTTTACTTTTAGACTAAAGCTATGCGTCTCGTTTTGTGTCGCTAATCGGACTCTAATCACACTCGGTGAATAACTCATATCTGTAAATACGGTGCTTATGCGACCGTGGTTTCATCAAATAAATAAATTAATAAAAATCTATAGGTCTGACATTTATTACTATCAAGAGATGGCTTATTATAAAAAAAATAACTAAACACTAATAAAAATTAAATGTAGCTGAAGACAGAAAATTACGTTAAATCGGTCTGAGGGGATTATGTATATCTGGGGATCAAAGTCTGTTCTGGCTTCTTCTGTTTGTTTAGTCAAATTGTGTGGTTTGTCACTTATCATTTCATTTCCAAGTATCATTTCCAAGTGTTCTGCAATCCTTGTCCAAGAGAACAACAGTCGTTACATAAATAATAATCGGGGGGACAACAAAACTGTGTGTTTACCTCGCGGGCACTCGTAAAAATGTATCGAGGCTTATTCATAGCTAACCTTAATGCCATACATATTCAGATTGATGGTAGACAAACAAATATTGCTCGGATATCAACCGACTTGTTGTTGTTTCTGACTTTTTGAAAGAAATAAAGGAGAGAAAGTAAATGTAACAAACGTAGTAGTAACGTAGTAAGTAAATGTATAAGTGTCAGAACTTTTTTTTTATTTCCTATGAGCTGCTTTGTTCACTTATTGGTTGGATATCTTACATGTATTCATTGTACCTGAGATATTGATATAAATAATGTAGTTTTTGTTAAAAAAGTCTAAGGGAATATCTACCGTGCCTGGTCATCCAAGAGTGAAGTTTTTTTACCATCTTTCTTAATAAAAAAACGCATCAATAATTGCTTAAATAGATCAAATCACTGATCAAAAATCACTTATTTTTTATGAATTTTATCAGACATTATTGCCAAAAATTAAACAAGTAAATGCTCTTTTCAGTGGCGTCTCAAACTAGTGCTAACTTAGCGATACCAAATTATCAAGAAACACCCATTTCTCATCAATGCTCATCATTTTAATTTAAAATAAAATTAGTCTCCAATGCAGTCATAATAAACCCACAGGAAGCATTATTAAACATTTCCAACTCACAATTCCCATCTAAAAATACAGCAAGTGAAGTATTTTCTTAGAAAGCCCGCAGCCAATAATCTGCATGAGCGGGGCATTCCGGACGAAACTATGCTGAATATTTTTAATCAATACAAATTAGGTAGAGGAAGCCCGCCTCGAGCGCTCTTGTATATGGCTTGCACAGTGGACTTATTCACTTTGTGGAATCACTGAATATAATAAAAATAATATAATATAATAACTCTTTCTCCACACTGTTTCGAAAGAAACTAGTGACGTAACTAGAAGTTGAAGTATGTGAAAAAATAAAAACGCATGAAAGGACAAAATATATCTTCTCAAATTTGCATTGGCCTTATCTAACTAGTATTCGTTTTTTAATTATTAAATATTATGTGGTTTTTAAAAAAAAATTATAATTTTAATGTGAAATAAATGAATTGAATTGATAAACGGTTAGAAAAAAAAGTTGTTCATGGTTTTGATCGTTCGTATGCATGATGCTGTATTTTTTAAATACCTACCACGCACTAGGTATTTTTAATGAAAGACTTCAATTTAAGTTGTAGGTGTACCACGCCTTAAAAATCTTTTTAAAATTGTACATAATCATCATTGTCTTCATAACTCATAATAAGTTTTTGAAAAAAAACAACGCTAACATTTATTTTACCTTCGAATATTATACCTTGTTTTTTTTGTAATGATTTTATGACTATTTTACATCTCTATAATATCTAACAGGTTTTCATAATACCCTAAAAATGTGCCCATTACATTGAGCTGAGAAAGTAAATGGGTTGTATTACTAATATTTTTTTTAGAATAAATTAATTATTCACAAAAAAAATACAATGAATACAAGTATTTACAAAATTTAAAAAATACATATGAATCAGCTGAACTATCTGCAGACCACTGCAAACGATCTAGATTAATCCTACTCATATTATAAACGAGAAAGTTTGTAAGTATGGATGGATGGATGGATGGATGGATGTTTGTTACTCTTTCACGTAAAAACTACTGAATGGATTTTAATGAAACTTTACAATAATATAGCTTATACATCAGAGTAACACATAGGCTATAATTTATAAAGATATTGTGTGACTAATCCTGCACAGACGAAGTCGCAGGCACCAGCTTGTAAGACGTATAGTTTTTTTATACAGAGAAACTACTTTTTTTAAGAGTTTGATTATTTGAGAATAAAAATTATTTGATAAACTATGTCCACAAATATGATCATTCACTCCCAGTGTGCGATGTGCATATGATACCCCCGCATCTCAAGATAAACTAAGTTAACTGAAGATATTGATTTATCGCTCGCCCGCGCCGGCCCCCAGGTACTACGTCCGACTTGGCATCGTTGAGATATTTGTGAACATCATTTTGAATACGGTTGAACTTGTTATTATATTAAGGGGTCAGAATGTAGTAATCCTTATATTTTGTTACGGTGAACGAACATATTTAAATTGTAATTTAACACTAAAACATTAAAAAATCACATCTTCATAAACAGCTCGCGATAACCCACTGACGCCAACCTTGTCAGTTTTGGGCCTCTTGCATCCAGTACTTACCCTCTACGGCAACAATGTCATCCACCCACAGGGCTGTTGATCTACCAACACCTCTTGTGTTCATCACACAAAATGTTTTAAAATATCGATACAATTTCAGCAAAGAACTAAATATTTTGTCCTACGGTATTAGGTAGAGGTTAAAGTAGGTATCAGAAGGCGATGGCGATGGCGATGGCGACATAACAAATCTCTAGAGCGAGTGTGCGGCCAACAGTTAAATGGCAATCCTGTGTTAGAAGTGGCCGAACTAAAAAGGAAATAACTTACGGCGGTTTTAGTCGCACTTGGAGTGTGGTCACACTGGCGCCCAGCTCCGACAAACTGAAACTTTAGTTTTTTATTAAGAGAAAAAGTGATGCGGTAGATAGACCTATGGCTTTAAGAAAAACTATAAAAAACTTTTTTTAAATCGAAGAGCCGTATACCTACGGGCTTCTACGTCGTAGCAGTCTACGCCGTAGGCTTTGCGATTCCACAGGTAAGGTTCTACGGGGCTTATTTTGTTTCCTTATTTTAGCTTACCATGAGGTTGTAGAATTTTGTAGTATTAAAAAGCAAAGTTTTCAAGAAAATGTGATCTTGCCTTTAGTTTTACAAACTGTCCAGTAGAAAGGCATTTTGAGTTTTTTTGTACTCGCAATACAAGTTCCGTTACGGTGCAATACATAGAATGTACAATCTTTTACGGTGCTTAGTTCTAAAATTATATTTAATCTCTAACTGGAACTTTTATAATGACTTTTTTATTACCTTATATTCTTTTTACATACAAGCAAAACAATATCTAAGTATTATGAATTTTCTTTTTATTTCATAAATCACTGCTCTGAGCATTGTGGGTACAATCCCGCCGAGGACAAACATTTGTGTGATGAACTTGAAGTTCTGAGTATGTGTGCTATTGTTTATTCGAATGTATTTACAACAAATGTGAGTATACCAGTATTATATCAGTTCTTATAGTACGAGCTTTAATTCAAAGTGATCATTGTGAGTGGTAACCATCACCTAGAGGCATAAAAGTGTTAAGCCTGCCTGCTTGGCGGCAGAAATAGGCATGGTAGTAGTACTTCTCCGAACGAGTCACAAATAGCTCTTCTACTCTTACGGTCTTATTCATATTGGTCGCTGAGCGCTCCATTAGCTTAACATACCGATAAGACTGTTACTGTCTCTTTTCGTCGGCATGAAAGTGACCGTGACAAGTATACTTTATAAAGCCGCTATAAAATGGCAGAGAATATGAATAAGGGCCTTAAACTTTTACTCAAGTTCGTCAACTTAGCCATTATTTATCATCTAAGTTTCACCCCCGCACCTCTGAGGTGAGAGAGTAACAGCTCATCCCCAGTTCAACACGTGGCCCGCGGCGACTTCGCAACTTGCACAATAACCGGGGAATTAGACTCTCCTTATACTTGAGGGGGGCTGGGGTATGAGGAGAGGGGGGGGGGGGGTAAACAATGCAACTTGCAAATTGAACATTAATATCGTACCTTCGAGATGTTTGGGCGTGTAGGGTTTTGGTAATGAGATTTGGTCACTTGTATGTTGCTTTAGAGTGTAGTTGTAAATCCAATTTAAAGGAAATCTTAGATTTTCAAAAATAAAGCTTAAATTAGAATGCTCTTAATTGATATGCGTTTTCGGGATTGACTAAAATAATATGATTTTTCCTTCGACACTCGTGATAAAATAAAACCAATTTAAAAGTAATTTTATTATAGAAGCTTATCGTTAGGAATTTTTAGGCCACTTCAAGGCCTTCACCACTGTTTAAAAGCTATTTACTACTTAAAAGTACTCGTTTAATCCAAAAAGCCACCAAAAACAAATTTCATAGTTTAATAGACGACTTCAAGTGATTTCTATGATTTCATCATAATAATATGAAAACTCGTGAATAAGGCCTTAGATAATTACGTAGTCCAAGTTGAAAGTTGAGGACATTACCATCAACGCTGGTGCTTGTAGACGGTAAAGTTCCGTGTATTTCCGGCACACACGTACCTACGTCGTACACGTCGACAGGACGTCTTACCCACACTTCCGGCTTCCTCCAGTTCCGGCCCGTTCTGTGATTACCAACTTAATGGGTCATTATTAGATTACCGAAGTGATCTACCCAAACAATATCTTATTGATATAGAAATACACATTCATATTATTACATAGAAAAGGGTAAATCAGATAAACTTTTACGGTATATTAGTTTGCCAATACTTTTTTCCATCAACAAAATCTGAGAGAAGAAAGAACTAATCATAAAATTTATTTTATTCATTGTTGTAAAACACTATTTCTGTATTTCTTTTTCAAAAAACAAATTCCAAAACCATTACCAAATTCTTCAGATAAATCATCTCCAGAGGCTCAAAACAGTAAAGTACTTATAAACCTCCCTTCACTGTTTCAATTGTTGCCATAAAAAATAACAAATAAACAAAGTCAAAAGCATAATAACAGGAGCCGCCGTTACAGTAATGACTTGTAGTTTTCACCCTCCTGTGCTGCTTTATTGCGGTGCGGCGAAGTGGCGGCTGACATGTTCCAACTAGCTCGATTCTAACGTCTTATTTTTGAAGATTGTTTTTGGATATGATAAAATAAGCTAGGCAAAGGACAGCTCATACTAGAGCTAAGTAAAAGAGAGAAGATAAGAATAGTAGAAGAGAGGAGCAAAGAGATTTCTTAGCATCAAGTGTTAATAAGATGAAAGATTGGTGACCACATAGGTCACCAATCCAAATGGTGCACAAATAACGATTGGTTACGCCCTGGTTACGAAACGTTCAAATTGGTCCTTATGATTGTATTGACTAAAAATAAATTGATTTATCTATCAGTTTTGAATATCTTACATTTTTTAATCAAGTCTAAAAGATTTGATGAATAGGGATTGTAATATTCATGATCTAGTTTATACCAAATATAGCCTATTACCTAATAAAATTTAATTTTAATATTTTATACAAAACATATTTAAAAAAAAATTAAATCTATGTAGAAAACCGCTCCTATCATCTGTTTGTGCTCTTCCCTATCGGTTTTTGAAATCTACACAAAGCTGGAACTTACTATCTTAATCTAACTGGAAAAAAATATTTCAGGCATTACGTTCGCCCATTTACGATATCTTAATTTAATTTTTTGTAATAAAAAATTCTCAATCTATCTGTGGATTTTAAAATAGTGGACCTTCCAAATAGCCTCCGACAAAACGACGTCCACTCACTCACACAAATCAATGGCCAACTTGAGACGCCTGGAGCGCTCGCCTGTCCTCTACTTAAACTGAACTTAAACTTAACATCTCACTCAGGAACTAGTGCTCGTCTAATAAACTTTACTTAACAAGCGTCTTATGTATGTACGCATTGTCCTCAATTCGAGTTTAGGAACTTTAATTGTATCTAATACAAAAAGCTCGAATTGCGACAGACCTTTGTTGGCATGATGGGAACTGCTATGTTTATGTTTTTACTAGTCACTGGTCACTAAGTATTGTATATTATACAACAAATTTCACTTATTTTAATCATCTTTATTTATCACTAGTTGCCGCCTGCGGCTTCGCTTGCCTATTAGTAGTGATTGCTAACACGTACATGTTTTCTTCCCCTTTCTCGGTATTTTTTCGGAATAAAATGTAACCTATATGCTAATTCAAGCTACGAACTATATTTGTTCCAAGCTTTATCTTGATCGGTTATGTATTTAGGGCGTGATTAGGCATCCAGACATACTAACTTTCGTATTTTATATTAGTAGGAATGTCATAATGCTTTGCTCTGCATGTGTGCAAAATGCACACGACTTATTATTTATTTCCTTATCATTATTTTACCTACATATGAGCATTAAGTAGGTACGCCTACCTATAAACTTA
Source organism: Chloroclysta siterata (assembly GCA_932294275.1). NCBI lineage: Eukaryota > Metazoa > Arthropoda > Insecta > Lepidoptera > Geometridae > Chloroclysta > Chloroclysta siterata. The sequence continues at coordinate 8,872,402 of OW028595.1, forward strand.
TCAAGTAGGTGACCATAATAATAACCTGTGTGTTGAATGTCCATTATCGGCCGACGGACATCCGCGCGATACCGCTGTGAATCACTACTGTTTACAGAGCTGCACTGCTAAATGCTAGTTCGTATTTTGTTTTGAGCTGCAATGAGCTAAATGCAGGAACCGCGGCCCATTGATTTGTATCAATTGCTCTTTAAAATCAGAATCAAACTAGGAGCTAACTTAGACAGGGAAATAATGACCATAATAACATAAGACTTTACAACAGTTACCTACTATTGTATCTTAATTCTTAAATTTAAGAGCTTAGCTCTTGTCAGTATAGAGTAGACACGTTTATTGACAGCCTTTACAGCTCAGTTGGTAGTAGCTCTGCCTTCTGTGCCGTAGGCCGTGGGTTCGATTCCCACCTAGAACAAATATTTGTGTGCTGAACATAGATGTTTGTTCTCTGTCTGGGTGTTATATAATATAATAAGTATATATTTACAAAAAAAAGTATATAAGTAGTATATCAGCTATTTGGTTCCAAGCTTTTTGTTTGTTTTTCAAGCTTGGCTTAGTTTGGGGCGAGATAGTGCTTGCTGTGTGGAATGTCCCCCAATATTTATTTATTATTTATTTATTTATTTATTTTACTTATTTTTTTATTATTTTATTATTTTTTGTTTATGGAAGACTATCAGCACATAAATACGTATAAATCATGTAATTTAAAAACAAAAGGCTAGTAATAAGTCTCAAAGTTACAATATTATAAGAACATATTACATTTTAGTCATATATAAAGTAAATTTGAGTATAATAAGTTAATAACGTATCAAATACGAAATTGTTGACCCTGGACTCTTAGATTTTTAAGACAGAACTGCTATTTTGTTGACTAGGTGGAACTCGCAACTCACTCTATATAAGAAATCAAATATGACACTTTCCCTAAGCCTATAACAATTAACGGAAACGCTATCCGCCTCCTGTTTGCTTCTTGTTTGCGGCATCACTCAGCCGCTGCTTGCTCAACAGATCAGCTCCCATAGACGGCAATATCTCAAAAGATATCGGCACAATGCCGGGAAATATTTCACAAAATAAAAGAAAAAAGTGTTTTGTTAAGGCCACGCAATTAGTGATGTTTTGTTTAGATGTTGAGACGACAATTTTTCACTTTAATCTCGCCTGTCGCGGGTATTGTTTAGAAGTTTCGCGATGACGAGGATTCTTATCGAGCTTTTACGGTTCACGGGCCGTGAAGGGTTTTATTTGAAGAAAAATATTAATAGGCGTTGACTAATTTTAAGACAGTAAAAGAAACAGTCCAGTTATGAGCATTTTTTTAAACTAAAATACAGCATTTTTTTGGATAAAGAATCTTTCGTTTGCATAGCTTTATTGTCTGGATCCTATATATACAAGCTTTGCTATGTTTAGCACTAGACGGGCGTTGCGAAATACCCACCTATATTCTATTAATTTACCTACCAATTTTTTCATTTCTAAGTATACCCATGGCAACACTGACATTCGCCACGAGTTTGATGCCATTATTGTGACTCATTGTATGGTTATGAATAAAATAAATGTGCTCAAAACCAAAAATTATGTTAAAGCAAAGAAACTTCACATATATGGTTCATTCAAATAAATAGAATGAGATGAACCGTAAAATACGCACTGAACAAGATTAAAAATGTATACCTTCGAAGATACTAAATTTTTTATCTAGAAAATTAAAATACTCTCCCATAAAGCTCAGAAGATGAACGTTTTAACATATTGTAAAGACTGCATACAAATCGGCTCATTTATAAAATGAAATACCTCGAATTATAATAATAAGTGCTTTCTTTTAGAATCTTTTAAAGTATGACCTTGTCCAAAGACGTGTTTTATTTCGAAAGAATTTTTTTATTGCTATTATTTAAATTATCCCACTAATCCAAGTAGACACTTATGTAGATAAGTAAACTAGAATATGTTGACAGCTATTTATCTTCAAGGCACGGTGGATATTCTTGCTTGCTTTGTTATAAGTGATGGTAACCACTTAACATCAGGTGGGCCATCTGCTTGTTCCATCAGCAAGTTGTATAAAAAACTCTGAAAATCTCTTGGTGAAAATTTTTGAGGACGTTATTTTTTGAGGACGTTTAATCAAGATAGAAATATTGTATTTATTCTAAGAACATACTAGTACTTAAATTATTTGGTGCAATGTATTCATTCATAGCTTGTATATGTATTATTATCTTCACAAATTGCTAAGCAATGACAATTATACAAAATAAAACATCATACTTGTCTTAGATTTTCTAAGTAATAAGTAATAACCCATTGGATAAAATTAATTCGAGACATCGATCGAATAATGCATGGATTGTTATTACACTCATTGCAAAACTCACTTCACCCAACAGTATACACGAAGTGATAAATTGCACGTTCTCATAATTACTAGCACTCAAGCGAACTGGCTTGAAACGTATCCGGGTGAATCTCGGTGAAAAAGACACCCTGGACACGTGGTTACCGGAAAAATCCTGTGAAAACCTGTCTTAGGGTTGCTACATCAGATTACGAGCATTATTTACCCTTAAAACGTGCACTGATCGCATAGTGAATTTCAAGTGCTTGAAGGAGCTTTTCGAATCCAAAACACATAAAATTTAAACACTCGTGAGCAATGAAGACGAGTCACCAACACAGAACATCTTCAAAACTAAGAAAAAAAATTAAGGAATATTGCTTTATAATCTATAATCTAGCAAAATAATAATCAACTAAATTGGAAAGTGGCAGTTTAGTAACCCCTAGCCTCTGAAATATCAAAGTTGCAGAAGCAGTAACTTGACTTCATTGCCCTGGTATGTAGAAACGTCACGAAGACCTCGTCAAATATTTTATAATGATTTAGGATAAATTCATTAGCATAAGGAAAACTAGCTAGCATTGAAGAAATAGGTACTAGACCGGCATTTAATTTGGTATGGAAAGCCAACTGACCTTATTATGAAAACTTTTTTCTTCCGACTTTGAATGCAGCAACCCTAGTCGCCCAGACAGGTACGAACACACGTTTTATTCAGCTGGCAATTTGATGGCTTTATGCGTTGAGTGAATGGAAATGTCTGTTTGTCGCAATTTCAATGCGAGAGTGTAGATTCGCATACTTTTTATGAAATGTGGAACGAGAATGTTAAGTACTCGTAGTTTTGCGGATACATTGAAGTTTGTTTGCTATGATTTCTATTTATTTAACTAAGTTTTTTCTGTAGACGTGGCCACCTATCGGTCTAGGTAGATAATCTACAAATTATTCATATTGATGAATGTTGACTATGAATGTTTTACTAGTTGTTAATTACTATTGCCGTAGTAAGTCTTTAAATCTAATATTCATTATAAGAATCAAAGTCCTCACTGAATAACTGGCATTTATTCCTATAGACTTGGGGCCCATTTCATAATCTCTGTCATTTTAAAGTGGCTTTATAGGGTTAACTTGCCACTGTCAAATTCTCGTCAACGAGAAGAGTGTCGTGTACTTAAGAAGAATAAAGTCCACGGAAAATTGCATCGCAAAAGTGTCTTAAATATTGCAACATGCAACATCCGAGTACAAAGAACACAAATCGTAACCTCCTAGCATGCGAATGACCAGAGGCATACGAATCACTGCACTACACACTCCCATTTATAATCACCGCATTGTATTTCACTAAAGCTGTGAAGTATTTCGTATTTGGAATTGTTTAAATTACCCCATAAATACATGTAAACGATTTGCAACAAAGAGATGTCGCTGTGAACGTCGCCGGACCAGACAATAAATCTACACGCGCAAACAAACAAGAAATAACTTTCACGGCTGAAAATATCAAATGTAAAATGTAAGTATCAAAATGTAGAATGTAAATTTAACTACCTAATACGGTCTTAAGCACAGAAGTGCGCCTTAAAATCGTGTTTATTCGGGATTTGAGTGGTGTTTTTATGTTGCGTCGCGCGATGGCAAATAAAAACGTCTGCTCGCGCTGCCTGTCTAGTTATGAATGGCCTATGAGCTATCCAACGAGACAGAGATAACTTACAGCTTATTAACGCAGATAGACCACATCCAACGCTCTAGTCATTGCCTAGACGCCTACTCTTTTACCGCTTAAGAAACAAAAAATGTCCGTTACAATCCCCTCAAAGTATAAATCCTCATTTAGTGGAATATCCATCAAAATCATCTCAAATCTTCTCTTTCGCTACCCCATTACACCTTTGCCTGATAATAATATACTACAACCTTGTCAAGTGTTATTCTATCAGAGCTGTATGTGTGAATCGACCTTAAGCCAGTAGCAAATTTCTTTCTAAAACTTTGATCTCAATATTTTTATCTATCTTTACATCCTGTATGTCTATGAACTAGTAATTTTAGTCTTATTTTATTATTTTATAGATTATAATTATTAGTATGATATCTAGCGTGCCTGGGGATCAAAGTCGTCAAGCTGTTTCAGTTTATTACTATAAGTTAATTTTATTCCTAATATACAAGCACCTATAAATGAATGTTCATACTTACTATTTGTAATATTTAAAGGTTAAAAAAAAGGTTAAATCGAGACTACGCGTGTGCCGTATCTGCGCGCCTACTCTATATATGAATTGTCTCCTAGGTGGCAGAGTATGGTTGGCAGTTTGTATGATATACGCGCGTCGTCGGCTTTATAGCTGCAACCTACTTATTTATAATTGTTATACAACCAGCGCACTTGAGCTCTCCACCGAACAGACATATAAGATTTTTTTTAGATATTGCATTGTTTTTAAATTCTCTTTGTTTCCTCTTATCTTTTTTCTAAAGTATTTTAATAAGAATAGATGTTAAGGTATAAAATTTCACTGAACTTTATATTTTTACAGCAAAACAATGGCTATAGCCTTTAATCATTATCTTGTTTTTTTAGTTTTAGAGGCTTTTAGAAACAATTGATCATATATCTTTTCACTCTAATATAGACGTAAAGACTAACGGCCGGTTTCAGAAAGCCCGATCAAAACTAACCGCATGTCAAGTCATTTCCTATCTCTATCTAATTTTATGTAATAGCTGAAATGGCGAGTGACTTGACATCCGATTAGTTTTGATCGAGCTTTAAGAAAACAATCTCCATATAGTATACAAAAAGTCTCAACTACAGATGTCTCACAATACTCCGAACATTTCCATCTTAAATTACAGTAAAAAGAGCTAAAGATATCTTCAATACGTTTCCCCGCAGATACCTATGCTAGGTCACAGACCAAGCTAGGCTGGTCTCGGTCCAAGGGTAGCGAGTAGCCGGCGAGGTCGCCACGGCCCATTGAGACCCCTCGCAGTGGCTCTAACTGCATCCTTTATTGCACGGATGAAGAATAGACTTTTGTTATTGCTTAGCTTAATGTACCTCTTAAATTGAGTTTTTATCTGATTGTAAGTAATGTTTACAGAGCTTGTTAGTTGTGGCGTAGCTCAGCGCACGTCATTTGTCTAGATAAGGATTTTTTAGTTTATAATTGAACTTTGTGTGAGATTCGTGAATATTTTTGTTTGTGCTTTTGATAGTAAAGTAATCTATGACAAATTCTGTGTATTTTTTAAGACAGGTAGTTGAGGTAAAGTTTTTTTGGTGTTTAATCAAAACTCATCCGTTTATGTAGCAGTTAAAAAAATTATATGCGATAGGTAAATCAAAAAATATGCTTTTAGAAGTCCCCAGTATTGAGAGGCAATCTCTAAGGGCTAAATGGGTGAGTTAGACTATTTTTATTCTTTTGACTAAAAGCTTAGCTCAAAAATGGAAAATAAAACAAAATGCCGTCAAAGGAAGAGTAGGTATTGCTGCAATAGCGTAGAAAAGCACACAAACTTCTAAAGCACATCAGCCACTCCACAAGTTGGGAGGTGAACATTTTCGCTTTTAATTTCTAAAACTCTGCCCGTCAATACTCAAATCGACCCAATAGGTCTCTCCTAACTCACCTCGTACCTAAAACAACTTTAACTCCCGGCTTTTCTCGAGGAAACCGATTAATTTTATTGCCCGAGCTAATTCTATCAAAGGCTCCTCTCTTTAATAGCGCCCAACAAAATAAGACCCTTAAAAACTAATGTTCAGCCTTAAGACCGCCGCAAATACCTCTTTGTGACTCCGAGCGGTACGGTAGCGAGACGTCTCCAAACCTGGCCAAGCTTCATTCACTCACATTTCACCACAATATAAAATGAACTTTATCCTACACTCATAAGATAGAAAATCTATTGATATTTTTAGTTATAAGAATGTGATACACTAAGGAGCACATGATCGATTGGTTTTCATAATCATAATTTTATAACTTTCAGCTGTTTTTTACCTACATTATTATTTTTCATATTAAAGTGACATGGTAAAGGTAAAATTCTGATCAGAAGTATTCCAGCTTATTCTGTGACTTGGCTATGCGGAATTTTCAGACAACCACCCTCCACGCAATTTCAGACTTTAGCCTCAATATATCAAGGTGCTTTTCAGATTGGTTCGAAACCTGTACATAAGGCGATGTACAATTCCGAGCAGATTAAAAAGTTGGAGTTCGTTCTTGCGATGTCATTGTAAGTAGAAAATGAGTTAAATAAGGCAATACATTTTAATTAGGGAGGGCCCTTTATTCCTTCGCGATAACTTGCCGTCTCTATTAATTGAATTTCATGTTTAATTAAGTCTCGGGCTCCGAGATAATCCAACCGCTGATCTCGGTACCTACCGGGACCCGATTTTAAGTTAAGTTTGGATGCGCGGGTTTTTTGGAGTTATTGGTGCCTTATTTTCATTTAAAATGGGACATTTACCACGATTGGTCAATAAATGTTTTAAATTAAAATAATGTTCGAAACCGGCTCTCATAGCTCAGTTGATAGTTGCTCTGCCTTCTGCGCTGTAGGCCGTGGGTTCAAGCCCCTAATAGAATAAACATTTGTGTTATGAACATAAAGTTCTGTCAAGGTGTAATAAATTATATTACAAGTGATTCGTCCCAAACTAAGATCTTGTGATGTCCGCTCAAGTCACATTCATGCCAAACACAACGTTTGGACTAGCTTCTGACTACTTCTTACTAACTTGGTATGATAACTCAAGTGTCAACTCAATTGGCCTATTTGTTGAACATGTTGAACAGATATTGGCTCCATCATCAAACCAGCACGCTGTCACCATTTTAAAACAACTAAGTACCTACCTAGTTTTGTTTCTAAAGCAATGTAAAAGACTCATAACTATAAACTCACAGGCATGGTAGACATGCACCTCAAATGCTTGGCACATAAGATAATCAGTAGCTTGACAGTCACAATAAATGTAAAGGTAATATTCTTTGTAAATCTTAACTTAAATCTTTTTATATTACCAATTATACGCCGTTTCAAGTACTTCTTGAGAAAATAAACGAAGGTAAAACAATCTTCAAGTTTTTAATCTTTTAAGCAATCGCCGGAGACTCGACACAAACCACTTATAGGGGGGATTATCTCACTACATTGAACTGAACACCGTCGGTTTGATTGCGCACATTTTTAAAAGGAACCCTGAATTTACCAACGTTTATGTACCTACGGCTTCAGAATAAAATGTAATGCTAATAATTAGAAAATATTATAAACAATCTTTCAGTAAAGATTGTTTATAATAATTATATTATCTTCTCTTCTTCTTTGAGAGATCGAAGGTTATGTCAACCGTTCCTAGGTATTGACCGTCGTGGGATTTTTCACTTTAATTTAATAAAAAAAATATGATTTATGTAGTGTAGCCTTGCCTTTGCCATGCATGTATATTAAATAAATGTGTGTTTTTGTTAAACATCATCCTAATAATTTTTTAAGACATGATAAGGCATGCTAGACTTAAAAATAGGATTTATTTACCAAATACCAATCGTTTGACATTCTATAGTAAAAACGCTTTTTTTTTCTACACAATTAGCTAATGTAACAAGCTGATATTAAGTGGTAACCATCACCTATAACAAAGCATTACCTCGTAAGTCACGCACGATAGGAACGTGCCCTGCGTCAATCAACTTGAGGCATACAGATGTTAAACTCATGTGCCTGTAATTACACCGGCAACCACACTCTTCAAACTGAAACACAGCGTTGCCTCTTGTCGGCAGAATAAGGCTTGGTCGTAGACTTCCCCGGACGAGCCCTTCGCAAAGAGCTCTACTACTCTAGTATGGCTGTAAAAATATTTAATTGATTACCTGACAAATTTAAAGAATTACCCTTAGCTACGAATATATTTAAACGACTTATCAAATGGTTGCTAATATTTTTTTTACAAATAATTTCTTTTCACATTTGAAATCAAAGTTAAAAGGTATTATATAAGTGAACCACAAGGCTTTTCTAACTGTTTAACTTGTACCAGATTTCTTTAAGTATTTACTAACTCCATAACCTTTATAAGTGCTCTTTGACATTTTACTTCTCAATCATAGTTACGGTTATTGTACCTTATCTTGCACTATTTAAGGGTAGGGCCGTCTTAAGGGTCAAATGGTCGTTAACTACCCTCTGTCCCAAGGAACACATAAATATGAATCATGTCTCGGTATCTAATGAAGGCCCTAATTGTGGATTAGTTTAGTTATTGCTCGATTTATTATAATCACGTTAGCGTTTGGAATTAATATTGTAGAAGCAGGAAATAAGAGGTTCTTATGCAAAGGTTTAGTTCTGTTTTTTTTTTTACGAAGGCGGAACTTAGAGCGAAAATATTTGTATAGTAGAATCCTGAGCATATGCGAGGGCTCCTTACAGAATATTTTTTTGCGAGGACTCCGAGCGAACCAGAAGAACGAATGCAGACTGCATTTCATAATTAATCATTATATCATCATCATATCTTCAAGTGAGTCGTGGCTGGTGGATCTCTTTAACGTATTAGTAGCAGTGTACGCAGCTGTTTTTCTAACATCTAGCATTTAAGAGTAGTAGAGCTCTTTGAGAAGGGTTCGTCCGGGGAAGTACTAAGTTGCTGTGTTTCGGTTTGAAGAGTGTGGTTGCCGGTGTAATTACAGGCACATGAGGCTTAACATCTGTATGCCTCAAGTTGATGGACGCAGGGCAGTGCATTGTAGGGCACATTCCTATTGTGCGTGACTTACGAGGCAATGCTTTGTTATAGGTGATGGTTACCACTTAACATCAGGTGGATCATCTGCTTGTTTCATCAGCTAGTTGTATAAAAAAAAAACTAGATTTACTGGCATTTAGCTTTAAAACTGTTTAATGTGATCCTTATGATTCAATTGAAGAAATAACTTTTGACTTTGACTTTGAGAGTATGTAAGTACTACTCGTATCTTGGTGGTTTTACTAAGTTTTTAAACTTTGCATAAATCTAAACTAAGTTTTTTTATAGTTGTGCATAATTTGTAACAGTGACGTCAGACGTTTCTCAGCAAGTTCCCTGCAAATGGCACCATGACTCGTGTCAAACAATGGCTCAGCGAAGCCGTGTCAGTGTTACCTAAGGGTTCAGTACACTGTGAAATCAATTAACGCGGACCGCGAGGGTCGCTCTTTTGTTTGGCCTCTTTGTTTCTCGTAGCTTGCTAGCGTAGCGTTCTTTTTAATTTTAGGGGATCGGTAACTAATGTTGTGTTAGATTTGCATAATACAAAAAAATATTTGGAATTGGAAAATAAAAACGGGAATGTAAATGTTACAAAATACTTTTTACTTGCTAAATCCTTTCTTTTCCTATAATAACATGTAAAATAAGCATTCATAATGGCAATCATATAGTGTGGTAAAATCAGACTACTACTTAGATTACCTACTAGTCTAGTTTTTTTCGCTTCATTATTGACTAAAAAACTTTTTACATGCATATAGGTAAGAACCAAGACGTAAGTCTGTTGCCTATTCTTCAAGGCTTACCTAGATTTGCTTCGTTAAAGTCACCTAGCTGTAAGAAGTTTCAATGTGATCTTTAAGATTTAACTGGATAAATACCTTTTCGCACATTAATGACGAACTAAAAAAAAGACGACCGGATTCGATAATCATTCACTCTCACTCTAAAACAGATCACTCGAGTGATAAACCAATGTTTACATAATTTATTAACTTTTTTGTGATCCGGTGCCGTAACTGTCAGTCCGCCATTTTGTTTTGCCTCGTGTGACGTTTACGAGGCGCTATCACTGAGGAAGCATTTAAGTGAAACGTAAAAATTTAATTACTTTTTAGTTGTAAATCAACAGATGAATGGTCTGGACTCTGGATGCTGTTGTCGCGTGATGCGGTGCAGCCGGCTCTTTGGACGGATTACTATTTAAGTGTTTGGGTACCAACTAACCTACCTTACTTACAAACGTTGAATTAGAACGTGGCAAAAAAACCCCTGTCACAGTTTTTTATAACCCATTGGTAAGATATTTATATTTTTAAAACGTCAATTGGTACCTAATATGCTACCGGAGAAACAATCAGAGAGATAAATATTTCTGGGTTTCAATTTAAGGGTTTGGGCGCTAGTGTAGTTACTAGCACGTTAGTGCAGTAACGACTTTACACTTCACTTGTAAAAGTGGTGGTCGCAGCAATGCCATGATACATTCTCTGTAGATTTTTTTACTCTCTCCATCTCTCTCTGTGGTCATAATTCTGTGAGGTAAAGCAATATATATGTATAATAATAGTTGCTATTAAAAGAATAATAATAAAAATAATCTGAGGGGATATCTGCTAACGCCTGGATTGAAGTCGAGTAGCTGTTTCAGTTTTTCAAGATCAGTAATGCTTTTGACTGTTTCTTGTATATATTTCAACGGTTCAGATTCTGTTCTACCATTCTAATTTTAGTTAAAATATTTCTTTACGAAACCTATCAACCCTCGATCGCCAAAATGCAAGAGTCCATTTACAATCTCAATTAAACGAACTGCCTAACAGTCTCATCTTCGAAGCATTGTCCAAGAAACTGTCCTCCAGGGGACAATATCCTCGGGCTACACAAGTATGCGGTGACCACACTTTATCAGTCACCCGATCCGATAGTGACCACGACACGCGATCATACCCGGACTGCACGTCTTGGGGGACGAGGGATTCTACCTATAAATAACTAGTGAAAGTCTATCTGTTTGTCTGTCTGGAAAGAACGGTGAAATCTATACCTAAAGAGTTTTGAAGAGTAGTAGAGCTCTTTGTGAAGGGCTTTTCTGCTGCGAGCAGCGTTGCCATGTTTCGGTTTGAAGAGTGTGGGTTGCCGGTGTAATTCCAGGCACATGAGGCTTAACATCTGTATGCCTCAAGTTGATGGACGCAGGGCAGTGCATCGTATGACACGTTCCTTTCGTGTGTGACTTGCGAGGCAATTCTTTGTTATAGGTGATGGGTCTTACTTACACTCAACATCAGGTGGGCCATCTGCTTGTTCCATGAGCTAGTTTATAAAAATAAAACTGAAAATTTTTCATGATGTCATGACAAGATTGATTACGTTACGAAAACTAGTTTGGATCAGAATTATATTTTTGCTATACCTAAGTACCTTTGTAAGGATATTCTCCAAAACTTGCGAGATTTCGATGACATTCAGTGAATTTATATCTTTTAAAAAGGTTGAGATGTGCGAGCGAGATGTGGTAACTTATCCCCACATCAAGATCAAGTAAATTTTATTCAATACAATAATTTATAAAAAAATAAAGAATAAAATAAAAACAGAGAAGCTTTTTATTAAGCTTTAGAGCTCTAATATTATAAAATCAAAACCTACTATTTTTTTTTTTAAATCTCAGCTCATCTCATCAATGCTGGAATTTGCATTAAAATTAAATGGCACTACATACTTTTTTGAGAATTTTAGACAGGCTTGTCCAGCGCCAAATTTTCAACATGATACAATAAAGTTAGACGCTCACAAGCAAATCCGGATGGAAAAACTAGTGTAGTTGCAAATCGCCATCTATCGGACACTGTCTCTAATTAACTGTTAACTGCTAAGTTTTATTGCCAGTTAGGGTTATCGCGTCTAAGTTTAAATTGTATGCCATATGGAGCGTTAGAGCTGCAGGCTTAGGGTCACATTTCTCGGATACGGTACCCTAAACTTGTGTTAAAATTGCGTAACGTGAGATATTACTGAATTTCATTACTACACTTTATTATGTATTTCCGTTTTGTTTGCGACTCACGAAACATCCATAATATAAAATAAACATTCAACAGATTTTTACGCAAAAAAATCTGTCAAATATTAGAAGCTTAGGTTACACTGCATCTTTATTATTCTTGTTGCTGGACCATAAACTTTCATGTGGAAAGTGTCTCGTAAGTAAAAAAAACAGTTTGTATTAGATAAATATAGGTGAAGCTGTTTTGACTTGAAAAAAACAATACCTCTGTTTTGTATATTAAATAAATGTATTTTTTCTCAAAAGCCGTTCTATCACCTCCTGGAATAAGGTTCAATCCTGAGATTTAAGAGGCATTATTCAAATTGTATACGTACTCCATTCGACTGAACAAATTCATGCAAATCGGCGTATTTGCAAAATGAACTCGTTTTAACAAAGACCTTTTAATAATAACAAGAAAGAATATAAATAAGATACGGTGACAACATCGGCCGCGGGGGTAGAATTTTTACGATACAAGTATAAATTGCTAGGCGTTTTCCTAATTGATTCAGTGATCTGAAATTATTTTTACAGTGCAGCTTAAACACAAAGTGACAAAGACAATTTTATACCGAAGTCTTTAAGGCTGTATGTGTATGTTGTTCATCTGTTTTTATAAAGTTTAATGAAGAAATACATTTATGTTTAACTTATTCGGACATAAGCTATTATATGGTTTTGCCTCCAAAGGTTGTCTGCAAGTTATCACTTTTAGCTATAAAACTGCCCATATGTACTTTGTGTTCTTTGGTTTCGTATATCAAGGTGTATAATAAGGTTATATACATATATTTATAAGAGTAGTTACTGAAACTGTCTAAATCTACGCTAATATTATAAAGAGGAAAGATTTGTATTTTTGTATGTTTGTATTTTTGTATGTAACGAATAGGCTCAAAAACTACTGGTCCGATTTCAAAAATTTTTTCACCATTAGAATGCTACATTATCCTTGAGTAACATAGGCTATATTATATTTTCAAAAAAATCAGGGATCCTTACTAAAACTTAAATAATGTAACCCAAGGTGGAAAACAAAAACCTTACATCGCGTGCGCTGCTAAAACTAATGATGATAGAACAAAATAATGTACCACGATTTTGTAGAACACGTCATCATCTACAAAAAATGTCGAGACAGCATATGTCTAACTATTATAGTTATGTCACAATAAGTGTTCTTTTATTATAAAAAAATTATTAAAATGCCGCCGCTAGAAAGGGGTCTTTATTTGTACCTTGGTATTAATCCTTATCCAAATAAATCATTTCATAATTAAGACGGTTTCAATACCTATAGATTATTTCTTAAATTTTTTAAATCGGACATTCCATTCAAAAGATATGACGAAATTAAAAATGGTAACGGGTCCACGGGTCACGCACGGGTTTTCGATTTCACTCATTCAAGGAGAAGAGCGTGCAAATGTATGAAAGTAGACGCGAGGCTCGAACCCACGATCTAAGTTTATCCTAAAATGTTCAAAAATATATGACCACCCATGCGAAGCTGGGACAGGCCGCTAGTTAATTATATAACTAACCAACTAAATAAACGTTCGCATAAGTAATAAAGATAGAACAATTTCTGAAGAAATCTACCTTAAAATATTTCCCTACTCGACAGCGCAGCGCCGAGGTATTTTCCTTCCAATTTAATCAAATCATGGAGTCCGTGTATTTTCTGAATCATTTGTTTTTAATTTAGCTCCGTCTTGCGTCGCGGCGCGTCGCGTCGCGTCGCGGGTTCCGGTGGGCTCGCCTACGCTTATTGATATTGAAGTTTTATTTTGTTGGGGAAATTGTATCTTATTTTCTAGTATTGCTTCATTATTGCTACTGTTTGCTGAGCAGTTTTCTCTAGCCTTATTTAAAACTAAGAACTCGTTAGAATCTTTGGTTAATGTGTAGAGCTATCTCTGTGTGAGCTCCAGCGGTTAAAACCTAACTGAACAAAATAAGTTATTCATCTAAAGTAAAAGTAAAAAAAAAGAAAATTTTAGTAATCGACTTCACAGACATATCTAAAAAATAATTTATTGACCAACAGTTTTGGTTTCAGAAATATCTTAACTTGAAATATGTATTAGAAATGTTCATACACTTTTGATGTTTACGTTGTTTGTGATGGATTGAAGAAAATTTGGTTAGAAACATTGTCAAAAAGTATGTTTCCGCCCGGGATCGAACCGGGGGCCTTCTGCGTGTTAGGCAGATGTGATAACCGCTACACCACGGAAACGATGTTAGCGAGCGCCGAAATAAGCAACACATTTACTTCGCCACACTACCTGGTGACGTGCTCGAGAGAAAGTTCATCCAAAATTAAACACGTAACAATTACCTTATCTTATCACAGTCCAATACGTACCTACCAGTTATAAATTAATAAATATTGCTCCAGGCTTATGATATTACCAACCTGCATACGTACCTACTCAGATAATAAGTAACAAAAACTACTTACCGTAGTACAGTCAGCTACATAAATGGATAAACATTGCTGGTTTTTTAAGTTAAATTATTCTTAAAACAGCACACTGGTTAAAACTTAAATAAAAAATACCTGCCGACCCATACCCATTTCTTATCTTAGTCAGCGGTAGCTAATGAAAATCTGAAATAGTTGATCTAACCCTGTCGCTGACTGTACCACACAAACGGAACAAATATTTGTAGATCTCGCAATCTTTGTCCCATTAACAGAATCGAATCTGCATCTCAGCCACCAGTAACTCTTACAGCTACCATAAACTGTTCCACATCAAGTGGGCCCATTATTTGTGAAATTACTTTCTCCTTTAAAAAAGTATCATTTTAAGGTTTATAGGTCTCTCCCAAACAATCGACCTTAAGCTACCCCCATACAAGGGTAGGAAGGGGGGGGGGGGTTAATGATGCTTTATGCTCTGATATATTATCATATTAACGGGGCTCTGGGGCGCGACGGTAATGGTATTAGATGGCCACCTTAAGATGAGGTGCTTAATTACCGAGAACTTAACTTAGTTACCGTTTTAGAGTAGTTTCTGTTTGTTTACCTGGCATTGTGTGCTAAATGCAATATTTGTAAGTTCGTCAGAATACCAACTGGAAAATGTATGTGCCAAGTGATTTGGACGTACCTCTGACTGCCCTCTTAGACATAAATAGATAACTCTTTATTGTTCACCACACAGAAACATGTACAAGGTTAAAGCATACATTTAAACATCCCTCTATATCAGTCCCAGGCACGGTAGATATCTTTGGTACCAAGTACTTACACAAGATTCTTTGAAGATTTTTAAGGGGAGTGATAATCAGAAAAAACATCAGCTTCGTGACTTTAATCCCTAATAGACACGGTAGATTTCCTCAATACCAACTTAAGATTCTTTGATGATGTGTAAGAGAGTTAGTCAGAGGTACGTCCAAATACACATTTTATTACAAGTTTTTTTTATACAACTAGCGGGTGAAACAAGCAGTTGGCCCACCTGATGTTAAGTAGTAACCACACCAAAGCATTGCCTCGCAAGTCACGCACGATAGGAACGTGCTCCACGATGCACTGCCCTGCGTCCATCGACTTGAGGCATACAGATGTTAAGACTCGTGTGCCTGTAATTACACCGGCAGCCAGACTCTTCTAACCGAACACAGCAACGCTGTTTAGCGGCAGAAAAAGGCGTGGTGATAGTACTTCCCCGGACAAGCCCTTCACAAAGAGCTCTGCTAACTCTTAAAACAAGTCTTGTAAACTGTACGTTTAAAGGATGGGTAACAGAATGGTAAAATACCTTTATATTCATTATTATATTCGCGTCTTAATAACCGCATAATTTGGAAATTATCCAACAAACTCCGTATGTATTTCACCAACTTACTTAAAAATAGAATTTGTTGTTCTTGTGTGAAAACATTCTAAAATGCCCTTTTGTTGTGTGAGTACCCACACAATCTACGGGAGGTTTATAGGGTATTTACAATATTTATTCGACAGTGGTACTGGTTTATATTGTTAAATAAATAAAAAAGCAAAAGGTCTTTTTATATTCTACTTGTTGTGTAGAACAAGCATAGAATGCCCACCTCATGTTAAGTGGTAACCATCCCCTACGATGCATCCCTGCGTCCATCAACTTGGGGTATATGTTAAGCCTCATGTGCCTGTAATTTCACTGGCAATAATATTCTTAAAACCTAAATCACAGCATTGCTGCTTGGTGGTAGAAATAAGCAAGAAAAGGATTTATAGCTATGGTTAGGTACACTTTCTGTACAACAAAAATTATTTAGCACTTCATAGTGCCAACTAGTCCTCTGGGTATACTTACTTAAGTTACTGTACCTCAAAGAAAGTTAAATTATATTTCTCATTCCCAAATAGTTTCAAATCTCGAAACATCCATTTAACTGAGAGTGGGAATAATAACCAGCTCACCCCAGTTCAGGTGAACTACAACGGGGTGATATATCAAAGTTTGCAACTTAACCGACTTCGAGGTGCGAGGGTATGAGTTATGTCCACCGCATACCACTTGTGGAAAAACTTAAGGCATAAGAAATAGCGTATCCGTATTCAGAGTTTTTTTTCTCGAGGTGGAGAGTAATTACATGGTTATACTGATTATTTTATAGCTAAACCAACTACGATGAGGTTTCACTGATGTGTAGACGAGAATTTCAAAAAAGTTCAAGATCAGATGAATAATTAAAAGGTAGGTAAGTATTTACAAAGTTTTGGTATAAGTACTTTAAATTTTTATTCAATAATTATTCGTTTTCTTTTAGATTTTTGAATAATGGACATTCGGAACTTGATTTAATTTTATTTATTTATTAATTCAGACAACTTTGGTCCATATTTTGTTCGTAAACTTACAGGCTAACTTATTTTCTACGTTAGTATTTCTAAAAAAATAGGGTAAAAGTAAGTAGACTCAAAATCAATTATATCGAGTAAAATTCGTGACTTTCATTAGGTACTCGACCCCATAGTCTCATATTCCTTCAGCGCTGTATGCCGTGGGTTTGATCCCCACACAGAACAAACATGTGTTTGTTATACATTGATATTCATACTCATAATTGTACTTATGTAGGTATGTACAAGCTTTGTTTGCTCTGAGAAAATCCTCCAATATTTATTTATACTTTTCTTATATCATAGCGAGTAAATCGGCTCGATTTCCCTCGCTGCCTGATTCTATTAATCTCGGTACGCCCTCGCTTGGACCACTCCGCTCGGTACGAAACGCATTTATCGCGGGTCGAGGTGTCGCTGTAATTGAGTTACCGCCGAGGACTACTACAACTCGCGACAACTACTGTACACTGCTTCTAGTTTTGGTGTGATTGTTATATTTGGGGACATTTTCATAATTATACGCGATAATGTAATAGCTAAGTTTGACTCTATACCTACCATGTTTAAAAGTTATATTGCGTTGTATAGTTGGAATTTTATAGTTTGGATTTAAGAAATTAGGTCTACGGAAGCACTGGTGGTCTGGTGGGAGAGACCCCGCTTTATGGTCGTAAGGTTATTTACATAATATATATAATAATATCAAGCTAAAATATTATCTTGGTTCTTATAAATTTTCTAATACCTATAGGTACTTGTCTTAGACGAAGTAAGAACTTGCTGAAAAAAGGACATAGTCATAATCACAACCAGGTAATGTTGCTTACCTAGAAATTTTGCAAATAGTCATTTGTCAACTTAGGTCTTCTACAAACAATTATTTTCGCAGCTACGACGTTTGGCCTACCTAAACATTTTACAATTAAGTTCAGTCGTTTTACAGTCAAGACGTTTTGTATACATAGGATTTTTTCTATCCAGACATTGTGCTCACACAGACGTTTTACAATCCAGACCATACGAACCTGTCCGTTCGGTTGTGCACCGACAGTGCTCTCAAATTTTAACAGAGGCGATGGTTGTCAACATATCGTATGGAATAACAACTAGGTCCTGCAGACTGTATGGGTTTGTAATAAACGTAATTGGACGTACCTCTCCTCCCTCCTTAGAAATCCTCAACGAATCTTGAGTTGGTACTTGGTACACGTCACGTACAGTCAATCACATTATTCTGATGGAAATGTATACCTCATTTTGACACATTTTGATATATACATCATTTAAAAACGTAGAATTAGTGTAGCGTCTTTAGAGCAATCTTATGTTTACATTATTTAGAAAAGTTGAAACTGTATACTTATAGGCTCACGTAACACCTTGCGTAAACACGAATAAATCTCCTCTGAAGCGTCCTAAAGCATGTTTTGGAGCCCCCCGGTGCGCCGCCGGACACGATAGTTATCAATACGGATTATCCGTAGTCCACGTGACCACGGCAACATGCAACGAACCAGTAGATGATCTTAATAACCGTGAGCTTTCAAACCCAGTCACTTGATCCCTGCTAGTGCAAAACGGTAAATTAATACAATAATATGAAAAATTCAAAGTAAATTGCAACATTTGATCTCTGCCTTCTGTGCCGTAGGCCATGGGTTCGATCCCCACCGAGAACAAACATTTGTGTGATGAACATAGATGTTTGTTCCATGCCTGGGTGTTATATAATATTACATATATGTATTTACAAAAAAAAAGTATTTATGTAGTATATCAGCTATCTGGTTCCCATATCACAAGCTTTGGCTTAGTTTGGGGCGAGATAGCTGTGTGGAATGTCCACCAATATTTATTTATTTATTTATTATTTGCTGACCTGCTGACAATCGGTCATTGCCTATACTTATGATTAAGTTTGAATTTGAGTAGCAGTCTGAAAACATCTTTAAACCCTGTTTTAATTAGGAGGTTCTTTATCGTTTTAAGAAAGTATAAGTAGGCGATGCTTAGTTCATGCGAGGTCCACAGCTAAGCATATCCCATTATCTCCAAAGCAAAATATTTGAAACCATGTCCATCATCTTCAATTTTAAATCAAAATACTAAAAAAATACTTACCGTTGTTAAAAATTTCATTATTTTTTTAAACATCGTGTTACTAAGAGAGACTATTCAGCATTTTGATTTTTTAGAGTGAGCCGTCACGTCCTGTATCACTACCGACACTAAAATATAGATTCTGTAGTATCCTTGTACTGTGTTGGTGTTGTACTGCTCACAGGCATACTGTGTAGTCACGTGACTACTTATTCTGTGTCTCCGCAGGCTGCTCACCTCAACAGGGGGCGGAAAAACGACGGACGTGACGTAGCATACTGATACAACTTGTTTTGTTCATGACTGTACCGAATTGACAGGATACATGAAAACAAAGAAAATATGGATACGAGGAAGTAAATAGGGTATTTTATGCATTGTTTCTTATTGGTTTAATTTAGTCGCGGCAGTAAAAATACAGTTTATGTTGCATAATATCTACATTTATGTGATAAACATTGATGATTGCTTTGTATCAGGGTGTTAAATTACATGTTTTATGATTCCCTAAATACAGGGTAGGTCTCTCAAAACGAACAAAAACAAAAAAAAGGCTTAGCAACGCGCTTGTGATACATAACTCTGGTGCTACAATTGTATACAACTAAATTGTATAACAAAATGTCTTAACTTCACTATTTGAGCCTCATAGTAAATGCCTTGCTAAGTGGCAGTGAATCTGATTAAGAAACTTAGCTTTACTATATTACAATTTAACATTATCAAGAATAGTTTCTATTAAATACAATTACGATAAAAAGTTCCCCGAGCCTGGTTAATATCTAACGGGCAGTTAACAGTCGGTGCTGGGTATCCGGGCAGTTTACGACACTTGGAGTTCTGAAGGTGGGCCCGGGCCCATTATTGATTGATTTGTTTTATGGCCCAGAGTGAGTGGCGCAGTTCGGAAGTTAGATATTGATGACTTTTGATGTTGGGATGTTGGTAATGTATAATTTCATACAATATAGAAATGAAATAGTTCGAATAGAGTATTTTAGTGATACAACTCTGATTTCATATTATAAACGTAAAACTATAGATGTCAATAGTTACTGTTTTAACAATGATTTTCTTTTGAGGGATATTTTATGAGGTAAGTCGCTAGCAAAGAAGAAAGTCATTAGTCTATTACGTGACTTTCGCTTGACTTACACTTATAAATAAAAATACTTCTCAACAAAGTAGGTAACATATTATGTATTTTTGATTTGAATAAATGACCTCGACATTTGAGGTGACTTAAAGTCCTTCCGTTACACTATTTTGAAAGAATTAGCGACACGACAAGCACAAAACATAATATTGGTATTTATTATGTTACAAGTATTGTTGCATACAGCAAATCTAATGATTTCATTTCATTTCTCAATTCTAGAGCATTAATCATAAAAAAATACGTTTTTATTAAAACAGCAAAAAGTATGTTTCCGCCCGGGATCGAACCGGGGGCCTTCTGCGTGTTAGGCAGATGTGATAACCGCTACACCACGGAAACTATACAAACCAGCTCCAAGTTTTGGAATAAGTTGTTTAATTGACTATACGTACTCATTTCGAATTATCTTGGTGCAATAAATAATTGTAGTCGGTTACAAATAACAAGTGGCAATAAAAATATGGTGATACCCTTATCTAGCATAGTTATTCAAACAGTACTTACCTAATAATATTATTAAAAACTATCTCTAGATCGATTGCAAGGGTTTGCAGATAGCTCAACTGTTTCATGTGTATATTGTAAATGTTTGTAATTTTCTTAGTTAATATTTTTTTAAATAAAGTTTACTTAAATAATAGCAATCAAAAAGAAATTTCGGTGATCTGTGCGGTAATACAAATGTTCGAGACAGAAATAACCGCTGAACAGGTTGGCTATCTGGTTGTCCTGATGAAATCTATATTCACCTTTTAATTTATCCCGTCATTTTTTCTCATAAAAAAAAAACAAAAGTAATACAGGTATTGTTAAATATTGTTCCAACTCTGTTCTGCTCCAAATGTCAAACAGACTTTGCTCTAAATAAACATAAAAAATAGTTTTAGCTAGTTATCAGAGAGCTATAATCTTATGAGGAAGCCTCGATTTTCAGCAACTTTGTTATTTAGTATAAAATACCCAATAATAATGAAGATCAACTTCAATAATTAAGGTCAGCATTGAAACTATGAAAACAGAATAATCTCTTAGTTTATGATCAGCGTTGAATAAAATCACCATTTCCGAGCACATGCCCAAGTGTCAATCTGCAGAGAACGAATAAAACTTTTTATTTCAGCAATAAGACCGCCCCTCGGATATGATTACGTTAATGACAGAACTTAATCAGATGTCGTCAAATTAAGTAATTAATTTAGGATAATGGAATTGGTTTATGTAATGGCCGCGGGAGATTTAATGAGGATTCTTTTCAGATAAGTAAAGATTGTTAAGGGCGAAAACTTTTTAATTACATAATTGAAAAATAATCGTTAAATTGAGCACATTCAACTTTAATTAAACTTCGTATGACATAATAGACAATGATTTATTCGCCACAAGATACCGCATAATTATACAAATTCAAAATTCTAAATCAATTTATTAATAATAACTTTACAATATTACGGACCGCGTCGAATGCATTAAACTAGCTAAGTGAAAACTATTAATAAATATTAAATTATTGAGATCATATAAAATAAAAACTTAGTAGCAAGAAACATAATTACACAATCAACATTCATAAAAATCAAAACAATAAAATTAAATAATATAACCAATAAACATCTGCAAGTAAAATTAAACTAAGAACGTATTAAAAATAAAAGATATAAGTAAGTATTGCACAAAATCGTTACCTATGTTATTGAGGGACAGTACCTACTGTTATTAAAACTAAAACTATACGATTAGGCATAAGAATTTAGGCAAGTACGTACAAGAAAAAAAAGAGATTTAAATAGACATAAATAAAGCAGGAAAAGTTTGCCAAAAAAAAAACAATTTAACAAACAAAATAATTATGTATCTATTTGTAAAATAAAACAAACCTGTAAAACAGTAACATAATATTAACCATGTAGTAGCATTATATCTTTTGTGGCAATGGCTCAGAATACACTTGCAATTAAATTATAAGAGAAAAATATTCCTTATGCAACACAACTTTCACCTGAAACTTTTTGGTATCACAAAATATCTACTCAGAGTCATCGTTTCCGTGGTGTAGCGGTTATCACATCTGCCTAACACGCAGAAGGTCCCCGGTTCGATCCCGGGCGGAAACATACTTTTTTTACTTTCAATACAAGTCACTCTCCTTTTTTCCTTACTTTTTATGTTATATGAGTACAAAAAAGTCACCACAAACCTCTCAACTTTTTTTTGTTTCTGCATTTTTATGTAATATTAATCCCTATAAGTAAATAGAGATAAATATCTACTGAATCACAGTAACATAATGTTCATTGTGAGCCCGAGAGCTACAAATTGCACAGCATCCATAAACCAATCAACCGCAACTCTCACACGTCTGATCAATCCGAGCCTCTTCCTGCCCACTACACTGTCGCTAATGACTAATTACGCTTGTACAATCCCTGCTGTACACCGTGGCACTTGTACCGCTGAGTCGATCATCCGTGTATGCGATTTTCGACCTAGAAGACTCCGTAGTTTGGTCGGGAATGTTTGAGGTAGGAGAAGGTTAAGACGTTTCGCTTCGAGGGTGGATTGAAGCACGCTCATTAGGTATTTAGTGCCATTGTCTGATACAAGCTTTTCAATTTGAGTCGTAGCATTCTAGTTTTAAGGTTGGTTTTTCAGAGTCGCTGTGGGAGGGAGTTAGGTCCTCAATACAGTCTAGATAGGTAAGGCTTCCTGAGGAAAGATATCGCCACGTAATGAGTTGAGTGGCATTCAAAACATCATTATCTTCGTTCGCCGCAAGAGCCCGGAGCGAGCTTCTGTTACTAGTAAAAGTTTATTGTTATTGTAAAGTTTGAGGGAAATGTAATAAAATAATTGGCATTGGCAAAGGTTTTTGTATTTTCTGGAATTCAGTGATATCATCGCTACTGAGTTTTGATGTATGTAGTAGTCTTTTTTATACGTTATACGCCATTACCTACATGAAAATAAGGCTGTTCTCTCACGTTACTTATTCTGTTTCTTGTTTTCCGTCTAAAGTTAAATTTTTTCAGGTAAATAAATAAAGTAAATAGGTAGGTAAATAAATAACGGCATTTTGTTGAGGAATCCCTCTCGTGCCTTGCGAAGCAAGCAAAAACATGCCATTGAAGTCAAGTCAGAACACATCATAGCAACTATTTATAATACCTTGGTTTTAGTGGCACCTGAAAGAAATACGTGGGACGAGGTTACGTCGGACCATCTAGTAGGCTTACCTGATCCCGGCGTTGTAAGGGTTGTGGGATGTCTGTGGATGGAGATGGCTCAGAATACACTTGCAATTAAATTATAAGAGAAAAATATTCCTTATGCAACACAACTTTCACCTGAAACTTTTTGGTATCACAAAATATCTACTCAGAGTCATCGTTTCCGTGGTGTAGCGGTTATCACATCTGCCTAACACGCAGAAGGTCCCCGGTTCGATCCCGGGCGGAAACATACTTTTTTTACTTTCAATACAAGTCACTCTCCTTTTTTCCTTACTTTTTATGTTATATGAGTACAAAAAAGTCACCACAAACCTCTCAACTTTTTTTTGTTTCTGCATTTTTATGTAATATTAATCCCTATAAGTAAATAGAGATAAATATCTACTGAATCACAGTAACATAATGTTCATTGTGAGCCCGAGAGCTACAAATTGCACAGCATCCATAAACCAATCAACCGCAACTCTCACACGTCTGATCAATCCGAGCCTCTTCCTGCCCACTACACTGTCGCTAATGACTAATTACGCTTGTACAATCCCTGCTGTACACCGTGGCACTTGTACCGCTGAGTCGATCATCCGTGTATGCGATTTTCGACCTAGAAGACTCCGTAGTTTGGTCGGGAATGTTTGAGGTAGGAGAAGGTTAAGACGTTTCGCTTCGAGGGTGGATTGAAGCACGCTCATTAGGTATTTAGTGCCATTGTCTGATACAAGCTTTTCAATTTGAGTCGTAGCATTCTAGTTTTAAGGTTGGTTTTTCAGAGTCGCTGTGGGAGGGAGTTAGGTCCTCAATACAGTCTAGATAGGTAAGGCTTCCTGAGGAAAGATATCGCCACGTAATGAGTTGAGTGGCATTCAAAACATCATTATCTTCGTTCGCCGCAAGAGCCCGGAGCGAGCTTCTGTTACTAGTAAAAGTTTATTGTTATTGTAAAGTTTGAGGGAAATGTAATAAAATAATTGGCATTGGCAAAGGTTTTTGTATTTTCTGGAATTCAGTGATATCATCGCTACTGAGTTTTGATGTATGTAGTAGTCTTTTTTATACGTTATACGCCATTACCTACATGAAAATAAGGCTGTTCTCTCACGTTACTTATTCTGTTTCTTGTTTTCCGTCTAAAGTTAAATTTTTTCAGGTAAATAAATAAAGTAAATAGGTAGGTAAATAAATAACGGCATTTTGTTGAGGAATCCCTCTCGTGCCTTGCGAAGCAAGCAAAAACATGCCATTGAAGTCAAGTCAGAACACATCATAGCAACTATTTATAATACCTTGGTTTTAGTGGCACCTGAAAGAAATACGTGGGACGAGGTTACGTCGGACCATCTAGTAGGCTTACCTGATCCCGGCGTTGTAAGGGTTGTGGGATGTCTGTGGATGGAGATGGCTCAGAATCGTTCTTCCTGAAAGTATATAGGGCCTATGTCCAGAAGTGGACTTCCCCACGCTGATGATGATGAGATATTAGTAGGCTTGGATGAACGCATTACTGCACTAATCTATGGCACAATGCTAATTCCCAAGTTAAGCTAGTGTTGTGCAACCTAATCACTGACATCGATACTAGTGTTGTGCGATAGATACCTATCGTCTGAGACGTAACGTCGTTAGCTCGGACCCAACTTACTATCGAGTTAGGTGGAAAGCTGATTTTGAAAGCAACTCGGTTATAGGGTTATGGTGAAACGTAGCGTAGTGCAACGTAAACAAACTTTGATCGCTTTAGTTCTCATAAATTGAATTTATTCACTCCTTACTATTGCCTACTATTACATGTACCTGCGGGTAAATTAATAATAGATGTAATAACTTGCATAAATAGTGTTCAGTACTTCGAGTCCGAGTTTTTTTCTTTTGGTTCTGTTTCTGGGTTTTGTATAGAGCCTCGATAGTTCTCAGCACGTCCGATACATGCGCTTGTCGAGTCTTCATACACAAAATCCAGTCTGACAATACAGAAAACAAAAAATCAAAACAATAGGTACTCAGAATTCGGATGAAATAACTAATCTAGAATTGTGAACCTGCTAGGGTATAATCTAGTTAGAAACCACAGACGCGTCATATCACTTTCAAAACGATGAATCTTAAGTTGGTACTTCTCAAAAACGACAACTACTAAGTAGTATCAGTAAGTGCGGTATTCTATCATCGTATCTCGTTTTACCTACTCAAGCCTTTACCTCTGAAACTGTTTGGTATGCAGAGGAACTTTTTGACATAAAACTTGCTCACATTGTACTCAACAGAAAAACCAAACACAGAAAACCATGATTACATTTATTGTCACCCTTCCAAATAAAAACATAATCCACATTTTTGAACCACAGCATCTCAAATTCACAAACAACTCGATGATTGGCTCCTCAAAATTGAGAGCAATTGAATGTCCTCAAAGGTTTCAAGATTAAAAGATTACAAAGTAGAATTGACTCCACCAGAGGCGGAGGGCTCGTAAGGAAAGTGGCGAATTAAGTAATTGTATGAAAGTGTTCGAAGGGGACTGTGGTGCTTACCTTGAAAACTCTGGTGCGGGATTCTTTATCTTGAATTTGTAGAAATTCTTTAGTTGTATTCATTACAAAAAAAAACAATTCGAAACGAGATGAATTTTGCATGTGTTTCTAGGTATTTTTAATTCCGTTAATGAAATTTCTCTACTACATAGAGGAAAGTCGAATTTAATTAAATAAATAAATAAATATTGTTGGACTTTTCACACAGCACTATCTAGCCCCAAACTAAGCCAAAGCTTGTAATATGGGAACCAGATAGCTGATATAATACATATATATATATATTTTGTAAATACATACCTTCTTATAATAAAATATGACACCCAGACAGAGAACAACCATCTATGTTCATCACACAAATGTTTGTTCTCGGTGGGGATCGAACCCACGACCTACGGCGCAGAAGGCAGAGCTATTACTAACTGAGCCGTGAAGGCTGTCAAATTTGCCGATTGAGTAGTAATGACGATCTGCGAAATATAGCTGGCAAACTATGGATGTTAAAATGGTAAAATATGTACTTATATTATTAGTACAAAGTAAGCGATTGGAAAATAGTTTTAAGATATATTTAATTAATAATACCTATTTAATTTATAATTTTTCATGTTTATTCATACTATTTTTTTATAAACACATTTTATGTGTGACACAAATCATTTATTTGTATGATTATAAATGATTTGTTTAATGTATATTTTTGTTTTGAGTTTTCTAAGCGGAGTTTCGTAGTTTTTTTGCCGATTTTTTGGTGACTGTGACGTTTCGAATCTACGAGTACCTATGTGGGGATGTAGGTAAGTATTGAGAATAAAATATTCCTATCAGCGTACCCTCATTTGGCAGATGTTCCATCAGCTCAGGCTCTCTGCATGATTAGAGAAGGTCATAATATGGAGTTCAGCCTTTATGTGCGACGCCATGGCTGCGGACGTGAGGGGCTTACTACTGCCCTTCTTAGCGACGAATGAAGTATTCCTAGTTAAAGAAATGTGGGGAAAAGTAGACTATATGCAGGAAAGTGATCTCATCAACCTATTGACAACCTTCTGCACACAAGCATAGAAATTAAATTTAATAACACAATCATACACGCCTAATTCCCATAAGGATATGCGGAGATCATGGATTTCCACTTCCTACGATCCTGACATACCTACCTCTTTCACTTCATCTGGCCTTTCTCTAAAACTAATTAATATTTATGTGCGAAATGCCAGTGCTCTTAAACGGTGAAGGAAAACATCGTGAGAAAACCAGTTAGTATTGTAACAGCGGCGATGGCCTTGCAACCTATCACGTATGGAGTACCAACTACTGCAAAATGTGGGTATGTGTCAAATGTAGTGTTTGGACGTACCTCTGACTACCCCCCTTAGACGTAATCAAAAGAATCTGGAGTTAGTACCTACTTTGTACTAAGATATCTGAGGGGATATCTACCGTGCCTGGGAATCAAAGTCGTGAAACTGTTTCAGTTTTCAGTTTAATTAATATTTTATAAAAAGTTATCACGTCTTATTTGTGTTAGGTACGAGTATGCTCTTATAACTAAATTTCAGGTTGCATAAACCTATAACCTGACAATGCATACTATTGCACATTGGTATACCAATGTGCAATAGTATGTCAGGTCATTCTTGTCATTTAAAAGTTGCAAATGGTTGCTTATCAGCAATTTCTCAAGGATTAGTATGCATAATCCATACAGTTACCCATAACATCTCCATGCAAATGTTGACAAACAGCCGCACGAATTTTCAAACGCACAATATACTTTTATGGGCTCAGGGAAAGTAGTATTCACAGCAGCACTTAAATACTGAAGTTTAGACTCTGTTCTTCAGAATCTAAGGTCCATTACCGCGTTTAAAGTGTACGGTTAGACATAACCCTATTGCTGAAATTGTTGATTTGAATATGAGTCGTATACCGTTGAAATAGAGGTGATTTGATACGTGAGATATGTAAGGTGTTTTGGAGATATTGTTTCGCGTGTTTTATGAGGTGGGTCGAGATTTCACGGGGTTTCTTGTCGTTGAGTGTTGCCTTGAGAGGTGAGGTTTGATTGTCTGTAAGTCATGACCCGCTGTTTTGTTTATGATTGTGTGTTTTGTATTCTTTATTTTTGAAATAGGAACACTTGTTTCCAATGGGCTTTTTATGTGCGGATACATTTATCGCTTTTAGCTAGACCTCTTGACGTGACTCTCTAACTTGAAAGTTAAAGAGGTGACGGGCAGGTTATATTATAGCTGGTAGAAATGGCAATAAATAATCTAAGGCAAAAACCAATACAATATCATTCTCGTTTTTTACACTTGCGCGTACAAATATACTATAGTAATATGACACTAAATTATCTACTTATTTTAGCAAAAGTATCCCTAAGTTTTTGACCTGTCAAGTTTGGCTGGGAAAAATACAGTCTAGCTAATGCTAATTTGTTTGGGGCAATAAGGAATAAAAAAATATATATGTGGATGCAAAATCAGTTTTTTTAAGTGTTGTTTATATTTTCTCGTCTATTACCCTTCTATCGATAAACCCGCTAACAAAACAGCGTGTACGGGCATTCCCCCGTGTTTACACAAGGGTTCCATTAGCCGTGTCCAGCGTCCGGCTGTCGCGCCTGTCCTCAAAACATATTCTTTCAAAAAGTTACTGCTTGTGGCTCTCAAAGTTTTTCTTTTTGGTAGGGTCTTGGGTTTCAAGCGTAGGTACCTACTTAGTAACTTCTGCTTATTTTATACTTATAGAAGTTCTCTTCTGGGCTAAGCACAGAATAGGTAACCAATAATGATTTATTTGGTAAGCATATTACACGTTATGATACAAATTTAATAATAGGTTAAGAACCTCACACACAAAAATAATAATAAAAAAAATACAGTCACTATTAAAAATTCAAATAAAATAGTTTTAATCTAAATAAGTTCAATCTTAAAAAGATAAATCAATTATTAAAATACATCCGTAAAATAATGTTATTTATCTTGGGTAAAAAAACAAGACTACAAGTTATTTAGTGAGTTTCAACTCACTAAATATACCTATATAAAATAAACGAGGAGAAATATAATATTCAATTTATCAGTAAAATCTAAATTATAATCTACTACTGCTAAAACTTCTCAGATCATGTCATGCCCAAGATAAAATTGACCTAGATCATAAAACGTTATTACGTGTCTATCAATACAGCCATAAATATTGATACGTAATCAAAAACGTGCGCCTAAACTGGATTACTTTCACTCACGCCATCGGGGCCGCAGGTGTGAGCATATGAAGCGTAATTTGGTATAAGCCAACATCGTTTCCGTGGTGTAGCGGTTATCACATCTGCCTAACACGCAGAAGGCCCCCGGTTCGATCCCGGGCGGAAACATACTTTTTTCCACCAGAGTTGATATAAAGTATTTTTTTATATTTTTTTTAAGTACTACACTGATTTATGGATTTTTTTGCCCTTCTTTATAATATAAAAATAAAGTAACCTTCTTCATGGACCCTACCACAAACTTTGACAAACACTTGTCAAGTGCCCTAGCAAATTTCCCTGGCAACTCCAGCAAGGAATAACGCAAAATAAACAAAGTGTTATTGTAGCTTATTTTCATAAGTTAATAGTAGAAAGCCTGCGATAACACTGTTTCGGACAGACAGGACTTTTTTATTATTATATTATATTTATGTAAATATAAGATGGACAAGACGTGGATTCTGTGCGAGGTCAGAGCAGTAGTTTGCTATATTTCGCAAATGAACTAAATGTACTGAATGACCAGTTGTACATGTACTTGTGGAGATTGGCATCTGTCTTGGAGATTTGCCTTGTCTGGTCGAGAAATATGAACAATTTTGATATGGATCCCGGTGATATAATGTCGAATAAAATATTCAAAGATGTTTAGTAATGATAACCAAATCATGTGTCTTTTTTATACTAGTTATCTGTAGGTCTTACTTCATCAAGATCTGATGATCCGCAGACTGGGACCTGGTGACCTGTAATACAGGTACGAACCTGCATCAGGCACCAGTCTTTCACAAAGTCGAACATCTCATAATCTTGTTGCCATAAGACCTAAGCTATAAATACTGCTTTTTAATTATTAAACTGAAACAGCTTTACGAATTTGATCCCCAGGCACAGTAGATATCCCCTCAGATCTCTTGGTACCAAGTATGACTTTCGGAATTTTTTAAAGACGTCTAAGTGGGGTAGTCTGAGGTATGTCCAAACATTACATTTGGTACATACCCACATTGTGCAGTAGTTAGTATTCCATTAAGCTTTTCAATATAGTGAAAGATAATAAAATGCTCTTTACTTTATGTACTTACTTTAATATTATCGGAAGTTCGATAATCCATGCCATTCCACAGGATTTCACTTTCGAAGGTGGCCATTCGGCTGATCCGCCTCAACGGCTAAATCACGATCCGCTTATTTATTCCAGTATTTATTTACTCGCACGCGACAATTTACATATAAGACCCAATTCAATTCCGAGGCTCACGGTATTCGCAAAGATTAAGGCTGCTAGCCGGGGAGGTTCTACTACTAGACACAAAATTTTGAAACGTCTGAGAGCAAGAATAGTGGTAGTGAAGAATGTGGAAGAATCGTGGGACACCCATTGAACTGACGTCATTAGTATCGCTGGTAAATGAATAGGTGTGTAAATGTTTTGAAGCCTATGTCCATGTTATAAATATAAGAATCATTTATTGTAAAACTGTGTAAATTGATCCCACAATTTTATTATATCTAGATGATGATGATAAAATTACATAGCCATTACAGTATACATTTTCAGTAAAATTATAAAAATAATCAATTAAAAACGAAGATAATAATTGTATTGTTTAGCCCAGCCTCTTAAACAACCTTGAAATAATTGACCTTTTACTAAACGATAAGACGGTTTTAATTTTGACAAAGATACGTTGCCAGTTAATTCAGGCTTTGTGACCGTAATTTTGCGTTACACATTACCATTTCGACAGCCTTTACAGCTCAGTTGGCAGTAGCTCTGCCTTCTGCGCTGTAGGCCGTGGGTTCGATTCCCACCGAGAAGAAACATTTGTGTGATTAACATAGATGTTTGTTCTCTGTCAGGGTGTTATTATATAAAAAGTATTTAAGTGTTATATCAGCTATCTGGTTCCCATATTAGAAGCTTTGGCTTAGTTTGGGGCTAGATAGTGCTGTATGGAAAGTCCACCAATATTTATTTATTCCAAAAAAGCATGGTTCGTCGACTACAAAACTTGGCAAGGATAATTCGCGTCTGGAAGTTGCAATATCTCCTCCCTCCCATTGCCCCCCAGAAGACCATTGCCACATAATCCGCATAAATCCACTTTATACTCATCCACCTTAAAGGCCCCAATAAAAGTATCGCGCTTTTTACGTGTTCGTTCGGATTTAGCTTTCTGTATTTTTGAGGTAAAAAAATTGCAAGCCAATTTAACCTACTTTGTTTTTTCTTAGCAATTCAATTCTTAGCTAGTTAGATACTAACTGAGTTAGTAACTAAATCTTGTGACGGAGTCTTAAGGTTGCCCTGAGGCGTCTGTTATGGCAGAATCGAACCAACAACATAACGTTCTCCATTTTGACAAAAGCGTTCAGTATTTTATTTATTTATTTAGATTACGCCACTAGGGGTCACCCATCCAAATGGCTGCGCAGGTTCACTAGACATAAAAACTGGAAAGTGAGGCATGTTTAGTTTTTGAAAACTAGCCTCAGTTAGTATATCTCAGTCAGTATATCTGCCTTCTATCGCTGTAGGTCGTGTGTTTGATTTCCACATAGGTCAAATAACATGATATCAAAGGTTCTAGGTGTAAGTACATTCATAAAAAAGATATGATTACAAATAAATTGGGCAGGCATATAACATATTTTTTAAGTTATCTGGTTCCTATACAAGCTTTAGGTGAAATGTCTTTCAAATCAGTCAGTATACAAGGTGTTCCAATACTTGTACTTTTTTAAGTACAGGGGGCTAAAGTCGGGGCTAAAGGGGGGGGGGGGTACTACAGGGGGCTAAAGTACCCATCAATATGAATAACTTTTTCTAAGGAACCAACACTCTGAAAGCGAAAAAAAACAGCTGTTTCATATATTTTAGCCAGGTAGGTATTGAACTTTTGCATGAAACAGCTGTTTTTTTTCGCTTTCACAGTGTTGGTTCCTTAGAAAAAGTTATTCGTATTGATGGATACTTTAGCCCCCTGAAGTTTTAAGTACAAGTATTGGAACACCTTGTATACTGACTGATTTGAAAGACATTTCACCTAAACCTATTTCAATAATTGTTACTGATATTGATAAAGACCTAAAACACGAGGACGCTATGAATACGGAGGTGGAAGTAATTTTAAATTGGTTAGAATGTAATAATTTACGAGTTAATATTTCGAAGACTAAATTTATCCAATTTAAAAATTATAATAATAAAAATAATGTGAATATTAATCTGACATGCCGTGATGAATCAGTAAAAAATGTTAATGAAATTAAATTCTTAGGCTTAAATCTAGATAAACACTGTAATTGGAAATCACATATTGACTACATTTGTAAAAAACTTAACCGTTTCGTCTTTGCAATCAAAAAACTACGTCGAACGTCTGGAAAAAAAACCGCTCTGACTGCCTACCATGGCTATGTTGCTTCGGTTTTGAGGTATGGCCTTGTACTGTGGGGTAACTCGACTGACATCAACAAAGCTTTCATTGTACAAAAAAAATGCATCAGAGCTGTAAGTGGGGTTGCACCACTTCACTCGTGTAAACCTTTGTTCAAAAAATTAAAATTACTTACATTACCAGGTCTCTACATATTTCAGGTATGCTGCTTTGTAATGGAGCATAGTAAATTCTTTTTTAAATATGAAGATAAACTAAATTCTAAATTAAAATTGAGAGATCCAACACGGTTATTAATTCCAAGTCGTAAAACTGCTTTATGTCATAAAAACAGTCACTTAATGACAGTAAAAATATTTAATAAAATACCTAAAGCCATCAGAGAACTCCTTTATAATAAGTTCAAAACAAAACTGTATGCATGGTTAGTCGATAAGTGTTTTTATAGGGTCAATGATTTATTTTTATGAAAATTGAATTAATTTATATATGTTAATTTGAAATTTGAATTTTATTTTATTAGGTATACTTATTAATTTACAAAAACTAATTATTTATAAATTTTATTGTAATTTAAATTGTATTATGTTTCATTGAGAGATTTACGTATTTCTAAAAAAAAAGTGTGAAATCTGTTATATTTCTATTACATAACTCAACTTATCTATAGAGAAAACCATATTGTGATTTCCTCTATTATATTTGCATGCTA
Organism: Chloroclysta siterata; assembly: GCA_932294275.1. Lineage (NCBI taxonomy): Eukaryota > Metazoa > Arthropoda > Insecta > Lepidoptera > Geometridae > Chloroclysta > Chloroclysta siterata. The sequence goes on from OW028595.1 coordinate 8,905,850, forward strand.
GGTTTTTCTGGCGAAGTGTGAGATTCTTTCAGTATCCCTAATATCTTAATAATGTACCATACTTCACGCAAATAAATTATTTCATTTCATTTTATTTTAAAGCTTGTATAGGAACTGTATCCAAATGTTCAGTTTGTTAGTTTTTCAATACTTTTACTTTACCCTCTGGTAGATTTTTTCAGCAGTGTACATAAAAAAAACGCACCACTGATTTGACATACATTGCATACACTCTCCAGTGACCATTTTACCTAAACAAGGTCTACCAATCCCATTAATGAAGTTCGCATCTTCAAGTGCTAATAAAGCTTTTACACACGCTCCGGTGATATTCCGTTTTATAAGCAATCATTGCTTAATATTCAATTAGTTCTAATTGCGGCGAGATGAGACCGATATCTGGAGCCCCCGATAGTAGATCTTTCGATACGACTTGCTTTCTGACGATCATTATGCTTAGGTACCTACTAATTTAATTTCATTGTGATCTGGTGTCATTGGTATTGATTTAAGTTGGTTTAAGTTTTTATGGAGTCTCGGTTGTAATGTTAATTTAATTATTGTAGGTAATGTTATATTTTGTTTTTTTTTTCTGAATGTTTATATGCCGTCAGGCTGGACGCCTAGTGAAACAAAAATTTCTAACCTATAACACCAAATTTGTACCTAGTTTTCCATAAACAATAAATATCTTTATCTTATCGGTTTTTATACTGTAGGTATGTAGAAAAAAAAAACACAAAAGAAAAGAAATAAAAACATTTCATAATTTTGATAACCAACTTTTGCAAACGGTACTTTTTTGTATTTCATGACACGTCAACCTCATCGAACATACTAGAACTAGTGTCCAGATTAACGGCCGTACATAATTCATTACGGTAATGGAGAGGTTACGGTCGACAGTAACTTTTTACAGTTTGGTGTGTCGCCGGCTTTATTGGAGACAGATCGACTGATTCCTGCGACTGTCTGTATTGCTCACGGAAGCCAAAATTATATTAAACTTTTATAAATTACAAAAAAAACTTAAAACTTAATACTTTGACTAATAACTACGAATTTGCTACAAAATGAAAAAAGAATGACATAATTTTTCGAAGAAAATAGTGAGGTTTTCAAGTTTGAGGTAATTAAATATGATAGATTAATACATTATTGTAACAAACGAAAACACATACAGAGATATTACAAATTTAAGTATAATAGGCGGCCTTATCGCTAAGAGCGTTCTCTTCCAGACAAACTTTTACTTTGCAACATACTCAAAATATTGTTTATGTAAGCAAGAAAAAAACTAGTTTTGGCAACATCAAAACATTAAACATTACTTAAGTAATATAAGTGTACAAAAAATAATCTACATGCTGTACTTAATGATAAAATTATACTTGCATAGATGAGTTTAATATAGGATAAACATTTTTGGTTGTAATTATCTTTTTTTTATATTTATAAACGAAAACTCCACTCAAACATCATGAAATCTTCTCTTACATCTAGAAGAACACTTTGAGGGGATTTAGTAGCAAGGTGCCTATAGAGCTTAGCTGACTTTTACAAATTTTCACACAATAGGTTGCATATCGCCAACCGGTAGGTATAGGCGCTCAATAAGAATATGTTTTTTTATTAATTCGCATCCCATTCAGTTGAAACCCTTTTCAACTTTTGAAATATTATTTTCTGCGAACGAAGTCGCGAGATTCTACTAGAATATTTATATATGTTTTAAAATGATGGTGACAATCTACAATTCACAATCAACAAAGTAAGGCAATACAGGAAGAAATATCAAATAATAACTGTCAATAAAAATACGTATCACCCCGTTAAGTGTTTCTCATAAATATCGGGAATCGTTTGCCACAGTCACTCCTTGTCACTATCGAACTGATTTTAAAGTGAAATGATCTTTACGACACTGGGTGTAGATTCAATTTTGCACAAAATATTTTTTATGAAAATGACAGTTGAATCTAACCGTCACCTTTTCCATGTTTCAACGAGTTGGTGGATTTTTATATACGTCTTTTAGTATTATGCTTATACCACAATTTACCAACAAAGCTTCTATAGAGCTTAATCAAGACCATGTCCTGTATATGTATAACTGAAAATCCCATAAAAATTGGGCAAGCTATTTAGCAGAACTTGGTACACATTTATCATCAAAATCATTCTGATTTGAGAAACTCCTCGTGTTAAAGTGTATAAAATACGTATTCGTAGGTATAAAATGTATTTATTGTAGTAGGTACTATTTTTTATTCAATGGTTGTAATTTGCAGTGTGCGCCGACCCTAATAGCACATTTAGATACTATTAGCTATTCATGTTTTATTGCAGTCTATTTCCGAACGTGGAAAACGTGCGAATTTCATGGTTTGTAAAATAAATGAGTTTTGATTAAATAAAATGACAATAATGTTATGACTAACTGGTCGAAAAGATTATTTTTCGCTCTTGATGAGGTAAAATAACATACATGGGTAATATTCTCGCTATAGGTAATTCAAAAAACACTTTGCACACTTGGATACGCATCAGGCTACATACGGCTCGCGTTTAAGTCATTTAAGTCACTTATTTTGGCATCGTCTATGTACTTACTTATAATAACTTTAGAAATTATAAAAACATTGAAATTTATCAAATCGAGAAAACATACAAAGTCAAAGTCAAAAGGTATTCGGTAAAATCACAAGGATCACTTTTAAGCGTCATAAAACTAGGTGACTAGGTGCCAGTTCCACGCGACCAAAGCCTAGAAGAACAGGCAACAAACTTACGGCTTGGTTCCTACCGTTCTTTTGTATGATCCTTTCAGGAGGGTACAAAACCGACGCGCCAAATCTAAACTTTAAAGTCCAGTGGGAGTCGTACTCCGAAACATCAGCGGCAGGTTTCGGCGAGTTGAATCGCAACAGTTGACTTTAGCTTCCAGTTGGCGACTCGTCTGCCAGTGACACCGTGTCCAGTCCCATAGATACACACATCTAGTAGACATGAAATAGAGTTTTGGATTATTATTTTTGTATTGTAGTGGGGACTTATAATATGCCAATCTATGGTTTTACATTCATATACATGAGAACGAAAACTTAAATTTAGTAATTATTCTAACGAAACGTATATTGAGTAAAAAAAAAGCTACAAGGACAAAATAGTGAATAGTGTATAGCGTATCCGTTTGCACGTCTATAGATATAGTACAATGTTTGAGACTCGACAATAATTATGTAGAAGCAAAAGACAAGAATTATGCTTGAGAGAAGCCATGAAAGATACAAAGCTACACATGAACATAAAAAGTAAATTGTTCAACACCTGCATACTACCCGTTCTTACGTACGGCTGCCAATCATGGGCATTAAATCAAGATATTTTGAAAAAACTAGCAACTTGTCAATATGCAATGGAGAGGAGCATGCTAAATGTCAAAAAGTCGGACAGATTGAAAAACCTGGTCATTAGAAACAAAACAAAAACTACAGATGTAACAATAAAAATCAAAAGACTTAAATGGAGATGGGCTGGCCACGTAATAAGAGGACACGACAAATGGAGCAGAAGAGTGACACAATGGTACCCCAGAGAAGGCAAAAAGAAGAGAGGCAGACCGCGTAAAAGGTGGGATGACGACATCAGACAAGTGGCAGGAGTCATGTGGAACAGAGTAGCACAAGAAAGGAAAGAATGGAAAAGGTTGGAGGAGGCCTTTGCCGACTGGCAAACAGATCTAGGAAAAATAACAAAACAACAGATATTAATATAAATAGTCTATAAGTCCAGTGTTAGTTTTTAAGTTTAAATTAGTGTAAAGTGATCTGAATAAAGGGCTATATTATTATTATTATTATTATTATTATAGTGGGGACTTATAATATGCCAATCTATGGTTTTACATTCATATACATGAGAACGAAAACTTAAATTTAGTAATTATTCTAACGAAACGTATATTGAGTAAAAAAAAAGCTACAAGGACAAAATAGTGAATAGTGTATAGCGTATCCGTTTGCACGTCTATAGATATAGTACAATGTTTGAGACTCGACAATAATTATGTAGGAAAACAGTATTGAGTAGAATATAAAGAATACCCTAAAACTAGAAACTATTACACCACTGAGTGCTCTACGAGGAATCATTTTCGATATTCCTCGTAGAGCACCCATTTAAAATTGATCGGTGCTATACAAGGAACTAAATTAGTGCTCTGAAAATCGAATGCCTCGATATAACATCATATAAATAACGATTATATAGTGAACTTGCAAACTTAGCATGTCTAAATGTTGCTAAGTCGATGTACGAAATGATTAGACATAGGTCGAGCCAGTGGTCTGTAAAGTGAGATCTGTTGCTGACGTCACGTTACCAGATATCATCTATTCGGCAGATTTAAAGTCACCTCAGTTACATTCGGCGATGGGCTTGCAACCTGTCATGTTTGAAATATCACTAATACTTCTTCTTTTCGGAAAAATGTAGACATAATGTGTGACAAATGCAGTACCAAATATCTGGGCATGCCTCTGACTATCCTCTTAGTCTTCAAGAGATCTTGTAAAGGTACCAAGAGGTTTGTGAAGATGGACCTTGCATGGAAATCAAGGGGCCTTTCAGAATATGCAAAATAGTATTAAATTCAATAGAGTGCAAAGTTAAAAAAAAGAAGCCTGTGTGATGGATCCAAAAATCACCGATCATACAATATTATATCATAATTATAGGCTTCACATCTGTACTCCTCAAGTTGATGGACTTAATGCAGTGCGGCTTTATATCTGCATTCCTCAATCAAGACTTAGGGCAGTGCATCGTATTTATAAGGCACTTTTCTATAATGCGTGACTTGCGAAACAATGCTTTGTTAAAGGTTAGCACTTAACATTAGTTGGGCTATATATTTTGTTCCATCAGCAAGTAGTATAAAAAACATCACACAAAAGCGTATGACTCATTGACAAACACAAGTCAAAATCTGCAAGTAAAACGTCAAAGAGGGTTCTGTGACAATCGGACCCTGCCTAGCCTTTCCGGCGTACTGAACAGCGATTAATTGATTCACGGGGGAAGAGGAAATCCGTTGTTGATGCAAAAAAAATCTACCCTCACGGATACTACGGTGATCATTTTGTTCCAAATTCAATATTAAAACAACGAAAAAAAGATCTTTTGAACGCTTTTGTTCTGCCGACTAATAAATTAATACTAAAACCGCTATAAAATACCAATCATATTTATAGTACTTCTTACCAATATAAATGCGAAGGTTACAATAGCTGATGGAACAATCAGATGGCCCACCTGGTGGTAAGTGTTAACCATCACCTGTAACAAAGCATTGCCTCGTAAGTCACGCACATTAGGAACATGCCCTACGATGCACTGCCCTGCGTCCATCAACTTGAGGCATACAGATGCTAAGCCTCTTGTGCCTGTAATTACACCGGCAACCACAATCTTCAAACCGAAACACAGCAACGCTGCTTCGCGGCAGAAAAAGGCGTGGTGGTAGTACTTCCCCGGACGAGCCCTTCACAAAAAGCTCTACTACTCTTCGTTCGTTTGCAGCCTGTATAGTAGCAATAGGCTACTTTTTATTCCGAAAATTTCCCAGGAACGAGGTAGAAAGCATCAACAAACCAATATAGAGAATACTTCTTAAATATTAATGTTAGTAATAACAGCGCGATTGATACCGCGGGCGGTAGCTATATTTATATTTCTTTCTAAGAATAATTTCATAACATCAATGATAAATGTGTCCCCGTGCTCATCGATTAGGTACAGTCAAACTCAATGTCATTGTCACACAAAGCGCCGTTCACGTACACTCGGAAGGGTGACGTGATTTCTACGCTCGGTCTATTCCATTTCGCTATTATTGTTGCTAAATGGATAGAGCGTGTGTCATCGTATTACATACCTATCTACATTGTTTTAAGTAGTTACATGTTTGTAGATGGTGAGATAGCTGACAGTTTGTTGATAAATTGCATATAGTTTTCTTTAGTTCGTTATTTTTTTTAACTGTGATCTTTGAGATCAATAAACAAAAAATAAATATAATCAAATAAACGCTTTTTAACTTTGACTTTTACAAAAGAGGAAAATATAACTTCAAAAGTAAGTGATTTTTGTAAAGAAAATATTACAGGGCAAAGGAAAACTGCTTAAATTAAAGAATAAACGCAATGGTGGCACTTTTATATTTTGAAGTTTTATCTAAGCGCCAGTCAAATTATGACTATATGTTGAAATACGTAACTTACGTTTACTTTTTTATAAATACTAAATAACTAATAGTCCAAAATTATTCGTGCAACTATTAGTTGCTCGTGTATTTTTTGGTAGGTACATAATGCATCGTCTCCCCATTGTAGTAGGGCACGGCTGCACGCGGCCGGAAGGAAGCGCATAAGTCACGCGACGGGCGTTTCATTCCTTCAATTAGTCGGAAGAGGATGATCCTGATGATTTGCCATTTTGATTATAGGGGATAGATAGATACCTCTGAGGAAATACAAGTTTTATATACATTATCTAAGGAAAAGCAGAAGCTCAGCGCTACAATATGGCAATATGACCTGATTACGGTAGATATACCCTATAACTAAGATTCTCTTTGACAGCCTTCACAGCTCAGTTGGTAGTAGCTCTGCTTTCTGAGCCGTAGACTGTGGGTTCGATCCCCACCGAGAACCAACATTTGTGTGATGAACATAGATTATAAGCATAAACTTACAAAAAAAAAACAGTATTTAAATATTATACTAGTAGTTCGCCCCGAACTGAGATCTCGTGATGCGACCCGACGAACGCACCAAAACTTTGAGTAGGTGGTAGTCAAAGGCAAGTCCAAACATTATGTTTGGACTTTTTTCTGACTACCGCCTACTAACTAGGTACGGTAACCAAGTTTCAACTCTATTGGCCTATTTATTGAAGAGTTCCGTTGAACAGACCTTGGCTCCATCATCAGACCGGGTGTTTGTCACCATTTTATGAGAACTGAGTACCTCCTTAATTTATTTCAAGAAAAAAAAATAAGAAAAAGCAAAGTAACTGGCCGACCAGTAGAAAAACCTTGATGCCAACGAAACTCTTAGAGATGGGAGCTCTTGGGTCGCTGGTTATCTTAATTTAACTTTTTTGTTGTATCTCAAAAACCGAGCGTCTCAGAAAAAAAGTAAAAATTGTTTTGGAATGTCCAAACAAAGCCCTTTCGTATGACATGTAACTTGATTTTTTTAAGTCACTTTTTTTATTTTTGCCCCCTTAAAAAACCCTATATCTTAAAAACCCTTCATCCGATTTTACTCATATACTTACCAGTAAATTTCTCAAGTACAAGCTGTCGTCTTATCAAATTTCATGCAGATCGGATCAACGGTTCGAAAGTTATGGCCAGACAAACATACATACATACATACATACATACATACATATATACATACATAAAATGCCAAATCGCCCAAGTTGAAACTAGAATCTTCGTTCGCTTCGCTCACTCGATCAATTAGCTATTTGGTCCCCATAGTACAAGCTTTGGCTTAGTTTAGGGCGAGATAGTGCTGTGTGGAAGTCCACCAATATTTATTATTTATTTATTGATCGAGTGAGCGAAGCGAACGAAGATCTTAGTTTCAACTTGGGCGATTTGGCATTTTATGTATGTATGTATGTATGTATGTATGTATGTTTGTCTGGCGATAACTTTAGAACCGTTGATCCGATCTGCATGAAATTTGATATGTCGATAGCTTGTACTTGAGAAATTTACTGGTAAGTCAATGAGTAAAATCGGATTAAGGGTTTTTGAGATATGGGGTTTTTTAAGGGGGAAAAAATAATAAAAGTTGCATAAAAAAATCAAGTTACATGTCATATGAAAGCGCTTTGTTTGGACATCCCAAAACAATTTTTACTTTTTTTTTGTGACGCTCGGTTTTTGAGATAAAATAATAAAAGTTAAATTAAGATAACCAGCGATCCATGAGCTCCCATCTCTAAGAGTTTCGTTGACATCAAGGTTTTTCTACTGGTCGGCCAGTTCCTTTGCTTTTTCTTAATTTTTTTTCTTGAAATAAATTAAGGAGGTACTAGTTCTCATAAAATGGTGACGACGACAAGGTCTGATGATGGAGTCAAGGTCTGTTCAACGGAACTCTTCAATAAATAGGCCAATAGAGTTGAAACTTGGTAACCATACCAAGTTAGTAGGCGGTAGTCAGAAAAAAGTCCAAAGATAATGTTTGGACTTGCCTCTGACTACTACGTACTCAAAGTTTTGATGCGTTCGTCGGGTCGCATCACGAGAACTCAGTTCGGGGCGAACTACTAGTTTACTCTAAGAATGTCACGCTAGTACGTCACGATGTTTTGCTTCACCGTTTGAGAGTGTTGCGAACAAACATTTTTCAAAAAGTGATTTTATTGAACCAAGTAACCGTGAAATCCGCGCGGTTAGTTTTCAATTTGACCCATCACTAGCGCCACCCGCGTGAGTGCCTTGGCGGTGAAAATGCCAACGTGAGTGAGGCGAAGCTCGTGGTCGAAGTGAGCGCGGATCCACAAGGGTATTACTCTCCTTGATTTTAAGCACTACTTCTTCTCGTAGTGTCAACTATATAGTTTCTTTGGAAACAGTGTTGTGAAAGGATTTTAAGTACTCAAAGAGGCTCCTTCCGAGCACTATCGAACGTTGGTTACCTTTAGATATGAAATGATTACGATCGAGCCAGTAATATCTCCCACAAATCAAGCGACCAATCAACCGTGCTAACAAATAGGTGAGTGGCACCTATAAATCACCTCCGTGCTTCCTGACACACGGACAGACAAATGTTAAATGTATTAATGGATCGTTATTGCAAATGAAACTCTCGTCGGCCGCGTTATCGTGATGAATAACTGCACAGCGGCTAAAGGTGAGATAATTAACATTATTATGACATTTTATTTGTTGCTTTACTAAAGCATCCTCATCATCTTCAGCCTAAAGAAGGCCACTAGAGCACGCAGGCCTCTCCTATACATGTCCAGGTAGAACGATTCTAAGCCCTCTATATCCACCGATTTCCCGCGATCCTCACGATGTCGTCAGTCCATTGGGATTACTAAATACTGATATAAAATTACAGGTAGGTCCATGAGGCCTAGCATCTGTAATTCTGTATGCAGATTCTGTATTCTAGAGTATGTTCTTGAAACATAACTAATGAATATGACCGTAATGTAGTTTGTCGCTTTTTTTTAATTTCGCAGAACTCTTCATTCTTTAACAAAAATGCTTAAATAAGATTTTTACTCAAATAATATATTATAGTTATTTACAATGTTACCTACTTTAAACAAAATGTTCAACCCTATATATCTAATAACACTCAAGATATTGGGCGGTAGTCAAATAGAAGAAAACCAAAATTCGACTTTATGACGACATTGTGAAGATCGAGGGAGGTCGGTGGATGGAGAGGGCTCAGAATCTTTCTTCCTGGAAATGTATAGGGGAGGCCTATGTCCAGCAGTGGACTTCTTCCGGCTAATAATGATGAACTAACTCGTCTATATAAAGCAATAATGCAAAGTGTGCTAAGGTATTCAACTGTTGAACTTTAGTTCAGGTTTAAGAGCGTCCCCTTCCATCGGTTGGCAATACCGACCATTGATCAATCGGCCTTTTTAGTCGGCACTTAGCGCCACCCAAATACCTCGCGCGATAGTCTCCGATGAGCGATGCATTTCCTTGAAATCAGTCTGTGCGCTTGCGCAGCGGTAAATCAACCGCGCACCAGAATAGTACGCGTTGTCACGCTCCTTTTGGTTTTGAATAGTTTTTGAAATAGGTTTGAGTAAACTTATTGTTGATTTTTTTTCACCTACCTAAGTTTGAATGTATGTATTTATTATCGATAAAAAAAGTATATAATATTTTCTGATTTTTGCCATCTCAACAGTGCTTATAGCCAAGTCTACTACTACAGTATTTATATATGCAAAGGTATTTTTCAGTAAACAAAAAACATTCTATGATTATTCTGAAAAAGTTCGTTTTTTTTGTTATTAACACTACATTTTACAAAAATGAAGTAACACCTTTTTTCAATGGTACTTTTTTCCATTAGCTTCAAATACAAAAATACTAAAAATATGTAAAGCATACGTGCGAGGTTGTAAACCCATCCGTCGCTACTACAGCCAATTTATAATAATTCTCGACTGCTATTTGTGGGCTTACTTTTTGATAATGTGAGAGATGTCTGATCTCATGTGGGCACATGAGATCAGAGTGAGTAGCTGAGTTGAAGCTCCTGGCATTCGATCAGGTGGTTCCAGGAATCTGCTGCCGACGATATTCCTTTAACTAATTGGTATCTGCGCAAGCGTAACTTAAGGCCATTTCATACATCTTATTGTATGACAAACTACGGCAATTCTAGACAAACATAAAAAAACCGCTAAACGACTTTGATCAAAAACAAAATCAAAACAGTCTTTATTCAGCACAATCACAAGGATCACTTTGAAACTTCTTATGATAAACAGGCACGGTAGCCCTCAAATTTGAGCGTATCAAGTACGAACTCCAGATTCTTTAAGGAAATCAAATGGGGCAGAGGTACTACGGTAATAAATTAAAATAAGGACATGCCATAGGCGTTTTCATATTCAGTATAAATATTTATTTCATTATTGTGTAGGTATGTTAATTTTGCATTTCAGATCTAAGAACTAGGTATTTTGATATTCAAAACATAATATACCCAGTACGGGTGCTGCTATAGAGAGATAGAATAGTGAGATTCATATTTTACCGAATTATTAACTTGAAAATATGGAAACACATTGCAAGTACAATAATCGATATACAAAAAAATTGTAGGAACCAAGCCTTACTCTATCTATTCTATCTATTATATCTAGACAAGATTGCGCGGAAATAACGTTCATTCACGTGTAGGTATAAACATTTTTAATACTCAAAAAAACACAACAAAAACACAAAAAATTTGGTTTTGAATGCTGCATACCTACTCCATGGAGATCAGCGCATTAGACTGACTGTAGTTGAAATTACGAAAATAAATTTCTTGTGTTTACGTATTAGGTACACTGTCTGGGTAAGCCTTTACTCAAGATACAATTCTCGTCGGTCAGTTAAAGTCAATTCGCTCGTAAATGGATGATTGTATGTTTTGGGACACGGGATTAGAGATGACGTGGACAATTAACTTGATGGATTGTTGGAGCAACTCGTGTTAGCGCGGATGATCGTACGAGCGTTTCGTTTAGCCGTGGAATATTCTATTGAATCTTTCGTAATGGTTTCTTCTTGGTCCTTCTGTACGGTAACTTGGTAAAAAACTGGATGATCAGCAAATGTCTCAATAAAAACCGAGACTACAAGTATTTTCATGGCATACTAAAGTGGATAATCGGGTTGAACTTGGCCTCACAATCTTCTTCTTGAAACGGTGATGTGAAACTGCCAAAGGCATTGTGACTTAGGAAAAAATATTATAATATATATTAGAATGAATTAAATAATGTTAGGTTACTTATTTATATTGGAAATAAGAAAGAAATTAAATAAATAATGAAGGATCGGATAACCAAAAATCTTACATTATAATTAGTTACAACTATATATAGGCTGACAGACAAGCTCACTTTAAAACGTAGTGTTTGCGTAATGAAAAAATCACATGTGGGATGTGTCACACGGACAGGGATATAGTGAGAAGACTTAAAAGAACTAAACACTTTGATCTAGTGTAGTGTAAAGATATAATTGGTGTAGTGAAAACTCTAATCAGAAACACAAGAACAAAGTATTATTTGTAGCTTACTTTAAAAAACTAGGTCAGTGTTAAATTACCTATTAGCCGTAATTATGGCTACATTGTAATATTATTAGAGTTTGTTATAAAATAATACGATCACTTTAAAAAAAAACATTTGGGGTGTGCAATGTTCATGCTAAATCCGTCACACGTAAGCCTTTATCTGTTGCAACCAACACTTCACCACGTAATCGCCGCCGGAAACGGAAAGTCCACCATATTGTATGAAATCAGCTTGTCTGGCATTCCGCGCTGTTGCACCTGTATCCACTCATTCAAACACAACACAGAGCAAAAACAACCTTATCTCAACTGTTTAAAGCTCCCTCTCCACCTGACGAAATTTTCAGTTACAGTCCGCAATCGAAACAGTTAAACTGATATAAAATCAAAGTCAGAACAGATAAGGTTGAAATTCAATTGGAAAACAATTCAGGTGACAATTTGAATTGTGTTCCATTTGCGAAACGGTTTTGGAGATCATGTTTCTGGCCAGTTCCTATTCCCATTGCAAAATCTACCCTATTTAATTGAAGCTTGAGTTGATTTTTGATTATGAGAATTGGGCTTATTTTCAGTTTTCAATGTTGCTGTAAAATGAACTGTATGATTAAGTGATAGGATTGTAATTTGAATGTTAAAGGGTGGTTTTATAGGTGTAAATCCGCGTGTAAAATCGTGGACAGGTTTCCGTTCCGGCCTTTTGTTTCGGCGTCCGAATATGAATTAATCGGGATTTTCAGGTAAAATGTAGGCAGATTGTGAAGGGTGCCCATTGTTTGGTAGTTTACGCTATGACGCTGGTTAGCGATGCGGAAAGGATTTATTTAGTGGAGGCTTTTGATTGCTGTAGTTTATTGATAGTGTGCATTTTGACAATGTTTATTTATGAGCTATGATTTTGAATTGAATATATTAAAGGATGCTTGCAGCTATTGTGTGTAGTTTCAAACAATTCGATTGTCTGAAATATTACTAGCACTAGGAACAAAAAGTGCACCTCAGAGCTTGCCATATATTTACCTGCAGGGTCTGAAATTAAAAGCATATTGAAAAGACAATACCTACCTATCTTTTTGGATTGATGTTTCTTTTTTTAACTAACTTCATAGAAATCAAAGTGCAAAAGTCCACTGTATGTATATCCAGAAAAAAACAATCCTAAGCCTTCTCAATCCACCGGCTTCCGTAATATAATCAGTTTATGGGGAGAGTGAACAACATAACGTAACATTACTATGAACTTATACACCACTATTTTGTAATTATCAAAAAAAAAAAAACGTATACTCAGTGTCAGTTACTGATCACGTTTATGTAGTTAAAACTCAAAAAAAATAATTAAAAAGAATATCCCAAGAAAAAGATGATAACTAGTTACCCATTATCCGTACGTACCTACTACAGAGTCTTAACCCGAGTCTCATTCTCATCCATTCATAAATTTTTGTCTCGTTCAAAACGAAACAAAACGCGCCGCTCGCGCAATACTAACTATTATTTCATCTATGACCGGCAAACTCGTGTCGAACTAAACACATACCCGCGGACAATTTTTATTTTACGGGTGTCACTGACCGCTGCGCTCGCACCTGCATCTAATTTAGAGTACTTAATTTATTGTGGTTTTCACGTTCACGATAGCTTGTCAGTACACTAACCAGAGAATACGCATACATGTTACGTACTTACGTATTTTTAGTCTGGGGAAATGTGAGTGATTACCTACGGATGTACCGCGAATGGTACCCAAACAATCGGCAACCAAATTACTCCACGATGTCCAGCATATTATACCAACGCATAATAGACCATGGCTCTGTTTACGTGCCGCAAGGACGAGGAGGGCCTGCATACTCCCGAAACTTCTACGATGACCTCCTAAATGATTTTGAAGAAGATCCTCGGAGGAGCACGCGTGACGCGGCATGTCGCTTTAGCACAAGCCAGTCCTGCGCTTGGAAGATTGTGCGCTCAGTTGAGATACACTACAGGAAGACCCAGGAGCTACTAGCCATCGCTAGGCTGGAGGATATTCCGTTAACAACCTGGCGGGAGCTATGGTTTCAGCAGGACGGCGCGCCACCGCACTATCATCGCGCAGTGCGAGAGTACCTATCTCAAGAGTTTGGCACCCGATGGATTGGTCGCGGTGGCCCAGTTTGCCTGGCCTCCATGCTCGCCCGATCTGACACCCCCAATCTTTTTGTGGAGCGAAATAAAAAGACTAGTGTATGTGAGTGAGCCTAACAAATGTACAGGACCTAAAACAGCGCATTAGACGCTTTTGATAGTGCAAAGACTAAGTAATTTCCCACAAAAACAAGTTGTTAAAACGTGTGTGTGTTTGCATTGGCAATGAAGGTGGACATTTTGAACAACTTTTAAAATACTGTAGGTTAGTGACGTGCGTAGTTGTAAGTACTTACTGTAAATAACTTTATTTGTTGTAAATAGCTTGACGGTCCTAAGCCCGCCAAAGTAGGTATGAAGAAAAATGGCAATTAATTACAAATAAAAGGATTAAAAAAAAAACAAAAATATTGCCTTTTTTATGATACTTACCTACTACCCATCGAATTATTTATCTAGTGAGCGAGAGAGAAGGAATACGATGAGTGCGACAAGATGATGTGACGTAGGTAGGTACTATACCTACGCCGAGACGGTAGATGGAAGGAGTCATAATGAATGGAGTGTTTACGATGTTTACTAGCAGAGTAGTATTCCGTAGTATTTTCTTGTAGGGTGTCCATAAAATTGTGCAGGATTTTGCTTGAAAGCAAACCTCGATAGCTTGGTGAAAGTTAAATATTAAAAAGTTTTGACAGTGCCAATAGCATTAGTAGCCTCTGCTGCAACTATCCTTAAATTTTTTCTGGTTAATACAAAATAGTGGTGTAGATATTTTAGGTAAAGTCATACACAAAACTATGTAGTACTGAACTTAGTTAGTCAGTAGGCCACGAAGATAAACGATTTTGACTCGGAAAACTTTTGTTTTACCGTTCCCTACGTCCCACTTACGATGCCGTCACTGATGATAAAAAACCTGCCTCGTCACCTCCAGAGCCCGTCATTGTTCACCTGACAGTGTGACGTAATTAATTATATCCCCCTCCCCCGTCCCGCGGCCACCCCCGCCCCTGAGCTGCCTGCGCCGTGTTGTGTCAAGGTGATCGTATTGTTTTCAGGGCCAGTTTGACCATAGCTGGTTATGGAGAGGTTACCGTTTTCAAGGCAAATCCATTTCATTTTCTGGACGATCTATACAGTCAGTTGCAGATAAGGGCTGATATATTTAGTACTATGTGAGATTGTGATAAAAGTTTTAAAGTGTGCCATCTGCCTGTTATGTTAACGAGCTTTCAATGTGTCGGTGAAATAGCAGGCACATGAGGCCATTGTATGCTTCAAGTTGATAGAAGCAGTGCATCGTAGGGCACGTTCTTATTGTACATGACTTGCGAGGCAATGATTTGTTATAGGTGATGGTTACCAATTTACATCAGGTGGACCATCTGCTTGTTTCATCAGCATGTACAAAAATAAAGTGTGGCGGCTAGCCACAGAGATACTTGCAATCGGGCTGACGCGAAGGTTTAGTATGTAGCGTCGCCAGTCGTCTCCCCCCGCTCATTAGGTTCAGACATGTAATACTATTTTAAAGTGCAAATATAAATCAGTACTTAAGTGGAAACGGACGTTTATCATTTTACATGCTCCTCTGAAGCTACGTGAATTATAGTAGGGAATACGCATCAAGATATCAATTATACCCTACAACAGTTTCACGTAGCTTCAGAGGAGCATGTAAAATGATAAACGTCCGTTTCCACATAAGTACTGATTTATATTTTCACTTTCAAGTAGGTATTTCATGTCTGAACCTAATGAGCGGGGGGAGACGACTGGCGACGCTACATACAAAACCTTCGCGTCAGCCCGATTGCAAGTACCTATGTGGCTAGCCGCCACATAAAGTTATCGCTTCTGCTCTCATTCTACTCATACAAAAGACCTGTAGGAACCAAGCCGTAAGTTTGTAGCCTGTTCTTCTAGGCTTCGTCGCGAGGAACTGATTCAATTGAATAAATACCCTTTGACTTTGATTCTATTTATTTGGACCTCTGTCTACCCCCCTAAGACAACCTCAAAGAATCTTAAGTAAGTACATGGTACTACCCCTCGCCTATTTTACAGCTAACTTGGCATTAACAGTGTGGTGCAAGTGGTCCTTGAAGGTGAGTCTCTGTTCTGTTCCCTCCCGTTGATTAACGATAGCTAAGACGTGTTTATTGTCACGGCGTCTCCGGTCGCAGCCGCTGTACCTACTGACTGACTTGTTGGAGGGATGGAGAGATTGGATTAATGGAGACTATGGACAGCGAATTTAATCTGTTCTTACTAGGTATATCATAATCGTGAGCCGGAAAAATTTCACTGCAGGGGCCTTCTTTTATGTTTTCAAAATTTATGTACTATCATCAGCGGCGATAGAATTGCAACCTGTGTAAAAAAATGTCGGTTAAATATTTTGTTGTACCTCTGACAAACCTTCTTAGACTTTCTCAAAGAACCTCGAGTTAGTACTTGGTACTTAGAGATGTAACGGGATATCAACAGTGGGGATCAAAGTCGTGTAGCTGTTTCCGTTTCGTATCTGTATTATGAATACTCTAAATAAGCACACCGTCTCGTTAGTTCCAAAACCTATCAAAAGCACCCACGAGCCCGCAAACTATCACTTTCCACGTCTGCCGGAGATTGGAGCTCGTAATGAGGTGTCGTCGCCTCTAGTTCCGCGGGATTCCTCCGTTTGACGAAAGTTCGTGAGCTGTGGTGAAGATTTTCAACGCGTGCTGAAGGTTTTGTTCCCCAAAACTCTGCTCCTCTAAGATAACGCCAGTTATAAAGCGGTAATGGCAACTGGCAACCTTAAACCAAGTGAAAGGTCTGCCTAAATATAATTACAATTCATTCTTTAATATGTATTTAATTTTAATAGCTCTTAGGAAACGAAAACAATTTGTAGTTTAAATTAGACCTCTATAAAATTCAGTAACTATATTGACTCTATGACGACTTCGACGGCGACATATTTTTAGGAGAAACCGATAAAGAGAGCCGACCACAAATATATATGGGATAGAAGAAGACGAAGAGGTGCTTATGATTCAGAAGCTGCTTGCTTGGTAAACGCTCGTAATCAAGAAGAAACTAGTGATACAACTAACAAACAATAGTAATTCGAAAGGGTCAAGCCCTATCCACACGGCCGCGGGCACTCGTAAATAACGCGCGAAGGTTAAGATGGGACAATTAAACCTTTCACAAGCTGAAACTATGCGAATGGATCGACCTTAAGATTGAGGCAACTGAATCAGCGATTTATTTTATTTTGGAACATATTCTGGGACATAAGAAAAGCTTTAGTCAAAAATAAGAATTGGTGCAATAATAATAATGATAGCGACATAAAATATAATTGAAATAAAAATTCGAAAAAAAAAACTGTTTGTTTTGTTGAGAAGATATTTTATATCAAACATACAATAACATACATAAACTTATTATTACAAATTAATATACAAACTAAACTAGAGTAAAATATTTATACGAAGCAGTGAAAACATAAAATCACAATCCAAATGGCATCATCAAAAATTCATGTGCGTTCTTTTACAATATTTTGATCGCCTGTTTAGTGGCTCATATCATTTGAAATTAAACTTTGTCAAGGTATTCGGAACCCGAAGGGGAACACGTTATGTTGCAAATAGACATATCTGCTCCAAAACTTTAGCTCTACCTTCAACTTGGAAACAAGTTTGTGTTGTAATAATGATAGTATTTATGCTTCCTTATACTGTTGTTTAGTGTTTACAAACTCACTCTAAGACTAGAGTAGGTATTACTTAGTTTAGTCTTCTCTATTCATTTTTCTTCTGAATTTAGAGAAGAAGATTTCGTAACATAGCTTGGGCTATTTCCAATCAATCAATAAGAAAAGTAACGTTCTGCAGTATAACGGCCTTAATGAGGCGGTTGAGAATCCATTGCCAGAGTTGATACTCTAATAATTCAAGTCAAAAAGTAAAAACCTTTTGACTTGAATTCAATTGAATCACAAGGATTAATATAAACGTCTTATAGCTAAGTAGGGGCCGGTTTCACCATGCTCTGTTAGATTAACAAAGGATTAAAGGGCCGTTAAATATGTCAAAAAGTACGCGTTTGACAGCTAAGGTTAGATTTAACGGTCTTTTAATCCTTGATTAGTAACTAACAGAGCATGGTGAAACCGGCCCTAAATCTAGGTGCCATTTCCATGCGATAGGACGGTGATTTGTTCATAACATTTGTTTTCTCCTGGTGATAATTTGTTATAGTATATACTATACATATAGGTAAATTTTTCTTATTTTCTACAAAAACAAAGCCCTTTTACTGTAAATACAATGGGTCGTAATTGAGTTACATTTCATAACAGAAAATAATGATTTATTAGACGCAGTGTGATTTTTCCCATCTCTCCTGGTTTGTGTCGGTTAATTGAATGTGCATTGAGAAGGGGTTGATCCCTTGCAAGACGTTGAGGAGTACTTATTCTGGTTAGAAGCTTTGTCGTCAAAGCTAGTCGTTTATTAAAAATGTATAATGTATATGTTATTGTGTCATGTCAAGTTATAAGTTCGTATGAATCTGTTATGAATAAAAAACTACGAACTTAGTAAAAACTCAGTTCGGTAAAAACAGATTGTCATCTATTGGGAAGGCTTTTGTTCAGCTTTAGTCGTTTTTTTTGATGGTGAAGCTATCTTAGATGAGATTTACCTGAATTTTAGATTATAATATCCTCATTTGAATTGTCATTGCTATCAGAACCTCTCTTGTTTAATTTTCAGTCTAATAAACACCAGGGTGTATTATCCTAAATAACAAAAGTCTTTCTAAAATATAACTCAGAATACGTCCGCCACTGTACACGTACCTACCAGCAAGCCTCCCGGGAACACCTCAATCACGCGGGAACAGACAAAGGACGACCTTTAATATTATATCCGCACCTATCGGTGTCCTATGAATTCACTTAGCGAACCAGGTTTGAGCCCGCAATGGAGCTGAATGCTTTGTTGTAAAATACGAAGCTATAGACCGTACCGTATACTCACAGCTCAGTTAGTGGTAAGGTAAGTGTTAGTGGTAGGTACCTATAGCCTTTTTTGCACTTTAGTTAGCGGGTTCGGATCTTACCATGGAGCAAACATTTCTTTTTTTATACTACTTACTGATGGAACAAGCAGATGATGAAGAGATGATGATGTTAAGTGGTAGCCATCACCTAGAAATAGGCATGATGTGTAGCACTTCCCCGGACAAGTCACACACAAGAGCTCCACTACTTTTACTCCTTAGAAAATGTTTGCAAAGCTACAAGTTCTATTCTCTCCTATATAACATCAGTGAAACCACACCAACCGACAATAACGCATACCTGAATTAATAAGGTCGTGTTCAAATATGAAATCTCGCAGACGGCGCGTTAGTTACTGCCGGTTCGTGTGCGGCGTGCCTTATGCGATACAGGTCGGCTTGCGGCTGAACTCTGCTTTATGAGGCTTGATATTACCTGTTTGTTACTTAACTAACTACTGTTAGTACTGCTACTTGTTCTTGTCGAGACGCTAGATCTTTCGAAACAGTGTAGTGAAATAATTTTAAGTGCGCCTCTAAGAGGCTCCTTTCGTGCACGTGAGACTTGTTTTAGAGCTTGTTAGGTTCTACGACATGTTGGTTTTTTTGTTTTTTTTTTTGCGACGTTTTCCTTCACCGTTTGAGAGTACTGGCACTGTGCACATAGATTTATTGACTAGACATAGCTTGTTTACTTTGTAATTGTTTTGACAGTAGGTTACAGACGCAGGCAGACCAATGTGTTCTGATTGCGGAAGTTTTAAAAAGATCGAATATTTAAGATTGAAAGATGTGATAAAGATTTCAGGGTGTTTTATTGTACACTTTTTATTACAAGACACAAAGACGGTCTCAGTTATTTTAAAAGTCTTAAAAAGAACTGAGGCCATGTTTATTGGTGGCTTTTCTAGGCGCGGTGAAACTGACATAGATTACTGACTAGATTCATCTTTAAAACGATGAAAAAACAAAGTGATCCTTGTGACTTTTGATCTTGGGTCAACTGTGGGATAGCTTTGGTCTAATAAAAAGAACTGTAAGTAAACTTATCTACAAAAATCCTCTACGCGTATATTTTCCTCTCTTACACTAACATAAAATGTTCAATTACAATAGTGCTAAACAAATCAGAAATCGCAACATGTTGTATACATAAGTTGGTGGCTCGCATAATGCGTGCAATAACAGTAACATTATGCGCGTGCCTACTGCCGACGCCGACGTGATCTACCTTTATTGCCGCCATGAATACAACGTCGATGATTTGGGGGATAGCTGACTGGCTCCTTTCCATACTCCTTGTTTATTGAAAGGCCTTGACATGTGTCAAGTGCTCGAAAGAAGCCTCCGTGAGACACACTGTTTTGAAATAACTAGTGACACGACTAGAAGAATCGACAAGGCTCCACAAATAAGTTGGTATAAGGATGTATGAGGTAGCTCAAGTTTTTGAGCTAAGTTTTTAAAAGGCCACAGACCGCAAAGCCTAGGTCATAGCCTTCTTTGTTATTGACATAGACCAAATTATCAATGCGATTTAAATGCCTAATGAATTAGCTATGAAGGAACGTATGTATTGTTGTGCTTTGGTTTGAGGGGTGTGGGTGCCGGTGATATTACAGACACTGAGGTTTTATATCTGTATGCCTCAAGTTGATGGACGCAATTGATGACTTGATAAGCAATGCTTTTTTAGAGGTGATGTCCATCAAAGTCCATTGCTAGAGCCAAAATTGTCTATACAAAGCACGTTAGCACTCAAATGTAACTGCCACTAGCTGTCACCTATATACAAATGATGACGGCGCCGATCGCTTTTAAGGCCATAATAAAGCAATAAGGAATTATATTTACACAAGCACAATATTCTAATAACCGTTATAGCAAGCTCTTCCTATAAATGAGTACACAACTACAGAGTGCAAACACTCGCTTCAAGTTATTAGTTTCACCTGAAGGCCGGAGGGCAAGGCGCAAACAACCCGATTGTTGAACCCTCTGCTTCATATTAATGTAAATATCGCCGAAACTAATTTGTGGGCGTGTTTACCGTCGGAGCGATACCTTGCGATGAGACAATGAACCTTGAGCTCGTGTGAGACTCATCTCTATATAAATAAATAGTTAAAGTAAAATAACTTTTTGTCGGTACTTTTAGCTGCCAGTAAACGTGATGTAGGACTTTTTTATATTTGAAAGATAGGATACAGTTTTGAGAAGCCCATAGAACTGATACTTCTGTGAAGTTCTGCGTCTAAAATACCTACAAATATAACACTAGTTCTAAATCCTACAAAGTAGGCATCTACGAACTTAGTTTTTGCTTCGACGATTTCAATTATATGCAATTTTTTTGCTCAGACACCATTTTCTTTAAATTTCAATAAATACGAAAATTATTAGTAGGAAGAGTGTTGGAGGTAACAATTTTTTGTTCAATATTTATACCCGTTGTCTGCCTGGAATGGCCAAGTCACGTCACATCTCTGCCCCTTTGTTAGTAACAAAAGCTATAAAACAAAATCAAAAGTACACGGATAGGCCACAAATTCCCATAACACGATAAACTGGCAATACTGAAACTCATTATTAAGCGGCCGCACCAGCAATATGCGTACCTATGAGAGCAAACAACGCCATTGTAAGGCAAGTTATTAAAACATCGCCCATCGACATCGCGTTAATTACTTAAGCCCAAATCGGACACAGTTGGGTTTAAGCAGTAGGCTTACTCTGTCAAAATCAAAAACTTTTTTTTAATATTTTTTTTATATAATAATTGTCGGTGGACTTTCCATACAGTACTATCTAGCCCCAAACTAAGCAAAACTTGTATGCCTCTCTGTATGGATATGGGGACTGCATTTATTCAGTTCGGTAACTGAGTTGAGACTTTTTTAAATACTTCTTACAGATAGAACAAGCATGGCTCACCTCAGTGGTAACCATCACTTATCTTATAACAAAGCATTGCCTCGCAAGTCATGCACGAAATGAACGTGCCCTGCGCCCATCAACTTCAGACTCTAACTTTAAAAAAATAAAAACATTTAAAAAATAATGCTTAAAATATTTTGTTCAAAAAAATACCTTTCTACTCTCAGTTACCTTCAAGTGTTTCCCTTCTCATATCTCTCCACTGTGCGCATGCATGTTTGCGCCGGGTCAGGAAGACCCGTAGATTAATAAATTTAACCCGTGTTTGAGTTAAACAGTTTGAAGGTACTCGGAGGTACTAAATGAAACCAGAGCGGGCCAGCTTACATTGTGGATTACGCCCTGTAACGATTATGAAACGATTTCGAGGAATATTGTATGAGGGGAGATGTGTTTTTGCTATTCAAAGTTAGTAGTTACATCGTCATAGCTTCAATTTATTATTCACAGGAAAATACGGTACATTGGTAAGAAAGATTTTATAAAGTCTTACTCGGATAATTACTTTTGGGAAATTAATAAATTTTTGTACTTTCCTTACTGTAGTAATCACTCATCATCATCATCATCATCAGCCTATAGAAGCCGGACATAGGCCTCCTCATTTCCAGGAAGAACGATTAAGAGCCCTCTCCATCCACCCACTTCCTGAGATCTTCACGATGTCGTCAGTTCATCGAGCAGCAGAGCGTCTCGCCCCGTCTTCCAGTAGGTTAACTTTATAAAATTAACTTGAGCTTATAGTCTTATCCAGTTATAACAGCTGCAGTATTATCCAGCTTCATCTATATCATCTTCTTCAGAGTTGGCTACCTAACTCTTACTGTATTTACTTCTAACAACCTAAATTATACTGTTTTTGGCACAGCCATAAAAAGCCAGACTACCTTGTTCCCATTAGTCATTGGTAGTCTGGGAGCTCATTGGCGTCAATTGCATGCCATGCGGGTTTCGTGCACCCTTACATCAACTGCGTTCTGATCCTGGTGATAGGAGTGCCGGACATTTTTTTGAGTTTTAAATGCAAATAACAAAACTGCAAACTGCATTACAAAACTGCCATAAGTATTGAGTTGAAAAAATAACGCTAATGTATAATAAAAAAAATTTGAGCAACATCATATTTCACAAAATTTTACAGTAATGGAACCAGCCATTCTCATCAGTGCAGGAAGATAAAATGCGCGCTATATCAATTGAGAATCTCTAGCTATTTTGTAGTTGTTTAATATGATTATAGTTATTATGATGATTTTACAAATTGCTAGTCTAACGGCCGGTTTCTGAAAGCTCGATCAAAACTAATCGGATGTCAAGTCACTCGCCATTTCAACTATTACATCGAATTAGATAGAGATAGCAAGTGACTTGACTAGTTATATTTTGATTAGTTATATAGCTAGTACAAATGGGGCTCAAGCAGAACGTAGGAATATTGAGAAATTATATGTATTGTTTCCGATTTTAGCTGTAAAATAAAGTAATTAGGTCAAAGTCTCAAAGTTTTTTTGATGTTCCACATTTTTGTTCAGGTCTAGGTAATGAGCAAGACATCTGTTTCCAAATCTTCAACAGTAAATGCCGATGAGGTCATGATTACTGTGACTGTTGAAGGTTTACATACCTATTCTATGAAGACTTGGTAAAGACCAGCATCATTCGCCCCCCGCGTGTCAGATCGCAGATGTATCTCAATTGGCAGTTAAGGTGATAGCCGCTCGCCAGGTGGCCCCTGACTCAACTACAATTTACTTAATAGACTCCACGTGAGAACAGGAAGAAATAGAGATGACAGCGGAATGTTTGTGATGATAGTTTTCAAAATATTCAATGCGGTAGTAAAGTATAGTTTTCGATTTGTCTAAATAACTCAAGATTGTTTAATCTTGAGTTATTTTAAATGGAACGTTATGGTGTCCTTATAATGCTGAAACTACTTGGTATACTATATTACTATTATAGATTATTATGCCAACATTTAGGTACTTCAGGACAAATCAAAGAGGACAAGACAAATCAAACGCTGGCAACTCTCTCTGCGATTTGTTCTTAAATTTATCATAAGAAACTGGTTTAAAAAAATTGGTTTGATTACTTCGGTTGTGATTTGTGATGTTCGTGAAAATGGTATTAATAATTAAAATACATCTAGGTGTATAAGAAAAGTTTGTCAGGTTGTGCAAAAACTCCATCAATAAATGACAATTATACAAGTGTTTCATGTATTTGCTACTTTTTTTATACAATTTACTGATGGAACGAGCAGATGTTAGGTGGTAACCATCATTTATAACAAAGCATTTCATCTTAAGTCGTGCTCTATAGGAACGTGTCCTACGATATTTTACACTATAGTAATGCGTGGCTGCAGCAGCAAATTGAAAGATATAATCAAAAGACTGCTAGGTATCGGCTCTACAGCACTCGTGTCCCAACGACCCACATCACGGCCAATTGGTCGCCAGATCGCAGGTACGGGCGCGTGACTCAATTGCTGCACCCAATTCCAAACTACTTAAACTGTTACTCCCATTTATTGCTAGATCGTTGCGAGCTATTGTATTACCAGTGTGTTGAGTTGGAAGTACTCTCAAACGTGAAGGAAAACATCGTAAGGAAACCGGCATATATTACAACCTAGAAAGTTCAAAAAGTTGTGTCGAGTGCTTCAAAGAACCCCTTTGAAGAGTGCTCGAAAAAAGCTTCTATGAGGCGCACTCAAAATCTTTTCACCACACTTTTTTGAAAAAAACTAGTGACACGACAAGTAGAAGTTTTTGAGACTAGCTTTTGCAGCTTCGCATGATGCTAGTCTAAAAGTAGTCTTGTTTTAGACATTCTTGAATTAGAATAATAATAAATAATAAGAACTTAATAAGGACAGACTGGAAAAGGTTATATACGTCAAAGTATATTGGGTTTGTCCTACAATCGGCGGTCTTATCGCAAGTAGCGATCACTTCCAGACAACCATTATTTTAGTCAAAACTCAGGACTAATGGCTCTATAATGAATCATTAGCCTTAATAAGCATGGATAAATTGGAACTAGGCTTCCCTTAATGCCTTTGCCGCTATCACCATCACACCACTACGCTTACCATTACGCTTGGCATGGCAGATTGGTATTCAATTGTTTTTTTTAACTTTCTTTGACTGTGGGTGGCCTCTCCAAAGTCATAGAAAGTTATTTCATTCAATTTCCGTTTTTATGTGCTTTTTTTTCAGATATTTATGTTTCAAGTTTCATATATGTATATTGATTTAGCTGTTAATGCGTGGTTAAGTCACATAACAAACGATACAAAAGAACTCGTAACTAAAAAAGTAAAGAGAGAAGATGCGTTAATTTTAATGCTAAATATGACAGAAGTCTGCAAAAATAATTTGATTTTCTAAACTTACCTACCCTCATGTCCCAAACCACCCTAACTATCACCCTTTCATCCTTTGTCCGTGAAACGTAGAAAATTAAATAAAGCACTATAAGGTGTCGCCCGCAGCCCGCATCGCCCGGGTACTTTACACTAGTTGGTCGGATGAAAGGTAAAAATGTCGTGGTTTTATCTTGTCAGAAGCTTTGTGTTTCATTATACGAGGAAAACGTGTGCTTTGTTCTTGATTACTTAAAAACTATCAATACCGTCCTTTAATATATTTTTTTTCTTTACTATCAGTTCTGGTTTCTACACAAGAAGTTTTGTTTGGTTTTAAAGAGACATCCATAAATATATTTATTACTAGCTTTGCTCACATGTTATCCGGTTAAAAAGTAGCAGAAATCCAATTTAAAGCTTCATTAAAAACAGTCCAGTTTATGGGACGTGGTTGAGTAACACACATCATAAATATTAACAGGATTGTGATTATGTTCATACGAAGAAATCTCTACAATAATGTAAAAAGACTTCTGACCATTCATAAAGTCGTTCAATAGGCCCCGTCCCCTAGGTATAAGCCATCCTGTCACATGTATATGTAAATAACCCTACCATTAATCATACAAAACTATCACCCTTAGTTTCACTGTGAACGGTCTCATCATTCATGACGTCATAGCCAAGCTCACCGTATTCCCAACACTCATTTATCGTTAAAAAGGTACAAAGGTACTCTTATTAGAATCTTGTTCGCGTTCACACTATGACGAGTGACAACATGGAATTCATAATCAAAGGATATTTATTCAAAAAAATTAAGATAAATCTGCAGATTTAAGAGTAGTAGAGCTCTTTGTGAAGGGCTCGTCCGGGGAAGTACTACCACCACGCCTTTTTCTGCCGCCAAGCAGCGTTTGTGTTTTGGTTTGATGAGTTTGGTTGCCAGTGTAATTACAGGCACATGAGGCTTAACATCTGTATGCCTAAAGTTGATGGACGCAGGGCAGTGCATAGTAGGGCATGTTCCTATCGTGCGTGACTTGCGAGGCAATGTTTTGCTATGATGGTTGCCACTTAACATCAGGTAGGCCATCTGATTGCTCCATCAGCTAGTTGTATAAAAAAAGAAAGATATGAAGACATATTCTTTAATTCAAATTTATTAATAGCCTATTTTTAATATGCTCACCAATGAATCGCCAGTTTGGGTCCAGTCTTAGTTAAAACTGTACCCCAATTACATTCTAAATAAGATTCCAAGAAATTAAGTTCGATCGAAGAAGCAAGTGGGTGTGACTGAAACTTCGATGAGACAAAATTAAATGAGGTTACAAAAAAAAAAACAAAAATCAAAAATCTTTTTATTGTTTTAACATTGTTTATCAATCGGGTTGGGTGGGATCTCTTCTTTAAGTTTTACAACCAAAGGTAAAAAAAAAGAAAGATAGACCCGGTAAATAAAATCCCAGGCTCCACTTTGTAAAACTAAACCTAGAATTTATTAAACACCATTTTACCGATTTTTGCTTGTATCTAAATTAATATTTCTGGCAAATATACCATGAATTAATTTAAACCGACTATCCCCTAATGTAGTGTGTACGTACACGACAAGGGGACCTTTTTGTCCGTCCGTCTCAATTGCTGTAGGTAATTTTAATAGTCCAAATTAATAATTTCCTTCACCCGCATGGTCCGATTGTCTGATAGCCGGACCTCAGCCCTTTGTGTTTAATTGGAAGGTATTTTCACTTTAGGGGCATTTTTGGTCTTTTATGCGATGAATGGTTTTGTCTTTTGAAGAAGATTGTTTTTAATGGATGGTGGTATCTTCAAAGGGTATGGAATGTTATATAGCTTATTAATGTTATATATTTTGGTGCCTGTTCTTCTAATCTTAGTAGCGTGGAACTGGCATTTAGGATCACCTAGCTTTAAGGGCTCCCACACAAAAACGCGATGCGATGCGATACGACGCCGCATCGCGTGGCCGCGCCGCGTGCGAGCTCGCAGATATATGCGATGCGATGCGAATTCGCAGTTTTGTGTGGGAGCCCTAAGACGTTTCAAAGTGATCCTTGTGATTTAACTGAATTCAAAAATCTTATGACTTTGACTTTATCCTAAAACATGTCTTTGAGAGTAGTGATTGTCCAGTGGTAGTGGCCGCTTTCCAGTCCAGAGGATAAAATAAAACTTAACCCATTATGAGCATATAAATATTGGCGTACATTTCACATAAAGCTTTATAGCCCCAAACCAAGCATAACTTTTATTTGGGAATTAGATATCAAATACCTACATTACATAAATACTTTATTTATGATAACGCAGAATGCAAAGATATCTATTACGCTGAAAGGCTACTTGTAAATATTATTCTGTAAATTAATAAGTGAGAACAGTGAAGAGAATACGTTAAGGTAAGAGAAATAATGGTTTCTATTTCACTACCTTTAATGAAAATATGGTAATGAGTAGCTCGAGCTATTGCACAAAAATTAGCGAAAGAAAAATCAGTGGCAGCTACAATGCAATTTCCGTGGGATTAAAGCAGTGAGACGTATAGGGGGTCGCCGCGAGCGCAGCGAACAATGCTGCGCGGCGCGTGTCACGTGGCTAAGGGTAGGGGAGGAAAAGGGGAAGGGAAGGGAAGGTAATGCAATATTTGTTCGGCGACACACGGGTGACACACGCTAGGGCCTATTGTGCACCTAGAGGCAGAGGTTGTGAACATTTGATGCTGTTGGTATCTTAATCATGTTAGCCTGAAGAAATCCACTGGACTAGTAATGCAATAAGTTAGTGTGGGAAATCGATGAACGACCAATTTTCAGCCTCCAACATCCACCATCTTCCCGTATCTTCACATGTCGCTCATTCGGGCGGAAAGTTTTTGGAATAAGCCTTTCGGCAGACGTGCCCTGAAATCGAACTATTGTGTATTCAATGGTCCTGTGAGGTAACACAATTGTTATAGGCACAAGTAACCGTTCAACATCAGGTTAGGCTATCTAGCTGTTCCATTACTTAATCTTATACAAATAAAGTAGGTAAATATGAAATCTTCACTCCTGCGTTCTCGTCAGCTTACGAAGCTTTCGTAAACTATAAAAATAAGTTTTAAGCCATAACGGTTGGCCACCTCTGCCCCCAGTAATCCGTTGGCATGGGGTTGCAGCGATAAAAAGATAATGTGGGATGGAGTCGCGTGCGCAACAAAAAACCCGCTCTAACGACGCACCTATAGACGTCGGCTTATCGCGCCTGCGCACAGTGCCCTGCGACTGTGCTGTACCTACTGCGACAACAAATGAGCTTAATTATAATACCTTAGAAGGGTGGCGTGGACATAGAATAATTAAAAGTACAGTAGAATAGTTTTTTTCGAAAGTAGAGCGTCTGGTTTACCTGATGGTGTTTCGGTCAAACTTTGTTTAACACGGAATTGGGATATACTTCAGGCAATACCTAGTAGGTAATAATTAATAAGCTTTTGCATCTAATTTTGTAAAGTGTCAGGGGCAACTTTATGTCCCTCTTATTATTATTATTTTCTTCAATAATAAGTTGTTGTTTTATTTTTAATCACCATGCCATTTTTATTCTACTTTATCTACAGCTGTATAGGAGCATAAAAAGCCCAACAAAAATTACAAAAACCCTAAATTGTACATGTTTAGTGATTATAGCACTAATATCCAAACAGTTATTACTGCAGTATATTTCAGAACCAACACCTTAGCCTCAAAGGCAAAGTTAAAACATATTTATTCAATTGATACACAGGGATCACTATGAAACGTCTTAAAACTAAGTAAATCTAGGTGCCAGTTTCATGCGACCAAGCCAAGAACAGGCAACAGACTTACGGCTTGGTTCCTACCGCTCTTTTGTATGATCCTTGTTACACTGTAACTACATAATATTGAAGCTTCAGTGAGGTGTCAATCGAATGCTTTGTCACTAAACAGATACTGTTACTGAAAACACAATAAATTCTTAATCAAGGAACATCTAGATCTAAAAAAAAAGTTTGTATGCACTGTGGCCATGACGTAGTTTTATGGACTTAATCTACTGTAGTTTGCTTATTCTGTGAGAGAATAGGGACACAGTAGAAAATAGTCAGGGAGCGCGGTGTGACAAAATAAACATCGGGCCAGGAGGTCCCGACGTGTTTTTATTGTACGCACGCTGAGAGTCAATGTCGCGAGAGTAATGATGGGAACGGATTTTTTTATTCCAGGGGATGGTAATGATGATTTCTTGTCTGAGTTTTGTTTGGAGTTTGTGAGGTAGAAGTTATTTCGTTGAGTACTTTGATTTTTTTATTTTGCGTTTTGTTTTGATGCGATGATAAAAACTACTGACTAAAATTCAGTTATGAAGATAGCTATCAGGCAAATGTGACTTACGTACGTAGTGGTTGACGCAGTGCAATGCCAATAAGAGCACGTTTTCGGTGGACTTGCCTTATTTGCTACGTGTGTACCTATCAAAATGTGTTCAGCGATCTTTCTGCTACAGTCAGTTGAAAACAGATAGTTTTTTTGGCACTGATAGTTTTTCAGGAAGTTCTGAAAAAGTTCTTACACATTTTCAATCATCTGTGTGTGAAAAGAAGACTTCTATGTTACATTTAATAAACACATTTCTACGTATGTTAACATACACTTCATGATGTTTCATTCTGTTGAATAAGGATGTGGTCTCTACCTATTTTTTATATCCTAAAAAATGGATAATAAAATCGTGTTTTGAACAAACATTCTCAGTTCTCTAGGCACTCCCAAATGTCAATGACCAAATTAAAATAGCACCGAAAATCACGTCCAAACACTAAAAGCGACAATGTAGCATGTGTGGCAATAATTACTAGCCGTGTTCAGAACAACGCGCTTTCAGCCTACCCTCAATATTAGTTGCATAACCGGCCCGTATTGTTACGAAGTTGTAAATCATTCGAATGTGTCACGCGAGTAAAAATCATTCGGGATTTATTGTAGGTGTTGCACATAGACGTAGGTTGCACTGGATACCTCAACGGAATCAATTGAAATGTGCTACATTTCGTTCCTACGATAATGTCACCAAACTTAGCAGCTCTACGATAATTGGTGCCCATTACACTTATGGTTGCAAGTAACAAATAGCTTTACAATTGTAGGTATAAAACTATGTATTTAACAGCGTCATTGCAGTCACTTGTAGAAATTATAGATATAGAGATAGAGTTAAAGTTATTTATTTTAAAACTTAAACGAAATGTATAAATGCTACAAGTGAGTGACCATTGCAATGGGCGATCTGATCGCTAGTTATTCGATCTCATTCAGACTTCTTATATGTAGATTATATTGGAGAGGAACTAGCACCGTGGAATGTTGGCTAGGGTGCATCTGATAAGTGGCAAAAACAAACACAACTTTGATACGAGATTATTTGCGGTTTATCTAGTTCAAATCTATGTCTGTGGTGCTACCTCTGTAACTACGGTGGTAGGGTTTACTGACTCCAAAATATAAAATATCATTTCATTGTAAAAAAGGGCTTAATAATAGTGTCCTTAACATGAATAAGAAAATCATTAAGCA
This sequence comes from Chloroclysta siterata, assembly GCA_932294275.1. Taxonomy (NCBI): domain Eukaryota; kingdom Metazoa; phylum Arthropoda; class Insecta; order Lepidoptera; family Geometridae; genus Chloroclysta; species Chloroclysta siterata. Next base: position 8,936,818 of record OW028595.1, read on the forward strand.
GCTCCACACGTTTTGACCACTGCACAGAATTTAATGATCGTGTGATTCTTTTTAAGTCAGGTCAAGATTAATGATGAGAAAAAAAGAAAATAAAAGGGTTTATTTACTTATTAGATTCCAGTTTATCGATTGTCAAAAATTACCTTGTAGAAGGGTAGCTCCAAGTGAAACCTCTCATATTTTTTCATCTATCGTCACTGTTGGCAGGTTAGGGTGACAATCTAATAAAGTGTCCGCACCCTGCCGAGACTGTCCGATTATAGCGTAAACCTTGTTACCCTACACTGATTAATATTATGGCGATCCTTACACTCCATTTTAGAAAATTGAAAGCATAATGGAATTACCTTCTTGTTATTGTGTTCTGAATCTAAATTCTACTGTTCTACTGTGACTAATTAAAATAACTGCAAAGCACATCATGATAAATCAGTGATGGACATAAGCCTTCTCATAAAACCCTTCGACGATTGGTCTGCCAACTTTATTTATCAACTTAGCACCGCTACGTTTTAGCAGAGCAGTATTTTGCTATGAAGTACATTGAGACATTTTAAAGTTATTTGACTACCACACATTGTAATTCTACATGAAGTTCCATTCTTGAAATAACGACTAAAAATATACGTTCAGAAAATTACAAGAATCATTTAAATCATGTAAAGAATTAGGTGAACCTAAGTTATTAACATCCGACCCCAGAATAATTGGCGATATAATTATACGACTTAGTTCCCTGACGCGATATAATAACCATAGTTTGATGCAAAACTAGACTAAATAAGCTTTAATGTAATTGAAAAACGATTTGAAGATACAGTCTGCTCTGCCTACAAAGAAATCTCTTTAAAAGAAGAAGAAAGTAAAATCAATGTTTCAACGGATCGTAAAGAAGCTCCAGTGCGGAATAACACGACACACGTCGGGAACTATCGTATAACTATTAAAGAGCCATCGACGACGGCATTAGCATGAATGTGGTTTTTACGAGTCCTTGCTTACAATGTCAGAGCGATATAACGTGTTTCACAGAGAAAAGAAAGGCATCGGGGATTTTTTTGCTTAGCGTGAGCTTGGTCATTTTAGAGTTACGCTATACGTGTGACACAATCTGTCTTTGTTTTTAATAATTCTAAAGTAGAGACAAAATTATTTGACACAAATGATCTTATTCATATTGGTCGCTGAACTCTCGACTGTCCTAGTAAGTCCTGATATGTCTGTTGCTGTCTCTTTTCGTTGACATGAAACTGACAGTAACAAATATACTTAGACCTACTTTCGATAGCTGGCTTAAACTTTTGTTTTTAGGATAAAGTGATTCCATGATATCTAGGAAGCACGGTTTATGATTGCGTATAACTTCGAGAGAATTGAATCTAGGTCACGTTGATAATGCAGACCAATTAAATCGTGAGTTGACATACTGGGTTAAGCTGTGGTCGAGTGAGTTATACGCAATTCTATTTACCTACTGCGCTGCGCCTAAACTACTCATTTGAATACTCGCAGCACTCGTAGATTTGAGATTATTTATCGATGAATTTAAAACGATTAGTAACCAATTTTATATTTGGGCAGAGATTTTACAATATTGCCGTCTTGCCAAATGTGTCACGTGTAAAACCAAATAGCCAACTTGTTGTGTTTCCATATGTTGTTGGTCAGCATTTTTAGATTCTGCCCCTACCTAATTAAATTACCTATATACTTCAGGAAAGTTGAGTGGCTTTGAAAGGAGAGAATGAGACTCGCCCTTCACAAATGATTGACCGCCATAAAGTGTAAATGCAGATACAAGAGTACAATACTAGTAACAAGACACTATTATCGATAGTGTTGTTTTGGTAATGCTCCCATCACTAGACGGTAAAGGAGCGTGGCGCTGGCAGTTTGCATAAAACCATCGTTTGTCACGGCACTAATGCGGTGTCCACAGCAGGGCCTCTAGCGTGACGCTATGACGGAGTGACGTCACACGGACCGTTAGCTACTATCCAAATACAAGTAATGTTGAGGAAATCACATTTTGGTAATGGTTTTACAATAGTGAAAGAAGCAAGACCACCTTCTCTTATAAAAAAAAAAACTAAACCTACATAAACAGTTTTTGAACAGTTTCTACCAACCAACTCATTATTCGACAGCTCAGTTGAAATAAGTTTGCCAAGAATTTTAAATTACTAGCAGGCTACGTAAAATAACCTTTAAAAGTCATAAAAGGTCATTATCAAAGGTTTTTATGCACATAAACACTTCAGTAAAATCATATTAAGGGATATGTCTCCAATCTAACTCAAATTTATTGTAACCATAACTTTATCTTTACACCCTTCATTGAAAACTTTCTTTCTAACCCATGCACTGCGGGTTTTCAACGGTAGTGTGTACAAAATGAACAGTTAAACTTGCAATGTACGAAGGCATGGCAATAGATTGGTTTAATTTAGAAAGATGGCCGATGAGTTAGGCAGTTTGTCCCCCGTGAGTGCTTGCCCCATAAACTCTTAGAAATGTCCCGTTTATACTTCATAAAATTTATATGCACTTTTATTCCGTCAATAAAATTCGATTTGACTATTTTGTTGGTGCACAGGAGGGGAAGAGTTGGTTCGAGCGATTGAAATATTACTAGCACTATTAAAAAGAATAGCACTAGTATTCTTTTTCACAAAGACAGTATTCTTTTCACAGAGAGCAGTATCGCTTCTATCATGGTCAACGAAAGCTAGAGCCAAGGCCAATTTATATGCCCTAGGCCTATGCCTATTATTATATTGATATCTATATATCAATTAAAAATATAATCAATTCAGGGTGACTCAGAATAGATTGCCACTAGTGGTCACCAATCAAAATGGTAGCCCGTGAGAGCGTTTCTAAACTTAGTCTACAATTTAGGAATACCCAAGCAAGCCACGTCACAAACGTTTCCACGTTTATCACGTCACGTTTATCACCTGTTTGCACATCATCATAAAGGTTGATTGATCGTAAAGTGAGCGATTCACATAATCTTTTAATGCACATAACATCCACTTTAAGGTTTATGGCCACTTGGCTTATATGAAAATTTTATATGACCACAAAAAATACACGTTTCGGACCACAATGAAGTTTTATTTATAGAATGCCGGTAATTTAAGAAGCATTTTGATGATATTCGTTATAATACTCGTGTTAAACAAATTGAAGGCACGTTACCTACTTCTTTTATAATTTCTACCACCCTTTGTCGTAATTTATCATTCACAAACAAATTTGTGGTAAACACACTTCTCATAGCGCCCATTACTTACATTACGGCCGGCGTACCTCAAGGCACGACTTTTTGCCCTCTTCCCTACACCCCAAATCTCCCCAAAATATTAAATTAACATAAACACGAACAGTGACTGCTCACTGTGAGCAGTCGCGAATCAAATCGAGAAGACGGATCTATCTCTTGGAAACCGTTAATTTGGGAAGAAGGGGTCTTAACGTTGTTATTCGATGAATGCTTGAATAAATGTGTTACGGGCCTTTATCTTGAGCTTTGAGTTAACCCTTTGAAGGTGTATCGAGCATCTGAATGTGTGATTGAGTTTTCAGTTATTGAAGTGAAAATATCATTTGCTTTTGATTTTGAATTCACGTTAAATAATATCGAATAAATTATATTTATACTTTCTTTAGAACTTCTATGTTTGTTTCTAAAATAAACATAATGCAACTAAAGGCATAGTAGTATTTTTAATAGTTTGCTTGAGATTATGGCTTTTATTCTATGGCGATAGGTATTTTCTCAGACCTCCAAGTCCTCAGACTCAAGATTTTTTGAGAGATATTATCAGAAAAAAAAATCATATATTAGATTCGGTGAATGATCGCAATGCGGGTAGCCCCAAAACTTTTCTCATTCCTCAAATTCAATATGATTTTAAAACATGTTTGATCAAAATAATGATTAATCCTCTCCCACAGAGAATGGTATCGATCCGAATGAACTGATGCGTTCAGAATCACTGCATCCCGTGTCACCCTTCCTGCACCCTATCGCACCCTCGCGAGGTATGGACAGGGGTAGTGGCCGGCTGATTATTATTATAATTTTCGAGTCTTCCATTTGGCTTGGCTTTTAGGTGGGCCTATACAAAATTATAACGTCGGTACTCGTACTGGCACATTCCATTTCGATTATCCCTACAAAGCTTATTTTGTTTTTGCCTAAACATTTTGTTGAGTTAATATCATTGTGTAAAAAAAAACATCTTAAAAATTAAAACTTAATCTCTCAGTTTCATAGTTCTTCTGCTTGTAGTGTCACTCGTTCTTTTGAAACAGTGTGGTGACAGGATTTTTAGAGCGCCTCAAAGTTGCTCCTTTCGAGCACGTGACACATTTATTAGAACTCTTTAGGTTCTACGACATACCTTTTTCTCAGTTTTATAGTGTTAGCCTACACTAAAAAATCTCATTATTAAATTATAAAATCTTTGTTAAACTCTTAGGGCGGATTTACCATCGCAAAGTAACTTTATCCATCAGAATAAAATACTTTCACCATTGTTTTTGACAAGTCACAGACGGAGTCACTTCGTTAGTATAAGACTTATACTATAGTGTAGTCGAACCTAATAACATATCTACACCAATATCATAAAGAGGAAACATTTGTATTTTTGTATGTAACGAATAGGCTCAAAAACTACTGGTCCGATTTCAAAAATTCTTTCACCATTAGAATGCTACATTATCCTTGAGTAACATAGGCTATATTATATTTTCAAATAAATCAGGGATCCTTACTAAAACTTCAATAATGTAACCCAAGGTGGAAAACAAAAACCTTACATCGCATGCGCTGCGAAAACTATTGAAGATAGAACAAAATAATGTACTACAATTTTGTAGAACACGTCATTATCTACAAAAAATGTCGCGACAGCATATGTCTAACTATTATAGTTATGTCACAATAAGTGTTCTTTTATGATAAAAAATTAATTGAAATGCCTCCGCTAGAAAAGGGTCTTTATTTGTACCTTGGTATTAATCCTTATCCAAATAAATCATTTCATAATTAAGACGGTTTCAATACCTATAGATTACTTCTTAAATTTTTCAAATCGGGCATTCCATTCAAAAGATATGACGAAATTAAAAATGTTAACGGGTCCACGGGTCACGCGCGGGGTGCGATTTCACTCACTCAAGGAGAAGCGCGTGCAAATGTATGAAATAAGTAGACGCGAGGCTCGAACCCACGGTCTAAATTTATCCTAAAATGTTCAAAAAATTTATGACCACCTATGCGAAGCTGGGACAGGCCGCTAGTTTTATATATAAATGGATTTTGCTTAACATGGAAATTTGTTGTGTATACGCTGTAAACATTACGTTATTACTGTTAGACTGTTTAGTTTAAAGCACCAAATTCCGTCAACATAATGATGATAATCCGGTTTTTTTTATAGAGAGATATTCCAACAAGATAAAAGCCGTTAACCCATATATCCATCAGAAAAAACAACAATTTACTTTCAATAATAATAGTTTCATACAATCGCTCTCACCTCGGCACACCGCACCAAAAATCTGAAGGGGAGAACAAAAGGCAAGGTGCACACTATCCACGTCTGTCGCACGCGTCAAATCTCGTCCATTGTCGCGTCGCCCCACCGACAGTTAAATATTATTATTAGAAGATTTATCGCGTGGAAAATTGCACTTATTGTCGTCCGATGTGATATTTCATGTGATTATGAATTTTATTTTTATGTTAATTATGCATGTGTGACTGTTCTGCGAAGGTAGGGGATGGTTAATGGCGAAATGTAACGGTCGATTTTTTTTTGTACTTGCATTATTTTTATAGCCGCTTGTGACACTGATAGATGCTGTATGGAAGGTTATCATTCTCTGAACACCTAAAAAAATAACATGCTAAGGTAAATTGGTACACTTGCTACACAATCATTACCATCTGTTGACTTATGAAACAATAAAAGTTCGTGAGAGGTTATGGTAGTTACCGAACATAAAAATAGTTTACTTATTTTTTATTTCGCTACCCTTATAGCATTTGAAATCCTTTTAACAAACCGTCTAAAGGTAAGTCCCCTTACCTAATGCAAACCAAACAGCCCATTTTTCTCTCATTTAGAATCACCCTACGTAAAAACAATCTTTTTTAATCGGCAGAAATGCTGAATCAAAAGCCGTAAGCCGTCCAGTCCCCGTCGGCATTAAATGCCTTGAACAATGGCGCGACGCGTGGATTCGCACGCGCGAGGAGTTCGCTAGTGTGTCCCTTGCTTTAATCGATCTAGGGATGAAAGGTATGTTTGGTGAATGTCTGACGTGATTTGAATTGGATTAGTTTGGATATAAAGTGATCTGTGATGGACGCAAATAACATTTTTTTTTGCGGCAATACTATAAATGTTTCCGATAACTCACTTGTTACTAGAGCTTTTTGAATTTTCTGGGTGAACAACAATTTTTTAATAAATTAAAGGGACTTTAGTCTGAAAAGCTTATTTATTAAGTAAGGTAAAAAATGATATAATTATAATTTCCCAAATTAATGATTTTATTCGAAGTCAGCAAATAGGTGAGTAGACGTTGCAAATTACTATTTTAGTTCAAAGTCAGCAAATAAATAAATGACAGAGCAGATAGGTACTTCAAAAGTTGTCAATACCATCTGCCGCCTCCACAGACATTGGTCAGTGAGCCGTCATTGAACGGTCCCCATGTTTATCAGGTACTGGGATCTTTTCATTAAGGTTATCGGTTGGATCTTGGAAGAGCCACGTGAATACATTCTCATCGAGTAGACTTTAGGTGTATCAAGAATTTAAAAATCTATTTATAAAACTATTTTGTTTGACCAAAGAATTTTGTCCCTCCTTACAAAAAAATCACAAAACGATTGCTATCTCATGCTAATGAGTACGAGACAGAGAGACAGTTGCTTGCATTTAGATGTTTACAATCCAACAGATCTGAAAACTGAAAAACTAAATCAGCTTCACGACTTTGTATCATATATAAATAAATCTAAATCTCTGATCCCCAGACACGGTCGACCTCCTAAGATCTCTTATTACCAAGTAGTAGTAATTTGTGTTTAATTGTACAAAATTATTATTGTAATTTATTATGGAAGAGTATTTGCTGATTGTTAGTTTTATTTTTTAGACTTATTGGCTCTTGTGTGTCTTTTTTTCTCACCGTAAACCTCACGTCTGTTCCTAAACATGCCTACTAAATCAATCAATCAATTATTATTATATACATGTCTTTTTAGATTTATTTTATTATATTTAGTTTAATTTTCGGTTTTTTTATTGAGAAAACCTAATCATATGAATTAATGTAATTGCCTTTTAATCTTGTTATTATTGTCTCGTAGCTAACACTTGTGCTAGCTGTGGCTAACTTTAAAGAGTAAGCACAGGAAATGTATCATCATTGTTATGTTTTTATTGTAAGAATTGTGTATTACTCACTGGAAGCCCTGAATAAATAAATAAATAAGTACTAACTTAGGATTCTTTGAGGATGTCTAAGGGGGTAGTCAGAGGTACGTCCAGACCGATCTACCAGACATAAATGACGCAACCTTATAATATTCTAAAGGACTATTGCGGCTTTTCAGTATTTATTAAAATTTAAAGCAATGCAAATTTAATTATCAGTAACGTAAGAGTAATTGTTTGTTCATACGTGTGTACGTGACCTTAGGATCTGGGAGTTACAGTCTTGCGTTTATTTTTTTATAGACAAGATGCTTCCACAATGCACACTAATTGCTTGTTCGTTCTCACGTTCCCCCCTCACACCTCTCCCTCTCTCTTTAGGGGTAAGCGGTTGAGTATTAGGTAATTAATAATCGCAATGCTCCATCAAAAGGTTTTTAATTTGCAGCACACGTGCGTAGAGAATCGCCGCGTGCCCTCTGCCGGGGGAATTCAAACTTGTTTACCTTATGAAGATCTCTGTGGTATAGTTTCAACAAATTTTGGTAAACCAGACTTTGGTAAGCCAGACCTCTGTCGAGATTAATCTTCGAAAAAATTATTAAAAGAATTGTTTGACAAGCACATCTGCTTTTTACAATAGTATAATGTGTTTATCAATTTATTGACAAATTTAAGAGTAGTAGAGGTCTTTGTAAAGGGCTCGTCCGGGCGAGTACTACCACGATACTATTTCAGCCACCATGTAGGATCGCTGTGTTTCTTTTTAAAACGTGTGGTTGCCGGTGAAATTACCTTAAAATCAGAATGCCTCAAGTTGATGGACGCAGGCCAATGCAATGCTTACAACGCAATGTTTTGTTATAAGTGATCGTTATTACTTAACATCAGGTGAGCCACCTGCTTGTTCCATTAGCAAGAAGTATAAAAAACTTATTTCGTGTTATCGGAGTTCCAAGGAGATGGTATATTACAGAGACGTTCAATGTTCATCTGTATAATCAACCGCATTACTCTATCTGTTTCTGTTCTTATTTCAGTCTACAAACCGAAACTAATGACTGTAAAGGTAGGACAATGAACTAGTGTGATTTTTCTTTATATTTATTCAAAGACGCATTCAGTGTAAAAGTTATGAATAAGGTTTGTAGAATTATTTAATTGAATTTATGTGATTTCTTTCGTACTTTCAGTGTAACAAAGATTATGAATAAGGTTAGTAGATATCCCGAATTGAATTTATTCTGCCCGAAAACTTGCGAAAACACCCACATCCTGGCAGTATTTCAACCGCGACGCAAAGCGTTCCACGCCGCACTTTTATCAATGTTCGGATTCAATAAACCGCCGGCGGCGGTGGTGGGCCATCGCCAGTTGACGGTCGCTTTTTGCCGCCAATAGTGTCGCTTCCGCTGCCCGGAACTAGCTTAGTTTGGCTACAGATTCAATAAGGCAGCTGGACAACTCACTTTTCAGATGTATTGGTACCGGCACGTCGGTCACGGTCTTCCTGATGCGAGTCAACAACTAAATTAAGTAAATGTTGAGAAGTAGATTGCCATCTGCACTTCATCCGCCGTGGAATTTAGCAGGTTGATATTTGTACAGGTGGTACGACATAGCTCGGCATAGGGGACATCGTTTGGATAAATGCCCTATGTGGCGCGGTAACGTGGTTGTTTTATTTTATTTGCATCTATGCGCGAAAGTTTGTAAGTATGGATGTTTGTTACTCTTTCACGTAAAAACTACTGAACGGATTATAATGAAACTTTACAATAATATAGCTTATAGATCAGAATAACACATAGGCTGCAATTTATAAAGATATTGTGTGATCCTGCGCCGACAAAATCGCGGGCACCAGCTTGTTACATATATTTTTTTTCCATTTTGCTATTGAAATTTATACATGTTGACTTATTAAATAATGAATAATTATGAATAAATGACTATTATGATTATTAATTAAGAATTTAATCATCAGCTATGTGATGTCAAAATAACACAAAAGGCAGAAAAAAAATTAGTGAATAGAAAATACGCCATGCAGTTTTGTAGTATTCGATTTTAAATGTTAATACTAAAGTAGAGTTTGCATAAAATCTTGCAACATACTTGAGTAAGAATAAAACATAGAGGCTGGAAATTATTTTCTTCTTAAATTACACGATGAATTTCTTTGTGTGTTTTCAGATTGTGTGTTATAAAACTAAGCATTTATTTGACTCGAAGCGCATGTTACCTCGTTGCTCAAGTAACGCAGCTGTTCTAACATTTCTATGCATTTAGTTCGGGTCAATCGGGCAGGCCGACAACAGGAGCGCTTACCTTGGTTTTTTATTTGTGTTGTGATTTATGTCTGTTTTGAATTTGCGTTTGCGCCAAACGCTTCGAGCGGAAATCTGCTGAACCGGCATATGTTGAGGAAAAGTTTGCTAGATTTGGATGAATAGGTTTTGGACAATGGACTGAACTCTCCTTGTAAATGTAAGTCTTTGGTTGGAATTGTAAGATAGTTTCCTTTCATTTTTCTTAACACTTTTTGGAATCATTTTATACCTAATATTTTTATTTGCAGAAAAAGTACTTTTCAAAATTACATGCAATAAATATATCATTACTTATGATTTATTAAAGAGGGCATAATGTTAAATACCGTGAAACTGAATTATTACATTTGAGCAACATTTCCATTCCAAAATAACCAAAAACCACTTCACCGTTTTCATCAAACGAAATCACCTCCAAGCACAAAGGGAGAAACACTTTAAAAGGACAACAATACTATATTTTTCATTAAGGCACATCCACACAATGACAGTGAATGGCGTCCTACCTTCCACGGATTACTCGGAGATACGAACCACTCCGCTCAAAAGAATAATATGTCTTTATAAAGGATCCAACGGCTTTCCCTGCCTTACTTCTTACACATTTTTCAGTAAAATGTAGAAGCGTCTTTACTTTTTCCACCGCACGGACCGCACGATTGTCTACCCTCTAATATTAACTTTAAGACTCATTTTCGCGTGTCAGAAGTTTCTTGAAAATAGATTGCATTGTCTTTTAACGTAAATCATTCCGAATAAGACGTGCCATCTCTAGCACTTGAATTTAGACTTCATTTTGAATGTGCTATGGTTCTATTTAGGTTATTTTTTAGATGAGACTTTCTGGAATGTATTGCTCTATAGTTTCACGTGGCAAAGGCTCGCTTTCTTAACGTATTAAAAGAAAAGTGTCTGAATTTTAAAATAGCATAGTTCCAAACCAGATTGAAAGCTTATTTTAGTTTTTACAAAATACAAATATAATAATAATTGTGTAGGTATGTATAAACTATTGACAGCAATAAGTAAATATAAGGATTATTAAAGAACAAATACCTATTGAGTATTTAGACATACAACAAAACTAATTTTATTCAAAGTATTTATAAAATTTAATTTATATTTAAATATTCTTACATTACGAGAACTAAGCTTAAATCTTAAAGCGATCCATGTATTTTATTTACTTAAAATAAATTATTTAGTGCGTTGTTCCAGAAACAATACGAAAAGCATGTTATGGGAACCACAAAGAAGCGTAAGTTACGCCTCAGATAAACTTAACGCTTTATTTTGGCCGGCGCACGATGCACCTGCTATAAACATAATCTTTCATTTGCCGGAATTGTAATGTTTACGGTAGTCCTAAGGATTGCCTTGCGTGGGTCACCAATGCTTAGGGTGGCATTTTTACCAACCTACTTCGGCTGTACGATCTTTTTTTAAATAGGCTCTTTTTAAATAATAGTACTACATATATAAAACTAAAATATTGGTTTAATAATTTAATATAAATATTAAAAAAGCGTTTACTTATATTTTTTTAAGGCTAATTATTAATGTTAAAATTACGCATTAAAACCTTGCTGTCTGTCAATATTAAAATTACGAATAATAAAAAAGAGTAAAGCTAAAGACCAAATTTAATAAATACTATTGAGTAAATCGTCACACGTCGTTACAATTGTTATTACATACATTGTAGCTCAATTCTGACCATATCAGTATCTTCAAAAATAAGATCCAAAACAGGTGAAACAGCACCACGTGACAAACGATCAACAATCATTAGGCCCCCTGCACACAATCGTAAGTGACGATACGGTGGAGCTAAGTGAATTCGTGTGTCCTTGCCGCTACAATTTAGCCGCGAACCAATCATCATTTACAAAGGGTCACGTGATAAAACCACACGGTGTGGACGCACCTTTTTGGCTTCGTGTTCTCTCGTATTTTCTTTTTAAAAAGTAAATCGTAAGAAAAGGTTGATATAAATTGTGATTGGCACACAATTGGGGCTTGTGTCTGGAGTTTTTAAGAAGGCCTAAAATAAAATAAAAAAACTTGGCAAGTTAGTATAGAGGCACATTAGTAGTAGTCTTCGCCTAAGGTAGTAAGATAGCAGTAGATAAGTTTATCAAATCGATTGAAGTAGCACTTTGGCATTCTCTAAATGCCCGCAGCCCCACATCTCAATAAGAGCTCCATCGCCCCACTCCATCTGTTTTATAGGCATTAACACAAAACCTGATGAATATTTATTATAATGCTTCCCATACACGTTCCCTAATAGCGCGTGTCGTTCATACATTCACAATAATTTATACATAACTAGCTTGTTCCGGCGGTCTCACTGCAAATCTTTGTCAGGCTTATTATAAGTGAACAAAATAGTATAATAATAATAAATAAATATAAATATTGGTGGACATTTCACACAGCACTATCTCGCCCCAAACTAAGCCAAAGCTTGTCATATGGGTACCAGATAGCTGATAATATACTACTTATATACTTTTTTTTTTGTAAATACATACTTACAATATTATATAACAACCAGACAGAGAACGAACATCTATGTTCATCACACACATGCCTCAAGTTGACACAAATGTTTGTTCTCGGTGGGGATCGAACCCACGGCCTACGGCACAGAAGGCAGAGCTACTACCAACTGAGCTGTGAAGGCTGTCAATAATATTTTTAATAATATTAATTTGTGAATACTATTTTTGAACCATTGCTATCTAAAGACATACTTCAAAATTTTATTTGTGATATAATGTACAAAATACATAAGAGAGCTATCTGCCGAACGTTGCAAACGATCTAGAGATAGCTCAACAAATCCAAATCAGTCCCAATCGGAAGCGTCTATAATAGATATAAATAAATCACCTGTGTATTTATTATGAAAAAATATAGATTTATGATAGATTTATATATTACATTATAATAATATCAGAAAAATCTTTATAGCACAAAAATAAGTATAGAGGTGAACTATATGCTATTTAACCTTTTTTTTCAGTTAAACTTTGTGTAATGTAGGGCATAGATCACATGTTAACAGTAAAAAATTAATTAGTAGTAGTAAAAAATGTGAAATGTAATGAATTTGTTAACTTTTTCAATTAGCGAAACTCATTAAACATTAATTAGGTACAGTATTAAACAAGCATTCTAAAAAAGTTTAACATACAGACAAACACAAGCATTCTATCGATATAACATTTCATGGATTCATAGCAAGCTCGCGTCATTACCTTCGTATAGATTTGTTTTCGTAAAAGAATATTTTCATCCAATCGCATGTGAAGGGCCTTTTTTTCTTGTTTTTGTTGTTATGTAATACATGACGCTGTATATTATAATTAGTGTGGTTTATGTGTTTAGACGATGACATTTCCGTTTGGCATGGTTCCCATGACATTTTTTATGCATTTACTGACATACTGAAAAGCACCGGTGGTCTAGTGGGAGTGACCTCGCATTCCAATAGTAAGGTCGTAGGTTCGAATCCGGTCGTGACCCATTGATTTCTCATATCGAAAAATGTATTAAATGGTTATTAAAAATGTCTTAAAAATTAATTTAAAATCTACATAGCTAATAATTGATTAATCAACGCTAATTATTGATTTTTCTTCTGTTAAAATACAGCTTCTATTTATTAATAAATTAAATTTATTTCTTTTCTACATTAATACTTTTGAAATTGACTGTTTCTATAGTCAATCACTGATTTTCTACCCTACCTTTCATCTCAATAACGTATCATTGGATTAAAGGGTAATTTTACAAAATTTCATATCAAACACTCGCTACTCTGTGATCAAAAAAGCACCCTTCAATTTGCACTCGTACCTTGATCTCATCAAGACTATTCATACAAAACGAATCTCAAATTAAGTTCATTCAAACGTTCTCACACTAAAATAGTCCAATTCGAACAATTATTGCATCCAATTCATTACTGTTGGAGCGTGGAGTGCGGATGCGTAGGTCGCTACGCTCGCCACGCGACCATCCGCAAGACGCGAGTGAATAGCGGGCCTAATTGTGACTATCGCGTCACGTGGCGTATCGTGTGTGATGCGCCTTACTGACACATATTTTACATACCGTACAACATCTCCAAAACACTATCACTGGATTTTGAAACTTATGTGTATGGCCTTAAGATCAGTTTTATAATGGATGGTAATGCCAGTTGGGATGTTTTAGGATGGACGGTTAAGAGGAAACTGTGACAAATGAACGTGAGTTTGAACTTTGAAACGCCATTTCATATTGTTTCTGAAAGCAATTTATTTTACCGTTATTGTTCAGATATTTCATTGAATGATACCTAATGTTTGTATAAAACTTTAGCTGTACTAACTTTTATTTGGATAATTTTATTTCGCTGTTATTCATTCTGAGTGCACTGTAGGTTAGCTAGCCGTATTTTTAAAGCGTTGTACTTTCAGGTAATTTATTTTATCATACGAAACATGAAGATTGCATACATAAGTTTAGCGGTTAGGTACTTTTAAAGTTTCCCATGTGCCATTTTACTGTATCCGTGATTCCGAGACGTTCCTATATATGTTCCTTGTAATATATATTTCTCAAATATGTAATTTCTCTACAAACTACTACTAAAAATTGGAATACAGCGATACATTCCTGCAAAGCATGCAAGGCATTACTGCTTGGCGTCAGAAATAGGTACCGTGGCAGTACTTCTTCGGATGGACTCTTTCAGAATGTGATTTTCTACAACTCTGCTAGTTTTTAGACATAGTTTATAAATTTATTGAAAAAAGTACCTTTTTGTGCAACATCATGGTGACTCATTACATATTACATAAAAAAACTTCATACAAAGTATCATTTTTTTACTAATACCTGTCCACATAACTGAAGGACATGAAACCAAAGCAATAACCACGACGCAAAAAAGAAACCTTCATAACCCAACATATTCAGAGCTTTTGATGGATACCTTTACATACCACACTAAAAACTCAACCATACCACCCAAAACATAAGACTGAAACTGGCTTACATCTAAAAAGAATTCCAGGTAAAGTATCAAGGTGAAGTAGGTGCTATGAAAAGGGACGTAAGGTTGCTTTTAGAGTGCGCTCAAAAATGTTACAACGGTAAAGTCCAGCAAAATGAACATCAGAAGATGTATGAGACACAGGATTAAAAATATTTGTACGCCCCATTATACATGGTGTAATGAAAGAGCTAAACGTGCCTTTATTAACCATACAGGGTGCTCTTTATTACATACAGGGTGTCCGTTAATTGAACCTCCGGTTTTCAATAAAATGGTTGATGGAGGTCGACGGATGTTGATCAAAAGATTTAAAATTGAAATTAGAAAGGATTAAGGAAGGTTTTTTGGAATGCGGGTGGTCAGATGATAATCTGGGGTTGGTGCTGGAAGTTCTTTGAATATTCAGTAGAAGATTTAAAATTAAGGTGAACTTTGTTTATTAAATAGGTATTTTTATTACTAAATTACTTAACCAATTTTTCTATATTCTTTTTACTTCACTTACAATCACTGTGAACTTTAGAAATAAATCATTAAGTGATTGCTGATTATAAGTAGATTAATTTGCATTTCACTGCAGGCGCACAAATACCTAAATAGGTACAAAAATTTAGGTTGTACTGTAACACATCAAGTTACAAATGAAAACGGTCTTTATTCAGTTCTATCACAAGGATCACTTTGAAATGACTCTTAAACTAGGTGAATCTATCGCCATTACTACGCGACCAATGCCTAGAAGAATAGGATCAGACGCATTGTAAACCATTCGTCAAAACACACACACGCGTCTCATACTAATGGTTTCAATGTCAGTTGTAGATCTCAAAGCACCCTGTATAACACACACACGCATTATACAGGTTGTTTCAAAGTATGCTGTAGATCTCAAAGCACCCTGTATAGTGTCGTTCCGTGCCGGAGCATTCATTGCACAGACGTAATGAGCTGCGCCCGTGCCTAGGCACAGAGTAACCTTAGAATAGATAAGACATCAAAAACGACGGCCAACATTTTACAACAATCTGATATAATTGTTAACAAAACAAAACAGAAATAGCGTAATTATATTTACAAAAAAATAATATTTATATGTATTATAACAGCTATTTGGTTTCCATATTAAATAACTTTGCTTAGTTTGGGGATAAACAGCGATTTGTGGAATGTCCACAACAAGATTGTAAGGAGAAGGCCCGAAATCGTTATTTGTGTAAATGCATATATGGGAGGCCTCTGTCCAGCATTTGGCTTCTTCATGCTGATGATGTAGTGTTTTTGGTAGATATGTATTATGTATACTATTGTTCATCATCATCTATCTATTATAAATCATCTATTAAAGATGGAAAAGGCCTATGATGATACTATTATAATTTTTGATTTGTAAAATCTTTATATTTATTATTAATTTATTTAAAATCAAAAGGTATATATAAATAAATAAATATATGTGGACTTTCCACACAGCAATCTAGACAATGTCTTGAAGCATGTTGTGCCTCATCTAGGCACAACATGCTCTTTGCTTACTCCAAGTACATCAGTACCTTTTAAGGCTTTTAAAAGGCTCTCAGGGTGGCTAATCACGCGCCCACGCGCCCGCGGCGGCGCTCCGCAGATTATCGCGCTTTGCTTGTATTACCACCCTGTATATGCTATTCATTTTGCTTTGAATGCTGCCACCCTGTATGTCGCTACTGTTTATCTGAATAGTTTCCTTTTCAAAAGATACGTACGAGGCTTAACGTGTAGTAATTTACTGCATATAAAAAATAAAATTTGTAGAATGTTGTATTAATTAAATAGATAATAGTATTAATTAAATAGTTTTGATTTACTCGATTATGATATAAGTACTCGAAAATAATTATTAGTAGTAAACTGAGTTTGACAGTTCCGTTACATTATAAAATTGACAACATCAAACTTCTTACGAGCGCCTACAAGACGACGTAAAAATAATGGGTTTCTGCTTTTTCAAATAACCACAATATTTTTACAAATTAGCTCTAATTATGCGTATAAACATAATATTTTATGAAGTGACCTGTTTGTGAGTTCACGTTGAGCGTACGTTTAGTTAATTTGACAGAAACACCTACGGCGGCGCGCGCGCCGGCTGCCGTGTGGGCAGAAAACTACACGAGTTATCATAAAATCTGCTGAACTTTAAATTTTCGAATATGCCTCCCTCAAAATTATCTTATGCCACTTCCATAGACAAAGATCTTTTTTGAGCATAATTATAATAATATTATAGCCTTTTATTTCCCAAAAAGTACATAATTAACTAAAATCATTCTTAACATTTTCTCTAAATGACATGCTTACCTAATGATAATGATATACCTATAGTAGAAGTAGATTCATGCATAAATTAGTATTTATTGTATTTATTTCTGGGATGTCCATTTTTGGACATGCGCCTCCTCCATCCTGCTCTAGATTTGTCCGAAAATGGCTTGTTTGGGTATACTTGGTACATTATATGATTATAGTTTACTGATTAGTGAGAGCCTAATTATTATGTCTCCATGTCCCACTGTTGGGCAAAGGCCATCCCGTATTCCGTCCACAATGTGGGGTCCAGTGCTGTTATAATCCGTTCCGGCTGTTATTTGTCGAGCTCATTACGCCACTTTCTTGGTATATTTCTCCCTTCTGCCGGTTCTTGGATTATATATTTATTATTATAATATTAAATAAATTCACTGTGTCATTCACCCATTTCTACGTAGGCAGTGAATGTCATAAGTACGTGCCTACGAACATGATGTATCTAAACATAACTATTTGAAAAAAGGGATTCATAAAGACGCATAGTTTATAGTTTTTGTTTATTAGAATATCCGATCTAAGCGATCATTTATTATCATCTCTACCTCTATACTACCCCCCCCCCCCCTCCGCCCCTGAACATATCTTCCCCCTCTCGCCGCAGGCTACAAGTATCTTCCGTTATTACATTCCGCGCTCGATATTTTATGTCCGTACGTTTTTGTGGACACTTTGACTGGACCTCTAGTAGTACTAGACTAGTACCTGAGAATTATGTTAAAGGTAATTTGAAACTAAATATGTGAAGAATATATCTACGTAAAATAAACAACTGAACTCGAACCCCCCATAAGTACCTAACTCACTTTCATGATAGTTTTGTTTCCCATTTTTTTTCTTCGAATGGAATAAAATGATAATGTTAATATTATAATAAATATAAATATAATATAATCGTATAACGATTGCTTTTTGAGTATTATGGTTAGGTTACTCAACATACATAATCAGTAGGTACAAACATAGGTAGTATTAACTGCTAGTTTGGGTATGAACTTAAAGCTAAGAGAGTGGTTAATAAAAATAAACCGTAAGAAAATACATTAATTTCTACACTTTTATTGAAGCTGTAAATTTATTTTGTGTTGCTTATGAATGAGGATGACTACCAGTCCGTTGGTTATTTTGATGGTCTTCCTCAGGTGGACCTTGTAGGACCACAGTAGATACGACTATTATAGTATTAGTACCAGAGTACTGCTAAATGTGGGTGACAGGTGCCGGTGCCGCCGGGCTGACAGATAGATGTTCACAAAACTAATTTATTGAACATTTTTACCGAATCCAAAGCAAAAATATAAGCCCACCATCCAACAAATTAATTCAAACCACCTTCTTGATAAATTTATAACTGCCTGTCAAATAAAAGTTTCAAAAAGTAAATTATTTTAAGCTTTGATTTATTTGTATTAGATTTGAAACAGCTTCTTTCACAAGGTTAACTAATAGTAATCAACCATCACCTGTTTCCGACACCATTTGACACTGAATTAGTTTTAGTTTGAATGTCTGTGTGTCACTTATGAATGTATCCGGCACTTTGATCTTGTGTAGGTGAGAATTTAGTAGGATTTCCTAACTAGATTATGCTAATGGGGTCCGTATTAAAATGTATATTTTTAATGTGTACTTCACTAGGTTTTCAGTTTCTTTTGCGATACAGGCAAACCCAAAGGCAAAATGTAGGTAAACTGATGGTATCCGCAAAATTGAATAAATAAAAGCGTTTGCGAAAATAAGTGCGCGTTTTGGATGAAAAACAGTAAATTGTTGTTGTGAATTTTTAACAACTATATTTTAACGCTCACTTCCATTTTTGACACAAAACATGTTTACTAGTAGGTATTATAATAAAAACCTACAAAACTTACATACGAATTAACTAAAAACGAACGCAAATGACAGAAAATACATGGCGCTTCATATGGAATAAGGTCCTACATCTAACTTAGGTTTTAGATTTAGACTTATTTATTGCCAACATAAATACATACATCAGTTATAAAGCTTAGGTCTAAAGTAGCTATCAGACGCATACTTTCCCTGTAGGGCGCTGCAAATTATAGTTATTATGTAGCAATAAGGCAGGTATAATTAATACAGGTTTCTGAGAATTCACAATTCGTAAACATTTTTATCACATAAGTGTTCTTCCAGGTTGTTTCAAAACGACAAACAAAGTTCCATCTATAAACGTGTTAGCGTGCTGTGCATGTTTGCAGGTCACCACTCGTCACTCCAGACTGTTTGTCGAGTTAAAATGTTTGCCCGCTCGTAGCGCCCTCTCGCGACTCGCGTTGACCTATAAAAACTGTAGGTTAGTTTAAAGTTACTGGCTAAGGGGAGAGTGTGCTATTAAGACACAATAGGAATAAATTGCGAAAGACAGAATATTATGAATGTTGAAACCTAGGATGATAGTTCACACGACCTTGAACTGAAAGTTGAAGTTATTTAGTTATTATTAGATTGAATCTTGTGAATTAGATTGCATCTACCAATTGTTGTTAAACCTACTGAATTCAATTGACACCATGCTAAAGCTTCATTTTAAAACAAGGATCATACAAGAGAACAACTGAAGGAATTCACCGGAGGACAAGGCCTCCCCCTCCCCCCCCCCCCCCACGTTCCCAAGAAGAACGATTTAGAGCCCTCACAATCCAGCGATATTACCCAGTGGGTTTCGGTTCTACAAGCTGTATGGCCTGCATTATAATCTAACTATACTGAGTATGGATATCAGTTTTATTTTGTCAGCTAATAGTCGTCCATGACCTTTATCCGTCAAATTCGTATTACATTTGCTTGAATGAAAATTACCCAATCGATTGCCACTTCAAGAGCTTCTGAGAGCTATGTTAGTCATTATCAGTGACGTTGGTCCTTCTACGAATTGCCTCATGCTATAGGCCCACCCCATACCAGAGGAAATTCGTACCGGAGGAATTCGAATTCGGGAGCTTAATTATATATAGCACTAGACTTCATCAGGCTGATGATGAATCTCCCTTCCTGTGCAATGTAGCCCACAAAATGTTAATACACACATTAGCGAGCACTTGTAGTGGAAAAATAGCTCGATTATAGCTTTATTATACAGCACAATTAGCGAGATGTGATACGGGACGAGGATCTGCGGGGAACGCGGACTGATGGAGGGAAGATGAAGATCGCGGTTTTTATAATCCCTCTTTTGAAATTGGTACAGTGGCTTCTACTTCTCAGCTAGAGTCTTTCGAAACAGTTACGTAAAGGGATTTTAGTGCGCCTCAATGAGGCTCCTTTCGAGCATTCGGTATAGTGGCCAACACAGCTAATAGCATTGTGAGGAAACCGGCATGTCATAGAACCTAAAAAGTTCTAAAGCATGCGTAAAGAGCCTCTTTGAGCCGCCTTAAAATCCTTTCAGCACACTGTTTCGAAATAAACTAGTGACAGAAGAAGCTGAACTGTGAACCGAGTTCGTTCTTTCTTTTTGACAGACTGGTGTTGTCTGTGGGTTCAATCATCACCGTTTTTTATGTAAAATAAGACTGAATTTAGTAATATCGATTGTCAATCTTAGAAAATTCTTAGCTTAGCTTAGCTTAGCCAAAAAAAGAAAGATACAATTGACTTAGCATGGGTTTTATCGAATCAGGTTAATAGGTACCTATGTCTCTAGCTTTGACTAGTCCCTTCGATCAGACCTTTACCACCTTTGAAATTACTATTACAATAATTTGTATAAACTTATTACACTGACTTTTCTTAGTTACCACAAAGGTCAATGACCAGGTCGAGGTATATCTTACCTTAGACGGGGAATTTACTCCAAAGCAATCTGCAAAACTATTTAAAATTAAATTCCCAACCTATCTCCACAGCATTACGTTGCCACTCAATCTTCTTTCATAATTAAAGTGGCTTTTACCCCCCTCTGGCGCCCACCTCCCCCCTCCTCGTCCCGGTCCTTTGAGCCCGTTCTCATTACCTAGGACTTAGGTATAGGTTGGTATCTACCGTCGTAATTAGTGGAACGGGTATTTTATAATCATATGGCTCTAAGTTTCAACAGCATTAATTAGACATAGACATAGACAGACAGACATGACAGAATTATGGAACCGCATTCAATTTAGAACACGTAAAATAGTTTATGTAAGTATATTAAAAAGCTAAGTGGAATAATTCATAGAAAAAAAAACAAATCAAATCGATCTTTATTAATTAAAATCATCTACTTTGTAACCTCCATAAACTAGGTAAATCTAAACACAATTTCTTCGCGACCAGAGCTAGAAGAACATGCAACAAAATACGGTTTGCTTCACAGCATTTTCTTTCTTTGTATCATGATTCTTCTCAAAATAATGGTAAACCTAACTTTTAGTCTTTCGAGTTGGAGCTAGTCTAGTTAGGAAACAAAAAAAAAGCTACTGTCTCTTCAAAGTTTTGAGCTCCACCATAAAGAGGTACTTTATTCAGGATTCTTTTATACAAATCCAGGTATCCCAGTGTTCAATTTTAGCGTAGATTTTCATTGAATTTATTCACCTACATTTGAATCTGCACTAAGCTACTGAACTAATTGGCAATCTGCCAAAAAAATCTTGAACCGGCTCTACGTGGATCTGCAAAAACTTTATTTGTAAAGTTTTCTATACCTCCGAGTTTTAAATTTACAATTGAGTAGGTATAATGTTTTGTTTTTAATAAAATAGCGTTATACTGTTCTTACAGTAGAAATCTAGAGCAGTAAGTACTTACATAAACAAAGCCTAGACGATAACCTCGCCCGGCCGCACCCACCTCTAAATTTAGCACACCTCAAGAAAACATCAATTGCACAAGACATGCGCACTACACATTCACCTCACGTGACCTTTCAAGGACATCTGCACACCTCACAAACGACCACAACACTGGCAACCTTATCGAAGTGAACTTGAATTTGGAACGTGCACCTGTAGTCACCTATCAGGTGTACCTGAGCCGTCAACCAATCGGCGCGCACCTCACCTGCGCAGTTCGATAAAACGGGCGTGGTTTGCCGCGAGTGGCGCACTTTGCGCACCTGTGCTACCTGCGTCATCTACAGGTACTATTGGTCGGATAACTGTCTAAAACAGCCAATCGGTGCTCTTCTACCTGTGTTACCTGGCAGGTGATTGGTACAGGTGAACTAGGTCAGGTAAATAGGTCAACCTATATACCGGCTATGTGGAACGAACGTGGAGTGAGAGCGGGTGGCTCGGTTTAAAGTTGTATGAGATTTGTTCTGGGAATTTATGTGACGTTGCACATTTAAATACAGTCTTTATTACTGTTTGCAATGAGGCTGCTTTGGTGGCGGTGGAGCTTTTATGTGGGGCTTAGTGGAGGTGCTCTGTGGGAGAGTTGCTTCCAATGGAAATACTATGTATTTGGGTAGATTGGTATGGGTAAAGATTCGGCTTCAGCGATAACATAAATGCGTTGGTTCTGAATAGTTTTTTTTGTTTGCAGCAATTTTGCAGCAGCTTAAATCTAATTCTGTCTCAGTAAAAAGGTTTACATAGAGTTACTTCACTGAGACTAAATAAGTTAGCTACCAATTTCATTAAATTCTCTTGAAAAAATAAACGTCAGGCCCTGACCTTGAAACCAACCGAGTCAGTCACACCCAGCGCCCAAAAAATCAATAAAACGACTGTATTTTTATACCTACATCTACCTCCAACGCAAACTTTACCTCTCAGCTACCTAAGGCCGCACATAACGGGAGGGAGGCTGAAAGCCTGATTACTGGGGGTGGTAGACTCCCAGGTCGCAAGTTTGAAGACAAATTGTGTAGAGGGGTAGGGGGTGAAAAAATGGCGGTGAAATGACGTCTCAGGTCGGAGTTTAAAAATAAATAATGGTAAAGTGAATTGGAGTTTACAAGATTTAGTTGAGACATGAGACTAATGAGGGCAATGACCTAAAGTAGCTGATGTCTCACAGGCAACGTGAGTATTTGCATGAAGTGGCTGGATTTTAACATCTGTTTTTGAGTCCTCTGAATTTATAAGAAAACATATCTCTTCCACCATATCCCCAAAAACCAAAACCAAATAAAAGAGCGCTATGAGAAAAAGAGTGCGATATACTACTAGGTAACTGGTAGTATACCTACATCGCGTAGAGCACATTTTGTGCTTTGCCCTAAGAATCAAACGCGCTTTTTCGTCTCACGCATCTCTGGACAGACCACAAGGGTTCTAGGAACAGATTCAAACCCACGACCCCAAGACTAAGGTCGGGATTTCAGTGTTTCGCAACACGTCAGTGAAACTAATCGAATGTTTCCTAGTACTAACGATTGCACTACAGGAAACAGCTTGAATTCTATCACTATTCCGCAACAGTTCGTTGTGTGACAGTTCAAACACGGTTCGATACATTGAAAATGGTATGTAAAAAGACTCGAGGAAGATAAATAAGTTGACACGTAGACAACGTAAACTTACCACTTACTAAAAAGTGGTAGGTATAACCCCCGCGTGGTGGAAATAAGTTTTTAGCCTCGTTATAAGTTCGGTTCTGCGAGCGGTGCTGCTTCCGATGTTGTTAACTCGCTGTTTATCTTGCGAATGTGCTTAGTGAGGCTTTAGTGGGAGTTATTATGTAGAGCTCCGTAAACAGTTTCAAAGATAATATTTTTCAAAAAGCACTTACTCATGACCTAGGCAGGGGATCAAAAATACTGGTGCCCTAACATGAAACAATGTAAATGTAAAGAGATGAACAATGATGAAACTATTGATGTCCTAAATAAGCCTTTAAATTTAAATTTTAAAAATTGATGATTCAATACAATGTTATGGTTCATAAAAACAAACTTCATTTAAAAACCCTAGTTTTTATTCATAACTTGTTCTGTTACAAGCACCATGGACCATGTTGTCTGAATAAATAATTGAATTAGTATAACCTATTGGAATTAGTGGGAAAGCTTTGGCAAAGGAAGGCAAGGAACAGAGCTGAATGGAAGCACTTGGAGGAGGCTTTCACCGCCACGGGCGGTGCTTACATATAGTTATTATTATTGTTCCGTTCCCTTACAAACGTAACGTATTTACCTACCTAATTATTCATTCATCTCTTTCATTCAACGATGTTCAAAGTCTTCTCTAAGCTGACAGCAGTATCGAGACGCCATCATTCGGTTGTCATGCAAGTACATAAAACGTCAAAGCTTGGAGTGACAGCTGTGACAGTTCTATTTCATCAAAGCTTCGTCTTCTCGTGGACACCTACCGAATCGCACGCGCCGCGTCAACTACCGGGAAAGCTTATATCCAAATTCTATGCAAGTGCGCGTGTGCTATTTCCGCTATCGTGGACCCATCTACACCAACATCATCCCTTCATCATCATCTCAAGAAACCGCTGGAAGCTAACGAGGCTGGTCGCAGTCTAAGGTATGTACATTGCATATATCTTTACTGTGTGAGGCTTGTCTACACTTTGAACATCGTCTTTCTAATAGGAAATAACCGTCAGACCCCATCTCGTGGTCTTCCCAGAGTAGCAGAAAGCCATCCGTGCTATTTCGGCTGGATGCGTATGCTACATTCTTTTTGGTGCCGAAACCAGGGAGCTTCCATTTTCGAAATCGTTAATCGTAAATCGCCATCTTTTCTTGTGGTATTTCTGGTTAAAACACGGCTAGCTTAGATTATCAAAATCGATCTATTATTTTACTAAAATTATAGGTAATTATCACATTCTAAGTTATCCCGTACCACCAGGATTACTCAAATACCGTTTTTAATAATCAAATAACGTTATCCACTGTTTGTGAGCCATCACCATCGAACAGGGATCTCAATACTATATTTTCATTGTAATAAATCGTCATCAAATAAACGCAGACTTATTGCTTGTATTGCTAAAATCGTGCTATCAATCACATCTATAACGCTGCATTGGTTTTATCCTCACTCGCAATATTTCTATCAAACATCGTATCAATTTACAAAATCATTCATTCTTAATCATTACGTATCATGCAAATTTATCACTAGACTATAATCCTTTTATTTCAAAAGTCATATTTCATAAATTGAAATAAGATCGTCACTCGTAAAATCAATCATATTTTCTTTACTCACATTCTTGAACTGTAGGGTAGTTCGGAATTTTGTTAACCGTTCGCCGCGGTCGAGCGTTGCGCTTGTGAATATTTCTGTACGGAGTGAATGAACAGATTACTCAACAGTTAGTACTAGTACCGTATACTGCGAAAGTAATTGAGGAACCTTTTGTTATTTTTACACTTTTACTTTCGTGTTCCTTCGTAGGTATTGCATTCACAAGTCAAGGTAAATAAATCGTTATCTATCTGGTCGTACGTCATAAATACAAGTGCCTTAGGAATAATAAATGTGTATGGAGTAGGAATTAGAGGTAAATCTCCGTGGCTTACGACCACATATTATTATACAAGCGTGCTTCTACTTTTTCTAATATTCACATTACCTATACATAATTATATTCTTTTTATTTTTATTTGAAGAATATATTTTACGTATCCACCGTTTCTGTTTAGGCACGTACTTAGGTACCTTGTATGTACCCAGCGCTCGAGTGATCGATCGTCGCTATCTACTCATTTTGTTAAACAATGTCGATTCTCGGGAAACATCCTCGTAAACTAAGTACACTGAAAAAGTCTAAGTCAAAATCTATTGACATCGAGTACACTGCTCAAGATTTACCGTCTTTACGTAGAAAACGTACTATCGCTTTTAACCGTTTGACTAAGGCTTTGGAAGTAGGTATTTTGGCCGCCAATGATCCTACTCAACTAGATTTGTTTTTATCGTATCATCAAACTGTAAAACAAATTGCCGCTAATTTTGAGGACGCTCATTTCACTATTCAGGAGGTTCTTGACGATCCTGAAAATGAAGATAATACAATTCAGGAACGTTTTGATGACATGTATTATCGGGTGTTATCTATCAATCGCAACCTAACTAGAAATGATTCAACTCATTCTCACGGCGGAGGCGGAAGTTCTTCTTCTAACATCCGGTTACCGAAAATCGTACTTCCGACTTTTAGTGGGGACATAAAAAAATGGCCTGAATACTTCGATACTTTTAATTCGCTGATACACAATTCGACCTCTATTACCGATACAGAGAAATTTCATTATCTCACATCATCTCTCAGCGGCGATGCGTTAACTGTGGTCAAACCTTTTCCTAAAACTCACGAATATTATCGAGACGCGTATGAGGCGCTCACTGCGCGCTATAAGAATAAGCGCGATCTAGCTTTTACGTGTTGGCGAGACATTTTAAATGTAGACTTTAAATGTAATGACGCTCATGAGTTTAGAAAATCACTTGACCTTCTCGAAGAAAACTTAAGTATTTTAAAGACGATCAAATTACCGACCGGTCAGTGGGACTTCATCCTAGTGTATCATATCTTATCAAAACTTGACACTAAATTGCGGCGGGACTTTGAAGAAAAACATTCGGACGTGGAGCTGCCTACCTACACACAATTAAAAATATTTTTACAATCCAAGTGTGAGGCATTGTTGCGCGATACTCATTTTATCGAATCGACCAAACCCAAACTTTCGCAAAAGTTCAACCCGCCGGCGGCATCGCCGCAATTCAAACGTAGCAGTACATCGCATGCGCTCGTCGCGGCCGCACCGCACGCACCGGCATCGGTGACGTCCGCTACCGATCAGAAGCCAACCGGAAGTACACCTTCCGGTCCGTATACAAGCAAATGCTCATTCTGTGGTGAGCTTCACTCAATAGCAGCCTGCTCAGAATTTCTTAAAAAATCGTTTGACGATCGAATTAAAGTTGCTACTGAAAAACTCTGGTGCTTCAACTGTCTTAGGCCAAATCATCAATTAAAAGACTGCAAATCCATATTTTCGTGTCGCACGTGCAAACGGAAACATCACACCTTACTCCATCGCGATAACCCTATCGAATCGAATCCAACCGTATCGTCTTTGGTTTCAAGGTCACCAACACACACGACCGTTTTGCTAGCGACTGCCATCGTGCAAGTCAAAGATGCGTTCGGCGCGATGCAATCGTTCCGTGCTTTGTTTGACACCGGAAGTCAGAGTAATTTTATTACTGCATCAGCTATTGAACGTTTAAACTTAAACATTACTCAAGCTAACGTCAGCGTAAGCGGACTCGGAGAGACATCAACCTCCATTCTCGGTGACGTCACCTGTTCAGTAGGTACAAATAACAAAGTCTTGTTTAATTTAGACCTGCATGTGATTTCAACAATATGTGGCGATCAACCTATCGCCAAATTAAACACATCGGGATGGTCACATGTTAGCTCACTACAGTTAGCAGATCCTGGGTTTGATATACCGGGACCTATCGATCTATTGTTCGCCGCAGATGTTTTTGCTGACTCGCTTCTCCATCAACATGTCAAGGGACATTCCAACCAACCTACCGCTTTTAACTCTATCTTTGGTTGGCTTCTCTTAGGCAAAACTCGTTTAGCTTCAAACACGCTAATTCATACGTCATCAAATATCGATATCGAGTTGAACTCTTTGGTTCAACGCTTCTGGGAACTAGATCTCATACCGCAAGCTTCGTTATTGACCCCAGATGAAACGCTTTGCGAACAAAAGTTTCAATCCGAATATTCTCGTGATTCATCCGGACGATACATGGTGCGTCTACCATTTAAAGAAAATTCAGAACCCACGTTTCACGGCTCTCGTGAAGTTGCACTGCGACGATTCCATGCTATCGAACGTAGACTATCTCGTGACCCCGACTTACATCGACAATACGCTGACTTTATGTCAGACTATCTAGAGACTGGTCATATGTCATTGGTTCCGGTAGATGAGCTCAGCATGGGCAAGTACTACATCCCCCATCACTGTGTGTTGCGTCCAGATTCAGCAACTACTCGTCTTCGTGTTGTTTTTGACGCCTCTGCTAAAGATTCTCACTCACGTTCTCTTAACGATACTCAACTCACCGGTCCAAAACTACAACCCAACATTTTGAAGATCCTTCTGCGTTTCAGGGAGCACAGCATTGTATATATGTCAGACGCTAAGCAGATGTACCGACAAATTCTCACATTTCCTGCACACCGTGACTATCAGCGTATTTTTTGGAGGGCTTCCCCCGTCGAATCTCTTCAAGAATATCGCCTGAACACTGTCACATATGGTGTTTCTTCTTCTCCTTTTCTTGCATGTCGCACTTTGCGACAACTGGCTGAGGACGAAGGGGATAAATATCCGGTTGCGAAGAATATCATCTTATCTGACGTATATATCGATGACGTAGCCTCGGGGAGTAGCTCGCTTGAAGACGCCCAAAAGGCCAAAACCCAACTTATCGCCCTTTTCAAACTCGGTGGTTTTCAACTTAGAAAATGGGTCAGTAATAATGAGCAGCTTCTATCTGATCTTCCTCGTCAAGATTGTTTGACAGGTGCGGTTTCCTTCGACAATTCTGAGCCTTCAACGCTGAAGGTCCTTGGTCTCAAATGGGATCCAGCAATTGATGCCTTTTTCTTTGAAATTAAACCTTCAGATCGTCCTTGTACTAAACGTTCCATTCTCAGCGAACTTGCTAGAGTCTTCGACCCGTTAGGCTTCTTATCTCCCATTACAATACAAATCAAATCATACATCCAAAAGTTATGGATTCTCGGTATTGGATGGGACCAAACGCCACCTGATGAGGTCATCAGTACTTGGACAACTTATAAAGATCAACTTCCACAGTTGACCAATCTCCGAATTCCTCGCAAGTTAACGTGCTCTGAATCTGTATCTTGTGAGTTACACGGGTTTTGTGATAGCTCTGAGGTAGCGTATGGTGCTGTTATTTATTTACGCGTCACTGATAAGGACGGTGCAGTCCATGTCTACCTTGTTTGCTCAAAAGCTCGAGTAGCCCCTCTCAAACGTATCTCGTTGCCACGACTAGAGCTCTGCGCGGCAGTTCTCTTATCCGATTTATATCAATTCGTGCGCGACACCTACCTCAATCGAATCAAAATCGATGCCGTCTACCTATGGTCAGACTCAACCGTTGTCCTTTCATGGTTACGCTCTCCTTCATCTCGCTGGGTCACATTCGTGGCCAATCGCGTAAGTCAGATCCAAGAACTTACTCCAACCGATTGTTGGCATCACGTTTCTTCAGGAGACAATCCTGCCGACATCTGCTCGCGGGGACAACTTCCTTGTGAAATTCTTCACAATTCTTTATGGTGGGCGGGGCCTTGTTGGTTAGCTAAAGATCATTCTTCTTGGCCGTTAGAATCAGACCACATAAATCACGACGAGGAGGTGATCGTCAAAACGGAAGAACGCAAAACATTAGTATTAGTAACTGGCCAAATCGACACGGGCGTAGATAATGACCCTTCTATAATCGGAAACTTGCTGAATCGCTTCTCTTCGTTATCAAAACTCGTTAATGTACTTTCGTATATCCGTCGTTTCATTAACAACTCTCGTTATCCCAATCAAGCGAATCGCAAGGTGTATCTCAATAACGTAGAACGTCATCACGCTCTGATGCATATCGTCAAACACGTTCAAAACATAACATTCACAGAAGAAATTTCTAATCTTAAAATGAAGAAGGTTTTACCTAAACCTTTCCGCAAACTTAATCCTTTTCTTGACGACCAAGGAGTGCTCAGGGTGGGCGGCAGGATTTCTCGATCAGGCTTAGAATACGAACATAAACATCCTGCCTTTTTACCTTCTGAACACTCATTAACTTTTTTAATAATCGACTCAATCCATCGAAATTTTTTGCACCCAGGTGTAAACACCACACACTTTTTACTTCTTCAGCAATTCTGGATTATCGCTGCTAAACGTACCATCCGTCGCCGCTTGTCTAAATGCATTCCATGTTTTCGAACAAACCCACAACCGTTACAGCCCTTCATGAGCGATCTTCCCTCATACCGTGTCAATCAAATCAAACCTTTTTCGGTGGTAGGCGTAGATCTAGGCGGACCGTTCCGCATCAAAGTAGGTTCACATCGTGGTGCTAAGATGGATAAGGCATATCTATGCTTATTTGTCTGTTTAGCGACCAAAGCGGTGCATCTCGAAGTTGTCTCGACGCTATCGACTGAAGGGTTCATCGCTGCTCTTAGGCGTTTTGTCGGACGTCGCGGACGCTGTAACGTTATTCACGCGGATTGCGGGACAAATTTTGTCGGCGCAAAAAACCAACTCAATCCTTTAATGCAACAAGCTACTCGTGCAGAAAAAATTGAGTTCAAATTCAATCCCCCTGGCGCCCCGCATTTTGGTGGCGTCTGGGAAATTCAAATCAAAGCAGCAAAATCTCACTTATATCGCGTCGTAGGCGATCAGGTCCTTACTTTCGAAGAGCTGACGACTCTTTTTGTTCAAATCGAAGCCATCTTAAACTCAAGACCTCTGTATCCAATCAGCTCCGATCCAAACGACCTATCGTGTTTGACGCCAGGTCATTTTCTAACCTTAGAACCGTTAACAGCTGTTCCCGAGGACGATCTCACTAACATCAATCTAAAACGACTTCCTCGGTGGCAGATGTTACAAGCCTTTCAACAGAACTTTTGGTCCAGATGGAAAACCGAATATCTAAACTCTCTAACGCAACGTGCTAAATGGACTAAAGATTCTAAACCGTTATCGATCGGTTCGATGGTGATAATCAAAGACGACAACCGCGCTCCACTACATTGGACCCTTGCAAGAGTGGTCGATCTTCAATATGGTGGCGACGGAATAGCTCGGAGTGCAACCGTAAAAAATGCGAATAATCATACAATCAATCGACCGTTGGTAAAACTATGTCCTCTACCTCTCGAGGACTAGTTTTAAACTTAATTTATTCAAATCTTAGTTAAGCAAATCGTAGTGTAGGTAGATCTAATCTTAATTAAGTTCACTTAAACTATCGTAATATCTTATCATATCGTCAAAGCTTTATCGCTCTTGTGAAGTCATTTTAACCAGAAAATACCATAGGTATTTTGGTGGGCGGGATGTTCCGTTCCCTTACAAACGTAACGTATTTACCTACCTAATTATTCATTCATCTCTTTCATTCAACGATGTTCAAAGTCTTCTCTAAGCTGACAGCAGTATCGAGACGCCATCATTCGGTTGTCATGCAAGTACATAAAACGTCAAAGCTTGGAGTGACAGCTGTGACAGTTCTATTTCATCAAAGCTTCGTCTTCTCGTGGACACCTACCGAATCGCACGCGCCGCGTCAACTACCGGGAAAGCTTATATCCAAATTCTATGCAAGTGCGCGTGTGCTATTTCCGCTATCGTGGACCCATCTACACCAACATCATCCCTTCATCATCATCTCAAGAAACCGCTGGAAGCTAACGAGGCTGGTCGCAGTCTAAGGTATGTACATTGCATATATCTTTACTGTGTGAGGCTTGTCTACACTTTGAACATCGTCTTTCTAATAGGAAATAACCGTCAGACCCCATCTCGTGGTCTTCCCAGAGTAGCAGAAAGCCATCCGTGCTATTTCGGCTGGATGCGTATGCTACAATTATTTTTTCTCTTATTTGATTTATTTTAACTTTATATTAGCCTAACCTGATCTAGTTATATAAGTACTTATACCCATATTATTTAAAAATAGGCTAAGTATTTTTTTTTATTTTTTTTTTATTTTACTTTTTAAATTCCTACTGTGTAAGCAAATAAAGCTATTTTTATTTTTATTTATTTATTGGAATTAGTGTTTGGCTGAGCTCATTCAGTATGTAGTTATACCATCATGCCATCTAGCTCTCTGATCCATTTCGAGCCAGCAATCCTTCAAACACAGCTTGAATCAAAATATTCTCAAACTAAACAGATTTCAGGGATAACATTTTTAGTTTCAATTCCTTAAATAAAGAAGAGAAAGCATGAAGATATAATACATTTCACCACAAACCCCCACTATCCCGTTCTCAGCTTATTATACCATGTCCGAGGGTGCGCTGACACAGAATAAATGGCAGTTCCACAAGCTATGTCTAATTTTCCGGTTTCGCCCGCGCAGATTGCCTCGAGCCCCGGGGAGGTAGGTATGGAAATCCTTTAGACTCTTTGAAATAGTGAATGAACATTTTCAGCGAGTATTTTTAATGTTTAGGCGGTTGCTAGACATGTTAGGTTTGAAAGGAAAGGCTTGGGTATTCATCCTGTTTTCAATGATTCGTTTCTGTGAATTTGATTTATGATTGAAATTTTGACGAATGATAACTTGAATCGACTATGCTTTTTTTTGTTTTTTTGCAGATACCACTAAGGGTATTTGATGGAAGAAATAATGGTTAGATTACCGACTGAATAAAATATGTGTTTGATAAAACTAAAACCACGCTTTTATCACGCAATTATTATTTATATTTAGTAATGATTCGTTCATAAGTTTTTTTAGTTAATAATGTCACTAATTTTAAATTAAAAAAAATATGATCTTCACAAATAATCGCAGTCATTTGTAAAAGGTAACTTTTGCATCCTTTCCCATCCTTCGGCATCCTTTCACATCCTTTTGGGATCCTTTCGCAACCTTTCGCATCCTTCCGCATCCTTCGCGTGTTAAAAACATTGTAAGCGATCCTTACAAATCAGTATTTCATCATGAGGACTTAATTGTAGGAATCTTGTTGATAAAACAGTTCAAGTTAAGTTGCAAAATAAAGTGTCAGCAAAAACCCTAACGCACGTTGTCAAGTGCACAGAAGAAGCTGATTTAACCATTCATAGTGTCAAAAATCAAGCGACAACAAACAGGTCCATCAGAAAAATGAATAAAACAGACGTTCCCGGATATTCTCCATAACTTCCGGATTTCATATTCAGTTCGCTCCAAAAAAACGTGTCCAGTTTTTCTGCGGGCAAGTTTGGAATGAATTCACACCCGCGCGCCCGAAAACTGGAAAAACTCGCAGTTTTGAGCTAATTTGCGATGCGAGGTGACCAGCCGTGCACCGTGGAATACATTACTGTTGCTACACTGTCTAGTTTCACTACCAGAACACAATTGGACATCACTGCTTAGCGTCAATTTTTTTTTTTTCCATAAGTACGAATGTAGATTAATGAAGTTTTTATAGGCAGAGGTGAGGTCAACTCTCGTGATGGAGTAAAAATGCTAATCTTTTATATAAACAGTGAATGCCGGTTCGACTAAGTTTATTTTACTAAATTTGTATTGCAGTACTATAGAAATAAATTACTACTAAGAATGTGTCCATTGGCATTTTTCTTATAGTCTCTATTTAGGACGGCACTTGACATTAAGTAAATAAAAAAAGAATAATCAAGCTATGCTATTTAGGTTTACACCACCTAAAAAAAATTAAGGGTTATAATTAATCTAAAATAAAGAAACTCATAAATTCTAATTGGAGTATTATTCAAAGTAATTTTGGTGAGTGCCGCAGCCACACAAAGCTTGCAAAACGAGGTGACCATCCACAGCTCCAATTTATGCTCGCCGACCGCAGCGGAAGTTTCAGCTGGGCTGAATTTGTTTAGGAAGTTTAGAACTTTTATTTTGCATCTTCAATCGTTTGAATTTTTGCCATAGGTGTTGGTTTATTTATAAATAAACCTGAAAATATAACGACCAAACGATCAAAAATCTAAGTGTATCTGCGATTACTTCAGGGTCAGATTTCCAAATATCTCACATCACTAGATGACAGTGTATTACAATGTAACATAGAATCTTTGTTGCAAAATTAACCCCCTACGTCCTTGTTTTACAATGTTTAATTTTGATGAATTACGGAAAAAATTGATAATGCATTAGGCGACTTTGGAGCCACAAAAGACCGTTGTCAAGCACTTCACAATTTCTTTTTAGCATTAAAATGTATAGTCAAAAGTCATCATCATCAGTCTGAGTGAGTTCATTGTTGGACATATGCCTCCTCTATATTTGGGGGGAGGTTTGCCGTAGTCACCACCCCTGGCAGGTATATTTTAATAGGTAGAATATTATCCTATCATATATTCGTTGTTATATGTTTTGGACTCAGGAGATGCTACGAGGTCCCTGCAGGTAGCCTCCGATGATATGATAAAATAATGTGATAAAATATTCCAATTTTTACCAGGACCTAACGTCAAAACGCCAGTATCATGCGTCAAACGGGCGTAAAAGCATGTGATCTAAATAATGTAAACTATACTTTTGGCACACGCTAAATAATTCAGGAGCACTCTACCTCTCTAGAGTCCGTCACGGCCAATTACAGAGTAACAGGACACGTCATTAGCAGCCTTTGGTGACGTCACGCCGCGTTAGCCTGTCGCTCTACTTCGGCTAAATTTAGCTAGTCTTGGAAATGGGTCAAGACGCCGCTCGAGGCTAAAAGGTAGACTAATGTAACGCTTTGAAAGGTTTCTTGGGTAGAATGTGTTCTAAGGATAAAAAGCTTATCTCAAGAAGGTTGTCTTCTTTGTAAATTATCTTGGAGTACTTTGAGCACTGGTGGCCTAAGAAGAGTGACCCCATTTACTGGACCTAAGGTCGTGGGTTCCAATCCGGTCGTGCACCAATGGTTTAATAGAGTTATATTGTTGACACTTTCGCACGTTTTCGGGGCAATATGGCAACAATGGTTTTCTGCAAAATATTTCTGATTGGTAGCACACATAAGTGCCTAATCAATGGAAGAGATAACCTAGAAATGCTGATATTTTTCAGGGGAAAAAAAGCAATAAAAAATATTTGCATGGTTACTTTCTAAAGCAACGTAGGACGAGCAGGGAGCACTTGCTGTAAGTAACACTTAGCTGATTGTATTATGCAGATGAGTTGGTGGCTCACGCCTCGCGACTGTAACATTACACTTCTCGCCTATTCGTAGGCAAAATAGGCGATTGTCAACGTGGGTAGGGTTCTTTGGACATTTATAAAAAAAATGTTTATAACCTTCCATTTTCTTTTTTAAATGGCAAAATCCAGCAATACTGTAGAAATATTTGTGTGTAATTTGTCCGTATTTTTTATTATTCTGGTTAATTAAACATCGTTGTACTCATATATTTTTTTAATATATTATTATATGCTTACTATTATACTTACTAGGTACTTCATAACTTGGCGGTGCATTATGGTGCTTTAAAGATGTTGACTTGTGAATTTCACAAGTCAACATCTTTAAAGAAAAAAAGAAAAAAATTGCAGAACAGATCACATAGCAATTATTACTTTAATTAGGTACTTAAAAAAAAGGAATAACAGAAATACATGATAAAAAAGGTACATTGTCCGCAATGTACCATTTCCACGGAATCTTCTCATCCCTGTTTCTATTCCATACACAATTCAAGTAGGTGTGATCGTGTTTATGTTAATAGGGATATATCCCTAAATAATCCACTTTATTGAATTAGCAGGAACACACTAGATCAAGCGACGGAGATACGACGTCGTAAGGCCATGGCGCAGATATATGGAATTGCGGCTGTTTAGGATAAAACATTATTATCTTATCTTTGATATAAGCATTCGAGAAGCTAGCTTGGGTCTTTTGTAACCAACAAATTTGTAACCGGCCTTTTTCATTTGGATGGGTGACCGCTTTAGTTAGGTATTTATATAGTACTTGCTCATGGATCTATTTATTTATTTATTTATTTATTCGAGGATCGAGCAATAACTCACCTTATGTTAAGTGGTAACCATCAACCAAGCTTTGAAGAATAGCATTGCAAAGGTTCAGCCAAATTTTAATTTTGTTCCAAACAGACCACCCAAAATAAAAAACTTTCCCAACAAAAAGTTTGCATAAGTACGAAAACGGTTGACGGTAGTCAGCCCCTTAAAAAAGCACAATTACCGGCTCGTTCAAAAGCCGTGCGAGCCAACTTTAAGTCGATAAGAAGTTGTAGATTATGATGATGGCCGCGGCAGCGCAGCCGAGCCGCGCTGGAGGTGACTCGCCAACAAATCCCAACTTTACTTTCAAAGCCATAAACGGATAGTTCGAAGATTCCAAGTTTTCCAATCCCGCCGGCCGACACTGTCATATTATTTTCTAACTATTTTATTGCAACTTGCAACCTTACAAGTCGAGTTATAAGTTACAACGTGGTAAATAACAATGTCACCTACAGAAAGTTAGCAACTCGTAAAATAGTTGTTCGAATATTGAGTAGGGGTGTGGTTTTTGTGGCTACGGTTTTATGGCGCGAGATTAGAATGATAAAGTATGTGGGAAAATTTGTTTTATTAAAAAACTTACCCGCCTTCAAATTCAAGTCATTATTTAGCTAATCTATTGAATGACAAGGATTACTTTGAAAGGTCTTAAAGCAAGGTAAATCTAAGTGCCAGTTGCCATGCGACTAAGCTTAGAAGAACAGACAACAAACTTACGGATTGGTATTACCGTTCCTTTGATTGGTTGTAGGTAAAATTGCATCAAGCTTTATTCATAAATTTACAAAATTTTATCGAATGCTTATCAGGCCTGTATTTCCTTTGCGTTGCAACAAAAATATGTAGACTTAGGTATAAACAGATTAAAAACTGCAAAGATATCAGTTGAACAAAACTTAAGATCCTAAAGTTAGCATACAAAATTGATTTCAAAGTAACATACCATACTTATTATTATTTTAAGCTAGGATACGTGAAACTAGCGCATTGATCCACCTAGTATTAATGAAGAAACAAAGAGATAGATACTTTGAATTTGATCATAACTAAATTAAATTAAGATTCTTTATGAAAATTATTTCATTTCCACATCAAAACCTAAGCAAAAATGCAATATAACCTAAGCACTCACAATATAGCGTCGGACAAGACAGGCCCTGCTCGAGGTATGGGCCGCACGTGTGCGCGCACAAAAAACGCGCCTAATAACACGAGGTGCTGTGAATAGGGACGTTCACCTCGTTCATATGAATTTAATGCATGGATTTGAAGGATAAAGCGTTATAAGCGAATTGGTTTGGATTATAAGTAAATATGGCTAACGCTTTTGTGATAAAAAGATTAGGTTATGCTTAGGGTATGCTCTTGGCATGATTGCGTTTGCATCATATTTATGTTTGCCTACACCTCACAGGATTGGCACCACACTGAAGCTATCATTGTTATAATATTTTGTAAAAAAACAGTATGAACCAAGCCATAAGTTTCTGGCCTGTAGATTTACTAGAACAGAATTTACAAGTACCACTTTGAAAATTTTTAAATTTAAAATGTTTTAAAGTAGTCCTTGTATGGTACTGTTATGTTAGGTATTCAAATTTATATACTTAGAAAAGGAGTTAGAGTTGTTCTTCTAAAACCAGGGAGAAATTCCTAATCTATCTCATACAGTTGCTTGTACAGCTAATTTACAAGTAATGTGTATCAAACTCATTACTTGTAAATTAGCTGTACCTTTAGCAGCATATTTTGCAGTTATCACATTAACAGAGGCGATATTGTCAGAAACCGCTGCTAGAGGCCTTATCACGTACCTCACTATCAAAACCATTATTAATTCGATACGTTAGCAATAGCAGTAATGACAGGTTTATCGACCTCTCGGCAATTATCGACAATGTCACCTCACTAGGGATGGGTTTGATAACCAACGTGGTTGAAAAAGTTATGATGCATTTTCATGATCACAACATCGTGGTTATAAACGTATTTCTCCATTTTAATATCGAATCAAGATAAAAAAAAAAAATTAAATGCTTTGTGATGTGGATGTAACTCAACCTTGAAGTGATGTAATTCCTCTTCAAGGTTGAGTTAACGTATCGGAACTGATGCGTATATTCATCGACTTGGTTAGAAGACTTATAAATGTGGTTTTTATAATTTTTCCATGATTTGCTTGTAATGTATATTGTTAAAGTAAAAAAGTTATCTGATTGCTCGTATTCCTAAAAAAATAACGCTGCATTAAAAAATAAACATTAACAAGCAAAAAAATAGCAACACCTTCAAGTACATTGTAAGTACATATATGAAAAAATATGTAATGTACCGAAGTAGAAAATGAATAGGTCTTGAAATAAAGTAGTTTTTATTATTAATTAATTATTTTAATTTTTCCAAATCTGACATTATCTTTAATTAATAAAGAGGTTTTTTCATAGACATCTATGCCGCTTTATTTTCGTAGTTAGGTAGTAATTATTTTATCGACATCGTCCCCACCCTAGGGACGGGTTTAATTACAACGCGCGGGCGACAGGTTGTCGGCTGACGTCATCGCTGCATGTGGAGGTGTTGTGACCTTTGTGTAGGTGTTTATGTACACTAGAGTGCTAAGCCACATTTAATACTTCCTAAACTTATGGTGCTAATGGTCGCAATGAACTATTACCGGCAAATTGAAACAAGTGAATTCAGTTTTCTGCTGTTATGTTATTCACACTAACAACCTTTCTGGTACCTTTGAAGGCTAAGGAGGTTAGTCAGAGCCACGTCCAAATATTCAGCACATGCTGATTTGTTTGCAGTATCATGCGACTTTTTTGCAAAGCATACACAACTAGCGACTACTCGACAACGGCGTTAAAAATGCGGGTTCGCGTCCCGTGTCGTGACAAATACGTTGTTTCCTCATATCTTTAAGTGGATTTTGCGTCTTAAGTTCCACCGCAGTTTTATTTACGTTTTTACTTCATCCATTTTACATAAGTGCACCCTAGCGGCCGTTAAACCAGCAACCTTAAAAATGCATTTAAATGAAAGTAGCAATTAAACATTACAAAGTCTGCGTTGTTCCTCAGCTGTTAATACCTCATTAAAAAGTAACGATGTACGGGCTCTGATAGGATTTTGTCGGTAAAAAATACATACGTGGTAGGTATTCCTATCCTATCCTATTGCTACTAATATAATTATATCGAAAAATACGATTTTTGGATGTTAGGATGTTTGCGGCTCAAACACGCCGACACCGAACCGATCGAGATGGAACTTAGAATAGACAGCCTTTACAGCTCAGCTGGTAGTAGCTCTGCCTTCTGCGCCGTAGGCCGTGAACAAATATATGTGTGATGATCATAGATGTTTGTTCTCTGTCTGGGTGTTATTATACATATAATAAGTATGTATTATAAGCTTTGGCTTAGTTTGGGGCTGTGTGGAAAGTCGACCAATATTTATTTATTTATTTTATTTAAATATTAATCTTATTCAACCGATCGAGATAATATGAGAAACCTTAGATTACTGAAGTACCCTTAGTTTTACTCAAAAAATTTGAGGAGCCCATTAATATGTTGTGGTTAGTAATTGGTAGAATGAGAATGGGTACGTGAGTTTTGTAGTGATTGAGGTGAAGCTCCATTTTATGTGACGACTAGCGGCCTGTCCCAGCTTCGCATGGGTGGTCATAAATTTTTTGAACATTTTAGGATAAACTTAAACCGTGGGTTCGAGCCTGGCGTCTACTTATTTCATACATTTGCACGCGCTTCTCCTTGAGTAAGTGAAATCGCACCCCGCGCGAGACCCGTGGACCCGTTAACATTTTTAATTTCGTCATATCTTTTGAATGAAATGTCCGATTTGAAAAATTTAAGAAGTAATCTATAGGTATTGAAACCGTCTTAATTATGAAATGATTTATTTGGATAAGGATTAATACCAAGGTA
This sequence comes from Chloroclysta siterata, assembly GCA_932294275.1. Taxonomy (NCBI): domain Eukaryota; kingdom Metazoa; phylum Arthropoda; class Insecta; order Lepidoptera; family Geometridae; genus Chloroclysta; species Chloroclysta siterata. Next base: position 8,976,667 of record OW028595.1, read on the forward strand.
CAAATAAAGACCCTTTTCTAGCGGAGGCATTTCAATTAATTTTTTATAATAAAAGAACACTTATTGTGACATAACTATAATAGTTAAACATATCACTGAAAAAAAAAATCATTAAAAAGAACTGATAAAACGTTCATGTGTACTGCTTTGAACAGTACCAGGGGAGCCTGCCGAGCAAATCAGTAACATTTACTGCTCCTAAAACAGTTAAAGTTCGAGGCAAAATTTTACCGTTATGACAGTAAATTTAAATGTTTTGAGTAGCAAAAATGTGTAAAAAATGTTACTGTTTTATACAGACAAAAAATTTTACTGTTTTAAACAGTAAAAAAATGTAACTGTTTTAAACAGTAATATAATGTTACTGTTTTAAACAGTAAAAAAATGTTACTGTTTAAAACAGTAATTAGTACTGTTTGAAACAGTAAAAAAACTAATGTGCATGCACAGTAGCGGGTACTGAAGTGAGCAGTTACAGGTAATGTCAAGGATAGTACTTTTTAATGCGCAAGAACAGTAGGGGGTACTGTAAGTGCACAGTTACATGTAATGTCAAGAATAGTACTTTTTAATGTGCAAGAACAGTAGCGGGTACTGTAAGTGCACAGTTACATGTAATGTCAAGAATAGTACTTTTTAATGTGCAAGAACAGTAGCGGGTACTGTAAGTGCACAGTTACATGTAATGTCAAGAATAGTACTTTTTAATGCGCAAGAACAGTAGCGGGTACTGTAAGTGCACAGTTACATGTAATGTCAAGAATAGTACTTTTTAATGTGCAAGAACAGTAGCGGGTACTGTAAGTGCACAGTTACATGTAATGTCAAGAATAGTAGTTTTTAATGCGCAAGAACAGTAGCGGGTACTGTAAGTGCACAGTTACATGTAATGTGAAGGATAGTACTGTTTAACGTGTACGCACAATATCGGGTACTGTACTTACTGATCAGTAACAGTACCCGCTACTGAGAATGCACATTAAAAAGCACTATCCTTCACAATACCTGTACCCCAAGTATGAGATTTGCTTACGATATTTCGTTTTTCGTTTGACGTTTTTGTTCCGTGTTCATTGCGAGTTTTGTATGAAGACGCGATAGAGATACCGATACGGAACAAAAACGAATCGTTTTTGCTGCGTGCTCATTGCGGGTTTTGTAAAGTTCCGTATCGGTATCAATATCGCGTCTTCATACAAAACCCGCAATAAAGACGGAACAAAAACGTAAAACGAAAAACGAAATATCGTAAGCAAATCTCATACTTGGGGTACTGTAACTGTACACCTACAGTAGCGAGTACTGTAAAAGCACAGTAAAAGGTTGTGAAGGACCGTCCCTGATACCTACTGCCTACGCAGTACTGCATAGGTAGGCAGGTATGCAGGCGACCTGAAATAAATTAAAAAAGATTTAATTGAAGTAATTTATTTAAGATGAAAAAACAAAAAATAAAAACGTTGGTCGCTCTTCCAGGACATTTCTGTTTCATCTTCGATGTGTGAAATAAAGCTTTGGCGCACTTCTGCGACTCATGTTCTTTTTCGTTTCAATTGCACCGGGCCAATGATGTGCGGCAGAAGTAGCAATAAGTCCAGGTTGCTCGTTTCGGGAATTTGATCTGTAAAGCAACAAGAACGAAAATTAGTGACTAAGATTTTTATCGTCGAACGTTTATAGGTACCTACTCTTTACTCAGGAATTATACTGACAACTGGTTAGTTCTATGGAAAAAAATCGTGTTGTATGTGACAATACATTAAACTAATTTAAATTACAAACTAACCTCGTGCAAATTGCTTCAATTCTGCCAATGATGTGCGGCAGAAGTAGCAATAAGTCCAGGTTGCTCGTTTTGGGAATTTGATCTGTAAAGCAACAAGAACGAAAATTAGTGACTAAGATTTTTATCGTCGAACGTTTATAGGTACCTACCTACTCTTTACTCACGAATTATACTGACAACTGGTTAGTACTATGGAAAAAAAATCGTGTTGTATGTGACAATACATTAAACTAAATTAAATTACAAACTAACCTTGTGCAAATTGCTTCAATTCTTCCACAAATGGTGATCGTGTTGATGAGGAGTAATTTGCTCTTTAGTAGCGGTAGTTTATCATCCAATGAATGTTCATTTTGAGGATACCAATGATTGAAGTCTGCAGTGAGCTGGAATTAAGAGATGTAATGAGAGAGAAGTATGTTGTTAGAAAACCCCGAAAATTTTACGACTAAGTCCAATACAAAAAGTCTTAAACCGGGTGCCATGTGGTTGCACACAAAATGGTTGATTGCGATTTTTCGAAAATGGGATTAGTGATTTTATATCTTTCAACATGTCGAAACGTGCGGGCGAGAGGTAGGTTCTTGTTTTTGCCTTATACGCTCAATCTCTAATCTCTATCTCTAATGCTTATGAATTGACTTACCTTCAAAATAATTCACGTAGGTACTTCTCGAATCCCCAGTCTGTAAGAAGTGTTTTTGTGGTATCGTCACTCATACACTTTCGCTAAGATTGATACACATCATTTTGCACTGTCACACACAACTCAACTGAAAAAAAGTTTAGGGTTTATATGATTCTTCCTAAATTGTGATATTATTACAATTATGAAACCTCTATAATATTGAGTTCACAGACAGATAGTCAGATACGGATACGTTTACAATATGTCTGGCTTGTCGCGAGGTCAGGAGGGAAGAGAGCGAATGTTTGGCGGCCACGCGCTCACAGAGCCGGGTTATGTTGGCTGCCTCTGAAGGGGCGTCGCCGAACCGCGCGGCAAGTCCTACCATTGGCAGCCACACACAGTGCAGCCATCACAATGCCAAGATGCGCTCAGAATAAGATACGTTCGAAATATACAATAATAGATGATTTCGGAATACATTAATAGGATCGTTCGCCACAAAAGATTGAAGAAATAATTAACAACTTGCCGAAATTATACTGAACTGAACATAGCGAAGGGTAGAAGGCAACTAGCTAGCCGTGGGTAGAAGGAGTCGGACGTACGCGTCTGGAGCGGCTCATACTGTAGTGAGCCGTCAGTACCGGCTCTATTTCTTTTGGAGCGGCTCAACAGCTCTCATGCCAGCCTAATATAAATTTTATTCCTAGGTTGATAGGGTCTACATTAGAAAAAAGATATCCAGATCAAAAATTTTGCTAAATGAATTTGAATTGTTTTGTCTAGATAATATGATCTAATTTCCAATGCTGCATTTTTGCTGCCGCTCATCTGTGGAGCGGTTCTCAGGTCTAATCATAAAATGTGATACACAACTCAAACGGTTCAAAGATTGGTTTTATGATAAACAGAACCCTGAACCGTTTGAGTAGAATATTTATTTTTTTTTCATTGGGAGGTTTACTACGTACTCGAACCGTTGAATCGTTTGAAGTAATATCTGCACGGGTGAATGAGTGGAGTTAAGATGAATTGAAGGATTATGGTTCTTTTTAGAAAAGCATATTTTTAAATGGTATGGGTTACGAATTTGAATTATTAACTTGAGTTGTTTTAGCAACAGCCCGTGGGTGCCCTCGCGTTTTAGCATACATATTTAAGGATATTTTGCGTTCTAGGCTCGTCATAATTTGCATAAATATTTTCTGTTTTATCTTTTAATCAAGTATGGTTCATTTTGAATAGTAGAACTTTTACTTGAATTTTTTTTCATTCCGTCGTTCATTGTTAGCAATATTTATTAGTTATTGCTAACATAGAAATTCACGGATTTTCTCCTGTTTATTTTCCGCAAGACTCGTTTATTTTTCTACAAAATTATTTTTATCGTAGTATTTTTTTGTTTTGGCGTCTAGTCCTTTTGCCAAGTCTTATCGGTGCTTGCTTGGAGTATTTGAAGGTACCATGAAAATAAATTAATCCTGAAATTCTGAGACGTTTGAACCGCGGTTCGGCTCCGGCTCGAGACCGTAAATGAGCTGATGCGTTGCAGATCATGTTTTTTGAGTGAGTTACCCATGGCTACAACTAGCGTGACGCACGCAGCGGCCAGCGGCGGCGCGGCGTAAGCGCGGGGGGGGGGGGGGGGCGGAGGAGCGGCGCGTGTTACGTACTTACGCGAGCGAGCATTTGCGTTTATTGTTTGAAATATTAGATTCAATTGTGTAATGAGATAAACAATATTTTAAATTGTTATTATTATTATTATTAACAGTTAGTTTAATCGTTTATTCCACAAAATACAACTCGTAAGAGAGGGGAAGGTTAAAAGATCCACATGCTTGGAAAACAACAGCAAACAGCGAATAGGTAGGTAGGTACCATGGGCGTAAGATATGCCTATCCACCTTAAGGGTGATTTTTCTGTGAAGTGACCGATTGCCACCCCCGGCTTGCTCGTTTTCTTTTGTTTTTAAAGACCAATAGGAGCTAAGTATTTCTTGGAGCTGGTCAAGTACTAAAAATGCCGCTTTACCTGATTGTAATAAAACTCTCTATTGGTCAAAATAGACAACAAAAAAAAGAAGGTGTGACCTGACCAGTAACCCAAAACCAACGCAAGGCAAAATTGTTTCAAACTGGATAGCTATATCTTACGCCGATAGTACCTACCAAACAATAAACACGAACATGTGGATGGGTGTTTGTTTGTTTTTGTTTGTGTTTGGCTGTTTTTGTTTGTGTTTGCCAGTGATCGACGTCGGTGTCGGTTTTTGTGCACAAATCACAGGTGTTCGACAAACGTGTCGGCGATGTATCCAAAAGCTTGTTAGGTATCTAGCAAGGCGGCGGCCTTGTACGATTTTTGTGAATTTTGTTCATCCTCCATCGTCTTCGTTTCCTTCTTTTCCCTCAAACTCGTCGTCCGCCAAGTTTGCCCATCCGGAATATAGGTATTAGTAATCTTAATATAGGTACCTACCTACTAATGTTTCGATAGTCAAAATGCACGTTAGGTAGGTACCTACCAGTCTTCCGAACAAGTGAAAATAAAAATTTTCGTGTCAACAATTGTCAATAAATACTTATGTGTAATATAATAAGCCTAATAAGATATACTTACCTACCTAATATGAGGAGCTTTTGGAGGGCACCAATGAGCATGAAAAACAGACATACAGACGCGAAACGAAACTTTATTTTATACCTATTATGTAAGGATAATACCTATACCTATTATGGATTAAGTAGAGGTAGTTATTTCTGTGCACTAACTTCTGGTAGGTATACCTTCACGTAACGTTACTAGGTAGGTAGGTTACCAACATACGGTTGTTTGAATTAGGTACTTACTGACAGTAGGTTGGCTATAAGTAGGTAGTAGGTAGGTTGCCTATAAGTACGTATATATATTTACATAAAGGTAGTTTTTTAAACAAATTGGCAATCAAATATTTATTTCGGTTATAACAAAATAGGTACCAACAAATAGGCACATAGGTAGTTGAAATAAGTAAGTACCTACTACACTACGTAAAGCTATTTATTATAGTGCAAATATTAACACGTCCGGGTAGGTCAACTAATAATCGTACCGTTTAACACAAAAAGTGAGAGTACGGCACAAACCAACGAGACAAAATTCACGTTTTCATCATAGTCACAAAAATGGTTAAGTCAGCGCACATATCTATCTTTATATGAGGTAGTGATCAGTCAGTTTTAATGTGATATCTTTTAAAGTAACTGTTTTGTTCATTTAGTGATAACGTTCAAATCATTACAATTTACTGATACAATACAGATCATTTTGTAGAGGTCATGTTCAGTCAGTTGTACTGTTCTAGCATTTAAATTAACTGTTTTGTTCATTTAATGATAACGTTAAAATCATTACAATTTACTGATACAGCACGGACAATTTATTGGAAAACTATGGTGAGTTAGTTGTACAGTGCTATCAGTTGAAGTAACTGTTTTGTTCATTTAGTGATAACGTTCAAATCATTACAATTTCCTGATACAATACAGATAATTTTAAAGAGCTCATAGTCAGTCAGTTGTATTATACTATCCGTTAAATTAACTGTTATGTTCTTTTAGTAATAACGATCAAACCATTACAATTTACTGTTTCAACACAGACATTTATGGAATACCATGGACAGTTAGTTGTACTGTGCTATCCGTTGAGTTTACACCATTACAATTTTCTGCTACAACACAGACATTTACGGAAAACCATGGACAGTTAGTTGTACTGTGCTATCCGTTGAATTAACTGTTTTGTTCATTAGGCGATAACGATCAAACCATTACAATTTTCTGCTACAACACAGACATTTACGGAAAACCATGGACAGTTAGTTGTACTGTGCTTTCCGTTGAATTAACTGTTTTGTTCATTAAGTGATCACGATCAAAACATTACAATTTACTGTTACAACACAGACATCTATGGAAAACCATGGCCAGTGAGTTGAACTGTACTATTCGTTGAATTAACTGTTTTGTTCATTTAGTGATCACGATCAAAACATTAAAATTTACTGTTACAATACAGACATATTTGGAAAACCATGGTCAATTAGTTGTACTGTGCTATCAGTTAAAACAACGGGTTCGTTCATTTAGTGATACGGTTCTAACCATTAAAACTTACTGACATTACAGTAATGGTGACAATTTTTTTTTTTTAGTTTTTTTTAGTAATTTGTACTGTTTAATCAGTTAGAGTTACTGTTTTGTATTTAACTGTTATTGAAACATTTGTCGATAATGTTTAAAGTAGTTAGTCCTAATGAAAATCTCTTAACTGTGTGACAGTAAGCAAACATTTTTTTCAGTGTATGCTGTCGCGACATTTTTGTAGATGATAACGTGTTCTACAAAATCGTAGTACATTATTTTGTTCTATCTTCAATAGTTTTCGCAGCGCACGCGATGTAAGGTTTTTTGTTTTCCACCTTGGGTTACATTATTGAAGTTTTAGTAAGGATCCCTGATTATTTTGAAAATATAATATAGCCTATGTTACTCAGGGATAATGTAGCATTCTAATGGTGAAAGAATTTTTGAAATCGGACCAGTAGTTTTTGAGCCTATTCGTTACATACAAAAATACAAAAATACAAAGTTTACCTCTTTATAATATTAGTGTAGAAGTGTAGATGACGTAGTTAACAACATAAAACTAAAAAACAAGATCTAGGTAAGAAGACTGCAATATATAAACAAGAACAAGGTAATTTATATAACAAATCTGTATTATTATTATCTGTATAGAAATAAAAACAAAATTTAATTTAAAAAGAACATTAACATCTTTCTACCCTTATCCCACGCTGCGTGGGGTCGGCACAACAGGTTTTCTTCTTCCACTCTCCTCTATCATACGTCATCTTGCTTCTCACTTCTTTCTTACTCATGTCATCTTTCACACAGCCCATCCATCTATTCTTCGTCCTGCCTGTCCTGCTAAAACCATCAACATCCATACCTACTCATAACACTCTTCTCGTAATATAACTTTATTCCATCACGACATGCCCATACCAGTTACACAATATAAATAATAGGATATTTACAAAAAAATATGTCAATCACCTTTCCTTTTAAAAATATCCATTCACTGTAGATAAAAGCTTGCGTAGTTGGGTTATCGCAACACCGACCCTCATCATACACCACCCGATTCGACTGCGTGAAAATATCAATGTGTCTGTAAGCCGGAAACTGTAACTAAAATTATAACTCTTTTTTCGGAAGGTAAAAAAGAGAGTAAGGTAGGTTAAGAGGGTAGAGCTCTTTGTGAAGGACTCGTCCACGGAAGAACTGGTTCTTCCCAAGCTAATTACTGCCGCCAAGCAGCGTTGCTGTGTTTAAGTTTGAAGGGTGTGGTTGCTGTTGATATTACAGGCACGTGATGCTTAATATCTCTATGCCTCAAGTTGCTGGACGCAGGGCAGTGCATCGTAGGGCACGTTCCTATCGTGCGTGACTTGCTTGGAATTTTTTTATTAAGGGTATAGATCAAAAATCTTTTTTGACAACTTGGAATCAATACCAGGTATTTTTTTTTAAATAAAATTAATTATCTTTATCCACGATTATGTTACTTACTTATATCGTATATCACTGTTGTTTGTGTTTATTATTGTTGGTCCGAATCATTTGGTCTTGAATTACATCTGTAGTGAGGTCTGACCTGTGCCCTGCTGATAGTGCACCTTTATTATTTGTTTAAATCGATACGCTAATGGTTTCCTCGTTATAATTTTACCAAATTAAGATTACTTTGTTTCACAAACATAAAAACAGCTTCGTGTCTTTGATCACGGTAGATATCTCTTCAGATCTCTCAGTAGGTACCAAGACTAACTTAAGATTTGTAAGGAGGTACGTCCAAGACAAGTAGGTACCAACATTTTGCAATAGTTGGAGCCATACGTGTCGAGTTGCAAGCTCATCGCTGGGACTCAAAATCGTTTGTTTTATGCACTTTTAAATATCATTCCATAAATATGTCCGGATTTGGAAAAAAAGGCTTGTAATTAAAAACTGAGTAACAGCAAGCTAACTTAAGGCACAACTTAAAACAACTTAAAACACACCGCAGGCTACAAAAAAAACATGACAACCATTTATTTTCTAAATAACAAACATATAAAACAGTTAAAAGAAAATTAAAAAACAAGAGTCAACAAAGTATAAGTAATTTATATACCTTGGTACTATCAAGTTTAGGAACATAAGATGTTTCAACTCCGTTTAGATTTTACTGTTCATATTAAATCTTAAATACTCCATGACCCATCAAACTTACAGATAAAGCTATCTTCCCTTCGACGGATAGGTGATAAACTACGCACGGGTGGCACTATGCATGCATCTGTGGCAAGACAGAGTAGGTAAGTGCCTTGTCACTTGCACACGGCTGTCTAATTAACCGAATTTTTCAAAACCAATATTTTTCATATTATAATTTTACTTTTAGTAGACCTGATGAAAATGAAATGTTAATTATAAAAAACGGGAATGTTTACTGCTTAGAGCTGATTTCACCATACTCTGTTAGATTAAGGGCCTTTAGATATGTCAAAATGTACGCGTTTGACATCTATGGTTAGATTTAACGGCCTGTTAATCCTTTATTAGTAACTAACAGAGCATGGTGAAATCAGCTCTTAATAATTGCATTATTATTTTAACTAAAGCCTATTACTTACCTACACTAACACAAAAGTTACAAAAAGCAACCAAAATATAAACCCTTATAAGTTTCGAGATAAACTGAGGCGAGAGATAGAACCTGGTACAAGATTTACTATATTTATTATAATACCTGTGACATTAAAGAATACCCCAACACTAGAAGCTGTACACTGCAGCTGCTCTACGAGGAAGCATTTTTGTTTTCCTTTCAAATATTGATAGGTGTTCTACAAGGAATAAGATCGGTGCTCTAAAGGTGCTCTACGAGGAATACCCCACAAAACAGACTGGAGTAGTAGCCGTGTATATGTGCAAAGGTTTTTACTTGCAAGATAAGTGCTTCAAGGAAGGCAGGTTAAAGGTTATCTGAGTTTTTACCGTCGGATAGATGGATGGACTCGAGGTGGGCTGTTCAGTTAGAGATGTCAATAGTTTCATTTTAACTTATAAAAAGGTTTTTTGTTAATTTAGATTTATTTATAACAGCTGTTTCATTTTAGCCAGGTATTGAGCTATTGAGCTTTGTATGAAACAGCTTTTTTTTTCGCGTTTACAGTGAAAAAGTTTCCTCAGAAAAAGTTATTCATATTGATAGGTACTTTAACCCCCTGAAGTTTTAAATACAAATATATTGGAACACCTTGTATATATTAAGCGAGTACACGTACCCTGTAGGGCGCTGCAAATTATGAAGAAATAAGGTAGGTACAGTTCATACTACTATGGATACAACAGTAGGTAAGCTCATTGATACAATAGCATAGAATCAGATAAGATAATACAAAAGGCAGAAAGTAAGACAATTGAATTAAAAAAATATATAAATTTGTTTGTAATTAAAATGTTTTGTACGCCAAAATGGCAGGATCTAATGTTCATTGTCTAAGCATGACATCTATTTTTTACATACCAATTTATATCCATAACAGCTGAATGGTTTTGGATAAAAATAAAAATATAAATGAGTAAATAGTAAAGTAGGTAGTCTATTATCGTGTCATGGGTGGTATCTTATTGCTATAAATGCTAAGCATCAGGTTGTGCAATTATATTATTTATTATTATTTCACATAAAAAAACCTGCATGCACTAGGCTTAAAATGCCTCTTACCTATATATTTAGAAAAAGTATTATGGGTTTGGGGCTAGATGAATTTATATTTATTTATTATATTTTTGCTTTATGATAATTATTATTATGTAGATATTAAACAATTTGAACTGTGAAATATTTGTTTAAACAACTCGGATTGGGTTACCTCAAACTGTTCACAAAAAAGTTACGGTCAAAGACACAGCCGCCATTATTGTCAGTAACAAAAACCAAATGGTCTCCACATGGCCACACCTTTCTCAGGTAAACCAACCTTAATGAACCACCACACTCAACTACCATCCTTATCTCCAAGTCTGAAGATTCAATTTTGAGTGTAAGTTATTTTATAAAAAACTTCCACCTACGCATTGGGATTTGATCTCAATTGGACTATATTTAAGGAATGTTTTATGTTGTGTTGTAAGTATGGTAAAAAGAGATCTTTGTTCACATGTGCTGCTTCGTGGAATGAGTAGTTAGTGATTAAGCCGTGGGATTCCCAGGAATACCTATTACAAATTAGTTGCAGTGTAGGTATGTGGATGTAGCTATACTGATAAAATGAGAAAATATGAGTGAATACATGGGTATACAATATTATAGGTGCGTTAACTTGTACACTAAGTAGGCACTTTAGGTACTATACACTTTAGGTAATAGTAGAGACGATAAGAATAAGTTAAATGAATTTATTTATGAAAATATTATTACAATTCAATACCTAGACCCACCTAAAACTCAAAAGTATTCGTGTTGAAAATTTTCATAGAGTTAGTGAGATTGAAAAAATTTGGACGATTGTCATTTTGAATCACGGTATACATATATAAAACTTCAGAAGTTCTATAACATTATAATAAAAAAAAATTTTTGGTTGGTGGGACGCGTGAGTAATATTATATATTTTTTCAGATATCGTCAGGATGAAACGGTTCAAAGCTATGTGATTGTATTGTATTTTAAAAAAAACATAAACTTTGATCTATACCAGTAGTTATTCTTTATATGTGATAGATGGCAAGCTCATTGCCCCTAATGAAACTGACTTTTGTATTAAAATTTTCAGGTACGTTTCTAATTTGTAGCTTTAGTAAGACTACTCGCGCCATCTAGCGTGAAGTAGTGTTACTAAAAGCGAAAAAGGTGGAAAAAGGAGTGAAATCTTGTGGTTTTGCTGTAGAATTCTAAAATTAGTACAGATACCATGTAAAGCTTAACATATTTATGTTAATTTGTTTTTTTAAATATTTTATTGTGTTGTATTTGATTGTTATTTTAAATATTTTATTATGAATATATAAATTAAATTAAAAACCATACAAAAAAATTGCTCCTGACGCTATGTAGGTACTATAGTGTTTTATATAACTTGCTGATGAAACAAGCAAATGGCCCACCTGATGTCAAGTGGTAACTATCACCTATAACAAAGCATTGCATCCTAAGTCACGTTCGATAGGAACGTGCCATACGATGCACTGCGTCTATCAACTTGAGGTAACAGATCATGTGCCTGTAATTTCACCGGCAACCACACTCTTCAAACCGAAACACAGCAACGCTGCTTGGCGGCTGAAAAAGGCATGGAAAGGTTTACTTTACCCAGTTGCAATAGGTAACCTAAATAAAACAACTACTAGTAATCTAATAATACTTTTACTAAGTACCTTGTAGATCTGAGCGGTTAATACCCGTATTAACACATAAAACTGTTTAATACATCCTCGGTATACTGACTTGCACCGGACGGACGGCCGGTTCGTGGAACGAGACGTTATATCGACGTGCCCTACATAGCACAACGGTGCTCTGTGGAGCTGATGAATGAAACCAAGGTCAGGATGAGGCTGAGAGCTCATGAGGAAGTGTTTTACTGGAGGAATAATATTACTGGAACTGGCGGTAGATTCACCTCGTGTATAAGACGTTTCAAAGTGAACCTTGTGGTTGTACTGAGTAAAGGCCGTTTTAATTTTGATTAAGATAACTTTTTTGCAAAAGGAAAACTGAAACAGCTTTACGACTTTGATCCCCAGGCACGGTAGTTATCCTCTCAGATCTCTTAGTACCAGGAACTAACTCTAGATTATTTTAGTACGTCTAAGGGGGGTTGTCAGAGGTACGTCCAAACATTATATTTGGCACATACCCACATTTTGCAGTAGTTGGTATTCCATACGTGAAAAGTTGCAAGCCCGTCGCCGCTGTTAGAATAATAACTGGTTTCCTCACGATGTTTCCCTTCACCGTTTAAGCACTGGCATTGCCCACATAAATTTTTCGATAAAAAAATCCATTGGTGCACAACGGGATTCGAACCTACGACTGGAGTCGGAAGGCGGGGTCACTCCCATTAGACCACCGGAGCTCTACACTCTGAAAACCGACGTGCAACTTCAAATACTCTGAAAATATAATACAAAATTTTGCTGAAAGGAGCTACAAGCCAAAACAACAATTGTGTATAGGTATATATTATTGGTATATTTTTTGGTTGATTTTGTCAATTTTGATACTATTTATCTTTGAAGTATGACCTTCCCAGCTCAAATAGAATCTGCAAAATCAATTCATAATTGTTTGAGTAACTGCGTCACAAACATACAAAAAACAGTGTTAACCAATTGTAAACTACCCATGTTTACCTAGGTATACTAAATCTGTCATGAAATCTGTCATGAATAAATAACTATGAATAGTCGAATTGAAAACCTCCTCCTTTTTTGAAGTCTCTTTCGTCTCAGTAAATTTGAATCTAAGCGATATAAAACGTCAATAAAAAACCCCTAGATCCCAATAAGACTATTTTCAAAAGATTTAAAACACCCAATAAGATTTTTTCGGTATTTGTACCACATCAGTTTGTCCATTAGTGTCCATCTGTGGATTTTTTTGCCACAAATGACTCCCACCTAAAACCCGATACCTTCGCTCCCAGGATGGCCACGTCCGCTCACCGGATGTGTATGAACGGGCCTTTATCCCGAGTGATTAGCCAACACATGTAGAGGACACCTTAGGGCACAAAGAACCAGCTATCTCGAAATGATAATTACAGTTTAGTCCGTCTACGTTCTTTAGTATCATTGAAACGGTAGGTATTATTTTATAACCTTCTTTTTTTAATAATATATATTTTTATAAAATATTAAGAATACTTATTTTAAAATCTGTTAAAATATTTATAAGTATGTTGCGAAAATTGCGAAATAACAAAATCAGCAAACCAAAAAATTAAAACGGCTTATATCCGTAAAATCACAAGGCTCACTTTTAAAGCTTCACGACTTTGATCCCCAGGCACGGTGATATTCTCACAGATCTTTAAGTACCAAGTAGGTACCTACTCAATATTTTCTGAGAATATTTAAGGGGTAGACAGAGATACTAAATGAGGAAGGTTCATACCGGGGTAGGTACTTCAGCCGCCAAGCAGTCAAAGTATATCAATTTAAGTCAAAGTCAAAAAGAAAACCATGAAAAAAACAAACATTTAACTTCCTATTAGATAATCTGTCACCTTTCAAAATCCAAAAACTAATCAGAAGATGAATAATTCCTGCGCACGAGCATCTCGTCTATTTTTAAGCGCAACTTTCGATGATAAAGTGCGCGAGAGTCGCATTATTAATCGCTATAGACGTGTGAACTAATGCATGTCCATTTATTCAGGGCCGATCTGATGGGCCTATTAGGGAAACGCTAGAGACAACGTGGTTATGGATTGAGCGAGAATGTGAAAAGTAACAGATAGAATCAATTTAGATTATCAATTTTAGAGCCTTGGATACCCTATACAACGTGTAACATAATATCCCTTTAACCCCGGAAGCAAAGTCAAAGTCAAAGTCAAAATGTATTTATTCAATAAAATCATAAGGATCACTTTGAAACGTCTTAAAGCTAGGTGACTCTAGGTGCCAGTTCCACGCGACCAAAGCCTAGAAGAACAGGCAACAAACTTACGGCTTGGTTCCTACCGTTCTTTTGTATGATCCTTTTACAATGTAATAATATAATATATTATTGAAGTTTAGTGAGGCGTAGGCATACAGAAAAAGGTGAACATAATCAAATTTATAAGACAGCACACGCTACGCCTCAAACTAATAATACCTGCAATAATAATAGCAGGGTATTCTACAGATCAATTTTTGTTTTAAGACTTTTGATATTTCGAAATTTTTCATCCATGAAATTCCTCTTAAGCTTTACTCCAAAATGAAACTAACACAACATTACGCAGCCCTATTTACAGCAGTTTTTTGACCTTTAATTGTGAACTGTATATAAAATAGGTAACAGAACTGCCACCAATTAGTAAATGCAAATAGCATGTACCAAGGTCACGTACACATTATCGGGGTGTTGAACATTTCTGAGACAATAAAATTTTACTATTGTATGGGACTTTCGAAAACAAAGTATTTAAACTTTGCTCACGTGAAAGTATTCCAGTGCTTCGTCTGATTTTTCTTGGTCTTAGGCTTTATTATTATTATGTTACACGTTGTATAAGATACCGTGAAATGTGATTTTTATGCAACTTTTATCACCTATAACAAAGTATTGCTTAAATTTTTTAATTGGCAGAATCCCTAAAATTTAGGGCCTTCGTACAGGCACGCAGAAATTAAAAAAATTCACAGCTTTATTTAGCCCCTCACTAAGCAAAGCTGGAAAGGAAAAAAGATAGCTGATACATTTTTTGCTAATACATACTTATTAAATATTATAACACCGAGATTGAAAACAAACATCTATGTTCATTACACAAATGTTAGCTCTCGATGGGGTATGAACCCACGGCCTACAGCGTGCAAAGCAAAGACCAATTATGCTGTAAGGGCTGACTAAATAGAATAGAATAGTTTTTATTTGACACACAAACAGGGGTACCGCATGACATAACAAGAAAAACCATAAGAAGAAAAAACGGGAAACTTAGAAGATATACTTACTAAAATATCGATTGACTTCAGAATAATACACAGGACATCTCTAGGAATCCACACGTACACTCACGGCTCGTTATATGCGACGTTCACTAACGATGTTTTGATGTATTATTAAAATATCGTGAACGTCTGGCAGACCACCAGACCTCCAGACCGCCACCTTGGAGTAGGAAGTAGCCAGGAGCGTGGAAGGTAAAATTAAAATGAAAGCTAGTAATTTCGCGCCACAAAATGCCAGGTTGCATGCCTATCACACTTAACAAAGACCTTCAATGAAATGAAGAGTTAATTCACAAGCTGGTATCATCGTTTGATATTTTTTGCTGGGCATATCTGTTGCAGAGAAGGTCACTGTCATGTCGTATAAGGAAGTCTAGGAGGCCGCATTGGGAAGACTCAATTGGAGGAAGCTGACAAGAGTTAAGCTCTTAAATTTAAGAAGAAGATATCTGTTACACGGCGGTTGCTGACATTCAAAATATGTGAAAATTCATGGTTTCTCTCTCTCTCTCTTGTCGTGTCACTAGTTTCTTTCAAAACAGTGTGGTGAAAGGATTTTAAATGCGCCTCAAGAGGCTCCATTCGAGCACTTGACACATGTTATAGAACTTTTAAGGTTCTACGACATGCCGGTTTCCTCACGATGTTTTCCTTCACCGTTTGAGAGTACTGGCATTATGCACATATATTTTTGAACATAAAACTCATTGGTGCACGACCGGTTTCGAACCCGCGACCTTAGGATCGGAAGGTAGTGCCGCTCCCACTAGACCACCAGTGCTCTCAAAATTCACGGTGCACGATTGGGTTTAAACCAATATACAATCTTTTTTTTTATACAAATAGCTGATGGAACAAGCAGAAGACCCACCTGGTGGTAAGTGTTAACCATCACCTATAACAAAACATTGCCTTGTGAGTCACACACGATAGGAACGTGCCCTACGATGCACTGCTCTGCGTCCATCAACTTGAGGCATACGGATGTTAAGCCTCATGTGTCTGTAATTTCATCGGCAACCATTCTCTTCAAACCTAAACATAGCAACGCTGCTTGGCGGCAGAAAAAGGCATGAATCTGAGGTCAATTTGAGAATAAATTGTCAATAATGTTCTAGAAGTGGGCAAAGTAGATAAGTACTAATATGTATTGTATGTGTTGTGTGTTCTTGTTGCAAATAAATGATTGTCTATGTCTATGTCTAATAAAACGTAGAAGATTCCAAATAGGGGGTGAAAATCTACAATTTGTATGGATTTAAGAATTTTTGAGCCAAAACACGGTAGACCTCTCGAGCATACCTACTTTTCTTTACTTTTATTTTATTCAAGAACCTTTTTTCTATTATTTAGTAGTCTACCCGTTGGCTACAATCCCACCTGCGACGATGAAATAGGTATAATCAATGGTCTCGAAAAATATTAACCAAAATCCAAATCAACACTCAATTCTAAGGGTATACCCAATCTCCTAAGCCCCTCCACTCTATCACCCGATCCAAAATCACATCCAGCGTGCCGTGAAGGAATGCGACCGAGGCCACAGGTAATGTAACAGTCAGTACCACGCTGAACGGGAATAGACCGTCCCCAAAGGTAAATTCGTCTAAGGTTATTTATTATACCTGTTACATAGTTAGGTACAGGCATTTTCAGGGCTGTCTTCAGGGTTTGCATTAGGGGGTATTAATGGGGCAAGTTTTCTTTTTTGTGAAAAATTACCATAGATTTGGGGTTTTTTAAATGTTTGCTTACTGCTGGACTGGTCTTACATGGTTCGTGGGGGCCAATAAAGCCATCACTTTGGTATTTTCAGGTGCTGATCGAGAAAATAAGATCTTAGTATAGCAGTTGCGGTGGTAGGTACTATTGTTTTGGTTTATGTCGAAGAATTTTATTGGGCCATCTATTTGTTTCTATATACCTACTAACAAAAAACATAAATGCCGGCATTTATGTTTTTTACGCAGCGTGTTGACTATTCTGTCGCTAATACGTGAGTACACTAATTCGGAGTCAAAATATCTGAATATTTTTTACCTGCGGTAATGAAAATTGACTGATGCCCCAAGTTCTCGTCACTTGCTAAATTAGCCCTCGCCTGAATAACTGCCTGCTTTTCTTACTCGTATTTATTTACCATTCTCATGGTTCAGTGCCAATTCTTTCTGTTTCTACCTCAGGAACGCAAGCGCATTCGTTTATTTTAATGCACACGATAAATCTCGACGGAAAAATTCGACTCCGTCAGACGATGTGACGACAAACGTCCGATGTTTGGATGCAACTCTTTAGCTGTGTAATGGGATTCTAAACATTTTTAAAATAACATTGGTGTTAGTTTAAGAGCTTCGTTTTTGAAAATGTACCTATATTTTGTATTCGTATTTCTTACGGCCGGTTTCTGAAAGCCCTATCAAAACTAATCGCATGTCAAGTCACTTGCTATCTCTATCTAATTCGATGTTAGCTGAAATGGCGAGTGACTTGACATCCGATTAGTTTTGATCGAGTTATCAGAAACCGGCCGTTAGTGTTTCGTTTTCTAAAGAAACTAGTGACCCGGCAGATTTTTTTTATAGAATAATAACGAATTATTTTATTATTGTTTTACTTTTTTTTCTTCTTGCTGATGGCACAAGCTGGCCATTGTTACAAAGTATTGCCTCACACAATATGAACGTGTCAGAAGCCCAGGAAGCAGAAGAGGTTTTATATAAATCAGGTTTAATTAAAAAAAAAATACAAAACGCTTACAAAATACTAGTGCATCGTACAAATGTAATCTGAATTCAGATTTACACGGATTTTTACATCCAAGAAGCATTTTTAAAGATAGCGTGTTTATAAACTGAAATATTGTTTATAGCGAATATTCAGAACAATATGTAAGAAGAGCTATAATTTACAAAAATAAATCTGCCTAAAGCGGTGTCTATAGTAAGTACATCCACTTTCCCATAGTAAATATAAAACAGAAAACCATCTAACTGTGTTAAATTTACGTAAATGAGAGTGATGTACTATTATTATAATCATAAGCAACTCGCAACTGAAAGAAAGATACTGTTTTTTTATTTATTATTATATTCACAATCATTCTATAAATATTTTATAAAGGAGTTTTAAATTTGGCTTTCATTATAAATAAAATATAACATTTTATTTAAAATATCCATGCTATTTATTTACTTTACGGTCATGTTGTCTAAAGGTAAACCCATTTATGTAAATCTGAATCTTAGGAGCAGAAACCCTTCTCAATCCTGTACACTGTGAACCCGCACCTATTATACCAGCAAGATTTACGATATCATAGTGTTTATTAGCCAAGATATTTATCACAAGTACTCAGATATATTAGCACGATCTCGGGAACCGAACTGAAAAAAAAACATACGGAGATAAATCAGTGATTTAGGTAACGTTTTTGTTGGTAGAACGCGTTGTCAGTGAGAAATTATGTAAAAATTTAGGTTATAAACTAGCAGCGAAACCCGGCGTTGCTCGGGTTAAAATACATCGCATGTACTGACGAAAAGTCAAGTACTTATATATCGTCAAATATAGAAATTTCTAGTACCAAAACACTCTAGAATATTCAAATAGT
The DNA here is from genome assembly GCA_932294275.1 of Chloroclysta siterata. NCBI lineage: Eukaryota > Metazoa > Arthropoda > Insecta > Lepidoptera > Geometridae > Chloroclysta > Chloroclysta siterata. The sequence goes on from OW028595.1 coordinate 8,995,462, forward strand.
TCGGTCGTTTTTGTTTCTCGGAATTACTTGAATTTGTTTAATTACTGTTCACTCGAACTTTGAATGATCTTCAAGTTGTAGGCATTTTGGAAGTTTCTAGATCATTTCAGAAATTTTTAGAATTATCTAGATAATTTCAGAAACTTTCTACAACATTCTAGTTCGATTACAACAATTGAAACTATTTTAGAATTTTCTAGATCATTTCAGAAATTTTTAGAATTTTCTAGATCATTTCAGAAACTTTCTACAACATTCTAGATCGATTACAACAATTGAAACCATTAAATAATTTTCTAGATCATTTCAGCATTTTTAGAATTTTCTAGATCATTTCAGAAACTTTCTACAACATTCTAGTTCGATTACAACAATTGCAACCATTTTAGAATTTTCTAGATCATTTCAGAAATTTTTAGAATTTTCTAGACCATTTCGGATCAATTTCATCGCTTGCACACATTTTGGAATTTCTAAATCATTCCAGAAGCTTTCTGAAATATTCTAGATCGATTACAATAATTGCACGGCTTTTTGGAACTTTCCAGATCATTCCAGAAAGCTTTAGAACTTTCTAGATTGATTTCATCAGTTGTACACATTCTGGAACATTCTAGATCATTCCCGAGATTCCCGAGATTTTAAGAATTTTACAGAAGTGTTCTGTCCTTCTCTAACATGTATAGTTAGAGAAGGACAGATATATATTATTCCACATTTTCGCCCCCCACAACCACCCTCTTCCACCCACCCCGACCAAACTCCCTTATGCACACCAGGAGACCAAGGGGAATTTGCCATCCCAACGGGAAGTTGATCGAAGTTGCGGATCATAGAGAAAACCGTGGACACACGTACGAACATTAGCATTTTATATAATATATTAAGATTAGAAGCGTGTCATCGTAATTTGAAGAAGAAGCAGTGTGTGATGAAACCATGGAGGTATACTTAGTCTAAGGATGAAACTAAAGATATCACACAGCCTTCACAGCTGAGTTGGTAGTAGCTCTGCTTTCTGTGCTGTAGGCCGTGGGTTTGATTCCCACCGAGAACAAACATTTGTGTGATGAACATATAAGTTCGGTTTTCATCTTGGTGTTATATAATATTACAAGTACTTTCCATAGTTGGGGACTACGTTGATTTGGGATTTCTACAATAATTAAAAAGTTCGTGCAAAATTCTACAATAATTAATTTTTAGTTAAAATAAAGGAAACAGAACACAGAAATATTACAAATATTATTCGCTCTTAAAATATAGCTCTTGATTCCTAAATTTGCTTAAAAAACGATCGCTAGCTATTTCAGTTATAACCTAAAAACACTGAAAAAAGTGTTTTTATTCTAAAAGCTCTTATAAAAGAAGCATGGTCACACCTTCAGCCTAATAACCCATAAAAACTACAGACTTCTTAAAATTGTACAAGGTGAGGGCTAAAACAATAATAATAAAGTCACCTCTGAACGGAACAGCATCAAAACATCAACTGCAAGGAATGGAAGTAAACATTAACATAAAATAACTCAGCGCGTAACAATTACAGTAACGACCTGAGAATTACGACAAATCAAATAAATATTTGCAAGTAAAAATAACATCTTAATTTGGACATTGTGTTTGGTTATTTCTTTGTCACTTAAGGCCAGTTCACACATGCATAAGTATAGTGGCAAGTAGAGTTGTACAACGTAGTAATGTAACACTGCACCATAATCGAGTTTTCATTGCCACGCAGTGAAATCGGAACTCGCTACTGTACTTTTACTGTACATAGCCAAGTCTAAACCGCTTTTGACAATCCAGTGTACAAATTAATCCATGAAGATTTGGAAAGAAGCTTTTACATGTTGGAAAAATTAAGGTGAAAAAAAATGCTAAGCATTAATTAATACAAAACATAAATAAAAGCCATGTAAATATAATGGCAATGATAACCTTAAAAAAAATTGGTTGTCTGTAAAGTTGGATTACGGACGATAGTTTAACGTGACAACAATGAGCGTAACGGATCCTTTTTCGTACATGCAGCTGGAGCGACGCGGCGTTCATCGATTTATTAGACGTTGTCACGTCAAAAGAATTTTCTTTCAACAAAAATGTATCCTACACAGTCTCATGTCAACAATGGTGATAACAAAAAACTGATAAACATATAATATTTAAGTACTTGTATGGGTAAGGATACAGTAATTACGTTGAGCACAAAGTGAAGAAAGTGATTGAGGCTCGTCCACGCGGTAGTGGAAGTGATGACTGGCTAATGCGCGCCGATGACTGCCGCGTGTGAATGCACCCTATGTTTATACACATCATAGATTAACTGGAATAATGTTATCTGAAAATATACCTATATTTGTAAAGAATTTATAAGAACAAAAGTTGGTCTGAAATATTATAAAGACAGCTAAGCATAAACATCTAAGATAGAGATATGAAATGTTCAGGGTATTATTTTATCTGTCGGTGTACGAATAAAAAAATTCTTGAAAATCAACACCTAAAAAGATGCAATGGGGGTTGAAGTTTGTATGAAAATAGCTTCATCCGAGTAAAGTCGCGGGATCCTACTCCTAGAGAAAGTCAAAGTCAAAAGCATTTATTAAATTGAGTCACAAGGATCACTTTGAAACGTCTTATTGCTAGGTGACTCTATGAGGTGCCAGTTCCATGCGACCATAGTAATAAGACAAAAAGCCCTACATTATTTCCGAAAATATTATTAATCAATCATAATGATTTTATTTATATTTACTTATTAGCCTTATTAGTTTGTACACAAACAATTTTTTTACAAATTGTATAAACCTATGATTTCGGTCAGTAAATTATTCGAAGGCTATCTCTACTTCAAACTAATCTACACACTTCGAGGAAAATCTACTGAAAAAGTATGTTTACACGTCAGTGCGAATGTGTGCGTGAAGCAGTTTTTGAGTGATCCTATAAGAGTGATGGGTGATGAATGTAGTACAATGCTGGCGGGGCGCCAAGCCCGCGGACTTTTAATAACTGGAATAACAATGGAATAGCGGAAGAATGCGGCATTGTGGATATACCTGGCAGAAATGTGGGTATTTCTAAATATGACCGTTCCAAATTTAAATTATACCGTTGTTTAGCGTCGTTTGCATAGTCATCTTGCAACAATTATGACATAATAAGTAGCCTTCTTACATTTTTTTTGTGTTTTTGATATTTACAAGTTTTAGGTAGGTAGGTACATTTTTTCGTTAAGGTTTCACAGGTTGGTCGACGTTGTAGCACGCTTTTCCACAAAATACCTTTTCACTCTTGAAAATATCCAAATTATAGGTACTCGGAAAAATTGACGTGAGGAAGTGAAGACAAATCCCACTGTTTCAAAAGAACAAAATTAAATGTGGCACGACAAAAAGAAGAAGACCGAGGACGCAGATTGAACCATTCTGAGTCTTCCTATCCACCGACCGCATGTCATTAGGACATTTACCTAATAATATTCAACTATTGTCCATAAGACATTCAAGTATAGTTGAGTCAGTTGACGACTAACTTTAAAACCGTATGGCATTCGGCGTTATGAATTTTCTCAAGTCAATAAAAAAAGGTTAGTAAAAAAAGTAAGATCTTGCACACGGCAATTTTCCAGTAAAAAAATCTATCTCGTTCTCCATGACACGAACCAGAGACAATGACTAATTCCCGTTTCAATTGACAAGGCGGCCACACCTGTCGTCTACGAGTCACGATCGAAAAAGGTGCGCTATTCCTGGATGCTCTTTGATGGAATTTCGTGAAGAGGTGAACGTGGTTAGCCACAAGTTTTTTTGTTTTGAAGAAAATACCTAAGACTCCTTAGCTGCAGCTATTTTCGTTTTAATTTTAAGTGCGTAACTTGCAACAGATATTTGATAAGCAAAGTCAAAAAGTATTTATTCAATAAAATCACAAGGATCACTTTGAAACGTCATAAAGCTAGGTGACTCTAGGTGCCAGTTCCACGCGACCAAAGCCTAGAAGAACAGGCAACAAACTTACGGCTTGGTTCTTACCGTTTTTTTGTATGATCCTTGTTACAATGTAATATAATGCGATATTTTGAGTACAATTTAGGTAAATTTGTTTGGAATAATAATATGAAATCTATTAATAGGTATAATAGCGGGTATACGTACATTGGTATAGCTAGGTAGGTAGGTATAACTTTGTATTGAATGAGGTGTAAATTTTTAAACCAGATGTTCAAAATTATACAACTTTGGTATTTTTTATTATACTAATCGTGGCTCTATTCATTAAGGTACACCCGCCATTGCTACTCTCACGAATTCCATCTAAGAATCTATTCTTAGTTGCATTCTGCTTAAAACCGACCACAAAAAATACCTACATGCTATAAAATTATTCATTGTTACCTACTGGCGCCAAATTATTCTTAACCTCATCTCTAATGATGAAACGAGCAACTACAACAACAGTGATCCGTCCGTCTGTACGTCCGCGGCGATAAATCACTCGTCTGGACCGATGACAACACTCTAATTAGTTTAACGGGCGAAGTCGGCTGTGAAAACATAGCTTGACGCGTGTAAAGACAGCTTTCTATTAATGCAGTATAGATAAATTGTAGAACAGTAGGTACTCGTATTCTTTTAGTACCTTCTATTTTTATGAACGTGGTCCGTACACTAAGCGGTTGGTTTCGTCAAAATAACAAATGACTATAATGATACGATGACGTGATACGTACACTAGGTACATACAGGTATCTATTGTACTAAATGACACCTTGACACGCATTTTTCTGCGGCCATGCAGCGTTGTCGTGTTTCGGTTTATAGAGTGTGGTTGCCGGTGTAATTACAGGCACATGAGGCTTAACGTATGTATGCCTCAAGTTGATGGACGCAGGGTAATGCATCGTAGGGCACGTTCCTATCGTGCTTGCGAGGCAATGCTTTGTTATAGGTGATGGTTACCACTTAACACCAGGTAGGCTATCTGCTGTTCATCTAAATGTATAAAAAATAAGTTATTTTACGTACAATTTCCGTAAAATAACTTTTTTTTTATACAATTAGAGTAGAAGGTATTAACTTTACTATATAAATCTATATACTTTAGTAGAATGTGCCCGACGTGAAAGTAAAAAACGCTTGAACAGTTTCGACTTGTCAAAATATTAATACACTAAAAGCTATACGAACACGTTTCTCTGTTCTACAATCATTGATTGATTTAAAAACTCTAAGTCTACTCAATACGTCGAATAAAACTATTAATGTTGACCAGTAGGTATTTGTTTCGTCTGTCTATCTTGCTAGTACAGTTTTTATGAATGTGTTCTAATTACAGCAGTTTAGACGGTCCAGTTTTTAATAGGTTTATATTTTTGATACGTAGAACAACTTTCATTCAATACAAACATAATCTAGCAAGTTTTATTTTCCCAAATACGACGATGCTCTGCCCATAGGTAGCTAACATGTCTGCAATATGTGTACTGTACCTACTATTGTGTGTTTTTTATATGTCTCTGATTTAATAGATTGTATTTATGCATTAGGTATTAGTACAACAAGTACCTTGTTCCTTGTTCTTCTAGTTCCTTGTTCTTGTTGTATCCTTGTAGTAGTTTGAAGCTTAGCGTGTGCTGTCTTATAAATTTGATTATGTTTACCTTTTTCTGTATGCCTACGCCTCACTTAACTTCAATAATATATTATATTACATTGTAAAAGGATCATACAGAAGAACGGTAGGAACCAAGCAAGTTTGTTGCCTGTTCTTCTAGGCTTTGGTCACGAACTGGCACCTAGAGTCACCTAGCTTTAAGACGTTTCAAAGTGATCCTTGTGATTTTATTGTATAAATACCTTTTGACTTTTGACTTTTTGTCTTTTGACGTGTGTTGACTCTATCCGCCTATATTTATTTTTATAATTTATTTATTTGACACATAAAAATATGGTACAAAAAATATACACTATATTTGTCTTTTTTTCACGAACAAGACGACTACGCAAAACATGAACATCGCTGTTCGCAACGATGTGTGGATGATGTGAACCAAGTCAACGGTAAGAATCAAGCCGTTTTGTTGCCTATTCTTCTAGGCTTGGTCGCGTGAAACTGGCACCTATTCACCTATTTTTTAAGACGTTTTAAAGTGATCCTCGTGATTCAACTGAATAAATACCTCTTGACTTTGTGTTCGAGTTGTTTGCACTTGTACAAAATAAATTCGAACAAGGAGCGAATAAAATCGCGAATACCGAAATGTGAAGTGCCACCCATTGCAACTAGAATACAATATCTTTATCTCGAATATTACGGTCACCAATCCAATTTCATACAAATACGCAATCCCATCTAAAGGAAGGTGGGCAACCCAGTAGAAGCAATAAAACCGTCGGACGGACGACATGGCGACATGTGGTCGACCACTTGCATTTTTAAAAAATAAAATTTGCATACGTTTAGGGCTCGCGCTGTCCGAGTGAGAGCGCTGCTACTATGAAGCTATTTGGTTAGTTCAGTGTTGTTCTCCGGTAGAATTCACATGGATTTTTCTCAGGCATGTTAATTGAAATTGAATTGGTGAAGCCACAATTAATATAACAATTTTTTTTATCAGCTTGCGACATGTTTAAGCAGGTAGGTTTAAGTGCTTGAGGTATGATAAAAATCTAATAAAAACATCAATAAAATTGGGTCTAAATTGAATAATAATTTGTATACATCTCAAAGAAGTTTTTACGAAGTAAGTGTAATAAATTGATAAATCGCGTCGTATTTCCTTCCTTCATTTTCACATCTAAACTCAAGCGGACAAACCCTATTTAAAAATGAAATTTACATACGTTTACGTCCAGTCCGGACGTTTTTAAACAATATTGCCGAGGAGTGTATGAAACGCTCCTCACTCGAAGGACTAATGAAATTGTTTGGTGCACAGTTGTAAGCTTTTATTGGTGCTACATGGAACTTTTATTTTTGTTGGAATGGCTGTGTCTGGAATTCGAAGAGGGGTTTGGTCAGCTAGGTGCATAAATTTACAGGCTTAAGTAGTTTTGAAGTGAAAACAATAGGTATTAAACATTTTATAGCTTTACTAGTCGAAGCGTAGCTGGATTAGAGTTATATAAGAGTGTTCGTAATGTAACATTTTGAACATATGAATAACAAAAAGGCTGTATCGAATTACTTTTATATTAACTTTCCCAAATTCTCCTTCAAGCCCTTACATTCTTCTTTATCCTCACGAAGCATCGAGATCGTCCGTCCAACTCTTTCTTGGTGTACCCCAACCTATCCTTCTGCGTTTAAATCGTAAAATTTGATAATATCAATAAAACAATTGAAATAAGATATCAATAATCTCAGGTATAAAAAATATGTGTCCATTTTTTATTGGAACCTTAATAAATAGTAATAATAACTTCTCTTATTTGCCATCTGGGCGCGAAGGACGCGGCGAGCGGTGTAAAAAAAGTTAAAACAACATCGAATTAGAGTTCTAAATGTTATCAATCACGACGTCCACAAGTGTATTTCCGACACCCTTTTAACCTGTCAAGTATATCTCCGTATCTGTAAAGCTACTTACAAGCTATTTTCAGCCAATCCCCTTTAATAACCGAATCAAAAGGACCATTAGAAGCGCTGTGAAAGTGCTACCGTTCCGTTCACACGTCCGTCACTCCACAATATCGTTACATTACACTTAAAACAAAACCTCACTGCAACTTTAATTTTTCTGTCCGAATCTGAACTCTATGGGCTTGGGATAAGGTGAGAGGAAATGTCATAGTCAGTTTCCATATCTCCCACGGTGGGTATTTACGAATGTGTTGATGGTTAGTTGTGTCTCATTGAGCTTCTTTAAGTGCCTTTATTACCTTTCCTGGCTACAATTATGCACTGAAACTTTCAAAATAACAGTAAAGTTTTGTAAAAACTATAGTATAATAAAATTAAAAATAAAAATCAAGATTTTTCAAACTACCCACAAAACAGAAGTTCAGGTATAATTTACCGACTCCGTTAGTCAAATTTCTTACATAAAAACTTAGTTTTAGTCCTTGAGGACATATAAAAAGTACTTAAACTACTACTAATAACAGCAATCAGGTTCACATCGACCATTCACCTCGACCGCTACATACCCACGTTTTTATTTCTTTTTTTAAATATACATTTTTTATTTTAATTTCGCAGGCGGTCCACATGTGGCGCCTTTACCCTTCCCACGTCACCTTTGCGGGGTCCTGACAAAAATAGTTCTGCGGCTCTTTGAAATCATATTGCCTTAAGAACAAGGTTGGTTTTAGCTTGTGTAGTTGCTAGTTGATCTTGTGGGATGTTTATAAGCGTTAAATTAACATGAGTTAAGCGCAGACACGTTTACGGAATAATGTCTTAAAACACCTGGGATTATGTGCAACTAATGTATTATTCGATTTCGGAGAACAGCCATGTTTACTGAGATTGAGCCCCGATTATAATATTATCACAATATAAAACTGTATTTAAGAAATACCGACTCTTAAAAATGGAAGAGATTCTTTTTGACACGTATTTTTTGGATGATATCCTCTTGAATCCAGTTTCTATGCAGTTTTCACCGACGCGTAGAGAATGATCTTGAGGGTCTCGAGGATGCTCTAGAGGGTTAATAATATTTATAACCAACAAATTCTTTAATTCTCTTTAAAAGTGTACAAAACATATCTACATTGAGAAACTACAGTCACCCAACATTTTAAAACTTATTAGTAACAATTACAATTAAAACTTGAAGTTGAATCAAGCTTTTAAACATAATGAACCAATACACAAAGGTACTTGGTTAGCTTACCTACCTAACTACCCACTTAATTTTCCATTCTACATGTTCAAATTATATGAGCTTTTTTTAATAAAATCCTCTATCACCTCTACGTAGAGATCCATCTAAAAAACTACAGCAATATTGCGTCCCGTATATCATGTCCACTCCTTCGAATAAAAACATATAATTTGACAAGCGACCGACCTTAAACCCTCAAAGAGCCATCTTGTTGCGATCACCTTGTGGTTTTCACTAGTGTTCTCCCCATTCTTCTGTTACTTTCGTAGTCTTCAAAATTATATCTTGTTTCGCAGAGAAGTTTGACAACCAATCAAAATAGTTGTTTTAGAAATTAAGGAGGTATTTCTACTGTGGTCTAAAGCTTAAGTCTTCTCATTGTTTTAATTTTTCGTCTATCAGTTAGGTATAGTCATTCATAATCTTATCGTCCTCTTTCAAATGTATCTAATTCATACTTACTAGCTAGGTCTACTGCTAGATGTAGGTCTTTCCTAAGATGCTGACTGCATTCTCTTCTCATCCTGTGTTTGTCAGCTACATATACAAAATAATAGCATATAAAGTATTGATGTTCGTTCCAAAAACCATAACCTAGAGCACAAACAACAACTAAAGGAATAATGACGAAAAACACCACTCATATGTCCACCTTGTCTATGTAATCTCATAAGAAAGCATACAAATATGTTTATCCATTTTATTTTCATTACTCAGACCACTTCTTGCCATTTCTATATCTCCAGAAAATAAAATTTATGGTTAAATACCCTAGTAATGAGTACATTATTTTGTGAAAAAAATAAGTGACTTCCAGAAAACAACAGACAGACAGGTCAATCTTATGAATAAGTATTTTGTATCTGATCTGTCCCCCCGATGGGGTGGGTAGCTGGGGGTGGATATTGGAATATTTTTCATACAAACACGTCTCTACGTGGACACTTCTACTTGATACAATATTGGTATGAGAAGGATTGGTTTACATTGAGTTGTTGAGTTTTTTTATGAAAATTTCAGAAATAACAACGAATCTTTTTCCTTTATGTTTTTTGGTGACACTCATATAATTTTTTAAAGATTCTTAATATTAAGATATATTCCGGCAAGTCTGAAAAAATCATTGCTCTCTAAGATATCTTCATCTCGCAAAGTTTACGAGTATTTGTGTTTAAAAACGAATCAACATGAAAAAATAATTTTGGTTACACGTCTTGTAGAGTGGGGATAGTGAGGTGAGGATTTTAATAGTCTTATTAATATTCAAAGTAAAAATCAACATCTACGGGCTGATAGAGGTAAGGACTCTAAATTGTTCTTATTGGAAATGTTTCCAAGAAGAACGATTCGGAGCCCTCTCCATCCAAAGCCAAAATAAAAGGTATTTATTCAATGAACCGCAAGGATTACTTAAAAACACGCTATTGTTCGCTGACGCTATTGGACTGCATTAAATAAAATAATCGAAGAGTCTATTACTAAATAGATTAATTATGGGCATGAGTCGCATGCGATTTGTGACGTTTAGTCCAATCGTTGTTATGACAAAAAAAAATAGTTATCCCATGTGTTCCCACTCGAACCCATAGGTGGTCGCATATCGCCCGGCGGTCAAACTTTATATATTTTATGTTTCGGCACACCGCTCCGTCCTGCCGCATTTATTATACCAACTTCGGCCCTGGACGATATACTAAAAAAATACGGCACTTTTTGTTACTGTTTGAAGGTACGGTCTACGTACCCTTTTCTATACCTATCAATTTGGATTGTTATGAAAAAATGATTTTTTTTTTTCCTTTAATTGGACTTATTTTATCAAGAATGTGCCTTAATAAGATGGTGATCTAAGCTGCTAGAAAATTTAAATCTATTTTTTTATGTCACTCAGACAGTTCATGACAATGTCATGAATATGCTTATCCTCAGTAGGGTTATAAAGTTTACTCTAGACACTTTGAAATTAATTCCAAACGGCCTAAGATAGTTAAAACAAGCTTATAGTCGTATCTCTAATCTTGTTAGCATGTACAATCTTGGCTTAGCCAGGGGCTAGATGTCGCTATGTAAGATGTCCACCAATATTTATATGTCTACCTGTGCCTTTTTCGATATTTTTATGCCTCCTGCAAATGACACCAAGCCAAGGGTTCTGGTAATCTTTACGACGTGTGTCCACGTGACGCTTTATTAAGATATCAAGGTGGGTCAAGATTAGGTTTCCTCGTGGAAGTCGTAAAACGGACACCCGCTGGATTTGATGCCTCCTTGTTATAAGATGGCCGGACGTGTGTAGGCGTAGGTAGAGGTTGTGACTGGTTTTGGAGCTATAAATGACACCTGATACTCAGCAGTTTTGCTGACCTGTGTTATATTCTTTCAAAAATAATCAATCGAATTACAATTTCATAGGACAATTACGAGCTATTTGCAAAACGTCGGCATGTGACGAATATTATGTTTGAACGAGCCCATTACCAGGGGGTGGTAATGGGCACGTCTAAACATAATATTCGATATAATAGACATAATTTAACTGGATATAAAACTGTGCCTAAAACATCATAGTAATCATCAATTAAAGGGCATATTAACGCAATGGTTATTATCAACTGATTATACCGGTATTGAGGACCTACTTAAGTAGGACTCTATATAATTTTAAGCAAAAACACATAAATAAAACCCATGCATACACTGACTCTCATATACACACACACACTCACCCTCACACTCACCCTCACACACAACCTCACACACACACACACACTCACCCTCACTCGCTCACACACACTTTACACAAGAGGGTTCTCCTGTGAAACCCTGGCTCTTAAGAGACTTGTGTAATCAGGAGAACTCTCATACACACACACAAACATATTCAACACACACACTATCCTATTATTATTAGCAACAATTAAGCTAGAATTTTCGTTTAATTATATAATGTTAAAATTAGATTAATTCATAACTATAAAACTAGAAGTATATTGTCATTCGGGAGAGTACTGTTTCTTGGGCCACAGCTAACGCTATTCCAGGAGACAGAGCCTCACACTTTACTGTTGATTTTATTATTGCCAATAAACATTTTTCATTTTCATTTTCATTTCATTTTCATTTCATTTCAATTTAAAATGAATGAGAGATCTAAGCAAGTTTCAGAAGGTCTGAGTGGTTTTCTACCATGCCAAGGGACAACAATCGTGAGCAAGAATTAACCTTTCATCTTTTACAAAGACCTCTCACAAATAATTATGATTATTGATAACTTAATGGTTTCAAAACAAAAACATTATCAGAACTCAAAATATCAGCCCTGGTAATGTGTGTCCTGTGCATCACGAGTCAATTTTGTCCATTGCAGATTTATACAGACATAAAGTTGCTTACAAAACAGACCCGATCCGGAGCTAAAACCTATTATCCTCCAGATTTATCATCTCCCTGATGGAACAGATATCCTACAAAGGTGGTGTCCGAGCGGAAACGGAAATGCGGGGGTGCTGCGCGCCGTGTCTTAATTTCCGGTCACTCGCGTCGCTGATCTCGAGATTCGGAGCGGTTTATCCTTGAGGTGTTTTTGTTATGGCTGCAAAGAGTATTGGCAAATAACCTTTTTGGAGCCATCTTTTTTATTCCACTTGCTGACGGATTAAACAGATGACCAACTTGTACTGTAACTTGTCCATAGAGTGACTTCGTAGGAGCTACATTTTATAATCTGTGTTTATTTAGCTACAGTTAGGAACGCCAACTGCGGTAAGTATGGTTACATTATTAAACACATTATGATTTTGTTTTAGACTGATACTTACGCCAATAATATGCGGACACAACGGACTTTTTCATTGCAAATAGGTAATTATTATTTTGCTACAAATTATACCTATTAAGATTAGAAATAAAGACATTGTGATGATTTTGACAGCCTTCACAGCTCAGTTGGTAGTAGCTCTGCCTTCTGTGCCGTAGGCCGTGGGTTCGATCCCCACCGAGAACAAATATTTGTGTGCTGAACACAGATGTTTGTTCTGTCTGGGTGTTAAATAATATTATAAGTATATATTTACAAAAAAAAAAGTATACAAGGTGTTCCATAAGTTGTGTATATAAACTTCAGGGGGCTAAAGTACCCATCAATATGAACAAATTTTTCTAAGGAACCAACACTGTGAACGCGAAATAAAAACATCTATTTCATACATTTTAGCCTGGTAGGTATTGAACTTTTGTATGAAACAGCTGTTTTTTTTTTCGCGTTGACAGTGTTGGTTTCTTAGAAAAAGTTGTTCATATTGATGGGTACTTTAGCCCCCTGAAGTTTATATACACAACTTATGGAACACCTTGTATAAGTAGTATATCAGCTATCTGGTTCCCATATCACAAGCTTTGGCTTAGTTTGGGGCGAGATAGTGCTGTGTGGAATGTCCCCCAATATTTATTTATTTATTTATTTGAATTGTTATTTTTATTTTATTCATTTTTTTCTTTGACATTTGTATGTAAATAATTTGCTTATTTATTATTTGATTGAATTTATTTTGATCACATTGGTAGTTCTACAGTATTACTAAAATAATTATGTTTGATGACTACTCCATTGTGTTCTAACCTGTAACGATAATAATTATGTACCTAATGTTTAAATAAATAAATACAAACTTGATGTTAAGTGGTGACCATAACCTATAGCATAGTATTGCATCGGAATACTATTAAAAATCGATTGGCACGGAAATCTATTGGGGAGGTTTATGTTCAACATTAGGTTTCTTCAGTCTGATGATGATACATATAGCTTTCCTATTTTCATTCTCATTTTTCATTTATTTCCATTTCCATTTTCCAGGCTATTAGCTGAATGTAATTTTTAAGTGCCCTAAACATTTTGAGTAGGTCTGACCGGATGTCTACCGTGCTCGCTAATAACAGTCATGAGCCTTTTCCATAGGTAAGTCACATAACTTTACTACTTACATTGAAGCTACTGTTATTTGACCACAACAATACTTTTATAGGTGGGTACTTAAAACTTTTAATGGGCACGCGTTTTTCAACTTTAATGGCAAAGTTTTTCATAACTAACAAACAAAATTCGTATAAATCCGGTATGTTATTGCGGTCAGATATAGTGGACATTAGGAGCCTATGAAAAACTTTACCTATTACCGGCGATGTTTTCTCGTGGACTTGTTATTATTTTGTTGAAATCATATTCGATATTTTTTGAAAAGATGCGGAATAAGCAAAGGCCTCACCTGGATAGGTTACCTCATAAAATTTCATGAATTCATAAAGCACTATTTAATAATGTTAGGACGAGACTAACTATCATAAAAAATAAATCATTTCTACATTATTTTGGTAATTTGCCTCTTCAGACACGATATTGAAATATTTTACAAAAAAAATACAAATGTTGATAACTTGATACTAATGAAAAATGGCAAACGCGCATTACACTCATTTTATTAGCAAAAATGAAAAAGAAACTGTAAAACATAGGCCCCCCTCGAACATTCCGGTTTGAGGAACAAACAAAAAGGGAACAACTTGCGATAGTCTAGTTCAATCTACATAACTATGATTCCTACATAGCTACATGGTAGCTCTATATCTATATTATTCAATTCAAACAATCGTATAGTGTCAGGACAAGTGCCTATTGCTTGCACAAACCATAAAACAAAGGTAACAACAGCCATTCACGTACTTGATCAATTCACACAATTGATAACAGTAACTGACCTTACCGATCCAGTACCAACTCAAGCCCAAACCGTCCTTATTCATTGCAAAATAAGGTTTACAATCCTGCAAAATTAATAGTTTCTACGATTGATTGCAGTTGACATTTGGAAATAGACTTTATAGCTAACGGTGTAGGATATTAAATTCAATGAAGATAGTTTGGTCTTATGGTGTTTTGAGTGTGCGGAGGTAATTGTGGTGTACGGATGGCAACCGGACACCGGGATGAAAGCAACAATAAAAGGTGGTAGACCTGTCTTCTTGATTGGTACACGCCTGCGGACAACTGTCTACTTTTTTATACTATTCAAAATAAGAAGTACTATATATAAAAAAAAACGCTATTTCATCAACGCCAAAGTCTAAGTCAAATAAAACAGAAAAGTATAAACTTTCTTTGAGCATGTCTAAGGTTGTCAGAGGTACGTCCAAAAATTTGGTATATACCCACATTTTGCAGTTGGTATTGCAAACGTGACAGGTTGCAAGCCCAAAGCCGCTGCTAGAATACTAACTAGTTTCCTTACGATGTTTTCTTCTAGGTGCCAGTTCCACGCGACTAAGCCTAGAAGAACATCTTGCCTTGAACAACAAGCCACCTTGTATAACACTCGCCATCAAAAATATCTAATCTTTAGGTACCTCTTACTCTTACACAAATTTTTGGCAATAAGGAGCTCTCAGTGTTCAAAGTTGTACTCATATTTTATGCTAAACAAGAGATCACGTAGTTTTAAAAGCTATATTGATATAAACGGATCTAACAAACCCACTCCAAAAACGATATTCTTATTTTGCTTTTCAAATTGCAGTCTCGTTGATAAGCCCCATTATTTTCACACAGAGCACCCATTGCAAGTTCAAGGCGGGTCGTTGCGCAGACGCACCTTTATTGCCGCGTTATTGGCCGCATCCTGCGAGGTCCTCGACCCCGCTGTTGGACTAAAGGTGTGGTTTGTTTGTTGATGGTTCATAGTTCATCTTCCGCAAATTAATACGAATGATATGATATGGATTGATTGGATTTCGTTGAGCTATCTCTAGATCGTTTGCAACGGTCTGCAGATAGCTCAACTGTTACATATATTTTTTAAATTTCGTAAATACTTGCATTTATTGTTATTTTCTTTGTAATAAATGTTACGAAACAATTACAAAACCCTACCCTACCCTATGATACAAAACAATTTATTATGCCATAGGCAATTAAAGCATAAATATTCTAATTAAGGGCTGACACCCGTCAAAGTTCAGTCAAATTTGTTTGAATGAATGAATGTTATTTTCAAAGAAAAAAAATCAATATTTTGATTCAAACAAATTTCCCTGGTAAAAAGTTTGCATAACTACGAAAAATAGTAAAACAAACGTTTTGGTAGAAAAAATTGTTTGGATCAAAATTATATTTTTTCTGAACTGTGTGCAATGTATTGCACATAACTGGGTTGGTTGCGATTTTGCCTAAATAAGTTCAGTGATTTAACAGACAAAATACTGACGATTTCAAAAATAAAATATTCCTACAATTATGAATAATGCTGCAGAAAGACCTAAACATTCTAAAGTAAGTTCGTTGAGCTAGTGGTCAATTTGGGTGACGACTCGATCATGGCTCAGTGGCTGATGAAGCTGTTCCGAAGCATGAAGCGCTTAGAGGTAAGCCACTGGTGGTCACCTATCCAAATGGTGACTGCGCAGAATGTCAACTTAGTCAATCGGAAAGGAATGCCCATTCAAGTACCTACGCGTTTGTACGGTGAAGGAAACTGTACTTTTTGGACATACCTCTGACTACCCTCCTTAGAAATTCTCAAAGAATCTAAAGTTAGTACTAGGAACTAAGAAATATGAGAGAAAATCTACCATGACTGATCAATATCTTGAAGTTATTTATTTTTCATTGCATATATGGTACTAGCGGCCAGTCCCAGCTTCGCATGGGTGGTCATACATTTTTTGAACATTTTAGGATAAACTTAGACCGTGGGTTCGAGCCTCGCGTCTACTTATTTCATACATTTGCACGCGCTTCTCCTTGAGTGAGTGGAATCGCAACCCGCGCGAGACCCGTGGACCCGTTAACATTTTTAATTTCGTCATATCTTTTGAATGGAATGTTCGATTCGAAAAATTTAAGAAGTAATCTATAGGTATTGAAACCGTCTTAATTATAAAATGATTTATTTGGATAAGGATTAACACCAAGTTACAAATAAAGACCCTTTTCTAGCGGAGGCATTTCAATTAATTTTTTATAATAAAAGAACACTTATTGTGACATAACTATAATAGTTAGACATATGCTGTCGCGACATTTTTTGTAGATGATGACGTGTTCTACAAAATCGTAGTACATTATTTTGTTCTAACTTCAATAGTTTTCGCAGCGCACGCGATGTAAGGTTTTATTTTTCCACCTTGGGTTACATTATTGAAGTTTTAGTAAGGATCCCTGATTTTTTTGAAAATATAACATAGCCTATGTTACTCAGGGATAATGTAGCATTCTAATGGTGAAAGAATTTTTGAAATCGGACCAGTAGTTTTTGAGCCTATTCGTTACATACAAAAATACAAAAATACAAAAATACAAATGTTACCTCTTTATAATATTAGTGTAGATTAGTGTAGATGTAGATGTAGATGAACAAACATATTATAGGATAAAATACATAGGTGTACGTATGTAGGTACCAGTATTCACCTCAGAGTGCGCGGGCGCTGGCTGCGGCAATTGAAGGCAATCAGCTCAATTGGCGCCCCCCCCCCCCCCCGCCGCGCTTTCACATCTCACCGGTACAGGCGATAACAACGGAATTCATAGAAACAGCTTCACGACTTTGATCCCCAGGCACGGTATCCCCTCAGATCTCTTAGTACCAAGTTCGAACTCTAGAGTCTATAAGGATGACTTTCTCTCTCTTATCGTGTCACTAGTTTCTTTCGAAACAGTGTGGTGAAAGGATTTTAAGTGCGCTTCAAGAGGCTCCTTTTGAGCACTTGACACATAAGATCTTTTAAGGTTTCACAACATGCCGGTTTCCTCATTCCATTGTGCACATACATTTTTGAACAGTAAAACTCATTGGTGCACGACTAGTTTCGAACCCACGACCTTAGGATCGGAAGGTGGGGCCGCTACCACTAGACCACCAGTGCTCTAAGGATGACTTAGGGGGGTAGTCAGAAATATGACAAAACATTACATTCCTATCTATCCTCAAAAAGTCTTAAGTTGGCACTTGGGATCTAAAAAGCTGCTTCTATTTTCTGTTTTGAAATGTGCAAGCGAGATGAGAGACGGTGTTTTTTTATACTTCTCGCTGGTGGAACACGCAGATGGCCCACCTGATGTTAAGTGATTACCATAACCGATAAGAAAGCTTTGCCTCGCAAGTCACTCACAATAGGAACGTGCCTTACGATGTACTGCCTTGGGTCCATCAACTTGAGACAGATGTTAAGGCGAAGACAAGAGCCAATGTGACTCTCGCTCGCACGTTTCGACATGTTGAAAGATATAAAATCACTAAACTCATTTTCGAAAAATCGCAATCAACCATATTGTGTGCAATCACATTGCACACAGTTTAGTAAAAATTTCATGTTGATCGATACATGTTTTCCTACTCAAAAGTTTGCTTTACTAGTTTTCGAACATAGGCATCATCATATCTTTCAACATGTCGAAACGTGCGAGCGAGAAGTTATTTGATAGTTGTCAGCCCCTTAAGCCACATGTGCCTGTGAACCTCATCTTGCAACAGCGCACATTTGACCTTCGTGTTCATTCTACATACGTCCATCACCTCAGCATTATACGGTGTTCAATAAATTATATATTATTAATTCGCGTAAACACACAAACTTCTCGTTTTACGAACCTACCTACTGTACACGTGCTGCCTAAGACCAAGGAATATTGCAGACCTGTTCAATCTTTTTATAAATCAAATTATTCAGCTTTTTACGCTCACTTGGACTTGGCGAATTTAGTATAAATTAATTCGATAGGTATGTAAATTAATTCATAAATGCACTGCACTGGTGGTCTAGTGGTAGCAGCCCCGCCTTCTGATCCTAAGGTTGTGGGTTCGAAACCGGTCGCGCACCAATGAGTTTTTCTGTTTTAAAATTTATATGCACAATTCCAGTACTCACAAATGGCGAAGAAAAACATCGTGAGGTAACCGGCATGTTGTAGAACCTAGAAAGTTCGGTTTATTGTCGTAATCCCCACTAAGCTATCCCCACCAGTGGGGATTATGAAGTGCTTGAAAGGAGCCTCTTGAGGCGCACTTAAAAATTCTTTCACCACACTGTTTCGAAAGAAACTAGTGACACGACATGAGATGAATTCATTATTAAGGCTAACGATTGTTTTAAGAGTAGTAGAGCTCTTTGTGTAGGGCTCGTCCAAGCACACAAGCTCGTCCGGGGAAGTACTACCACCTCGCCTTTTTCTGCCGCCCAGCAGCGTTGCTGTGTTTCGGTTTGAAGAGTGTGGTTGCCGGTGTAATTACAGGCACATGAGGCGTAACTACTGTATGCCTCAAGTTGATGGACGCAAGGGCACATCGCAGGGCACGTTCTTATCGTGCGTGACTTACGAGGCAATGCTTTGTTATATGTGATGGTTACAACTTAACATCAGGACATCTGCTTGTTCCATCAGCTAGTTGTATAAAAAAACCTAGGCTCTCTATCTTTTCAAATTCGTAAGGAAATTGCATAATTCTATGTAATTTACCCAAAAATAATGATATAGTTTACGTGGTGAAAAAGCCTTTCAAATATTATTTCAATGTAGATGATACATGGTCTTATTTATATTGGAGCCTCTTGAGGCGCACTTAAAATCCTTTCACCACACTGTTTCGAAAGAAACTAGTGACACGACAAGAAGAAGAATATTTATATTGGTAGCTTAGGGCTCCACTACAGTACTGTAGTTAAAATGATTGAAAAGCCTGTACCCATGAAAGTAACAGTAAAATGAATAAATAATGTAGCAACTAATAATAACTAATAATTTAGGGCTTTTATCAGCTAATAGCCCAAAATATAGCTGAGTAATTTTCTTCCTTACCAAACACGCCTCATCTCTGAATTTCACAACCAAACTGATTCCTGAAAAATATGTTATCAAAACAAATATTCAGCGTTCCGTTTGTTGTTGTAACGCCGATCGCCGCAATATTAGTATCTAAAATATGTTCCACGTTACGCGCCGTCCTAGCAGTCTAATAAAAAGTTATTGAGGTGTATTCAGCGTTTGTTTATGCAATTTTATTGCTGATTTCTGCGAGTTTATTTTTTCAGGTTTTTGCTACCTAGATTTTTTATATATTTACACACGCATCGGCAAGTTAAGTCTTGAATTAGGACTTGATAGTATTTTGAAATCGAATTCTAAATCCGCATGTTTATTGAAACAGTTATTGTGACGTAGCTTGCTTGGGCATTGCCACAGAATAAATAATAAGTACGTTACATGAAGCCCGAGTTTTTTATGGTTTTTGGTATTTGATTTTTTATAATTTTGAAACCCAGTTTTCTGTGGAGTCACGAAAATTCTCGCCATCACGCCATTTTGCAGGATACCTACAGCTCCTCCGAACAAAGCTCGAGTTAGCAATTCAGAAAAACAAAAACCAAAAATCACAAGCACATTTGGATGGCAAGCACATTTGCATCTGATTGCTGTCAATTTTGGAGAATCCCAACACTAGGAGTCGTTATGCCATAAAGTAGTTAAAAAAAACTACGTTAAGATTAATTATGTCCTAAAATACTATTAATATAGAAAATTATTCAACTTAGGAGGAATCCTTCAAACCTCTTCTCACTGAAGAAAGCTTATTGTCTATCCATTGTGATTTAAATTAGGATATCACTCCCATTTATTGATATTCATCAATCAAAGTCATTCAAACTAATACAACCTTTATTCTCAGCCTTACAAAGGTTATTTCAGATTGCAGGAGATAAACAGTTTTAGGGTGAATCGTCATATTAAACCGCTGGTATTGTATCGTGAAAGGTATGTTTCGTTCGCGCCGTAGCACCTTTCAAACATGCCCGGCTAAGTGCCAAAGAGTGGTGGAAACTATGTGCAGAAAGTACTATCGCTAACAAATGCCCACATGGACTCAAACAAAAAGCCTTTTTATATTATACGAAGGGGTGAATACCAGTGGACTAGTGCTAGAAACTCGCTTTATAGGTAAGAAACCATTCGTGCAATTTTTTATTTAATTCAAAAAATACAAACACTATAAAAGGCTTTATTTCAGACCAAGATCCATATATTACGTTATTAGATAGGGGTTTATTCCAAAAAAAAAACAAAATACTCATGGAATAGTTGAATTATGTATAATAAAGTTCAACTGTGCGTGTCAGTGCCAATCGGAAGCATACCCGAGACGCTGGCTGCATTGCCACGTTGAATGGCCAAATTTAGTTATCATTACATAATCATTTTCTCAGCCCTGTATAACCCATAATTGCGCCTCCCTACCGTGGGCCTCCTTCATTTTTTGCCTGCCTCCTCTGTATTGTACGTCTCTGATCCTGTTTTCATTTAGGCTTATTGAATGCTGCTCACTCCTAATGTTTAAGCAATGCCCGAGGTGAAGGTGCCAGTTTAATGCATTGCATAAAACCTATCAGATCACAAAGCACAGCTCTTGAGAAGTCCAGTCAAGAAATCATGTTGTCTAAAGTTTTGGTATATTATTAAACGCGAATTTAGTTCAGAAAATCGAAAGAAGTTTAGGGAAAACTTAAATAATCTTACTTTTGAGGATGCCTATGAAACGGAAAGTGCTAATGATGCCTTTCAAAAATTTTATGACATGTTTTTGTTAATGTACAATCTATGTTTCCCCCGGATTAAAATTAAGATTCCAACTCAAAGAAAACCTACTTGGGTATCCAAAGGTTTAAAAAAATGCTCTAAGAAAAAAAGAGAATTACTATGGACTTACAGACTACATCCAAACAAACAAAATAAAATCAACTTTAAACTTTATGCTAGGCGATACAGAAAAATTATAGGTTTGACACAGAAATCCCAAAATAATTACTTAATATATAATGCGAAAAATAAATCAAAGGCCACCTGGAACATAATTGACAGAAACAAAAATAATTTACCGAAAGAATATATTACTAAGTTGAACATATCTGACATAATTTTATCTGATCCTATGGAAATCGCTAATTCATTTAATAACTTTTTTGTAGACATGATTCAAACTAACAATATAACTGACACTAAATATAATATAATAAGACATGACAAATCAAATTCTATGTATATATCACCAACGATACCATTAGATATTTTCAAAGTAATTAAATCCCTGAACAATACTAATAGCGTGGGTTGGGATGGGATCTCAACAAAGATACTTAAGGAAGTGGCAAACATAATATCCCCTATTGTAAGTTATTTAGTCAACAAATGCATTGAGCAAGGACAATTTCCTGATAGTTTAAAAAAATCTATTATCATACCACTCCATAAAAAAGGGAAAAAGGATTTGCTTTGTAACTATCGTCCAGTTGCCCTTATCCCCATATTGTCAAAAGTATTTGAAAGGGTAATATATAATAAGCTATATGATTTTCTTGAAGCAAATGATATCTTAACACCTCTTCAGTATGGTTTCAGGAAAAATAAAACCATTAACATGGCCGTTTTTGACTTCTTGTCAAAAGTAATGCCAAATGTCGATTCAAGAAAACCAGCTGTGGCACTATTCATGGATATGACGAAAGCGTTTGATCATGTTGAACATAAAACTCTCCTCTGTAAACTAGAGGCCTATGGAGTTAGAGGTAATGCTAATGATTTAATAAGGTCCTACCTCACAAACAGAACACAGATAACTCATATTAAAAGAATTTCCCCTAAATCCCATATTGAAGAAACTTATGTATCTAACAGCAGGAATGTTTGTTACGGAGTCCCACAAGGAAGCGTACTAGGTCCACTATTATTTTTAGTCTATATAAATGACTTTCCGACCGTAACTAGGCACCCAATGACTTTATTTGCAGATGACAGCACAATTTTATTTAATTTAGACTTTCACAATTATAATAATGAAATCAATAATACTTTGACATCTGTAATCCAATGGCTTCAATATAATAACTTAAAAATTAATCTAGAAAAAACAAACACCATGACATTTGAGCAAAGAGATAGAAACAAAGTTGTAATGAAGTTATTTAGGTATTAAAGTAAAAGAAGTTGACACAACACGGTTCTTAGGTCTAACTATTGATAAAAAATTGTCATGGAAAGCTCATATTAATAATGTTTCAAAAAGACTGCACCAGTTTTCATATGCACTTTTTAAACTTAGCCGAATAGTCAACCCCACTGCACTATTAACTGCTTATCATGGGCATGTCGCATCAGTATTGCGATACGGTATCATCTTTTGGGGTAATTCCACCAACAAAACAAAAGCTTTCAAAGCACAAAAACGCTGCATAAGAGCTATGAGCCATCTCAAACAAACGGATTCATGTAGACCATATTTTAAAAAATTTAATATTCTCACTTTACCTTCACTTTATATAAGCGAGATTGCAGTTTTTGTTAAAGAAAATTTAAAAATGTTCGATGTATATCCACCCGGTAGCCGGCGAGCGGGTAGCCTGTACCTCCACCCGTGTAAAACACATTTTTTGCGCATGAGTGTGATATGTATGGCACCAATCATCTATAATAAAGTACCATCAGCTATACGTGACAAAGAAAGTTTAATGGAGTTTAAGCATACCCTCAACACGTTCCTTTTAGAGAAAATGTATTACTCCACTGACGATTTTTTACAAGACAAAATGTAGCTAATTGTTTGTAAGAAATGTTATTATTTTTTTATTTTTTTTATATAACTAATTGATAATGTACTGTACCGATTCGATTTTATTTTATTTTCTATTATTCACTAACTTTTATTTTTACCTGTGTTTAACACTAAAAAATGTTTGTACACCGACTGGTTGGAACTAGAGGATCCAAGTGAATGTAATCTCAACACCCTGCATTACCTAGTTTCACAAACAATAAATATTTCATTTCATTTCATTTCATTTCATTACGTACGACTGCCTCACCTTCGCATACATAATCTTTGGCGTCGTTTTGCCAACAAAGACTGCGGTTGTTTCGACCACCGGCTCGCATTGTCCGTTCCCTCCACTGGCGTCCTATTGTTATTCTGACAATCTGCTGTACCTACGGCTCCTAGATATAGACGTATGGCTATAGGTATAGTCAGGTAGTCAGGCTGTGGCGGGATTTAATTTGAAGATTTTTTACGCTGACAGGAGAAACTCAGAGGTTTTCGCATTTCAGGTAAACTAATATTCAAGTTTGTAGAATGAAATACCATCACTGTTTATAAATTGCTTAGGTTTTAGTAAGTCCAAAACAAAGACCTATAGAGGTAGACATACGGTTGAAAAGTGTCAGTGGGACATGGGACAGCAGAAAAAAAAACTTTCTTAACGTTATGCTTAGTCACTGCAAGGCTCTAAGTATTCGATCAAGATCTTCGGCCGATATTAAAATTGTTTCGTGTTATTCTCACTGGATGGAATATATCTTCAGCCTGAAGAAGTTTTTGGTAGTTTTTCTGTTCGTTGTCTGTGGTTCGTGGACGCCATTGGAGTTTTTTTTACAATTAATTTACTTATTAAAACTCCATTGTTTTTCCTTCTTTGTTGATTTCACATAGGTATATCTCGACTTTTTCTAGTTTGGAAAGAAAGGATCAAATTTGAAAGTGCCCATGGGCTTGCAACCTGTCATATATGGAATACTAAAAACTGCAAAATGTGTTCTTAGACGTTCTCAAAGAATCTGGAGTTCGGGCTTGATACTGAAAGATTTGATATCTATCTACTGTACCTAGGAATCAAAGTCGTGAAGCTGTTTCACATCCTTTTTTTTTCAAATTTGAATAAATCTTGTATTTATTTACGATCGCGTGCGACAGGTTAATCTACGCTTCAACTGGACAGAAGTTACGTCGCGATTTGCTCGCGACAGCCGCTTGCTACAAACGAATTACTCCATAATTCCTGCCGCAATGGATTGCACTAACCCACATTCAACCACAGCCATATATGCCATGGATAAGTGAAAAACTGGATGCGAATACCGAAATAATAAAACTGAAATTATTTTTTGCTCATTCTTATTATTAATTATCCGCTATTATTATTATTAAATAAAAATAAACAACCGTATGTAGTGATTACGCCAATAATATTCTTTTATCAGCAAATATCAAAGATGTAAACGTTATTAATTTTATCATCTAACTGACAAGGAAGCAGATAAATGCTTATTGGAATATTGCTATTTTAGTTTTAACACACAAAAAGGGTAAATTTATTGGTAAAAAAATTGTGCCTATTATTAATTGAATCACAAGGATCACTTTGTGACGTCTTAAAGCTCTAAAAAGCGTATACAAACAACCAGAAGTTCAGTTATTATGCGCAGCTCAGCTTATATACTCATGACGCGCGTCACCACAGCAATGCCACATCCACTGCTGTGAGTGCAACTGTTCATCCATCTCCATCCATGCTTTGAAGTCTGTTTATTCGCAGTCCTGATCAGTTTACGAGGCAAGTTCCACCAGGTGGTTCTCGGAAGCCGGGAGACATTCGTCTGTAAGCCTGGAGGTGACTTTGATGTTTGGGTACGTAACAGACGGTCCAGGATTATTTGTTGGGGTTTTAGTGGCGTTTTTTTGTTACGAAGTAGGAAGGTATTTGTTTGGAATGGAGAAGTCAGGTTCATCATCATCAACAGCCTGTAGAAGTCCACTGCTGGACATGGGCCCCTCCCCTACCCTAGTTAGTTTAGCTAGATCCAATCGTTTTCGCTGTCAGTAACTTATTGTAGTTCATTATCAAATCATATCAAAGTGACGCCAGACGTCACTTTACAGTAGTCTATTGTAAAATATTTAAAATACAGAGTAAATATAAATTACTGTTCTGCCAATCTAATCCTAGTCAGTCAAACATAGGTTCTATAGTAATAAATATAAAATATAATTAAATAAAAACTTTTATTTTGTCCAATCAAAAATCTTGTAGTTGATTCGTGTTTGGAATATTTTGCAATACTTTAGGGTCAATTTTTTTTTTTGATAAGAATCAATTTAATTTTTTAAATTTTTAATACTCTAGTCTAAAATAAAGTTGTCTTTAAGATTTTAAAAATAAACTAGAATCTGTTGAACATCGCAAACACAGTTGAGTTGAGGTTTCTAGTAATTACTTTTATATTATTTTATTGTATAAAATAGTGTCACAATGTGCAAATTATCTGTAAATCTTATTGTTTAAGTTGTATAGCAACAATAAAACGTAGAAAAGGTGGGCACGACGTGAATTCTTCATGCAACGATCACCTGTCACAACATATTTGAAGAATAGTCATAAACCCATGAATATAAAGTTTTATTATCACAATTAAAATCGTATTAAACTACGAAATTTAGACTTTCTAGCATATCATAACAGCTGTTCGGGAAAGATTTGGAAATTATTTATGGCACATAGAAAACTCGTAAAATTTTCATTGTTAGTCTGTGGTTTTAACAGGAAAAATATAAATTTTTTTTTTGTTTTCTACCTTGGGTTACATTATCGAAGTTTTAGTAAGGATCCCTGATTTTTTTGAAAATATAATATAGCCTATGTTACTCAGGGATAATGTAGCATTCTAATGGTGAAAGAATTTTTGAAATCGGACCAGTAGTTTATGAGCCTATTCGTTACATACAAAAATACAAAAATACAAAGTTTACCTCTTTATAATATTAGTGTAGTAGATGTAGATAGATTTTTTGCAGGAAAATGCAAAATCTTTAATACAAAAGGTTGTAGGCAATTATGACATAATAGTTCCTTCAGCTCACTGGTTGATAAAAAAAAGGGCACCAGCAGTCAAGTGAGAACGATGTCGTATTCTAAATGTTAGTTAAAGAAGTTTGTTTGTTTAAGTTTGAGTTTTGTTTGTTTGTTTGAGTTTGAGTCCAGGCATGCAAAAATGCATAAATAGATTTTCGACTCTAAAGTTTATGTTCGCTATGTCAATGCTTTCAAACGGTGATGGAAAACTTTCCGAGGAGACCAGTTATTATTATAAGCAACGAAAAATTATTAGCTCTGTAGTCTTTGGGAATGGTAGACCAAATTATGGTGAAATACTTACTTATTTCACCATACTTTAAGGTCAACATAGGACCGTGCACCATAACTACAAAAAAATACCAAGAAAAACCTAGTGTTCCTAGATGAACCCCACAAGTGTGGTCTACAAAACTACTAAAGGTACAGTAGGCAACAATCTTTCATCTCCCTATCGCAAGCCAATAAAGGCGAAAACAGTAACTATCAAATATCAATCAACCGCGTTGCCCATTGTACATTAGCTTTGATGTCACTAAACGACACTACAGCTAAACGACTAGCACTTACACTGGCACCAGTTACTGGCCCGTCACGGCTTAAAAGTAGACGTGTTTTACGAGCTAATAAATTATAAAAGCGATTTAGGGCGGGGACATACGTGCGATTTTTCAGCTAGCTCCTCGTCTATAAGACGGATTATAATCAGCGGTGTACAAAACTCAAGTAATAAATCGTATTTTTTGCGATGCTTGAATTTTTCGTTAAATATAAATTTTTAAATATAGCTCATTTTCGTTTTCATATTCAACGTTACAAAATAATAATAAAAGGCAAATTATTAATTTTACATCATTTATAAAAGATATAATATTTAAACTATGAATAAGGTAATAATAATAACCTTGAACGTTTGTAGCCTTAGTGCTGTAACTTATGCAAATATTGTTTTTTTTTAATTTTTTTTTTAAATTTTGATGCAGTAACATATTTAATTTTCCACCATTCTGGGCAGAATAGGAATAGGATAGAGAAGAGACAGTGTGAAATAAGGCTTTAACTCTCTGGCACTACAGTCTCTTAGCACTGAAATAAACTATAGGAACACTCGTTGGTCTTAATCACACGTAGTCCATAACTTTTGTGATGGTAAAATCATTTTTACACTAATTGCTGATGCAACAAGCAGATGGCCCGCCCGATGTTCAGTGGTAAACAAACATCACCTAAAAAAAGCATTGCCTCGCAAGTCATGCAAAGGAACGTGCCCTACGATGCACTGCCCTGCCTCTATCAACTTGAGGGCACTGGCTACACCCTTCAAACCAAAACACAGCAACGCTGCTTAGCGTGAAATTCGCTTGTGAAGTACCAGCTTTACAGCCTAGAAGAAAAAGTCTCTTTCAGGTAATACCGCGGTTGAGATAACTTTATGACGCGCACAGTAATATTCCAGTGGTGTGAAATGGCGCGATACGTTATGACTCTATTTCAATGCTCTGCCCTTCTGCGAAAGGTGAATAGAATTTGTTATGTCTCTGATTTGGTATTACGACTTTTGCCAACAATACGAGTCACACGTTTAGTGAATTTATAATCGCTAAATCGGAGAGCGGCTTTGATATTCAAGTTATTTGTTTTTGAAACAAGTTTGTCATTTTCAGATGACTTGTAGGTAATAACTACAAGTCGTCTGCAAAAAAAAATACTTTTCATAAATATTGCTAAACGCAAAGGTAGGTAGTGTTGTTAAATCATAGATTAAAATGTGTGATTATTTGTTAAGAGATTTTAGCAGTTATAAAGATTTACCCAAAATACTGTTAAGTCCTTCAGAAATAAACACGTTTACTATTTTGTAAGTGATTTAAACAGTGCTTAAATCAAACTCTTTGTTGACGGCGCGACACACGACATTGTTGCGACACGACGTTGGACGACTGAAATACTCGAGTACTTACGTACAAACCCGTAGGTATAAGCGGAGCGATAAGCGAAGCGGCTGCGTAGACTCTGGCTTAGAATAAGACCCATGCATCCATGGAACATTGTAGGGAATTAGTGATTAAGGCTACGTCTATATATTTCAGTAAAATCTGCGTAGAACGGCTTCCCACCTGATAAATTGATGATATTGAAAATGGAGATCGCAGGATGTAGGTGGACGGAGAGAGCTTGAGATGGTTACACCAAACGTTCAGCTGAGTGCTTACGGCTGATGTAACCCGATTCAAACGCTCATAATCATAAATCGCTCCGCTTGTTCTATCGACGAACCTAATGACGCCTGTACGTACTAGGTGATTTATAGCGTTTCTCAGGTTAATTGGCGTGCTGTGAAATATATTTGAAACGCTGAATTTGCGTGTGCCTGTCGCATGGAGTTTAGGAAATAATTAGTTCTAATGCTGCTGAAATAAATCAAAGATTACTAAACTATAACTCGATGCGTAGTAAATGTCTAATTCGGACGTGACTCTGACTTACCCCATTCGGTTTCATCGGAGATTGTATCAGAATCTGGATGTGTACCGTGCGTTTGTTTGTTTTTACTTTATATCGATTACGGAAACTTGATTGAATACAGAGTGTTTTATCGAGGCGGGGCTCTGCAGGTATAATATACAAAAGTGAGATACACCAATTTAATTATTTTTTTTATGATGAAACACCCACGGTGCTAAATAAGCACCAGCTAAATAAAAAAAACGCTTAATTATACAAAAAAAATTGTTTTGTTCCAAATTAGTTTTAACTAGCAAACTTTTTGGTAGGAAAACCTGTTTTTTTTATATTACTGTATTGTGAGCAATGTTATTGAAACCAACTTGGTTGATTGCGATTTTTCATAAATAAGTTCAGTAATTTTATATCTTTTAATTTTTTTTTTAGGGTTAGCGTGATTTAATCAAAGTCAATGTCAAAGGTTCTTAAACCTAGATGAATCTTGGTGCCAGTTCCACGTCACAGCCTAGAAAAAAAGGCAATAATCTTACGGCTTGATTCCTACCGTTCTATTGTATGATCCTAATTACATATTATATAATAACGATGCTCCAGTGTCAATCAAAGTTGGTGAAGCACTTATCTACATCTACATCTACACTAATATTATAAAGAGGAAAGATTTGTATTTTTGTTGTTTTGTTGTTTTGTATGTAACGAATAGGCTCAAAAACTACTGGTCCGATTTCAAAAATTCTTTCACCATTAGAATGCTACATTATCCTTAAGTAACATAGGCTATATTATATTTTCAAAAAAATCAGGGATCCTTACTAAAACTCCAATAATGTAACCCAAGGTGGAAAACAAAAACCTTACATCGCGTGCGCTGCGAAAACTATTGATGATAGAACAAATTAATGTACTACGATTTTGCAGAACACGTCATCATCTAGGTACAAAAAATGTTGCAACAGCATATGTCTAACTATTATAGTTATGTCACAATAAGTGTTCTTTTATTATAAAAAAAAATATTGAAATGCCGCCGCTAGAAAAGGGTTTTTATTTGTACCTTGGTATTAATCCTTATCTAAATAAATCATTTCATAATTAAGACGGTTTCAATACCTATAGATTACTTCTTAAATTTTTCCATTCAAAAGATATGACGAAATTAAAATGTTAACGGGTCCACGGGGTGCAATTTCACTCACTCAGGGAGAAGGTCGTGCAAATGTATGAAATAGGTAGACGCGAGGCTCGAACCCACGGTCTAAGTTTAACCTAAAATGTTCAAAAAATGTATGACCACCCATGCGAAGCTGGGACAGGCCGCTAGTAATATAATAAAACGGCAGCTTAACGCCGTTCACCGCTTCATAGAAACGAGTTAAACCGAGCTATAAAACGTAGCGACCGGTGTTTGCACACCTTGATAAATCTCTCCTATTTATAAATTACGTGGATGTTGGTCGCACTTGTCATATGCATTGACGTGCGACGAATGGTTAGTACATTAGAATCAGGCATTGTGTGCCTCCTGACTTTACTTGGCTTAAGCCTTTTTTTTTATACAACTAGCTGACGGAACAAGCAGATGGCCCACCTGATGTTAAGTGGTAACCATCACCTATAATAAAGCATTGCCTCATAAGTCACGCAAAATAGGAACGTGCCCTACGACACTGCACTGCCCTGAGTCCATCAAATACAGATAGGCATACAGATGTTAAGCCTTATGTTCCTGTAATTGCACCGGCAATCACACTCTTCAAACACAGCAACGCTGCTTGGCGGCAGAAAAAGATATGGTGGTAGTACTTCCCCGGACGAGACTTTCACGAAGAGCTCTACTACTTTGATCTTGTGCTGGAAACCAGCGCTGAGGATTCGTTCTCAGCTGATGCTCAGGACTTTTTATACAGACCGTACATGGCAGTGCTCTCTTTCTTTCTAATTAATTAAAATTTTGAATAAAAAATTTACCGCCGGAAAGTAAAGATTCTTGGATGGCAACCAAAAACGAATCAGGCTTAAACATCTGTATACCTCAAGTTGATGGACACAGAAAAGTGGATTGTAAAGCATCTTCTTATCGAGCGTGACTTGTGAGGCAATGCTTGGTGATGGTTACCGCTTAACATCCGGTGGGCCATCTTCCTGTTAAATTAGCAAGGCTCGGTGGACTGAGGAATTTGAGGAGATCATAGTAAGGTGGTGCATGCTGAACGTTCATGATTATATAACAGCTATAGTTTATATTAGCCAATCAGATGAAAGCATATCTGTTAGGAGAAGAACTGTTGTAGGTATTTCGAACAATAAACTGAGCAGTAAGTTAGTTAGTTAGTTTTAAGAGTAGTAGAGCTCTTTGTGAAGAGCTCGTCCGGGGAAGTACTACCACCACACCTTTTTCTGCCGCCAAGCAGCAATGCTGTGTTTCGGTTTGAAGAGTGTGGTTGCCGGTGTAATTACAGGCACATGAGGCTTAACATCTGTATGCCTCAAGCTGATGGACGCAGGGCAGTGCATCGTAGGGCACGTTCCTATCCTGCGTGACTTACGAGGCAATGCTTTGTCATAGGTGATGGTTACCACTTAACATCAGGTGGGCCATCTGCTTGTTCCACCAGCTGGTTGTATAAAAAAAAAAAAAAAAAAAGAGCAGTAGTCAGTCAGTCAGTGACGCAAAAGTTTTGTAGATTGAGATTTAATTTTAAACGGGAAGTTGCTTGGCTTAGTTTTATTCGTTTGTACCGGGGGGCGATTATTTTGATATTTCATACGGTGGGCTTCCGGTGAAGTATTTACCTATGTAGTCTTTCTTGTTTTATTTAGGAAAGGTGCGGGCGTAGGTATTATGTATGACATCATAATATTATCGTAAATATACGACCGCGATGAGTCGCGTTGTTTTTACTATTCGTAGTTTTGGAGAAACCGATATTAATATAATAAGCGATAAGACCACCCATTGCAATTAGTTTTAATTATTTTTTTTGGTTTTATCCCTAAGTTGTGTGCAATAAAGTAATTTTACATCTCTCATGTTCGGTAAGTAGGTTCTTATTACCTCCAAATGGGGCTTGTAGGTGACTAATTAGCGCTCTAGGGTAATAATGTAGCTAGAAAAGCCCTAGGTCGGTAAGTAATTAAAAAAACACATCTTTCTTTCAAAAAGTTCGCGTACATCTAATCATCATACTGGCAATAGACATCATGCAATTCAGCCCAATGACCAAAGAAGTCGCTTTGCTATTCAGCCTTGTCTTCGTGTGAGTATAATAGTCATCAATTTTAAATATCGAACGGCAAAGATCAATGAATGAATGAATGAAAAATTCTTTATTGTACACCAAACTGAACAAAAAAAAAAACACTCAAAAATAGAAAATAAAGTAGTACAATGGGCGGTCTTATCGCTGAAAGTGATCTCTTCCAGACAACCTTTGGATGGAGAGGATTGTTAAAGTATGGAAGATTGGTCGCAGGTGCACGAGGAAAGTTATAAATAGTAGTCAAAAACATAACATACCTACTCGTAAATAATAGTTAAAAAAAAATTACTTGTACACTAAATTACATCCATAATAATACTAACACTGCATCATTATAATATATAGATAGATAGATAAATATATATATATATATATTATATAGAGGTACATACATACAGATAATATCCATGCAAATAACAAATGAACGACGATGATTATGACGAATCATCAGACAAATATAATTGTTTAACTCTTAATTTAAAGACAGCCAATGATGGGGACTTTCTTATGGAAACCGGAAGTGCATTCCATAAGCGGACAGCTTGGACAGTGAAGGAATCGGCATAGAACCTGGTTCTATGCACTGGGGTTTTAAGGAGGAGGTTATCTGAAGATCGAAGAGTACGGGGATTAGAGCAACAGATATACTTGAATCGATTCTTCAGGTAACAGGGAGCAGAAGGGTTATGGAGGATGTTGTATAGGAGGGAGAGAATGTGAGTATTCCGGCGAAGACGAATTGATCAATGCCGATCTTGTAAAAAAAAATTGTGATTCTTTTTAATGAAAAAAGGCGGGAATAGAAAACTTTTACTTTAAATATTGTTTATTCTTGTAATGCCGGTTTTTTTCTACTTACCTCACAATCGAGATGTAAAGCAGAATAGTTAGCTCGGGTGTAAGCACCAATTGCACCAAATATCTCGGGCTGAAATTGATGCTTTACAGCCCTTTGCTACTAATCTACTATTATATGTATTTATTATGTTCCTCCAAAACCAATTAATCACATTCAACTCTTTTTTTTCAATGTTCATACTTTTTATCGCGAAAAATTCCCAACTTACCTTACGGTTACGAGAATTGACCACGTATAGCTCATAAATCCTATTTTTTTATTTATTGGCTCTTATGTGAACATGGAGTTACCATATTAAAAAGACCAAACTAATATCTAGTATGTACTATTCCGCCAATATAATCCTATCAATTTTTCAAAGTTCTTCGAGTATGTCTGGAGTTACATCTTATTATTACACTTGGCACATGCCCACATTTTTTTTGCAAAAAACCAGTACCTACTACGTTTGTAAATAATAAAGTGACCCAGTTGAAATAGTCTTATTTATTTTACAATAGGACAATGTACCACATATTGGTCCATACATCTGACTGTCAGCGCACTGGACATTTCGCGAGCGACGTGAGCGATGTACCTATTTGTCGGACAATACGGTTTGAATGAGAAAATATAAATAAGAATAGAAGAACAATAAATATTTGAATGTTTTCAGTGGGTGTTTATTTTTACAGATCTGCTGAAAAGTGTTTGTTTTTACAATAAGGAAAAGAAATACAAATCAAAAGAATAAGGTATGTAAAGAAGTAAATCTACAGTAGCTATTTTAAATGTCGATTTTTACTGCCTTCTGCGCTGTAGTTGTAGGGTTGATTCTCATCAAGGACAAATATTTATGTTTAACTATTCACACGCTTCATATGTTTAATTAATGGAAACTTCATTTGTTTCTGTACAACTTTAAAACATACTATTTATAATAATTTTTGTACTGCTTATTTCACAAAAAAAATATCTAGGTGTCATTTTATAAATTCTAGGTACAATGGTTTATGCGTTTTTATTTGCATTAAACAAAACAAAATTCCTTTATCTAATACAAACTTTTTTTAAGTTTGGGGCAAATAGGGCTGTGCTGTGAAATATCCTTCAACATTTTTTTGTACAAGTTTGAATTTATAATAAAAAAGTAGCACAAACCAAAGTATATTACACCTTCTAAATTAGAAGACCAGCTATAAAAGTGACAAGTACCGAAAGTGCTCATGTATTTATGGATCACGTTTAATCAAGGTGTGCGAGGCGTGACGGGTGGCGGGACCGGAGACGCTATTAAGGCGCAGGTTGACAGGTGACAAATTGACGTGTCCGGACCGTACCCATGGTCAGTGACGTATAGGTTAGATAATGGTGGTTTAGAACTTTACTAACAGCGAACTAGCATTGATTGAATGAAGGTAACTCTTTAGAGGTAAGTCTCAGCTTACCGCTTCGTTTCTTATGTTCGCCTGTTACTTTTACAAATCTTATAAAATATTTGTTTTACAAAAATAACAATGTTTAGTTTATAGAATTTGATATCTTATAAAACAGTTTTTGTCAAAAGCAAGACAATAGAATTAGTAGTAGTAGTGTTATTTGTGAAGGTCTACCAATATGTTTCTGCCGCCAAGCAGCGTTGCTGTGTTTTAGTTTGAAGGGCTTGGGTGAAATTGCAGACACATGACGCCACTGCATGCCTCAAGTGGTTGGACGCAAGGCAGTGCATTGTAGGGCACGTTCCTAACCTACGTGATCTATGAGGCAATGATTTGTTAAACTTGTAGTTGACGGTTATCACTTAACATCAAGTGGTTCATTGGAAGGATTCAATCAGCATTGATATTAAAAAAAATAAGCTGCTGAAAAAATTAAAACTTTCATGAAATATCAACATGAATATTTTCACAAAATCAACTGTTTTTTCATATTTAAGACGTAGAATTTCAGAAGCGTAGCGCGTAGAGCTCGCGGCTCGTGTTAGGGATTACCAATTATTGGCATGCTCTCCTTTCTAAAGTGTTTTAGAGAGAAAATACTACTTCAAAATATTTTTGTTAGACTCGTGATTTATTGCATTGTGAACGTTTGTCTACCTTCTTACATTTTTTTATCTATTTCAAGGTAAGGTACCTACTCTTTGCCGGTCTAGACAGGTGGTTTTTTGTTTTAGCGAATGGTTTCTTGTATGTAATTTTGTTTGTTGTTTCGAATGTAATTTTGTACATAATATGTGGTGGTGCATGTCAAATGTAAGAAATTATTGTTATTAAAAAAATGTGGCAGTGTATATCCTAACCAAGCACCTACAAGCACCTACCACACCATTAGTACTGTACTTTTAAATGTCGTAAAATAAAACAAAATTCCATCCAATTTGTATAAATCAAGTTGACTTAAACAACTGTATTTTTTATACCTGATAAGTAGCTCATGTTGTTTTTTTTTTACAGATACGAAAATCAGAGGTTTACACTTGGACTATATTTAAATACTTCTTAGGAAGAATAGTATGTATTTCATTAAATAAATTTTAACTAAGATAATATTAAATATACCTAGTATGTTACCGTCAAACCCACACAAAGTACCTACAGCATCAATGTGTCATTTTCGTTTTTCATCTCATAACGAGCTTATTTACATTTTGAAATGGCTTCGGAATTCCCTTGATTGTGCTAAAGTGGCAATTTGAAAATAATTTCTTTAAAAAATTGGTCGTTTAGAGAAAAGTAACGGCACTCGGAGTTTGTGGCAACTGTCAAACTATTTGTCACTTTGACATAGTATTTCCTAGTTAAAACATTTTAAATTTACGCAGATCTTTGAGTCGAAAAAGCTTAATTTATTTCACGGTTCCGTTAATAATTAAAGTTATTTTTATTTTCGTATTAAAACTGATTTACACAAATACATACATGCAACAGGCCACCTGATGGGAAGTGGTCACCGTAGCCCATAGACACCTGCAACACCAGAAGCAATGTTGATGCGCTGCCTTTTATGGAAAGATAAAGCCGCGTTTTTAAGGACCCCATACCGAAACTGTAGATTTCTTCTTCGTTTGTTTCACTATTTACTCCCGCGTGGTTCTTTCAAGTGATTGAACTGATTTATTTAGTACCCTAACTAAATAACCTTTGACAAAAATAACCACGAAAAAACGATGAGGATGGAATTTTGATTTGTTTCTATTTACTCATACTTTTATTGTTTATTGGAATTATTTTACTTGTATTTTTATTATTATTATGATTTTCATTGTACCTTCTTGACGTATTTAAGAGCATGTAATATGTGTAAAGTTTAATCAATAAATGGAATGAAATAAAATGAAACTATCGTTACATAATCGACCCTGGGCATGGCGCAATATGGAAAAGAAGAGGATCGCAGTTTGAAATATAAAACTAGCACTGAATGTTAGGGATTATAAAATTCAATTAAATTACAAAGCGGGCAGTGTATCATTGAAAAGTTGATTTATATTGTAGCAGCGTTTTTACTATATAGTAAATCTTTGAATTTATACTAAAAGGTCTTTCTTTCTTGGTACACGCAATACATATGACAGATATTATGATACATGAACATGCTTTACCATAAAATTACAATGCGATAGATCAATTTAAATAGTACAATTAAATTAGGTACCTACTCAAACCCATGAGAACATAGATACCGTCCAAAACACATGTCACAACCCACTACTTTGATGTCCCATGTATCTAATCACCAATGTACTACCATCGTGTTCTTTAGACGTTATTACTGAAGGTTTTGGGTATACTTTCGCGTGGCAAGTGATATTTTTAAAGGTGAATTATGATTTATCTCTCTATAAACCTAGTTAGCTGAGTGATGGGTGTCGCCTTAAGTTATGGGAACTCTTTTGAAGCCGCCGACCGAACATGTGGCTATGAATTACTTCTAATTGCTTACGTTACCTAATTTTTTTGTAGGTTTTATAATAAGACCCTCGTTTAGTATTTTTATAGCAGACAACGTGTAGAGAAACAGAACTGTACCTTACAGTATACACACACAAAATAAATAAATAAATAAATATTTTTGGACTATCCACACAGCACTATGTAGCCCCAAACTAAGCCAAAGCTTGTAATATGGGAACCAGATAGCTGATATAATACATGTATACTTTTTTTTTTGTAAATATATAACAACACCCAGACAGAGAACAAACATCTATGTTCATCACACAAATGTTTGTTCTCGGTGGGGATCGAACCCACGGCCTACGGCGCAGAAGGCAGAGCTACTACCAACTGAGCTGTGAAGGCTGACAAAAGAGTACATAGTATACATACTTATAATAATTATTATAAGATGTTTGTTGTTTCGACAACATTTTTGTAAGTACTCAAAATATTAAATAAAATGGAAGTACCTAAGAATTTGGAATTAGCATAATAATTCAGTACCTAATTATTTAACTAACAATTCATTTTACTAGGTACTGTGTACAAACACTATGATTATTTACCACTAACTATTAATATCAGTATTTTTTATTATCCTTGCAAAGAACTCATTAGAAAGAAAATGAAAGTTTACATTGTTTATCAACACTAAAGCAGTGTTAACACAACATTAAACTAATAAACTAGAATTAAATGCTAAGCAATCGTAAATTTGTTACCTATTACATTATTTAAGAGCCAAAACCGTTCGCAGTATTCATGATTTCGAAATATTAGGACCATAATCATAGATTACCGGCCATCCTAAACAAGTGGCAAACGAAGCGTTTGCGATAACAAAAGTACGTAAATAACGTAACTTTCCTCTCTCTTCCAATCTTCTTCTTCTTGTTGTGTCAATAGTTCTTTTAAAGAAAGGAATTTAAGTGCGCCTTAAAGAAGCTCCTTTCGAGCACTTGACATTATGATTTAGAACTTTTTAGGTTCTACGACATGCGACATTTTGAGAGTACTGGCACTGTGTACATAAATTATTGAACAGAAAATTTATTGGTGGACGAGCGATTTTGAATCTACGACCTTAGGATTGGAAGGTGGGACCGCTACCACTAGACTGTTAGAGGTCGCATTTCTGATTAAAAGTTAAAGTTACTTTAAAAATTACAATATTTAAACTATATAGCTAGCGAAATCCCGTATAGGACATAGACATAGACATAGACATAGACAGACATTTATTTGCTAAAAAAACACACATACACATACAAAACAATAAAAGCTAGGAAATGGCTAAACAGAGATATACAAGGTGTTCCATAAGTTGTGTATATAAACTTCAGGGGGCTAAAGTACCCATCAATATGAACAACTTTTTCTAAGGAACAAACACTGTGAACGCGAAAAAAAAAAACAGCTGTTTCATACATTTTAGCCTGGTAGGTATTGAACTTTTGTATGAAACAGCTGTTTTTTTTTTCGCGTTCACAGTGTTGGTTCCCTAGAAAAAGTTGTTCATATTGATGGGTACTTTAGCCCCCTGAAGTTTATATACACAACTTATGGAACACCTTGTATATTGCAGTCCTTTGTTGGTATGTAGGTGTTTGTGTGCTGCAGCAGCAAAAGGGTCTCGACTCAGCGTATGCCTCACTACTACTATTATAGAAGATAGGCGCTGTTATTCTGCCGAGACCTTCAGCCAATAAACCTTGTGAGAAATTTATAAGTGTGGAGTGTTCTGTTATAAAATAAGTTACAATTATGTTGAAAATAAACAGTACATACATATGAATCATATAAAAAATGGTAATAAACTTACATCGTGCAGTAATAGGCGAGTGTGTGTTTTATGCATGGGCTTCCATGCATAAAACATATATAGGAACAATCAAAGCTATTTTGATCTTCGTTATCGATTGCCACATGTCTAATTCCATTGAAAGCGTGTTAGTTTTGTTTATTTGCAGCGCGTGCTTGATAGCGCAGGTTTGCTTCCCGGATCGTAACTTTAACGAAAATTGCCGATTTGTTCCGTCGAATGTTCCAGATATTTTTTAGAGGATTACGTTCGAGTTATGGTATAAAGAAGCATAACTTTCGATAGCTGTTTAACTTTCATTATGACTAGAATAGAAATTGAATTTTGATCTAACACTACCTACTGCCCACGGCTTTGCTCTCGCGGTGGAGGTTTTTTTATACTACTTGCTGACGGAACAAGCAGATTGCCCACTTGATGTTAAGGGGCTGACAACTATCAAACAACTTCTCGCTCGCACGTTTCGACATGTTGAAAGATATAAAATCACTAAACTTATTTTCGAAAATTCGCAATCAACCATTTTGTGTACAATCACAATGCCCACAGTTTAGTAAAAATTTCATTTTGATCGATACAAGTTTTCCTACTTAAAAGTTTGCTTATGTACGAAAACTAGTTAAGCAAACTTTTGAGTAGGAAAACATGTATCGATCAAAATGAAATTTTTACTAAACTGTGTGCAATGTCATTGCACACAAAATGGTTGATTGCGATTTTTCGAAAATGAGTTTAGTGATTTTATATATTTCAACATGTCGAAACGTGCGAGCGAGAGTCACATTAGCTCTTATCTTCGCCTTAAGTGGTAACCATCACCTATAACATAGCATGGCCTCGCAAGTAATTTCCATTAGGAACGTGCCCGATGCAGAGCCTGCCAACTGAAGCATAAAAGATTTGCCGTTAACAAAGACTTGAATCGTCAATGGTACGTTGTTTGTGTACTAAGTAGGTATCTTCAGACCCTCAAGCTCCGGAAAGACCCCAAGATGAGAAGTGACCCCTGCTAATCCACCAACTTGGAGCATCATCATTCAGAAGCCTCCTTACACGGCCTCATCACGCAATCTCAACAAATGAGCCGCTTAGAGCGGAAACGGAAATTCACCGCAGAGCACTGCCGTCACTTCCGGCCCGCCTTCACCCCACTTCCGGTCAAGTTATGCACGTTGAAGATAAGATTGAAATTAGGACAGTGTCTTCGTTGACTGGAAACAGGCAAAATACTTGCGTGACTGACTCACTGACACTCAGCTTACAGTATAGCATCGGGAAGCAACCTCCCATACAACAAACGTGATTTTTTTCCCGCTTGGTATGGTACGGAACCCTTCGTGCGCGAATCCAACTCGCACTTGGCCGTTTTTTTTTAATAAATATAATATGAATTGATTTTTCAATAAATTAAAGTTACACTTACCTTAGAAATGATACAATTTAATTGTGTTAAAATACCTAATATAAAATACA
Source organism: Chloroclysta siterata (assembly GCA_932294275.1). Taxonomy (NCBI): domain Eukaryota; kingdom Metazoa; phylum Arthropoda; class Insecta; order Lepidoptera; family Geometridae; genus Chloroclysta; species Chloroclysta siterata. Next base: position 9,035,813 of record OW028595.1, read on the forward strand.
CTCTTTCAGAGAAGTATCTTAATAAATTTCATCTTTTTAAAATAAATTCTAGTCTTACAAAAATAGAGATCATAATACAAACAAAAAATTCCCGATAACTAGGTGAAAATGTTTACATACCGACACCTACATTTGAGTCGATTAACTATATGTTTTGAACAATAAACAATGGAGCGACGAAAATATAAAATAAAAGCAATTTTAGCACAACAAGGTGACACTAGGTTAAAATTCCGACATAAATTCCAAATGTTTTCGATCTAACTATTTCACCTTCATTTGAATTAGGTCAAATTGTTTATTTTGTAGGTAAATGTGGCATAACAAAAACAGCTCCACGACTTCTACCTGGCACGCTAGATATCCCTGTACATATCTTAGTACCAGTTAGGTACTAACTCTCTAAGTAACTCGAGATTCTTTGAGGATGAATAATAGGGGTCAAAGGTATGTCCGTATATTACATTTACATAAATACATTGGTGTATAATGTACAAATGTGGCATGTATACATTTTTAACCGAATTCAAAAAGGAAGAGGTTCTCAATTCGACTGTCTATGTCTGTTCAGTTTGAAGAGTGTGGTTCCCGGTGTAATTACAGGTAAGTATGCCAAGTTGATCGAAGGAAGGCGGTGCATCGTAGGGCACGTCCCTATCATATATAATATTTTCTCATCTCTAACTTTCGATATTAACGGAAAATCAAAACCGGTGTTTTTTCTAAAAATAATATTGAATCACTTATTTTATTTTTGGTATCTACCTCTATGATCTCCAACAAGGACAAATAGTTCGTATATTCTAGTAGTTAGGTACTCAGATATGAGAAGGAAACTGTGTGACTTTTTATCAAAGACGCTATTCCTTTTTTTTTGTAAGGGTCATGTTCTCATGGAATTTTGTGTCCAGAATTAAAATAATTTACTGGTATTAATGTTAAATTTGAAAAACCGTTACTCTAGCACAGCGCGGGTTTTGCAGACGGAGTCACGAAAGTTATGCTAATAGAGTTTAAGCATGTCTTCAGTCCATACATTTTTCAGCGGCCATACATTTCTGACACTCAAATTTTAAGCTGTTACTCATATTTTTCCTCAAGTCATTCTTCACAGTACCTATGTTTTTTCTATACTTCTCACAAGATTTTTTTTTAATACAACTAGCTCATGGAACAAGCAGATGGCCCATCTGATGTTAAATGGTAACCATCACCTATAACAAAGCATTACCACGTAAGTCACGCACGATAGGAACGGCCCTACGATGCACTGCCCTGCGTCCATCAACTTGAGGCATACAGATGTTAAGCCTCATGTGTCTGTAATAACACCGGCAACCACACTCTTCAAACCGAAACACGGCAACGCTGCTTGGCGGCAGAAAAAGGCGTGGTGGTATTATAGTACTTCCCCGGACGAGCCCGTCACAAAGAGCTCTACTACTCTTAAAATATCCAACAGTCAGAGACAAATTGTTAAGTCTAATGATGGCATTTCACATAGCTGTTCGGTATTCGCGTTTTTTTTGCTTTTTTTGCTATTCAGCTTTATTGTGTCCGAATAACCGAACCCACCGTCCACACATCGTCACGGTATTTGTGTATTTGTATTACTCTTATTATACTTGTTCTTGTGTGGCTCTTATTCGTGCAAATATAGGCGAATCGAGTCATACATACGTATACGCAACACGAATAGTGATATGAAGTACCTGTAACTGCACTAGCACCCACACATACTCGTACTCTCCACCGACCCGCTATGTCCAACTGTTTGTACCCGGGTTAGTGAAACTATCCGTGGTCCAACTACTCTTCAAATCGGAACACAGCAATGCGAGCATGAGTTAAAAAAACTACGAGTAGGAAAGGTACGGTGGTAGTACTTCCACGGATGAATTATATAACAAAAACCATTAGGAAAGTATTGAGTAAGCTTGAGATTTGGTAGAGCTACGACTAAAGATTGGTGTAGGTCATGCAACCCACGGATGCAGCTAGTTCGTATAACATCGCCCACATTTGATGACATTTCTATTTATCCTATATTATTAATCCATCGGTCTTCCAGGTATTTATTGAAGGTGATACAGAGGCGTGACTAATCAGAAATATCTTTTACAGATTTTTTTAAATCTTTTAGCAATCGTATTTTTTAAATATTCGTGATCATGAAACATATTGAAAATAACACGGGTATTAGTGACGTTTACCTTATATATGAAAACTAGCGGACCCGACATACCGACCCGACCCGATTAGGATATTAAACAAAGTATGAAATGAAAGCCGACTGCAGCGCCATCTGCCGGGCTGATTTATGAATCTAAACCATCCAGGGTGCCATCCAAACGCATACAAAAACATTCACTCAAATCGGTCCAGCCGTTTAGGAGGAGTTCAATGACATACACACGGAGGTACAGTAGAATTATATAGGTATAATTTATTATCCCGAAAACTCGATTATATCACTTTTTTTGATAAGCTTAGGCAATTATGGGTTAAATCTGTATTTAATATTCTCTTTGTTATCTCAATAGTTATATTCCAGGTAGCCGTGTACATGCATAACAATATGGAGCTTTTTGAGAGAAATAGAGATAGGCACCCGTTTAATACTCGGAGAGCAAATAGACTTGCCTTCGTATCTCGCACTCTAGCCAAGTCGGACAAACTCACACACATTGTGGGGCCGACACTATACAATAGACTCACTAGTGTGTGACTTATGAGGCAATGCTTTGTTATAGGTTACCACTTAACATCAGGTGGACCATATGCTCGTTCCATTAGCTAATTGTATAAAAAATAAAAAACCATTATGAAGATAATTTTGTATTGAGTAGCGCTGTTTAAGAATCGTCAGACAATCAGACCAGCAATTAGTGCATTCGAAGAAAAAATAAAAAAAGAAGATAATTTTGATTGACCCGTGACTCTGATTGCTTCATAATAAAAAAGCCAAGCAATCCAAATCATGAACTATAATTATATAAGGTTCATTGAAATTGTTTTAGAAACCAACATCTGTGCATACGTATTTACTACAAGAATAATTTATATTCATCTTTTCAAACATCTTGTAGCGCAAAAGCAATATAAAATTTGGTGTGCATAATAAAAGTAATAGCTCATAATTATATTTCTTAATACCTAAGTACTGTATTTTATCTTAAAACATCTGCCTTTTCAAAATAATTTTCGCATTTGCTAACGATAACTTAAGGTACTTTACTCGGTGCACTAACAGAAAACATGTGTCAATAAGGTGGGGATATTCTCATAAAATACACACAATATCACTTATAAATTATACGTAATTGTGTATTCTTTTCTTTACAATATAGAGTTATAAATCGCGGTTAATGACCTGGCACTTTGCCTAACTGAACGTAATTAGACTAGTTAAAAAAATCATCGGGTTTTTGCGAATCTTCGCACCTGAAGGTGGCATTGATCTGTCAAAACGAATGTTTTGTCTTAGTGAAATTAGTGTTTTTCTGTGGACAATAATTATGTAATTCTATAAGACATACATATGGAGTTTTTGAGAATAAAAAAAATCTTACTGACAATAACTGTTAATCCTTTCACCACACTGTTTTAAAAGAACTAGTGACACGACAAGAACAAGAAGATACTGGTAATCACGTTAGAATTGAATTGTAGATATTTTGTAAATAAACGCTTTTATTTTTTTCAAACGCCTATTAAATTTGAACCCATATATTTAAACCAAGCAGGATACCCTAAAGACAAATTATTTTACAATAAATGTTTTTCCCAAAGAAAGTTAATACGAGAATATTAAATTAATATTTCCACCTGACAAACTGACGATAAATAACACTTTTTCAGCGAGTATATTTCATGAAGTTATGACATTTTATTTTTTGGTTTTCAGCAATTACTTTAATATTATTTATTGGGTGTTACAATACTGAAATGTGAAATGTTTTGAGTAGTTTGAGAGCCTCCTAAAATAACGACTAGAAGGCGGTACGAACCGTAGAAGTAAATTCATGGAACAAACTACACAGTAATAAAAAAACAAACATCTTCACAAATTAGATTCCCAGGCACGGTGGATATCTCAGATCTCTTAGTAGGTACCAACTCAAGATTCTTGGTGGATATCAAGGGATAGTCAGAGGTTCGTCCAAAATAACAATAAGAAAAATCAGTTTATAATGTTTATGTTGGCAACGCGTAGTGTGTGACGCCCCTGGGTTTACGTCCGTAGGTAGGCTACGGTAACCACTTTCCATCCGGTGGGCTGTACGCTTGTTTACTTACTCAGTGCCAGTTATTCCCTGGCTGAATAACGCTACCCGTGAGATAAAAATATTTTTATCTCACGGGTAGCGTTATTAAACCGTTTAAAAAAGTTACTTTACGTGGTAGATTTAAATACATCTGCTTATTTTTATAGTAACCTTTCTAGCACAAGAGTGTTGATCTCATCTATTTTACTTGAGTGAAAGTAAGGTAATGTTAAAAAGCATATTTACATTTTTCTTTATACAACTAGCTGATGGAAGAATCAGATGGCCCACCTGATTTAAAGTGGTAACCATCACCTATAACAAAGCATTACCTCGTAAGTCACGCACGATAGGAACGTGCCCTACGATGTACTGCCCTGCATCCATCAACTTGAAGCATACAGAAGCCTCATGTGCCTGTATTTACACCGGCAACCACACTCTTCAAACCGAAACACAGCGTTGCTGCTTGGCGGCAGAAAAAGGCGTGGTGGTAGTACTTCCCTGGACGATCCACACACAAAGAGCTCTACTACTCTTACAACTTACTACTGTACAGACAGTAGTAAGTGTTTTACTTACTGTGTTATTTATATTGTGAATTGGATTAAAGTTTTAGGTAATCTTCACCATGGTACTATAACACAGATAAGAGAATACCTATAGATAATGAGATAGTCGTAGTGTGCACTATTATATTATATTCATCCAGACTTCATAACCTTGAAAGGTTTTCAGTTCAATTAATTTAAATAATCGAATAATCTCTTTGATGACTCAACCAGACATATTTGTCGGCTATAAATGTCAACTTTAGTGGATGTTACTGTGACATATTGAACCTTAAATCGTAGGTAATACGAGAGAAAGTATTTTTGCACCTATTAGCAAAAGAAATAGTCGATTTTCATACAAAAGATTTTCATTATAAAACTAATACTCCGCCCCGGGCTTCGTATGAAGTTGTTTGTCTGTCTGTGAACGGGGTTAAATATGAATGTATTTTTTTCTTACTGCAATTCTTAGAAGAGTGTTAGGTATGGATGTGAATTTTTTTAGAAAGAGAGGTAGGCCAAAGAAAAGATGGATGGACTGTTTGAAAGATGACATGTGTAAGAAAGGAGTGAGCACTGAGATGACGAATGATAGAGGAAAGTGGAAGAATAAACCTGTTGTGCCGACCCCATGCAGCGTGGGATAAGGGCAGAAAGATGATGATGATATTTTCTTACTGCGCCCTTATATTCAGTTTAGTTAAAGTACTCTAAAATTGTTAATTATTCTTGCTTAATTTTAAAAGTCAATTGTATAAATAATTTTTTATTTTTTTTATTTCTTGTACCTAACTGTTCAGTTCTATCTCCCTACCTATTTATGTTCTTTCTTTTACCTAATTTTATATTGTGTGCTGTTGTGGTCTTTAAAATAATATAATTAATATCTATGTCTAAAATTAAATTAAATTTCATACATCTAGGATCGATGACTTAGGCTATGCACAACCAGACAGCCTTGCAACAGTTTATATATATATATATACAAGAAGAAGATTAGAGTATTTAAATAACAAATTAACGGTTTGCAGGCTCAAAACGGACAGTTATGCTATTTTATTACACCTCATAGAATATAATGAGAATAGAAGAAATAACACGTGTTTTATTTAAATAAAGATAAACAATTAATTCTTGGTAGGAGGCTCGGAGCGGCACAGTGTACTGCAGTACAGAATAACAAGTGTCACTGGTTTTGTTATTGTAAATCTGACTGATTCAAAACTGAAAAAAAAGACTAATGTTATAATGAGTTTTTTTTCCAATTTTGTGTACAAAAAGCGAGCTTAACCCTATTTAGAAAGGGTTTTATCCAACAAACTTTTGAAGAAAAAAATGGTCATGGATTAGTGTATCGTTTTCCATATTTTTTTGTTCTTATTTTATTAGAGCTGCTATGTATTAAAATGGCGTAATTTGTCTGAGTACATAACGTAAGAAAAACATTACATAACGCTTGATTAAAACATTGCATAAAATCTTAACCCAGTCGTTATTTCTACCCTAAAACATGGCAATAAATAGTTAAGTTTTTTTTATTTAAGTAATTCTTAACCCCTTCATTTATATTACTATTTTGTCCCATAAATCCTATGAAAATATTTATATCGGCTTCACTAAAGTGTTTCTACTGGCAGCTGTAATGTTACTGTGGCTTACGCGACCATAAATTCCAGCTCTCGTGTAAATGAACAAAAAAATAGTTTGTTTCAACAAGTACCTATTAGTACCGGTGACCGTTCGACATCTGGTTTTAATAACTTAGTCATACCAAACAATTAAAGGTTATGCTATATCTAAAGCTCATTATGAGTCAAATATTTAAGTATTCTTTTGAATTTGAATTTCATCATCATCATCCTGAAGAAGCCCACTGCTGGACATTTTATACGAGTGTGCGTGGAGTATCCATACAAACCACAAGAGATTAATAGGGTACAATATTCAAACTGCAATTGTACTATAAAATTTGATAAATAAATATAAAAATAAAAAACATAGGATTCCCGATACCTACATATTTAGGAAAAATGATTCTGAGCCCTCTCCATACACCAACTTTCCACGATCCTCTCAATGTCATCGGTCCATCTGGTAATAGGACATACTACGCTTCGACGCAGTTTTTCTTAGATTAAAATCGAATGTGCAAAAACTCGCTACCCTTATTTAAGCATCTCAAATTTATTTTTGCCATCACAAAATCACCATACACGTAGCATTTACAGTTAAATAGCTAAATAAAATCTCAATCAGCAGCTATTACATCCACTCCGACGTGGGGTGACGCTACCCCTGGGACTGATTGATGAAGGGTAGATTTCGATCTTGAGAATTTTTATTTGTGTATTATTCGTTCCACATAGCTCACACGTCTCGAAGTTCAGTAATACGATTTGTAAAGGAGAATAGCTATATTTGACCTAGTCATGGTCGCGTGGAACTGGCAGCTACGTTCACATAGTTCTACGACGTTACAAAGTGATCCTTATGATTCATCTGAGTAAAGTATGTTTCCTGTTCTTCTGGGCTTGGTCGCATATGGAACTGGCACCTAAATTCTCCTAGCTTTAAGACGTTACAACGTGGTTTTTGTGGTTCAATTGAATAATACGTTTATTTTGTGTTTGAGTGTAGCTAATAACTTCTGCATTACTATACACAAAAAAAAACATTTGATTTACTTATGTGCATTAAGAGTTATTGATAGTTTTTTTTTTACTACAAGCTGATGGATCAAGCGGATGGCCCACCTATGTGGGGTGAAGTGGCAAGCGAAGCGAGCCGGTGACCTCCGAAGCGGAGCGAAGGTTGAGCGGGAGTTCTGGCTGAGCCATTCCAGAGTCAAACACGGGGCACTCCAACTTCAGTAGTTTAGCAGTTAAGCATTGCCTCGTAAGTCACGCACGATAGAAACGTGCCCTACAATTCACTGCCCTGCGTTCATCAACTTGAGGCATACATTCCTATGTTAAGCCTCATGTGCTTCGATCAACAATCAACTAGATTGCGTGTCACATACAAAATCAAAGCTAAAAACTGTCCGCTTGAACATCTACTTACACACACATAAACAGCTACATCGAACTGATTCAAAGGTTTTTAAACAGTTTCAAGTTCAACCTAATTACAACCATAAACCCTTGTAATAAAGTCACAAATCTTCAAAATACTATCTTACACTTATGATCATTCGTCAATTACAGCCGTCACCTTGAAATTAAAAGACATAGGTTAAATAACATTTCAAGTGTAATCAACCTTATGTTGCAATAAATAAAGTACTTTTCTCCATTATTACTTTGTGAGTTACATTATTACTTTCGTTTCGTTTTGTTTCTGTTTGCTTCTTTGTATTTTACTACTCTTCACACGCACTACAGGTGCCTCGATGGCGGACTTTGAATAAACGACAAAATATTTGTTTTTAATTGTTAACAATGATTTAAGCATCGCAAAACGGAAACTGACATGTACCTAATTACCGAAAAAAAGACATTCCTTCTGAAACCTTACTGTTTTAGGGGTTATTTTCGCAGTTTTAAAGCACACTGAGGCATTTTAGCACGTCCGCACGTTGGCTGTGGTTGGAGCATACTAAACTCAAATAAGAACACAAATTTATTTGTGCTCTTATTTCTCGGGCCGTTTTTGAGCCCGCCACACGTAATCTAGGTTGATTGTTGATCGAAGCTCATGTGCCTGTAATTACACCGGCAACCACATTCTTCAAACCGAAACACAACAACGCCGCTTGGCGGCAGAAAACGGCGTGGTGGTAGTACTTCCCCGGACGAGCCCTTCACAAAGAGCTACTCTTAAATTCTCAAATGTCAAACATTTTGTACCTATCTTCAGTAGTACTTCACGTATCTTTAACGTCTTTATCGAGTGAACGATGTCTTTCATTGAAGTATTCAGTTCCGCCACCTAAAGGAAACGCACACAGTCAATAAAACATTTCAAAGGAATTCTAAGTGGTTTATGACTTGTCTGAATATTTGGTTTAACGATTCCCGTGTACTTATAATCCACCTATAAATTTATAATGCGCGGTATAAACAAATCAATAAAATAGAGAAAATATTTGCAAAGTGATAAACTGTGATTTGTCCTGCAGTTGATATACTAATGTACAACTATAAAGCCATATTTTATATAAAAATAGTATATAATTCTTTAAAATAGTAAGTACCTATATAAGTATTGCATATCAGCTGTCTTGTTTCCAAATTGTAAATCTTGTTAACTTGGAAATAAATAAAGCTTTATGAAATGCCAGTCAAGAAAAAGTTTAAAATATGTTATAAGTATTTAAGTTAAAGCAAGTTTAAGTTGTATATGTTCAATTTCAAAGCCATACTATGTTAAAATAACAACACATTGGAGCTTTAAAAAGAAGGATTATTAATTATATCAGCCATGTGGTCCCCATAGCACAAGTTTTTCTTAGCTCGCAGTTAACTAGTGTTCTGTGAACTATCTGACAATATTTATAAATTATTTATTTATCCTTCTTCTTCTAAATATATAAAGCTTAAAAGTTACGGGCTGACAAACTGACATACAAAAAAAGAACTAACTAACTAAGAACGCAAATCAGATTTTTTTACAATCATGGGATACATTTACTCGTTAAGTATATTAGACGCACCGCTTTAAGAGCAGTAGAGCTCTTTGTGAAGAACTTGTCCGGGGAAGTACTACCACCACGCCTTTTTCTGCCGCCAAGCAGCGTTGCTGTGTTTCGGTTTGAAGAGTGTGGTTGCCGGTGTAATTACAGGTACATGAGGCTTAATATCTGTATGCCTCAGGTTGATGGACGCAGGGCAGTGCATCGTAGGGCACGTTCCTATCCTGCGTGACTTACAAAGCAATGCTTTGTTACAGGTGATGGTTACCACTTAACATCAGGAGGGCCTTCTGCTTGTTTCATCAGCAAATTGTATTTAAAAAAAAGTGCGATAACGCATTCTAACACAGATTTTATCTGAACGCACACATCTGCGTGGGCGAGCCTTGAAGATTGTCTGAACTTTTGAAGGAAATAAAACAAAAAGCGAAATGTGGGCAGACGCAAGAAGCGCCGGTGGGAACTAAGCTACTATATCTCTCAAAATACCAATAGATGGTTCAGAACTTCGTCTAGGTAAAGCAGTTACGTACAAAATTTACGAGATCAAAATCCGGTCACTTCTTCGAAGCATTAAAACGTGTGTCCACGACATATTTCACTTTTGCACTAAATCCTAGACGGAAAACAGTTAATTAGGCATTATTTTGAATACTTTATTGATGTATAAAACCAAATGGCGCGTGTGAAGTTGGCAACTTCTAGAAGTTTATTAATATCTACCTGAGTAGGTAGGGAGGTAGGGCTTCAAAGAAGGTGGGGATTCAATCCCTTCACCAAGGTTTTAGAGCGTGAATCTTGGTTTTCGATATAAAATATATTCGTTTTATTTTGTGGTTACCTACCTACTTCAATTTTGTCTGCTACATCTACGTCTAAAATCATAATAATTATCTCTCATTCAAAATCTACACAAGCATTTCCGAACACTTAGTTATTGTATCGTACCTCTGACTACCCTTCTTAGAAGTCCAGTTCTGAGATCTGAGGGTATATCTACCGTGCTTAGGGATCAAAGGCTGGTTCTTTATGTGTTTTTAATAATAGTTCTCTCAAAAAGTTTTTATTTCACGTTACTGTTTTACATTTTATTGCGTACGTTTTTGCCTAATATGCTCAAACTATTATTATGCTTAATAATTAACTTTTAACCTGTTGCTTGATATTAGAAAAGGTGAGACAACAGTGTAAGAAAAAGAACAGGTAGGTACATCGTCCAAACAGGTACCTATGACCTACTGTTTCCCGATTGGCGGAAAAGCAAGACACCTGTCTCACCTCAGCGCTCGACCAATCAGAGCTCGCACACCTGTGCATCGATAATAGGGCGGGACACACCTGAGTAGGCGGTGAAAACAATGCCGTGTGGATGTTGAATTACTGTAAACACCTGTGCTAGTTACGATAGGTTCATTTTAAATTATAACTATGATACGGTATTATAATTTTTTTAAACTCTTTGTTCGTTTACATGCACTAACGCTAAATGTGGGTTCCTATCTGCCAAATGTAATATATGGGACAGCCTCACAGAATCTTAAGTTGGTTCTCGGTGGTACCAAAATATCAAAGGGGATATTATGCCAGTACTGTATCAGACTTTGAAGGCGGTAGAGAACGTCGTGACGTGAGACTGTATCTTTTTTTTTATTAATCTAATTTTTTTTCGCTGGTGTATATGATAAATTATTATGAAACATTAAATCTGAAAATACACTAAATTGCGTGGATAATAAATTATAAAATTACACCTCTAAAATATCAGTGGTTTTTATCAACAATTAATAAAAAATCACACGGTATTGCGACAGGCCAATTAAATCTATCCTATTTTCGTGGAGATAAAATCGTGTATTACACGGTGTTTTAGCGAAGTCGCGCTCCGGATATCCGGTGACGGGTAATGATGTGCCGACGGCTCACCTGGAGCGCGCGCTCATTAGGGACTAAGGAAGAGACGGTTTCTTACAAAATATCGATAGAATCTGATATCTGACTAAGCCAAATGTGATCGCATCAACTCTAAATGAAAAATAGAAGCAGCGTCATGACTTTGATCCCTAGGCACGGTAGATATCCCCTCAGATCGCGAATTATTAAGCACGAATTCAAGATTCTTTGCGGATGTCTAAGAAGTCAAAGTCATCTTGCCCACAGTTTGCAGTAGTTGGTACACATACACCTCCATAAATGATAAACTTATACATACTATCCCACAAACATTATTTTATGTCAAGCCTCAGCAGGGGGTTAAGGGCTAAAATGATGATGATGATAATTTTACTATGTGATAAAAACTCGGAAAACTACGATGCAATAGAATGATGATGAACAATTTTAATGACTTTACTATTTAAATAATGGTTACTTTGTTTATTAATTCGAGAGAAACTACGGGTTAAGAACGTAAACAAACAAAGATCATTTGTTTATTTTTAATTCTCTGTCATCTCAGAAATCGCGTAAATTTTCAAACGAGCACTACGACAGTTGTAATTTTACACCGCTAAGAATGATAAAATAGTGCCAAGATAAACCATCGATAAAAATAACGGCGTGTCACATCCCTACGTCGCAGGCGCCGTATGCCAAAATAAAAAGAACACGTTCAATGAAAGGTGTCTCTGGCGCTGGTAGAATGCAGAAGACGTGCCATGCCGCAAGAATACCTGACAGCTAGCTTCGTGCGAAGGAAATGCATCATGTTACTGACAATTATAGAATTGGCACGCTGAAAGAAAACTAAAGACGCGTTAAATAAAGGTGTTTTTCAGTTAATTGGCGGTCGTATATGAATTTACATTTGTAGGTACTTATTTGATTATGTTAGGTCTATAGTAAAACACGATATGTGGTAAATGTGAGTACTATTTTCTTAGCTTGGAAGGTGTACCTACCAATCTACACTAATGTAATAAAGAGGAAACATCTGTATCTTTGTATGTAATGAATAGGCTCAAAAATTACTGGCCGATTCAAAAAAAAATCACCATTAAAATGCTACATTATCCCTGAGTAACATAGGCTATATTTATAATTAGAAAAAATTAGGGATCCCTTTTAAAACTTCAATAATGTAAAAAATTACCCTAAAATGTCCAAAAATTGTATGTCCACCCATGCGAAGCTGGGACAGGCCGCTAGTACTATATAGTTTTAGTTCATGATGCATTTACCTACATTTTTTTGACAACTATAGATAACGATATAATAACTTGTAGATACATAATTATACAGACTGATGAGTAAGACCTTTATAATTCCATGTTTGTACCTAAAATCAGTCAAAACAAAATATTATATTGGGAGTTTTTATTCAATAAAAAACTAAGAATGTTTTGCTTTACTAAAAGAAAACAAAAGAAGTATAGGTATAACCGGAAGACATAAAGTATACAAATTGTGAAATATCTTCAAGTTCGTTGCACAGTCGACACCTAATTTATAAAATCCACGTTGAAATAAATCGCGCCGTAGCCCGGAACCCTATAACCTGAATATCGGATAGCAATTTACCGGAAAATTAGGGTACCCGATGAAAAATATTACGCCCTTGGGAGTAGAGTAACGTTGCAGTCTTTCCGTTTGATTTTTTTCAAATATATACGTACTTACTTACTTAAATTGAGTTTTCATTTTATAGTATTGTTCAGTGGTTCTGATTTGTTGTAAAAAAATATTTGTTTTTTTTATCATTAGGACAACATTTTACTTTTCTCATTATATGTATATTGTAGAATGTATGCATCATTCACATCTATATAAGTGAACCTTGTTTCTTGGTCGTTTTTCAAATATAATTTTGTTACTCAGATGCATCTTAATAATTATCATCGTATGAACTATTGGTTTTGCTGAATGCAGGTAAATCATTTATCCCTATCGCTGTGTAACTACTCTAGTGTCTAAAATACATTTCAAAGTGATCCTTGTGTCTCTAAAAATAAAGATCGTTTTGATTTGAAATTCGTTCGAGTAGCTCTACCCAATGCAATAATAAAACATGCTTCTAATATTCTCAAATCACCTCATATTTAGTGACAAATAAAACATCATTACTATTACCCATCGTTATTTAATGTTTGTACTCAGACAAGAGTCATAACAAATTAACTCCACAACTAAAGTTCTCATTTTATAGCTATTTGTTCATTTGTTCAACTTCAAAGGCTCACCTCCTTTCGGAACGAAGAAAAATTATAAACATATCTCTTTAATTTCTCTTTATGCAAACTGTAATGGCATTCCTTTCATTTCATTGCGAAATGAAAGAGAAAAAGCATAATAAATCTTCTTTCAAACAGCTGTTGTCTGTATACAAGATTACCTGAGAAATATCACCGAAAAAAACGTGCAACTGCCAACAATCTTTGGCACTGTATGAATATGTCAAAGGTGTTTATACTTCATTCCATGAATAGTGATCGCTTTATGCTGTTATTTAGTTTTATTGTTGTAAAATAAAACTTTCTTTCACAATAATTTGTTTCGTATCGCTCTCGATTTGCTGGAAGACTTTATTGGTGAGCCTGGTGAAATGTGCAAAACGATTTTTGGAAATATATACCTACTTATTATTACATCAAAAATATTAGTTGCGTCAAATGCGAATATGCATTTTCATGCGTGGGTTTGACCCAGGGAAACCTGAGCGTGCCCAATTATAATAATTTCATTTTTATAGCAACGATATTCAGTTGACTTGAAAAATTGCAAATGCCGTCACATATGTGATTTATTTTGGGTACGAGACATCATCATATTTTTTTTGTATAAAGGTTTATTTACCTTGCTTTTCCGATGAACAAATTGTTTGTACATATAAAATGTAATAGATAAAGATGCCTGAAGATAGGTCAACTGTTGTAAGTGTATTTTTTTACAATTTGTTGATACCTACTTGCATACTTTGTAATTTTCTTGGTTAGTAATTAAATATTTTTTTATTAAATCACTGTATTACTATGGTAATTAATTAAACAAACAAATACCATATAGCTATTTCTAAAACGCCGTACCTATACCTATTTCTATAACGAATAGAAAAAAAACTTTTACGAGAAGTTTAAAAGGTTGACGTGTAAAAATAATCAAAGCGTGTGTCAAGTTTTTAATCAACCAACAATGCAGGTGTATCTTGCCCGCGGGCCGCGCTGAGGTGTCTCTGCGTCTGACAGGTGACACTGACAGCTGACAACGGCGCCGCCCGTGACAGATTGGGGCGTCGTCGTCGCCCGTGGACGATCTCGCTCTTTTGTTTTTTATTTCAAGGGTTTATTTGTGGTACTGAGAAATGTTTGATTTTGTGATGTGACGCATCTGTACCTTTAGTAATTATTCATTTTAAGCTTTGTGATTGAAATTTTATTTATGATGTAGGTAGGTACAGTTAGTTACGGAATTAGATTAATCGTTTTGAGATCTTTAAAACTACTTTATTATTGCGTTCTATACAGATCGGTAAACTAACTGTAAGCGGTAGCTGCGCTAGGAAAATTGTTATGTAGGTACTTACCACATAGGTTGTCAGCGTCTGAAATAGCGATAACAATTAAATTACTTACATTATATTTATTCTTTGAAGCACAATTTGTATTAAGGGGCTCGTTCGTACATTTCAACATTTCTGAAGATATAAAATCACTGAACGTAGATATTTATGAAAAATCGCGATCAACCAAGTTACAAGTATTCTATCAGAATTAGCATTTCCAATGTATTTTGAATGATTGCGCCTCCATCAAAAACGTAATTAGTCGGTGTCCCGATGCCGTAATAACCGCGGTCCACTAATTACAGAGCAGATGAGTTATTAAGGGGAGGATTCGTCAGACAACCAAGGCAGGTATTACGAGAACGTTGATGTGATAATATTGCATGTGGTACTTATATTTTGATAAACAGTATTTTTATATGAAAATAGGCAGTAGTTATAAAAATAGGAAGGAAATTCGTTTATTTAGCCCGACAATGAAACAATAGTAAATAATGTTATATAATAATAAATAATGACCCATTACATTATTATAAAATCTATCTCTAATCTATCTTTGTAATAAAATATTATTATTTTTACCTACCATCATCCTCACTTATTTATTTATTTATTGGTAGTGACGTTACCCTATTCAATGCTCTGACTGAAAACCAGCGCTGCTTGGCAAGGTAGATTCTACTTTGTTAAGCAGCAAAAGCTGAGTCTGGGCCTTTTTGGCATACCACTGCAACGGAACGGGACTGGCTATGACCAACTTTTAATGTATTTTCTTTTTTATTGTTATGTGTTTTTTTAGTTGGTAGTTAGGCATCTGTTTGTCTATACCTGTCCGTTCTGTTTTATTTATTATTTTATTTTATTTTTTGTATGTAGGTATGTCAAATAAATGTATTTTCGTTCTTTCTTTCTTTCTTTCTTTTTACAAGGCTTAAAAATTCTAATGGTTTCATAATGGTTGCTGAGGGCTCCACTAGCTTTATTATGCTTATCCACAGTAGGTAAATGCAGATGTAAATCCGTTCCAAAATAACGCTGATTGTTATAACAACACCGGCAATACTTCGTATGCCGTCATAAAATTGATCATCCATTTTTTCATGAATCTACGTGAAAAATCAAAAGTAGGCTTAAATAACAGGCTTCTGCGCTTGTTGGTTGATGACGAAACAAGCGGCTTATTAGAATTGAGTGACGTCATCTATTCTCATTAATTTGCAACTCTTCGGAATTTATAATGGAGACGATGAAGGATAGATATAATATTGGTAAATCTTTCGTTTCATAAATGTTATCTATTGTTAATTGTCACCCTATATTATATATGAATATTAATGAATAAAATAATTTAACGTTTCAATCAAAAATGCAAGTGAAGTACACGTATTTTAGTGAATCTAAAAATCAAACAAGTCAAAAAATATTATGCAAAGGTAAAGACCCTCACAGCTCAGTTGATAGTAGCTCTGCCTTCTGCACTATAGGCCGTGGGATCGAGACCCACCGTGAACAAACATTTATGTAATTAACATAAATGGTTTGTTCTCTGTCTGGGTGTTATATAAACTATCTGGTTAAGGGGCTGACAACCATCAAACAACTTCTCGCTCGCACGTTTCGACATCTTGAAAGATATAAAATCACTAAAAAGATATAAAATCATATAAATCACTTTGCTTTCGTAACTAGTTTTCGTACATAAGCAAACTTTTAAGTAGGAAAACTTGTATCGATCAAAATGAAATTTTTACTAAGCTGTGTGCAATGTGATTGCACACAAAATGGTTGATTGCGATTTTTCGAAAATGAGTTTAGTGATTTTATATCTTTCAACATGACGAAACGTGCGAGCGAGAGTCACATTAGCTCTTGTCTTCGCCTTAAGCTAATCTGATTGGCACCACACTGGAGCTTCAATATTGTATTATATTAAATTGTAACAAGGATCATACAAAAGAATGGTAGGAACCAGTCGTAAGTTTGTTGCCTGTTCTTCTAGGCTTTGGTCGCGTGGAACTGGCACCTAGAGTCACCTAGCTATACCTAAGGCGTGTCAAAGTGATCCTTGCGATTTAATTGAATAAATACCTTTTGACTTTGACTTAAGCTTTGCTTTGTTTGGGGCTAGGTAACAGATGACATCAAACATTTAACGTCATTACACAAATGTTCGTTCTGTGTCCCCACACAGATCGAACCCACGGCCTACTGCTCAGAAAGCAGAGCTAGGAACTGTGGCGATGTGTTAAATAGTATACATTTTATAACTAGCTCTGTCAAATGTTTCAACAACAAACAATGATCATAACAAACGAAACAAATCACAGACTAGACGCGTATTGGCACTTGTATTTTAAAGGTCAGCGCGTCTTCTCTTAATAACTGTAGACATAGATTGCGTAGATAAAATAAATAGTAATTTAGAGCCTGCATAAGAATATTGTGTCCAGTACTCCAAGTCTGAGTTTTGTTATCTTTTTAAAAAACGAAAAACAAATTACAGGCTTTGGCTACGGTAGGTACTGTTACTAAAATTAGTTTGACGTTAGCTCAGTTAACTAAATAAACAATACAC
This sequence comes from Chloroclysta siterata, assembly GCA_932294275.1. Lineage (NCBI taxonomy): Eukaryota > Metazoa > Arthropoda > Insecta > Lepidoptera > Geometridae > Chloroclysta > Chloroclysta siterata. The sequence continues at coordinate 9,053,337 of OW028595.1, forward strand.
TCCTTTTAAGAAGCTAGTTTGGAAAATCTTGAAACACAAGTTTCATTATTTCTATTATTCTTTTTTTTTTAAACTGGGTAATGAAACAAACGGATGACACGTGATGTAGTAACCATCACCTATAACAAAACAATACCTCGCATGTCGCAAGCCAAGTCAAGGCATTGTTTGTCGGGTTACTAACCTTTGACTCCCTGTTAAACTCCTTCTTTGCATATGTTTGTGAAATCCTTGAAACCTTTTGATTTTGATCGAATTTCTTTGATTTTTATGAAGAGTATCTAACCTGATTTTGAAGCTGAATCTTTTTTGGGAACCTTGAAATTCGCAAAATCTTAATTTTGTCAAACCGTTTTCCCCTATTCAACATATAATGATTATTGCGAGATACCATAAAAAAAGATCATAATCAAAAGAAATATAATTAAGGTTGCCTGGAAGAGATCTCTCTCAGCGATAAAGTTGCCCATTCTGTTGCCAAATAATGTATTATGTTTCTGTTAGACGGGCAATAAGATCTTTCAATCTATAAATATAAAAATAATAATATTATCGACACTTGAATGAAGCCAGTTTGAAACTTCGAACTCAATCATCAAACTTTAAAACGTAGAGGTTAATAAAATGAAACGATGATTATAAAGTAGGTTTACCTATTCTTGTGACAGTCTCTCCCGAAGTTCAAACAAATATTATTTCAAACGGGCTCTTTGATCTGGGGATAGAATGTAAACAAATTGATAATGTTAGTGGATGTGACGAAATCACTTCTACTCATGTTTTACACAAGTCCGAGGTAAGGCGTCGCTCATGTTGGACCACCGAAGAAGCTAGGTTCACTATAAAAAAGAAATAAGAAAAAATGGCTTCATGACTTTAATGGCACGGGAAATATAGATATAACTTCAGATCTTTTGGTTCCAATTGCCCACTCAAGATTCTATGATGTCTAAGTAGTGAGAGGTAAACCAAATATTAGGTTACACTTTTTGCTGTAGTTTGTATTCGCCTGTGACAGGTAGCAAGTTCATCGCCGCTACTAGAATACTATCTCGTTTACTCACGAAGTTTTCTTTCACCGTTTGAAAGCATTGGCATTGCGCACATAAAGCCCGTTTTTGTAGGGTTTTGTATAGAGTTAAGAGTTAAGAGACTTCTAAACGTGATCACTAAAGGCGCTTATCAAACCAATCTCTGTTATGTCACTAAAACTAGCTCGCACGGCAGTGCCAGTGAGGGATACTCAAAATACACACTCTGGTCTCATACGTTCGAGCACCAATGGACTTTTCTCTTTTATAACAAAGAATACACACTCTGCAGAAGCAATCAAAGTTTAGAGACGACATGAGAGTCAAAAGCTGAGATAGAATCAGATAGCCCAACTTTCACCGTAACCTTAATCCACGTATTATCATGCGCGCGATCTATGAAATGTGAAAACCGGAAATTGGGTCAGAGCCGCCCACTTATCCACCGGAAGTGGCCGCCCTGGGCAACATATTTCCGCCATGACGTGCGCACACCTCTGAGATTATCGCGATTTGTACTTTACTTTACAATTGTTTGAAGATTTTTTTATTAATGCATGCAGTAGTCATATTAATCAGGCCAGGCCTTAAAGTCAGCACATATTATTATACTAATCTGTCCATTTAAGATGCAGATCCTTCGACCATTATTGAAACTTCTTTTACCTATGTCGATGAAAAACAGGATCGCACTCAAAGACAATGTTTACTTCATCGTTATGGAATTTTATATACGGTTATTGACTTAGCATAATCGTAGCTAAGCTATTGATGAATTCAAATGTACTTATCGAATTAGACAAATACAACAAAACAGATGGTGGTATTATTTTTTCCAGGCAATCGAAACTCCATGGTCACTATTTGTGCTGGTGATCTCTTGCGGCAGTTTCGTCTATGCTGTTCCTCGATATCCTCTACGTTCACGTGGTGATGGACTTGGAACTGGCACCTAGATTTACCTAGCTTTAAGACATTTGAAAGTGATCCTTGTGATGCAATTGAATTGAACCTTTTGACTTTGACAAAGTGCCCCTCGAGAATTGATAAAAATGCATTGCACAACGAATTACACGTCACAAACGCGAATATACACCACCTTACCTACAAATAAATTAGGGGGGTGGTTTTAAATTCGTTCGCATTACGTCCTCGGGGAGGAGGAATAATGAGGTAGGTCTTAAATCTCGAAGCATCTAGTTTTAATGGCATTTAAATTAGCTTTTTATTTACCCTGCTCCGGGATTTGCCGTTTGGGGTAGTTTTAGGTTAGGGGTGTTTTGAGTGAGTTCTGTGACTCTGTGTACGAGTGGCTTATTATTAGATTAGGTTTAAAATTTACGGAACTGGCATAATAAGTGCAAACTGTAAAAAAAGGTTTTATTGCATTTACCTCTAATGGTATGGTATGCCTTTTTTGCCGCCAAGCAGCGTGGCAACAAATGACGCTTAACATTTGTATGCCTCAAGTTAATGGACGTAGGACAGTGCATCGGGGCTATCGACCACCTGATGTTAAGTGGTAACCATCATTCATGTTCCATCAGCAAGTAGTATTAAAAACAACCCATAGATGTGTTTCGGAGTAACCCCTGAAAGAAGATTTGCAATCTCTAATACTATAAGAATCAAAGTCCTGACTGACTGACTGACTGACTGACATATAGACAACGCACAGCCTAAACCGCTGGTCCTAGGGACTTGAAATTTGAGGAGTACATAGGTCTTAATGCGTAGAGGTGTACTTAGAAGGGATTTTTGGAAATTCAACCCCTAAGGGTGTAAAAAGGGTTGAAAACGTTTGTATGAAAAATAGTATTCCTTGAACCTACAAACTTGAAACTTGGAGTACATGTACTCCAAGGCTAAAAAATAGGAAAGGCATTTTTAGTTTTTTTAAACTACCCTTAATAAGTGTGCTAAGGGATGTGAAAGTTTGTATGGGAGTTTATTGACTCGTGGTGCGATTGACTTAAAAGTTAGGGTATTTACCTACCTAGGTATTTAAAATCCTACCCTACTAATATCAATGCGAAAGTTACGATGTTTGGATGTTTGCGGCTCAATCGCGGCTCACCACTATAACGCGTGCGAAGCCGCGAGAAGCTGCTAGTACTCAATATACTTATATTGCTTATACATGGCAAGATTATTATTATATTACGTATATACTTAATTTTTTTTTTTTTTTTTTAAATCATTTATTTAAGGTTTTTTAAACATAATTACAGTTTATGACAAACCTAAAAGTTAACAAAATAATCAAACACAACTCAAATTCTAAACTTCTAGAAGTAAAATACATCTACAATATCAGTTACCTAAACTAATCTATTGCACGAACTAGTTTATAAACTAGCTTTGCTTCCATAGATTTGGGACAAGACAGAATACTATGAAATATTCCAATATTTCTTATATCGATACCTAGCTCAATGAGAACCTTTAGCCTTGCAGTTCGGTTCCGGATACATTCCGTTAGAATATGGTAAACATCTTCAGGTTTTTCGCATACTACGCAATTAGGTGACGGCACTTTTCTCATCAAATGAGCAAACTTATTAAGTGGCATGTGTCCGGAACGAACCCTGTGAGCTATTATAATGTCCCTTCTAGATATGTCTCCTATAAACCAAGGCGAACGAGGAGGTTGACTTTGTATAATTTTATACCAAATTCCTTTGGTTTTTGATCTCTCATCAAAATATTCACGCCAGTGCTTAAAACATACTGCATTATATTTAGGTAGTAATTCGGTGTAAGATGGTAGTATAAATATTTCAGAGCCATCAACAACAGCTGATTTTGCTAACCGGTCTGCCTCCTCGTTGCCAGACAGTCCTATGTGTGACGGTATCCATTGTAAAACAACGGTCTTATTACTTTGGTTACATTTTTCTAATAATCGGAGAATGTTATAAGCCACTAAAAGACCGCGCTGTCCAGATGTACAGCGAAATATGTGTTGCAATGCGCTTTTGCTATCACTATATATGACTATGTTCAAAGCAGTATCTATAGAATAGTATATGTATGTTAATGCTTGTACTATTGCAAATAGTTCAATCGTCATGATAGAAACTGTCGATGAATTTTTATAACATTCTCCTTGTTTAAGGATTGAGTCATAAAATGCTGCACCAGATACATTAGTGCTTTTCGACCCGTCTGTAAATATAGTATACCAATTTTTATATTTTAAATTTAATTCTATTAAAACCTCATTTTTTAACAAATTATTCTCATAATTTTTCTTAGCACTTTGTACACAAATTAAACTATCTCTAATATAATTTTTTAAACACATTTTAGATGGCCATATTTCAAGTAAAAACATTTCGAGAGGGTTTGATGATGCAATTCTGTCTTCCTTAACCGTATCATACGTAGTCATCAATATAGGTTTTTTCTTGTTCGTCCAGTATCTATTAACGGAAAGAGCACTAAGCATTTCTAGGCTACTCACAGTTCTACCTTTAGACCATGATTTAGCTTTAATACAAAACTTAAAAGCTAGGGTATATATACTTAATTGCAATTCGCAATAGAAGCTTATTGAATCTCTAAAGAGAATTTAACTGTACAGAATAAAATAAAAACTACAAGCAAGAACACAGAGGTGCTAATTGTAGAACGTACAGACATTTGTCTCGTAATGGAAATTGAACCCGCACCTTACCGTCAACTGGATTAAATCTGGATTAATTTAACGATTTATGTTTCGCAAAGCATAACTTATCTGTTTTATTTAGCAGTCGAGACGTAAACGTCGTAGCTTGATGCAAAAGGACGCGTGTGGAACCAATAGAGGTGGGAGAGAAGAGAAGAATATACACTAAAATAGAAAGATCTTAGGGGATTTTGAATTTCAGGGGCACAGTTTGAGTTAAATTTAAGCCTATCTGTAAAACACAAAAATCCATAACCTATGCCTATGTTATGTGTTATTACATAATAGTAGTATTATGTAATAACAGATGTTTCCAAATGATAATAGTCTCTCTGTGTCTTTAGTGATATCGTATCTTACTATTTTCAGCAATCCTGGCCACACACTAGAAATACCCGATTCAAACCCACATAAGATTAACCTTTCGGAAAACCGAAACTAACCGAAGCAAAACGATAGCATCACATAAAACATGAACAACACTGAAGAAAAAAAAAACTTTAGCCATGCACACACTCACGATGTGTACGAGTGGCGTATTTTTACATAAGGTTTAAAATTTACGGAACTGGCATATAAGTGCAAACAGTAAAACGAGGTTTTATTGCATTTAATGGTATTTTATGCCTTTTTAAGGTATAATAAGATAATAATAGGATAATGAGTTTTTCTGTTCAAAAATTTATGTGCACAATACCAGTTTTCTCAAACGGTGAAGCAAAACATCGTGAGGAAACCGGCATGTCGTGGAACCTAAAAAGTTCTATAACATGTATAAAGTGCTCGAAAGGAGCCTCTTGAGGCGCACATAAAAATCCTTCACTACACTGTTTCGAAAGAAACTAGTGACATGACAAGAGAGAGAGAGTAGGTTTTGGCCTCAAAAATTAGTGTTTTAATTTAATATAATCTACTGAATATTTTCTAAGATCAGTCTGTCTTGGCTATCTGTCCCTTCTCTACTCAAATCGTTTGGGTGGTACCGCGCCGGCATCAGTGTAAAGTATATAAAATATCGACATGCCCCGAACGAACTTATTTTTGGAAGGTAAATTAGTGAGTTGAAAGCGCAGATGGGCCATAACTTTAACACATTTGCTTTCTAAAATGCCCAATCAAAATGTACAGTTTTATCAAAATTACGTGTGAAATACAGATGAAGGCTACTTTCGATTGAGATTCGTATTTTACTGAAATTGTTTTTACAAAACAAAATAAACTTGCAATGCAGTCTCAATTATTAATATTGCCAGTAATCTTAACTCGTGATTTTATTAAATTGACGTTTTTTGAAAAACAAAGTTTTTTTTATAATATCTCAAAAGTTATGATCTGAATAGGGTTTCCCAAAGTGAAACGGCCGGTTTCTGAAAGCTCGATCAAAACTAATCAACTGATGTCAAGTCACTCGCCATTTCAGCTTTTACATCGAATTAGATAGAGATAGCAAGTGACTTGACATGCGATTAGTTTTGATCAGGCTTTCAGAAACCGGCCGTAAGTGTAGTAAACTCAAACTCACTGTTTAACTAATAAAAATATTTTTGAATAATTCACTTTTCAAAGTGATCTTAGTATACCGATTAAAGACAGTTTTGATTTTGACTTTCTATGACTTTTAGATACTGTCCTCACTGAGGAAACCACATCATAAGCACGATTCCCTTCTCATCTTCAGGAGTCGTGCCCACGGGCGCACGTTACGAGCGGAAGTGTTACATTTCAAAGGGGCATTCTTGTTACCTGTGCACTAAATATACACGAACGGCCGGATAGCCGCCGGTGGCATGGCGGTGGGACGTGATTAGGCACGCGCTCTTTGATCTCAAGGTGCGCCTAAATATTCTTTGCGGAATTATACGCTATGTTACCTCTGTTTTGTTGATCTTTGTTTTTTGGGTCAGTTTTAATTGGGTATTTGTTTGTGTTAATTTGTGTTTCATTTTATTAACACACAATATTATGTACAGCGCTGTTTTTATTTGATTTTGTTCGTTTTATTTACTATTCGTCGCATTTTTGCTACTTTAACCTGCCTTTTATAAAACTAAAGTATTCATAGACGTTTATTTTATTTTATGAATGTGAAGATGTAATATAATATATAATAATATATTTTAGTCTCGAGATCATTTTTGAAAATTTTCTTCGTCCGTTTGTGTATATGTTTTATTTTTTTATTACCTCTGATACTCATGGTTTTCAATATCATAATATAAGGTCGCTTAAAATGTTTGTTGTACCTTAACCGTTAAATGCATACTTTACTTTAGGCCCAGTTTCACCATGCTCTGTTAGTTACTAATCAAGGATTAACAGGCCGTTAAATCTAACCTTAGATGTGAAACGCGTACATTTTGTCATTTTTAACGGCCGTTTAATCCTTTGTTAATCTAACAGAGCATGGTGAAACCGGCCCTTAGCCTCATTATTTGCGTTTTTTAGTAGTGATGCAAACGCCATACCGCATTACGTAACTCAATGTTTATTACAATTCAGGTTAAATTACGTAGCTACCGGTAGCTGAGAAATCACCTAAAAGCTACCCAACCAACCGACGCAGTAATGATCACACTTCAAACGAATGAATAAGAGCAAGCTAAACCACAGTACAACTATAGTTCCACGGTACATGAACTGGCTAATACCCACTAATTAATATCGTTCCATCAGATACTTTGACCGCGTTATTTGCAACATTAACCACGCCGGCGTTACGTGGAACACGCCGTTTCCGTATACAGTGTGTCCCACGACAGCCCCACAAAAAAGAAAAAAAAATGAGATAACAGATAGAAAATCATAATTGAAAATATAATTGATCCACTGGTCTCTAAAATATAAAGTAGTTCATGCTTCAGCTACACACAGGATAGACACTATTAGGACCTAAAATAGCTATGTAAGCAAATCGCCAAGGTTTTTAGGTTTTATGGAAAATCTACAAAAATTACATGCATAGATATTTAAAATAGAAGCTATTTTAATGATTTTTATAAAAACTTTTTTTTTGGCTGTTTGGTTTAGCGAGAAAACGTAAGAAGCAGACAAACACGTTTTTGCATTTATAAATTGGCGTAGCTAGAAAATTATACTGTTATAATTTTAAAAACCTACGAATCCTGCTCTTTTACTGAAGCCTTTCCCAAAGCTGAAAAAAAGTGAAATGAAAAAAAAAAAACTTCTCAGTATAGTTTATTTCGTGTGGCTATGGGACGCACTGTATTAAATCTCCCTGTCACCGTTCATGACGGACAGACTAACACCTTGATTCTGACTACTTACAATCTTCCCATTTTATCGACAACCATTGCTGGCTCAGAACTCGACAAAAAGAACTGCATCTAAACCCAGCCAGCAATGGTATTGAAATATATCAAAAAATACGTTGGAAATTGCTCAGTAAAATTTTTGGCACAGTTTCTGACAGACGGATACCTGCAGTAAAATGGTGTTTATATTAAAGGTATCTAATAAAACAAAATATATATAAATAAATTTACTGTAAATCAGGTATGTCTGTTTAAGACTGACAGGTCGAGTGTGTGAGTGATTTATTATTCTATTACACGTCAAAGGCCAGCCTACATCTTGTTGAACTAAATTAAGGTACCTAGGTATGTTCTAATAGTGCCCAGTGTACTTTTGTTTTAAAATGTAAATATTGGAGGACATTCCACACAGCCCTATCTAGCTCCAAAGCTTGTACGATGGGAACCAAATAGCTGATATAATATCTCTTTAAGCCAAATACCTTCTTAGGATTTATTGAGGATGTCAAAAGGAAGGCATTATTAGGTATAATGTGTACATAAATAATGGTTTTTACCAAAGAACACAGAAATACATGACATCCCTTATTTTTAGTCTTGCTTGAAAATTATTTAAAAACAGATCAAATGCAAACTCACAATACCCATCACCTTGAAGCTTTTGCACCTAAATCGGTAGAAATGCATGACTCAGCCCGACATCTTACCATAAACTACACCTTATTCTCTGAGCCATAAGGGCTACCTTAGGTGGACAACACTGTACCTGAAATAATCACAAAGGAGGGGCACAAAGAAATAACTCAATGTAGCTGCGAGTGAGTCAGGAAGGTATGTGGACGTTTTGTTTCACGCGACACGTTGATTTAGATACACAAAACACTGAATATGTCAAAAAGGTTATAATTCAGAGTTTTGAACAAAGAAATGTGGAATAATGTAGGGTTATGACCGTTAGCCTACACGGTGGACATCTTTCTTATTTAAGATCATTAACCTACACTGCGGTGATTCCAGACAAAGATCTGATCCTTATTGAGATCGTGCAGATGTGGGTTAACCGTTAAACTCGCTCGCACATATCAACATTTTTAAAGATATAAAATCACTGAAATTATTTATGATAAATCACCCAAGTTATATTTGATGTGCGAGCGAGAAGTTGTTTGCCGGTTTGAGCCCCTTAAAAATGTCTAAAAGGGATAAAACTCTATAATAAATAAAAACAAGTACCTACTAGGTGGTTTCAGCATTGAATAGGACCGCTCCATGACATTTCATGGATGTCCAAGTGTGACTACGGGAACGCATCAGCAGCGACTACAGCAAACTCCCCCCTCTCCCCCCCCCTCCCAAATATGGGAAGGTCTATGTCCAGCAGTAGACCTATTTATACTGATCATTATTTATTTATTTATTCATTTACTTAAGATGTTATCCAACAGCTAGCCAAAACAATAACACATCGCTGATGATATTTAAAAAAACAAACGCATAAAACTCGCGATGTTTCGTAATGCCCAACTATGTAACGTGTAATGTGTTAAAGCCCATCGATATTGTTCGTGGGAACTATTAGCCACTACAGGAAGGCTGTAAATTATGTGTATTTACACCACGCCTGCAGGTCTAACAGGATGTGGGGAGTGGACGGCGGTATGCGAGGTGAATCCACGAATATAATATCCATTAAAAATTATAAACAGTTATATAAGGTGAAGTGATGGCACAATACAATTCTTCTAATGCTTTCCGGGATGTAGTTTGCGACAAAACACTGCGAAAAAATTGGTTTTGTGTGTGTGTTTTGAGGAGTTTTGCCTAATTCTAATATAAAATGCTATTTTATTTTTATTTGTGCGTAAGCTCACTTGCTTTAAATTTTTGAAAGGTAAATGACCGTACGTCCTAAATAATTCACTTAAGACCCCATGCACAGTCGACACACATTATATATTTTTAAATATACCAGGAGCAGCATCTAGAGCAGCGTCCAAACAATTATGCTTTCTAGGCCCCATCCTGACACGAAGGAATTTTGCAAAACAAATTAATGACATAACACCGTCCTAAGTAAAGCTAAGTACACATTAGGTTGCGAGTCCTAGGAACGCCTGCTCGTTCGCCACCCATTCGCTAAAGTTCCTGAACGCCCTCGACCAGCAACTAATCCCACACACCTTACCGCTTGCTGGATCCCGACTATTGACAGAAAGCAGTCATTTGAGACATTTGAGGCAGACCATCGTCAGCCCTCAAGCAGTAGTGCTCGATAGGAGCCTCTTAAAAATCCTTTTACCACACTGTTTCAAAAGAACTAGTGACTCGAGAACAAGAGGAAGTTATCGCAGATGCAATTACAGACAAATGCAATGATGGACGCATTGCAATGCCACGTAGAATGCGTCACATGTGTACGTACTGCTGCTTCTGGTAACTGCTGCTAGAAAAGAAAAGCATGCATCTGGAGATGTTTTTGCCTATCTCCTGGTCCTTCAGGCCCCTTTTACGATATCCACGGGAGGCGACGAGTGGGTCATATTACATTCGTGATCCACTGAGTTCCTCCTTTCTCAATCATCTAGCAGAGACACCAACAAGCTCTTTGTTTAGAAGTACTCTACCTTCTGCGCTGCAGGCTGTATCGAAGACAAATGTTTTTGTGATGAACATGAATATATTGTCTTGTTTGTGTGTTATAATGTCATATAGTAAATAAAAGTACCAATGTAGTTGTAAAAAAATGTTTTGCCATGTATACTGGATTAGTCATTTTATTCCCAAATGTGTGCTGTGTGAAAATATTAGAAAACATTTATTTTATTTATATGAATCGAATGAATTTATATGGTATAACAGACTCGGCGAGTTACACAAGGTGGACCAATCGTCCATCATCGCATCGCATCTACGCGTGTCCACAGTCGGGTGTACTCTCGATTAACGAGCTAGCCGGTACAACATACAATGTTTCTTGTTATGATTTGATTTGATGATTTCCTCATGGTTGAGTAAACATCAGAAAATGGGTGGAGTAGGCGTTTGAGTAGAACTTAATGAGGATAACAGATGTTTAGCTGTTTTTGTAGTGGCTGGACAGCCAATACAGCTCAGTTGGCAGCTCTGTCTTCTGTACGGTATGTTGAGGGTTTGATTCCCAGCAAAAGACAGCCGCACGTACTACCACCACGCCTATTTCTGCCTATTTCATGTGTCTAACCAGCGTGGTAATGCTTTGTATGACAAAGTTGATGGTCATGGTTACCACTTAAAACAAGGTGTGCTTGGTCAGTATTTTCAAAACAGTATTTTGAAAAAAAAAACACAGTGCAAATAAAACATACTCTGCTTAAAACCGTTTCAAATACTAAAAAGTAAAAACATGTAGTAGAAAAAAACAATAAAATAAAACAACAGCAACAGATCCACGACGTTCAGCAGCATGATAGATATACCCACAGAACTCTTAGTACCAAGTACCAACTGAAGATTCTTTGAATATCTAAAGGGGTCAGAAAATAAAACAATAATCTCAAAAGTGCATGGCATAGCTTTCGAGCTGTCACCACTCGACCAGATGCGCACAGTGGTCCATTGTCCAGCATCGATTGATCGTTTCAATGGCGCTGTTGATCGGACTACTCACAGACCACCCAGGGTTTTAATGGACCAGTAATGCCGTTTAATTGCTGTTTTGATTACCTTTTGATTGCTAAACAGCATTTGGATGTACCCACTTATTGAACAATGAGACGATCGCGGGAATCCGCTGGATACAGAAGGCTCAAAATGTTCCTTCCTGAAAAAGTTGGAGATCTTTGTCCACCAGTGGATACCTTCAAGCTGATGAAAGTGATTATAAACATTCATATCGTGCATGACCTATGAGGCAATGCTTTGTTATAGGTGATGGTTACCACTTAACATCAGGTGGGCCATCTGCTAGTTCCATCAACAAGTTGTTTAATAAAAAATTTATCGGGAATTAATTTGTATCGCTTTTATCTGTTTATGTTTTTATTTTCATAGGAGCGATAGAAATCTTTAAATTTCATTTTTCATTTTTGGGTTTGGTTTGTTGGGGTTCAATTTACGTTATTTGTATGGCCTGTTTACACTTTTTTCTTCAGTAGAAAAAAAATAAAAAATAGTAGTCATTAGCCATTTATTCATAAAAAACGAATTTAATTTTAAAGGGTTTTTACTGGACCGTTAGTGATAGAAAAATGCACCATCAAAATATAAAAAACGTAGTAATTTTTCAGTTTTTTCTACGGCGAGTATTTCTAATCAATGAATTTTATAGTTGATTTCACCCCAATGGTTATTTCAATAAGCAGAGCAAAGGAAACGGCACTCAGCATTTTCCAATAAGACCCGTGAGATGTTGCAGGCAGAATTTAAAGAACCAGGCACTTATAAAAAAACCTAGAAAAGTCAAAACAAATTGCAAAAAAGATACAAATGGTTAGGTTTTTTACATTGCAGTGGTATAAGCATCATACAATTTTAACATAATTAAATTTATAAATTTACTTGATATCTAAGCTACTAGACTTCTAGCTTAGACTTCGACAAACATCGATTTTTTTTAATACAAATAGCTGATGGAACAAGCAGATGGCCCACCTGATGTTAAGTGGTAACCATCACCTATAACATTACCTCGTAAGACACGCACGACAGAAACGTGCCCTACGATGCACTACCTTGCGTCCATCAACTTGAGGCATACAGATGTTATGCCTCATGTGCCTGTAATTACACCGGCAACCACACTCCTCAGACCGAAACACAGCAACGCTGCTTGGCGGCAGAAAAGGCGTGGCGTATATCCTACTAATATTATAAACGCGAAAGTTTGTAAGTATGTATGGATGGATGGATGGATGGATGTTTGTTACTCTTTCACGTAAAAACTACTGAATAGGTTTTAATGAAACTTTACAATTATATAGCTTATACATCAGAATAACACATAGGCTACAATTTATAAAGATATTGTGTGACTAATCCTGCGAAGACGAAGTCGCGGGCACCAGCTTGTGTTTTATATCTTAGAAAAGATCTTTGATAAAAATTCAAGGTAGTCACGATCTGTCCAATAATATTGTGCTGTTGCTTTTTATACTATATTTTTGATTAATAATCTACTTACAACCCAAGCTTTTCTTTGATTCAGGGATTTCTTTTGTACCTTTTCCTTTATTCTCAATTTGACCTAAACCTAAGTAGAAAAAAAATTATACCTGTTTTGCTAGGTATTTCTAAAAGTGACTAGTTTCACACTGAAACTGCGGCGGATATACGGACAGTCTGTTGTTTGGCATTATTAAAATATCTCTGTTGATAATATCGACATTGGCTTTTTAAATTAATATAAAAGGTGTTTTTTTTTCTTATGGAAATTATTTTATTTTAAGTTCGAATTCATGCTGTCATTATTTTTTTGTTTTAATACACAAATTCAGATAAAACCAACACACAGTATTAAAATTAAAGGAAATTAAAACTAAATCAGTAGGTACCTGAGAGGATGTCAACCGTGACTGGGGATCAATAAAACATGCTCATATTCGTGATCACATAAATACGTGTTATAGCTATTTCAATTCCTATCAATCTACACTAATCTACACTAATATTATAAAGAGGAAAGATTTGTATTTTTTGTATTTTTGTATGTAACGAATAGGCTCAAAAACGACTGGTCCGATTTCAAAAATTCTTTCACCATTAGAATGCTACATTATCCCTGAGTAACATAGGATATATTATATTTTCAAAAAAATCAGGGATCCTTACTAAAACTCCAATAATGTAACCCAAGGTGGAAAACAAAAACCTTACATCGCGTGCGCTGCGTAAACTATTGATGATAGAACAAAATAATGTACTACGATTTTGTAGAACACGTCATCTACAAAAAAGAGAAGGGCGCTGCATATGTATGAAATGAGTAGACGCGAGGTTCGAACTCACGGTCTAAGTTTATCCTAAAATGTTCAAAAAATTTATGACCACTCATGCGAAGCTGGGACAGGCCGCTAGTATGATATAAATTACAAGGTCTTGAGCATACCAAGATCATAATTTTCATAATTTGCTGAAATTCCTGCAAGTCTAGGAATAGCGTTTACGGTAAAACCGCACGTAAGCTGGTACACGCAGACCTGTATTTGATGTTAATTCCGCCATGTTTTATTAGGTCATTATATTCAGCGCTAGTTTTTACCCTGGGGTTTACTTACATTTACATTGGCATGTCACTCACAGTTTTTGTGTTTTCAAACACACAGAAAAACATAGGCGAAATACAAAGAACATATTGGTTAGGACAATAAAATCGGTCGTCACTCAGCTTTGTGCTTCTGTTTAGTATAACGTTGGTCTTTTTTTTTTTACAACTACTGATGGAACAAGCAGATGGCCCACCTGATGATAAGTGGTAACCATCACCTATAACAAAGCATTGCCTCGTAAGTCACGCACGATAATAACGTGCCCTACGATGCACTGCCCTGCGTCCATCAACTTGAGGCATACAGATGTTAAGCCTCATGTGCCTGTAATTACACCGGCAACCATACTCTTCATACCGAAACACAGCAACGCTGCTTGGCGGCAGAAAAAGGCGTGGTGGTAGTACTACTTCTCTTAGGTCTCCTGTAACACTGGAGTATTTTATCTTACTGCTTCATTTTTGAGGTGATTATCCAATGTCAGTTGAAGTTTTGTCATATCAATTTAGACCAATCACAGGTCTACGGTCAACTACAAAAAGATGATTGACCAAAACGAGAAGATAAAGTCAAAGTCAAAGTCAAAATGAATTTATTCAATAAAATCACAAGGATCACTTTGAAATGTCTTAAAGCTAGGTGACTCTAGGTGCCAGTTCCACGCGACCAAAGCCTAGAAGAACAGGCAACAAACTTACGGCTTGGTTCCTACCGTTCTTTTGTATGATCCTTTTACAATGTTATAATATAATATATTATTGAAGTTTAGTGAGGCGTAGGCATACAGAAAAAGGTAAACATAATCAAATTTATAAGACAGCACACGCTACGCCTCAAACTAATAATACCTAATGCATAAATACAATCTATTATTTCAGAGAAAAATAAAAATAAAAACACACAATAGTACAGACAACAACAGTACAGACATTGCAGACATGTTAGCTGCCGATGGGCAGAGCGACCGGGACATCGGGCCACGCATTTTTATCAACAATATAGCTATTGAAAGTATAATAAGCTTTCCTTATTAAATTATTCTTAATGTACACTTTAAATTTTCTAATAGGAAGCCCAGTGGTAATGATGATAATGGACGACACTAATTCCCAGCAGTGGGTGGGCATTGTGCTCCACTCCAATATAGGCCTCTTTCACATTTGGGATGTTTGGCGTAGTCACCACGCTTTGGCGTAGTTACAACCAATCTATTTGAGATTGGTGACGGCAGTATCGGTATGTACTTATGAGATGGTGCTGCCTATCTTCTGGTGCGTTCCTTTTCTCACTTATTACCTCATCCATAAGAGGTAATGGAGGAGTCTTATTCTAAGCCGGGACAAGCATGGCTAGTGTGTGACACGGTCTAAAAATGACATTGAAGAAAAAAGTGTTTTTCGCTGGTATAGAAACAAATTGTAAGAGCAAACCAACAAATATTTAGCTTTTAATAGTTTTCGTAGATCCGAGGTAGGTGTAGGTAATCAAGCTATTGATGGTATAATAAGCAACGGATCATAAACAACATTACCTGTGAGTTATAGCTTGCAGCGGAACTGAATTGTTGCTTTTACATGTAGTAACCATGGTTACAGTAGTAAATTAAAGCAAAATTACAAAAAAAATGTCGTGTGGCAGACTTTTTTTTTCTTTTGTTATTCGAATCTGTCTGCACTGTCTAAAATGTATAGCTAGGTATTTATATGGTACTAAGTGATCTAAGGGAATATCTATCGTGCCTGAATGTTTTCTTTCACCGTTTAAGAGCACTTGCATTGCGGACTTCTGTTTTTCAAAGAAAAAAAAATCAACAGTGGCAACTGAATTCCCAGCTTACGATTTACAGAGCTATTTCAACATGATCTAAAACTTTAAATTTTGTCTCTCTTGCACGAGTTTTTTTCTGCTTATAAACAAAAAAGATGCAAATTAAAGTTTCCGATCGGAAAGGTTTTCGAATGTTTTATATTAGCCCTGCAGAAAGCATGGTCACTCTTGGACCCAACACTAGCAGTCTGTTTTTGTGTCCAAGAGTGCCTTCTGCTATGCTATGCTATGTGATATCCATGCATACCATTTAATACGCAATGACTTAAAGTCTTAATTTTTTTACACACTCTCGATCAAAATTTGAGTGATGAGCCCCCAGGTGTCCACCGGGTCCACAACCGCTGGCCTCCCTACATCGGCACGCTAGCTGGCCGTGCGCCAGCCCGTGCTATTGCTTATTCGAATCAATATGCCGGCACACGTGCTAAACGGCCACGCAACAATGGCTAGACGCAATAACGCCGGTTTGATCGGTGCAGAATAAACAGAGCACCTTGATTTGATGCCACGTTGACATGATGTGGCTAGGATATAAAGAGAAACATTGCTAATCGAAGTCTGAAACTAGTAATGGCGTATACGAGGGTAAATGGACTATTGGAAACTAAAACGGGACTTTAAAACCATGCGCGATTATCTAATAAAAGTGAAAATGAAGTCGGTCGATATATTGAAAAGAATTGCCATGAAAAGTTCGTTTATTTTGTTAGGTGTGATTTTCAGTTCAACTTGTGCTTATCTGGGAACAGTATAAATTCATTTCTTATTCAAAGTAGGGTAGGTAGGGGCAGTTTTTACACCTTGTAGCATCTGTTTTTTTTACTGATCACTACAATTTGGGTCTCTCCAAGGCAAAAGTGAGTAGTCTTCTAGACCATTCTGCTTCGTCGTCGTTTACCACCAGGTACCACAAGGACAGTCTTCTAAATTATAAAAAATAGAAAGAACTATTTATAAGCCACACTGCAGGTTTGAAGAGACCTGCTAAGAAGTGTTACTACGTCATAAAACCCGAAAGGAGAAATTCCGTAAATGAATCAAGGTCAACAACTTTAGCTCCCAGAATTTCAACTTTAAGCATTTAAACATTTTTCTCTCATCGCCATACAACTGGACGAAGTTTGTCTGAGTTTTAACAACAAATGTATTGTTAATCACGCATTTCTGTAGACAGGTGCCAACCGACGGCTCAGAATAGCACGGCGTTGAGTTTAGCCATCTTGGATTTTTTAAGCAATATTTTCGTCGTTCTTTTTAACCGATTTAAAAATAGTCCACGGTTTTTTCACTTCAGTCACATCTTTTAAAACTATTGCATTAAACCTAGATGTACTTACAAAAAAATACAACACTATGATAGATTACTGATACCCAGGGGGGCTATCGCCATGTCTTTTAACATTCTTGAAACGTCAATTTCGTACCGGCACCTACCAAATATTACACGTCATCGAGTCTGTTCAACTGCAACCAGATAAAAGAATAGCTGACAAGTTTTTTCGTACTAGATGACGTTTCGTTGTGCCGTGATGGCTTCATGTAACCCGTCGAGTGCCTCAAGTTTCAGACCGCCTATCGGCGGCAGCAATTGGATAAAAATGAAGCGTGTTTAATATAGTGCTGTTCAAGTTATGCGTAAAAAACGAATCTCAACTGCTTTAACCAATATTATTCGTTATAAAAATACACAAGGATATAAAACAAGGTTTCTTTGTTGTTTTGGTAGTCTTACTAGGCCTATTTTATTACACATGTCTGTAATCTTGCAGTTTTTAATTTGAAACTGGAAGATATGTATATTTTGAATTCATAAGCTGCGAAAATAATGGATCGGCATACATTTGCTATCTTTTACAAGTCTAGTCTGATCGTAAGTAGTTTTCGAAGGCAAATAGGTTATTTTTTCATAAAATAGCATTGTCTATTTCAAAAGAATTCAGTATTAATTTTATGTACATATTACATCCATTTATAATTTATTGAAATAAGTATTTGATATCAATAGTCCCGCCTCCAGCCGTATACCACCGTCAAGGGGTTAACCTTCTATCAATTTTGAATTTGGAACACATCAGAAAATACGTTTACATGCATGGTGCGTATGTGTGAGTTCTTGGAAAAGCTGACCAGGTTTATTTGACAGATATTCGTATCGTGAGCTATCTTTATGCGATCAGTGTGGCAATGTTTCTCCATACACTGGACAGATTTTTAGCAGGTCTGTGAAGAGGTACTTTTTTCACAACTGTTTTGTGATTTACTCCGTTTGTAGTTGATTTTTAGTTCAAATAAGTGCTGTGTACTCATAATAAGTTCATATTTTAGGTATGGCGATCAATAAATACCTTTTACTATAGTTTTATAGACAACACTCTTGATTATGAATAAATTTACATTATTTGATAATTAGTCACATTGACGGTCTAGAGAGCGCCTATTCTTAAGATAGTAATAACATTTTTAAATGCTCGCCATTTGTGCCATAAAAGTGTTAAATCTAGCGTTTATAGCGATAAAATTGGAACACTGTCAATTGACACACTTGACTGACAGTAATGACATTAACCCGGCGAAGATTCGTTCCAAAAAGAGCATATCTAGATTGAGGTTGGTCATTATGACCATAATGAAATTACATAATTACTTCATATTTATTTAGCATATTTTTGTACTGAAAAATCTTAACGGTGCCTTAATCCTATAAAAAGATATGATTGTACCGTTATTTAACCTGTATAAAATTACGGCACAGCATAAAATATGATGGAACAGGCAGATGGCCCATCTGATGTTAAGTGGTAACCGTCACTACATTGCCTCGTAAGATAGATCTCTGCTCTGCTCTGCTCTGCGTCCATATACTTGAGGCATACAAATTTATGATTTGAGCCGGAATTGCCCTGAGTAGCCCAAAGTGTCCTGGCGATACGTGGCGGTACAAGATAGTAAAAAGGGGATTGATGCGCCTAACGCGAATCGAGTTCGTTTGTTTTGTATTAAAAAAATGACATATTATTATCCAGTTTGTAATTGTTATGGTAAAAGTGTCAAAAAATATATACGATATAGGTTATTGCTAAGAACGAATAAAACTCACTAAGTTTTATTCGTTCCTGAGCGCTTATTATTACTACTAACACAGTGAAGCTGCGGGCGGCATCTAGTGCGTAATAAGAATGGAACGAAATCATGTTTTAGAACTACTGCCTATCCAACAAATACCATAAATGCCATTTTCCCACTAACCTTCTTATCGAATTCAGCTGAAACGTAATTTGTGACCCGGAAAAGCGTATAGGTTACTTTTTATTTCAATAGATATCACGTGAATGCTTGTATAAAAATAAATCAGCATATTATATCTTTCAGACCCTACAGCAGGGTCGTAATGACCCAAATTTATTCTCGCCAGGTTGGATAAATTTGACATGATGCATTCAAAATCTCTTCTAGCAATAAATAGTTTGTATCATTTTCAAACAATTTAAATACAAGTTTAGAGCCACAAACCTTCTTAAAAAATTTGTTAAGTATCTTTCATAGTTTAAATTTGCCAAACAAAGTGAATTTCATAGACTAAAGGTTTAATATGTACTAAAATCCAAAAACCGCAAATTACCGAAAAATATATGAAAATTTATGTTACCTAGTTTCTGAACGTCACTTGACCTTGAAAAACATGTCAGTGTGTTGCTCACACAGGTCAGCTTTAAGAAAGCTCACGGTACCATATATTAGGCAAACAAGTTAGTTATTTTTGACATTCGCAACTTTTCAGATGACATAATGGCCGGCAACCAAAAGCAAAATGCTCTTTATTCAGTTCTATCACAAGGACCATTTTGGAACTTTCTAAGTAAATATAACGCCAATTCCTCGAGACCATTTGCGATTAGGGCTTACAATCAAATCAAATATTCAAATATGCTCGAATCAATGAGTACCTACTATGTTCTTATTGATGAGCGATAACTTTTCTTGTGAGACTGTTACTTTATATTTTTATTCAGCTTGTTCTATCAGTGGGACAGAAGCCTTTTTTTATACCTACAACTAGCTGATGGAAACCTGGCCCCTGATGTTAAGTGGTAACCATCAGCTATAATCATCATCAGCACTGCCTCGTAAGTCGCTCCCGAGGTGGTCTCATTGTCCCTGCATGGTGGAGCATGGCCTAATAATCAGAAACTTAACCGTACTGAACTACAAAGATTTTTAACTACTTACGTACTGAACTACTTCTACTCGTATATGAAACCAAATTATCGTACAAAATTATGAAGAACTTTCTGACCTTGAACGCACTCATATATCATTTTGTCCCGACAAAAATAGCTTTGTTTGTAACGACTATAAAGGCTTTGTTATGAATACTTATAACTATAATATAATCGGCTGCAAACATACCAAATTTCATGCAGATTGGATAAACGGTTTGAAAGTTATGGCCCGACGAACTTCCATACAAACATAAAATGCGAAATCGCCCAAGTTTATTGTAAGATCTTCGTTCGCTTCGCTCACTCGATCTATAATACCTAATAGTAGGTACTTAATACATATATCTACCTACCAGCCAACTTTAACTTAGTATTATCATCGTAAATTTTATAATCATTATTACTGTTGTTTTAAAGAGTAGTAGAGCTCTTTGTGAAGGGCTCGTCCGGGGAGTACCACCACGCCTTTTTCTGACGGCAAGCAGCGTTGCTGTGTTTCGGTTTGAATAGTGTTGTTGCCGGTGTAATTACAGGCAACACTCAAGTTGATGGATGCAAGGCGTGCATCGTAGGGCACGTTTCTATCGTGCGTGACTTTCGAGGCAATGCTTTGTTAAAGGTGATGGTTATCATTTAACATCGGGTGGGCCATCTGCTTGCTCCATCAGCTAGTTGTATACTAAAAATCAAATAAAAAACATAGAAACGCATTTTTTACTCACATTTCAGCTCTTTTGCCCCTACTGCAAAATCAAAATCAAATAAATACTCTTTTTATTATGACAGTAATATTCGACTCTAATATTTCATAATATACATACCTACTTATGCAACCCTAGATCTGCGAAAAATAAAACCAGCTGTCAATTTGAATTATGTCACTAGTTTGGTAAAAGGGGTGCCAATAATGTACAACCAAGGATTGTACAGCCGAGGAAAACACAGCCCAGAATTGATGTACAATTTGGTCGCGAAATCCATGGCTGTGTAATCCAAGGCTGTACATTCCAAGCCGTACAAATTAAGCACACCTTTGGAAAGCACGACCCGATAAAACGCAGCCAAAATTTTGATGCCAAAACTAAGGCTTTGTTTACACTCGTCAATCACTTACTCACTCACTTGTTGATCCGACTCGGATTGGTTAGGTTATGTTAAAACATATAAATTACGCACGAGGCGAGCGAGCAAAGCGAGCGTGCCGCGGCAGCGGCCGCCGAAGTGCCAGAATTTTATTTTTTTCTAACATTAATCTCTGAATAATTATCTTATTTTATATAATTTTTAATCTGTGCTACTTGCCTATACTTACTGTGTAGTGCATCTAAACAGAGCATAGGCTTTCGACCAATCAGAGCATGGTCACAGAATCCATGGTCGTGCAATCCTGGCTGTACAATCCCGACTGTGCTGGGAAAGCACAGCCTGGAAAACACGGCCCGGATTTCATGTACATTTTGTACATGGAATCCGGGCCGTGTTTTCCAGGCTGTGCTTTCCGGGTTGTACATTTTCGGGCTGTGTAATACTTGGTCGTAAATTAACCGGACCCTGGTAAAAGCATCTCAAATAATGTAAAAATTTTAAGAATTGTTTACTATTAATTTTATCTTATAGTCTTTTTTTGAGCCATCCTTTTGCCCATTCTAAGGAAAAGTCGCTACACCACAAGTACTCGCAATCTTTGTATTTCAAAGCTATGCTCAAACGGCGGAAAATATGGAAAATATATGTGGTGATGAGAACCCATTAATTTGTTGATCTCTGGGTTCAATATTTCGCCTTCATAGTAATAACAACCTCTTGTGTAACAATCTGCTTTACGTAAAGTAAGTACAGGTACGATTACTTCTTCTATAAATATATTTTATTACAGGATATATCCAGGTTACGTTCAGCAATGGATAATGATGAGCCAATAAGAAACGCTGCACACACACACCTGATACACAGCACCGAAAACAAGATTGTTAGCACCAGGCAACTGCAATGGGACTTCTGAATGATTGAATGAGTACTTGCGTTGCTTGCACAGAATATTAGATATTTTTGTTCTACTAAACTAAGCTAAGCGAATTATGTCAATAAAAAAACTCAATGTTTGAAAAATTGTGTTGAAGTGTTTTTTATACTCAATAAATTATCGATGACGTACTCGTATCAATTAATTAGGCATTTTATTTTGTAACCAATTCATGCTCATGCTTCGACATGCTTCTCAGTGTTCGAGCTTGTATGGTAAGATTTCTGAAGTCTGAAAATCTGATCGAATTTATTCAGTAGCTAGGTGTGGCTTGGATTTTTCTACTTAAATTGATTCATATTTAAATCCTGAAATCATATAAGTTTTGTTTCAGCTGAAGAAAGAGACTGCTACATTTTATAGTGCCTTGTAAATTAGGATAGTTTATTTGAAGCAAACAACACAAAAACTGCGGTCACTATTTTAACAATTACCTACCACAGAGAGGTCCACAAACATTTAATACCTTTCTGTCGCAATAACACATCTATCGCTACAAGAAAGGCTGAGTTTTACAAATTCAATTTCTATATCCATCCGACATTCCTCCATATCATCGATAACGAAAGTGTGTCTGTAGGTATGTCTGTTTGTATTTTATGCTTTAACCTACAGATATCTTGAATCCCGAGGGTGGATGCTTTATTTCATGATCTAATACGTACATTTTAAACATTTAAATACAAGACGCTCATACGTTCACTTACATCTATGGTTTTTTTTTATAAATTTAATGAGTGATTATATTATTTATTTTATACTTGATCGAGGCCTATACTTTTACTTTTGATTTATACTTGACTTTTTTTTCCATCATCATCATCATCATCATCATCATCATCATCATCAGCCCAAACAAGTCAACTGCTGGACATAGGCCTAAACATTTCCAGCAAAAACGATTCCAAGCCCTCTCCATCCACCGTCTTCCCGCGATCCTAACAATGTCGTCAGTCCATCGGGTAGGAGGGCATCCCACGCTTCATTTTCCTGTTCGTGGTTGCCTTTTGAGAACCTTTATTTCCCAGCGGTTATCAGTTCTTCGAGTTAAATGACCTGCCCATTGCCACTTCAACTTGCTGATTCTGCGGATTTACTAATTTCTGATTCCATTCCGTAGTGAAACTCCTCTCTCCATAACCCGTTGTGCGACTTTGAGCTTGTTGATGATCCCAATAGTAGGCGACCACGTCTCAGTTCCATAAGTCATCACTGGCAACACACACTGGTTGAAGACTTTCGTCTTGAGAGCCTCAGCGGTATCTGTGACGAGATTATGTGGCGTAACTTCCCGAACGCTGCCCATCCGAGTTGGATTCGTCGGCTGACCTCTTTATCGAAGTTGGACCTACCTAGTTGGATCGTCTGACCCAGATAAAACATAGTGGTCTTTTTTTTGTAATAGGTAATTTAAGAAGGTACTTAATTCTCATAATATGGTGACAGCGATCTGGTCTGATAATGGAGTCAAGGTCTGTTCAATGGAACTCTTCAATAAATATTCCAATAGAGTAGAAACTTGGATACCATAGTTAGAAAGCGGTAGTCAGAAGCAAGTCCAAATATAATATATGGATTTGCCTCTGACAACCACTTTCGAAGCCTTCGTATCGCATTACGAGATCTCATACAGTTCGTGGCTAACCACTAGTATTTTGTGAATCTAAAATAGTGACAGCTTGATGATTCTGCGATGGAGCCTAGTAATGTTGAACGGAATAAATTGGCCTATTGAACCGAAACTTAGTTAGCATATCGTTATTTTTTTGGTAGGGGTAGTCAGAGCAGAGCACCCCTAAAAAAAAGTAAACTGCAAAATACTACGTGGGTTATTTATTATTGATACAGAATTAAGTGACTGAGTATCTCGAACAAGTGACTGAAGTTGTTTGAGTAAGCAAGCTGAAGTGATTGAATAGGATATTTAATAAATGTAATAGTTACAGAACCAAATCTTATGTTTAAATTTAGTTTTAAGTTTTAGTAAATTATTGGGAGCGGATGAAGTCGCGGGTAGCAACTAGTCTGATTATAATAATTATTCAGTTGACAGATCTTACAGCGGCTTTGCATATGGCTAAGTTTAGTGGACTACAAATTGAAAAATAATAATAATTGGACGTCATATCCCCCAAATTGTTCACATGCGCACTGGAAGATTTGTTTAAGACGCTGAGCTGGACCGGAATGGGCATCAACATTAACGGCAAATACATCTTGCACTTACGATTTGCTGATGATATGGTCGTATTGGCAGAATCGTTGCAGGACGTACAACAGATGCTGAACAGCCTAGCTGCTGCCTCACGACGGATTGGCCTGGGTATGAACTTAGATAAAACTAAGATCATGATCAATGATCGCATTACCCCAGAGCCAATTACTGTCGGCGGAATGCTTCTCGAAATAAGAAATACAACGATTTGATAGATTGCAAATAAGAACCTTCGGAAGCTGCCGGCAACGTAGAATTCCACATCACTAAACAGCTCACAACAGTCAATTTGAGATAACGCTAGTTTACCCAAATAGATAATATCTGCAATTTCACGACGTTTCACTAGTGGGTAAGCGATGGTATACGAGATTTTAGATTTTTCGAATATGAGAGAGCTATTACGTACAATAACTTAAATAAGGAAAGTTTACTATACTTCAGTTAGCTATATTAGTGATAAAAGTGCGTGAGCCGATATCCCGTTCGCTCTACCCAGCTAACATGTCTGCAATGTCTGTACTATTGTGTTTTTTTTCTCTACTTTAATAAATTGTTTGTATGCATTAGGTATAATTCGTTTGAATCGTAGCGTGTATTGTTTTATGAATTTGTTTACCTTTACCTTTTTTTGTTATGCCTACGACTCACTAAATTCGATTGTCACCATACTGGAGCTTCAATATTGCATAATAATACCTTGTAACTAGGATCAGACAAAAGAGAGGTAAGCCGTCAAGCCGTAAGTTTGTTGCCTGTTCTTCTAGGCTTTAGTTTCGTGGAACTGGCACCTAGAGTCACCTAGCTTTAAGACGTTTCAAAGTAATCCTTGTGATTTTATTGAATAAATATCTTTTGACTTTGACTTTGCCTTTATCCTCGAAATTCACCAGATCTACTAAGTTAATTTGCAAGATAATTTACTTAGTACATAAATCTCGAGCGAAAATGCTACTGTCTAAATTTAGTGAACAGAGCTTAGCCATGTGTAAACCCGCGGAGAGAGTCGTTTATTCTTTTTCTTCTCCTTGATAAATAAAATCGAAAATTACCGAAAAAAAAGGTTAGAGATGTCAAAAAAGTTAAGTAGATGTCCAGAGAGAACAACACTATGTCAGCTAATCTACGCATGTGTGTGTTAGAGGTCAACTTATACAAGCCAGTTTAGCTCAGCATTGTTTGCAAGACTGTTTTCACAACTGCTAATATTGACAGTAAAAATTTAGAGCTGACGATAGGGCCCCTGCCTCCTATCCAATGAATATAATAATAATATTTATGCAAAAGTTACCATGTTTGGATGTTTGTGCTCAATCATGCCCTCAACGCTGAACCTATCGGTATTAAACTTATAAAAAATATAGTTTGTAACCTGGTTTAGCAAGTAAGCTACTTTTAATCCCGAAAATTACCGGAAACGGGGAAGAAAGGATGAACGAAACCGCCTTATACATTTATTTTAGGAATCAAATTCAAAATTCAATTTTTTTTTTTTTTTTTTTTTCATTTAGCCCGCAGCATAAATCACTACTAAAATGCGATTTATGCTGCGGGCGACAGTTAGCATATTTTAAAATTAACACAAAAAATCCAGCTTATATATATATATATACAATTTTAATAAATTAAAAAAAAGATTGTAGTTGCTTATAATATATGCAAATATCAACACTTAATTATTCCATCTCTTAATTTCTTCTATCGTGTACCCATGAAAACAGCAAGGCGGCTACACCCATTCTCTGCTAATAAAAATACGATCGACGAAAGATATCATTAAGGATCGTAAAAATATGATTTTGAATCACCTACAAAATAACTAAGCCATTTTCGAGGTCGTAAATTACGACCAATAACGTCTGTCCAGTGTACAATCAGTCTGGTTATTTTAACCCGTAAACCTAGAAAAAAACTTATGGAAAAATAAACAATAATAACAATAACCTGTTAAAATCTTTTGACATGATTTTCTGTCAGCAATACGATTTCTTCAACACTTGATTTCTTTATGTAAATAGAAGAAGAGCCAGCGGTCCTTTAAGATAATTTCATAAAATAAGTTTTTGGTCTATCAGACTTTTTGACCACTTAAAACATAAAATAATGAAAGTTTACAGCGATCAGTAAGAAGAATTACATAAAAAAAGATGGGCTCTTAACCCCAGGCACGGTAGACATATCATCATCTCGAAAAGGGTAATCAGAGGCACGTCTAAACATTAAGTTTGGCACATGCCCACCTTTTGCAGTTTGTTGGTATTCCAAACGTTACACGAATATTTATGTCAATTGAAAGTTCATAAACCGATCTTGCAATGTAAAAGTATAGGTGTGATAACCATTTGATTCCCTGCCAAAAGATTAGGGATCGGTAGAAAGTCTCGTGGGCGTTATGAATGGACGAACTCCGAGGGTTCACACGGAACCCGCTTCAGCTAATAACCATTAAGAAAGACTTTGTTGATTTTTCAGATCAAAATAATGAGCTGGAAATGCAATTAAAGACTGAAAGTAGGTGAAAGAGTTTTATAATAGAAACTTGTAAACTGTGGTAGTTTTCGTTAAAACTATATTATTTGTTATATAATATTTCGGTCATATAGCTCGAAGAGCTGACAACCGCTGGGGAATAAAAGTTCTCGAATGGCGATCGCGAACTGGAACCGGCTGGATCGACGACATCGTGAGGAAGTCGGTGGATAAGGAGGGCTCAGAATCATTCTTCCTGGAAATGGGAGGTTATGTCCAGCAATGGACTTCATCAGGCATGATGATGATAATAATTGTGAAACTCTTATGTTTTTTTAATGATGTACTTATAAAAGGTACAAACGTGAAATACTAAACAACATTATTAAAAATGAATGAATTTAAATAAAAAAAATGTTGTAGAATACAGGTAAAAGCAGTGAAATACAAAAATAAACAAATCGTAGCCACTTTTATTTCAAAAGTTTCAAAATGAACCGCGTCTTCTAATTAATTACTAGTCACCCAATTTCGCGGGCTGTCAAACAAAGTAACGAGTCAAAAGAGTTCATACGTGGGCAGATTAAAAAGTAAAAACTAGCTGGAAAAACCACAGTGTCATTTACATTTCTGCGCTCGTTCGAACATCCCACACCATTGCGTCATAATCCCAGCAATAGAATGCAAACTTTTAAAATGATCGTTCGATCACGTTCTATGAATAAATGCAATACGTACGTTTTTTTATCATGTCGAGGTATAGCTACGCATGTTATTCCTCTCGGTAAGACTTTTATTTTTGTTTTTATGAAACGGAAATGATCGGATGGTCAAATGCAAATTTTTCGTCGGTGTGGCGTTTTGTTTTTGTAGCTGTCTCTATGAATTACTTACCCCGTTTTAATTATATTTTGATATCACAAGTGTCTCAAAGATAGATGAATGTATGTGCCAGTTTCAGGCGACCAAGCCTAGAAGAATAGGTTACTTCTTCCTGTCGTGTCACTAGTTTCTTTCGAAACAGTGTGGTACGAGTAAGGCTTGGTACCTACCGTTTTTTATATGATCTTTATTACAATATAATAATGATCAAGATCATAATGATTGATCATAATGAACGCTTGACTTGAAACTATAGTATTGTTTATAGAATTGAAAATAAAGTCAGCGTCGCCATCACTTCAAATAAACTGCTGAAATAAATATAAAGGAGGCATAAGCCTAGAGATTGGAGACGAGAAACTGGAGATAGTTGATCATTACGTGTACTTAGGACATGTTCTTTCTTTTAGCAAGAAGCATAAAGAAATCTCCAGGAGAATTCAGCTCGGATGGGCAGCGTTTGGTAAACTGGAAGATTTCTTCAGATCAAGAAGGATCCCACAGTGCCTGAAAACGCGTCTCTATAATCAGTGTGTCCTGCCAACTATGACATTCGGTGCCGAGACATGGACGCTCACTAAGGAAACTGTGCACCAAGTACGAGTTGCACAAAGGGCCATGGAGCGAGCCATGCTTGGCATAAACCTTTTAGATCGAGTGCGCGGAGACAGGGCGGTAAATCTCAAGTGGAGTTGGGCAGGACACATGGTTAGACGCGGTGATGGCCTGTGGAGCAAAGCCTTGACCATGTGGTGGCCAAAGTCAGGTTAAAGAAGTTAAGGGCGTCTGAAATTGGATGGGTCGACGACATCGTGAAGATCGCAGGAAACACCTGGACCAGAGACGCACAGGACAGAGGAGGCAGGCAAAACATGAGGGAGGCCTATACCCAGCAGTGGGTGATACCAGGCTGAGATGATGGTCTGGAGACTGTTGATTAAATGATAAATAATTGGTGCTAAACTAAAACAATCCAAAAAATTACTCATTTATGATAGATGATTATCCCCCGTATCCACGTCCAATATCCATCTGTAGATCACAAGTTTATTTATACAAGGTGTTCCTTAAGTTGTGTATTGAAACTTCAGGGGGCTAAAGTACCCATCAATATGAACAACTTTTTCTAAAGAACCAACACTGTGAACGCGAAAAAAAAAACAGCTGTTTCATACATTTTAGCCTGGTAGGTATTGAACTTTTGTATGAAACAGCTGTTTTTTTTTTCGCGTTCACAGTGTTGGTTCCTTGGAAAAAGTTGTTCATATTGATGGGTACTTTAGCCCCCTGAAGTTTCCATACACAACTTAAGGAACACCTTGTATACATATAAAACTATAGAGGACTTCAACAGACAAGTTTCCGAGAAGAAATCTCATTCCACCTGCAGACGGCCACTGACAGACAGACAGACAAGATCTCGTTAAGATGTCGCCGTGCGTCCGACAACTCGGGATTGGCTATTATTGCGCAGCCATCGAATGCTATCAGTTTTCTTTTTAAAATTGACTTTTGAGTTATACTTTTTGCAGTCACTTTCAAATGTGTGCTTATTTAACTTTTTTAAAAGGAAATAAAAAAACTTTTTTTTCAAACTTATTAAACTTTCAATTTAATAGATACATAATCCAAATCGCAGGTAGATAACTGACCATTACTGCAGGTATTTCTGTGATAACTATGCATAGCCTAGGCCTAGTTGTCAGTATATTCACCCTAGGCTGAAGGAGAGGCTTATATTTTATTTTCATCGTTTTTAGGTTCAATTATTTTGTTCCAAATAATAAAACATAATGGTATAATTAAACAATTTTAGTTTTTTTTATGTTAGAGACAGACAAACGCGTTTACAGCCTACCTGATGTTAAGTGGTGACCGCTTAGCCCATAGACACCAACACCACTAGGGGTGTTGTCGTTTCGTTGCCTGCCCTGAAGGACTTTATTACCCGAGTGCCGAAAGCCAACGGGCTATTTTACGTTACTTTAATTCTAAAATTCAACTACCAATTGACGGTTATTTCTCGACAATTCTCCGTAAAATCCAAACAAAGATCCTAAACTGTAAGTTTTTATTTAGAACAGAGCTATATATAGGCGTGTATGTGGGTAACCGTCGCCGCTCGCTGCGTGTACCTGGCGGCTATTTCTATTTATGGAGGTAACCGATCGAGAGAAATAACTGACTTTTAACCGGGAAACAATGCTTTAGTTGCGGTCAAACTGATGTCATAGTCAAAGCCAAACGGCATTTGTACAATTTAAACACAACAACTTCAAAGTCAAAAGGTATTTATTCAATAAAATTAAAAGGATCACTTAGAGACCTCTTAAAACTAGGATTTAGGTGCCAGTTCCACGCGACCAAAGCCTTGAAGAACAGGCAACAAACTTACGGACTACGGACTTTGATGTGACAACTTAGAAGCACGGTAGATATCCATTCCAATTAGCTCTTCGTATCAATTACGAACTTAAGATTCTTTGGTTTATTTATTTATTTAATTGAAGAACAATAAACACTAATTTGAAGAAAATTCAGTCAAAAATCAATTGGTAGTAGCTTTTACTTCGGTGCTGCAGATTGCGGGTTCGATTCTCATCGCGACATTTGTGCATTTTCTAAAATAATTAATTTAAAATGCATTCGGTAATTATCTATACGGTAATAAACATTTAAAAAAGTTCAGTTACCACCGTTAAAGATTTCAATCGTCTAAGCCACCGCCTCATTTGCACCGTAAACCCCATAACCCTACAATTTTCATTAAATTTATTTACACAAGCGCAATTAAAGGCGCCCATTCACTTCTGTTTACACATTCAGGCCCGTTCTAACCTGTTTACACGTTTATTCACATGTATTCAGTTTACGCGATAAACCAGGTGTTCAAAAGGTAGGGTAATGTGCAGTAACAGCGCATAAATTTTGTTTTAGAATCTATGTCAAAAGGAATGGCTAATGCGCATTTCATTGTGGAATAGATTTATAGCAGGAGTTGCCAGCTACAAATATTTAAAGTACCTGTACTACAGTTATTTATCGTCACTGTGTAATTTTAGGACGAATGCAATGGGACTTTGTATAACGGTAAACTTAAATAACTTCTTCTAAAAATAAATGCTTCTTACTATGGAACAACTCCTAAACAAAGTGTTCGTGCGCCAATGAGTTTTTCTGTTCTCTCAAACGGTGAAGGAAAACATCGTGAGAAAACCGGCATGTCGTAAAAAGTTAAAACATGGTGTCAAGTGCTCGAAAAGAGCCAGTTAGTTGTGCCTTTCATCACACTGTTTCGAAAGAAACTAATAACACGACAGGAAGACTGTCTCCTGAAGTAATATAAGCTCATGAATTACTGTATGAGAGTAAATTCTGAGCTCAACAATCGATCTTCAAAGAGATGGGGATAGGTTTCCATCATCACCTCACATGACTGACAGATGAGGATAATATCGCTTTTACATTGGCAAGTTTAGTTGGCGCGACTTTGAAGCAACTTTTTGTCGAATAAAACATTAGCGATGTAAAAAATAAGGTGTGCCAAGGTTACTTAAAGACTAACCGACGTTTTTTTTATTGAAAGCATTAGTTGGCACTAAATATAACAATGTTAAAATAGAATAATACATTATTAATTTTACAAGAAACAGGGGGAAACAGAATACAGGCGAAAATACAGCCACTTTGTGTTTTTTTTTATGGAAATAGTTAGGAAACATACAAATTGTTCACCTGATGTTGATTGTTTATCTTTGCCTGAAACAATTGCATTGCATCTCAGAGCACGAGTTCTACTATTATAATTCGTTTTATAAGTTCATAAGGCTACCTAATAAACGGTTAGTATTAACAATATTTTGTGTTCTGTATATTTTTTTACTCATGGTAAGTTTTCAACTGCCACAAAGTAATATAAGTGTATAATCACATAAGTGAAATTTCCGCACCTTCGCATCAAGAGGCGCCGTCTACCGGCCAGACATAACACTCATCAACGCCTGAAATAAAGCACTTAAACCGACATTTATCACAAACACAGCTTTAGGGTATCGCTCGTAGACTGACCTGAATCGCTGAAAAATTACATTCACTGGTTTGTACATTAGTAGCGGATGTGTAGTTGGCCTTAATTATTAGAAATAATACGAACGTGTGTTTCAAAATGGGGACAACCTGTCTTTTCTTTCAATATTTTTTTCAATAATATTAAATCAAGTTCTGACCGATATACAACGACTAATACATGCACATACAGCCTCCAGAATTTGATCCCCAGGCACGGTAGATATCCCCGTGAGCTTACTAAGATCTTGTACCAAATACCAATTCAAGATTATTTTGAGGAAGTGTAAGGGGAACAGTCAGAGGTAGGTCCAAATATAACATTTGGCATATTCCGCGCGTTTTTCCAAATTTTGTGACTACCGTATGAAAACAAAGTCTACTTAAACAATGTCACGAGTCCGAAGTATTTAAAGACCTTTCTTTGCTGAACCTTCTTTGGAACTGATCACATAAAAAATCCTCCGTTCAGGTATACAAATCGGTCATAAAACGTTGCCAAATTACTAACATCAATTTCTGTATACTAAAAATAAAGTTTATGCTATGTACGTAAAACTCAGATTCATTTGCGTCTAATTAAAAAACAGACTACACTTACCACGAACAATAAACATAGGTAAACTAGTTTTTATTCCATTGTGCGATCCAAAACCAACATTTCGGAAAAAAGTGAAAACAAACGCACGGCGTATTCGCTAGAGATTAGTTCAACACTCGAAATAGACTCTTTGTAATCGTAACCTGGGATTTTATTTGGCTATGTCACTTTAATTTAAAAAAAAATACCGAGAAAAGTTTTCGTTTTGTTACGATTCACAATTTAAATAAATTAATATATATATGAGGACATTTCACACAGGTATAATTCATGTAGGTTTTCCATCACACCATAATTTATTACTATAACCATAAATATTGTTTGTACTAGGAATTTTTGATCAAGTTATTTTCTGATTAGAAGAATATTTTATAAAAAAAACTTAAATTATAATTTCGTTTTTAATGTCAAATTTAGTTTGTTGCGAAAGTAGTCGGCATGTGAAGAAAATGCTTCTACTTGCAAAAATACTCTTGGAAACTGCTATTTTATTTTAACAACTTCTACATTTTAATTACAACAGGACATTTACAATGTATGTGAAGTGGAATGGCACATCAGTTACACTGAGAAAAATAACCTTCCGATAAAGAGAAGGTAACACCCACGAAGTTGACTCAGTTGGAATTTTTCCTGCCTTTACGAATGGAAAGTTTTTCCTTCCAAATTTTACTTCGTATACTGTCCTTCCATATCTAACCTTCCAAAAGCTAAGGTAAATTTCCACTCAATCAAATTACCTTCTGAGTTACCGTGTGAGTCGACTAAGAAGGAATGTTTTGGAAGGTAAAAAAAAAGAATCACTTTTCCTTCCATTTCATTACCTTCCGGTTCATTTCCTTCCAGGTAACCGTGTGAGTCGACTAAGAAGGAATGTTTTGGAAGGAAAAAAAGAATCACTTTTCCTTCCATTTCATTACCTTCCAATTTATTACCTTCCAGGTAACCGTGTGAGTCGACTAGGAAGGAATGTTTTGGAAGGTAAAAAAAGAATCACTTTTCCTTTCATTTCATTACCTTCCATTTTATTACCTTCCAGGTAACCGTGTGAGTCGACTAGGAAGGAATGTTTTGGAAGGTAACAAACTGGACGGTAAATAAAAAATATTTTTCCTTCCATATTAATTACCTGCCAATTCTACCTACCAAATGAGGTGGATTTACAAGGAAGGATATTGATAAATTTTCCTTCCAATTACCGATTTACCTACCTACAAAGAAGGAAAAATATGGTAGGTTGTCTGCGTTCTCCTATCATTTCAGATGGTTTTTCCTTCCGATGCTTGTAAAAGTATGGTGTGTATACCGGAAGTTCCTTCAATCTCAGTTGGTTTTACCCTCTGAAGTTCAGAGATTTACCTTCTGGTGCCTGAATTACCTACCTATTACGGAGGAAAAGTACGGTGGGTATACCAGATTTTCCTTCCATCTTAGATGATTTTACCCTCTGAAGTTCAGAGATTTACCTTCTGGTGCCTGAATTACCTACCTATTACGGAGGAAAAGTACGGTGGGTATACCAGATTTTCCTTCCATCTTAGATGATTTTACCCTCTGAAGTTCAGAGATTTACCTTCTGATGCCTGAATTACCTACCTATTACGGAGGAAAAGTCCGGTGGGTATACCAGATTTTCCTTCCATCTTAGATGATTTTACCCTCTGAAGTTCAGAGATTTACCTTCTGGTGCCTGAATTACCTACCTATTACGGAGGAAAAGTACGGTGGGTATACCAGATTTTCCTTCCATCTTAGATGATTTTACCCTCTGAAGTTCAGAGATTTACCTTCTGATGCCTGAATTACCTACCTATTACGGAGGAAAAGTACGGTGGGTATACCAGATTTTCCTTCCATCTTAGATGATTTTACCCTCTGAAGTTCAGAGATTTACCTTCTGGTGCCTGAATTACCTACCTATTACGGAGGAAAAGTACGGTGGGTATACCAGATTTTCCTTCCATCTTAGATGATTTTACCCTCTGAAGTTCAGAGATTTACCTTCTGATGCCTGAATTACCTACCTATTACGGAGGAAAAGTCCGGTGGGTATACCAGATTTTCCTTCCATCTTAGATGATTTTACCCTCTGAAGTTCAGAGATTTACCTTCTGGTGCCTGAATTACCTACCTATTACGGAGGAAAAGTACGGTGGGTATACCAGATTTTCCTTCCATCTTAGATGATTTTACCCTCTGAAGTTCAGAGATTTACCTTCTGATGCCTGAATTACCTACCTATTACGGAGGAAAAGTACGGTGGGTATACCAGATTTTCCTTCCATCTTAGATGATTTTACCCTCTGAAGTTCAGAGATTTACCTTCTGGTGCCTGAATTACCTACCTATTACGGAGGAAAAGTACGGTGGGTATACCAGATTTTCCTTCCATCTTAGATGATTTTACCCTCTGAAGTTCAGAGATTTACCTTCTGATGCCTGAATTACCTACCTATTACGGAGGAAAAGTACGGTGGGTATACCAGATTTTCCTTCCATCTTAGATGATTTTACCCTCTGAAGTTCAGAGATTTACCTTCTGATGCCTGAATTACCTACCTATTACGGAGGAAAAGTACGGTGGGTATACCAGAAGTTCCTTCCATCTCAGATGATTGTACCGCCTGAAGTTTGAAGATTTACCTTCTGATGCCTGAATTACCTACCTATGACGTAGGAAAAGTACGGTGGGTGTACCAGATTTTCCATCCATCTCAGATGATTGTACCGCCTGAAGCTTGAAGATTTACCTTCTGATGCCTGAATTACCTACCTATGACGTAGGAAAAGTACGGTGGGTGTACCAGATTTTCCTTCCATCTCAGATGATTGTACCGCCTGAAGCTTGAAGATTTACCTTCTGATGCCTGAATTACCTACCTATGACGTAGGAAAAGTACGGTGGGTATACCAGAAGTTCCTTCCATCTCAGATGATTATACCACCTGAAGTTTGAAGATTTACCTTCTGATGCCTGAATTACCTACCTATGACGCAGGAAAAGTACACTGGGTATACCAGCATTTTCCATCCATCTCGGATGATTTTACCATCAGATGTTCAGAGATTTACCTCCCAATTCTTGAATAACCTTTCTACGGTGGTCATATTTGACAACGTCGTAAGAAGGTAATTCAAGCATATTTGGAGGCAAATGTCTGAATATACGGCGGTGAAATCATCTGAGACGGATTGAAATGCTAGTACACCCACTGTACTTTTCCTCGGTCGTAGGTAGGTAATTCAGGCATCAGAAACCAAATCTTCAAACTTCAGGCGGTACAATCATCTAAGATGGAAAGAAAATGCTGGTGTACCCCGTGTACTTTTCCTCGGTCGTAGGTATAGGTAATTCAGGCATCAGAAACCAAATCTTCAAACTTCAGGCGGTACAATCATCTAAGATGGAAAGAAAATGCTGGTGTACCCCGTGTACTTTTCCTCGGTCGTAGGTATAGGTAATTCAGGCATCAGAAACCAAATCTTCAAACTTCAGGCGGTACAATCATCTAAGATGGAAAGAAAATGCTGGTGTACCCCGTGTACTTTTCCTCGGTCGTAGGTATAGGTAATTCAGGCATCAGAAACCAAATCTTCAAACTTCAGGCGGTACAATCATCTAAGATGGAAAGAAAATGCTGGTATACCCCGTGTACTTTTCCTCGGTCGTAGGTAGGTAATTCAGGCATCAGAAAACAAATCTTTAAACTTTAGACGGTACAACCATCTGAAATGGAAGAAAAATGTTAGGATACTCACGGTACTTTTTTTTCATCGCAAGGTATTGAGGTATCGAACGGAAAAACTCAGTTATTTCTCCTCGTCATAAATAGGTTATTCAAGCTACTTCGAGCCTTTACTCTCCGAGTTTTGAGACAGTAAAAACTTCTGTAATTAAGAAACATGAAGATTAATAAAACACAGGTATCGAAAAAATATAGATCAAATATATTGAATTAAAGTAGGTACTATCCGATTAATATTAATTAAACAAAAAATTAGATAAATTAATAAATTAAACACAAAGAACAAATAACTTGAAATACAAAAACACTCAATAATATTGTTAGATAGACAGACAGTAATGCAACAAAAACCCTGCCCGAGTACAAAGTATATAAAATTATAAAATCTGTAGATTTATTCTGAATAAAAATTCAATATTCAATAATTAGTTAAAAGATATTTTACTATTTAAAGAATTCAATAGTTATTATTGGATCGAGCAGGTGTTTCTTGTTGCACATTGTAGCAATTATGGTAAAAAAAGCTATCACAAGAAACATTATTTTTAACGTTTGTTTTAGTAATGCAAATAGCATAAAGCATAATGTTATACAGTTTCAATTAAACTTATGGAGGCAAAAACAAATGCCAAGACAATACTTTAAGTGTATTTCAAAGAAAGTATCTGATAATTATAAATCAACCAAACAAACACAAAGAAAACACATACAAAAAGTTCGAATACAGTTAGTAAAAGTAAAAAATCTAGAAAAGTATCAAATAACAAATACAAGTATCAAAGTACCTGATAATTATTTAACAAACAAACACAAAGAATTCAAATCACATATAAAAAGTTCAAATAAAGTCAATAATACTTAGACAGTATGCAGCAAAAACCCTTGCTATTAGAATTAATTGTTATTTGTTTATTAATAGAATGGATTTCTTGTCAATAATGACATACCACCCGCCATGAGAGGTAGTTTTCTCCTTCTCGCTCGCACATTTCAACCTTTTGATAGATAACACTGATAATACTTTTATGATTTTACTTGGAATTAATATGATTGGAGTAAGAAATTATGTTCTTAGGATTTATGTTGCACACGGTATAAGAGGCTTAATTAAATTAATAGAAAGAATTTCTTACAATGACATACCACCAGCTATGAGGGGGTAATTTTGTCAGAACATTTGGTTTTAAAAAACCTAGATCGTTGTAAGACAAATACTTTTTAACGTTCGTCTTACTTACACAATAAGCACAAACGTGAAAATCATAAAAAAGTGTATCAAATGCCAGACCCCCAAAAATTACTTGCTTCGTATTATCATCATAATATATGTCAGAAATTTGTACAAAATCCGGTTCGCCACTGCTCATATCAATATCTAACGCTAAGATTTGGTTAGGTGTGTACCTTATACCATTAAGGGTAATAAAGTTAAAAGAAATAAAATTCGAGTTAGGTGCTATTAGGAACTGGCTTGATAAAATTCCGTGTGTCGCAACGTCACAATCTTTATGGAAAGAAGAAGGTTCTACATCGGTGACGATTTCATTTTTCAGGAATAAGTGATTCAATTGCAGCTGTTGTTTAATAGCAAGAGTTTTAGGCAAATTAATTCTATTAGATGATGCTCTTGCACAAATTTTTGAAATTTTATGTTTAGCCTCATATCTCATGGACCACAAATTATGAAGAGGACCTAATTTTTCCATGACACCTGCATAATGTAATAAATGATGGAATTTGGGTTTTAAATGCGAGTCACTCAGAAAAATATACAACTTGTTGAAATCATTCACTGTATCTCTAATTTCATCACAAATCTCTGGATAAACAGCTTCGGTCATGGACAAGTCTAACAGTTTTCGGAGTAGCAAATAAAGCGTCCAATGTTGGTCTTCATATGGGACTTTATGAGAAACAAAACATGGAAAGTATCTGATAAAATTAGAAGCTTCCATAGCAGACATTTTCCACTTCACAATGTGTCCAGATTCTTTACATAACTGTGGTGGTTTGCAGTTTGAGTCTGGACCATATTTAAAAAAAGCTATACGATTGTTTAATTCCTCTAAAGTGAAGTATTTTTTACAAAGTAAACCCTTCAGTACGTCTTTCATTGCATAACGTACCACCCCTTCTAATATGTCATGCATAAGATCTACAGACGCTTGTTTAAACATGTCAAAACCTTCTACTTGTTTCCATAGAGATTCTTCTTTTATACCAGTTTCACTAGGATTTTG
Organism: Chloroclysta siterata; assembly: GCA_932294275.1. NCBI lineage: Eukaryota > Metazoa > Arthropoda > Insecta > Lepidoptera > Geometridae > Chloroclysta > Chloroclysta siterata. The sequence goes on from OW028595.1 coordinate 9,091,843, forward strand.
TAGATTTAAATCCGATACATAGTTACTTTCATTTCGGAGTAAGGATAGTTCCTCACTGCACATTTTCTTTATTTCAGTTTTATGAGTTCGACAGAATCGGCACGGATAATTAGCTGTGAAATTTTCTACAAATCCTAAAATAGAATGCAGGCCAAGGTTGTCACCGATTAAAGATGCTAATTGAAATTTGATAAGACCTTTAAAATATCCAGGCACATTTATATCAATACCAGTATCAGCCAAGAAATTTAGTTCATCGATTACTTTATGAAAACAATTGAAATTTCCACCATCCCGTGTTCGATCTGACGCATAAAATAGAGCGAAGAGAAAAATATATTTCAACTGTGACGCTAAATTTGGAGGTAAACACGCTATTGATGCATAAACTGCACCTAATTTATGAATGCCAGCATGTGAGCCAAGAGGATTACCAGTTTCATAATCGTCGTAATATACAAATAGCGGAAATATCTTGACATTAGCTTCGAGCGATTGAATTTTATTCAACCAAACAGAGGTACGAACAACGTTTGTAACTACTTTTGAACGTAAGCATTGGTCAACATATTCGTCAATTGACTTTAAAACTCCTGGGATGCTCAAAAACTTACACAGCACAAACCGTAAAGGAATAAATTGACCAGTGCCTAAGATATGTTTCCTTTTACCGCCAATAAGTTCAGCTCTTAGTTCTGTAGTAGTTTGGTATTGCAAGGGCTCTATGAATGTTCCTAAATCTTTGAAATATTTATTCCATTTATATTCACTACAGAAATCCTTAACTGATTGAGTTACATCCAACATGAGTCCACCTATATTAGATTCTAATACTTTTGGACAAATTAGCGGTATTACATTAGCGACGTACGATGTCATCGATTTTATTAACAATTTAACAGTACTTCTTGATATTAACGGGTCAGCTAAAAAAGAACTAACCATTAATCCAGTTTCAGATACTAATAACTGTTTTTTGCTAAAAGAGGCACTGAATGAACCATCAATTTCTCGATTTCCTTCTATTTGCTCATTTAAACATTGTTTAGGTTGATTATTACTACTGACGTAATCATTATTAATGCTTGGTGGCAAAAAATTATGACCTGATACTGATTCCTCACTACTACTACAACTATCTTGATTATTATTGCTCTCAATGTGTGTCGGTAACGAACTTTGACCTGGTACTGGCACCGATGCTTCTGAAGCAAGAGTGTATCTATTTTGGTTACTATTAATGTGCATCCTATTCAAATGCATTCTCAGTGTATTTAAGGAATCAAATTTTTTTTCGAAACAACCTTGTCCACATTTATAACCAGCTCCACTAGATGTTAACTGTGTCACATTATTGCAGTCGTTTTTTAAATGAAATATCAATGAATTTACTTCGGAAAATTTACTTGAGCAGTGGCCACAACTTATCATTATTGCTATACAATTACTTCTATGGCCGTTTTAATGAGAGGTCTAATTGTTCCGCCAATTCCGATGTCGATCGGTGGTTCCAATCGAATTTTGTATATATTTTGTAAACCGCTTGTTGTATAAATTCCCATACGTTATGACTTTCAAGTGGATATTGTGCATGAAATGAATGAAATAGTTGAAAGCAAACTTCTACAGCCTCCAATACAGTGGGAAAAGAGTATATAATTTGGTCAAGCACAATGTGCGCTTGATCAATTTCATCCCAAGACGTACCTACAACTAGAACGAATGGTTGTAAGTGTATATTTTCCCATTTCAGTTTATTTTGTACCTGTTTAAGGTGATCGCGCATTTGAGTGATTCCATCTTGAACGTCAGCTTCGGTATGGACTTTAAAAATAAATGCATCGAGTACGTCACTTTTTGTCGGCTTCCAATGTTTATCCACCTGGTAGACTCCAGGAAACAGGAAAGGTAGGAGCAAGAGCAATCCAGTTGTCTGTTGTGTTAAATTGTCACCTGAAAATATACAATGTACAATGAAAATTTTGATATGAAAAAGCCCCAACTTAATAAGGGAACACAAAATTTATTGAAATATATCTTTTATTAAGCGAAAAAAGCTGTCTTGGTTATACAAAAATGCAAAATCATAGGAAGTGAACTCATTTAAATGGTTTATCTATAATTAAAGTCATTTTAAGGATCTTTTCCCTCAATACATAAATTCGCTCTTTGTACTATTATAGCATAACATGACGGTACTTACTTTCAACCAAAGAAAGAAATAGTGATATTCTTTGTTTTTGTTTTTCCGCGATTACTCTGCAAAGCACTTGCAGCGCTATATTTTTCAGAGAAGTCTTTTTCGATACCAAAAAGTCTTGCAGTTGGTTCAATGGCGGCAAATCTTTGTATAGCAATTGGAAGTCTTTTTGTATCTGCAAGGAAAAAATATGCATTTGATTTTTCAACTTCTTTCATGGTTCCAAATGTGGACTTAAGGGGCTGACAATGTACTTAAATATTAAATACTCACTAGAGCCGGCCCAACACTTGGTATTGCGAGTCCTTTATAAGATTGGAAGTAATCCCACAATGTTCCCGGCGTCTCTTTCAATTCCTTCATGCGAAAGTCATGCGTATCGGTCCAGTCTTGCAGCAGGTCACTGGATATATGTGACGGTACAAGCGTGCGCAAATTCGTTATTTGGGTTTTCACGTTCGAATCAGATTCTGAAACAAAATGAAAGTAATTAAATACACATTATTTTGATAAACGGCACGATTAGGTTTAGAGCTTCCTAATTGTATATACCTGGAGGGCAATAGTCGGTGATACCTTCAGCTGTCCGGTGGCAGGACGCCCGAGTAACTTTTTGTGGGGTAATCTGCGGTGTTGGTACCGAGGTCTTGCTTGATGAACGCAACTTTGCTGACGAATCTTTTATCAACAGTTTTTTTCGAAGTAAACTTAATTGCGTGTACAAAGCTCCAATGGGACGTGTTTTGTTAACATGATTTCCGCTTTTTGTTTTGTATTCTTCTTTTTTAATAAAATAAAACCTGTGTGAACTTGTGCATGGGAACAGGGCTTCAAAATAACTTTTTGTCCAGAAGCTACAAGTAGTGGGTGTGACTTGACGTTTAGGCGGCGAAGCTTCCGAAAATAAATACTGTGCCACACTTTGTGCCACCACTTTGATATCGCATGCCTCAAGGACGCAGTCTTCCGGTAAGTTGGCGATCCTTTTCTCTTCTACTGAACCCTTATTTAGCAAGATCCAGATCGGGTTTTTATGACGGGTTATAATTACATTCTTTTCTTTATGTGGAATGAAACTTGAAACATTCGCTGCGTCTTCAGCAGCACGTACACATAAATCTAAGTTTTCTAAATGATGGTCGAATAATGATAAGTCTGGTTCACTTATTTCTTCTGTTTGAGCACTGTCAGTGTTTGCGGTTGTAGCCGAACTATCGCTGCTTTTTGAAGAGGCCCCACACTTAGACCCTCTTCTACTCACAGATTGGCTAGGATGAACGCCAGCAGTCTGGAAAAATAACATAATATAATGAGATTTAAATATCTATTTTATTGTGTTACGACAGTTTTTCAAACGAGGTGCGATATATTAATGTCACACCACAACCATGATTTGTTTAATTTCGGTAAAGAAAAATAAAATTTAAATTATTAACCCAGAGAATATTTTCTTCTACTTCTTGATCGTTATCAAGCAGCCATGAAGCGAGTGCGCATGCAATTTTTTTTCGTGTTAGTAACTGTGGTATCAAGCTTTTTAAATCGTATTCTGTGATAAGTTTCAGCTCCTCTACAGAAGAGTAGCCATTATCTGAAACAATTAATTCAAACACCTACTCACACCTGTATAGACCACTCCCGAAAACTTCAGGGGGTGTAAGTAAATTACCTATTAATGTGAATATTATTATCCATGGAACCAACACTGTGAACGCGAAAATCAAAGCAGCTGTTTCATACATTATTATTATCCAAGAGGTATTGCATTTTTGTATGAAACAGCTGTTTTATTTTTAGATTTCGGGAATGGTCTTATTACACCTTGTATTATGTACATACTCTACCTAAATTTGATGTAGAATGTAAAACCAAAAATTCTCAATAACCACTCAACTGTGAAAAAGCCCTTTCTTGGCTTCTGTCAAATGTGCGATGATTGTGAACAAGCCCATATCGGGCCGCTCAGCTGGCACCCAGTTTACGCCGATATTCACGTTAATTTATGTTTCTATCTTGTTTTAACCTATTGAAATGCGTTCTTGTTAGAGCAAGATGGGTATCTAGCACTCGTCCACGTGTTGCGTCATACAAAAATTCCGCGCAATCCCTAATCGAACTTCACTTCCTGACACTTGCCAAAGGTCGTATTTGTTTTGATTGTCAACGTAAAAATTAATGAGTAATTGCTAGAACGTGCTGTGAAAAACCAAGAAAAATATAAGTATTCTTGATTTTAATACTCCTGGCTGTGTTTCCAGTACTTTTTGTGTGATAAAAACAGCTATGAATCGGTGCTGGTGCTGGTGCCACAAATTAGGTGGTTCAAGTTACAATTGCAATACTATACTTTATTTTCTCTTGTATGTACCATTTAAAGTACATGAAATGGCAATAAAATTATTTCTTAATCAGTGTGTACCTAAATTAGGTAGTTAAACTGCTTAAAAACAATAGAAAACGCAGTTTTAATAGAATGCTGAACTCGCAAAGCCCTAACTGTGAGGGGAGGCCATAACGGGCCTCACAGTCAACGCCATTTTGCAAAAATCCGCCTCACAGTTGAGTGGATAATTGTTAACATTAAACGTTTTAGTCAAGATCTTAAATCGACAAGTGCAAAAAAGTAAAATCTCAGAAAAATCAACAAGAAGGTGATTTTTAAGTTTAAATACTACAATGACAAACATTCTACATCGAATTTGGCTGGATTGAAGATACACACATAGCCTGCCAAATAAATGTTTGTAAAAAGTTACGTGAGAGTGACAAAAAATTAAGCAAAGCGAGCGGACACATGACATAATGGTCGATGTAGAGCCAACGGCTTTGGGACCCAGTGGCAGACCTAGTTTTATTTTTAATTAAATAAATACGACGATTAACGTATAAATTAACAAATAAATTACTATACCCTCGATAAATGAAAATTAAATGAAGAGTCAACATGTATCTTTAATATGGTACTTGTATCTTCAAATTTCCCATTTCAAATTTATGTTTATCGTCGTATTAATTTAATCAAAAATAAAATTAGGTCTACCGCTGGGTCTCAAGGCCGGTACGGTATCGGCTCTTAAGGCGAAGTGTTAGGCAAATGAGAACTCAAACTGAGTATGTAAATTTTTTGGTAGAATATAAAAATTTATAAAAAAGAACCAATACGATTGACCGGCTCTGATACTACGTCACCTTAGGTAGGTAGGTACTTTCTGCGAATAGCAGGTAGACCTTGCTGTATAAAACTCAGCTCCATTCTACGTCTAGTCTAAAAAAAATATACATAACATAACACACCCACACCAAAACAAAAACATGGTAGTGACATAACATTACCCAACCACACTCAATGATAGTGACCTCTTTAGTACTATGGTACCACAACACCCAACACAAATACCTGGAGATCATGGCGTTGTAGGTATTATTGTATATACCATTCATCATGGATTGTTTGTCCAATGGTGGACTTTTTAGGGCTGAAATTATGATTGTCAGATTTATACATAACTAGCACTGCACCCGGCATGCCTTGCAGTGGAATAATCTATAAATTCTATTATACTGAATAATAAATTAATAATAATCTATCAATTCTATTATATTATACTTAATTAATATATAAATTCTATTATACAGAATGTGTACTTTCCTATAACATTTTATTTTGTATGGGGCACCATTGATTTTGGGTGAAGCGATTCAAATTTATCGTTTTAAATTTTTAGGAGTGGTAAATACTATTTTTCATGAACAATAAAATTAGGTAGGTATGTACGTAATGCTTACCAAGGAAACTCTTCACAGTCTCATCATTTGCCCCAAGTTGTAACAGCACTGCCTGGAGCTCCTGGGCGTCTGAGCTGCTGAGAACGGATGGGGACTCCATTCCCAACTCTCCTCCCTTCCAACTCAGATTTTCAATCTGCAATATTAAATCAAGTTGGTTTAATCAGCACTATTATTTTATTGATATTAGCTTCTATCGTTCCAATGGAGAACCAACCAAAATTACGCATTGCCTAGCAGGTCATACAAGTCAGGAACAAACGTGCCCTACGATGCACTGCTCTGCACCCCCTACAAACCGAAACACAGCAATACTGGTTGGCGGCAGAAAATAGACATGGTGGTAGTACTTCCCCGGACAAGCCCTTCATTAAAGAGAAATTATCTAATCTTCACAAAGAACTCTAATATATGGTAGGTATACCTACTAAAATATTTGGATACATCGATCTATATAAACCAATACATTACCTACCTGCCTACGGCAACGCGGGCAAGGTTAGTGGAAATTAGTAGAATATTCTAGAATAACATGCAAATTTACAGCTAACAAATTTTGAAACAAATAGGTATGAGTACCTATTTGAAAACAACTTGCACTGTAGGTCCGCCATTTGCAAAAGAGCAAACACTTGTTGACAACGATTTTTCTGCTAAAATAGCCTTGTTGCCCGGAATTCATATGGAAGATTTAGATTACTTACCACTTCGCTCTGGTTTATTACACCCACTAAACACACAAACTCTCCCTTGGGAACTGGGACCCCAATCAACACGACGACGTCGCACGCGCACGCTCTCTTTGACCGGACGAAACGAAAAGAAATAAAAATGAACACGTCATAACTTGCTCGCTGCGCAAATGGACAGTTATTGTATGACCAGTTTTTATTTTACTACAGCGCGTTATTGTACAACAGCAGCCGTATTGTGCACTTGTGGTGGATTATGTTCTATTTCTTACAAGCTTTTACATATCTTGCAATGTATATATATGAATGTTTATATGACTGTCTGTTTGTTTGGGTCAAATCTTGTAAGCTGAATTAGAACCACTTCCTCATATCCTACCAAGTTAAATTATAAAATGTTGGTTCAGTTCCGATGAAAATGCATCTTTATTTGTAAGCATGACCTGAATAGACATCCAGGGTTGACTCCAGATAAAGGAACTCTTCAATGGTCAACAGCACAGACACAAAATTTTGTCGGTTATAAGTTTTACATGGCTACTGCACTCAAGATTAGCTCCTTGCCATGGGTGTACCCAGGGGGGGCAAGGGAGGGCAGCTGCCTCCCCCTGAATTTGATACGCCTACGACAACAAAGAGGCATGAAACTTTGTATACGCATTTAATTAAAAACGATAAACGCCCTGATAATATTATTTTAAATATATTTCAAAATAATAATGTAAATAAAATATATTTATTGACATGGGGGAATATCCTATGACACTCAGGAGGATAATACGAATATTTTGTTGTTGTTTGTTCAGCCGTTCGGGTGCTACAAAGAAAAATGTATACATAAATAGATACACATGATAATCATAATCCTCTCTCGCTGTTGATTTATTCATCCATCCATACTTACAAACTGTCGCGTTTATTTTTTTCTGTGGCTTGACGATTTAGCAGCAACTTCGGATTAACAGCTTCGGGGTGTGCATTATCAGGCCGTACAATAAACAGATCGTACATTATTGTGCTGTACATTCATGATCCCCACACGCTCCCGATGCGACGCGACACCGCGTCTTACCGCCCCTCCCCCGCAATAATACGGAAGGAATCGTAGACGGTATATTTCCGGATTTCCTATCAATATTCTGTCTAACATTATATACTCAGTTTTTTAACGGTTTATTTATAGAATTGATATCTACGCATGTATTGTGTGCATAGGTAAACCTAGAAAATAAAGCTAGGGCTTAATCTCACCTACACTAAATAATAAGTACCTATTCGATCGAGTGAGCGAACGAAGATCTTACAATCAACTTGGGCAATTTGGCATTTTATCTTTGTATGTGTGTTTTAAATAGGCAAAACACAAAAAAGTTACACAAATAATTAATTCAAAATAGGGCTTCTTATATTATAAGGCCTTTGTATGCCTCCACAGATAATACGGAAGGAAATGTAGACGGTATTATTCGGGATTTCCTATCAATATTCTGTCTAACATAAGGTGGACCGAGGCAAGTGTGACATTAATTGGTTGGTTCAAAAGTTTGTAATTAAATATTTCTAAATCTAAATGGTTTAATATAAAAAAACAATGTTTCAATAAATGAATTATTGATTTATTGTACGTTTGATCAAGTATTTAAATATCTCCTAGTTTTCTTTCACTTTTTGAAGTCAAAGTCAAAGTCAAAATGTATTTATTCAATAAAATCACAAGGATCACTTTGAAACGTCTTAAAGCTAGGTGACTCTAGGTGCCAGTTCCACGCGACCAAAGCCTAGAAGAACAGGCAACAAACTTACGGCTTGGTTCCTACCGTTCTTTTGTATGATCCTTTTACAATGTAATAATAAAAAACATATGAAAGTAAAACGTATCAATATTGGAGACTGTCACAGTGGCCTCACCACTGGGGTAAGTGTAACAGTAAGCATCTATTTTTTGGTTTCTATAGCATTGTCTGTGGTGTCGGTTAAATTCGATGAGCAGTTACTAATATCAACTTATATTGTGATCTATTTTCATGTAGTGAACGTTCTTTTTTGCATAGCAAAAGATTTATATTGTCATGGGGTAAGTGCAACAGATTTTTAGAGAAATAGTGATGGGACACGATGATATATTATGTTACACTTGCCTCATGAATAGGTAAGTAATTAAATCGTGTACCTAAGTAATGCTAGTTGGAGAAAAAACTAAGAAGTAGTAGTAAAATAGCATTTTTTTAATTAAGTGCTCTAGTTGGTTTAAGTATTAATTAAAAATAAACATTATCTATGTCATCGAATAAAATAAAAGCATCCGGGTTTTCTTCAATTGCAAAAGCGCAATTTTTTTCACAATTTGTGACGTAGAAACTACATCAATTTCTTGTTTATTTGGCATTGTAAATTTAGGCTTATTTCTGCTCCAAATCTTACAAAATTACTCAAAATTCTAAATTTTGGATCACATTTCAAAATATCAAATTAAATAGCGAACGCTTTCCCAAAAAAGAGATTCATTTAAAAATACGCTGTCCCATCACTAGTTATGGTATTCTCATACGTAAAACGTGTATAAGGCACGAAATTTGAAATTGTTACAATAACCCCACTGTCACCGTTGCCCCGGTCGACCTTACCTATATACTCAGGTTTTAACGGTTTATTTATAGAATTGATATCTACGCATGTATTTTGTTGACACAATACATAGGCAAACCTAGAAAATAAAGCTAGGGCTTAATCTCACTACTCTATAATACCTATTCGATCGAGTGAGCGTACGAAGACCTTACAACCAACTTGGGCAATTTGGCATTTTATCTTTGCATGTGTGTTTTAAATAGGCAAAAAACTAAAAGTTACACAAATAAGTAATTCAAAATAGGTGTCAAAATATAAGGGCTTTGTATGCCTCCACAGATAATACGGAAGGAAATGTAGACGGTATATTTCGGGATTTCCTATCAATATTAATATTATTATATACTCAGGTTTTTAACGGTTTATTTATAGAATTGATATCTACTGTTGGCGATGAAACAGTCTCCTACGCATCAATACGGAATAGTCGCATGAAAAGAGCGAGACAGCATGATTAAAAACATGTAGTGGTTTTTAGACGGAGGTGACTAAAGTGGATATGTCTGTCTCCCTCTATTCATGGCCTTATTTTTGCTTATGATTAGATTAGCATTTTGTTTGTATTAGGAATAAATGACAAGTTACGGGTTTTTAATTTATGTTGGGGAATAGGGAAAATTAGCGTCTATGTACTTAATAAACTAGGTAGGAAATAAAGTCATTAGTTTGAACATAGTAGTCGAAGAAACATTAATAATATTTTGTCATACTGAAATTTAGCACAGATATATGTAAGCTGAAAACAAATAAAGGCCTGTAGGCCATAGGGGAACTTTTGACCTGAAAGGGGGGTACTGTGCCCGTCAGGTAACCTAGAGAATAAGAGTTTTTGTTAATAAATGAGATCGGTATGGAGTGAAAGAGGGTTGACTAAAGGGTGATTTAGGTAGAGGTAAACAAGGGTTTGGGCCTCGGTCTCCTTAAGGTAATGCTTCGAGGTATGTTAGGAGACGAGGTCCGACCAGTGGTGTGGTATAACATCGGTAATGGTATCTACTTATAACTGGAAGAAGGGAATCAAGATCCGAAAAAGTCTGAGGAGCAAATGCTAATTGCTGTAGGAAAGTCAACACCCTCGCATCCCCATTACCGCCACCTAGAAGTAACCTTGCGTTTCTTTTGGAACAACAGTAGCAACACGAGGCCCTCCACCTCACGCCCACCCCCAACGGTGACGGACGGCTACACCAGACCCAGCAAACACCTCCACTATCAGGTGCCGTTTAGGCCTAGAGCTAACGGCGGCGCAAGCTCCCGTGCTCGGTCCACCTGATTGTGAAGAGGCACCCGACACCGCCCTGCAGGGCGTGTGCAAGGTGCGGGGGAGTCCTATACGCGACTCCCCACATCTACGCATGTATTTTGTTGACACAATACATAGGCAAACCTAGAAAATAAAGCTAGGGCTTAATCTCACCTACACTCAATAATAAGTACCTATTCGATCGAGTGAGCGAACGAAGATCTTACAATCAACTTGGACAATTTGGCATTTTATCTTTGTATGTGTGTTTTAAATAGGCAAAACACAAATAAGTACTTAATTCAAAATAGGCGTCTTATATAAGGGCTTTGTATGCCTCCACAGATAATACGGAAGGAAATGTAGACGGTATATTTCGGGATTTCCTATCAATATTCTGTCTAAAATATATACTCAGTTCTATACATATTTATACTCATTTGCACCTGCACGTATTAACCATGTCTTTCTGCTGGATTTATTAGGCCGACTTAGATTTATGTTTATGGTTTAGACAACCGATATACAGTTTGCATATCGATATCAGTCATAGGGGTTAACATGATATTTAGATAAGCAAACTAACAACAAAACGACAAACGCAAACTTAAACACATATTTAGTAGGTACATCGACGTAGATACTTAGGTATTAAATTAAAAGTTATTTATCAGTTTAGCTACTTGTAACTATGGTGATTTCCCTTGATAATTTATAACTATACCTAACTTTAGTCTAAATTTATGTAAATATAACCCAAATAATTCTATACCAAATAGGTACATAGTGTAACAATGCAAATTCAATCTTATTTCTTTGTACTTTTGTTCTATTTTGTAAACTAGTTTCGAGCCAGAAAGCCGCTAAAACATGGACTAAAAAAAGTTACAGTAGAAAGTAAACCATATTGATTATAAGATATATTATTACGCATGCCATTGTCATGCAAATACGGCTAATAGGTTTAGTTTGGTTTAAGAGCCGATTAAGCTGTGAGGAGGGCAGGTATTATACTAGCCTACATCTAAAATCCTGTCTAATAGGTATAGGTATAACGTCCCCTACGAATGAATAATTGACCCTAACGTTACACTTATTGAAAAGGAAATAGAATAGGTAGGTAGGTGATAAAATACCCGTGTAATTTTCAATGCTTTTGTTTTCTCAATATTAACTTAGTTGAAAGCTGGTGCCCAAAAAGGTTTGTTTAGAAATAAAACCTGTGTAGCGGGTCACCAGGCCCAATATTAACTTGTTATCCCTAAGCATTAGGTACAACCAAATTACACCAGTGGAACTGTTGTAGTAAGTACCTAAGTATTAGGTCAAATCTTGCAAGCTGAATTAGTAAAACTTTTTCTAATTCAATTGGAGTTGAATTGGTTCCGATGAGAATGCATTTTAACCTCTTCAGGATATGCTCACCTGATGTGGTGATGATTAGCTCCAGGTAGAGGAACTCTTCAACGGTCAACAGATACCTAGGTTATGTAGGTCATAACGTGTTTTAAGTTTTAGCATGACATACCTAACTACTGCACTCTACTAATAATCAAAGATTGGCTTAACATGGTATATCTACCTACCTACCTATCTACAAACCTAACTAAAGTTACTTATATAAGTACCTGTCTTTCCTATTAAGTAACTACTAGCGACCACCCACGGCTTCACCCGCATGGTCGTAGTGATTGCTAACATGAAAGTATAAGGCGTTTTCCCGTTTTGGGTGTATTCATTTTTTTCATGTTCCTGTTATTTTTTTAAATAAAACAGATAGGAGTAGGAGAAGCTCAGCTATGTAGGACAGTAGGTACTCGTTTTTTTGCAATGATTCTGCGTGGCAGTGGGGATTGCTGACATAATAATGTCAGGCATTTTTTCGTTTTAGGCGGCCCCGTTCCTTCTTGTACAAGTAAATTTAAAAAAGGCTTTATACTTGGGTAGGACTTGAAATAAGGTACCCACCCTGGCTTGTATTGAAAATTCCTGCTAAAGCTAATTTGACATCATATAGGAATCCTACTAACTTTAAAGGGATTTCTTTCCGCTCAGTCCTTTTATTTCAGTTCATTCCTTCTAAAATTACCAACCAGAATGAATCCTTCCAAATGGATTCCTTCCACATAGTCCTTCTAATCTGATGGGAAAAGATTACAAGATAAAATTACCACCTGAAATTACCGACCGTTATTGGAATCCTACTAAATAAGAAGGAGTTCGAATGGAAGGTATGATGGAGTTCCTACCAATATAGCTTACCTACAAAAAAAACCTTCTTAAAAATCTACAAATTATACCTTCCAAATTAATTCCTCCCAAATAATTCTACTATTTTAGTCGGAATAAAGATCTCTTTTATCTTGGATGGAAATACCTACGAGAATTACCAACCAAAATTACAATACTTCTAACTTAGAAGGATTAAATATGGAAGGTACAATTGAGTTCCTTGCGAAAGTTGAGCTGAGAAACGGAGTCCTTCTAAAAGTCCATATTTTACTCCTTCTGATTGAAATTCTCAAAATATAGAAGGAAAATCCTTCTAAATTATTGGAAGGTTATTCTTACTAATTGAATTCCGTCTAAATATTCGTTCTATTTCGGTTGGAAAATACGCCTGGAGAATTCAGAAGAAAATTCCATCGCAAAAATCCACACAAATTAATCCTTCCTAATGGATTCCTTCCAAACAGACCTTCTAATCTGATGGGAAAAGGTTACAAGATAAAATTGCCACCTGAAAGTATCGACCGTTATTGAAATCCTACTAAATAAGAAGGAGTTCGATTGGAAGGTATGATGGAGTTCTTACCAAAAGTTCACCTTCCAAGAAATTCCATCTTAAAAATCTAGAAATTATACCTTCCAAATTAATTCCTCCCAAATAATCCTACTATTTTAGTCGTAATAAAGATCTCTTTTATCTTGGGTGGAAATACCTACGAGAATTACCAACCGAAATTACAATACTTCTAACTTAGAAGGATTAAATATGGAAGGTCCAATTGAGTTCCTTTCAAAAGTTGAGCTGAGAAACGGAGTCCTTCTAAAAGTCCATATTTTACTCCTTCTGATTGAAATTCTCAAAATATAGAAGGATAATCCTTCTAAATTATTGGAAGGTTATTCCTACTAATTTAATTCCGTCTTAATATTTGTTCTATTTCGGTTGGCAAATACGCCTGTAGAATTCAGAAGAAAATTCCATCTGAAAAATCCACACAAATTAATCCTTCCAAATGTATTCCTTCCAAACAGTCCTTCTAATCTGATGGGAAAAGGTTACAAGATAAAATTACCACCTGAAATTACCAACCGTTATTGAAATCCTACTAAATAAGAAGGAGTCCGATTGGAAGGTATGATGGAGTTCTTACCAAAAGTTTACCTCCCAAGAAATTCCTTCTTAAAAATCTAGAAATTATACCTTCCAAATGAATTCCTACCAAATAATTCTAATATTTTAGTCGGTATAAAGATCTCTTTTATCTTGGATGGAAATATCTACGAGAATTACCAACCGAAATTACAATACTTCTAACTTAGAAGGATTAAATATGGAAGGTACAACGGAGTCCTTCTAAAAGTCCATATTTTTTTCCTTCTGACTGAAATTCTCAAAATATAGAAGGAAAATCCTTCTAAATTATTGAAAAGTTATTCCTACTCATTAAATTCCGTCGAAATATTTGATCTATTTCAGTTGGAAAATACGCCTGAAGAAAATTCTCAAAATATAGAAGGAATATCCTTCTAAATTATTGGAAGGTTGTTCCAACTAATTGAGTTCCGTCTAAATATTCGTTCTATTTCGGTTGGAAAATACGCCTGGAGAATTTAGAAGAAAATTCCATCGCAAAAATCCACACAAATTAATCCTTCCAAATGTATTCCTTCCTAACAGTCCTTCTAATCTGATGGGAAAAGGTTACAAGATAAAATTACCACCTGAAATTACCGACCGTTATTGAAATCCTACTAAATAAGAAGGTGTTCGATTGGAAGGTATGATGGAGTTCTTACCTTCCAAGAAATTCCTTCTTAAAAATCTAGAAATTATACCTTCCAAATTAATTCCTCCCAAATAATCCTACTATTTTTGTCGGAATAAAGATCTATTTTATCTTGGGTGGAAATACCTACGAGAATTACCAACCGAAATTACAATACTTCTAACTCAGACGGATTAAATATGGAAGGTACAACTGAGATCCTTCCGAAAATTGAGCTGGGAAACGGAGTCCTTCTAAAAGTCCATATTTTATTCCTTCCAAATGGAATTCTCAAAATATAGAAGGAAAATCCTTCCAAATAATTGGAAGGTTATTCCGACTACATAAGATCAGTCGGAATATTCGTTCTATTACAGTAGGAAAAAAAAAAATTCCTTCCTAGTTTTGGAAGGAAACACGCTATCGTCCAATAAGGCAGGAAAGTATTAGAAGGACACCTAGAAGGAAGCTGTTTAGAAGGAAAAAATCAGAAGGAAACAGGCCTCTTTTTTCTCCGTGTACTCAGTACTATTACATATTCTGTATCTGTGATTTTGAGATGTGTGAGATACGCGCTTTTTGCACGCGGTATGCGATAGTGTTCCTAGATAACATTTATTATTCGGTTGATTTAAGTTTGTTTATTCGTATGTCGTAAAATCGAATGAGTTTAGTAATTTGTTAGTTTAATCCTAAACTACAGTTATTTAGCCAATTTAGTGAGTGATAAAGCTTAGTGAGATTGGTCCGAGCCAATAATCTTAATCTGCTATCTACCATTAGGTATTATAATATTGAGGGCTTGAAGATAGCATAAAAAAGAACAATTTATGATATCACCTCTGAATACCACATTTCTGCTACGCATTTAAAACTATAGCCAAGCCCAATATATTTGAACGAACGAGTATTTTGAAAGATATAAAATCACTGAACTTATATAAGAAAAAAATGCAATTAATCAAGTTGTGTACAATCGCATTGCACACATTTCAGGATAAATTTGCGTAGCTTGATCTGATTCCGTGTCTTTGTATTCCGAGGTACACGGCCACAATACACGCAGAGCAGCGAATGCTTGGCAAGCGACGGCGCCCAGAAGACTAGCAAAGCTGACGCTCATAATGGGCAGAGCGGTGTACAACAAGCTTCCTGGATGCTTGAAGCTTCCAAGATTAGAGACGCACCAAGCCTCGAAATTTTTAATCGCAATCTTAAAAACTGGCTCGTAGAAAGGCGTTCTACAGCTATCGCGAAATTATATATTATAAAGTTGGTCCTTCTGACATCTAACTTTTTTTTTAGATATAGTAAATATTATATAATGTACTGTTTTTTTACCTTGTGTAAAGTGAAACCGAATAATATGTGACCTATAATTGTAAAAATTATTAATAAAATGTTTATATCTGTTTTATTTCTGTACCCTGTCACTACCTCCCTAATATAGACATCCTCAAAGAAACTTAAGTTGGTACATGGTACTCAGAGATCTGAGGGAACGGGTCTACCTTGTTTGACCAGGCAAGGTAGACCGTTACGATGTGAAAAAAAAACTGAAGCAGCTTCACGACTACGGTAGTCGTGAAGCTGTTTCAGTTTTTTTTTCAGTTTTCAGTAGATTACAACACCTTTGGCTAGTACTTATGTGCGCGGCGGACGCGAGAGGTAAACATCTGTCATGTCGCGTTTCAGACGCGTTTTTACACCGGATGCGCGGACGCGCGGGAAACGCAGCTACAGTGGACACACTTATAATATTATCATCAATATCAACTTGAAGAAATCCCTGACTAGACGACATAGGCAATTTTGAGAGTTCTCTCTCTTCTGCCCCGCAATCTTGACAGCCCTCACAGCTAAGTTGGTGGCTCTGCTAGTTGGTAGATCTGCCTTCTGCGCTGTAAGCAGCGGGTTCGAACCTAGAACAAACATTTGTGTGTTGTACATAGATGTCTTTTATGTCTTTTTTTTTTAAGTGTTAACCATCACCTATCACAAAGCATTGCCCCGCAAGTCACGCAAGGTATGAACGTGCCCTACAATTTACTGCCATCACATCACATGAAAGACAAGACAAGACAACACTTCAACAAATCAAAATAATCCAATATAAGAAAATGCTCCCACTATAGATCGATCTCCACAAAATCGGACGTCAATGTTTACGATTTCGCGTTTTAATTCACCTCACAAATGCACCTTTCATACATGTTTGTGTAGCGCCCACGTACATACATACATACAGACATACATCTAAATAACAATAAACTTTATCGTCATCTGACTGACTGGCTTGGGTTGGTCTTTGTCTGCTGCGCTTATAATTGTGGGTTCGGTTCTCACCCAGGACAAATATTTTGTGTGATGAACTTAGACGTTTGTTTGTGTCTGTGAATAATAATAAGGAACGTTTTTATATACAACTTGCAGATAGAAGAAGCAGATGGCTCACCTGATGTTAAGTGGTAACCATCACTATCACAAAGCATTGCCATTGAAGGGCTCGTCGGAAGTACTATCACCATGCCTTTATCTGTTGCCAAGTAGCGTTGCTGTGTTTAGTTCAAAGAGTGTAGTCGCCGGTGTAATTACAAGCACATGAGGCTTAACATCTGTATGCCTCAGGTTAATGGACACAGGGCAGTGCATCGCAGGGCACGTTCCTATCGTGTGTGACTTACGAGGCAATGCTTTGTTATAGGTAATGGTTACCACTTAACATCAGGTGAGCCATCGGCTTGTTCCACCAGCTAGTTGTTTATAACCAAATAAAAATACATCCTTTACATTCATACATGCCAGTGGAAGGATATGAAATTTTACTAGCCACTTTTACTAGCCAGTTAAAGTTTACAGAATTCGAAAGAAGTCATAGGCTTTTCACTAGTTCATTACAAACATTCTTAGCTTACGTTTCCGGAAAATGATCGAGAATTGATAATGCTTGTTTCGAAAGATTTACGGATGGTGTAAAAATATTATTTACAGGTGGTGAGGCTGGGCTATTTTTGATTCGGTTTGGTATTAGGAAACTTTAGTGAGATCATCGTTCAATGATCTATAGTAGTTATTTCTCGTGAACATCGTTTTTATTTTTTATTGATAAGAGGAAAATACAATTTATTTCGGAATACATTTGGTAGAACGGAACGTAAGTGGGGTAGAGGGAAAAAAAAGTTTGATAGATGGCGGAAGGAGTTAATATAATGTCAAAAAAGTTTAAAAATAATACACTTAAGGTGCTGAGAATTTTGACAATGTACACGTAAAATAATTTCTATCTGCAGATCGTTGCAAAGGGCCTAGATACATTATTAATTGAATTATGATCGATGGACATGCTTGGTGCTTTGCTTTTAGTTTATTTATTTATTAAATTCCAACATATATTTGCTTCAATAAACTAATAAATATTCATGGCAATCCCACACAGCAATATCTATGCCCAAACTAAGCAAAGCTAAGTCAATACAATTTACACTACTCAACACATTAGCTCATTGAAAGGTACACTCAGACGTGGTCACCCATCGCAGCGGGGGTCTCTTCGACCCCGCAGCGCTCTCTGCGTGACCACTTCCCGCTGGGTCATTGAGACCACACGGTCTATTTGACTGTATTATGCTTTTTAAAAGAAAAAATATTTTGCACAAAAGCGACTGACGATTTACATCTCGTTTCCGATAAAAACCTAAATAAAAAAGCCGTGATATAAATTTTTGCCCATTTTAGCGATGTAAGAATCAAACTAACACTTTCAACGAAGAATATCTCCCAGTGAAGGAAAAACACATAAGATAACGATTATTTTGTACGGTCATTGGTAAAAGTAAATTATAATAATTTCTGTTTTGGTCATACAATTTTTTTTAAACATTGACAAACTGCATTGAAATAGCAGACAACCTTCACAGCTCAGTTGATAGTAGCTCTGCCTTCTGTGTCGAGGCCGTGGGTTCGATCCCCACCGAGTACAAATATTTGTGAACATAGATGTTTGTTCTCAGTCTGGGTGTTATATTATATTAAAAGTATACATTTACAAAAAAAAAGTATATAAGTAGTATATCAGCTATCTGGTTCCCATATCACAAGCTTTGGCTTAGTTTGGGGCGAGATAGTGCTGTGTGGAATGTCCACCAATATTTATTATATTTATTATTATTAGGTTGATTTTCTTTTGTTGCTGAAAATGTTTCAACTAGGTTAGGCTTTGGCTAGGCTAGGTTATGTATGAAAACATTTTTCTATTTTAAATGTTAACATAGACTTACTTTCGAAATAACTAACAAATTTATATCTAAAATGTCTTATACGTCTAAAATGGCGGTCTCTTGCTAAAAGCGTAGTGGATACTAGGGAAAGACGAATAGCTAGGATTACCTTTTAAGCTTATAATTTAAGAAACGAGGTCGCTTTGTTCTATTTAAAAGTAAATTCAATGAGTAAAGTGAAGTCATAGATCGGACAAACATACTGTACTGTGTTCTAGTTTGAAGGACGCTAGATGACGATTTACGTTTTTTTATACAACTAGCTGATGGTAGTATGATAGATATTAGTAAAGCGGGAACGGACAGCGGTGCAGTTACAATAAAGCACAAATAACCGACAAGGACAAGTGCTCTGTCTTAGTGTTTAGTTATTTTGCTAAGTGCTTAGTTAAGTTTCTTAGTGCTTAGTTGCTCTGCTTAGTTTAACAGATGAAACAAAAAATAGCCTCCGATAAAATAGACGTTTTATATCCTTCCATCAGTCAAAAAACGTTAATTCAATAGTAGGTGTGTTCACCTATTCCTGTGTCTATTAAAAAGCTTTTTGGATTAAAAATATGAGGTTTGAATCGTTCCTAAAATATTCCGTGAAAATATTTAATTTTTAAACATAAACAAACTAAAACCGGCAATTTATCGCCGTCATACTGTTATTTAGTGTTTCCTACGATTTCAATGACGCGACACCTTGCCGTTTTCACTCAAATCATACATCATCGATGTATTTTAAAAATATATCCCTCTACACGATTTTACTCTTCAAAATTAATAACTTACCCTGTAAACGCTCTCGAAAAAAGTATTATGAGCTCTATCCACACTGCACAAGGCTTATAAATGTGGGTTATTAGTTTACAAAGACAGTTAAGAGTTATAAATTAGCAAGTCACCTGAGTGTTTTTATATTTACGACGCCACTCGCTAAGTATTCGAAACATGTAACTATGACAAGGTTGTAAAATATAACGTAGGTATAAACCATTTTGTTTGAGAGCTTTTTTATGGTTCCTCTATTCTATGGTACTCAGGAGGTATAATTATGAAGTAGACTGTCTGTTCGTTTGATCTTTGATGGGAAGTGACAAATGGGAGATGGAAATTGACAGAGATCAAAGTTTTGTAAATAATTTTGTTTTTATTGAGAGTTCCTATTACTAAATCTATACTTGCTAATATACACATTGCGGTTTCGTACTCAGTTGATGGCTTTAGGTATAGAAGCAATTTATACTTGGCCTTACAGTTCAGATAGTAGTATCTACATATCTACTGTGCTGTACATTGTGGGTTCAATCCCCTCCAAGGACAAATGAGTGGCAAATTATGTATAAAAAAAGTATTTAAATATTTCACTACCTAGCTATCTGGTTCCATATATGTACATCAAGCTTACTTTGGGGCTAAATGACGCTGAGTGAAATTTCTGCCAATGGTTTATTCATATTTAACTCTGGTAGTTCCATGCCCAAGCCTAGAAGAACTCAGGCAACAAACTTATGGCTTGGTTCTTAAAGTTCTTTTGTATGAACCTTGTTATAATAAAATATAATTAAATTACAAATTACACACAATAATCGTACCAACAAAAAAAAACGTAAATTTCACATAGTCGATATTTATAATATTTTATTTAGTCTTTATCGTAATTTTTTTGGTTGTTCTTGTTCACCTTGACTGATAATATAATTTGAAATCTACTTGTGAATTTGAATGCAAATTTAAACAAGGTGGGTCCTATTCTAATTTAATGAGAAACCTCCCGTTTTACAATTATAACCCAATCACTCCGAATCAATCACTGCTCGCGATAAATCACGTTTATCCCGCGAAATCCCGGGATCCCCAAAAATCCCGGACAAAATCCCGGACAAGAAACGTTTATTAAGATCCCCAGTTAGTAAAATATTCATTAATTGATTCTGCGCCCCTCAAGATACCTACCCTCATTACTTGGGGTTGATTAAGCGAACCTGGATGTACGTGGGAATGTCTTTGGGGTTCTTTCATGGATACGATTTAATAATCGGGTCGGATATACATTATAACTGTTATTATGTTAAATTGTAGGGTAGGTATCATTTAATTTTATAGACAACGCATTTTCATACATTTTTCTGCCGGCTGAATGTTACTGTTATTAATTTCTCAAAAAATATTTTCAAAACCGTACGTCAATTTAATTAAATTAAATAATAAAAAGTTTATTAGAGATATTGTAAATTTTTCTCCTAAATCTTTAAAACCCCACTCAGTCCAACTCAGTTTCTCTATGTCATAGTTATCAGAAATTACTATGGTATATGGTATGGTACTATGGTATCATACCACATTATAGTGTGATACCATACCATAGTGGTAATGACCTATCGTATCAGAGACCCGGTACGGAAATGTAACATCTTTCGTAGAGCCTCTACGGCCAAGATCCAAGACCCTTCGTAGATCCTCTACGCTGCGTAGCAAAATATCGTAGTTTATAAAAGACTGCGCTCACTAGACAAACGCGTGTGCTCGGCGGGCGATGACTGCGTCGCTAATGGGTTGATGTCATTCTACTGACAGAGTCGGATGATATGGAGAGGACTTGTTTGCGTTATGGTTGATAAGGTTAGCCAAATTACAAAATCAATCAATGTCTACTATTACTATTATTTTAATATGCCTATAATTATTAATGGCTATTGTATAAATATATTTAGCAAAGAACTAAAGACAGATGGTTATATTAAAGGAAAAAAAAAGTTTTTTGGCATAACGCGATAGACTGAAGCCTAAAGATCGAAAGTCCGAGAATGAAGAGGGCTCAGAGTAGTTATTCCTGGAAATGTATAGAGGAGGCCGTAGATATATGCTTTATTGAATACAAGTATATATCAAAAATCTAGGCGTAAACGATAAACAGTGGACTTCTTAATGATGATAACTAACTAAAATAATAGCTGCTACTAATAGATATATACCTAGTGCAAATATTTTTTTCGAAATAAAGCACAAAAATGTAGTAAAAAACATATAGTTTATAATATTTATCGTAAATGAGTGTATGCAGTCTACTCTCACCCCTGCGTATTCAACGTGCATACGTCTTACCTCACTGAGCTACGGAATATTAATTAGAGGTAAACATGTTTCCTTTGTAAGAGTTTCGCTTCATCCATGTGGGATGATGTCATGTAAGATGGATATAGCGTCAGAGAGTTAAGAGTATCGGTTTATAATAGAAGCGAAATGATGAGAAAAAATGTATACATGCTTTTTTTCCATGTTTTGAGTTTATTATTTTTGTTCCAAAGAAATACCTATATTTGCAATAGTTTTCTATTTTCTTTGATTGGTAAATTATTTTAATTGTGTCTTTACTATATTCTCCACGTTTGGTAAAATATAACAAACTTCGAGCACTTTTTTAGTCAGAAGTTGCTGTATAAACCAGACTGAAAACCAGCGCTGCTTGGCAAGGTAGGTTACCTACTTTTGTCAGGCAGCAAAAAGCTGAGTCTGGACCTTTTTGGCATACCTACTGCACGGACGGGACTGGCTAGAACCTGTAAATAATGTGTTTTTATTTAAGTTAATGTGTTTTTATTTAAGTTTTATTTTTTTATT
The DNA here is from genome assembly GCA_932294275.1 of Chloroclysta siterata. Classification (NCBI taxonomy): domain Eukaryota; kingdom Metazoa; phylum Arthropoda; class Insecta; order Lepidoptera; family Geometridae; genus Chloroclysta; species Chloroclysta siterata. The sequence goes on from OW028595.1 coordinate 9,114,270, forward strand.
GTAATACCTACCTATTGGTTTTGCCGTTTTGCCCGTATCTGTCCATTGTCCGTTTTGTGTGTGTCAAATAAATGTATTTTCTTTCTTTTTATAAAAATGCCCACTGCTACTAGAAAGCAATGTGAAAATAATTGCGAATAGTAACTATTACAAGTCCATGTTGTATAACACAGTTCCGTCAATTAATCATAATATCACGCGACACGAGGTATGACTCGCGACTAATTACCGCGACTTATTAATTGATTATCCGGATGTCGCCCGTGTGTCTGAATTAATATAACTAAAAGTTAAATATTTTGAGCATTTGCCAAATTTCATATTTGGACTTACCTCTGACTAGACTCGTTAGACAGCAGGGACCTACTTGCAAGGGTTTAGTGACTGTGTGACTTGTTCTAAACAAAAAATAAGACGAATGTGAGCACCACATACACGTGCAAAGGTTTTTTGGTGCATCATCTTAATTATAATTATATTATGTAACTTAGGTATAGTGCTAATAAATAAATAGGTGCTAAGAGATTTAAAAATATATCTACCGAGTTTTTTTCATATAAACAAAGCAACAAGCAGAATCTAGTGTATGTTAAGCCATGCGACGAGGTATGACGCGCAACTAATTACCGCAACCTGGTTATTGATTATCCGGATGTCGTGTCGCGCGACTATAATATCTGATGACATTATAGAGCACTAATTAGATCGAATTTAGTTTAGCATTTGTATATTTTCACCGTTTTCATGAGAAAAAAGTGTCTGAACAAGCAGATGGCTTATGTAATGTTAGCGTACCTTCGCCTATTTATTACATACTTCATAGAGCACGTCTGCGTGCTTGCAAAGCAAAACTTGTATTATCAGAACCACTAACAGATAGAAAACGATTTTTTTTGTAAATAGGTTCTTACTTTTAATACGTCATAACACCCAAACATAGACTAATAAATATGAATCACACAAAATATGATAATTGTAAGAATGGAACCAACCACATGCGGAACTAGCTAATACTAACTGAGCTAAGTTTTAATAAATCAATTGAATACAATGACATAATACTACTTTGTTTATTTTTATAAGACGTATTTCGTGTAAGCTAATGGTATTGGAAAATTCGTGTTTACTTCGCTTTAAAACCTTGACATTTGTCAAATTCAAATTTGTTCAAATTGCCTAAAACACTGTGCATACACCCTAAAATAAAAAAAAAACATACACGAACAAAACTTTAAGGATAATTTCTTGAAGTCTTGTTATTACTCGCGTCAAACGTGTTAATTCACTGTAAAGTTGCTAGTGGCGCCTCTAGCGGCGAGTAGCGGAAACTGACTAGGGTTCTTATTTGTGAGAGTTTTGTATTTGGGTTCACGGAATATTATTTAGTAACAAACTTGATAACTTTTTCAAGTTTGTTTAAAAATCATAAAGGTGCACTGACAGCATATAACATCAGATTAAAAAAACTATACAAGTTTAAGTATGTACGAGTATTTTTATGTCTTACCGGAATTTTTGGTTAGAAAAAAAAATGATTAAATAAAGTAGCAATAGGCTACACAAAATAACAAAACAGATAAAAGACGGAAACGTAATTCTTTCAGTGTAGTTAGAGACCATTATTTAGTGTCCCACATTTTCGCACATGAAAACTTTTTCTCCATCAATTTTCAGAACTGACAATAATCTAAAAACTTTTGACTCAAACTTTCCCCAATCAAACACATCTCGTAACTCTTCACCCACAGATGTTAAAAATCGATACAACTACCCTCTGGGCGCCCCTCGCTTATTATGCCCTAGAGCCGTGGGTCCAACTATTGTTCGCGAGTTTTAATTTAAGGTCCACCTTCAACGTGTTTGGAGTGAGCTCTGCAAATAAAATGGCTATTGAATGGGTATCACGAATGCAGCTTTCGGCTGCTAAAGTGCTTCATGACTCACTAAAGATTGGCACCATTGGAACTTCATTATTATATTATTTTGTAACAGTACTTGATCAAATCCATTGCCGTCGTCTGTTTTTCCAGAGTGAATAGGTGTCTTCTAGACCGTTCTGCTCCATCGTTGGCTACATCGTCGCTTACCACCAGGTGAGATTGTAGCCAAAGGACAGTCTATACAAAAAAGGTTAGGAATCAAGACGTTAGATTGTTGCATGTTCTTCATTGGCAGACGAAGTGTAGAACGTTTATCGTTCAATTGATTGATGACATTGAGAAGATTAAAGGAAGTCAATGCTTGATTAAGGCTCAGAATAGTTTTTCAGAAATTTTGGTTTGTTGTTTTGATTATTTATTTATTGGCAGATGAAGTGTATTGGAATATCATTTAAATGTTTTGTTTTATTAGCAGACAAAGCGTAGGACGTTTATCATTCGATAGATCGAAGAAAGTCGATGGATGAATAAGGCACAGAATCGTTTTTCAGAAATCTATTGAGTGCTGGCTGTTAATGGTTTTATGTTTTAATTATTTATCATCCATAATTTGGTCAAGGTTTATAGTGAAAATAGTATCCTAATTATATGAATCGCATTTACATGTTCGAATGTTTTGAAGTTTTCAATCGATAAAGACTGGATGGGACATGAAATGAAATATAACTCATGACCTGAAATGACATGCAGTTTACTTTCCTCTATTAAAGAAACTGCATTAATGTTCCGTTTTAAATCAATAAATAAATGCAAACCCATCACTATAAGCATAGCCGCGGGCGTAACGGCTATACGCAGTGTTTTTTATATTTAATTTATTTTATTTGCAATGGGATTATAAAGCAATAAAGGTGGATAGGGTTAATAAAATGGACGCCGCAATAATGGTTTGAAAGGGGCTCATAAAAATGGGTTTTTTTTTCAATAAAAATGTACAAAGCAATAACCTGATTTTTTTTGTTCGGTGGTTATGTAGAACTGATTTAAAATGTTTTAAAATAAATATTTTCGATATTTAAGATTTGCTATACAGTCTTATTTAGACAAGGGCATGTTCACGTTCGATTGACCACACTTGAGCTACATGATTTATGTTATTTTGTCAAAAAAAACACACACAAAAAAACGGTTTAGGTTTGATCGCGTGGAGCTTTAAAATATTAATTCTAAATGATCTTTGTCATTTAACTAAATAGTTAAAATCGAAACAATAGTTAGATTATTTAGTTTTTGTTTTGGTTTATAGTGTTTTTGTGCTACTGTTTACGTCACCAGGACTTAAAATCACTAAATTTTACTATGAAAAAAGAAAAACAATGTAGAATAACATTATTAATAGTTCCGCAAATATATCATTAGCACTTGATCACACTTACTCCATCTAGAGGTATATTCCTAATCCAGACTAGTGCATACGTGCTGTAAATAAAAGTAAAAAGTTGGCCCTGGTTTATTTTAAAGCATAAATAGTCTACAATAGATGCATAGTTCTGTGTTATTTTAACCAGAAGTCCAAAAATCCATCAGCATTTGTACCTATCACAACTCATTGGTTCGTTCACAATAATCCCTATTACAACTAATCGCATCCCCCGCGCCACCCCCGCATAACTGCACATACCTAATCCTGCATTGTACCTGCGCTGCGCTAACAGGATTTCACAGGGGGCCACGGGGGAACTACGGGGATCCGTCACGGTCGATTGCTTTTTTTGATGATTTTGCACGGCGCTGTGGTTAGTTTTGCCAAGGTATTTGTGGGGTACTATTGTATACGGCAAATTAATTAAAAAAGTAAAAGTGAGCAGATCACGTGATTCACGCGTATAATACCTGAAAGAAGGGCTAAAGAAGCTTATAAGAAAGAAAGAAAAAGAAAATACATTTATTAGACATACACACAAAAAAAAAACAGAACCGACAGGTACAGGACAAACAGATTAACTATGTAACACTTAAACAATAAGAAGAGAAAATACAATAATAAATATCAAATAAAGTTCGTCATAGCCAGTCCCGTACCGATGCATTGGTATGCCAAAAAGGCCCAGACTCAGCTTTTGCTGCCTAACAAAGTAGCTAAAGCAGCTACCTTGCCTACCTACCTAGCTAAGCTTACAATGGGTATCCACCAAAGGTAGAAGATGGCACGGCTACCCGAGGAAGCGCTGGCGAGACGATTTGAACTCCTTCAACAGTGAGTGGGTAGAGTGCACCAAAGTTCGAGGAGGAGTGGAAGAACATAGGAGAGACCTTTGCCTAGCATTGGGACAGTATAGGTTAGAAAAAAAGACGAGGTTTTGATGAAGAAGTTTTTATTAGTTATGGCTCAAAGTCAAAAGGTTTTATTCAATTTAATTACAAGGAGACTTTGAAACTTTTTAAAGGTAGGTGAGTCTAGGTGGAACTGTCTTCCACGTAAGATCACTTCTAGTGTGACTTGAGATACTTCGTCTGAGAGTGTGACACAACACTAGCGATCTCTCACCTAAATGATGACCATGCAGAAAGTTGCTTAACTTAGTCAATAATTTAGGAATTACTAAACAATAAATGACGAAGAGTTTCAAGGTCACCAGAATGCTGAAAAAAGAAAAAAGAAAATTGCGTAAAAACATTCAGCTGAAGTACATCGATTGGAAAATATCAACAGACGTAGAACTTTAAAACAAGTTGTTGGTATGACCTTTTGCTCGATTTTGGGGACGCTAGTCGGTGTAACTTTGGGCAAACTTTGTATTAACCTGGCAATGTTCGCTTTTGATGTTTTCGTGACTGAATCATGGTTCAAACCAAGTCTCCAGGCTCCGATGCCATTAATTACTGAGCACGGTGAGCCTGAGCACCTTATCTCAGCCCGACAAAGTCCAACTGCATTTAAATTTAAATCTAGCAGCCACCTTCGCAGTAAGTTTTCAAGTAATTTACGAGTGAATATTTAAGTATCACCTACCAGGGGTTCAGAACACGCCAGGGGTGGAGTTTTGTGTGTTTTACTAATTGCCAAAAGATGTTAATCAGGTACCGGAGATATCTACCCGTCCCTTTCTGTCGCCATAAATTAGGTATGCGCTGTCTTCGTCTCAAGGTATAACTCAAAAGTCGAAGCAAAAACCATGACAAGGAATTAATTAGAACTCTAGGTAAATAATAAAGATTGTCGCCGTACTAATGAGTTTTGAGGAGCGTCTCAGTTCGGTAAAATAATTATAAAACAGGTAATTAAGAAGTTTCGGTGGGGTATGTAAATGGGGGGTTAATTGTCCAGAAAATGTGACATTTTGGAATAATTGTCCATTTGTTAAAACTTACAAGTGGCTATGGAACCCAATTAATTTGTAAGACTTCCTATTTAATGCATCGACAGTGTAAGGATCGCAGGAAATCAGTGGATTGTGCCTTTTTGGTCACGTGGAACTGGCACCTAGAGTCACCTAGCTTTAAGACGTTTCAACGTGATTTTTGCGATTTTATTGAACCTTTTGACTTTGAGCCTCAAAATCCACCTTCCTGGAAACTTGTAAAGTGGTTTTCTTCTAGAAGTGGACTCTTTAAGCTGAAAATGTTGATAATAGATTGTATCAAAAACTATTTATATTATTTTATAGCAAAGTACCACGTAGACACCAACACGTCTCACATAGCGTGAGACAACGATAGCAAACACTTTTTACTTGTATCAATAACTTTCAAAGTACAAAACTCTACAAAAATGGTATTTTAATTAATCCACAATGCTCATCACAAGGATCAGTTTAGAATGTCCTATAAACTGGGTGAATCTAACGCCAATTTTACGCATACAAAGTCTAGATTCTAGGCCTGTTCTTACCTGTTTTTCTAGGCCCTAGACTAGAAGAACAGGCAAGAACAGCTACCCTAAAAGCGAAACTAACCTCAAACGGAATTTCATTGATGACCTAGATCAACACAGGCTTCTTTATTTATTCCCAGCGAGTTCATAAATAGCTCTACATTAATTTCGTCCACATAATATTCCGAGCACAGAGCCCAGCGCGGAATCAACTCCTTTGAAACGTGTTATTATGCGGCGAGCACGCCCTTGTTTAAAAAAACACATTAAAAACAGAAAATGTTTGAATAAGAGTGTGATTGCGGCTTGTTGGTACAGCTCATGTAAGGTTAGCTAGGTCACTACAGGCTCTTTATTCGTCTAGTAATTTGACTTTATAACTTCGCTTTTAAATGATAAGTATAATTTATGAGAGAGATGTGTAGCTCTGATTAAAATTGTACTGACTTTACCAGCTTTAAATTAAGTTTGTTGCCTATTTTTCTATGCTTGTTAACGTGGAACTGACACCTGGATTAACCTAGCTTTAAGATATTTTAAACTGACCCTTATTGAATTGAATAAATATCATTTGACTTTGTATTTGAATGGTTATCCCTTAATTTTTGTAATAAAATTTATTTTCAATTATTGTAAGTGTAGTTTAAATACCTCGGTCAATATTGCTTTCTTACAGTATTATGTCATTATATTGAGTATTAATTCGCCATATAAAGAGCATTTGGTGTTTGTACCAAGAAAGCTCATCGTATTGTTATTGTTTTTTGGGTCACCCTTTGAAATAAGTTCTAGTTAGAAGTAATAGTAGTGCGGCCGATACTTTTCATGTAAAACCAGCATGGTTACAAAAAACTGAAGTTTCAAAAGACTAGCTGATCATAGTTAAGCTGGAACCACAGGCACTGAGTCAAAAGAGAAGGAAGGAAAACTCAGACCTACGGCGTTCATTTTGCGCGCTTTTTTTGCTCCAAGTGACACCTGTACCCTTAGCATTCGTTTCTAACGTTATTGAATTGAAAGTATAAGAGATATCTAGAGGTAGGTTAGGTGGGTAAGTAATCTTAATTTCACAAGCACCCTTCAAACTAAAACACAGCAACGCTGCTTCGCGGCAGAATTAGGCATGGTGGTAGTACTTCTGCAGATGAGCCCTTCACTAAGAGCTTTACTAAGAACTTTACTACCCTTTAAATGTCATTATTTAAGCAATATAATAACTAGGTAACTAGGTAATATATAAAACGTGCAAATACTTCATTATGTTCAGAGATCTGATAAAGCATTTTCTATTAATTAAATAAAACATTTAAATGAATATCTTGATATATGCCAATGTATATTGCTGTTACAAAATGGTTTTTAAAATTTAACTTTCTTTAAAATGTAGGCTACGAAGATTTTAATTAATTAATTTAATTCTATTTAAGCAGCGTTGCTGTGTTTCGGTTTGAAGAGTGTGGTCGCCGGTGTAATTACAGGCACATGATGACGTACGGAACTGAGACGTGGTCGCTTACTATTGGCCTCATCAACAAGCTCAAAGTCGCTCAGCGGGCTATGGAGAGAGCTATGCTGGGAGTTTCACTACGGGATAGAATCAGAAATGAGGAAATCCGTAGGAGAACCAAAGTAGCCGACATAGCTCGCAGAATCAGCAAGTTGAAGTGGCAATGGGCAGGTCATATAGCTCGAAGGACTGATAACCGTTGGGGAATAAAGGTTCTCGAATGGCGACCACGAACAGGAAAACGAAGCGTGGGACGCCCTCCTACCCGATGGACTGACGACATTGTCAGGATCGCGGGAAGTCGGTGGATGGAGAGGGCTCGGAATCGTTCTTCCTGGAAATTTATAGGGGAGGCCTATGTCCAGCAGTGGACTTCTTTAGGCTGATGATGATGATGATGATGAGCCTTAACATCTGTATGCCTCAAGCTGATGGACGCAGGGCAGTGCATCGTAGGGCACGTTCTTGTCGTGCGTGACTTACGAGGTAATGCTTTGTTATAGGTGATGGTTACCACTTAACATCAGGTGGGCCATCTGCTTGTTCCATCAGTTGGTGGTATAAAAAAAAAAAAAAAAAAAACTTGAATATTCTACGAATATTCTTCTTTGGCTACGAAGATTTTATGCTGCCTCTGGGGATAACAAATACTTTCGATTAATCAATAACAACTCGAGAGCGTCAGAAACTTGTGCTTTTCAGTGACTTTTCATTGGTATTGGTTTCAGTTGAGTGATTGAACGTGTTTTATTAGATGGTTTGTTTAATTTGGGGTGCCTCGAACATGTCGCGGATGCCTTTGTCGAAGAGAGGGGTATACCTGATGGAACACGCCTATTCATGTGCTGAAAACATCGGTAGTTATTCTACTATGAGTTATTTTGAGAAACATAATCTACTCCATACTAATAGATCAACGACATTGGCTGATTTCGGTGGGATCAGAATCGTCCCTCCTGGAAGTGGGATGATGGTGATGATAATCGTATCTAACTAACCTCAAAATTTTCCTCGAAATTTCGATTTTCTATGATCACAAGAGATTTTTTTTATGACTATTTGACTCTGAGGGTTAATTTTACGCTCTCAAGTCTAGTAGGTAAGCGAAAACCATGGCTTGGTAAAAAAAAACACTTTTTACGTTACGAAAGAGCTGTATCTTCTAATTCTAAAAAAACAACCAATAGAATCAAACTAGCCTTTAAATGTGGCGTCACATAATTCGAATCGCTTGAAAAATACGCGTGCTTTTTAATGTCGCGTATCATAATCGAGTGTATCGTCGTGTGGGGTGGCCTTTATTTTTATAACTGTTTTGTCAAAGCAAATTACCTGAAAGTATTTTTATGAGACACTGATTAACATTTATTGGGACATAAAAAAGAAATATTTTGCCGTGACAACATAATGGGTTATCTGGAGATGTGGAAATAAAACCATTTATTATTCAATTGTGCCTAGAAATGTATTAATAATATATGAATCTATTGCTTAAAAGAATTGAAACACTACATTCTTAAAATAAAATGTGAAATGTGTTGGTCTCTGGACAAGGAACTGCTTTAAAGTAACTTTTAATCTCTACCGTGCCTGGGGATGAAAGTCATGAAGCTGAAATATGTTGTTAAAGTGTAGTGCTTTTATAGTAAAAGAGAATAGACACATCACCACTTAACATTAGGTAAGATTTCGGATAAGCGTTTGCTTATATCTGGTAAAAAACTCTTTTCATAGATAAAATAAATACATATTGCTAGAATTAAATAGTATAACAATAATCTTCATCGTTTTGGCTCAATGGCTACGCGAAACATAAAAATACCAGTTACTTACAAACATTCAAAAATATGACCATTTAAATTTTCCAAAATAAAGCCCCTATACACGGCGCACAGAGCGGAGACGCACGTTATGACGCGTGTCGTGGCCCGAGTAGTTTGTCTCCACGCTGACCATTTCCGGTCAAGGATGTCCCCGCTAGTGGAACAAGGAAACCGTGGAGTCACTGAATATAGGAGTAATGTTTTTGTTACATACATAATACATTTTTAAGCTATCTATTATGTACATCTAAAAGCGGTAAACAATAGACATATAAAGATCTGTCTTCTGGTTGATGTATTTTTACTTTAAAAAGTCTCCATAAATAACGCAATTTTAGCAAGTTTTTTTAATTTAAATTATTATTATAATACACAATTTAAAAAAAAAGTGGATTTCATGATTTTTTTGTTTCATAAATGGAGTTTCTGCCGTCACCAGAGATTACCTACATTCGTGAGTTTACTTCATTTAGTGTGTCAAATTACTATTAAATTCCTTATTATGATGTAATTTAATTTGTTTGACGCAAAACAAACTATTTCTATATTATTTTCATTCTGAGAAGCGCATCTACGCATTTCCCTGTGTGGGGCTAGTCGGTGCCCCTGCGGGAATATTTCAAGAATATTATTATGTAAGAACATGCGCGGGGCTTTATGATCACCTCGCCTTTCACGGTGACCGGTCTGCCGCGCAGATATCTAGGGTTGCTACATCATAATTATGATGTTTACATCCTAATTTCTGTCTTATACCATCATACAACTAAGTTAGGTGTCTTTTATATTTATAGTATGAAAATTGGAATTTATATTGTTCATGGCCTAGAAGAGTTTTTCTTCTGAACTGTTTGTGGTCTCTTTTGAACCTTGCATAGCATAAACATCGCATTCTTTTACAATCTTTATATTGTATGAACAGTGCCATGCATTAGGTTAATGAAAATAATTAATACTATTATGTAAATTAGACTTTCTGATACGCTAGGCTAAGATAGATTATTATTTCGTTGAATGCTTCTGCTACGTTAAAACAACGTTTTTCATATTAGCCGGACAGTCACCCACCGAGTCACAATTGTGAAGAATACATCGCTCATTACGCAAACATTATTTATACAGATTTAGGACTAGCAATTGTTTCTTTGTCAGTAATCCCTAAATAAGTAATAAAGAACAGTAATTTCTAAATTAGCATTCAATTTCTTCGTGGTAGCAACCCTATAGTTCCGGAAGTTTGTCCGCGGATTCTTATATTTATATTCACCTTGTCGTTCGGCGCAGATTTATTCACTTCTTTAGAGCGCGCGCGGTGACCGTGTCCCGTCGCCCCTTGTGTGGTCACCCTAAAATACGCACTGGGGGTTAAAAATGCTCGTTCTATATAAATTCATAAAATAATAATTCAAACACGATTACTCAGTAGACCATTCCTTAATTTGGTTTTTATTAATAAACCTCAACCGAATTTGATATGATACTGTTAAGATTATCGCTAATTCAATAAATGTTATTCATTTCATCAGGACGCGCAAAATTCATCAATTATTTTGTAACAATTAAAAAAATTGTATAATCTCATGTGAGCAAGTGCCCACTCTAATGACAGATTAAAATATATATCTAACCATACATGTTATAGTTAAGTCAGCTAAATAAATAATAAGCGAAAAAAAGCTGCGTCTTATCCACCCAGTGCGTCTCCCCTATCCCCTGACCACTATGATATGTGTAGCGTAAAATTTTGTTTTTCAGAAGTCGCTGGGCAAGGTATGCTGACAAATGCCCGGCTCTTTTATAAACCGAGCCTAAAGGGATAGTGGATAGCCACCTTTATTGCTGAGATGGGTCTATTTGTTTACAAGTTGTTTTTGGTGTGATTTTGTTTGAAAATATTTAGGACAAGCTGGTGCCCGCGACTTCGTCTGCGCAGGATTAGTCACACAATATCTTTATAAAAATTGTAGCCTATGTGTTATTCTGATGAATAAGCTATATTATTGTAAAGTTTCAGTAAAATCCATTCAGTAGTTTAACATCCATCCATCCATATTTACAAACTTTCGCGTTAATAATATTAACAAGGAAGTAAGGATTTGCATAGTATTTTGTCAAGTAAATAAATGTTGGTGACAATATTCAGTATATAGTATAGTATAGTATAATAATAGTATAATATAGTATAGTATAGTATTCAGATTCAAACTTAACAAAGTTTCTGCTATTTTTAATAGTGTCATAAATATCGATAAAAAAATCGAGGTTGTAATAAGTTTTTTGTCATAACCGCCTTGAAGTCTTCCTTAAGCCAGGATATTTTTGATCGAGTGAGCGAAGCGAACGAAGATTCTAGTTTCAACTTGGGCGATTTGGCATTTTATGTATGTATGTATGTTTGTCTGGCATCAAGTTACATGTCATACGAAAGGGCTTTGTTTGGACATTCCAAAACAATTTTTACTTTTTTTCTGGGACGCTCGGTTTTTGAGATACAACAAAAAAGTTAAATTAAGATAACCAGCGACCCAAGAGCTCCCATCTCTAAGAGTTTCGTTGGCATCAAGGTTTTTCTACTGGTCGGCCAATTACTTTGCTTTTTCTTATTTTTTTTTCTTGAAATAAATTAAGGAGGTACTCAGTTCTCATAAAATTGTGACAACGACCAGGTCTGATGATGGAGCCAAGGTCTGTTCAACGGAACTTCAATAAATCTTCAATAAATAGGCCAATAGAGTTGAAACTTGGTTACCGTACCAAGTTAGTAGGCGGTAGTCAGAAAAAAGTCCAAAGATAATGTTTGGACTTGCCTCTGACTACTACCTACTCAAAGTTTTGATGCGTTCGTCGGGTCGCATCACGAGATCTCCGTTCGGGGCGAACTACTAGTTTGTATTAGAAAGAATTTAAGTAATTTTGAACAAAACGGTAAACACAGTAAGGTGGAGATAATTATACCAAATTGAAAACTCATTGTCTAGGGTCCGTATTCCACCTTCATTCGATTACGTACAAGAGGCGATTACGATTATTCGAATTAAATTACAGAGCTATTCAGTTTAAAGCGATTGTAATCTCGTTCCAGCCCCTCGTCGAATAATATCGGAATTCACACGAATTCGAAAAAACCTTTTTGTATAATTGTGGAATTTTCCACGCGATCAAATGTGAAAAAGTTGGACAATCGAATCGAGGTTATCGGCCAAATTCGTGTAATTAAATACAAAATGTCAGTGGATTTGGGTTTCAGGGTTTCGAGATGACCGATTCTGTAAAAGGTGCCCGATATTATTGTGGTTTCGATTAAATGCTACTGATGAATATTATTTTATTTATTGCCTATTTTAAAACTGTAGGTGAGAAGACCAACATGTTCTTGTACATATGGAAAAAACAACACGATTATTTATTTATTGAACACCAACATAATATACTCTACTAAAAAGTTTGAGACTCAGTGCTTACATACAAATATAGTTCTATTCCAATTTTAGGCGAAAACAGCAAGACCAACAAGACATAGCCCTATTAATATAATAATAATAATAATAATGCAATAGTAACATAAAATTTATTAATATTATTAATAATTAATAAATACTGAAAACCAGCGCTGCGGCTTGAGCTCTTACAGCAAATGCTGAGTGGTGGCCTTTTTTGCCATCAAAATTGTAATAGCTCTTTTGTGAATTTCGATTTTTAACAGACAAAACAAAATAAAGATTTTTCTATTCTAATATTATGAAGTTTAAAATTAAGATAGTAAGCATTTAGTTAGTCTCTACAATCATTGTTGTAATACATATACTGTTTTTTTATAAACGCAAAAGACGACAGACAAAAACTTTTCCGAAACCCAATACGCTAAACGATTCCGCAGAACATTTGGCGTGGCATTTGCTCAAAGCATTGAATAAAGAGGTATTATAATGGCGGGTCGATCGAGAACACCTCGCCACTTGAGTGCCTCTTGTAGCGAAAACTGGGGGAAATGCAGCTGTCATGGACGTCATTCAAGTGGATGTGTGGATGTGGCATTTTATAATAGATCATAGGAGCTTCAGGCTGCTTAAAAAGTTCTTTAAACAAACTCAGAATAATGAAACTAAAAAATTGTAGGGGTCGAACTATGTCTTGTCTGTTCTTGCAGGTTTAGGAGTGAGCTCTTCATGATAGAGTACTACCACCTCACCTATATCCATCACCAAGCTGTTTTTTTCGTAAACATATTTCATAATAGGATAGGAACGTGCCCGAGGATGCACTGCCCTGCGTCCATCAATTTGAGGCATACAGATGTTAAGCCTCAGGTGCCTGTAATTTCACAAGCAACCACACCCTTCAAACCGAAACACAGAAAAGCTACTTGTCAGCAGAAATAAGCTTGTCTCTAGGCAAAATGTTTTAATTGAAAGTTATTTAAGTGAATGTTATAGTAACGCATACAATTACCATAACCCCAGTAGTAAAATTAAAATATAAAAACAGCCGCATCCAAAAGACCACCCCATTCACCACCGACATCAAATATTTTTACCTTTTTATCTCCGACAATAGTCCTCGATATGATTGCCTCGGGCTCCACTGCAGGGCACGCAGGGCACGTGGACAGATGTGCCTGAGCTTGTGCGTGTGCTTATGTGCACTTTTGTTTGCACACCGTTTTATTGAGAGAATTTTGTGTGCTGTGAACTTTTTTTAATTTTACCTTTTTGTTTGTCTGATGCTTTGAATAAGGGGTTCTAAATAGCTCTGTTTTTTTTTATTTTACGATGCTGACATAGCCCTTAAAATTCGTAAGGTGATGGTGATGACTAGCCATATATAGCACCAAATTGATAGGTATTTTTTTAACTACCATAGTAATTTCTATCCATTCTTTTATAATCGATAATCATTAATTACCATACTTAAAAATGTCTGTCATAGGTAATCAATGCTATAAATATTATATATATATACATCAATAATCAAATTTACGGGTATTGCCGGGGCAATTTGTAAGTACTGTTTAGGCAACGCTTAAAATTTATGACAGATGTGATGGTAAAAATCACGAATCTATTCCGAGTAGTAAATAAGAATTCGCAATAAACTCACTTTCCAAACCGTTATAGTTCGATAGCATCTATGCCACACTCCGTATGGGGGATGATTTATATTATTTATTATGGGGGCAGTTTTATCGATAGGAGTTATGACTGTCAATAGGCTATCGATTTATGGAGCGGTCACGGTGTGGTTATCATGATGACCTAAGATTTAGATTCAACGAAATTTGGATTTATACAGTGGAAACACAAAGATTTGGACATCTAATAAATAAGGTGAATTTAGACATCAGTTATCCGCGACCTAAAATTATAATAACGGGATAAAACTTACGGCCTGAGATTTTTACCACTTGCTAATGGAATCAGCAGATCGCCCACCTGATGTTAAGTGTCTTTGGATCACGATTGTCTTTGGATTATTGAAGTCTTTGGAAGTCCTCGAGATTATTGGGGGATGTTAAAAGAGGGTAGTCATAGGCATACATAGAGAACAAGCCTATCACCTGGTTGTTTCTTCTGTGTTTCTGTTGTATGCTATTAATCTTTGATTTAAATTGGGATTAAATTGAAATTTAGGGTTTTAGTCTAGTTTCTTTCGAAGCAGTGTGGTGCAAGGATTTTAAGTGCCATAAGAAGTTTATTTCGAGCACTTGACACATATAATTTTTTCTGAACATTGACTGTCTATCTCCAAACTCAGCTGGGTCGTCTACCTATTAGACAGACACGTTAGTTAAACAGTTGCTTAGAACAATTCACCAGCTTGCACCTAATTACCACTCACATTAATCAAGCCACAAGGGTGCCATGTGGTGTCACTGACGTGTTTAGTACTTATATTGATGAACATAACCCGCCTGTAGTAGGTTCGATTCTCATCTAGTTTATCAATGTCCAGTGTTTTAGCACTCTGAGGTCCTTTTTACAAATTTCCTAATTAATCTCGAAATGTTTAAATTCATATATATTTTTTACTACTGCTTTGAAATGTTGCCATCCTTCGCAACTAAGGTAAGTTTGTGTGAACAAGAAGAAGCAGAAGAAGCTTAAGCTTTAAGAGTAGTATAGCTCTTTGTGAAGGGCTCGTCCGGGGAGTACTACCACCACGCCCTTTTTCTGCCGCCAGGCAGCGTTGCTGTGTTTCGGTTTGAAGAGCGTGGTTGCCGGTGTAATTACAGGCACATGAGCCTTAACATCTGTATGCATCAAGTTGATGGACGCAGGGCAGTGCACCGTGGGGCACGTTCCTATCGTGCGTGACTTACGAGACAATTTTTGTTATAGGTGATGGTTACCACTTAACATCAGGTGGGCCATCTGCTTGTTCCATCAGCTAGTTGTATAAAAAAAAAAGCTTGCCAGCTTTGCTGACGGTGCTTTAAGCTTTAAGTGTTGTGTGGAATGTCTACCAATATTAATAGATTTATTAAAATAATGGTTGTTAATGGCTACTGCGCAAGATCATAAAATGCTATGATGAACGGATTTTATCTACCTTTATCCACCTTCACAGCTTAGGTCAGTGACCTGACGAAGAAAGGCCATAAGGCAGTACTAACTCAAATACATCGCTAACAAGTACCATTCTACCGATTAATATTCATTCAGACGTCTTTTGTACGCATAGCACCAGTATTTGAATCAGCGAGTCGTTTTTATTAAATTGTAATGTTGTATGTCATATGATTTCCATAGCACAAGCTTTGAAAATATCATGAGATACAGTCCAAGATATTTTGAGGTTGAGTCGTGATATTTTTTATGGAGCCTAGTCAGAGAGCAATTTCATTCGATTTATTTCCGACATATTCTTTTATTTTTTAATATTTTATTTTGGAAGTAATTGTGCAACTTTCTTTCCCTCTTTCACAAAGTCGAAAGTCATAAACCACAAGGATCACTTAGAAACGTCTAAAAGCAAAATAATGTGAACCAAGGTACCAGGTCTACGCCATCAAGCCTAGAAGAACAGGCAACAAACGTATGCCCTAGTTCTTACCGTTCTTTTGTATGATCCTTTAAAAGTTACAATTTTCTGTAACTTTTAAAGTAATTATTCTAATGAAAAAAACACTGCTGCGTTTTGACTGAAGGTTCAACATTGATACTAAAACAATCAAGAACAAACCAGTGCTGAGGGTACAAATCACGGAGCAATTAGTAACTGGTTTCCTAGAAGGCATACCATGCTATTGTCCCGAGCTGATGTTCCACCGGCACCCATTTATTGTCTTCGGATGCCATCCATCAGCCTAATTGGAAGGAATTCAGCAGCCGCTTGTTGTTTTATGTTTTTGTTTCAATGTGAGTTATTGAGAACACTGTAGCTTAGCTGCGTGAGGAGATAATAGAATTAGATCAATGTTATTTCACGAAGATTTTAAATGGTTATTTTATTAGCGAATTGAAAGGCATAAAATAACAATCATGCTCAAAAATTTGGTGATCTTGCACTGGTGGTCTAGTGGTAGCGGCCTTCCGATCCTAAGGTCGTGGGTTAGAAACGGGTCGTGCACCAATGAGTTTTACTGTTCAAAAATTTTAGTACACAATGCCAGTACTCTTAAGCGGTGAAGGAAAACATCGTGAAAAAACCGGGCATGTCGTCGTAGAACCTAAAAGTTCTAATAACATGTGTCAAGTGCTCGAAAGGAGCCTCTTGAAGCACACTTAAAATCCTTTCACCACACTGAAAGAAACCAGTGACACGACAAGAGAGAGAGAGATGCCCAAAAATAGCTTTAAAATATTGATGCTGCTAGTGTGGTCTTTGTTAGCATTATTTTAAGTACAATGCCAGTGCTCTCTATCGGTGAAGGAAAACATGGTGAGGAATCCAGTTAGTATTCTATCAACGGCGACAGGCTTGCAACCTGACATGTATGGAATACCAACTACTGCAAAAGTAAAGTAACGTAAAGTAAAAATTGATTTGGGACAAAAAAAATAAAACAACGGTAACGATACTGTCAAAGTGAAAGTCAAAGTCAAAAGGTATTTATTCAATAAAATCACACGGATCACTTTGAAAAGTCTTAAAGCTAGGTGACTCTAGGTGCCAGTTCCACGCGACCAAAGCCTAGAAGAACAGGCATCAAACTTACGGCTTGGTTCCTGGAGAAGTATATAACTGTGTAACGCCTGTAACGCAGGTGTATTCCTAAGCAGGTGTATTCCAAAATTTGGGTACGTGTTAAATGTAAAACTTGGTCGTATCTCTGGCTACCCCCATAAGACATCCGCAACGAATCTTAAGTTGTTACTTGATACAGAGGACTGAGAGGATATCTACCTGTGTAATTGTGTGTGGTTGCCGTTATAATTACAGGCACATGAGGCTTAACATCTGTATGCCTCAAGTTGATGGACGCAGGGCAGTGCATCGTAGGGCACGTTCCTATCGTGCGTGACATACGAGGTAATGCTTGTTATAGGTGATGGTTACCACTTAACATCAGGTGGCCAGTAGTATTTAAAAAAATACCATGTCTGGAGATTAGAGTCGTGACTGTTTCAGATTTTTTTCATTAGTTGAACTATAAGCGCACAAAAACAAAGAAAACTCTCTATTTGGAAGCAATTACTGATTCGCTAATGGCGGAATGAAATGACGTCACATTTTCACGGTCACGGAGGCCACATCAAAGAGTTCTGGGGGACGCGACCCTCGGGGACTGTCCACCCCTTGTCGGGGCGAAGCGCTGTACGGATAGTTAGGGTACAACAGTTACTTTTATGTACAAAAATCTGCAGTCTTAATAATTATACATGTCATGTAATGTTGTATACATGTATGTTGTCTGTTTCAGGCTTTTGTTTTTTTCGACATCTGGTTTTCTGATCTCTAAAATTTGGAATTCTTCAAGACTGAATAAGTGTCGCTTACCATCAGGTGAGATGAGGGTATAGTCAGACGTGCGTCCAAATATTACATTATATATTAAATTTACATTTAGCAGAAGTTGCTATTCCAAACGTGACAGGTTGCCATCTGCAATCGCCGCTGTGTTTGAGAGCCACATTCATAATATTATGTTTCTCGTAGTAAAATCCATAGTTGCACGACCGGATTCAAACCCGTGGCCTTAGGGTCGGAAGCCACTACACAACCATTGCTCTCTATCAGTAACATAATACCAAGATACCATCCTTAGACAAGTTTGTATTTATCTATCAAACTTACACTCTTATTAAGCGTGCGTATGATATTAGGGCCGTTGCTCACATACCGATCGCGAGTCGCGATCCGACACCTGAGTACCACTGCACCCCTGCCTCTGTGTTGGGGATGGAATTTTGCAAAGTATGGAAAAGGAACAATACAATATATTGTTACGTGGAATCTAATACTATACGAATCTTTAGACACAAGAAATCTTACAAGTTTACATAACGGAGCTATAAATAGAAAGAAAAAAAGAATTAATATTTCGTACACGTCTTTTGCGTCTGGTTTTGAAATCGAAACAAACTTTTAAAGTAAGACGATTTGGTTTTCGGGTAGTATTTCAGAAAAACATTGGCAGACTTAACCGTACGCTACGATCGACGAAAACTTCGACAACAAAAAAGCCGACTCCACACCCCAAACTTCATTTTAAACAGATTCGATCACGGCAACATTAGAGGGTAGTCCAAAAAAATGTCACAGGAACAATTACACGGCATCTGTCGCTGGCCAGCCCCCGTCCGCGCGGCATTGAATATATGCTGATTGGATTTACACTGCGAGGTGGGGAATAAATTAAAGCTACACATGTGCAGCGGGCCTTATATTGGATGAGTCATTTAATCCTGTATTTTTATGTTTTAGGATTAAACCGCTTTTTATTGGACGGTGAAAGCAAGACGTCCGCGCGAGAGTCCACGGAGGCTCTGTTACATTTACAACCAAATATTCGTAGTGTTTCTTCGGCGGCTAATAACTAACCAAAATTGTGACAGTTTGTACTAGATAACTAAATAGAATGCCCTTTTATTCATAAAATGAAATTGTAAACTAGATGTCAATAATATTAGCATTTAGTCATAGCATTATGATGACATTGTTTGTCAATGTGAAATTCAATAAAATTACAGAAGTTTTTAAATAAAACGGTTTCTTTTAGTCTATCTTATTTTTGTATTAATTTCATTAATTTATCTTTCTATAAATCTTATCAACTTTCGTTTAGCCACAGATTGGTACCTCCTCTTTAATACGCAGACAACCGTCAAGCTTGTAAGTTTAAACATTTTATTAAATAGCAAATTATAGCTTCTTGTAGTTATGGCAAATCACAAATAACCAAAGAATGTCTACGAATGTTCAGTAAAACTATCATTTTTATCCTAAATTATTTGCCTTAAAAAAATAATTAATAATAAAAACCAAACATATTACTAGTTATCGTACTTTATCATTATATCACAATTTTATAACTTGGCACAAAGTCAGTATTGGTCTCACAAGTCTAACAGTAGTCAGTTTTAAACTTTTTTTTAAGAATAACAAAGTTTATTTAATTTAACCTCATTATATATTCATGTAATTGCTGTTCAGTTAGTCCATCGCCTGTTAGTCCGTGAACGAATAAAACATTGATTTACGTTTGTTGTATAAAGTATAGCGATTAATTTCATCGGATTAATTTTACTGTTATTGGTTTTATAACTTGCATCGTGCGCACCTGGCGAATTCTGGTATTAGATATTTTATACAATATTAGTATTATATTATTTAAAGATTTACATTACTATTTTGTAAGCAATAGTACAAGTGTTTCCAAAATGTACTGTTTAAAAGTTGAGCTATGAGTATCTGGAGAGGGTCGGAAATGGCAGATATAGCATTTTCAAATATTTTATAGTCTGTCTATCTTATGGCCTAAATAGACATATATACGGCCGATTTCTGAAATCCCGATCAAAACTAATCACATGGCAAGTCACTTGCTATCTCTATCTAATTCCATGTAACAGCTGAAATGACCAGTGAGTTGACATCTGATTAGTTTTGATCGAGCTTTCAGAAACTGGCCGTTATTCTTCTTTTGTGTCGTTGTCAAAATGTATTTTTTAATGCAACTTTGTCCAATAGGCAGCTACTTACACAGCTTTCATGAGCAGGTCTTAGGATCCTCTACTGTGTATGAGGTGGGGCATGATGGACACGCGAGCACATGTGGCATGGCAGTCCATGCAGTGCAGTGCAGTCACCTGGGCACCACAATAAATATACTAAGAATTAACATACTTCGTGGCACTAGTTTTTTTCGAAACAGTGTAGTGAAAGGATTTTTTGTGCGCCGCAAAGTGGCTCCTTTTGAGCACTTGACACATGTTTTAAAACTTTTTAGGGTCTACGACATGCCGGTTTCCTCACAAAGTTTTCCTTCGCCGTTTGAGAGTACTGGCGTATTACTTATTAGTATGAATACTAATTAGTATTCAAATAACATTCGAATTGCAGAATCGGACGAAACGATTTTTCGTTCGAAAATCTCTAACAGATTTCTTAACGTCCTCATAAACTCCTAAATCAATGTAGGATTAAGCTCATCTAAACTATGGGCTTCTATAATTTGTACTATAAACAGCTTGATCGTAAAACTATCGGAAATCAATAGCACCTACATTTGCGTACCGTCCGGCTGGCGGCCGGCCAAGCCATGGTGGCTACTGCCAACAGCCAGGTAGAATGCGTTGGCATTGCGAGACACAGGCGCCAGAAGAACATACTTAATATAACAATAACAAAGATAGTTTTTTTTTATTATTGACGTAAAAACAGTGCTCTTAATCGGCGTAAGAAAATATCGAGTATATTTCAAGAGTACTTTTTCTCTTCATGAAGGACTCGTCCGGGGAAGTTCTACCACCATGCCTATTTCTGCCACCAAGCAGCTTTTCTGTGTTTCGGTTTGAAAGCGGCTGGTGAAATTACAGACACATGAGGCTTAACATAATATGTATGCCTCAAGTTGATGGATGGCAGTGCATCGTAGGGCTCGTCTCTATCGTGCGAGACTTGCGAGGCAATGCTTTGTTATAGATTAAGGTTACCACTTAACATCAGGTGGGTCATCTGCTTGTTCGATCAGTTAGATGTATTAAAAAAGATCAGACTTAGTAGCGGACTTTTGATCACAATTTCTGAGTTCGAACTTCATTTGAAAATCTGCCTTAAGCCAAACTATTTGCAAACATTTGTTGCAATTTCTTCGCCTGAGAAAAAGGACATTGAATAACTGAAATTATTAATCTACTTTTGCCTCTAACTGTACCTACGTTTCCAAAACGTGCCACAGAGCGCGGTTTTCGGCTTTTCTCATCCAGTATTTGCCAGTTACGTTTCGCAGATCGGCTCCCACCTTGCTGAACAAAGTTTACCTAAACGTTGTCTTTGCTATAGTTTCTGTTTGCTCCAACGTAAGTTTGTTTTACCAAAATGGTCGGCCTGCGAATATTTCAGCTTGCTAATCTTCATAATTATATCATTGATATTGATGGTACTATGAACGTAGAAATTACCAATTGTTAACCGCGACTACTTTGAAAAGCACATATTCACCTTTTCACAGCGAACTAACATTAACCGACACGGCCGGCTGGCTTTTGTTGTAGAAAAAGCCTTAGGTTGTATCCGCTGAGCCATAATATATACATTATTGCGACAAAATTACAAGCACTTTTTTTAAACCGTTGACCGTTCCAAACTTAGAACTTAAAACTTCCTCTCCGAACCAGGTGCGCCTACTTCTCCGAACTGCCCCCTCGATACTAAAATAATCCTGTTATTTTAAATACACCTTCAATAAGAGCTGGCTCTGCAGAAGTGTGTAAAAACATTGGCGTAGTTGGTACAGTCGAAAACAGAAATAAAGACGTTAAATTTAGAGGCGTGCGGTTGCCGCACCTGGCGTTCGAGCCACGTGGCCGATTTGGGCTTGACTGTACTTGGATGTTTATAGAGCTGACTCAGTTTTTAAAATGGCAACATTACAGTTTGTATGAGCTCCAGGTTCGATCCTATACTACTTTCTTCCATTGGATCGTCTATTTTATCTACTTTTTTTATGACTGATAATAGGTACGAATATAATGCAGTAAAATATTTGCATAGAGTCAAAGTCAAATTTATTTAATGTGCTAAGATTACTATGAATCATTGTATAACCTATTTAGGAATGATGGCAATTTTGAAACTCTGATAATCGTCAAGATCTTCCTGTTGGAGATTTTACCAATAGGTACGTTGGAGAAAACTAGCAATAAGGCCAAGAGACAACAGCGTGATAGAGTCATAACAAACAATTGACAGCAGTCATTCATTTTGTCTTTTCAATAACTAGCTTAAAGATTATGATGTACCACGTGATAATCTACTATTACGTATTGGAGGTGGTCTAAGCAGCTCTATACAAGATACTGATCAGCGCATTGCTCCTAAATACCTTTAGTGAATTTATTCCGGTACTTTTACTGGGAAGCGTACTGTGCTCTCAACACGGGTTTTTTGATTCTAGCGAGCACATCTACTGTGTTCCATCATTTTTATTCGGTCTAGAACAAACTATGGGAAACAAAAGCTTGTGGCATTTCCTCCCTCTCACACTTACTTCTCTGAAAATTTCTTCTCTTTCACTTTTGAGCTATTCTCTCGTTCTGGATTGGTATTTAGGATCGGAAAGCATTATTGTCAAGGAGGTAAGTCTATTTTTTTGAGGTACTCGCTACTGACAACGCTTGAAACTAGTGCTATGGGTATCGGTGCCGCTCCGTTTCGTTCGAGTCCGGTACAGATGGTATTATTTGCGTTCCTATTGAGTTTAGCTTATTGGATGATTGTTTTTGATTATTATTAAAATTGAAAAGGCATTGACGTCCGCCTTGGCAGGCTAGTGCTCATAAGTGTGGCCTAAAAACTAAAATATCAGATTTGAGCACTAGCTTATAATTTTACGAACTACTAACGAGTAAAGATAAAAAATAAATTATTTTGTATGAGAGTTATTTGCAAGTATGTACCTATATGCTTGAATACTAGATTCATTTAGTTTGAAATATTAGATACTCAAAGTGATCTTTTTTTAAGATTATTATCGAAATTGAATTGTTGGTCATTTTGAATGTACTTTGCTGTTCAAAGAACAATACAAATTAACATAATAATTATTTTTCATAGTTGAAAAAATGTACCTATGTAAAATAATTAAGTACCTATTTTGAAAAAGTGGGTAAATGTAAGTAAGATTTAACTTACCCAAGCGATACCAAATAGAATCAAAGGCCCCAGAAATTTTCCGAGGGGAAATTTAGTAAGCGGGGGAAGAGAGGGGGAGCTCGGTAGTAACGAAATTCCCAAACACGGGGGTAATTAAACCGCGGCCAAGATACCACATTAATACTTGATAACACAATTAATTCCAAACGTAAAATGGCGTGGCTGCGCTTACAGCGAGAATAAAGTCAAAGTGAAAATAGGAAGTGATTACATTAAAAAAACATCGCAACGAAACTTGAGAGAAAGAACTTCTAATTTTTACGAGAATAAAAAAATATTAATATAATAATCGCAACGAAACTTGATTACTTACTTCGCAATGCATGATAGGTCTTGTAATAATTGATAATTGTTTTACTTGCGTAGAGCCTGCGTCAATAACGAAAAAATCCAAAATGGCGCCGCTAAGCCTTCCTAATGTACAAGTGAGAACTATTAGCAGTGCTTTTTATTAGATCCGGAGAGCACTGGTGGTCTAGTGGTAGCGGCTCCGCTTTCCGAACCTAAGGTCGTGGGTTCGAAACCGGTCGTGCACCAATGAGTTTTTCTGTTCAAAAATGTATGTGC
The DNA here is from genome assembly GCA_932294275.1 of Chloroclysta siterata. Lineage (NCBI taxonomy): Eukaryota > Metazoa > Arthropoda > Insecta > Lepidoptera > Geometridae > Chloroclysta > Chloroclysta siterata. The sequence continues at coordinate 9,138,237 of OW028595.1, forward strand.
ACAATGCCAGTACTTTCAAACGGTGAAGGAAAACATCGTGAGGAAACCAGCATGTCAGGAACCTAACAAGTTCTATAACATGTGTCAAGTGCTCGAAAGGAGCCTCTTGAGGCACACTTATAAAATCCTTTCACTACACTGTTTCGAAAGAAACTAGTGACACGACAAGAGAAGAGATGAGATCCGTTTCTTATTTTTATTTTTTTCATATGAATTAATGTAATTGCCTTTTTATCTTTTTAATATTGCCTCGTAGTTAACACTTTTGCTAGCTGTGGCTAACTAGTAAGTTATTCAACTGTGATCAAGCGATTAAACTCCTACTATAGGATCACAGGTTCCTCGTGTCTATTTATGCCCAAGCAAAACCACAGACATTACACAAACAACAATGTTACAATGTAGATTAGAAGATTTTTATTGAACACTTTCATTTACTTATATTTTATTTACACAGATACAGCATTACTTAACTTACTTAGAAGGTAAAATGTACAACATAGTATGTATTGACATCAGTAGACACATCTCGTGCGTTCACTGCAAGCGTTCGAGCGTCTCTTTGAGGCGCGCTTAAAATCCAATCACCACACTGTTTCGAAAAAAACTGGTGACACGATAAGAAGAAGAAGCGTTCGAGCGTCAAAACTAATTGAAAATAGCGAAATTGAGCCTCGCTTTTTCTCCCGCGAATCGCTACAACTTTGACCGTCGAATAAAACTCGTAAAATTTTCAATTTGCTTGGCCAAAGTTTCACCTGATAATCGCGAAGTTAGGTGCGGTAAAGGAAAGTATTCCGTAGATAAGAGAACAGTAATTACATCACTGGAGGTAGGGGGCAATTATGTTTTAACTTAGTTTTTAGGGGGTTGAATTTTTTTTTTTAATACAATTAGCTGACGGAACAAGCAGATGGCCCACCTGATGTTAAGTGGTAACCATCACCTATAACAAAGCACTTTACTGCCTCGTAAGTCACGCACGATAGGGACGTGCCCTACGATGAAAATAAATAAGAGTATAGGTAGCGTGACGAAGTTAGAAGATATTTTAAAGGGTAAAGTTAGATTGTGAAATTATTAGTTAAAGTTATTTTATATCTAAACCATATTGAAACGTGTGACTCATTTAGACTAAACCAAGCAAATTATATTGACATATTCATTTAGTCATCAAGATCTTAATTGTCCCTATAAATTTGAAGGTTTGTAAGAACAGAATCCCTTATAACAGATTTATAAGTGAATCCAGATGGAAAGTAAAAATACAATGTATGCAATGAATTTTAGTACTGAAATTTGAAAGGTTTTGATTCCAGAGCTAGAAACTACTTAGTGCAAGCTCAAGTGTTCTCTTTTTGAATTGCGATGTAGTTTCCTCGACAGCGACCTTCTCTTTTATCTGAAAGTAACATGTTACAGTGTTGCCTCAAATGTTACAAGAAAAAAAAATGAAGCAGGTCAAAAACGTAAAACAAAATTTAACCAAATTCAAAACACTTCAAATATAAACTGAAATCAAACATGGCGCGCTCACGTTCCTAAGGTAAACATTATTATTTTAAAATAATGTCTCACAGCTGCTATTATAATAACACTTAGTTTAATTATAAACACGCGAATTATTTTCATGTGTTTGGGAGGTTAAGAGCAATATCAAGTTGTGATAATGCTTGTTTCAAATTATTATTATTAGAGTTGAAGAAGACATTGATTTTTTTTTGTTATATGGACGATCATTATGTCGAATATAATGACGAGTATATTTATAACTAAAGGCTTCCCGCGGCTTCGCACGCGTTGAAGTGGTGAGCCGTGATTGATCCACAAACATCCAAACATCGTAACTTTCGCATTGATTTGTATATTATTAGGGTATGATTTTAAATACCTACGTAGGTATCAGAGATACCTATAGGCGTCCATTACCTATATTAGGTAGGTAGGTATAGGTACTGAGTATAGCACAAACATGACAAATACAACAAAGATAACCTTACACGGAAAATATGTACTTATTTGTTTACTTAGTTTCTACCCCAAAAACAAACGAAACGAAACAGCTTCACGACTTTGATCCCCAGGCACGTTAGATATCCTCAGATCTCTTCGTACCAACTCAAGATTCCCGTTTTTAGAATGTCCCTTACAAACATTGACGCCTCGTTGTATCCTTTTTATTACACAGAACACATTTTATTTTAGTTTGAAGTTACACTACGCGTTAAAAAACTCCCATACAAACATTGACATCCCTTTGAACACTTTGCAGGGGTGGTTGTAAAATATTGAAAACTTGATTTTAAATCATTTATTGTTGAGTATATTTACTTCAAGTATGAAATCAATCGCAGAGGTAATTATCAAAAGTTAAAAGCGTCATTCTTAATTATTTATTTCTAAGTATATTTACCTCAAGTTTTAAGTCATACGCACCACGCGTCAAAAAACTCCCATACAAACTTTGACATCCCTTTGCACACTTATTAAGGGTATTTTAAAAAAACTAAAAATGCCTTTCCTATTTTTTTGCTTTGAAGTATATGTACTCCAAGTTTCAAGTTTGTAGGTTCAAGGAATACTATTTTACATGCAAACGTTTTCATCCCTTTTTACACTCATAGGGGTTGAATTTCCAAAAAAACCCTTCTTAGTACACCTCTACGCCATAAGACCTATGTACTCGTCAAATTTCAAGTCTCTAGGACCAGCGGTCAAAAAACTCCCATACAAACTTTGACACCCCTTTGCACACTTATTAAGGGTAGTTTAAAAAAACTAAAAATGCCTTTTCTATTTTTTTGCCTTGAAGTAAATGTACTCCAAGTTTCAAGTTTGTAGGTTCAAGGAATACGATTTTACATACAAACGTTTTCATCCCTTTTTACACCCTTAGGGGTTGAATTTTCAAAAATCCCTTCTTAGTGCACCTCTACGCCATAAGACCTATGTACTCCTCAAATTTCAAGTCTCTAGGACCAGCGGTTTAGGCTGTGCGTTGTCTATATGTCAGTCAGTCAGTCAGTCAGTCAGTCAGTCAGTCAGGACTTTGATTCTTATAGTATTAGAGATAATTATATAATAAGTTGGACATCTCACAGCGCCATGTAGATCAAGCTCCAATGCAAATACAATATTATAAAATAGTTATTCCAATCCATAACTTTAGAGTTCAAAATCGGCTGCACTATCCACGCCAAAGCATTTTACAATGCAAAATAACTATTCTCGCTTCAACTCACCTTTACGAAACAGTTCCTGCCCACCTCCAAGCAGACATCCGTCAGTCACACCTAGCTGGTACCGTTGGTACTCCCGGCACGCCGGCACGCGACAAACACGCTGCGGGAACGCAGCGGGCACGCGCGCGCGACGCGCGTCGACAGTCTGAGGTGCTAGCGATTTATTGACGCCAAATTGTTCTGAAAGGTGAACGTATGTTGTATAAGACAGCTATCACAGCTCGGTTGGTAGTAGCTCTGCCTTCGGCGTTGTAGGCCATGGGTTCGATCCCCTCCGAGAACCAACATTGTTGTAATGAACATATATTTTCTTCATTGTCTGGGTGTTATAATATAGGTGTTTATTTAGAAAACAAAAAATATACCAATAGGTATGTATGCATCATTCAGCTATCTTTGGTTTCCCATAATACAAGTTTTGCTTAGTTTGATGAGCTGACTTATCGAAATATAATAATAATATGTTTGTAGTCAGTAGGTAATTTGTTTAAAAAAAAAAGAAATTACAATTCTAAAGTATAGTCTGGTCACCTTTCTACTAGTCCGTGCCTAGGAATACAGTTGATACCAACTTTTCTCTTTGTGAATAGGTGAAGATCAAAATAACGTTTCATGGAACTTTTCTGAAATTACATCACTTGGTCGTATAAATTATTGATGTTTTTAGAGTTTTGAAGATGGATGATGATGGAATTGAAGACATTAGTGTCCCATTAGTTTTAATTGTCTTGTTTATGTATTTGATAATTTTGGAAATGGGTCTGGTTTTTAATGAATTTATAATGTTGGTATTATAAAATGTACGAGTATCTAGGGTCCCGTATATTTTTTTGAATAAAATATTTAGATTTTTTGATTTTTGATTTTGATTTTTTGACTGTTTACCATATTTCGTTTTTCGTTTTTGTTCCGTGCTTATTAGGGGTTTTATATAAAGACGCGATAGAGATACCGATACGGAATTTTATGTTCTATTACTAATTTTCATCATACTTGTAACATAAAGTTCCGTATCGGTATCTCTATCGCGTTTTTTTTATTGGCATCTCGAAATGCCACAACATTTAAACTTGTTATATTTTTTTTATTCCTACCCTTTAATATAGAGGTACATATAATATTGACCTATCATGTAATATTATTCCTTATATTTTATCTTCGTTTAGTATTAATAATTCATAATCATCATTCATTCTATCAACAGTCAGATTCATACATCATATTATTATTTTATACTATATCATTCGTAACTTTACCTACCTATCTGTTTAATCATTTAATAAATAAAAAACAACTATTTCTTTTATTACCAACTCAAAAATAATAATTTCGTATGAAATCATCTGAGCTGCTTTAAATACAAATTATATAAATAAAGAAAAACATTAAAATTTCCACTCTGCTAACCAGAGTGAAACTAATGAATATACTAAAATTAACAATGTTAAAATCTCTATCGCGTCTTTATACAAAGCCCGCAATGAACACGGAACAAGAACGAAAAACGAGAAACCAAATATGGTAAACACAACTCATACTTGGGGTACTGGAGATCAAAGTCATGAGTTAATACAAAAATATTTTCTTAATAAAATACAAACAAGAATAGTCTGTGTTGTTTCCAACATAAAATATGACCCCTTTTCAACTACCCATTTCTACGTACCTATAATATTTGTAGATAATTATGTGATTAAAGAAACATCCCTGAGGATGAGCTTAAGAACTGGCACTTAGATTCACCAAGTTTTAAGACGTTTCAAACAGATCCCTGTGATTCAACTGAATACATACCTTTTGACTTTGGCTTTGAGAAGCAGCATTTCCTGTATTCGTAGCAGACTAGCGCTAATGTATCGTACTTCTCGCTCAAAACTTTTGAAGATATATAATCACTAAGCAAAGTTACGAAAAATTGTAAACAACCATGTTTCAGAGAATCATTACACAGGTTCATTCAAAATTTCATTTTGATTGTATAACGGGTTTCTTCGCCTTAATGTAATGATAATGAAGATGAAAACTTGACATCGCTTTCCGTTTTATAGTTTAAATAAAGAAATCAAGGTATTTTTCTTACGCTAAAAACTTAACTCTGTATCTAATTTTTTTCCGTTTCCACAGTCCACGGTACTCTACAAACAAATCATAATAATTCTCCTCCCACACCACTAACGAAATAACTATCAAAAACCCACCATATTTAACCTATTTTCCACCTAAAAACAGGTGTTAATCTTTTCACATTAAAAATTGCTTTCGAAATAATAAAATGTAATCAGCGAACGAGCGAAGAAAATAAATAGAATACGAACTAAAATAAACATGGATGTACGTACGAGGGGGGCTACTATCATAACTCACTAATTTTATTTCATTTTATGCATAGATTTTCTTTTTTTTATTGCTTAACCTTATGATGGTTACCACTTAACCTGGTGTTAAGTGGTAAGCATCACCTATAACAAAGCATTGCCTCGTAAGTAATGCGCGATAGGAACGTGCCCTACGATGCACTGCCCTGCGTCCATCAACTTGAGGCATACAGATGTTAAGCTTCATGTGCCAGTAATTACACCGGCAACCACACTCTTCAAACCGAAACACAGTAACGCTGCTTGGCAGCAGAAAAAGGCGTGGTGGTAGTACTTCCCCGGACGAGCCCTTCACAAAGAGCTCTACTACTCTAAAAAATATAAGTATTAATCAGATATCTAGCTCCCATGGTACAAGCTTTGCTTAGCTTATCACTTTGCGGAAAGTCCACCAATATTTACTTATTTATTTTATTCATAGTGAACAAGTAAATGTAACAAGTAACTAACTAAATTTTGACGTATTCTTAACTCACCGGAAGACAAAAACAAATCTTTTTTAAAATCTATTGATGTACTAAATTCAAAACGAAGGCCTTAAAGATCACGAATGCCGATATTATCTAGCACAGTAAGTAAACTTTATTCATCTTCCAAAGGCGATGATGACGATAATAATAATTTAACGATATAAATAACAAGCCATGGTAAGCCCCCATGCTAGTGTTAGATATTCTGTGGTCCGTCCGGCTGTATATTACCTGTACCCCAAGTATGAGATTTGCTTACGATATTTCGTTTTTCGTTTTACGTTTTTGTTCCGTCTTTATTGCGGGTTTTGTATGAAGACGCGATATTGATACCGATACGGAACTTTACAAAACCCGCAATGAGCACGCAGCAAAAACGATTCGTTTTTGTTCCGTGTTCATTGCGGGTTCCGTATCGGTATCTCTATCGCGTCTTCATACAAAACTCGCAATGAACACGGAACAAAAACGTCAAACGAAAAACGAAATATCGTAAGCAAATCTCATACTTGGGGTACTGTTGGTTTTACTGAAATGTTTGATGCGTTTGCGCTTGATCGACATTTAACCGCGACGCACTAGCCTTGATTCTTTTGAATCAGCTTAGATTTTATCATTGTATTGATGCAGTTTTGATATAGTTTGTCATGTATAAATAGCCTTCTTTACTACAAAACGATATTACAGTGATTTTTTTTAGAACTTAACATGTGGTTAACTATACTTAAGATTAGAAAAAACTTTTAGTATTAAGTTGTTTAATAAAGGCTATTGAAATTGAAATGTGGTAAACTCATAGGAAATATGTAAAGATACCTAACATTAAGATGTGTTTTAAGGAATCAATAAATGTATACCTATTAATACAAATTTTTTTAATGAAATAAAAAAATGTTTATTGTTATTAATAAATTTAAACTTAATTTCTCATAAAACGTGATTAAAGGTAGAAGCTCTTTGATGGTGCACATTCTTCTCTAATTTTACATTTAGCATTTGACTTTATTGATGAAACTGGGGTAATATTATATAGATTTCCGTTTTTTTAGTAGAGTAGTATAACAAGAGTAACAAGGTGGAAGAAAAGGATAGAGTGATTGTAGTTTCTTATCATACCTACAAAATATTTTGACAAAAAAGTCTCAAGTATCAAAACTCATAAAAGCAGCATTCGACTTAAACGGAGCCATGTGTTTCACGTCGGTGCGCGTGCGCCGCAATTTGGTCGCGATCACCATTACCTCTACCTGTTAGTAATATATTTTTAAACGATATTTCGCTTCTATGTTTACATTAGATTTTATTATTTTTATTCAGGTCGATATAACACGGGATGTTGATAGTTTATATCATGATTTGTGTTTATTTTGCTGTGTTTTTTAGATTGGCAACACCTTGCGATGAAAAGATCTAAGATGACTAGATGATCTAAGGGGATCTAGGGTGGATTCGAATAAAGTGGTATAAACCTTATCTTTACCTCTAGTATTAAATTATTTTGTCTCTATGAAATGAATTATTTGATATTGAACGTTACTTTGAGATGGTTAATCCGCAAAACGTGAAAGCTGAAAAAAAAAGAATCTTAAGTTAGTACTTGGTACCACTTGGTACTAAGATATCTGAGAGGAAATCTACCGTGCCTGGGGATACAAGTCGTAACGCTATTTTAGGTTTTCAGTAGTTTTTTTTTCGAAATTCCCGCGAGTAACTTCTTTATTGATAGGATTTTAGTGATACTATTTTTAAGGTACCTAAAATTCTGACAATATAAAATATTTTATTAGATTTGATTTGATTAATAAATAATTTAATAATTAAGTAGTAATTTAAAAAAATATTTTGTAACGTTTTCAAGAACTTGAGTCTGTTAATCAGAGTTACCTGCTACCTCCTAGCTAGGGGAACAACGACAGAGCAAACTCTATTCAAAAGTAAACCAGTTATAATCCACATTTAAACCTCTAATTATGAACTGTGATGAACGTGAGATTAGTGTTGGGATGTTCTCGAGTTTTATCGATAAGCAAAATTTGTCAGCGTGGATTTTATTTAGCCTGACAGTTAAAATATTTTTTTCAAAAAATCTTCCTATAGAACGCCTAGCTCTTAAAACATTTGACAGCAGTAGTACCTAATTGTCTTATGACTCTTGTCCCCAAAAATTTCGCGAGTTACGTAAATTGAAGGCTGTCCTGGCTGTGGCCTGAACCGATAACATCACGATGTAACCTAGTATCTTTGTGGGCTTAATATAAATCAAAAATCCCTTCGCCATTGTAGGTCTAGTACCTACAATGGCGAAGGGATTTTTCGTCTCCGTCTTAGTTGTTTTTGTCAAAACTTATCAAAATTGAATAAGCATTTTAGAAATAAAAACGACCGACAGTCAGACATTAGTGTGTAAAGATTTTTAAATCACTCTTCGAATAAGATTTTAATAATATCGCAAAAACTTTACAATTAATATCGATATCAACCCACACCTTCAATACATCACTACAAACACATTAGGGCTGTCACAAAATGAAATTATACAAAGATCCACCAACGCACTTGCAAATAATATTCTATTTAACTTCTACCGCGCTATCTTTGCCATTTGTAAATAGACTATAACCCTTACTGCTCAGACAATAAGGTTGAGGTTATTGCGGATGATGGATGGAGTACGGTGAGTAAAACAACCTGTTTCACGAATGAGCTGATCCCTTTTATCTTAAGGTGACATACCGCGGTATATTATTTCGCCAGAGATGTAAGTTAATTCACTTGAGGTGGTGTTTCTTCGAGTTTGTGGTAAGTATGCGTATTTGAATTAAGATAAGCTACAGATGATGAGTTTAGATTTAGGATTTGCTCAGAAAGACGAACTCAGAATAAGGTTGCTTTCGTATGCTTAAAATTTGGTATGTTTATGTCTCCAACTAAGTAAGTAAGAGTAGTAGAGCTCTTTGTGAAGGGCTCGTCCGGGGAAGTACTACCACAACGTCTTTTTCTACCGCCAAGCAGCGTTGCTGTGTTTCGGTTTCAAGAGTGTGGTGTGTAATTACAGGCACATGAGGCCTAACATCTGTATACTTCAAGTTGATGGACGCAGGGCAGTGCATCGGAGGGCACGTTCCTATTGAGCGTGACTTACGAGGCAATGCTTTGTTATCGGTGATGAGAGAAGAGTTCGAAAAGATCTAAAGTTATATCTACCGTGCCTAGGGATAAAGTCGTAAAGCAATTGTAGTTATTTTCGTATATTCTTGAAAAGGATTGGGGGAGGTCTTTGCCCAGCAATGGGACCCAGAGTATAATAATTCATGAAAAGATGTATTTTTTCTACTTTTCTATATTTTTTAGAATAGAATTATTCCGCCCTAGTTAAGGTTTACTAAATAGAATATTCTAAGAAGTATTCACAGAGTTGTAGATCTATCAAACCTCGGCTCGATGTTGCGCCAAGATGACACGAGCAGTGCAACAATGTATAAACATTGATTTAATACGTCGCTGAAAACTTTGTTAGGACACTGTTTATTGTGTGTCTCTAATAGAAAGATCTATCACGTACATTAATATGGTACCTGCGTGTTTATGAACGACACTGGAAATTAATATATTTGTCTTAGTTAGAATATATAAAAAGCATTGAGCAGATTGCATAACCGCTTTTAATTCAAATGTCGAATACATGAGAGAACTAGTGGTTTAGTGGTAGCAACCTCGCCTTCCGATTTTATAATCACGGGTTCGAATCTGGACGTATGATTATTAATTTTTGGCAATGTCTTTACTGTGGATTAAGCTTGGTGACTAAGCTGTTAGGCTAGTACGAGTATATGGGGGCATGCCTACGTTACTAAAATTATATCAATATCAAAAAAATCTAAAACAAAACGGTCTTTATTCAGTACAATCACAAGGATCACTTTGAAACGTCTTATATACTAGGTGAATCTATCGCCGGTTCATAGCGACCAAAGCCTAGAAGAACAGGCAAGAAACTAACGGCTTGGTTCCTAGCTTTTTGTGTATGATCCTTTTTACAATTATATTAAGGTACCAACCTACTTAATTATTTTGTGTTTGTAATGAGTTGGAGCATAGTTCAGTCCCAAGCTCTTTTGTCACCTATATAATCTGATATTTTATAGTAAGCTTTTGTCATCATCACAAACACTTGTCCCGTAAATAGGGGCATGAGTGAAAAAGTGACTAGTCGATTGATGACTTACTGACGAGTTGATTTTAACAGCGACAGGTGCGCTGGAAAAAACATCTGCAAAAGATTATAAAGGCGTACATAGGGTACCCACCGAGAGTAGAAGACGCCAAGGAAGCGCTGGCGAGATGACTTGGACTCCTTCAACAGTGAGTGGATAAAATGCTCCGACGAGTGGAATGCATGGGGAGACCTTTGCCCAGCAGTGGGGCAGTATAGGCTAGTTAAAAAAATAGATATAGATAGATAGATTAATACTTTAATGTACACAAAGGAAAACGAATACAGATATATTAAAAATTTAGGTACAGTGGACAGCCTTATAGGCTAATCTCTTCCACACAACCTTTGGATATAAAATGTACCTATTTACCAAAAGCTTTTTGTGAAAGATTTCGTCTGAATAAAGTCTAACCGTACTTATCTCTGCCACTAACGAGTCTTAGCTTTTGCAATTTTCAATCCATTTTGACAAATCACAAGCTATTTTTGTTTAAATAAATTCTTACACCAATTAAGCCAGTTTCTATCTTAAGCTAATAGTGTTGCGATTTAACCTGTTGCATTAATTGTCGATTAGTCTTCATTATATGGCTCAGGCTGTCCCAACACTAACAGTTACTAATGCCTCGGTGTAAGTACTAGGATTAGGGTTGTCAGTGCTAATGCTGATTCGGTATGCTGGGATTTTCCATTTAAAGTCAAAGTCAAAAGGTATATTCAATTGAATCACAAAGATCACTTTGAAACGTCTAATAGCAAGGTGAATCTGGGTGCCAGTTTCACGCGACTGGAAGAACAGGCAACCGGCTTGAAGGCGTATAAAAACAAGGTGAATCTAGGTGTCTAGATTCACCTATAGCTTCAAGACGTTTCAAAGTGATCAGTGATTGAAATCAGAAATCAGAGGAAATTCAGAAATCAAAAACATTTATTTTATGGCTCACCTGATTTTAGGCTGTAACCATCACCTATAGTAACACTATAGCGTGTCCTACGATGCACTGCCCTGCGTGCACTATTTATTACTTATAGTTACGAAATCACCGTGAAAAAACGCGATCCAGAATTGTTATGAGTGTTACAGTTGCCAATAGATGTCACTGTGAATTTTGCCAACAAACGATTTAGAGCCCTTGAAACTCACCCTCCTCGCGAGCACCACAGTGACGTCCACAAATCGGCCCCAAGGTGCCTTCTTTTACCAAATTGGTAATGTACCTACTTAATGACAGTTACAGGATCTTTCTCTCTCTCTTGTCGTGTCACTAATTTCTTTCGAAACAGTGTGGTGAAAGGATTTTAAGTGCGCCTCAAGAGGCTCCTTTCGAGCACTTGACACATGTTATAGAACTTTTTAAGTTCTACGACATGCCGGTTTCCTCACGATGTTTTCCTTCACCATTTAAGAGTACTGGCATTGTGCACATACATTTTTTGAACAGAAAAACTCAGTTACAGGGTTAATTTTAATCCATAATTAATATGATATGATGTGAAAGTGTGTGTAAATGTAAGTATGAGAAATTATAGGTTTTTTAGGTTTAGCTGTCGGTTTTGGCGCTTGTTAAGCCATTACAGTGGCGTCATGACTTAACAACCGCCTGAAAGCTCCATCACATGAGTTTGTCTGCACCACTAACCAACTTACATAGTTTTTTTTATATTCTTCGCTGATGGAACAAACATATAGCCCACCTCATGTTAAGTGGTAGCCATCACCTATAACAAATTGCCTCGCAAGTCACACACGATAGGAACGTGCCCTACGATGCACTGACCCGCGTCCATCAACTTACAGATGTTAAGCCTTGTTCGTAATTTCACCGGCAACATAGTCGATTTTCAGTTCCACATAGCACTACTCTGTAACGTAACACACAAAGCAGGTGTCCAAAAGGGAACGGCCCGCCCTATTCATGTCCCTTCCTTTTTACTCGTGCCCGAAACAGGTATGTCATTAGTCCTAATTTACTCTGTGACTCATCAAAGCACCTTAAATGTTGAATTGATCTGTTATGTGAATTGAAACGAATAGACAAATTGAACACTATTATTTCAGATGACATCTGTGGTGCAGTGGTGACTGAGCGGCTGATAGGTGTAAGCTTGAATCCAGTGACGAGACAAAATATTTACCAGGTATAATGGTACTACTGGTAAGGTAATGGTATAATACCTGGTGTCCTTTGTTATAGGTTACGGTTACCACTTAACATCAGGAGGGCCATCTGCTTGTTCCATAGCAAAAAGTATTAAAAAAAACGAAGGTTTCTACCAATTGTGTCTGATATCTACGACGAAATATAGACGGAACAAAATCTATAACATATCATTTATCTATAATAATAATATATGATAGCTATTCTATAGGATAGGTATTCTACAATAAAACAATTTTGATTTAAGATAGCAATTTTATTGTATACTGATAGTAATTGCCATAATTCAACTGTTACTAAAAGTCGTGGACTAAATCCTTATTTCGGTCACTGTATCACGGGCCCATTAGCTCAGTTGGTTAGAGCGTCGTGCTAATAACGCGAAGGTCGCGGGTTCGATCCCCTCATGGGCCATGATCACTTTTTACATATTTTTTTTGTTTTTGCAATTTGTTAATGACCCCTTGACTCGAGACTTTCAACTTCAACCTATCATTGTTGTAATAGCGAAATATGATTTAAGCTTTAGCCATTTCATAAGTTTTTTTTTTTTTATACAATTAGCTGACGGAACAAGCAGATGGCCCACCTGATGTTAAGTGGTAACCATCACCTATAACAAAGCACTGCCTCGTAAGTCACGCACGATAGGGACGTGCCCTACGATGCACTGCCCTGCGTCCATCAACTTGAGGCATACAGATGTTAAGCCTCATGTGCCTGTAATTACACCGGCAACCACACTCTTCAAACCGAAACACAGCAACGCTGCTTGGCGGCAGAAAAAGGCGTGGTGGTAGTACTTCCCCGGACGAGCCTTTCACAAAGAGCTCTACTACTCTTAAAATTTATTGTAATACTGTGTTTCGGTTTGCAGTGTGGTTGCCAGTGAAATTACAGGCACATAAGGCTTAACATCTGTATAACTCTAGTTGATGGACGCAGAGCAGTGCATCGTAGGGCACGTTACTATCATGCGTGACTTACGAGGCAATGCTTTGCTATAGGTAATGGTTACTACTTAACATCAGGTAGACCGTCTGCTTATTCCATCAGGAAGAAGTACAAAGAAAAAACAAGAGGTAATTTTCTTCCAACAGTAGGTATATTCATTTCGGGCGTACAATAATGCTATACTCAAATTGACAATAATTAAAGGTTAGTGACAGGAGGTGACTAACAACAATGCAGCCAGTGTCTTCGGGAAGCTTTCGAATGGTACTGATTTTGATCAGTTGAGCTATCTCTAGATGGTTTTCATCAGTGTGCAGATAGCTCAATTATTTCGTGCCTATGCTCACTTGGTGGATCCTATAGTAAAGTATGTTCTTTAATAATGTTAGAATAATATTCGGTACATACTCGTATTGTACTGATGTTCCTAGCTACGAATAAATGAATTACGATTTATTGTAATTATCTTTGTAACCAAATTTTTTATTTTTAGCATAAAATATTTAAATTAGCTAGTTCAAAGCCATACCCATAACACACGCATCCAAGTCCAGTTTCCAGATAAATAGCAACATGAATAGCAGTATGAATAGCAGCATGAATAGCTGGCAGGACGTGTGGCTCGCCGCATTACCGGCAAGTGTGCGTAAGCACCGCTATTTATGCTGTAAAGGTGTTGTTGTGCTTCGTTTACTCTTTCCTTATTATTTTAAATGCAGCTATAGTCGCGTTAAACTCTCGCTGCAGGCTCGGTCAGTGCTCAACCTATAGTCGCGTTAAACTCCCGCTAAAAACTCGGTCATGAATCATCTTAACACACGCTTAATAAAAGGATCGTCCGTTCTCCTAAGTGCGAGAGACAGAGAGAGAGAGCAATATTGCTGTCTCGTTCCGATAACTTATGACCGAGCCTGCAGCGAGAGTTTAACGCGACTATAGTATGGCACTAACGGCCGGTTTCTGAAAGCCCGATCAAAACTAATCGCATGTCAAGTCACTTGCTATCTCTATCTAATTCGATTGTAATAGCTGAAATGGCGAGTGACTTGACATCCGATTAGTTTTGATCGGGCTTTCAGAAACCGCCCGTAAAAGGCTTACAATTTATAAATGATGAATTATCAAATTCTAGGGAAATTTTATATAATATACCGTTTCATACTCAATCGGAGGCGACGCAAATGCGAAAAGCACCTGGTGGGGCAGTAAAAAGGTTGATCACAGGGGAGAAGATGTGGCTGGAACTATGGAGGAACTAAGCTTGCAGGTACTCAACGACAGTGACACGCCGACGTTCGATACAATACGGGGCAACAAAGAGTACAGCAGCTTTGTGGACGTCACGGCCTGCTCAACGGATATGCTGAGACTGGTGGAAGATTGGAAAGTAAACATAGGCATGACGAGCTCGGACCACAACACAATCACCTTCAAAATTAGATTAAAAAATGCCAAAGGAATGAACACTAAAAGAACAACAAGGATATACAATAGCAAAAAAGCTAATTGGAGCCAGTTTCATGAGAAACTGGCCAAATTGCTACAGGAAAACAAACTAAATAAAGAAAACATAGAACAAATTAGAGACAAAATAGCATTAGAAAATAAAGTAGAATCATACATAGATACAATAACACAGGCATGCAAAAATAGTATTCCAAAAATCAAAAGTAAAAGCAAACTTACCTTGCCGTGGTGGTCCGAAGAGCTCCAGAAGCTGAAGAAGCAAGTCACCACCCTGAAGCGAAGAATCCGTTGCGCAGCGCCGATCCGAAGAGAGGAAGTCGTCCGAGAGTACCTGAAAGAAAAAGAAAATTATGAACAACAAGCAAAACTAGCCCAAATAGAGAGCTGGAAACAGTTTTGTGGGAAACAGGAAAGAGAAGGATTATGGGAAGGGATATACAGGGTAATAGGCAGGACAACCAAGAGGCAGGAGGACCTACCCTTGATCAGGGAAGGGAGGGTACTGAGTCAATTAGAGTCTGCAAAACTGCTGGCTGAGGTATTCTACCCGGAGGATAAAGGCGAAGAAGACGATATCGAGCATAAACGTATTAGAGAGAAAGCTGACCAAGTGAACGGACTGGTACATGATGATCATGACCCACCGTTCACCCCTGAAGAGCTCACATACGCAGTCGACAGTTTCAACCCCAAAAAAGCTCCGGGCTCAGATGGCCTAACGGCCGATATTTGCAAGCATGCCGTGACCCAGGACCCTGACCTTTTCCTATCGCTGGCAAACAAGTGTATGGAACTAAGCCACTTCCCAATCATCTGGAAGGAGGCCACCGTGGTCATCCTAAGAAAACCGGGAAAGGAAAAATACACGGATCCAAAGTCTTATAGGCCAATTGGCCTACTGCCAGTAATGGGAAAGGTCCTAGAAAAGATGATTGTAAGCAGGATAAAATGGCATGTGCTTCCCAGACTGAGCCTTCACCAGTATGGATTTATGCCACAAAAGAGTACGGAAGACGCCCTCTATGTCCTAATACAACACATACGCGGAAAGCTGACACAGAAAAAACTAATAACAATGGTATCCTTGGACATAGAGGGGGCCTTCGACAGTGCATGGTGGCCCGCCATAAGGATCAGGCTGGCGGAAGAAGAATGTCCGGTGAACATTAGACGCATAATGGACAGCTATCTCACGGACAGGCGCGTCAGAGTCAGGTACGCAGGCGAAGAGGTCACCAAAGGAACCACAAAAGGGTGCGTCCAGGGGTCGATCGGAGGGCCGATTCTTTGGAATCTGCTCCTCGATCCACTACTCAAGGAGCTGGAAAGACGTGGTTACTATTGTCAGGCTTTCGCCGACGACGTAGTACTCGTCTTTGACGGGGACACGGCAACAGAAGTGCAAAGGCAGGCAAATGCCGCCCTCGCGTATGTTCGGGAGTGGGGTATCCGAAACAAGTTAAGATTTGCACCACACAAAACGAATGCAATGGTCATAACCCGAAAACTGAAGCACGATACCCCCCACCTGAGCATGGGCGGGGTCGACATTAGCATGTCAAAAGAGTTTAAGATACTGGGCCTCATCATTGACGACAAACTGACTTTTAATAGCCACGTAGCGAGCATATGTGTGAAGGCACTAAGCTTCTATAAACGCCTATCGCGAGCGGCTAGGGTGAGCTGGGGCCTTCACCCCGAAATCATAAGGACGATCTACGTAGCAGTAGTAGAGCCAATCGTTCTGTATGCAGCCAGCGTCTGGGAACCCGCAGCCAACAAGCTAGGTATACAGAAGCAGCTGAACACCGTACAAAGATCGTTCGCCCTGAAGCTCTGCAGAGCCTACCGAACTGTGTCGCTGAATTCAGCACTGGTTCTGGCTGGAATGCTTCCTCTTGACCTCCGAATACACGAGGCAGCCGCCCTGTATAAGGCAAGAAAGGGGGTTTTCCAGCCAGAGCTAGACGATAGGGAGGTTGAGAGAATGGTGCCATTCGCCAACACGCCACACCCAGCCGAGCACATGGAACTAAAATTCCAATGCCTGGTAGACCAGGATCAAGTCAACATGAATAGCAGCCAAGCTATCCGCATCTTCACAGACGGCAGTAAAATTGAAGGTAAAGTTGGAGCATCCCTTTCCATATGGGAAGGAGATGCCGAAACTAAAAACCGGAAATTGAAACTGTCGTCCTACTGCTCGGTCTACCAGGCCGAATTGCTGGCCATCTGCATGGCAACGCGCGAGATCCTCAAAAGCCGAAAATCCACCTTTGCGATATACAGTGACTCTAGGTCATCTCTTGAGGCCATTACGAACTGGCACTCCATCCATCCTCTAGCGGTAGAGATTCGTCAGAACATTAAAGCCAGCAAAGACCAGAACAAAGCAGTTTCACTATACTGGATCAAGGCGCACGCAGGGTTGGAGGGTAATGAGAGAGCGGACCAGTTGGCAAAGGATGCGGCCCGAAATAGCAAAATGAGACCTCACTACGACCAATGCCCGGTATCATTTGTCAAACGGCAAATCCGATCGGAATCACTTCGCGAGTGGAATCGTAGGTATGTAAACGGAGAAACTGCAGCCGTAACAAAGATCTTCTTCCCAGACGCCGTTAAAGCGCACAGAACCATCAGGCAGATAGAACCAACCGGAACCCTAACGCAAATAATGACGGGACATGGTGGGTTCTCCGAATATCTGCATCGATTCAAATGTAAGGAGGACCCATCATGTATCTGTGAGCCGGGTAGCAGCGAAACGGTGGCGCACATTTTATTCAAATGCCCCGTATTTGGTAAAGAACGTTATGAGATTGAGAATGAACTGAATATATCCATAAAAGAAGAAAATGTAAAGGAACTGATAGTAAATAAGTTAAGTAGAGATAAGTTTATAGCATATTGTGTTAAAGTAGCAAATAAGGTAATCGTAAGAAATAAATAAAGATCAATAAGTCTTGTTGAATATATATATTGAAATATATATATAAAACCAGCTAGAATAGAAAACAGATAAATAAAATGTATAAAACTAAGAATAACGTAGAGTAGAGTAAGTTAGAAATAAAATATGTAACTAGAATAAAAACATAGAGTAAGATTGTATGAACACGCAATAAGACAAGAAACAGTGCAAGAAAAACAAAATCTCTGACCCATACTCGTCAGAGGATCGCAAAAAAAAAAAAAAAAAAAAAAAAAAACAGCCATCGTTAACCGCTCAATCATAACGTCCACATTTCCAGATGTGTGTAAAATTGCCATTGTTCGCCCTTTGCCTAAAGTAAGTGACCCATCAACTTTCAAGGAACTTAGACCTATCAGTGTTTTGCCTTGCATATCAAAAATTATTGAAAAGGCTGTCTGTAATCAGCTGACTGAATTTCTGGAACGGCATAACATCTTGCCTGATGTTCAATCTGGCTTCCGTAAGCGCCGCAGTACAGCCACGGCCCTTCTAGATGTCACAGATAATATACTGGTCGCTCAGGACCGGGGCATGTGTACTTTGCTGGTGCTACTTGATTTTTCTAGAGCTTTTGATGCAATTAATACTACTCTGCTTTTGTCAAAACTCAGTTATTACGGTTTCGACCCAAACACTTTAAAATGGTTTGACAGCTATCTTACGGAGCGATATCAATATGTCGAGCTAAAAAATAATGATGGAACATCAAATTCCTCGCAGTTATCTTCCTTAAATCGGGGTGTCCCTCAAGGTTCTATCCTTGGTCCGATTTTATTTATCTTATATAGTTCGGATTTAAGGAACTCCATAGTCAATTGTAAGTACCACATATACGCAGATGACGTCCAGGTGTACCTTTCTTTTAAACCTAGAGACTTAACTTATGCCATCACTGCTATTAATGAAGACCTCAGTAGAATCTCAGCATGGTCAGATGAAAACAACCTGGTCCTCAATCCTCAGAAAACGAAGTATATGATTATTGGCAGTAGATATCATGTTAATTCTCTGTTTTCTACTCTGAGCGTTTCACTCAAAGGTGAACCAGTTGAGCGTGTTTTCGAAGCAAAAAATTTAGGCCTGACTATGGATGAGAATTTGCGGTTTGAAAAACATGTTGCAGATTGTGTACGGAGCTGCTTCTATAGACTTAAAATTTTGTATAAAATAAGGCCCTATCTAAGCGAAGAGATTCGTATACATCTAGTTGAATCATTAGTGTTATCAAAATTAAATTATGCAGATACCGTTTATGGACCTCGTTTGCTAGCCCGTACCCAAAACTTGATACAGCGTGTTCAAAATGCTTGTGCTAGATTTTGTTTTGTTGTTCCGCCTAGATCCCATATTACTCCATTCCTTAACATGCACTACAGTCTCAAAATGAAAACAAGGCGCAAGCTCCATCTGGCTTGTCTCCTCTTTGGAGTCATCAACTTTGGGACGCCTAAGTATCTGTATGATAAATTGAGCTGGATGACTAGTGAACGTAGCTGTGCTGGTAGGAAATGCACTACTCAACATCACAGATCTGAAAGTTTCAGAGGGAGTTTTAGGTATGCCGCTTCTAAATGCTGGAATAATTTGCCCCCACCAATGCGAAATATCAAGTTAGCCAATAGTTTTAAAAATAAGCTTAAAAAATTTCTCATAGAAGCTCAAATACGGCATGGAAACATTAATGTTGATGTTTCTCTTATCTAAGCACTTTTCTATTTTATTTTCTCTTCTATATTTCTGACCCAACTTCTTATGTAACATTTATATTTATTAATAACCTATGTGTTATTATTATTTATTCTATTTTCTTCAATTATCTAGATACCTCAGTTTAGTATAACTTATTTATAAACGTGTTGTTGTTGTATTTCGGTCACTGCTTAACTACCTTTTCCCTCCTTGGTTTCAGCTGAAAATCAGCGTTGAGTGTTAATACACCCAACATTTATGCTGAGCTGAAAACCTTTTTAGTATAGTAACCTATTACTGTTGTCCCTTGAGCCGCTCAAAATTTTTCCTTATTGTTCTTAATGTTTTTTTATGTTCAGGCTTGTGTTTTTTGTACTACACTAAATAAAATTTTATTCTATTCTATTCTATTCTATTCTAATGCAGTGTTGCCAGTTTAGGAACGAAGTTTAGTCAGTTACTAACCCCGTGTGAATGCTGCATCAATAAAGGCAGGTATTTACGACAGACTGTGCGTGCCATCATTGTTTCAATAACGCCTATTTAGCGGCGCTGGATATTAGCAATTTAAACAGATAAATGGCAATATGACGGAAATTAGCCATTTGTATCAATATTGTATCAATTATTGTACAATGTTACGTGTGCGATGGCTTCTGACTGTACAAACTACTCTAAGGTGTCGTTTACGTGGCACAGAGCCAAGAAAATTTAGTTTGTATGAGATAGATAGAAAATACTTTATTAAATACTTGATTAAAATCTTCATTCATTTCATTTCATATTTCATTTTCATTTCAATACAATAGGCGATCTTATCGCTAAAAGCGATATCTTCGTGGGTATGTCCGAATTTAAAAATGTAGACGTACATCTGACTAGCCCCCCTAGGACATCCTCAAAGAATATCGAGTTCATACATGGTACTAAGGGATCTGAGAGGATATCTACCGTGCCTAGGGAAAGTTTTGAAGCTGTTTATTGTTTCTGAAACATATTTTTTACAGAAACAATAAACAGCTTTTTATTTTCTTCCTATTTTAGTGCGAAATTCTCTCACAGCCAAAACTGTAGTCTCCAAAAAAGGCATGTTGATTAGTTTACCTTTCATGACAGCGGTCGATATTTGGCACAGGTCTGTGGCGCTTCCCTGTTGCGTTTGGCATACGGCTCGCAACCTGACGCCGAACTTTGCGAATATCGCATACCGCTGAGTTAGTATGGAATAGGACAATATGAATGAAAATTCTATATTGTACACCTTAAAAACTAACAAAGGAAAAACAAAACACAGATAAAAAGAACTAATAATGGAAAATGAGCGATCTTATCACGATCTCTTCCAGACAAATTTTGGATGGAAACCTAGTAATAGCTGTACAGACAGTTATAGAAAAAGTGTAGGTACTACTTACTTGGTACTTGGTGAGGGGACTGGTTTCCGCTGGTGGGCCCTTCCGGTTGGTGGCTGTTAGTTCAGCCACCCGATGTCCTCTAAGAAGGCCAGCTGAATATGACGCAGTATGAAGCATGAAGTAGTATTAAATTAAGAAGTTTTTTGGGAGAACTTGATTTCTGATTATCTCTTGAAGAAAATAAAAAAACATTGAAATGCAGCAAGAGTTTTGTGTGGTTTTTCTTATTAGTACCTATTTCTTTATACAATGTGTTCCAAAACTTGTACTAAAAATTTAAGAGGGCTAAAGTACCCATCAATATGAATAACTTTTTCTAAGGAACCAACACTGTGACTGCGAAAAAAAACAGCTGTTTCATGCAAAAGTTTTGAGCCCTACCTGGCTAAAACGTATGAAACAGCAGTTTTTTTTCGCATTCACAGTTTTGGTTCCCTAGAAGAAGTTATTCATATTGGTGGGTACTTTAGCCGCCTGAAGTTTTAAGTACAAGTATTGGAACGCCTTGTATAATAGCAAGAGCTCAAATAGGGTTCTGAAAACTAAAACAGCATCACGACTTTGACCCCCAGGTAGGTAGTCTCCCCTCAAATAACTTAGTACCAACTTCAGTTACATCCAAGTTACGTCCAAATTGTCACATTTTGCAGTAGTTGGTTTTCCACACGTGACAGGTTGCAAGCCCATCGCCGCTAATATTGCTAATAATACTAATATTAGGGTACCTCTCTCTGTATCTTCCATGTTACACCCTTCTTTTCTTTTTATATTATTATTATTATTAAAAAAATAAAACCAATTAATTTTATAGTACCTTTGTGAACACAGTAATACATTAAAAGATTCTTGTTCTTTTACCAGCAGATATAAAAGCCACCTCCACACATCGCGACACTAATCGCGTTCACGATGCGATTATATTTAGCACTCCACACCTAGGAAGTTCATTAAGGCGACACTATGTCGCTAATGTGCACCGGCTCTAATTGACCATTTTGCAGCACTTGAATCGCGTCACTCGCTTTATGGTTATGGTAATGGCTTTACACCTTAAAGTGGGCTTAATGTAACGCATGTTTGCTGACTTTACTTAGAGAAGCAAAAGAAATCACTAGCCTAAGGTCCCTCCCTCACTAGAAGCCTTTGCCTGTAATGTAACAATCCAAGATTTTATTTTGGGACCTACCTGGGTCTCAAAATATAATTTTGGATTGGATTTGGATCAATATTTATAAAGATATAAATTCACTGAATCAAGTAGGTACATAAGTAATAACTACCGGAGACTGACCACCAATTTCTGAAAACCCGATCAAAACTAATCGGAGGTCCAGTCACTTGCTATCTCTAACTAATTCGATGTAATAGCTGAAATGACGAGTTACATGACATCCGATTAGTTTTGATCGAGCTTTCAGAAACCGGCCGTTACTTTACAAAGGTTGATCAATCATATCATTTTTCATGATTTTACATGAAAAACCGCAAACTACCTAGTTTTGGAGTAGGTATTGCTACGTAAAAGTAGTTTAGCTATGAAAACTTGCTTGAATCAAAATGATATGATTGATCAACCTTTGTAAAGTAACGGCCGGTTTCTGAAAGCTCGATCAAAACTAATCGGATGTCATGTAACTCGTCATTTCAGCTATTACATCGAATTAGTTAGAGATAGCAAGTGACTGGACCTCCGATTAGTTTTGATCGGGTTTTCAGAAATTGGTGGTCAGTCTCCGGTAGTTATTACTTATGTACCTACTTGATTGTTTGAGATTTTCATAACTAAATTCAGTGATTTTATCTTCAAAACCACAACTCAACCTATAATAATTTTACTGAGAATTGCAAATTCGTGAAAAAATCAGGGCCAAAATAATACTACCTCTATAATATTCATTACTTTCATAGTTCGACTATTAGAAACATAATTTTCTTGGCTGTTCTTCTTTATACATTAAACCTATAACATATAAGACGTTTCAACAATTTTACTGAATAAGATAATATTTATTTAGTTTTTTGACGACCAGTATCTCATGATTTTGAGATCTAGACATATTTTTCACAAGGTTCAAGTCTAGTATTATAAACGTTGATGTTTTTGACAAGATAAATATTGCTGGGTTAAATAAATTTGAAAGTAGGTCCTAGACATAGACATAGACAATTATTTACAATAATTTTCATACAATATTCTTTATACTCTTAAAATCGTGGCAAAGTGCAAGTAAACTAACATAAAGCGTGTAATTTGTCGTAAATAAAAGTAGATAGATGAGAATTTCGTAAATAAGAAACATTATTTCCCATTTCCTCAATTTTCATCAAGTTTCAGTTCCTAATTAATGAACTCGTTCTATTTCCCTTCATTTCACACGCGGCTCCCGATTGGTCACACTTAATATAAAACGGCTTAGAAATGGGAAATAGAACTGAAATTAGATATCTTAGTATTCACGATCTTTTGGGTAAAATTAAAATTATTATTAAAATTCCTCTAAAATACTTCATATCTAAAGATTTTTATATCCCAAAAGTTATTATCCGAGTGGGATTTGAACCCACTACCTTCCCCTTGTACCAACAACGCAATCGGATTCTAATCACACTTGACGAAAACTCAGGGACATGCTACTACGGTACTGATGCGACTTCATATCCATATAATTAATAAATAGAGAAAAGTGCTTTACTTTTGAGAACGCTTTTTTAAAATCAGAAACAAAAAAAAACTTGTTTTACATACATGTATATTGACGTAAGTAAAGTACACACATCAGTGTGAAAGTTTCTAAAGCGAAAACAGAAGAATACATTAAAATACATTATTTAGGTATTAAAATCTGTTGTATGAGATTCTGATATTTTCATGAGACAATATTTTTATTGTTTATTCACATTATTCTAAAAACAAATTAAGGCTAAAATTCGCGAACGAGTTTCACTTCTACCCTCAATATTTTGTATTAATCATTAATTTCTTTCCATTTTATTTGTGTTGCTTTCATCTCTATAACATAATTGGTCGTGACAAGGTCGCGTGTATTGTCTCGCGTCGTTACTTCGCTGGAGACAGATTTATTGGACGGTACACTTTGAGAAACGATATGATGACGGTTTCAAAACGGTATAACGTTCTGTCTAGAATCGTATATCTATACGCAATGTAACGCCAAACAGCGTTACTGGTTCAGTTTCAATGTGAATGCCGGTAAAATTACAGACACATGAGGTTTAACATATTTTATGCCTCAAGTTAATGTACGCAGCGCAATGCATCATAGAGCACGTTCCTATCGTGCTTGAATTGCAAGGAAATGCTTTGTTATAGGTGATCGTTACCACTTAACAGGTGGGATACATGCTTGTATTATATTGCGTCTTTATTCACCATTTTAGTCTTCATAAAATTTATTCCATACGCATTTAGTTTCAGTAAGTTAAGCATATAAAATTAAACAAAAAAATAATAATAGCCTCTTCCACAACGTCGCTATTATAATAATATCATGAGTACACGTGTCGTTGTTTTATCGTTTCTCAAAATATCCGTCAAAGTGATTTTACTGCAGATTTCTTTCAGAGTTCAATTAAAAATTGTGAAAGAATTTCAACACAATTTACTGTGTTTTCAAACAATGTCGGGAACATAAATTACATCGAAATGTTCTATTCGGATTCAAGATGACAAAAGTGTTTTTATTTTGTTGGCAACATTTTCGAAAACTACTAAATTACCTGAAATAATGAAAGTCTTATTTTTGTCCAGAAATCTTGGTGAAAGTGCTCATTATTTTTTAGTATACTTTATATATCGAGCGGGTTACTGCCCGCAAAGAAAACAGTATTTCGAATCACATCAAAATTAAAACGATTACACATCTAAAGCTAGGTGCCCACTCCCCGCCGAGCTAATGGCCCACTGAGTGGTTTCACGTGTACACCCACCTTAGCTTCGCGGGGATCCATAATCCCTACTTTTAGTTTTTTGCGCTAACTCGTAGGTACATTGTATTGCTCTCTCATAAGAGGATTTATCGTATAGTGCCAAGTTTAAAGGTGATTAAAGTAGGCGATAAGAACTTCGTGCTGCAGTCCTATGGTAAAAGCCGTAGTGGGTAGATACTTGATCAGTTAATTATAAAACTGTATTCAGTATAATTATTACATTCTATTGTATTAGCAGGTATATTTATAGATTCATCTAGTTTTAAGACGTTTCAAAGTGATCCTTGTGTTCTCACTGAATAACTGAGACTGCATAAATTACCATTTGACTTTAAGTTTGACTATTGCATTATTATGTGTTAAATAGATTTAACATTGTCAGGTATTAAGACTAAGTATTTTGAGATTTGATATACAGTACTATTGTGATTTATATTGAGTATACTTTTTTTGATCGAGTGAGCGAAGCGAACGAAGATTCTAGTTTCAACTTGGGCGATTTGGCATTTTATGTATGTATATATGTATGTATGTATGTATGTATGTATGTATGTATGTATGTATGTATGTATGTATGTTTGTCTGGCCATAACTTTCGAACCGTTGATCCGATCTGCATGAAATTTGATAAGACGAGAGTTTGTACTTGAGAAATTTACTGGTAAGTATATGAGTAAAATCGGATGAAGGGTTTTTAAGATATGGGGTTTTTTAAGGGGGCAAAAATAAAAAAAGTGACTTAAAAAAATCAAGTTACATGTCATACGAAAGGGCTTTGTTTGGACATTCCAAAACAATTTTTACTTTTTTTCTGAGACGCTCGGTTTTTGAGATACAACAAAAAAGTTAAATTAAGATAACCAGCGACCCAAGAGCTCCCATCTCTAAGAGTTTCGTTGGCATCAAGGTTTTTCTACTGGTCGGCCAGTTACTTTGCTTTTTCTTATTTTTTTTTCTTGAAATAAATTAAGGAGGTACTCAGTTCTCATAAAATGGTGACAACGACCAGGTCTGATGATGGAGCCAAGGTCTGTTCAACGGAACTCTTCAATAAATAGGCCAATAGAGTTGAAACTTGGTTACCGTACCAAGTTAGAAGGCGGTAGTCAGAAAAAAGTCCAAAGATAATGTTTGGACTTGCCTCTGACTACTACCTACTCAAAGTTTTGATGCGTTCGTCGGTTCGCATCACGAGATCTCAGTTCGGGGCGAACTACTAGTTAATATACTCAGCAAGGGTAGATTATGTTGCAATGACGAAAAATCATGCAAATTTTATAGAAAGATAAATATTACATTTTTTGTACAATAATCTAAAAGCTCCATCAGACCAGAGGCCACATTCCGTTCTCGATTTCACAAAATAAAATATCCTTTTCACATTGCAACAAGATCAAATCATGCATGAATAAACAGCTGTTCAATCCAATACCTGATGAAAATAATGCGAAATCACACGATCCAATCACATTACGCCGATAATGAACGAAAGGGGTCTACTCAACAGAAAGATAAACGATACGAACCTTGTATCGATATTTTTAGGTACACTGCGCGGTATGCGCGGCAAAGGCTACTTTACTGTGCCAGGTTTACTATAACCTAAAGCAGACAGTAGGCGGTAATAATAGTAATAAACGAGTTAGCTAATTTTTCGTATTATTTTAAGAAAAATACCAACATAGGGCCAGATGAATTACTATTTAAAAAAAACTTCAAGATTTTGATCCCCAGACACGGTAGATAAAATATCTAGTACCTACCAACCAAGTCAAATAAGCTTGACATAAAATACCTAAGGTACATTTAGTGCATACCAACATTTAACATTATTTATATTCCAATGAAAGGTTACAAAATTTAGGTACTAAAATTAAAGTTATTTTGACAGCACGGCAGATAGCGATTGCAGAGAGATTTACCTTCATAAGTAGTTATAAACATACTTATTTTTAGATGATACTACTGCGAAGCGGGTTGCTTGCCGCGCAGTGTAACAAAAAATTACAATTTTAACTTTCGTTTTACGTTGTACCCTTTTACAGAGTAGGCCTCCTGAATGCGAAACAATATGTACAGAATGTGAACCAGCCACGGGATGATGGTGTACACCGAATGGACATGATTGGCGGACTGCGGGTAAGTTTATGGGGAGTGTTAATCCCTATGCCCCTCATTTTGACCCAAAAAAGTAGTAATTGTACCCACAATACATAAAGTTACATCATTTTCTATTTCACTACAAAGTGGTTTAGTTTAAATGTTTTGATTCGATGTTCATAGATTTCGTATCTAGTTTCAATGTCGTTATGTGATACTCGATAAAATTACATCACAACGGCTGCATCGATTCTGATGAAACTTGGCAGATGAATTAAAGAAAGAACAAACACTTATTAACTACACAAGATGAATATTTATTTTATCTTCTATAAATAATAATTAATTTTCTGTTGTTAAATTTATTAAAACATTAAAACAAATTTCTATAAAGTATTCGCACGATGTTGGTTTTTTCATTGATAAAATTTATTAGTCTACACAGAAACAATAAATACTAATCTTTTTCTCTGTGTTTTAACAACTTTATTGTATACTTTATGTGTTACTGTTTCAGAATTGTAGATTACGTTTTGTGTATTCTGATTCGTGCCTCATTTTGAAGCCATTCCATTTAGCAACTCCAATACGATTTCAGCAATTGCAGTGCAATCGAACCAATCACGTTGAGTTTCAGCAAGTAGTATGTTGATGTGTAATTATGTTAATTTGGCGATGAACTGCTCACATCATTTGTAATTATCATGAGCATTGCGGCCGGCGACTGAGACGCAAAAGGTGCCGGTTTGGTTTCTGAATTTGTGTTGTTGTCTGAAAAAGTTATCAGTACCCGAAGTCTTGAGCTTTGTTTCGCGTTTTATGTATCGTTAGGCCGTTTTTGTATGAGTCTTCAGTCGCATGAGTTTCCAGCTCGCCTAATAGAGGCGCTTATCGTGTCTCCATACGAAAACGACCTGCTGATAAAGAAAACCAGAAACGAAAAACTCTATCTTGTCGTGTGTCACTAGTTTCTTTCGAAACAGTGTGGTGAAAGGATTTTAAGTGCGCCTCAAGAGGCTCCTTTATAGCACTTGACACATGTTATAAATTTTTAGGTTCTACGACATGCCGGTTTCCTCACGATGTTTTCCTTCACCGTTTGAGAGTACTGGCATTGTGCACATACATTTTTGAACAGAAAAACTCATTGGTGCACGACCGGTTTCGAACCCACGAACTTAGGATCGGGAGGCGGGGCCGCTACCACTACCACCAGTGCTCTCACTAAAAAACTAAACTCAGACTTCGGGTACAGATCAATATCTATCTATATGTTCTATAACAGCATTCTGGTTCATAAGTATGACCAAAAAATAGGTGGGAGAACTTGTTTGATTGAAAATGATATTTTATGCTGAACTTTCGTTAAATTATATTTGTTGTAAAATGATATTTTTTGTTGAACTATTCTCCGAAACTTGGTTGTTTTTTCTTTTTATAAGTACCTTCAATAATTAATAATTTTATATCTTCAAATATATTATAATATGCGAGCAAAAAGTTGTTTGACGGGTGTCATACTTGAAAACTAAAAAATCTTTCAATTCCTGATTCATTTTATAAAAATGCCTTTTTGAAAGCGTAATTGCTGTATGTACATTTCATTAACCCCATTGGCGGTTGGATCCGCTTGTTGGATCCGCACGGATCAAATCAGCCGGTTATTTGTGCGAGTCCGGCGGCCCGTGCTGAAGCATGTTCAGTTTACGGGAATTTAAATCGTTCTATTGAGATTAACTATCAGACCTGCTAGTACCTATTGCAGACCACTGGTGGTCTAGTAGTAGCGGCTCCGCCTTCTGGACTAAGGTTGTGGATTCAGAAAACCGGTTGTGCACCTATGAGTTTTTCTGTTCAAAAATGTATGTGCACAGTACTATCAAACGTTGAAGGAAAACATCGTGAGGCATCGATGGAACGTAAGAAAATTAAAACTTCTGTCAAGTGCTCGAAAGGAAACTCTTTGAAGTGCTTTTGCTACACTGTTTCGAAAAAAAATTAGTTACACGATAACAAGAATTACTTACAAGTAATTTATTAGCAATCTGGTTTTGCTTAGTTCGGGGCTAAATAGTTGTGGGAGTGGAATTTCCACTTATTTATACTTTTTATTCTGATATCTTGAAGGAATCTATGTTTGTTTTGATGGTATAATTTTATATGAACATGCACTAAAGTGATTCAGCAAAGTGCACCTTTAACAGGAACTTCACGATATTATACCGCCATCACCATTCCACCACAGGACTAGTAGACGCACGGCCGGGTATCATCCATATCTGGTTAGCATACCACCTATTCGCACTAAGCGTTTTGCTTCTAGCTACATTATGCGAACTGCTAAGGAGTGGAACTCATTACCGTCGTCTGTTTTTCCTGACCACTACAATCTAAATCTCTTCAAGGCTAGAGTGAATAGGTGTCTTCTAGACCGTTCTGCTCCAACGTCGACTACATCGTCGCTTACCATCAGGTGAGATTGTAGTCAAAGGACGGTTTATTCATTATAAAAAAAAAAAAAAAAAAAAAACTGCCAAATGAGCTAAAGATAGCTCGTTTACGATCACCGAGAATCTTACCTGTGATAGAACTGGATTTACGACTCTCCTTCATCAAAATATCACGCAAAAAGATAATTCAAGTAACTATGAAAGATATGGGCATTTGTCCCTCGCACTTTTGAAGCACACACTGATACACATCAGACTACTATACACTGCTCGCTTTTATGTTCTTCTATTATTTCGTTCCTTGGCTTTGTGTAGCTTCAAGAATAGTAGAGGTCTTTGTGAAGGGCTCGTCCGGGGAAGTACCACCACACCTTTTTTCTGCCGCCAAGCAGCGTTGCGGTGTTTCGGTTTGAAGAGTGTGGTTGCCGGTGTAATTACAGGCACAAGAGGCTTAACATCGTAGGACACATCGTGCATCGTAGGACACGTTCCTATCCTTCGTGACTTACGAGGCAATGCTTTGTTATAGGTGATGGTTTCCACTTAACATCAGGTGGGCCATCTGCTTGTTCCATCAGCTAGTGGTATAAAAAAAAACAGGCACGAAATCACTATGCAAAAACTCTTGGTAGCATTAGACTGTCGATTTAAAGCTGATTCTATACGAAAAAAATATCTTTGAGTAGTAAGTACCAACTCAAGATTCTTCAGGATGTCTAAAGGGAGTAGTCAGAGGGACGTCCAAATATAACATTTGACACGTACCCACCTACCCACGTTTAGCAGTAGTTGGTATTCCATACAGCATAAAGTTATTATTATAAGTAGGAAAACCTGTCGTGCACCGATGAATTTTGCTGTTCAAAAATGTTTATGCACGCACAGTGCAAACGGTGAAGGAAAACATTGTGAGGACATCAGCATGTCGTAGCACCTAAAAAGTTCTAAAACATGTGTTTAGTGCTTGAAAGGAACTTTTTGAGGCGCACTTACAATCCTTTCACCACACTGTTTCAATAACTAGTAACATAAGAAGATTAGCCAAAATACTTAAAGCCGCTGTACCTACCCTTAATCATCCCCTTCAGTGTAAGATGTCAACCACAATGAACGTTCCGATACAGATAATGTAAAGAGCTCGTTAAAAAGTTAGTCGAGTTGCGTGACTCAGACTTCTCACTCAGAGGTGAGGGAAGCTACAGGGTGTGCAAGATTATTATACCCGACTTTTTTATAATATAACTCGACTGTTATCTCTATTAATACATAATTGTGAAAGTTACGATATCTGGATTTTCGTGGTTTTATCCACTAGAGCGATCGGAGTGAAACTTAAACACAATATGCTACTTTTTATCACGAAAAATACTGTGAACACCGTTAAAGAATGAACGAAACCAATAAAGGGACAAAGCCTTAAATATTAATATTAGCAATCACTACTAATACTTGAGTGAGCAATTTCCACCAAGGAAATTCATTTGATCGGAAGGAATCACAGTTACTTACAGTATACTAACAGTCTTAGCAGTAAGACCGACTAACGGACATTTAACATATACCTATCTTAGATTTTTTGTTAACTTATTCATTAGCGTGTTCATCTATACTAACTTCTTTAAACTTTTTGGTGACTGCTTTTTTTTGGGGCAAATGTACCTTCGACGTTTTAATACCCTCCTTAGACATCCTCGAAGAATCTTGAGTACCTTCTTGGTTTTGAGAGATATCAGGGGATATCTATCGTATCTGCGTATCAAAATCGTAAAGAGGATTTTATTCTTTTTTCTTCCTTTAAAATGTCCAAACAGAGCACCCTGTACGCGATAGGTAACAACCTTAAGTAAGCGTGTTTTGTCTCTAGTTGAATCTTTGTTCGCGGTGATCCTCACAAGTGCCTCCCGGGGGTGCCACCCCCTCACCCCCTCACCCCCTCTCGTCAGACATCAAACGAGTGATAGGAAGTGGTAACCCATTGTTGGCGTAATGAATGGCAATTGACGAAGTTAACTGTGATATTTTGTAATGTTGCGCTAATTGATTAAAATACTTGTTTTTCTTGTTATTTTTTTTATAATGCCGGTTTTTTATAAGAATTTGACAAACGTCAAACAACTTCTCGCGCACATTTTAGCATTTTTGATGACATAAAATTACTGAAAACTTGTTTACGTCAAAATATAATGTTTGCTGAACCTTTGTAATGCTATAGGTACTTCGAAACTAGGTTGTTTGCGATTTCTCATAACTTCATTCAGTGATAGTATTACTTAAAAAATATTGTAACGTGCGAGCAAAAATTTGTTTGACGGTAGACTGCGTCTTAAGTACCTTTTTGGGTTAGCAACCAATATGAATTTTATAAATTACTGATAAATAATGATGTTTGGACGAGCTAGACACTCTAAAATCCTTGAGTATTTATTTTTAAAGCGCTATTGGTAAGTATTGAAGAATAGATCACAAGACGGTTAACTTAAGGTTTAATTTATTTCAACTTCAAGTACATGTTGAAAGTAAAAATTAATTAATTAATTACAAAAATTAAAAAACTTTCACACACAAAATTAATAAAAATACGTCCAAAAGGTTTTCACCGTCGTTTTTCAGGAATTTTCCACGACAAAAAGGCCACAATAAACCACCCTCTCATTTTCAAAATGGACAAGCCCCCCAATAATTCTTCTACTCAGCCCAAAAACCCCATAAAATATCTCCCACCTATGTTCATTCGTCATCTCTTTATCAGCAAAAAAGGCAATCCACCTTCGAGAAATGAGGTAGACCCGCCCTAACGCCCTTTAAGACAACTATTTATCGAAAAGAAAAAAAATCTCATAAATCTGAGTGTATTTTTATCTGGCAATCATAAAGTTCCGTTATACACGAGCGACTTAAATAATCGTCAAGAAACAATTTTCAAAACTCTGATTGCTACCGTGCTAGCCACCGACCCGCAGTCGCAGGTATAACGCCTTTGTTTACACACAATATTATCTGCTGGAATCAAACACACCTTAATATACGTAATCGCCGCAAAGATCAAAACTTTGTAATTAGGTACCTATTATATTTTAGGTATTGAAGTAAATTCTTTATTTACTGTTTTCAATCATTCAGTGTCGTTGATACTTATAAAAGCCAAAACATTACTCAATGCATTTATAACTTAGACTCGTCAAAAAACAAAGGTGGAACTTTTTTGGTTATTAAATAAAGGCAAAATTGTAATACATATGTTATAATTTGCGATCTTGTAATAAAAAAAAACATCGATCTCAGAAATAAAAAGTATCCTTTTAAAACTTCGTAGCAAGTCATGCTACGGCGTAGCAAGAAGTCTGACCAAGATTGCCCGTTTGCACAGCCCTCAAGGTAGGGCGAATAGTGCGGCTATCGAGCGCGTGTATCGATATTATAAATGTTTTATGGCGATTGCCTTTATAAATGGTTCGATGTGAACAGCTTTGTGTGAAATAGGGTCGTTGTTTCTGGATTAGTGCTTGATAAGCTATCGATAAATGAATCTATGGTAATGTCGATATATTTCATTTGTAATTTAGGATCCGTCACGCTTATGCTATCTCAATTGCTTTAGAGACAGTAGTAAAAAAATGAATGAATTAAATAAATAAATATATATTGGTGGACATTCCACACAGCACTATCACGCCCCAAACTAAGCCAAAGCTTGTGATATGGGAACCAGATAGCTGATATGGGTACTACTTATATACTTTTTTTGTAAATACATACTTATAATATTATATAACACCCAGACAGAGAACAAACATCTATGTTCATCACACAAATGTTTGTTTTCGGTGGGGATCGAACCACGGCCTACGGCGCAGAAGGCAGAGCTACTACCAACTGAGCTGTGAAGGCTGTCAATTCTTTATTGCACACCTTAAATACTCACAAAATACGACAAATTATAACAATTAAAGAAAAACAAATGTACCTCTACATTGGGCGGTCATATCGCTAAAAAGCGATCTCTTCTAGACAAACTTTGGATGGAGAGGAGCCTAGAATAAGATTGTTGGTTGGGGTGCATTATAAAATAAAAAATACAACTTCTAAAGAAAAAAATACAACTTCTAAAGATTATTCTTTTTTGTAAAAAAAAACAATTTCACGATATTGATCCCAGGCACTGTAGATATCCTTTCAGATCTCTTAGCATCATTATTTTCTTCTTAACTTTTATTTTGCAGCTAACATAGAGGTACATAGCTCTATTTCACAATTTTATACAACGTGTTGATTAAGTTATGTAGGCAAACAAAGAGCGTGTATTTAGACCAAGCACTGGAATACTTTGACGTGCGCAACGGTTGAATATATCGTTTTCGAAATTCCCATAGAACAGTAAAATTAATATTTTCTCAGAAATTTGCAACAGCCCTGTCTGTGTACGTGGTCACACGCACGCGCGCTTCTAACTAGGAAAGAGAAAAACAACGATATGTGAACGATAGCCTACGAGATAATTTGAAATACTTACCTTTCGGTAGGTAGGTACGCCGCCAATCCCCTGACAAGATATTTTTACTGGTTCCTATGGATTTTGACATTATTTTTTGGCTCTATTATCACTGGATAAAACTGGATTTTGGTAAGTTTCCGAGATTTCACACAACTTCACACTAAACCATTACCTCGTAGGCACTGCTCATACACACACTGACTGACGACGGCTTTTTACATAACAATCACCATTTTATCACGTTTGATGACATTTTCTCAACAAAACAATGTACAACAACGCATGTAAGTAAACACAAACAGGGTGACCATCTCAAAAGTGGCGGTTCTGCCACACACTGGCCAAAAAATCTGTCAAAATCTACCAAGCTTGACGATAAAAATACCAAAAATATGACTTCATACCATCTCCTTCGTGGCTACGGAATAAATTAAATACATTACATTCAGTTACTATCTTTTGATCGTTTGTAACGGTTTGCAGTTATCTAAAACGAGATAGAAGTTGTTTAGAAACCAAATCAATAAAGGTAAAAAAGAATAAGAAGTTTCCAGTTCTGTAAAAAATAAATAAATTATAAATATTATTTCATTAAAAATTCAAACTAATAAGATTTTTCTTGAAATATTTAAAATCTGCCACTTTTGTAAATCGTCACCAAAAGCTAAAATTTAGGTGCCAAATATGCCAAAATGGCAGAAATCTGCCACAAATGGTAACACTGAACGGCGTCCTGACCAATCAGGACGCCGTTCAGTGTGCGGATATGTGCCGGATATGTGTTTTTAAATGCAACCAATGACAGACAGGTACGTCAAAGATTAAATAGGACAGACTAGACACTTCCCAAAATTGCAGTTGAATAATTTTGTCGTCTCAATGAACCATGGTGGTAAAGTAACATGTTACAATTTAAAGAACTATGAAAATCATAAACATTGCTTTACGACATCTAGTAATCAAACAAAAATAAATGTTCTATTAAATATTGAGTACGTAGCCACGTAGGTACCTAGTTACTGAATAGGTATTAGTACCAAAGATCTTAGAGAATGTTTACCGTGACTAGGGATTACAGTCGCGAAAATATTTCTTTTAGGTACATACCAAGATCTTTAAAAACAGCAACATCATTATTAGGTAGGCACATTACTAGGTAATTGGTGGCAGTTCTGTTACCTATTTTATCTACAGTTGACAACTAGAGGTCAAAGAACAGCTGTAAATAGGGCTGCCTCATGATGCGTTTAGATTCATTTTAGATAAAAGTTTAAGAGGCATTTCATGAATGAAAAACTTTGAAATTTTAAAAGTCGTAGAACAAAAGTTGTTCGTTATGACCGGTAGAATATCCTGCTTTCGGATCCCTACAACTCTTAATAAACACGTTGTATATACTATGATCGTTAGTATAAACTGGAGACGCTGTTTTCCTTGACCGATTGAGAGTACTGGAATTGTGCACATACATTTTTTTAAAGATGCTTCTGTGTATCACCAGACTCGAACCTACTACCTTACGATCAGAAGGTGGGGTCATTCTTACACTTATAAACAACCCTATAAAATATCCTAATAATATTATAAACGCGAAAGTTTGTAAGTATGTTTGTAAGTTTCATAACGTGAAAGAGTAAAAACTACTGAATGTATTTTAATGAAACTTTACAATAATATATAGCTTATACATACAGAATAACACATAGGCTACAATTTATAAAGATATTATGTGACTAACCTTGCGCAGACGAAGCACCAGCTTGTAATTAATAATTAACAATGTTACAATTCTAAACTCTATAATGCAATAGCAGTAAACAGAAACGACTTCAAAACTTTGATCCCCAGGCACGGTAGATGACCCCTATGATCTCTAAGTTCCTAGTAAGAACTGGCGTAAAATACACTGTCTTTTTATACAAACACAGAATATAATCATTAACAAAACTCCCGCTCAATTCATTTTCCGTCTACTTATTACCTCCTTACACCTTGAAATCACCCCACGTGTGCAGATAAACAGCACAACCCTAATGCACAGGGTTGCTAAACAAAAGCCACTTGATGCCCGCAATTAAAATCTTAACGTATAGGATTAATACAGTTTCACTAGTGATGTGCAAAACATCGATATAAATGTAAACTGAAAAAAGAATAAAATTAAAAAAAAAAGTTAAGCAACATTAAGAAAAGCTAGTTTGCTCAAGGACGCCGTTACGGCTAAGCGCAGATGAAGATGAAACTTGGAAACAACGATATTTGTAACTATCATAATTTATGTAATTTTTACAGTAACGGAGTTAGATTTGGAGACAGAATAAACGACGACTGAAATGGAAACTGCATTATCTTCTAGCTTTTATCCCACTTCATGTGGAGTCGGCACAAAGATCATTTCTCTTTAGTGACTGTGTCTTTTATCTGTCATCTCAGCTCTCACTACTTTCTAACATGCTCACACTTTATTTATTTATTTATTTTTGAACAAAATCCACAGCTCTTAAGATACAATGTAAATACTTAGGTTTCTAACATACAGCCAATAAAGGATTTACATTTTTTTCTTTGGAGTATAGGTGAAACTCATCTCATGACATTCCCATTTGCTTCACATTACCATTACACTTACCTATTGCTCATCTTCTCATTCACTAACCCCACATTTTTCTCTTAACACGACATAATATCGATATTAGTCAATACCGCCACGAGCAAAATCACGGACGACAAGCAACAAAACAGACTAACCTTCATTTATTTTATCGACATCACTACAAATCCCCACACATCGTTGAAGGTGCCGTCTTAGAATTAAATTACACCTTGCCGTTCTAACTCCAAACAATAATCTTAACCCCCTCCACCCAACCCCTGAATAAGCCTTTTATGAGTGTGTTGTTGGTACGTCTTGGCGCGGCGAGATAACTTGATAATGACTTTGGTTTTATCGACAAGGTGATTCAAACACTATTTCCTAAGAGATTTGAAGCTAACCGCTTGGTTATTATTGTTAATAGTTTTGAAACCTTGCTGCTGAGTTCGTTGCAAAATAAAATGTTCGATTATTGAACGGTTAAAGGTTGTGTTGTGCTTGTCTTACGCTTGTAGGTATTCAATGATTTCGTTCACATAATTATTCTTTTTAACAGCAAATTTGCCTGCTTCTTCTTTTCGTATCACTAGTTCTTTCAAAACAGTCGTGAAAGGTGAAATTTAAGTGCGCTGTATTGGCACATGGTGTCCTTATAAATTATACTTAACAAAATTTGTTGAATTTGTACACGGGTATTTATCGCGTTTTACCTTTACTCTTTTCCCGACGTTTCGACGTTTTTGATCGCGTTTAAAAAATACTATAACAAAATTTTGCATGTTCATAGTTACCTCCAACCACAGAATAAATAATAAAACTACGTTAAGACCGTCAAGGCGTACGTAGTTTCCTTGTTGATACTCATTCGTTATTTTGTGCGAAGAACGAAAAAACATCAATGGTTTGCGACATGTCAATGGTTTTCGAAGGCTGCAAAGACAAAACCCTGGGCGAAAGCCTGTCTCAAAACGAACAGTTAACATTACAATTGACTTAACCCTAAAATATCACTTAGCAGTACTGACCCGTTTTATCCATAACCCTCAATTGGTGGTGATATTGCTAAATTGGGCAAACAATTCACAAGGGTCCCAAAGACCTTAATTATTAGCAAGGTGCTTAAGGGTTGAATATACGATGTGTTAATATGACCCGATGTACTCCGTTGGTGATTAAGCTAACCTAAATTAAATTTACCTGAGGTGGGTCGTTTTGACCCCTGTGTGTATTCCGAGTATTGTAGATCGAGTTATTTACATTACAATAAGGACCAAAAATTGTCTAAACTTAGGAAAGATAGTAATGGTGCCTTTCATCGAAATGACCATATTCGTTAATGTACGTCGACGAAATGATAATTAATTAACAAACTATGCTCACGACTATTTTTACCTCTACCTATGTAAAGGAATTAAGTCTATACATAAATTAAATAGTTTTAGGCGGTTAGTCAAACGTGAATCACTACATAGTATAAAACAAAGTCGCTTTCTTTGTCCCTAGACAGTAGGTATGCTTAAATTTTTAAAACTACGCAACGGATTTTGATGCGG
This sequence comes from Chloroclysta siterata, assembly GCA_932294275.1. Classification (NCBI taxonomy): domain Eukaryota; kingdom Metazoa; phylum Arthropoda; class Insecta; order Lepidoptera; family Geometridae; genus Chloroclysta; species Chloroclysta siterata. Next base: position 9,176,337 of record OW028595.1, read on the forward strand.
TTTTTTTTATAGAAGGAGTGATTCAAGAGGAAAGTTTATATGCATAATATAAGCATAATCTCTTAGGGATAATCCACAATAACCGTGCGAAGCTGGGGCGGGTCGCTAGTAGTAAAATAAAAAGGAATTATTAAAATATTTGTGATTTATTTACTAGTTAAAATATTGATTTAAAACATTATTAAATAAAATAAAATAAAATAAAAAGCCTTTATTCAGCTGCAACTTGCTATTTTACAATTAGGTACTCTATATTTCTACTTAATTCTAAACTATTTTATGTAATAAAATCTCCTACTCCTCCTCATCAGCAGCCGTCGCCTCTACGGCGTAGGCCTCCCCTAAATCTTTCCAAACGTCCCTTTCTCTTGCCTTCCTCATCCATTCCGGTCCGTCACGTTGAGTAAAAATATCCCTCCATCTCATTTTTGGTCTTCCCTTTTTTCGTTTTCCTTCCCGTGGGATCCACTCTGTCACCCTTTTTGTCCACCTAGCGTTTTCTAGTCTGCATATATGACCTGCCCATTTCCATTTTAGTTGTCTTATTCTTTTCTTTAAATCTATTATTTTAGTTGTTTTAAAACATTATTACACCCAGACAAAACAGCAGTGTTATTAACACAGTTGCCTATTTTACGAGAAGGTGGGAATCAAACCTCAAACGGATAGCGCAGACGCCTCACTGAGCTGTGAGGTCAGTCATATAGTTCATGATCGATTTTATATTTATACATATCTTGATTTATTTCAATACTAAAATGTAATAGCAATAAATGTATTAAGTACATATTGAGACTCAATATATTTATTGCCTTCACATAGTTTAGTTAAGTTCATACATAGTTGTTATGTGTAAATTGGTATTGCAGGTACGCTATGCAGGGACCCTGCATATGTATAACATGATACATCAAGATGTATAGCATCATGGAAGCAGGCCGAGGTTTTAACATGTCAGATGTTAATGATGAAATAAGTTTATTTGATGTACTATTTGATTGGTCGTCTAGCGTAGCAGATGAGACGAAGAGTGAGAAAGTAGACGATCTCCATGAAACTGAGGACGCTGCAGCCCAGGAACAGACCCGCCATGCCGCCCACAGCAACTGAAAGGTGAAAAAAGAAGGTAGTAAAGCCCTTTGTGGCTCGTCCAGGGAAGTACCTACTAACACGGTACCTTACCTACCTTATGGTAAAGCAATAACAAACAACACACAAGGGTCTTCAAATACACTGAAAAACAAACCATAACGTGACATTTTTTATTATTAAAGCTATGGTTGTATTTATCTGTATAACGTTATCTGGAAGGGATACCTACAGCACAAGTCTGCAAGGACGTAGTGTAGGGTCTTGAATCACTAATTATCTACAAGCCATGTACATTCTCGATCCCTTATGTTCCTCTGCATCAAATTGTATGTACCTATATCTATGTGCTTTTTTGCTATTTTACATTATCGTCCGTGTATATATTCTTTTTGCTTTTGTTGATTTTTTCAAAAAGTGCTGAATCTATTTTGATAAAACTTATATGGAACCAAAAAATACCTCTAAAATGTGACCTACCATAAAAAAATCATCATCATAAACCATTGCTGATTCGCGAGATAATCGTGTAACAAACATACAAAACTAAAACTACCGTTGAATTGAAAACCACCTGATTTTGATTTGATTTGATTTGATTTGATAGTCAGTTAAAAAAAGCCCTCCAGCTGGCTTATTAATGCTTAAGTCTTCTTGTCGTGCCACTAGTTTCTTTCGAAAAAGTGTGGTGAAAGGATTTTAAGTCTCAAGTAAGTATTACCTAGTACGTCAGTGAAACCGAAGATGATGTCGCGTCTGTACCTCATCCGTGGATACGTCACCATGCCCCACTGAAGGTTGGTTCCGAGAAACCATTCCTGCAGTACCTGAAAACCATTGCAAAGCTATACACGGTGAAAATTCATTTACTGTTCAGGTACAGGTGGTTTAGTGGGAATTAAAATCAAAACTGTCTTCATTCAGTTCAATCATAGTCACTTTGAAACGTCTTATAAACTAAGTGAATCTAATACCAGTTCCTTTCGACCAAAACTTAAAAGAACAGACAAGAAACTTACGGCTAGGCTCATAGCGTTTTTCCACGTTTCCTTTTTATTATGTTTATGAATTTGGCAATAGTCACGTAAACATGCACGTCGCTTGGGACGTGCATCAGCTATGTAAAGCTATGTAGCTTATGTTAGCAAAAATAACAACCACGTGACAAAACAAAAGCGGCGGGCGGCTTCTCTTACGGATCGGCGGATCTTAATATAAAAAAGTTGAATTACGTTTGATTGTAGAACATAGTTGACGTCATCACAAAGCGGGAAACATCCGCAGTGTATTCTCTTTCCGTCTTTATCTTGCAGCTTGTACAACTCATCTGTAAGAAAGAGACATTATTTCTAATTTTCTTCTTCATACTCGTAACTTATGTGTCCATTAAAAATAAATAAATCCTCATAAAAATCTCTTTTGCTATAATCGCAACATAGTATTAGAACCCTATCTTTCTACCATCATCATCATCATCGGCGTGATTAAGTCTGCCGAACACTGCCTTCCCACCAGGGGTTTGACGTAGTCACCAGCGGATTGGTGACTGCAGTGTTGGTCAGCCTTTTCCATTTGTTTTTGATATTATGTTTTACTGTAGCTATAGTTTTTAAATAGAATAGCCTTTTATTTGCAAAGAAAATTACAATGAATACAAGTATTTACAACATATACAGATAGAATTAAATTAGAATATAATTATTATTTCCTGTAACGATGATATGAGTGACGCAGTTGCTGCGTTGTCGCGTACTGGTGTCATAGAATGCCAGCGTTATAGCAGCGCATGTTTCTATAGCATTTATGCTGAGTGCACAATATAACTCACATACTTTCATATCTATTGTTGTATTTTTTTCATAAATTGTTTAATGTGTGGCATATATGATTTTGTATTTGCCTCGTCGTCGACCAGTTGATCTCCTTGGTGACATGATATTTCCGTACTTCCAGAGCCGCATGGAGATACTAGTACGGTTGTAAGTCCTTACCTTCATATTTTGCTAGACACTTCAAACCGCGGACGTCGCAAATTCTTTCGTCACCTAAAAAATACACACCTATAATTATTAATGTAACCACCCGATTTTATAAAAGCAAGAGTTGGAGTGAGTGCGTATGTTTCTCATCTTCTGAAGCCTGGAAAACGTGTGCCTAGTCAAATTTATTTGTTATTTTTTAAAGATCCTGGCTAGAACGCCTGGGTAAAATCTTTGGAGTTATTACCAATCGAATTTGGTAGGCAAAAACATGGTTCTTTTTGCATGCGGTATTGCCACTGACTCCTTTTGGATCTTGAGGAAGGAGCAGTTAAAAAAAATTCTGTATGAGGTACGTGGCTATTTCTGTCAAATGCCACGTTTTAGTACACCATTGAAAGCAAAGGTGGTCTAGTGGAACCGGTCCCACCTTTCGATTCTAAGGTCGTGGGTTCAAAGCCGGTCGTGCACCAATTAGCTTTTCTGGTTCAAAATGTATGTGCACAGTGCCAGTACTCTCAACCGGTGAAAGAAAACATCGCGAGGAAACAGGCATGTTAAAAAGTTCTAAAACATGTGTCAATGCACACTGTTTCAAAAAGAAATTAGTGACACGGCAAGAAAAAGTACATCCGAAAATATGATGGTCTTACCGATCCTCCTGTAAAAGTGCGGGATACATTTGCAGTACTTCAAGCAAAGCCGGATGCGACACTCCATGCGGCACAGGGTGTAAGTGTAGATAGAGTTGTGGAGGAGGTTGTTCTCGTGAGGGAACCTGCAGCGACGTTGGCCGATGCTCAACCTGGGTCACGAAGGTTTATTCTTACTTATTTAGTAACAAATGTATGTTCTGTCTGTCACTGTTTGTTTATTTCTGGTAATAGATGCATTGTTTAATAATACCCAACTCCTTATAATATGCTTGTGGTAAAAGTATGTGTTATGTTTCCTGAAAACATGCAAGAGAGCATTGTTATGTCCCATATTGGATTTGTTTATTAAGATGAAGGTGGTTAAATTGTATTTTTCATTATTGTATTAGAAACCAGCCGCTGCTGATTTCTAAACTAGGCCATAAATCGCTATTTATGGCCTAGTGATTGTAAAGATTAAACTAACAATATAGGTTCCCTTTGAAAGTTGAAACCGCTCCAATGAAAATACTTATAACTACAGTTATCCAAATGTTGATTTTGCAGAATGTTGTTTAATTTAGAAAATAAGTAAGTTACATCACGCGAAGATTAAAGACTACGCAAGGTCTATAAATCTATGAGAAACACAATAACATAGAAGGTCTAGAAATGTATGACAAACACAATAACATAGGAACTCACTTAGCTGCTTCTGGTGCTGTGTATACCGTGATGGCAGTGACATAGAGTTTCATGTAGTAATCTTTCGCAGAGTGCTGGAACTTTGTCGATACGTCGGGAAACTCCAGAGGTCCATGCAGGTAAACCTGAAGAAGGTGGTTTTTTGGAAAACGAGAAAAAAAAATGTGTAGGTAAAACTGTAATGACGGTTGCAGACCAAAAACAAAGCTAAGCTAGTTAAGCTTACTTGGCATAGCTGACGCAGCTTTTCATATCCACATAGCTTAGTTTGCAGTCTGCACACAAGTATGAAAAGTTGCGTCAGCTATGTGAGCTAAGCTGTAAGCAAGCATTATCCGCATTATGCCGGATAATGCTTGTACAAGATAATTCTCAAACCACTATTCCAGATTCAAAGAAATTTTATTTATCTTACGTCATATCCCATTGACAGGTTCATGACTTGAGCGAACACTTCTCCGTCCAACGGGTGTATGTACAAAGTTCTGTTGTAGGCTTTTATCGTATCCCATCGATTGGCGTCTCTATATCTGTTAAAAAAATGGCTAGGTAATGAGAAACCTGCTTAGGTACTCTATTTAAATCATGCCTCAGCGTTACGTAGCCAATGACATGGTTAACAAAAATTGTCTACGATGCGGATCAACTATTTTAAAGAAAGGATAAATCGTATGGGAATCTAAAGGTCCATAGACAAGTAAAGAAATTGAACAATTAAAATTAAAATTGAGACTCACACTTTTAAACCCTAAAAATTAAAAATTTGATGAAGCATAGAACTATGAAGTAACAGTTTTAGCAACTTACCCAGGAGAGTTATAAATAGCAACTTTAGAGTTAACAGCATAGCAAAGCCCCATTTCTGTAATGGTGGGGACAATTTTCAGTAAGATGCCGGACACTCCAATAGTCAGGGAAGGTTTGAAGGGCGCTGACAAATTCAAAAGCAGTCCCATGTAGTCCTCTGGAGCTATGTCGGTGTAGTCTGGGATACTGTCGAAGTTCTCGTAGGTGGCATTAGCGAGGGCTCTGAGAAACTTCTCCAGTTTCTCTTTGTCAGACTCTGGAGATTGCCTTGAATTAAGGTAATACATAGTTAGAATTGAAAAGAGTACGAAAGGTGAGTAGTCTAAGGAATTTATGCGAGTATAATTTATAAAAAAGAACTTCAGTTTTTGACTTATCGTGGTTTTCTATTATATTTTTTTCTCGGACCAGCCTTCTATTTTTGTACAATAACTTTTTTTCTTGTATTAGGTATTTGCTGATTGGAAAAGCAGTTGGCCCTCATGATGTTAAGTAGTAAGCATCACAAGTCATGCTCGGCATGAATGTGCCCTACAATGCACTGCTCTGCATGCTCTGATGCATCCATCAACTTGAGGCTTCAGATGTTAAGCCTCATGTGCCTGTCATCTCACCGGCAGCCACACCCTTCAAACCTTACTTACTCCAAATAATTCTCCACCTTCTTGGCATCCAGCTTGTTATCAGGGCATATAGTAACACAGGGAAAGGTTGTGTTCCACGCGTACATATCCCGATCCATGGAAACCACGGTCGGAGATGACTGGTACCGCACCCAGGTGGTCTGCGAGAGGTAGACCGACCCGAAAACTGATAGACCGACTATCGTCAGCCAAAGAAGACTGTAGGACAAAAATGATTGATTAATCTTGTGAAAATATGGTTCCACCTAAGTTAGGTATGGTGGAAAATTTGGACAAACAACAAAAGGCCCTCGGTTTTAGAAACTTTATTCATTAGAACATAATTACTGTGACAGCTTATTTCTGTGTGCATAAAAAAACCGATTTTCAGAATAGTATTTCAAATGAATTGTTCCAAAAAAAAGATAAAGGAACAAACGATACATAATATATTTATTCTTTTACTCAGTTCTCGAAAGGAGCCTCTTTGAGGCACACTTAAAATCCTTTTAACCACACTGTTTAGAAAGAAACTACAGACACGACAAGACTCACATCTCACACGGGTGCCTTCCTAAAGCCACCAGATGATTAAGTCCATGTATAGAAGAGGTTTCCAGAAACCACTTGAAGTATTTTGCACTTTGAATCTTCAGGGTCTGGAACAAACTCTTCTCTTCCAGATGAAAATGTCGCTGTTTTGTTGATCGGTGAAGGTCTTCATGGATTAACTGAGACTGGTATGAGCGTTCAAACAGCATTTTGAAAAATTAAGAGCATTGATATTTGTTATTCACCACTATTGCTCGCTGGTGACCTGGTTGTGCACTACAGATAAATTTGAAAATTAATATAAAACTAAAGTCTCGATTTATTTCATTTTGTCGTGATTTTTAATACTGACTTTAGTTTAGGTTAACTAACCTAAAAATGGTCCTCTGCGAGTCATACGTCGTGTATTTTATAATTCATCACAAACTGTTTGTTTTATTATCATAAGACTTTTTTTGGCACTATAGCAATACAATTGTTTTTTTTTATTATAATCAATTGTTTTTTTTTATTAAAAACAGTTTCAACAATAACATCGAATTTTATATTGTCCCAAAAGTTATTATCTGAGTGAGATTTGATTTTTTACCCTCAATAACAAACATCATCAAAGGCGTAAAAAATCTTATAATGCTAAAACAAACATAAAGTGTGTAGAATTTTGAAATATCCGAAGTACGTGCCGCAGAGGGCCCTGTATACCACAAATGCAGTAGTCTGACAGTATTTTCAAAGTGGTTTATGCGTGTAACATATTGGTCAGTTAGTTTTTTGAAACCGATTGGTAGTATGGCGTAACTTCCATGTTATATGTGACCCTTATCAGAAATTAGATCTACCACGCGAAACAATGCTTGCCTATCATAAATCTGAATCGTTATTGTAAAGTCGCTGGCTTGTCTGTATGTATAATATTTTTTTTGGAAATAGATCTGTTGTTTATAGGGAAACATTGTGGACATTGTTAACAAGACTTTGGAAGAATTTAAAATAAAAAACCAATAAAATAAAAAAATAGATAGGCTCTAATGTTTGCTCAAGTACCTACTCAAAAGTTGGATACAAAAAAGAATGCAAAAGTTTGGTAAGAGTCACAAAAAGCAAGTCACAAATTGAATGTATATACACAGGTAGGTATTCAAAAGAGGTACCTAATATAAAGAGGTAGTCAGAGCTAGTATGGCGCCTTCATCAAAAACAAAGGTCTGTATACTAACTGATTAAGTAAAAATTGAGCCAAGCGACTATGGCAAATCGAGGAGGACGTTTGGAGTAGGTTTTAGGCCGTTCTTCCTGAAAATGAACGGGGGAGGCCTATATCAAGCTGTAGACTGATTTATGCTGATGATTATAATAACTAAATCTAATTGGTGAAATTAAACAAAAGCAGGTGAAGTAACAGACAAATCTAAGTTACACAAATTAAATCACACCGAATAAACAAATTATACCATTGAATCGATTACCGGCTAATGACACTCGTGTTATAGCTACATGACAATATTTCTGTAGCTATCAATCTAGGGATGATACAAACCACTTTTTATCTTATATTTGTGTATACTTTTTATCTTAAACTTTGTTTACAATCTTTTTTCTTGAACTTGATGACACAAGATGAATTACATTCCTGAAATGTTATCGTCTTATTTTAATTAAGGTATCACCATTTTTCAAAATTGAATAAACGCACAAAATATTACTTTGCAGCTATGTAACTGGAACCTAGATTTACTAAACTTTCGAAGTGATCCCAAGAGGATTAAATAAAATAATGACTTTTGACTTTGGAAATCCCTGATATTAATTATTACCGAGTGGATCTCCGCTGATGCAGTTCGAAGCACTGAGTGGAATAAAAACGGGAGACCTTTGACAAGCAATGGGATAGAACAGGCTAAATAACAAAACACGTATTGGTTTAGGTAGTGGCAGCCCTATTGCTTCCCAACGTAATATAGCGAATGTATTCGTGCGTTTAATGAGTGGCAGGGCCAGTATTAATGAGTCCACTCTAGTTATAATTGCTGAAATGTCGGGACAACCCTGATTTTAGATTATTATATAAAGAGCCGAGAGCACCGATGGTCTAGTGGGAGTGACCCCACCTTCTATCGAAAGGTCGTAGGTTCGAATACGGCTGTGCACAATGATATTTCTTTTAGTAAAATTAATAATGCAGAGAAACCAGCATTTTAGCGGCGGTGATGAGCTTGGAACCTATTGTTAGGATAAGAATACCAAATGCTACAAAATGAGTTTACTATAAAAATATCCAAACAAGTTTTCTTACCTACCTAAATATTCGATAAAGTACGAAAACTAGACATTTTTTTATAAAAAAAAACTTATTTAGATTATATTTCCTTGGCCTTTGGATATTCTTCAAAATTTGGTTTTTTGCAATTTTTCATAACTATTCTTCAGTAATTTAATATGTTCAAATAAGTTAAAATGTGCGAGTGAGATATTGTTTAGTTTAAGCATAGTTAGCCTCTTGATACAATTTTAGATAGCTGATACTATTTATCTTTCTATGATAGCTCGTACTATTTATCTTTATATTCAACACAGTAAAATGAGGACAGCTGATCGTTTCTAACAGCTCGGAGACAGTTGACTTGCAAGTCAACAGCTTTGATAAATGATGTAGCCATTTCATTATCAGTTTCATTAATTAGATTTAACGGGCCTTTGATGTTGCTGTCTGTTTTCCTGTATGTAAATATTTTGGATTTTTATTAAAAAAAAAAGAACCCGTCTCTTAGTACCAACTATTTTGTTTATAAGAGTCAAAACGAAACTCATCGAAATTTAATCCGGCAAACTGTTATTTTAACTGTTGTTTTAAATAGAAAACTACATAAGAGTCCTCATAATAAAGTTTGCAAAGTTGTCAGAATGCAAGTTATATCTACGCTAATTTCATCTCAATTGGTTCAGTGGTTTACCTGTGAAAATGTAACAAACAAACATACACACTTTTTTTAGTTTTGTCAGTCAGCAGTTTAAGTGTTTTATATTTTAGAATATTTAGACCGGCTACACACTCCTAAATGTGGTAACTATCTACACTAACAAAGATTATAGAAAGCTAAACAAATTCACGACAAGTAAAAATCCCACCAAACCTCAAAATTCACCTTAAAACCTTCGTATCATGTTTCAGTTCAAACAAGTACCTACCTACGGAAACAAAATCCCTACAAAGTCTAATAATTTCCGAAGTGTCATGTCGCCGAGAAATAAATGAAGTGGAGAAAATAAATTTCATTTAAAAATCACGGCAGACCATTATTTTCCCCAGCTTCCCCTAATTAATTTCTTGTCACCGTCTGGATCGGCCGCTGTGGTTGTGACAGCCGCTTAGAGAGAGACAACTATACAAGTTTTGCCGGTGCTAGAGAGAGATAGGCTTAAAAGGTGAGTACGCTTCATTACCATCTTTTAGTAGTTAGCGGAAGCAGATACGAAGTTAGCTCCGGTCGAGTTCTGCTCGCCTGGTATCTTATTAATGACTGTAAATAATAAGTATAAGGTACTCAACAAAGCAGGTCTTAAAAAGGTTTTTTTGGGCTTTGAAATCAAATTATAAGGGCTTAAAAAGAATTATGTGGCATGCTTCAAATCAGTATTACGTATAATTGATCGAGTGAGCGAAGCGAACGAAGATCTTAGTTTCAACTTGGGCGATTTGGCATTTTATGTATGTATGTATGTATGTATGTATGTATGTATGTATGTATGTTTGTCTGGCGATAACTTTAGAACCGTTGATCCGATCTGCATGAAATTTGATAAGTCGATAGCTTGTACTTGAGAAATTTACTGGTAAGTATATGAGTAAAATCGGGTGAAGGGTTTTTGAGATATGGGGTTTTATAAGAGGGCAAAAATAAAAAAAGTGACATAAAAAAATCAAGTTACATGTCATACGAATGGGCTTTGTTTGGACATTCCAAATCAATTTTTACTTTTTTTCTGGGACGCTCGGTTTTTGAGATACAACAAAAAAGTTAAATTAAGATAACCAGCGACCCAAGAGCTCCCATCTCTAAGAGTTTCGTTGGCATCAAGGTTTTTCTACTGGTCGGCCAGTTACTTTGCTTTTTCTTATTTTTTTTTCTTGAAATAAATTAAGGAGGTACGCAGTTCTCATAAAATGGTGACAACGACCAGGTCTGATGATGGAGCCAAGGTCTGTTCAACGGAACTCTTCAATAAATAGGCCAATAGAGTTGAAACTTGGTTACCGTACTGAGTTAGTAGGCGGTAGTCAGAAAAAAGTCCAAACATAATGTTTGGACTTGCCTTTGACTACCACCTACTCAAAGTTTTGGTGCGTTCGTCGGGTCGCATCACGAGATCTCAGTTCGGGGCGAACTACTAGTCTATTAAATTATTACTTGACGTGTCGTGCAAAAGAATGATAGGAACCAAGCCGTAAATTTGTAGCCTGTTCTTCTAGGCTTGGTCGCGTGGAACTGGCACCTAGATTCACCTAGCTTTAAGACGTTTCAAAGTGATTTCAAAGCGTTTCAAGTGACGTCAGTGACATGAAACAATGAGTAGGTACCAAGCTAAACGTACAATTTTTTTTTCATGATCATGATGACCAACTTGATGTTGATTGGTTCCTTCAGCCCTTTATAACACTACAAATCACCACTATAACACCTATGTAATACTACAGAGCACGCCTACATTGAATGGTGGTCATATTGAATGGGTTATGTTTATTTCGCCCATCAAATGCCATCGTTGAATTGATTGATATGATAATGATGATTATGATAATGATTATAATAAATAAAAAAAAAAAAAAAATTGAATTGTAAAACATTAATTCACACATTTAATTTAAAATAAAACAAAAGCTCCAAAGCTCCATACCTATTTTTTGAATAAAACTATCATTTTCTTATTGGAAACATATCTTGGTTTTACACCCTGTATCGGATTTACCTTTTAGTTTTTTCTCGAAGTCGATGCAATGGCGCGCCATTCAGTGAAGAATGTCGTAACGCGTAAACAAGCAACCTAGATACCTACCTACCTTCCAATAGCGGCATTGTGTGCGTAAAGAACTGACCCTTATAAGTGTATCAAATGAAGGAAAGTTATTGTTTTTACCTTCTTACTTATTATGCATGCAATAAGTCCTAACTTTAATTTTAAGAAGTTTACTTACCAAATTAAGCCTACTATAATTTCTGTGTTTAAAAAGTGTAACAGCTCGAGTCAGTGCCAACATCGACACAAACCTTACTAGGTTTCACGATGTTGTAAAGTGAATACTGTAATTAGTGATTTTGTTAAATAAATAAATAAAAAAATTAATTACCTACCTAGTGAAAACCAAAAAAGGGCAAAGTACACACGAAGTAATTAAACAAGCGGAGTTTCTTCGGAGATGTTCTGTATTTACAGAAAGTAGAATTGTAAATATAAGGAGCAACGCTGAGGTGGAAATCTTGAGCGGAAGGTAAGTATGGAATGGGCTACCTAAGATTTCCATAGCATTTTTATTATATCTGTTTCCTTTATTTTAATTTTCTTGTTATTTATAATTTTGTTACGAATAAGTCGATATTTTAATAATGAATATAATAATTTCAGCTGTCACTTTCTAATAAAGTTTGAATGTAAAAAAGTGGGCAAAAATGGATTGATATTCAGACTCATTCCTCATTTTATCCTTTTTAGTCTCTCCAAACATTTATCTTGGTTTCATACACTCGTTTTTGATTCATCCCCTTTGTAGTATAACAAACAGATTCATATATACGTCAGGTCTATGACCATCTAGTAAATATTTGCCTGAGTTCCAAAGGTCATTTTTAGATTGCTGTAGTACCTAGTGTGCATTCATCTGTCGACATTTCATGTATTTATTATATGCCTGTCTAGCCTCTGTCTAGCCTATCAATGCCTGTCTCTAGAAACGTAATTAAATAAAATCAGCGATTAGTATTAAAGACATCCTAGCACCTCATTGTTTTGTGCGAAGCTTTTAAGGAGGATCCATCTCCACACTTAGCTTACCATCAGCACCGCCACTTAATTTGAATATCCAGCAAGTGTTTAATAAAACATCGCGAGTCGAGTTGATTTACGTACAAATCCGTACCTTCGCTTCCGTGTAAACACGCCCTTACAGTACCTACGCGATTCAATGTAAACACACCCTTATATTGCGATCGCTTTATTTGAATTTTCAGAGTTTAATTTAGATGTAACTTTGTTTGATTTGTATTTTGGTTATGGGCTGATTAAATTAATTAATGGGGATAGTAGGTTGGTAAAAGTTGACCAAATCCATATGGAGGCAGAAACAACATAAATTGTATAATTATAGATCCTATCCTGTTGTTCAAAGACCTAAATCAAAGTCAAAAAGCTCATCTCAGAGTCAAAGTCAAAATAACAAGGGCCACTTTAAAGCGACTCAAATTTATATCATCAAGGTACCTGCATAGCTAGGTTTATCTAGTAGTTTATACAGAACAGAAATCTTCGCTCGCTCTGCTCGCTCGATCAAAACAGCGGCAAATTCTTCCGGTGTTTTCTAACCGGTTTAAAATCACAATTTGTATTCTATTGGAAGGTATCAGAATGATGGAGGCGGCCAATGATGGAGGTGCAAAAACAAAATGTCGACAGACAGACAAATCGGTCGGCGCGATGGATGGCCTTGCATGTTTCAACTAGGGATGTGGATAGATCATAAGTCAATATCGATTTTGGTATTAATTATCGATGTTTTTTATAAGGTTTATTATTAATGTTTTGAAAATATCACGATTTTGATCCCCAGGCACGGTAGGTCACTTCCAATATACCAAGTACCAATTCAGGTTCCTTTTAGGACAGACCCTTAGACGGGTATGTCTCAGGGTAGCCAGAAGTACGTCTAAATATAACACACTTGTTTCCTCACGATATTTTCCTTCACCATTTATGAGCAATAGCATTGCACATAATTTTTTGAAGAAAAAAATGCCCGTTCAATCCGATTTAGTTACTATTGACCAGAGTTTATTTTTATTTTTATATACAACTAGCGGCCTGTCCCAGCTTCGCATGGGTGGTATAATAAATTATATATTTTTTGAACATTTTAGGATAAACTTAGACCGTGGGTTCGAGCCTCGCGTCTACTTATTTCATACATTTGCACGTCCTTCTCCTTGAGTGAGTGAAATCGCACCCCGTGCGTGACCCGTGGACCCGTTAACATTTTAATTTCGTCATATCTTTTGAATGGAATGCCCGATTTGAAAAATTTAAGAAGTAATCTATGGGTATAGGTATTGAAACCGTCTTAATTACGAAATGATTTATTTGGATAAGGATTAATACCAAGGTACAAATAAAGACCCTTTCCTAGCGGCGACCTAGATGATGACGTGTTCTACCAAATCGTAGTACATTGTTTTGTTCGATCATGAATAGTTTACGCAGCGCACGCGATGTAAGGTTTTTGTTTTCCACCTTGAGTTACATTATTGGAGTTTTAGTAAGGATCCCTGATTTTTTTGAAATTTATAATATAGCCTATGTTACTCAGGGATAATGTAGCATTCTAATTTTTGAAATCGGACCAGTAGTTTTTGAGCCTATTCGTTACATACAAAAATACAAATCTTTCCTCTGTATAATATTAGTGTAGACTAGCTGATGGAACAAGCAGATGGCCCACCTGATGTTAAGCAGTAACCATCACCTATAACAAACAATTGCCTCGTAAGTCACGCACGATAGGAACATTCCTTACGATGCACTGCCTTGCGTCCATCAACTTATGGCATACAGATGTTATTACACCGGCATTTTATTATTTTTATTTATTATTCATGTGCCTGTAATTACACCGGCAACCACACTCTTCACACCGAAACACAGCAACGCTGCTTGGCGGCAGAAAAAGGCGTGGTGGTAGTACTTCCCCGGACGAGCCCTTACAAAGAGCTCTACTAAAACACAGAGTGATATAAGGATTTTTTTTCAGTTCATCAACCAATTGTAGTCCATTTTTAACATAGATCTCTTTCATGAAGCTCGGTCTTCGGGACTTCCCATCCAGTTTCTACCTGTCACTCTGCAAGTTGTCACTCCATCTACTCTGAGTTTTATACTGCGTTTACATTTAAACATTCGCGCTGCCACTCATGGACGCAACACGGGCAACGCGAGCGGCAACGCGAGTGGACATGGAAGTGGCCTGTTTACATTCTCGCATTACCCAAGTCCCTGCACTGTCTCTGCACATTTATTTCCACGGACATAAGCTGAGTGTAAACGGGGTATTATAGTTACCATCGACAATTCCACAGCACAATAGTCTCATCTCTACGGAAGCAAGGTGATGAGCGTACATTGTGCGCTGTCCGCTCCATTGGCGGCGCGACGTGGACGGATGGCCGCCAGGTACTCGTGATCAGAATTATTCTCGATCCGATATTTATCATTTGTTTCTTGTTCGCTTTTTTTAATTGACTTAAGTGTTTACGCATAAGTAAATACACTGTAAATGAAAGATTAAATAGTCTGTACCGTGCAACCAGGCGCGGTACAAACGTGACGTTTTTAGTCACGATAACTTTTTCGCAAATTGTTTTAATTTGCGAAAAAGTTAAAAACAAGAAACATAACTTTTGCTGAAGGGAACCACAAACCAAAACGTCATCTGTATATTTGATTTGATTTTTATTAAGTTCATCAAAATGCGCTGAATCTTTTTCAATAATATTTATATGGGACCAATCTCAGAAGTATAATATATCAAAAAATTGCACAACACACATACAATTTTTTTTGTATATTTTTGTATTGTATTAATTAGCCTACCTACTATTTTGCCTATAGTATAGTATTAATTATACCTGCCTTATTTCTACATAATTTGCATCACCCTTATTATCTACCGTATATCGTATAAATAAATAAATCTAATAACATAGGCGAATTGAGAATCTCATAATTTTTTGAAGTCGGTTAAAAAGTGTACATAGATAATAATCAATATTCATGATCATATCCTATCTATCATATTTATGTTTATCGATCAATTATCTCCAAAAAAAATTATAATTTATTTAAAAATACTCTTGTACTAGTACGGCCGTAACTTTCACGGTCGAACTCATCACAAAGACCTCTACTCCTAAATAAAATTTTAAACCATTCGAAAAGCAAATACTTATTGCATCCATTTGTCCCTAAACAGCCCATTAAAAATCTAATAAACGCTTTAGAAAAGACACACGGCACACACCCGCTATATAAAGGTCGTTTCACACGAGCTATCCTTACGAACAACTGTAAAAGGCACGATCTCATGCGTACCCTAATCATGATGTTATAATAAACCCCGATAAAAGTTGTAACCAAAAGTTTTTAAAAAACGAAATCATACCCTGCTTCCTAAAATGTTAAATGTTAATTTTTTTGTACGTAAAATTGAAATTTGTATGTTCGTAGCTCATTCGCGTCGTAACCGCTGGCTGGACTGATTGGAATTAAACTTGGAATAAACATAGTTCGTAATTAGAACTAACATTAGGCAACAATTTATTATTTACAGGAACGAGATTGAAAAATGAATGGGGCCAAAAAGAACGCCTTAAATATTGATGTCAGCAATCACCACTACCAAGCAAGCGTCGAGCTGTCCACGCTTGTTAACTTGCCAAGACAAAAGTGGCAGTGCCATGTGACTAAAATTAAAAGAACTAGCAAGAAACTTAAGTACCTACCTACTTCATGGTTCTTGGCGTCATGCTTAATATACATACTTATCGCATAATTTCAAAAACGCAAAATGCTTATCTAGCCCTACATCTGACCCTCAGATTATTACAGAGTAATTATTTTTCCTGATGTAGGTCTGATTATAAATGTAGAAGTAAGCTGCGTCAGATGTCATTCTTTTTGTACACAGTACAATAGTGTAAAGTGAGCATTTTCTGGGAATCACGCTGCAACTGGGCACGCACAGTCAGTCCACACTAACATCCCGGATCGACCATCTCTTTAATCGTGTAAATAATAAAACGCGTGTGTTACATTGCAAACCCGTATTTTTACTTTGATTTCCTATATAGTTATATTTTGGTTGCATTTACTGTACGGCGGCGTACACTTGTGTTTTGTTGATGTTTTGGTCCGGTTAGGAACAAACCCAATAAGGACAGCAATAAACGGGCGGCAGGCAAATCGCTCCTGCGAGGTAGCGCCTAATAAAAATTCCAGCAAATCAATACGTTCTCTTTTACGCTTTTTGTATTGTATTTTATTTTGTTATTCGCCTTTAGCTCGTGTTAAAGGGACGATTCCGGGATCTAGTTGGTTTCTAGCAGGATTTATGGAAGTTGATACTTTGCCGTAAGTTGGTTGCCTATTCTAGGCTTGGTTGCGTGGAACTGGCTCCTAGATCCACCTAGCCTTAAGATACTTCAAAGTGATCCTTGTGATTCAATTAAATAAATACTTTTTGACTTAGCTTTGACCATCGACAAGTTTTGATATAGTTTATAGAAATTATGGCCAATACAAGTGACATCATTATCATATCAGCAATACAACTTGTATTACAAAATAAAACTTAATTTTATAGGAGGGTTTATCCATACCAAAGATAAGAGTTAAAAGTAATAAAACTAATAAATGTGCCATAGATCGATTCGTAGACAAAAATAAAATCAAAAACTGTCCTTAATCAGTAAAATCACTACGATCACTTAGAAGCGTCTTATAAGTCAGATGAATCAGGCGCCAGTTTCTTGCACCCGAAACCTAGAAACCTTAATCATAATCTTAAATCATTTATTTGCTTCAAATAATAAAGATGACAAAAAAATTAAACTTAACGTATAGTTAGTTTGAGAGAATTATAGTTTTACCTACCTTCTGAAGGACAGAGTAACACATTTTTACCTGTGATAGTCTTACCTACCCTGTGAACCCTAAAGTATCAAACTACTCCAACGCTCTACAAAAGCAACAGTAAATAGAATACACGTTGGATTCCGTGTTCTATCTTTGCGATTTGCATGTCCACGCTAGTGTGGGCGCGTGTGCACGTGTGTGCGCGTGTGTGTGTGCCGATTGACATAAAGGAGCTAAATGCCGTGGGGTGTGAACAGGCCGTAAAGGTTGGGACAGATCGCGGTAATATAAAAAAAAACTAGTACACAAATCAAGCTACACAAAGCCAAAACAAAAATACGTTTACTACAAGGACATAAAAGCGAGCAGTGTATTGTATCCGTGTGTATTTTGAGGTCACTAAATCGTAACTGGTATCGTACGAAGACGAATTATGTTTAGTTCATCACTGGTTGCGAAGCTCCGGTTTAGGTTAACTCCTAAATAATTTTGCGTAAGTTACCGTTTTTGAAAATAGATTTACATTGATACTCGTACAAAGATGTTCTCAAAGTGGCGACTGGCTCGACTTGTGGCTGTGCTTCGATCCTTTTTTCAAAAAAGTTTTAAAACGAAACCTTTTATGAACCACGACACCCAAAATAAATTGAAATAATAAAACGCCTGATTATAGAAACAACTCTTATTATAAAATGGCAAATTTTATGATTCGTACATGTTAATTATAGCTATGCTCAAAATGAGCCTCGAAAGAAGCTTCTTTGATGCGCACTTAAAATCCTTTCACCACACTGTTTCGAAAGAATCTAGTAAGAAGAATTATAGTCATCATACATTTTTATTTACGCTACTTTAATTTAAATTAAAAAGCGTAGTGTGTCCCCAGCGTGTCTCCGTATTTATTGGCACGTAGAGAGCGATTGGCGAAAAATTCCAATAAAAGTCCTGCCGGTATTCGAGGAGACAAGAATAATGTTTAATTTGTCCGATTAGGGACGCAAAGATTTACGATTAAATATATGCGAGCTTTTGTGCGCGCTAATAGAACTATGAAAAGAAATCCGACTTTGAACCCAAGAAACGATAGATTATGATCTCTTGTACCAAGTAACCTTTCAAGATTCTTTAAGGCAACTGTGAATGTAGAATAGTCATTTTAAGAGGTAGTAGAGCTCTTTGTGTGTGGCTCGTCCGGGGAAGTACTACCACCACGCCTTTTTCTGCCGCCGAGCAGCGTTGCTGCGTTTCGGTTTGAAGAGTGTGGTTGCCGGTGTAATTACAGGCACATGAGGCTCAACATCTGTATGCCTCAAGTTGATGGACGCAGGGAAGTGCATCGTAGGACATGTTCCTATTGTGTGTGATTTACGAGGCAATGCTTTGTTATAGCTGATGGTTACCACTTAACATCAGGTGGGCCATCTGCTTGTTCCATCAGCTAGTTGTATAAAAAAAGGTACCAGTTCCTCGCCACCAAGCCTACAAGGCAATGGTACAGTGGGTCTGAAGTCACTTCTTTCTCTTCTTATTGCCGTGTCACTAGTTATTCCAAAGCAGTGTGGAGAAAGGAACGCGCACCTCAATAAAGCTCTTGAAGTCACTTGATACTTAGAATTCATACAACAGCCTTAAAGTCTCTGTATGAATGAATGAATGATTTATATTCAACACACAAAAACATACACAGAACGAACTACTGACACAGATAAAAACTTAAATTTAAACTGTAAGGAAACTTGTAGGTATAGATGTAGATGTTTCGTTAGTATAGATGTAGATGACGTGATTATCTGAGGGTGAAATAAAAGTGGAGTGTGCAGAGCTCACCTCAGCGAAATGCAATTAGATGCGTCTCCTGAGGCTGACGAGCGGGGACTGGCACAGGAGCCCGGGGGGGAAGCCCACTGGCATTAAACAAAGTCAAAGTCAAAAGGTATTAATTCAATAAAATCGCAAGGATCACTTTGAAACGTCTTAAAACTAGGTGACTCTAGGTGCCAGTTCCACCCAACTGTAACGGCTTCAAGAATTTCATCCCCAAGCACGGTAAATATCCCCTCAGATCTAACGTCAATATAATGTTTGGACGTACCTCTGAGTACCCCCCTTAGACGTCCTCAAGGAATCTAGAATTAGTACATTGTAAAAAAAACTTGGAGATACAACAACTGTAACGAACGTTGGGGTAAAAAGAACTTACCATAATTTTTAAAGGGTACCATAATAATTCTTAAATCAAATTAACTAAGAACCCCTTGTCGGGTATAGACCTCCTCCAATATGTCAACCACACAGCACCATCTAGCCCCAAACTAAGCAAAGCTTATAATATGGGAACTAGATAGCTGATATAATACTTTTAAAGGTTTTTTTGTAAATACATACATATTATACAACGTGTAACATAATACCCTTATAACCCCGGAAGCAGGGTATTCTATAGGCGAACAACTATTGTTTATTTATTTACTTACAACTAGATAGACCTAACTTTACAGATAATTATCTAATACGTTGCAATCTAGAAATCTAAAAACATAACAACATTGAATTATTATTCCCATTATATATTAGGACTTTTGAAATTTCGAAGTTTTCATTCTTAAAATGCCTCTTAAACTTTCCTCCAAATTGAAACTAAGTAACAGAACTGCCACCAATTAGGAAACGCAAATAGTGTATGTACCATGGTCACGTACACATTATCAGGGTTGTTGCAAATTTCTGAGAGAATATTAATTTTTCTTTTGTATGGGAATTTCGAAAACGAAGTATTCAAATTTTGCACACGTCAAAGTATTCTAGTGCTTGGTCTGATCTCTTGGCTTATGTTACACGTTGTATACCTCTATATAACATTTTCAATTTTGACATTTTTTTTCTATAATTTTCCTAATTTTATATAATTTATTTTACTTGTTTATAAATTTTAATTTTGCATGACCTTAAACGGTATAATTACATTGGCTCATACCAAAAATATTTAACATCTCATTACATGTAATCAGGCAATTAAATAAACTTTGACTTTGGACTTTAACACCCAGACAGAGAACAAAC
This sequence comes from Chloroclysta siterata, assembly GCA_932294275.1. NCBI lineage: Eukaryota > Metazoa > Arthropoda > Insecta > Lepidoptera > Geometridae > Chloroclysta > Chloroclysta siterata. The sequence continues at coordinate 9,196,677 of OW028595.1, forward strand.
ATTTATGTTCATCATACAAATATTTTGTTCTCGATGGGGATCGAACCCACGGCCTACCGCGCAGAAGCCAGAGCTTATACCAACTGGCTGGCTAAAGGCTGTCAAACAATTTATGAAAGATGGATTTGTATTTTGTGTTTGTGGTGCTGACTCCTAGACTACAAGCCCCCGATCCTGATTTACATATAAATTGTAGCTAACTCACGTGGCGTCTGTTACTTTTAACTGCTGTAACCGCACTCCCGTGGCCGTCTGTCCTCTTCTCGGATGAAATGGAAAAAAACATTTTCAGAATGTTTTTACAATTCGAATTGTTTTCAAATCGTATCCTATGATGTTTATAAAATAAGCAGAACCTAATTTGGTGACCGGTGCAGTTGCCATAGTTGTTTTGAAGAGTAATGTCATCATGTTTGTTCTGTCAGTCTGTTATAATAATAATAATTGCCATTCAGCGTGGCAATGCAATAATTGCCATTCAGTGTCTTAGGGACGCATCCGATCGGCACTGATTTGGTTCAGTTGAACTATCTCGTGATCGTTTGCAGTGGTCTGCAGATAGCTCGACTTTTTTATATGTATTTTGTACATATTGTAAATACTTGTATTCATTGTAATTTTCTTTACAAATAAAGATTTTCATTATAATAATAATATTATATTATAAGTATTTATTTACAAAAAGTATACAAGGTGTTCCAAAAATTGTGTATATAAACTTCAGGGGGCTAAAGTACCCTTCAATATGATTATCTTTTTCTAAGGAACCAACACTGTGAACGCGAAAAAAAAACAGCTGTTTCATACAAAAGTTCAATACCTACCTGGCTAAAATGTATGAAACAGCTGTTTTTTTTTCGCGTTCACAGTGTTGGTTCCTTAGAAAAAGATAATCATATTGATGGGTACTTTAGCCCCCTGAAGTTTGTATACACAATTTTCGGAACACCTTGTCTAAGTATTAAATCAGCTACCTGGCTCCCATACCAAAAACTTTGCTTACTTTGGCTTAATAGTGCTGTGTGGAATATCCCCCTATATTTATTTATCTATAACCACAAAAGATACCAAAAATCAATTAGAAAAAGCTCTTTCGTCCAACCTTCGCATTCCATAATATCACAAAGGGAATATCCGTAGTTGGTGGACAGGACAGTGTGATTCAATTTGGCAAATTAGATTTTCCGTTGAGTTACCTGCGTCATCGCCCCTTCGGACCATGAGATGAAGATACAGAATGCCAGTTTTTGTACCTACATTTGGACAGTTTTATTTCGGTTATAATTTTGTTAAGAGCTGACAATAGTCAAACAACTTTTGGCTCGAACATTTCAAGATTTTTTAAAATATAAAATTACTGATTGTAGTTATACTAGAGAATCCAAACAAGTTTTCTTACCTAAACGTTGGATTAAGTAGGTACGAAAACTAGGTAGTTAAACAAACGGTAAGATAATTTTTATTTGTTTTTATAGTGTTTACCTACACTTAAGGAAAATCACAAAGATCAAGGGGAAGGTCTTGGGTTCAAATCCCACCCGGGTAATAACTTTTGGGACTATATTAAATCTTAACGGTAAGATAGTCATAGCTTTGTAAAATTATTCTGCGAAACTTGATTATTTCCGACTTTTGAAAGCTTAATTTAGTGATTGAATATCTTCAAAAATAAAATGTGCGAGCTAAAAAATGTTTGACAGTAGTCTGCGTCTTAAGTTGTATTTGTTGTACACACGGATGCAGATCATGCTACACAAAGACAAAGAAAAATTACGCTTACTACAACGACTTAAGAGCAAGCTGCGACTTACGAGGCAATGCTTTGTTATAGGTGATGGTTACCACTTTCACTAACGAATTAGATAGCAAGTGACTTGACATGCGATTAGTTTTCAGAAACCGGCCGTAACTCTGCTTGTTCCACCAGCGTGTGTAATATCTATAGTCTTTTTGTCGAAACTGAGCGTTTCAAAGAGCGATCTTTTAATCTCTTAGAAATCAAATTAAATAGGCTTCAGATTGATATTTCCAATCATCCACCAGACTGAACACAATTTTTTTTATAAATGAATTTAAAACTAGTGCCACAACGAGAATCGAAGCCGCACCTCACGTCACTGTCATTTAGCCAAACATTGGGCAGCAGAATTAGATTGCCTCAAGTGGGGTCAAGCGAGACGTCGCAAAGTGGACGACAACGAACGAGATATGAAATTATATCCACCTCCCCTTAAGTCTTATGTTTCCAAAAAACGGCAGCCGTAATAAACAGCTGCAATTTCAACAGCTAGCAACTATCATTAATCACTATTTTTATGGTGTATTGGACGAGATCACAATAATGGTTTCCTTTGCACGACTAATGTCCAATTATGGCTATGATGTCGGTAATATAATGTCGGTTGATGGAAGCGACTCAAAATCCTTCTTACTTTACTGTATGTTTGTTTGTTTGTGCTATAGCTGTCCGTTCTGTGTACGTTAAATAATTGTATTTTTTTCCTTTCTTTCTTCCAAAGAGTATATGGAGGAGCCCTATGTCTGGCAGTGGACTTCCACAGACTAAAGGTGATTATGCTTCAAATTTCATAGCAAAATACTAAGCTGTGGTCACTGAGACTCAAACCCAGTGACTCAACTGAATGTAGCTTTCGTTATCGTGCAGGCCTCTATAAGTTATTTAATATGCGGATCAATGGTGCAGTTGGCTAACGCTCCTAAGTCACTAGGTATTTTTGAAAATACAATTATTTGTATTTTCAATTGGGAATTGTGAATTCAGAGAGGGATTTTTATAACTTTATCACAGCGGTCACCATTTTAGCGTTCTACGTTTTTTATAAAATAAGACTAACCTAAGAATACAGGCAGAATATAAAGGAATACAATGTAGAAATGTTGGCACAGGCGAAGTATTTTTGGTCTCGGGGTAAATTTTCTTTTAAAGAAAGCAACATTTACCTTTATATTTTCTTTACATAGTGAAACGATACCTAACACTTTTGTCATATTTTTATTTAACTTTGGTTTTTACGGTAAAAAAATAGAAGGTTGAAATGTTTAATTTTACCTACTCTAAACTGAGATGGGTCACCTTTACCTGGCTAACCACTTAACTAATTAAGATGAAATTTATCACAGATGTAGTAGCTTACATTCTGGACCGTGATAACTTTGTTTGGCTTCAAAATATACAAAACCCAGGCTCGCAATACGGTAAACCATATCACCATATACAAAAAACAAAAAAACCCTGACTTGAGGTGCAGGCAACACGGCTGGCTTGCACGTTATTTTAAGCCAGTTTGTTAGGTTCATTATACGAAGTTGGTTATGTTATGTTCCATTTATCACTTTCTACCATAAATATTGCAATAGCGTTAGACGGTTAAGAAGCGTTGATCATTTTTCTCGAAGCGATAAAAATAGCTGACGGCCACACACCTCACAGGTCACAAAACAAAACTTTTTGCAGCTTACGACATTTTTATTTCGGTTGAGTACAATCGGATACACATCAGGTTACACACCCTTAACTGTGCTACATACAATACAGAGAGTAAGAACGGGACAACGCGATCGCGCGCGGCGCATTAGTAGGGTAGTAGTACAAAATAACAACAACATATCGCGCCCTCTCGCACGATTTTCAGCCTTCAACTTCAAACTACTAATGACGAACGAGTGACTTATGAAGCAAGTGAGTGCAGAGTAATGCATTCTGCACAGCCTCGAGGTTTCTCAAACGACAACCTGTTTATTACCTAACTAGATGGTGCCCGCGACTTCGTCTGCGCAGGATTAGTATTTCGAGTAGCTTATATTAGCGTGGCGTAATAAATAATATATGTAACTCTAGCGGTTTTGGCAGCATACGCCAGAATAGCTCGCAGATGGTAGATTTTTTCCTACTCACTTGACACTTATCGTAATATTTTGGACAATTCGCACAATATATTTATAAATTATATAAAGCTTATGGGTTATTCTGATGTATAAGCTTTATCATTGTAAAGTTTCATTAAAATCCATGTAGTAGTTTTTAGAGTAACAAACATCCATTCATACTTACAAACTTTCGCGTTTATAATATTAGTAGGATATTGTATTTAGAATACGGTAGAAAATAAAAATAAAACTTTAAAAATGATCAGAAATATTTTAGTAACTCTGCAGCTAGTTAATAAATGTTACAACTGCGGCTTTACGTAGAAGTAATAATTGTTATCATCAATACTTAAGGCGTTTTTTTTATTTGGTTTAATATTTTTATTCATTCCGTACCCGATAAATGCTAATCCCAGTTACGAACTGCATTTATTTTGTTCTAAGTTTCATTCCAATTGGCTCAGAGTTTCGGGCGTGACTGAGCCACAATCATCGAAACATCCGAACATTGTAACTTTCGCATTTGTTTATGAGGAAGTAGAGGTAGAATATAATAGATTAGTGGCTTATTTTTTTGTTTTTAGAATATATTAGAATTTAAAAAGGTAGCATTGTGTCGTATCGTAACAAATAAAAGCTTCCTTCTTTGGAGAACCAAGCATTTCTAAATCAAAACACGGCCCGTTACCCAGGAGAGTGACTTGCGGAAAATTGGAAAACGAAACAAGGTGAAAAATATTATTAAGTTGAGAACAGTGGGCCAGGGCACCCGCGGGGCTTCCAGCTAAATAATAATTGTGCGGTTGGATTTTAAGGCGCAGACAAGCGTCAAGCAACTTCTCGATTGCATATTCTACGTTTTTGATGGTATTAAATCACTGAATGCTATGAATCATCGCAAACATCCAAGTTGAGTTTTTTCCCCTTTTTAGTATTACAATTTATTTAATTATAAGAATCACTTTCTGAAAAAAAAAGGTTTGATCTCAACGAGTTTTTTTACGTGTCATGAGTATGTAGATTGTTAGGTACTTGTGGTGTTTGTACATAATAGAGTACATATTTTATTCTCTTTTATTTGGGTTTACCTACTCTAAACAACGACTAAGGTGTAGGTAACTTATTTTAGATCGAAAAATGTTTGTTCGATTTTCACACGTAACTTCTAAGGTTTGTTCTAAGCTTTATTACTTCGACAACTGTCGTCAAGCAGCGTTGCTGTGTTTCCGTTTGAAGAGACATTGCAGGCACATGAGGTTTAACATCTGTATACCTCAAGTTGATAAACGCAGAGCATTGCATCGTAGGGCACGTTAATATCGTGCTTGACTTACGAGGCAATGGTTTGTTACAGGTGGTTGTAACAACTTAGTCAAAGTCAAAAGTATTTCTATTTATTTGAATCATAAGGGTCGATTTGAAACATCTAAATAAATTATGAATACTGAAGGTTCAGTGCGGTACCCATTAAACTAAGATAGGCATAACAGAAATAGGCATAAATACTAGACATAATGTTAATGCCCCAACGGGGCTTATATCCTGGACATTTTGTTAGCCTTTAACACCTAGTTTAGCAACATGAAACAATAAGTAATTGATAATAGGTAGAAGCAATATAATTGAGATGGATTATCTACTTATTATGTCACTATGCGGTATTAAAAAACATAATTTTAGTTCTATGTAACGTTGCATAAACTGAAAAACTAAAGCACCTACGTCTCTCCGAAAGTCTCAATTATCAACTACGCAATCCAAGCAACGCAAGGTCAACAGAGGCTAAGCACCCTATTTTTCACAGCACTTTATTCCCGTCAAAGGCACATAAAGGTAAGTAGTTCCGACTATTCATTGCAAGTCGATTGGGCCACAAATCGTCCGCTTCGACCCGGCCGGCTTTTAGCGAGGTATTTAGGGACACGCATTCCACAGTTAATGTTACGAATTCACGAATAAGCCTGAGAAAATGCGAAAGAAAAGTATATGACGCGGGTTTTTTTTTTTTTATACCACCAACTGATGGAACCAGCAGATGGCCCACCTGATGTTAAGTGGTAACCATCACCTATAACAAAGCATTGCCTCGTAAGTCACGCACGATAGGAACGTGCCCTACGATGCACAGCCCTGCGTCCATCAGCTTGAGGCATACAGATGTTAAGCCTCATGTGCCTGTAAATACACCGGCAACCACACTCTTCAAACTGAAACACAGCGTTGCTGCTTGGCGGCAGAAAAAGGCGTGGTGGTAGTACTTCCCCGGACGAGCCCTTCACAAAGAGCTCTACTACTCTTTGGGTTGGACGTAGAACAGCTTAAATGATCAATAGAAAATTATTGGACAACTTAATGCTATAAAAGTATAAAGCATTAACTTCCAGATAAACTTAAATAAAGTTAAACTAGTGGTTCGCCCCGAATTGAGATCTCGTGATGTGATCCGTACGCTCCGAAAATTAAAGTAGGTGGTAGTCAGAGGCAATCCCAAACATTATATTATTTGGACACTTGCTTTTGACTATACTATCTTGGTATGGTAACCAATTTTCAACTCTATTGGGCTATTTATTGAAGAGTTTCGTTTTATGAGAACTAAGTTAGAAAAACTTTTTTGGATCAAAATCATATTTTATCTGGATGTGATTCATCGTTTGTTTTTTTTGCGATTTTTCATATTTTCAATATTTTATATGTTGAAAAATGTTAAAATGTCAGAGCGAAAAGTTATTTGATGGTTGTCAAACTCTTGAAAGTCAATAGATTTTTTTATCTTTTAACTCAAAACTACTTTTACTACATTTTCAGAACTTTGATATTTCTTAAACTTTTGCAATATCTCAAGTTCGTAGTAGGCATCTTGGTTTAGCACTGGTTACGGTGAGGTAACTAGCAATTACCTGACAAATTTAACTTCAAAACACAAAAACCTACGCCAAGTCATTGACTTGGTTACTGTGTAACGTTTGGTAACAGAATCGCCAGCTACTCGAATAGATCGTAAACTAGTGCTAAGAGGCAGGGTGTTCACGGTCGATAGTCCACCTCGATTCACCTCTTTATAGTGTGGTCCCACTCAGATAGCGCCAATTACCACTAGACCTGGAAAGGTTGTTGTGGACCTACCCATTCTTTTATGAATACACAAATAATAAATAACACCCTGGAGTATATTTACATTATAACGTAGGTACTTTTTCAGGTTATCATATTTATTTTAATAGTTTTTTTAGAGCACACAATAATAACCAAATTCAAGAATTCAGAGAACAAACAAACATCTATGTTCATTATTTATCACAAAAACATTTGTTCTCCGTGGGGATCAAACCCACGGCCTACAGCGCTGAAGGCAGGGCTACGTAAGTATATTTGACGTCTGTGGGGGTCGAACCCACGCAGAAAGAGCTAGGTACTACAAGCTCACAACAAAAAAACAAAAATAATATGTATCCATATTATTCTAACACTGGTTGGGCGATATATGGCGGTCACTCCCTCAGACTTTGTTACCTCTGTCGGATATTGCTCTTTATTGCACATCGATACATACACATACATAGTATCTGCTATAATATGTGAAGGCTACTTTATTACAAGCGAGCATCGGTGGTCTTCTAGCAGCGGCGACGGGCTTGCAACCTATCACATAATGTCTATTAACTCCAAAATGTGTATCTAGACGTAATTCTGACTACCTCTCTTAGATATCCTCAAAGAATCTTGAGTTTTTATTTGGTACTAAAAGTTCCACGGGAAAATCTCATAGTGATGAATGCAGTGCACTGCCAAAAACAGCCAAACTCTATTTTTTTTTTTATACAACTAGCTGATGGAACAATCATATGGCCCACCTGATGTTAAGTGGTAACCATCACCTATAACAAAGCATTGCCTCGTAAGTCACGTACGATAGGAATGTGCCCTACGATGCACTGCCCTGCGTCCATCAACTTGAGGCATACGGATATTAAGCCTCATGTCATGTGCCTGTAATTACACCGGCAAACACACTCTTCAAACCGAAACACAGCGTTGCTGCTTGACGGCAGAAAAAGGCGTGGTGGTAGTACTTCCCCGGACGAGCCCTTCACAAAGAGCTCTACTCTACTCTCTACTCTACTAGAGTACTACTCTTTATGTCTCAACATCAGATGAGCACGTGCTCTCGTGTGGCAATGCAATTGAAAAGATATTGTTACGAGCTCGGGGTTCGTATGGATAGAAAATGCACAATAATAATCCAAGAGATGACTTATTTATTTACACTAACACTTTACATAACTAAAACACTACTTAACACTACTTAACACTACTTAACACTACTTAACACACTTAATTATCACTCAACTATCACTTAACAACACTAGTTCTCTTCCTTTATCCACTTCTTCCAACTCACTTCTTCCTGAGCCATTCCCTGGAACTGACTTCTTCCTCGAGTCATCTTCACAAACTGGCTCTCTTCTCGAGCCATCTCACTGAACTGACTCTCTTCTCGAGTCCTCTCCACAAAACGAACTGACTGACTCTTCCCTGAGCATTAATTTCCAGTAACTGACTGACTGCCGCTCTCGCCGACTGGCTTTATATACGACGCAGCTAACCCGAGAATGTTCTGGATCATACTAGACCATATTTGCATCTCTTTCCACAGTAATAGCTCTCGTTCATTTCCTTCGATTGATTCTAGAACAGTAGTCTAGAATATTCGAAAGTCTACTATCTCTTTCTAGTAGTGCTTTTCCTTCGATTGATTCTAGAACAGTAGTCTAGAATATTCGAACGTCTGCTATCTCTTTCTAGTAGTGCTATCTCTGTCACTCCTATGCAAATATGGCTCTATAGTGAAATGTCCTTCGAAGGTCCATAAGGGATCCTGAAAACGCCTGAAAACGGGTTTTCAGGATATTGCATGGATCGATGGATAATAGCCTGAAACGGACTGAAAACATGTTTCAGGCGCCTGAAAACCACGGCAACTTGGTCGAAATTGTAATCAACTGGGAGGTGACAGAGCCTCTTCTGGCAACGGCTGAAAACATATTTCAGCCTTCTGAAAACACCTGTACGTCAGGATAAATAACGAAACAAGTTGCTAGGCGTCCGGCGCAACAATATCAATACGCAACATCGGGTGAACCCTTTGCATTTAAGCATACAGAATCGAAACAGAAGATATAAATAACTTTAAAAAGTTTATACAAAGGTCTAGAAGTATCAGAGATAAATTGCTAGCAGACTGCTAGTGCTGTTATATAGGATTACTACTAATTTAAACCATTGAACTTATTTATGGAAAATCACTACCAAACAAGTTTAGAAAAAATACATAAGTAATTATACAAGGTGTTCCATAAGTTGTGTAGGTATATAAACTTCAGGGGGCTAAAGTACCCATCAATATGAACAACTTTTTCTAAGGAACCAACACTGTGAACGCGAAAAAAAAATTGCTGTTTCATACAAAAGTTCAATACCTACCAGGCTAAAATGTATGAAACAGCTGTTTTTTTTTTCGCGTTCACAGTGTTGGTTCCTTAGAAAAAGTTGTTCATATTGATGGGTACTTTAGCCCCCTGAAGTTTATATACACAACTTATGGAACACCTTGTATAATAGCAAAAAGTTGTTACATAGTTATTTATGTATATATTTTTTCTAAACTGTGTGCAATGTGTGATTTTTCATAAGTTCAGTGATTTTACATCTTTCAATGTGTTGAAATGTCCGAGCGAGAGGTACTTTGACAGGTATCAGCCCCTAAAACATTTTATATAATACTTATGTATTATCTATGTGTTCAAACAAGTGCATATAAAGGTTAGAATTAAGATTTATTTTCGCGCAAAACAAACATTTCAATCAACGTCAGTATCTGATTGATGATTTTAATTAGCTAATTCGATTATCTATTCTTGTGGAGCTCCCTCGAGTACCAATGTTTACCATTGTGCCTCCATTCTACCTACGAGTTAATTTATCTGCTTGTTAAAAGTAAGGCACGGTAGATATCCCGGGGATCAAAGTCGTGAAGCTGTTTCAGTTTCAGTTTAAAGTATGGTTTAAAAAAACACATAGTTCAAGAGTAGTAGAGCTAGAAGAGTAAGAGTAGTGTTGTGAAGAGCTCGTCCGGGGAAGTACTACCACCACGCCTTTTTCTGCCGCCAAGCAGCAATGCTGTGTTTCGGTTTGAAGAGTGTGGTTGCCGGTGTAATTACAGGCACATGAGGCGTAACATCAGTATGCCTCAAGCTGATGGACGCAGGGCATTGCATCGTAGGGCACGTTCCTATCGTGCGTGACTTACGAGGCAATGCTTTGTTATAGGTGATGGTTACCACTTAACATCAGGTGGGCCATCTGCTTGTTCCATCAGCTGGTTGTATAAAAAAAAAAAAAATAGTCTTAAAAAAAACTGCGTTTTTTTTAAATGATTTCATAAGACTGTTTCTCTTTTGTTTGTCAGAAAATATGATTGAAGTTTACCGGTTTGGTTTCAAACTCCAAGTACCAAAGTATTTTTTCAATTGAGTCACAAAGGAGACTTTCGTAATAAAATAATAAAGGTATTCTATATTTGAATGTATATTTTTATTAAATCAAATGATTGGTAAATCCTGTACAGTAAAGTGTTATCTATCTATCTATAATATTACCAATCAGTTACAATAACTATTCTTAACTATTTTGTTACCAACTTAGATGATTTACTAATAACCTAAACTTAGTTCATAGTTCATTTATTGGTAATACAGTATTACATGTCAGGGTACATACATAAGTTGTATGAATGCAATAAAAAAAATAAAAAAATACAAACGTAAATACATTATTGGTACTTGCAAATAGGTCAGCATGGTAACTAATTAAATTGAATACAATAGAAATAAATAAAAAATGTTAAAGTAGCATAGTAGTTTGTACCTACTATCTCATTATTAGTAGTTTTAATAAGAGATCTCACATAGTAATCAGTTTGTTGTGTAAGTCAAACATGAATGAAAATATTGAGTCCGCCTATTATTGGCATATGTATCAGTCTAAGACAATAACACAATGTGCATAAAAATGTAACCATATATATCGCTGTTGGCTATTTATAAATAAATCCTTAGCAAATCTTTTCCGATATCAAAAAATCCTCCATTGTTTTTACCGTCAGTCAAACAAGTACAAAAGTAAGTAAGTAAGCAAGCAGCAGTTCCATCAGTAGATCCCCTCGGAACAAACACCTGAGCTGTTTGCGGATGGTAAAAGGTGGTATCGTATTACCATCGGATCGGCTCAGCTTACTAAACGCACGCCCACAAATACACGAATCAATTACTTGTAGAATGGGACTGTTGTGGCAACTCTATTCTTGTTTTTATTGTTTTTGGGATCTGAAATGTACTATAATAAAATAACCACGGTCTGCCAATACAGTGCCCAAATGACCATAGGTCGACGGGTGATTCTACCACTAATGTAAAACTTTAACGTTTTACCATGTGATGATAATAATTACAGTAAAAAAATTGAGTATAGAATGGAATAACATATTTAATAGTCATGAAAAAGTCTGTTCAGAGAAGTCTTACGTACAGACAAGGGCAATAAGTATTAATGCCGTACGCAGTAATACTTATTTCCCCAGTCTCCAAAAGACGGAAGCGCTTAGATTAAAAATTACTTGGTCGTCTATACTACATAAACATTAGTTGGTAAAAAAATAAAGAGAGGAAACATTATTTCTATTATTAAGATCAACAGAACGTCAAATAGAAAAGCAAAAAAAAAATTTTTGTTACTCAAACCAGCAACACTCGTCTCAGAGTATCGATCGCAAAGCAAGACGTTCTCGATGAACAAGGAGATACTTTGCTTTTACAAAGTCAAAATGTATAATCACTTTGAAACATCTTAAAGCTAGGTTAATCAAAACCTAGAAGAACAAGCAACAAACTTACGGCTTGGTTCCAACCGTTCTTATGTATGATGCCAGTTGAACTTAGTGAGGCGTAGCACGTAGGTTCGCACAGTCTAGATACAACAAAAGAACGACCTCCTATAAAATTTCCGAATATACAAATGTTTTGCAGCCATAATTCATCACAGTTCTGACCAATAAACCTGTACGAAACTGATACAAAATAAATGAGTCTCCTTCCGTTGGTATATTCATGCAGTTTATTATATTTATGTTGTCATCAATCAAACTATACCAACAAACATGCAAAGTATAGTTTCTTCTGGAACAAGATAAAAGTAGAAGATAGTAGAAGTATTTTGGATGCCCTTGCTTTGTTTTATTATAAAGTAATTTTTATTATACTAATCGCTGATGGATCAAGCAGAAAGCCCACCTGATGTTAAGCGGTAACCATCCCTATGACAAAGGATTGCCTCGCAAAGTCACGCACGATATGAACGTACCCTACGATGGTGCACTGCTCTGCAATATGTGCCTGCAATAACACGGCAACCACACCCTTCGAACCGAAACTTAGCGTTTGGTTGCCGGTGAAATTACAGGACCATGAGGCTTAACATCTGAAATCAGATATTAATATTGTATTACTGTAGCACAAAAAAAAATCTTATAGGGTCTTATAAAAAAATCTTATAGGAAAATAAATCTTACAGTTTTAACAATTTGTCTATTCCGGACGTATAACAAAAGCAAGTCTGTATACCTCAAGTTCATGGACGCCGGGTCACGTTCCTCTCGTTCGTGAATCGCGAGGCAATAGTTACCACTTAACATCAGGTGTGCCATTTACTTGTTCAAGCAGCAAGTCCTATAAAAAAGTAGGTAGTTACCCAATCATACGAAAAAAGAAAATAAAAGTTAGAAAATTGTTCAGCATTATCGAAACATAGCAAGTTAAGAGCCCGAGTTCAAATACCGTGACATTCAGAGCAATTTTTCCTCCATTTCTTTCAATTGCACCGCCATTTCGCTAAGTAAAGGTGTGGCGGTTTCGGCACGTCCCGGCGTATAATGGCGGCCTATAACAGGTGATCATAAGCCACTCTAAGACGTGGGGCCTTTTTCTTTAAGGATTTGAGTAGTTTTGTGATTTTCTGTAAGGTTTATAAGGCCTTTTGAAGGCTAGTCGAACTTTTTTTATATTTAAATGTTCTTTGGCTACAATCTTATGGTAGGTGACGATGTAGCCGTCAATGGAGCAGAACGGTCTAGATGATAACTATAATGCCTTAAAGAGAAAAAAAAAACTTAAAAAACCAAAACTTTTTTGATTCTAAGATGTTCTGACTTTCTCCTCAATCATGTCTAATCAAAAAATCAAAATAAAGCAACCATTTAGGTATCCATTATTTATTTTAAAGTGATCAACAATTTCAATTTGATCTAAGCTGCAGACACCAAGAAAACAATTAGCTTTAAAAATGAAAACAAACAAAATTTCAGAACAACTTAAACTTAACAATTCAAAATAATTTCATTAATTGCGACATAATAAAAACACAGTTGTTCACTGCAAGTGACTGTTCACTTACAAATAGCCCCAAAACTTGGATCACTTAATTTTGAACTCTACGTCTTTAAACATAAAACTTTTCTTACCGACACAGGTAGGTGATATTTTCTCCCAAGAGTTACTCTACCGCGGTCATGGCAATTCGGACTTTAGTGCCTTGAGATAGGAGTGTTTCGTGTATAAAACTAGGTGGTAATTCTCTTGCTTCCTGGTGGAAATATCTTGACGGTTTGTGACGTTTAATCTTGCGTGCGACGCGGCCGCCGCGCGTATCACTCGCCAATGGCCACTAGGGATGTATCCATTTTATCGATAAAACTTAATTTAATTAGTCTCTTTAAGGCAGAGGTTTAAAGGTATCTTCTTAGCCGTCCTGCTTTATCGTCACTTACTATCAGGTAAGATTGTAGCCAAAGTATTGTACACTGCTGGACATATGAGTAGGTCTCCCCTACTACAGTACGATACGGACCGGGTGGGTCAATAATCTAAAAATTGACGAAGCAACAGCAGGAGCAGTAAAATGGGTAGTTGCTTGTTGAATAACCAAACCTCACCACTATCGTTATTGCTGTTTGTCGTGCTAGGCGATTGTGGTGCTGCCAAAAAAGCTTTATTTTTATTTCATCGATTTTCCGAAAGATGTCGATAATGATGCCCTCTTTCGGATTCTTTTTCAATAAACAAACAACAAATTGTTTTACAGCATTAAATACCGCTATCGCCGCGGCTTGTTCTTACATAATAGCCCCGCCAGTCTTTGGCTCTCCCTATCTTCAGTTACTGGCCGCCACCTTGCGCCTTTCGTAACTTCATCTAGTCTGTCGTACTACGCTACATTTGCCTAAACGCAATTTCCACTCCTAATATCGTTTACCTCAACCGTTGTCAGTAGTAAAAAATTGTATCAGTAATACAAATGTATCAATAAAAATTATGTAGTAATAAAAATTGTATCAGTAATAAAAAATTGTATCAGTATTCTAAATAGAAAACTCGAAATTTTATCGAAACTTCTATGCAAAAAATTATCGACATGTCCCATCCCTACCTAAACCGTCTGCAGAAATTCAATTAACATTACCTCCAGTCGCCTGCACCTTTATTTCCGTTCGGAGTCACTTAACCCCCCCCCCCCCCCCACCTGCCCCCCGAGGGGGGTCTAAGACGCCGGTAATGAGGTCCACTGACCGTTTAGTTTGGAGGTAATGGCTTACGTGAGTTCCAGACCTATTTTTTCGCCTGGGTTGACCGCTAAATGGGACGATTACCTTAGAGATATGGTAAGGGTGGGCTTTTAGAACCTTTTGGGGAAAATTATTTACACCTGCCCGGCTGAAGTAAGAAAGCTGAGGTTATTTTTAAGCTCTGTACCTACAATAATGAACTTTTTCAGGTTAGTTTTCGGTTTATTCGCCAGTTCCCAGTTTGTGCACAAAAAATAACGACCAAGATTCATCTGTATTCAAGAAATAAAGTCAAAGTCAAAAGGTATTTTTTCAATCAAATCACAAGGATCACTTTGAAAAAATAAAAATATCTAATAAATAATATCTCACTTACTCCTTTTACCACACTGATTCGAAAGAACTGGTGAATAATTCAATCCTTATAGGTATCTCGGAATTGTACATAACGCTCACGTCCTTACTAAACTTTTAGCACAATGATTATCATCAGCACAGTCATAAAAAAAGTCCAATGGATATATAGACCTCCCTCATCCACCTGTATGTAATTTTTTTCGGTACAATATGTTTTTGTAACGAAACTATTTATAGGCTTGTGTTTAACCTAACCCATGCGGTCGACGATGCAGTACGCTTTCCTATTTACCTATTTATTCTTCTTTTATAGAACCTCTAACTTAAAGGTATTCGGTGAATCCAATGCAAAGTCTTCCGGCATCGTACCAGACAATAATATAATCATTGTAAAAACAAATAGTATTTCGTAAACTCCGTGGCAAAAACACGCGTGACGTAGACGGATGCTCGATGATTATCAGGTAGCCGATCTCAAGGTGGGGTGGATGTAATAGGACCCCGATCAAAATGTGCCACAATAACTTGTTTTGTTATTTTTATCTCCTTAATTTTCATTTGCGTTACATAAAAAATAAGGAAAATACTTAAGTTCGAGTATTTGTTTTCTAAATTTATTTACTAGGACTGCTTACGAAATTAACAATTAACAAAGAATGACTCTTCGAATCACATTATTGAGGTTAACTTTATGCTAAAAAAAAGTTAAACCAAACATGTTTTTATGTTAAAACTAGTCACCATCACCCATATCATACTTACCATCGGGTAGCTTATGGCCTACCCGATGGTAAGTGGTCACCATCACCCATAGACACGAACGACACCAACAAAGTTGTTTTCTTTTTACTAAAAACATTGAAAACATCCAATGTTAGCTCATTCTACAGTTATGAGTATGTGGGAGAAATGATCTCGAAAAGCAAACCTTTGTGAGAAACCGACGGATCTTGTAGGTGTGGATGAGCTCGGCCCAGTGATCCAGGAGCTATGACAAACTTCAAATAAAATTAAACCATATTTTATTCAATACTTTGAAAAGAAAATATAGTTTATATACAAAACGATGCTTGCCAAACAGAAACCTATAGAGAAATCATATAGATCTTTACATGGCGCGGTTTGACAAATGTGGAGTCAGTGAAGCCAGCTTCAGTCTCAACATGCGATTTCACTCTTATTTCGAAAGGCAATGCCGCGGCTCAAATTTACCGCTGGTGCCTCAGAGATGACACTTTGTCATCTATTTTATTTTGAGAGCATATTGGCTATCTTGGGTGTCGATTCTCTAACACTAAATCATGGGAATTTCACCTAGTGTATCTGTGTTAACTTCGATCACTAGCTTGGCCTCACTCACGTTCAAAGTCAAAGTCAAAAGGTATTTATATTTGAATTTATTCAATAAAATCACAAGAATCACTTTGAAACGTCACAAACTAGGTGAATCTAGGTGCCAGTTCCACGTTGGCATTTCCTGTCGCCAACACTAACGCGGGTGGCGCTAGTGAAGGGTGAATATTATTACAGAATGCCAAGTTGGAAACTCACTACGACGGATTTTGCGGTCACTTGGGTTACGGAATAGCACTACTGGCTTCTAAAACAAGTCAAAATAAATTTATTCAAGAAAATCACACAGATTCTAACAATTTGAATTGTAAACTTTGAAATTGGATCAATTGAAACTTCTTTTTACCATCTTAATACTATGAAATCAGTGACATCTATCAGGTCACGTCTAGTGCCTTTAAAAATACCAGTAATGTAAATTGAACTTTGTAAAATCTTTCGTCTGAATACTTTAAGAATGTCTGCATCGTCTCTCTACTTTTCTTTGTAATTCAATGCGATTAATAAATCAGCTTAATGAAACACCTTAATCTCTGCAATCTTATTGCAGAAACTCGAGATATTGCAATATTAATTACTCAAGTTAAGGCGACACTACATTGGAGAAAGCCGTTTTGATTTATTAACTGACACCATAGCATAACTTTATTATTTTTAACCAATTTCGAAAAATAATATTTATAAATTCAGCAGTTATGTCATTCAGCAGGTATGTTGTAAGTGTAATATTTCTATTTATGATTTTTCCACGTGGCATTATTAAAAACACATACAGTCAATAGGTAATTAAAAATTTCAAATAGAAACAATGAATGCCCTTATATAAAAGACTATAGTGGCTGTAAGATAAACATTTAATCAACTAGTGTGTATCCCCCGTAAGTAAGAATATTCCTCGACAGCAGATTTGAACGCAGTAGGACTGCTCTTAATTAATTGGCTTGCATTCGTTTGCATGAATTACTCAGGTATTCGAATTTCGAACGCACCCCTTTCTGTGATTTTTTGCCCCCCACTTCCCCCTCACCCCTTAGCATGGAATGGCTTTGAGAAGATTACGAGTGGTTTGAAAACTGTGCGAGTTTCAGAGTTTGCACCTGTTTGATGTTGGATTTTGAATGGTGTGCTTCGTGCTTGCACTGTGATCAGGCTGACAAAAGATTTTCCAAACGTTTAAAGTACATTAGAAGAGATAGAGGTATCAATGGTCTATACCATCGATTACTATAGTAATAACTTAAACTACAGTGTACAACTATAAACAAATAAATGTACCGGGATATTTCACACAGCTAATTACAGGCACATGAGGCTTAACATCTGTATGCCACAAGTTGATGGACGCAGGGCAGCGCATCGTACGGGCACGTTCCTATCGTGCGTGACTTACGAGCCAATAAATTGTTATAGGTGATGGTTACCACCTAACATTATGTGGCCATCTGCTTATTCCATCAACTAGTGGTATAAATAATTATAATAAAAAAAGAGCTTTATCTTCCACAAACTATGCAAAACTTTTCAAACTCATTTCATCATCATCATCATTTACATTTTCTCCGACACCCACTTATCAAACCTTATTTATATTGTGTGCAAATAAACATATTATATTCTATTTTAATGTTCAGGCTACCACATTTAACCAAAAAGAGGTACGTAGAAGCATGCAATGTATGTTAGATACACTTCTGCTTAAACCTTGCCCTTCCAAACTTAAAATCCCCTAAGCACAAGCTTCCAGAGTGGATAGAAACCCGCAAGGACGGCGCCGGATCAGGTGGACGGGATTATTCCGGTTCACGGCCGCCGGAAACCGGATCAAACACGATTTTAGACTTAACCGGCTACGTGCAAAAGGTGTTAGTTAAATGTAATTGAAAGGGTTCTTAAGCGGTGATTGATCTGTTCTGGTGATTGCTTATTGGTTTAAATGTTTTATTGGTTCATATGAGTAAAAATAATTTAATTCATAAAATTTTATTGAAATTTGACATGAAATTCGATGGCTTAAGTTTTATTTTATTTTAAGTTTATGCCTATCCAATTTAAGAATTAAGGATTTTTTTATTATTTTAATGCGATTGCTTTTTAGATTAATTATTCTTTGGTACTCAATTTCGTTGCAACGATTAGACCACGGAACAGAGAATAAGAGGAAATCGCATGATGGCTTTCTATGAAGAGAACCAGTGTCGCCGAACTCACACATGTAAAAACGAACACACTGAGAAATAAAAGTTATAATTGGTTGAAAGGGACCGTTAAAAAGGACTTAAAAGCATAATACTAATTGAACGGATATAAAACCTTAGAACTATCAGAACATGGTTCAAAATGCAATCAAATAAACAGTTATCAAATATGAAAGTCTACTAAGTTTACTCAGCAACAGATGGCGCTTTTGCAAAATATTTTTGTTTTAGTGCCTATTGCTTAGGAGTAAGATTGATAATGCAATGGCGGTTACTTGATTACCCACAAAACAAAACTACTCAACAAGAGATGGCGCTGTAGCTATCGATTTTTGTTATAGTCTCTAACAACAAAGCATAAGATTGATAATGCAATGGCTGTTGCTCGAACATAGCTACTCGGTTAGTGATGTACCAATGCGGATGCAAGACGAATATATCGATATCGATTATTACCTAACTATTGAAGGATAATGGGTAGTATCAGGTCAGGTTATATTTGTGGCGGTCGAAATAAAAAAGCTTTTCTTTTCTTTCTTTCTTTATTAATACACATTATCATCTATACTTCTATATATGGTGGGTTGTCCAGCAATGAACCAGGTAAAATTCAAACGTCTTTTACATTTTTCGTCTTTTTTATTCAATCTTCTACATTTTTTGACTTACGGACCTAAGATTTGGCGTGAAGTAAGGTGATTAATCTGGCTAAGATTAAGCATTATTAGTTTATTCATATAATCTTTAGATTTCCTAGAAATACAGGTTCAGCAAAAAATAAGAATTGGTTAATTGCGTAACACGGGTGGTACGCATTGAACCAGACGAAATCATATAAAAATACAAAAATAATTAAAGTTATCGATAACACATTCATCAGTTTATTTGGGTCACATCCCTAATTGAGTAGCATGGTAATGTTTAAGAGAAACACGACCTTATCATCTATGATTCACAGTCTATCTTTGTTTGACGGTTTTGTATTTAAACAAAACTAACAAAAAACAATTAAATAATACTTACCGGTGATATGATATGCCCCCTTTTGATAAATTTTTGGTTCGGCTATCGTTCCCACACTGCGAAACGGCACAAAACGGCATTTTATGTTTTTTTTGGGGTATGTTTACCTTGACGAAGTTCAAACACGACTGATGTGAGCGGAGCATGAAGCGCGCGGGATCCCGCATACTTGGTGCTAGCGGGCTCCGCCCACTTCCTAATTCTATGTATATTTACATTTCTGTGGATTAGACCGATAACTTGACCAAAAATTTAGAGTAAATTTTCTAAAATAAGCAAAGCTTGAAAAATATAATTCGATAGCATATTATATTTTTTTTTATCCGAGCAGCTACACGTAGTAATAAATAATTGCTAGAATATTTTAAATTGGTTTCTCGAGAACATAAATTGAGATTTCATTCTAATTCAGACCAGCGTTGTAGTAGCGTACCTATGCTGCAGCATTTATGCTGAGTGACGGCCAATTTATGTCACTAACTTACTTATAGTGTCTTTTCTTGTATTTTTTATAAACTGTAATTAAGTGTGGCATAAATAAATGATTTTGTATTTTTGTATTGTAATTGAATTCTTGCCATCATCACTAAACTTATGTCCTGTACAAAGTCAAACATCAGACAATTTGTTATTTGAAAAATAAATCAGATTCTCGACTACTCGCCAGGCACATTCCGTTTCGGCGGTTTATGGCCACAAATTAAAATGACCACTTATAATTATGTCCTACTACTTACAAAGTCCCGTTCTAAACATAACCATTTCTAACAATACCTTCGTCTGGTATTACCTGCCTTGAAAAATCACCATTTCTGGAAATGACCACTTTTCTAAATGATCAAATTTTAAATTGATCACTTGCCGAAATCGATGTCACCTGTGTAAAAAAATATCTTCTCAGTAAACTCTAGTTTCGTAGATCAATGTGCAAAACGAACGCCTGTACTTATTAATACCTTGGAATAAGTTTTCTAACTCCGCCAAATTGTTTTCAAATTACGAAGGTAAAGTGAGGTGGAAAGTTTTCTCATCCACTCCTCATCCTGTCCATGGCTCGGTAATCTGTCAGCTCCAAACTGTCATAACTTGGGCCTTGTTGTGGATATTCTGTGGATTAACACCTGTACTTATAAGCTCTGAGAAGGGCAAAATATTACTGAAAAGTCTGTAAAAGACTTTAAGGTGCTTTTATAGTTGCGAGTCGAAATATTTGCTTGAGTTTGTGTGTAAAGTGAGAACTAAATGTCTATGTCTTATGTACAAACACATGTAAATTTACTGTTAGGTATATTAAATTACATAATAGGTATACATTTTTTTACTAAACTTCTTTAAGATTTTTTTACTTAACTGTGTGCAATCACATTGCACACAGTTTAGTAAAAAAATCATTTCGATCGATACAAGTTTTCCTACTTAAAAGTTTGCTTATGTACGAAAACTAGTAAAGCAAACTTTAGAGTAGGAAAACATGTATCGAACAAATTTTTTTTTTTTTGTAAACTGTGTGCAATGTTATTTCACACAAATTGGTTGATTGCGATTTTTCGAAAATGAGTTTAGTGATTTTATATCTTTCAACATGTCGAAACGTGCGAGCGAGAGTCACATTAGCTCTTGTCTTCGCCTTAAGACTAAAGCGAACTATCAAGGGCAAGGTCCTTCTACCTACGAATGAGCTACGCCGTAGTAGTGCTACGGTGCTACAGCGCTACGTCTTTTATCAATAGTGTGACAAAGATTAGAACAGCTTGTCAAGTTGAATAGAACATGTAAAAAAGTATGGAGTAGCTATAAATAAAATAAAACCGGCCGGTGCAAGTCGGACTTGCGCACGAAGGGTTCCGTACCATCTATAAAATCGCCAAAAAATCACATTTGTTGTATGGGAGCCCCCTTAAATATTTATTTTATTCTGTTTTTTAGTATTTGTTGTTATAGCGGCAACATAAACACATCATCTGTGAAAATGTCAACTGTCTAACTATCACGGTTTATGAGATACAGCCTGGTGACAGACGGACAAACGGACAGCAGCGGAGTCTTAGTAATATGGTCCCGTTTTGCCCTTTGAGTACGGAACCCTAAAAACTATGATCACGTACATGACATCACATAGTGTACGTAAGTATGAGTACCAATTTTTTGGATTTAGTTTCTACTGCGTTGCAGGAAAGCAGTAAACAGTAGTCTTAAAACAATTAGTATTATAACAGTGGTATGAAACAGCAATACATGGCAAAAATAAATAAATTTGTGAATATTATTGTAGGAGTATAAACACTTCCGCTTGGTGTCCCTCTGCCCACATTTTCATTAAATAATAATAATATTCTTCCATAAAATTAAGAATGTTCCAAAACTGTCGTCTCCTCAAATATGCTGAGGTAATGACGTTATCCAAGTTTTCAGGATCCCGGGCCGCGGGACTTTACAAATTGAAATTATTTTTTCATTAAAATTCCCAACTTTGAAGTTCTCAGGTGAACTTCGTAAGCACCCAATTCACGACACACTTCAGTTGAACGATTCTCAGGAAGTTTCGTGTCTGGCTTTTAACATTACAAAAGTATTTTTTCTTAATAAATTGAGTTTAGTCTTATTTGGCACAGATTAAGGACAGAAACTAGTTCTGCCACTACTCACTTTTAAAATAAATATTTATTGAGAAAGAAAATACAACATTATGCAAGTAATTTATGGAATGCACAAAATACAAATAAAAAAGGGTCGAGCACTCAGCAAACTGTTGAAAATGATCTAGAGATCTTTTTATTTATACAACAAGCTAATGGAACAAGCAGATGGCCCACCTGATCTTAAGTGGCAACCATCACCTATAACAAAGCATTAACATCATATCTCGTAAGTCACGCACGATAGGAACGTGCCCTACGATGCACTGCCCTGCGTCCATCAACTTGAGGCATACCTACAGATGTTAAGCCTCATGTGCCTGTAATTACAAAGATCTGTAATTATTAAGATCTCAACTGATCCAACTCAGCGCCAATCGGAATTAAAACAAAGGTAATTTGGTATCATAAAAACTTAAACCAGAAAATGTTCTACCTAATTATTTAATTCATTTTTTCATTTTATTTGTTCACACCTTTAGACATTTACAATGTTCTTAGACTAGGTCATACATACGGTACAGTTTGTATTCTAATTGAATCGAATCATTAAATATAAATAGGCACAATGTGCACACAATGAAATAAAAACAATACAATAAAACATATTACCGTACCTGATTACCGGATTATTACCGTAGTTGTAGTCAACTATATAAACTTACAAGTGTCTAGACGAGACTCTAGTTCAAATATCTTTACTTCATTATTTTTATAGTAGTTACGGCCTGTAGTTGCGCAAAATGTTTAGGTGTAAGCTATAACTTAGTCCACCGTTTGAACAGCTTAAAACCAAGCTAAACATCAAACTGCCACTAATACCGAATCAAACGCGGGATCCCGTAATCCCGCAGGTGAGCCGGGACCCGGGATTACGCGATCACGTCCAGCACTATCTATCTTGATGATGTATTGTGGAGCCGAGTTCTATCGACAGATGTCGCTGTTAGAGGTAAGGGAAGATAAAGTTGATTGATGTTTTTCCAAAATTCTGTTCACATTTGGTCTTATCCTGTCTACCAATAACAAACCCACACAAAACTCCCTCCGCCCGTTTTTTTATATCTTCGTCATCCTTAGGTTGCCGTGGGGTTAGCGATAAGGCCGCCGGTAGTAAATTTTTAGCTAAAAAAGTAGTCGTGGTTATCAATAAAGAGTTATGCAATATTATAATGAGAGATAAAATGTTTACGTGTGAAATTCATTTCTAAGTGCCAACTAACTTTAAATTGATGTGTCGAACGTTTTTATAAGCCACACTATATTATTAGTAGCTTAATAGAGCTCTTTGTTCAATATAAGTACTACCACAGTCCCTATTTCTGTCACTAATGCAGTTTTTTAGGCAAAGTCCGCTCAGCATCGGGTGGATACATATTTTGTTTGTATAAAAACACACCTTAATAAAACTGTATTATTTTTCTTCAACCTTTTTCAGAGCCGTAGAAAATTCAATAAGCCTCAAAGAAAATTAATTACCTCCAAATCCGTCCCTTTGTGACAAAGAAAAATTGTAACCAATAGAGTGGGACCCAAGAACAACCTGCGTAGAAACATTTTAAATGCACTGTTCGTAATTTGAACTCTATGTATAGAGGAATTGGACAGGAAATACAATAGAGTTTGTTTTGGATACCTTTTTTGTAAAGTATGAGCTTATGGCGATTTAGGTTTACTAGGTCACTGAACCCGATGATTCGATGATTCAGAAAAGATGTAGGTTTAGATATAAATTAAGGTTTCTTCTTTTTGTCGTGTCACTAGTTTCTTTCAAAACAATGTGATGAAAGGATTTTAAGTGCGTCTAAGAGTCTAGAAAGTTCTAAACAAGGTGCTCGAAAGAGCTTTTTAGATACTACGACATGCCGGTTTCCTCACGATTTTTTCCTTCGCCGTTTGAGAGTACTAGCACTGTGCACATACATTTTTCAACAGGAAAACTCATTGGTGTACAACAAGTTTGAACCACGACCATAGGATCGGAAGGCGGGGCCGCTTCCACTAGACCACCAGTGCTCTCAACAGTGTCCACACATCAATTGATTCACAAATTCAAAAGATACAAAGATCACTTTGAAACGTCTTAAAGATAAATGAATGTAGGTTATACCAAAAAATACAATATAAGATTACGAGTATGAAAGTTCAATATCTTATCAAGTTTTTTAGATTGTTAATTTAAAAGCACTTGCCATAGAAAATCTCGCTCTTGCTTATCTCTCTATTCTCTTATGAAGCGATTTGGTCCCGTTTCTTTTCCCTTATCCCCCACATTCTTTCACAAGGTAAGTCAGGCAAGATGCCTGTCATTAATACACCGCTCAGGAAGAGTAATGGCGGTCTCTTCGCCTGTTAACTCGACTGGATGGATACGTTTGGCCGTTTGTACTCGTGTTATTGAGTGACGGCTTTTGATTGGTTATTATGGGTTTGTATTATTGAGTGACAGATTTTTATTGGTTATTTTGTTTGCAGGAGATTTGTTTTATTGATGTAAAAGCCTAGCACTAGATTAACCAAGTTTTAAGACGTTTCAAAGTGATCCCTGTGATTTTATTGATTCTTTTGACTTTGACTTTGATGTAAAAGTCAAACTCAAAATTAGGACATTACATTTTAATGATTCCAGATTTCTTCCAGATTCGACGAACATTGTACCCCTATTGTCATTACTTAAAATGTAACAAAACAATTATTGTGATAATAATATGATTCACAATTATTCACGACTAATGAATGAAATCATAATTAAAAATACAATTGTATTGACATTTTTGTTACACATACAACGTGTAACATAAAAAAACCCTCTAAGGCCAAGGACCAAGAGATCAGACCAAGCACTGGAATACTTTGACGTGTGCAAAATTTGAATATATGTATATACAAAAGAAAAATTTATATTGTCTCAGAAATTTGCAATAACCCTGACAATGTGTACGTGACCTTGGTAACATACGCTATTTGCGTTTCCTAATTGTTGGCAGCTCTGTTACCTATTTTATCTACAGTTCGCAATTAAAGGTCAAAAACAGCTGTAAATAGGGCTGCATGTTGTGTTAGTTTCATTTTGAAAGAAAGTTTAAGATGCATTTCATGAATGAAAAACTTCGAAATTTCAAGTCTTATAACAATAGTTGTTCGCCATGACCTGTAGAATACCATGCTTCCGGGGTTATAGGGGTATTATGTTACACGTTGTAGGTATATAATTGCAATTAGATACGCATTTCAAGCAAATGAGGATGCTTAAGGCGAGAATTCCCGAAACAGTTTTAGATATTTTATTCCTCAGAGAATTAAATAAATTCCTTTTAATATTTTATGATTTTGTTATTAAAAACAATAAACATGATACGTTGGAATAAAAAAGCCCACTTTGCTCCGTGTTGTACATGGTAACGAACAAATTAGATAGGTTTTTTAAGACTAGGCTGGAAGGTATGAAATTTCCAAGCCCTAATTATTTATTTTACTACCAAAATGAGAGTTAAAAAAATCTAAATTTTATATTATAAAGTTAATTGGTAAAAATAAAATATTTTTATATGTATGTAATGATTGCATCAGTCACGAACAGTTTGATACAACATTTTTATTCTTATGTAGATAGCCTAACAAAAACCTATGAAATAGCAATCAAACGGCAATCTTTTCACCTAAACAGGTAAACCAGATCAAATATAGCCGGCTATTGAGGGGCGTTCGCAGATGAATCTTTTAATATCGCGGCCGCTGAGCCGAGCTCAAACATACTAGCACGTAACAAAAGAATCGTTCGTTATTGAAATCCGCAGTTCGGGCACGATCATGCCTAATAACGTGATCTGGCGAGTGGTGTGGAGACGGCTTCTTTAGATACCACCATAAATTGAAGAACTACCACCATGCCTATTTCTGCCGCCAAACAGCGTAACTGTGTTTTCGTTTGTGTTTGTGTTGTGTTTGCCGGTAAAACTTCATGCACTCGAGGCTTAAAATCTGTATGCCTCGAGTGAATGGACGCATGGCAGTGCATCGTAGGGCACGTTTGTATCGTGCGTGACTTGCGAGGCAATGCTTTGTTGGTGATGGTTTATTAAGCACAGAAGTAGGTAAACTCTACAATAACAAGATTCTAAATGTATGTTATATTAATAAAGAAACTTTATGTTTCTGGAGATAAAATAACTTGGTGTAAGCAAATACAAAAGAAAACCACTTATTTTGTATAAAAAATCAGTCTTATTATATTTTGAGCTCTATATTATTATTATTATTAACAAACTTATAACTAACACAAATCGGCAATAAGGAAATCCTACAGTAAACTCTTGAACCTAAGAGCTATTTTCTCAAGAATAGTTTGCTCTGATTGGTTAGTAGCTTTAAGAATCATAATAAATATCAAAGTTATCGCCAATACTTGGTAACAACTGATGATACCAAATAAAATAAGAAACGAATTCCTATAGTCATCATTCGTTGGAATATGAAACGGTGACTGATCTGTGTAAAAAAATCTAATAAGAACTTGCAAACTTGTGATACTGAGCAACAGAAACGAATTCACACAAGCTTTCAAAGTACTCTTAAAATTTCTATCTTTTTCAACGGTTACCACCACTTTAATGATCCTAATAAAAACCAGCAAGTTACACGAAAGAATGATACATTTCACGGTACAGTACACAGAACAGAACTTGTAGATGTAACCTGAATTAACATAGATAAAAGCTGAGGCGGTGATTCCGATGGGTAAAGTCAACAGCCAAATGGTGACCGATACACAAGTAAAGTTTATTTCCTTTGCAAAAACAATCACTAGTTTATCGTACAACCGCTTTGTAAATACTGTCATCCAGCACAACACCGCCGCATCGCTATGGAAGTACACTAACAGCACCGCACTAGTTTGTAAATTATTATCACTTTCATATATCGAACCATACTCGAAAACTGTGCACAGTAGTCTTGCAACCGTAAGCTGCGTTAGAATCTTCTGATCCAGTCTTCTGCTCGAAGGTAACATGATATAGAAGAAGACTTGGACGAATACACATGCTATTGCTAAACTGATGCCGGTGTACCAAAGACCGATTATTATTCGTGATACAAGTTCGATCTTCATTTTAGCAGCACTAGGACACTGTCCAATTACTGTGACATAATTGTTTATTATAATATAATATTGTAGATATATAATTTTATAATATTCTCGTGTAGTTTCCTCAATCTCGTAATGTTAGAAATCTAAGCTGTTTTCGAACGTCAGTCAGTATTTATTACAGCTACAATTAATAGTCTTTTTCATCCTGTTATGCGTGTATAAAGTACTATCATATAAATATTATTGAAATAATATTTGATTACTATATACAGTCGTTTAAACAGGATGTTCCAGCAATAAATACAGCCATTAGGACTCCTACTTAAAAACGTTACTGGAGTTGAAACACTGCTCAAATTTAGCCCTGTCACAGTTTGTCATTACATATTGGTAAGAGATGGCAATAGTTTAAACACTGATATTCTTTTCACAAAAGTTTATAAGTAAGGCTGTAAATTTAAGATGAATTTCAAATAATAATAAACTACTATATTGACATCGATGTGACTGAAATCGTGAATGACGAGAGTTTTTAAAATTGAATACAAAGGTTAAACTAAACTCCAGAAAATCGCAAAGCAAACTTTCAGGAGGGCTATTTTGTGATGTACCTATAGACACACGTATTTGTTAACGCACCATGTATACTAATACTGTGTACTCTGTTTCACAGTATTTTTCCGTTCTATCACTAGTTCCTTATTGTACCTATAGTCGTGGTTCCTGTAACGTTATATGGAATACGTCAGTTACTTTGCAATGTGCAATGTTTTCCTTCGGCAATAGATAAACGTATGTAGCACGGAGAAAACCCTCATGTCAGTGAACGTAGGACTTCTTTGATCAGAAATCCATGTTATACTGCAGGTACGTACTTACAGAGACAATGATTATCTTACCACCATCAATAATGACTCGTACCTCATACTGAAAAGCACCGTATATCCGATGATTATTATAGAAAGAAAGAAAGAAAACATATAACTAGTAGTTCGCCCCGAACTGAGATCTCGTGATGCGACCCGACGAACGCATCAAAACTTTGAGTACGTAGGTAGTAGTCAGAGGCAAGTCCAAACATTATCTTTGGACTTTTTTCTGACTACCGCCTACTAACTTGGTATGGTTACCAAGTTTCAACTCTATTGGCCTATTTATTGAAGAGTTCCGTTGAACAGCCCTTGGCTGCATCATCAGACCTGGTGGTCGTCACCATTTTATGAGAACTGAGTACCTCCTTTATTTTATTCAAGAAAAAAAATTAAGAAAAAGCAAAGGAATTGACCGACCAGTAGAAAAACCTTGATGTCAACGAAACTCTTAGAGATGGGAGCTCTTGGATCGCTGGTTATCGTAAGTTATTTATTATTTTATCTCAATTAGCGAGCGTCACAAAAAAAAAGTTAAAATTGTTTTGGGATGTCCAAACAAAGCCCTTTCATATGACATGTAATTTGATTTTTTTATGTAACTTATTTTATTTTTGCCCCCGTAAAAAACCCCATATCTCAAAACCCCTTCATCCGATTTTACTCATATACTTACCAGTAAATTTCTCAAGTACAAGCTATCGACATATCAAATTTCATACAGATCGGATTAACGGTTCTAAAGTTATCGCCAGACAAACATACATACATACATACATACATACATACATACATACATACATACATACATACATACATAAAATGCCAAATCGCCCAAGTTCAAACTAAGATCTTCGTTCGCTTCGCTCACTCGATCAATAAAACATTATAACATTATATATAAACAGACAGAAACAGAAAGAAAACATATTATGATATAATGATGATGACTAACCGGGAGACGAAACGTTGGAAGCCCCTACCACGCGATGGACTGACGACTTTGTAAAGATCTTAGAAGTCTGTGGATAGAGAGCGCTCAGAATAAGTCTTCCTGGAATTGTTGTAAAAGTCAAAGTCATAGTCAAAAAATATTTATTGAATCTATTTTTTTTATAGGTGCCAGTCCTACGTCGCCAAGCCTAGAAGAACAGATAGCAAACTCACCGCTTAGTTCCTACCGTTCTATTGTATGATCGTTGTTACAATAGAATGTAATAATGAAGCTCCAAGGTGCCCATCGAACTTAGAGAGCTATAGTGCCTATGTCCACCGCTGGACTTCCCAGACTGATGATGATGACTAATGATTCACAATGATCGGTTAGGAATTAGGATTAGGAATTAATTCTAGAATGCTTTTGGAATATTAAAAAAACCTGGTAGTTACTTATAAGTTGCAAATTCACAAATATAAAAAGTAACATAAAAGCCGACTCCACACTCGCACTTAGACTTAGAAGAGCAAAAAAGCTGTGACGTCAGGATATGAAACAAAGGTAGGTGCCTCATGATAGGTGCCATTGTTTTACATCCTATCACTGTCGCACCAACCTTTACATTTTCAAGAGGTACCACTAAAAATGTTTTTTATACTATTTGCTAATGGAACAAGCAAATGGCACTCCTGTTGTTAAGTGGTAACCATCACCATAGTTGTACCATATCATAGTTGTACCATATCATAGTTCAAAATGAATGAAGTTGGATTCTGTTGTGAGATACTGCCGACTTTCTGATTTCGTCTATCCTTTCCATCCAAAGGTTGTCTATAAGAGATCGCTCTTAGCGATAAGGACCCATTGTAGATATATTTGTAATATTTCTGTATGTCGTTTCTTTTGTGTAGATACAATAAAGTATTGATCTATCTATCTAT
This sequence comes from Chloroclysta siterata, assembly GCA_932294275.1. Classification (NCBI taxonomy): domain Eukaryota; kingdom Metazoa; phylum Arthropoda; class Insecta; order Lepidoptera; family Geometridae; genus Chloroclysta; species Chloroclysta siterata. The sequence continues at coordinate 9,226,640 of OW028595.1, forward strand.
CGTCACCTAACACCGTCGAGTCACAGGTTTTTTTTTGAAACAGTGTGGTGAAAGGTAAAATAATACCCAAGCGAAACAGCGGGCGGCAGCTAGTGTGCAGTAGTTGCAAAGGCATCTTTGTATTTATCGTCCATCAGGTGGACTTCAAACAGCGATAAATATCCCAGCAATAAAATAAACAGTCTCAAAGGTGTCCATTCGTCATGCGCTTTCTACAATTAATTAGAAGGTACTTGCAGAAAGGTACCTACTACTATAGAGTTAGGATAACTAGAAGGACCAGTCACTGGCATATTTTAATTTTAATTATTTTTTACCATTTTTGGCTAGCTGTGACCGCACCAGTGTAGCACGCTTACCTGGATGATATTTAATTATTTATTGCACCAAATATAGTTTGTACAAAAATAATGATAGTCAGCATTTTCTACCAGCATTTTTTATGATACTTATCCACTCTCACACATTCAAACTAAGAGAAGACTTTAGGTAATATTTTACACATTAATTTAAAACAATTCTACCGCCTGGCTTTGGATTATTTTTCCTCATTTTTTTCAAAATAAACCAAATATTTGAATCGAACACAGAAAATTCATTTTTAGATTATCTGTCTCAACAAAGCTGTCAAAAGTGCTAGTAAGTATGCTCAAAAGGAGCCTCTTTGAAGCGCACTTAAAAATCCTTTCACCACACTGTTCGAAAGGACTAGCGACACGACAAGAAGAAGAAGAACAAAGCTGTTTTATTTTCGCTTCTGTGTAATATTAAGTCTGTGGCTACCATTAGTCTAGATAGTTTCTGGATTAGCAGGTGATCAGCGGGTATAAATATAGAGAGGGCGCTTTGATATCGCGACAGCTATTGATTATCTCTCCCGTGGCATTTCCTACGAGTAATACCTCTAATACCTGATGACAGGAACATTTAAACATCTTTTAGCAGAGCGGGACACACCATGTCATGGATTTTGCTTCGGAAGTACGTTCTTATGAAAGAATAAGAAATAATAGGATAAAAATATTTTTTTAAATACTAGTAAATTACGTAAAACTTAATCTTATTGATGCTAGACCCAAACAGAGCTTATTTATTTGGTAAAATCACAAGGATTAAACCGTTTAATAAATTAAATGAATATAAATCAAAAGTAAGCTTTAAAAAAAAATCTTCTCGGCTTTAATTCCTAGGCACGGTAGAAAAAAAACTAGCATCAATATAACAAAATACTTTAATCCCTATACCCCTCCTCGAAAAAATATCTACCTTTCCTTCCGTTTCGTTTCCTCATCAATAAAAAACAAATTCCAAAAGTTGTCCAAATTAAAAAGTTTTAAAGCATATAAAATTAAAAAGATTGGGCCCCACCTGCGCAGAACTTGGCCACCAAATGAATTTTTTATTCGCATCCAAGTTACTCCGACTCCGATACGAATCCCATGATTTTAATATCACAAACTTGGAATATTCAACATTACCTATGCATTGTCTTGAAACAGGCAAAGTATCATATATTTACCTATTTGTTTAATGTAGCTCAAAAAATGGTCTAACCTTCATACTTCTTTTTGCATAATCAACAGTGTTTTTTGTCTATTATGTTATTTATCAACAGCCTATCATGCCTATCATCAGCAAAATTACAATAAAAGGTACAATATATCTCTTTGAACGTTATAAACATAAAAGTTTCTTCCGAAAGTTTGCGTCCACTGCATTGCTAGCTACCACAAAGCACCTGCGCGCTTTCTCTGTCTCTCACGACTATCATATTGCTAGCTCAATTTTATCAGGCGTTCGAATTTCAAATATTGGCCCAGAGACAAACAAAGTCTCTATAGACGGGTTACTTTTATACGTCACTGAATAATACAGATAGTTCGAATATAATAAATTAACAAAAGAAACACGATAATTTAGAACGGTTATGTCAAAACACTGCGTACCATGCATGAAAATCAAGTGCTCTAGACACAATTTGTTGACACTAATTTATATGTAGAACAGTTTAAGAGTAGTAGAGCTCTTTATGAAGGGCTCGTCCGGGGAAGTACTACCACCAAGCCTTTTTCTGTCGCCAAGCAGCGTTGTTGTGTTTCGGTTTGTAGAGTGTAGTTTCCGGTGTAATTACAGGCACATATGACTCAAGTTGATGGACACAGGGCAATGCATTGTCGGGTACTTTCCTGTCGTGCGTGACTTACGAGGTACTGCTTTGTACTGTACTGGTGATGGTTAATACTTAACAACAGGTGGGCCATCTGCTTGTTCCATCAGCTAGTTCTATAAAAAAAATAAAAAAGTGGCTATCAAAACATTTCATTTGGTGCAAGATGATAGCAATTGTTATATATTTCACGAGTATCCGTTAGTAAGACTACTTATCGTCTCTGAGATAATTTTGCATATAATTGATGTTAACAGGGTCAGTGTGATAGGATCGCACATTAGAATTTAAATTGCATGTTAAGTTTTAGTTTTCTATAGATGAATAGAAAATACTTTATTACTCACAACAACATAAAGGAAAAGTACAAATAAAAAACATTAAAGTGCGTTTATATACATTGGGCAGTCTAATCACTAAACAGTGATCTCTACCAGACAAAAGTTCAAGTGTCTAAAGAAAAGATATCTTTAAATCTCGTCCCATTCTTGGCAAAAGCCTATGAAAATAATATAATATAAGTCATAGGATTGGCCAGAGCAGGTCACGTGCGGAACCTTGAATAACGATGAAATATTCACGTGTGACGTACAGGTGGCGTGATGCGCCATTGCGGGGTTTCTTTATGCATGAACCTCTTGTGATTCGGAACGCACGTCCGATTGGGTGAGAATCGGGGAAGATGAGATACGATGCTGAATTTATGCCTCAGGTGTTGAAGACCAACTGAGGCAATAAGCTGCGGTCGCTGGATAAAAAATCGAGAAAGCCTTTATCAAAGCAATGCCCTAATTGAATGATGACTTTATATTCGTTAATATTGTTTTAAATCTAGAAATTATCAGAAACATGGAATGTATTAACAAAGCTCTTTCATTTTTAACCGACTTTAAAGGGGAGGTTCTTATTTTTTTCTACCTTTTAAGGTGGATTGATTGATTGAGATATACCTACTTCACAGGTCGTCCCATATAAATTTATCGAAATTGATTAGGTAAGCGCTGTTTGATTCTAATTTCTAATTTCCATGCAGATCAACTTCAGGCGAAGATAAGAGCTAATGCACCTCTCGCTTGCACGTTTCCACATGTTGAAAGATAATTATAAAATCTATAACCAATTTTCGAAAAATTGCAATCAACTATTTTGTGTGCAATTTTGTTGCACACAGTTTAGTAAAAAAATCACTTTAATCGATACAAGTTTTCCTAATGAAAAGTTTGCTTTACTAGTTTTTGTAGTTATGCAAACTTTTGAGTAGGAAAACTTTTATCGATTAGAATGATTTTTTTACTTAACTGTGTGCAATGTCGTTGCACACAAAATGGCTGTTTGCAAGTTTTCGAAAATGGGTTTGGTGATTTTATATCTTTCAACATATCGAAACGTGCGAGCTAGAGGTATATTAGCTCTTGTCTTCGCCATAAGCGTTTCAAAGAGGTGCTCAAAATTATAGCATCAATTCATACAACTCTTTTGACTTTTAGGCACTTTACAAAGACTGGTTCTTCTATTCCTATTCTCTCATCTCTGTGGTCGGAGTGGCGTATGGTTTGGCGTACCTCAGTCCATTTACATTTATATTGGCTGCGTCCGAGCCGCGGGTTCTTGGGCAAGTTCGATCGATTCAATTACTTACAATGCTTTTAGTAGGTACGGGAATTCAAGATCCTTGCTGAAGAAAGTTTCCAAAGAAGCCTTCTTTATGACTACATGTTGATGTACCTACTTCCTAATGCACATACATAGAGTACATATTTGTTATCAATTTTAAGATTTTATGAGTATTCAAAATATTTCAAACTCTGTTGAGAACCAAACATGCTGCTAAAAATAAATAAATTTCATTTCAGTTCAATACAAGTAGGTACCGACTATTAATTAATAATTACCTCATCAAAGACACAAATATTTTCTTAAAATTATTTTCATTTGATATTTTTTTTGGAGATACATCAAAATATACAAGTTGACTAGGTAGGTACCTAATAACAAAATGTAGGTACGAGTTCAAATTATAACTTCTTCCTCTTTATTCGTCACAAATTATAAAATAAACTTAAAATGATAATAAAATATTCTCTACCTGACTCGAGATAGGTAAAACAGCAACAATAAGTAACTTTATTAATTGTTCATTGTTTCATCTGCATATTAAAAGCCCTTTGTTTCGTCAAAACGGTGGCCGTTTTATGACGTTGATGAGTCATGAACAAAGTTATTTTGTAACAAAGATCATACAAAAGAACAGTAGGAACAAAGACTAAAGACAAAGTAAAAAAGTATTTATTCTGTTGAATTATAAGGATAACTTTACAACCTCTTAAAGCTAATTGAATCTAGGTGCCAGTTACACGTGACCAAGCCTGGAAGAACAGATTACTTACGTCTTGGTTCCTACCGACCTTCCTATAGCTTCGTCTTTTCTTCTACGCTCACTGTTTCCTAAAGAACCGGAGCTTGCTGCTCAGTTATTTCATTCAGTTGTTTTGTCAACTCGACGTTGCTAGATGAATTATTCATTGTTATATCTAAGCAGGTGAACTGCTTTTATACATTTAGATCTAGCTGCAAGTTATCGGTAGCCATGTTCTTTCTCAAAACCTAAAATGTAAAGGAATACGTTGTTAGTTAATAGAAAACTTAGCGTTTCTAAATTTTAATTATATTAAATAATTGATGTATTTGATCACTTTATACATACATTTTCGAGAAGCAGTATTTTTTTATTGAAAAAAATGTTGGGATATATTAACTATACTATACCTAACTGTAGTAGTTTGCAACACTTTTGTTCTTGAATAATAACATTAAACATACACCATGTATTTTTCCCGACGTTTCGACTACGCTGCATTGACGTGGTCGCTATTAGTATCTACAAAACAAAAACCAGGTTCCCCAATCGCTTATTAATGATCACGCGGAGATTAGCGTGTAAGCCTCCAAATTGGACACAGTTCCGCCCTCAGGTTCCACCTGTCCGCCCGCCCTGCTCGGATTGGGCGGTAATGAACGCAAAAACGTTAAAAGTTAATCTGACGTAGATCCTCGAGATTACCGTGAACTTTAGGTGTAGGTACGTAATTGTGGCACTTGACATTGCTATTTCACTAACAACGATACAGCATAACATGAATAACAAAACTGCGAAACATGCAAGTAACGTAATTGAGTAAAACAATTAAATAATAATTTAAATTAAATTTTAATTGAATAATTTTGTGAAGGGCTCGTCCCAAATGGAAGTACTACCACCACGCCATTTTCTGTCGCCAAGCAGCGTTGCTGTGTTTCGGTTTGAAGAGTGTGGTTGCCGGTGTAATTACAGGCACATGAGGCCTCAATTTGATGGACGCAGGGCAGTGCATCGTAGGGCACGTTCCTATCGTGCGTGACTTAAGAAGCAATGCCGCGCCTTCTAGGCTTTGGTCGCGTGAAACTGGCACCTAGAGTCACCTAGCTTTAAGACGTTTCAAAGTGATCCTTGTGATTTTATTGAATAAATACCTTTTTGACTTTGACTTTGACTTTGTTATAGGTGATGGTTACCACTTAATATCAGGGGGGCCATCTGCTTGTTCCATCAGCTAGATGTATAAAAAAAATAAACATAGATTCCCCCTTATAGAACCTGGAGTTAGTACCTGGTACTAACTCGTGTAACTTGGTTGTAGAGATCTAAGGGGATATCTTCCGTGCCTGGGGATCAAAGTCGTGAAGCTGATGGTTTTTATGAGTGACTATGTAGATATGTATTCTCAAAGTCAAAAGGTATTTATTCAATAAAATCACAAGGATCACATTGAAACGTCTTGAAACTAGGTCACTCTAGGTGCCAGTTCCACGCGACCAAAGCCTAGAAGAACAGACAACAAACTTACGGCTTGGTTCCTACCGTTATTTCTGTCCAGCATCTAACTATAAAACTGTCAATTTATTTCAAAGCAGAAAATAGTTTTCATGTAAAATTAAAGCGAACGTGTAAAGTAACAAACAAAGCTCGCCGCCCACTGCACCACATAACCGCCAATAATTCACTAATTGTCGACGTGTCCGCGGCGAGTTTATTCCCGATACAAATCCCTCTATACATTTTTATTGGCCGCTTCCACCTTCGGCCCGGTGGGACGTGACCGGCGTTTTGGATTTAAGCCACCACGCGCACTGAGCTTATGGAATAAGTTCGTATGAGTCAACTCTCGTAACAACACTAATAACAAGGTTTTTAGGTCAAAAATCTAAATCAAAATGGTCTTTACTCAGTACAATCACAAGGATCTCTTTGAATCATCTTATATAAACTAGGTGAATCTAACGCCAGTTACTCGCGACGGTCACTTTAATAAGTCCATCATGTCTTAAAAACTTTAAAGTGTTATATAATGATTGATTTTCGTATAATATAACGTACGTATTGGAATACCACATAATTGCGTAAAGCTATTTCAACGTGGGGTGCGTTTCATTATATTTTTTTATACAACTAGCTGATGGAACATGCAGATGCAAAGCATTGCCTCGTAAGTCACACACGATAGGAACGTGCCCTTTGAAGCACTGACCTACGTCCATAAACTTGAGGCATACTGTGCCTGTAATTACACCGGCAACCACACTCTTCAAACCGAAACACAGCGTTGCTGCTTGGCGGCAAAAAAAGACGTGGTGGTAGTATTTCCCCGGAAGAGCCACATACAAAGAGCTCTACTACCACTCTGCAAATTTGCATGTGGAGGATAAGATATTGCGATGAGTGAGTGCGTGGTCTTCTTATAAATATGAATGAATGCAATATAAAAAAAAATCTAGTCATTATAAAAGTCATAATATGTTTCATGTTACAGCTCATTAAAACATTAATCGTACCGCGGGAATAGATCCCGCATATAATGAGTAAAAGTGCGCTTTTTTTCTCAAATGTGCGTCGCCCCTAAGTTATACGATGTGAACTGTGTGATTTGTTTCCGATTCCCCCCTCCGCCCGCGGCCACCGAAACAGGTAAACACCACTTTAGACTTTTATTTGTGCAGTTGTGCCAAACTAGTTTATTGAGGGCTTAGCTAACGCGAAATTGCAAAAAACTTATCGAGTTAAAGGTGGCAATGAACAGGCCACCACCTACCACGAAGAATCAACAAACACTGAGGAATGAGGCTCCCGAAAAGCGAATGCAAACCAGAAGACGAAGCATGGGACGGTCTACCACCCTGATGAACCCTGGATGAACTGATGACAGCAATGTTCATTGCTGCCACCAATCCAAAGTCCTGCTCTGCTTCTTTAAGGAGCTGGGCTGGCGGGGGTGAGGTTAGCAGGGGGATAATGCACAATACACCCCACTGCGGGACGTCCGTGCAGATCTCATTCCCCCACCGTGAATTCGAATTAGAACTGATGACATTAAAAAAGTACTCACAACCGGCACAGTAGACATCCTCTGACCACTTGGTACACAGAACTTATCTACGCAAGTATAGGTTTTTTTTATCATGTCCCATTAAAGTCCGGGGTGGGGGCTGGAACTGGGGGTAGTCAGAGGTCCTACGTTCTGCCGAATTTCGCAGTACTCTTTCTCTCTCGTGCCACTAGTTATTTCAAAACAGTGTCTAGCGACGGTGACCACTAACCATCAGGTGGTCCGGATGTTTGTCTGCCAACTTTGGCATAAAAAAAAGTGGTGAAAGGATTTTATGTGCGCCTCCAAAGATGCCTCTAAAGGCAATTCCAGCACTGTATTTTGTAGTAAATGGTACATACGTAACAAGTTACCACTTCGAGAATTATGTTCCCCATTTCAAGTGACTTAAGAAACCGACAGTTCACTCTCAGATACTACAAGTAGGTATCAACTCAAAGGATAGAATTTTAATTAAACTTCCCTCGGCGGTATTACAGGCAAAAGTTTGCTACCTACGTCTGATTTAAATGTGGCTTTCGGTTTGAATGTAGATGTGATATAGATTATGAAAAACTTGATTTTATTCTCTTATTTATGTATAAGGAAAACATAAAGATCTTATGATATTTGAAAAACGCTTCCTTGAGGTATCGACGGATTGATAGCGCAGTAATTGAAGGAAAACTTTAAAAATAGCTTTTGAGCGATGTGCGAGCGAGAAGTACCTACATTTTACAGTTGCTGTCAACCGTAAACATGATAAGAAATGGTTCTTGTTATCAATGTATAATTATTGGAATCAAATTCTTCAATCACAATATGCCTCATCAATTTTTTAATGAATGATTTATAAGATATATTTTTATTGCTTTAGGAATACCAACAATAACACTCTAACTCAAACTAAGAAAACAATATCTATCTTGCTCACTCATATTAACGTCTCCCGTAATCCAAAAACTTTAAAAATAAAATCACAAAAACTTTCAACTCATACCTTTTGGAAACCTTCCATAACTCAACTGCCCTAACTTAGTAGGTACATCCCAATCGCACTTGGATGGTAAGAACATGTTGGAACATTCTAGAACATTCCAGAACATTCCAGAACACCTACGACTGGTTGAGTTCAAATTGGAATCGTTCAAGCGAAGATGAAAAACTTCTTCGTTTTCATTAGGTAGAAAGTTTTGACCGCGCTCGCCAAGAAACTTCTGATACCGTTTGTTAACTTACTGGAGATAGTAAAAGGAGCTGTTCCAGGCGGGTGAACTGGTGAGGTAATTGAATGTATTAGGCAGAGGTGACTGGCCAACATCAGGTGTTCGTCACTTCGGTCGGCTTGTTTCGTTACTTTTCCAGTGACAAAACATTCAAGACCTACTAATATAAGGTTTATAATCTGCTTTAAATCCTATCATAAACGTACCCACAGTATGTGCCAAATGAAATACTAAGACGTAACTCTAACTATCACCCGTTATTTAAACGTTAATCAAGTACTTGCGATTAGTACTAACTAAAAATACTTACACACGGGTGTAGATCAAGCTATACAATACTGAGAACACTGGTAGTCTAGTGGTAGCGGCCCCGCCTTCCGATTCTAAGGTTGTGGGTTCGAAACCGGTGAGTTTTTCTGTTCAAAAATTTATGTGCACAATGCCAGTACCTACTCTCAAACGGTGAAAGAAAACATCGTGAGAAAACCGGCATGTTGTGGAACCTAAAAAGTTGTACAACATGTGTCAAGTGCTCGAAAGGAGCCTCTTGAGGCGCACTTAAAATCCTTTCACCACACTGTTTCGAAAGAAACTAGTGACACGACAAAAGAAGAGAGAGCTGCACAAAGCCAAACAAAAATGACGCTTATCACTACGACATAAAAGTGTGCAGTGTATAGCCTGATGAGCACCCGTGTGTACGCCGAGTTCTGAGGGGATTACTACCGTACCTGGGGATTAAAGCTGTAAAGCTGTTTCTTTTTTTTCTATTTCCATAATAGGATAGGTACAGTTTTTTACTTCTGGCGTATTTTAAATACTTTTAAGGCCCCTTTAATTATAATATCTCATAGCGAGCCACCTGTCACCCGCTGAACCGTAGGTACACGCAGCAACATAAATAGCAGCACACATTTTTTGCCGCACGTGAGGTGAATCCAATCATTTTTTCTTATTTCCCGATTGATTGGACTGGCCGCTGCTATGTTTTTCTTTTTTAGGGTTCCGTTTCTTTGAGCGGAAACTGAAACCCAGTGCAAATTAATTTGTGCTTAGTTCCTAAGATATTTTTCACTTTTATTTTTTGTTTGCCTAGAAGGACGGTAATAGTATAATTTGCTCACTACGGATCCACGGATCCGTTTAGTGTCTAAGAGAAATAGACCTCTTTGTTTGTGGCTCGTCCGTGGAAGTACTACTACCATGCCTATTTCTGCCGCCAAGCAGCGTTGCTGTGTTTCGGGTTGAAGGGTGTGGTTGCCGGTGAAATTACAAGCACATGAGGCTTAACATTGTATGCTTCAAGCAGATGGACACAGAGCAGTGCATCGTAGGGCACGTTCATATCGTATGGGTCTAACGATGGGTTAAACGTCATGATTACCACTCAACATCAAGTGGGGCTTCTGCTTGTTCGAGCAAGTAGTATTAATAAGTAAATTATGCGGAACCTGCAAGCATTAAACGTATCTGTCCATCCTTATTTTGTCCGTTTCTCTTTGGCAAACAATGCGAGGGCAGGTGAGCTAAACGCCCGACGTTCAGATATAAAAGGAATCGTTGAAATGTCGGGTGTTTATTGTTTTATTTGGTTTTGATTCGGTAATTTCCTATGAATTAATAATGCTTTTGTTTACGATTTGTTTTCGGAGAGTTATCATTATTGAAAAATGGCAAAGTCACGGTTTTAATTGTCTTTTGAGCAGGTTGTGTGTTCGATTCTCACCAGGAACAATACTAATTTGTGTAATGAACTTGAATTGTCTTATTGAAACTATAAAAACTTACGTTAGTCTAGGTGTAAGCTTTGCACAAGCTGATCGTGTATTCTTATGCTCTTAACCATTGGTCGCTGAGGGCTCCACTATCTAAAATGACCTTTGACATAAATATGACAGTGACAGGTATACTTTATAGAATTTCTTAGTTCACGTTGTGTGGCATCAGTCGTTGCATTTTCTTCTAGGCTTGGTTACGTAGAACTGGCACGTAGATTCAACTAGTTTAAAGTCATTTCAAAGTGATCCTGACGTTCACATTCACGCAATTTCGCTTACGCGACTCGCGCACGAAACTTTGAATTTTTGAATTTACAGTTTATATCATTCACATAAAGTACATATTTAACAACGCTGCGATGGCGCTGAGCGTGCGCTGAGCGTGAGCTACGCGTGCGCTGCGCGTGGGCTGCGCATGTGCGACTCGTGTAATCGATTAAATATGTACTTTATGTGAATGACATAAACTGTAAATTCAAAAGTTTCATGAGGAGTCGCGCGCTAGTTTAGCGACATAGCGTCAATTTGAGCGCGCCCTTATGATTAAACGGAATAAAAATCTTTTCACTTTGACTATGACATCAAATTTTAAAAATTATAAATTTTAACCTTTTCACATTTCCAGCTTACACTTTCCTATCGTGGCACATTACCCGTGGCACAATATACACAGTCACTAACTCAGGTGTTCGTGCCCAGACTGCGTGTGCAGTTTATTTGCACTGCAGTGTATTAATGCTACAGATTACACTCGCGGGAGCTTTCTTAGCATTTGTTTATTGTTTAGAGCGGAAGTGAATTTTAAGTGTTTTTATATATTTATGACTTAAGCAATTATACAAACTGATAATTATTATTGTTGGGGTAAAAAAAAGCATTTTTTTTATATCTTTCAAAAAGTTCCGTGCTGGACAAAGATCACCCCATAAACCAATACAAACTTAAAGCTCGATATGGGAACGTGCCCTACGATGCACTGCTTGTGCTGCTATCCATCAACTTGAGGCATACAGATGTTAAGTCCCATTTACCTATAATTATTATTTCACCAGTAACCACACCCTTCAAACAAAATCGCAGCAACGCTGCTTGACTACAGAAGTAGACATGGTGGTAGTTCTTCGGACGAGCCACACACAACGAGCTCTACTACTCTTTGCCTACCTTCAAAATTTGTTGGTCCATTTAGTAAGAAAGGGTCGTCTAAGTGCTTAATTTTCCAGGTTGAGAAACAATTATATTCCAATGATTTTCAGTTATACGATTTAGATGGCCTACCCATTGCCACTAACACTCTTGTACTTTTTACGGCTCTTTCTGAAAAAGTTATACTATCAACAAAGCTTCATCCAAATTGGCGTTTACAGATGTTAATTAAAATGAATGTTCGAGACTTTCGCAAATATATTAATATAAGATATCGTATAGATCTCTATATAAGATGAGCAGACAAGTACCTTTACAAATAAAAACTTTACGTACACCTAGAAACCGTAACTTTCTTCCAAAGCAAATTAGTCGAGGAAAAATGGCAAAAACCAGCTCGAACGGTGGACAGGTTTTTAATTAACGAACCTCAAACAGTCGTGTAAAAAATGTAAGCCTTTAACGAGTTTACCGAAGGGTTCCATGAAGAATACGGGTGTATGGTATTTAATCTTGACGGCGTAACCCCAATTAGGAGTTTCACGGCTATTTCTTTTAAAACTGAAGCCGTGAGGTTATTTTTCATATGGATAGACTTACGTCTAAGCTACAAAAACTATATATTTCAAACAGTTGTTCCACGACTAAACCTCACTTTCTCCCTACATTCCGTTTCTCCCAAACAAACTATTTGTAACTATTATCAGCTAAAGTTGCAAACAACAGGTACCCCGGCCCAGTGAACCCGCTTCAGACGTCGTAAATCAGAAACTTCAGGTGGAGCGGGGTGAGAGAGATAGTGCGATTTATGTAGTACCACTAGTTTTCGTATGAGGTGAGACCTCATACGAAAACTAGTGGTACTACAATGGTGATGGATAAAAACTAATGTTGTTGGTGGGCATCGTGGCAGCTAAGGTTCTCGTACTTAACGATAGCGCGTAATTTTTTTTTTATACTAATTGCTGATGGAATTAGTAGATGCCCACCTGATGTTGAGTGGTAACCATCATAACTAAGCACTACACTCGTAAGTATCTGTAACATTTAAAAAGGGCTTACACCCGTCAAAGTACTTTTCGCTCAAACATTTATAAATTTGAACACTGAACTGAACTGTTTGCAAGGTTGATTGTATTTTGTTGATTGCGATTTTTTTCATAAAAAAATAAGTGATTTTATTTATATCTTTCAATATGTTGAAATGTGGCGAGAAGTGCATAAGCGGTATATAAGGTGTTCCATTAAAACTTAAAACTTCAGGGGCTAAAGTACCCATCAATATGAATAACTTTTTCTAAGGAACCAACACTGCGAACGCGAAAAAAAACAGCTGTTTCATACAAAAGTTCAATACCTACCTGGCTAAAATGTATGAATAACTGTTTTTTTTTCGCGTTCACAAAATCAAAATCAAAACGGTCTTTATTCAGTACAATCACAAGGATCACTTTGAAACGTCTTATATACTAGGTGAATCTATCGCCAGTGAATCTATCAGTTCTTTAGAAAAAGTTATTCATATTGATGAGTACTTTAGCCCCCTGAAGTTAAGTACAAGTATTGGAACATCTTGTATAGTGTTCGGCGTAAGCAGCACTGTATCTCAAACAAACTTTTCAATTGGATCTCATTTTTCTTTGGAATCCAAGAAAGTTCGCAAGAAACATCATAGTAAATAAAATATAGCATGAAATATTTTTTCTCATTTCGAATATGTTTATGACGATTTATCCTGTTAGAATCGGTTAAACAATCTATAATATAGTATTTTTGAAACTTTCACGATCATACACCTATTGATATACCCGTGTAGGTCATATTCAGTTGTAATAAAGATATTAGTAAGTTTGTATGAGAAGTTGAGTAGAACAACCCGTACAAAGTCAGGCAGGTCAGCCAGTCTCTTTCTTTCTTATCGTGTCACTAGTTTCTTTCGAAACAGTGTGGTGAAAGGATTTTAAGTGCGCCTCAAGAGGCTCCTTTCAAGCACTTGACACATTTTATAGAACTTCTTAGGTTCTACGACATGCCGGTTTCCTCACGATGTTTTCCATCACCGTTTGAGAGTACTGGCATTGTGCACATACATTTTCGAACAGAAAAACTCATACACTCATCTCACATCTCAACACTCATCTTAGGATCGGAAGCCGGGGCCGCTACCACTAGACCACCAGTGCTCTCGGCCAGTTATAAAAGTAATATTCTCAGTTTCGGTACAACTACGCTACAATTTGAATAGCTAAGCCTCGCATTACGTCAGCGTTGGGCGAACGATCGCTCACGCCGGATGCGCGTCGGCGAAACCATTTGTCTTCGAGCACCTTTAAAAGCTATTCACAACCATTTCTCTTTTTAAAAACCTTTAGACACTTCCTGTTCGTTTTTCAATCGCCCGCTCGGAGTTATCGCGATAAATGCTTCTGTTTGGGCGGGTGTTGGTGTTGTTATAGAGCTGATAATACCATGGATTGAAGGATCACAGTGCTACTGATAAAGTAGCTACAGCTGTTGATATGTTTAAACTGTACTAAAACATTTTGCAAACTTAAAATTTAAAACCATTCGCCATAATGGCGAATACTACCGCAAAATTTTAATTTCTAAACGTATTTACCTATAAAAAATCGCAATCAACCAAGTTGTGCACAATAATATTGCACACAGTTCACGGAAAATACCATTTTGATCCAAACAAGCTTTGCTTGCTTTGCTTTACAAGTTTTCGTACTTATGCAAACTTTTTAGTAAGAATAGTTATTTAGTCCTTAAGAACAGGACTGAATATTGATATTTTAGATATTGTAGATAATTGAGACAACACAAGAGTTGACAAGAGGTATCACCAGCTCTGTATAGCGCAGTGGTGAGACTGAGCCGGCTGGACAGGTGAATAGATGTCTCAGCCCGCGCCGCGCCAATCATTCACAAACACCATTTCGCTACACTTTGTAACTGATGATTTTGCTAAAATTATAAATAGGCCATCAATTTTGAAGTTGCTGTTTGCTTCATACAATGAGATCTATATTAAACTAATGATAGACCACTTGGGCTCGGCAACATTAGACACATGTTCAGTTTTTGCCGTGCTAGTTCGATAAAATATAGGGAGAGTGGACAGACGACGATCAAAAGGTTGCAGGATTTCGATGGACGAAAAAGCCAGAAAATTGTTATTGTAGAAACATAAGGCAGAAGTTCAGCATTGGATTTTTTTAGTCTGATGATGATGATGATATAGATGGCTCAAGAAATGTTTACTATGCTAGAAGATCACCTACAATAATAAAATTAATCTAATTCTGCTGGTAAACAGTAGCCTGTTTTTGGGAAGTATGCAATCAAAGTACCAGGACAACATAGATTACCAGGAGATAGAGCAGGGCCGGCAACCAGTCCTACCATTAATCAGCTGGCTCATCCTAATTGAAAGCTCCGAGTCCCGCTTATTGCGCCATCAATACACTGGTTGTTGTCACTCGCGTCTTTTTAGCTTTCACGGTAGGACGTTTAATAGGTTTTTGTTGGCCGTTTGTAAGGCTTTGTGAGAGGATAAAGGATGTTATTGCATGTTTGATAGCTAGGCATTGCAATGAAATACTGAAACCATTTTTGTATAGCAGGTTCCGAAACGTAGGAGGCTACAGGTAGCTCGATTTCAATTCAATAACTCTGGACGGATTTGTTGTATTGTTTACTTAATTTATTTATTACGTAAATGATAGCGTTGTTTGCGTCTTGAGAGCCCTCCTCTTTCCACTGAAAATACGGTATACTTATTTACCTTATGTTTGTCTGGATAAGTATGTATTTACATAAAAAACGTATAAGTATAAGTATTATATCAGCTATCTGGTAACTAAGCAAAGCTTGTAATATGGGATATTACAAGCGTTACTTAGATTGGGGTTAGGTAGTGCTGTGTGAAAAATCCACCTATTATTTATTTATTTATTTTAACAACTAAAACCCATTGTGATTTTACGTATCTTTATTTGGCAATACTAAATAAATAAATAGGCAATAGATTTTATATTTATACGATTATATTTAAACTAATTTTATAGTGGAAATCTTCAGCGCGATAAATCCACAGAGCATAAAACATCAGCGCCATTCACACATGGAATCAATCACGCCGCATAAAGGGCGCAATAAAACCGGCCGCGGACGAAAACGGCCATTTTCCACTTGTTTTCACCTCGGCTGCAGTGAAAATTGGTAAACTGTGTAACTCTATCAGAAACACAAAGTTTATTTCATTTCAATACACAAACGCACATCACGTTATGACCACGAATACCTATGTCTACGGGCACGTCATGCGTGAAATCTTTAAATTGCGTTATATTATTACTTTATTTTATGTATTGTAATAATATTATTTGATCGCTCTTCTTCTTGTCGTGTAGTTCACTTTCTAGCTTCACTAGTTACTTTCGAAACAGGGTTGTGAAAGGATTTGAAGTGCGTCTCAAAGAGGCTCCTTTCGTATACTTGAGACATTTTTAAATTTAAGTAATTAAATTTAAGTTTCCTCACGATGTTTTTCCTTCACCGGTTGAGAGTACTGGTACTGAGCACATACATTTTTGAACAGAAAAACTGGTATTGAACCCACGACCGACTAGACCACCAGTGCCAGTGTCCCACTGCTGGGCAAAGACCGTTCTTTTCTCACTGATCTCGGTCCCGTCTCAGATAAGAAAAGGAATAAAATTGCCCAACACAACAGAGAAACATCACAGGATGTTACAGTTTTAAGACACAATGATTTCATAGTTTAAGTAGAATAAGGAGAAGCATCCCCCTCCACCCGAATATAAACAACCCCTAGATCACCTGCCCTCTGAGGGCTTATTACGAGTTTAGTGCCGATCTAGTGCCGATCGTCGATCGTTACGATACACCGAATTTTCTATGAAAAAAAAACAGGTTCTCAAAGAATACGCTAGATGCCGTTGATTTATTTTCATAGAAAATTCGGTGTATCGTAACGATCGACAATCGGCACTAAACTCGTAATAAGCCCTCAGGTCACGATATACCGTGGCCAGTCTAGACGTTCACCAATCGACTCCAGACCCATGTAAGTTTAAGAGCAGTAGAGCTCTTTGTGTGTGGCTCATCCGGGGAAGTACTACCACCACGCCTTTTTCTGCCGCCAAGCAGCAACGCTGGTTTGAAGAGTGTAGTTGCCGGTGTAATTACACATGAGGCTTAACATCTGTATGCCTCAAGTCGATGGACGCAGGGCAGTGCATCGTAGGGCACGTTCCTATTGTGCGTGACTTAAGGGGCAATGCTTTGTTATAGGTGATGGTTACCACTTAACATCAGGTGGGCCATCTGCTTGTTCCATCAGCATATTAAAAAAAAAAAAAAAAAAAAAGTTGGTCCCTGTAGAGAAAACTTGTGCAAAAGGGGAATGAGGGCTCCACTTCAATAATAGTAGAGGTTGAAAAGCCTTATTTAAAAGTTGTTTATTGTACCATAGAGGAATAAATAGTATAAGTATGATTCGGGTTCTGCAGAACACAGAATTATTATTTGCTACAGCAAAATTAAATAAGCCAGCTCTTATCTCGCTAAGCTGTGTCCCTCGCCCACGATGTGCAGTTTGTTGAATTTGTCAATTTCACCGAGAGTCTTTTGTTTGAGTGATGGCGGCAATGGGCTTCCAGTTTTAATGGGTTTGATTTCCATCGGTGTACGGCCATTAATCTTTTTAAAGTATTAAATAGACATCATCATCAGCTTGTAGCAATCCACTACAGGACATAGGGCATTTTCAGCAAGAAAGAGTTACCTATAGTAAAAAATAGCTTAGGTTTATTTTATCATTTACATTTTAGTATGATGAATAGTATAAATGAATTACTGAATAAAATAGTAAAGTTAGTAGTCTCAATGTAAATAATAATAAAAGTCTGTAAAGCAGACAGCTCAAAACCAAAATTCAAATCAAAACGGTCTTTATTTATCACAAGGATAATTTTTGTCAGGTCTCTTGTGTACCAAAATAAATAAAGGTATCTTATGAGGGTATAATCAAGTCACGTCCGCATTCTCAATTACATTCATATGAAACAATAAAAACCAGCACCTGTAATTTGACAAAAATATATTTAAATGAAATTATATTAAAAACAAACAAAAAAGCTTTAGTTACAAGCAATTTTCTCTTGAAATACCAATTTCAAAATTCACCTCAAGAGTCCCGTAAGAAAAACAAGCCCTTAGTTTTATCTACCCAGTTAACTTTACCTCGGTCTCTGGGGAACCCTAAAAGCTACGGAACCACGATTGCACGCCTTTATCGTGCCGACTTGTTAACCTGAAGAGGTAATGCTGATTAAGTTAGTTGTCTTTAGTGTTTTTAGTGCTAGTTTGGTGTAAGTGAGTGTGAGGTTTACAAGTTGTTGCTAAGCAAAACTAGTTAAGATTCAAAGAGAGGCTTACTTGGCCAAAGTAAGCATTTTGAAAGTTTAAACTGACTACACCGACTAACCTGTAATAAAAAATAATGTTTTATGGAGCATAATATAGCATCCCATTTACTGATTTATTTATTTACTGGTTGTTATTATCATTCTTTTCTTTAAGACTTGGTCGCGTGGAACTGGCACCTAGCTTTAAACTTTTTAAAGTATTCCTTGCGTTTTAATTAAATATTATACTTTAATATTGTATATACCTTTTGACTATGAATATGACATTCCTAGAAAATCGCAAAATAGTTTTTATCGACCCAGTTTTCAATTAACCAACTGTAGTATAGTAAAACGCGTAGAACTGGCACCTCAGAGCTTTGAGACGTTTCAAAGTGATCCTTGTGATTTTATTGAATACATACCTTTTGACTTTGACTTTGATTTAAAATCCTGAAAGCTGAAACCTGGTTTCTAGGGAACGCCAAAGTTTTAAGGAGCGCTCGTTCTCGTTACCATTTGAATTTGTGACTGCTAACTGTATTACGTAATAATATGAGCGCTTTGTTAAGGGGCTGACAACTATCAAACAACTTCTCGCTCGCACGTTTCGACATGTTGAAAGGTATAAAATCACTAAACTCATTTTCAAAAAATCGCAATCAACCATTTTGTCTGCAATTACATTGCACACAGTTTAGTAAAAATTTCATTTTGATCGATACAAGTTTTCGTACTTAAAAGTTTGCTTATGTACGAAAACTAGTAAAGCAAACTTTTGAGTAGGTAAACATGTATCGATCAAAATGAAATTTTACTAAACTGTGTGCAATGTGATTGCACACAAGATGGTTGATTGCGATTTTTCGAAAATGAGTTTAGTGATTTTATATCTTTCAACATGTCGAAACGTGCGAGCGAGAGTCACATTAGCTCTTGTCTTCGCCTTAAGGGTACGATTAAACCACGATGCAGCCTAAAAGCTCGACCAAGTGGTGGACCTGGCTACTAGGCCATACGAACTTACTCCTGTAAACAACAGGAGTAAGTAACAACTTCTGTTGTTTTAGAGTTTATTTTATTTTTTATTCTTCCCTTTCCTTTGTTTTATTGTTTTGTAAAAATATGTGCTTATTATTTTACTTGTCTGGCTGTTGTCTGTCGATTAAGTATACCTATGGCAAATGTTGTGCATGCCTGTAATTGGCACACATTTTATAGATATAGTTTGCAACAACTTTTATGAATGTATACTGTTTTGTGCGGTTGGCGTTACCTAGTAAATAAATAAACTTACTTATCAAAGTGTTCACCAAGTTCTAAATGCAGGAAATATACCGTCACGCACGCACTCTTCCCCAATAAATCTCCTATCAGGTGTACCTAAGCTGGCATGATGTACGAGCCGAGGTGTGTCGATTATTGCCTACAAATTCGTTTTGTATTATACCTATTAGTGGGATCAAGGGGTGCGAAATTGGCTTTGGGTCCTCGGAAAAAGTTTCGTGAAAAGAGGTAATATTTAATATTTATTCGCGTGTATAAAAAATATAGATTACAGTATTTAGGTATCGGCAGATTGGCAGACCCCGCGTTCTGATCGTTAGGTTGTGGGTTCGAATCCGGTTTTGCATAAATGGATTTTTCCAAAAATGTACGGCACATACATTTTTAAACAAGCATTGCGCGCATACCTTCATTTTTTTGAAAGGTGAAGTCAAATATCCTAAAGAAACCCGTTAGTTTTCTAGCAGCAGCAATAGGCTTGCCACCTGTCACGTATGAAATCATCTGACTACACCCCTAGGGAAAAAGTAAAATCTTGAGAAAAAGTAAAATCAGTTTTTTTTTTTCAATTTAATGCTGATAATATTCTAACCAAAGATCTTCCTTTCGCCTTTTCGTAAACTCAACTAAGGTTTTATAATGCGTCGTAAATTTTACTACATCCGTTTATTCAAAACGCCACTTACGTTAATCTAATAGCCACATTAAACTAAATAACCTAATTTAAAGAAAAATCGACCTAAATGTCAGGTTTACTACCTCGATGTCGACAGGCATTCTCCTCAACACGCTTCCAGTGGAATGTGTCAATGCCTTAACTGCCTGTAATTTTTCATACGGAGCGCTCGCTACGAATTCAGTGATGTGTTTGGATACGGTGTTTTGAGAAACCAAAAAAAAAAACAAAGGAGGTTAGTCTCTAGTCTTAAAATATTGTTTAGGTTATATGTATAGGCAGCAGTTGGCATAGATTCCTGAAAGTACAATAACACAATTTTTTTTTATATATCTACAGAATATTATTTCGCGATACGACAACCTTAAGACTAAAGATAAATTTATGAAGCCTATTAAGTTTAAATGACACAATACATTTTATACATTTAGGCATATCTGGATAATAAATTATCTGACTTCAAATGTCAAACTGTTAACTACATTTTACTAGGCAATCACCATTATTAAAATTTTATGTAATTTTAATAGTGTTTTTTTTAAATTGTACCTGCTTAATACGGTAGAATAACATTGAAACTCGCAATATCGATACCCAGCTTTAGTATTCGAAGTTAACTACAATGCGAAAAGTAAATATTTACTTCTTCTTCTTCTTGACGTGTCACTAGTTTCTTTCGAAACAGTGTGGCGAAAGGATTTTAAGTGCGCCTCAAAGTGGCTTCTTTCGAGCTCTAAATACTAATTCACGCGAATGCCGTTCGGACTGTTACTTGCACCGCATCCAACAACACAACTTCCCTTCTATCCCACGTGAGCCCGTCACGGTGACGTCAGACGTCAGGGTGACAGGTGACATGTTTACACAGTTTTTATAGCCCTCGACGTGTTTAAACACCCCCACCTACCCTTGACATCGCGATAATGTTCCCGTTGAAAAATGAGCGAAGTTTAATTTGTTTCGCGTGTTTGTCCCTATAGGGTAATTTGGTTGTAAAGATCACGTTTTTGAAAAGGATTTTGGATTTGTTTCGTAAATAATCCAACGAAGTTTTCGACGTAGGAACTTTTTTGTCTCTTTCTCATAAATAGGTGCTCTTCTTGTCGTTTGTCTTTCACAAGTTTCTTTCGAAACAGTGTAGTCAAAGGATTTTAAGTGTACCTCGAAGAGGCTCCTTTCGTAAAAGCTATAGATACTTACCATTTACCATCCGATGGAC
This sequence comes from Chloroclysta siterata, assembly GCA_932294275.1. Taxonomy (NCBI): domain Eukaryota; kingdom Metazoa; phylum Arthropoda; class Insecta; order Lepidoptera; family Geometridae; genus Chloroclysta; species Chloroclysta siterata. The sequence continues at coordinate 9,247,975 of OW028595.1, forward strand.
CGGCGACATTGAAAAGATTGCGGGAAGCCAGTGGAAGGAAACGCACAAAATCATTATTTCTGAAAAATTATGGGGCAGGGCTATGTTAGAATAGTACAGCTCTTTTTGAAGGGCTCATCCGGGGAAGTACCATCACGCTCTTTTCTGCCGCCAAGCAGCGTTGCTGTGTTTCGGTTTGAAAAGTGTGGTTGCCGGTGTAATTACAGGCTTAACATATATATATCTCTAGTTGATGGACGCAAGGCAGTGCATCGTAGGGCACGTTCCTATCGTGCGTGACGAGGCAATGCTTTGTTATAGGTGATGGTTACCACTTAACATCGAGTGGGCCATCTGCTTATTCCTTCAGCTAGTTAAAATGTCCAGCAGCACTGCTTCAGGCTGATCATGAATGAATTACTTACCATTTTTATCCTCAAGATTTATCAATATTAAGATATTTACCACGAAACTTATATGCATAAGTGAAAGTCAAAAGACATTTATTCATTTGAATCACTTTGAATCACTCGTAAAACTAGGTGAATCTAGGTGCCAGTTCCTCGACCAAGCCTAGAATATCAACCCCCTGGTCGTAAATGGTGTACATAGCTTTAAATAGGTTTGCACCGAAACTGCTTCAAAAGTTGCAGTAATCTTAGCCAATCGCATTCTTTAAACTAACACTTAAGTAAAGTTTAACTTTGGAAAGAGTAAACTCATTACTAGCTCGCTCACCTCAGGTTAAGTTGTAGCTGAACTTACGTGCTTAGCCATAATTAGGTCTTCTGGAAAGTGCTGACCGTCTTATTACGGTCTTAATGTTACAGCAACGTAAATTTTCGGTTTGTTAAATTTACTTTTGTAGTTATGTTCACGATACCTATTTCTGCAGCGACTGTTATAACACATATTCCTCTTATCGTGTCACTGGTTCTTTAAACAGTGTGGTGAAAGGATTTAAAGTGCAACTCAAAGCGGCTCCTTTCGAGCTCCATGAGCTTTGAACCCACTTCTTTAGGATACGAGGGCGGGGTCGTTGCCACTAGACCTCTAGTGCTCTCATTCGACAACGTTGAAAAACCTCCATCAAATCTCTTCTTAAAAATAGCAAACTATCCTTCTTAGGTCCTGATTAGGGCTACATAGCGGTATATGGGCGATTCGTCACTCGCATTTTTGAAGTATGTCATTTATCGCCCCGTAATTGATAAGAATTCGCCGTTGGGGAATAAAGGTTCTCGAATGGCGACCATGCACGAACAGAAAAACGAAGTGTGGGACGCCCTCCTACCCGATGGACTGACGACATTATCAGGATCGCTGGACGTCGGTGGATGGAGAGGGCTCGGAATCGTTCTTCCCGGAAATATATAGAGGAGGTCTATGTCCAGCAGTGGACTTCTTTTGGCTGATGATGATGATGATGATGATTAAATAAGCGATAGTGTTAATTAAAAATTAACACTAACGCTTTTATTTTTTATTTGGAAAACAAACTCATAGTTTCTATTAAAATAACTTAAATTACTAATCACCAATTAGATGTTTTCGCATACGAAACTAAACAAAACTTGTTTGAGAAAATATAATTGAATTAATATTGAAAAAAAACGGCAAGTAAAATAAATTAAGTTAATAAGAACTAATTCAAACAAGTACAGTGGTTAGAGGGAGCTTGCTTGTAAGCAGAAGGTTTGGATGAAAAGAGGTCTAATTCGGAAAAGCCAACCAGTTCATTAAAATTACCACCATTACAAAAATCTGTCTAAAAATAGACAAAAGATACCAGAGTTGTCTTTTTACTGAAACTTTTCCAAACTATGTTTGCAGTACTTTATCCATCTCCTTCTTCATATCTGCTTACATTGCATCTGTTCCGACATCTAAATCACATCCGTCGCTCAAAGTGCGAGGTGGCATCATTCCTGCCATATCTCACAGATGAATATGTCTAGACCGCACCTACGACCACCTCAGACCCTGGGCCGTATCTAGGGTTACAGGGGCTAGGATCTCTGGGGAATATTTGAAAAATGCATAACCGAACATAAGCAATACTTATCCTATCAGCAAAACACAAAAAAAAACAAAAGAAACAAAAAACAGCTTCATGACTTTGATCCCCAGGCACGGTGGATATCTTAGAACCAAATACCAACTTAAGATTATTTAATGATTTTTAAGGAGTTAGTCAGTTCAGAACTATATTTTTTGTATGTTTTTATGAAAGAGGCCTACAGGCCACCCACTATGGTATCGCCCACTGCTGGAAACACCCAACAGTGTCCGCATGTTGTTTGGCTTAGTTCTGAGTACGTCCACACCTCAGAAAACATCATATTTCACGCTTAGCCTTCCGCCGGCTTTCAGCTAGATGAGGTTTGCCTGAGCAATTATTGAAGTTCACGCAAGTTGGTTTTAGGGAATTGGTTCCAAGGTGCTGTTCTGTGCACTCGTTTTGTTTGATCTTTGACTTTTGAAAATGTTGAACTATTATCTAAATCACTTTACCAAAGTTTCATTCATTCACAAATGTACTTACATTCATCTATAAAAGACGAAGAATGTTTTCAATTTCACACGTGTGACTTATTAATTGGTGACAAAGCAAAGTACATATAATGACATTTTTTAAATAGTTTAAATCGGAAGTAGGCAGATTATAAAAATTCCTAGCATGGTAATTCATTCAGAATTTTCCAAAAGTTTTTGGGATGGACTGACGACACCAAGTTTACAGCTGGACACCAGCTGTAAACTTTTTACAGACGTAGATAAATAAAGATCTTCTGATTTGCACTGATTTGGATCAGTTGAGCTATCTGTAGATCGTTCGCAACGGTCTGCAGATAGCTCAACTATTTCATGTGTATTTTGTTAATGTTGTAAATACTTGGATTCACTGTAATTTTCTTTGTAAATAAATGTAAGTAAATACTACCAGTAGATATTATAAAAATATTCAAAGTTTGTTGAAATCGTCACCATAGCACCACAACTTCACAAGTCAGAAATCTCGAAAATCAAGTTGAATCGCCAACACGTTTTCTTTTGCATTGCAGATGTGATGTAACAGCGTGAAGGTGGGAATAAAAGGGACATGTTTGATTTACGATGTATGTGCTTACTTCTGCCTACTAATGTGGTGTCTGACAAATCAGGTGAAGAGAGTTTTATGGCTTTCTTAGGTATTCTTGAGTGTCAATGTAACGATTACATTTGGCGATTTTATCACACTCAGACCTAAATATTGACAAATGTAATCAATGAAAATTAATCCATGATATTAACTATGACATAAAAACCGATAGAATATACTTAAAGTCAATTTATATAATGAATTTATCATCTTCGAATCTTCCAGTTTCTAAATTATGTAGTGCTACCTAATTATTGATACCTTTTTAGGAAAGTGTTATGTTACAAAAGGTTCATATGGCCTCGATGTCTAGACAGGCTATGTGTAAATGTACGTAGATGCAAGTCCCAGGTGCAAAATTATACCGTCCAACTCATAATAAAACCAAAACCACATGCACGACCTATGTCCATACCCAGACGTAAAGGTGACAAACAGACAATTTTCTCTCCTGTCCAATGCAAATGAGGACATTTGACATCATGTCACGGTATTTTCACCATAAACAATCCTTATTTTCTCACCTAAAAGGTTCAATTTCCCTTTTTAACTTTGTTGAATAAGTTTGCAGTTCTATTGCTTGTGCCAATATTGCATTGCTGTTAACATAGACTTTATTTCTGGGGATTAAGGATTATTTTTGCGTAATGGTGTGTAAGATGCGACTGTGTTTTAGGTTACTCTGGTCTCACGTGGGATTCTGAAATAAAGTGATGACCCTAAAGCAGTGTCGCGTGAGTTATAGGGTTGTCAAGTTTTGCAAAGCGCGGTGGCCCTTGCTATTTTGATATTACGTAGATTTTACCTTCTTGATAAGCTAAAGTATTTTTATAATCGCTATTTGAAGGAGACATGTAACCAATATTAACTTTTCTTTACGTATGTGTGCCGAATGAGTTTTATGTTTGATTAATGTGATAAAGTTAAACTGTACATCTCAAACACATTATTTCCTTTAAATCAATATAAAGTAAAAAAGCTATAAACTACTACAAATTAAAATTTACATTTAATTAGCAATGCATAGAATCACAAAATATTAAATTATAAGCATCCTGTATGATAATCCAGGTTACGAACTATGTTTGTTCTAAACATCACCCCGATATTTTACTGGTTAGGACGTGATTGACCTACAAACATCCATACATCTAAACATCATATGAGGAAAGGATATGGAAAGATAATTTTATAACGGCAAAGCGTTAAACCTTCGGATAGGTCCATGAAAAACTACCAAACTCTTTTGCCAATCTATCTACCTGAATCTTTACGAGCGTCCAACCTCATACTCCATTGAATACCATATATTTTCATGGCTTTTACGTACACCTTTCTATAGTACAGCCAATTTATTACTATCAGTTTCACGGCTGAGTGAATCGCGGCGTCGTTCCGCGTCAAACAGGTATGATTTAAGAGGACTAGGGTGGCCTAGGCAGACTTGGACGCTAAATTAAAACTAGGAAGTTACAAAGGAAGTTTGGAGATGAATCGGACAAAGGCATCCTGGGTAGATTTTTATCTTTTTAAAGATTGTTGAAATTCTATTTTATTTTTATACAGCACTCACTGCTGTTGGTGTAGCTCTGCCTTTTAATTCACGGAAAACTGGATATTAAAATACTTTGTAACTACCAAATTTGTTTCTCAGGTTTATGAGAAAGGTTTAATATGCACTCTAAGCAGTGCCGGATTAAGCCAGCGCGGGGCCTGTAGCAAATTCTGTCGAGGGGCCCTTGGTTTGTTTAAAAATCTGGCCGCTTGAAGGGTAGAAATGTGATATAGATACTAGTCTATATAATATATCGATTATAATTAAACATTAGAACATTAACGTTAAAATTTCGAAAAATACCTCCTTATTTTTACGATTTAACGTGACGAAATCGAGTTTTAGATTTTCAAGTCGAAGTGAAGCATAGCAAGCGCTTCGCGTTTAAGGCATGCAAGATATTATACGCTCCTATCTAAATTAATATTTTTTTATTACGGTCATACAGGCGTTGGAGCGCGGGGCCCGTAGCATTTGCTACTCTTGCTACGTGGCTAATCCGGCACTGACTCTAAGAAGGTTTAGTATGCATTTAACAGAGATATTACAGACTTTACATTATTTGAACCCTTACTCAATTTAATGGGGGCTTATAAACTTCACATGGCTATACGATATTCGAATTTATTTTGCTCATGTATTTGCGTATAAGACTTGTTCGTGAAAAATAGGCAAATACAAGAGAATAGAGATAACACAATAATATTTTGGATGACACGAATACGCAAACACGAATAGGGATGTGAAGTGTCACCATTTTTAAATTTTATGCATAAAAAACCTTAAATAAATGATTTAAAAAGATAGTAAATTCGGAGACTGTGACAGATTATAGAATTCCCGCCACAGTTTTAGGTATTTTATGGCATTTATATGTTATATATGTTATCATCGACGTTTTTTATTACTATAAGCTGGAAGGCATGGGATTGCCCAGCCTTCACTAAGGAATATGTTTTGGTGATCATTGATCGTCTACCGTTTTATGATGACTCTATAGCGAGTATTAAGTACTTTACAAGAAGTTTTCCAAAAAACGTAGCAGTAAACAAATATACGTAAACAGTAACGGTACGTTATTATTTACACTGTAGATAATTAAACCCACCAAAACTAGTAAATAATACTGCCCCATAAATAGTTGTGTGAAACAATTACCACGTAAGGGTTGGGATAGTTGCAAAGGGTAAACCACCCCATTATTGGCAGGTGCTAATCGAAAAACTTCCGCACGTGGTTATTGACTCTCCTGAACTTTTCTAATAGACTATTCTATTTACGTGCGGTACTGAGGGACCATCTCTCTAACTAATCTAAGGATAGGTTTTCGATTTTATTAAATAAAATAATTATTTAATAAATATCACTGAATCTTCTAAACAAAAAGGCGCAATGTGTAAACGCTCTAAGTGTTACTATTACTACTTTGAACTAACTATAGGACACCATAATATAGTTAAAAATCAACGTTATTAGAAAATTTAAAGTTAAGATGTTAATAGTCACCATCACGATTTCGAGGCTGGTTCAGGCAATCGTTGGGAGTAGACAAAGTTGTGGGTTACTGCTAGTCTCTGATTATAATAATTATATAATAATATAATATATAATTATATTGGTTTAATAATTATTATAATGATGACTTTTAAAACTAATAAAAATAATACTTTTAATAGGTCATACATGAGGTCGAAAAAACATTCCAGAATCAACGGATTTCCTGATGACGAAGATTTCCTACACTGTTATTATCGGGATAGAGAGTATTATCGGAAAAGATAGATGCTGATGACTGTGCTTGAACTCATTTAAAAACCTTTAAAAGTACAAAACTCGACACCCTACTGAAAAAGGTGGGTAAGTATAAAAATTTCAAATTAAAGTTTCTACTTAGTAGTCCAGACTTAGCGGCCGTAATGCACGCCATTCGTCGTCTGAATTTTAATGCACCTGCGAATGTTTACAAATACGGGAACTTTTTGAAATAAATTAGTTCAACTTCTAAGTGCAAAATACTACTTTATTTTAAACTATCTTATTTTTGTCGCGTCACTAGTTTATTTCGAAACAGTGTGGTGAAAAGGTTTTATATGCTCCTTAAAGAGGCTCCTTCCGAGCACTAAAATACCTGTAGATACTATATACTTGAGAGTATTACATTTCATACACGTACAGCTTTAAAAACATACCTACTTGTGTTCGTTTTCATCAACAAAAAAAATTTGATCGAATTATATTTATACTGTCCGTCAATAATGGTTGCAACAATACTCAATACTCAATACTCAATACATTTATTGCTTACACATGGTTTCGTTTTGGTACATACATTGTTGTTAGTAGTTAGTAAGTATCACATGGACCCTGTCAATATTTAGGTCAAAGTGTGTATAGCCGAATGTTAAATAAAAATAAAAAATAAATGTCAAAGTTAAATCTAGGTAGTTTCAGTGTCAAGTTTAAATTATAATTATTTATTGAATTATTGCAAATATTCATTTATGTCATAGTATGTTTTATTAATTAGAAATGATTTTAATGTTTTTGTAAATAAACTATTTTTTTCTATATTTTTTATTTCGATCGGAAGGTTATTATAATTTTTTATTGACATTACGTATGGGCCGTCGCTGTGTATTTTAAGTTGAGAACGCGGATATACTAACTTATTTCTCCCTGGCCTCAATACGTATCTACGAGGCAGGTCGACTAGATTTTTATATAAATGGGGATATTTTCTTACAAATTTGCACAATTCTAGAATGTATAAACTAGGTAACGTTAGGATCTTTAGGTTTTTAAAGTGTGGTTTGCAGGTTTCTCTTCGCCCTATATTTACGAGGATACGGATACATTTTTTTTGCAACATAAATAGGTCTTGTACATCTGTGCTGTTGCCCCATAGAATAATGGACAAAGAAAAAATGTGAGAATATATTTGCGTAGTAAGCTGATAACGCGGTAGGCAGGTCAGTTGTAGTTTTTATTTCGCGCAAGGCGTACGTAAAGCTTGAAAGCTTTGATTTAAGTTGTTGAATATGGTGCTTAAAGTTTAAATGAGTGTCAATGTTTATACCTAGTAGTGAGAAGGTATCTACACATTCCAGCGGGATATTGTTGAAAGTGGCTTGAATTTTTAGGGCACGTTTTTGATACGGTATAAACTGCATAATCTTTGTTTTCGCAAAGTTAATCTCCAAATTGTGATCTGACATCCAGTTAGAGGTTTGTGTGAGGACGTCTTGTCGTCGACAAACAATCTCTATACACACTCCATTTAAAACAGAAGGATATACAACAAATAAAAGTTTCGAAAATAGACTCCAATAAATAACTCAGAAAGTCAATGCGACTTAACTTTGTACACACGTATCTTCTGGGTACTTTTGACCCTTGCAGCATCAGATAAGGTAATAAATCAGCGCACCTGACCGAGGGCACTTGTCCTTGCGCATAAATCTTAGCGGTGGGTGATAGCGACCCTTGCTCTCATAAATATTGAACTATTGACTCGCGGGTTAGCCGGCCGGTTGTTAATGATAGCGGGACTTAGGAACAGGACTGTTCAAATAGTTGGGCCACTTATTAGCACAAATTGGCATAGCATTATTGATTCCAGCACATATTCCTGAACAGAACCTCAGACTAGTCATTATTATATGTACATGATATTTGGGAGTCTATTTAGTCTAGTGATCGACTTACCGTGTATTAAAAATGGGATCATTAGTAGCTACAAACGGATATGCATCAGGCTGTATTATACAGCTTGCTCTTATATCCTTGTAGTAAGCGTCATTTCTCTTTGGCTTTGTGTCGCTACACATTGCGTGTGTACTAGTTAATACTAGAAAACTTTTACTACAGAACTTTTTGGCGAACTTTCGACGAGGTTCATTTGATATTAAGCGTTTAGGTTATTTCTAACGTAGGTAAGTATCTTATTTAGAGTACTATAATTCTTAACAATAAACGAAGTAAGTTAATTACATAACTGCCTCCAAATTACCTTGCAAATTCTTAGCACACCTTCCATTCCAGACACACCTAATCAATACAAAACAAAAGCAGCAGACGCGACACTCCAATGCAAAGGGGCCCAATAACCGCGTTAGACAAGGAGGGCCGTAATGAGCTTCATCTAATTACCGGGCCGCTGAAACGTGAGCCACTTGCTAACACCTGTATTATGCAGGCACTTGTCGCTGCGAGACTGCCGCCGACCGGTGGTAATGCCAATATTAGGAGCTTATTAACCTACGTGTTAAGCTGTTCAGCCTTACTTGTTTTTGTAAAATAATTTCATTGGTAACAAAGTTGATTTGTATTAATTTAAACAGAAACTACAGATACGATTTCATAACTAGGAAGTTAACCAACTTTATATCAAGCACAGTATTTTAATGGGAAACCAAACGCTGATTACAAGTAAACAAAATTTAAGCCAAGTTTCTTTCAAAATTGCAGAACTCTCAGATACAAAGCAACTTGAAGTAAACGCTGCTTCATAACTGCCGGCAATCACTTTCCCATTTAGAATTTAAACATTTACTCAAGCAGACGTGGAACATTATTCACGCTTCGCGAACAAAACGGCCTAAACGCTAAAACACAATTTATTAATTTGCAAAAAACGCGCGGGACGGCGTCACCTGTCACGCGCTGTGACGCGCCGTGACGGGGACTCCCCAAGAACAGACGTGATGAATTGTGGAAAATAAAAATTACGACGTAAACGGATAAAAGACGAAGGGGTGGAAACATGTTTAATTTTTAATCGACTCGACGGTCTTTGAGAATTTTTAATCTTGTTTCCTTACCTTTGGCTGTAGTTACCATTTTTTGTTACTTAAGAGTTTTGTTATTAAGTATTTTTGTTTTTTGGATTAGTTGCTTAAGCAACCGGGTTTTGCTCTAATTGCTTTTTGAACATTTCGTTCTAATAAAGTGTCATAACTATGTTCAAAATAAATTAAAAGAAAGCTAATAAGATAATCTAAGATAACCTAAGCTAATCTGGACGTTACTACAGGCTATTTCATTTTGGTACATACGTTTGTATAGAACAACGACAGAAAAATAATACAATTTCAAAATTGTAATTCCTAGCAGCCCTTCTCCATAACAAAACAAACGCAAAACTATTTCGCATGCAGCATTTCCCTTTAAAAACGACATGTCACGTGCGTGACATCGCGTCAAGCGACGCTCGTGCGACAGGTAACGTTTCCGCCAATTTTTACACACCATTTAAATTAAATTCAGGGACGCGGCGCACGTCGCGCTTAATTTAGGCAATTACAGATAAAACGCTTATCTCTTACTTATGTGGTTGCGTTGTACAACCTACGAATATGTTGCGGTAATGTCACTAGTAAATCTTGTTGGGAAGCGGTTTTTGATGAAGCGTTTTAGGCGCAAAAGGTCTTCATAGTTAGTAAAATTTACCTGAGGTCAATAATTCGGAAAAACTTCCAAAGCGTAGCAGTGGAAAGCCATAGGGTAGTTTCTCGATGGACGTGATCTGTGAGTGACCATTGCAACACATGCTTGTTACTTGCTACAATAACGGGCTTTATCCCTAGGCACGGTATACATCACCTCAGATCTCTTAGCATTGACCCAGTACTAAATGTACCTACATTCTAACAACATTTGAGAATATCAGTCGTGATATTTCTTTTGTTTATTTTTTCCAAATTAAAGCTAGGCCTAGCCAATAGCCGGCTCAGCAGAATGACAGACGAGAACAACAATTCGAGATTTATCACCAATCACGTAAAAGGGATAGTACCTATCACCTTGTAACCTTTATGTAAGTGAAAACTTTGTGCGGATCAGCAGTTAACTTATAAACAAACAAAGATATTTATAACGTCTGATAGCCCTTCATAAAGACCAGTTAATTTGGAAATTGATTCACTCAAGCTAACCTTAACCTTTTTAAAAGCTTTTTTTCACAATCTATTCAATAACCTTCTGTGAGGCAATAGGTGCGAGTTTAATTCCCGCATCTAATCCCGCTAGTAATGTTTGAAATAATAAGTAGAACCATGCATAATTTTAAAAGAATTTTGAACAAAAGTTTTTTACTTAATTCTTAATTCTTTATTGCACACAATACAATAAGTAGGAAAAAGACAGAAATAGAGGACGTGTACAAAGGCGAGCTTAATCCTAACCAGAGTTTTCTTCCAGCAAACCTTAGAGGCTAGAGAGAGGTAGAGGTAGAATAGGTATGTGTACATATAAAAGATATAGACTAACATGAATTATTATTATTATTTCAGCCTGCATCGTCCTACTGCAGGGCAATGGCCTCCCTATCCCCCTTCCACTCTTTACGGTCTTGGGCCCTTGAGGTCCAATTTTCGGCAAATGTATCGAGGTCATCCCGCCACCTCCGTCTGGGTCGGCCGCGGTGCCGCTTCCCGTTGTTAGGGCTCCACTCGGTTGTTGCTCTCGCCGAGAGTTCCTCAGACATACGGCACACGTGGCCGGTCCAGTCCCACTTGAGTCTAGCTGCTTTTTGGGAAACGTCAACAATTTGAGTTCTGGAGCGTAGTATGGTGTTACGAATGCGGTCGGTAAGTTTCACGCCGAGGATACTACGCTCCATTGCTCGTTGAACATGAATTGCCAAATGAAAATAATGGTAAGTACTAAAATACATAAAATACAAAAATGTATTTATGTATATACTAAAAATATATTTAACAATATTTCACAATTCACAGATACAGATAGTTCTCCTTCACGTTCCTCTTAAATATTGTTTCCATTTATTCATTTTTTATATTAATGTTACATAGAATTAAAATGTTTTCGATGTAATAAAGCTTAAAACAAACAAATTAAGATCTCTAGATCGTTCGCAACGGCCTGCAGATAGCTCAACTGTTTCATGGTATTTTGTACATTTTGTAAATTTATTGTTTATTTTTGGTAAATAAAGTTGTTAAAAAAAACAAGCATTTGAAGTGGTGAAAATCGATCAGATAGCCCCCCTGTTGTGTACTACCGCTATGGAGTAGGTACCCTGTATATTACCACACGTATAACACCACTCTTAGTCACTCTGTATATTATGACAACTATGTCATACACTACTAATCGTTTTATATTTTTAAACTAATGCTAAAAGTACAAGTAGAATTCCGTATGTTCATACTCGAAGCATATTCCAACTTACCCATAAATCTTGACATCTTCTCGCATGTACGTTTCCACAGGCAAAGCGCCAAAATGTGCAGATAAGTAACACCTAGCGTAAGTGTGGAGTCACATTACGGCGAGGCACTTAGTCACTGCGCTAGATACGACTCTATCGACGATAGGTGCCACTGGACTAGCCAAATAAATAAAACATCTTACTGAAAACTCTGGAGTCCAAGAAATGGATTAATCGTTTTATGCCTTTCACAGTTTATGGCTTTACTTAAGCTTTACGTCTTCTTCTTGTCGTGTCACTAGTTTCTTTCGAAACAGTGTGGTGAAAGGATTTTAAGTGCGCCTCAAGAGGCTCCTTTCGAGCGCTTACTTAAGTAACTTTTTTTGAATACAATTTTCTGAAAAACCAGAAACTTTGTAGTGAAATCATAACAAAGCATTGCCAAGCAATTCACCCACGGTATGAAAGTTCCCAACGATGCACTGCCCTGCGTCTATCAAATTGTGGCATAAAAGATGTTAAGCCTCATTTGCCTGTAATTCCACTGGCCCTTTAAATCGAAGCAGTAACGCTGCATGGTGGCAAAAATATGTGGTAGTACTTCCCCCGACGAGCCCTTCACAAAGAGCTCTTGGGCTTCTTGTGTCATCTTTTATAAGGTTAGGTAATCGTCGAGTATTTATGCTTGTGGGTATGCACCAAATGTCCTATACAATGAAACATACATACCTATGTACCTCTGACTACCACCCCCCCCCCCCCCTCCCCGAAGTCCTCAAAGAGTCTTGAGCTGTTCTTGGTTGTGAGAAATCTGAAGGGATATCTCCCGTGCCTGCTGATAACAGTCGTGTAGCTTCTGTTTATACTTGAAGGCTTTCTAAACTCACCATAAAACCGTTGCAAGAGCATACGAAATTCCATTAAAACACAATACCTAGTCCTTCAGTTAACCTTTACGATGTAATTTGGCAGTGGCGGGTCATTTGGCAGATGCAGGCTATACGCGTTACATTCAATGTCCCTACAACAGGTATGATGTGTCGGAGTGCGGCTTGGAGCTTGCCAAGTCTGCGGACGTTTCATAAAATAAAGTTTCGGTTGTAGTTTTTGTTCTGTTTGTTTTGATGTCATTTTTTTGATATTCGTAGACGGATTGCATCCGCGAATTCGATGCTTGAATCTAGATCAAGATAAAAATTGTTTTTTTAGGGTTCCGTATCCAAAGGGTAAAACGGGACCTGATAACTAAGAATCTGCTATCCGTCCGTCTGTCTATCTGTCACCAGGCTGTATCTCATGAACCGTGATAGTTAGACTGTTGAAATTTTCACAGATTTCTGTTGTCGCTATAACAATAAATACTAAAAAACAGAATAAATTAAATATTTATGAGGGCTCCCATACAACAAACGTGATAGGTACAAACAATAATTTTTTGCCGTTTTTATAGATAATGGTACAGAACCCTTTGTGCGCGAGTCTGACTCGCACTTGGCCGGTTTTATTTATACTTAGTGTTCCGACACTAAGTAAATAAAACCGGCCAAGTGCGTACTTACGCATTTTGTTTTTGTACCCTACTGGCAATAATTAAACTAAGTGCTTGCTAATATTTTATAGTATCAGCACTTTTTAGTTTAAATGTTTCATGTAAAATTGTCATCAAATAAATAAACTTCTTTCTAATGGCACAAGCAGATGACCTGGTGTTATGTAGCAAACATCACCTATAACAAAGTATTGCCTCGCAAGTCACAACCAATAAAATTGTGCTCTAAGATGCCCTGCCCTGCGTCCATCTACTAGAGGCATACAGATTTTAAGCCTCATGTGCCTGTAATTACACCGGCAACCACACCCTTCAGACCGAAACACAGCAACGCTGCTTGGCGGCAGGAAAAGGCGTACTTCCCCGGACGAGCCCTTCACAAAGAGCTCGAAAGAGATGGATTAGAGTTTGTTTATCCGTTTTGGTAGTTAAAAGCGTCGGTGGTGTAATGGTCAGCATAGTTGCCTTCCAAGCAGTTGATCCGGGTTCGATTCCCAGCCGACGCATATTTTTGCTTCCATTTTTTTATTTAATGCAATTTTATCCAGATTTTGGTAGCATCGGTCAATTTCGCAGACTATTCTTGACGTTTATTCGTCAAGTGTAGAATGTAGGGTCGGGCACCGGAGAGACAAAGAAAAGGTCTAATGAAAGAGGTCGTCGTAAGGTATCGGCGAGCCGGCCGGATCGGACGGTCGGGACACGATTGGCTATTAACGGCGGACAGTAAACGGCACCGGCAGATACCGGCCATCCGATTATACCGGTACGGTTAGGCTGGTGATGCACTGAAACCTTATTCGTTTCTGTCATATTTTATTTATTTATTTATATTATTTATACTTTAGGTTGAGGTAATTAAAAAAAAAACCACACAAAAGATGAATCATCCATATCAATTCATAATTAAATTCATATCCAAAAACATTTAATCGAATTTAGAACATACTGCTGTTTCGAAGTCGGATAAAATAAAAAAGGGTTTTATATTCGGTTATGGTTGCCCGGCCCAGTGGAAATCTTGTTTCCGAAGATTCTTGAGGAAGTCTAAGACCCTAAGACACCATGGTTGTGCAACTCAATCGCGCTACCAACGCTCAAGCAGAATTTAAATAAAATGAAATAAAAAATATTTATTGATAACTAAAGCAAACACATAAACAGCAGCATCAACGCGTGTACGGAATGTTATTTGGTGGTACGCTGGTTGCGCAACCACTAGGTAGTGTTTAGTTTCCAGGACGTCAACTCGGGTGTCTCTTTTAAAATAGAGGGATACTAAAATAACACAAAATCATCCCAAATTGGCAAGAGCTTATGTTGACAAATCACTTTGGAGCGTTGGTGGTGTACCTAATGTTCAGCATAGTGGCCTTCCAAGCAGTTTATCCGGGTTCTATTCCCGGCCAACCTTTTTTGCACTAAGCAGACTAGCTTCTTTTTATAACACTACAAGTTTTACAAAAAATATCTGTATTAGTTTGATTTTTGTATTGGTTTGTTCTCAGTGTGCTACTATTTTTGCTACCTTATTTTATGAGGATTATACGATCAGCTTCCACCTTGTCAACGTTCTTACACATACCCAGGTTGGACATAGTAACTATTACCATTTCACATCTATTGCTAAATAGCCTTTAGATTCTTCGCTGTAGAGTCTAAATTCCTTTAACAGGCGTGCCAAGGGGTTTGGAGAAATAAGGTGGAGTAGAGAATTGACTTACCCTAGATAAGGATGGTAATAGCCAATTTTTTTTCTCTCCCAAATTACGTTAGAGCGGTAACGGTTTTCTTGTTTACCTTTATTTTGTTTTTCTATTTTATGACGGGTGGGGTCAGGGGGCTTATTGGATTAAATAGGTATGGAGGATTATATTGATTGGGCAAATGTTTTTTTGATTACCCACCAATAATGATTTTTAGTCCCAGTACCTTAGTATCTTAAAAATACTTTTTTTATCATAGGGCACGTTGATGTCGTAGCTCACTTGCGGGTAGGTCAATGCTTTGTTTTAGGTGATGGTGGCCACTTTACATCGCCATCTGAAAAACAGGAAGTTCTAAATTTATTTGTTCACCGATGACTTCACTTGACTGCACTTGAGTGACCGTCCGATTTCGATGAGGTTTCCTCTGATGTGTAGAGAATGATATTGAGAAGTTCCTTTGAAGGTTCTTTACGTAAAATTAAATCTCTTGAAATGTGGATCAGGAAATATGGAGAAGATTTTCATTTTTGATGTCGTTTTTTCAAGTTTTGCCTCATTATTAATCCTTTACCACATTACCTGTCTGGACAAATATGTACCCTAAAAGCTTAGACTTAAAGTAGTTATTCCAAACCGAAACTTCTTCTCACCTTTCTTTCTTTTTTGAAAAATAACGCCTTTGAAAGAATCTTTCCTATCAAAGACTCTTAATTGTTTAAAAGCTGACAAGCGTCAGCCTTCAACTACAAGTATTTTGTTCAAATTTGTTCTAACTCAATCGAAAATTGGGTAAAAACTGAGCCTTTATACATCACTAGAATAAACGTGAATTCACGATGTCGTGCTACAAGTTTGCTCTAAAGTTTAGTATTTTTCCTGCCCCTTTCCAACACTTGAGCTTTTTATCAGCGGGCGCAATAAAACACTTCTAAAAAGCTTTCACCGTCATAACCTGGGATTGGCGAAAGCTTTCTTTTTATACAACTTGCTGATGGAACAAGCAGATGGCCCACCTGATGTTAAGTGGTAACCATCACCTATACACAGCATTGCCTCGTAAGCCACGCACAATAGGAACGTGCGCTACGATGCACTGTCCCTTCGTCCATCAACTTGAGGCATACAGATATTTAGCCCCAGGTGCCTGTAATTTCAACAGCAATCACACCCTTCACAACGAGACAGCAATGCTGCCCGGCGGCAGATATAGGCATGATGGTAGTACTTCCACATACAATGAGTTATATTTCTTTTAACCCAAAGAGCTTACGGTTATGCAAACAATATAAAATAATAATATTGGGTTGCTAATTTTTTGGATCAACATTTCCAGGTTGCGGCTGAATCGATTTAGATATAGTTCGAGTACTTTAAGTTCCTTTTTACAAGATAAGTTATTCATCAATTCCCGTTAATCACTGTGTGAAATAACGGGAATTGCTTCTTTAAAAACCAAGGCTTGAATCTAGGTATCCTAACGCCAACATTTTCATTCCACCTATCTCAGGAGTCGGAGCGTTGCCAAAGCGACCTGTCTTCTACCGCACGACACTCGCCAATTTATGCCGCGCCGGTCCACAAGTACCTATGTAGCTTTTGGGCATTGCATACAGTATTTCAATTCATTCTTCATAGAGTTTCGAAAGTCTTATTCTTGACCACCTAAATCAAGCACAGAAATACAAACAGCTGACGACTTTGATCCCCAGGCACGGAAAATATCTCTTAATACCTAGTATAGTACGCACAACGGATCTTAGTCCCACTGAACTTAGCTACAGCAAGCTGCGAATCGCTATTTTTGGGTCGAATTGGAAATAAGCGAAGGGGCCTAGGACATGACTTATCTACAATTATCATTAATCGAAATATTACCGAATAATTTCAATATTTTAATTGATTATCGTATTATGTATTTGCAATAGTGCCTGACTTCAGAGGGACTTAGATCCGCGTACTACTACCATTTGAGAGAAAAAAGGAATTGCTAGAACATCTGTTAATGGCTACATAGGTGCGTTTCCCCCGTGCAGTACAATATTTCACCCTCACCAGGTGAACGTAAATCACATGTCTAGACGAGCTTTATAGCTCTGCTGATACACGCACTATAATACAAATAGCGACTCTCAAACTTTTTCATTCATTTCAGGATATAAAACCTTTACCTCGAGTCTCGGTTTTCGCGAAAAAAACTCGGAATTGAGATATGCGTTAAGCGTGTTTTATGTATCCCTTTTGACAGATTTGTATGAGAATAAAAAATAATAGAATATGTTTTATTCGACTCTTAAACACGGGTAAAGCATAACATAAACAAAAAACAATAAAAACAGAGAAATAAACTGAAACAACAAACATAAGTAGGTGGTACATAAGAATAATAGAGCCAAGAACTACGAGAGATCTCTGCGATATTTATATTTACAAATCCCACCTAGACTCATAGCATTTGCAAAATTCAGGCCACACTCTCCTCATAAACATTGCGGTCACAAGGTGTTCCTTATAAAAATAGTGCTATTTATTAAAGGGTTTTTTGTGAGAGGCGTGCGGAACCAGCTATAGCAAGCAATGTATAAATGTTCTTATTTATTTTTGATACACACACATGATTGACACAAATCGCACATATAATCTTTATACAAAGACAGATGAGCTTAACCTTATGTACAGTTTTCTTCCATAGTTTGTTTATGTACTAGTATATATAAGAGTACCTTTTCACGCACTACTGCTTTATTGACTGGACTAATAACTGTTACAATACTTATATACTTTTTAAAGACATAATACAAAGACTATAGAGCCTAAATTACCTAATAATAGCCCTCACAGCTCAGTTGGTAGTAGCTCTGCCTTCTGCGCTGTGAGTGTAGGCCGTGGGTTCGATCCCCACCGAGAACAAACATATGTATTATGAACACACATTTTTATTCTCTGTCGGTGTGTTATATGTATGTATTTCCAAAAACAAGATATATCAGCTATTTGGTTCACATATTCAGGGAACCAAATAGCTGATATAATACTCATATACAGAGAGGTGCAAACGATCAAGAAAAGTCCCTAAGTCCTGTTAGTTTGTTTAAGTTATATTTTATGGATGTTAATCCGTAAGGTATTTATTGATATGGGTCATGGCATTATATTTTATATAATGTCAGGTTGCCTGAAATCAATGTATTATTATTATTATTATTATTATTATATTACAAGCTTTGCTTAGTTTGGGGCTAGATAGTGCTGTGTGGAAGGTTTTTTTTTATGCAACTTGCTGATGGTCCACGTCATGTTGACTGGTAACCATCACCTATATTAATCACAAAGCATTGCGACGTATGTCATTGAAAGTCCACTAATATTTTTTTTATTTTTAGGCTTACGGCGCAGAAGGCAGAGCTACTACCAACTGAGCTGTGAGCCCTGTCATTAGGTACTATACTCTATAGTCTTCGTATCATGGCTCCGTGTGCCCTGTTTAGTCCGGTCACGTCTCGCCGGCCAGATTCTGAGGTGTAGTTCTTTGATATGAAGTTTTCGAAAGGGGACCATATTGAAATCGTGGGGGAACTCCGCACGTGTTTTTGTTCAACCGGGAATTGATCGAAGGTTTTGTTCTTGATCTGTTTTTGATTTTTGATCAATATAATCCTACTATAACAAAGTCTCAAGTGACGTGCATGATGACGTACACATGATAATATAAAAATAATTGAAATGAAAAGTTTTCATCCCTATCGCTTTAGTGGTTAGGGCGTGACTAAGCCACAAACATCCATACATCCAAACTCTCGCATGTATATGTTAAAAAGTAGGATAAGACAGCATAGGATGAGTAGTAAGAGATTAATTCGACAAGTAAAGTAAAGTTTTGTCCGAGTTGAGACGTCATATAATTTGTCAAGCTTTTCCAAGGTCCTTGATAAAAGAATTGTGAGCATTGGAATAAGACTTTGCTAAGGGGGATGAAAAACATTTTCACCTGTCAAGTTAACCCGAGCAAGATAAAGAGACCAGTTAACGGAGCTTATCTGCGATCTTGCGTCTTAATTTATTCGTGTAACATCTCGTCTGAGATTAAAAATGTTAATTCAGGAATTATTCGGAGTAATTTATTCAACTTCCCTCGGGAGTGTACCTTCGAGGTAGTGTATCTACAGGGGGAGTCAATTTACTCGTAGTCCACTAGTTTTATTATAATGTATCTGTATACCTAAGAATGAAAGATGATATGAGTAAGAAAGGTGTGAGCACTGAGATGACGTATGATAGAGGAGAGTGGAAGAAGAAAACCTGTTGTGCCGACCCCACTTAGCGTGGGATAAGGGCAGGAAGATGATGATGATCTGTATAAGAATTACAAATTATAATAATGGTGCCACTTACTTGCTATTCACGAAAGTCAACTTAAAGTGAAAAGGTATTTATTGAATTGAATCAAACGCATCACTTTGAAACGACTTCAAGCTAGGCGAATCTATGTGCCAGTTCCACATGACCAAGTTGAAAAAAACAGGCAACCAATAGCGTAAAAAAAATCACCGCCTCAGTTAGCGAAAACAAGTGAATTTAATGATTGCTTCTTAATCAATTCAGTAAATCATTGCGGTGTTCTTTCCTCAATAGGACTTGGAAACCAAGGGTTTTACCATCTGTTTTGAATCCAGCCATCACCCTGTATACGAGAGCGCGTCTACACTGATATCTTAATAAATCTAGCAGATAGTCTAATGCGATGCTAAATAATGCCAGTTCAATTCATTGCTACCCCTTCAGAGACACCTGCGCCATCTGGTGAATTAAACATCATGATTTCAGATGTCGCTGCAGATATTTTCTGCATATCCTGCATTTTAGATTAGATTAGATTTTTTTAGAGTAGTAGAGCTCTTCGGGTCGCCGGGAAAGTTCTACCACCATGACTATTTCTACCGCCAAGCAGCGTTGCTGTGTTTCGGTTTGAAGGTATGTAGTTGCTGTGAAATAACAGGCACATGAGGGTTAACACCTGAATGCCTCAGGTTGGACGCAGTGCACCGTAGGACACGTTCATATCGTGCGTGACTTGCGAGGAAATGCCTTGTTATAGATGATGGTAAGCACTCAAAATCTGGTGGGTCATCTGCATGTTTCATCTGCAAGAAGTGTAAACAGAAAACCGTCTATAGCTTTGAGCATATTTTACCTTCATACCTTTATAATTAAGCATGAAAATCTCATTGAGAAACAAGATTATACTTTTCAGGTGCATAAATCTAAAGACAGTAAAAAATTACATCATGTTATACCATTAACTATGTATTTTTTTATTCTCCTTAGAGCTGATTTCACCATACTCTGTTAGATTAACAAAGGATTAAAGGACCGTTAAATATGTCAAAATGTACGCATTTGACAACTAAGGTTAGATTTAACGGCCTGTCAATCCTTGATTAGTAACTAACAGAGCATGGTGAAATCAGCTCTTAGTATAGTTAAAATAAGCTCTTAGCTTTAAACTGTCTACCGTGCCTGGGGACTATAGCTTTGAACTTATTTTTTTCTATATTATCTTCTAACCGACCTCTGACTAGCAAGGGGTCAAGTCTTGGTTCCAAGATTTCAAAACGGATGTTAAGTAGGTACTTAGTAAGACTATTTAATTATTCTTTTTTTAACAAACCACCTTCCTTATTAAAAACACTGTACCAAATCAAAAGTTCAAACCACGTCCACGCTCCAGCAAAGCCTACATTTATCACGAAATCAAAATGAACTACCAACATCAGGTGCCAGAGCCACTGGGAATATTTTAACACTGGACCCTCCGCAATCATTTTATTTTCATACGGTCTCAAAGGCCCCGAAGGTCTACCTTCGTGATTTGCCATTCAAAGCGGAACGTGACAGCGCATCAGGTATTGGGATCCCGTGACCGTAGGGTTGAGATAATACTGTTGACAGATAGTGGGGACTCGATTGGGAGAATCAATTTGTTTTATAGGGTTTCTTGTGTTTTCTTTAGGGAATTTAGTTAGACTATACAAATGTTAATATGAAAAACGCTCGCTACGTAAAAAAAATGTAAGTTACATTAGATGAAACTGAGCAAACATGTACAGCAATAGTATGCTAAAAGCACGGTAGATATCCCCTCAGATCTCTTAAGTACCAAGAACCCACTCAAGATTCTTTGAGGATGTCTAATAGGGTAGTCAGAGGTTCGTTCAAATATGACATATTCACATGTATATAGTCATAGCCATAGTCAATGCCATTTACTCAATTGAATCACAGGGATAATTCATGTATTCGTTTGTAAACAAAGATTATTTTTGCATAAAACTCACTTTGAAACTTCGTAAACGAGCCGAATCTATAGGTGTCAGTTCCACGCAGCCAAGCATATAAAGACCTGCCCAAGCAAAGTTAAAGTTAAAAGGTATTTAGTGGAATCGCAAGGATCACTTTAAAACGTCTCAAACGAGCTGAATTTAGGTTCCAGTTTAGTTTAGTTAGTTCCAGAAAAACAGGCAACAAACTTACGGCTTGGTTCCTACCGTTCTTTTGTATGATCCTTGTTACAATATAACAGAAAATACAATAGTAATTGAAGTTGCAGTGTGAAGCCAATCGAATTCAGTGAGGCGTAGGCGTAACAGAAACAGGTAGAGGCAATCAAATTCATAAGACAGCTCACGCTACGCTTCAAACTAATAATACCTAGAAGCATAATCCAATGCGACACGTTTTCTCCATGTAATTTACACTTCTCCGTAGTGTGCATAAACATCGAACCACCCGCAGAATTTATCCCGCGGTATTCAAACGCACAAAAGTAAATAGATCAGGTTGAGGGGGCGAAAACTATTCCCAGCCTCGGCACTAAAACAGCAATAACGGGCTCGTACATCACACGGTCAGGTGACTGATTCACTGGCCGCCGCACAATGACTCCCTGACAAATGGTAATGGCTGGGCCCAACGCATTGATGCACCTCGCCGACCTGCAAATCGGCCGCTAAATACGCAGATGGATATCATAAAAATCATGCGATCAGTCTGTCTCTGCTTACGAAATAGTAACTTTAAAACACTTTTCAAAAATGTCATTTATCATTCGATTGGCACCACACTGGAGCTTCAATATTATATTATTACATTGTAACATGGATCACACTAAAGAACGATATGGACCAAGCCATAAGTTCTTGTTGCCTGTTATTCTAGGCTTGGTCTGTGGAACTGGCTCCTAGTTTCACCTAGTTTTAAGACGTTGCAAAGTGATCCTTGTGATTCAAACTGAATAAATATTTACTTTGACTTCTTACGAAAAAGTAACTTTGAAACATTTTTCAAAGATGTCATGAATAGTAAATCAGCAGATTAAAATAACAGAAACTTAGAAGTTTATATTTATTCTAAATATAATCATAATCATTCATTAATTTTTCATGTTGTTAAAATACGTCTAAGGGGTTAATAAAATGTCCAGGACATGAGCCCCTTTGGGGCATTGCAATGGTTTTGATGCGTTTAGGTAATGAGAATGTATCTTAAATTCGGTTCAAACACGCACAGTTTCACAAACTCCCGAATCCCTTTTTATCTATAAAATTGTGTCAAATTCTCTAAAAGTAGTTAAGCCAAGGTAAAGTGCTGAAACAGTGCGAAAGTCCAAATTTCAGTTCCTCCAGGATCGTGTTAACTGGCAGACAATGCAAACTGCCGTCAAGGTGGACTAACTTTGCGAATGGAATGATAATAAAAGGGATGGGAAATGTGCCTTTTATTTTATCGATACAAATCTTCTATTTCTTAAATTTAAGAGATTAGCTCTTGTCGGGGTTTTGTGATCAGCGAATCAGTAAATTATTAACAAGTCACTAATCATAAGTCGTATCCACGTCATTTCAACGACCTCAACGATCGACTGTAATACCCAGGCACGATAGATATCCCCTAAGATATCTTAGTTCCAAGTGCCAATTCAAAATTCTTTGAGGAGGTCTGAAAGAGCTACTTCCAAATTTGACTTTTGGCACTTACTCACATTTTGCAGTAGTTGGTATTCTATTTAGTACCAACAACGTATTGGTAAGCGTAAAGCAACGTAATTGTACATTTTGCCTGCCTACCAATCATCTGTCAAAATTTGCACGCCGAATAAATTACCGATTATTAAATGATCGAGTGAGCGAAGCGATCGAAGATGTTAGTTTCAACTTGGGCGATTTGGCATTTTATGTATGTATGTATGTATGTAGGTATGTTTGTCTGGCCATAACTTTCGGACCGTTGATCCGATCTGCATGAAATTTGATAAGTCGATAGCTTGTACTTGAGAAATTTACTGGTAAGTATATGTGTCAAATCGAATGAAGGGTAATTAAGATATGGGGTTTTTTAAGGGGGCAAAAATAAAAAAGTTACATAAAAAAATCAAGTTAGATGTCATATGAAAGGGCTGTGTTTGGACATTCCAAAACAATTTTTACTATTTTTCTGAGACGCTCGGTTTTTGAGATACAACAAAAAAGTTAAATTAAGATAACCAGCGTTAAAAGTTAAATTTTCTTGAACGAAAAGGGTTTCCTACTGGTCGGCCAGTTCCTTTGCTTTTTCTTATTATTTTTTTCTTGAAATAAATTAAGGAGGTACTCAGTTCTCATAAAATGGTGACAATGACCATGTCTGATGATGGAGCCAAGGTCTGTTCAACGGAACTCTTCAATAAATAGGCCAATGGAGTTGGAACTTGGTGACCGTACCAAGTTAGTATGCGTTAGTCAGAAAAAAGTCCAAACATAATATTTGGACTTGCCTCTGAATACCATCTACTCAAAGTTTTGGTGCGTTCGTCGGGTCGCATCACGAGATCTCAGTTCGAGGCGAACCACTAGTGGTATACAAGGGGCAATTGAATTTAAAAAAAACACAGACGCCCCTCAGATCTTCTAGCACTAAGTGCCAACTCAGGATTAATGTATAACGAATGTATCGATACTTATTCTCAATCATCGATATCGATACTATGTTCCATCATTCCTTCCTTAGTAGGGAAGCAGGAAAGTGAATTCCTTTCACCTGATAGAACGGTTATTAGCCGATTCGATGTCCATTCCGATCCTAATAGAGGTATAATAAAAGCGCCATCTTACTTTTTCGTTTATTTGCAGGGGAGGTGGAAATAAAGTTTTCTTATTCAATTTTCGTCTCGTTGCGATTGCGTTGTCTATTTTGTTCGTATTTTTGGATTTCATAGTTTTTCGCTTTTGAGGAAATAAGTGAATTGCTTAATTTGTTGCTTATTTTAGCTTGTTTTGGTGTACCAAGGTTTTTTTGAAAATTTACCACCTGTATCACTCTCATAGCTGAATCACACACATAGGCAATCTTCTCGTGGGACGTTACAGGAATAGGTATATAATTTTTATACATAATTTTTTTTTAATTTGCTAATAGCTAGATGTTTGACTACCATTGCTATAAACATATGCCCTTGTAGCAAGTAAGTACCTATTTATAGGTAGTGAGAGCACTGCTAGTCTAGTAGTAGCAACGCCTAAGGTCACGAGTTCGAATCAAATCATGTACTTGGTGAATTTTTTTATTTGAATGATTTCAGTACATCCTAGCTTTCAAATGCTGAAATTTAGTTTGAATTAACATTACATATTCCTGTAACGCATCGTACAAGAAAAGATGTCGATTAAACTAAACGTACTTTTGATCGATCTTCCTTCTCCCTCTAACTTTTTTACTACGCGGCTCGCTAAGGGTCGCTGTGAATACAGCATGCATCAGCATAGTGCGTACAAAAACAAGTGTATTTATAAATCAAGGAGCGACAACAGGATAAATATAAAGCTTAAAATAAAGAACTCGTAACACGAAAAGAAGAAGAAGCTTAAAATATAAAAATTATGGCAGAAATTATTTTGCAGAAAACGCTAATAAAGAAAATAAGGTTACATCCACCATCCAAACATCTATGTTTGTGGTAAATGAATCAATCACAATTTGTACCTTAGCTAATACCTATTCCTGCCAGCATCCCATAGAAAACGCGCTCTTGGCTTAGCCAGTACTGAAGCACGCGTTTAAATGGAAAACAACCCTTAAGAGCCCTTTAATGACAGGAAAATTGAAAGTTTTCGTAGAAAAGGCAAAAAGTTGGACATTTTGAGCAACTGTCGTAAAAAGCGTTCCTGATAATGTGCAAATAATGTTATCTTAAGGTGAGAAGGACTTGTTTTCGTGATGTTCTTTCTAAAATTATAAAAATACAAGGAATCAAAGACGTAGGCCAAATGTAATGTTTGGACGATCCTCTGATTCTGATCCCTCCTGTCTATACATTAATGAATGAATCTTTGAAAAGAAATATGATGTCTACCGTGTCCTAAATCAGTTGTGATCAAACATATTTATTTTTTCCGGAGTCTAATGTAAGCCGATTCGAGTGGTGTGGAATCAGTGGGCTGAATGGTCGATAGAGCGAAGGTCAAACCAACGCATTCAGCCTGCGTCCGCGGCGGCAGGCACGGGGCGACCTGTACCCCAAGTATGAGTTTTGCTAACCATATTTGGTTTTCCGTTTTACGTTTTTGTTCCGTATCCATTGCGGGTTTTGTAAAGTTCAATATCGGTATCCCTATCGCGTCTTCATACAAAACCCGCAATGAACACGGAACAAAAACGTAAAACCAAAAACCAAATATGGTAAGCAAAACTCATACTTGGGGTACAGTTCGTTACAATGATTTTGTACGTATTTGTTCACACCTGTGGTAACGCGGCACGTTCTATCACACTACCTACAAAACCCTGATCGTCACCGTGCACGCCGAATCGGACGCAGATTGAACGCGTTGCATTCAATCTGCATATTCAAAAGTAGTAACGCTCTTCGTGAAGGGCTCGTCCGGGGAAGTACTACCACCATGCCTGAAAAGTGTGGTTGCCAGTGAAATTACAGGCAGGCTTAACATCTGTATGCCTCAAGTTTATAGACGCAGGGCAGTCCATCGGCTTGCTCTATCAGCAAGTATATGAAAAAATAGCAGAGCTTAAGGTAGAGGTGAGGCCGGTTATTGGAATTCATAAATCACACACCATTATCCAATATTGCACGTTCCAACGAGTTGTTTAACAAATATTTCGTGTGTTACTCGCACGTCTAGTTCGCGAGTGTGGTGCAAGTCAAGAACTTATTTATCTGTAGCATATTTCCTAAAGTCGTAGTATTTCAACCCCCTCATTACGTCCACCATCAGCCAGAATAGGTCCACTTTTGGACATAGGTAGGCATCTCCATATTTGGAGCGAGTTTGCCGTAGTCACCGCTTTTGGCAGGATTGGTAGCCGGAGAGAGTTTCTTCACTCTTGGCGCAGAGTTGATGTTAAGTACTCAGGAGATGCTGCTTCTCATCCACTTAGTAATTAACATTAACATAAATATGTCGTTGGTGTTTCGACACACCGAAAGATACATTTCACTGGAGTAAATTAAAATGTTAAAGTAAGATGTATATACTAACAGGCGTGTACAGCAAAATATTTTGTGTGTTGTGTAATTATGCCATCTCTCAAAAACGAATTAGAGAAATTGCATAATTTTACATTACAAATTATTATTACAAATCCAAATCATCGTTTAAAAATACAACCAGCAGATACACCAGCAACAGTTCGAAAGTTATGCGTTAAAATTGACCAAGATACGTCTTTTATAGACCACTACTTAGGTTGGCTGCTAGAAAATGCTTGAGCAGCCCTCCTATTGTGCTTTAACTTTGTGATTTGTGCAAAAAAGAATAAATAACATAAATTTTCGCTCGCTAACTCAATTACCTCGCTCGTCTCCCCTACCTTGGCCCACGTCCAACACGAGCGTGCAATAGATCAAATGCACCTGTAATATTAACGCTCACTATCAGGCACAGATGGCGACACTGGCGCGTGGAAACAAAAAGTATTTGTCAAAAATGCTCTCCCCTTCTCGTGTTGAATGATTTTTTCATGCGTTCGGGCGTCGAACGATTATTTGATGGTAATGTCGTAGGCTGTAGGTATCTGTGTGTTATGGAAGCGAGAAGTGCGTGTTCGATAATCTTCATCGAGTCAATAGTTATTTTCAAATAGTGTGGTGAACACTGCATACTGTTTTAGAACTTTTTAGATTCTACGACATGCCGGTGTCCTCACGATGTTTTCCATCACTGTTTGAGAGTACTGACACTGTACACATACATATTTGAACAGAAAAACCCATTGGTGCACAACCGGTTTTGAACCCACGACCATAGGATCGGAAGGTGAGGCCGGTACCACTTAACCACCAGTGCTCTCATACAGATCAATCTACACAAAGCCAAAGAAAATTAATGATAACCACTAGGACATAAAAGTGAGCAGTGAATAGCCTGATGTGTATCCTTGTGTCCTACCTGATGTGTACCTACCACAGGTACAAAAGGTAGAAATATACACATTTCTAACTTTTATTCAGCTGAACCAATTTAGGTTCTGAGGCCAGTTCCACACGACTAAGCCTAGAATTACAAAAAAATATAGATATGTATCATACTGGTGTCGAATTTGTTGTCACAACTAATAACAAATTTAAAGAATCTAATATGAAAGATCTTATCCTTGTAACGCTAAAGTCCAAATCAGCATACCACCTTAGACTGACATTCCTAAAATTTGTATTTTACTATTCAATTGCGGGTATATTTACATCAAATAAGCATGGAGGTGATACTTAGTCTAAGCAAATAAGGCAGCAATTGACGTGATAACTAAATACGCGTAACAATGTGAAATTATCCTAAACTAACTTTATTTGACAGCACTTAATATGTTGCTGTATATTTATTATTGATCAATAAAACACGAGGACGGCAATATTTTCAGCCCTACCTATTTTAATGCAACAACCTGAATCGACGTATCGTTTCCCATAGTACAAGCTTTGCTTAGTTTGGGTAACATGGGACTAGATAGTGCTGGGTGGAACGTCCACCAATATTTATTTATTTAAAACTTAGTCACTGAATTTACTATCGTTGATATGTTTATTAGGACAGTAAAATGAATGATAGACAGACTTTTATATCTTTAATAGGGCAAAACAAGAGATAGATTGAATATTGGGAACGGCCGTTACTCTCAAACGGTGAAGGAAAACGTCGTGAGGACCGGCATGTCGTAGAACCTAAAAAGTTCTATAACATGCATCAAGTGCTCAAAAGGAGCCTCTTGAGGCGCACTTAAAATCTTTCACCACACTGTTTCCAAAGAAGCTAGTGACACGACAAGAGAGAGAGGGAACGGCCGTTAAGGGATGATCAAGCAAACTACGCCAAAGAACGTTTGATACTTACTTTTTAATAGTAACCTCTTTACTAACGGAGCAAAGGATGGAGAGATTACAAAGAGGTAGCAGTAATAAACCCGTGCATTATCACCTCCGCTCAAAGCAACAGACAGGGATGTACCTAATCTCACTCGCGTTTTGCTATCTCTTGCACAAAATGCTACCAATTATGCTCTACTTGGTGTAATACAAGTAATTTCTATCATCTGTGGCAAGATCCCAAACGAAGCGATAGTTTTTTTTTTTTGACTAATTGTGACGTGATCAAAACTTTTCTTAACAATAAAAAATCTGTTCTGCTGTTTGAAGATGAATGAAACTCTTTTTCTAATTGATGAAAGAGGTTTAAAATAGTAGTTTTTTTTTACTATTTACGCTTGGTAAAGTATATTTTTCCATTAACAATTTAATGCATTCACTAATTTGAACTTTGATTAGGTAGAAAAATTACTTAGCGTTATTTTATCTTGCTGCATACATTTTTATGGTGAGACAAAAGTCCTGGCACACTAAGCGATCATGTTTCACTGTCCTCACAATAATGATGAATAGCAGAATGTTCCAAGCCCAACACTGACGCTCAGATACTAGAATATTTTTTATCGCTCTAGATTCAATAATTAGCCCGCGAAGAAGGTTTTTAGAGATTTCTAGGGGTAAGAGTTTAACTTGTCCCAATTTATTATCATCTTCTTGAATAATAGTATTTTTATTTGTAACGTTTTTTATTTATCCCAAAAGTGTTGAATCTTTGAGTAATTCCTTAAATGTAGTAAACCATAGAAAACTAATTAAAAAAATTGTTGAAGCATTATTATTATCTATATTACTTGCTGCGTAATAATATATACCTACTGTGATAAATTGTAAAATAGAAGCCTAAAACTAAAACCACAGCTTGTTACCTACTGTTTTAAGAAGTATTTGTGTTCGTATTGATATGTAGGTATTAGATCGTTGTATTAATAAACATTGTCGTATTTTGTCTTAGAACAATCGAATATCTCTACTACATACTTTGCTAGCATTGTTATTTTGTTTCTATCTCGGCTTTTAGCACCATGAACTTATTTTTATTAAAGATACTACCTACCTACCTACAAAACAGGATATTTATTCTACGTTACAGTTAGTGTTCACAGATTGTTTACCTAATATTTGCCACACTTATTAAATTTCATAGTTAAATAACAATTTGTACTTACTATGTAAACCAACTTATTAGTGTAGTGACTTAGAAAAGTTTGTAAACATTTTTGTAGCATTTTTACCTACGGCTTCAATAAATAAGCTTTTTACTTCCTGTACAATAAAAAAAAATTGTCAGAAGGAAGAAATATAAGTAAGTAGAGCACGCAGTCAGCCGTACCGCGCAGTACTATTTACCACAATGGAACTCCTTTTTCGGTCCTTTGTGGTTTTTCCTTTGATTAACTTTGATCTAGGTGAGTGCTCTGCACCTCTGACTACACCGATACGTGCTAATGGATTGAGGCACAAAGCCGTCTGTGCGGGGCTTTTACCTGAGTGAGTTCTTTGATTACTTCCTTAATCCGATGATAAGATAGATAGATGTGTCATACTTATTATTGATCGAGTGAGCGAAGCGAACGAAGATCTTAGTTTCAACTTGGGCGATTTGGCATTTTATGTATGTATATATGTATGTATGTATGTATGTATGTATGTTTGTCTGGCGATAACTTTAGAACCGTTGATCCGATCTGCATGAAATTTGATATGTCGATAGCTTGTACTTGAGAAATTTACTGGTAAGTATATGAGTAAAATCGGATGGAGGGTTTTTGAGATAAGGGGTTTTTTAAGAGGGTAAAAATAAAAAAAGTGACATAAAAAAATCAAATTACATGTCATATGAAAGGGCTTTGTTTGGACATTCCAAAACAATTTTTACTTTTTTTTTGGGACGCTCGGTTTTTGAGATACAACAAAAAAGTTAAATTAAGCTAACCAGCGATCCAAGAGCTCCCATCTCTAAGAGTTTCGTTGGCATCAAGGTTTTTCTACTGGTCGGCCAGTTACTTTGCTTTTTCTTATTTTTTTTTCTTGAAATATTTTAAGGTGGTACCATGTTCTCATAAAATGGTGACAACGACCAGGTCTGATGATGGAGCCAAGGTCTGTTCAACGGAACTCTTGAATAAATAGGCCAATAGAGTTGAAACTTGGTTACCGTACCAAGTTAGTAGGCGGTAGTCAGAAAAAAGTCCAAGCATAATGTTTGGACTTGCCTCTGACTACCACCTACTCAAAGTTTAGGTGCGTTCGTCGGGTCGCATCACGAGATCTCAGTTCGGGGCGAACTACTAGTTATAATAGGTAAATACTTTTGTAAATACTCAAAACTTACCACTAATACTATGTACTAGGTATGTACCTACAGTCGCTGGTAAAATTACTCTTTTTATGGCGTGATGTACATGTACTCTGCAAGCCTGAGGTTTCAGCATAGTCAAAAGGCTTGCAATGCTCTGTGGGTCCAATTCAATAACGCTTTTAGGACGCTCTGTTGCAACTCCCGCGCTTCCGTAGTGCGTGAGGCATGCTCGCCAATGCGCGCATTGGCGTCACTACAGTTCTCACAGAGAATGAAATCGGTTTACGATGCTATGTTTTTACTAACACTGTGGACTCTTGTCTGTTTTTCATAATAAAAAACTTTTGAATTTGAATAATCTCTGCAACAGTCTAATTATATTTTGCCTGTTACTACTTAAAGACGATAATTATAATTTGAATGAGATTCACTTCGAGGCATACATCTATCCTAGGTATTTTTTTTTGTGCACCATTACAAAATAATACCTAATCATAATTATATGACACCATTACAAGCATACGTGGTTATAAAAAATATAACTTCACGTCGAATCAAAAGCCTAGTTGTAGTAGCTATGTTGATTCGCTATCTTATCCGCTATTTATTGCATAGGATCAGTCAACAAGACATGCTCTTGGTAGGTTCAGATTAGAGTGGGGGTTGCTTATTTACGGAAATTTAAACAGGAATGAGAGCCCTCATGGGATGGAAAGTCCTTGTTATCGGTGTAGGTGGTAGCGTAGGTGCCGCCGTCGAGGCTAATACTGAAATGAACCACGGAGCTTCGTCTTGAGTACCGGGGTTCTCCAAATCACCACCTGCTTGAACACTCCTCCATCCTCCTCGCCATCCTCGCTCTCGAAACTGAAAAACATTAATATATCGTTATATTCCGACGACATTTGAAAATAAGTGAAGATGATTTACCCGTAATTGAATGGACCGGTACCGATGTTGTCTAATTCTTGGCGGAGGATTTTGGCATTATTTGAGTCGCATTATTGGAGGGGCAGAGCGACGGCCGCATCCACGAACAGAGCGAATACGATGAACTGTTATACAAACATAAATTTTAAGCTTGCTTTTAATTGAGCTGTGAACTAATATTCAATGCTACGAGGGTTATTATGATGGGATATTAATAATTTTAGTTATTTCGATACAAAAATATTATTTCCCTTGTGTTCCCATAGGGTTGTGTACTTTCTCCAACGTTATTTAATGCCGCAATAAGTATGCGATACCCGACACATTATAATCTGAGAGCATCAAACGGGTATTTAAAACTCAATTTATATTCCAGCGAATTGGTGACCTATTGGATTTTTTCTCTCATATTTATTAGACAGGTAGATACGACATCCATAATTATGTGGTAATTCAAATGTCAAGGTTAGACATCGGTCGTTCGAATTCATCGCACGAGGTTGCCTTGTGTTTTGTATTGAAATTTAAGACCTTTTTAGAACACCCTATCACCGTGGCTTACGACATTCCAGAAATTCCATGTTTCGAGAGCTGATCGCCGAGTGTCAGAATATTTTGTATAACTTTACAAAATATCATGTTTGCAACATCATTTCTATGATGATGGAAGTACATCGTTTTTTGGTTTGGATAGAATACGCCCTGCCCGTTATAAACTGTATTTCGCAGTGTTTTCCTATCTTCCAAATACTGTAAGTATTAGATATTGCTTGCATGTCGATTTGAAGAAATTTATTGACTTAACTAGTGGTCAAACACAGGCTATAATGCAATAAGAGTAGTAGAGCTCTTCGTGTGTGGCTCGTCCGGTGAAGTACTACCACCACGCCTTCTTCTGCCGCCAAGCAGCAACGCTGTGTTGGAAGAGTGTGGTTGCCGTCTCAGACGAAGTGGCCCGGTTAAGTAAATCCGGGCCTACCGCCGTGGCGAGATGGTGAATGCAAACGCGACCCCATCTCGCCATAGGTACCTTTGCGGAGGATGGCTCAAGGGGGGGTTTTTAGTGGGTTCGAGCCCCACATACCCCCTTTCGTCACCCCCATGGCGGAAGGGAAATGTAAAGGCATTTTCCCCCCTTAAAAAAAAAAAAAGGTTCACAACCGGTTTTGAACCCCCGACCTTATGATCGGAAGGCGGGGCTTCTACCATTAGGGCACCAGTGCTCTCATCAACTATATTAAGCTTTTAATATACTATGAATCTGGGACTTCTGGCTAAGAGAACGCTTTCAATATACTTGAAAATGGTCAATATATTTGCATAAGCTGACATTTTATTTAAGACTAGCGGCCTGTCCCAGCTTCGCATGGGTGGTCATGACTTTTTTGAAGATTTTAGGATAAACTTAGACCGTGGGTTCGAGCTTAGCGTCTACTTATTTCATACATTTGCACGACCTTCTCCTTGAGTGAGTGAAATCGCACCCCGTGCGTGACCCGTAGACCCGTTAACATTTTTAATTTCGTCATATCTTTTGAATGGAATGTTCGATTTGAAAAATTTAAATAGTAATCTATAGGTATTGAAATCGCCTTAAATATGAAATGATTTATTTGGATAAGGATGAATAGCAAGGTACAAATAAAGACCCTTATCTAGCGGCGGCATTTCAATTAAATTTTTATAATAAAAGAACACTTATTGTGACATAACTATAATAGTTAGACATATGCTGTCGCGACATTTTTTGTAGATGATGTGTTCTACAAAATCGTAGTACATTATTTTGTTCTATCATCAATAGTTTTCGCAGCGCACGCGATGTAAGGTTTTGGTTTTCCACCTTGGGTTACATTTTTGGAGTTTTAGTAAGGATCCCTGATTTTTTTGAAAATATAATATAGCCTATGTTACTCAGGAATAATGTAGCATTCTAATGGTGAAAGAATTTTTGAAATCGGACCAGTACTTTTGGAGCCTATTCGTTACATACAAAACAACAAAACAACAAAAATACAAATCTTTCCTCTTTATAATATTAGTGTAGATTAGTGTAGATGTAGACTACGCCTTTGTTGATTTATCAACGATAGTTACGTTTTCGCACAAGAGACAGTATAGTTTAAGAGTAGTACAGCTCTTTGTGAAGGGCTCGTCCGGGGAAGTACTAACACCACGCCTTTTTCAGAGTGTGGTCGCCGGTGACATTACAAGCACATGAGGCATACAGATATGCCTCGAGTTGATGGACGAAGAGCAGTACATCGTAGGGCGAGTTCCTATCGTGCGTGACTTACGAGGCAATACTTTGTTATAATGAAGAGGTTAACACTTAACATCAGTTGGGGCACCTGCTTATTCCATCAACTACATTTAAAACTGTACTATTGTCTGTTTTCTCTCTAATAAATTATATCTATGCATTAGATTTTTTTTTTTTTTTTTTTTTATACCATGAGCTAATGGAACAAGCAGATGGCCCACCTGTTGTTAAGTGGTAACCATCACCTATAACAAAGCATTGCCTCGTAAGTCACGCACGATACGAACGTGCCCTACGATGCACTGCCCTGCGTCCATCAACTTGAGGCATACAGATGTTAAGCCTCATGTGCCTGTAATTACACCGGCAACCACACTCTTCAAACAGAAACACAGCAACGCTGCTTGGCGGCAGAAAAAGGCGTGGTGGTAGTACTTCCCCGGACGAGCCCTTCACAAAGAGCTCTACTACTCTTAAACTACTCTTACTACTCTTAGATAATATTAGTTTGAAACGTATCGTGTGCTGTCTTTTGAATGTGATTACCTCTAGCTGTTTCTGTTATGCATAAACGCCTCACTTAATTCGATTGGCACCACACTGGAACATTAATGCTATACCATATTATATTTTAACAAGGATCATACAAAAGAACGGTAGGAACCAAGCCGTAAGTTTGTTGCCTGTTCTGCTAGGCTTGGTCGCGTGGAACTGGCACCTTGATTCGCCTAGCTTTACGACGTTTCAAAGTGATCCTTGTGTCTTAATTGAATAAAGATCCTTTGACTTTTCTTTCGTTTCATAATCTAGGTGCCCCGCGAACAAGCCTAAAAGAACAGACAGCCACAAGGGCCCAACTTCGTTGACCGGCTAGAAGTATCCAAACAAGCTACAGCGGTTTAGATCGAGTTCAATTAGCTATCTGTTGGTAAGATTAAGTGTTGGCAACCTTGACATTCACTTTCCACGACGATTGAAGATGACTCCATATTCACGAACTCAAACCTGCTTCCATGTTTAATGACTCTATATACGATATGGTTTTTTTGAAGAGACCTACAGACGGAAATATTAGCTACCTGATGTGGAGTGGCTGCCTCTGTATACAAATTTCTTTGTCTGCTGTACTGTGACTGAAATTGATGTCGTCTACTACCTACTACAGAAGCGATTTAGATACAAGGTAGTAGAAGAGTAGTAGAGCTCTCTGTGAAAGGCTCGTCCGGGGATCTTTCCCCGGACGAGCTGCCATCATGATTTTGAGGAAATATGTTCAAAAACTATTTGAGAAAATGGTTAGTCTCGAATGCATTTTATAACTTAAACGAATATTATGAACGATAAAATTGGAAGCTCTATAATATTTACCTCTTGGTTTCTTGTAGGTCATATACTTGCAAGAAATTAGGAGTACCTATTAGTGGGTATTAAAATGTTTTAGTTGGTTCTTGGGTGAAAACTTTAGAATATAACAATGCGTTTTTGTTGTACGTCCGGAACGGACAAACTGTTGAAACTGTACATAACCATAACTATAAGATCTTTTTTGTACTATTATAGAGGTACAATAAATAATTTCTGATTTGCTGTGTTTCGGTTTGAACAGTGTGGTTGCCGATGAAATTATAGGTACCTTAGTATCCCAGGCTTAATTTGATCGAGTGAGCGAAGCGAACGAAGATCTTTAGTTTCAACTTGGGCGATTTGGCATTTTATGTATGTATGTATGTATGTATGAATGTATGTATGTATGTGTGTTTGTCTGGCCATAACTTTAGAACCGTTGATCCGATCTGCATGAAATTTGATATATCGATAGCTTGTACTTGAGAAATTTACTGGTAAGTAGAGGTATATGAGTAAAATCGGATGAAGCGTTATTAAGATATGGGGTTTTTTAAAGGAGCAAAAATAAAAATGGTTTCATAAAAAAATCTAGTTACATGTCATACGAAAGGGCTTTGTTTGGAGATTCCAAAACAATTTTTACTTTTTTTCTGGTTCGGTTTTACAACAAAAAAGTTAAATTAAGATAATCAGCGATCCAAGAGCTCCCATCTCAAAGAGTTTCGTTGGCATCAAGGTTTTTCTACTGGTCGCCCAGTTCCTTTGCTTTTTCTTATTTTTTTTTTCTTGAAATAATGAGGTACTCAGTTCTCATAAAATGGTGACAACGACCAGGTCTGATGAAGGAGCCAAGGTCTGTTCAACGGAACTCTTCTATAAATAGGCCAATAGAGTTGAAACTTGGTAAACGTACCAAGTTAGTAGGCGGTAGTCAGAAGAAAGTCCAGACATAATGTTTGGACTTGCCTCTGACTACCACCTACTCAAAGTTTTGGTGCGTTCGTCGGGTCGCATCACGAGATCTCAGTTCGGGGCGAACCACTAGTATTTTTTTTTATACAACTAGCTGTTGGAACAATCACATGGCCCACCTGATGTTAAGAGTTAACTATCATCTATAACAAAGCATTGCCTCGTAAGTCACGCACGATTGGAACGTGCCCTCTGATGCACTACCTTGCGTCCATCAGCTTGAGGCATAAAGAGTAAGTTAAATAATTTTAAATTTATCTGATACCATTTCGGTTTCATTAAAATAACTAAATTGCTAGTCGTCTTCAGACAGCACTATCTAGTGCTCCAAATTAGTAGTAATGTAACTAAAAACTTTGTAACCACTTATTTATTTATTTAGAATTGCCAACAAAATTACAATTAATAACGTGAGGTGATTTAGTGAGTTTTCAACCCTCTGCCCTTGGTGAGATTTCGTGAGATCTTGTTCAACCCCCTCCCCCACCCATAATCTCACGTGTTATTTTAAAAAAGAGTCACGTGTTATTTTCATGCTATTAAATGAATATGTGCTTTATTGCATTCATAAATAAAACATAATTCGCATAGTTTTTTTTTTCATTAATGATACCTACCCAGTTTTCTCGCAATTTTACACTGTTACTCGCTGAACGTGATATTTTTTACTGGCTGAAAAAAACGGAAATAGCTTCACGACTTTGATCCCCAGGTGATCAAAGTGATCCTTGTGATTTTATTGAATAAATACCTTTTGACTTTGACAAGCACGGTAGATATCCCCTCCCGGACACTGCCCATCGGCAGCTAACATGTCTGCAATGTCTGTACTGTACCTACTATTGTGTGTTTTATTTTAATTTTTCTCTGATTTAATAGATTGGGGGAGCCCCCCTTAAATATTTGTTTTATTTTAATTAAATTTTTTAATTTTTATTTTAAATTGAATATATAAATATATCTAAATATTCTGTGAATATTTCAAGCGAGCAAAAAAATCACGTTTGTTGTATGAGAGCACCCTTAAGTATTTATTTTATTCTATTTTTTTGTATTTATTGTTATAGCGGTAACAGAAATACATCATCGGTTAAAATTTTAACTGTCTAACTATCATGGTTGAGATACAGCCTGGTGACAGACGGTTTTACCCTTTGGGTACGGAACCCTAAATAAAAGTTAAAATACATAATATACAGTGAATTATTCAAATTCGAAATTGTAATTCAAGGATGCTACTAACAACTTTATTTATAGTTCAGCATCAGTCGTTTACTTCGACGGTTCGTCTAAGGTCGTTTTACACATAAAAAACCTATTTGAATAAAAATATTATTATTAAACAGAGCTATTAGATATTAGTGGAAATATCAACGTAGGTCCAGCTCCATGCTAAGCCTAGCTGGTAGAATGGAAAAGCTGATATCATTTAAGGATTGATTTGGGTTTTCTTTCACTGACCTTGTTGACACGGAAACTGGGGTAAGATTCCCTAGTTCATAAGACGTTTCAAAGTGGTTCAAAATGCGAGGATTTAAATGTATGGAGCTTTGAACGGCTGGACCGATTGAGTTGAAGTTTGGGAAAGATATAGTTCGTGAACAGTATCTTTGCAACTGAGTAATTTAAAGCCAAAACTACAACAGAAGCTAGTTGAAAAAAATATTTTATGTTGAATATTGTTGTTCATTCTGGATTTTTCATATAATAAGACAAGTTCCAGGCGCTATGCTGATGCCAGTGGGCCAATGGATTTTACAATTGTAATTTATTCAATATTATGTCACTTCTTAATGGACCAACATAATGAATCTTGACTTAGAACATATTGCAAATGCTCATTGATGTTTGGCGCGCCATCCAAATCAAAACCGTGATGATGAAGACAGAATTGTGAAAATGCCTATTAGGTATGCTGTGGTTTTATTTCAACCTAAGCTGAGTATTTCGTCATCATTATGAATGAAAACTTTCCTGGGCAATGAAACGACACATTAAATTACTATAACATATTGTTTATTAACAAATCGGGATCATATCACAGATCGCTTGGAGAATGGAAATTTAACAATGGAAAAGGTAAGGGGGTGAGTATTTTTGGACTAGATTGCTAGGCTGTGGGCGAAGCTTTACTGAGCAACGGGCAGATGGGCGCCCGAGGGCTGGAAACCGTTCTCGTTGGCGATGTAGGTTACGGAGTAGAGCACGCCGTCGGGGCCAGGGTACGAGAACTGGCCAGTCACTTCAAGAGCCTCGGCTTCAGATCCTTGGTTCTTCAGAACAGCTGACTCACTCTGTTTGATGCCATTTTCAGTTTCATAACTGAAATCAACAAAAAATATATTTAAAATACCATGATGCTGACGACGGCACGAAGTGAACTCTTTTTGCTAAAGTATTCTAATTTTATATAGCCGATGAAAAGACGCAATTTTTCCATTAAGTTTAATAAAACAAAACTGTTAAATCCTTACCTAGACTGGTATCCGTCAACTCCGATGTTGTTCACCTCGAACTTGAGGATTTGAGCCTGAGCTTCAGGGCCGGCGGGCGCAGCGGCGGCGGCGGCGACGAGCAGGGCGACAACGATGAACTGTTGACCAATTATGTACAACTATTACTACTTATTTAACATAAAAAAGAAGACTAGGTACAAGGACTTATCAGCAAAAACATGATGCGCGGTAGAACATCTTATTCCTGTCTGGGGAAGGGTACCCACACCTGTCTAACCAGTAGAACTTCAGGCACAAGCTTAACACCTACATTCTGCTAGCGTGACCATAGACTTTGTTATAGGTTAGAATCAGTATCAGTAAATATCAGGTGGGCCATCTGATTGGTCCATAAACAAGTGGTTAAAAAAAACCTCGCAATGCTTTGCGGTCAGTTTTTTTCGAGCATTTAAATAGCCGTCACTGTTACGGCGCGGCTTTCACGCTGACCCTGAGTCTAAGGGCATCTTTAGATCCCGGCCATCTATATGATATGCTTCAAATCCAAAGTCAATCAGAAAATAATGACGCGGCCGAATGCATCCACGAAACGAACTTAAATCCAAAATTCACTGAGCACACATCACTATTTGAATACAATTTTCAAACGTACCAGTTTCATATTTAAGGTTTTTAGTTGATTGCAGTTGTTGTGATGGGAAAGCAATCAAGCGAATGATGTTTCGAAGATGCGATAGCGGCCTTTTATACTGCCCCCGCGCATCATAGCGCGGCAAGGACGCTCTGTGACATTTGAACTTAGAATCTTTGGATCTTCTTCGTTCTCGGTTAAAGGTTTTGCCGAAAAAAATGTCCGGTAGCGGTCGGCGCAGTACTCAAAACCGCCAATACTCGTAGGTGGACGAACGCACTTTATTTAATATTATTTATTTATAACCTTTGCTATTGTGTTAATCTTACTTATGGTAGGATAATGCCGCCCTGCCATGCTGGAGGTGCCCAGCTGTAGGACCAACCTACTTAAGTTTGCCCCCATGTCACTCGCTTTATATCTACTTATAGTTTTGTCTGCGAACAGCGTGGATATTTTTTTCAATACCCTTTTTTTTTTTTTTTTTTTTTTTTTGACGCTGGGAAAAATGCATTACGCATTCCCCCCCATTGGAGGATGGAGGGGATATGTGGGACTCCCCGGTTTTCCGCTCCCGGTATACCCACTAAACAACCCAGCGACACTCCCGCGTCGCCTATATGGAGGGGAACTGGGAAACTGGCAGAGCCTTTTCATCCAGTCCCCCGCCGGCGATTGGCCCGCCATGACAGCGGGGCCCCCGCAACGCCCCCGCCTTTACGGCGGGGCCCGCACGCCCCCCCTTTGCAGAGGGGGGCCCGGGAACGACCGTGAGTGCCCAGCCGTTCCCGCCCGACGGGGTGGTGAATAAGTGCAATGCGGGAGAAGGCCCCTCCAGGTCTTCTCCCGCTATTCACCACCATGAGCGGCGCGAGAAGTTCCGCGTCTCTCGCGCGCGCTCTACCGCCTGGGTAAACCCGTAGGTCTACCCTGCCTCATCACACTGTGCCCTCTGCTAGACAGAGGGACACGCGGAGAGGCCCGCCGTGTCGGGTTTTTAGCCACCATGGAACACGTCCGCAGTACTCTGCGGGCGTGTTTCATGGTGTTACCAGGATGCACCGCGAGGAGGTTACCCGACCTAGCACCCCTTTAATATTTTTTTCAATACCCTGCCGAAACTCCAACAAGTTGCACAGGTAGTCGTTGAGACCAGTACCCCAAGTATGAGTTATGTTTACCATATTTGGTTTCTCGTTTTTCGTTCTTGTTCCGTGTTCATTGCGGGTTTGGATGAAGACGCGATAGAGATACCGATACGGAACTTTATGTTGCAAGTATGATGAAAATTAGTAGCAGAACATAAAATTCCATATCGGTATCCCTATCGCGTCTTCATACAAAACCCGCAATTAACAAAAACTAATCGTTTTTGCTCCGTGCTCATTGCGGGTTTTTTAAAGTTCCATATCGGTATCCCTCCCTATTGCGTCTTCATACAAACCCCGCAATGAACACGGAACAAAAACGTAAAACGAAAAACCAAATATGGTAAGTAAGCAAAACTCATACTTGCAGGTGTTTGGATTTATTTGTCCCTACTTATCCAATTTATTTATTTATTTTTATTCTTAGATTCACAGTTTTTCTTATTGACTATTTTAATCTCACCCTCCGGATACTTTTTGATCCGGCTGTCATTTGAATAGCTCCGTGATTTTTATTATAAAATAATTAGAAATGTCGGCGAAAGTTGTTGAAAGTGCTGTCCGCGAGTTAACTAAGACCGTGCTTGATCTACAAGAAAAAGTGTTGTCACTGGAAAAGCATATTATAGACCAAAATAACATAATCCAAAAGTTGGTCGATGACAAAGAGGTTGTACAATTACCACCAGCAATCAACCCAGAAGAGGGTAGGTTCGATGATGTCAACGCAACGGCCAATGCGAGATGCTCGGCTTCGTGCTGTGTCGGCAATCAACGCTGCCGGCCGGAAGGCCGGAGCGGGACGGAACGTCTCCCCGCTCGCCTTATCTGCGCAGGCACCGGCGACTGCTACGACTACTACGTCATCGAGCCGAAGCTCGCCCCCTACTCCGAGTGCACCGACCTCGCAGCTACTTCAGTCTGAACTCGCACGCGACCCGACTTTGGTAGTAATTGACACGGTATCGAAAGGTAACGCGTCGAACTGGATCGAGGTGAAATCACGTCGTACACGCCGACCGATCGAGAATGTGACTCGTGGTATCGCGGTACCTGGATCAACTACGCTATTAGCTGCAGAACGGAAAAGTTATCTGCACTTATATTTTGTCAAACCCGGAACGACAGAAGATCAAGTGGCTGACCATCTGCGTAGTATTTGTCCCGATGATAAATGTTCGGTTGAGGCTTTGAAACCGAGGGGCGATTATGCCTCATTTAAATTATCCGTCCTCACTAAGTATGTAGATACATATTTAGCACCCCAGCACTGGGCTGAAGATGTGCATATCAAACCCTGGCGCAGTGGGTTTCGAAAGCCAGCGGAAGCCGAGTAATGTGTCAAAATTTAAATCTTTCTCGTTATTCTATCAGATCAGTTGCCCCGTTTTCGTACGGGGCCTACGTACAAAAACGGATGAATGCAGAAAATGAATTCTGAATGAATCAGCTGATATATTTGCATTTACTGAGACATTTCTAGTGAGCAGTGTTTACGATGGTGAGGTGTTTCCTCCGGGATTCACCGTACTACGTCGTGACCGCCCTAATGATGCTGGGTGGGGTGGTGTTTTGCTGGCCGTCCGCGATCAGTATAAAGTCCAGCATATATCCGATATTGATGGCTATTCCTCGGACGTCAGACATTCTTCTGTCAAAATTTGCAGCAATGGGATTTACTCCTAATTTATTAAGTTTTGCTGTAGTTACTTTTCTAATAGAATTCAATTTGTTCAACTTTCCGGTTTTAGATCAGACGCTTATCTGACGTTATCAGGTGTGAGTCAAGGAAGTATCCTCGGACCGACTCAGTTTCTAATAATGATCAATGATCTACCTAGGGTTGTTGGAGCCGCTAAATGTCTGATGTTCGCAGATGACTTGAAGCTCTTCTTGGGAATAGATAGCATAACTATAAGGATTAATACCAAGGTACGAATAAAGACCCTTTTCTAGCGGCGGCATTTCAATTATTTTTTTATAATAAAAGAACACTTATTGTGACATGACTATAATAGTAAGACATATGCTGTCGCGACATTTTTTGTAGATGATGACGTGTTCTACAAAATCGTAGTACATTATTTTGTTCTATCATCAATCGT
Source organism: Chloroclysta siterata (assembly GCA_932294275.1). Lineage (NCBI taxonomy): Eukaryota > Metazoa > Arthropoda > Insecta > Lepidoptera > Geometridae > Chloroclysta > Chloroclysta siterata. Next base: position 9,290,636 of record OW028595.1, read on the forward strand.
TTTCGCAGCGCACGCGATGTAAGGTTTTTGTTTTCCACCTTGGGTTACATTATTGGAGTTTTAGTAAGGATCCCTGATTTTTTTGAAAATATAATATAGCCTATGTTACTCAGGGATAATGTAGCATTCTAATGGTGAAAGAATTTTTGAAATCGGACCAGTAGTTTTTGAGCCTATTCGTTACATACAAAACAACAAAAATACAAATCTTTCCTCTTTATAATATTAGTGTAGATGTAGAAAACATTCCTGGGCAATTAAACGACACATTAAATTACTATAACATATTGTTTATTAACAAATCGGGATCATATCACAGATCGCTTGGAGAATGGAAATTTAACAATGGAAAAGGTAAGGGGGTGAGTATTTTTGGACTAGATTGCTAGGCTGTGGGCGAAGCTTTACTGAGCAACGGGCAGATGGGCGCCCGAGGGCTGGAAACCGTTCTCGTTGGCGATGTAGGTTACGGTGTAGATCACGCCGTCGGGGCCAGGGTACGAGAACTGGCCAGTCACTTCAAGAGCCTCGGCTTCAGATCCTTGGTTCTTCAGAACAGCTGACTCACTCTGTTTGATGCCATTTTCAGTTTCATAACTGAAATCAACAAAAAATATATTTAAAATACCATGATGCTGACGACGGCACGAAGTGAACTCTTTTTGCTAAAGTATTCTAATTTTATATAGCCGATGAAAAGACGCAATTTTTCCATTAAGTTTAATAAAACAAAACTGTTAAATCCTTACCTAGACTGGTATCCGTCAACTCCGATGTTGTTCAACTCGAACTTGAGGATTTGAGCCTGAGCTTCAGGGCCGGCGGGCGCAGCGGCGGCGGCGGCGACGAGCAGGGCGACAACGATGAACTGTTGACCAATTATGTACAACTATTACTACTTATTTAACATAAAAAAGAAGACTAGGTACAGGACTTATCAGCAAAAACATGATGCGCGGTAGAACATCTTATTCCTGTCTGGGGAAGGGTACCCACACCCGTCTAACCAGTAGAACTTCAGGCACAGGCATAACACCTGCATGCTGCTAGCGTTACCTTAGACTTTGTTATAGGTTAAAATCAGTATCAGATAATATCAGGTGGGTCATCTGATTGGTCCATAAACAAGTGGTTAAAAAAAACCCCGCAATGCTTTGCGGTCGGTTTTCGAGCATTGAATAGCCGCGACTTGCCGTCACTGTTACGGCGCAGCTTTCACGCTGACCATGAGTCTAAGGGCATCGTTAGATCCTGGTCATCTAGAAATCTATATGATACAGCCCTCTGCGGGACGTTAGTGCATATCTCATTCCCATTCCCACCATGAATTAGATGCTTCAAATCCAAAGACAATGACAAAATATTGACGCGGCCGAATGTAGCCGTGAAACGAACTTAAATCCGAAATTCACTGAGCACACATCACTATTTGAATACAATTTGCAAACGTACCAGTTTCATTTTTAAGGTTTTTAGTTGGTTGTTGTTGTGATGGGAAAGCAATCAAGCGAATGATGTTTCGAAGATGCGAGAGCGGCCTTATATACTGCCCCCGCGCATCATAGCGCGGCAAGGACGCTCTGTGACATTTGAACTTAGAATCTTTGGATCTTCTTCGTTCTCGGTTAAAGGTTTGCCGAAAAAAATTTCTTGTAGCGGTCGGCGCACCAGTACTTACACACATAATCACTAATACTCGTAAGGTGGACGAACACACTTTATTCTCTACTAGCGGCCTGTCCCAGCTTCGCATGGGTGGACATAATTTTTTTCAACATTTTATGGTAAACCGTAGGTTCGAGTCTCGCTGCTAGTTATTTCATACATTTGCACGCCCTTCTCCCTCGCCTGGCGACGGCTGCGCTGAGTGAGAACGCGCCCCGTGCGTTCGCTTATATTTTTAAAGCGAACTATTTTTTTCATTTTGTAATATCTTTTGAATGAAATGTCCGATTTGAAAAATTCATGAAGTAATCTTTCAAATTCAAATTCAAATTCATTTATTTAACGAAACATGGGTTACAGAAAGATAATATGTTGGATTGTATAGGGTCAGCCATGGTCAACTGTACAGTACGCTAAACGTAGCTATAAAAAAAGATTAAATTTAACATGTCAAAGTTATAGAAAAATAAAATAATACCTAGATTCATTTATATAAAATTGTCGTTTAAAAAGTCATTAACACTGTAGTACACCTTATGCAGAAGTAATCTATAAGTATTGAATCAGTCTTGAATACGAAATGATTTATTTGAATAAGAATAAATATAAAGGTATGGATAACTTGGTCTGATTTTGGTCGGCATTTCTATCAACTTTTAAAATGATAAAAAGAAGTTATAGTAACATAACTACGATTTATTTATTTATTTATTTATTATAAAGTTACACCAACAAAGTGAACACCAACAAAATCAATAGGCCTAAAATTATTAAATTATTGTGTTAAATGTCACCTCAATTATAGGCATAAACGGCTAAGATAGTTAAATTTAGATATAGGTAGTAGAACGATAGTTAGACATATGGTATTGCTGAGTTGAATGTATTGTATATTATGATTATTAATTACTGTGATTTTTGTTTTTTATTGTTAATTGTTAGATTTAAATTAATTATAATATTTGTGTTTCTTTTTAATGTGATATTCATATATGATTTGTAAAATAATTATGATTGAATAAATGAAATGAAATGAAAAGTTTTTTGTAGATATTTATGTGTTCTTTAATATTGTAGAACATTTTTGTGTATTTATTCTCCTATATATATATATTCTATATCCTATATATATTCTCCTATAGTTTCCGCAGCGCATGCTATGAAAGACTATTTTTTTACACCTTGGGTTACATTATTGAAGTTTTAGAAGGGATCCCTATTTTTTCTCATAATAAATATAGCTTATGTTACTCAGGGATAATGTAGCATTCTAATGGTCAAAGAGTATTTGAAATCAGATCAGTAGTTTTTGAGTCTATTCGTTACATACAAAAATACAAAAATACTTCCTTTTTATAAAATCTTTCCTCTTTATAATATTAGTGTAGAAGTGTAGATGTAGATAGTGTTGATTATTATTATTATTATTAGTGTAGATAATTTATTTATAACCTTTGCTATTGTAACTAGTGTAGTGAAGTATACTTGAGTATGCCTCGCAGCTGTGGAACCCGAGATACGATATCTACATCACTAGAGTAGAACGCATCCAGAAAAAAATTATGAAGTTCTTATGTTACTAACTGCGTATTCCATACAACTCCGATGACTATCTCCAACTATGCAAACGTTTTCATTTATTACCACTTAGTAAAAGACGAGACATTTCTGACATAACGTACTTACTCAAAATAGCATCTAACCAAATTGATTGTCCCGACTTACTAAATAAAATTAAACTAAATGTCCCTCCCAAACGTAAGAGGTATAACCCGCTCCTTTATATTCCATTCGTCAACACAAATTATAGACAGAACTCATTCATTTACCGAGCAAGTACTAAATTCAATAAAACCCATAAAGATAAGAAGACAATAGACTTGTTTTGCACGAGTGTGAGCTCGGCGCGAGCAGTGATTTGAATATTTTTTTAATTATTTAATTTAATTCTTTGAATAAGTTATAGGTAGGTAAGTAGGCAAGTATGCATAAGTTATTAATTTAGCATTGTTAAACTTAACTGTTACTGTTTGTTACTACCCACTGGATAAAGATAGCAATAATATTATTAAACCACAGATTATTGTTCTAACAGATTTTTATATTTTTTATGTAAGGCCGTAAATGTTTGTTTGCGCATTTTTATCATCTACTCTGTAACCATTCGGGAGGACCGCTAATTGGCTTCTCTGTTAACCTATATTACTTAGAATTCAAGTTTAAATAAGCTGTTGGTCTTCCTAAAATAAATAAATAAATAGTGGTTCGCCCCAAACTGAGATTTCGTGATGTCCGCTCCTGTCTTACATTGATACCAAACACGATATTTGGCCTCGGACTACCCCCTTACTAACTTGGGGTAACCAATTGAATCTCATAATACATAAAATAAAATAAAAATAAAAAAGCCTTTATTCAGCTGCAACTTGCTATTTTACAATTAGGTACTCTATATTTCTACTTAATTCTAAACTATTTTATGTAATAAAATCTCCTACTCCTCCTCATCAGCAGCCGTCGCCTCTACGGCGTAGGCCTCCCCTAAATCTTTCCAAACGTCCCTTTCTCTTGCCTTCCTCATCCATTCCGGTCCGTCACGTTGAGTAAAAATATCCCTCCATCTCATTTTTGGTCTTCCCTTTTTTCGTTTTCCTTCCCGTGGGATCCACTCTGTCGCCCTTTTTGTCCACCTAGCGTTTTCTAGTCTGCATATATGACCTGCCCATTTCCATTTTAGTTGTCTTATTCTTTTCTTTAAATCTATTATTTTAGTTGTTTTCCTTATAGTTTTATTTTTAATTTTGTCTGATATTTTTAGTCCTAACATACTCCTCTCCATTCTCCTTTGACAAACAGCTAGTTTTTCTTCGTCTTCTTTCCTTAGAGCCCAGGTTTGGCAGCCGTATGTCAAACATGGAAGTATAGCAATATCAAATACCTTTTTCTTTAGTTTTATTTGTATATCTTTACTCTTCATTATTTCTTTTAGACTCCAGTACTTCTTCCACGCTAGAGCGATTCTTCGCTGTATGTCTTTTTCGGTAGAGCTACTAAAAGATACCATCTGTCCGAGGTAGACATACTCCTCAACAAACTCTATTTTCTCACCCTCTACATTTACATCTTCAATATCTCCGTTTGTTATTATTTTAGTTTCCGATCCGTTTAGTGCCAACCCAACTTTTTTACTCTCTCTTGCAAGCTCGTTAACCATCGTCTCAAGATCTCGTGCGTTTTCGGCGAAGACCACAATATCATCTGCGAAACGGAGGTGGCTTAGCATCTCGCCATCGATCCTTATTCCCTTGCTCTCCCATTTGAGCTCCCTGAAGACGAATTCGAGTACGCTGAAAAGATTTTCGGAGACAATGGGTCGCCTTGTCGAACGCCTCTTTGTACTGGGAACTCTATGCCTTCACGTTCAAGCCGTACTTTAGCGTAGCATGTTGAATAGATGCTTTGGATTAGATCGATGTACTTTTTATTGATGCCTTGGTTGTACAGTGCGGTCCATATTGCTTCGTGGTTCAAAGAATCAAAGGCTTTTTTAAAGTCAATAAAACACAAGTACAGGGTGCTACTGTATTCATTTGCCTTTTCTATTACTTGCGTGACAACCTGAACATGGTCCATTGTTGAGTGTTTTTTCCGAAAACCAGCTTGTTCACGTGGTTGGTGTTCATCTAGAGCTTTTGTGATTCTTTGCAGCATGATTTTCGAAAATATTTTGTACATGTTTGTCATGAGACTAATCGGTCTATAGTTACCCAAGTCAGATCGGTCTCCCTTCTTGTGGATTAGAGTAATGGTTGATTTTGACCATTGTTCCAGCGTTGTCCCTTTTTCTAGGATGTTATTAAATAATAATTGAAGGGGTTTCTGTAATGAGCTACAAAAACACTTAAGCACTTCGTTTGCGATATTATCGTTTCCTGGGGTCTTACCATTCTTTTGGGTTTTTATGGCGAATTCGATTTCAGACGGTAATTATACCTAGGGGCTCGTCTTCTGTAGACGGGTCCAATATACTCGTAGAATGTTTAGCCAAATTTTGTTGCCTTACTATTTCGTTTGCAGTGTAGAGCTCCTTATAGAAATGTGTTGCCTCCTTTATTATATCTGGACGTTTAAATAGTACTCTACCCCGTTTGTTTTTCAGATGATTTACCGCCCATTCTGACTTATCGTTAAGCATTTTGTAGGCTTTTTGCAAAGCTCCGGTCTTGTTTATGAATTTTTCGAAAGTTTCTTGTCTTTTCCTTTTCTTTTCATGTTTTAATTTTCTATTAATTTGTTTACTTATTTTTGTTTGTATTTCTTTTGTTCTTTTTTGTGTATATAATGTTTTTCTTTCATCCAAAAGCTCTTGTGATTCTAGGTCTATATACGTTTTTTCTTCATATTTATTTTTAGGCAATTCTTTTAGCAGATGTTTCAGTTCATGCTCCAGGTTATTATATTGTTGTTGGACTTCATTTGACGATTCTATAGATTGAACGAATTTATTTTCCCAGTACTTAGCACCTTCTCCTGCGACTTTTGGTAGATCCCTTGTATAGTTGGTATTTTGTTTGATGTGTCTTCTGGTTCGGCTACCTTGTACTGATAACTTGCATCGGATCATTCTATGGTCCGTATTAAAGTTTAAATTATTGATGATATCAAACTGGTGAATACAGGTTGGTTGGTTTGTGAGCATATAATCAATTTCGTTGAAATTTCTTCCATTTGGGTGCCGCCAGGTCCATTTTTTGTTCTTTCTTAACTTGAACATACTATTTTAAAATGGTTTTCTAACGCAAGCTCTACCAGCCTTTGTCCGTGCTTACTTCTTTCTCCATGTGAGAACTTACCATAGACGTTATCTTCAAAATTTTGCATTTTTCCCACTCTTGCATTAAAGTCCCCTAGCAGCATTATATTTTTGGGATGCAATGTGTCAAAAGCGGTTCCAATCGACTTGTAGAATAAGTCCATGTCTTCGTATGAGTAAGCTTCTGTGGGGGCATACGCTTGCACAAAAGACCAAGTACAGCTCTCTGATGTTTGTATTTCTAGAGTTGCCACTCTGTCAGAAAATGATCTGAAACTTATGATTTTATTTTTCAGGTGTTTTTTCACTAGGAACCCGACTCCGTTTCTCCCGTTACGTGTGGCGGTATGGTAGAGAATAAACTCTGCGTATTCTTCTATAGTCTCTTTTTCTCTTCTTATTTCGCACAAGCCTAAAATGTCCCACTTGAGATTTTTTATTGCTTCGTTGAGCTCTATAATTCTCGTATCTGCCAATAAAGTTTTCACATTTATACTTGTTATATATAGATAATTGTTTGGTTCTTTCTTTAAATTCATCTTTGTTTTTATTTTTATATGATTTGGGGGGTTTTGGTCTGTCTCTTCCACGGTGACCGGCCGGCTTGGAAGAGTGGGAGGGACGTCACTTAGTTTTTTTGGTTTTCCAGGACTTCGTTTGGCTTCATTGCTCGGGGGGGGTTTAGTTGTGATGGACGCAGGTAGTTTGTTATGCTCTGAGACTTGTTTTTTTTATACATACGTTCTCATAATACATACGTTCTAGAAAAAAAGTAAAAATGGTTTTGGAATGTCCAAACAAAGTTCTTTCATATGACATGTAACTTGATTTTTTTGTGTAACTTATTTTATTTCTGCCCTGCTCCTGTAGGTGACAGATATGGGTGACAGATAGGAATAATCCTCTACGACTACCGTCGTTTTGAATTAACGGGCCGATGCATGGCGCGCCCTCTACGCGAGCGCATCGACAGTTGGCTTGTGCGACTACATACAATCGGTCACGTCCTCAATCATCTTAAAAACTATTCCGTGGAATAGACAAGTGTACTCATTTTATCACTGTCGTGCAGTATTCGTTGTGTGAAGTGCTGTGCCAATTTAGATGCTGTTTATTAGGAACGTTCAGTGACTTGCCCACTTCCAGTACCTACCGATACCAGGATTTCATTCATTCCGCGCTAGGTTGGCACTGCAACCGCACGCACTTAGCTCGTACCTACGCTAAGCCGTATTTCTTTTACCGGTTAACTCGCTAGTGATGTACCAGTAGCCTATCGATGAAATGGATAAGTTCGTATTACGCAGTTCATCATCGACCCCAGACCTGGCATCCAGTTCCAGCAAAAGACCAAGGGACGATGCCAGCGAACATTGGCAGTACCCGAAGAGGTTTGCTATTCCCAAACCAGTAACCAGGGGCAATCATACTGCTTCTGACAACCGCTTCAGTAGCCTATCAGTAGACAATATCGATGAAGTCTCGGAGTCTTTCAAAAGTGCATCTAAGAAGAAAATGCCTGGTCGAGTCCCACCTATTGTAATAGAAGTACGTGAAGAGTGGACCCACCAAAAGCTCAAAGATATCATCGATAAATATGATAAAAGCTATCACCTTGAATACAAGGGCAGTAACCGAGTGAAGATCCAATGCTACTCACCAGCTGGCCATCAAGCTATCAAGAGTGGACTCCTAAATGAAAATGTATCCTTCCACACGTTCACTAGAAAGGACGAGAAACTGCCTAAAGTGGTTATCAAAGGACTGCCGGCGAACCTCTTGGACTCTTTGACAGCTGACTTGGAGTCTCTCGGTTTTCCTGGAGCCACAGCGACCCATATTAAGACAACCAAGCCTATCCAGTGCCCGCCAATACTTGTGCAACTGCCAAGCGGATCCGATATGGCTAAGTTCAGGCAGATTAAATATATTGCAAACTGTGTCGTTACCATCCAACGCTACAAATCTAACAGCAAATTAGGCACACAATGCTATCGTTGCCAAGGCTTTGGCCATGCGTCCAGAAATTGCAACAGACCTGCAAGATGTGTTAAATGCTCCCTGGCACACCCTACTTCGCAATGTCCTAAGCAGGGCTTCATAGAAAACGTTCTCTGCTGTAACTGTCAGCAAGACCACCCAGCCAACTTCTCCCAATGCAAGGAGCGGCTGAAGTACATCGAGAGCTCGACTCGAAGAGAGAGTCCCTTCGCAACGTCATCACTGATACAGGCAGAGTCGTAAAGAAAATGCTGCCTAAAGCTACTGAGGGCTTAACGTTCTCTCAAGCTACAGCATCTAACCAGCTCCAACAACCATCAGGTGTGACGATGAACCAAGGCTCAACTTTGCAAACTAATCGTACGCACGTGACGCCAGCTCCCGCAGCAGAGGACCAGTCACCTCTCTCACATGACGTGGCCACGAGGGAAATGCTCCAAACTCTTGCCACCATCAAAGCCCTTAAGCAGGAATTCATTAAATGCGAATCCTTTGTAGACAAAGTGATCCTAATTCTGACTCATGTCGGTCAATATGTATAACACCAGTGAATTACGTATACTTTATTGGAATGCCGACGGTATTCACAAAAAGCAGCAGGAACTCTTAGATCTGGCGGTAAGTGACCTTAACGTCGACATCATCGCACTCAATGAGACAAGGTTGACAGGGCGACTTACCCTTAAAATTCCCGGCTTCTCTTGCTACCGGATTGATGGGCATCCTAACGGCTCGGGCCAGGGTGTAGCAATCCTGGTTAGGGCTGACATCGACCACAGCCTTATTGTTTCCCCGCCTACCCATAACCTCGAAGCCATAGGTATTACCTTGGCTCTAAAGGATGGTAATATTACACTGTACTCAGTTTACCAATCCCCGAATCGAGCCCTGCTCGCCAGTGATATCAGTGCTCTCATGGCGTCAGGTAATAAGTTACTTATCATGGGCGATTTAAATGCTAAATATCCATACTGGTCTCCTGGACCTATTAACCAGCACGGCAAAACTCTATATGAGATGTTGGTTAATGATGAGTTTATTATTCATGCCCCTAGTGATCCCACCCTAGTTCACTATCGAGGGGAACTTAAACCCTCCATTCCAGATCTTTTGCTCAGCAAAAATGTTTACACAATCGCGGATATAAAAACTATTCATGCGCTATCTTCAAATCACTTACCGGTTTTAGTTCGACTCACCACCAAATTGCATCGTAAGCCAATCCGCAAGCTTAACTACGCGAAAGCCAATTGGAATAACTACCGCATTTTCTTGAACGATAACATTGCTTTGTCCCAGCAATGCTACAAATCAGTAGTTGAACTTGACTCGGCCATCTCAAATCTTCAGAACACAATTATCTCTGCTAGGGACGTTAGTATACCGACCACAACCTTAAAACCATGGGATTTTTCCTTGCCAAGATGTATAAAAAGGAAAATTAGACATAAAAATCAACTACGTCGATATTTTTCCAAAGAAACAGACAGTACCATCTGCAATGCCCTGAATTGTGAGGTTAAACAATTAAAAGTTAACATAAACAATGACTTAAGATCCCACCAGGACGAGCAATGGCACCGCAAACTGAAAAGGGTGGATAACCCTAGCTCTGATATCTGGCGCTAAAGGACTGAAATCAACTTCTACCTTCACCATCCCACCTCTCAAAGTTAATGACGGTACCAAAACCTCCAATCCGAAATAACAGTGCGACTTATTGGCAATTACTTTCTCGGACAACATGCAACTAACCCACAATTGGGATAGTGACGAACAGATCACAGTCAACACTTCTATGTGCTCTCTAGAGATCTTGGCACCTAATAGACTTTTAATCCCACTAGTTCGACCTGCTGAAATTAAAAACTGCATAAGAAGCCTTAAGATACGCAAATCTCCTGGACCTGATCAAATTACGAACCATCTTATTAAAAATTTGCCACATAAATGTATCGTACTGCTTACGAAGGTATTTAATGATTGCCTTCTGCTTAGTTACTTCCCGAAACTATGGAAAACAGCTAAAGTTATAGCGATTCATAAACCGGGTAAAGATCCTACTGACCCAGCTTGTTACCGCCCTATAAGCCTATTGCCTTGTCTAGGCAAATTATTTGAAAAAATTATATATAATCGCCTACGTAGAGCCTCAGTAAACAACCTAATAGACGAACAGTTTGGTTTCCGTCAAGCCCATTCAACCACCCAGCAATTGGCTAGAGTGGCAGAGTCAGTCTTACATGGACTCAATATGCAAGAATCGACAGGAATGTTTCTACTTGACATCGAAAAAGCCTTTGACACTGTGTGGCATCAAGGCCTTATTCACAAACTTATCCAACTAGATACCCCCCTAGTTTTGATTCATATATTCAAATCGTACCTAGCTGACCGATCATTTCAGGTTCACATGGGTGGTTTCTCCTCTACTCCTAAATTGATACCTGCAGGTGTGCCTCAGGGCTCAATCCTAGGACCCCAATTGTTTTTGTTATATCTTAATGATATACCAAAACAAACTCGCACTAGTCTAGCCTGTTTTGCTGACGATACCGCATCATTTACTTCCTCCAAAGACACTGATTTAATTATCGGTCGCCTTCAATTGTCCCTCGATCTTCTTTCTTCCTACTTCTATAAATGGAAATTAAAAATAAATGCCTCCAAAACAGAAGCAATTATGTTCACGAGACAACGTACACCACCAGTCCGAACACTAAATATTGAAGGGTATGCTATCCCATGGAGCCTCTCAGTTAAGTATCTCGGAACAGTCATGGATCATAAACTTAACTGGAGTGCAAACACGCAAAAATTACGACTCAAAGGTACAAAAGCACTAAATTCGCTAAGCCCAATCCTCAATAGAAGCTCTTGTCTGAGCAGCCGTACTAAACTAAGCATTTACAAAACCTTAGTGCGTCCCTGCATCACCTATGCCTGTCCCGTGTGGAGTAGTACTTGTCCAACCAACATTAATAAATTACAAGTCATTCAAAATAAAGCCCTAAAATATGCTTATAATACCCCTTTTCGAACGAATTTACATCATTTACACAATCACATTAATTTTCCAACTTTATACAAATTTATTTATAAACTATCAAAAAAATTCTATTTACACAACAACCAACATACGAAAAACAACCTAATTAAAAACATTTGTATAACTCATAAGAAAAATTTAGTTTACATCGATAAATATAATCGTTACAAATTACCCCATCACTTGTTTCTCGAGTGCGATGAGTAACAATGCACAGTCATACGCGCAAGCGCGTACGCATGTCCCTCACTGCCGCGCGCGCGGTTGACGTCCTTATTATCCTGGGATATAGGCCGATAGTTGCGTGCGGGGTAAACCGGGCACAGTACGAGCTTGCATGGTCGACCGTGTCAACTTCGATAGCAGCGAAAGGTCTATTGTTCCTGTTGCTTTGGTTAGAATTAGTTTGTCAACCATTCTTTTATTTATTTATTTTTTATGATTACCCGCCAATTTGCCAACTTGTGGTTTTTGGTAATTATAACACAAATCAGTTGTGTTGTAATTGCTAAAAACTGCAAGTGCAATATTGTAGGTAGGTAATAGTTGTTGCTAATTGTAGTAGGTATGGTATTAAATGTAACGCTTGACTAAAGCTTACATAGACAATGAATAATTGTAATCCACAAACTCAATCTCTTTTTAAGTTCTGTAATAAGTACCTATAATTTGTATTAGTTATAAGTTTTGAGAAGCGCACAAGCTTGATTTACGTTCATAGTTTAAGATTGTTACTTTCTAGGATTAAATCTACACTGGAAATTGTAAAAAATTTAACATATTTAAGTACAAATAAAGATATTTTAAAATTGAATTGAATTGATACCAGGATTTGCCGTGCTGAGCCCTCTTGAAGAAACGTACGTGTGGAAGTGTGAGGTAGATGACAGACTGGATTATCTGCCTTATTTCGAGCAAAGAGCCATTGTCCAAATTAGACCTACTTAGATTGGTATAGTCATTTTTTATTTAATTATTGGTCCTTCAAATAATACTTACCAGCATTTACAGTCAAACTCAACATAGCTCTTAATCAAAAATAAAACCCAAATTCTTAGCGTTAGGGGAGTAATAAATGGGAAAATCAGCACACAACACACGAGGAGGGAGAGATTTGCATACCATATTGAACATGTAGGGGCTACTGCAGATTAAAGCTTGAGACTTCGATGGGTTAACCAGCAGGCCAGAAGCATTTTCCCACGAGTAATGCTCAAGGGAATCTCGTAGACTTTAAAATGCGTATAAATTTGCAGGTCGTCAGCATCCAGGTAATAGTGGGAAGAAATTACTTGAGTGATAGCATTAATAGGACGTAGTTACGCTGAAAGGACTCAATCCACAAAATGTCACTTTGGAGATATGGCAGTTCTCTCCCCTCTCTTTTTCTCAGTCAGTCTGGCTGAGAAAAAGAGAGGGGAGAGAACCTTGCGTTATACCCGCAGTGATATCACACCATTCAGAGACGGACTCTTCAGACCGTACACACTGCGAGCGACCTGCCAGATATGAGCTAAACCAGGAGATTGCTGAGGGAGAAAAAATGGATGTATGTTGTAGTCAACTGAAATAAAGGCACTGCTAAAGTCTAGTAACACTAGAACAGTGAGCAGCTGGTTGTTAATGGCCATGGTTAAAAGACTACTCCCCACACTGTTTCAGTGTCGTGAGTAGTCACATTACACCCTGTTGACGCGCAAATAAAATGCTGCTTGTACATTATGAGATTATAATGATGCTTGTAGAAAATTACAGACTTGTAATAATTTCTAAGTAAAATGGTAGGTATTGCGTGCGTATGGTATAGCAGCCGCTAGGCCAATATACAGAACTCCCGCTAGTGCTGTCGGTGTGAATGAACGACCTCGCAGTGTTGTTCGTAGGCGCGAACATACTCCGGGCCCTTGAAAGTCTGCTTTCAAGATTTCATAAGTTCCAATTGAGTGTACGTCTGAAGCTGTCTTGGTCGCTGCTGCTGATGATGATGATGATGATGGCTAATCTTGGCTTGCTGTCTTGATGAGCATATGATATGTATGTCTCCATGTAATAGGTATGCTATCTCCTTTGAAATCCCCCAGTCAGACATTGTCAAAGTGCTCGGATGCTGGGGGCCCGCTGAGAACCTGCCTTCCAAGATTCCATGAGCAGGTAGATCCGATTAAATGCCTGTTTGATGATGCGCTTGAATGTGTGGATGTCAGCTACTCTTGACACGTTGGCCTCAGAGCAGTGAAACAGGTGGTGTATCCGGCCTAGTCTCCATAGCATGGGTGGTAAGTTGTCTTCCTTGACAATACCAAATCCCCGGGTTGTAGATCCCTGGCACGGGTTTTCCATTTTGTCCGCTCTTGAAGCTCCGTCACATATTCTACCTGCCAGCACTTCCAGAAGTGTTGTCCAGGCGTGCGATGTTGGTGTCCAGTGGTTCTGGCGGAGCCGGAAGCGACGTCAAGGACCTGCCAAGGAGAAAATACCCCGGTGTGAGTGCTGAGCAGTCATCAGGAGAGGGAGAGAGAGGAGAAAGAGGTCAACTATTTAGGATAGCCTCAATTTGTGTAAAGAGGGTAGACATCTCCTCAAATATTAGATGCGTGTTTTCCATAATGCGCTCTATGTGTTTTTTTGCGGATTTTATGCCTGCCTCAGCGTAGCCATTTTAATTAGGAGCGTAAACTGGAGGGAAGTTAAATTTTATATCATGATCATATGCTCATCTTTTCTCTTACTGCTACCAACTAATCATGATGTGTACACATGTCTTTAGAATACCATCTAGTTTTAAAACCTATGTGCATGAATTATTTTATAATGTTTATTGGTTGTATTCTGTTTTGTGTGCCATAATAAATAAATAAATAAATAAATAAATATGCACACTCAGCAATTGAAGCTGAATAGATCCTAAATGACTTTATTTATTTATTTGACCGCCGCGACAAAAATTTTAACATTATCACAAAAAAATCTCTAAGTAGATAATGTTTGACTTCGGACATAATTATGTTAGTAAAGATATTTATTGTATAAGGAAAACTAGGTACAAATTTGGTGTTTGTTTGGTTAGAAATTTTCACATGTAAACATTCAGAAAAAAATAAAAAATTAACATTACCTACAATTATTCAATAAACATTATTAAAATATAATATTCAAAATCAAGTCAAAATTAAATTTTATAATGGAGGGAAAACTCAGTAAGTATAATATAAATATAGTAAAATAATTATAACTAGTAGTTTGTTGATGCAATGCTGCTCATTCTTTTCGAGCGGAGCGGACCCATTATGGACTTCGTTTAACTCTAACGAAGTCATTAATGGTTCCGCTCCGCTCGCGGTAGAAATCGGCCTTAACTTATACGCTCAGTGCCTTATCCAGTTCATCGACAATGATTCGTTCCTCATGGTTCAAAAGCTGTCGTGCGTTGTAATTTTTTATACCTATCCAAATCAATAAATGTCCGTGATTGCAATTTTGTATGATAAGAAATTATTTGTTTGGTTTCTGGTAGGTTTTGTATAGGACACTCCCTGTCCAATGTGGGCCAGTGATCTTCTGCCTCACGGAGAAATGCAGGTCCATGCTACCACCCCCCCTCAGTCACGACGTGTTGTGGATCTACCCCTCGCGATGCTAAGTCAGCGAGATTTAATTTGTTGGGTACATACCTCCATGAGGACCCGTTTGTAAGCTCCTGTATGGCAGCTACTCGGTTAACAACAGGTATTTAATTTGGAAGGACCCGTGTTTAACCAAGCCAGCACTAACGCTCGAGTCTGACCAACATATACACCGAACTATAGTCTTTAAGGGCAGTGGCTACAGTAGAAGCGAGCCGTGCTGCAAGTAAAGTAGCACAGAGTTCTTGACGCGGTATTATTGTGGCTTTAACGAGTGCCACCTTCAATCAAGGGTATATTTGATCGAAGAATGTCACACGTGAGTTTGCGCATATGAGGTTGATATAGGGTTCTGTGCCTGATAGATTGATTAATTTTACGTACACAGGCCCCAAAAGCGGCCTGCTAAGCATCACTGAATGTGTGAAGCTCAATGTATGCCGGTGAGTCACAGGGGTGTTCCTAGGAATCGACAACGTTTTTATAACCAACTGACCAACTGCGTTGAATTGAGCTGGGTACGGGCTCATCCCAGTCAAGTTTGCAAGCCCATAGCTTCTGCAACATAGTTTATGGCTTTACTGCACACAGAGTGAATAGAGTTAATAGATAGATAATAGATTAGATAGATAAAGGGTAAAAAAATTTCAATGTTGTCAACTGAATTGACCTCTTCGTCCCTATCCTACCCTATCAGTCGAAGAGTGGTCCTCAATATCAAAATGCAGGATATCCTGCATAGGGTTCCAGCCTAATCCTAAGTTTGAATGGATTGGCTGATGGCCAGATTATCTAATAAATAAATATTGGTAGACATTCCACACAGCACTATCTCGCCACAACTTAAGTCAAAGCTTGTGATATGGGAACCAGATAGCTGATATACTACTTATATTTTTTTTTGTAAACACATACTCATAATATTATATAACACCCAGACAGAGAACAAACATCTTATGTTCATCACACAATTGATTGTTCTCGGTGGGGATCGATCCCACGGCCTACGGCACAAAAGGCATAGCTACTACCAAATGAGCTGCGAAAGCTGTCAAATCAGCCTGACTTTTGCCCTGTTCTGAGTCTATGATGGTTTTTCAGTTTGATTTGTATTCCGTAAGTTAAAACAACCTAACGCTAGAGTAGCTCTGGCTCCTTATCGGCTTTCGTGAGCAAATCATCACAGTAAAAATCTGACTTAATTATGTTAGCATGTCAGGAGACTCTTCTCCCAGTTGCCAGAGACACCTAGCTGCTATAAAACTAGAGCTAGCGAAACCTTATGTGATTGTATTCAAACGTAATGTTTTTATTGGAGACGACTTATTCTCGCGCCAAAATATTAATTGTAGGTCTCTATTGAATTCATTCAGAGTTATTTGTTTGTATTGCTTTTTAATATCTCCAGAGAGGACGTATTTATAATGTCGGAAACTCAATAAAATGTTAAACAAAGTGCCTTGTATGTTTGGTCCAACCATTTGTATGTCATTTATGGAATAGCCCGACGAGGTGCGGGCCGAGTCATCATAAACCACGCGTAACTTTGTAGATTCGCCGTTTTTTTAAAAACTGCATGATATGGCAGAAAGCAAGCTTTCGGCGGTCACTCAACTATAGCATCAGAGAAGTGACCCAAATTTGAATACATTTTCTTTAGGCTAGGATTTTGATCAAGCCGCCTTTCGAGCCTGAGGAAATGCCTTCTAGCAGAGAAATACCAGTCCCCTAAACAATCAGGTCTATCAATGAGCGGTAGACTAGCGCAGAATCTACAATTCTCTAACCGCGTGGTGTTCTCAAAGAAATGTCTTTCACTTTCCGTTGCTATGGCTTTTGGCTGATTGGGCAACTGAAAATCCTCGTATTCCCAAAATTTTGTAAGTAACTTGTAAGTCTAACTCATCAGTTTTGTTTCTGTTTATGTTACAATGAAAACCCTTGGTCGCCCTTGTCTTGTGCGTGGTGGCTATAGGCCCTGCACCTATCCAACCTGACTTAGAGTAGCGCAAGATTGGTAATCTATCCCCAAGTATATGTTGTTCTGTCCCTATAAGATCCCAGAATATATCTGCTCCCAACAGATGTCTAAACGGGAGCGGGCGTTAAAAGTGGGGTCAGCTAAAACCAAAAAGCTTGGTATGTGAAGCTTGTCTGATTTAATGGGTTGTGTTGGAATGTTTTCTGATATTTGTACCAACACTAAAAATTCCTGATTTCTAGAAAAGACGTTTTTACTCGATTGTATCTATACAAAGCAACGTAACGGTTTAATGTCAATTTTGGTGTCTCCTATTCCTAAAATACTAGTATTGTTTTGTGGTTGAGAAGTCAGTTGTAGCCGCAGCTTTAATTCGTTAGTCATAAATGAAGACTGACTTTTGTTATCTAATAATGATATTGCCCTTTCTACCCTATAGTTCTTTGCGTTCTTAATTTCAATCAGTGCTGTATGCAGCAATACTTCTTTTCACGATAGTGCTGACATGGCTAATAATGTAGTTTGTTCCCCGGCAGTGTTTTCCTTGTCATTTACCCTGCTAGAAGCAGCAGGCGGTGCTTGTGTGTCTGTGTCGTGTTTATGTAATGAAGTGTTGTGCAGCCTCTTACATACCCGACAACCTCCTAGTTGACAGTTGCTTGTGATGTGGCTCGGTCTCAAACAGTTGTGACACAGCTTGTGGCTAACAACCTGCTCTGAGATGGCCTCTTACTGTTGGAGAGGGCTTTGTAGACCTTGCAGTCAAAAAGCCTGACAGGCGACGCAAGACCCCAGTGCTGTATTGGCTGGAATTACAAAAGATTTGGTGTGAGATTCAGATCGCTGATGATTTTTTTACTGATTATCTTTTTTGGCTCTGTGCAAGGATTCTTAAATATCAGCGCGTGCCCTGAGGATTATATTTAATTTACCATGTGAAGGCAAATCATTCACTAGATTGCCTCTAAACTCTTCCCATTTTGTAAAACTATCCTAATATAGTTTTGTTACTGATCATATGCACAATTAATTAAACCCATTGCTCGGTGGGCTGTCCCAGTGTTTTCAGTGCCAGCAGATTCTTCGTTACATGATCCACCAGATCTTAGCGATTTATAGGACTCATGACGTATTTGTTCAATCTTAAAAAGTGCATATAAATGGTTAGTACAACAATTAACAACAACAACAACAACACAACAATATCTATCTACATCAACATGTATCTATCACAAAGAAGCTCCCATGCCTTATCATAATGGTCGGCAGTCATCTCTAAGTTTGAAATTACGCTTCAAGATAGAGCACAAATAGTGGAACTTACGTACCTACTGGTAAGATTGTATCATTGCTATGAATGAGTGACTCATTCGTGTCACGGAACTCCAACCACTTAAAAATGATCCGTCGAATTTATGAACTTGAATAATTGGCAATTTGAAACTTGCAGGTTGGTGCGTGTGAGACTGATTATGGTTACAGCATGAATGAGAGCTTTGAATATGATCGTTGTTACTAGTAGGCAATAATTTTGATTTTAATATTCTTTTGAGCTAAAGCTATGCGAGAAAAAAGTTTTTCCTCAATACTCTCTCTCTCGGCCAGTTCATGTTCGAAGTCTGCATTATTCAGAGCCTCGATGTGAGTCTGCATACTGTCAAGTTTCAAGTAGGCAAGTACTTGAAAAAGTCTAAAATATTTAAAAATAGTTATGTTAAAATAATAATTTGCTAACGGCTTACGCTCCTTATTTTGTAGGTAAAGTGGTGCACGGCGATCAGCTGATTGCTCGGAGAGGGCAACGACACGTGGCGGCGCGGCCGGGCAGGGGCACGCGATTCTCGCGCGTCTGAGGGTAGGTAGATATTGGGCCTCAGCGATACAACCTCACATGCGGGCCGCTGGAATTTGATAAAAAGTTTTGTAAGTGCTAGTGTAAGCAAACAGTGAATATGTAGAATGATTCTAGTAAATTAATGCGCATGAATTCAAACTAGTGGTTCGCCCCGAACTGAGATCTCGTGATATCCGCTCCAGTCTTACATTGATACCAAACTCGAGATTTGACCTCTGACTGTAATCAAAATTGTACGTCAAAATCATACATTTGTCCTAGAATAAAAATATAAATGTTATTGGGATACACAAAACAAACCCTTTCATATGATTCCTCACTTGGTATATTTGTGTAACAATTTATTTTTGCTCCCTTTGAAAACCCCATATCTCAATAACCCCTTGTCCGATTAAATTCATAAACCCATATAAATTAATATACATTTCTCAAGTACCTATACCTACCTATCTACCTACCAAGTTTCGTGCAGATCGGATGAAAGGGTCCCAAAATTAAACCTACTTTAATTTTCGGACCCGGACGAGACCACCATTTTATGACAACTGAGTAGATACTTTCTTAATTTTTTCAAGAAAAAAAATAAAAAAAAAGCAAAGGAACTATACGACCAGTAGAAAAACCTTGATGTCAACGAAATTCGAGATGGGAGCTCTTGGATCGTTGGTTATCATAATTTACTTTTTTGTTGTACTATCGCAAAAATCGGGCTTCCTAAAAAAAAGTAAAAAAAAGGTTTTTGGAATGTCCAAACATAGCCCCTTAATACGACATGTAAGTTGATTTTTTTGTGTACATTTTTTTTTATTTTTGCCCCTTTAAAAATCTTAATAACTCGTCATCCGATTTGACTCATATACTTACCAGTAAATTTCACAAGTACTTACGAGCTATCGACTTACCAAATTTCATGCAGATCTGATCAACGGTTCTAAAGTTATGGCCAGCAAGTATTAAAAATAGGTATTTTGGAAAACGTTAGTTATAGAAAGATGTTCAAAAAAGATTATTCAAAAAAAGACGTTCAAGAAAAGATGATCATAAAAGACTACGCTCTAAAAATAAGGTGCTAATGGTGCTATCCACCCTTATCTGCTCAAAGTTATTTGGAAAATAGGTAGAAAATAGATTGAATAAGCTCACGGCACTCTCCTTGTTAGGTTGATGTTGATGCGCTGTGCCTCGTCTGATTCCGCTGCTCGTGGAGCCACGCGCGTCACCGAGTGCGCGGCCGTTGTGACCGCCACGTAATGGCTCCAAATTCTTCTCTCGATCTCGAATCCAGATATCGCCGCTGCCTCAGCGCCGTGGCTTGACTGGGAATATCAGGGGTGCGTGCTGAAAACAGTGACTCGATTGCGATGGCGGCAGCGGGAATGTGACGACGCTCGTAGAAAAATGGCGCGCGCGGCTTTCGTCGCAAGGCCCGTGATTCTTCGTCCACCCGGGGGCGCCAAAAAATATGTTGGCGAGCAAATTAAATGCGGCTAGTACATATGAATAGTTAAAGAAAATAATTAATAGTTAAAGAAAATTACAGACTTATTGATCGAGTGAGCGAAGCGAACGAAGATCTTAGTTTCAACTTGGGCGATTTGGCATTTTATGTATGTATGTATGTATGTATGTATGTATGTATGTATGTTTGTCTGGCGATAACTTTAGAACCGTTGATCCGATCTGCATGAAATTTGATAAGTCGATAGCTTGTACTTGAGAAATTTACTGGTAAGTATATGAGTAAAATCGGGTGAAGGGTTTTTGAGATATGGGGTTTTTTAAGAGGGCAAAAATAAAAAAAGTGACATAAAAAAATCAAGTTACATGTCATACGAAAGGGCTTACATTCCAAAACAATTTTTACTTTTTTTCTGGGACGCTCGGTTTTTGAGATACAACAAAAAAGTTAAATTAAGATAACCAGCGACCCAAGAGCTCCCATCTCTAAGAGTTTCATTGACATCAAGGTTTTTCTACTGGTCGGCCAGTTACTTTGCTTTTTCTTATTTTTTTTTCTTGAAATAAATTAAGGAGGTACTCAGTTCTCATAAAATGGTGACAACGACCAGGTCTGATGATGGAGCCAAGGTCTGTTCAACGGAAATCTTCAATAAATAGGCCAATAGAGTTGAAACTTGGTTACCGTACTGAGGTAGTAGGCGGTAGTCAGAAAAAAGTCCAAAGGCAAGTCCAAACATAATGTTTGGACTTGCCTTTGACTACCACCTACTCAAAGTTTTGGTGCGTTCGTCGGGTCGCATCACGAGATCTCAGTTCGGGGCGAACTACTAGTAATAATTTTCTAAGTAAAATGGTAGGTATTCCGTGCATATACCTACTTAGTACCTACGGCGCCGGCGGCCGTGCGGCGAATAGACAAAGCTCCCTCTAGTGCTGTCTGTAGTTGATGGTGTAAATGAACGACTACAATAACTACAACGTACATAGTGTTGTTCGTAGACGCGAACACACCCAGTATAAGTGTTAGTTCTATATTTTGTTTGCTCCATCTGGAATTGGTATATAAATAAAAAATAAATTTATGAAATTATAAAAATTTTTAGAAGGTCACACCAACATAAAGTTCATTTGAAATAAAAAAAGCCTACTTGAAGTTGTATTTGATCTCTTGTTATAGTTTATATTTGTTTAGAGAAATAATTAGTGCCGTGCAATGTAGTTACTGGCTTTTTTTTTTTATTTCGATTAAAAATTGACAAATCGCTCTCCGCTGTCAGTCCGCCCACTTGCTTATAGGTATTGGCTTACGTAACAAGGTGAAGGTCGCTCCCAAAAGGTCAAAACGCTTTGCGAGAATAAGTACGATAGGTGCTTGTCATCTGTAGTAGTTCAGGTGTTTGATACTTTCACCGTTGTTCAACTAAGCATTATCTAGCACCAAACTAAGCCAAAGCTTGTCATATGGGATGGTTCCCATATGGCAAGCTTTTGACCATATGGAAGCGGCAATAATACTTTAATACTTTTTTTGTAAATACATAGGTACTCTACATAATAATAACACCCCGACAAAGAACAAACATCTATGTTCATCACACAAACGTTTGTTCTCGGTGGGGATCGAACCCACGGCCTTCGGCGCAGAAAACAGAGTTAGTACCAACTGAGCTGTGAAGGCATTGAAAAAAAACTGGTGAAAAAAAGAAATAGCTTCACGAATGGCATATTCCTATCCTATCTAATTTTCAAATTCTTCATATCCTACTTCTAAAACGAATAGGTACTAGGTATAGAAATGCTTTGATATATTGTTCTGTATGTGTTTAAAGTGTTCCGGGGTAAGATTGCTAATGCAGACATTCTAGAGGCGGTGAGATTAAGAATGCCTCTTCTGGATGTGCCGCGCCCTAGAACAAACCTTTTGGGAAAGGCACCTCTGACAATCTAGTTCCTAGCAGAAAGTATTAACATATTTCAATTTTCTTTGAACGAATTCGCAAAGGCTTCTTTGCATATTTTAGAATAATATTTTGTAATAATTGATTGATAATTTTAATTGATCGAGTGAGTGAAGCGAACGAAGATCTTAGTTTCAACTTGGGCGATTTGGCATTTTATGTATGTATGTATGTATGTATGTTTGTCTGGCGATAACTTTAGAACCGTTGATCCGATCTGCATGAAATTTGATAAGTCGATAGCTTGTACTTTAAAAATTTACTGGTAAGTATATGAGTAAAATCGGATGAAGGGTTTTTGAGATATGAGGTTTTTTAAGAGGGCAAAAATAAAAAAGTGACATAAAAAAATCAAGTTTCATGTCATAGGAAAGGGCTTTGCTTGGACATTCCAAAACAATTTTTACTTTTTTTTTAGGACGCTCGGTTTTTGAGATACAACAAAAAAGTTAAATTAAGATAACCAGCGATCCAAGAGCTCCCATCTCTAAGAGTTTAGTTGGCATCAAGGTTTTTCTACTGGTCGGCCTTTGCTTATTCTTATTTTTAATTTCTTGAAATAAATTAAAGAGGTAATCAGTTCTCATAAAATGGTGACAACGACCAGGTCTGATGATGGAGCCAAGGTTTGTTCAACGGAACTCTTCAATAAATAGGCCAATAGAGATGAAACTTGGTTACCGTACCAAGTTAGTAGGCGGTAGTCAGAAAAAAGTCCAAACATAATGTTTGGACTTGCCTCTGACTACTACCTACTCAAAGTTTTGATGCGTTCGTTGGGTCGCATCACGAGATCTCAGTTCGGGGCGAACCACTAGTATAATGGAATAAAGTTATCGTATTATTCGTGTTAGGTTAACCTGTTAGGATATATAGAGTAATGATGTTAAATAAATAAATATAAATATTTTTTTGGGTGGAAAACCGATGATCTACTGGGACTACTGGGAGTGACCCCGCCTTCCGATCGTAAGGCTGCAGGTTCGAATCCAATCGTGCACCAATGGATTTTTCCTATGGAAAAATTTATGCGCGCAATGCCAATGCTCTTAAACGGTGAAGGAAAACATCGTGAAGAAACCAGTTAGTATTCTAACTTGCTTGCAAAGTTGCAACCTGTCTCGTGTGGAATACTACTAACTACTGTAAAATGTGGGTATGTGTCAAATGGAATGCTTGAACATACCTCTGACTGCCGCCCTGACGTCCTCAACGAGTCTGGAGTACGTACTTGGCACCAAGAGATCTGAGGGGATATCTACCGTGCCTGGGCCCCTGGGGATCAAAATAGTGAAGCTGTATCAGTATATTTTTTTTACTTTTTCCAACATCCAGTAGAAAATTAAATAACCATTCACCTACCTAGATAGAAAGATAGATAGAAAACTCTTTATTGTACACCACAATAAAATAACATAACACTTAAGAATTAATTTAAAATACAGCGAAGTACAATGGGCGGTCTTATCGCTATGAGCGATCTCTTCCAGACAACCTTTGGATGGACAGGATTTTATTAATGTCAAATGGCGGTGTCACAAAGGACTTCTACACTAATTTTATTCCAAAAATAAATATAATAAATAAATAAAAAACTAATTATTGTGGGAATGAATGGACTACTTAGAATACTTTACAAACATACATATAAAACATATACAACGTGTTGATGAAGTTATGTAGGGAAACAAAGAGCGTGTATTTAGACCAAGCACTGGAATACTTTGACGTGTGCAACGGTTGAATACATCGTTTTCGAAATTCCCATAGAAAAGTAAAATTAATATTTTCTCAGAAATTTGCAACAGCCCTGTCTGTGTACGTGTCAAGGTCACACGCACGCGCGCTTCTATCTAGGAAAGAGAAAAACAACGATAACCTACGAGATAATTTGAAATACTTACCTTTCGGTAGGTAGGTAGGTACGCCGCCAATCCCCTGACACGATATTTTTACTGGTTCCTATGGATTTTGTCATTATTTATTGGCTATAATAACACTGGATAAAACTGGATTTTGGTAAGTTTGCGAGATTTCGCACGACACAGGCTTCAAACTTCACACTAAACCATTACCTCGTAGGCACTGCTCATACACACACTGACTGACGACGGCTTTTTACATAACAATCACCATTTTATCACGTTTGATGACATTTTCTCAACAAAACAATGTACAACAACGCATGTAAACACAAACAGGGTGACCATCTCAAAAGTGGCGGTTCTACCACACACCTGCCAAAAAATCTGTCAAAATCTACCAAGCTTGACGATAAAAATACCAAAAATATGACTTCATACCATCTCCTTCGTGGCTACGGAATAAATTAAATACCTACATTACATTCAGTTACTATCTTTTGATCGTTTGTAACGGTTTGCAGTTATCTAAAACGAGATAGAAGTTGTTTAGAAACCAAATCAATAAAGGTAAAAAAGAATAAGAAGTTTCCAGTTCGGTAAAAAATAAATAAATTATAAATATTATTTCATTAAAAATTCAAACTAATAAGATTTTTCTTGAAATATTTAAAATCTGCCAAATGGCAGAAATCTGCCACAAATGGTAACACTGATCGGCGGCCGTCGGCCGTCCTGATTGGATATGCGTTTTTAAATGCAACCAATGACAGACAGGTAAGTCCAAAGATTAAATAGGACAGACTAGACACTTCCCAAAATTGCAGTTGAATAATTTTGTCGTGTCAATGAACCATGGTGGTAAAGTAACATGTTACAATTTAAAGAACTATGAATATCATAAACATTGCTTTACGACATCTAGTAATTAAACAAAAATAAATATTCTATTAAATATTGAGTACGTAGCCACGTAGGTACCTAGTTACTGAATAGGTATTAGTACCAAAGATCTCAGAGAATGTTTACCGTGACTAGGGATTACAGTCGCGAAAATATTTCTTTTACATACCAAGATCTTTAAAAACAGCAACATCATTATTAGGTAGGCACATTACTAGGTAATTGGTGGCAGTTCTGTTACCTATTTTATCTAAGTTCACAACTAGAGGTCAAAGAACAGCTGTAAATAGGGCTGCCTCATGATGCGTTTAGATTCATTTTAGATAAAAGTTTAAGAGGCATTTGATGAATGAAAAACTTTGAAATTTTAAAAGTCGTAGAACAAAAGTTGTTCGTTATGACCGGTAGAATATCCTGCTTTCGGATCCCTACAACTCTTAATAAACACGTTGTATACAAGGTGTTCCATAAGTTGTGTATATAAACTTCAGGGGGCTAAAGTACCCATCAATATGAACAACTTTTTCTAAGGAACCAACACTGTGAACGCGAAAAAAAAACAGCTGTTTCATACAAAAGTTCAATACCTACCAGGCTAAAATGTATGAAACAGCTGTTTTTTTTTTCGCGTTCACAGTGTTGGTTCCTTAGAAAAAGTTGTTCATATTGATGAGTACTTTAGCCCCCTGAAGTTTATATACACAACTTATGGAACACCTTGTATACAACGTGTTGATGAAGTTATGTAGGGAAACAAAGAGCGTGTATTTAGACCAAGCACTGGAATACTTTGACGTGTGCAACGGTTGAATACATCGTTTTCGAAATTCCCATAGAAAAGTAAAATTAATATTTTCTCAGAAATTTGCAACAGCCCTGTCTGTGTACGTGTCAAGGTCACACGCACGCGCGCTTCTATCTAGGAAAGAGAAAAACAACGATAACCTAAGAGATAATTTGAAATACTTACCTTTCGGTAGGTAGGTAGGTACGCCGCCAATCCCCTGACACGATATTTTTACTGGTTCCTATGGATTTTGTCATTATTTACTGGCTATAATAACACTGGATAAAACTGGATTTTGGTAAGTTTGCGAGATTTCGCACGACACAGGCTTCAAACTTCACACTAAACCATTACCTCGTAGGCACTGCTCATACACACACTGACTGACGACGGCTTTTTACATAACAATCACCATTTTATCACGTTTGATGACATTTTCTCAACAAAACAATGTACAACAACGCATGTAAACACAAACAGGGTGACCATCTCAAAATTGGCGGTTCTACCACACACCTGCCAAAAAATCTGTCAAAATCTACCAAGCTTGACGATAAAAATACCAAAAATATGACTTCATACCATCTCCTTCGTGGCTACGGAATAAATTAAATACCTACATTACATTCAGTTACTATCTTTTGATCGTTTGTAACGGTTTGCAGTTATCTAAAACGAGATAGAAGTTGTTTAGAAACCAAATCAATAAAGGTAAAAAAGAATAAGAAGTTTCCAGTTCGGTAAAAAATAAATAAATTATAAATATTATTTCATTAAAAATTCAAACTAATAAGATTTTTCTTGAAATATTTAAAATCTGCCAAATGGTAGAAATCTGCCACAAATGGTAACACTGATCGGCGGCCGTCGGCCGTCCTGATTGGATATGCGTTTTTAAATGCAACCAATGACAGACAGGTTAGTCAAAGATTAAATAGGACAGACTAGACACTTCCCAAAATTGCAGTTGAATAATTTTGTCGTGTCAATGAACCATGGTGGTAAAGTAACATGTTACAATTTAAAGAACTATGAATATCATAAACATTGGTTTACGACATCTAGTAATTAAACAAAAATAAATATTCTATTAAATATTGAGTACGTAGCCACGTAGGTACCTAGTTACTGAATAGGTATTAGTACCAAAGATCTCAGAGAATGTTTACCGTGACTAGGGATTACAGTCGCGAAAATATTTCTTTTACATACCAAGATCTTTAAAAACAGCAACATCATTATTAGGTAGGCACATTACTAGGTAATTGGTGGCAGTTCTGTTACCTATTTTATCTAAGGTTAACAACTAGAGGTCAAAGAACAGCTGTAAATAGGGCTGCCTCATGATGCGTTTAGATTCATTTTAGATAAAAGTTTAAGAGGCATTTCATGAATGAAAAACTTTGAAATTTTAAAAGTCGTAGAACAAAAGTTGTTCGTTATGACCGGTAGAATATCCTGCTTTCGGATCCCTACAATTCTTAATAAACACGTTGTATACATATACATTCACCCATACATTCACCATACATATACAACATAAATACATAAAATGTATAATGAAAACATAAATGTAAATAAATATCCTAATAATAATAAAACAACATAAAAATTCAACTTATTCAAACAAAATAGTGGCTGTGCAAAAGCTTTTTGAACACGGGAAGCGACTTGGCTTTTCTGATGTCAATAGGAAGAGAATTCCAAAGGCGTATAGCTTGAAAAGTGAAAGAATGCTGATAGAAAGTAGAAGAGTGAAGAGGAGTTTTAAGTTGCATAGTTTCAGAGGAGCGTAAGTTGAGGAGAGTTGGAGAGATTTAAATATTCAAAACGTTCTTTCAGATAGGGCGGGGTGGAAGGGTTAAACAAGACACTGTACAAGAGGGAATGAAAATGAGTATATGCCAGGTAGTATATTATACTACCTGGCATATACCTACGGCATATACCTACTACTAATCTATAAATGAGAAAATACGACGCGTTAACCATTCGATCGATTTAGATAAAACTTGGAATAAGTATCAAATATAGGTTACTTTTTATTAAGAAATAATTATAGAAACAGGGTATATAATTTATACAAACACAAAAACAGATTTAAATACTGATGTGTATGTGTGCAATAACCGCCGCTACGCGTGCGAAGCTGATATTGCGTTGTTAACATAAGATTTTTTTTAATCTGATTTATCAACACTGAATAGAAGTTATTGTAATTTTGTTGGCAATTCTAAATAAATAAATAAGTGGCTATAAAGTTTTTAGTTACATATTAATCTAGATCAGATCTAGTTCCGCTGGGTCAGCTTTGCTTATTGTACGACATGATAATGTACTGTACATTATCGTGCTGTACATTATCATGTCTTGTCAGCTTTGGTTATTTATTGTACGACATGATAATGTACAGCACGATAATGTACAGCATGATATTTGGAATCCGCTTTGGTACCTTTTTGGATTCGTTTTATCTGGGTGTACATTTTCGGGGTGTGCAATAACTGGATGTGCAATATTGTCACGTGTAGTTAATACACAGCATGATAATGTAGAGGTACAGCATGATAATTGGAAGTCACTTTATCACCGTAAATAATAATTTCTGGCACTTCGGCGGCCGCTATAATTTATATGTTTCAACATAACCTAACCAATCCGACTCGACGGTACTAAAGTGGCTTCCAATTATCATGCTGTACATTAACTGGGTGTACATTATCAACACGTGACGATATTGCACAGCATGTTATTGTACGGGATGATAATGTACACCCAATAATTCAAACCAGTGGACACGGATTATCTGGGTGTGCATTATCATGCTGTGCAATATCATGCTGTACATTATTTGGCCGTACATTATTGGCTCCCGTTATACCGTTACACCAAACACGTTTAAAATTGTAATAATCATCTTCATAATTATAAAATATACGTTAAATAATTTGAAGAAAGACATCATTGAAGACATCCCCGGCTACCTCCTCGGCAAGTAGGAATCCTAATCATAGGCTCAAACACAGTGAATTATTCAAATACAAAATTGTAATTCAAGGATGCTCCCAACAACTTTATTTATAGTTCAGCATCAATCGTTTACTTCGACGGTTCGTCTAAGGTCGTTTTACACATAAAAAACCTATTTTAATAAAAATATTATTATTAAACAGAGCTATTAGATATTAGTGAAAATATCAACGTAGGTCCAGCTCCATGCTAAGCCTAGCTGGTAGAATGGAAAAGCTGATATCAGTTAAGGATTGATTTGGGTTTTCTTTCACTGACCTTGTTGACACGGAAACTGGGGTAAGGTTCCCTATTTCATAAGACGTTTCAAAGTGGTTCAAAATGCGAGGATTTAAATGTATGGATGTTTTGAACGGCTGGACCGATTGAGTTGAAGTTTGGGAAAAATATAGTTCGCGAACAGTACCTTTGCAACTGAGTAATTTAAAGCCAAAACTACAACAGAAGCAAGTTGAAAAAAATATTTTATGTTGAATATTGTTGTTCATTCTGGATTTTTCATTTATAATAAGACAAGTTCCAGGCGCTATGCTGATGCCAGCGGGCCAATGGATTTTACACTTGTAATTTATTAAATATTATATCACTTCATAATGGACCAACATAATAAATCTTGACTTAGAACATATTGCAAATGCTCATTGATGTTTGGCGCGCCATCCAAATCAAAACCGTGATGATGAAGACAGAATTGTGAAACCACAGCATACCTAATGGTATGCTGTGGTTTTATTTCAACCTAAGCTGAGTATTTCGTCATCATTATGAATGAAAACATTCCTGGGCAATGAAACGACACATTAAATTACTATAACATATTGTTTATTAACAAATCGGGATCATATCACAGATCGCTTGGAGAATGGAAATTTAACAATGGAAAAGGTAAGGGGGTGAGTATTTTTGGACTAGATTGCTAGGCTGTGGGCGAAGCTTTACTGAGCAACGGGCAGATGGGCGCCCGAGGGCTGGAAACCGTTCTCGTTGGCGATGTAGGTTACGGTGTAGATCACGCCGTCGGGGCCAGGGTACGAGAACTGGCCAGTCACTTCAAGAGCCTCGGCTTCAGATCCTTGGTTCTTCAGAACAGCTGACTCACTCTGTTTGATGCCATTTTCAGTTTCATAACTGAAATCAACAAAAAAAATATTTAAAATACCATGATGCTGACGACGGCACGAAGTGAACTCTTTTTGCTAAAGTATTCTAATTTTATATAGCCGATGAAAAGACGCAATTTTTCCATTAAGTTTAATAAAACAAAACTGTTAAATCCTTACCTAGACTGGTATCCGTCAACTCCGATGTTGTTCAACTCGAACTTGAGGATTTGAGCCTGAGCTTCAGGGCCGGCGGGCGCAGCGGCGGCGGCGGCGACGAGCAGGGCGACAACGATGAACTGTTGACCAATTATGTACAACTATTACTACTTATTTAACATAAAAAAGAAGACTAGGTACAGGACTTATCAGCAAAAACATGATGCGCGGTAGAACATCTTATTCCTGTCTGGGGAAGGGTACCCACACCTGTCTAACCAGTAGAACTTCAGGCACAAGCTTAACACCTACATTCTGCTAGCGTGACCATAGACTTTGTTATAGGTTAGAATCAGTATCAGTAAATATCAGGTGGGCCATCTGATTGGTCCATAAACAAGTGGTTAAAAAAAACCTCGCAATGCTTTGCGGTCGGTTTTCGAGCATTTAAATAGCCGTCACTGTTACGGCGCAGCTTTCACGCTGACCGTCTAAGGGCATCTTTAGATCCCGGCCATCTAGAGATCTATATGATATGCTATAAATCCAAAGTCAATCAGAAAATATTGACGCGGCCGAATGCAGCCACGAAACGAACTTAAATCCGAAATTCACTGAGCACACATCACTATTTGAATACAATTTGCAAACGTACCAGTTTCATTTTTAAGGTTTTTGGGTGGTTGTTGTTGTGATGGGAAAGCAATCAAGCGACTGATGTTTCGAAGATGCGGGAGCGGCCTTTTATACTGCGCCCGCGCATCATAGCGCGGCAAGGACGCGCTGTGACATTTGAACTTAGAATCTTTGGATCTTCTTCGTTCTCGGTAAAGGTTTTGAAATGTCCGGTAGCGGTCGGCGCTCCAGTACTCACACACATAATCGCTAGTCCTCGTAAGGTGGACGAACACACTTTATTTTATATTATTTATTTATTACCTTTGCTATTGTGTTATGGTGTCCTGGTAGGTTAGTGTCGTGTGTTATGTCTGGACGTACATATTAGATGAGAAAAATATTATATTTTTTTTATAAGTATTTCATATTCGATTTATTAAAGAAACAGAAACAGGCACTTATCCACGTTAAGCGCAGGTTGGTATTCCATACGTGACAGGTTGCAAGCCATCGCCGCTGTTAAAATACTAACTGGTTTTGCTCACAAGGTTTTTCTCCACCGTTTGAGAGCATTGGCATAGCGCACATACCTACATTTTGCAAAGGGGAAAATCCATTGCTGACTTCGAACCCACAACCTTGCAATCAGAAGGCGGGGCTAGAAATTAGAAGGAATTAATAAACAAATAAAACTTAATTATATTATTGAATAATATGTGTATATATTAATTCGTGCTCCTACCCGATGGACTGACGACATTGTGAAGATCGCGGGAAGTCGGTGGATGGAGAGGGCTCAGAATAGTTCTTCCGGGAAATCTATAGGGGAGGCCTAGGTCCAGCAGTGGACTGCATCAGGTTAAAGGAAACAACTAGAGACACTGACATGCCGAAAAAAAATTGCATTCATCTCATCATAAATGTTGAGTGTATTACTACTAAACGCTAATTTTCAGCTGAAACCAAGAAGGAGAAGGTAGTTTAGCAGTGAACGTAAAACAACAACAACACTTCCATATAAAATAAGTGTAATAAATATAGAATTCATAATAATGATGGGTTAAGATATCAATAAACCGGGTTTTCGAGAAAATAAAATAGAATTAGGCGAATTTTTTGTGCAATGGAGGTAACTGTTTACCCCTGTTCAAAAATGGACCCATAAAATAGACTTGGTCTAGATTCATTCTTTCCAGAGACCTTAATTTTAGCTAGTTTTTTTTTAAATAATTAACGATGCACTGCCCTGCGTCCATGAACTTGAGACATACAGATGTTAAGCCTCATGTGCCTGTAATTCCACCAGCAACCGCACCCTTCAAACCGAAACACAGCAACGCTGCTTAGCGGCAGAAAAAGGCATGGTGTACTATTTCCCCGTACGATCTCTAAGGTATCTTGGGTATTACTTCGTTACTTTCGTTTTGATGCGGTATTTAAGGCGAAGACAAGAGCTAATGTGACTCTCGCTCGCACGTTTCGACATGTTGAAAGATATAAAATCACTAAAGTCATTTTCGAAAAATCGCAATCAACCATTTTGTGTGCAATCACATTGCACACAGTTTAGTAAAAATTTCATTTTGATCGATACAAATTTTCCTACTTAAAAGTTTGCTTATGTACGAAAACTAGTAAAGCAAATTTTTAAGTAGGAAAACTTGTATCGATCTAAATGAAATTTATACTAAACTGTGTGCAATGTGATTGCACACAAAATGGTTGATTGCGATTTTTCGAAAATGAGATTAGTTATTTTTTATCTTTCAACATGTCCAAATGTGCGAGCGAGAAGTTGTTTGATAGTTGCCACCCCTTTAACCTACTTCATCATTGGATTTTCCTGTTGACTAAAGCATCTTTAAAAAGGGCGTTTTAATTTATTAATATGGCAGCGTGCGTGTGTTGCCTGTGTTGCTAGTGTCCATAGGCTACGGTAACCGCTTTCCATCAGGTGGGCCCACATAGCAAATTTTTTATTTCTGTTAGTACACTTGTTTGCTTACTAGTAGTAGTATAAAACAAATATTTATTTTCCATCAGTATCTGTAGACGGAAGGCATTCGTAAGAATTATGTAAGAGGCGTGCTTGTCTGGTGACCTTCAAATGATGCCACCGTCCCCCGCCCGCGCCCCCGCCCTCGCCCGCGCCGGTATCGTCGTAGTACGCCGACTGGTAGACAAGCTTTAACAAGTCTAGTCTACTTAAGCCATGCCTTCTTCTGCCGCCAAGCAGCGTTGCTGTGTTTCGGTTTGAAGAATGTGATTGCCGGTGAAATTACAGGCACATGCGGCTTTAAATCTGTATGCCTCAAGTTGATGACGCAGCGCAGTGCATCGTAGAGCACGTTCCTATCGTGTGTGACTTGCGAGGCAATGCTTTGTTATAGGTGACGGTTCCACTTAACATCGGGTGGGTCATCGCTTGTTTTTTTTTTGTTTCGTCAACATTTAGTATTCATAAATAAACTTATAACAGCTCAGTTATAATAACGCTGCCTTTTACGGTGTAGGTCGTGAGTTCGAGACCCACAGAGCATTAGCACGATGAGCATAAGTTTTTGTTTGTTTTTTTTCTATACTTACTACCTATTAAGTAAGCAAACAAGCTTACATGCTACCTGATGGAAAGCGGTTACCGTAGCCTATAGGCTTTTGCAGCAACAGAGGGAATCACATCACATTTGTAATGAGTATGAAGAGTACTTAGACCATATTCTATTATAGCTTGATCGCACACAGACAGTACACAGGCTTAGTTTGGGGTAGATGGGGCTGTATAAAAAATCTACCAATAAATATGGCCCACATAGCATAGGGTCTAGAGGTAGTATAATGTTTAGACGTTTCAAAGTGATCCGTGTACTGAATAAAGACCGTTTTGATTTAGATTTTTCTATTTTGTAGGGGATTTTGAAGGGATATCTACCATGCCTGGTGATGAAAGTCGTGAAGCTGTTTCAGTTTTTTTTATACGGTGCACATAATCTGTGGATTTACCAAAATGACCTTTTTATTACATACCTTCTTCCTTTCACTGTTTCGTAGCATTAGTCAAATCAGAAGAGGTCATCGAAAACACCTTGCAAAGTAAAATTATAAGCCACGTGTGCGCATAAATGCAGGACCGGTTTTGATGCAGTGTAATCCATCTGATAGGACGTGCGAGCGCATCGCTTGCGTAACATTTTGAGAAATGTCGGGTGCCCTTGAAAAGGAGAAACCACGTAGCGGTACACTTACGAATTTGCAAAAAAAAAATGTAGATACAAATAAAAATAACTGTAGAAATGTGGCGAGAGGTCCTAATGCGGTTGTCAGCGTCTTAATAGAAAGAAAGAAATAAATAAAGAAAGAAAGAAAGAAAACTTAATTATTAACCCAAAAAAATTTGCTCTAATTTAGGTGGGTAATAGGTACAGTTGAAAAATAAAATCAAAATCTACATATAACACAAAAAATAAAATTAAAACTTAAACTAATGAAAAAACACTGTACTGTGTGGTGCAATAAGGGTTAATAGGTCCCTGACTCAGTATTTGCAGCATTAATCTTAGTCATATTATTAAAATTCCTATGCATATGGGTAAAGCCAGGAACAGGACCATATCCTGGAACCACGATCAGAAGAACCATTATCAACAGGGCAACTAGGCAGGAGTAGCGAACCTTGACATTAAATCATAATAATTATAATGCTATAGACGTGCCGTCAAAAACTTTAAATCAAAATATAATAATAATAATTATTATTATTTCGCATCTTTTATTTATTTATTAAACATCATGTGTTTTTAAACTTACATATAGTTGCTTATATTATGAATATTATTAGGTGTGTAGATAAGTAGCTAAAATTATAATATAGTCTACAAGCTGGTGCCCGCGACTTCGTCTGCGCAGGATTAGTCACACAATATCTTTATAAATTGTAGCCTATATGTTATTCTGATGTATAAGCTATATTATTGTAAAGTTTAATTAAAATCCATTCAGTAGTTTTTACGTGAAAGAGTAACAAACATCCATCCATCCATCCATACTTACAAGCTTTCGCGTTTATAATATTAGTAAGGATTATACCTATACCTACCACCAAAGAGCTCTTTGTGAAGCGCTCTTCCGGGGAAGTATTACCACCATACCTATTTCTGCCGCCAAGCAGCGTTGCTGTGTTTCGGTTTGACGGGTGTGGTTGCCGGTAAAATGACAGACACAAGAGCTTAACATCCGTATGCCGTAGGCAGTGCTTAAAAAAATCATGTTCCTACCCTGCGTGAGCAATGGCAGCGAGGCAATATTTTATTAAAAGTGATGACCACTTATTATCAAGTGGACCATCTGCTTGCTCCATCAATATGTGGTATAAAAATCAGCATGAAATCTCCGTCAATATTTAAGAATTTATAGGTACATAAAAATTAAGTTGCGAGCGATTACAAAGTTTTAACAAAAACTCTTCAATTTCTGCGATTCCCAAAATAGAATCCACTTTAAAGTAAACTTTTATATAATATTTTTAACGATCCTGGCTCTCGTAAAAATGAAATACTTGCTTGACATTGTTAAACAATAAAATCCGCTTGTACATACCTGTTGGCCATGGAGCTTTAATTTATAAAGACACTTACTACCACTCGACAAGATAACTCAGAAAAATTGTCTTTCTACGAAATATTCATATAAATTACGTAACAAATGCCTTCACAGTTCAGTCTGCCTTGTGCGCTGTAAGCCGTGGGTTCGATTCCCACTAAGAACAAACATTTATGTGATAAACTGTGTGTTCTCTATCTGGGTGTTATAAAATACTATAAGTATGTACATATTTACAAAAAAGAAGTATATTAAGTATTATATCAGCTATCTGGTTCCCATATCACAAGCTTTGTTTAGTTTAGGGCTAGATAGAGCTGTGTAGAAAAAAAACGGAAAAATTAAAAAAGAAGCTTTTTTAGGACTTTAGTCCCCGGACTTGCTTGTAAGATTGTATGTTATATACATACAAGATTCTTACAGATTGTTAAAAAGTGATACTCAGAAATATATATATATATATATTAAGATCAGAATATATAAGAATTAATCAGGTGGCGGTGGGTGACCATCGACGTATCTGAGACCACTGTCCAAAGAGCGAGTTCGTAGGAGCTACATTAATAATCTGTGCTATTGTAAATAGGTAATTATTATTCGACAGCAAACTATATTAATATTGATTTGAACGTTTTTTTATATTATTTAATTGTTATTTTTTCTATGACATTTGCATGTAAATAAAATGCTTATTATATTTTGATAGTTTTTTTTTGTTTTTGCTCTTTGACGTTTGTATTTATTTTCTACTGTTTGATTAAATTATTATTATTGATTACTACTCTATTGTATTAGGTCTAACCTGCAATGATAGATGTAATGTTTGAAATAAAAATCCAAAATACAAAAAATACAAGAGTTTGTTAAATTGGTAGCAGATTAATAATGTAAAGAGCCTATAGCCATAGCTATACAGCATAATTTGATTTGATTTGATTTGATTTGTTTTCTTACCAAAAAGTTTGATTAAGTACGAAAAGTAGGAAAAAAAATTGATTTTAAACTTGTGTAGATTGAAGTGATATTTTCCCAAGTCTCTGTTGATGTTTTTCTCAAGAACATTGTAATTTGCGATCTTTCAATATAAAATTCAGTGATTGTATTTCTTCAAGCACGTTTTAATGTGGAAGCGAGATGTTCAAAGTGATCCTTGTGATTCAACTAATAAATACATTTTGACTTTGACTTTGACACCTCATTCGTGTAGGTACCTAGTGTCACCGGTAGCTAAACTGTGAAAGATAAATGATCACGTTTTCTGATAAATGATAGATTGATGATGAAGTACACATACTTTGTACATCACATTCTTCATTGCATAAGACTTCAAAATTAACCGCATAAAACGCCGTAAATATAAATATGCAAATGTATGCTAGTTAATGTAGTGTATGCATGTTAGTTTGATGTTAAATGTTTGATAATCATAAATTAAAAACTAAATATGAATTTACCTACGTTCACATTTTAATAACTAGTAGGAGGTACTGAGTGTAAATTTATAGTCGTTTTAGAAGATTTCATTTCAATTAAGGCACAGCGCACATCGATTAGGTTTCGAGTCAAATCAAAATGTTATTTTGGACAATGAATACAAGTATTTACAAAGTTTTTTTTTTTTTTTTTTTTTTTTATAATGAATAAACCGTCCTTTGACTACAATCTCACCTGATGGTAAGCGACGATGTAGTCGACGTTGGAGCAGAACGGTCTAGAAGACACCTATTCACTCTAGCCTTGAAGAGATTTAGATTGTAGTGGTCAGGAAAAACAGACGACGGTAATGAGTTCCACTCCTTAGCAGTTCGCATAATGTAGCTAGAAGCAAAACGCTTAGTGCGAATAGGTGGTATGCAAGTATATCGGCAAGTATATAGTATATCGGTGGTACGTAAATATAAAGTATACAAGTATATCTCGGCAAGATCGACCGAGACGTGAAAATAGAATAAATGCGGGATGTATGAAATGGCGATAGGTCTCAGGAACAACATGAGATCCACGAATGCCCCTTAAACTTAAGGGAAGTATACAAGACGATCATAAGACCTGTCGTGCTGTATGGATCTGAGTGTTGGGCAACCAAAGGGACGGATGAGAGAAGAGTGCATGCAGCAGAAATGCGAATGTTGAGATGGATGTGCGGAGTGACAAGGATGGATAAAATAAGGAGTATATTAGAGGAAGTTTGAAAGTGGTGCCTGTGACAGATAAGTTGAGGAGCAATAGGTTAGCGTGTTATGGGCATGTCATGAGGAGGGAAGAAAGTCATATTACGAGAAGAGTGTTAGACATCGATGTGGATGGTTTTAGAAAGAGAGGTAGGCCAAAGAAAAGGTGGATGGACTGTGTGAAAGATGACATGAGTAAAAAAGGAGTGAGCACCGAGATGACGAATGATAGAGGAGAGTGGAAGAAGAAAACCTGTTGTGCCGACCCCATGCAGCGTGGGATAAGGGCAGGAAGATGATGATGATGTAAACAAGTATTTACAAAATGTACAAAATACATAATTATGAGCTATCTGCAGACCGTTGCAAACGATCTAGAGATAGCTCAACTGATCCAAATCAGTGCAAATCGGAAGCTTCCCCAGCCACTGGCTGCATCCAGTGGCTGGGGAAGCTGGGGCACGCTAAATGGCACGCCCTTGGGTCACGCGTCGCCTCGATAAAGCTTGAACTTCGATTTTGAAAGTCCCATACAAAAGCAAAATTAACATTGTCTCAGAAATTTGGAACAACCCTGATAATGTGTACGTGACCTTGGTACATACGCTTTTTGCGTTTACTAATTGGTGGCAGATCTGGTACCTATTTCATCTACAGTTCACAATGAAAGGTCAAAAAACAGCTGTAAATAGGGCTGCGTCATGTTGTGTTAGTTTCATTTTGGAGAAAAGGTTAAGATGCATATCATGAATGAAAAACTTCGAAATTTAAAAAGTCTTATATCTAAAGTGGTTCGTCATTCACTGTAGAATTCTCTGCTTCTGGTATTATATATTTTGTAGGGTTGCCATCCGTCCGGGTTTTCCCGGATTTGTCCTAGTTTAGAGGGCGTCCGGGGAGCGTCCGGGCACGGTTTCATTTGTAGTCCGGGATTAAAAATTTCAAGTTTTGTACACCGACGACGGCCGACGAAAATTAAATTTAGCCATCTTTTATCATCATTTTAAATGTCATACGTCAAATGACGCGACACGGGCGCTTTGAAGATAAATAAAAAGTTGATTTATGACATTTTGAACTGTTTTTTATTATACTGACAAGTTTAAACTCTAGGTCTTAGAGGTATTAATTCAATAAATTCAAAAGGTATTTATTAAATTGAATCACAAGGATCATTTTGAAACGTCTTGAAGCTAGGTGAATCTAGATGTCAGTTCTACGACCTAGCGACAATAGAACCAAGGATTAATTAGAACCTATATTTCCTCTAAAATACTGAGAATTTATAACTTACTAGCGGACCCGACAGACGTTGTCCTGCGTGATATTTCAAGCGACTGCAGCGCCATCTGCCGGGTTGATTTGTGAATCTAAACCACCAGGGTGCCATCCAAACGCATACAAAAAATTCACTCAAATCGGTCCAGCCGTTTAGGAGGAGTTCAGTGACATACACACGTACAGTAGAATTATATACATAAAGAAGATTATATAGCTTCAATCAACCTTCAGCTTTGCAATAACGAACCATAGAATTATAATTATATTTTCGACTAGCGGCCTGTCCCAGCTTCGCATAGGTGGTCATACATTTTTTGAACATTTTAGGATAAACTTAGACCATGGGTTAGAGCCTCGCGTCTACTTAATTTCATACATTTGCACGCCCTTTTGTTTTGTTTTCCACCTTGGGTTACATTATTAGAGTTTTACTAAGGATCCCTGATTTTTTTGAAAATATAATATAGCCTATGTTACTCAGGGATAATGTAGCATTCTAATGAGAAAGAATTTTTGAAATCGGACCAGTAGTCTTTGAGCCTATTCGTTACATACAAAACAACAAAAATACAAATCTTTCCTCTTTATAATATTAGTGTAGATATAGTTATAATAACTCTTTATTGCTCCTAAACTATGAGGAAGAGCATTCCATAACGAAAGGTCAGAAATTAAGAACATAAAGTTCAATCAATCAACTTTTGATGAGTCGTAAAATTAGCCGCCGACTTTTGAGGTTTTTTTTGTTTAAATAAAGCTCTCTATACGAATTGGACTTATAATTTTGGAATATTGTCATGTCCTAACACAAAAAAAACTTTGATGGGACAAAGAATATGCTCATTGATCAACTGCCTATAACAAATTCCATTACCTCACAGTGCATGTGCTTTAGGGACGTGCCCTATGTGTGCTCTTGACCAATTTTAGTGTACAATATAAAAGCATCAAGAGTAATAGAGTAGAGTAGTTTTTAAGAGTAGTGAGCTATTTGTGAAGGGCTCGTCCGGGGAAGTACTACCACCACGCCTTTTTCTGCCGCCAAGCAGCGTTGCTGTGTTTTGGTTTGAAGAGTGTGGTTGCCGGTGTAATTACAGGCACATGAGGCTTAACATCTGTATGCCTCAAGTTGATGGAGGGCAGTGCATCGTGGAGCACGTTCCTATCGCGCGTGGCTTGCGAGGCAATGCTTTGTTAAAGGTGATGGTTACCACTTAACATCAGGTGGGCTATCTGCTTGATCCATCAGCAACTTTTCACTCATGCCCCTATTTGCGGGGCCTGAAATGTATATATATATATGTTCAAAATGGAGTAAGATAGCCCAGCATCTATGCTATCCTCAAAGCTCAGTCGGCTTCATCCACAGAAAAGACTTGCTCAATACGTGCGGAGCTGCCTAAGCCACGGATTTTATCACGATTTTTACATTGAATAATAAATAAAAAATAAATATTGGTGAACTTTCCACACAGCACTATCTAGCCCCAAACTAAGCAAAGCTCGTAATATGGAAGCTGATATACTAAATACATAATTATATACTTTTTCTTATGAATACATTCTTATAATACATAGTAACACCCAGCCAGAAAACAAACATATATGTTAATCACAAAAATGTTTGTTCTCGGTGGGGATCGAACCCACGGCCTACGGCGCAGGAGGCAGAGCTACTACCAACTGAGCTGTGAGGACTGTCAAAGTTCACCGTTTTAGAGCACTAGCATTGCGTACATATATTTTCTGTTAAAAAAATCCATAGGTATGTACACAACTGGATTCAAACCCGCGACCTTAGGATCGGATGGCAGAGTTGCTACCACTAGACCACCCAAATTCTAATTCGAATGACTACCATAACTAACTTAAAGAAATATCAGTTCTTTGAGAAGCTTTCAATCAATATTATTTGACAGCAGTCTATAGGTAATCATAATGTCAGTTTTAAAATTAATATGGAAAACAAGTACCTATAATTCATAATTCATTTATTCATTGCGGACATATACATACATCAACAAGTAGCTTAGTTTTACCATTAGTTTAGGTCAAGTACATGCACCGTGTTGGACATTGCAATGTCATAGTTATAAGAGTAGTGAGCTCTTTGTGAAGGGCCTGTCCGGAGAAGAACTACCACCACGCATTTTCTGCTGCCAAGCAGCGGTGATGTGTTTCCGATTGAAGGGTGTGAATGCCGGTAAAATTACAGGCTCAGATTGATGGTCAGGGCAGTGCATCGTAGGGCACGTTCAAATCGTTCGTGACTTGCGAGGCAATGCTTGGTTATAGGTGATGGTTACCAACTTAAGTTCAGATGAGCTATCTTGTTGTTCCATCAGTAAACAACAATGTAGGTACCTTTTCTAGTACAATAATAACTACCAATCTCCTGTATTAAAATAATAATTGCATTGACTTTGTGGTGATGGTAAAAAATACCACAGTACCATTCTGTGCCTCCTGTGACCAGTGATTCTACTTCGTGTACTAAGTGGGTTAGGTTACATTTAAGTACCTTCTTCTGTAGATAAAAACATTCACTTTCATTGTGTATTTAAATTTTTGTGGTAAATAACATAGTTTCGAAGTAATTTATGAAAAACCTAACAGTAGTACCTTTTTTTATTTCTAATATGTGTTAAAATTACGTGATAAAGGATACAAGTACAGTTATATCATGTTGCACCTATAAGTTGTCTTAGTGTAAACTGACAAGAAGTAAAAAAAACGAATAACTCCTAAGAATAATGTTCAAAACACAATGTTGCTCAAACAAATCATAGAAATACTACTCTAAAGATTCGACTTTTTCGTTGAGTTGTACCCTAATATAAACATTTGAAAACCTAATAAAACCCTTGATAAAAATCGGTTCAAAGTGATATAACTCTAAATATAATAATATTCACGATAAGTATACTGCAAAATAAAACGTGAAAATTAATATAAACGCTCTTAAACCACGAGACACGAAAAAATGTCCGGAGCAATTACCTAAAGGGGTTACAACTTGATATATATCTAAATTCACGACATATTTGCCAAAATCCTG
Organism: Chloroclysta siterata; assembly: GCA_932294275.1. Lineage (NCBI taxonomy): Eukaryota > Metazoa > Arthropoda > Insecta > Lepidoptera > Geometridae > Chloroclysta > Chloroclysta siterata. The sequence goes on from OW028595.1 coordinate 9,332,607, forward strand.
TCAGTTATATCACTTAGCACCAAATTATCTCCGAAACTATAGCAGATAGAAGAACGTGAGTTAGACCAAAAAAATCGTATTTTTTTTGTTATACCTAATTTCTATGTAAAAATCCCAAAAAGGGTACAACTCAAGTTAAATCATCTTTCACAGGATTGATGTTACTATCTAATGGTACCACGGTGAACCAACGATCAGAAGAAAACGGAATAGGCAAGTAGGTATTAAGTTACAACTCATATGTTGCAAACATTATGTAACTTCACAGTCATATGAACCTTTATCCTTATAATAATCGAATGGTTCTAGTAGAATGATTCACAAATATTTCATGGCAAGATTCAGAGAAGGTCAATTTCTATTTAAAAATTATGTAATTTCTTGCAGCATCTGTCATATTGCAGTGGGTGAACCTCTGACCATAATGTCTGACAGCTTGCAAAATCGGTATTACCTATATTATTTAAAGGCCATATATTACAAAGGCAGATAAATACTGATCAGCAGAGTAGAAAATAAAGTAAGTTTTCGATACGAAGAAATCTTCTCAATTTCATTTATTTTAGAAGACAAAAGGTATGTATGTATGAAGCCGCGATAGGGATACCGATATGGAACTTAATGTTCTACTACTAATTTTCATCATACTTGCAACATAAAGTTCCGTATCGGTATCTCTATCGCGTGTTCATAAAAAACCCGCAATAAACACGGAACAAAAACGTAAAACGAAAAACCAAGTATGGTAAGCAAAACTCATACTTGGGATACAGTTCACACACAGTTAACAAATTTAAGTTTTATAGGTACTTTGTGTGGGCGTGCCTCCAAATATCCCGTATAGAGATCCAATTTAAGATTGAATAGTATCTGAGGTTATGTCTATCGTGCATGGCGATAGCACCGATGGACGCCGTTATTTAACTATTTTTAGTAAATAGAAAAGCCTTAGTTACTACTAGATATGAACCCATGGCCTCAGGAGCAGAGGTTAGTGGAGCTCTTTGTGAAGGGCTCGTCCGGGGAAGTACTAACACCACGCCTTTTTCCGCCGCCAAGCAGCGTTGCTGTGTTTCGGTTTGAAGAGTGTGGCCGGTGTAATTACAGGCACATGAGGCTTATCATCTGTATGCCTCAAGTTGATGGGCGCAGGGCAGTGTATCGTAGGACCTGTTCCACTAAGTTCAACTATAAGTTCAACCAGTTCAACGAATTGCATCAAAAAACTAATATGCTTATTCCATCATCTAGTTGTATAAAAAAAACAGTAACGTAATAAATAAATGCAAATCTAAATTTCTGTCAGCTTGTTGTCAGCTACATAAATTACTTTGACGTGAACTATCCTAAGCGATGGCATTGCTGATGTAATATGCGTATTATGTATTATGAGTCTTTTTGTTGTCATGACAACGAGTGACGGCCGGTTGTTATTTGGGGAAACCCTACTGATTTATATTCAATCTGTGGTTAATCATTAAAGATAAGCTTTGGTTTTTCCTTTCCAAGCAACGGCTGGATCTTGGCGGGATTCCCCGAAATTCGAGTATTAGGTTATTAGATCAATGAAAGACATAAGTTTAATATAAACGAATAATATTTAATAGAGTTCCTTCAGGAAGGTGTGTGCTCTATTGAACTACGCGCTACAGACTGTTCAACAATAAGGAGCTAGAGGGACTATCCATGAGGTCATGTGTATATGTTTTATGAAAAGACAAAGAGCTGCTTATTCAAGTAGTATATACATTTTTGTTATTCCAACACGCCCCCTCAAAAATGAATCCTCTTTCTCAAAAATTCAAAATTATTTACAAAAATAATAACACACCTCCCTGTATCTGGGGTACAAATAGCATGGTCCACCATTCAGTGCAAAGGATTAGGGAAACCCAGGAAAACCTAATCAGACCAATTCATACTTATCTTTAAGTTTATGTCTTAAAGTTATTCAATCGACCTTATTTATTAAATATTTACAATATTTATTTCTTTTACTTTTACATAGTAAATCACATCAATCCCAGCTTTTCACTCATCTGGGTAATACGCACAGCCGGTAATGATTTCGTAAGAATATCAGCCAACTGATTACCTGTGGACACATAAATCATTTTAATACAATTTTTCTCCACTTTCTCATATTTTATATCAATATGTTTCGATCTTTTGCGATTCGTGGGATTATTTGCAATTCTTATACACCCATTATTATCCTCATAAATAGGAATAGCACTGGGTATCTCGATATTCATGCTGTTCAATAATGATTTTAACCATAAAGCCTCTCTAACTGCTTTAAACAAAGCCATGTACTCAGCTTCTGTAGAAGAAGCCGCCACAGTTAGTTGACTCTTTGTATTCCAGCATATTGTGCTTTGTTTAAATAGTTTAAACAAATAACCTGTAGTACTTTTCCTGTCTACTTCGTCACCTCCCCAGTCAGAATCAACAAAGCCACTTAATATGTCAACATTGTTACAGTTACTTCTTTCATAAGTTAACTTTAAATCAATTGACCCTTTCAGGTAACGTAACACCCTTTTTAAATATGACCAAAGTGTATGACTGCCTTTGTTAGCAAACCTACTAAGGATGTTTACACTAAAGCTCAAATCTGGACGTGTGCATACCATCAAGTACATTAGGCATCCAATGAGATTTTTACAAGGGGCCTTTGTTGTATCACTATTGTTCAATGCGACAAAGTCAACTTTATTTTCTAAAGGCGTTTTCATAGTTTTACAATCTTTCGTTTCCCACTGTTCTGAGACTGTTTTAATCCATATAACGCTCTATTTAATTTGCATACTAAGTTACTTTTATTTGGAATTCCTTTAGGAGATTTCATGTATATCTCTTCCTTTAATATTCCATTCAAAAATGCAGTTTTAACATCCATCACTAGCAAATTATATTGATTTGCAAAAGCTAATATGAATCTGAAACTTGTGATTCTTGCAACAGGTGCAAACGTTTCATTATAATCAATCATATATTCCTGGCTAAAACCGCGAGCAACTAAACGCGCTTTATACTTTATGGGTTTTCCAAACTCATCATATTTTTTACAGTAAACACCCATTTACAATCAATAATATTTTTGTATACAAGTGTCCAGGTTTCATTTTCAGTAAGGATTTAATTTCCTCATTTATATCATTTATCCAGTTCACCTTATCATCTCTGGATTCAATTTCGTCATACGATGCAGGTATTGTGCATACCAAAGATTTAGCATACAATAAATAATTCATCAAAGTATCATCAGTTTCATCATAAGATACAGTAGGTTTTAATACGATCACTCCTACGGTTATTCTCAGTGAGTTAATTTCGAGTCGAAGTCAATTTACCTTCAAATGTAGAGTTATGTTGCATATCTGTTTCTCTTACAGATTTATTAGGTGGCGAACCTAATGATTCAGGTATATTTTCCGTTTGCTTACATATTTACATTACGGTGTGATTTTCAGAGTCTCCGAAACTTTCGGCCAAAACTCTCTCAGACTTTAACGGTCTGCTTGACAAGAAATTAATCTCATCAAATATCACATTATATGCTTATACAAACTTTTCATTCAGATATATTTTCCGTTTGCTTACATTATTTTCTTTATGGTGTGATTTTTCAGAGTCTCCGAAACATTCGGCCAAAACTCTCTCAGACTTTAACGCTCTGCTTGACAAGAAATTAATCTCATCAAATATCACATCCCATTCTTTTACAAACTTTTATCTATCACATCACCTTATAACCATTCGGTTCATAACCGATCATTATTCCTTTTAATGATTTTTCATCAAACTAGGTTTTTCTATTTTTATTCACATAATAAACAGTTGAACCAAAAACCTTTAAATACATTAGTTGTGGTTTTTTATCGTGCCACAATTCAAATTGGTGTGTTATCTTTTTTCAGTGCTTTTGTGGGGCTGATATTAATCAAATAAGTTGCTGTCAACACAGCCTCCCCCCAGAACGTTTTGTCTAACTTGGCCCCAGAAACCAGTGTACGACTTCGCTCTGTTATTGTTCTTATCATTCTTTCTGCCATACCATTTAAAGCAGAAGTATGCGGCACTGTTAAGTGATAGCTTATAACTTTTCGCACACAAAACTCTTTCATTTCATTTGACAAATATTCACCGCCGTTATCACAATACAGATTGACTATTTTCGAATCGAAACGAGCCTCACACTTTGCCACATAATCTTGAAACATAGCAAAAACATCTGATTTATGGGCAACTAAATAGGTCACACAGTAGTGCGTGTATTCATCGACAAATATCACAAAGTAGTTTTTACCGTCAGGTGTTGAAGGAGTGATGGGACCACACACATCTGAATGCACATTGAATAGAGGTCGTTTTATGTTTTTAGCCTTTGTCTTATTAAATGGTAAGCATGCTTGTTTTCCGTTTATACAAGCTTCACAAATTTTATCATAACATGATTTATTTTCTCAATGTCATAAAACATTTGTTTGTTTTTTATATTGACAAACTTTGATTTACTAATATGACCAAGTCTTTGATGCCATAATTCATAACTATTGTTTACGACCCCATTCGATAAACAATCAGTATTAAAAGCACAATTTTCAAGCACATAATGAATGCCAATTAATTTGTTCAAAAACTCACCCGTTGTTACCACCTTACCATCGTTATAGATTTGTACTCAACCATCATTCCCAAAAACAATAGTCATCTCAGCTTGTTGCATTTTCTTTACTGAGAGCAAGTTGTAAGGAATTTCAGAGCAGAAAAGAACATCCTGTATTGTTCCCTTCACAACCAAGTCGCTGGTTACTTGAAGGTTACCCTTTTTCGTTGCAGTAATAAATGTCCCATTCTTTGCAACTGAGATGTTTATGGGCCTCTCAAGTGTTTCGAAGTTTTGTGCCAGATCTTCTCTATTAATTTTATGATCTGAAGCTCCCGAATCCAGAATAAATGTAATTTCATTTCGTTGATTTTCATAACTCCTGGTTCCGGCCATAAAAGCAAATCCAGAGTTAGGGTTTGTATCTTGTTTATTTACAGTTTGGATTGTCTTATTATTGTTGTTAAAATACTGTCGGGCTCTTTTATTATAATAGCAGTTCTTTTGCATGTGACCGTTTCTACCACAGCAATGGCATTTAATGTTTTTTATTTTATTTATTGTGTGATTAAAAGTTTTCGACTGATTGTAATGGTTTGGCCTTCTTTTATTGAAATTTTCATGAAATGTTGTTGTGTCCTGTGTTTTTGTGGTTTCTGCCTGAAGAACTTTTAAACTAGTATCGCGTCTTTCATTGATCAGTTTTATTTCATGATCTAGCAATCTGGTTTTCACAAAGGTCAAGGTAAGATTATCCTCTGCCAGAGTTTCAATTGCAGTAACAACCCCATCATAGCTTTTCGGTAAAGTAATAAATAGATGTGTGATTTTATCCACTTCTTCTAATTTTGCGCCAGCAGCCATTAATTCAATTAGCAAATCGTCGAATTCTTGAAAGTGTTTCATCAATGAATTTTCCTCTTTCAACTTCATGTCCAACAATCTTTTTCTCAGATATAATTGAGTTGCTATGCTTTTTCTCTCGTAAATAGAATCCAGCTTAATGAATATTTCTTTAGCAGAAATGTTACCACTTGTAAGTCCCAACAATGAATCGGATAGATATTCTATTATCGTGTTTTTAGCGATGTTCTGCTTTTTGTGCCACTCAGCATCCATATCAGGAGGTGCATCTTCATCGATTACTTTTAGCACTTCAAACTCATTCAAGAGATTACGTATTCTAAGTTTCCAGACACTGTATTTGTCTCCATCAAATGGTTTAATATTTCTTTTCATTCTTAAATGTTCCATTATATTAAATCACTAAAAGTCACTCAGAATACTAAAATCACTGCCACAAATTTCACAGGGCTCACGTCTCTTTCACTTTGCACAAAAAGCGTCTTTTAATTTATTTAAAAAATTATCTTTATTTATTTAGTCCGAATCACTGGCTTTACTAATTACACTACAAATGTCTGGGCCCATAACCTATTAGGTTATTAGATCAATGAAAGACATAAGTTTAATATAAACGAATAATATTTAATAGAGTTCCTTCAGGAAGGTGTGTGCTCTATTGAACTACGCGCTACAGACTGTTCAACAATAAGGAGCTAGAGGGACTATCCATGAGGTCATGTGTATATGTTTTATGAAAAGACAAAGAGCTGCTTATTCAAGTAGTATATACATTTTTGTTATTCCAACATCGAGGGTCTGTTACCTACTATTTAGTATTCTAAACGGCGTCAAAACCAGCAAAAAAACAACTTCTCTCCCGCATTTTCAAGTTTTTTGACGGTTGTCAGCGTCTTAATTGCAAAAAGAGTCACTAGATTAAATAGTAGATGTGTTAATTGTTTTATGCTACGTATTATGGAACAAGCGATGGCCTACCTCATGTTGAGGGGTAACCTATAACAAAGCTTTGCACTCTGGTATTTAGAGTTCTTGTAAAACTAAAACGGGATGTGATTTCGCTTTAGAATAATTTTCAAATCAAGCAGAAATAACGCTTAAATCCTAGGCACGGTAGATATTTCCGTACCGATTTCTGTACTGTTTATTTGATGCTCTCGCAATCTCTATGCGTATACACGTATTTCACCAAGATCCTAGATTACTACTAAGACTTGTAACCGCATGATTTCATATAATAAAATTTGTATTTAACCTACTGATATTCAACGGGTCTTAAAGTCTTAAAAGCTTATATCGGTCAAATTCAAGTGTACCCACTTTATGTCACAGTTTATCGAATAAATAAACAAGTACCTAGGTAAATGTCACCACGTGCTAAAACTATCGGCTACAGGCTACAGATATAAGAACAGGCGCACGCGCAAGCGGACTCGACTCGGTATTTTAAATATGCATATACTATCGTGGTAACAGACTTATGAGGCAATGCTTCGTTATATGTGATGGTTACCACTTAACATCAGGTAGGCCATCTGCTTGTTCCATCAGCTAGATGTATAAAAAAAACTTATTTATTTTAGTGTAGTGTATAACAATAAACTATGCACGCTGACTGGCTATGACAAGCATGGGCGGGTAGCGGGTAGCGGGCACTCGATTCCAGCCGGTCAATCCAGGCGGACGTTACTCGAACTAAGTGTTTTATTTGGTACCCAAGCAACCTGTACAGTACAATTAGATAACCATAATAGTTAGACATATGCTGTCACGACACTTTTTGTAAATAATGACGTGTTCTGCAAAGTCGTAGTACATTATTTTGTTCTATCATCAATAGTTTTCGCAGCGCACGCGATGTAAGGAATTTTTTAGCTAATTTTTTTACACTTTAGGTTACATTATTGGAGTTTTAGTAAGGATCCCTATTTTTTTTGAAAATATAATATAGCCTATGTCACCCGGAAATAGTGTAGCTTCCCAAGGGTCAAAGAGTTTTTCAAATCGGTCCAGTAGTTTCGGAGCCTATTCAATGCAAACAAACAAACAATCAAATCTTTCCTCTTTATAATACGTTATGATTACCTCTATACAAGGTGTTCCATAAGTTGTGTATATAAACTTCAGGGGGCTAAAGTACCCATCAATATGAACAACTTTTTCTAAGGAACCAACACTGTGAACGCGAAAAAAAAACAGCTGTTTCATACATTTTAGCCTGGTAGGTATTGAACTTTTGTATGAAACAGCTGTTTTTTTTTCGCGTTCACAGTGTTGGTTCCTTAGAAAAAGTTGTTCATATTGATGGGTACTTTAGCCCCCTGAAGTTTATATACACAACTTATGGAACACCTTGTATAAGTGATGATTGCCACTTAACATCAGGTCGGTAATCTGATTGTTCCATCAGTAAGTAGTAGTAACATAGTCTTGACCTCGCGCTCCATATCGTGTTTACCTATCTACCTACCACTACTTATTAAGGCGAAGACAAGAGCTAATGTGACTCTCGCTCGCACGTTTCGACATGTTGAAAGATATAAAATCACTAAACTCATTTTCGAAAATTTGTGTGCAATCACATTGCACACAGTTTAGTAAAAAAATCATTTTGATCGATACATGTTTTCCTACTCAAAAGTTTGCTTTACTAGTTTTCGTACATAAGCAAACTTTTAAGTAGGAAAACTTGTATCGATCACAATGATTTTTTTACTAAACTGTGTGCAATGTGATTGCACACAAAATGGTTGATTGCGATTTTTCGAAAATGAGTTTAGTGATTTTATATCTTTCAACATGTCGAAACGTGCGAGCGAGAAGTTGTTTGATAGTTGTCAGCCCCTTAACAAGTACCGTATCGTAGCACAACTGCCAGACCCGAAACCGATATTTACATATCGTGCGAGCAATTGCTTACGGTAAAATCAAACCGGCCACCGTATCACGTGACTCACGTCAGGTCTGCGACAGTAAATATGCAATTCCTGCTGTCAAATATCACTTTTTGCACTTAAAAGTGGCCTAAGATAAACGAACGTTATCTACACTAATATTATAAAGAGGAAAGCTTTGTATTTTTGTATGTAACGAATAGGCTCAAAAACTACTGGTCCGATTTCAAAAATTCTTTCACCATTAGAATGCTACATTATCCCTGAGTAACATAGGCTATATTATATTTTCAAAAAAATCAGGGATCCTTACTAAAACTCCAATAATGTAACCAAAGGTGGAAACCAAAAACCTTACATCGCGTGCGCTGCGAAAACTATTGATGATAGAACAAAATAATGTACTACGATTTTGTAGAACACGTCATCATCTACAAAAAATGTCGCGACAGCATATGTCTAACTATTATAGTTATGTCACAATAAGTGTTCTTTTATTACAAAAAAATAATTGAAATGCCGCCGCTAGAAAAGGGTCTTTATTTGTACCTTGGTATTAATCCTTATCCAAATAAATCTTTTCATAATTAAGACGGTTTCAATACCTATAGATTACTTCTTAAATTTTTCAAATCGGACATTCCATTCAAAAGATATGACGAAATTAAAAACGTTAACGGATCCACGGGTGGCGCTCGGGGTGCGATTTCACTCTCTGGCGTGCAAATGTATGAAATAAGTAGACGCGAGGCTTGAACCCACGGTCTAAGTTTATCCTAAAATGTTCAAAAAATTTATGACCACCCATGCGAAGCTGGGACAGGCCGCTAGTTGTAAATATCACGGAAAATCAGGGAACAGATGCCTCATACTCAAAATCGTCCTTCCTGGAAATGTCCCGCAGTGCCAGTGCCCTGCCTTCCCATCCTAAAGTCGTGGGTTCGAAACCGGACGTGCACCAATGAGTTTTTTTTGTTCAAAAATGGTATGTAAAAAAACCTGTTTTAGTTGTCTTTTTTTACCATTGTTTTATTATCCCTTTTTATCTACGTCTATATGTATTTTAAGCCTGATTGTATGTGTTGTGTGTTCTTGTGGCAAATAAATGATTGTCTATAGATATCTATGTCTATGTCTATGTATGTGCACTGTGCACAGCACTCATCGTGAGGAACCCGGCATGTTCTAACCTAAAAAGTTCTAAAACATGTGTCAATCGCTCGAAAAGAGCCTCTTTGAGGCGCCCTTCAAATCCCTTCACCACACTGTTTCGAAAGTAGGTAGTAGTGGCATGACAAGACTAAGATTCAATCCTACTTATAATATTCGTTAAGTGATAATCTATTAATCACATTTAAATGACAAGATACCAAGATACCCTACAATAATAATTGACTACTTAGCATTTCGTAATTACCTTTTACAAATCAACAAACATTACTATTACGCAGTCATAATATGACGAATCCTAAAACATGCACAGACAGACAGACATGACGAAATGCGATGTCTATCCTATTCTACTAATATGTATACAGAGTGATTAATTTTGTTTATTTATGCTTTATTTCACAAAAATACCTGCACAGTTTGAGTGTAATGCTAATATATTTTTTTTACCAGCCAATTTCAGAAATGGTAGAGAAAAAAAACCACCTTCCATAGTTCTATGTACATATAAGTTTGTGTGAAAAATAAATATTTATATTTCTTTCTCATAAAAAAACTTTTTTTTTGTATTATTTTATTTATTTAGTGTGGTGCCCAAAGTGCCCATATTACAAACTATTTTGATTATTGGGGCCTAGTTAGCGTTGTGTAAAAAAAACAACGTGTAACATAATACACCTATAAGGCCAAAGACCAATAGTGATCAGACCAGGCACTAGAATTATTTGACGTATGCAAAGGTTGAATATAATAATATCGTTTTAGAAATTCCCATACATTACATAAATTAATATTGTCTCAGAAATTTGCAACATCCCTGATACTGTTTACGTAAGAAACTTTTTTATTGATTCTATTCTATTCTAGGTACGAAACTCAAAAACTCAAAATAAGGTGAGCGTTGAGAATTTTTATTATAAGAATTGGTTGTTCGGTTTTATTTTATTTTGGCAGCCTTCACAGCTCAGTTGGTAGTAGCTCTGCCTTCTGCGCCGTAGGCCGTGGATTCGATCCCCACCGAGAACAAACATTTGTGTGATGAACATAGATGTTTGTTCTCTGTCTGGGTGTTATATATATTATAAGTATGCATTTACAAAAAAAAAGAGTATACATGTATTATATCAGCTATCTGGTTCCCATAACACAAGCTTTGGCTTAGTTTGGGGCGAGATAGTGCTGTGTGGAAAGTCCAACAATATTTATTTATTTTTATAAATTGTGAAATTATTTAACTGCACACCCTGTATAGAACGAAGAGGTAGCGTGTGTTAAATTTTACAATAATCTATCTAGTATGGCTTGGAAGAGAAGGTCATAGGTCTCAATGATTCAATAACATTTGTACTGATACCATCAGGATATTACTACCTAGGCATGGTTTCTGCCGCCAAGCAGCGTTGCTGTGTTTCGGTTTGAGGAAACCATCCGAAAAGAATCTTGAGATAGTACTTAAGTAGGTAGTAGTATATTTGGGGGGATTATGACGGGACCTACCACGCCCAACCAGGATTTAACATGTTAGTGGGGAAAACGCGAAAAAAATTCGTCATTATCCCCACCGGTGGGGATTATGACGGGATATTCCCAGCTTAGTGGGGATTATGACAATAAACCGCTCAAGGTCGTGAAGCTTTTCTATATTTTTTTTCATTAAACTCACATAGCGCCGGGATTGAACCCGCGACCTTTTACTTGATGATGTAGGCGGATTCCGGACCCAGTGTCAGACCTCTACGGAGTATTAGTTATTACTAATTATATAACCATCTTTGTGATGTAAAATGTCATATTGTTTCATCACACATTGTTAGGTACCGACCGTAAATGGAGCGGAGCTGAGTTATTACGAAGCGCGTTGATATTTCAGTCAGTCTTCTTCTTTAAAAAATACATTTATGTACACAAAAATAGTAGTAGTACAAAGTTGGAATTCAGTGCATATATTCCATATCACACTATGTTTAACATAAAATGACGCACAGTAGCTGAGTTTCGGTTTGAAGAGTTTGGTGAAATTACAGGCACATGAGACTTAACATCTGTATGCCTCAAGTTGATGGATGCATGGCAGTGCATCGTAGGGCATGTTCCTATCGAGCGTAACTTACGATGCAATGTTTTGTTATATGTGATGGTTACCACTTAACATCAGGTGGGCCACCTGCACATCTTAACTGTTATAATTTTTAAGAATTACATTACAATATATAATTTATTATAATTTCTTACATCTACTACATTCACCTTTTTTCTCTTCAGCTAATTCATGTTTACCTCGGGTTAAAGACCTTATTTAGTCCCTCGAACTATTGGCACCCTCTTAAACCACGTCTCGGGACTAAATAAGTTACTTTCACCCCTAGGGTAACAATGTACTAATGATACGTCATGCGCCCAGTACGAGTATAGCATGTAGTGCTATTCCATCCAGATTGAATCTCCATACAAAAACGGCCTGACGATACGGAAAACTAAAAATAAAACTTAGACTTGAAGTACTGGAGATTCGTGTACCAGACACTGAAGAAAGGATACCGCTCTGCTTGCGGTCGATACCTAAAAAATGCCTTACTTACGGCCGGTTTCTGAAAGCCCGATCAAAACTAATCGCATGTCAAGTCACTTGCTATCTCTATCTAATTCGATGTATTGGCTGAATTTAGAGTAAAATGTTTTGATACAAAATATTAAATAAAAATTACATATTATTGATGACCAAATAATAGGTTTAACTCGTAGTTTTTACCTTAAAGTGACTTGTACCTAAAAGTGAATGTCAACTTGATCTGAGTTGATCATCTTGTGGTCAGTCTTCATTTAAATGTAACTTAATTCAAGGTTACATCTTACTACGTCTTGTTTTATAATAACCTAAACATATTCAGTTTTCAATAAATGGTTGCGGACTCGAAACTCTAAATAAATTAATTTTGCTTATCAATGGCTTCATATGAACAAACTCAAAACTATATATTAATTTAATTTAAACTGTAATCTAATGTAGTTATTATTAAATAAACAAAAATCTAATAAAAATAGTGGACATTCCACAGAAGCTTATGTAAAGCTTGTATGATGGGAACCAGAAAAAAAACTATTGTCATTTATTTTACAAATAATATTAATTTACTTGGTATAATAATTGGTTCAAAAGTTATATATCTATTTAATATGAACCAAAAATTTTAATTTCATAGTTTCAGTCTGTAATAAAGTTTATATTATTATTATTCCTTACGAATTCGTATAGGAAAATTGTAAACATTAGTTAAATTTAAGTATCGTCTATCTGATGATGATGATGATGATACACATTTATAAGTATCGGGTAAGTATATTTAAATGAGACATTAATATATAAATTTATCACCATTCCTACCATTCATTATTTTGTATAATTTTACTCATGTTTATGTATTTTATATTTTTACATTTTACTAATTATATTCATCTTGTCGGTATAAAGGTTGAGGATAGTAACTCGTTATATCTATTAAGACTATAACAACCGTCAAAGAAATTCTCGCACGCACATTTCAACATTATTTAAAATATTAAATCACTGAACCATTGTTATAACTACATTAAAGTTATTTATTATCTTCAAAAATAAAAGAATGATAATTATTAAGTATAATTAAAACAAGACTAAAAATATAAATTCGCTTATCCGCATTATTTGAACTAACAGTAGAACAATGTAAGAAGTAATTATTATAAAAAAAAATATTAATTACTTTCTCTCACTTCTGCACATATTATTTAAATATGATAAAAAGACTAACACCTAACCAATCACACTAATAGGCAAGAATTGAACTCTCGCGCACGCTCGGGATTTTATATATATTTTATTGCTATAAATTACTTTACCCTAGTAAAAAAATACCCATATAAATAACACCCAAAATTTTAACACAATCTAATTATCAATCAAAACGATACCTTGATGTGAAAATTGTGAAAGCAATTTGTGAAAAATTGAACATGATGTTTTTTTATAAATTGAAATCAATAACCTACGTTCAGAAATCTGTAGTACAAAAAAGTTGAATCATAATTTCGTTGAATCATATGTACGAGTATGTAACAAAACTCTTCTTCTATGAATCAATAAATGATCCATTGCCATCGCTAACTGTCAAAAGCTAAAGGCTAGAGCACATGGAATGCGCTTTCGTGACATTTCGAGGCGCTCACCTTGACACGGGACGAATGTCGCGCCTGCGCATAATTACAGAATAAAATAATAATAAAAAACTATAACTCCAATGTATGAACACCCATTCACCACGTGATTGGTGCGTTCACGTTGTTGCACACGATACGATTTTACGAAAAAACGAAAAGGAAAATCAATAAGACTCAGTAGTTTTTGACATAGATTTTTTTTTCCTATAAAACTCTATCCGAAATCACTTTAATATGGAAAGTACATTTAATCATCATAACATTATAAACACCATATTATAAGCGATTAAACGCGGGAGGTAGGTGGGGTTTCATCAGAAGTACAATAACTTTGAGAAATAGTCAATTAGGTACAGTTTTCAGCCTAACGGCCAGTTTCTGATAGCTCGATCAAACCTAATCAGATGTCAAATCAGTTGCTATTTCAGTTAAATTTGATGTAATAGCTGAAATAGCAAGTGATTTGACATCTGATTAGGTGTGATCAAGCTTTCAGAAACCGGCCGTTACTGTTTCGTTTCGTGTTAATAAAACGCTTTCAAGTTATCAATAATGATTTTTCTGAATAAATAAAAAAACAAAAGGCTCCCTTTTTCTATATTTGTTTGCTAGGTTTTACTTATTAGACTGTCAACGTATCAACCTTGCGATAGATGCAAATGTTCTTTTTAACTGAACATCCGTGTGACTGTGGAAACACACGTCAAATTGACTCGACTTCGCGCGATCTTCTGCATGCCTAATGAGTACAACTACCTACAACAGAAAGATTATAATTAATGGTATCACACACACAGATAGAACGTACAATAAAAGACATATTTTAATAAATTCTTAATATAAATACAATTTATTGCCTTTCAATAAATGTACAATAGGAACATATTTTTTATCAATTAACATGGATTACTGTATAAATCCTGAGAAACTGAAAATAAAAGAGAAACAGCTTCACGACTTTGACCCCTAAGGCCCAGTTTCACCATGCTCTGTTAGTTACTAATCAAGGATTAACAGGCCGTTAAATCTAACCTTAGCTGTCAAACGCATACATTTTGACATATTTAACGGCCCTTTAATCCTTTGTTAATCTAACAGAGCATGGTGAAACCGGCCCTAAGTACGCTTTATGTAATCTCAGATCTCTAGTACGTAACAAGTCAAGGTTCTTTACGGTGGATAGTCAGAGGTACGTCCAAATATTACATTTGGCACATACCCACATTTTACAGTTGTTTTTTTTTTATACAATTAGCTGATGGAATAAGCAGATGGCCCACCAGATGTTAAGGGGTAACGTACCGGTAAAAGTCACGCATGATAGGAACGTGCACTGCCATCCGTCCACCAACTTGAGGCATACAGATGTTAGGCCTCATATGCCTGTAAACCACACTCATCAAACCGAAACACAGCAACGCTGCTTGGCGGCAGAAAAAGGCGTGGTAGTAGTACTTCCCCGGACGAGCCCTTCACAAAGAGATCCACTACTCTTACTCTTGATATTCCATACGTGACAGTTTGCAATCCAACGCCACTAAACCACTAACCGGTTATCTCACGACTTAATCAATTGTCTGAGACAACTTTATGAAAAAAATATCACTTTGATCTAAACCAGTTTTCGTACCTAAAAGTTTGATTGAGTAAGATAACTAGTTAAGCATATCTTTGGGTGAGTAAACTTGTTTGGATTCAAATTATATTTTTACTAAACCTTTGTAATGGTGTTTTTGAACGCGGATCTGTGGGTTTAGATAACATGTGGTGAGCTAGCGCTAACAATCGTAACGACATCCGTGTTACCTGCCCTGGCTTACTTCGTGTCACTAGTTTCTTTCGAACCAGTGTGCTAAAAGGATTTTAAGTACGTCTCAAAGAAGCTCCTTTCGAGCACTTGTCACATGTTTTAAAACTTTGTAGGTTCTACGACATGCCGCTTTCCTCACGATGTTTACGTTCACCGTTGTCAGTACTGGCACTAAACACATATTTTTTTGAACTATCTATCTAGTTATCTAGACCTATCTACAAAGCAACACCCTGTAGTTGATTGACCGGTGTCGCGCAGTGTATAGCTGTATTCAAATAGATTGCACATGAGGCTTATGCGACTTTACATCTTGTATGCCTCTTTGATGGACGCGGGGCAGTATAACTTATGGCACGTTCATGTGCTTGACTTGCGAGCAACGCTTTGTTATAAGTGATAGTAACTAGTTACGATAGTTACATCTAGTTACGATAGTTACATCACAGAAAAATAAAAGGAATCATTCAAACGTCAACACAATACGTTTACGCCATTATGTCAAATTCCAATCTAGGTCAAAACACAACAGGCAATGTGGAGATAAATAAATATTTGTTCTGGTATTGAGAGGTTTAACATCAATAAACTTTTATCTATGAAGTAATTACTCACTTGAGTTGCTAACGTTAGTGGAGCCCATCTCTGGTAATGGTTTATTGCCGGTTGAAGGTCTCTGGCATTGCATGTAATTCAATTAGATACGAGTAGCTACCTGTCTTACTTGTAGGATTTATAATCATCACTGTCATCAGCCTAAAAAAGTCCACTGGACATTATAAGCCTCACCCATTTTTAAGAGTAGTAGAGAGTGTGAAGGGCTCGTTCGGGGAAGTACTACCACCACGCCTTTTTCTGCCGCCAAGCAGCATCGCTGTGTTTCGGTTTGAAGAGTTTTTGTTGCCGGTGTAATTACAGGCACATGAGGCTTAACAACTGTATGCCTCCTGTTGATGGACGCAGGGCCGTGCATCGAAGGGCACGTTCCTATTGTGCGTGACTTACGAGGTAAATGGTTTCCACTTAACATCAAATAGGCCATCTACTTGTACCATCAGCTAGTTGTATTAAAAAAGTCTACTGGTTATACAGGGTTACAGGAAAAGTCGTGCTAGATCCGTTAAGGGCGTGGAGTACCCATCATTCCTGACATATTTCACTATGAAACACCCTACCCTAAACTAAACCCTTTTCGAGATATTCGACTTTTAATTTTTTTATTGAAAATTGCCGATTTTTAGGCAATTAAATTTATTTTTGGTTGTTTTGTGTATCTTATTATTATTATTATTGCATTTTTACATGTGTAATTAGATGCTTTAGGACGTCAATCATTAAAATAGTGCATAAGTTAATTGAATAGACCGTAGTAGACAAGTGAAAGTTAAGAAATAAAAAAAAAATTAGAAAGTTTATTTTTCTCTAAGGGATATCTAAAAAAAATATTATGGCAATTCTTCGGCAGATGTTTTTAAAAATATCTACGTTTCATCAGCTATCTAACGAGGTATAACAATCTAGGGTTTGTATTACATTTCGTGGAAAAAAAGTAGTTGGGACGCTCCAGGTAGCAGTTCTAACGGTCCCGCGCCTATTGTCCTTCAAGTTCAGACACACCGTGAGAGCGAGACAAGTGACGATTTATGTAGGTATGAATGAAAGAAAAAATGTGTAGAGACCGGTTAGGGCTGGGAATACAACAGGGGGTATTGTTTTGGTTGTCAGTCTGCTTTTGTGCTTCGTACATAGTAGATGTGATATCGTTTTGCTCTTTTTCTCGACTTGGCTGTGATTCTGGACTATTTCTTCTGATTTGTGACTACTATACTTGTTAACCGGACTCTGATTTGTACCTGTGATACGGAAGTGTTGAAGATGACGTCCTACACACCTGAGGAATATGCTGATATGCTTATTTGTTACGGATACTGCGATTGTGTATCTGCGCAAGCTCGCAACGAATACGTAACTCGCTACCCCGGTCGTCGAGTGCCGGATGTGGCCGTTTTTGACAGAGTTTATCGAAGACTTCGAGAATCTGGCTCTGTTTTGAGACGTAATACAGACATGGGTAGACCACGAATTGACGACGAAG
Organism: Chloroclysta siterata; assembly: GCA_932294275.1. Lineage (NCBI taxonomy): Eukaryota > Metazoa > Arthropoda > Insecta > Lepidoptera > Geometridae > Chloroclysta > Chloroclysta siterata. The sequence continues at coordinate 9,350,246 of OW028595.1, forward strand.
AACAGGACAATGAGATAGTGCAACGCTTTCGAGCGGATCCGACTACTTCCACTAATATTGTTGCCCGTGATCTGGGACTTTCGCAATGGAGAGTGTGGTTTACAGTGCATACTGCTGGCCTATACCCATACCATTACACGCCGGTACACGTTATTGAAGAAGGAGACCCCGCGAGAAGATTGGACTTTTGCAGATTTATGCTAAATGCTGACGTAGAAGACCCAGATTTTCTAAGAAATATCTTGTGGACGGATGAGTCCAAATTTGATAAAGATGGCATAACTAACTATCACAACGCCCATTACTGGGCCCCAAAAGCACTAAGGAATCCCAATAAGAAAAGAGTGAAGGGGTCCCAACGAAGATTCAGCGTGAATGTGTGGATGGGCATTATCTCCAATCATTTGATTGGACCTTACTTTCTACCGGATAATTTAAATGGGGAAAGCTACGAAAATTTCCTGAGAGCAGACTTGAGTGATTTGCTGGATGATCTGCCACTCAACCTGATCAGGGACATGTGGTTCCAACACGATGGCTGCCCTGCCCATTTCAGGAGAAGTGTCAGAGACTGGCTGGACACAAATTATCCAAACAAATGGATAGGACGAGGTGGGCCGTTGCCATGGCCAGCAAGAAGTCCGGACCTAACCCCCATGGATTTTCATGTGTGGGGGTGCATGAAAAGTCTTGTGTACAGCGAGCCGAATCCAGTTTCGTCTGTGGAAGACCTAAGAGAAAGGATTGTGGATGCAGCAAATAAAATGAGGACCACGTTGACCACTGGAGTAGTGAAGACTGGTCTCCGTAGAAGGATGCGACAATGTATCAGAAATAGAGGCGGCCATGTTGAACATGAACTGTAGAATAAGAAAAAGTTGTGTGAAAACCTTTAATAAATGACATTTCATGCTTACCTATTGTTTTACTTTTACTTTTTAGGGCTAAGTATAAATTTTCTTCTCCACTGTCGCCTATAAAACTAATTTTTTTTCAATGCAATTGAATAAAACCCTAGATTATTATACCTCGTTAGATAGCTGATGAAACGTAGATATTTTTAAAAACATCTGCCGAAGAATTGCCATAATATTTTTTTTAGATATCCCTTAGAGAAAAATAAACTTTCTAATTTTTTTTTTATTTCTTAACTTTCACTTGTCTACTACGGTCTATTCAATTAACTTATGCACTATTTTAATGATTGACGTCCTAAAGCATCTAATTACACATGTAAAAATGCAATAATAATAATAATAAGATACACAAAACAACCAAAAATAAATTTAATTGCCTAAAAATCGGCAATTTTCAATAAAAAAATTAAAAGTCGAATATCTCGAAAAGGGTTTAGTTTAGGGTAGGGTGTTTCATAGTGAAATATGTCAGGAATGATGGGTACTCCACGCCCTTAACGGATCTAGCACGACTTTTCCTGTAACCCTGTATAAGCGTCACCCATATTGAGAGCACCTGGTGACCTGTAACACAGGTTTTACAAACTTATGGTACCAGTTTCAGAAAACAGGTTTACAAAACGATTTTGTTTATTCACACTGAACCTATTTTTAAGAACCTGTGTGAGCGAGAATTAACGCTTTTCTGATAATATCTTCTTACCTTATATTTGGGAGGGTTTTGTCGAAGATGCCACACTTGGCAGGATAGATGGTCACTCACACAGTCCAGTCGGTGTGATCCTTTACGTCTAAATGTGGTTAAACAAACCCCTCCAAGTATGGAAAAGGCTTATGTCCAGCAGAAATTTATTACAACCTTCATATGAGGTGATGTAGGGGTCCCCAAAATATGGGACTGGTGGCCCTGGCACAGATTTTCAAATAAGCAGTCAACTATAACTATATACCTACATAGGCACCTTGTAAGTATTATTAGGTCGTACGAGTAAGTTCAGACCCAGTTGTGCTTGTATTATATCTTTTTAAATGTCTACCAATTTTCAACAATAAGGTGTTTTTATTTAATTTACCTAGTATAGATAAATAACTCACCTTCAATATGAATTCAATCTATTAATATTCATATTTCATCGTCTCGCTGGCAATAATTTTAACAAAATAATGGTTACACACAAATAATGACATAATTTCCATATTTATCCATTGTTGAGGCGTTTCCAAATAACTTGAAAAGAAGGTTCTTACAGCGCCCACACATCGCACTAAACGTTACAAAATTTTACTATAGATACTTTAATGCCTTTTAAAAAAGCCAACGGCGTGATAAAAATGCACAAGGTAAGCAACTGTCAGTTTTCGTCTTTGATCTTCGCCGCGCGTGACGTCACAAAGAGTTCTCATATTCTTTAGGATCCCGTACATGGGGTTCATTGATAAAAGGGTGTCTTGCTTTTTGCGTAATGATGAACGATGGCACGTGTTTTTTAACCGAGTTGTAGAGCTCTTTGTGGAAGAGTTTGTCTACCGCTGCCCTTGGTCCATCTACTTGAGGCAAACATACTTGCCTGGTATTATCAGTTGGAAGCGTAGTATGTGCTGTCTTTTAAATTTTATTGCCTCTGCCTATTTCTGTTATGCCTACGCCTCACTTAGTTCGATCGGCACCGCACTGGAGCTTCATTATTATATTATTTCGGAACAAGGAATAACAAAAGAACGGTAGGACCACCAAACGTAAGTTTGTTGCCTGTTCTTCTTGGTCGCGTGGAACTGGCACCTAGATTCATTTAGCTTTCAGACGTTTAAAAGTCCCAGATCCCTGTGATTCAATTGAATATATTTATTTATTACTTTGACTTTTAATTTCTTCAAACCAAAACATAAACGCTAATCGGTGGCAGAAATGGGCATGAATAGGTGTAGTGTATGGTGATAGTAGAGTCTATTTAATTTTGACTTGTAATTTCTTCGAACGCTGATTGATGGCAGAAATGAGCATGGACATAGGTGTCATAAGTTATGGTTATGATAGAGTCTAGAAATGTTGTAAAGTCGGTCTTAAAGGTTGATTATTTATTTAACGATTTTGACTTCGAATTTTGCGAAATTCAACCGTTTACAAAGTATCGAAGGCTGAGAAGTAATTGGCATAAACGAGAATTACTGGATTCCTATTACTTAAAGGCTTCTCATGCTTATTAATGATACTAGTGGGAAAACCGCGACTTTGTTTATTTGTAGTTTTTCTGTATAAACATCACCCCCAGAGAAGTTCATAACATCAAAATAATCATTTCCTATAATTAAGAAGCAAACAAATAAATTATATTATTTGCCAAACATAAGCAAATAAGCACTTGCTATATTTATATGCAAACAAAAAAATATATTCGATTCAAACCGATCGTGGAATGACAACCGCTGGGGAATAAAGGTCCTTGAATGGCGTTCACAACGACTGGAAAACGAAGCGTAGGACATTAAGATGGGATTCATTTTCTGTCATTTTTGGAAGCAACATAGCTTTTTCATTTTATTTGTTTTTCTAGTGTTATTTTGAGTTGTGTTGTGTAATTTCGGTGGTATTTTAACCAACATTACTTGAGGTCTTAGCACAAAGTGTAAACATTTGAAATGGAAGTGTAATATGTGATATCCTGATTTGACCGAAAATGCTTCCAATGTTTTGAAGAAAACCGCCACCATTTTCTTTAAAACAAAATGACAGCCGACTTGACTATGGACTGACTTGACTAAAAAGTACTCAATACAAATCACTTGACACTGGCAAGATTGTCTGTCGAATGACGGACAGGAGCCATAAATTGAGAGAAGAAAGAAGAAGACATTGGATTCATTTTCTGACATTTTGAGAAGCAACATAGCTTTTTCATTTTATTTGTTTTTCTAGTGTTATTTTGAGTTGTGTTGTGTAATTTCGGTGGTATTTTAACCAACATTACTTCAGGTCTTAGCACAAAGTGTAAACATTTGGAATGAAAGTGTATTATGTGATATCCTGATTTGTCCGAAAATGTTTCCAATGTTTAGAAGAAAACCGCCACCATTTTCTTCAAAACAAATGACGGCCGACTTGACTATGGACTGACTTGACTAAAAAGTATTCAATACAAATCACTTGACACTGGCGAGATTGTCTGTCGAATGACGGACAGGAGCCATAAATTGAGAGAAGAAGAAGAGAAGAAGAAGAAGACATTAAGATGAAGTCATCGACTTTATGCCTTCTCCAACCATCAAGTTCTCGTGATCAGATGTGGTCGATGGCATTTTTTTCATTAAATATTTGTTCTGTGTGGGGATTAAACCCACGCAGTGCTGAAGCCAGACCTGCTGCCAACTGAGCTGTGATGGCTGCCGATCATGGTTAAACAACAAACATCCAACCATCTTCACAATTATTAGCATTCATAATGTGAGATGAGATATTGGAGTCGTGCGCGCAGGTCGCGGGTCGTGGGATGAGTCCCACCGGACTAGCTAAAGGGCAGACTTAAATTATTATAAGACAATGCGAGGCAATTTTCTGTGATAAATATTTATTTCTAACTAATATCCACCCTCGGCTTTGCTCGTACTATCTATAGCGCAGGCGACATTACTTGAAAAAAACAGACTATAGAAGACTAACGGCCGTTTTCTGAAAGCCCGATCAAGACTAATCGGATGTCAAGTCACTTGCATATCTAATTCGATGTAATAGCTGAAATGGCGAGTGACTTGAAATCCGATTAGTTTTGATCGAGCTTTCAGAAACCGGTCGTATGTCATCATTTGGATCAGTTGAGCTATCTCTAGATCATTCGCAACAGTCTGCACATAGTTCAATAGTTCTATGTGTATTTTGTAAATATTGTATTTATTGTAATTTTTTGTTTAAAACTAATTGCGTTAACTTACGTAGTATACCTCTAATCATAGGCATACCACATATTTGATCTATTTAGAAAATTACTAATTACTTATAGTTGTACATTAGTTCGAACACTTATCAATTATCTCTTCATGACATAAATCGTTACCCGTTCACCACATTGTTTTGAAATAACTAGTGACACAACAAGAAGAAGAAGCTACAATTCTTAAGGTTATCTGGAAGAAATCGCTTTCAGCGATAAGGCCGCCCGTTGTACTTATTTAAGTTACGCCTAGATTTATGATGTATTCTTGTGTAAAATAAAGTGTTATCTATCTATCTATTCTGACAGCCTTCACAGTTCAGTTGGTAGTTGCTCTGCATTCTGCGCCGTAGGCCGTGGGTTCGATCCCCACCGAGAACAAATATTTGTGTGGTGAACATAGATGTTTGTTCTCTGTCTGGGTGTTATATAATATTATATGTATGTATTTACAAAAAAAAAGTATATAATTATGTATTATATCAGCTATCTGATTCCCATATTACAAGCTTTGGCTTAGTTTGGGGCTAGATAGTGCTGTGTGGAAAGTCCACCAATATTTATTCTTACACCTTAAGCATTTTTTGTTAGGTAACCATGAAATACCGCATTTTAGATATACAACACTTTTTTATTTAACCTTGTCGTTAAGGCGAGGTTTTCCAACACAGGTTTGGTATTTTATTCAATAGAGAATTAAACAACAATAAAAATAATAATAATACCTACATTGAAATAAAAGGATGTGGTACATAGAGACCAACAAATTGACGCTTACAAAACTATATTAAAAGCAAAAAATTTAGATAACTTAGCGATTTTTTTCTCAGACAATTATAATCTCTTCGTTATTCTGACGTCTATAACCTTGCAAGTACCAATATACTTTGTGTTTTTTTCATGGTGGTGTTGACTAAGCTGGTGTTGCCCAACCTTAATAATTTCAGCAACATTCTCCGCGAAATTGACAACGGTCACCGAAGCTACCCTCAACCTCTACAAAGTTATCCAGTTAAAACTGTCTGCGCAGTTTTTGCGCTCACAGGTGCGGGGCCACAACTAGCGAGGGAAAAACTATCGGTCGCGATATTGGACATGCCCGAGGTTTTGCGGCCGAGGTGAAGCCGGACGTGAGGGAACTTTTTGTGGCTTAATATTAGAAAGTTACTATACAAATACAATATACATGAAGAGTAGTAGAGCTCTTTGTGAAGGGCTCGTCCGGGGAAGTACTACCACCACGCTTTTTTCTGCCGCCAAGCAGCAACGCTGTGTTTCGGTTTGAAGAGTGTGGTTGCTGGTGTAATTACAGCCACAGGAAGCTTAACTTCTGTATGCCTCAAGTTGATGGATGCAGGGCAGTGCATCGTAGCTATCGTGCGTGACTTACTATATATTGGTTTGTTAAAGGTGATGGATACCACTAAACACCAGGTGGGGCATCTGCTCGTTCCATCAGATAGTTGTTTAAAAAAAAAACATCTGTTGTAGGTGTAGACCACTTGTAGGTACCACTGTTCGCTGTGTTAGTTTTCACTATTGCAAAATAGCAGTACGTTACTACTCCAAAACCGTCGACTAGCATTACAAATAATCAAATATTGGTAGACTTTCCACACAGCACTATCAAGCCCCAAACTACGCACAGCTTGTAATATGAAAACCGGATAGCTGATACTTATATACTTTTTGTAGCAATTCTACATTTTTTTACTAACTGTCCCAATAGCAGGTCTATTACGTTAAAACATACAGAAGCAATCGCGATAGCAGTTTGATAGTAGACAGTCGTGTGATAGTCGAAAGTATGTCTGTCACCTGCTTGTTATCACAATGTACCTTTGATGTCGATACTAGCTCCACTATCAGGAAAACGGCAGTAAAGGTAAAGTGTTAATTGGATGTACAAAGAAACATAATGTACCTACATAAAACGGCAGTGTCCAAACGCAGATGGTAAAAAATATAGAGCGAGTGAGACGACGAGCGATTACAGAAAACTTAAAAAGAAAACAATTTCCGAGATTAGAAAGGGGTTGAAGATATTTCAATAAATCCACTGGTCCCCCACCTGTCCATAAACACGCCATAACTGTCTTCAAGTCCCATGATAGAGGGCACAGCACCTCTCGTAAAACTTAGCAATTTATGGTGAAAAAACACCATTGTCTGGGATGTGATATGTGGAGAAAGGTATTTTTATGAAAAACAATCTTAGGCTGCCTCTTTTTCTCTTAATATTTATCTACGCGGTCAAAGCTCTTTTTTATAATAATTCATGTTTTCTATTTACTTTTTTAGTTAATGTCAAAAATTACAAAAGTCACTTTGAAACGTCTTAAAGCTAGGTGACTCAGTTCCACGCGACCAAAGCCTAGATGATATTTAATTCAAGCTATTTATTAAATTAAAATGGTAAACGGTTGTACCACAATTAGTCATTTAGTTATCTACCTAATACTTATATGTACCATATTTATTGATCGAGTGAGCGAAGCGAACGAAGATTCTTGTTTCAACTTGGGCGATTTGGCATTTTATGTATGTATGTATGTATGTATGTATGTATGTTTGTCTGGCGATAACTTTAGAACCGTTGATCCGATCTGCATGAAATTTGATATGTCGATAGCTTGTACTTGAGAAATTTACTGGTAAGTATATGAGTAAAATCGGATGAAGGGTTTTTGAGATATGGGGTTTTTTGAGAGGTCAAAAATAAAAAAAGTTACATAAAAAAATCAAGATACATGTCATATGAAAGGGCTTAGTTTGGACATTCCAAAACAATTTTTACTTTTTTTCTGGGACGCTCGGTTTTTGAGATACGACAAAAAAGTTAAATTAAGATAACCAGCGACCCAAGAGCTCCCATCTCTAAGAGTTTCGTTGGCATCAAGGTTTTTCTACTGGTCGTCCAGTTCCTTTGATTTTTCTTATTTTTTTTTCTTGAAATAAATTAAGGAAGTACTCAGTTCTCATAAAATGGTGACAACGACCAGGTCTGATGATGGAGCCAAGGTCTGTTCAACGGAACTCTTCAATAAATAGGCCAATAGAGTTGAAACTTGGTTACCATACCAAGTTAGTAGGGGGTAGTCAGAAAAAAGTCCAAACATAATGTTTGGACTTGCCTTTGACTACCACCTACTCAAAGTTTTGGTGCGTTCGTCGGGTCGCATCACGAGATCTCAGTTCGGGGCGAACTACTAGTGTTAATGTTTCTTTACCCAATTTAAATTGAATAAATACCTTTTGACTTTGACTTTGACTTTGAATGAATAAACAAATTTTAACTTTGACTTACATCTATACGCTAATGTCGAGTGGTTCAGTGGTTTAGCCATGAAAACGTAACAAACAAACAAACATAGTTTCAAATCTATGAATTAGTATAGATTATGTTGTAAATGGTGACTACTGAGTTAATTATATTTTTATTATGGGCAGTATTTTTATGTAATAAAAAATAATAAAAAAATTGATGCCACTGATGGAATGCCAAGGCAACACGCAAATCAAACGAATAATGAACACTATAGATGTATATAGATAGATGGATTGTATAGTTCGAACAGACAATATGTTAATTTTATTTCATATGATCTAAAACCAAGCTGATTAATTCAATATCTTAAATCTATTTCAAAAGATGTTCATTTTCGGATTACATTCGATTTTTTATGCATATTAATCAAAAGACTGTCTACACAATTCAGACACAGTTGTCAATCCTTTGATTTTATTGTTCATCTGACGCAACTTTTAAAGTCATGGTCGTAAGTCGTCTTCACTACAAACTAACATTGTATACTGTGACAACGCGGTGCCAGTAATATTCAAATTCAAATAAACAACATTCACCCAAGTGACTGCGGAATTCGCAGTGAGTTTTCATTCTAAATACCTTAGAACCACCCACGTGAGTGTTTTGGCGCGAAATCACTAGGTGTAACACCCCGTGATTTTATTGTTTATAGAATCGATACCCAGAAAAAACGACTGTTTGTCTTTTGTACTGCCATTATGTACTTACAAAACTGGTCATCATTTTGCTACCGTGAATTTTATATACTTTTTTTAATTGGATAAAAATAAGTTTTTTATATTATAAGACCCAGACAGATAACAAACATCTATGTTCATCACACAAATGAGTTTGTTTACAGTGGGGATCGAACCCACGGCCTACGGCGCAGAAGGCAGAGCTACTATTGTTGATAAAAGTGCGTGGCCCGATGTCCCGGTCGCTCTGCCCATCGGCAGCTAACATGTCTGCAATGTCTGTACTGTACTTACCTACTATTGTGTGTTTTTTTTTTCTCTAGTTTAAAAGATTGTATTAGCATTATGTAGTAGGTAGGTATTATTAGTTTGAAGCGTAGCGTGTGCAGTCTTATGAATTTGATTGCCTCTACCTTTTTCTGTTATGCCTACGCCTCACTGAATTCGATTGGCTTCACACTGGAGCTTCAATATTGTATTACTTTAAAACGTCTGAAAGCTAGTTGAATCTAAGTGCCAATTCCTCGCGACCAAGCCTAGAAGAACAGGCAACCAACTTACGGCTCGGTTCCTACCGTTCTTTTGCATGATCCTTGTTACAATATAATATAATAATTTAGCTCAAGTGAGGAGAGCTCAAACAGAGCTGCCCAGCAATTCTAAACAACACGCCGTAAAAGTCATTACTGCGTGTAATAAGTTAGCGGCGGCTAAAATATTCGCAGACCTATTACAATGGCAGTTATCGTCGCCGGTGGCTCGCGGCGCGCTAGGCGCTCGGCAGACGAGCGACGCAATATTACATTGTAAAATGGGTATCGGTGCAGCAAATACTGAGTCAGGGACCTATTAACTCTTATTGCACCACACAGGACAGTGTTTTTTTATTAGTTTTAATTTATTTATTTTTTTCTTTTTCTTAAATTATTATAGTATAAAATAAATTCATATTGGTCGACATTCCACACAGCACTATCTAGTCCGAAATTAAGCAAAGCTTGTAATATAGGAACCAGATAGTTGATATAATACTACGTACTTCTTTTTGTTAATACAATACCCAGGCAAGAATAAACATCTATTGAATATAGATATGATCACACAAAACATGATAGTTTTTTATTGGATATTCATAGTTTTGATGCACTAAGCATGTTATTCAAGCTAAACATTGATCCGTTTTCTCAAATGATACATTTCTGTCACTTTACATTCGCTCGTAAACTGGCTTTTTATATAATTTACTTTTTTATGAGCCCGAGACAGCTACAAAATGTCTCGAAAACTAAGCTTGTTCCCGAAAAATTCAAGCTTGTGTTTTTGGCTTATTTTCTTTTTTCAAGCCACTAATTTATCACTTATTTTCAGTAATCCAATTTAAAACGTAATTTCATCATGTTTTATTTTAAAATCTCTTTTTAAAAAAAAAAAATTGTATTATTTTGTAAGTGGAGTGTGTAATGTCGCGCTAAATAGCCAAATGTCGCGCTTGTGGCAAAGCCCTAAGCTCGCGCTCAGATTGTATTATTTATTGGGCAGGTAGTTTGGCCGCCCGCCAGCAGATAGCAGCAAGATTTTTAAACCCACTGTTGTGTTTCAGAACGCCGTAATTTTAAAAACATGAATCACAAAAAAGGTTAAAATAAAATGTGTATATTGCCGAACAGTTTTGTTTATTTTTTGTTTTGTCTGGAAGAGCTTTAAGTTTTAAGTGCGTTGTTATATTCAACTGAATTTGAAATAAGCTGTTACATTAAAATTGCTAATATTAAAGAATATATTATTATTAAGGCCCACGTTTGTAAGCAAATAACAAGATTATCGAGAACCAAAAATGGCTAATTTAAACATGTTAAAGTCAAAGGCCACTAGAATATAAATATAATAAAATTAGAAGATTTACCTTTAAACTTATTATAAGCTAGGTATGTAGTCTGCGCACCAGTCCCACACAGACCAACTTAATTGACAAGACTTATAGATCAAAGAGCATTTTCTGATTTTGGTCTGATTTTTGCAAAAATCATAAGGATAAAAAAACAGAAACAGTCGCATTACTATGATCCCCAGGCACGGTGGATATCCCCTCAGATCTCTTAGTACCAAAGACCCACTCTTAATTTTCTGAGGATGTCAGAGGGACGTCCAAATATCACATTTGGCAAATACCTACATTTTTGAGAAGTTGACATTCCATGCTTGATAGGTTGCAATACCATTGTTGCTAGGTTTCCTCACGATGTTTTCCTTTTACACACAATTTTTCGAACAGTACAATTCATTGATGCACGGCCGGATTAGAACATACAACCTCACTATTAGAAGGTTGGTCGCTCCTCCTAAACCACCAGTGCTCACAAAAAGTATTAGATTATTATAATATACAAAGTTAGGTTACCTACATTTGCATGTATACATTGCGTTTACTACTCACTGTGCAAGCGTCTATAAAATATACAAGTATACTGTTTACAACCTACAGCACCTGAAATGTAAAAGTTAACTGAGCTCGCCCCATTACCTCCTTACAATGTTATTTGTGGCGCTTTTGGTCGAGGCTGTGCAGTAGTGAACAATTCTAGTTTTTTACCTCAAATTATTCATAAATACGCTATCGGTAGAGTGGAATTAGAATAATAAACGACGACACGAGGACATAAGTGTTTTTTTTTTTCAGAGAATAGTTTTTAATGTAAGCTCTTGAAGGTATAAAAGGCGGAAGTATATTTTACGTATTTTATTGTAATTATGTATTTAAGCATACTTTTGTATCTTCAAACTGAAAAAAATTTATTTAACATGGATGGCTTTAGTTACGAGTAGGTACACAGGAGAATTAATTTCAAGACTGATAGAAACTAATCAAAGAAATATAATTGAATCATTTCAAGCATAAAGTATATTAAATTAAAAATTTTACTTATTTTATGTCCGTTTATTAAAATAAGGTCCCTAATGATCAAAACTTCATTTTACAAAACTTGTTGTTAAACATAGTTTTTATATAATGAATACCTTCCTGTCTCACTGTTGCATAAAGCCATCCAGTTCAGACAACAAGCCTACAAGGGCCAATAAAGACAGGAAGGGCGCGTTAAGCCAGTCATCTTGTTTTTGTAAACATCCCCAACCTGGCTACGAAGCTACGTCGTAGCTGACAGGGGTTGGCTACGCAGCTACGCCGTAGCTGTAGTAAACTTAGAAATCACGAAACTCAAAATAAACAGCATTTTAATTTTATTAGGTAGAAATTAACCTAAGGAAAGCAGTGTTTATGATGGCAAATAAAACGCAACAGGTTTTTTTTACCTCTATTTAACGTATTTACTTCAAGATCCAATGAGGTCAACGATGAGTTTGCTACGTATGAAATACTAATAACTGCAAAATATGAAATTTAATGTTGTTGTTCGGACGTTCCCCTGAATACTTCTTTAGACATCTATTGTACCTGAAGGCTTAAGAAACAATATCGTATTAAAAAAAATACATCATATCTACTCATGAATAGTTGAGCTATCGCCTTCCGAGCCTTTGATCGTGGGTTCAAAGCCATGAACCACTGAGTATTTCTGTTAAAAAATGTATATGCACTGTGCCAGTACTCTCAAACCGGCATGTTGTAGAACCTAAAAAGTGTCCGAAAGGAGCCTCTTTGAGGCGCACTTAAAATCCTTTCACCACTTTTTCGAAGGAACTAGTGACTCGATAACAATGGTAATGAGCAACGCTGAATAGCAATTCGAATGTTACCTTAAAATAAGTTCGCTATAAACTTGAGCGCTTTATGTTCAGTTCCGCGGAGCACTAAATCATAATCCCGGTACAAAAGCCTGAGTACTGGTCACTGCGTTATTTTTCAGTCGTTAATTATTTCCAGTTAACAAGGTGTTGTCTCTACGCTTATTTATTGCTCTGTGCGCGGTGAGAGGTAGCGATTGTGCTCCACTGCAAGCTAGCACAACATATGAACTAGTCTTAGCTATAAGTAAATCATTTAGTTACAAGGAAAATTACAATAAATACAAGTATTTACAAAATGCACAAAATATATTATATTTTTTTTTTATTTCTTAGGAAAACAAACAGTACTTATAGTCTATGTAGTAATTAACATATAAAGCTATTGCCCATTAAAACGTTTTCGCATTATTATATGAAACAGTCTGTAGATGGCTTACCATCTGCAGACCGTTGCAAACGATCTAGAGATAGCTCAACAGATCCAAATTAGGGCCAATCGAAAGCGTCCCCAAGACACTGGCTGTAGCTGTAAGCTATAGCTTACAATAAGATCTTCTAGGCCGCGTGGAACTGCACTTAGATCTACTTAGTAAGACGTTTCAAAGTGATCCTTGTGATTTTATTAAATAAATACCTTTTGACTTTGCCTTTGCAAAACTATTGCAAATTCCAGTCTCATGGATCTGTTAATAAGCTGACAGATATTTTCGCTCGCACATCTCAAAATTTATGTAAATATCAAATTACGGAATTGCAAACAAGTTTCGGAGAATAATATAACTAAATTTGGAATGAATAATGGAAAGGTTCATAACATTTTGGACTAAACAAGTTTTTCCTACAAAAAAATATTTTGCCTCGTAATATACTTTAAAATGTGACAAAAAGCTATTTTATAATTACATTAAGCGACTTTGTATTTTCAAAAATACTGAAATGTGCAAGCGATAAGTTTCCTAGCTGTTGTCGCTATCTTAATTTTTTTCTGTTATGTTTGTTAGTTCTAACTGGACGTGAATGAAAAGTAATTGTTGTTGATAGGGGATGCTTCTCAGAAATAAACTCCAGGATAATAGTTACTTCAGGTGTACTCACCGTTTCTTAACAACAAGGTTATAAATTATAATTATAATGAAAAATGACGTGTCGCCGCTTGCCGATGTTCGTAAGGAAAAAAGAATGAGTGAGTGCGCCGGCGGCGGGTCGCGAGTATGGGGGGGGGACGTAGGCAGGTTTGTTTTACTAAACAGTAATGACATTATTATAATGAACATTATGCATTGCAGACGATTAATTTAAGATTACATCAACGAAACAAAAGAAATAAATTGATATGCGTATAAAATATAAATAACTGAAATAATTTAGCTTTAATTTAAATAATGCATAATGTCACAGCTCATCCATTTAAATAATTAGATCAACTTTTCTAAAAAAACCTTGATTTTAATGAAATGATATTTAGATGCAGTGAGTGGGTAGGAAATTGATTTATAATGCCTTAATAAATGTTTGTTTACGCCCACTGTTATATGTATATAAGGCTTTATTGAGATGAGTCTGTAGGTATTTTGTCCAAATTATTTTGAGCGAAAGGTCATTTACTGAATAATTAATGAATAACACTTGTTTTTTATGGGATTAACTTTAACTTAACCTTATTATTTTGGTTTGTCTTCTCAGTATCATCTACCTACCTACTTACTTTGCCTATAAAATGTATTTGATTTGGTTAGTGCACAGTGTACATTTAATAGATTAAAATAGACAATAAGAAAAACTGTGAATCTAAGAATTAAAAAAAAAAAAAAACTTAGTTTCCTTGTAAGCGATGACAATCAAATACAAAACGCAATTTGAACTTTTACCTTATTCTTCTTCCATATCCACCCAATGTTGAGTAAATGTCTCTTCCTTGAACGCCATTATTTTAGGTCTTGTGTCTTCCGTATCCCTTCCCCACAACTTTACTTACTTTCTTTTTGGACTCTTTTTTTTTAATTAATTTATTAAGTTTTATAAACCAGTACAATTGTAATATGAATATTGTACCCTATAAACCTCTTGTGGTTTGTGTGTTGTACTCGTATGAAGACTCAAACTCGTACTCTTACCTTTATCAAAGGTATATTTTCTATAACATTTTGACATTACTTCGACCCGTGATCATGGCGCATGCAACTGTGCCGAAATATCAGGAAACAATCAAATTACAAATCATGGTAAATATCCCTTTTTTAATGAAAATTATGGCATATTTTTTTAAGTCATGGATTCGAACTTTTTGTGCACTGTTTAATATTAACTAAGAATAGTGTACTGATTTCCTCATTTCATAATTTTTATATAAGAAGAGGTCTGAAAGGATGCCAAGGATGCCTACCATGCCAGAAAAATACGTTCGTGTTATTACTTCTACGTTTGTAAATGCCATACTAAATTATCCTAATAAAATGTTATAATTATTAATAGATGAAAGCTATGCCAAGCCATAATATGTCCCATATCCCACCAGTGTCCGCCAGCCTATATGCAATGTTTTACACCGAGGCTCGTTAGTCAGGCACCTCGCAAAAGAATTAACGGTGTATTTTGACACTTATTACTTACAGCATAAAGGCTTTTTATTTCAGCAAGATTTATGGGCGCTCTGCGGCGTGTCTTCTACGGGTAATTAATGCATTTCAACTGAATTCAGTTAAAACGGTGAAGGAAAATAAAGTTCATAATAAACAGGTTCACTAACAATGGCACCATTTTCAGCTGATTTGATGTATAAGTATGGGATACATTGCATCAAAGCCATTGTTGTCAGTAACAATAATTATTATTGATAAGAGATGGCAATCTTTTCATAGATTTTTATAAGTACTTAAAGACATAATAACTTTAAAAAATTCGGCTTCAATTGATCGAAGTAACAATACGCGCTGTAATTATTTTGAATATAAAAGTTCTAAAAAAAAACTCTTTTCACATGCACTTGCAAAAACATCCATAAATTCATCATTCAACACTATGTTGGTTTAAACGGTAACTCTTCGACTGCGAAGCGTGTGGTCGCGCAGTGAAACTTAAAATGTTAATTCGAATCTTCTACCGTTTTGAATCAGAATAATCTTTATTGTAAACTGATGAATGTATAAGGTTAAGGTGGTGAGTAGGTATATAAAAAGTACAAGCAGTCTGCCCTATTCGGACATACAATAATTCAATGTTTCAAAAATTTTTGCTTAAATTCTATGAATTCAAATTTATAACATACCTAAACTTTTAAAATATGTATTTTATCTCTATCTAATTTAATAAATCTTCTTAATTACATATAAATCTAACTTGTTACATCAGCTAGTTGTATACAAAAAAACTTGATTTTAAAGGAACTATATGAATTGAATCCAGACTTAATAAATATGTAACATTAAATGGACATGTGGCCAACTCTGTTGATGGAATTTTTAGGCTGCCTAAAGTCCTCCGTCATGGCTTAAGACGCAAACAACCGTCAAACAACTTCTTGTTAGAGTTATCAGTGGCCGTGTGAATGTGAACAGGGCCACAGTTAAGTGCGGGGCGTACCTGGCTCACCTTGCGATATATTGCTCTCTTTAACTGCAATATGTCGACCGTTTCCGATACACGCCCTCGCCTTTATTTTTATTTTATTCATTGTTGCTACATTATCTCCGCCGAGTATCGATGTTTGGGAAAAGTGGAAGAAACTATTTTTATAAACAGTAAAATAAGTAGATATTGTGTTAGTGAAGGATGTAATGTCTGAACTTGCCTTTGACTACCCTATAGGTGTAAGGATCTGTAAGGATTTGAATGTCCAGAGAGCATATCTATTTAGATGTAAGTAAGTTTGAATGTCTTAGTAAGGCCTCGGGTCTTTGTAGTATATCTTGTGTGTAACTGGGCGGGTATCGCCAGTAATAAACTAGCTACTGACTTACCTATCTTACCATGGTAAAAGTCCTCTTTTTAGCACCAAAGCAATCAGATGTAAATGCTCCTAGCGGTCACCCAACTGGTAAATATCGTGCCATTCTAGTTTATTTTTGTAATAGCTCAACTTAACTTTCACAAAAGGCGTCACTTTTAATAAAATATATGTTTTGTAACCTATCCCGTAAGAAAATTACACATAGTCTAGTCCATTAAAAGGTGTCTGGAAGAGATCACTGTTAAAGTCCTTTGAATGTTGTCCTATCAATGGACAAGACAGCTCAGTACCCATACTACAAGTATTTTAGCTTGCTTAGCTTCATGCCTAAAAGAATAATACACTTTATATCTCTCTATCAAAGAATGCAAGCTAACTTGAATGACTTCCTGTCTTTGCCAATATATCACCAAGAAGCACTTTTTTGAAATTCCATCGCAAAGCACTAGGGTGAAAGTGTACGCAGTGACTCAGGTACTTTAGATTAAGCGTCTAGACGCCCGGTGTGTCGCGACCTTTATTTATTGCCGTCGAAACATGTGTTTTCAATTTAGATACAGGAATTTCAAGTTGGTATTGTTTTGCCAGCGGAAACAAACCTAGATAAATCAACAGGGAATTAAATTCTTGATAGTTTCTGTTTCGAGAGTATGAAAGATGTTGCTGTTTGTTTAGGATAGGTATAAAATAAATAAATTTTGAGGGTATTTCACACAAATATATATACAAATAAGCAAAGTTTGTAGGTACTATGGGAACCAGATCACTGATAAAACACGTACTATACAAATAAAGAATCCATAGAAAAACATAGATAGATAGATAGATAGATAACTCTTTATTGATTACCACAACAAATTAATATACACATTTTTACTTAAAAGCTAACAATTGTAGTAATACAATGGGCGGCCTTATCGCTAACAGCGATCTCTTCCAGGCAAAACATCTACATTTTCATCTCAAATTTGATCCTCGATGGACCAAACTTGTGTGACTAATATCTCGATCAAACCACCTTACAGTTCAGAAGGCCAAACTACCAATTGAGCTGTTAAAAATTATGTAAAATGAGCTGAACAGTATCAATCAAGCTAATTTTAGCTGCTAATAAGCCTGATAGTACAAAATGCTGGGTTTTTGTACCTTTTAAATTTTTTGTTGCTGCATAGTGATCAGAGCTGTCAAGTTCTGGTCAGCAAGAGTCGAAGTATGCTCTAATATACGTACGCTAGAGTTCATGTGACTTCATAGTCTTTCTAGCGAACATTTCTGTGACAATACCTGCATCAAAATGTCGACCATAACAGTCCAACTGAATTGAAAAACCACTCGACTCTTCAACAAAATCCAACATCAAAACGAACTCCGAGAAAGGAAGACGTTACTCGATACCTTTCGAGTTTCGAATGTAATAGCACTCTGGGCGGGCGGCACCGGAAGCGCGGCCATTTCCGCCCAGCACCTGTCGCCGCGACCACTTCCGGCGCCTTGACCGTTCGGTATTGCTTTATCGACTGTCGCTATGTCCTGATTTTGTTGCGGATCTCAGCGCTAACAATGTCTTTATGGCATGGTTTGGTCAGCTTAGGTTACAAGGGACAAAAAGGTTATCTATCAAACACCAACTTTGGTATTTTTTTTACAAAGAACCCAAACAAGTGTAGCGCTATACTGAGTGGAACTCATACCCGTCTTGATCACTCCAATCACTACAATCTAGTGAATTCGGGTCCTCTAGTGTCTACCGGCTTACTCCACTGTCAGCTTCATCATCACTTTCCAGTAGGTGAGATTGTAGCCGAAGAATAGCATATTAAAGGTCTAAAGAAAGTGCTCACCTGAAGGAAAGCAGTTACCATAGGCCATGGACACCTGCAACACCAAACGTAAATCAAAGAAACGTCGTAGCTGATGGTAAAATTGTAAGTTTTTTTTTTTAAACCTATCTAATGAAAAGCTCAATAGGTCGATAGCAGAGTATAGCATGTGGAAAAAGCGCTCTTGGAAAGAAAGTGCTCTTTCTTTCTTGTATAAAAATAATTAAATAAATTATATTTAATTATAAAATTAATTGAAACCGAGCATATTTACTCTCCCTCACGAATAATTTCTCGTGCACGATATACATCCCTTCAGAACTTTATTATAAAAGTGTGAAGTTTACTTAAAACTCCATCACAGAACTTTGCTACATTGTAAAGTAAAATAAGAGTTAAAATGTAGGCACCGCACTAACCCCGCGTGGCTTAATTCACGATGGAGCCACGCTTGGAAGCCAGCCAAGACGCTCGCACGCTACCTGCTATTGTTACTTAATTTCTGTTTACTTTTTTAGCCTAAATCACATCACGGACAGTTTACGAGAAAGGTACAAAATAAAGCTGCTGTTTTGGTTGTATTTTTATGTGTACTGTAAGTACCTACGCAAGCAGTCCAGATTAATTATACTAGTAGAAGTTTAGGTGTAGAAATTGACAAAGACATTTATTTATTTACTACGTAAGCACACAGAAACCAGTATTACAAAAAGGCAATAAGGAAGAAATATACAAACGGAAATGGTCGAATGGCCATATATCTGTGTGCAAAAGAGTTGCGACTCAGCATAATGCCTTGCAAATGTGAAAATGTGAGGAAGCTATGCGCTGGTATTCTGTCGAGACCTTAGGGTGCAGTTGTATCTGTAGCTTTAAGCGTTTCAGCAGCAAAGCGTAGTATTCTTATTTCTCACTCGACTGGGTTGAGGTAAATCTGAAAAACGAGGGGCAAAGTCCAAATTGTGAAATCATTTTTTATACCTTTTAAAATCATCTAAAAATACAATAACCCTACGATTATTATACCCAGGCTGTTCGGATCCTTCCCTCCTGATCTTTTGTTACTGAGTAAGTAGGTAACTCTTTTAAGTAGGTTGATTTTTGGGCATATCTAACGGGGACAGTAATATTTTAATGCAAGAATAAAAACAGCAGCTATAAAATAATCTAGCTATGTACTATTAATTAGTTGAAATCAAAAGGCTTTTATTTAATTAAATCACAATGATTTGAAACATTAAAAACTAAATTAATCTAGACGCCAGTCCCCGCGACCAAGCCTAGAAACAGACAAGAAACTTGTAGTAGAAATACCTTAGCTTATCCTAGACTTAGCAACCACTATATTTATTTTATTTATTTACTAGGTATTTGACCTTTGCTCTATCCAGAGCGTCCAATCCCTCCACCTTCCAATAACCTAAATGCTTCGACTCAATGGATCCTTTATGTGGAAAATGCGAGGTTTTTTCCCTCAGCCATTGTGTCCAGGTATGGGGATATTAACTCAGTCTAGACTAAACTGCTGATACCGCTGTCCATGGCTCTAGTATTTTTCTATTTAACGAATTAAATAGTAAAGTAAAACCGACAGGCATGTTTGAGGAATGTTATGAGAGTGAATGATGTGGTATGTCAGGACCGTAGCAAGTGGAAATTCGTGTCTTTGACTACCGTTTTGGTAAATAGGCGCATTTATATTAGTGACGTATGTCATACCCATATTATCCATACGCCATGTCCACTCCTCAATCAAATAAGTACCTACCATGTATTCACAAAGTAGGTCAAAGCCTTGGCGACCTGTTATTCAGATTCTTATGAACTTATTTCAGGAATCAATTACTTACAAAGGTACCTAATAATCTAATCATCTTATCTTTTTATTTGGAACCTTGGAACTCACATTGTACTCTTTGTGCCTCTTTTGTGAAAGACTGACATCCGATTAGTTTTGATCGAGCTTTTAGAAACCGGCCGTTAGTAATTAAATCGCATTTTATAAGGTCAACAAATAAAATAGGAAATTGGTAAGCTGCTGTCCTAAGGTTTAGGTCATCGTTCAAAAGATGAGGTCACCTCAAAACAAATATTAAATTCCGAGTTAATCGTATGCAAAGGTCAAATATAGTATAACTTTTAAAACCGCTAGAAAAAATGCATGAGCAAAATAAAATATTGTTATGCAAATCCCTATTAAATTTGATCACACTGTTATCATAGAAAGATTTTCAGAGAATAAATAGTACCTAAGTTTGTATTAGCGAGTGGCTCACTCTGCAGATGTACCTACCACTCAAATCATGAAATGCCCATAGCAGCCACCCATTCAAGTAATATCCACGCAAAACGCTACTTAACTAAGGTGATGTTTTGAAAATGACCTAATATTTACAAATTCTACACTTATTTTTGTCATAGACACACTCTTACTGAGTATGCAACTGCCTTACTGGCGTACATTATGTATTGTCTCTCAAAATACTTAGTCCTAAAACCTGACAATGTTAAATCTACATACATAATAATGCAATAAATATACTGAATACTGAATAAAACGTTCTCACTAGTGATTCTATAGCGCGGGAGACCGGTGCTAGAGGCAAAGGGGTCAGCCCATAAATCATAGAATGCAGCCTGACCGTCACACGCACCTCTCCATAAGTTATCGTTGCTACGTCATCAACTATGCCGAATATATTGCAGGTGAACTGAATAAATAACCTCTGCGTGCCAGACACAGGCATGGTCCCTCTATTATAACTCATTGGAATATAGGATGTTAGTCATATAATCATATTTTTTCTGAAAATTAAAACAGACGCGGTATACGGTCACTCGGCGTCTATTGAAATTTTCAAATTGAAATCGTTGATTAGTTGATGTAAGGTAATTTACGAGATAAGAAATGTATAAAAAAAGAGAAGTAACAAATTACTTTTCATAAAAAAATCGCCATTGCAAAATGCAAGTAGGCACAGAATTGAAGGGATATTGAATTTTTCTATCAGCATTAGTGGTGGCAAAGTTTGCTTCACCTTGGGATTTAATTGTCCGCCTGTAATGGCATCTTAACTTTCCCACCAGCCATTCTGTCTGCTGAATGTGGGTGCATTTCCACTGCATCCGACACTAATAGAACTTTATGATGAAATTTAAGTAAAGGTTCACAGTCAGACACGAAAGGTGTTTTGAAAAGTTTGGAGAGCTGAGTTGATATTTGAATGACTTATAAAAAATTATAGTTTCAACTCGAATTCCACGATGAACGCAAATACCTATTTCACTAATTCCTATTAATTTTACCACTTTTGGTCAAGTAATCTTGTAAGGTTTACAAAATGATGAGTTTGTGTAACTTACTATATAAGGATGCTATGTACAATCAATAAGAGGCCTATTTTATATGCTCAGTAGTGATTATAATTGGTATATAAATGACGATGATGCGTAGAGGCTATGATATTTTAGTAGAAAGTTTTCGTAGACAGTGGACAATGTCTGCTCGGTGGAATCGTGCGAGCGACGGAGGCTAATAAAGTCGTCTCAACGTTACTTTGCGCTAATCCCGCGCTCGGCCGCGGTGTACCCACACCTTAATGTTACGGTGCAATTCATAAACTGAACTTTACATCTACCATCTGCTTTCTACTCACCAAAACCCACTGACACTATAGTTAACCTCTAACGCTTATGTTGAGTCAATGCTTATATACAGGATTTTTAACTGGGGATATCTATCCCGCGCCTTCTGTTTAATTTTATTTAAGAAGAACATGATAATTAAGCTACACAATGATTTACTGGCTAAATCTCTGTATAACAGAATATAATAAAGGTTTGAAGTTCCTATTAAAAAAACTATAGCCCCGCTTTTAGCAGAAACAGATGATCATAACGTGCCCTACAAAGCACTGAAACTATCCACAGAAAACACATCTAGCAGGCACGGCCAGGGCACAGCAAGGCAAGTCATTTTTCAATCGACCGTGAAGCGGTTAAGGCTTGTCCCACACACAAATCTAGGGCCCGGCCAGACGAACGGTTTAAACTAATCTTATCACACTTGAGTACGTTTATGGGATCATGAAGGGGGCCACTTAGGCACCTATTGTGGAGACCAGATCAGGTGAAGGCGGTAATCCTATTACTTTTGCTTAGCTTGGGGCTTTGATATTGAAACTTAAGCATATAATATAACATCCTACACGTGAATGTTCATATAGGTGAAAGTTTCCTATTTTGAAAACTCATTTATTTATTTCACTATTTTATAAAAAGTAAAAATGTGGACCTCTTAAATTTATAATCAAATTCAGACCTAAAGGCTCACTGATGTATTAATTTCTGATAAAATCTGAATAAGTGACATAATTTAAAATAAAGCTCATTGTTTACAACAGAAAAAGTTGGATCACTGATTTTTTACCAAAATGTTAAAAAAAATTGTTTCTGTCTTTTGAACCTTTATGACCTTTATGACCACAAATAAAATACGCAGTACAGACCTATACAAAGATTGCATACAGAAGGAACCCAAAAAAATTCAACAACGCATCTTAGAAGCGTCTCAAATCCTCATCAATACCCTGAATTGAATCTAATCAATAGATTCTAATCAATCACGTTATTATCATGATGCATTACAGAAGGTGCGGGGAGGATATCATTCGTCAGGATTACGGACTTACCTATTGTACCTTGACGCGGTAGGTTTTAGAAAGGGATGGAGGAAGATTGATGGTTGGGAATGAAAATGGTTTTGGTTTTATTTTTGTTTAATAACGCCCGTGGATTCGCTCGCCTTTTTGCGATGGAAAACAATATTGGATGCCAATCTTGTTCCTTAAAACTGATGTGGTAAAGTACATAGGTCTGACTTTACTTTCTATATAAACCATTCATAAAAGAATAGAATAGAATATAAATTCAGCAGTATTTCAATCATTGAAGTAAGTAATTAAACTAATCGAAGTATTCCAACGTAGGTACCTAACCTCAAAACAGAAACACATTTTGATATTTTATAACTTATTTACGAGTCCTCAATATAACTCCACTTACTTCTACGTGGAGTTGTTATAAAGAAATAGTTTACAACAAAAAATACAAGAATTGTCGTTATTGAAATTTAGCTTAACAGTAGGTACCTGGAGCTAAGCAGTATAATAGAGTAAGTACTACTTTATTCGTCAAGTATTCAACAATTGCACTCAGCTTTTTACCAAAGTGCTCATAAACCACACGTCCGATGTCATCTCAAGTAGCTTTACATTTTGCGTCATAAAAGCAAACGTTTCTCACAAGACCTAGCACCAGTTAGGGTGATCACTTAGTTTGTTGGCCGAAGTCAAAAGGTATTATATTCAGTTGAATCACAAGGATCACTTTGAAACGTCTTAAAATTAGGTGAATCTAGGTGTCAGTTCCACGCGACCAAGCCTAGAAGTGTTCTTCTAGGTTTTGCAACAAACTTACGGGTTGGTTCCTACCGTTCTTTAGCCGAGATCAAGAAGGTGGTCTTGACAGCACATACCATACATTACGCTAGTTACCTACTCTTATTTTTATGCTCTGTGGAAATACAAGGTGCTCTGGTACACTGCTGGCTAAAATTGGATGTGGAGAGCCGAAGACAAGGGCTCAGTTTCACGTGTTGGGAGGGATCTATGTTCGGCAGTGGGCTAACATAGGTTAATGCTGGTAATGCTGGTGACGTTACTAGTAAGAGAACATATGTTATCATAATAATTAGCCTGTAGAAGACCACTGCTGGACATAGGCTTCCCCTATACATTTCCAGGAAGAACGATTCTGATCCCTCCATCCACCGACTTCCCGCGATTTGCTGTAAGTGTGTCATGGATTTTTATATCTAGTAAGGTAGTTATTCTTACTAGCTATTCTATCAACTATACCGAAGTTTTTTCAGTTCATAAAATCAGTAGCGTTATTCAAAATCTCATTTAATAACACGCTTTTTATAAATATGGCTTTCAGCTTCTAACTTTGACGAAGAACTAGTGCTAACCCTCGGACCACGGCGAATTTGCACAAAATATCAAGACGTACCTAAAGCAGAAAATATCTGTATGTAAAGCAGAGAAGCAATCCACTTATACCGTCGCTTACCTGCACGGCGCTCGTCCGTTACTTGCTTTTGCTACCACTTGCAGATGCACAGAAGAGTTGTGGAGTAGACATTTTCTTTTAGACTAGTGGTTCGCTTCGAACTGAGCTCGGGTTGTCCAAGATGTAGCTCCAGTCTTACCTGAACTATGAATTCATTCAAACTCTAGTAAAATGGTATTCATATTATATTGGTTTTTCAGGTTTTACTTTTAAGGTCGTATCTCAAACAATTGATCATGAATCAAAATAAAAAATCGTTTTAGACTGTAATAAAGCCCTTTCACGTCACATCCCATTTCACATAGGTATTTGGTCCACTTTATTTTGTGTTATTAAGAGTATTTGGCAAAAGAACACAGGTTCTCTTTTTAGAAAATTATAATATTTGGACGTAACTCTGACTACCCCTCATAGACACTATAAAAAAGTATTTTGAGTTAATACTATGGTACCAAGAGATCTGATTGGATCAAAGTCGTGAAGTCTGTGACTGGGTTTCTTTGATTTTTAGAATATTTGATCGAGTGAGCGAAGCGAACGAAGATCTTAGTTTCAACTTGGGCGATTTGGCATTTTATGTATGTATATATGTATGTATGTATGTATGTATGTATGTTTGTCTGGCGATAACTTTAGAACCGTTGATCCGATCTGCATGAAATTTTATATGTCGACAGCTTGTACTTGAGAAATTTACTGGTAAGTATATGAGTAAAATCGGATGAAGGGTTTTTGAGATATGGGGTTTTTTAAGGGGGCAAAAATAAAAAAAGTTACATAAAAAAATCAAGTTACATGTCATATGAAAGGGCTTTGTTTGGACATTCCAAAACAATTTTTACTTTTTTTTCAGGACGCTCGGTTTTTGAGATAAAATAATAAAAGTTAAATTAAGATAACCAGCGATCCAAGAGCTCCCATCTCTAAGAGTTTCGTTGGCATCAAGGTTTTTCTACTGGTCGGCCAGTTCCTTTGCTTTTTCTTATTTTTTCTTCTTGAAATAAATTAAGGAGGTACTCAGTTCTCATAAAATGGTGACAACGACCAGGTCTGATGATGGAGCCAAGGTCTGTTCAACGGAACTCTTCAATAAATAGGCCAATAGAGTTGAAACTTGGTTACCATACCAAGTTAGTAGGCGGTAGTCAGAGGCAAGTCCAAACGTAATGTTTGGACTTGCCTCTGACTACCACCTACTCAAAGTTTTGGTGCGTTCGTCGGGTCGCATCACGAGATCTCAGTTCGGGGCGAACCACTAGTTATAAAAAAAGATGATTTTTGATAATAGATCGTCCTATTTGCCGTAAAGTGCCATCGACTCTACATCTTTCAGTCTGCAGACAATTTGCCGAGGACTTACCTCTTCATAAAGGGGGTTGGAATTTTTCTTTATTGTCCGGATTATTGAGCGCCCTCCAAAGGTTTACGCGATCTCGAGATGACGCGATCTTTTACGACATCGCCAAGCAGACAAATGGACATCGAAAACAAAAACGAATAGGTCGTTTTTTTATTCGTTTCATAGTGGTATACTACACTTTAGGCAATCGCAAAGATCCCATTTCGATAATACTAATATTTGACTTTTACCTATTATAAAAAAAAATTGAAATAGGTCAATGTTGGTTATAACTGGCTGGCTATAATTGACCTGTGAGCTTCAGTACTACCGAATATTTATATTTTGTGAAGCTTTGAAAATATTAAAACATTTGCAAAATAATATTTAAATTGTATACTATAAAAAATACGGTATTATATACGGTATACGGTATCAAAAATGATCTTAGCGCAGCTTTTCGTTAGTTTTTTACAACTTACTGATGGAGCAAACAGATGGACCACCGGTAGTACTTCCCCGGACGACCCCTTCACAAAGAGCTCTACTAATCTTAAACGTACTCTTTCGTTTACGGCATACATTTGGGCATTTGTCTAGAAAAAGGGACAGGCGACAGCTCACCTTTTATACATAAGTATCTCTATATATACCTATTTTATATTAAGTTATGATTACTTTGTTGAGCTTTTAATGTATTGATGGGGGAGGCTGTGGGGTGAGGTGGGGAAGGGTGGGAGAGGCCTTTTGCTCTTATCTCACTTAAGATTTGGCATCAGTAAACCATTTGTCGATTAAAATGATTGTGTGTATTTTTAATCCACCTTACTCAATTTTATTAGTTTTATAGTGTCAATCTACACTTAAATCACAAAGATTTTATTATAATATCCGAAAAGCCGTATCAACATATCCCTATTAGTTATTCGCTGGGTGTGATAAGAGTTCAATGGCGCAGGTGGTTAGTGCAGCCCCGTGTCAAGGGGATGGTCGTGGGTTCAAATAACCTTATGGTTTTTGAAAACTGTAAACCTCAGTGCTGCGTCATGTCTAAGGCAGAGCAAAAAACAGGGCAAAGTTTGACTTTTACTTTTTGGTTTTTTGGTCAAAGTCAAATTAAGGCAAAAGGCATTTATTTAATTGAATGACTTATAAATGTCTTAAAGCTAGCGTCTTTTTGTCGTTGGCCATGTTCGACAAGCATAGGTAAGGCAGGGTGCTATACAAGATATCCATGGCTTTGCTTTTCTGTTTAACCTCCTAAGACCCAGAGCTATATTTTTTGAGTACTCATTGGTACACT
The DNA here is from genome assembly GCA_932294275.1 of Chloroclysta siterata. NCBI lineage: Eukaryota > Metazoa > Arthropoda > Insecta > Lepidoptera > Geometridae > Chloroclysta > Chloroclysta siterata. The sequence continues at coordinate 9,377,375 of OW028595.1, forward strand.
CTGTGCAGAAAAATGTACAAATTAAAAATTCATTGTCAGACCCAAGGATAAAAATACTTCTTTTTTGTATTATTTGAGTTATTAAGATGAAAATTGATTTTGTTTAGGTTAATTTTTAATGTTTGGAATACACCTATAGTTGTAAAATGTATTTTTAATTTGTACATAATAATGTACATTGGTTACCTATGATTAGTCTAATAGTAGTCAATGAAACAAGAAATATAGAAATAAAATTCAGCTTTTATTCATTATTTATTGTTATTATTGACTATATTATATGAGGACTGTTAACACACAACTTAGTTATATTCCAGTCTCAATTTTAAAAACTGACTTCTTTTTGCAAAAATATTGTTTATTGTTTATCAAATAAAATTATAAAAATCATAATTTTTCGTAATAATGATATCCATTAATTTGGCTACAATGACAGCCTTTATTCATTGATATCCATTTATTTGGCTACAATTACGGATGAAAGCTGAAATGATTACCAAACATCAAAACTGTACGCGTTCACGCTGTAAGCGATCCTATAGAGACCCAAAGTGCAAAAAAATGTACAAATATTGTAAGGCGAGTACATAAAATGTACTAAAATGAAGAATAGACCTTCAGACCCAAAGTGCAATAATATGTACATAATTATTTAATGCAAAATAAAGTAGGTTAGTAAAGTGAAATCCAAGGAAATAATATTAAAATCGAATAAATTGATTATTGCTCAATGTAAAATAATATTAGTTTGTTGTTATATCTATCATGATCATTTTGATAAATTACAATAAAAACTCATCAACGCGGCCGGGCGGTGCCATCTTTTCGCACGTCCTCACGTGTGCTTGACAGGTGGTGTCAAACGGTTGGTAGTATTGAAAACCATAGGCAAAAAACATCAATCTTATACGTCAACTGTCTAAACTCAAGCCCGCGAAAAATCAAAAAGCCCCCCGAGTTGTTTGAATGTTATGTACAGAAAAATGTTCAGCGGGTCTCACTGACTACAGATACAGATGTTGTGTTGGAACTGATGAAAGTAATATAATTTGTACATTATAATGTACTTGGGGTCTTAGGAGGTTAAGGGTAAGTTGCTTTTGAATATTTCTTTCATGGCCCAGTATTTGTTCCATGTACATTTTATTTGTCTGGAATTTTTTATACTTGTCAAATTATATAGAACACTTTATGACAGCTTTAAGACGTTTCAAACTGATCTTTGTGATTCAACTGAATAAAATTCCTTTTGACTTTGACTATGGTTTCATAGAAATATTACAGAAACAATGATCATTGATCAGACTCTACCATATTATATTGACAAGAAACAAGAATGCTGCAATTGTTTTTCTTCCGCAACAGTTTTTTAAAAGCGTTTTTACAAAGATTTAGTTTGTAAGCTTGGTCGTGAAGAACTCGAGTCCAATCTAAGCTCACGGAAGAATAGTATTTACTGAGGTACCCAGCAAGAGACTACAGTGTATTCACAGAACAAATAAATTATCATTAGTGCACGGCAGATGCACTTTACCGAGAAGATAACAGATAGGATAAGGCAAGAACTTAAATACCTATCTAAGTACATGTGTAAATGTCTTAGTTACAAACAGATGTAATTTTGTTATAGCGATCTGAACTATAAAAAATATTTAAACTGAGCAAATAGAAATATTTTATCTGAGTTTGATCTACATAGCGAATATGTTCTTTTTTTTTCGTTTATGGATTGTCTAAATTATAAATACTCCCAGACAGAAGACGCACAGAAAGCTAGGAAAATGAAGGACGCCTACATAATAGTGGGTGATATCGGGCTAAGATGATGATAATTCGAATTGTCTGCGCTGTGATTTGCAGAGTCACAGTTTCTCGAAGGCATATAGGTAGATAGATACCTGTTTATATCCTAGCAGAATACCAAGTAACGTTCAGTTTACTAAACATCGCATCCTCGTTTCGTGCATCCGTTGCAGTACACACATGCACTTACCGTGCGAACGGTACAAATTGAAAACTCAGCGGACGGTAAACGACGCTGATTTGTTGACGGTCCTCTCCAAATTTACTTTTAGAGTTTCCACTAAATATTACAATAGGTTCTGTAGGTTCTGTTCTGGAGATTTGTAAGTCATGTAAGGTTTTTTTTACATTGCAAAAACAAAAGTAACATAAATAAAAAAGCCTGTTCGTTAACAAATGTTTTAAACGGATGAACTTGACGTAAACGTATATTCGTTATTCGGTCCTTGCAGTGCTGGTTTTCAGCATGTGGCAGCTTTAGCACAAGATCATCTGGATCGAGTAGGTAAGATTTCAAAATTAAAATAGTCTTCGAAGCAAAAACTGCCGCGTAGGTACACCGAGAGACGAAGGATTTTATACGTTATATAAGACGTGATCTTTGTGATTCTAATGAAAAAATATTTTATGGGGTATTATACGAGTCTTAGCTAGTCAAAAACAAACTAAAATGCCGATTCTCTGGTCTGTTAATATTTCATCCCATTTTTAGCAAAGCTTTTAAAACTTTCCTCCTCATTCGAACTCCCGTCAATCTTCCGTCAAGCTGCGAGTTCAGGTAGGTGCTGCGATTTTTTATCTTCACTCAAGTTAGCAGAAATCGAGGGAAAGTAATCGACAGAGAATTAATGTGGCGTCACTAACTCGGCCGACGCCGGAGACTTTTAAAAATCCCTCTTTTCTTAATTTTTACATTGCTGCAAGGTGTTACAATTTTAGTGGTGGGCCTGCTGTTGTTCAAAATATCAATGTCGATAAAAAAATTATGCTCGATTTTTTAAACGATACTTTCAAAATGTCATGTGATTTGTCATGTCAAGGTGATTTGTCAGCCAAGTTACACACACGAGTTACAAGTTTACAGGAACCATTCAAGCTATAACTACTTTCATAACTGCAATTTTACTGGATTACAATGATTGACAAATTATAAGACAGCTCTGTGTGAAAGTATTATCACTTTTATATACACGTTCACCAAACTAAACAAAACCTAAGAAAAATTACATTTACTACAAGGACATAAAAGCGAGTGATGAGTATAAGTATCCATGTGTATGAATCGCTCAACATCGGGTGGGCAATATGCTTGTTCCGTCACTTCTAATTCTAATTCGTGGTGCGGGAATGAGATCTGCACGGACGTCCCGCAATGGGGTGTATTGTGCATTCGTCACTTTTTATTAAAAAAACTAAATTACTATAATCTCATACTCCTAAGTAGATAAATACCTTTGTACCTTTGTGAGTTGACCTTTAAAAATAATCGATATAAAACTTCGGAGTACATCCTTATCCCGTCTCGTAGGAACCTATTAATAATTTGCGGGTGGTAAAGTTTATAAAAGTGTTTCGCCGTAGGTACCTACTCGTACCTCCGAGGGAGGCCATTAATTACATGACCTCTTGCTGATGATAATGTTGCATTCTTCATGAGGGAGGGTGGATGTTTTCCAAATTGTTATGTTAACGGCAGATTTACAGGTTTACAGCGTCATTGAATTTTAATGAACTTGGGAACAGATGTGATTTTGTTTGTGAATTTTTGTTACTTTAGTGTTGTCAGATGGTTTGGCTGGAGTTCTATTTTAATGAGAAGGTTTACGGCCGGTTTCTGAAAGCTCGCTCAACACTAATCGGATGTCAAGTCACTCGCCATTTCAGCTATTACATCGAATTAGATAGATATAGCAAGTGACTTAACATCCGATTAGTTTTGATCGGGCTTTCAGAAACCGGCCGTTAAAGCTAGAATTTATAAGTAGGTCTCTAAAGTACATGAAAGGGTAGAGACACGCAATATAAAAAGTAGTAGGTAGGTATTTAATCGAATTTAGCTCATCATCATCACCCTGAAAAGTATATGAGGCTTCCCTCTTACTGTTATGGTAGGAAAAACGATTTTGAGCATTTTAGAACCACTGACTTCCCGCAACGTCGTCGGTCCATCGAGTAGTGGTAGGAGTCTAATCCTACCACGAACAACTGCTGTGTGGAAAGTCTACCAGTATTATATGCTGCGTAAGTATCTTGGTGAATGAAAGTTATTGTGACTCCGTCTATAAATTCTCTCTTTTTATAACAATATACCTCAAACAATGCAGACGGTATCCAATATCGGTGTATACACTGTACACTAGTGTTGTATAAGTTATCGAGAAGGTGCGCACCTCTGTAAGACGCTGTGCTCTTGCCGAGGCACGATCTGACTATCGACATCCGCAGACGTATTCGCTAGTGAGGGGACGGGTTTTGTATCGATATTATTGAATTATGACCATCTTTGCGAGCTTGTATAACATTTCCTTGTAATAATATCAATAGTAATGCAAATCGTAATTTTCTTGAACCATCTCTCCTATTGTCTCTTTCATAATGAAACACATATACAGACACAGCTGTATAAGAATATATTTTACATGAAAATTCACTACTAGTTTCGATAGTACAGTAGGTGAAAACTATTACCTACTGCTATTTATTCATACACATTCTCATAGAGGACCTTCAAAAAGAATAGCGAAAAGATTTAGGTTTATTTTTTTACCTAATGTAAAAAAAGACTGTATCGATATCGATAAAAACTAACGCCCACTCTATTTTGACACCTTGCGAATATATTACTCCGTGCCACTGAATCTAATCACAATCTGACGGATTAATATCTGACGGTATCGCCGTGTGTACCGGCCTAAGCCCACCGGCCATTTTGGGCTCAATTACTCTATCCTACGCCCTCCTTCAACTCTATTTCGTGCGACATTAGGAGGAGAATAGCTTGTTTGTGTTGTGAAATTATGTTTGCAGGGAGTGGGTTAAAGCCGCCGGCAATCGAGAAGATTTATTGTAATACCTGAGCTGTTTAAATTGTTGTTTAATGTTCGAAGTAACGAGATTAGGCGTTTAATGAGTGGATGATGGATGAGGCGGATTAGAATTAGATTCGATGTGAAATCGCTTTATCAGTGAGGCTATCGTCTGGGAACTAAAATGTCTAGATTATAAATTGTTTTGAAATGAGGATGTAAGTTTGATGAGCAAAAGTGAAACACTGTTTGTTTGGTTTTCGAGATTAAACTTGAGTATTATACAAGATATTATATTATTTATTTTTATTATTCGCAAAAATAAGTGTTACATAAGTTGTTATTATTAAGGCACTGCACTTTAGACTTATTCTATTCACCCTTTTCGGGTATCCCAAAATGTATATTTCTATTCCGGGCGCTTGAACATAAGTATCAATTTAAACAATGTCAATAATGATATGTTAACAAAATTAATTAAACACCAAGGTATTTAATTATTATATATCAGTGTACAAACAGCTACGATCGTAATTTTAATCTGGAGAGAAAATAAAATAATATTAACTCCGTAGAGAAAGTAACAACCGAGGGTGAAAAATATAAATCTGCAACAACTTTCGGCAATTACAACCTTGAACATCTAAAACGGAGATTAGCCGTCTGTGAGGAAAGCCCTCAACTCTCCAAACTTATCCTCATAAAAAGATTTGGAAACCGACAAAAGGTGGGGTTTTTTGCAAGCACCTGCTCTACGAAACTTTTTAAACTTTCTGAAAACTTTTGCAGAAACTTCGAGCCGGATGTTGTTATCGGCCGGAAGCGCTTTAGGCAACTTCCTGTTTTGACGGACGTGGAAAAAATGAAGTTTTCGCATTATGTCTTCAAAGAGTGATGACGCTAAGACAGGTGGTGTAAGTAGAAAAGTTCCTTTTGGAGGTTTTATGGGATAGTCACTTCAATGTCAGTAGAGCGATGAATGGGATGTCTGACTTGCGAGCTAAGTATCTACCTTCAACGATCTGTTTTCAGCAAGATAGATTACATGCAGGAAACTAAAAACCTGCGCTGCGGAGCTTCGATCTTGTAGCAAACTCAGAGTGGAGATCTTTTTCGTTTTTTTTTTGTGTAAATTTTCTACGTCAAAGTACAAAAAAAAACATTTAACAGTCGAGGTTTTATAAATTGCTTATGGTACAAGCAGATGGCCTGACGTTAAGTGATAACCATCACCTATAACAAAACATTACTTCGTAAGTCACGCACTATAGGAACATGCTCTACAATGCACTGCTCTGCGTCCATCACCTACTTTCACCGTGGTTTTCTTTTTTTCGGGTTGATTTCGTAGTCTAATATAAAGTAGGTACTTTATATTTGACTGGGATACAACATTATGTACCTAGGTAAATTCCTCTTTTCAATTACTAGTCGGATAAAGAAGGGAAATATGCGAAGATCAAAACCTGTAAGGGATGGTGATTCGGAAAGTTTTAATACACACGGATAAGTTCCGGATAGCCGGGAAGAGTAGCTCTCAGTTCGGCGGAAAAATGTCGCCGGTGCGAGGCGATAAAACTTTGTAAGTAATTTCCTATTCTTCCCTCAGGGACGGATAGGTAGATGAAGCTTTACCTACTTCAACTGAGTAGCAGAATAAAAAGAGCTTTTCAATTTATTATTTAAAGTATGAAAAAACATAGTAGCTAAATTTTTTAAAGTAGTAAAGCTCTGTGTTAAGGCTCGTCCGGGGAAGTACTACAACCGCGCTTTTGTCTGCCGCCAAACGGCGTTGCTGTGTTTTGATTTGAAGAGTGTGGTTGCTGTTGTAATTACATGCACATGAGGCTTAACATCTGTAAGCCTCAAGTTGATGGACGCAGGGCAGTACATCATGGGGCACGTTCCTATCGTGCGTGACTTGCGAGGCAATGCATTGTTATAGGTGATGGTTAACAGTTAACATCAGGTGGGCCATCTGCTTGTTCCATCAGCTAGTAGTATAAAAAAAAACCCCTCAACGATGCGGTGCCTACTGAAACTCGATAGCTAAGATACTTGGTAAATAGGTTTTCGTTTATTGAGCTTGTATGCTTTCGATTTTTTCTTATACCTACTGGCCAGTGTAGGTACTTTCGGAATAGGTATTTCAGCGGTATTTCAAACATAAGTCCAATACTTTAGGTACTGTGACGTATTTTACGGGTTATTACAGGGCGTTTATCACGAATACATTTTAACATTGGTCGCGTTAACGTATCGTAACGATATTCAACCTTATTTTTTGTAGACAGGGATACCTACGATACGTTTACGCTACTAACGTGAAATTCATTCGTGATTAGGCCCCGCAGGTAATTTAAATACCTACCTACGAGTATCATAATGCCATACCTTCAGAAGACCCTCCCTACTTAACGGAGCACTCGGAACAGTATCTAATTAAATCGTCATATTTACAAACTTCGTCCCATCGAGGCGAAGCGACGTAATCGGCTCAGAGTCTCAGACAGGTGGACTGTATTTTAATTTCAACTAATTTCACCATTTTCGCCCATTTTCGCCACTTTTCGCCACTTTCGAAAGCGGATTGCGTTGGAAGTTGAAAATTACGGAAAGTTGGCCGTCGAACCGCGGGGTTTACGTCGATCGGTATTTGCTAGGCTTTGCTCTTTGGACCTGATGGGGTGCAGTTTCATTCCGAAATAATTGCTCCTTGCCAGCTTACAGCGCTAAATAAAGTTGTATAGCATAAAAATTATAAGTAAAATGGATAGATATTACACCTAATTAATGTAGAAATGTAACAATCGTCAAGCAGGTTAGTGAAAGTCGATTACAGAAACAAGGCCAAATGAATGTCTAAATTTTTTATTATGTAGGTATTGATAAACAGTTCAACAAAATTTATAGCACAGACAATAATTTCTTTCTCTAACGTAGATAAATCTATTAATTCATCCTATATTTATAATGGTATAATGTCCATACCCAGATAAAGCCCTGACAATTCCGAAAGCCATTCAAACTTTCATATTCAGCACAACAAAACTAGTGGAACATTTAAAAGCCAACAAATCTGCCCTCAACCCTTACGTCCCACCGGGGTAGGCAGGAGTGATAAAAACTGATTGTAGGCCATTCCCGGCACCTGACAATGACACCTGCTCTACGGCTCTCAAGGGCCCGTTTGTGTAAACATGGCCCTTTTAAGGGACTGTGAAGTAATATTGTTTGTTTTGCACTCTGTAGTCTTCTCCCAGATGTTCGCTTGATGTATTGTAGTGGGGATTAAGGTGAGGTGTTGCAGGACTCTCGTATGTGCTATATGGACTTGAGTATAATAAGAATAGTATTAAAATAGTATCTACCAAAGCTAGATGGTAGGTCTTTATCCATACGCATCATCTCTGCTACTGGGAGAAACAGTGATAGACAAAAATCTGTCGCACTAACAATTGGAAATCTTCTGAGTAAAGACAGATAAAGTACCTACCTAGGTATCTCCATCTATACACACATCCATAATTATATATCTACCATGTTTATACACACAGCTTCTCAAGTTACCTATGTTATGGGCCATCTGCTTGTACCTACAGCAAGTAGATAAGTATTAAAAAAAATACATTACAAAGAACCTGCATACCTGGGTATGGTGAATGGCGAATTGGCGAATTACCTGAATGGTGTTGGTCAAAATTTTGAGACCATTTTCCACTGTTCAAAGTCAAAAGATATGTGGGTACCTATTCAGTAAAATCACAAGAATCACTTTGAAAAATCTTAAAAATAGGTGAATTTAGGTGCCAGTTCCTAGTTCATAATAATAAGATATTTACGTAACTACCTAATGTAGGCTGGAACTTAGTAGGTATTGTTAAGTTCTAAGTATCTAGATGCCCTTTAGCCACGGGCCGTGGAAACAGCGAAGCCATCAAGCCCTCCACCTGGCCCAGTGACCCAGTAACTGCACTAGTGCCTGAAAGGTGGCTGAGAGCGGGCGCGTGCTCGATGGCCGTGTATCGTTCCAGGTCAATCGACCACTCGCAAGGTGCTAGTGGTTGATGCGCTAGGGATGCGAATCATATGAAGCTTGAAAGTCTATAATCACTGTATCGATATCGATGAAATATCTAGTAACAACTTTTTTTTTTTTCCATAACCTATGTATCTATAAAGCAGCGTTGCTGTGTTTCGGTTCGAAGAGTGTGATTGCCGATGAAATTTCAGGCACATGTTGATGTTGATGGACACAGGGCAGTGGTGGGCCATCTGCTTGTTCACTCAGCTAGTTGTATAAAAAAACCCACTGCTGGCCAAAGTTTCCCCCATTTTTCTCCACTCTTCTCGATCCCAGGGTCAACTTTAGGTTCCCACTTGTTGTGGGAGGAGTCAAGGTCGTCACACCAGCGTTTTCTCGGGCGGCCGCAACGTCTTCTACCCTCGGCAGGTGTCCATCCTGTGATTCCTTTCACTTACTTTATCTTGACTACCTTTGTAAAAGATAAATAATAAGCAGGCACATAAAATACGTTTGCAGACGCAATCTAGTGAAGTTTCTAAAAATAGTAAACAAACGAAATCAGAACTGAATTAAAAAAACATCTGGAAAAAACTAACAAACTCTAACAGGATATGAGTTTGTACCTAGATGGATAGCGCAAAATAAGACTACTGGGTAAATTGAAAATAAAACATCGATAGAGTAGTTTGTTCTCTATCGACTCGCACCCCATCACTATCGCTCATACGTAAGAGGGTAGTCAGCGTTTTCCAAACGGGGTGAGTAGCACAGGTGCTTATCGGCTTCGATTATGGTTCACAAGAGCAGAAATATATGTAGGGCAGGCTTTCGAAGCCATTGTGCTTTTGGAAATATGTAGGGTGTTGCCAAGGGCTAGAAGGGGCTGTGAAAGCGCACTTCAAGGCACTTCTGGAAAAGGTTTGAGTTCTCTACTTTTCCTATCGAATAAGTGGCGTAGTTACTTCCATAAGTAACCATATCAGTGTGGAAGAGATCCTGCACGGTAGGCATACCCTCGGATCTCTATTGACATCAGAACCTGGGCCCCGCGAGCTAGAGACCAGGATTATATGCCAAGATTTAGTAGTTCCCCAAAACACAGCCTTTTAATTTGTAGTTATACAGTTTTTAAGTCATTTATGTGTGCTCTAGGGGACGACGAATCTCTAGATAGAGACTTGAAGAAGCTCAACACACTCAGGATGTCGAGAAAAAGACACCTGCAAAGTTTCACGAAAATTGGTTCAGTAGTTTAGGAGGAAATTTGAAAAAAGCTAACTCGAAATCGTACTGAAGAAACGCAAATCAAGCAGTGGACTTTTTCAGGCCAATGATGAGGATTTTCTTTGGAGCAGGAAGACGAACAATAAAAAAAAGACTCAATATATTTGTGGAAAATTTATTCGTGATTAAAGTAGTAAAATAAAAACTCTACTATTCAACACGCTATGTGATTTAATCCTATGTGCCGCTATGGAATACGAATAAGGCACGTAACCTTATAATATGACACCGAACTTTAAAAACGTCCCCCGAAAACCTCAGGAATTCACTCCATTCTACTAATTCACTGGCGCCAAAACGGTTCTCTTGTACGTATCTAAATCTGGCAAAAAAGTTGTACTCTAAATGACCACGTAAGATGCACAGAACAAAAATGTATAAAATGGTAGCATTTCGCATCACTATTCGTGTTCGCGTATTCGTCTGACTTTCCCCAATACGACGATGTGTAGTGACTCTATTTGACTATTTTCACGAACAATAAGAATACGCAAATACACGCATACCGCTGTTCGTGACGATGTGTTCATAATAAAGCTGAATTTATTGTGTAGATGTCGCGAATACAGAAAAGCGTTTGAAATGTCACCTTAAGAAATTTATTCTGCGCATATAACGGCCGTTTCTGAAAGACCGATCAAAACTAATCGGATGTCAAGTCACTTGCTATCTAATTCGATGTAATAGCTGAAATGGCGAGTGACTTGACTTGTTGATAGAACAAGCAGATGGCCCACCTGATGTTAAGTGGTAACCATCACCTATAACAAAGCATTGCCTCGTAAGTCACGCACGATAGGAACGTGCCCTACGACGCACTGCCCTGCGTCCATCAACTTGAGGCATACAGATGTTAAGCCTCATGTGCCTGTAATTACACCGGCAACCACACTCTTCAAACCGAAACACAGCGTTGCTGCTTGGCGGCAGAAAAAGGCGTGGTGGAGTTTTGATCGAGCTTTCAGAAACCGGCCGTAAGTCACGTGATTCATTAGAAGAAAACTTGTTTATCGACAACTATACGTAGCACGTAACACTACCAACATACCCAGTTTTCAGGAGATGTCTTCTAAACGCTGGGCACACTAATGCGTTCAACCTGCGTCCACAGCGACGTGCACGGTGGCGATCAGTTTTCTACAACGATTTTGTAGGTGTTTGTTCGCACCGACAGCCATAAACAGCTGATCGCCACCCGAACGTTACTGCGGACGCAGATTGAACGCGTTGGTTTGCCCTTCGCTTTACACAACTTACAAATTAAACTAAACATACTTAAAACACACATTAAAAAAATCAAAAATAAAGTCCTTAGTTGTCTAAGTGAAAATAAGCAATACTGGTATCATTTTACGGTCGAAAATAAAATGATTACATCATCGTTAAGTAACTAGGATATCGTTTTGGACGGAAAAACAAATTAAAAAAATGCACGCACTATTTTAAAAGAATCACAAATAAAATACATTCTTAATAAATGGGCAGTCAAAAAAACTAATAATAATTGATAATATTACATAATACATAACTTAAAACTATTTAGGTTCTAATTGTCCCAGTTAATTTTACGATGGAATTTGTAAAGGAATTTCATAAGTTAATTCGAACCATTCACTAAAAGCGGCAATCAGAACACTGGCTCTGAATTTAGACAGCGTTTGCTGAACTGAGAGCTCTCCTTACAAGTTTACAAATTGGCACCCATCACTAACTCCACCCGCGTGAGTGTTTTGGCGAGTGGAAATGCCACCGTGAGTGAGGCGAGGCCTGTGATCGAAGTGAGCGCGGATCCACTCGGGGAAACTCCCCGTAGCTCGTGATCGCATGATTTTGATATCGACACTCTGAATGTCGATAAACTTGTGTGAATGCATAGTATTTCTCAATTAGCCGCTTAAAGTGTCAAGTGAATATGAGATTCATAGTTTTGTCAAAGATTGAGTGAGGTGTCACTAAAAGTAGAGTATAAATTAGACATAAACAATAATTAATTCATTTTTCTTTCAAATTCATGTCAAATTCAAGTGTTCTATAAAGCATGTAAGAACAATTCCGATTCGGAGTGTAATGTCCCTTTCGCAAAATGTCCCGCTCCTAAAAACGTAAGCATTTCGTAAAATGCCCCGTTCTCGAATCGTCCCGTTCGCGAATCGTCCCGTTCGTAAAATGTCCCGTTCGTAAAATGTACCGTTCGTAAAATGTCCCGTTCGCAAAATGTCCCCAAGGTACATTTTAAAGTGCTATTTGTTATTTTTATGAATTTTGAAACCTACTATCTCGATAACCGCAAAATGCACAGTTTCTACTCGAAGCTAAATTAAAGACACGAAACTAAACGTGAAACTTCCCTCGATAGATTTATTTTTCAAAGATGTGTCTCTCAAACCGCTTTTAACATACTTAGGTACCTAATTAATGAACCATTACTATATAAGCATTACTTCTTACATTAATTCTAAAACTACCTAATACTAGTATCCTGACGAATGACGTACAAATTTTACTTTTGTTATACATTTTTGTACAGATATTTTTCCGTTTTCCAATTCTTTCAGAGCTTTTACATATTTCCTGTTGAATATTTGATTACGCTTCCTTTTGTTTTTTTTAATAACATATAGTATATAGTTGCAGTACATATGTCTCTCTTAGTATATCGAAAACCGTCAGTGATGATGGTTTCTTTGCCCTTTTGGGATGTTGAAAATTCCATAATAATATAATTAATTATTATTTAAATTAAAATACAATGAATAGATCTCGTTAGTGACAATGTTGCATAATGAAGTTGTCAGTTGTCATTGTAACGTGAAAAACCATCATATTGAAATGTAAAGTGGCCAGTATTAATTTAGAGGATGAGTAAAGAGTTTTAGTCCATACGTATTTTAAGATCAAGTAACGGGTATACGAACCCCTTTCTATTTGTTTTAAAAACGGGACATTTTGAGAATGGGCCGTTTTGAGAATGGGACGTTTTGAGAATGGGACGTTTTGAGAATGGGTCATTTTGAGAATGGGCCATTTTGAGAACGGGCCGTTTTGAGAATGGGCCATTTTGAGCACGCGGGACATTAAGCGAAAGGGACATTACACTCTGAATCGAACAATTCAGTCAAGAATAGTGTATTTCTTGTAAGTTACTGAAAATATTTTAATTCATTAAAATGGATACTAAAGTAAACGTAAAGTAAGTTTTAAGATGAGATTCTAGTATTTTAGATGTAAGTAAAGCAGCCAAATGGCACATATGGGAGAGATAAATCGTACGTAAATAATTATAGCTGTTATAGAGAGTAAAACTTTCGGAAATTATTAGCACAGATTAAATAAATATTTTGGCTCATTTTTCATCATTGAACATAATTGGGTACAATAAAATGAAGTATTCGGTTTTAATTTCATAATACAGTCTTACAATACTGTCCATCACGAATTCATAATGGACAAAAGAGGCTTGGTACAGTCAGGAACATAAGAAGATTAACAATTTCAATTATTCAATCCCCTTTTTCTCTAGATTTAGCAAAGAAATCGCAACATTACAGACATCAAACAGGATCCTAAAATTTTGATCAAGAGCAAGCTGGTTTAAGAAATATATGAACTTTACAAACCAGAAAAGTTCATCTACTTTTGTTACTGACCGTCCCTCGCGAACGTACTACTAAAACTGTAACAAGTCAATTTTGCTTGTGAAATACAAAACTTATTATTTCAAACAATAAAGATAAAACAGTTCATTGAAAATTGACGTCATGAAAACTAATTAGAGTATTTTCGGGGCTTACTTATACAAATCTGTGTGTAAATAAGTAACTATGAAGGTATTATTAGTATTGTCATACCTAGTATATGATCGAAACTTGTGAAGTCACTTCAAAGTGATGGATATGCTAATTTACACGATAATATAATTTGCTGTATTATATTTTGTACATTTATTTAGAATTTTAATTTATTCAAGCACTTTGTGAACTTATGTCTGACGTACAGTCAGCTGCACTAGTATGTATACATTTTATAACTTCCATAATAATGTCAAAGTATTACCATAAATTAGTACAACAAAAACACAAAAATAATGCAATCACTGACGATTTTTTTTTGTATTTGTAGTAAATGTTTATTGTAAATGTTTATTTTAATGCAGCTGACTGTACTTGTCAATGATAATATCATACAAATACATCAATATACCAGCAGAAGCAAGAGTTAGATCATGAGTAGATAGTATTCGTGGAAGTAGAAAATCGTCTTTTTAACTAATTAGCTGCTAAATTGGCGAACTGCTTGACGGCATGGTAGAGATTTTTACAGTCAATGTATTTTTTGTCTTATCTTATCGAAATAAAGTATATTTTTCAATGGTAAATAGAATGAATCAATTGAGTGAGGTCATCCAACGTGCTAAAAGGTCGATTTACCAGCATTTAAATTTAAACTTTATATTGATAACATAAGACACACATTTGCATTAACATCATCTGTGGGACCGTCCAACAACAGTTCTCAAATCGATTCTCCAGGGCTTAATTCAAGCTAAGATAAAAGTTAGAAATGTGTATAATTTAAGACAGCGCAAGGAAGACATAATTTGGCGACTATTTCCTCCAGTGCTCGCCATCGATCGGTACTAGAGAACTTTTCGAACACGGATCGAGACTATAGTTTATCATTCAACTATCATACACTGTTCTGAAAGTACAGCGATCACGTGATCCTCGAGATATTATAGTTTTAGCGTTTGTAATGATAGATATCTATATTCTAGTCAAAATGCTGTTACTGGCGACAGATCATCTATATCTATAGATAACAGCATTTTGGCTTTCAACACGCAAAAAGCCGGCTGCTGAAGCTAGTGTATTCGATAAGAGTGAAAAATTGTATATATAAATGCTCCCATATCATGTGAGTGTGTAACACTAAGATGGATACACTTCATAATTTCCAAAGTTATTTTGTTTCGACGTGTTATGGTATATCCAATAGAATAATATACACCAATAGCTCTTAACATATTATAAATGCGAAAGTGTGCGAGTGTGTATGTTTATTTTTTATTTTTATGATGAATATACCATCTTTTGGCTACAATCTCACCTGATGGTAAGTTTTAAATAAAATAAATTTTGAATAAAATGAAGTTCCATCTTAGTTCAGGTGATTTTTTATAAATTTCTGTGTTAACCCACACTTAAAGAAATCAAAGATTTTAAGATGTCACAAAAGTTATTATCCTTGTGTGATTTGAACCTACGACCCTCCTCTTGACCCTGGTGAAACACATAGGGATCTACGGTACTTCATTTTCATAACTTTTGAGATACCATAAAATGTTAATGCAGGTGAGTAATATATGTAATAATATAATGTAGTAAATGTCACTGTGAGTGTATATGTATGTAACTGTGAGTTTGCACCAAAAACATACATGTAAGTGTTTCGCAACTTTCCAATGAAACAAATCGAACCACTTATTTTGTTTAGGTTTACTTTCACACTGCAGGGAACAGTGACAATTATAACTTGATTTGTCAACTTTATGCTGAGGACTATAAAAACATGTTTCACCTAGCTTTTAGACGTTTCTGAGTGATCCTTGTGATTCAATTGAACCTTTTGACTTAGTTTCGCAACAATAAGTTGTGTGACAATGCGAACAGAGCTCTATACGGTCCAAAAACCAAGAGTTTTGAAATCGTTTTCGGCATGTTTTTGTTTTGATGTTTCTGTAGTGGAAACACACAGTGTGGTAGAATATTTGAGTAGTGTAGTGTAGTTATATGAAGAACTCTCTCCGCTTAGTGACGCGCGGGCCGGTGGCCGCGTTCAGCGCCGCGGAGTCCTGGTCCGCGGCTCCGTCCGCGCCGCGCTCCTCCTGGTGATAAAAAATATGCATAAATATTGGTGGACTTTCCACACAGAACTATCTAGCCGTTATTTTTCTTGTCGCGTTTTTAAGAGTAGTAGAGCTCTTTGTGAAGGGCTCGTCCGGGGAAATATTACCACGCATTTTTCTGTCGCCAAACAGCAACGCTGTGTTTCGGTTTGAAGAGTGTGGTTGCCGGTGAAATTACAGGCACATGAGGCTTAACATCTGTATGCCTTAAGCTGATGGACGCAGAGCAGTGCATCGTAGGGCACGTTCCTATCGTGCGTAACTATGCTTTGTTATAGGTGATGGATACCACTTATCATCAGGTGGGCCATCTGCTTGTTCCAACAGCTAGTTGTATAAAAAAAACATCATCATCATCCTAAAGAAGTCCACTGCTGGACACAGACCTCCCCTATACATTTCCAGGAAGAAAGATTCCGAGCCCTCTCCATCCACCGACCTCGCGCTATCTGACAATGTCGTCAGTAGATCGGGTGGAAGGGCGTCCCACGCTTCGTTTTCCTGTTCGTGGTCGCCATTCGAGAACCTTTACTCCCCAACCGACCACCGTTTCGGTATAAAAGTTCTCTTATGGATAACCCTGAACTAGAAAATGTTGGATGTACTTTTTCACAAAGAACTCTCCTACTAAAATAGTGGTAATATGTACCTGCGTGAGATATTCGCCCTTGTGCCGCGAGAGCGCGCGCACCAGCACTATGGCCACCACTATCAGCAACAGGAAGATGAACGCCAGCACGGCTGGAAATACAATTTTATGTTAGCAGTTTGAAATTCCTATAATAATCCTACAAGTAATAGCTTTGCATGTCATGAGGAGGGAAGAGAGTCATTTACGAGAAGAGTATGAATGTGCATGGATTTAAAAAAAGAGACAGATCAAAGGAAAGTGGATGGAGTGTCTGAAAGATGACACGAGTAAGGATATCGCTAGAAAGCTATCTCTTCCACACAACCTTTTTTATTTATTTAATTAGTACGGTACGCAGACAAATTACACTAATTAATTATACAAGAATTCATGCAGGAATAAAATTAAAATTAAGTCTTTGTACATGACTATTATATTTTTTGTGTAAATTATGTGTATACAATAAAGAATAAATTAGTTCAGTCAAGTCAATAGTATCATAAGATGGATTAACCAAACATATAAACAAAAACAACACCAAATCGGTTTGGTTTTGGGAAGTCCGCTCGCTCGATCAATAGATACTCACTGCCGAGGATAGCTTCATCAGTCTTGTTGAGGTCCAGTTCACGTTGCAGATCCACATCGGGTGGCGGCCGCGTCTCCACGGGCTCGGGCGGGTGCGTCACCGGCTCGACGCCGCAGAAGTCCTCGTTCAGATTACCATCTGCAATTATTTTTAAGAGTTAAAACCAGGTAAGTAACTAACAATCGCTGGGAATAAAGGGTCTCGAATGATGACCACGAACTGGAAGACGAAGCGTTGGACACTCCTACTAAATTTCCAAAAAATAATTTATTTTACTATAATCACCAAATACACTAATAACTTATTTCAATTCTGTGCCACTACTAATACGCGTAATAAGACCATGTGTGCCACTACCAGGATAAGTACGTAATAGAACCATTTTGTAAATAAGTGTGACAGCCTTCACAGCTCAGTTGGTAGTAGCTCTGCCTTCCGCGCCGTAGGCCGTGGGTTCGATCCCCACCGAGGACAAACAGCTAAGTGATAAACATAGATGTTTATTCTCTGTCTGGGTGTTATATAATATTATAAGTATGTACAGTATGTACAGTAAATCTCACTAATCCGGCACTTCAATAGACCGACACGTCCAATAATCCGGCACCCATCAACATGCGAGAAAGGACTACAAGTTGCACAAAACAGACATAATTAAAAAGTTAATTTTGAGATACCTATGTTACTGTTATAAAAACGTGTAGAACAGGAAACCAAATACGTCGTATTTTCTTCATAAAATGCTTTATTTGTTATGATTTTTTCTATACAATCCAGTAATACGAACATTCTAATAATCTGGCACCCTCTGGTTTTTAATAGTGCCGGATTAGTAAGATTCAACTGTATTCACAAAAAAATAATTAAGTATTATATCAGCTATCTGGTTCCTATATTACAAGCTTTGCTTAGTTTGGGGATAGATAGTTCTACGTTCAATGTCCAACAATATTTATTATTTATGAATAACTCACGCAGACTCCTGACGTTGGGCGGAGGATCCTGCTGGAACAGCAGCTTCAGCGGATAGATATCGTCGAACTCCACTCGACTGACGCAGCCCACGAAGCCCTCGTTCATGCTCTCGTTACGTCCGATGTACATGTACTGGATGTTGTTGAACTGCGCGTCCGCAGACTCCTTCACGTTGAAGTTGTACTCTTGCGTCTCCGAGTGGTCCACCTGTCCACACACACTGCTTGAGCTAACTTGCTTTGGCGGAAAGGAGAGGTTTTAAGAGTAGTAGAGCTTTTTGTGAAGGGCTCGTCCGGGGAAGTGCTACCACCACGCCTTTTGCTGCCGCCACGCAGCAACGCTGTGTTTCGGTTTTGAAGAGTGTGGTTGAAAGTGTAATTACAGGCACATGAGGCTTAACATCCGTACGCCTCAAGTTGATAGAGGCAGGGCAGTGAATCGTAGGGAACAATATCGCACGCCCAATAGGAACGTGTTCCTATTGGGCGTGCGAGGCAATGCTTTGTTATAGGTGATGATTACCTCTTAACATCAGGTGGGTCATCTGCTTATTCCATCAGCTAGTTGTATATTAAAAAAAAAGGTTCATTGAGGCTCGCTTAAAATTCTTTAAACTCACTGTTTCGAAATAAAGTGGTAACACGACAAGAACTTGCCCTGGCATTTTGTACACCTCACCCTGTACCTTTGTATGCCTGTATTGACTAGATTTTACTTTGTCTCACTAGATTTTAGTGAGACTATCATTTTTATGAAGATCTATGTCCATTTTGAAAACAAAGGAGGATGTCCTCCTTCTTTTTTTGTGAATACAATTTTGTTAAAACTATATATTTTCCGGCGGAGGGCATTGGTATGTCATAATATCAAGAATAATAATAATTTTATAAAATTATTTCTGCATATTATTGACAATTGTACAAGCATATTGTTGTTTTTAAATAATTTCAATTTCTAATTTCAACTAGCAATTGCAGCGAGCAGAGACATGCTCTACCCGACATAAGCCCCAAAAAATACTTGCTCGTACTCTCAACAGCCCTATCAAGCATCTTGTTGTTTTTAAATAAATCCATTTTTATTTCTAATTTCAACTAACAATTGTAGCGAGCAGAGACATGCTCTACCCGACATTAGCCCCACAGAATACTTGCTCGAACTCTCAACAGCCAATCTCATATAAAACATCATAAAAGTAAATACCTTTAGCATCATGGTGGCGCCGCCATTCTTCCTCGAGAGTTGCACATCGTGGTACTGTCCCAGCGCGAAATGTTTCCCTTGGAACACTATCTCTTGACGCTCGAAGCCGAAATCGAACACCACACGCAGATGACCTGAAATAATTAGTTGCAATTGAACGAAGTTTGCCTGGTACAAATCGTTTTCAGCTTTAAAGTTAATTCACCTAAACGTTGCCTCGCAAGTCGCGCACGATAGGAACGTGCCCTACGATGCACTGTCCCGCGTCCATCAACTTGAGGCATACAGATATTAAGCCTCATATGCCTGTAATTTCACCGGCAACCACACCACCCTACAAACCAAAACACAGCAACGCTGCTTGGCGGCAGAAATAGGCATAAATAAATCATAAATCAATTATTCTCTGTTTATTTATTTGTCTCTGTAGGCATGGGTTTAGTGCTTCCTCGGATGATACCTTCACAAAGAGCTATTCTTCTTTTTCTTCTTCTTCTTCTTGTCGTGTCACTAGTTTCTTTCGAAACAGTGTGGTGAAAGGATTTTAAGTGCGCCTCAAGAGGCTCCTTTCGAGCACTTGAGACATGTCTACATGTCTACTACTACTACTCTTAAAGACTAAAAGCCTTCGGCCCTAATTCATATTGCCTGCCATTTTATAGCGGCTCTATAC
This sequence comes from Chloroclysta siterata, assembly GCA_932294275.1. Lineage (NCBI taxonomy): Eukaryota > Metazoa > Arthropoda > Insecta > Lepidoptera > Geometridae > Chloroclysta > Chloroclysta siterata. Next base: position 9,397,491 of record OW028595.1, read on the forward strand.
AGTATACTTGTCACTGCCACTTTCATGAAAACGAAAAGAGACAGCTTTAGACTTATCGGTTTGCTAAGCTAACGGAGCGCTCAGCGACCAATATGAATAAGAGGGCAAGGAAAGAGTTCTCACCCGAGTTGGAGACCATCAGCGTGAGATACTCGCCGGTGATGTTGGAGTGGAAGCCCAGCAGGAAGCCCTTGGGGTTGGTGGTGGTGAAGCCGACGCGGATGTGCTCGGCGATGGTGGAGCGCCACGAGCCCAGGAAGTCGTACTTTATTATCGAGTTCGGACGGAGATTCACGCCGATTTCTAAAACATTGAGTATGCTTAAAGTCAATGAACGAAGTCAGGTTTTATTTAATACTAGCGGCCTGTCCCAGCTTCGCATGGGTGGTCATAAATTTTTTGAACATTTTAGGATAAACTTAGACCGTGGGTTCGAGCCTCGCGTCTACTTATTTCATACATTTGCACGCCAGAGAGTGAAATCGCACCCCGAGCGTGACCCGTGGACCCGTTAACGTTTTTAATTTCGTCATATCTTTTGAATGGAATGTCCGATTTTAAAAATTTAAGAAGTAATCTATAGGTATTGAAACCGTCTTAATTATGAAATGATTTATTTGGATAAGGATTAATACCAAGGTACAAATAAAGACCCTTTTCTAGCGGCGGCATTTCAATTATTTTTTTATAATAAAAGAACACTTATTGTGACATAACTATAATAGTTAGACATATGCTGTCCCGACATTTTTTGTAGATGATGACGTATTCTACAAAATCGTAGTACATTATTTTGTTCTATCATCAATAGTTTTCGCAGCGCACGCGATGTAAGGTTTTTGGTTTCCACCTTGGGTTACATTATTGGAGTTTTAGTAAGGATCCCTGATTTTTTTGAAAATATAATATAGCCTATGTTACTCAGGGATAATGTAGCATTCTAATGGTGAAAGAATTTTTGAAATCGGACCAGTAGTTTTTGAGCCTATTCGTTACATACAAAAATACAAAAATACAAAAATACAAAGCTTTCCTCTTTATAATATTAGTGTAGATTATGAGATATCGATATTCTGACTCAATGCAGCTTAAACTACTGTTGGTTGAGGTTTGAAATGAGTATCTATTATCATCATCATCCGCAGCCCGATGTCTGCTGTTGCAATTAAACACGATCTTCGGTTACCCTTATACATCTACGGCGACATCGTTGACCCATCATGTTAGTGGACGTCCGACGCATCTTTTCCCACTCCTCGGCCACCAGTCCATAATTTTTTTGGACCATCTATATCACCGATTCTAGCCATGTGCCTCCCTAGCTCTATTTATTATTATGCGCAAAAGGTTAATCGCATAAATGTCTAGCTCCATTATGTGTTAAATGCCCAACAAGGATATTACTTATTAAAGAGGTAATTTGAAAATTGCTATTGCATTCTCTTAAGACGTCTTGGAACTTGGTTTGCGGTCTCGGTCTAAAAGCGTAATGCCTAGCACACTACATGGCTCTCTGTATAACTTTGGACGGCTTCACTTAATCTATACAAGATACCGTCGAACCCGGCGAACAAGACAAAGGTAACTCACCATCAGCACAGATAGGTCCTTTGAAGGCGGTCCACCGACAGTCGCAGGAGTAGGAGTCGTATCCCTCGAGGCACGTGCCGTTGTTCAAGCAGGGAGAAGACGAGCACTTGCCCACGCAGCCTTCGGTCACGCCGTATAGGCCTGCAAACAAACGTCATTTATAGCTCACCGATACCTTACTCGTATTGTACTGATATTATTTTGGCTAAAGATAAATGAATTTATGATTATGAGATCGCTCTCAGTGTAGTCTATAAAGTCCAGAATTGTGTTTCTGCGTGGTGAATATTATTTATCAAAATTTCGTATGCACCGTGAACCCCCGAGATTTGATACAATTTATTCAACTTTAAGAACGGGTATCTCATTATGGTGACACTTAACATCGCTATTTATGATCGCGGATTCGTCTTTTTTTCTCAAATACGGCGTGCGGGGACTCCATTCGTCTATATTTGCATATCTTTCACGAAAAAGGCGCGAATACCGAACGGTGAGATAACCATTCACGATCGCCTAGATCACAGCCGATGTTATCAGTAGAAGGAGCGGTACCTCTGGCCGCGTATCCCCTGAGGTCGACGGCGCGTCCGTTGAGCAGTAGGGCACGCATGCAGCCCACGAAGCCGTCCTTGCGGTCCAGCGCCGCGCCAAGCGCCAGCCCCGTGGTGAGGTGTAGGGCACGCACGGGCTCCTTGCCGGTGCGGATCTCGTTCTTCAGCGCGCCGTCAACCACCACGCGCGCTTCCTTCCTATAAAGTAACAGGGGATCGTAAAGATGGAGGCTTTGGACGATCTGTAGGTTAATAACGCGAGCTACTACTACTCGGTTGTATTGTCGTCGACATCTATGGAACGACTGACGCAAAAGCTCTCTAGGCTCGGTCGCGTGGAACTGGCACCTAGATTCACCTAGCTTTAAGACGTTTCGAAGTGATCCTTGTGATACAACTGAATAAGAAACTTTTGACTTTGAATGCGGATCCGGGGTAATATTTGTGTAATAACTCTTGCGTCTCTTGAAAAATGACTAATGAATAAATGAATATTCTTTAAAATAGTTCACTTGAATGAATGAATAATAATAAGAGTTACGCGATAGTGGGATCCCTTTGAGGATACCAAACGGGAGTTTAACAAATTGACAAAAATAGAATTCCTTAAAAAATATGAGTTCTTAGATAGTAGTACAACTTGGAACGCATCCCTGAAACTGATTTGATCCCACAAATAGAAATAGAACTACCAGAAGCAGAGACACAAATATTTTAGATTCAAAAGAATGCTTGATCAAACTTTTCTCTAATTCGGATTTGGATGAAACTTAGCATATTGATAATTCGTGACCTCGACATACGAGCGTAGCCGGCGGCAGATGTTAGTTATTTTATACATATAGTAGGCGTAGTTTCTATAGTCAGACTCTTGTTTGTCAAAGAGCAACGAAATCACCTGTTCCTCTCAATAGAGACGGAATGCCAGTTGTTGTCTGCGAGCCTGTTGCTCGTCTCTACGGACACGCCGAGCGGAGTGTCTCCCACCTGGAACTGGAACTGCAGCTGGTCTCCGCCGATGATGGACAGCTTTATGTAGTCTTGGGGACCCTGGATCAAATATAAGAGCTATTATCGCATCGGTAATAATAAATAAATAAATATTGGTGGACATTCCACACAGCACTATCTCGCCCCAAACTAAGCCAAAGCTTGTGATATGAGAACCAGATAGCTGATATACTACTTATATACTTTTTTTTTTGTAAATACATTCTTTTAATATTATATAACACGCCAGAGAACAAACATCTATGTTCATCACACAAATGTTTGTTCTCGGTGGGGATCGAACCCACGGCCTACGGCACAAAAAGCAGAGCTACTACCAACTGAGCTGTGAAGGCTGTCGATAATAATAATAATGGTTAATAGTGTCTGTCAAAACTCTTACTAATTTAGACTGTACTCTATTTCGGACTTAATTTAGAATATCGCTGTGACTTTTTATGAAATGGTGATAATTGACAAAAATGCATGTCAAAGTCTAAAGGTGTTTAGTTAAAGTCAAAGTCAAATGGTATTTATTCAATAAAATCACAAGGATCACTTTGAAACGTTAAAACTAGGTGAATCTTTGTTGAATTATGAATTTGTAGTGCCAATTTAACTTATTGAGCATATAATTATTCGGGAAGTTCATTACAAATAGCACGAATTAAATTAATTAAATTATATTAATAGGCTTTGACAATATTACGACGACATACCCACGACACAAACAAACCTACTAGCAAAGATACCAAAATATTTTCCTCATCCCACATTACAACATTGTATGTGAGTGTGGAGTGTACAAAGTAGTTTACCTTGGAATGCAAGAGCACCGCGTTCTCCTTGGTAGTCTTGAACTCGAAGTAGATGTCGCCACTGTGGCCGAGGTCGAACATCGGCAGCAGGATTATACCGTCCGATATACGGAATGTTACCGCGTTGCTGAACAGATCTGCGAAATAATAATATAATATAAAACTGCGTCTTTTTTTCAATACGAGTTGGCAGAGGCCACTATTTCTATGTCTATATAACTTGCTTCATTCATTTTCCAAAACATAAATAATACAGAAACATCAGACATAAAAAGCAGAAATTTTGCGAACCAATTGAAACAATCATACAGAATATCAATTTCATCAAGATCATTTTAACAAAGTATAGTATTTTATACATTTACTCGCGCCCCATCCCGGCTTCGCACGGTTTTTGTGGGTTATCCCTAAGAGATTATGCTTGTATTATGCATATAAACCTTCCTCTTGAATTACTCTTTCTATAAAAAAACCGCATCAAAATCCGTTGCGTAGTTTTAAAGATTTAAGCATACATATAGGGACAGAGAAAGCGACTTTGTTTTATACTATGTAGATGATGTTAATAAAAAACTGAAACAGCTTCACGACTTTGATCGCCAGGCACGGTAGGTATCCCCTCAGATCTCTTAGTACTAAGAACTAACTCCAGATTTTGTAAATACTTGTATTCAATGTATTTTATCAATGTAATATATTAATTGCTGCTCGCAGATTATATGAATCTAGAGTATCAAAGAATTTCAGATCGCTCATTAGCCTGTCTTTAGATCGAGATTCCAGCAGGCGAGAGCTAAAGATTTCTAGCTGTCTCTCTCGCACGCACTTATTTCGTATTTACGCCAGTATCGTTTGCTTCTCCTGTACCAATTTAGAATCAAAGAGAACGATAGTTACCATCGCCTTCACAAAGCAGAGGTCCGAGTGTGTACCGTCCTTCCTTCTCGTCGAGATGCGAGCCTGTGTCGCCGAAGCGAACTTGCTTCACGGGCAGGAATTCCTTCTCTATTATATCGCCACCGTCCACTTGGAATTCTGAGAAAGTTTTTTAAAATATTAGATAATTTTGATTAGTTTTGACCTTACTTTAACTGTATACTTTTAGTAAAAGTTAGTGGCATAGCTTTCTTCGTTATTCTAACTGTTCGACAGCGTATTTTTTAGGCCTGGTTAGGCAAATAAGCTTGCACTAAGTGCACCAGCGACATTGTTGATGTGTATCCCGTTCCCTGCCCTGAAGAAATCTCTTTATTTTTTCCGCAGTCAGTATTTTGATCGGGGACTGCTAACAGCACTTACAGCCACTAGCTTATACGAACTTATGATATAAAAAAGTGTGGAAATCAAATCATAGTTCTTCATGTCAAGGTTTCTTGACTCACAATACAAATGAAAGTAATAAGTTGAAAGTATTTAAAATTTTGGTTCCGAGCAGGATTTGAACCAAAATTGTCTTTCTTTCATAGATATATCTAGATCGAAAATTTGCTATCGTGACCGGAGATTCGAACTCGCCACCTGCCGATCGCCGGGCGGGTTCACCCCGGCTGCGCCGTCGAGTCGTAAGCGCCACGGGCGAACGAGTTTTTTTATTTTTATACAACCAGCTGATCGAACAAGCACATGGCCCACCTGATGTTAAGTGGTAACCATCACCTCTATCAAAGCATTGTCCCGTAAGTCACGCACGATAGGAACGTACCCTACGATGCACCGCCCTGCGTCCATTAAATTGAGGCATACAGATGTTAAGCCTCATGTGCCTGTAATTACACCGGCAACCGCACTCTTCAAACCGAAACAGCGTTGGTGGTCGGCGGCAGAAGGCGGCGCGGTGGTAGTACTTCCCCGGACGAGCCTTCACAGAGAGGTCCGCTACTCTCGAGCCGAGCACGTTACCGTCGGGGTGCAGCTGCGCGTACTCGGCGTCGCAGTTGCACCACTTGGTGGTGTCGACGCAGTTCCCGAGCACGCCGCACTGGCACATGCGGCTGCCGGCCGGCGCGCCCGCCCAGTGCGCCATGCGCTGCCCGCTGCGCGACACCCACCACGCGAACGGGTGGAACGACGCCTCCTCACCTAAGCACATACGCACCTTCATTAACAGGGACTAACACTAACTAACTAACAGCTTATTATAACATACATGATATAGAAACGAGAGAGCCAATTAAAGGTTGATGAAGGATGCAAGGGTCCATGTTTTGTTGTGTAGTTGGCTTATTTGTTTACGTAGAAGCGGAGTTGGTGATTGGCTAAAACGCGATGCCGTCCATCACTTTACGCGCAAAATTTTCGGTAGCGCGTTTTTTCCGAGATTTTTAGATTTTTGATAAGATAAATAAAAAAAATATGGCTGATACACCGCCAACCATATTTTTTTTTAATCTAATGGCTTTGTCACTTAGCGACAACTGCCCTTTAATAAACATCTTTTATTTTGAAATACATCGTATATCAAAACTTAATCTCTAATGAATCCTATTAAGAATCTTGATTACGCCTTTTTGAATGAAACATTTATTTAAAATGTAAAAAAATCTTTTAAAAGTAAATGTATCCAATTTTACTTATGCAGATTTCAGTGGCCTTAATTGTGTTTTCTTTTCTGTTTAATGTTCACTAAATAAATAGAATGAACTTACTAGGAGAGTTGAGCAACCTGGAATGCCTGCACATATACTCCAAGCGCTGCGTGCAGGAATGCGAGCGGTTAAGCAGCGCCTCGAGCTGCGAGCGCGACGCGTCGTACGTGATGTCTTGGCGGAAGGAGCCCGGCTCTTGGTAGCCGTCCACTATGGTGGACTGGGACGACGAGTGCTCCACTGCTGTTATTATGCGACCGTCCGCTGTCAAACAAATATTATCAATTAAATTAAATAAGAAGCTGGATTGAGGCACGAAATAAACGAAAGTAGAAGCAACTGGAGAGAAGGAGGCTTTGCCCAGTGGACACTACTGTAGTGTCCACTGGGCAAAGCCTATTTTTAGGAGCCTGTAACGGGCCCGTTACAGGCTCCTAAAAATAATATAAGTAATAATAATAAATTAAATAAATACAGATAGCAGACGTTTTAGAGAAAGGCCAGGCCATGTGTCTGTGCATTAACAATGAAGATTTTTTACAACTTCCTGATAGAACAAGCAGATGACCTGATGTTAAGTGGTAACCATCACCTATAACAAAGCACTGCCTCGTAAGTCACGCATGATAATGAATTTGAAGCATACATAGAGTAAGAGACGAGATATTGTGCTACTCTTATAAGGAGCGCAACAGCTGTGTATGAAATAGTATTTCTAGTGTCTAAAAAATATAGCGCGTCCTACCACCTGAACTGTGTCTTTTAATTTATTCGAGTTTGTGGTGACAACAAAATTATGATTATTATGTAAAAAAACATCCAAGAGCGCATCACTACATAGTATAAAACAAAGTCGCTTTCTCTGTCCCTATATCCCTATGTATGCTTAAATCTTTAAAACTACGCAACGGATTTTGATGCGGTTTTTTTTTATAGAAAGATTGATTCAAAAGGAAGGTTTATATTCATAATACAAGCATAATCTCTTAGGGATAACCCACAATAACCGTGCGAAGCCGGGGCTAGTTATCGGGTCGCTAGTTTATTGTAAGCAGCTTCTCTTGAAACTGCTTTTATTTTTTTTATAATATCAGAAATTCCGTTTATAACCTATCACCTCGCAAGGGGGGTGGTAGAAGACTTTTGTTGTTGTATAGATACTTACACAAAAACTCGCAAGTGACGGGGAAGGCAGGCAGAGGCCCGGAGCCATCCACGTCGATGTGGATATCTGCAGAACGCGACACTGCTTGCACATTCTTGTACGCCAGGCACGATAGCGGATGGACGGCTAAATCAAATAATTACAAATATTACACATATCATTCCAATTGTCAAAGTTTAGATAAATCAATAAATATTCGTGAACATTCCAGCTCTATTTACCCCAAACTGATATACAAGGTGTTCCATAAGTTGTATATATAAACTTCAGGGGGCTAAAGTACCCATCAATATGAACAACTTTTTCTAAGGAACCAACACTGTGAAAGCGAAAAAAAAACAGCTGTTTCATACAAAAGTTCAATACCTACCAGGCTAAAATGTATGAAACAGCTGTTTTTTTTTCGCGTTCACAGTGTTGGTTCCTTAGAAAAAGTTGTTCATATTGATGGGTACTTTAGCCCCCTGAAGTTCATATACACAACTTATGGAACACCTAAATAACTCTTTATTGTTCACCACACAGAAACATAGTACAGGGTTAAAGCATACATTAAGGTAAAACAATAGGCGACCTTATCGCTTAGAGCGATCTCTTCCAGGCAACCTTGGAAGGATAAAAACTAATCAGAATTGACGGCGGTGTAGTCACTTACGGAATACTGACCACAGCTTGTAAGAAATGAAATGCGTTTCTTCTAAGTACTTTTAGAAATAAACTAATTTGTTACCAAAAATTGAATCGAGATACACAATATAATAGAGATTGCTCTCAACGATAAGATCGCCCATTGTTTTGCCTGAATCCTGTATTATTCTTGTCGTGTCACTACTTTCTTTCGAAACAGTGTGGTGAAAGGATTTTAAGTGAGCCTCAAAGAGGCTCCTGTCGGGCATAAATATAAAAAGTAAAGTTATTAAGTGTATCAGTATTCTATAGGTTACTTACATGTGTGGCACACTGCGCCGGCATATCCAGATCCCTGACAGTTGCAAGTGAACTCTTCAGCTGTTTGAGTACACTCTCCGTTATGCTCACAAGGGTTAGGGTTGCACCTAAAATAGAGGAAACATTGTAAGCAACTATGTTTTAAGTCAACCTCTGACTACCCTCTATAGGCATCCTCCAATAATCTAGAGGATATCTAATGCTCCTGGGGATCAAAGTCGTGAAGTAGTTTCCGTTTTTTTTAAGAACGCATTATTTTATATAAGAAAATTAATGGAACAAGCAGACGGCCCACTTGATGTTAAGCTATTATACCTGCCTATATTTAGCGAGAACAAATACAAAAAGGCACTGAGATTTAATTAAAACTTTAGAATCATTTATTCAAATGTTTGTTAATTTTATGTACCTATTATACAAGGAAACTAAAAAGATATTCCTAATAATATTCCAAAATACAAACAACTATGTTCATTACAAATGTTTGTTTTCGGTGGGGATTCGTAAGTTTGTTGGCACCAAGATTCACTTAGTTTTAAGACGTTTCAAATACTCCTTGTGATTTTACTGAATAACACTTTGACATGACTTTTGATCGAACCCACGGCCTACAGCACAAAAGGCAGAACTACCACCAACAGAGCTGTGAAGGTTGTCCTAAGACAACTGTACAGCTTACCTGTCGATCATCTGACAAGCGTCGAAGACCACTTCATTAGGACAGCAGTACTCCTCCTTCTTCCAGTCGGTGGGCAGTCGATAGTTGCCGTCGACAGCTATCTTCCGCATGCAGCCGATGAAGCCGCGAGGGGGCGCTTTACCACCTGGGAATGCAGTACGATTATAAAAATGACATATTGTTTATTTTCTCCCAGCAAAGTAACTTAAACATTAAAGTGGATCGATGCGAAGTTTACCTGTTTTGCGTAAGTTAAAAAAAACTTGTAATACAGGTCACCAGGACCACATGGTTTTGATAAAGTCAATAATAATAACATACTTTTTATTTCTGAATACTAATAATAATATTACAACAGTGTTGATACTCGTAGATTGGTTACGTCGTACCAAAAAATGGTTTGGTGCACGACCGGGTTCGAACGTAGGACCCCATGATCGGGTGGCGGGGTCACTCTTACTAGTGCTCTCCTAAATTTACGTTTTAAATGAAAAACACCTACGCTCTCTCCGGTATTAGTGGCTCGCTATATACACGATCAATGACCGTCGTGCAAGCGTTAAACAACATTCTTAACCGGGTACTTCTTCTAATATGTTTTATAACTTTTTTTTATACAACTAGCTGATGGAACAAGCAGTAGCCCTACCTGATGTTAAGTGGTAACCATCACCTATAACAAAGCATTGCCTCGTAAGTCACGCACGATAGGAACGCGCCCTACGATGCACTTCCCTGCGTCCATCAACTTGAGGCATACAGATGTTAAGCCTCATGTGCCTGTAATTACACCGGCAACCGCACTCTTAAAACCGAAACAAAGCAACGCTGCTTCGCGGCAGAAAAAGGCGGGGCGGTAGCAGAGCCGGATCAACCCTATCGGGACCCCTAGGCAATGCAATTCTCGGGGCCGCTTTCCCTTTTCTTACTTTTTCAAATATATTTTTCCTATCGCAAAAGTCGAGTCGATCAGATCGACTCCTGCTTTTTGCTTTCATCGAAATTATCATGAATAGATTATAGTTATAGATAAGTGATGATGACCAAATAGATGGCACTTTTTACAGGAAGTAAAATATTTTTTTCTATGTCAACATTGCCGGATGTAAATCATCCGGCCCTGGGCGGTAGTACTTCACCGGACGAGCCCTTCACAAAGAGCTCTACTACTCTTTCGGGCGCTTCGGTCCCGTGAGCCCAGGATTTTTTCAATAATATAACACTCGGTGCCACTTTGACAGCCTTCACAGCTCAGTTGGTAGTAACTCGACCTTCTGTGCCGTAGGCCGTGGGTTCGATCCCCACCGTGAACAAACATTTGTGTGATGAGCATAGGTTCTCTGTCTGGGTGTTATATAATATTATAAGTATGTATTTGCAAAAAAAAAAGTATATAAGTATCAGCTATCTGGTTCTCATATCACAAGCTTTGGCTTAGTTTGGGGCTAGATAGTGCTGTGTGGAATGTCCACCAATATTTATTTATTTATTTACTCACCGGCGATATAGTAAGTGCTGCCGGTCATGAACTTGAGTTTCTTGGTGGTCCGCACCGGCCGGTAGTCCAGAGCCAGCGAGAGCGCGTCCGTAGCCATGGTCAGCGTGAGCGCGTGCCAGCGCCCGTCGTTGAACACCTCCGCGTAGTTGTCGAGCTTCACGCGCGGCCCGCCCGTCTCCAGCTCCACCTTCACCTTGCCCTCCTCGAGGTACACCTGCCGGATCGTTCATGCTTTGGGACCATCGATAGATTACGTCAAGCGTTAGGGGGGAGGGAGGGGGTCGACGAAGTGCGACGGGGGGGTGGGGAGGGATCCCAAATTTTGTGACATCACATTTTTTCAAAATATAAGTATTACAACAAATTCTATTGAAGTTGAATTTAAATGGAAATAAATAAAAAATCGGAACGCTGCTGTTTTAATTTCATAAATTTCTAAATGTAAAATTGCAAAATATGTGACATCACACTGGGTAAGGGGGGGTCTCACAGATGTGACCAGCTATGACGAGGACGGGGGAGGGGCCAAAAAATCATGAAATTCGTGCCATATGGATAGCCTATTTAACATGTTTAGCTTAGGCTACTTCTTATCCCATCCAGAAGGCGAGTATCCTGAATAGGGGTATTTTAGACCGTTCCACTTCACGGTTCCATCGCCGGTCACCACCACCGGTGAGATTGTAACCGAAGGACAGTCTACAGTTTTATGTGAGTGTTTTAAATAAATGCTTATTCTATTCTTTTAAGTTATATAAAAAAGCCTATCCTAACCTACTTTCTGCTTCATACCCTTCTTATATGTAACTTAGTTAAATTAATTTAATAATACAGTATAAATTGCATGCTGTAAACCTAATTTGAAATTTGAAAACCCACATTCTTACCAACTGTAACACAGCAACGCTGCTTGGCGGCAGAGACAGGCATGGTAGTTGAACTTCCCCGGACGAATCACACACAAAGAGGTCTACTATCTCAAAGCCAGAAGCATGACTAACCTTGACATGTCCGTCAGTATTGAACTTGTGGTAGATAAGCAGTCCGTGGATCTCGTAGGTCCTGAACTCGAGAGATATGTTGAGGGTGTTGCCGCCCGAATAGCCGCGCAGTTTGGCGTACGAGCCTTCCTTCAGGAACGTTATCGGAACTACCGGTGGCTCCTGGAATCAATAATGAAGTTTTAACAGATAGGCCAAACGTTTATTTGCGTTGTTTTATAAAAAAATATATACTAGAACGGACTGCAGATAGCTCAGCTGTTTCATGTGTTTTATTTGTACATTTTGTAAATATTATTAACTTTTTGCAGATGACCCACCTGATGTTAAGTGGTAATCATAATAGAGATTATGATGATATGAGACAAAGCATTACCTCGTAAGTCACGCACGATAGGAACGTGCCCTACGATGCACTGCCCTACGTCCATCATCTTAAGGCATACAGATGTTAAGCCTCATGTGCCTGTAATTACACCGGCAACCACACTCCTCAAACCGAAACACAGCAACGATGCTTGGCGGCAGAAAAAGGTGTAGTGGTTGTGCTTTCGGACGAGCTCATCACAAAGAGCTCTACTACTCTTGAAGCTAATAATAAAAACGCAAACTTACCGGACAGGCATACAGAGTATTGACTCGTGTATACTTGAAGGGCTCTCCAGACTCGTACCCTTGCCGCAGCTCGCTGATGACATTGCTGGCATTCAGATACATGTTCTCTACGCATCCTGTGAAGTTCTGCGTCACAACCAGACCCTCTTGGAAGTTGGGGACGCCTCCGATGTATAGCTGTGGAGATAATGCACATTACAATTGTATAATCAATACAGAATGATAGCAAATAAATGTTATGACCTCCATAATGCCGACAAGCCGAGCCGAGTTTGTCTTAACAAACTTTTGAACGATTCCTACTCAAAAACTCGGCACAAAGTATGAATTTCCATTATGGCGTAAAGTCAGTCATCATCATCAGCCTGAAGAAGTCCACTACTAGACATAGGATAATATACATTTCTAGGAAGAACGATTCTGAGCCCTCTCCATCCGACTTCCCGCGATCTTCACAATGTCGTCAGTCCCACGTTTGTTTTCCTGACCGAGTTCGCCATTCGAGAACCTTTGTTCCCCAGCGGTTGTCAGTTCTTCGAGCTATACGACCTGCCCATAGCCACTTCAACTTGCTAATTTTGCGAGGATCTACTCGTTTGTCGCGTTCGGTTCTCCTACGATTTTTTCATTTCTGATTCTATCACATAGCGAATTTCCAGTGAAATCACACAATCACGTGGCAGAATCGAGACCACAGATGTAACACTCACAGCTCTATTCAGATTCAGCCTGGAGAACTCTCCCTTGATCCGGTCCCGCACAATGACTCTGTCCACGGAGAAGATGATGTCGCGTCGGTTGCGAGAGAGCACCACGTCGTGCCAGATGTTGTCGTCCAGCAAACTGCCCACGGACAGCGACGTCGCCTGCCCCGAGCCTGCGGACACAACCACACTCATACATACTCAGTTCAGATGGTAGTAGTATGTACGCTAAATCAAAAGGTTTACTATTCGTTTCCGCCAAGTTTTAAGAGTATGTAGAGCTCTTTGTGAAGGGTTCGTCCGGGGAAGTACTGCCAGTTTCTGCCGCCAAGCAGCGTCGCTGTGTTTCGGTGTGAAGAGGGTGGTTGCCGGTGAAATTACAGGCACATGAGGCTTAATCCGAATGCCTCGAGTTGATCGACGCAGGGCAGTGCATCTTAGGGCACGTGGACTTACGAGGCAATGCTTTGATTGGCGATGGTTACCACTTAACATCAGGTGAGCCATTTACTAGTTCCATCAGCAAGTTTTACAAAGAAAACATCGTAGGGCGCGTTCTATAGGTTTTCTTTTTTCCTGCCCTAATCCCACTTCATGTGGCTTCGGCACAACAGGTTTTTTCCCTCCACTCACCGCTGTCCTCTCAACAGTCACTCCTTTATCACTCATATCATCTTTCACGCAGTCCATCCATCTTTTCTTTGGCCTACCTCTGCTCTTATATCCATCCACATTCATCCCTAGCATTCTTCTCGTTACATGACAAAACAAGAATTACATGTCTTTTTCTGCCGCCAAGCAGCGTTGCTGTGTTTCGGTTTGAAGAGGATGGTTGCCAGTGTATTTACAGGCGCATGAGGCTTAACATCTGTATGCCTCAAGTCGATGGACGCAGGGCAGTGTATCGTAGGGCACGTTCCTACCGTGCGTGACTTACGAGGTAATGCTTTATTATCAAAGTCAAAGTATATTTATTTGCAGAATTACATGTAATGAGATGATAAAAGTTTGTTTAGAGCCAATGTAATTCTACCGTGTAAGGGCATGCAAATTAAAATTTATAAACAACTAGAAGCTTCTCGCGGCTTCGCACGCGTTAAAGTGGTGAGCCGTGAGCCGCCTATTGCACCTTTTTCAGGGGTAATTTTCAAATATTGAAAACGTGATTCTAAATTATTTATTTTGGGGTTTATTTACCCCAAGTTTAAAGTCAATCGCACCACGCGTCAAAAAACTCCCATACAAACTTTTACATCCCTTTGCACACTTATTAAGGGTAGTTTTAAAAAACTAAAAATGTCTTTCCTATTTTTTTGCCTTGAAGTATATGTATTCCAAGTTTCAAGTTTGTAGGTTCAAGGAATACAATTTTTCATACAAACGTTTTCATCCCTTTTTACACCCTTAGGGGTTGAATTTCCAAAAATCCCTTCTTAGTGCACCTCTACGCCATAAGACCTATGTACTCCACAAATTTCAAGTCTCTAGGACCAGCGGTTTAGGCTGTGCGTTGTCTATATGTCAGTCAGTCAGTCAGTCAGTCAGTCAGGACTTTGATTCTTATAGTATTAGAGATTTAGGTCAATTAAAAATAAAAATAAATTATATAAAATAAATTATATAAATATTATAGGTGATGGTTACCGCTTAACATCAGGCGGGCCATACGCTTGTTCCATCAGCTAGTTGTATAAAAAATAATTAAAAAAATAAAGTTACCAAGATCAATATTGAGCACGAGGCGGTTATCGCGGAGCTGCAGCGCGACGTAGTCCCCCTGCGTGCCGCGCGCGTACAGCAGCGCGCCCGAGGCGGCGCTCGTCTTGAAGCGGAAGCGCAGCACCTCGCGCGCCGCCGATATCGGGTCTCGGAGCAGGTCCATCTTCACCAGCGATGTGCCGTTGAAGTACAGCGTGTCCGCGACTGTACAACCAAACAATCGTGTCATATAAATTATCTTAAACAAGTATGTAGTACTAATCTATCAGAAATCAGAAATTATTTATTGTATAACTGTAGTACAAAAAAGATCTTATAGCTATGGTTATGTACAGTTTTAACAGTTTGTCCATTCCGGACATACAGCAAAAACGCATTGTTATATTCTAAAGTTTTCACCCAAGAACCAACTAAAACATTTTAATACCCACTAATAGGTAATCCTAATTTCTAAACTAAAGTAAAGTTATCATAATCCTACTAATATTATAAACGCGAAAGTTTGTAAGTATGGATGTTTGTTACTATTTCACGTAAAAACTACTGAATGGATTTTAATGAAACTTTACAATAATATAGCTTATACATCAGAATAACACATAGTCTACAATTTATAAAGATATTGTGTGACTAATCCGGTATATCATACAGGAAAGATCCGTCAAACGAACTTACTTTTTATTTACAGTTAGATGAACAGATGAACCCGAAATTAATACAAAAGTAATGACGTTGTTTTTAAAATATCTCAACAAGACCCAGTTAGAGCGGCGATGAGTTTGTAACCCGTCACGTTTGCAATAATAAAGAGGGCGATAAACAGAGGTCATGGTTGGCATGGTATCATAAAACAAATTACCGTAATCGCACCCGTAGACTTCCACCCGCATAGAGATCTTGTCCCTCCATCTCATGGGGTTTATTCTGATGTACTGCGCTATGATAGGGACCTCGAATTCGTTCTTCTCGACTGTGTTTCCATCGTGATTGCCTTCGAACATCTAGGGTTAATAGAAAGTGAAAATGAGCATTGTTTTAAAGGTGCCATTGTGATTTTTATTTGTAGCTTGAAGCTTTATGGGTCAAAGGTTTGAACTATAGACAGAAGACAGATTTTATTTTAGGTTTAAAATGCCACTAAGGCAACCCACCAGGGGTCATCAACACCTTCTGAGTCGAATAGTCTTTCAACAGTGATGAACAGTGATGATCTTCATCAGTCTGAAGAAGTTCACTGCTGAAGAATTACTGAACCCTCTCCATTGCAGTTTCGGTTTGAAGAGTGTGGTTGCCGGTATTGAGACTTAACTTCTATATGCTTCAAGTTGATGGACAGAGGGCAGTATATCGTAGCTTTGTTAAAGGTGATGGTTACTACTGAACCTTAGGTGGGCCATCTGCTTGTTCCATCAGCTAGTTGTATAATAAATAAAAATAAACCACCGTCTTGCCACGACCTTCACGATAAAATTACTGAGAATCCTTCCATCTCAATTGATCTTCTGAGTACATAAGTCTAATTGAGATGGAAGGCCTGTGCCTTAAGCCTGCCTAGGCTGATGATAATAATGAAGTGTTGAATAAGAAGAAACACACAACATTATATTAAAATATTTTTTGCCTAGGCAAAAAGTATTTTAAATGTTTAACCTCATACCAGGATCCCAGACACAGTAGAAATGTATTGTCTCGAATACAAGTAGTTAATTATTGTTTTGATTATACCAAACCAAGTGCATTAGTAACTATTCCTACAAAAGTGTTACAATGAGGCAGAGAGAAAGTAAAATAGGATGAAGCTATTAAAAAAAAACTTACTTTTGATAAATCGGTCATCATCATTTTCCTGCCCTTATCCCACTTCATGCATCCCTAGCATTCTTCTCGTTAAATGACATGCCCAATGCCCATACCACGCTAACCTATTACTCCTCATCTTTTCACTGGCGCCACTTTCAAACTGCACCTAATAAACTCATTCATTTTCAATTTAATCTAAATTTCGACTTCTATGGCGCCATCTGGAGACGTTTTTTACTTCTTTTGTGTTACTGACAACGATAGAGTTCTGCCGACTTCTGCTTGACCACGGAACTTACAATCAAATTGGAATACGTGCGGCTGATAAAATAGGGTCCGATATAGTATTTTGGTCACTCTCTCATAATTATTTTTTATAGAGTGGACACCCACTGCAACCACACGGTTGAAATTACAGGCACATGAAGCTGATGGGCGCAGGGCAGTGCATTGTTGGGCACGTTCCTATCATGCGTGACTTACGAGGCAATGCTCTGTATAGGTGATGGTTACCACTTAATATCAGGATGAGTCATCTGCGTGTTCCATCAACAAGTTAACTATAAAAAAAGAAAAAAATGAGCTCTCTTTCTACCAGTTACGAGCTGGTGCGGGAAAGAGATAGAGGGCTTTTGGTTGGTATATTATTCATTTACAAACTTCCCTAATTTATCTGTAGGTACGCATTCCAGTTTGAATAAAATTAGGTACCTATATCGTGGCTGATAAGTCATTCCACTGTTCGAGTGCCAGAACCTTGAGACCCAGAACTGAGCTATCAATAATACTAACCCTTGTATACCCTTCAGCATCGGTAACAGCTCTCCAACTCTCCCCATCATCAGAGTATTGGAGCATGTACTCAGAGACATACTCGTCGGTAGCGTAGCGCCCTCTGGTGGCGACGCCGCGCAACTCTCGACGTGTTTGAAGGTTGATCGTCAGGTGTTGGTAGTAGGAGCTCTCTTGAGGAGCCCAAGCGCTGGTCCCTTCACCGTTATGTTAGTGTTAGTAAGTGTTTAAAGTGGTTTTCGATGATGGAACTTAGCAATAAGTCTTTTTCAGAAAAGTTTACTCTGGTAAGGTTTTATGTGCAGCACTCGAGCACTAGTTTTTTGTTTCCTTAGTTGTTAGATTCTAACAGATTCTAATTAGGTAGGTAGGTAACTAAGTGGGTAATTAGTGTGAGATAGATCAGATTATTAAGGTCATTGATATTCCAATTAGGTAGTTCCTTTCTACTCCCTAAGAACTAATCAAATTAAATATTTTAGAGTAGTAATATTAGACAATAGTTTGAATCACCTAACAAGAAATTGTTACTTACATTGTTTTTTATTAGACTACGGATAGACAATAGTTTGAATTAACAAGAAATTGTTACATCGTTATTTATTAGACTACGGAAATTATATTAAGGTCAAGCATTCGCAGATTTCCTACACCAGTGCAAAGCGCTTTAACTACCATGCTATCTAAATACGACGACACATGCCACAAAGTCCACTATAAATTCTTCGTTTACCTTAACCTCGCCACCAGCGGCCTTATATTGCACATAGTCAAGTCCGTTGGTGCCATAGCTTATATGGTACTCTTGGACGAACTCCTGGGAATGCGCGCGGCCTTGAGCTGCCACTCGGGTGATATTCTTTACACTGCCGAGGTCTATGACGAGTTGCTGGTCGAAATCGTTCTCCGACGCCGTCCACGCATTCAAACCTTGTCCGTGCGAAAACGTGTTGTTTTACTTTTAGTTTAGGATTGTTAGTGTTTTCATGTTAAATTAATAATAAGATTTGGATCAATTTTACGTTTATTTTAGTAAACTATTAACATAAACGAAATCATTTTACAACCAAGCCCAATATAAGTACCTAACTATCCCGATTTCATACTTAAAACTAGTTTTTTTCTTTCTTATTTATAAAATCAGCACTAAATTTCGCACAAGGATCATGCAATGGTTTGGCTTCTTGCACCAACTCTTCAAATGTCAAGCAGTGGTATGGAACTGATTGATGTCTCGCCGTATCCTCCATTTTCAAAGACACTGCTACAGCGTATTTCTCGTCAAGAAAAGTCTCTTCAAAAATCCATTCTTTCTTTAGAACATCACGTTCGTACAGCAGAGTGTCTGTACAAAACTTCCCAACTTGCAAGTTAGGCGTTTTAACATGAAAGCTTATTTGGTTCAATGGAACGGTGATACCTAACCCTGTATTCTTCACATAGCTTTCCTTCAAGCACCATAAGCGGTAAAAACAAGTAATCTGCTCCTTCTCAGTGTGGAAGCTTCTGACTGTCTTCCATTCGTGTTCAGAGAACTGTCGCGTCATCAGACGGAAGAATTCTGGAATGTTCTTATTGGGTGGCGGCTCTATCTTCATCACATCAATGGCAATACTCCTATTAGGATGACCTGCTAGAACAACATAATCTGCTTGATGTGACACATTGAAGCTGACAGGTATGTCTCCGACACCAACCAGATAGGGCTTCCCATGGCTGTCTCTATCAAACCGTATTTCATCATAAGGTATTGAAGAGGCCAAATGCACAAACTTTCTAAGCATAAGACGACCGAGTAATGATGACTTTGCATCATCTTGGAAAATAAATTTTGAGATTCTTTCCATTTCCTCCTTTTGTATGTAGCTGGTAGCAGCTAATATCTCACTGTAGGTAGGGCACCACATTTTGGCATTACATGCCCATCTGACATTTAATTTTCCTTCCATTTTGCCCAGTGCTTTAGAATCTAAGTTGTAAAGATTTGAGATCCACTTATATACTGGTTTACAGTGTCTTCGGACCTGCAGATCAATGAATCCTGTTACTTAATATCCTCTTCCTTTTATTTTTGGTATTCTGGTAAGTTTATGAGTGCAAAACGAAAACCTAGGCACATTAACCAGCAACTGAACACTTGCAAAACAATCTTGCATGCAATTTAAATAAATGAATACATAATTAACACAGCACACCAAACATTAATTCATAGCTTAATGAAACTACCTCTACCGGCAACTAACTAAAACAGTGCCTAAACTCAAACACCAATAAAAGCTGTTATGCTTTATCCTTGTTCTTTTGCATGAGGCAGAGGGGGATAAAAACAGTGCTGCATCACTGTGGCATATTATTTTGGTATGCTTGTGTGAAACAATGGAAGAAATACATCCATGTGATTGAAATGACAGATTTTCTACAAGATACAATTAGATATAATATATGGCTCACCAACCTAATATGCTTTTACTCACTCAATGTACCTAATGCATTTTTTTAATGTTGTGTAGGTTTTGATATTGAACTTTTTGTGGATGAATGAAATTAAAGATGTAGATTTTAGCCTAATTTAATGAGGTTCAAAAACACATTCAAAAAAAACTATTATGATTTAAATTCTGTCTATGACCTAAAATTACTCTAGATCCCACCTGCGAGATACCTATTTGGTCTATTTGCACAATGCAATAAAATAAAGCTCAACAAAAGGAATATAACAACTCTCCTAAACTTACCATATAACTTAGCATTCTCTGGTCCTCTATCCCTCAGGCTGGAAGTGGCGGTCAACTTAGATGAAGCTACTAATGGCTCATTGCATTCATAATCATAATAGTACCGAGCAGAATCTGAAACAAAACCAACCAAACATGTGAATACATATTTATTTGTAGATGAAGAACGAAGGCTGCAGTTAGCCTCGGTAACTACAGGTACTCAGTTTATGGTGTCTAAAGATATTATGTGAGAGCATCATTGAATTTATGCAATATTTTACTGTTCCACGCGAAGAATCTTTAACTTGTACCTATTACGGTGTAATATGAGAATCCGAGCCGTAACCAAGCAGAGTAGACACACATATCTGACAAAAGAACAGAAACTAGAGTATACGGTGAGCTAGACGAAGATCGTAAACTAACCTGCATTCGTTTTTGTGATGCTACAGCCAAGCAATACGAATAAATAATACACAAAATCGTTCATCATAATTTCATTTTTTCGCTAAGAAGAAATTAATTAGAAATAATAAACGGTTGTAGTCAGAAAATAATAAGAAACTGTTTGATCATTACGCGTTGTGACAACACAATTTAACTAACATCCATTCAAAATTCAACCAATCCATCAAGCAAGCCGGCGAAACGGAACGAGACAACACCCTAAGTGCGTTTTAAATTACAATTTCTGGTTAATCTAATTAAACTGTCTCATAAACCCCCATTCATAGGCAAAAATGCTGTCTTTCTAATGACGTATGGTTTTTTAACCAATGAAAAAGACTCAGTATTCCGCATCTATTTTGGCAGTTGGTTGAGAACTAAGCCTGCCTACAGGCGTTCAGAAACTAAATTCAAAGAATTTTTAATAAAAAATGTCGTCTTTTCTCTTCAAATTCAAATTGTTTATTTATTTTTTCAGAAAACTGAAATTTTATAAAATAATTATAAAAATAACAATAAAATGAAATATATATCCATTATAATTATATAATGGTCAATATTTTAATCTTCTTTTAACTGCTGCCTCGATTGCTATATAACAAAATATGATTTCGTCAATTCTCGCAACATTCAAAGTTTATAGCAATACACTTAATTTTGCATACACAAACACACATAACATAGTGTTTTGCAAACTCGCTAATGTGATTTGTGATTGAGATGACTGAGATGAGTTACTGAACGCAAAATCAGATGACAGCCAGCATCTGATGTTACCAGCTCGTGAGAGAAACCGATAGTATAGGGAAATGTTTTCCAAATGATGGTTTTTCACAGTTCCTGTTTCAAGTTAGGACCGATGGCAATTTGTTGTGATGAACCATCATCATCAATCTTAGTTGATCAATATGATAGTTTTTTTTTTAATGTGAACTATTTCTTTTCTAAAATTTAAGCAAACTATAACAAGGCCTTCCTTCCTCCCATGGTCCTACCAACCTTGCGGTTATAAGGACCAAAACAGCAAGCCATGTTCCACACAAGTGCTTTAGCAGCACAATGTCCCGTCACTCTCCCCTTTCTGGGGTATGACAATCACGAAACGGTCTTCATCGCTGGACTGCCCGACTCCTATCCGCTCGTGTACCCGCCCAAAGCTAAGTGATAGTTATGCTACGTAAACGTAAATTCGAATAAAAATTTAAATACAGTTATCGCGCATAACATTATCTCCCTCAGGTCCGCGTACAAGGGTCAATCCCACAGGATAATACAATACTTGTCAAGTCTTAAATATAAATAGATTGTTCCTCAACATGTTTCAAAATATAATGGTATTTATAAACTCACTATAATTATAATACAGCATCACACACGCACACACACACTCATGTTGTTGGTTCTCCTGTGATTCCTTGACTCGTAGGAGACATGCGTGATCGGGAGAACCTTCACACACACACACACACTCACACACGCACAACATAGACACACCCTACACTCATTTATATGTCATTATTATTGTGGGGTACTTATCTGTCGTCGATTTTTTCGACCAAATTCCCTTTTCCTTTGACCTCTCGTCAAAGTACTCCTGCCATACATCAGTACAATTATCCTTGAAGAACTTACTATAATCCGAAAATTTTGATTTATCTTGTTAATCATGGATTGGAGTAATAACAGGATATTAGAACTCAGCGATATCATCGAAGTTGTAGACCATTATGTGTATCTGGGTCAGACGATCCAGCTAGGTAGGTCCAACTTCAATAAAGAGGTCAGCCGACGAATCCAACTCGGATGGGCAGCGTTCGGGAAGTTACGCCGCATCTTCTCGTCACACATACCGCAGAGCCTCAAGACGAAACTCTTCAACCAGTGTGTGTTGCTAGTGATGACGTATGGAACTGAGACGTGGTCGTTCACTATTGGCCTCATCAACAAGCTCAAAGTCGCTCAACGGGCTATGGAGAGAGCTATGCTGGGAGTTTCACTACAAGATAGAATAGAATCAGAAATGAGGAAATCCGTAGCAGAACCAAGGTAGCCGACATAGCTCGCAGAATCAGCAGGTTGAAGTGGCAATGGGTAGGTCTTATAGCTCGAAGGACTGATAACCGATGGGGAATAAAGGTTCTCGAATGGCGACCACGAACAGGAAACGTGTGGGACGCCCTCCCACCCGATGGACTGACGACATTGTTATGATCGCGGGTAGTCGGTGGATGGAGAGGGCTCGGAATCGTTCTTCCTGGAAATGTATAGGGGAGGCCTATGTCCAGCAGTGGACTTCTTTGGGCTGATGATGATGATGATGATGATTAGAACTCATAAAAAAACTATGAATCCACCATGGAGGTATTATACTGGAGGGAACCATAAGACTTACATCCTTTTACAACTGTGTATCAAACAGTGATCATCTATCTTTGTTCTTCCCATGTAGCCTAGCTACGAGTAAAAGAAAAGTAGATGTAACTTCACTCACTCCATCTCACTCACTCACTGTCTGCGTAAATCGTGGCCGTCAGTTGATGCAATGTTTTGACGTTCTAGAAAAACTCGCAGCAACATTGCAATGTAGCGAAAGAAATTATGAAAATTTTTAAAGAATTATTATTGTCTAGGCAAAATATATTTGAAAAGGTGAAAGTATGTCTTGTGAAGCTGTGTTTTGT
This sequence comes from Chloroclysta siterata, assembly GCA_932294275.1. Taxonomy (NCBI): domain Eukaryota; kingdom Metazoa; phylum Arthropoda; class Insecta; order Lepidoptera; family Geometridae; genus Chloroclysta; species Chloroclysta siterata. The sequence goes on from OW028595.1 coordinate 9,420,794, forward strand.
GTATCAAAAACAACAAAAGGAGGAGTTAAAGACCCGGAATTGTCATTTGATACGTAATATTCTTTTCCTATTTTCATGCTAAAAAAATACGTTTTTTCTTCCATAAAGACTGTAGGAATTACATTTTATTAGTACTAGTCATATTTTCCTATGTGAAAATGATGTAAACCCATTAATTATTGCAAAATAAAAATTATTGTTTTAGTCATCTGTTCTAGTGATGTACTTCCACCGACCAATTTAGCTTTATCGATAATATTTTATTTTCCGATTTTGATATGAAACATCTAATGCGCCGGGTCAGATCGGCTGTTATGTTGTAGTTTCAATTTTTCACACCTTATAGGCGTCTCGCGACGGCTTAATTTTTGTTAAATTTTACATTATTTTTTAAGGTTCTTATAAATGCCCAGAATGAAGACGGGAGTGGATAAAAGCTGTTAGGCGTGAAAACTGATAGACTACAAAATTTTCTTATGCATGGACGAAATGGCCATAAGAAAGTGTATCGAGTGGGATGGACATCGCTCTCACGGTTAGGTCAATGTGGGAAACATTATTGACGATGATAGTGTTTCAGTGTTCCAGTTAAAATTAAAAAGTTGAATTCCAATTAAAACGCCTTTCTCATCGATTTCTTATTCTATCGATAGGTTAGTCAATGTTGTCCCTTCTCTAGTCACTCACGCGAATACATACAAACTAACAAAAAACGGCCACGCCAAAAACCCGAAACACTACGTCTATATGATACTTAGTCTAAGGAATCCACCATCGCCTTCCTCTTCCTCTTTTTGACCTTTTTATTTTTGTTCAAGTATTAAATCAACTTTTTAATTTTAGGTTAAGTTAGGTTTCAGTTGTAAAAGGTTGTTATGTTAGGCTCACTCTATTATGATTATTACTCTAGAAAAAAAAAACGTAAGACTAGGTAGTATGGTCTTAGAACTATAGCCTACTACGAAAGAAGTGAAAAAAAAATAAAAAAAAAGCAAAAAGCTTGAGTGAGCGTGACGTCAGTCAAAGACAGTCAAGTCAAGTCAAGTCAGTCAGTCGGCAAGCCTGTCTTGAAAATTGAAAATCTAAAGTTTGCAAAAAAAAGGTTTCTATTTCTCTAAAGGCTATATTTTAAGTTGGTGTATTAATTTGATTGATTTGATTTTACTAAGTTTACTATTTCTGTGCCTTCAGTTAGCGTTTGTGTTTCTAGTTCGTTTACTTGTGTTGTGAATTGTGATCTCTTTACAGTTTTGCTCCTGCCACGTTAAAAATCGGCATTTCGTCCACGAAATTGCCCAGGAAATGTGTGATATTGTGTAAACAACTGATCAAAGTTAAGGTTAGCATGCTTAAAATACTATTTTTACTAAAATTCATTCTGAGTCACTACAATGCAGGTGTACATTTTTTGAGGTGCCTATGCACAGAATACCTCATAATACTGGGTATGACATCAGACAATATTATCTATTAGAAAGAAATGTAGGTGAAATCCAATCAACAATAGAATAGGGTTTGATTGAAAGAAAAACAATCATGTGATTGTTAGCTGGGGAATAAATAACTGTAACAAAACAAATAGAAATCATGTATGCTGTACACTTCAACATAAAGTAATAGATGAAAGCAAACTGATTGAGAATGAGAAGGGATAGTTTTTTTATTATTTCCTTTCATATGGGGTTGGCACAACCGGGTTGTTTCTCTCCACTTTTCTCTATTGTCTGTAAATTTTGATTATCAACTCTTAAATTTACAAATATCTCAAAATCTTTAACATATTTTCATTTAATTTAACAAAAGGTTTTTCCTTTATTCAATTGGTATAACTCATGAAATGCGGCACACTAATATCATTACAATCTAGCCAAGTAGGATAGTGAGTAATTGGAAACTGGAAGTAGGTAAATAGTATTTTAAAACTGATAATATATTTGATTGCATATCTAAATAGAAAGACTTAGGTAACTTTTACCGTTTTTTGCTTGAAATCATAGTCAAATGGTATTTATTACTAGGTGACTCTAGGTGCCAGTTCCACGCGACCAAAGCCTAGAAGAACAGGCAACAAACTTATGGCTAGGTTCCTACCGTTCTTTTGTATGATACTTTTACAAAGTAATATAATACAATATTGAAGTTTAGTGAGGCATAGGCATACAGAAAAAGGTAAACATAATCATGCAGTTGAGCTCAACTATATCCAATGTTCAACTATTATCATCTATATGGGAATGTGCTATTCCCTGCACATTACAATGATATTGTTATGCTATGGGACTGTACATCGTCTACCTATTTAATTTCAACAGAACCAGCCATGTCAAGCATGTCAGACCGGAAGGCAGAGCTGGAGAGGAAGAAAGCTAAGCTCCAGGCTCTACGAGATGAGAAGGACCGCCGCCGGAGAGAGAAGGAACAAAAAGATGCAGATGAAGCCTTGGTAAGGCAGTAGATAGCTTTTTGATATTAGACCTGATCATCATCAGCTTGATAAAATCTGAACTACACTAAAATTTTTCTTATTGAGCTGGAGCCTTTTCTATACATGTTCTTTATAATGTCATTGGTGTATTAGGTGGGGGGAGGTGTTCCATGCTTTATTTTTTAGGCCATATAGTGGTCTAAAACTGATTTACGCAATCATGCTTAGCTACTTAAATAGGACACACCCAGAAAAATAAAAACAAGCACAAGTGAAAGCATCTGTTGATAGCCTTCTTGCTCACACCTACTCTATTTGAATGTGTGTCACACTCATTTGCCTATTAGCCTTCACTTGTTTTGTTTCTAACTAGCATTGTTTCAGGAACATGCCCTATAATGCACTGCCATGCGTCCATCAACTTGAGGCATGTTGTTAAGCCTCATGTACCTGCAATTTCACCGGCAACCACAGTCTTCAAACCAAAACACAGCAACGCTGCTTGGCGGCAGAAAAAAGCATGGTGGTAGCTCTTCACCGGACAAGCCTTTGTCAAAGAACTCTACTACTCTCAGCATTAGCAACTAGCCGCGGTTTTGCAGTGCATCAGGCGTGTTTGCGTGCGTCCATGCGCTCATATGATGAGCCTCGTCAGCAACAGCATCATTGCCATTGTGACTTATTGTTTTTATTTATCTCTAGTAGATACAGTAGATACAAGATTATTTTAATCAGAAAATGAATTAGGTAAATTATAAACAAACAAATGCTCTTCAAATTCCAGCAAAGAGCTTCAACAGCCTCCAGTCTCGACAGCCGCCGGGATCTGGATGAAATGTTATCATCGCTGGGAGTAGCACCAGTCAAGGATGTGCTGTCATCTCTATCGTCAATGACGTCACTGACGCCGCCGCAGACAGCGTCCCCTGACGCCAGTCTGCCGCTCACTGACAAGGCCAGTGTGCCATCATTGAGGTACTAGTTACTATTGTATTTCTATATGTAGGACGCACGACCAGTTTTTTTTATACAATTTGCTGATGGAACAAGCATATGGCCCACCTGATGTTGAGTGGTAACCATCACCTACTTATAACAAAGCATTACCTCGCAAGTCACGCACGATAGGAACGTGCCTTACGATACACCCTGCATCCATCAACTTGAGGCATACAGATGTAAAGCCTCATGTTCATGTAATTTCACTGGCAACCATACCCTTCAAACCGAAACACAAACGCTGCTTGACGGCAGAAACACATAGGAAGCATGAGCTGATACCATAAAATTGAGACAAAAAGAAACGATAAACGATTATCTTATAATCTTGTCTCAGTTCAATGTTCTCATTGGCTATTTCGACTGCATCGGCTGGCTGGGCGTCTCAGTGAAAACTAACCACTGATTGGGGCTGAAGAGCACTATACTATAACAATTGACATTACTAGGCAAATGGGACTAATACATAACTAGTGATTGATTACTATACCATTATAGGACATACCTAAGAGTTTTATGGTACCACAACACAGACTCGGAACAAATATAAATTGTCCTGCTTCAGGAATCGAAACTCTACCTCTCAGTTATACGCCTTTTGCACTAAAATGGTCATCAAAAAGATAAGATTGAAGAGCGCCCTCTGAACTACAGTTTTGTCAGATTCAATAAAAATTATAGCTTGACTAAAACATCAAGATTATACTCACAAATAGCTAATGCACTCCACAGCGGTCCAAGAAAGCCTGCATCACTTCAAGTGGTGTCGGTCCAGTCGACAGACATACCTCCCAAGGAACAAGTCACATACGCCAAGCAAACACAGACCACCACGGGAGTGGGCGACGTACGTGATGGTAAGTACCTCTCCTTTATCTCATTCACAATGAAATTGAGTACGAAATTACTTTCATCCAAAAATTACAATGCGTTTTATACTTATTTTTTTATTATATTTTTTTCTTTGTTCCTTAATAAAGGTCGATTTTAGTTTGCTTTAAATTAATTAATACAATTATTCACTGAGTATAAATGTGTCCTAGAACAAACAAAGTCTGATAACCTTGTCATCTACAATCCTAATCACACTGGCTCTGTTGTTAGCAATCAGGTTGAGAATTTTTTTTTGTAACAAACAAGTACAATAATGGCATATTGTCCCTTGGCTTGAATTACTGTTGATAAAATGACGAATATATTTTGATATAACACGAAATTGTAAAAATTCGAAGTCGGTGGATAGAGAGTGCTCAAAACCGTTCTTCCTGAAAATATATGAGGCCTGTGTCTAGCAGTGGGCTTCTTCAAGCATCATTATATACAAGATGTAATAATACTACTCTCGAAAATTGTGATCATGACCATACCAAATTACCAACAAAAAAAATGGTTAATTTTAGAATAAACCGGTGATCATATTCAATATTATCCTTATATTATTTCTAAATAAATTTAGTAAAGCTATGTGTGTTTATCACTATGTCTGTCTTATAAATCCTAGCAGTGCCAGGGCTCTAGCACTCTTGTAAATACAATTTGTCGTACAGATCCATCCACAATGCAATGGTCATAATAATGAATAGGATGGATCTGTACGACATATTGTTATCCTTTGGCATGAAACATTTGTTATAAAATAAGAGCTAGTAAGGATAAAATGGCAGGTCCCTTAAATTTTTGTGAGATGTATTTTTACACTCTGTATAAAATGTTTAACTGATTTTATTTTAATATTTACTATAATTTAATTATGTTTCCATTATTAATGATTTTTGTTCTATTAACATTTTGGAGAGTTTGCATTTTGCATACCCATCAGAAATTATTTAATTTTCCCATTTTGTATTGTTTATTAATTTTTTAACTGTGATGTCGGGGTGCTGGTTTAACTGTCTCATCATTTGCAAATACTTTTAAATACAAACAATTACCTATATAAATATTTTTCATCGTTTATCTTGCTAAGAATCTTTAATTGAAAAGAACTCTGGACTTACATACACTCAAGGTTTTTTAAGGATGTCAAAGGCACATCCAATCATTCTCTTTTACATTATAGAATCAATGTTTAGTATTTGCAAATGATTCTTAATCCTTGTAACCATTGACATCTGTAGTTGTTTTACACACAGTATTTACTTTTCATACAATTGAGCATTCAAATTCTATAAATAATTGAAAATCGCATTTAATAGCAATTTTAAAATGTTTAATTTCCACTTCTATGCCGCTTATGTTCCATTATTGTAAATCTCTAGATTTTTTTCCAATCGATTTGTATATGCGGCTAAATCCTTCTAAAATCTCCACTAACTCATATAAATCTAGAATCACTGTTCGTGTCATTCCAAATTCAAATTGTTCGGAAAGTAAATACTGTATGAGAATTGGTGCAATGTTTGTTTGTGCTACCATAAACAAGGCTGCTCTTCCAATGCATCACCGCTTGCAGGATACATGGAGGACTGGTGGCGGCCGCGGAAAGGTAAATAACCTTATTAACATTCTATTAAGGTACAAGTTTGATCCACTAATATAGCAGCTCCAAATAATAAGGGCTCTCCATAAAGTCACGTTATTCAAATTGGCCGGGTTTTCGTTCATAGTCGCATAGTTGTTTATCGGTCGATATTCTGTACTGTCTATTGCGCTTGTACGATACATTATTGTCTTCATATTTTAGAGATAGTTTACTAATTAAAATAATTCATTGGAAAATACGTGTATGTACTTAAAAAAAACGCAAATAATAAACTGCTATATTTCTGGAATACTTAATATTTTTAAACAATTTGTTTCAAATAAGAGTGAGCATGGCCAATAATAGTTTGTGTGTAGGTAACCAATCACTAAACATATTGTTACTCTGATGAAAAAAAAGATGAAATTACATTCATGCTTGTACATAACTCTTGTCGAAATGTACCTACCGCGGAGTGAAATATGTTTTGTGTTTCTGTGTGAGTGACTAATACACTAGTGTGTGCAATCACCGGGTCATCATGTAACATTAAGAAGACATGTGCAAGCATGTTCCATACAATGCACACAAAACGTAACGCATGGGCTCATAAACATAACATTAAAAATACCATTGTGAATATCATTATGTATTTCTATGTGGGTAAGTGGGTGTATATCCCAACATTGTATTATATTATAAGTGATTGATATAGGAGTATCTTCACTAAATATGTACTGACAAATTATTTTTATTTTTGTCCGATTCTAGCACACGCCACAGATTACTACGGTAAGTCATTATTCCTCCAGGGCGCTTACTCGCAACTCTACTCTAACACAACCCCCCTTCATGTTGGTGTTTAACTGGGTGCCGGTTGAACTTTGTCGTCCCGTTAATTTTGTATATACTTTAGTTTAGGTCCTTATGTCACGCTTTTAGAAATTTCCTACTAACAAACTAGGTGCGGTAACGTCAGATTACTTGATAAACTATAGCCATTAATTTCATATATCATCCACATTTTTATCAAGAAATCTGTGATCCATGCAGGGGTGGGGATCGAGCGACATTACCACGGCGTCGCCTGGTGTCTGTTTTTAGAGTAAATACATACTGTGGCCTTCCAGAGTTCTCCACGAAAGGGTCCCGAGAAGGGATCCCTGGCCGCAAATATTATAGAAAATATACAAAATATCATTATGTATATTAAATTATGGTGGTAGTTATGGGGATCGCCATTCATCTCACGCTCACTTACCCTTCCGTCTCGACTAACAAACACTGCACATGTCTTAACACACGGATCAGTATTTCAACAAACTCTTGTTATTACAACATTATTATTGATCTATCATTGGCTATATTTCTTATGTTGCCACTGTTTGTAAATAACAATCAGCCCCTAATTTATAATTCGAGTATGTCGTCATTTCAATTATAAGTAAGACGTGTATTCGTTCTCTCTTCCTGAAAAGATAAAACGAGACAGTATTAGTAGCAGCTTGCTATACTTTAGCAGACGCTCGATTGGATTATAAAATAGGGAATTTGGGTTTGATGAAATACTCCGCGATAGGCCATGCTGTTAAATATATAAGCACTGTTGATACGCTAATCTATGTACAAAGTTTAAAATTATTTTATATAATGGTCGAAAGATACTGACATTTTTTTTTGTTTTTCCTCCCTTTTTCAAGACGAGTACAATCTAAACCCGGGTTTAGAGTGGGAGGACGAGTTCACAGGTAGGTTTCAAATCCGAATCATACAAACAATCATTTGGAACTAAACTTGCCCTATGTAGAGCCTTGCCACAATCACTTAGCATGGTTTGTTTGTAACTTACCTTTCTCTTCGTATATGTAACGCTATTTATTTATAACGCTAAACATTACTTACCCATCATCTTTTTTTTCTTTTCCGTGTTGTGTATGTGGTGGATGTTATACAGGATATTTGGTTTTCGAGTTCATTCAAACGTATCTATGTACGCAACATGCACTTCATATTGCTTAAATTTGTTTTTATATTAAATTGATTATATAATATTTAAATTATAAATATATAATTGATCGAATTTTATTTTGCATGTGACAGAAGTGTTAAATCTAAATTAATTTATTGTTTTTAAGCGCATGACACAATGTCAGCATAATTTTGCTTTTAATTCGAGTATTATCTGTGTTATATTTATGTATTCATGAGATATATCTCTCAAGTGGAGAGCTCGGGAAGACTTTTTGCATAGTTTATCTAAAAGCTTTCTGTCACCGACGTAATGCTCCTTCGGTTTGAAATGTGTGTTTATTTGCATCTTATGTAGGTTGAAATTCAACTTCATCAATGCCATTACTATTAGTTAATGTATACTTAGATTCCATTGCTTTTATCAAAGTACATAATGTTACAAAAAACTTAGTTGCTTCGAAATGACATCAAATTAAAAAAAAAACTAAAAATATGCATATCTCACCGATCTATTGACTGTTCGGTATAAGAGTAAAAATTTAAAGAAAGTAAAATAAAATTAACTGTAAAGATGAAATATTTGAACATTTCGGAAAATCTAAGTTAAAAATGAGAATATAGTTACAGTATTGTATTTTTCTCGCGCGACGCTGCCTCATAGACGAAGGTAAAACAAGAAACGGGGTATCGTACATTTCAGTTTTGCATGCGTTGCCTTTGGAGAGTTTCTTCAATGTTTAAAAGTTGAATGTAGTTTTAGAATTCTTATTGGTTTTATGATAATGTTTGTTCTGACAAAATTTCTGCCTCATTATCTTGCTGACTTGCTGTAACTCTAGTCTCTTCAGATCTTTGCTTAAGTAATGCTTTCAAATCAAAGATTGTTCTCAGACGTGCTCTACTCTAGTAAATTCCAAGTAATTTCTTAAAGTTAAGAATAAATAAATTTTGAGTTGATTTTGAGTTGCTAAATTTAACTTCATAGACGATAGTGGAAGTATCCAAATCAGTTGAGGGAGCAGTGGGAGGGGCGGCAGTAGCTCAGCCCGCGCGCAATTTTATTTCAAGTTATTGATTTATTTCAGTTTATTATAAGCTTTTAAAAACTAAATCGCTCATTTACAAAAATGACAGCCTATAACAATTACTATCAGGGTACACGGAAACTCGAAATTCATTGCAATAAGGTCCAGTCATAAGGTACCTATCTATTCATTTAAATCACATGGATCACTTTGAAACGTCTTAAAGCCAAGTCAATAGCTCTAATATCAATAAAATGAAACTGCTTTGTTCCTAGAAATCGTAAATCTGGCAATCTGTGGTTTGAAGCCGTGTGTCCGATTAACTTAGCAACACAAAACGCTTCTGCTACGTTTCCATGACACTGTACCGCCATCAAAACATACAATTAGACAAAGTAATTTGACTCACCCATAACCTGAGATTTTTTGCTCAGTATAAATTGCTGATCTTTCCAAGTATTTTTTCTGATAATGTTAATGAGAAATGTTATTAATTTTTTTAAACTGGCAAGCTTTTGTAATCATAATTAGCTTGGCAGTGTTTTTTTTAATTTGATTCTAAAATGTTTTTTTTCTAATGAGCCTTGTCAATGAATATCATCAAAAATACTCTCTTATCATATCCCTAACTATCTCTAAATCATTCCATTTATACTTCCTTAGTGAGTTGAAGTAGTTTCCACTAGCCACACGTAGCGCATAGTAGACAAAACACTACTCATAATGACTCATACGTAACACAGTAGTTTCATGAAGTTATTCTCAAATACAATAAATAATTATTTTTCTTATTATTATATTTGTTCTATTAAAGGTAAAAAAGTAAAGACTTCACTTTACTCTTGACACTTTCATAAAATAACTTCACGAAATTCAATATCGTTTTAGTACGGCTAACTTACAAGCATCACCGTTGATGTTTCTTAAAAGCGTCCACGATGTAAATATCTAATCTAAAGTTCTCCCACTCTATCGGACGGCGCGCTCATTTGTTCGCGATCACTCATTCACACAAGGTTCTATAGTTGCATTCGTAAGTTAGCCGTACACCGACACACATCGCATGACACCACACCGTACCTCCCGGGGAAGGGGCATTCTTATTCACCGTCCAGTGCTTACATTCGACGGCGACGGCGCTCGGCAAGGTGACGACGAAGAGGCCTTCCACGGGAAACTGCCTCCGGGGATCCTGCCGCACGGTCTGCCGACCGTCAAGGAGGTCCAGCCGGCCGTCACTGAAGTGCCCGAGGAGAAGAAGGAGGAGGAGAAAGAGAAAAAGCGTAAGTTTTCCCTTTTCAGTGTTTTTGCTGCCTAATGTCCTGAATTCTATGAGACGTATTCTATGATTACTAAAAGATCGCCGTGCCTGGGGCTACACTCGTGAGCTTATTTCATTATGACACGCGTGATATATGGGGATATTGAGTGCAAGTGCACTTACGGACACAGTTCGATTCAGGGACCTGAAATCGACTTGAACACAGGTACATGATTAGTAACGATAGGCATTCGTGATATTATACTAATCTAAAGTCCACATCCACACGTTTTCCTTCATCGTTTGTACTGCATTCTGTACCAGATATGTACATAACCACTGACGTTTCCAGTCCGCGAGCTGAGTGCTGACGAGAAGCAGACGATAATGCTGTCGGCCGAGTTCCAGAGGTTCATGGATCGCGCCGGACGCGTCATAGAACGCGCACTCGCAGAGTCCGTGGATATCTACACGGACTACACTGGCACTGGTGATTCGGAGAATGCATTGTGAGTTATTTTCAATATTAACAAACTTAGGCCCTTATTCATATTCTCTGCCATTTTATAGCGGCTCTATACAGTATACTTGTCACTGTCACTTTCATGCCAACGAAAAGAGACAGCTATAGACTTATCGGTCAGATAAGCTAATGGAGCGCTCAGCGACCAATATGAATAAGACCATTAGAAAATAGGGCGATTTTTTAAATATAATTACCAAAGTTTATGGTTCTGAATTAGTAAAATGAAGGTAATAATAGGCAGGCCATATAGGTCGTAAAATCATCAATTGGTAAAATATAGAAATATTTAAAGTACTTTTACTTTTATCAGATTTTTATATATGTGTTCTAAATAATGAGAACGGCTATACAGCCAAATATACATTATATGCTAACTTAAAATCTACTTAGTTGAAGCACAGATAAGAGAATACTAGTACAGATACCCCATCCCATACATTGAAACGGTTCCAGTCTTAACTAGGGCTGTGGCTCGGGCAATTTTTCGGGATGTATGAAATAGCCCGAAGCTAAACAAAATAGCCCGCATAGCCGCTAGATGTCGCGAAGTTGCGTTGCGAGCAAGCGGCATCACGTAAAATGCACTTACAACCAATAGATGGCGATAAAATTAGTTCTGCCAACACGCACATACTATTATTTTATACTGTGTCCGCACGCAGTCCTTCGCCCACAATGATAGTTTTGCCAGTTTTGTTTCAAAATAACTTGCATTTATAAGATACCTATGATAGGTGTATTGTGTTATTGTGTAGTCTATATCTATTCGTTTAAGTATTTTTTTTAGCAAGATGTTGATGCTGCCTTATGAAATTTGTTTAAGTAGGTAGGATGTATTAGGTACCTAACTACCTACCTACTTTTTTGCTCGAACACTAGGCTGTTTTAGTTCGGAGGCACTGACTGATCGCTGTTTCAATTATGCAGGCGTTATTGGGATCTATTCGCTACAAGAAGTAACAGGGTAAAAGTTTGGGAAAAACTCCCAACTTGTGCCTCAATTTAGTTTGACGAGGCAAAATCAGCAACACACTCAGTGGTCATTTCGTCGTGTCCCGTGCTTCGATCAACAATCAACCTAGGTACCTAGATAACGAGTGACTTACAAAATCAAAGCTAATATGATAAAATACTAATACATGATATACTTTTTTTACTGGTAGGTAATTTATAGACCTACACCCAGACAGAGAACAAAATTCTATTTTCATCACAAAAATGTTAATTCTCGGTGAGGATTGAACCCACGGCCTCCGGCCCTGAAAGCAGACCTACTACCAACTGAGCTATAAAGGCTGTTAGACATACAACGAAATTAGTCTTCCAAATAATCCCCGCGCATTCTCGAGCTCCCTAGCTACTTAGCTCGTATTTAGTTTGTATGTTATGTATTTGATATAAAGTTCACTATGCTATGGACAATTTCGTTGCAAAAAGTCGCTTTCATTCCAACCCGCGGCGATGTAAATTAAGCCTGAGACAAAAGTTTTAAAACAGTTTAAAGTTCAACCTAATCACAACCATAGCTCCTTGTAATAAAGTCACAAATCTTCATAATACTATCTCACACTTATGATCATTCGTCACCAAAAACGAGGAAATCTTTTCATTTAGATATGAAAAGACGTAGGTTAAATAACATTTATTGTGCAATCAACCTTAACGTGCAACAAATAAAGTACTTTTCCCCATTTTTACTTTGCAAATTAGATCGTTTCTTTTTGTTTCTTTGAATTTATAATTTTGTGACGAAGTTCATTATTTAAAAAAAAACCCACCAGAAGAAAAGCGATAACCTATTGACTTTGAGATGAAGTCGACCCTCTTATTAGCCGTTCAACTGATGGCCCACCTGATGGCTTCAAGCTGATGTAAAGGCGTTACATCTAATGGCCTAGCTGATGTGGAGCTGTTACCTCTTTTGAGCTACCTGTACCCCAAGTATGAGTTTTGCGTTTTTTGTTTTACGTTTTTGTTCCGTGTTCATTGCGGGTTTTGTATGAAGACGCGATAGGGATACCGATATGGAACTTTACAAAACCCGCAATGAGCACGGAGCAAAAACGATTCGTTTTTGTTCCGTGTTCATTGCGGGTTTTGTATGAAGCCGCGATAGGGATACTGATATGGAACTTTATGTTCTACTACTAATTTTCATCATACTTGCAACATAAAGTTCCGTGTCGTTATCTCTATCGCGTCTTCATACAAAACCCGCAATGAACAAGGAACAAAAACGTAAAACGAAAAACCAAAAATGGTAAGCAAAACTCATACTTGGGGTACTGGAGTCGCGCGGTTACTTCTAACCCGATAATTAGTGATCACCCCACTTGATGTTGAATGGTCACTACCTATTTGTGGAAATCCTAAAGTAGATGATGTGTTTAATAACAGAACCCGTTTTTCGTACAATATGAAAAGGAAATAATTGACAAAAGTTGGTTATAGACGTAATCTCTCAACATAAAATAGCCCACCTGATGTTGAATGGTTACCTTTCACCACCCACTCCAAGATGTTGAGCGCTTATTTCTTGGATTTGAGATACCTAGTAGTTGGCCATCGTCGATAGCCGCTGAACATCAGGTGGGTCTTCTAAAATAATTGAAGTGACACCTGATGCTGAGCGGTTATCTAAAGTAGGTAGGTCAAGTAAACTTTGTATTTACCTACCAACTATATACTTGCGTTGACGTAATAAATAATTTTCTTTCTACGGCACTACGTACGTCCGTAAAGTTTAAGGGGCTGACAACCATCAAACAACTTCTTGCTCGCACGTTTCGACATGTTGAATCAATCAGTTTTTTCCTTCTAAAAAGTAAAGTAAAAGTAAGTAAGTAACTAGTTTTTGTACTAATGCAAACTTTTGAGTCGGATAACTTGTATCGATTAAAATGTTTTTTTTACTAAAATAAGCATTTACCAATTAAATAATAAACCATTTTGTGTGCAATCACATTGCACACAAAATAGTTTATTCAGATTTTTCGAAAGTGAGTTTAGTGGTTTTATATCTTTCAACATGTCGAAACATGCGAGCGAGAAGTTGTTTGATGGTTGTCAGCCCCTTAAAAAGGCATAATTTTTGGCTCAGATTTTTGTCGCTGTCTGGCCCGCGCCCGCGCCAGCACTGACAGCGACAGAGTTTCACGTTAGAAGAGTGCGGCAATGTTTAGGTGAAATTATGCAAGATGAATTGCACCTTGTTGCGTCGCAGTAAGAGTCCTATTATTTATTCTGTACTAGTAGAAGTATCTAGAAATTTCCGTGGCTAAAAATCGAATCATGTTAATATACACCGTTTTTTTATATTAATAACTAGCGGCCTGTCCCAGCTTCGCATGGGTGGTCATAAATTTTTTGAACATTTAAGACAAACTTAGACCGTGGGTTCGAGCCTCGCGTCTACTAATTTCATACATTTGCACGTCCTTCTCCTTGAGTGACTGAGATCGCACCCCGAGCGTGAACCGTGGACCCGTTAACATTTTTAATTTCATCATATCTTTTGAATGGAATGTCCGATTTGAAAAATTTAAAAAGTAATCTATAGGTATTGAAACCGTCTTAATTATGAAATGATTTATTTGGATAAGGATTAATACCAAGGTACAAATAAACACCCTTTTCTAGCGGCATCATTTCAATTAAATTTTTATAATAAAAGAACACTTATTGTGACATAACTATAATAGTTAGACATATGCTGTCGCGACATTTTTTGTAGATAATGATGTCTTCTGCAAAGTCGTAGTACATTATTTTGTTCTATCATCAATAGTTTTCGCAGCGCACGCGATGTAAGGTTTTCTTTTTCCACCTTGGGTTACATTATTGGAGTTTTAGTAAGGATCCCTGATTTTTTTGAAAATATAATATAGCCTATGTTACTCAGGGATAATGTAGCATTCTAATGGTGAAAGAATTTTTGAAATCGGACCATTAGTTTTTGAGCCTATTCGTTACATACAAAACAACAAAACAACAAAACAACAAAACAACAAAAATACAAATCTTTTCTCTTTATAATATTAGTGTAGATAAATAAATTATTTTTTATTTTTTACATAGGTAGGTACGTAGTAAAATGCCTCTATAAGAAACGATTAAAATCTATAAACGCAAATAGCGGCATCTTTTGAACTTTTGAAACCGAACCACAACGTAGTTCAAATAATTTCCGCAAGAAAAGACGTGGTCAATATTGATTATTGTAAAAACATGAAGATTTCATTAACAGCTTATTTCCTCATCTTCCTGTGCTTATGGGAGATTTTTTTACAATATAACATAAGCTATTCATGACCTTAATACTTTTTTCTGGACTAAAACAAATATCAATAATTCAATCGCAACCGGTATCGCCATCTATTGATGTTTAATTGGAACTAAAAATGCTTTGTAGGCAATGAGACACCATGGTTGAAGCAACAAAATAAAAATGAAAACGAAATAACGCAAGCAAGTGAAGTGAAGTCAAGGTGAATTTATAAGTAATCTACAATTTGTTGTAGGTGTTCCACTGGGTATGCTAGATGTACTGTTTGGTAAAAGTTTTTTTGGTTTGATTGAGATTTCTTTGCTAGTTTTCCGATTTCTCCTTGAACGTTGATTTTTCATTTTAACATTCGAAAGGCCTGTTTAACCATTTCTGAGCCGCCATCTGTTAGATAAATATATTTCTGTCTCTGTTTTTGACGAGACTAAAGTCGAGATAGAAATAGTTTTAAATGACATAGAAACTCAGAAATGGGAAAATATTGAAATAGTTTTCCAAGAAGTTGTTGTTTTTATTTTGCATGTTCTTTAAGATTTATTTTAAACTTTATAACAAAAAAGAAATGTTAACAGCTTCAATCGTTGATTTATCTTTATTTACCGATCCTACTAATATTATGAACTATATAGTTTGTGTGGATATTTGTTTGTAATTCTGTCTCGCACACACCATACAAATGATAGGTCCATATTTATTGTACAGTCAGCATCAGAACTTGATAACTCTCAGTTTTTTTGTACAAGAAAATAGCAAACAAGAACTCCACAACAATACCCAAATGTATCCCACGAATGTGCAACATCAAAAGTATCCCACGCACAAAAAATGTAAAAAGCCTTTTTTGATGAACCCCATATAGAAAACCTCTGGAAATATACCTCCCGAGCTTCTAATAGTGTTAAATTAATTTGCATTGCTGATTAATTTTAATTCAGCTAAAAAAACCAGTTGAATCATCATCTCCTTTTGATGCTGCCTGTACCATACGATGGAAGTCACGGGCGAACCCTTTATAAATTCAAACGTATTTATTTTAGAGACGACAAGTCCATCGCCCGTCTCTCTCTAGTGCGGACATTCAGCGACCCTCGCTGGTCGAAAGGGCGTTGCGTGACCTGCCTGGACTGGAGTACAGTGGACCCTGAGTTACTCCTGGCTTCGTACCACAGCAGCGACGATGCACCGCACGACCCCGACGGCGTCTGCCTCGTGTGGAACACCAAGTTCAAGAAGACCACTCCGGAGTACATCTTCCATTGTCAGTCGGCGGTTATGAGCGCTACGTTCGCCAAGTGGGTTCAAATTCAATTTCAAATTGTGGGGTTGTAGCAACACTCTATAGATACATTTAGAAGTTAGTTTTAGGTGATCATTACGAAGTGAAGATAACTACTGTGCCTGTAGACGTGAGGCTATTTAAAAAAAAATACTACGATTACTATTAATAATAAAAAAAAACAGTCTCATCTTGTATAGACTTTTAGGCTACGTGGCTTGTTAATGGTATCTAAGACAATCGTCACATTATAATGCCGGATGAAATTAAATAATTGTGAAGAATGGTACATACTGAGAAATTAAGTAAGAATAGATTTTCACACCGCACCTCACATATTTGCATGCTAGGTTTTAACAAAAAATAACAGACAAAATAGGAAAATGTTTATCTCAGGTTTCAGCGACTTTCGTAAGTACCTACATTTGCTCTGGCTTTAGTTTGTGAAGTGTTGTTTCGGTTCCAGGTTCCATCGGCACCTGATCCTCGGAGGCACGTACTCCGGACAGATAGTGTTGTGGGACAACCGCGTAGCGAAGCGCACGCCGGTACAACGGACGCCGCTCTCTTCCGTCGCACATACTGTAAGCCCATTTCTTATTTCTCGCAAGTTACCCACGATAGGACTGCTCTACAGTGCAGTACCAAGTGTCCGCAGCATATTTTATGAGTTATGAGTTTTGACAACATGTTTTTTCGAATTTTAGATTTCGTTCTCCAGCGGGTTTTGTATGAAGAAGATGCAATAAGCGCCCCTATCCGGCTCGCTGAGAACTTATGTTTTTATTCTAATACATAATCCGAATTTAAGAAAAAACAAGTTGTCAAAACTAAAAGACGGACAGATGTTAAGCCTCGTGTGCCTGTAATTTCACTGGTAACCCTTCAAACCGAAGGAGGTTTCGGTTTAAATTCGTCACACATTGCGATCGACTTCCAGAGGCGTCTCAATCCTATCTATGGGGCATATTTCTAGCTGTGGAATTTCCCTCTGTTGACGATGAAACTTTTTCAGATATAAGATACCGGTCATAATTATATACTTATATATCGGTTCAATGTATCATCCCCAGCACCCGGTTTACTGCCTCTCGGTAGTAGGCAGTCAGAACGCCCACAACCTGATCTCGGTATCGACGGACGGGCGCATGTGCTCCTGGTCGCTGGACATGCTGACGGCGCCGCAGGAGACGCTGGAGCTGCAGCACCGCCAGAGCAAGGCGGTCGCCGTCACCAGCATGGCCTTCCCGCACGCAGACGTCAACAACTTCGTGCTGGGGGCCGAGGACGGAAACATATACACGGGTACGTCCACCGAGCGGTTTTTTGTTTACCCACATTTTTTTTTAAACATCTTTAGGTGGTTTGTTACTAACTTTGTAGTTTAAAAGATCCAAGGCAACAACTACCCTTCCTTGGGATTAAAGTCGTGAAGATGTTACTGATTTTTTTCTTATGGTAATGTGTATCTTTGTACAAGTCGTTGTTCCATCATCAATCTAAAGGAGCCCTATATTACTGAACACTATTCTAAAAATACCCGCTTAATATAAATAACTATCGACCCATTAGCCTGTTACAATCTACTTACAAACTGTTCACTAATATAATAAAATTAAAAAAGAATTAAAAAACTAAATAGAATTAAAAAAGATCTAGAGTCACAACAACCACGAGAACAAGCCGGATTTAGAAGCAAGTATTCCACTCTAGATCATATTTATGCCTTAAAACAAGTAATGGAAAAATACAAAGAGTACGGGAAAACCTTATATATAGCCTTCGTAGACTACTCTAAAGCCTTCGATACCATTCTACACGATGAGTTATGGAGAGCCTTAAGAGAGCAAGGGATACAACATAAATACATCAGAGTTCTCTTAGAGATATACCGAAGAAGCAAAGCCATTGTAAAGCTGGAAAAGAAAGGTTCTGTTTTTGAAATAAAAAGAGGAGTAAGACAAGGCGATCCGATCTCACCGAACCTATTCAACTCTCTCTTAGAATATATTTTTAGAAAGCTGCAGTGGACCGGACTTGGTATAAACATAAACGGAGAATTTTTAAGTCACTTAAGATTTGCTGACGACATTGTCTTACTAACAGATAACCACATAGACCTCAAGTACATGCTACAAACTCTAGATTCGCATAGTAAAGAGTGTGGGCTTGAGATGAATCCTGAAAAAACATGTATTATGACAAATGGTAGCAGAGAAACAATATTAATTAATAACAAAAGTATTGCTTACGTTGACCAATATATTTACCTGGGCCAGAACATTTCGTTCGCAAATCACTACATCGAAGAAGTTGAAAGGAGAATTAAAAAAGCCTGGAACTCATACTGGTCACTCAAACACATCTTTAAATCTCAGTTGAATATACGACTTAAGAAGAAAGCCATGGACTCGGTTGTGACTCCTACTCTACTCTACGGATGCCAGTCTTGGCCTATAACAAAAGAGACCATACAAAAAATACAAACCTTCCAAAGAGCTGCAGAAAGAAGCATGCTGGGTCTAAAGTTAAGAGACAGAGAGAGATGCAGTGATATTCGGAACACAACAAAAATAATAGACGCTACAAAAATGATTTGCCGCTTGAAATGGCGATGGGCCGGACACACGGCAAGAACGACCGACAACAGATGGAGTGAGAGGGTTCTACACTGGTACCCGCGAGGCGAGAGCCGCCCGCCAGGCCGCCCGCGCCGCCGCTGGGTGGATGATATTGTTGCTGTCGCTGGGGTCACATGGACGCGACTCGCCCAGGACCGACTAATCTGGAGCACGATGGAGGAGGCCTACGACCAAAAATGGACATCCCAAATATAAATATTATTAATAATTACAATGCATGAATAATTTTATACAAATCAATTACTTATATTTAAATCAGAATAACAATGTAATAAATCAATCAAATGAATGTTAGTTAATTAAGTACTATATTGGGAAATAAATGGTTTTATTATTATTATTATTATTCTAAAAATAAAATATTGCGGGGGGTTCCCGTAAACACAAGGTAGGCGATATCAGTATCATAGGTATATCGGTGCATATACACCACGAATTAGGATCTACTAGAAAAAAAATTGGCATCCTCAGTGTTACTGATCACATGTAGGTAGCTGAAACATAATTATGATAATTAATAAAAAAAAAACTCAAAAGAAGGATAGTAATTGGTTACGCGTTTTGTCTGTACGCGCCTACTACAGACTGACGCTAGCCGCCGCCTGCTCGAGCATTGTATGAATGGTATGCGTACGAGATTGACTTGTGTAGTACTGTATACATAAAATTGTGCCCGTATTTCATTAAAAACAAACAATATAGGCGCTACATTGCCTTCTTCGGTTCCCTTAGTCGCCTCCTACCATGCAGATAGGAACGGCCCCTCCACCCACATATACAAACGTGTATAAATAAGTTGTTTGTGTATTGTACGTACAGGTTGCCTGTACGGCGCGAAGGCCGGCGTGACGGAGTGCGTGGAGGGGCACGCGGGGCCCATCACCGGCGTGTCGTGCCACGCCGCGCCCGGCGCGCTCGACCTGTCGCATCTCTACCTCACCTGCTCCATGGACTGGAGCGTCAAGCTCTGGAGTCTCAAGGTACCCCCTCGCAGCTCAGCTAGTACTGGCTCTGCCTTCTGGGCTGGTGCATTTGCAATGCATTTTATTAATTTTAGATATCATGTTTCATAGTGACATTTACTGCTTATGACCTACACAATCGATGTCCAAATAGAACTAGAAATATAAATAATGTAAGTTTTATTTTTCTATACGACCGGGTTCGATTCTCGAACTAAGTGCAATTTTTCTTGTCACTAAAATCGATGATATGGTTCCTAAGAACAGATCTTTGGATGTCTTACAGTTACAGACTTGCCCATACCGATCGATCTAAACGGGCCACCCTGTATACATATAATGATGGTGTTAGGGTAACGGGTACTCGTTATATAATATGTAATGTGCGGTGGTGTACAGGAGAACAAGCCGCTGTACTCGTTCGAGGAGAGCGGGTCGTACGTGACGGACGCGCGCTGGTCGCCGGCGCACCCCGCGCTGTTCGCGGCGGGCGACGCGGGCGGCGCGCTGCAGCTGTGGAACCTCAACCGCGACACGGAGCTGCCGCTCGCCTCGCTGCAGCACGGCGCCGCCTTCACGCGCCTCTCCTGGCAGCACTCGGGCCAGTTCCTCACGGCGGGCGACGACGCGGGCAACATCTCCGTCTACGAACTCTCGGAGGTAACGTACGTGACAACCGCGACACGGAGCTGCCGCTCGCCTCGCTGCAGCACGGCGCCGCCTTCACGCGCCTCTCCTGGCAGCACTCGGGCCAGTTCCTCACGGCGGGCGACGACGCGGGCAACATCTCCGTCTACGAACTCTCGGAGGTAACGTACGTGACAACCGCGACACGGAGCTGCCGCTCGCCTCGCTGCAGCACGGCGCCGCCTTCACGCGCCTCTCCTGGCAGCACTCGGGCCAGTTCCTCACGGCGGGCGACGACGCGGGCAACATCTCCGTCTACGAACTCTCGGAGGTAACGTACGTGACAACCGCGACACGGAGCTGCCGCTCGCCTCGCTGCAGCACGGCGCCGCCTTCACGCGCCTCTCCTGGCAGCACTCTGGCCAGTTCCTCACGGCGGGCGACGACGCGGGCAACATCTCCGTCTACGAACTCTCGGAGGTAACGTACGTGACAACCGCGACACGGAGCTGCCGCTCGCCTCGCTGCAGCACGGCGCCGCCTTCACGCGCCTCTCCTGGCAGCACTCGGGCCAGTTCCTCACGGCGGGCGACGACGCGGGCAACATCTCCGTCTACGAACTCTCGGAGGTAACGTACGTGACAACCGCGACACGGAGCTGCCGCTCGCCTCGCTGCAGCACGGCGCCGCCTTCACGCGCCTCTCCTGGCAGCACTCGGGCCAGTTCCTCACGGCGGGCGACGACGCGGGCAACATCTCCGTCTACGAACTCTCGGAGGTAACGTACGTGACAACCGCGACACGGAGCTGCCGCTCGCCTCGCTGCAGCACGGCGCCGCCTTCACGCGCCTCTCCTGGCAGCACTCGGGCCAGTTCCTCACGGCGGGCGACGACGCGGGCAACATCTCCGTCTACGAACTCTCGGAGGTAACGTACGTGACAACCGCGACACGGAGCTGCCGCTCGCCTCGCTGCAGCACGGCGCCGCCTTCACGCGCCTCTCCTGGCAGCACTCGGGCCAGTTCCTCACGGCGGGCGACGACGCGGGCAACATCTCCGTCTACGAACTCTCGGAGGTAACGTACGTGACAACCGCGACACGGAGCTGCCGCTCGCCTCGCTGCAGCACGGCGCCGCCTTCACGCGCCTCTCCTGGCAGCACTCGGGCCAGTTCCTCACGGCGGGCGACGACGCGGGCAACATCTCCGTCTACGAACTCTCGGAGGTAACGACAACCTGCGCGGGGAACATATCCGTCTCAACGACAACCTACGCGGGGAGCATGTCCGCCTACGGACTCTTGGAGGTAATGACAACCTGCGCGGAGAACATATCCGTCTCAACGACAACCTACGCGGGGAGCATGTCCGCCTACGGACTCTCGGAGGTAACGACAACCGACGCGGGGAGCATATACGTTTATGATCTCTCTGAGGTAACGAGAACCTATGACCTGTGGCTTTCTCTCTGTGGTCGGCTCTTCATATCTGAAGATCGTGGTCACGTCTTGAAGATGTCCTTCCTGTACTGAAGTGGACTGCTTGTCTCCAGCGCTTTCTATTGACTAGTTGTGGCTCTAATAAAACTGGATTTAAACTCACCTTGTACCTCTTATCGAGTCACTAGTTATATAGTGCGGTGAAAAGATTTTAGGTGCGCCACAAAGAGGATCCCTTCGAGCACTTAACACATGTTTTAGAACTTTTTTTTTATCCATGGAATGGTTAATAAAGTATGCTTCGTTTTAGGTCATGATTACCACTTAACATCAGATGAGCCATCTGCTTGTTCCATCAGCAAGTAGTATAAAAAAAATATGACGATACTTGAATCCATCTAAAAGTACATTTCCATTCCAGCAAGTGGCCCAGCCGCGCCACGACGAATGGAGCAAGTTTGTGTACACGCTGCAGGATCTACGGAACAACCAGGCGGACGAAGAGACGGATCGTCTCAGCCTCGCGTCGGGCCCTTCCTCTCTTACTAGCATTAACTCCATGGCGTCCAACCCGCTCAGGTACCCGTCAGGCCCTTATTACAAGAAACATAAACTAGGTGAAACTAGGCGTCAGTTCCAAGTGAACACGCCTAAAACAGTCGCGATCCGGACTTTTTCAAAAAGACAGTTTTTAATTATAATTATTTTGTTGTTGTTTTTGCGTTTTCTCACATACTACTCATGTCACGAAAAACCAGTGTTATAGTAGCTTACGCCACTATAACAATTTTTGTCACGTTCTTTTTATGACTATTGTTTATTTTGTTTATCTGTGGCATAAATAAATGATTTAATTGTATTGATCATAAGTTCAGCCATAGGACGTCTGCTACTAGACATAGGTATCCCTCATTGTTTGAGTCGTTTTCTGCTTTATTACGAGATTATTTAGTTAGCCACTAAATCTTTAAGAACATACAATATTTTCTGTTTCAGATAACTGCTATATTGGGATGCCCATTGCGGATGGAAACTGTAATGGCATGGAAGCTTGAAATAAAATATCCCACTAATATTATCATAGAGAAAGATTAGATGTTTGTCACTATGTTGAATAATCTCAACTTAAATGTATTTCCCAGATAAAAAACTGCACAAGCTGATATGATTTTGTTTATTTGGTAATCTGATATGTTTTGTGTATATTCGTTTGTTGTTTAGAAGCAGCTTATTTCAATGCAAGTATTTTTAACTCATAAGTCCGAATAAAAAGTTTATTTAAAGACAATTACTTATTACTAGAAGTTAACTAGAATTTGAAGTATAGATTTTCTTGAGATTGGCTTTATTGGACTGATGTAAATGAATTTGAGATGGAATGTAAGTTTTTATAGCTAAATAGTTTATAGAGTTTGTCAGCATAATAAAAAAAGCATTTCAATTAGGAGCTATTGTAAAAATGTTATACCTAATACCCATAATTATATTGCTTGACAAGCATTTATTCCACTAAGGGTGGGTTTTACCATTTCAGAGTAACACTATCCATCAGACAAAAATATTTCTAATGGATAGTGTTTATCTGTGATTATAAACCTGCTTTTAATAAAATTAATAAAAAAGATGTATCTTTATTGTTAGTATTGGCTTAGTTAAGTACTCACCTATCTATAATTTTTATATACCTACTCTTATAACAATTACATATTTATTGAATTTTTAGAAAGGTTATAATTATAGTTAAACTGGTACTTATATCGCTTTAAATAAAAAAGTGCTTTAAAACATAACTTTGTTATTTATTTCAAATTCTTGGTATTTAAATACTTTACTGAGGAGTGAATGGTATCACTAATTTTCCTTTTGACAAGTTTACTTCTTCCCAGCATGTGCAAGTCAATGATTTACGGTCCATTGTATCCACATAAAGCTTGCCATCCAAATGCTCTATTTCATGCTGAGCTATCCTAGCTGACCAGTCTTTGTATACTTTCTTTGTAGCTTCTCCATTTTCATTATAACCTTTGGAAAAAAAGAAGGATAATTGCTATGACAGTTACTAAAAGTTAAAAATGTATTTTTAGTTAAAATTGCCATACCTGAAACTTCCACTTGCTTGTACCTAGGCACTTCTGCTTCATACCCTTGAACACTTTCACATCCTTCACTGTGAACCACCTTATTGAAGTCCACCACTTTCAGCGTTGGGTTAACGAAAACCTGAAAAATGATGTTAAAGTCACAAAAGTGCAGCAGTTAGAGTTAAGAACAATATCTAAATTGTTATCTAACAGGCAAAATAATCATCTCAGCAGGATTTACTTACTTACAGTAAATGGTACAACGTCCAGTCCACGCAGTTTGACAACGGCCTGAGGGACCTTTGAAATCTGGTCAGGTGTAAACCTTATAACAAATATCCTCATATTTACTCCAATCTGAGGCGCAGACATTCCTAGGCTCTTATATTTTTTGACGACATATTCTAGCTTCTTTATAACAGTTTGTACTTCGTTTGTTTTGATTTTATCGACTGGTACTGGCTCGCAAACCCGGCGTAATCTTGGGTCACCAATTTGCACAACATGTTCGTAGGGTGGATTCGTTTTGCCATGACTAGGGCTTAATCGAGCGTACCAATTTAGAAACCTTCTCGTAATACCCATTTTATTAATTTCTAGGTGGAGCAGTAGTCACAGCACAGTACTACGTTATTGTAACTTAAATTGTTCAGCATGCTCTTCCTTCAGGCTTTGCACCTTGGGAGGAATTATCAAAACAAAACAACACAACAGCTGACTAGAAGACTGTCTGGTGTATGTGCTATGACTGTCAAGTCAAGTAACTGCTGGAGTGACTGTGATTCTAGTCTGGTAGGTACAGTGGGTGCCGATAATGTACAACCATGGATTGTATTGAATGTAGAAAACACAGCCCGGATTTGATGTACAATTTGGTCGCGAAATCCATGGCTGTGTAATCCAAGGGTGTACATTCCAAGCCGTACAAATTTTGCACACCTTTGGAAAGCACGACCCGATAAAACGCAGCCAAAATTTTGATGCCAAAACTTAGGCTTTGTTTACACTCGTCAATTACTTTCTCACTCACTTGTTGATCCGACTCGGATTGGTTAGGTTATGTTAAAACATATTAATTACGCACGAGGCGAGCGAGCAAAGCGAGCGTGCCGCGGCAGCGGCCGCCGAAGTGCCAGAATTTTATTTTTTTCTAACAAAAATCTCTGAATAATTCTCTTATTTTATATAATTTTTAATCTGTGCTACTTGCCTATACTTACTGTGTAGTGCATCTAAACAGAGCATAGGCTTTCGACCAATCAGAGCATGGTCACAGAATCCATGGTCGTGCAATCCTGGCTGTACAATCCCGACTGTGCTGGGAAAGCACAGCCTGGAAAACACGGCCCGGATTTCATGTACATTTTGTACATGGAATCCGGGCCGTGTTTTCCAGGCTGTGCTTTCCGGGTTGTACATTTTCGGGCTGTGTAATACTTGGTCGTAAATTAACCGGACCCGGTACAGTGACTGGCTCTTGAGTTGACTAGCCGCTTTGCATGCAATTGCAGACCGATCGGCCTCGATCGATCGAGAAAGTGTCCAACACACTAAGAAGACGAGACGCCCCGCCTCGTCTGTGAAAATAAATGTTGGAAGGCTCCGGATAGCAACATCGCAAGAAATGAAGGTCTTTAGGTAAAAATATTCCTTCGGTGTTGTACGATCTAAGCTAAAAGCCCTTACCCGCAGCTATGAGTTCGTCTTTCAGCTCATTATGGCTGTCAGACTGTCAGTGTCAGTCAGCTTCAGCTGTCAGCCAACCGGCGCATTGCGGCCTCTGTCTGGTTCATTTAATTTTATTTTACAAATTGAACAGAACTAAGAAAATTGCTAAATTACGACAAGCAATATAATTTCATTATAATCAAATAAATATCACTTATATCTTGGACTGACGTAAGAAAGTGCACGTGCACATAAAATTACATCACACGTCTTTGGTTCAAAGCATTGTAGGTTCAGAGTTCAGAGTAAGTAAATTGACCACTAGCCTAGCAATCTATTTTGCTTTACAACAAATTTCTAATTAATTAGTCAGAAGAGTTACCTTACCGTACGTCATGTCCTCTGAATAACGCCTACGTCCACGCGTTAACTTTATATCAGCCAAATGCATGTAAAGTATATTCCACCGAATTCATTATGTAGATTTGTTTGAAATAATGAATATGTAGATAAATTCTGCTGACCTATACATATTACTATATGGACGTCCATATAGTTAATACACAGTGAGTAAACAGAGTGGGTAAGCCAGTAAACAAACAATATTACAATAGCTGTCCCATGCTGTCCCAGAAAAGTTGAATAAGTAAACAGTATTTTATTGTGTTATTTTTTTTAAATTCTGAAGATGCATAGAAACTGAGTTCAATTTAATTACCCTAGGCATATTAAAGTTTTTTTTAAAATGCTGCTTGGAAATACAGCTATGAACAAGTCTGTGAATAGTATTAACCAATGTAAGCAAGTGCTGTAAAAAAAGGTCAAACTGTAAATTCACATCAAACCAAATTAGTATAATAAGTATACTTATTACACTAGGATCACATAATACAAATTTATAAGTAGGTACCTATTTCATTATCGGTTATCACCCTGACCTTGTGTTTTTTTGTGAAAACACTTATCTTACATCTACTCAGGAATCTTGTTGAAATATTTTTATTTACTGAAAAAATAATTTTATTTATTTCACTGTCTCACATTTTTGTTTCAGATGCTCAAACTCGGGATAAACCTCACCAGATCAGTTTCGTTTTCAATAAAGCGCACAATGTCTTCTCAAGAAGCTGATGTTCTATTTGAGACCCTTAACAATGCTGGTATAGTCACCTTGAATCGGCCCAAAGCATTAAACTCTTTAAACACATCCATGGTCTCAAAGATTCTTCCACAACTTCAAGAGTGGGAGAGTAACAAAGCACTAGTTATCATCAAAGGGGCTGGGGAGAAAGCATTCTGTGCAGGTGGTGATGTAAAAGCAGCCATAGATAAAGTAGAAGGTCCAAGGTTCTTTCGTACCGAGTACAGCGTTAACCAACTCATTGGTAGATACCAGATTCCATATGTAGCATTTATCGACGGGATAACCATGGGTGGAGGCATCGGGGTCTCTGTCCATGGAAGGTACAGAGTGGCTACTGAGAAGACAGTGATTGCTATGCCAGAGACAAAAATTGGTCTGTTCCCTGATGTCGGTGGCTCATACTTCCTGCCACGGCTGCCTGTGAATCTTGGACTCTATTTGGGATTAACGGGTAAGTGACATAACCATACACCAGCAGCAGTTGCCTGAAATAGTCCTGGACAAAATGCCTCCCCCATATTGGAAGGGTATATAGAGGCCATGGCTAGCTCGTGGATTGGTGATCTCCAGTATTTCCAGAGGTGATATTCTTTATAAAAAAACATTTGTATCATAAATTACTTGAAAGGGTTCTGTTGTTTCTACTTCTACAATGTTCTACACGACGGGATCAAGATAAAGAAGTGGTCGGCGCCGCTTCTTTTCATCAGCCTTCAGTTTTCCACAACTCCCCTTCTTGACACTGTTTTTCCTTCCAGGTGACAGATTAAAAGCGAAAGACGTTGTGAAAGCTGGCATCGCAACCCACTTCGTTTCCAGCAAGAGGCTGTACGAGCTCGAGAAGCTTCTGTCCCGCTGCTCAAGCGACGTGGAAGTCAGCTCTCTCCTCAACAAGTTCAATGAAGAACCTGAGGAGTTCTCCCTGGCACCTCACATCCAGCACATTAACTACTGCTTCGCGGCGTCTTCTATTGAGGAGATTATTGAGAGGCTGGAGAAAGTAAAGAATGACTGGTCTGAAAAGACGTTGAAGGTGAGAGATCTATGCTCAAATTAATTTTCAGATATTAGCACACCCAATCCCACAAAACTCTTTAAGGCGAAGACAAGAGCTAATGTGACTCTCGCTCGCACGTTTCGACATGTTGAAAGATATAAAATCACTAAACTCATTTTCGAAAAATCGCAATCAACCATCTTGTGTGCAATCACATTGCACACAGTATAGTAAAAATTTCATTTTGATCGATACATGTTTTCCTACTCAAAAGTTTGTTTTACTAGTTTTCGTACATAAGCAAACTTTTAAGGAGGAAAACTAGCATCGATCAAAATGAAATTTTTACTAAACTGTGTGCAATGTGATTGCACACAAAATGGTTGATTGCGATTTTTCGGAAATAGTTTATTGATTTTATAGCTTTCAACTTGTCGAAACGTGCGAGCGAGAAGTTGTTTGATAGTTGTCAGCCCCTTAAAGGCGATAACTGCTGCTAAAACATTTCAACATTTTGAAAGATATAAAATGACTGAACTTATTTAAGAAAAATCGCAATTAACCAAAATGTGTGCATGGAATGTGTGCAAAATGACATTGCACACATTACAGCAAAAATAAAGTTTTGATCCAAATATGTTTTCCTACTAAAAGTTTGCATAAGTATGTATATGTGTAAGTAGTCTACAAATGTTAAGCCTGTTGAGTCTGTAATTTCAGACTATACACTCCATGTGCCCCGGCTCGCTGAAGATCACGCTGAAAGCCCTCCAGCGAGGCGCTCAACTGGAACTCGGCCAGTGCCTCAAGATGGAGTACCGGCTAGCTTGCCGCGCCACTGAAAACCACGACTTCCCTGAAGGTATGGATTTATGAGAAATTATAGAACCAGTATAAGCAGCATAAAATTAAACATTAGAAACATAATGCCGAGCGCGCCTTCACCTAGGACGTGCCCTATAAGGTATTGCACTGCGTTTATCACTCTGAGCTAAAATGCTTGTAAGTTCACCGATTCACCCTTCAAATCGGAACAAACCAATGCGCGTATCACAGCTTGCACTGGTAGTACCTACTAAAAGTTAAAATTTCACAAAGAGCTTCTACCAAAAGAAAATATCCTTTCATCCATAATATTATTTGGTGCCCGCGACTTCGTCTGCGCAGTATTAGTCACACAATATCTTTATAAATTGTAGCATATGTAAAGTATAAGCTATATTATTGTAAAGTTTCATTAAAATCCATTCAGTAGTTTTTACGTGAAAGAGTAACAAACATCCATCCATCCATCCATCCATACTTACAAACTTTCACGTTTATAATATTAGTTGGATATTATATTATTAATGCTAAAGCTTTTTTGGTTTATATGACTCAATCACGCTGTAAAGACTTGACCAATTTTGTTAAAACTTCGTGTAGAAAATTAAGTTTATGACTATGACAGCATGAATTTTAATAATTAAATATTTGATTGTTCAGGCGTGCGAGCTCTCCTCATCGACAAAGACAACAACCCTCAGTGGAACCCCAAGACCCTCGCTGACGTCACGGACGATTACGTCGAAAGCTACTTCAAAAAACTGCCAACGGACAAGGAGTTAGTTTTCCCTGATTCCAAATTATAAATGAGTTAAATTTCCAAAGGCTTAAGCGAAGGATAAACCAACGCGCTCAACCTGCGTTCGAAATGGCGTGCTAGGTAGCGATCAGCTGTTTGTAGGTAATTGCAGAACGCACCTTAAAACTATTGTACGGAACTGATCGCCACCATGCACGCCATTGCGGACGTATATCCAAATCGTTGATGTATCCTTCTCTTTACACCCTGAAACTTGTAATACGACAGAGAATTATAAATGACACTAGTAGTTCGCCCCGAACTGATATCTCGTGATGCGACCCGACGAACGCATCAAAACTTTGAGTACGTAGTAGTCAGAGGCAAGTCCAAACATTATCTTTGGACTTTTTTCTGACTAACTTGGTATGGTTACCAAGTTTCAACTCCATTGGCCTATTTATTGAAGAGTTCTGTTGAACAGACCTTAGCTCCATCATCAGACCTGGTCGTCGTCACCATTTTATGAGAACTGAGTACCTCCTTAATTTATTTCAAGAAAAAAAAATAAGAAAAAACAAAGGAACTGGCCGACCAGTAGAAAAACCTTGATGCCAACGAAACTCTTAGAGATGGGAGCTCTTGGATCGCTGGTTATCTTAATTTAACTTTTATTATTTTATCTCAAAAACCGAGCGTCCAAAAAAAAAGTTAAAATTGTTTTGGGATGTCCAAACAAAGCCCTTTCATATGACATATAACTTGATTTTTTTATGTAACTTTTTTTATTTTTGCCCCCTCAAAAAACCCCATATCTCAAAAACCCTTCATCCGATTTTACTCATATACTTACCAGTAAATTTCTCAAGTACAAGCTATCGACATATCAAATTTCATGCAGATCGGATCAACGGTTCTAAAGTTATCGCCAGACAAACATACATACATACATACATACATACATACATAAAATGCCAAATCGCCCAAGTTGAAACTAAGATCTTCGTTCGCTTCGCTCACTCGATCAATAATAATAGGAGACTAGTCTCCATCCTATTACGTCAAAATTGAATAATGCTGCTAACTTTTTTCTGCCACATAGGTACTAATTAATACCATAAAAAATAATGTATAACGTAATGTATGTTGTTTTCCGACAACAGCCTTTCTATGTTTATTTTTTCAATAGTCAGATTTTGCCGTACAAATGTGTCGAAAATGTGTATGGCATGTCAATTAGATCATGTTACATTATTCGCGTCACAGGAATTAATCCAAAAAAATATTAGCGAAGGTGCTAGGGAAGTAAGAGTATGTTTAAGTAAGAATATTATGTATCTATGTATAAGATTTATATTTTGATATTGTATACAAATTAAAGCAGGGTAAGAAGTAATGGTATTTAAACCGACTTTGATTGTAGGTTATAGGTATATTGATAATTAATTCTAGTTTAGTGGCACTTCACTTCGGTATTCGCTTTTTTATTTGCATATTATTCGGTTTTATTGTGTAGAGGTACGAATAACTCGAGCACACTGACCACACATAGTCCAATGAAATAGTCGAGAACAGCGGTATTCGTGTATATTTGTCTTGTTTGTGAAAATAGGCAAATAGAAGCGAATAGAGTCACCACACATCGTCGTATTTGGGAAAATAAGGCGAATACGCGAACAGGAATAGCGATGTGAAGTGCCGCCATTGCATTTCGTTATTCGTCAAAAAACGGCGTGGATAGACCTTTCAATGTGGAATTGAATAAATAAATAGTTTATAAATATTGATGGATGTTTCATACAGCGGCATCTAGACCCAAACTTAACAAAGCTATGAGCAGCAGATAATGCTGCATACCAACTGTAGGTACTGTAAGGTACTTGTAAGTACTTACGTAGTTCTTAAAATAAGTAGACTCCACGAATTATTATTTACTTAGTAATTTTTATACTTATTGTACTTTATATTCAGGGTCCGATATAACACTCCAAAATTATTAAGGCTAATTAGGAAATAATGGTGCAATTATATCAAAATTTTAAAGCTGACTGATACGTCATAGTTTATTTTGTATGAATATTTTCGTTGTTTCCAAAATTAACCTAAATGTGTTAAACACTATGCCTAGCTTAGCTATATTGCCGTAAATAAAAAAAACTTTTATAAAATTGTGAAACAATTTGAGAAACTGCAAGCGAAGCGAAAACAAAACGGCTTAGACAAGTCACATTCGCTAGTAAGCGATTCTATTTAAACAGTACTAAATAAAGTATCTACAAGAGATAATCGCATATAAAGCACTTGTAAAAAGTCGCCCATATAGCCATGCTGTTTTTTCTTTTATTCCATTGTTAATATTATTAACCGACTTCAAAAAACAGGTGGAGGAATTCGACTGTTTTTTTTATGTTTGTTACCTCAGAACTTTTGACTGGGTAAACTGATTTTGATGATTCTTTTTTTATTTGAAAGCTGGTGCTTCCCGTGTGGTCCCACTGGTCTAGTTTATGACAATGGCATCCATGAGAAAACTGTTGAAGCGGTTTTTTTTTTGCATAAAAGTTATGATAGACCACGTGACTATAGACTGCATGAATTTAGTCAAATAACACAAATATACACACATCTTTGTGATTTTCTAAAGAACTAGTTTTAGTTTATACTGTTTTTAAATATGGATTAATTAATATGGCCTTTCGTACGTTTTATAATTGTACTGTTATCAAAAAATGCATTTATTAAACTTAAATATTGGAGTTACATTCAGCACGTTATACTATAATTATAGGTATATATTTCTATAATATAAGTAAAATGTATTAATAAAATCGTTGCCATTATTTATAACTTTATTTGTTTATAATACTAAATTCCATTTTTAACAATTTTTATGAATATATTTTAGTAACCATTTCCACGGATCTTTCAATATATCACTGAAAACATAGAGTATGATGATTTCACGATCTGAAAAGAGATAATTAGTACTTAATATATCTATTTAGATATTCCTATATATTCCAAGGTCAAAATCATGAGCCAGCGTTTATTATATAACCTGCTAGCTACTTACGGAAACATAGGAACTGTACGACAGCTCTATAATGCCAAGGCCTTTTAAAACAACTGGTTTCTGGAACCAAAAATATATTATTATAATAAAACCAGTGGACCCCTCGACCCCCTATAATAATATTTCGGAGATATTTAAGGTACAGGTAATTAATGTAGGTACCTACAGGTTGCAGAGAGCTATCGTTTTTGAAGGTATAAGGAGAAACGTTAATCAACAGGAATTTTTATGGTACTTATCTCTTTACCAGTAATAGAAACCTTAGAGCTGATTTCACCATGCTCTGTTAGATTAACAAAGTATTAAAGGGCCGTTAAATATGTCAAAATGTATGCGTTTAATATCTATGGTTAGATTTAACGGCCTGTTAATCCTTGATTAGTAACTAACAGAGCATGGTAAAACCAGGCCTTAGCTGACTAGAAAGTTCGCATGATGTGTCCGTAGTTTTTAGCTAAGTAACTACAAGAGCCGATGCCACTATCCATCCAAAATGGTGGTCGCCCAGAATACTACTTAGTTGATCGTATTCGTATTGAAGTATTACCCCTTACCTACTACTAGTATTCTCTTATCTGTGCCTACACATAAGCTATGTCCGTGAAAATGTGGGCAATGCGAGAATGTGGGTAAACAGGCCACTTCCATGTCTGCTCGCGTTGACGTCCGCGCTCCCTAAGTGTACGGGCTAAATGTGAACACAGGTTGCCGGCGACGCTGCCGCGGACATATGTCCGGCCACATTTCCGTCCACGCGAATGGCAGCGAGAATGTCTAAATGTAAACGCGGTAATTAATGCCTACCTGTGCGCGATTCATCGCAATAACAAGCAGGCTTCTCACTCGCACTGATGATGCACCACAGCAGTTCTCCCAACCTGAAGAGTACATTGTATTGGGCAGGTTGCCGGCCTGAAATAAATTCAACTTTAATAATTGATTTCATGTAGTAAAGAAATAGAGAGGATTTTTAAATTACAAGGATCACTTTAAAAGTACCTACCTAAGCTAATCACGTGACCCAAGCATCTCAGCTTAACGTGACCACGACAAGAAGAACAAGCAAGAAAATTACGGCTTGGTTCCATGACATTTATTTATTACTAGCGGCCTGTCCCAGCTTCGCATGGGTGGTCATAAATTTTTTGAACATTTTAGGATAAACTTAGACCGTGGGTTCGAGCCTCGCATCTACTTATTTCATACATTTGCACGCGCTTCTCCTTGAGTGAGTGAAATCGCACCCCGCGCGTGAACCGTGGACCCGTAAACATTTTTAATTTCGTCATATCTTTTGAATGGAATGTCCGATTTGAAAAATTTAAGAAGTAATCTATAGGTATTGAAACCGTCTTAATTATGAAATGATTTATTTGGATAAGGATTAATACCAAGGTACAAATAAAGACCCTTTTCTAGCGGAGGCATTTCAATTAATTTTTTATAATAAAAGAACACTTATTGTGACATAACTATAATAGTTAGACATATGCTGTCGCGACATTTTTTGTAGATGATAACGTGTTCTACAAAATCGTAGTACATTATTTTGTTCTATCTTCAATAGTTTTCGCAGCGCACGCGATGTAAGGTTTTTTGTTTTCCACCTTGGGTTACATTATTGAAGTTTTAGTAAGGATCCCTGATTTTTTGAAAATATAATATAGCCTATGTTACTCAGGGATAATGTAGCATTCTAATGGTGAAAGAATTTTTGAAATCGGACCAGTAGTTTTTGAGCCTATTCGTTACATACAAAAATACAAAAATACAAAGTTTACCTCTTTATAATATTAGTGTAGATGTAGATGACAAATGTATTCCATAAAATAAAGTAAATAAATAAACCCGATTTATTTCTACCGTTCCTATTTAAAACCTGTTATGGTGGTTGGTTCCGATGAACTCAAAGTGTGTTCTTGTAGTCTTCAAAAATAAAAATCTAAACACTATTCGATTAAATGAAGAAGTTACCTCGACAGTGATGTCTCCAGCGTTCCACATGAAAAAGCCCGTGCTCATGAGAACTGTCAGCGCCGCTGTGACCAGTGTGAATACGTTGGAGAGCGTGCGCTCTGACATCTGAAATCACAAAAAAAATACCAAACACCGCACCGTGGGATTTTTTCGGGTAGTTTAGCCTACCTATTCTTTTTTTATATTTTTTTATGCCAAAGCTGGCAGACGTGGGCAATGCAGCATACGGGCCACCTGATGGAAAGCGGTCACCGTCGTCCATAGACACCTGCAACACCAGAGGCGTACTGATGCGCTGCCGGCCTTTCAATAAAAGATAAACCCGCCTTTTGAAGGACCCCGTGTGCTTTGTATAGGTAACATAAGTTTTTGGTCCTATTGAGGACGCCGTGCTTCTTAGAGGCTAGTTTGGCCTTACCTTAAATGACTGCGGAATTGGATGTCACTCGAAATATCGATACCGAGGATTCCGAGGATTCAAAAGCTCTTAGAAATGTTAAGGGGAGTGTTCTGAAAATTGGTGGCAACGACAAATAATGTTTTTTTGGGGAAAAGGCGCACACTTGAGTCTTTGTGGGGTTGAAACGAACTAATAGGTTTCGTCCCAGTCTGAGACCTGATCTAAAGAGGTCTCAAGTACAGACACAAGTATGTCTCGACACTCACCGAATTTATTCAATGCTGTAACTAACTCAGCGTATGGGATTCAGCTTGGCAATGCAGCCAGTTTCTTGGAAAAGCTTCAGAATGATCATTATGGATCAGTCTTGTTAGTTAATCGCGGATTACTTTGAATCACGCAAAATAAATATATAAATACTTCTTATGCCTGACTACGTTGTTCATTCTAGGTAGGTGCGTTCTTCTTGTTCTGTTTCAATTACCTACTCTAAAATAAGGCAAACACCAGGACTGGTGGAAAAAGGCCTACAAATTGAAGATTCAGTTTCAAAAGTTCATGTTTAGAGTCCTAGGTATTTGTAACTAACCATCCATTGATACATGTACACAACGAGCAATACCAGGTTGAAGACTATTTGGCCGCTGAAAACTTCTCGACATATGACTTGAATCTGGTCCGTGCACCTGTAAACGAATGACTTTGTTTTATCTTTTTATCTTCAATACATGCCGTGGGCGTGAACTGCTGAAAAGCAAGGTATTATTTTGAGTCATCTAAAGTAGGCAAATTTACGTCCGTCCGTATAGAAAAAAATGATGACGAGACCCAGACTGAGTGATCACCTTATATCCACCACTTAAAAAAAGATAAGATAAAAAATGTTTGTATAGTCATAAGTTTAGGTACACTAGGTATTTAGGTATTTTAGCGGTCCATCGATAACCTACCTGGTTTTTCACAGACAATACTTCTATCGTCAGCGCGTCAGTTCAAAGTATTTCTAGCAGAAATTTAGAAAATTTACCCACCCTAATGTCTCCGAATGCATTTTGATCCCAACCTTCACCCCATGCTCAAATTGTTCTTCCTTATCCTCTTGGCAGTCATCCGTTTCAAAAATTTCGTTCAAGCTTACGAAGTAGGTTTGTAGATTTGTGTACTGATGACTCGTACAGCAAGTGAGGCAGATGACCAGCACGTAGACGGAAAACACGCGGGTTAGGTAGATCCACCAGAATATGTTGAACAAGGCTCTCAGGATGTTGGCTTGTAACGAGGGATCTCGGACATCCGGCCACGCTGTCACCACTGTAGTAAATGTTGCGCCTACAATCAGATTTAAAAAAATGCTTTTATATTATCTTTAGTTGTGTAGTAAGGGATACGAAAACCAAGTTCCACTGTCAAACTCAAGACTCCTCATGAATCGACTGGCAAAATTTGTAGCCAACTGAACTCTTCCTAAAATCAAAATCTTCCTAGGGTCTTCGCAGGCTGGAAGGAATGACCAGGGGTGCCTAGGATTTACTTTTTTGGTCACTTAACATAGTTTGTTCAGTAATTCAGAAGATGCGGAGAAATATGTCCGTATCCTCGGCGGGCTGCAACTACAAATATTCAGTTGGAGCGCCTGAACTTGAAATCGTTGTAGGAGTAATGTTTGAGGTTACTGACCTGACCGCAATACTTGCATGCAAGCCTCAAACGTAAAAAACAAAACAGCCGAAAGGCAGTTCAGCACCAAAGCAGCAGAGTGTAGCTTGGATTTCTTTATCATGCGCTCTTCCACCTCCAAGTCGTTGTGCACCTCCTTCAAAGCTATCCCTAGCTTGTAAGTGACGTCACGTATATCCTCTGTCTGGTATGCCATACGAACTCGAAAATACGTGATGATGGCATGAGCTGTGCAGTAGAGAAGGAGGTCTGAGGTCTGTTTCGTAGACAAGTGCCTCTGCGTGATGAAAGCTCCATACTCTAGCAGTACCAACACGAACACGCAAAGATTGCTGATCTTGGTAACCTTATTGAAATGCTTTACAAAGTTGTCCGGAAGGTCTAACCCCATCGTCCAGAAACTGGGCAGTCCGAAGAAGTACACGAATCTGTTTAAAGCGAAGAAGAACTTCGTTGTTCTGTTTTCAGCGTATCTCCCTAAACTCCCTGGTTGTGTAAACATGTTCGGGCTTGTATAAGTAAGTAAGTTGAAATAGCGAAAGTTTTATTAGCAAGAAAGTTTATTACAGAGGCATTGTATTTTCCTAGCTAACAGTAAAGTAATGACGCAGAGTCAGCAAGTAATTTACGTTTTCCGAAGCTACATAATCACAGTCTATCGATAGGCATCTAATGCATGCATTTCAATCTGTTTACGTCATAATTTGTCGCAGGTACAGTCGCCTGGACTAATACATTTGCTTTCCTTATTAAAATTTTTTTTTTTGTTCTTTTTTATTTGAACTTCCAAAATGTTGAAATTTGCGAGCGACAAGTTATTTGACGGTTGTCTTTAGTGAACTTATTCAGTAAGGTAATTGCTCAGAGGTAAACATAGGCTTGTTCTTCGCTGTCATCATAATATGAGAACTAAGAATCGTCTTAATTGATTAAAAATGAAATATATAAGAAAAAGCTAAGGACCAACTAGTAACAAAACTATGATTTTAACGAAACTCTTAGAGATGGGGGCTCTTGGGTCGTTGGTTATTTAAATTTAAATTTTACGTTGTACCTATCTGAAAAACCAGGCGTCCTAAAAAAAAAAAACACGTAACTTGATATATTTGTGTAACTTTTTTAATTTTTGCCGCCAAAACCCTACATTTTGTTAATCCGCTATCCGATTTAACTCATATACTTATTTCATGAAGATCGGATCAACGGTTCTAAAGTTATGGCCCGACAAACATACATACCAAAATAAAAATGCCAAATCGCCCAAGACTCAATCAATAAGAGAAAACCTAGGTATTGTGGCTGCGATTTATCATCATCATCATCATCAACTCATGTTAGTCCACTGCTGGACGTAGGTCTCTCCCAAGACGTGCAACTGAGCCCGGTCTTCGGCTCTTCTCATCCAGTGCTTGCCAGCTACATTTCGCAGATCGTCGCCCTACCTCGCCGGAGGGCGTCCTACACTATACGCTTACCTAATTTATGCGTTTTATGTTTTGTTCTAATTTTAACATTGATTTATCGGACTAAGGGCCGGTTTCACCATGCTCTGTTAGATTAACAAAGGATTAAAGGGCCGTTAAATATGTCAAAATGTACGCGTTTGACAGCTAAGGTTAGATTTAACGGCCTGTTAATCCTTGATTAGAAACTAACAGAGCATGGTGAAACTAGGCCTAAGTAGGTAAAGTTACCACATTATAATACCAATCTCTCACCGTGAAAAGTAAATATCTGTTCTATGGGTAAAGTTTTTTAAGTAAGGTGAGAACTCATTAATGTTTAAATTAAAATAATGAAATGGAGGTAATATATTTCAAACAAATTATCCCCATAATATAATTTAATCGACAACCAATTTATTAGATCATCAAAATTACGACAAAGCTATGTAGTTAAATCAATTTATTAGACTAAATACTGGTAGGTAATTACCTGCGTGACAATTACTTTAATAGCCGTATTAGAAGCTTGTTAGCTTAAGTAAGGGTTTAATTGCTAAGCCTGAAGTGGATCTGAAAAGACTACAATAACGACGAACTTAAAAAAAAAATATGTTACATAAGTACAGGTACAATCTTACAACCGCTCTTAGGAATCCATAAAGAATCTTCAGTTGGTACTTGAGGGGATGGTAGATGTATTTAATCTCCAGACTCTAGAGATTAAAGTCATAAAGCTGTTTCTGTTATTTTTTCTTTCTGTAAATCTTATTCTTAAGATTTGTTGTAGTTTCAGCATGTTTTTTCTAGTGAACAACTTCATTATTTCTGTTACAGAATGTAGGTACTTTTAATTTTTTTAGTATAAGACCGAAAACACGGAGTAGGATGTCTTCACAAGCTGAAAAGAAAAAAAAGTAAAAAACTGACCTTCTACTGAAAAATATAAGATAATAGTTATGCAATTGGTGAATAAAAGAAGGATTTAAAGCGAGGGCCATAGATGAATCACGAGCAAGTGAAGGATTCTAACGACTAAATCACGACCGTAGGGCATGTTAGAATCCAGAGCGACGCGAGTGATTCATGGCCCTCGATATAAATGTTTTATTCAAGAGTTGCATACTATACTTTATACCATGACTACGAGAAAAATAAAGATTTAAGCGAATATAGACATTTCATGTAGAAAAAACGAAGGTTTAATTAATTGGACAAGGAGTTTGTATGTCGAGCATTCTTAGCTCAAGGAATTTGAATCGAGTATTTTTTTCGCAAGGAGGTTGTATAGCATTGAGTTGGAGGTCGAATGTATTGATGTTTTCTAAATTGAAACACCAAAATAGTGATAAAAAGTGCTTTATAATCATTGTTTTCAATGAATAAAATTAGCTTTTTAGAGGGGGAATGGTATAAAATCAAATAACTTACATTTAAAAATGATTGATAGGACAAGGCCATCATACCAAGAACTGTCAATACCAGAGGTTTCTGAAAAAAAATGCACGTAAAAATAAAGCTCTCGAAAATCGAACAAAAGAGTTTGGAAGATCGAAAAATTTGAAATAGGTACTAATATTTATTGAAAAAAAATATAAAATAACAATGGACGGTCTTTTAGCTCAGAGCGATCTTTTCCGAGAAACTTTAACTTAAAGGCAATATGGCTTTATCATCGGCTGAATTTTTCAAACTTAAATACGGGGTTGCTTCCACTTCTACCTAGGTACCATTCATGATGATATTATTATCATGACTGCAAAAACACGTTCTTGTCATTTCACTATTTTTTTCAATAGTGTGGTGAAAAGATTTTAAGTGCGCCTCAATAGAGGCTTCTTTTGAGCACTTGACATGTCATGCTTTTGTACTTTTTAGGTTCTACGACATGCTGGTTTCCTTACGATGTTCCTTCATCGTTTGAGAGGAAAACTCATTGGTTCCCGACTGGTTTTGAAGCTACGACCTAAGAATCAGAAGGCAGGGCCGG
The DNA here is from genome assembly GCA_932294275.1 of Chloroclysta siterata. NCBI lineage: Eukaryota > Metazoa > Arthropoda > Insecta > Lepidoptera > Geometridae > Chloroclysta > Chloroclysta siterata. Next base: position 9,460,705 of record OW028595.1, read on the forward strand.
TATCACTAGACCACCAGTACAAAAACACGTTAATACCTACCTAGATACCTAAGTTTCTCTAAGACCTATATTAGTTAAATGGCAAAAACAGGCAAACTATACGTAAAATCTACAAAAATTTGGTGCCTGGCGCTTTTTCAGTCATCATAAAATTTACCTGAGCTCGGACTATTGCCATGCCCACCAGGTTCCTGATGTGTATAGAGTTGCGTCCTCTGCAGTGGTGCCACCCTGACAAATAAATTGCCGTCGCCAAGTTTGAGGCCTGACGAAATACAAAATATTTACAAGGTGTTCCATAAGTTGTGTATATAAACTTCACGGGGCTAAAGTACCCATCAATATGAACAACTTTTTCTAAGGAACCAACACTGTGAACGCGAAAAAAAAAACAGTTGTTTCATACATTTTAGCCTGGTAGGTATTGAACTTTTGTATGAAACAGCTGTTTTTTTTTTCGCGTTCACAGTGTTGGTTCCTTAGAAAAAGTTGTTCATATTGATGGGTACTTTAGCCCCCTGAAGTTTATATACACAACTTACGGAACACCTTGTATAGCAGCCAGGCCAGGTGGGAAGACGGTGGATGGACAAGTGGGAAGACGGTGGATTTTTACAAACGGATTCAGAGGTTATTTGTAATTGGAATCGGCGAAATCTGTGGGAGGTTCAAAAAGCTACGTTACCTCGATAGTGATGTCTCCCGCGTTCCACAGGAAGAAACCAGTGCTGCAGAGCACAGCGCCGGCGGTGATCGCTGTTGCGCCTGCGTTTACCATCGTGCGCTCCGATTTCTGACGCAGATAAATTATTAAAATAATGTCACGACTAATCCCTAGGCTAGTCCCAGTTATGCCTTCCTAGTTGTACCATTAGTATCTTCTGGTACGCACGATACTTTGAAATGATGTCAAGTCAAAGTCAAAAGGTTCAGCAAAATCCAATTCAGTAAAATCACAAGGACCACTTTGAAACGTCTTAAAACTAGGTGAATCTAGGTGCCAGTTCATCGCGACTAAAGCCGACATTCAGACATTGTTAACTTTTATAACGTATTGCTTAGTGTAACTGTATTCTCACTGGTGAAACCCCCTACTTCAATGAAACTTTGTTCTACTTAACTACTATACTTACCAGTAAGAGTGGTACAATAAGTAAAGACAATAAGTATATAGGTTTTTTTTAATACAACTAGCTGATGGAACAAGCAGATGGCCCACCTGATGTTAAGTGGTAACCATCACCTATAACAAAGCATTGCCTCGTAAGTCACGCACGATAGGAACGTGCCCTACGATGCGCTGCCCTGCGTCCATCAACTTGAGGCATACTTGTTAAACCTCATGTGCCTGTAATTACACCGGCAACCACACACTTCAAACCGAAACACAGCGTTGCTGCTTAGCGGGAGAAAATGGCGTGGTGGTAGGTACTTCCCCGGACGAGCCCTTCACAAAGAGCTCTACCTACTACTCTTAAAAAAAACGTAAGTACTGACCAACATTTGCAGCATTAGAAACACCATTATGATGATGACAAATACGACTTGACCGCTGTAGACCACTCCGCAAATCCTTTTAATACGGTTAACGCTTCTGAAACAGGCATAAATTATCGAATGGAAATCGACCAAATAAGATCGGAAGGCACACATAGACCACCAGTGCCATCGGATGTCCATGAAACCGAATATTGATAATAACATTTTCTTAAAAATTCCACAATTTAGTTCAACAAAATTTTCTTTCGAAACAATGTGGTGAAAGGATTTTAAGTGCGCCTCAAGGAGCCTCCTTTCAAGCACTTGACAGTTATTTTAGAACTTTTTGATGGGTTCTACGACATGCCGGTTTCCTCAACATGTTCTCCTTCACAGTTTGAGTGTACTGATGGCACTGCGCACATAATTTTTTTTAACATAGAAGTTATTTGTGCACGCCCGTTTTGAACCCATGACCTGAGGATCGGAAGGGGAGGCCACTACCACAAGATCACCAGTGCTCTTCACCAGTTATTTTGTTATAGGTGATGTTCCGACTTCGTTACATAGCGTTTTTGCCGAGAAAGGATCTATACCCCAAGTCTGGTGTTTGTTTTTAGTTTTTCGTAACGTCAGACCTTTTTTGTATGTGCTGAAAAGGCCTGACGTTACGAAAGACGAAAAACGAAAAACTAAAAATAAACTCAGACTTGGGGTACGGTCGCAGAACTTACGCGAACGTATCCGTGTGCAGTCTTATGCCAGTCTTAAGCCCCTCCTCATACTTCAGTTCTTTCTCGCTTTGTTCCAGGTCTTCATGGAAGATCTCTTGGAGGCTGAGGAAATAGCTCTGTAGGTTTTTGAATTGAAAGCTCGTACAGATCGTTAAGCTGAAATAAAAATGCTAGATTTTTGCTAATGTCAAAATATAAACGTACCACATACGCATAATCAGTTCACTTATATTCAGGTTTAATAAATTAGTCTTCCGGCGATCTACCGTGGTAAAGACAGTGGTTTATAAACTACATAAGCAAAAGGACCTGGATCTGATAAACCCATCCACTCATCGTTGCATGCATCTATGTAACAAGAATCATACAAAAGAACGGTAGGAACCAAGCAGTAAGTTTGTTGCCTGTTCTTCTAGGCTTTGGTCGCGTGGAACTGGCACCTAGCTTTCAAAGTGATCCTTGTGATTTAATTGAATAAATACTTTTTGACTTTGACTTTATATGTATTTTTCAGAAACAATAAAAATATTTGTATATGTATCCACTGTCCTTATCATCAGATCAGATTGATATCACCACAGTCGTCAAGAAAAAGTAATGGAACAAGCAGAAGACCCACCTGATGTTGAGCCTATCACAATTACACTAAGCACGCACACCGAGAATGATCTATTTGCGATCTATTTTAGATCGTGACAAACAAAACTATAAACTTAATTAATAATGATGATATTGAAAATGACAAACCTGATAACGAAGATATAGCTACCAAAGACGCGGATGATAAACACCCACCACACGATGTTGGTGATGATCCGCACTGAATCAGCGCCTGCAGAAACCTCGTCCACCAACGGCCAGGCTGTTATTATAGTTGTGTAGGTTCCTTCTGGAATAAAATTACTGAAACTTATTTACATTTTTCTTAATAAAAGTAAGAGAAATGAAATAAGATGAAAAAAAAGTAGGTACCTATGATCTGTTTACATTGTTTTTAGCATTATATTTTAGTGTCACATACTTCGTCAGAGACCGAAATGCTAAAATGTATGAACAAAATATGCTAACATGATTGGCATTATTCCATTCTATGAAGTAGTTTACATACACTAGCCTTAATACTGTAGCGAGTTGAGTTAAACGGCGCGAAATATGAAAATAAATTATTATATTAAAAAAATGGCTCACGCAAAGCCAAGGCACGGTAGACGTCTTCGGTACCAAGTACCTACCCGCTCAAGATTCTATAAATGGTCAAGATTCATAAAATATATAACATGAAAAGATTTGTTCTTCAGGGTGTCTGCCTGAGCTTTAGCAATCGTAAGGCCATGACGAAAGTCTCCAGGTTGAAAGGTTGAACTCATGTTAGCTCATGCGGACTTACCCGACTTCATGACCTGCAAGCCTGCGCTAGCGCTATGCAGACCCATAGATGCAATACAGCTCAGCACCAACACTGTCGAGGTCAAAGCACTCTTTCTCACCATCTGACAATTAAGAGAATATAAAATGGGTTTCAATGAAGTAAGGAATTGTATTATGCACGAATAAAAGCTTCGTGTAACCACTTTAATGGGGAGGAAGAGCTCTATGTGAAGAAAGATATAGGATGACTCGATAAAAAATATCACAAATCCGCAAGTTACCTAATTCGACACAATTGCATCTTCATTTCAGCCGATTTTTTAGTGTGCGTGTGGATTGAGTGAGCACCCTCTGAAAAAAATCAAAAAAATACTAGTCATTTAGTTAAAACTCTGAAACCATTTGTTAAACCAATATGGCACTTTGTTAAAGCCTAAAACAAAAGTTATATCGTATAAGGTGTGCTCACTCAGTTCTCACAGACAACCCTCGAGATATGCTAATGTATTGAGTTTACACAAAAGATTAGTATGCTAGTATTTAGTTAAAGTTATGACAAGCTATGGTTTAAAGTTTCAGCTCTCCAAGTGCCGTATTTAAAAATTTACAATTGAATTACTGTGCTCACTCAATCCTCCAATTTCAGAAAACCCGATTTCTTACTAACTAACCATATTATTAAACTTTATTGTATTTCTTGCTTAAGCTTATGACCAACAGGCTTTTGTTAAACACTAAACGAACCTCTACCATGATACGTATTTAAGTAATTAAATGATAAAGGTGCTCACTCAATCCACACGTTTTCGGAAATTTAAAAACATTCATAGCGTAAAGTCTGTAAACATTACAGCCAATGTAAATGGCTCAGGATTTAGTTAAAAGTTTTAACTAAATCTCCTCGGTTTTATTTTGCAGATTATTTGTTTAGTTTATGAAATATTCTTATTTTAATGTTTGTATGAGAATTTGTAATGTAGGGTAACCACACGTCTCAAAATGCAGGACTTTTTTCTTAATTTCTATGTAAATAAAGATGATTTACGTTATTGTAATCTTATTTTCCACACATCATGTTAACACAGGCACAACAGGTTATTTCTCTCCATTTTATCCCTCTATTAATCCCTCATATCAGTAGTCACTCCTTTCTGCTGACCCACGTCATCTTTCACATAATCCATTCTACTTTTTTGGCTTACCTCTACACTTTAATTCATCCACATTCATACTTTCATACTATTACTACATACACTCTTTTTGCTTCATGACATTCTTACTTTTGCATGACATGCCGCTGTATGCCACGCTAACATGTTTCACGACGCACTTCGCCTAGGTTATCCCACAGCCGATACAACAATGCCGTTAGAAATACCTTTTTTTTTAAACTTTTTATGATGTCATCGCATGCAAAGTTTGTGGTAAAATTTACTACTAACTTCGAGTTCAAGATATTAAATGAAATAAAAAAAAACTGATAATCCAACATTTATTAGTGTTCCTGTTGAGTTGAAGAAGGTTTCTGGTAAGTTTCTCGTAATCATTTAACTGGAAATTATGTGGCAAAAGTTTCATATGTTTCGAGCACGAAAAGGTTCTGTGAAATGAAACTTCTGTTAACTGAAATTAAATACAAAGTGTAACATAATACCCATATAAGATAAGGCCAAGAGATCTGACCAAGCTCTGGAATACTTTGGCGGGTGCAAAATTATAAAACTTCGTTTTCGAAATTCTGTTAACGTTTCATAAATTAAAAAAAAAACGAAATATCAGAAAACTGTAAACAGTAAACTATCGTTTACAAGACCCCGTAATTGATCGAGTGAACGAAGAACTTCAAATAGATTAGATTTGTAAAATTTAGCTAACCACTGATCCGTGAGTTTGCATATCTTACTCAACCAAAGATCCCGTTCTGATGACAAGCTTCGTTTTTTAGTAACTCTGAATGACGGGAACCATTCCTATTTATTTTTGTTTTTCTGAACGCAGCCTAATCCAATTTATATTTTTTTTACGAAAGTACCCACTTCTCGACTTAATCTTCATTCGTGAATATTTATTTGTTGCAAGATCAGCATATTGAACGTAAATAAATGTAAGTAAATAAACGTAAATCCTGCATTTTGAGACGTGTGGTTACCCTACATTGCAAATTCTCATACAAACAATAAAATAAGAATATTTCATAAACTAAACAATTAATCTGCAAAATGAAACCGTGGAGATTTAGTTAAAACTTTTAACTAAATCCTGAGCCATTTACATTTGCTGTTATGTTTACAGACTTTACGCTATGAATATTTTTAAATTTCCGAAAACGTGTGGATTGAGTGAGCACCTTTATTATTTAATTACTCAAATACATATCAAGATAGAGGTTCGTTTAGTGTTTAACAAAAGCCTGTTGGTCATAAGCTTAAGCTAGAAATACAATAAAGTTTAATAATATGGTTAGTTAGTAAGAAATCGGGCTTTCTGAAATTGGAGGATTGAGTGAGCACAGTAATTCAATTGTTAATTTTTAAATACGGCACTTGGAGAGCTGAAACTTTAAACCATAGCTTGTCATAACTTTAACTAAATACTAGCATACTAATCTTTTGTGTAAACTCAATACATTAGCATATCTCGAGGGTTGTCTGTGAGAACTGAGTGAGCACACCTTATACGATATAACTTTTGTTTTAGGCTTTAACAAAGTGCCATATTGGTTTAACAAATGGTTTCAGAGTTTTAACTAAATGACTAGTATTTTTTAGATTTTTTTCAGAGGGTGCTCACTCAATCCACACGCACACGATTTTTTATCTGGATCTTGTCGAAATGACGAGAATGATAATGCTGACTGCATTGTCATTCAGCGTGGTAAAGCAAAAACGTCCTGGGGACGATTCCAATTCGTATTAATTTGATCAGTAATGCTAGATCGTGTGCAGCGGGCTGTAGCAAGCTCAACCGTCTAGGTATGCTTATTAGTACATTTTGTTTTCAAACTTCGCAAAACTGCCCTTCAAACCAAACGAAAATGTGATAAAACTGAAAATACTTACTTGGTCTTCTACCCTCGGATCACTGTACACCGCGTTTATTTCCAGCACATGAGTAATCCACTCCTGGATCCCTTTCGCCTGCTTCGCGGTCACGATTGCGTACATCAAGAGAAAAGGATGAGCCATGCAGTAAATCCAACGGTCTGTCTCCTGCTTATTCGTCAAGTTGGTCTGCGTCGCAAACGCGGCTATCTCAAAGGGTATTAAAACGTAAAAAGTCAGGTTACAGAACTTGCTAATGTAAGTGTAGACGTGGATGAAAGCTTTGGGCATGGGGAGGTCTTGTACCCAGAAGTTCGGCATGCCAAAAAGAAAACTCAGGTAACTGATCTTGTAAAAATATTCAGCTGTTTTATTCGAAAAGTTGGTTTTGAACGTATTCATTTTAGGATTTTTTGTAAGACCAATTTTTGATAGCCAGCTTTGTAACAATTCTCTTGTAAAAACTGGTATAGCTATGGTTGTAAAATCACTTACCCAGGATCAGAATTGAATCCATGCCACTAAGTAAATACCAATAATTATCACAGTAACTGGGTAGTTACTGTGATAATTATTGGAGTGGTAGCTGGGTAGCTACCACTCCAATTACCTAATTTATTCTTGTAATATACTGTTATCAGAATAAAGCCCAGTATTCTCTATCAAAATCAAATTGAACGTCATTAAACGTGTCCACATCCATGGAACTCACGAAATCAGGAAAATTTTATGATAGAAAAATTCAAAGATAAAAGAGCACCGGTGGTCTAGTGGGAGTGGGTGGTCTTCCGATCGTAAGGATAAAGGTTCTAACCCGGTCGTGCACCAATACAACTACTGCAAAATGTGGGTATGTGCCAAACGCAAAGTTTGGACTACCCTTAGAGATCCTCAAATAATCTGGAATTCGTACTTAGTACATAAAGATCTAATGTGTTATTTACCATGGCTGGAGATCAAAAAAATTAAGCAATTTCAGTTTTTCAATTGCTGAAAAAGAAATGGGTATAAGAAGAGGATAAAGTTTAAAAATATATTTATGTAGAAATATTTGTGAGCTACCTGATTGATTGAAGTTTTTGGGGTTAACTGTGCGATTTCATTTACCGAATTTTCTTAACCTAGGTTACATACAGTTGTGTTATTAAGAACTGGTTTTCAAACAAATTCCATCGTTTCACATTGTATTGTAATAAAAAACCCAAATAGATAACAATTTATTTAAATTTCAGTAGAACATAGAAAATTTACAGAATTCATAAATATTTTAAAAATTTAAATCAGCAGAGAAAACACGGAATACGATGATTTAACGAGCTGAAAAAAAAGATTAAAACCAGTTGAAAAATATATACATATAGATAGCTAACATTATTGATCGAGTGAGCGAAGCGAACGAAGATCTTAGTTTCAACTTGGGCGATTTGGCATTTTATGTATGTATGTATGTATGTATGTATGTATGTATGTATGTATGTTTGTCTGGCGATAACTTTAGAACCGTTGATCCGATCTGCATGGAATTTGATATGTCGATAGCTTGTACTTGAGAAATTTACTGGTAAGTATATGAGTAAAATCGGATGAAGGGTTTTTGAGATATGGGGTTTTTTGAGGGGGCAAAAATAAAAAAAGTTACATAAAAAAATCAAGTTACATGTCATATGAAAGGGCTTTGTTTGGACATCCCAAAACAATTTTTACTTTTTTTTTGGGACGCTCGGTTTTTGAGATAAAATAATAAAAGTTAAATTATGATAACCAGCGATCCAAGAGCTCCCATTTCTAAGAGTTTCGTTGGCATCAAGGTTTTTCTACTGGTCGGCCAGTTCCTTTGCTTTTTCTTATTTTTTTTTCTTGAAATAAATTAAGGAGGTACTCAGTTCTCATAAAATGGTGACGACGACCAGGTCTGATGATGGAGCCAAGGTCTGTTCAACGGAACTCTTCAATAAATAGGCCAATAGAGTTGAAACTTGGTAACAATACCAAGTTAGTAGGCGGTAGTCAGAAAAAAGTACAAAGATAAGGTTTGGACTTGCCTCTGACTACTACGTACTCAAAGTTTTGATGCGTTCGTCGGGTCGCATCACGAGATCTCAGTTCGGGGCGAACTACTAGTATAGTCTTTTATGTTTTTATTTCTATGTGGTATACCTGCTAACAAATTGGATTTTTAATCTGAAATAAATAAATTGTAAAAAATCTGGAAGATAATGCTTTTAGCAGTAGTTTTTTTATGTGCAATAATTCCGGGTACCCGTTAGTTACCCGGATTCCTGATCGAATGGCGTCGGTCACCCATCTACCCGAAGTCTGTTGTTTTAGGTTTTCTGTATCGTCAGGTTGATTTTGTATAGAGACTCGATAAGGTCCTGTAACCGGCGTCCGAGTCTCCATTCATAAAATACCTGACGATACAGAAAACAATAGTCAGACTTCGGCTACAGGCATAGAAACTCAGAAAGTTTGTAAACTCACCGATACGTACGACTGATATGACAGTTCCATGATCCCCAATCCCATAATCACAACTGGTTTCTGTCAATAAATAATATTTATAAAGAATTAAGGTTTATTAAGTACCTAATGTAACTATATTGTAATGTAAGTTTTATTAAATAATGCGCGAAATATGTAGGATGCGAAAGGATGCGAAAGGACGCGAAAGGATGCGAAAGGATACGAAAAGATGCGAAATGATACGAAAGGATGCGAAAAGATATTGAAAGGATGCGCAATAAAACGAAAGGACGCGAAATCATGTGAAATGGTGCGAAATGGTGCGTAATGATGCGAAATGATGCGAAAGGATGCCTACCTATCGCATTCTATTTTGACTCACACGATACTTAACATGCGTGCGATAACGACCGAAGTCGATATATTTTTTCGTATTTTCTGATATTAAGTCGTAGGTATGATATAAAAATTAGTAACCTGTGCAACCATCATGGAAAACACCACCAGCTGTCTCACCCTGTAGGAGCTGCGCCCTTGGCAGTGTTGCCAGCCGGAAGCATACATCGCAGTTGCTAAGCGGGATGCCTAAAAAAATTTAAGAAAAGATGGATGGACTGTGTGAAAGATGGCATGAGTAAGAAAGGAGTGACTGCTGAGATGACGGCTGATAGAAGAGAGTGGAGGGAAAAAACCTGTTGTGCCGACCCCACATATAGTGGGATAAGGGCAGGAAAATGATGATGATGATGATGTTTTCCGGCCGTTTTTGTATGACTCGTGAGTTCTCAGCAGGCCCTAAAAAGGCGCTGATCGAGTCTGTAAAATAACACAAAACTCAGACTTCGGGTACCGAACACACAGACAGAAAACAGAGTTTAGATTGTCATATAATTTCATATTTTTTTAAGAGTAGTAGAGCTCTTTGTGAAGGGCTCGTCCGGGGAAGTACTACCACACGCCTTTTTTTGCCGCCAAGCAGCGTTGCTGTGTTTTGGTTTGAAGAGTGTGGTTGCCGGTGTAATTACAGGCACATGAGGCTTAGCATCTGTATGCCTCAAGTTGTTAGACGCAGGGCAGTGCATCGTAGGGCACGTTCCTATCGTGCGTGACTTACGAGGCAATGCTTTGGTCATGGTTACCACTTAACATCAGGTGGGCCATCTGCTTGTTCCATCAGCTAATGGTATAAAAAAAACTAAATATCGGTATTTATCGCCTTCTCGCCACAAGTCTGAAAATAAAACATCTTTCGTTTCGCTCGAGTGAGGTTGGTGTGGGTTTTACTTACTTCAACAGTGACGTCACCGGCGTTGCACATGAACAATCCGGTGCCGATCAGGACACCTGTAGCCGTTAGGGCTGTAGCGCCGGCTACCATGAGATTATGCGCCGAATTCTGGAAAATGGGTTTTACTTACTACGTGTAGCAATAGGAGTTGCTAAGGGGACGATGTAAGGATCGGTATTATTTAATTATTACTACTTTTCAAATTAATCACATACTTCTACCATCAGTTTCAAAACTTATCTAAGTTTATGCTATTCCAGGCCACGAACTTTTTACATTCCATGTTTCATCAAAATCAGTCCAATCTTTACGGCGTGGTTGAGGCAAAAATGTCCAAACAGAAACTTTCACTATAATTTTTACAAAATTTACAATTATTTTATTGTAACCATTGTTTTTATTTTTTTTTATTCTTCATTTCTTGTGATATGGGTCTTGTTTGTACAAATTGTGCCTGAAATAAATGACTTTTATTTTTTATTTTATTTTTTATTTATAATAATTCTATTAATATTTTACAAAAAAAAAATAGGGATTGCATGAAATAGAATAGGTAGGTACTTACAATCAACTGAGACATACAAATAACGAGCAATACGATGTTGAATATTATCTGGCCGCTGAACACGCTTCCACATATAGCTTTGCTTTGATTGACACAACTGAAAGTATTCAGACTCTTGAAAATGTCTCTAAAAAGTTCTATAAAATGTGTCAAGAGCTCGAAAGGAGCCTCTTGAGGCGCACTTAAAATCCTTTCACCACATTGTTTCGAAAGAAACTAGTGACACGACAAGAGAGAGAGAGTTGATAGATATTTTAGTTTCGGATCTCAAATTGATACAGTTTTTTCATTCTATAAAATCACAAGGATCACTTGAAGCATCTTATAAACTAGGCGCCCGCGCCGTTCTACGTCACCAGGCCTTGAATAACAAGGAAGAAACTAAGCGGTGTAAAAGGCTTGGTTCCTACTGTTTTATATTTACAAAAACATTGTAATATTTTGCATAGGAAGGTACTACTCAAGATCATTGAGGATATTGAGGGGAAAAATAATACATTTAATAACTTGATTGGAGGACTTACTGCATAGTACTGTTAAACAATTCAATGCCGATTTTGAAAGCTTTTTCATACTTTATTTCCCTATCTCTTTGATCAAGAGATTCTTTGTCGGATATTGTCTCAAGACTGTAGAAATATTTCTGAAGGTCGATGAACTGGTGACTTAGGCTTGTGGTGAGACTGAAGACAACGGCATATACTCCCATCACGCGAATCATCATCGCCCACCAGCAGAGGTTCCAAATGGCTCTAGTGAAATTAGCTAGAATGGAGTCGTTCTCAACATCTGGCCACGCCGTCACTACTGTCGTAAATGTTGTACCTAGAATAATAAGAGTAGTAGAGTTCTTTGAGTGTGGCTCGTCCGGGGAAGTACAACCTCCATGTCTAATTCTGCCGCCAAGCAGCCTTGCTGTGTTTCGGTTTGAAGGGTGTGGATGCCAGTGAAATTACTCGTACATGAGGCTAATCATCCGTCCGTATGCCTCAGACAGCAGAACCTAATTCGAAACTATCTCTGAACGCTAAAGATGAAGCTATTTTATCTCCATATGGGGCTTGTATAGATTAACTCTACCTACATGTGCCATCAGTTTCTGGAACTGGTCTTTTAGTAAGTACTTTTATATAGGCTTTATAGAATTAATAAAATGTAATGGCTACTTTACACACCCTTCAAAATAACCTGCAAAATGGAATCGATAGTATACATGGTCATCGAAAGCACACAGCTGAATATAAAAGCTAAAGAGTACAGCTTTGATTTCTTCACCATCTGCTCTTCCACCTCCGTATCACTAAACACCTTCTTCATCTTCAGTATATCCGACAAAATCTTCTGAATCTTTGATGAGTGATGGGAGAGAATCACGGTGTAGGACCATAACATAGGATGGGAGAGTCCGTACATCAGTAAATCTGATTCCTGCTTCTCGTTCAAATTCTGGTGGATAAAAAACGCTGCCCATTCGAATGCCAAAAAAATGTAGACCATGCCAGCAACAATTTTACTTATCATAATGTAAGTGTTCGTGAATTTTTTGGACATGTTGAGATCCTCAATCCAGAAGTTGGGCATTCCGCAAAAAAATACGATTTTTGAGAGTTTAAAAAAAAACTCTGCAGTTTTATTTAGCAAAGCGAGGTTTGCCATGGTTAGCGGCTCACGAAGGTTTGTCCAATGTACACGTACGATGTTTAAATACCGTACCGTATGACGTGCCAGCCTATAGGTAATTACAAACAATTTCCCCAATCAAAATTATTTCAATTCGCACAAAATTGTGCATAAATTGACGTAATATTGCGACTGGTGGCGGCAGCTCGATTTGTAGTCATTATGAAACCTTGTTAGCCTATTTTCCCTAATCCTTCTTCTTTTGATATTTTTTATTAAGATAAAGATATCCCATAATATGATGAGACAACCGTTCAGGTTCCCAATCAGGATTCATTATAACTAAAATTGCAACAAGCACCTCAAGAAATGTCTAGGTAAATTGTTACGCCAATAAGATTTTTATACGTGTTTATTTAATTCAAATGTTTAAACGTACGTAACCAATATATTCGTATTATTCTCAGCAAGTGAATTTTAGATTTTTTTTATGAGAAAATAAAAGAATCTATAACAAAAAATTGTACCCAGTTAACATGACAAACTTAGCTAAGTAACGATGTATTTTGATTTGTTTCTAGATACATGACACTGACTAGAAATGCATTAAAATAAGCTATGAATCAATGTGGTTATTTTCGGCTAGATTCTTGGTCAAACAATGAAAATAAGGCTCACAAAGCTCAACAATGAAAATAATTAAGGAAAGATCGATACGGTCTGTATTAAAATCTGTACAACGTGTTACTTTTTCTGTTTTAGTTTGTAAGAGGTAAGATGAGATAGCATTCGCCCACAGACGAGTTCGAGTCGGTGCGGTGTACAGACTTCACCGTGACTTGATGATTTTTGTAAATAGCTTTGAATAACATTTTGAAGAGATAATATTTAAATATTTTATATCATTAAATGATGTCACCAGTGTGTTGTTGTCGTCAGCACTGCAGAGTCTAATCGTGCTATTTTTTAACAGCACTGTCCTAGGCATGTAGGTACCAAAATAATTTTATACGCCTGTATTGGTAGGATTTTAGTGAGACTATTATTTTTATAAAGGCATTTATTACCATGTTTGTACTTAAAATTCTGAAATAGAATATTTGATTTGATTTGTAAGTACTACCCGTGGTCGTGGCGCATGCAACTGTGCCGAAATATCGGGAAACAATCAAACTCACAAATCATGGCAAATATTCAGTTTTTAATAAAAATAAGAACTTATTATCGTGTCGATGCTTAGGCTAGGTTATCTTAGAGTAATAGTGGCCACCTCAACAGCTGGCAACTAAAATATATCATGTTATGCTAGTCGGTCCTAATTGTGCTGTCCGTGGTCGTCGAGAATGGCGCTTGCTCCGCGTTCAGCAACCATCATGATAGAGCCCTGGGGATTGCCCGTCACAGAGGTAGGCATTGCTGACGCGTCTATAACTCGTAGATCTGTAACAAATACATCGAAAATAAAAATATATGATTGGTCAGAAATCCGAAAAGGTGGCAAGAAACAACTGACTCACAGGACAAAGGAAGCCTATGCCCAGTGGTTGATACCGGGCTGAGATCAGTTTTGATTTAGTAATACAGATAACTATACGGGTTTAAAGTGCATTTCCACCGCCGTCGGGTTGTCGGGCGGGAGTCAAGACGGCCAATGCAACTACATATTTGAAATTCACATCTTGGAGTTGATAAATAATCAAACTAACTGTAAATAACCTGCTTTTCATTCTCGGCTCATTTCATCAAACACAGATGAAAAGGTAACTGCTCAAGGTTAGGAAGTCATTATTTTTTTATATTACTTTCTGATTGACCAGGAGATGGCCCAAATGGTAAATGATAAACATCAATCATTTCAGTTCATTAATTGCATCATCGTACTTACTTTTAATGTTGTAGACTCTTAAGAAAGGGTCGACGACGCTTCCCATGGCAGCGGTGCCGAGTTGGTGGTTCTGCGGATCCGTATTATATCTGATGATACACTCCATCCAGTCCTCGGACCACTGCTCGTTCAGGTCATCGCAGGGGCCTGTGTGCTCTGAATCCAGACTTACCTGGTACTTTTCTTGCAGGGTCTGGGAAAATTAAGAAATAGGATCAAGTCCAAGAGTTAGGTACACGAACAGCATTTTTTAATCCTGCTTTGGTTTGTCTGTCTGGTTATCAATGGCCTTGTAAATTCGAAACGAAATTACGGTGTATGTAAGAACGCTGCTGCCTGAACTAAAAGTCTTTCTTGCCTAACTCTGGAAGAATCTGTGCAGCTGTGGCGTTTAGCAAAGCATTGTCTCGCAAGTAACGCACGATATGAACGTGCCTTACGATACATTCACTTGAGGTGTGTATAGATGTTAAACCTCATGTGCCTGTCACTTCACCGGAAACCAAAACCTTCAAACCGAAACTTTATTAAGCAATGCTTGACGGCAGAAATACAAAACTCTGAACACTACTCTACTGCCCGTCGGACTAGTCTCAGACCCACTGATTATCCGAATAAATTGGTATTAAATCGTACCGGACTATTGAATATCTTCTGAAGCACTCTCAGCGTCTCTTTAACGACGACCATGTCTTCGGGGTGGGAGAAGTAGTTGGCCTCCAAGATCGGCGGGCTCAGGGGGTCACTGGAGTTCAGGGTCAGGTAGCCCACACTCTTGGCTAGGAGGTACACTCCGTTGGCTCTGTAAATAGTTTGAAGAAATTACCAACTCGAGAGGGCTCGGAATCGTTCTTCCTGGAAATGTGTAGGGGAGGCCTAAGACCAGAAGTGGACTTTTATCAGGATGATGATGATGACCTAAGATATTTCTGCACAAATGGCACACGCCTAAGCCATGCTTAATTACCTGAAACATGCGACATCGAAAGTGAAAAGCTACTAACGTGACATTCAATCCCTTGTCGGGGCAGTCAGTGACGGGCTCTCCTGGCTGACCGGTGTGGGAGCACTCGGCGTAGAAGCCGTTAAAGAAGAATTGCATGTCTGGCTGCTCACGCGATTGGTTTGCCAAACTGGAGTACAGAAGACCGGTAAGCTGGAAAATATATTCAATTAAATATCATCGTCATCCACAGCCTACTCAACCTACCCTAGATATCGGCTGGAATTCTACACAATCTTGTGCTATCCATCTACGGCCTACGACGCTGACAATGCCATCGACACATCTTGGCTACTGGACGTCAACGCTTCTCTTGCCAGTCTTTAGTTTGTCTTCTTGTATTGTCACTGATTCTTTTGAAACAGTGTGGTGAAATGATTTTAAGTGCGCCTTAAAGAGGCTCCTTTGGAGCACTTCAGACAAGTTTTAAATTTTTAGGTTCTACGACAGTCCTAGCTAGGTAACAAAAGATAACAGTGTGGTGACTTTGACAAAAACTTGCATCACATTTCGTCACCACATCTTAGTATCAATCAATAATTCTAAAATAATAGCCACTAACTAATGGACCGATGACATCGTAAAGATTGAAGTCTCTAAATCATTCTACCAGGAATTGAATAGGACGAGTCTATTTACAAATATGATCAAGACTGTAGCATCCACTATCTCCATCTCATCTACCTACTTACCACCCAATTATTTTTTCTTTCTTTTATCCAGTCCAAGCATTCTATCTGGCACATACTCTGCCACATACACATTAAAATCCTGTCCATCGAAAGGTTGTTTGGAAGAGATCGCGATAAGACCGCCCATTGTACTTCGCTGTAGATTACATTAATTCTTATAACGTTATGTTATTTTCTTGTGGTGTACAATAAAGAGTTTTCCATATCTGAGACACGTCACGTGTGATGGAGGTACATACCTAATGCTATTGTAATAGGTTAAAAGCGAAATAACGACTCAATATCAGATCTATCCTATCTACGTGAAGTGAAGCGAGATCCCTCCACTTCACGTCTGTAGTCACCATATCTTTCGTCACTTTTTTAAATACACGAAGTCATGTTGTTTTCTAATCTTCTAGACGCGGTATATCAATTCAGCAGGTACATTACCGGAAATTTACTACAGATATAAAATAAATCAATCATTTTAATCGACGCATTACACTGACACTATCTAAACCTAATCTAAGTAGATAGGTACCCATTTAAATATGACTCCATAATGAGAAGACAGTTCTTTATCACATCTCTATCTCTATCTTCTATAAATATAATACTATACTATAAGAATTAAAGTACTGACTGACTGACTGACATATAGACACGTACAGCCTAAACCGCTGGTCCTAGAGACTTGAAATTTGAGGAGTACATAGGTCTTAAGACGTAGAGGTGTACTAAGGGTGTAAAATTAGTTGAAAACGTTTGTATGAAAAATTGTATTCCTTGACCTACAAACTTGGAACTTGGAGTACGTGTACTGTACTCCAAGGCTAATAAATAGGAAATAATTTTTGTTTTTTATAAAACTTCCCTTAATAAGTGTGCTAAAGGATGATTAACTTCAAACTAAAATTAAATGTGTTCTGTGGAAAAATAACAAAAAGACAGTTTCTGATTTTGAAAACAACCCCTAAACCCCTCCTTCATTGCACTCATGTAAAAAGGATACAACGAGGCGTCAATGTTTGCAGGGGACATTCTAAAAACGGGAATCTTGAGTTGGTACAAAGAGATCTGAGGGTATCTACCGAGCCTGGGGATCAAAGTCGTGAAGCTGCCTCGTTTCGTTTGTTTTTGGGGTAAAAACTAGAAAACAATTAAGTAGGTACATATTTTCCGTGTAAGGTTGTCATGTATTTGTCATGTTTGTGCTAAGCTCAGTACCTACATACCTAATGTAGGTAATCTACGCCTATAGGTATCTCTTATACCAACGCAGGTATTTAAAATCCTACCCTACTAATATACAAATCAATGCGAATGTTTGGATGTTTGTGGCTAAATCACAGCTCACCACTTCAGTGCGTGCGAAGCCGCGGGCAGTCGCTAGTTATACATAAATATACGTTTAGCGGATTAACTCCTACAACCGCTGCGTAGTTTGTTTAATACCGTATACCACTATTTACCATTTACTGTTTGTAACCAGATAAGTCAGTATCTTTTAAAAACAATTACTTACAATATTTTAAGGAAAGTTTTTTATTTAATATACATAATTAAAGGACTTTTGTCTGTTTGCTTTGTTAAAAAAAACTGTGCATCTATGGCGTAATAAAGTCTTTCTGTTTTCTTTGTTAATTAAACTTCTGAGCATTTAAGGCTACTAGCAAATTATCATTTCCACTATCTGAGAGTTCGTTAATCATGTTTAGCTGCTCATTTTCTAATGCTTATTGTGCAAGACGTTAATCGAGATTATAAAATGATTCCTGGACGTTGTTATTTCCTCCCGTCCCATATCTATTAATCTCTCATTTATTGTATTCGGTAACAAAAATAATGTTCAAATTTATGTACCATAAACTATTCCCAATGAAACGGCACATATAAATATACCTATTTACATTTTATAGAGGTGAAGTCCGAATAAACAGAAAGGAAAAGGAAAAACTGGACGTTTTTACTAAAGATAAAAATCATCTTCAGTTTTGTTTGACAAAGAACTGACCTGAGTTAGTCCAGTGCTGCTCAAAGGACCCTGCCTCGTAAGCAGGTACTCCGCAGTATTAGCCCAGTCCAGAACCCTGGTATCGTTGACCGCTGTCAGTATGAAGTGGAGGGTGGCTCCAATGTGGTTTACTAAATTCTGACCGACAGGCAGATCCTCAATCACATCGATGTTATGCTCTTGCAGTGTTTCCTTGGGTCCAATTCCAGAGAGGAGGAGGATTTGGGGAGTGTTTATTGCTCCTGCACTCAATATCACCTGGAAAAACCATGATAACCGTGATTCCTACTTCTCAGAATCGAATAGAGATGGTGTAAAGCTACTGATTGTTGTAATGAAGGCCAATTAAATATAAATATTGGTGGACTTTCCACACAGCACTATCTAGCCCCAAACTAAGCCAAAGCTTGTAATATGGGAACCAGATAGCTGATATAATACATATATACTTTTTTTTTGTAAATACATACTTATAATATTATATAACACCCAGATAGAGAACAAACATCTATGTTCATCACACAAATGTTTGTTCTCGGTGGAGATCGAACCCACGGCCTACGGCGCAGAAGGCAGAGCTACTACCAACTGAGCTGTGAAGGCTGTCATTAACTTATGATCGTGACTATTACTAAGCCATACGAATCTCGAATCTCTACGATAAGGGTTCGCCTGTAAAATCTTCGAAGGCTACTAAAAATGTATAATCTCTTTAAGTTAGTTTTTTTTTTTTTTAACTCTCGCGATCATACCACGTGGTTGACCGCGACCACGGCTATTGCAACATAGCCGAAACGTCGGGAAAATTATAAAGGTAAACGCGATAAATACCCGTGTAATACTCTTTAAGATAAATATTGTAAATTGTGTAAACTGTGGTTCCTTTAGGTGTTAGTACATATAAGCTCAGGACCGAAGTAAATTATGTATGTATCTAGTTTAAAATTCTGTGTATTATTTCTTGTCAATCCAATAATCGATCATAATGCTCGTTCACTTTCTTGCATTTTATACTTTTGTACTGACCTCTTTTCTCGCGTAAACAATGCGAGTTTCGCCGTTTTCGTTAATAAACTCCACGCCTTTAGCTTGTTTGTCCTCCAAGATCACCCTGGTGACATGGGCATTCAGGAGAACGTCCAGATTTGACTTCGGCTCAAGGTACGCCCTGGCTGTGGTGTACCGTTGGCCTTTGCTAGAAGACATTTAATTTTCGTATCGTCTAAAATTAAATATTAAAGCTAGAAGATTTAAGAAACTCTTTCTTTCTCGACTATTGGTTACCCAAACTGTCTTGCAATGTCTGTGATCTAGCTTATATCAATCTTTCCATAACTCCATACGTCATAAAAAAATGTTAATTGCACCAAACAAAGTATAAAGGCAAAACTGTGCTAGATAGCACGGAGAATCATCTCAATTTCAATGGCAAGCTTTTTAGGACGTAGGTACATCTAAGGATGGACTTACTCGTTAAAAGTCTGTGCGATGTTGAAGCCAGTGGGTGTTCTCGGATCGTTCATGTCGCTGATGATGTCGAAGCCGGTTTCGTTGATGGCGTTCATCAGCTCATACAACGCTGAAGGCTGGTAGTTGAACTATTCAAGATAAAAATAAGTATTAGTTGATGCATCAATCATTCGTTGTTAATGTAAGTGTTGAGCACCGCTGGTGTAAACGAACTGAGAGGATGCTAGTGTCAGCACTCCGCACGTTCGGAAAATCTAGAAAATGTTTAACCCATACGTAATACACGTATTAAAGGGACTTCTAATTTAGCGCAGAGTGTGTTGAACTATCTTGTTCTGATTTGTCGCCATGCGCTAGGTCAATGACCAGATTATGGTGTGAAGATTGTAGAAATCAAAAGAAAACAAAAACTGAAGCAAGCGATTGGCTACGCAAAGAGCTTATCTTCATTATTACACCGCGTAGCAAGTCGTAGCACCCGTGGCGTAGCACATCGGCTACAAGTTTATACATTATCTCATACTTTTTTTTACTAGGGCTAGTTTTATTTTAGATAGGTTTTTTTTTGTTATTAACGTTTTTGGTACCAAGATCGGTAGCTGTAAATAGCGACACAGTTTTAACTACTGCGATTTTCAGTCGTCAATTTTTAGAATATGTGTACCGCCTTGATAACCTGTTTAAATAAATAAATTAAATTTTAAGGAGTCTAAACTAAAACAGGAGAGACAGAGACTGCTATTTTATAGTGTACACACATTTTTTATGGAAATAAATGATTTTGTGTATTTTTGTATTTTGTAATAATAATTATAACAAAATAATAATAACAATAAGCTGCGATGTGGTTTTAATTTTAACTCAGTGATCTATCTTCCCTAAAAGGGACGTGTGTAAAGGAAATTTGGTAGGTTTCTTTATATGAAATTATACGGGTATTATCCCTTTCTGTACCCATCTCTGTTTGTTGGTGGTGCGGTGGGACTAAATACGCTCGAGCTTCGACGCAAATGTGCTCTAATGACCCACTACTTCCTAATATTACAGGATAGTATTGATAACCCGTCTACTCTGACTCAGTGTGCACTTTTTTCGAACATACATAAAAAAAATTCGTATATGTACTGACAGGGTAAAGTCATTACATTTATTTCTTTAAACTTGTTTCGTAACGATTCTCTGGGACCCATGTTATAAATTGCACGAACAGCCCTCTTCTGCAGCACAAATATGGTGTAAATATGTATAATAGGCAGAAATAGGCATGGATAGTACTTCAAATTAATAAATGCCTTTTGACTTTGACTTTGAATAGGTATAAATTAGTAAAATAAATGTAGGAAATAAAATAACACAGAAAAGATTAAAATTAATAGCTCTATCTTTCCTCACGGAAATATAGATAAAAATATATGCTTTGTAGATTTTTAATCAGTATTTTAGAGTGCTATACGTATATCCTCTATATATCAGGATGATGATAATAATGATGTGCAAATTTTGCGTCTGGCTGGTATAATGGTGATCCATAGGTCATGATAATCTGAACATTTAACACTATCTGATCATTTTAAGAAATCCATCGAACACTATTTTTGTCTTTATTGGCATTTTTACGGTTTTTTCAAGGCATACAAATATCTCTTTAAAACTTATGATTTTTCCCAACCAACAATTATAATGTAAAAACTGGTAAAAACAGTTACGAAGTAAAACTCATATTGTCATCTTGTTAATCGACTTCAAATAAAGAAGGTTCGTTTAGTTTTTTTATTGCAAAATATATAATTATAATACATATTTCCTTACATGTTGCACCGGCATGGGACCGGAACCGGAATGGTACTTCTCGCTCACAACAGATCCGATCTGTCGGTTGCCTTCCGTCCTGTCGAAGTACTTCACATTCTCTTCCCAGCTCCAGCCCTCAGCCCCCGCATTCACCCAGTCCTCGAAATCTGCACGATGCCCACGGTGATACATCATGCCATTTAGAACGCTGGTTCCACCTGGACAAACAAACAATCTTAAACACTGAATGTCAGATATCATCATTCCGTGACACTGCGAAATACAGCAATTCCTGTTAATCTAAACGAATATTAAGCGAAGCGAACGAATATCTTACAATCAACTTGGGCCTACAAATCTAGGAAATTGGTAGGTAGGTCTACGAAATGTTTAAAAAATAAATGTCCACCCGTGCGAAGCCGGGACAGGCAGCTAGTTAATTATACATATAATTGTAAGGTATTTATTATATGGGTCTGTATTTATATAACTGTGTTGCCTGCAATAAAGTCATACTATAATTATTATCATCAGAGGTTCATTGGTCTTTCTCCACTTCCATGGAGGACTTCCAGGATAAACGAATTTGGGCCTTCTCCACAGAGCAAGTCGGTGAATGACACCGACTTGCTCTGTGAACCTTCACAATACCGCCGGGGAGGGGAATCTTACGCTTTCGCCTTAGTAGTTCTTTAGTCTTTCGTTCGTGGTCGAGATTTAAGACGTTTCAAAATGATTCTTGAGATTCAACTGAATAACTTACCTTTTGACTTTGACTTGTGTGACTCAGTAGTACAAAAAACTGGGTATTCGACTTACCAAGAACTTTTCCCCTAGGCCAGGAGCAGCCCTTGTCCCCTTGATTGAGACAGTAGTCACCCGGCACCGTGCGGTAATCCCAATCCACCTTATCATTCGACCAGAAGGTTCTGTAGAAGGCCGGTACTTTAGCTCCTATGGGTTCCTTATCACCTGCTTCTGTCAATAGAACCTAGAAAATAATAAAAGTTGTAGAGTGAACAAACATTTATTTTATTGGTAAAGTGGTCACGCACAATAGGTTCGTCAGCTGTGCTCGACAAACAAGAAACGCCGATTCATCCAAGTTGCATCAGATTTCTTTGAATGAGTCACAGGACATACATCATATTATATTAAAAACAACGAATATCACAAACTCACAGTGAAATTTCCATTTTCAGCCAACCTTGCCGCTACAATAGATCCTGCTGACCCTGCACCGACGACTATGAAATCGTAAACTTCATCAGGCGTCTCCGCAGAGACAATTCTCCTGCAGGGCTCCGCAATGTCGCAGCGCCCCCAGAGGAAGCTCTGCAGTAGGGTCATGAAGAGAATAGTTCCACCGCATATCGGCGAGTTCTCTATCGAAATTCCTTCGGGAACAATTGGACACCCGCATTCCTAAAGAAGATACATACTTAAATGCCTTTTACAAACAAACCTTCACAGCTCAGTTGGTAGTAGATCTGCTTTCTGCGCCGTAGGCCGTGGGTTCGATCCCCACACAGAACAAACACTTGTGTGATGAACATAGATGTTTGTTCTTTGTCTGGGTGTTAATATATAATAAGTATGTATTTACAAAAAAAGTATATTATTCCGATATATATTCCGATTCCCATATTACAAGCTTTGGCTTAGTTTGGGGCTGTGCTGTGTGGAAAGCCCACCAAAATTTATTTATTATTACTATTAAACCCATAAAATTTTAGGCAATATTAAAAGTTATTTTTTTATTTATTGAATTACCATCACCACTTCCAACCATATTTTTTTTCTAAGTTGATAATTATATTAAACACTTTTCTGAAAATGTGTACCTAGATATAATAACACAAAATGAGCACTTACTTCTGCAGCTAATATCATTTTGGTATTTTCGCTGTACTTGGTCCAGTGAATGAATGCCTAAAAATAATTTTAAAATAGTTAATAAATTAAGGCGGGTAGCTAGTGGTTACGCCTGATTCGAACGAATAGACACTGTTTCGTTCTTCAATTTATATAGGTCGGTAAGTTGCTAAAAATGTGATAGGTAAATGATAAGGTAGCGTAAGTAGCAACGTGACACAGGAACTTCTGAAAAAATTTAAATAAATAGCGTCATAATAGGGTAGCTAAATAGGTTACTATTTAAATGTTATTATTTCTCTTTAATTTCAAATTACGTGTATTAGTAAAAACTGAGTCACAGCTCCACACTCAATAACAGGGTGGATTTTTGAGACGGGGCAGTAAGCGCAGGTACCAGAACCGTTATAGTTACAAAACGTTCCTAGGAGACCATCCATACTTTTTGTGATACTCTAGACTGAATTCACAGATTTTGAAAAAAATGTACAGTCAGCGAAAAAAATTCTAAAATACCAACACAAAAAAGTTTAGTCAAAGTCAAAGTCAAAATTCAATAAAATCACAAGGATCATTTTGAAACTTCTTAAAGCTAGGTGACTCTAGGTGCCAGTTCCACGCGACCAAAGCCTAGAAGAACAGGCAACAAACTTACGGCTTGGTTCCTACCGCTCTTTTGTATAACTGAAGAAACAGCAGAGAAAATTCTAGATTATTAGTCATCAATTTGTGAACGTCTTGTTAAAAAATGTTTTCAAATCGCGAAGGTTTGAACTTAATTGAAGCGTCTTGAAAGTTTATTTTATTTATGCTACTTGCTGCTTTTTTTTTGTCGTGTCCCTTATTTCTTCCGAAACGGTGTGGTGAAAGGATTTTAAGTGCGCCTCCTTGCTGCTTGAACAAGCAGATGGCCTACATTATGTGTTAAGTGGTAACCATCCCCTATAACAAAGCATTGGAAAGGAAAGGCATTATAGGAATGTGCCCTTCGATGCACTGCCCTGCATCCATCAACTTGAGGTACCTATACAGATGTTAAGCCTCATGTGCCTGTAATCACACCGGCAACCACACTCTTCAAACCGACACACGCAACGTTGCTTAGCGCCAGTAAAAGGCATACTGATAGTACTTATTCGGATGAGCCCTTCACAACGAGCTCTACTAGGTACTCTTAAAACAAACAAAAGGCAAACAATAAACAATAGGCAGGTACAGCATCATCTATCTACTGCCAAGAAACAACAAATCAGGATAATTCTGTTTTATTTTATTTTATTTTAACAATTTTGGGAAAACTCTCCGATCATCACTATTATCACCTCACTTGGTACATAGGTATATTTAATTTTGTGTAACAATTTTTTTTTATTCCCTTTGCAAACCATTTAAAAATCATCACATCATTTTTCGAAAATGAGTTTAGTGATTTTATATCTTTCAACATGTCAAAACGTGTCTTCGCCATAAGCGTCCGGAATATAAATATAAATACATTTCGAGATACGGGTAAATAAGTGTAAAGTGCAGTGCCTTCATAATTTACAACTTATAAGTAAAACTTATTTCTGTGAATAAATATCTTGTATATCGAAAGGGTTTGGTTTTTACATCCCAGAATTTTTTTTATTTTTATTGTAAGACTTATAGATATAAGTTAATATATTGGTAAATATAGCCTCTTTGTATGGAGATTCGATAAGCGCCATTATCATGAGCTGAGAACTCATGAGAACTCACATACAAAAAAATAACCTGAAGGTATATATTGCGTCAGAGAATCGCAATTTAAAGAACTTTTTGAAAGTGTATAGAAACAGATGGTAACGAAATTGACTGTTAATTTTGCATAAGTAAACAATATATTTGCTGTGTCTGGGTTCTTGAAGCCGGGAGGAATATATATATTTTTTAAGATGGTTTACCTACCTATTCTTTACTAAATGATTCGGATCAGCCTGCCATGCCAGCACTCTAAAAGTAGTAGAGCTCTTTGTGTATAGTTCTTCCGGGGAAGTACTACCACGCCTTTTTTTGCCGCCAAGCAGCGTTGCTGTGTTTCGGTTTGAAGAATATGCAGCTCAACTTTCCAATATGTGAGCACAGCTAGGAGGCTGAAATTTTTGTCACACGTAGGTCTACACATAAGAAGCCTACATCTGAAATCGTTTTACACGGAAACAGCTAGTTTTCGAGTTTTTTTTTTAATTCTAATTTTGCCCTACAAAATGCAACTATCACGAGATTTTTGATCATTTGACAGTGACATTGGATTTTTGGCACCGGCGTGTTCTATATGTGTCTGTGTCGGTGTCACAGAACCTGCACAGAGCACCCCGACTTGAGTAGGTTAGGTTCGAAATGTGTGACAGAACCAACACATAGAGACTCCCCTCTCCCTCCCCGACTCCACGTAGTCTAGGTCCACCTACCCCTAGAGTGTATATAAAAATCGAGAAGCTAGAAGCTCGCGTGGAGGTCCTGGGTGGAGCAAGCCCACGAAGCCGAGTGCAGCGAAGGGGGGAGGTGGCAAGCGACGCAAGCCGGTGACCTCCGAAACGGAGCGAAGGTTGAGCGAGAGAAGCGACGCTCAGGGGCGACCCCGCGAGAGTTCTGGCTGAGCCATTCCAGAGTCAAACACGGGGCACCCCAACTTGAGTAGTTTAGGTTCGAAATGAGTCGCAAAACCGACACAGAAAACAAGTAAAATAGTTAGGTTTTAATTTTACAAATAAATAAAAACGATACATCTCAGATATCTAGACATCTAAAATAAGCGACAGCTATAACGAGAATAAACTTACGTATTGCATCATCATAGCATCATCGTAATTGTTAGCAAATTGCTTTACTTACTCCGAATTAACTGCACCTAACCGAACTTTGTTTCATTGTGAACTGCACCGGACTGTGCCAGAATGTCAAGAGAATTAGGCTAGCAGAAGCCACCGCCATGATAAAGCAATACGTAAACAGATGTCGGAAATGAGTGTACTTAGTTGGTTATTTCAAAGTAGGTAAGTATCATATGCAGAAATTTATAGACATATATATATTGGCATTATTTATAACAATTCCGAATACGATTTCAGGTATATATCAGTTTCATTATTTATCGTTCTATCAAAATACTTTAAATATGAAATACACAAATCTAGACGCCATTTAAATTGAAATACTCTTGACAATTTCTTAACTTATTTTAGCTAAAGGTATAAAATCACACAATTTACCTTCTTCCAAAATATTATTCAATTAAACTGACGTAGGTAATACATCAAATTCACAGATTTAAAGATGTTTATATAAATTGTATATAATTTATATAAAAATATTTATAAATATAATTTAGTAATAATATTCATGACAATTTCCAAGATTATTTTAGGTAGGTACGTAAATTAATACATAATTAGCATTAGGTACTTATTACATAACTAGTGGCTTCCCGCGGCTTCGCACGCGTTGAATTGGTGAGCCGTGATTGAGCCACAAACATCCAAACATCGTAACTTTCGCATTGATTGTATATTATTAGGGTAGGATTTTTAATACCTACGTAGGTATAAGAGATACCTATAGGTGTACATTACCCATAATAGGTAGGTAGGTATAGGTACTGAGTTTAGCACAAATATGACAAATACATATAACAAAGACAACCTTACACGGAAAGCTTGTTCCTAGTTTCTACCCCAAAAACAAACGAAACGAAACAGCTTCACGACTTTGATCCCCAGGCACGGTAGATACCCTCAGATCTCTTCGTGCCAACTCGAGATTCCCGTTTTTAGAATGTCCCTTACAAACATTGACGCCTCGTTGTATCCTTTTTACTCGATCGCAACGTAGGAGGGTAACGTTTTAGGAGTTGTTTTCGAAAATCAAACTTTCGAAAGTCTTTTTGTTATTTATCCACAGAATATAATTATTTTCTTTTAGTTTGAAGTTAATATCACTACGCGTTCAAAATCGCAATCGCACTATGCATAAAAAATCTGCTATGCTAACTTTTACAGTCATTTGCACCCTTTGCAAGGGTCATTATCAAAAGTTAAAAGCGTCATTCTTAATTATTTTTGTTTCTTAGTATATTTACCTCAAGTTTTAAGTCAATCGCACTACGCGTTAAAAAACTCCCATACAAACTTGGCATCCCTTATTATTTATTTGCGCACTTATCAAGGGTAGTATAAAAAAACTAAAAATGCTTTTGCAAATTTTTAGCCTTGGAGTACATCTACTTCAAGTTTCAAGTATGTAGATTCAGGGAATACAATTTCTCATACCAACGTTTTCAACTCTTTTTACACCCTTAGGGGTTGAATTTCCTAGAATCCTTTCTTAGTACACCTCTACGCTATAAGACCTATGTACTCTTCAAATTTCAAGTCTCTAAGACCACCGGTCAAAAAACTCCCATACAAAATTTTACATCCCTTTGCACACTTATTAAGGGTATTTTTAAAATACGAAAAATGCATTTCCTATTTTTTTGCCTTAAAGTACATGTACTCCAAGTTTCAAGTTTGTAGGTTCAAGGAATGCTATTTTTCATGCAAACGTTTTCAACCCTTTTACACCCTTAGGGGTTGAATTTCCAAAAATCCGTTCTTAGTACACCTCTACGCTATAAGACCTATGTACTCTTCAAATTTCAAGTCTCTAGGACCAGCGGTCAAAAAACTCCC
Source organism: Chloroclysta siterata (assembly GCA_932294275.1). Classification (NCBI taxonomy): domain Eukaryota; kingdom Metazoa; phylum Arthropoda; class Insecta; order Lepidoptera; family Geometridae; genus Chloroclysta; species Chloroclysta siterata. Next base: position 9,488,666 of record OW028595.1, read on the forward strand.
ATACAAATTTTACATCCCTTTGCACACTTATTAAGGGTAGTTTTAAAATACGAAAAATGCATTTCGTATTTTTTTGTCTTAAAGTACATGTACTCCAAGTTTCAAGTTTGTAGGTTCAAGGAATGCTATTTATCATGCAAACGTTTTCAACCCTTTTACACCCTTAGGGGTTGAATTTCCAAAAATCCGTTCTTAGTACACCTCTACGCCATAAGACCTATGTACTCTTCAAATTTCAAGTCTCTAGGACCAGCGGTTAAAAAACTCCCATACAAAGTTTGACATCCCTTTGCACAATTATTAAGGGTAGTTTAAAAAAACTTAAAATGCCTATCCTAATTTTTAGCTTTGAAGTACATCTACTTCAAGTTTCAAGTTTGTAGATTCAAGGAATACAATTTTTCATACCAACGTTTTCAACCCTTTATACATCCTTAGGGGTTGAATTTCCAAAAATCCCTTCTTAATACACCTCTACGCCATAAGACCTATATACTCTTCAAATTTCAAGTCTCTAGGACCAGCGGTCAATAACCTCCCATACAAACTTTTACATCCCTTTGCACACTTATTAACGGTGGTTCTAAAAAACTAAAAATGCCTTTCCTAGTTTTTGCCTTGGAGTATCAAGTTTGTAGGTTCAAGGAATACAATTTTTCATGCAAACGTTTTCAACCCTTTTACACTCTTAGGGGTTGAATTTCCAAAAACCTCTTCTTAGTACAACTCTACGCCATAAGACCTATGTACTCTTCAAATTTCAAGTCTCTAGGACCAGCGGTCAAAAAACTCCCATACAGACTTTTACATCCCTTTGCACGCTTATTAAGGGTAGTTCTAAAAAACTAAAAATGCCTTTCCTATTTTTTGCCTTGGAGTACATGTACTCCTAGTTTCAAGTTTGTAGGTTCAAGGAATACTATTTTTCATGCAAACGTTTTCAACCCTTTAACACCCTTAGGGGTTGAATTTCCAAAAACCTCTTCTTAGTAAATTTCAAGTCTCTAGGACCAGCGGTCAAAAAACTCCCATACATACTTTTACATCCCTTAGCACACTTATTAAGGGTAGTTTTAAAAAACTAAAAATGTATTTCCTATTTTTTTGTCTTGAAGTATATGTACTCCAAGTTTCAAGTTTGTAGGTTCAAGGAATACAATTTTTCATACAAACGTTTTCATCCCTTTTTACACCCCTAGGGGTTGAATTTCCAAAAATCCCTTCTTAGTACACCTTTACGCCATAAGACCTATGTACTCTTCAAATTTCAAGTCTCTAGGACCAGCGGTCAAAAAACTCCCATACATACTTTTACATCCCTTAGCACACTTATTAAGGGTAGTTTTAGAAAACTAAAAATGTATTTCCTATTTTTTTGTCTAGAAGTATATGTACTCCAAGTTTCAAGTTTGTAGGTTCAAGGAATACAAATTTTCATACAAACGTTTTCATCCCTTTTTAAACCCTTAGGGGTTGAATTTCCAAAAATCCCTTCTTAGTACACCTCTACGCCATAAGACCTATGTACTCTTCAAATTTCAAGTCTCTAGGACCAGCGGTCAAAAAACTCCCATACATACTTTTACATCCCTTAGCACACTTATTAAGGGTAGTTTTAAAAAACTAAAAATGTATTTCCTATTTTTTTGTCTTGAAGTATATGTACTCCAAGTTTCAAGTTTGTAGGTTCAAGGAATACAATTTTTCATACAAACGTTTTCATCCCTTTTTACACCCTTAGGGGTTGAATTTCCAAAAATCCCTTCTTAGTACACCTCTACGCCATAAGACCTATGTACTCCTCAAATTTCAAGTCTCTAGGACCAGCGGTTTAGGCTGTGCGTTGTCTATATGTCAGTCAGTCAGTCAGTCAGTCAGGACTTTGATTCTTATAGTATTAGAGATTTACAATACCCTATTCTAATAACAGCATTTAAGAACAAGGGAGGCTTTAGAATCAAAATCAGAAAAATCTTTATTGTAAACTGTAAGAGCACCAGTGGTCTATTGGGAATAGCCCCGCCTTCTGAACATAAGGTCGTGGGTTCGAATTCGGTCGTGCCGTACCAATGGATTTTTCTCTTCGAAAAATGTATGTGTGCAATGCTATTGCTCTCAAACGGTGAATGAAAACATCGTGAAGAAACCTGTTAGTATTCTAATCGCGGTATTCGCGGTATCGCAGTATTCTATCTAATAGCGGCGATGGGCTTGCCACCTGTCACGTTTGGAATACCAACTACTGCAAAATGTGGGTATGTACCAAAACCAAATGTCTTATTTGGACGTACTTCTGACTACTCCCCTTAGACATCCTCAAAGAATCTTGAGTTAGTACTTGGTACTAAGAGATCTTAGGGGATATCTACCGTGCCTGGGGATAGAAGTAATTTCAATGGATTTCTTCAGGCTGATTATCATGATCATAATAATGATGATACATAATTAAAATATATTAATTAACCTTGTTGGTGATTTATCACACCTATCATTATAATAATTAATCCTAATATCTTTATACAAATTCATGCATAATAATAATAATCCTTTTATCTATTGTTATTGTCCCTAACTTATTTTTTATTTTCATGATAATTAATTGGCTGGCCGCAAAGTAGTGCTATTCCGTAAAAAACAAAATCTCCAGTAACACCTAGTGGTTCCGCGATCACTTTGGTCACGAGCTTTGCCTCGAATTGTGTTGCTGTCGGAAGTGCTATTCTCTCAACAACAACACTCACCCAAGTGAGTCCCGGAATCCGCAGTAAGTTTTCAATTTGGCATTCTGCAATACATTCACCCATCACCAGCGCCACCCGGTAAATGGGCAATTCGTCCCTCGCATTTTTGAAGTTTGTCATTTATTGGTTGCATTTCGGCCATGACGTCAGTAAGCAAAAACTCTTGGTAGCATTTCGTCCCTCCTTTAATTTCAACAGACGAGCTAAACTTTTAGACACGGCAAAGGGCAACCACTGATTGTCATTAATATCACTCTTTATTGATCGAGTGAGCGAAGCGAACGAAGATCTTAGTTTCAACTTGGGCAATTTGGCATTTTATGTATGTATGTATGTATATATGTTTGTCTGGCCATAACTTTCGAACCGTTGATCCGATCTGCATGAAATTTAATAAGTCGATAGCCGATACTTGAGAAATTTACTGGTAAGTATTTGAGTAAAATCGGATGAAAAGTTATTAAGATATGGGGTTTATTAAGGGGCCAAAAATAAAAAAGTTACATAAAAAAATCAAGTTACATGTCATATGTAAGGGCTTTCTTTGTACATTCCAAAACAATTTTTACTTGTTTTCTGGGACGCTTAGTTTTTGAGATACAACAAAAAAGTTAAATTAAGATAACCAACGATCCAAGAGCTCTCATCTCTAGGAATTTCGTTGACATTAAGGTTTTTCTACTGGTCGCCCAGTTAGTTTGCTTTTTTTTATTTTTATTTTCTAGAAATAAATTAAGAAGGTACTCAGTTCTCATAAAATGGTGATAGCGACCTGGTCTGATGATGGAGCCAAGGTCTGTTCAACGGAACTCTTCAATAAATAGGCCAATAGAGTTGGAACTTGGTTACCATACTAAGTTAGTAGGCGGTAGTCAGAAAAAAGTCCAAACATAATGATTGGACTTGCCTCTGACTACCACCTACTCAAACTTTTGGTGCGTTCGTCAGGTCGCATCACGAGATCTCAGTTCGGGGCGAACTACTAGTATATCTATGTAGATATTACCTAGCTATAAAAAACTTTAAGCCTATTTTTCTAAATAGAAATATTTTCGTGTAGGTAAATCAGTACCCCGCGCGGAAGTTTTGACGGTGAAAATGCCAACGTGAGTGAGGCGAGGCTCGTGATCGAAGTGAACGCGAATCCACTAGGTGAAACTCCTCGTGATTTTGATGTTTACGGAATATTACTACTCTGCCTTCAGCTCTGTATGTTGTAAGTTGAATTATCGACTATTTTCAAACTTCTAGATTGTCACATGATAGAGTTGATAGAGTCGTGTGAAAAAACAATTACAGGCGGTTTTATTGTCATGTTGAGACGCCGATAGGTTTGAATTGAGGAGGTAGGTAGGTACCAAAATATTTTTGTAGCCGGTATTGCTAGGATTTTAGTGATACTATAATGTTTATGAAGATCTGTGTTTAAAATCTCTGTTGTATTTTTAAAATGATCTATGTATCTAAAATTCTGTCAATTTAAAATAATTGATTTGATTTTATGTATTGGTTTTAACCTCCATGGTTTTAACCGATTTCTAAAGAGGAGGAGTTTCTCAATTCGACTGTACCTACCTATATATTTTTTTCGTTGGTTTCGCAATCTCCCGCCACTGAATTGATTCTCTTTTTGTGTAAATTTTATCGAAACTATTTTAGATTTTTTGGGACATTGATAGGTCTTTGGAGAGCCGCTATGGAGTGGTATAGAGAATATGAGTTAGGGTCTATAAGTAGGTATTTCAGAACACCATTTAGGAACATTTCGGAACACCATGGTGGTAAATTCCAGCACGAGACGGTCAATATAATAATATAACTGACTTTGTGAAGAAAACTGTTCTGACTAAGGACGGACAGACACTCATAGCGAAACGGTCTTTGAAACCCTAAAATGCCAAAATGTTTTTTTTTCACAACGTCACTGTTTTATTTAGGCCCTGCATAATTTTCATGGTTCCGCTGGTACGCTTATCAAACGAGGTCGTTCAACTAAATTATATGCATGTATGTAGGTATGTAAGAGATCAAAATATGCATGTATGTATGTCAGAGATCGTGTTATTTACTACTTCTAAATTTCTTTACGATAATACCCTTTCGGATTGTGGCTTCTTAATCTTTATAGTTGGCTGATGATTTATTAGTACCTACCTAGCTGCGAAGTAGTTGCTGAGTGTGGTTGCCAGAGAAATTACAGGTACATGACATCTGTATGCTCTATAATCTGATGGATGTAAGGATAGTCATATGGCACGTTCCTAACTCTTTATTTATTAATTTAAACATTAACCCTCGTACTATAAAATTGTGTTTAAATTTAGATAATGCTTAAAATAAGCGCTGTCTCTGTTTGCCATTACGCATTGGTAAGAGATGGCAATAGTTTAAGCATAATTTATCGTTTGACAGATTTTTTGAAGTAAGGCCGCTTGTGATCTACAAACTTACAAATAGGTGCTTATAATTACTATGAATATGTAGATGCCTTAATTACCTACTAGGTAATAACTAAGGTATGTAGCTAAAATTACAACATAGTCTATAACTAACATATATTATTGTGGTAGTAATTTAGTTTTTTTTTTGTAGAAATGTGGGTAAGTCTAAACAAAGTCAATAGTGCGTGGCCTGCGAGGCAATGCTTTGTTATAGGTGATGGTAACAAAAATGGCAACAGCAAGTACTTAGTATAGGAATAAAAAGATTATCAAGAGATTAATACTAAAATACTTTAGGTGCTGTGAGCTAATTATATCTTAACGCTAATCATCCAGATAAATGTTATAACGAAGAAAATTCTAAAAAAAGTTTCTCAATCAATTCCTAGATGGCGTTGACCGGTAATTAAAGTTGCCGTTCATTCAAAAAATGCGTTGCGTGCCGGTGACGTCACACAAATCAGTATAGTCAGTGATCCGGCGCAGACAAAATACTAAAACGAATTTCTTGTTTGAATCCTTTTTACTATGACTCACAACAACCCATCTAAAAAGATTGAGACATTCCTTCTTGAAACAATAATGGAGAGTTCCAGTTAGGGGTGCCATAATATTGTGTTATATTTACAAGTAAAAAATAGCAAATCTTACATTTATACAGCTTTTTCGATCTTCTTAACAAATATTGAGGCTTTCACGGTACGACCTTATTAAATAAAGTTTATTCAATAACTTTGGATTTTAGCCCGATGCAAGACGTGCAGGTAGGGAAGACCCTTCTCTACCTAAATACAGCGAAAAATGTTGCTCATTTGCCTTAAAAACAAGTTTAGTAACTTATTATGTACCTAACTACCACTCATTATAGTTGGTACTGTCGAACTTTTCATTTTCTAATCAACTAGACTAGATGTTGCAAAGAGGAAGTCGATAATTTGCCTAATGAAGACAATATTGTGGCGTAGCTCTAACTGGCTCAGACGCAAGGGGTGCGCGTTCGAATCTCGCAGCGGGACAAATTTGCCTAATTAAATATTTGTTTCAGAAGCTTGCACTTTAATAGTTAAGTTACACTTAATAATTTTGAAAATAACGTTTTGTCGGTCAGATTTTCATTTTAAATTTTTTGGTTTTCATAAAGCGATAAGCGATATCGGGTGATTTTCGAACTTTCGTGACTCTATACAAAACGGGCTGGCAATACAGAAAAAAAAACAAAAAAACCGGCCAAGTCCGAGTTGGACTTGAGCACGAAGGGTTCTGAAAAATGCAAAAAATCATGTCCGTTGTATGGGAGGATTATATATCTGTTTTATTTTAATTTATTTTTTTATGTTTAAGTGTATAGGTATATTAACTAAATATTCTGTGAATATTTCAAGCGTCTACCTGTTGCCGTTATCAATATCGAGCAAAAACGAGCATAAAAATCACGTTTGTTGTATAGGAGCCCCCTTCAATATTTATTTTATCCTGTTTTTAGCATTTGCTGTTATAGCGGCAACAGAAATATATCATCTGTGAAAATATCAACTGTCTAACTATCACGGTTCTTGAGATACAGCCTGGTGACAGACGGACAGACAGACGGACAGACAGACAGACAGACAGACAGACAGACAGACAGACAGACGGACGGACGGACGGACGGACGGACGGACGAACGGATGGACGGACGGACAGCGGAATCAGTAATATGGTCCCGTTTTACCCTTTGGGGTATGGAACCCTAAAAACTTGTACTTACTTGAGTTATGTATAAGTACATAACTTTATATCACGCCTGGTAGATCTACATAGTAGGTAGACGTAGATAAAAAAGTTGGAGTAGGTACCTAGTTTTGATTTTAGTGCAGGCGACTGTACAATGACTCGATAGCTACCTACTCTCGTTTTTGATGACCAAGACGCAACACGGGGATATTAGTGTGAGGCCAGGCAAGGTAGTGACGGATGGGTGTTTGGTTATTTGATTAAATTAATAATATAAATAAATATTATTGGACATTCCACACAGCACTATCTAGCCTAAGGTGATGGTTACAACTTAACATCAGATAGGGCATGTGCTTATTCTATCAGTTAGTTAGTATAAAAAAAAAACCTTCAAAAACCATATCAGCCTTCCGTTATCTATGTATTCATAAATTGTTATGTAGCTCTTTATGAAAATTTTCCTATTAGCTTAGTGAGCGATAAACAGATCCATTAGAGTCGTGTACGCGTCATGTCGATTGCACAATGCACACCGCTTGGCAACGTCATTATAGCCGCTAATTAGGAGTGGAGGAATTTAGAGCTAATACCTTTACACCGGCTTAAATTAACAGTTCAATTTTAAAGCTACTGCCGGCCCCCTACGGACTATTGAGCTCCAATTTCTTAGAGTCTCGTTGCTTATGTAGATCTGTTAGTGATTGGACAGTTTTTTTTAATATATTTGATAGCTAGACGTTTGACTGCCATCTCACCTGATGGAAGGTGAAGATGCAGTCTAAGGTGGGGCACGCTTAGCTATAATCCACATGTTCGCTCTTGTCTACATAATATTCCTTTGCTTTTTCTGGGGTAATAAGGCACTTAGTAGAAATAAAATGGAGACAGAGACTAGTTAATGGGAGTCTCAGTGGCTTGAGCGATTTGCCGTTGATGTGGATGACCGCAGCTAGATTTACCTAGACATATCAAAGTGATTCTTGTGTTTCAACTGAATAAATGTCAGAGTGTGTTTATGATGTACTAGCAGCCACCTCGCGTATTAGGACTGAGCATTTTTAATTAAAGCGTTTTCTCATTATTTGGTTCGTTCATGTTTTCTACCCCGTTCCTGGTTCTTCTTCTTCTTGTCGTGTCACTAGTTTCTTTCGAAACAGTGTGGTGAAAGGATTTTAAGTGCGCCTCAAGAGGCTCCTTTCGAGCACTTGGCACATGTAATAGAACTTTTTAGGTTCTACGACATGCCGGTTTCCTCACGATGTTTTCCTTCACCGTTTGAGAGTACTGGCATTGTGCACATAAATTTTTGAACAGAAAAACTCATTGGTACACGACTGGTTTCGAACCCACGACCTTAGGATTGGAAGGCGGGGTCTCTACCACTAGACCACCAGTGCTCTCGATCCTGGTAACTTTTCGGGATAAAAAGTCTATGTTAATACTTTTTAGTTTATTCAGGTTTATTCTAAGTTTCATCTCTATCGGTTCTGGTTCTGGGATGTTTATGTCTCAAACTCGCCCTGAGTTTGAGACATAAACATCCCATGCAGCACCCTAACTTTCGTAGTTATACAACGTGTAACATAATACCCCTATAACCAGGAAACAGGGTATTTCTACAGGTCATAGCGAACAACTTAAGATCTACGACTTTTGAAATTTCGAAGGTTTTCATTCCTGAAATGCCTTTTAAACTTTTTTCTTTGAAAACTTTGAAACTAAACACACAATGAGATGAGGCAGCCCTATTCACAGCTCTTAGTTTTTGGCCTTAAGGGGTATTATGTTACACGTTGTATATTATTAGGATGGGTTTATTAAATATTTCTTTAAAAAAAATTAGTTTCTTGTTAAAATAAGTTTAATACATCATTGAAAATACGCTGTAAGATGACTTGACTATCTGAAAAGTAACAAAAGCACTCAGTTTAAATACAAGTAAAAACAGTGGGTCCAATAAAATATTATTTATTATATTTTTGGTATTTATGATGATTTGTAATTAAATACCTAATTTAGGATAAGTTAATCTATCAAAATAACCGGTCGCCTTGTGGGAATGACTCCGCCTTCTGATTATAAGGTCGTGGGTTCGAATCGGGTGATGCACTAATGAAATTTGGAAATTTGGAAAATGGAACTAATGTGCGCGGCCAGTGCTCTGAATTGGTAAAGGAAAACATAGTGAATAAACAAGTTTATATCCTGCAACCTGATTAATTAAATGTTTAATTAATATTTGGACGTCCATCTGACTAACCCCCTTAGGTACCCTCAAAGAATCTTGAGAGGGTAATTGGTACTAAGAGATCTGACGGGATATCTATCGTGCCCGTGGCTCACAATCGTAAAGTTGTTTGCTGTTTTTTATCAGTACATAATATACAAACCGATAAATAAGTTTGGTAGGAAATGTCCACGCAGCCTAATGCCATAAACACCACTGGTTTCTGAAAAAGACATAAAAACTCTTCAAGCACATTACAATAACTCTTGAAGACTCTTATTCATATTCCCTGACAACCTATAGCGTTATTAATTATTCTTGTCTTTGTCACTTTGATGTCGACAAAAAGAGATGGCAATAGACTTATCCGTCATTTAAGCTAGTGGAGCCCTCAGCGACCAATATGAAAAAAAAACTATTAACATCTGAGCATTGTCGTAGCTCGTAGCAGTCGTAGCGGTCGTAGCACACGTAGCACGTTAAGGTCTTTTGGGGTTATGAAATATCTATATTTAGAGGCTGACAACTGTCAAACAATTTTTTATTTGGTTAGCAAAAGTGATTATAATTATTAGTGAAAAGTTTTAAATTTATAACTTCTAAGGCCTAAGATCTACCTACGAACCGACTTTAAGATACCCATTAAATGGGTATTAAAACAATTGTAATGCTCCAATTTTGTTACCCATAAGAACTACTCTATACAAAATGAAACAATGAATAAACGATTATGATTATAAATTACTTCACGCGCTCGTATGTTTTAACATTTTGAAGAATATAAAATAACTTATTTACGAAAAATCGTGAGTTTGTGTGTCCAACCTATTCGTGCGAAATAACATTGCACATAGTTCAGCAAAACTATAATTTAGATGCAAAGAAGTTTTCCAACCAAAACTTTGTTTCACAGAGATGTTGTTTGACGGTTGTCAGCCCCTTAATTATCGCTCTCTACCTAGCCTAGGGCTCTTTATAGGGAACTTCGGATTATTTAGTCTATCTAATACATCAAATCGAAAGAATCCTATTAAATTCTTCGCTTGTTTGTAACCCGGTCACGTTCATGGAGTTAGGTATAGGCGCACTTGTATGTGCGTACCTGAGCTTGTGTCATGGCCAATGCCAACAGTTTCCTGGTGCGAGCAGAGGATCGTTTCGAGCAGTTCTGCCAACCACACGCATACAAGGCTTCTGGTAAATACGAAGCCTGTAATCATAAAAGGAACAAACATAAACAAACTTTAAAAAACAGACTTGACAAACACTTGATACACTGATAATAAGCGAAATATACAATACATGCAACAGCTTTAACTTCTTTTTATAAAACTTCGACCATCGAACTGTTGTCCTTTCTGTCACCTTAGGGATAAACCGGAATGACAGAGCGGAATGATCCCTTGGACCTACCTCAACAGTGACGTCTCCAGCGTTCCACATGAGGAACCCAGTGCTGACCATGGTTCCACAGGTCGTGGAGACCACGGCCGCCATGTTCACCAGAGTCCGCTCCGATGTCTGAAAACAAAACAGCGTTTATCATAAAGACTATTTTTTAAAGAATAATAAAAGGCCAGCCTTTTTTTTTAAGTGCACTTATTCTGTGATCTTCCTTTCTGGCTGACTGCGTGCTACGCTTCTCCGTATATTTTGTAGGTTTGGCAAGAATGCGCACTTGATCTCCATTTTTAAGGCGAAGACAAGAGCTAATGTGACTCTCGCTCGCACGTTTCGACATGTTGAAAGATATAAAATCACTAAACTCATTTTCGAAAAATCGCAATCAACCATTTTGTGTGCAATCACATTGCACACAGTTTAGTGAAAAAATCATTTTGATCGATCGATGTTTTCCTACTCAAAAGTTTGCTTTACTAGTTTTCGTACATAAGCTAACTCTAGCCTCTAACTCTAACCTCACAAAGTATCCCCAAGGGGGAGGGGCGGCCTCCCCCTTGGGGATACTTTGTGAGGTTTAAGACTAACCCACCCTCCCCCACTCAAAATCACGTGTATTTTTTAGTAAGTAACCTACATATTATCTAAAGACAGATATAACGTATAATCTAATTTTATTCTGAAATGAAGGACCACGACAAAAATGTCTAGACAGAAAGCCGCTTTTCGGTTTATAAATCGCGCCTTTGACAATAAAATAAACACACGTGATATCTTACTACACCCTCCTTGTGATATTTCGTGATTTTTTCTAAACCCCCTCCCCCCCTTTCAAGCCTCACGTGATTAATGGACGGTCCCTTATTTTGACTATACATTTTGACCAATTCTATTTTTTCTGGTTTTGTTTCCTAATTGATCGAGTGAGCGAAGCGAACAAAGATCTTAGTTTCAACTTGGGCGATTTGGCATTTTATGTATGTATGTATGTATGTATGTATGTATGTATGTATGTATGTATGTTTGTCTGGCGATAACTTTAGAACCGTTGGTTCGATCTGCATGAAATTTGATATGACGATAGCTTGTACTTGAGAAATTTACTGGTAAGTATATGAGTAAAATCGGATGAAGGGTTTTTGAGATATGGGGTTTTTTAAGGGCGCAAAAATAAAAAAAGTTACATAAAAAAATCAAGTTACATGTCATATGAAAGGGCTTTGTTTGGATATTCCGAAACCATTTTTACTTTTTCTCTGGGACGCTCGGTTTTTGAGATACAACAAAAAAGTTAAATTAAGATAACCAACGACCCAAGAGCTCCCATCTCTAACAGTTTCGTTGACATCAAGGTTTTTCTACTGGTCGGCCAGTTCCTTTGCTTTTTCTTATTTTTTTTTCTTGAAATAAATTAAGGAGGTACTCAGTTCTCATAAAATGGTGACGACGACCAGGTCTGATGATGGAGCCAAGGTCTGTTCAACGGAACTCTTCAATAAATAGGCCAATAGAGTTGAAACTTGGTTACCATACCAAGTTAGTAGGCGGTAATCAGAAAAAAAGTCCAAAGATAATGTTTGGACTTGCCTCTGACTACTACGTACTCAAAGTTTTGATGCGTTCGTCGGGTCGCATCACGAGATCTCAGTTCGGGGCGAACTACTAGTTATTGATCGAGTGAGCGAAGTGAACGAAGATCTTAGTTTCAACTTGGGCGATTTGGCATTTTATGTATGTATGTATGTATGTATGTATGTATGTATGTATGTATGTATGTATGTTTGTCTGGCGATAACTTTAGAACCGTTGATCCAATCTCCATGAAATTTGATATGTCGATAGCTTGTACTTGAGAAATTTACTGATAAGTATATGAGTAAAATCGGAAGAAGGGTTTTTGAGATATGGGGTTTTTTAAGAGGGCAAAAATAAAAAAAGTTACATAAAAAAATCAAGTTACATGTCATATGAAAGGGCTTTGTTTGGACATTCCAAAACAATTTTTACTTTATTTTTGGGACGCTCGGTTTTCGAGATAAAATTTAAAAAGTTAAATTAAGATAACCAGCGACCCAAGAGCTCCCATCTCTAAGAGTTTCGTTGAAATCAAGGTTTTTCTACTGGTCGGCCAGTTCCTTTGATTTTTCTTATTTATTTTTCTTGAAATAATTTAAGGAGATACTCAGTTCTCATAAAATGGTGACGACGACCAGGTCTGATGTTGGAGCCAAGGTCTGTTCAACGGAACTCTTCAATAAATAGGCCAATAGAGTTGAAACTTGGTAACCATACCAAGTTAGTAGGTGGTAGTCAGAAAAAAGTCCAAAGATAATGTTTGGACTTGCCTCTGACTACTACCGACTCAAAGTTTTGATGCGTTCGTCGGGTCGCATCACGAGATCTCAGTTCGGGGCGAACTACTAGTTTAATTTATTTCAGATGTCAATGTTCCATAATTTGTTAGTAGAATTATGCTTTCATTAGGATACGAAACCAGAAAAAATAAAACTTGCAAAATATAGGTAATATGTAAAAGTAAGTTATAAAAAAAAATGTAGCCAGACTCTTTATTATATAAACAAAAATTATATAGAAGGTATGATTACAGGTGATAATAACGCAGAAAGCATTCTCTTCTAATTAAACTTTGTGGAGGTAAGTTTGATTACCATTGAAGTTGGTAGTGAACAAATTGATTGGAGGCAGTTTTATATGCATTGCATAGCACGAGGCTAAACACTAAAAATAAAAGGTAGCTCACCATCATTTGACTCATAACAGATACCAGTTCTGCTATGGTCATAATCAGTTGAGAGCTGAATATGATGCTGTATATTTTTTGGCAATCTTGCGAGCACCTGGAAATTTATAGAATTTGGGTTGAAATCACTCCTAGACATTTTGAAAAGCTGACTTGAGGTCTGGCTGCAGATACGCCTTTAGGTTATGGTTACCACTTAACATCAGGTGAGCCATCTGCTTCTTTCATCAGCAAGTATTAAAAAAAACGATAGTTTGCAATATACCCAGGTTTCAACTCACCGTAATGTATCCACGTGCAGTTTAATTCCAATTTTCAAAGCAGTCTCAAATTCCTTATCGATTTCAGAACGTAACCCCGACTTTTGAGAATTACCATCCATTTTCACAAAATAAGTCGTAAGATTCTTGTACTGAAAACTCAGGCAGATGAACATAGAGAGGATAAGGATGTAGGAGCCTGACACCCGGCTGAAGTATACCCACCAGATGAAGTAGAAGGCGATGCGAGCGATATGAGCGATGCCTGATGTGTCTTCTACATCTGGCCAGGCTGTGATCACCGTGGTGAAAGGAGCACCTGAAATACGATGCGTTTTTTTTAAATCGAGAGACTGTCATTATTTTGACGTGCTACTTACTATCCCTCTTAGATACAAATATGCAGCGCAAAATCCTTTTTTGATTGATCTTTGCTCACTTTGTTTCATTTCTTTGTGCATTGATTAAAGCATTATTTTTGAAACCATCTCTGCATGACTTTACATTTCAAACCAATTTAAAGTTTTGATTTGAAGAAACGATGAAAAATAATTGCAATAAATTGTTTATTTTGTAAATCATCGTATCTTCGTTCCTTCATAGGTACCTACTTGAGTAAGATCGGAACTAATTAATGCGAACATCGCCGTTCTCAGTGCGGGATTTGTGAATTTTTTATTGGCTTACTGATGAAGTTGGTATGTACATCGTAGGAGAGTATCAAGAATTCATTTTGGCCATGAATTTTTAAGGCCTGCTACGCCAGTTGTAAGCCTGCTACGGTTGCCGATATCATGATTTTTTTATAATCACCAGATATATTATAATGATCATTAAGAACTCATACAGAAAAATTTGACCATGATATGTCTTAGGTCCAAAAAAAATACTATCAGAACTATGCACAAATAATTATAAATGCTATTATAAGCTCTACCTGTCCTTATGTACTGAATAAGAGCACTGGCTCCGTAAAACACGATGCAAAGACCGCAGCTCGTCACGTAGGCTGTTAGGTAGAACTTCAGCTTGCTGATCATCTCCCGCTCCACCTCCTCATCATTATGGACCTGCTTCAGCACCACTGCTAACTGGTTGAGCACGTCCCTGACATTCCGCTTGTAATAAATCAAGTTCATTACGTAAATGTAGAGAATCGGATGGGATATCCCAAACACGAGCCTGTCGGCTACTTGCTTAGGAGACAAGTTGTTTTGTGTGAAAAACGCAGCAACTTCTGATGACATGAACAGGAACATGACGATTTCGATGAAAATTGATACGACGCTATAGATTTTTACGAATTTTTCGGACAGCTTTACTTTCTCTATCCAAAAATTGGTAAGGCCACAAAAATAGAGCACTGTGTTCAATTTTTGGAACAGTTTTGTGGTGTCGTTGATATAGGGTTTACCAGGAACTGTCGCCATCGCCATGGCTCGAACGTTTGCTGAATGCGATTGGAGTGAAGGTGTGTAATTTTCGATCGAAGTATAGCAAGCCTAATTGTTAGGTAGGTAGATGTCTTGGACTAAATTATAATTGCTACCTTGGTGAAATTGGCAGCGCGGCCAGTGGGCGTCATTTTAGAAGCTTCGGTGAGGCTCCTTGTTTACAATTTTAACCAGCTACTTGTCTTAGGTAGTACCTGTACCTACCTATACTAGTCTATAGGTACCTAATTTTTATTTGTTTTTATAGTGTTTACCTACACTTAAGGCAAAATCACAAAGATTTAATAT
The DNA here is from genome assembly GCA_932294275.1 of Chloroclysta siterata. Classification (NCBI taxonomy): domain Eukaryota; kingdom Metazoa; phylum Arthropoda; class Insecta; order Lepidoptera; family Geometridae; genus Chloroclysta; species Chloroclysta siterata. The sequence goes on from OW028595.1 coordinate 9,503,955, forward strand.
AGTCCCAAAAGTTATTACCCGAGTGGGATTTGAACCCACGACCTTCCCCTTGATACGGGGCTTGATACGTGGGTTCAAATTCCACTCGGGTAAAAACTTTTAGGACTATATTAAACCTATAGGTACCTACCTAAATCTACTGATTCGCCCAAAACTGTAATCTCCCAATTTTCAAATTTAAGAGTATTTGCTAGCTTCGCTCTTTCGAATCCATGTGTTTATTAGGTTTAGAAACTTTACATAAACATTAAGGGGCTGACAACTATCAAACAACTTCTCGCTCGCACTTTTCGACATGTGGAAAGATATAAAATCACTAAACTCATTTTCGAAAAATCGCATTCAACCATTTTGTGTACGATCACTTTGCACACAGTTATATACGAAAACTAGTAAAGCTAACTTTTGAGAAGGAAAACATGTATCGATCAAAATGAAATTTTTACTAAACTGTGTGCAATGTGATTGCACACAAAATGGTTGATTGCGATTTTTCGAAAATGAGTTTAGTGATTTTATATCTTTCAACATGTCGAAACGTGCGAGCGAGAGTCACATTAGCTCTTGTCTTCGCCTTAAATAAAACCCTCAAATTCTAATTTTGGATTGGAAATTTTTCTAGTCATTTACAAATTCTACCTACAAAGTAAATACAGTTAGAAGAATAAAAGAGTGACAAACCATAATCGGTGCCCTAGTTGTTTTTGCTCGAAAAACACAGCGTGAACTCAAGAACATTTTATTTTCCCAATGGCGTGAACTACGTAGGCCCCTCTTTGCTATTTAACTCGTTAAGAACGAGGTTCAAAAATTGTGACCACAAATCCAGTTTATTAAATTTAAATAGATAGTAGGCTTTGATCCCCAGGTACGGTAGATGTGCTCTCAGATCTTTTAATACTTATCAAACACGAACTCCAGATTCGTTAAGGACGCCCACAGATATACCTATGTATACTTATATATTATAGTGAGGACGCCCTTAGACGTCCTAATGTCTAAATCAGAGGTGCCGTACCTCTGACTTAGACATTGGACAAACATTGCATTTGGCACATATCCACATTTTGCTGTAGTTATTCCATAGGTGACAGGTTGTAAACCCAGTGCTGCTGTTAGAATACCTAGCTACTACCTAACTGGTTTCCTCGCGATATTTTCCTTCGCCGTGTAAGGGCAATTGCATTCAATTTATAAATAATTAGGTATATAGGTATGATATTATAAATAGGTACTTATTTATTATTAATTATAACAAAATAGGTAAGTACGTAGCACATACAGCAATAACAAATAATACACGTTTTATAAACCGCCTGTTCCACATATTTCCGTGCTTACTTACTTCGAGTGTCGATATTATGCACTCCTGTGAAAATCGCAGGTGTTTTTCGCAAGACATACCTACCGAGTGCCATTTCACATTATTTTGTGTTCAATTTAATATTTTGTAGCTTTAGCTAGTACAACGCATTTGTCATTTTCAGTAATTTTATAGGTAGGTATTGAATTTGAATTCACAAATCAACTTAGGTACCTACCATATAAATATGGGTGCCTGTAATGAGTGGCTAACTTCCACAGGTACCTACCTAAATAACCTCGAAACTAATAAGGTACTTCGTGGTATCATGGTAGATAAATATAATATTTTAAATGAATAATGTTTAATTACCTACGCTTGACGAGCCAAGGTTTTATTATGCATAACAATATATTGTCAATGTGTTAAATCTTTGTCAATTAATGATTCTGATTCTGATTCTGATTCTGATAAGTACTACAAATTAATGTCCTATGAATGAATGTATGCGGTCTATCTAACATAATTGAATTCCGCCATCACAGCTTAGTTGCTGGTAGCTCTGCCTTCTGCACTGTAGGATATGGTTTGATGCCCTACCGAGAACTAACATTTAATTTTGTGAAATAAACATGGCTTTATGGCTGGGTGATTTTATTCCACATTCAAGTTTAAATTATGATGGAACAAGCAGATGGCCCACCTGATGTTAAGTGGTATCCATCCCCATAACAAAGCACTGCCTCGTAAGTCAGGCACGTACGCAAGATAGGCACGTGCTCTACGATGGACTGTCCGCGTCCATCAACTTGAGACATGCAGATGTTAAGCCTAATGTGCCTGTTCTGATCATGAATTTACAAAAAAAAAGTAGTTATGCTAGTACAATTATACATTAAACTATACAGCTATGTTCCCATATTAGGAATACCTACAATCTTTACTGCGTTTGAAGCTAGATAGAGTTGTAAAAAAATCCAAAACTCTTAATGGGTAATACACAATGCTTTAATAATGAGCAGCTGTAAGTGATTCTGATTTAAACCAAAAAGATTTCAATCGCATACGTTTTGAAGCTTAGACTAAGTTTTTGAAGCTTGTCTATTGAGATCTCTTTGAGATATTGAGTGAGATATTTCGTCTGAGTTTTGAAGAACCCGCCAATATACCCCCGGCATATTACATCCTGACACTGACACTGGCAACATAAATAGTTTGACAGACAGACCATACATTACAGAAGAAGAAGAAAGAAGCACAACACAGCAGAGCACAGTGTTACCAGATGGGGGGGATTCCCTGCAAATTCGGGGGTTTTTTTCGACGTTGGGGGGAGATTTGGGGGGAAAGGTTTGTTGGGGGGATTTTCGGGGGTAAAAAAAACTTTGGCTAAATTCGTATCACATCAAAAAAATTCGCATCACTACTTTAGTGTACCTATAAACGTGTGTATTCTCGTCATAACAATACTATACTAAGTACCTACTTAAATTCAATTGTTCATTCATTGTAAGAGTCGGTGCAAGCAAGATAACTTTGTTTGCACGTGAGGTTGTAATCGGAACTCGTCGAATCGTTTTGTTTGAAATTTGAAGCTGTAAATGAGGTTGAATAAAATTTTTAATATATTTGCTGTTTTTTTTCTCCTATAAAAAGTGTTTTGGGGGTTTTTTTCACAAAAAGCTAATTTTCGGGGGCATTTGGAATAAAGTTGGGGGGGAAACTCATATAGTGATCTGGTAACACTGGCAGAGCAGCTGTTTGTTTGCTTACCATTTGTTATTTGGATGAAATCAATCTGAAATAAATAGAAACGTTAATTTCTAAATTAAAACAATTAAACTTTACTTGAGTAATAGGTGGGTACGTGGGTATTAAATTAATTTCACATAACTGTTGCGAGGTAAAAATGTAAACAACTCTACCTACCTATTTGTTTGGTTTCTTCATGGAAATACACACACTCTAAAAGTAATAAATTAGTACTCTTTTTACAATTAGATTTACTAGAATGTTGAAAACGTACAAACGTAAGCAGCGGCAAGAAAACGAGATAATTGAGGATATCCAAGAGTTATGCAGGTTGTGCCTTACCAGGGTCCATGAGGCGGTACCGATCTTCAGGGAAGTAGATAACGCTTGTGCCGCTCTTCCTATGAGGATCATGATCTGTGTGGGGCATGAGGTAAGGATAAAAAAGCAGCATCTGCAGTGGGATGCCTGATAGTAGAATGACCTGTAAAACATAGTACTTTGAAATAAAAACTGTTACCTACCTATCATACGGATTTGTGAAATTTTCAGATTACTCAAGATGATAGCTTACCAAACTCAATCTGCACAAATTGTCACCAAGAATTGGACAGATATTACACATTCCGGAAAAAATGTGAGAACTCCTACTTGAAGCTAAAGTCTCATTATAATGCCACTAGGGAAAGAGACAGAATTGCTGAATTGCAAGCAGAAAAAGAGTATAGCGACAAGCAAGCTACGTGTGAAATACAGGAATGTAAAATACATGAAGCAGTTGAACCTCAAGCTGATGAGATGGAAAGATTGGTGATTGTTGATGTATACAACATGGAAGAGAATGGGGAATACCACAAGCCAATGGATATAAGCTTTGTACCTGCGCCTATTGTTAAAACAGAAGATAAAGAAGATGAAACTACAGAAGTAAGATTACGATAATAATTAAAACATAAATGCCAAATAAAGACCTACAAGTTGGTCTTGCTAGGGAAATGAAACCCAGCACCCATCATAGCTAGTAGTATAGTTACACATCTCTATGTGAGGGGCTCGACCGAGGAAGTAAGACTGCCATGCCTATTTGGTGATGGTGCCAAGAAATTACAGGCACTTGAGGCTTATTGAAATGGTGTTAGTCAAAAAGAATAACTGACACTATAATTATTGTGATTATTTTTTTAATTTCCAGATTCAAGTAATCCAACAACCTGATGACATAAACCCAGATATATCAACCTTCTTAAGTGCAATACTAGTGGAACTCGGAATTCTGGTGAGGAGTGACCAGGGTTTAGTGGTTCAAGACCAGGGTGTGACTAGCTTCGAACTAGAGACTGGAGATGATGACCATGTGGAGTTTGAGCTGGTTGAGGAAGGTGATGAGGTGGGCATTCCAACAGTTATTTACTATTTGGTGTTGTTTTTTAAACCTAGTAGGTACCTACTCAATAATTCCAGAAATGTAAGTTCAAGGATTCAAGTTTGTAATTTAGGCACATTTTTGCTGTTCAGGAAGAAGAGCCTGTGGAAACACTAACAATATTACCAATGGACGAGGTTAAGAGGCAGGATATTGCTGATATTATTATCAAACCCAAGGAGAAGACTAAAAAAGATGGCGTCCGTAAAGATACCGCTGATAGCAATGAAAAGTTAGTACCATAATGCAGTTTTTTTCTTATTTATAATCATGTGAAATAGATTTTCATTGATTAAAATAAGTAGGTATGTAATAAAAAATAATTGATTCTAACTTCTATTAAATTCATAAAAAAATCGAAGTTAATCAAAGTTAACTTGGAGTGAAAGACAAACTTTGAAGTGCTTTGCTTTGCTTACTATTCGCATTTAATACGGCGCATGACCTCGCCACGTCGCACTTATAGTTCGTCAGACCAACTATAAAACCCAACATAGTTAATCATATTAACCTAAAGTTAATCAAAGTATCTATCTTTGTACCTACATGTTTTATCCGGCGCGGCGCGTGGTTCAGCGTGTGTATGTAGTATGCCTTAGACAAATGTCGGAAACAGTGCGAACCGCTCTTAGGCTTGAAGCATAACCGTTCCCGAGACCCTTAAATCGGCTACGATACTGACCGGTCAGTAATGTCCCCGCTAGCGGCACGTGGTGCGCGGTGTGCGCGCGCGGGTTCGCGTCGCGCGGCGCGCTGCGGCGGCACGGCGCGGTGCACAGCGGCGCGCGCCCGCACGCCTGCCCGCGCTGCGGACGCCGCTTCGCACAGAAGGCGGTCATGGAGCGCCATAAACTGGTTCATGAAGGTATTAACTATTATATTTTATCATCTATTCTTGATTTTCTGATCTATGTTTTAGAACAAAATGCTTATTTACTTTCAAATTGCTCAGGTTTTGCTTGTATAACTTTTATTTTTAGTTTTTTTACTTGCTTCCGCCCGCGTGTTTCCTCGTTGTGGTACTCGGATATGAAGTTTTCTCATATGAAATATATAAGTTCACGACCCAGTGTTTCCAAGAATCATCTAGTATATAATAATATGTTAGTTGCCGTTTTAGTATAGTAATAACTCTTGACAAAAAATAAGTAAGTTTTTAGCTTGAGATGGTAGGTAGCAGTGAGATTATTATCCGTTTCAGCGGTCCGTCCGTACCAGTGCTCTGCGTGCGCGAAGAGCTTTACGCAGCGCGGCACGCTTGTGGCGCACGCGCGCTCGCACGCGGAGCCGCACGCGCGGTCGCTCGCGCTGCACGCCTGCACGCGATGTGAACGCGTCTTCCTCTACGCCTCAGGTAGCTAACTGTTCATTGTGATAAGTTTTATCATTTGGTCGAGAACTATTAGCATAAATAACAGCCCAACAAGCTTTTTTCCTAGAATGTATACCCATCCTGCTGCATACTGGTTCTGATATTTTCTATTGGTTTTGTAATAGCACGAAAAGAGTTTGGCTACAAGTATGAGATAATAAGTCTGTTATAGGTAAACAAAATAATGGTTCTGGGATACCTATTTTGCTTGTTGGGTAAAGTCCATCCAGTTGTAAGTTAGAAAAAATAAAAGAATTTAGGTAATTGTTACGGTACACAAACTATGTCCAGTTTGAGCTTGTCTTCGATAGCACTACCGTATTGATCAAACCAACTCTAGTTCTTTATTAAAAAAAAAGTTCTAATAGTTAATCTTATTAACTCGAAGTTAATCGAATCAACCATTTACATAGCTGAATGGTTTCTTTACAAATATGTGATCGACAGTGGTGCGGTGTATATTACATTACATCTAATTAAATCACTAAGTGTAAATAGTCGCATAAAAAGAGAGCTTAAACTTAAATATAGTATTATTTGTGGTATAGATAAGGCGCTACGATAAACTCATGTATTTGCGTATTCGTCTTTCTAGCAGGTACCTATAAAAGGACGTATGGGGAACACATCGTCGTATTTGTCAAAATAAGCGCAAACGCGTCATTTGTCGCGAAAGTCATTTGAAGTGTCACCATAACGAATGTCACGTTACTTAGAATAGATACCTAGTAGCGCAGACAATGTCCTTACCTTACCGTTCAGGAATTATACAGTTTGTTTTTAATACAGATTTTTTGTCCTTAAGTAGTAAATAAGTAAATGTATAATGTCGTCTATAACCACTCTGTATTTTTTTAGGCCTCAGTCGGCACATGGTGTCTCACACCGGTCAAGGATTTCCGTGCGTCGTGTGTCAGCGAGTGTTCAACGACAAAAGCTCACTGATACGTCACACTAGGAACACTCATCCGAACGCTCACTAACCCCTCAAACATCGCTCATCACTCATTTAGTTATTACACTGTTACAGTGTAATTACTATTGGGTGGTGAAATATTTTATCAATGTGAATTTTACCAAGACTGAATTTGAGTAAGTAAGCATTTAAAAATAAAACGTCATGTAGTTACAAATTAAAATATATAAATTATATATTTCGTTAATATGAACTTGAAACTATGGACCCAGTGGGTTTCAAAAGGTTAAGATATAATAATATGTACAGCTTATTAGTGTTATTTATATACCACATTGATCGAGTTATCGAGATGTGCTTATAAATGTAAAAAATAGAGATACTCATGTATTAAATAAATAAAACACAATTATGTTATACTTAGACATTTTATTGGAAAAATCATACTAGAATTGAAGGCAACATGGTAAGTATTGTATATTTTAGACAAGATAGAGCAGCATGTGTCGCCATGCCTGCCATGTATATGTATATGTAAATGTATAGGTACGGTTGCAGAAGTGGCCGCGGTCGACCGGCCGGCGTGCGACGGATGGCACTAATGTATCAAACACTTTCTAAACAATGATTCCAAATTATCCATTTTATCAAATAAATCAAACGCCACCGCTCTGTTACATTGGAATGCCTTTTACTCACTTAAATATTAAATTATATAGTTCCTACGAGCATACAATATAATAAAACTGTTCTGCAGAGAACGAAACTTGAACACGGAACCTGCACTCGGCAGAGCCAGACCTTATACCGGGGCCGTGCAGCCGGGATACGATAATGTACATTTGAAGACTAACTCGACTCGCTACATCTAAACATATAAATGATTATAAAAATAAATAAGGGGCATCTGTCTTCTCCCCCCCCCTTCCTGTTCCCTCCAACCCCCCCTAACATACCCCTCCCCCCCTCAGTGGCGCGGCTGCCTCTATACAGTCATACAACCTCAAATCGCTAAAATAATTAACAAACTTTAATAACGTTTCAACCACAAATAAAAATGCCGCCTCACGCGATATTCCCGGAACGATCCATAACATCATCGAATAAAATCCAAATAGCTTAAAATAATGATACATAAATATGAATGTGCCTTTACGTAGGGCACTCTCCGTGTTGAAATATCCGACCGCGTCATAGTATACATGTTATAATATATAGCACATGGTCTAAAACAATATTACATTACTATTAAGTAATCATAATCGTACCTATTTACATCGAGTCCCGAGACTGCTAGACGCGCATACAACGACGATTGGACGGCGCGCGTCACATTACCTCACACAGCTATTTATGAAAATACAGTCTTTACAGTACAAAAATATTGGGAACTTTAGTTCGTTAGTATCAAATCGGAAGCTACGTACACCCGTACTCGCAAACAATACTGTAAGGTCCCGTCCACCGAACAAACAACTTCTGCTCAGTGTATGGAGAGAGAGAAGGCATAGCTAATCTTTACGTACATTTAATTTAGCTCCATTTTCGGTCGTTTTACGAACCAACAATAGTGTAAATTTGATATGGTCATTGGTCAATAGGGATTGTTTTGTAAAGTCGACTAGCCTTACTTAATTATGTTTTACTCGACATCTCCAAGGATCTTGAGATCCTAGAGGTATGTCTAACGAGCATGGGATCTGAAGATAATCCAGTCTAAAACTGCACACTCCATCGAGTTTTCTTGAAGTAACTTTAGACGCACTGGAAGGTCTTTCAAATTGATCCTTGTGATATTTATGAATAAAGATTATTTCACTTTGACTGGCTGACTGAAACGGTAACTAGCTTTGCTCAGTCGATTGTTAAAAACGCCCAAACAAGCTACGTCACTCATAAATGTTCAAAAGTCTATGTTAACTCTGAATAACTAATACGTCCTAATGTACTTCCTACAGTCAAAATGCGCATTCCGATCGGTAATTCGGTGATCAAACAACCAATAAGTTCAAAGTCAAAAGGTATTTATTCAGTTGAATCATAAGGATCACTTCGAAACGTCTTAAAGCTAGGTGAATCTAGGTGCCAGTTCCACGCGACCAAGCCTAGAAGAACGGGCAACAAACTTACGGCTCGGTTCCTATCGTCCTTTCGTATGACAAAGGTTACAGGTCCGTGAAGTCACAAATGGAGTGCGCAATTCGAGAGCGAAAGATCTAGGTGAGGTCTAATCACGAATGAATTTTGACGTCAGTCGCGTCAACGTATCCTAGCGATATTCGACCTTATTATGTTGCGGATACGATACGTTCACGCGACTAACGTTGAACCCGCGATGAGACCGCCGTTCGTATAGCGGAGCCTGGCGAGTACATCGGCGGCGAGCGTGTGCGGGAGAGTGCGGGCGCGCCGCGTTACATGTTCTCGAACTGGTCGACGCGGCGCTTGGTGTTGCCCTTGCGGATCTCGCGCAGCGTCTTGTACTTGTCGCGGCCCTGGCGCACGTTCTCGCGGTGGATCTTGTCCATGGCGGTCTCTTTCGTCTCGTCGCGGGACTGCGCGAGGTCTTGTTTCAGCGCCTGTGACATACAAATGTTATGTATTATATGCGGTGTTCAAATTCACGAGTATCGATGAAGAACGTTCTTTAAAAAAAAGTGTTTCGTCGGTCTATTCGATGACTTTGCCAGCGCTCCTGCACGGGTAGGACAGTGCACACGCTACCTTGAGCTGGTTATGCAGACGCTCGTTGCGCTCGGCCAGCGTGCGGCGCTCCTGCACGGGGTCCACCAGGTCGTCCGGCGCGTGCGCGAGCTCGCCGCCGCCGGCCGCGGAGTCGGAGCCGGCGTCGGAGCCCGCGTCGCCCTCGGCGCCCTCGCCCGCGGCGCCGGACTCGGACACGTGGTGGTGCTGCGGGGTCGTGGCCGCCGCCAGCAGCGCCGCCGCCTCGTCCTGCGAACGCACGCACCGTGTTAATGAACAAGCTTCGCGATCGATACCTATTTATGAGGAAGAGAGAACCGAGGCCGAGGTCGATACGCGCCCATCTTTAAACGATATTGTTGTCAGGTGTTGTCGCAGGTTCATTTTTGGATCTGTCCTCCGCCTTTGACACCGTCCATGATGTACTAATAGCCAAGCTTGAACATTACGGTGTCGGAGGTATCGCGTTCGACTTGGTGAGATCCTACCTAACTGACAGAAAACGATTTGTTGAATTAAAATCCATCGTAAATAATAACAAAGTGGTTACCAAATCACAGATGGTGATCACAAGAAGAGGAGTTCCTCAGGGATCAATACTGGGACCTATATTTTTCATTGTGTTTCTTAACGATCTTATTGGATATATGCGTAATTCTATACCCGATATCAAATTGACAATTTACGTTTTCTCAAAATTACTTGCTTCATCTGGGTATGAAACCGACTGCAATGTGAAAAAAAAAATATGATGGCAAAAAATAATCGTTTCTCTCACGGAAAACATCTCAAATATCATGAAAATTTCAGATGTTTATAGGATTCGATTTGCTCCAGCAATCACAACTAATACTCGAGCAAAGCCGCGCGCGGCTAATTTAAAGTAGACTCTAAGACCCATTTTCATATTTCCTGCCATTTTATATCACTTCAATAAAGTATACTTGTCACTGTCACATTCATGTCAACAAAAAGAGACTGCAACAACGACTTATCGGTTAGTTTAGCTTTAGACCACTATGCATATATAAGACTATGACTTAGCATTATGTGCGTGTGTTAATAAGAAAGGCAGGTACCTGTTTGCGCCTGGCCTCTTCCACCTCCTCTTGCAGACGGCGCGTCTCCGTGTCCTTGGTCTCCACTTCTTGCTGGATGCGGGACACTTCCTCCTGCTTCGTGCGGATCTCGTCTTCCAGTTTCTGGCGTTCAGCCGCTTCCATGTTCTGGAACGTTCACAATTCATTGCTGTAGTAAAGTTAGTTATCCACCTAGTATAAATAAGGGTCTTTTTTTAGGATTTTTTTAGAGGTGAAACGTTTGAAAGCACCTAATGATAAGTAATGATACGGTCGACGGTGAAGCACGCTTACCTAGTAGCTATTCACTCTTCTCTTGAAGAATTGGGTGTAACTCAGGGCTCACCCCCTTCTCTTCAGTCTTAATTTCGTGTCCGTTGGTATATTTTTTAGGTGTAACGCAAGGTTCCTCCCTAGGACCTGTTCTCTTCGTTGGGTGTAGCGCTTACCTTGGTTTCTTCAAGGCGTTGCATCATGGCTTGCAGCTCGTTCTGGCGCCGCTCGAGCTCTTCCTTGGCGGCTTGCAGCTGCTTCAGCTGCTCCTCCAACCGCCGGATCATGTCTTGAGCTTCTAACAGGTTCGCCTGGAACAATGCAACGGTTTTTAGATATTGCTCAGTGCCCAAAACCATAATCTTCATAGAACCTAGATATAATTTGTTTTTCTTTCTTTCTATCAAGACTGAGTTAATACTATGTATTGAGTTTATAAAAAAACAAAGAAAATACATTTATATATTATACACACAAAATACATTACGGACTGCTACAGTACACTCATAGGTACCAAATAAAAACATACTAACAAATAAAATAAAGTTGGTGGCTACAAAGACGCACAGAAACGTGGTCCTAGCCAATCCCGTCCCGTGCCGAATGGTATGTGAAAAAGGCCCAAACTCAGCTTTTGCTGACTATACTATGGAATCATCACATTACGAAACGAATTACGATTATTACAAGCCACTTCCATGAGAGTTCTTCGCTACGCATAGCTCTGTACCACCAGCGATGTGAGCTTTATGTGTAATTGAGTTTCAGTGGTCTATAGATACAGATTTGAGCTTTATGTGTTACCTGCGAGCGTTCCATTTCCTCCTGCATGTGCCGCAGCCGATCCTCGTACTCTTGCTGCTTCTTCTCTGCGCGCTCGCGGGCCGCTATCTCAAGCTGCAGCTTCTCTCTGCAAACAAACAACTGACGCTCTTATTTGTTCACAAACCAAATCGTTGAATAATTCCGGCGACTTTATCAGATTCGACGTGCACAAAGCTTACGAACGAATCGTGTGGTGCAGATAGATGTGACCGGCATTAAGAAAACTAGATTCGTTCAACTAATACGCATTTAGCTTTATACTGCCTACTGTTCAAGGCAATAATTATGTGATGCCGAGAGTCAAATCCGCAAAACGATAAACGAAGATCCGTATTGACATTTTGAATTACTGTTCAACATGGTAACCGCAGTCGAGCTGTCGCTACTATGCATGCCGTGTAAAGGAACAAAGGTTCTCGAAGTAAAAATAACATAATCTTGAAAATAAAAGACGCATGCACCTTTTCAAATGGTTCAAAGTTCTCGGTCGGCTGATGTAGGTACCTGTTACAAGTTGGTGCCGTGTGCAGGATAAGAACATACCTCTGTGCTTGCTTGGCCAGTTTCTCCTCCCTCGCTTGCGCCTTCATTTGCTGCACGTCGATGGTATCCGGCTTGCGACGCCGCATGTAGAGCTCGTGGTTGCCCATGCAAAGTGCGAGGATACGTTTGTTGACGCGCACACGAGGAGCGAAGAACACGAAGTCCGGCGCCTTCTTGTCGATCGGCTTTATTATGAACTTGCGGTCGTTGAACGAGATGTTGCGGATCTCCGACCACGGGAAACCTATCTTGGGGGTTAATCTGGAACGGAGATGATTGTGATTAGTTTTTATTTATAAATTAGTATTCGGCATTGCGGTATTCTAATAACATAACGATCTACTTTTATTAAGCTAAAATAGTTTTAACTTTGACTAAAAAACGCATGCACGCCCCGCAGAGGGTGTCATACATTTTGTACTAAACCCGCAAACGGTTGGAATTTTGCGAGATGCTCCACTCTTGATACTTTTCAGATGCTAGAAGTGTGCAGAAACTGGTAGAGTGGTTTATGGGCGAAAACCCTTAGTGACCATATTCAACCAATTTTGTTTTCAGCGCCAGTTGTATTGTGTTTTTTTGTTTTTAACGCCAGACAAGAGTAGTAGAGTTCGTTGTGAAGGGCTCGTCTGGGGAAGTACTACCACCACGCATTTTTCTGCCGCCAAACAGCGTTGCTGTGTTTCAGTTTGAAGAGTGTGGTTGCCGGGGTAATTACAGGCACATGAGGCTTAACATCTGTATGCCTCAAGTTGAAGGACGCAGGGCAGAGCATCGTCGGGCACGTTCTTATTGAGCGTGACTTACGAGGCAATGCTATGCTTATAGGTGATGGTTACCACTTAACATCAGGTGGGCCATCTGCTTGTTCCAACATCTAATTGTATAAAAAAAGACACTACTCGTTTTTTTTTTTATTATCGAATCATCATGCTCTTTTCAAAAATGTATATATTCAACCGATTCCCAGACACATTCTACCAGGAAAACCATGCAAGGTAAGTTTAATTTTTTTCCTTATTCAAAATCGCTTAGCGAATCACTAGCTAAAAAAGGCATGGTGATACTTCCTCGACTAATCATTAAATATATGATATAGATATACTGACTTGTCATCCTTCTCGTAGATATTGAGTCCGAGCGCGTCGACGCCGAGCCACAGCTCCGTGTTCTTCTTGTTGCGGATCTCGAAGTAGTTGACGCCGTACATCTCCAGGTCCTGCGCTATCTTCAGGTACTCCATCATGGCGTCCTCGCGCACCATGCCGCGGTGCTCCTGCCACCAGTTCGTGATGCTCTGCTCCCACTCCTCGCGGGACATCTGAACAAGACAATGAGCGTTACTACCTGCCTTATCTTATTTGACTGTTCTCACAGCTCAGCTGGTAGTTCTGCCTTCTGAGATATATTACCTGTCATAAGGCATAGGACTGTCCTAAAAGCTCAGTTGGTAGTTCTTCTGCGCTTTATTTTTTTATCGTGTCACTAGTTCTTTCGAAACAGTGTGGTGAAAGGATTAAGGATTAAGCACCTCGAGGATCCTTTCCTGGAGGATCTTCTGCGCTGGAGGTAGAAGGTTCGATTCTTATCGAGAATCCATTTATGTGATGAACATAAATATTGTGCATGCTTAAAAAAACCCGGATAAGTATTTTATAATTTTTTTTTAAGAGACTGTAAACAATTGAAACTCTTAGGTGCCTTATGAAAATATTGTCTATAGTTTAAGCTATGACCCCACACTAGGCTCGATCCCCGTACGGTGCTCTACGGTGCCCGTACGGTGAATACTCACCTCACAATAAAAACATGATACCAAACTTTGAGAAGGACATTCTCAAAGTTTGGTATCATGTTTTTTACAAACGAATTTAAAATAAATGCTAAATGCAATTTCCGTGCTTTTCATGCAGTCTATTCCGGCTACAACATTCGTGAAGCTGCGATCGCTTACCTTGTGCTGGTCTGTGACACGCTGCGGCAACAGACGGTCGTTGGCGAGGAAGCCCTGTGCGTGGAGGGAAGGGTTGTGGTCGCCATGCCTCGCTTGCACGGCGTACGAAGCTAGCAGCACCGACGTCTCAGGGGGACAGTAGATCTCGTCTGATAGGATCGCGTTTTTCACCTGAGGACAAAATAGTTTGTGTTTAAAAGTCCTCAGAATTGCCTGAATAAAAATATGACACATCAAACATTTGTTTAGTAAACTTTATCTTACTAGTTGCCATCCCCCATTGGTAAGTAAGAAATGGCAATGGTTTCAGCATTGTTAAACCTTGATTGTGGTCATGTATATGAACGCAATGGCACTAAATTGATCTTCAATTGAATGCAGAGAGAGTTGTGTTTAATTTATGTCACAAATCAACAACTTGCATTAACTCTACACAGCGGCGTTTCCAGACAATACATTGTCCCGACATCTGTCTTTAAGAAGGTTAGGAGTTAACCACCAATTGTATACTCCACCAATATATAAATTACAAATTACAATTATGGTAAAACAAATATATAATTTTATACAGGGAGTAATAAAATGTTAACAATGCCGAATATCATGAAAGAATCCCTATCAAATTTTGATATAATATCGTAAGTATGAAAGGCCATGGTCAAGTATTTTGGTACACTTTGTTTGGAAAGATGAGAAGAGATAACAGCTAAAACATCAACATTGATTTCTTGAAAAACGATGTAGGTAATAGTTCATTATCGCAGACGAGTTACGTCATGGATTTCAGTGTACTTCGCAAACAATTGAATATATTTTTCATAAGTTACATTTGTTCAAATATATTGCTAATCACAGAACCTAGGAAGCTACTATTAGCTGTTACCTGCGACTTCACAGGAGCTCATTGTGAATTATTACTGTTTTCTCGTGAGACATATGTTTTTTTTTTGCTATAAAAAGTTTTTCGTTATTCTATTCTCTGAGATTTACTCTCCACCCACTGCCGCTTCTACTTGCTTAGCATCTGGGCCAAGCAAGTGACGATGCTAAGGTTTAGTTTGTCAGGATGTCCACAAAGTGACCACCATGCCCATAAACTGGTTTCTACCCTCTTGAAGCTGGTCAGTCCATCTAGCTGATTTCCCAAAAGTAGGTAATAAAAACAGCGTACGGCAGGATTCCACTTAGAAAAGTATACTCACTTGAAGGTAGAAAAGCTTGAGTGTGATCTCCTGGATGAGCTCATCAGCGACATCTTCCGGATAGAATTTGGCACGGAACTTGAACTGCAACGGATTCTCCTTCTTCACGTCCTGTTGCATCACCTGTTGACAATGTCATTTGTTAGAATACTTTGAAATGAAATTATGCTCTCCTAACCGCTTACAACACAAGGCAATAGGTATGGTAATGGTATGCACCCACGATCATGTTTTACGTGGGTTTAAACGGCATTATTTAGAAACATTACAAGGAAAGTTGAGAGTTTTCATCGTTTTTAGACAGTATACTTTACTTTGACAACTTTTAGGACGAAGCCTAAAATAACTGTCTAGGCTGGGTCACGTGGACCTGATATAGATTAGACCTATAGTTTTAAAGTTATCCATATTCCCTATAATGCTATTTTATAGAATTTTATTGATCGTTTTCAAGGGTCTTTGGTGTTTTATGTTAAGATCATCGTGGGTTATACCAGATTACTGAAATTTAACATAATTGGAAAAAAAATCAACCAAACGAGGAGTGAAAAACTCGCGTAAAACTAAGCATATGCTCACAGCGTGATCTTATCAACAGATTCACAATCAATCTCATTATGTTTTCATAAAAGTACTTATCGCTATATTTTAAATGGATTAACCAATTTTGATCAGTCTACTAAACAGAGTTTTTTCAAATGCGTAACAATCAAGGTTGTTTTGAAGCGAATATTCCTGTTATTGAAGCGTGTCAGACCCAAGCATGCAAGGTACAATGAGCATTTCCTACGACATGCATCTGTACAGTACTGCTTTCATTTAGACTAAAGCATTAAGGCTAAGTCTAAATGAAAGCAGAATCTGAAGTGTAGGGATATATGCTTCAGTAGAGATGACGTGTAGCGCTCATCCACAAATCTCCAAAGATTAATAAGGATGAGTCACCATCAAGCCCTGTTCAATCGGATGCTTTATTCAACTGCTGACAATAACGCGGTGCGCTTTACGCATCGCGTTCAATGATCGGTTAAAGACTCTTTGAATTCAATCAAATGAATCGGGGTGCATTCACTGCTGGTTATTTGTAGTCTTGATTGAGTCCGGTATACCACAGCTTAAACAAGAATTATTTCTTGTTTTGTTATTTTTGCTAACATGCCATTATACACTTACTTAACTAACTCGGAGAAACTCTTTCACAACGAGTTTTCTCACTTCTTCAAATACACATTAATTCTACAAGACTTCACACAAATCGCACAAATTCGAACCTATTCGAACACACACAATATAGGTCCGTTACTTGACACAAACATATAAATTATGTCGGCTCTATCACAAACACAGAGGTAAGGGTTAGTGTCTTACCCATCTGGAGAACGGTAGAGACCCTGACTTCGTTGCGTGCCCACCGGGTCCAGGGAAAGCGTTAAAAAGGCAACAATTAATTACAAGTCATTGTCAGCCTCTGGCTCATTTAAAAAGCGAGCAAAGTGAACATAGCAGCAAGGAACATGTATCTAAATTAAATTGGTCCAGATACAATAAAATACACAGCCTAAAGTTGGAGCCGCTTGTAAGCCCAAAGGTAGTCTAGTCCCTTGTTAGTGATATAGTACATTTTTTTTTCGCCCATCGACATAGTTAATTTTCTATTTAGCTCTTAATAAGGGGGCTGATATTCGCGGACTATTTAAGAACGTACCGCCATTATTATGATTAATAATAAGCGAAAAAATATATATTTCTTGTTCCACACAAAATTATCTGTAAAACCAAAAATAGAGTACTGTAATACAAAAACTACAAATTAGCTCGTCACATCAAGCTTACAACACAACAAGGACAAACTAATTCGACAGCTACTCATACAAGCCCACAACAATCTATAAAACGAGCGAATGCAACCAGTTGATTAGCATTACAAGATATAGAAACCAGATAAATGTCAATGGTGTCAATGCCCGTCCGACGCAGCACAATAGTGGAGCATAACCTTCGACTGCTCCACCGGCGTAAACTACCGTAAACTAGATACATGTGGCTGGTTCATTCTTCATCACCCTGGTTATTCGTGGATGTTGTAAAGGATTCCCGTATCCGCATTGAGACTTACAAGGTCATGTGTTAAGGGTGATCTTCCAAAAGCACAAAAGCTTCCTGGGGGGTTTGCAGGCTTGGGGTTCCTAGGATTTGTTTTCATCAGGGTCCCCACGCCGCGATAGTATACCCTGGGTCTACCGATCTAGGTTCCTAATATGACTGCCGAAATAATGGTCTTAATTTTCCAGGAGTTTACGAATTTTCACAAGCCACAGCAAATAACAAATGTAGCTTAAAAACTATTATAAATTTCGTAGGAAATTTCGTAATGTATACTTTAGACTTAAGATAAGAATCTATCTACATGATAGATTTAATTGATGACTTAATGAGTCATTATATTGCTTTAGCATGCTGACAGATGATGTAGACTGTCTCGGTTACAAAAGTTTGAGCAATATCGTAAAACATGCCGTGTTGACTTGGTGTGAATTGTTCATTCTTAATTCAATCATCAAAGAGCCAATTTGGTAAAAAGATTCTAAGTGACACACCGACTTGGCTAGCAGCGTTCACACCGTGATAACAAACGTCAACAGACAACGTATCTTTCAAGCAAATAATCATAATTATTACGAAACATTTTATGTAGTAGGTACGAAAACGAAATAATTTTGCTTATTCATGAAAACTTAGTTAATAAAACATCGTTTACGGATATAAATCAGTTTCAAAAAATTCTGTATTCGCAGCGATAAAAGTTTCAGCAAATAGCGAGTCTTACCACACCGTGACGATAAACTTGATCGTGTAGCTTTGATCAGTACAATCTTAAGCCTACTTTGCATGACGTTATACTAAAGACTAGCACATTCCGGTACATGAAAGTAGCATTTACAATCTACACCCGGAGATTTCACAATACACAGTAGGAAGATCACGAACTGCTGTTTTTTCTAACCATTTTTTACCACGTTTTATTTCTGGGCATCTCAAATTATCTAGATTACCTAGAAAACTGAGGGGAGGTCCTATCACGCCATTTCATTATTTACCTCTATATTTTAGCGATAAATTTCAAAGTTTTATCGAGCTTTACTACTACGTCATACCTAGCTAAGTAAATTTTTCTACAGAACCTCCTAGCCGAAGACCACTTCTTACCAGGTCATCAGCCCTGTCATAAGCGGCTTCTTCGTCACCCTTATCATCCTCAGGAGATAGCAGTTTCTTGACAGGTCTGCACATGTGGACCAGTACGCGAGACGTCTTCTCAACGATGGAGTCAGGCTTTAAATTATAGCAGATAGAGGTCAATTATGTAATAGGTTCAGTGACTTCTAGGACCTTAGAACTGGAGCGAGAGTTAATATAATCTAAGAGACGTTGAACCCTTGCACTTAATGCAGGACTTTGAATTGAATAATTTAACAACATTTATTTTATGGCTTGGCACTTGTTCTATTCATATGACCGTACAGTGCGGTGGTACGGTAGTGGCTGTACGTATCAAGTGGCACAAGGCAGGTGTCACAGTGCAGGTTGTAAGAGGATCCGGGGCGCTAAAACGAACAAAGATCACGTTACTCTCAGCTAGTTGAACTAAGCGACGTCTTACGCTCCTGCGTTGAGCAATGCAGTCGTGGGAGCGGCGAAAGTACGGTCGTTGAACTGCGCGTGATGGCTGCAAAATCAGCTGTTCTTGTGTGCGAATGCCGATGCCGTAGGCAAGCCCTATTGGTGCCAATGCTGTCAATCAATTTGCCACCGCGGCACCTTTCTCATTCACTTTTTCCTCAAAGTAAATTAAAACCGCCGGCTTATTAGGTCGTTCTTATTTGCATGAGATTTTTATCAGTTTTCGAGACACGCTAAATTCCGATTAAATTATTCGGGACGAGGTCCACATTAATTGATGTTATAAAAAGTAGGTAATAAAGAATAGTTGACCTATTAAAATTTAATTGCATGCAGATTTTAGTATGAAACTAAAAGTTAAATTGTGTACAATAAGCTCACGCACGACTAGAACTCTTGTAGCCATAATATAAACGAAATTGCTGAAGCAACAAGTTAAACGCGTACGGCTAATTATGATAAATCTACACAGTCAACTGTTTATTTGGTTCTATTTATTCAAGAGCGAAGATATGTTTACAGTAAATTAAGGTTTCTAGTAAATCTACATTCGCACACGTATACAATCTCCAAGTGACCGAGTGAGATGACCACATATTGCCGCGCTGCTCCAACATAACCCAGATCGCCGACGACGCCATGGCATGGTGGCACCTCGACCCTTCTCTTAAATGTTTGGCATAACAATTATGCCAAACATTTAACGTACTTATTATTACGTTAAATTGAAGGAAAAATGCGGATTCAGTCGGATTACCCAATTTTTTTCTAATAGTACTCTCATTCAAGTAAAAATTTTCCTCATTACATCACTATGATTCCGACAGATTTTCCTCAACTAGTTTTGACGAAATCCCATTACATATAGTAGAACCACTGACAACTTTCAAAAAAGAAATGTCCGTTCATTAAAATGAAGGAGAAATTTCGAGGAGTGGCCGCCCTTATCTTGTTCTAGGTACTCGAAGAGCTTTGAAACTTGTTCCAAGTATGTCTAGACACGATGCAGAGGCTGCGATCTGGTTTTGCGGAGGACATCCGAGCCACATTTTGTTATGCATTAAGGAGACGAGCAAGGTCGCGATGGCGGCCGGCGGTTCGTTCGTCACGGCACTTTCACCTGTCTGCGAGCGCTCGCCGCTCCCAGGCCGCTCGAGGCACTGACGATGCAGCCCCTCCAACACTTGCCGCTCTCAATGAACAATCGCCGCCACTATCAAAAGCAAAGTGTACATTGTGCAAGTTTTCCAACTCTTTTATTTTATCGCACAGTATAATCGTCGCGTAAAACACAATGACAGACAGTTCCAAGTCGTAAAACTAATAGGCCGTTACAACGTAAGCCACTTCAAATTTGTGTTGGAGATTCCAAGGCAACGGTTCGGTCGTCATCAAAGTGAGAGTTATCGCAACCTACAAGAGCACGTTAATACGACTTACGATCAAAATACTTACAAGAATTTAAAAAAAAAGGAATTAAACTAGAATTTAATTTTCTGTAAATCTTAGCTGAACATCACAATATGTTTTTTTAGTAAATGACGTCATGAGATCAGAGATCGTGCTTGCTTAGTAACCAGGCTTGACGTCCATCAGTAGGCATATTGGTTGATCAATGTACTTGTAAAACCACACGAAAGGAACCCTTTTAGACATAGATATAGTCTGACATTTACTTAGACTTTTACGTAGATTCCGTGCGTCCGATGCTTTCGGTTACGGTCACCGAGAATATGGAATGGAGCTATTAGTTGACATGGCACGGTTCAATGTTAGAGGCTGTCAGACGGTGACAGCGCCCGTTATATCAACAAATGGAGCTGAATTAATTAGCCTCCAATTAGTAACCAGCGGGTTAGTCACGTACGAACAATTTCGAAGTCGGTTAGCAGGCACTTTTGATAGCGACAAAATTGTGTTTCCTTCTGCTTGATAAAGCGCGTACGTAAATTGAACCTTTACAGTGTTGTTCAGGCATATTTGTCAGTTGTTTCTGATGAAAAGTTGTATGCTTTGTAGGAATCTTCTATCCGATAACGTTTGAGATTTTCGCCTAGTTCATCCTGTCATGCAACGCTTAGAAACCATTCTAGTATTCTCCGAGTCATCTCTTTTAACCAAGCATTGTCTAAAAGACGTAACTTCTGCGTCTTTAAATAAACCTTCATGTTTTACTGGCGATAGTGGCAATTCAGAAAATCTCAATGGAATAGCGATATGTAGTAAATGTACCTCCAGCTGTGGCATACCATGGCGTGCATTCGAGTCTGCTCGCACGCGATCTTCTCCCAGCGTTGCGCGGAATGTTGCGTTTTTGTCGCCTCAATCGTCGAGATTATTGCGAGGCGCATGAGACATGGCCTCGATACTGCGTTACGTCATGATAACATAAGTTGCTGAAACTGCGCTGGCTGAAACCTCAAGCTTTTGACTTTCACGTAAAACTATACTTACTGTTTTACTTTGATTCACATTGTTTTCTAAATTCAATAAACGATTGTATATCTTTGTAAGGTAAGCTGAATGTAGCTGCATTATTTTGATTTGATTTCTTTAGTTTCGAGAGAAGTTTCTTTGAAGAAAGTTTATTGGAACCATTGGTGTTAGACAGTTGCCTTATTCTATTTGGGTCAGTTTCAACCATGCATTTCTTTTCATATTATGTAATCCATGTTCTGATAGGACATTGCGTCACGGTAGAGGTGCCTCCTTATCTCCGCTACAGATAGCGCATTCGGTGATTACTTAATCGTTTCATGATAGTATATAATATAGGTAAGGTGCGTCCTTGAAAACGATAACTTAGACAAGCAAACCCTTATGAAGATGTTTAAGAGTTTAATGAATCTGTTTAGGCCTTTTTGGTTCTGCAGAACTCAGAAACACGACATATTTTAAAAGAATCGATATACATCTTGGGTCTATACATCGTTTAACTTGTTTGTACCTCTATGCATCCGTCTGCATGGTGAGTGACTACGGCATTCCCCATCTCAAATAACAAACACGCAAGAATGTGAACTCGTTCAGGCTGATGATTATTTCGGGTTCTGTGTCTGTCCTTCATATTGCTGCCCAACAGTGACAATAATATCTGACCATCGAGCGGTTGGTTGATTGCATATGGAAAGTTCTTCTGAAATCCGTCAGGTTCGAGTGGTGCTCGGCTCGGCACACGGGCGCGGCCACCGAAGCGAGACCTCACGGCCGCATGACCCCGTTCACACGCCATCATCACCTGTGCCATCACGACCTGTACTCACCAAACAATGTTGGTGTCCTTGAGCTTTCAATAGCTATGATATCACTCTGGAGTTGAATTTCATAATATATTTCGTATAATTTCATCTTTACTTCAAATGGTCTACAATCTGTCACGTATGGAATATAATTAATGTAATGTACAAAATACAACATTTGCTAAATGTAATGTACGGCGTCCCTCTACCTATCCCCTTTGATAGCTCCAAAGGATTTTGAGTAAAGCACTAAGTAAGTACCAAGATATCTCAGAGTATGTCTACCGTGCTTAGGTATCACAATCGTGAGCCTATTTCATTTATTAACATCTTATATCGTTTTCTATTTTAAAGCAAGTTCATTTTGTCTCATGAGGATGGGAAGCAGTGTTCCTAAATTGGTAACGGTAAAAAAAATCTCTAATTATTTTATGATTATGACATACTGAAGACGGCATAAAACATGGCTATAGATTCTAAATTAGTATTATACATTTTGCATAAATTTTCCTTAGATTAGGTTTTGAAACTATAAGCACGCGCGATGCACAGTGTTGGATTTGCATGTAAATTAAAATAAAAACAATATATGAAGTTGAAACACATTAAACACGTATGCCGTTCCACAGATAACACATGGCAACACAGACAATGTACAGTTTATTTTAATGATGCATAATCATGCAGATTAGTAATAGCAGCAACGGTAGCATAATTCTGTCCCATTAGTGGAAAGAAGAAGAAGAAGCCAACTCAAACACCCGCAATCAAAGGCCCGCAAATAAATGAACAGGAACAAAAACAGGACTGTAATCTCCAGGCACGGCATAATTTCTCTCAGATTTATTGGTACTTCCCTAGTACCCTGCTTAAGATCAGAGGATTACTTACAGGAGTATCTGAGGCACGTATACATACGAGCCAAGAAACACGGTACTTTTTGCGGAACTGTATAATAATGTTGCTGATGATGAAAGTCCAGCGAAAAGCTACTTGAACCGTCTTATTGTAACAAAGTATAAAAAAATATACCTTTGAATATATCCATTCGTTTGAATTACATTCTTAAAATGATGTTACTGAACTCATGTTTATTACAATTTGACAGAGAGGGCATTTTTTGCTGCATGATCTCACCCACATGTGGGCTAGACAACGAAGATTGGAAGCGTAGCGACCTTTGATAAAATAAACAATGTCGCAGATGAGCTCAAAAATTCTAGTGATTCAGAAGTACGCGTAAGCTTTGCTAGCAAGGAATAAAATATGACGAAAATGACTCAGATTCAAGTTTTTTTTCCTTTTGAGCTCATAGCAATATCAGAATGAGATCACGAGGCTGAAAAGTCAAATCATATGACTAAGTAACTATAGACGATTATATATTTAAGAGTAGTAGAGCTCTTTATGAAAGGCTTGTCCGCGGAAGTACTACCACCACGCCTTTTCCTGCCGCCAAGCAGCAACGCTGTGTTTCGTTTTAAAGAGTGTGGTTGCCGGTGTAATTATAGGCACATGAGGCTTAACATCTGTTTGCCTCAAGCTGATGGACGTAGGGCAGTGTATCGTAGGGCACGTTCCTTTCGTGCGCGACTTACGAGGCAATGTTTTGTTATAGGTGATGGTTACCACTTAACATCAGGTGGGCCATCTGCTCGTTCCATCAGCTGGTAGTATAAAAAAAAACTATAGGAACACCTAGTTCCGACAAAGTATTGTTAGTTTAAAATTAGTGTTTCTGGTTTAAAAACAACTGGGTTTAGAAGTGCATCGGCCTAAGCCAAATGCACCTTAGTGGAAGGTTGATGAGGAAATTTACTTTGCAAAAAAATTCGCTTATATTTTTAAAGCGAACTTTTTAAATTCGTAATATCTTTTGAATGGAATGTCCTATTTGAAAAATTCAAGAAGTTAATCTATAGGTATTGAAACAGTCTTAAATACGAAATGATTTATTTGGATAAGGATTAATATAAAGGTATGGATAACATGGTCTGATTTTGGTCGGCATTTCTATCAACTTTTAAAATGTAAAAAAGACGTTATAGTAACATAACTACGATGGTTAGACATATGGTATCGCTGAGTTTTTTGTAGATATTGATGTGTTCTTTAATATTGTAGAACATTTTTGTGTTCCATCGTCAATAGTTTTAGCAGCGCATGCGATGAAAGACATTTTATGGTCATTTTTTTACACCTTGGGTTACATTATTGAAGTTTTAGAAGGGATCCCAATTTTTTTTCTAGTGATAAATATAGCCTATGCTATTCAAGGATAATGTATCATTCTAACGGTGAAAGAATTTTTGAAACCGGACCAGTAGTTTTTAAGCCTATTCGTTACATACAAAAATACAAATCTTTCCTCTTTATAATATTAGTGCAGATAATTTAAATAACATACGAATATATTGTCATTTATAGAATAAAATATGGAGGGCTCTGTGCTGTTTCATAATAGAAACCACTCCTTAACTAAACACTCGGCAGCAACATTCTTTATCCTTATTGGAAAGAAGGAATGCGACTGCCTAAACCAATCAAAGACAGCCAAACCAAAGTTATTTCAATACGAAGCTATGATTGCTAAACACGAAAGTATTGAGCAGCCAAAATCGTTCGACCGTGGCATTTTACCTACGCTAGAACCGGAATCAGATATATGAATGACTACGGCAAACACGAGAACCGTTGATGATATAACTCACGAAGCCACCTGTCAGCGAGTTAAACATCTTGAACCAGATAAATATTCAACCTACTTGAAGCCAATACAGAATTGACGAAAACTAGGTACATATCAAGTTGATTGGAATATTTAAACAAAACTAATATAACACGTAGTATTTTACGCATAGATTCTATACGACCATAAGTAAATACACTGCATTTGAACGAGCAAACATTTGAGAAAATTTTGGTAGCAAAGTTAAAGGCACTTTTACACCAAGTTTCGAAGAAAAATATAAAACCTTAGATGCCTGAATACCGAATACCATAATATCAGTCAGGCTAAATTACAACTATAACACTTTCATTACAAAAACGAAGGTTGATAAGTACTGTAAGTTTCCAGGTAAAGATATTGCTCTGACTAAGGCTAGCGGAATTTAAAATAATTAAAATCAGCTATTCACTGTAACTTTATCAAAGACGTCATTTAACCGTTCGTTAGTCATCATCAAATGAATCAATATTATAAAGTCTCCTACACACATATTACTGGTGGGGTCAATAACTCAGGACAAGATGACATTTTAATTGAACTTGAGTTAAGCATGAGAAAATGATTTTCGAAAAACAAAGACAAAGGGGTAATAACCTAATTATTTCATTGGTGTGGGTGTCTCGTTTTACAAGTTACAAGTTAAGTCAATATTCAAAAAATCGAAATACCAATCGGAGCAAAATAATCTACAAAAATCTAAACAAAGTGCTAAATTGTATGTAGCATTCTTAAAAAAAGGGTAATACTGGTGATTAATTTAAGCCGTAAAGATCAGGCAATTTAAATAAAGGAATAAAGGTTCTCGAATAGCGACCATGAGTTGGAAGACGAAGCGTATAGGCCGCCTTCACCAGGCTGGTGGTGATAAATAAACCATGAAGTTAAATCGCAGAGAAGCGAAATAACGTGAGCAATAAACTGTCCTGCCAAGCTTATAATAGTCGGAAGTTGGCACGGATAATAGGTAATCTTCAAGTTAAGGCGTATGTGTAGCCATGAATTATAAGTAATCGCATAAACGGCGGTGTAACCACAAGGCAAGAAAATATAAACCATACACCACAAAGTCTTTACCTTCTTCTTTTAAATATGCGCATTTATACTAAAGTGACTTCATCCCATGATGAAGCAAAGTAATAAAACTACTCGTCCATAAATAATTTAATCCTATTAGAACATCTAAAACCGTACAAGACGCTGATGAAAGTATTTAATATGCAACATTAATCTTCTGCTGGCACAAGCAATGAATAATTAAAACAATTAAAGTTCAAATAAAAACATATTCAGGTTGTGCGTAAGAAATACAAAACTAATATAAAACAATTTGACAATCTCTTTAGCAAAATAATTTTGAAGCAGTATATATCTGAGACGGTTTTAATAAGCCATGTGATTGAGGAAAGGATATATAATATATCATATAAATTTATAAATAACATATATGTTAGTATCAAGGGGAGGTTCAAATACCACTCGTATAATAACTTTTGGGGCATTATAAAAACTTTGTGATTTCTTCTGCGTAAATCACTATAAAAGTAATAAAACATAAAATATTATATCACACGCTGACGTTGTTGGTATGACAGGAAAGCAAAGAGCCGAACAATTATCACGTGTACGAGGTCACGCCACAGGTAACTAGTAAGCAAGGCATGGATTACGTAAGTGACACACCATACACACCAGTCGTGTAGTCATATGAATGGCTGTTACATCGGAAACCTTTAAATAGCAACGCTGTCATACATGTCATGAATGTAATGATGAGTGATACTCATAATCTAGATTTAAAATTACCCGTAGGTATTAATCGTTTTTCCAATGAACGTAGCTATTTGCGCACGTAATAACACCCACAGCTTCAGTTCAGAGAAGGTAATTAAATTGTACTACCATAGGGATAAATAGTAGACTTTGTAAAATTATTTGATAAGTTAATGTTGATGAAATAGGCGAAGGCCGAAGATGCTACCAAATTCTAAAATTACCATAATACATTTTGTGGAAAGACATTTGAATAACCAGTTTAAAACTAGTTTTTTTTTCTGGAATCTGTTGTGTAGTCGAATTTTGTTGTAAATAAAATTGATGAGAACGATAGCACGTGGGAAGTTAATCAACTTCTATCAATAAAACAATTACTTGTAAATACAGGTGTAATTACAGGCACATGAGGCTTAACATCTGTATGCCTCAAGCTGATGGACGCAGGGCTGTGCATCGTAGGGCACGTTCCTATCGTGCGTGACTTACGAGGCAATGCTTTGTTATAGGTGATGGTTACCACTTAACATCAGGTGGGCCATCTGCTTGTACCATCAGTTGGTGGTATATAAAAAAATAAAAAAAAATAAAAAAAATATAAACACGCTCATTGTATTCTGCAATACTGTATGTAGGTAGATTAGATATAACCTTCTCTTGTAACTCAAGGTCCTTCAGCGAAGATGTCAAAGAGTATCATAGTCAAAGAAGCATAATCCTACTAATATTATAAACGCGAAAGTTTGTAAGTATGGATGTTTGTATCTTTCTCGTAAAAACTACTGAATGGATTTTAATGAAACTTTACAATAATATAGCTTATACATCAGAATAACACATAGGCTACAATTTATAAAGATATTGTGTGACTAATCCTGCGCAGACGAAGAGCGGGCACCAGCTTGTCATTATCATATGTAAGAAAACGCCATAATAATGTTAAAGGAAATCGAGCTTGATACCTCAGCAGACTAGTCAATTATAAAGACTACTTGAAAAATAATAAGACAGCCCGACTAAAAATAGACGGTGACGATATTAACAATTAATATGTGACCGTTAACGGCTGGGAGCGATAAGCACAGCAGCTGGGATCTCGGAGCTTCCTATCTAAAATGAGTCATAGCGCTACAATCTGGTACCACGTTGATAACGGACAAAGAGGGTACTTAGATCGTCTCCTCGTCTTTCTCTCTGCTAGATTTTACTTTGGTTTTCATTAGGACATAGAAAGAAGGATTATATTGTGTGAAAAGTCCACTGATATTTATTTATTTTATTTATATTTAGTTCATTCTCTTTTATGGAAAACAGCTTAGAGAATATAGAACCTCAACAAATTCCTATTAATGGACAACCGTATTTGTATTGTTTGTTATCATCGTTATGTTATCAGGATCTTTATTCTTACTCGATGAATAGCTTGCCTAGTCAGCATGTAACAATTTTAACAAATACGCGATCAATATTATTATTCGCTTCATAATACTCGACCGAATTTATCTCGTAGTTCATTTAGTTTATCTATACCAATAGTTTGCAGAGAGGTCAGTAAAGGGTCTAGAAACATTGCAATAATGTATTTTTTAATGATGTTATCTCACTTGTCTGTCAACTTCTGTTAATGACTGAGGATCAAGGCTCGAGTCAAGAATAACAGGTGCAAGGTAATCATTTCGACGTATGGTAACTAAGGACGAGTCACAAAGATATTCAATACAATATAGTGGAATTATAGCTTAGTTGCGTTCAGTACCTTTTTCACGTCACTTGATTGGCAACTAGCTTTAGATGAGTGTGGTTTATCATTAATTCGGATCGAAATTATAATATAGTTTCAATCCGAATGAATGATAAACCACACTTTTCATATGGTATATCTGAAAAACAAAAACTAGATAAATTTAAACAGCAGTAAATTAATCAAGTATGATGCTATCAAAACGAAAAGAGCATAGTGCATAGGTAAGTAATCTCGAAAGTAGGGAAGGCCTAAGACGCGTTATTATGACACTTATGACCGTTGTCGAATGAGCCACGTGCCGGAATGTAAACACGTCTATTGAGCCAGTGTTTGTTAAACTGTTCCCAACAAGCGCTGACCAGCAGACAGTGTTGATAAATACCCGGTTACTTTACTAGCCGATCGTATACACCTCTCGTTTCATAACTTCACAAGTGCGTGTAAACTAGATAATTTCTCTAATTTTTCTAAGTGTGGAATGATTCACCTATAGTCGCAAGCTGATATTCTATTAAATTTATGCGGCCATACGATTTTAAATAGTTCATTGTAAGTTATCGTCATACATTTTCAACATATTTATAGATTAATAATTGAAATAAAGTAGGAGCTTTGTAAATCAGCTCTTAATTTGTATATTTTGAAGCAGTGTTTCAAGACTCGCACAATTAATTTACTTTGCCGAATCTATATCTTCATAAACATCATCAAAAGGATTTGTTACATCAAAGAGTGCATAGCATAAACGAAATTCTTACGTTGGCGTAAAGTTTACATTCGAAACTGTATCAACACACTCGATGCTAGTGTCAGTTACATATTAATGAGTACTTGGATATGTGTTTATGGCGAAAGTCTCAATTGACGCAAGGATGTCTGCGAATCGTGATACTTTTATTAATCAACTATTAACTATCCATTTGTCTTCAACAATTTGTACAAGATATATAATTGTGTCTTTGGTTTATGCTTATTTCTATTATTATTTTGGTATATTAGTGTATTTTTGGACACGCTCTTTTAGTTTGCGAAATATATTTTGTGTTATTTATTTGACATGATGTGTTTGAGTATCGCATCGATTCGTTATCTTCTTTCACAATAACTTTGATATTAAACAAGATGTTAATTTCGACCTTAGCGTTCGCGTATTATATTGCAACAGATGTGAATACCTACAGCTATAACCAATGGTCCATAGCCAATGAGGTGAGTCAGGCAGGACGTGTATGTGAGTGAACAAACTTCACACTTACCAAGAAACACGTCTATTATTATTGCACTCGATCTTAATATAATGCGAGGTATGCTCTATTCTGAATGTTTGTTGCTATGGTAACGATTTTTACATTCTATGGATGAAGCCCTATAAAATTCGATGCTGATTACACTTTTAAAATGTACGGTACTTGGTATATTTTGTTGTTTTTATGATAAGAGTCATGAATAATGAAAATTACTTGTTAAATTTGTGAAATAAAAGCACTAGTGACTATGTTGTCATGTCATCCTTATTACGCAAAGCTTGAATATACACATTAGTATTTTTTGCTGTAAGAATTGTTATTAATTCTAGTTATAATATTTTTGTTTTTTTTTCAGCCGTGCTATATTTAAGCTGATTATGATATTAACCACTTTTTATCTTCAAGTCGTTTCGTTTCTTTATCTAGTTCAGCAATCATTATTATCATTTGTCAATATTCATTAGCTTTGACTGAAGTCAATAGTTACAAAATTCTTGCCAACTATCTAATCGTTCAGGTTAGTTTATACACTCCTAAATCCGGTGTAAACTGACCAATACAAAATAGAATTTCAGGAATTTGTTACAAATATGCACTTATGAACAACTCAAGTGACCCTTGTGATTTTATTGAATAAAAGACATTTTGATTTTCAAGTGCACTTATTTATAACTAGTGGCTTCCCGCGGCTTCGCACGCGTTGAAGTGGTGAGCCGTGATTGAGCCACAAACATCCAAATATCGTAACTTTTGCATTGATTTGTATATTATTAGGGTAGGATTTTAAATACCTATAGGCGCACATTTTTATATTAGATAGGTAGGTATATAAGTACTGAGTTTAGCACAAACATGACAAATACAACAAAGACAACCTTACACGGAAAGTATGTACTTATTTGTTCCTAGTTTCTACCCCAAAAACAAACAAAACGAAAAAGCTTCACGACGATCCCCAGGCACGGTAGATACCTACCCTCAGTTCTCTGCGTGCCAACTCAAGATTCCCGCTTTTAGAATGTCCCTTACAAACATTGACGCCTCGTAGGAGGGTAACCTTTTAGGAGTTGGTTTCGAAAATCAAACTGTATTTTTGTTATTTATCCACAGAACATATTTTCTTTTAGTTTGAAGTTAAACGTTAAGTTAAACACGTTAAGTAAAAAATCTCCCATGCTAACTTTTACAGTCATTTGCACCCTTTGCAGGGGTAATTATCAAAAGTTAAAAGCGTCATTCTTAATTATTTGTTTCTTAGTATATTTACCTCAAGTTTTAAGTCAATCGCACTACGCGTTAAAAAACTCCTATACAAACTTTGACATCCCTTTACACACTTATTAAGGGTAGTTTTAAAAAACTAAAAATGCCTTTCCTGTTTTTTAGCCTTGGAGTAGGTACATCTACTTCAAGTTTCAAGTTTGTAGGTTCAAGGAATACAATTTGTCATACCAACGTTTTCAACCCATTTTACACCCTTAGGGGTTGAATTTCCCAAAATCCCTTCTTAGTACACCTCTACGCCATAAGAGCTACGTACTCTTCAAATTTCAAGTCTCTAGGACCAGCGGTTTAGGCTGTGCGTTGTCTATATGTCAGTCAGTCAGTCAGTCAGTCAGTCAGGACTTTGATTTTTATAGTATTAGAGATATAGGAATTTGATACTGTTTATTTCAAATTCCTAGTGATATACACACGAATGTGCAGTCAATTAAGTGGGTATATTAATAACTAAAATAGATATGGTCAGCAGATCTAATCGGAGGATATATCTAACCTATAATATCCACAAGCCATAGACCAGTTATTGCATCACGTTATCGAACAGCAGATCTTCATCCGGCACTAGCAGAACTATTCGTACGCGACTCGCAAGCGGCCGCCATCACGTCTCAAAAGAAAGTCTAAATGACCTCTGTGAATATTCATGTTTCGTGAACCAGTATATCAAAGTAGGTGTCCTCACTGATAAGTTATTTGGGTAATATTTGGTGCAACGCTGTTGACATTGCTTTACCAGGTCAATGTCAACGGCAAAGGATAGCCGAGCGAGGAAAATAATTTCATAGAATTGTTTATTTTCAATGGAGACAGGGGTGACGGAACTGTGCGCTCGCTGAATAAGAATCAAGTGAAGTCAAGGAAATCAATAACAGACGTTCAAAGAAAAAAAAACTTTGTACGAACTTGGATACGATATCGAAAATTATAAACGCGTCAACACATTTTATCGCGTGCGAGAGGAGATAAGTAACGCGTAGGCAAACATTCCGAGCGTGGAGAAAACTGAGTGCAAGTAACTCATCGAGTGCACCATATTCGATTTTGGCGAATGGGCAGAGAACCAAAACAAACTTGAACTTGGTCGGCACTCTCGGCACATCAGTTCCGCTAAAAATACTCGTTTATTTCGCTGGCAGCGTCCGGAGAGCGGGCGCCTGCGCTGCGCTTGCAACTCGATGCGCCGTTTCAAAGATAAAACGACCATCCAATAACATTAGCGTCAATGTTTTTGCAATCTTTATTCGTTTAAAATGTAAATATAACGGGGATAACTTTGAAATAATAATGTTAATCATCGTTGTAAGTTACAACTCACAATTAATCTTTTCATAGTATCTTATAGCACTATTAAAATATATTGCAAAAAACGATGCATACAAAAATTTTGTAAATATAATTTCTGCTGCAGATTATGGAAGTACTCGATCCACAAAAAATAGGTACAGCAACTGAAGGCTGCCAAAAAATGTAATGTTAACATGTAAGCTAAAATAGAAAATGAAGGGTATATGACTAACCTTCTTGTATAGCTTGATCCAGGTGAGGTCGCCTTTCGAGTCGGTGTACTGGAGGCCGAAGAACCAGACCTCTCGGAGGCCAATGGTCTTGACCACCTGGTCGAACAGCTGCTTGCCGGTGGTCGTCTGCTGGATCGCGAACTCCAGCTCCGCGTCCATCGTCGTCACTCGGACGTTCATCTGCAATAAACAAATACATTCATGAAAGTTGTTAGACACTAGTGATATTATGGTGCACGATGGAAAATACCATCAGTCCAGAAGAGAAATTTGGAGGATTTTTATTATGGAGTGTGACGGTTATAGGATGAATTTTCTGTTACTAAAAAGGATATAGATCACTATAAAAACAAAAAATATATGATAAATAAATGTAAAACTATAAACACTACTTTTATATCCATACCGATGACGTGCAAAGAATCAATATTACTTTATATAGTATCAATTTAGTGATGTCCAGGGGAGTATGAGCTTTAATGTAATAACCCTTGGGATTGAAAGATACCTTGGGATACAATACCTCTATAAATTACCTGAGACATAATAAAAAAACGTAAAATGTAAGACATGTCATGAAAGACAATTATAAAGGCACGAATGTGTTTTATTTTATAGCTTTATTCTTCATGTAATTCAATTCATTTGCAGGTTGCCCTTGCGTTCGACTCAACCGCAAACGAACGACCTCAAGTGTCGAATCAGATATGGCGAAGAAAATTGTGTAAAGAATGCAAACTGCTTATGTATGATGCGAATCAAATTGTAACGGCTGGTGAAACGGTAACAAGACGTGACAATTAATGTGGAAATTTCTTTGATATTATTTGAATGAGTATGTTTTGAGAAATCGATGGAAAAGGTTTGCTAGAACACGCTAGTTTTTCAATCTTAGAAATAATTATTACGAAATAGAATGTTAATTAATATTTATTAACAGTCAATTCAAATAAAAATGTTGATATTATCAATGGTACCACATGAGAGAATTCATTCACAGAGTCGGAACAGAAATAGAAATGGAAACGTAAATAGCAGACAAAATAATGTTTTGGTCGTGTAAATTATGTTGGATGATGCTGGGCGGGCGCCAAGCGGATATAATCTTCCGGGTGATATAATGTCCTGACCTGACTATATTTTATCAGCGACGTTTATTTCCTCTGTGGTGATGTTTCTAGTTTATTTTGAATTATTTAGATTTCTTTAATTTGAACCTAATTCTATCCTTCTTTATGAATTATGAACCACAATCATTACTGGGCGATTAGGTCACTTTACTTTTCATGTACAACTGTGTATATTATTGTTATTTTTCTGGCTGGTGTATGTTGATAATATATTCAATAATGTGTTTCTTGTTTCATTCATTTGATCTATTACGTCTGTGCGTCAGTCGTCGTCTATGACTTCTCTATGACCTAGTAACTATTATGGGGGGCATGATTATTGGGTAACAAACTTCTACATATTTAATAGTAACAGAATTGATATGGGCAACATACTCGTAACAGTCAAGTATTGGTCTTCATTTCTTTAAAATAGTTCATTTTTATCAAATACGACGTTAGCACCTAATATTATCTGCGTTAGATAACCGTGTTTTGGTTACGTCTACATTTCGTTCGAGTGCTCGAGCCGATTTCTATCCAACCGTTTAGAGAACGATTATTACTTCCACGTCACAATGGACACTGGCAGCCCGCGATTTTATCTTTAGCATGGTGTTCAACAATAGCGAATAGTTTCGTTTTCATTCATAGAAATTTCGAGGTCGACGGCCAGCCTGGAATCTTCATAATATCGGCATATCTATCAGCACGGACCCGTATGGTATACCTAGTAATGCTATTATGTCTATTAGCTGGTGTGTGTGACTAAAGTTATGCAGTTGACATAAATATTCTGTCGAAGCACACGAACTACTGTACTGCCCCCGATACGAGTACTATCGGGGGCAGTGTAGTGATATAGAGACAGTTCCGACTAAGGCTATGTATTATTTTTCAGTACAATTTTCAGTAACTAAATATTCAACACAGGAATTTTATTAAAAATATGTACATCTTGTAGATAGGAAATTAGATCAAGATTGTACCGTTATCGAAAAGAGATAAGATTTGTAAACTGCAAGTAGAGAACATTGATCGCATATTGTGATGATTGGAAACGAGACGAGAAAAACAGCATCGTATTTAGCCAAACGAAAGCAAGCGCGGATCCATCGTTGGGCATGATGGGCATGCCCATAACCCTAATAGACGTGTGACGTCACACACACAGTGTTCGCCCCACGACTTTGTCCACGTGGAACTACAACACTGTACTAAATTTTGGTCAGACAGTCATATTATATAAACATTTCTAATGATGCAGAATGCACTGTATCGATCATGAGCGAGTTTATATCAGACTCGCAGTCGCATTTTCGGGTGGCTGTGACCACAACCTTTTACGAGGGATGGATCCGCGCCTGAACGAAAGGGCATTATATTTAGGGCTTTGATGAATGAATCAGGCAAGTTCATTTCGCGATAGTTATTTAGTAGAATCAAGCACGAATGTGGATTTCAAACTGAACCTTATGTCTCGATATCGAGTCATAGAAAATTTATTGTATGTAGTATAAAAGTGTTCTAAAAGTTATGAGCTCAACATTAAGAAATGAATGCAAAGAAAAATTATAAGTTTACAGACAAGACAACACGAATTTAATCCACAGAGGCCAGTTTGTCTGAAATTGGTCTCCGTTATACTTTTACCATCGCAAAGTAAAGTGACACCAGCGCGATAAGGTTGTAAGTCGCGATATCGCGAGTAAACGGCGGATGTTTGTGTAAGCTGGCGCAATTGCCCGATTATACTTGCACGCGACATGTACTTTTCAGAAGCGATTAACTGGACCCATAAATTCTAGACACAAATGAGATAGATTATGACATTGATCAGCAAAATCTAACAAATCTTATAACAAAAATGAAGAACGCATCGATCAAGTAAATATAATTACTAAATAGCGATCAAACCTAGTATTGCTTTCGATGGGAATTCAATAAAGATGACATAGATAAGCCAGAGAAGTAAGCTGATGAGAATATACAAAAAACGGGTTCATTTTTATGATGGAGTTTTTCACAGGACAGTAATAGTTTAAGAAATTATTTGACTACTTTTTTCTTCAGAAATCATCATCATACATAACAACTATCTCACCGCATAATAGCAGTAAGATAAGCTAAGCCTTAAATCAGGTTATAATTAGCGGTTGTAATAATCAGGACTGAAGTCAAACAGTTGCTCATCGTGTTTGCGAAGTGCATCGCGTAATCAAAACGCAAACGTGAAGATCCAGCGATGACATCATGAACTTGGCTCAACGGGCGCTTTAATGTACAATATACATTTATTACATACAGCTTCAATAACAGCAAAACTGTAGTACCCATATGCGCAGAGCTATTCATAGAATCATCAATCATTTTTCCACATTAAGGAAAACAGTAGCCAAGTGCCCGCATCTATTGCTATTGTTTCGCTAAATTTGCGTTTTAAGTACCTGACAATGAGAGATAGATAACAATAATGTATAAATATGTCCGTGCTGACGAGTAGGAAGTCCACATAGTGGCCAAGGTAACAAATAACAGTAGTTAAACGAAGAACATTGAATTTCTTGTATCACATCATAATAATACAATTATTGCTTTGAACTTTGACGTTTCATTCGCAAATTACTAAATTGCCTTAACATTTTTATACATTTGCCTGAATTCATTTTAAGTTAAATATAATACGCAGACAGGTTATTCATTCTAATCGTTTTCAAGTTCCCACTTATGGTTTGCGCCGCAACTTTGAAAGGCCATACTTTTACAAGTTTAGTAGACAACAGCCATGTATTCCCATTAGAGTATTGAATTACACACAGCCACAATCCTGTTTCTACTTCCTACACATGACACCGAAGATAGTGTTAGAAGTTGCCAATTCGCACTCTATCCCAATGGAATAGGGTGGAAAAGGCGAAAAGTGACGTATGTGTGAGCATCGAAGGGATGGGAATGATGGCAGAGAGCGAGATAAGGGTATTGCGACAGGTGCATTCTAACAGGTGACGGCAACACGTGGCCGATATATTAGGGGTAATCTGTGGTCTCTGACAGCTTTTATGGTGATGGTGGAGTCCAATACAAGAGTTCAGTTTCGATGCTATTTCTAATTTTATCAACAAATGTTTAGAGTCAGTGTGAAGATTATTAAAAGCCAATATTGCTAATGTAAGACTTTCTCGATATACATATTATTAGTTTGAAGAACGACACAATCTTCGGCGAGGCTATTAGCGGTTAACTTAATATATATTTTGTACATAATGATTTTACCAGTTTGCGTAAATTGCTCGATGAAAGAGATAGTAATCAACCAAATGCCAATTGACGTGAAGATACGAATGTCACTCTCACAGTTTTACAAACGAAAGCTCATAAATCTCGAGAGCCTGTAAAGGTGATAGAGAAAGAAATTCAACATGTTGAGTAGAAATCGCAACAGAGTGCGAGTGAAACGAAGTGAAACGGTGCCAAATGGTCATGGAGCATATCGACCGTCAAATTAAATTCAAGTACAAGTACAGTAATGAGTGACAGAATACGTGACAATGCCCGTTTGAATGCTATCACGTGCATAGAAATGACCATTTTGAAATCTTAATAGGGCTTTATTGTGCTAGCGCGTGAAGCCACATACTAGACAGGTAAATTTTTTAATTCCATTTAATTGATATAATAAGATTTAGCTGAGTGATACTACCAAGCGGATGCAAATAACTAACCATGAGCTCGGATTTTCTTAGCACTCAGCAAGTGAAAGATCCGTGACTCATCTCAATTATAATATACGATAAATACCATTCATGAAGGCTTTGAGGATTTCGCAGGGATTTTATAAGCTTTAGTGACTTATCGGGCGGTACTACATCTACTAATCATTCGGAAAAAAGCTTAGCTAGAACCTAGTCTAAACACGGATGGACAGTTTGGCTAAACTTAAATAAATGAATCTAGCTTTGTTTGATATGTAAAATACTTCAGGTTATTTAGTAGTACAACAGCCTTATTTAAGGATCTTATTATCCTTAAATAAGGCTGTTTTATAAGATTAAAATAAATTACGGAAACATATACCTAACGAACGACAAGGAGAAGCAATAGCTAGTACAAACTTATTTCACATTTTATTTCTTTATTTCTTTCAACTTACAAGTTTAAACAAATTTGTAGGTATAAGGTATTTGTAGGTAGGCTTTAGGTAGATCAAGTTATAGGCACTTCAAACCAGCTTTGAGATAGATGAGGAAAAACCTTGTGGATTCTACAATGCATACGTAAGCATAATAATGAACAACAAATTTAATTGCTGAACTTAAATGAATTATTATAATTGTTTGGCTAGCTAATGATATTAAGTCAAATTATGAAAACTATAAATTATTTTATTTCTAATAATTATGATATTCAGCATTGCTTGACGAAATCGGTATGTGGCTGAGTTGACGATGTATGTGGTATTGATTAGATAAGCCTCATTAAAATTCACAACTGTTTGATAAAATAAATCATCAGTATTCACGCTAAACAACCAAATACCGAGTATTAGACAAGGTAAATAAGTCCAACTAAATAATTATAGGAAATTAATCGGGACAAGGACTAACAGCATATTATGGGAAAACAGTTGGTATTTTTAAAATTTAAACAAAAGACAAGACCAAGAACCCTTCGTCAGACAGGATAAGTTTTCCGTCTCCTTCCTTCGAACGAGCTTGAAAGGGACAAGGCGCTAAAAGACGGTTATGGCCGTTTGCACGATGCAAAATAAATAATAAAGCTAAAAGCGTCGACTCCATCTTGTATTTTCTGGGTTTACGTTGCGATGACATCACCGTAACTTATGATTTGAGTCAATAGCGTTGAAATCTATAAGCACAAATAACATGTATCGTGCGACACCTGTTGCTAAGTGGAATTTGCACAATTCCAACAACATATTTCACGTAGGTGAAGAATTAAGAATGTCAAGTTTTAGGACCCTTAGAAATAAGTTGGCGAGAGTTGCAATCATTAACTACGAATATACAAGGACTATTATAATGTGACCGAATTTCACAATATATTTCTACCTGAACTGTACCAATCTCCTAATAGGATCAAAGTCCAACCCATACGATTGACCCAGAAGCATAAAGACTGCTCAAGGTCCTTTCAACGATTGGCATCAGAAAGACCGTTTTCAGTCACGAGACGTCCTTTGACCGTGGATTATGTAACGTACCTGCTTGCCTCCCGCGACCATGGTGCTTGATATTTGGATCACACGCACAAGAAAAGTCACACACACTGTTTGGGGTACTGTGTCTTCGTAGGGTTGCGAGTACTTGTGAGGGTAAGGGTTGAGGTGAGGCGACACTTGAGCCGCGTCAGGCGGACGCGGCGGTTCAGTGAGGACTGGCGGCTTCAAGCG
Organism: Chloroclysta siterata; assembly: GCA_932294275.1. Lineage (NCBI taxonomy): Eukaryota > Metazoa > Arthropoda > Insecta > Lepidoptera > Geometridae > Chloroclysta > Chloroclysta siterata. Next base: position 9,543,032 of record OW028595.1, read on the forward strand.
CTCGGGGATGCGTCTGCGCCCCGAACTCAAGGCCGCAACACCGGCGCCGGCGCGCTTACCTCACACGCTCAAGACGCCTACGGTTCGCTGCATTTGGGGTTCCTTAAGCCTGTTCTGATGAGCGGTGCCTTTTAAATTATCTTTTAAGGGAGAAATCCACATCGACTTATGAACGCTCATCACTGTTATAATCAGTTGATATCATTGAGATTGAACGCGATTTTAATATCACAGGTCCCGTCGTTTACTTTCTTCTCTGTTCTCATTTCGCTTGATTATGTTGTATCGATAGGGCCCTTAGCCTCCGTTTAATAGTTTATAATGGCCTCTGACAATTTTCCATAACAAACTGGAATCTTTATCTTACAAAAACTCGCGCTTTGCTTGTTTTTTGCAGCATCTAATTCGAATGATGAGTCTGCATGACATTGAAATTTTAAATGACGTCTGTAGTCTGTCGTAGTGGTCGTAGCGAGCACACGTACTGCATCGATGTAGTTGTACCGACGTGATGGTGTGCTATCCGTGGAAAATGTAGAGAGTTGTTTCGTCGTCATTCACACGTTGATAAGGCATTATGATCTTCTTGGTCTGCTACATACAATACAAACAATTGTCTCAATTTTAGTCTATGGCAAATTTTCATAATTATAGACATTAACATTTAATTAGAGTATTGTATAATTTTTAATTATCACTTTATGACTTTCGTTGAAGTTATGCCTAAAATAATTCATTTCGTTCTGTCTTTTCGATAAATAATCCTTAATATTGATGACCCTAAACAAAGTTATTCAAAATAGCTTCGAACGTATCATTTGATCTATCTCATTCATTTGTTCGTTTAACTCGAAGACCTTAGCGGAATGCTTTTGTATAAAGGCCTTAAGCGAAAATGTTTCCATAAATAGAATTCCTGGAAATTAAAGAGTCGTACGGGCGCCAGCAAGGTCTCAGGTAAAACCTTCGCATGTCGCTGACAAGTGTATGTTGTACCTAACGTTTAGTTCATTATTTCATAAGGATGATTGAGAGCACTTCTAGTGTCATGTCTGGCACCCGTATAGCATACCCTTTTATATGTTTGACTGCTTATTTATGCTTCAGCACTGCTTCAACTATTATGTCCGTACTCTGACATATTCATTCATATCACATAATCTACAAGGTATTTCAAAGTGCAAATCTACAAGCTTACACTGTATTTTTTCTAAAGAGTAGGCTTCGGTCACGCCCTGCAAATTTTGAGAGAGAGTAATAGTTCGAAGTAACAATATTATGTCAATTTAAATAAGCCCATTAGCTTTCACGTGCAAGACAAAACCTAAAAGCTTCCGTGGGACAGTTGAAAATAATAAACCGAGACGGACGCAAGAGGTTTGATTCCCGTGGCGAGACTAATTATTTATTTATTCTAGAGTAGGTATATGGATATGAAGGTCGTTGTAACTGACACCAGCGATTCGGAATCACATTGGGCATGTACGTTACTTTGATGTTCATTAGGGCCAACTGTCCGGTGTCCAACCTAATGCAGAGCCTGTCTCCATAGGCAGGTATGTAAACACGACGCATAGAATGCGAGTGCAGTGGCCACTAACCAGATAAGCGCGAATCGCGACACACTTTCCCATTTCCTTCCTACGGCACACTTGGACACACCCGGTTCTGTGTGCGTGCGTTCTGTAATTCTATTACCTACTCCACACGTAGATTTATGATCATCAGTGGTTATTTTACGTGCGATTGAGAGGTCTGTTATGGTCTTCTGCGTACTAAACAATGTACGTTACGTACCCATTGTCTGTAGCTTCTAGCCGATATTGCTTCCTAAAATAATGGGAAATCTAGTTGGCATATTAAGTTTTATTTATGTTAAGGGTGAACTTTGCCTGGACACGATTATCTAATAGGATCTTACTGAAATGATTTCGAGATTTTTTCCACTTCATTCGCATTTTTGTAATCAGAATACCAGCCATCTCGGTCGATAAAATGCTACCGCGTCATGCATCAGGCAAAACTCTTCAGGTTTTTTTATGGCACGTGCATTTTATTAGCTGTCTTAAACTACTGAAACATCTTCGATTTATTCAGACGTCACTATTAATATTTATTGTGATGTCATGTCTTCTTTCCTATTCGCTCCGTAACATCACTTATCGTGTCGTTTTGCTTGCGTTTTTCTCCACCATTGCAGTAAGTACTATACACGCAACAATATGTCACTCAGCCATGGGTGTGCCAGGGCTTGATTGCACGTTATGGCGCATTTACATGCTAGTCAGAAAGATGTCTAGAGCCGATTAATATTGACCTCAGAAGAGCCACGGGAAATGCCATCGACAACGTGGTCAACTTAAAGTCCGACCGCCCATTTCTTCGGCTTATCTAGGTAGTGCACGTTTTTATATTTGTCTGCATTGTTTTCAAGCACATAAACGTCGTCGGTAGGGAGGTTCTTTATTTCTATAGATCGTGATCAACAAGGTGTCTTTCTGCAGGCGTCGACGGCCTGTCTCCAGCGACTCCGATGTGTTGCCATCTGCACCACACTGTAGAATACGATTCCCTGTGCCTAAGCTGGTCAGACTATCGGGTTGGAGATATTCCACGAGACCACTTCCCCTCTACGTGGTCGTCGGCAGACAAGCGCCGGCAATTCGCTTTCTACGTAAATGTGGTCCAAGGGGCGGATCGGTTCGGTTCCCACTACACTACCGTTTCCGTGGGTTCTTCTTGCAAATAAGTGGTTTTAGGTTTACGTGTGTTGTTTAACTTGAATAGGAGTAGGTATGTAGAGGTATTATATAATGAATTTGCTTATTCCATGCATCAACATGTAGGTACGTATGTACCTAATTTAGTGCTAAAAAAACATAGGAAACGACTTATTCATACTTTTAAAATACATGCTAAAAATAAAACCGTGGTTAGGTACTGGTTGATGAGCATGTGCTTTCAAAACTTGAGAATAAAACAAAAATAGCGGATATTTTATGGGATTCTAGCTAGACAAAAGTGAACTTGAGAATGTGGCTATAGGTATTTAGGTATTCATTTTAGCTACAGGTGACTCAAGTAAATTTGAATACAAGGCTACAAAAATGGGGTCACACACATCAACAATGACTAACCGCGATGTCGCTCCCGCCTAGATCAAGTGCGTTGGTAATGTAACCAAGTATCTGCAAAAATAGGCATACCTTCAGTTATTGTACATCTTCCTTCAAGAACAAACATTTGTGTAACAAGCATAGATGTGTGTTCTCTATCTGGGTGTTATATACCATGTATGTATTTATGGGAAAGAGGTATATAAGTATTGTACTATACCTAGCTATCTGGTTTAGGGCTAGATAGTGCTGTGTGGAATGTCTAGCAATATTAATTTATTTGTTTAGAAAAAAAAAGTTTAAGACAGATTATCCATTCACACTTTTCAAACCAGTTTAAAATGCTTGTCATTGAAGTCACATGGGCATATTTTTTTTGGAATAATCCAATACTACACTAATAATTAAAGTTTTGCTACCTACTAAGCAGTTTGTGGTGCTAAATTGTATGCCTATCATCTGGTTAAGACTCACCTCGTACTAGCTAGATAATTTTTAGGTCACAAACTATGTTTATGCTAAGGTATGAACAGGAACAAACATATACACACAAACTTTAGTATTTAGGTATGTTAAGAGTGATAAGTGAAGTTGTCTTGAATATCAGCATCTACATCATCATTTTCTAGCCCTTATATCAATTCATGGGGGGTGAGCACAACAGGTTATTTCTCTCCATTCTCCTCTATCAGCTGTCACTCCCGTCTTATTCATGTCATCTTTCACACAGTCCATCCATTTGACCTACCTCTTCTCCTATAGATATAGAAGCACCACATTCAGACCAAGCATTATCCTGGTTCATCACATTCTTCAATTTGCATAACATGCCCATACCATGCTAACCTATTACTCCTCATCTTCTCAGTCACTGGCACTTTCAAACTGACCCTTAAAAGCTCATTTTTTTCACATCAATTATCGCCACTCCACAAGTCCACACATCCATCTTAACATTCTCATCTCCGCTACATGCTTTCATCCGTCTCTTTGATGGCCCAGCATTCAGATCCAAACAAAATGACAGGTCATATAATTGTTTCATCTATTTAAACCCAAAATAAGCACATTCACTAGCAATTTTCCCAGAAACATGTATGTGTTGACAGAATGACACTTGTCATAGCTGATGATGTAATATTGTTTGTTCACTTTGTACAGGAAAGTGATTCAAAATAACATTGTTAACAATTTATGAATTAATGTGTGATATGACTGGTCTTGCAGCTCCGTTGGTCTGCTTTCAGCACTGGAGAGGTTGAGGGTTCAATTCCCATGTCACACACAAGCATTATTGTTATGTGTATGGGTGTTATTATTGTATTTTAAGCAGGTATTTCTTGTATGTATTTACAAGAAAAAGTATATGTAATAGTATTCTATCAGTTATCTGGTTACCTAGATAAGGCTGAAGTACCCCGTTAATGATTACTAGTGGATTAAATTAGCAACATTCATAAACTTGAAAACTATTGGAGCCTATTGTAAACTATTGGAGTTAATTCAACCTTTTTTTATTAGATTTAAATCTAAGACTGGATTAAAGATACCTATTAATACTAGATAAAAAAAAATATGTATCCTATTTAGTTTATAACTATACATTTATAACTGTATATTACCTATAAATTTACTGTAAATTTAGGTATGTTGAGTTGACTGAACAAAATTTAATATTATGATAGGCACAGTCATAGAGGATGTTGTGATAAGGACAAACTAAACTTTTAATGTCAAATATACATATAGCTAATGCCTAAAGCTAGATATCAAAGAGTTGATAATGAACACAGCAATACTTATAACAATAATAAGTACCTACTTACAAAGATTTTCTAATTTCACAAATGTTATTATCCGAGTATTATTCGAACCCACTCATAAATAAAACCCACTATAAAACATGAATTAAATAACTTAATTTATCTTGAGTATTTTTTGTAAATCAAGTTATTACCTAAATTATGAGAAACAAAAATTGAGTTTCTAGTATAATGATGTGTAAAATATTGCTATCATCTTATCTTCACTTTGAAGAGATAACCCATGTGAGTTACAACACTGAACAAACCAAGCAGTTTTCACTTTCTAATACTTATCCACCCATTAGTTTGTAAAGAATATACACATTTTTGAAGAATTCTTACAGATTTTCAATACACTTGCCAAGCTTGACTAGAATATGAGCTATACATGTAGTAGACGGAAATATGTATTTTTTATAAATCCTAAGTGGCGTTTGATGACATTGCAATGGAGAAATCGGTAAAATCACGCACTATTCGTGATACACATCTCACAAAAATCATAGAAAAGTCACCAGATATGTAAATTACTTTACAATGCAAGAGTTGTGATACTCACTGATTTCGGCATGTTGGCGGCTTAGGATCTCAATCTGCAACGATACATGAGTACATGATAAATTAAAATTTGTCGTGGACATTCCACGGCGACACGACATACAGGGAGGCTTACACATAGAGGTATCGACTGTATAAAACAGTATAAAATAGTGAACATGATAAACGGTGTGAAACCTATATCTAACTGTGGACAGTTAACTGTTCTATATACATTTTGATGTTTTTAACGATAGCTACACAGAGCTATGACAGTAAAATAGCAGGCACCGGCCGTTTGTCTGGACATGGAATGGAAAACTGATCGCTACGACTGCGGGAGCAGCTTTTCGCGAAATTAGGTCAGAGGGCGATAGATTCGATTAGGAATTTTGCACGGATGTTTGCTTACCCGGTAAAAAAGTAGTGTATCACCTAATAATCCACATATGTAGCACAACACTCATAGGAACGCACACACCCTCCAGCCACAAAAATATCGAGATGTGACATGACAACTGCTTGCGTGACGTGGTAGTCAGGGTTACCATAGATGATTGAAAAAATCTACTATGAAACCTTTGGGATCTACTTCAAGAACTGAACTGGGAGATTTTTGGCCACTGGACCTGCGGTAATATGTCAATTTTTTATTACAGTTCATCTTATCATTTCAGTTCCACAATAACCTATTAGTACGTTTACAATAGAACAGAAGACTAAAAATAAATATTTCTAAATTAGAAGTTAGTTCGATAATTGGCATTATTAAGAGCCCTTATTTAAATAAAAAGTTCGGTCTACTCTTAAATGAAGTACTGTCAAGGCCTTAGATCAAGTATACAATAGATAGAGCATCAAATAATAATACCAAGAGTAAGAGAGACGCAATAATACAAATTATACCTATGAGTGAGAGAAACATAATATAAATGTTCTGTCCCTTTCTGCGTATACGTTTTTGATTGTTTAGCACCAAGTTTGGTGCTAAACAAACCGCTTGGTGCTTGTGAGTTTACAGGTGTTTAGTGCCAAAGTTCTTTGAAAATAGTGTGTGCCTAGGTCCCAGTATACGTAGATTTACGTTTATAATGTGGTGCATTGTAGTATTTTAGGCTGTGATAATGATACAGCTCGGAAAACTGAAAATTAAGCTTCCTTCGGTAAGTAGCACTTTTATGTTCTATTTGTCAATTAAACTATAAAACGGAGAATGCACAGTGTCCACAATTAATCATTTAACGGTTGTGTTTACTTTCTAACCCATATCATAGTAGATTTCTAGAATTTAATTATTTTGTAAAATTGAGTATAGGTTACTATAAACCACACAAATTACATGGCTATTCAAACCGATACAGTTCTATAGAAACATAATTTGGCTGGGTTATACGATCTTTCGGGCTGCCAACTAAAACAAAATCTATTTGCCAAAAATGTTGGGAAACGAACAACTTTAGGGTGGATTCGACTCTGATATGTGAGGATAAGTTCAAATACACACAATAATCTAGAAAAAAATTACAATGTCGCAACTTATTATTACCTTATTCAAAGAAATAAGGTTTGTTTGACTTAAGTAAATAATGAAACAAAATATAATATAGGTATAGGTAGTAGGTACATATATTTTAATTTCATTTAATTTATTTTTTTAGCTTTGCGTTACATTTTAATAATTTAAGTCTCCTCACGATTTTCATATGAGAAGTTGGTAGTTATTTTATGTCTGAGACCACCATCGCGTAGTATGATTAAATACCTACATATACCTAATAATAACATGTTTGTTTTACAGATTTCCCAAAGATGCAACTACTTTGGGCTGGTGGGTTAAAGCTACGGGTTACCAAGCTCCAGGTCACCAAGCTCCAAAATCAAAATCAAAACGGTCTTTATTCAGTGCAATCACAAGGATCTCTTTGAAACGTCTTAAATTGGTACTAGGTGAATGTACCGCCAGTTCCTCGCGCGCGACCAAAGCCTAGAAGAACAGGCAAGAAACTTACGGACTAAAAAACTTTTGGGCTATTTCAACATAAACGGTATCTCCGCTTTTTTTTCTGGATATTTTTTTGCTCAGGCTTATGGTCAGCTCTAGCATAAGCTGGCTTACTCCTGTTAAGATGTATTGTTTATACCTACTTAATTTAAAATTGAAGCACGCGTTATAAATTAACCTTTTGAATTACGGTTTCTTATGAGTAGGGATTTAGAATAAATAAATCAATGATAAATAAATAAATTGTTTTTATTCATAAAAATTTTACCTAGCTGGTGCAGTAACATAGTTAAACTATTGGTAGGTGGTAGAATGTGAAGAATAGCACCACTAGCTAGCTCTGTCCCCCTCACTAGGAAAATCCAGGACTCTAGCTCGCGGGGCCTAGGGTTCTGATGTCAATGTCTAAAATGCCAGCTTAGTGTCAGTTCGCCCTGTTTTTTTTATTTTATATTTTATAAATATTGGTGGACGCTCCACACAGCACTATACAACGTGTAAACGACTGTACGACATTAAATTAATACACGTGTAGTACTACTATCTAGTATTGATTTAAAAAAGGTTTTATTAACATTCATTCATAATTGAGATTTTTTTATTTTCAAACAAACTAAATATCAGAATAAGCATAAAATTATTGAACATTCTGTATAAACACACAAACAAAGCAACGTACGTTCATTCAATGCCGCGCCCCGCGCGCAGAAACCGCACATACATACCTACTACGACTAAACCTAACTAAACTGTGCCGCGCGCCCGTGCCTAAAGGTGAACACCCTTTCAGCGCGGGCGCGCGGCCGACGGCGCGGCGGCGTCTTTGATTCGCCGATATAGTAGAGCAACGTTAGCATGTAGGAAAAATAAAACTAGTTAGGTACCTCAAATCCGTGCGTTTCCAATATGCTCACGTTGTTGCATGTTGCACATACAAATGAATGCACTGAAGAGCTCCTTCAACTGTTCTAGAGTTTGTTTTGTATGCCTAGTTTCACAATTATCTTTCCCTTCATAATACAAGTTCTGCATTTTGATGACATTAACAAGACACACACACTCACACAAAAAGTCTATTTCGCGGTACCAAATCTAGACACTAGTCACGAGTAATAACACGAATTTACAATTTTCAAAATTAGATATGTCAAGGTCGCTACCAAGGCGATTGTTTACTAAATAATAATGTCTTTCACTGGCCACCGGGCGGCAGCGTGGCACATAGTGGGGCGCGCTACGTACCTATCTGTCTCTATCACACACGTAAGCGGAATGATATCTGTCCTTGTCGCACAGCGAAATTTTACAATGTGAGCGCACAAATATGTTTCTTATGCGGTCTAACGCGTATAAATATGATATCTCTGTCCTTTTTTTCGTTTGATTGATGAGTCACATGACTTCATGACCCCGGAAATTTGACCTCATCACCGGCGATTAGAGATACAGGTTGCATAGAAATTATTTATTGGAAAAGTATCGATATCTCGATAAATATTCAGGCTTTTTTGATAAAACCAACTGCTAAAATCTAAAAATGCAATTAGGAGTACGTGTTTCAATTTAATGTCGTACATGACTTTACACCTTGTATAGCCCCAAAATAAGCCAAATCACAACCACCCAGGCAGAGAACAAACGTCTAGTATCACTTCACACAAATGTTTGTTCTCGGTAGGATTGAACCCACGGCCTACGGCGCAGAAGGCTACCAACTGAGCTGTGTAGGCTTTTTTCTAGCTCATTCCTTAGAAGATATTAAAATGGCGTAACCTAGAGTAGGGTACAAACTATTAAACTGCAGAAACTAGCTTTAATTAAACATCATTAAACAAACAACTGGAGCCGCGGCGACATCATAGCTTATGCTTGGTTGGGTGAAAATAGTATGATGTGGCAACCCATAAATTGTATGTACTTGTTGTCCGTCTTGCTCGGGTATACGCTCGTAGGCAATCTATAGTATTATAAATCTATGGTCAAGGCAAAGGCAACTGCTGCTGCTGCTGCTTAGCGATGTAACGATCTCGAAATTTTTCAAACCGACGCAAACCGGTCTGAAAAATAAGCAAACCGACCCGTAAATCGAACCGCAAAAATCTACGTAAACCGGTTTGAAACCGGGTTACAAACCGAAATGACAATGTCAATACGACGAACCAATTTGTATTGCTCATGCTAGAATTTTATGTTATGGAAACCGAAACGAATGAACTCATTCGTAGAACCCAAGAACAAATTGAATCGACTTTGTCAAGTCAATCTCATTTTCATATTTCGGTTCGGTCCGACCCGAAGTACCGACTCGCGGTTCCGCGCCGCACCGTGCGTGAGTTAAAGAGGGACAGCGATCAACAAACCGCTCGCTTACTCAACCCGTCCAGATCGGTTTGGCATAGGTTCAACCCGACTTGAACGGTTTGAAGCTCAACCCGGGTTGAACCGGGTTGGTAACCCGAGTCGTAACATCGCTACTGCTGCTGTCGTTATATGTTCTTTCTCTGTCATTGTAAAATTCTACGCACAGCAGTTGCGAAATCTATCCATAGAAATAATTTAGCAAGCTCTACTGTCACTGACAGTAATGACAGTCAACAGCAGCAGTCATGTCGTCCTAAAAATGGTGAAATACCTTCCCTTCCATGGTGGAACCAGAAATGTTCTGAAGCCGTTTTGAATTCCAAAGAAGCTTATCTACATTTTAGATCTAATCCAACAGAAGAAAGTTATTGTGAGTTTAAGAGGCTTCGGGCTCTTAAAAAACTAACCATAAAATTAGAAAGACAGAAAAGTTGGTTTTCCCTTTGTGAAAAATTTTATCGTTGTACCCCAATATCTTTAATATGGAAATTTATTCGTAAATTTAATAAAACATACATTTCTAACGATAATGAAGACGACACGTGGATTTTGGATTTTTTAATGAAGTATACTCCTGATTTTGTGTCACCCAGACAATACCCGTTTAATTCAATTAGTATAAATGCCAGCAATTCCTTTTTACTCGATGTATTCTCAATTAATGAACTAATATCTGCGATTCATTCTAGAAGAGATACAGCTTTTGGTCTTGACGGAATACCGTACATTATTTTTAAAAAACTGAGTAGTAATAGTTTGGAAATTTTTCTAATGGTTTTGAATTCACTCTGGGCAAATAATGACATACCTCTGGATTGGAAAATCGATTGTTTGGTACCAATTTTGAAGCCTAATAAACCCAAGCTATGTCCTGATTCATATCGTCCTATAGCGCTTACGTCATGTGTCGGTAAAATATTTGAACAACTGCTAAAACAACGCTTAGAATTTTATGTGGAACACAACAAAATTTTATCGTCAAATCAATTCGGTTTTCGTAGAAATCATTCGGCTCGTGAAAGTATTCGTCAACTACAACTTGATATTCGTAATTCTTTGGTTACAAATAATCGTTTGGTAGCAGTTTTCTTCGACATTTCTGGCGCTGTCAATAGTGTCAATATTGATGTACTCTGTCAAGTATTGTTATCAATAAGAATTCCTGAAAAAATTGTCAATTGGGCTCAAGCTTTTTTAAGAAATAGAGAAGTTTTCGTAAAATACAATAGACATCTATATGGGCCGAGGTTATCTTCGGTAGGTGTATGCCAAGGTGGTATTTTGTCACCTTTAGTATTTATTCTGTACATACGTCGTTTAAATTTAATATTAGGTTCGCAAGTCAAAAATCTACAGTTTGCAGATGATTTGGTTGTTTATGCATCGGGAGCAAGTTTAGCTCAAGTAGCTGAAATTGTTAATGATGCATTGACAAAGCTTAACAAATATTTTTCCTACCTAGATCTTAATGTTAATCCATCCAAGTCTAAAGTTGTTGTCTTTGGTAAAAGGCATATTATTGATATGCCTGTTATTCAATACAATAATTTGCCTTTGCCTGTATCGCAAGAGTTTAAATTTTTGGGAGTATTATTCTCCCATAATTTATCCTGGATTAATTATAGTAAGCATATAATTAACAAAGCTAACAAAGCTTACAACATTTTAAAGTCTTTGTCTGGATCCTATTGGGGAGCAGACCCAAAAATACTACTAACATTGTATAAATCTTTAGTTCGTAGCCATTTTGAATATGGTTTCTTTTGTTATGCTGCTGATGTAAAAATTGTAAATAGTGTAAACGTCTTTCAAAACAAATGCATGCGTTTGATTTCAGGGGCATTTAGGAGTACTCCTATAAATGCAATGCAAATCGAATGCAGACTTCCGCCAATTCCTATTCGTTTCAACTATCTAAAAGAAAGATTCGTCTTAAAACTTTTCAGTGTTTCTGGCAATGATCTTTTGGCTCATCTGTCCAGCGCTCAGCCTGGCTCAAAACCATTTTACATGTTAGAGGGCTTCCAATGCTTACTAAATTTTCTTCAAAATTTAAACATCTACCAATCAAGTCTTAAGTTACCTTGTTACGAAGGATCTTTTGTTAGCAAGTTTCCAGCAATGAATATAGTCATCAATAGTGATTTGTCAACAAAAGAAGAAGTTTATGCGATGCTCTCCGAGTTTATAGATTACAAATTTGTTTATACAGATGGATCTAAAAATGAAAATGCTGTGTCCTTTGCCATATTTGAACCTTCTTTGAATATTGGTGTCGGTCACAAAATTGATAAAAACGCTAGTATTTTTACTGCGGAAGCTGTTGCAATCCTGAGTGCTTTAAAACATATAGGAAATCGTAATTTAGGTCATACAAAATGGGTTGTGGTGAGTGATAGCATGAGTGTTTTAAAAAATTTAAATAATAATAAATCACATGCTAATTCTAACTATATCATTTATCTTATAAAACAGCTGTGGGTTGAGCTGGCTGATTCTGATATTAATGTAAGTTTTGCGTGGGTCCCTTCGCATAAAGGTGTAGAAGGTAATGAGAAGGCGGATTATTTAGCCAACACTATAGTTAAATTAGCAGATACTATAGATTCTAATCTTGAGAGCAGTGATGCAAATGTAGCTCTACCACACACAGACGTTGTAAGTCTTTTAAGACAACGAATGTGTCAATCATGGGGGAGGCATTCGTATCATTGTGCGCAGGTCGAGAATAAGGGTTCCTGGCATGCTGCTTTGGATGTTCAGATAGATTCTGTACCTTGGTTCTGTAAGAGTAAAATTTTCATAAATAGAAAGTTTTACTCAACCATTTGCCGCATGCGATTTGGTCATTGTCGATTGAATTATCATCTCCATCGCTTAAAAATGATAAATTCCCCTTTTTGTGATCATTGCCAATCACGGGAAATCCAATCTATAAATCATATAATTTTCGAGTGTTCATCTTTCAATATTCAGCGCCTTGTATTGATCGATGAACTGCTTCAAACTTATCGTGAACCTGATTTAGTCCCGCGTTGCATTCAGGGATTGCTCAAGGATGAGTCAAATTTTATTCATTTGTGCAAATTTATTATTAATACAGTAACAGAGATATAACTATATCTCTGTAATGTAACGTTAATTGTACATAATAATATATAAAAAATATTGTGTAAAATAAGAGAAATGTAAATATTTATTTAGGTATAGAGAGTAACAAGAAATTACAAATGTAACCTTTATTAGACAACAGAGATAAAAAAAAAACAAAAAAAAAAACATTTAGATGTGTACCAGATAATGGTTTAATGTTTTCATTCAGATGTGTATCAGTAATTGATACGATCTCTTCATTTAAAAAAAAAAAAAAAAAACACGCTAGACCATAGATTAATAATACTATAGATTGCCTACGAGCGTATACCCGAGCAAGACGGACAACAAGTACATACAATTTATGGGTTGCCACATCATACTATTTTCACCCAACCAAGCATAAGCTATGATGTCACCGCGGCTCCAGTTCATTGTTTAATGATGTTTAATTAAAGCTAGTTTCTGCAGTTTAATAGTTTGTACCCTCCTCTAGGTTACGCCATTTTAATATCTTCTAAGGAATGAGCTAGAAAAAAGCCTACACAGCTCAGTTGGTAGCCTTCTGCGCCGTAGGCCGTGGGTTCAATCCTACCGAGAACAAACATTTGTGTGATGTGATACTAGACGTTTGTTCTCTGCCTGGGTGGTTGTGATTTGGCTTATTTTGGGGCTATATAGTGCTGTGTGGAGCGTCCACCAATATTTATAAAAAATAAAATAAAAAAAACAGGGCGAACTGGCACTAAGCTGGCATTTTAGACATTGACATCCTGGATTTTCCTAGTGAGGGGGACAGAGCTAGCTTGTGGTGCTATTCTTCACATTCTACCACCTACCAATATTATAGTTTAACTATGTTACTGCAACAGCTAGGTAAAATTTTTATGAATAAAAACAATTTATTTATTTATCATTGATTTATTTATTCTTACATTCCTACTCATCAGAAACCGTAATTCAAAAGGCTAATTTATAACGCGTGCTTCAATTTTAAATTAAGTAGGTATAAACAATACATCTTAACAGGAGTAAGCCAGCTTATGCTAGAGCTGACCATAAGCCTGAGCAATGCCACCACTTTGCCCTGAAGCGCGAAGTGGTGGCATTATGAATACAGCTATCCTCAGAACATCACTATGAATATGTCATAAATACATTAAAATATATCACGTGTAAGTACGTATTTATTTATTAGACGATAAATAAATATTTAATAGTTTGTACATAACAATTTCAGATGAGAATATTTTCTTAATTCACACTTTTTAAAGCAAGATTTTTGAACATACTTTTTATATCCAGAAAAAAAAAGCGGAGATACCGTTTATGTTGAAATAGCCCAAAAGTTTTTTAGTCCGTAAGTTTCTTGCCTGTTCTTCTAGGCTTTGGTCGCGCGCGAAGAACTGGCGGTACATTCACCTAGTACCAATTTAAGACGTTTCAAAGAGATCCTTGTGATTGTACTGAATAAAGACCGTTTTGATTTTGATTTTGGAGCTTGGTGACCTGGAGCTTGGTAACCCGTAGCTTTAACCCACCAGCCCAAAGTAGTTGCATCTTTGGGAAATCTGTAAAACAAACATGTTATTATTAGGTATATGTAGGTATTTAATCATACTACGCGATGGTGGTCTCAGACATAAAATAACTACCAACTTCTCATATGAAAATCGTGAGGAGACTTAAATTATTAAAATGTAACGCAAAGCTAAAAAAATAAATTAAATGAAATTAAAATATATGTACCTACTACCTATACCTATATTATATTTTTTTCATTATGTACTTAAGTCAAACAAACGTTATTTCTTTGAATAAGGTAATAATAAGTTGCGACATTGTCATTTTTTTCTAGATTATTGTGTATATTTGAACTTATCCTAACATATCAGAGTCGAATCCACCCTAAAGTTGTTCGTTTCCCAACATTTTTGGCAAATAGATTTTGTTTTAGTTGGCAGCCCGAAAGATCGTATAACCCAGCCAAATTATGTTTCTATAGAACTGTATCGGTTTGAATAGCCATGTAATTTGTGTGGTTTATAGTAACCTATACTCAATTTTACAAAATAATTAAATTCTAGAAATCTACTATGACATACGATAGAAAGTAAACACAACCGTTAAATCATTAATTGTGGACACTGTGCATTCTCCGTTTTATAGTTTAATTGACAAATAGACCATAAAAGTGCTACTTACCGAAGGAAGCTTAATTTTCAGTTTTCCGAGCTGTATCATTATCACAGCCTAAAATACTACAATGCACCACATTATAAACTTAACTCTACGTATACTGGGACCTAGGCACACACTATTTTCAAAGAACTTTGGCACTAAACACCTGTAAACTCACAAGCACCAAGCGGTTTGTTTAGCACCAAACTTGGTGCTAAACAATCAAAAACGTATACGCAGAAAGGGACAGAACATTTATATTATATTTCTCTCACTCATAGGTATAATTTGTATTATTGCGTCTCTCTTACTCTTGGTATTATTATTTGATGCTCTATCTATTGTATACTTGATCTAAGCGCTAGACAGAAAACTAAATATTTATAGAAAAGGGAAAAAACAAAACGTAAGACTAGGCGGTATGGTCTTAGACTATAGCCTGCTCCGAGAGGAGCGAAAAGGAAAAAAAAAAAAAATCTTTCTCTGTCAAGTCAATGTCAAACGTTTCAAACAAACAAAATAACAAAACAATTATTTGTAGATGGACGGACTCTATTTTGTCGTGTCTTTCGATTAGATTTATATGTAGATGAATTTACAAAGTAAAACGTAAAAAGTTTCGATATTTTCGACCTAACAAAACCCATGAACAATAAGAGGAGTGGAATAATAACCTCGAAATGACTCGGTCTCCTTTTAGACGACTCCTTCACTGGGGACCGCTGATTGTGTTGGGTCAGTCCGCGTCTTGAGTAATAATGTTGTGTGGGTCAGTCTGTCCAGTCATATCTTGCAGACAAAGCTATAAGATCATCAAGTACTTTCCCTGAAATACATAGGTATGCACAGCACCAAGTAAAATCATTAAAACTACATCATATTTTACAGGTATAATAAAACTAATAACATGGGCAATGGTACACCTGCATGGTATGTGGTGGCCTCCAAACGAGTCACTAGGAGCAGCGCTGCATGCTGCCATATTCCTGGGACTGGCGGCCGCTACTCTCTACTACTTCTTGCAAGCATTACTTGAAGGACCCGGCTTTGTGCCACTGGGTTGGAGACCAGTAAGCTTCTTTTTAGATTTGATTAATACTTATCTTATCATTTTTTCCAAAATGGTTTTGCATTAGCAATGAAAAAACTGTGTTTTATCTCTAGAATGTGGATTCTTGACACAATTCACTTATTTTTTTTGTGCCTAGAACAAATCTAGGACTAGCTATGAATAATGAAGAACTACAATTTTTCCAGGAGAATGAAGAAGATACCAAGAAGCTGCAGTTTTGTACAGTCTGCAATGGGTATAAAGCACCAAGATCACATCACTGTAGAAGTTGTAAGTTTTATTTAAACATACATATAACTAGAATTAATAACTTACTGTGGCCAGAAGAAACATCAACTGTTGTGAATAAATATTTTTGAATTTTTTGAAAGAAGACTGGAACCACATGGATCAACCACATTGTAAAGACTGCAGGTAGCCAGTGAATGGAAAAGACTCAAAATCTTTCATCCTGGTATAGAAGAGTCTTTCATGCAGGGAATAGTTTCATACAGAGATCATAAAAAAATATTTTCTCTTCACTCCATGGTAAAATTCATAAACTTGCAAATCAAGGAAATGGTTTAATTCCAGGTGGATATTGCATAATGAAGATGGACCACCACTGCCCATGGATCAACTGCTGCGTTGGCCATGCCAACCATGGATACTTCACCATGTTCCTTATATCTGCTGTGCTGGGCTGCTTACAAGCTACCATTGTAAGTTAGCTACTAGTGGTCTATTCATGGCATGTAATCAGTAATTGTTCAAATTGTGTATCTATTCGAGTAGTCGTTGACGGTTGCTCGTCTGATCAATTGGCTATTAACGCCGGTGTACCTCAGGGGTCGGTGCTATCTGCCACGCTGTTTTTGCTGCACATCAACGATCTGCTCATGCCCGGTATCATGGGATATGCAGACGACAGCACGGTTGTGGAAAGATATACATCCAATGCCCAAGCCAGACATAATGTGGTTCAGCAAGAGCGAGACGCGATGCTTCAGCGCTTGAATTTAAAACTCAAGGTGGTGTCTGACTGGGGTGATGCCAACTTGGTAAAATTCAATGCCACGAAAACGCAAGCTTGTCTGTTCTCAGCAAAGAAAAGTTCGTTTCTCCATGTTCCTATTTTCCAGGATGTACCTATTAGTATACGGGATCACCTGGAACTTCTTGGTACCTCGCTTACACCTGCTCTTAACTTTGGCTCGTACATTGAGTCTAAGGCTAAAACAGCTTCCATGAAGCTTGGCATCTTGAATAGGGTTAGGCGGTACTTCACACCTGGACAGCTTCTTAATCTGTACAAAGCACAAGTCCGGTCTGGTATGGAGTACTGCTGTCACCTCTGGGATGGCTCTGCCAAGCACCAGCTTGCTGCCTTAGACTCAATTGAAAGGCGAGCTTTCAGGCTAATAGGCGAGCAACACATGGCGGAGACTAAGATCCAAAGTCTTGAACATCGCCGCAAAGTTGCCTGCTTATCCATATTCTATAGGTTGCATTTTGGAGAATGTGCTCAGGAACTTCACGACATAATACCACCATCTCCTTTCCATCACAGGACAAGTAGACGTACGGCTCAGTACCACCCATATCTGGTAAATATACCACCCATTCGCACTAAGCGCTTTGCTTCTACATTTATTATGCGAACTGCCAAAGAGTGGAATTCATTGCCATCGTCTGTCTTTCCTGATCACTACAACTTGGGTCTCTTCAAGGCAAGAGTGAATAGGTGTCTTCTAGACCGTTCTGCTCCATCGTTGGCTACATCGTCGCTTACCATCAGGTGAGATTGTGGCCAAAGGACGGTTTATTACTTATAAAAAAAAAAAAAATGCTTACCATCTTTACCTCAAGTTAGAGTTTTTTTGTCTTTGATTTTCAAACCAATTGTTTGTATTGGATAGATGGATTTTGTCATGTCTTTAGATTCGATTGTGACGATAAAATACCCAAGTATTTTATCATTCAGTGTTCAGTTCATTAAACTTGTGTTCAGTTTATTACAAGTCTAAATGATCTAAATGCGCTGTTTCAGTTTTTGGGTTAGTCAATTAGTCTCATCACCCAGTATGTATTGGCAGGTGCTGTCAATCTGCATGTACCACGCCATCTACCGCGTGTGGTACTCGCTGCACGGCACGGGGCGCGAGCCGCGCGTGCTGGTGACGCTGGGCACGCTGCCGCTGGCACTGCTGGCTATCGGCATGGCGCTGGGCGTCGTGCTGGCGGTCGGAGTACTGCTCTACTTTCAGGTGAGAGCCATCACCTGTACTGTTATTGATTTGGTATCAATCTGGAAAACCTGAGGGGATTTTTTCTTTGGTACTACGACACACACTTGTACAGTACAGCAGCAGTTTTTTTTTTTTTTTTTATAATACCATTAGCTAATGGAACAAGCAGATGGCCCACCTGATGTTAAGTGGTAACCATCACCTATAACAAAGCATTGCCTCGTAAGCCACGCACGATAGGAACGTGCCCTACGATGCACTGCCCTGCGTCCATCAACTTGAGGCATACAGATGTTAAGCCTCATGTGCCTGTAATTACACCGGCAACCACACTCTTCGAACCGAAACACAGCGTTGCTGCTTGGCGGCAGAAAAAGGCATGGTGGTAGTACTTCCCCGGACGAGCCCTTCACAAAGAGCTCTACTACTCTTAAAAAAAGTTGAAGCACCAAAAATAAGTGGAAGTAAGAATCCCTTTCCAATTTTGGCTGGGATTTTGTTTTGTTTCATTTATTTATTTCAACTTATTACTATCTTGACAGAACTATCCTAATACATTAGTGTGTAACCTCAAACGAAGTATCTCAATGGACAGAGCATTTTGTTTTTTGTTTTTTGTTAGTGTGCAGTTGTCTTATGACTACCTCCATTTGATATTTCCTCCAAGAGTGTTACTATCTTATTTACAAACTTTTGTCAAAAACAAAATGGCGGACAATTGGACAGATAAAATATTTAAACGCTGTTTTACATAAATACCTCTACTATTAATTCAAAGGTGGTATAAATGCTTTTCAACAACATTAAAGTCACCAACATTTAAAGATCGAGCAAACAAGATATTAAAAAAAATTGTGTTACATGTTTTTACGCACAGATTAAAGGAATCATTCGCAACCAGACCACCATCGAGGACTGGATAGTGGAGAAAGCAGATGGCCGGCGTCAAGAGAGAGGATTACCGCCCTTCGTGTTCCCCTATAACCTCGGCCCCAAGAGGAATATTAAGATGATGTTCAAACCAGGGGACGGACTCAAGTGGCCGCTAAGAGAAGGCTGCGGAGAATATGACTTAACGGTATGTTTCGCGGTCGGTTTAACTACAAAATGCCCTATTTTTGACTTATGATCCTAATTTTTTTTTACAACTAGCAGATGGCCCACCATACCTTGGCTTTAGTGAGGAAGTAAATAGAAACCGATATTATTAATGAGTTTTTAGCGCCGTGTGTTACACTGTAGTTTTTCACTACGATTGCAAGGTAATAAAATAATCGAATACAATAATTATAAAAAAATTATGACGGTCACCAATACAATTTGTAAATAGAGATTGTTTTTTAAGATTTCGCGCCAATGCGTTATTTTTTATTTGTTCTGTTGCCGCAACGCATGCATTCTACCAAAAGGATCGACATTCGGCGCTTTTAGTTCGATTTTCAAAAATATTTCATTCTTTTTTATGGTACTTATTTATAATTATTCCACATAAAAACTACTTTTGCTTAGAATACTTGTGCTAAGATCAAAGTAAAAAAAAAATACATTTCACTAGAGGAATAAATGCAATTTTATCTTCGCTCTGGTACGCTATAATGACGGTCTTTTTGAGCAAGAGGAGGGAAAAAAATATTATAAGACTACTAATTGATGTAAGTAAGTTATCCTAATAATGATCGCTAGTAGATTTGAACAAATGAATAATAAAATAATACGTGACCATATTTTTACATTACAGCTCGAGCAAATAGAGCAGAAGATAGAGAAGCGTCAGCGCGCGCGCACTTGTTACGCGATCAGCGCGTACAGCGGACGCCTGTGTCCCCTGCGCCGCTACCCGCGCGCCGCGCTCGCGCCGCCCTGCTCCGCCGAGCCGCGCCTGCCGCTGCGCGCGGGGGACGCGCTCACTGTCACACGACATAGGAAGTGAGTACTGCCTCGAGTGGACATGCCACGTGGTGTGCGCCTGCGTCCCTGCGCCGCTACTTCTATATCATTGAAAATATATAGCTTAAATATTATAGCATAAAACAGCTTAAATGTAAAAAAAACCGAGCATTGTCATGCGTTTTTTAGAAGGGCATGGAATTGCCAAGCCTTAAAACGAGCAAAAAATTATAAACCCCGGAAGTCTAAGCTATCAATATTGAAGTGAGGATAAATAGCGCCAGCTAGAGGCCCTTACCCGCAGCCGTAAAAGTGTTTTACATAGTCTCTAACGAATCTATGACGACTCATGATAGACCCATTGGTGTATCGAAAATCGTATAATAAAAAAGTTTTTTTTGTTTTTGTTTCCAGTCAGTGGTACTACGGCGAAAAGCAGGTCGGCGCCGGTGAGAGCCGGGGCCCGCGCGGCTGGTTCCCGCGCGTTGCCATCGCCGACAGGCCCAAACCTGACTAGTGGAACTACCCTCATTATACGAACAGGATACTGACCATCTGAACACATCAAATACTGAGCGTTGGTTTTGTTCAGGCTTGCAATTATAGGGCTTATAAACGAGCTGAAATTGCGATTCTGTTACTGTTATTTACTATTAGGTTTACAGATTTTATAACTAGATGGACCACGCGTCCATTTTTAGAACGCGCTATCGTTCCGTTTTGTAACTTTACTGACATAACTATGAAGATATAATTCCTGCTTCTCGCTGACGCAATTAGTGGAGTATTGCTGTACACAAGTGCAATAAATATTTATTTTCTATTGCATGCAATCGTATATAAAACTTTGGCATTCTAGAAGGTTTTTAAACTTGTTGATAAGAACTATTCTCTAAGTTTCTAAGGCTAAGACTGAAGAAAATTTCACCAAAGTTTGGATTACAATTT
Organism: Chloroclysta siterata; assembly: GCA_932294275.1. Taxonomy (NCBI): domain Eukaryota; kingdom Metazoa; phylum Arthropoda; class Insecta; order Lepidoptera; family Geometridae; genus Chloroclysta; species Chloroclysta siterata. The sequence continues at coordinate 9,564,262 of OW028595.1, forward strand.
TATTTTCGCGGCTGAAGGCTGCACAGAAGCCTAACTCAATCTTTGTATCTTTCAACTTACCTCTGCGAATCTACCTCCATTTTATTTAAAACCTTAGCTTAGCAACTAAGTATGGTTTCTCGGCTAAAACGATCGTACATTTTTGTAACACTTACTGTAATAATAATGATTTTATATCTGTTGGGTATCATGTGTACAAGGTCTTTAGTTTGTAAATAAATTTACCATGGTCTCCTTGCATTTATAGTTTTAAGAAATTATTTATAGATAATGTATTCTTGTTACTAAGCAAATTAGTACTTTCATATTACCCACACCAATAAAGGAATGTGAAGTTGATGGACGCAGGGACTACCCTGAACGTGCCCTATGATACACTAGTATCATAGGGCACGTTCCTATCGTTCGTGACTTGCGAGGCAATGCATTGTTATGATGGTTACTACTTGTCATCAGGTGGGCCATCCGCTTGTTCCATCAGCAAGTAGTATAAAATAAAACCGGCAAGTGCGAGTCGGACTCGCGCACGAAGGGTTCCGTACTATAATCTGTAAAAACGGCTAAAAAAACATGTCTGTTGTATCGGAGCCCCCTTAAATATTTGTTTAATTTTAATTTAACTTTTATATTAACTCAATATTCTGTGAATATTTCAAACGTCTACCTGTTTCCGTTATCAATATCGAGTAAAAACACGCAAAAAAATCACAGCCCCTTTAAATATTTATTTTATTCTGTTTTTTAGTATTTGTTGTTATAGTGGCAACAGAAATACATCATCTGTGAAAATTTCAACACGGTTCATGAGATACAGCCTGGTGACAGACGGACAGACAGACAGACGAACAGCGGAGTCTTAGTAATAGGCTCCTTTTGGGTACGGAGCCCTAGAAAGAAACGAATCCAAAATGGCGCTTATGACCTCTCACTCGCACACTGCTTATAACAATAATGTAGAGTGAGAAGTTATTATTCGTTTCCTTATTAGCGTGGATAATACAATAAATTGTTAAAAAAAATCATCTATGAACGTTAAACCACACTAATTTGTTAGAGTAACGGCCGGTTTCTGAAAGCTCGATCAAAACTAATCGGATGTCAAGTCACTCGCCACATTTCAGCTATTACATCGAATTAGATAGAGATAGCAAGTGACTTGACATGCGATTAGTTTTGATCGGACTTTCAGAAACCGGCCGTTAGTGTGTTTTACAATCTCTAAATAACGCTATTCGTCAGATAAAAATATTTCCGTCACTACTTTAGACTAGTCAAAAACAAGGATGGGTATTTTGACTTGAAAAATAGCGTTATTCAGATATGGTAAATAAGCGCTGCTTATAATACTGATGACGACTAAAATAAATTTTCCTTTTGTAAGAAAAAAGACATATCGATCGACACAGTATTGGCTTATATCCATTTTAGTGTGAACCAACATAAGGTAACTTTGTTATATACCTACAGAACTAACTCGTTGTAAAATCGATTAGATTTGTAAAAAATTGTAAACTATGTAGATAGTACTTTTATAAATTTTTATTTTAAGTAAAAGGACATAACGAAATAAAATTTTGACTTTTTTACCTGTTTAAATCTAATCTAATCATCAGTAGGTAATAAATAAATTCCTGAACGCGTTAAATATGTTGTTTAAAAATAGCTATAAGATTGACAAAGTTGAAAGGATGTGGAAAAAACTTAGAAATGAAAAACACGATTTTCAGTATCAAATGTATTGTGTATTAGAAATAAAATACTTTCAAACATATACTGTCATACCTATCCAAGCTCAAAATAATACTATTATTATAATAAGACTCATTTTATACAAAATGAATAAACAAGTTATTTATTATCACTTTTTAATACAGTTAATAAATGCAAATTAAGTAAAGAAAACTTGTATACCTACTACTGTTTGTACTCACACTTAGACATATAACTACATTAATTAGAATGTTAAATCGACCGGAACTGTAAAATAATTATGATGGCGACAGATTACCCAACAAAGATCTAAATTGCTTAGGCCAGTAAAAAAAACAATCTTAGCAGGATCTGATAATGGCTTAACTATAACATAATTGGATCTTTTTCTTACAAAATATTGTTCTATGCCTAATTTACTGTTCAAGATAGACAGAAAGTCGATAAACAAAATAGGTAAAACATGATTGCAATTGTTCAAAGCAATGATTGTATTTGGAATTGTAAGACGATGGATTTTAGTTAGTTCATGTAGAAGAAAAATTTCCCATGTCACAACCAGTTGGCCAATCACTTGCACTGTGCAGAAACGTTCGTAAGAACTTAGCAAATACATATGAATTGCCTTGCTATTTAATATGGGGATTCTGTTTATATCCCCATATCCTCTGGCTTAACTCAAGTTACAGCCTAACCCCATAACCTCAAGTTTGTGATGCCTCAGTAAATATTTTTTGCCTTAAGCAACTTTTGTGGGTGTTCTGTCAAAATCCTCATCTCTAGTACTCATTATCCTCATCCAGTTCCCCCTCAGTGGAGTCTACTCCTACTTCTTCATAGTCTTTCTCCAGCGCCGCGAGGTCCTCGCGTGCTTCAGAGAACTCTCCTTCTTCCATTCCCTCGCCGACGTACCAGTGGACGAAAGCGCGCTTTGCGTACATCAGGTCAAATTTGTGGTCGAGTCTGGAAGAAATAACGAATTAATAAGTGAGGTAGGTAGGTAATTACGTAATACTGGTAAGTATTTCTGATTTTGGTAGACGTAAAAATATTATACCTATGGCTTAGGGCGCGTATGACCATCGCATAGTAACGCTATCCATCAGATCAAAATATTTCTTTTATTATTTTGACAAGTCCTAAACGAAATTGGATCACAACACCGATTCGAGATTGATACACCGACTATAACGCTTTGGTTGAATCCAACCATAATCAAATAATTACAGCGCAAAAATAATCGCCCGAACAGGGACTTGAACCCTGGACCCTTGGATTAAAAGTCCAATGCTCTACCGACTGAGCTATCCGGGCCGTGGACTGACGGCAGAATTTTGTGGTTGCCAAGAGACATTTTATATTTATTAAGGTGAATTTGAGCATACCTGCCGTTTAGTTTGCCAATAATTAATGATAGGCTTATTTATTAGTAAAATAGAGGCCATATTAGTAATCATTGTCAAATATCTTGGCACCTGTCCGTTATTCAATAGACAATCTAGTGAGTGTCAATACCTACTATAAAGTCAAGTCAGTCTATAGTCAATTTATTTATTTATTTATTTATATAACTAGAACGGTTTTAATAACCAATTACTCTAATTATTAATTATACTTAATTTATATTAAATTCTAACTACTAATTTAACATTGAAAAATTAAAATTAAAAATGAAGTATGTCAAATTATAGGTAAATTGTCAAACAAGATAATAAGTAAGTCATAAATTTAAAACAAAAATAAAATAATAAGTTAGTCTATATACAGGATCAAAAACATAACACAATTTACATAATTTACACGTACTAGGTAATTTAAAATTTGATCAGAGTGTGTCTGTCTCGCAGTAGTTCAAACACTCTGACATTACTGCCTTCCAGTCATCTGCAATCTCAAGTCGGCCGTCATTTGTTAAGAAGAAAATGGTGACGATTTTCTTCGTCAAATATTATAACGTGCTTATCTCTAGAGATAAGACGCGGCATGGTTATGGTAACATACCTACTATCGTAGCCCAATTTAGGGATGTTAGGTTAGGCCATTATAGAGTGCAAAAGCGTGCTCACAGCCCCGGCACATGGTGTGTAGCAGGGCCCCGTTGACCACAACAGAAGAGTATCCATGAAGATTTCCAATGTTAAAAAAGGGCATCAGTGTCAGTATTACCTAGCCCAGGCCTCCGCGATGGCGGTGGTGTTGGAGAGCATGCACACAGCTCGCTGCACCTTGGCCAGGTCTCCGCCGGGGACCACTGTGGGAGGCTGGTAGTTGATGCCCACCTACAATACATACAACTTGTAACATACACTGGCTATTAACATTTGATGAAACTTTTTAGTGCTTCTTCTTGTCTTTCGAAACAGTGAAAGGATTCAAAGTGCGCCTATGGATATGCCGGTTTCCTCACGATGTTTTCCTTCACCGTTTGAGAGTACTGGAGTATCTCGATATGTAGTGCTAGGTGTTTCGGAGTGTACCTTGAAGCCTGTGGGGCACCAGTCCACGAACTGAATGGTCCGCTTCGTCTTGATGGTAGCGATGGCTGCGTTCACGTCCTTAGGCACCACGTCACCTCTGGGAATAGGCCACAATATTAAAGTGAAGGTTGGTGACACTGATATAGGTAAGTACCTACTTTGTGTATTGACACAACATGTTACCTAGTAGGTACGTTATAGGTGACATTACCTACGAGTTGTATTGATGTGCCTGGATTTGTCAAAAAATTTGGTAAGGTAGGTACCTGACTATCGTTTGTAGTGATCTAGGTACCTACTTGGTAGCGATCGTATTGTCTAGCGAGTAGGTCCAAAGTGTTGCACTTGTTTCATGTAATTAGATAACCTGACTACCTATAGCCTATCTTCTGTATCTTTTTGTAGCAACATATATTATTCTTAGAGGTGAAGGAAAGGTCTCTGAGAACTTAACTAACCTGTACAACATGCAACAGGCCATGTATTTGCCGTGTCGAGGGTCGCATTTCACCATCTGGAAAAACAAGTACCTAGTTTTTATTGCCGGTTACCTACTCAGATAGGCATAGTTAACCTTAAGGTTAGCTGTTCCTATCTGAGTAACTAGTCCCCAAAACTTCAAAGAAAACTTTAAAAATAAAAGTACCTATAGAGGTAGGTACTTTTATTTTCTTTAAAATTTTCGACATCCAACGTTATGAAGATCCGGCGTGACGGAAGAGAAGCGTTGTACCTAGTAGTGCATCAAGCCGTTTTATAGCATTAAGCTGAATGACGACCGATTTTGTTGTCCTAACCAATATTGTTCTTTGTATTTCGCTTATGTTTTTGTGGCACTAAAACTTAAGCTACTAACAGATGCTCTCTGGTCTTCAGTTACGAGCTTCCAGGTTGGCTCCAGGGACTTGAGATTTGTCCCCCAGAGCACATATAAATGCAAATAACTTAAAATCTTGGCATAGAATCCATTTAGAGACCTGGAAGATTTAGTAGAGCTAGAGAGCTAGGGGTCTGATGTCAATACAAAATAAACGTTTTTTGATTTGATTTGAAGATCAAATATGGTTTACCTGATTGGCCGGCTCGAAGCATGCGTTGGTGATTTCAGCCACCGTGAGCTGCTCGTGGTAGGCCTTCTCTGCGGAGATGACGGGCGCGTACGTCGCCAGCGGGAAGTGGATGCGCGGGTAGGGCACCAAGTTAGTCTGGAACTCCGTCAGGTCCACGTTCAGGGCGCCGTCGAAGCGGAGGGACGCGGTTATTGATGACACGATCTGAGGAGATTAAACGGTTTTAGAATTTTATGAGGAAACTTATGGAGCAGCACCAGAGAGCTCTTTATGAAGGGCTCGTCCAGGGAAGTACTAACACCATGCCTATTTCTGCCGCCAAGCAGCGTTGCTGTGTTTCCGTTTGAATTGTATGGTTGTCGTGGATCACAGGGCAGTTCATCGTAAGGCAAGTTCTTGTCGTGCGTTGTTACTTCGAGACAATTCATTGGTGATGGTTATCACACAGGAGGGTCATCTGCTTGTTCCATCAAAAGATGGTATTAAAAAAACCACTAGCAAATAAACTGATGACCCACTTAAGTGATTAACTCTTTACCACACAGCGCACGTGCGCTGAGGAAGTGCCTTATCTGTCATGATGATGATAAATTAACTGGCTGAACTGAGCAGACGGAAGGCTATTCCGACGACATAAATACAGCATAAGCAAGCAATTGTAGACGCAAACCCCTATGCTGAGACTGACCTGCCCAATAAGTCGGTTCAGGTTGGTGTAGGTCGGGCGCTCGATGTCCAGGTTCCGCCGGCAGATGTCGTAGATGGCTTCGTTGTCAACCATGAACGCGCAGTCGGAGTGCTCAAGGGTCGTGTGAGTCGTTAGGATGGAGTTGTATGGCTCCACCACCGCTGTGGACACCTGTCAAAACATAAAAATCACGCTTAGTAAAATTTTCTGCCATGCCATTTTCTGCCGCCAAGCAGCGTTGCTGTGTTTCGGTTTGAAGAATGTGGTTGCCGGTGAAATTACAGGCACATGTGGCTTAACTGTGTGCCTCATGTTGATGGATGCAGGGCAGTGCATCGTAGGGCACGTTCTTATCGTTTGCACGAACGGAATGCTTTGTATATATGTATAGGTATAGGTAGGTGAGTGTTACCACCAGGCGGGCTATCTGTTGTTCCATTAACAAGTTATATGAAAAGTTGGCTAAGAAAGTATCGGAGTACGTGCGGCATTTAAGATTGTATATCTTCGTACCTGTGGTGCGGGGTAGATGGAGAACTCCAGCTTGGACTTCTTGCCGTAGTCGACGGACAGCCTCTCCATCAGGAGGGAGGTGAATCCGGAGCCAGTGCCGCCTCCGAACGAGTGGAACACCAAGAAACCCTGAAATATTCATCAGTTTAAGAGTCTGCTCCCACGCTGCTGTTTTGAACCCACCACCTTAGGATCGGAAGGCGGGGCCGCTAACACTACACCATCAGTCTCAGTGCTGCAGAGTTCCAAAGTTTTTTATTGTATAACGACAATTTAATTTATTACCTGGAGTCCAGTGCACTGGTCCGCGAGTTTCCTGATCCTGTCCAGCACGACGTCGACGATCTCCTTGCCGATGGTGTAGTGGCCGCGCGCGTAGTTGTTGGCGGCGTCTTCCTTGCCGGTAATGAGCTGCTCTGGATGAAAGAGCTGCCGGTAGGTGCCAGTGCGGACCTCGTCTGGAAAAAAAAAACATTAAAAATAAACTTTCTGGCTATGTATCTATCTCTAGTTGCCATTAACACATTAACTTGCCATTATTGTATTGAAATACACATCTACATCTACACTAATATTATAAAGAGGAAAGATTTTTATTTTTGTTGTTTTGTTGTTTTGTATGTAACGAATTTAAAGAATTTGGATAAGGATTAATACCAAGGTACAAATAAAGACCCTTTTCTAGGGGCGCCATTTCAATTAAATTTTTATAATAAAAGAACACTTATTTTGACATAACTATAATAGTTAGACATATGCTGTCGCGACATTTTTTGTAGATGATGACGTGTTCTACAAAATCGTAGTACATTATTTTGTTCTATCATCAATAGTTTTCGCAGCGCACGCGATGTAAGGTTTTCTTTTTCCACCTTGGGTTACATTATTGAAGTTTTAGAAGGGATCTCAAATTTTTTAAGGATCCCTGATTTTTTTGAAAATATAATATAGCCTATGTTACTCAGGGATAATGTAGCATTCTAATGGTGAAACAATTTTTTAAATCGGACCAGTAGTTTTTGAGCCTATTCGTTACATACAAAACAACAAAACAACAAAAATACAAATCTTTTCTCTTTATAATACCTCTATTAGTGTAGATAATATTAGTGTAGATGTAGATAACACCGAACCGACAATACGCTCATGTTCATACAGATAGAGAGCAATCGGCGGAAGATGATACTGTCAGTGTAAATGAGGCCTTATTTCTAATGTAAAGACCAAATAAGTAGGTACATAAATATTTATTAGGACATGAAAAAGTTATAAACTTGGATGACAACCATTGCTAAAATAACATGAAGTCATAGCGGAGCAATGCATAGTTTGCGGCTCTGAGTCAGTAAAACGGAAATACTTTTGGTTTTATTTTATCAGCCGAACCGAAGCACTCATCTAGAGCTGAACGAATAATCGAGACAGACGCGCCACTCAGACTTAATTGCTTTCTTCGGGCTCCATTGCGTTTCTTGAGGGGCTCTTACTCTTGAAAGCTTAAGAACGAGCTTAGCTTTGATATCCATAAATCTCTTTGTATCAATCAAAACTAACTCCTTTGAAAACTACTGTTTTTAACCGACTTCAAAAACGGAGGTTCTGAGGTTATAAATTAAAAATTAAGGTTAAAAGGTAAGGTTAAAAATTAAGGTTCTAAATTAAAACGAGGTCCTAAAATCGACTATGTTTGTTACGCGATAACACCGCCAATTATGAATACATTTTGATGAATCTTTTTTTGTTTGGTAGGCCATACTTCAGATGCGGTCCCATATAAATTTTATCGAAATAGATTTTGCGCTTTTTGAAAAATTCAATAAATCTAAAATATATACACAGGTCCTCCTACTCTCCTACTGTTTTAGTTTGTTGTCCCTACAAATAAACTTTTTTTTCTTGTACCTATTGTTTTATGTTCTTCAGTGTATTTGAAGTTGTAGTTTTAGCAAAAGCTTTAAATTATTTAAGTAACCCAATACCTATTATTGATATTAAAAGTCGTACCAGTGCCTACTAAAAGATAGGAATCTCATACGTAGGGTTTTAACGTCTATCGCCAGTAACCTAGGTAGGTACAGAAAAAGAAGGCTTTTATACTGTGCATCGATTTGCATAACATGATAGCGATTAAAGAAATCCTATACGTCATGGACGGCTGATGTCGTCACACTCCAGTAGCTGTTCCCATCAGAACTGGCCTAATATACCCCGAATACCAAAGTGCCGAGACTAGTCTGAATATTTTCATTTTTATGAAAGAATTACCTACAATAGATTGTATAACACACCAAATTTATGAACCAAGTCACATACAAAGGTATGGTCGATTGGTCCTAGGTGCGATCCCCACTCTATCTGCCGCCAGCGGCTTCGCTTGCGTTAGTAGTGACTGTTAACGGCGTTTTTTCTTTATTGGGTCCGTTAATTTTTCTACCCCGTTCTCGGTAATATTTCTAAAAAGATTTTCTAGAGAAAGGCCAGGTTAAGAGTACCATAAACCGACGAGAATGTATAATAATGTTATGAGAGTGAATGAAGCGATAGAGGTATGTAAGGACCGTAGCAAGTGGAAATTGGTGGTCTCTGCCTACCCCTATGGAACATAAGGGTAGGCAGAGGTCTAATGTGTGACCATGTGATTAACACATGTTCACACATTAGACACGGATTGAACTGCATGTATGTATTCTGTGTAAAAAATAGACTATAGCTAATCCAGCTTACCTACTAGTAGAATTTATGCTAATCGGTCCGGTCGTTCCGGGCGTGATCGAGCCACAAACACCAAAAATTTTAACTATCGCATTTTAGTTTTTATACGAAGTAGGATAGGATATGATTAGTAGGATGGGATAGTGACTACTACACTACACTAGGGAGATAGGTAGGTAGGTATAGCGATCATCATTACCAACATAATTCGTTTGTCATGTTTGTCGGCGGCGCAGCGTAGGTAATAACCAACTTTCAGCGAGACTTAGGTTCAATTTGGCTAGAATAATGACTGGCTTCGTGGTAACGGACTGCCGGGGTCGATGCCCTGGTACAGCCGACCTGTGGCAATAGGCACTAAGTATTTATCTGTTTGAACTATTAAAAAGTATTTAGTAGTGAAAACTAGGTACGTACAGTGGTAACGGAACTTTTGACAGTTTGAGTTTTTTTAAACCATTTTTGTTCACATTTTATAGATAAAGGTAAATGCGTCTTAACTAATTGTTTTGATACAAGACAAACCTATGAATATTAATCAAAATTTCGATCATAAAGCAACGGTCCTGAGTTTAAATCATAAAAAAATTAAGTATATGAAACAACTTCCGTTACTAACTTACAAAAATGTTGTGTCTTGAGTTAGAGTGACTTGTTTTAATAGCAAACTGCTTTTCGGTAGACCAAGTACCTAGTTTGATAGGTACCTACATTAGGTCGTCGGTAGCACGTGAAAAAGTTTGTTTAGTCATGTCTAAAAGTTCTTTTTAGGGTTCCGTACCCAAAGGGTAAAACGGGACCCTATTACTAAGACTCCGCTGTCCGTCCGTCTGTCCGTCTGTCTGTCCGTCTGTCACCAGCCTGTATCTCATGAACCGTGATAGTTAGACAGTTGAAATTTTCACAGATGATGTATTTCTGTTGCCGCTATAACAACAAATACTAAAAAACAGAATAAGATAAATATTTAGGGGGCTCAATACAATCAACGTGTTTTTTTGCAGTTTTTTTTGTACGGAACGCTTCGTGCACGAGTCCAACTCGCACTTGGCCGGTTTTTTATACAACTTGCTGATGGACGAACGATACCAACATGCACAGATTCGCTTGTAGCATACAGAAGTTATGCCTCGTGTGCCTGTCCATTTAAAATTTTAAATCTATCCAAATGAAAAAAAATATAGTTAAGCCAAAATCAACCTTACTTACCTACTACAGTAGGCTCCAAATCTACAAACACGGCTCTCGGCACGTGCTTGCCCGCCCCGGTCTCACTGAAGAAGGTGTTGAAGGAGTCGTCTCCTCCGCCTAGGGTCTTGTCCGATGGCATCTGGCCGTCTGGCTGGATGCCGTGCTCCAGGCAGTACAGCTCCCAGCAGGCATTGCCGATCTGGACTCCTGCTTGGCCGATGTGGACTGAGATGCATTCCCTCTGAGGAAGACACATTTGATTTAGTCGGGGATGATGATATGAACACGGCAGTCGTCCAAATATCTATAGGTAAATATCTATAGGTATAAGGTTTAAAGTGATCTTTGTGATTCAATTGAATCCTTTTGACTTTGTTGAAGCATAATATAAAAAGCACGCGGTTGCAGTCTACGTGGAGGTAGTTTCAGTAACTATCCATCTTCCCAGCATAAAAAGAAATAGTGACTCTATTTCTTTAACAACAAACTAACTACTAAACAACTAAACATTGAATTAAGTATTTATTGTCGGGTCTTTAACCCATAACAAAAGCTCTGTAATGAAGTTCGTTCGTTTTGTAAAAAAGTCCTTCATTTGTCGATTCATGCGACAAGCTAACTAATAGTTATACAATGAAATGGCTTCTTTCTATAATTATTATTGACAACCAAAAGTTCCTACTGTAAAAGTGATTATATAGGTACATTTCAGTAGTGATAACACTGACGATATTTGGTTCATTTTTTTATAAGTAAAACAATAAAAATATTTTGCATAAATAGCCTTCCTCCAGCTGAATACCTACAAAATCACGTCGCAAGCCTTACGAGGTACTTGTTCTGTTTTATGGTTTAGGGTAAATAGATTTAGACACGAAACTCATCGGAAGTTTTAAACAGTTGCCTGAAAAAATACGGCCTTTTTAAAGCAGGTATTTAAACATATTATCTTTTTAATAATCTGAAGTTTACAGTACGTTGATACGTAAATAGAACAACCCTGTGGGTTAGACAGACACACTAATCCCCCCTGGGTTAGCCTGGATAAAGGGAACCTTTATACCCTGTATACACGCATTAGGGACAGGCAGCAATAGAATGTAACATGAATGTAAAAATTGTATCGAATCTTTAATTTGATACAATATTTGTGTTACCCAAGTCCTTAGAAGGCACTGCGCTTTAGATTTCAGGTATCGTAAAATATATTTCAAAAAAATAATCAAAATATATAAATCTAAATGTTATGTGCGATATTTTTCCAATTTCCAGTTCATGCTTGTTGTTAAACAATGGCACCTTCCTACTTAAGTAAGTATACAATCTTCTACTGCAAGTAAGAATAATCATCCAAACGCTCAGGGCTTTCTTTTATGCCCTCTCTATTGTTGGGTGCAAACAATGAAAAGCTCTGTCATCGCAAGTCTTGGAGAAATAAAAAAGCTACAGATCTTGAGTTTTTGAGAAAACTATTTGTGATGACATGATGAGCTTTTAGTATCATCGGTTTTTAACGTCTATTCTTATTTCTCTAAAATTTACTATGCATAAGAGTATGTTACTAAGGTAGGTACATAAGTGTTTACTTAGGCAAAATGGTGTACCAAACTCCAACTCTAGTTGATTTAATAAGCAATTGTTAAGGTTGCCTAGTAGAATTTTCTTTTGTCTGATTTATCCTATCAAGAAAAGAAGAGCTTTTATACGAGCTCAGAAAGTTTTCGAGTAACGTATAGTTACTCCTAACCTTTTTCTCTATTCTAAGCGTAAAATACGTTTCAGACACCGTGTGGTACGGTGAGTGAACGTTAATGAGGTTTCATCAATCAACCCCAGCGGTGGGTAGGCCACCACAATACCACATCGTGATGAAATTATAAACATAATTGTTCAAACCTATTTGGTGCATAAGGGTCGAATTGTTAGTCATAGTTTTCATGATATAGGTACCTACACCATAAGTTTAATATAGTACATATATTAAATGTACATATATTATATATTATATATGTATATATTTAATATAGGTACCTACACCATAAATGGAGCTTCATTATTGTTTAATTTTTGAACAAGGATCATACAAAAGTCTTAACATACTCTCACGTGAAAGAACCTAAATTCACCTAGCTTTAAAACAATTCAAAGTGATCCAACATTTAACTTTGAACAAATTAGGCACATGCCGTAAAAATAGCTTGAATAGGTAGGTACCTACTAGGTAGAGTTTTTTAATTGTCGGGAATAAATTAACAAAACCAATCCACTGATAATGACACCACCTACAAGACAAGATTAAAGTAATTACAGACACATGGCATTCCATATAAAGTTAAAAGAGTAGTTATGTAAGTAATGCTTTGGACCATTACAATAATTTCCAATTGTTTTACAAGCTTCCACGCATTTGTGTCCGTATAAGGCCACATGATGGGATCAGAATCAATTGATTTCCAATTAAATTGGACTATTTGATGAAATTGATGCAATAAACAACCGAATAAGGCTAACCACAGTCGTGGGTGTCTAATTTTATCAGTTTATAGAAAACGACTTCAATGGCGGTGGCGCCAGCAGAACTAGGAATCACGAATAAGGTTGGTTGGACAGTCTGGCTTTTAATAAAAGTAGTAAAAATGTAATCATCATAATAAATGTAATCAGTATGGTTACCACTATTATAATGTTTGCTAAGGTAAACCATCTGCTTGCTTCATCAGGAAGTAGGTGGTATAAAAAATTATAGCTTTAAGTCATGTTCAATCCTCGCCGGAAAAAAAGTTTTGTTACTTATAGGTTTTAGGTTTATATAAGTTTTATAAATTATGAGGCACGCATTGTGTGTTTAGATAAATATGTCTATGTCTAGATAGATGACTCCATAAACGAAATAGGTCAGCTATAAATAAATTGCAATTTTATGATGACAGAATAATTGTTCTTTGTCACGCACCGACACACAAAAACAATGCTGTTCCAGACGGAGAGGCATCCATCATTGCTGATAGCCCGTGACACTCAATCGAGCAAAGATCAGACATTTTAGGGTTCCGCTATTTTTAGGTAAGAGTAATAATATTAATAATAAAAATTTCTTTCAGGCAATACAGTATACCTAATTTAAATACAGACCCATATCATAAATATCTTAAAAACTACTTATTTTAGTTTTTAACTTACATATAATTTTATAAAGGCCCATATCATAAATATCTTAAAAACTAAAATAAGTACGTATAATTTTATAATTTATTAACACGGTTTATCTATGTAATAACACTGGACCACAAAAACAAAATAGTTTGGCAAAATTTCATCTCGGTCTTAGGAATTAAAGTAACATTCCGTTTTCTACACCGAAAATTAAATGGATTTGGTTTTTCAATCATTAATTTTGTTCAGCTCCTATAATCTAAATAGACTTGTTAATGTAATCCGAATTACTTTACCCCTAAACTAAGTAGTCCTTTAAAATATCGGCGTTGTAATACTCCAACTTCCTGTGACACTCAAAGCCCTAAAAGCTCCTTTCCTAACGGAGTCTAATTACGCAATATGGCGGAAATACGACGCAGAATTACATTTCCCCAAGACAGGTGTCAATACCCTAGGTGGGAGTTTGTCGTTTTAATTAGTAAATTTCTAGGATAGGCAAAAAAATTAAATAAGCTTTACGTATGGTTTGTGTACATAAGTAGATATTCGTGGTTTTAGTTTGTTGGTATAACGATAAAAATGCCGATAGATTTGAGGGTAAACTGATTGTCTCAACCTTTTGTGCAAATTTGTTTGGTATTTTGGTTAAAATTGGTTTAAATTGGTTTGTAATTGGTTGAAATTGGTTTGGTACCTATGCCTGTGCCGAATAGCCTAAATGTCTAATTGTTAAAAGTTTTCATAGCTTTACCCACTAGCATTGTATACGTTTGGACAAGCCCCTACCTATACCTCAACATAATCTAATAACATCATTGAACTATAATTTAATCGACACGCCAGAGTTCAACGCACCTTATAATTTTCTTACTGGCACACAAAAAAATAAAATAAAAAGATGGAAGAGCCGAAGTCAGCATTCAGCCAGCATTGTCTGCCAGTCACGGAGCGTTCTCATTTCAAATTGACGAATTGCGCATCGGAAGGCTGATACATTTCGGCTTCTGTGCGCAAAAAAAAGTATCTCTGTAATAATTGATCGAGTGAGCGAAGCGAACGAAGATCTTAGTTTCAACTTGGGCGATTTGGCATTTTATGTATGTATGTATGTATGTATGTTTGTCTGGCGATAACTTTAGAACCGTTGATCCGATCTGCATGAAATTTGATGTGTCGATAGCTTGTACTTGAGAAATTTACTGGTAAATATATGAGTAAAATCGGATGAGGGGTTTTTGAGATATGGGGTTTTTTAACGGGGCAAAAATAAAAAAAGTTACATAAAAAAATCAAGTTACATGTCATATGAAAGGGCTTTGTTTGGACATTCCAAAACAATTTTTTCATTTTTTTTGGGACGATCGGTTTTTGAGATACAACAAAAAAGTTAAATTAAGATAACCAGCGACCCAAGAGCTCCCATCTCTAAGAGTTTCGTTGGCATCAAGGTTTTTCTACTGGTCGGCCAGTTACTTTGCTTTTTCTTATTTTTTTTTCTTGAAATAAATTAAGGAGGTACTCAGTTCTCATAAAATGGTGACAACGACCAGGTCTGATGATGGAGCCAAGGTCTGTTCAACGGAACTCTTCAATAAATAGGCTAATAGAGTTGAAACTTGGTTACCGTACCAAGTTAGTAGGCGGTAGTCAGAAAAAAGTCCAAACATAATGTTTGGACTTGCCTTTGACTACCACCTACTCAAAGTTTTGGTGCGTTCGTCGGGTCGCATCACGAGATCTCAGTTCGGGGCGAACTACTAGTAATAAGTTTGATCGAGTGGACTTTGTTCATCAATTAGACTTTTTGTAAAATTTTATTGTAATGAAATTCATGTAATGTATGTTTAGTTCGGCGCTAACGGAATGTGCAGCATGTTTGTTTTTTATTATGTTTGTGTTTAAGCAATTACCTAAACATAATACAGATATTTTTTGTTTATTTTCCTAACATAATAAATTTTTCAAGAAAAATGAAAAGAAGTTGACCCCCGTGATGACCCACCTGATGTTAAGGTGTAAGTATATACTTATTCTAAAACAACGACTAGGTAAGACTAGAAAGAAAGATTAGGTATATCACAAGTCTGTACTGTAGGTCCCCCAAATTCAGGCCAAAATAGCCCTACTAATCGGATGTCACTAAGGTTTTCACTAAAAGCTTGCTGAATTTCAGGAGAAAGCAAACCGGGGCAAACCAACGAGGTAGGTGTATAAAACAACAATGACGTCAGCACACAGGCAATGACTCATGAAGTGTTCATGTGATATGTTCATAGAGTTACGCACTATACGTTCTTTGTATCTAATATCGAGGGTTTTTTGTATTGAAATTTGATCCAATAGAGAGTTTTGCTTAGAATATTAAGTGGAAGAATAATAAATAAGGAAATGAAGAGGATGTGTTGAAAATAAAAATAAAATGGCTCTACCAAAACTTGCATGTCTACATAGGAATAAAACATTGCATGAAATCTCAGTGTAGGTACTTATAGGTTATTGATAAATATAGGATTTAACTTCAAAAATAAATCTGCCTTGTTTTTTTTGACAAGTCTAAAGTTGAGGCGGTATAAGCTATTTAAGCTCGCTCTGTCAGCAAGTAGTATTTATAAAAAAAAATACTTTAGGTCATATTCAGTCCTCGCCGAAAAACAATTTTGTTTCAATTTGATATTATACTTAATTAAAATTAGTGTATTCCGTGTGTACACGCCAATAAGTTCAAAAACCTTCATAATAATAATAGCTTAGTTAGACACCTACGATCCGCACTTTAATAAGTTGATCCTGAAAACTAGGTAGGTATATTAAAAAATAATTTAGGATAGCACATAGACTAGTGGTTCGCCCCGAACTGAGATCTCGTGATGCGGTCGAAACGCTCCGCAAATTAAAATAGGTGGTAGGTAGTTGGAGGCCAGTCCAAACATTCAAAGTCAAAGTCAAAAGGTATTTATTCAATAAAATCACAAGGATCACTTTGAAACGTCTTAAAGCTAGTAGCTAAAGTGACTCTAGGTGCCAGCTCCTTTCCATTATTTTTCCATTATGGTTCCAGTTCATTATATTTGGACTTGCTTCTGAATACCGTCTACTATCTCGGTATGGTTACCAAGTTTCCACTCTATTGGCCGATTTATTGAAGAGTTCCGTTGAGCATACCTTAGCTCCATCATCAGACCAGGTCGCTGTCATCATTGTATGAGAACTAAGTACCTTCTTCTGGCTGATACCATCGTGTGCACTAATGGCTCACTAACGACGAACAATTGGACAATAAACCACTGGGTGAATCGATAAAGTCACAATGAGGTGCGTAGGCGCAGCGTAAATCCCAAAAACTATAGAGCTCCCACAATAACAAAAAATATTTTCATAACAAAATGATCTATATATCATCACTAAATATATAGTATAAAACAAAGTCGCTTTCTCTGTCCCTATATCCCTATGTATGCTTAAATCTTTAACTAGTAGTTCGCCCCGAACTGAGATCTCGTGATGCGACCCGACGAACGCACCAAAACTTTGAGTAGGTGGTAGTCAGAGGCAAGTCCAAACATTATGTTTGGACTTTTTTCTGACTACCGCCTACTAACTTGGTATGGTTACCAAGTTTCAACTCTATTGGCCTATTTATTGAAGAGTTCCGTTGAACAGACCTTGGCTCCATCATCAGACCTGGTCGTTGTCACCATTTTATGAAAACTGAGTACCTCCTTAATTCATTTCAAGAAAAAAAAATAAGAAAAAGCAAAGGAACTGGGCGACCAGTAGAAAAACCTTGATTTCAACGAAACTCTTAGAGATGGGAGCTCTTGGATCGCTGGTTATCTTAATTTAACTTTTTTGTTGTATCTCGAAAACCGAGCGTCCCAAAAAAAAAGGAAAAATTGTTTTGGGATGTCCAAACAAAGCCCTTTCATATGACATGTAACTTGATTTTTTTATGTAACTTTTTTTATTTTTGCCCCCTTAAAAAACCCCATATCTCAAAAACCCTTCATCCGATTTTACTCATATACTTACCAGTAAATTTCTCAAGTACAAGCTATCGTCATATCAAATTTCATGCAGATCGGATCAACGGTTCTAAAGTTATCGCCAGACAAACATACATACATACATACATACATACATACATACATACATAAAATGCCAAATCGCCCAAGTTGAAACTAAGATCTTCGTTCGCTTCGCTCACTCGATCAAAAATACGCAACGGATTTTGATGCGGTTCTTTTTTATAGAAAGAGTGATTCAAGAGGAAGGTTTATAGGCATAATACAAGCAGAATATCTTAGGGATAACCCACAATAAACGTGCAGAGCCGGGGCGAGTCGCTAGTTATTTCAGATAAAAAAGTGTCTGAAATAAAATGAATTTCAGACAAGCACATGTCCAAGACTTAGGGGAGGCCTACGCCAAGAAAGCGACTACTCTACTATGTAAAAGTAGTAGAAATAAAGACTCAATTTATTTTATCTTTATATACATGTTTTTTTAACTTGTTTCGGCATCGTCAGGGTGTCTATTCTTTAAAATCTGCCAAAAAATCGAAATCACGGCAATTAAAAAAATCAACCAAGTGACTGCGGATTTTGCAGACACTTGGTTGAATATTGTTTACGGAATAAGAGTACAGGTAAATGATATTGCTGTGGTCAAAAGATAAAAAATATGAAAACCCTCATAGTCCTATTGATAAGGAATGTGGGGATACAGTTTTAATTATGTGGTGTCATGTCTTCACGCGCCAAAAATCAGACATCAGATAACGGAAGTGAAAACATGTTTAATAAAAAAAAAACAAGCTTTATCGGCCTGACCCTTTTGTTTGTACTGTTTTTGATAATGCCTAACACATCCTCGTTTTTCACAGAATTCTGGGTGGAGGCCCAAAACTCGGTACTTTTTTATACCACTTGCAACTGGTTGAACTTAATAGTTGAACTTATTGGAATAGGTCTGCTGATGGACAGGCAGATGGCCCACCTGATTGTTAGTGGTAACCATCACCTATAACAGAGCATTACCTCGTAAGTCACGCACGATAGGAACGTGTCCTACGATGCTCTACCGTGCCTGCAATTTCACCGGCAACCACATCCATCAAACCGAAACACAACAACGCTTGACGGCAGAAATAGGCATCGTGGTAGTACTTCCCCAGACGAGCCAAACTTAAAGAGCCCTTCTACTATTACCTATACCTATATAACGGCATACTATTACCTATAATTTTCTTAGAAGCGCGGTAGGTATTATTTTTTATTTTTATAAAAACTTGGAGATTATTTAATGCTAGCTAGATCAATAAACAGCATGCAATTGGTACCTATGCAATTTAACAGTTAATTGATTCGCATTTTACTTAAATGTATACAAAGCAATATTTTGCGAACTCACACTGATATGTACCTACTACTTAGCAGGTTGGTTTAGCCACAGATAGGAGAATAGCCTAGCGAATGGCCGTCTAGTCAATGTTCTAATTTACAATGTACAGTCGCCTACACAAAGATGGTTACACTATACATACATAATATGCATAAGTTTGTAAGTAATAAAGTTTAAAATGTTTTTTTTTGTGTTCTACATTTGATTGCACTTCCAAATAGAGCAGACTGTTTTATACTATTTATAATCCATTATGTTTATAGATGGTTTCACATGTAATAATAAGTTCCCGTATTTTGTAAAGTTATTTTGTGTGAACGTAATGAGTCTGGGTATTGATAAAGTATCCAGTAAACAGGTGTTAGGTATCGCTAACACATTACTTTGTGGTCAGGGAGCGGTCACTCGTAACTGATACCGAACCTGGGCTTGACCGAACTGATCGAACCTAACCGAGCTTGTAGGTAGGAGCAATAGGTAAAGAATCAAAATTGAAAGATCGAGAAAAAATTAAGATTAACTCCTTAGTTATCTGGTGCACACGGATTTAACCATGCCGGCTGCCGGCTGTTCCCTGCCATGTAAAGAAAAAAAACTGTTACATCTGTGGTACAGAATATATCAGGCATGAATACAAAAGCAATGACATAACTTTGAAAATGCTGACATTCAACCATATTTTTGTAGGCGACTGTCCCTATTCAAAGCAAATACATTTTACAGCATGTTTTGTTTTTTAGAGAAATTGTTTCATCTAATTTTTCCATAGTCTATCTAAGCAGGAGTCAAAATATGGTCCGCGAACGATTTCGAATTTCGCACCTTTATTTGCAAACTTAGGTAAAATTGGGGAGAACAATTATTCTGCGTTCGCGATATTAAAAGCACTTGTAGAGGACGAAAATGTCGATAATAGAGCAAACATACAAGAAAACATTAGGCTTCGTAAACTTAGATCGATGAATTCAATCTTTACTTCCCAGAATATTCCGAAACAGAAGCTAAGGTTGATCAAAAACTGATTCGCTGCGAATCAGTTTTTGATCAACTTTAGCTTCTGTTTTTACATGCCTAACAAAATTTCCTTTAACATGGACCCTTTAAAAGTTACAGAAGATAGAACTTCAAAATGATAGAAACTGTAAACTGTAAGGATGCATTTGAAACGGATTCACTTGAGAAGTTTTGGTGTAAAAAAACAATTTCTTACACCAAAACTTGAGAAATCGCCTTGCGCTATCTAATGATTTTTTCAACGACTTATCTCAGGCAACAAGGGTTTTCTGCTTTGTTAGTAATCAAAAACAAGGCCAGGAATCGCTTGAAAGTAAGTGATGATTTGCGTGTAGCTTTGAGTAATAATATTAGTCCTAGGATTACCAAACTTGCACAAAAGATGCAAGCTCAAAAATCACATTGATACAAAACTGATTTAATTTTCTACAAAAATTTCAAAGTTTCTATAAAAATAATTATTGTTAATGCAAGTTACATTGAGTTTTTGATTGAAGTTTATTTTTGGATTCTGATTATTTTTCTTGTACATCGTGGTCCCTGCGAACTGCAAAGAAATCAAAGTGGTCCCTGGTCAAGGTCATTCCCAAAGGTTGGGAACCACTGATCTAAACGAACTTATTAGGTATATTTCTATCACAGGTTTACGATAACTTTGAACTTGAATTTGGGATCATCGATGCACACAAAGTTGCTCGCTTCGCTTCCTCAGACCAAAAACCTAATTAAAGCACGGCCTTGAATAACACACAAAAAGTTCAGTTAACTACCTACATTATCCTATACCTTCAAAGCTTTCAATGTTTTGATTTCTCAAAAAATATTCTACTTAGCTAATATACCTATATCAATTAAATTGTAAGTAATACTACTGAATTTATTACCAAAGAAGATTACAACGAATAGGTACTGTTTTTACTAAATCTACAAAAAACACATGAAATAGTTCAGTTATTTGCAGATATTTGCAAACGACCTAGAGATAGCTCAATTGATCCAAATTAATACCAGAAGCTAAGTATACTTGGGTGGAATAGAATTTTACAAGAAGGGATAAAATCAACCAAGATAACTCGAAGGTTTTTTTCCAACTAGCCGATTTCTATTTTCGATAGAACTTAAACCAATAAACACATTTTTTTTTAAATTTACGGTTTCTTTTTTTTAATGACTTACCATTTTGCCGGTAAAGTTGAAGTTGGATAGGTCGAGTAGTCGAGTTGGCGTAGCGGGTTCGCGAGGCAACGCACCGGGCCGGACTGTGCCAAGTGCGGCGCGCTCGTCCTTTTATGTAGCAGCATCGCATTATTCTAGATTATAAGCTGAAATCCAGCAATATTTCAGGAACTTAGGATGGCTTTTCGTCTTAGTAACGTGTCTATTTCATGTTAATGGAAGGAGAAACTGTACCTATTTTAGTTTTAAATCTAAAGTTTTTTTTTAGAGCTAATAAAAATATTCGCCTACAGACTGATTCATCATTCACAAGTACCAGTAAGGGTTTCGAAGTTACACTTGTGGTAAATAAGGCTGAGACCCAACGTGCGTAATTTTGTGAGTTTTGAGTTGTTTGTCCCATTCGATTGGAATGTCGGTCGGGTCGATAAAAACAATACTCATAATTAAGCTTGTTTCGCTTCTATTATATTTACTATAATAATAATAAATATATATAAAAATGTTATGTTGGTTTGTGTACGCTTCAAAAACTCAAAAAGTTCTGCACCGATCGAGCTGAAATTTTAGCATGATATATGTATAATCCGCATCAAGGATTGTTTTTATACCATTCAATCACAACGTGCTACGGCGAAGCGTGCCAGGGAACAGCTAGTTTACTATAAATTTAGAGTAATGTTAGATTTATAGTACTTGTATTGATGAATCAGCCTGAACGATTGGTTCGCTATTGGGAATTAGTTAGTAGTTTACCAACGCAGAATTTTCCAGAATAAGCCCACTTGATCGCGCAAACGAAATTGCTAATAAAGTTAAGGCAACATAATTTGAGAAAAGTGTCTCTTTTATTAATCGAACCTACTACCTACCTATATCATCCTTAAAATTCCTAAAAAATAATACCCCGATAGGTATATCGGTTATTTTTAAATGTAGGAAGTGGTTGGAATGTGTATTTTTAGTCGTTATTCTTCTTTTATTCTGTATTTTCTTTTGGTGGTGGTTCTAGGTATATTAGAGGTATATAAAGAGAAAGACCTTGCAAAAAGCTTCACTCAGACATCGGACATCTTAAACAATGACATCTAGTTTAGAAATCAGAACTATGGGTACCTATATTTCAACATGGACTATTTGTTTCAATAATAGGTTGTTCAAGTTCAATGAGCACCGGTGGTGTAGTGGCAGTGACCCCGCCTTCCGATCCTAAGGTCGCAGGTTTGAATTCGGTCGTGTAACAATGGATTTTTCCAATCGGAAAATATTGTGAGGATACCAGTTAGTATTCTAACAGCGACGATGGGCTTGCAACCTGTCACACACTACTGCAAAATGTGGATATGTGCCAATTGTAATGTTTGGACGTACCTCTGACTACCCCCTTAGACGTCTTCAAAGAATCTGGAGTTCGTACTTGGTACCAAGAGATCTCAGGGGATATCAACCGTGCCTGGGGATCAAAGTTGTGAAGCTGTTTCTGTTATTTTTTCCTGTTCACTCTAGCAATAATTATTATTTCTTTGATATATTCGAATAAATTAACTATGAAACAATAGGTCTGTTTGTGTAGGTAATTTCACGGCTAATTGAAGCTTTGCCTTGCCCAACCTTCGTCTACCGTGCTCACTACTACTTCCTAAGTATTTGATCAATACTTTTATAGTCTAACGCGGTCGGTAAGTAATAAAAGTAAGTTTGAATGAACTTGTGTCAGAATTTTTAGGCCTCCTTCAATGATTACTGAATACATACCTTTAAATAAGTAGAATTATATGAGATTTCATGGAATTCTATTGTAGGATCACCTGCTTCTTCTGCTACTTTACCCCAAGTCTGAGTTTAATTTTAAGTTTTGTATGGATACTCGAAGGCGCGCTGAGAACTCGCGAGTACAAAACGGCCTGACGATACAGAAAACGAAAAATAAAACTCAGACTTGTGGTTCTGATCTACTTCTACGCCGGGTCAACGCTACAGCTACGCTAGGTCTACGCTGCCCTTACGCAATGGCGTAGCTAGGTGGACAAGGGCCCGGTGCTTAGAGAAATAATCGAGATGAATACTTAACTAACAAGTTGACGGGTGGAATTATCGAATTGATCTGACGACCGTCAAGCACGTGAGCTTATCGCTGATGCAATGTGCTACGGGCGTACTCAACCAAACTACAAAATAACAATAACAAACAGCACAGCTTATAGGACGCTTGGCGAATGTGTTAAATCGGGAGTTCTCTGATTGTTGGTTCATTTAAAATCTTTAAAAAAAATGTGAGCCAGGCTCAAGGTTTTCTGACTGACCCTCTCTTTTCAAAGCTTAGATTAGAGGGCCCCCTGAGCTCCGGGGCCCTGGTGCACTGCAGCACCTGGCCCTACGATAGCTACGCCGCCACTGCCCTTACGACGAGTTTACGCCGCAACATCGTTGGTCGGTCGCTTTATTTTGCGCGCTGGGGGTAAAACACTCGTGTTATGTACTCTACCCGACATCTACACTGCTTCTATGCCGCGCTCCCTACGTTAGGTCCACGCTTTGTCATGTCGCTTCAAATTAGGACCTATGAATGAAGAGTAAATTAATACTGTTTTGTTCAGTCATATCGAAGGTCACAGCTACGTTGGTATATTTTTTTTATGCTACTAGATGATGGAACAAGCAGATCCCACCTGATGTTACGTGGGCATCACTTACAACAAAGCATTGCATCGAAAGTATCGAAAGATAGGAACGTGCCTTACGATGCCATACCCTGCGTCCATCAACTTGAGGCATGCAGATGTTAATCCTCATGTGCCTGCAATTTCACCGGCAACCACACTCTTCAAACCGAAACACAGCAACGCTGGCAGCGGAAAAAGGCATGGCAAGGCAAAGGCCATCACAAAGAGCTCTGCTAATGTTAAGGGGCTGACAACTATCAAACAACTTCTCGCTCGCACGTTTCGACATGTTGAAAGATATAAAATCACTAAACTCATTTTCGAAAAATTTCAATCAACCGTTTTGTCAACAGTTTAGTAAAAATTTCATTTTGATCGGATCAAGTTTTCCTACTTAAAAGCTACCTTATGTACGAAAACTAGTAAAGCAAACTTTTGAGAAGGAAAACATGTATCAATAAAAATGATTTTTTTACTAAACTGTGTGCAATGTGATTGCACACAAAATGGTTGATTGCGATTTTTCGAAAATGAGTTTAGTGATTTTATATCTTTCAACATGTCGAAACGTGCGAGCGAGAGTCACATTAGCTCTTGTCTTCGCCTTAAAAGTCTGCAGAGCGTGTTGTCAATACGAAACTTCGTTTATCATTACTCAAAAAGACTATTTTATAGTCTTTTTATATGGCCAATATAATCATTTCTTTGTACATTTAACTTTGAATTAATAAATATATTTCATCGTATGTTGCGCCTGGTGGAATTATAAGAGATCATGAAAGAGCTAATGTGAGTATTTTTTCAGGCGTTAGATTTTAAACGAGGTATATTTCTTCATGGTGCCTTACCTAGTAGGTTTAGTAAAAGTATGTGCTGAATTTAAAATACTTTATCCTATTATAAAATAGAATTACTTAACTGTCCCAAACAATATTTTATAGCTAAATTAATGTAACTTGTCGCTGAAAATAATTATCAAATAAAACTCTGAAGTTATTAGCACCTATTTTATTTAAACCTTAAATCTAATATTACAGCATATTGGTAACCTTGATACTACTTATAAAGTAGATAATTTGGTATTTAAAAATAGCGGCAATGGCACTATTTCATCATAACTAAATTAATTAAATTATCTACATAGCATCTATACATGTATTTACATGAAAACATCGAAAAAGGTGCTTACTTAGGGCCGCTTGCACAATTGCTAAACATGTTTAGCGAGCCCATAAACGCATTTAGAAAGCCAATCGAGTTTATAGTCTTGCAGAAAAAAAGTTTGCCAGTAAACATGATTAGGGAACGGTCAGACAGTGGAAATATTTACACTAATTCTGTTTAGATTAGTAAACGTGTTTACAATTCAATCAGATCGTTGCGCAAGAAGACATTTTGCGGTCCTTAGTAGAATTAAAGACATTTTATAAGATAATATGTTGAAAAAATAATAATATATTGAGCAATTTATTAACTAGACAAAGACAGACATTTATTAAAAAACACGTCCATAAATACAATACTAATTCAAAGTTAAAATAACAGAAAGTATGTCCGTAGGTGCTTGTGTGCTATAGACAGAAAAAATAGAGTCACGAATCACTAGGCATGGTAGACATCCCCTCATAGTACTAATCAAG
Organism: Chloroclysta siterata; assembly: GCA_932294275.1. NCBI lineage: Eukaryota > Metazoa > Arthropoda > Insecta > Lepidoptera > Geometridae > Chloroclysta > Chloroclysta siterata. Next base: position 9,589,672 of record OW028595.1, read on the forward strand.
TTGGTATCTACTCAAGAACCACGTTCAACAAAACGACATAAAGATACCATAATATCTGAGAGGTTATCTACCGTGCCTGAGCAGTCGTAAGCCTATTAAATTTTTTAATTGCAAAATTCTACCTATTTTTTCTATGCGTATTAATTTATTACCATGAAATTATCATGAGTGTCTCCTAAAGAACATTCGCGAAAAAAAGTAAGTTAATTTTAAAAAAACTAAGGTGAAGACAAGAGAGCGAAGCGAGCCGTCACTCGCAAAACAAAGTACGCACTTTTTACATGAGATTTTTGATAACTTATAATTCACTTTTAGCTATATTGTTTGTTCACATCTAACGCACTTGACCACACACATTTTTTATCATAAGTACTCGTTAAATCAACACATAACATCTCGTCCTTAATACGTTCTCATAAAGTTCATTTCTAAGCCACATAACAGTTTTTAAGCCTCACATAGACTGCGTCCAACCGGCGATCAATTTTATATCATAAAACAATGACTATAAAGTTCATTTCGTAACCTCACAGAGCACAGCATTGGTATTGAATCATCGGTCTTATTTCATTACCTATAGAGTCCATTTCTCAATTTATTTCCTAGACGCACAACACTGTCATGGTCCGTAGTGACAACCCCCCCAAAATAAGGGGGAGGTACTGAGGCAGGTAATGATGATGATCATAACGCGCCCTCTTGGCTCCCAGTCTTCTGGAAAGCTCTAGAATTTTCTCGAGTGAAGAAGAAAGGCGCGTTCCGGGACGGACAACGGAAGGAACGCAGTAGCACTGGAGGCGAGTTATCGGTTTTGTTGCCGACCGGCTCCAGTAAGTTGTTCCACAGAAGATTGGCAGCTGGAAAAAATAAATAAAAGGTTTACTTAAAAGATACATTTTCACAGTAATATCCAGCTACTTGTATCGGGAAACAGATGACACTCATGTACATTTTATTTTGTAAATCCTACTAATCTTATAAATGCAAAAGTTTGGGAGTGTATCGCAAAGTCGAAAGGTATTTTATTTATTCAAAATTGAATCCAGTATCCATAGGTGCCAGTTCCACGTCACCAAACATGGGTTGACCGAACCTGGAAGGTAACCACATAACGTAAGGTGGGCCATCTGCTTATTCCTCAAGTGGTACTATTAAGCGAGTTTTGTCGCAAGTATTTTTATACTGGAATTAGTGTGGTGAAAGGATTATAAGTGCTCCCTTAAAGAGGCTCCTTTTGAGCACATGGTTTGAGTTTTTAGGTTCTACAACATGCCGGTTTCCTTATGATTTTTTCCTTCGCCGTTTGAGAGTACTGGCATTATGCTGTGCACATACATTTTAACAGAATAACTCATTGTTGCACGACCGGTTTTGATCCGCGACTTTAGGATCAGAAGGCGAGGCTGCTACCACTAAACCACCAGTGCTCTCCTCCCATTAATCGTCCCAATGTTGTCAAAGTCAAAAGGAATTTATTCAATAAAATCACAAGGATCACTTCACACGTCTTAAAACTAGGTGACTTTAGGTGCCAGTTCCACGCGACCAAAGCCTAGAAGAACAGACAACCAACTAACGGCTTGGTTCCTACCGTTCTATTGTATGATCCTGCTACAATGTAATATAATACAATATTGAAGCTCCAGCGTGGGCAAAGGCCTTCCAATCCCGCCACTCTTCACGATATAGTGCCGCCAGTTGGCAGTTCCTCTCTTACTACCACCACGCCTTTTTCTGCCGCCAAGCAGCAACGCTGTGTTTCGGTTTGAAGAGTGTGGTCACCGGTGTAATTACAGGCACATGAGGCTTAACATCCGTATGCCTCAAGTTGATGGACGCAGGGCAGTGCATCGTAGGGCACGTTCCTATCGTACGTGACTTACGAGGCAATGCTTTGTTATAGGTGATGGTTAGCACTTAACATCAGGTGGGCCATATGCTTGTTCCATCAGCTAGTTGTATAAAAAAAAAAAAAAAAAAAAAACTTTAATACTCAAAGGCGTCCAGCTCGTCCTACCATCTGCGTGGTCTACTGCGACGCTTCGCAGTCTCAGGGCTCCACTGGAGAATTTGGTCCACAGCGAGTCAGGCGGCAAACGCAACGGGTAAATGCTTATAAAATTAAAGTTCCAGATAGTTACCTAAAGCATGTCCTTTCTGCGAGAAGTGGAAGCAGTCATGCGTGATGTAGGACTGGTGTATGACGAGCGGAAGCGGCTGCGCGGGCGGCGACGGCGCGTTGAACAGCTTCATGAACGGCTGGATGACTACCGTGAAGTCGTCGCGGGTGTCGTACCGCCCGCTCTCGATCTGGGACATGACAATATGTTTATTATTTATTTACCAAATGTGTTATCTTAACAGCTAGCCAAAACGAACACTAAGACTTGGATTCCGAAGCACGGTAGTATTCCCTCAGATCTCTCAGTACCAAATTGAGATTCTTCGATGATGTCTGGGGGATGTCTGAGGGAGTGGTGAGGTTAGTCCAAATTTTGGCACTTAACCACATTTTGCAATAGTTATTCCTTTTTTTTTTTTTTTTTTATACAACCAGCTGATGAAACAAGCAGATGGCCCACCTGATGTTAAGTGGTAACCATCACCTATAACAAAGCATTGCCTCGTAAGTCACGCACGATAGGAACGTGCCCTACGATGCACTGCCCTGCGTCCATCAGCTTGAGGCATACAGATGTTAAGCCTCATGTGCCTGTAATTACACCGGCAACCACACTCTTCAAACCGAAACACAGCATTGCTGCTTGGCGGCAGAAAAAGGTGTGGTGGTAGTACTTCCCCGGACGAGCTCTTCACAAAGAGCTCTACTACTCTTTATTATTTCCTGAAGGAACAGGATGCAAGCACATCGTCACCGTTAGAATACTAACTGGATTCCTCGTTTCCTGGATGGCATGGAGGAGAGGAACGCCGACCCCACATGACGATAATAAGGCAATGGAATGATGATCGCGTGGATCGGCGTAAAGGCGAGGACTCACCAGCAAGGTCTCCGCTTCCTGGTAGAGCGTGGCCATGCGCACGATGGCGTGCAGCTCGTTGCCGCCGCGGTGGAAGCACGTGCAGAACAGCGAGTGCATCAGTCGGCACATCATGGGCCGCAGCACGCGCACCGATACCGACACATCTGTACAAACGGAACGCTTGTATTATCCGCTCATGTCGTCTACTGAAGTTTTCTCAGTCTACACTCGCTGTGGACACGTATGAGATCATGTCAAAAGATTACTAATGACAAGTTTTCATGCGTATTTTTACTGACCGCTTGATATCAGAGGTTGTATCCTGAGTTTCACCCACTAACGATGGTGCTATGTGAAGCCGTTTTTGAGCGGATTTTTGACCATTTTGAGAAAATCGGATTCGGAATCGGAATTGAGAAATCCGGGTTGAAAAGTCTATAGGGTGAGTGTTTTCACGATCGCCTTCTGAGGGGAGAACCCAATAAGGTAGTCATCGAAGAATGGTGTTAGGAGTCACTGGTAAGATTTTGATAAAAATAGGAACGTGGAAAAATAGGAATTTGTCCCAATATGGAAGCTATTTCACAGTATTTGTTATTAGGTAGAGGATCTAACTATGTAAAAACAAAACAATTTTCTCAAAATAAATTTCATTTGCAGTTTGTCTTCTTATTTGTATCAATATCGTTATTTTTTCATAACTATAGCCGTTTAGATTTGTCTTCTGAGGGTCATCGAAAAGACACCCATACCATTGTATATGGATACACTCAAAAGAGGTAAGATAACTAATATTTAAAATTTCAGGCATTACGGGACAAATTCGTTTTGAAATATAGACATTTAAAATTTCAGGCGACTCGGGACAAATTCGTTTTGAAATATAGGCTTATTGGTATCAGTCATTGTGAGATTAAGTCGTACCGATATCAGACATTTTGGGATTAAGTTCTTATGGACCAGAAGCCCATCGTCAATCCACACGCTTACTCGCACGCACAACTCCTCAGGTCATTGGCTGACTTACCCAGAACCGGCACCAGATTGACGAGCGTCCGGGGCAGATGTTTCTGCAAGTAGTCAAGCGCGCGCGCCAGTTTCCTGGCGTGCGCGGCCGGCGACCACGCCACCGGGCTGAGGCACGCGGCGGAGCAGATGTCGTTAGCGCCGATGAAGATCGTCACCATCTTCCAGTCGTTGTACATATCGATTTCGGAGGACGCTCGCATGCGTGCTACTATTATCTGAAGAGTTTTGATAGAGCCTTTATTCATGATCAAGGATCATACAAAGTCGTAAGTTTGTTGTCTGTTCTTCTAAGCTTGGTCGCGTGGAACGACATTATCTAAAGAGAGATTGGATAGAGCCTTTATTCAGGATCAAGGATTATTAAAAAAAACATTAGCCTTAATTTTGTTGCCTGTTCTGCTAGGCTTGGTCGCGTGGAACTGCAGGATCGGACAAAAGATCGGTAGAAATCGAGCCGTAAGCTGTTTTTCTAGACTTGGTTGCATGGAACTGGCACCTAGCTTCACCTAGCTTCAAGGCGTTTCAAAATAATCCTTTCAAATTTATTAAATTTCAATAGAATCAATTTTAAGTTAACTTTTTGACTCTGATTGATATTCCTTGCCAATTTATAGTGGCTCTATAAAGTATACTTAGTGTTGTCACGGTAACTTTTATGACAACGATAACTTTTATGACTTCAGCAACAGACTTATATGTCAGTTTAGGTAATGGAGCGCTCAGCGATCAATATTAATAAATCCTTGAGTAAAACAACTACAAAACTCATGTTTCTAATCTTTCAGAACCACAAAAATATGCTTTTGGTTTGCAAAGTTCAATAAATTGTACATAATGACCATGCCTACTCATTAATCAACAAATGACGTGCGATTGCATATGACATCGGTTGCAAAGGCGTTGCAAACACGAAAAAGCATTTTATTCTGCGTAAGGCAATTATTTCTGACCAAAAACGCCGTGACCCGAAACGGTCATCAGTTCACCAACGTTACCAAATCTTTACACGTTCAGCTAAACTAGTAGTTCGCCCCGAACTGAGATCTCGTGATGCGGCCCGACGAACGCACCAAAACTTTGAGTAAGTGGTAGTCAAAGGCAAGTCCAAACATTATGTTTGGACTTTTTTCTGACTACCGCCTACTAACTTGGTACGGTAACCAAGTTTCAACTCTATTGGCCTATTTATTGAAGAGTTCCGTTGAACAGACCTTGGCTCCATCATCAGACCTGGTCGTTGTCACCATTTTATGAGAACTGAGTACCTCCTTAATTTATTTCAAGAAAAAAAAATAAGAAAAAGCAAAGTAACTGGCCGACCAGTAGAAAAACCTTGATGCCAACGAAACTCTTAGAGATGGGAGCTCTTGGGTCGCTGGTTATCTTAATTTAACTTTTTTGTTGTATCTCAAAAACCGAGCGTCTCAGAAAAAAAGTAAAAATTGTTTTGGAATGTCCAAACAAAGCCCTTTCGTATGACATGTAACTTGATTTTTTTAAGTCACTTTTTTTATTTTTGCCCCCTTAAAAAACCTTATATCTTAAAAACCCTTCATCCGATTTCACTCATATACTTACCAGTAAATTTCTCAAGTACAAGCTGTCGTCTTATCAAATTTCATGCAGATCGGATCAACGGTTCGAAAGTTATGGCCAGACAAACATACATACATACATACATACATACATACATACATATATACATACATAAAATGCCAAATCGCCCAAGTTGAAACTAGAATCTTCGTTCGCTTCGCTCACTCGATCAATAATACTACTGAATACGTCGTCGGTAAGGCTCCAACCACAAAGAATAATAATACAAAATACTCTTACATAAAATACTAGTAGTTCGCCCCGAACTGAGATCTCGTGATGCGACCCGACGAAACTTTGAGTACGTAGTAGTCAGAGGCAAGTCCAAACATTATCTTTGGACTTTTTTCTGACTACCGCCTACTAACTTGGTATGGTTACCAAGTTTCAACTCTATTGGCCTATTTATTGAAGAGTTCCGTTGAACAGACCTTGACTCCATCATCAGACCTGGTCGTCGTCACCATTTTATGAGAACTGAGTACCTCCTTAATTTATTTCAAGAAAAAAATTTAAGAAAAAGCAAAGGAACTGGCCGACCAGTAGAAAAACCTTGAAGTCAACGAAACTCTTAGAGATGGGAGCTCTTGGATCGCTGGTTATCTTAATTTAACTTTTATTATTTTATCTCAAAAACCGAGCGTCACAAAAAAAAAGTAAAAATTGTTTTGGGATGTCCAAACAAAGCCCTTTCATATGACATGTAACTTGATTTTTTTATGCGACTTTTTTTATTTTTTCCCCCTTAAAAAACCCCATATCTCAAAAACCCTTCATCCGATTTTACTCATTTACTTACCAGTAAATTTCTCAAGTACAAGCTATCGACATATCAAATTTCATGCAGATCGGATCAACGGTTCTAAAGTTATCGCCAGACAAACATACATACATACATACATACATACATACATACATACATAAAATGCCAAATCGCCCAAGTTGAAACTAAGATCTTCGTTCGCTTCGCTCACTCGATCAATTATATCTTTCAAGGAAAAAAATGGACAGATGACATTTTGAAGATCGCGGGAAGTGGTTGGATAGAGAGGGCTCAGAATTGTTCTTCCTGGAAATGTACAGAGGCCTCCCTGTACATTTCCAGGAAGAACAATTCTGAGTCTATATCTGAGTGAATAAATGTCCGGACTTCTTAGATTGATGATGATAATTTATCATGAGTGAGAGATATGCTTCACAATTTCTAAATGACATTTATTTTGCGTTGTATGTTGTACTAGCGGCCTGTCCCAGCTTCGCATGGGTGGTCATAAATTTTTTGAACATATTAGGATAAACTTAGACCGTGGGTTCGAGCCTCGCGAGCCTACTTATTTCATACATTTTATTTCATACATTTCATGCACGCCAGAGACTGAAATCGCATCCCGAGCGTGACCCGTGGACCCGTTAACGTTTTTAATTTCGTCATATCTTTTGAATGGAATGTCCGATTTGAAAAATTTAAGAAGTAATCTATAGGTATTGAAACCGTCTTAATTATGAAAAGATTTATTTGGATAAAGATTAATACCAAGGTACAAATAAAGACCCTTTTCTAGTGGCGGCATTTCAATTAAATTTTTATAATAAAAAAACACTTATTGTGACATAACTATAATAGTTAGACATATGCTGTCGCGACATTTTTTGTAGATAATGACGTGTTCTACAAAATCGTAGTACATTATTTTGTTCTATCATCAATAGTTTTCGCAGCGCACGCGATGTAAGGTTTTTGGTTTCCACCTTGGGTTACATTATTGGAGTTTTAGTAAGGATCCCTGATTTTTTTGAAAATATAATATAGCCTATGTTACTCAGGGATAATGTAGCATTCTAATGGTGAAAGAATTTTTGAAATCGGACCAGTAGTTTTTGAGCCTATTCGTTACGTACAAAAATACAAAAATACAAAGCTTTCCTCTTTATAATATTAGTGTAGATGTAGATTACAAATACTAGGAACAGTACTTTTTAAGCGCCTTGAATAAGCCCCTAAAATCATTAAACTGCAATTTTCTCACATTTAGGACCAAACCGCTATCAGGGCGCATGTTATTTTGAACTTTATTTCGAGGAAATTACGAATGTAATTTGTAATTCGAGTCGAGGTGCTAATCTAGAAGTCATCCGCAACGGTGGCGGTCATAGATAATGACATCATGCCAAAGAGTTACAAGTTAGTCGTTTGGTTTAGTCAGAACGTAGCTTATGTTGCATGCAAACGAATTGTTACTATTATGACCACAAATGCAAAACGCATTATTTGTAAAATATCTCACATCAACTCTTAGAATGAAATTAAAAACACAAGCAATGTCTTTAATAGTAAAATATTACTTCATTTGATGACTAATCATTTTCCTGCCCTTATCCCACGCTAAGTGGGGTCGGTACAATACATTTCACTTTTTCCACTCTCATCTTTCATTCGAAATCTCGGTTCTCACTCTTTCACATAGTCCATCCATCATTTGTTTAGCCTGCCTTTCCTTCTAAAACCATTCACAGCCATGTCTTACCTACACTCTTCTCGAAATATGACTTTCTATCCCAACATTGCACATTATGGTGACTAATCTTTTGAAATTTAGATTTATATTAGTCTGATTCATCCATCGGGTTTGACTTCGACTTAATTTTTACGAAGTAGGCCCTATGTTCTCATATTTAGTTTAAGAGTAGTAGAGCTCTTTGTGAAGGGCTCCTCCGGGGAAGTACTACCACCACGTCTTTTTCTGCCGCCAAGCAGCGTTGCTGTGTTCGGTTTGAAAGAGTGTGGTTGCCGGTGTAATTACAGGCACATGAGGCTTAACATCTGTATGCCTCAGGTTGATGAACGCAGGGCAGTGCATCGTAGGGCACGTTCCTATCGTGCGTGACTTACGAGGCAATGCTTCGTTATAGGTGATGATTTATAAAAAATATAGGTTTAGAATGTAAAGTTATGAAAGGGGAATCGAATGCGCACTTGTCTCGCGTCAGTGCCGCCAACAACGTTATCACGCTAATATTTACGACTGAAGCATTCAGGCCAAAGAGTTTTTGGTGCAATCCTAACGAGTTACACTTACTACCTAATTAAACACAAATTGTTGCAACCTGATTATTTCTCATTTAGTTTTATAGAATTCTTGCGAAATGAAGGCAGTTTTATTACTTATTTACATAGTTAATTTGTGTTATTTATCTTTTTTGTGTGTTACAAATAAATAAATATTCTAATCTTGTTGACGTGACAGCTCAGTCCGTAGTGTGTATGTCGTGTCTTCTGCGCTGTAGGCCGTGGGTTCGATCCCCACTGAGAAAAACATTTGTGTAATGAACATATATGTTTGTTCTCTGTGTGGGTGCTATTATATGTATATTAAAAGTATGTATTTAAAAAAAAAGTTTATATGTATTATATTAGCTATCTGGTTACCATATATATAGCTTTGGCTTAGTTTGGGGCTAGATAGAGCTGTGTGAAAAGTACACCAATATTTATTAAATGTTTCTCTGTCTGGGTTATATATCATAACAAGCTGGTGCCCGCGACTTCGTCTGCGCATGATTAGTCACACAATATCTGTATAAATTGTAGCCTATGTGTTATTCTGATGAAGCTATATTATTGTAAAGTTTCATTAAAATCCATTCAGTCGATTTTACGTGAAAGAGTAACAAATATCCATACTTACAAACTTTCGCGTTTATAATATTAGTAGGATAGGATTTTGTACTAAGGTTTGTTGGTGTCTATGGGCGACAATGACCACTTACCATCGCGGACCGTAAGCCCGTTTGTCCGTTTGCCCGTCTTTTTTTTTTAATTTATGGAGCTACTAATTTTTTAATTTATGGATCTACGTTATCCGAAATAAAATTTATTTGATAACATTATTAAAAAACAGGTGGGTTTACCTTAGCTTGCCTGTAAGCGTCTTCATCAGAGGCCACAGGGAAGGCGACATTGAACTTAGCATTCTTGGTCAGCCACTCGCCCGTCCCCGTGGAGTATCCTTTCAAGTCAGGGTTGTACTCCTTCAGGATGTTAGGCACGGTCATGAATTCACGCCATGTTGCATCTCCTCCTGGAAATTGAGAAATATTCATTTAACTAATAGGCTGACACTTTGCAAGAGATTGGATCTTGCTCCCCTGCATCACGTCACCATCGGGGATGCTAGAAAACAGCTGCCATTAGCCTACAGACCTGCTCCGGTGCTTTAGAGCTCATTTGACCATGCTCTGTTAGTTACTAATCAAAGATTAACAGGCCGTTAAATCTAACCTTAGCTGTCAAACCCATGCATTTTGAAATATTTAACGGCGCTTTAATCCTTTGTTAATCTTACAGAGCACGGTGACATCTGCTCATAAGGAGCTGGGCTGGCTGGGGTGAGGTTAGCAGGGGGACAATGAATAATACTCTACTACGGGACGTCAGTGCAGATCTTATTCCCCAGCTTTAGGGCCGGTTTCACCATGCTCTGTTAGATTAACAAAGGATTAAAGGGCCGTTAAATATGTCAAAATGTACGCGTTTGACAGCTAAGGTTAGATTTAACGGTCTTTTAATCCTTGATTAGAATTAGAATTAGAACTAACAGAGCATGGTGAAACCGGCCCTTAATTAGAATTAAGGTTGACACTCGTCCAAACAAATTCTCGCTCGCACATTTCTATTGCTGAAGTTAGTTATGAAAAATCACAAACAACTAAGTTTTGGAGATTAATATTTTACAGAGGTGAAGCAAAATATCATTTTGATTCAAACCAGCTTTGAGCCTAAAATTTTAATAAAAGCGTAAAGATGTTAAGCATTTTCTTAGTATAATAACTTGTTTGGAGTCTTATTGTAAGTCTGCGTCATACATAACATTTAGCGTAGCAACGTGAGGACACTTTCGATTGCCACTGATTTGGTTAAGTTAAGCTATCTCTAGATCGTTTGTAACGGGTTGCAGATGACTCAACTGTGTCATGTGTATTTTGGACATGTTGTAAATCCTTGTACTCATTGTAATTTTCTTTGAACTTAACTTTCTCCAACAAACATTAGTATGATGGTAGCCAAACGATTAGCCTTACTTTTTTATGAAAAAAAACGAAGTCATTTACTTCTTAATGAACATGATATAAAAAATCTGTTGACCACCTGCATTATCCTATTTGTTGGCATAATACATTGGGACATTAGATAATATAAATTTTTTATTTCCTGTTTTTATTTAGATCATTTTAGAAAACGGATGACTGATTATAAACTAGGTAGGTATTCAGGTAGATTCGATAACAAATTATCTATGGACATTGAGCAACAGATTTTCTTCAAAATCGATACGATTATGTCAGCCACGATAGCTCTTGAAATGAAGCTGGCGTGCATCCAATGAGGTAACAGTAAACATTTGAATTTCGAATGTTCTCAGCGTGTATTTTATTTAATCAGTGAACCTTACCACAGGCCAGACAGAACCACTCGGTTAATCTATGCTCGTGTGCAAAGTTTGACGCTTTAAAGTTTTCAAAAATAGTTTGTATTTTTATTCTGGCTGAAGAAGGCCATTTGGACAAAAGCCTTTCCTATATTCAGGAAAAACGATTATGAGCCTGCTCCATCCACCAATTTTCCGTGAACTTCATAAAATAATCGGGTGGGAGCAGTTGTCAGTTCAACGTACTAATTCCAAGAGCTATGTCGGTGGCTTTAGTTCTTTTACGGATTTTTTTATCGGGACCATCACGACTCAAAGGAAACTCAAAATTAGTTACATAATAGTAAATCAGTTACAATAACAAAGAAGCATGTAAAGCGCTAGCCATTTGCAGCATAACCTGTGGCAGTATTCAAATGCGGGCAAAGCGTGCGCTTTGTCACGATAAATACAAATTTGCGTCATACTGAAGAGCCTGTTCAAACTGAGCTCTTCCTTATAGCAAAACACTTGTCCTATGTAGGTCGTGAATTCGAGATACGTTCTTCAACTTTATTCTTATTTGTATGGCCTTTGCTGTGTTTCCCGCAATTCTTATTTTTATACAACACGCTGATGGAACAAGCAGATGACCCACCTGATGTTAAGTGGTAACCATCACCTATAACAAAGAATTACCCTGTAAGTCACGCACGATGGGAACGTGCCCTACGATGCACTGCCCTGCGTCCATCAACTTGAGGCATACAGATGTTAAGCCTCATGTGCCTTTAATTACACCGGCAACCACACTCTTCAAACCGAAACACAGCAACGCTGCTTGGCGACAGAAAAAGGCGTGGTGGTAGTACTTCCCCGGACGAGCCCTTCACAAAGAACTCTACTACTCTTAAACTCAATTTTGCCAATGTCACGTTTTATGTTAGACCTTAGCACGAAGGAGAATGAACGGTGGTGAGGTAATGCTCGTTGGGGAATTTGACTTAGCTTGACCAGTAGTACTCTGACTACCTCCCTTAGATGTCCTCAAAGAATGTAGAGTTTATACTTGGTACTAAAAGATCTTAAAGGATGTCTACCGAGCCTGGGGATCAAAGTCGTGACCTTGTTTCAGTTTCAGTTTCAGTTTTTCGACCAGTTTGACTGACTTAGTAACACCATACAAGTGAGATAAAGAAATAAAAGTCATAATAATGAAGGCAAACTATCCTTTTCAATGTTATCTAAACTTACCATCTTCGGCAACTAGTTTGTACCTCGTTTATAATTACTTATACGATTCAGTGCGTAATAAATTACGTATAATTAAGAACTATTACATTTTATTGCATTCAACGTGATTTGAGCAGCAATTTGTAATGTTTCCTCAGTATCAGCCAACGTTCGCAACGATCGTAACATAGCAGAGATACGACTACCTAATTAAATTGTATAAATAGCCTTACAATGCCGTGGCAATAGGAGTGGAAACCAATTAGCGATGGACTTGTAAATGTTTGGACAGGCAGGTTACTCTTCTTTCAGATAATTTCCAGTACCAGGGATCTGAGCGAAGTGGCTGTTTTGTCCTTATACATATCGTAATTATGACATCGCGTCCGTCTATCTACGGTCATCCTTCTTACGAAACAGCACGATAAACAAATAGCTATACCTACTTGAATCAAAACGCGATGCATTCAACTGCACGCCATTTCATTAGTTCCAACATTACCACACCGACACAAACATTCTAAACTCTACTTTTACTTAGGATCATTTTGGAGTTCAAATAGTTCCCAGTGCAAACTCCTCAAAGGTTTCATTTTTTGCCACTAGGACTCTCTTAGCAACCACATTTTTATAGGTACCACTTCTAGATAGAAAAAGCACATGGCCCACCTGATTTAAAATGGCATCATCTATGACAAATCCTCAACTCACAGCTCACGCATCTTAGGAACGTACCCTGCGATGCATTGCCCTGCGTCCATCAATTTGAGGCACCATGTGTATGTTATTTAATGCCTTACAAAGCAAGATATAGCAATGCCTTTTGGCATTAGAAAGAGGTTTCCCAGATAAGCCCTTCACATCAAAGAGTCCTACTAACTGCTTCACCCATAAATACCTCAGCCGAAATCATGCGTAGGCTACTCTTTCCTCTAAAAAAATAAGCTTTGTATAGAACGTGTTTTTGCATACCTGCACACCAAGAAACCCCTCGATACTCCACAAAGGCTCCAAGCGCGAACTCCTCCAAGGCCCCACTGCCGGCCACGAGCGAGTCTCCTATAGCAGCCACCACATTGATGTCTCCCGGCCGGAGTCTATGCACGGAGGTGGGGCGCACCTTGCTTCGCCCCCAGGACAGGGACTCCTCGCAGGGGAATGGCGTGGAGGGAGGGATGGCTCGCTGGCGACGGACGTGTGATTTTCGGAGAGGGTAGTTGATTTTCCACTGTAAAGACAATTTTTATTTATTAAATACGTTTAGAATACGTTTACCTAGAATCATTAGAATCAGAAAAAAAACGAATAGAAAAAACTGGATAGCTATTATTATAGCACCGATGATTATAACCTTTTGTAGACATGTGTGGAGTTTGGGCCTAATCGCGCTCTTTATCGTTCGAACGCAACATTTTTGATTGCTTCCGTTTACTATTTTTTTATAACTAGGTATTTATATTTAGTAATAGCTGTACCTATATACGCATCCTCATACATACCTACTATCCACGCAGTGAAAAAACTTCACATGTTTTGTTTTGGCAAACTGGCCCCCAGATTCAATAATGAACACGATCTCTCGTACAAAAGACTTCAACGCGCTTCACGCATTTATACCCGACATTCTTCTCCATTAATAACTAATCGGTGCCATCAAAACTATAAGTCTTTTTTTTAAACGCTTTATACACATTACAGCCTAATTAGTATCTATCAATAGTACACTAGTGTGATCGAGGAAGGTCGGTATGCCATTGATTTCGGCTCTACACCTACATGCAAGGCCTCGTTTCCTAAAAGCGGCGCCCGTACAACCTTATCCGTCTTAGGCACAAGATCGTCAGCGAATCTAATCGAGACTTAGCTAAATATCGTCGTAAATTGGGTCGTAAATTGTCACGCGACATTTGCCTAGTATGCCGACCGAACTCTTTAGTTCGAAAACGACCTCAATGAACTATCCTCCAGGCTCGAAGATGTCATATGACGGATAGTGCTTCTTATGAAACCACGGTTTAACTAACGAGCGAGCACGTATGCAAGTGTGTAACCTATCGTTCAACGAATACGAATGGGTTACGTCACACGATCCGCAATTGAGAGGCAAATGAATGCAATGCGTCCTAAATGGAGGCATTACAATATTGCTTCTGCTGCGAAAGCCAAACGCAACAACTGCCCTTACCTACTGCCTCTTTTCACATAATGCACGTTTGCACCTCTGTTAAAAGTCTGCGCAATCGACAAGCTGAGATGTGCTGTGATTAAGGCGAAGACAAGAGCTAATGTGACTCTCACTCGCACGTTTCGACATTTTGAATGATATAAAATTAATAAACTCATTTTCGAAAAATCGCAAACAACCAATTTGTGTGCAATCACATTGCACACAGTTTAATAAAAATTTCATTTTAATCGATACATGTTTTCCTACTCAAAAGTTTACTTTACTAGTTTTCGTACATAAGCAAACTTTTAAGTAGGAAAACTTGTATCGATCAAAATGAAATTTTTACTAAACTGTGTGCAATGTGATTGCACACTAAATGGTTGATTGCGATTTTTCGAAAATGAGTTTGGTGATTTTATATCTTTCAACATGTCGAAAAGTGCGAGCGAGAAGTTGTTTGATAGTGGTCAGCCCCTTAAGCTGGTGCATGCGTGCAGAGTTGTAAAAACATATGGGATTGGGAATTTAAGGCCCTCCGAGCTTCCTAACGTATAAAGTACTAGCGGCCTGTCCCAGCTTCGCATGGGTGGTCATACATTTTTTGAACATTTTAAGATAAACTTAGACCGTGAGTTTGAGCCTCGCGTCTACTTATTTCATAAATTTGCACGTCCTTCTCCCTGAGTGAGTGAAATCGCATCCCGTGCGTGACCCGTGGACCCTTTAACATTTTTAATTTCGTCATATCTTTTGAATGGAATGTCCGATTTGAAAAATTTAAGAAGTCATCTATAGGTATTGAAACCGTCTTAATTATGAAATGATTTATTTGGATAAGGATTAATACCAAGGTACAAATAAACACGTCATCTAGCGGCGGCATTTCAATTAATTTTTTATAATAAAAGAACACTTATTGTGACATAACTATAATAGTTAGACATATGCTGTCGCGACATTTTTTGTAGATGATGACGTGTTCTACAAAATCGTAGTACATTATTTTGTTCTATCATCAATAGTTTTCGCAGCGCACGCGATGTAAGGTTTTTGTTTTCCACCTTGGGTTACATTATTGGAGTTTTAGTAAGAATCCCTGATTTTTTTGAAAATATAATATAGCCTATGTTACTCAAGGATAATGTAGTATTCTAATGGTGAAAGAATTTTTGAAATCGGACCAGTACTTTTTGAGCCTATTCGTTACATACAAAAATACAAAAATACAAATCTTTCCTCTTTATAATATTAGTGTAGATGTAGATGTAGATAAGTACTTATGGTAAATAACCTAATAATATTACCAGTAAGTCAATTGGTTGGCGAAGTTGCGAAGTAATTGTGGCCAATAGTTTGAAGCCATGTTCAAATTTCGTACAACTTTCAATGGGGGATAATCTACGGTAAGTATTCATTAAAGGCTCTTTTATTTGTATGTCATTCTTCAAACTATGTGGGCCAGCACGACAAACAAAATAACATATGCAATCCATGTGTCCGATTAAACACGATGATTCGGACGTGAGATGAGACCTAACGATGTGAACCGTTTAAACCTAAACTCTCTTTACAATGCCTTGCAAAACCAACTTGCAATGAACTGCAGAAGACGTCATAAGTTCAGCTACTCTACCACAAAAGATGATAGATATAGTAAAAAAAATACTTTTTGAGGTATACAAGGAGGCAGCTCATTGTAGGGTAGGAAGTAACCATTCCACAGTCTAGTCATCGTGTAGTCGCTGCATTGCTGCGTAATGTAACTTATAATGTAACGAAACTTCATGTATCGTTTTTCATGGTAAGAACAGCTATAGTCGCGTTAAAATCTCGCTGCAAGCTCGGTCAGTGCTCAACCTATAGTCGCGTTAAACTCCTGCTGCAAACTCGGTCATAAATCATCTAAACACACGCATAAACAAAAGGATCGTCCGGTCTCCTAAGTGCGAGAGAGAGAGAGCAATATTGCTGTCTCGTTCCGATAATTTATGACCGAGCCTGCAGCGAGACTTTCAGTAAGTTGTTGGGGCCGCCGCCATCCACCTCGGTTCTATAGCACATCTGAGATGTTTGCACTGATGACTTCTTTGCTATCATGTGAAAAATAACTCTTAGGTGTCTCTTCGTACTCAAAAACTGAGAATTCAAACTTTACATTTTGACACTATGCGTTTTGAAGTGGTTGGAATTCCATACAATGCAATGCCACCATTCCTCACAACGCAGGTTCTAGTGATCCACGACAAGGTAAATGTAACGCTTATGGGTGCAAAAAAATCATATCACGTACGAATTTAATCCAAAACACGCACAGGAGACCTTGAGCAGATATTAGGTAATTTTGAGGCTATCTTGCCTTGATGAAACTCTGTGTTACGAATTTATGATTATAAATCCTTGCAAGACTGTACCAGTTGCATACATTTAGGTAATTTCTAATTAGTGGTTTTAATTTCTACTACCTACTAAATTAGTAGTACCTACATTTATTTATTTTCATAGTACTAATCCGATTAGTTTTAAAAAACTGTGAAATTATGTGTTTACAAAAAAAAAATAAGTACCTTATATCAGTCATCTGATTTCCATAGAACTAGCTTTACTAATTTGGGGCTAGAATTTATTTATGTCAGCTTTTTCTGACGATCCGTATGTAATACTATACTTAGCTTATGCACCTTACTGTGTACATATAAGTAGGCGTTACATTACAATTTGTAATTATATTATCTTATACAGAAAATCTCGGTCATGGCTACATAAAAAAATGTTTCAATAAAGCCTTTTACAAATTAGTATTCAAGAGCCACAGTACTGTGTAAACGAAGCCATCCATTCAAATTGATACGTCAGTGTGCACACACAAATAATTAATTGTTCCTGGACACAATCACACCGCGCCGTAACGTAATACAAATGATGCTATTGTGATTCACGGCACAGGTGATGAGAAAGTAATAGGTTTACAAATGGTGCTTAGCTTGCACGTTTGATGGGTAAACAGACGCGCGACTAATGACGTGAACTTGGCAAACATTTTTATTTGACTAAAAACTCGAATATACAAAGCATACATATACATAACGACAAACAGACGTGTTTGCTGAATAATTTGTTTGATTTGACAAATAAGTAAACTAGTCAAGGAGAGGTTTGGTATGTAATAAAGTCAAAACTTGGCAGAAAAGACTATGAGGCTAAGAGGATGCAATAAAGGCTTGCCCTTCATTATCTGAATTCTAACCCAGGCACTCGTAGTGATAGCATAGATAATATTTTTTTCGTAACGCTGTATGAATAATTAAATGATATAATACTAAGTCATAATTCCGTGTCGTGTATAAATCATCTAGAATCTAAAGCCTGTTTACTTTTTTATTCATTAGAATATAAATTGGACTGGCAATAATAAATAATGATAAGTAAGAGCCATTAACCCCGATTTGATCACTTAAAATTATAATAAGGTATGACCGTATCGCTCAAATCGCCCGTCTGCCTGCAAACGCAACAAGTTTGTGGGTCACCACACCACACAATCGTTATCCATTGAGATAACCATAAGTCAACAACACTGAATTAAATCCTCCATTGCGTTACGTAACGGTGTAACATGCCGTAGGGTATTCGTGGTGACCTATTGGTATTTGTTAGTTATATGCATAGGCTATACCTAAGCTGTAAGCCTTTCTATTGCATTTTTGATGAAACCGGTCAGACCTGTTTTCTTTGATTGAGCCGCTTGCATGGACAAAGCATTTGGATAAAGTATTCGACGGTACAATTGAATTTGTCGTTATTATCATCAGTTGCAGCTGGCCAACATTCGAGGTAGGTCTCGTAGGTCAGACGGTTTCAAAGGCCATGCGCTAGGCGGATTCTTTTGCATTCAGAGACCATATTAATTTTTATAACAGCCAGATTTCATGGGTCTTTAGTCGTTTCGCACCACGAGCGATTCGAACCGCGGTGCGATAAACCCAAGCACTGTTTCTGAATGGGGCCATTGGCACCGCAGTATCGGCAGCTAATTTTAAAACAAATTATTCAGCATTCGGTCTTTTCCTAAGTTATATAAACTAGACATATGTTTTTCTATAAATATTTTACGCAAGTTATAGGACAGGATATCAAGTACCTACCTATATCACATAAAACAACAAACCCGAAACGCGGAATAGGTGAAGGTGCAAGTAAACTATTTTCATTCATGCATCTATGGCATGGGCACTGGGTTTTTGGGCATCAATTAATTCATAAATATATATATCATATAACAGCCGTTACTGCCGGTAGTTTCTTTCGACTGCCACACCAACAAAACTAGGTGCATCATGATTACTATGTCAGTGGTCATCGGTCACGCATCACGCCCATAAAAAGCATCCATTATAACAAAGAAAGCGATTGCATCGCGTTTTATAGCTTGTGGGCCGACAGAATGGCAACCTCAAAGTTGCACCTGATTTACACAATAAGACAATAATCATGAACACTGCCTTTGAAATTCACTGCTAAAAAACCTATGGACTTAAACCAGTACTGCCAGTACACGTGGACGCACTATCTGCAAAATTGTATTACTCTCTGTAAGTGAAATATGTAACTGTTATTAGGTATTCAGAATCAGAACTATAAAATCATTGGCTTTTAATTTATTTTTCTCATTGGTATTGGATACATAAGAAGAAGCCTAAGATTTCACAGTTAGTGTAATCGGGCTAATCAATGATGTTGCTGATATGGTTACCTACCAACATCAATAAAAAAAACTTGTATTCAATATAGAAACCAAAAACTATCCCATCACGGGGAAATAGGCTAGAATCTAGATAATTGAATTTACAGATGAAGCAATCCATATCAAATCAAAAGCATTACCTACCTCGGCTCATTTGTTGATTTAAATTCTCATGGATTAAAACCGTGTGAAGGGGCTTATCGGCAATCCATTGTTCAATCAATATGCCATACTATTTTAAGTGGGAATTTTTACCGCGGGTTACCTGTTACCTGATGGCCTACTGACTCTGTGAAACAGTTTATTAATTCGATAAACTCTCACGCCTATAACTCTAGTGGCGGCAGAGACCAAGCGAATGAAAGAAAGTGAAGGCTAACAAGCGAGTGATTGATAGATACCTACGGAAGTCCATCGAAATAAGAGCATATCAGAACATCGCATCATCTTACGATAAATACATCGGTTACGATAAACGTTGTTATAAACAAAGACCGTATATGATAGGAAGTAGTATTGAAGGACTGACGGAAGGTAATATATTGATACAATCACATTTGTTTGAGGGGTGTCAATTGATCACCCTCCGCACAAAGTGTCTACACACAGAGAGGTGCTCTGCGACTGTTTCTGAAAAGGCACAAACTCATCTCATAGCTAACCCCAGGTTTTATGAGCCCTACCTATAAATTGATTACAAAGATATTCTCAGTGATTGGTTGATAGTCGCGGGGTCATCACATCATTATCGCGTGTTACCTAACTATTGGCTGTTGACATAGATGCCGATGTGTCACTTCCGAATTGTATATTCATGTTTACATAGACTATTTGATTCTGGGATTTATTTATTATTGTTTTCCTTAATACTAGTAGTTCGCCCCGAACTGAGATCTCGTGATGCGACCCAACGAACGCATCAAAACTTTGAGTAAGTGGTAGTCAGAGGCAAGTCCAAACATTATGTTTGGACTTTTTTCTGACTACCGCCTACTAACTTGGTACGGTAACCAAGTTTCAACTCTATTGGCCTATTTATTGAAGAGTTCCATTGAACAGACCTTGGCTCCATCATCAGACCTGGTTGTTGTCACCATTTTATGAGAACTGAGTACCTCCTTATATATTTCAAGAAAAAAAAATAAGAAAAAGCAAAGGAACTGGTCGACCAGTAGAAAAACCTTGATGCCAACGAAACTCTTAGAGATGGGAGCTCTTGGATCGCTGGTTTTCTTAATTTAACTTTTTTGTTGTATCTCAAAAACCGAGCATAACAAAAAAAAAGTAAATATTGTTTTGGAATGTCCAAACAAAGCCCTTTCATATGACATGTAACTTGATTTTTTTATGTCACTTTTTTTATTTTTGCCCTCTTAAAAAACCCCATATCTCAAAAACCCTTCATCCGATTTTACTCATATACTTACCAGTAAATTTCTCAAGTACAAGCTATCGACATATCAAATTTCATGCAGATCAGATCAACGGTTCTAAAGTTATCGCCAGACAAACATACATACATACATACATACATACATACATACATACATACATATATACATACATAAAATGCCAAATCGCCCAAGTTGAAACTAAGATCTTCGTTCGCTTCGCTCACTCGATCAATTAGAAGTCATAAAGGCTTATTTATATAATAACAAATTATTGATGTATAATTAAATCAGTCGGCTGCCCCACTTGCGCTTATGTTATTTCATAGCTCCACCACAAATGAAATTAAGGTTATTGAATTGTGACCCACGAACCGGAAGATGAAGCGTGGAACGCCATCACCAGAGGGACTGACGACCTTGTAAAGATCTCTGGAAGCCAGTGGATGTTGAAGGCCCAAAATCGTTCATCTTGGACATGTTTGGAGGTCCATGTCCAGCAGTAGTCACGATAATAATAATAGCTCTATCACTTTTTTCACTCTTTGTGGCTGTAAAGTTTAATTTGTTTCTTTATTTTGAAAGATTATGCGAACCACCGCTATAACGTCATCAGTTATACCACTTACCTATGGTAGCTTCATATAGGAACATAAGGTAGCTATAACTGTACCTATTAACATAAAGATTCACCTATAGGATTGACATGACTACTCCGCAGGTAAAAAAGTAGAAACATCTGTTGACTGATGTAATTTGTTTTTTTTATTAATAATAAAGTATCTGTAACAGGACGGAGTAAAATTATTCAGAAAGTCCGTTATAAAATCCTTGAATTCCGATTTTAAGAGCATGGAAAAACCATTCTCACAGTTGACTCAAGTCGTGAACCTTAGATCAGAAGTGAAATGTGTGTTGCAAATTATTCTACGTAGAGTAGGTTAGGTACCGAGATTAGTATGCAAATATTATGGTTTTGTAAGTATATTAATTTCTTAGATCAGAGTCACAGTGGGTTTCTTTACTTTGAAAGTAAATTATGTAGGCTCAAATAATTTGGCAGTCGTGTTGCATAGACAATCTTGTAAACAATAAAAAAATGTGATTTTTGACTTGATTTTTGAAGTTGCTTGTTTATTCATAAATTCACATTGTTTACTCACATGTAGATTTTACAGTTTATAAAACCCAATAAAAACATTATACCTAACTGATCGTTTCACTGAATTCGTGCTATTTTTGTCTCGGAAATCTTCTACAGTTAAATGTATTTTATACTACGTGTAAGTAAAGCTGGGGTAAGGAACGTGTATACATAGCACTGTTACTTGTTAAACTGAATCTGGTGCATTAAAAAAAATAAACTAAAATTTATGTCATTATACATAAACAGTCAAATATAACAACTAAGTAACTAACTAAGCCACGCCACAGGTACCTCACCGAGTCATCTAATCTAAACGATTTATTCCTAGCTCCGAGTTTAAAAGTAGTTTTGACATTGACTTTGTGTACCCTCGAGCAACGGATGATATAGCGCATCCGTGACCTAGAACAGAACGTGCAATCATTTGAGTCACACAACAGGCTCTTGTGATGTTTCAATTCTTGCAGGATATTGCGACAACAGTACCGAAACCACGTTCGTAAGTTTGTCAGTCACATACATCTAATATTTGCCTGTTATGGCTAGATAAGTGTGCGCAAGCAGTCAAAGCCTATTTCAAAATAAAGACAAAATGTATCCGGACGACCTTGGAAACTCGCATTTATAACAGAGAAAGGATTTAGGAGATATTTCTTAATATGTTTACGGTTTCTAGTAAAAGTAATATTAGGTGTTGCATGTTGATCGCGATCAGAGATTTTCATTGATCGCTGACTATTTTATAGGGTGTGGGTCACACGAGTATAGGCGTGGTGTGTCACCGCTTTTTGAATGAAATAATTTGATTGAGAGCCCAGATATACGTATTGTAGAGATCACGGGAAGTCGTTGTATAAAAAAAGACTCTAAATCGTTAGTTTTGGCAATTAATATATTGGGAGGAATACAGCAGAGAACTTTTCAGGCTGATTGATAGTTGAACTAATCGTAAGCCGCTATCGATTATCTTGTGCAAATTTAGGATATGTTTTATGTAGTTGACAACTGCCTTGCCCGTTTCTATATCATCTCATTGGCGAATGAACTTTGAAGAAAAGTTGCTCGTCCACGTGAGAATCTCATCTTGCAATTGCGCCGGAGGCAAAATAAAATAAACTACGCGATGTCATGAACCGAACTGAATTTTCCAAACAAATAGGTATCAGAGAGCTCCCGTTTATTACAGATTCTATGAATTCACAGTTCAGGCAAAATTGGTGAAAAGCTTGATCAACAAACATCGTGAGATTTGATCAACGAATATTTGAAACCAGTCCGAATGTGCTCCACTAATAAAGTTGGTAGGGAGCAGTACAAAATGCGGTTCATCGCGTCTCTATAATATGTACTTTCGTACATGGGTTAGGTGCGAGTAGATACCTAACTACATGAGAATCTACGGTTATAGGTAGGTATATAATTAGGTAAATGCCTCAAGATGAGTAGTGTTTCTTTAAGTGATGTGGTTACAATGATAATAAGTATTATGGAAATGCAAGTAGAAATTTGTGATAAAACGGAGCACGTGAAAGACGACTGTAAACAAAAATGCCTTTTATTTCTTAAGATATAAAACTTAAAATCCTGTAAGACCAGAGGACGGCAGATGACTTGTTAGAAGACGGGCTTTAGCAGGTCATAGGTTAATAACGATACTATCTATTCGTTTTCTTAGAGCTTTGAAGCATTTCCCTCAAATATAGAATGATGCAACTCAACTCCGACGATATAGTAGGTATAGTCAGCGACAAAACTATATTTAACAGTTTCAGTTATTTAAGATTTGATCAAGAACAAAAATTAGGAAAATTTGTTTGGATGAAAATGAGAAATTTTTCTTTGTACTATAATTAATCGAAATTGGGTTGCTTGCAATTTTTCATAACTACATTCAGTAATTTAATATCTTCAAAATGTGATATGTGCAAGAAGTTGTTTGAAGATTTTCTGCGTCTCAATTTTTTTTATATCCAAGAATTGGTAATTTGGTTTTCGGATTATAGTTTAACCTTATTTTCATATAAAGCCAAAACTTTAATCATCTATTTTTGTCGTTGACTATACCTACCTTTACAAATTCAAATTCAAAATTACTTTACGACCTATACCACCTAAATAGCGTCCGACGTAATTTTTAAATCTACCCTCGTCTAAGGCATGGTCGTTATCGTGGTTATTGAATTACTTATGTCCAGCTTATAGGAACGTTCTATTGTCCCGACCGCAAACCACTAACGATAAAATTAAATCAAGCTCTAGTTTTTAAAAAGCCGTGGGCGTTGATAATCATATGGGTAGGTATTCTGTGGGTTTGTTTAGCGGTGACGGCGAACTACTGAACGAATTAGATTGAAACTTGAAATATAGATAAATTCGTAGTTTTTTGTATACTACTAGCTGATGGAACAAGCAGAAAGCCCACCTGATGTTAAGTGGTAACCATCACCTATAACAAAGCATTGCCTCATAAGTCACGCACAATAGGACCGTGCCCTACGAAGCACTGCCCTGCGTCCATCAACTTGAGGCATACAGATGTTATGCCTCATGTGCCTTTAATTACACCGGCAAACACACTCTCCAACCAAAACGCAGCAACGCTGCTTGGCGGCAGAAAAAGGCGTGGTGGTAGTACTTCCCCGGACGAGCCCTTCACAAAGAGCTCTACTACTCTTAAAACTCGTAAAATCGTAGCAAAACATTATGATTCTTTTCATTCGGGTAGGTAACGCGCTAGCAGAGTCGCGGGCGTTTGCTAATTATAACATAAGCTTTGAGACAGCATTTTGACTATACTGACAAATACTGGCGCTGATTAGGGCCAAATATGACGGTATAATCGCCAGTGTACCAGCACCGTAAAAACCAAAGACTTTGCACGATAATATTTGACGTCGTATGAGAAAATAACGTTATAACGTAACAATTTTTCCCCCACACAATTAAATGAGAAAAATGTTGTACCTGTCTCTCTCTTGTCGTGTCTAGTTTCTTTCGAAACAGTGTGGTGAAAGGATTTTATGTGCGCCTCAAGAGACTCCTTTCAAGCACTTGATACATGTTATAGGAATTTTAACGTTCTACGACATGCCGGTTTCCTCACGATGTTTTCCTTCACCGTTTGAGAGTACTGGCATTGTGCACATAAATTTTTGAACAGAAAAACTCATTGGTGCACGACCGGTATCGAACCCACGACTTTAGGATCGCAAGGCGAGGCCGCTACCACTAGACCACCAGTGCTCAACGACCTGTACCTGTGATTTGTATTAGTAAATATGCGAGTATCGTTAAATTACGGCCATCATTTGACGCTCGTCACTTTTCAGGAAAGCATGGCGTCAATGACGAAATCATCAAGAGCCATAAACAAGGTGTAGCACAGGTTCTGTTACATATCTAGTGGTCGCTCGCCCTACTTTTGATATCCGCGTGTTCAATAGGAGGCGTTTGATAAAACGAGCCTATTATAAATCTTGCTGTTGGGTATAAACAATGTGAATCTTTCGTAAAGACACAGATAAGAGTATACTAGATAAAAAGCTTTATTAAGATTGCATGCATATGGTAAAAATGGGCATGAATCCGCTAAAGACTGATTGTAATGAATTTTTGAAAAAAAATGTTGTATCTTTACTATCCAAACTGAGTATTGTATTAATGGGAAAAATAACTTATTTATATTTATTTGTAGAATTCTACTAATGTTTATTTATTTGTGTTGGTTGAAAGCTTTTAATAGGGGCTATTAGGTTATAATTAAAATAAACTAACCATTTAGTTACTGTTGTATTAGAGGCTCAGTAAAAGTGACCCAAACGCTCTTATAAAACATCTACATTCGATGCAAATGCCTGTTTATTAACATTTTAGTTATAAATATCAGTAGTTACAAAATAAGTTTTAGAAATTGTGTAATTTTTCTTCGAAGATTTTTCACAAATACCTTTCGTAATAATATTCAGATCTGAGGTACTCCAAGCAAATAGTGGTCAAAACAACCTCCGCAATACAAGTTCTGACAAAGAGAGCGAACAGCACATCTGCCACCCGTCATCAACCATCGTAAACACAGTGCTAAACCGTGTAAAGCATATGCAATGTCCATAATACAACACTGCACATTGTAGCAATTGTATAACGCTTTTTAGAGTTACGTACCCAAAGGGTAAAACGGGACCCTATTACTAAGACTCCGCTGTCCGTCTGTCCGTCTGTGTCATGAACCGTGATAGTAAGACAGTCGAAATGTTCACAGATGATGTATTTCTGTTGCCGCTATAACAACAAATACTAAAACACAGAACAACCTATACAACAAACGTGATTTTTATGCAGTTTATAGATAATGGTACGGAACCCTTCGTGCGCGAGTCCAACTCGCACTTGGCCGGTTTTTTTAAAGAATACTAGTCTAGCGATTACTGACGACTTCATCCGAGACTTCAAATAAACCTTGGTGGACATTTCACGCATTGCTATTATTTATCCCAAAACTAAGCAAAATCAAACGGTCAATCAATGATCACTTTCAAACCTCTTATAACTAATTTAGCACCAGTTCCTCCACCCAAGCTTGTACTGTGGGAAATAGCTGATTCAATACTTATTACTTTCTTTTGTAAAAACATGCTCATAGTACCTAGACAGGAAATAATGTTCATCACTCAATTTCTTGTCCTTAGTGGCGATCGAACCCAAAACCCATAGCGCAGAAAGCAGAGCTACTACAAACTGTTGCTTTCTTTGTATACCCTCGGTACATTTCAGACAAATTTGAATCATTGCTATTCTTAGAATGTCCTCTTCCACCACTGATAATACAGTTATGATGATCGCAGTGCCGGATTAGCCACATAGCAAGAGTAGCAAATGCTACGGGCCCCGCGCATTTGGGGGCCTCGCGCCAACGCCTGTCTGACCGTAATCTGTACAATGTGTCTGGTTACCGGTGTCGGAGACTTTGAGGGGGATTGAAATACGGTAAATTTTGTCGACAAATCATTTTTTTTCTCTCTCTCCATTATAAAATGGCAGCCATTTTGTTTTCTTTTGCCCCAAGCACGGGTGCTTGTACTGATTAAGCTATAGCTACCCATGTTAGGGTCCGAGGAAGACGACAGAGGCCTCATTTGATAGCCAATAATGTAGACAATAAAGTAATAATAATATTGTTGCAATTTCTAAATTAAAAAAAAGTTTTTGGAATCATTTTTTTTTTAATAATTGGCTTTTTCATACATTTTTTTTGGCTGAATGATAGCACAGAATGTGTGCTTCAAAATGCTTTTTTTTTTTGTTTTATAAATTCTCTTTTCCTCTATTATAAAATAGAAATTTCAACAATATTATCATTACTTTTTGTCTACATAATTGGCTATCAAATGAGTCCTCTGTCGTCTTCCTAGGACCCCTACGTGGGTAGCTATAGCTTAATCAGTACAAGCACCCGTGCTTGGGGCAAGAAAACCAAATGGCTGCCATTTTATCATGGAGAAAAAATAAAAATAGACACATTGTATAAAAGGCTAATAAAACTTATTGACTGATGTATCAACGCACAGGTCAACCCCTTAGGGCTAGAAACATAAAATTTCGCACACGTATTCCTCTTATGACGTAGGCATCCACTAAGGAAGGGTTTTTCAAAATTCAACCCCCAAGGGGCTGAAATAGGGAATAAAAGTTTGCATGAAACTTTTTATTTACAGGCCAAACCCTTAGCGCTAGCAGCTTAAAACTTCGCACACGTATTCGTCTTATGACGTAAGCATCCACTAAAGGTTTTTCAAAATTCAACCCCCAAGGGGGTGAAATAGGGGATAAAAGTTTGTTTGATATTTTTATTCCTCGGTCATTTTTGCATGAAATTTTTTATGAATTGAGTACGGCAAAAATAATGAGTTACATATTTTAGCGTTTTCCAAAATTCAACCCATAAGAGAGTGAAATAGGGGATTTTTTTTAAATAAACGCGCAGGCCAAACCCTTACGGCTAGAAACTTAAAATTTCACACACGTATTTCTTTTATGACGTAGGCATCCACTAAGGAAGGATTTTTCAAAATTCAACCCCCAACGGGGTGAAATAGGGAATAAAAGTTTGTTTGAAACTTTCTATTTATAGGCCCCTAACCCCTAAAGGGGTGAAATAGAGGATAAAAGTTTGCATAAAACTTTTTATTCCTTGGACATATTTGCATGAAATTTCTTATGAATTGAGTGCGGCAAAAATAATGAGTTATGTATTTCAGCGTTTTCCAAAATTCAACCCCTAAGAGAGTAAAATAGGAGATGAAAGTTTTAAATAAACGCACAGGCCAAACCCTTAGGGCTAGATACTTTAAATTTCGCATACTTTTTCCTTTTATGACGTAGGCATCCACTAAGGAAGGATTTTTCAAATTTGAACCGCCAAGGGGATGAAATAGGAGATAAAAGTTTGTATGAAACTTTTTATTCACAGGCCTAACCCTTAGGGCTAGAAACCTAAAATTTTCACACGTATTCCTCTTATGACGTAGGCGCCCACTAAGGAAAGATTTTTCAAAATTCAAGGGGGTGAAATAGGGATAAAAGCTTGTATAAAACTTTTTATTCACAGGCCAAACCCTATTAGAGCTACAAACCTAAAATTTCTAGGCATCTACTTAGAAATATTTTTTCAAAATTCAACCCCCAATGGCGCTAGCAGCCCGCCCGACTATGTAGAGTATTTTTAATAAAGTAGGTAACAGTGAACAAATCGAAGCCGCGAGTTATAGCTAGTAAAAAAATATTAATTTAGATAGGAGCGTATAATATTTTGCATGCCTTGAACACGAAGCGCTTAGGCTATGCTTCACATGGACTTGAAAATCTAAAACTCGATTTCGACACTTTAAATCGTAAAAATAAGTAGTTATTTTACGAACTGTTTAACGTAAATGTATCCATATATTAGATCGAGTGAGAAAATAAAGCGGACGAAGATCTTACAATCAATTTAGGCGAATTGGCATTTTATGTATGTATGTATGTTTGTCTAGCCATAACTTTTGAACCGTTGATCCGATCTGCATGAAATTTGATAAATCGATCGCTTGTACTTGACAAATTTACTGGTAAGTATATGAGTAAAATCGGATGAAGGGTTTTTGAGATATGGGGTTTATTAGGGGGCAAAAATAAAAAAAGTTACATAAAAAAATCAAGTTACATATCATATGAAAGGGCTTTATTTGTTGACAGTTCTCATAAAATGGTGCGACCAGGTCTGATGATGGAGCCAAGATCTGATCGACGGAACTCTTCAATAAATAGGCCAATAGAGTTGAAACTTGGTTACCATACCAAGTTAGTAGGCCGTAAGTCGGAAAAAAGTCCAAACATAATGTTTGGACTTGCCTCTGACTACCACCTACTCAAATTTTTGGTACGTTCGTTGGGTCGCATCACGAGATTTCAGTTCGGGGCGAACCACTAGTTAGACTAGTATCTATACCACATTTCTACCCTTCAAGCGGCCAGATTTTGAAGCAAACCAAGGGCCCCTTGACAGAATTTGCTACAGGCCCCGCGCTGGCTTAATCCGGCACTGGATGATCGTAAGTAGGTATTGCGTGACTTCCTTCTTCTTCGTTATACTATAGTTATAGCTATACTATACCAAGAATACATATATTTGCATGGAGAAATTGTCACAAAAACCAAACTAGATCAAAGTTAAAACATTTTCTTTCACCATTTTTAATTGAAGTTTAGTTCTGAGGAATTATTGGATGCTGACTCAAGACATAGAAGCAAGAGCGATAAAAACAAATTTACTATCTCCCTGCCATATAATTATTTAAACCTGCGGTTTTGAAGACACAGGCTCTATTGCTACATAATATAATAATGTTCAAGATTATATTATAAAAGTTGCGCATACTTACATAATTTAGTAGAATAAGCATTATTAAAATATTATATAAACGTTATACTAACGAAGCGAATTGTTACTATGTATCGCATGCCTAAGCAGGGATGTGATTACACACCATCATTCATACTTAGCACACTTTTAGGAGAGTGCTGAGAATACTTACTTATGTAGTTCAACCTTGATTATTCAATATTTCATCATAGAGCAACTTATCAGTTATTTATTTAGGTGCTACGCATACGAAAACACGCAGTTTGAAACTGTCGAAAAATGTAGCATAGGATTCCATACAAGCGCACTTACAATCACAATTATGTGGAAGATGTATAGACTCATATGGTTCTGAACTCTGATTATTAATTAAATTAAACAATAATTGCTATTGTAAAAATGAACAGTTACTTCAGACTTGAAAGTGTGTATCGTACGTAGCGCGGGACACCCTCCTACCCCATAGACCGACGACATCGTGAGGATCACGATCAGTGGCGTAGCTAGGTGGACAAGGGCCCCGGTGCTTAGAGAAAGAATCGGGATGAAAACTTAACTAAAAAGTTGACGGGTAGAATTGTCGAATTGATCTGACGTCCGTCAAATACCAAATAACGATAACAAACAGCACATGCTTATCGAGAACGCTTGGTGAATGTGTTGAAAGTCTTAAAACGGGAGTTCTCTGATTGTTGATGTTCATTTAAAATCATTACAAAAAAATGTGAGCAGGCTCAAGGTTTTCTAGCTTCGGGATCTGGCTGACCCTATCTTTTCAAAGCTTAGGTTAGAGGGCCCCCTGAGCTCCGGGGCCCTGGTGCACTGCAGCACCACCTGGCCCTACGATAGCTACGCCACTGATCGCGAGAAGTCGGTAGACGGAGAGGGCTCTGCTCGTTCTTCCTATGGAAATGTATAGGGGAGGCCTATGTCCACCACTGTACATCCTAGGCTGATATAACACTTAATTTTTGACTTGACATTCTGAGATCTATTCTTTTTGCGACGCATTTTAAGATGTACTTATAGTCTTTTTGTGACCTAGCCCAATTAGAGCGATCAAATCGCTTTAGGTCCAACCTTTAGATTTAACTTTAGGTTATTACGTGGATATTTCGGACATAAAAAGCCTGCTTAGCCTCAGCCTCTACTTTAACCTTGTCAAAAACAAAGAAGGAGATATTTATATCAGACTACCACCACGCCTTTTTCTGTCGCCAAGCAGCAACGCTGTGTTTTTGGTTTGAAGAGTGTGGTTGCCGGTGTAATTACAGGCAATCCATCAACTTGAGGCATACAGATGTTATGCCTCAAGTTGATGGACGCAGAGCAGTGTATCGTAGAGCACGTTCCTATCGTGCGTGACTTACAAGGCAATGCTTTGTTATAGGTGATGGTTACCACTTAACATCAGGTGGGCTATCTGCTTGTTCCATCAGCTAGTTGTATTAAAAAAAAAAGACGAATAGACTCATAGTTGGTCGAACAGCCCTAAGTGACCCAAACATTGCAAAATTTAAGCTTCGCTAAAGCTCGATCACCTTCTCTTTGATATTTCTAATACTTGTTTATGTTGTTATCTTGCTTGCTTTGAAATGTTGCAAGGTATGGCGGGTTTAATAGTGATACTAGTAGCCTGGAGGTAACCAGTTCCCAAGCTGTGTATTTCAAGTTCCCAGTTTGTGTATGTTTATAATACAGCAAGAACTAGTATCTAACTAATCTTATGGTTTTAAAAACACGGTTTCATAGCAATATATAATATTTTCAGCATTCAATCAAGAAAGAAAATTACACATACCTAATGTGTAATTTTTTTTTCTTCGGTAGGTAATGACCAAAATGGATTATTCAGGGTAGCGTAGCATTTTTCGTAGCACAGCCGTAGCTTATATTCAGCTGCAGACAATTTGATGCTCTATGTTATAGAATTAAAACTCTATTTAACAGAGCATAATATCTGATGACACTGGCCCATTCTGGGGTAAATAAAAAGTCCATGCATTGGCCCTTGAATAGAGAGCATAGAGTATATGTATCTGA
This sequence comes from Chloroclysta siterata, assembly GCA_932294275.1. Taxonomy (NCBI): domain Eukaryota; kingdom Metazoa; phylum Arthropoda; class Insecta; order Lepidoptera; family Geometridae; genus Chloroclysta; species Chloroclysta siterata. The sequence goes on from OW028595.1 coordinate 9,621,308, forward strand.
ACCGAAACGATATTGATCAAACCAAAAATATGTGTTTTTTTCGTCGTCGGAAATATTTTATAGAAAAGGACATTAATTATTTTATAAACATACTCCGATATTGTGAAACCCTATTGATTGAGGTTCAGTCGCTCTTCTCACAACGTCCAGGCTATCGATTCAGGAAACGTGTTGAAATATTAGAAGAACGATAAATTGTTTTTTGTAAAAAAAAATGTCTAGTCACTGACCACATCGCTGAATGATGTAAGGGTGGCGTTGAAAGCCAGGACCTCCGCTAGCAGCAGCAGTTGTCCCACCGCCAACCACATGGTAACACCATCACGACACTGACCACAATTCACACTAAACTTCCATAAAAATTCACCAAGACTGCCAAAAATCTGAGGCCTCTAAAATGACTATAGTTTTAAAACATTTTTTAATGGTTGAACGCGACTGGGCGCTTGCGGCGTTTGGCGGGAAAATGCTGGCGCGGTCGCGAGGTCCGCGCATGCGCGTAGGTGGTTGCTCAATAGAAATTGACGTGCGCATCGACCTCCGCGGTCGCGTCGTCGCCGCCGTCCCTCAAGGCGAGGCGGCCGCTGTGGAGGTGCCTCGTTGTTGGTAGCAGCTGTGCTTGTTGCTAGACGGGCTGTCGTCGATGGTACAACAAGTACCTATCTTTGTGGGTCAATAATCTTACCTATCCACATAACTTAGTTCAACTTTTTTAGCATAAACTTTTTCAACTTCCGGTGGGAGGGCGAAAGGTGAATGATTCATTTACTTATATAAATCTAGGTACCTATACCTACCTAGGTAACTACTTAGAGATCGAGTGTAAAGACCCTTGTTTAGACCATGTTTGAAGAATCAATGCGGTGATTAAGGTTCCAATACAGCAAAAAGAGGTCCCTGTTGGTTTAAGAACAGTGATTAAGTATATGACCTACCTACCTAATTAGTAGGTAATCCGATAACTATATTAAGCTTCTTACATAACTACATAATAAATATTTTTTTACTTACATAACATCATTTTTAAAAGACATCACCCACCCTGCTAATACATACCTAATTAGAATAATGTCGGTATTACATAGTTTATGTGTGAAAGAGAAATTTACCTACAATAGGACGCGGAAGAAAATTATAAAACGTGTGTAACGTAAAAGTATTAAAAAATATATAATCAAAATGTTCCCAGGCGCTTATGCACGTTTACGCTTGATTATACCTAAGTAGACACCTGCTTGCACCAAAAGACTAATCCTAAATAGTTAAGTGGTTAAAAATTAACGCCTATGGACATTTTGGGATTGAAGTAGATCCAACTCATTCCAAAAAGTCCAGTTTTTCTTTAACCATTCAGTTTTAATTTTGACTTTGTTTTGCTGAAATAAGCAAGTTCCTAATAATCCATAGTAGTAATACCTATCGTAATACTACTTCGGCCTAACTGAGTAAGAACAAAGAATGGTTTGATAAAAAAAAACAAAACGTACCTATTTATTTTACATCCAGAGATATTATAACAAATTTCCAGGCACGGTAGACAGGTATTATAAGAAGCTATATTAATTCTGTCACCGGGGTGGGTTAGATCAAAATTGGGACTAGGTGACGAAATCAAGAGGTTTTTAGCAAATGTGTGTATGGTAATCATTTCCGGTGTGCTAGAATCTGTTAGATAATAAAATACTGGCCAAGTGCGAGTCAAAATCATGCCGTAGGTTTCCGTATGCCTACCACATGAACCACCACCAGGCAGAAACAAAAAAAACCATCTACCTACCTACTAGAAACAAAAAAAGAAAGAGTAACAGCTTCACGATTTTTATCCCCAGGCACGGTAGTAATACAGGTAGGCAGTACCACACAAAGTGGATTAGTTGCGGTTCGTGCGTCGTCATTTTAGAGTAAACAACCAAATAAGTCGCAGTTCGTGCGTTCTGCTACCCGGCACAATAAATACCTAAACTTTTTGTCGCATTTCGTGCGTCGAGTATGTATGAATAGCTTGAAACAAGTAATACCATAGATATACGAGTACATGAACAAAACAGAATTGGCAAAGGCCTTCGATCAACAATCAACTAGATTGCGTGTCACATACAAAATCAAAGCTAAAAACTGTCCGCTTGAACATCTACTTACACACACATAAACAGCTACATCGAACTGATTCAAAGGTTTTTAAACAGTTTCAAGTTCAACCTAATTACAACCATAAACCCTTGTAATAAAGTCACAAATCTACAAAATACTATCTTACACTTATGATCATTCGTCAATTACAGCCGTCACCTTGAAATTAAAAGACATAGGTTAAATAACATTTATTGTGTAATCAACCTTATGTTGCAACAAATAAAGTACTTTTCCCCATTATTACTTTGTGAGTTACATTATTACTTTCGTTTCGTTTTGTTTCTGTTTGCTTCTTTGTATTTTACTACTCCTCACACACACTACAGGTGCCTCGATGGCGGACTGGCGGAATAAACGACAAAATATTTGTTTTTAATTGTTAACAATGATTTAAGCATCGCAAAACGGAAACTGACATGTAATTACCGAAAAAAAAGACATTCCTTCTGAAACCTTACTGTTTTAGGGGTTATTTTCGCAGTTTTAAAGCACACTGAGGCATTTTAGCACGTCCGCACGTTAGCTGTGGTTGGAGCATACTAAACTCAAATAAGAACACAAATTTATTTGTGCTCTTATTTCTCGGGCCGTTTTTGAGCCCGCCACACGTAATCTAGGTTGATTGTTGATCGAAGGCAAAGGCTTAATATAATAATCTTAAATCACTTTAAAAAATCTGATTATTTGCTGTGACCCTATGTTCATTATTATTAGCCTATTTTTTTTACAGGTATTTGTTGTATTAGTATTACCTACCTGCGTTATCCGTACCTTTGTTGCACAGATAAGCCGGCGGGCCACCGCTGGTCAAACATCTAAGAAACAATAGGTATTCTGTCTCACTCACCTTTCTTTATTTGCAAAATGTTTAGTAGTAGAAGAAAGAAAAATCATTGAAGATGACTAATTCGGATTAAATTCTTTATACCTACCTACAAGACGATTGTGACAGTTTATGATAAAATTAAATAAATAATATAAAAAAACGTGCACAGACTTATTTATTTACCTATAGCCTTTACCTATAGGTATTCTGTGGTAGCACGTTGATGCCTACGTAATTGCGCCGGCACTTTTTGAGTGCGGAACCCTAAAAACGAGTTATTAAAGAAACTGTTTAATAAAATAGAAGTTTCGATAATCCGACATTCTCTCTGATCAATGAATTTAAAATGCAAAACATACAAATCACCCAAGTATCGATGAAAGATACCCACTACCTACCTACTTAGGTAATTTGACAAAGTAGTTTCATATTAGGATATTATTTTTATTTACATATTTATTTATTTTGGCACTGATTTGGATCATTTGGATCGTCTGCACACAAGGTAAACCTACCTACCTACAATATTATGACGTAACTATATTACTAATGTGCTAATACTTAGATTAATCTTATGTGACTTTAACTATAATATACCAAGTCTGCTATAATATGAATAAATTTAATAAGTAAATTTATGTCAAATAACTTTAACAGTTTACCTAAATTTATTTACAGGCACATGAGGCTTATCATCTGTATGCCTTAAGTTGATGGACGCAGGGCAGTGCATCGTAGGGCACGTTCGTTCCTATCGTGCGTGACTTTACGAGGCAATGCTTTGTTATAGGTAGGTGATGGTTACCACTTAATATCAGGTGGGCCATCTGCTTGTTCCATCAGCTAGTTGTATTAAAAAAAAATCTGTATACCTACCTAATTGGTAAGTATGAAGAAATATAGGAAGCATGTCTAGTCTAGGTCCTTCGATGTATTTCTGTGTTCTGTGGATATAGGCTATAGCGTAGGGTTAGTTACCTCCTATTAATTTTTTCCATCAAGCAAATACGCACCTACTAATGGTTTTATAGCTATAAGTAGGTACTTAAAAACTCTACGTAACTTTATATAATTGCCACCATTTATTGGTTAGTTTCCGTTACCATAATAAATAACTAACTAAAAGTAGGTAAATGTATTTGTCTAGCGGGTATAACTGACTAAACGGGTTTTTTTATGGATTCAGGTGAAAATATCTATGAGAATTGTCGCCTGTAAGTTGTAATCAGTTGTAATTAATACAAGTGACATAAGTGGTATCGTTTTGCAATCGTTACGGACACATTAGAAAGCAGCCGGTGGACACGTAGTTCCTGGCTATGCCTTAAAAGACCTAAAGATTTGCGCAGGAGTGGACTGCGCGACCTAGCCCTTGGGGGACAGCACTGTCCAGTAGATACGCTGACTTTTTACCTAGGCATGTCCTTATTACTCAATTATCAATTAAACTGAAAAAACTATAACAGTTTCACGACTTTGATCCCCAGGCACGGTAGATATCCCCTCAGATCTCTTAGTACCAACTCTAGATTCTTTGAGGACGTCTATGGTAGTCAGAGGTACGTCCAAACATTACATTTGGCATATACCCAGATATTGCATAAGTTGGTATACGTGACAGGTTGCAAGCCCATCGCCGCTGTTAGAAAACTAGCTGGTTTTCACGATGTTTCCCTTTACCGTTATGAGCACTGCCCCTACCCATTGCGCACATAATTTCTTCGATAGGAATCCATTAAAAGTAAAACAATTATTGAAAAAAATTTAGATGCAAATGATTCCCAAAGCAAACTTGCAAATAGGTGCTTTATCCTTGCTAATATTATAAATGCGAAAATAATCTGTCTGTCTGCCTGTCTATCGCGCTTTCACGCCAAAACTATTGAACCGATTTAAATGAAATTTGGTACACAGATAGGCCAGAGCTTGAGTAAGGACTTATGCTACTTTTTAATGCTAAAAAAGTTGTAAGGGGTTGAAAGGGGGGATGAAAAGTTGTATGGAAGTATCGTCATTTTTAGAGCCAGAAGACTGAAATTTATTTTTTACGCGGCGTGGTAGGTACAGCGCGATGTAGGTGAGGAAAGTTCATTTAGAAAACTATCGCCGCTGCTGCAATACCTAGATACCTATTTGTTTTCTTCACGATGTACCTTGAGTGTAATTTAGTAGATAAGTGTTGATGTGTAATTTCAGTATATTCCCTCATTACATGCCTGAGTCCTTGGTCGCGGTTAACATTCGCGCCACGACCTTGCGTGTAAGGAATTAGCGCGTTCATTTTGTTGGAACGCTACTTGCTTGACACATTGGGGTCACACACGCACGTGGTACCCGTACGTGTTTGCATGGGGTTTTTTTATCATGATACCTACTTACCTAAATTTACCGAAGCAGTAGGTAATAAACTAAGATAGTCGGTGCACCTTTATCATAAAAGTAGATAATTCCCTAAAAAATGACTTACTTTCATGTAAGTAGGTATGAATTAATGTTCAAAATCGCAACTCGAACCCACACCCAGCCCAGATATCCAACGGTCCAGCACGACACGTGACGATGTGGCGGATGTAGATGGAGGTAAAGGACCTATTTCCGATTTTGGTATACCTACAGCATACTACCACCGCTCCGCACTGCAACGCACGCAACGCAGTACAAATGCGTTGGGTGGTGGGTATCTCATTCGACGCGGTCCGTACCTAATGTTGTAGGTAATGTTGATAATAAATTTAATTTGAATAGATTCATGACAATTACATAGTATAATTCGTGGTTTTCGTGCTTTATTGTTAAACGTGCCCAAAACTTATTGTACTTAAAATTCTTTCACCACACTGTTTCGAAATAAATTTATTTGTTCTTTATCCTCTGCAACCCATAACCATCCAAAATCTCCCATTATTTATTATTGAGATCTGTCATTAAAAAAACATTGTTTGTGACATGTTTTATTGTCCATTGTCATGTCAACGTAATTTGTCAAATACATCAAAATGTCAAAATCAAACATCTAAGCGTAAACATCGGTGAACGCCTGAACGGACGTATTTTCTTGCCTTCTCCAAGAGTATTCCAAAATCTAAACTTTTTTAAAGCAAAATAATAAATAAAAGCTGAATAAACCATGGCCTATTTGACTCAGCCAGATTATGTGAAATATTTATGCTCTTGTGGCCAGCTGAAACCTATAACAAGTCTCTACTTTTGTCGTCATTGCTTAAAAATTCGCTGCGGATTTTGCATTTGTCATGAGGTACTTTATGATTTTGTTATTATTATAATATTACTTAGATAAAAGCAGTCCAACAACATTTTCATTGATCTAAGTTTTTATTACTGATTATAATTTTAGAATAAAATATTCCACATTTACTATGAAGTAAATCTCAAGTTGAATTTAGGCACGCCTTCCTCGTCAAGTCATAGAATACCTTTAAATGAGGTTTCGAAATGCTTTAGGTACCAATCACATATATGAACACTAACTTTCTTGAAGGAAGGAGAAATAGCATCTTCATAAAATAATAATTACTTAGATCAGATCAGAGCAGGTAAGTATGACTAATGCATTTTTATTATTTTTATTATTCAATGTAAGAAATAAAATTACAGGTGGATTCTCACTACTGCGCCAACTGCCTGGAAAACATGCCTTCTTCAGAAGCCCGGCTGAAGAAGAACAGATGCAGCAGTTGTTTTGACTGCCCTAGCTGTTTCCACACTCTGTCCACCCGAGCCACACTGGCACAGCCGCGCCAGTCCATTACAGAGGGCGGCGATTCTAAGGTGGAGAACAAACAGCCCAAGAAAATGTATTATCTCTCATGTTTCAACTGTCGCTGGACTTCTCGGGATGTGGGCATCCCTGATCAGCCTGTTGGTTAGTTTCTAAACATAACTACAAACTTTCGCATTTATTACATTAAGGAAGATCGGTAAGCTATGAAAACATATTCTCATAGCTTGCCACATGAAAACAACAAGAGCGATATTACATAAAAGACACACTCCAAAACGAAACATTCCAAATATAGGTAAAGAATATAGAATAGATTTAAATTGATTGAGTCATTATTCAATTATTATCTGCAGCTTCTGGAGGTTGGCCTGAGAGGACGAACCCACACACGGCTCGCATAAACCAACTGCTGGACTACTACAAGGCTATCGCACAGCAGGAGAAGCAAGAGAAACTGGAGAAAGAACGGAAGAAGTTTGCTATCCGAGGGAAATACATCACTCTCACGGTACTAGCTAATACAAACATATGTATCTGAAACAGTTTACTTTGGAAAAAAATTTTGGTAAACAGGAGCCAAGTATAATTGGAACAGTCATGTGAATTCTTGAATAATGATTGTATTCGATTCACTGGGTTTGTTCACTTCAATGCACACTATGCATCCTGCCTCTGTTTATTATGTAGGATAGACAAGTATATAATGTACAGTACATGCAAATGAGCATGCATTTATTCTTAATTCAGATAATAGCTTGTGAAAGATTGTGCTGAGCTTTCTTGTATATGTCATCAAAATGGTTGTTGGGAAACAAAAAAGACCCATTATCTATTTATTGGAAAAGTGTTTGAAATGTATTTTTTGTATCTCAATATTATTAAAAGGGATTTTCAATTACAGATCTTCATCAACCATTTTTATAGTTCAATTAGTTATTTACTTTACTCAATGTGACATTGTCAGGACAAGACTGGTCTGACGGGCGCGATGGCTCGCAACATCGCGGGTCTGCCGGCCAGCGACGCGGGCTCGTCCTCCGCCATCGCCAACTTCGTGCCGAGCCAGGCCAGCGCCGTCGTCGAGGAGCTGCCCGAGGACATCTTCACCAAGGAGGTCAACTTGAACCAGAGTCAGTCATCTTCTTTATCTATTAGGATTTGTTTGACTTAGGCATGGGTGGGCCTGCCGCTCTATCAGCAAGTAGTATAAAACAAAGCTTCTATCCTAGCTTCTGTGAAACTTGATATATGAGTGGTTGTGTGGATATTTTTACAGAATGTAATGAATTTATTATGATAATAGAGTTAGTTAGAGTGTAATATCGAAGTCGAAACATGGTTAAGTTATGCTTTGTTTAGTTTGGGGTTAGATAGTCCTGTGTGGAAAGTCCACCAATACACTAAAAAGTGTGATAAAAATAGTCAATTGTCTCTTTTAGTTTAAGCATGTCAACCTTTCGATCTTTACCTATCAAGGTTCATCATCATCATGGTATAGGCCCCTCTCTGTATTCGCTATCGTTGACGGTCCTGCGCTTGTCTCATCCAGCTCTTGCCCACGATGCTTGAAACATCATCTGCCCATCTCGACGCTGGACGACCGACGCTTCAACACCCAGCTCTTGGTGCAATAAAGAATTAAATAAATAATAAATGTAATTTTTTTTATTAAGTTGAATGATATTCCAGTAACGAGCATGCCGCAGCGGCTCGCGGCGCCGGCGTGGCAGCCCGAGGCGGCGGCGCGCCTGCAGCCGCTCGCCAAGCTGCTGTGCGTGAAGCGCAGCCAGCGCTGCCGCGCCTGCGACCACAACCTCACCAAGCCCGAGTACAACCCCGGCTCCATCAAGTACAAGATCGAGCTGCTCGCCTAGTGAGTCAACTCAATATCATGCATATTCAAGGTGGGGGAATAAGATCTGCACTGACGTCCCGCAGTGCGGTGTGTTGTGCTCCCCGCTGACCTCACCCCAGCCAGTTTTTTTATACGAACACCTTCAACATTTTCAACATTTGCCAGAGGGCCATGGAACGCAGCATTCTCGGTTTGAAGCGCATCGACCGAGTGCGAAATGAAATGTTGCGTTCGAGGCTCTGTATACCTATTACTACCTATGTATTGTTAATTTTCAGTTTAGTTAAGTTAGTGGTCTGTATGAGGTCTTTTTTTGAAAATAAATAAAATAAAGGCATAAGTGATGAAGGAGGTAAAACTGCCAGCCCCAAAAGGAGGTTAGGCGGGGCTCGATAGCCGGATGCCTGCCCATGAGTGGACGAGGATCAGCACACCATAGGTTCCTGCGAAAACGCTGGCGGAACGATCTAGATACCTTTAAAAGTAGATGGGGGAAGGAAGCTGTGGGTAGGGAGAACTGGAAGTCCTTGGGAAACGCCTTTACCCAACAGTGGGACGAAGTAGGCTGAGGAAAAAAAATTTACACCGCACACTTAAAATTGTTTAAATGTGACATTGCAACATTTGTTTTCCTACAGTCGTCTCAAAACGACACTATGTTACCCCTCTGACTTTCCTCAGAGCTTGTTTCTACTTTGTTTTTAGGGTTTGATTTATTTGACTCTGTATGCATTTAACAGTATATCCACTTCCCATTGCGTTCCAGCTACCACGTGCCGGAATTGAAGATAATCTCGCACGAGTCGGTCCGTCCGGGGCAGAAGACAGCCCTGCTCGTCAAACTCACCAACCCCACGGCACATGAGATGCAGGTTATATATTTTACTAGTGGAATCCCGACTTTGTTCGTGTGAAGCTATTTCCATGCAAACTTTGTCACCCCTATTCAACCAATAGGGGTGTGATTTTTCTAAATTTAAACTTGATCTCCAGTCGCTATACAATTTATTAACGCGATTCTTGATGATGGGTTTCCAGGTGCAGCTGATGCAGCCTTCTGAAATCCCGCCGGCGGAAGACGAGGAACCAACCAGTATCGATAAGTCGCTCGACAAGTCACTACACATTGATAAGGTTTATTTCTTTACAATACTCATGATCTAGAGCAAGTGCAAATTCGTTTAGTGGCTCGCTAAACACGATTAGTGATTGTTGTACAACCGGTCCTAAATATCAATATATAAGTTTAATAATAATATCAGTTTGAAAACTGATAGAAAATGTAGTTTGAAAAGTGATAGAATATTTAGGGCAAACTTTGTTGCAATTAGATTCAATCGGTTTGTGTTAGAAACAAGTAAATGATGTCTTTGCGGTCACATTATTAGCTGCAGTTGCTAACAAAGTTTGATTACAAATGGTATCTCTATTGATTGTCTTTTGCGTCTATCATCTTGCAGCATACAGATGTTAAGCCTCATGCCTAGTGCCTGTAATTACACCGGCAACCACACTCTTCAAAACGAAACACAGCAACGCTGCTGGACTGCAGAAATAGCCATGGTGGTAGTACTTCCCTGACGAGCTGTCGATCAAAGTCGATCGAGCTGTCGAAGTTGTCAAAATGACATTTCACGCATGTCAGTCCTCCATATTTAAATAAATTGTGTTTCTCTTCGATCAAGAAAATCTTGAAGCGCAAGAAAACGAAGTAAAAATTAAGAAAACAAGCAATCAAAACAGTTATCTACATCGCTAAGCGATATTTATATACACCGTACATAGACCCGACCCGGGCTCCGGACATCGATGAAACAAAGCCGTAAGTTTGTTGCCTGTACCCCAAGTATTAGTTGTGTTTACCATATTTGGTTTTTCGTTCTTGTTCCGTGTTCATTGCGGGTTTTACGCGATAGAGATACCGATACGGAACTTTATGTTCTACTACTAATTTTCATCATACTTGCAACATAAAGTTCCGTATCGGTATCTATATCGCGTCTTCATACAAAACCCGCAATGAACACGGAACAAGAACGAGAAACCAAATATGCTAAACACAACTCATACTTGGGGCACTGTTCTTTTAGGGTTCGTTCGCGCGGAACTGGCACCTAGAGTCATCTAGCTTCAAGACGTTTCAATGTGATCCTTGTGATTTTATTGAATAAATACCTAACTTAACTTTACCTTAACTTAACTTTAACCTTTAACTTTTACCAATTTAAACCTAAATTATTAACTTTATTCAAATGTTTCGGATTAACGCCTTTTAAATAATCTATTGTAGACCTAAGCAAGAGCGAGATCTCCTATGACAAGTATTTCTTACTTAAAAGGAGATTTCATCGTTGGAATATTTTATGTATCTTTTGGAACAATAAAAACATTTGTATTTGTAGTTGTATACCTACTCTTTATGGTCCGTCAGGACGGCGCGGTCCCGCCGCTGGTTACATCCCCGTTGCCGGCGCGTGCGGCGCAGTGCGCGTGCAGCAGCACGCTGCAGGGCGCGGCCGGCGCGCTGAGCGTGCCGCAGCGCGACGACGCCGCCGAGTACGACGACGACGCGCATCTCGACACCAACGAGTATACCCCCTCCTATTATTATACATTACTACTACTATGGCAGCCTTCCCGGCTCGGTTGGTGGCCGCCGCGGTAGGCCGTGGGTTCGATCCCCACCGATAGCGAACATTTGTGTGATGAACGTTGATGTTTGTTCTCTATCTGGGTGTTATATAATATAATAAGTATGTATTTCCGAAAAGCTTCGCAAGCTTTGGCTTAGTTTGGGGTGAGTTAGTGCTGCGTGGAATGTCCACCAATCTTTATTTATTTTATTATACATACATAAATACATACATAAATGGTGAATTTCTCAAGTGGGCGTGCATGACCAAATCCGAAACTATGAGAAATAGCAGGAGTAGGAGTTTCGGCCCGTTTTGATGATATGGCCCTTATTCATAATCCCTGCCATTTTATAGCGGCTCTATGGAGTATCCTTGTTGATGTCACTTTCATGCCAACGAAAAGAGACAGCGATAGACTTATCGGTCTGATACCTAAGCTGATGGAGCGCTCGGCGACCTATATGAATAAGACTATAAAACTGAATCATTAGTTTTTTGAAAAATCTATCCTATTAAAAAAAACTATTATTATACCATCTGTGTGTGAATTGGATATGATTGTACCAAAGCAGACGATTTGAAAGGGTGCCGATTAGAAAGAGCGACTTTTTGAAAATCTGACCATTTAAAAGTCTTATGAAAATAAAGGCATTCTCAAGTGTCGCTAATAAGAAACGAATTCTGGGAAGCAATGACATACGGCAAACTTAAGGAATGTGTTGGACGTTACCTTCCTGTTAAACCTAAAATGATAGATTGCAAGCCCATTGCTGCTGCATACAAATTTTCCAAAGTTTAATTGAGTATAATATGAATATTATATTTAATCTTATTACTTCAATCTTGTTTTATATACCACTTAGTAGTTGGCTGGTAGAAAATGCTTGTGCATTAAGCCCTCCTATTGTGCAATAACTATTAAATAAATAAATAAAATAATTTCAGCGTTATAATGTGGCGCAAGTCCAACAAGCTAGCCCTACGACTGGAAGTGTCAACGGCCGAGGACGTCGTCAGCGGCTCCCCGGCCAGCGTCGCCATCGCGCTGCAATACTCCTACAAGAACACCGTGCCTCCGCCCGCCAACGCACCCAACAACAAAACTCACCATACATTGTACACCACTGTGGTGCTTTCTCTTGGCACTGTGCAAGCCTGAAGTTTGCTTCAAAAAGATCTCTTATTTATCATGCGTTCTCTGAGAGAAGGGCTCAGGGCTCCTTCAGCAGAGGCCAGCTCATACGATCTATAGGGAATATCACCCCTGTCTGTGGTGTAAATCTCTAGACAGCAGGCTTCAATTTTGCTGTACAACTCTTGTTTTTTATATCGGTAGCTAAGTGTTGTTGACTGCCATCACACCTGATAGGATGTTTTTGCGTTGAATGAAGCGAAAGATATAGTATAATAGCTTCAGCACTACATAGCTACCTAGCACGTGCGCACGTACCTACATAACGAATGTAAATCCTGACGGATTTGAATACCGATATCCTTGTTAGACTTTTACTCGTTCAAGTTCTACGGCGTGTACAAAATAATAATTTGATAACACAATAATCGACTAGCACGACAGACAGAGATAGCGATAGCGATGAGATTTGTTTAATCAACAAGTAATATCGCTATGGTTTGTTTTTAGGTAATCAATCCGCCGGTTGTTGGTGCCGCGCAGTGCAATAGTCATATTTTGTCATTGTTTATACTTACCCCATGGGTAGTATATGTTAATAAATTACACAATAACTACATATTGCTTAAAATTTACCCTATTACTGTTTTAGCACACTGGATGGCAACAGTGTAAGCATTAAATATTGTATAATATCCTAAAAAATATTCTCCGAGTGGAATATTCTCGAGTTATTCGCTGGGTGTGTCCCACTTGGACATTAGCTTTTGAGTTATTATAAAATCTGAGATTTCCTTAGGTATAGGCACAGATAAGAGAATACTAGTAGTATAGGTAAAGACTTCATATAAAAAATGTATATGATCATTGTTTATCTTATGAAAGGTCATTATGATAAATTGAAAAAAAGCGAGGTCTTTACAGATTGAGGTTGATGAACAATTATGAAATTATACATGGATTCCAGTTTAAGTTGTGATCAAGTGTAACAAGATTTTATTTATTTTTATAGACTAATCTAGTTTTAAGATATAATTTTAAAAAGTAAGCTTAGCACTCATTTTATAGCCAACAAGCCTTGGTTGTTTTTGCACATTTATAACGTACTTGAGGCATACTAAAACTATCAAGTACATAAAGTATTTGAAAATATAGTTTTTTTAACTAACTTGTTGTTTTTATTTAATTCAAACTTTGTTTTAGTAGATAGTATAGTAATCTTAGGGTAGGTTTCTTACTAATAAAAACATTCCAAAATAATTCATTCTAAGAAATACATTCTGCTAACTTTGTTTTTAAAAATGTTTGCAATAAGTAGCCATCGTAACAAAGATAAATCATTTTTACAATAAATTATCTAAACCTTGTGTAACAGGTTATCATTATAACTTAAAAAAAAACTAAATAAAACAAGTCAGGTACAATCTTCTTCAACTTGTGTCTTAGCAGAATAAATAACATCATTTATGCCTACTCCATCATAACTACAGCCAATGAGAGAAATAGGCAGGTTATTGTCTTGAATGTACTGTCGGATCCAGCCCACCTTCTCGAAGTGGCCTATCACATACTGGGGAATACAGTCATGCAGAATATTGACATTACATGCGGCAGGCTCTTCAGATATCTGTAAAATTGACTTTATTTCTTTAAGAGCAATACTTAGTAATTGTTCCTTAGTTGTATCATCTCCAAACTTTTCTTTGTACCATTTCCCACCAAGCATAACAGTCAGCACTGTTCCACTTTGATCAGGCATACAGCAAGAATCAAACACAACTCCAAGGATGGGAGAGTTCTCAATCGGTGGTACTAGGAACCCAAAGGCAGGATCTATAAGAGGTTTCTGGGAAGCAAAGAATAGGTTTACAATTCCCACCGTCACAAAGGGGATTTCAGTCAGGTTTCTGGCTAATTCAGGATGTTGTCTCTGCACTAGTTTGGCAAGGGAGTATGCTGGTATAGATGAGTAAATATGGTTTGCATGGAGGAGCTCCCCTGAGGTACTCTGCAGTGTGACAGTGCCCGAGTCTACAAACTCTATTCTTTCCACTTTATTGTTCATCTGCACTTGAACATCATTCTCTTTCAAGTAGCCACTCAGTGTCCTGGGAAATGTGTCTAGCCCACCCTTTATTGTGTACACATTCCATTTCTCTTCCTGAGCTCTCTTAGCTAAATCACTGAGTTCCAAGTCATCCTCATTCTTAGATTTGAACATAGATTTTACCATCCCTTTGACAACACTTCCATGGCTCTGCTCCCATTCAAACAGAGTTTTCATCAGGAACTTTACTGAGATCTCTTTTGCATCTCCTGCACAGATGCCACAAATCATGGGAGATATGGCGTAGTCAGCAATTTCTTTCCCGAATCTCCGCTCTACAAAATTATAAATAGAATCGTCCTGTAACTCCTTGTGCGGTGACTTTATATCATTTATGATTGCGTAAATTAGGGGCCTTGAAAAAGGTTTGTTTGTCTGGAAGATTCCTGCCAGGCTTGAAGGAAGGAGGTGCAGATTGTTGTTTACGTAAATCATTCTGTTCTTAGCGGCCGGATGGTCTGGCTTTATGGGTGAGATGTGCTCGCTTAGACCGAGATCTTGGAGCATGTTGAGAGTGTTAAGTCCGCGAATACCCTTCGGGCGAATAGTCCGCGGGCCTTGTTCGAACGTGTAGTCCTTGGTACGAATGGTCTTGATCCAACCGCCGCAGTAGTCGGTGGCTTCTAGGAGGAACAGCTTCAGGTTACTGTTGCAAGTAACATTGTTTTTCAGTAAATAGTAACCCGCGGATAGTCCGCCAAGACCGCCGCCGAGAATCGCTGCCATTGCTTAAAACGTTAGACTAAAGTCTTGGTAGTTTAAAGTTTATATTGATAATTGTATTCCCAATGAAATTATTCACACGTTTGGACGCAAAATTAAATAAAAACACTGTTTTACCGTGCGTCGATCGGCCATCCATCACATCGCATCGGCTTTGGCTTTTCTATTTGTTTGTTTGTTTTGACGTTTTGATTATTTTGTTAGATTGACATCTGACGTTTTTGGTTTTGGCATTGACATTTACTTAATTTATCGTTGTACGTCTACTCACGATGTCTGTAATACATGGAGGAAAATCCTAAAATACTTCATCTAAGGTTTGAATGGTTTGAGCGCAGAGCTTTTCAGGTGAGCACACATGGCGGAGGCTAAAATCCAGAGTCTCGAACACCGTCGCAAAGTTGCTAGCTTAACGATCTTATAGAGGCTATATTTCGGAGAATGTTCCCAGGAACTACATGACCTTATTCCACCATCTCCATTCCACCACAGGACAAGTAGACGCATGGCCCAGTACCATGGTCAGCATACCAGCGTACCATTCTCACGAAGCATTTTGCTTCTAAACCTTCATCAAGCGAACCGCTAAGGAGTGGAACTCATTACCGTCGTCTATTTTTCCTGACCACTACTATCAGTCTCTTCAAGGTAAAAGTGAATAGGTAGTCAAAGAAAGGTCTTACATTGTAAAAAAAGGCGTGATGCGTCTAAATTAAAGGGACACATGGACCGGACACACATCTTATTATGCTTTACAATACTTACAACCATCCTACAATCCTCGAACACAAACCTCACGAATTTGGGAAATTATTTCGATCGATAGACAGACGATTATTAAATTAGCCGGCATTGTGTTTTGTAGCACGCTATAGCAACCGTAGCACACAGAGGAAGGAATTCTAAGACCTCTATATACCCCTCTACTAAGAAACAACTGAACTATTAAAATCTCCTGTGTATAAATAAAATGGCGTTCAATGAAATGAGGTCCATTACTGCTCAGAGAGGCGTGCGGGCACAGTTGCGGTGTCGCTTCGCGATAATGAATTTCAATTTCATACTCATTGCACCCGCAACATGTCCCATAGAGCTAGGTAGCGTCTGTATCACACCACTTTAAGGAGCAAATATTAGTAGTAATTAAGTAAGATAAATACCAATTTAACCTTCTTTCTTAGTTTTAGGTAGGTAATTACGTACAGTCAGCGGAAAAAGTTATTCAATTCACATTTTCTTTGGATTTAAGGAAGGATGGTTGGTCAGCGTAGGTAAAGCATAGGCTGGTACTGTTAAGACTGAACTACCTACCTAGGTACGGAGGTAGGTCTTACTTGTGTTATCTACGCAAACTAGTCTTATAATTTAACAGAAAGCTAGTCAATTAGGTAGGTAGGTAGGTACAAAAAAAAAGGGTCATACAATTTCTATTCTATAAGTTTGTAGTTCTATGGCTACGAGGACATAAAACCCCGTGAGCAGGACTATACCCTGACATTTTACCCCTGAAAATTCACTGGTACGATCCTCGAACGCGCAATGAGCCAATCAAAGTCCAAGACGTGTGAGAAAAAGCTAAAATTAGCTGAATCTAAAATCGAAAAAATACTAAACAAAATACAAGCTATGAAGTTGAATAACTCCCTCACTTCGCAACTGGCAGTTTCAAAACCGTGCAAAAACATATTTTCCATTGATAAAACTAAAACTAATATGTTCTACGCGATCATGGCAGTAATGGTGGTTTTAGGAGCAAGGTGGATTTATAAGGAGTGGCCTTCGAGTCAGGTAAGAAGTGTATGCATTCAAACCTGGCTGACAATAACGGAGGTGGAAAGATGAACTCGCAATGGCCACAGGTGGCCATAATTGCAAAAGATTTGACAGTACCTACTGGTGGAGGATTAAGAACACTACTTCGGCATAGAACAACCTAACTAACTACCTAAGCCGACTGGTTTCCTGACACAAAGTTTAACAAAGAATCGTTTTTCACATGACATACCTAATACAACTTTTTTGCAGAGTTGCATTTACAAAGTGCCCTCGGCCGCCACTGCGCTGTTCCGGCCTCCCGAAGACTGTTCCATGTGCACCCACGTGTCGGGCGTGACCCGGCTTGCAAACACGTCCGCAGCGGAGTTCGAACAGCTAGCCTATAGCGCCGAACCTGTTATAGTTACTGATGCTACTGCTGGGTGGAAAGCTGTGCAGGTAAATTACTAAACAGGAGTTGGTTTTGTATTAATGTAGTATTAAAAATCTCGGAAAGACTTTTTGTCGTCGGTATAGCTTGAGACAACTAACAGCCGACGCCTAGTCTTCCCAGAAAAGTAGGAGATCGAAAAATTCTGATCAAGTGACGCAGCATAACAGCGCCATCTTCAATAGGTAGATGATGGCGGCGAGAGAGAGCGATAGCCATAGATATTAAAACTACTCCATAATAAATACCGCTATGTAATTTTCCATTGAAACATGAATCCTTCCGGTATTCACAGAAGTGGCGCCCATTGCATTTTCAAAAGACAATAACTCATTACAGGAGTTCAGCTTCAATTTCTTCGCTTCCTTCTACCGCAACGGCAAAATGGGTAAGCGAGTGAACGACTGCTTCTTTTTTGCCTACAAATCTGGTCTTCACTCGCTCCAAGAAGTATTCAACATGGACGAGGCTCGCGCCAACCTGTCCGGGGCCCCGTGGTACGTGGGTTGGAGCACCTGCTATGATGACGAGACGAGGAAACTGAGGGAGTACTACGATAGACCGTACTTCCTGCCAGAGACTGCTGAGAGCGATATGGTGGATTGGATCTTTATGGGCGGGCCGGGGCCGGGAGCTCATATGCACGTGAGTTGTCAAACTTACCTATCACAAAACAATTACTAAAACATAATACCTTACTATACTCGTGTAATTCAATTCAGAATCCGTATTTCCGGAAAGGGTTGACTCATTTACAAGCGTTACAACGGGAAGCTCTGAATATAACCAGACCTTCCAATTTATTATTTTTGTAGTTCTAAAGTGACCACGTTGTTAGTAACATTTCCAGCAACGTCCAGTCGGAAACGTCAGTTTCTGTTTTGTTTTCATGCAAATCAACAATTTACTCACGAAGAGATCACCGTAAGCCTTAAAGGCCAAACGAAAAGCCTCTGAAAAGCCAGCATAAAAAAAAAAAAAACTGGCGTCGGGGCGAAATCACGCGACTCGAGAGCAGTAGCTCGCGAAGATGACGTCAGAGCAAAGAGCAATCGCTCGACTCTTACCCGCATTTCCCATTAATGGTCGAAGTGTAGATGACTCAACAACAGCAAATCAACAGCAAGAGATACAAATTCGGAAAGTTTCCGAATGTTTTAAAATATCTGTAGGAATAAAACAGGTGTAGGTAAGTAGGTACTTAGGTACTATTTATTGTATGGTTTTTATCTACTAAGAAAATTACAATGATTTATTCGTTGTATTTACAAAATATACAAAATACACATTAAACAATTGAGCTATCTGTAGACCGTGCGAACGATCTAGAGATAGCTTAACTTATCTTTTTCCATTTATCTTACTTTTGTTGTGCACAGGTAGACTCCGTGAAGCACAAGTCGTGGCAGGCGCAGATCCGTGGCCACAAGCAGTGGCAACTGGCGCCACCACCAGAATGCCTATATTACTGCAAATGGATCACGTTCACCGTTGCTCCGGGCGAGATGCGTGAGTTTTATTAGCAGTATTACCTACATTTTAAGGATGGAAGCCATTTTATTTTTGTAAATTTTGTTTCTAAGGTCAAATAGCAACCCGCTGGACTTTAGTGACCCTGACATATTCAGTACCCCAAGTATGACTTGTGTTTACCATATTTGGTTTTTCGTTTTTGTTTCATGTTCATTGCGGGTTTTGTATGAAGACGCGATAGAGATACCGATACGGAACTTTATGTTCTACTACTAATTTTCATCATACTTGCAACATAAAGTTCCGTATCGGTATCTCTATCGCGTCTTCATGCAAAACCCGCAATGAACACGAAACAAGAACGAAAAACTAAAAACCAAATATGGTAAACACAACTCATACTTGGGGTACTGGTCCTGAGCGATGTGGGTTATTTGGGCATGTGCCAAACCTACTTGCTACTTTTGATTACCCCTCTTAAAAAATCAAAAATCTCAGTAGGTAGGTACTTAGCATTTAGAGATCTAGAGATCTCATTTGCAGTAATAAGAAAACACTTTTTTAGGGTTAGTTCGCCTTTGTTACTTTCATATTTTGTGATCGTTTCTGTATACAATAAAGAATTTAAGATTAAGAGATCTGAGGGGATATATCTACCGTGCCTAGGCTATTTCATTTTTTTATTTCCCGAGCAATATACGAATTAGAGCGAGAATAGGTACTTTTACATCAGTGTTGGTAAAGGCTCGTCTACACCTGCTAAGAAAAGAAAATTCATTATCATTCTACGGGTGTCAGCCCCTTAAATAACAGTTAAACTATTGTTTCCAGTTATAGTGGACACTAACCGCTGGTACCACAAGACGACTGTCCTCCCTGGCGACATCAGCATCACTATTGGCGCTGAATACGACTAACTTCATGAATATCTCATTTATAAGGATTCAGCAGCTTGTAATGCCGTGTCTCTGACTACCTCTCTTAGGCCCAGTTTCACCATGCTCTGTTAGTTACTAATCAAGGATTAACAGGCCGTTAAATCTAACCTTAGCTGTCAAACGCGTACATTTTGACATATTTAACGGCCCTTTAATCCTTTGTTAATCTAACAGAGCATGGTGAAACCGGCCCTTAAGAATTTGGAGTACAAGTTAACGGATACCTGGCTTGCAACTTGTAATGACTACAAAGGTACACACAGAATAAGTATTAGTTTCTCTATGTACAATGGTATGTGTTTGGAAGTACCTCTTTAATTGTATGTTGTCTTAAGCCACCATCACATTTTTGATCCAAGTTTTAAACTTATATGCCTGTTTATAAGTTAAACTTTAAGTTATATGTATACCTATTTAAAAATCTTATCTGCAAACTACAGTTGCAATTTCTTTGATCAGGAGAAAAACGCGACATCTAAGAAATGAAATATTGTTAATCTACTTTTCTCAATGGCTGTAACAAAAATATAAGCAACTAGCGGCCTGTCCCAGCTTCGCATGGGTGGTCATAAATTTTTTAAACATTTTAGGATAAACTTAGACCGTGTGGGTTCGAGCCTCGCGTCTACTTATTTCATACATTTGCACGCGCTTCTCCTTGAGAGAGTGAAATCGCAACCCGCGCGTGACCCGTGGACCCGTTAACATTTTTAATTTCGTCATATCTTTTGAATGGAATGTCCGATTCGAAAAATTTAAGAAGTAATCGATAGGTATTGAAACCGTCTTAATTATGAAATGATTTATTTGGATAAGGATTAATACCAAGGTACAAGTAAAGACCCTTTTCTAGCGGAGGCATTTCAATTAATTTTTTATAATAAAATAACACTTATTGTGACATAACTATAATAGTTAGACATATGCTATCGCGACATTTTTTGTAGATGATGACGTTTTCTACAAAATCGTAGTACATTATTTTGTTCTATCTTCAATAGTTTTCGCAGCGCACGCGATGTAAGGTTTTTGTTTTTCACCTTGGGTTACATTATTGAAGTTTTAGTAAGGATCCCTGATTTTTTTGAAAATATAATATAGCCTATGTTACTCAGGGATAATGTAGCATTCTAATGGTGAAAGAATTTTTGAAATCGGACCAGTAGTTTTTGAGCCTATTCGTTACATACAAAAATACAAATGTTACCTCTTTATAATATTAGTGTAGATTAATTTAATTTTTATGTTTACGCGCAGACATCGTAGTTGTAGTTGTAGGCTAAATACTTATAATGATAACAATCACTAGATATAGTTGTCGTGTGTATTTATTATTTAAATAAAACAAACAGTAACATGCTACGAAAATCCTTTATTCACCACCACACCTACACTACGCACTGAACAGGTGAATTCAACAATTTATTGGAATGAAGCGAAGGCTACAAAACAAGCACTTTTGATTATAATAAGCGCTTTACAATTATTAGAATTTCTCAAAAAGTTATTTTTTTTTTGTAATTTCAACCATTTTAGTTTTAACAAGATATTCGATTATTTAAAATTCATAACATGAAAGAACTTTCTAGTTGTACTAACTTTTTAACGAATGTTTCTTAGCCTTACACACACTATTTTTTTTATAACATTAGAGAGAGCCTTAAATAAAGTTGAATCTTTAATAAATACTATTTGAATTGATACAAAATTAAGTACATCATTTAAAAGGTTTTCAAGAATAAAGGGTTGTTTCACATATTACCTTATAAAAATTAATTCGACAAACACAAATTTGGACTAAAAAAATATAAAACAATGTAATGAGTACCCTATGTTCTCGCTATGTCTATTTCTAAAATGGAAGCTTTGTGTATATATTTTTTAAAATATTACAGAAGGTTAAATATTTTAAAGATGTAAATACATTTATATATGAGAAACTTAGCAGCAAATAGTTTAATAATAAATCTTAATTTAATTAATAAATTATGTTACATATTTGTGAAATTCAAACTAACTGAGTTATTTCTGGAGTTAAAAGTTAAATTATATATACAAATAATATTACGTGTTAACCATTTTGCTGCCTATTTAATTATTTTTATATAACATCAAAAGCTTATTATTATAATGCATATCGAATTGCGATCCGGGTACTTGATTACATTTCACACTCGACAAATCACATCTATGACGAAAACCAATGCTAACACTTATGTAGAGCATATTTATTGTATTATTCCAATACCGAAGGTTACTTTGATTATAATTGTGCCATAGTTCAATGAATTTTTTTATACAAACAGTATAAAAAAAGAACATAGAATGTGCCCTCATGTGTTTTTTAGCGAGATGGCAATTTAGTCGATATTGATACCTCAATATGTGCTAATGTTTCTAGCTAATCTATATTTTCAACGCAAGAACGATTCTTATTAGTACCACATTAGGGCTGATAGTCATAATAGCTGTAGTGATAAATCCTATCTTTTATATTTTAATCTCAAAGTTTCTTATACCTTAGGATAGTGACATAATCTTAGAATGTTTATTTAGTCTCGAAGTCGCAAAACGGTTCTTATGAACCTCAGCATAAGGTTGTAAGTCATAGATGTAGATAGTCAGCTTACTCTTCGCTCTGCCCGGCCGAGTCCAGGATGATCTCGAAGGAGAACGGCTGGAACAGGTAGCCCTCACCTTTGTAGAACTTGCTCTGGAACTCCACCCTGAAATGGAAAGCAAAGTTTAAAATGTGATACGAAATATCGAAGAATCTTATTTAAAAATCTGTCACTTGTTGAATACCAATTACAGCAAATTCCCTCAGTGCCAAATATTATATTTGGCCTGCTGTTTGAATTTATATGAGAATAGACCCTTCCTGCCTGTAGTTTATTTTCAATTTTTATGAGAACTTACAGAAAGGTCAAATGATTGAATGAAAAAAGATCCATGTTTGCTGAAGGCTAATTAAAAGTTTCCATAAATTGTATAGAAGAAACAGTTAAGTAGATATCAGTACCTACAAGAACAATAGTTAAATCGTATTTAAAATATCTATATCAACATCTGCCAACCAAATTGTTGAACAAGTTGTTTGTTCTGATCACAAGAGATACAAGAGTATGAGCTTTTACTCTTGTGGTTATAAAGACAGAAGTAAGGTTATGTTCTCACCAGTGCAGACGCAGGGTGTGCAGGAAGGCAGAGAGTCCTTCCATCAGCACCAGGATGGACACCGAGATGGCAGCCCAGCCGGCGAACACGAAGTAAAGGAAGATGCCGCCTTGGAAGCCAGTTGACATCAGACCTATGAACACACGGTTATAAACTGCTTGGTCCTCTCAAACAGTGACGGAAAACATCGTGAGGGAACCCGTTGGTATTCCAGCAGCGGCGTCGGTCTTATGAGCTGTCACGTATGGAATACCAACCACTGCAACCTGTGGGTTTGTACACACGGATAAGAATCAAGCTATACAATGCTCGCTTTTATGTCCTTGTCGAAAGCGTTATTTTGTTTAAACTGTGTGTAGCTCGATCTGCATCTGCGGGTACCAAATGTAATATTCGGACGTACCCCTGACTACCCCTCCTAGACATCCTCAAAGAAAAGATACATACAACTCTCTATGGATCACCACGACAAATAAGGTTAGATCTCACGTTTTCATCAACGGGTATGTAAGAAATTTAAGGCTCGGCGGGGGTCTCCTTTGGACCTCCTCAAATAATCTTCAGCAGGCATTCGTTACTAAGAGATCTAATGTGATATCTACCGTGCCTCGAGATCAAAGTCGTAAAGCTTTTATTTGATTAGATACATAATATGTAATGTTGAGTGACCTTTCCGGAGCAGCATGTTCCAGGCGACCTCCGCGAGCTGCGCGTGCGCCAGCGACAGCGCCCACAGGCGCAGGTACGACGCCGTGTGCGACACCGAGCCCAGCACGTACTCGATGGTGTGGATGCCCTGCGAGTGGAAAAGCTAATGTTATTACACTGCTCGACATTTTCCCAGCAGCGCCTTCAAGCCTTATTTAACAGTACCTAACTATAAAAAGGAGGCTACGAGTTATTCCAGCAGGGCTATTTGAGAACGTTTGGAAAGCGTTTTTCTGATGGTATCGGGCTTTTGTAAATATATAGAAAACAAGATGCGCCCACGGCTTTGCTCGAATATTAGTAGTGATTGCCATAATCGATATTTTAGGCGTATTCCCTTTGCGTTCGTTCAGGTTTCCTATCCCGTTCCTAGTAATTTTTTTGGAATAGCATCCAAAAGTTTCTTTTTTTCCTCTTTCTTGGGAAATAATATGAGAAATTATTCCAAACCCTGGTAAAATTAAAATGTAAACTTCTGGATGACCGAAAAATCAAAATAAAAGTAGGGTATTCAAGGTGTTCCAATGCTTGTACTTAAAACTTCAGGGAGCAAAAGTACCCATCAATATGAATAACTCTTTCTAAGGAACCCACACTGTGAACGCGAATAAAAAAACAGCTGTACGTATGAACGTTTTAGTAGTGTTGGTTCCTTAGAAAAAGTTATTCATATTGATGAGTACTTTAGCCCCTTGACCTTGTATTTGTTCTAAGTTTAACCCCAATCGGTTCAGTGGGTAAGGCGTGATTGAGCAACATACTTCCAGTCATAGAAGTGTGATATTAATTCTTTATTGCTAAATTTTGAGTTTAAAAGTCAGGGATAAGAAAGAAAAAAAATACATTTATTTGACATACACACAAACAAGTAAGGAGTAGGATATGATATTAGTCGGATAACATATTATTGTGAGAATTAAGACAGTGACCCTTCCATGTAAGTTTGTTTATATGATCTTACCTCGTGGAGACTTACATAAGTAGCTACATATTAAGTAGGGAGTAGAATAGGATATTAGACTAGTTGGTTAATATAATGTTACCTGGTGGATGAAGACTTCCGAGATCTCCTCGTCATGCGGCGCCGCGGCCGGCACCACGGCTCCGTTCGCGGTTCCGTTCTCCGCCGCGCCCTCCACGGGCTGGTGGCCTTGACGCTGTTAACATGAAAAATAAAATTTGACAAAAAAAAAGTATTTTTTTATCATTTAACAATTTTTTTACTTTTTTTTTTACTTTAACTAACAACTGATGATGATGATGTCCTCCGAGACTTATACGTCAATGGCAAGCTTTACTACAAAGCTAAATTAAATTAACTATTATTATATGAGAGCGAATATGACTTGCAATACAAAATTTGTTTTAAAAGTGATTTTTTGCCGTTTTTATAGATAATGGGTACGGAACCCTTCGTGTGCGAGTCCGACTCGTTCTTGGCCGGTTTTATTTTTTTCGGTCTCTTTTTCGTCACTATTGTTTTTTTATGTTTTTGTGACGAAAGTAAATAATATAATAATACTTACGCTATAGAAATCTCATTTTTGTAAACAAGTACATATTACAAACTAGCCTAGATGATAAACACTGACGCTACTTACTTCCAACTATCCAAAATGAACGCAAAACATCATTAATAGATTAGATTTTTACGTACTTAATAATATAAAGGGAATTCGAAAGTACACAGTTGATATTCATCATATAATTCTGCTTTCTAGGAAAATTAAATTCTAAAGTACCTCTGACACCATCACCAACAGAATAAATAATATGCTTGTAAACATTCGACTGAAATAATGATAAAAAAGTCTATTTCAATTTGAGAAGTAAGTCTACTTTACAATTTGAGAAGTAAGTACAATTTGGTGAGTAAAATAATTTGTATTTTTTAATGGAGAATTATGGTGAATGAAATAGAAATGGAAAAAAAACATGTACTCACAGCGCGTTGCTTCTGTTCCTTCATGATGAAGTAAGGTTTGCCGAACAACATAACAGGTACACACATCAGGGACAAAATCACGAACAGCTGGAACAAACACAAATTGTTTTTAATACTATGATATGATTAATAATAATATCATTTATTTGGAGCAGCTGTGGTCTAGTAGTAGTTTGATCGTGGGTTCGTTTTCCGTGGTGCGACAATTGGATTTGTCTTTTCGTAAAAATATTTGCAGTCTTAATTTTTTCTATTTTTCTCTCAAACGGTGAAGGAAAATAGTTGGAAACCAGTTATATTTCTTGCAGCGGCAATGGGCTTGCAACCTGGACCTGTTTATGGAATACCAATTACTGCAAAATGTAGGTATGCGCCAAATGTCATATTTCTGCATAACTTAGAACATCATCATAGAATGTTGAGTTGGTACTAGGTACTAAGAGATCTGACGGGATTTACCGTGCCTGGGCTGTTTTTTTTTATACTACCAAGTAAGCAAACAAGCGTACGGCCCACCTGATGGCAAGCGGTTACCGTAGCCTATGGACGTTTGCAACACCAGAAGTGTCACACGCGCGTTTCTTTAAATATTTTAGAACGCCTTTTTTGAAGAACCCCATGCTGTATTGTCCAGGGAAAACATCCGCAGTTTCTGTTTACCTGATGATCATTTTATTCAATAAAACCCGATCACTTTGATTTATCTACCATGTACCTGTGCAACATCTACAT
This sequence comes from Chloroclysta siterata, assembly GCA_932294275.1. Taxonomy (NCBI): domain Eukaryota; kingdom Metazoa; phylum Arthropoda; class Insecta; order Lepidoptera; family Geometridae; genus Chloroclysta; species Chloroclysta siterata. The sequence continues at coordinate 9,647,641 of OW028595.1, forward strand.
GTTCACAACGCTTTAAGACGTCACAAAGTGGTCCTAGTGATTCAATCGGATACATCTACATGTAGGTATTTGTTCACATAGCTTTAAGACGTTTCAAAGTGATCCTTGTGATTCAATTGAATAAATAACTTGAGGTAAATTATTTTATAACAGAACACTCCACACTTATAAATTTTTAAATATTTATCGGCTGAAGGTCTCGGCAGAACAACAGCGCCTATCTACTAAAATAGTGGTGAGGCATACGCTGAGTCGAGACCCTTTTGCTGCTGCAGCACACAAACACCTACATACCAACAAAGTACTGTAATATCTGTACCCCAAGTATGAGTTTTGGTTACCATATTTGGTTTTTCGTTTTACGTTTTTGTTCCGTGTTCATTGCGGGTTTTGTATGAAGACGCGATAGAGATACACGCGATAAACCCGCAATGAACACGGAACAAAAACGTAAAACGAAAAACCAAATATGGTAACCAAAACTCATACTTGGGGTACTGTTAAGCCATTTCCTTTCTTTTATTGCTTTGTATGTGTATGTGTGTTTTTTTACTAAATAAATGTGTGTCTATGTGTATGTGTAGGTACCTTCTGTATGCCCTTCTGTCCGGCGTACATGACGGGGTCGCACACGGCGCGTGCGTTCTCGTCCTCCTTGAACAGCATCATGTTGATGAACGTGATCAAGATAGAGGGCGCGCAGTACGCACTCGTCTTTACGATCTCTGCAACAAGATTTAAATATGATTTATTACTTTTATAATGGTAACAATACTTAAGAAAATGGTTTTTTATAATATTCCCAAAGTTATTATCCACGAGGACCGGAAGCTAATTACGATAAATGTCTTAAAATACAAAATAATAAGCCGCTAAACATAAAAATACAGCGAACTGTCAGACAATGGAAATTCATTGGCATGATCGCGAAAGTTTATAAAAACGAATAGAAATGAGATTATGGCTAATTCTACTGGGTTTGGTAAACGTGTTTAGTTCGTCAAGCAAGTATTTCTTTCATAATCTCTGACTAACGCTATCAGCCGGATACAAATATTTACATCTTTGTTTTTTACGAGTCGTTTTTAAAATGAAACTAACTGTACGGAAATAATTTCATCTGACGGATAAACCTGCTCGTACAAGTGGCACAGATCATACTTGCTTAAAAATATTAAATGCAAAAAAAATATGTTTTAGATGGACCTCAAAATCAAGTCAGCCTAATCTATAGAAAAAATAATAGTAATGATATTTACCGGCATCCTGGCTGCCGAAGTGGCCCACAGTGGGTCCGTAGCTGGTCCACTTGATGAACATGAGAAGAACCATGTAGAAGAACAGAAGCGTCAGGAACACTATCTGAGGGATGAACTCTACGTAGATGCTGATGCGACGCTTGAAGTACCTAATAAACGAATAATAAATAAATCAATATGAGTAGACTTTCCACACAGCACTATCTAGCCCAGAACTTTATTTTTTAAGATACATACATAATTATATACATTTTATGGACGAAAGTGGCTAGCTACCCACAACACAGGTTCTCCTGGGAGCTAGCGTACTTGCGCATTTTGTTTTCTGTACCGACGCTAATTGTAATACTTAAATTAAGTACCTACTAGTATTTTATTGTATCAGCACTTTTTAATTTAATTGCTTCATGTAAAATATATAACACCTAGACATAGAACAAACACCTATGTTCATTACACAAATGTTTGTAATCTGTAGGGCGTAGAAGCCAGATTTGCAAGCAATTTTTTTATTATTATTAATAACCAGCTGGTGCCCGCGACTTCGTCTGCGCAGGATTAGTATTTCGAATAGCTTATATTAGCGTGGCGTAGTACATATGTGTAACTCTATCGGTTTTGGCAGCGCACGCCAGAATAGCTCGCAGATTTTTCCTACTTACTTGACACTTATCGTCATATTTTGGACAATTCACACAATATCTTTATAAATTGTAGCCTATGTGTTATTCTGATGTATAAGCTATATTATTGTAAAGTTTCATTAAAATCCATTTAGAATTTTTTACGTGAAAGAGTAACAAACATCCTTCCATCCATCCATACTTACAAACTTTCGCATTTATAATATTAGTAGGATCTAATTTCAGTCTATCACTGCATGTAGACTTATGATACTTAAATCTGAGGGAATATCTACCATGCCTAGGGATTAAAGTCGTTATTTATTTCTTGTTAACTTACACATGGTTCCACAGCGACAGAGAGACTCCGAACAGCATGTGGAAAACGCCGATGATGATGGATATCTTCATCTTGTACGCGTTCATGAATATAATCTTGTTGGCTTCAGCAAGCTGTGGACGAAGAATTCGACATCAAATATACAAAAATAACTAATTGACTATTTTGTGTGTTTATTTTACCATCTCTGAGTAAGTAAACGCTACTGTAACTCTTATAAGTGCCTGTTTCACGTAACGCTATTCGTCAGATAAAAATATGTCCATCTTCATTTTAGACTTTTCAAAAACAAACTTGGTAGGAACCAAGCCGTAAGTTTGTTGCCTATTCTTCTTGCTTTGATCGCGTGGAACAGGCACCAAGATTTACAACGTTCCAAGACGTTTCAAAGTGATTCTTGTGATTTTACTGAATACCTTTAGACTTTGACTTTGGGAGGCTGAAAATAGATAAAATAATCTACAAAATATATAAAACTTGTATGAAACGAACCTGCCAAACAGGATCTATCCCGAATGGATAAGGCGTTTGCGTGTAGTCGTTGGAATCAGGATTCAACTGCAGCAGCTTAGTGCTGTTCAGCGTAGAAGCGTTGTAGTTCCCGCGCCACGCCGAGCCGAATATGTTCAGCGATTTGGAGAATATGTCGTTGTAGATCAAACCGGTGTACATTGAGAACAGACCCATTAGCAGGATTATGTAGCGTCCGCCGAAGAATATCGTCCAGATCTGGGGAAAATTATCATTATATACATTCAACATTTTCAGTATAATATTTATTTATTTAACACTTTATTGCACAATTAATGATATGATTATGAGTTTTTACCTTCAGAAATTAATGTCCACAGTGCCTCAAACGGTGAAAGAAAACATCGTGAGGAAACGTGGTAGAACCTAAAAAGTTCTAAAACATAACATGTGACAAGTGCTCAAAAGGAGCCTCTTTGAGGCGCACTTTTAATACTTTCTTCACACTGTTCCGAAAAAACTCGTGTGTTAGTATAATCTTAATCAGTTGTTAATACTTTAGATATTACCTCGCTGTCGATCTTCTTAGCTTGCAGCGGCTTCTCCTTGTAGCACATCCAGAAGCCAAAGGCGGCCATGAGCGCGCCGTGGCCCAGGTCTCCGAACATCACCGCGAACAGGAACGGGAATGTTATTATTGTGTACGGAGCTGGAACAATACAAATACAAATTCATTTATTTACCAAATAATCTTACCTAAGCGTTTATACATCGGTTACCGTTGGTACCTGTACTAGGACAAGCCTGTGTCGCGGGAGGCCAAATACAATATAATAACGATGACTAATTAAGAACCACAAAAAATTATACAGTAGCAGAACAAAAAACAATAACATGCTGTTTTATAACAGGCTGAATTATTATTCCCTTATTCATATTCCTTGCCATTTTATAGCGCCTCTATACAGTATACTTGTCACTGTCACTGTCATGCCAACGAAAAGAGACAGCAACAGACTTATCGGTCGGATAAGCTAATGGAGCGCTCAGCGACCAAAACCAGTACTCTCAAACGGTGAAGGAAAACATCATGAGGAAATCGGCATGTCGTAGAAACTAAAAAGTTCTATAACATGTGTCAAGTGCTTGAAAAAGCCTCTTGAGGCGCTCTTAAAAATTCTTTCACCACACTGTTTTGAAAGAAACTAGTGAGACGACAAGAGAGAAGAGCGACCAATATGAATAAGACCATAATTCAATAAGATCTGCACTGACCAAAGAAAAAGGACATTGATTAACTGAAATTGAAATTTCACTTATGCCGCTGTGCTGAATGTACTATAGAATTTGAGGGCTTGCCATAATTATTATATTTTTAACCACGAAAAAACGGAGGAGATTTTTAATTCGACACGTTTATTTTTATCATAGTATTTTTTTAAATTTCACTATCATGTTCATGACATAATATTGAATATTTCACAGGAATTTTACGCGTGGTATTTATGTACCCAAAAAATAAAATAAATACACGATAAATACCCGTAAAATATTCAATATATTTAATCGTCAGTCAAGTTGTTTTTTTTTTCGCTTCTCTCGGAGCAGGCTAAGACCATACCACCTAGTTTTACGTTTTGTTTTTTTTTCCCTTTATTTAGTTTTGCAGTTTTTGTCCTGCGTATTTTTTTTATTTAGAGTTCATTTCAATTACTAATACACTGAATGACAGTCAGATTGAATAAAGAGATGGCGGGACAATCTCGATTGCCATTTAAAAAGCTCGATTTGGATTGGATTTTGTTTTCAGGCAACACAGTGGATAAACTTAAATAAAATACAGGCCTATTAACTTATTAGATGTCAACCGTACCTGGGTTAACTTCCCGATAGGTGGCGACACCGTACGCGTAGATAAGGTTCTGGAAGGCGGATGTGAACTTGTTGGTGCGGTTGTATGTGGGCGGGTCCTCCGCCGTCTCCATGCGGTTAAGGATAGGTGGCACCGAGCTGCCACTGCGCTCCTGAGAATTCAAATAAAATCATTTTTATTTATCATATTTGTTTTTTTTATACATCGCGCTGTATAAAAATGCTTTGTGATAGAACAAGCTGATGGCCCACCCGATGTTAAGTGGTAAGTCACGCACAATAGGGACGTGCCCTACGATGCACTGCCCTACGCCCATCAACTTGAGGCATACAGAATCTGTATTACAGATGCCTCATGTGACAAAATGAAACAAATGTTACATTCCAACTCACGGGTTCCTTCCCCGTGATGACAGATTTTGTGACACAAAATAAACTTTATATGGTAATTACTAGTTGGCGCGATTAGTAGTGATTCCCGGTAAATTTTCGGGATAAAAAGTAACATACTGTTATGATATAATCCAGGTTACGAACTACACTTGTTCTAAGTTCACTTAATCGGTTGAGTGATAGTTTGGGACATTAAAAAAATATTTTGAGTATGTATTATTCGGATAACTGACCGTTCCCCTTCGCAGCGCCAGCTGGATGGTCTCCATGTCCAGCGCCGGCACCCAGCACTCGGCGATGAGGCACTTCTGCGTGACGTCCAGGTTGAACAGGTTCAGCGTGTGGTAGATGGCCTTGATCTTGCGCACCTTCACGAACCAGTTCTTGATGTTCTTGGCGGCCGCCACCAGCACGCGGTGCCGGTGGTCCTGCGTCTGCCCGAGCACCTGGAAACGGAACATCATTACAACAAGGAATGAAAAAAAATGAAGTTGGACACCACAACACACGTATACAAACACATGTTTCTCGAGCTTCAAAGGTTTGCTGGAAGAAACTCTTGTGAGGGTTAAGTTCGCCTTTGTACCCTTTTTTGTAGCTGTTTACTATTGAATTATATTGTGTGCAATTAATAATTAAGACTTTGGACAACTTACAGGTATGCGCTTGACCAAAATCTCACCTGATGTTAAGCGTTGATGCGGTCAACAGTAACACGCATTTAGAAAGCATTTGGACTTGACATTCCCGCTCAGTACTTTAGACTGCCTTTAGTGAACCAGCGTTCTGCGCGGCCACTACTTGGATGGGTGACCGCTAGTGGCATTTACATGAGGGTGGATAAAGCTGTTAGTCTCGGCTCGACTCTTAAAAGTCGCTAAGCGATCACGGAGGCCTTGGGGTCACCTAGGCCGCAACATATCAACTCCAGTCTTAAAATCCTTTCACCACACTGTTTCGAAAGAACTATAGTCGCGTTAAAAACTCGCTGCAAACTCGGTCATAAATCATCTTAACACTAGTGTTGAGAGGACTCGGCGCGGGCGCATGCACGTTATCGATAAAAAGAATGACTCAGCGATATCAGCGAGAGCGCCCGGTGGTTGCGCGGTCGGAGAGGTCATTATCGGTAGTCGGTATGAATGTATCGATAGTTCTTATCGACTCCAATAATGCACATCTCTGCGCTTAAACAAAAGGATCGTGCTGCTCTCCTAAGTGCGAGAGAGAGAGCAATATTGCAGTCTCGTTCCGATAATTTATGACCGATAAATTATGAATGATAATTAACGCGACTATAGTAACATGACAAGAAGAAGAACTCCAGTTTTCACAATTAGATGCCGATTTCCGCAGGTTTTATGTATAATTGAACCCGTGCAAAAATGCAAAACGAATTTGCAAGGCCGAAACAACATAGCAATAAGTTAAAGATGTATTATGTTCATTCAATATTGTAATTTAACATTTGTACCATATTTTCAAACGTGTAGATGCAAAGCTGCGTGGCAAAACTGCAAAATGTGTAGCTGTGACCAATGTACATTTAAATATGGGTACAGTTAACATCAAAAGTATGTTGAACGCACATAATAAGAGGCGAAAAATTAAAGGCGATGACAACTAGGCTAGTGTACCTCGCTCGCATATTGCAAAAGTTATAAAATCACTGAACATATTTATGAAAAATTACAATGTGGATTGTGATTTTACATTTTCAGGCCAGCAAAAATATCATTTTGATCCAAGCAAGTGTTAACTTTGAAAATGTTGATATATGCGAGCGAGGGTCACATTGTACATGTATATTATAAGAGATGTAATTGAAAATTCTAATAATTTTAAATTACATCGCCTATATATATGCAATTTAAAATTATTACAATGTTATAACAGTTGCCTATGCCACGCCGCAGACTTTTTTAAACTGCTGATGATGATGATGATGATGACGGTGAACTGACAATAGACCTAGCATTCTTTATACCTCATGTTTTATTAGTATAAATATTTACAGTGAAAATAGGAAAATCATAAAGATTTGGGAAGTGTTACCATCTTACCGCAAGCGACTGTACAAATACCTACTTAGTTGATGTATTAAAAAGAATGTCTAAGCAAATCATCTGCGCTTTTTTGACTTCGACAAGCAAAACCAATTGATTTGATTGTAAATTAACAGGAAAACAATATATTTGCATGTATTACATAATTGACACAGTTTTAAAACCGAACAGTCTTTTACAGACTGAATTCAAGACAGTCCAAAAGGATTATTTTTTTCTTATTTAATACTACTTGCTTAGGGAACTAGCAAATATCCCACCTGATGTTAAGTGGTAACCATCGCCTACAATAACAAAGAATTGAAAGCAAACGACTTGACAAAGCACAAGACACAAGGTAGCATTCCTAAATTGACATTTAGGATGGGAAGGCGAAGTTATTACCACTAATGCTGTTGTATCTTTAGCGCTTCGGGTCGAGTAAATGAAATTGTGCATTAAAATCCGGGTAGCTATTGTATGCGCTGGTTAAACGTACCAGGAGATACACTAATAGTTGGGTAGGTTGACCCACGCACTAGAATAGTAACAGATTACGGTCAAACTAATATCACTATAGATATCATCGCATCCTTCAGCTAACTATGCACGACCACACTGTAGCACATTGCGGCTGAGATATAACTTGTTTAAGGAGCCGGATTAGTATGAAATGCGTTCAGATGCGTACGTGTGCGAACACATTGCATCTGGACGTCAACTCTCTCTCCCTATTGAATCTCGCGATTCTGGTAACGTCATTTACATTATTACACTTCTAAAAGAATTATATCACAACTAAACGTATACGAAAATGTTGTTAGGTTGTCAGTCTTGTTAGGATTAAGCTCGTTTTTGTACATGTTGTTATACCTTTTCTATTTCCTATGAATTGAGTGTATTAAAGAATTAACTTGATTGGAATCGCGTGATGGGCCCGACCTATTCTTCCAATGTTATGGTGACAGATGCTGTGCTGATAATTGCGATGATGGAGTTATATAACCCTATGGTGTAGAGAACATCGCTATGGAGAACGAGGTTAGACATGTTCCAATTAATGAGTACTCTGAGGAATTAATGGTTTTAGCTAAAGATCAAAAATATTTAACTATAGTATGAGTATGGTGACGAACCGGAAGAAATACAGTTGGACTGCCTCCCACCGGATAGACTTAACTAGTCTCTTCTCTTGTCGTGTCACTAGTTTCTTTCGAAACAGTGTGGTGAAAGGATTTTAAGTTTAAGTGCGCCTCAAGAGGCTCCTTTCAAGCACTTGACACATGTTATAGAACTTTTTAGGTTCTGCGACATGCCGGTTTCCTCACGATGTTTTCCTTCACTGTTTGAGAGTACTGGCATGGTGCACATACATTTTTGAACTGAAAAACTCATTGGAGCACGACTGGTTTCGAACCCACGACCTTAGGTTCGGAAGGCGGGGCCGCTACCACTTGACCACCAGTGCTCTCGTCTGCTACTCTCTAACTACTCTGTGCGAATATCGCGAGAAGATATACATATATACAGATAGTACAAGGAACAGAGTTGGAATATCTCTTTAGAAAAAATTTTGGATAGTCTTTTCCAGCAGTAGACTTCCACAGGTCGATAGTGATGATGGTGTCATTGTTATTGTAAACTTACCGTGTTGAGATCTTCGATCCTGGTCATCACTCCCATGGCCATCTCGCGACGGTCTGCGGCAGACTCGGGGCATGGGTACAGGGTTGCGCGGAACCCTTCGCAGATCTTTTTGACGCGGGTCTTGAGCTGGTCTCCTTGGAAGAAGATGATGAAGACGGACTTGTAGACTTGGTCCGACTGGAATAAGGTAGAAACTGTTAAGCTGTAGATATTGTTGGCGTTGCGAGCAAGGAAAAGATAAAAATGGCTAAACTGGTATACTCAACAAATGTCTTTCTATTTTCTACCTTCTGCCGCGGCTTCACTCCTAATGATTGAAGCATTCAAATCTAGTCTTTGCGATATGATACACTATCATCATAAATCTAAGCTTCTGCATGAATTTATGTGAAATTATACTTACTGAAGAAGGGTCTTCAAGAGGAGTGTCGATCTCAGACTGCCGCAAGAACACATTTCCGCGACAAGCGCGCCACAGCATCCTCTCGAACGCTGGGATTCTCTCTCGGAGGATCACACCAGCCACGAAACTATGGAACAGCTCGTTAGCGGGGGCGATGGCGTTGTTTTATATCGTGAAGTGGAAGGAGGAGCTTTATAAGTTTCAGTCAAAACGTACCATGAAACAGGTATGAGAGGTAATGAGAGCGCCAAAGGAAACCTCATCGAGTCGTCCGATTCTTCTACATTAAGTCAGAAAGTATCATGTGCTCACTGAACTAACGTAAGAGGTAGTATGAATCTGGAGCATGCTGATCTAATCGAGATTGATAACCGCATGCACATTCAAGGGGTTGAGTTCTGTTTGTTTATAACACAGTTTCATTTTGACTGCAACTCGTTATAAACTTAATACTCAAATTTTAAATCCTCCTTCCACTTCGATGTAGATTTGTAGAGTTCTGGTGGCCATTTCAAGATACTAGACAAACTACGAATGTACGATAGTAGCGCAATTGGTTTTGGAAATTATGTGCCTAAATCTCAATGTTGCTATGTCAAAACACTCGTAGTTTGTAGCATCCTTGAAACAAGACTCTTGCAGCCGACACGCAGAAATAAAACAAGGACTGACTGAATAATGTATTGATTGTATACCGATGTCATTTTTCTCACAGATTGAGATATTATTTCCGGTTTATCGATAGCCATTGTCTTACTTCGCAGAACTCTCGAAAACGATAAGACAATAATGGGAAATGATCACAAGAGGTTTGATATTGTACACTGAAACAAGCAGAGTGTGCCAATAAAAGAAAAAATACATTATTGGCATACAACTGTTGCTATAAATATGAATTAGATAGTGGAGACATTGATATAAATAACCCCTCCCTAGGAACACTTCCGGTGATCTGCCTTTAGATTTAGAGACGTAGATTTCCAGTTTCACGCTTATTACACCCTTCGCCTATTTGATCGAGTGAGCGAAGCGAACGAAGATTCTAGTTTCAACTTGGGCGATTTGGCATTTTATGTATGTATGTATGTATGTATGTATGTATGTATGTATGTATGTTTGTCTGGCCATAACTTTCGAACCGTTGATCCGATCTGCATGAAATTTGATAAGACGACAGCTTGTACTTGAGAAATTTACTGGTAAGTATATGAGTAAAATCGGATAAAGGGTTTTTAAGATATGGGGTTTTTTAAGGGGGCAAAAATAAAAAAAGTGACTCAAAAAAATCAAGTTACATGTCACATGAAAGGGCTTTGTTTGGACATTCCAAAACAATTTTTACTTTTTTTCTGGGACGCTCGGTTTTTGAGATACAACAAAAAAGTTAAATTAAGATAACCAGCGACCCAAGAGCTCCCATCTCTAAGAGTTTCGTTGGCATCAAGGTTTTTCTACTGGTCGGCCAATTACTTTGCTTTTTCTTATTTTTTTTTCTTGAAATAAATTAAGGAGGTACTCAGTTCTCATAAAATGGTGACAACGACCAGGTCTGATGATGGAGCCAAGGTCTGTTCAACGGAACTCTTCAATAAATAGGCCAATAGAGTTGAAACTTGGTTACCGTACCAAGTTAGTAGGCGGTAGTCAGAAAGAAGTCCAAACATAATGTTTGGACTTGCCTTTGACTACCACCTACTCAAAGTTTTGGTGCGTTCGTCGGGTCGCATCACGAGATCTCAGTTCGGGGCGAACTACTAGTTATATTACAGAACAGCTGACTTCATTGTAAGTATACAGTGCATAATAGTGATATTGAATAGATAATAGTACGAACAATTCTGAATATATGTGCCATGTTGTATTCAAACGATTGCAAACGTAGTCATAATAGTTTTACAAATAAGACTTCAGTTAGACAAAGGTCACGCCGGCATTGTGTTACAAATCGGTAAATTCAAGGTTTTCAGAACATATAGCTAGTAGTGAAACTGGGCGCTAAAGAGAATTATGGAAACAGCCTCTGTTATTCTTAGGTATTTTCCAAACTGCAGAATAATTACTATAGTTACTATAGTAGGCAGGTATAGACGAGCAGGTCTTGCTGATACATATCTAATGTATCACAGTTTTGAATTTGGGTCTTAGTTCCTAGATCACTTTTAAGGCAAGATGTCGCGAATAAATAACCATCCAGTGACATTCGTACGCATACATCCATTTACATATACACATAATACGTAATGCAAATGCATGTGAAATAAAATGTCTATAAAGATTGACCTTCCTAAGTCAAAAAGTAGAGTGTGACGTCATTTACGCAGAGCAGATAGCAGGTACCTAAAATCATGACAAAGGCATTGTAAGAACACTTCACGTTATGTTAATGGGAAATCAAAGATTAGATTACTGTCTCATCACAAGCATAAGTTGCTATGTAACAAATGAGATATCAAAGAGTACACTACTTGTTTGAATGTTTCCGCTACTGATAAGTACTAGATACTCAGAGATATTGTGAGTGGTAAATTTTTATTCAAGACAATTACCATAAATACTCAGTCTTATTGATTTAAGATAAGGTGAAGTCTGAAGACGATTCTACAATAAAACGCGTATCGTATAAACTGGCCAAACGAGGAAAATCAAGGAGTTTGGTATAAGCGGGGGTTTCCTATAGTAGAATTCAGATAATTTGCTATGCTCTCAACATTAGCATGCAACAGTGGAGTATTCTTTGCACTGTCAAAACTACCAGTGAAGTCTTGGGCTATACTTAAACTCATTAGACCATGTTTATCTTTATAACGAGCGGGGTTTCCCAGTCATAAAAATGTGCAGTGCACTGAATCTTATAATTGCATGTGTTTTAGGAATACTGTCATAACTACCGGTGAAGTAATGTGGTGAAGCAACCATTAAGGCATGTTTATAAATGGATTTCACGGAAAGCCGTTGGAGTAAATTCACTGAATGGCAGATTCAGTTATATGTAACACAATAACATTTCTAAGGTATGCAAATAAGGAAAAAGAACCCCATAAGTTGCAAATGAATAACAAAATAAAATATTGTGTCCGTTTTCGGATGGGTCCCAGCTTAGTAAATGTTGAGCTACTAGCATAGGCTATCTACGAATAAGTTGTTTAAATATATTAGACCCAATCAAGGTTGTTCCTAAATTGGCAATCACTCACTGACAAGTTTCTCGTTTTGATAAAACCCATCTACGACAGTACAAAGTTTACAATATCCTGCTGTTATTACGTTGACATCACAGAGTATTCGCTTTTTGGTTTGTATTGTATTTGACTGTAGTTTACATAAAATATTTGTTATATATGGTATCATCATCAATAAATTATCACCTTCATTTCCAACGTTTAGTGAATTTGTGCGAATCACCTAGTTAGAAGTTAGAAATCCCGTTTTTATACTGTTTGTCTACCTTATTAGAGTTATCATTGCTCATTTCATTGTCCGCTTCGTTTTCTCGTTCATTTATGCTTGCGTCATGGGATGAATCAGGATATATGTATAAACCTATACCTATTCGTAATAATTATCAGTCGGGATTTTCCAGATAGTCGGTTTTTTCTACTTCGGCTTTTTATTTATTGTTTTCTTAATCTATTAGTATATTAATTAATATATAAGGTGAGTTATAGAGATTTTACACCATAATAATCATCAGCATGTTTTTACAACGAGAATTTTGCTCTTCTTATGTTATTGAATACTCTTTCTTGTATTTACAGGCTTCTTAGAAATAAAACACTAACCTGTAAATTTTATTACCTAATTATAAACTCCACTAGGAATTTGTATTGAAATCGTACCACCTGTCATCTCCGTAGTATTATAATTTATTCTGTGTTCCTTGTACTAAATAGCAAACATAATAATTATATCGTTCGTTTCATGCTATCACGTGAAATAAAATGACTAATGCGGTACACAGTTACACAAACGGTGACACGAATCGATTTTCTAGACATCTATTTCTATTTCCATAACAAAAATCAATATGAATTTTAAGAAGTTCTTTTGTTAGCTTTTAAAATGGGCATTCTATCAACTGGGAACTTGCGTTGCAAATTTGGTTGATGACTTTAACGCACAGAAATCTACTAATTAAGCCTATCTCGCATAAGAATCAGACGAGAACGTGAAATCCGACAGAACGTTAACCAAACTAAATTAAAAGTAAAAGTTATAAGATTAAAGTCTAATTTGCAATGACGAAAATCACGATTCTGCTGCCGTATTTGTTTTTAGTGATCTCGGCAAGCAAACTACCGGTTTCGTTTATAAGCCACCCGAAACTCTATTTTATGACTTCAACTTCAAGGTTACATATCGTATGTTCATTCCCATGATGTAATATGACGTCCGTCTCCTTGGCAGAATACCAAGCCGCTGTCTGGGGACTGTAGCTATTTAGATAATGTTCTGGAGTCTGTCTGGACGTAATGGTGATACATAAAACTCACGTGACCGTACAAATTCTATACGCTACGCAAACGAACGAGAAAAACATTTTAACTTTAAAGATATTCTGTTTTATCTTGCACTGTTATGCAAGAATGGTCTAAATGTAATGTTTAGAATTCCTTTTGACTACCCTTAAAAATAATAAATGTATCTTGTGTCCTAGGTAAGTTAAGTACCTACTAAGAAAATTGAGAGGATGACTACCGTGTCTGGAAATCACAACCATTTTATTATGTAACAGAAACTTAGGCTTAACTTTAAAGATTTATATCAATATCTCCACACAAATAAAAGATCCTTAAAGCTATGATACTTGGAAGCACAAAACAATATAGGTAAACAAATAATGCTTGATCATATATTTTGCAATACATTTTCTCAGCTCAATTTGTAGCTATGAAAATACAATTTTTCATCGTAAAGTATTGTTTTATGCCTCCAAAGCCACAACCTCGTGTCATTCATTTAAATGCCATCATAAAATGCAAAACATGGCAGAACATGAGCCAGCTATCATATCGACATAACACTATTATGTACATACATAAAATATTATAATTAAATCTTGCTCGGAGCAAAACTCTGTCAAGGCTCGAGATAGATTATAGGCCTAGACTTGTAAAAGGCTACGTTATTATAGGCACTATGATTATTATGTCATAATAATGTAATGAGTATTGACGTTGACTGTAGTGATCGGTGACCGTAATGACTGTATGGACATTATTGCATAATACTCTATACAGAAACTACACAAAACTTTAAAATCATCTGTTGAATAGGCACTTTATTCATATATCTATTTGGGATCTTTGTAGTATTTTATGATACAAAGTAATGGAACAAGCAACCTATGATGTTGAGCAGTTACGATTGGGTTGCCACTTATAGTACCTATAACTCAAAATGCATATATTCAGTTGAATCAAAAGGAAAACTTTGAAACATCTTAAGGCTTGGTGAATTGAGGTGTCAGTTCCACGCGATCAAGCCTAGAACAACTTACAACTATTGCGTTATCTCACAAGGAAAGTCCCCTATAGTCCCTAAGTTCCCATTACACTGCGTCCATCAACCCTCTTGCCTGTAATTCCACTTGTACCCATAACCTCATATAAATAAGTTCGATGCTAGTTGTAGTACTTATCCGAATGAAAAGAGCTATATTACTTTTTTATACTGCTTTTGCTGATAGAACAAGCAGATGGCCCAACTGATTGTAAATTGGTAACCATCACCTATAAAAAAGCAGTCACGCACGATACAATATCGTCCCCTACGATGCACTGCCCTGTGTCAATCAACTAGAGGCACACAAATGTTAAGCCTCATGTAGCCTGTAATTTCACCGGCCACCAAACCCTTCCCTAAAACAGCAACGCTGCTTGCGACAGAAACAGGCATGTTGGTAGTAATTCCCGAGACGAGCCCTCCACAAAGAGCTTTACTATATTACTACGCAGTTTCAAAAAATACGGGTATGAAATTGTGTAAATAAAAATGTGATAATGAAACGAGTTTTAAGAAAGTGGAGTGATGAAATAATTAATGTTCATTGCCATAAATTATCTAAAACAAACCTTACCCAATTTACAGATAACAAAGATATTTGAGACACACTCAACATTATAATCTGCTTCTTCCTTTAATTGTGGCTGTTCAGTGGCCGATAGGGTTTGCCACGAATTTTCCAATGTCAAGTTGTTATAGACTTAAAATAAAAAGGCGAAGCTCTGAGTATACCAAGGGAGACAAAGAAGGAAATCGAGGCCATTGCAATGTCAAAGTCAAATTGTAAAGGCATTTATTCAATGAAGTTTTTTTCAACGAGCATTACGTCTCACCACCGGTCTCCTTCGTGCTAAGGTCCAACTTAAACGTGACATTGGCGAAATTGCGTGCAGCACTGCAATGGCCATACATAAAGAATTAATTACAAGGACCCCTTTGATTGTAGGTATGTGCTTACAAATTACATATCATTAATGAATTCGTATAATGTCCTAGGAACCTTATATCTCCTAAGACCACTTCGAAAAATTGAAGGTGCATGCACCTCTAAATATCTCTTTACAAAATAGGTCCTGCTGTTCGAAATATTGAATTCACAGTGTTGGAGTAACAATGAATTGAATCTTAAGGCCCAAAACACATAACAACAGCGATGCGACTTCGTAAAAAAGATATGCGAGCGTGAAGGAAAAATCTGGAAAATATGGAACTCGCGTCTAAATCTATGGGATTTTTGCGAATAAAAACCATATCTTTGGCTTTTGTCTCTAATATCTTTCTTTTGTATTGTGCACTAAGAAGACAATCATAGAAGCAAAATAAAACGACCTAAAGTAAAGTACTTTTGTCTACCCTGTGCTTAAAGTTACTATACTATGAGGTTGTTTAAAATATTATTGCATCTAGTGATATCAAGGACAAAGAATCGAAAAGCCCGCATTGCAGATAAGAAGAATATTTTCGCATATTTAGAGTTCCGTACCCAAGAGGTGGCTGCCAACAAGATGTAATTACTGATGCTTCCGCGTCGAGCCACCCGTGGCCGCCCCGTCTATACCGGTTATACGGAACAGTTAGTGAGCGAACCCGACTCTCACTTGTCCGGTTAACTTTATGAATGATACACCTTTCTGTTTGGATAGCGTCAGGTGTCATATGATTTGCTAACAGATGCCATGAACTTGGACCACCGGTATTTTGCGACGCGGCAATGTGTTAGTCACGAGTGGGGTCGACGATCTCGCAACGGCACTGGTATCTGGGACTATTTATATTTATGCCTTGAATGGCCTGCTATCGATCTGACAAGTTAACTCGATCTGAAGCATGACGATTTCAAATAAAGACAACTTGAAACTTGAAGAGGATTGACCGTGAGAGATAGACGTAGACGACTAGAGGTACTACAGCGTCCTGTGAGTGAGGGGTATGAGTGAGAAGTTGCCCCTGACGCTGTATAAATATTCTACAATTCTCTGCATACTTTAATATAGGCACATTATCCACCTATTCATTTAAAACTTAAATAAATATTTAAGTGATGGATGATAGTAAATGTTGAAATAACTCAGAATGATAATACCCTTGCTACACATTAAATCACACGATCTGGGGCCTTATGCTCACTTCGACAGAGATTATCTCACGTTAGAGATGACGTCATTTCTCGTTCGATAACTATTTATCCCCATTCTCACTATCTAACTCCCCAATTTTCTCATACAAAGTTCATGCGAGACGCAAGGTCAACGAGTTATTGAACGAGATATGACGTCATCTCTAACGTGAGATAATCTCGGTCGAAGTGAGCATAAGGCCCCAGGGCCGGATTTAGAGGTCCAGAGGCCCCGGGGCAACAAAGGAGCGGAGGCCCCCCTCGCCCCAAATTATTTTCCATATAAAGTGAAAAAAAAAAATCTGTTGAGTTTTTCAATAAATAATTGATTGTGAAACCAAGTAGATTCTCTTATACAAAAACTGCTCGTAACTCTTTTTGGTGTTTCTGTTAATATTTTATTTTTCTCAACTATCAGCTCCACGACTATGTTCCTATTGGTGAACTGCTATTCTTTTCCTAAGGGCTATCATTATCCATGTCACATGGAAAATGAAAAGAATAGAGAAGCTGCAAGCAATGTACTGAAACCTGTCGAGTTATGTGCATGCACTCAAAAAATAAGAGACAAAAACAGAAGTGAATTGAGAAAAAAATATTTCAAAATTAAATTAGGAAACCTCAATTTACCTAATATTATTATTTATTACTAAATATTAGCATGTGATCACGATATTTCAGTCGCCTTAATGATTAACTTACGCAGAACCAAACAAACGCATGATAACCAATAAATCATAACCTCTCCATAACCGTTTTTTATGTTCTTTTGTTCTCTGCATATATTTCATATATTCTATTATTATGTTAAGAAAAAATCACGTTTTTGTGATTGCACAATCAAATATTATGACATTCGGTTTATATTGTAGATTACAAGATAACGATGAAAGTACTCACGTCTTAACGTCTGTGGTCTGTCCGTAAAAATTCGAAGTGATTTACATTTGTTGCACAATGTTCGCAAGTTCGTAGCTTCTCAGACGCACGAGAATGTATCAAATTCTGGGATTCCCTGCTACACGCACGCCACTCAGCGGAGATTTGTCAACGCTGCGACGTGTCGTACACTCGTACAGACAAAAAACGGGGGAAACATATATACAACGTGTTTATTAAGAGTTGTAGGGATCCGAAAGCAGGATATTCTACCGGTCATAACGAACAACTTTTGTTCTACGACTTTTAAAATTTCAAAGTTTTTCATTCATGAAATGCCTCTTAAACTTTTATCAAAAATGAATCTAAACGCATCATGAGGCAGCCCTATTTACAGCTGTTCTTTGACCTCTAGTTGTCAAATGTAGATAAAATAGGTAACAGAACTGCCACCAATTACCTAGTAATGTGCCTACCTAATAATGATGTTGCTGTTTTTAAAGATCTTGGTATGTAAAAGAAATATTTTCGCGACTGTAATCCCTAGTCACGGTAAACATTCTCTGAGATCTTTGGTACTAATACCTATTCAGTAACTAGGTACCTACGTGGCTACGTACTCAATATTTAATAGAATATTTATTTTTGTTTAATTATTAGATGTCGTAAACCAATGTTTATGATATTCATAGTTCTTTAAATTGTAGCATGTTACTTTACCACCATGGTTCATTGACACGACAAAATTATTCAACTGCAATTTTGGGAAGTGTCTAGTCTGTCCTATTTAATCTTTGACTAACCTGTCTGTCATTGGTTGCATTTAAAAACGCATATCCAATCAGGACGGCCGACGGCCGCCGATCAGTGTTACCATTTGTGGCAGATTTCTGCCATTTGGCAGATTTTAAATATTTCAAGAAAAATCTTATTAGTTTGAATTTTTAATGAAATAATATTTATAATTTATTTATTTTTTACCGAACTGGAAACTTCTTATTCTTTTTTACCTTTATTGATTTGGTTTCTAAACAACTTCTATCTCGTTTTAGATAACTGCAAACCGTTACAAACGATCAAAAGATAGTAACTGAATGTAATGTAGGTATTTAATTTATTCCGTAGCCACGAAGGAGATGGTATGAAGTCATATTTTTGGTATTTTTATCGTCAAGCTTGGTAGATTTTGACAGATTTTTTGGCAGGTGTGTGGTAGAACCGCCACTTTTGAGATGGTCACCCTGTTTGTGTTTACATGCGTTGTTGTACATTGTTTTGTTGAGAAAATGTCATCAAACGTGATAAAATGGTGATTGTTATGTAAAAAGCCGTCGTCAGTCAGTGTGTGTATGAGCAGTGCCTACGAGGTAATGGTTTAGTGTGAAGTTTGAAGCCTGTGTCGTGCGAAATCTCGCAAACTTACCAAAATCCAGTTTTATCCAGTGTTATTATAGCCAGTAAATAATGACAAAATCCATAGGAACCAGTAAAAATATCGTGTCAGGGGATTGGCGGCGTACCTACCTACCTACCGAAAGGTAAGTATTTCAAATTATCTCGTAGGTTATCGTTGTTTTTCTCTTTCCTAGATAGAAGCGCGCGTGCGTGTGACCTTGACACGTACACAGACAGGGCTGTTGCAAATTTCTGAGAAAATATTAATTTTACTTTTCTATGGGAATTTCGAAAACGATGTATTCAACCGTTGCACACGTCAAAGTATTCCAGTGCTTGGTCTAAATACACGCATTTTTTTTTTTTTTTTTTTTTTTTTTTTTTGATCAACACGTTGTATAACATTAAATGATTGAGGTACTCTTCCAAGATGGGTAGTGAATTGGAAGTGCTTATCAGGGCCATTTGAGATTTTGATATTTCACTGATTGCCTGATTGTAGTGAACAAATATAGATCAATGATTTCTGTTATTTAAGATTAATATAATCAAATAATCATGTATGTACAAAGTACTGTAGGATGTAGGTAAAGGTTAAATAGCAAAAAAAAAATATCAAAGGAAAAGAAGATGTTTACTAGTGTTTACTAGTTGGAATTTGAAAGATTTTTTTTTCCGAAGTCTCCATTGTGGGGGCCCCCTGTTTGTGGAGGCCCCGGGGCCATCGCCCCGTTTGCCCTCCCCTAAATCCGGCCCTGCACACGATGGACATCTGACAATGACAATAGACGGATGCGGGTAGCCAACAATAGAGTTAAGGTCATCATCAGTACAAGAAACCACTAAACATATGACGTAGCAAACAGGGAGTGTACGAGACAATGCCTTGATAAATGGAATACCTACTTATTTTAAAACACAAAATGCATGTCATGTGATTACTAGTTGTGGTAAAACTTGATGAGTAACCCCCGAATACAACTTAAAATTGACACCATTGGAGAAGACAAAATATTTGTTAATATTTTGACTGATCCAATACTGCCAATATTACTGAGTAGATAAGAGTATCGTTTTTCAGAAAGAGGCACATGTGCTGGGCCTACTTCGTCAAAACCCACAGGTACGTACAGCATCCCGTAATAAGAGCATGTTTGTAAAAAAGTATTTGAGCCAACTTTTACAAACATGCCAGGTTGTTATATTTTTTTTATTACAACAAATTAGACAAACAAGCTACGGCTAAGGCACCTGATAGAAAGCGGTTACCGAAGCCTATAGTCACCTGCTATACCGGAGAAATCACAACCAGACAGAGACACCTTATAAGTTATCTCAACATTCGATTGCCGAAATCAATCATATGTTTTGATTTTCTATCTTGTTTCTTAAAAGCACAGCAGAAAATATATATTTCCAATTTCGGACAACTGTTAAGCTATGACAAGGCAGGGATTAACGAAATGGATTACTTGCTTCAAGAGCTACGCAAAATTCAGTTAACGCTTTATCATTTCAACGTGCGATAGCAGAAATCAATCTATTGTTTTGGTTTTTATCTCATGTTTTCTAAAAACATACGCGAAGATAAATATTTCCATTCGGTAATAGGCGTGAGATGTATTTCACATGCACGATTATTCTGTAATAACATCGATCCGGTTTCGTTTTAACTATAGAATTCTATGAAGAATGTTTTCAAACAGTTTAAATCTTTCACAGTTGAATGCCCGCTCGCTACACCATTTATTCGGTTGGTGGTAAATCTTATTTCAGCTGCACTTTTTCAAAGTTCAATTTTGGCCAAACCCTTTCAAGGAGCACTCCATCACAAAAGTTCCTCTGACTGATCCTCTTGAGTTTCATGCTGCTAGAACTTATGGTTTAGGGTTTACGTTGATCGTCAACTAGCCTTGCACCATTTTAACGGTAGTATAAGAGCTCTTTGTGAAAGAGAGTTCGTCCGGAGAAGTACTACCACCGTACCTACTTCTGTCGCCAAGCAGCTGTGTTCCTATTTGGAGCTTATTTTTAGGTTTCAAAGTGACGAACGCTGTGCAAAGCCATACAAGACATGTCTTCGGTGGATTTGCTCCGTAAGGTGGGTTACAGGTAGGCCCAACATAATATGGGCCATTTGCTCATTTCGTCACTTTTTCTCATAAAATACCAAGAATAACGTTATTTTAATTTAATGTATAAAAGATAATTTCAAATAGATTTTGTTTCTTAAGAAACAAAATCATCAATGATGCATAATTTCGAAACATGTCCTCAAATAAATATCAACCAGTTGCTTAAATGCCTTCAAACTAATAAAGATTGCCTAGCAAATAAGTTGTCTAGATTGTACATAATATTTTTAACGAAAGCATTTGATAGCATGAATGACACGAGTTGTTCAACTGAAAAGGTAAAGTGAGAATAAGATAATAAAATTAACACTCGTACCAAGACGCTGCTGTTAAACAATATCTACTATATAGTTTTATGACTTTCCTCAGTCCTTCTTTTATTTTAAGGGTAGGGTAACACTGGAACCCATTATTGCTCCTGTATTTTACATTTTATATATTATTTATGAAAGCCAAAAAATAAAAGAAGTACCTATTAATTTTAGCGTTTAGAGTAAACTTCAGCATTTACAGTTTTCGCCTTCCAATGTTCCATCTATTCTTGAAGTCCAAGTTAACTCACAAACAAAATGTATAAAAACAATACTGTGGTTTTGAGGTGAGATGTTAGTATGCTAGTGAAATGTGTTAAACTGAAAACCAATTGTAATCCCAATTGTAACGATCAAATGGAAGATGGAGGCGTGATTTCTACTTTTATCGTCATGACCCATTTATACAATCTTACCAGACCAAACATACAATACAACCCGACACCAACAACACTACAACTAAACTACAAGATATAATAATTACATTGTTCTCTACTAACCAAGGCAGGAATTCCAAGGATTCTTGCTTATCCCGTAAACTAGGGAATAAATCAAGCACAAGTTTAGCATTTTTGCATTTGGTGTGTGTAAAATTATCAAACATTTTAATAATTAGAAGAGTATTTGGTATTTGTATGCATGCATTTTTTTTAATCTTTGCTCTTTAAGCAAGCTTGCTCTTATTTACAACATTATATTTTATTTCAGCAAGCGTTAAGGGATGTTACTTTCTTACGTTTATAGTTTCTTATCTCTTGAGTTAAACTTTATCTTTATCTGTTTCTCGTTACGGTATTTAGCTTTACGACAGAGATCCGACACTAAAGCATCGCGTTAAGGTTCTTGGAAATGTGTCCACATAAACTCATAAAATGGAGACTCGTGTAAAATTCAGAAGGTTTCGTGTCCATAAACTGAATGTTTAAGGACTCCTAGCATCAAAGCGGCAATAATTTGTCTGTTTACAAAACATTGTAAACATTTGCAGAGCAGCGTCGTCGTGTCTCAAATAGTAAACCTGTCGGTTTATGTGTACACCTTGATCGATCGCATCGCCTCTCGTGCTCGGTGATACGTTGATGACGCCTTGTTTGATGTAAGTAACAAACTTGACGTAAAACATGTAACATTTTTAGAACAGGGATGTCGTTTTTAAAGTGCAGATTAGTGAACATTTAGAAATATCGAGAGGACGAGCGATCTCTAGGAATTGAAATTGAACTGCTTCTGTAGAAAGACAAGATTTTGTACCGTTTCCATATTGAATTTGGATTGTCTAGATTTGTGGTGAAGGAGTGGTAGATTAGATAGCATCAGAAGCAGTTCAATGTTGGGGAATAAGTTAAGTGGGGGATCAGTGTGACGTCACACGAGTGCCGCAGGTAACACGCATACATACCCTAACTGCACGTGCCCCATATGGCGGCTCGGGTCGTCTGATATCAGCGCGCGCGTCATCGACTCAGTGGTACTGGCACCACCCTCGTGCTACATCAAGGACAAACAAACATGTACACAAACACTGCCCAATACGACACAGTTCAGACGCACTAGACGGACAAACGCACCAAATGCCTGTTGTAGTAAAAAAGTAGCGCCCGACCATCACTGAAACAAATCCTTTCACTACGCGGTTCTGAGCTAACCTAGCTACGATCTAAAGCGTTGTTAGTCTGTGTCTACTTCGTATAGTTTGTGTTCAAATTACAGTGTCGTTGAAGCTAAACTGTATTATAAATACTTGTATTGTATTGTATCGTGATGTACTAGACTACATAAATGTCTAACATAAAAGTAATGGACATGCATAATATGACAGTACAAATAAAGCATGACGGTATGGAAAACCAAAATAAACATAAGAAAAACCTCCAGTTTTCAGTGTATGAATATCTTCACGGATGGACTTCAAAAATAAATCGTCAGGTAAACTTGTTAGTCTCAAATTAAGAAAATAAAACTCACTCAGGCAGCAATTGGTTAGCACGCTCAACAATGGGCTGGGTCTAGATCGCGGAGTTGCATTCAACTTTACATTCGCAAGGTATTTCGTTGGTGCTACGGAAAGCTGTCATGGCATCACACGAAAAGTCAAAGAGTTACGATGGAGTTATACTTTAGACCGGCCGACTCCAATGCTTGCCTGAGTGGTGATCGGTAGACTCCGGAATCAGCGTCCCAGTACAAGCACTGCAAAAATATAAACGCTCTGTGACATGCTTCGAGTTCTGAGGGGAAGTCGAAGCGCGTCGCGAGCGATCGTGGAGACGAGCATACCCCAGTTTGAGAGCTTGCCCGCCAGCCATCAGTCCCTCTTCCCCCAGGAGCGTCACCTGTTCCTCCTCGCGCGACGGATCCGCCATCTTGTGCACACACACACGCCAACATGGCGTCAAAGTCAGTGCTACGTCGCACTCAATGTCACACTCGTATCGACCTCTTGCGTGAATACTCCAAAATATTACTGTCTTTATTATGATCGAGTGTACTAATCAGTCTCCTGAATAGCTTACGATGGGACGTGAACGTGTGAGATCAATCTATCGACCGAGGCCCGACAGAGTGCGACATTGACGGCGACGTCATTATTTCAAACAATAACGATCACAAACAATTTGAATTGCAATTTGTAGTTTTTGAAGCCCACGTTTGTGTAGAATCCTCATACAATACATAAACCCACGACCTTCATTAAAGGAAATGTTATCATCTGTATTAATCAAGAGAGCCAAGTGTTGGAACATAAATTAGTAAACAAAATAATTGTATTCTTGTTATTGTGCTCGATATAAATATAACACATAAAATAATTTAAAAAAATGATACACTGACAAAAATGAAAGCAATTAAACAATAAAAGTGATGATTTGAAAATAGTAGATTGTATTCGTGGAGCTAGTTTTTTTCTACAACAGATTCGACCTCGGCATTATTACGCGATTTGCCATTCTGTGATTGCTTTGGAGCTCATCCCTCTGGTACAATAGACAATTTCACAGGTAAACTGATTAGGACAGAGACGAATTGCGTATCTACCAATAGTTACTGTCCAATTGACGTAATGTTTACTAGCTGAAAAGAATGGTGTCTGACGTGGCATGGATCCATAATCATGAGGAATTACGTTCATTATTAAATGCCATTAAGAATTACGTGAAGGCGATATCTAATCTGCTGACAAATTACTCTACGCGATTAGGTAGCTTATCGTAAGCTGATTTGTAATCGATCGGGAATCATGTGACTTGAAATGATGCTACTAGCCCAGAACTAAACGTATAATGATCATTTTGGTGTTTTTCCAAACCATACAAAGTAGTTGCTTAGTATGTGATATGTTTCGGCTCATTTATTTATCCAATTTCTTTCTAATCAATATAACACACTCTCAGAAAGGCATACAAATTATGATCGATTATAATTAGGTATACGTTTAGTTTCGGTCTAAGCGCTGTATATTCGTATCTCCTAACAGGATGTAGTAAAGACTCACCTCATCGAAGAAAACTTGAGTTTTCCTCAAGATGTGCTTGAGTTCCGTTAACTCCAGAAAGTTCCTCTTTAAGGCTTCGGCGTTCTGGTTCACCTCACGGAGTTCATTCTCGAGCTTTTCAAATGTTGCCTGATAACCAAAATAAACTATTTTCAGTACTTATTAATAGTACCTATAAAATTCGGACTCGACGATTTTTATCTTCGTTATTGGTATGTGTTTCGTATTGCAAGCCAGGGTTTTGTATAGAGCCGCGAGAGGTCTCAGAGGCGCTTATCGAATCTCCATAAAAAGTCCGGATTGACGATACAGAAAACAAAAAAACGCTAAACAATACTCAGATTTCAGGTACAGGACTAAGAATTCTGCTACACGTTGACGACGAGATGATTCTCACAATACATATTTTCAAAGCATAAAGGAATTCCCCAATACAAGAAAAACTAAAGTATGGCATAGGTAACATTGTGATTGTGTGTATATGATTTGCATGTGTAGTTATGCGTTCCCTCCCCATTCATCATAGAACATAGTATATCCATATTTGATCTGTTAATTGACGTAATACCGCCTTATTACGCTCGCATATCTCGCTACACATGTGAGTTCAACATGATTATGCTAATCGCCTAAGGCAAGATATTGTCAGTCAAGTTCAAGTTTATTCGACTGGTAATAGTATTGCTAGTGGTATACTCATAGAATAAATAAATATTAGGAGATAGCGCAAGAAGACTGGCGGAGGCACTGCTTTTAGATATACAAGGTGTTCCATAAGTTGTGTATATAAACTTCAGGGGGCTAAAGTACCCATCAATATGAACAACTTTTTCTAAGAAACCAACACTGTGAACGCGAAAAAAAAACAGCTGTTTCATACATTTTAGCCTGGTAGGTATTGAACTTTTGTATGAAACAGCTGTTTTTTTTTTCACGTTCACAGTGTTGGTTCCTTAGAAAAAGTTGTTCATATTGATGGGTACTTTAGCCCCCTGAAGTTTATATACACTACTTATGGAACACCTTGTATAGATAGATAGATAACTCTTTATTATTCACCACACAGAAACATAATACAGGGTTAAGACATACATTAAGGCAAAACAATGGGCGACCTTATCGCTGAGAGCGATCTTTTTTGTACTGCAAATTGTTATAATTAGACCCAATAACGTCGCAACGTATAGGTGAAAGGACTATCAAAAACGGCCATATGCTGTCTACCTTCTGTAACGTATTTTGTGTAGAATCTATCTAGCCGCTCAGAGTGTTTTTTGGTAGGCTACCGGGACTTATGACAGGATGCCCGTGAGGTCAACACACTGGTCTCAGAAAAACCAGCGTTGCAGTGTGGCAACACGCTGTGCCATTAAGACACAGACTACCGTCTAAAACTTCTCACTTGCACATTTCATCTTCAAAAATGTTGAAGCGAGATGTCGTTTGACGATTATGAGTCTATTAAGTTGAGCTAATTGAGCTAAGGACACCACTCTTATTTAAAACATTAATTTAAATTTTTGGCTAAAAATGTTTTACATCTAGGTATCTCCTTTATCTAATTGATCTGTTGGTTCTGGTAGGTATGCAGACAGTGTCAATTTCGCGCATCAGACAGGAAACTCAGCTTCAAATAATTGAAGTGGTTGTGACTGTGACGTAACGAAGGTCGGAATGGAAAGTCAGTTACGAGAACTTGGAATGGCTGCTCGGAATTTTAAATAACGCATTGCTCATTTTTTCGTGTGACTTGTTAACTTGGTCTATTTGTTAAACGATTGTCATGACTGTGAATATGAACGTTAATGTTTATGTACGTGTACAATTTCAAAAAACAATGTAATATTTCAATGATCCCTCTAGCTAATAGCTAGTGTGATTCTGAATGCTTAGTGTCAACTCAAGATCTAAAATCTCCGTCGGTTGTGGTGCCTCAGATCACTCCTCGGGGATCTTTAGCATGTGAAATCCTGTCAAGATGAATCTGCTATTCCAGATAGCAGATTTTACGCTGCATCTGGTCACACCTATGAACTTGTGTCACTCACCTCAAGATCGATCATCT
Organism: Chloroclysta siterata; assembly: GCA_932294275.1. Taxonomy (NCBI): domain Eukaryota; kingdom Metazoa; phylum Arthropoda; class Insecta; order Lepidoptera; family Geometridae; genus Chloroclysta; species Chloroclysta siterata. The sequence goes on from OW028595.1 coordinate 9,674,590, forward strand.
CCCTGGGTTGTGGCGCCTCCGGACATTCCCCTGGGATCTCGAGCATGGGGATCCCATCACGACGGATCTCCTTCTCCAGGTAGCGGAGTTTGCGCTCCATCTCGTCACAGCGACGGACTTCATTGACGAACTTGCGTTGGAACGCGTTCACGTCTGGATTCAACTGTACACAAAGAATGATATGTATATTTCCTGAATTTCAAACTCAGTTATCTTTAGATATAATCAGACATCCCCTCAGACATCGTGTCCAAAATTTTCTAGTGGCCATTAGATTAATTGAGCATTCCTAACCAATTAATTAAACTTTAGCAAACATTTAGCATAGTCACTATTTGTAATTTGAATGGTTTATTGTTAGTTATCATGTTGGAGGCTTTAAGGCAGTCTTTTTTTCTCTGGCACAGGTTCTCATTATAATATTGGTGGGTCACTTATCATCAGCTAAACTCTGATCTTATTTACTCAACCTGTATCTGCTTTTCTTTTCTTATTTATTGAACTTAGAATCGAAATTGTCTACCTAAAGATCTTGTTCCTAGGAAAACATGCAAAAATCATCCAATCCTCCTAGTATTCACATGTTTAAGGCATAAGGTACATGAGTATTACTTAATAATGAGTCTTGATAAGATGTTATCAATAATATCAATACATTTCTTATCACTAATAAATTTTTTAAAACCTAAATCATGTGATTTTAATAATTAGCAGTTGGCTGCATTGTTGAATGGATTATAACAACATAATCTAGCCACTAATTAAGTACCTAGTATAAGCCGGTTTTAGTTGATAGTTGGTACCACTATACTGGAAGGACAGAGGGGGCATGGCTGACAGCGAGGAAAAGTAATAATATTGTAAATAAATCTATGAAGTAATGAAGAGCTGTATACATTGGATATAAGTAAGCTCTAACACTAGTTACTATCTCTATCTGTCTAATAAGAAGCTAGGTAGGTTTATAAAGTGGTTATATGAGAGCCAAAATTTTGATTTAGCCACTTGACTAAGAATCTGTAGGCTTATTAATTGAAGTGGTTAGGTACTTTTAACAAAATGTATGCTAAGTGCATAGTATTTCTAAAATAAACATCAAGACAAACACAACAATGAAAGCGTCTATCAGAAGTACCAATCTACCTAGTTCAAGCCTATCGCAATCTAGACTATTATTAGATACCTACATTACATAAAATTATGTAGGTACATATCATAACACTACTTGAACAAATGAATCGGAACACACAATTCCTAGATCTTCACACTATCAGATCTTTTCATGTAAAGTCAAAGTCAAAAGGTATTTATTCAATAAAATCACAAGAATCACTTTGAAACATCTTAAAGCTAGGTGACTCTAGGAGCCAGTTCCACGCAACCAAAGCCTAGAAGAACAGGCAACAAACTTACGGCTTGGTTCCTACCGTTCTTTTGTATGATCCTTTTACAAAGTAATATAATACAATATTGAAGTTAAGTGAGGGTAAGTTAGAGGCCATTGGTTGCGTGGAACTGGCACCTAGAGTCACCTAGCTTTATGACGTTTTAAAGTGATCCTTGTGATTTTATTGAATACCTTTTTAAATTTCTAATTCAATCTAATTAAATTTTGCAAAACAAAATCATTTTCAGTTATACCTACAGCTATAAATGTAGGTTAAATAGATTTTATGTACCGAAATTAACTAAGTCAAACTAGATAGATCAATTCATAGATAATATAAAATTGAGTGCTTTTTCTAAAAGCTCATCACTAACCTAGAAGTACCTAAGTGTTTGTAAGTGGTTTGACCAATCTAGTGTAGGCCTTATTCTGTATTAAATCATTCAGTCTATAATTGAGACTTAATAATAACAAAGACTAAAATATATTTATCTGATGTAGCATTACTCTGAGATGATGGAACTAAAACAAGAGTCAAATCAATCTCACATTTATTAGATACCTACCTACCATCTAGGTATTGCTAAATTGGTCCAATGGACCAAATCATTGCAGCAATCATTGCATATCAGATAACCGGCGCTAGAAATTAGGGCAAGTTATTCCTCCAAACGAGGTCATCGATTTTTCAGAGATATAAAAAGATACCTACCTATTTAATAGATGGATATCTAATGAGTAATTCAACACCTGCAAAACCAAGTGAGTAAGGCTGAAAAGGGGCGTAGGGGGTATTGTAAGGTGGTACATAACTTACGTCTCGGAACTGCACGAGACCCAGTTCTCCAAGTTCAGACACGCAGGCATAGGCCGCTTCGCTTTGCAGGAAGAGCTGACATAATGTCATTTCTTCACTCCTAAACAACGACCCCATTTTGCACGGATTTTCGACACTTTACACAGTAAATTTTCTATCCTAGCTACGAAAAAGCCCCGTCGCGAGTCTGCGAGCAGACTTTAGCAGCGACGAAAACGAATTGTGTGACAAATCAATCGATAGAACCAGCAAGTGGAAGTGGACATTCGTCATCGGCGCACGCACGTATTTTTTCTTTTTTGCTTGCTTGCTGTCGTTCTGACTGACTGACTGCAAAGTGTCAACTTCAACTTGTTTTGGGATACCAGCTATAGATTACATTTCACAACATTTTTAGTGGCCTAACTAGTAGTGGGCTAAGAAGATGATGAACAGTTTTAGTAGCGCCCAGTGCCTGTTGATTCCATTCCTAACAATCTTTAATCATTTTACATAAAATGCATATTTGTATATTTTTTACAATTAAGATAAGAAAGCTAAATTGTAAATAAAAGTACACAGTTTTACGTCGTCGTCGTCGTCGCGTCGCCGATGGCAGGGCAGGAACCTAACTTACTAAAGTCCGGGTGCTCCGTGCCTAATCTAACATAATTCCACTCCCCGATTATTAGGACCTACTTAAGCTAACGTCTTAACCGCAAGGTACCCGATTTTTCATGACGATTATTAAAAACTTAAAATAAAATTGTCGTTAAAACCTTAACCAGTGAAACCATTCGTTTCCACGGATATACGATTTCTGATTTATTTTCATATGACTATACCAAATTGTGAAAAAAAAACCAGCCTTCTAGCTAACACCACATTTGAAAAGTATAGCCAAATAAAATATTTATTCATTACTCATACTCTGAAACAGTGTGACCATATTCAGTATTTTAATACTTTTTCGGTATATTTTATCGACTTTTCCAAGCATTAGTATTTTTATAGGTATATTGGCAGAAGTCAGTATTTTTGGGTATATTTTGGATAAAAAGTTATGGCAACACCGTAGCGAATACCAGGGAAATTCCCGGACGTCTATATTTCATTTTTCATTCAGGAGCAAAAGATCAGTAAGTTGCAGATAGGGCAATTAGGACATGGCAGGTGTCTGCCGAAGTAAAATTATTATTAGTACCTATCGTCTTCATGGTCTGATGTCGAAGGATTAATGGGAACCAAATGGTCAATTTTTCAATTTAAATTCAAAGCGTTAAATTACTTCCATTGTTATTTAATTTTGTTACACATGCTTTATTTGAAAATTTACATTATGTTGACGTGTATAAGTGCTTATATTTTATATTGCCTATATACAGAAATAAATGCTTTGACTTTGACTTTATCGAATCATCTAGTACGGAGTTTCTGTTCTGCACTCAACATAATCTTAGAATTTATTATTTCGATAAATCGGGAATTTCCCCAAATTTGTAGTACGTTTTTGTCAACATATAAATAGAGCGCTTTCCTTTTTTTTTTATCCCTTCAACTGTTGGGGCCATTTTGAATAAAAATAGGTATCAGTTACGGGGCCTCGGAGGCCTTGGCGGGAAACAAAAAAAACCAAGGGCGCGCGTCATTAAAATGAAGATATCTCTTTAACTTTGCATAGAATTCATGGGAGTTCTAGGTAAAACTCATGTCTTTTGAAATAAGCTAACATATCCTGCATAGTTTATTCTAGTTTGCCTTGCAATTAATTAATAATTGTAACTTGAAATGAGGCCGAGCGAAATTTATCCAGGCTATTGTACAAAAGTAATTTTAAAATTTCAAATAAAATCTTAAAATACAATTCTGACATATACTGTGATGATGATTGAATAAACTTTAAAATTTTGAAAATCAGTATTTTTATTGGTATATTTTCCCTGTGCAAGTTGGTATATTTCAGTATTTTTTTGAGGTGCTGCGGTATTTTCGTAAAATATAATCTGGTCACACTGCTCTGAAAGTAGGTCTGAAGTTGCCTGAGGAGCGGGTTGAAAATAATAATTTCAGCCCTAGGGAGAATCGTTTTCAACTTACAGCTGTCAAATAATTAAAAAAAAATACTGTATATTTTCCATGGAGGTACTATACAACGTGTTGATGAAGTTATGTAGGGAAACAAAGAGCGTGTATTTAGACCAAGCACTGGAATACTTTGACGTGTGCAACGGTTGAATACATCGTTTTCGAAATTCCCATAGAAAAGTAAAATTAATATTTTCTCAGAAATTTGCAACAGCCCTGTCTGTGTACGTGTCAAGGTCACACGCACGCGCGCTTCTATCTAGGAAAGAGAAAAACAACGATAACCTACGAGATAATTTGAAATACTTACCTTTCGGTAGGTAGGTAGGTACGCCGCCAATCCCCTGACACGATATTTTTACTGGTTCCTATGGATTTTGTCATTATTTACTGGCTATAATAACACTGGATAAAACTGGATTTTGGTAAGTTTGCGAGATTTCGCACGACACAGGCTTCAAACTTCACACTAAACCATTACCTCGTAGGCACTGCTCATACACACACTGACTGACGACGGCTTTTTACATAACAATCACCATTTTATCACGTTTGATGACATTTTCTCAACAAAACAATGTATAACAACGCATGTAAACACAAACAGGGTGACCATCTCAAAAGTGGTGGTTCTACCACACACCTGCCAAAAAATCTGTCAAAATCTACCAAGCTTGACGATAAAAATACCAAAAATATGACTTCATACCATCTCCTTCGTGGCTACGGAATAAATTAAATACCTACATTACATTCAGTTACTATCTTTTGATCGTTTGTAACGGTTTGCAGTTATCTAAAACGAGATAGAAGTTGTTTAGAAACCAAATAAGAAGTTTCCAGTTCGGTAAAAAATAAATAAATTATAAATATTATTTCATTAAAAATTCAAACTAATAAGATTTTTCTTGAAATATTTAAAATCTGCCAAATGGCAGAAATCTGCCACAAATGGTAACACTGATCGGCGGCCGTCGGCCGTCCTGATTGGAGGGTCCGGTTAATTTACGACCAAGTATTACACAGCCCGAAAATGTACAACCCGGAATGCACGGGCAGGAATACGCAGCCAGGAATTCATGTACAAAATGTACATGAAATCCGGGCCGTGTTTTCCAGGCTGTGCTTTCCCAGCACAGTCGGGATTGTACAGCCCGGATTACACGGCCAGTTTTTAAATGCAACCAATGACAGACAGGTTAGTCAAAGATTAAATAGGACAGACTAGACACTTCCCAAAATTGCAGTTGAATAATTTTGTCGTGTCAATGAACCATGGTGGTAAAGTAACATGTTACGATTTAAAGAACTATGAATATCATAAACATTGGTTTACGACATCTAGTAATTAAACAAAAATAAATATTCTATTAAATATTGAGTACGTAGCCACGTAGGTACCTAGTTACTGAATAGGTATTAGTACCAAAGATCTCAGAGAATGTTTACCGTGACTAGGGATTACAGTCGCGAAAATATTTCTTTTACATACCAAGATCTTTAAAAACAGCAACATCATTATTAGGTAGGCACATTACTAGGTAATTGGTGGCAGTTCTGTTACCTATTTTATCTAAGGTTAACAACTAGAGGTCAAAGAACAGCTGTAAATAGGGCTGCCTCATGATGCGTTTAGATTCATTTTAGATAAAAGTTTAAGAGGCATTTCATGAATGAAAAACTTTGAAATTTTAAAAGTCGTAGAACAAAAGTTGTTCGTTATGACCGGTAGAATATCCTGCTTTCGGATCCCTACAATTCTTAATAAACACGTTGTATACTGGAGGGAGCGATAAGACTTACATCCTTTTTCAACTGTGTATCAAACATTGATCATCTATCTTTGTTCTTCCCATGTAGCCTAGCTACGAGTAAAAGAAAAGAAGATGTAACTTCACTCACTCCATCTCACTCACTCACTGTCTGCGTAAATCGTGGCCGTCAGTTGATGCAATGTTTTGATCTTGTTTTGACGTTTTTGAAAAACTCGCAGCAACATTGCGATGCAGCGAAAGAAATTATGAAAATTTTTAAAGAATTATTATTGTCTAGGCAAAATATATTTGAAAAGGTGAAAGTATGTCTTGTGAAGCTGTGTTTTGTGTATCAAAAACAACAAAAGCAGGAGTTAAAGACCCGGAATTGTCATTTGATACGTAATATTCTTTTTCTATTTTCATGCTAAAAAAATACGTTTTTTCTCCCATAAAGACTGTAGGAATTACATTTTATTAGTACTTGTCATATTTTCCTATGTGAAAATGATGTAAACCCATTAATTATTGCAAAATAAAATGCATTGTTTTAGTCTTCTGTTCTAGAGATGTACTTCCACCGACCAATTTAGCTTTATCGATAATATGTAAGTTTCCGTTTTTTATATGAAATATCTAATGCGGTGGGTCAGACCGGCTGTTCTGTTGTAGTTTCAATTTTTCACACCTTATAGGCGTCTCGCGAGGGATCAATTTTTGTTAAATTTTACATTATTTTTTTAGGTTCTTAAATGCCCAGAATGAAGACGGGAGTGGATAAAAGCTGTTAGGCGTGAAAACTGATAGCCTACAAAATGTTCTTATGCATGGACGAAATGGCCATAAGAAATTGTATCGAGTGGGATGGACATCGCTCTCACGGTTAGGGCAATGTGGGAAACATTATTGACGATGATAGTGTTCCAGTGTCTATAATGGTTTTGGGCTTTCGCAATAAAAGTCAGCAACCAGTTCAAATTAAAAAGTTGGATTCCAATTAAAACGACTTTTTCATCCATTTCTTATTCTATCGATAGGTTAGTCAATGTTGTCCCTTCTCTAGTCACTCACGCGAATACATACAAACTAACAAAAAACGGACACGCCGAAAAACCGTAACACTACGTCTATATGATACTTAGTCTAAGATATTTTCACATTTCCTAGGAAAATAAACCTCTTTGGTTTACGGATGTCGACAGTATGGCATGACCGTTGACCTTCTGTTGACATTCGTAAACTAAAGAGGTTTATTACCAAAGAGGTACATATTCAGCCAAGTTAGTGAAAACTGTAGTGTTTTTTTTATCGGTTTTATAAATTATAACCCTGTATTCTCATAATAAAAATATTTAATTTCTTTCTTTTTAACCCTAGATAGATAACCTAGTCGAATCGACGTAATCGATTTTGAAAAATCGATTTAACTCGTTTGGTTTTTGCGTCACTAAGCTGGCCGTTCCCTCCAGCTAGCCATGGGTAACTCACACAAAAAACATGATCTGCAGTGCATCAGTTCATTTACAGTCTCGAGCCGGAGCCGAACCGCGGTTCAAACGGCTCAGAATTTCAGGACCAATTTATTTTCATGGTACCTTCAAAGACTCCAAGCAAGCACTGATAAGACTTGGCAAAAGGACTAGACGCCAAAACAAAAAAATACTACGATAAAAATAATTTTGTAGACAAATAAACGAGTCTAGCGGAAAATAAACAGGAAAAAATCCGTGAATTTGTATGTTAGAAATAACTCATAAATATTGCTACCAATGAACGACGGAATGAAAAAAAAATTAAAGTAAAAGTTCTACTATTCAAAATGAACCTTACTTGATTAAACGATAAAACGGAAAATATTTATGCAAATGATGACGAGCCTAGAACGCAAAATATCGTTAAATATGTATGCTAAAACGCGAGGGCATCCACGGGCTGTTGCTAAAACAACTCAAGTTAATAATTCAAATTCGTAACCCATACCATTTAAAAACATGCTTTTCCAAAAAGAACCATAATCTTTCAATTCATCCTAACTCCACTCACTCACCCGCGCAGATATTACTTCAAACGATTCAACGGTTCGAGTACGTAGTAAACCTCCCAATGAATCAAAATAAATATTCTACTCAAACGGTTCAGGGTTCTGTTTATCATAAAACCAATCTTTGAACCGTTTGAGTTGTGTATCACATTTTATGAGTAGACCTGAGAACCGCTCCACAAATGAGCGGCTCCAAAAATGCAGCATTGGAAATTAGATCTTATTATCTAGACGAAACAATTCAAATTCATTTAGCAAAATTTTCGAACTGGATATCTTTTTTCTAATATAGACCCTATCTAACTAGGAATAAAATTTATATTAGGCTGGCATGAGAGCTTTTGAGCCGCTCCAAAAGAAATAGAGCCGGTACTGACGTACTCACTACGGTATGAGCCGCTCCAGACGCGTACGTCTGACTCCTTCTACCCACGGCTACCTCCAGCTCAGTCGGCCCATGGAGCTTGCAGAACACGGCTGTGTCGCTCAGATAAGTACAATACTTTCGCCAATATTTAACTACCGTACGTCGAAGAGACGTATGGTTATCCTTAGTGTCAGTTTTTTATCGACGAATATAGAAGAAAAAAAATCATGGTATATTGCCAAAAAGACAAGCCGAACCTCCAACATAACGGTAAAGTTTACCTGAGTCAAGGAAAATAAAATATTGTGCCCTTTGTCTATCAAAAATTAGAAGGATGTCAAAATCAATGTACGACAAATTGCAAGAATCCTATGTGTGGAGAGCATAAGTTGAGCGCCTGGCCTAAGTGCCTTTGAGGATAAAATGAATAAAAGTATATATTAACTAAGGTGTCTAGTATTATAGGCATTACGAAAAGTTGATTTTTAAACATTAATATAGTAAATTGCAGGACTGATGGAAATATTTTCAAATGTTTAAATTCTTTGGACTAAGAAGTACCGTGTTTTGTTCTTTTATTTTTTTTCTAATAAAAATATAAATAAACTTCAATGTTTTCATTTTTGCATAGCTCAATTATATATATTATGACATATATTATCACATTTATAAGCTAATTTAATATCAATCCAATATTATGCCCACTCAAACATACAAGGCGTCGATTCGACGTATGGTTATCTATAGAGTACAGTGAAATATGGTTATCTATCTAGGGTTAAAAAACATGCAAATTTATCCTTTCGTAAATATAATTTTAGCAATAACATCAAATGACATCGAACATAAAAACTCTTTGGTTAGAATGCAGCATGGATTTTAACCTTTTTCGATCGAACATAAAAACTCTTTGGTTAGAATGCAGTATGGATTGCATCTACTACAATTCACTCATTTTTTCTTTAGCTAATTCATGTTTTTTATTTTTACTTTCCTTGTATTTGTAATGAAAATCACAGTGGCCCCAATTCTGTTGTCGGCAAACTAACTAGTCAAACTAGCGTAAAATTTTCTAATTTAGTTAAGAAAAACTTAAACGTTATTCGGTTGGCACGTCCAACTAAATTTAGGACACCTCTAAACATGTTAGTTGGGATTTTTAAATTGAGTTCACAGATAACATAAGCATTTGTATTTTCATGTATTTTGGCACTACTCGACGCTAGATGGCGCTCTATCTACACTATTTTTACGGCTTTTTTTATCTATGGTAGGTGGTGCTTGTGTTTGTTTTGAATGTTTTGGATTATTTACATTACGTTTTTCGGGAGCTACAAAACTAAAATACAAAATGAAGCAACCTGACCACCGTAAAGGATATGCTCGATCCAAGAGCCGACTTCCTGTCATATCCCCTCAGCCCGATCACCGTAAAAACTCCTCTTGGCTGATCTGAAGGCCCTGATCCCCGCCGTCAGTTTCCTAGGCCTTTATAGACCTTTGTTAAATGATAATTTGACGGAAGTTTTGAGGGAGGATGGCAGAGAGCATTGTAAGGGGTCTAGAAATTATAGCTCTAGCTATACCAATTGAAATACAACATCACAATGACCTTAATCTTTATGTAGTCTTTATCTTTATGTATCTGGATTCTCTAGTTTTTTTCTAGATAATCTAGATAAATCAGAAGCCACTAATGTTATAGAAACAGCATTTATTGTTGCTGGTCATTCTGATGTTGGATAACAATTGCTGCTATTCTCCAGCAACACTGCAAATTATCATTTAAGAAAAGCTACAAATGCGCTAGGCGTTCTCACACATCATCATCATGATGATGTACTCATGCAAACACCTAGCTCTTCTCCGAATTTCTATTCCTCCCAAAGATTCAGCCAAATTTCTATTGTTGTCCCTATCTGTTACAATTTATATTTAGATTAGTAAATTTGTTTTTTTATTTAGGTCAGCTAAGATTATGACCTAAATATCTTGGTACAGATATGTTATGTATGAGCCATGTTTGCCCCCTGTAAGATAAGAACCTTGATTAAAAAAATATTTATGTGTGAAAGTAAGAGTTTATTATCCTCCGTTGAATTATTCTTGCTCATGGAGGAAATCTATATTGGGCTCCTCTTCCTCGACTGCATCATCTTGTTCAAAGACTATGTTTTCATCCATATCTGCAAACACAATACATTTTAAATCTTGTCTCAAATTCTAATTTTGTTTGTTTTTTGTTTGAGGTAGATATAGGTAGGTAGGTTTTTTTTACCTGTAAATTCTTCCATAAACATATTATACATAGAGTGACATATAGTGCAGCAGGAGATTATAATTTTGGCTGCCTTTTCTGGCTCATAATGCAGACAACGATGGTGATGCAGACATCTGAATTAGTCTTTCAGCCGGCCAATTGTCATCTCCACTATGTTCCTTGTTCTTATGTGGTATATCTCTTTCTATTGTAAAATAAATTGCCAGGAGCAGTAGGATGACAAATTGGCGGTTTGACCACATGTGTTCCATCTACAGCACCTAGTGTGTGTGGCATGCCATAAAGCTCTAAGATCCTGAAAACAAAGATTTTGTTAAATGCTTATGAGAGAGGCAGAATAGGCACTTTTACTGGGGGTGTAGTAGGAAACTTCACATGACAGCCTTCACAGCTCAGTTGGTAGTAGCACTGCCTTCTGTGCGGTAGGCCGTGGGTTCGATCCCCACCGAGAACAAACATTTGTGTGATGAACATTGATGTTTGTTCTCTGTCTGGGTGTTATATATATTATAAGTATGTATTTACAAAAAAAAAGTATATAAGTAGTATATCAGCTATCTGGTTCTCATATCACAAGCTTTGGCTTAGTTTGGGGCTAGATAGTGCTGTGTGGAAAGTCCACCAATATTAAATAGTTGCAAATTTTTGCAACTATTTCTTCAGCCACAATTGTTAAGCACCCGGAGGCAGTAGGCTGGCTTAGCCCTAAAAAACTATCTTGCGCGGTTGATGATTGATAGCTGCCATGACCGAAAAATGTAAGGCCCGCTAAAACCTGATGCCTAGTAATGAAAAGGAGGAGGAGTTAGGTATCTTACAACAAATAAAAACCTACAAATAGGTACATCTTTTCATCTAATAATAAGTAAGTACATGGAACCCACCTTTATTGTTCTAGGGATAGATCCTTCCTCAAGACGAGAGCCATCCAGGGTTTCAATTAGAAACCTTGCGTTTTGGGCAATCTAAATATTTTCCTCAGGTTAGTTCAAAAGGATTCAAAGCATCCCTCAGTCTCTGTAAACGGATTCTTTCGCGATAGTTCCTGAAAATAAAGTGATTTGCTTTATAAAAACTAGGTGCCTAGCAGTTTTATAGAATATGTAAAGAATAAGAAAAAACCCATCAGATCAGGTGGTAGGTACCTAAGTACCAATAACAAACCTTGCCGAGGCTTCTTTATGTGCAGCCACTACAGGTTCCATGATTTTTCAACGTTTGTTTGCGTATTTTCATCACAAATTCACAACACAAAACCTTAGTCAGCACCTAAAAGTGTGTTGACTAAATTTAGTTTGACATTTCTAAATTTAAGCGCAAATCACCTAAAATGTTGTACAACAGAATAGCAAAATGACAGTTTTACGTGTTTTTTTACTAAATTGAGTAACTCTCCTAATTTTAGAGCTGTCACTCTAAATTTAAGTTTACGATGGCACCAAGAGAATAGGAATGTTAACTAAACTATTTTTTAAGAAATTTTAGGTCGGTTTTAGCGAAATTTTAGGATTTGGTGACAACAGAATTGGGGCCAGTGGCCCCAATTCTGTTGTCGGCAAACTAACTAGTCAAACTAGCCTAAAATTTTCTAATTTAGTTAGGAAAAACTTAAACGTTATTCGGTTGGCACGTCCAACTAAATTTAGGACACCTCTAAACATGTTAGTTGGGATTTTTAAATTGAGTTCACAGATAACATAAGCATTTGTATTTTCATGTATTTTGGCACTACTCGACGCTAGATGGCGCCCTATCTACACTATTTTTACGGCTTTTTTTATCTATGGTAGGTGGTGCTTGTGTTTGTTTTGAATGTTTTGGATTATTTACATTACGTTTTTCGGGAGCTACAAAACTAAAATACAAAATGAAGCAACCTGACCACCGTAAAGGATATGCTCGATCCAAGAGCCGACTTCCTGTCATATCCCCTCAGCCCGATCACCGTAAAAACTCCTCTTGGCTGATCTGAAGGCCCTGATCCCCGCCGTCAGTTTCCTAGGCCTTTATAGACCTTTGTTAAATGATAATTTGACGGAAGTTTTGAGGGAGGATGGCAGAGAGCATTGTAAGGGGTCTAGAAATTATAGCTCTAGCTATACCAATTGAAATACAACATCACAATGACCTTAATCTTTATGTAGTCTTTATCTTTATGTATCTGGATTCTCTAGATTTTTTCTAGAGAATCTAGATAAATCAGAAGCCACTAATGTTATAGAAACAGCATTTATTGTTGCTGGTCATTCTGATGTTGGATAACAATTGCTGCTATTCTCCAGCAACACTGCAAATTATCATTTAAGAAAAGCTACAAATGCGCTAGGCGTTCTCACACATCATCATCATGATGATGTACTCATGCAAACACCTAGCTCTTCTCCGAATTTCTATTCCTCCCAAAGATTCAGCCAAATTTCTATTGTTGTCCCTATCTGTTACAATTTATATTTAGATTAGTAAATTTGTTTTTTTATTTAGGTCAGCTAAGATTATGACCTAAATATCTTGGTACAGATATGTTATGTATGAGCCATGTTTGCTCCTCATAAGATAAGAACCTTGATTAAAAAAATATTTATGTGTGAAAGTAAGAGTTTATTATCCTCCGTTGAATTATTCTTGCTCATGGAGGAAATCTATATTGGGCTCCTCTTCCTCGACTGCATCATCTTGTTCAAAGACTATGTTTTCATCCATATCTGCAAACACAATACATTTTAAATCTTGTCTCAAATTCTAATTTTGTTTGTTTTTTGTTTGAGGTAGATATAGGTAGGTAGGTTTTTTTTACCTGTAAATTCTTCCATAAACATATTATACATAGAGTGACATATAGTGCAGCAGGAGATTATAATTTTGGCTGCCTTTTCTGGCTCATAATGCAGACAACGATGGTGATGCAGACATCTGAATTAGTCTTTCAGCCGGCCAATTGTCATCTCCACTATGTTCCTTGTTCTTATGTGGTATATCTCTTTCTATTGTAAAATAAATTGCCAGGAGCAGTAGGATGAGAAATTGGCGGTTTGACCACATGTGTTCCACCTACAGCACCTAGTGTGTGTGGCATGCCATAAAGCTCTAAGATCCTGAAAACAAAGATTTTGTTAAATGCTTATGAGAGAGGCAGATGATGCTAGGCAGAATAGGCACTTTTACTGGGGGTGTAGTAGGAAACTTCACATATTTAGGTGCAAGTTTTGCAACTATTTCTTCAGCCACAATTGTTAAGCACCCGGAGGCAGTAGGCTGGCTTAGCCCTAAAAAACTATCTTGCGCGGTTGATGATTGATAGCTGCCATGACCGAAAAATGTAAGGCCCGCTAAAACCTGATGCCTAGTAATGAAAAGGAGGAGGAGTTAGGTATCTTACAACAAATAAAAACCTAGAAATAGGTACATCTTTTCATCTAATAATAAGTAAGTACATGGAACCCACCTTTATTGTTCTAGGGATAGATCCTTCCTCAAGACGAGAGCCATCCAGGGTTTCAATTAGAAACCTTGCGCCTGTTTTAGGCAATCTAAATATTTTCCTCAGGTTAGTTCAAAAGGATTCGAAGCATCCCTCAGTCTCTGTAAACGGATTCTTTCGCGATAGTTCCTGAAAATAAAGTGATTTGCTTTATAAAAACTAGGTGCCTAGCAGTTTTATAGAATATGTAAAGAATAAGAAAAAACCCATCAGATCAGGTGGTAGGTACCTAAGTACCAATAACAAACCTTGCCGAGGCTTCTTTATGTGCAGCCACTACATGTTCCATGATTTTTCAACGTTTGTTTGCGTATTTTCATCACAAATTCACAACACAAAACCTTAGTCAGCACCTAAAAGTGTGTTGACTAAATTTAGTTTGACATTTCTAAATTTAAGCGCAAATCACCTAAAATGTATACCAACAGAATAGCAAAATGACAGTTTTACGTGTTTTTTTACTAAATTGAGTAACTCTCCTAATTTTAGAGCTGTCACTCTAAATTTAAGTTTACGATGGCACCAAGAGAATAGGAATGTTAACTAAACTATTTTTTAAGAAATTTTAGGTCGGTTTTAGCTAAATTTTAGGATTTGGTGACAACAGAATTGGGGCCAGTGTTTACCTCGGGTTAAAGACTTATTTAGTCCCTCGAACTATTGGCGCCCGAGCTAGCTCGGGCGCCAAACCCCGTCTCGGGACTAAATAAGTTACTTGCACCCCTAGGATAACAATGGCCCCAATTCTGTTGTCGGCAAACTAACTAGTCAAACTAGCCTAAAATTTTCTAATTTAGTTAGGAAAAACTTAAACGTTATTCGGTTGGCACGTCCAACTAAATTTAGGACACCTCTAAACATGTTAGTTGGGATTTTTAAATTGAGTTCACAGATAACATAAGCATTTGTATTTTCATGTATTTTGGCACTACTCGACGCTAGATGGCGCTCTATCTACACTATTTTTACGGCTTGTTTTATCTATGGTAGGTGGTACTTGTGTTTGTTTTGAATGTTTTGGATTATTTACATTACGTTTTTCGGGAGCTACAAAACTAAAATACAAAATGAAGCAACCTGACCACCGTAAAGGATATGCTCGATCCAAGAGCCGACTTCCTGTCATATCCCCTCAGCACGATCACCGTAAAAACTCCTCTTGGCTGATCTGAAGGCCCTGATCCCCGCCGTCAGTTTCCTAGGCCTTTATAGACCTTTGTTAAATGATAATTTGACGGAAGTTTTGAGGGAGGATGGCAGAGAGCATTGTAAGGGGTCTAGAAATTATAGCTCTAGCTATACCAATTGAAATACAACATCACAATGACCTTAATCTTTATGTAGTCTTTATCTTTATGTATCTGGATTCTCTAGATTTTTTCTAGAGAATCTAGATAAATCAGAAGCCACTAATGTTATAGAAACAGCATTTATTGTTGCTGGTCATTCTGATGTTGGATAACAATTGCTGCTATTCTCCAGCAACACTGCAAATTATCATTTATGAAAAGCTACAAATGCGCTAGGCGTTCTCACACATCATCATCATGATGATGTACTCATTTCTATTCCTCCCAAAGATTCAGCCAAATTTCTATTGTTGTCCCTATCTGTTACAATTTATATTTAGATTAGTAAATTTGTTTTTTTATTTAGGTCAGCTAAGATTATGACCTAAATATCTTGGTACAGATATGTTATGTATGAGCCATGTTTGCCCCTCATAAGATAAGAACCTTGATTAAAAAAATATTTATGTGTGAAAGTAAGAGTTTATTATCCTCCGTTGAATTATTCTTGCTCATGGAGGAAATCTATATTGGGCTCCTCTTCCTCGACTGCATCATCTTGTTCAAAGACTATGTTTTCATCCATATCTGCAAACACAATACATTTTAAATCTTGTCTCAAATTCTAATTTTGTTTGTTTTTTGTTTGAGGTAGATATAGGTAGGTAGGTTTTTTTTACCTGTAAATTCTTCCATAAACATATTATACATAGAGTGACATATAGTGCAGCAGGAGATTATAATTTTGGCTGCCTTTTCTGGCTCATAATGCAGACAACGATGGTGATGCAGACATCTGAATTAGTCTTTCAGCCGGCCAATTGTCATCTCCACTATGTTCCTTGTTCTTATGTGGTATATCTCTTTCTATTGTAAAATAAATTGCCAGGAGCAGTAGGATGAGAAATTGGCGGTTTGACCACATGTGTTCCATCTACAGCACCTAGTGTGTGTGGCATGCCATAAAGCTCTAAGATCCTGAAAACAAAGATTTTGTTAAATGCTTATGAGAGAGGCAGATGATGCTAGGCAGAATAGGCAGTTTTACTGGGGGTGTAGTAGGAAACTTCACATATTTAGGTGCAAGTTTTGCAACTATTTCTTCAGCCACAATTGTTAAGCACCCGGAGGCAGTAGGCTGGCTTAGCCCTAAAAAACTATCTTGCGCGGTTGATGATTGATAGCTGCCATGACCGAAAAATGTAAGGCCCGCTAAAACCTGATGCCTAGTAATGAAAAGGAGGAGGAGTTAGGTATCTTACAACAAATAAAAACCTAGAAATAGGTACATCTTTTCATCTAATAATAAGTAAGTACATGGAACCCACCTTTATTGTTCTAGGGATAGATCCTTCCTCAAGACGAGAGCCATCCAGGGTTTCAATTAGAAACCTTGCGCCTGTTTTAGGCAATCTAAATATTTTCCTCAGGTTAGTTCAAAAGGATTCGAAGCATCCCTCAGTCTCTGTAAACGGATTCTTTCGCGATAGTTCCTGAAAATAAAGTGATTTGCTTTATAAAAACTAGGTGCCTAGCAGTTTTATAGAATATGTAAAGAATAAGAAAAAACCCATCAGATCAGGTGGTAGGTACCTAAGTACCAATAACAAACCTTGCCGAGGCTTCTTTATGTGCAGCCACTACAGGTTCCATGATTTTTCAACGTTTGTTTGCGTATTTTCATCACAAATTCACAACACAAAACCTTAGTCAGCACCTAAAAGTGTGTTGACTAAATTTAGTTTGACATTTCTAAATTTAAGCGCTAATCACCTAAAATGTTGTACAACAGAATAGCAAAATGACAGTTTTACTTTTACGTGTTTTTTTACTAAATTGAGTAACTCTCCTAATTTTAGAGCTGTCACTCTAAATTTAAGTTTACGATGGCACCAAGAGAATAGGAATGTTAACTAAACTATTTTTTAAGAAATTTTAGGTCGGTTTTAGCTAAATTTTAGGATTTGGTGACAACAGAATTGGGGCCAATGTACTATTGCATTGGACTGAAATTTATTCAAGACCGCTCCGATCGTTTTCCTTTCCCTATTCAACTTAATTGAGCTGGCAGCTTTTTATTTCTAACCCTTTCGCTACCATGGTTTCTGCCTTTGGCATTGTAGTATGATGTAGGACTCCTACAACGTCTTAAGGTTTCAGTCAGCCTTACTAATAAACCAGGTAAGTATAAAGTTTTACGCTAGCAGAGTAACGTTGGAATAGGCCAACGCTACTAATAAATATGTCGTTGTAAGATATACTCATGAAGATATTTCCTCCATGCAATGTCTTTACTAGCTTCTTCTTCTCTCCGTTTATGGCTCCTGTCTGTCATTCGACAGACAATCTTGCCAGTGTCAAGTGATTTGTATTGATTATATCTTAGACTATAGTACCTCCATGGATTATATACTTTTTTGTCAAGTCAGTCTATAGTCAAGTCGGCCGTCATTTGTTTTGAAGAAAATGGTGGCGGTTTTCTTCAAAACATTGGAAACATTTTCGGTCAAATCAGGATATCACATATTACACTTTTATTTCAAATGTTTACACTTTGTGCTAAGACCTCAAGTAATGTCGGTTAAAATACCACCAAAATTACACAACACAACTCGAAATAACACTAGAAAAACAAATAAAATGAAAAAGCTATGTTGCTTCCTAAAATGACAGAAAACGAATCCTTTACTAGCTTCGCAAACAGCTACTCGTTCTACCAAGTTTAAAGTCACAATGAATGACAGTGACAAATGTGACAAAACAAATTAGCTTTTGTGTGGGTGGGAGTAAAAATTAAAATTGAGGTTATGAATTCCGTTGTGAATAAAAATAATTGAGCGAGATTAGACTATGAATAGATAGACAAATGTGAATGAAAACTAGCACGAAATGGTGTGTGCTTATACTATAAACATTTATTTAGCTTTCATTCAACAATAAAAACATAGTGTATTGGTTTTATCTGATTTCAGGCGCTTCTTGGTACACAAGCGGTTATTACCTTGGTCATGATATCTCTCATGCAGAAACTGAAAAGCTATTCCTTTGCTAGATGGTTACTTTGCTCCCAGGGCTTATACCGGTACTTGTATCCAACAGATAGTGAGCTGAGGGCTCTGACGGGTAAAGACAAGGCAAAGAGCAGAAAAGGGGGTAAACATGAGACTAATGGGAAAAGGGATACTTTTCATGTTCCACGAAACCGTGAGATCAATTTGGAGAAGGCTCCAGTGTCAGCCCTTGACGTAATTCACCTGAGGTTTTACACAGAGTATTATTGGATAGTGGATTTCTCATTATACACAGCAATAGTTTATATTCTATCAGAGGTGAGTAGGTATTTTGTACAATTAGCATCTACATGACGATAGGTCAAGAGACTGTAGCCTATATTCCTAAACAATATGAAAGCATGACTCTGCCTTGTGACTAAATTCCAGTCATCTTTGTGTGTTTTGTTTTTGATTTTTTAGACAAAATTCTATTTTTGTTCTGGAATAATACACAAAGAGCAGGCTATGAATAGTTTCATAATTTATTATTTTTCATTGAGATTCAGACATAGGCTTATTCATTATGTATGGAAAAATACATACCCATTTTCTAAAATATCTATTATCATTTTCAGATTTACACTGGATTCTTTCCGCTCAAAGATGAGTTCAACTTAAGTATGGTATGGTGCTGCCTGGTTGTGATATTTGCATTGTATCCTTTTAAAAATAGAACCTCTTTGCTAAGACTAGACTAGAGACTATACAAGTAGTGTGTTCACATGTTTTTCTGATAATGTACTATGACCTTTTAACCTACAGATTATTTACTGGAAATGTCAGGTGAGTTACAGGTAATTTTAAAACCATTACATTTCCATTTTATTTAAGGTCTTGTATTAGTGGGAACTGAGCACTGGTGGTCTGAGTTGTAGTGGCCCCACCTTCTGATCCTGAGGTTGTGGGTTCAAAACTGGACATGCACCAATGAGTTCATCTGTTCAAAAATTTATGTGCACAGTGCCAGTACTCTCACATGGAGAAGAAAAACATCTTGAGGAAACCAGCATGCCATAGAACCTAAAAAGT
Source organism: Chloroclysta siterata (assembly GCA_932294275.1). NCBI lineage: Eukaryota > Metazoa > Arthropoda > Insecta > Lepidoptera > Geometridae > Chloroclysta > Chloroclysta siterata. The sequence continues at coordinate 9,694,150 of OW028595.1, forward strand.
TCTATAACAAGTTCAAGTGCTTGAAAGGAGCCTCTTGAAGCAACTGTTTCAAGAGGTGGAAGGATTTACTTTCACCACATTGTTTCGAAAGAAACTAGTGACACAACAAGAAGAAGTGAGAACTAAATATTATTATTAGTGGGAACTTTTAGCATAAATAGATAGATATACTGTAATAAACAAAGTCAATAAAGTCAACTAAAAAGTATGAAAGTGAATAGTTTGTGTTAGCTACTAGCAATCTCATTGACAGAATTGAAATTAATATTATCAGTAAACCTATTCTTGACAGTTTCCAAATATCCTTAACTCTCTCACCACAGTAAGATTCTGCTCTCTCTAACAAAGCAGTATTTTACATCGGAAGAATCAATTGGAGAACGTTCAACCTGCATTGTCTCCTTCTCTGTCTTCCTGCTTATTGCCATGATGGTGCTCATTATAGACGAATCCAACTTGGAGGTGGGGGTGGACCCCGCCTATGATAGCTTCTATGAAAATGCTCAGAGGTTTTTGGAGAATCAAGGACTGCTCTCTGTGTAAGTAGATTCAAAACTCAAGGCAAAAAATTGATCTTAGAATAGTATTCTGATGTTAAGTGGTAACCATCACCTATAACAATGCATTGCCTCGTAAGTCACTTATAATAGGAACATGCCCTATGATGCACTGCCCTGCGTCCATCAACTTGAGGCATACAGATGTTAAGCGTCATGTGCCTGTAATTACACCGGCAACCACTCTTCAAACCGAAACACAGCAACGCTGCTTGGCGGCAAAAAAAGGCGTGGTGGTAGTACTTCCCCGGACGAGCCCTTCAAAAAGAGCTCTACTACTCTTAAATCTATTCTAGTAAGCAATGTGGGATTCCTTCTAGCATATTATGGCAGTGATCTGCAATATTTGCCAGCTACATATTGCAGATCACTGGCTGAGAAGAGAGGAATACCAGGCTCAGTGGTACATTTTGGGAAAGATGTCAGATTAGCAGTGGATTAGTACAAGTATATGATGATTTTTGTTGACATAAATATACCAATGGATGGTTCCTATATTCTACAGATTAATTAGTTGAATAATCTCTCATATAATCGACTGATGTAAGCTGTCACTATAACATTGGCCAATGAAATTGATGTATGTTTACTTTCAGAGGGCCAGCTTCAAAGCTCATATTAAAGTTATGTTTTGCGGTGTGGGCAGCCATTATTGGAACCCTCTTCACATTCCCTGGCCTTAGAGTGGCTAGGATGCATTGGGATTCTCTCAAGTAAGTGGTTTTTTTTTACAACTTATAATAATTTATATAATATTTTTATTTATTGTTAAGTTAGGCAAAGACCACTGCTAATGTATCTCTGGCACATGTCAACGTTTTGAAAGATATAAAGTTGCAATCAACCAAGATAAGTGCAATCAATATGGGAGTCATCTCGAAGCGAAAGCTGTACTGACATCCAAAAAACTTGGAGTGCTAAACCGAGCCAAACAGTATTTTACACCAAAACAGCGGCTTCTGCTTTACAAAGCACAAGTTCGGCCGCATGTAGAATACTGTTCCCATTTATGGAACGGGGCACCCAAGTATCAGCTGCAACGATTTGACTCCCTACAGAGAAGAGCCATTAGAGTTATCAACGATCCCAAGCTTACCGATACGCTAGAGCCGCTCAGTCAACGCCGCGACGTTGGTTCTCTGTGCGTGTTCTATCGGTTTTACAATGGGGAATGTTCTGAAGAGCTATTTAACCTTATCCCGGCGTCAAGATTTTACCACCGCTCCTCTCGACACCGGGATCGAGCTCATCCACATCTACTGGATCCTTGGGTTTCTCGGACTGCTCGCTTTTCGAGATCTTTTCTTCCCATACTCATAAACTGTGGAATGAGCTACCATCGGAGGTTTTCCCGCTCACTTACAACATGAATAGCTTCAAGAAAAAAGTTAATAAAGTCCTTCAGGGCAGGCAACGCAACGACAACACCCCAAGTGTTGTTGGTGTATATGGGCGACGGTGACCACTTAACATCAGGTGGGTCGTAAGCCCGTTTGTCTGCTTCTTACATAAAAAAAAAAACATTGCAAATAGTTCGCCAAAAATGGCGACCACACTTAGCGTGGGATAGAGGCATGTAGATGATGATGATATTAGTAGGAAGTGGGTTAGAATGATATGAGCACCTTTCTTTATCTACACTAATATTATAAAGAGAAAAGATTTGTATTTTTGTTGTTTTGTTGTTTTGTATGTAACGAATAGGCTCAAAAACTACTGGTCCGATTTCAAAAATTCTTTCACCATTAGAATGCTACATTATCCCTGAGTAACATAGGCTATATTATATTTTCAAAAAAATCAGGGATCCTTACTAAAACTAATAATGTAACCCAAGGTGGAAAAAGAAAACCTTACATCGCGTGCGCTGCGAAAACTATTGATGATAGAACAAAATAATGTACTACGATTTTGTAGAACACGTCATCATCTACAAAAAATGTCGCAACAGCATATGTCTAACTATTATAGTTATGTCACAATAAGTGTTCTTTTATTATAAAAATTTAATTGAAATGCCGCCGCTAGAAAAGGGTCTTTATTTGTACCTTGGTATTAATCCTTATCCAAATAAATCTTTTCATATTCAAGACTGGTTCAATACCTATACATTACTTCTTGAATTTTTCAAATCGGACATTCCATTCAAAAGATTATAAAATATAAGGTCACGGGGCGCGTTCTCACCCAGCGCGGGCCCGGGCAAGGCCCGAGTTAGAAGTGACTCGAACCCACCACGGTCTAAGTTTATCCTAAAATGTTCAAAAAATGTATGACCACCCATGCGAAGCTGGGACAGGCCGCTAGTGTCTACATAACATTGAAATTGAGAGTCACCAATCTGTATTTCAGAAACTATGAGGACAAAAAAGTAAAATCTCTGTTGTTGAACTTGAACTTCGCGCTTCCTTTCATCCTAGTGCTTCTATGGATCCGTCCGATATCTCGACACTACCTCTCTGTGCGAGTCTTCAGCGGGATGGAAAAGCCACTGTAAGTTACATTTTAATTCAATAAAAATGGCATAAGTAATATTTACATAAAAGTATTTATTACTATGTACTATACTGCTACGACTACAGATTAAATACCTCTAGCTATCTGATGTACATTCTTCACTAACCAATTTGGATCTACATTTTATAAGCAAAGTAAGTAGGTAGGTAGATAATAAGTAGTAAAAAATATTAAGATGTGTGTACCTAAGTAAAACAAAAACAATAAAGTGAGTTGAAGTAAAAAATAAAATGAAAGTTCACATAAATTTGTGTAACATGTTTGTAAAACTTTTAAATTTGGGAAAACAGCCCCCTTAAAACAGGACTACCTCGTAACACTCAAGACAGGACTACCTCGACCGTAAATAGACAAACCATCGCTGTCAAACGCCATGTTTCAATAACTTCTACTATCTACATATTCATAAAATAAGGATCTACATATGATTTGTAAGTTTTAAAACAAGTATTTAAATAAATTAATAAAAAGAAATAAATACCTACAAAAATAAATATAATTCTGTTATCAATTTCAGCATGAGTTCAGATGCGTTCGACACGCTCCGTCTCTGCCTGGTCGTCGTCACAGTAGTTCTACGGCTAGCGCTGATGCCGACTCAGCTGCAACATTACCTGGAGATGGCGAACCTGAGGCTGCAAGCGCAGAGGAGTGAAGCTGGGAACATCACCAACATTGAACTGCAGAAGAAGGTTGGTAAAAGCACAGACAACACACAATACAGGGGCCTGATCACGAACGAATTTGACGTAAGTCGCGTGAACGTATCGTATCCCTAACTACAACAGAATAAGGTCGAATATCGCTAGGATACGTTAACGCCACATACATAATATGTCAAATGTTCAATGTGGCCTCGATCATGAGGCCTTAAGAGCTGGGACCAAACTGTAAATGCCACTAGCCTATGGTAAGCAAGGCTTGTAGTACATGAGCCAGAGAGCTAATTGAATACAAACATAGTCTCTTCTCTCTTGTCGTGTAACTAGTTTCTTTCCAAACAGTGTGGTGAAAGGATTTTAAAAGTGCGCCTCAAGAGGCTCCTTTTGAGCATGCCGCCGGTTTCCTGACGATGTTTTCCTTCACCGTTTGAGAGTACTGGCATTGTGCACATACATTTTTGAACAGAAAAACTCATTGGTGCACCCGGTCGTGCACCAATGAGTTTCGAACCCACGACCTTAGTATCGGAGGCGGGGCCGCTACCACTAGACCACCAGTGCTCTCACATAGCTCAAACATAGTACATAGCCCTCACTCACAGCACATTTGGTAGTAGCTCCGCCTTCTGCGCTATAAGCCGTGGGTTCGATCCCCATTGATTTTGAATTATTTCCTCTCATTCCAGATTTCGTCAGTATTCTACTACCTATGCGTAGTGGCTCTTCAATACGTATGTCCTATCCTAATGATGTTATACCTGGCTCTAATGTACAAGACACTGGGAGGATACACATGGACGGGTCTGTTCTATGAGTCATCGGAGATGTGCGGCTTGGAAAACCCGCTGCCTACCACCCCTGTGCCGAGGGTGGGCGAGGAAGGGGAGGAGTTTGTACTGGCGTGGGAGAATCTCAAGATGGTAAATTTTATATTGTACTAGCTGCTGCTTGCGGCTTTGTTCGCTTATTAGTAGTGATTGCTAGCATTCATATGTTTAAGTGGTTATCCCTTTATCGGGTTAAAAACTAACCCGATAAAGGAAAATACCTTGTTCTCGGTAAATTATCAGGATAAAAATTAGCCTACGTACTAATCCAGGTTACAAACAATATTTCAAACAAACAACGTTTCACTCACATATTGCAACATTATTGAAGAAAATATCACTGAAAGCATTATTATTTTGATTATTTTGATCTGTAATAAATGAATTGAGAAAATTGAATTGAATTACCAAAAATCGCAAACAATCGGAGAATAACATTGCATTCTGAATGTTTTTCTACCCAAATTAGTTTTTATAACATTTAATCTTTATATCTACAAAAATGTTCGAGCGAAATGAAAATGAAATGAAATAATTTATTTGCGAGTAGTTGTTTGACGGTTTTCAGCCTTAACTCGTACTAATGATAAATTAAATAAGGCATAAGTTAATTGCAGTTTTATTCAAAATAACTTGAATATAAATATATGTATTTCGGTGCAGGTGTTCACACAGGAGGTATACCGCGGCGTGCTGGGCTTTGCGACCTGGTGGACTACCTTCGCGTGGTTCATCAGCTCGTCGCTGGGCGCCGCCTACCAGACCTACTTCAGGATCTCGTGATCGCGGCCGCCTCAGAGCCGCACACATCGCAACCTTCCCCTCACTGCCATCTTTACCCGGAGACTACCGTTTCAAAAGTTCTAGCTCGCACTTTTCAAAATATTATAAGTATTTTTTTTATACTGATGGAACAAAGTATTGCCTTGTAAGTCACGCACGATGAGAACGGACCTACGATGTAATGCCCTGCGTCCATCAACTTGAGGCAAGTGATGTTTTGCCTGTTATTTAGCCGGCAACGAAACACAGCAAAGCTGTTTAGCAGAAATAAGCACGAATGTGCGAGTGAAAAATTGTTTGACGGTTGTTGGCCTCTTAACTTCTCGAACTTTTTAGATATTGCGTCGATTTCTAGCTGCAATTATTACTATTTGTATGGACCTACACAAATACTTGCAAACAAGACACCTATACAATTGCAGCTATAAATTGCAACAAAACTAACCCATTTATATTCGTACATTATTCTAGACTTGAACTTGAGATTGTGAATGATTATGAAAGTACAAAATGTTAAAAAACTAAGTATTTTTAAAACAAAAATGCGATGAATGTACTCGCCCCGTATAGTGCTTGTAAACGAACTACGAAATTGCGGAAATTTCTAGCTGCAATTGGATGGTTGTCTCGCTTACTGAAAATCTACGCAAGCGGGACAGCTATACAATCGCAGTAATAAATTACCACAAAACTAGGCCGTTTACACCCGCCATTATAAATTAGGTTATCTAGTCTAAATAGAAATCTAAGTAAAATGATGGCTTCGGTAGACACAGGTTGTTGTTAAAAAATATGTTAATTTTATCCAACTCATTCGATTCTTAATCTTAGCTTAGTGCTAGCGGCGGCTGTACAAAAAATACTACGCGCGAGTTGTAAAAACATTTGAAAACCACTAAATCAGTTTGTTTTGTTGAAGTTATACCTACCTACTTGTGTTTTTAGTATTGTTTAGAATACAAGTCCCATTTTTACCTACCATTATAATGTAAATTAATACCCGTTATTGCATCCCTTTGCATTTGTTGCATTTCATAGTTTTTGACTGCCTTTTTATATTAATATGAAGTAGGTATTAATCTATTCTGGATTGTGGACAAGAGTGAAATAACAAGACTTGTAGAATAGAATTTTGGCTGTTTGGTATTGGTTTGTAAGTGTTTGTTTTCTATTTATTTATTTGTATTGAATGGACTGTTGTTATTAAAGATTTAAAGATTTAAAGCTTGTACTTTATTTTCCATCAAATCACTAGGTTGAGTGCAGCTGTTGTATTCAGTAATAATTAAGTGGAAGTCTCTCATAAATTGAACCCGTAAGCACAGCCGTAAGATGTAGTTGTGAGATCTTCTAAAAGAAACACGTTACACGGTCAGTTAATCACAGCAATGGTTTATTACAATAATGTACGCTATTCAAATTCTTAAGTATTATTAAATCTAACAGTAAATCTTTTAATCAATAAGAATCATATACAATAAATAATCATACTTCAAATAACTGAATACTTATTCTTTTTTTTATACAATGCTCAGCTTAGAGCTGTGTTATCTAGTCGGCGGATAGCAACCAAGTGAGCTCGTCCCCTCCGTTCCGTCGCTCACCCGACGTCCAACCGTCGGTAGTCGTTGTCCGTGGTCGCCGTCCATGGTCGGTGGCCGTGGTCGGTGTCACCGGAAACGGAAATACGGGTGCGACAACATCCGGCCGTCCTGCTCACGCATTCGTCCTCGAACTGCGTCCTGGTCTGATGCGAAAACTGAAAACATTATACAGTTAAATCCAATTTCATAAATGCTAGGTTACAGTTTACACATTTTCTTTACTATAGGCCCCACATAGAGTGTCTGATCAGATTATAGCATGTTATCCCATCGGCGGTCAACATGTGTATGTGGCTTAAACTAGATGATGTTCACTCAGTATCAACTAGCTGTGTATCACCACATGCACTACAACAGTGTTCACATTGGATGTCTGTTGCAACTTATCCAAACTCAAACACTCTTACACATTTTCTTTACTATAGGCCCCACATAGAGTGTCTGATCAGATTATAGCATGTTATCCCATCGGCGGTCAACATGTGTATGTGGCTTAAACTAGATGATGTTCACTCAGTATCAACTAGCTGTGTATCACCAAATACACTACAACAGTGTTCACATTGGATGTCTGTTGCAACTTATCCAAACTCAAACACTCTAGGCACCTACAATGTTTGAAGAAGTAGCATTAGACATTTTAAGATTCACACAGATTAACACATCAGACTCAAGCTACTTTAAGTAAAATATTAATGTTAACAAATTATACTAATAAAAGAATAGTTACGTACTTTTTTTTTTCGTATACCTTTCGACAACATCCGGTTAATCAGAAATCTGGATCAATGGTTTCATATTTTCCACGCATGCTATGCCATCATATCGTTTCGAAGATCTTTCAGCTTCTCGCATATCAGCTACTTGATATCTATCGTGACCCAAAATGTTAGTAACTTTAAACGGACCTTTGTAGAGAGGAATTAGTTTTGTACTTTGGCCAGCATTGTTCGAGTGACTTGGAATTTTAAGTACCACCAAGTCTCCAACGTTATAAATAGTCGCGTCTTTCCTTTTAGCGTCGAAGGATGCTTTATGTTTTTCAGCATCTTTCTTTATGTTAGTGTCAACCGTTTTTCTCAATGCAGTCACGTCAACAGAGCATTCCGTATAAGTCGTTGTTCATACGAATTCTGTACCCAAAGAAAACCTCACTCGGTACGGCGGATGTGGTTTTATTAATCGTGCTATTGATACCCTGCTGTATACTTTTTATGTGTTGATCCCATTTATTATTTTCCATTTATTATTTAACCATTTATTATTTTCCATTTATTATTGTCTGGTTATATCGTTCTCCCTGTCCGTTTGAGCGTGGTACAGCAGTGGCAATTATATGTGCTCTAATATTACGATCTTTGCAATAGCTGCTGAATAGTTTTGATGTAAATGCGCTACCAGCGTCGCATACTTAACGCTTTGGATTTCTAAAAACTTTAAATATTTTATTTTATTCGTTTATTACATTACTTTTAGTGTGCTTTTACAGCCGCAATAAATACAAATTTTGTGAAGGAGTCTAACCAGTACCAAGAGATAACTATTTCCCAGAGTAGTTTTAACAAATGGACCGCGGTGATCAACGTGGAGTGTGTGAAAAGGCCTGGCGTGCTTCGATATCGGATACAATTGACCTGGTTTTTTGCCATGAATATTTTTGAAATAAATGTAATTTAAACAGTTTTTTTATGTATTTTGTAACAGTTTTCTTCAAATGGGGAAACCAATATTTTGATCTAATTCTTTCAAAAGTTTTAACTACAGCGAAATGACCACAGTCATCATGATTATCTCGAATAAAGTACCATACGTACTTCTTTGGTACTACCCAACATCTTCCGAATTTTGTTCTACGGTATACTTTTTTTTTCCAACAAATCGTAGCTTTTTGATTCAACCTTAACAATGTTACCCATAATTCTAATATAAAAATAAATATCACCTGTTCACTACCCACTACTAAAACGACTCATTGTCAAATTGTACATGTAATATTAGGTACCTACGTACTACTTCTCTGTAATAAATTGCAATTAGATGTACCTTTAATAACTATATTAACTAACGAGTGCCTACCTACTTGATAAGAACCTACCTACTTATAACATATAATTTTAAGCAAGGCGCTTGTTTGTAACAGACGTTTGGTTTCAAATAAATATTTCATTTCATTTCATTTCATCGTGCTCATTAAATATCCGTTTCTTTGTCTCGGCCTCACCTGACTGTAAAATGTCTCGAATACTACATATACTGGGGACTCTTAACTGGACAGAGAGCAACCAGTTCCCCTCAGAAACAGTTCTTGTGCTAACGCAGTCAGTATATAAATTGACCTGCAATTTAGGATCAAATACTTTAAACACCGCATTTTTAATCAGTGCATCTTTCACCGTTATTACTCCCTAATCTTGTGGAGAGCCCCATTGCCAGATCCCTTTTTTTTTTTTTTGTAAGCTAGATAGTGATTTGCAAGCACAGTTTCGTATGAATTTCCGAAATAATAAATTAGCCCCAAAAATTTACGAAGCTGGTGAACTGTTTTTGAGGTCAGAAATTTTGTAATGGCATCGAGTTTACGGGCACTTGGACGAACTCCTTCTCCAGAAATATCATAACCCAAAAACGTAACACGTGCCTTGAAAAATAAACATTTTCTAGAATGATAGTAAGCCCATTTTTTAACGAGTATTTCTAGAGTATTTCTTTGACTGTTATTTTATTAAGCTATCTATAGTCCACACACAACCTTTTGGCCCCCAACGTTTTGTCAACTAAAAGCGCTGGGCTCGCATACGCAGAATTACTGATTCGAATAGTACCATTCTTTAAAAGGTCGTCTGTTATTTCCCGCTTTATTGCCCTTTCAGATTGTGATATTCTATACGGCCGCTGGCAAATTGGCTTACTAGTTGTTAACTGTATCTCTAATTTTAAACAAGAAGTTTTTCCTACACTCGACAAATCTTCAGAAAAAGATAGAGGGTATTTTGATAAAATATCAACATTTTTTTTATCGATTAAAAGGTATCTCCTACGTGAACATACATGATGTTTTTATCTTCTGTAAAATTACTGCCGATTTGAATGTCGCAGTTAGACAGAGAATCAATAGCGTAAAATGTTATATTAGATTAGACTGAATCACCCGGAGCGTGGTAGCGACAGCCTCTGTCACTTCAGTAGATAAATTACTTATAAAGCCTACTAGATTAACGGATTGATTTAAAAGAAAAGGTTTTAAATTATATTTATTTACTAGAGCGGTTGTTATAAGCGAGCAGTCACTACCCATGTCGAAAAAAAAAAACTTTATAATCAAAACCATAAGAAAAACCGGCGTTTTGAAATTTTGGTTTATTTAAATAAATAAATAAATAAAAATAAATTTGTTTTGGATCAGAGATTATTTTCACTTCGAAATCCTTCTCGACCTTTGTCGTCGATTTAGATTTACAGGCAGCCTCTAAATGGCCTAATTTGTTGCAAGAAGAACACCTTACGTTGTGTTTATACGTGCTGTTGTTTCTTCGGTGACCTACCTCCCCACAGCGGTAACAAGTAACGTTATAGTTGTCCACATTATTTGCATAAGCAGAATGCTCAAACTTGTTCTGCAATTTACTGATATTATTTTGGTACCCAGACTGCGTTGGTCGAAAAGATTATTTTTGTGGTAGCGGATTCTTTTGGGAATTTTCTGTTTCGGTGGGTTGATAGATTTTACCGTGTAAAAAGGATGCAAAATCGTCACAATATTCGATCGAACCGACAAAAATTGAACCTACTATAACTGATATTATATCTTGTTCCCGAAAACCTAGCTGCAGACGATCTAGTTAACTTTTTGTTGAAAAAAAAAATGCGTATAGCAACTGTTTAGCTACAGGCCTTATAATTATCTATTAACTCTTTATGCGACCTGTACATATTTCGTTTTACTTGAAATGACAGCTTATGACGCCATTCTTTCACCGCCACGAGGTCTAACTTGTTTCGTTTTTTTTTTTTAAAGAATCGAGCCACGTTTACGCGATATTGCGTAATTTTTGAAGAGCTTGATACTTAGTCATATTATCGGACCAACCAAATGCACGAGAGCTAGCCTCTACTACATTTAACCATATATCAACACTGTCTACGAGTGGGTCGAATTCTGGTATCACTGATGATAATACAGCATTTTGACTCACGGTTTGCGATGCTTTCTGATGACTACTACTTTTTTTTTTCGCCTTCGATCACTGCCACTACTGCTACTGGCACTGGAACTGCTGCTCGAACTAGATGATGGTTCCCGACTCGATCTTCGTTTGCGCTTACGTGGCGGCATCTTGTGGGCGTAGCACAATTTAGCACTTCTGATAAAAGAAACACGTTACACGGTCAGTTAATCACAGCAATGGTTTATTACAATAATGTACGCTATTCAAATTCTTAAGTATTATTAAATCTAACAGTAAATCTTTTAATCAATAAGAATCATATACAATAAATAATCATACTTCAAATAACTGAATACTTATTCTTTTTTTTATACAATGCTCAGCTTAGAGCTGTGTTATCTAGTCGGCGGATAGCAACCAAGTGAGCTCGTCCCCTCCGTTCCGTCGCTCACCCGACGTCCAACCGTCGGTAGTCGTTGTCCGTGGTCGCCGTCCATGGTCGGTGGCCGTGGTCGGTGTCACCGGAAACGGAAATACGGGTGCGACAACACTTCATAATTGCTTGATCATTCGTTCATTTGGATTACTTACTGGATACCTACCTAATAATATACATAAAAGTGATTCTGGCGGCGATGACCTCGCAAATGTATTGAGTTACTACCAATTACTGCAAAATGTGTTACTTTTGCACATGTAATATACATTTAGGTGTACATCTACCGTAGACGTCTTCAGTAAATCATTAATCATCATTAATAGTCAAGATCACAGAACATTCTTAGATTTACAATGAACTACTACTTACCGCTAGATGGCGCTTAGCATTTTCATCACAAAACATACGATAGATGGCGTAAACATTGATTACAGTAATAGTGTTGTAAGATATCTCCCTCCCATGTCGATTATTTTGGTATTGAAGATCGTACTAAAATAACTAAACTGTACTAAATACGATAATAAGTTATGTTTGCGTAACGTGATTGCCTATAATTTAAAAAGTAATTCTAAATAAATCGATAATCCGGTCTTTAGTTAAAATGTGCGAGCAAGAAGTTGGCGTAACGAGTGCCTTGTGGCTACACCCATGGGGTACAAAATGGGTCGTCTTTCTCAGAGCTCGTGAGAAATCTGAAAAACAGCGACCGGGTTAACGACATACAAAACAAAAAAAAAATACTAAAATGCCTCATTGGTAGCCCAAAGCAGCTATAGCCGCGTTAAACTCTCGCTGCAGGCTCTATCATAAGTTATCAGAACGAGACAGCAATATTGCTCTCTCTCTCTCTCTCGCTCGCACTTCGGACGTGTGTTAAGATGATTTATGACCGAGTTTGCAGTGGGAGTTTAACGCGACTATAGGTTGAGCACTGACCGAGCCTGCAGCGAGAGTTTAACGCGACTATAGGCAGGTATGATCTATGTTACAATTTAATACATTGCAATTCAATAATTGTAACATGGATGATGGATGGATGCAAAAGAACGGTAGAAACCAAACCGTAATTTTGTTTCCTATTCTTCTAGGCTTGGTAGCATGGAACTAACACCTAGCTATAAGACGTTTCAAAGTCATCCTTGTGACTCATTGAATAAATACCTTTTTTATCACATCAATTCGAAAATAGATAGTTTGCTCTTCGAAAACAGGGAGCAAAATAGCACTTTGATCCCAAGGGCGGTAAAGTATTGAGTAAAAGTTCCAATCACCAAAGAGATCACGAACACAGTATGAACAAGCAGGCTTTATGACTATAAAAAAAGCGCCTGAACTAAATAAAAAAAAAAAACACGTGAAACGCGCATTCCACCTTTGTTCATGATTGTTTACTCAAATTCAGATTTTACTTAGTTTTATGAAAATAAATTAAATTACAATGAATACATGATTATGACTATGAGACAATTTGACAATGTGACTATGTGACTATGTGACTATGTGACTATGTGACTATGTGACTATGTGACTATGTGACTATGTGACTATGTGACTATGTGACTATGTGACTTCGTGACTTTGTGACTATGTGACTTCGTCATAATCATAGTCATAAAGTCACGAAGTCACAAAGTCACAAAGTCCTTTGTGACTTCGTGACTTTATGACTATGATTATGATTATTCATAAGTTGTACTAAGTTATTTTCTCATAGAGGGTGATAAAAAGTAGAGTGTCCACTTCGGGAGCAACACTATTTTAAGCTCGAGTGAAGTACTTTGAATCCCTCGCTACGCTTAGGATTCTACTTTAGAATCCCTCGCTAAACTCGGGATTCTACTCTAGAATCCTTCGCTCCGCTCTGGATTCAAAAAACACTCTCGCCATAAAAATAGTTGTTTGCTCCCTTGGTAAACAATCTACTATTGACATTATCTACTAAGGCAGTAGTCTTGTCAACATAACCAAAGAAGGTCAAAAGAAAAAGGTTACTGGAAAGGTGTTATAACCTAGACACTTGTGCCTATATTATTGCATCACTCGCGGTAGTGTGTCAGCCATCGTATTTACCCCATCACTGTATTCTGGATACGTCATGGTGGCGCAATATAGCAGACAGCACCTGTCATATTCCACCAATAGCGGCTCTTCGCGGTTGGGAATCAAGCACCCCATTGGTCGAACGCTGGAATATTCCAGAAAGTCCTAGTGACGTCAACTGAAGCAGCGCGCGCATAAAAACTCTATGGTCAAATTCCAACGCCAAGTTTCATTGAATTTATTTCGTGACAAGAAGCCGTCAATCGCGCACGTTTGCCGAGTTTGTTCATCGAGCAAGCTGATAATAAACGACTGATTTTAAAGTATTATCACACAAGAAACACATAGTAAGTTACAGTTTTTATTATTAATCTGTTTTGTTTCCTACTTCCTGAAAAAATAATCATGTAATTCTGCCCAATTTGGGCCGATGGAACTACGCGTGGGTTTTGAAGTTTGTTCCAGTCCAGACAGCAACGCCTTGTTAATAGCCCAACAGTTTTTACTTTAGGTTGCTTATATGAATCGCATCACAAAGGTTTTGTTGGAGAATAGCTACTCTCTGTGTTCACGGTCTCTTTGTTCCATCTTTTCTATGAGAATTTCTGCACGTGGTTCTAATCCAACACCTGCAGGGTGTCCCACGGTTCAGTTCGTGGAAAAACAGTGCGTCATCACCGCAGCCTGTATATTTCCGCATTATCACTGCATTCAAGGTGAAAAATTCACAAAGAATTCGAGAAGGTTCATCGATCGATTACCCTCGTGTAATGGCCGCCCGTGGGCTTTTCCGCGCTGCGCATTGAATATTTTATAATTTTCCGCTTCGTATCCTGTGGTTGTAGCTTGAGTGTTTTCTCGTAATCACGAGAATTACCCACGTTTTCCCCATCGCATAGAAGCCGCGAACCGCAAAATGGCGGACCTTTACCTACATATAACCTATAATTATCTATTTGGAGTTTTCATCGATTTATCGTATATCATAGGTACTATTTTACAATCATGATTTATTGCAATCTTTGGCGGTGAACTCAGTGAGTCAATAGACTAAAGTACAAGTTTGATTGTTGCAGATGGCTACCAAAGCACCCGCGGTAGGTATCGACTTGGGAACCACTTACTCCTGCGTTGGAGTATTCCAGCATGGAAAGGTGGAAATCATCGCCAACGACCAGGGCAACAGGACCACGCCCTCATACGTCGCCTTCACAGACACCGAGCGTCTCATCGGTGATGCTGCCAAGAACCAGGTTGCGATGAACCCCAACAACACAATTTTCGGTAAGTTTTCATTGAAAATAATGTTCTTCAAATGCAGGCCAATATTAACACTACTGTTTGCAGGTATAGCTCACTACAATATAAGAATAGAGCTGATTTTTATCTATAGGTAATTTAGTTAAAGGCTCTTAGTTAAATGTCATTGTCAGAGTTAATTCGAAGTACTTGTACCTCCTTTTATCATACAGGGCAAGTTTATTATCAAAATATAATTTAATACATTTATTGCAGGATTATTACTATTTATGTTGGTACCTAGCTAGTCAAGTCACAAAAATCAAACTGAGTAGGCATGTTAGAACAAAACTTCTTTGTCTTTGTCAGATTGCTGCTGTAGATGTTAGAGGTCAATGTCATAAGAGTTATCTTATGTTAATATGAGCATACAAAGTGGAATTAAATCCTACAACACATTTACACTATGCATGACCATTGTGAGGACTCCAGGTCGTTACCTACTTCAGCGATCAATGACATCATAGCACTATTATTTATTCTGTGGCATCTAAAGTAGAGCACTTACCTACTTACTTGGTCAACCTAGTAGTAGTGGGCAATTACCCTACATAGTTAGAACAGGCGGCAAATGCTTGAGTCTCTTATTACATAGGACACATTTTCATATTTTTTTTGATTAAGTTTGTTAGATTAGCCTAGCTCTGAGCATGATAAACATGTTAACCATAGTAACAGGAAGTGGGGTTGTGACTCGTAAAATTTACGATGCAAGCATCAGTCATCGTTTCACAACTTATTAATTTTTATAATTATTGATGAGTCATATTGAGTTGACATACATACCTATCTAACAACTTGTGAATCAAACGGTAGTGTTAAAATTTATTTGTTCATGATGATATCCAATATACTAGACTAGAGTCTCTGAACATATTGAATGATACCAGTATTCTGAGGAACTACTTACAATTCTGAATATGCTTGAAAAATTCCAGCTTATACAACATGAGCTTCTATTGTTGCAGATGCTAAACGTCTTATTGGCCGCAAGTTCGAAGATGCGACAGTCCAAGCCGACATGAAGCACTGGCCCTTCGAGGTTGTCAGTGATGGAGGCAAACCAAAGATCCAGGTCGCATACAAAGGCGAGAACAAAACCTTCTTCCCCGAAGAGGTCAGTTCCATGGTGCTCACCAAGATGAAGGAAACTGCCGAGGCTTACCTCGGCAAAACTGTGCAAAACGCGGTCATCACGGTTCCGGCGTACTTCAACGACTCTCAGAGACAGGCCACAAAAGATGCGGGTACCATCTCAGGCCTGAACGTACTCCGAATCATCAACGAACCGACTGCCGCAGCGATAGCTTACGGTTTAGACAAGAAAGGACAGGGAGAACGTAATGTCCTTATTTTCGATCTGGGTGGCGGTACCTTCGACGTGTCGATCCTGACCATCGAGGACGGCATCTTCGAAGTCAAGTCCACCGCAGGAGACACCCACTTGGGAGGAGAGGACTTCGACAACCGCATGGTTAACCACTTTGTGCAAGAATTCAAGCGCAAATACAAGAAGGACCTCGCCACCAACAAGAGGGCGCTCCGTCGTCTGCGCACCGCTTGCGAGCGTGCGAAGAGAACCCTTTCATCCTCCACCCAGGCCTCGATCGAAATCGACTCTCTCTTCGAGGGCATCGACTTTTACACTTCAATCACCCGCGCGCGTTTCGAAGAACTGAACGCTGACCTCTTCCGTTCCACCATGGAGCCGGTAGAGAAGTCTCTGCGTGACGCCAAGATGGACAAATCTCAGGTCCATGACATCGTCCTGGTGGGAGGCTCCACTCGCATCCCTAAGGTGCAGAAGCTGTTGCAAGACTTCTTCAACGGCAAGGAGCTGAACAAGTCGATCAACCCGGACGAGGCCGTCGCGTACGGCGCCGCCGTGCAGGCCGCCATCCTCCACGGAGACAAGTCCGAGGAGGTGCAGGACCTGCTGCTGCTCGACGTCACCCCTCTGTCGCTCGGTATCGAGACCGCCGGAGGAGTGATGACCACTCTCATCAAGCGAAACACCACCATCCCCACCAAACAAACCCAGACCTTCACCACCTACTCGGACAACCAGCCCGGAGTCCTCATCCAGGTGTTCGAGGGCGAGCGCGCTATGACCAAGGATAACAACCTGCTCGGAAAATTCGAGCTGACCGGCATCCCCCCCGCGCCCCGCGGGGTGCCTCAGATCGAGGTCACCTTCGACATCGACGCCAACGGCATCCTCAACGTGTCCGCCATCGAGAAGTCCACCAACAAGGAGAACAAGATAACCATCACCAACGACAAGGGCCGTCTCTCCAAGGAGGACATCGAGCGCATGGTCAACGAGGCCGAGAAGTACAAGAACGAGGATGAGAAGCAGAAGGAAACCATCCAGGCAAAGAACGCCCTGGAGTCTTACTGCTTCAACATGAAGTCCACCATGGAGGACGAGAAGCTCAAGGAGAAGATCACCGACTCGGACAAGACGATCATCCTCGACAAGTGCAACGACACCATCAAGTGGCTCGACACCAACCAGCTGGCCGACAAGGAGGAGTACGAGCACAAGCAGAAGGAGCTCGAGGGCATCTGCAACCCGATCATCACCAAGCTGTACCAGGGAGCCGGCGGCGTGCCCGGAGGCATGCCCGGCGGCATGCCCGGCTTCCCCGGCGGCGCCCCGGGCGCGGGCGGCGCGGCGCCCGGCGCCGGCGGGGCCGGACCCACCATCGAGGAGGTCGATTAAACATTCCACTCCATTTCGAGACACCATTGTTTATGCCTATTGAAACACAATAAATGATTTGAATCTTATCTGCCTGTTTACCTTGTCTTGTAGACTTTACACTTTCCTTTTCTATTCTGTAGGTTATGACTATGACTTATGACTAGACCTAGTAATGAGACATCAAAGTTCACTTGGTACTGAAAATAGGAATACCTCACCCCACACAGAATAGAAAAGATATTGCTAATGAATAGTGAAAACCAACCAAGATTGTTAGCAGTTATGGCACAGAAATAATAGCACCAATGACATTCTTGTCTTGTCACTAGTTTATTTTGAAACTAGTTTTTTTTTTTTTTTTTTTTTTTTTTTTTATAGTGTACATTACACATTATAATGTACTCTACTTATATTACAATCTAGCCACAATAGCGGGCTAATGAGTAATTTTACATTGACCTAAATTTTTAGCTTACTTTACTAAGAATGTGTCCATTAACACTTTTCTTACTGTCTCTATTTAAGGGGAAGACACTTTGTTTTTGTGTTCTTTATAAGTGGCACTTGTTTACACTTGCACTACATTTTACTCATATTACCACTACACTAACTCAAAAGGTTTTTTTCTTTTGAGTCTTCTCACTAGGTCTGTATTGTCGAGGAGCTGGATGGCTTCGACGTTAACATGGTGATGAAGTCTTTTTTCGTGAGCTTCAGCGTATTTTTGAATAAATTTATCGACGACCTCTATGTTAAGGTCCCGATGGAGATCGTCATTTCTTATGTACCAGGGTGCATTCACTACTCCTCTCAGCACTTTGTTTTGGAATCGTTGGATTATTTGTACATTGCTCTTTTTGGTACAGCCCCAAAGCTGTATACCATAGGTCCAAACTGGCATCAGGACTTGTTTGTACAATAGCATTTTGTTGTGTACTGATACAGTAGAATTTCTTCCAAGTAGCCAGTACATCTTTTTGTATTTTAGTTCCAACTCATCTTTTTTCTTCTTAACGTGAGCTTTCCAGCGCAGCTTCGCGTCAAGTGTCATGCCCAAATATTTTGCCGTATTTTCATACGGGATGAGCGTATTGTTAATAAATATTGGGTGATATTCCTCCTTTTTGTTGGTAAAGTTGACGTGAACCGATTTGGTTTCGTTCAATCTAATTCTCCATTGTGCTGTCCATTCATAGATTTTATTCACTGCTACCTGAGCTTTTTCCGCTGCTTCTGCGTGGGTGGTGCCCACAGCCATTATTGCAGTGTCGTCAGCAAAGGTTGCGATAGTGTTGTTTTCAAGTTTAGGAATATCACAGGTATATAATAGGTACAAGACCGGACCTAATACGCTTCCCTGTGGTACCCCAGCTTTTATTTCTTTAATTTCAGAGTAAGCATCTTCTTGCCTTATTCTAAAGACTCTATCGGATAAATAAGATTCTAGTATATCTGCCATCACTTTAGGTAACATTTTACGTAGTTTTAGCATAAGACCTTTATGCCAAACTTTATCAAATGCCTGAGCTACATCCAAAAATATAGTAGAGCAGACTTTCTTTTCTTCAAGAGTTCTCTCGATCATGTTTGTTATTCTGTGAACTTGGTCTATAGTAGAGTGTTTCTCACGGAAGCCAAACTGATGTTCTGGTATAAGACTCTTCTTGTCAAGTATTGGTTTCAGCCTTTTAAGCAGTAGTTTCTCGAATAGCTTAGACATAATGGGTAGTAAAGAGATTGGTCTGTATGATGTTGCATCTTGTGGTGGTTTCCCTGGCTTTGGTATCATTATTACTTCAGCCACTTTCCATAAATTCGGTACATATCTCAGCCTCAGTGCAGCATTGATTATATTTGTTAATTTAACTAGGGCTTTTCTAGGGAGGTTATGAAGAATCTCTCCTGAAATAAGATCATATCCCGGGGATTTTTTTGGATTGATGTGATGTTTTATTTCACTTGCTACTTCGCGTGGTGAAACAAGCTTTATATCTAAACTATCATCACATACTTCATGTCTCGAAGCTTCGTAAATGATTTGAGCTTCGTTGGGTATGAATATATTTTCTAGGTGCTCCGCAAACTTTTCGGCTTTTTGCTCATTGTTGACAGCCCATTTACCGGGTCCTATTTTTATTGGTGGGATCTGGGTATTAGGCCGTTTTAGCTTTTTGGTAGCCTTCCAGAGTGAGTAGTCTGTACTACGGTCACTGGTCAGGCTTTGAAGGTGCGTGTGAGTTGAAGCGTCAATGTGGTTCTGTATTTGCCGTTTCAACTGCTTAGTAAGCTTATTTAGCTTCGTTTTGTCTTGCGGAGACCTAGATTGATGCCATTGGTTTCTCTGCTTCCTTTTTTTTCGTATTAAGTCTTTGATTTCTTCTGGATAGCTATTTCGTGTAGCTCTTATTTTAAGTTCTGGTGTGTTTTTCCACGCAGTCTGCTGTATAAGTTTATTGAATCTATCAACTTCTGAGTTAAGTTGGTCTGTAGTTTTTAGCGGTACTCTTAGATTTATATTGTTATTTAATTCTATCTTAAAACTCTCCCAGTCTGTGTGTTTATTTACTAAGGTAGGAGAGTTTTCTTTGTATAATACGCTATCACTAATTTCTAGGTATATTGGAGAGTGATCCGAGTTCATATCGTAACTCTGTTCTGTTCGAAGATAGTTGGAAGATAGATTTTTGTAAATGAAAAAGTCTATTAAGTCAGGTATTTTATTTTGATCAGTTGGCCAGTAAGTAGGCGATCTTGTGGATGCAGTCTCACATTTAAGTTCTTTTATTGCACCTAGGAGCTCTTTTCCCTTTGTGTTTGTTAGTCTGGAACCCCAGTACTTATTCTTAGCATTAAAGTCTCCTCCTAATATAAATCTTTCACCAAGAGGTTGTAATAAAGTTTTATATTTGTCTTTTCTTATGGTGTAACGAGGTGGGCAGTATATAGAAGCTATCGTTAGATGATAGTGATTTGTACTGATACATATGGCTACAGATTGAATATCAGGCTCTTCGTATCTAGTTTTCTCGTGATGTTTAATGTTTTCTTTAACGATAACTGCACTGCCCCCTCTTGCTTTGTTGTCCGGGTGTAACGCATGGTATATTTTATAGCCTTTAAAGTGGATGTGTGATTGTCTTGTAAAGTGGGTTTCTGATATGAGACACACGTCTATATTTTCAATGTCTAGGACTACCTGCAGTTCACTTTGATGTTTTTGTAGCCCATTACAATTCCAAGCCATTATTTTGAGTTTACAAATCATTTTGAATGCTTGGAAATAGCCATTTTATTGCTATGTTCGATTTTTTTCAGGCGTTCATCAAAGGATGACATTAGTTTAAGAATTTCGTCTAGCTTGCTATTGTTAGTGACGTCATGTGCCTTGTGTTGCACAAGTGCAGGCGCAGCGTTTTTGGCAGTAGCTTGAGCGTAGCTAACGCTCTTGGCTGCAGTTGGCAATTTAGCAACACTAGAGTGAAGGCTAGTCGTGGGTTGCTTACCGCTAGTAGTTTGCCGCATTGCATCTGGTTTTTTAAGGCTTTTGCTCCGAATTTTCTGCATTTCCTTAGCTATCATGCACCCTCGATAATTAGCCGGGTGTGCATCTCCACAGTGAACGCATTTAGGCTTCTCGTCTGCGGGTTTTTTACAGTCCATTGTTAGGTGTTTTCCGGTGCATTTAACGCACCTTGGCTCTTTGGAGCAATACTTTTGAGTATGTCCATAGACTTGACACTTCTTACATTGAGGAACTAATTTTGTTGTTCTGAGCGGTTGTATTTCCACCATGCAACCTAGTATAGACTTAATTCCAAAGACTTTGTTAATATCCTCTTTGTTACTGAATGAGAGCTGGAACATGTTGAGAGGTTCTTTGCTCTTCCAGCTTAGTTTATTTACGGCTCCCTCGATTTTGTACCCATTAAATTTTAGGTCTTCAATTATCCTTTCTGGCGTACAAGTAAAAGGCAATTTTTTTACCATTACCCGTATCGGCCTTTCCTGTTTATTTTCATATGTATGCCAGAGGCTGTGGTTTTCCGACAGCGTCTTTGTTAGACCTCGGTAAGATTCCTCATTAGAGGCATTTATTTTAACGCTGTCTCCACTTAAAATTTTTATTGTGAAGGTGCCAGCTGGTTGTTTTGTAGACAAGAAGTCATAAAATTGTTGGTAGTTCTTCACATCGTCCACAATAATGGGAGGGGGTGGGGGAACTTTTTGGATTTTTACAATGGTGTTCTTTTCCGGCGGGGACTGAGTGGGAGAGGTGTTCATTTTCCTTTTTTTCCTGGACTTTGCTCTAATCCACTCAGTTTCTTTTACTAGTTCCTCCTCGTCCGTGCAGTAATCAACATTACCGAGTGCTGAGGAAGTTTCCATATTCGATGTTGATGGAATGTTAGACTCTGCAACGCATTTCAGCTGCTGTTGAAGAACTTCTATCTGGTTTTTCATATTTTCAACAAGGCCCTGCAACTTTTCCCGCTCTTGCTTTTCTTCTCTGAAGCGCTCATATGCTTTATTGTAGCGGTCATACAATGTGTACTCCAGCTCTGACCGCAGCAACACTGTAAATTCCTTGCTTGGTGTATCCATTGTTAGGGCAAGTAGTGTCGCCTTAACAATATAATTAGTCGTCGATAGACATGCCTTACGCGACAAATAACTGGGTCATTGTCACAGTCCGGCGGCACGTCCGCGGCGACGTTGTTATGATGCGTTTGCACTTTGCACTGTAGGTACCTACGCGAACGCGACGCGAGGGACACTACTGTTCTCAGCGAAAATCGAACGATCACTGAATTTTGAAACTAGTGACTAGTGTGGTGAAAGGATTTTAAATGCGCCTTCAGAGGCTCTATAGAGAGAGCATTACCAATAGGCATAAGATAAACCACATACCTAGTAGGTAAACAATAGTTAGTAACCTATAGGTATACCTACGCACGCGTATATTTTCTAAGACGTGAAATAAAAAGAGAACCAGTTCGGCAGTTAGCTCTGGAATTCTGGATGAGAGGTCAATGACAAAGGGTCTTACACGGTCCACGCGTCACGTACCTATGTAGAGAGAAAATTGGGTACCGAGGTCATTGACTGGACAGCAATGACGGGCCGATCGATAGAGTCGTAGACTTCTCTATTGAGTAGAAATAGTTAGGTACCTACCTACCTAGAATGAGGAAGTAGAGCGAGGGTTACGTAGGGTATTAGGTCGGTACCTTATTTACCTTACAGGCCCTTAAAATATTCTCCACACCATGTAAAGTACCTAGGTAGAAAGGTACCTACCTAGTTCGACCACAAACCACTGAAACTGTGCCTAACTAAATAGTGTTTCTGATAAGCAAAACCATTGGCATTCGATTCTATTTCAGATATAGGTATAAGTAGGTTAGTTTTGGGTGGTTATTTTTAACGCAGATCTATTGCTGAATCGTTGAACGAAAATAATTTTCCAGTTAAGAGCGCAGACGGCAGCCAAAGTCCAAGGTGAATGGGTCAGCTCAGCTAGGCTAGGTAGCTGTTAGTTATCATGACAGAGAAGTGTTCCGTGTGCAACACACACAACGTGGTAGGTGAAGTGAATAAAACGTGAGTTAGGTACCTACCTACCTAGTAGGTACCTAACTCACGTTTTACTGGTTGAAGATTATGTAGTACCTTTTTTAATAGGTATACCTACATATTTGTATGTTGTACACTTCATATTTTAGTATCTTATATACTTAGCTATAAGTACAAGATTTTTATTATACCTACAACGTGTAACTTAGGTAATACCCCTATACCTAACCCCGAAATCAGGATAATAACAGGTCATGATGACCAGGGGTCGGAATAGGAAGAGATTTTAAGTAGGTACCAAATGACGAAAATTACCTACGCAATCTGAACATGGATATGCCTTTGAAACCCGGAATTGGCGATTAATAAACATTGTTATCTAAAACTTATGGGTTTTTTTATATACAACTAGCTGATGGAACAAGCAGATGGCCCACCTGATGTTAAAATTGATATTATTGTTTTCTCAAACTCTTTTTTCCTAAGTTAAAAATAAACTAAGTAGCGTTACACGTACAGCAGGGCTATTTTAAAACGTTCGGAAAGGTTTCCAATCGGAAATGTCAGTTTTTATCACAATTGATTTCGAACCCGAATCATTTCCGATACGGGGATTAAAAAGGCATATCCATATTGAGATTTCGTAGTAGCGTATTTGACGTCATTTGGTCCTTAAAAACTCTACCTATTCCAACCCCTGGTCATGACGAACAACTTTTGAAACTTCGAAGTTTTTAATTCCCTCCAACTAAACAACTAAACTTTCCTCCAAAATGATACTAACAAAATATGACGCAGGTGGCAGCCCTATTTACAAGTGTTTTTTGACCTTTAATTGTGAACTGTAGATAAAATAGGTATTAGTAAACGCAATTAGCGTATGTATCAAGGTCACGTACACATTATCAGGGTTGTCGGAAAATTTTGAGACAATATTAATACCTACATTAGGTATGTGCTTGGTCTGATCACTTGGTCTTTGTCCTTATGTTACACGTGGTTTAACTACCCATAATATTTTGTTATAGTAAAATTTAGATAACCAACCATTGATCTGTGATCATGTAACCATCTCATAGACAATTGCGTAGCTAGGCCAATAGAGCCAATGCGACCACAGATGATACTATTTCAAAATACTATTACCTTATAAAAAACCGTAAGGAAAAAGTGTCCTAAATAAATATCGGCACAATGCGTTTGAAACTGCATTATTTTTTGTAACTACAACTTGAAAATAAAAATAAAACAATTGCAATTTCAGTTTCAATTTACTTATTATGCAACGCAGCTGAGGTGTCTAATGCCGGGTGACCAACTTTTCATCCAACGCTCGACAGTCCACGTTCGTTTTCATAACCGCATCAAAAGAGGGCCATCCGATTTTTTTTGCATTTTGGCCCGAAAAGGCAAGTTACGCCACTGCTCATAGAGTTTTGCTTTCTTCGTGGTTCTGTTTCAGATCGGTATAAGTAAGGTGACTGCTACTACCACCAGCTAACTTAGCTGGTATGATGATAGAGCCAAGACCTGTTCAACTAAACTCTTCAACAGCCAAATAGAGCTGAAACTTGCTTACCATACAAAGTTAGTATAGAGGTAGGGTAGTCAGATCAGAATCCAGTCCAAATATTGTGTTTTGCATCAATGTAAAACTGTGGACATCACGAGATCTTAGTTCGCAAACCACTACCTAGCTTACTATAAACCGTATGGCTTTTTATTTATTTATGGTTCGCTTGGCTCGTTCAAGGCGTCTCAGTGAATCTGATATGGACTTACTAGGCCATATTATGTACCTAACTCTATGACTAGGTACACTAGTAACCTTACCTATAAGCTACCTACTAACGTGGTTTCAGAAATCGGAGGCTACAAAACTCTGTACTGCACGTTGCATGTATTTTATTGGTCTCACTCTGTAAACGTACCAGTACCCCAAGTATGAGTTGTGTTTACCATATTTGGTTTTTCGTTTTTCGTGAAGACGCGATAGAGATACCGATACTTGCAACATAAAGTTCCGTATCGGTATCTCTATCGCGTCTTCATACAAAACCCGCGATGAACACGGAACAAGAACGAAATAAGAAAAACCAAATATGGTAAACACAACTCATACTTGGGGTACTGGATTATAATTTATTCTTATGTTTACAGTTTTCTTACAATTTGTAGACGTTTTCAAAATTGTTAAATTGCTCATTGGCAGCCTTCACAGCTTATTTTATTTAGTTAACTGCGTGTCCGCTTGCGTGTGTGTACCGTAAAATCTTTTGTGATATTTTTTATCTAAGTATAATAAACCTTCCTACCACCTACCTTGGCATATCGACACCTAAAACCACGGAAAAGGAAATTGGTAAGGTGAGTAAAATATAAATTTTTCGGTTGTCATTTTTATTTTGGCCATAATTATGCAAATAGCAATTATACTAACATAACAATAAATAACAAATCGATAACATTTAAGTAATTATTATGTACATTTTCTTCGTATTTCGTGCTATTGCAAAACAACATGGTACCCGTAGGTAGTAGGTACCTACCTACCTATGTTAGATAAGTATTGTCTTTTCGCATAGTTATTAGTGCTTTTAGGCCATCACAATACAACTTATAATCCATTGCTACAGCTAGAGCAACCATAGTCTTCGAAACATGGCAGGTACAGTCAGCGACGAAAGTAGATTACCTCATTACCCAAAAAATAAAGTAAGGATTTTGAAAGATTTTTCAATAAACAAGATTAATTTTTAAGTACTATGTACTTCCTACCATTTTCACATAAACCTGCTCTAATAGCTAACTGTACCAAAACAAAAAAAAATGCGAAAGATCACCAGCAAGCAGATATTAACACTACATTCTTAAAGTTTTATTTACAAGTACGAGTACAAAACGTTATGCCTAACTACGCACTTTTCTGTTCCAATCCTGAACTATAAGGCTTGGCATTAAGCCACTTTTGCGTACACTCCCTAAATATCATGCAGTCGGTTAAAATAAGGAAATAATCAAAGTAACATTTTCAAAGTAATGAAAAAAAAAAACGAAACATAAGATACGCGCGTAGCAGTGACGCTACGCAGAAAATAGCCAAGGCCGTTACTAGACAATAGGCTACGCATTCCGCTACGGACGTAGCGGTTGGCTACACGCGTAACGTTTTTAGTCATAATGCGACGACAAGAGCTAATGTGACTCTCGCTCGCACGTTTTGTCATGTTGAAAGATATAAATTCACGAAACAGATTTGATGATTAAACAGATTTACCTACCAAGACACATCTGCTAAGGCGCAAATCTAAGTAAATCGGGGTCACGATCTGTTTTTACCAGTCGGAATCGGGAAAATGCCACCAACTTCCTCGTATGTTCCGTTAACTATTTTGCTTCCAAAGATGACAGAAAACGAATCCTGTCCAGTGAACGGAAATAAAACAAGAATTTTCACAAAATTTGGAACTCTGTCACAGTTTTACGAAGACTGTTAGCACCATGGAGGTAGTAATCATTAGTCCAAGGTTAGCGCAGTTAAAAGTCGTTCTTATTTCCTGTCAGTTTTGGTTTAAATTACTGTCCAATGTTAAGGCAACCTACGATATTTCTAAGTCAGATTTCAGATTAGTCGGGCGAAATGCGCCGCGGCACAGTATTTTTTGGGTATTTTTTTTGCGGTAGAAATGCTTCCATATTTTATTTTCGTTCACTGATCGCTTCACAGTTTAACGGCCAACGTGAAAGGAAAAGTTGGCGGCTCCCTAATGTCTGTATGGAGTTTCAAAAGCTCAAATAAATTCTTACACATCGATCGTGCGAATTCGACCTTATCCTAATATCCATACTCACAGTCTTTGCATTATCTATTCACAATCAAAAAACATTCATAAACTCTAAATGGGATCAAAATAAATCCAAATACTCAATCGACGATACAAATTATACATAACAATTATTATATGCACTTATTTTTTTTATTTAACAATGGGTTTTGAACGATTACTTTTAATTTTAACGATTTATCAAAAAGAGGAAGGCCTGTTAAATTGAATAAAATTGACATTTTCTGCAAATAAAATGTAGTTTGATTTGATAGTATCAAACAAAATAAGGGTTCAAAGGAACCGTCATTAAAATTTTAATGTTCTTTATTTATAATGACATAAGGATCATTTTGGAATATCCGGTGGTGCCTGAATGTAATTAAACTTGATTGCGCGACATTCAGTTTCAAACTAAACAGTCTATTACCACCCTACTAGTCTATGGTTTTTAACATTTCCAATCAGAGCTTTAACAATGTACCTAGTTATACAAATCAAATACTTTTATTTCAGATTTCATACAGAGGGTATTACAGCCACAAATATGTAATACTGGTAGGTACATTTAATACCTAAAACTAAGCAGCACTTAAGAAGAAGACCAGTGTCCAGTCCAATGTTTCATGAACACTGCCGACTTCCAGTCAGTAAGTTATAAAACTAAAGAAATACGATCATCAATCAGAAACTATCGAGATTGTTAAATTTATCAGCTCTTCCCCTTTTTGCAGAGCTGCAGAAGTCGTCAAAAGTAGTAATAATAGCTAACATTCAAGCACTTTAAATAACTATTTAAGTCTACGAAGATAAAACATACAACCTACCTCTACTTGCTACAAAGATCAAACACCACTAAATAAGAGTTAAGCAGACCTATCTACCACAACAAGGAACGTATTTGACAGCGAAGTAGGACATTTAGAATGATTTAGGTACATAGCCCGCCCGATTGCAGAAACACATCTTAAGGCGAATACAAGAGCTAATGTGACTCTCGCTCGCACATTTCGACATGTTGAAAGATATAAAATCACTTATCTCAATCTCGAAAAATAGCAATCAACCATCTTGTGTGCAATCACATTGCACACAGTTTAGTTAATATTTCATTTTGATCGACACGTGTTTTCCGACTCAAAAGGAAACTTTTAAGTAGGAAAACTTGTATCGTTCAAAATGAAAAGCAACTAAGTTGTGTGCAATCACATTGCACACAGTGCAGTAGAAGTATAATATTGATCCAAAAAAGTTTTGCATAACTATGAAAACAATTAAATAAAACTTTTTAGTAGGAAAACTTGTTTCAGTGTTAAGTGATTATATGTTTCAAAATGAGTCAAGGTACTTCGACGGGTGTTGATCGCTTAAGACTTTTAAAAAACAAAGACGGTATATGTATTTTTACTTTTCGGATAGCGTTACACTGTGAACGACGGTGAAATAGGCTCTTAGTTTATAGAATAGCTTAAAAGTTAAATGGTT
This sequence comes from Chloroclysta siterata, assembly GCA_932294275.1. Classification (NCBI taxonomy): domain Eukaryota; kingdom Metazoa; phylum Arthropoda; class Insecta; order Lepidoptera; family Geometridae; genus Chloroclysta; species Chloroclysta siterata. The sequence goes on from OW028595.1 coordinate 9,722,637, forward strand.
TGTGCTACGAAGCTCAGCATAACAAAATATAAAAAAATAGGTTCTAAATATCTTATTCTTAGAGGGCAGTGTTGAACGATATAACGGTTTTCGCCTAGATATGTCTTAGAGGCTTTGACGACTTCTGAAACTCTTTTGTTCAAGCATAAAGCGCTCAATATTCTATTACTTACTCTAATATCAACTTTTGGGATTTCAATGGGTTTATTATTTACGTGGTGTTTATCATACGGGGTCGTTATTTTCTCGGTTTAAGTCTATTTTTATTATTTCTGAAAATTCTGGCAATATTTCAAAGCGTCTTCGTCCTCTATATATTTTTAAAGCATACGTACGTAGAATTTGTTGCGTAGTCAAAATTGTGTCTATCTCTAAATTTTAAAATATTTCAAATCTTGAGTTAATTTCGCTGGCAAAGTGGTTACACTTGTAGATGTACTCAAAATGTTGCCAGAATGTTTCATTATCCCCGTTAATGTCCCGTATTAATACTATCGACACGATTATAGCTAAACCTATGGTATAGGTACACTACAGATACATAAATTCGGAGATCCATACAATATGCTCACAGAAATCAATGTTTTGGTCAGTTTGCATTTGCCGGAAACATCCGGTTCTCCTAAACATCTATTTCTATAATCTCGTGGGTAGATGTAGGTATCTGTGGAACATTAAATTGTTCCCAGAACTATTACATAATAATCAGATTGGCAAGCGATCTCGCGATAACTAGCGACACTTATAGCCATCAACTAACAAGCCCCACACTCTCCCTAGCATTTTATCTGAGTCAGTCTCAAGCACTATTACTGTTCCTATCAATTCCGAACATGTATACTTTCAGGATTCTATGGGTAGGTACTATATCAATCATGGGTACCTACTTATATCTAAGATGATGACAATATTTTTTTAATCTTGCCTGATCCAGTTTTTTTTACCCCCCTAAACTCAAGAGTTCGTTTCCGATTTTCATACTTTTCAATGTCAAATCAGCCTTTGCCTTTCGAGACAAAGTCGTCAGCATTTCTCGATCTAGTCACATTCCTTTTAGATCGAAACTTATCGTCAAAAACTTTAAAAGCAATCCAATCGATGCATTTATCAATATTGCATCTGGAATATCTGAACCCGAACTTTCAGCCAACACCTTTTCTGAGCTGTTCTTTAGCTTATCCTGAAATCCAAGGCAATCGGAAGACACGTAGTCTAAGAGAAGGGCTTAGGATTATTATCTAGTGTTCACTGAGCACTGGGCTAGGTCCCAAGAGTCCCGAGGCTAAGCCTATGGCCTACACTAGAGCCAGGCGATGGCAGGAGAGCCCTCGGAAGACAAGGAGTCTAAGGAGCGCGTCCTGGCGCGCGCCCCGTGTCAGTACAGCGACGAGCTGGTGCAAGGACCGTCCACTCCTTGCAGCTGGCGGCAACTCGCGGCCTCGGGGTTCGATAGCAACTGAGGAAACATTCATTAAATAAATATGTGGAACACAAACCAGACAGCGCCATTTAGTCCAGATGGATCGAGAAATCTTAACGTTCTTCCTGGAAATTTATGCTGGAGGCCTTCGTACACCAGTGGACTCCTTTAGAGCTGATTTCACCATGCTCTGTTAGTTACGAATAAAGGATTAACAGGCCGTTAAATCTAACCTTAGATGTCAAACGCGTACATTTTGACATATTTAACGGCCATTTAATCCTTTAATCCTAAGACAGCATGGTCAAATCTGAGCTTAGGCTGGCGAATTCACGGGACGAAAATTATACTAATGTCGTACAAATATGTATAAATATATACGGTGCTTACAGTCTAAGAAAGCAATGTTGTGAATAAATATAATGAGCTCAGTAATTATAAAAAGACCAGGAAATTACATTCAAGGTAGCAACAGTCTGAATATGGGTCTCAACCATATGGCGCACAATCTATGCTCGGGTAGGTACATGCAACTGTGTTCATGGACAAATGTGTGTGTATGTGGCCGTTTAAGGAAGTTTGCTAAACACATTGTTATTAAAGAGCTATTTATACAAATACTAGGTAAGTTAGGTTGTTTCTGGGTTTGCCATTGTTTTTTGAGCCTATGAATTCTTTAATTTCGTTCTTTTAAATTATACAATTTGTTTAGTCAGTCAGAACGTTAAATACATAAATTAGCCAGGTGTAGAGTGTGTTGAAATATTGGTGTTTAAGAAGACTCTACAATGGAAAGGAATGATCTTACTTCTCTTATTTCACATACAGATGGTAGCAGCCCATCAGTGGAGTTATTCGGCGATCGTGGAGACGGTGTGGGAGCATGTTTGGGCAACTCCCTTCCAGCTGCCATTTTATCGTGCAACTGAGCGAGACGAATGCTCATCTGCCGCCTTTCCTTCTGCTCTCTCTCCCGTTCCCACATCTTCGAGCTATAACTCTTGACTGATGATGAGCTGCTCTGCATCGAAGTTAGACTTGGACGTCTTGAACCTGAAGATTGAAGGGGGATTTGAAGTAGATAGTAATACACTAGTAGCAGATCTAGCGTGAGTGAGGTGGGTAGTCCACATAACCCAAAAACCCAAATCCAATATGTATTGAATGAAAATATAAAGTATATGGTAACGAGTTTCTGGGTTGACTGGGAACTCCCCGTGAGGCAAGCTTTAGCTGCTGTGTTGTGTAGCAATGTCAATAGCTGCAGCTCGGTTGTTCGATGTTTTGAGGTGAAACTATCACTGTGTTTAGAGTAGTATACAAATTGCCTAAAAATTCATTGCAAAGGGTATAAAATAATAAACAAATGCCATATATTTTAGGCGTTTTTAGGATAAAGACTGGTCTTACTTGTTCTTCACCAAGCGATTTAATAAGTAGTTATTGAATTAGTTAGCCAACATAGGTATGCAAATACTTTTTTTATATCCATGATAATCAAGGATCCGGTATGTTATTCCACAAAAAAGCAAAGGTTCAAAGGCACATCATAAATATAAGGGTAGGTAGGTAAGTTTGTAATAATCTAGTTAGGATTGTATATTGTAGCAGAATAGATGGATAATACAAATAACATGCTCAGCCCGAAGACGGGTTATATGGAAAGCGTGAGAAAACGTGCTAGGCCGATGAAACTGAAGCTGTTCTAGGTAATAGGTACAGTGTTTTGTGCTTGTGGGATCACATGATATTTATATTAGGCTATTTTGAGGATCCAATTCTACGAAATGGATCCCGAAAGTAACCACTCTGGAGTATGGTGACTGAATAGTTGTTTCGGAGCAAAATACCAGAGTCAGTTGTTGCTCAGAGTTGAGTGTTGATGACTAGTAAATTATAAATAGCTATAGTAATTGTAACCAATACAATTATTGTCAGCATTAGTTATTTGCAAAAAAGCATTCGAATTATCAAAAGATCATGGAAATTTAGATGATTGTGTTATTGTGTCTAGAATTGTAAGTGAAATGTCAAAATAGTACGTACAAATCTTGAAAGAACTTCCGAACGTGTTCAGTTTCAAACCTTCAGTTTCGTTAGCACTCAACCACAACAAAGGCATGTGAAAGACAGAAACAGAAACCACAATAGGCCAGGCCATCTTGCTCGCGCCGCCGAGGCTACCATCCGCGACTGATGCCACTCCCCATACCACGAAAGCTTCGCACATCAAAGCTATACTTACGGAGTCTTTGATGATGTTTCCCAAATATGCCTTAGAAGTCGCCACGGTCGCTTGAGATCATGGACAACTCCATTGAACACCCTCCTGGGTCAGTTCGGGTAAAAATTAACTTTTTGTCAAATATTCAGAGTAGATTACCACTTGTAGATAATTTTATCGGGGGATGATGTTGGACGTGATACCCCCTTGAACATCTTCAAGAAATTTGAGAAGATGCCTACCGTGATGGGGAATACAATAGAGAGAAGTGAGCATTTCTACTAGAATTTTTTGATATTGGAAAAATCCAGTATTGAGAAACGATACTTTTTCAAGGTGTAGGATATAGTCGAAAGACTTTTCCATTACATTTTTTTCTAAATAAAGATAACTTTGTGAACTAATTACGATAGGTATTATTTAGGAGGGAAGTAAGTTACTGCATCATGCATAACGTGACACAGACAAATTCAATCAAAATGTTTCTACCTTTGCATAAGGGGTAAGGGCAGATTCAGCCATCAAGGTTATGCAATTATGGGAAAAAATTAAGGGAAAACAAGAAAAATTAAGAAAAAATTACGGGGCCGCGCTGGTTAGCGCGGCCCCGTATCAAGGGGAAGGTCGTGGGTTCAAATCCCACTCGGGTAATAACTTTTGGGACTATATTAAATCTTTGAAATTAAGGGAAGTTTATTTCTGCTATGCAATCATCCAAAAATTGGTCTATGGATATTGGGTTTTACAAAGAGAGTGGTTTGCAAGAATTGAGACTTGGGATCGGAAGGCATACTTGGTTCAACATCCTTGGCTTTCAGTCGCTCGAGCGTCTGTGGCCGCTAACACCGAAACGAACATCTAACGGACACGGGCGCCTCACATGCGTTGGACACCTCCCGAATGCCCCCTACCTGATACCACAGAGGCTCCATGACAAGTTCTTTGATTTTGTCTCAAAGTATTGGATAAAAATAATTACTGTTGAAAGATCGGCAGAGCTTAATACCAAGAGTATTTGAGAATGCTCTTCTTATGGAGCATCAGTAAACAAAATGAAATGCTATATGTATACAACAAACAGTCAGTGGTTTTTCAGTTCCAACTAACTATCTGCCGATCAACTGACACGGTCAGTCGCTCATTTTAAGAAATTATATCAAATGTTCTTTGACCGTCACCGTCCTATCGATTCAAGAGATTCAAACGGCCAGCAATCTGGGTCTCGACAGCGCAATAAGATTCCACTTCAGGTTTCAGGCGGAGGAAGTGAGAGAGTTCAGAAGGAGTAGGTACAGGTGGCAGCATTCGAGAGGGTCCCGCCCACACGACGTGCAGATGACGTTCGGCGCGCATACATTATCCAGTTCACCTTTGGCGGCGCACTTGAGCGGGTGCGCGCCGCCGAGCTGGGGGTTCGAGCCGCGGCGCGGCAAGGGCCGGAGGTGGCGCGAGATTAGCAAGATGGCGGCCGCGCGCGCCGCACCTGCGCGCGACGCCGACACCGGCACGCCGCCGCCGCGCCGCGAGCCGCGCCGCGCGCCCGCCTCCTCCAGCGTGCCCGACGTCGCGCCGCTGCGGGACGACGCGCGTGACGAGACGCGCTCGCCGCTCAGCGTCCCGCCTGCAATACACACCGCCGACGGATAAACCCTATCGAACTTCCTGCATCATCACCGGTCTCGAGACGTAGATCCCGCACATTTATTTCCAGCAGGAATGATTTTGAGCTGTCTCCGTTCCCCTCTCGATAGCACTAGGCGGGAAGCACATTAGGAAGCTTCACCGAGAGCTAATACGCAAGAGCTTCAAAAAGGATCATACAAAAGAACCAAGCCGTAAGTTTGTTGCCTGTTCTTCTAGGCTTTGGTCGCGTGGAACTAGCACCTAGAGTCACCTAGCTTTAAGACGTTTCAAAGTGATCCTTGTGATTTTATTGAATAAATACCCTTTGACTTTGACTTTCAACCCCAAGATATTTTTTTTTATACTACTAGCTGGTGGAACAAGCAGATGGCTCACCTGATTTTAAGTGGTAACCATCACCTATAACAAAGCATTGCCTCGTAAGTCACGCACGATAGGAACGTGCCCTACGATGCACTGCCCTGCGTCCATCAACTTGAGGCATACAGATGTTAAGCCTCATGAGCCTATAATTACACCGGCAACTGCACTCTTCAAACCGAAACACAGAGTTGCTGCTTGGCGGCAGTAAAAGGCGTGGTGGTAGTACTTCCCCGGACGAGCCCTTCACAAAGAGCTCTACTTCTCTTTAAATACGATAAATAGACCTTCGTTTCAGAAGTAAAACAGCACTTACATGACTCACCGGTGTCGTTGAGTGAGTAGAGAGCCGGTGGCGTGAGCCGTGCGTCCGCGAGGTGCGTCGGGTGGAACCGCGCGCGCGTGTACAGATGCAGCACCATGCACAGGAGGCCGGCTAGCACGAAGATGCCAGACGCCACGCCCAGTAGCGTCGGCATGTCCGCTGTCAGCAGCACCAGGTCTGGAAGATCGAAAAGAAAAACTTCTCAATCCTCATACCTATACTGTGTATAGTTTACTGTCAGCCAGCCAGCACTAAAATTAGAAATATTTTTTAATAAAAATCACAAATAAAAAAGCCTTTTTATTCCTAACTAAACACAATTAGATACCGTTACTACACAGATTACTTTTTTCGTTAAACTCAACGTGTTTCCTTCAGGTTCAGTCATGGTTTACCAAACGAACTGTCTTAGATATTGGATTTGAGAAGGAAACACCAGAAATGGTGCTTTACTATGTGTTGGTTGGTAGATTGGTATTGAATGGTGGTATTCTCGTACCTTCGGTGCAGAACACTCGCTGCGTGGGGCGGGAGTGGCTGGTGCTGTGGTAGCCGGTCTCGCACTGGCAGTACGCGTTGTGGTTGTTCTGAATGCACGACGCGTGCGCATCAAAGGCCTGGCAAGTCTGCTGGTAGAAGCATTGCTCGCCGAGTTTCTTGGCTAAAAAGAATGAAGAATAATCAGTGGAATTCATGTGTTAAGATAAGTTATTCTTTACACCCTCTATCCCATTTCAAACAAACAACTTCAGACCAATTTCCGAGGAAATCGAATGAGGACAGTGTTTCAAAGTGATCCTTGTAATTGAACCGAATAAAGAACGAAATCCCCATTGTCGTTGCAAGCAAGTTTGCCTTCCTATTTTAGATCGTGGGTTCAAATTAGTCTGACAGCACTGCACGTTTGACCATTTATTCCATGTGGTTATGGTCCACTAAGCTGAGTCATAGTATAAGTGCTGGGCAAGCTTACTCCATCCAAATAAGTACCAGCTACTACGGCGTCCCGTAAATAGGGACATAGACTAAAGAGCTGCATAAGACGTAGCGTCTTAATAAAACCTCTTGAATCTATGCGAAGGTCTGTTTACGAATGAAGTGTGTAATAAAACTGATTTAGCTTGTAGCTACAGCAACTTTATTGTAAGCAGTAATTTACATTTAACCCGATACAATTAACTCCGAGAAAAACTGCCTTCATAAACTTTTTTATGGTTCAATGTTAGCCTTTGATCCTTTTAAGGTTTCCTCGACACCAATGTTTGGTGAAAATAATGAAAACCTTTTGGGAACTTACAGTAATATGGAAAGCTTCACTTCACTTTACTCATAACTCTGTTATAGCGTCGCTTTATCAGTGAATCACATTTATATTAACAATTTAATATAATAACATTTACATAGCATTTGGGACATTATAAAAATAATGATAGCATTTTTATTCTATTTTCAAAATAAATTATACAACGAGTATTGTCTAAAAATGATCTCAGGCTCGGTAGATAATCCCTTCGATCTCTTAATGACGGCGATACACCGGATCTGTACCCCAAGTCTGAGTTTTTTTCAACGGGTCTTTTTTGTATGGAAATAAGAAAAGCGCCTCTATTGGGAGTGCTGAAAATTCACGAGTCTTCATAAAAAAAGAACTGAAGTTATATAAACCGAAATACGAAAAACAAAACTTAGACTTGGGGTACTGAACAGTGCGTTTGTTATGGCATATGTACAGCCATGGACTTCTTCAGGCTGATGATGATCAATAGCCGTCAAGATAAGTGGTAAGTACCTACAACAACTCTATATTCTTGTGGAAAGGTAAAATAAATTGAACTCCGCGAAAGTATTGGAAGATCGATAAAACTGAAAGGATCCGTAGGTAATCTAATTTTACGTCTATTTGATGGTGAGAACAGACATTTTATGCTTCCTCACCTTATATTCTATTCTTTACTCTTGTAGATGACGAGACTCGTTCTCAAATTAAGGCAAAATAAAAAACCTTTATTTTGCGACTGGGTTTTTTGCGTGGAAAACGGTTTGTTTTTAATATCACGTTTCTAAGTGACGCTTGCGATCATGGTTTGCGATAAAGACTAAATTACGGTGACTTTGTTAATGACTATCATCCATCAGCTTGAAGATTGAAGAGGCAGGAGTTTTATTCTGTTTAATTCCCATGGCGAATGGTTTTCAGCCGGTTCAATATTGGATCTCTTCACTTCGGTGACCTGCGAAGCCCTAAATCTTCTGTGCTTTTCGGTGAAGTTAGGCTGGCTACAAACTTAGCCAGATCACCCTTCACGCATTCTAACTATACATACTCGTATTGCAACTTTGATACTGACTAGAATACAGTAGGAAAAGCTGATTACGCCCATAGTGAGGTCGAATTCAATTGTTGACAAATAGATTTTTTCGGTCGAGGAAAAAAAGCGTGAGGAAACTAGTTAGTATTCTAGCAGCGGCAAAGGGTTCGCAACCTGTCACGTATGGAATACCAACTACTTCTTCTTCTTGTCGTGTCACTAGTTTCTTTCGAAACAGTGTGGTGAAAGGATTTTTAGTGCGCCTCAAGAGACTCTTTTCGAGCAATTGACACATGCAAAATGCAAACTACAAAATGTGAGTTTGTGTCAAATGTAATATTTAGACGTACCTCTGAGACATCCTCAAAGAACCTCGAGTTGATAGTTGACATTAAGATCTAACGAGATATCTACCGTGCTTGGGAATAACAATCTTAAAACTGTTTGTTGTTTTGTGCTTTAGTATACTGTAGAACGACTTCCAATTTCCATCTCCCTACTTTAAATTCTTGAAAAGTTCACGATACAACGCTCACGAACATGGACGAATTGCTCTGTTAGATAACAGCGGTAGGCACGCGAGGTCAGGCCGCGGCCACACAAACCGGTTCTTCTACTCAATGCTTCTTTCAAATCGTAATTTCTTTTAGCTCAAAGTTTTACAAGTTAAAACAAATGCTAATGAAGCAAATGCATTTGCTTAATGTAATAATTGAATGTACCTCTGACTACCTTTAATCATCTTCAAAGAACTTTGAGTTCTTTTTTGATGCCAAGAGAACTGAGAAGAGATCTATTTGGAGATAAAAGTCATAGCATTGAAAGATGAACACCTTTTGAAGGACCACATTTCGGAACTCCGAGGGAAAACCGCAGAAGGGAGATCGTTCCATACTCATGCGTGCGTATTTATAAAATAATAGTAATTGGTGACTCACGCTTAGCGCATCCTTTGGTGACCCCGAGCACGACGGGGTGCTTGGCGTCGCAGCGGCACGACGCGCTCGCGGGGTCGCAGTGCACGTGCACGAGTAGCGGGCTGCACGTGAACTCGCATGGTGACCCCAGGTACATGCCCTTCTCTGAAACAGCCAGTACAAACATTTTATAATAAATGTTAGTGAATAACACTTTATTCTATAAACATCATACAGAAAATAATAAATAAACACAGGCATGAAAAGTCAAAGACGGTGGCCTTATCGCCCAGTAGCGATCTTTTCCAGGCAACCGTCCCAATTTTATGACATACTTACTAAATTAAGAAAAAGTTACCACACCTGTTTCAATGCTACAGGGATGCCTTCATGGTACGACAGCGGTATTGTCATCGTCCATGACCACGGTGACCACTTACCATAAGTTAGGTTGTAAGCATGCTCATTGTGTTTTAGATAAATCGTCATTCAAAAAGTCCACTGATGAAGTCTCTCCCACATTAGGGGGTAGAGTTTGCCCAGTCTTCATGGTTGGCAAGCGGCAAAAAATCTCGGCAATAAAATAAAAAATAAAAACTAAGTAGGTTAGTACCTAATAGATAATATTATAGGGTTCTCGAATGGCCACCACGAACTGAAAGACGAACGATGGACCGTGAGGATCGCTGGAAGCCCGCGTGGGCTAACCTGAAATTGGATAAGAGAGGCCGTCCAGCAGTGGACTGATGACGATGAGATATAATATGTATATTACGAGTTATAATGCCGATTTTGTTGAACTGACTCAGAACAATAACTCACCTTGTGGTAGGTGGTACTGAAACTGGGCACCCATCACACCAGAACACGTCTCTCCTATTCGAGGATCAGACTTTAAATGAATAGTTTGCCGAAAAAATGTGGCAAGAATTTCGTTTATTATTGCTAAAAAGTAAGATAATATTTAATTTCACCGAAATAATTAATACTCAAAAGCGAAAAGTTCTGAACTTTCCTTGTTAAAATACTGAAACTGATAGCATTGAGCGGAGGCTGTAATATTCTTAAAATTTTGTATCAACACAAATTAAAATCATAATATTTGTTCTTAAACTAAATTAAATTCAGGGTGTGTTAAAATCAAATTTGAGTTTGTGTTTGTTGATCGAGTGAGCGAAGCGAACGAAGATCTTAGTTTCAACTTGGGCGATTTGGCATTTTATGTATGTATGTATGTATGTATGTATGTATGTATGTTTGTCTGGCGATAACTTTAGAACCGTTGATCCGATCTGCATGAAATTTGATATGTCGATAGCTTGTACTTGAGAAATTTACTGGTAAGTATATGAGTAAAATCGGATGAAGGGTTTTTGACATATGGGGTTTTTTAAGGGGGCAAAAATAAAAAATGTTACATAAAAAAATCAAGTTACATGTCATATGAAAGGGCTTTGTTTGGACATCCCAAAACAATTTTTACTTTTTTTTTGTGACGCTCGGTTTTTGAGATAAAATAATAAAAGTTAAATTAAGATAACCAGCGATCCAAGAGCTCCCATCTCTAAGAGTTTCGTTGACATCAAGGTTTTTCTACTGGTCGGCCAGTTACTTTGCTTTTTCTTATTTTTTTTTTTGAAATAAATTAATGAGGTACTCAGTTCTCATAAAATGGTGACGACGACCAGGCCTGATGATGGAGCCAAGGTCTGTTCAACGGAACTCTTCAATAAATAGGCCAATAGAGTTGAAACTTGGTAACCATACCAAGTTAGTAGGCGGTAGTCAGAAAAAAGTCCAAAGATAATGTTTGGACTTGCCTCTGACTACTACGTACTCAAAGTTTTGATGCGTTCGTCGCGTCGGGTCGCATCACGAGATCTCAGTTCGGGGCGAACTACTAGTAGCTTTTTGTTTTTAAATAACATAGCCTCCGTTAAATAACGAAAGTCATAACTCAGATCTATATTCTTAAAAATAACCCTAATCGATTTACATAGACGGAGGGCATTGGCGTTGACCGGAAATTTCTTCTTCTTTGCTCGATTTATGGCACCTGTCCGTCATTAGACAGACAATCTTGCCAGTGTCAAGTGAAATAGATTAAATACTTTTTATTCAAATCAGTCCATACCAACTACTGGCAAAATGTGGGTATGTTCCAAATGTAATGTTTGGACGTACCTCTGACTACCCCTTTTAGACGTCCTCAAAGAATATGGAGTTAGTACTTGGTACTAAGAGATCTGAGGGGATATCTACCGTGCCTGAGGATCAAAGTTGTGAAGCTGTTTCAGTTTTTCAGCTTCAGTCCATAGTAAAGTCGCCCATCATTTGTTTTTGTAGAAAATGGTGACAATTTCCTTCAAAACTTACGAGACATGTTCGTTCAAATCAGGATATTTTCATTGCAGCTGCTCACACCTTTGTGATAAGACCTCAAGTAATGTCGGTTAAAATACCATCGAAATTACGTAACAGAACTTAAAATAACTATAGAAAAACAATTAATAACTATTGTTTTCCAAGATGACCGAAAACGAATCGACCGGAAACTTCGTTTGAGTAATCGGACACAGACAACATAATAAAATGCTTTTCCTGTATAAATCCTACCAGTTATCAAAAATGCTATCCGGGAATACCAAGGGAAACAAATGAAAATTTGGTTAAAATACAATTTCTTTCAAAATACCAACAATTCATCAAAAGAAAAAGTGTTTTTCGTAGAAAAACGCTTTTAAGATTTTTCACTGCTCTGAAATTTACTGAACAAAACTGTATTTAGTACCAACATAATGAAAGCGTTTTAATGTAAGTAATAAAATGTCAGATGTCGTTGTTGAGCGTGGCGGGCGGAAGTGTAGGGGGTTGGGTAACTGGGGTGACCAGCAAAAAAAATAATAGTAAACGAAAAATAGATTGAGCACCGGTGGTCTAGTAGGATTGGCCCCACCTTCCGATCGTTAGGTTCGAATACGGTCGTGCACCAATGGATTTTTCCTATCCAAAAATTTATGTTATGCACGCAATGCCAGTGCTCTTTTGAAATGAAATATTTACTATCTGTGAAACTAGGTAATGCAGGGTGTTCAGTTCAGATTACATTCACTTGGATCCTCTAGTTCCAACCAGTCGGTGTACAAACAGGATCTTAAAAGGTGAAGGAAAACATTGTGAGGAAACCAGTTAGTATTCTAACAGCGGCGATGGGCTTGCTTATTTCACGTATGCACATACCCACATCATATATTATGTGGGTATGTGCCAAATGTAATGTTTGGACGTACCTCTGACTGCCTCCCATAAACGTTCCCGAGAATTTGAAGTTCATGCTTGGTACAGAGAGATCTGAGGGGATATCCTGTCTGGGAATCGAAGTCGTGAAGCGAATTTTTGAAAAGTAAATTCTATAAAAAAATAAAAATAAAATACAAAAGTCAGACAATTAAAAATATTAGAATTTTTCCTGAAATAAAAATTACTTATTATGTACCTAACTTATTTGAAACCTACAAATTGAGATAGACGGCGCTTTCGCTTTGACTTTTGGGCGCTGTATTGACTCTCCGTACCTAGTTTGTGGAGCATTTTAGTTCTGATAAACTCCGTTGGCGCCACCTGTCGCTCACTTCGAGCGAGTCGCTCGGGTAGTCTCCTCAGTAAGTCTCAATCACCATGCAGCCCTTACTTAGGTTTCAAATAAGTTAGGTACATAATAAGTAATTTTTATTTCAGGAAAAATTCTAATATTATGTAGCCTGTAACTTATTTGAAACCTACAAATTGAGACCTGTTTATTCTCGCATGGTGGCGCTAAACTAGGTGTAAAAAATGTAAAGCCAACTGTGACTTCAAGAAATCATTTATTTCCAACAAAGGTATGTAACATAAAGTGTAAGTAATTTTATTATACTCTTAATCAAACTTATGAAAATAAAGTAATTAGGTAACAAATTACAATTTAATACAAATCATGTTTTTATTTACAGATACTCATTACACGGGAGTAAAATTGTTAACTAAACACGGTGTGTTCGTTAAGATACAAGGTTTTACTGGACGTTTGTAAAACCGAATAAGAGTGTTGGAAGATGTCCAGTTTCCACGAGCCAAAATGTCTTCCAAGGGCATTTCATTCATCCAATTCAACGATGCAACCGCTGACCGTATTGAGCCAGGTGAGTCTTGAATTCCTGCATCAACCAAAACAGTTTTAACCCAGCCAGCGATGATAGTCCGACTTGCTGGCTTGGACTTTCCTCTCGTTGAGACAAACAGATTGTCTAGAGGTATATTACTATCCTCCAGTCGTCTTTGTTGAGAGATTTCTATTAGCTTTTTAATCCAAAAAACAGGGTCAATTTTCCAGTTTTCTCCGGATAAAAGTAGCCACCCAGACTGTTTGTGATCAATTGTATCTGTTTTTGATCCAAAAAGCGGCCAAAACGTTATGGAACCATCTTCAATAATACATTTATCTTCTTTTACAGATAACAACGTCAGATCGTGGATTCTTCTTCCTGAGGCTAGAAGAAGCAACGTGGCACATCGTCGAGCAACATCGAACATACTATCAAGATTGGGATCTGACTGCAGCAACCATTCTACCACTACCTGCGGATTCCATACCGGTGGCTTAACTTTATCTTTTGCTGCAGATTTATTTGCTATTCCTTTTAATGCTTGTCGTACCAATATGTTAGAGCTTAGTTTTGCTTCGGATTCTGGCTGAGAAAATGATGATATAACAGACTTATGTACTAGTATTGTCTTGTAGCTTAAGCTTTCTATTGTATGCAAATAAATAAGATATTTTGCGAGGCCTTGGCCTCCTGGAGTTTTGTTATTTATCCCAGATACCTTACACCATTTTAGCCAGCGGGTCCAGGCAGGTTTATAAGTTCTTAATGTACTAGGTCTCCAGCTAGATTCAATTATTTTTATTTCTGAAGGGGTCCAGTCACCTAGGATATCATCCCACCCCGACATTTCCATGCCTCTAATACAAGCTTGTTTACTTGTGCTGGGGGTAGATTCGTTCTCGTGTCTATCAGCACTGACTCTAGGTTCTTGATTGTGAACGGAGGGGCTATTGCTCTTTTCTTGAGGTCTGTCCTCCAAAAAACGTTCTTCCATCTCGGACAAACCACTATGTAAATTCCCTTGGCTTCGTTCAGAAATGATAATACTTTGTACATCAGACATGGAGGTGGGAAGATCCACGCTAATGTGTGATTCCAAACGAGGCTGAAAACATCGTGGGCGATAGCTTGTTGATCTTTCAAGTCTAGAGTCACATATCTTGTTACTACGTGGGCTCTTCTTGACCCCATCAGGTCCACCTGAGGGGTCCCCCACTTCTTGAAAATCTGCTGGCAAGCCTGAGGCAACAGGTGCCATTCCGCTAGAGCCTTGTACCTGGAAAGGCTGTCGGCTATGCCATTGAGAGGCCCCGGAAGGTAGCTGGTTATTAGATTGATGTTGTATCGCTCTAAGAGATGGTAAATCATTCTGGTCAATTGCATTAGACTGATGGATTGTGTGCCGCCTTGTCTGCGTAGAAAAGCTAGGGCGGTTCGGTTGTCGCTTTGAACCAAAACGGATCTGTTGCTGCAATCTATGGCTACATTTCTGTGGGAAAGTACCTTGTAAATAGCCAGTAGTTCTTTTAGGTTCGAATGACATTGATGCTCTTCTGGCATCCACGGGCCTTGAATGTGAATGCCGTTGACGTATGCTCCCCAGCCGCATGCTGACGCATCCGTGATTATATGGTAAGATACTGGAGCAGACCAAATTTCGCTTGTTGTGAAGGTGTTCTGTAGCCACCAATTGATGTCTTCTTTGGCAGCAGGGTTCAGTGGGATCGCCACACTCGTTTTCAGGGCCTGGTTTAGGCAAGACTGGAGATTTCGGTACCTTAGCATGCCGTGGTTTATTACAAAACTGCAAAACTGTAGGGTTCCCATAATCTTTTGTAGATCCAAAAGAGTTAGAGTATTTGACCCTTGAGCGCGAAGAAGTAGGTTTTTCAGAGCAGTTATCTTTTTTACAGGAAGACTTTTTAGGTTTAGCCGGGTGTTCCAGAGAATTCCGAGAAATTCTATTTCCTGAGCGGGTATGCTGGACGACTTTCTCTTGTTTATTACCCATCCGAGCTTGGTCATAAGGTCGATGGCCTGTTTCATTTGCTGTCGAAGAACTTGAGGACAATGATTCACCAGGAGGAAGTCGTCCAAGTACACTATCACCCTTATTCCTTTTTCTCTGAGCTTCTGCGCTACCCAATTTGACAAAGTTGCGAACGTCCTTGGTGCGCTCGCAAGACCGAAAGCTAGACAGGTCATCTGGTACGTTGTACCCTTGAAAATAAATCTCAGAAATCGACGGTGGGATCTCGCGATTTGTATATGGAAATACGCTTGATGTAGATCGATCTTCATCATAAAGTCTCCGGTTTGCAGGAATTGAGGAACCTTTTGCATATTTATGAGCCGAAACTTCTTTGGTTGGAGGTATAAGTTTAAGGCTTTCAGATTTAAAACCGGTCTTTGCGAGCCGTCCGGTTTTTTTTACAGGGAACATGGTTGAGAGAAAACCTGCATTCCGAGGAGCTACTTCGATCACTGAATCCTTCAACATCTGCTGTATTTCTTGGCTTAGCTCTGGTGACGACAGCATTCGGGTTTGATTTTTGTATACGAGACATAATGGTGGTTTCTCTAAAAAAGGTATTCGGTAACCTTGTATAATTTTTAATATATGGGCCGGAGCCCCCATGGATTGCCAGGTATGTTGGTAATGGCGCAGTTGACCGGCTTTGAAAATCACGGCATAGTCATTGTCTTCGTTGATTGTCACGGTAGTTTTCTCTCGGTCTTTGGTGAGATTTATTTTTCGCATTGGAATACGGTCGTTTTCCAGCGTGTGACTTTCCTTTACCAGAGGCGGAAGCTTGCTGGTTTCGGTTTGGGTTGTAATACCCTCGAAAGGACACCGCAGGGTCGGTTGACCGCCTTGGTGCGGCCTGGTTGCGTTCGGCAGGCATGTACGGCCGGTTGTGAATGACCTGACTACCCTCGGCAGGTAGGAACGGTCTACGAAATACTTTAGAGCCACCTCCTAGCTTGACCACAGTTTCGCTGAACTCCTTTGCTTGAAAAACATTTTCACAGCTAGGAGGTATTTTTCGCAAAATCGCCTTGTTATACTTGTCTTTCACTGCGGACAGGGCGTTCTCTCGTCGATGCTCTATTATATTTGCACGTCTTCCACATACCAGCTGCAAAATATCTTTGGACACACACATGTAAGGACACGTATTAGAAAATAGCTCATGGACTTTGGATGTTAACGAAGCTTTTGTTAACTGTGTGCCGCTGTCAGCGCTCCAGGCTAGCAAACCTTTTAGTGCCGTTTGCAAAGCTTCCTTTTGATCAATCAGCATATTAGTCAGGGCTCCGAAACTTTGATCAAGTGACCTCGATTGGCAGAATTTTGTTTCAAAAGCTAGAAGTTCATCATTCATTGCCAGATTGGTGAATGCAGGCGAAGAAATGTATTTCTTCTGAGCATCCGTATAGCGGACGCTACTCCACTCACTACTATCCAAATGTTGGATTTTACGCAGATAATTGAGCTTAGATTCAGCAGTGCGCTTCACAGCTTCCGAAGTCGTGCAATCGTCCCACTCAAAATCAGGGACATCAGGTTTAATCAGACACGAGGCAACTGACTCATCATCCTTCATTTCAAGCAAACCGTCAGTATAGGCCGTGGATATTGGCACGTCATGGTAGTTTCTTGTCATTAGATATTTAAGCTCGCTAACCTGTTTTTGGAGAAAATCCAACCTCTGATCAGACACGTCATCCTTCGTACAAGCACGTTTTGGTGTCGGTGACCCAGTGGTATTGTCACTATCACCATCGTCGTCACTACTACTGTACACTCGCCGTGGTCGCTTGTAGTTAACTTTTCTCCTCACGCCACTCGGTCCTGGAACTGGAGAGCCAATTTCCTGTGCTTCGTTGTTACTCATTATTCCACTAAAACGAGAAGCACAAAAATTAATATAATATTGGAAGGAACTCTTACTGTAATATTAAAAGAATTTACTTACAGTTTGACTTGAGTTGCACTTATAAATTTTAAATTTTAAAATAAATTTTATAATGCTTCGAACGACTTCGTCGTTTTTTTTTTCACCCAACTGATCGCAACGAAAGTCAAACGCCAACTGAGGAGACTACCCGAGCGACTCGCTCGAAGTGAGCGACAGGTGGCGCCAACGGAGTTTATCAGAACTAAAATGCTCCACAAACTAGGTACGGAGAGTCAATACAGCGCCCAAAAGTCAAAGCGAAAGCGCCGTCTATCTCAATTTGTAGGTTTCAAATAAGTTACAGGCTACATAATAATTAATTAAAAAAAAATGCTATATTTCAACGTTCGATAGGCGAATAAGATAACACTAATGCTGGAAAGTATTCTCTTCCAGCTCTTTTTTGTTTGTGAAATAAAATCTGTTCAGTACAATTATGGCCACCCTAGTTCCGGAAGTGGGCTCGACGGAAACAAACTTCCTTGTCCGATTGAGGACGCAGATGCTGTTTTTTATTTTTACTCTTTTTATCGCAATATTGAATCTCTTTGCTCTGCTTGCTGTGTCACGATGTTACTCAATTTACCACTTTTATTGTTTTGTAAACCCAATAAGTCGAAAAGTCGGTGGATAAAGAGCTCAAAGTTTTTCTTCAAAGTCAAAGTCAAAAGATTTATTTATTAATTCAATAAAATCACAAGGATCACGTTTGAAACGTCTTAAAGCTAGGTGACTCTAGGTGCCAGTTCCACGCGACCAAAGTCTAGAAGAACAGGCAATAAACTTACGGTTTGGTTCCTATCGTTCTTTTGTATGACCCATGTTACAAACCTACTAATATTATAAACGCGAAAGTTTGTAAGTATGGATGGATGGACGGATGGATTTTTGATACTATTTCACGTTAAAACTACTGAATGGATTTTAAAACTTTATAATAATATATAGCTTATAAATCAGAATAACACATAGGCTACAATTTATAAAGATATTGTACTAATCCTGCGCAGACGAAGTCGCGGGCACCAGCTTGTGTAATATAATATGGAAATATATAGGGGAGGCCTATGTCCAGCAGTGGACTTCTGTGGACTGCTGTGGTCAGCAGTGGAATTGGTTTTAATGATAACAAACTGATCATTAATAAACTCGTTCCAGTCTCTTCAATTTACTTTCATCTTCATCATCATCTTCCAGAAAGAACTATCGTTTGAGAGGCACGAGGGCTAGCGGTAGACGCTTGGCAGGTGGATCAGTGACCTGCACTGCAGCCACAGATATATATATATCTGTGACTGCAGCGGTTGTAAATCTCAAGGCTACTACACACAGTGCCGGCGGCAATGCCGCCGGGTTAATGCCGAGCGGCTGTGCCGCCGCAATAAAAGACATACAAAGCATACAAAGCCGGCGGCTTTGTATGCCGCCGGGTGCACGGCGGCTTGGCCGGCGGCTTGCCCGGCGGCATTGCCGCCGGCACTGTGTGTAGTAGCCTTCAGAGGATCCTGCTGCCCATTCCCAGTTCTCCCTGTCCTCTCCTCTTATGACACATACCACGGTAGGTGATGGAGAAGTCAATACTCAATACATTTATTGCTTACACATGGTTTAGTTTAGGTAACATTGTTTTAGGTGTTAGTAAAGGCTACTACACACAGTGCCGGCGGCAATGCCGCCGGGCAAGCCGCCGGCCAAGCCGCCGTACACCCGGCGGCATACAAAGCCGCCGGCTTTGCCGCCGGTACTGTGTGTAGTAGCCTTAAGTATCACATGGACCCTGCATAGGGTATGGCAACATGGAGGCAGGCCGAGGTTTTAAATTAATATTCGTATAGTTAATATACAGGTATAGTTACAGTAAAAACCTCTATGTAGGTATTATACTATGCCGGGATCCCCACGGACAATAATCCTATCCTACTAATATTATAAACGCGAAAGTTTGTAAGTATGGATGGATGGATGGATGTTTGTTACTCGTTCACGTAAAAACCACTAAATGGATTTTAATGAAAATTTACAATAATATAGCTTATACATCAGAATAACACATAGGCTACAATTTATAAAGATGTTGTGTGAATTGTCCAAAATATGACGATATGTGTCAAGTAAGTAGGAAAAAATCTATCATCTGCGCAGACGAAGTCGCGGGCACCAGCTAGTAATATAATATTGTGTAATACAAAACGAATTCAATGAATCACTCAGCAATATTTTTTTGCGCCTACAAAATATAAATCGGCAAAAGCTTTTATCACTTGCTATCCGACATCATACTGTTATACTAATAATGATCCACCTGTGACATATTATATTATTATAATAAAACATATAACTATATTATTATGTAAATGACATGCCCCGGGTTTGTTTAAGGGTTTGGGAATTTAATATTATAAATATAAATATTATTTATAATAATGCCGTGATAATTAATTGATTCAGGCGTGACTTTGCGGAATTCCATTGTTAAACATAAATTTAATGAAACAAATATATAGTACTAATCCGCTAATCTAAATCTAGATTAGCGGGTAAGTGCCATATATTTGTTTCATTAAATTTATGTTTAATATTGCCGTGGTTTCGATCCCCACCGAGAACAAACATTTGTGTGATGAACATAGACATTATATTTTTAAAATGTGTGTTCTCTATCTGGGTAAATGTTAACAAAACAAAGTATATAATTATTTACATCTGCTAGTTCTCATACACGCAGGAAAAAAATGGCCAACAAAGCCACAATAAATGCTTTGTTGATAATTTCCTGTCGCAGCAACTAAATATTTTGTTACTATTACAGAAAGAGCTTAGTTGGGATTAGCAACTTTTTTATTGTGCGCTGATTGCCCGTCGTTTAATGTGCTAGGAACAATTTAGTTTTGTCCTTACATCAAAGTTAATAAAAACTTAGATGTGCTAACAATAAAACGTTTTAGGTGTCACAATGTGAACATTGTTAATAAATCTGACAAAATAACTATAGTCGTAGCATTAAACTACCATCTGTCGTACAATATATATGTAGCTGTGATAACAATGGAACGTTGCAAGTATGTCAATATGAGCATTGTAAATAAATCTAACAAAATAACTATAGTCGTATCAGTAACTACCATTTGTCAGACATTATATATGTGGCTATAGTAACAATGGAGCGTTGCTAGTGTATCAATGTAAACATTGTTAATAAATCTAACAAAATAACTATAGTCGTATCATTTAACTACGATTTGTCAGACAATATATATGTGGCTATAGTAGCAATGGAGCGTTGCAAGTGTATCAATGTGAACATTGTTAATAAATCTAACAAAATAACTATAATCATATCATTTAACTACCATTTGTCAGACAATATATATGTGGCTATAGTAACAATGGAGCGTTGCAAGTGTATCAATGTGAACATTGTTAATAAATCTAACAAAATAACTATAGTCGTATCATTTAACTACCATTTGTCAGACAATATATATGTAGCTATAGTAACAATGGAGCGTTGCAAGTGTATCAATGTGAACATTGTTAATAAATCTAACAAAATAACTATAGTCGTATCATTTAACTACCATTTGTCAGACATTATATATGTGGCTATAGTAACAATGGAGCGTTGCTAGTGTGTCAATGTGAACTTTGTTAATAAATCTAACAAAATAACTATAGTCGTATCATTTAACGACCATTTTTCATACATTATATATGTGGCTATAGTAACAATAGAGCGTTGCAAGTGTATCAATGTGAACATTGTTAATAAATCTAACAAAATAACTATAGTCGTATCATTTAACTACTATTTGCCAGACAATATATATGTAGCTATAGTAACAATGGAGCGTTGCAAATGTATCAATGTGAACATTGTTAATAAATCTAACAAAATAACTATAGTCGTATCATTTAACTACCATTTTTCAGACAATATATATGTGGCTATAGTAACAATGGAGCGTTGCTAGTGTGTCAATGTGAACATTGTTAATAAATCTAACAAAATAACTATAGTCGTATCATTTAACTACCATTTCTCAGACAATATATATGTGGCTATAGTAACAATGGAGCGTTGCAAGTGTGTCAATGTGAACTTTGTTAATAAATCTAACAAAATAACTATAGTCGTATCATTTAACGACCATTTGTCAGACATTATATATGTGGCTATAGTAACAATGGAGCGTTGCAAGTGTATCAATGTGAACATTGTTAATAAATCTAACAAAATAACTATACTCGTATCATTTAACTACCATTTGCCAGACAATATATATGTAGCTATAGTAACAATGGAGCGTTGCAAATGTATCAATGTGAACATTGTTAATAAATCTAACAAAATAACTATAGTCATATCATTTAACTACCATTTGTCAGACAATATATATGTGGCTGTGGTAACAATAGAACGTTGCAAGTGTGTCAATGTAAACATTGCAAATAAATCTAACAAAGTAACTATAGTCGTAGCATTAAACTACCATTTTTCATACAATATATATGTGGCTGTGGTAACTATGGAACTTTGCAAGTGTGTTAATGAGGAGAAGGCGTATGCCATGCCCAACAATAGACTTCTCAGGTTGATGACAATTATGATTGCCTATAAAAAGTACCTACCTACTTTCGATGGTGACATCGAAAGAGTGCTGAGAGAGCTGAGATCTCGCGATGTCCGTTATACACAAAGTTTGGACTTGCCTCTGACTATCACCTTCTAACTGGACCTATAGTTAGGTACTACCAAGTTTCAACTCAAATGGCCTAGGTATTTATTGAAGAGTTCCGTTGAACAGACCTTGGGTCCATCATCAGACCAGATCGCTAATCACATATATTTTTTGTTCGTTTACTCGATCTATTAATTGCAAGTGCTGCGTTCACTCTAGGTAGGCAGCTGTACCTATACCTGCTGCACGCAAAAAAGGGTTGTTGGATGATCTTCTCATTGTAAACTAAATAAAACCGTTTTAAAAGTAGAGGATTTTACGATTACAAATGAATGACAGCCCTCATTGCTCGGTTTGTAGGTAATAGCTCTGCCTTCTGCGCTATAAAGATAGATAGATAGATAGATAACTCTTTATTTTTCACCACACAGAAACAAAATACAGGATTAAGGCATACATTTAGGCAAAACAATGGGCGGCCTTATCGCTGAGAGCGATCTCTTCCAGGCAACCATGGACAGATAGAACTAATTTAAAATTAACGGCGGTGTAGTCACTTACGGAAAATATTATAATTTAATGACTAATAACCTACTAGCCGCGCCGCCGTTTAGTAGAATCTATAAAGTATTGCGTTCTGGATAAGGGTTACGTTTCTTTGGCACCGCCCCGTCTTATAAAATCAAAACTTGCATGCTTTGCTTCATTACCATTACTTAGATTAGACATAGGTACCTTTAACAGATAAAATTAAATGACGACGATGACGGATCAAAAAAAACTTCATAGTTATCGAATGTCGTCCAATTGCAATAGGTAGGTATAATGCGAAACTCATTATTCTATGTGTAGGCAGGACCTGGGCGACCGAGCTTTACTCGGTTTTTTTTAATACAGATTAACATAATAAATGAAAAATTTCCATTGACCTGTCCCCGCCGAGGTAGGTACGTAAAAAATACCTATCTACAGGTCTATTTGCAATAATTGTTCGTTTATAGGTATAACATAACATACATAATATACTAACGAAAGGTCTGTCTATCGCTATAACCTACCTACATAACATCGGAACAAAACATTCAGTCAGTACCTACCAAAAGTAATAGCGGCCCTTCGCATTAGTTAGCATAGCATAGCGCGTCAGACGTCAGGACATGTTTAGAGTACTGCGTACTGATAGCATGCTATAGGTATAACGCGGTACGAAATGTCATGCCATATGGCATTACACTATATAGTACTGTTTTGCGTATGTCTAGTTGTGATCTTGAAAAAGAATAAGCCCCTCAATCGAGATGTCGTGAGAGGCGACAAGTCAACGCAACCGAGGAATGGGCAGCAGCATTTCCGGAGTAGGTAGGTAGGTACCTAATTCGAGGGGGCGCCAGCGCGCCCCCACGAGGTCTATATCCATGTCTATCCTAAGTGCTTATCTATACCATCTACTAAGTATCTCTAATCATATTATTCCTTCTTTAGTAGGTAGGTTTTCATTCGAAATATTCAAAAAGAGGCAGAGGCAAGAGGTAGGTAGGTACCTAGGTACCTGAACTGAAGCCAACTGAACAATCATACGTGTGTATGCGTGCATAGGTATGACCTAAAAGAATCACACTTTACATTAATCCGACGGCAAAGTAGGTATAGATAGATAGGAAATTAAACAAAACTAATTTTGTGCTCACGGCAAAGACAATAAAACTTGTCGAAACATGTTCGGTTGTAGATTGGTCATCGGGGCGGGGCGGCGGGGCAACGTGGCGTGGCATTGGTGTTGCCAACGGTTTTATTAACACACCCGATTAGTTTCAATCGACGCCGGATGACATACCACCACAAATCCATCATAGTATTTAAACGAACTACTAACGCTAGATAAAAAACAGCATGCAAAATTTCAAGTTCATTCATGCATGTTGCATAAAATTTATAGCATAGCTCCCAATACCTCATAATAATAATTTTTTTGGTAAGTAATATTTGTTTTGTAACATAATCTAAAAATATTACAATCTAGCCATAATTACGGTCAATAGGTAATTTAACACTGACCTAGTTTTTTAAAGTAAGCTACATCTAAGAATGTGTCCACTAACACTTTTCTTACTGCCTCTATTTAAGGCAAAGACACTTTGTTCTTGTGTTCTTGATTAGAGTTTTTCACCTTCAACTACATCTACATCTACACTAATATTATAAAGAGGTAAACTTTGTATTTTTGTATTTTTATATTTTTGTATTTTTGTATTTTTGTATGTAACGAATAGGCTCAAAAACTACTGGTCCGATTTCAAAAATTCTTTCACCATTAGAATGCTACATTATCCCTGAGTAACATAGGCTATATTATATTTTCAAAATAATCAGGGATCCTTACTAAAACTTCAATAATGTAACCCAAGGTGGAAAACAAAAAACCTTACATCGCGTGCGCTGCGAAAACTATTGAAGATAGAACAAAATAATGTACTACGATTTTGTAGAACACGTTATCATCTACAAAAAATGTCGCGACAGCATATGTCTAACTATTATAGTTATGTCACAATAAGTGTTCTTTTATTATAAAAAAATAATTGAAATGCCTCCGCTAGAAAAGGGTCTTTATTTGTACCTTGTTATTAATCCTTATCCAAATAAATCATTTCATAATTAAGACGGTTTCAATACCTATAGATTACTTCTTAAATTTTTCAAATCGGACATTCCATTCAAAAGATATGACGAAATTAAAAATGTTAACGGGTCCACGGGTCTCGCGCGGGGTGCGATTTCACTCACTCAAGGAGAAGCGCGTGCAAATGTATGAAATAAGTAGACGCGAGGTTCAAAGCTCGAACCCACGGTTTAAGTTTATCCTAAAATGTTCAAAAAATTTATGACCACCCATGCGAAGCTGGGACAGGCCGCTAGTGAATTATAACTTTACACTACACTAGTTCAAAAGGTTTAGTTCTTTTAAGTCTTCTCACTATGTCCGTGTTGTCGAGGAGCTGGATGGCCTCGATGATGAAGTCTATCTCTCGTTCACATGATGATGAAGTCTATGTTCGTGAGCTTCTGCATATTTTTTTATAACATTGTCAACGAACTCAATATTAAGGTCCCGGTGAAGGTCATTATTTCTGACGTACCAGGGCGCATTTACGATCTCTATGCACTTTATTCTGGAAAGTTTGTATAATTAGGATGTTAGTCTTTTTGGTACAGCCCCACAACTGTATACTATATGTCCATATTGGCATTAGGACCTGTTTGTACAAAACAATTTTATTTTGAACTGACAAAGTGCCAGTTCATATCTTTTATTTTTCACATGAGCTTTCCAGCGAAGTTTTGCATCAAGTGTCATGCCTAAGTACTTGGCTGTGTTTTCGTAGGGTATGATCTTATTATTGATATACACTGGACAAAAATGTTCCTTCTGATTTGTAAAATTTATATGGACCGATTTAGATTCATTTAATCTGATTCGCCATTTTTCTGTCCAGTCGTGGACTTTGTTAACAGCCAATTGAACCTTTTCTACTGCTTCTACGTGAGTGCTTCTAAATAATGAAAAATTTTGCTGCCGATCGCGGCATTGTTGGGAGGAAAAAAAAACGAGTTTGCAACACTGCGCCTGCTCACGTCCACTCAGCCAGCAGACACACACAGCCATTTGTATTGAGCGACGCGCGCGTTGCGCACGTCGCTCGCTCGAGCGTACTCCTGCGCACTGGAACTTATGCGGAATGTAGATTCGTAGATTACCTATTTGATTTTTGTAAAAAGTGATTTAATATTATTGTGATTGTGATCTGCGTTACCTACCTGAAGTGTGAAATGGAAGAATTTCTTGATTCTACCCGTTTGGGCCATATAAGGAACAGTTTCATTGGTAAGAGTTTTCATGTTATTTACTTTAATAGCTTTTTATCTCTTATGAAATAAGGATGGTCCGAATCATCTAAAGTACCTATCTACCTACCTTGAGATATGATTAAATTGAATACATGAATAAAATAGAGGCAGCAAAGTATTTTGTCGTTTTAACAATGTTGTGATTTTACAAATTATGGGAAAAGGTTTTTGGTGGTTCAATAATTTTATTATTAGGTACTTAAGTATAATAATAATTTAAACCATTTAAATATTAGGTACTACACAGTTCCACCAATTTATCTATTCCGACGAGAGCGGCGCGGCGTGGTGGTGGCGCCAAAATTGTTGACGCCATTTTGTTTCGTACGTTGAAATCCATGTAGGTGTTGATTGGAAAATTTTATTTGAAAATTATTACGAGGTACATACGTATAATGTACCAATGTATCTGTGACAATTCCATATATTAATATGGTATATACCTTGCTTGCTACATACCTACCATTTACTACTTAACATTTTGGTACTTACCTAAAACAGAAAATAAATGTAAGGAATTTCACTAGGTTATTCTTCTTAGTACCTAGTAGTATTGTTATGTTTTGACCTGCATTTTAACTACCTACCTTTAGCTTTACATTAGCTCTTGTATTCGCCTTAACAGTAACGGTATAATATAAACGAACCCATATAGGTACCTAATAATACTTATTTCTTAGAAAATTAACAGAAACTAAAAAAAATAGCAAAATTGTAGTTATTGAAGTTGGTTGTTTTCAATGTGATAGCATTATCAGTTACATATACATTTAATTTAAACATTTTATTTTTATTTTTCAGATGAAATCGGATAGCAATGTTTCATCTCCTACCTATATTGTTCGTAACAGAAGATGATGGGCCAGTAGATACGTCAATTCAGGTAAACCATAATTCATATTAAAAACTACCACCATTCAGTTGGTTTTATATTTATTAGAATAGGGAGAATGTACACTGGGTATTTGGTGGAACAATGTAGGGATTAAAGAAGCTGATCAAGGGTACCCAAGTGGTCATTTACTATCAACAAATTTCAAAAAAAAAATGCAGTCTGGTATTTTGCTGTTTTTTAAATAATGACTTGTTTATGTATTTATTACAGTAATACAGTAATGGAATTCACTATAAGACAAAGAGTTGGAATATTTGGATTGTCAAAATATTGGAACAGCAAAAATTTTAAAAATTTAGCAAGAATGGGCACTTGAGGTATCTTTATTCAAGAAAGAGGTTACCGAAGTGTATTATATGTCGCTTACCATGTCGTCGGAGGAAAAGTTATGCAGGCCGTAGTGGCCTCTTCCACAACAGGTTGATTACACATCAACGACTAGTTACTTCTTTCTTCAGAAAGTCAAAATGGAAAAGTAGCATAAGCAGTGAGAGCGATAGCAGGTGCTCTAAAAAGAATAATTCCAAACGTGTGAGGCCTCTTCCAGAAAGTTTTACTGTTGACGACTCTGATTTTGAATCAACCTCATCTCTACAAGAATATTTAAACTGGTTGCGGGGAACATCATCGCCCCGAGAGACAGTGGTGACAAAGTGGCTCACCACTTTTCAATTAAACAGTAAACTGAAAGCAGAAGGTCTATCATGCAAAGAATACTTTGACTGGTTTCCTGCCCTCACTTTGCCCGATGGACATGAACTGGTGAGTAGTTGCATTAGATATTAGAGGTTTAAAACCTGTCTGATCTCATCAATAAATTGACATATTCCGCTTCCCTAGGTATACTTATCTTTAATCCCTCATCATTATTTATATGTAGGTATATCATGTAGTTAATTTTACACATGTTATATGTTTTAATTGTATTTGTTGCAGTTATCCCTGGACTTCCAGAAAGTGTACCCAAATGCTGACAAAGTTTTTGAGGAAAAATTTCCAATTATTAAAACAAAGCTTCTGCAACTTCTGGCAAAAAAGGAAAGTTCTTCCAGGCAAGATCAAACTATGCTTGAGCTGCTCGATTTAGCTACCGGTAGGTAATTTTAATTACTAAGATTATATTGCAAAATATTTGTTTCTAGTATTTGTATTTTGTTACTAAGAGCCCCCTGCGGATTTACTATCATACTGGAAACATGCATGGGACGAGCGTTTTTTTTGAGTAATCTTTGGATTTAAATGTTGCTTTATCTTTTACAAAAATAAAATCACCATTCACGCGCCACGATGTATAGTTAAAAAAACAATAGATATGTTTATAATTATTATAAAAGATTAAGATACGGTAATGTAAGTGTATTAATGTATTTTCATAATGTATTTTTTCAGTTGGAGAATACCAGGCATCATTAGCAGCATTTTTGGGAATAATATCGCTTTTACGTCAAGTGCCAACTGCTTCTGTACCAAGGAAAAAATTGTGGAGGCTGTCAAAGGAAGAAGTACTTTCAAGCTTTCTTACTCGTGTAACAACAGCTTCAGATATCGAAGGATATTGCGCCGACAGGGATGCATTTGTGGCTGCTAAAGGTATTCCACCCCAACCGTATGTACTTGCTGTAGGAAGTTCATGGGCTACAGTAACTCATTATGAAATCGTCGTTAATAACGGATTGAGATACCAAATGCCTGATGTTTGCTCTGCAATCAAAACAATTTATCACATCTATTGGGCACTAGATTTAGCATAGCCAAAAGACTCGGGTATTTGCTGGATGTTTATACAACGTGCAATGTTCAATATGAGGTCTAAGTATGACTTGAGGGTGTACCTCTGCGTGAATTGTTACACGTATTGAACGTTTAGATTTTGAATGTTAATTTACCTTATTGATTTTGGATATAATTATTATCTAACAAGAATATGGTACCCTGCGAACTGTGCCAAAACTCATTTCAGACATTTTGACAATTAAAAGTCCACATGCAGTTTTATCATCCTTCCGTAAATAAATTTAAATGTGCTAGTTCAGATTGCACCAGAAATTTCCAATTATTGAATTCATATAAAAGACATTAACAAAATATTTTAAATAGTGCAGGTAGGTACTTTATCTTCTAGGCGTAATTGCAGGAACTAGTTTAGACAATGTAGCAATGCCCTTTGAAATAACTATGGCTCGACTATTTTCATCTCTATATGCCAATCTTCTAATACCATAAAATACTGCAAATATTGTTTTTTCACATTCTGAACAGTACGTTGTTTTGCGAGAACCACTTTAAATAATAAATTATTGCTACGTTTGTGTTAAGGAGAATACAAGAGCTATTGTGACTCACTAGCACGTTTCGACATGTTGAAAGATATAAAATAACTAAACTCATTTTAGAAAAAATAGCAATCAACCATTTTGTGTTCAATCACATTGCACACAGTTTAGTAAAGAAATCATTTTGATCGATACATGCTTAGGAAAATTAGTTTATTGATTTTATATCTTTCAACATGTCTAAACGTGCGAGTGAGAGTCACAGTAGCTCTTGTATTCGCCATAAGTATAATTATAGTAGGTATGTAAAATAATAGTACATATTTTATAAAATGTGTCGTCGTAAATTTGTATTGAGTGTAAGCTTATTATTACGTTGGTACCTACTCATAAAAGTAATTAATTTCGTGTAATCATAACTACTATAATATTTTACAACATACAAAGTATTGACTAGACTTGACTTGTACCCCAAATCGTGAGTTTTTTTTGTTTTTGGTTTTCCGTATTGCGCGTGAGCGCAGTTTTGTATGCAGACACGAGAGTTTTCAGCACGCCCGATAGAGGCGCTTATTGCTTCTCCGTTTAAAACTGCGGACTCGCAATACAAAGAACCTAAAACGAAAAAAACTTACGACTTAACAGACTTGGGTTACTACTGGTAATGTCAGATTTTATTGCAAGAAGTGTTCAAACTTAGACTAACTATTATGTAGGTACCTAATTATAAGAGAGTAATTCATTTTTTGTAATCATACCTTATAAGTTCTTATTTAACAATACACAAATACCCTGAAAATAATAGATTGTTTTTATCATAATTTGGACCACTGTTAGGTAAAACCGTCGTAGCTGCTATTGTTTAGTATACTTTAGGTGTTTAGAATTTAATTTCAGTAGCTATTTTTTACAGCTATACTGCCATGCATTGTTACTACGAATAAGCCTTTGTTTCAGTAGGGAATTATTGTACTGCCAGTACCTATGTATCTTATACTCATTTGTGTTTCAAACATAAACTAGTTTACTGTAATATAAGAGTATGTTGGCAAACTAGTTTATTGGGGTAGCTAAATGACAATTACCTACGATGGCATAATTACTTTTTTGGGAAATCAAATGAGTATTAGTTACTGGTACTAATACACTAGTAAGATACAATTTTATTTCAATGCAGGAGCTACTCTACTTCGTGAAAACAACTATACTTCCTTGTTAATATGACAGAGCCTTTGCTGCAGTAGCAGTTTTATTTAAATGCGGGAGCTACGCTACTTCGCGAAAACAACTATACTTCCTTGTTAATATGAATGAGCCTTTGTTTCAGTAGCTAACTCTCCTTTGCTAAAACAACTACACTTTCTTTGTTTATACATAAAAGCTTTTGATCAAGTAGCAATATTATTTAAATATAGGAGCTATATACTCATCTTCGCCAAAACAAATTATACTTTAATTGTTCATATGAAAAAGTTTTTGTTCGAGTAGCTTCTATATAACACAACTGTATTTTCTTTATAACTACGAATAAACCTTTGGTTCAGTAGCAAATGTGTTATTACATTATTTGCTAATATATTTATTAGCTACTGAACCAAGGGTATATTCGTAGTAAAAAAGAAAATACAGTTGTTTTATATGGAAGCTACTTGAACAAAGGCTTTTTTATATGAACAAAGGAAGTATAAATTGTTTTAGCAAAGTTGAGTAGCTCCTACGTTTAAATAATATTGCTACTTGAATAAAAGCTTTTATGTATAAACAAAGAAAGTGTAGTTGTTTTAACAAAGGACAGTTAGCTACTGGAGCAAAGGCTCTGTCATATTAACAAAGGAAGTATAGTTGTTTTCGCGAAGTAGCGTAGCTCCCGCATTTAAATAAAACTGCTACTGGAGCAAAGGCTCTGTCATATTAACAAAGGAAGTATAGTTGTTTTCGCGAAGTAGCGTAGCTCCCGCATTTAAATAAAATTGCTACTGGAGCGAAGGCTCTGTCATATTAACAAAGGAAGTATAGTTGTTTTCGCTAAGTAGCGTAGCTCCCACATTTAAATAAAATTGCTGCTGGAGCAAAGGCTCTGTCATATTAACAAAGGAAGTATAGTTATTTTCGCTAAGTAGCGTAGCTCCCGCATTTAAATAAAATTGCTGCTGGAGTAAAGGCTCTGTCATATTAACAAAGGAAATATAGTTGTTTTCGCTAAGTGGCGTAGCTCCCGCATTTAAATAAAATTGCTACTGGAGCGAAGGCTCTGTCATATTAACAAAGGAAGTATAGTTGTTTTCGCTAAGTAGCGTAGCTCCCTCATTTAAATAAAATTGCTGCTGGAGCAAAGGCTCTGTCATATTAACAAAGGAAGTATAGTTGTTTTCGCTAAGTAGCGTAGCTCCCGCATTTAAATAAAATTGCTACTGGAGCGAAGGCTCTGTCATATGAACAAAGGAAGTATAGTTGTTTACACTAAGTAGCGTAGCTCCCGCATTTACATAAAATTGCTACTGGAGCGAAGGCTCTGTCATATTAGCAAAGGAAGCATTGTTGTATTCGCGAAGTAGCGTAGCGTCTACATTTACATAACATTGCTACTGGAACGAAGGCTCTGTCATATTAACATAGGAAGCAATGTTGTTTTCACAAAGTAGCGTAGCTCCTGCATTTACATAACATTGCTACTGGAACGAAGGCTCTGTCATATGAACAAAGGAAGTATAGTTGTTTACGCTAAGTAGCGTAGCTCCCGTATTTAAATAAAATTGCTACTGGAGCGAAGGCTCTGTCATATGAACAAAGGAAGTTTAGTTGTTTTCGCTAAGTAGCGTAGCTCCCGCATTTAAATAAAATTGCTACTGGAGCGAAGGCTCTGTCATATTAGCAAAGGAAGCATTGTTGTATTCGCGAAGTAACGTAGCGTCTATATTTACATAACATTGCTACTGGAACGAAGGCTCTGTCATATTAACATAGGAAGCCTTGTTGTTTTCGCGA
This sequence comes from Chloroclysta siterata, assembly GCA_932294275.1. Lineage (NCBI taxonomy): Eukaryota > Metazoa > Arthropoda > Insecta > Lepidoptera > Geometridae > Chloroclysta > Chloroclysta siterata. Next base: position 9,754,681 of record OW028595.1, read on the forward strand.
AGTAGCGTAGCTCCTGCATTTACATAACATTGCTACTGGAACGAAGTCTCTTTCATATTAACAAAGCATTGTTGTTTTCACGATGTAGAGTAGCTCCTGCATTCAAATAACTTTGCTACTGTACATAATCATGAGTTGATTAAGTCCAACAACCTTAATACCGTGACTAAGCTTTAATGGTGGTTACAAAGGAAAATATTTAATTTAACAAAGTACAGCTGTTGCTCTTTTAAGTTAGTATTGTTATTACAGCAAAGTCACAGTTAAATGGGATTAGTTCCACAGACAAAAGACACATTGTTGTAGTATACAAACACACTTTATTGAAAAAATATTGTTGTGTTAACAATATACAAACATTGTTGTAGTATCAATGCATATATTTTGTTAAAGATATATTGTCGCAATGACAATTTACTTCTTGACAAAAGAAACATTGTTGTAGTATCAATACACATAATAATAATTGTTGTACTGAGATTTAACTTGACAAAAGAAACATTGTTGTAGTATCAATACATATATTTTTTGAATGAATGTTGTTGTTCTGACAACTTAATTCTTGACAATAAAAACATTGTTGCCCGGACTATACAATATGGTGGGCTCTCCCCCGTTAAAGTTTTATTGCTGGAGCCAACAATATTTTTTTCTGCGTGTAGTACAAGCTTTGCTTAGTTTGGGGCTAGGTTGTGCTGCGTGGAATGTCTACCAAATTGTATTTATTTTTGAATAAATTCCAGTACTTACTAAAAGAAAGGTTAAGGTATGAATGTAGATGGATGCAGGGTGTAGAAGTCGAAGAAGGAGGCCAAAGAAAAGATGGATGGACTGTGTGAAAGATGACATGGGTAAGAAAGGAGTGACTACTGAGATGACGGATCATAGAGGAATGTGGAGGGAAATAATCTGTTATGCCGACCCCACATTTATTTATTTATTTGAATCACCAACATCGTATGCATCAATTACATTCATAAAATTAAAAACAAAGATACAGTAAAGCATGCTAAATGCTACATGAAGTGGCGGATAAGGGCATGGAGCTGATGATGATGATATGTTTGTTCTGTAGGTTTGTTTATCGCTATAGGTGTGTATCATAAGTGTTGTAAGTACCTACTCGTACAAAAAAAACGTTTTCATTTACGAGTAAGTCCCTCCTAATTACTTTGTAAAATTGTTGTCACAGTCATAATATTAAGTCCTTACTCCTTGTCGCATTACTTGAGTATTTTCTTAATCTTTATGAGAGTTTACTTGAGATTTTAAGCCGTGTACCTTCTACTTAAGGAGCTTCTTAGGGCATGTTCCGACACGCGCCCAATTCCTTTAGTTAAAAAATACGGGCCGAACATTTGAAACAACTTGTACCCAGGGAATATTCATAAGTGCCTATTTGACCCACTGGTAAAGCTGTACTCCTACAAAGCTTCTGCCGTTATATAAATAAATAATAAATATAAATATTGGTGGACATTCCACACAGCACTATCTCGCCCCAAACTGAGCCAAAGCTATGGGAACCAGATAGCTGATATAATACTTAAATACTTTTTTTTGTAATATATACTAATATTATTATGTAACACCCAGACAGAGAACAAACATCTATGTTCATCACACAAATATTTGTTCTCGGTGGGGATCGAACCCACGGCCTACGGCACAGAAGGCAGAGCTACTACCAACTGAGCTGTGAAGGCTGCCAAGGAATAATGAGCGCAGGCAAGGCGTATCAATTAAATAAATATTGTTAGACATTCCACACAGCTTTATACTTTTACCTTTATACCTTTTTTATATAAACCCTTTATACTTTTTTTGTTAATATTTATATTTATCTTATTATAATAACAATACCCAGACAGAAAACCAACATCTGCTCATTACATTTTTTTTTGGTGGGCATCCCTATCCATGATCCATGGAAGAAAAATAATTTTCTTTTTAACGGTGGTAGCGGGTAGCCGGTTTAATTACCTGATACTGATGAGTTTAATAACACAACATGTCGTATTGAACATTTGAAAGGATATAGCCAGTGAAAAAAAGGCAGAACTTACCACCAAGCCACCAACTGAGCTGTGAAGACTTTCAAAGGCAAATGTCACTCATTTGTTAGACATTAGGAGCTGGTTTCACCATGCTCTGTTAGATTAACAAAGGATTAAAGGTCCGTTAAATATGTCAAAATGTACGCGTTTGACATCTAAGGTTAGATTTAACGTCCTGTTAATCCTTGATTAGTAACTAACAGAGCATGGTGTAGTCACCTCTTACAAAGTCTATGGGAGGTGATGGAGGGGTCCAATATGCCGGGTCCTTTTGCGTCTGTATTACGACTGTCAAATAACGGTGACTAGTTCTTAGGACAGCAAGGCTATGGCAATCTTTCTTTAAGCCATTGTGGGAACCTAGAGCATTTTAAATGAAAGGTTTCGTCGACATTTTAATTACTCTTTTGTTTTACTGTAGAAAATCTTTGCAGGAGGCTTACAGTTTGGTTTGCACATTTCTTTTACAAACGAAATGTGATTTTGATCTGTGATTACACGTTTATGATTATAAATTGTAATTTAGAGTAGGTACCTATATAAAAATGTTGTAGAAACCAGCCGCATATCATGGCACCCATGTAGGGGAAAAAAATGAGAATAGAATATTTTTTCTTCTATCTTAGTAGGTATTATTGTATCTGTAGGTATGACACGATACGGACCTCTAGACTATAGGGTGGGACCATAGCTTTATCTAGAACCTACAATTTCCATCGTTTTCTGTTACTATATTGATATTTTTGCTAATAAATGATTTATTATTACCAACGACATGAACAAATAAATAGCAGTACTGCCTCTACTTTTCTTTCAACTGTAATACAAAATCCTTTCAGTGCTTTGAGAGCAAAATCTCATTTCCGAACGGCTGCAAATTACCTGAAAGATTTCAACTTTACACCGTCGGAATAAGGCTCATAAGCACTTTAACTTTCAACTTCCATACTGCGACGTGTTTATGTACATTTACGTTTTCTTCGTCAGGTCTTTTGCAGTCATGTAACAAAAGACTGTCGCGCTCTCCGAAATTAAACTACCTGTGTCAAATTCAAGGCGACGAAATTGTTCTCTTTGCTTATTGAATAAAGGTTCATATTCCGCTGACATCGAAGAGTGACATGAGTCGTTTGTGCAACTGTCAGTTAATTTTCTTGTGAAACAAGAATTTTGTAATTTCGCACGTCGGGTTTTCAGTACGGGCGCGGGGGCGCAAGGTAAATGCCTCGTATTTTCCCTTTTAAAATAAAGTGTACGGAGTGGAAGTTGCTAATTGGAAAAAAAAAAATTGTATGAAGTGCAAGTAGGTATACTGGCTAGCTTTAAATGGAATTATAATGGACGAGAGCACTGGTGGTCTAGTGGTAGAGGCCCCGCCTTCCGATCCTAAGGTCGTGGGTTCGAAACCAGTCGTGTACCAATGAGTTTTTCTATTCAAAAATGTATGTGCATAATGCGAAAGGAACGGTGAAGGAAAACATCGTGAGGAAACCGGCATGTCGTAGAACCTAAAAAGTTCTATAACATGTGTCAAGTGCTCGAAAGGAGCCTCTTGAGGCGCACTTAAAATCCTTTCACCACACTGTTTCGAAAGAAACTAGTGACACGACAAGAAGAAGAAGATATGTATATTTTATTCAATAAACTAGTTTTCTTACCTAAAAGTTTGAGTTTGAGAATTAGATTGGTAAACATATAAGACATTTGATAGTATTTGAATATTAATAAGTTTCTCCCTAGTAAGCTTATTTATGACTCATGATAATTCGCGAAAAGGTTAGGTACTGTCTAAATTGTCAAAACAAGCATGCATTTATATAGCATGCATTTTTAAGCGTATAAAATATTCGTGCCAAATTGCTAGGTAGCTAAAATGGGTTAAAAATTCCGCATATATTCCGCAACGTGATTATAATAAAAGGCTGTGTTGCTCATAACTCCCTAACATTCGAGTAAACACAAAATATGGTCGCGGCAACATGGAGCCATATGGCATAGTTGGCACGGCGCCGAGACCTTTTGCCAAATGCAGCCTAAATACGCCAGAAATGTATTAATTATTAAATTATATTCTGGCGTCAGCAGCCAAAGGAAACTGACCAGAAATGGAGCAAAAATTCGATATCGCAATTCGCATAATTCTTTTTGTCATTTTGGATTCGACAGAATACTACTTTTTTTACGGTGTTGAGTATGTGGTGTGAAGCGGGCATGTGCGGAGTACCTTTTTGCTGGTGTGGCCTGCCGACATACTTTTTATTCTTAGTCATTTCTTTTTTATTTCACTTTTGAATTTATTTGGTAAGTGGGTTCGTTTTTGTTTTATAAAATTTATGTCTAATCCTATCAGCAGTTTGTTGTATGATGGACTGCTTGTGATAGTAATGATTATAACGGATAAAGAACAATATTGATGAAAGAACGAGGTCAGTTTTGTAATTTTTTGGTGAAATTACAGGCACATGAGGCTTAACATCTATGCCTCAAGTTGATCCGCAAGGCTTGCGAGGAAATGCTTTGGTGATGGTTACCACCAGGTAGACCATCTGCTTGTTCCCTCAAAAAAAGTATTTAAATAAAATAAAATTAGCAATTAGAAATAAAGTTCATCTGTTCGCTGCTATTTGACTGAAAATATCTAAAGAGTGATTATAGTTACATATACTCGTACAAAATGACAAAATATTATTACCATATAATTTTCAAGCCAACGAGCGTAAACAATATGTGAAAATTAATTACACGGAGGTACTCGTAGAGTAATTAAAAGTAAATATGTTGTCGCTGCGTCGACATTTTAAAGCGTGGAGTCACAACCCTTTATCAGCTACATTACCAATTATACAAAATAGTCTCTTGCGTTGCGACTAGCACTTTTTTTATACGACTTGCTGATTGAACAAGCATATGGCCCACCTGATGGTAAGTGACCATCACCTATAACAAAGCATTGCCTTGCAATCAAGCAAGATAGACACGTGCTCTAATTTCACCGGCAACCACGCTGCTTGGCGGCAGAACAACATTTTTATCTACCTTAGACTTACTTGATGGTAAGTGGCTTTAAGTGGTCATATAATCTTACTACTGTGGCGAAACTGTAGCTATATATCTGTAAACGTACTTAGTTTGCATAATTAAAATACATCACGGTTCCACAAAGTCAATATGTATAAATAGGTATATATAAGAAGGAGATCTAGCCACTTTCCGTATGCGAAATACGCCTCATTAAAGATAAATTGTATGGAAATGATACCTATTATTTTGATGCTCACGCCAAACTAATGTTATTTTCATAAAAATTTTCTTCAAACAGAAAATGGACCTTGTTGAGATACCAAGGTATGTTCCTTCTTAAAATTAATTTTATGTTTTAAATTCAATTTATTAACTAGTATTGCCTTGTATTTATCTGCATATTTGTATATTGTAAAGGTCGTGTGGTATAGGCTCCAGTTGACAGCCCTACGTTTTGAAGCGAGTGTCATTAAGTTCACGAGAAGAGTTTTCCCAGTTTGCAACGTCGAGGGTGCTTGTATTGATGGCTCTCGTGTGAAGATAGGAAGTAGGTAAGTATGTGTGGGCTACCGGCGAACGATGGTGGCGGAATTTACAGAGCCGTCACTTCGACCTATTGCAATAATTCCCTAAAAGGTAGGACATTTTTGTTAATTTTAAATCTTCTTGATATCATTTGAAAGAAAAAAAATAACTTTCAAATGATATACCACAATTCATAGTCCACTGCATAGAAATTGTAAAAAATCGTCTTGAACAACACGCCATGAAGCGATTCCAGAATAGATCCAGCTCGCAAGAGTAGATTAGGTCGCGTGGAACTGGCAACTAGATTCCCCTTATTAAGGCGAAGATAAAAGCTAATGTAGATACCTCTCGCTCGCACGTGTGAAAGAAACCAATTTTATTAAAATAATAATCATATTTATTAATCATAAAAACACTATCACTTGTTCATTCATTTTATAATCAGTACTATATTTTACAGAACATTATCACAAAGCTATTTAGCAATTTAATCTAGTGGTGGTACTCACTCCATTACAGGTTTTACCATTTCAGCATAATGACGGAGGTACAATGTAGATGACTTGTCAGTGCGACTGTTGAACAACGACTAAAGTTGAAGCAGCCGCCATCTATATTTATGCCAACAATTGGTGGTAAACAGCAAGATGGCGGCGGCCAACGGAATGCACTCGTTTTCATACTTTTAAATTTATATTGTTTTACTCGGAAACTACTTTTAAGATAAATTATATTCGTTTTAGAATTCTAATATTAGTTAATAATTATTACAAGTAAATCATACAACTTCCATAAACCACGTGTTAATAAAGTAACTGCCGCGTGGTTTATGGACAAACATAAAATTAACCTTATAAAATAAAATAAATGTGTTTATAATTCGTAAAATAATAAATAATCGCTGACACACGTTTCGACATGTTGAAAGATATAAATCACTAAACTCATTTTCGAAAAATCGCAATTTATTTTGTGCCAAACCAACCAACCAATCTATCATTTGATCGATACAAGTTTTCCTACTTAAAAGTTTTCATACGTACAAAAACTAGGAAAGCAATCTTCTGAGTATGAAAACTTGTATCGATTAAAATGATTCTTTTACTTAACTGTGTGAAACTCATGAAATTCCAGAATCATCGATCATTTTACTACCTTACAAACGCGCAAATATAACACAATCATTAATTCTAATTAAGGTGATTTTATTCATTTTGTAAAGTACGAGTACGAGTACTTTGTTTGACACGCTTTGCTTTTAAATTACTTTGCTCCACATTCGAGGGTTCACGTCAAAGAACGTTGTTCAAAGAGTGCTTTATTAATGGCCTTTTGTTTGCAGAACTTAATTGACCAGTTTTCAACAATATTTTCATGCAGGTAGGTATTCAGAACACTGGTCAGCTACAGTTTTAATCACGTGACATTTTTGAGAGAATGTAAAAAAACTTTTAAGCTTGACACAAGATAATTAGGTATTAAATTGTTAAGTCTGCTTCTACGTAAACAGTCAAAGTGAAAAGGTACCTATTTATTCAATTGAATCACAAGAATCACTTTGAAACGATATTTTTTCACATAAATTATACATTGTAGAAAGCTACGGTGTAACAAAAAGGATTTTGTAACAGGTTTGGTAGGTATTTGTGATTTTGTACTATATTTTGGTTAAATCAATTTGGCTGCGGCTGAGGCAAGAGGAAAACGTCAACTTAGTTTTGATAAGAGGACCCGAAAGGCGTAAATAGGTCAATCGTAAAATTGTTATTATTTTTGTATAGTATAGATCTAATACATACATTTTCATATTTCAAGCAAAATACACAAACAAAAGCCCGTCCTGGGTTCTATTTAATATATTTATTATTAGATTAATATATTTATTATATATTTATTTATTAGTTATAAAAGATAGATTTAACCTCAAATACACATCTAAGGTTGAAATGAAAATTAATACTCAACTCATTCTTCTTCATCCGTGTCGATGTTTATGTTGTGTGTGTCGATTCAATTTATGTTTTTTATAGTTACTTAATACAATATGTGGCTACTTCAACAATATTTTAATTTAAACGCTACGAATCTTGGGAGATCTATAATAGTCGCGTTAAACTCCCGCTGCAGGCTCGGTCATAAGTTATCGGAACGAGACGGCAATATTGCTCTCTCTCTCGCACTTAGGAGAACGGTCCTTTTGTTTAAGCGTGTGTTAAGATGATTTATGACCGAGTTTGCAGCGGGAGTTTAACGCGACTATAGATTGAGCACTGACCGAGCCTGCAGCGAGTGTTTATATACTATAGTACGTTGTATGTCCTACATACAATGAAATACCCTCGTAAAATTCATGCATACGGCCATAAATCGCAATATGAGGTATGAAAAAATCATTTCCTCGCTTATAAAAGAGAGTCCCGTACATTTGAAGCCGTTAACCCACTTGCAAATATTGATGTATGCGGCCTAGCACGGAGGGAGAACGAGGAAGCTATATGCCGACGTAAGTACGCAAATAGAGCTATATTACATTTCCTCAGAGTGCTGCGGCTAAAATCCGTTTTTCTTTCATTTTTATAATGGCAACTTGGTGTTAAATCGTAACCATCACCTTTAACAAAGCATTGGCTGAAAATAGCCGAGTTTATTTTTTACTAAAAAGCTAACAATATACTTTCTATAGGTATAGACCTTTTTTCCTCTAGCTTTGGAGGAAAAATTTGGTATAGATTGGTGTCAAGGCCGCTAGCCGCTAGCAAGGGCGGCCGCCTGGGAGTTAGACTTAAGGCTACCTTTTACTTAGTCTGCACCCCTGGTACTTTAACTCGAGTTTCCTCCAATCAATCCATAGCCTAAGCTATTTTGCCACATCTAAATTTGTTGTAATACAGTTGAAAATAATTTGAAGTATTCCTCGTAGAGCACCAATTTTTACTACTTCGCGCAATTTTCAGAATGTTGTCAGTAAATCGTGTCGTCACACGCTTCGTTTTCCAGTTCGTGGTCGCCATTGGAGAATCTTTGTTCCCCAGCGGTTGTCAGTCTATCAGTCTTCAGACTGTTAATATGCTTATCCAGGTTACAAACTAAATTCGTTCTAAGTTTCACCCGATCAGTTCAAGCTACATTACATCCAAACACCGTAACCGCATTTATATATTAGTAGGATAGGACTACCTATAGTGTATAAGTAGATACTCCGACAGGCGAAACCCAAGCCTCGAAGGTTCTTTAATTGCTTAATGTTCGTCTCTCGTTTAGTCACCTACTCATTCTGAATACCAATGTGAGATCGATTTACGTAACTGCTTTGAAGCGTGTCGACAACTCTACCATACGTGCCGGCAAACATATCCGGATAGACAGATAGCAAATACTTTATTGCACTCCATAACATTTTACACATAACAGTCCAGAAAAAACATCAAACCCTGGAAATTAAATGAAATGGTTTTTATTGACAAAACACAAAAGTGGTAAACAATTACAGACAATGATACAATGGGCGGTCTTAACGCTAAAAGCTATCTCTTCTAGACAACCTTGGAATGGGCTGGATTTTAAACGAACAATAGAGGATCAGAGCCTAACTTTAAAATCTCCTTGTCTATACTTGGGCCCTGCTAAGAATGATGTTTTTGTGTTTAAGTATTGAGTTTAGAAAGAAAGAAGAACTTTAATTCCATTTTATTTCTAACTTTTACTGTAAAGTCTATACACATACAATTTACCAATTTTTAACGTTTTTATAAAGAAATATGTGGATTTAAGAGTAAATCGTTTTCAGTTACAAACGTAGTATAACGACTTCCGTGAATCCAAAACATTGATCTTTATTCCAATAACTCATTTTCCGATTCTGGTGAATTGGGCGTATAGATTTTAATGAACGCTTCGTTTCAGCGAATTTTCATTCCTGGGTATACACCCAGGAATGAAAAGAAGAAGAAATCAAATAGATTGCAGCATTGGGTGTTTCTGGGGTCTCCACGTAGATTGTTTATATACTTACCTATGTTTTAGCTGATACATGATCTAGGAAATAAATAAATTATAGTAGGTAAATAGCTGATGGTTACCACTTTACATCAGGAGGGCCATATGGTTGGCTTGCGACGGCGACCAGAAGACTAGCGAAGTCCGACAACCTGACTCACATTATGAGCAGGGCGGTGTACAACAAGCTTCCTGGCAAGATTAGAGACGCACCAAGTTTCGCAATTTTTAAACACAGACTTAAAACCTGACTCGGCAGACTTAAAAAAGGCGTTCTACAGCTACGAAGAATTAATAAACTGTAAGGTTAAAAATAGTCAAACTTGTAATTTATAAATGAAGACAGCCAACTATGTACCTTGGCTATTTATTAGGTTCAATCAAACAATTGTATTCAATTTAAATTAATTTAATTTAATTTATTGTTATTTTATAGATATAATACCTATGCACTGTTTATTTTACCTAGAGTATAAGTAAAACTGAATTTGTGACGTAAAAAATTGTAAAAATTATTAATTAAATGTTTTTATCTGTTTAAGCTTGTTCCTTTAGCTAGTAGTACCAAAAAATAATTAAAAGATAAGTTTTTTATTCAGTGACCCCTTAATACACTATAGTCGTCACTTTGTCTAAGTTCAGTTAATAAGTATTACTTAAAACAAGATGGCCTACGCCCATCATAAAATTTACGATCTTCCACGATAAGTTACCCTAAAAACCAAAGGCAAACCTCTCTAAACAAAATAAAAAACAATAAGTTACAATACACGGTTTTCTAGAACAAACGATTCCCAAAGAAAAAGCTATTGTTTGTAAAAATAAAGGTGTTTTCATTCAATTTTTGAAACAAACAAACGCTAGGTACGAAGCTAAGCTCTAGGTCAAAAGGGTGGCTTTTGCTCTGCAATGCGACGCTGCAACGTAATAATTTAAAGTTAAACTGGAAAATATAAGTTTAAGGGAGTACTACTTTTATGATAAACTAGATTCCGTACGCGGCTTCGCTCGTATATTGGTTAGTGCTCGCATATTGTAGATTAAACATTGTCGGACTGAGGACTAAGAGCTGATTTCGCCATGCTCTGTTAGTTACAAATCAAGGATTAACAGGCCGTTAAATCTAAACTTAGATGTCAAACGCGTACATTTTGACATATTTAACAGCCCTTTAGTCCTTTGTTAATCTAACCCAGCATGCTGAAATCAGCTCTTTTGAGATTCAATACATAATGTACCTACCCAGTTAGAGAGTTGCAATAAAGAGAAACAGACCGATTTAAAAAAATCCAATACCTATAAATTAAAGTGTTTGCTAGTAAGTGCTCGAAAGGAGCCTCTTCGAGGCGCACTTAAAGTCCTTTCACCACACTGTTTAAAGAAAAACACGACACGACAAAAAGAAGCTAAATAGGATAATAGCATATGAAGACGAATTCTTACAGCATAGTGTTATTTGCCGGGTAGGACATTAACCGATGGCACTATGGTCTAACTGATTGGGTTCGAATCCCAATCGGTTAATATCTTTTGGGATACTAAAGAACGTAGAAGGTCTGAGAACGTATTCTGTTTTGTATTGATTAGGATCAGTAGAACTATCTATTGATGTTTTGCAACGGTCTGTAGATCGCTCAAGTCTTATCGCCTGCATTAAGATAGATCAATATTTTATTTTTAATAGTTTTATAGTGTTTACGTTAAGAGTAACATTCAAATAAATTACAAATAAATATAAATCAATATTGGTGGACATTCCACATAGCACTATCTCGCCCCAAACTAAGCCAAACCTTGTGATATGGGAACCAGATAGCTGATATACTAATTATTGATCGAGTGAGCGAAGTGAACGAAGATCTTAGTTTCAACTTGGGCGATTTGGCATTTGATGTATGTATGTATGTATGTATGTATGTATGTATGTATGTATGTATGTTTGTCTGGCGATAACTTTAGAACCGTTGATCCGATCTGCATGAAATTTGATAAGTCGATAGCTTGTACTTGAGAAATTTACTGGTAAGTATATGAGTAAAATCGGATGAAGGGTTTTTGAGATATGGGGTTTTTTAAGGGGGCAAAAATAAAAAAAGTTACATAAAAAAATCAAGTTGCATGTCATATGAAAGGGCTTTGTTTGAACACCTCAAAACAATTTTTACTTTTATTTTGGGACGCTCGGTTTTTGAGATAAAATAATAAAAGTTAAATTAAGATAACCAGCGATCCAAGAGCTCCCATCTCTAAGAGTTTCGTTGACATCAAGGTTTTTCTGCTGGTCGGCCAGTTCCTTTGCTTTTTCTTAAAAAAATTTTTTGAAATAAATTAAGGAGGTACTCAGTTCTCATAAAATGGTGACGACGACCGGGTCTGATGATGGAGCCAAGGTCTGTTCAACGGAACTCTTCAATAAATAGGCCAATAGAGTTGAAACTTGGTAACCATACTAAGTCAGTAGGCGGTAGTCAGAAAAAAGTCCAAAGATAATGTTTGGACTTGCCTCTGACTACTACGGACTCAAAGTTTTGATGCGTTCGTCGGGTCGCATCGCGAGATCTCAGTTCGGGGCGAACTACTAGTATACTTTTTTTTGCAAATACATATTATAATAGGTATTATATAACACCCAGACAGAGAACAAACATCTATGTTCATCACACAAATGTTTGTTCTGTGTGGGGATCGAACCCACGGCCTACGGCGCCGAAGGCAGAGCTGCTACCAACTGAGCTGTGAAGGCTGTCCAAAGATTTGCAGCAGGCGCTTCTCGAGTCTCCATACAAAATTCAGCCTGATACAGAAATCAAAACTTGAGTTCGAGTACAGGAGATCTACCAGACGAAGAACGAAATATATTGCAGTGAAAGTGTATTTTTTTGGTTATAATAATTCCACTTCGTGAAAAGTCTTTACACTGTGTGTCACTGTCTTCAGCATTACGAATGCAACCGTTAGCTCTGACCCAATTTAGTTTCTTGCTAGTTTTATTGCAGTGTGCTTCGTAACTTGACTTTCCTATGACATTCCTGTTCAGATAAAAATATTCCTTTATGAAATAAAAACTGAAACATCTTCATGACTATGGTCCACGGTAGAAATACCCTCAGATCTTTTAGTAGTCTTATGTTACTTGATAATAGGTAGCATTAGGGCTGGTTTGAGTATCTTAGAGTACTTAACTCTATCTGTCAATAGAAATATTTCAGTCTCTGATTCAGACAATGCGAAAACAGAAATTGACTTAGGGTAGGTATATTACGTTACTTTGAAATGAATTAAAATCGTTTATTTAAATGGAATAAATGTGTTGGTTTTAGAATAGTAATTGATCGAGTGAGCGAAGCGAACGAAGATCTTAGTTTCAACTTGGGCGATTTGGCATTTTATGTATGTATGTATGTATGTATGTATGTATGTATGTATGTATGTTTGTCTGGCGATAACTTTAGAACCGTTGATCCGATCTGCATGAAATTTGATATGTCGATAGCTTGTACTTGAGAAATTTACTGGTAAGTATATGAGTAAAATCGGATGAAGGGTTTTTGAGATATGGGGTTTTTTAAGAGGGCAAAAATAAAAAAAGCTACATAAAAAAATCAAGTTACATGTCATATGAAAGGGCTTTGTTTGGACATTCCAAAACAATTTTTACTTTTTTTTTGGGACGCTCGGTTTTCGAGATAAAATTTAAAAAGTTAAATTAAGATAACCAGCGATCCAAGAGCTCCCATCTCTAAGGGTTTCGTTGACATCAAGGTTTTTCTACTGGTCGGCCAGTTCTTTTGATTTTTCTTATTTTTTTTTCTTGAAATAAATTAAGGAGGTACTCAGTTCTCATAAAATGGTGACGACGACCAGGTCTGATGATGGAGCCAAGGTCTGTTCAACGGAGCTCTTCAATAAATAGGCCAATAGAGTTGAAACTTGGTAAGCATACCAATTTAGTAGGCGGTTGTCAGAAAAAGTCCAAAGATAATGTTTGGACTTGCCTCTGACTACTACCGACTCAAAGTTTTGATGCGTTCGTCGGGTCGCATCACGAGATCTCAGTTCGGGGCGAACTACTAGTAATAAATAAACAGGCTTTATTAATAGTAGGTAAATAAATAAAATCTAAAAAGAAGTATTTTTTTGTATTTTTAATCTTAAATCATCATCATTTTCCTGCCCTTATCCCACTTCATGTGGGGTCGGCACAACAGGTTTTTTCCCTCCACTCTCCTCTATCAGCCGTCATCTCAGCAGTCACTCCTTTCTTACTCATGTCCTCTTTCACACATTCCATCCATCTTTTCTTTGGCCTACCTCTACTCCTATATCCATCCACATTCATCCCTAGCATTCTTCTCGTTACATGACATTCTTCCCTTCGCATAACATGCCCATACCACGCTAACCTATTACTCCTCATCTTTTCAGTCACTGGCGCCACTTTCAAACTGCCCCTAATAAACTCATTCCTTATCTTATCCATTCTCGTCACACCACACATCCATCTCAACATTCTCATCTCCGCTACATGCACTCTCCTTTCGTCCGTCCCTTTGGTGGCCCAGCACTCAGATCCATACAAAACGACAGGTCGTATGATCGATTTGTAAATTTTCCCTTTTAGTTTGAGGGGCATTCGCGGATCGCACGTTGTTCCTGTGACCTGTCTCCATTTCATCCATCCTGCATTTATTCTGTTCTTTACATCTCTATCAATCTCACCATCATTCTGTACTACTGAACCAAGGTACCGAAAATCGGAGCAGACTGGTAGGGATACACCATCTAAGGCAATCGTAGCGAAACTGGAGGGACCACCGAAGTCACAAAACAGATGCTCTGTCTTGGTCCTGCTTATCTTCAATCCGACACTCTCCAATTTCCCCTGCCATTTTACCAGCCTGCTCTGGACCTCAGTTGCGTCTTCTCCGATAAGTACGATGTCGTCGGCGAACAGCATGCACCAGGGTGACTCCTCCTGTATGTCTGATGTCAAAGCATCCATTACCAGGAGGAACAAATAAGGGCTTAAAGCCGATCCTTGGTGCAAGCCCACAGCCACATTGAACTTATCAGTAACGCCAGCTTCGGACCTAACTTGTGTACAAGCTCTATTGTACATCGCCCGAATAAGCTGCAGGTACTTCCCAGGCACTCCTTTCTCTTTCATAGCCCACCACAGAACCTCACGGGGAACCCTGTCGTACGCTTTCTCCAGATCAATGAACACCATATGCAAGTTCTTGTGTGCACGGCGGTATTTCTCGCAAAGTTGGCGAAGTGCAAATATGGCGTCCGTTGTCCCGCGTCCAGGCATAAACCCATACTGGTTCTGTGATACCTCACTCTCTTCTCTCATTCGTCTCGCTATTACTTTCTCCCAAACCTTCATGCTATGTGACATGAGCTTTATTCCTCGATAGCTATTACAGTTCTGTACATCACCCTTGTTTTTGAAAATGGGCACCAGCAAACTGTTGCACCATTCTTCTGGGATCGCCTCATCTTGTAACAGCTTATTGAAGAATAAAGTCAGCCACTTCCATCCATTCGCTTTCAAAAACTTCCATACTTCAACTGGTATACCATCTGGTCCTAACGCTTTTCCATTCTTCATATTTTGCACTGCTTCTTTTACTTCATTCACACTTATCTCTTCTACCAAACCTATGTTTAAGGGTGCGTACCCTAAAACACCACTCCAGTCATTTTCTTCATTCATTAACCGTTCAAAATACCCTTTCCAACGTTCTCTTATTTCTTCATCTTTTGTCAACACCTTTCCTCCATCATCTTTTATACATTTTATGTGCACAATATCTCTTGCATTCTTTTCTCTTTCTTTCGCTAGTCTGTACAGGTCTTTTTGTCCGTGGGGGCTATCTAGTGATCGATAAAGTTTATCTTGGACCTTAGCTCTTGACACGGCTACAGCTTTCTTTGCATTTTTCTTACACTCCAAATATGTTGCCCTTTTACTCTCTTTGACACTCACATTACTATTTTCAATACTCTTCCATTCCTTAAATGCATTCTTCTTTTCTTTCAAGCATTTTTGCACCTCTTCACTCCACCACCAAGTTTCCTTATCAATTATTCCTTTTCCTTTCGTTTCCCCAAAAACATTCTTCGCTGCACTTCTTATACAGTTCGCCATTTCATTCCAACATTCATTCACTGATTTATCTACCATATCCTCCATTTCAATCATCTTATCAACCACTCTTGTTCGAAATTCCTTCGCATACTCATCTTTTTCTATTAAATGCCATTTTATTTTGGGTAGGGGCTTCGGTTTGTTATGGACAGGTTGTATCTTAACTTTCATCTCCATGATAAGTAAGCGGTGTTGGGAGACTAAAGCCTCTCCTGGCACGACTTTACAATCTTTAGCTGTTGTAATTGTATTTCGTCTGATTAAGAAGTAATCTATTTGGGTATTGTGATTGCCACTTATGTAGGTGATCAGATGCTCGTCACGTTTCTGAAAAAATGTGTTCACTATTGCCAGATCAAATGCAGCCGCTGCTTGTAATAGTGTGTCTCCCTCCCGATTCCTGTTTCCAAAGCCCCATCCTCCATGTACTCTTTCATATCCTCCGTTCATTCTTCCCACGTGTCCGTTAAAATCCCCCCCAATATATACATCCTCATTCTGTGAAATATCCATCATCACCGCATCAAAATCCTCCCAAAACTTATCTTTCGCTACTTCATCACATCCAGTCTGCGGTGCATACACACTAACTATATTCAAAACTACGTCTCCTAACAACAACTTGACAACTATCAATCTGTCATTCATCCTTTTAACATCCGTCACACATTTTTTCATCTCACTGTCTAATACAATCCCTACGCCATTTCTTTTACCATCACTACCACAATAGAAAAATTTGTACCCCGCCCCAATTTCTCTTGCTTTCGTACCCTTCCACTTCGTCTCTTGCAAACAAGCTACATTTATTCGTCTCCTTTCTAACACATCCGCTAACTCTCTTCCCCTTCCAGTCATCGTCCCAACATTCCAGCTTCCAATCCTCAGTCTTACATCACGGACTCGCGTCTTACGTTGCACCCGTCCCTGATGCAACAACCCTAGTCCATTTCTCACAGGTGCCGGGTGCTGCCCCTGCGCGTCGCCTTGGGGGGACGCCCTAGCATAGTCGCATATTCTATTTATCCGTAAAACCATGTTGTAAATAGATTTGGCTTGTGGTGTTTTATGACCGGCCGCCTGCCTGACGTCAACCCTCTTTGGGAATACTTGCAGTTTGTGTCTAGTCGACGATGACTACGTGGCTCCCATCGTCGCCTTTAAGGCCATCCACATTGCCTTGCTACCCTGCCACCGTAGGTGGATTGCTATATTGCCAGGGTAGACTTAGTGCACTAAGCGGGGAGCAACCGCAAAGCTTGAGTGTCAAACATTCAAGCCCCCCTCACCAGGTTTAGCCCACGAGTCGACGTGGTTACCGGGGTGTGGCCGCTGCATGCAGGACAGCTACTTGGAGCCACTGGTGAGAGTTTGTAGGGTTTCAACGATTTTAACTGTCATTCTACTGCCTGTAACGGCCGACTGGCAGAATGACACGCTGACACCCCACTACACCCCTTTAATCCTATTTTTAATCTTAAATATGGTTAGGAATAGGAACCCCTCTTCAGGTATAGGCCTCATCTAGTTTATGAAATTGACATTGCCATTGTTAAACAAGGTGTTCCAATAATTGTGTATACCTATAAACTTTAGGGGGCTAAAGTACCCATCAATATGAATAACTTTTTCTAAGGAACCAACACTGTGAACGCGAAAAAAAACAGCTGTTACATAAATTTTACTACTATTTTATTTTTAGAATACTCGTTGGCCACTCAAACTTAGTAAAGTGTGCATTTTACACACCAAACACTTCGCTTGTGCGAATGCGCCGACTCACACTTAAGTGTACGTTACCATTTTCCCTCCCCTAGAAATGACTGTAGACAATTTTTTAGGTCCAGATGATATTTCTGAATTTTTGTAATATTTCTCTGAAACTTGTTGTTTGAAGGTTGTCAGTATTATGCAGTCATTACATACACTCACACTTTATACCATAAAAATTGCAAAGATTGTGATATTACCGGCATTTTATTTGGTAGTAACTAGAAAAGTAAATAATAAAAAATAAAATAAAAATGACAAAAGGTATATAGAATATTTGGGGCATATTATGGAGTCGAATCCGTAGATAGGCTATCGAAACAAAGCTGGGTCGCCATTTCCCGCGGCTACTGTGACCATAATTCAAAACGTAATCCCCTATTGAATGAAGGCACGGCGGGATCTAGTTAGGCTATTGAAGGTCTTTTGTATTTGATATATATATATAGGCTTCTTTGTGACCTTAACGTACAAAAGGTCTTACGCAACAGTTCCCATATACCTTTTTTCTTATTATCTAAATAAATAAATAAATAAATGCGGCAAACTTCAAACAGCGACATATTGCAATATTTTTTTTTATACAACTCGCTGATAGAACAAGCCAATGGCCCTGATGTTACGTGGTAACCATCACCTATAACAAAGCAGTGCCTCGTAAGTCACGCACGTTAGGAACGTGGCCTACGATACACTGCGTCCATTAACTTGAGGCATACAGATGTTAAGACTCATGTGCCTGTAAATACACCGGCAATCACACTCTTCAAACCGAAACACAGCAACGCTGCTTGGCGGCAGAAGGAGTCGTGGTGGTAGTACTTCCCCGGACGAGGCCTTCACAAAGAGCTCTACTACTCTTAAATCTAATCTACACTACTTTTAGTTATACTTTTTATTAATGAATCCTTTGACAACATTATAACATCGAGACACAAAAAAAATAATTAAGTGCGATTAAAATTCACAACCTACACCGTAGAAGGCAAACACAACTTGCTACCACTGAGCTGTGTGATTTAAATCATTTATTAATTTGATTTAATCAAGTAATACTTTGAAACTAGGTGAAGCTGAAGCCAGTTCCCCGATTCCAAGAACAGCTAACAAACTTAGCGTGCTTTAAACATGCGTAGTAGCTGCGCGTGTTTAATTAAAAGCGAGTGTGATCTCTATAATCTAGGCAATAACGTTCATATTCTCCCAGCTCAGTTACCTAGCGTTCTGTATGATCCTTCTTACAAACTAATAATGAAGCTCCCATTAATGTTCTATACGGCGATGATACGAAACTGGCTAGTCATAATAAGGAGATAGTTAACAGTTTGAAACTTTATACTTGAAATACGAACGTACGAACAACAAATGGTTGTTTCAGGGACCTAATTACGTTAATTTTAACAGGTTTTGAAGTTATATCGGAATAATAGGTAGTATCCGCTGTCGTAGAGCTCTTTGTGAAAGAGTTCGTTCGGGTAAGGACTACTACTGTACCTGTTTCTGCCACCAAACTGGGATGCTTGCTGTGTGTGATTTGAAGAGTGTGGGCGCCAGTACAATTAGACACATGAACACTTTTATATCATTGGACGCAATGCAATGCCACTAGGGCACGTTTTCGGTGGACGTGTTTTATGAGATAATTGTCATAGGCCGCCTACTATTACTATTATTAAGGGGGCTCTCTGTGTGTACATTCATAAATTTTTTTATTTATTTGAAATCCGCAAATCTTGGTCACCCCAGTCACGTAACAGAAACCCATATAATGCGGTTGGATTTGCGGACAATCACATTTTTTGCCATGTTGAAATGTATCAATTGGTGAAGGAAAACATCGTGAGGAAACCATTTATTATTCTAGCAGCGGCGATGGGCTTGCAAACTGTTACGTATGGAATAACTACTACTGCAAAATGTGGGTATGTGCCAAATTCAAAATCAAAGTTAGAAGGTATGTATTCAGTTATATCACAAGGATCACTTTGAAACTTCTTAAAGCTAGGTGAATTTAGGTGCCAGTTCCATGCCAATAAGCCTAGAAGAACAGGCAACAAATAAATTGTTCTTCTAGGCTTGGTCTTGATTGTAAGTGGTTGGTGGTTGGACTCCGCTGAATAAAACCCTTGACTTTGACTACCTCAATTCCCACGAAAGCACACCGTGAAAGTGTGTTAATTGGTAAAGCAAGCGCCTCAACAATCTTTCTAAAAACAAATCCAATCAAAAAGTGACAAAGAAGAAACCACCGACAGCGATGACCTTTAGAAGCCACTGCGATTGTTATTGAACGTATGATTGAAGCAGGGATTTAATTCTAAGTTGTTTGTCGGCCGCTGGACGCGAGCCAAGAGGAAAGCCTCAGATTGCATAATGCCTAAATTATTGCAGTATGCTGGTGTAATGGTCTGAGATACCGTTTATTATGGCATTATTTGTTATAGACTCTACGGGCCATAAACTTTAAAAGCGTCTGCTGCACTTTTGAAGGTCGTTTGTTGTCATGAGCAGAGCTTAGTGAAGAGGCATGGAAGTGCTATGAGTGGTTAATTAGTGCTCGAAAAGAACCTCTTTCAGGCGCACTTAAAATCCTTTCACCACACTGTTTCGAAAGTTCCAGTGACACGACATGAAGAAGAAGTGGATAATTATTAATATTATTAATAATGTTTCAGGCAACACAGTAGTTAAATCATAAATACCGTACAACCTAAATACATTTAATTAATTAACACTGATTTTCTGCGCCGTTTGACTCATTCATTGTTGCGGTGTCTCCCAGGCGCCTATGGAGGCGTCTGTAGACGACACCTGTCGAACAAAACTCTTCATCCATAAAGGTCGAAAGACGGCACTTTCACTATACAAGACTTAAAGCTTAAAGCTCTCATTTTTATAAGATGCCAGTTGCAACCCTTTTGGTGAGCTATGTCTTCCACTTCAGGTACACAGTACAGGTAGGGCCATGACGACGACAGAACCCTAAAAACTCCGTCGCCAGAGCTGGCCTTCTTTATTAACCAACCCATTTTTTTATTTATTCAAAAAAAAGTTCAAATTTCTATAAAAACTTTATTCTTCATTGTAGTTATGTATGGATGCAGTTATTTCAACATCTTTCTACACAAGTCTTTTGATATAAAATCGTGAAAGTTCAACCTTCGTTACTTTGCGACAAAGCAAGAAGCGATGTGAAACTTGCATCCTTTGGAAGCCCAAAAACCTTTGAAAAATACCTGGAATAGCAATATAAATTGTCTTTTCGTAGACGAGACGTTTTTGAACTCAATTGCAGAAATTACGCCACGCTTTCTTTTGTCATACCCATATTTTAATAATAAGTTTTTTTTTCAGCAGCTGTATTCCGAGAAAAAGGAAAAATAAAGAAACAGCTTCAATTGATACCCATGCACAGTAGATTTCCCCTCAGATTTCTTAGTACCCAGTACTTACAAACTCAAGATTCTTTGAGGATGTCTAAGGGAAGGGAACTTAGCGTCCAATATTTGGCACATACCTACCCAATATAATAAAAAGTAATAATACAGTCCTAACAACTATTGATAGTAGCTCTGCCTTTGGGGCTGTAGGCCGTGGGTTCGATCCCCACCGAGAACAAACATTTATGTGATGAACATAGATGTTTGTTATCTGTCTGGGTGTTATAGTATATTACTTACAAAAGAACGTAGCTACAAAAAAAATTGTATCAGGTATCAGCTACCTGGTTCATATTACACGCTTTGCTTAGTTTGGGTCTAGACATCGCTGCGTGAAAAATTTATTATGTAATATATTTTTAATCTACTGGATTATAAAAACATTGAAAAATATACGGAGAAACCAGACCTCTTTTAAGAGCTCTTTCTCTGTCACCAGCCTGTATCTCATGTACCGTAATAGTTAGACAGTTGAAATTTTCACACATGATGTATTTCAGTTGCCGCTATCAAATTAAACTAAAAAAACAGAATAAAATACATATTTAAGGGGGTAACCATACAACAAACGTGATTTTTTGATCGTTTAACGGCAACAGTTAGACGCTTGAAATATTCACAGAATATTTAGTTATGATATTTATTTTAAAAATAAATAATTAAAATAAAACAAATATTTAAGGGGGCTCCTATACAACAAACGTGATTTCTTTGCCGCTTTTATAGATAATGGTACGGAACCTTTCGTGCACGAGTACGACTCGGACTTGGCCGGTTTTATTTTGTAAGTTGTTTTAAATTTACTTTGAGCACTGTTTTGATCGAAACTTCTTCGCAATCGCTTAATGGCTCCAACCAATCGCACCTCAGCAATTGGTGGATTCGTGACAAAGCACCGCAGCACCCCGATTACCATCGACTATTCATCACGGCTGCCATTGCAGGCTTGTGCCACTCACAATCGAAATACAAGGCAGAAACAGCATTACTACGTTCATATTAGAGCTAAATTCAGCTTCAGACTAAGTCCACCTATCGTTTTGAAATATTATTATTATTATTTCAGCCTGCATCGTCCCACTGCAGAGCAAATGCCTCCCTATCCCCACTATTTACGGTCTTGAGCCCTTGAGGTCCAATTTTCAGCAAATGTATCGAGGTCATCAAGCCAGTTCATTTTTTTTCCTTTTTTTTATGCTGGAAGTAAAACAGACTTCACAGATAACCAGTTAACTAATCTTGGTTACCTATATCGTCCTGGAACTTGAGGATTTTATAGATTTTTGTATATTACATAGTATTTTTTTAAGGTACTAAATAACTAGTAGCTTTTCCGGATTTTTCCTCATTCCATCATCCGTAAGCAAGATCTACCCTCACCTCTCACACAAGGTGAGTCTTGTGCCTTCTACCGTTGATTTGTACTACAAAGAAGTCACGTCTGGGTCTGTAAAACCGCTGAGCTTCGACTATTGGTTCTTCTGTGTCCATGGCATTTCAGCGGCAATGCCTATCGATCCTATAGACAACTTCGAACTCAACTTTTCTGCAACTTAGATTAAGGTTGTATAAAGTGGTGGTTCAGCGAGTTAGCGGGTAGTTCTAACTACCTACTACGGTAGTTGTAGACAAAATGCAATTACTAAGAATTGCCCACGGTTTTTGTACAAATAATATTTTTTATGATAGATAGAAACATATTTTCAGTCAAAATAAAAAACTAAAAATATAGAGTTGGTACGAAGAGATCTGAGGGTATTTACTGCCTGGGTTTTATGAGTTTTTTGTGACAAAAAAAATAAAATTACAGAAAAAAGAAAAGCATGAAACACTACTTATTAATTGGATAGACTCTTTTTTTATATTGTTTTTTTTTCAATAATAATAATTTCAGTGGTAGTGGAAGGGTCAGTGACATACTGCAGCGCTGCAGTTTTACACATTTTTATTCATTTTGAGTAGAGGTAATTAAGTAAGCATCTATGCGGAATTGAGCAAAACCTTTTATAAGTTTTTTTTATAAGCAATGTTTTACGTACTTATCAAGTTTGCGCAAGTTGTTTGTTAAACTGTGTCCAACGGTCACTGGGGTAATTTCTTTACGTCGTGTCTCCTGGTCTATATAGCTATACAACGTGTAACATTATACCCCTATAAGGCCAAAGACCAAGAGATCAGATCAAGCACTGGAATACGTGACGTGTGTATAGTTTGAATACTTCGTTTTCAAAAGTTAAATTATTATTGTCTCTGAAATTTGCAAAAACCCTGATAACGTGTACGTGACCTTGGTACATACGCTATTTGCGTTTACTAATTGGTGGTAGTTCTGTTACCAATTTTATGTACAGCTCACAAAAACCTAAGTTTTTAAGTAACCAGAGAAGTTTCCACCAATAAATTATACATAAAGAGCGAGTGAACAGACTGACAAGAAAATGAAATAATACATACAAAAAAACAGATATCAAAACAGTACAATCAAACTTAATACTTAGAAAACAAATGAGTGATTGGCTATGCTGTTAAAAAAATGCATATTATTTTGTGTAATGGAGAAGGATATAATTATTTATTTTATGTATCACTGGTTGTGTAGGGAACCGCAGATTGCAATTTTCTCACGCGTTGCAGTTTATATTTAGCACAGTTATTATCAATTTTGACATGTTATCTGGTTTATCGTCCTGTCAGCACATAGCAACTACCGTGCCTGCTGCAAGATTTAAATACTGGGACGACAAAAGTTCTATTAAAAAGTTCACGATTAGGGACCAAGGCTTTGCAATAAAATAATTTTATAAAACCTTGACTACAGAAAAATGATTGCTTATTTGGAAACGGCCAGGTTATAAGAGACAAGCTGGTGCCCGCGACTTCGTCTGCGCAGGATTAGTCACACAATATCTTTATAAATTGTAGCCTATGTGTTATTCTGATATATAAGCTATATTATTGTAAAGTTCCATTAAAATCCATTCAGTAGTTTTTCGGTGAAAGAGTAACAAACATCTATCCATCCATCCATACTTACAAACTTTTGCGTTTATAACATTAGTAGGATATAAAACCTTAAATATAAAAATGATTGCTTATTTGGAAACGGCCAGGTTATAAGAGATTATAACCGCATTTTATGATAAAAGCTATACACTTTAACCCTCTAGGTAATAATGTATAGAACAGCGTTTCCTAATTTGATTTTAGTAATCCAATTTTTAATTAAATTAGGGGTGTTGATGGTCATGAAGCTCTACGAACTTTTCTTCATCTTCTTAACTTCGTTTTTAGCCTAATTTTTTATTAAAAGTGTATATAAAAAAAGTTAAAATCTTATAAGTTGTTTATCTGGTTCTTTAGTTTAGGTTAGGGGAGTAGCGCAAAATGAAAATTGAATATCTACCATTATTTATTATTATTTACAGCTTTTAACTCAAACATTGCTAAAGTAGTCTTAGTCAAAGTCAAAGTCAAAGTCAATAGGTATTTATTCAATAAAATCACAAGGATCACTTTGAAACGTCTTAAAGCTAGGTGACTCTAGGTGCCAGTTCCACGCGACCAAAGCCTAGAAGAACAGGCAACAAACTTACGGCTTGGTTCCTACCGTTCTTTTGTATGATCCTTTTACAATGTAATATAATATATTATTGAAGTTAAGTGAGGCGTAGGCATACAGAAAAAGTTAAACATAATCAAATTTATAAGACAGCACACGCTACGCTTCAAACTAATAATACCTAATGCATAAAGACCGCCCATTGTATATCACTCAGATGTTTTTTTTGTTCTATAATGTGTAATTATTATGTGCGGTGAGCAATAAAGTTTTTTCTGTCTGTCTGTCTGTCTGTAGTTTATTTTAAGTTAAAGTTTAAAATAAGAGTAGTAGAGCTTTTTATGAGGGACTCTTACTACCACCATTCCTATTTATGCCGCCAAGCAGCGTCGCTGTGTTTCAGTTTGAAGAGTGTGGTTGATGCCGGTGAAATTACAGGCAATAAGTCTTAACATTTGTTTGCCTCAAGTTGATGGAAGCACGGCAGTGGGCAGGGCACGTTCCTATCGTGAGTGACTTATGAGGCAATGCTTTTTTATAGATGATGGTAAACTAGTAACACAACTAGAAGAAGAATAGTGATGGCTACCACTTATCATCAGGTGGGTCATCTGATTGATCCATTAGCTAGTTGTATAGAAAAAAGTTCAGGTTGTTACCTAAAGAATGTATAAGTGACTATTAAAGTTTGCTGTATTCGTTGTCGTGAAAATAGAGCTTGAATTATCTACTTCTGATTTACTTCTAGGCGCCTTGACACGGCCGTGACCCTACTTCGACTGTTGAGGTCTTAACTCAAGACTAATCCATTGCTCGGTTAATTGGACTGTCTACTTAGAAATACTTAGGGCCGGTTTCACCATGCTCTGTTAGATTAACAAAGGATTAAAGGGCCGTTAAATATGTCAAAATGTATGTGTTTGACAGCTAAGGTTAGATTTAACGGCCTGTTAATCCTTGATTAGTAACTAACAGAGCATGGTGAAACTGGGCCTTAGACTGTCTATCTTTAGAGCATTAAGAAAGGAAGAAAGAAGAAAGAAAACATATTTATTTGCAAATACTTATCTACAATAATTATAAAACATACATAACGATAATACAAAAAAATAAGAAGCCAAGAGTTGCAAATGGGTCCCTGACTCTGCATAAAGTTAGTTGGCCAGCACCTAACGCTGGTCTTTCGTCAGGGCCGTGCAGTAATGTCACGTTAAGAGGCTGACAACTATCAAACAACTTCTCGCTCGCACGTTTCGACATGTTGAAAGATATAAAATCACTAAACTTATTTTCGAAAAATCGCAATCAACCATCTTGTGCGCAATCACATTGCACACAGTTTAGTAAAAATTTCATTTTGATCGATACATGTTTTCCTACTCAAAGTTTACTTTACTAGCTTTCGTACATAAGCAAACTTTTAAGTAGGAAAACTTGTATCGATCAAAATGAAATTTTTACTGAACTGTGTGCAATGTGATTGCACACAAGATGGTTGGTTGCGATTTTTCGAAAATAAGTTTAGTGATTTTATATCTTTCAAAATGTCGAAACGTGCGAGCGAGAGTCACATTAGCTCTTGTCTTCGCCTTAAGTTTATTAATTTGCTGAACTTTATTTCAAGTCCTGTTTGAAATATAATTTTATTTTTGCTTCAGTATCAGTCAGATTGCTAGACATGTACTTGGCAGTGTCGTTCACGCCTTCTCATATTTCCCTTGATTGGGTGCGTTCATGTTTTCTGCGGACATTTAAGACGAAGGCCAAGTCAAGAGTACCCTAAACCGACGATGTATAAGAATGTTATGAGAGTGAATGAAGCGAAAGGGGTATGTCAGTCAGGATCGTAGCAAGTGGAGATCCGTGGTCTCTGCCTACCCCTATAGGAAACAGGCGTGATTTTATGTATTTATGTATGTTTTCTACCCCGTTCCTGGTATTTTTCGGGATAAAAGTAGCTTACATGCTAATCCAGATTACGAACTCTACTTGTTTTAAATTTCATTCCGATCGGTTCAGCGATTACGTCTTGGGGCCTTATGCTCACTTCGAGCGAGATTATCTCACGGTGGAGATGACGTCATATCTCGTTCAATAACTCGTTGACGTTTCGTCTCGCATGAAGTTTGTATGAGAAAATTGGGGAGTAGGATGTTGAGAATGGGGATAAATAGTTATCGAACGAGATATGACGTCATCTCCACCGTGAGATAATCTCGCTCGAAGTGAGCATAAGGCCCCAGATTGAGATAAACATTCAAACATCGTAACTTTCACATATAAGTAGTGTAAGCGGGATAGGATGTTCTAAACTATGCCTCTTGTAGTCTCATGACTCTCATCCTTCGTCATGACTATCGATCAAAAATACCTGCTCAAAATTCATTATCAGGAAAGGAAGGTTTTTTCAAAGATGACAAACGAACGCCGAACGAAATCTCATTTGTAGAAGGTAGATACAGGAAAAATAAATGAGAAGGGAAGCACATATTTATACCATCCTTCAATCTGTCTCCATCCATATCCTATTAGGTAGAAACCAATCCGTGTTTCCGTATTTGTAGGATATACACTTTGATTGCGACTTCTATGTGGTTGGATGTAGGTTTTACGATATGATTCTGTTTTTATGCAAAAATAAAATAGGTTTATGTCAGTCTACTATCTACTCATAAATTGATAGGTATTCGTCGTGAATTAGGGTCTTGTATTGACTTGGTGAGGGCAATCTTTTGGTTGCCTTGAAAACTTCAGTCAAATAAAACCCAAATAAAAAAACACCCGATCCCCGATGCCCAAGCCAACTAGAAACAAGATGATTAATCAGATGAACAGATTTTCTTGAATCATAACAAGAACGCCCCCAATAAAGTTTAAAAATATTGATTCATTTGTTTGGGAGCTACGTTGCCAGTTATCGCGAGGAACTGGCGGTAGATTCACCTAGTATAAAAGACGTTTCAAAGTGATCCTTGTGATTGTATTGAATAAAGATTTGATTTCCACAGACAGGCTTCTTCAGACTGATGATGATAAGGTATGAAACGTGGAAACAGTAAATAATGCGATGCCTACAGCCGTCCAAGACGATACATCATGTCTAGTCCGTATATCAAGCTACGCAAACAATAGGACAAATGACGTGTCGAAACGTGCCGTCAATACCACATCACATATATTATGTCTTCTGTGTCAACACTGTCTGTGAGGCTCTGACAGTGGCGTCACACAGACACCTATTAGTATGGAGACTAGATCACACAGTGCAGAAAACGCTACGATCTTGTAACCTACTATATGTAGGTATACGCCGGTCGTAGCATAGAGAGCATAAAGATGTCTGTTTTTCCTGATCACTACAATTTGGGTCTATTCAAGGCAAAAGGGAAAAGGTGTCTTCTAGACTGTTCTGCTGTACGTTGGCTTCATGGTCGCTCACAAGTTACGGAGAATAGCATTTTAAGGTAAACCTTTGTAAGGTTTTGCAAAAATATCATTTTGGTCTCAACAAAGTTTTAATAGAAGTTTAGCTGAGCTAAACTTTTATGTTAAAATGTGCGATCTTATAGATGATCAAACGAACTTCTAAGTGAAGTTCGATCACTATTATATAAGTCACTTCATTCGAAGATATATGTTTAATTAACAGGTAGTCATTTAAACCTACAAGGCAGTCGCACGTTTTTAAAGAGTTGGCAATCGATCTACCATCGATTGAATCTTTTTTTTTTTTTTTTATCTGTGGGTATTCATAACTTTCCTATTGCCTGACGAAGTGCTTAACGTTCATTCATTCAGAGAGGAAATTTAAAAAATATGAGAGGGTTAAGGGATTTAATTATTGGGAGGGTGATTTTATATCTTCGAATGAAGTGACTTATATAATAGTGATCGAACTTCACTTAGAAGTTCGTTTGATCATCTATTAATATTACGTCACTTCATTCTTCAGATATATGTTTAATTAACAGGTAGATGTTTAGAGTAGGTATGAACTTTTATATAAATATAAAAGATGTTTTATGTAATGAATATATATTTTTAATTTCCATAACAGTTTTAAATCATCTTATCATAATAATTGTATTTATTAAATAATTCACAACATAAGATCAATTGTTATCTATTTATTATCTAGATAAATCATAATGAATCATTTTGGATGCTCGTTAGGTAACGAGCAAACTGATCTAGCATAAATTCCTTCATCTAATACAGGTCGATTATAAAACCTTGCAAAGGTTTGAGACGAACTGGACCAGCCAGCCGTCTTCCTAATTGTATCAATAGATACTCCGGCGGAGGCCGCCGCAGATGTGGAAGCATGTCGGGTGCTATGAGCACTGAACATACCCACATCTACGCCGCTTTCCGCCAGAGTTTGTTTTATCCACCTACTAATGGATTGAGAAGAAGCTTTCTTATGAGGTTTCTTGTAGGTGATAAAAAGGTGGTCTATATTGTCTGGTCTTAGGCCGGATGTCATAAATAAATAATCCTCTACAGCTGTGGCTGGGCATATTGTAGGATTTTCTCTGAAATAGGGTAAAATTAACACTGGTTGGTCCCTGCCAACCCCTGAAGTTTTAATGATGTCAGATATTGGGATTTGTATTGAGTCTGTACCTTTAATTATGTTTGAAACTTTAATAAGCGAAAGAGTTTGGACTCTGTGGGCAGTACAAATTGCCAGTAAAACACAGACTTTCTTGGTAATTTTATCTAAACTCACACTTTTATTGGGAAACCAATTGGCAACATAGTTGAGCACTATCTGGGGGTTCCAAGTACCTATGTACTTAGGAATGCAAGGTTTTTGCTTAAAAATGCCTTTGAGGAGGCGTTTGATACTATCATCAGATCCTATATTACCACCTAAAAGCAAGGAAAGGGCTGATCGGTGCGAGTTAATCGTTCCGTAAGATCCTCCTCTATTAAACTGTTCTGTTAGGAACGTCAAAATGTCAGCCAATTGGGGATCAAATATGTTGATGTGGTTGGTGTTACAAAATTGCCACCAGAGTTTGTATGAGGTATTGTACTGCTTGAGGGTACTACTTGAGACGGAAGATAACATAAGATCTAACGCTATTGATGGGATGTTTCGTCGACTGAACGCGACCCGGAGAGCATCGCGGCTCCCAGGGTAAGGCTCCTGTACAGTGGGTGTTGCGATCTGTAATGAGAACGCAAGAGGTCTCTGTTAGGATTAAAATATATGATTTCTGAAATTATTAATTTCTTTAGTAATGGAAACCAAGGTTGTCCTGTCCAATAAGGGAAAACCAATATGCCAGTAGCTTTGTCACTTATAATTTTTCTAATGCATTTAAGGATAAGTGAGAAAGGTGGAAATGCGTAAAATAGGTGAGAACGCCAACTTATCGTAAATGCATCTACAGTTAAGGCATCCGGGTCTTGTTTCCAAGACACGTATGTTTCACATTTGGCGTTGGTGCGAGAAGCGAATAAATCTATGCCTGGTTGGCCAAGTTTGTGAACTATCATTTGGAAAGCCCAGTTTGATAGTTCCCATTCTGTGTCAACATTTATCTTGCGAGATTCCTCATCCGCTTCAACATTATCTTTTGTATTTATGTATGATGCAAAAAGCCATATGTTTCGTTTCTCACACCACTGCCAAATGCTTTTAGCCAAGCCATGGAGGTGTGGGAATTGGATTCCGCCCATGCGGTTAATATAACTAATCGCTGTGGTGTTATCAACACGCAGTAGAATAGCACAGTTAGTAGCCTCCGAGGCGAAACATTTTAACCCCATAAATACAGCGAGGAGCTCTAAGTAGTTAATGTGGAAAGAGAGTTCCACATCTTTCCAGCCGCCATTCACGCGTTTGCTGTTACAGTATGCCCCCCAACCGGTTCTAGAAGCATCTGTAAACACTTCAAGGGAATATTCCCCATCCGGTCTCATGAGATTTGACGATGAAAGAATATTCCGATTCCACCAAAGCAAATCAGGTAAAATTACAGTAGATAACTTAATTTTAGCTTCAAAATTTACAAATGTTTGAAGAGCCAAATATTTTTCACGTTCCAGTTCCTTAGTATACAGCCAGCCGTACTTTATTGCTGGACAGGCTGCCACCAGTATTCCAATAAGTTGTGAAAGTTCCCTTATGGTGCAATTGGGTAGTGTTGAAAACTTTTTGACTAACTTTGCAATGTTATGTCTTTTGTCAGATGGCAGAGACAGGGACAAATCGGCAGAATTAAGGATAAACCCTAAAAATTTGCAAGAATGCTTAGGTGTTAATACACTCTTATCAAAATTAACTACAAAACCTAGACATTGCAATAGCTCTAAAGTTTTAGTTACATTTGTATGGCATTCGCTGAAGGTGTCACCGATGCATAAAATATCATCCAAGTAAATCACCGATTTGTAACCTCTCTGCCTCAGGTAGCTTATAACTTCCTTCATAATTTTTGTGAAAATTCTTGGAGCTGCACATAGGCCATATGGCACGGCATTAAATTCATAGACAGTATTGTTAAAAACAAATCGTAGGTATTTCCTATATGTCTTGCAAACTGGTACCGAAAAATAGGCTTCTTTGAGATCTATGGTGGCCAGATAGCAGTCTTTTGGTATTAATTTTGTAGCAACCCTATGGTCTTCCATTTTAAAATGAGACTTTTCAATGAATTTGTTGAGTGGTTTTAAATTTAAGATAAAGCGCTTTCCACCATTGGGCTTAGGAGTTAAAAATATGCTAGATATAAAGTCTCCTTCTGTGCGTTCGCAAACTGACACAGCACCTAAGCTTAACAGCTTAGAAATTGCTACTACCATATCGGCTTCCTCATGACATGTTAATGTATTAGAAGGGACGTGATGCTGTATTACTCTACTGCAGAATGGTATAGAGTATCCCTTCTGAATCCAGTTAAGAACTGACTGATTTTCAGTTATTTTAAGCCAACAATCATAAAATAAATGTATACGGCCAGCATGTACCTCTAACGTTGTTGGGCCGGAGCACGTGACTTGTTCTGGTTCTGTTGAGGCTGCGATGACGACGATTGCCTCGTCGTTGATGCTTGGAAAGCTTTGCGGCCGGCTGGACCTGTCTTCTTGTAACCGCCCCGCCCCCCCCTGTTCGAAGCGTAGCGGGAGGGGCCGGACCAGTTTACCTGAGACCGAAGTCTACTAGTTGACGGTTGGGCAGAAGACGCTGGTGTCTTTACTGGAGCCGGCTTCTTTATTTGCAAGCCCTGCTTTTCAATAACTTTCGACGCCTTAATCTTCTCAGAAAGTTTTTGTCCGAATAGGGTGTCATCCCTATCTACATCTTGAATCAAGTTTAAGAAAGCCTTGTCCAGGCCAGGTGTCATAAACTTTTTCCGAAATTCGGTTTCAACATGGTGAAGGTCGCATAAGAGTCGACTACTGTCGCTCAGAAACTTTATAGCTGTTACCCTTTCTGTGCCATTCTCAAGAAGCAGCGATAACCCCTTGTTGAGGGCGGTGATGCCGAGGCCTAGCTGTTGCTGAGCGCTCTCAACTCTTTTATCTTTGTTTCTGGTGGTATCTGAAATTGTAGCAGCTATTTCAGGGTTGAGCTTCGGCGCTTGCAGAAAGGTGCAATTTTCTGGAATCTGATACTGCTTCATCAGCTTATCTTTGGCTTCCTTTTCTATCCCCTTTCGGAGTATGGGAAGCCAAAGTTTTGATAAGTTATCATGAATTTTTTCACCGAATGTAGGCGTGTCCTCAGCAACTTCTCCAAGAGCTGACAGTATATCCGGATCAAGATCAGGAAGTGGTGTTAATTCTTGTGAGCCTTCTACTGGTGCCTGCTCTGGTACCAGACTATCCTGACTGTTTTCCATCGAACATTCCAAGGACATCGGATCATCAAAAGCTGGTTGCGGCTCGTTGTCTAAAAATTAAACGAGATGCGTTATCAAGCAGTCAAGAAATTAGGTAATTAAATATTTTTACAAAGAAAAATATTTCGAGGGTAGTTGTGAAAAAATATAATATTTATAGCCAAGTAGTAACGTTACTGGCCGTGAAACTAACAAGAAAAAGTATGTCTTTTATAATTGATTGTTCGATCCATTAGTTATTATTGCTTTAGAATAACCCGCGGTTAGCCTTTAAGCATATGATTAGTACCATCGTGTTGATCCTCGATCAACCTCCAGGTGTATTTATGAGGATTGCTTTTGTAATAACCCACGGTTAATATCTAAGCATGAAAATTAAACATCGTGTTGACCCACGGTCAACCTCTAGTTTTTTATTATTATAATAGTTATAGCCTGCAGAAGTAGTTGTTTTTTGTTCATATTATTGCTTTGTGATTACCCACGGTAATCCTCTAAGCATGGAACAATAATTTTGCCATCGTGTTGACCCTCGGACAACCTCCAGGTTAGAATAAACTACTATCATGGCAGAAATAGAAAAAACACGACACTTTGTAAAGCACTTTAGAAAATAACACTTTACTAACCTGAATTTTCTTCCAGTGAATCTGACGATTCGATAATGCGCTTGCGTCGCTTAATTTCCTTGTCTTCAAGTCTTCTTATTTTATAATTGTAACGTTCCATCTTTTCGGCGTAACTTCTTTTGGGCATTTTAATAACTTTTAGAAAAAAACTTTAAGTTCGAAATATAGTGTTTCGTGGTAGCAAGTGAGACGTCCGCGCGCTGCCTCGCACGAAAAAATAATGAACGTTAAGCACTTCGTCAGGCAATAGGAAAGTTATGAATACCCACAGATAAAAAAAAAAAAAAAGATTCAATCGATGGTAGATCGATTGCCAACTCTTTAAAAACGTGCGACTGCCTTGTAGGTTTAAATGACTACCTGTTAATTAAACATATATCTGAAGAATGAAGTGACGTAATATTAATGGTGGTATCCGCCCCTTAATTGTATTTATACAAGGTGTTCCCTTAATTGTGTATATAAACTTCATGGGGCTAATGTACCCATCTATATGAATAACTTTTTCTAAGGAACCAACACTGTGAACGCGAAAAAAAAAACAGCTGTTTCATACAAAAGTTCAATACCTACCTGGCTAAAATGTATGAAACAGCTGTTATTTTTTCGCGTTTACAGTGTTGGTTCCTAACAAAAAGTTATTCATATTGATGGGTACTTTAGCCCCCTGAAGTTTATATACACAATTAAGGCGAAGACAAGAGCTAATGTGACTCTCGCTCGCACGTTTCGACATGTTGAAAGATATAAAATCACTAAACTCATTTTCTTAAAATCGCAATCAACCATTTTGTGTGCAATCACATTGCACACAGTTGAGTAAAAATTGTTAGTGATTTTATATCTTTCAACATGTCGAAATGTGCGAGCGAGAAGTTGTTTGATAGCACCTTGTATAGGCCGTTTACAAACCTCGCAATGCATGTAAGCCACGGTATTATTTTGTTTACATTTTGTTTATCAAATTCAGGTGTCATTTATTTTCATGGTATGGTTATGGGGCCATTGGGACTCTGCTCAAAATGGCTGGTTATTTTGTTTTAAATTGCTATAACCCTTGTTACGTTGCAAATGGCTGACAAATATTTTGGCAACAAGACTGGGTTTTTGCTTCGTGTTTAGAATCGGTAGCACCTGTGGTAACTGCCCTCGGCGCGAAAATGTACTTTTAATGGTTGCTGTTCTGCTGAATACACATCTGAGTAGTAAAGTAGTAAAACCAACGTTATGCGTTCGCATAAAACTACGACAAAACAGGCGCGAATCCAGCCCTCGGAAAAGGTCACAACTACCCGAAAATGCGACTGCGAGTCTGATATAAACTCGCTCATGATCGATATAGTGCAGTCTGCATCATCAGGGATGTTTACAATATATGTATAATATGACGGTCTGACCAAAATTTTGTAAAGTGTTTTAGTTCCACGTGGACAAAGTCGCGGGGCGAACACTGTGTGTGAGACGTCACACGTCTAGGGTTATGGGAATGCCCATCGTGCCCACAACGATCGATCCGCCCTTGCCATAAAACTGAGGAAAGATATTTACTTTTTCACGCAACACATCGATAACCACAGACAGTTTCAAATCATGGGGCTGATCGTGAATGAATATTGACATATGTCGTGTTAACGTTTCCTAGCGATATTCGATCCAAGCAGCGTTGCTGTGTTTCGGTTTGAAAAGTGCGGTTGCCGGTGTAATTATAGGCACATGAGGCTTAACATCTCAAGTTGATGGACGCAGGGCAGTGCATCGGAGGGCCTGTTCTTATGGTGGGCGAGTTACGAGGCAATGCTTTGTTATAGGTGATGGTTACCACTTAACATCAGGTGGGCCATCTGCTTGTCCCATCAGCTAGTTGTATAAAAAAAAAATATTCTGTTGCAGTTAGGAATACGATACGTTTACGGACCTGTTACAGTTGCTTTTTTTTATTTTAAATTTTACAACATGCCGGTTTTCTCACGATGTTTTCTGTTCCGTTTGAGTACTGTTTATTGTGCATCTTCCTTCACCGTTTGAAAGTACTGGTACAGTGCATACATTTTTGAAGAAAAACTCATTGGTGCAGGATCGGTCTTTAACCCACGTTCTTATGTTCGGATGGCGTGGCAGTTACTAGACCACCTAGAAGACTGACCTGATATATTGACGTGTTCATCGTCATCGTAGACGAGCGCTGGTTTATCGTCTTCCTCGTCTATGGTGACGTCACGATGGCGCGAGTCGGGCGCGCCGCTCACGCACAGCACCCACACCAGCGCCAGCGGGACCACGCACTCCATGCCGACATCACCGCGAGACGCGAGGCGCAAGGGGCTCTGGAACAAACCACTTCTAACTGATACATCTGTGTTTTAAGAGTAAAAATAGAAAGAAAGAATAGCATTTTATTGACCAACACACACAAAAAAACCATGGTACTGAAAACAGGGTAGAAAGAGTAGAAGAGCTCGTTGTAAAGGACTCGTTTTTTTATAGACTATCCTTTGGCTACAATGTCACCTGATGGTAAGCGACAATGAAGCAGAACAATCTAGAAGACACCTATTCACTCTATCTCGTCCGAGGAAGGACTACCACCATGCCTATCTCTGCCACCAAGCAGCGTTGATGTGTTTCGGTTTGAAGGGTGAAACAAGCACATGAAGCGTAATATCTGTATGCCTCAAGTTGATGGACGCAAGGCAGTGCATCGTAAGGCACATTCATCGTGCGTGACTTGCGAGGCAATGCTTTGTTATATGCCCCTATACAGCTGCATCTAAAGTTACTAGGAACCGGAAGGAAAACGACTTTGTGAAGATTGATCATGCGGTTAAACCAAGCCGTATAGGTTTGTAGCCTGTTCATCTAGACTTGGCATCTTTTGACTTTGACTATGGGAAACCGGTGGATTGAGGAGTCTCAAAAACACGTAGGTGGTTCAATGCGATCCTTGTTATGTTCCTGAATAAAACAGTTTGGATTTTAAATCACTGTAGGTATCAGTGGCGAAGTGTTCATATTCATTAACGGTGAATAATATTGTGTCAATAATCTCTTTCTCTCTCTCTTGTCGTGTCACTAGTTTCTTTCGAAACAGTGTGGTGATAGGATTTTAAGTGCGCCTTGAGAGGCTCCTTTCGAGCACTTGACACATGTTATAGAACTTTTTAGGTTCTACGACATGCCGGTTTCCTCACGATGTTTTCCTTCACCGTTTGAGAGTACTGGCAGTGTGCACATAAATTTTTGACCAGAAAAACTAATTGGTGTACGACCGGTTTCGAATCCACGACCTTAGGATCGGAAGGCGGGGCCGCTACCACTACCACGTGCTCTCGTGTCAATAATTACTCAATATTAAGATACCCAGACTTAAATTTCATAAGGAAATCCGATAGTAATCGTGTTGTATGGACACTTCGCCAATGTTAGGTATAGTGGCTGACAAATAAGTTGAACTAAGGAAGCTTGCGGTATGCAAAACGCCAATGCACGTCCTCTACACATCCGTAGCCCATTGTACTGTTTTTATCTTTGAAATGTATCTAGGTACCTGCTGTTTTGTTTGTATAGTATTTACAATAAACTATTTTCATTAATATTCACGTCAATACTTCAAAACTCGTATTCATTCTTTTATTTCTCTTTTAGAGGATGGACCTGTAAAACGGATTGCTGCTTATTTTATCGTATCGATATTTTTTACTGGATCCGGAATACTGTATTCTATGTGAACTCGCTCATACAACTACATACGCTAATAACACATACGTTTAAACGGACCTGTAAAACGGACGTTATATGTGAACGCGCCCTAACCTGATAATAATCTTGTCAAACAGCATAAAAGCGTGTTTAATAGCTAATTATCGTGTAGGACTACCAAAAATAGCTAAGGAAATGTTTTACAACATGGCGGTAGTTTTACACCGTTTATAATAATACGTATTACATAAGTACTTTGTTTACTTATCGAATTAATTAACGTGCTATAAATTTTAATGGCTGTGGGCACGCGATAGCTTATCTTACTGGGACCTTGTGCTTGTGCTACTAGTGTAAATACGAGAGAGAGCTGTCGTTAAAACAATGAAAATTACACGTCCAATTACAAAAAAGCAGTCTTAAGAAAATGCCAGGTTTTTGACAGCCCTCAAGGCCCTCACAGTTTAGTTGGTAGCAGCTCCGCCTTTTGCGCTGTAGGCCGTGGATCCCACCGAGAACAAACTTTTGTGTCATGAACGTTACTGTTTTTGTAAATGCTATTATAAATATAGGTATTTAAGTATAATATCAGCTATCTGGTTCCTGTATAACAAGATTTACTAAATTTAATATATATATAAATAAATATTGGTAGACTTTCCACACAGCACTATCTAGCTCCAAACTAAGCAAAGTTTCGAACTAAATACACACTACACAGCTCAGCCTGACAGAGAGTGACAGCCTTCACAGCTCAGTTGGTAGTAGCTCTGCATTCTGCGCCGTAGGCCGTGGGTTCGATCCCCACCGAGAACAAACATTTGTGTCATGAACATATATGTTTGTTCTCTTTCTGGGTGTTATATAATATTATAAGTATGTATTTATAAAAAAAAGTATTATATCAGCTATCTGGTACCCATAGTATAAGCTTTGGCTTAGTTTGGGGCGAGATAATGTTGTGTGGAATGTCCACCAACATTTATATATTTATTTAAATAGTGCTGTGTGGCAAGTCCACCAATATTTATTTATTTATTTATAATGTCACGATTACAAGCGATGACGCACCACTGAGACTGGATTGCTCAAATTATTACAGATGGTCGGTCGTAGGTATTTCTCATGGTACGTCTGAGTAGGCGTTACGCGGTAGAAGGCAACACAATAGAAGTCTACGCTTAGCGTGCATTTGTCGGCACTTTTTTCTCGCAAGCGTTCCATTTCGCTTTTTGTACAATTGCAGCCTTTTAAAAAGCTTTGCAACGAGCTTTATGATAGTTATCTTGTTATGTTCACATCAAAACTTGTTTAAATAGTGCGCTAGTTCTGTTGTTGTTTAGTTCCAAAGTTTTGTTGTGCAACCAAACAAGAAATGCGAAAGTAGAGAGATATAGTGGAGTAGTAGAGCTTTTTGTGTGTGGTTCGTCCGGGGAAGTACTACCACTATGCTTATTTCTGCCGCCAAGCAGCGTTGCTGTGTTTCGGTTTGAAAGGTGAAGGGTTGTTCGGTAGCCAGACGATTACCAGCACTTAGTCCATTTGAAAAAAAAAAGGTTTGCCGGTGAAATTGAGGCCTAACATCTGTATGCCTCTAGATGATGGACGCAGGGCAGTGCATCGTAAGGCACGTTCATATCATGCGTGCCTTGCGAGGCAATGCTTAGTGATAGATGATGGTTACTTACCACTTTTAACACCAGGTGGGCCATCAGTTCCGTTAGCGTCAAGTAGAAGCAAAAATTAAAAACTACTAAAATCAAAATCAAAACGGTCTTTATTCAGTACAATCACAAGGATCACTATGAAACGTCTTACTAACTAAACTGACTTACTAACGGTCGTAGATTCGAATACGATCATGCACCAATGAATTTTTACTTTCCAAATCTGTTATCTATCAACGTTTGATTTAAAGCAGTGCCTATGAAAAAAACTAAAGCCTATTGTACGAAGGGCCTTCAAGTCCACATACGCAAAACGAATACAATTTCACCTAGTAGCAACCATACATAAGTAATGATTTGGCCGAAGACAAAGTACATTTCAGGATCAAGGACCAATGACCTCTGAGTCAATATCAAAAGCTGGGGACTTTTTTGGACCCAACAGTTTTATATTTCTGGGGAAACGTTATGAATTTCTGATTTCTGCAACCCTTCACTTCTTATTTTTTTCGTATTCAAATTAACTTGATACAAGTATTCCTTAATTAACTTTGCCACTTTTTCATAAAACCCGACGAAAGAGCTATTTTTAAATATCTGTGATTATCTGTTATGACGCAGACTACCGCCAAAGAACTTCTCGCTCGCCCATTTCAATACCATGGTAGATATAAAATCACTGAATTTAGTTATGAGAAATCTGAATCAACAAAGTTTAGGAGAATAAGACAAA
Organism: Chloroclysta siterata; assembly: GCA_932294275.1. NCBI lineage: Eukaryota > Metazoa > Arthropoda > Insecta > Lepidoptera > Geometridae > Chloroclysta > Chloroclysta siterata. The sequence goes on from OW028595.1 coordinate 9,793,787, forward strand.
GCTTCAGCAAGAATATCATTTTCATCCATACTTACTAGTTTTCGTACCAAAAACTTTGTTTAACTAGTTTTCATACATAAACAAACTTTTAGGTATAGGAAATCTTGTTTTATATATTTGTTTTATTATAATTTTTTTGAGAGCAGTGTTGGTCTAGTGGTACCGCCACCGCCTTCCGATCCTAAGGTCGTGGGTTCGAAACCGGTCGTGCGACAATGAGTTTTTCTATACAAAAATTTGTGTGTACAATGCAAGACTCTCAAACGGTGAAGGAAAACATTGTGTGGAAACCGGCATGTCGTAGAACCTAAAAAGTTCTATAACATGTCAAGTGCTCGAAAGGAGCCTCTCGAGGCGTACTTAAAATCCTTTCTCCACACTGTTTCGAAAGTAACTAGTGATACGACAAGAGAGGGAGAGAGATATTATAATTTAAAAATTATATTTTTGTTGAACGTTTGTCATTCTCCGAAAGATTGCGATTTTTCAACTTACCTTCAGTAAGTAAATTTATATCTTCAAAAAATTTCATATGTGCTAGTGAGAAGTGCTTGTTTGACGGTTTTCACGTTTTCAGCCTCTTAATCTTTTTCCAACCAATTATTATAACTAGGTTACTGAGGCCACGCCTCAGTGTCCTCATTTAAGGCCCATTCAAGTTTATTGCTAAATTGATGACACGATGAAATGACTACCTCACTAAGCAGAAATGGTTTAATCGGCTGGTACTAAGATAGATACAATTCAAAAGTTTCAAAAATGTCTAGTAGATATACCAGATGTGATACAAATTAATTTCCCGATGTGGACACAAAGTAATTTTGAAAATTACAAATATATGTATTTTCTTAGTGTTCTCAATATTTGACATAATATTAGCTGTTGTTTCTATAAAATAGTTGTGGTGTATAGAAATTTCTAAATAATTTTAGGAAAATACAAAAACATACCTACCACAGTGGCCTACGGCGTAGACCCTCTGGGCTTACGACGTAGACCTTCTACGTATACTGAACAAAAATCTTCACCTCCTCAGTGGTACTTCTGAGGAGGTGAAGATTTTTGTTCAGTATCAAGGTTCCTTGAGGATATCCAAGGAAAGTCAAAGGTAAAATCTAATTATTACATTCGGCTTATACCCATTTTAGTGCATTACGTGGCAGGTTGAAAGCTTAATGCCGCTGTTAGAATAGTAACTGATTTCCTCGCGATAATTGAGTACTGGAATTGCCCACATACATTTCTCGAAAGGGCTCTTCGAACCGCTCATCATGATGAGTGAATACCAAAAAAGTATTGTATGGTATTATAATATGGTATAGCAAGTGGGAAAATCAGTCTCTGCCTAAGGTCAACCTATGGTGTACCATCTTATTACTGACTGACTGACACTCAATTAATTGCCTCAACCAGAAGTGGGAATGGGAGACTGTAAAAATATACATATTGTTTTGTATGGAATAGGTTCGCGCAAACAAATTCGCATTGCCCCGTAAGGCACGCCCGATTGGAACGTGCCCTACGATTCCCTGCCCTGCAACCATCAACTTCAGGCATGAAAGATGTTAAACCTCGAGTGCTTGTAATTTCACCGGCACCCACCCTTTTACTCCTCCATCAGTTCCTGAGGATGTAGACTTTTGGTCAGAGTAGTAGAGCTCTTTGTGAAGGGTAGGGGAAGAACTATCATTATGCCTATTTCTGCCGCCACGTTGCTGGGTTTCGGTTTAAACGGTGTGGTTACCGGTGAAATTACAGTCACATGAGGCTTAACCTTGTATGCCTCAGGTTGATGGACGCAGGGCACCGCATAGTATAGCACGGTCATATTATGCGTGGCTTGTTAGGCAATGCTTTGTGATAGGTGATGGTTATCACGTAACATCTGGTGGGCCATCATCTTGTCCCATTAACGAGTAGTATAAAAAGAGACTAAGGTAACGCACCAGAGGATGGGTAGCACCTACTGTATATTATAACACCAATACTGCGTTCACTGATCCACCTGCCCACCGTGGTGACTACGGCAAACCCATTGGAATCCCCAAAAATGGGGATTTAAGTGAATTTTGCCTTTTGAGGGGCTTTGTCCAATAGCATGGGTTCTCCCATGGTCCAGGGCCTATGGTCAGCAGTAGTCGAGTTCATTATGATGCTGGTGAAGTCACGAACGATGTATATCTAGAATACCAAGGCATTTCTTTACTTCTCTTCATCATAAGCTCAGCTCCTCTGTCGGGGCTCTGATGCGGTTTCCTCCAATTTGACCCTTTTCAATGCGGCCCCTTTGACTTACTTATATGACATGACAGCTACTTTCTTATTTATCTAGTAAGAAGCTCACGTAAGGAAGAAAAACAGTTATGTGATGATATGATGAACTATAACATTTGTAGTTAGTTATTAGTAAGATTCTAAGAAACAAATGGGTAAATTAGGGTTTTAAAGTAAGTACGAATAATGATAACCTACTTAAAAATTTATTAATGAAAGCCTTTTTGATTTTATTATTAATGTATGTTCTCTTGATAATGTAAAATCAGGACGTGTACTGCTCGGAATATGATGGAGTAGATAAGTGGACTATTAATATAAAAAAACATAACCTTATTTTTTTATTTCCATTTTGTGCAGCAGGATCTAGAATAAATTATATACCAATATTTTACAATAGTTTTTTCGACAACACCTTCTGAAAACGTGTTCATTAGAGATAAAGGATAACCGTGAAATTTTACGTACCTTTGCTGGCCGATGTTACGCAAGAAGCCGACTCATGCCATAACATAACCACTCATCTTCACTTTTTATTAAAAATATTTTTCAGGACTACAGGACCACGATAAAATAAAAGGTCACAAACTATAGATACACCACAAAAAATGTCGTCTATCCAAAAATCACAGCACTAACGCAGTCATCATTTCACTGGAACACAAAATATTTCGAAGTTCCAAATTCAAATTCGAATCACTTGTAAAAATATTTCACTTTTGTTTTTTTAATCGTGATTTTTAGAGTTGTTGGTGTGCGTGCATTCAGCCGCTGGGCTAGGGCTGGGCGGACGACAGAGGGCGTAGCAGAAGCGCGCAGGCGCGAGGATTGCACCCCTAGTACAGGGGTGGACTGGCCGTGATAACTGTTAGATTCAAAGCGAGAAGCGTTTATAATTTACTGCCGCATGGTATAATTGCCACCAAAACGGTCTTATGCGGGTAATTCTTATCGCAATGTCTTTAACTATTTCATCTATTTCGACTGTTTTAAGTAATTGTTAAATGACCTGAAATAAGCTCATTTCTAAAAGGATGCTTATAGTACATATCTACCTGGGCTATCGCACACATACATCCATAAGATCTCTTGCTATATCAACCTATTACCTACGCACTATTTTAAATTTAAGCTGACAAAATAAAACTAAGAAGTCCTATTTTATATAACCTTGTGCTGTCAACCAAATTGGATTACGTTTTGAAAAGAAGTCATATTATTTCTTTTTAATAAAGTGTTACCAGAATCCATCGGTTAGACCACCCTGGATATTCCTAGGACGTGCTTGGAATATCGTAACGTTCCAGGGTCCGTCCCTTGCAGAGCTATTCGAACGAACCCGAAAACACTCGAATATAGCCGAGCGACTCCGAAGCTAATAAGTCCAAAGTGTGGTGTGAAGTTCTTACAAACCAAGTTGCAATTCCATTGGGATGCATTTATTTAAAATCCAATTTGGTAATTACCTAGTGTAATAATTATTACAATATGGTGATTAGATAGGCAGTTATAAAATATATTGTTTAATTATTTATTGGACAGCCTTTTCTGCCAACCAGGTGAAAAACAGAGTATAAAAGATTCTATTTTTTTTGTATTCTACTTTATTTATTTACAAGAATTAGTATTTTTCAAACATAACTGAATTGTTCGTACAGCGCAGCGCCAAGAACAGTTTTCATCCTTTTCAAACCAGTTTATTTTAATCTGTAGTGTTGATGTTGATGGACTTCTTGCCTAAGGTAAAACTGAAAAATAAAAAAAATACGAACAGTTCAACGAAGAGTCAACAATAAGGTCGAATATAACTGGGATACGTTAACGCCACAAATCTCAAAATTCATTTTATTTTGTGATTAGGCCGATTTCATGAATTAATTTCAATTAGGCTGATTGATGTAATGACATACGAGCATGGAGTATATTGGGCGTTCTGGCGAATGCGGAATTTATGTTTTTGCCTGAGATGTGAAATCGTCAAAGACATATTGTCGAATATTCCAAGTTGTTTATTTACTTTTATTACTTGTAGATGAAACAAACAGATAGTCCACTTGGATGTTAAGTGGTAACCATCACCTATTACAATCCATTGCCTCGCAAGTCACGCACGATGAGAACGTGCCTACGATCTGCTCTGCGTCCATCAACTTAAGCCATACCGATGTTAAGCCTCATGTGCCTGTAATTTTACCGGCAACCACACTCTTCAAACCGAAACACAGCGACGCTGCTTGGCGGCAGAAAAAGGCATGGTGGCAGTACTTCTCCGGACGTGCCCTTCACACTTCACTGCAAACTCAATGAACGGTAGGTACGAGTACGCCCCGTCACATAAGCTTGCTGAACTTTAGGTATTTTGGGTGAACTATCAAACTATTTATGGTATATTTAAACTTACCATAAGCACCGTATTGCCGCAAATGAATAATCTTCTTAACTATGAAGTATATTAGCACTCCCGTGCCCGTGGTGCCCGCTACAGCTATCACAGCAGCCTTTTCTATTTTCCAGTCTTTATTTTTTGCAGATTGCATGGCTGTATTATCAGTCGTAGTATTAATAGTGTTAGTATGACAACTACTAGGAGAACAAGGTAAGCTGAATTCCAAAACACACTTATTAATTTCTTTTAGCGTGTTGTATATTATCGTTGTGTTGAAACCGGGATATTCGTTTAATATTTCACTCCTGAAAAAAAAAGCCATGCGTAGTTTTAATAAAAAATATCAAAAAATCTTTATTTTTTACATTTGCGTTTCTTTTTACTACTTGCTATAAAAAACGATGTAGTTTTAATAAATAAAAAAATTTTTTTACTAGTTGCTGATGATCAATCAGATGGCCCACCTGATGTTCAGTGATAACCATCACCTATTACAAAACAGTGCCTAGTAAGTAACACACGATAGGAACGTGCCCTACCTACGATGCACTGCCCTGCGTCCATCAACTTAAGACATACTAAGCCTCATGTGCCTGTAATTTCAGTTTCAGAAAGAAATTTAATGATATCTATGAACATTTTAATGAGCATTATATTGTACATAAACTTACGTTGCAACGGGTACCATCCTCGGTTCGAGTTCATTATCAACTGTGGTTTCTTTTAACATCAAGTAGTAACGTGTGCATTCTGGGGTACAGTCTTCTATTAAAGAAATAACCTGTAAATAAAGAATTGATTTATCTCTCGCAGGTATTAAACTACTCATGAGTATTCAAGATACAATAGAATTAGATGCAGCAAATTAAAATGGTGAAGTATTGAACATGCCTACAGCAAGAAATACAGACATCAGATGGAGCGAGAGGACGAAACAAGCTCAAAACAGAGAGCAAATGAACCAGGAAAGGAGATGCCCTTGGCCAAAACAATGAGTATCCCTTAGTCAATTCATCATCATCAAGCTATACTAGTCCATGGACATAGGTCTCTCCCAAGAGTTTAAGTGTAGTAGAGCTCTTTGTGAAGGGCTCGTCGGGGGAAGTACTACCACCATGCCTTTTTCTGCCGCCAAGCAGCGTTGCTGTGTTTCGGCATTCATCATCATCAACCTATCCCACTTAGCCCATGGACGTAGGTCTCTCCCAAGACGTGCCACTGAGCCCAGTCTTCGGGTCTTCTCATTTGTGTCTATAATTTTAAGAGGGTTTGTCTTAATCTGGGCATGCGGATTGGCAATCGCAGAGACACAATTTGTCACGCCACTGACGCTGCTGCTTGTCAGCGTGCGGGGATTTGATTGTGCCAAGATTGGGAAGGGCTATACCGCCATTGTCGGCTATATCGCCGACGACATAGTCGAGTAAGCAGGTGAGGAATGGACGAAGAAAGCGAAGGAAAGAAAAGATTGGTAGCTGTTGGAGGAGGCCTATAGCCGACAAGGGGTTCTTTGTTATAAAGTTAGATTTAAGTATTATTAAGATACTCTTTGTTAACATTTTTTTCGTAAAAGAAGAAAGTGTTTTTGTGAAGGAGGCTTTTTTACTTTATTATACCGCCATTGACCTGTCGTCAGAGCCTCGTCTGATACTGCAGGATGTACTGCGTGCAGGTGTCGGTTGACCATTGGAGTCCCTTTCATCCCTTATTGTCAATAATTAATGTCAATAATAATGTTAGGATCGCGGGAATTCGGTGGATGGAGAGGGCTCGGAATCGTTCTTCCTGGAAATGTATAGGGGAGCCCTATGTCCAGCAGTGGACTTCTTTAGGCTGATGATGATGATGAGTTAATAATTACTGAATGCAATAAATTAAATGAATACTACTCACAGCAAGGCAAACCATGTACGCAAATCTCTTCATTTTTAAGTCTCTATGTATGATTTCTTTTTTTGTGTTTTTTTTCACAATAATTTGTACCGTTTTTTAACTCACTATTTACTTCACAAAACTTTGAGGTACAATTTTATGGTTATACCATATTGATGCTTAGTTTATTTTTTTAGTTTTTTGCCACAAATTTACAACATCTCACTAATGAATTGAACACAAAATGCGAATTATTTGTAGCTGTAAAACGAACAAGTCGGGATTATCCTTGTTACTTCATTACTATTTATAACTTTTTTTGTTTTTTTCCTGATTGTATGTGACATTATGATGAGAACGTTATATTTTGTAATAATAACCAAATAAATAGAATCTGTAAAATGTTTTATGTACCCCTAGCTGATGGTACAAGCAGATGACCCACCTCATTTAGTGCTCATCTCTTGGCTTTCACCTAGTGGATTCGCGCTCACTTGAAAGAAAGAAAGAAAAAAACCTTCCACTTGGATAATAAGTTTCGCCTTACTCACGTTGCTATTTCCACTCGTTAAAACACCCACACTGGCGGTGCGAGTAATGGGATTGTATTACAGAATGCCAGTGTATGTATTATTTTTTCATTTGTATGCTAAGATTTATGTATATATTTTATATTTTTTACCCGCTCAAGGCCCTGGCAGAATACCAGTGCTGCGCTGTTACCTGTAAAATGGGTATCGGCACAGCAAATACTGAGTCAGGGACCTATTAACCCTTATTGCACCACACAGTACAGTGTTTTTCCATTAGTTTTAATTTTTTATATTATTTTTTGTGTTATATGCATTTTTTTATTTTCTTTTTCCGCTGTACCTATTACCCACCTAATTTAGCGTATATTATTCTTTTTGGGTTGATAAATAAGACTTTTTTCTTTCTTTCTTTCTAAATAAAAAACACACTGTAGTGAATGGAATCGCACTAGATTATCGAACAATTGAAGGCCAATTCACGTATTTAAATATAGTCAAATGTAAGCTCTGATTTATATTCGATTGGTATGAATCGTTATAAAGATTCTAGTATCTGGGTTACTAGCCTAGGTAGGGTGAACATTGTAGCTGAAAAATTCAAACGTTACAAACTCTTATCAAACTCGTTATCAAAAAAAATATATCTATGTAACCGAGTTATTTTTGCCTTTTATCGGACTGACGTTTGTACAGGATAATTAAAATAGCTAATCTAAACTCAAAATTCCTTTAGTTATATTACATTACTCTTAAGTGTCTTGTAGGTGAATCAGTCTAGATTCAGGTAAGATTTATATATGTTAAGTCAAGTATTATTTATTCAAGGTTGGTAGAGCTCTTTGTGTAGGGCTCGTCTGGGGAAGTACTACCACCATGCCTTTTTCTGCCGCCAAGCAGCGTTGCTGTGTTACGGTGTGAAAGGTGTGGTGAAATTACAGGTACATGAGGCTTAAGGGGCTGACAACTATCAAACAAATTCTCGCTCGCACGTTTCGACATGTTGAAAGATATAAAATCACTAAACTCATTTTCGAAAAATCGCAATCAACCATTTTGTGTGCAATCACATTGCACACAGTTTAGTAAAAAAATCATTTTGATCGATACAAGTTTTCCTACTTAAAAGTTTGATTATGTACGAAAACTAGAAAAGCAAACTTTTGAGTAGGAAAACATGTATCGATCAAAATGATTTTTTTATTAAACTGTGTGCAATGTGATTGCACACAAAATGGTTGATTGCGATTTTTCGAAAATGAGTTTAGTGATTTTATATCTTTCAACATGTCGAAACGTGCGAGCGAGAGTCACATTAGCTCTTGTCTTCGCCTTAACATATGTGTGCCTCAAGTTGATGGACGCAGGGCAGTGCATCGTAGGGCACGTTCCTATCGAGCGTGACTTACGATGCAATACTTTGTTAAAGATGATGGTTACCACGTAACATCAGGTGGGCCTGATCCAACAGGCCTGATGCCTGCTTGTTCCATAAGCAGTAGTATGAAGAAAAAGTAGTATAGTATTGCCTTGCATAGTAAACAGCGTAATGGCTATAGACAATAATTTTTTTTTCAAAATTCGCGTAATTTCACCAAAATGCGGCGCGTTTAGTAAAAGATATCCTACTAATATTATAAACGAGAAAGTTTGTAAGTATGGATGGATGGATGGATGGATGGATGTTTGGTACTCTTTCACGTAAAAACTACTGAGTGGATTTTAATGAAACTTTACAATAATATAGCTTAAACATCAGAATAACACATAAGCTACAATTTATAAATATATTGTGTGACTAATCCTGCGCAGACGAAGTCGCGAGCACCAGCTTGTCAATAATATGATTGATCCGGCTCTAAATCGCATCTGCACGTTTATATTTTTTTATTGTTTATATGCAACAACAGCACACGAGGATGCCAAATGCCATTCCATTATGATATTTCAGAACCATAACTTTTTTTAAAGCAACGTCGAAGTGCTAATACCAGCCCATTCACACGCACCGCCTTTATGTGTTGGGGTTCTAAGAGCTTAACGCATTAGCGTCGGCGGGCCTTAATCGTATTATGATCTCAGATTTTTGTTAAAGAGCAAATTTTGGCTATGTTATATTTTTATTTTTATGTAAGTGACGGGCTTAAAGCCCACCTGATGTTAAGTGGTCACCGTCGTCCATGCCTATGGACGACGGTGACCACTTAACCAACAATACTAGTGGCGTTGTCGTTGCGTTGCCTGCCATGAAGGACTTTATTAACTTTTTTCTTGAAGCTATTCATGTTATAACTGAGTAGGAAAACCTCCGGTGGTAGCTTAAAAGAGCCTAGCTGTTCTGATATACCCTATGGCAATACGCCGCGCCGCGCCGGTAGTACGAGTCGTTGATCCCAGCCTTCCGAGCCTCACGATATTTGATCCATGGTGCATGAATCACCCTGAACGCATCGAATGTAGTACTACTCCTATACTTTCTAGCAATAATAAATAAAATAAATATTGGTGGGCTTTCCCCACAGCACTATCGAACTAAGCAAAGCTAATATAATATTATAACTAACTAATATGGGAACCAGATAGTTCATATAATACTTGTATACTTTTCTTTAAAATACATACTAATAATTTAAAACAACACCCAGACACAAACGAAACATCTATGTGCATGACAAAAATGTTTGATCTCGGTGGGGCTCGAACCCACGGCCTACAGAGCAGAAGGCGACTAAGTTGTGAGGGCTACAAATATTATCGATGCGGAGAAATAGATAGATGCAATAGTTTAAATGTAATAATTGGATGTTTATGCCAGACCGATTTCAATGAAACATGGAAGCTTAGAGATTGTGACGTGAAATATAATAAGCTACATTTTAACCCGGAATCATACAAGCAAAGCGAAGGAAGAATTATGTCAATAATAAAAAAAAACTCATTGGTGCACGACCGGTTTCGAACCCACGATTTTAGGATCGGAAGGCGGGGCCTCTACCACTAGACCACCAGTGCTCTCATATGAGATAGCTCGCATGAACGTTACATTTTACTATGTGCAATAAAGATTTTTCTATCGATTTAACAATACAACGTACAATACTGACAGCATATTAGACGTGGTCAGTATGTGAGCTTTAGGGCCTGGCGATAAGGGCTACATTTTCTGATTTATCAATCTATAAGTAGGCTAGCATCCACATTATCATCATTTGCAAGTACTCCGGAGATAACTTCATCACACTGTAATGGACTCCTCGCTATATCGGCTGTGTGAAAACTAATTGGTTGAAAGTTCAATGACTCTACATGTTTGTCTTAATACCTTAAAATTTTAAAAAGCTTTCATTATTTCAAAAGCATACGTGCAATTGAAGCTTGAATATAAAAATACAGTATTTTATAATGTTTTTAAAGCTAATAGTGTTCTATGCGTTTTTTGTTATCGTTTTTATACTGGTGCATTTTGTACATGACTCTCAAGCTTTGGAGTCCAGTGATGTTGGCGCATGCGTCGCTAAAATAAGGTGAGTTCTACTCTTAATTTAAAAAAAAAACCTCAGTCAGAAGTTTCGAAGATGAAAAAAAAAACTAAATTCAAATCCAAATTCGAAAAAACAAGTTGTCAAAAATCAGAAACGACCTTGGAAATTTCATTCAGTATGTGTACAGCCAGCTGTAAAGGTGATTCAACAAACTGTCCCCAGTGTCTTGGGAACGCTTCCGATTGGCATTAGTGCCAATTAGATCAGTTGAGCTATCTCTAGATCGTTTGCAACGGTCTGCAGATAGCTCAACTGTTTCATATGTATTTTGTACATTTTGTGAATACTTATATCCGCAAATATATATTTTATAATTACAATTTATTTTTTAAATACAATTAGAGTAATAGCCGAAGCAGTGATCACTCGCGTCTACATACAAGTATATTATATTACATCGTAACAAGGATCATACAAAAGAACGGTAGGGCACCAAGCCGTAAGTTTGTTGCCTGTTCTTCTAGGCTTTGGTCGCGTGGAACTGGCACCTAGAGTCACCTAGCTTTAAGACGTTTCAAAGTGATCCTTGTGATTTTTTTAAATGAATAACTTTTGAATTTGACTTTGACTTTGATGCTGACTGTACATGCTACTACTTGGACCGCGGGAATTCGGTGTATGGAGGAGGCTCAAAACAGTTTTTCTTAGAAAAAATATGTGGAGTAAAAATATAAGGGGAGGCCTATGCCCAGCAGTGCACTTTCCAGGCTAATGATGATGTAGTAAATCTCTTACGTATAAGACAAAATAATCAAATACATTTTCTTTATATTTTTTTGTTCTTGTTTTGTTTTTTTAGCTCAATTCAGATGAGAAAAAAATCATATAGCGTTATAGTCTGGAGAAATGGACGCAGACGCGCATTGAGGCGATTTAAAAATGAGGTTAGTAGGTATTTTATTTTATTTAATTCTCTGGAGTAGATCGCTTCCCACGATTAAACCGCTGATTATAGGACAATCCTATTGTACTTTTCTGTGTTAGGTACTTATCTATACTATCTTATCTTATCTATACTATGACCTCAATTAGTTAATTACTTTTATTAATATAATTAAAGTTTTATGGTCTGCAAAATAATTTCAGCCATCAGTAAATTGGCTGTTTTTTTTGAAAACTTAGACATTTAGTCAAATCATTGCTTGTTTTAGGTTAATGATTTATTGGTTTTAGTTTTAGAATTTCTGACGATGGCACATTTTACATAGATAGATTTAATCAAAGCCGTAAAGCTTTTAATAAAAACAAAGTGTACTTATCTTGATCCACCAGAATGAGAGATACAGTCATTAACCAAAATTACTAATATGTTTGTTCAGCAATACATAAAATTTATATATTTTAGTCACCCGGTCGTGGTTTTTGTCTTGTTTACCGACCGACTGATTGATTGAAAATACTTTTTTGCACATAAAAAAAAATAACAGTACAAAGGCGAACTTAATGCTATAAAGCATTATCTTCCAGATAACCTTTGTGTATCGTGGACATAAGATGTGTCAGTAGTGCACGGGAGAGGAAAAAAGTACTTAGATATACATATACATTTATTATATACATTTAAAAAGTAGTAAAATTACATACAAATGCTAAATATGTACTGAGAAGTAGTAATTGGTAGTTTTTTTTTACAGTCGTACCTCACATGGACGAACCACACTATCTGCTGCCAGGGTTGGCAGCACAACAGCGAGCTGGACAGCTGCACCCCTGTCTGCAGCACCGGCTGTCTCAACGGCACGTGCATCGCTCCATCCACCTGCCAATGCAACCCGCCTCTCTATCTCGACCCTGAACGGCACAACTCCTGCCTAACCCCCGTCTGCGACCCTCCTTGCATCAACAGCGTTTGCAACATCAACAACATCTGCGAATGTGAAGGCGACACCAGACGGTACAACAAAACACATTGCGCGCACTGTGACGAATACCATACCATCAGCGTTGATTTGACCTGCCATCCTATTTGTGAAAATCAGTGCGTCAACGGCGAATGTATAGCCCCGAACACTTGCTCCTGCTTGGATGGATATGCTCTTGGTAACGATAACTTAACGTGCACCCCTCTATGTGAGAAGTGCGTAAACTCGACCTGTGTCGCGCCCAATGTATGTAGTTGTTACGAAGGTCATACAGCTGTGGATGAGACCACTTGTGCTCCGAAATGTGATAGTTGCACCAACGGGATTTGCGTGGCTCCCGGAAAATGCGAGTGCTTCGATGGATACGATTTCCTCGACGGAAGATGTGAAGCTGTGTGTGACATGGAGTGTGACAACGGTTTCTGTTCAGCGCCTAATGAGTGCAGTTGCGATGAAGGCTTTGTGATGAAGGATGGGGTCTGCTCGAAGCCTTGTCGTCCGGAGTGCCATGGAACTTGTGATCTTGGAGGTCAATGTACTGCTGGCGTTTGCAGTAAGATCATTGAGTAAGTAAATCTTTATTTTATTAAAGTGTACCGATACTCAAATACCATAAACTGATTATTTCAAAAACTCTGAACATCATCATCTCTCACGACTCTATTGCAGATAAGTATTTTATTCCTTCTTCTTCCTTTATTTCTTCTCTTATAAGTAACAGATGTCCTGGAGGAATTAAAATAGTAGAGCTCTTTGTGAAGGGCTCGTCCGGGGAAGTACTACCACCACGCCTTTTTCTGCCGCCAAGCAGCAACGCTGTGTTTCGGTTTGAAGAGTGTGGTTGCCGGTGTAATTACAGGCACATGAGGTTTAACATCTGGACGCAGGGAAGTGCATCGTAGGGCACGTTCCTATCGTGCGTGACTTATGAGGCAATGCTTTGTTATAGGTGATGGTTACCACTTTATCATGTGGGCCATCTGAATGTTCCATCAGCTAGTTGTATAAAAAAAAAAAGAACTAATATGTATTTGAATGCCTGAAGTAGGAAGTACTGTAATAAAGTCCTGTACCACGTGATCATGGTCACCGTTGGTCTGTCACGTTTTTCAGCGCTTGTTTATCGCGAACCGCAGAGTTGTTTTGCCTCCATTATCAAATAGGAAAATTCCTATGCACCACTTTATTGTACCACTATATGATTGTTTTCCTATTAGTATTACATATTTCTATTATTTTTCATAATGCTTATTACACGTGATATAATACAGCGTTCCTAGCTTATATCTAGGAGCTAAGAATAGGCAGTAAAGGCTTTATACAGTCGAGAGCAATAATTCGGGTAACTAGCATCTGCAAGCTTGATATTTTAGGGGCTAGGAGTTATTGAAATGAAAAATGTTTCATACCAGTTTTATTTAATTAATTTCATTGATAATGTGGTCATTGTAGCAATATTACTGCCGTTTTTAGTTATGAGGTTGTAGGGGTCTGATTGGTGACTTGGATTCATTGCTCTCGAGTGTAGCTGGTTAATTAATATGCAATTAATTTTAAAATATAAAGTTAATTATAACTAACCACATACAACGTAATATAGTACCAATAACAAAATTAAATACCGTTATTACTGTGTTAAAACTATAATAAACATAAACAATTTTTCAATTTCTTCTAAAATAAGTATTTTTATAGATCTTCCAGACGCACAACAAACAGAAATTTAAAATATATACAAGGTGTTCCATAAGCTGTGTATATAAACTTCAGGGGGCTAAAGTACCCATCAATATGAACAACTTTATCTAAGGAACCAACACTGTGAACGCGAAAAAAAAACAGCTGTTTCATACAAAAGTTCAATACCTACCAGGCTAAAATGTATGGAACAGCTGTTTTTTTTTTCGCGTTCACAGTGTTGGTTCCTTAGATAAAATTGTTCATATTGATGGGTACTTTAGCCCCCTGAAGTTTATATACACAACTTATGGAACACCTTGTATAGATATGCCACTAATGTCACCCTATTAAGCTCACTATAGTGTTTGTCATCCATTGCCGTTTTATCTCGAGGATTGCAGTGGATAACTTTGCTAATGTACTTTTGACTCGTTTGTTCGACTCATCGCATAATTACAAAATACTTGATTTTGCTAATGCGAACTGAGTCATTAATTTATAAATTACTTACATTAAAATATGCCCAAATAATTAATTGTGCTTGTTGTACAGGATGTTTCAAATTATTTTATTTTCATATAGCTTAGCGTAGCTGAAAATCAGCGTTGAGTGATAATACACCCAACATTTATGCTGAGCTGAAAACCTTTTTAGTATAGTAACCTATTACTGTTGTCCCTTGAGCCGCTCAAAATTTTGTCCTTAATGTTCTTAATGTTTGTTATGTTCAGGCTTGTGTTTTTTGTACTATGCTAAATATATATATATTTTTTTTATTCTTAGTGTAGGGTTTGCCGCGAGCAAAATGTTAGCCAAAAAATAGCTAAAATATGGCTTGTCTGCTAGTAGCATCAGTTTTTCTCTAATAGGAACATACTCAACCCGATAACTTTATATGCAACTCCGGAAATTACACATCGGAGTACTATTATTTATTCTGCAATATCGGCAGGTACTTTTTTATGGAATTGTTATAACAATTTTAGCATTAAATTATCTATGTTCAATTTATATATTTTTTTTAAATTTTGTGCGAAATTGTTGTGACTACGGAAGTGTACTGTAGATAAGGACTAAAAATGAAACTATCTCTATTTCAGTCACGTAAAACCACTTTTAGAATATTCGCTGTTGATGTGCCGCGACCCCAGACCCCTTCAAAAGAGACATTGACTGATTTATAATGTAGCTAATAAGTTAATTTGCGTTGCTAAATAATTATGTATTCCAATCCCAGCGTACGTCACAATAATATTTACGGCCACACACCGGACGTCTATAAAACCGATCGTCGTATGCAAAATGTCATTGTTCCCTCGACTCTCGCATCACGATTTTGAATCCGGTCTTCGTTCTAAAAAATCGCGCGTTTATACATCAACCTGTACGAGTACTAATTAGTTGGTTATCAGTTTTTAATAGTAATATTTACATACAGTGTTGTTTAACGTTGTGGATTGCAATTGTGCTTTGTACTGCCGGAGGAAGCGGTGATACGCTATCGTGTGAATGAATAAGCCCGTAGACTCAATCGTGTCACAGTGTTGGGCAACAACAGTCACTTGGATTGAACCATGGATGGTTTGAGAGGATTTCTTTTGGTAGCCGTGTTGGTGGATGCAGTGTTCAATAGTGATGGGCTAGTGCCGGAGCAGCAAGGCGTGTGTATAAGTAGTGTTCCGTGAGTTTACCGTTATTTTTGAAAATTTGCGCGCGTTCTCGAAGTATAGTAGTTGAAGTAGCTCTGCGCTGCCGTGGGTTCGATCCCCACTTAGAACAAACATGTGTGTGATGAACATAGGTGTTTGTTCTCTGTCTGGGTGTTATTATATATTACACCAAAGTATATATTCACACAAAAAAAAATATAAGAAACATATTAGCAATCTGGATCCCATATTACAAGCTTTGTTTGGTTTGGGGCTAGATAAGTGTTAGGTGTTGTCTATGTTAGGCTGGACATGTTTTATAAATACTTCCCAATACAATGAGTTTTTCTATTATTAAAAATGCACGATGAGATATTTGCAGCACTAGGAATTACTTATCGTAGTACATTTTTTTATTCTGTGATATCAGGCAGGTATTTAAAAGTCAAAGTGTAATTATTTGCAAAAATACAAACATACCCGAGTCCCGACTCTTGGATCACGATTTAAACCCGCCTCGCCTTTCATTCATATTTCATGGCGGCACTTCACATTCGAGTTCGCGTATTCGTCGTATTTGCCCAAGTACGACTATGTGCAGTGACCTTATTCGTCTATATTTAACGAACAAGACGAATACGGAAATACACGAGCAAACGCAAGTACCAAATAGCGATCAAGTGCCACCATTAGAAACATTCGCGCGTTTATGCATCAACCTGTACCTGTATAATTAGTTATCAGTTTTTAAAAGTAATTTCCGCAAACAAAGTGTCGCTTAACGTTGTGGATTACAATTGTGATTTGTATTCCTGGAGGATGAATAAGGTCGTAGACTCAATCGTGTCACAGTGTTGGGGAACAACAGTCACTTGGATGGAACCATGGATGGTTTGAGAGGATTCTTTTTGGTAGCCGTGTTGGTGGATGCAGTGCTTAATAGTGATGGCCTGAGGCCGGGACAGCGAGGCGTGTGTATGAATAGCGTTCCGTGAGTTTACCGTTATTTTTGAAAATCTTTCGGGCAATATCTTGTTGTATATTCTAATAGTATCTTGTTTCTATAGCAGGCCTAGAGGGTACCTAGGTAGTTCAAGAAGTCTAGCCGATTTAATACCAGTTGTGATCCAAGATCGTGGTCGAGGTTGTCGTGGTACGTCTTGAAACGAGATATGTCGCTGCAGGACGTCTGACGGAAATTTATTATAAAATAAGTACTTTTAGTGAAAAAAATATGTTTAACGATTTTAAAACCTTAAATTTATTAACCGGAGATATTGATTTTTCCAGATCAATTAAGACGGTCACATATGCGTGCCGTAGAAAAGGTGTAAAACAAATATGTTCAAAGGTAAGTCTATTAATAGCAAGCACCGTTTTGGGTGTCCTGTCAACCATAAGTAACGCTTTAATATATTAATTAAACATGTTCCTTGATTCAATTTTGAATCAAGGAACTATAATTAAATATTTATATGGCGGGCCAGTTAAATTATGATATTATTTTATTAAAACAGGTACCTGTTTATCTAAAAACATGACGTTCCCCAGTGCACGACATAGACCTTTTTTCTCGCCATGCATTGATAAGATCAGTGAAGTTAAATTAAACAAACACGACTGCTATTATGCCAACTTTTAGGTGCTATATTTATGTGTATTATGTTTGTTTTTCAGAAAACGTCAATTAAAACAAATATGCCGGGATGCTGCTCTGGTTGGGATTGGAAACACGCTGAAGACAAGTGCGTGCCTGTGTGCAAGTTCGGATGCATAGATGGGACGTGCGTAGAGCCGGACGTATGCGAGTGCGAGCTGCCACGCACGTTGGTCGGCTACGCTTGCATCGCACCCACCTGCGAACCTGCCTGCGTCCGCGGTGATTGTGTCGGCATCAACTCCTGCCGATGCCATAAGGGCCACCTCTTTCACAATGCAACTCACTGCGTACCTTCCTGCCAGCCCGGGTACTTCAACGACCCTATCGAATGCTCGCCGCGCTGCTCCGTGCCTTGTCGCAACGCAGCTTGCACCGCACCCGACACCTGCACTTGCCTGCCCGGATTCACACCTGAGACCGATAGTGAGTGCGTCCCAAAATGTGACCCCGAGTGCTCGTACGCGTACTGCACTGCCCCGGGCTTCTGCGAATGCATGGATGGCTACCGACGCGTCAATAATACCCACTGCGAGCCCATTTGTGACAACTGCGTGAATGGAGAGTGTGTCTACCCCGGACAGTGCACGTGCTATCCCGGCTACGAAAAAACCAGTGAAATCTGCACTCCTGTCTGCAACCCCGAATGCTCCAATGGGAAATGTACGGACCCGAATCAGTGCTCGTGCGATCCGGGGTACAATCTGAACACCACCGATACGTCTCATTGTTTCCCAGTTTGTGATCCGGAATGCGTCAATGCTTATTGCGATTCACCAAATAAATGCTCGTGCAATGTCGGCTATGAGCCCAAAGATAATTTTACGAGTTCGACGTGCAAACCTATTTGCGATAAGTGCGAAAACGGTGAGTGTGTAGCGCCGAATAACTGTCGATGTAACGAGGGATATGCGATGGTCGACAGTCAATGTTCGCCGGTCTGCGCCGAGCCGTGCTTTCACGGGGAATGCATTGCACCGAATCATTGTTCATGCCATGATGGCTATACACATCAGTCTTCAGATCCGTTTGTATGCGAACCAGTCTGTTCCCCTGAATGTATAAACGCAACATGCCTAGCTCCAAACAAGTGCGCTTGTTTAAAGGGCTACAAGGCGACGGAAGAAAGTTACACCTGCATACCTTTTTGTAGCCATTGTGAAAACGGAAAATGCGTAGCCCCAAATAAGTGTCTATGCAACGAAGGTTATGCAATGGTAGCAGGCAGATGCAGACCTGTTTGCTCTGAGCCATGTCAACACGGAGATTGCACAGCACCCAACGAATGTTCATGCCACAATGGATTTCAACGAAGTGCTGCGAATATGTTGTTGTGTGAGCCTGTTTGTTTAACTCAGTGCCAAAACGCAACGTGTGTGGCTCCAGACAAGTGCGAATGCTTCCCAGGATACGAGTTTCATTCCAGCTTTGCTTGCAAGCCGACGTGCACCGCATGCGAAAATGGAGTCTGTGTCGGTGTAGACAAATGCCAATGTCACTCCGGTTATATCATGACTGAAGATGGGTGTTCGCCAAAATGCACCAACACGTGCGTAAATGGGGACTGCACTGGTCCGGAGCATTGTGAGTGTAACTCAGGGTACAAGAGGAACGACACGACGCCTCACGTCTGCTACAAGGATTGCGAGGGCGCCTGTGAAAACGGACGCTGCAGTATTCACGGTGTTTGCTCGTGTAACAGCGGCTACACCATCGACAACAATAATACTTCCTGCTTGGCTCTTGATGCGTAAGTATGAACAAGGTTCTACATTTATTTATCTAGCCCAAACGTTTGCTGTACCCCAAGTTAGAGTTCTGTTTTTAGTTTTTCGTAGCGTCAGGTCTTTTGTTGTATGGAGACTTGTGAGTTCACAGCTCACCCGATAGAGGCGCTTATCGAATCTCCATAAAAAAAAGGCGTGACGTTACGAAAAACGAAAACTGAACACATAGCAGTCGTTCGAGTTGAATTGCGACTTTGATGTCCTATCTAACTAGCTACTGAAATATTTGCATGGAACAAAAAATTTTGGGTGTTAGATTATTTTATTGTTTTCAATCTGAAATTATGATATAGCTTTTAAAATTGATGAATATTATTTGTCATTTTTTTGACACGGCGCTAACTAGCTCCAAAGTAAAGTCTTTACTTTGGAAACCGAATAACCTTTGGATGAATAACTGATATAAATATTTTATTTTAAATACATGCTTAATTAAATAAGTTTTTTTTAACACCGATACAGAGTGTTCCATGCTCATCACACAATTGTTTGTTCTCGGTGGGATTCGAATCCACAACCTATCCGAAACCACTAATGTACCGCTAATGTAACCGCTATTAAGGTCGGTTTCCACCGCTGTAGCCAGGTGCGTCCACACCATGAAATTTTGGAGGGGGTCACTAATAATAATACAATATGTCGAGTAAATTAGACTTTATTGCACTATAACAAGCACCGTTAGATGTCAGCAAACCATAAAATGCATCGCAGCTAGGGGAAAAAAATCGCTTTGTTTTTATTTTGTAAATTTTTAGAAGACCTTAATTTGTCATGTACGATTTTGGGGGGGGGGTCATGTCCCCTGTGACCCTAACTTCGGACTGCGCCTGGCTGTAGCTAACTTCAGAGGGACTAAGATACGTTGCACGTTGCCCGTACTATACTTTGACGGCCTCTTAATTTTTTAGTTAGTTTTTTTTCTGTGAATTTTATGCAAATAAAAAATTTCAGCCTACCGTGCTTGGATTGCAATGGCACCTGTACCGACAGCGATTGTGTGTGCGCAGACCAAGTGCAAAAATGCTACATCTTATATAAAGAACCGATCACTACCAGCACTGGGTAAGATTATTTGTACTTCAAGCTAGTGTCTGTCGGCTTAGTGATAGTTAGTACGGACTGCTTAGTAGATCTGTATCTTTATAACAGTTACTGCCACATAAATATAAATGCAACGTGTAACATAATACCCCTATAACCCCGGAAGCAGGATATTCTACAGGTCATGGCGAACAACTGTTATAAGACTTTTGAAATTTCGAAGATTTTCATTCATGAAATGCCTCTTCAACTTTCCTCCAAAATGAAACTAACATAACATGACGCAGCCCTATTTACAACTTTTTGATCTATAATAAAGAGCTCTACTACTCTTAAAACTTACGACTTGGTTCCTGCCATTCTTTTGTATGATATTTTTAACAAAATAATATGATAGCGCAGCTCCAGTGTAGTGCCAATAAAAATTTGTGAAACGATTTGAAATTAAAATTATTTAAACTGGTTTCAGGTTGGCCGGCTTGGAGATGTCATGGATACTGGGTGGTGCCATCGGCCTGCTGCTCATAGTGCTGATAACAGCCATCATACATCGCATGTGGAACCAGAACAAACGCCCCACCAAAACATTTGACGATGGTTAGTACAGGAACTCTCTATCGTCTGATCTCCGTTTTTTAAACCATTTTCTAATGGAACAAGCAGATCGCTGACTTGTTCATCTTTCATGAGAAGACCGGCAGCACATCGGCATTGTCCTGGTTTTGCAGGTGTCTGGATTGTATGCTCGCCTACTAGCTAAAGCATGAAAAAATATCAAGCATTTTACGTCACATTGTCTTAAAGAAATATTACATACAAGCTGGTGCCCGCGACTTCGTCTGCGCAGGATCAGTCACACAATATCTTTATAAATTGTAGCCTATGTGTTATTCTGACGTATAAGCTATATTATTGTAAAGTTTCATTAAAATCCATTCAGTAGTTTTTACGTGAAAGAGTAACAAACATCCATCCATCCATCCATACTTACAAACTTTCGCGTTTATAATATTAGTAGTATTATATTTGACTGGGACTTTGAATTTCAGGCGATGCCTACCGCAGCGGCAGTGTGGTACTATTCACTGCACCCGGCTCTCTCATCGCAAGCAAGCCCCCCGAGGGCACTGACCTCCAAGAGGACTACTACGAAGAGGTGGCCGACGAAGAGGACCTGAGAGTCAACGAGAAACTACTGAACTCTAGTATTGTAGTAGAAGATGAACGATTATAGTTAGGACAATGCGTGTACGACTAGCATTGAACTGATTTGTGGATTTGTCGTCAATTTGATTTCTAAATATGGAAACCAATACAATCGTTCGTATTGCGTTCTGAAAATGACGCGAGGCGTTGCTAGAAAAATATAGTTAACCCAGTTTCCAATGACGTCATTTAAAAAAGGGCATTGAAAAGAGGCTAAGCGAAAATAAATGCTTTTATGATAGAATCCCGAGTGGCAACAAATTGTCCTGTTAATAGAATCATTATTTTGGCAGAGGATTCACTTGTATTCTTTATTATGTAAAGGCATTAATTTAATAGAAAACAGACAGTGTTTTAAATAGTTTTGGGCGTCTAGTCGAAGCGACGGGTGACCTGAGGGCTGGTAGATCTAGCTCAGCGCGTTAGCATTGCCATTGTGGCAATGTAGCCATTGTCTTTAGGACGCCTAGAATTGGTATAGATTTTGATCAGTTGAACTATCTCTAGATTGCTTACAACGGTCTGCAGATAGCTCGGCTGTTTCAAGTGTATTTTGTAAATATTTGTGATTCAGAAGTCAAAAAAATGCTTAATATTTGGTATATTTAGCATACATTGACGTACTTGCTTTTGTGTTCGAGTTCAAATTGTTTCCAGTTTCTTCCAACAGTCAGTATCGTAGAAACTCCTTTGAATAAAACCAATTTAGCGTGAGCTTCTGTTTCTAGGAATCTCAATGGCAATACCGTTCAGATCGGTTTGGTTTATAAGATATCATTATTTTTTGGAATAGTTGCATATCTTGCTAAATTCAAACTCAGCGTTCCATCTTTTTTTTTGTTTTATTTCTTATGGCCTATTTCATATTTTTCTCAGTACAATTAGCTAACTTAGAGCTGATTTCACCATGCTCTGTTAGTTACTAATCAAGGATTAATAGGCCGTTAAATCTAACCTTAGCTGTGAAACGCGTACATTTTGACATATTAAAAGCCCTTTAATCCTTTGTTAATCTAACAGAGCATGGTGAAACCGGCCCTTATATTTTTGATTGCTAGTTAAAATAAGTATTTTTATGACATAGTATTACGAAATTACGTATATTTATTTAATTATAATAAGAAATCATTTTAAATTGTATTTTTAAAAGATTTAAAACGAATCCATCCTTCCAATAATGCGACTAGTGGTAACATGTAGTAAGTATCTGCGAATACTCTTGCGTTTTGAGAATCATTTCAAAACGTAATTAATTTAATTTGACATAATTGACTTTTATTTCGACGAGATACGATTCATTTTTAGTCCAATATTTTATGCCATATAGAACTCTGTGGACTGAAGTTTGTGTCTTACACAGTCTGTGTCTTATTAATGTCCAGCAACTTCTCGCTCGCATATTTAAACATTTTTAAAGATATAATTATAGTAAATTAGTAGCCAAGGGCTGTAAGGCATCAATTGCAGCCCGAGATATTTAGGCGCACGAGCGCAGCGAGGGCGCCTATAGTTCGAGGGTGCAATTGGTGCTTACACCCGAGCTAACTATTCTGCTTTACATCTCGATTGTGAGGCAAGTAGAAAAAAACCGGCATTACAAGAATAAACAATATTTAAAGTAAAAGTTTTCTATTCCTGCCTTTTTTCATTAAAAAGAATCAAGTAAAGAACTTTTTTTTTTTTTTCAAGATCGAAATTGAGCTGCGCCGTTTGATATTTAAAATTGATGACTATTATACTCACACGAAGACAAGGCTGAATAGCAAAGCGACCTCTTTGATCATTAGGCTGAATGCATGATGTCTATTGCCAGTATGATGGTTAGATGTACGCGAACTTTTTGAAAGAAAGAAGTGATTTTTTTAATTACTTACCGCCCTAGGGCTTTTCTAGCTACATTATTACCCTAGAGCGCTAATTAGTCACCTACAAGCCCCATTTGGAGGTAATAAGAAGCTGAGAGATGTAAAGTAAATTGTAAACTAACTTATTAATTTTCTGCTGCTCATAGTGCTGATAATAGCCATCATACATCGCATGTGGAACCAGAACAAACGCCCCACCAAAACATTTGACGATGGTTAGTACAGGAACGTTCTATTGTCGTCAGATTTCCGTTTTTTTTAAACCATTTGCTAATGAAACAAGCAGATCGCTGACTTGTTCACCTTTCATGAAAAGACCGGCAGCACATCGGCATTGTCCTGGTTTTGCAGGTGTCTGGATTGTATGCTCGCCTACCAGCTAAAGCATAAAAAAATATCAAGCATTTTACGTCACATTGTCTTATAGAAATATTACATACAAGCTGGTGCCTGCGACTTCGTCTGCGCAGGATTAGTCACACAATATCTTTATAAATTCATAACTGCCTTCAATAATTTTATATTTTTAAAAATGATGAAATATGAAAGTGAGAAGTCTGACTCTAAGTTTGTTTTTGAACAATGTCACTTTGTGAGATGATGTAAAAAACCGGCCAAGAGCGAGTCGGACTCGCGCACGCAGGGTTCAGTACCATTATCTATAAAAACGGCAAAAAGTCACGTTTGTTGTATGGGAGCCCCCTTAAACATTTATTTTATTCTGTTTTTTAGTATTTGTTGTTATAGCGGCAACAGAAATACATCATCTGTGAAAATTTCAACTGTCTAACTATTACGGTTCATGAGATACAGCCTGGTGACAGACGGACAGACAGATAGACAGACAGACGGACGGACAGCGGAGTCCCGTTTTACTCTTTGGGTAAGGAACCCTTATTTTGTAACTAAATTTAAATCGTTTGTTGGAGTTAGTAAGGTAAGGTAATAAGTACTTGGCTATTTTATATAAAAAAAATGATTTTCGCTCAATCTAACAGGAAGGAATTATAATATGTATAACAGAAGTTTCAAAACGTTAAGGAAAAACAGGTCTGATCAAAATATGTTATTTAAAACAACCCAAAATATTATACCTATTGGTCATACACAGTAATTTGATGGTGACCACATTTGCATACTGCCAACTTCGTTGAACTAAATATTTATAGATAAACTAATTTTATAAATAGGTAGGTATATCGTCCTCAAAGAATCTGGAGTTCGTACTTGGTACTAAGAGATCTGAAGGCATGTCTACCGTGCTAAAAAACAATAAAATTAATTTATGGATAATGGTACGGAACCCATCGTGCGCGAGCCCGACTCGCAATTGGCCATTTTTTTTTATTGTAGTCCTTACCTATTTATTATTGATCGAGTGAGCGAAGCGAACGAAGATTCTAGTTTCAACTTGGGCGATTTGGCATTTTATGTATGTATGTTTGTCTGGCCATAACTTTCGAACCGTTGATCCGATCTGCATGAAATTAGATAAGACGACAGCTTGTACTTGAGAAATTTACTGGTAAGTATATGAGTAAAATCGGATGAAGGGTTTTTAAGATATGGGGTTTTTTAAGGGAGCAAAAATAAAAAAAGTGACTTAAAAAAATCAAGTTAAATGTCATACGAAAGGGCTTTGTTTGGACATTCCAAAACAATTTTTACTTTTTTTCTGGGACGCTCGGTTTTTGAGATACAACAAAAAAGTTAAATTAAGATAACCAGCGACCCAAGAGCTCCCATCTCTAAGAGTTTCGTTGGCGTCAAGGTTTTTCTACTGGTCGGCCAATTACTTTGCTTTTTCTTATTTTTTTTCTTGAAATATATTAAGGAGGTACTCAGTTCTCATAAAATGGTGACAACGACCAGGTCTGATGATGGAGCCAAGGTCTGTTCAACGGAACTCTTCAATAAATAGGCCAATAGAGTTGAAACTTGGTTAACGTACCAAGTTAGCAGGCGGTAGTCAGAAAAAAGTCCAAACATAATGTCTGGACTTGCCTTTTACTACCACCTACTCAAAGTTTTGGTGCGTTCGTCGGGTCGCATCACGAGATCTCAGTTCGGGGCGAACTACTAGTAATAATTATATTATAATACCCAGACAGAGAACAAACATCTATGTTTATCACACAATTGTTTTTTCTGTGTGGGGATCGAACCTACTGCCTACGGCGTAGAAGGCAGAGCTACTACCAACTAAGCTGTGTGTGTAGGAATATGGGCAATGCTATGCGTAGGCCAAGCATCAATTTCTGCAAACGCTGTAATTTAAAAATGTTGAAAAATTACAATTTTAAGTATTTACAACAGTGTAGATTACATACTTAACAATTTCATGATTTGTTGTGGTGTGTTGTGGTATACTAAGAAAGAAAGAAACAGCTTTACCACTTTTATCCCCAGGCACGGTAGGTACCATTTGAGCTGTCAGAGCTGCGTAGTATGAAGTTTTTAATAATATAAGAGCTTGTCCTAGTGCGGGGACCATCTCTTGCAAGCATTTTTTCTCTTTGTTAAATAAATAAATTTACATCCCACACTAAGTGTGGTCGGAAAACAGATTTTCTTCGTCGTCTTTCTTTTATCGACATCATCTTGGTGCTATATTTTTTATACAACTAGCAGATGGAACAAGCAGATGGCCCACCTGATGTTAAGTGGTCACCATCACCTATAACAAAGCATTGCCTCGTAAGTCTCGCACGATAGGAACGTGCCCTACGATGCACTGCCCTGCGTCCATCAACTTGAGGCATACAGATGTTAAGCCTCATGTGCCTGTAATTACACCGGCAACCACACTCTTCAGACCGAAACACAGCGTTGCTGCTTGGCGGCAGAAAAAGGCGAGGTGGTAGTACTTCCACGGACGAGCCTTTTGATGTTATGGAGGAAAATTTGTGAGGTAGGCAAAATAAATACCTTATCGTAGGATATTTATATTTAGCCGGTGGGTAGGTATATCCAACGCTACAGGTACGCTACAGTATATTATAACCCAGTCATTTTAAACGAGGAAAGCTGCGTGAACGGTCTTTAAACTTATAATTAGATGGGAAAAGCTAAATACCTATTTGGAACATTATGGATTTAATTAAAGCCTTTGTGATATTGGTGAGTGTTAGTATTATATTAATAGTATTTATATTATTAGTTAACTCGTAGTTTTACCTTCGCAGCTTCGTAGGAATACATTGTGAGGAAGCCGGCTTGTCTTAGAACTAAAAAGTTCTAAAACTTGTTGACTTTTTTCAAATGCTCGATAGGAGCCTCTTTGAGGAGCACTTAAAATCCTTTCACCACATCGAAAGAACGGAGAACTGAAAGAAGAATACTCGTTGTTTTTATTTATCTTTTATTTTTTTATTTATCAAAACTAATCGGATGTCAAGTCACTCGTCACTCGAATTAGATAGAGATAGCAAGTGATCTGACATCCAATAAGTTTTGGTAGGGTTTTCAGAAACCGGTCGTATCAGTCTCGATATATATATATAGTAATCAACATCACTAAATAAAATAATATTGGTGGACTTTCCACTCAGCACGTCTAGCCCCAAACTTATCTTTTTCTACAAAATTTGCTGATGAAACAAGCAAATTGTATGCCGCAGCCCACCTGATGTTACGTGGTTACCATCACCTATAACAAAGCATTGAATCGTAAGTCGCGCTCGATAGGAACGTGCCCTACGATGCACTGCCCTGCGTCACAGATAAGAGAATACTAGTACCTGCGTCTATCAACTTGAGGCATACAGATGTTAAGTCTCATGTGCCTGGAATTTTACCCAGCAACCACACTCTTCAAACCGAAACACAGCAACGCTGCTTGGTAGCAGAAAAAGGTATGGTGGTGTTCCCCGGACGAGCCTTTCACAAAGAGCTCTACTACTCTTAGTTATTATAATACCCAGACAAAAAGAACAAACATCTATGTTAATAACACAAATGTTTGTTCTCGGTGGGAATCGAGCCCACAGCTTGAAAGGCAAATCAAAGTCAAAGTCAAAAGGTATTTATTTATTCAATAAAATCACAAGAATCACTTTGATCTACTACCAACTGTGCTATGAGGCTCGTAATGCTTCTTTGAGCTTATCGCATCATAAGTGTATTATAATTTTATTTTTTCTCGTGTAGGTACGTCGAAATATTGGTGCAAGCAAAGCAAAGAAATAAGCATGTTGGTTATCCTATAATCTAAAATAATAAAATTTCAGATAACATTGTACGGAACTGTAGCGGAGCTCACATGCGCGGACGGGTAAATATGTATTTATAATCACTACATAGTATAAAACAAAGTCGCTTCCTTCTGCCTGTCTGTCCCTATGCTTAGATCTTTAATACTACGCAACGGATTTTGTTGCGGTTTTTTTTAATAGATAGAGTAATTCAAGGGAAAGGTTTATATGTTAAATACATGCATAATATAGTAGAGAAACACTGATAACTTTAGAGGTTTCTAATGTGATGTCGTAAATAAACACATTTTTTTCGCTTACATTGAACCCTACAAGATAGATCAAAATAATGTACTACAGTATTGTATACCTAAAAAAGGTCTACCAAAAAGTCCACGATGGCATATGTCTATCTCTTAGGGATAACCCACAATAACCGTGTGAAGTTATTTTATCATGTAATAATTTATAATGTAATATTTAACACACGCGCAATGGGCGTTGCACTGCGTCCATCATGCTTAGAAGTAAAGGTGTTATTATCATACGTTATATTGAACTTATTAGAGGATCACTGGTGACCTAGTGGTAGCCTTCCGATTCTAAGATCGTGGGACCCGGTTTTCTGTTCAAAAAACATGTGTACCGCTGTACACATGTTTTTTGAACGGCGCACTTAAAATCACTAAGAAGAATCCAACAAAAAGAAGAAGAAGACTGAACTCATCAAAAATCGCAATCAATCAAGTTGTGTGCAATAGCATAGCACACAGTTCAGCAAATATCATCTACACAATATTATGCTTTCCTACCAAAAATATTGCTTTAATAGTTTTCGTACTTTTACAAACTTTTAGCGTGGGCAAGCGAGTACTTGGAAGGGTGTCAGGCTTGTATTTTTTTTGCCGTATCTTTCAAATTCAAATTATTTATTTTTAAGAAAAAAAGGAATATAGGTAATCATGGTATATCCAGGCGCGGATTCAGCCCTCAAAAAGGTTACGGTCACAGCCGCTCAAAAATCGGTCTAGTGCGAGTCGGAGTATGAATTCGCTTATGATCGATGTAGTGCATTCCTACAAAGGAGATGCTTATAAAATATATGAAGCCCCGACCAAGCATTTGTATAGTGTAGGTATAGTTCCACGTGGGCAAAGCCGTGGGGCGTACACTGTGTGAGACGTCACAAGTCTATTAGGGTTGTGGACATGCCCATCGAGCCCACAACGGTGGAACCGCGCTTGGGTATATCTACGTTGTATTACTAGAAACTACAGGCATGGTTTGGTGGTCTGAGTTTCGGACAAAAAATTCTGTTTCCCGATCTATATTAAATTATATTTATGCATCAGGTAATATTAATTTGATGCGAAGCGTGTGCTGTCTTTTGATTGCCTCTACTTATTTTTGTTATGCCTTCGCTTCACTATGATCGATTGGCACAACATTGGAGCTTTATTATGCTAGAGGTTGGCTCCGATCTGAGATCTCATTATATCCGCTTCAGTCTTACATTGATACCAAATATATTATAATATTAAATATTTGGCATCTGACTACCCCCTAATTAATCAACGTCAAAAAGTATTTACTCAGTTGAATCACAAGGGTCACTTAGAAACGCCCTAAAAATTGGTGAATCTAGGTGGAAGTTCCACGTGACCAATCGTAAAAAAACAGGCAACAAACTTAGGACTTCGTTCCTACAGTTATTTTGTAAGATTCTACTTGTGAAAACAAGTTTTAGCTCAATTGGCCTATTTATTAAAATTTCTTAATTTATAAAAAAAAAAAAAAAAAACATTGGTACTTTCTGAATAGTAACAAAACTATGATGTCAACGATACTCAGAGATGGAAACTTTTAGATCGTTGGATAGCAAAATTTTATTTTTTCGTTGTATCTTTTTGAATTTTCAAAAAGATCAATTTGATTAATTTTTTTTTATGTAATGTACGAACAAAGCCCTTTAATATGTCACATAATTTGATATATTTGTTTATTTTTGCCCCCTATATGAAACCCCATATCTTAATGGCCCGTTAACCGATTTAAGTCATATAAGTACAATTAATTTCTCAAGTACTTTTTTCTTCTTGTCGTGTCACTAGTTTCTCTCAAAACAGTGGGGTGAAAGGATTTTAAGTGCGCCTCTAAGAGGCTCCTTTCGAGCACTCAAGTACCTACAAGCTATCGACTTACTAAATTTCATGCAGATCCGGTCGCATCTAAACATCCATAAATGCCAAATTGCTCAAGTTGATCCTTCATATTCAATTAATTAAATAAATACTTATCTTTTGACTCTGAATTTAACTTTGAACCCTGAATTATAATTCTTAACCTTTAATTTATGTCACAACAATAACTTAGATTTGTTTGTTGCAGAAGTTCCGGTTCATCATGTAAAGCATCAACACCCGACTCTCCACATCCAGATTCCACGACTCCCACGACTCCGGATCCCACGACTCCGGATCCCACGACTCCACATCCAGATACTACGGATCCCACGACTCCACATCCAGATACTACGGATCCCACGACTCCACTTCCAGTGACTACGTCTACCGACTCATCAAATTCAAACGCCGAGCATCAAAGGTGAGTTCACAGCCACCTCACCACATGACTGATTATGGTATTCGAGAATGGCTTCATGCATGGTTTAATAAGGGTAACCTTATTTAAAATATTTGATTCCTTTATCACACATAACCAAACATTCTTAGTTTATTTTTATTTTTATGCATATTGTATAATTTAATTTAATTTGTATGTCTGTTCACACGCTCTTTATGTTTAACAAGCTGGTGCCCGCGACTTCGTCTGCACAGGATTAGTCATACAATATCTTTATAAAATGTATGTGTTATTCTGATGTTTAAGCTATATTATTGTAAAGTTCCATTAAAATCCATTCAGTACTTTTGTGAAAAAGTAACAAACATCAATCCATCCATCTAACCATCCATCTATACTTACAAACTTTCGCGTTTATAATACATATTAGTAGGATTCAATGGCGGGAACTTTGCTGGTTTCTGTAAAACTTAAAACTAAATTAATAATTATATTCATATCCCAAAAAAAAAATAAAAAAAAATAATGTTTAAGCTATTTTAAGTATTACAGAGAAGGTGGTCACAGCCACCATAAAATCGGACAAGTGCAAATACCTACTTTACACGGAAAATATGTACTTATTTGTTCCTAGTTTCTACCCCAAAAAACAACGAACGAAACAGCTTCACGACTGTCAAAGTCAAAATGTATTTGTTTAATAAAATCACAAGGATCACTTTGAAACGTCTTAAAGCTAGGTGACTCTAGGTGCCAGTTCCACGCGACCAAAGCCTAGAAGAACAGGCAACAAACTTACGGCTTGGTTCCTACCGTTCTTTTGTATGATCCTTTTACAATGTAATATAATACAATATTGAAGTTAAGTGAGGCGTAGGCATACAGAAAAAGGTAAACATAATCAAATTTATAAGACAGCACACTCCCCAGGCACGGTAGATCCCTTCAGATCTCTTTGTACCAACTCAAGATTCCCGTTTTTAGAATCTCCTTTATTGACGCCTCGTTGTATTTTTTTTAATCGAGTGTAACGAAGGATGGTAACGTAAACTAAATATGTCTTTTTGTTATTTATCCACAGAACACATTTACTTTTAGTTTGAAGTTAATCGCACTACGCGTTAAAAATCTCCCATACAAACTTTGAAACTTTGACAGTCGTTTGCACCCTTTGCAGAGGTAGTTTTGAAATATTACAAACGTGATTCAAAATTATTAATTGTGGAGTATATTTACTTCAAGTTTGAAGACAATGGCACCACGCGTTAAAAAACTCTCATACAAACTTTGTCATCTCTTTGCTTGACACATAAAAAAACTAAAAATGTCAGATGTTACCATCACCTATAACAATGCATTGCTTCGTAAGTCACGCACGATAGGAACGTGCCCTACGGTATACTGCCCTGTTTCCATCCACTTGATGTTTACACATGTTAAGCCTCATCTGCCTGTAATTTCACCGGCAACCACACTCTTTAAACCAAAACACGCAGCAACGCTGCTTAGCGGCAGAAAAAGGCATCGTGGTAGTACTTCCCCCGACGAGCCCTTCACAAAGAGCTCTACTACTTAAAAAAAAACTACTCCTACTCTTGTTACTGAATGTTTGTTATTGTGTTTATTTCAGACGTAAGGAGGGACCCCAAAGTATGAGCGCTGGCTTGGTGCTTCTGACCGTGGTAGGCGCACTCGCTGCGGGAGGTCTGGTCACGTGGGGCGGTGTGACCGCTTACACGAAATACACAACCAGGTCTTACAGTAAGATTCTGTTTGAGTAATTGCGTACAAACATAAAAAAGTATAAATCATAAATCATTTATTGTTTTTGAATCTAGGTAGGTTTGTAAAAAAACAGATATCACGGTTAGGCGTAGAACACTAGATCTTGCCATTTAGGCATACAAAATATATCCTTACAAACTAAGTTACAAAAATTTACATTTAATAATTCATAATAAAATGCAAATCAAATTTATATGGAAAAAGTCATAAAAATTTATTAGTTTTAATAATTCAGTCAGACTAAAATTTATTGATAAAAGGCGCTTTATTGATTATTGATGATTTTGATGTATTTTTAATTAATAAATAATAATAGATATAATAATATTGTTGTGTGGAAAGTCCATCCATATAATTTAGTTTTAAAAATCATACAGTTCATTTGAGAACTTCCTCCTTTTTTTGAAGTCAGTTAAAAACTTACCCACATACTATAAAATGGTGTTTTAATTTAATTAGTGATTTAAATTAGCGCTGTCTCTGATTGTCAATACGCATTCCTAAGAGAATGGCAATAGTTTAAGCATAGTTTATTGTTTTACAGATTTTTTGTAGTAAGTCCATTGATATTTACAGCGATGCCGCCATGCTAGAATGACGTCGAAATGGGAGGAAGGATCAGTGTGGAGTTTGGTTATTACAGCACAACTGGAACCAGGAGGAGCTTACTTGGATAGTTATACTTCATATGTATTTAACTATTGCGATTCACTGAACAGACATCATCATCCTGACGACACTGCTGGATAGGGGTCCCTATACATTTTCCAAGAAGAGCGATCTGAGCCCCTGTCAAATGAAAGTAATGTTTTATAATAGAAAATTATATGTATAGTAAACAGTTAGGCATCCAACTCACCCTGAGGTGCCGCTTAGTTCAACAATTTTTAGGCAAAATACTTTCTTTAGTCGAGCGGTAATTACGTTTGACAACTTGGTTGACATCACCGAACTAGATATTTTTGCTTCTAAAGCGCTGAAAATTAAGGATATCCTAACGAAGCGCTGCTGGTTTGATGAGTCTCCCCAGGCTCCCTGTTTCTTCTAAAGCAACTTTTATTATGTGATTTTTTTTTTTTCCCCTAGTTTTATTTTATTTAACAAATAAGCTCTTTTTAGTCTCAGTCTGTAAAAACGTTTGGGGCAATAGCTTTATATTGTTAATAACTACATAGACTATAAGTACTGTTTGTATTCCAAGAAATAAATAAATATTCTGTGGTAGAATTTAATGTGTTTTATATACGGCAGAATAAATCCTTCTGAAACTCAATATAACATAATCATAACAGGTTTCTTATGCAGATACCTGATACTACGAAGTATAATGTTAGACCTGTAAATAGAACCACGGTCGCATAAGTACCGTATTTTGTAGATGAGTTATTTAACTGTACCTCTCTGAGTTTTGTTTTTACTTTTTCGTAACGTCAGGCCTTTTTGTATTGAGACTCGTGAGTTTTCAGGATGCCCGATAGAGGCGCATTCAGTATTCAGTATATTTATTGCATTATTAATAAATAAATAAATAAATATTGGTGGACATTCCACACAGCACTATCTCGCCCCAAACTAAGCCAAAGCTTGTGATATGGGAACCGGATACTACTTATATACTTTTTGTTTGTAAATAAATACTTATATTAATATATAACACCCAGGCAGAGAACAAACATCAATGTTCATCACACAAATGTTTGTTCTCGGTGGGGATCGAACCCACGGCCTACGGCACAGAAGGCAGGGCATGTATGTATGTAGATTTAACATTGTCAGGCCTTACTAAGTATTTTGTGATTCAATACATAATGTATCCAGTAAGGGTGTTGCAATAGAGAGAAGCGGACCGATATTAAAAAAACATGCAATTTTTTTTTTAAACTTGAAGACATGCATCGTTTATATACTTTACCTAACTAGTAATTCATAGAGAGATGAGATGATGAGAGATGGATTGATAGATAGAGGTACTTAGTGGCGAATCTTCATACAAAACGGCCTGGCGTCGGAAAACGAAAAACGAACTCAGACTTTGGGTACTGGTGTGATGAAAGGCCGATGGTGCACCTTAACCACCTGGTAAGCGCAGTCATCAAGGGCAAGGTCGTGGGTTCAAATCCCACTCGAACTTTTAGGCTATCATAAAAAAAACTACAGAACTATTAAAAAATACTACGTAGTTTGTGTTAGTGAATATGTAAATATAATTATAGTTATGTATTATATAATGTAATAAAGTACAATAGTATGAATCATTTTAATTTGTGTGTATGTTATCATCATTTTCCTGCCCTTATCCCACGCTGCATGGGGTCGGCACAACAGGTTTTCTTCTTCCACTCTCCTCTATCATTCGTCATCTCGGTGCGGTTTAATTTGTGTGTATGTATTGTAGGTTAATATTTATTGAGTAGGTTTTTATGTTATAGTTGTGGTTTTTTAAAGGTTTTTCTCTTCTATTTTCTCATAGAGCACTACCACCCACTTCACATAACACAAAGGTTAACGGGAAAAAATACTAATTAGCATTAAGTTCGCCTATGTAATTTGTTTATGTGCAATAAAGTTTTTTCTTATTTATCTTATCTTAATCCGATGTATCCTTTAGTTTGGAACACGTGACTGAACTGGTGTAGTGGACTGCAACCTCAGCCCTTGGTTTTCCTGAAAGAAGCATTTGTGACAATTTTAAGGTCAATTTGACTGATCGTTTTTTAATTGATGTTGCCAGTATCAAGTGTTGGAAATACAGGGATACAAGGTAAAATAAATAAATAAATATTGGCGGACTTTCCACACAGCACTATCTAGCCCCAAACTAAGCCAATGCTTGTAATATGGAAACTAGATAGCTGATATAGTACAAAAATCCTTTTTTTTATAATATAATTTATAATAACACCCAGACAGAGAACAAACATCTATGCTCATCACACAAATGTTTGTTCTCGGTGGGGATCGAACCCACGGCCTACGGCGCAGAAGGCAGAGCTACTACCAACTGAGCTGTGAAGGCTGTCGCCTCAAGTAGGGTAGGGTGGTAGCCAGTGAACCACCAAAAGTTTAGAGAGCTGTAACTTTTTTCCTGTAAGACATTATAAGTTCCTTTTTGCTCTTGGCCAAGAAAATTTCAATCACTTTCAAAATGTAGTTGTGTTTTCAGCTTTTACCTGAAAGATACTTGACAATGAGACTTTTAAAAAAATATGGGAAATGGCTCATTGTGTACCCCTAGGGGTACACAGTGAACTGGGGGGCTGGTATTCAGTGAACCGTGAGGTACACAATGAACCTTTGTCTTACCATATCATGATTTAAGCCTAGAAGGATAACAAAACGGCAATTGGGTTCTTTAATAATTATTTATTAATCAAATGTTTAAAATTATCTTAAATGAGGACTTTGGTAATCAGTCTTAATAAATGAGGAAAAAAATTACAATAAAGTCAGCATGCATTGCACTTAAATTCTATTAGATACACATTACAACAATAAGAACACAATCATAATAATTAAGTAGGCAAAGTTAGGTAATTATTACCTGTACTAGGAACTATTCAACCTGTATAATATTTTCGCTCACGAAGAGTTATTTTTAAGACTTCGGTCTTAATTAATTAGCTTAAAAACAAAATCACGTTAAATAAAATTCGACATAAAAGTTAATAACATAACATTTTCAAATTATGATATTGCAATTTCCAAATCAACTTAAACCTAAACTTTTGTTTGATAGAGATCTATTGTCCCATAATTAATAGCGCAAATTCAGCTGTGACATATCAACGAAAAATTTATAGATAGTTTGTTGGCGAGCTGTGCTACCACTAATTTTAGGACGTGGTAGAATATATTTTATATCAGCTTTGTGAACGCCTGCTGTGTCTGGTTCCTTTGGAACCGAAAATAACTGCTTGGCTTTGCTTTTCAGTTTGAGATAAGACACGTAATAGTCACAGTCTTGGCTCTCCAGTTCTTCCAGAACTTCGCCAACGTAAAAGACGGTAGTTTTTTTTGATGCAAAAGCTACAATAACAAAATCTTTGGGGCGAGGATTGCGAGTCAAGGGCGGAAAATCATTGTTCAAAATGATCTCTTCATCTTCAGACTCATTTACGAACTCTTCTCCTCCAGAAGATGAGCCACTGCAGTTGAAAAATCCTTCTTCGTCCGATGATATTGACGTTTCCTGCTTTCGTTTCTTCTTGAATAAATCCTTTTTTACCACCTGCACAATTTTTTGGCTTGTCTTCTTTTTCTTCTTTTCAACTAATGCTTCTTTTTCTGGAGTGTCTGTGGCCACCATACTTTTTCCAGCTTTTCTTTTAAAATTGGTTTTTCGAGGTATTGCTTTCAATGGTGGTCGAAAAAGCTTCGGTGAAATAAAATTTTCTGTAGTTTTAGAAGTTCGGCCCACGCCGGAAGTGGATGGCATATTGAAATTCTCTAAATTTATTTCGCTGTCTGCGTCTCTACCAGGTGTTAAGTGGTATTCTTCAGTCATCGATACTATTGCAGCTGTCTGTGGTTGTGTGTTCTCTTCATTCCCGTCACTGATGCATAAAATTGATGGTGATTGACGATTCGTCTGAAGCAAAGATTCGTCTGTGGGTTCTTTAGCGTTATCTTCAGCATCTGCTTCATCAATATCTGGTGCACCTCTAGGCAGAAGTTCACCTTCGAGATCATGCATGTTGTCTTCAGCATCTGTGTCATCATCAACATCCGGTGCGGCTCTGTCTGTAACTTCGCTGGGCATTAAATCACTATCTGTGAAGATTTGATCATCAAACGGGAATATACCACACTTTTTGAAAGCATTAGTAATGTTGATTGGAGTCATGGCTCTCATATATGCTACACCAACGCATTCTGCGATATTATAGATAGTCAGGGGTGTTCCTGGATGGCGTGTTAACCACGAGTCTACAGCGGAATTATAGAAAGCCTTGAATGGACCATTTAGGCCAACATCCAAGGGCTGCATCCTAGCTGTGGTGTGAGGGTGAAGTGTGAGTACTGTCACTCCAGCAGCTTTTGCCAGATCGAGTGCTTCAATGGAAAGATGGCTTTCGTGATTATCTAATATCAGTAATGCAGGATTCTCCTTCGACGCAGAAGAATACTGGATGAAATGCTTCATCACTTCAATAAATAGATCAGCATTCATCCATCCACTCGGAGTAGCTAATCCTAATGTTCCTGAAGGTGCCCCATACAGCATATGTGGCTTAAAGTTTTTCCTTGGAAAAACCATCGCTGGTGGTAACGCCTGGCCTAATGCGTTTACGATGCAGCATGTGGTAACCAGTACTCCACGCTCGCCACTTGTAACCTGGCAGACGTTGCGTCCTTTGGCTGCAAGCACTTTACTTGGTCGCTGCACTGTAGTTGTAGCAGTTTCATCCAAATTAAATACTCTGCTCCCATTGGAAAATGATGGATGACGGCTTAGAACCTCTTTAAGGTTATTGAAGAACTTGGCAACGTTAACTCTATTGAACGCTGTTGCTCTAGCCAAGCTGCAAGCCTCTGGTTTCTTGACTGATAGTTCTGGGTGTCTTACACGGAAACCTCTTAACCAATCCTTGCCGGCCATATTTTCCCTCTTCCAGTTTTCGGGCATTGATATATTATTAATTGTTGCCATTTGGTAAGCGATACGTCTGCAGTCTTTAGATGTTACCCCATAAAACTTACTAGCACACTCAATTATATAATCATAGAGACTGTTTTCCTGCTCTTCGGTGAAGATTTTTTTTACATCGTAATGTGGCTCCAATCGTGCAGAAGGGTTTGAGATATACTTTAGGACGTATCTACGTAGCGTCGGATATGGAACCTCTGATTCTTTGGCAGCCTTTCTAAGGCTTAGTTTTCCTTGGATATGCAAGTCAATTCCTTTCTTTATTTCAGCTGTCGTGAGAGTGCCCTTCTTACGGTTAACTCTGCCCTTAGTATTTCGACCCATGCTGCAACATTTTATAAAATTTATATTATCACAAGTAAAGTGGTACCTTATGAATCAATGGTAGTACACAGTGAACCATGGTTCATTGAGTGCACCAAAAAAATGATTCACCGTGTACCATACCCCTTTTGAAATATTTAAAACTTTTCCACAGCTAACAGGAACACGATTTGGTTACAAAAATGAATCTAAACCGTGCCTGTTAAACTACTTTATAGATCAAAACAACGCAACAGATACTGGGATTATAAAAATTTGAGTAAAGAGAAAAATAAACTCACATTTTATTCTAACTTTTTGCGCGCGAAAACAGAAATCTCCTCTTAGCTCGCGCGTTCCGGGCGCTAGTCCGCCGACGACTGGAGGAGACAGGTTGGTGCGGGAGGGCGGTTCAAACATGTAATAGGCACGAGCTGGCAACGTCGCATTTAGGCTGTTGGCCCTGTGGTTCACTGAGTGCACTTGGTTCACTGGCTACCACCCTACCCTATCATTGTGGAGTCTCTACTTTTTCGGTGTTACTTTAACCTGTTTCTAAAAGAGTAGTATGTCTACGAGATTTAATATGACTGCCCTTACAGCTTAGTCGAAACTAGCTAAAACCTTCAGCGCTGCAGGTTGTGGGTTCGATCTCTGCCCAGAAAAATCTATAAAAAATATCTCTCTCTTGTCTTGTCACTAGTTTCTTTCGAAACAGTGTGATGAAAGGATTTTAAGTGCGCCTCAAGAGGCTCTGCACGAGCACTTGACACATGTTATAGAACTTTTTAGGTTCCGCGAGATGCTGGTTTCCTCACGATGTTTTCCTTCACCGTTTGAGAGTACTGGCATTGTGTACATATATTTTTGAAAAATAAACTCATTGGTGTACGACCGGTTTCGAATCCACGACCTTCGGATCGGATCGGAAGGCGGGGCCGCTACCACTATCTCAAAATGACATGACAAATTAGATCTATGAAAAGTAGTTACCTTGCTGCGGTATAAACTTGTTCGTCTTCAGTCTATTAAGAAGGTGTTTTCTTTCCAAGACTACTAGCATACAGATGATTACAAGCAACTCTATTATTATTATCGCTCCGTAGATCCAATGGTAACTGAAACATAAAAAAAAACATTTTCATCCATCCATCATCATCCATCCTTCTTACAATAATTACTATGAGTTTGTCAGCCTTCACAGCTCAGTTGGTAGTAGGTTCGATCCCCCACGAAAACAAAAAAATGTGTAATATACATAGATGCAAGTTATCTGTTTGGTTGTTATAATATATCGACCAAAATTATTCAAATGGAACCTGTTGTATGTATTTACAAAAAAACAGTATCTAGGCAAGTATAATATCAGCTATGCTACACTATATGCGCAGACCAAGCAAAGCTTCATAGTCATGCTACGCTATCAAGCTTTGCTTAGTTTGGCACTAGATAGAGCTGTGTGGAATGTCCAGTAATAATTATTTATTCACCGACAACAACTTACGTGAACTCGGAAGATATTTTATTCATACATAACATTGTATTATCATTCACAGATGTTACAGTGCCCATATTTACTTTATTTGTAAGACCCTCAGGTTGGACTTCTAGTCGTTTTTGAGTTACAGTAAATACTTTAGATTCATTCATCTCTTTCGTTTCGTTTTCCAAGCTTGTTTCATTGAATATTTTCCGACATGTTGCTTTCTCACACTTTTTGGTAGCATCGGAACAGTTGAAGCAATCACATTCATTACCATCGACGGTGGTGTAAACAGTCTCATACTGGTCCTCACATTTGCAGACGTTAGGAGCAATGCAAAGTCCATCGCAGTTGTTACATTCGGGCACGCATCTTGGTGCTTCGTTGTACCTCTCTTCTCCTTCTTGTAGAACCTTTGCCCGGTAGCCAGAATAGCATGCGCAGTCATTAGGCGCGACGCATGATCCGTCTCCACACGTCACGTCACAATGAGCAATGCACTCACCATCCTCATTCATGTACCATCCAGGATCACATACACATATCTCCGGAGCGACACAGGTTCCACTAGCGCAAACAGAGCAGTAAGGCTCGCATTTTCCATTGTCAGCTTTATACCCAGGATTACAGTCGCACTGATCGGTCCCTATGCATGTCCCATGCTCACATCCTGAACAGACTGGAAGACAGGATCCATGGTCTTCGCGCCAGCCGGGCTCACACTTGCATAGTCCTGGAGCGACGCAGCTACCTTGCACGCAAGATGAGCAAATCGGTTCGCAGCTTTCCAATACACGTCTATATCCAGGGTCACAATGGCATACGTCTGGCGCGACGCATGTTCCGTTCAGGCAGGTGCCATAGCACATGTCTGTTTCAATTGTGCCGTAATCGTCGTATACCTCCGACCGACTGCAGGTGGAGAGGCAATCAGGAGTGCTACACCCCTCGAGGCACAACGGGACGCATCTGTTTAAAATATCGTTGGGGTCTATAGTGTAGCCTGGCTCACAGGAGCATTGGTTGGGGTTTCTGCAGTAGCCATTTTCACACGGTGGACTGCAAGTGGGGACACATTTCAGGCTGAAATAGGAGAATATGTTGGCATTACTCAGTGGCGTAGCTAGGTGGACAAGGGCCCCGGTGCACAGAGAAAGAATCGGGCCCTCACCCCGTCTTTCCACATAGCTTGAACTTATATTGGCCTTTAAAATAAATTATTTCAAAAAAAGTGAGCTGGCTCATGGTTTTCTAGCTTCGGGAGCTGGCTGACCCTCTCTTTTCGAAGCTTAGGTTAGAGGACCCCCTGAGTTCCTGGCCCTGGTGCACTGCACCAGGCCTTACGATAGCTACGCCACTGGCATTACTAGTGAGTTTGGTAAACACATACCCATCGCCTTCATAGCTGTCGTCCTCAATATAACCTTCACAGCAAACACTGACTGTTTCATTCATAAATTTCTGTAAATTATATTAATCATTATTATCATCATCAGCAGTCTGAAGTCTCTTAGTCTAGTCCACTGCTAGACAAAGCCCTCCCTAATACATATCCAGGAGGAATGATTCTGAGCCTTCTCCATCTACCTCTCTCTCTCTCTTGTCGTGTCACTAGTTTCTTTCGAAACAGTGTCATGTCCATCTACCGACTTCCCGATCATTAATGTCATCGGTCCATCGGGCAGGATGATGTCCCATGCTTCGTCTTTCAATTCCTGGGCGCCATTGGAGAACCTTTATTCCCTAGCGGTAATACATTAATATAGATTATAAATGTATTTAAGTGTATGTAAATGAGCTTATGGTCGTACAAATTACAAATTATTCATTCACATAAGAAATAACATTACAGATATAAGTAAAGTAGATAGTAGTAAGTATATAAGTAAACAAGTATTTACATTGTGGATGATAGGTATAGGTATAGTATTAGCTAGTGTTATTACCGTGACTTGTCTTGTTCCAATATTGACAGCTTGCCTCGACTTGATGCACCAAATGAAACAGTCATCCGTTTCATACGCTTCGTAGTACGTGTACTGATATGTTTCAGGGACCTCTTTGAAAATACTGAAAATAAAAAATATATCAAACATGCTTATATAAATTGTAGAACTGTGTTTAGATCCTGTGTTTAGATCGTTTGCAGCGGTCTGCAGATATCTCAAATTATGTTTCATTTTGTATTTTGTGAATACATATCAATGTAATTTTCTTTTTATTAATTAATTTTTGGGACACTTTTGTAACTAAAGAATTTAAAGTACTTAATAACAACGTGTAAAATAAAATTATTTTGGGTTGTATAAAAAAAACTTATTTACCTGATTGTTTTATTGCAAACATTCGAAGCTACAAGCTTAGAAGCTATGAAAACTATAAACAATTCACAAAACATCGTGTTTATTCAGTAAGCAGCACTTGTTTCTAGTAAAGCAATAGTTAGGTCATCATCGTTTTAAATAACCAAAGGCTGGGCAGAAGGCACGTTCGTAAACTATTAAGATTGGGTTATCATACTCTTGATTTGAAGACTAGTGTAAACGTTGGTAATTTGCAATATCACAGGATTTTTCACTTTAAAGTTTATTTAATCTTTGGCGGAACTTAAAAACACTTAGGTACATTTTTACTTATCAAGATTTCATGGTCGCTCAGCGACTCAAAGCCCTTAAAATGTCAGAATAAAGTAAATAAGATTTTTACATTGCACCAAAGAAATTAGTCGTTAAGATCTAAAAAAAAAAGTGCTGATTGCTGCCTAACGCGAAAACAAAATAGTAATGGAAATCAAAACTATAATTATACGATTATTTCAAAGATATACTCGTATAAGCGAGCAGTGTATCCTAATGTGTATTCGTGGATACACATCAGGCCCGGAACCGTCAGGAATGTGACCTACTCGCACTTGTCCAAGGTTTACAAACAGAATAAGTCATAGTTACGGATGCGAGTTTGTCATGTCGTCTGTCTGCAATAAGAGATATCGCATGGAAACACCCGCGCAAATCGCGCTACGCTAACCATAAAATATGCTTTTTAATTCATTATAGCACTTAGAGAAACGTCCAAATAAGACAACAAGATATTTATTCGCCAAAATAAGTGCAACATAAATTAAAACTAGTGGTTCGCCCCGAACTGAGATCTCGAGATGCGACCCGACGAACGCACCAAAACTTTGAGTAGGTGGTAGTCAGAGTCTAAATATTATGTTTGGACTTTTTTCTGACTACCGCCTACTAACTTGGTATGGTAACCAAGTTTCAACTCTATTGGCCTATTTATTAAAGAGTTCCGTAGAACAGACCTTGGCTCCAACATCAGACCTGGTCCTTGTCACCATTTTATGAGAACTGAGTACCTCCTTAATTTATTTCAAGTTTATGAAACTCTTAGAGATGGGAGCTCTTGGATGGCTGGTTATCTTTATTTAACTTTTTTGTTGTATCTCAAAAACCGAGCGTCCCAGAAAAAAAGTAAAAATTGTTTTGGAATGTCCAAACAAAGCCCATATGAAATGACATGTAACTTGATTTTTATGTAACTTTTTTTATTTTTGCCCCAAAAAACCCAATATCTCAAAAACCCTTTATCTGATTTTATTCATATACTTACCAGTATTTT
This sequence comes from Chloroclysta siterata, assembly GCA_932294275.1. Classification (NCBI taxonomy): domain Eukaryota; kingdom Metazoa; phylum Arthropoda; class Insecta; order Lepidoptera; family Geometridae; genus Chloroclysta; species Chloroclysta siterata. The sequence goes on from OW028595.1 coordinate 9,836,762, forward strand.
TCTCAAGTACAAGCTATCGACTTATCAAATTTCATGCAGATCGGATCAACGGTTCTAAAGTTATGGCCAGACAGACAAACATACATACATAAAATGCCAAATTGACAAAGTTGGTATTCAGTTGAAATTCACTTTGAAAAGTCTTAAAATTAAGTGAATCTAGGTGCCAGTTCCACGCGCCTAGAAGAACATGCAACAAACTTTTGTAATTATTGTCACCCTACAAACTCGGGTCCATCCGATAATTTTAAATTATACCTATTATTAAATAGTACATTAAAATTGTCGCTGACATTTTAAATATTTGTCGCTGTCATCCGTGGCGTAGTTAATATTTTAAGACTTTTCAAATGGAATTGTATACTTTTTTATTATTTGTTTATTTATGTTGTTTTGTTCAGTGTCAAGTTAATGATGGAGTATGTTACCTAAAAGAGTAAGTACCTTAATTTTTTCAAGCAGTTGTGTCGGAGCTCTTTACAACGCGTAACATAATACCCCTCTAAGACCAAAGACCAAGTGATCAGACCAAGGACTGGAATACTTTGACGTGTTTGAATATATCGTTTTCGAAATTCCCATACAAAGGTAAAATTAATATTGTCTCAGAAATTTGCAACACCCCTGATACTGTTTACGTAAGTCAACACGTACAAACAGCTGTGAATAGGGCTGCCTCATGGTGGGTTTCGTTTCATATTGGAGGAACGTTTAAGAGGCATTACATGAATTTACTACGACATTTCAAAAGTCGTAAAACAAAAGATGTTCGCCATGACCTGTAAAATACCCTGCTTCCGGGGTTATAGGGGTATTATTCTACACGTTGTATATGTATATGTATATATTTACAAAAAAAAAAGTATATCAGTATTATGTCAACTATCTGGTTCCCTTATCACAAGCTTTACTTCGTTTGGGGCTAGATGGTGCTGTGTGGTAAGTGGGCTAATATTTATTTATTCTCTAAAGCAGTAGTCCACTCTAATTGATGATTATGATATTATTATTGCAATCACAAGATCTCCGAATATACAGGGTCCTCTGGGTCTGAAACTTTTTCAATATTGCGATTTTTACTGAGTTGTTTTGTATGAAAACACTTTTTGTTGTTTGTTCGGTGTAACACACACACATTTACAATTTTCATCTTAGCTATGGTCTACAATGGCCACTTATATTATTATTTTGTTTTCTATAATTATGTAAAGTGACTTTTCAAAGTGGCGCTCATAGAGAAATGAATTTCTAAAATTTAAAATGTCTTATCTACATTTTCTATTCTATTATATTCTCTTCCATTGGAATGTTGTTAAATTGCGGGTGTCTGAGGAGGGTACTCTAAGGAGAGTCCACACAGGCACGTCCACATATTATTTCACATCACCTTACTAGCTTTCTTACGATACATTTTATGTTATTGTTGAGACTATTGGTTTCTGAATGATTGGCTTCACAGAACGACCTAAACCAAAACGTTCAACTTACACCCGCGTTGGCATGTCAAATGTACCTACTACTAAATAGGCTCAGTGATTTTATATAAAAATCGCAATCAACCAAGTTGCTTGCAATAATTTTTCTTAAGTACGAAAACTAGAATAACATACTTTTTGGACTTACTTACTTGTTGGAACTAGGTTGCTTGCGATTATTGATAAATAAATTGAGTGATTTAATATCTTTCAAAATATTGAAATGTGCGAGGAGTACATTATCGGTAGTCTTAGTACATAACTGGCCATGCCGCCGCGGATGTAAGTTGAACGCGTCGGTGTGCCTAGCAACGGTTATCCAACATTTTTATCTAAGCGCGTTTCCGTGCTTCAAGCAGTATACATGTCGGATAGATTTATGCTAACAATTTATTTTACTTTTAGCAGAAATCACTATGTAAGTATCCACAACAATTATATCTACAACTATCAACCAAGTGACCTCGGAATCCACAGTGAGTATTTAATTTGGCAATCTGTAATACATTCGCCCATCACAAGCGTCAGCCGAATGAAGCGAAGCTCATTAACGAAGTGAGTGCGGATCCACTAAGTGAAACATCCCGTGACTTTTTTGTTTAGAGAGTCGTCACACTGTAGGTACTTATTACGATATAACGTAGTTTTTTTGGAAAAAACATTGTCATTATGAAAAGTCCGGTGAAGCCATAGAACTTAAAAAGTTGAAAACATGTGTCAAGTGCACCCGATATGGGGTGTATGTAGAGAGCTGCTGTGCACACACCATCCTCTATAATAAACAAAATATAATAATAAAAATAAAAAAGCCTGTTTAATTTGTATTCATAATCATTTGAGTTGTATTGTAAAATTTCAGAGACTACGAGTTTGCTGCCAGAACTATACAAGGGACGAAAAAATTCCATACAGGTATAAACAATATCATCGTTATTTTTGTTTGTGACTTCTTTAAAAAGGATAATGGATAGATGGAGATATAATAACATTATATCTTATACTTTTTTTAAACATACCCATTATTATTTACTAATTTTTTTTAATATCTTTGCTGTGCAGATTTATTTGCAAACCCATCTGCCAGCCAGCATGCACTAACGGCATATGTGTCAAACCGGGGGTCTGTAATTGTAACTTGGGGTTCGAACCAGACCCTGAGAATGACCGCAACTGCTTGCCATCTTGTACCAACGGCTGTCCCAACGGAAAATGCGTCGATCCTGATGTCTGTAGCTGTAACCATGGGTATGAGATGGTCAATGGCGACTGTGAGCCGGTGTGCACGGAGCCTTGTCGCAACGGGATCTGCATTACGCCAGAGAACTGCATGTGTTATGTCGGATACAGGTATACTATCAATTACTGGCCATCACGTTTTTATTTTTAGTATATTTGATCTCGATAATTTAATATTTGTTAATAGTTTTAACTTAACTATTATAACGCATTCATCGCGGTCCGTCCTAATCGCTGGCCATCACCGGCCATCACCGGCTATCACCGGCCATGGTGATGGCCAGTAATGGCCGTATCGTTTGCGGGGTAGAATTCATGTGATTCTACTTCGCAAAACGATAAACGAAGGCTAAGGCGAAGATTATCGCAAAATTTGAAAGATATAAAACAACTGAACTTCAGGCGATGACAACTGCTAATGTACCTCTCGCTCGCACATTTCAACATTTTGAAAGATCTGCATTTATTTATGTGCACACACACATTGCACATAGTTAATGAAAATATCATTTTGATCCAAACAAGATAAAGTTAAATAAACCGTTTACTCCCACCTGTTCTGTTGAGTAGTTCTGTTGGCAGAACTACTGGGAATGAATTCCCAGTAGTTCTGTTCACAAACCTTGTGATTCAAAACAACTTCTTCACCATAGGAAAAGTCTTTGACAGCTGTCAAAATGACACTTACTGTCAGATGTGACATAAACTGTCACAAATGCAAGATAAACATTGGAAAACTCAAAAAGAAGAATGTCAACCTGACATGTCAAATTTAAAACGGCCTTCCTTGGAAACTACTCGTACATCGGACAGAAACTGTCAGTTTGACAGCTGTCATCGAAAATGTAGATTTTGTTTTTTCCTTTCATTTGAGTTACGCATTGAAAGTCTAGCACGAGAAGTTTCCGAGATATGACCGTTTTAGTTATGACATCTTCTGTCAATTCAATATTCATTGACAATTTTGGTTATAACAGTCTGATTTCCGTGATTATCTTGGATTTGTGACAGTTTCTGTCACATCTGACAGTAAGTGTAAATTTGACAACTGTCAGTCTTTCTGCACTTCTACTCTGTAAAGTTGTTTGCGAATAGTAAATTTGAAAAAAAAAAAAACTGATATATGACACTTACAGACAGAACTACACAACAGAAAAGGTGGGAATAGTTGAGATTGAAGCCAGGTGTAAAGCATAGTCTTTAAAGTCACAGAACTAATGGGAAAAAAAAAACCAGTAGTTCTGTCAACAGAACTACTCAACAGAACAGGTGGGAGTAAACGAAATAAAACGAAATAAAGTGATTTTATATCTTTCATAATGTTGAAATTCGCGAGAGAGAAATACTTTGACGGGTGTCTGCGCCTGAATATGAATAATCAATGAGACACCTAATGTAATAAAACCTATAGATAATTGACGCTATAAATAACATACCTAGTCCTACAGAGGTAGAGCTTGAGGGCTTAGTGCCCCATACTTATAAAACTAGCCTTGTCTTTATTTTTTATTAAGTATTAGTAAGAGATGGCGATATGCGTTGCTTTCTTGGAGGAATTGTATGAGTTTAAAGGATTTTTCATCTACAGAATATCGGAGAAGTATACATGCGAGCCGTATTGCTCCACCGGGTGCAATGAAGGCAGAATTTGTGTAGCCCCCGATACCTGTACCTGCAAAATTGGCTGGCGGCCAGACGGACCAAGAACTTGCCAGCCAATATGCTCACCATCTTGCTTTAACGGCCACTGTGTGGCTTTCAACACGTGCCGGTGTAATGATGGGTTCGAAGTAAGCTCAAGTAAGTAATAATTATTGCCAGTAGAATCACAAGTTGTCTTTCGTTCTTGTCAAATCTGGCTCAAGGCTGCCTGACAGAGATAGGAGATAGAAGAAAGATTAGGGGTTGAATTTTGGAAAACGCTGAAATACGTAACTCATTATTTTTGCTGCACTCAATCCTTACGAAATTTCATGCAAGTATGTTCAAGGAATAAAAAGTTTCATACAAACTTTTAACCTCTATTTCACCATCTTGGGGGTTAAATTTTTAAAAATCCTTCCTTAGTGGATGCCTACGCCATAAGAGGAATACGTGTGCGAAATTTAAATTTTCTAGCCCTAAGGATTTGGCCTGTGCGTTTATACATCAGTCAATCACTTTTGTCATTTATATCAGCAAATAAACTGAGGGAACAAGCAGATTAGCCGAAGCATTGCCTCGAAATTCACAAACGATAAGAACATGCCCTACGATGCACTGCCCTGCGATTATCAACTAGAGACATAAAATATGTTAAGCCTCATGTGCCTGTATTTCACCGGCACCCACACCCACACCCTTTAAACCGAAACACAGCAACACCACTTGATGGCAGAAATAGGCATGGTGCTAGTACCCTGACGAGCCCTTTACACCTTTTTACCTACTGCTGAAATAATTGATAAGAGCTTACATTGTTTTCAGCCTTTGGTTATTCAGTGTGTTTGCCGCGCTCAACCACAAGTACAGAGAATACTGCAGGTACTAGTTGGGACGTATTCGACTCTATGCAAGAGGGCACAACATTTTCCAGCTCAACTCAGGAAGATACATCGTTTTTCGAACCAGAATCTACCAAAGCAACGGCTTCGTCAGAAAATGGCCCACACTTCATATCAAGTTCGACTGAAGAAAACACGGAGACTGCATTTGATAAGACAAATAATGATTTCACATCCACTGAAACCCCAGTGACCAAAAAAGAGTAAGCACTTTTAGTACATACATATAACCTGTGGGCTCGACATACGCAGAAGACCTACCTACAGCGTCTTACGGGTCCAGTACAACAACGGTTTCAGGTTGCTGTTGGGGCTGCCGCGGTTCTGCAGCGCATCAGGCATATTCGCGGACGCACGAATTGACGACTTTCACGCGATCATGCGCAACAGAACCGCGTCGCTGATGAGTCGCATCCGCGGCAGCACCAATACCATGCTGGCCGTTGTTGCTGATCGGTTGGATTCAGGCTTCTTCAGTTACTGGGTTAATAAACTGCTATCTATTGCTCAGTTAGTGACCCAGTAGGTGACAATATCTGTTTGAAGCCTGAATCGAACATATCAATAAATTTTATTTGTCTCTTATCTACACTAATCTACATCTACACTATCTACACTAATATTATAAAGAGGTAAACTTTGTATTTTTGTATTTTTGTATTTTTGTATGTAACGAATAGGCTCAAAAACTACTGGTCCGATTTCAAAAATTCTTTCACCATTAGAATGCTACATTATCCCTGAGTAACATAGGCTATATTATATTTTCAAAAAAATCAGGGATCCTTACTAAAACTTCAATAATGTAACCCAAGGTGGAAAACAAAAAACCTTACATCGCGTGCGCTGCGAAAACTATTGAAGATAGAACAAAATAATGTACTACGATTTTGTAGAACACGTTATCATCTACAAAAAATGTCGCGACAGCATATGTCTAACTATTATAGTTATGTCACAATAAGTGTTCTTTTATTATAAAAATTAATTGAAATGCCTCCGCTAGAAAAGGGTCTTTATTTGTACCTTGGTATTAATCCTTATCCAAATAAATCATTTCAATACCTATAGATTACTTCTTAAATTTTTCAAATCGGACATTCCATTCAAAAGATATGACGAAATTAAAAATGTTTACGGGTCCACGGGTCATGCGCGGGGTGCGATTTCACTCAATCAAGGAGAAGCGCGTGCAAATGTATGAAATAAGTAGACGCGAGGCTCGAACCCACGGTCTAAGTTTATCCTAAAATGTTCAAAAAATTTATGACCACCCATGCGAAGCTGGGACAGGCCGCTAGTTTTGTATAAATTAGCATTCGTTCTTTAAGGTTCTATTTCAGTGTGGTACTAACAAATTGGATTATTTTGATCTGAAATAAATGAAATGAATTGAATTGATGAATGAATTGAATATACCGTATATCGTATCCTGGAGCCACCTGTAGTTGTCGTGCATGGCTTGAAGCTATTGGAGCCTAAAAAGGAGACCGGCTTCAAGTCATCCGAGTACTCCGAATGGCAGCCAAGCATATAGACGTATTCTTCTCTCCGGACTACTGGACAGCGGGAGTAGTCTCCCGAACCGAAGGTATAGGGCATTCCCTATACCTTCGGTACAAGGAAGGATTTCTTCCACCCATTCTTTCATCTTTATGAACCGCATAAAAAAATATCTGCCCTGAGATGTAAATAACTTTTTTTTACGAAGATAACTAAAGAAGGTAGTCAGAAGCATGTCTATACTTTTATTAGTTTATAGTGTTTACCTAGACTTAAGGAAATCATATTTTTTTATAAAATATAAAAAATTTGTGGGTTCAAATCCCACATAATTTTTGGAATATTTTAATACCTCTTTATATCCATAATATATTTTTTTTTCAGCACTCAGGACAGGATATGGATTTATATAGTTTTGTGCGTGGTTCTTGTTCTCGTGGTCACACTGGTGCTAGCGGCTATCGTTTGCAGAAGACAGTTACTTACCTGCATCAAGGGAGGCAGCTATGGTGTAGAAGGTACATCATAATAATAATATTAGCCTTTATTCGGAATTAATACAGTATTTCTTAATACTAACTAGATCTTACACTAACGGCCGGTTTCTGAAAGCTCGATTAAAACTAATCGGATGTCAAGTCACTCGCTATTTCAGTTATTACATCGAATTAGATAGAGATAGCAAGTGACTTGACATCCGATTAGTTTTGATCGGGCTTTCAGAAACCGACCGTATGTCTTCCATCTCCTTCGTTTGCACTAGTTTGGCATCTTCCAAATTCTTCCATTTGTTTCTATCCCTAGCAGCAATAGCTTAAAAATCGTCTTCCCACCTTTTAAATGGTGTATAATGGGTGCAGGTGATGCAGGTACTGAAGATATTCAGTGTTTTATTTTAAAACAACCGAAATAGGTGAAAATCTTTCGAATGTGTTAGGTATAACATGGAGACTTGGTGAGTTGGAGTCAGTCAGTTATCTCAGTCTCAAACTAAATTAATATATTTTTTTATTAGCATAATAAGTTGATGGACGCAGGGTAGTGCATCGTAGGGCACGTTTCTATCTTGCGTGACTTACGAGGTAATGCGTCCATCAACTTGAGGACTTAAGGCTTAACATCTGTAAGCCTTAAGCCAGAGTTTAATGATTATCTCTAATACTATAAGAATCAAAGTCCTGACTGACTGACTGACTGACTGACTGACATATAGACAACGCACAGCCTAAACCGCTGGTCCTAGAGACTTGAAATTTGTGGAGTACATAGGTCTTATGGCGTAGAGGTGCACTAAGAAGGGATTTTTGGAAATTCAACCCCTAAGGGTGTAAAAAGGGATGAAAACGTTTGTATGAAAAATTGTATTCCTTGAACCTACAAACTTGAAACTTGGAGTACATATACTTCAAGGCAAAAAAATAGGAAAGACATTTTTAGTTTTTTAAAACTACCCTTAATAAGTGTGCAAAGGGATGTAAAAGTTTGTATGGGAGTTTTTTGACCGGTGGTTCTAGAGACTTGAAATTTAAAGAGTACATAGGTCTTATGGCGTAAAGATTTACTTAGAAGGGATTTTTGGAAATTCAACCCCTAAGGGTGTAAAAAGGGTTAAAGGTTAAACGTTGGTATGAAAAATTGTATTCCTTGAATCTACAAACTTGAAACTTGGAGTAGATGTACTCCAAGGCTAAAAATTAGGAAAAGCATTTTTAGTTTTTTAAAACTACCCTTAATACGTGTGCAAAGGGATGTAAAAGTTTGTATGGGAGTTTTTTGACCGCTGGTTCTAGAGACTTGAAATTTAAAGAGTACATAGATCTTATGGCGTAGAGGTGTACAAAGAAGGGATTTTTGGAAATTCAACCCCTAAGGGTGTAAAAAGGGTTAACGTTGGTATGAAAAATTGTATTCCTTGAATCTACAAACTTGAAACTTGGAGTAGATGTACTCCAAGGCTAAAAATTAGGAAAAGCATTTTTAGTTTTTTAAAACTACCCTTAATACGTGTGCAAAGGGATGTCAAAGTTTGTATGGAAGTTTTTTAACGCGTGGTGTGATTGACTTTAAACTTGGGGTAAATAAACCCCAAAATAAATAATTTAGAATCACGTTTTCAATATTTGAAAATTACCCCTGAAAAAGGTGCAATAGGCGGCTCACGGCTCACCACTTTAACGCGTGCGAAGCCGCGAGAAGCTTCTAGTACAAAAATATGTGAGGAAACAAGTTTGCTGCCTATTTTTCAAGCCTTGATTGCATAGAACAACATCATTGTGATTCAATTGAATAAATTATTTTAAAGAGTAGTACAGCTTTTTGTGAAGGGCTCGTCCGGGGAAGTACTACCAACCACGCCTTTACTGCCCTCAAGCAGCGTTGCTGTGTTTCGGGTTGAGGGGTGTGGTTGCCGGTTTAATTACAGGTACATGTGGCTTAAAATCTGTATGCCTCAAGTTGATGGACGCAGGGCTGTGCATCGTAGGGCACGTTCCTATCGTGTGTGACTTACGAGGCAATGCTTTGTTGTAGGTGATGGTTACCACTTAACATCAGGTGGGCCATCTGCTTGCTTCATCAGCTAATAGTATAACATTTTTTTTTACAGAACACACTACAGAAATAAAATATTTTTCAATTCTATTTCTTATTTTGTTTCAGACCAACGACGTTCTAAATGCAATCAAGATTCATACAACGTGACATTTTCATCAATTAAATAATTGCAAGAAAATTAACGAGCGGTTTCTGAAAGGTCGATCAAAACGAATCGGGTGTCAAGTCACTCGCTATTTCAGCTATAACATCGAATTAGATAGAGATAGAATATAATAGAATATAAATTTATTATATTATATAAATTTATAAGATAGCAAGTGACATAACATGCGATTAGTTGAAACCGGCCGTAAGTGTTCCAAAGAGTGACAGCAGGTACTTTATAATATTAATTATTAATCAAATAATAATTTATTTAATAATATGGTATTGTATTGATTTTAATCTGAAATAAATGAATAATAATAATTTATACCACAAATACCTTCGAACCTACCTAAAAAAAGTTAGGAAATGGATATTTTATACTAGCCAAACTTATTAAAAAATAAAAGTATACTATTTTACTTAACCTTGAACAGAAATAATATAGTAGACTGGTCTTTTCTTAAAAACCTAACCTCGTTATATTGAAATGCCAAGAATTCTTTTGAACCCTTCAAATTTGGTAGCTGGTGTATTAAGAATATGTTTCAACAGTATTTCAGTGCCAGTATTCTTAAGCTGTGAAGGAATAACATCGTGAGGAAACCGGCATGTCGAACCTAATTAGTTCTAAAACATGATCCTTTCACCACACTGAAAAAAACTAGTGACACGACAATAAGAAGAACAGTGTTTCAATTAGGGTTATCAAAGTATATTTTTATTTAAAAATGATAGTTTCTATTATGTGGATACCTATATTAGTGATCTCTTCATGCGTTTAATGCACCGACGACTGCCTCCTTTCACACCCTGTTCTTTCCGGTAGCCCATATTGCAGATGCAGAAATTGGGGGCTGAACACACGCCGTTTTCACACCCCCCAGCGCAGTGGGGACGACACCTGAAAAATATAAGTAGGTAAGTTTGTATAGACTCTCTTGTCATGCCACTGGTTTCTTTCGAAACAGTGTGGTGAAAGGATTTTAAGTGCGCCTCAAAAGGCTCCTTTCGAGCACTTGACACATGTTAAAGATTTTTTTAGGTTCTACGAAATGCCGGTTTCCTCACCATGTTTTCCTTCACCGTTTGAGAGTACTGGCATTGTGCACATACATTTTTGAACAGAAAAACTCATTGGTGCACTACCGGTTTCGAACCCATGACCTTAGGATCGGAAGGCGGGGCCGCTACCAGTAGACCACCAGTGCATAGACTGATGACAGACTTCTTCTTATTCTTGTCGTGTCACTTGTCTTGTTTCCTTCGAAACAGTGTGGTGAAAGGATTTTAAGTGCGCCTCAAAGAAGCTCCTTTCAAACACTTGACCGGTAATAACGGAATCGGGAAAGCCGAAGACCGGGCCTGAATCTTAGAAATAGGCTCGCAAACATACTCAAAAGTGCTGGTGTCCTGGTATTGATTATATCTCATCGTAGGTGACTTGTACGTACCTGGTCCCACTAGGATCTGTGGTATCTAGCTCATAGCCAGAATTACAAGAGCAGCGGTTCCCTTCCACACAGTAGCCGTTGATACAAGGTTGGGAACAACGAGGCACCCGATCTTCATCTTCAGTTTGGTAGTTGGGGTAAACATATTGATTCGTAGGGTTGTCAGGTTGGTACTGATTTGAATGGTTCGAACCATCAGGGTAGCCCTGGCTCGGGTATTGTCCTGGTTGACCACTCTGATTGTAAGGATACTGTCCTTGTTGGCCACTGGGGTTGTAAGAGTTATGTCCTTGTTGACCACTTGGGTTGTTATTGTTAGGATACTGTCCCGGCTGGCCAGTGGGGTTGTTAGGATACAGTCCTGGTTGGCCACTTGGATTATTAGGATACTGTCCAGGTTGGCCATTTGGGTAGTTATGATATTGTCCTGGTTGTCCACTAGGGTTATAAGGATTATGTCCTGGTTGACCACTTGAGTAGTCATTGTTAGGATATTGTCCTGGTCCATTAGGGCTGTAAGGGTTATGCCCTGGTTGGCCACTGGGGTTGTTAGGGTACTGTCCTGGTTGTCCAGTAGGGTTGTAAGGGTATTGTCCTGGTTGACTACTCGGGTTATTTGGCTGGTAAGATCCGTATGGATTTGATTGATTGCTCGGATAACCATTGGGCGTATTAGGGTAGTTTAATGTGTAATTGATTGGATTGTAAGGGTTATGAGGATCTGGTTGATTCGGTTTTACTTGTGAATCAGAGGTGAAATTGTAACCCGGTCTTTGGATAGTTGGGTAGTAAGAATTGATAGGTTGGCCATTGGGGTTGGACGGTTGATACGGGTAGTAATTTGCAGGGGTGGTGGTACTGGGGTTACTACAGACATTTGGGGCTATGCATTGGCCATTAAGTCCGCAGTCCCTGAAAAAAAATATCGTTTTAAAATGTAGTTGATTTCGTTTTACTTAAGGGATTCCATCTCCGTTAGAGTAGGTGCCTTAAAAACGATTTGCTCAGCTATTTGCATTTCTTTATATAGCATGTGCATTTCTTTATGCAAGATGGAGATCATCATCATCATTAATCTATGTAAGTCTACTGCTGGTCTCTTTCAAGACGCTACTGGGCCCTGTCTTAAATTTTTCATCCAAGGTGTTGGCAAATAAATATACTTACTGAGTACATAGCGGTTCGCAATCTCCAGAATGTTTCTGCTTATATCCTGACTTGCAGCGGCATTCGTTAGGAGCTATGCAGTCTCCATTCTTGCAGCTACGTGTACAAATTGGCCGACAAGCACCAGCTGGAGTGGACTCGTAACCTGTCTTACAGGTACACGTATTTGGGGCTGTGCAGTTTCCGAAACCTGGAATTATATAGGGTTTTGTATAAATAGCCTACTATTGCCATCTCTTACTAATAGATGATGACAGATAATGACAGGACTAGTATTAAATGTTTTTTGGTTGTGAACCACTGTCGATATGCGATTGATTGCATTGAAATTTCCTAAAGTCGGCACTCCGCTACTTACAAACAGTCACGTCCATTTAGCTAGTAGTTAGTTAGTGCAGTATACTGCAGTATTTAGTTAGTATTCTGTAAGTATCAATATATTGTATCTTTACTTCATCAATCCTTAGCGATGCTTTCATCCAAATATGCAAATAAAATATATATACCTGTTCCACCACAGTTTTCTTGACAGGTCGGCAAGCAGTATTTGCTGTCTCTATCTAGTCTGAATCCATCTTTGCAGATGCACTCTCCTCCAGCGCATCGACCATTCTGGCATCCTGTAACAAAAGAGCATAAAAGCATTTGTAAAAAGCCCCTTCTTTCTTTCTTTAAGACAGTCTGTTAGACTGGATCTACTCATCACAAGAGATATTTGCAAATACCATCTGCTTTTTTCATCAGGTAGATATATCAAAAAGTCGTAGAAAAATAGGTGTGGTGAGAAAGCGTTGTAAAATGAAAAAAGATGGAGAGAGTAGGAAGGGAAATGCCAAAATAATTTAGTCATGTAGATGGAAATGGACTAGAGAACAGTGACAATCACTTACAAAGCAGGCAAGTGTGATTAGGAATGTTGGTAAAATGCCTTGCTGCCCTAAATAAACAAACCTGTATAATTTGTTTAATCCAAAAACTGTATAAACTGCATAAGCCTGATTGTATATGTTGTGTGTTCTTGTGGCAAACAAAATGGTTGTCTATGGCTATATCTATGAAAGTAATAAATTAATGAAAAATTATTTACTGTAGACCTTAAAAACTAACGAAATAGGAAACAAATTATAACAATTAAAGATATTTGCAACGGGGCGGACTTATCGCTAAAAAGCAATCTCTTCCAATTAATCTTTGAATGGAGAGGAACCTAAAATAAGGTGGTTGGCTTGTAATACCTATGGGGTAATGTGAGTAATGTAAATACCTATGGGGCAAGTGGGGATGCAGAAGCCAGCAACATTCTTCACGTGATCAGGGAAGCAGGTGCATGTCTCGGGGGCACTGCAGAGGCCGTTGACGCACTCCTCGGCGCACACAGGGTCGCATAACCGGTAGTTGTGGATGTTGCGGATGTAACCGTTGCAGCAAGAGCGGATACGACTGAGATCAGGGCGAGACTGGAAGAAAAATAAATGAAATCAAGGCAAAGCTTAATTTGTGTTTACCTATAGGGTAAACTATGTTTGGTAAGCCAAACAAGTTAACTCAAAAAAAGATAAAAAGAAAAGGGTAACGATAAAAATTAAAATGGATGTCGGAAGATAAGATAAAGTCATAGAATGGTGAGAAAGATATTCTTAAAGACTTAAAGATTAAACGACATTGTTGTGAGTGGTTGTAAATGGTAAATGAGTGTCGTTAGTGACTGAAAAACGATCATAATACTCAGTATTGGTTGAAAACGGGCAATAATGAGGTAGGTCTAGAGGGTAAGAAGGAGAGAACTGAACCGATTCAGAAAACTCGATAATCAGCTAGCTAGACTACCCCTGTACATAGTTCGGAATGCCACTGGGTTCAAGAGTCAGAACATTTACATGAGTATTAAAAACTTACCCCATTCCCAGCAGGTACTTGTGAAGGATTCCTGACCAAACTGGACGTTCTGAAAAGGAATAAAATAGTACTGTAATCTTTTTTGGCATATAAATAAAGCACATGTTCTACATTGTAATGATCGCTGAAGGTAAAACGTACTACGGTGTAGCACGTTCACCTAGAAAATAAAATAAAATGCTTGGCTGTCCCCTATGCCCTACCAACTGTACAAGTGATGACCATATAAACCACTTATAACTTAATAAACGACGAAGATTGGACTTCTTCAGGCTGATAATAATGATGCTATTTATTTATTTTATTTATTTAATTTATTTAATTAGAACGGTACACAGACCAATTACACTAACTAATTAATTACAAGAATACAACTAAAAATTAAAATATAAAACAAATTATTTCAGTCCAGTTAGTTCAAATTTAAATTAAAATACAATAGTTCAGTCAAGCTTACAAATAGTGTCAGATGAAGTTATTAAAATATAATCAAAAAAAAAAAAAACCTAAATTAAAAATTAAATAATATTCTATATAATATGAAATTATTAAATTTGTCAACATGTCAATTAAATTTAATTATCCTATTTCACAAAACCTTAAACATTCTAACATAATTTTTTTCCAGTCATCTGCAAATATATCGCAGTGCGGGTTGCTTTTCAGTAGCTTATTGAGAGCGGTGAGGGTTCTGGGTATTGGGGAGTTCGCGCGCGCAACCGTACGACTAGAGGGCTCAGCAAATAGCCTGTGTCTTCTCGCCCGAAAGTAGTTGTTGGGAACAAAGAGTAGAAGTGACTCACTAAGCAGATCAGGCGCATCGACTATTCCGCGGAAAACTTTACACACAATTGCAATCTGATCCACTGCTCTTCGGACCTGGAGAGAGTTATAGCCAAGGCACCCCAGGAGAAACTGCGTAGGGTACATGTAGGGATAGTACCCATACTTGTGCTTGTATAGGAACCTTAAAAAAGCTTTCTGAATTTTTTCTAGAAGTAGGGCATATGTACCTTCATGTGGGCTCCAAACACAAGAACTCGATTCAAGCTTGCTACGAATCAGAGTGTTGAACAAGAGTGGGAGAACGTGCTCACTCTGGAAATCCCGAGCATTTCTCAAAACGAAACCAAGTCTTTGGAAGGATTCTTTTGCAACAACAGAAATGTGGTCATGGAACGTAAGGCCTCGATCGAACATGACTCCCAAATCCCTTATCACAACTGACCTAGAAATAATGTCATCATGTATCTTGTAACCAAAGGATATAGGGTGCCACATCCGACCGAAAGTCATTACGGAACATTTGGCATAATTAAATTCTAGTCTGTTATCAATGCTCCATTGATACACTGCATCAATGTCTCGCTGTAGTGATAAACAATCCTCCAAAGACTGGATGGCAGAGTATATCTTCAGATCGTCTGCATAGAGAAGACTCTTTGCAAACTCTACATGAGCTGGCAAGTCATTCACCATCAACAAAAAAAGCAACGGTCCCAGAACTGAACCCTGACTCACTCCGGAACGCGTGTGATAGAGTCTAGACTCGTAAATACCAAGCCTGACATACTGCTGGCGGTCGCGTAGATAATCAGCTATTAGCCTAAGCAGGTCAGGTGCAAAACCTATTGCGCTGAGTTTTTTTAATAGTATGTCGTTATTAACTCTATCAAACGCCTTCCGAAAGTCAAAGTAGAGTACGTCAACTTGCCGCTGCAGCTGCGTAGAAATATACTCCACTAGAGTGAGAAGGTTGGTATTCACCGATTTTTTCCCCCTGAATCCATGCTGAGCACTACATAAGAATTTTTCGACCTGCGTATAAATTAATTTATGAAGGATGTTTTCAAAAACTTTAGCGGACGACGATAAAATAGCAATTGGGTGATATTGCTCTACAGTCAGTTTGTTTGTGGCTTTTGGTATTGGAGTTACTCTTGAAACTTTCCACTGTGAGGATATCCCTCACAGTATCCACACCTGTTCTGAGGGCTAAATTAAAAATATGACAGAGTGGAGATACGAAAGATAACGTCATATGTTTTATTATTTTAGGAGGGATGCCGTCAGGTCCAGTAGACAGCTACTGGGTTTCAATTTCTTATGCTATGCATTATATGCTCTATAAGTATGAACTGGATAGAAACAATCACAATAATATAATTGTTATCTGGGAAAGACCAACACCTCTGACCCAAGTGCACGCTGAATGTTATTATCTGCTTTGTTTGTGTACGAGATCCCGAAGCATTTCTATGAACCACTATCAAGTTGACCCTCAAGATCAAGGATGAGAGAGCGATCAGCTTCGAAAAGACCGAGTTAGATTAACTTGGTCTTTTTGATGCTGGTTGTTTTTTTTAACCTAATCTTCTCTCTTGGGGCATGAATAAGACTAAATATACCAAGACCTAGTTGATATAATATTTTTATTCGTTTTTTATAGTGTTTACCTACACTTAAGGAAATCACAAATATTTTTATATAGTCCCAAAAGTTATTATCCGAGTGGGATTTCAACCCTCGACCTTCCCCTTGATACGGGGCCGCGCTAACCAACTGCGCCATCGGATTCTAATCACACTCGACGAATAACTTGAGGACATGCTAATACGGTACTTTTGCGACCGTGGTCTACAGGTCTGATATATAACTATAAGAGTCCCATTTTTTTTGGGACTTTATTAAAAATCTTTGAGATATAATATTATGCGTATATAAGTAATACTTAAATTTATCATAATTATCAGAAGTTCACCTCCCTCATAGATACGAGTACCTCCCTCATAGATTTCAAGGTAGAATAATTTTGAGTCTTCTCCATCCACTAACTTCCCATTTATATAATACTAGCGATCCGCCCCGGCTTCGCACGGTAATTGTGGGTTATCCCTAAGAGATTATGCTTGTATTATGCATATAAACCTTCCTCTTGAATCACTCTTTCTATAAAAAACCCGCATCAAAATCCGTTGCGTAGTTTTAAAGATTTAAGCATACATAGGGATATAGGGACAGAGAAAGCGACTTTGTTTTATACTATGTAGTGATAGTTTAAGATTTACATTTGCACATTTTATATTTGATTCACTTAAAGCTGCCCTTCTCCAGGCCAGCTGTCAACGTTATTTTGTCCGCCTACTTAAAATACTTATTCCAATTTGATAATATCTTCGTGGCCAAGTATAATGGTAACATATACCAAGCATATAGCATATAAGCCTATATGCCTTTATGCTATATGCTTGATTGCCCAGCTTAAATAAATTTGGCATTTTGTGCAGCATGTATTATGAATATAATTTATAGAAGGGTGTGTTCAAAGCCTTAAAACTCTAGCTGTTAATAATATTTATTTAGTAATTCAGTTACTCACGGGACTTCAATGAAACACACTCCAACTCCTGGTTCCTCATAACCAGGATAGCTAGGTCGTCCTCCATAATTTTGCTGTCCTTGTTGCGTGTTATTGCTCCCGAAATATCTGAAAGTACCGTAAACTTTAACCATTCGTAAGACATAATTACTGTACCCCAAGTATGAGTTTTGAATGAACACGGAACAAAAACGAATCGTTTTTGCTCCGTGCTCATTGCGGGTTTTGTAAAGTTCCATATCGGTATCCCTATCGCGTCTTCATACAAAACCCGCAATGAACACGGAACAAAATCGTAAAACTAAAAACCAAATATGGTAAGCATAAGTCATACTTGGGGTACTGATGTTTCAAGATTTAGTTCTATAGAAGACCCTTTAGTTCAGACGTAATTGGCGTTTACCAAATTATTTCCAAAATTATGATTTATACAACTCTGCCAAGGCTTACAAGTCATAGAATTTAACGTGGAATACTCATTACCTGCAAGTTGAATATTTGGACATTCCTCTGACTACCCTTCTTGCACTACTCCAATGAATGACACAAGAGATCAGCAAGGCTATTTAAAAAAAAAATATACTACTAGCTGATGGAACAAGCAGATGGCCCACCTGATGTTAAGTGGTAACCATCACCTATAACAAAGCATTGCCTCGTAAGTCACGCATGATAGGAACGTGCCCTACGATGCACTGCCCTGCGTCCATCAACTTGAGGCATACAGATGTTATGCCTCATGTGCCTGTAATTACACCGGCAACCAGTTAGAAAATTTATCTAAAATTAAGCACTTACTAGCTGACTACCAACCTTATCTTTAACTACCTGCTAGAAATTGTATTAAGACTCATTATAAGTGGACTGTAAAGTCCTTCTATGAGTATATTTAATAATAATAAAGATCTTTAAACCGAACCACACTCTTCAAACATTCGGAAACGTTGATTAGCGAACTAGACAAGTTAGTGTTTGACTTACCTCATCTGGTTTTCACCAGCATTGTATTGATAGTTATGTCCGGAGTAACCACCTTTGACTCCTGATCCAGTCTTTGTATACTGTGGGTTTGCACCGACGACCGCGGCTAGTAGCACTAGTAACCACATTATAACTGAAAATATGGATATTTCAAGCGATTAGAATATTAAGCAAAGTATGCAATGAAAGCCGACTGCAGCGCCATCTGCCGGGCTGATTTGTGAATCTAAACCATCCAGGGTGCCACCCAAAAGCATACAAAAAAAATTATTCAAATCGGTCCAGCCGTTTAGGAGGAGTTTAGTGATATACACGCGTAGGTAGGTACGAGTACAGTGGAATTATATAAATAAAGATTACAATAATACAGGTAATTTTTTGACTTTGATTTAGTGCCAGTTCCACGCGACCAAGCCTAGAAGAACAGGCAACAATCTTACGGCTTGGTTCCTACCATTTTTTGTATGATCCTCGTTACAATATCAAATATAATAATGAAGCTCCAGTCAACACAATGAACTTACTTATAAACATTATGTTAACATGTGATAATTAATGCTTAAACTATTGCCATCCTTTACCAATGGGTCGTGATAAACAGAGACAGGGCTAACTTTGAGTAATGCTTCAAAATAACGTTCCTAAGTACCTATGTAAGAGCTAGTGTACACAACACTATAGTTTGCTTACTCTTAACCCATGCATGGTTTTCATAATATATGAAATGTTAACAAAAACATTATAATGCCAACTTTTTAATTGTTATTAAAAAAACATTATAATAACAATTTACAATTATTATTTTAATAACAATTTATAAAAACAATTTTAACGATACGCAAGAAAAAATATTATAATCCAAAGAAAATGTAACACTAACAGAAATGTGTTTCATAAATGTCTGTGTCTTAAAAAATTAATACTTACGTATTTACACTTGTAAGTTATAAATCTCAATGCCAATATTTTGAGTGCTGTCGGTTCTTATATTGAACTAGCTATTTTTATATTATTTTCCTGCTAGCTTCTCAGAAAGACCTCTACATCTTCAATGATCTCATTGATGCCAGTGTCACATACAAATACAAAACAAACTTCGATAATAAATGTGACGCTATCTGCTATTACGTCATTTTAGCGACTACCGACTGGCCCTATAGCATAATTGGTATTAGCTCTGCCTATAGGCGCAGACAATAGTCAAACGACATATTTGAATGCATTTCACAATTTTAAGAAAACTTACAGCTAGGTAAGTACCTACACAAAACATAATTAACTATAGTAAATATACATGCTGGGTACATGTCTGCAAGGCCAATTATAAATTTCCACTTATAGGTTACTAATTAAACGAAAAACAACCCTATCACTACATTACCCTACATTATTATTGGTGAGCCACGAGGAATAAAAACTAAACATTTGTACCTACTAAATGAAGCGCACCAATACGGGTGCGTTCTGAGGAAGTACTTTGGTGCGCTTCGTCTTGGTGCGCTTCATCTGGGTGCGCCTCGAGGAACACCTCAATTTTTCATATCAAAAAACAATATTTACTGGATTTCGTTATTAATATAATTATTTTTGAAAGGAGAATTTTTTGAGATTTCCTTAAATTTTAGCGGAACTTTTGTTGAGATTTTCAAAAATGTAGAAATGTGTTCTCTGTGAGGTATTAGGTTCCGACTAAAATATTATTTTTTTATTTTATTTCAACGAGCCTATTAAAGATAAGGCAAGTATTAAGTATTATGTACTGTACTTACGGATTTTTCACTGAGGCTAGCGCTCTTTGGCGCTTTTGCGAGTAGACTGGGATGCTGTTTCATTAATAACGCGTTGGTGGATTGTGGGATCTGCTTCGCATACTAGCACTTACGGTTATCCATCTACATGACCGACTTCTTGCACTCGACTTCGCTCCCAAATCAAAAATATTTCTATAATATCCCAAATTTAAAATTCCAGACATTAGGACGAAACTCCCTACACAAGATGTTAAAATACTATAGGTAGTAGTGAAAACTTCAGGGGGCTAAAGTACCCATCAATATGAATAACTTTTTCTAAGGAACCAACATTGTGGACGAGAAAACAAAAACAGCTGTTTCATACATTTTAGCCAGGTAGGTATTGAACTTTTGCATGAAACAGCTGTTTTTTTTCGCGTTAAAAGTGTTGGTTCTTTAAAAAAAAATATTCATATTGATGGGGAGATGGGGGATGGACTAGACTTTTAAAATCAAGTTGCAATATTTATTTATCTAAATATAGATTTTTAATGGTTAACCTAATCGTTTTCTTTGGCATTCTAAGGGCCGGTTTCACCATGCTCTGTTAGAATAACAAAGGATTAAACGGCCGTTAAAAATGACAAAATGTACGCGTTTGACATCTAAGGTTAGATTTAACGGCCTGTTAATCCTTGATTAGTAACTAACAGAGCATGGTGAAACTGGGCCTAAGGGGCTCTACAGAACACAGAAACATCTGATTAATAAAATTATACTCTTTTTAAATCTCTTAGTAAATCAGCTAATATCGAATTGTGAAGAAACCATTCAGCTTAATTTATTAACCACATCGTCTGCTTCAGAAACCTTCTATTTACTGCAGTGGGTACTTAGGTGCTTACCTAACCTAGTCTTACCTACAAAGAACTTAAGGAACTATGAAATATATCTTAAAACCTGTTATAATTGTTGTTTGTCTGTTTACTTTTATTTTATCAATTTTTTATGCAAATTAAAATCTCGAGAAGCTTAGTAGTTTAAGGGGTCCCTTGTGCTGTTATTTCATCTATAACATTTTATGCTTTTAATAAAAATAATTGTAAATGTAGGAGTTTGTAATATGCTCCATTCCAGTTGATATTAAATTATATTACTACTTATCAACTTTTTAGATAGCATACAGTGCAACTCCGCTCCTTGACCTAGATTGCAGGAAAATAAATAACAGTTTTTTTTCCTACCTAGTGAAAGTGTGTTTTATCAATAAAGAGGACATTTTTCTTAGGTACTATTATTTTAATAATAACTAAATCATTTATCGTTACATTATATAGGTCATACAATACAATCCATTCACACAAATAATTAATCTTTGGTAGTTATTATGATCAAACGCCATCTGTTGCTAGTCACTTCAACTAAATAAATAGCAAGATGGCTAACAGTGAAAATAAATTCAGGTCGCAGAATTAGGTCATAATTCGGTCACTGCCTCTCCATTTAGGTTGAGAATCTCTATGGCATGTTCTGATGGAGGTCTCCAGCATGGTATTTCGGCATAAAGTGGTTCAGATGTCGTAGAATCGATGACATCAAGACGGGCCTCGCATTTCAATGCTTCTATCGTAGAATCCATGGCGCTACACGGTCTAAGACGAGTTAGTTCATCCACTTCGCCCACAGATGGTGCAATTGAGCAGTGTCTTTGGCTCTGATCAAACTGGTGACTTCTCCTTGGTAAATGGTCGTAATGGCACTCTAAAATTCCTGTGAATAAAATAAATATTATGTTCGTTGTTTTTTTAATTACTTATACAATTGACAGAAAATCCATTGATTTCATACCAACCTCTGAAGTTCTCAAGCATTATAGGAGATATTGATTGCACAACCACTGGCCTCATAAATTGTTTTAAATTCCGATCCAGCGTTGATATCGGCTGGTAATGACATTTTTCAGAATTTGGTGGATCTAAAAAAAATAAAAATTGTAAAATAATGCAAAATAAACCTGGCCCATGAGGGGATCGAACCCGCGACCTTCGCGTTATTAGCACGACGCTCTAACCAACTGAGCTAATGGGCCAACGATACTGTAGACGAAATAAAGGGTTACAAAAGTTAAGGAAAATAGTAACAGTATGCATATCAGTGATGACGCCATCGACGCATCTAATACCACTAAACAGATAATTTAATTATTATAGGTTATTTATTTAACAAAATCCTGCGGGATAAAATCAGTGGCTCTTTCTTACTACACCTGAGAAATAAAAATAAGGTTACTGTTCTTTTTCAAGGAAAAATTGGGTAGACTTGGTAATTACTAGTTTTCCCAAAATAGTATTCTTATTGTTCAAACATTTTTTCTATTTCAATAAAATTATCAATCATTTTCGAAATTTTGCTACGTAGCCGAAGTGCGATTTTGCTATGATAACGAGTCCAATATGTTATGTGATAGGAACAGGAGGAATTAAATTTAGAATATTACATTATTCCTCGTAGTTTTTATGTTCAGTAGGAGCATCAGGAAATGGGTGTCCCGGTGCTCCTATCAGTAGGAGTATTTAGTAGGAGCACGAGGAGGAAGCGGAAAAAACGTAGGTTACTGTCGTCAATCAATTATGTATACCCTGACTTGTAATTATATTTATTACCATTAAATTGATTATTCTGATTATCTGAAATTGTTTGTTTTGTTATGTTGGCAGCGGCTTTGCTTGCCCTGTAGCGGTGATTTCCAATATCAAACTTTTATTTTTAGGTTCGTTAACTATTTGCCTGTTATTTTTTCAGAATAAAAGTAACCTAACAACTAGCATGTTATTTATTGTGAATCCAGATTATGTACATTATTATTTCTGAATTTTTCAGTGTTCAGGGCGTGATTGAGCTTTTGTAGCATTAGGTGAACCTATACCTACTTGTGGGATAAGACAGGATGATTTTGACAACAAAATTAATGTGCTTAAATTTTCAAAGGAAAAGAAATTGATGAATCAAAAAATATACCTGGCAGTGGTGTATGAAAGATACTCCTCACGTACGGAGGCGGCACATCATTGTCAATCATGACTTGCATCCGAATGTCGCTCATCTTCCTTACATTATCGTACCGCGGCTTTTTGCACCTTTCTACCATAACTATGATCACCGCCACTGTGATGACGGCCATCATGATCCCTCCCGCTATACTGATCACGGACAACAGATCAAGAGACGTTCTCTCCTTCCCTTTCCCTTCCATCACAGCCGTTATATGCTCCGGTTCTGTCAAAATATGAAACTCTTCACCGTCTGGACTCTCAGTTGTTACTTGATTAGTTTTTATAGAATCGATAGTTCTAGTAGCGTTAGTCTTTTCTATGTCTTTGGCAATTGCTTTTGTTATTTTTACAACAGTCTCGTTTTTGTTTTTCCCCGATACTGTTATTATTGTTACGTTTCGAGGTTTCACTGTTACTATTTTGATAGGTCTTGTTACTTTTTCGGACATAACTACAGCTGATTTGACCGTTGTAGCCTCCAGTGTTTTATTTTGTTGTAGTGTAGTGCGCATTGCGTTAGTTGAAGGAGTTAAGAAGGTAGAATTTAGATTTTTTGTAACAGTGGTCATGCTATTAGTTCCATTCTTAGAGACAGTCTCATTCTTCGAAAATTCTCTGGTAGTGTGGGAAGTGGAGAATATTTTAGTAGTTCTGTCAAGGTGTGGCTCAGATTTAAATGAATGTTGGTTTGTTTGGTTCAATTTAGAAGTGATAAGATATTTTTGTCTCACTTTATTCAATGTAGTTGTTATTGGAGGTTCAGTGGTAGTCAGCGTTAACATTGGCTTAGTGACTTCTTGTTCAGCTGTTCCATTGAGTGCTGCTACAGTCATGTTCGTCTTTTGGGAGTACAAAGAAGCTGTAGTCAGAGCGATTTTTTTGAAAGTCGCATAGGATACGGATGTTGGTATTATGGAGACTACAATAGTTTTCGGTGTTGTGTTGGGCTGAGTGACCCTGGGTTTTGAATGTGAATCTTGGTTCGATTCAGATTTAGATTTGTAAGATTCACCTTTTTGGGCCGGTCGTATCCAGATCTCTTTTGGCTTGAACTTAACTGTTGTTGGAAAATATCTAATTGTTGACTCTGGTCTCTTCGTTGTTTCAATTTTCACCACCGCAGTAGTACGATGAATAGTAGTAACTGGGGCGCCAGTAATATTATCGAAAGTGGTTTTGCCTTCATTGACATCATGTGGTTTTACAATCTTAACTTTCGTCTCATCTGCAATATGTACTGGAATGTATAGTTCTTTTACATTTATTTGAGGTACAATAGGAATTTCTGTTCGGTTGTATTTCGAATCTAATAGCAATTTTCTTGTGGTTTGTACTACTGGAACGCCAGTAGTTACTGTAATATTTGTTGTTATTGTCAAATAATTTGATATTGTTGTTAACTTTGCCAATTCTGTTGTAGTCATCAGCAATTTTTTGTTCATCTCTTCAGTAGTTTCAACAGTATGTTCAGTTGTAGATTGAATTTTTGGAAAAGTCTTTATTTCTTCCGTTGGGTTACCCTCAGTTATTGGTATTGAAGTAATTACTTCCGTGGTTGAAGCGGGTACTTTAGTTGCAATTGTTGGAGTGGCAACCAATCTAGGCGCTACTGTTGTAACTGTACTGGTAGAACTGACATTCAATTTTGTTGTTGTTTTTGGAGTAGATGTCGTTACAAGGCTATTTGTTTTTTTTATTACAGGCGGAGGATCCCGAGTGGTGCTACTTTGAGTAGTTATGGTTTCTAATAAAGTTGTTTTGATTGGTAAAGATGAAGTATCAATCAGTGTCTTATTTGATACCAAAAGTATTTCCAATGCGTCTGTTTTATTTGGGACAAAATTAGAAGTCTCCAAAATAGGTTTAAGTCTATGCGGATGACTAGTCATTTCTACTAAAGTCGTTCTACTAGGTGTAGTTGCTAAAGGTATACTAGTTGTAACTACCGAAGCTGGTCTTGTAGAAGAGATAGTTGGAGCAATAGGCGGAGTGGGTTTAGTCGCAGATTTTGTTAGTAAATCTTCTGCTGTCGTCGTTGTGCTCGTGGAAGGCAGCATGCGGATTTCACAACTGAAAAAGAAAAGTAATAATATGAAAATTTACCCTGGTTTATTTTACAAATTATTTTAAAACAATCTCCTAATTAGAGTTTTAAAGGGAGGTTTCCATTACTAAGGTAAACGATTCATGTATTTAGTGATAGCAGCCAAGTGCTGTGTCAGCAAGGTAAAAAAGTGGCAACCCACCTCTCACCTTGCCATCCGTCCTGGCAGGAGCAATCACCGGTGATGGGGGAGCACGTCCCGCTGTGGCAGGGGTCACAGTCGTTCACGCAGTTTGGACCCCATTTATTATGAGGACAATCTGAAAATGAAATATAGAATTACCTGTTTCAGTGGGTGAGAACAGACTTCGATCAGCTAGTGAATTGTAAGTATGTCTCCGCTGACACTGCTGGATTAGAATAGAGTTCGATCAGCAGATTAATATAATAATTATGACTGCACCGACACTCCCTATCTCCACTCCCTGCCACCCTAGCCTCGCTGCAATGGCACAGAGAAGTTGTCTCCGGTGACTACTACCTCGAGATTTTTTTTTTACCATTAGACTTACGGGACTCTCAGTGGTTCTGAAGTTAAAAGTTAGTGAAAACTCTCAACTCATACTCCAAGTCTGGGTAAAAAAGTTGAGATGTAGATGACTAATTTCATTAATAGACAGAATCGTTTTTAATTGATGTATATATATTCATAATAATTCCGTTTTTTTTTAATCAGCATTAATGCTATTCAATAAGGCCTTTGATTGCCGATTTTACCATTTCATTTAAAAATCTAATTGTTTTTTACCGTCAGAACACCGATGTCCCGTCTTCCCGTTGGGGCAAATGGGGACGCATGAGACATCCTTCATCTTGTACCCTGGGCAGCAGACAGCTAATTCGGCTATTCGCTCGTCGGTCTGGAAAAATTTTTGAAACAAGAAAAGCTTGAACTGTGGGAACCAGATAGCTGATATAACACTTTTATAATTTTTTTTTGTAAATAATAACTTATCACCATTGTTAAACTTTGCTAAAGTAATGCCTTTAGCAAAGTTTAACAATTTGAGTAATATGAATCTAAGAGGCAGTTCCACGCAATCAAGCCTAGAAGAACAGACAAGAATATTACGGCTTAATTCCTACCAATTTTTACATGATCTCTGTTTTTGTCTGACCATCCAGGTCTACAAGCTACTGATGATGATAATGTAGTCGAGTGCTTACAGTAAGTTCTTTTGACGCGCCATTTTGGTCACAGACACGATAAATTACAACGTATCCAAAAGAGTTCGTCTCTCATAGGCCTCTGCTAGATTTCGTCCGTCCATCATTCATCGTTTTTAAGGGGCCGACAGCTATAAAAAAAACTTCTCGCTGGCATATTTAAACATTTTGAAAGTTTATCTTTCAAAACGTTGAAATTTTTGAGCGAGAACTTCATTAGCAGTAGTCTTCGCCTTAAGAAACTAGGGCTTATGAACACTTATCGTAACTCGTGAAGAATGCGCAATTAAACAAGTAACTATCAATAAAGCAATCAAGTTTTACTCATGACTTAATGGTCCTAATTATCGTAGAATGTGACGACATTATATTTAAAATAGAGAAAAATATGCGTTTACTTCAAAGTGTTATTATTCTTTAAGCTTGCATAACTTGAAAAAGCGTTAGTTTACTTGCAAGTATTAATGAAATAACTATATTAATGCAAAAAAAAAATGGCTTATAACTTATCACTACAATTAGCAGGTTATCATCACACGCAGCACAATTTATCACTACAAGTAACAAGACCCTTGCTGATTGCTTTCGCAACGGATGCGGTTTTCACTGATGCAGATGTGTAAAAGGAGTCCGCGGAAGTCCTATATTAATTTGTAGGGCTACTTTAATTGCCAGAGAGGATAAGGGCAGGAAAATGAGAAGGTGGTTTACCTCCAGTTTTGTCAGCTCCCTCATCTCCGTCTTCCACTTGGAGCAACGCGGCGGCATGGAGAAGCACCACTCGTAGGTCCGCACCGACATTGGAGCTCTGTATTTGACGCGCTTTGTTATGTTGTATCTGGAATACAAGACAAAATTACTGTTAATTGTTAAGGTTGCCTGGCAGAAATCGCTTTCAGCGATAAGTCCGCCCTTTGTACTTTTTTAAGTTACGCCTAGATTTATGATGTATTCTTTTATACAATAAAGTGTTATCTATCTATCAATCTATTGTTTTTTTTTTGTATCAATCCATGTGGTTATAAAAAAGTTTTCTTTCTATCTTTTCTTTATTTGTTTACTTGAAGTTCTACCACCATGCCTATTTCTGCCGTCAAGCAGCGTTGCTGTGTTTCGGTTTGAAGGGTGTGGTTGCCGATGAAATTACAGGCACATGAGGCTTAGAATCTGTATGCTTCAAGTTGATGAATGCTTGCGATATAATGCATAGTGTGTTCCATCAGGAAGTAAGATAAAAGGGTATTTTGTTTCAACCCTACACCTAGCATGCAAAAACACTTACTTTTGCTGTACCATGCACACGTTGGGCCCGTTGAGACTTGCCACCTCCAGTACCACTGTCACCGCCACTATCACCACGCACCATAGTTTAGTCTTGGTCACTGTCATCACCATTTTATTCACTTTACATCTTCATTGCGTTGCCTTAGTTGCCGTGTCACTTAAGCGGTCCCATATCCGTGAGGTGACATTGCTTGTGTTTTCACTGAAACATATATTTAACAGGTATTTTACTTTAGATTTTTGAAGTCTAGTTATCGTGTTCTAATGTCGTTAAATGTAAAAAAAATGCCTAAGGACTTTAATTTTTTATTTTATTTTATTTATTTTTGAACAAAATCCACAGCTCTTAAGATACAATGTGAATACTTAGGTTTCTAACATACAGCCAATAAAGGATTTACATTTTTAAAACAAGAAATATAGGTAACAAAAATCGACGACAGTTAAGTACCCCACAATAATAATGACTTAATAAATGAGTGTCAGGGTGTGTGTGTGTTGTGCGTGTGTGTGTTGTGCGTGTGTGTGTGTGTTGTGCGTTAATTTTAAGTATTTGACATTTGATGACAAGCTGACATCGTACTTCGGAGCTCTGAAACTGAAAATTCTTTAACGAAACTTTCGATTATGGATGGGTGTTAGTGCAATGTAATTACAGGAGCATAAAACTTTTACAGCTGTGGTGAATACTGCGTTCATCACAAAGGGCTTATTCTCTTTAAATGTGATGTGTAAGGTTTGCTATAGGCAGAGGGAACCGCTCAACGCACAGAGGAGCTGGATATATCACTTTTTGCCACGAAAGTATAAACAAACTTGTGCCATGTGCGCTGGTAATGTTTTTCTAACTTCTTTTTGTCGTGTTAATTCTTTCGAAGAAGTGTGGTGAAAGGATTTTAAGTGCGCCTCAAAGATACTCCTTTTTCTAACTGAGTTACCCTCGGAAAATAATTAACAGTTCCAACCCTGTAAGCAAACACTTCTATTTAAACCTCGAGTTAAGCCCTTGGGAACGGAAAATGTGTCGTCCCTAAATGCGGCTTATCAGCCCTCTGACACTCTAGCGAACAAACATTGGAACTTAATCATAATGTTTCGAGAGTGGATAAATAGTGAATAAATATTGAGTGATATTCCTCGAGGCACTATTTAGCTCCAAACTAAGCAAAGCTTGTTTTATGGGAACCAGTGCTTTCGGTACTAAGGTCGTGGATTCAGTGGCGTTGCTATCGTAGGGCCAGGTGGTGCAGTGCACCAGGGCCCCGGAGCTCAGTTAGAGGGCCCCCCTCTAACCTAAGCTTTGAGAGGGTCAGCCAGCTCCCGAAGCTATAAAACCTTGAGCCTGCTCACAAAATTCTTTCTCTATGCCCAAATCTATGGTTCCTACCGGTCTTTCGTATGATCCTATGTTTTTCTGTTCAAAAAATTATGTGCACACTGCCAGTACTCTCAAACGGTGAGGAAACCGAGAAGAAACCGGCATGGCTTAGAACCTAAAAAGTTATAAATATGTGCTCCTAAAGAGCTCGAAAAAAAAGCACCTAAAATCCTTTCACCACACTGTTTCGAAAGACGATGTCACACGACAAGAAGAATAAACAAATGTTTGTTCTCGATAGGGATTGAACCCACGGCCGTGAAAAAAGCTGAGCTACTATCAACTAAGTTGTGAGGGTTATCAAAATGGCATGGTTCCCAAGGGATCCATCTATGCTGGAGAGTATGAAAGACCTTTCTTCGAAATAACTCTGCGAGCCTGCGAAACTTAATAGCTTTGATTTTATAGACGTTTCAAAGTGATCCTGAAGGGCTCTTTTAATACAATCGGAAAAGCTTCCGAGCGCTTTTGTTTTGTTTGTTTGGAACAAAAAAGACAGAAACTGATGTTCACGTCAGAAACCTTTCCGAATGTTTCGAATTGCCCGCTGGTGATTTTTTTTATCTCAAACAAACTTTCTTCTTCTTGGCGTGTCAAACTTATTCTTTCAAACAGTGTGGTGAAAGGATTAAAAATGCGCCTCGATGGAGCGCTTTTCGAGCACTTGATACATGTTTTAAATTGTTTTAGGTTCTACAAAATACCTAAGTAACTCTATCAATATATACTCGTAGTAAAATGATTTCCATGTAAGTATATATTTTTAGAAGAGCTTGCAGCCCATCGACCCTGTTAGAATACTAAATACTACTTATACGTATTAGCACAGAATCAATAACAGTAACTACGGTATTAGATATGTTCATATATTCAGTGGAGGCGGGGTCAACTAACTAGGCAGGATGGGGGCCGAATGCAGGCCACCAACTAATTGTCGTGCGATAAATGTGTCGTAATGGATGGTAATAGGGGACTTTCAACCTCGTCAATACTAACTGTCAGTTAGTCTGTGCAGCATCAAGTTTTTAATGGAGTCATGGTGGCGTCTTTATGGAGTTGAATATTGTGATGAGTTGTGGAATGGAATGCAAGATCTACGGGTGTGATAACAAGTCTCCTGGAACTTCCAAATATTATAAGTACACTAGCGGACCCGACAGACGTCCTGCATGATATTTCAAGCGACTGCAACCTAACTGCCGGGCGGATTTGTGAATCTCAACCATCCAGGGTGCCACCAATTCAGTGACATACACATGTACAGTAGAATTATATATATAAAGATATATATTATAAATTATAATCTTCTATCTACGGGTTTATTATAAAGTCTTCCAAATACTGAAGGTAAAAAACCAATTTTAAAACTCAAGTCTATGTTGTGCCTGATTGAGAAATGGAGAGATGGATTAAACTTGCCCAGAACTTAAACCATCCTCACAGCTTAATCGGCTTAATCCACAAAAAATACATGGTCCAATACAAGCGAAGCTACGAACGGAGGGTTTCCACTCGATGTTTTCCTTCACCGTATTAGAGCTAGTGACTAGTTAGAGACGAACATCGCGTACATACATTTTTGGGAGGGAAAATCATAGGTGCACGACCGGACTCGAAACCACGACCTTAATTGAAAGATCACCAGTGCTCTGAAGGTACAGATAACCAAAATATAGCTGAATATAAAAGCCTAAGAAGATCAAAAGTCAAAATATAAGGTAACTCGACTCGGTAGGTACGAGACAATGCTTGCCACCTGCTTGTTCCCTCAGATAGTTGTATAAAAAAAACTCAACCTGTCATATACGGAACACAAATTAATGCAAAGTATGGCCTTAGACAGTCTTATGTGGGTCCTTAGTACATACAAATATTTTTTTGGGATATACCGTGCCCTAGGATTTAAGTCGTACGGTCCATTTTTTCAAACAACTGCTTTCTTGCTGCGTAAAGAGAGGTTTAATAAAAGAGTTGAAAGGCTTCTTTGATTAAACCATTGCTGAAGTGGAAAAGTTTCTCGAAGACGCGCTTCGTAATTTGATGAGGTTTTGTTATTACATGGCTGCGAAGTCGGAGACTTATTAAATAGGGTTGAGATTGGTGTCTGGAATTGATATTTAAAAACCAGAGACTGAAAATAATGAATTGAGATAATTAACCACGTTTTGATCTTTTAAAATAAATTAAAATATTTGATTATCATCACTGACACATATAATAAAGGTACGTTACTGAACTGGTAAGAAAATCAAAGGTTTAATTTCGCAATTTATAATTGAGAAAGGTCATGTGAGCTAGTGGTTTTGTGAGTGAGAGAAAAGGAGAGTCTGTATGTGTGAGAGAGAGAAAGAGAGAGGACAACAGCTTCTTCAGCATTCCTGTCCTTTCTCTCCTCTATATCAGCTGTCATCTCTATGCTATGCCCTACCTGCCGTGACCATTGCGAACGATCTAGAGATAGCTCAACTGCTCCAAATCCGTGCTGAAAGCGTCCCCAAGACACTGACCGCTTTGCCACGCTTTCTATTGTCGTGTCAATAGTTTCTTTCGAAACAGTGTGATGAAAGGATTTTAAGTGCCGCCTCAAGAGGCTCCTTTCACACATGGTCCATTTGACACATGGTATAGAGCTTTTTAGGTTCTACGACATGCCGGTTTCGTCACGATGTTTTCCTTCACCGTTTGAGAGTACTGGCATTGTGCACATAGATTTTCAGCAGAAAATCACACCGTGCACAACCGTTTTCGAACCCACGACCTTAGGATTGGAAGGCGGGGCCGCTACCACTGGACCACCAGTGCTCTCACGCCGAATGGCAAAGATTCTGTTTCTTCATTATTTGTTTTTCTTTATTTCTATGTGAGGGAGGATATCTATATATCTCTTTTCTATACAGCAAATAATCCATGAACTTCAATCAAAACACAAAAAGAGGTCGACGGCTTCATTGATAAAGCAGCATCGCCAATCGGCGTATCCTGTCGCAATTGCGAGCTACGCGCGATGTGGCCAGAATACGTTGGCTCAATTGCTGAATGTGAGAAAGGATGTTAGGGAAAATCTTTTTTTATCGCAGAAACAGCTATAAAAACATTTATAATGCTTCTGAAAGCACTAGGAAATATTTTTATAAGATCTAATTGTAGGAATGTCGTCTTTACCTATCTCACATCACACGTAATGTTCAATACATTGGACCGAGATTACGTGTGAGTTTACCAACGATGACGAACCTACCTAAGACCTTATGTACCTATACATACTTCAGGCAAATAAATACATTTGATTTACCAATGTGATTTCAAATAAAATTTGGATATTGTGTATGTTGAGAAAAAAAAACAATCTTATTAAAGGTAAACTGTACATTCTCATATATAATGGGTGTACACGTTTGGTAAACTATGAAATTACTATTGTCTAATAAATCTACCAGATGTGATACTAAAGTAATGACAAATTCATCAGAAGTGAATACCCATAAATTTGGATGATATGGAGTGTAAATCTTATTTTGGCAATATTTGAGTGATAAATTGTCTGATTTTCTTATCAAAGTAGAATGTACACAGTTTGATATCTTAATATGCAGACTGAGTACCCAATCTGATAACAATTAAAACACATAGGTAATTATCGCCTAGCCATTACTATAACTTGATTATTTGTTCCAGTCAGTATAGTCAGTTCATGTCGTAGAACCTAAAAAGTTCTAAAACATGTGTCAAATGCTCTTTGTTAAGTGCTCGAAAGGAGCCTCTTTGAGTCCTTTCACCACACTGTTTCGAAAGAACTAGTTACACGAAAAGGAGAAGAAGTCAGTAGAAGCTAGAATCAAATGTTATGACATTGTGTGAGTGATCGGTACCCTATTACTAGGGCCAATAAAACAATGGTTATCAATCAGACCCTAACCCGTCAACTATAATATTTTGTCAGTCGTTATCACAACTGGGTCTAATAGACACCGGGCCCAATAGGCCCCTTCCGCTCGACAATGAATAAATTCTCGGTATAATAATACATCCAGTAGGGGATAGGATCATCCGTACTTTCACATCCTGACAACCATATTTGCATTTTGCAGAAGGTTTTGGGGTATAATTAGTGGTGCACTGGTGCCCTGAGAGCACTGGTGGTCTAGTGGTAGCGGCCCTGCCTTCCGATCTTCCGTGGGTTCGCAACTGGTCGTGCACTATCGAGTTTTTCTGCTCAAAAATTTATGTGCACAATGCCAGTAGGTACTCTCAAACGGTGAAGGAAAACATCGTGATGAAACCGGCATGTCGGAGAATCTAAAACGTTTATAACATGTATTAAGTGCTTGAAAGGCGCACTTAAAATCCTTTCACCACACTGTTTCGAAAGAAAATAGTGACCCGACAAAAGAGAGAGATACAGAGAGATTAGCCCATAGTTAACTACAGTAATATTACAAATAATTTTCATTTAAAACGGGATATTTATGGCTTGTGAGTTTAATTGTTTTCCGATATAAAGGAAAATTATGTTCATAACCAAGATATTTTCAAAAGTTATTTAGTTATTTCAAATAATGCTGTCTTACTTATCTATATAGCCTTATGTTTTACATAAAGAGAATGAGAGAAGATTTCTCGTACATCAATCTACAAATTCAATTAAGTTTCTAATATTAATTAAACCTATAAACTAAAGGATGCGATTGTGATCCAATTAGATAGCTGGAACTGCGCAGTAATTGTTTGAATGTAGGCTACAGTTACACACGGTCGTAATACATTCACGGTAGACACCCTCCGGCCTTTGTTATGCATAGATAATTACCAAATATTGAATAACAATAAGTATATACAATTGTATGAGCTAGGGGCCAACTAAGGTGACAGAGTTTCACTCCATAGGTAATCCTTCGTCATGGCTTAAAGACTGCTAAAGCTGGGACCGATAGCTTAAGGCGAAGACAAGAGCTAATGTGACTCTCGCTCGCACGTTTCGACATGTTGAAAGATATAAAATCACTAAACTCATTTTCGAAAAATCGCAATCAACCATTTTGTGTGCAATGACATTGCACACAGTTTAGTAAAAAATTCATTTTGATCGATACATGTTTTCCTACTCAAAAGTTTGCTTTACTAGTTTTTGTACATAAGCAAACTTTTAAGTAGGAAAACTTGTATCGATCAAAATGAAATTTTGAACTTTTACCTTATAATAAGCATTGCAATAAAAAAAAATATGATACCCAGACACGAAAATGTCTGCTCTCGGTCGTACTCGAACCCGGAACCTACAGCTAAGGCAGAGCTACTACCAACTGAGCTGTGAGGGCCTTAATGAGGAGGCTAACGTCCAGCAGACTTGTACAGGCCGATAATCATGACGACAAAGCACTGAATGTCGCAAAGCTCATTGAAGACAATTAAGTTTATTAGCTCATTGAAGACAATTAAGACGCGCATTCAGAAAACAAAGTGCGCCTCCTGAGGCGGACTTAAAATTCTTTCACTACACTGTTTCGAAAAGAAACTAGTGACACGACAAGAGAGAGAGAAGAATAAAAACTGTTTTAGGACTTTGCTAGGTCATAATATATTTATTCAATTGAATCACAAGGATCACTTTGAAACGCCTCAAAGCTAGGTGAATCTTGGTGCCACTTCCACGCGCCCAAGACTAGACGAAGTTGGGTTCCTACCGTTCTTTTGCATGATCCTTGATACAATATCATGTAATATAGTAATGAAGGTCCAGCGTGGTGGCAGGACGTGCCTGGGTAAGGCACATTATTCTCGGATCTGTTAGTACCAAGTACCAACTCTTTGATAATGTCTAGGGGTAGTCAGAGGAACGTCCAAATAATACAATGTGCATGTGCCTGCTACCTGCCACTGATGCACACAGTTAAGACTCATGTTCCTGTTTCACTGGCAACCGAACCCAAACAGAAACAGCGTCGCATGAAAGTTAGAAAATAATGAAGTGCAACCTTATCATGCTGACTGTACAGCAGTTGTAATCGTTAATGAGTATTACATGCATCGTTCTCGCGTGACAAAACTTTAATTTGAATCATTGGATCCGCCTGTTATTTTCATGATGTGAGAAACGCGCCGGGGGGGAATTTATGGCTTAGGGACTTAACCGCTATATTAATACGTTATTTTATAAGAGACAAGCTGGTGCCCGCGACTTCGTCTGCGCAGGATAGTCACACAATCACTACATAGTATAAAACTAAGTCGCTTTCTCTGTCCCTATATCCCTATGTATGCTTAAATCTTTAAAACTACGCAACGGATTTTGATGCGGTTTTTTTTAGTAGATAGAGTGATTCAAGAGGAAGGTTTATATGTATAATATAGTAGAGAAACACTGATAATATTAGAGGTTTCTAATGTGATGTCGTAAAAAAACACTTTTTTTGCGCTTACATTGCAAACGCTGGCTGAACCCTACGAGATAGATCAAAATAATGTACTACAGTTATTGTACACCTTAAAAAGGTCTATGAAAAAGTCCGCGATGGTATATGTCTATCTCTTAGGGATAACCCACAAAAACCGTGCGAAGCCGGGGC
Organism: Chloroclysta siterata; assembly: GCA_932294275.1. Lineage (NCBI taxonomy): Eukaryota > Metazoa > Arthropoda > Insecta > Lepidoptera > Geometridae > Chloroclysta > Chloroclysta siterata. Next base: position 9,872,378 of record OW028595.1, read on the forward strand.
GGGTCGCTTGTATCTTTATAAATTGTACCCTATGTGTTATTCTGGTGTATAAGCTATATTTGTAAAGTTTGATTAAAATCCATTCAGTAGTTTTTACGTGAAAGAGTATCAAACATCCATCCATACTTACAAACTTTCGCGTTTATAATATTTGTAGGATATTGTTCGATCTATTTTTATTCATTTATTTATTCTTGTTTTGTTTTTCAGTAGTTTGACAGCCCTCACAGCTTAGTTGGTAGTAGCTCTGCCTGCGCGCTGTTTGCCGTGGGGTCGATCCCCACCGAGAACAAACATTTGTGTCATGAACATAGATGTTTGATTGATATATCTGGGTGTTATTATATTATAAGTATGTATATACTAAAAGTATGTAAGTATCACCTATCAGGTTCTCAAAGTAAAAGCTTTACTTAGCTTGGACTAATTAAGACTAAAGGCCGGTTTCTGAAAGCCCGATTAAAACTAATCGCACGTCAAGTCACTTGCTATCTCTATCTAATTCGATGTAATAGCTGAAATAGCGAGTGACTTGACATCCGATTAGTTATAATCGGCCGTAATTATTTGACACCTATATTTTTGTTTTATTATTATTAGCGGTGACAAATTGAAAATTGTGCACCTTTGAATTATAGAAATTACAACTTAGTTTTTTTTTGTAAATTAACTATCAGAATTGGGCAAAAAACCAATATATTAAAAGAACAGTTGGTTCAAGTAGTGGTTATTGATATTATTATTACTTATATAATAATTTATACTCTTGGATGCCTACTTATAAAAAGTAGATTTAGATTTATTTATTGTTACATGTACATACATCGGTCATATAGGTAGTCTAAGGTAGCTATTTGACGAGAACACAAATTATATACCTAGAAATAAGCGGTCCGTATCAGAAGGACAACCCAATTCATACCACTAATATGGATACAATAATAGGTAAGCTCATTGATACAATAGCATTGATAAGAGAATACAATCGGCAGATAGTACGCAAGTAGTGGAGCTGAAAAAAATTAAATTGAATCTCAATCAATATAAATACTTACCTATCATTATCCCAGCTTAATTCATTTCAAGGGGTTAAGCAACTGACTAATAATGCAACTACTTAAGTATTATAAAGTAAAAACAATCATAAATTCAATTTCAAGAGCAAGAATTGAATCCAAAGTCAAATTCAAAAAGTATTTATTCAATTGAACCACAAGTATCACTTTGAAACGTCTTAGAGCTAGTTGAATCTTAGTGCCAGTACCACGCAACCAAGCTTATAAGAATAGGCAACAAACTTAAGGCTTATTTCCTACCGGTCGTAATCCTCTGATTAGATAATGTCCATCTATTGTGAATCTACAATCCCTACGATTCCTGATTGGATAAACTTTGCGCAAAGCCTGTTAACTAATATCGAAATACATTCCTTAGTACATCTAATACTTACAAATGCTCCTTGCAGAAGTACAGAACAATGAAGATATCAACAAGAGTGATAACAGCCCAAACAAATACAGAAATCCAAGTGAAACATTCACACAGGAACGGCTTACGCGGGCAGATGCATCGGCTGCTGGGAGGGCACATGTGGATCTGTACGCGACCGGGATAGGACTGGCCGGGACTACACCTACCTACCCTACTTCAGTACCAACTGTACCGTCTTCTGTGTCTACTGTCTTTTTTGCCGGGACGCAGGGACGCCCAGATGCCCAGGTTAGGGATGGTATTGCTCGTTTTCGTAAGTTTAAAAATAGATTACTAGGCAGTTTGGTTATTAGCAGGTTTAATTTTATTTATTTGGTGTCTGAATTTTAATCTAATATTTCTCTTTATCCATATAAACAAAATAAGGTAGGGTAAATAAGGTATAACATAACAAGATTTCCGACTTTATGGAACTTGAGAATTTCAATAATCTATTAATTGAAGCTATTCTATCAGAATGACAAAGAAAGAACCAGCATCGAACGAAAGAGTTTTAAGCCTACCAATAATAATATACAGACTATAAAATTTTATCTGACACTCGGTAGTTTATTGGAGTGTTATCGTATGCAATACGTTTGCAATAACAATGTAAACAAAAACGAGATAGCCGAGAAAAAAAAGATAGCTACCAGGAGGAAGCGAATAAATCAGTCAATGTTGAATGAATCTACTAGGAGCTCATAAATATGAGGAAGGCGAGCGCGAAAAATGGTTACCTATACTTTTGTAATCTGAATACAGTATACCTAGCCGTGTTGCATTGGGTGCTTGTGTTTCAGTCTCAGAAGACGTATTATGATAATCTTGTTTCGAAAATTTATAGAAATTAGGTTTGAAAGTCGAAGGGTATGCACTATGTACCTATCTTATACAAGGCGAAACTTCCAAGCTTAGATAATAGGCAAGTTTTGTTTGTTTTATCAATAAGAGCGTCCGGGTTTTTTTTATTCAGAGATGCTCTAATTGTTTCGAAGCCTATACAAACAGTTTTTACGATAATGTTGTCTATTTTGATGATGAATTGGATGAGTTAATGTTATTGGTCGCAGTAAACGTAACTACCAGGCGCCCATATCTATGCAAGAAGCGATCAATACATGGCGTCATATCGGCGGGAGGTCCAATGCAATGTACCTACTTGTTTGCTTATAGAGAGGGGTTATTGCTTCTGTAAGTAGAGTAGGTAAGTTATGGCATAATATAATAGGAATAAAGAATATTTTCCAACGGAATCTTACTCGTGTAGAATCTGTTATGCGAAGTATTATTTATGTAAAGTTTTCTTAAAATAGCTCTACATTTTTACAATGTTTGACTTTGTTGTTTCGCTTTAAATAAATGCGGAGTTTGTATATAGTCTAGCAGATAGGCTTAAAACCAGGAGGTAAGTATGAAGTACTAAAATATACCGAATGTGGTCTTGTGCCAAACATCAAGTCTGGACGTGCCTCTAATACAAAGGATCTTCAGCATACTTACCACTAGGATAGTACCAAAATACCTAGAGAATTACCTGGCAATTACAGTCATCATCACTCATCAGTAATTTCATTCAACCATGCATGATACCGATACCGTGCTCAAACGCATTTGAATAGAAAAAACGCCCCATTGTTTCAATTCAAAACCAGAGCGAAGTACTAGGATAACAGAAGCGGGCAGGAGACAACAAAAGTGGCTACATAAAGGCGGCGACACGCTGACGGCGACTGGCATGGCGCCACTGCTACCCCTAACATCTCGGCGCCATTCATCATTTAAGTCTTAATCCGAGTGAATAGAGCACTTTTTGCAATGCATCATCTTGTTTATCCTCCTAATGTTATCAGCAGGGGACTGTTGACGGGGGATGCAATGATAAATTTGGTTATGAAATGGAATTTTGAATTATTCGGAGATAAGCAAAGGTTTTTAAATATTCGACTATTACTATTTACCTACTAGGTATAATAACAATAATGTTGGTGGACTTTCCACATAGCACTATCTAGCCCCAAACCAAGCTTTTAAAAGTAGTAGAGCTCTTTGTGAAGGGCTCGTCCATCCGGGGTAGTACTACCACTACGCCTTTTTCTGCCGCCAAGCAGCGTTGCTGTGTTTCGGTTTGAAGAGTGTTATTGCCGGTGAAATTACAGGCACATGAGGCTTAACATCTGTATGCCGCAAGGTGATGGACGCAGGGCAGTGCAACATAGGGCACGTTCCTATCGTGCGTGACTTACGAGGCAATGCTTTGTAATAGGTGATGGTTACCACTTAACATCAGGTGGGCCATCTGCTTGTTCCATCACCTAGTTGTATAATTAAAAAAAACATTAGTAGCAGCAAAGGTATCTAGTAGGTAAGTAGCTACGATTTGTGAAGGTAGTGACCTTGATTTGTTTGTAGTGACACAGTAATGAGAATTCAATGTTTTTAAATCTCTTCGTATTTATATTGTAAACAAATGTCAATTTGCCGGAAAATCCTTACGTTTATGTAAACACGTCTCTGCCAAATGGTTACTAGCCGACGCAGATTGTATTTATATCAACGCCAGTCTTCTTTTCAATAGAACTGAAATTCAGGTAATCAATTTTAAGCCCTATTTTAAGTCTAATAAGGCTCCAATCCGATAGATTGACGACATAAGACTGTGGGTAGTTGGTTAATAGCTCAAAAACAAAATGGTTATTGCTTGGAGGCCCTTCTTAGTGGGTCTACCATGAGTTTTCCCAGAACTCACTTACTAGCAACTGCATTGTAACTTACTAGTTCTTGGTAACACGTATGAACTTAAACCAAAACTTCAAGTTTTAATACGTTTTTTTCTACAGAATTTAGGCCTAATTTCACCATGCTCTGTTAGTTACTAATCAAGGATTAACAGGCCGTTAAATCTAACCTTAGATGTCAAACGGACATTTTGACGTTTCTAACGGCCGTTTAATCCTTTGTTAATCTAACAGAGCATGGTGAAACCGGCCCTTAATCTGGAAAAAGTCATAGGGTGTTTTTTGTTTTTTTTGGATTATGAGGTACCCCATTTTTATAACGTTGAATGAGCACAGAACAACTGAAAATAACAATGTACTGGAGTCTCAAATTAAAATCTACTTACTAGTAAATTTATAGATCTATAAACCGAATTACCAAGTCCATAAAATCAGTCACAATTACATAGATAAGTATCTATTCCTACCCGCATTGTAAGCAATGTAATTTCTAAATAATAACTCTATACAAAGTTCCCCCTATTGAGAAATCAGTAATCATGGTCGACCCACGGTTCTAAATCAACTGTTTGTCAAGATTACAAAAACAGAAAATTATAATAGAAATTGTATTAATGTAGTTGTTCCAATTAAGGGTCTCAAATTGCATAAATCACAAAGAGCTATGGCCTGCCTGTTGCCACTTCCTTGCTTACTCTTCCTTTCTTGAGATATTATATTTGATCTCTTGACCCCTTATAAAGTCAAAATGCATACGTTGAGAGAATACCATAAAATTGAGATTTTCACAAAAACTGTTGAATAGTCAAATCAAAACCAAAATCAAAAAACGTTTATTTTGCGTCACTAAAACCTAGTCGAAATTTAAAGAACAATATTGGAGAAATCATAATTTTAAAAGAAAAAAAAAACAAACAAACCAAAAATCATCTTCAGCCTGTGGGGCAATAACATAACTTTGTTGCAATCTGGTTCAATCGTTACATATTAACTACAGTTGCAAACAAAGTTTGGTGGCAGCTGTCTGTTCTACGAGCTATATGGCCTGCTCGTTGCCACTTCTAAGGACCTTGGCCACGAATAATATGAAAAGACAAAAAAAAAAACAAAAAATGTTAAACAAGAAATTCATTTAAGTTTTGATTACATAAAAGTTATCACAATTATCTAAATATTCTATCAATCTTCACATACATGTTATTTTTTAATATATTATTTACAAAAACGTTTACATTATATCAGAGTGTAGGTTTTGTATAATTCAAAAAAATGTAGTTCTGTTTATTAAAAAAACTTATAAATACCTGTGTAATTAAGTCCTATATAAACTAATGTATATAAATAAAACTATCGCCTACGCATAGCTAGAACTGTGGTAATTGTGGATGCTAGTAGTAAAGTGAGGAAACTCGTGACGTCATAGCTCCTGACTGCAGCGTTGTAGAACCCTCCGTAGACCTGGAGACCAGCCGTCTCGATACTGGAAAGATAATTAACATTTTAGAACCTAACGTTGTGGACTTGATAGACTGATGACATTCGTGTAGATGGAGATAGCTCAAAATAGTTCTTCCTGAATGGGGTAATGTGCAAAATTCTATAGCTAAATATTTTTTTTTTTATTTATACACGTTCTCACAGGGTCTTGTGGCAGTTAGGGTCTTGGCAGAATAACAGCGTCTACTGACAAGTGGGCATTATGCTGAGCTAAAGACCCAATTGCTGCTGTATTCCTCAATTAAACATGTAGATTTTAACATTGTTCTGTAATTATATTTTTTTTCGCCCTTTTTTTCTATTGTGTTATGATGTATTATTCTTCTTATATGAATATTTCATTATCATGTTTAGTAGGCTGTGTGTTCAGTAGTTAATAAATGGTTGTCTATGTGTATTCTCTTATCTGTGTCTATGTCTATGTCTATGTTGTTTTTTTAACAATGAACCAGATTTAACAGATCACCAGGTAAGTTGCGTTGGAACCCAAGTCTGAAGTTTTTTTATCGTAACGTTAGCCCTTTTGTATGGAGACTCGTGAGCTTACAGCACTCCCGACAGAGGCGCCTATCGAATTTCCATACAAAAAAGGCCTGACGTAACGAAAAACGAAATACGAAAACATAACTCAGACTTCGGGTACATAATACATAACAATCTAGAAGACACATAATTCAATCTTGCAATCTCTTCAAAGAGATAGCAGTGTCCAAAAAAACGGCGAACGGCGAAAAAGACGGCGGTACTGAGTTCCACTCATCTCTCTCTGTTGTCGTGTCACTAGTTTCTTTCGAAACAGTGTGGTGAAAGAATTTTAAGGTGGAACCGGAATGCTTGGTGCGAATAGGTGTTTAGAGAACCTTTCTTCGAGAACCTTTATTCCCCAGCGGTTGTCAGTTCTTCGAGGTGTATGCCTGCCCATTACCACTTCAACTTGCTGATTCTGCGAGCTATATCGGTTACATTGATTCTCCTACGGATTCCCTAATTTCTGATTCTATCACGTAGTGGAACTCCCAGCCTAGGTCTCTCCATAGCCCGTTGTGCGCCTTTAAGGCCAATATGTCAATGCGCCTATAAGACGCTCTTTTCGAGCACCTTGACACATATTTTAAGACCTTTTTAGGTTCAACGACATGCCGATTCCCTTAACAAGTGTCAAGTGCTCGAAAGGAGCCTCTTGACGCGTACTTAAAATCCTTTCACACTGTTTCGAAAGAAACTAGTGACTCGACAAGAGAGAGAATGAGGCCAGTAGCAAGCGACCACGTCTCAGTTCCATAAGTTAGCTATAGGTCATCAATAGTTCTGTTAATTACCTGAATTTGCAGTAGTCTCCATCGTAGCTCCAGCCCAAGTACTCGCCGGTCCTCAGGTTCTCACTCCGCAGCCAGTCTTCCAGCGGCCTGAAGTAGTCCCTGAGAGCCTCTCCGTTCAGTCTCGCGTCTCCCACGGTCTCCTGCAGGATCTGCGACCAGGGTACAGATGATCCCTGCTCCATAAGCCGCCTGGAATACATAACAAGATGATTTGAAAACAGCTTTTTTTAATTACATAATGATCTCTTATTGATGGGCAAGTTGCTGGGAAAAGGAGGAGTAAGTTGAAAAAGTTTTTTTTTATACAACTAGCTGATGGAACAAGCAGATGGCCCACCTGATGTTAAGTGGTAACCATCACCTATAGCAAATCATTGCCTCGTAAGTCACGCACGATGCACTGCCCTGCGTCCATCAACTTGAGGCATACAGATGTTAAGCCTCATGTGCCTGTAATTACACCGGCAACCACACTCTTCAAACCGAAACACAGCAACGCTGCTTGGCGGCAGAAAAAGGCGTGGTGGTAGTGCTTCCCCGGACGAGCCCTTCACAAAGAGCTCTACTACTTTTAAATATATCATGGCTATGCAACATCAGGCAATGGACTGGTATCAGGAAGGTAGAAGATCTATTTGGGCTTGCCCTAGATAAGGATAAATTTAAAAAGATGACTGCCAACCTTTAGTAATGGAGATCTTAGAAGATCTTCATAGCCTTTATCAGTGCGCCTCTAAAAGGCTCTTTTCGAGCACCTGACACATATTTTAGAACTTTTTAGGTTCAACGACATCCCGATGTTTTCCTTCGCCGTTTGAGGCAATGCCAGTAGCATATAAAACATACATTTATGAACAAAAAACTCATTGGTGCTCGACCCGTTGTGAACCCACTACCTTAGGATCGGAAAGCGGGGCCGCTACCACTAGACCACTTAGAGCTGATTTCACCATGCTCTGTTAGATTAACAAAGGATTAAAGGATTAAATATGTCAAAATGTACGCGTTTGACATCTAAGGTTAGATTTAACGGCCTGTTAATCCTTGATTAGTAACTAACAGAGCATGGTGAAATCAGCTCTTACTCTCAGTTCACTGAATAAATAAAATTAGTAGAGAAAAACCCGTCAAGCAATTTTGCTCTGCTAAAAACAAAACAAAGACGTTGCACAGAGTTAATAAGATTGCATACGAAAAGTAAATAAAATACTTCAAACTGCTTTTTTAATTTACTACTTTCCTTTTAGAAGTTGCAAACAAGAAAAACAATCCTATCTTGGCTATCCTTCTTGTTTCGCGAAAGTTAATCAAGTATGCCAAGAAAAAGATTTAGTGCAGTTGTACTCGTAGTAAAGATATAGTCGTACCTATATGACTTAGGTACTGTTTTGCAGTCCTATGTTTTATTATAAAAAAAGGGTAGGCACTTATTAAAAAATCCCTTGGAACTTAAGCTTAAGTAATAGGTGCCTATAAAAAAATCAAATTTTAAGCATATAAATGAACCCTTTCACATTTTAGTATTATTCACTGATAAGAGAGCTTTTTTTTATTATTTGTGTAGGTGTGAACATAGTCAATGTACTCAAAATGTGTCTCGTAGGCTTCGAGGGAAGCCGCCATCATTTTCTTCAAAACAATCGACGGCCGACTTTACTATGGACTGACTTAATTTAAAGTATTTTATCTTAACACTAGCAACATTGGTCCCAACTGATCCCGACTTTAGAAGCCTTTAAGAGCGTAAAACTCGTTACCGGATTAGGCCACAACTCATACTAACTTACTTTTATTAAGAAATTCACATTTCGGTGACAAGTTTGTCACACAACCAAGATTTTTAGCAGATTTCATTTCGTTGCACCATATTGGACGGCAGCGCAATGGCTTCGTGTGCGTACAATAGGGCAAACGAGTCAGTAGGGCAAGTAGGAACGATAAGCCATAAGGTAAGGAGACTGGCAGATAAACATCAAACTCGCTTATGGAGTCTTATGCTGTGGTCGAGAGTGCATTTTAAACTACAAAGATAAAGGTAATTGTTTTTTGTAGGAGTTGTTAAATTTATTTGGACATGGTAGCCTTTCTTATAAGATTTCTTGGTGCCTATTGAGGATGTCTAAGGGAGCATCCACACATGGCCGAAATTACACGCCGGGGTAAAGTTGTTGAGCGATTCTAATCCATCTTAAATCCTGCCCCAGGCACAAATGTCGTCCGTAAATAGGGGCATGAGTAAAAAGTTACCCCTGCGCTAAACCATTAAAGAAAATGCCTTTTTTGGAAACAAATAAAAATAACTTAGGTATTGGTCATTTCACACATGTTTACTACTTTTTAAATGTATTTTACCTGTGGACTACAGACACATCTTATGTCCACAATACCTGGTTATCTGGTAGATAATGCTTTCTATCATTAAGTTCGCCTTTGTACTGTTATTTTATGTGCAATTTATTTTTAATTAATCAATCATCAATGCTATAGAATTCTAGCCCCAAACTAAGAAAAGTAAAATAACGACTTTATAGTAATTATTTAGCACAGAAACGTGACTCCTGCGCAGTCCTAATGGCCATTGTACGTCCGACTATAGGAAGCACAATGTAGGTCAGATCGCTTGCGAAAACAACAACTGGCATAGCGCGCGGCTGGTAAAATGTAATGCTAATATTGATTTGCAACTGTAACGTAGGAAGTGCTCTCAAGAAAACTCATTAAGGCCAAGACAAGAGCTAATGTGACTCTCGCTCGCACGTTTTGACATGTTAAAAGATATAAAATCACTAAACTCATTTTCGAAAAATCGCAATCAACCATTTTGTGTGTTGATCGATACATGTTTTCCTACTCAAAAGTTTGCTTTACTAGTTTTCGTACATAAGCAAACTTTTAAGTAGGAAAACACACGAAACACACAAAACGTGCGTGCGAGAAGTTGTTATGAGGTGTTGTTGTTAAGTTGTCAGCCCCTTAAAAGAAACTGTAAGTACCTAAATTTTGAGGTACTTACAGTTTGAGGTGGAATATGTGCTGGGAGATGATGATGACTAATTGACGTTAGGAGGTAATAACTTTTTTTATTCAAATTCAAATGGTCTTTCAGTTCACAAGGGTCACGTATAAAAAAATATGAAAAACATTTAATAATTAAGGTCTTACATTTATTTAAATAACAATAGGTAGTGAGAAGAATCTAAGTTAGGTAACAAAGTCAAAGTCAAACTTCAGATCCTTGTGATTTATTCAATATTGTGATTATTTATTTGTGATTATTGTATTTATTTATTTGTGATTTATTGTATTTATTCAATAAAATACAAGGATCACTTTGAAACGTCCTAAAGCTGGGTGACTCTAGGTGCCAGTTCCACGCGACCAAAGCCTAGAAGAACAGCTAACGAACTTTTTTCTTTCTTACCGTTCTTTTGTATGATCCTTCTTACAATGTAATTTAATACAATATTGAAGTGTATTTTTATGGAATAATTACCTAAAGTGTTATTTGGCAGAAGTGATAACTACACAAAAATACGCTTGTTACAAATCTGTCTTATAAAGCAAAATAACACCCGCCGATTTTGAGGTTACCAATTCTCACGAAGACTTTCATTCTGGATCGATTTTCTATGTTTTTTCTCTTCGATTTGTAGTTCTGCAGCATTTTAGCTGAAAGTAAACTCGATCGACAAACGCATGTACATTACGTAATAATCTACATAGATCCTATCTGTTTAATGGACGGTCTTCTTTACTCGGCTGGAGAGATGGTTATTGAGATAGGTACTTCTTTATTTAGGTACAGTACTTCTTACAAATCATCCAAATAAAAGTAAATAATTCTATTCAGAAACATAACCAGCTTCACAACTCTGAAACCCCAGGCCCGGTATATTACACTCTAAAATCTTTTTTTTTATACAATGTGTTCCATAAGTTGTGTATATAAACTTCAGGGGGCTAAAGTACCCATCAATATGAACAACTTTTTCTAAGGAACCAACACTGTGAACGCGAAAAAAAAACAGCTGTTTCATACAAAAGTTACCACCAGTAAACCTACCAGGCTAAAATGAATGAAACAGCTGTTTTTTTTTTCGCGTTCACAGTGTTGGTTCCTTAGAAAAAGTTGTTCATATTGATGGGTACTTTAGCCCCCTGAAGTTTATATACACAACTTATGGAACACCTTTTATACAACTAGCTGATGGAACAAGCTGATGGCCCACATGATGTTAAGTGGTAACTATCACTTATAACAAAGCATTACCTCGTAAGTCACGCACTGCCTTGCGTCCATCAACTTGAGGCATACATATGTTAAGTCTCATGTGCCTGTAATTACACCGGCAACCACACTCTTCAAACCGAAACACACGGCTGTTTGGAATGTCCGCCAATATTTATTTATTACTTAATTACAACCGGTGATAAGACTGACCACAGTTTCACAACGTCAATCGATAGACACCGCAAATGCCGGAACACATCGAGTTCTAAATAACTCGATCCAGGGTGCTGGGTAGGTAGTTACGTAATAGTTAGCCACCAGTACCCCAAGTATGAGATTTGCTTACGATATTTCGTTTTTCGTTTTACGTACGTGCTCCGTGATCATTGCGGGTTTTGTAAAGTTCCGTATCGGTATCAATATCGCGTCTTCATACAAAACCCGCAATGAACACTGAACAAAAACGTAAAACGAAAAACGAAATATCGTAAGCAAATCTCATACTTGGGGTACTGGTATTGGTAGCATTGTCCAGTGTAATCTCTTGTGTAACATGTTAATTGACTATTTGCCTACTGTAGGAACCTTGTCGAAGCTATCCTACTAAAACGTAAAACTACTGAATGGATTATAATGAAACTTTACAATAATAATAGCTATGCATCAGAATAACACATAGGCTACAATTAATAAATATATTGTGTGAATTGTCCAAAATATGACGATAAGTGTCAAGTAAGTAGGAAAAAATCTACCATCTGCGAGCTATTCTGGCGTGCGCTGCCAAAACCGCTATGTTACACATAATATTATGTAGGTACTAGGCCACGCTAATATAAGCTACTCGAAATACTAATCTTGCGCAGACGAAGTCGCAGGCACCAGCTAGTAAATAAATAATTGTTTTAAATTTTTCTTTTTCCGTATCGTCAAGCCGTTTTTGTATTAAAATCAGACTTGAGGTACCATAAAAGACTTAAAGCTCACATTTTGATGAAATTCCAACTGCACAAGCCTGAATGATGTAAGTATCTCTTTTAATTTCCGTCAGAATCAATAAATAATCATTTATGGTCTAGTGGGAGTGACGCCTTTTGATCGTAAGCTCGTGAATTCGAATCCAACCTCCACCGCTAGGTTGCTATGCAAAAACTTTGACATATCTCGTTCGAAATTCAAAATTGAATGTTCAAAGTCAAACATCTAACTTCCATACACAAATTAAGAGCATTATGACCCGCATGGGCAGGGTTCACATCAAGTGGTCATTTCCGTGAACGCAGACGGCGTCAATTGTGTGCGCTATGCTTTATTTTTATTCTATACCCTTCCCACAAATATCACCCCTATGCCGTTCAGTTAAAGTAGAAAGTCCGATGAGCTTACGCGACTAATTAGTGGCATGGTAAATTGGTTTTTATTGAATTTGGAATGCATTTTGAAGATCGAATGTCGTTGAATTAGCGGCAAAATGTTTTTTGGCTTGAAGTTTGTTTACGTTGGGTGAAGGACATTTTAAACGCCATACATAAATAACTTAGCAAATATATGAAACTAATTCATTTCATTCAGGCGTACATAAACAATTTTACTGTAAAAAACTTCGGAAAAATACGACAGGTCTATAAATTAATAAAGTTATGTAAAACAGAGAGAGAGCTTTATTCCCTAGGCACGGTAGATATTTTTCTCAGATCTCGTAGTGCCAAGTACTTCAACATTTTTTGTTATTATTTTCATATGTGTATATGCTGTCAATTTAGCGTGGCAGCCGAAAATTACATGGATGACGACTCACGCCAAATAATGTCATTTTCATACTTTATTGATTTCTTAATCATTTTAAATTGTTTTAATTGTGTAATTATGAGTTGTGTTGTTTAATTTCGGTAATATTTTAACCAACTTGAATAAACTTGAAAGTCTTAGTGTAAATAAAAGTGTAATTAGAAATTTAATAATAATAAATGCACTTGGAATTAAAGTACTTAATTTACCTTTGTGCGATATCCTGATTTAAAAGAAAATGTTTTGCGAAGGTTATGACGAAACCGCCACCATTTTCTTCAAAACATGACATTCCGACTATGACTTAAGACTAACTTGACTTATAATTTATTAATTAAACCACTTGACACTGGCAAGATTGTGTGTCAAAATGACGGACGGAGCCATAAATTAGCAAAGAGGAAGTAGATATTCATTTTCTGACATTTTTGGAAACAACATAGCTTTTTCATTTTTATTTGTTTTTCTAGTGTTATTTTGAGTTGTGTTGTGTAATTTCGGTGATATTTTAACCAACATTACTTGAGGTCTTAGCACAAAGTGTAAACATTTGAAATGAAAGTGTAATATGTGATATCCTGATTTGACCGAAAATGTTTCCAATGTTTTGAAGAAAACAGCCATCATTTTCTTTAAAACAAAATGACGGCCGACTTGACTATGGACTGACTTGACTAAAAAGTATTCAATACAAATCACTTGACACTGGCAAGATTGTCTGTCGAATGACGGACAGGAGCCATAAATTGAGAGAAGAAGAAGAAGAGGAAGTAGATCTTGTTAAATCCCATTTGATGGTAGCCAAATGCTTAGGTATCAAAAATAATAAAAAAATATACTACTGGACACCTGGCCATGCAATAAATCACAGATAGCCTATTGTTTTTCTATAATATTGACGGCGAACCTTGATAGCCTGCCAAGGGCGCACGACTGGTAATGACTTCACGTAAATAATACTGATAATAATCTCTGATTCTATGCTAAATTAGAATGGATTCGATTTTTATCCGTTCTCTGCGATATAATTGAAAATTTTAAGATAAATGCAAGGTTGTTGTAAAAACTTAAGTACATTATAAATAGGCAAGTACTTACTTACCAATCGATACAGTGGAAATGGCTTTAGAAAACATTAAGGTCGCATTGACTTTGTTCCGATTTGAAGGGTATGGGTTTGCAAATTTATTCATTATTTTATTATGAGTAGTAGAGCTCTTTGTGAAGGGCTCGTCTGGGAACTACTACCACCATGCCTTTTTCTGCCGCCAAGCAGCGTTGCTGTGTTTCGGTGTGAAGAGTGTGGTTGCCGGTGGAATTACTGGCACATGAGGCTCAACATCTGTATGCCTCAAGTTGATGGACGCAGGGTAGTGCATCGTAGGGCACCTTCTTATCGTGCATGACTTACGATGCAATGCTTTGTTATAGGTGATGGTTACCACTCAACATCAGGTGGACCATCTTCTAGTAGTATTGTTCCAACAACTAGTAGTATTAAAAAAAATATAGACGCAGGGCAGTGTATTGTAGAGCACGTTTCTAACGGACGTGACTTCCGAAGCATAGCTTTGTTATAAGTGATGGTTACCACTCAACATCAGGTGGACCATCTGCTTGTTCCATCAGCAGTATTAAAAAAACAAAAATGCTTGATCTCGGTTGATCAAACCCACGGCCCACAGCTCAGAAGGCAGAAGTTTACTTACGTCAGAATCTTCCCAGCTTGTGGGTTCCTGTAGAGATCACACTTGTGCAACGGTCTGCCCGGGTCGCCGGGTATGAACTGCCCGGTGCGTTCGCACAGTGCTCTGTAGATTTGGAACTGCAGTACGGTGCTTACGAAGTATCTGTAACAAGAGGGCTGTATTATAAAATGTTACTCTAAGCATTTATTCAAAGGGTAGAAGACTAACGAAAAAGTAAACGGGACTTCCAGACCATGCTTCACAGCTCAGTTGGTAGTCTCCGCCTTCTATGCCGTAGGCCGTGGGTTCGATCCCCACCGAGAACAAACATTTGTGTGATGAACATAGATGTTGGTTCTCTGTCTGGGTGTTAAATGATATTAAATGTATGTATTTAAAAAAAAAAAAATAAGTAGTATATCAGCTATCAGGTTCCCATATCACAAGCTTTGGCTTAGTTTGGGGCGAGATAGTGCTGTGTGGAATGTCCACCAATATTTATTTATTATTTATTTTTTATGCTATCCCGATCTATTACCTTTATAAAGCGAAAAATAGTAAATATTTGGAGGAAATAGTGTAATGTTTAAAAAATCCAGATTCTGAATGAAAGTAAACATATTCACTTGCATTGTTGTTCGTCTATGGCCATCATAAAACCCCATTTAATTAAAATGTATGTATGATGCACTCATGTTGCGGATAAAAGAAACCATTCTGAAGCATTACCTGAACTTCCAGGATTTTATGTCTCGTTTTGGGAGTTTGGGAAGTTTGTTGCCTGTTCTTCTAGGCTTTGGTCGCGTGGAACTGGCACCTACAGTCTTTAAGATCTTTAAGACGTTTCAAAGTGATTCTTGTGATTTTATTGAATAAATACCTTTTGACTTTGACTTTGGGACCTATGTAGCTATCCCGAGGTGGGTCATACTTGCATCTTTCGTTTTCTAGTTTGGATTTCTACACCCTATGATCGCTATTGAAAAATAATACAGCTCTTTGTGATATCAAACCAATTCAAATCAAAACGGTATTGAAGATTTTAAGAGACTTTTTTTGTTATATCTTTTATCTAAGGTGCTTTTTTACGCATCTTCTAGAGCATTGATGTAATACGATTTGCAATAACTGTATTTATTTGATCACTTTTTATTTCACTGACAGCAATTATTACCAATACAAATGGCTACGGTAACTAATCGTAAACTTGTTATAAGTGCAATCCATCATATTTTTTTTGTAAAGTAATTGCTAGATGGACCATGTGGTGTTTTAGTTGTACAAATCATCAGAGTGACCAAATCATGGTGATTGACCAACTGCTACGGTAAAGGGTATTAGGATCCGATGGCGCAGTTGGTACCCCTGTACCTACTAAGACAATGAGTAAAGTCTATTACATTTTATTATAAAAAAACTTTTCATATTTTATACCTAGCTTAACTTTTTTGATAAAGTCTCTATACAGCTACATCTAAAGTTGTACCTGCCCATTTAAAATTGTATTAACATTGCGTTTTTGTACGAACAAATTGACCATCAACTTGAGCATACCGATGTTAAGCATCATGTGCCTGTAATTTCACAGGCAAGAAAGAAAGGCAAGGTACTTCCCTCGACGAGCCCTTCGCAAAGAGCTCTACTACTTTCAACTATTAAACATCAGGTAGGGAAAAGACGAGCCAAGTTATCGGCTGTAAGAATGTGTCAAATACCTCACTAGTTACTGTATAGCCGTCTTTCTCAAAACGATAACGCCCTTTGTGGGATCTAGAGACCTACAGAAAACTTGTTTGGGGGTTAATTAATATTTTAGCTATAACTTTATAATGTTTCTGTCAGAAACTTGGTTGTTTGCAATTTTTCATAATTATATTCAGATAAAATAATTGAATAGAATAGAATAGAATCAATTTTTAATCTAAAGGACACGTATTATACGACAGAAAAATAATTATATATAGAGGTAGCGATACGAAAAAAAAATTTGATTCTCAAAGTGGGTGGTAGACCAAATTAATTTGAGAGCCTATGCATAAGTATACGTATCAAATAACGCCACTTTAAAGCACGCACTATAACAGCTATAGTGTGTAATGGAAGATTGCAGAATCACTATAATTCGCAACGGAATCAGGCCGATTTCTACATGAACTAGAATCTGACGAACCAAGGATCTCGTTAATTTGTTCTTATAAGTGGTGTAAACACGAAAAGTAATAAAACATACATACATCATTTAGAATTGTAGGGCTCTTTTTGAAAGAGGGCTCTTTTATAAACGAATAAAACTCGAAATCAAAGCAAGGTGACATCTCTCGTTCATGCGCCTGTAATTTCACGGGCAACAGCAAACCATTAAGCCGAAATACAGCAAAGCTGCTTGAAGGCAGAAATATATGGTGGTAGTACTTCCCTGGTCGAGCTTAATAAAAAAGTTAACCTTTGTAATGTTAACTAAAAAAATGTCTAAGCTTATGTGTAGCCATCTATACTTAAGACATAAGCGCTTGTTAGTTTTTTTATACCAGTAACCCCTCACAAAAAGCTCTACTACTCTTGAGAAAGATATTTGCCCTATGGCTTTGCACCCCATAGATTACCCCTAATTCGCTATAATAGATAAACTTAATGGATACTGTACGTAACTTAATGGATACTAATAGGTATCAGCTTCCTATAATGTCAGGAGCAATTATGTTACCTTCGATCGATGGATATGCTATTAATTCAGAGCAAGGTATTCAATCAAATATTGGCAATATTACACAATGTTGAGCTGTTTCCCGTGTGAAATCTAAGTACACAGACTTGTCGTTTAGGCATAAGTACAAAAACTGGTAAAGCAAACTTTTGAGTAGGAAAACTTGTATCGATTAAAATGTTTTTTTTTTACTAAAATGTGTGCAATGTTTGTCTTCGCCTTAAGCCTTTTAACGGACTGTTATGGTAGTAATAAGTTTCACCATTCCCTATTTTTTTTTTTATTTGAATAATCCTTTTTTAAGCAAATGATGATGACCTACATAATGCCACTATGTGATACAAGAACGGAATGAAAATTGGTGTTTGTCAATTGACTCTCGTAAAAACATTTAAACTCGAGATTTCTTTTAGTGGCACCGTTAAAGCCTCAATAAATATGTTTTAACATAAAGATAACAAAACGTAATACGATAATGTCATCTTAACATATGAAAAACGTAAAGGAGATTGTCTGATTGTCTGTGTATGATTTTTTTATTTTTTTTATTACTTCAGATCCTCTACGTGAATAGTACGGGGTCATTTAGAAGAACGAGAAACTTACAGCTATTTTTGTATGATTTTTACATTTTAAACAATAACAATTAAAAACAACGCTTTAGAACTTATGACATTATTTAGATTGAGAAAACTTGCCCAGCACGTATATTATTATATATTACTTAATTATTTATTTAACCTTTGCGTTCCAGTGATTTAATGTATGCCAAAATATGATACACAGCCTGTCAACTTGAGGCTTGGTAAGCATAATGTGCCTGTAACACTTCTAACAGAAACATAACAAACTACAACAAAACAACCAACCAACAAAAATCACGCAACCAAAATGTCTAACATGTCATGTCTAACAGCTAAAAGTTTTGATTTCACTTTTTTTAAATAGTAAATTTACATAGCATAATATTTTTTTTATAAGTTTATAAGCTTAGAAGCTTAGTGTATTTAAACTGTTGACGAACCTAATAAATAAATAATAAAATTAAAAACACATAAATATATACAATATAGCGTCCTGTAAAGCTCACTTACAGACAAATCCAAAGGCAGAAGCTAAAGCGATTACACAATTACAAGATGTAGTGCGGTTTATGTAATAATGTTTACCTGCCGTCTGCGCGTACGCATATGTGACATGTGCAGGGTCGTAAGGTTAGTAACTTGCGACAGGTATTGATATTTAAGGTATTGAGAGCATCGCAATGACGTCACGTTGAGGTTACTGTTGAGCTACTGTGGTATGCAGATGTAAAGATATGTAATGACACACAGCCGAGTTGGTTAGCTCTGTCATATGCGCTGTTGGCCGTGGATCCGATCCTCTACCGAGATCAAACATTTGTGTGATGAACTTAGATGTGTTCTATGTCTGGGTATTAAACAAAGTGTAAAAAAACCACTCCTGAAAACTTCAGAGGGCTAAAGTAGCCACCAATATGAATAACTTTTTCTAAGGAACCAACACTGTGAACGCGAAAAAAACAGCTGTTTCATGCAAAAGTTCAGTGGCACCTGGCTAAAATGTATGAAACAGCTGTTTTTTTTTCGCGTTCACAGTGTTGGTTCCTTAAATAAAGTTATTCATATTGATGGGTACTTTAGCCCCTTGAAGTTTTCGGGAGTAATATAATATATTATATTACTAACTCGTTTATTTGTAGTGTTTGCTAACATATATATTTGAGACGTTTCCCTCTATTGCGTATTGTAGGGATTCTAACAATTGAATACGCTATGCTCGTGACTCGTGATTCAGTCGTTAGAATCCTTCTCTTGTTCGTGATTCATCTATGGCCCTCGCTTGAAATCCGTCCTTTATTCACTAATTGCTTAATATACTATTCCGTCTCTACTTAAGACTTGTAAAAAACAAAGACGGAAATATTTACATCTGAACAGTGTTTCCTATTTAAAATCAACCAATCAACATCTGCCACTGCCCAAATCATAATCTACGGCGCAAGGTTCTAATATAAACAGATTGCATGATTGAACGGTATTTGCTACCTGATACATTTATCACAATAATTGTAATTATTATACCATTACGTCGACCGGCATACATTTGTCCTTGTTGGCCCTTTCGCGTGACCTTTAATAACATAGGTAGAACTACGTTTTGTTAGTAGTAGAGCTCTTTGTGTGTGGTTTGTCCGGGGAAGTGCTGCCACCTTGCCTATTCGTGCCGCCAAGCAGCGTTGCTGTTTTTCGGTTTGAAGGGTATGGTATGCGGGCCGCGGGCCGTGCAAAATAAATAAAAATCCTACTAATATTATAAACGCGAATGTTTGTAAGTATGGATGGATGAATGTTTGTTACTCTTTCACGAAACTTTACAATAATAGGTATAGCTTATACATCAGAATAACACATAGGCTACAATTTATAAAGATATTGTGTGACTAATCCTGCGCAGACGAAGTTGCGGGCACCAGCTTGTGCGAAATAAATTAGATGATCTATGATATAAAACTCATTTGATTATAACGTGATTGCTGATAAACGCCTATGATGAAACAAAAAAATAAAAAATATATCAGTAAAACATGAATGGCTAAATCTAGTTAGTTAAAAAAGGTACTTTATTCAGAGTTCATAAGTACTCTGAGAGTTATTCACAACCAAAGCCGCTGCAATCCGCTAGTCAATTACAAAATCTCATAACCACATAACTTTTTATTACTGCCACCGAAAACCGCGGCAAATGATTAATGACGATTTATTTTAATGCCATGCCAATTAATTTAATTCTTTAATGAGAGGTATAAAGAGAATTACAGAAAAACAGTCTACAATGAATGGTTTAAGTATGCACTCTAAATAGTTTAAATGCAATTACTTATGCAAGTTATTGCAGATTCTCGTTTTCATAATTAAATTACGGCTGAGGTGAAATATTGTAACTTTGATTTCGCGACGCACTGGGGTCAAAACAAGATCAATTGTATGAAAATGACATTAGTTTGGCGTGCGCATCTGTCAAGATTATGTCACTTTTACACTACAATCCAACTTCTTATTCGACAAGCGTTTTCCAAAAACAGAAAGGGTTCTAATTAGGACACAGTTTGGGTTAATAAAAAAAACTAAAAAAAAAATCACGTCTTTGATCCCCAGGCACGATATCCCTTCAGATCTCAAAGCCTAACTCCAGATTCTTTGAGGACGTCTTAAGGGGGTAGTCAGAGGTACATCCAAACATTACATTTGTCACATACTTACCTACTCACTGATCAGCCCCTTGGGTTAATCAGTCCTAGCAATATCCAAATATTGTAAAATATATAGAATAAGAATAGTATAATACGTTAATTTAGCATTAGTATAACAATAATACACAAGCCTGAAACAAGTGACAGCCTTCACAGCTCAGTTGGTAGTAGCTCTGCCTTCTGCGACGTAGGCCGTGGGTTCGATCCCCACCGAGAACAAACATTTGTGTGATGAACATAGATGTTTGTTCTCTGTCTGGGTGTTATATAATATTATAAATATGTATTTACAAAAAAAAAGATATATAAGTAGTATATCAGCTATCTGGTTCCCATATCACAAACTTTGGCTTAGTTTGGGACAAGATAGTGCTGTGTGGAATGTCCACCAATATTAAAAAAAAATATATATTATTATTAAATATTATTAATAAGTCAAAAATGTAGGTACCAGAAAGAGAAAAAACTCACCATAAGGTTAAACTTGCCTTGACTTCTATGCAGTGGCGGATTTACCAGCAGGTTGAGTAGGCAGAAGCCTATAGGGCGGCAGATTTTAGGGGGCGGCAAATTAAGGTTATTTTTTTCTTATATGCATTATCTTTATCTCGTTTTTGGGTATATTCCTAAGGTAAGAAAAGCTCTATCATGCACCTTCTATACATAAAAGATCAAGCTTTTGGAAAAGGAACTGACACATCCATCCCCTAGTTCACAACGCGATCATACTAATGACGGGAAAAAGCTGATGTAAGAGGACGATATAGTGCACGAATCATAAAGTTGCAATTTTATTGTAATTTTTTTTTAATAAATATGATTGTAAACTAGGGTATTCGAGGTCAGTAAGGGCGGCATGAGTAGCCTACTGGCGGCAAATATGTAAATCCGCCACTGCTTCTGTGTAATATGTAATCATGTGTGTGTACAATAAAAAATAAAGAAAAAAATCTGCGGCTCAAGCAACAACAGTAACAGGTAGGTATCTATGTTAAAATGGTATTCAGCTCAGCATATATTATGTCGGGTAAATATGTATAATGTGAACAGAAAATGCTGTACCCCAAGTCTGAATTTTTTTACATTTTTCATATTTAATGTCATTCCTTTTCTGTATGGAGACTCGTGAGTTCTCAACACGATAGAGGCGCTTATTGAATGTCCATACAAAAAAGGCCTGACATTACGAAAAACGAAATATGAAAAATGATAAACAAATAAATAGTAATATAGAGGTATAATATGTAATATGGGAACCAGATAGCTGGTATATTACTTAATAAACTTTTTTTAATAAATACATACTTATAATATTTAACAACAGCTAGACTGAGAACAAACATTTATGTTCATCGCACAAATATTTGTTTTTGTTCTCGGTGGGGGTCGAACCCACGGCCTTCGGCGCAGAAGGCAGAGCTACTACCAACTGAGCTGTGAAGGCTGTCAAACAAAACTCAGATGGGGTACTGAAGAGTCCACTTCAGCAGAAGCTGTAAAAAACATTTTGAACCGTTTCCGATCGGAATCGTTAGTTTTTTTTATAAAGAGCTCTACTACTCTTACAATTGAACCCCATTTTGAAATTACAAATACTTTTGAATATGTAAATACATTCTGAAGAATATTTATATAATGTTCGAGCCGACTCCTGCTAATAATGTCAAATTTAACATCTTATATGATAAAATATCCTCATTATCAACATATAAAATTACCATAAACAGATTTGCATAAACTTAACATAATATAGAGTAGAATTTAGATAAAGAAATAGTTTTTTTTACTGGAAACATCGCGTCGTTACAAGATAATTTTTCATAAGTATCTCATATCTCACCAAACACATTGGCATGCAAATTTTTAGAATTCGTATAGTAGGCTAAAATTGTATACATTTGAAGTTATAAACAAGGATTGTGTAAGTATTGTGTGTTGTGCAGATATCGCACCAGTTAGGTCTATCTAGATCGGCCCTGCCTCTTCTCTTGTCGTGTCACTAGTTTCTTTCGTGTGGTGAAAGGATTTTAAGTGCGCCTCAAGAGACTCCTTTCGAGCACTTGACACATGTTATAGGTTCTACGACATGCCGGTTTCCTCACGATGTTTTCCTTCACCGTTTGGGAGTACTGGCATTGTGCACATACATTTTTGAACAGTAAAAATCATTGGATGACCGGCTTCGAACCCACGACCTTAGGATAGGAAGGCGGGGCCGCTACCACTAGACCACCAGTGCGCTCTGGCTCTGCTTGCTCATCAGAAAGTCGTGAGTTCGATTGGTAGGCCAACAAAAAATTACAGTTAAGTCTGGCGTATATATATAATATAAAGTTTTACTTTATCTCTTTTTTTTTAATTATTTATTATCAATTTAACAACTGGATACATACATTTTGTAAAAAATTGCATCTATAAACCACTGAGGTATATAAAAAGTTTTAAAAAGTGGGTATGTAGAAAATGTAATGTTTGGACGAACCTCTGACTAACCTTGAGGTTTTAGAAAGAGTTAAAAAAAAATACCACTATATAAGCTAAGTGACGACCGATTTTGTTGTCCTAACAATTTTTGTATAATTCATTACTTTTTTGTATTTTGCCTTCTTTTTTTAATTTAACTAACTCGCTGATGAAACAAGCAAATGGCCCACCTGATGTTAAGTGGTAACCATCAGCTATAACAAAGCATTGCCTCGCAAATCACGCACATATACTTAGTACATAGTTACAAGTAAGCAAGTGGACCGATGGACCGACGACTTTATAAAGATCGATAGAAAAGGCTTCGAATCGTTCTTCCTAGAAATGCTAAGAGGAGGGCTGTGTCAAGCAGTGGACTTCTTCAGGCTGATGATGATGTTAATGAAGAAGTAGTTTTATTTATACAACTAGCTGACGGAACAAGCAGATGGCCCACCTGATGTTAAGTGGTAACCATCACCTATACGAAGCATTGCCTCGCAAGTCACGCACGATTGGAACGTGCCCTAATGCACTGCCCTGCGTCCATCAACTTGAGGCATACAGAAAAGAAAGAAAGAAGATAGAAAGAAAGAAGAAGAAGAAGAAGATAGAAGAAGAAGAAGAAGATAGAAGAAGAAGAAGAAAATACAATTATTCAACTACACAGACGTTATTGATAATAATTATATAAAAAAAGATACAACAACTAAACATAATTATGTACAAATAAGATAAAATTAAACAGTGGTGTGTAACATAAACAATTTACGAACTCTGTATAGTGAATAGTCGAAAAGCCAAGACTCAGCTTCTATACCTAGTCCGAACACCAGGCGCTATTTTTCAGTCTTGCCTAAGGGGGTTGGATGGATTCAGATGTTAAGCCTCATGTGCCTGTAATTACACCGGCAACCACACTCTTCAAACCGAAACAAGCGTTGCTGCTTGGCGGCAGAAAAAGGTGTGGCGTGAAAAAGTTACTGTAATAATCAAATAAGTAGAACAAGTGTTGTGTTAACGAGTTGATTCAAACACAGCCACAACTAAGTACAACATTATTAAGCATGTCGATACTTTTTCACAATAATGTAGAGTAAGTTGGGTAATCGAATAGCATACTAAAGTTACCGACGAGGATTGTAATAAATATGTACATCAACAACGGTCCAATAAGCTCCTTATATAATATTATTCAAGCTGGGCGATCTTTTAGACAACACGATTTCAGATAGACTTAAAAACCTCGGTCTACCTCCCATGTTTCTATACCCAATGCAGGGTCCATGGGATACTTACTAACACCTAACAACTATATAGGAAAGTATCTAAACTAAAAGCCTAGAAATAAAATCTACACAATTTAAACACACAATTGTTTTTTATACTTTTAATACTTCTACTTTTTCGTCGATGGAACAAGTAGATGGCCCACCTCATGATCAGTGGCATTAATGTATAATAGTCACCTATAACAAAGCATTGCCTTGTAAGTCACGCACGATAAGAACGTGCCCTACGATGCACTACCCTGCGTCTATTAACTTAAGGCATACAGATGTGACATGTGCCTGTAATTTTACCAGCAACCACACTCTTCGAACAAAACACAGCAATGATGCTTGTCGGCTGATAAAGGCTAGTAGTAATTCCCCGGACGAGCCCTTCACAAAGAGCTCTACTACTCTAAAAGCATTGCCTATAATTTACCGGCAACCACACCCTTCAAACCGAAAAGCAGCAACAGTGCTTGGCTGCAGAAATTTGCATATGAAGATTCATGATGAGAGTGTAACACTTTACCTAGGGTTGACCCACTCTGGTTGTGTTTTAGTGTGTGTGTTGGAGGGTATATCAAAATCGTGTCAAAATCCTTTTCAAATCGTGTCGTAACGTATAAAGCTTAACAGCTCAGCATATGACTCGTTAAGACGGTCTCACATTTCCTAATAAATATTTAGTAATACAAAAACGAAGGCGAAGGTCAGCGAAATTGTGTGGCCTAGATCGACGCGAGATGTGGCCTTACGACCATTTAATAATTCCGTTTCATAATAGTAACTACGCATGAGATGAGTTTGGAAATTTTGTAGTGTAATGAACATTTATTGTGGGTGATCAATTAGTCGTTGATTGATTATTTTGAAAGAATGGGAGAGTAATATGAGGCTTAATACCTGTATGTCTCAAGTTGATGGACGCAGGGCAGTACATGACACGTACCTATCGTGCGTGGCTTATTTATGACGCAATGCTTTGTTAAGTGATGGTTGTCTCCTAAGGCGAATACAAGAGCTAATGTACCTCTCGCTCGCACCTTTCGACATGTTGAAAGATATAAAATCACTAAACTTATTTTAGAAAAAGTCGCAATATACCATTTTGTGTGCAATCACATTGCATACAGTTTAGTAAAAAAATCATTTTGATCTTGTATCTTTCAACATGACGAAACGTGCGAGCGAGAGGTACATTAGCTCTTGTCTTCGCCTCAACATCAGGTGGGCCATCAGCTTATTTCATCAGCAAGTTAGTATAAAAATAGGTATTATAGTGAAATTACGTTTTGAAACTTTCATAATTTGAACTTATTAAAGATTTCAGCCATTTTGACTTGATACAAGCCTAATTAATGTATCTGTGATTACATATTCAGTTTTTTGGATATTTTTTGACAATCTACATTAAAAATTAACCAATCGAATTTAATTTATTGACAACGCTTCTTAAATTATTAAAACGTAGCAAGGACTTACCCTTGACCTAAACAACAAGATTTCCAACTTGTTTGAATCAAAACTAAATTATATCAACAAGATTTTTTAATAATTATTTTATTTTATTTAAAGTTACATCTTTACAGGCTTATCCTAATACAATAGAGTAATTCTAAATCTTAAAGTAAATCTTATTCCTATTCATAACTATCTAACTAAACCATTTTATGTATTTTAGTAAAATTATTTTTATTTATCCCTTTTTTAGTATGTTTAGAGCTGATTTCACCATACTCTGTTAGTTGCTAATCAAGGATTAACAGGCCGTTAAATCTAACCTTAGATGTCAAACGCGTACATTTTGACATATCTAACCGCCATTTATTTATTTATTTATTTATTTATCAGGCCTTAGTCTATATCTTTTGTAGTACACTATAGTCACCTTTCTCTAGGCTCTAAGGTTTGCTGGAAGAAAACTCTTGTAATGGTTAAGATCGCTTTTGAACATGTCCTCTTTTACTGTCTTTTTCCTACGTATAGTATTGTGTGTAATAAAGAATTAAGAAATAAATGCATGACGGTTTATACGCACAGCTTATTTTTCCTAAACCAGTTGGTAACATCTTTTATTTTTTTTCTTTAAGAGTGCCTTGACATTTTTTAATGTATTGTTTTTATTTCATTGTGTGTACATTATGCCTATTTAGGGCCGGTTTCATCATGCTCTGTTAGATTAACAAAGGATTAAACGGCCGTTAAAAATGTCAAAATGTACGCGTTTGACATCTAAGGTCAGATTTAACGGCCTGTTAATCCTTGATTAGTAACTAACAGAGCATGATGAAACTGGGCCTTAATGTTTCAATTCAATTTGAATACAAACTGTACCGTGTGTACGATTTAGTCTAAGAACATTGTAAATGTCTAAAGATGTTAATAAATGAAATGAAATGAAAATTAAATCACTTGTGAAAATTTTTATTATTCACATTTTTACAGTGCACGAGATAATTTCCAAGATCAGAAGGCGAAGTGACCACCACTACACAACGAGCGCTAAATAAGGTTCAAGAAAACGAACAGCTTTACGACTATGATCCCCAGGCACGGTAGATACCCCTCAGATACCAAATATTTAGTATAGCAGTAGTTGGTAATCTGTACATGCAAGCGCATTGCCGCTGTTAGAATACTAACTGGATGTTTTCATTCAACGTTTAAGAGCGCCTGGCATCGCGCATTACATTTTCCGAAAGGAAAAATACATAAGTACTCGATCGAACCTACGACCTTACGATCGGAAGGCGGGGTCACTACTAGACCAGCGGTGCTCTAACATTTTAGACCCTGTAAAACACCTACTATTACGCACTGTTCTTTCCGCATTGGTTCAAAACTATGTCAGTCCAGGGTCCAGTAACCTATACTCAGAAATATCCGACAAATAAATCACTGAAATGAAGTTCTATTTTTTGTGTCGCACGCGAGTGTCACAGTTGCTGCGATTCTAGGTACTGTTTACGACTAGCTGATGGAACAAGCAGGTTACCTGATGTTAAGTGGTAGCCATCACCTAAATAAATAAATATTGGTGGACATTCCACACAGCTCTATCTCGCCCCAAACTAAGCCAAAACTTGTGATATGGGAACCAGATAGCTGATATACTACTTATATGTTTTGTTTTTGTAAATATATACTTATAATGTTATATAACACCTAAACAGAGAACAAACATCTATGTTCATCACACAAATATTTGTTCTCGGTGGGGATCGGACCCACAGCTTACAGCACAGAAGGCAGAGCTACTACCAACTGAGCTGTGAAGGCTGTCCAACCTAAAACAAAGCATTACCTCGTAAGTCACGCACTTAAGAATGCGACTTGGCTACAGGCTTTGAAAAAGGGGAAAACATTTTCTGTTTTCGCCAAGAAGACATTATTTATTTTCAACTGAGATATGATCTCGAACATTTAGGTTTATCGCATGTTTCAGAGCATAGTCCCAGGATGGTATTGCAGTTGTTTAAGAAATCGTACCATTTGCGCATTCCATAAAAAGTCAAACCTGTCCACATAAATCCTTGTTTACGTTCCAAAGCCAGAAGGTATTTCAAATACAACACTTAAACCACAAATTAAGTGTCATCACATTTTATGTAAGGCGTTTTCATAAGCACTGGTTGCTGTGAAATGGATTTAAGGGTTTTAAGCAAGACTGCAGCAGGAATGCAGCAGGAATTAGTGAAATTGCAGGTACATGAGGCTTAACATCTGTATACCTCAATTTTTTTTTTTTTATACAACTAGCTGACGGAACAAGCAGATGGCCCACCTGATGTTAAGTGGTAACCATCACCTATAACAAAGCATCGCCTCGTAAGTCACACACGATAGGAACGTGCCCTACGATGCACTGCCCTGCGTCCGTCAACTTGAGGCATACAGATGTTAAGCCTCATGTGCCTGTAATTACATCGGCAACCACACTCTTCAAACCGAAACACAGCGTTGCTGCTTGGCGGCAGAAAAAGGCGTGGTGGTAGTACTTCCCCGGACGAGCCCTTCACAAAGAGCTCTACTACTCTTAAAATTGATGGACGCAGGCCAGTGCGTCGTAGGGTACGTTTCTATCGAGCGTGATTTAAGATGCAATACTTTGTTATTGGTGATGGTTACCACTTGGTTGTTAATTACTGCTCTATTGTAATAATAGATGTAATGTTTGAAATAAATACAAAAAAAGACACTTTACATCAGGTAGGTCATCTGCTTGTGCCATCAGTAAGTTGCACAGATTTTTTTTTAGTAAGAAACTTATAAAAACCCGGTCAAGAGCGAGTCGGACTCGTGCACGAAC
Organism: Chloroclysta siterata; assembly: GCA_932294275.1. NCBI lineage: Eukaryota > Metazoa > Arthropoda > Insecta > Lepidoptera > Geometridae > Chloroclysta > Chloroclysta siterata. The sequence continues at coordinate 9,901,133 of OW028595.1, forward strand.
GGTGCAGACAGACAGACAGACAGACAGACATACAAACAAACAGACAGACAGACAGACAGACAGACGGACGGACGGACAGCGGAGTCTTAGTAATAGGGTCCCGTTTTCCCCTTTGGGTATGGAACCCTAAAAACATGGAGATGGGGTTTTAGGTGGGATATGCTTATAGCATAGTATATAAGATGGTATAGCACCTATACCATCCTCACAGCTTAGTCGGCCTCATCCACAAGGAAGACATGGTCAATACGTGGGTACGGAGCTAGTACGCGGGTTTCCTCACTATTTAATTATTTTTTCACCATTAAAGCGCACCTTAGTGCTCTCAAACAAAGTCAAAGTAAAAAAGTTCAATCTTTTTATTTTTTTAAACTTATACGTATAACGTTTGACCGCAATCTCACCTGATTACAAGAAATTATTCAATTGATTTACAAGGAATTGAACCACTCTAAACCGTGGCACATGCTTGGTGAATCTGGGTGCTAGTTCCACACAAGCCTAGACGAACAGGCAACAATCTCACGGCTCCTACTGTTCTTTCGTATGCTACTTGTTACAAAACAAAACAAAATTATGCACATAAACTGCATCTTTAGTAGATTAGAGTTACAAGTATTGAAATGTCAATGAACCTAGTCAACAGAGTCAAGGATCAAGGTAGACACGCCTGCGAAATGTCGCGGTGATCGTATTAACTTGAACAAAGGAACAAAATTACACGTACATGTTTACATACATTTATATGTAATTTTGATCCTTCAGTGATGCTATTCCGTCAACAAAAATCACCTAAATGACCGCAGAAGACGGAGTGAATTTTCAATTTGGCATTTTTCAATACATTCACCCATCACTAGCGCCATAAATTTGATTATGTTTACCTTTTTCTGTATGCCTACGCCTCACTAAACTTCAATATTGTATTATATTACTTTGTAAAATAATCATACAAAAGAACGGTAAGAACCAAGCCGTAGGTTTGTTGCCTGTTCTTTTAGGCTTTGATCGTGCGGAACTAACACCTAGCTTTAAGACGTTTCAAAGTGATCCTTGTGATTTTATTGAATAAATACCTTTTGACTTTGACTTTGACATCTACATGTTTTGGCGGTGAAAATGCCATTTAAGTGAGGCAAAGCTCGTAGCGCGGATTCACTAGGTGATACTGCCCGTGAATTCGTTGTTTACGGAATATCACTACTGGCTGGTTACCTGATATGGGCTTGCTATGTATTTTTTATTGAAATATAGCAATTTCAAAACATTTCTTGTTCAATCCCCGAACAGCTCGTTAATCTGCTGGCCAACTCTATGGTGTCTATGGTCAATTCTAACCTAAGCCACAGATAAGAGAATACTAGTACCTAAGCACAGTACATTAGTGCATATTTTTAGCTCACGACCTAATTTATTTCAGTTTAACACATCCGCGCTCTCACTACGTAACTCAGCTCTGCAATTGCAATTGTCTATTTACGCTTTTCACAAATATGTCTCGAGTTTTACAGTCAAAGTCAAATGATATTTATTCAATTAAATCACAAGAATCAGTTTGAACCATCGTCAGCTGGGTGAATCTAGGTGCCAGTTCTACGCGACCAAGCCTAGAAGAACAGGCAACAAACTAACGGCTTGGTTCCTGCCGTTCTTTTGTAAGATCCTTGTTACAAAATAATACATTAATAATAATACATACAATAACACATGACGCCTGTTTCCAATTTGGGGTAGGCAGAGACCACGGATTTCCACTTGCTACAAAATTTTCTACAAAATAATATAATAATGAAAAAGTATATACTCGTATGTATTATATCAGCTATCTGGGTTCCCATATTACAAGCTTTGTCTTAGTTTGGGGCTAGATAGTGTGGGGCGGAAAGTCCCCCAATATATTTATTTATTTATTAATGAAACCTCAGTATGATGCCAACCTAGTGAAGCGTAGGCATAACAGAAATAGCTAAAGGCAATCAAATTCAAAAGACAGCAGGTACACGATACACATCACTACTTACTTACGGGAGTAGGTTCCTAACGAGGACACGAATGGCTCTTATCATGATATAAAATATATACACTCGAGATATCTGAGAGATAATCTACAAATCTGTATGTGAATTATGTTATATTCTCGGCCGGTATGTTGGTATAGCTGTGTGTCATTCACATAAGAAGGAGCAGGACACAGGAGCTAAGAAAATATATTTGGAGACGGTTAACTGACACAGTATAGGTAGCTGTGATTTTGCTATATAATTTTAGCAGTCATAGGAAAACAATACATAATAATATATTCGAACAAAAAGTGATAATTTGGAAAACTTTAAGTAACTGGCAGTCGAAGGCCAGAAACCTAAGATTTTTTTTAAATATTTTTGTCAATTTGACAACGCTCTGTTTAATTTACGAATTTAGGCGCCAGTTCCACGTGAACTAGGCCTAGAAGAACAGGCAATAAGCTAACATCACCGTTTTTATGCACCGGTTTCACAATATACGCCTCACTAAATTGGTGCCAAATTTAGTGAGGTATAAGTAAAACAGATCTTTATTTTTTTATTAGTTTCATCGTGTTCACTACACTTAAGGAAATCATAAATGAGATCATTGTGTATTTATTTTTCGTTAAACGCACGATTTCTAAACACCAAACAGCATTGCCAGGCAACAATTTCCCAGCGTTCAAATTTTCCAAAATTTAATCAGATTATACCTATATTTTAAGGTAATATTCTGAAAAATTCAATATAATTTGTACCTAAAAAAATACACGTGATTTTATGTAGGGGGGGTAGTCTAAAACCACACCATATATCACCAGGGGGGGGAGCGGGTTAAAAATTTGGCAAATAAAAACACGCGATTAATCGACGACCCCTATTGTGGTTTGTAAGCTAAATATTTACAATTAAATATGTTTCTTTTTTCTTTCTTTGTTATTTCTAAAGGCGAGCACACCCGAATGTACTATTATTAAAAACTCCATAGTTTATGGTACAGCCACAAACAGCCATATCCATTATTGGTGATTCGTGTACCGGAACTCCTAGCCGGACTTGTTGAAGGGCACCGCCTCTCTCCGCCTTATTACTCCGTGCTTGCGAATTTGCGAACATGCCTCATGTTTTTATCTCTTTGTTGATCACTTAGCTCACCCCGGTTCACCTAAGATTTGCTTTATTTTATGACATAAAAATAATATTTCGATTCCATTACAGGAAATGACAGGCACATGGGACTAAATTCTGTATGCCTCAAGTCGATTCTTCTTCTTGTCGTGTCACTAGTTTTTTTTATAATACCACTAGCTGATGGAACAAGCAGATGACCCACCTGATGTAAAGCGGTATACATTACCTATAACAAAGCATTGCCTCGTAAGTCTCGCACGACGAACGCGCCCAACGATGCACTGCCTTGCGTCCATCAACTTGAGGCATTGATGTTAAGCCTCATGTGCCTGTAATTACACCGGCAACCACACTCTTCAAACCGAAACAGAAAAAGACGTGGTGGAAGTACTTCCCCAAACGAGCCCTTCACAAAGAGCTCTTCTACTCTTCATTAGTTTCTTTCGAAACAGTGTGGTGAAAGGATTTAAAGTGCGCTTCAAGAGGCTCAGGTCGATGAACGCAGGGAATTGCATCGTAGGGTTATTTTTAATAATTCAGTTAATAATTGTTGTATTCTGAGGCGAATGCAATATTCAAAGTCAAAAGGTTATTTAATCAGAAAATCACGAGGATCACTTTGAAACGTCTTAAAACTAGGTGACAATTGCACGCAACCAAAGCCTAGACTAGAAAAACAGACAACAAACTTACGGCTTAGCTCCTACCGTTCTTTTGTATGATCCCTATTACAATAAAATTAAATACTATACTGAAGCTCATTTTACAATATTCACATAACAAAGCCTCAAATTATTAATTATAATTACAAAACACAGATAAAATACACATTTTTTACTTTTTAATTTTCAAGTCTTACTCAGTTCTCCTCACCAAACCTACAAACCTGCGCCTGCGCAGTGGGAACCTGAGACCATTCACGTCTCCGCTCATTTGTGGTAAAAGCTATGAATGAAGGACACCTCACCGGATGTTGCGATACTGCGACGTAGTTTGTCAGGCCTGATTCATAGGTTCCTGATTAGGTACCAGTCAATAGATAAATCTGCTCGAAAACAGGCGTATTTACTAATCTATTCTGTCGTAGTGAGAAGAATTGTTAAATTCAGTTTCTTTTGCTGAAGTAAAAGGCCTAAAATGGAAAAGTAAAACGTTTGCAAAATACCTAAATATTTAGCTCGGTCACAAAGTAAATAGAATCGTAACGTAAGCACTTCCTAAACCATACTTCGTTGAAGAAAGTCTTCTCTTTGAAGAAGGGATCTGGGAAGTAATTGCCAGATTTGTTTTACCAAAAATGCAGCACTTTTTATGATTATTTTTTGCCTGACCAAACAAATAGCAATATTTCATCAGCTTGATTGCTTCACTACCAAAACTGTATCACGTAATACTTCTTTAGATTGCCAAAGCTAGACTAGATATAATTATCATCATCAGTTTCCGTCATCAAGTGCGTGCGAATAATCACAAGACGCAATGAGCGTATCAAGCAGGTTGCTTACGATTCTACTTTTTTATAATTAGCCGATGGATCAAGCAGATGGCCCACCTGATATTAAGTGGAAACCATCACCTAGACCACGATATAAACGTGCCCTACAATGCACTGCTCTGCGTCCAAGTCCATCAACTTGGGCATACATAAAACAGATGTTAAGCCTACCTGTAATTTCAGTGGCAACTATACCCTTCGACCCGAAACACAGCAACTTGGAGGCAGAAATATGCATGTGAATAAGCTACTTCCTACAAGTAAGATTAAACATTGCTCATATTAAGTAAAATATAATATAATTTATATCTAAAAAATCTATTTGGAAGGGCTGCCGTAATCATTTTAATATTTAAGGATTTTTTTTCGTAATTAACCTATTCTGCCCCATTGCTGGGCAAAGGTCTCCCCCATTTTTCTCCTCTCTCCTCGATCCTCAGTCAACTCTTCCCACTAGTTGTGGAACGGTCGCCAGCGCTTTAGCGGGCGGCCGCAATGTTTCGACACTCTGTCCATCCTGTGACTCGTTTAGTATACAAATTAAAATATTTAATAATATAAAACACTAGCGGCCTGTCCCAGCTTCGCATGGGTGGTCATAAATTTTTTGAACATATTAGGATAAACTTAGACCGTGGGTTCGAGCCTCGCGTCTACTTATTTCATACATTTGCACGGCAGAGACTGAAATCGCACCCCGAGCGTGACCCGTGGAGACCCGTTAACGTTTTTAATTTCGTCATATCTTTTGAATGGAATGTCCGATTTGAAAAATTTAAGAAGTAATCTATAGGTATTGAAACCGTCTTAATTATGAAAAGATTTATTTGGATAAGGATTAATACCAAGGTACAAATAAAGACCCTTTTCTAGCGGCGGCATTTCAATTAATTTTTTATAATAAAAAAACACTTATTGTGACATAACTATAATAGTTAGACATATGCTGTCGCGACATTTTTTGTAGATGATGACGTGTTCTACAAAATCGTAGTACATTATTTTGTTCTATCATCAATAGTTTTCGCAGCGCACGCGATGTAAGGTTTTTGGTTTCCACCTTGGGTTACATTATTGGAGTTTTAGTAAGGATCCCTGATTTTTTTGAAAATATAATATAGCCTATGTTACTCAAGGATAATGTAGCATTCTAATGGTGAAAGAATTTTTGAAATCGGACCAGTAGTTTTTGAGCCTATTCGTTACATACAAAAATACAAAAATACAAAAATACAAAGCTTTCCTCTTTATAATATTAGTGTAGATATAGGTTTTATATAATTACATTCACAAACACAAGGTAAAAAATATAGCGTATAGCTAGAAGTCATGGAGTAACATCTGTTTTCTACGTGCACGGTGGCTGGTGTCGCAACCGACGGAACCCCAGGTACTCAGGTACTAGGGTTCCGAGGAAGCCGTCAGTTTAAATGCTTCGTTGCGACACTATTGACACTGGTTTGCTTTGGTATTTAGGTTTGGAATCATGGTCCTTCAAGTATACATGTGAAAGGGCATATGTTTTTTATTTTAGACTGATATTATTATTTTAAGAAGTTAGACCCTTGTTAATATTTTTGTATACATTGTAATGGTTTAGTTTAGGTACTGTGTCTGAAGGGGGTAGTTAGAGGTACGTCCAAATATTACATTTGGCACATACCCATATTTAGCAGCGGTTGTTATTCCATACGTGATCGTGCAAGCCCATCGTGTGTGTTTCACCATGTTTTCCTTCACCGACTGAGCGCAAATTCTTTGCGCACATAAATTTATCGATGACTAAAATCCATTGGTACCTACACGATCGGATTTACGCCCACGACTTTACGAACCTTTACCTTTATAGATTTTTTTAATAACAAAAGTATCACTTTTAATTACCTAGCGGCCCTAGGGAAGGTAATCTGTATTTGTAAGTATTAATAAAAATAAAATTAAAATTGCCTTTATTCTATTACAATATTTCAATTAAAATAAAATTCACAATAATTCAATTCTTAATAATTTAACATTTTAAAATAATGCATGAATAAAATTCATAGTTCATAAATAAAAAAAAAATAGTAGCAAAGTAAACGTTAGGTTTGGTTATTAATTGTAAAAGTCGCCTCTCGGGCGTTGGCCTCCCCCATCTCTCGCCATAGCTCTTGTAAGTATTACCATAGATCAATTAGAGGTACCGAACTAGTAGAGTAGTACCTAGTAGACCTAGTATTACGCGCAAATATTCAATGAATGTAGGTTTATCTATGGTTTGTAGAAGCTGTCGGCATGCTTCGAAGAAATGTCTTGGCAAGATTTCTTATTGCAAACACGCAACTTCTAGTTATACAACTAATACAAAGTAGTTCTCATTTAGGTGCCCTCATCGTGACTGTTATCGAGTAGAGGATTTCATACGTGACGGGTTGCAAGCTCATCGCCGTGCTGATGGGGAACACACATTTTAAGACGCTGACCTGGCATATAAGGATAAATATAATTGATATAAGCAAGTTTTCCTACCAAAATATGTTTTCTTACTTATTAAAACTTTAGAGATCAAAATATTATCTTTTGCCCAGTGACCAAGTAACAACATCTGTTTGAAGCTATAATCGAACATATCAATATTATTTACTTGTTTAATATTTTCCATTGTCCTTGCATTATGTAGTTTTTTATTTATGTATATAATAGAAATATTATATTCAGCTGAAACTTTGTGATGGTTCTCTGTTGTTTTTACAAAATTCAGTGATTCTCTAAACAAGGTGTTCCAATACTTGTACTTAAAACTTCAGGGGCTAAAGTACCCGTCAATATGAATAACTTTCCAAGGAACCAACACTGTGAACGCGAAAAAAAAACAGCTGTTTCATACATTTTAGCCAGGTAGGTATTGAACTTTTGTATGAAACAGCTGTTTTTTATTTCGCGTTCACAGTGTTGGTTCCTTAGGAAAAGTCACTCATATTTATGGGTACTTTAGCCCCCTGAAGTTTTCAGGAGTGGTATTTTTACACCTTGTATAGTCATTCAGATCAAATATCATAGTTTCTTCATTCTAGATAGTGCTGGTTCCACCATAATGTTTTCCTTCACCGTTTGTAAAGGTTATTTTTTTTTGCTGGCTGTTTGCCAAGGTCTCAAGGCTGACGAATTGCAGTCAGGTAGCGTAATTATGCCCACATGTTAATTGGTAGGACTGGTTTCATTTCCTGGCAATTACCAGAGGACAAATGGGTGATTCTGGGTGATTGGCGATAAGTAATAAAACTCCAAACAGGATATGAAGTTGTTTCAGCTTCCAGTGCCCTAATAGGTCACCATAATGGAGGGCAGTAAAGCTCTTTTTGTAATACGACTACTTGGGAAAATTGACCTTTTATAAGATTATACCTATAGTAACAAGGATATAGTAACAAAACAACGGGAGGAACCAAGCCGTAAGTTTGTTGCCTATTCTTCTAGGCTTTGGTCGCGTGGAACTGGCACCCAGAGTTACCTAGCTTTAAGACGTTTCAAAGTGATCCTTGTGATTTTATTGAATAAATACCTTTTGACTTTGACTTTGATTAAATTTGATGCATTACCCTGCGTCCATCAATTGACAGCTTTCACAGCTCAGTTAGTAATAGCTCTGCCTTCTGCGCCGTAGGCCGTGGGTCCGATCCCCACCGAGAACAAACATTATTTTGTGTGATGAACATATATGTTTGTTCCCTGTCTGGCTGTTATTATACATATATGAGAAGTAAGTATTTCCAAAAAAAAAGCATATATGTAAATATCAGCTATCTGGTTCCCATATTACAAGCCTTGGCTTAGTTTTGGGCCAGATAGTGCTGTGTGGAAAGACCAAAAAAAAAAAAAAGATGGTAGTTCTATGTCGGACGAGCCCTTCACAAAGAGCTATACTACTGTCAAATCTTAATAATCTAGTTCAAATCTAAGATAGTATCATTTCAATTGTATGAACGCATGACCTTCAGTCCAATACTGACCTAAATTTATTCCCAAAATCAATCACACATTTCGACAATTCAATGAGAAAGCTTTTGTTCAGAAAATGGTCCATTGTGCTTCTGTGGGAATTTTCATGTGAATCAAAATTACCTTTACAACTTTGGTTAATGCCTCTTGCAACACGATGCCATTTTTTATGCAGTGAAGTCAAATGCGTTGTAGTTTACGTCAAAGCGTTTACAAGCTTATAACGATATCAGTTCTCAACTGCGAAGTTCTCCAGCGAAGCACGGTAGACATGCCCTCAAATAATATAAAGCATGTACTGCACAAAATCATCTAACTAATGCATTTCGCAACGGTGTGCAGATAGCTCGACTATTTCATGTGGTTTTAGGTACATTTTGTAAATACTCGTATTCTTTGTAATTTTAGGGGAGGCATGTCCGCCCAGTAGTAAACTTCTTCAGGCTGATTATTATTCACTTATTAGGGGAGCACTGGTGGTCTAGTGGTAGCGGCCCTACCTTCTTAAGGTCGAGGGTTCAAAACCGGTCGTTCACCAATGAGTTTTTCTGTTCAAAATGATTTCAAAAATACAAGCCCAATAAAAAGTGTTGGCGGACATTTTCACATTGGCAAGAATAACTTAGCCCTAAACATGCCTAGAAGCAACGAAAAACATGTACTCTGGGAACCAGATAGCTGATAGAATACTTCACAACAAAGCTTTGAAATACCTAACAAATTCAGATATTATCAAAGGAAAATAATTATTTTTCCGAAATTGCTCACGTATTTCAAACTGGGTCACATTTTAACACACGTTACTCGTAAGTTTGTAAGCAGACCTTGATAGGTTATACAAAGAACATTCTTTGTACGTAGTACTAACGCATAATACATTAAAAAAGGTCTTATACAATTAAAAAAACTACACGACTGATGCCCATGCGCAGTAGATCCCCACAGACCCAATACCTACTCAAGACTAGACTAGAAGATCAAGATTTTTATTCACTAGGATTTTTAAATAATAGAATTCTCTGTGGCGCTTTTAGCTTGATATATAATCCGCATCAAGGAATGTTTTTATACCATTCAATCACAATGTGCCACAGCGAAGCGTGCCAGGGAACAGCTAGTAACTTATAAAAACTTGACATCAACTTGAGACATACAGATGTTAAGCCTCATGTGCCTGTAATTCCACCGGCAACCACATCCTTCAAACCGAAATACAGCATCGCTGAATCTGATCTGATGATCTGATCGCAGAAATAAGCACGGTCATAGTATTTCCCCGGACGAGCCCTTCAAAAAGAACTCTCCCCTTAATATACTCCCCTTACTAAAGCAACCGGGTCACGAGAATCGAACCTTTTGCATCTCAGCTCTCAGCTGATTAGTCACCCGCTGCGCAGGCGCCGTGTAGTTATTTTTAAAGTGCACTCAGATTTAGAAAGGCATACAAAAACTTGTCAAGTTCAAGTTAAAAACGTTCATTGACCTTGCCCTGTTACTGCATAACTACAGATTAAGCAGTTGCAACTTAAAATTTACTTAACTTGATTTTTTGTGAACTAACTAGCCGATTTGCACTGGCTTTACACGGGTTAAATAATGCAAAACCTTTTAAGTAAATTTAGCTATTAATGAAAATTTTTGTAGAAATTTGATCAGTAGTTTCTGAGATCAGCCCAGGGACTTTGTTTAAGAGGCTGATAACTGACAAACTTCTCGCTCGCACATTTCAGTATGATGACATATTAGGACGTACCTCTGACGACCCTCTTTAGACATCTTCAAAGAATCTTAAGCTGGTACTTGGTACTAAGAGACCTGGGAGGACATCTACCGTGCCTAGAAATTTCTTGCTGATGTACCTAACTGCAGATAGTCCACCTGATGTAAAGCGGAAACGTATAACAAATTATTGCCTGGCAAGTCATGCACGATATGAAAGTGCCCTAAGATACACTGCCCTGCGTTCATCAACTTGAGGCATACAGATGAACATTTCAATATGATGACATATTTGACAGCCTTCACGGCTCAGTTGGTAGTAGCTCTGCCTTCTGAACCGTAGGCCGTGGGTTCGATCCCCACCGAAAACAAACATTTGTGTAATGAACATGAGATGTTTGTTCTCTGTCTGGGTGTTATTAAATATTTTAAGTAGATATGTATTTACAAAAAAAGAAACTACTAGAAATTTCTTGCTGATGTACCTAACTGCAGATAGTCCACCTGATGTAAAGCGGAAACGTATAAAAAATCATTGCCTGGCAAGTCATGCACGATATGAAAGTGCCCTAAGATACACTGCCCTGCGTTCATCAACTTGAGGCATACAGATGAACATTTCAATATGATGACATATTTGACAGCCTTCACGGCTCAGTTGGTAGTAGCTCTGCCTTCTGAACCGTAGGCCGTGGGTTCGATCCCCACCGAAAACAAACATTTGTGTAATGAACATGAGATGTTTGTTCTCTGTCTGGGTGTTATTAAATATTTTAAGTTGATATGTATTTACAAAAAAAAAGGATATATGTATTATATTAGCTATCTGGTTCCCATATTACAAGCTTTGGCTTAGTTTGGGGCTAGATAGTGTTGTGTTGAAAGTCCACCAATATTTATATTTATTTATTTATGTTTGGACGTACCTATGGCGAACCTCCACCTCAAAAAATCTTAAGTTGGTACTTGGTACTAAGAGACCTCAGGGGATATCTACCGTGCCTAGGGACTTCTAGTCGTGAAGCAGTTTCGGTATTTTTCATATTTATTTTCGCTTTTGCTGTTTTGAAGGTGAGGTTAAATTTTGGCATTGCAAGTGCTTAGTGGGTCACCAGACCTCAAAATAGATTCACTTTCGTGAATGTCCTTGACTTTGAATATTGTTCGGTAATATTTTGGTAACTTTCAAGTTCATATGGTTAAATTTGCCAATAAGTTTTGAATTCTTCCTCAGTTTGTTTGAAAACTTTGTTTCTCAGACACGGCAGATATTCCCTCAGATATTTTAGTAAGGTAGATATCCTCAAAAGTTAGATATTAGTACTATGTACCAAAACAAGAAGACTGTCCGAGACATTCTTAAGATTATTTGAGAAAGTCTAAGGGAGGTAGTCAGAGATATGTTCAAGTGTGAAGTTGGACATATCTCTGCTTGAATACTAAGTGGTTTCCTCACGGTGTTTTCCATCACCAATTGAGAGCACTGGTTTTTCACATATAAAATAGTAAATTATAGTGGTAGATTATAGTATCCGTCAAAAATGCAATGTTTCGAAATAAAGTATAAACTAAACAACATTTTGAATATGGAGAACCAGATATGTTTAATTATTATGTATTTGAAGCAGGCCTTGATCTAATGTTTAACCTTTATTTTAAACAAACTGATGAGTCTTTACGTCTTAAAAACGTATGTAAATGCGTTATTGATGTCTTTGGTTGTTGAGTTTAAAAAAAAATTATATTTGTAAAGACGATTCTTATTAATTACAGTAAAATCATGATGTTTGATATGTAATGACATTACATTACTATAACAAACTTTTTTCTGTAGAGCTTAAAAAAGTATAGATATTTAAAAAGATAATTCTTAGTCATTACAAATATTACATTCTTAGTTATTATTATGTTTGAGTTACAACCTTACATTATTATCAAGCAACACCTTATTTACCATTCTGAGTCGTTTAAATATGATCAATGCCGTGTGTCGACTGTATTATTATAATAAACTTATTAAAAAAAGTTAATCCGGCACTGACCGTAAGATAAACACATTTTTTTTTTTTAATTAAGGGCTGCGGATTTTGTCTGATAAATAAAATAAAATAAAATATGAGACTGCAACAGTTAAGACAGTGATGTTGTACCTACACTACATAGTTTTATCAGTATCAATAAATAAAATACAATATAACAGAAATTACAATTATGTATAACTCTATAAGTCATAAGATTGTGTGTCCTAGGTCTAAGTCGCGATCGTTTTACGCCACGCTCCATCGGCTGTACCTTTCAAATACCCGACTAAGTATAGATTTGCATTTGGTAACACTAAGAGTCATACGACGTGGCGGTAGAAGGAAGGGCCTTGTGGGCTTGCCGCAAGGAGAGCAGTGTAGAGGCATGCTATTGGCCAGGTTCATACTAAGCTCGCAAGGCTTGCCTTAGTAGACACCGTTTTATGAGTAGTAGAGCTCTTTGTGAAGGGCTCGTCCGGGGAAGATCTACCATGCCTTTTTCTACATCCAAGCAGCGTTGCTGTGTTTCGGTTTGAAGAGTGTGGTTGCCGGTGAAATTACAAGTGCGTGGCTCAACATTTGTATGCCTTAAGTTGATGGACGCAGGGCAGTGCTTCGTAGGGCACGTTCCTATTGTGCGTGACTTGCGAGGCAATGCTTTGTTATAGGTGATGGTAACCACTTAACACTCGATCAGTGTGGACCACAAAAGTAATACGAGAGAGGGAGAAATTTTGGCAAAGTCACCACGCTTGGCGAATCGATGACCGCAGTATTTAGAGAACAAATTTCTTTGTTCATCACACAAATATTTGCTTTCGGTGGGGATCGAACCCGCCTACAGCGCTAAAGGCAGAACTACTACTAAGCTGTGAGGGCTCTATAGCTAAGTCTTACTTCTCTAACGCGGTGTAGTATTCGATAGGTTTACCTACTTCTCGATCATTACAGCACAATGTTGCTATTGCAATTATATAATTACACGATTATAAATACATTGAAATATATAAAAACCGTATTAGCTTTAAATAAATTAGTATCAACTTATACCGCGGTTTCGTCCGCGTGGATTTTGTTCTGTGATATCTTATATAAATTTTGTTTGCATAAAGATTTTTTATAATATCCCAATTTATTTATTTGATGTGTTTCGGTTTGAAGAGTGTGGTTGCCGATGAAGTTACAGGCACATGAGGCTTAACATCTGTAAGCCTAAGTTGGACGCAGGGCAGTGCATCGTAGGGCACGTTCCTACCGAGCGTGACTTGCGAGACAATGCTTTGTGATGGATACCACTTAACATCAGATAGGCCATCTGCTTGCAAAACGGGCGATACGTGCCATTTATAAAATGAAACCACGTGACTCATTAAGGGAGCGATTTAAAGAAATTAATATTCTCACAGTAATTTCACAGTATATTTTTGAAAATCTATTATAAAACTCTCTTAAACACATAGATAGCATTAAGAAAAAGAGTGATGCACATAACGTTAACACTAGAAATAAAAACAAATGAAGTAAATGGCTCGTTTATGGGGAACAGTTTACGCAATAATTGATCGAGTGAGCGAAGCGAACGAAGATTCTAGTTTCAACTTGGGCGATTTGGCATTTTATGTATGTATGTATGTTTGTCTGGCCATAACTTTCGAATCGTTGATCCGATCTGCATGAAATTTGACAAGACGACAGCTTGTACTTGAGAAATTTACTGGTAAGAATATGAGTAAAATCGGATGAAGGGTTTTTAAGATATGGGGTTTTTTAAGGGGGCAATAATAAAAAAAGTGACTTAAAAAAATCAAGTTACATGTCATACGAAAGGACTTTGTTTGGACATTCTAAAACAATTTTTACTTTTTTTCTGGGACGCTCGGTTTTTGAGATACAAAAAAAAGTTAAATTAAGATAACCAGCGACCCAAGAGCTCCCATCTCTAAGAGTTTCGTTGGCATCAAGGTTTTTCTACTGGTCGGCCAGTTCCTTTGTTTTTTCTTATTTTTTTTTCTTGAAATAAATTAAGGAGGTACTTAGTTCTCATAAAATGGTGACAACGACCAGGTCTGATGATGGAGCCAAGGTCTGTTCAACGGAACTCTTCAATAAATAGGCCAATAGAGTTGAAACTTGGTTACCGTACCAAGTTAGTAGGCGGTAGTCAGAAAAAAGTCCAAAGATAATGTTTGGACTTGCCTTTGACTACCAACTACTCAAAATTTTGGTGCGTTCGTCGGGTCGCATCACGAGATCTCAGTTCGGGGCGAACTACTAGTAAATAATAAACTATAATAAACTTCCAGAACCCTTCAATTAAAAATGTTAGTGGTTTTCTTAATAGCCTCGACGATTCTTTAACGCAATTAAAAAGTTTCCCTACCATTGTTATTGCCGGTGACATAAACATTAATATTATTCCGAACTCTAACGACGCAAACTCAGATGACTATTTAAACTTACTAGCCACTCACGGTATGTTACCTACCCATGTTCTGCCTACTCGCCTTAGCAGCTGCTTAGACCATTTTATTTTAAAGTCACCTTATTATGCTGTATCTTTGGTCTTAGACTCTGCTATTACCGATCATGCCCCAATCATCTGTAGCATAGATACATTTAATAAATCCAGGCCCCCTAAATCTTCTATCTCTAAATTAGACCTACCTAACATTATAAAGGATATAAATAAAACAGATTTTTCTCCCATTGTGTTATCTAGCGATGCAGACTATGCAGCTCAGTTTCTAATCGATACTGTTTCGATAATTATTAAAAAGCATACCCAATCCATAATTATCCCTACTAAAAAACGTATAATTAAGCCATGGATTACCCCTGGTCTTCTGAAGTGCATTCGTCATAGGGATAAGCTCTATAAAAAATATAAAAAGAACATGAATAATGATATTCTTAAAATAACATTTACTCGATATCGCAATTACTGTAACAATTTGTTAAAAAAGTTAAAACGAGAATACGAGCGTAATGAGCTTCAGAAGGCCAGGAATAACCCAAGAGCGACCTGGAACCTTGTTAAAAAAATTGCCAACCTTAACCGCAAAAAAACATCTTCTGAGGAGTTACTCAAACTAGCTAGTACTCCCAAACTCTCTGTTAATACTGTTAATAGTTTCTTTGCCAATGTGGGAAAGGACTTAGCGTCAAAAATAGATAAACTCAAAAAATCTTCCACCACATTACAACCTCATCACACCAACATTTGTCCCCCATTAAATGCCCAAGTAAATTTACCTGTTCTTGGATCTATGGCACTCTTTCCTACTGATAACGAAGAAATAGAACACATAGTCCTCAACCTTAAGGACAGATGTGCCGTTGGCTGGGACGGCATACCTACATCTGTCATCAAGGGAGCCAGACTTTGCCTTATCCCAATTCTAGCCCACATTTTCAATCTCTGTCTCTCCACTAGTACATTCCCTTCCGCCTTTAAGAAGGCTTTAGTTCACCCTATTCATAAAACTGGGGACAAGAAGAATCTTAATAATTACAGACCAATATCTGTGTTGAGCGTTCTGTCGAAAGTCCTGGAAAAAATTATAAATCGAAGGCTTGTTAGTTATCTTAATAAAAACAACATTTTAGCACATAATCAGTTCGGATTTCGCAGTTCGAAATCCACTGAGGACGCAGTAACCGAGCTAACGACAGCAATTATTCGGAATTTTGATAAGGGGCTTAAAACTGTTGGAATTTTTCTGGATCTTTCCAAGGCTTTCGACACAGTCTCTATACCTGTCCTACTAGATAAACTAGAGAGAGTAGGAATAAGAGGCAATGTTAATACCCTATTTAGAAGCTATCTGTCCCACCGCTCCCAAGTTGTAGTTATTAATGACAACATTAGTGATGAGGAGCAAATTGTTTTTGGCGTCCCCCAAGGAAGTGTACTTGGACCTACTCTGTTCCTAGTTTTTATCAACGAGCTGTGCAACTTGTCTCTTCCCAATTGTAAAATAATTACCTACGCGGATGATACAGCGCTTCTTGTTGATGGTAAGAATTGGGAGGAAGTGCAAATGCTTGCTGATTCTGCCCTGAGAGTGACGCTAAGTTGGCTCTCCCTAAATCTATTATCCCTTAATGCAACTAAAACTAAATATATCACCTTTTCTCCTACTAACCGTACCCAACCTACTTCCTTCTCCCTCAGTGCTCACTCTTGCCTAGTACCAAGTTCTTGCCCTTGCTCCTGCCAGTCCCTGGAACGTACGTTTTCAATTAAATACCTTGGTGTTTTCTTAGACAATGCCTTAGCATGGACACCTCATATAGACAGTACAGTAGCTAGGGTACGCAAGCTCATCTTTGTTTTCAAGACTTTAAGAAGCGTCGCTGATTTCCAATGCTTGAAAACAGTATATTTCGCTCTAGCACAATCAGTCCTGAACTATTGTATTACTGCCTGGGGTGGGTCTATCAAGACACAGATGTTGAGAGTTGAGCGAGCACAGAGGGCCGTTTTAAAAGTTATATTGTCCGAACCGCGGCGCTACTCTACGAGCCTTTTGTATTCACGTTGTAAAGTGCTCACTGCTAGACAACTTTTCGTTCTGGCAGCTGTTCTGCGTAAGCACTCGGACCTGTGTTTTGACTCTTCTCACGCTATCAAAAAACGTCGCTCTGATATAGTTTGCAAAATTGAGACTCGAAGAACAACGGTAGCGGGCCGTCACTATCATTATTTAAGTCCTCTACTCTACAATAGGATTAACAAAGCCCTTAATATATATCCCCTCCCTCTCCATAAATGCAAAGTTAAATGCCTAACCTGGCTCTTGTCTCTCTCTTACGAGCAAACTGAGAATCTCCTCATTCCCTCCACATAATATACTGCTTACTTAGTATAATCGCACCACTTATTAAAACACACACACGCTTAATATAGGTACTTAGATCCACCCAAAAGTTATTCCCATGATACCTAGACTCTCATGAGACTAGTGTGATTAGGAGTACATACCTAAAACCTCTGAACAAAAACTACCTACCCACACTTCACTCACTCAAACCCTTTCGCTCACTCACTACCTCACACACACACATACACACCCTCTCACACACACACACCCTCACACACACACATATGGGGGGTTCTCCTGTGAAACCATGGCTCTTAAGAGACATGTGTTATCAGGAGATCCCCTCACACAATGAACCTACCTTAAAGTTTTTATTTTGTAAGTTTTTGTTTGTTTTTTATAATACCCTGTTAGTTCATTAAATTGCAGAGCTATTGCTCATTGGTTATGGAGGTGGGCGTTGAGACTGCATCACAGTTTATAACTTTCGCAGTTTCATCGTTATTTTGTAACTTGTGCACTTTGTAACTTTGTTCTGAATAAATATTACTGATATTACTGAGAATGTGCCACTGGGCTTTCTATTAGAAAATTTAAAGTGTACATTAAGAATAATCTAATATGGAATGCTTACTATACTTTAGGTAGCTATATTAATGATAAAAGTGCGTGGCCTGATGTCCCGGTCGCTTGTGGAACTGGCACCTAGAGTCACCGTTAAGACATTAAGCTTTAAGACGTTCAAAGTGATCCTTGTTATTTTATAGATTAAATACCTTTTGACTTTGTTCATCAAAAAGTAGTATATAAATAATCTCACAAGTGGAAAGATGGGAATCCACGACCTTCCCCTTTCATTGCTTGCTCGTCTCATCTCTTAAAAATAGCTATCTTCTAGCCAAATTTTAAGAGGATCTGCTCAGCTGCTTACCTGAAGGGCCGTTACAGACAGACATACAATACACATGATGAATATTGACATGCATGAAAAATTAGAGAGGCGTGTATACATTGCAAATATATTTTGGGTACACATTGCATTCAGTTTTGTAATTCAGATGTGCACTTTTCAGTTTTATTATGGTAGTGTGAAGTCTGTGGATGGTGATTGTCGAAACAAAATTATCATCATCATCGCAAAGTTTTTTTATGATATTCAAAAAATTCATTTTTATGTTCTACGAGGTGCCGGTTTCCTCACGAAGTTTTCCTTCACCGTTTAAGAGTACTGGCACTGTGCAGCACATACATTTTTGAATAGAAAAACTGGTTTTGAATCCACGACCTCGTCGACTATGGTCGGAAGGCAGGGAACACTGGTATACCAGTGCTCTCCAGCCGACTGAGCGGATGGTATAAGTACTGGACAAGTCTACTCCATCACGTCATCTAAAACTCTTATAATAGACCTATTCTTATACCTACCTATGTAATAGGCTTTTTTTTATCCAACTACCTGATGGAACAAGCAGATGGCCCAGCTGATGTTAAGTGGTGACCATAACCTATAACAAAGCATTGCCTCGAACACTGAGAGCACTGGTGGTCTAGTGGTAGCGGCCCCGCCTTCCGATCCTAAGGTCGTGGGTTCGAAACCGGTCGTGTACCAATGAGTTTTCATGTTCAAAAATGTATGTGCACAATGCCAGTAATCTCAAACGGTGAAGGAAAACATCGTGAGGAAACCGGCACGTCGTAGAACCTAAAAAGTTCTATAACATGTGTCAAGTGCTTGAAAGGAGCCTCTTGAGGCGCACTAAAATCCTTTCACCACACTGTTTCGAAAGAAACTAGTGACACGACAAGAGAAGAGATTGCCTCGAAGGTCACGCACAATAGGAACATGCCCTACGATGCACTGCCCTGCGTTCATCAACTTGAGGCATACAGATATTGAGCTTCATGTGCCTGTTATTACTCCGGCAACCACACTCTTCAAACCGAAACACAGCAACGCTGCTTGGCGGCAGAAAAAGGCTTTTTGTAAACAAACAACTAATACCTAACATAGTCATAGTTGATCACTTTAGACTTCAACACGACTTTAAAGATATGGACATTATGTTTATCTTTGACATTAAAATTAAATTAGCCAATTTCCTCCTAAACGTGTTTTGAAAATCCTTCAAGCGTTACAAATTGTAATTTCCCGTCGGCATAGATCTTGTTGATATTGGCTGAGTTGTTTAGAATAAATGTAGAATTTTATGAATATGACACTGTTTCATAGAGCAGATGGCCCACCTGATGTCGAGCGGACACATTAACATAACTACTACTTTTCTGTTAAACCTACGCTTCACTAAATTCGATTGACACCATTCTGGAGCTTCAATATTATATTATAATATATTGCAACAAGGATCATACAAAAGAGCGGTAGGAACCAAGCCGTAAGTTTGTTGGCTGTTCTTCTAGGCTTTGGTCGCGTGGAACTGGCACCTAGAGTCACCTAGCTATAAAAAGTTTCAAAGTGATCCTTGTGTTTTTATTGAATAAATACCTTTTGACTTTGACTTTGACTTTGAACTATTATAATATGTCATAGAACACGTTCACCAAATGTGCTTTGAATTATTATGGCATTTTTTTATTTGATGTTTTGTGGTAACCATCGCCTATAACAAGTCAAGCACGATATCAATGATTTATCTTAACTACTTCAGTGTTGAACTGAATTTGTTGACGGTTGTCTGCGTCTTAATGGATACTAGGACTTACAATAAAGTAAAGCAAGAGAATAGTACCAAGTGAGCCGAGGCCTATCAATTAATATTTATAGGTTATGCAAACATTTTGTCCTCCGAACCGAACCGGGAAGTGGCCTCAATAAACTCAGTTTATGGTTTATCCAATTTATCCAGTTCGCAAGATATGCCTAAAATTGGGTTGAATTTGTATCCGCATTCAACGATTACGTTGACAGGTGCAAGGACTTGGACCTTTTCAATGTTACTCTCACAAAAACAACGCTTCCTGAACCATTCCGAGTGGAACTTCGGTACTTTTCTTAAACTTTGGTTTGAATGCGTTAGATAACTTTGTAACAACAGCATTATAGTAGTGCATCAAACACTATTATAGCACAAAGATGAGTGACGACCGATTTTGTTGTCCTAACCAATATTGTACTCAGTATTTCGCCTACGTTTTTGTGACACAAAATAAACGTTTTATAACGGCTAGCTATCCGTCCGTCTGTCTGTCTGTCTGTCAGTCCGTTTGTCAGCAGGCTGTTATCTCATGATCCGTGATGTCATGAACAGTTGACATTTTCACAGATGATGTATTTCTGTTGCCGCTATAACAACAAATACTAAAAAACAGAATAAAATAATTTTTTAAGGGGGCTCCAATACAACGAACGTGTTTTTTTGCCGTTCTTATAGTTAATAGTACGGAACCCTTCGTGGGCGAGTCCGACTCGCACTTGGTCGGATTTTGGTTTTCTATTTGATTTGTAGGTACAATTTTGTAGAATCAAAACCTAAATGCTACGATTGGACAAAACAAATTTTGAATTTAATATTTAAATGATTTTTAGATATAATTATTTATTTTAACTAAGTTCAGATGTTCGGATGATTAGATGTTTGGATTTTTGTGGTTAAACGCCATAACAGATTTGAACTTTAGAGTACCTAGATAAACCTTTGTCTTGAGCGGACGACGGACGAGAGCAAAATCATGTACGCAAACTATGTACTTACACCAGAACACTTTACTTATCGTTTCTTGTGCTATAATAATTATGTTAAATAAAAAAGCATTCACACATATTACCAATGAATCAACATAACTACTCCTACAACAACTCCACGTCATAAACCTATTTACATACATGTGTGTAGATATTTGTAACTTTGCAATATTTTTACAACAAAAAATATTTTTGTGAGGCATTATGCAGTCATATAAAAACCCAGCCCACACGCATAGAGATTACCGGCATAACCTCGATCTTAATATTAAAATGTCAATATTAACAATATTATTATCACGCGAAATGATAAAATATTATGAAATTGATTTAAAAATAAAATGATTTTACTTTTGAAATGTTTTTTAACGATGCTGACACAACTGTACTACCTTTATTTCGATAGGCTGTATCTTTTACTATGTACTATTTTGACATAAAAAAATTGACACAGAGATTTAGCTAAAAATTGCAATATAAAATGTGTAAAATATGTGTAATAAATGATTTTTTTTATTTAATATTTTTTTTGTATGAAAACTGATTTGACCAAACAAATATCGTTATATTTAACCATTATGTAAGCAAACAAGAGATCTAACAGTAACTATTTTAATGTTAAACATTTACGGTTACTTGGTCGCTGAGAGCTACCTAAAATACCCAATAAAACTGTTGTCAAGACATTTCGTTGACATTAATGTAAGTCAAAGTCAAAGTCAAAGTCAAAATGTATTTATTCAATAAAATCACAAGGATCACTTTGAAACGTCTTAAAGCTAGGTGACTCTAGGTGCCAGTTCCACGAGACCAAAGCCTAGAAGAACAGGCAACAAACTTACGGCTTGGTTCTGTAACAGTGACAACCCTTGTTCAGCCGCTATAAAATAATTGGTATTATGAAATAGGCATTAAATATTTTGCTCTGAAGTTTTACTGTAACTTGTCAGGTAATATACCTCAAGAGGACTGACCCATAGATCAAACAAACAATTGACACACAAAGAACAAGAATATAAAAAACAAAACGATAGGGATTATGAAATATGCATTAATAATTATGCTCTGAAATTCAGGTTTTACTGTAACTTTTCAGGTAATATACCTCAAGAGGATTGAACCATAGATCAAACAAACAATTGACACACAAAGAACAAGAATTTATAAATTGGTATATGTTTTAAGGTATTATGTTACACTAGTAAGTTCATTATACTTTAATATGTTGGCATTCTCCTTTCATAGCTATTAGGAATAAACCTCACCTATTGATAAGTGAAGAGTGATAATATTATGAAATCCAGTGAAATAATTCTTATAGTTTTTGCAAGTGATAAATATTTATGGATTACGTTTTTACGAGAATTTGTTAACGCATTAGCTAGTTTTTACGTCATACGAGTATACTATCGCGTCAAGCTTGACTTGATTTCTTTGTGGCAAGCTTTTTTACAGAAAACAAAGGTTTGGAAACTTTGACTTAGAATTTAGTCTTGTTTTTAAAACATTAAAAGCTTTTTTTTTATTTTGAATATTGTTTTAAGACTATTTCAGAAGAAACGCGCGCCATTTTTTTTTTCCTAAGCTTCTTTGTTTCTTTATGTTGTTTAAGAAATTAATTTATTATTAAATATCTACAAATCATTTTATCCAATTTGATTCAGGCAAAATTATTTACGTTTATCTTATTTTTTGAATGATTTTTGTTTTTAAAAATATGAATAGTTGTGATGAAAGGAGCGCGCCACACGTCCGATACCCGCCAAGCGCGGGCAAGACACGCAAGCGCGCAAGGACTCTGACAAGATTCAGGCCTTTTCTAGTACAAGGGGGGCAATGGCGAAAGTTTAACCAAATAACCACCTATAAAAACACACAACATCGATCGCTGTGTATCCAGTTCGATTCCCGACTCCACACATCGTTGAGGAGCAATATGAAAACGACGGTGAGTGGAATCACCAATAAAGTTGAAGTGATAAAGTGTTTGTGAAGTGATGACTTCAAAAAAGTGATGGAAAATATGCGTGTCTAAGGATTTTGTGTTGCAAAAGTGATTTTTAATGTGTTGCTCGCCGTTTGATTTGACACACTTTTTTGAAGTCAGCGCTTTGGATCACTGTGATTTTATTTTATAGGAAGTGACCTAGTTTATAATTTTATTTATAAACCTAAATACGTTCTTTATAAATAAAACGCTACTACGTGAACAAAAATATACCTAATCGTTTACAATTTTGATAACAGTTTTAAGAATATCCTTCAATAGTCAGACATTTCATGAAACAAAACACAACGTGAATAGTGAATTTACTTGCTAGAATATATTTCGAGACCCATTTCATAAAAATTACAAAAAATTTCGTTCATAAGAAAACTATAAAAATTCCAACGTTCTTTGCTAAAGAAGTAGCGATAATATTACAGCGATGAAATAACATACAAGTCTATAAATTCCTTGCATAAAGTCTGACAACTGCACCCGAGGGTACTTATTACGTCACAAAGGCCTTGCCAGCTTGCTCGACCAGTCAAACGAGCAGTAACTAGGAAAACAGTCCAGGAAACCAATGGTCGATACACTTGATCAGCCCGTTACCATAATTACAGCTTTATGTGTCACAACTTTAGATTCAAAATACAATACCACATTTTTATTTCGCATTCGCTTAAAAATATCCTATTTCGGTCACGAGCTATATTTATTCCATGCTTTATCTAAATCGGTTTAAGTATTATTGCTTAGTCCTAAACCTTTATTATTTTATGGAAATGTACAATATTGTTTTTTTTATTTCACTTTATTTTTTATGCTGTGTGGAAAATCCACTTATATTTATATCATTTATTTATTATGATTGTTAAAAAGTACAGCCATTTTTATATCAATTTATCAGAAATCGATTTAAGTTAAAACTCGAGTTAAATCGAGCTTTTTATCGCCAGATTAACGATCTCACGATGAACGAAGCTACGTGTTGTAAGATAATAAATACAGTAGCTATAGGAAAAGGTCAGGTGAGCCATGAGCTCTCCGTCACTTTCCCATAAAAAAGACATACAAATCCATTTTTGTAATACAAAATCTGTTTCATACAATATCATCGAAGTCCGCCAAGATTT
This sequence comes from Chloroclysta siterata, assembly GCA_932294275.1. NCBI lineage: Eukaryota > Metazoa > Arthropoda > Insecta > Lepidoptera > Geometridae > Chloroclysta > Chloroclysta siterata. The sequence continues at coordinate 9,925,129 of OW028595.1, forward strand.
GCAAACATACTGCAAATACTAGGACAAGGTACTTAATTTCCTCATTCACCTTATACAGACTATACATATTATGTAGTTTAGTTATTAAATCTTATTATGGTCTGCAGTGGTCTCACTTTGATACTTGAAAGCCTAAATTGTTAACAAAGTATCCTACTTAGAGCTGATTTTACCATGCCCTGCTAACTAAATAAAGGATTAACAGGCCGTTAAATCTAACCTTAGATGTCAAACGTGTACATTTTGGCAATTTAACGGCCCTTTAATCCTTTGTTAATCTAAGACAGCATGGTGAAATCAGAGCTTAATATAAGAAATATTAAAGTTAAGATGTTTGGATATTTGGGTCTCAATCACGAACCATTGAATTGAGTTATACATCTATTGAATTATCTATATTATCAGATGTAAAATGCCTGTTTTTTTCTTTAGATACAAAGTATTTATCTATTTATTTAACAATAAATAAATAAATATTGGTGGACATTCCACACAGCACTATCTAGTCCCAAACTAAGCCAAAGCTTGTGATATGGGAACCAGATAACTGATATACTTTTTTTTGTAAATACATACTTATAGTATTATATAACACCCAGACAGAGAACAAACATTTATGTTCATCACACAAATGTTTGTTCTCGGTGGGGATCGAACCCACGGCCTACGGCACAAAAGGCAGAGCTACTACCAACTGAGCTGTGAAGGCTGTCACTATAATGACAATAATGACATATCATTTCCTATTCCATCATTGCATTCTTTGGAGTAGTTTAGACCAATGAGTATACATATAGTATAGTTCTGCCTAGTTATGGAAACTGTTGCGAAAATGTCAAACTAACTGGTTTTCATCAATTGGTCATTAAAATATTAAAATTATACTTTGAGTAAGGAACTTAAGAATGACCTTTTAAAATGGTTATCCATTTTAATCGCATGTTTTTGTTACAATGTACTAAATACATGATACAATCGCATTTGCTAAAATTATGTTTGCTTAAAAATTCTTCATACTAATCCTCAGGCAGATTATCCCCTTAGATCACCTAGTACAAATAAATTAGTGTAGATTCTGTGAGGATATCTAAATTCCATACGTGACAGGCTGCAAGCCCAGCTACCTGCTAGAATACTAACTACGATGTCTTCCTTCACCGTTTGAGAGCACTGGCCCTTATAAGTGTAGAGCTACATATGGCCAGCAATAACTTTTTGGTATGTACAGTCGGCTACACTAATATGTGTACATTCGATAACTATCAAAATGCGATCACAGCATAAAAAATTATGAAATCATTTGATAAGTTTACCATTTTAAAATTTTGTAAACGTCGTATCTACTACCTCTTACTTTAGCACTACCACCATGCCTTTTTCTGCCGCTAAGCAGCGATGCTGTGTTTCGGTTTGAAGGGTGTGGTTGCCGGTGTAATTACAGGCACATGAGGATTAATTCAAGTTGATGGACGCGGGGCAGTGCATCGGGCATGTTCCTATCGCACGTTAATTGCAATGCGTTATTATAGGTGATAGTTACCACTTAACATCAGGGCCATGTCCCATCAGCAGGTTGTATAAAAAAACCTGTATACAATTTGTTACATGTTGCAGACTGTACAGATACTTGGACATTACGAAAGTCCACCATAGGAATCTCTCACGACCTCGTTCACTTTGAACAGTGATTAGCATCATTTTGTATTACCTTTGTTCTACAAACGTTGCTTTGGCAACATCTAGTTTTTATAGAATAGGCTGATCTGTTAGCGATGTTTTGAGAAAATATGCATATATTTGCATTAAGTAGTGTGATAGTAGCGTATTATGCAGGACTTTAATAATTACATAAAAGTTGTAATAGCTTTTATACAACAGAACATCTTCTGCATATTTTTCTCGATATCGACAAATGCAAACTGCTTCAAAATACAAAGTTTTTTTTACTGTTTATGTTTGTATCACTGTCTAAATACCTGATCAATCAAATTATTTGTTTCTAATAATGTAAAAATTATAAATAATAAGACACAATTTTTTTTTGTCATTTCTAACTAACTAAAATAATAATTAAAAAAAACTAATTTCCTCTGAACTCATTCACTAACTAACGTAAATTCAACGTAAACTTAGTAAACAAACGCACGTGCTGCCATAAACAAACATAGAATACCGCAAACAATAAAAATAGAATAATCATAGTAATATGCACTAAAACTGTAAACAGCGTAACGCACTATTTCACAGTCCATTACAGAGGCTACAATCGTATTTGGAATTTCTAAAGTGCCGTTTTTCTACTCAATCACTGTTAGTCATTGACAGCACACGATTTCAGCAACTCAAAAACATTACTTTACTAGTTTCTTTGTATTAAAAACTTGTCTTGTTGGACTAGTTTATAGTTCAAGAAACATGTTCTATTTTCGGACGAGAAAGTATAAAAGGCTAGTCCAAAAATGTGTTGTTGTATAAAGTAAAACAATTTTCAAAATACTGCTTAAAATATTTATCTAAATCGAATACGACAGCAATGAAAACCATTTTTTTCCTTAATAATTTTGAATTTTTATAACATACTACGGTTTTTTCTCATTTGCAATAAAATAATCCGCTAAAATTGTTTTGAAATCTGTTTTAATTATTAAACTTTCAGATAAGCTTCTTTTAACCTCTGCTTATTCTTTTCCATGTGAAATGAAGCCGGGGATATAGCTAGTTAGACTCCACGATCACCAGATATTAGGCAATAACGGAAAATGCAAGTAAAACCCATGGGAAACGCCTTACAAAGAGTTCGTGATTCCACTGTGGGATAGTTACAGCACTGTTAGTCAATTATATGTTACCTAAAGGTTTTATGACAAAATTTCAATTATACTAATCAAAAATATTAATTATGGAGATTCTGATTAAAAAAATACGTTCCAGAGGACGCAGTGCATGACACATAACGTGGACGTATTATGCAAATTTTATAAACAGAAGTGCCTAAACATCAGGTTCTCGAAAGGAGCCTTTTTGAGGCACTTTTAAAATCCTTTCAACTCACTGGTTCGAAGGAACTAGTGACGCGATATGAAAAAGAAGGTAATAATTAAGTTAATTAATTTTTCAAGACAGAAAATAACTTCAAAGTCCACTTTAAGTGCTTATAATTTCTGTGACGAAACTCTAATAACATAAAAGGGGTACTTTGATAAATTTTCATAGCATAGCGAAGACGATGTTGAAGTTTTGGTAGCGACTATTATTTCAATTTGCAAGCCAATTAACTGTCAAAATAAATCAACTTCGTTCCAAATTCCAATGCAATTAAACCACTCAAAACTGGAAAACTTGCAAAACTAATTTCCCGAAAGCAACTCAATTACAAAAACCGGTTCATTTTCCTAACAACCGGAAGTTGGAAACGAGTAATATTAATAACAAAACATTAATTTTATAACTTCCAATCTTGATCGATTGCTATCAATTAAAAATACTTAGTATATTAATTGCTTCCGAAACAATTTAATAGTTTTCATGAAACGAAGCCAATTAATTCAATAAATATCGATCTTAGTGAGAATCTTCTTCAAATAGACATTGTCTCTATTTAGTTTTATAACAAGGATCAGTTTTTCACGAACTAAACATTGTGGAAATAGTAGAAGTAAGCCAAAAGTTGTATTAAATTGAATCACACGGATTACTTTGAAACGCCATAAAACCAAGTGGATCTTTGTATCAGTTTCACGTGACCAAGCCTAGAAGATGGACGATGGACTGACGACATTGTAAAGATCGCGGGAAGTCAGTGGATGGAGAGGGCTCAGAACCGTTCTTCCTGGAAATGTATAGGGGAGGCTTATGTCCAACAGTGGACTTTTTTAGGCTGATGATGATGATGATGAGACTTTATCACACTGATGAAGAAATGGTTAGATGAAGTTAGGTTTGTAGGTTAGTTTCGTAGCCGGTCTACGCCGTAGTCGCCGTAGAGTTGTACAACAACTGATTATAGATATGGCGCGTAATTATCTTCAAACGGTTGCAAATCGGTAAATACGCATGCGTTGCATTGCATTGCAAATATAAATGATGACAGTTCATCAGGGTTGCGCAAGCGCCGACGCAACTCCCATGAGCCACCGAGTGTCGCCAGCTAATGTGACAATTACTCATTACTGCAATAAGTAGCTTCTGAAGTACGTAAATGCCTTTTTTGGATACAATGTAATTAATTAAAGCTTTTGTAGGTGAAGTTTCAGATTCGAATTTCATTTGTTCGAAAACATGCATGAATAATTTATTTAGAAACTAATATATATTTAGTTCGATATATTTTTTGTATATTAATTAATATATTTTATGTAGATCTGGCATGGAATTTAAGCATTACCTACCATAGTGCTATCACATTCTCGCTCCGCTATGATGGTATGATATTTTATCTAAACCTATCAATGGAGCGTGCACTCACCAAATTGGTACTCGTATCGATTTATACTTCGACGATTCATACTTCGATATTATGAAAGGCACAAACACGCATATTTACTTACCCCGTTAAGTGTCTATTGTCAATCGTATACGTAAATATTTCGCAAATAGCCAGGCCACGTGAGAATTGTCAGGTGAACGAGAAATATCTAGTTAAATCTTAGTGTAAATAAGAAGTTTTACGAAAAACAAACGCAATGGCCTTAGTCGGTGACAATAACCTACTTCGAAATTTATAGCATTCGGAAATTTAAAATTCGAATTTCGTAAGTTTGAGGATGTTTGTCGCAATAATCAAATATTAAAATTTGGAACCATGACCATGAAATATAAATGAGGTTAAATCAAGTTCTTTAGAAAAAGAAGGATAGAATATTCTAGCGGTTTGACCATCACAGAGTAACGTTCTACGTCAGACAAATATATTTCTGTCCTTGTTTTGTACAAGTCAAAAGTAGAGACAGAATTATTTAATACTAAGTATAAGATTAATACTAGTTTAGTCAATTCCACCCTTAGTCGTGCACAAAATATATTTTCGGTCTAATGAAAATATTATAAAAGTTCCACTATAGCTGAGACTGCTAAATTGTAAAAGATTTTACTTTTTATAAAGTATAGTTATCACTATATGGTTACCACTTAACTTCAGATACCATTCTGGCCTGCTTGTTCCTTCAATGTGCAAGTTAAAAAAAATATTTTTCTTCTAAATGTATTAATAAAGAATACAATAAAGATACAAGTACCAATTTGCAAGTGCTCATTACTTTGGTCAAACTAAGCACCGACCAATTCCCACGCAGCGTGAAGCAACAAAGATCTGTACCAATCTTTGACCATTACTTATGCATTGAGCCAGTCCCCGGACGGCGAGACATTATTTAAATGATAAATTGTGCTGTCGAAACTGCTGCTGAAATAGAACTAGGTAGAATTCCTCAGAAATGGTCCTTACGTAAAATTGTTTGAATACCATAAATGAATAAATAATATGAACCAGGAAAGAAGAGAGAAAAAACCTCAAAGATTTTATTAAGAAAGTCCGAGTAGGATAATATAAAAAATTTCGTAATTTCCTTAAGTGCACACAATATAAAACGAAAAAAACCGACTGTGCCGACTCCACATGGGATAAGGGCAGGAAGGTGATGATGATAAAATCGGAAATCTTAGAACACCTAAGTCTTCAAATAATCTCTAGTTCAAGTACTTGGTTCTCAAATATCTGAGTGGATACCTACCGTGCCTGGGAATCAACGCCATGAAGCTGTCTGTTTAATCATTATATAAATTCGACCTCTTATTAACGTAGGCTTTTTATATAACATTATAAATAATTCATAATAATCCATGTTGTAATTGTAGAGGTAAATTGTTGCACTATCCGGTTGAATTAGCATTTCTAGAAGTAACTAGTTGATCTTGGCTACGCAACCAGTACTTTAAAATAATTGGTAGGTGAATCGAAAGAGATACTTGATTGGTGACCCCATTTTTGAGGTTTTTCATAAAACAAATCGATTATTTGAGACTCTTGCAGATTTTAGTAGCTGTCATTGATGATACCGTTGTGATTTTGGGGTCACCAATTTAGGGATTTTGTTATTATAAATCACTGATATCTGTTAAGTTTGCTTTTTTTTATACAACTTGCTATGTAAAAAGCAGATTGCCCACCCGATCTTAAGTGGTAACCATCACCTACAACAAACATTGTAAGTCACGCACGATAGGAACGTGCCCTACGATGCACTGCCCTGCATCCATCAACTTAATGCCCATTCAGTCATACTAGAACTGGTTATCAAAATATAACACGTTTCGATAACGTAATCTTCACCCTAGCGTACGATAGAAATGCACTATTTAGTATTTCCTCAGTTTTTGACTCGCGGATGAGTGAGCAGTTACCCAATATACAGTCATAGACCATATACTCGTATTATCAATGCCGCAACTATCGGTAGGGTGTAATTTCACGATAATATTTCATCAATGTTATAAAACTGAACTAATTGGAATAATGTACATGAATCAAAATAAGTGAATGCTGTTGTAAATAATCATGATGATGTAACTAAGTGTGAACTTGGCATAGAGCTGAATGGGAATGTTACGTGTCAGATGTTTGAGGAATTCATCTTGAACTTGGAGAATATCTAGGAATGTTATGACGAGGAGATTTATGAATGCAAATTTTCGCTTCGCTTTCATTTACCAATAGGTTTCTCTAGTATCAAAGTCTGGATTGATGTTAATTGAAATTGTACCAAGGTTTAACTGAAATATGATCATTGTTTTGCATTACCGAATTATTACCAATTAAATAGTTAGCTAATGAATTCTTTCGATTGTTCTAGATCTGCTTAGTTTTCCTGCTGGTAGCCGCGGCGGCTGCCGGCGAGAAGAAGACGACAGATAAGAAGGCAGAGCCGCTGGCCAAGAAGTTAGACAAGCGCGGCCTCCTGAACCTCGGCTACGGGTACGGTATAGACGGGCTGGACGTCGGCTACATCGGCAGTGGACACGGCCTCGGAGGCGCCTATAACGTCATCGACAATGGCTACCACGGCTACTCCGGCTACTCCGGCTACGGACTCAACCTCGGCCACCACACCGATGTCACCAAGACCATCACCTTGGTGAAAGGCGTCCCTGTCGCTTATCCCGTCGACAGACCCGTCCCGTACCCCGTCGAGAAGCACATCCCATACCCAGTGAAGGTCGGCGTGCCCCAGCCCTACGAGGTCATCAAACACGTGCCCTACCCAGTCAAGGAGTACGTGAAAGTTCCCGTGCATGTCCCTGCCCCGTACCCCGTTGAAAAGAAGGTGCCCTACCCGGTACATGTTCCCGTCGACAGGCCTTACCCCGTCAAAGTTCTGGTTCCCCAGCCCTACCCCGTCGAGAAGCACGTCCCATACCCCGTAAAGGTACCCGTTCCTCAGCCCTACCCTGTCGAGAAGCACGTGCCATACCCCGTCGAAGTCAAGGTCCCCGTGCCCCAGCCTTACCCCGTGATCAAGCACGTCGGAGTCCCCGTGAAGGTCCCCGTCGACAGGCCCTACCCCGTGCACGTACCCGCTCCTTACCCGGTTGAGAAGCGCGTGCCCGTTCCATTCCCGGTCGAGAAGCCCGTGGCTTACCCCGTTCATGTGCCCGTAGACAGGCCTTACCCCGTCCAAGTCGACAAGCCCTACCCAGTCCCCGTTAAGGTGCCCGTGCCAGAGCCCTACCCGGTGTACAAGCACGTGCCGTACGCGGTCGACAGGCCCGTTCCCGTGCCCGTGAAGGTCCCCGTCGACAGGCCCTACCCCGTGCACGTCGAGAGGCCCTACCCCGTAGAGGTTGAGAAGCCCTACCCCGTCCCCGTGAAGGTGCCCGTGATCGTCGGCCACGAGCACGGCTACGGCAACGAGCACAGCTATGGACACGGCTACGGAAACGAGCACAGCCACCTAAGCCTGGGCGGTTCTTACTACCACCACTAGACTATTGTAGATTTATCAAGTATTTCACCAGAATTATTTATAACTCTCGCCAATTTGTGAATGATGGCCGGGATACCAGCAAAACGACCATTTTGTAAATAATTATTGTCATGTTTGTATGGGCGTACGTGTACGTAGTGATATTAAAAGGTTACCAATTTTAGGTTAAGTTGTACGAAAAGCTATGAAAATAAAGTTATCTTTAGAAAACTTGTTCCTTGTTTTATTTTTAGGAAACAATTTGTATTGAATAGAATCAGATAGGAAGAGAATAGAGTTGTGACTAAACGACAAAAATGAACGACCTTCACGCTAGTTGGCTACTACCTCGTTGATTAACACAAAATGGTAAAGCTATTTGTGCGGGAAAGTCTGTTGGGGTCAGAGTCTGAACACATACACTGTGAACTTGCAATCTAAACTTAGAAGAGTTATTTTTATCTGAAAATTTTCAAGATCTACTTATTAAATTGTTTTACTTATAAAAAACTGTTAAAATATAACCAGTAATCAAACTGTGCCAATTTTTTAAAAACATCTAATGAAAAACAATAACAGGGCGTAAATTAAATAACATTAGAATTGTGTAATTTTATACAGTTCAAACCTATTGCATTGCGTTTTCTCTGTTAACTGAATTGTCAACACAAAGTAAAGAAGGTATTTACAATGTACATAAATAACTAAATATAGGCTTAGAATGTGATCATTACACCCACTCACATTTCAAAACTAGACCAAAATACATAATTTTTACGCAACATCGCCAATTTAGCGTAATAATAGTAATACACACGATATTGTATACGCATTTCTCGAACGTTTACTCTGATCTGAATAACAAATAAGGCGCACATTACTTGTGTAAGAGATCTAGATAACTTAGTATATACTTCCATGAAATGCAAATGAGGCCATTTAAGTTGTCAGCGTAAGAAAACTAGTAGTTTTACTGTATTACTCAATTCCTATTTCGAAATTTATAATTTAAGCAACATTGTATAAGAATAAAGTGGAATTTGACTAGCCTCACAGCTTGATTGCTAGTAGCTCTGCCTTCTGCGTAGGTTGTGAGTTCAATCCCCACAGAAGACAAACAAAATTTTATATGGTGAAATAAAAATTTAATAGATCTTATGGACCCTTTTTAGATCGTATCGTAATTATATTATGCGTAGATATATGCTATCTATCTATATATATAATTTCCATCGAAATCAAATCTATTAAAAAAACACACTGAATGTGGAACCTCCAAACAGACAGAGAACACAGAAATGTTTGTTCTCGGTGAAGATCGAACCCACGGCCTACAGCACAGAAGGCTAAGCCACTCCAACTGAGCTGTCATAAAAGCATGTTTTGGTTGATATTCTAACAATTATTAATATTTCAAATTCACTTATCAGAGCTTCACGACTTTGATCCCCAGGCACGGTAGATATCCCCTCAGATCTCTTAGTACCAAGTACTAACTCCAGATTCATTGATGATGTCTAAGGGGGGTAGTCAGAGGTACGTCCAAACATTACTTATCAAAATCAAAACCATCTTTATTCAGTACAATCACTAGGATCACTTTGTCTTTGTGTATCAAGTATAAAGTAAAGCAAATAAAATACCTACGCAGCATTCTGACTATTTTCGGTGGTAAACAACTACCCACCACTATAGCGTCTTCAAGACACAACCATTAGTAGAAAAAAGGACAACAAGAATATTATTTTCCATAATAAGAGCTTTTAAATATGTATGAATGAATGGGACTAAGGTTAAATCGATTACAAATACCAGGTCAAACTATAATTTTCCATATTTCTTGCCCTTGTTGTTTCTATTTTTGATCTAATTTAAATTTAATAATAGGTAACTATAGGTAAGTATAGGTTATAGGTAGGTGGATAGGTAAGATAACAACCAACTGGAAAAAAGGTAAAAGATAGACCACGGGAGATAGCAGAACGAGATAGTCGAGTTAACAGGTAAAGGGACGAAGAAATCTAAGGAAAGGAACGATTGGAGGAGGCCTGTACCTGACGAGGGGTTCTTAGTTTAAGTAAAAAGCCTTTATTATTCTACAACAATTTTTTTTTGTTAAATAAAGTGTTTTTTATTTAACATTATGTGGGACATTTTCGTAAATACCATTACTTAGTGAGAGTAAAAACATATTGTCAATAATAACGAGAGACCAATAAATCCATATTAACCCATAAGCTTACTAAAAAAGTACAAAAACTAGTCAAACATATTTTTTGGTAGGAAACGAAATTGGATGTTTGTGATTTTTTTTATATCCAAATTAAGTGATTTTATGTGTTAAAAATGAAAATGAAGTGTGCGAGCAAGTACTCTAGAGGTTGTCAGCGTCTTAACAAGCTCAGCTAAGGATAATTTAAAACTCGACCGCCCTATTTGTTACCTCGTTCGAGGTCGAGGTCGAGGTAAGTCTATTCATAACCTAATTATAATAATTATATGAGTAGTAGAGCTCTTTGTGAAGGGCTCATCCGGGGAAGTACTACCACCACGCCTTTTTCTGCCGCCAAGCAGCAACGCTGTGTTTCGGTTTGAAGAGTGTGGTTGCCGGTGAAATTACAGGCACATGAGGTTTAACATCGGGCTAAAAAATGCATTGTAATAATTAAAGTATTAAGTTATTTAAAAGTTGAAAACACTAAAAAATGTGTAACAAAAGATCTGAGAGAATATCGACCATGCCTACACACCAGTCAATCTATTTCAGCTTTTAAAAAAGCTGCTTAATATTTTTTTCTTATAATTAATAAACCGTCCTTTGACTACAAACCTCAGATGATGGTATCAATGTGTAACGTTGGAGCAGAACGGTCTAGAAGACACCTATTCACTCTTGCCTTGAAGAGATTAAGATTGTGTGATCAGAAAAACAGACGACGGTAATGACTGTTTTATAGTTATAAAACGTTAGACGTTTGACTGCCATCTCACCTGATGGTAAGTAAAGATGCAGTCTAAGGTGGAGCACGCTTCGCTATAATCCACTTGTTCACTCTTTTCTTGAATGAATTAAAAAACTAACCAAGTTCGTAGTTTTCGCGACACCATAACTCGGTTAAACGGTTACGTTATGTAAGTACTGTTAAGGTTAACGTAAGTGGAGTAGTCAGGCCATCTGCGTTTTTCCGATAGGCTAAGAGAGTAGTAGAACTCTTTGTAAAGGGCTCGTCTGGGAAAGTACTACCTCCATGCGTATTTCTGCCGCCAAGCGGCGTTGCCGTGTTTTAATTTAAAGGGTGTGGGTTTCGATGAAAACACATCTGTATCCCTCAAGCTGATAGACGCAGTGCATCGTTCCTATCGAGTGTAACTTACTCGTTTTTTCGAAACAGTGTGATGAAAGGATTTGTAAGTACGCCTCAAAGAGGCTCCTTTTGAGCACTTGACACATGTTTTAGATCTTTTTAGGTTCTACGAAATTCCTTACGATGTTTTCCTTCAACGTTTGAGAGTACTGTGCACATACATTTTTGAACACGACCGGAGAATAGGAAGGCAGGGCAGCTACCACTAGACCACAACTGCTCTCACAACAAAGCAGTAATTGAATTCGCTAATTCCATCTAACAAAACCTTTGACCCCATTCATATACCTCGCCATATACTAGTATATACGCTAAGTAAATGCAATCGCAGTTACTACACATAAAACAAAGAATCATTGTCCTATTGTTGGCAGCTGTTCACGCTGTACACTGCGAGCAAAAAAACTACACTAAAGTACCTAAATTAAAAATTAAAGTAGCACTATAGGTATATCCTATCCTACTAATATTATAAACGCGAAAGTATGTAAGTATGAATGGATTTTAATGAAACTTTACAATAATATAGCTTATACATCAGAATAACACATGAGACTAATCCTGCGCAGACGAAGTCGCGGGCACCAGCTTATTTATAAATAAAGTTTAATTATTGCATGTATCTATTTTTTATGCAATAAAGTATTTTGTAATCTATAAAAAAAAGGAATAAGAATTATTTACGAGAATATGGGGGTAGGTATGTTGTACTTAATGTAAAATTTGGATGTGCTTAAGATTTGATATCTAAGGGGGTAAGAAAGAACACATCGTCAAGGAATCTTGAGTTGGTATGTTACTAAGAGATCTGGGGGTATATCTACCGTGCCTGGGGATAGAAGTCGTACAGCATGTTTTTTTAATACAACTTTCTGATGAAACAAACAGATAAACCACCTGATGTTAAGTGGAAACCATCACCATTGTATCCTTGGCAGAAAAAGGCGTGGTGTTAGTACTTCCCCGGACGAGCCCTTCACAAAGAGCTCTACTACTCCTGCGATTACTATGGATTGCGACATTTGCAAAAATGATGCTTATTTAACAAAGTTACGAGACGTTGATTCGAAAGGTTGATGGTTTGCTGTTCAAGTTATTCGTGCTCTGATACGTCTGCGTATTCAGGTCTAGGCTGGGAACCAGACTAAGAGGAATTTTGGTAAAAGTTTTACCTTACTTAGAATTATTTTGCAATTCAATATAAACGAGTAGGTGCCTGGTTTTCAAAGCATTATGTATAAATATAAATAATAGCAATATCGGTGGACTTTTCCACACATAACTATCTAGCCCTAAACTAAGCTAAGCTTGTAATATAGGAATCAGATATATGTATAATTTATATAATAAATATTTATAATGTATAATAACACTAGACAAAGAACAAACATCTATGTTCATCACACAAATGTTTGTTCTCGGTGGGAATCGAACCCAAGGCCTACAGCGCAGAAGGCAGAGCTTCTACCAGCTGAACTGGGCTGTCGAAAATTACATTACAGAGAGAAGTGCTGATTGAAGTTATACAAAAACTACATCAATTATTTTGCCAAAGCGCCATCTAGTTTAATAGTAAGACAACTACGTAGATTTCAAAGGCGCATTTAGAAAGTAATGTTCGTAGTTTGACAACATCAGGTTGATTACTAGTTCTTTCAGTCTCCGCAAGGGGACTCTTCCTATTATTCACCTAGCCGTTTCAAAGTGATCCTTGTGAATCAACAGTGTTTGAGTTTTGATTTTAGTAGGTACTTACCAATATTACATTTGGCACATGGGTACCCACATTTTGCAAGCTCATCGCCACTGTTGAAATACAAACTGGTCTCCAAACGATGTTTTCGTTCATCATTTGAGAGCACTGGCATTGCGCACAAATTTCGAACAGAACAATCCATCCATTTAAGAGTAGTAGAGCTCTTTGTGAAGGGCTCGTCCGGGGAAGTACTACCACCACGCCTTTTTCTGCCGCCAAGCAGCAACGCTGTGTTTTGGTTTGAAGAGTGTGGTTGCCGGTGTAATTACAGGCACATGGGGCTTAATATCTGTATGCCTCAAGTTGATGGACGCAGGGCAGTGCATCGTAGGGCACGTTCCTATCGTGACTTACGAGGCAATGCCTTGTTATAAGTGATGGTTACCACATAACATCAGGTGGGCCATCTGCTTGTTCCATCAACTAGTTGTATAAAAAAAAAAACCATCGGTGCACGACCGGATTTGAACCGACGACATTACGTTCAGAAGCCGAGCTCACTCCTAATAGACTTTTCAATAATTAATGATACATTAATAAAAATCTTTAAATAATTATACATTCTGCTTAATAGGTAGTACATTAATTTTATTGAATAACCTTTGAAGTAAAATTCATTAATTTCAATTTAGTTGGCGGCTAAGAGATTAGCCAATTAAATTCGACCGATCTTCTTTTCTTCGTAAATTATGAGTGACGTATTTATACTAGTAGTTCGCCCCGAACTGAGATCTCGTGATGCGACCCGACGAACGCACCAAAACTTTGAGTAGGTGGTAGTCAGAGGCAAGTCCAAACATTATGTTTGCACTTTTTTCTGACTACCGCCTACTAACTTGGTACGGTAACCAAGTTTCAACTCTATTGGCCTATTTATTGAAGAGTTCCGTTGAACAGATCTTGGCTCCATCATCAGAGCTGATCGTTGTCACCATTTTATGAGAACTGAGTACTTCCTTAATTTATTTCAAGAAAAAAAAATAAGAAAAATCAAAGGAACTGGACGACCAGTAGAAAAACCTTGATACCAACGAAACTCTTAGAGATGGGAGCTCTTGGGTCGCTGGTTATCTTAATTTAACTTTTTTGTTGTATCTCAAAAACCGAGCGTCCCAGAAAAAAAGTACAAATTGTTTTGGAATGTCCAAACAAAGCCCTTTCGTATGACATGTAACTTGATTTTTTTAAGTCACTTTTTTTATTTTTGCCCCCTTAAAAAACCCCATATTTCAAAAACCCTTCATCCGATTTTACTCATATACTTACCAGTAAATTTCTCAAGTACAAGCTATCGACATATCAAATTTCATGCAGATCGGATCAGCGGTTCTAAAGTTATCGCCAGACAAACATACATACATACATACATACATACATACATACATACATACATACATACATACATAAATACATACATACATAAAATGCCAAATCGCCCAAGTTGAAACTAAGATCTTCGTTCGCTTCGCTCACTCGATCAACAAGATGTTCCAATACTTGTACTTACTTAAAACTTCAGGGGGCTACAGTACCCATCAATATGAATAACTTTTTCTAAGGAACCAACACTGTGAACGCGAAAAAAAACAGCTGTATCATACATTCTAGCCAAGTAGGTATTGAACTTTTGCATGAAACAGCAGTTTTTTTTCGCGTTCACAGTGTTGGTTCCTTTTCCTGTTATGCAGTTATTATAATTTTCTGTGGTTTTATTAAGTTGTTCTGACTACCACTCCTTACAATTCCACAAAAAGATCTGGAGATATTAATAGATCTGAGAGGATATCTACCGTGCCTGAGGATCAAAGGATCAAAATGTGCTCTTCGACAAATTAACAACGAAGTGGCTGGTCTTATTTCAATAGGGTTTTCACTAATGTTCTGATGATGATTCAAGGAGAAAGTACAACCCGTGAGATCAAATCCAATCCAGGTGATTATATTTGGGGAATTAAAAAGCGTGTATGTAGCGCGTGCACTTCACAATCACTTTTGGCATGATTTGAACATAATATACGTCTTGGTCTAAGCTTCAGTAAGTTAGATTGGTACCACATTGAAGTTTCACTATAATGATTTTGTAAAAAGGATCATACAGAAGAGCGTTCAGAACCACGCCGTAAGTACGCTTGGTCGTGTAGAACTAGCAGTTATAAACTAGACGTTTCAAAGTGTTTATTGTTATTTGTTGAATAATCGCCTTTTGGTTTTGAGATTTTACAATATTTCTATTATTAACAATCATAGGAAATTCTAGGTGTGGGGTCTTATATGACTGTCATATAAACATGTCGAAAATCCTTTCACTACATCTACATCGAAGGTCACATTTTGAATATGGATGAGAGTATGCTACAAAGGCCTGGCGCCAATTACTACACATCGCATCAATCAACATTGATATTTTACATGCTATAAAACTCATTGACCTTCAAATTGATGATAGAATTATAATTTATAGTGTTTATTTTTAGAACACGGGATTTTTTAATTAGTTTCATTTATAAAATCTACGAGCAAATACATAAACCATAGATTTTGTAATCAGGTACTTTTGTATACTACTTTTCTAGAAATCCGTCATCCATCTGCCTCCAGCGAGTCCTTGAGTATTTCAGGCATATAGCCAGAAAACGAGGAGCCAGAAGGTAGCCAGAAATCTGAAAAAACTCGCCATCACTGGCAAAGTCGAAGGCAAGAGACCACGAGGCTGAAGACAGATACGTCGGTCGGTCCGACCACTCCCAACCACGATCGAAGAAGTTTCAAAGATATCCTTGTGATTGTACTGAATAAAGACCGTTTTGATTATGATTTTGACAATTCCGCACACACACTCTGAGGCAAGTATGTCTATGAAGCAGGTCGCCGGCAACTGATCCAATTGGATGAAAATTGTACAGGATAAATTGATCTATGAAGGGGTCACGGCTCTCAGCAGGAAGGACTACAACGCGAGGAAGTGGAGGAGGAATACATATTTATAGGATTTTTGTTTATTTAATGGTTATACCTAATATAATAATATAATTATTTCAAAATGCTCTTTACATGACTCCCATTGCGGTGTTGTCCCAGAATGTTCTACTATGCCTTAACTATGACTCGGCAAATACATAATAGGCATTTTTAAGTTGCTCAAGGCGTAGCATGCGTAACTTTACATAAGATATCAATAGAATCTAGTTTTTCCATCTAAAGATAATCTATGTAAATACCTAAAAATATCACATTGTTGACAAAATTTGCATTTCCCCATTTGGTAATAATGTTAAATAACACTATTTATAATTTATTTTAATTTATGAATGCCGAACTATTTAATTAAAATATGTTGCAAGATTACGCACATTAATTTCAGGATCAAGCAAGTTGTTAGAAGGATTTCCGTAAATTGCCAATTTTATTTCAGGTACAGAATTTTGCACATGTTCAATAAAATGTTCAATAAATGAATATATGTATTAAAATATAAAACTTAATAATAGGATTTATAGCTGAGGAAAATTACCCAATGACGGAAAAGTTATAGAATCATACAATCGGGTAGCTTACCAAAAACAAGCGCGATATCAATGGCAGTAGCGACAGCAATGGCGTAAAATAAGTCGTTGCTTGTTGATGTACGTTTTACCATTATTGCTTGTTCTTAGATAAAAGCCATGTCCACTGTACACGAGAGTAGACACACTTTCAAAGTGATTGTACTGAATAAAGTACGTTTGGATTATGATTTAGATTTTTGATCTTATAATCATGCATTTAATTTGCATATCGTATAAATTTTATCAAAACGTATAAATTCACATATCAATAAAAAACTTATTTTCGGATCGTTACCTTTTTAAAATAACGAGTTTACTTTTATATTTTGCATTTAAGGTACCGTATTGATGGGACGTGCCTCTAACTGCCCTCTTGGTATCTTCAAATAGTCTTAAGCAGTGTACTAAATAGATATAAAGATATCTGAGATAATGTCTGTAGGCTTACATTTTTAGTTGACTTTTATATATTTATATTGGTTTTTAAATTTTTAGATAAAATATTGATTGGTCGATTGGCTAATTAGTGTATCAAGAATATTTTTATAGTAACAACCCAAATATTAATATTTCAAAATATTATTAGCCATAAGTAGTACTGCATTTCGTTCCGATAAATTTCATAACGTAGAATGTTATAAATTATATTGCATTTTAGGGTTACGTACGCAAAGAGTACTAAAAAACCTATACCTAAGACTAAGCTAAAGATCCACCCAACGTATCCTTGGCTCAGTGCAATGAGGAACACAGTGACATGACTACGCAATGCAAAAAAGTAAAAAACCAGAGCTCAGTTTAAAATCTTATTGACATATTATGACAGCCTTCACAGCTCAATTGGTAGTATCTCTGCCTTCTGCACTGTAGGCCGTAGGTTCGATTTCCACCGAGAACAAACATTTGTGTGGTGAATATAGGTGTTTATATTCTCTGGTTGGGTGTTATTGCATATTATAAGTACATATATACAAAAAAAATAAGAATTTAAGTATTATATCAACTATCTGGTTCCCATATTGCAAGCTTTGCTTAGTTTGGGGCTAGATAGTGCTATGTGGAAAGTCCACCAATATTTATATTTATTTATTATACCTACGTACGTAAACGTAATACAGTTACTAACTCGTACAAGATGTAATTAAAGATGCATAAGTTTTTGATTTTGTTAAAGCTATTTTTATTCTGAAGATCTCATGATGATGGATGATGATACCTGTTCTTATTTAAATTTGCTTGTTCTTGCGTAATCTAAAAATCTCTTATGTACCACAAAGTTAGCATTAGCATTCTGTTGAGATATTGAACCCTCAGCGTGCGAATCCAACTCGCACTTCGCTTGTTTTACTGTTTTTTTTGTCTGCAAAATGTTGTAGAGCCACCTTTCACGCGCAGAAGTGATTGTGTGACTTTGATTGATCATATTATCTCCTCACGTCGGGTTACCGTTTATTTTATTATCTTAGATAACTAGCGCGATGAGCTTACAACCAACTCACAAGACATAAAATATATTTATAAATATTTATTTTAGTATTTTAAAGATTATTGTTTTTATTTGTCAATGATTTAGGTCAATAAATGTAAGTGAATACTTGCGTAACGCAATTTATCTCCAAACTAAGCAAAGCAATTTGGCATGCACAGTACCTACAACAGGTACTGTGCATGCCAAATTGAATTCTTTTTTTTTTCTTAATCTATACTGTCCTACTGCTGGGCAAAGGCCACTCCCATTTTTCTACACTCTTCTCGATCTTCTGCTAACTCTTCCCAATTGTTGTGCAAGGAGTCCAAGTCGTCACGCCAGTATTTTCTTGGGCGGCCGCGACGTCTTCTAGATTCTGCAGGTGTCCATCCTGTGACACCTTTCAGGGTTCATACGGATCACGTCACCCGTCCACTCCCATTTCAGCTTTGCCACCTTGCGTCTTTTGTAAATACATACTTATTAATAAAATAAGTTCATAAGTAAATAAGTACGAAAGGAGTGAGCATCGAGATAACGAATGCTAGAAGAGTGCGAAAAAGACCTATTTTACCGACCCTTGCAGCGTGAGATGAGGGCAGGAAGACTAAGTGCTTATCTCCGAAATAGAAGCCACAACCAGCAGCACAAAAAACACCAGTAGCTGCACTCAGCTGTTATGTCGAAGACAAGAACTAATGTGACTCTCGCTCATACGTTTCAACATGTTGAAAGATATAAAATCACTAAACTCATTTTCAAAAAACATTTTCCAAAAATCGCATACAACCATTTTGTGTGCAATCATATTGCACACAGTTTAGTAAAATTTGATATTGATCGATATAAGTTTTCCTCCTCAAAAGTTTGTTTTATTAGTTTTCGTACATAAGCAAACTTTTATGTTTTAAGTAGGAAAACTTGTATCGATCAGAATTAAATTTTACTAAACTGTGTTCAATATGATTGCACACAAAATGGTTGATTGCGATTTTTCGAAAATGAGTTTAGTGATTTTATATCTTTCAACATGTCGAAACGTGCGAGCGAGAATCACATTTGCTCTTGTATTCGCCATAAGCCAGGTTTATTTATTCGACCTAATAACTTATGCCATTTAATTGAACTCCACATAAAATCTGTAAACACATAATGTAAAGATAATCTTTCTGCAACGGTAATTAAAAAAACATGTTATCAAGATTTCTAAATCATAGCGCAAAATTATATAACGAGAACCATCAACCATGCGATAAACACCTTATTTCTGTAATAATTATAAACGAGAATAATTATTATGATTTATTTAGTATGTACTTACCTCATTTGTGTATATATGCGCTTAGCTAGTTTATTACTGCTTGTTAATTAACATTATATTATTCACGGTGCATGCTGGAAAAAGTAGTTATAACCAATTAGTTTGTCAATTTTAGACTAACGGTTTCTGAAAGCCCGATCAAAACTGATCGGATGTCATCGTATGTAGGGTACGGTACGATGCACTGCCCTGCGTCCATAAACTTGAGGCATACAGATGTTAAGCCCCATGTGCCTGTAATTACACCGGCAACCACACTCTTCAAACTGAAACACAGCAACACTGTTTGGTAGCAGAAAAAGGCGTGGTGGTAGTACTTCCCCGGACGAGCTCTACTACTCATAAAACATTATCTGTTTAGGGTACTCTTGACCTGGCCTTACTCTTAAACGTTTACATTTAGCCCATGCTCATTATGCAGTAGGAAGAGTCCCATAAATGACAAATGAAGCAGTATGGAGCCAGTTTTAGTAAACCTTATTTTATTGCCCTTGGATTTTTTTATTATCTTCGAAGCCTTGAAACTGGACATTTCAAATCTAATAACTTATGAAACTGTTACATCACCTTACCTGGGTTATTGCCATAGATGAGAGATAAGGGAACAATAAGCCAAATAACTTTCATTATAAGAATCTACATTATCATCAACAGCATCATCAGCAGAAGTCTAATGTTGAATATCAGTATTTTCAACATAATTTCCCCGAAACAGCGCAAAAGTGTCAACAACGAAAGCAATGAGAATTTATAAAATTCATGCTCGTAGTACCGTGCACTTTGACGGACACTTTGATGGATACGTGAGATTATCGATGATGACAACCTTCAGCCCACATTGCCTATAGGAACCTTCTCCCCTTTGTTCTTGAAAAGAAGTCACTGGAAAGATGGAAGAAAAGAGGCCGGGAGGACGGAGCCCAATGGGTTGGAGCGATCATCTGCGCTTAACAATACCCTCCATGAGTGACGCCATCTGATGCTCAGAAGAAAACCCGATGGAGGAATATCATTTAGGCGGTTCCACGCCAGGACGCAAAGTGGAGGAGGTTGCATATTATTAGATTAGCAATAGAACCTTCCATGAGTGACGCCATCTGATGCTCAGAAGAAAACCCGATGGAGGAATATCATTTAGGCGGTTCCACGCCAGGACGCAAAGTGGAGGAGGATGCATATTATTAGATTAGCAATAGAACCCCCCCATGAGTGACGCCATCTGCTGCTCAAAAGACAAAACCCGATGGAGGAATATCATTCAGGCGGTTCTGCGTCACGACGCAAAGTGGAGGAGGTTGCGTGTTATCAGATTATTATCACTGGTCAACTGCATGTCTGATGCATAAGATCATCTCTCCCTTGCTCCACAATGCGCTCGTGATATCCGCCGGCTCCGCTCCACATACGCATTGGTCATCTTGCGACATTGCAACTGCGTGTCTACACCGTGAAGGCGAATGTTAAGTAACCCATTATTTTCTTGGCAGATGCATTAAGGTATTGGTGGTTTGTAACGTAGCATGCGTAATGAAATTATGTTTTCATATTTTGGTAGTAGTTCTATGTGTCAGGCAGTGATATTGTAGCATTTCGGAAGGTTTGAGTGCTGGTGCCACTAGGCTTTGTCGCGAGAGACTGGCGGTAGATTCATATAGTATATAAGACATTTCAAAAGTGATCCTTGCGGTTGTACTGAATAAAGACCATTTTGGTGAAATCACAGGCGAGTCTTTAAACATTTACGTCTCAAAAGTGATGGACGCAGTGTGATGCCTTGTTAACCTTAGTGAGTAACTACCTAAGGATTAGAAATACCAGCTTCCGCGCAAGGTGCGTGGAAACTGGAAAATTGGTTTAATATGTCTCGACTCACGATCCACATCCGATGCAAGTTTCATTCAAATCGGTCCCGGATCTAAGTCGTATTGAGTCAAAACTAGATAAAACAAATATTCACCTAGATCATTAGAATACTATTGAAGCACATAAACGTATCAGATTCATCGCGTGAGAACAAAGCCAGTCTCGATTCCGTGACAATGTCAATGCAAATTGTCCAAATACCCAAACCCCGAGCTTACCAACGCGATAACGATGGGTTACCGTTAACACGCACGAGCAAGTCGCACATGACAATCTAAGGAAATTGTTTTTTCATTATTAACTTCATTGTACCGGGATTCTAAATACAATAGAAAATCTGTTGGGTCTCGTAAATCCACGTTCCAACATACATGTACAGAATGTAGCTCACATTCGTATGTAATTAAGCTCTGAAAACAGCTCAGATCGATGCCTCTTTTTTTTTTAATACAACTAGCTGATAGAACAGGCAGAAGGCCTACCTGATGTTTAGTGATAACCATCACCTATAACAAAGCATTGCCTCGTAAGTCACGCACGATAGGAACGTGCCTCACGATGCACTGCCCTGCGTCCATCAACTTGAGGCATACAGATGTTAGGCCTCATGTGACTGTAATTACACCGGCAACCACACTCTTCAAACCGAAACACAGCGTTGCTGCTTGGCGGCAGAAAAAGGTGTGGTAGTAGTACTTCCCCGGACGAGGCCTTCACAAAGAGCTCTTCTCTTTAGAATAAACGTAAGTAAGCAAAACATGCCTTTGCACTTATGCAGTATAGGTATACGTTTTTAGGTTTTCATTTGTTTATTAATTGCAATAAAAAATCAGTTCAGTTTAACAGTTGATTAGAGTGTAAGTAAGCGGTTACTAAGCGATTGGACGTAGTGAAGCAAGAGCTTTATGATTTGCTTAAAGCCCTTTTGTCTTTTGAAGCGCTGGCCGTCATTTCACAAGTGTAATAACACCAAGCAGACTAAAGTATTAAAGCTCTTTGTGAAGGGCTCGTCCGGGGAAGTACTACCACCATGCCTTTTTCTGCCGCCAAGCAGCGTTGCTGTGTTTCTTGAAGAGTGTGGTTGCCGGTGTAATTACAGGCACATGAGGCTTAACATCTGTATGCCTCAAGTTGATGGACGTAAAGCAGTGCATCGTAGGGCACGTTCCTATCGTATCGACTTACCAGGCAATGCTTTGTTATAGGCGATGGTCCACTTAACATCAGGGGGGTCATCTGCTTGTTCTATCAGCTAGTTGTATAAAAAAAAAGGCTTTTCTAAGGCCATCATGGTTCCATGTGTCGCTTCGTTTTCTCGTCAGTCACCATGTCTCATCACTCATCGGTCTTCAGAATGCAATCTTTCATAAAGCGTGTCTTTCAAGCGATAGCGATAGCTTAGCGATTGAGTGACGACCGATTTTGTTATCATAACCAATATTTTTCTCTGTATTTCTCCTATGTTATTGTGACACAAAATAAATGTTTTTTGATTGATTTGAGTTTATTGAATCAAAAAAACAGGCTTTCGCATTTTAAAAAGATTTAGAAAACTATTATGAAGTGTTACCATTACGGCCGACAGAAACCGTGACAGCATTGAGGAAACCCTCGTTCTAGGAATGCGGCTTTGCTTCGAATTGGATCTGCGATCGGCATTCAGCATTCCAGTCTAAGTAAGGGAAAGGATTTTGGGGCTTTGTCATTTTGTGTTCGGTCAGAAAACTTAGTCTACCATGACCAATATACACCCCAACCTATACTCGCTAGCGACGTTGTAAAAAGTACGTTTAAAAACTTGTCATTTTTTTTACATGATTTCACACGTGTTTTTACTACAGTCGCTAGCGAGTTTCTGGGGAATCTCATAGTAGACCCATAGTGGTTCTGACAACAACGGTAGATGGATTTTGTAATTCTGAAAACAAGGCACCCCTTCTATCTACTAATCTATAATCTAATTACATACTAGCTGACACACTTGAAAGTTTTAAAAACAAGTTACCAGAAAGTGATACCAGAGGTTTCAGTTTTTAACACGTCTTAAAATAAATAGATTCTGACATTGGTGGTAACGGAAAGTATCCTGTAAGTTTTGATTATTTTTGTAAATCATCAATATCTTTGATGACCTCAAAGCTAAACTATACTATAGTTTTATTTAATAAATAAAGCTAAGCTATGCTATCCTACTAATATTATAAACGCGAAAGTTTGTTAGTATGGATGGATGGATGTTTGTTACTCTTTCACGTAAAAACTACTTAATGGATTTTAATGAAACTTTACAATAATATAGCTTATACATCAGAATAACACATAGGCTATAATTTATAAAGATTTATTGTGTGAATTGTCCAAAATATGACGATAAGTGTCAAGTAAGTAGGAAAAACTACTAGGAGAGCTATTCTGGCGTGCGCTGCCAAAACCGCTAGAGTTACACATTGTACTACGCCACGCTAATATAAGCTGCTTGAAATACTAATCCTGCGCAAACGAAGCCGCGGGCACCAGCTAGTATTAAATAATATAAAATATAAAATGAAACTGAAACAGCTTAACGACTTTGATCCCCATGCACAATATATCTATAATGTAATAAATAAATAAACGTTAATTAAATGTATGTGTTATTTTTACTATAAAATGTATACATATTTAAAACTGTTAAAATTTAAAAAAAAAAAACCATCTTAGCAATAGCTTATACTAATAATGGATTACGGGGAATAGCACTCATCAAACATTAATTAACATTATAATTAATCTGGTTTACCGTTTAATCAAGTATCATTGTGAATTTGTTATAACTTGTTGTAAAAAAAACTAGTTGTATAAACGTAAATACAATATTAATTACAATCTCAATCTCAATAAAAACAAAACAACAAAAAAGACCTTGGACGAATGACACGAGCGCTAGATTGGAAGTAAGCGACGTTTGCGAAACGTCATTACTTGCTGTAAGTACTGCATTACAAGTATCATTACCATCTCTAATACTATAAGAATCAAAGTCCTGACTGACTGACTGACTGACTGACTGACTGACTGACTGACATATAGACAACGTACAGCCTAAACCGCTGGTCTTAGAGACTTGAAATTTGAGGAGTACATAGGTCTTATGGCGTAGAGGTGTACTAAGAAGGGATTTTTGGAAATTCAACCCCTAAGGGTGTAAAAAGGGATGAAAACGTTTGTATGAAAAATAGTATTCCTTGAACCTACAAACTTGAAACTTGGAGTACATATACTTCAAGGCAAATAAAAAAGAAATGCATTTTTAGTTTTTTAAAACTACCCTTAATAAGTGTGCAAAGGGTTGTCAAAGTTTATATGGGAGTTTTTTGACCGCTGGTCCTGGAGACTTGAAATTTGAAGAGTATTTATATAGGTCTTATGTAGAGGTGTACTAAGAAGGGATTTTTGAAAATTCAACCCTTAAGGGTGTAAAAGGTTTGAAAACGTTTGCATGAAAAATAGTATTCCTTGAACCTACAAACTTGAAACTTGGAGTACATGTACTTTAAGGCAAAAAAATAGGAAAGGCAGTTTTAGTTTTTTAAAACTACCCTTAATAAGTGTGCGAAGGGATGTCAAAGTTTGTATGGGACTTTTTTAACGCGTAGTGCGATTCAAATTCAAATTCAAAATTCAAATTCAAATTCAAATTCATTTATTTACCAAAATCAGAAGTTTACAAGGGTTGCTGATGGACCCCGCACTAGGACAATTGACTTAAAACTTTTGGATACGATGTTTGGATGTTTGTGGTTATCACGGCTCACCACTTCAACGCGTGCGAAGCCGCGAGAAGCCACTAGTTACTTATAAATCGTATGAATGTTTTAGTTCCTCACTCTCTTGTTGTGTCACTAGTTTCTTTCGAAACAGTGTGGTGAAAGGATTTTAAGTGCGCCTCAAGAGGCTCCTTTCTATCACTTGACACATGTTAAGTTAAAGAACTTTTTTTTATGTTCTACGACATGCCGGTTTCCTCACGATATTTTCCCATTTGAGAGTACTGGCACATGAATATTTGAACAAAAAAACTCAGGTTTTCGACCGGTTTTGAACTCACGACCTTAGGATAGGAAGGCAGGGCCTCTGCCACTAGACCACCAGTGCTCGCACCGTTCTATTGAGTGACGTACTAAATGTTTCTCGCACTTGACGGATCTCCTATACGAGTACATACTAGTACGCCTCAGTGGCTTTACAAAGTCTAAAACAAAAGACTAAGATCAAAATAAATTAATTGAATTTCATGAAATTACGGAAGTCATATAACAATAGTGTCGTACATAAACTTCCGGTATTAATAAAAAACAATATTCACATTCAAATTTCAAAACCATTGATTTTGATTAGAATTAATATTTTTCGTGAGATTTTTTGGTGTCATGTGATGATGATTATCATCAGACTGAAAAATGATATTACTGTGTAAAGAGTTATTTTAAAATTATGTATCTCTGTTTTAGGGACCCTATTACTGACTCCGCTGTCCGTCCGTCTCTCTGTCTGTCCGGCTGTCACCAGGCTGTATCTCATGAACCGTGATAGTTAGACAGTTGAAATTTTCACAGATGATGTATTTCTGTTGCCGCTATAACAACAAACTGTTTTTTATCAATATTTGATTTGTGTTTATAATAATAAATTTCAGGCAGAACGATTTTGGGCCTTCTCGATCCACAGATTTCTCACAATTTTCCATGACATTGGTCCATGTGCCTTCCGGTTTTAAATATTACTTTTGAATAATTTTGTATCATTTTGTGGTAATCTAAAACCCTGTTGTGGTCAATGTCATGGGCCAGTAAACCTTGCCATGTCTTGATTATGCTATAGCCTTGACCGACATCTGCTCATCAAATGCCTTTTGATAGCTAAAAACCCAAATTAAGCCTCATTCCGTATGTATATGTGTTTTTACTTCCCGTGAAGAGTTGGCCAGTAGGTCATCGCTGAATCACTCTCTATACTTCCTAAGGTCTATATTTTAAGAGTAGTAGAGCTCTTTGTGAAGGGCTCGTCCGAGGAAGTACTACCACCACGCCTTTTTCTGCCGCTAAGCAGCGTTGCTGTGTTTCGGCTTGAAGAGTGTGGTGGCTGGTGTAAGGCACATGAGGCTTAACATCTGTACGTCTCAAGTGGATGGACGCAGGGCAGTGCATCGTATTGCACGTTCCTATCGTGCGTGACTTACGAAGCAATGCTTTGTTATTGGTGATGGTTACCGCTTAACATCAGGTGCTTGTTCCATCGGCTAATGGTATAAAAAAAAAAAAATAATATTGATACATAAATAAATAAATATTAGTCTACTTTCACACAGCACTATCTAGCCCCAAACTAAGCCAAAGCTTGTAATATGGGAACCAGATAGCTGATATAATAAATATAGGCTTTGTTTTTTGTAAATACATACTAATAATAACACCCAGACAGAGAACTAACATCTATGTTCATCACACAAATGTTTGTTCTCGGTGGGGATCGAACTAACGGCCTACGGCGCAGAAGGCCAGAGCTGCTACAACTGAGCTGTGAAGGCTGTCTGGATTGATGTATGGACTGTGTAAAAATGACATGGGTAAGAAAGGAGTGATTACTGAGATGACGCCTGATAGATAAGAATGGAGAGAAAGAATCTGCTGTGCCGATCCGAAATGGGATAAGAGTGAAATGATGACTTACCTACTAACAAGCATCGGTGTTCTAGTGGAATTGAACACACCATCTGATCGCTTGATCGTAGATTCAAATCCAGTCGTGCCTCAATATAGAAAAATCTAAATTCTAGTAGGCGATAGACTTACAGCTTGCAAGTCATGTATGGAATACAAATTACTGCAAAATTGCAGCATGGGCCAAATGTTATATTGAGTACGTTGTCTTTAATAAAATTATATCATCATCATTATCCATATAACAAAGAATAATTTTAATTGGTGGTCTAGTGGTAGCTGCCCTGCCTTCCGATCCTAAGGTCGTGGGTTCGAAACCTGTCCTGCACCAATGAGTTTGAGTAATGAGTGATCCTGTGCAAAAATTTATGTGCACAATGCCAGTATTCTCAAACGGTGAAGGAAAACGTGAGGAAACCGGCATGTCGTAGAACCTTAAAAAATTCTATAACATTTGTCATGTCAAGTGCTCGAAAGGAGCCTCTTGAGGCGCACTTAAAATTCTTTCACCACACTGTTTCGAAAGAAACTAGTGACACAACACGAGAGAGAGAAAAAAATATATTTTATTACGTATTAAAAGTCGTAGTTAGAGGCTAGTAACACATAAACAAGTGATAGTATAAACCCCGCGGTTACGTTTCCACCATTGATTTGTCCCATTAATGGTGCAAACGTAACTGTTTAGTTATGTTTGCACCATTCAAATTTATACAACTAACTAACCTTGCTTTCCTCGCCGTAAATAAACTCAATAAAAAAATTGATTGTTTAGCGTTTGTTTTTGGCATGGTTTTTTAGAATAGAATGCATTTACATCAGAAAATAACAGTATGTCCGAGGTTTATGTACATTTTAAATGACAGCTGTCAAAATTTTATTTTTGTCACTAAAAAGGTTGACAGCTGTCAAGCTTTTGACAGCTGTCAAAATGTTATTTTTGACAGCTGTAACCGGGCGTATAAACATGAAAACAGCTGAAAATAAAATTGATTGATTGATGTAACACACATCAATCTCCATCAAAAAGCTGACCATTTATAAACATTATCAAAACCTAACAAGCGATTCATTATAAAATGCGAGCAGTCATTTGTTCGTATCATTTATTTCACAAGTCATTATAACAATTACAACATGTAACACTGTATATTCCGCATTATTTCGTTACAAATTTCTCCTTGTAACATATAAGTAACAATCTCTAGTGGGCTACTGCTTGGGTCGATTTTTGAGTAGTTGTTTTTTTTATTTTGACATAGATTACACAAAGTAGGGCACTTTAAAATTTGACCTTCAATATAAAACGAATGGTAAATGAGGAATAATTATTCATTCGTCTTTTTTAACTTCAATGGATGTTAACTACATACATGAGTATTTATGCCGTAAGGAGCGCTGCTGTGTTTCGGTTGGAAATGTATGGGTTGCCGGTAATATCACAGGCACATAAGGCTTAACATCTGTATGCCTCAAGTTGATAAACGCAGGGTATTCATATTGATGCAGGTTGATCGATACATGTTTTCCTACTCAAAAGTTAGCTTATGTACGAAAACTAGTAAAGCAAACTTTTGAGTAGGAAAACATGTATCGATCATAATGAAATTGTAACTAAACTGTGTGTAATGTGATTGCACACAAAATGGTTGATTGCGATTTTCCGAAAATGAGTTTAGTGATTTCGTATCTTTCAACATGTCGAAACGTGCGAGCGAGAGTCACATAAAGTGATCGTTGTGATTCAATTAAATAAATAAATACCCTTTGAGTTTGACTTTGATGATAATCTTTTTAACAGCCTTCACAGCTCAGTTGGTAGTAGCTCTGCCTTCTGCGCCGTAGGCCTAGGGTTCGATCCCCACCGAGAACAAACATTTGTTTGATGAACATAGATGTTTGTTCTCTGTCTGGGTGTTTTATAATATTATAAGTATGTATTTACAAAAAAAAAGTATATAAGTAGTATATCAGCTATCTGGTTCCCATATCACAAGCTTTGGCTTAGTTTGGGGCGAGATAGTGGTGTGTGGAATGTCCACCAATAAAAAAAAATCTCTTAAAGTTATACAAAAGCTTGTAAAACTGCGTAGTTCATATTTACATTGTTTCGTTTGTTTGTTTGATTGATTACCGCAATTATATAAGAGTAGATTGTATAGTTCTGTTAAAGTGAAACTTAATCGTGATCGCCTTGAACGCAATAAAATTTATAACATCCAGCAATTAATTACTCTTAATTATGTATACAAAGCACCAGCTTAAGATGGCTATTTATTTAACCTGAGTGGCGTAGTGGTAGCTTTAATACTACCTGCTGATAGAACAATAAGATGGTCCATGTGATGTTAAGTGGTAACCATCCCCTATAACATAGCATTGTCCTCGCAAGTGACGCACGATAGGAACGTGCCCTACGATGCACTGCCCTGCGTCCATCAACCTGAGGCTTACAGAGGGCTTATGACGAGTTTAGTGCCGATCGTCGATCGTTACGATACACCGAATTTTCTATGAAAATAAATCAACGGTATCTAGCGTATTCTTTGAGAACCTG
Source organism: Chloroclysta siterata (assembly GCA_932294275.1). Taxonomy (NCBI): domain Eukaryota; kingdom Metazoa; phylum Arthropoda; class Insecta; order Lepidoptera; family Geometridae; genus Chloroclysta; species Chloroclysta siterata. The sequence continues at coordinate 9,954,661 of OW028595.1, forward strand.
TTTTTTTTTCATAGTAAATTCATAGTAAATATTTAGCAGTGGACATCCATAACATCAGGTGGGTATGCTTGTTCCATCAGCAAAATGCATAAAAAAGAAAAAAAAACTGGTTACGCGAATCAACAGACGGACCGTTGCAGTGGGCGACATTCATAAGCTAGACCGTGATCTATGATTCACAGACACTTTATTATTCAGTCAGTTTATTATGTTTTAGACGGTAGCTATATTATTATAAATAACTATAATGTACCGAATAAAATCACGTTCCTGACTGACTGATTGGTTGCTTCATCATCATCAGCCTAAAGAAACCCGCTGCTGGACAAAGGCCTGCTTATTGCCACTTCACCTTGCTTATCCCACAAGCTAGGTCGGTACTTTGGTTCTTTTTCGAAATAATATGTGTATGGGAGGATTATAAATATGTCAATATTTTTTCTTGCCATGTACAAATAAAGTTGCTGTAAAATTTACATTAGTGTGTACCTCGGAGCTTTCTGAAATACCTTTGAAATATGTATCCATATACTTTATTTCGATAAGACAAGACAAAAAATAGACTGTGTGAAAGATGACATGAGTACGAAAAGAGTGAGCACCGAGATGACGAATGATAGAGGAGAGTGGAAGAAGAGAACCCGTTTGTGAAGACCCCACATAGCGGATAAGGGCAGGAAGATGATGATGTGATAATGAAGATAAAAAGTGCAGCGGAGAGTGTATACGTTTAGAAAACTAGACGGCCAAAGTCAGGAAAGTTTTACAAGCTATGCACATTGTTGCGTTAGACCCCAGGTGCATTTTACGATGTCCTTTGCAACATTATTATGCAATTTAATTAGAAGAATATGCATTTCGGCCATCATGACATTAAAGTATTAAGCCACGTAAATACCGACTCATCTGTATAAGTGTCTGATAACACTGACTTGACCCTCATTTACTTTTGACCCACGTCCCAGACGCCGAGTCACCTTAAGAATTAATAAATATTAAAAAGTATGATAATATGATTGTATGCTGACGAGGAAAACATCGTGAGGAAACCGGCATTTCGTAGAAACTAAAAGTTCTACGACAAGTAGTGTGTAAAGTGCTCGAAAAAAGCCTATTTGAGTGTAATTTTAAATTTAGTTGTTGCTAAAAAACTAGTGACTCGAAAAAAATAAGAAGAATATAATATATCAATTATTATAAATAATTTTGGCCGTAAAGAGGCAATACAATTTATGTGGATTTAAGAATTTGTAGGCGAAACCAGAAAAGGGGTAAATAGCAAACAGACCTTTTAAACCGAAACAAAGAATAAATTGTATTGCCTCTTTACGGCCAAAATTATTTATAATAATTGATATATTTTATTTTGTAAATATTTACGAGATGCTGAATGAATTTTAATTAAGTATATTTCTTATCAATGTATTATACTTATTGTTAATTTACATCTCATTTCATTTTCAATAATCAAGAGTTAAATCTAAATCGCCATTTCTTATTTACTTGTTTTTTTTTAAGCTTTTATTAAAATAAGGCAGCAGCTAAAATAAGTTCATTTCTGTTATACTCGTAAGTGTTGACCTTATCAACACTGTTATTACTTTTATGCCCACAATAACGTTTATGGATTGATTCATCTGACATTTTATATTCAACTTCCATGCCTTGAAATCCTTTAAGTGAGTGACACACGACGAAGATGTTATGATATGATATTTTATGAGGTTATAAAATTAACAATTTTAGTTTTTTTAATATTATTTTGACATGTCTATCGTATATTACGTGTTTTTTTATTGGTGGATCTAATAAATAAATAATAATAAATAAATATTGGTGGACATTCCACACAGCACTATCTCGCCCCAAACTAAGCCAAAGCTTGTGATTGTTATATACTTATTTTTGCGATGAAAAAGAAGATATATGTTTGTCAGCGCTGACGAGATAAATATGTCTCGTCATGTGCGACGCCTTTTATCAGCCACTTAAGTTCGTTTCCTATTTTTCACAACAAAACAGGAAAAGACAAGAATTTCACACAGTGTACATAATAATTAGCAGTTTCAATAATGAGGTCATGCACCTCACTTCCTTTATGTATAATGCAAATTCTGAAATCAAACCACTTAAAGAATTTTAAGACTTCAAATGTAATAATGCATGGGTGTGCCAATAAAATGTTTGGACGTAACTTAGTTTTTTAATTTATTCCACTTGCTAATGAAACAAGGAGATTGCCCACCTGATGTTAAGTGGTAACCATCACCTATAATAAAGCATTGCCTCGTAAGTCACGCAAGATAGAAACGTGCAGGTGAGGTAAAGGCAAAGGAACAGGCAAACTTGAGGTATGCAGATGTTAAGCTTCATGTGCCTGTAATTACACCGACAACCACACTCTTCAAACCGAAACACAGCAATGCTTCTTGGCGGCAGAAAAGGGCGTGGTGGTAGTACTTCCCCGGACGATTCCTTCACAAAGAGCTCTACTTTTCTTCTTGATTACCCTACTTAGACCAAGACAGATCTGAAGGAATGTCTCCGCATAAGTCATAAGGTGATTATTTAAATGAATTTCACTTTGAAACGTTTTAAAGCTAGGTGGTACTAGGTGCCAGTTCCACGCAACGGAGCTTACAAGAACAGGCAACAAATTTAAGGCTTGGTTCCTACCGCTCTTTTTTATTATCCTTGTTACAAAATAATATAATAATAAAGCTCCAGTGTGGGCATTTTGCAATGTGGGTATTATGAGTAGTGGAAATAATTATAAGTGGTCATTTTAATTTGTGGGCTTATACAGCCGAAACGGTGCTAATCGAGCTTAGCTATTAAGTCATGCGTTCCTTTGTTAAATCTATCTAAAGTTTAGCAAAAGTAAAATTCAGCTAAACTGAAATTATAAAAGAAACTTAAGTAATTTGCAAACATGCATTTTTACCTTATAGGTCGTAAAATTATTTAGGTGGGTGATTGCATTGGCTAATAGAACGTCGGGTTTTTTTTTAAAACGACGATGTTCTTGAAGAATATAATAACGTTGTTTTTTTAATCTATATATATACACCTGACGTGCAGCGGTTACTTCTGCCAAAACTTCACAGAATATGCCCATTGATCGCACGTCTACTGTTATCAGCCCTGAACTATGAGGGATGTGCCACAATGTAGTGCATCATGCGCTACGTGCGCTACATGAAGGCAAACTAAGCGTCTTATTAAAAGTAAAGTTACTGTCATTTTCGTTTCGATTTCATATTACTAACTTAATTTTCGAAATGGTATATCAGATCTTATTTTTTTATTCTAAATTATAATAATATACTGATTGCCGTTTGAGAGGCGTCCTTATAATCACGTTTATTATAATAATTTGACTGTGACTATTTTAAGGAAATTTATTATACTAATACTGATAAATACGGCGTAGTTTTAAAAATCAAGGTAATTAAGAGGATTCGGGTCAGGGTTATAATAAGTGATGTTGAAATAATACACGTGGTCACTGACAGCAGCTTTGGAAACCAAAATCCTGGATCTTTATCCTTTTAAAACCTGCCAGTTTTCAAATCGCTCTTATAGTTTTGCAGTGTTTAGTTATTTTACTCTTTAATTTTTTAATAATTTTACTGAGTAAAATTTAACCAGAACCAGAAATACTAAAACACTAAAAGAGAAAAGAGATTGAGGTTTTTTTTTATGGGTGACCGTGCTTTGAGGATGTTTAATGGGGGTAGTCAGAGGATATTGCCCAGATTTTGTAGTAGTGTTCATTTTTTTTAGAGAAAAATCAATGTTACACTACCCGGTCTAAACCAAGACCGTAGGTTTAGAAGGCAGGGTTACTCTCACTAGGCCTTAGGTGCTCTAGGTAAGTGAATTATAGTGACAATAATGGCTGTTCACTATTTAGGTAGGTCTCGAAGGCTTAATGTATTGACATCTATGCATTTCGGCAACAATACTGAAACAAGATGACATTTCCAAAGATGAAAGCACTTCTCATAACTCAATCATCATAAAAGTTTAAAGCTTAGGATTTGTTTTGGAACTATTTAATATTTTATTACCAAGTTGAAATCTACAATAGGTTCTGCTTCTTTTATATTTATGGCTCAGACTGTCATTTAAATAGATGATTTTGGACGCGATTTTTGAAATACTGTCAAGCAAAAGAAATGTTATGGAATGTGTTTTATGAAATAAGGTGGTTTTCATCAAACCTACGAAATTTTTTCTTTCAAATCAAAAGAATAACTTACAAAATTATAGTAATTTTATAAATGACAGACATCTCTGTGTCAGTATGTTTGTTTCAAAAATAATTGAAGACTTTTTATATATTTAGTTGCTAAATCGAGGCGACCTTCCACAAAAGTTATGGAGCTATAGAGCCACCCAAGAAAATTGCAACTTGGAACCAGCTTTAAGTAATACAAGCTTACATTAAAGTTATACAATTGATTTCCGAACCGGTCTTGCGAATATCTCAGCGACAGATATGGAACATTTTGGCTTTACGTTCAAAAGCGAACCCCTTTGAAAGCGAAAGTGTAACATAGTCCTACAGACAGCCGCCATTTTTTTTATTCGCTCGGCCGCTCTTACCGCATATTTAAGGCGAAGCTACGGACCAGCACGCATCATTCGCATTCAGGACTTCGCTGACTCCAGTGCAACCACAAGTGCAGCATCATGAGGCACACGGTGTGTTTTATTCATCTATTTAATAAAAATATCAAAACAAATAGTGACAGTGATCTTAAATTTAGAAGTGTTGGCCGTGTGCTAGTGCGACAGGACATCGAACCCCCTGGATTACGATAAAGCCTGTCCCACTTATTGGTTTGCGCAACAAGGAAGCGTTGCGTGTACACTTTGTGCGTCGTCGTCGCTGGCAACTCGGCCAGTCATTAAAATCAACAAGCAACATTTTCATACCTGTTAATTAGTCAACTGATAATCACTTTCAAACCACACAATCACATTCGCTCCAGTTTCGGACGTTTAATAACATTCTTTATTTTTTCAGCTCGTGGCCGCCAGTCTGGTGGCTCTTCTGGCCTTCGCGTACGCGGAGGAGGCCAAGGAAGCAGAAAAAGAAGTGGCAGTGACCGACAACAAAGCGGCCGAGGGCGACAAAAAGCACGAGAAGAGGGGAATATGGGACATCGGTTTGGGCTACGGACATGGCGGCGGTGAGGGCATCAGCCTGGGAGGAGGATATGGAGGCTCCGGAGGCTACGGAGGCTACGGAGGAGGCTACGGAGGAGGACACGGGCATGAGGAGGTCCACAAGACCATCACCGTTGTAAAGAACGTACCTGTCCCCTACCCGGTAGAGAAACATATCCCCTACCCAGTAGAGAAGAAGATCCCTTACCCAGTTAAGGTTCATGTTCCCCAACCCTACCCCGTTGTTAAGCACGTACCCTACCCAGTCAAGGAGATCGTAAAGGTTCCTGTGCACGTACCTCAGCCTTACCCCGTAGAGAAAAAGATCCCCTACCCCGTGCATGTTCCGGTCGACAGACCCGTCCCCTATAAGGTGTACGTACCACAGCCCTACCCCGTTGAGAAGGAAGTTCACGTACCCGTCAAGGTGCACGTTCCAGCCCCCTACCCCGTAGAAAAGAAGGTTCCCTACCCAGTGAAGGTACCCGTCCATGTACCCGCTCCTTATCCCGTCTACAAGACTGTTCATGTGCCCTACAAGGTCCCTGTCGACAGGCCCTACCCCGTGCACATCGCCAAACCCGTACCATACCCGGTCGAGAAACCCGTGCCCTACCCCGTAGAGAAGCCCGTCCCCTACCCCGTCAAGGTTCACGTTGACAGGCCCTACCCCGTCCATGTAGAGAAGCCCGTGCCTTACCCCGTGAAGGTCCCATACCCAGCGCCTTACCCCGTGGAGAAGCACATCCCCTACCCGGTGGAGAAACACGTGCCGTACCCCGTGAAAGTCCCCGTCGACAGGCCCTACCCCGTGCACATTGAGAAGCACGTGCCCGTCCACGTCGAGAAACATGTGCCCTATCCCGTAAAGGTGCCCGTCCCGGTGATCGTCGGTCACGGACACGGCCACGAATATGGCCATCATGATAGCTACTAAAGGATGCAGGGAGCAGAGAAACGAATGTGATATCTAAAGATAAGCTTAGCACTAATAATGAACGAGGAACGCGCAATACGACAGGATAGTGTCAACCGCCAGATCCTGGCTCGATATTCCACGCTCCGCGATCGACTCGCACTGATGCAATACTTTTTTATAAATAGTCTTTAATATTTTTTGTTTAATTTTTGTTGTGATTTTAAATCGGTGAATGTTACGTTTGAGTTTATGTACCTGTTATGTTAAGTGACAAAACTTTTTCTCTCTCCTTCGATAAATGTAATTTGCGAACTGAAATAAAGTTCGGCACTGCCGAAAACTAATAAGTGTAACTGGCATTTTCTGTGTGGGTAATTATGTGGTGTGTGCTATTATATTGTGAGCGGTAAGTGATTTGCGAAATGCGTAATATGACCTAGATAGGTAAGACATCGGCAGCGGCCGCATCGCCGCTACTTACGCGTATGACGAAACTTGCTACATTTTCTCTCCTGACAATAAACATGTAGAACGTGATCTTTGTTTTACGCAATACCGTTCGAATACCAAAATAATGTAGGCGCATCATTTTCCATATTAACATTTAAACGATCATGGGTTTCTTTTAAATAATACCTTTTATTTAAATCTAAAAACACGTTGCTGAAACTTATCACTTTTCCATTTCTGCTACAGTAAGTTCAATTAGTACCTCGATGCAAGTTATCAAAAAATAACAAAAATAGCTAAATACGAGGCAAAACAGATTTTAATATATTTAAACGACCGAATCTAAAATGATGACTAATTATCAAATAAATTCCACTAAATGCCGTATTATACTAAAATTTCAAATTAATTAAACGATTAAGAAATATTAATGATTTTAAGCTCAAAATTGGAGTTTATGGCATGAAATTATCAATACGTCAAATGGTGCCTTCAAAAGTTTCAAAGTCTTCAAATTTGCTCTAAGTTATTAGTCGGGGAATCTGAGGAGATGTTTTGATATAGCAGTCTATTATTAATCTATTGTTTTATTTAATTTTTATAGTTAACAAAGATTTTTCAAAAGTTATCTACTGACTGAGATATGGTCTATATCTCAGTCAGTAGTCACTCACACCACATACAAAGGATTTAATTTTCATAGATTACAATAACCTATAAGTTATCGACTGCCAGAAACATGGACCCACACATACCAAAGACTGCGTTAATGGACTAAAATCCTGTTTTGGATGTATTTATCATAGTAATATCTTACGTAAGGATATATTAACGGAACTGAGACATCGGAGCTGTCGAACATAGTTTAGGCTTTAAACGATTTAATAACAGCTACGAGTATGTATGTCATTGGCATATGTTTCAAAACGTGACATTCTCGTATACTTAATTATCTTACACATTACAAATGTTGGTACCAAAAGCTTGCACAAATTGCCCGTAAGAAGGGGTCAAATTACAATCTACTTATGAAATTCTGCTATATTAAATTCGTTGGCAATCAATCTTCTCTATCGCTTATGAGCTTTATTGCAATTTTTAAACGGTTTTGACGATCGGATTTGATCGTCAAAACCTTTTACGGTTTACGGTTTTGATGGAAATGGTCGTGTAATCATTTGTTGCAACGGGAATCGATCAACTAGCCCAGCAAGGCATTCCTCGTAGGGCACAGATTTTTAGAGCCCCGATCTTGTTCCTTGTAAAGCACAAAAAATATTTGGATGGCTCTACGAGGAATATCAAAAATGATTCCTCTTGGAGCACCTGCGATGTAGTAGCTTCTAGTGTTGGGGTATTCTTCCAGCGGTTGACTGTCCGACTGTGAGGTAAACATTAGTAGTATTAGAGCTCTTTGTGTGTGGCACGTCCACCGCGTTGCTGTGTTTCGGTTTGAAGGGTGTGGTTGCCTATGAACAGGCTCATGAGGTTTAACTTCTGTATGCCTCAAGTAGATGGACGCAGGGCAATGCATCGTTTGCCACGTTCATATCGAACGTGACTTACGAGGCAATACTTTGTTACAGGTGATGGATACCACTTAAAATCAGGTGGGCCATCTGCTTGTTTCAACAGCAAGGAGTATTAAAAAAAGCAGTAGGACAGTCGACCGCTGGGCTGCTGAAGTAGTTAAGTAGGCGATGTAGTTTCCGTCGACATTTTGTAATGCCGTAAATGGTCATTTAGAGGTAATGCCATATTTACGAGTAACACAAACAATGTACTTACCTACCTACACAGTGCAGTTGGAGGTCTTTCTTGAGAAATAGCATAACTTGCGTTATTTTAGTACCTATTTATGTAATTCACATCCTACAATTGTGGTTTATTACGAATTAATTAACTATTGTTGTAAATTAGTAAAATGGGAGGTCAATGTTTGAATGAGATTTCCATTTGTATGCCAATTGAATTATTTTCGTAGTTTTCAGAAGGATATATGTATTATGAAACACTATTATGTAAAGAAACTGTATTGTATTGACTATTGTATAAGAGGAACGCGTGTCGCAGCGCAACCAGCGCTGTAAGGGCTTGAGCTCTTGCAAATGCTGAGTGGTGGCCTTTTTTGTCATCAAAATTGTAACAGCTCTTTTGGAAATTTCGATTTTTAACAGACAAAATAAAGATTTTTCTATTCTATTCTATTCTATTCTAAACCTAAAAAAAATTAGTTTTTTCAATAATAATATTCATAACTATCGGTGAATGCACCCGATATTGACAAATTTCAATGTGATAGTACTTCATAGACTGATTAATTAAAATTAATGATTAATTAAAACGGCTAAGTACAGTACTCCAAGTATGAGTTGTGTTTACCATACTTGGTTTTTAGTTTTTGTTCCGTGTTCATTACGGGTTTTGTATGAAGACGCGATAGAGATTCCGATACGGAACGTTATGTTCTACTACTAATTTTCATCATACTTGCAACATAAAGCTCCGTACGCACAACTCATACTTGGGGTACAGATCGCCGTACCCCATAAATGTCTGCAAAAATATAAGAATTCGTCTATGAACCACATTTGTTTTCATAACCGTCATTTTATTGCTGTACGTGGCAATCTTAGGGACTACGGATAAAATAAACTGGTTAAACATCGCCAGATTCCTGAGGCTAAATAACTCGTGCAAAGTTGGGTCGGCATATAGTTTGTAACACAAGCCAACATATCCGTAAGTGTTGGAAATCACATGATCTCGTTACAATTTTTCCTCCTATTGCATAATGTGATCATAATAGGTAGGTAAGTAGGTTCATCGCATTTCCCAGACAGATTTCACAAGCATACTCATCGCTATAATACCTACAAGAAGTTAATTAATTAAACATTGTAAAGTTCAGGAAGTCAGTGGATTGATAATGCTTAAATTCGTTCTTCCTGGGTATGTATGGAGAAGGTCTATGGTAGCGGCCCTGACGGAAGACCAGCGTGGGTTGCTGGCCAACTAACTTATGCTGAGTCAGGGTCCATTTTGCAGCACTTAGAGCTGATTTCACCATGCTCTGTTAGATTAACAAAGGATTGAAGGACTGTTAAATATGTCAAAATGTACGCGTTTGACATCTAAGGTTAGATTTAAGGCGAAGACAAGAGCTAATGTGACTCTCGCTTGCACGTTCCGACATGTTAAAAGATATAAACTGACTAAACTCATTTTCGTAAAATCGCAATCAACTATTTTGTGTGCAATCACATTGCACACAATTTAGTAAAAAAAATATTTTGATCGATACAAGTTTTCCTACTTCAAAGTTTGCTTAAGTACGAAAAACAGTCAAGCAAACGTTTGAGTAGGAAAACATATTTACTTTATTTCTAGCAGTTGAACTTCTTCAAGCTGATGATAATGACTGGGTAAGGACAGAAAGAAGCAAAGACGGCACAGGAGCTTAGCTGCCTTGTAAGAAGAATCATACAATAAAAATGTCATGGTTTACGGCTGCTAGACGTTTTCATCATCATCATCATCAGCTTGAGTAAGCTCTCTGCTGGACATAGGCCTCCCCTTTACATTTTCAGGAAGAATGATTCTGAACCCTCTCCATCCACCGACTTCCCGCGATCTTCACAATTTTATTCACTCATGTGTGCTATTAGTTAAACAAAAGCTTCCATGCTTCAAAAGACACGTTAAGCTATTGGTCTCGGCTTTGGCAGTCGTCAAGCCATGACGGAGGGTTTAAGAGGGCATAACGTTCGTCACCAGAGTTGGCCTATTTAATTTTAAGCAAAACAAATGACATGGGATGCTCAGTGCCGGATTAGCCACGTAGCAAGAGTAGCAAATGCTACGGGCCCCGCGCTCCAACGCCTGTATGACCGTAATAAAAAAATATTAATTTAGATAGGAGCGTATAATATCTTGCATGCCTTAAACGCGAAGCGCTTGCTATGCTTCACTTCGACTTGAAAATCTAAAACTCGATTTCGTCACGTTAAATCGTAAAAATAAGGAGGTATTTTTCGAAATTTTAACGTTAATGTTCTAATGTTTAATTATAATCGATATATTATATAGACTAGTATCTATATCACATTTCTACCCTTCAAGCGGCCAGATTTTTAAACAAACCAAGGGCCCATCGACAGAATTTGCTACAGGCCCCGCGCTGGCTTAATCCGGCACTGGGGATGCTCATGATTTCCTCAAGATCTGAGGTTCTACTCAAATAATTATAAACTTTACTTTGAGGCAAAATCAAAATGAAAACAGTATCTATTTATTTTAGGTATTTTTTTCTAAGTTTTTTTTTATACAACTTGCTAATGGAATAAGCAGATGACCCACCTGATGTTAAGTGGTAACCATCACCTACAACAAAGGATTGCCCCGTAAGTCACGCACCATAGGAACATGCCCTACGATGCACTGCCTTGCGAAAATCAACTTGAGGCATACAGATTTTAAGCCTCATGTGCCTGTAATTACACTGGCAACCACACTCTTCAATCCGAAACAGAAACGCTGCTTGGAGTCAGCAAAAGGCGTGGTGGTAGTACTTCCCCGGACGAGCCCTTCACAAAGAGCGCTGCTACTCTTAAGATGTTTCAAAGTGATCCTTGCGTCACTTTGAAACGTCGTATAAACTAGAAGAGTCTCTTCTAATGTTTGTTTAAATTAAACACACCCACTTTTCTTACAAAAGCATTCTATTTCGCGTACACACGACCTTTATGCCCACCGCCGAATAACGCTCGCTAATTATTAACAAGTCCGTACTCCGACCTTCACCCCGTCGCGGGTCGGCGACTCCGTAACCGATTGCGCACGAGTTGCAAACCTATTGCCGGAATACGCGATAGTATCTCATTGAGCTATGCTTTAATTAGCCACGTGTGCAATGCTAATCAGCCATTGACGGACCAACAACATTGGTATTTTTGTAGGCGTAGTGTAGTGCCGGGTGGTGATGCTTCCAGGATGTCTAGAGTCAGAGAAACTTTCAAATATTACATTTAGCATTTTTTTTTTTTTCACTAGGAAAGTGGAATCAAAGCGCTTCGTGTGAAAGTGAGGGATATCCACCATGAAGGGGTGGCACTTATCCGTGCGTCTAGTTGTCCGGAGGTAGAAGGGTGACGGTAGAATGAGATCTGTCTGTGAATGATGTCTGTTTCCTTTATTATTGCTTTTGTTGTTAGACAAACGAGCCTACGGCCCACCTGATGGTAGGCGGTCACCGACGCCCATAGACACCAACAACACCAGGGGCGTTGTCGGTTGCCTACCTTAAAGGACTATATTAACTTTTTTCTTGAAGAGTTCATGTTGTTTCTTGGCGGAAAAACCTCTAATGGTAGCTCATTCTACAGTTTATGAGTATAAGGGAGAAAAGAGCTCGAAAAATGGGCAGTGTGAGAAACCCAGGGATCTTGGATGAGCTCGATCCCGGTGCCGAGAGGAGCGGTGGTAAATCTTGACGCCGGGATAAGGTCAAATAGCTCTTCAGAGCATTCCCCGTTGTATAGCCGGTAGAACACGCATAAAAAACCAATGTAGGTTTTTATGACTTAAAGTTATATTATATTATACTATTCTATACCCATATTTTGAATTAGTTGGTATTCCATAGTTTCCTCGCGATGTTTTCCCTCATCGATTGCATTGGGCACATACATTATCATACATTTTCAACGAAAATTCATTATTGCACCGAATTCGATCCCACGACCTAACATTCAGATGGCGGGGCCACTCCCGCGCACACTGCTAATAAATAAACGTAGGTAATTTGAGTCATCATTGAAGTCTCATCGTGAATTACGTAAAGTTACTTTCATTCAGTCCACTCGCCTCTCCGCAATCTCGTTCCACTCTTACTTTCATCCCAGCTACACATGGACCGTGACCTTGATATAAATCAAGTTACTTGCGTTTACTCAAGGCTTTTAGACGGCACACTGTCCCTTTCATGTTCCAATATCCTATCCTACTGGCTACTAATATATTATCCTATCCTGCTTAAATAAACTTTTATAGATGCAAAAGGCCTATCCTCAAAATCAAAATAAAAATCAAAACGGTCTTTATTCAGTACAATCATAAGGATCACAAAGATTTAATAAAGTCCCAAAAGTTATTACCCGAGTGGGATTTCCCCCCGTATCAAGGGGAAGGTCGTGGGTTCAAATCCCACTCGGTTAATAACTTTTGGGACTATATTAAATCTTTGTGATTTTCCTTAAGTGTAAGTGTAGGTAAACACTATAAAACAAATAAAAAATAATCATAAGGATCACTTTGAAACGTCTTATATTCTAGGTGAATCTATCGCCAGTTCCTCGCGACCAAAGCCTAGAAGAACGGGCAAGAAATTTACGGCTTGGTTCCTTGCGTTTTTTTGTATGATCCTTTCCTATCCTTCTCTCCTGCTCCTCCTATCTTATCCCACTATTCTAGTTCCTATCCATTACCCAACCCTATTTCACTTCCTATCCTATCCTGCTAACTCGAAATATATAAATACAAAAGTTCCAATATTAGGATGTAGTAGATGTATTAGTAACAATATGTATGTAGCGGATTGTAGCGCAATCATGCCCTAACCACTGAATCGATCAGGATGAAACTTAGGACGAATATAGTTAGTAACCTGGATTAGCAAATAAATTATTACTGGAAACGGCGTTGAAAACATTATAAGCGAACCCAATAAAGAGAAAACGCCTTATGTATTGTGTTAGAAGTCACTAATAAGCGAGTGGAACCGCGGGCTGCAGCTACTCCAAAATATGGGGTTGTAAAAAAAACAATCATCCGAATCATCCCCAGATGTACTCTACAATTTAAGGATTAGGTTAGTTTGTCGTTGTTCTAAAACGACGAGCAGACTATAGTGCACAACTTGTGGTTGCAAAACAAATATAAAATTAAAAACTTTGATTTCTATTCTACACGTAGTATCATTGTTCAGTTATTCCTACCTTTTATGTTATTTTATTAATTAGTAATCGCCAACTAGCTACCATTTCTTTTTATAATTATAAGAACTTTAGATTCTTTTAAATAACGCCATCTATTTTCTCAACACGGAACGAAAAAGAATGCAATCAATTCAAACTGTCAGAAAAATATGAAAACGCAAAAGTGAATGGAGTTAATTATGCGCGTGCACATAAAACGGCTAATAGTTCGGCGCTTATCCGCTATATGTGCGTGGCGCCTCGAGCGCTTCGTGTGTTGTTCGCAACGTGCTTTTGTTAAAATTGTTGAAATCTTATTATTTTGTCCTGTAACTGAAAATTTCATACTTACAGTATATGTGTAGAAGTTTGACATCACTTACCTGAAAAAGAAAAAAATACATTATTCGAGTTTTCATTTGATTTTAAGCTGTTTTTTTTTATTGTATAGACTGTCCTTTGGCTACAATCTCACCTGGTGGTAAGTGACGATGTAGCCGAAGATGGATTTCTAAATCCACTTTCAAAGTAATATTTGTGATAAAACTGAATTTAAACCGTTCTGACTGGTTTTTAGCAATCATCACAAAATCATCGGTCCATCAGGTGGAGGACAACACATACGCTTCTCCTTCAGGACATATTGGTTAAATTTTCAACAGAAATCTTCATACTATTAAAGGACGTTTTAAAATATTTAAAGTGTCAGCAACGCGCGTGTGACACCTCTGGTGATGCTAGCGTCCATAGGATACGGTAAGCGCTCCCCATCAGGTGGGCCGTACGCTTGTTTGATTACCTGGTAATATAAAAAAAAACGTATCCAAGGTTCACAGAAGAGCCTCTTTTTTTAATTTATATGCAGACCTTTATCAATGGACGGAGAGGAGCGGAGAGTGGCCATTTTGTATATAAAGTACGATAAAATATTTTACCATAAGAGGCCACCCAGCATAGAAAATACCATAAGAGTCAAAGTCAAAAGGTATTTATTCAATAAAATCACAAGGATCACTTTGAAACGTCTTAAAGCTAGGTGACTCTAGGTGCCAGTACCACGCGACCAAAGCCTAGAAGAACAGGCAACAAACTTACGGCTTGGTTCCTACCGTTCTTTTGTATGATCCTTGTTACCCACTAGATCTATCTATGGCTTTAGGTCGTTTATAAGAAATCCCTGTGATTCAATTGAATAAATACGTTTTGACCTTGACTTTAACACCTCTTTAGTACATTAACAACAAGGTGATGGCTACCACGTAACATCAGGTGGGCCATCTGCTTGTTCCACCAGCAAGTTATATAAAATTTATATTTAGTGGCACAAACAAACAAACAGCAACAAGATACAATTTTATAATTGCTGGTTTTCAGGTCGTTCCATGCTTTGGATCAAGTAATTACATGTAATTTATTGTTACTAGATATGTAGGTATTTGTAATTATTGTTGCGCAACTTTTTGATCGAATTACTATAAAAGTCACTGGTATGTAAGAGTAAAATATATTGGTGGACGGATATTCCACATATCTCTATCTTGCCCCAATCCAAGCAAACTATGGACCCCGTATTAGCGAATTAGATACTGAAATTTTAATACTTATGTTATATACTTGACTGAGTGGTGGCCAAAGTCAGGCCAAAGAAGTTTAGGGCGTCCGAAAGCGCGATGGGTCGACGACATCGTAAAGGTCGCAGGAAACACCTGGACCAGAGACGCACAGGACAGAGGAGGCTGGCAAAACATGAGGGAGGCCTATACCCAGCAGTGGGTGATACTAGGCTGAGATAATGATGTAGATATAAATAAGTTTTATGTGTTTTATTTATGATCATGATAAGGTAGAGCTTACCGTGCTACTACCGACTGAGCTGTGAGGCTGTGAGTTTGTTTAATCTATTTGGGCTAAAACCATCATGACGATAATATGTTTTGTCTTGAATTCGGCTACATCAATCGCATTTTCCGCAGGAGGAGGAGTATTTTTCGTGGATGATCTTTCAAAGATTTTGACGTACTCCGGGCAAGACAAAAAGTAATGCATCTGTATTTCTGTTCAAAAATGTTTTCTGTTCAAAAATGTATGTGCTCAATGCCAGTACTCTCAAACGGTGAAGAAAAACATCGTGAGGAAACCAGCATGTCGTAAAACCCTATAACATGTGTCAAGTGCATGAAAGGAGCCTCTTGAGGCGCACTTGAAATCCTTTCACCACACTGTTTCGAAAGAAACTAGTGACATGAAAAGAGAGAGAGAGACGAGTTCTTTTTATAAAACAATTTTATGATAAAAGAAACAATCAGATAGCCCAAGCTTATAACAATTGCATTACCCCACAGAGTCCGATAACGTGCCCTATGCAGTATCGCACTGTGTCCGTTTCTCAGACACGTAAAGGTTAAAATAACTCACAGGAAGTTCTGGTGGCATAACATTCAATGATGTTATTCCATTAAAAGTCATACCTAATAAAATGGCGCGCAAGTAAAGACCAACGAAATTGTGTAACATTCTACTCAACGGTTATAAGCCGTTTCCTGGATAGATATTATAAATCATGGTTAAAGTAATAGCCAAGAATTTATAAGTAGTTCTGTGAAAGCTGAATATTACGCTGATATTTTGTTACCATTCCACAAGAGGCATTTACATTTCTTCAGCTTGTATCCAACTATTGTATTGTTTCTTTACAAACTAATACAAAAATATAAACAACTTTTTGCAACTACTTGCTGATCTAACTAGCAGAAGGCACACTTGCTGTTAAGTGGTAACCATCACCTGTAACAAAGAATTGCCTCGTAAGTCACGCACGATGTGAACGTACTCTACGATGCATACAGATGTTAAGGCGAAGACGAGAGCTAATGTACCTCTCGCTCGCACGTTTCAACTTGTTGAAAGATATAAAATAACGTAACTCATTTTGGAAAAATCGCAATGAACCATTTTGCACACAGTTAAGTAAAAAATAATTTAGATCGATACAAGTTTTTCTACTCAAAAGTTTGGTTTACTAGTTTTCGTACATAAGCAAACTTTTAGTAGGAAACAACTTGTATCGATCAAAATGAAATGTAATTTCACCCGCAACCGTACCCTTCAAACCAAAACAGAGCAACGCTGCTTGGACAAAAATACGCATGGCAATATGCCTTCCAAACGTGGTGACTACGGCAAACCCCCCAACTAGAAGGAGGCATACGTCCAGCAGAAGACTTGTGGACTTTTTTCCTTTGTTATTGTCAAAGAGTAGTACATAGTGGCCCAGTTTGTAAATAGATAGATGAAAGATAGAAAATTCATTATTGCGCACATTGGCGTAGCTATCGTAGGGCCAGGTGTTGCAGTGTACCAGGGCCCCGGAGCTCAGGGCCTCTAACCTAAGCTTTAAGAAAGGGTCAGCCAGCTCCCGAAGCTAGGAAGCCCTGAGGCTGCTCACAAAATTCTTTCTCTTTGCCCGATTCTTTCTATATGCGCCGGGGCCCTTGATTGCACGCAACAACTTTTAGAATAAAATGTATAGGTATGTATTTACAAATTTTAAAGTTTTCTCTGCACCTTACTTATGCAAACTTTTAAGTTGGAAAACTTGTTTGGATAAAAATGATATTTTGTCCTGAACTGTGGGCTATTGTGATTGCACACAATTTGTTTGTTTACGATTTTTCATTAGCGATTGCAAGAGGTACATTAACAATTTTCTTCGCCATAATCGATCACATTGCAATGGGCGGCCATATCGCTAAATAGCAATCTGTTCCAGAGAATCAGTATAGAATTTAGAAACAATATATATTTTCAGCCAATGTTTTAGAGCTCTCTCCCACGACCTATACTCATTAATCTATAATTAGGTTACTGTACTACGGTGTATAGAAATCAGGAAACAGTGTTGTGACCGCATTGCAAAAACCAGTATCGGTAGATGGGAACTGCTCGTAGTGTCGCACAATGATCTAAAAAAACCGGGAAGACTGCAGTACGATATATTACCGGCAAGTATGCGCGAGAGTTGACGTGGAGGGTACTGTTGTTACGACAACTGCTTGAAGATCATCTTTTTATTAATAGTATCTGGCAAAACTGTCACATGAAAGAAGTTAACATTTTAAGAGGCTTTTTTTTACAAAAGAATTGAAATGAGACCTATGACTGTTATGTCCAATTACAAAAAACGACTAATATTTTTTTTATTTTGGAATTTTCGCAAAATTATACAGGGTGTCCCAGAAATCAACGTCAAGCCGAAAACGGGTGATGGGCCAAGTCATGATAGTTATCAGAAAAATATGAAAAAAAATATTTGTCATGTACCTTTTGAATTATGAGTATTACAAAAAATAACAGAAAAACTGACACCCTGTGATGATCCTTAAGTCCTGTGACTACAAATATTAACTTTTCGTGAATTTTTTTTCTGTAATGTAACCATGGATAACCCTTCTGTAAAATACAAACCAAAATTAAATCATAACTGCCTCAGTTTTAAATAAAATGTTAGATGTTTGTCCAACATTTAATTTAAAATAATTACATCACCCAACTTTAACCGACTGTACCGTAAAAAAAATGTACTACACTATTTTGGCAAGTAACTTTAAAAGATGGCGCATTTAGTCAGAATTCGAAAATGGTATGATACTTGCTAGAATACTCCTTAATTTTGGAAGAAAAATATTTATTTTGAACTAAACCGGATTTCATGACAATTTTATTTGATTAGATAAAATGTTTGTAACCTTTAAATTGTGGAATTAAAAATGCCTATGCTGCGTTTTTAAGTCGCTCACAATTCACAGGTACAAGTACATACCATTTCGACTATGTAAGTGAAACAGATAGAGCCGCCATCTTGTCGAAAGAGTAATATGGGTTAACAAGTAATTTGTTAGTTTTAGGTGCAAGTTTCAAATAAAATTCAGTCATTGGATTTCTTCAGTCATGCTTTTAATTTAATTACATCAAGGATTTACAGCAAATGTTCAAACTGTTTGCCTTCAGCTGTAATGCAAGCTCTACATCTCCTTAAAAATGTCCTTAAAATTACACGGTCATTTTTAAGGAGATGTAGGTTAGGTTAGGTCATGACTGAAGAAATCCAATGACTGAATTTTATTTCAAACTTTCACCTAAAACTAACAAATTACTTGATAACCCATATTACTCTTTCGACAAGATGGCGGCTCTATCTGTTTCACTTACATAGTCGAAATGGTATGTACTTGTACCTGTGAATTGTGAGTGACTTAAAAACGCAGCATAGGCATTTTTAAGTCCACAATTTAAAGGTTACAAACATTTTATCTAATCAAATAAAATTGTCATTAAATCCGGTTTAGTTCAAAATAAATATTTTTCTTCCAAAATTAAGGAGTATTCTAGCAAGTATCATACCATTTTGGAATCCTGACTAAATGCGCCATCTTTTAAAGTTACTTGCCAAAATAGTGTAGTACATTTTTTTTACGGTACAGTCGGTTAAAGTTGGGTGATGTAATTATTTTAAATTAAATGTTGGCCAAACATCTAACATTTAATTAAAACTGAGGCAGTTATGATTTAATTTTGATTTTTATTTTACAGAAGGGTTATCCATGGTTACATTACAGAAAAAAAAATCACGAAAAGTTAATATTTGTAGTCACAAGACTTAAAAGATCATCACAGGGTGTCAGTTTTTCTGTTATTTTTTGTAATACTCATAATTCAAAAGGTACATGACAAATATTTTTTTTTATATTTTTCTGATAACTATCATGAATTGGCCCATCGCCCGTTTTCGGCTTGACGTTGATTTCTGGGACACCCTGTATGACTTAGTTTTACAGTACAGTAGTATATGAAAACTGTGGCAATACTATGCCCGACTCCTAAAAATACACTAGATTACTGGTACACATGGATACACATCAGGCTATACACTGCTAGCTTTTATGTCCTTGTAGTAAGCGTCATATTTCTTTAGCTTTGTGTAGATCTGTATCCGTGTATGATAAATATCGCCTGTCAAAAGAAAAAAACCCAACACTTTTTCAATTGCCTGTACTAAGCGCAGCTACAAGCTGTCGTAATTAAATTTAACGGAAGAGCGACTGCGATCAACTATTCGATCACATTGCATAATGTTCACTAGTGTTGTAACTTCATCGATACTAAACTATCTAGATAAGATTATTGCATGGCTAAGTAATTAGGTTACTCAAGCATTCAGTTTTAACATCGTTGAGTGTTTTACTGCACTGTTTTAACATTTTGTAATCATCTTCTTAGTTTTATTTATATAATACTTGAAACGTGTACAGCCCAAACCAGAAGTCCTTAGAATATAAATAAGACATTTGGAGCGTAGCGTAACCAGAAACAGCTTTAGAACACAGTAGATGTTTGAGGTGCTACGCAAGTCTGATGCATTTATAATCAACAAGCTGGTGCCCGCGACTACGTCTGCGCAGGATTAGCCACAATATCTTTATAAATTGTAGCCTATGTGTTATTCTGATGTATAAGCTATATTATTGTAAGTTTCATGAAAATCCATTCAGTAGTTTTTACGTGAAAGAGTAACAAACATCCATCCATCCATTCTTACAAACTTTCGCGTTTATAATATTAGTAGGATTCTGCCTGTCCAGTTACAGGCATGAAAAGTTACCCTTGACGCTGTGTAAAGTATGTACAAATGAATCTAAGGCACTGTCTACCGTGCCTAAGGATTACAGTCGTGAACATATTGATTTGATTAATTCTATGCGCAGAATAAATCTAAATAGTCAAAGTATCGATTATACGAATGAGCATCACTAGTTAGTTACGTGTCAAGATAAAGATTTCACGTTTTTGTATCATTTGCTCGCGATGTCAGCGGGTGCTTATATCTACATGGAGATTACTTGTACATCTCATTGTTACAAAATTAATGAACACAGTGAGAAGTAATGAAGAAATTATAGGTTAATGAGTCGTTCTAGCGTCGCTAAAAGGATTCGAATCAAGATGTACTCTCAAAGTTTCTAACCCAAGGGTCCGCCAGATTTTTGCAATTGTTTTTTTTTCTAATTTAATAGATTGTATGTATGCATGAGGTATTATTAGTTTGAAGCGTAAAGTGTGCTGTCTTATAAATTTGATTATGTTTACCTTTTCTTGTTATGCCTACGCCTCACTAAATTCGATTGGCTCCACACTGGAGCTTCAATATTGTATATTACATTGTAACAAGGATCATACAAAAGAACGGTAGGAACCAAGCCGTAAGTTTGTTGCCTGTTCTTCTAGGCTTTGGTCGCGTGGAACTGGCACCTAGAGACACCTAGCTTTAAGACGTTTCAAAGTGATCCTTGCGATTTCATTGAATAAATACCTTTTGACTTTGACTTTGAACAATAAAACCACCAATATCCCACCTAATGTCAAGTGGTTACTATCACCTACAAAGCTTTGTGTCGGAAGTAACGCACGATAGGAACGTATCCACTGCCCTTCATCCGTCGACTAAAGGCATACTATTCTAAGCCGATATGCTTGTAATTTCACCGGCAACCACACTCTTCAAACCGAAACACAACAACGCTGTTTGACGGTAAAAATGTATGGAGGTAGTAATTCCCCGGACGAGTCACACACAAAGAGCTCTAATACTCTTGACATTGGTTTCCCCCATATTTACGAAAAAGGCGTACTACCACCATGCCTTTTTCTTGCCGCTAAGCAGCGTTGCTGTGTTTCGGTTTGAAGAGTGTGGTTGCCGGTGTAATTACAGGCACATGAGGCTTAACATCTGTATGCCTCGAGTTGATGGACGCAGGGCAGTGCATCGTAGGGCATCTACTGTGTGTGACTTACGAGGTAATGCTTTGTTATAGGTGATGGTTACCACTTAACATCATGTTCCATCAGATAGTTGTATAAAAAAACGAGGATTTGATGAAGACCAAGCTCGGCAGGCTTTCCAACTTTTTTCTCACACGCACATGATCCCATCATTTCATAACTAAGATCGTGTTGTGGAACGCAACGGCTTGTGATAGACAGCTTGACAAGTAAATCGCCTGGAATACAAAGTGTAATACAATCTGTTGTACTCCCGCTACCAAAGCTCCGATTTACATAAACGCGGGAACTGTGATAATACGATCTCTTTGAAACAAAATAATTAATAGAATAAATATATATACCCAGAAAAATAGACTAAACCCGGCAATATAGATATAGATAAACAAGACATATTATAGCAGAAATAAACGAAGGAGTACCTGTTTGTTTGTGCCTGGGGATCAAAGTGGCTGTTTTCGTTCGGAATATAAAAAAGATGAAATAGAAATGTGGGTATAAATGTGTATAAATGTGATATGTTATAAATTGTAATGTATAATTATGTAGTGTGTGTGATATGTGTGAATGTTTAACGTACCCCTGACTACCCCCCTTAGACGTCTTCAAGAAAACTAGAGTTCATACTTGGTACTGTTGATGATCTTGTTTTTATTATTGTCTTATAACGGACGCCATTTTTAAAACGGAGCTTTATGCACAGAAATCAAGACTATACTCTCGAACGCGGAATTACCGCGAAAGGTTGTGCAAGCTTAGTTTATTACTTGAGATGAATCGTGGCGGTACAGATAGCGTTGCAGCGGGTACCAGGTTTAGAGCTGATTTCATCATGCTCTGTTAGTTACTAATCAAGGATTAACAGGTTGTTAAATCTAACCTTAGATGTCAAACGCGTACATTTTTACATAATTAACGGCCCTTTAATCCTTTGTTAATCTAACACGGCATGGTGAAACCGGCCCTTAGTCAAGTGGAACTAGCGCCAAGTGATCCTTGTGATTTTATTAAATAAAAACCTTTATTTTTCGCTTTAGGCTTTGCCTTCTAAAAGAGTAAACTACAGGAGACATTTCTTATTTAAACGATAAAAAAAATATAATGCCTTTTGAACCGTCGTACCGTGCCGTGTACCGTCAATTTACAGCCGTTAATGCGAAAGCAGTAAATTAATCCAAAACCATTTCGATAGTAATTTTAAAAATATACACGTATTTCTATTTCATACAGTAAGCATAAATCAGTAAAATTAAATAAAAAAATCGATAAATACTTTATTCAATAAAAATTTCACTGGACACCGTCAGTAGCAGGCTAAAAAGCAGTGCTACGCTTTTTAGAGTTTTTATAGGTACCAAAAGCGAACAGCGAAGACATTTGGCTAGCAGTGGTACGCTTTTTAGGGTTTTTATAGCTACCAAAAGCGAACAGTGAAGATATTTATTAATAAAAATAATGCATCTCGCTTACAGTAGTACCACACCCCAAGCCCTGGGCAGTAATTTTATCAAGCTCTTAGGTAAATCGCTAATGTGAGAGCGGCTACCATTATTTGTGAAATAGCATTGCATCTTACGTTGTTTGGATTCCACACTGTTCGATATTTACGAGAAGTGTATTGGATGAAAGATAAAAATGGTTAGGTTGTAAACCCGCTAATAGAAATACTAACTGGTTTCCTCCCGGTGTTTACCTTCATCGATTAGGAGTACTATTAAGCGATTAGTAGCGCTGGCATTACGCACATACCTACATATTTCGAAGAGGTTAATTCATAAGTGTACGACCGCATTCGAACCCACAACCTTATAAACAAATACAAAGGACAATATAGAAAACATAAATGCAAAAGTTACCATGTTTGTAACTCAATCACACCCACTGAACCGATCGGGGTAAAACTTAAACACAACATAGTTCGTTATCTGGATTAGCATGTCGTCTTCTTTTATCCCAAAAAAATACCAGGAATGGGGTAAAACGCCCACGCCTTTTTCTGCCGCCAAGCAGCGTTGCTGTGTTTCGGTTTCAGGCACATGAGACCAAGTTGATGAACGCAGGGCAGTGCGTCGTGGGACACGTTCTTACCGTGCGTGGCTTGCGAGGCAATGCTTCGTTATTGGTGATGGTTACCACTTAACATCAGCTGGGCTAGTCGATAAAAAAAAGAACCCTATTAAGTTACACCTCAAATATTAATGATAACAATCACTACATATACGCGAGCGAAGACTCGGGCCGTTAACAGGCCCGTTGAGAGCACTAGTGGTCTAGTGGAAGCCCCGCAGCCCCGCCTTCCGATCCTAAGGTCGTGGGTTCGAAACCGGTCTTGCACCTATAAGTTCCTCTGTTCAAAAATTTATGTGCACAATGCCAGTACTCTCAAACGGGAAGGAAAACATCGTGAGGAAACCGGCATTTCGTAGAACCTAAAAAGTTCTATAACATGTGTCAAGTGCTCGAAAGGAGCCTCTTGAGCGCGCTATGCGTAGGCGAACTTATCGTTTGCTGTCAAACCGCTATAGCTTTCGTTGTATAGCTTGTTTTTACATAATAGCCTTGCCGGATCAAAGATTTTCAAATCACGTAAACATGAATTGTCACGTCGCGGCAATCGAACCCCTACTCAGCGTCTCAGCTGGTTAGTCAGCAGAGGTGGTCAACTTGCTTCACTTCACATGTAACATTGTTGGATAATACACGATCGTAATAAAGTTATTACAATTAATAACATATTAGTTATTTTCGAACCGGATATACAGGGTGTACACGACGCAGACTGCTAATGTACTTCTCGCTCGCACATATCAACATTTTCTGATGATAAAATCACTAAGCGATGTTTTAAAAATCGCAAATAACCATGTTTCTAAAATTTTAGATTTATGCAGGCATAATATATGAGGCAATGCTTTGTTATAGGTGATGGTTACCACTTAACATCAGATGAGCCATCTGCTTGTTCCATCTCCTAGTTGTATAAAAAAACGCATGGAATATGAACTACTGAAAAATGTGGGTATGTAATATTATAATATATATATATATATTATATATAAGTAATATTTGGATGTATCTCTTACAACATCCCAAATATTCGTGAATCTTTATCTATTTATCTATTAAATATGTAAATAAATATAAAAATTGGTCTTTCTACACAGCAATAAGCCCCAAGCTAATCCAAACCTTGTAATATGGGAACCTATTAGCTGATATAATACGTATAATATATTTTATTTTTTATAAATACATACATACATACTTATGAAATAAATAAATACATATAATATATACAACTAGACAGAGAACAAACATCTATGTTCACCACACAAATGTTTGTTCTCGGTGGGGATCGAACCCACGGCCTACGGCGCAAAAGTCAGAGCTACTACCGACTGAGCTGTGAAGGCTGTCAAAATCCATTCAGCCTGTATACATCCACTGTAGGCCTTCTCTTTAAAGCTACACTCTCTCCAGTCCTGTGCCAGTCTTGGCCGTATTTCAGTTTACTTTAATAAAAGTATTAAAACTTAAAACGACAATATGTGATAATTTTTACTGGTTTCTTATTCATGATCATGATGATTATTATTAGTGATGAGGTTATTTTTATACAACTAGCTGATGGAACAAGCAGATGGCCCACCTGATGTTAAGTGGTAACCATCACCTATAACAAAGCATCGAATCGTAAGTCACGCACGATAGGAACGTGCCCTACGATGCACCGCCCTGCGTCCATCAACTTGAGGCATACAGATGTTATGCCTCATGTGCCTGTAATTACACCGGCAACCACACTCTTCAAACCGAAACACAGCGTTGCTGCTGGGCGGCAGAAAAAGGCGTGGTGGTAGTACTTCCCCGGACGAGCCCTTCACAAAGAGCTCTACTACTCTTAACTCTTAGGTCACTGACTTGCTACAAGGTCATTAAACTACAGCAACAACAAACGTATACCCACATATGTACAGTTATTTAACCACAACCCTTCTACCATAAACTACCCCCATAGAATCAGGGGCCTTAACACGCACGAAGTTGACATCAGTCGCGTTAAAGTCAAAGTGAAAAGGTATTTATTCAATAAAATCACAAGGATCACTTTAAAACGTCTTAAAGCTAGGTGACTCTAGGTGCCAGTTCCACGCGACCAAAGCCTAGAAGAACATGCAACAAACTTACGGCTTGGTTCCTACCGTTCTTTTGAATCATTGTTACAATGTAATATAATACAATATAGAAGCTTAGTGTGGTGCCAATCGAATTCAGTGAGGCGTAGGCATAACAGAAAAAGGTAGAGGCAATCAAATTCATAAGACTGCACACGCTACGCTTCAAACTAATAATACCTTATGCATACATACAATGTATTGAAGTAGAGAATAGTACAGACATTGCCGATTTACATGTTAGCTGACACATATCCCTAACTGCAACAGAATAAGGTTGAATATCGCTTGGATATGTTAACGTCACAAATGTCAAAATGTATTCGTGATTAAGGGGCTGATGATGAAACTTTAGTTACTAAGCGTAGCATTACATCTAGCATTTTTAGGGTTCCGTACCCAAAGAAACACAGTTTTTTAACTAGTTCGGGGGGCTGTGGATACCAAATCAGCTCAACTACGCAGTCAACGATGCAAAACAATAGTCCTAAGTTTTGATTAAAATAACGGTTGTCTGGAAGAGATCGCTACTTGCGATAAGACCGCCGATTGTAGGACAAACTTAATGTACATTTACGTTTATAACTTTTTCCATTCTGTCCTCAATAAAGTTATTATTATTATTCTTAAAGGGTAAAACGGGACCTTATTACTAAGACTTCGCTGTCCGTCCGTTTGTCTGTCTGTGTGAAAATTTCAACTGTCTGACTATCACGTTTCGAGATATAGCCTGGTAACAGACGGACAGACAGACAGACGGACGGCCTGCAGCGTAGTCTTAGTAATAGGGTCCCGTTTTACCTTTTGGATACGGAACCCTAAAAAGTAGTGCTTCTGTGCTCTGTCGTTAGTCGTTATGCCATGAACGATTTAGAGTCCTCTTCATCCACCACCCGCGATCTTTACTATGTCATCGGTCCATCGAGTGAGAAGCGTTTCACGCTTATAATAAAGTCTTAGCTATTGTACAGGCATAAGATCTCTCTTGTCGTGTTTCTTTCGAAACAGTGTGGTGAAAGGATTTTAAGTGAGCCTTTAGAGGCTCCTTTCGAGCACTTGACACATGTTATAGAACTTTTTAGGTTCTACGACATGCCGGTTTCCTCACGATATTTTCCTTCACCGTGTGAGAGTACTGGCATTGTGCACATACATTTTTGAACTGAAAAACTCATTGGTGCACGACCGGTTTCGAACCCTCGACCTTCGGATCGGATCGGAAGGCGGCGCCGCTACCACTAGACCACCAGTGCTCTCATAAGATAAACTTTATTATGCTGCAGACTCTCTTCCTTGCTCCATTAAACTAGTACACGTAAGCGAAGCCATTTTAGATTCTACGTGTATTTTTATTGACCTCTTTGTATTAAGATAGAATACAAAGTATCTACTACCTAGGGGCCGATTGTCGCAATCTCAGTTTATTGACCTAATAAGGCTCTAATGGCGACCACGAACCGGAAGGCGAACGCGTGCGCTGCCCCCCACCCGATGGATCGATGACCATCGATGCCTATTTCTGGCGCCAAGCAACGTTGCTTTGTTTTGGTTTTTAAGGGTATGGTTACCGGTGAAATTACAGGCAGTGCATCGTAGGGCATGATCCTATTGTGCGTGACTTGCGAGCCAATGCTTTGTTATACGTATTGGTTATCATTTAACATCAGGTGGGACATCAGCAAATAGTAAAACCGGCCAAGTGCGAGTCGGACTCGCGCACGAAGGGTTCCGTACCATTATCTATAAAAACGGCAAAAAATCACGTTTGGTGTATGGGAGCCCCCTTAAATATTTATTTTATTCTGTTTTTTAGTATTTGTTGTTATGGCAGCAACAGAAATACATCATCTGTGAAAATTTCAACTGTCTAACTATCACGGTTCATGACATGAGATACAGCCTGGTGACCGACGGACAGACAGACGGACAGACAGACTAATAGACGGACGGACAGCGAAGTCTTAGTAATAGGGTCCCGTTTAACCCTTTGGGTACGGAACTTTAAAAAAAGACAATCTTACGATCGTGGGATGTCAAATGTTGGAGAAGGCTCAAAACCATTCTTCCTAGAACATGGAGGTCTATGTCTAGTAGAGAAATTCTTCAGACTGATGGTAATGCCCTAATAAGAGATTAAGTCGATACTCTAGTCTAATAAAAAACATAAACAGCTTCGCTACTTTTACCCTCAGGCACGGTAGACACGATCCTAATTGATGTAAGTAAGTAATAGACACCAACATAATAATATGGATTTACTAGAGCTGACATCCTGTGCCTAGCTAGTTACTGTCATTCCGATGAACTGATTAGATGAATATAATTAAGAGCTGTTAAAACCAAGACATTTAATAGTCAAGCTATTTGTGTGATTCTCGTCCGGGGAAGTCTTATCACCACGCCTACTTCTCCAGCCAAGCATCGTTGCTGTGTTTCGGTTTGAAGGATGTGGTTGCCGGTTTAATAACAGGCACATGAGGCATAACATCTGTATGCCTCAAGTTGATCGACGCAGGGCAATGCATCGTAGGGCACGTTCATATCGTGCCTGTAATTTCACCAAATTTGAATTTGGTGAGGCTAAAGGCCGGTCTCTGAAAGCTCGATCAAACCTAATCAGATGTCAAATCACTTGCTATTTCAGTTAAATTTGATGTAATAGCTGAATAGCAAGTGATTTGACATCGAGCTTTCAGAAACCGGCCGGAAGTCTACGGAGCCCGGAGCTTTTTTTTTATCGACCTCTCGCAACGTCACTATCTTAAAATTACCTGTAGCTTTAATTTTGCAACAGTTTGAACAGAGGAACAGGAGATTTAGTGAATGTAAAGCTTTTTAAACTTGTTACCAAAATAGTGTAGTTGTATATGGCACAAGGGCCTGGTGACCTTAACATGGCCAGGTTAAACGGTTATATGCCGTGTTCAGTTGTATTTGACTGCGCACGCAGATTTATTAGTATTGCGACACTAGGGTCATTGACCTTGAAAAATAATCGAAAAAACTATATATGCTGTATTAGCTAAAAATCATCTAAGTAAAAAACTAAAGTAAAATAGATATATGCATGTACAATAATTATTGTACGAAGCTTGTTCTAATTTTTGTATATTTTGATATAAATCCTAAATAAAGAAAATATTCTATTTTACAGAAACCTATATACCATAACGGGTCATACACAATTTACAGCGTGTCCCGTTAAGCAGTATCAAGCAAAATTGGTTACAGGTGAAATTACAGGCACATGAGGCTTAAAATCTGTATGCCTCAAGTTTATGGACGCAGGGCAGTGCATCGAAGGGTACGTCTTTACTTGGATTATATCACTATTATTATTATTATCCAAATCTTTATTGTTTAAGATTTTTTAACAACCTACAGTGACTTGATTACTTTTAATAATTAATGCTTAAATGTGTATGCGAGAAGATGTTTGACTTTGAGTCAAAAGGTATATATTCAGTTGAATCACAAGGATCACTTTGAAACGTCTTAAAACTAGATGAATCTTGGTGCCAGTTCAACGCGACCAAGCCTCGATGAACAGCAACAAACTTACGGCTTGGTTCCTACCGTTCTTTTGTATGATCCTTGTTACAATGTAATATAATAGACATACATACTCGTATAGACAGCCTTCACAACTCAGTTAGTAGGTCTGCCTTCTACGTTGTAGGCCGTGGGTTCGATTCCCATCGAGATCAAACATTTGTGTGATGAACATAGAAGTTTGTTCTCTGTCTGGGTGTTATTATATATTATAAGTATGGATTTACAACAAAAAGGATATATTTATATCAGCTATCTGGTTCCCATATTACAAGCTTTGGGGCTAGATAGTGCTGTGTGGAAAGTCCACCAATATTTATGTCTTCTTTATCTACACTAATATTATAAAGAGGTAACATTTGTATTTTTGTATTTTTGTATGTAACGAATAGGCTCAAAAACTACTTGTCCGATTTCAAAAATTCTTTCACCATTAGAATGCTACATTATCCCTGAGTAACATAGGCTATATTATATTTTCAAAAAAATCAGGGATTCTTACTAAAACTTCAATAATTTAACCCAAGGTGGAAAACAAAAACCTTACATCGCGTGCGCTGCGAAAACTATTGAAGATAGAACAAAATAATGTACTACGATTTTGTAGAACACGTCATCATCTACAAAAAATGTCGCGACAGCATATGTCTAACTATTATAGTTATGTCACAATAAGTGTTATTTTATTGTAAAAAATTAATTGAAATACCTCCGCTAGAAAAGGGTCTTTTTTTGTACCTTGGTATTAATCCTTATCCAAATAAATCATTTCATAATTAAGACGGTTTTAATACCTATAGATAACTTCTAAAATTTTTCAAATCGGACATTCCATTCAAAAGATATGACGAAATTAAAAATGTTAACGGGTCCACGGGTCACGCGCGGGTTGCGATTTCACTCACTCAAGGAGAAGCGCGTGCAAATGTATGAAATAAGTAGACGCGAGGCTCGAACCCACGGTCTAAGTTTATCCTAAAATGTTCAAAAAATTTATGACCACCCAATGCGAAGCTGGGACAGGCCGCTAGTACTTATATATAATTCTACTGTACGTGTGTATGTCACTGAACTCCTCTTAAACGGCTGGACCGATTTGAATGAATTTATTTGTATGCGTTTAGGTGGCACCCTGGATGGTTTAGATTCACAAATCAGCAGCAGATGGCGCTGCAGTCGCTTGAAATATCATGCAGGACCACGTCTGTCAGGTCCGCTAGTATCCTACGAATATTATAAACGCGAAAGTTTGTAAGTATGGATGGATGGATGTTTGTTACTCTTTCACGTAAAACTACTGAATGGATTTAAATTAAACTGTACAATAATATAGCTTATACATCAGAATAACACATAGGCTACAATTTATAAAGATATTGTGTGACTAATCCTGCGCAGACGAAGTCGCGGGCACCAGCTTGTAATATAATATTGAAGCTCCAATGTGGTGCCAATCATTGTCAGCCTCTTAATGTAGTGTAATCGCTTACATATTTGCATAGTGTGTTCTTCCAATAACTATGTTATGCTTGTATAGTTAGTTATGATGTAAAGCCCAATTATACCTCGAAGCTGAATAATGAGGCTGCCATCAATTGGCTACTATTATGATTTTATAGTCATTATTTAAAAGATTATGTGATATTTTGCTTGGGTGAAAGTTTTTGTATGGACACTAAAATGAAGGGTATCTACCGTGCCTGGGGATTAAAGTCCTTGGGCTATTTATTTCTTAATGCAATGATAATAACTTTTACCTATACAGGAAATTATTTATTAGTTTCCTTGATTAGTAAGGATTAACAGGCCGTTAAATCTTACCTTAGATGTCAAACGCGTACATTTTGACACATTTAACGGCCCTTTCCTTTGTTAATCTAACAGAGCATGGTGAAATCAGCTCTAAGTTAAATTTTGATTTACTTTTGGTAATACAGGCAAGAGGTACGGGTTCGATACCTGAACAAACCTTTTTTTTATACAACTAGCTAATAGAACAAGAAGATCGCCCACCTGATGTTAAGTGGAAACCATCACCTATAATAAAGCATTGCCTCGTAAGTCACGCACGATAGGAACGCGCCCTACGATGCACTGCCCTGCGTCAATCAACTTGAGGCATACAGATGTTAAGCCTCATGTGCCTGTAATTACACCGGCAACCACACTCTTCAAACCAAACGTATGCATGTGCATTACAAGCGATTGTAGGTAGGTACTGTAATTATTTCCTATGAAAGTTCCTCTTAAAAGCTCTAGTAACCAAGCTGTAAGCCTTTTATATTTTCTACTGGCACCTAGCTTTACTCGTTTATGGGACGTTTTAAGGAGATCCAAATCTTTAGGCAAATATTTTTCTTAAAAACCCTTAATAAATTTACAGTGTACATTTCTTGTGTCACATCTATTTAAAAAAAGGTTGTAAAATCCACCCCGTTAGTTAGCCCTATGACCCAAAAGTTGGCAATGAACCCATCTTCACTCACACATAGCCCGAAAGCGGGCGAAAGTGTTTTCAACACGTGCACACGGTCCCACATACACAGAGTATAAAGCCTGCGCATGCGCCGGGTACGCCACACTCCGAAGCAATTCGCTGTACTAGCAAAGCGATATGAAGCTATTGGTTAGTATCTGATAAAATTGTGATAACGTGAAAATATATAAAAAGTGCCTGAAAGTGAAAATTTTGAAAGGATTGTGACAAAGTTTGTTTGAACGTATCTGAATGGCGTGAACGTTTGTGAAGATTATTGAAGTTCTCTTAAAGCTCTTGAAAAACTCTTAGATGTGAAAATATTATTGAGAAACAGTGAATGCAGATTTACTTTTAAATTGAAAATGATTTGCGTGTTTTTTAATAACATTACGTTGCTAAAAAGCTTTACAAGTATTGAACTGTGATCTTGGTTTGGCAGAAAGCTCATAATAATTTAAAACAAATTCTCATTGAAAGTTCAACATCCTGATTTACGTTATTTAAAGTGTTTTTTTTTATTCCAGAGGTCGTGCTTACTCCTGGCCGTGGCTGTAAGCCTGGCCACGGCAGAGGAAAAGGCAGAGAAGAACAACAAGGCTGAGGAGAAACCAGTTGAGGAGAAGAAACAGGACAAACGAGGACTATCGGAGTACTACGGAGACTTCGGAGGCCAAGGAGAGAGCCACGGACAGGAACAGATCAGCGGATATGGTGGTGACCAAGGGGGATACGGTGGCGATCAAGGGGGACACGGTGGCGATCAAGGGGGATACGGTGGCGATCAAGGCGGATACGGTGGCGATCAAGGGGGATACGGTGGTGAGCAGGGGGGATACGGTGGTGACCACGGTGGGTTCAGTGGCGATCAAGGAGGCCATGGTGGAGGTCAAGATTTTGGAGGCCACGAAGGTGGCGGCCACGGCGGAGGCGAAGGTATAAGCTTCGACCACGGACACCACCACGAGCACCACAAAACAATAACAACAATTAAAAAAGTGCACGTCCCATACCCAGTAGAGAAACGCATCCCCTACCCAGTGGAGAAGAAAATCCCGTACCCAGTGAAAGTCCCCGTACCGCAACCCTACCCAGTCTACAAAACCGTACATTTCACCGTGAAGGAGACCATCAAAGTGCCCGAATACATCAAGAAACCCTACCCAGTCACCAAGCACGTCCCGGTCCCCGTGGAAGTTCACGTCGACAACCCAGTTCCGTACAAGGTGTACGAAAAGGTTCCATACCCAGTGGAGAAGCACATCCCAGTTCCCGTGGAAGTGAAAATCCCCCACCCCTACCCAGTAGAGAAGAAAGTACCCTTCCCCGTCAAGGTTCCAGTCAAGGTTTACGTGCCCTACCCCGTCGAAAAAACCATCCACTACCCAGTCCAGGTTCATGTAGACCATCCCGTCCCGGTACATGTAGACAAGCCTGTGCCAGTTCACGTTGAGAAGAAGGTGCCCTACAAGGTCGAGAAGGAAGTGCCCTACCCCGTAAAGGTCTACGTCGACAACCCAGTTCCAGTACACGTTGACAAGCCTGTCCCGTACAACGTCAAGGTACACGTACCTCACCCGTACCCAGTTGAGAAAGTTATTCCTTACCCAGTGGAGAAAAAAGTACCTTACCCCGTCAAAATCCCCGTAGACAGGCCCTACCCAGTCGAGATCGATAAACATGTACCGTACCACGTCGAGAAGCATGTACCGTACACGGTGAAAGTTCCAGTGCCCGTGATCAAGGACCTCCCTCATCATCATCATCACGAGGGTCATCACGAAGGTCACGACTACCATCATCATCACTGACTGATCTCTCAATCCTAGTTGTATTGTTATCTTGTGTTAGTTTGTTAAAAGCGACTGGTTAATAATAATATACGTGATTATTGTAAATAGTAACGAAAGTATTAAAATTCGTGATAAAATATTGTTAACTGTTCTTTTTTTTTGGGTAAATAGGTTTAGACTTAGAAAATCTATTGAGTCTGTAACTACCAAAAATATCATGCAATCTATGAATAATTTAACCCTTTGAATTGCCAAAGTCAAAGTCAAAAGATATTTATTCAATAAAGTCACAAAAATCACTTTGAAACGTCTTAAAGCTAGGTGACTCTAGGTGCCAGTTCCACGCGACCAAAGCCTAGAAGAATAGGCAACAAACACCATTGTCATATCAAAACCCGTTAATTAGATATTCGATTGAATCGTCATAAAAAAATATAGATTAACAATAATATTGGTCACACATATTTTTTCATTTGTTAAACAACAAAAATGGTTTGGGTTTCAACACACATTTGCAACATGGCTAGTACCAAAAATAAAATTACAGAAGTTTTGATTTCATTGAAATGTTGTTGATTTGTTAAAATATGCTATCACATAATTGCTAAGCCAAAATCAAGCAATTTAAACATTATTACCAAAACTAGGTAGAGCTTTTGTTTATGAAATAACCATTCTTTTGTTTGTCAAACGACGCCAAAAGAGAAATCTTCTATTAACAATTTGACAAAACACATCCATTGTTATTTAAAGCAAGATTTGTTATTCAAAAGATATTTGATGTCTTCACTGCATTACAATTGCACAAAGTTGACCTTTGTTTCAACAAATTGACACACAACAATTTCTAATGAAGGAGAAAACGGACATGCAGACATAAAATCAGGTCGAAACACGATAGAGTGGTCAAAACATTAAAATGTTTCTCAATTCACGCACGCCATTTTGTACAATAAAAGTTGTAACACGCATGGTTTCGTCAGTTCACAAACACGAGGCTAAGATCGGAAGCGATCATAAAAATGCAAGTAAAAGTGAACAAATGTTCAGGTTTTTTTATTTATCACAGCGCTATCTAGCCCCAAACTGAGCAAAGCTTGTAATATGGGAACCAGATAGCTGATAGATTACAAAACTTTTAATATTTCAATGACATAATAGCTTCCAGAACAAATCAAACATCTTTGTTCATATTAAATATTGGAGGACTTTCCACACAGCACTATCTAGCCCCAAACTAAGCCAAAGCCTGTAATATGGGAACCAGATAGCTGATATAGTCCATATATGCTTTTTGTTTTTTTTGTATATACATTATAATATATAAAAACACCCAGACAGAGAACAAACAGAGCTACTACCAACTGAGCTGTGAAGGCTGTCGAGATATATTGTTCATAACATAAATGTTTGTGTTGTTGGGAATTTAAATAAAGAACTTACAACCTACAGTGTAGAAGGCAGAGCTGCTACCAACTTAGAAGTTCACTGAGTAATTTAAAAAAAACTATATGAAAAGTGAGCTCGTTGATGTCTTTTGTATGGAACATCAAAATAACTAAAGCTTTTGTTATTTTTATTTTGATTCTTTTCGACTCTGACGCAAATGTAATTTAAATAGAATCGTTAAGATATGTTATAGGACAGACAGAGGCACGTCCATTTCGTTCGACACAAGTTTTTGTAGGTTTTCACGTTATTGAGATAGACACATACCAGAGTACAACGCCAGTACTCTCAAACGGTGAAGGAAAACATCGTGAGGAAACATGTCTGTCATGTCGGCATGTCGTAGAACCTTAAAAGTTCTTTGACATGTGTCAAGTGCTAGAAAAGAGTCTCTGAAGGCGTACTTAAAATCCTTTCACCACACTGTTTCGAAAGAAACTAGTGACACGACAAGAGAGAGAGACGTAGGTATTTGAGACAGCAATGTTTAGTTACCGCTTTATTACATCAAAATAATCTTCAATACTCATAATATACTGAGAGTTTCACTGTGATTGAATCAGAAATGAGAAAATCCGTAAAATAACGTAAAGCTAGGAGAATAAGACAATTTAAGTGAAAGAAGAAAGGTATTTATTCAATAAAATCACAAGGATCACTTTGAAACGCCTTAAATCTAGCTGCCAGTTCCATGCGACCAAAGCCCAAAGAAAAATAGGCGACAAACTTACGGCTTGGTTCCTACCGTTCTTATATTTGCCGTTCGATACATACCAAATGTAATATTTGGACGAACCTGGACTACCCCTACTACACATCCTCAAAAAATTAAATTTGGCACTAATAGATCTGAGGAAAGAGATCGTGCTTAGGAATCATATTGTACAGCGGGTCTACTCTGAAAAACGATAAACGAATTTTCGTATTGGAATTTTAAGTTACACTGCGCGGTAAAACAACCATAAATGGAGAAGTGGTTGTTTTACCGCGCAGTGTAACTTAAAATTCCAATACGAAAATTCGTTTATCGTTTTTCAGAGTAGACCCCCAGCTTCTTTTTTTTCTGTTTAAACTTGTTTTGATAGGTTGATCATAATCCACATTCCCGCTCATTACATAAAACTAATTTACTAAGTAATTCGATCAGATGCGAGTATCTCGTTCCACTTGTAACACAAATGACTGAGCCTATGCGTAGTTTCCTACCCAAGAGTAGTAAGAAGCTTAGTACATCGGACAATGATAGTACGAACATGCGACATGTGAAAAAGAGAGGTAAACTAATTTTAATTTCCAATCAAATGCTTTTCTATCTTTCTTTATTTTATTGATTGGCGTAAATCATATCTTATTTTATGACAAAGCTGGTAAACGACCGTACGAGCCACCTGATGTTAAGTGATTACCGTCACCCATAGTACTAGTATTCTCTTATCTGTGCCCATAGGCACCTGCAACACCAGAGGTGTAACAGATGCGCTGCCGGCGTTTCAAGAAAATATATAAAAATATAAATTTATATATTGGTGGACAGTCCACACAGCCACGCCATCTCGCCCCAAACTAAGCCAAAGCTTGTGATATGGGAACCAGATAGCTGATATACTACCTACTTATATACTTTTTTTTTTGTAAATACATACTTATATTATTATATAACACCCAGACAGAGAACAAACCATCTATGTTCATCACACAAATGTTTGTTCTCGGTGGGGATCGAACCCACGGCCTACGGAACAGACGGCAGAGCTACTACCAACTGAGCGCTGAAGGCTGTCATAAAGCGAAGCATGTTTATTGCTACTCCAAGGCTCCTTCATAACTGTACTCGTTAGGAGAGCCACATTACCTTACGTAAGCTTTACGTAATTATCAACGCAAGATTCTAACTCTTCGTTGTATCATATCAATCTCGGATCAAGTTAGAAATAATTATTTTATAACTAGTTTGTACTTGTGTTCTAGTTAGGATGATACCAAAGCAACAGCTTAAAAAGTCGGCATGTCATAGAACCTAAAAAGTTCTATAACATTGAATCAAGTGCTCGAAAGAATCCTCTTGAGGCGCATTTAATCCTTTTACCACACTGTTTCGAATGAAACTAGTGATACGACAAGAAGAAGAAGCTTAAAAAGGTTTTTATTTCCAGTGGCCTATAATACATAGAGACAAATTAATTGAGAATATACTTAAACTACTACTACTACTCGTCGTCGACTGGTTCTTTCGAAACAGTGTGGTGAAAGGATTTTAAGTGCGTTTGAAAGAGAAACACAAATGTCATCTGTGTATTTTTTTGTTTATATTAGTTTTTTTCAAAAAGCGCTGAATCAATTTCTTAAAAATTTATATGACCTCCTCTGACCTACCAAACAAAAAAGGAATCATCTAAATAAATTCATGATTGGCGGAGTAGTCTCGTAACAAAAAAAAACATACAGTTGAATTGAGATCCTCCTCCTGTTTTGCAGTCGGTTAAGAACAGTACTTACCTTCTTCACACATCGGCGCTAATGAAGTTTAAATGGTGGTGTTTTAGTTGTAATTATCTTTATAAATAAAAGTAAAGTAGTCTTATCGTTGTGTATGTAGTACTAACCTGATGTAGGGGATGTTGGCTGGCACGTGGTACTTGGAGCCAGGGTCGAAGTCTGACTCAGAGCGGAGTACGGGAGGCTTGATCCCTTGGTACTGCTCCCTGTGGATACGAAACTTGTTGAATATAATGCCCTCTGTCTAGAAATCTTCATGAGGAACCAGTCATTTTGTTTTGAAGTTTGTAAATTGTGACTCTATCTCTTCAAAGTAGCGCTGCTGGAGCAGCTTGCTCGGTCATTCAATTTTTTTACCATACATTTAAGATCTGATTTCACCATGCTCTGTTAGTTAGTTAGACCGTTAAATCTAACCTTAGATGTCAAACGCGTACATTTTGACATATTTATCGGTCCTTTAATCCTTTGTTAATCTGACACAGAATGGTGAAATCAGAGCTTAAATTGGCTTAGTTAAGCATCGTTTACGGTCACTTTTTAGATGGCTGACCGCCAATAGCATTTATATCAGAGCGTTTTCTTGCTTTGAGGATTTGTCTTTAGCGGTGGTAGCCATAAAACCACAAACAGAGTTGGCCGTACAAAGTTTAGCTCATACGAACTAACTTATTATATAACATAGTAACACGGATCATACAAAATAACGGAAGGAACCAAGCCGTAAGTTTGTTGCCTGATCTTCTAGGCTTTGGTCGCGTGGAACTGGCACCTAGTTTTAAGACGTTTCAAAGTGATCCTTGTGGTTTTATTGAATAAAAATACTTTGACTTACGTTTTCAGTTTGAGTTTTTTGGACATTAAATAGTCATCAATTATGTCCAAATGAAAAAAATCCAAGTTCTAATATTGCATACATTATTATGCTTTCCAAATCTATTTTGTTCATATTCTAGATTTTCAGCATTATTATATTTACACATTATTTATTTTAAAAATTCCTGATATTTCACTGCATGAATTTGCCATAAGTAAGTACAATACAACCTAGTAAGGCGTTTTGATTTTAATTAATGAGAATTTATATCGTAAATGAAATTAAATTTACATAATTCCAAAAACAAACAGTATTACAAAGAATTACATGTGTTTCTTTTCACACAAACAGTTGTAAAGATCTTTACTTTACCAATACTCATTGCAATGGTACCTTCATTAAGAAAGAAGCAATCTTCGTATTTCAACAGAATAATTTCCTGCCTAAGAGGTGCTTGAGCGATGTGTAGCAGCAACTGTGTGTCAAAAATTAGGTCGGTTTGCTCATACAAATATTGCATACAAATGGACTTTGTTATGTAATATTGGTTTACGCATTTTGTAATACACCTTAGCTTTATCTTACAAGATTAGCGAGATGAAGTGGCGATAAAAAAATACTGTATATAATTTATTTTTTTGTGATTTCCACGCGCTGCAGACATCCCAATAGATTTTCAGGTACTCAGGATACTATTTTGATGTAAGTCATCATCATCATCATCCTAAAGAAGTCCACTGCTGGACATAGGCCTCCCCTATACATTTCCAGAAAGAACAATTCCGAGCCCTCTCCATCCACCGACTTCCCGCGATCCTGACAATGTCGTCAGTCCATCGGGTAGGAGGGCGTCCCACGCTTCGTTTTCCTGTTCGTGGTCGCCATTCGAGAACCTTTATTCCCCAACGGTTATCAGTCCTTCGAGCTATATGACCTGCCCATTGCCACTTCAACTTGCTGATTCTGCGAGCTATGTCGACTACCTTGGTTCTCCTATGGATTTAAGTATTGATGATTTAAGTAACTCATTATAAAAAACCTATATGTAGTGAACATAATTTGGTTTTTGCGGCATTTCCACGCACTGCAAATATCCTATTTAATCTTTAGACACTCAGAAGTCATAAATCAGAAATCAGAAATTATTAGATATTTTGATGCAACTGATTATAAAGTAAACGAGAGTTCGGCCTACCTGATGGGAAGTGGTTACCGTACACTTTATTGGCGCCTGAAACAGTAAAGAATTGCAACTCTCACCAATTATAAAACGCCCTATTTGGAGAACCTTATTTGTCGCGCTACAGGAATCAAACCCGCAAGTAAACCTTAGAAGATTAGTAAGCTGTGCTACAGAGCTCATCATAAGACGATCCATATGCATACATGAGTGTCTATGTGTGCGTGTACTTCGAGAAAGCACTACTACAAGCACACGTGCATGGGTTTGCGCTACGTGCTCCAAACAACTTTTGCTTTTATTTCGAGAATCGAACCCGTTACTCGAGAGTCAAGGCCGGGTGATGACCGCAATTGCACATTATACATGTTTGGAAATAGAGTTTTGTTTTCGTTTTTTACTTTTAAAGAGAATGTGTGTAAAATAAGTTTGCAAAACAGTACAGTAGTTTTTTTTTTCAACCTACACTCTGGCCTACAGGTTGCCTAATAATTATTTTTTTATTAAGATGGATCCCCAGCTAATAAAAAATACGTTATCGAAAAATAATTTGATTTGAATTTGATTATTTATTCATATCAAACAAACTAAAAAAGTGAATAAATTTCAAAGCAAAATGTCTTTTCACGTTTCTTTTCCTAGTCATAGTACAAATTAATTATAATCTGTAAGTGATATAAAAAAAATAAACAATCGACTGACTGACGTGTCTGGAGTCGTCGTAGTAGAGTAAGGTTAAGAGGTCACGCGACCCCATTATATCATGAAGTCAAGAGACCATAACGGCCCATAATATTTGAAAAACATCAAACAATTTTGTCAGCAGGTATTGATCGTAAGTGCTCGTTGGGTAAGACATTACCTTTATAACAAAGCGTCTCGTCATCATCAAACAGGCTCCTGCATTATTCAGCGACCTAGACTCCACGCGCGATTAACCCGAGCACTGAGTTGTAAACATTATGTCACGCATGTTACGTGTTATCGCATTTACATGCAAAGCAGGGTATTGTCGGCGCAGATACTATTTTTACCATGTTCGGCAGGGCTAATTTAAAAGATTTGGAAACTTTTCCGGTCGGAAGCGTCAGAATCACTCTCTCTTACTCGTTCATTTCGGTAGACTTAACTTTTTTTTTTGTGTTTTGTTTCGACAATTTTTGATTGTTATTATTTTTTCTTTTTATCTTTGTAACTTAGTATAATTGGCCGTATTACCCGTTCTAATTAAATTGAATAAATAAATAAAGAAAAAACCAAGGATTTATCTATTTACCCAAAAAAAACAAACTGGCAGTTCCGATAATAACGTTTCCAAATGATTCAAAGTAGCTCTGCTGTTCTTTGGCTGCAATTTCATCGCGCACGGATTGCACAGTAGACTAAACACAACAACAAGGAAATGTTGGTGGAAAGCTCTCATTCTGGATATGCAAACGTTTGCCAATTGATCGAGCAAGCGACATAAGCCAAGATTTTCCAAAGAAATTGGGTGTTTTATTAAATGTTTCAAAGTTTTTATATTTTTATCCGAATGGGATTTGAACCTACAACCTTCCCCTTGATACGGACAAATGGAGATCTTTGTGATTTTTTTAAGTGTAGGAAAACCCTATAATACTAATAAAACATATTAAATGTTTGTATGTTTATTTTTTCGAGCAAAATATTCGTATCGTTCATCCGACGCATTTATTTACCCTTTCAATTGTTTTTAAACAACAGCCAAATAAATCTAATAGCCAGTTCCACGCCATCGCATCAGACCAAAAACAGACACGAAGCATACATTTTGTTCCCTACCGTTTTTCGTTCAATATTCGCCTTTCAAAGCCATGGGGGATTTACATGACTTCCCCAATCTGCTGTGAATTGTTTTGTTTTATGTTAAAATTACCTCAATCGCCACCAATGACAGTTGTACTGCTCCTTCTTAACATCGCCAGTGAAGACGTCCCACCGCCAGCGGTCCATCACCAGCGCGAAAGGGAGGAAGGCCAGCTTGTCCATAGCCTGGGTGAAGAGGAAGTTCATGTCATGCGCTGTGTCGTCAATAGACCGCTGCACCAGGCCGAGGGTTTGGAGGTGGCGTGGCGAGGAGACGGAAAGAGCTATTGTCTCGCCAATCGCTTCGTGGAAACCTGGAGACAATATGAAAAATAAATTAATAGTTGCTTTTGGTGCACGGTTTGTTGCCTGTTCTTCTAGGCTTGGTTTTTTTTATACTACTAGCTGATAGAAGCAGATGGCCCACCTGATGTTAAGTGGTAACCATCACCAAGTGGTAACCAAGCATTGCCTTGAAAGTCACGCACGATAGGAACGCGCCCTACGATGCACTGCCCTGCGTCCATCAACTTGAGGCATACAGATATTAAGCCTCATGTGCCTGTAATTACACCGGCAACCACACTCTTCAAACCATAATACAGCATTGCTGCTTGGTGGCAGAAAAAGGCGTGGTGGTAGTACTTCCCCGGACGAGTCCTTCACAAAGAGCTCTACTACTTTTATACGTGACAGGTTGCGAGTCCTTAGGTGCTACTAGGGTATTTTAATGGACGCCATAGTTTTCTGTCAAGAACTTGAAAATTTAAGGAATTTGACAATAAAAAGATACGGTTAAAATAAAGTGCTTAAAAGATTGCCATCTCTTTCCAATAACTAATGACAAACAGTGACAGAATATACAGGATAGTTTGTAGCCTGAAATAAGATATTTCTTATCCTATTTTAATAAATTAGGTAATACAGTAATTTTGAAGATGTCTAAGGTAGTCAAAAGTACGTCCACATCTAGTATTCTCTTATCTGTGTTCTCTTATCTGTGGTCCACATATAACATTTTGGGATATACCCACTTAATGCAGTTTTGCAATATGTTTGAATCAAAACTCGGAGGCCTGTACAGTACAACCTTACCTACTTGACGTAACAAAACACTAAGAGGTGTTGTTTCGTCACTTCCTTCCCAATTAACTAGGGCTATCACCATCTTTGAAGAATATCTCTCGAACAATAGCTGTAATTTCTTTGTCTTCGTATCTGAAGAAACAACACGTCCCACTAATGGGTATTATGCTTGGTCGCTTTTCTGAACAATGTTGGATTACTTATGGCGGTTTGGCCATCGTGATATTTTCGTCGTATTAAAATATTTATGTCATTGTTTAGACGGAATTATTGAGTATTGAATACTAAGCATCATCTTCATCATCATCAGCCTGAAGATATCCACTGATGGACATAGACCTAGACATAGGACAGACATTTCCAGGAAGAACGATTCTGAGTCCTTCCATCCACCGACTTTCCGCGATATATTTTTTAATTTTTTATTGTGTACTTTATTATTTTACTAGCGACCCGCCCCTGCTTCGCACGGTTATTGTGGGGTATCCCTATGAGATAGACATATACCATCACGGACTTTTTTGTAGATCTTTTTAAGGTGTACAATACTGCATTACATTATTTTGATCTATCTCGTAGGGTTCAGCCAGCGTTTGTAATGTAAGCGCAAAAAATATGTTATTTACGACATCACATTAGAAACCTCTTAAATTATCAGTGTTTATCTACTGTATTATGCATGTTTTATACATATAAACCTTCCTCTTGAATCACTCTATCTATAAAAAAAACCCGCATCATAATCCGTTGCGTAGTTTTAAAGATTTAAGCATACATAGGGATATAGGGACAGAGAAAGCGACTTTGTTTTAAACGATGTAGTAATAGTGATAGTGATAACATACTCTAATACTATTCTACTCTAAAAATCTAGCCATAATTACGGCTAATAGGTAATTTAACCCTGACCTAGTTTTTTAAAGTAAGCTACTACTAAGAATGTGTCCACTAACACTTTTCTTACTGTCTCTATTTATGGCGAAGACACTTTGTTCTTGTGTTCTTGATTAGAGTTTTTCACATTCACTACATTACATGAATGAAGATCCTCACATTAACGACTTTTTTTTAAATAACCTTGTCTGTCCCACTGCTGGGCAAAGGTCTCCCCTATTTTTCTTCACCATATTTAAGTAAAGTAAATAGGCAATTATTTTTTTTAAGTGCATAAAATCCATAAAGACCCATTTACTTTCGAAAACAAAAAGCCAGTACTAGAAACTAAAAGCTGGACTGTTCCGGCATTACATGACGTTATCAATCAGGAGCGGGTTCGCTTCCGGGCGAGCACTTTCACTGGCGCATGGTGGAGTGACCGGCAGGGAACCAGTGCAGAGAGAGTGGTTTACCTTAATTTATACCATCGATACAGCTCGGCACGAATTGTCTGCCCGGAAAAGAACAGTGAACGAGGTGTATTGAATAGACTTGCGACTTGAATCATTAGGCACGGTAGACTCCTCTGTGAACTTAAAATTCTTGAGGGTGTCATGTAGGAAAGGGTATTCTGAGACATGTCCAAACATAAGATTCTATCCGATATTACAGTAGTTATCACAAGATACGTAAACATAATGGATTATGTATGACATAAAAAATAGTGAAACAACTAGCTATACTAATGAGTTGCTATATATGTATAATGAGTTGCTAAGTCAAGACACAGCAAAATTATCGCATTATGCTGAGGCCACATTAACGCTGCTATTTGGCGTTGGATAATATTCGCGCTTTTTTTTGCAATTCAATTCAATTTATTCCATTTTGATACAATTTGTACACTCGGAAAAGTCGCATTCACAAAAAAGTATAGTAGACAAAAAAATACACAATAACATTTGTACATAATCGTACCTACACAGAAACAATCAAATAAAAAACTGTTACATGCTAAAATGATCAGCCAATGCTTCGTCAACAGTACTACAAATACAGTGGACTTAGAAAATGTTATTTTCGTCCACTGTATTCGTTGTTCTATGTACATACTACATACCAGTATGTGGCTGCAGCATTCGATTTAAAACTGCGGAATACGGCGCAGGCAATGCGACTTAGTTGATCGAGTGAGCGAAGCGAACGAAGATTCTAGTTTCAACTTGGGCGATTTGGCATTTTATGTATGTATATATGTATGTATGTATGTATGTATGTATGTATGTTTGTCTGGCCATAACTTTCGAACCGTTGATCCGATCTGCATGAAATTTGATAAGACGACAGCTTGTACTTGAGAAATTTACTGGTAAGTATATGAGTAAAATCGGATGAAGGGTTTTTAAGATATAG
This sequence comes from Chloroclysta siterata, assembly GCA_932294275.1. Taxonomy (NCBI): domain Eukaryota; kingdom Metazoa; phylum Arthropoda; class Insecta; order Lepidoptera; family Geometridae; genus Chloroclysta; species Chloroclysta siterata. The sequence goes on from OW028595.1 coordinate 9,999,158, forward strand.
GGTTTTTTAAGGGGGCAAAAATAAAAAAAGTGACTTAAAAAAATCAAATTACATGTCATACGAAAGGGCTTTGTTTGGACATTCCAAAACAATTTTTATTTTTTTTCTGAGATGCTCGGTTTTTGAGATACAACAAAAAAGTTAAATTAAGATAACCAGCGACCCAAGAGCTCCCATCTCTAAGAGTTTCGTTGGCATCAAGGTTTTTCTACTGGTCGGCCAGTTACTTTGCTTTTTCTTATTTTTTTTTCTTGAAATAAATTAAGGAGGTACTCAGTTCTCATAAAATGGTGACAACGACCAGGTCCGATGATGGAGCCAAGGTCTGTTCAACGGAACTCTTCAATAAATAGGCCAATAGAGTTGAAACTTGGTTACCGTACCAAGTTAGTAGGCGATAGTCAGAAAAAAGTCCAAACATAATGTTTGGACTTGCTTTTGACTACCACCTACTCAAAGTTTTGGTGCGTTCGTCGGGCCGCATCACGAGATCTCAGTTCGGGGCGAACTACTAGTTAAATTTAAAACGTCGAAAATTGTATTTACCTACATATAAAACCTGTGTCTCAACTAGTTCTGCGTTTTTTTTTTTTTTTTATACCACCAACTGATGGAACAAGCAGAAAAAGAAAGATGATCAGTTACGCTAGAAATAGAAGTTTCAAAGTGATCCTTGTGATTGTACGTTTTGATTTTGATTTTTGATAGAAGTTGATGGAGAAGATTAAAAATCACCTTCTTGGAAATAAATCAAGTAAAGGACTTGTTGATGACTCATTACTAAGGATATCAACAAGCTACTTCTAACCGCACTGTTCTACATTTCGCAATACCGCGACAATTTGACTCTAATTACGTAAATGCAAAGCGCCGGTGTCGGTAACATGAGATAATTGTTAAATAACTATTATCCAACTATTGGTAAATACGTAAAGGTGAGGATGTAACGAGGGGGCATTGAGAATTGTAATTCAATGCGCGTTTCAGTGTGACGGATTATGTGTGGATATTCGATCTAGTATTAAGAAATTCTAAAAATATCGCGACACGCTCGAACTGACTATGTTAAGGCGGTCAGCTCTGCTAGATCAGTACCCCAAGTATGAGTTTTGTTTACCATATTTGGTTTTTCGTTTTGGTTCCGTGTTCATTGCGGGTTTTTTATGAAGACGCGATAGAGATTCCGATACGGAACTTTATGTTGAAAGTATGATAAAAATTAGTAGTAGAACATAAAGTTCCGTATCGGTATCTCTATCGCGTTTTCTTTCCAAACCCGCAATGAACATGGAACAAAAACGAATCGTTTTTGCTCCGTGCTCATTGCAGGTTTTGTAAAGTTCCATATCGGCACAGTTATGAGAATACTAGATATCGGTATCCCTATCGCGTCTTCATACAAAACCCGCAATGAACACGGAACAGAAACGAAAAACCTAATATGGTAAACAAAACTCATACTTGGGATACAGTACCCCAAGTCTACGTTTTTCGTATCATCTGGCCATTTTTGTTTGGAGACTAGTGGGTTCGAAAACGAAAAAAACGGCCTGACTTTTATATCTTAAGACGCAGACAACCGGTTACATATTTGTATGTTTTGAAATAAATTAATTTATCATTGATATAATTAATTGTGTAATCAGTCGAAGAGAGATCCCCCGCGTCTACACACAGTTCTTATTTTAAGAGTAGTAGAGCTCTTTGTGAAGGTCTCGTCCGGGGAAGTACTACCACCACGCCTTTTTCTGCTGCCAAGCAGTGTTGCTGTGTTTCGGTTTGAAGAGAGTGGTTGCCAGTGAAATTACAGGCACATGAGGCTTAACATGTACGCCTCAGGTTGGTGGACGCAGAGCAGTGCATCGTAGGGCACTTATGAGGTAATGCTTATAGGTGATGGTTACAACTTAAAATCAGGTGGGCCATCTGATTGTTCTACATAGGTTTTGCTACAAAGTTTATAAATGTGACTTTGACCTTATAAGTACTTTGTAAACCTTATTTTGAAAATAAAAGTTTTATTTATTTATATTATGTTTTAGAGCACTGGTGGTCTAGTCGTAGCGGCCCCGCCTTCCGATCCTAAGGCCGTGGGTTTGAAACCGGTCGTGCACCAATGAGTTTTCTGTTCAAATAATTATGTGCACAATGCGAGTACTCTTAAACGGTGAAGTAAAACATCGTGAGGAAACCGGCATGTCTAGAACCTAAAAAAAAGTTTTATAACATGTGTCTAGTGGTTGAAAGAAGCTCCTTTCAACCACTTGAGGCGCACTTAAAATCCTTTCACCACACTGTTTCGAAAGAAACTAGTGACACGACAGGAGAGAGAGAGTTTCAGTTTAATTTATTTATGAATTTTTTTTGGTAAATTTGATCGCAAGAGTTTAAAAAATACTATTATTGTTAAATTATTTCACTCTTCTTTGTTTGGTCTCAGTGTGCTCCAACTTTACTTTGATTGTGCATATTAAGTATGGTTGTAAAACTTTAGTAACTGCGATTTATGGGTTGCAATGTTTTAATAATTAGTATCATTCGTTTAAAAGACTAGCTATGCTATCTTACACAATGTTTTAGGAGTTTAGTTGCGTGTCATTATGTGTAGACATATCGCACCTATAGAATAGAAGTGACTCAATTATAAAAATATGATTTTTGGGAAATGCGACTATATGAGATTATGTTATCATCTTTTGTGTTCTCAGTAAATATGGAAGTTTGTATGAACTCGCCGGAGACATGCCGGTTCCTTAACGATGTTTTCCTTCACCGTACTGTGCACATATATTTTGACAGACTTCACAGCTCAGTCGGTAGTAGCTCTGCCTTCTGCGCCGTAGGCCGTGGGTTCGATCCCCACCGAGAACAAACATTTATGTGATGAACATAGATGTTTGTTCTCTGTCTGGGTGTAATATAATATTATAAGTATGTATTTACAAAAAAAAAGTATATATGTATTATATCAGCTATCTGGTTCCCATATTACAAGCTTTGGCTTAGTTTGGGGCTAGATAGTGCTGTGTGGAAAGTCAACCAATATTTATTTATTTATTTATTTTGATTGATTGAACTGAAAAACTCAATGGTGTATGACCGTTTTTGAAACGGCGACCTTAGGATCAGAAGGCCGCTAACACTAGTCTTAGCGGCCTTCTGATCCTAAGACGCTTTAGATACGAATTAGATAGAACGCTTTAGATACGATCTGAGCACTGGTCTAGACCAGTGCTCAGATTCGTATCTAAAGCGTTTATTAGGATCGTTTTTTTTTCCTAAAATATAATAAAAAAGTAACCTATAATATGCTAATCCAAATTACGAACTTTACGAACTCTAAGTTTCATCGCGTTCGGTCCAGTGGTTAGGGCGAGATTGAACCACAAACATCAAAACATCATAACTATCGCATTTATACAAGGTGTTTAAATATAAATATGAATAACTTTTTCTAACGAACCAACACTGTGAACGCAAAAAAACAGCTGTTTCATACAAAAGTTAAATACCTACCTGGCTAAAATGTATGAAACAGCTGTTTTTTTGCGAAACAGCCTTCCTTAGAAAAAGTTATTCACATTTATGGGTACTTTTGCCCCCTGAAGTTTTCGGTAGTAGTATTTCAACACCCTGTATAATAGTAGGATAATATAGATGTTTTCCACTAATTTAATTATGCTTCTCCTTGGCACAAAACTAATTCAGTACAAAGGTGTCGCCAGCTAGGTGCCGTTGCCTTCTTGTGTTTCAGAATTTGCTATGAAGTTTGAAAAACCTGTGGCAGTGCAGTTTATGGTGCTGCTTTGTTTAGTGAAATATGGTAAGTCAATACGAATTATAATTTTTGGATGTTGGTATACTTCAAAGAGAGCTATCAGCCCCACTGAGTGAGACAGTTAGGGCACTATTCACTTTAGTTTATAATATTAATATAATATCGTAGATAGTTTATTGTAACAGGGTTGACATTAAAAATGTCAGAATAATAAAACAAATAAATAAATAAGTCGAATTAGTTTTTGATTAAAAATAAACTAATTTTTAGTCTTATCAAATTAAAAATGTATGTGCACAGTGCCAGTACTCTTAAACGGTGAAGGAAAACATCGTGAGGAAACCGGCATGTCGTAGAACCTAAAAAGTTCTAAAACATGTGTCCAGTGTGCGAAAGGAGGCTCTTTGAGGTGCACTTAAAATCTTTTCACCACACTGCTTCGAAAAAAACTAGTGACACGACACGAAGACAAAAATCTGTAGACGCAGACAACCTTCTAAAAACATCTTTCTTTCGATTTTATATCTTCTCTTTCTCTTGTCGTGTCACTAGTTTCTTCTGTCGAAACAGTGTGGTGAAAGGATTTTAAGTGCACCTCTTTTCTTTCTTCTCTCAATTTATGGCTCCTGTCCGTCATTCGACAGACAATCTTGCCAGTGTCAAGTGATTTGTATTGAATACTTTTTAGTCAAGTCAGTCCATAGTCAAGTCGGCCGTCATTTTGTTTTAAAGAAAATGGTGGCGGTTTTCTTCAAAACATTGGAAACATTTTCGGTCAAATCAGGATATCACATATTACACTTTCATTTCAAATGTTTACACTTTGTGCTAAGACCTCAAGTAATGTTGGTTAAAATACCACCGAAATTACACAACACAACTCAAAATAACACTAGAAAAACAAATAAAATGAAAAAGCTATGTTGCTTCCAAAAATGTCAGAAAATGAATCCTGAGTGCACCTCAAGAGGCTCCTTTCAAGCACTTGACATAGTATGTCAAGTGCTACCAACCTAAAAAGCTAAACCCAAAAAGTTCTATAACATATTATGATAAAGAACTTTTTAGGTTCTACGACATGCCGCCGGTTTCCTCGCGATGTTTTTCTTCACCGTATATGTATGTATGTTTATATCTTCAAAAATGTTGCGAATAAGAAGTTGTTTGACAGTTGTCAGACTCTGTATGGATCTGATTCAAAAATTAATTTTATTTTTCCATTCATGGACATTCCATCCGAGTTAAAAAAGGCAAAAAATTCGGAATATACTGGCCAAAGCGTGTTGGACCTCGTAAAAAGAGGCTCTAAATAACTTTTAAACTGTCCATTTTATTTAAAAATAATAATCTTGAGTCATCTACCGCAAATTATGTTAGGTAAGTCGAACTTACGTTGCTTCAAACTAGGTAAAGCTAGATAAAAGGCTTGACCTAGGTACCAGTGGAAGGTTCGAAATACAAGCCAAGTTCAGCGTACTGCGGTGTGTAATCCAATTTTGAGGTGAAGTGTGGCTTCTTTAATGGAATATACCTGTGACCTACATCCCGGTTTGGATGTGGCGATGTGCCACTTGACTGGACGTGGCCTGCCTGGTTTAGATGCGTAGGTGGACCATGACAAGCATTTATTCCATTTAGTGTACATCAGTTTACTTGGCTAAAACACGTTTTTAAACGTGCAATATAATTTTGATCCAAACAGAAGGTTTGAAGAGTGTGGTTGCCGGTGTAATTACAGGCACATGAGTTTAATATCTGTATACCTCAAGTTGATGGACGCAGGGCAGTGCATTGTATTGTAGGACGCGTTTTTATCGTGCGTGACTAACGAGGCAATGCTTTGTACATTTTGTAAATGCACAGGTGATGGTTACCACTTAACATCGGATGGGCCATCTGCTAGTAGTATAAAAAAAACAAGTTATCCTTCTAAAAAGTTTTCATAAGTACAAAAACTACTAAAACAAACTTTTTGGTAGTAGTGGAAGTTGTTTGACGGTTGTTAGCCCCTTAAATAAGTAAATCACGAGCCTGCGTTCGGTTTGCTCAAACTTTAGTAAGTTTGAAAGATAATGTACCTAATTTAAGCATTATCAAAGTAGGTAAATAATTTACTCTGTGAAACGGGCTCCTAACCCTGGGACGACGACACCCAAATCTCTATAACTAACATTTATTGATATCAATGATATCAATGCTCCTTTCACAGCCTCATCAATATTTTGCTACGACTGCAACAGTCAGTTCGACCCCCGCTGTGGGGTCGACTTCGACCCCTTCAGCCTGGGCACCGTGAACTGCTCTCTGCGGGACCAGCCTGAACACCTGGAGCCTATGGAGCCTACGCTATGCCGAACCATCAAAATGGACAGTAAGTCAAAGTATATTTATTTGCAGAATTACATGCAATATTATGTTAAATAGGTAGCATTGCGCTGAGATAGATCCAATTTAACCTCACCATGCACAGAGGGACTAATACTACTATATACGACATAGACTATTTGTTTTTGTTACTACTTTCTCTTTATTTTTTACTAGCGGCCTGTCCCAGCTTCGCAGTGAGTGAAATCGCACCCCGCGCGTGACCCGTGGACCTGTTAACATTTTTAATTTCGTCTTATCTTTTGAATGGAATGACCGATTTGAAAAAATTCAGAAGTAATCTATAGGTATTGAAACCGTCTTAATTATGAAATGATTTATTTGGATAAGGATTAATACCAAGGTACAAATAAAGACCCTTTTCTAGCGGAGGCATTTCAATTATTTTTTTATAATAAAAGAACACTTATTGTGACATAACTATAATAGTTAGACATATGCTGTTATGACATTTTTTGTAGATGATGACGTGTTCTACAAAATCTTTGTTCTATCAATAAAAGAACACTTATTGTGACATAACTATAATAGTTAGACATATGCTGTTATGACATTTTTTGTAGATGATGACGTGTTCTACAAAATCTTTGTTCTATCTTCAATAGTTTTCGCAGCGCACGCGATGTAAGGTTTTTGTTTTCCACCTTGGGTGGACATTACATACATTATTGAAGTTTTAGTAAGGATCCCTGATTTTTTTGAAAATATAATATAGCCTATGTTACTCAAGGATAATGTAGCATTCTAATGGTGAAAGAATTTTTGAAATCGGACCAGTAGTTTTTGAGCCTATTCGTTACATACAAAAATACAAATGTTTCCTCTTTATAATATTAGTGTAGATGTAGATAGTGTAGATTTATATTCACCTAATTATCTTTTCTGTTCTGTACCCCAAGTATGAGTTGTGTTTACCATTTTGTATGAAGACGCGATAGAGATACCGATACGGAACTTTATGTTCTACTACTAATTTTCATCATACTTGCAGCTTATAGTTCCGTATCGTTATCTCTATCGCGTCTTCATACAAAACCCGCAATGAACACGGAACAAGAACGAAAAACGAAACACCAAATATGGTAAACACAACTCATACTTAGGGTACTGTTCCTTCTAATGTGTGTATAAAATAAACGTATTTCATTTTCATTTCAAAATGTTTGTTGAGCCAACGTAATATACATATAATTCTATCGTTTATGGGCATTCAAAACTAACATTTACTAGTAGTTCGCCCCGAACTGAGATCTCATGATGCGACCCGACGAACGCATCAAAACTTTGAGTAGATGGTAGTCAAAGGCAAGTCCAAACATTATACTTGGACTTTTTTCTGACTACCGCCTACTAACTTGGTACGGTAACCAAGTTTCAACTTTATTGGCCTATTTATTGAAGAGTTCCGTTGAACAGACCTTGCCTCCATCATCAGACCTGGTCGTTGACACCATTTTATGAGAACTGAGTACCTCCTTAATTTATTTCAAGAAAAAAAAATAAGAAAAAGCAAAGTAACTGGCCGACCAGTAGAAAAACCTTGATGCCAACGAAACTCTTAGAGATGGGAGCTCTTGGGTCGCTGGTTATCTTAATTTAACTTTTTTGTTGTATCGCAAAAACCGAGCGTCCCAGAAAAAAAGTAAAAATTGTTTTGGAATGTCCAAACAAAGCCCTTTCGTATGACATGTAACTTGATTTTTTTAAGTCACTTTTTTTATTTTTGCTCCCATAAAAAACCCCATATCTTAAAAACCCTTCATCCCATTTTACCCATTTACTTACCAGTAAATTTCTCAAGTACAAGCTGTCGTCTTATCAAATTTCATGCAGATCGGATCAACGGTTCGAAAGTTATGGCCAGACAAACATACATACATACATACATACATACATACATACATACATACATACATAAAATGCCAAATCGCCCAAGTTGAAACTAGAATCTTCGTTCGCTTCGCTCACTCGATCAATAACCAATTTAATACAAAAAAATAAGTAAACTAAGTAAAATTAAAATAATGATAGTAAAAATGACATATATAAAAGAAAATAACCATGATACGTTTTCTGCATTACCGCAAGAGACAATGTACTGACTGGTTACAGCGAACCAGGGAGGAAATTAATCGAATTTGCTCCTTACTGTCTTGTCCATACGGTTGGATAACAAACAGATCGATAAGGCCACAAGTAGGTATAGTTATTTTATTCTAGATAGTCTTGATTTATGGCGTGAGATTCAAAACTGCATTGAAGATTAGACAACTTTTACTAAAACGAGAGTTTCGTTTTGTTTCGTTTAGTATACCTATTATAATCTCTAGTACATTTTAAATAATAATAGGCAGCTCTAGGATAATTTGTTAAAAGGTTTTAGAAGAAAAATGGCCTATAAATGTTTGTTTGACAATCAGGACAACCTATTTACTCTTATCCTTTCAAAGAAAGCTAAGTAAGCTTTTTTTTCAGTTTACGGCAAAATTCGTGTGGTCCGCACATGCGGCTACCTCCACGACACAGGATTGCGTCAAAAAAACGCCACCTGTCGGCGGGTCGTATCAACTGGAGATATCTTCACAACGTACTGTGAATGCGACAGCGACCTATGCAACGCAGCAGCTACGCCTGGCGTGGCACAGATGGCGCTATTCTCTATTATTGTTTTAAGCTTGATATTTTAATTTGTTATAATAAATTGTTGGAGTGTTGTACAATTTTGTTGGTTATTCTACAGTAAATTGTTTTCGTTAAAACTTATTTCCTTTTATTTCTTCTTCCCTTATTTAATTACGTAGAGTTTGAACGAGTCAAATTAATTACGAAGAGTTTGAATAGGTAAGCAGAATAAAGAATAAGATCACCTTACGGCGAAGACTACTGCTAATGTATCCATTAGTTTTCAGACATATCCAAACTTTCACGCTGTAAAACTTGTTTGGATCAAAATTATATTCTTGCTGAACTGTGTGCAATGAGATAACACACAACTTAGTTCATTGCGATTTTTCATAAACATGTTAAATGTGCGAGCGAGAGGTACTTTTCCGGGTGTCAGCACCTTAGGGATTCAAGCGTATTTAATTTATCAATAAGTTATCAGACCATCAACTTAACTATCCTCAATAACAACTCGACTCGACCTACTTAGTGGCGAGGCTTAGGTTATTCTGACCTGGATTAGCTCCATCTCTGAAGACCTTGGGCTGGTTCCTGTACGCCAAGAAGTACTGGATATGCGCCATCTCATGATGAGCCGTCACCAAGTCTTTCATGTCGACGTGCGTGCACATTTTAATGCTGAAATGAAGAAACAAAATTGATTTTAAATATAATACTCAGTATCGTATTTTCAAAACAATTATCATGAGAGTATTTATAAGGTCTTTAAAGTTTAATCAAATTTATCTATATTACCGATAAAGATTTCTTCATTAGCCTGAATAAGCGCGCTGGACATTTCAAAGTGATCCTTGTGATAAATAAACAGTGTGACTGAATAAAGACCGTTTTGATTTTGATTTTGGACGAATCCCTTCCCCATAAAATCCAATAATTTCTTGCAAAAGTTAATAAATTTCGAATTAATCTGACGATATTTTGTTATTACAATTTTTAATTGTATTTAGTATAGACTGCACACATATTTTTATAAATAAATCTATTGCTGCACAACCGGATTCAAACGGATTTGATCAAAAAGCTGTGTTACTCCCGCACTAGACCGCCGGTGTTTATACCTTAGCCCGATATCACCCACGGCTGGATATGTTACCACTTAACATCAGGTGGGCAATATGCTTGTTCTATCAGCTAGTTGTATAAAAAAAAAAAATGTAATATTTGATTATTTACACTTTCCTGGTTAACCTTTCGATCTATCTACTAACTACTTAGTATCTTACCGATAATCATGCTTGTTACAAAAGTCCCAAGCAGACGGTTGACAGTGGATGTGCCGGTCAGGCGGCTGGTCCAGAACACTCAGCTGCCAAAAGTCTTCCGGCATCGCGGACATGTTCATGGATATAAAGTACTCCTCGGCCAGTTGGAAGATCGTCTGGGGTGTGTAGCCCTGAAATAGATTGAATAATTAATGATTTGATAGAAAATCTAACTCAACTCAATTAATTTCATTTTTTATACGGTTTATTATAACATAGAATAACCTCGCAAGTCGCACACATCAGACATACAGATATTAAGCCTCAAGTGCCTGTAATTTTACCGGCACCCAAACTCTTCAAACCGAAACACATCAACGTTGCGTGACGGCAGTAATAGGCATGGTGGTTAGTACTTCCCCGAACAAGTCTTTCACAAAGAGAGAGAACTCTCCAATTTACTTTTTTATCCATGTTGTCGGTCTATTCTTCCAACGTTTAGTAGAAATAAATCAGATGTTTCGCTGACAAATACCTGCTGAACCATCTCCGGTGTAACGTCTACCAGGTGCTTCCCAGGGTAAGGTAGAGTGAAGGGCACGATGCCAGACCAGCTCTGGCCCCACATGTCGCCGAGGATATGTGCTGGGATTGGCGCTGAACGGGAGATACGTTCAGGGCCATACGCTTCCCGGAGACGACGGCGCACGTACGCGTGTAAGAGCTCGTACAGGGGTTTGATCTGAAATGTTTGGAAAAGGAATTAGAACTTGCGATCGAGATAAAAAAAAAGACCTTTAGATCTTTACAAGGTACATAAAAATATTTTTTTAACAAAATTTGCCGATGGAACTAGCAGATGGCCCACCTGATATTAAGTGGCATCACCTTTAACAAAGCATTGCCTCGTAAGTCACGCACGATAGAAACGTACCCTACGTGTACTGCCCTGCGTCCATCAACCTAAGGCATACAGATGCCTGTATTTTATCACACTCTTAAAACCGAAATACAGCAACGCTGCCTCGCGGCAGAAAATGGTATGGTGGTAGTACTTCCCCGAACGAGCCCTTCACAAAGAGCTCTACTAGTCTTGTGATCTAGATACAAAAAAGACCTTTTGGTCTTTGCAAAGTAGGTACATGGAAATTTAAGTAAAATTCTGTCTCACCTGTTCCCAAACCTCATCAATTTCTTGTCTCATGTTTCCAGTTTCGTAGGGAAACATCCAATACTGCGAAGCGTCAGTGAAATCTGAAATACAACAATAAATCTTAGACAATTTGGACATCACGATGTTGGTACAGTGAAGAGAGCTTTCTCAAAGAAAATAGCTCTTTGTATACATATTTATAATGGCAGTAATAGCACTATATCCCTATTTTTATCACGCATTTTAATATCTTATCGTATTGTAAAGAAAAACGTACTGTTCAACCTCGCCGCCTGGTTAGTCAAGTCCACCAGCTGCTCATACAGGTCCCTGATCCTCCTGCCCGTGTGCCGCCTCCATTCCGTCCACACGTGCTGCAGCTCGTCCCAGTCTCTAGAGTGCGACATGATGAACTGGAGCTCGGGCTGGAGGTGCAGGCCGCATTTGAAGGGCTCGTTGTACGCGCAGATTTCAGCGGTATTGTAGACTGCGAGCATGTCGTTTATGATGCGGTTATACTGAAAAAGACATAGTGAGCATGAGGCAAAGAGAGTCAATGGAAATTTAATAGTATTTTTTAAGCTCTCGCGATCATAACACATATTGAAGTAGGTATTACACGTTTATATAGCGCGTTTACCTTTATTATTTTCCCGACGTTTCGGCTATGTTGAGATAGACGTGGTCGCGGGCAGACTGGAGCATTGAACTTGAGATCTACCGTCGTCGAGAAGTGCAAGCAGTTTCAACAACTACCCTCACTTGATCGTCAGAATCCATAATGTCCGTGTTCACACTACGACACACAATACTGACAGTGACCGCACACTTTGAAAACACATCGCGACGTACACACCTACCAATGACGGGATTCCACGAAGAAGAAAGTCTGAATCCGTCTTCACGATTGAAATTAGGATACTTCTTAATTTCAATCACCTCACGAATCATCCTTTTATGGTAGTGTCGTTCATTGGGAAAGTTCAATCCAGTGATTAGGTCCTGAATCCACAAGGATAAAAACCCGTGTAATCCTCCTTCAATATGGAAATTTAATAATAAACAACACAAATAAAGGCTTTATGGAGATCCAATGGATATTTTCCCCTGGTCTCTGATAATTTTTTTACTATACTATTTAGTGATGGACCACGCCGACGGCCCACTTCTTTTTTTCTTTTATCAACTAGAGACTAACAGATATTGAGCCTCAAGTACCCGTAATATTCTCTAAACCCATACGTTCCATAGTTTTCTCACTCTGTAATATAGTTTTTGCTCATAAATGCTATGGAGTATTTTATTTCTACCCTCAGAGTAGTATTCCCAAATATCATGGATCTTCCTTTTGTGGATATTACAATTTAAGGTATGTGTACTGTATTCAAACTGCATTATTGCAGTCAAAATGCAGATCGCCTACTAAGATTCCCAGCAGCAGATAGTATGACTAGTGATAAATATAACTTACTCTGTCAAGCTGGTCTGGCGGCAAGGCGGCAGGTCCGATGATGGAGAGCAACCGCAGCTGCCGGAAGGTAGCAAAGTCCCTGACTGCCCCTCGAGGGATCTGCTGAGCCGCCTCCCAAAGCCCTCTTTGGAACAGTGTGTAGCGCTGCTGGGCGTCCAACTGGAAACATCAAGTTATCAATTAATAAACCAGCTAAGCGTTGAGCGTCGAGCGACGATCTGCGAAATGTAGCTGGCAAACACTGGATGAGAAGTGCCGAAAACCGGGTCTTGGAAGAGACCTTAGGTCCAGCAGTGGAATAACATAGGTTGATGATGATGATGATGGTGATGAAGCCATGAAACCATGATATTCAATGGCAGGGTATTAAAAAAGAAATTGTGTGTGGTTTAAATGCTACGATTATTTTTTAAAGTTTGCATAAAAGTAGGAACTCATTAGCGAAATCTATTTTTTTTATATATGACGTAGTTCGACTACATAAACCCGAATCTTCTAAGGTCCTTTATGAAGTCTACGCTTCAAGAGTTTGAAGAGTAAAAAAAAACGGCCAAGTGCGCGTCGGACTAGCGCACGAAAGGTTTCGTACCATTATCTATAAAAACCAGCCAAGTGCGAGTCGGACTCGTGCACGAAGGGTTCCGTACCATTATCTATAAAAACGGCAAAAAAATCACGTTTGTTGTAGGGAGCCCCCTTAAATATTTATTTTATTCTGTTTTTTAAAATACATCTTCTGTGAAAATTGCAACTGTCTAACTATCACGGTAAATGAGATACAGCCTGGTGACAGACAGACGGACAGTTTCTTACTAATAGGGTCTCGTTTTACCTTTTGGGCACGGAACCCTAAAAACAAACTGCAATCTGCAGTTCACTACTACCAGTTATGGTCGCGGGAGGTGGATAGTGAAGGCTCAAAATCGTTATTCCTGGAAATGTCCATCAGCTGACTTATTATGGCTGATGATGATGATAACGTAATGTTGATTACCCAAAGATCTCATAATGTTCGTTTTGATTTATTCCGTTGACGGAAACTTCATACTCTTCCAAGACGTGTGATATATCATGTCCATGTCACCATCATTATTCAACCTGTCTCCTTGAACAACCATAAAACAAACGGCTCTCGGAACGAAGTCACGGTCATGTATTAGGGCACTGTGTATTCTAAGTGCTTCATGAACAATGAGATTACCGTATATGGTGGATGTCACTTGTTTATGTGACAAAGTGTGTGAGAACTTGGTATATTGGCAATTCGTCCCTCGCATGTTTGAAGTATGTCATTTATTGGTTGCATTTCGGCCATGACGTCAGCAAGCAAAAACTTTTGGTAGCATTTCGTCACTCCGTTTAATTTCATAAAACGAGCAAAACTTTTAGACACGGCAAACGACGACCACTGTTTTTTTTTTTTTTTTTTTTTTTATACAATTAGCTGACGGAACAAGCAGATGGCCCACCTGATGTTAAGTGGTAACCATCACCTATAACAAAGCACTGCCTCGTAAGTCACGCACGATAGGGACGTGCCCTGCGATGCACTGCCCTGCGTCCATCAACTTGAGGCATACAGATGTTAAGCCTCATGTGCCTGTAATTACACCGGCAACCACACTCTTCAAACCGAAACACAGCAACGCTGCTTGGCGGCAGAAAAAGGCGTGGTGGTAGTACTTCCCCGGACGAGCCCTTCACAAAGAGCTCTACTACTCTTTTATTAATAGCAATCTTTATACAAGCTGTAAAAATACCACTGCTGAAAACTTCAGGGGCTTTTTTTTTTAATACAACTAGTTGACGGAACAAGCAGATGGCCCACCTGATGTTAAGTGGTAACCATCACCTATAACAAAGCATTGCCTCGTAAGTCACGCACGATATGAACGTGCTCTACGATGCACTGCCCTGCGGCCATCAACTTGAGGCATACAGATATTAAGCCTCATGTGCCTGTAATTACACCGGCAACCACACTCTTCAAACCGAAACACAGCGTTGCTGCTTGGCGGCAGAAAAAGGCGTGGTGGTAGTACTTCCCCGGACGAGCCCTCCACAAAGAGCTCTACTAATCTTAGAAAAGTACCCATATGACCTGAACTATAGCTAAGGAATATCTATACAGGGTGTTAAAATACCACTGCTGAAAACTTCAGGGGGCTAAAGTAGGTACTTACCCATCAATATGAATAACTTTTTCTAAGGATCCAACACTGTGAACTCGAAAAAAAAACAGTGTCATGCAAAAGTTCTATACCTACCTTGCTAAAATGTATGAAACAGCTGTTTTTTTTCGCGTTCACAGTGTTGGTTCCTTAGAAAAAGTTATTCATATTGATGGGTACTTTAGCCCCCAAAAGTTTTAAGTTCAAGTATTGGAACATCTTGTATACGTACCAATTTAGTTTTTGTGTAGAAATGATAAACTAGATGTAAAGTTTTGTCATAACCTTGAATGCCTTCTATTATTAATTAAATAGGTATTAATATTTTTAAATTACAATGGAATAGTACAGGTAGTAATAAACGTTACATGACATCAATGCTTACGTCACTCGGGAACACAATGATAACTTAAATCGTTTTTATGCAATTATCTGTTAGATGAATCATTTTCAGAATAACCTAGGTTATCAATGACAGTTATTAAATGATTCACAGATATGTAATTGGTTGAGTAAAGATGACATGTTCTGTTATGACCGAGCGTCGCCTGATGATTTCGGAAGACCAAGACTTCAATAATACATTATATTATTATATTGTAAAAGGATCATACAAAAGAACGGTAGGAACCAAGCCGTAAGTTTGTTGCCTGTTCTTCTAGGCTTTGGTCGCGTGGAACTGGCACCTAGAGTCACCTAGCTTTAAGACGTTTCAAAGTGATCCTTGTGATTTTATTGAATAAATACATTTTGACTTTGACTTTGACAAGAAAGCACCAGTTATATACAGTGTTGCTGTGTTTCGGTTGGAAGGGTGTGGTTGCCGGTGAAATTACAGGCATATGAGGCTTAACCTCTGTATGCTTCAGGGTGATGGACGCAGGGCAGTGTGTCCTAGGCCACGTTTATATCGAGCACGACTGGCGAGGCAATGCTTTGTTATAGGTGATGGTTACCGCTCCATATCAGGTGGACCATCAGCTTGTTACGAAAACATTTTGGGACGATTTGAATTTGCTAGAAGATGATGATGACATCATAAGAATATCAACGTAAAATAACTCAAAATGTATGGGAACTAGTGATCGAAAGGAGCCTCTTGGAGGCGCATTCCCTTTCACCACACTGTTTCGAAGGAAACTAGTGACTCGACAAGAAGACTGGAAACAAGATTACTAATTTGGAAAATCTTTTTTAAGCATGAATTAAATAGATTTTCCCAAAAACATGGGCCATCTTAATTAAAATAAAACAATGATATCTTGGATGTACGCGTAATTACTCTAAACTAAATTCCGTGACTAAGGTTCACACTTTTTTAGCTGAAGCCATGAGTCCTATTACGATCTTTGAAACTTTATTTTACGAAAAACTATGCAAATAGATACAGTCATGAGCATAATAACAAAATGTTTAAGCAAATTTAAGCTAAATTGAGTCTCAAAAATTAACATAAGTTCCAAACCAACCATCTTATAATTACTTCTATCTCCATATTTCCATCTAAAGGTTGACTGGAAGAGATCGCTTTTAGTGATAAGAGCGCCCATTGTAAATATTTATAGCTGTTATTTCTTGTTTCCTATTTTGAGGTGTACAATAAAGAATTTTCATTCATTCATTAATTCATAAATTGTAGTGAATCAGAAATACATACATAGGAACTTAATTGTTTTTTAGCAACTAGAGCATAAACCCCAACTTTTATGTAAGTTTGGATCAAGATGATACTTTTTTTTCTCTTTTCTGAACTTTACTAATGTCATTCTCCATTAAATTGCTTGTGGCGATTTTTCATAACTAAATTCGGTGATATATTTTTGAAAATATAAGAACTAGCAAACAAATTAAACTGGCATAAATTTATCGAGCATATTATTTATTTTATATTTTGTTTCCAACGAATTAAGTACTTATTTGCATCTTTACGTATATAATTTAGCGGTCAAGTTCAAAATACATGACCCGTGTCGAAACTAATTAAATGAATATAATTTTTTTTTGCCATCCGGTGATGTTTCTACGATTTTTTTAATAACTATTTCTAATGATTCAAACAGATGGCCCACCTGATGTTAAGTGGTAACCATCACCTTTAGCGAAGCAAACCAAACCAAGCATTACCTTGTATGTCACGCACGATATGAACGTGCCCTGCGATGCACTGCCCTGCGTCCATCAATTTGAGGCATAGGGATGTTAAGCAAACCGAAACACAGCAACGCTGCTTGGCGGCGGAAATAGGCATGGTGGTAGTAACTTTAATAAACTTTTTCACCTGACTGTACTGTTTCAGCAAAACCCACGCAGAGTTACTGCTAATCAAAACAAAAGACGGTCATGACCTTAGCATCTAAAACCAACAGTTCATGAAAAGTTCAAACATGAAAACTAATCTCTATATTCATCGCTATAAAGATCGTATTTCATTGACGCTGAAAGTTTAGAAGCGTACTTACTCCACTTTGTGTTACCTCGCAAATTGGTTGCATGGTTTGTGCCAAATTCTCAATGGCTCAAAAAACTTAGCACTTGAATGGTTGTGTGCGCGATTGTACTCGTAGTAAACTTGAACTAGATACGTTATGAATGGACTTGCCTTGTTTATTTGTCACGTAACCAGACTTTTTGTATAGATTTGGTTGAATTTCGTCTAGTGTAAAAAACTAACAGCTGGCAACAGATCACGTTTAGATCACAAAATACTGTAAAAAGTACATGAATGCCTTCTGTAATTTCGTACGTGCCTCTGACTACTCTTTTGAATACGTTTTCAAGTTTCTAGATTGATAAATTAAGATTTAACATTTTCATATTGAAGTTTACGACGAGATTACTCGTAGAGTTGCTCTAAGAGGAACAGTGAATTAGAATCTAGTAAGGTATTTCACGAGAGGACTTTGGAAGAAACACAAATTATTGAAAAGTTTACAATGAGATTTCATGATAATTCTACCCATACACAGAATCGGTCATATTTATTCAAAATTCCATGACGTCATCGAGCTAAAGCCTGCTTTGTCACATTTTCTTTACTGCTTTTTTTTCGTGGACAAAAAGACATAAGTATTATATTAGCTTAGTTCCCATATTACAAGCTTGGGCCTAGATAATGCTGTTCTTATTCATTTATTTATTTATTTATAATTTTTAACAGTAAAATAAAAGTCTAGGATTTTTCCTTCAAATATTATGCGTATAATTAAGATGTCCCTTACTAGTTTATTAGTATATTTATATCAGCAGAACTACTTTAAGTAGCGTTTTCCTCAACCATCATTATCGTGACAAGGCGAGGCATTATTTAAATAATTAACTAGTGTTGGTTTCAAGTTCAGATTGATATCGTGGGAATGTACAATAATTGTTATGTAACAATGACTTTGTTTATTTCATGTAGATCTATATACACGGTGTAACTGGAGGGGTGGATCATCGGTGGCAGAGCGATGGGTGACCTCAATGCCTATCGATTTAACCCCTATGTATGTTCAGCGATATTCAGTCGTTCAAAAGTTATTCAGATTTTTATGAAATTTTTGCCAAATTCCGATTTTAGACTTCTTGCCCCAAGTGTAGCCAAACTGTTAGGTTTACGACCGTAATATTTTTTTAGGTTGTAGCTCAAAAGTATGTCTTTCGTCCTACAATATCGTTTTGAGTCGTTATTTGATTAAATTCCAAATAAAAAATAATCTTTACAAGAAAAATCGCAAAAAAATATTTGAACATGATGCCATGATACTAGCCAAATGAAAATTTCAGGGTTACTTTTCCATGAATGGTAGTAGTTTTTAAGGTAGGTTCTAGAAAAAAAAATTAGTATTTTTTTTTCTCTAAGAGCTTTCGAAGTTTGTTGAAAAATTAAAATTGCGATTTTTTTTATAAAGATTATATTTTATTTGGAATTTAATCAAATAACGACTCAAAACGATATTGTAGGACTAAAGACCTACTATTGAGCTACAACCTAAAAAAATATTACGGTCGTAAACCTAACAGTTTGGCTACACTTGGGACAAGAAATCTAAAATCGGAATTTGGCAAAAATTTCATAAAAATCTGAATAACTTTTGAACGACTGAATATCGCTGAACATACATGGGGGTTAAATCGATAGGCATTGAGGTCACCCATCGCTCTGCCACCGATGATCCACCCCTCCAGTTACACCGTGTATATTGAATAATATGAAATAAACAGCTGAATCTAATTAACACTTTTACTGAAGGAAAAATACTAATACATAAAACATGGTGTTATGGTAGTAAAATTATACAAGTTAATTTTGCAAAAATATTAAAAAATACTTTGCCAATGTCAACAACTAACGATCTTAAATTATCGAAAAGAAAACTTTAGATAGCTATGATGATAAAAGTGCGTGGCCCGGTGTCCCGGTCGCTCTGCCCATCGGCAGCTAACATGTCTGCCATGTCTGCACTGTACCTACTATTGTGTTTTATTTTTATTTTTTTCTACATTAATACATTGTATTAGGTATTATAAGTATGAAGAGTAGCGTGTGCTGCCTTATAAATTTGATTATGTTTACCTTTTTCTGTTATGCCTACGCCTCACTAAATTCAATTAGCACCACACTGGAGCTTCAATATTGTATTATATTACATTGTAACAAGGATCATACAAGAGAACGGTAGGAACCAAGCCGTAAGTTTGTTGCCTGTTCTTCTAGGCTTTGGTCGCGTGGAACTGGCACCTAGAGTCACCTAGCTTTATGACGTTTCAAAGTGATCCTTGTGATTTTATTGAATAAATACCTTTTGACTTTGATGCACTGACCTGCATCCATCAACTTTTTTTGCTGATGGAACAAGTAGATGGCCCACCTGATATTAAGTGGTAACCATCACCTATAACAAAGCATTGCCTCGCTAATGACGCAAGATATAAACCTACCCTACGATACCCTGCGTCCATCAACTTGAGATTTACAGATGTAAAGCCTCATGTGCCTGTAATTTCACCGGCAACCGCACTCTTCAAACCGAGACTCAGCAACGCTGCTTGGCGGCAGAAATAGGCATTTTATTTCCTGAAACTAGCCGCTCGCGTCACACTTCGCTTGCGAAACAAAGAGACGCCGTATGGGAATGTCCTTTGCGCATGCGTGAGAAATTAATAGAAGCCTCATTATTTTTATTGTCCGCTGGCATTGAGTAAGGTAAATTGTTACGTGGACTTTACTTGAGATCTCGTAAACCGTGATAAATAAATATGTAATATTCATTATCATTATTATGATTGTTTGCTTAGATTTTTCTCTTCAAAAAATGTACCAAACGCAAAAATTGTGAAAAACATCGTGGCTGTTATTCTAGCAGCGGCGATGGGCTTGCAACCTGTCTTGCAACGTATACAATACGTATAGCTAAATGTGTACAATCTGTGCCTCTGACTACTTCCTTAGACATCCTCAAATAATATTGAGCTTGTACCTACTTGGTACTAAGAGATCTGAGGGGATATCTACCGTGCCTGGGGATCAAAGTCGTTAAGCTGTTTCTATTTTACAATATTCATTTACATAAGAAAATTGACAAGAATTTCAAAAAATAATTAAAGATTTTCCAAATCTCTGGCTTTTTCACGCGGAAAAAAAAACCATTCAGTATTATTAAAACTTATTTTTCAAAGTCAGTTAAAAGTAACCTTGATAGACAACACGGACAATTTTTTTTGTAAATAACAATTGAGTAATTTTTTGGTTATTGGTACATAAACTTCCTAGAACGTGATTTTCAGCGCCATCACGTACCTAATATTTGAATATTTTTTATTGACATTATTTCGCATTTTTTTACCTTGCATTGATTGTCTATTATTTTAAATCATACAAATCCAGAAATTTTCATTTCAGACGTGACAGGCTGCAAGTCTATTGCCACTGCTAAATACTAACGGGTCATTTTAAGTCTTCAAGACTAACAATGATTTTTCAAATGCGCCTCTTGTGCTCATAATTTTTTGAATAGAAATATTGAGATGGAAGGATCTATTATGAAATTCGCGACAGTTTTGCAACAAGCGTAAATTGCGCAAACACTTTTGTCAAACGTCACTTTTTGTCTGAAAACATGGCATTTGACAGAAATGATCGTCAGAAACGATCGATCGTAGAGGTCGGATAACCATCAGAACGAAAAGTCGCACTCACTAAGCTCTAAAAGAATAATATACAAAAAAAAATCAATATTATAGGATTTGCAATATTCGTTGCTCTTATAAACAAAAGGTTTTTGTGCGGAAGCAACATTTTCACCCCTTATTACGGGACACTGTCGTACTTGAGACAAGATTTGAAACAACACCCGAATCTCCGATCGTTCTTGAGAGTAAATCATAAAGAACACCCGAATCTCGAGCAATAACGGCCGGATAATAAATAAATACTTAGTATTTCTGCAACGACGTCCATTGAAACTAAAATGGTCACAAACCGATTTAAATAACAAACCATAACTTATCCTCGATATAATGGTCCATACAGTCCACAATGACCTTCAAGAGACGAATTATCTCATTGTCTCTATACCTTTTAGGTCAAGAATCAAGTATTTATAGTTAAAGAACGTATTTTTATATAACAGTACCATGAAGACTGATAAACGAAATTTCGTATTGTTTTCAACGACGAGCAACCATTTGTTTAAAAAAAAAATGATTTTATTTGTTTAAATTAAATTTGTTGATGGAACAAGCAGATAGCCTTCCTGAT
Source organism: Chloroclysta siterata (assembly GCA_932294275.1). Lineage (NCBI taxonomy): Eukaryota > Metazoa > Arthropoda > Insecta > Lepidoptera > Geometridae > Chloroclysta > Chloroclysta siterata. Next base: position 10,020,742 of record OW028595.1, read on the forward strand.
GTTAAATGGTAACCATCAACTATAACTAAATGACTCGCAAGTCATGCACGATAGGAACGTGCCCTACGATGCACACTGTTCTCATGTGCCTTTAATTTCACCTATAATATTTTATAACACCTACACAGAGAACAAACATCACACAAATGTTTGTCCTCGGCAGGAATCGAGCCCACAACGATCTGCTGAAGGCAGAGCTACTACCAACTGCGCTGGGAGGGCTGTCATCAACAGGCGACCCTGATTAGTCAGTGTTTGGTCTGGCCCCATTGTTGTACAACCAGTTGTGTCACAATAGTCCGGATGACACACTGAAATCAATTAGGAACTTATGTTTTAGACGCGGTCAGTTTTGTAAGTGGGACATGGGCGCGGACCACCTACAAAGTGGCCGTAGCACATTTAGTATTACATATGAAATGTACTTTGTTTTGGGGGAAATTCCTATTTGACGCAAGGCAGTGCATCGCATCGCTTGTTGTGAGATGGTAACCACTTAACATCAGGTGGGCCATCTGCTTGTTCCATCTGAAGGTTGTATGAAAAAAAAAAAATATAAAAAAAAAAAAAAAAAAAAAAAATTTAATTTAAATATAAAATTTATATAAATATATATCAAGGTATAGAATATACGCAAGAATTTATTATTAACCTCGTTATTAACGAGGTTAATAGAACTGAAATTCTTGCGTATATTGCTCTTAGATTCAGAACTAGCTATTATGAGTAAAGTGTGGCATAAAATTAACCAGATTATGGATAAAATATCATAATTTTTCATTAAAATAAGACAAAATCAACGAGACCGTAGCGGTTCTCGTAGCACGTCGTAGCTTGTCTGACTCAATTAAGTGAAATTACCTATAATCAAACTTCTTCTTCTTCTTTTAGTCAAACTATGACAGCCTAAAATTCTGGCCTGTCACTTTTAAATGCAGTTCACTGTTAAGGCGTTGGCCAAACAGAAATAAAACATAAAATCACGTTTTCAGGTACGAGAACTTGTTAATAATTAGTGAAAAGCTATTATTAGGAAAACTGCGATAATATATAAATGGGCCACTGAAAAGACTTTAACGCGCTAGCCTGCTAATTGTCAAGCATAAGTATTTTTTATGATTCAATAGCGATATAATCAATATAATCAAAATATAATCCTTTGGATATAATCTCACCTGATGGTAAGCGAAGATGAAGGTTCAGTCTTGCCTTAAAGAGTCGAAGAGTGAAGTAGTGGTCAGGAAAACAGACGACGACAATGAGTTCCACTCCTTGGTGAAGTTAGAGGCAAATCGCTTAGTGTTTTTTAAGATTATTGAGGTGAAAACCGATTATCCCTCTTTTGCTAACAGAAACCTTTTTTTTTATAGAACTAGCTGCTGGAACAAGTGGCCCACCTGATGGTAAGTGGTAACCATCACCTATAACAAAGTATTGCCTAGTAAGTCTCGCACGATAGAAACGTACCCTACGATGCATTACCCTGCGTCCATCCACCTGAGGCATACAGATGTTAAGCCTCATGTGCCTGTAATTACACCGTCAGATATGTCACCGTTTGCGGCAGAAAAAGGCGTGGTGGTAGTACTTCCCCGGACGAGCCCTTCACAAAGAGCTTACTACTCTTAAAGCTTAAACTTATACTTGCGAGGCAATGCTTGGTTATAGGTAGACGCAGGTCAGTGCGTCGTTGGGTAGGCCTATAATTTCACCGGCAACCACACTCTCTTATGAGTGAGGCCTTCATGCGGCCTTGAGTCTTCATCATCAGGGTAAGCCACTGGCAATACCTACTAATTGTGGTTCCGTCTTTTTATCGCTGATGATAAATACAGCAATGAGTTTGCTTTTTGCGTTTCTTGTTTGGTAATAAGGTCTACGCGTCGAGATCCCAATCTCATTTAATTAATTTGGTTTCGACGTACGTCAAATCGTGAGAAACTATTCAAATATCTACTTAAGGGCGTCATACACGACGATATAGTAGTCTTGTATTTATCTTCAATCTGCCACATAATAATTCTACTAATATTATTGAGTAGAATATAATAGACACAGCACACATAAAGTATAAGGACATTTACAATAAGTTTTCTGCAAAAAAAAAACCCCGATTTCAATGGTTTTCTCATGGATGCCATTGTCAGAATTGAACCAAGTTGAAATGGAACTACACGGTAAGCACCAGTTATCAAATAAAAAAAGAATAATCAAAATCGGTTCACCCAGTCAAAAGTACTGAGTTTAAAAACATTTAAACTAGTAGTTCGCCCCGAACTGAGATCTCGTGATGCGATCCGACGAACGCATCACTTTGAGTAGGTGGTAGTCAGAGGCAAGTCCAATCATTATGATTGGACTTTTTTCTGACTACCGCCTACTAACTTAGTATGGTAACCAAGTTTCAACTCTATTGGCCTATTTATTGAAGAGTTCCGTTGAACAGACCTTGGCTCCATCATCAGACCAGGTGTCTATTACCATTTTATGAGAACTGAGTACCTTCTTAATATATTTCAAGAAAAAAAAATAAGAAAAAGCAAACTAACTGGGCGACCAGTAGAAAAACCTTGATGTCAACGAAATTCCTAGAGATGGGAGCTCTTGGATCGTTGGTTATGTTAATTTAACTTTTTTGTTGTATCTCAAAAACCAAGCGTCCCAGAAAAAAAGTAAAAATTGTTTTGGAATGTCCAAACAAAGCCCTTTCATATGACATATAACTTGATTTTTTTATGTAACTTTTTTTATTTTTGCCCTCTTAAAAAACCCCATATCTTAGTAACCCTTCATCCGATTTTACTCAAATACTTACCAGTAAATTTCTCAAGTACAATCTATCGACTTATCAAATTTCATGCAGATCGGATCAACGGTTCGAAAGTTATGGCCAGACAAACATACATACATACATACATACATAAAATGCCAAATCGCCCAAGTTGAAACTAAGATCTTCGGTCGCTTCGCTCACTCGATCAAAAAACAGTCTAATTGAGAACCTCCTCCTTTTTTGAAATCGGTTAAAAATATATATGTTTAAGTTATGATTTTTGCATGTTTGTGGCTCAATCACCTTGCTACTACCTAAAGAACAGCAGTACTAGTTATTTGTTGAATAAACAAGCATCTGATTTGAATAAAATCTAACCACTTTTCTGTCATCTTGCCAAAGAAGTTCTATTTTTAAAACATCGATTTTCCAACAGCGAATCTGACGTCAATCGTTTGTTTTAATAACAAGCTACGATCAATTTTACTCTTACTGCTACCTACTGCTGCTTGTTTTTAGGCAATCTGCGAGTTTAGTAGCGCGTCTTACAAGAGACCTACGTCGGTGTCCGCTGATGGTACATTCAGTAGCTTTTTACATATTTGCCGCCAGTAGGCTATTCATGCCGCCCCCCTACTGACCTGTACAATTCGAGGGTATCGAATTGTACAGGTCAGTAGTTTACAATCATATTTATTTAAAAAAAATTGTCAACGTTAATGCAACTTTATGATTTGTGCACTATGGTCTTCATTGTATCAGCTTTTTCCCGTTATTAGTATGATTGTGTTGTGAACAAGGGAATCGATGGGTCAGTTCCTTTTCCAAGAGCTCAATCTTCTAAGTAAAAAGTACACGATAGAGCTTTTCTTGTCTTAGAAATTTACCCAAAAAGAAGATATGTAGATATACGTATAAGAAAAAAATATAATTGCTGACCCTAAAATATGCTGCCCTAGGCTCCAGCAGCCTACTCAGCCTACTGGTAAATCCGCCACTGGGTATGGTATTGTATTGGATTGGGACTCCTGTATCCGCATTTAGACTCCAAAGTGGTCCATTATGCGTGAGGGGTGATCTGGTCACACTTGTAGCCAGCCTAGCTCCTCCCAAAAGCGCAGAAGCTTCCCAGTGGCTTCACAGGCTTGGAGGAGTGATCTGGGGTTTCCTAGGATTTCTTGTCGTTGAGAAGCTACGCTCTAGCATTCCAGGACTACGTGGGCAGCTGATTCTTCTTCGGACAGGCAGCCTCTGCAGAGTGGACTGCCTGGTTTGTTAAGTGGACAGTGACCTGTTAGGGTCCCAACGATGGTCCCGCCACTGGGTACATTCTATACCTTTCTAAACGATAATACCTATACAACGCTGGTTACTTTTTCATCGTTTGCACCCACATTCATAACACGAGCTAGTCGCCCCGACATCACGCCACGTGAGATATCTCACCGAACAATGCGTGGCTCTCTTTAACCGCGTAAAAACCAACGCATCGGTGTGTGGAAACATTATTGAAATCTCCCATACATTGTTCTGTGGGAAAAGTTTACCCGGAAACTTTCTGATTTCGAACTGTACAGTTTCGATAAGCTAAGTTTGATATAAGAGATTTATTGAGAGATAGTTAATTTTGTTATGATATTTACGCCTTTAAAAGAAGATGGTGGGAGGAGGCTTGGGAAATATAAAATTGGAAAACTTTGGGAGAGACTTTTTTCGCAAAAAAAATAAATGACATTTTATTTAAGGTTGTCTAGTCAAAGATGTTAAAAACTACTAAAGTCTTTATGGAAATATTACGCTGGTTTTGCAAACTTTAATTCAATCGAGTAAAACACGTTGATGTCCAGCAATAGACTTTTTCAGGATGACAATGATGAATGCAAATCCAAATCAAAACCTCAAACAAATACGTTACGAAACGGTCACCCATCAAAATGTATGGGTTTGAATGACCAAACAAGCAACTCAACGGCAACTTATTTTTCGGAATGTAAATCAACTATTCTCCAAATAACCTAACGAAACAAACGAAATTTTCTTAAAACCAGAGGTATTTTTGAAATTTTGTTATGTCGCAGACAACCACCAAACACTTCTTGTACGCACGTTCCAACAATTTTGGAAAATATAGTATAATATCAATTAACCAAGTCACGGAGATTTACAAAAGTTCATTATCATTTTGATCCAAACGAGTTTTTCTACCAAAACGTTTTAGCAAACTTCTAGTTAGGAAAGCTTGTTTGACGGTTTTATTTATTGATGTTAGCAATCTACGAGCGAACCCGAGCTGCTAATTTTAAATATTTTCTCAAAGCCGGAGGTATCATTGGAGCTTTGTTAATGAAAACTATGTTCCCAGCCTCACTGGCGACACGTCATTTCATACTCCACTCCACAGGTACCTACATTGTTTATTTGATAACAATCTCAAATTGTCCATGCATTTGCGTTTAATGACCATAATATATACAACTACATGCATAAAAAATATACCTAGCATGGTGAGATAATGACTTTGACGTGTCGTTTCTATTTAAGAAAATATATGTAAGAACTACTTACTACTTAGCACCGGTGGTCTAGTGGAAGTGACCTCGATATCTGATCATCAGATCATGGGTTCAGATCCGGTCGTACCAATGAATATGATATGTATATAATAAGCTTCCAGAAAGTGCCACTGGGCTTCCTATTAGAAAATTTAAGTCATACATTAAGAATAATCTAATAAGTAAAGCTTATTATACTTTAGATAGCTATATTGATGATAAAAGTGCGTGGCCCGATGTCCCGGTCGCTCTGCCCATCGGCAGCTAACATGTCTGCAATGACTGTACTGTACCTACTATTGTGTGTTTTATTTTTCTCTGATTTAATAGATTGTATTTAATTTTATGCATTAGGTATTATTAGTTTGAAGCGTAGCGTGTGCTGTCTTATAAATTTGATTATGTTTACCTTTTTCTGCATGCCTACACCTCACTTAACTTCAATAATATATTATATTACATTGTAAAAGGATCATACAAAAGAACGGTAGGAACCAAGCCGTAAGTTTGTTGCCTGTTCTTCTAGGCTTTGGTCGCGTGGAACTGGCACCTAGAGTCACCTAGCTTTAAGACGTTTCAAAGTGATCCTTGTGATTTTATTGAATAAATACCTATTGACTTTGACTTTGACTTTGACTATATGTATGTACGCAATGCTTTTAAACGGCGAAGGAAAACCACGTCCAATACAAACTATTCTAGCATCAGTGACAGGCGTGCAACTATTCACGTACGGAATACCAATTAATGCAAATTTGTGGTTATTTGCTAAATGTATTATTTGGAATTGCCTCTAAAATGTTGAGTTAGTACATCTGAGGGGATATCTCCATGCCTGTGGATGAAAGTCGTAAGCTTTTATAACCTACTCTTTCGACATATTTTAGTACCAAGTACAAATTCAAGTTTCTTTGAGTGTTTCTAAGGGTGTTGTCAGAGGTAGGTACGTCTTAATGTTTGGCACATACCTGTATTTTGCATGGGCTTTTTTGCATTATTTTTTTATTTAAATTTAGAAGTAAAATACTTACAGCAGCATGTTGTGTCGCATCGTTGACGTTCGTCTCAAAGTTCCACTGCGCAGCAACATTGTTGGTACACTCCTTAGAAGCCTGCTCCTCCGCACTGTGCAGAAAGTCTCTTATCTGCTGCAAATTCACTTGATTGAACCGATTATCGATATTATTATTATCGACACCCCGATTGTTGAAGTCGTACGGATTTGATCCCACGTAATTCGGATCATTCCGGACGAAGTTAGGATCGTTTCGTCTGAAATTCGGATCGCTGTTCACATCGATTCGATCATCCCGATTTGTATTATCGTACGGACGTAGGGTCGAGCTGGGATTCCGGCCATTTCCGTAGTCTAAGCTAGGGTATCCATTGTTATTTATGTCAGGGTTTATCCGACTGTACGGAGTCGAAGAGGGGAAGGTATTAGGGCTTGTGTTAGGCCGCGCGGTACTATATTGATTATTAAAGTTATTGGGCCCCGCGCTGCTGTACTGGTTCACATCGTATTGGTTTCCGGGGGAGTTGATAGGAGTTTGAGTACTGGATACAAATCCGAATCCGTTTCTCTGCGTGCTCGAAATTGGGGGTAGATCGAGCTGCGGCGAAGCTTTAGTGAGAGCGATGAATGCCAGTATAAGTTGCGATGTTACAACTATGGCGTCTCTTCCTGCGGGAGAGGCCATGATAACTCGGCCGGTTTTATTTTAAACAAGCAACCAGTGAAGCGTGGTGCTGGTATGGTTTCGCGTTGACGACTGTTGATTACCTCTGAACTCGGGCCGTGTGAAGCGGCTTTGTCTTGTGGTACCTCGTCCTACCAGGGTCACTGTAGACGTTTGGTATCAAGTTCAGAATTTCAGACTGAAGTGGTGAATTGCATTGACCTTTGCATGACCTTGTTTTGCTATCTAAAGATTTGAGGATATACTGCCGTGGGGATCACTTCAGATACATTAGTATTCTATCAGTTATCTAGTGCCCAAAGTAGAAGCGTTGTTTAATTTTTGGGAAAAATCTGTGCCGGCAAGATTTTTTTATTGAAGTCTTTCGTTGAGTTGAGCAATTTCCTTATTACTTTACGAGTAGGAAGAATAGAAATTAAAAAAAAACATACAACTTTCAGTTGTAAGGTTCAAAAGCGTGTTAATTATTGTTCTGTCTATTAAAATTGTTTGCTAGATTTCCGCAAAGTCGCGCCTAAATCAATTTACTAACGCGGACATCAACTATATTTACATTATTATTGATACATATAACTGATACATAGACTGTTATAATTTTATTATATAAATACATAGATAGATAACACTTTATTGTACACAAGGATACATCATAAAGCTAGACGTCAATTAATAAAGTACAATGGGCGGCCTTATCAATGAAAGCGATTTCTTTAGGGCAACCATATATGTATCTAGTGTAATAAGTAACGTACTACAAAAATCCCGCTTCATCTGGAGTGCAAATTATTAGAAATATTGAACTAATGAGCGCTAATTAATATTTTTCAAGGACTGCGCGTCAGCCTGCCAAATTATGTCTAGGACCGTTTTTTTTGGTATACCTCTAATTGGCGATTTGGTTGTCGAGATTTTGCGATGACGTTCACGTTGGTAACAATTCGTAAGTACTCATACTACTATTGTTTACCTGAAAGTCTCTCTTGTCATGTCACTAGTTTCATTCGAAACAGTGTGGTGGAAAGGATTTTAAGTGCGCCTCAAGCACATAACACACTCCTTTCGAACACTTGACACATGTAATAGAACTTTTTAGGTTCTACGACATGCCGGTTCCCTCACGATGTTTTTCCTCCACCGTTTTAGAGTACTGGCATTGTGCACATACATTTTTGAAAAGAAAAAATCATTGGTGCACGACAGATTCCGAACCCACGACACTAGACCACCAGTGATCTCGTTACCACCAGTGCACCAGTGTGATGTTAAGTGCTAACCATTACCTACTTTTAACAAACCTGCTTCTCAATAAGTGTCTATATTAATAATGATGAAGTGTAATACGTGTCTAGAATCTATCCAATCGAATTACATCGCGATTCTTGTTAGGATTCTCACATACATAACTAACACATACAAAACAGTTGTGTAACTGTTACACTCAATTATGTAACATCCTGTAGAGTATTTACATCGGTTGACAATTAGTGCTAAGTTAAAGCAACCAAAATAAGTTTTTTTCTCATTTTGAACCTGGTACATTGCATCAGTGCCTACCTACTAATTGTTTTAAGAAAAGAGTTGGTTCTTTTTTTTTAATACTTTTCGAGATGAGAAGATAGACTGTAGGTAATTTTTATAGACTAGGATAAAATATAATTACTGTACACCATTAAAAAAAATACCTCCTTTTTAAAAAATAGAGGTATAATGGCGGTCTTATCGCGGTAAAATCGATCTCTTCCAGACAACTTTTGGATGTACAGAAACATATTTCCTAAGTGAGTGAAACTAATTTTATTGTAATATTTTGCGTCTCGTAAGATGAGCATTGAACAATTCCGAATATACTGCTCGTAAGCTGACAAAGCCAAAGTATAACGTCGGCAACGTAAGCTTCTGTGCTTATTACTACCAATTAGTTTTTTTTATACATCGAGCTGATGGAACAAGCAGATGGCCTACCTGATGTTAAGTGGTAACCATCACCTATAACAAAGCATTGCCTCGTAAGTCACGCACGATAGGAACGTGCCCTACGATGCACTGCCCTGCGTCCATCAACTTGAGGCATACAGATGTGAATAGTGGTAGAATCAGAAATAAGGAAATCCGTAAAAAAACCAAAGTAACCGATAAAGCTCATAGAATTAGCACGCTGAAGTGGCCATGACAGCTCATATAGCTCGAAGCTAATCACCGCTGCTGGGGAATAAAGGCTTAAAGGCGAGGCGTAGTCACCGTTTAGATGTACGCCCTGTGGATGCCAAATGGACCCACGACATTGTGAATGTGTTGGGAATACCCATGTCCAGCAGTGAACTTCCACCGGCTGATGATAATAAAAAAAATATAAAAAATGGTGGACTTTCGACACAGCCTCAAGTTTATTGACGCAGGGCAGTGCATCATAGGGCACGTTCCTATCGTGCGTGACTTACGAGGCAATGCTTTGTTATAGGTGATGGTTACCACTTAACATCAGGTGGGCCATCTGCTTGTTCCATCAGCTAATTATATAAAAAAATAACAGCATTATCTAGCCCCAAACTAAGCCAAAGCTTGTAATATGGGAACCAGATAGCTGATATAATACATTATATACTTTTTTTTTCTAAATACGTTACTTATAATATTATATAACACCCAGACAGAGAACAAACATCAACGTTCATTACACAAATGTTTGTTCTCGGTGGGGATCGAACCCACGGCCTGCGGCGCAGAAGGCAGAGCTACTACCAACTGATCTGTGAAGGATGTCTATGATAGTAATATTAAGACAACTACAACATCCTAACGCTCTTTTAAGGATTTATACGGTGTTCTCTAGGTTATATCTCTTTATTACTATTACAACAGCCATTAAATTACGAATGAGTGAACTATTAACATTCTACAAAAGGTGTGGAAGAAAGCGATAACGAAGCGAAAGCGCGCCGATAAGACGTAACCGAGGCGAGGCGAGGAAGTGGCGACCTGCTATTGTGTTATGGTCTCCTGGTACCCTTAGATTATGTGCAAGTTCTCTGTTATTTATAACGTTATGTAAGGTTATATCAGGTAGTGCGTTTAGTCTAGATCAGTACCTTTTTTTTATACAACTTGCTGATGGAACAAGCAGATGGCCCACCTGATGTTAAGTGGTAACCATCACCTATAACAAAGCATTGCCTCGTAAGTCACGCACGATAGGAACTTGCCCCACGATGCACTGCCCTGCGTCCATCAACTTGAAGCATACAGATATTAAGCCTCATGTGCCTGTAATTACACCGGCAACCATGCACACTTTTCAAACCGAAACACAGCAACGCTGCTTGGCGGCAGAAAAAGGCATGGTGGTAGTACATTAAATAAGAAGTTGAAGTAAAAGTTTAATTGAATCACAAGGATCACTTTGAAACATGTTAAGTCTAGGTGAATCTAAATCTAGGTGCCAGTTCCACGTGACCAAGCCTCGAATATCTCAGCAATGTGAGTTGAGTGTTTTCTGTCAAACGTTCTGCGAATATGTTTTGTATGGAGACATGAGTTCTTAGCACGTTCTTATAGCTCAATTACAAACCCGCTGAAAATAGGCAGAAAAAAACGATACACAAACTCTGAATTCAGGTACGGGTATAAGTATTTATTTATAAGACAGTATAACATCATACCAAAAGAACGGTAGGAACCAAGCCGTAAGTTTGTTGCCTGTTCTTCTAGGCTTTGGTCGCGTGGAACTTCTAGCTTCTAGCTTAAAGACGTTTCAAAGTGATCCTTGTGATTTTATTTAATAAATTCCTTTTGACTTTGTCTTTGACTTTGACTTTGACATATTAACAGGTTTTTTATAACCCTAAGGCGATGGTATACATAAGTAGTTTTATTATACAATAGGATAATCAGGTACTTAATCATTTAGTTTCAATTACTACCTGTGCAATTTGTAGGAGTTTCGGCAGGTTATTGAAAAAATATCTACGCTGCTCGCAGACAATATATGAAGTAGTTAGATAGCGAGTAACCTGGGGCAAACTTAAGTAGGTTGGTCCTACAGTAGGGGTAGTTGAGTGCATAAGTTCAGTTTTCACTGGGGTTTTTACTGCCCATATGCTTTTTGAATATTATAATATTTGAATAGGTATCTGTATGCCTCAAGGTAATAGATGCAGGGCAGGGCATTGTAGGGTACGTTCCTATCGTGCGTGACTTATGAGGCAATGCTTGGTGATAGTTACCACTTAATATAAGGTGGGCCATCAGCTCGTTCCATCAGCTAGTTGTATAAAAAAAATAGGCACAGAAGAATCAAGTAACGAGAACTAGTAGCCAGAAAGTAATATTCTCCTATCTGTGGTACCTGATACCACAGATAGGAGAATATTACTTTCTGGTTTTGGTGTAAGTTGGGTTAAGAATGGCTAAGATTACTGAAGAATGCCAGTTATGTTATTCATAGGAAAAACCCCAACATGTATATAGAGTTGAGCTACTCTATATCCTAAGTTTTACCACATTGAAAAATGATTATCCTATCTCTTGTTTTTTTTCCTGAGGTCCCACTGAGATGTTAAGTGGTAACCATCACCTATAACAAAGCATTGCCTCGTAAGTCACGATAGAAACGTGCCCTACGTTGCACTTCCCTGCGTCCATCAACTTGAGGCATACAGATGTCAAGCCTCATGAGCCTGTAATTACACCGGCAACCACACTCTTCAAACCGAAACACAGCAACGCTGCTTGAAGATTAGGCAGAAAAAGTGGTGGTCTACTATAAATCTCACCCCCATAACTCAATTGGTATTTATGTGGGGAATGTTCATCAATAAGAAAGGCTCGTCCGTGGAAGTACTACCACCATGCCTTTTCTGCCGCCAAGCAGCGTTGCTGTATTTCGGTTTAAAGAGTGTGGTTGCCGGTAAAATTACAGGCACATGAGGCCTAACATCTGTATGTCTCAAGTAGATGGGCAGTGCATCGTCGGGCACGTTCCCATCGTTTGTGCATGACCGACAAGGCAATGCTTTTTTATAGGTGATGGTTACCACTTAACATCAGATGGACACTATGTATTCAAATCAAATCAAATCAAATAACTTTTATTTCAGCATTCACACATGAAGTATTGCAGCCATAAATACTTAAAACTAGGTAGGTACATTATTAATAATTAAGACATAAAAACTAAGCACACAAACTAAGAGCGCACCACAGTGTGCACCAGTGTCCAGTGCTTCATGAACACTGTGTCGACGTCCAGTCTGTCCGCTATCAATCGGAGGTAGCTGTTGGTGCTGCCGCGCACCCTGTGCAACAGGGATGCTGTTCTGTTGCGGATGATTGCGTAGAAGTCGTCTACGCGTGCATCCGCAAACATCCCCGATGCACTACAGAAACGTGGCAGCCCCAACAGTATCCTGAAGCCATTGTTATACTGGACGCGCAGGGCACTCCAGCAGCGCTGTGTATAATTGACCCATAGACTGCAGGTATAAAATGACTGGCAGTACGCCATAAACAGACTCGTTTTAACGGCCGTACTGCATCTCGCAAATCTACGGGCCAACATATTAGCTCTGACCGACAATGCCCTGCGCTCCCTTTCTACATCTATATCATCTGCGAGAGTCTCGGTGACCCAGACTCATATTGGTATACCGGTATTGAATCATAAAATACTTAGTCATAAGTCCTGACAATGTTAAATCTACATACATTCATAATAATGCAATAAATATACTGAATACCGAATCAGCGCTACCACACGACCAGCCCTTCTCACTCTGTGTACCACGCGATGGTCGTTAACGCCGCACGTACGTTCAAACTATAGTTCAACTATAAAAGAGTGAATAATTTTAAACAACAAGCATCAAGATGTAAATTTTTCAAAATACGTCACTTATGCAATATTTGTAACAATTTGTGCAAGTAGCCCTTATTAATGGTAATGTGGTATGAACATCTCCATATACATACATACACGCAATTTTCCTATTGTGCCATATTAACCGTGGGAATCAGCTGGTACTTGAGGTACGCTTATTTTACATATTACTAAACTGCATGGCTCTCTGCATGTTAAGTTTGCATTTACATACTACATCTTGGCCATAAGGAAAATGGTTGGACTTGTGTTCTATATAAAAATAAATTAAAAAAGCCTTTTTATTCCTAACTAAACTTATGTACAATAATTTAAAAAAACCTAAAAAATAATTAAAATTAGGTTACTTAAAATTACCTAAAATACCTAAAATTAGAGCATACATACATAATTACGGCATAGAGCCAGTTCGCGGTTTTTGCTCCACTTTTCACCTCGTCTGCCCATCTGGCGTTTGGTCTACCTGTCCTCCTTTTTCCTGTAGGACCTGTAGGACCTTTCCACTTGTGTTCTACATAATAGGAATTATTTGTTATCCATTCTTTTGATTGTCATCATAAAAATACGGGGTGTTTTTTTCACATTGGAGTTGATTCGATTCCCAGACGAAGCAAGTAATAGCAAAATATCCTATCTACAATATTTAAGGTACTTTCCCTTCATGTCGCATAATCTTGGGACGCCCTGTATATTTAGATAGATTTTTTTTTTTTTTTTTTTTTTTTTTTTACTAAATTAGTTTAGCGCATGACATGCGGTACCCTAATATCATTACGATCTAGCCAGGTAGGCTAATGAGTAATTTTGTTTTGACTTAATTTTATACAAATAATATTAATAAGAATGTGTCCATTGGCACTTTTCTTACAGTCTCTACTTAAGGCGACACTTTGTTCTTGTGTTCATAAGAAGTAGCACTATCACTACACAATATTAGGTTTATCACTGCACTAACTCAAAAGGTTTGGTTCTTTTGAGTCTTCTCACTTTGTCTGTGTTGTCGAGGAGCTGGATGGCCTCGACGTTCACGTGGTGAAGAAGTCTTTTTTGGTGAGCTTCTGCGTATTTCTTAATTAATTTATCAACGAACTCAATCTGGAGGTCCCGGTGTAGGTCATCGTTTCTCACGTACCAAGGTGCATTGACAATACCTCTTAGTACTTTATTTTGAAATCGCTGTATTATTTGGATGTTGCTTTTAAAGGTACAGCCCCATAGCTGTATACCATACGTCCATACTGGCATCAGGACTTGTTTGTACAACAAAAGCTTGTTATGCACTGACAGAGCGGATTGCCTTCCAAGCAGCCAGTACATCCTTTTGTAGCGTAGTTCTAACTCTTCTTTTTTCTTCTTGACATGTGCTTTCCAGCGCAGCTTCGCGTCAAGCGTCATACCTAGGTATTTTGCTGTGTTCTCGTATGGTATGATTTTATTGTTAATGAATACCGCACAGTACTGTTCTTTCTTGTTACTAAAGTTGATATGAACCGACTTGGATTCATTAAGCTTTATTCGCCATTTTATCGTCCAATCATGGATTTCATTTACAGCTGCTTGTACCTTTTCAGCGGCTTCTGCATGAGTGCTTCCGACAGCCATTATAGCAGTGTCATCAGCGAAGGTTGCAATGGTGTTATTTGGTAGCTCGGGGATGTCACTTGTGTAAAGAAGATACAGGACCGGGCCTAGTACGCTTCCTTGTGGCACCCCAGCTTTAATTTTTTTAAGTTCGGAGTAAGCATCTTCTTGCCTTATTCTAAAAACTCTATTGGATAAGTAAGATTCTATTAAATCTACGAATTCTGAAGGTAGTACTCTCCTCAGTTTCAGTAATAGCCCTTCATGCCATACCTTGTCAAATGCTTGAGCTACATCTAAAAAGACAGTAGAGCAGACTTTTTTTTCTTCGAGTGTTTTCTCAATGACATCTGTAATTCTGTGAACTTGATCAATTGTGGAATGCTGTTCTCGGAATCCAAATTGGTGATCTGGTATGATGTCTTTACTATCTATAAGTGGCTTAAGTCTTTTAAGAAACAACTTTTCAAATAGTTTTGATAACATAGGTAGCAGGGAAATCGGTCTGTAAGATGAGGTCTCATGTGGCGGTTTTCCTGGCTTGGCTATCATGATAACTTCGGCAACTTTCCATAAATCTGGTACACACTTTAGTCGGAGTGCTGCATTAATAAGGGTTGTCAGTTTGACTAGTGCTTTTCTTGGAAGGTTATGTAGTATTACTCCCGTTATGAGGTCAAACCCAGGAGATTTTTTTGGGTTTATGTGATTTTTTATTTCACTCCAGACTTCTCTGGGTGATACCAGCTTTATGGTTAGTGTGTCGTTACAAACTTTGTTTATCGTTGATATATCGTTGGTTTGGGCTTCGTTAGGTTTAAATATTTCTTCCAGATGTTCTGCAAATCTTTTTGCTTTTTGTTCGTTGCTAACGGCCCACTTTCCAGGTCCTATATTAATTGGAGGAATAAGGGTAACGGGTCGTTTCATATTTTTTGTTGCCTTCCAGAGTGAGTAGTTTGTACTGCGGTCACTGGTGAGGTTTTGAAGATAACTTTCAGTTGACGCATCGTTAAAGAGATTAATTTTTCTTTTTAACTGTTTTGTGAGATTATTCAACTTATTTTTGTCTTGAGGAAATCTAGTTTGGTGCCAAACTTTTCTCTGTTTCCTTTTTTCGTTTATAAGTTGTAAAATATCATACGGGTAGTTGTTACTGGTGGCCCTTTTCTTGTTTACTGGTGTATTGTTCCAGGCAACTTGTTGTATAAGTTTTGTAAAATTGTCTACTTCTAGGTTAAGTTGCTCTGGTGTTTTTAGTGGAATCTTAAGATTTATATTATAATCTAGTTCTATCTTAAAACTCTCCCAATCAGTATACTTATTTACTAGGGTCAGAGTATTTTGCACTTGTAAAATTTGTTCACTTATTTCTAGATATATTGGAGAATGGTCAGAGTTCAGATCATAACTCTGTTTTATTTTTAAATAGTTACGAGATAGGTTTTTATAGATAAAAAAGTCTATCAAGTCTGGAATTTTGTTCGGATCAGTTGGCCAGTATGTCGGCGAGCCAGTAGATATGACGTCTCCAGTTATCTGATTTATGGCTTTCATCAAATTATTCCCCTTTGTATTCGTTAGTCTGGAACCCCAATACGTGTTCTTGGCATTAAAGTCACCACCTAAAACGAATCTTTCGCCAAGCGTTTGAAAAAATCTTGAATATTTATCTACATCTATTGTATGTCGCGGTGGGCAGTATATGGCTGCTACCGTTAGAGAATATCGCTTTGTATTGACACAGACAGCTACAGACTGGATATCTGGCTCTTCATATTTACTCACTTCATAGTGTTTGATGTTTTCTTTTACTATAACAGCACTACCTCCTCTTCCTTTGTTAGCAGGATGTAGAGCATGATAGACTTTATAGCCATTAAATGTAATATGTGATTGTTTATTGAAATGTGTCTCCGATACGAGACACAAATCTATATTTTCTATATCAAGGACTACCTGCAGTTCGTTTTGATGATTAAGTAGCCCATTGCAGTTCCAAGCCATGATTTTTAGCGTATAAATCATTGTTTGCTCTTAGGAGCAGCAAGTTTGGTGCTGTTTTCTATTTTCCTCAATCGCTCATCAAAAGATGTCATAAATTTCAGAATTTCATCTAATTTGTTATTGTTGCTTGGCTCATTGCGTTGCATAGCTAGTGTGTTTTTAGCAGTTGCTTGGGCGTATGATACAGATTTATGAGTAGTGTTGGCCGACGGAGTTCCTATGTTACTCTTGGAAGAGCTTTGAGGAATTACCTGCTGTTTAGTACTGAAGATTGGCCGCGTAGCTGGGGTTTTCTTCATGGTTTTGGTCCGCATCTTCTGCATTTCTTTGGCTATCATGCAGCCTCTGTAGTTTGATGGGTGCGCTTCTCCGCAATGCACACACTTTGGCTTCTCGTCTGCAGGTTTTTTACAGTCCTTGGTAAGGTGTTTACCTGTGCATTTAACACACCTTGCTTCTTTCGAGCAGTACTTCTGTGTGTGACCGTACACTTGGCATCTCTTGCACTGAGGGATCAGTTTGGTGGACCTCAGAGGTTGGATCTCAACTACGCACCCCAGTATATTTTTAATCTCATAAACTTTTTTAATGTCTTCTTCGTTGCTGAAGGTGAGCATGAACATATTGAGTGGTTCTTTAGTTCTCCAGCTCAGTTTATTCACTGCTTCTTCAATCTTGTAGCCCTTTCCTTTAAGGTCCTCGATGATCCGATAAGGTTCACAAGTGGAAGGCAATTTCTTGACCATAACTCTTATAGGCCTCTCTAGCTTATTTTCATAAGAGTGCCAGGGGCAACTACTCTCGCTCAAAATTTTTGTTAAAGCTCTGTACGCATCATCGTTAATGGCGTTCACTTTTACACTCTCACCGCTCAGTATCTTAATTCGAAAGGTACTAGCGGGCTGTTTTAATGACAAAGAGTCATAAAAATTTTGGTAGTTGTTCACCCCGTCCACTATAATTGGAGGGGGGGAAGGAACTGTCTTGATTTTTTCTATAACTGGAACGTTAGTATTTCCTTGTGGTGAAAGAGTGGGTGACGTGTTCATTTTCCGCTTTTTCCTGGACTTCGCTCTTATCCACTCTGTCTCTCTTACTAAATCTTCTTCGTCCGTGGCATATTCAGCCTGTACTGAAGATGTTTCCATTGTTGGTGATGTTTTTGGAATGTTAGATTCTGCAACGCATTTGAGCTGCTGTTGTAGAACTTCTATTTGGTTCTTCATATTTTCCACAAGGCCCTGCAGCTTTTCCCGCTCTTGCTTTTCTTCTCTGAAACGCTCATATGTTTTATTGTAGCGGTCATACAATGTATACTCCAGCTCTGTCCGCAGCAACACTGTAAATTCCTTACTTGGTGTATCCATTGTTAGGGCAAGTAGTGTCGCCTTAACAATATGATTAGTCGTCGATAGACATGCCTTACGCGACAAATAACTGGGTCATTGTCACAATCCGGCGGCACGTCCGCGGCGACGTTGTTATGATGCGTTTGCACTTTTCACTGTAGGTACCTACGCGAACGCGACGCGAGGGACACTACTGTTCTCAGCGAAAATCGAACGATCACGATTTAGATAGATAACACATTTATTTGCCTAACTAATACACACAGACACAAATATACAAAATCAAAATAAAAAAAATACAGAATTAAAACAACTAATAAAATGAGAAATAACAAAAAAAAAAACAACTAAAACTAAATTTGAAACATTTAAAAAAATATATTTAGATCCGTGTGTGTTGCAGCTAGACAAAAAGGTAATAGCTCAGCGCATAATATTGCTCGAGAGCAATGATTTTCAGCTATTTACTTTGGAGACAACAAGTTGAAAGAGAAATTAAGCTTTTGTTATGTTTCTGATGAGACTGTAAGGTAGCTGACAACTAACCAGCTGATGATAACAAGAAGTGGAATCAACTTGAAAAAGTTTCTAAAGATTTCGTAATAATTTATAGTCGAGTATAATATTGTATGCAACATGTGAGTACCTATGTACCAAATGTAATGTTTGGACTTACCTCTGACTATCCTTAGACGGCTTCAAAAAAGCTGGAATCCGTACTTGGCACTAAGAGATCTGAGGGGATATCTACCGTGCCTGGATCAAAGTCGTGTCCTTTTCTGTATTTTGTGTACAATATTTGTTTGATACAATTTATTTGACGGGAGCAAATAAAATCCTAAATATTTATACCTATCCTAAATAATATACCTTTGTATGAATTTGAAGCTGATTTAGATACTCGTAAAAATCGTAAAATGCATCAAATACATTGCCGACCTTGTGGGGCCGTGGACAATTCGCGTGCATTCGTGCGCGTAATGGATTCAATTTCATTATTATCATAATCTTGTCATTTAACGCCAATCCAAAACACGATTATAGTTCAAGTGCGTGTTAATTGAGATGTTAATTATCTCCTTTAAAATACTTTTGTCTAATAAAAATTATATATGATGCCTTTGGTTTAAAATTAACCAATTAAATCTGTATAGTCATCATCCTACTAATATTATAAACGCGAAAGTTTGTAAGTATGGATGGATGGATGGATGTTTGTTACTCTTTCACTTAAAAACTACTGAATGGATTTTAATGAAACTTTACAATAATATAGCTTATACATCAGAATAACACATAGGCTACAATTTATAAAGATATTGTGTGAATTGTCCAAAATCTACCATCTGCGAGCTATTCTGGCGTGCGCTGCCAAAACCGCTAGAGTTACATATATGTAGGTACTACGCCACGCTAATATAAGCTACTCGAAATACTAATCCTGCGCAGACGAAGTCGCGGGCACCAGCTAGTAATAGACATAATAATATACATATAAAAAAATACAATGAGTAGGTATTCTTCTAAAACGGCACCTAGATTCACCTAGCCTTAAAACGTTTCAAAGGGATCTTTATAATTTAATAAATACCTAGTAACTTTGATCCATTTTTGTTTTGCGCTAAGACACTGCCAGCCCTGAAAAAAAAGCAGGCACTTTTTGTCAGCACTCTGAATTTATTCACGTAAGGGAATAAAATAAATAAATAAATATGGAGGGGACATTCCACACAGCACTATCTCGCCCCAAACTAAGCCAAAGCTTGTGATATGGGAACCAGATAGCTGATATACTACTTGTATACTCTTTTTTTGTAGATATATACTTATAATATTATATAACACCCAGACAGAGAACAAACATCTGTGTTCAGCACACAAATATTTGTTCTCGGTGGGGATCGAACCCACGGCCTACGGCACAGAAGGCTATCGAATGGCTATTCGACGGCTGTCGAATAATGTAGTTTAACTATAACCTTCGACACGGTAATGTGTATAGCCTTGACCGATTCTAGGCTACGTAAGCCCTATAGGTCTTATTATTATCTAACCATGGGTACTTAAGGTTTGATATTAAGCAAACTTCTAAAATATCTTTTATTATTGTTGCTTATTAATATTCGCATATTTTGAATCTATATGTAGGTCTAGATTCACTTATTACTACGAAACTCCGTAAACAACATTAACCCGATCATTATCTTGGGTAAATGTTGTTTACGGAATAGCACTAATGTGTTGCTTGCTGTATGAACGAATGAATGCAAATTCTTTATTGCACACCTTACAAACGAACAAATAGGACAAATTATAACAATTAAAGAAAATCAAAATGTACAATGGGAGGTCTTATCGCTAAAAAGCGATCTCTTCCAGACAAGAGGTACAGCGGACAACAATCTGTAGCTCAGCAAATGCTGAGTTGGGTGCGATATGTGACCATTTTATGACGTAGGTACCTTGCGTATATTTAGTGCTAGGAGTCACACACTTTAACCCTGTTTTAGTATTATATCTTGTCTGCTTATACACTGACGAAAAAGATCAACGGAAGACGATGGAGAATGGTTTTAACCTTAGCCTGCACCTAACGAGACGAGCAAAAAAATATCAATCCTTGTCTCACCTGCTCAAAAAAACCTCTGCTTAGCTTACCAAGAACTGAGTGTGATTATGCTCTACAAAAAATTAAAATAAATGACAATACACAAGTAACCGCGTAGGTTAATTTTTTGTGTCCGTACAAATTGTATGCGCTCTACATTTTTCGGTTCACTAGTCTTACGAGGAGTATTGTCGTCTTTTTTAAGCCCTCGGCAACGTTTTATGCCTTGGTTTTGAAATATTGAAAGATACGAAGGATTATAATGTTTAGACTAGCGGAACATTTATAATTGTTTGGCCCCTTTTAACCACTAAGTTTTCTCGCATCGTGTAAGACGGGGGCGATTATTTTCTTTCCGGATTACTAATTATTTTTGGCTAATATAGAATGTTTATTTGATTTGATTATAACTTTAGTGTTTTTTTTTATGGTTGTAGTCTATTTTGTATAATTATATTTAGTAAAGTTATTTTTTCAGTAAATGTACCTAATTGGTTATCAACCGTATTTATTAAATAACTAAAATAATTGGACAACGTGCAAGTTAAACATTATAGAAGTGTATATTCTACGATACTGGGGTCTTACAAACTATAGCTATTTTAAGTTCATATTTACGACATCTAATGGTGACACACTGGAGTGACATATGTGTTATTTACACGATCACTATAATGTACTTTACAATCATTCAAAGAAATTCATGGAGTCTTAGACGATAATATTCAGGGTTCATACTATGATCTCATAAAACATCTTGTTTTCAGCGCTGCTTGTATTTTAATATACCAAAATATTATGGGCTTTAATACGATGGTAAGAGTCAGCGGATCCTAGCCATGAAACCATCTCGAGAAGCAAACAATGACTAGGCAAAGATTTCAATTAAAATAGACCAACGTATGCGAAGAAACTCATTTTCTGCCAATGACCCTAGGTTTTTTGTCTTCAAAGCTATTTTATACTAATTATAAAACTAAGTAATTCTTGGGCCGGAACTTTTTCTTCGCACATTTTATTTTTTATCAGCAACGCCTCAGAACTTCGTACAAATAACTACCTACCTATAGAGTTTTTTCAGCCGGAGATCTCTTATATTAATATAACATTCTCGTGTCACAATGTTAGATACCATACTCCTCCGAAAACGATTTTTATGAAATTTATAATTATGGCATTAAAAAATATATGCAAATCTAAATTTTCACCCTTCTAACACCAACCCCTATTTTTAATAGTCATTGTAGTAAGTATATGGCAATACAACGTTTGCCGGGTCAGCTAGTAATGTATAAAAATCAACCAAGGCGACTTCTGGGAATTTTCTGGGAATTTATGAAAAATGAATAGAGCCATAGCAATTTAATAAATTATATTTATACATCAAATGAATACGTAATTTAAGCACCATTCAATTTCTGAATACTCTTGGTGAATCCTGTAGTTTCCATCACGTCTCGTTGTTCCAACGAACAATACGCTGTAAGAAAAATGAACCTTTTAATATAATTTTTAATGGCATGGGTTCCTCGGTGATGTAACGCCATCTAACAGATACAATTAGCACTACGCACCGAGGGCAATGATGCTAGTCGATACAATTACTAACGACATCTATCGGCCTCTTCAACAAGATAAAAATCTCAACAAGACTTGAATGTCAAGACTTTTCATCATCGGCCACTTGGTCACTCAAGCGGCCTGGACTGCACTGAGCATTCATAATGCCAACGTCGCACCGCCAAATCTCCAGTAGTAATATTATTAAGTAACAAATTAAAATAATATATAAAATTATTAAACGTCGCATCAGAACAACACCTGTACCCCAAGTCTGAGTTTTGTTTTTCGTAACGTCAGGACTTTTTTGTATGGAGACTCGCGAGTTCTTAGCATGCCCGATAGGCGTTTATCGAATCTCCATACAAAAAAGGGGCTGACGTTACGAAAAACAAAACACGAAATACAAAACTCAGACTTGGGGTACCGACCCCGAGCCGATAGTCCAGCCGGTGTATATTCCTTATTTTTCCCAACATTCTCTGCAGCTTATTAACATTAAAGTATACCCCTTAGCGATTGTTAGAAAACTTACAAATAGTACTAGAGTCCCATCCAATATACTCTCCAGTTCTCTCATTCTCCTTCTTCAGCCAGTCGTGAAGGGGCGCGAAGTATTCTAAAAGCCCAGACGCGTCCATCAGGCGCTGGCCTGTCAGCACTTCCATCGCGTCGGGCCACGGCTTGGAAGATCCCATTTGAAGCATTTTACTGCAAACCATTTGTATATTAATTTGTGGACCTGATAAAGCCAAGCCCTTTGAGCTCGAGCTTTGCCGCAGTTTTTATAAAAAAACACCAAATACATGATAACCTAGAAGGAAGTACCTATTTTGCCGCCAAGCAGCGTTGCTATGTTTCGGTTTGAAGGGGTGGTTGCCGATGAAACTACAGGCACACAAAACTTAACAACTGTATGCCTCAAGTTGATGGACGCAGGGCAGTTCATCATAGTGCTCGTTGATATAGTGCGAGACCTGCGAGGCATTTCTGGTGATGGGTACCACATAACATCAGGGGGACTATAACTCCATAAGGTTGCTTGTTTTTTTTATGCTAAAAGGTCACCTGCGGTCACCGTCACCCTACCGATGCGCTGCCGGCCTTTTTTTGCTTGTTCCATCAGCAAGTGTTTAATTACCCCAAAGCTCCACCAGCAGCTTCGCTCTGGTAGATGTCGCAGTTAGACAGCAGCTTGCTGTCGTCTCCGGGCGAGTACTCCCCAGCGAGCAGACACAGTGACCGATGGAATTGGAACTGGATTATGTACGAGATATAGTATCTGAAATTAACGAAATCATTTTAATACTGCAACTTTGTAATGGGAACCATCAATGCTTGTTTTGCACGTGTTTTGGAAATTCGAAGTTTCTACATCAGGGTAGTGCAATGATAGAATAGAATAGAGAAAATTTAATGTTACAGCACCAATAGCCAGTCAATATTCCATATATTCCATATATCCCAAGGTTGCCTGGAAGAGATCGCTCTCAGCGATAAGGTCGCCCATTGTTTTACCTTTAATGTATGCTTTAACCCTGTACTATGTTTCTGTGTGGTAAACAATAAAAAGGTATCTATCTAATATTCTATGCTTTACTTACGGGACGCTACACTGTAGTTGCGAGGCAGGGTTTTAGATATTCTAGGATTGTTCAGTACATAAACCTTCTCAAAGCTTCGGCAAAGTCAGACTTAACTAACAGAAAAGACATGGTAGTCAATACGTGCAGAGCCAACTAGGCTGCCATATCGGTTTTGCAAGCTCAAAGTGGAGCCGTAGACAAGGCAAGGTAGTCTACGCACCTGCGGAGCTGACTAAGCCACTTTTTTCAAGCACTGGTTTTGAAAACGCAAAGTCAGTGGAGCCGTAGTGCTAGTAAGTAATGGCTTACCTCATATACTCAACATCAGCAGAGATATGATACTTCGCAGCCGGGTCAAAGTCCTCCTCAGTTCTTGGGACAGGAGGTTCCACCCCTTGCAGTGCCTCCCGCAATTGCCAGAAGTGACAGTTGTAGTCTTGAGGAGTTGTGGTACCGCGGAAGACGCTGTACCGGTAGAGATCGAGGAGGTAGCCAAAAGGTAAGAATACAATTTTTTCGAGACCCTGGAAGAAATATAGCTCTTCAATGGAAAAAAATCTGATATGCATAAAACATACACGGCTACCTCTACACACATCCAATACCAAAACAATGGATTTTATTCTCCTCAAAATTAAGTTTTTGTGACTATTCAATGAGTCCTCAATTCCAAAATCAACTTTGACATTGATTTGTAAGACATCTAGACGGATAAGTACCTAACGACCACATCTGGATATACCTTACAGTTACTAACCATTTTGAATAGCTGGTTGATGTTAGATTCCATGTCATCTGGTCCATCCTCTAGAAGTCCCATTACCCTCAAATGCTTCGGTGTTGCCACTGAAAGCGCGATGACATCTCCGACTGCCTCGTGAAAGCCTGGAGAACAAAAGAAAAACTATAAACTTTATCTAAGCTGTGTAGGTACTAAATTGATCAAACGGTATCGTGTAATTAGGTACTCCTAAAACTTATGCGTTTTATACCTGGATTAGCCCCTTCTCTGTATATGACCGGCTGATCTTTGTACTGCAGGTAGTACTGAATGTGACCCATTTCGTGGTGAGTGGTTTTGAAGAACGCGTCAGTTATTGTGGTGCACTGTCTTATTCTGTAAAATAAATAATCATGGGATAATTTCTAATCTATTCATATCTTTAGACCTTCTCAAAGATTCTGGAGTAATTGGTAGGTACTATGAAATTTAAGAGGATATCTACCGTGTCTGGGGATCAAAGTCGTGAAGCTGTTGCATGTTTTTTTCTCCTCATATTTTGAAGTGGTTTCATAATAAACCCTACCTGAAGTCTTCACCATCAAAGAAGTCCCAGGCCGATGCATGGCAAACCATGTCACGCCCGTCATCCGGCTTTTCAAAGATCGATCTCTCCCAGAACATTTCTGGCATACCCTGCAGGGTCAGGGATTCAAAGAACTCCTCTGCAGTTTCAAACATTTTCAGGGCTGTGTAGTTCTGGAATAATTAAATTCTTTAGTCGTTCTTATATAATCGTCTTTAGTTTTAAGTTGCTTAGCTGCTTAAAACTAAAGACTTAGTAAATAGGTTTGGAGCTGGTCAGCAAGTCTGAGTCACAGTTTTTGATCGAGCCTCCGTCACGCTATGGCCAGCAAACAAACTGTTTCAACTGAGCCAACAAAATATGGCAAAGACCTCAACAGTAAGCATAGGCAGGGATATCAAAGAGCATACGAAGGATAAATAATGTTACCTGCGCAATTAGAGCTGCTGTAATATCGATATCCGGTTTGTCAGGATACGGTCTCGTGAACTTTTCTACATTGTTCCAGGTCTGTGCCCAAATGTTACCTTTAAAATAATATTGAAACTGTGAATGTATACGATACCACCTAAAAAGGCTTATAAGTATTCATGATAGTTAGCTCACTTACCAAGTAAGTGAGCAGGTATAGGCCCTCGGGCAGAGACCACGTTCTCTCCATACTTCTCGCGCAAATGTCTGCGCACGTAGGCGTGCAGCTGCTGATATAGTGGCTTGATCTGTTGCCAAAGGTCAGTGAACTGATCTTCACTATCATCAGCTTCGTATGCGCTCAGCCACCATTCTGCTGCTGTGTCGTAACCTGGAAAAGAGTGCGTTGGTTGATGTAAAAAAAAATGTTTCCACGATCAGATAACCAGGGGCACCAATATGAAAAACTGTTGGATATGAATTCATTAACTCTTTAAATGATTTGATTGAAATGGTATTTCGCGAGTAGGAGCATTCACCGTTTAATTTAGCGGCTTCATTATTCATCGCAACGTATTCAATGAAGTGTTCCTTGGAGGGTCTTCCAGCTGCGTCGTGCCACTCCAGCCAGGAGTATCGCAGTTCCTCGTGGTCTGTACTCGTGGCGAAGATATCGGTGACGTCTGAAATTATGAAAGTCTTGTGACGCTAACAGCTATGCTAGGTATTCTAGGACATCCTCAAGAAGTTTAACTTACAAGAGAACTGACCGGAAGTTTACAAACCATCAGCGAAATTAGTAGTAATTAAGGTCTGACACAAATCGCCCATTACCTGGTTCCACGTGCAAGTCACACTTGCTCGTATCGTTGTAATCGCAGATGGTTGCCTTGGCGTATGTCGACTGCATATTGGTGATTGCCATAATCAGCCTTTCGTTCAAGTCTTCGGGTAGAGCTGAAGTTCCTAGCTGTAAGTTTGGAATAGTTATTTCCTGCTTAACATTTACAAAATAGCATATAATAAACAATCATAAATTTATTTTTATGTCCTTTTGAACTCCTGAACCTAATTGGCCAGAAAGAAGAACAGAAGCTGGAGGTCACGTATTATAATAGGTCTAAAAACCGACAAGCGCTGGGAAATTTATGAGTCAGGCTTAAGTCTAGCAGTGACTTTTACATGCTGATCATGATACCATCGACACGCAACAGTATTCAAAGGTTACCTCTGAGTATTTCTGGAACATCCTCTTCAGCTCTGGATCCTCGTACTCGTTCCAAAAGTAGCTCATAGTCTCTTTCCAGTACTCCTTCTCCTCTTCCGCCACTTCTAACGACGTTTGCAACTGAAATAATAATATTTTATATTTATTTGCAATAGCTTGTTAGTGCCATGTTATGTTTAAGAGGTTGCAAGCTCTTCACCGCTGATTGATTAATCCAACTGGTGATTTCACAAATGTGAGAATACTACTGTTAGTGAATGTTTGATGTTACTTCTATTTATTGATTGACTTGAGGCTTGTGCGTTAATGTTATGCTTATGCTGAATGTGACGTTTATTCTATTTAAATGGACATAGAAAATTAATTTAAACTCTTAATTTGAATTTCATTAAACTAATCTAAAAAGATGTTAAATCAGGAAGATCCTATTTCAATTTACTCACCATCTTCTCCTCATTTTGCTGAGTAATGTTGGTCACGTAGTTCCAAGTGGCAATAGTTTGTTTGTTCTTGATATTAGACATGATCACGTCCAGCGAACGCATGTAGTCCATCCCAGCGGCCTCCTCGGCAGCCCTCTCCGCCGCTCTGCCTTTAGCGGCGACGATGAACACCGAGGCTATGGCCCCCACCAGACATAACTCTCCAAGGATCTTCATCACCAACTAAAGTAACGATTAGGTTCAGACTTACATTTTCGTTTATACATTTCGGATTTTATTTTTTGTATCTACTACTTGGTGATGGAACTATCAGACCCACTTGATGTTAAGTGGTAACCTTCACCTATAACAAAGAATCGCCTCCTAAGTCACGCACTGAACGTGCCCTACGATGCACTGCCCTGCGTACATAATTTTTTTTGTATACTACTTGCTGTTGGAATAAGCAGATGGCCCACTTGATGTTAAGTGGTAACCATCACCTATAACATAAATTCCCTCGTAAGTCACGCACGATAGGAATTACCCTAAGATGCACTGCCCTGCGTTTATCAACCTGAGGCATACAGATGTAAAGCCTCATGTGCCTGTAATTACACCGGCAACCACACTCTTCAAACCGAAACACAATGAACTTGAGGCATACAGAGTGAGAGTGTATGCTGAAACTTAACAACTTAGTGCCCATTATATCATCGGAATACCAAGATAGATTCAAGACATCTAGCTTTAAGACGTTTCAAAGTGATCATTGTGATTCAACTGTATACAAGGTGTTCCATAAGTTGTGTATATAAACTTCAGGGGGCTAAAGTACTTATCAATATGAACAACTTTTTCTAAGGAACCAACACTGTGAACGCGAAAAAAAAAACAGCTGTTTCATACATTTTAGCCTGGTAGGTATTGAACTTTTGTATGAAACAGCTATTTTTTTTTTTCGCGTTCACAGTGTTGGTTCCTTAGAAAAAGTTGTTCATATTGATGGGTACTTTAGCCCCCTGAAGTTTATATACACAACTTATGGAACACCTTGTATATACTTTTTGACTTTGACACAGAACCTAAATTACAGGTATAGGGCTTTAGAAATATCAGATAGCAAGATTAATGATGTTTCTTACTTACACACAATCGGAAACATTGACTATGGCTATAGGCAACTGAGTACAGAACTGATCATCACAAAGAACTCATTGATATAACTAACAACCACTAGAAAAACTTGCATAAAACCTGCGATGTCAAGGAGATTCGTTTCGGTCCAAATATTAACTTTTTTAATGGGTACATTTGATTTGTACTTATTAGGACTAATTCATACTTTATTATAATAATTGCCTCGAATAGTAATTTTTTTATCACCCCATCACATGTCTGAGACACTCACTGTTTTTTTATAATGCAACCAGCTGATGAAACAAGCAGATGGCCCACCTGATGTTAAGTGGCAACCATCACCTAAAATAAAGCATTACCTCGTAAGTCACGCACGATAGGAACGTGCCCTACGATGCACTGCCCTGCGTCCATCAACAAGAGGCATACAGATGTTAAGCCTCATGTACCTGTAATTACGCTGGCAACCACACCCTTCAAACCGAAACACAGCAACGCTGCTTGGCGACAGAAAAAGGCGTGGTAGTACTTCCCTGGACGAGCCCTTCACAAAGAGCTCTACTACTCTTGTGTGGTCAGAACTGGTGCCTAGGTTAACCTAGCTTTAAGACGTTTCAAAGTGATCCTTGTGATTCAATTGAATAAATACCTTTTTACTTTGATCCTTATTTTTGTAACCATAACAATGTATATTATGCAAGAATAGAGGACCTCGCTCTTAACCAAATATTTTCATACATATAGGAAGGGCCCAACCCTGATAATGTAAGCTCATTTGGCTACAGAAATATTTCAAAAACATTTGTAATTTTGGATTGGTTTGAAAAAACATCAATGTTTTACTCACATAAAGCGTCCTTTTTGCAGTATAACTACAATATCCACACGGCATTTTGCAAATATCACTAAAATTCGAAAAATACAAAACTGAAGACGTCCTCACAGCAGCCGAAAAACAATCTTAGAACGGAGATAATTATCATGTAAATGAATTAGTATGTTGGTCTGTCTGTCACGGATGGAGCTGAAGTCTTTTGTTTCGAAGATCGTATCCGAAACTAATTTTAAATACCTAAGATGGGTATTTTCATGCTGCCACCAAGTTTTGGTAACCGTAAATTTTACTTGTAATTATTAAAAAAGAAGTTTGTTTACTTATTTCTGGTTTACTGTCGTGCGTGACTTACGAGGCAATAGATACCACTTAACATCAGGTGGGCCATTGTTCCATCAGTAAGTAATATAAAAAAATAACACCTTCACAGAATGCAATCATTTTATAAGATCGTGCCCTACGATGCACTGCCCTGCGTCCATCAACTTAGATACAGAAGCTAAGTCTCATGTGCTTGTAAATTCACCGGCAATTCACCTTCAAACTGAAACACAGCAACGTTACTTGGCGGCAAAAGAAGGCATGGTATGTTTTCGAAAGGAAAAACCATTGGTGAACGACCAGATGCGAACCTAGCGATCGGAATGCGCGTTCACTGCCACTAGACCACCAGTGGATCACCGGTATTGACTTGTTATTGTATAACTCATTCTAACGTTTGAGTTCCATACAAACAGAACGGCATACCTACCCACAACTAAAACTACTATTTAGAGAATAATAGCCGTGACATAAGAGCGAGATAAAAAAATTGCATTTAAAAGTTGATGTAAACAACGCGATACAAAGTAGTTGCAAAACGACTTAAAACCCCTGGCACGGTAGATATCCTCTCAGATCTCATAATATCAACTATTAACTCAAGCTTCTTTGACGATGTCTAAGGGAGGTAGTCTCTCTTTCTCTTGTAACTAGTGTTTATTTCGTAACAGTGTAGTGAAAGGATTTTAAGTGCGCCTCAGGAGGCTTGACACATGTTAAAGAACTTTTAAAGTCCTACGACATGCCGGTTTCCTCACGATGTTTTCCTCCACCGTTTGCCAGTACTGGCATTGCGCACATACATTTTTGAACTCATTGGTGCACGACAGGTTTCGAACCCACGACCTTAGGACCGGAAGGCGGGGCCGCTATCACTAGACCACCAGTGCATGACCCACCAGTCCACTAGACCCAGGGGGGTAGTCAGAACGTCCAATTATTACATTTGGCTCATACCCACATCTTGAAGTAGGTATTTAATAAGTGACAGCTTGCTAGCCTATCGCCACTGCCAAAATATTGACTAGTTTCCTAACCATGTTTTACTTCACAAATATATAAGCTACATAATTTTTCACACTTACCAACGAGATGCACAGTCGGCCACTCGAGACACAACTACTCAAAATAAGACGGGATCTTAGTTTATCAATGGATAGTTCGCTGATAATGTCTATATTATCTTGATAATGATTGTCGTGCGTACTTAATCCTGTACTTGAAATGATGAAAACTGTCAGCAGAAAATAAAACCTATTGAACCTTAGAAAGAAAAGCAAGAAATACATTTATATTTTACGCACAGACATACGTGGAAATACAATTAAGATGAGTAAACACGCTTACAAGTGCCCACTAATAGCATAAGCTAGTACGCACTACGCAGCAGTACTCGAAAGGAGCTTCTTTGAGGCGCACTTAAAATCCTTTCACCACACTGTTTCGAAAGAACTAGTGACACGATAAGAAGAAGAGCTAGTACAGAAGAGGCAATTGTAGGTTTAAAGAGTCGGTGCAGAGTACCCTCCATATGCCAGGTGCGACAAACAGGCCCTGTTTCAGCGAAATGATGCTGACCATCCATAGATTTATTTATTTCTTTCTTTCTTTTTACAATGCCCTTACAGTAAAAACTAAATCGACATTGAAAATCAATTTAAACTACCTATTAACTAATTTATCTACTAAGAGACATCAAAGCGCTTTCTGTGAATTTCGTCAGGTAAACCACAAGATGGTCAAAATCATCCTCTTCGCTCAAACTATTTATTAAACGAAGAGCCCTTGTCATAGGTGCTTCCTTCAGAAGGTTGGTCCTGCCTTTAGGGACTAGCAACAGCTTGTGAACAACAAAAGATGGTTGGTTGTCAGAAGAGACCCTGTTAGTTGTTGTACTTTTTAAAATTATAAAGGTTCCATGTACCTACTGAACATTATTTTTACTCTTCTGTGATTGTTACAAACAAAGATTTTATAATGGCGCAAAAGTATGCGCAATACCCGAGTGAGATTTAACCCACGACCCGCCCCTCGATACGGTCGTATAAGTATCGTATTAAGGGACTGACAACCATCAAACAACTGCTCACTCGCATATTTCAACATTGAAATTATTTATGAAAAATCTCAATCAACCAAGTTGTGGGTTACATTGCACATGGCTCAGGAAATATATATTTTGTTCCAAACAAGTTATCCTACTCATCCGTATGTACATAAAATAAATAAAACATTAGGCATATCTAAAAATATTTTATTATGAATACTGTGTGCCTATCATAAATTAGACTATGGTTGTAAGTACATGACGTCACGCCTCCACAGGCGCCTGTGACTCGGCTTTTGGCGTCTCCGCGTTCAGTGCTGCTCTTTGTTCGGCTGTGCAGAAGTCTGCAAAAGAAATAAACAGAAATATAAATAATTTTATTAGCTGGAAATATGGTAACAAGCTCATACAATAATATATTATATTACATTGTAAAAGGATCATACAAAAGAACGGTAGGAACCGAGCCGTAAGTCTGTTGCCTGTTCTTCTAGGCTTTGGTCGCGTGGAACTGGCACCTAGAGTCACCTAGCTTTATGACGTTTCAAAGTGATCCTTGTGATTTTATTGAATAAATACCTTTTGACTTTGACTTACATTTTTCATGTATTATTTCATCATTTGGTAGGCTAGCAACTTAGAGCAACACGGGCCACCGGCGGACCGGAGGGGAGTAGCCTTCGCAGGCATTCCCCTCTGTCAAAGTACAAGTCCACGCGGTCCTAGACGTACAATAAAACTAGTTGCAGCCGCACTGCTCACTAGACTAAATCTAGTTGCGGGACAGAATCAATGTCCTTTAAAAAATGTCGAATTGTTCTGTTTTATGCTGCAAAAAGACATCTGCCACGTCAAATTTACAAAAAGATGGCGTTACCTTTCATATGTAAGTAATTTTTAATCACATTATTACTTTAAACTTCTTTTAAACTTAAAAATCACAATATTATCGGTCGTGTTGTTTCCGATTTGTTAACAAACACAGGCCGCTCGCCTTCATACAATAAGCGGATCGGTCGAGCGACTGATCCGAGACATTTCCAGAGACATGAGACATTTGCGTATCGACAGTTGTTACAACTACGGCTGTAAGCAAATTGTCAGTGTCACCTCATACTGTTAGGACACAGAATGTATCTATGTGTGCATGAAATTGTTAGTGTATTTTTAATTAGGTATGTGTGAGTTTCGTAGTGACAGACGATTATTTTTGTGTGGGAATTAGAGAAAGTGTGCGTAACACAAATTTCCCCCCGCAAAAAATGGCAGACAGTTTTGTATCGGTAATAAACGCTACGGCCACTCCCCTCCGTGTTGCTCTATGGCTAGCAATAAGTACACACACACAACCAGTTTTCCCCTTCCACTTCTAAATCTGTCATCATGCTTTCTTCTTATCTTATCTTATCTCTTATCTTCATCAACTTGTGATGAAGTCCATGGCTGGACCGACTTCACTTTGTAATGACTTGACTTCTTCTTGTCGTGTCACTTGATTCTTTTGAAACAATGTGGTGAAAGGATTTTAGGTGCGCCTGCAAGAGGCTCCTTTCGAGCACTTGACACATGATTTAAACTTTATAGGTTCTTCGACATGCCGGTTTCCTCACGATGTTTTCCTTCGCCGTTTGAGAGTTATTGCACTATGCACATACATTTTTTAACAGAATAACTCATTGGTGCACGACCGGTTTTGAATCCAAGACCTTAGGATCGGAAGGCAGGGCTGCTGGCAACCAGCAATGCTCTGATTAGACTAAATAGTATTTCACCTAACATGTCTAGGTTGTTTTTCTTATCGAAGGACAGGTCTCATAAATGGAGCGGAGAAGAATACTGACGTGTGGAACTGGTCTCCCATCCGATGAACTCTCCAGTGCGCTGGTTTTCAGCCTTCAACCATTCCAGGAGCGGCCGGAAGTACTCCAGTAGACCGTCTGCTCGCATCTCCCTCTGCCCAGTAAGCGCCTCCATCGCGTCGGGCCACGGCTGGGATGATCCCATTTTTAGCATGTTGCTGGAACCAAAACAAAGTTAAGGTGGTAAAGAGAAAATCATAACCTGAATCCGGTCACCCCATCCGCACTCCACTACTGGCAAGAGTTTTTTTTTATCTTTTTTGTTTACAAGGTTTTTAACAAAAAAATAAGTACGAAAACGAATAAAGCAATTTGTAAGAATGTCAGTTTTTTTAACTTTTGCCATGGTTCCGAAACTTTTTTCGGAACTTGGTTGTTTTCAATTTTCCATAAAATACAATCGAAAATCGAGGAGTCCAATAGAAAACTCCAGGAAAATCGAAAACAACCTAGATGCATTTAGTGTTTTTTTTACCATAAATATGTTGAAACATACGAGAAGTTGCCTGTCGACGTTCCAAGCGAGCCCCGTCACAAAGACCATCATACCTTAAAGCGTTACCAGCAGCGACGCTCTGGTAAATATCGCAGTCCACCAGCTTCTTAGTAAGGTCTTCTGGCGCATACTCTCCCGCCAACTGACAGAGCGCTCGATGGAACTGGAATTGGATTATGAACGACACGTAGTATCTGAAATGAGAAAAGCATTATCAAGCAAGAACGAATTTTTCCACCTTTACTTTCCTTCTCACTAACAATTTGTTATTTATTTTTAACGATAGCTATGTAATCTGAGCTTCCAACCTGACTAATGTACTCAAGAATACAGTTCTAGCTATACAAAGCCAAGGAAAAATTACGTTTACTCCATGGACTTAAAAGCGAACAGCATAAACCTGATGCGTATCCGTGCAAACCGGTGGAAACTCTTGCGTGAGCTATAGATTACAACTTAAAATTGAGACTGATAGACCCAAAATGAACTGACCAAACCATTTATACAAAACCTAAGAGCATGGCCCAGTTGACACAAAATATTTATTTAAAAAGAGATCACAGGGAAGCTGTTCTGCAACACTGACGACTACATACTGAATGTAGTCGTTCATCCACACTCCGCAGTCATCAATCAATATGCAAACCTATGACGGAATAAACACTTCAAGTCCTCAAGTAAAATTATCAGCTCATCTCCTTCATAATGCCACAATATAGTATTATATTGTAACAAGGATCATAAAACCATCAGGAACCAAGCCGTAAGCTATTCTTCAAGTCTTTGGTCGCGTGGAACTTCACCTAGTTCTAAAACGTTTCAAAGTGATTCTTGTGATTTTATTGAATAAATACCTATTGACTTTGACTTTGACTCAAATCTCACCTAGCGTACTCCACATTAGCCGACACGTGGTACTTGGCTGCGGCATCGAAGTCATCCTCTGTCCGGTTAACAGGAGGCTCCACACCTTGCAACTGCTCTCTCATTCTCCAGTAATGGCAGTTGTAATCTTCAGGGGTCGTGGTTTTCCGGAATACACCATAGCGGAAAAGGTCCAGAGTGTATGCAAATGGTAGGAATACCACCTTGTCGAGAGCCTGGAGCATGTAAACTTTGATATAAAATACTGATTATTATTTTGATAATTTAGTGTATTCAAAAAGGATGGACTAACGAAGAACCATGTTAGATGACACTAACTAAAGTCATCCAGGAAAAATCTATCTGCAGATGATAGCTGAGTTTTCAATCGCCAATATTTAATAAATAATTTAATAGGTAAATATTGGTGGGAAAATATTTATTGCAGAAATTACACCAAAATGACTTTTGTAACTTTATTGAATTCGGCTCCATTTTTTAAAATATGTGTATTCTCCACATTTTTCCTATCTACTCTATCTACTCATTTTTTGACAGTTCGGTTGTTCATTTCCTTCCTGTGACTTCTCTCTGGAAATCCACAATGGTGGTGCGTTGATTTTGGTCTCTCAGTGTAATGTAGTAGTGATAAATGTGTCTAATACGTATCTAATACGTATCTAATACGTATGTCTACTATTAATAATTTACCATTTTGTACAGCTGGTTAATTTCAGTCTGTTCATCCTCAGCATCTCCTTGAACCAGGCCAACCCGACGTAAGTGCTTCGGGGAAGACACCGATAGTGCTATCGTGTCGCCCACTGCTTCGTGGAAACCTAAGGCATTGGAGTTGGTCAGCGGTGCTCATTAAATAAACGAGCTTATTGATACGAAGGTAAATAAATATAGTATAGCTGACATTGGTTAGTTAAGGGGCTGACAACTATCAAACAACTTCTCGCTCGCACGTTTCGACATATTGAAAGTTATAAAATCACTGAACTCATTTTCGAAAAATCGCAATCAACCGTTTTGTGTGCAATCACATTGCACACAGTTTAGTAAAAATTTCATTTTGATCGATACAAGTTTACTTACTTAAAAGTTTGCTTATGTACGAAAACTAGTAAAGCTAACTTTTGAGTAGGAAAACATGTATCGATCAAAATGAAATTTTTACTAAACTGTGTGCAATGTGATTGCACACAAAATGGTTGATTGCGATTTTTCGAAAATGAGTTCAGTGATTTTATAACTTTCAATATGTCGAAACGTGCGAGCGAGAGTAACATTAGCTCTTGTCTTCGCCTTAAAGTGACTGGAAAAAACCCATTGAAACGTCAAAAACTCAGAAACACAATTAACGGGTAAAAACTTTACCTGTTATAGGTTTGATTGTAAATTTTATTTGAAATGTAAGTATTAGCGATTTCGATTAAAATAACCAAAAACTCTGGTTTAGTATTTGATGGAAAACAAGTTTTAACGGTTAATTTACTGCTATTACTGCGACCAGTATAGCTTGACGCTTATCTCTCTGATACTCCCGTTATACACACAAGTAAACAGCATACATGGAATACTGACTGCTACGTAAAGAGTGATGATTTGATGTTTGGACATGTCTATGATAAACCCGAAATACCCTGGATCTTTGGTAATCAAAGAACTGCTAAGGCTTGAAGTTTTGAAGACGCATAGAGTTAAAGAAGTAAATTTGTGTAAGTCGACGTTAAAAGCGGGCATTTGCCCAAATGTATGGACATGTATTTAATAATCACGAAATATCCAAGATGATCAGAGAACTGCTAAGATGTCAAACACGCATGAAGATAAAGAAATCCAGCTGTTTTGAAGTGCTTTACCCCAGAAAATTTTAACTTTTAAGCATGTGATTCCAGAACTATTAAAATTCACCTGAATTCGCCCCACTGCGGAACACATTCGGCTGTCTCGTATATTGCAAATAATACTGCACATGCCCCATCTCGTGGTGAACGGTCCTTAAATGCGCACTGCCCATAACAGTACACATTTTGATCCTGCATATAAAACAAAATAAAATCCTCATCATAATCCATCTTACCTGAGTTAGCTCCATCGCGGAACACGAAAGGTTGTTGTTTGTATTGAAGGAAGTACTGAATGTGGCCCATTTCGTGATGTGTTGTTTGAAAGTATTCGTAATCGACCGTTGTGCACTGTTTGATCCTAAATTGAGCCAAGTAGGTTAGAAAAAGAATTTTGAAAAAAATACCACCACCGAATTGTCTACAGTAACATGGAAAATAGTAATAAACTATATGTTTCAAATAAACTTTTTCAATTTACGATCGGAAATAAAAAATGTTGAATCACATCTTTCTAATCTTTGTTACTGGCGCGCAAGACATAAGCAATATTCAAATGATGAAAAGCAAAGCGTATCAAAAAGTTGGTAAGACTACAGGATCAGCATGAAAAGAGTGACTATTTTTGTTTTATAGAATTGCTGATGGAACACCTCATGTTAAGTGGTAACCATCACCTATAACAAAGCATTTAATTGGATATTTTTAAGTAATGGATCTATGACATCTGAATAAAATAAATTTGAAGTATTTTAAATTGCCTCATAAGTCACGTACGATAGGAACGTGCCCTACGATGTACTGCGTCCATCAACTTGAGGCATACATAATAATATGTTAAGCCTCATATGCCTGTAATTTAAACTACTTCCAAATACAAAAGGAGATTCAGTCCACGACCACTTCGTTTAATTTTACTGAATATAATTGCAATTAGAAACCGTTACTTGGTACAAAAGTTTCCAAATTTTTTCACATTAAAAATTTAAGGACTTACCTAAAATCTTCGCCATCATAAAAGTCCCAAGCGGACGCATGGCAGACTATTTCCCTATCATTCGGCTTCACTATAATTGAGTTCTTCCAGAACTTCTCCGGCATAGCGGTAAGGTTCAACGACCTGAAGAATTCGTCTGACATCTGGAACATTTTGATGGGCGTGTAACCCTGCTCCTTCATTGCTTGCGTCGCGTCGAAGTCTTTCTTGTCCGGGTAGGGGCGAGTGAACGATTCTATGTTGTTCCACGTTTGAGCCCACATATTGCCTGAAATAAATAACATTCAAATCAATTAATTGTAGTGCTGTGGGGTCACGGAAGACTAGCGTATGCTGCTATAGCATTTATGCTGAGTGACGGTCAATTATATGTCACTTACTTTCCGTGTCTATTCTTCTATTTTTTGTATAAATAAATGATTTTGTATTATACTTATTGTAATTAGAATATGGACAGTCTGGCATGCCTGATAATAATACTCAAACGATACCCTATTATTTGTTTCACTAATTCATCTTTTAGTCATATATCAGTCGTCTGAAAAATCTAGTAAGTATTGTATTTAGTATCTCTAGCTCACTGATACACCCAACCGGTACACCTCTCTGTTCTGTTTAGTATCACCAGGATTTTCATCTAATCCCGTCACTTTCCCGCCAACTCTCAAGGCTGACATAACAGGTCAGAGGCTTGACACTGACAGGTAACTACTAACCTACTATGAAGATATTTAAACAAAAACACTACTAGATCGATAAATATTATTACCTACTTTACATATCTACATACTTCTTACCCTCCTAACACCAACATCTGTAGGTATCTAGTTTCATAGATAATAAATATATTTTATCTTTATCTTACCCAGCAAATGCGCGGGAATGGGCCCGTTCTGCGACACAATTTGATCGCCATATTTGTCGCGCAGGCGCTTTCTGACATACGCATGCAGTTGCTGGTAAAGAGGTTTCACATCCTCCCATAACTTGGCCAGTTGCTGTTCGAAATCTAGCACCTCGTAACCTGACTGCCACCAGTCCGCTACGTTATCGTATCCTGAAATTTTGAGAAGCTCATCAGTGGTTGGCATTTGTTTTTTATTTGCTGCGTATTTAATTAATAAGCAGTTTAGTTACCGAGCTCAGTCCTATCCTACTATTGATATTATAAATGCGATAGTTTCTGTTTGTGAAATGTTTATTACCATGTTTTTATCTCCGTAACGGCTGCATGAATTTGGATGATACTTGGAATACACTTAGGCCACTTTTTCTATTACCTTTTTCTATTTTTCTATATTCTATGTACCATGCAAGCTGAGCCACCGGTTATTGCAAGTGTCATAGAACTATGTGTTTTATTGTGTGTATGCACAGTCAGCGGTAGCTGTACTAAGATTATCCATTTTATAGCTTTTAAAATTGCCTTTAATGCAATTTTAAAAGCTATTGCATAAATCTGTTACACCACAAAACGTTTTCTATTGTCTCGACCATCTGCATTTTGCAGACGAGGTGTTAAACCTTTACAGCTGGTCGCTATGGTATAATCAGGCATCCCAAATACTAATTTAGTAAAAAGAAAATTCGTTAGACGTTTATTTAATAGCTTTTTGGCATTCGTTTCACATAATTCGTACAATTACACGCATGATTATGATCACAATTATTTTACATGAAGTTATTGAATACAAATTTTGCAATAATCGTAAACTACTTTGTAAGTAAAAAATATTTTTAAAATTGTAACATTAGAGGTATATTGATTTTAACGGAGTGTCAACCGTGCCTGGGCAGCCGTGAGTTCTTAGTAATGTGTCAGAGCGTACATAACAGACATAAAGTAGTTTAGATAAAAAAAAAGGTTTTTCTCCTCCATTGACTCATAGAACCTCACCACTCCACATAACACAAAGGTTAACTGGAAGAAAATGCTAATTAGCATTAAGTTCGCCCATGTACTTTTTTATCTACACTAATATTATAAAGAGAAAAGATTTGTATTTTTGTTGTTTTGTTGTTTTGTTGTTTTGTTGTTTTGTATGTAACGAATAGGCTCAAAAACTACTGGTCCGATTTCAAAAATTCTTTCACCATTAGAATGCTACATTATCCCTGAGTAACATAGGCTATATTATATTTTCAAAAAAATCAGGGATCCTTACTAAAACTCTAATAATGTAACCCAAGGTGGAAAAAGAAAACCTTACATCGCGTGCGCTGCGAAAACTATTGATGATAGAACAAAATAATGTACTACAACTTTGCAGAACACGTCATTATCTACAAAAAATGTCGCGACAGCATATGTCTAACTATTATAGTTATGTCACAATTAGTGTTCTTTTATTATAAAAATTTAATTGAAATGCCGCCGCTAGAAAAGGGTTTTTATTTGTACCTTGGTATTAATCCCTATCCAAATAAATCTTTTCATATTCAAGACTGGTTCAATACCTATACATTACTTCTTGAAATATTCAAATCGGACATTCCATTCAAAAGATTTTAAAAATATAAACGACGCGCGGGTCGCGGGTCGCGTTCTCTCTAAGCGCGGGCCCGGGCAAGACGCGAGTTAGAAGGGCGTGCGAATGATTCGAATCCACCACGGTATAAGTTTATCCTAAATCGTTGAAAAAATTTATGTCCACCCATGCGAAGCTGGGACAGGCCGCTAGTGTACAATAAAAAAAATCTTATCGCATCTTATTAACCATGATTTGCGAATTATATTAATTATCATGATAGTTTCAAAAGTTATATTGCTTCTAATTGATGTTGATAATCACCGTTTAGTTTAGCAGCCTCGTTGTACAGTTCCACGTACTCCGTGAAGTTGTTCTTCGCCTTCGCTCCTGCCGCAGCATGCCATTCCAGCCACATCTGCTTCAGTTCCTCGGGATCCTGACTCTTGGCGAAGATCTCTGTTACATCTGGAACATTTTTAAAGGCGCTTGTTAGACAGTTGGTTATTCGTTTTTTTATCATTATCATTATCATTATTATTTTTGAACCACTAGCTGATGGAACAAGCAGATGGCCCACCTGGAATTAAGTGGTAACAATCACCTATAACAAAGCATTGCCTCGTAGGTCACGCACGATGGGAACGTTCCCTACGATGCACTGCCCTGCGTCCATCAACTTGAGGCATACAGATGTTAAGCCTCATGCGCCTGTAATTACACCGGCAACCACACTCTTCAAACCGAAACACAGCAACGCTGCTTGGTGGCAGAAAAAGGCGTGGTGGTAGTACTTCCATGGACGAGCCCTTCACAAAGAGCTCTACTCATATAGAAAATATTTTCAGTCTGTATCATCCACTGGGGGGCAAATGCCTCCCTTCCACTTTTCTATGCCCCGTGCTATGGACGACCAATCCTTCATAAATGAGTCAAAGTCGTCCCATCATTATCATTACATTATAATATATTTTTATTGAATAGTTGTTCATATTTTTGTATCATTACTTTGTTTTGATAGCACCAGTGTTCTAGTGGGAGTGGCCCCGCCTTCTGTACCCCAAGTATGAGATTTGCTTACGATATTTCGTTTTTCGTTTTACGTTTTCGTTCCGTGTTCATTGCGAGTTTTGTATGGCCTTCTGATCGTAAGGTCGTGGGTTCGAATCCGGTCATACATATACAGATTTTTTCTCATTGAGAAGAATATGTGCAATGCTAAAACATCGATGAGCTTGCAACCTGTCACGTATAGAATACCAACTCTGATTTGGATCAGTTGAGCTATCTCTAGATCGTTTGCAGCGGTCTGCAGATAGCTCAACCGTTTCATATGTATTTTGTACATTTTGTAAACACTTGTATTCATAGTAATTTTCATTGTACCTATAATAAATAAATAAAATAATAGAATGTAGGTTGTGGTCTAGTGGGAGTGACCCCGCCTTCCGATCGTAAGGTCGCAGGTTCGAATCCGTAAACATACGTTACATAAAGGTTAACTGGAAGAAAATGCTAACTAGCTTAAGTTCGCCTTGAGTACTTCCTTTTGGGCAATAAAGAATTTTCTAATCTACTTTTGCCCCCTGAAGTCTTTTAGGGCCGGTTTCACCATGCTCTGTTAGATTGACAAAGGATTAAAGGGCCGTTAAATACGTCAAAATGTACGCGTTTGACAGCTAAGGTTAGATTTAACGGTCTGTTAATCCTTGATTAGTAACTAACAGAGCATGGTGAAACTGGGCCTAAGAGTGGTATTTTAACACTCTGTATAACTTGAACTGCAACTTAATGAAGCAATAAATGGTAACATTGTACTTCGTGCATTGTGACCTCGGCCTGTTTGCATTTTTGTTTGCACGCACGAAGTGGGGGCCGCACGTAGTATGATCACATAAAATACCTATGTGCCTACTAGGTGAGTATTTTTAAGACGAATTCTATTGATAGAGCACCGGTGGTCTAGTGGGAGTGACCCCGCCTTCCGATCATAAGGTCGCAGGATCGAATCCGGTCGTCGTGCACCAATGGATTTTTCCTATCGAAAAATTTATGTGCGCAATGGGAGTGCTCTTAAACGGTGAAGGAAAACATCGTGAGGAAACCAATTAGTACTCTAACAGCGGCGATGGGCTTGGAACCTGTCACGTATGGAATACCAACTACTGCAAAATATGGGTATGTGCCTAATTTAATGTTTGGACGTACCTCTGACTACCCACCGACTACTTGGTACTAAGAGATCTGAGGGGATATCTACCGTGCCTGGGGATTAAAGGCGTGAAGCTGTTTCTGTTTCAGTTCATTATTATTTCTGAAAACTCACCCGGTTCCAAAGAAAGGTCACACTTGGTGGGATCCTTATACGAACAGACCTTAGCAGTCGCGAAGTTGGACTCCATATTCGACACTGCTTGCATCAGAACCTTGAATGTACACATTAAAGTGAGTCATATAAAACGTATGTGTACTTAGTTTATAAATTGTAGATATAATAGCCTGCACCATTTAGTTTGCATCATACTCGTTGTATATTGCTGTGTTTCGGTTTGATGACGATGATAGGTTGATGATGCTGATGATGATGATGATGATGATGATGATGATGATGATGATGATGATGATGATGATGATGATGATGATGATGATGATGATGATGATGATGATGATGATGATGATGATGATGATGATGATGATGATGATGATGATGATGATGATGATGATGATGATGATGATGATGATGATGATGATGATAATGATGATGATGATGATGATGATGATGATAATTCTATCAAAATAGTTTTTGTTTTTATTCAAGCAGATGAAAGAATTCCGGAAAAAGGACTTTTACCCAGAAATTGTCGAAATGCTAACAACCACACGAACCTTGTACTTGTCTTCGGGCAGCGCCGAGATCCCCAACTCTGTGTACTTCTTGAACATCCTCCTGAGGGTGGTGTCTTGGAAGTCCTGCCACCGGTACATCTTCGTCTCCTCCCACGCTCGCTTCTCCTGCGCGGACAACTCCAGCCGTATTTTGAACTGGAAGGTAAATTCAAAACCATCAATATGATAATATATTCACAGCCTTCACAACTCAGTTGGTAGTAGCTCTGCCTACTGCGCCGTAGGCCGTGGGTTCGATCCCCACCGAGAACAAACATTTGTGTGATGAAGGATAGATGTTTGTTCTCTGTCTGGGTGTTATTATATATTATGTATGTATTTACATAAAAAAGTAGTATATATGTATATTTATTATATCAGCTACCTAGTTCCCATAGTACAAGCAAGCTTTCGCTTAGTTTGGGAGTAGATAGTGCTGTTTGGAATGACCACCAATATTTATATTTATTAACGCAACTTACCAACGCATCTTCATTCTCCTTGGTAATGTTGGAGGCGTACGCCCACTCCGCCAGGGTAGCGCGGTTCCTCCTCACGCCCGTCACTCGGTCCAGCTGGAGGATGTACTCCCGACCCTCGTGCTCCAGCGCCTCCAGGTCAGGGTCGCGGCCCTGCGTGGCTATCACGAAGACAGCCACGATCGCCGCGATCAGCACACCACCACCGCCTATTTTCAGCATCGTCTGAAAACATCAGAACCATTAACAACAGCTTCTCTCTCTCTTGTCGTGTCACTAGGTACTTTCGAAACAGTGTGGTGAAAGGATTTTAAGTGCGCCTTTGAGGCTCCTTTTGAACACTTGACACATACTATAGAACTTTTTAGGTTTTACGACGTGCCGGTTTCCTCACGATGTTTTCCTTCACCGATTGAGAGTACTTGCATTGTGCACATAAATTTTTGAACAGAAAAACTCATTGGTGCACGACCGGTTTCGAACCCTGGACCTTAGGATCGGAAGGCAGGGCCGCTACCACTAGACCCCCA
Source organism: Chloroclysta siterata (assembly GCA_932294275.1). Lineage (NCBI taxonomy): Eukaryota > Metazoa > Arthropoda > Insecta > Lepidoptera > Geometridae > Chloroclysta > Chloroclysta siterata. The sequence goes on from OW028595.1 coordinate 10,064,473, forward strand.
GCGCTCTCGAACAACAGCCTACTAATAACAGATTTACAGTAACGTTACTACTACCACCACTTCATCATCAACAGAACCTGAAAAAATCACATAGGCTTTCTCTATGCATTCCCAGAAGCGCGGCGAAAGTGGGAATAAACACATACACACAAAGTTTCGAATCCAAAGTCAAAAGGTGTTTTTCCAGATGAATCACAAGCATCACTTTGAAACATCTTAAAGCTAGGTGAATCTAGGTGCTAGTTCCACGCGTTTAAGTTTAGGTGTTTAATTCATATTTAATGTGTTGATGGACGCAGGGTAGTGCGTCGTAGGGACACGTTCCTATCGTGCGTGACATACGAGGCAATGCTTTGTTATAAGTGATGGTTACCAATTAACATCAGGTGGCCCATGAGCTAATTGTATTAAAAAAAACAATATTAGTAGGATATATATTAATATAATTATATATATAATTTTTAGGTATTTTAGTTTTCGGTACGGTAGGAAGCTTTAGTACCTATAAACCCATAGAATAGAAAATACAATGCCGCAATTAGAAAAAACGAGTGGCTAAGGCATGTTTGTTTTTATTAAGAACCAGTACAATTTAAAACGAAAATCGGGTAACAAAAGGCGCCTCTTATCATTTCCAAATACTATTGCTTTAATGGTGTTTGTGTTTATTTCTTACCAATTATGCATTTCCTAAATAACACCAATAGAAAACTATCAAAAAATAAATTGTGCGCCAAAAACATCTGAAACTATCACTAAGCGCCAAAAGTATGACAGTTGTCAAAGTCACATTCAGACTCAACAAAATGATTATTTGAGAATGAAGGTTAAATGGATTTTTTTTTAAACAAAAAGGTTTTTATCTCAATCATTACAGTGAACAACAATCGAATTGGTCATGGAAGTTGATTCATACAAGACCAATTTCAGCCAACATTTTGCTTACACCGTTTTCTTGGTTCGCCTGCAGTCGTACCGTTTGCGAATATAAGCACAGATAACTTTGTTGCAAACTACGTCCATCTCTGAGGCATACAGGTGTTACGGCAAAGACAAGAGCTAATGTAGGTACCTCTCGCTCGCACGTTTCGACATGTTGAAAGATATAAAATCACTGAACACATTTTTGAAAATTCTTATCCTACCAATTTGATGCTCAAAAGTTTGCAGTACGAAAACTAATAAAGTAAACTTGTGTAGGAAAACTTGTATCGATCAAAATTATTTTTTCCTAAACTGTGTGAAATGCTGCTCTTGTCTTCGCCTAAAGCCTCATGTGCCTGTAATTTCACCGTACCCTTCAAACCAAAACACAGCAACGCTGCTTGACGGTATCAATAGGCATGGTGGTAGTACTTCCCCGGACGAACCACACACGGAGACAGTCAGAATAATAGGTTATAACCTTGTCAACATTAGTCAAGCTATTTGTTTTCCATGGATTGCCCTGAACGACTCTTTGTCTTTGTTTCCTACATCTCTGTCAGTAGGTACGTAACAAGATAGGTATAGCATTTAAAATATGAAAAAAATATTTTGTTGTTTTTTTTAATGTAACTGACATATTCTTTTAATTTTGTATACTCATGTATTAGTTTTATGATGAGCAATATCAAAGCGAAACGTTATAGCTTGCTTGGTTTTGTGTTACCGATCGACTAACGTTCACGATGATATTTGCATATGTTGCACGTTCATAATATGAATGGTAGAATTTACACCTGAGCACATCCGTGCTCGGGAGGGCACGTAAAGCACGTTTAGTCTAACGGAGGTCTTAGGGTGCCCTGAAAAGTTAATAAAGCCCTGTTTGTTGGTGTCTATGGGCGACGATGACTACTTACCATCAGATGGGCCATAAGCCCGATACATAAAAATATCTACGTAAAACATCTACGTGATTTGGCCACCAGCTCCAACGATTTTCAGCCAAATCATGTGACATTCTGTAAATTCTGCAGAATGTCACATGACATTGTCACGCTGAACTGTGACCAAGCCGTGAAGATGTCCTTCGAAGTTACGGTCTGATGCACACCAGTGCTTGGGATCAAGACAAAAGGATTGCCGTTCTCTTATCTATAGCTCAGCTCATCCGGTTTTAATGGGGTTTTGTTAAACATTTCGCAGTATATATATATCTGTATGCGGTGTGAGCTTACGTTAATCAAATCAAAACAGTCTTTATTCGGTACAGTCATTAGGATCACTTTGAAACGTCTTAAATACTAGGTGAATCTACCTCGCGACCAAAGTCTAGAAGAACAGGCAAATTAATCGTTCATCGTCACATGGATACGCATCAGACTATAAACTGCTCGATTTTATGTCCTTGTAGTAAGCTGTATTATTCTTCAGCTTTGCAAGGGCGGATCCAGGATTTTATTCTGGGAGGGGCACAAGAAGCGGACGGAACAAAAAATCAACAATAACTGTTAAAATTCGCAATTCCAGCCCGAAATAGACAAGAGTTTCACTTATGTTCCTTCTGTTATTTTATTCATATATTTTAACAACTCTGATAATTTGATTTGCAAGTATGTACTGTGATGGAATCTCCACAGTACACAAAAATACCGCCCTTGCGGCTTTGAGTAGCTTGATCTGTATCCGTGTGTTTACATAGAATGTCTTCAATCTCCATGCACGGTAGATATCCCTTTAAAAGCCATTGTGCCAAGTACCTTCGACTACCTACTCTAGACTTGGTACGGTAACGAAGTTGCATCTCAATTCACCTATTCGTTGAAGAGTTCTGTTGAACAGATCTTTACTCCAGCATAAAATTATGGACCTACTCATGCAGATCGAATCTAAAGATCGAAAATTATGAAAGAAAGAAAGAAAATACTCTTCTTCGTGGGAGTTCAATGTTTTCTCAGTTAACATTTTAATAAATTCGATACATATGTAACTCACAAAATAAGATGTCAGGTATCTTATTGCATAAAACGCGACCGATCTGCAACAAACGCTGCTGCCACACGAAACTTTTTAATTCAATAATAGGCACCACACAAAAGTTATTAAATAATAATACAAGGATCATACAAAAGAACGGTAGAAACCTAGCCTTAAGCTTGTTGCCTGTTCTTCTAGGCTTGGTCGCGTAATAGATTCACCTTGCTTTATTTATTACTAGTGGCTTCCCGCGGCTTCGCACGCGTTGAAGTGGTGAACCGTGATTGAACCACAAACATCCAAACATCGTAACTTTCGCATTGATTTGTATATTATTAGGGTAGGATTTTAAATACCTACGTAGGTATAAGGGATACCTGTAGGCGTACATTACCTATATTAGGTAGGTAGGTATTTATAGGTACTGAGTTTAGCACAAACATGACAAATACAACAAAGACAACCTTACACGGAAAATATGTACTTATTTGTTCCTAGTTTCTACCCCAAAAGCAAACGAAACGAAACAGCTTCACGACATTGATCCACAGGCACGGTAGATAGGTACCCTCAGATCTCTTCGTACCAACTCAAGATTCCCGTTTTTAGAACATTGACGCCTCGTTGTATTCTTTTTACTCGAGCGCAACGAAGGAGGGTAACGTCTTTATGTTATTTATCCACAGAACACATTTTCTTTTAGTTTGAAGTTAATTACACAGTTACAGTTAAAAATCTCCCATACAAACCTTGAAACTTTGCAGGGGTAGTTTTAAAATATTGAAAAAGTGATTTTAAATTATTTATTGTGGAGTATATTTACTTCAAGTTTGAAATCAATCGCACTATGCGTTAAAAATCTCCCATACTAACTTTTACAGTCATTGATTGATGAACCCTTTGCAGGGGAATTATCAAAAGTTAAAAGCGTCATTTATTATTTATTTCTTAGTATATTTACCTCAAGTTTTAAGTCAATCGCACCACGCGTTAAAAAACTCCCATACAAACTTTGACATCCCTTTGCACGCTTATTATGGGTAGTTTTAAAAAATTAAAAAAGCCTTTCCTATTTTTTTGCCTAAAAGTTCATATACTCCAAGTTTCAAGTTTGTAGGTTCAAGGTATACTATTTTTCATGCAAACGTTTTCAACCCTTTTACACCCCTTGGGGTTGAATTTCCAAAAATCCTTTCTTAGTATACTTCTACGCCATAAGACCTATGTACTCTTCAAATTTCAAGTCTCTAGGACCAGCGGTCAAAAAACTCCCATACAAACTTTGACATCCCTTTGCACACTTATTATGCGTAGTTTTAAAAAACTAAAAATGCTTTTCCTAATTTTTAGCCTTGGAGTACATCTACTTCAAGTTTCAAGTTTTTAGGTTCAAGGAATACTATTTTTCATACAAACGCTTTCATCCCTTTTTACACCCTTAGGGGTTGAATTTCCAAAAACCCCTTCTTAGTACACCTCTACGTCATAAGACCTATGTAATCTTCAAATTTTAAGTCTCTAGGACCATCGGTTAAAAAACTTCCATACAAACTTTGACATCCCTTTGCACACTTATTAAGGGTAGTTAAAAAAAACTAAAAATACGTTTCCTATTTTTTTGCCTAAAAGTTCATATACTCCAAGCTTCAAGTTTGTAGGTTCAAGGTATACTATTTTTCATGCAAACGTTTTCAACCCTTTTACACCCCTTGGGGTTGAATTTCCAAAACCCCCTTCTTAGTACATCTCTACGTCATAAGACCTATGTACTCTTCAAATTTCAAGTCTCTAGGACCATCGGTCAAAAAACTCCCATACAAACTTTTACATCCCTTTGCACACTTATTAAGGGTAGTTTTAAAAAACTAATAACGCCTTTCCTATTTTTTTGCTTTGAAGTATATGTACTCCAAGTTTCAAGTTTGTAGGTTCAAGGAATACAATTTTTCATACAAACACTTTCATCCCTTTTTACACCCTTAGGGGTTGAATTTCCAAAAACCCTTTCTTAGTACACCTCTACGTCATAAGACCTATATACTCTTCAAATTTCAAGTCTCTAGGACCATCGGTCAAAAAACTCCCTTACAAACTTTTACATCCCTTTGCACATTTATTAAGGGTAGTTTTACAAAACTAAAAATGCCTTTCCTATTTTTTTTGCTTTGAAGTATATGTACTCCAAGTTTCAAGTTTGTAGGTTCAAGGAATACAATTTTTCATACAAACGCTTTCATCCCTTTTTTACACCCTTAGGGGTTGAATTTCCAAAAACCCCTTCTTAGTACACCTCTACGTCATAAGACCTATGTACTCTTCAAATTTCAAGTCTCTAGGACCATCGGTCAAAAAACTCCCTTACAAACTTTTACATCCCTTTGCACATTTATTAAGGGTAGTTTTACAAAACTAAAAATGCCATTCCTATTTTTTTGCTTTGAAGTATATGTACTCCAAGTTTCAAGTTTGTAGGTTCAAGGAATACAATTTTTCATACAAACGCTTTCATCCCTTTTTACACCCTTAGGGGTTGAATTTCCAAAAATCCCTTCTTAGTACACCTTTACGTCATAAGACCTATGCACTCTTCAAATTTCAAGTCTCTAGGACCATCGGTCAAAAAACTCCCATACAAACTTTTACATCCCTTTGCACACTTATTAAGGGTAGTTTTAAAAAACTAAAAATGTTTTTCCTATTTTTTTGCCTTGAAGTATATGTTCTCCAAGTTTCAAGTTTGTAGGTTCAAGGAATACTATTTTTCATACAAACGTTTTCATCCCTTTTTACACCCTTAGGGGTTGAATTTCCAAAAATCCCTTCTTAGTGCACCTCTACGCCATAAGAGCTATGTACTCCTCAAATTTCAAGTCTCTAGGACCAGCGGTTTAGGCTGTGCGTTGTCTATATGTCAGTCAGTCAGTCAGTCAGTCAGTCAGTCAGGACTTTGAGTCTTATAGTATTAGAGATTTTTATTATGAGCCCTCTATGTCCCATTGCTGGGCAAAGGCCTTCCCCCATTCCCTCCACTCTGTACGATCCTGTGATGTGGTCTTCCATTCCGGCTGCTTTAAGATATTTAAAAGTGATCCTTATGATTCAATTGAATACTTACCTTTTGGCTTTGTCTTAACTTTTTTTGCAAAAAAAATCCAAATTATACAAAAAACATAAACAAAATTTTAAAGGAATACAATAAAACAACTGAAACGTCATCTGTGTATATTGTTAAAGTGCTGGGTCAAGTTTGATAAAATTTATTAAATTTTATGAATGAAGTATGACCTAAAACAGTAAAATTATTATTTACTTGGCTGTGTAATCGCGTAAAAAACATACAAAATCAAAACACACATACAGTCGAGTTGAGAACGTCCTCTTTTTTTTTTAAGTCGATTAAAAAGTGTCGTTGGCCAATAGTGATTCCCCACTTGCGTTCGCCGCAGACCCGTCGTGGGTTACGTAGTGAAGGGTCTGTTATCTGCATAAAACTAACCTGAAGATAACCTTTAGATGTTTACTCGTTTGAAGTATCAATATATTTTGTTCCCACAGTATTACTGTTATCAGTCATAACACGTTTTAAAGAAACGTATATTTAATGGCGCTGCCAATCATTACATCTCGCGAGTGCAAGTGATAGGTATTTATTGTTAAGAGACTGACAACCGTCAAACAACTTCTTCATTTTATTTCATTCATATTTCAACATTTAAAAAATATAAAACCTCTGAATGTAGTTATGAAGAATTACATACCTATAAAAAAGGTTCAACAAAAATATAATTTTGATCTAAACAAGATTATCTCGATCAGACACCTTTTTTAGGGTTCCGTACCCAAATGGTAAAACGGGACCCTATTACTAAGACTCCGTCTGTCTGTCTGTCCGTCTGTCACCAGGCTGTATCTCATGAACCGTGATAGTTAGACAGTTGAAATTTATACAGATGTATTTCTGTTACCGCTATAATCACAAATACTAAAAAAAAAAAAACATATTTAAGGGAGCTCCCATACAACAAACGTGATTTTTATGTCGTTTTTATAGATAATAGTACAGAACCATTCGTGCGCGAGTCCAACTCGTACTTGGTCCGTTTCTATAAATGCAAATCGCTTTATAATACCAACACAAAGATCCGTGATGATAGGACCGCATAATGCAAGAAGTACCTAGTCTTCATACTAACGTGCCTAGGAATAAGTTCTATGGACAAGACTACATTCCTTCGAGAGGTTAATGAACCGCGAAAGGTCAATGCCACATTCCTTGCGAAATGTAACTGGAACCTGCACAGTCAACGCCCTATGCCCCAAGTCTGAGTTTTGTTTTTCGTATACCGTAACGTCAGGCCTTTTTTGTATGGAGATTCGGTGTGCTGAGAACTCACGAGTCTCCATACGAAAAAGGCCTGGCGTTCTCTCTCTCCTGTCGTGTCACTAGTTTCTTTCGAAACAGTGTGGTGAAAGGATTTCAACAGCGCCTCAAGAGGCTCCTTTCGAGCACTTGACACAAATGTTATAGAACTTTTTAAGTTCCACGACATGTCGGTTTCCTCACGACGTTTTCCTTCACCGTTTGAGAGTACTGGCATTGTGCACATACATTTTTGAACAGAAAAACTCGTTGGTGCACGACTGGTTTCGAACCCACGACCTTAGGATCGGAAGGCGGGGCCGCTACCACTCGACCACCTGCACTTACGAAATACGGAAAACTAAAAACTATATTCAGACTTGGTGTACTGAGGATGACGAGGCAAGAGTGATTTAATCAATGGGCTCAACTTATAATTTATGCAATACAAATTATTTCCTCCGGATTTTTCCGGATTTTTGAAGATTCACACATTATTTTCATTTAAAACGGGCTATTTACGATGATTTGTGAGTTTGATTGTTTCCCGATATTTCGGCACAGTGCACCATGATCACGGGTCGAACTAAAGTCAAAACGAGCAAGAGACAAATGTTATTGGCCGACAAAACGGTCTACCCTCTTTCGCACTCTTATTGCTAACGACACTACTACGACGTTTTAAATGAAAATTGTGCTCATAACCATGATATGAGTAGTTTCAAAAATTATATTCACACATTCCACACTATTCTTCATTGCTACACTAAATAGTTTTTTTTATGGACAAATACCCCGTTTGATGTTAAGAGCTGATCTCACCATGCTCTGTTACTAATAAATAAACATAAATAAATCATAAATATTGGGGGACATTACACACAGCACTATCTCGCCCCAAACTAAGCCAAAGCTTGTGATAAGGGAACCATATCACAAGCAAGATATACTACGTATATACTTTTTTTTTTTTGTAAATACATACTTATAATATTATATAACACCAAGACAGAGAACAAATATCTATGTTTGTTCTCGATGGGGGTCTAACCTGCGGCCTACGGTACAGAAGGCAGAGCTACTATCAACTGAGCTGTGAAGGTTGTCAAAAAAAAAGGATTAACAGGCCGTTAAATCTAACCTTAGATATCAAACGCGTACATTTTGTCATTTTTAACGGCCCTTTAATCCTTTGTTAATTTAACAGAGCATGGTGAAACCGGCCTTAATTAATACAATAGGCAGATAGTAAGTCACTTGAATTGAAAAATACCTAAACATTGTAATGGAAAATATGAAATATATGTCTAAAATTATTTGTGAAGGCCTCAATCACAGATGAAATCAACCATCGTAATAATATCGTATGGTCTTAATATAATTCATGGATTTTATTAAGCATTGCTTAATATAACTATAATATTCAAAGATAAGACATTAACGTGACAGCAATGGTTTGATATAGGCACTATAGGTGATGGTTAGCGCTTAGCATCAGGTGGGCCGTCTGCTTGTTCCACCAATTAGTATACAAAAAGGTATTTAGAATGTGCAAAACATAAACAATTGCAATTGCACAAAGCAATTGTTTTTCAATAACCGTAACAAACGAAATAACACAAACAGTAATGTTGATTGAACAGCTGTTGGCATCAAAGGCATTAAGGGTCATTGAAATACCCACTTCGTCCTTAGACAGTATATAAATAAATAAATATTGGTGGACATTCCACAAAGCACTATCTAGCCCCATACTAAGCCAAAGCTTGTGATATGGGAACCAGATAGTTGATATACTACTTAAATACTTTTTTTTTTGTAAATACATACTTATAATATGATATAACACCCAGACAGAGAACAAACATCTATGTTCATCACACAAATGTTTGTTCTCGGTGGGGATCGAACCCACGGTCTACGGCGCAGAAGGCAGAGCTACTACGAACTGAGCTGTCAGTACCTACCTTAGAACTTCACTCATATTATATTTTATTGCAATTATTATGCTACATAGTAAGGTCCTATGTGTGAGTCGAGACCTGCTGCTGCAGCACGCTTACATCTACAGACATAATATCTGTTTATCCTTTTTAGGGTTCCGTACCCAAAGGGTAAAACGGGACCCTATTGCTAAGACTCCGCTGTCCGTCCGTCTGTCTGTCTGTCTGTCTGGCGGACCGTCTGTCACCAGGTTGTATCTCATGAACCGTGATAGTTATACAGTTGAAATTTTCACAGATGATGTATTTCTGTTGCCGCTGTAACAACAATTACTAAAAAACAGTAAAAAATTAATATTTATGGGGGCTCCCATACAACAAACGTGATTTTTTTGTCGTTTTTATAGATAACAAGCTGGTGCCCGCGACTTTGTCTGCGCAGGATTAGTCACACAATATCTTTATAAATTGTAGCCTATGTGTTATTCTGATGTATAAGCTATATTATTGTAAAGTTTTAAAATCCATTCAGTAGTTTTTACGTGAAAGAGTAACAAACATCCATCCATCCATCCATCCATACTTACAAACTTTCGCGTTTATAATATTAGTAGGATGGTCCGGATCCCTTCGTGCGCGAGTCCAACTCGCACTTGGCCGGTTTTTTAATGTAGGTCAGCCACATACTTCAGAGGTATATAATTTTATCGAAATAAATACAGTTGCTTTTTGTAAAAACATATACACAGATGACGTTTTGGTTTGTGGTTCGCTTCAGAAAAAGTTTTGTTATATGATTTTCAGTATATTTGAGGTTATGCAAAAAAGTTATTGAATTCACTGTGAAATATACATAATAACACGATTTACCGCATATAATTTCTCAAAACCATATAGGATTATTCTTAAAGTTTTTTTATTTTCTAGATTGAATAATAAACAGAGTTAAGAGTAGTAGAGCTCTTTGTAAAGGGCTCATCCGGGGAAGTACGACCATCACGCCTTTTTCTGCCGCCAAGCAGCAACGCTGTGTTTGAAGAGTGTGGTTGCCGGTGTAATTACAGGCACATGAGGCTTAACATCTGTATACCTCAAGTGGATGGACGCAGGGCAGTGCATCGTGGGGCACGTTACTATCGTGCGTGACTTACGAGGCAATGCTTTGTTATAGGTAACGGTTACCACTTAACATCAGGTGGGCCATCTGCTTGTTCCATAAGCTAGTTGTATAAATATAAAAAGTAGGTTTTTTTTGAAAATGTGTGTCCTCATAGATGAGGCCTATGTGCGGTTGACTTCTTCAGGCTTATGTTGATGATGATAGGTACATGACTGGATTTGGACTCGCGACCTTAAAATGGAAGGTTCCTGCCTTCCACCCTTGCTCTCAAATTAAGTAGGTAATAATATGCTTCATTCTTTTTAGGTACAAATAAAGTAGTTATGTAGGTTACACATTTGTATAAAAATAACAGTGTTAGCAAGTACTTACGAAATATATAATTTAGATGTAATTATTTTACTTTCCTATCTACATGCAGCGAGAAGGATAGGTTATAATATTTATTCGTATTACTGTTATTATTGATCGAGTGAGCGAAGCGAACGAAGATCTTAGTTTCAACTTGGGCGATTTGGCATTTTATGTATGTATGTATGTATGTATGTTTGTCTGGCGATAACTTGAGAACCGTTGATCCGATCTGCATGAAATTTGATATGTCGATAGCTTGTACTTGAGAAATTTACTGGTAAGTATATGAGTAAAATCGGATGAAAGGTTTTTGAGATATGGGGTTTTTTAAGAGGGCAAAAATAAAAAAAGTGACTTAAAAAAATCAAGTTACATGTCATATGAAAGGGCTTTGTTTGGACATTCCAAAACAATTTTTACTTTTTTTTTGGGACGCTCGGTTTTTGAGATACAACAAAAAAGTTAAATTAAGATAACCAGCGATCCAAGAGCTCCCATCTCTAAGAGTTTCGTTGGCATCAAGGTTTTTCTACTGGTCAGCCAGTTCCTTTGCTTTTTCTTATTTTTTTTTTCTTGAAATAAATTAAGGAGGTACTCAGTTCTCATAAAATGGTGACAACGACCAGGTCTGATGATGGAGCCAAGGTCTGTTCAACGGAACTCTTCAATAAATAGGCCAATAGAGTTGAAACTTGGTTACCGTACCAAATTAGTAGGCGGTAGTCAGAAAAAAGTCCAAACATAATGTTTGGACTTGCCTCTGACTACCACCTACTCAAAGTTTTGATAAGTTCGTTTGGTCGCATCACGAGATCTCAGTTCGGGGCGAACTACTAGTTGATCGAGTGAGCGAAGCGAACGAAGATCTTAGTTTCAACTTGGGCGATTTGGCATTTTATGTATGTATGTATGTATGTTTGTCTGGCTATAACTTGAGAACCGTTGATCCGATCTGCATGAAATTTGGTGAGTCCATAGCTTGTACTTGAGAAATTTACTGGTAAGTATATGAGTAAAATCGGATGAAGGGTTATTGAAATATGGGGTTTTTTAAGGGGGCAAAAATAAAAAAAGCTACTTAAAAAAATCAAGTTACATTTCATATGAAAGAGCGTTGTTTGGACATTCCAAAACAATTTTTATTTTTTTTCTGGGACGCTCGATTTTTGAGATACAGCGAAAAAGTTAAATTACGATAACCAGCGATCCAAGAGCTCCCATCTCTAAGAGTTTCGTTGGCATCAAGGTTTTTCTACTGGTCGGCCAGTTCCTTTGCTTTTTCGTATTTTTTTTTCTTGAAATAAATTAAGGAGGTACTCAGTTCTCATAAAATGGTGACGACGACCAGGTCTGATGATGGAGCCAAGGTCTGTTCAACAGAACTCTTCAATAAATAGGCCGATAGAGTTGAAACTTGATTACCGTACCAAGTTAGTAGGCGGTAGTCAGAAAAAATTCCGAACATAATGTTTGGACTTGCCTCTGACTACCACCTACTCAAAGTTTTGGTGCGTTCGTCGGGTCGCATCACGAGATCTCAGTTCGGGGCGAACCACTAGTTTATTAAAAGCACGTAAGTGTCTTTTTGGTATTTGGTAAAACAATAGAGATTCGATGACTTTTTTTATTTTCTTGCAAATAAGTATAGCTTTTTTTTTAGGTAAACGCACTGGCGGACCACAGTAGTCACTGTCAAAAGGTATTGATTCAATTGAATCACAAGGATCACTTTGAATCTTCTTAAAACTAGGTGACTCTAGGTGCCAGTTCCACGCGGCCAAAGCCTAGAAGAACAGGCAACAAACTTACGGCTTGGTTCCTACCGTTGTCTTGTCCTTGTTCCAGTACAATAAACACTGGAGAGTTATCATTGAGTTTTCTACTAATAAAGGATTCTAAAGGATACTTTTGGATATCTACTACGTACTTTAAGTGTAGTTTAAACACAGGTACTGACATCAAAGCAATTGCAAAGACAAAATTACGCAACACATCATTTCAACATACCTTGCTCGTACACTCTCAAGAAAGTCCGACTTGAACTCAAATATATAAATATAGAATATTTTTATATTATATTCACTCGCGCTGTTATTCGCACTGCCGCCAGTCACCGGCGCGGACGATCACTGAACTGCGTACGCGCAACATAACCGATTCGATATAGCGCGGTGTCAGAGATTGCTTGCCGAAGCAGATGCGTGATTTTGCTCTGATTTTGTTGCTATGTTGCAAAATACTTGATTACTTGCATTCATCATCATTATTTTCATGCCCTTATACCACTTCATGTGGGGGCGGAACCGATTTTTTTCTTCCCTTCAATATTCTTCTGCTTCTCAACATTATTTTAACTCTCTTTAAAACAATGAAACCGTCAGTTTCTATAAGTATGTTTACGAACATCATTTTCAAATATATAAAAAAAATAATGGTTATTATAAGTTCAAGTATTAGAACATTTTCAGTTTTAAGCAGTCTTTTAAATCTGGCAGGTGCTACAGTTGTCTGCCGATTAAAAATAAAATCGTAATATCTAATCGACCGTATGCGTGTGCATGGACTGAACACCGTCGGAATAAAATCAAACAAATACTAGTCATTTAGTCAAAACAAATTGCCATATTGGTTTAACAAATTGTTTCAGAGTTTTTACTAAATTACTAGTATTTTTTTGATTTTTTTCAAAGTGTGTTCACTCAATGCACACGCACACTAATCGACCTTGTCCTACAGGATACGTGTGCCAGCCTGATGGCTACTTTAGTCCTAAGCTATAATAACTTGTATGTATTATTGTACATATGTATTGCTTTATGTATATCAAGTACATAAGGTACATGTGCCCCGTAACCCTTACGGGGCACATGTACCTTATGTGCTGCAGTTTGGAGATCGACTATAGGTACATATAACGTCAGTGAGCTGTTATAATATTTTTTAGTTAAATTATGTGTTATATGCTGGCTATAAGAATCTAAATCGGAAATCCTCCACAAACCGAAAACCCAATAATGTCAAAGACAAAGTCAAAAGGAATTTATTCAATAAAATCACAAGGATCACTTTGAAACGTCTTAAAGCTAGACTCTAGGTTTAAGACCTTAGACTCTAGGTGCCAGTTCCACGCGACCAAAGCCTAGAAGAACAGGCAACAAACTTACGGCTTGGTTCCTACCGCTCCTTTGTATGATCCTTGTTACAATGTAGGTATTATAATACAATATTGAAGCTCCAGAATGGTGCCAATCGAATTTAGTGAAGCGTAGGTATAACAGAAAAAGGTAAGGGTAATAAAATTCATAAAACAGCACACGCTACGCTTCAAACTAATAATACCTATTGCATACATACAATCTATTAAAGTAGAAGAAAAAAAACACAATAGTACAGACATTGCAGACATGTTAGCAGCCGATGAGCAGAGCGACCGGGACATCGGGCCACGCACTTTTATCATTAATATAGCTATCTTATTCAAGGATTATAAGTATTATAATCCTTGAATTAAATCCAACTACGAGTAAAAACTAAGAAAATTATACAAATAAAACCCAGGATACCAGTTCTGGCGAATGTCCAACGTACTGCCTTCAAGTTGCATTTACTTATATCTCGCAAGCTTACCTCCTACAACATACTATGACTATTCTGTGACACTACCACTGAACAGTCATATAGACAAATAATAATAGGTATTTATTTTCAGACAAAAAAATACAGAATATTTTACATATGTCGTAGGTGCAACATAGGTGCGGTGTGTTGACGAATACAATTTTTGTTGAATATACACTTTAACAATTTAGCGTGGTATGAGCATGTCATGAGGAGGGAAGAAAATCATAAAACGAGAAGAGTGTTAGGTATGGATGTGGATGGCTTAAGAAGGAGAGGCAGGCCAAAGAAAAGATGGATGGACTGTGTGAAAGATGACATGAGTAAGAAAGGAGTGAACAACGAGATGACGAATGATAGCGGAGAGTGGAAGAAGAAAACCTGTTGTGCCGACCCCACTTAGCGTGGGATAAGGGCAGGAAGATAATGATGATACACTTTAACAATCTGGTCGCTATCTGTACTTTGCAGTGAAAAACGTTGAACATTCTTCTAAGTTAAAAACTTGTGTTCAGACACAAGGGTCTCTGCTTCGACTCTGATTGAGAAATGATAGGTTGAGTAAGTAGGTGAACTATTAAAAATGAAAACAATAAGAAAATAAAAACAAGGAGTATGTACACACACAAATGTAATAGTAAATGGGCATAAAAACCCCCTTAAAACTATTCTAACAACATGAAACAATTAATAAATGATTACGATTAATATCTTCATCCTTAGATTATAAGGAATTTAAAAAAAAAGTATCTGCCCCATTCTCATGACCGTATTCACAAGTTCACGACTTTCATCTCCAAGGAATGTAGATATGGATGGAGACTAGTTTACCATTCGTTCAATTAAAATAAGATAAGATTTCGTGGTTTTACTTTCATTAAATTTACCACGTTTGTTAGAAAGATTTGATCCATAAGATTGACCCTAACGATCGATGCCATAAAAGAACAGGAAGTTAATTTACAAATATTAGTCGGTTCGATTCCCGGGTGTGGCAAGCGAAATTAAGAAAATCTTTAAATGCAGTTTTCTTTCTTTTTACAAATAAAGGAATGTTTCCTTTTAGTAAAATTTTATATCTCCAGTATTTAAAGGACTTTCCCTTCAGGTGGCGTTAAAAAATTCACCCTGTATAATCCTTCCAAATAAAACCTGCAGTTCTTCTTCTTGTCGTGTCACTAGTTTCTTTCGAAACAGTGTGGTGAAATGATTTTAAGTGCGCTTCAAGAGGCTTCTTTAATAGTAGTAGTCCTATATTCGTTTTTACGCCCAAAGAGTTAATAAAATTCTTTAGTGAGTTCGTCAGCCAACACACTCACGTAAATAAACATTTGTGTACAGAACAGTACATTCTTAAAGCACGTCTGTGGCGCTTCGTTGAGTCACCCGTTGTATTGACCAGCAACGGTACTGAATCGGAGTCATAATGAACCAACTATAGATCGCACAGCGCACTCCGATTTTTATTTTATTTTGATATAACTTACTGGTGGAACATGCATCTGCGTGTTCCACCAGTGGCATTGTTACCACTTAAAATCGGGTGTGCCATCTAGCACACCCGATTTTAAGTGGTAACCATCACCAGCATTTCTTCGTAAGTCACTCATAAACGTGCCTTACGTTGCACTGCCCTACGTCCATCAATCAATCTCAGCGCAAACGGAAAAGTTAAAATATAAAAGAGAAAGTTTGTTAGTATGTGTATACACACATACTAACAAACTTTCTCTTTTATATTTTCTTTATTATTATTCTTTTAATTAATTATTCTTTTATTGTTTGTTCCCACTCATCTGAATAACGGCTTGGAATGCTAAAAAAAATTATGAAAATTGGAATACAATATAATATAGTGGAATGCATGTAATGCATGTACCTGGAATACATGCAACTTTTTTGATGTTATTATTACTTGATGATATTATTTCTGTTTCGTGCCCGCGGTTCATACTTTCACTTAGAACGGGCGCTCCATAGGTAGGTAATAGTACTCTGATGTCAGTTGTTGTACATTACACATTCACAAGAGAACCTGGCTGACCAGTAAGTACCTAATTTACAAAACTAATTTATTAAATTTATAAAAATAGTTATTTAGATACTTGTCTATATAGTTACAGTGGACGTAAGACGTAGCTAGGTGGACAAGGGCCCCGGTGCATAAAGAAAGAATCGGGCCCTCACCCCCTCTTTCCAAATAGCTTGAACTTATATTGGCCTTTAAAATAAATTATAAAAAAATATGTGAGCTGGCTCAAAGTTTTCTAGAAAAACTAATTGGTGCACGGCCGGTTTCGAACCCACTACCTTAGGATCGGAAGGCGGGGCCGCTACCACTAGACCACCAGTGCTCGTAAACTCAGACTTGGGGACAGTACCCCGTTCGTTTCCCTAAATTCAGATTAACTGGCAGTTAAAAATATCTTTTAATCAACATATAATAGAGATTTTTTTCATACATCTAGCCCTAAACCAAACAAACCTTGTACTATAGGACTCAGATAGTGGTATTTTTTGTAAATACTTATCTTGTTATACATGATAACGCCTGAGCACAGAACAAACATGTATGTTCATGACACAAATGTTTGTCCTCAGTAAGGATCGAACCCAAAGTCAAAAGGCTGAGCTCAGGATTTTTAAAGTTAACCTAATCTAACCTTACTTTTTTTTATTAAAATATTTTATGATTTATTTATTTATTTAAAATAATTAGAACGGCTAATACGGCCAATTATACTAATTAAAATAGCTAAAAAGAAAAAAATAATGATAATTAAAAATTGACGAAAAAACACAAAAAAGAAAAAGTTAAGTCTACCTAAATGAATTACATTAGAATTAATAATAATATCATAATAAAATATGTCAACAGTAATTAATTCATAAGAATTAAAAATTTAGTCAGTACAAATACATGATACAAATACATTATATCCAAATTAAATCAATAATACAATAACAAGTAAATCCGGGTTCTGGGCCTTGTATATTAGAAATAAACCTACCTTAACGGTTCCTGCCCGGTACCTACGTAGATTTTACATTAACATCCACTTTATATACTTTTTATTATCTTTATTACATTTTTTCTACCTTTCTCTCATAATCACAGGCACATTCACCGAACGATCACAATATTTGTTAAAATAAATATTTCAAAGTTACCTACACAAGTCGTTTTGTTCGTAAATACAACAACACTGACGGAATGGTGGGATAACTTGAGGAAGTTGCCGGTAGATACGATAAATAACGGTGCACAATATGTTCAAACGTCACATCAGCGTACAAAAAGAAAAAAATCTGACGTTACCCCACAGAAACGCTTCCAAATATTATAAGGCGAAAACCAGATCTAATGTGACTCTCGCTCGCACGTTTCGACATGTTGAAAGATATAACATCACAATGCCCATTTTCGAAAAATCGCAATCAACCATTTTGTGTACAATCACATTGCACACAGTTTAGTAAAAATTTCATTTAGATCGATACAAGTTTTCCTACTCAAAAGTTTGCTTATGTACGAAAACTCGAAAATGAGTTTAGTGATTTTATATCTTCCAACATGTCGAAACGTGCGAGCGAGAGTCACATTAGCTCTTGTATTTGCCTTCTTTTTTACACTACTAGCTGATGGAACAAGCAGATGGCCCACCTGTTGTTCAGCGGTAACCATCACCTATAACAAAGTATTGCCTCGTAAGTCACGCACGATAGGAACGTGCCCTACGATGCACTGCCCTGCGTCCATCAACTTGATTACACCGGCAACCACACTCTTCAACCGAAACACAGCGTTGCTGCTTGGCGGCAGAAAAAGGCGTGGTGGTGGTACTTCCCCGGACGAGCCCTTCACAAAGAGCTCTACTACTCTTAAATTACCTAGAAAATAGCTGATAGTATAATACTTTAAAATATGTATAAATATCTTGTCGGCACCGAAGTCAGTGAGTGCAAGCCCGTTTTTCCATCGGTTTTTGTATGGAGACCAAAATGTGGACACGATAAGCACCCGTAGCAGGAGTCTTGAGATGTCTTCAAAGTCAAAGTCAAAAGGTATATTCAAATGAATCACAAGAATAACTTTGAAACGTCTTATAACTATGAGAGTCTAGGTCCCAGTTCCACGCGACCAAAGCCTAGTAGACCGAGCAACAAACTTATGGCTTGGTTCCTACCGTTCTTTTGTATGATTGTGACTCCATATAAAAACTCGCTCATCGGTACCCAAGTCTTTTTTAAGGAGATTCAATAAGCGCCTCTAGAGGTATAGTGCTAGAATGCATGAAGTTCTGTGAGGTAGATGACATATGAACCATTGTTATATTAATTTTAATTTAATTATCTACTATTATTTGTACTGACTCAATTTTATATTCTCATTAATTTATCACTGTTGACATGTTTTATTATTATTATTATTATTATTTTTTTTTCGAATGGACTAAATGCTGGTGATCGTCTGACGATTCTTACAGCGCTACCGAACAATGGCGAGCGCGGAAGGCGCTCAACCGGTAAAGTTAGGTTGAGGCAACAAACGCAAGGGCACCGCTATGGTACGACCTCGACTTGGGCTGTTGCCAGGGTGGGGGTTTATATCTAGTTTAGGCCCCGAGTGGGCGGGCGCTAAGGGACGTCTTCGACCTCGCCGGCGAGTTCGGTGAATCTGTATAGTGTTTACTCTGTCCGAATTGGATGACTCGATCGCTTCCGCGTTAGCGGTTGCGATCTCATCATCGGGATCACCAAGGATATGCCTTGGTCTACGGAGGGATCTATCGACGGGAGGGTCGATAGGATAATCGGGCATCGTAGAAACAAGAGGGTTCGGGTGGTGGGGAGCTGAGTCATAGTATCGCCTAGAGGCGAGCTTAATGAAATCGGCAATCGACTCGAGACCTAGATCGCGATGGAGATCGATATTGCGCATATACCAAGGCGCACCAGTGGCTTTGCGCAAAAATCGATTTTGGACATGTTGGAGGATAATAATGGACGAAGAGTGGGCGAATGCCACAGATGAATAAGTCAGGACGGGACGGATACAAGTTTTGTAAAGTGTCACCTTATTTCTAAGGGACATTTTACTCTCTTTGCATGGATTGGAGACTATGGAGTCGTCCAAGCATGAATTTGGCGCGGTTACTAACCTTTCTGATATGTTCGTTGAAGTTCAGGCGACGATCAAGAATGACGCCTAAATAGCGTGCTGACTTAGCCCAGGGAATGGGTTCGTCGAAGAGGGTGATGGGGCGAGGTTTGGGGAAGCCCTTTGAAAAGAACACTGCTGTGCTTTTTGTGGGGTTTACCTCAATTCGCCACTTACGGAACCAT
This sequence comes from Chloroclysta siterata, assembly GCA_932294275.1. Lineage (NCBI taxonomy): Eukaryota > Metazoa > Arthropoda > Insecta > Lepidoptera > Geometridae > Chloroclysta > Chloroclysta siterata. The sequence goes on from OW028595.1 coordinate 10,084,115, forward strand.
ACACCTAGTGCAGTGAGGGCGGCTTGCAGCTTTATACATACCCGATCGGGGTTCCGATCAGATGCATACAAAGCTGTGTCGTCCGCAAAAAGGGCAATTTCCACCTGATGGGTGCGGGGGATGTCGCTGGTATACAGCGTGAACAGAAGGGGAGAGAGTGCGGAGCCCTGGGGGACTCCGGCTCTGATGGGTCTGGGGTCCGAAAGGGAACCCTCGATGCGGTAGCGAAAGCTGCGATTTAAAAGGAAGTCTCGTAAGATGAGTACGAGCCTAACTGGCACACCAAGTTTGTATAGCTTGTAAATCAAGCCATTGTGCCAGACTTTATCGAAAGCCTTCGCTACATCGAGAAAGACAGCACCAGTATCTGCAGGCCAGGTATGGTGGCGTCTAGTTAGCACGTGTTCCGTGAAGCGAAGCACTTGCTGGGGGCAAGAGTGTCTCGGACGAAAACCAAACTGCTCGTCAGGGAGTAGTTGGTGCTCGTTGACATGTGACCAGAGACGTTTCAAAAGAAGACGTTCATAGATTTTCCCCAGAGAGCTGAGGAGACTGATAGGACGGTAGCTGGAAGGCTCTGACGCCTTTTTGCCTGGTTTGGGGATGCCGATGACGGTGGCTTCCTTCCAGGCATCGGGGAAAGTACAAGTCGCCATAGCCGCATTGAAGATGCTAACTAGGAGGTAAACTAGAGCAAGGGGGAAACGCTTGAGAACCTTGTTGCTGATACCGTCAGCGCCAGGGGCTTTTCGCGGATGGAGGTCTTTGATTATCGCCTGAACCTCAGAAGCCTTAATGAGAGGTAAGGGAGGATCGGGGGGAGGCAGAGAAGTCAGGTGTTCAACTTCGTCGTTCACCAAAGCGAGATGGACAGGATCAACGGGTTCGAGACTCGGGGAGCATTGCGACTCGAGGCTTTCTGCTAGGCAGTCGGCCTTTTCATCGTCGTCGAATGCAAGAGATTTGTCTGGTCGGGAGAGGGGGGGCATGACTGAGATAGTGTCTGCTTTCATTGACCGAGCCAGCTTCCAGTAAGCCTGGTGAGTTGGCTCGATCCCTGAGAGCAGGTTATCCCAGTCGTTATTGGAATGTTCGCGAATACGTCTCTGAACTTCGCAGCGCAGAGAGCGTAGACGGTCACGGTTGTCTACAGAGGGCCAAGAGCTGTAATGTCGGGTCGCTGCGTTCTTCTCCGTGATCAACCGTCTCACATCATCTGGCAGAGCCGAGCGACGGTATGACGTCGCTGGCACCTGTTTCGATGATCCGCTGATAGCGCATGTGACATGGTTGGTCAGAGAGTCGACTGCAACAGTAATGTCGTCTGGGGACTTTATGTCGTCGGGGATCCTGTCCAACTCGGGTGAATGTATAGACTCGAGAGCTTTCCCGAGCTTATACCATTGCACCACGGTCTTAGTGAGAGGGATCGGGTCGGCAGGGGGGCCTAAGCGTAAGAGCACGGGGCGGTGGTCAGAGTCTAGTTCGTGAAGCGTTTCTATTGAGCGCAACCGTAGGGCTACGTTCTTTAGCAACGCCATGTCAAGGATGTCAGGTCTACAACTAACTCGATGAGGGTAATGAGTCGGGGTCATTGGAGGAATTACGTCGAAGTTAAGATCGTCGGCAAGGGTCTCGAGAAGTCTGCCATTGGGATTGGTGCTAAGACAATTCCAAAGGAGGTTTTTACAGTTAAAGTCGCCCGCCAGAATGACGGAGCTACCAAGATTTAGGAGGGCCTCAAGATCACTCTTCAACAGAGTTTTTGAAGGGGGCAAATAACAAGATCCTATGATAATTGAATGATGACCGGTCATCGCTAATCTACAAACGGAGGCTTCTAAGTCTTGCAACGGAGGACAGTCGATAGGTATGCAGTGCAAGGACCTTCTGTAATAGATGAGGGTGCCGCCTTTTGGGCGGTTGGTTCTATCGTCACGCACCATCTGGTAGTTAGCAATACTGGGATTGCGATGGTGCGGTTTCAAGAAGGTTTCTTGCACTAGCATTATATCGACTTGATGTTTAATTAAAAAGTCCTGAACTAAAGCACGTTGTGGCTTAAGATCGTCGGCGTTGAAAAACGCTAACGAGACGGAGCGGGGTTTGAGCCTCTCTTTTTGTACAATCATATTGATTGATTAAAAAGAGAGGTTATTGACGGCGGCCAAAAGCGCAGCCTGGTCTGCTAAGTACAGACACTTGTGGACTGGGCTAGGAAGGGCGCGGAAAACGCGGGCGAAATCTTCAGATCTCTTAAGGAGTTCGGTGAAGGGGAGGCCTTCTTCGTACAGGGGCTCTGTACGGCTATAAGACTGGCCCTGTGAAGGTTGGGGCACGGGAGCGGGGAGTTTGCTTGAGGGCAAACGCTCCTGGGGGCGAGGGGGAGAGGGTTTAGCCTGACGGGCAGTACTGGTCGAAGGAAGGGGGCGAGACCACGCATTGTGGGGTGGGGATTGAGCGGGTACCATAGCCAGCTTTGGACTGGACTTGGTGTATTGAGGCGGCGGTTGCGGTTGCGAATGCGAACGCACCGGCAACGACCTCTGAGCCACCCGCTTGTTTACCTTGGGCGCCATCGGGCAACCGCGATAGTTCGCGGTATGACCGGTGGCGCGGCAAAGCACACAGCTGGGCGGCTCCGGGGCGTCGCGAGTGCGAGGGCAGTCAGCGGTGCCATGGTCGTCCAAGCACTTGACACAACGGGGGCGGGCGTAACAGTTGCGCGCAGAGTGGCCATAAAGTTGGCATCTGTGGCACTGAGAGGGGGAACCATTACGGTGTGGGGTTTCAACATGAATCCCAGAGAGGCCATTGACTGTCTTCAAATTGAAGATCGCCTTGCCTTCTGGGGAAAGAGTGAGAATGACGAGCACGAGCTCAAAAGGGGTTTTGGTTTTACCGCTATACATGCGGTGGACTTCCCTGACGGGGAAGCCCTGGGCGGTTAGGTCGGCTTTGATGGAGTCAGAGCCGAACTCAGCGGGGAGGCCGCGGATAACGACTCTAAGGAGTCGTTCGTCCTCCAGAGCATAGGTGTGGAAACCTATGCCCTGTTCCCGAAGGAAAGAGGTGAGGCGACGATGGTCGGTCGAGGTCGGCACTTGGACTTTGATACCGTCCTTGGTGCTGCGGGCATTATTGTAGGTAATGCCGGAGATCCGGCAAGCGGTGGAGACGTTCTCCCATTTTTCCTTCTGGCGAAGGAAAATGGGAGGAGGAGGTTTCTCCCTCCTTGCTGTGGCGTTAACCGCAGAAGGTTGGGAGGAAGGCGGAGAGACTGGGGACGATGGGCGAGAAGAGAGAGGGCTGGGTCGAGCTGTCGCTTGTTTTGCGGGAGGCGCAGAGGAGGATTTGGACTTCTTACGCTTCCTCTTGCCTTGGACAACGGTGAAGCCAGAGTCCGAGGAGGAGTTAGCGTCCGACTCATCTTCCGTGAGAGGAGAGGCGGGACGGGAGGCAGAGTCAGAATCCGCTTCCATAGCAGATTCGCGGTCATAGTCATCCTCTGAGGGCGAGTGCCCATCGAGGGAGGAGGCGGATGAGGTTTGTGAAGAGGGGGAAGACACGGGGGACGGAGGACTGCGTTTTTTGGCCTGAAGGGCTTGGGTGGGTTTAGGTGTCTTAAGGACTGGAGTGTGCTTGAGGGCCTGAAGGGCTGGTTTGGGTTTGGGGGCCGGAAGGGCCGGGGTTTTCTTGGGTGCCTGAAGGGCCAAGGTTTGCTTGGGGGCCTGAAGGGCCGGGGTTTGTTTGGGGGCCTGAAGGGCCGGGGGGGAGGTTTTGATGGCCATAAGGGCCGGAATTTTACCTACGGGATTCTCAAATAGAATCCCTTCGACTAGGTGGGGGGCCTGTTGGTAGGCTTTCTGGAGGAGAAAGCCTAAATGATCTCTGCTGAAGGCAGAGATGTCGATGCCTAAACCGGGCGGGGGCGCGGTATGGATGAAGTCCATATCTCCCGGGTGGGAAAGCCCGGGAGGTGTGTGGGTGAGTGACCCTCTCCGCCGGGGTAGGCGGGGAGGGGGTGAGTTTCCTAGTGTCCTACCTATAAATGTGTCCTCCTTGCCGCTTTTTTCTCGGGCAATCGGGGTGTGTTCCTAATAGGACTGGCAGTCGGCTAGGAGATCCCCCAAGGCCGGTGGTCCAGACCCGACCGGATTCGGCGTTCCTCTGAGGGAGGAAAGACGGCGCTCCGGGTCCACGCCCAAACCAAGTTGGTATAACACCGCTGGGTCTCCCTTGGTTTGACCACTGAAGGTGGATTTCGTTTGACACAGTAGAAACAAACTGTTCGTCCGAAAATTGGACTACGATTTGCGTTCTGAAAAGAACGACTAAAACACACGTCAACGAAACCTTACCGCCCTGAAAAGGACGACAGAAACATAAGAATGCAGGAAACCGGCGCACTGATAAGTGCGGATTAGCGTGAGCCAATCACACGGCGCGGAGCTCAGGAACGCGGCGCGAAGCGCCAGTAGCTTGAGCGCCGGCGGCAGGTCCGGAGCGGGGTGCGGTGCGGGTGCGGCGGGCGGGGTGCCAGCGCAGGTAGTAGTCCGAGCAGGTAGCAGGGACCGGAGCGGAGACGTCCGTGCAGCTCTGCGACTGCAGCCGAAGTGAGTGATGTTTTATTATGATATAATTATTCACTTTAATAGGTATTCACTTTTCATTTAGGTAGACTTTTTCTTTTGTGTGTTGTTTCGTCCATTTTTTTTTTTTTATTATTTTAATCTTTGTATAATTATAAGACGTTCTCATTATTTTGAAAATAAATAAATAAATAAATCGGGCTTGCTGAGAACTCACGAGTCTCCATACAAAAAAAGCCTGACGTTACGAAAAACGAAAATCAAAACTCAGACTTGGGGCACAGATAAGAGAATACTAGTACTTGAGGTACGTTACTGCAAGTTGTTGTACCAGTTTTATGCGCACGCGCATGTGATTACAAAGCCACGTTCCCACGCGCTATGAGTCCGGCACTGTTTACCGGTCATCGGTGCTCGAGTATCACCGTTTTTGTCCACAAATAGTTGTGTACAGTCAGCGGCGCAAGTTACGAATGAAACAGACAAGTGCGAGTGACACTCGATCTAAGAGGGTTCTGTACAAAGCTTAGCTAATTTCTCGACCACAAAAAAAACTCAGTAGGTTCTAGGAGTGTATAATTCGACAATAACTGCCTGTTATAATGTATTTATTTATTTTATTTATTTGATCACCAACACAGTGTACACCGTTACATGCGTTTAAAAACATTGATTGAAAAATATAAAAATAAATTATTTAATAAATATAAAATTAATTAAACGACACTGCAGTTACAGGCAAAGACATCTTGCTAACATAAAAATATACAGAAAATATAACCGATTAAAAAAAAAAAAAAATACTAAGCCTAAAAATAAATAATTACAATTAAAATCGAGCACCGTTGGTCTAGTGGGAGTGACCCCGCCTTCCAATCGCAAGGTCGCAGGTTCGAATCAGGTCGTGCATCAATGGATTTTTCCTATCGAAAAATTTATGTGCGCAATGCCAGTGCTCTTAAACGGTAAAGGAAAACATCGTGAGGAAACCAGTTAGTACTCTAACAGCGGCGATAGGTTTGCAACCTGTCACGTATGGAATACCAACTACTACAAAATGTGGGTGTGTGCCAAATTTAATGTTTGGACGTCAAAGTCAAAGTCAAAGTCAATAGGTATTTATTCAATAAAATCACAAGGATCACTTTGAAACGTCTTAAAGCTAGGTGACTCTAGGTGCCAGTTCCACGCGACCAAAGCCTAGAAGAACAGGCAACAAACTTACGGCTTGGTTCCTACCGTTCTTTTGTATGATCCTTTTACAATGTAATATAATATATTATTGAAGTTAAGTGAGGCGTAGGCATACAGAAAAAGGTAAACATAATCAAATTTATAAGACAGCACACGCTACGCTTCAAACTAATAATACCTAATGCATAAAATTAAATACAATCTATTAAATCAGAGAAAAATAAAACACACAATAGTAGGTACAGTACAGTCATTGCAGACATGTTAGCTGCCGATGGGCAGAGCGACCGGGACATCGGGCCACGCACTTTTATCATCAATATAGCTATCTAAAGTATAATAAGCTTTACTTATTAGATTATTCTTAATGTATGCTTTAAATTTTCTAATAGGAAGCCCAGTGGCACTTTCTGGAAGTTTATTATAGAAGCGAAGATATTACCTTTTGGAGTCGAAATTTAGGAATACATAATTTGTTTTTATTTCTAGTGTTAACGTTCTAGTGTTAACGTACCTCTGCCTACCCCTCTAAGACATCCTCAAAATGATCTGGAGTACTTGGCACTAAGAGATCTGAGGGGATATCTACCGTGCCTGGGGATTAAAGTCGTGAAGCTGTTTCAGTTTCAGATTTACAATTGAAATTATTGAAAATTAAAAAAAATAGAATTAATTCAAAATTACTAAACAAAAATTAAAAAATGAAAAATCTTGTAGGCAAAACTTGGGGTGAAATATCTAGAAACTTAATCCCTAAAAGGTAGTGGGGGATGAAGTTTGTATGAAAAAAGCTTAACTTATTTCTTAGCTACTCTTATTCCAAGTGGCTATGGCTACATAATAATAACAATCTAGGGGATGATCCAGGGGGATGTCTTCCGTACCTGGGAATTACGATGAGAGCACTGGTGGTCTAGTGGTAGTGGGCCTGCCTTCCGACCAAAGGTCGTAGGCTCAATACCGGTCGTGCGCCAATAAGTTTTAATGTTCAAAAATGTATGTGCACAATGCTAGTACTCTCAAACGGCGAAGAAAAACATCGTGAGAAAACCGGCATGTCGTTGAACCTAAAAAGTTCTAAAACGTGTCAAGTGCTCGAAAGGAGCCTCTTTAAGGTGCACTTAGAATCCTTTCACCACACTGTTTCTAAAGAACTAGTGACACAAGAAGAAGTATTCATGTTCGTTTTTGTTATTTTCGTAACTGGTCCTTATTTTCAAGCAAGGTAACTCAAGGTGTACTCAAGTACTAGTTAAGTTTATTTAAATAAATAACTTGGGTACTAAACTTCGCAATAAACATGCAGCAAACTCATGTAATTATACCTACTGCTATTAAATCATTAAAATTGTTTTATAACTAGCATTACAACGATTATTTTAGTTTGTACTAAATATAAGAGCAGCAGTCAGGGTAATCCCCTTCTAATTCTAATTCGTGGTGGGGGAATGAGATCTGCACGGACGTCCCGCAATGGGGTGTATTGTGCATTGTCCCCCTGCTAACCTCACCCCAGCCAGCCCAACTCCTTAAAATAGCGGAGAAGGACCTTGGGTTGGTGGCAGCAATGTTCAAGCATCCCCGGTGGTGATTTGGATGCAGATGAGAGGAATGACCCGATCAGCTTCTGCAGTCCAGTTTTAGACCTGGCTTCGTTAGTTGCGGAGCAGTGCAGTACCACATGCTCCACAGTTTCTTTTTCCTGAAGACATCCACGACATAGGTCGCTGTCGTCGCTCCGATCTTGAAAAGATGGTAGTTGAGGTCGCAGTGGCCCGTGATGATGATGATGATTGGTAATCCCCTTTTTATGCGAGTCAATTATCTGATATTATAACTATTTTCAAAAAAACTACTTCTAATACACTTAAAGAGTAGTAGAGCTCTTTGTGAAGGGCTCATCCGGGGAAGTACTACCACCACGCCTTTTTCTACCGCCAAGCAGCAACGCTGTGCTTCGGTGTGAAGAGTGTGGTTGCCGGTGTATTTACAGGCACATGAGGCTTAACATCTGTATGCCTCAAGTTGATGGACGCAGGGCAGTGCATCGTAGGGCACGTTCCTATCGTGCGTGGCTTACGAGGCAATGCTTTGTTATAGGTGATGGTTACCACTTAACATTAGGTGGGCCATCTGCTTGTTCCATCAGCTAATGGTATAAAAAAAAACACTGAAAAACAAAATATATTACTTTTACTGAAGGGAAACACAAAACCAAAACGACATATTTTGGTTATCGTTAATTTTTTCAAAAAGTGCTGAAATATTATCTATAAAATGTAGGTAAATAAATATAAAAATAAATAAAGGTGGAGTTTCCACACAGCACTAAGCCAACGCTTGTAATATGGGAACTTGATAGCTGATATAATACATACATACTTTTTTTTTGTAAATACATAGGTACTTATAATATACTAGCGGCCTGTCCCAGCTTCGCATGGGTGGACATAAATTTTTTCAACGTTTTAGGATAAACTTAGACCGTGGTGGGTTCGAGTCACTTCTAACTCGCGCCTTGCCCGGGCCCGCGCTGGGTGAGAACGCGCCCCGTGACCTTATATTTTTTAAATCTTTTGAATGGAATGTCCGATTTGAAAAATTCAAGAAGTAATGTATAGGTATTGAACCAGTCGTGAATATGAAAAGATTTATTTGGATAAGGATTAATACCAAGGTACAAATAAAGACCCTTTTCTAGCAGCGGCATTTCAATTAACTTTTTATAATAAAAGAACACTTATTGTGACATAACTATAATAGTTAGACATATGCTGTTGCGACATTTTTTGTAGATGATGACGTGTTCTACAAAATCGTAGTACATTATTTTGTTCTATCATCAATAGTTTTCGCAGCGCACGCGATGTAAGGTTTTCTTTTTCCACCTTGGGTTACATTATTAGAGTTTTAGTAAGGATCCCTGATTTTTAAAAAAATATAATATAGCCTATGTTACTCAGGGATAGTGTAGCATTCTAATGGTGAAAGAATTTTTGAAATCGGCCCAGTAGTTTTTGAGCCTATTCGTTACATACAAAACAACAAAACAACAAAACAACAAAAATACAAATCTTTTCTCTTTATAATATTAGTGTAGATAATAACACCCAGGCAGAGAACAAACATCTACGTTATAAAACACAAAATGTTTGTTCTCTGTGGGGATCGAACCCACGGCCTACGGCGCAGAAGGCAGAGCTACTACCAACTGAGCTGTGAAGGCTGTCAACTGATATACCTATATTAGACCACCTTTGGAGTAAAACCTACCAAAGAAAATCAATCCATAGATAATGGAGTAATCGCGTGGCAAACATACAAAATAAAAACATACAGTCGAATCTCAATTCGTATTTTACCGCTTAACTCCGTCATTTATGAATTGATTTGAAGAAGATTTTTTTCATCTCTCCGATTGGTCCTTTCATAGAAATTGAATCAAAATCGCTTCAGTAGTTTGGCTTTTAAATTTAAATAAAATAACAAGAAAAACTCATCCAAGTTTATTAAATTGCGTATTTTGCTTTTTTATGTGTATTCAAGTCAATTTTTTTGCAGCAAAGTTATATTGTTTTTGTTATGTTGAACCCTAAAACGCTTATACCTAATACTAGAGTTTCCCTTTTATAATCTAGTCGGCTTAAAATAAACCTTTTCAAACTAGTTCTGCTCCGATATACAACCTAGGCAAGGCAAGTACTTGTCCAGACCGCATTTTTAACATACCTAGGCACCACATGGCGATATGTGAACGGAGAGTGCAATAGGGCTTTAATAACAGATTAAGGGGCTGACAACCGTCAAATGACTTCTCTCTCGCATATCAACAATTTGAAAGATAAATCACTGAACTTATTGATGAAAAATCGCAAATAAGCTCAGTGTTTTTATCTTTCAGAATGTTTTTATGTGCGAGTGAGAAAAAGGATGACGGTTGTCAGCCCCTTAAAAAACATATAAAAACTTATTTTTTTCTTTTGTCAATTATTTTTTGTGTAACCTAAATTATTAACTAAAAAAATAACTTACAAGTATTTTAAAAACAAGTTTTCCTACTTTAATTTTGATTAAAAATTTGTTAGAATCCAATTGAAATGATTGCTGAACCTTTTACGACGTTTACATTTAGACATTCGCGCTGCCATTCGCGTGGACGGAAATGTTGCCGTCCATATGTCTGCGGCAGCGTCGCCGGCAATGTGTGTTCACGCAACACGCGCAACGCGAGTGGACATGGAAGTGGCCTGTTTACATTCTCGCATTGCTTAACTCCCTTCCCATGTCTCTGCTCATTTCCACGGACATGAGCTGAGTGTAAACGGGGTATTAGGTAATAAGTAGAGATCGGATAATCGGATGCATATTTATCTAAAGTTAATTTTTGGCTAACAAATTATGGAAGCGGCTTCTTAGGATACTTTTATTAAAAATAAAATCCCGGGATTGCATAAATAATCGGATGTCTACAGGGTGCCACGTTACATGTGTACGAAGCCGAAAGGGGGTGATTCTGGGCCCCGAGGGGCATTAATATTACGTTGTAACAGGGCAATTGTCATTCGTGTAACTTAAATTTGAATTACCTGGAAGCCCGGGATTTTAAGACAAAAGCAAAATTTTTATTTCCCGGGGTCTCGGGCTTTTTCGATAAAAAGTGCTTTCCATAATAGCCAACATCTCAACTTTAGGTAAATATGCATCCGAATATCCGATCTCTAGTAATAAGCTCCGAAACTTGGTAGTTTGCGATTTTCCATCTTTATTTAGTGATTTCAAATCTTCATAAATGTTGAAATGTATCAAAGTCAAAAGGTATTTATTCAATAAAATCACAAGGATCACTTTGTGTGAGGGAGAAGTACATTATCAGTAGAAACTGAAACTGAAAAAACTGAAACAGCTTCACGACTTTAATCCCCAGGCACTCAGATCTCTTAGTACCAAGTACTAACTCCAGATTCTTTGAGGATGTCTAAGGGGGGTAGTCAGAGGTACATCCAAACATTAAATTTGGCACATACCCACATTTTGCAGTAGCTGATATTCCATACGTGACAGGTTGTAAGCCCATCGCCGCTGTTAGAGTACTAACTGGTTTCCTCACGATGTTTTCCTTCACCATTTAAGAGCACTGACATTGCGCACATAAATTTTTCGATAGGAAAAATCCATTGGTGCACGACCGGATTCGATCCTGCGACCTTATGATCGGAAGGCGGGGTCACTCCCACTAGACCACCGGTGCTCTATCAATAGAATACGTCATAAAAATGCTCACCTAGTAGGTACATAGGTATTTTATGTGATCATACTACGTGCGGCCCCCACTTCGTGCGTGCAAACAAAAATGCAAACAGGCCGAGGTCACAATGCACGGAGTACAATGTTACCATTTATTGATTCATTAAGTTGCAGTTCAAGTTATACAGAGTGTTAAAATACCACTCTTAGGCCCAGTTTCACCATGCTCTGTTAGTTACTAATCAAGGATTAACAGACCGTTAAATCTAACCTTAGCTGTCAAACGCGTACATTTTGACGTATTTAACGGCCCTTTAATCCTTTGTCAATCTAACAGAGCATGGTGAAACCGGCCCTAAAAGACTTCAGGGGGCAAAAGTAGATTAGAAAATTCTTTACTGCACAAAAGGAAGTACTCAAGGCGAACTTAAGCTAGTTAGCATTTTCTTCCAGTTAACCTTTATGTAATGTGGAGTGGGTGGTAGTGCTTTTATGATACAATAATGGGGAGAAGCGAACGTAAAAGTACCCATCAAAATGAATAACTTTTTCTAGGGAACCAACAATGTGAAAGCGAAAAAAAACAGCTGTTTCATACATTTTAGCCAGGTACGTATTGGACTTTGGATGAAACAGCTGTTTTTTCGCGTTTACAGTGTTGGTTCATTAGAAAAAAATATTCATATTGATGGATACTTTAGCCCCCTGAAGTTTTGAGGAGTGGTATTACACCTTGTTTATTTTAACATTCGTTTTATTATTGATGGTTGCAGAGCAGTTTATTGAAACATGATTATATTAAGCTATTTCTAGATCCATGCCTTTTTCTGCCGCCAAGCAGCGTTGCTGTGCTTCGGTTTGAAGAGTGTGAAATTACAGGCACATGAGGCTTAACATCTGAAATGCCTCAAGTTGATGGACGCAGGGCAGTGCGTCGTAGAGCACGTTCCTATCGTGCGTGACTTACGAGGCAAGCTTTGTTAGAGGCCATTCAACATCAGGTGGGCCATCTGCTTGTCCCATAAGCAAGTTGTATAAAAAAATTTGATGGATTATATACCCTCAGATTTGGGTATGTGATAAATGTAATAAGTATTTGGTCGTACCTGACGCTACGCTGACTACCCCCTTACACAGCCTCAAAGAATCTCATCTTGGTAGTTCGGCCGGTTTCTGAAAGCTCGATCAAACTTAATCAGATGTCAAGTCACTTGCTGTCTCAGTTAAATTTGATATACTTAATAGCTGATATAGCAAGTGATTTGACATCTGATTTATCTGATCGAGCTTTCAGAAACCAGCCGTTAGTAAAGTAATGAAGAGTAAAAGAGTATTTTTTTCACAAAAGGAATACAGGGGTAGTTATTAATACAATTATAATTATTATAATATATAGATACATAGTTATTATAATAACACAATCCAATTCTTATTTTCTATGAATACCTTAATAGTGTAATTACCAAAATTTTACTGTATAATTATATATTGAGACGACAAAATTTCATATTTGACTCAGGCCCTTAGACTAAGTATATAGTACCTCCATGCTCAGGCCGGTACTTAGACGGTAGGCCCATCTCCTTTAAAATAGTTCTCTTTACAAATCAGTCTTTTATCAAAGGAGTGTTAAACATTAATGCTGACAGCGTCATCTATTGATAAATCTTGGAAACCACGTTTTATACAGATGGCGCTCAGTTTCGGGGTTACGCTAAACATTAAATAAAAGTAACAACCCATTTACTTCATATTCTTATAAAAGTACAACATATTTATGAGATCTAATCCAATGAAGTGCTTTCTGTATTTTAAAAGAACTATAATTTAATGTTAAATCTAGTTATTTGTAATTAGTACTACTACTCGACACTAGATGGCGGTATAACACTCCGAGTCTAAACTCACCTGTCCACAATGGTATAAAATTAATATTCAATCTGTTTTATTAGCTAGGTATTTTTTTGAAAATAAATCCCAAAAATATGTTTCATAAACAATTTTATTAGGTAAAGGCAGTAGGTAGGTTAGGTACCAAGTACTTATTTTATTGACTTATATGTATCACGATAAATAATAAACTTTGTAATAGCTTTACTTATAAGTATTTTTTACAATATAATTACTAAGGGCAGGTTCGATCAAGCAGATTTTGTTGTCTTTATATTTCGCCTATGTTTTTCTGACACAAAATAATCTTTTTTTTTTTTTTTTACTAACGTCAGACAAGAATTTTCTGTCGCTGTTTTTGACATGTTTAATAATTTAATATTAAGTATTGTGTAAGGCTAATAAGGTTCGGCCGATACCACTTAAAGTTAAGTGGCTGAAACCCGTCAAACAACGACGCTTGTGTCATATTTTTTTTTTTATTAGACAAAATTACTGAAGATACTATTGAAGATTCGCAATAAACCAAGTTACATATCAACCAAGGCTACAAGTACCTACCTACGGTAGTAAATTAATTATGTATTAAACACTAGAAAATTTTAGTTCACAGTGTTGCTTCATGTTGTTAAAAATATATTTAGTATCAGTAGGTTAGGTACATCCCCATAGATGTACAAAATGGCGGTAGACCATAGCCCGTGTTCAAGAGTTATATTTACAAAACATAATAATAGTTATCATGGCGGTATGAAGGGTGTACTAATAAAACTTCGAAATCTAAAGGACCCTCAGACCAAGCTTCCCAATCCAACATTTAAAAATAAAAAACCGCCCAAGTGCGAGTCGGACTCGCGCACGAAGGGTTCCGTACCATTATCTATAAAAACGACAAAAAAATCACGTTCTTTGTATGGTGAGTTAGTCCCCTTAAATATTTATTTACTCTGTTTTTTAGTATTTGTTGTTATAGCGGCAACAGAAATACAGCATCTGTGAAAATTTCAACTGTCTAACTAACACGGTTCATGAGATACAGCCTGGTGATAGACGGACAGACGGACAGCGGAGTCTTAGTAATAGATAGTTTTACCCTTTGGGTACGGAACCCTAAAGGTAAAAGTCTGGGCCCCTTTGAAAAACCTTGTTATTTTGACAATATCATATTAGCTTTTTAAGATAAGGTTGTCTAAATAGGATAGTAGTGACGTGCGAGGCAATGTTTGGCTGTAGTTGATGGTTACCACTGAACATCAGGTGGTTGTTTTTCAGTCATTGTGTCATATGCTTGTTCCATCGGCAAGTGTATTTTGACTCTGTCATTACTTTGTTGTCCATTTTTGTTTTGATGTATGGCCTGTGTGACAACCGTGCCTGCCTTCTGTGTTTTGTTTTTTCAGGAGTTGTAGCGTCCCACCCTGTATACTCATGCAAGTGATTAAGTACATACTAGGCATTTACCTGGGCATTGTTGGCCTCCATAGCTGTAATCGACGTATTGTGGCCCGCAACAGCGCGCCTGTAAGTGGTTACCGCTGTAAGGTCCATTGACCACTAAAGCTATATCTCACAGACTCAATTTTTTTACAAGTTATTTGTAAAACGTTTGACCACGATCTCCTGCACCCTAAGTCTTAGTTTCGTTTACCATATTTCGTATTTAGTTTTCGTAACGTCAGGCCCCTTTTTGTATGGAGACTCGTGAGTATGACCCGTAATACAGGGGCCTTATGCTCACTTCGAGCGAGATTATCTCACGGTGGAGATGACGTCATATCTCGTTCGATAACTATTAAATCCCCATTCTCACCATCTCACTACCTCATTTTCTCATTCAAAGTTCATGCGAGACGCAACGTCAACGAGTTATTGAACGAGATATGACGTCATCTCCACCGTGAGATAATCTCGCTCGAAGTGAGCATAAGGCCCCTAACCATATTTGTTGAAAAGTATGCAATGTTTGCACACAACTTGGTGGATTACGATTATTTATAGAGGTCAGTAATTTAATATCTTTCAAAATGTTTCAATGTGCGAGCGAGAGGTACATTAGCAGTAGTCTTCGCCTTAAACTGTTTGTCTTTGACAAAAACTAAGCCCGCTTTAGTGGACAGCACACCTAACAGGCTTACACGTGCAACTTAATAGTTTGCATTGTGAGAGCGATGGCTGCCTATATCTGTATAAATAAAAAACCATTACCAGAGTTACAGTTAAGGCGAAGACCACCGCTAAATGTAAAACTAGGAATGTAAATGAGTATGTATACAAGGTGTTCCATAAGTTGTCTATATAAACTTCAGGGGGCTAAAGTACCCATCAATATGAACAACTTTTTCTAAGGAACCAACACTGTGAACGCGAAAAAAAAAACAGCTGTTTCATACATTTAAGCCTGGTAGGTATTGAACTTTTGTATGAAACAGCTGTTTTTTTTCGCGTTCACAGTGTTGGTTCCTTAGAAAAAGTTGTTCATATTGATGGGTACTTTAGCCCCCTGAAGTTTATATACACAACTTAAGGAACACCTTGTAGTTATCTGTGAATTTAAATATATAAATAAAGTAAAATATCTGTAATATCAATTACCTGTGTAATGAAAATGGGATTGTACTTCGTAAGATATGAAATCGCTGAACTGATTTATGAAAAATCTCAATAAATCAAGTTGTCTGAATAACATTGTTCTTAGTACTTTAACGGGTATTTTTTTTGTTACATCTGTTTGCCTAAGTAGAACCACAGATAAGAGAATACTAGTAGAACGCAGGGTAGTGCATCGTAGGGCACGTTCCCATTGTGACTTGCGAAAGTTGAGCTTTGTTTCAGGTGATGGATACCACTTAACATCAGTTGGGCCATCTGTTTGTACCATGAGCCAGTAGTATCTAATAATAATAATATTGGTGAACATTTCACACAGCACTATCTCGCCCCAAACTAAGCCAAAGCTTGTAATATGGGAACCAGATAGCTGATATAACACATATATACTTTTTTTTATAAATACATACTTAGAGGTATAATATTATATAACACCCAGACAGAGAACAAACATCTATGTCCGCACAAATTTTGTTCTCGGTGGGGATCGAACCCACGGCCTACAGCGCAGAAGGCAATGCTACTATCAACTGATCTGTGAAGGCTGTCAAGTTTAAGAGCTGATTTCACCATGCTCTGTTAGATTAACAAAGTATTAAAGGGCCGTTAAATATGTAAAAATGTACGCGTTTGACATCTAAGTTACATTTAACGGCCTGTTAATCCTTGATTAGTAACTAACAGAGCATGGTGAAATCAGATCTTAGGCTGTTAAAAAAATTATCCATCGAAATTGTGAGCATGTAAATGTGTCTCAGAGTGGTAAATCAATTTATTGAGGTAGTTGGATCGATTCACGCCTCCTATGGAGCTGATTGAGTTTTATTGAATAACGTGGTGACCGTACATGTGTGTTGTCGAACCTTGACATAAAGTCCGCACACTTTGTTAGCCAAAAAATATATATAAAGAAGTATACTTTGCTAGCTTAAAAATATTAATCATAAACCTAGCAAAATTAATTAAATGTGAAAATTTGAATATAACATAAAAAAAAATTACGACTACACTTATGAATCACATTTTTTTAATAATATTCTATAACTTTTGAACCCAGACACGGTCGCATAGTACCGTTCTAACGTATCCCTTTGAGTTATTCGATAGTTACAGTTATACGATCTACAGATAGCTCAGCTGATCCAAATCAGTGCCAATCGGAAGCGTCCCCAAGACACTGGCTGCATTGCACTGCCCGTTCTAACGTATCCCTTTGAGTTATTCGATAGTTATAGTAATACGATCTAGAGATAGCTCAGCTGATCCAAATCAGTGCCAATCGGAAGCGTCCCCAAGACACTGACTGCACTCACTAGCCCTCAGGTCACGCGTCTTCTCCATAAGACCTATTAATAAAGGGGCGATTTTTCGACCCTCCTTCTCCCCTCGATGAGATGTCGTGAGATTTAGCTTGACCTCCTCCCCTACCCTTACTGTCACGTGAGATTTTTCAAAATGAGTATTTTCATGTATTGTTTCACACATTAATTCAATAATAATGTATGCTTGATTGCGTTGGATTAATTAAAAAAAAACATAATTTGCTTATTTCCTTTAGTATATTAGACTTATATAAGTTATATACTTAGACTTATATATATATATATAACTAATATTTACGATTTTTCCACTCCCATCTGCTCGACCCCCTTCAACGCCACACGTAATTAATGAACGCCCCCTAATAGGAGGGGGTTAAATAGTAGAAGAAAGAGATAAATCTCATAAATCTTTACACATGTCATAAGAATTTTCTATGCTATGGCCCTGTTATCAAAAGAGTAATAAAAAATGAACATGAGATATTCTAGACACTGTGTCACACAATCAACTTTTTATTACGACATTTCAATCTGATTTCTCTTGCATTTACGAGGTCTTTTGTTAATGTTACGTGGTTATATTTGAAAATATCGATTGTACAATATTGTACGTGTATCATTATTGTTTCAACACTTTCAACAAATATACTTTGAACGAATATTAAGGCGAAGACAAGAGCTGATCTCGCTCGCACGTTAAGACTTGTTGAAGGATATAAAATGACTTAACTCATTTTAAAAAAATCGCAATATTCCATTTTGTGTGCAATCATATTGCACACAGTAAGGTAATTTTTTTATTTTGATCGATATAAGTTTTCCTGCTCAAAAGTTTGCCTTACTAGCCGCCGGTTTCTGAAAGGCCGATCAAAAGTAATCGCATGTCAAGTCACTTGCTAATAATCTAATTCACTTGCTATCTAATTCGATATAATAGCTGAAATGGCGAGTGACTTGACATCTGATTAGTTTTGATCGAGCTTTCAGAAACCGGCGGTAGTTTTCGTAGTTATGATCCTAAGGTTGTGGGTTCGAAACCGGTCGTGCACCAATTAGTTTTTCTGTACAAAAAATTATGTGCACAATGCCAGTACTCTCAAGCGGTTAAGGAAAACATCGTAAGGAAACCGGCATATTGTAGAACTGAAAGAGTTCTATAACATGTGTCAAGTGCTCGAAAGGAGCCTCTTGAGGCGCACTTAATATCCTTTCACCACACTGTTTCGAAAGAAACTAGTGAGATCATTTTAGAAGATATAAAATTACTGAAGGTAGTGATGAAAACAACCAAGCTTCGGAGAAAAGCATTGTTAGGAAATCTTTTATGGACTATGAAGATTTACTAAAGAGGTTCAGTTCTCTTGTACTATTCTCCATTTATTTGGCTGTATGTATGCGTTTTTTCTGTTATTTCGTTAAAATAACAGCGGTTGCAGGACACACGTGGACTAGAACAGCGAGAGCAAGAGAAGAGTGGAAGTTGTTGGAAGAGGCCTTTGCCAAAATTGGGCAAACAGATACTATACGGACAGTTGTCGACATTATTAATGCAAAATAACCTTGTAAACCTAATATTAAGTATACCTGAAATAAAGGCTTTATTATTATACTTATATTATTATTATTATTATGCGCTTTTTCAGAATTTCATTTCGTGATTTTAAATCTTCAAATATGTTGAAATGTGTGAGCAAGAAGTACATTACTAGTAGTTTGCGTCATAAACATGTGCTTGTAATTTCACCGAAACACAGGAACGCATTTTTTTTTATACAACTAGCTGATGGAACAAGCAGATGGCCCACCTGATGTTAAGTGGTAACCATCACCTATAACAAAGCATTGCCTTGTATAGATACGTGCCCCACGATGCTGCCATGCGTCCATCAACTTGAGGCATGTAGATGTTAAGCCTCATCTACACTTCTACACTAATATTATAAAGAGGAAACCTTTGTATTTTTGTATGTAACGAATAGGCTCTAAAACTACTGGTCCGATTACAAAAATTCTTTCACCATTAGAATGCTACATTATCCCTGAGTAACATAGGCTATATTATATTTTCAAAAAAATCAGGGATCCTTACTAAAACTTCAATAATGTAACCCAAGGTGGAAAACAAAAACCTTACATCGCGTGCGCTGCGAAAACTATTGATGATAGAACAAAATAATGAACTACGATTTTGTAGAACACGTCATCATCTACAAAAAATGTCGCGACAGCATATGTCTAACTATTATAGTTATGTCACAATAAGTGTTCTTTTATTATAAAAAATTAATTGAAATGCCGCCGCCAGAAAAGGGTCTTTATTTGTACCTTGGTATTAATCCTTATCCAAATAAATCATAAGATAAGATAAGATAAGAAAATTCTTTATTGCACATTAGTAAAGTACATAGGCGAACTTAATGCTAATTAGCATTTTCTTCCAGTTAACCTTTGTGTTATGTGGAGTGGGTGGTAGTGCTCTTTGAGACAAAAAGGAGAAAACCTTTAAAAAACAACAACTATAACATAAAAATAACCTACTCAATATATATTTAACTACAATACATACCTACATACAAATTAAAGAAATACATACTAATATATAACTATTATATAACTACTATACTAATATATAACTAATCATTTCATAATTAAGACGGTTTCAATACCTATAGATTACTTCTTAAATTTTTCAAATCGGACATTCCATTCAAAGGATATGACGAAATAAAAAATGTTAACGGGTCCACGGGTCAAGCTCGGGGTGCGATTTCACTCACTCAAGGAGAAGCGCGTGCAAATGTATGAAATAAGTAGACGCGAGGCTCGAACCCACGGTCTAAGTTTATCCTAAAATGTTCAAAAAATGTATGACCACCCATGCGAAGCTGGGTCAGGCCGCTAGTGTGCCTATAATCACACCGGCAACCACACTCTTCAAACCGAAACACAGCAATGCTGCTTGGCGGGAGAAACAAGCATGGTGGTAGGACTTCCCCGGACGAGCCCTTCTCACAGAACTAGTGCACAAGAAGAGTATAGAGCTCTACAGGGCTCGTCCGGGGAAGTACAACCACCATGACTTTTTCTGCCAAGCAGCGTTGCTTTGTTTCGGTTTGAAGGGTGTGGTTGCCGGTGAAATTCCAGACTCAAGTTGATGAATGCAGGGCAGTGCATCTCAAGCACGATCTTATCGTGCGTGACGAGGCAATGCTTTGTTATAGGTGGTAGATATCACCTTAACAACAGGTGGACCATCAAAATCAAAATCAAAACGGTCTTTATTCAGTACAATCACAAGGATCACTTTGAAACGTCTTATATACTAGGTGAATCTATCGCCAGTTCCTCGCGACCAAAGCCTAGAATAACAGGCAAGAAACTTACGGCTTGGTTCCTAGCGTTTTTTTGTAAGATCCTTTTTACAATTATGGTACATAATTGTTTAGTTTTTGTAATGAGTTGGAGCATAGTTCAGTCCCAAGCTTTTTTGTCATCTATATAGTCATATATTTTATAGTAAGCTTTGTAAAAGTTTTCTTTTTATGATTTTTTTTCAATTTGGTAATCGACAATTGATGAATCTCGCTTGGGACTTTTTCCATCTGCTAGTTCCACCGCAGGTCATATTAAAAAAAAATCTATTAGCAACTGCTTTATTAAGAAAGATAATTATGTTTACTACAGAGTAGGTGGCGAGTTAGCTGTGTAAACGTAGTTAGTTGGATTCGTTGGTAATTGTACCGGTTCTCACGGTAATATGACAATGGTAAGAGCAATTAGTACCTAGCTCTGAGTAGCAGTACTAGTGTATTCACGCTGGTACTAATAGTGTATTCACGGTACATCAGTCCGGGGCAGGGCTTTGTCCATGACAATTGAATTTGAACTCTTTCTTTATGAAGATATAGCTGAATATTAGCTCCGCAAATCAAAGCCGATTAGGACCCTCTAAGCACGAATACTGCGGATATATAAATACCAGCAGCGATGAGCTTGCAACCTGTCACGTATGGAATTCCAACTGCTGCAATTTGTTGGTACGTGCCAAATATAGTATTTGAATGTTACCCTAAGACTTCACCAATGAATCTTGAGTTTATCTAGAGATAATATTTAAGGGGATATCTACCGTGCCTGGGAATCAAATTTGTGAAGCATTTATTTTTCTTTTCAGAAAAGTACTATCTATTATCTACTCTTAGACATCATCAAAGAATTTTGAGTTGTTACTTATTGTTATTCTGATTCGTATCCTTTTGCACCTGCAAAAGGATACGAATCAGAATATACACTGCTCGATTTTCCATGTAGTAAGTCATGTTTCTTTGGCTTTCACCTAGCTTCCCAATACCCGGTTTATTATCCCTTATATATCTTACTAGCGACCCGCCCCGGCTTCGCACGGTTATTGTGGGTTATCCCTAAGAGATTATGCTTGTATTATGCATATAAACCTTCCTCTTGAATCACTCTTTCTATAAAAAAAAACCGCATCAAAATCCGTTGCGTAGTTTTAAAGATCTAAGCATACATAGGGATATAGGGACAGAGAAAGCGAATTTGTTTTATACTATGTAGTGAAGATCATCATCGACCTGCCCTTATCCCACGCTGCATGGGGTCGGCACAACAGGTTTTCTTCTTCACTCTCCTCTATCATTCGTCATCTCGGTGCTCTCTCCTTTCTTACTCATGTCATCTTTCACACGGTCCATCCATCGTTTCTTTGGCCTCCCTCTGTTTCTCAAACCATCCACATCCATATCTAACACTCTTCTCGTATATTTCCTCCTCATCTTAAGATCGGAGAGAATAATTAACCATGCCATATGTAAATTTTTTCAATAGAATTTAAAATCTATTTTATTGTGCTCAGGCAGACCTCTACAGAGGTGCAATAGTAGGGCACACATTCGTCTGAGCTCGCGTGCTGGCTGTAATTGGCGCTAATTCAATCTGGCGTGACACCCGGCTGCACTCGATTCCAGCTAGCTTCCTGCGTCATCTGATTTATGTAACAAAGCCGATTGATTTGAGCTCTGACTGGGACTGAGCGGACTGAGCCGCGACCCAGTGCCGCCACGAAAGCGAATGGCAACAATTTCAAGAATAGAGCTCTTTGTGAAGGAAGGGATGTAAGGGAGCTACACAACACCTCTAGCTCCAATAGTCAACCTTCACCTGCACGCGGTACATCCTGCAGTAACAGACGAGGCTCTGACGACCGGTCGATGGCGGTATAGCCCTTCTCAATCCTGGCACAACCACATCCCCAGCCGCTGACGGGCAGCAGCGTCAGTGGCGTGAAAAATTGTGCCTCTGCGATCGACAACCCGCATGCCCAGCGTGGCGATTAGGGCAAACCCTCCCAAAATGATAGACACAAATAAAAAACGGCCCCCAGTTCCCGGTCGCCTTGCTATTCCTGGCCAAGGCGGCGGTCATGGTAACGGCGGGGCAGGGGGTGCGAAGAATCTCCGGGTTACGAAAGGCCGCCCATCCCAATCCAAACTGACCCTGGCTACGTATAATGGACGCACTCTACGGCTTGATGAACACCTGGCGCAGCTCGAGGTGGAACTTGAGAAGGTTAAATGGCATATTCTAGGTTTATGTGAAGTCCGAAGAGAGGGAGAGGACACTGTAACCCTGGAATCTGGCCATCTCATGTACTACCGCGAGGGCGACCTCACCTCCCAAGGCGGCATAGGGTTCCTGGTCCATAAGTCCCTCGCCGACAACGTCACTGAAATATCCAGTGTTTCGAACAGGGTTGCATACCTGGTACTTAAACTAACCGAGAGGTACTCCCTCAAGGTTGTTCAAGTGTATGCGCCGACCTCGTCACACTCGGATGATGAAGTGGAGTTTGTCCTGGATGACATTGCCAAGGCCTTACATAACACCACGAAGGCACACTTTAACATTGTCATGGGGGACTTCAACGCCAAAGTAGGAATACAGACTTGTAGCGAATCATCGATAGGGCCACACGGCTTTGGTTGTAGGAACCACAGGGGGCAAATGCTAGTAAACTTTTTAGAGAAGGAGGGACTATTCTTGATGAATTCTTTTTTCAAGAAGAGTCCCCAGAGGAAGTGGACCTGGCGTAGCCCCGATCTTGTGACGAAAAACGAGATAGACTTTATCATAGCGGACAAGAAGCATATATTCAGAGATGTCTCAGTGATCAACAGGTTTAATACCGGTAGCGATCACCGATTGCTTCGAAGCACTCTGAACATCGATTTCAGGCTTGAACGCGTTCGCTTGATAAAGTCTACGCTCCGACCAAACCTACTCCAAACCGCAATAGGCTCTGAGAAGTTTCAACTTCAGCTTGAAAACCGATTTGCTACCTTGGAAACTACTGATGACGTGGATCAGGACCTAAACAACGTTGTGGACATCCTCAAGGAAGAAGGCACAAGATTCTGCCAAGTCAGACGTACAGCCAGACAGTCCAAATACTCAGACGAGACTCTTCGTCTTATGGAAAAACGGCGTCAGACACCACTTACCCCTACCACGCTGTCAGAATACCGAGCTCTCAACAAAACCATCGCAAAGCACATACGCTACGACCTCCGACGCTCCAATACCGTTCGCATTGAGCGAGCAATCGAGCAAAACCGCGGGTCCAAAGTGTTTGTGCAGAAACTTGGTAGAAGCCATCTGACACAGCTTACAACACCGAGGGGTGATACCGTCGTCTCCAAGCCGGAGGTCTTAGCTGAGATAGAGGACTTTTACGGTCGGTTGTACTCCTCGCAGGTATCATGTCCCGAACCTAGTAACGAGGATGCTAGAGCCACACTGACCCGCCACTACACAGAAGATCTTCCAGAGATCAGCATTGACGAGATCGGGATAGCCTTGAAACAGTTGAAAAATGGAAAAGCCCCAGGGGAAGACGGAATCACTTCGGAACTCTTAAAGGCAGGTAGCTCTCCTGTTCTGAAAGAATTCCAACGTGTTTTCAATTCCGTTCTTACCTATGGGAGAACTCCAAGGGCATGGAGCAAAAGTGACGTGGTGTTGTTTTTCAAGAAAGGCAACAAAGCCTTCTTGAAAAACTATAGACCGATCTCACTCTTGAGTCATGTCTACAAGCTGTTTTCTAGGGTTATTTCGAACCGTCTTGCGCGTAGACTTGACGAGTTTCAAATACCGGAGCAGGCTGGGTTTCGAGCAGGATTTGGCACCATAGACCACATTCACACAATGCGGCAGATTATACAAAAATCTGAAGAGTATAATCAGCCCTTGTGCCTAGCGTTTGTGGACTATGAGAAGGCCTTTGACTCTGTTGAAACCTGGGCTGTTCTGCAGTCCTTGCAACGATGTCAGGTGGACTGGCGATATATCGAAGTGCTGAGATGTCTATACAATGATGCCACCATGTCTGTTCAGGTCCAGAACCAGCAGTCAAAACCCATCCAGTTGCGCCGCGGAGTGAGACAAGGGGACGTCATATCCCCCAAATTGTTCACATGCGCACTGGAAGATTTGTTCAAGACACTGAGTTGGACCGGGATGGGCATCAACATAAACGGCGAATACATCTCACACTTACGATTTGCTGATGATATCGTCATATTGGCGGAATCGTTGCAGGACCTACAACAGATGCTGAACAGCCTAGCGGCAGCTTCACGACGGATCGGCCTGGGTATGAACTTGGACAAAACTAAGATCATGATTAATGATCGCATCACCCCAGAGCCGATCACTGTCGCTGGAATGCCTCTCGAAGTTGTGCAGGGGTATGTCTACCTCGGGCAGACCCTGCGGTTGGGTAGACACAACTTTGAGAGAGAGCTAAACCGGAGAATTCAGCTGGGCTGGGCTGCGTTTGGGAAACTCCGTCAGATCTTCTCGTCGCCCATCCCTCAATGTTTGAAGACGAAAGTCTTCAACCAGTGCGTCCTACCTGTTATGACCTATGCTGCCGAAACGTGGACACTAACAGTAGGGTCGGTCCACAAGCTGAAGGTCGCTCAGCGAGCTATGGAGAGGGCTATGCTCGGAGTCTCTCTGAAGGATAGAATCCGAAACGAGGTTATCCGACAGAGAACTAAAGTAGTCGACATAGCTCAAAGGATTAGCAAGCTGAAATGGCAGTGGGCCGGCCATGTTTGCCGTAGAACCGACAATCGTTGGAGCAAACGAATACTTGAGTGGAGACCGCGTTTAGGTAAGCGTAGTGTAGGACGCCCTCCGACGAGGTGGGGCGACGATCTGCGAAATGTAGCTGGCAAACATTGGATGAGAAGAGCCGAAGACCGGGCTCAGTGGCACGTCTTGGGAGAGACCTACGTCCAGCAGTGGACGAACATAGGTTGATGATGATGATGATGATGATTTTTATAATTTAATAGACTCCTTTACACATACATACATCATGGCTACATCATGGCTCGGCAATATCAGGCAATGGACTGGTAAGGAAGGTAGAAGATCTATTTGCTTGCCCTAGATAAGGAGAAATTTAAAAAGATGACAACCTTCATTAGTGGAGAGGCACCCTAAGAAGAAGTCTTTTGGCAGAAAGTCGATGATGGTAAGCAACGATGAAGCCAACGATGGAGCAGAACGTTCTAGAAGGAGAAGATTCACTTTTGCTTTGAAAAGACTCGAATTGTATTGATCAGGAAAAACTAGTATTGGAGTAGTGGAGTTCATTGTGAAGTGCTCGTCCGGTACTACTATTATTTCTGCAGCCAAGCAGCGCTGCTGTGTTTCGGTTTAAAGGTTGTGGTTGCCGGTGAAATTACAGGCACATCAGGCTTATCTGTATGCCTTGAGTTTATGAGACGGGACAGAGCATTGTAGAGCACGTTCATATTGTGCATGACTTGCGAGGCAATGCTTTGTTGTAGGTGATGGTACCACTTAACATCAGATGGGATGCTCGATATAGATCATTGTTGCCCATCATACTGGAGATCCTTTTGATTTTTGGCTTTGATTATTAAAAAAATATAGGAGTCACGTTTTTTTGCCTGTTCTAGAATCTTTTAGACTTGCCCCTGGAGTCGAACCCGGCTCTGCTATACCTATAACCCGTGACGTTAAAACAATTGTAAATAGCCTGTAGAATCAAATCTTGGTGAGAAATTCGTGAGCGAGATCCATTACAAATTGTTTGCCGGAAATGTAGGGACTAAGTAGGGCTCCACTCGACTCCCCCAGATCTCTTACCCAACGCTAGTACCAATTAGAGGGGTTGGTGACCTGGCTTTGTCACCCTACTAGTGTTATAGTTCTACTTCCTAGTATAAATGCGAAAGTAACGATGCTTGGATATTTGTGGCGCAATCACGCCCTAGCCGCAGAACTGATATAATATAATATAACTTCTACAGTGAACAAATATAATATAATATAACTTCTTTGCAAAAAAAACCGTCTTCAAATAAACTGAAAATATAAAACTGCAAACCACGCAATTTAATTTACTTCGATGACATAACTTTTTCCAGTTATTTTGATTTATAAACCAAACTACTGAACCGATTTTGATGAAATTTATGGGACTAATCTGAAAGTATATTATTTCAAATAAATTTTCAAATCAGTTAGTAAATGACGGAGTTATACGGTAACAAACATAAAAGAAAACCGGCCAAGTGCGAGTCGTACTCGCGCACGAAAGTTTCCGTACCATTATCTATAAAAACGGCAAAAGATCACGTTTGTTGTATGGGAGCCCCCCCTAAATATGTATTTTATTCTGTTTTTTAGTGTTTGCTGTTATAGCGGCAACAGACATACATCATCTGTGAAAATTTCAACTGTCTAACTATCACGGTTCATGGGATACAGCCTGGTGACAGACGGACGTACTGCTAGTACTTTCCCGGACGAGCCCTTCACAAAGAGCTCTACTACTCTTAAAGTTGTGCCTTAGCTGTTAAGTTGTAACTTACATATCTACGTTTTAATGTGAGATTTAATGTGCGTACTTCTACTTAAATCTGAGGGGATATCTACCGTGCCTGGGGATCAAAGCGAAGCTGTTTCAGTTTTTTTCTGTATAACCAACGGATGGTCACGACACTGAGAAGTAATAAATAAATTAGTTACATCCTGGCCGTTTTATTAAGAAGATTAGTATCACTGTGCATTCGTTCTATTACATTCTAAAACGTCTGGTATAGAAAAGCGACATTAGAAAAACAGTTAAGACGCGGACAACAGTCAAACAACTTCTCGCTCATTGAATGTATTTATGAAAAGTCGCAAGAAGTGTTTGACGGTCAGCTCCTTAAAGAGCACCAAATTTGTACCTTGTGTCTATAGATAGTAAAATATTTATAAAAAATTGGTGGACTATCCACACAGCACTATCTAGCGGCTAGATAGTGCTGTGTGGATAGTCCACCAATCTCTGGCTTAGATTGGGGCTAGATTCTAGCCCCAAACTAAGCCATACATTTTAGCCTGGCAGGTATTGAACTTTTGTATGAAACAGCTGTTTTTTTTTTCGCGTTCACAGTGTTGGTTCCTTAGAAAAAGTTGTTCATATTGATGGGTACTTTAGCCCCCTGAAGTTTATACACACAACTTATGGAACACCTTGTATACATTTTTTTTGTAAATACGTACACCAGGATATACAACACCCAGACAGAGAACAAACATCAATGTTCATCACACAAATGTTTTTTCTCGGTGGGGATCGAACCCACGGCCTACAGCGCAGAAGGCAGAGCTACTACCAACTGAGCTGTGAAGGCTGTCAAAATATATTTTAATCTTAACTGAAACACCAATTTAAAGACGTGTAGATCGTGGAAAGCTGGTAAACGGAAAATACGTTCCGGCCTACGTACAGCTGTTTCTGATTTTTCTATTTTACATTTTCCGTATCGTCAGGCGATTTTTGACTGGGTGAGCGAAGCGAACGAAAATCTTACAGTGAACTTAGGTGATTTAGCATTTTATGTGTGTATGTATGTTTGTCGGGCCATAACTTTCGAACCGTTGATCCAATCTGCACGAAATTTGGTAAATCGATAGCTTGTACGTGAGAAATTTACTGGTCAGTATATGAGTTAAATTGAATAACGGGTTATTAAGATATGGGGTTTTATAAGGGGAAAAAAAATTATACAAATATGCATATCAAATTATATGCCATATATAAGGACTTTGTTTGTACATTCCTAATCCATTTTTACTTTTTTTCTTTCTAGGGCACCTAATTTTTAAGATACAACATAAAATCCAAATTTACATAACCAACGACCCAAGAGCTCTCATCTCTTAGAGTTTCGTTGAAATCATAGTTTTGTTACTGGTCGGTCAGTTCCTTTGCTTTTTTTCTGTTGTAAAAAATTAAGAAGGCACTTAGTTCTCATAAAATGGTTACAGCGACCTGGTCTGATGATGGAATCTGAGTTCAACGGAACTCTTCAATAAATAGGCCAATAGAGATGAAACTTGTTTAACATACCAAAATAGCAGGCGGTAGTCAGAAGCAAATCCAAATATAATGTTTGGACTTGCCTCTGACTACCACCTACTTCAATTTTCGGAGCGTTCAAATCTCCTCACGAGATCTCAGTTCGGGGCGAACCACGAGTTGTATGGAGACTCGATGAGCGCCTCTATCGGGTGTCCTGAGAAACCATGAGTCTCCATACAATACCTAAGAACTGGTTACTGTAGACTCTTCAGTTGATATGTAGTTAGTTTATATGCTAATGATCCATTAATATCCAAAAGGACTTTAAGTCTCAGTAAGCCGATACTCAAATCATTCCATAACGCACTGCAGATTCGTTGGCCAGTTACTACAATACTAGCACAATTTAGTATAGCACAGCAGAGCCAAAAAAACAACTAAGTGTGAACCAAACTCGTGCGATAAGGGTTCAGTATCACAGAAACACAGGATAATGATAATGTGATTGCACACAAAATGGTTGATTGCGATTTTTGAAAATGAGTTTAGTGATGTTATATCTTTCAACATGTCGAAACGTGCGAGCGAGAGTCACATTAGCTCTTGTCTTCCCCTTAATAAGTACACACTCCGATTGTCATTATACATGTGAAATTCTGGAAAATATTTTTCTTTTAAACATATGTGTTTAAAAGAAAAATATTTTATTTTACCTCAAAAACACTTTCAACCTATAATCAAGTACTTATAATAATGAGCCACACATTTAACCGATTTTCGTTGAGATACTTTTTAGTACCGATCTATTATAATTTGATACGAAGTGGCCAAGCACCAATATATCCTATCGCTCATTGTGTGTCTAAGAGGGCACTTTCTTCATTAGCTCAATTTGTGCACGGAACCCTAAAAAGAATGCTGAGCTGAATTAACGTTTTAATTGGTCGCAATCAACGTGGCGAAGATGCTATTTGGATTTTGGACGTCGTTAGTGGCTTTGTCAACATTTGGCGAGAAGATGTTTGTGTTCTTTTGTAATTTTTATCGTTCGTGTGTTGTTTTATCATTAGCTAATGTGTTACAGTTATCGGATGATGCTCTGGCAGATTGTAAATAGTTGAATTTTATATGATTATAATTATTATGAGAAAAAGTCATGGAATGAGCAGACGAGCCACCTAATGAAAAGTCGCGTATAACGAAATGTCTTTTGATCGTGTATTAAATAATTCTTTTTCGATTAAATAACGAATAGTTATTAAAATCGTTTCGCTATTTTCATAATCGTTTTTGTAATAAATCGTTTTTGCTATATTTATTTCAAACCATTCATTCAAGGTAGTAAAAATACTCTATCTTTTACAAAATACTTCCCCAATGACGTCATGTTACAGATAAACCTAAAGTTTTAAAATATTCAAATTGTCGAGTGTTATTTGAAGGTTTCAGTAACGAACAGGCACTGAAGTGCTATTGAATTTCAATTTTCAGACATTCAGAATAATTAGAACAAAAACAAACTAATTGTCATTTAAAACTTATGCATAGGATTCTATCACGAACGGCTAGACGATAACGAGGCCAAATTATATTAATATTTCTAAGAATTCAATTAATTCAAGCTGCGGATTAAAATAAAAAAGAACAGTTGCACGATTATGATCCTATGGCACGGTAGATATCCCCTCAGATCTCTTAGTACCAAGTTCTAACTCCTGATTCTTCTGAGGATGTATAAGAGGGTGCGCGTATGTGAGCGTATTAAATAAGGGGATTTATATTTTAGGAAGGGTTATATTATAAGTAGGACTAGTGGATTCCCCCACAGAAATGATAAGGTATCGAGAGATCTAATAGGATGTCTACCGTGCCAAGAGATCAAAATCGTGAGTAATTTTATCCTTTTACTGCTGGACTACAAACTGGTTTTCTCGCGATGTTTTCCTTCGCCGTGTAAGACATTTAAATCTACAATAATAAACAAATTATTCTGTTTCATTTACCTTAAGGTAATTTGAGGAAGATTGTTATTTTCTTGGGCTGTCATGCCCACAAACAAGATATGCAAACATATTTCTAAACTAGTTTCTACGTTTCAAAGTGATCCTTGTGATTGTACTGAATAAAGACCGTTTTGATTTGATTTGATTTGATTTCTACCTGTGGCTTTGTTCACATGGCACTTAAATAAAAAAACGAAGATATAAAAGAAAACATATTTATTTGCGACCAAAAGGTTACTAATAAAAATAAAATAAAAAAAATATACAAGAGTAGTAGAGCTCTTTGTGTGTGGCTCGTCCGGGGAAGTACTACAACCACGACTTTTTCTGCCGCCAAGCAGCGTTGCTGTGTTTCGGTTTGAAGAGTGTGAAATTACAGGCACATGAGGCTTAACATCTGTATGCCTCAAGTTGATGGACGAAAGGTAGTGCATCGTAGGGCTCGTTCTTATTGTGCGTGACTTACGATAGCTTTGTTATAGGTGATAGTTACCACAAAACATAGTTAAAAAAAATAAAAAATAAATAATAACTTTATTGAGGACAGAATGGAGAAAGTTATAAACGTAAATGTACATTAGGTTTGTCCTACAAAGTTCCAAAAACAAGTAGTATAAAACAAAAATGAACCTTGTGCGTCGCAAAACGTACTCTGATTCAGCATAAGTTGCAAAGCAGCTTTATTTGTTATTCTATGTCAGGAGCATTAAAAGGACAGACGAATTTGTATAAAAATATAGGATTCAGAAACAAACATCTAAATTAAAAATTCGCATTTACAAATCTACATATTATTATGTAAGATAGGATACTTTGGTCTCATGAATAAATGAATAATTTGAGAGAGTAATTTTAAACTCTTTCGTATGAATATTCAAACCAACGCGTTGTAGATGGATGATATAATAGTATTAAACAGGGGTTTTTTAATTTATTATGTTTACTTTTTAAAGGCTTTAAAATCACAAGGATCACTATAATTCTTAAAACTGAATTATTCTTCATCCGCCGGCGATTGAAGCTTATAGTTTTAAAAGTAAAATCAACTAACGGTCCATAAGAAAAGCTTCAAAGATTTGATCCCCAGGCACGGTAGATATCTCCTTAGATCTCATGTTTTTCATCACCGATTGAGAGCACTGGGTCACTCCTACTACACCACAGACGCTCTCATAATATCATAGCGAGTCATGTTAAGTCTCGACTTTGAGTATCAAAGTATCGACTTTGAGTATCACAATATTATTGTGATCAAGATAATTTATACTAACTGAAGTACCTAGATATCATGTCAGTTACAAACAGATTACAATTACAGATATATTTATTTTCAAATCAAATCGCCATAGTACAAGCATTGTTTAGTTTGGGGCTAGTTAATGATGTGTAGAATGTGCACCAATAATTTTATATAGTTTTGAAAATTCTTTTATTACATCTGGTATCATTTCTTTTTGTATTGGCCATTTCATCATTTCATTTTATCATATCTAATTTTTTTTATTTTTTTATTTGTTAATTGTATAAAAATATGCTAGTTTTTCCAACCTAGCTAGGATTCCGATTATCATTTCATCATTTGACCATTTGTATTTCGACTGTAACTAGGCCTTTACGGTGTACAATGGAAAGTCAGTCAAAAAATAGTTTAGGCAAAGTCAAAGTGTATTTATTCAATTGAATCACAAGGATCACTTTGAAACATCTTAAAGCTAGTTTACAGTGAACAATGTTAAATGCAGCGCCCTACAGGGATGGTATACTCGCCTAGACCCAAGCTATTTAAGCTGATGACAAGAGCTAATGCAATCACATTGTACCCAGTTTAGTAAAAAAAAACATTTTATCGATACAAGTTTTCCTACTCAATAGTTTGCTTTATTAGTTTTCGTACCTACTTATCCAAACTTTTGAGTAGAAAAACTTGTATCAATCAAAATGTTTTTACTAAACTGTGTGCAATGTGATTGCACACAAAATGGTTGATTGCGATTTTTTTTAAATAAGTTTAATGATTTTATATCTTTTAACATGTCGAAACGTGCGAGCGAGAGGTGGCTCTTGTCTTCGCCATAACTGATGTATGTACATGTTGGCAATAAATAAATCTCAATTTAGATTTATTTATTGCCTCAAATGAAAATATTGTGCTCAAATAAAAATGATAATTTCAAAGAATAAACTGTTTATAACAAATTTTAATACCTGTTTTTTCGTGGTCGTCAATTTAGTAGCGACAAAGCAATTTTACTGTAGATTCGCTAGTACGAGCAAATTCGCACCATCACAACTAAATCTAGTCCAATTTCCATTCAAATCGACCCAGCTGTTACAGAGTAATTGACAATCCATTGACACCACCTTTCGTTTTCATCTCGCGTTCACCGACTACAATATCTAGTTTGGGCAGTGTTTTAGTCAACTTCAGAGAAGATTACGTACCTTGAATTTAGACATCTCCGAAACATGAACACTCCACAATAACAGGACACGAAATACAGAATGTTTAAAGCGTGAAGCTCGAGTGATATAAGTACCCTTGATTGGCACAAGAGACGCGTTCGCCTGCCGACCGACAACAGTACACTGACTGGTATTATTAAGTTTTAGATACAAGAATAACATTGTAATCTGTAAAAGGCAAATAAATATAAAGGATGTTGTAATTCGTCTGTACACAATGACACCGAATTGCGGGGTAAATAAGGCTGTGATTACTAATTGGTTGAAAAGTTAACTATGTTATGTACCTCGGTGAAAACATACATGAATGAATGATACTATCGCACTGATCATCATCATCATTTTCCTGCCCTTATCCCACTTCATGTGGGGTCGGCACAACAGGTTTTTTCACTTCACTCATACTATCGCACTGATAACAGATAAAAAGTACACATGCACTACAAGGAAGATCATCCCTGAAAACGGATGGTAGTTTCCGATATCGAGACAAAATTTATTTGTCTTGCTTGCTGTCTGTTGTTTGCCTACCCTGTTTTATCCTTCTTGCTAATAGAACAAGCAGATGGCCCTCCTGATGTTAAGCGGTCCATCACCTATAACAAAGCATTGCCTCGCAAGTTACGCACGGTACGAACGTGCCCTACGATGCACTGCCCGGCATCCATCGACTTGAGGCATCCATATTTTAAGCCCCATGTGCCTGTAATCATCCGGCAAACACACCCTTCGAACTAAAACACATCAACGCTCCTTGTCGGCAAAAACAGGCATGATGGTAAGTACTTCCCCGGACGAGCCCTTCACAAAGAGCTCCTTTTACTCTTAAAAAATGTAATTAATGGTCATTAAAAAATCCGTATTTAAAATGGCAACAATATTTTTTCGAAATCTATCTCTTATAAGCTATACTATCCTTTTTTTCCATGGATATGATCTGGTCGGATAGACTCGTTTATTTAAGGCAGTGTTCTTTTTACACGTTGTATAATCTAGATTCAATGATTTATTCAGTGTCAGAGGCCACTTTTTACTAATGCCTCTATACCTATATAAGGGACTCTGTAGTAAGTATCTAGGGCATGTGTTTAATGAAAAAGGCTTGCCCTGCGCCTACCTCCACGCAAAATAGTCGGCCTTATCTCTAATAGCTATGTAACATCAATTACGTGTATATTTACAAAAGTTTTAAGTATTAAGTAAGTATGTACCTAATTAAGTATTTTTTCAGTAATCATCATCAGACTAAAGACGTTCGTGGTCGCTATTCAAGAACTTTTTTTGTTTTTCTAACTTACAGGTTTTTTATTGAACGCTCAAATATCTGATCGTAAGGTCGTGGGTTCGAATACGGTCGTGCACAAATAGATTTTACTCTTCGAAAAAATTACGTAGGTACGCAATGCGAATGCTCTTAAACTGTGAAGGAAAACGTCGTGAAGAAACCAGTTAGTATTCTACTAGCGGCGATAGGCTTGCAACCTGTCACGTAGGTGTTGAATGAGGGGATATCCACCGTGCCTGGGGATAAAAGACGAGAAACTGTTTTATGTATTGAGAGCTAGCCTGTTTATCAACACGTGCTCTTAACGAAATGTGCGTGTTCTAACAAATATAATGACAAATCTGTTAATTAGAGAGAGATAGGTATTATGCGGTTTTAATCTTAGTCGTTTTTATGGCTGTACTATAAAAGTCTTACAATAAAAATTATCTTTTAACAGATTTTATGGTGTTGTGATTTCTGGGACTTAGTGAATGAGATTCGCAAAAGACCGATATGAGTTGCTTAAAATAGTCCTACATATTTGCCTTTTACTCAGTGGGTCCAACCGGCCTCAAATAATGATGATGATTATATAGTTTAAGACTATTGGTTTCTCTAACGAGGCAATGTTTTGTTAGGTCATGGTTACCACTTAACATCAGGTGGGCCATCTGCTTGTTATATCAGCAAGTAGTGTATAAACAAAGAGTTTTTGAAAAATCTACACTTAGAGCGGATTAAGTAACCGTTAAATGTATAACGACCGGTTTCTGAAAGCTCGATCAAAACCAATCGCATGTCAAGTCACTTGCTATCTCTATCCAATTCGATGTAATAGCTATAATGGCGAGTGACTTGGCATCCGATTAGTTTTGATCGAGCTTTCAGAAACCGGCCGTAAGTGTGACAGAGGTTTTATTCGCAAGTCTAACGCTAAACATAAAGCTAGAATATTTTTTGTCACTGACTGTACCTAAGTAGGTACCTATCTATTGTAAATAATCTTTGTAATACAAACGCAGTGCGGTTATTCTAGCCATGAGAAAATATTGTTTGATTTGGTAGATAACGTGTTTATTACAGAGTCAAATACCTAGTGCATACACCTTTATACCTACCTAATGCTATTATTAAGAAGAGGCACTTTTAGACAGACTTTAAGAGTAGTAGAGTTCTTTGTGAAGGGCTCATCCGGGGAAGTACTACCACCACGCCTTTTTCTGCCGCCAAGCAGCAACGCTGTGTTTCGGTTTGAAGAGTGTGGTCGCCGGTGAAATTACAGGCACATAAAGTTTAACATCTGTATTCCTCAAGTTGATGGACGCAGGGCAGTGCGTCGTAGGGCACGTTGCTATCGTGCATGACTTACGAGGCAATGCTTTGTTATAGGTGATGGTTTAACTTAACATCAGGTGGGCCATCTGCTTGTTCCATCAGCTGGTTGTATTAAAAAAAGACTGTAAGCTGATTTTGCTACCTACGAAATAGCTTTACACATGCAAGTTACGTAGGTATACCTAATGGCGGGTGGTATCCATTTTCCTTCATTTTAATTGGTCAAGCCAAGTACCGATAACTAACTAGTGAACCTAAAAAACGGTGGTATGAAGTTGTTATTTTATTTAGAAGTTGGAGAGGGCATTCTGCTATACGGCTTGGAGTCCTGGACTCTACAGCTCTACATTTTATGTAAAATATTCTGTATTTGCGCCATCTGTTTCCATACCTGTGAACTAAAATCCCTTACTGCAAACCATTACATCTTTAATGTGCTACTCTCCGCTAGATGGCGCTGACTACAATTTATTTGCTCCCCTTCGAAACGGGCATGCCGTGCGCTACGCTAGCTAAAGCTACGCCAGCCAGCCAGTTCGGTAATGGCCGCCGCCGGGGTGGTTGACTCACTTTGCCGCGTGTGATACCGCTAGTTATCTTGTTTACCTTATTTACATCATACTACATAGTTACCAATACAATCCAGTGCAGTGTTTTATTATTGTTTATCAACAAGCGTTATCGAGTGGCGATTTGATATGATCGTGTGAGAATGCAGTGCTGTGTTGTGTTTTAAATACTATGTTGGGCTACAGGGGGACCATGTGTACGCGGCAGCATTCTCAAGCATGCCTCAACACCTCCCTGTCGATCCGACAGGAGATCCAAAGATTCGAGAGCGTGCATCCCTCGATCTACGCTCTCTACGACCTGGTAGAGATGGTTCCCGATCCATTGCTGGCCCAGCAGATAAGGGACCACGTCGTCGCTATTGAAGGTCAGTGATGTACCCGGCGTGTGTTGTTTGGATCGTGTTTACATTGTGAACGTGCCCGTTTCTAGGGAGATTGGATCACGTCGGATAACCTTATTCTATGCGATGTTGTTGTTTCTGTATTTTCTATTAGAGTAGTACAGATCGTATCAACATCTCTACGTTGCCTTGATGCCAAGTGTAGTTTCTAAAGGCGCGTTTTTGTATGGAAAGATGCTTCAAGCTGCTTTCGCCTAATACCTAGTTACTGTGGGTACCTAACCTACTAAGAAACAAATAGGGACTACCTACGTACCCCAAGTAAAGTACCTACTACATTACCTATTTGGGTACGTACTTAACTACTTTTTTATTTGGTCTGAGCCTAGTATTTACCATTTCTATTACTTATAGAAAAGAGATAACAGACTTGAAAACGTAGGTAATTAAAAGAGGTAAGTAAGTAGGTAGGTAGGTACCTAACAATTGAATCGT
The DNA here is from genome assembly GCA_932294275.1 of Chloroclysta siterata. Classification (NCBI taxonomy): domain Eukaryota; kingdom Metazoa; phylum Arthropoda; class Insecta; order Lepidoptera; family Geometridae; genus Chloroclysta; species Chloroclysta siterata. The sequence goes on from OW028595.1 coordinate 10,120,853, forward strand.
TACAAAACAAAATACCTAGGTAAGTATAAGTACCATTAAAACGAAGTTGGTAGGTAAGTAGGTAGGTATAAGTACCTACTTGAGTACATTCCTGGCATTTGGATACCTAGAAAGGAAGGTAATTAGACAGGTACCTGGTACCTACATGCCTCATGACCATGAAGAAATAAGTTCTCGGTGCATGCATGATAATTTAATTATCAGCATGCAATATATTGAACACTTGTTTATAACCACCTAGGTAGGTACACGGTATACCTACCTACCTCAGTTGCCGCTAGAGGTCACCCATCTAAATATTTACCGTACTGAAAGTTGCTCTACCTTGCTAACGTACACCTACCTATCTAGATTCTAGGTAGGTAGGTACGATACCTTAGGTACCTACCGATAAGTAGGTAGGTAACTAGGTATATACGGTCCTAGAGGGTAAGTACTCTAATTTATTCCATAGGCAACCATTCCATACCTACGCAACGCACAACAAAATGCTTGTCAATATCGATTGTTTTCCCAAACTACACAACACACCTTTCCACCACACATTACCTACCACACATACCTACCTCACATACCTACCTATATTCTTATTTTTTTGACAGGCTATCCTTACACCTTGTTTTACTCCAGTTGCGAGCGTCATGTCGTCTGGGTGACATGGTAGACCCACTGAAAGTTGCTCTACCTCGGTAAAATCAAATCAAAATGGCCTTTATTCAGTAGGTACAATCACAAGAATCATTTTGGTAGAGAACAATAGCTACGACAATTCTCGGTTCGTCGATTGTTTTCATCTGAAAACGATCACGGCATTATGTAACAATTACCTAGGTAGGTACCTATCATGGAGGAATGTTAATCAAATTAGCTGTCATGTCACGCAGCAAAAACAGTCGGTAGCTTGGCAACTCCAAACCAGCAACATTTACAATGGTTTTAAGTGGCTTTTATACAACGCATCTACCTACGGGCAACTATTGGATGCTAGAAGACCTAGAGAGCAGAGCTTGAGGCAGACTAAAAAAAACAAGAAGAATCTAAATTCATTTTGGACATTCACACACATACATTTAGGTAGGTAAGGTACAGCGCCGACTAGGTAGGTAGGAGGTACCTGCCCGTTGATCAAAATGTTAATTCGACAGTCAAAGATTGCCTGATAGCTAAACCTGATGTTAAGTGGTAACCAATTAACCATCACCTAAAATTAGCCTCGTAGGTCACGCAGAATAGGAACGTGCCCTACAATACACTACCCTGCGTCCATCAACTTGAGGCATACAGAAGTTAAGGCATGTGCCTGCAATTCCACTGGCAGCCACACTCTTCAAAACAAAACATAGCAACGCTTAGCGACAGTAGGTTTTAGGTTTTTGGTAGTAGGTACTTCCTCTGACGAGCCCTTCACAAAGAGCTCTACTGCATTTATCATCATTTAATGAAACCTTTGCGTCTCCGCCAACAATTGCCAACAAATTGCCCGCTAATTGCACTACAATCGCTCGCGTGCACACCAAAATAACTAGCATTTTAACGTACCATTGCTTACAATTTGAAATACAAGGAATGCTCGGCCATAGTCACGCGAATGCTTATTTGAACCGCTTAACGTTCTTGACATTTAAACCGCTTTTAAACTTGATAAGTACAAAGAGTTCTTGAAAAAAGAACTACCCAACTCCACGTAAAATTACCTATATCGTAGATCTTATCTCAGTTTTGGTCCTTACGGCCAAGATTAAAAATATCAAGTTAATACTTTTATTTAGGTATTTTTTTTTACCAGGAAGGTAAAACACTGCCAAAAACTCGAAAAACAATAGAAACCGCAAAATAGCGTGACATTATTATGCCAATAACGTACCTACCTAGGTTAAAATTAAGTATGAATTTATTGCGATTCAGTTCTCAGAAGTGTATAATATGCCACGCTGTTAAATTTGTCAAATGATAGCAATTTATAAAATTGAATCGCAATAAGTGTTCATAGTACGGCCTCTACCTTTCATCAGAAAAAAACTGTATTAGTACCAACACAAACCATACATGGTTTCATGACCAACCCTTATTAAATGTTTTAATGCACTTGTGACCAATTTCTTACAAAAAACATTACCAGCAAAGTATCGCATAAAAACGAGGAGCTTAGTTTCCTTAGAGAAGGATGACCGTTATATGTCGGCCGTGCTCATATAAAATACCTTATAGTCACGTGACATAGAAGTACAACCTGCCAGTTTCAGAATTATCTGTCATTCCAATAATTTTATAATCGTCAGCTATGAGTTTTTTCATGATACACTCGCTAACGCTACAGTATAAAAACGCATGAAAATTTGTAAAATTTTCATGCGATTTTGCGACTGTTAGCGAGTGTATTCTGGGACAACTCATGGTAGACCTACTGATTCGGAGTGGGAAGCCATATTTCGGTCACTGATCCACGCTAGGTTTCCTATGATTTGGGTTTCATCTGTAACTAAAACGAAGACCATAATACCACAAGGACTACGCTTTCACAGCCGAAACAATTTTTTTATCCAACCTGCAGAATTATCATGCCAGTTTCCAGTATTCTAGTCTGTTCGTGGCTACGCTAAGTACTGGTGGTCTAGTGGTAGCGGCCCCGCCTTCCGTGCACCAATGATTTTTCTTCTGGTCAAAAATGTATGTGCACAATGCCAGTACTCTCAAACGGTGAAGGAAAACATCGTGAGGAAACCGGCATGTCGTAGAACCTAAAAAGTTCTATTACATGTGTCAAGTGCTTGAGGAGCACTTAAAATCCTTTCACCACACTGTTTCGAAAGAAACTAGTGACACGACAAGAGAGAGACCCAGTCTTTTTAATGGAAGAGGCCCACCTGTTGGTAAGTAATTGGTCACTGTCACCCATAACACCAACAAAACCAGGACAGTATAAAAAAAAGCCTGGGATTTAGGTGTGGATGAGCTTGGTCCCAGCGCCGTTGAAGTTGAAGGCCAACAGATAACAGATACTGATTCTTAGAAAACCGAGGCTTTTCGGGATTGTACCCTCAGGCTTGTAATCTTTAACGATTTTTGCTAAAACACCCGCTTTTATTACTTCCTCATTGGAGCTATTCAATCGTAAAGCTGCTTGGAACTTTCCAGTAAATTGTGATTGCATAAAAACAATACATTGTAGAGTACTCTAGATTTTATACAATTGCGATTCAATTGTACCGTTGGTCTTGGGTTTGAATCCTCACGTACATTTTTCAATTAGGTAGGTATGTGTGCTCTCAATTGTTAAAGAAAACATCGCGTTGAAACAAGTTAGTATTCTAGCAGCGTCGATGAGCTTTACAAGATGTCACGTATGGGATACCAACTGACTGAATAAATCAGACTATCCCCCTCAAATGTCTTGGGGGTGATAGTCTGATTTATTCAGTCAAGAACTTGGTACTATGAGATCTAAGGGTATCCCCCCTTAGATCTTTCTTATAGGGCTATTCGCGTTTTTGTTTTACTATTGTAAAGGGAAAGAAAGGCGTCACTAAGTGATGGACGCTTTGTAGTCACATAGAGTCACATGATATAGGTGAATATATATTTAATAAGGTATTGTGATTGTTACGAGGTAACCTGTCATCAATAGGTGGGTCATCTTTCTGTTTCCTAATATTCTGCCCTGAAGTTGATGGACGCAGGACAGTGCATTGTATGGCACGTTCATATCGTGCGTGACTTGCGAGGTAATGCCTTAACGGGTAGGCCATCTACCTGTTCCATCAGCAAGTAACTAGTATAATAAATTTGTTTATCTGTGGCATAAATACATTGTAAGTACATATTATAAGTATTGTATTATTTCAGAGGGGTTTTTGAGCTGCTGATTAGCTCTTGAATTATTTATCCATTCTGTACGCCTTCACACTTCCTATAGCACTGATGGTCTAGAGGTAGCGCCCCGCCTTCCGATCCGAAAGGTCGTGGGTTAAAAACCGGTGGTATAGCAATGAGTTTTTCTATTCAAAAATTAAAGTGTACAGTGCCAGTACTCTCAAACTGTGTAAAAAGTTCTAAAACATATTATGTCAAGTGCTCGAAAGGAGCCTCTTGAGTTGAGGCGCACTTAAAATTCTTTCACCACACTGTTTCAAAAGAAACTGATGACAGGACAAGAAGAAGACTGCATAAGAACTCAATCACCGGTTCGGTGTCTAGTATCTCATATGAACTTCCTTACCTTAGCGGTTCAGCTTCCTCGTAAGGTGTTCAAAGTTAATTCTGGTTTGGCTTCGCTCCAGACGCTTATGAATAGATGCCGTGAAATACAGAGCCATTGAATAAACTAGGTATTTTAGCTTGCAACTTGGAACTTCAAATATGCTTTCATATTTACGTCTCATTCACGGAGTATGCGATGTGAAAAGTTGAGGAGCACCTGCTTTTAAACTCGTTGCATGTTTTAAAGTAACTTATTTACACATCTACGTTGTTTATCTACCTGTTTCGTTATGGGTTCTTTATGTAAGGGTAGCTCTGTCTGCACCTCCAGGTTTCTGGTCTTTTCACTCTTTACAGCAGTCGATGTTATTAAATGTCAGACAATAAAGGCTTTTTTTATACAACTAGCTGATGGAAAAAGCAGATGGCCAACCTGATGTTAAGTGGTAACCATCACCTATAACAAAGCATTGCCTTACAAGCCACGCACGATAGGAACGTGCCCCACGTTGCACTGCCCTGCGTCCATCAACTTGAGGCATACAGATGTTAAGCCTCATGTGCCTGTAATTACACCGGCAACCACACTCTTCAAACCGAAATACAGCAACGCTGTTTGGCGGCAGAAAAAGGCGTCTCCCCCGGACGAGCCCTTCACAAAGAGCTCTACTACTCTAAAAAAAAAACTCTTACTCAAAGTCTTACATTTCTTGCCAAACTTTCAGTAAAATTCTCAGAACAATGTTCAAAAACTCAGGCAACTCAACATACCTAATTACAATTTTGTACTAGGTACCTAGGTACTTCTGTCAATGGGGTCAGGGGAAACCCATGCAGCTATTTATAGGACCCTGTAACTGTGAGTACACATAATTTGGATGGATTTAGACTTTCCCAGCACTTAAGTACACCAGAGAATGGCCTAGTAAATCTCAGTTTCCATAGAAAAGATGTGAGCTTGGAGCTGATTAAGCTGCTGGTTTCTTCAAGATGTATTCCTGTGAAAACAACAGAACAAATTACTAAGCAAGTGTCTACAAACATCAGTACGATTTTCATATTTCTCTAAATTTGGCTGACCTGCACTGCTCAGCAGTCAGCAGTTCACATTCTGCCGAAAATCAGGCTTTATTCTATCTAGCACACAATGAATGCCATTTTTTTAACAGCAAGTCTATTTTTAAAATTATTAATAACTGGCAATAATTACTTACCAATTTCGAAAGCAAAAACCTGCCACAAGCAAGCGATAACTGCATTTCATAGCAGAGCAAAAAGTGATCACTCGCAAAAACATTGCTAAATAATTCATTGCGTTCGTTACACTGGCAACACAGGCTGTTTACCAGCTTCATAAATAATTGACTTATCGGAGGATGAGTTATGGTTGGACTGGTCGGAGCACCAGCAATATTTAACCGACTGAGAAAGACAGGAAGTAGTCTGTATGAAGAGTTAGATATTGTTTAAAAGCAACACATTCTACAGGCTACGGGGTTAATACTATAAGAATAAGAATATTTTATTGCATAACTGTGTACATAAAAGTGTTAGGTAAGTATAAAATGAATACAAGAATCAACAGTTTATCCATTTCGGGCGTAAAATATTTCTATAAATTACCTACTAATAAAATTAAGGGCCGGTTTCACCATGCTCTGTTAGATTAACAAAAGATTAAAGGGCCGTTAAATATGTCAAAATGTACGCGTTTGACAGCTAAGGTTAGATTTAACGGGCTTTTAATCCTTGATTAGTAACTAACAGAGCATGGTGAAACCGGCCCTTAAGGTAACAAAGTCTAAACTTAACAAATCTGAGATCACAATAAGTCTGAGGCACTAGATGAGATCAAAATACTCCTTCAAAATAAAGTGCACTCTCTGGATAAGCCACTTTCTTAAATAAATTTCCTTCAGCTGTTTCAGATCTATAGGTAGATCTAATGGTTATAAATTTTTATGGCTTTTTTGACACATAGTATTATTGATTTGTGGCTTAACAATGTTGTATAAATGTTTATTTCGTAAGTTCTCTACACGGGTGGATTTTATATCAAATAAGTAAATAGGTAATAGTATGCATTCTTCGATTCTTAGGGTTTCGTGTTTAGGTATCGGAAACTACGAGAACCACAATACCCGACTCCAAACCACATAATAATATAACCATAACATGCCCACCTGTTAAAAGTTATCAAGGTGTGAAATATCCCTTACTATCGACACTCAATCGATCATCATTCATCAGATTAAAATGTAAATCCGAGTTACACATTATTAGCCCATTTGTCGCGGTATGGGGTGTTGTTTATGCAGAATTGTAGAAGTAGGTCTTCTGATCTTTTTAATTTCTTTACATCTCTCATGTTCGGTAAGTAGGCTCTTCTTACCTCCAAATGGGGCTTGTAGGTGACTAATTAGCGCTCTAGGGTAATGTAATGTAGGGTAATGTAGCTAGAAAAGCCCTAGGGCGGTAAGTAATTAAAAAAAAACTTCTTTCTTTCAAAAAGTTCGCGTACTTACATCTAACCATCATACTGGCAATAGACATCATGCATTCAGCCCAATGACCAAAGAGGTCGCTTTGCTATTCAGCCTTGTCTTCGTGTGAGTATAATAGTCATCAATTTTAAATATCGAACGGCGAAGCTCAATTTCTATCTTGAAAAAAAAAATATAAAAAGTTCTTTACTTGATTCTTTTTAATGAAAAAAGGCGGGCATAGAAAACTTTTACTTTAAATATCGTTTATTCTTGTTATGCCGGTTTTTTTCTACTTACCTTACAATCGAGATGTAAAGCAGAATAGGTAGTTAGCTCGGGTGTAAGCACCAATTGCACCATCGAACTACCTATAGGGGCACGAGCGATGCCTTACAGCCCTTGGCTACTAATCTACTATTAATACCTACCTAGTTATTTTGTAAGAAGTGAATATTCTGTACTTATCTAAAACATTATGTAAAGTAAAAGCTATTTTGCTACAAGTACCTTTAACAACTTTGCAGAAAGTCTAGGGATCATTTACCTATGATCTCTATAAGTACATATAACCTGCACTTTCTGAAAAGCTATCCTTAAATGTTTTAAGACAACTAGGTAGGTTATTCAGTATCTGGCAGGTTACAAAAGGCAGGGTACCTTTTGTACAGACTTTAGGACAGACCTCTTGGTTACCCAAAGGTCTGTCCCACCCAGAGCTCAAAACAATATCCCAGCCTGCACAGAAAGAAATGTCAAACAATGACGACATTGTACGACTTCCTGTTTTGCCGCAACAGTTCGAATGTGCCAATTCTTACTTTTGACACCCGTTCAATGTGAACACACCGCCTTGAACCGGTTCGGACCAGTTTCAAACAATGCAGAGTTGAAACACCATTGCCAAGGCCACGGTCATGTACAGTATGGTAACTGTGATATTTATTTTAATTGCTGAATTAAGGAAGGTCTAAATTGAGTAGAAATACGGTGAAGAAAAACATCGTGAAGAAACCAGCATGTAGAACCTAAAAAGTTCTAAAACATGTGCTCGAAAGGAGCCTCTTTGAGGCGCACTTAAAATCCTTTCACCACACTGTTTCGAAAGAAAGTATTACACGACAAGAAGAAGAAGCATTTAATGACGCTGTTTCAGTTGCGCTCCAGTGCACTTAAGTAGCTAAAAAAACCTCTTGAACTAGTAAGTATTCTAACAGCGGCGATAGGCTTGCAAATAGCCCAATTTAAAACAAGTTAGTTATTCCTAGATGTATAATGGCCAATCAGACAATGTTCTAAATACAAAAAGCTTACTATTTAACGACCAGCTACATACTGTAAATAAAACAGTCCTACACAAAAAGTACTCGTAAATTCCACCGGTCCGTCACACCACTAAAAACTTCTTTGTACAGTCTTTCGTCTGGAAAGTTCCGTCGAAAAAACCTTTTAAAATTTCACCCGGAGCATTGCTCAAATCGTGCATAACATTGTCGGGACGTACAAGTTTAAAGATACCTGCAAGCGATAGAAACAAATCAATAATGCACGCTCGCGTAGCGTCCAGCCGCCGAATGAAATGAAATGTAACTTCTTAACTGTATGACGTTTACATTCGCTTTTGGATTTCCATTGGTGATAGACGTGTGCTGCTGAGCGAATCAAAATATTTCCTACTAGCGGCCTGTCCCAGCTTCGCATGGGTGGTCATAAATTTTTTGAACATTTTAGGATAAACTTAGACCGTGGGTTCAAGCCTCGCGTCTACTTATTTCATACATTTGCACGCCAGAGAGTGAAATCGCACCCCGAGCGCGACCCGTGGACCCGTTAACGTTTTTAATTTCGTCATATCTTTTGAATGGAATGTACGATTTGAAAAATTTAAGAAATAATCTATAGGTATTGAAACCGTCTTAATTATGAAAAGATTTATTTGGATAAGGATTAATACCAAGGTACAAATAAAGACCCTTTTGTAGCGGCGGCATTTCAATTAATTTTTTATAATAAAAGAACACTTATTGTGACATAACTATAATAGTTAGACATATGCTGTCGCGACATTTTTTGTAGATGATGACGTGTTCTACAAAATCGTAGTACATTATTTTGTTCTATCATCAATAGTTTTCGCAGCGCACGCGATGTAAGATTTTTGGTTTCCACCTTGGGTTACATTATTGGAGTTTTAGTAAGGATCCCTGATTTTTTTGAAAATATAATTTAGCCTATGTTACTCAGGGATAATGTAGCATTCTAATAGTGAAAGAATTTTTGAAATCGGACCAGTAGTTTTTGAGCCTATTCGTTACATACAAAAATACAAAAATACAAATGTTACCTCTTTATAATATTAGTGTAGATAGTGTAGATTCAGTATATTTATTGCATTATTGTACATTCTGTATGTATTTAACATTGTCAGAACTTCATGACAAAATGTCAATACATAATACTGCGTTTACATTGAGACATTCGCGCTGCCATTCGCGTGGACGGAAATGTTGCCGTCCATATGTCTGCGGCAGCGTCGCCGGCAATGTGTGTTCACGCAACACGCGCAACGCGAGTGGACATGGAAGTGGCCTGTTTACATTCTCGCATTGCCCAAGTCCCTGCTCATGTCTCTGCACATTTCCACGGACATGAGCTGAGTAGTGAGTGTAAACGGGTTATAATGTACTCAGTAAGGGCGTTGCAATAGAGAGAAGCGGACCCATAGAAAGCTAAGAAGATTTTATTAATTTTGTTTTAGGTTTTATATTATTTGTTTCGCCTTTTATTATCATAGGATCATAAATTAATTAATTAAAAATCATGCAAATTTTATAAAGTTAAAGATTTAATATAAGAAGAGTTTACTGTTTCAATTTTTATTATTCAGTCATATAAATATTCGTCAAGTTTTTTGTAATAACATCTCTTAATTTGATTCAATGAATTACAGGTTTTATTTAATGTTTGGTGTAGGGTGAATGAATTTCTACATGTTCCTCGTGATCAAGTGCTTAGTTCCTATGTTAGATCACCGTTGATCATCTTTGATCAAAAATTTGCTTCTTTGAAGAAAGGGTCTCTATTTAAAATACACACAATCTACGTTTTGGTTCTAGACATGCCCGTTGCCGAGAGATATTCACAAGACTGTTGCCTTTGTTACAATTTGTCATTAAAAAAAACACATTTTGCACTAGAATTCGAGCCTCTAATCCTAAGCTACAACGGAAAATGGGCTCTATTACCATCCCATTACATATCACTCCTAAGTCCTAACTCGTTTGTACTAGGAAGTAACATATTTTGTTCTGTCGTCGCGGAACACTTTGCCGTAGAGCTCGACTCTACATTATTTATTGACCCGTACACCTGTGCAGTGCCGACTCCATTGTAACGAGCATAGTTGATGAGTTTTTACTGCAACCTGCGGGTTTCTAAGCACCGGCCAGCGTTGTATGACGATCGTTATGGCGGGGGCGATGTGCAGGAATTTCAATCATGAGTAATTTTAATTTTGGAACTTTTTCTAAACGTCTTTTAAAGTTATGTAAACAAGTACAAATAGGTGATCGTTTTACATGGTATTTTTAAGACAAGAAATGTTTTATCAGAGAGGATATTATGACCAATTATTCTACATGATCAAACTAGAACCGGTTCTTAATCGAATAGGAAATTAGCTTACGATTTCATTACAATCGATGTTTAAATCTTTAATATTAAATGAGTGCTTGCTCTATTACAATATTCTCAATTCTTTTCGAAACTATTGGAAGATTGAGACTCCTGGAATATTGTTGTGTGACTTAAGGGTCTGACAACTATCAAACAACTTCTCGCTCGCACGTTTCGACATGTTGAAAGATATAAAATCACTAAACTCATTTTCGAAAATCGCAATCAACCATTTTGTGTGCAATCACATTGCACACAGTTAAGTAAAAATTTCATTTTGATCGATACTAGTTTTCCTACTTAATTTTATATCTTTCAACATGTCGAAACGTGCGAGCGAGAGTCACATTAGCTCTTGTCTTCGCCTTAAACGTTTGCATCTTCGCTCTGCTTCGGCCGTCGTTGTATGACGGTGGCGGCATCTTGGAAACCAATTACACAAGCACAGTAGATGAGTTTTTATTGCATCCCGATACCAGAAGTTATGATTCGCGTTGCAGTTTACGCGTTGACGATTTTTGAGCCACTGAACAAAACGCTGTATTTGAACGAACCGTGTTGCGGTAAATAAGAGTTTTCTGTTATGTACTTACTGTACTTATTGATAAGGGCTATTTTCCTATATCCTAGTTCGCTAATAAATCCAGCATTTTTTTAAAATCTTTGGTGTTGAAGTCACAAAGCATCAAGTTGTGATGTTCCAAAGTGATCCTGGTTATTTGACTTCATAACATGAGATGGTTCTCTTTTTCTATGTAATTAAACTGAATATTTCTAAACTTCTAGTCTGATTTTGATGGGTTTTCACTAATGTGTAGGTAGAGGACAATCTCAAGACGGCTCCATAATATAAGATTCATCAGTAGGTATTTTTTTGTTTTTAGGGTTCCGTACCCAAAGGGTAAAACGGGGCCCTATTACTAGGACTCCGCTGTTTGTCTGTCTGTCTGTCCGTCTGTCACCAGGCTGTATCTCATGAACCGTGATAGTTAGACAGTAAAATTTTCACAGATGATGTATTTCTGTTGCCGCTATAACAACAAATACTATATAACAGAATAAAATAAATATTTGGGCCTCAAAAAACGTGATTTTTTGCCGTTTTTATAGATGTACGAAACCCTTCGTGCGCGAGTTCGACTCGCACTTGGCCTTTTTTATAAATTTTTGCATTACATATCTGTGTACTCCTAATGACTAGACTAGTCTGAACATTTGAAATGTCTTATGACGAAAATAAAATAATGTAGGTAGGTACCTAATTAATTTTGAAAACGCCGACTCTTGAAATCAAGATGTCTTCAATCTTGTTATTGTTTCCAGTAACATTATTGAATGGATACAATTTGATTTGTCTTTGACGCCCCGGGGGGGTTAGCTGCAAACATCCCTTCCATCCATCCCCAAGTCTGATTTAATATTGCACATTCCTTCGCATCATTAATCCGTAGACATGGTATGGAGTAATTAAGGCGGAAGTTCAAACGGAATTCAGCCGGGGGACTTAAACAAACATTCTGCTACAGAATGTGAGACAATGTTTTGAAAGGGCCCTTATCATCAGTTCAGACTTTCAACAAACAAAACAGCTTCAAAGTCAAATATAATCACAAAGATCACTGAAACGCCTTAAAGCTAGGTGAATCTAGGTGCCAGTTTCACGCGACCGAAGCCTAGAAGAACAGGCAAGGCAACAAACTTACGGCTTGGTTCCTACTCGTAGTTACCACTTCAGGGCTCTTGATGCCCAGGGACGGTAAATTTATGAGATCACTTACCTTATCTATATACCTACCAATTTAAGATTCTTTGAGGATTCCTAAGGGTCAAAGTTACGTCCAAATACGTCTTAAATTTTGGCACACAAAGGCGCGGTCGCAGCCTGAAATTTTGGAGGGGGTAACTTGTAATAATACAATAATGTCGAGTAAATTAGACTATTGCACAATAACAAGCATCGTAAGATGACAGTTAACCATAAAATGCATCGCGGCTAGGGGCAAAAAATTGCTTTTTTTATTTTGTGAATTTTTAAAAGATTATTCTATTCGACGTGTATTGTCATATCCCCTGTGGACCCCCTCCCCCCCCTTCGGACTGCGCCTGGGCACACATGCCTTCATTATGTATCAGTAGGTGGTATCTAAAAAATCTGAGGGGATATCTACCGTGCTTGGGGATAAAAAATCGTGAAGCTTCGATAGTGCTGGGTGGAAAGTCAACCAATATTTATTTAAAAACACAGTGCTCACCTTGTTCATAGCTTCCCTCGCTACGCAAGGAATACCAACCTACTTTCATAAACCGGTTCAAAGCAGAAATACCAGTTCATCAAAGGGATGTCGTCCCAAAATGTAAGACGGTACCAAATCACTTGCATAACTTTGCTACGATATTTTGTTCTTTTCTCTGGCTACCCCCTTAGACATTCACAAAGAATCTTCAGACTAAAAGATCTGAGGCCAATTAATACGAAACTTAGAATAAAATTCCTGGTTAACGGGTTAACATACAGGCCACTTAGAGCTGATTTCACCATGCTCTGTTAGATTAACAAAGGATTAAAGGGCCGTTAAATATATCAAAATGTACGCGTTTGAAATCTAAGGTTAACGGCCTATTAATCCTTGATAAGTAACTAACAGAGCATGGTGAAATCAGCTCTTAGTCTTGTATGCTGAAAAATTAACAGGCACTAGATAAAAAATATTTACAAGTCCAGTACCCCAAGTATGAGTTGTGTTTACCATATTTGGTTTCTCGTTTTTCGTTTTTGTTCCGTGTTCATTGCGAGTTTTGTATGAAGACCGATACGGAACTTTATGTTCTACATCTAATTTTCATCATACTTGCACCATAAAGTTCCGTATCGGTATCTCTATCGCGTCTTCATACAAAACCCGCAATGAACACGGAACAAGAACGAAAAACTAAAAACCAAATATGGTAAACACAACTCATACTTGGGGTACAGTAACCGCCCTCAATAGTGATGTGAGCATTCACCGCTACCACGCAAGTGCTAGGTATTTAGTATGTATAGTGTAATTTGCTCTGTTGAAGCGGAGATCGAAACTACCTCATATACACAGCACCGAGATATATTTGAGTTCTACGGAGAACTGTTATTATATTCTGTGGTTCTACCGAGGTTCTGCAAATCAGTTATACGTTTACTATATAGTTTAACGTTACTGCTTTTCCTGTTTGTTTTACTCAAAAGTATAGCGTTAAAGCATAGCATAGCGACGACAAGAGCTAATGTACCTCTCGCTCGCACGTAGTTGTTGAAAGATATAAAATCACTAAACCCATATTCGCAAAAATTGCAATCAACCATTTTGTGTGCAATCACATTGCACACAATTCAGTAAAAAAAATATTTTAATCGATTTAAGTTTTCCTACGCAAAAGTTTACTTACATGTACAAAAACTAGTAGAGCAGCGAGAGGTAAGTAAATTAGCTCTTGTCTTCGCCTTAATAAAAAGAAAAGGAAGAAAAGAAATTAAGAAAATCCGAAGAAATACCAAGTTAACCCACATGTTAGCTTGCAGAAATAACAAGTTGAAGTGGCAATGTAGCAGGTATAGCTTGAAGAAAAATGTAAATCCTTTATTGGCTGTATGTTAGAAACCTAAGTATTTACATTGTATCTTAAGAGCTGTGGATTTTGTTCAAAAATAAATAAAAATAAAAATAAAATAAGAACTGACAATCGCTGAGGAATTTCTCGAATGGCGGCCACGAACCGAATGACCTACCGACGACGTAGAGAAGATCGCGGGAATTCGGTGGATTTTAGTATAAATAATAAAGTCAATTTTTTTGTAATTCGCTACCTACAGTAGCAATGGCCCAGAAAAGGCTCTAAAACAATGATGTGAGTGCTTTGGAATTTTGGTTCTTATGTTGTGAGAAATAAGGCATAATTTCCCTGTCGCGTTCCAATCGGGATGTGTTAACGTGACACTGAGCCACTCGACTGCCTCTAAACTAGTTAACACCCGCGTTTTTATGCTGAAGTGTGACTTGGAGCGCTTTGCAATGAGCACAGCTAATATAAATTTGTATAACTAGTGGAATCCCCGCGACTTCGTTCGATAAGCGACTTTGAAACGAATTAAACCTTACAACGATTACCTAGTAGTCAAAACAAAAATATGTGCAATATTGTGTCCGTGTTGGTGTCGAGAAAAATAAATATACAAACTTTATCGATAAATAAAAATTGTATATCCCTAGGAAGCACACAACTAGGTAGGTATTTTAAAGGCGAGAGTGTTTCTTTGAATTCTGAGCGCAGCGAGAGATTGAAAGTACGTAACTCGATGTTGTTCCCGAGGAGGACACTCCACTTTTATTACCATCTTGAGAAAATTAAGTGCAACTTATGAATAAGAATACTACTTTTATTTAGGTATTTTTATAAAACTTATGAAAATCCGAATTTGAGTAAACAATTAAGAACGAAGGCGGAATGCATTTCGCGCGTTTTTTTTATTTTTACAAATATTTTTTATTTGACTTGCGCGCGGTTTACTTGATCATACAGCCTGTACTCTTTTTCATACGGTGTTCGTGATTGATCTCTTTGGTGATTGGAACTCTTATAAACAATATCCACATTCCAAATTCAAATCACTTATTCCCCAGGGATCAAAGAGCTATTTTGCTTCCTGTTTACGAAGAACGAATTAGCTCTTAGCAAATAAATTAAAAAAATAGAATTTAAAATATTTTTAATAAATACCTACTGAGAATAAGTTTTGCAACATTTAGTTTAAGCTAATAAAAATTCAAATAGCTCCATTTCATGGAAATCACTCCGCCACGTGGGTGGACCCTTTTATAAACCAGACGATGACAAACAAAACCATTGCCAAAACTATCAGTCAAATATGAACTCTATTGCTTTAGAAAATTGACCTTGTTTTGACTGCGCTACCTGCCAATACGCAAAGGCAGACTTGAGACTAATTCACGCAGTTGTAACGAAGGATACAAATTCCGGTCCTTCCCACGTGTTTTTGTTAAGGTTTACGGTTGTACAACAGACCACACAAACTGTCATCTTACCTGAGTCTGAGCAAGCAATCTTAAACCCTATGTTTATTAGCGTAAGGTATGACTCCCACGTTAAAGGATTACGCGGTCTTGACCATGTTTTGACTGAGTGGAAATTGCAAGATTATTCTAATCACAGTTCAAAAACCCTTTAATATCTTTACGTTCCTATCCTCCTTTTATGATATTTCTTGAATACATTAGTTTCTTCTAAGATAGATAGATAGAAAATACTTTATTGCACAACACATAATAATTACACATAAAAGAACAAAAAAAAAACATCTTAGTGATTATAATGGGCGGTCTTAGGGGCCATCCTTAATTTACGTCACACGTTAAGGGGGCGGGAGGGGGGGCGACGAAGTGTGACAAGGGGTCCCAAATTTTGTGACATCAATTTTATTCAAAATATAATATTTTATATCTAAGTATTACAAAACTAAATGTTATTGAAATAGAATTTAAATAGAAATAAAAATAATTCCTAAAACTGCTGTTTTTAATTTCATAAATATCTATATACTTAATGTAAAATCTTAAAATATGTGACTAGGTAGGGGGGGGTCACACAAATGTGACCAGCTGTGACAAGAACAGGGGAGGGGTCAAAAAATCATTAATCATAACATAAATTCGTGTGACGTAATTTATGGATGGCCCCTTATCGCTAAAAGCTCTCTTCCAGACAACCTTGGGATGAACTAGATTTGACAAGAACGATAGAGGACGTTGGTGTAGTATAGTGGCCAACCTAAGCCTTTGCCATAGCTGACCGCTAAGGCCGGTGAGTTTTTAAGCCGCTTTAACACTCATGGTTTAAAGAGCCTTTTCTTATACTACTTGCTACTAATGGAACAAGCAGATGGCCCACCTGATGTTAAGTAGTAACCATCACCTGTAACAAAGCATTGCTTCCTAAGTCTCGCACAATATAAACGTGTCCTACGATGCTCTGCCTTGCGTTCATCAGCTTGAGGCATAATGTTAAGCCTCATGTGCCTGGCAACCACACTCTTCGAACCGAAACACAGCAACGCTACTTGGCGGCAGAAATAGGCGTGGTTGTAGTACTTCGCCGGACGGGCCCAATACAAAGAACTCTACTCTTAAAACTACGTGCTTGGATATCACTAGCACCGGTCACCCATCCAAACGGTGACCGCGCAGAACATTGTATAATGAATTAATGAAAGAATTTTTATTTAACACACATAAAAACATACAGAGAAAATGACTGACACAGATAAAAACAAAAAATACTAGAAGTTCGTCCCGAACTGAGATCTCGTGATGCGACCCGACGAACGCATCAAAACTTTGAGTAGGTAGTAGTCAGAGGCAAGTCCAAACATTATCTTTGGACTTTTTTTTGACTACCGCCTACTAACTTGGTATGGTAACCAAGTTTCAACTCTATTGGCCTATTTATTGAAGAGTTACGTTGAACAGACCTTGGCTCCATCATCAGACCAGGTCGTCGTCACCATTTTATGAGAACTGAGTATCTCCTTAATTTATTTCAAGAAAAAAAATAAGAAAAAGCAAAGGAACTGGCCGACCAGTAGAAAAACCTTGATGTGAACGAAACTCTTAGAGATGGGAGCTCTTGGAACGCTGGTTATCTAAATTCAACTTTTTGTGTTTTATCTCAAAAACCGAGTGTCCCAAAAAAAAGTTAAAATTGATTTGGAATGTCCAAACAAAGCCCTATGATATGACATGTAACTTGATTTTTTTATGTAACTTTTTTTATTTTTGCCCTCTTAAAAAACCTCATATCTCAAAAACCCTTCATCCGATTTTACTCATAGGTATACTTACCAGTAAATTTCTCAAGTACAAGCTATCGACATATCAAATTTTATGCAGATCGGATCAACGGTTCTAAAGTTATCGCCAGACAAATATACATGCATACATACATACATACAATACATAAAATGCCAAATCGCCCATGTTGAAACTAATATCTTCGTTCGCTTCGCTCACTCGATCAAAAAAGAACTTACATAACTAAATACCAATTTATGGGAACTATCTATACATATAAAAAGAAAAAGCACAGTAGATTAAAAAAATATGTATTTGTTTGATTGTTTAGAAAACCAAGAGCGCTTAGTGACGCTACTGCGTAATAAAAAGTAGGAAATTGATTTTGCAATAAAATTGGCTTTACAAAGAGATAAACATTGAAAAGTCGACATTTATTACTCATCAATGAAGTTGATCACTACACAATAAAATTGGAAATCATGGAAAGAAAGCTGAATTTTCTTTCAAGAGCTTTCTTTGCAATATTGCAGATACAACTATCATCACTCGAAATTACCTACGGTAATTAAAGTACCACATAAAAATGCATTGTAATGTCTACAGACGTTTTCTTTTCGTGTCGAGCGCCTTAAAAAAGTCCCTTATTTTTTTCTGAATTTGTCTCTAAAGGCCCGGCTACATACACTGACTTGAACCACTTGACGCAAACTGTACCTTTTTGCAAAAAAATGGGCAAAGAACATATAGCAGGAAATATGCCAGTGACGGCGTTTTGTGGTTGTGGCCGGAGGCCCGTGTGCGGGAACCCTAATCTGTAGCAGAGGCATTGGGCTTGCAACCTGGCACGTACCTAGTACCTACTGGACGATATTGGACCGATTTGTAATAGGTAAGTAAAATAAGTTTTTACGTAAATTGGAAAGATTTAGATTTTGACCTCTCGCTCGTTTGCATAGGTATAAAAACTAGTAAAGCAAACTTTTGAGTAGGAAAACTTTAGGAAGGTGTCGATTAAAATGTTTTTTTTTACTAAATAAACTGTGTGCAATGTGATTGCATACAAAATGGTTGTTTGCGATTTTTCGAAAATGGGTTTAATGATTTAATATCTTTCAACATGTCTAAACGTGCGAGCGAGTGGTACATTAGCTCTTGTCTTTGTCTACGTAATTTCACCTACCTACCTACCTCCTAACTACATTAGGAATGTCAATTGAGTCGTAAGTGGCTTGCCAGATTAGATACCCTACAAAAGCCGAGCTGAAGGTAACCAGGTAAGTAAATAATTATTGGTGGACATTCCACAAAGCACTAATGCAGGTACCTATATCAAAATCATATTTTTGCTATCTATGTTTTTTTAATTCAATTATTGCTGGAACAAGTGGATGGCCCACCTGATGTTAAGTGGTAACCAACACCTATAACAAAGCATTGCCTCGTAAGTCTTGCACGATAGGAACGTTCCCTACGATGCACTGCCCTGCGTCCATCAACTTGAGGCATACATATGTTAAGCCTCATGTGCCTGCAATTTCACCGGCAACCACACTCTTCGAACCGAAACACAGCAACGCTGCTTGATTACAAAAATAATAAGTGCGAGCATAAATCCTACAAATATTATAAACGCGAAAGTTTGTAAGTATGGATGGATGGATGTTTGTTACTCTTTCACGTAAAAACTACTGAATGGATTTTAATGAAACTTTACAATAATATAGCTTATACATCAGAATAACACATAGGCTACAATTTATAAAGATATTGTGTGAATTGTCCAAAATATGACGATAAGTGTCAAGTAAGTAGGAAAAAATCTACCATCGGCGAGCTATTCTGGTGTGCGCTGCCAAAACCGCTAGAGTTACACATAACGCCACGCTAGCTCAGTTAGTAGTAGCTCTGCCTTTTGCGCCGTAGGCTGTGGGTTCGATTCCCACCGAGAACAAACATTTGTGTGATGAACATAGATGTTTGTTCTCTCTCTGGGTGTTATATGATATTATAAGTATGTATTTACAAAAAATAATGTATGTAAGTAGTATATCAGCTATCTGGTTCCCATATCACAAGCTTTGGCTTAGTTTGGGGCGAGATAGTGCTGTGTGGAATGTCCACCAATAAAAAAAAAAAAAAAATAAGCTACTCGAAATACTAATCCTGCGCAGACGAAGTCGCGGCTAATAATTAATAACATCAAGTGCAACCCTCAGAGCTCAGTTGGCAGCAGCGTGTCTTCTAGAAATGACCTCGAACTCAAGGAAATCAAACAATCGATACGAAAGGCTAAAAGGTAAAAAGAACAATGGTTGAAGATAAAAAGTAAGAGAGAATGGCTGCGATACACTGGACAGAGAATAGTGACTTGAATTCGATACTATCTGACTTTAAGAAGCTTGAGGTATTAGTTCGTGATGGTGCTATTAAATATCTATAGAACAGATCAATGCTGCAGATCCCGGATGCTGCATTGGCACATGGACCAGTTATCGTTAAAGTAAAAGTAAGAAGTTTATTTATTGTAACCATAAAGAAAATGACGCTTTAGTAGTAGTATTATTATATTACGTTCTTTTTTTTTCTAATATAATTATCAGTGTAGTAGTTTCATTGCTAAGTAAGAGATTATTAGATCAGTGAAATACATAAGTTTAATATATCATTGCTAAGTAAGAGATTATTAGATCAGTGAAAGACATAAGTTTAATATATATACGAGTAATATTTAATAGAGTTCCTTCAGGAAGGTGTGTGTTCTATTGAGCTACGCGCTACAGACTGTAAAACAATTAGGAGCTAGAGAGACTATCCATGAGGTAATGTGTATACGTTTTATGAAAAGACAAAGAGCTATAGTATATATTCAAGTAGTATATACATTTTTGTTATTCCAACAATGGGAGATGGTGGAGAGGTATGGTCTAAGTACTAGAGCAAAGTTTGTAACCGGCCAATAATTGTAAAGAAACAGAAAAGGGGCCACAATTACTTAATTAGACCCAAGCAAACAAATAAAGAAACATATAGGGCAAGCTTAATAAAACGTCTTGTTTAAACGTTTTATTCAATAAAAACATTTGACGTTTAAAAAAAGACATTTAGAGCTGATTTCACCATGCTCTGTTAGATTTTTGGCTTAAATATGTCAAATATGTCAAATGGCCGTTAAATATGTCAAAATGAACGCGTTTGACATCTAAGGTTAGATTTAACGGCCTGTTAATCCTTGATTAGTAACTAACAGAGCATGGTGAAATCAGCTCTTAACTTTAGATCAACCAAGATGACAAAAACTAGTGGGAGATGTAAAGGCAATCGCTTTTGAAGAATGAGATTCAAAGCAAGAGGAGAAATAAAAGAAGAAGATCCATGTGTCACAACAGGAGCCGATATCTGTAAAGGTATGGTTATTTTATCGACACTTCACTGATTGGGGTTGATGTTGATGCCCATTTTTACGACGCTCGTATCGAATTCACATTTTGTTGATTATGATTGAATTTTTATGAGGACTCTCCCCATAATATTTTCACATTGGAATTGTTTATTATGTAGTTGTATCGCGTCGAAAGAGGTAAGTACAGACTACTGGCTTATAACACAATGGGTATTGTGTACCTTTCTTGGTAGTTTAGCTACCTTTCAAAGCCTTTTTGTGTGTGTTTAAGTTTAAATGTATTATAAGTATGTAACGGACGTCGATATAATAGCAGAATGTAGCGAGACCATTCATGGTTTCTCCAAGTATGGTTTCACTAACTCACCTTGCTTCAACTTTTATGACGCCGGCAGCTAAAGAGTGTAATTTCAAATCAGTGTTTCTATTTACGGAAAACTTTAAATTTTTCAAAGTGTTCCGTATTTGTAATGAAAAAAGACCGTTTTTTTTTATTTTGTATATTTCCAAGAGAATAGTGATATTAAAGGTGCAAATTTCTTTATTTATTTAACAAAAAGAAAATTACAATTGTATTCATTTTACAACATCGTGAAATCTAGTAAGGTTTGTAAATAATTTTTTAATACCCAAACATTATAATGCGGCACTTGCTTGATCTTTTCGATTTGTATACATTCTACTGTAGCTGACTGTACTTACATATGAGAGAGATTTTTTTTCGGTATACAATAAAATAATGTTTGTTTTGGCTATCACAATTTTTTTGTGTTTATTACATGTATTCACTGTTGTTCATTCACTTTTTTTTACTTTTTGTTTTTCTTTCTGTGAACGAGGAATAATATTTCCATTTCATTTGTTTTCATTTCTATTTTCTTCCTAAACTCGTGAAGGTCGATAGCAATCATCTGAAGTTATCCAATCCATTATCTATATTGCCTCATGAATGAGGAAAAGCGATACGATTCACTCTCACGACCATAATAGTGTAATAAATGGATTAGTGTCAAGAGCTCTGTGATTTATCAAAGAATCACAACTCAAAGGGGTGCAAAAAGTATGTTTTTTCTAGAAGATTAAATAATGAATCCTGAGCGTCAGAATACAATGTCTGTTCGCGATGGATTCAGTCGACTGTAACAAAATTATAATTTCTGTAAAACGTAACCTACTTACTGTTTTCTTCTATCTAGCTAGATTTGAAAAAAAGAGTTTAGTTTATCCGCAAACCTTCGCGCTAAATAATAAAATCCGCCATAAGTAAACAAAAAAAAGTAAAGACCTTCCATCTGATGGAAATTCCTCCCACTTCATATATCTCTAACAATCTCCAGCTGGCTTTGTGCCTTCGTATGTAGGTACCTACTCTTA
Source organism: Chloroclysta siterata (assembly GCA_932294275.1). Classification (NCBI taxonomy): domain Eukaryota; kingdom Metazoa; phylum Arthropoda; class Insecta; order Lepidoptera; family Geometridae; genus Chloroclysta; species Chloroclysta siterata. Next base: position 10,142,824 of record OW028595.1, read on the forward strand.
GACTACTCAAGTCAGTGTTGAGCATCAGATACCCAGTGCACCGTTACGTTCGGCTCGGGAGATGCAACGGTACGCCCATTTCACACTTGGGAGCTTTTGATGTGATCTTCATGGGGATCGTTAATGGCAGTCATTTTGTTACCTAGAATTCATAAAACACGGAATAGAAAATGAAAAAATGTCTGTGAAGTGAGCCTCTGTCTCCTGGAAATGCGTTAGCTGTGACCCAGAGGATAGTACTCTTTTTTATTTTATACATCTTGTTGATGGAACAAGCAGATGGCCCACCTGAAGTTAAGTGGTAACCATCACTTATAACAAAGCATTGCCTCGCAAGTTACGCACGATAGTAACGTGCCTCACGATGCACTGCCCTGCGTCTATCAACTTGAGGCATACAGATGTTAAGCCTCATGTGCCTGTAATTAAATCGGTAACCACACTCTTCAAACGCCGCCTTAACAACGAGCTCTACTACTCATACTCTCCCGAAATACCACCTACATACATACCTAGTTTTATGTTATTACATTTTTATTACTATATTTTTTTTATTAGGGACTTTTACCCACATGGCATGACAGTTTCATATTATGATGTTTCTTATACATTTTGCATATTTTTTCTTTTAAAAATTAATATATTTTTTAAGTGAAACTAAAAAAATCCAATAATTGATAGTATCTGGGGATCGTGGGGAAGCTATTTCAGTTTAACCCGAGAGTAGCCGGGGCGCGTCCACTAGTATTTCTGATTATGTATTTGAAGTAGGTAGGTACGTTGAAAAATATTTATATTTCATTTTTCAATAAAAGAGAACCGCTCTATTTGATTTGCTCTTATTCGCAATCGCAACGGTCTTTGTGCGTTCAAAGACTAATTACATCGTCCTGCCCCGAGGCATGTCCGAACTTTGATAAAATAAAACGGAGAAATAAAATATAATACAAGAACTCTAATATTTTATTGAATTCTGCTTTTCTTTCACACATTTTACTCTGCGTGGTTTGGATTTCGGTTTTTTCTATATCGCATAGATGCGATTTCGATTCTCGTGTCGGTTGAATGAAACAAAGACGTTTCATTCGCAGAATTAGACGTAGTTAAAATGTACTGATGGACGTAGGGGGTTTCATCAGTATATAAATAAAATCCCCTAAAACATAATGGTCCACCTCATTATAAAACCCTCGCTCTCGTAGGGCATAGACAAGGAAGAGCCGAAGGAACCCGTTATAGCAGAGGTATTATCAACTCTATTTTATGCGACTACTAGCAACCCGCCCCAGCGTCTCACGGGTTTTTTTTTTAACAGCCGATCCTGCAACCCCCGTCTACGTACAAGCCTTGCCTTGTTAGAGCAAAGTTCTCAAACCTTATTTTTGGCCTTCGTTCTGGACTGGTTTTAAGAGTAGTAGAGCTCTTTGTGAAGGGATCGTCCGGGGAAGTACTACCACCACGCCTTTTTCTGCCGGCAAGCAGCAACGCTGTGTTTCGGTTTGAAGATTGTGAATGCCGGTGTAATTACAGGCACATGAGGCTTAACATCTGTATGCCTCGAGTTGATAGACGCAGGTCAGTGCATCGAAGGGCATGTTCCTATAGAGCGTGACTTAAGACGCAATGCTTTTTTAAGATGGTTACCACTTATCATCAGGTGGGCCATCTGCTTTTTCTATCAGCAAGTTGCATAGCATGAAAACCAGAGTGCACTCGGGAATTCAAAGTCCTTTTATTTGCGACATTGCTATCACAAAAACTCGTAAATCGCTTCACTAATTACGTAATTAGGAACTATAACTTTCCCTGATTTAGAGGCCTAACTAAGTGTGGTAACTTCTCCCAAACTCTTCCTTTCGGTGCCACTTTTACTGGCTTGGGACTTTCGTCAGCTTCGGCAGGTTATCCACTAAAGCAAGGGTTTTAACTGAATGCCTATTTGCGATACGAGAATTGTCGTTTGTTTGTATGCCTTTCGGATTATCCGTTTCTCTGTCTGTCTGTTGTTTGTCAGTGACTAAACCATCTCCATTAAAATTTCAATTAAATGTAATTGTCATCATCATTATAAGCCTAAAGAAGTCCACTGCTGAACATAGGCTTCCCCTATACATTTCCATGAAGAACGCTTCTGAGCCCTCTCCATCCACCGACTTCCTACTTCACAATGTCATCAATCCATTGGGTAGGAGGGATGTAATCGTAAGAGAGTTAAAATCAGGTTTCATTAATTGAAGAGCTTTTACAATGCGACTTACGTTGCATTGCATCGGTTTGTTCCACAGAACACTGCGCTCTGTTCACTTTGAATATTACCACTTTCGCGAGTACACTTGCACATTGGTTTCACCATTTTTTTTAATCTACACTAATATTATAAAGAGAAAAGATTTGTATTTTTGTTGTTTTGTTGTTTTGTTGTTTTGTATGTAACGAATAGGCTCAAAAACTACTGGTCCGATTTCAAAAAATCTTTCACCATTAGAATGCTACATTATCCCTGAGTAACATAGGCTATATTATATTTTCAAAAAAATCAGGGATCCTTACTAAAACTCTAATAATGTAACCCAAGGTGGAAAAAGAAAACCTTACATCGCGTGCGCTGCGAAAACTATTGATGATAGAACAAAATAATGTACTACGATTTTGTAGAACACGTCATCATCTACAAAAAATGTCGCGACAGCATATGTCTAACTATTATAGTTATGTCACAATAAGTGTTCTTTTATTATAAAAATTTAATTGAAATGCCGCCGCTAGAAAAGGGTCTTTATTTGTACCTTGGTATTAATCCTTATCCAAATAAATCTTTTCATATTCAAGACTGGTTCAATACCTATACATTACTTCTTGAATTTTTCAAATCGGACATTCCATTCAAAAGATTTAAAAAATATAAGATCACGGGGCGCGTTCTCACCCAGCGCGGGCCCGGGCAAGGCGCGAGTTAGAAGTGACTCGAACCCACCACGGTCTAAGTTTATCCTAAAACGTTGAAAAAATTTATGTCCACCCATGCGAAGCTGGGACAGGCCGCTAGTGTAAGATATAGACAAACGGGCTTACGGTCCTCCTGATCTTAAGTGGTCACCGTCCCCCATAGACACCAATAACACCTGTGTTGTCTTTGCGTTGCCTGGCCTGAAGGACTTTATTAATTTTTTTAAGCTGTTTATATAACTGAGTGGAAAAAACTCCGGTGGTATCTCATATTGTTATAATAGCCATTGCATTGTCACTTCAGTGCACATCAGCCTTCACGACTTTCGTCACGATGACCTTGTTTCTGAGTCAAGCATCAGGGTTTTCTTTCCGTGGGAATCCTGATGCTATCAGCTATTGTTTTATTATAATAAGTGTAATCTGCATGCGTTCACAATGTTTATGTTCTCGAATTATGTTATTTTTATAGAAACTTGTAGAAATTACAAGCTTAGTAACTCTGTTTTCTGAGCTGTAGGTTGCGGGTTCGATCCCTACCAATAACAAACAAAAAACTGTTTTGTGGTAAATATCTACCTTTTCTTCGTCTGGGTGTTACAATAAATTATAAGTATAGGTAAGTAGGTATATATACTTTTACAAAAAAAAGGTAAAGACATAGGTAAATATTATATCAGCTATCTGGTTCCCATAGCTTGGCTTAGTTTCGTGCTCTGTGAAATGTCCATCAATATTTTTAGAGTTTTTTGATCTCTCTCTCTTAGAAGTAGGAGAGTAGAAGCGGATCGATATTGGAAAGCATGCCAGTTGTATGCTATGCAAGAAGATAAATTAATAAATAAAACACTTTTATTCTCAAATAAGTTTAAAAAAGTACTTATGTGTATGTACCTACTCGTACTCAAATTGTTGTATAAGGGGCCGTCCATTAATCACGTGATATTTTTTTAGCATTTTTTAACCACCCCCCTCCCCCCCCCCCCCCCTTGGAGATACGTTGTGAGGTTTAAGACTAACCCCCCTAACTAACTAAAACAGTTGAGCTCAACTGGTGCTAATTATGTGCGCATTTTGTAACTTCGTAATATAGCCTTTGTTAGAGTCTCTGCACTGACTCCTCGCTCGAAGTATGGATTTGTTTGTATTCAGTACCTTCCGAGGTTGTACTGCAGAAAATAGTATGTGTGACGATTGTGTTTGCCGATTTCTTGATAATCGTGTACAGAGCACTCCACGTGAGTCCACTTACGAAACCTTATCATTATCAGCAGATTACAATTGATTTACAACCATGAGTTCAATGACCAACCTTATCTTGAGGGTTTCACAGCGATCTTCTTCAAAATACATGAAAGTTACATTTTGAATACCTATACATGATGCATTTTACGAATTAAGGCGGTTTCGACCAACTCAGTGTAATGCTTTCTAATATTTTAGCGACATGACTTAAATATATTTTAATTATGTACCAACCTATATTCGCAATAAAGTTATTATGATTATGAATTATTTTACTTGACATTACATACCTAGGTACCAAGATTATTCGTCAATACGACAGACGTAGGCTTCTACAAAAAAGCATTTTTGATTTTCCCCGTAGAGCACCCATCTAAATATTGAGTGATGCTCTACAAAGAACAAGATCGGCGCTCTAAAAATCGGTTCGTTACGAAGAACACCTCAAGAAGACTGCTAAAGTCACATTGAAACTATTTAATGCCAAGCGAATCTAGGTGTCATATCCACGCGACCGAACGACGCGAAATACCCATAAAAGCCGTGTAGTGGAGGCCAGTAATTCATAAACCAAAGTAAGTAGATGTACCTACTTATAGCATGAGTCTTGCTTAACATTCCAGCTCATTGTCAGTCAACAATCAAAATTCATGACTGGAGTTCCCGAAATAGCATCCCAATTCCCAGCATGTTGTTGGATGACATCATTAATTTACCCTCAAATTGTCAGGGTAAGACAAAGCAACATTGTTAGACGTTGACTCAACTAGGATATAGGACAATGCTGTGGAATTTTAGTAATCTACCCACATTGTATACAGGCAGAACGCACTAAAAAATAGTTCGTCCTACCATTATCGTGAACTATAAATGTGGTATTTACATCACCATTCGATATTCTCGTTTTGATTTGCTTATTATTCGCCGAAGTAGGAATAACTCGAACAGAAGAAGAGGTGAAGGGCTCGTCTCTTTGTGAAGGGCTCGTCTGGGGAAGCACTACGAAGTACTACCACCACGCCCTTTTCTGCCTCCGAGCATCGTTGCTGAGAGTGTGATTGCCGATGTTATTACAGGCACATGAGGCTTAACATCTGTATGCCTCAAGTTGATGGACGCAGGGCAGTGCATCGTAGGGCACGTTCCTATTGTGCGTGACTAACAAGGAAATGCTTTGTTATGGGTAATGGTTACCACTTAACATCAGGTGGGCCATCTGCTTGTTTCATCAGCTAGTTGTATAAAAAAAAAACACTTCGTCCACACATCGTCGAGACAGCGGTATTCGTGTATTTCCGTATTCGTCTTGTTTGTAAAAATAGGCAAATATAGGCGAATAAAGTCACTACACATCGTCGTATTTGAAAAAATAAGACGAATACGTGAACACGAATAGCGATGTGAACTGCCACTATTGTTTCTTTAACCAATATCCGTTTTTTTTATCTGGACAAGTAGCACGTGAGCAGAACCACGGGCGGACGCTAGTGAATGTATATTTGACGCTGACGCTTGAATTCATTGAGCGGAAGAAATAAATGTAAGGATGTTCCATTATTCTCTTGAATAATCCCAAACACTCCATCCATTACTGGGTGTCACGAGCTCCACTTGCAGCTACCCACTTTGTTTATTGAAAAAAAACATGTTTTAAAACCTGCGAGGCTGACATGAAAATATAGCGAAAATATTTTTAAATTAAATTTGAAGAGAAAATTGTTAGTAAATTAAATTCAACACGATCCGACTAAAGACAAAACACAGCCTCACAACTTTGATTCCGAGGCACGGTAGATATTCGTTAGACAAAGACATTTTTAATGTAAAAAAATGAGAAGTTTCGCTATTCTACCTTCCCGCCCAAAAAGCCTAGGCCGAGTTTTTTTGGCTCATTACACGCATGTATCGTGTTGGGTAGCACGCATTTTTTTAAGCATTTACTCGGTTATTCTCTCATAACCTTTCTTCTAATCTTTCCGTAGCTTACTATCACTTTCGAAACAGTGTGGTGAAATGATTTTTAATGCGCCTCAAGAGGCTCCTTTCAAGTATCACGACATGCCGGTTTCCTCACGATGTTTTCTTTCACCGTTTAAGAGTACTGGCATTACATACATTTTTGAACAGAAAAACACGTTTGTGCAAAACGGTTTAGAACTCACGACCTTAGGATCAGAAGGTGCTACCACTATACCACCAGTGCTCTCTCAGGTGGTTAGTTCTGTAGATGCAGTTCGAAAGAAACAGTAAAAATAGAATAGTTCTGTAGATGCAGAACGAGACAGCAATATTGCTCTCTCTTTCTCTCGCACTTAGGAGAACGGCCGATCCTTTTGTTTAAGCGTGTTAACGCGACTATAGGTTGAGCACTGACCGAGCCTGCAGCGAGTTTAACGCGACTATAGCAGCAAGAATAACCTACTTACACAAAACACCAAGACTAATAGTAACCACAAAAGGCTCGAACTGATAAAAGAACACGCAACGAGTTAACAGCGCAGCTCAACCAAGCTAATTTTAAACTTGGGCATAAAGTTACCGTACCCGGCAAGTTGGACACGTTGTTAAATCCAAGCTGACTTTTATAGCTCGTGGTATTCTGTAGCTGGGGGAACATGCTCCGTTTTCCCTTCCCGGTCTTATACTACTGCTTTGAGAGCACTGGTGGTCTAGAGGTAGCGGTCCCGCCTTCCGATCCTAAGGTCGTGGGTTCAAAACCGGTCATGCACTAATGAGTTTTTCTGTTCAAAAATGTATGTACACAATGCCAGCACTCTCAAACGGTGAAGGAAAACATCGTGAGGAAACCGGCAAGTCGTAGAACCTAAAAAATTCTAGTGCTCGAAAGGAGCCTCTTGAGGCGCACTTAAAATCTTTTCACCACACTGTTTCGAAAGAAACTAGTGACACGACAGGAGAGATACTACTGCTTGTTCCATCACAAGCAGGTGTTCTACCTGATGTTAAGTGTTGACCATCACGCCATCACAAAATACTGCCTCGTAAGTGCATAACGTTTTTGAAGATACATATAAAGTTTTAGTGTAGTATTGAATAGTCGCATAAAAATAACATTACAAAGGTCCAGCAAAAATAACATTTTTATCTAAAATTGGCGTACCTACTACTTAAAAATATGTTTTGTCTTTTGGTGACGCTAACCATTAACCATTTACCACCAGAAAAACCATGCTCTCTTGTGGCAGTGCCTATTTGGTACGCTTAGAGCTGATTTCACCATACTCTGTTAGTTACTAATCAAGGATTAACAGGCTGTTAAATCTAATCTTAGATGTCAAACGCATACATTTTGACATATTTAACGGCCCTTTAATCCTTTGTTAATCTGACAGAGCATGGTGAAATCAGGCCTTAGGTATAAAATAATAGACCGTCTCACTGCTAGTCATCCAATGTCTTAAACGAAGTCGCCGCATAATTAATTTTGTAGTAGCTTTTTATGCAAATTGTGCCCTACGCATGTGCGTCCCAGTTTGCGCACGTGAACAACAAGAGAATTTACTATTGCCGTAACTGAGTGAGTTACTTGTGAAGCATCTGTGGGTTAAGGATCAGATGAGATGTTTTATGGGTATTTGATTTAGGAACATTAATGTTGATGATTTTACGACTATTGGTACCAAATTTTGAGTGACATGACAGGCGCTGTGATGTGCACGTCGCTTTATAAATGCTTTACTTACAGCAGGGTTACTTATTTTTACTATATTACTACTTATTTTTACTATTTTTTGTGTTCGGGATTTTTGTCTCGTTTTGAAACAGTCTGTTATGATAAAGGAATAAAATGTAGGTACAATATGATGGTGGCCTGAATTCTGAATGATTTATTTTAGTAAGTAGACTGTCCTCTTGTTTCAGCCATGACTGTAACTTAGGTAGTGAAGTCATGATAAAATGGTAGGTATTTATTTAACGGAATCACAAGAATTACTTCGATACGTCTTAATTCTAGGTGAATCTAGGTGCCAGTTCCACGCGAGTAGTTAGTAGAGTAGCGAGTATAGTAGTTGTGTCTCTATAGATTGTTGAGTTTAGATGTTTATAGAAAACACTCACTAAATAAGCTAACTTTTATTCAAAGCACAGACAAGGTGAAACTATGACAGTGGTTGACTGAAACTGACGCTTGTTACTTTACCCCTCAGTACAAAACAACAACCATTTTAATCCAAACATTTTCATCGAAAACAGCAAAACCAACGGTTCATTAGTTTCACCTTTATTATCTCTTCCATTCTCTGGTAAAGTAACCCATTATTTTGAACTGCTCACCCTGAAATACTCCTTAAACGTAGGTGTTACAGCTGCAATTGCAATGTCGCGGAAGTGAACATTTCTCGCACCAACACGACTCAGCTAAGCAAATAGAGCACAAAAGACACCATACCTTTAGGGCTTAACCACAGCTCTGCGCGAACAACTGGGGCATTCCTTTGCAAAGACATTGCGGCTTTGTAAGTTTGTTGGTTCCAGTTGTTTCTGTGAACTAAGTTAACCTTTCATTGACTACATTAAAGGAGCGCTTATCATCATCAGCCTGAAACGTTATGTCCAGCAGTGGACAGCTAAACAAAAGCTTTACCTGTACCCCAAGTATGAGTTGTTTTCGTTCTTGTTCCGTGTTCATTGCGGGTTTTTTATGAAGACGCGATAGAGATACCGATACGGAACTTTATGCTGCAAGTATGATGAAAATTTGAGTTAAATTTTAGTAGAACATGGTGGTGTAGTAGAATATGGTAAACACAACTCATACTGGTCCGTAGTCACGGATTGGTGACCGCAGTATTCGTGTTTTTGATGCACTGATCCTGATGCCCATCTCCTAGTGGCCTTTTATGATTTCCACAAGAGGTAATGGAGTCCTATTCTATACAGGGACCTAGCGCTACCTGGCCAACACTCTTCGTCACTGCAGTCAATGCTGCCACTGCTTTAGCCGGGACCGATTTGCGTGTCTATGGCGTCATTGAAAACGATCGCAGTCAGTCTTTGCCCCATTAGCAAATGTATGGTGACCATTTTTCTTCATAATTTTGTTTATTCTGTTTTAGGTATAATTCTGGTGACGACGCTAAGCATTTATATTTCTTCCAAAGCATTGTTGTCGAAATTGAACGTCCTTTGAGCCAGTTATTCAAAGTAGACTAGATGTGACCATTTCCAGCTATACAGCCCTCTAAATTCAAGGCAGCTTAATTAAATACCTCAGTCAGTTCAAAGTTTTGAGCACGGGTAGGTAGGTGAGGTGGACATGTTATTAATAACAAATTGCTGTTTCCAAAAGGGTTGATTTCAATACGTTTTCGCGGACGCGGACTGACGAAGGTTTGCGGTTCGTAGAACTAACTAAACATGGAGTTCTGAGGGGTTCTGATAGAATGACCAAAGTAAGGGTCATTATGACTTACGGAACACGAGTAACTGGGCCTACAAAAAGATGGTTGGAATAATAGATATTGTTACTGTTTAACATACCATTAAACTCTGCCTGCGTAATAATTTTATACGTCAGAGGAAGTGCCCTATAGGCTATAGGGCACTCTTGAGACGTAAAGGTGGAATGACCCATGAACACAGATCTGACATTAGATTTTTGACTGGGAAAGCGCTTGATACAAGCAAGCTTGATAAGTCTATTAAGTGACTAGCTATTGGCAAAGCAAAAGTTGGCAGTCTTCCAAGAGCTGTCCACATCCAGTGGATGAGACGAGATCCCGACACCCGTCATACTAAGAGGCAAATATTAGCTTTTTTGATACTAATCAGGCCTGGCTAGTGAGAGGATGGTACAGGGGCTAAGCAAGCATACTTAGCACCTGTCTAACATAGGTTAACTGTCTACTTGTCAACGGTACCATATTATTTAATTTTTGTCTGTGTTGGTCAGTAAAATGCTTTTCTTTCTTTCTTTCTGTCTAAAAATCCTGTTTGGGAATCCAATGGGAAGCTAAAGACTGAAGAGTGGTGATTATGTTCAGGTTCTGTGGTTCCTTTGGATAAGACAGACTTCCTTAACATATTGATATGGAACAATCAAGACTACTAAATAGCCTGACAGTTCCCCTCAGATCTCTTCGAACCAAGTTCCCATTTAAGATTCTTAGAGGGGTTTTAAGTCTTAGGGTCATGTTGAGAGAATATTCACTGGTACATCCAAATATTACCATTTGGACACAACCCACATTCTGCAGTGGTTGTTATTCCACACTATAACCGGATGTTTTCCTTACCGTTTGACAGCGCTGGCATGGAAGACGTAACAAAAATCACCAGTTCACCACTTATTATATGTTTTGCGTAATTGGCCGAGAACTGGCACTGCTCCAGAACGGGAGTACTACCAATTCTGATGAGTGGTCGCGGAGACAGGCTATTTATAGCAGGTTCAATAACACCGATAATGCTATGACGACGTTTTCATGATTATTGGCTGTTATGACTAATGTTTTGAAGGTTATAACGAGCAGTAGTACTATTCTGTCAACATCACTCACCCAAGTGACCACATAATTTGCGGTGAGTTCTCAATTTGGAATTCTGTAATACATTCGTGCGTCGACCCACTCACGTTGGCATTTCCTCTCGCCATAACACTCACGTTGGCATTCCCTCTCTCCATAACACTCAGGCGGGTGGCGTTAGTTATGCATGAATGTATAAAAAAATGCGAAATTAAAATGTCACTATGGATTCCGCAGTCACTTGGGTGAATGTTGTTGGCGAAATAGCATTACTGTGTATTCGTTACACAGAGGGCGGCGTGAGGCCACAAAAGATTGCATGAACTCAAACATTTTTGAACATTTAAGTGTTTTTTTTTTACACCCGATGCGAACCGTTATAAGATTTAATTTTAACGTGTGTATCTGTGAATGGTTTGTAGTACTATTCTTATGATATGGAAGAGAAAGAAAATTTAAATCAAACATAAATAAATGGTAGAAAAGATTTAAATCGTTAAGGTAGATTAAATGGCCTTAACTGGTTAAAATGTGATTTAAATCATGCCACCTATAAAATTGGCACGTTACCTAAACCCGGCAGGAACGCTAAATGAGGTTAATTGGCGCAAAAGGTGAGCCGCTGGCATTTCGTCTCGACACAGAATAGACAACATCATAAAGCAGTAAAATCAATTGGATGGCCAAAGGTGCTATTAATCTTCTGGACAAATGCGAAGCACTTCAAGGTCACCACTTAAACTCTTAGCACTGTTATGGCAATTCGAACACGTTTAGTTTATAATTTCAAAGAAGACTAAAGTAGAAAATGGAAACGGTGATTAAACATTAATTTAGGGTAAGAGCTCGTGGAGATGAGTAACATTAACACCACTTTTAACTTGCTAAACTAACGAATCGTCGCACGGACTCTACCCGATAGAACCGAATCTGAAGATCGTGGGAAAAAGGGAAGTCAAAGAGACCTCAAAACCGTTCTTCCTGGAAAATAGTCTTCAAGCTGATCATGATGATGAAGCTATTATCAATATTATTATGAGAAAAGTCGTAAGTTTTAATACCACTTGGATTTATAATTTATGCATATTATAAAATCTTTTTAGAGCACCGATGACTGGAGTGCCCTCGCCTTCTGATCGTAAGTTCATAGGTTCGACTTAGATATATATATATATATTATAGTTATCTCGATCCGTTATTTTCAGTCCGTCAGAAAGCACACAAACTCCGGATACTAGTAAAAAATACCCATCCATCCAACCTACATTAACCCAAAAATATAATATATAACAATTTGATGCTATGATAAAGGCAGCGGAATAGAGCTACTGTACTGCTTGAAAAAGCTGTAGATATTTATGATGTGGTCTGGGCATCTAGTCACCTATTTGCAAGACTCAGTGCGCCACATTATACTGCTGGCTGTCTGTGATAACCTGGTAACCTTTGACTTAGCATTTTGTGATTGTGAAATAGGTGGGCAGTCGGGTGAATCTAAAATGTAGATATGTAATGGGGAGGGGTTACATTCCTTGTTGAATCGAATTGCGGGCTTGCTTTCTGTTTTTATTTGACAGCCTTCACAGCTCAGTTGGTAGTAGCTCTGCCTTCTGCGCCGTAGGCCGTGGGTTCGATCCCCACCGAGAATAAACATTTGTGTGATGAACATTGATGTTTGTTCTCTGTCTGGGTGTTATATAAGAGGTATTATAAGTATGTATTTACAAAAAAAAAAGTATATATGTATTATATCAGCTATCTGGTTCCCATATCACAAGCTTTGGCTTAGTTTGGGGCGAGATAGTGCTGTGTGGAATGTCAACCGATATTTATTTATTTATTATTATATTTATTGGAAACGGGGTTTGGTAAAACTTAGATTTTAAAGATAATATTTATTATAGTATTTTTTAAACTCTCGCGATCATAACACATATTGAAGTATTAAATTACACGGGCATTTATCGCGTTTACCTTTATGATTTTCCCGACTTTATTTTTTAAGTCTGCCCGCGACCACTGCTATTGCAACATAGCCGAAACGTCGGGAAAATAATAAATGTAAACGCGATAAATGCCCGTGTAATACTTCAATATAATATTTATTATTTACTACAGATACGTATTGCTATTTATAATATGTTTCAATAAGGTACACACGGGTACAGATCAAGCTAAACAAAAATGACGCAAAAAAACATGCGCATAATGCGTGTATAGCCCGATGCGTATTCGTATGTCGAGTCTACTCTTGGTTCACTACTATTTTTACATGTAAACTTTGGGTAGATTTGTAGAAAATGGTCATTGTCATATCTATGCGCAGTGCGCCTCGAATTTTGGTAAATAAATCGTTCTAGCAAGTCAAAAGCGCGGTTTTAGTTCTAAACAATCCACAAAAACTTAGCTAATTTTTGAAACGAAATCTTTCTAGCAAGTGAAAAGCGTCGTTTTAGTTCTAAGCATAATTCACAACGGCTCCTGCTACCTGTCTGTTCTAAGAAAAACAATCTCCCAACTAAATAGTCTATTCCTAAACACAATATAAAATTCATTGAAACCCGAACACTTGATTGAGCGTCAAAACTTTGACGACCCTCGTTCCCTTTGAGGAGAGTTCTGTAAATTATTTACACTTCAAGTTGGCTTTTGACGGGAATATTGGTTGACACGGCCTTTTTTAGATACCTACCTATTTATTGAATTTGCATCAAAACACACGGGATATATCTTAGTAGCTCATGTATTTTTTTCCTATTTACCTATTAGAGTCATTTTTATATTAAATATATTCTTATTTCTGTATTATTTTTCGACTTTGCACTTTTTTCGATTAGGAATACCTTACTTATTTAACCATGATGATAATTTGGATTCCATTCATCCATCAGAACAAAGCATTGCTGACTGAGCTACATTACACTCCAGTTTTTGCTGTCTGTCTGCTTAGCTATTGTCAATAACTAACAGATTCTGTATATTATTCTTCTTCATCATCATCATCATCAGCCTAAAGAAGTCCACTGCTGGACATAGGCCTCCCCTATAAATTTCCAGGAAGAACGATTCCGAGCCCTCTCCATCCACCGACTTCCCGCGATCCTGACAATGTCGTCAGTCCATCGGGTAGGAGGGCGTCCCACGCTTCGTTTTCCTGTTCGTGGTCGCCATTCGAGAACCTTTATTCCCCAACGGTTATCAGTCCTTCGAGCTATATGACCTGCCCATTGCCACTTCAACTTGCTGATTCTGCGAGCTATGTCGGCTACTTTGGTTCTCCTACGGATTTCCTCATTTCTGATTCTATCCCGTAGTGAAACTCCCAGCATAGCTCTCTCCATAGCCCATTATTCATTCATTCATTATCATTATTCTTCTTACCACTACTATATTGTTTTGGGTCTGAACTCCTAGTATTTCTTCACCATGACGCTGTTCTGAAGTTGTAGGTTGCTTTTTCGACATTGGACTACCTCGTAGACGGTGGCCTATGGCATATACCCTTCTTATAGGCTTGGTCGCGTAAAAATGGCTCCTAGATTCACCTAGCTTTCAAAATGATTCTTGTTATTCAACTTAATAAATACCTTTTGGCTTTAAAATACATGTCAATATTCATTCTAATCCCATTAAATTGTATACAATAATGGTTGGAGTACTAAATAACCTTCAATTCGATCCTCTAAAAGTGTTTTACGATCTCGAATCACATTCTTGTACCCTTTACAGCTCGTTTCAGTTTAATTGACGATGAAATGAAACCTCCCAAATGTGTCGTTCGGCGCCGTAACGAGCAGAGCTTATTCTTAGTAATGGTGGTGATGTCTGCTGTAATTGTATTGTTGATGGTTTTATGGTTGAATAGAGGAGTGTAGAGGTATTCTTTCCCATCCCAAGAGCACAGACACGGTACATGAGCTACCACCACTTAGCACCATGAGGGTTGTGCAGTTGGAATCTCATCAAAATGTGAGCATCAAGTCTTTTATGGTAAAAGTGCCAACTGCTCGTCTTTCGACCTTAATGTATGCAGAGTTTTGGCCGAAAGGTGTCGTCTACAGACGCTTCTATGGGCGCCTGCTAGACACCGTGTCACTGGCGGAATACGGCGCAGAAATATTTTAGTTCTTAATTTATGATATGGGCCCTGAATTTAAATTTTAATTACTATGGTCTGAAATAAATGAATAAATTAAATTAGCTAGCAATGGCTTTCATAATTTGGTAAGTTTATTTTGTCTCATCTCGGGAACTCTGCGGCCATGACGTTCCCCTTCACGTTATCTCCTAATTGATCGAGCTAGTGAAGCGAGCGAAGTTTTCTCAAACAATTTTGTTAAGTTGGCGGTGCATATCATCATCTCCTCTTCACGAATAAGGCACTTTTGACAGACTTCTGCTAGTCTCATCCACTTCTTGCCCACCATTTCGCCATATGAGTGTATGAATATCTAAGGTTACGCTTTTTATCTAATCAAACAATTTATTTAGGTTGGATTTGCATATCCCTTTTCTATGGATGAGGCCTTTTTGACTGTTCTCTGCTAGTCTCATCCACTTCTTGCCCACCATGTTCGCCACATCGGTGTATGAATATCTAGGGTTACTCTTTTTATGCAACGTAATTAAGTGGAGGCCCATGAAACCATACAGGTCGCAGGCAACAGATTCAAGTGGCGGAAAATTGTGAAGGCAAAGTGATCCACGTAGGGATCACGACCCTCAGCAGCGAGGAGTACGATGCGAGGAGGAGGGAGATAATCATAAGTAGAGACTTATTTTGACTAAATGCAGAAATATATCAATAGGTTGTCTGTGATCAAAATATTTTTTTTTATTCAAATAGGTACTTACTTTTAAATATTGTTTCATCAACCCAAGGTCCTCCGCTACTGGAGTTGGGCTGGCTGGGGTGAGGTTATCAGGGGATGATGCACAATACTCCCTATTGCGAGACGTCAGTGCAGATCTCCCCCACCACGAATAGAGTTAGATACCTACTTTTCGTGTTTCGTTCTATAATTACGTAAACAGGACTCCTTCATATAGAAATTTTAATCCAAAACTTTTTCCATTAGCTCTATTCAAAACTCCGCGAAAAAACTTCAGTGGCATTAATTAGGTAAATGCATTGTGCGAAGTTTATATTAGCCATCGCCTGAAATGGCTGAAATACTGCGGTTGGTTATAACGACAAAATTAAAAATGCATCACCGTACCTATTCTGGATGATGAAATACGCGCCAGGCGCGGAGGAGGCTACTCTGATTATTATTTTTTTATTTAAATTAAACCCACTTCTTCTTGTCGTGACACTAGTTTCTTTCGAAACAAAGAGAAAGGATTTAAAGTGCGCCCCAAGAGGCTCCTCTCGAGCACTTGACACCTCAAAAGTTCTATAACATGAACTTTTGAGGTTCTACAACATGCCGGTTTCCTCACGATGTTTTCCTTCACCGTTGTTTGAGAGTACTGACATTGTGAACATAAATTTTTGAACAGAATAACTAATTCGTACACGACTGGTTTCGAACCCACGGCCTTAAGATAGGGCGGGAAGGCGGAGCCGCTACCGCTAGACCACTCTCTCTCTGCTCTCCACTGACATTAAATAATGCGATAAAATTCACTCGTTCAACTCAAAGCTAAGCAAACACGGATGCACATAGTATCCTACAGCCCTAAAATATGTTCCTATCTAATTTCCTACCTTTACTTACGACGGTCATCCAGAGACAAATTAACATACCATACTGTTATGTAAGCACTTTTTTATTGTTTTTATGAGAATAAATGGCAGTGTAAAACGTTCGCCTCATACTCGTAGGTGCTTTAAATATAAATTTAAGATCGATTTAAATTACAGAACAATTTACCTTATTTTACTACACAGATTACTTTAGATTTCAGAGCAAAAGCAAAGCGTATACTTTATCTAATCGAGAAGTACTGACCCGATTTTATTACGGTTTTCGCTAATATCTTGATTTCCGGAACTTGTGGTTTGTTCAAGAATTGATTCACACCTTTAACTACTTACTAAAATTCATATAGTACATACTCTGAAAACAAAGTTAATAGTACATAACTATGAGTTATGTTTTCAGAAATATTAGTTTTTTTAAAGCCAAGGCGGTCAGCTAGCGTAGTAAAAATTAACTGCTTATGTTATGTTGTTTTTGCGATTGTCGATAAACAACACTTTATGGTAATCGAATTCCCTCGTTGCTCACGTGTGTGTACGATGACACAAAGCGAGCGACGCGCATAAATTGATACTTTTCCACGTGAAGGGTAGGAGTTTGTTCCCCTGGCGAATAAACGCCATCGCAGTTCCACTCGATGGAGCAGCAACAGTGGGGTTATCAATAACTAGCGGTTATTTGTGACTTTGTCCAAGTGGAGTTTGTTTTATTGTACACACCATTGAGAAAATTCAATAAGTCAAAGTCAGAAGGTATTTATTCAGTACTAGCGAGCGGCCTGTCCCAGCTTCGCATGGGTGGACATAATTTTTTTAGGATAAACTTAGACCGTGGTGGGTCCGAGTCATTTGCACGCCCTTCTACATCGCGCCTTGCCCGGGCCCGCGCTAGGTGAGAACGCGCCCCGTGACCTTATATTTTTAAATCTTTTGAATGGAATGTCCGATTTGATAAATTCAAGAAGTAATGTATAGGTATTGAACCAGTCTTGAATATGAAAAGATTTATTTGGATAAGGATTAATACCAAGGTACAAATAAAGAGCCTTTTCTAGCGGCGGCATTTCAATTAAATTTTTATAATAAAAGAACACTTATTGTGACATAACTATAATAGCTAGACATATGCTGTTGCGACCTTTTTTGTAGATAATGTCGTGTTCTGCATAATCGTAGTACATTATTTTGTTCTATCATCAATAGTTTTCGCAGCGCACGCGATGTAAGGTTTTTGTTTTCCACCTTGGGTTACATTATTGGAGATTTCGTAAGGATCCCTGATATTTTTGAAAATATAATATAGCCTATGTTACTCAGGGATAATGTAGCATTCTAATGGTGAAAGAATTTTTGAAATCGGACGAGTAGTTTTTGAGCCTGTTCGTTACATACAAAAATACAAATCTTTCCTCTTTATAATATTAGTGTAGATGTAGAAAATCACAAGGATCACTTTAAAACGTCTTAAAAATATGTGAATCTAGGTGCCAGTTCCACGCGACCAAAGCCTAGAAGAACAGGCAACAGCAGGTAGTATTAAATAACTTGGACAATGACACTATTTTTAGATCGGGCTCAGTGGCACAGTTTTGGAGAGACCTACGTCCAGCAGTGGACTAGATTAGGTTAGGTTTATGACGATAATGATTAAAAAACTTAAAAAAAAACATCTTCACGACTTCGATCCACAGTAGATATCCTCAGACCTCTGTTCTGTACTAAGAACAAACTCAAAATTATTTTAATGATATCTAAGGAGGGTAGTTAGAGGTACTTTCAAAACATTTAGTATACCCACATATTGCAATGGTTGGTATTGACAGGTTGCAAGCCTACTAGAAAGCTCGCAGGTCGTGAAAATGAAGTGCCCGAGCGAAACGAAGAACCGTACAACCGGGGCGTCAACTTTTTAATTTATGGTGTGACGTCACGACGTGTTGAGTTTCTGATGGAAAAATTTGACAAGCGTTTTTTTATTTTTTTCATTCCACCGGTAGTGAACGTGTCACAGTGAAAAATAACAGACGAATGACTAAATACGTTAATTGACAATTGAATTGACATTTTTAAAACATTTTTGTTGTTTCGAAACGGTGCTATTCTGACAACAACACTCGCCCAAGTGACCGCGGATTTCGCGGTAAGTTCAATTTGGCATTCTGCAATATATCCATCTACAATATATACATCTATTTTTCAATAAAACATTAAAAACGAAACGGTAGACTTCAAAACGGTAGTTAACAAAAAAAAAACAAAGCTCTGATAATTCAAAGCAAGAAAGAACAATGAAATAGCTTACTAAGGACATCTGACGGCGGTTCAAAAAAGTGACTTCATAGAAAGTCGGCTTTTTAGATTATTTTCGTCTTTGTTTTGTCTTGTCTGAGTTTTGAAAATGGGCTTCACAAAAATTGTATATCTTTTAATTTTAAGAGTAGTAGAGCTCTTTGTGGAGGGCTCGTCCGGGGAAGTACTACCACCACGCCTTTTTCTGCCGCCAAGCAGCAACGCTGTGTTTCGGTTTGCGGTTTGAGTGAAGAGTGTGGTTGCCGGTGGAATTACAGGCACATGAGGCTTAACATCTGCATGCCTCAAGTTGATGGACGCAGGGCGGTGCGTCGTAGGGCGTGTTTCTATCGTGCGTGACTTGCGAAGCAATGCTTTGTTGTGGGTGATGGTTTCTACTTAACATCAGGTGGGCCATCTGCTTGCTCCATCAGCTAGTTCTATAAAAAAAATGGGGATAAAAATAAAATAAATATTGGTAGACTTTCCACACAGCACTATCTAACCCCAAACAAAGCCAAAGCTTGTAATATGGGAACCAGATAGCTGATTTTTTTTTTTTAATAACTTGTTACTTCCCTATTTGTGTGTGTGTGAGAGGGATCTTTATAAGTACATGTGTACTACTATTATAGCATTTCTACCGGTTGTACCTACTGAGGACCTACTCACCTACCGTTGGGACCAGGAATTTCACAACATAGCAAATGAAAAATTTGTCATCCGCTTAAACTCTCCCAGCCACCGAATTCCAACCATAGAAGTTTGTGATAAATTAAATTTTTCAAAGGTGAAGGCGGAACTGACTAAAATGAGGAATGTAATAAAATACGCCACAAAATGATACAAAATGAGCCTGACATTTCCAAGGGAATACCGTAAACTGAGCTACGTGGTATTACGGCGGCCATTGTGCTTGATTCTATAAGGATAAATACTTAGTTATTTAAAAAATGATTCCAAATAAATCACTAATACCCTAGGTATACATTTTGCTTCCACCATAGACAAGAAAAGTGGGTGTTACGCCTCTAGTCTTATTGATTCTACATTAAGACGGCAGCAAAACAACTAAAAAATAAACAAGGGATTTATGAAAAAAATTCAGCAAAAATATTTATGTGCACAGTGCCAGAACTCTCAAACGGTGAAGGAAAACATCGTGAGGAAACCGGCATGTCGTAGAACCTAAAAAGTTCTATTACATGTGTCAAGTGCTCGGAAGGAGCCTCTTGAGGCGCAATTAAAATACTTTCACCACAATGTTTCGAAAGAAACTAGTGACACGACAAGAAGAAGAAGCGAAAATATTATTCTGATTCAAACAAGTTTTCCTTGTACATACCACTCTCCAAGAAGTTGGCCCCTTTTCGCACATATTTATGTCCATGTCTTTAAGTTAAAATATCCATTCTGGTGAATAAGTTGCTGGTAGGCGATTTAATTCAAAAATATGTTTGCAACAAACGTTTTTTAATTTAATTTTGTAGTTTGGAAAATTGTTACTAAACATTCCTGATGCAAGCCTCAATCCAGACCAGACCGTGCCTAGAAAATAAATAAAATAGTCGTTCCGATGCAAAGTCGCGGTGCAGTCCAATCCAATTTACGTCGGATTGGGCCAGATATTACCGGCTTGTGGCGGCGGCTACGGGAAGTGCTTGAAAATTTCATTTTTAGTCTTGCCCTTTTTTGCTTTCGACGTTCGATCGCAATTCTGGATGTTATTTTTAACGGTTGATTTTTGAAATTGAAAGAACTGGACAACTATTCTGGGCTGTAAAATAAAAAATAGAAACCCCTTTAATCCCCTGTTACATTAAATCTTGTTTTTTGAGGATGTCATAGGTAGTCAAAACGTCACATACCCAAATTTTGCAGTAGTTGGTATTCCAAACGTGACAGGTTGCAAGCCCGTCGCCGGTTTAAGAATACTCCCTGGTTTCCTCATGATTTTTTCCTTTGCAGCATTGAAAAATCCATTGGTGCATGACCGAATCTGAACCCACGACCTAACGATTAGAAGGCAGGGGTCACTATAAAATGTATTTCTCTTAAATCTTTGTCTTGACACCTTATATATAATAAATTCTCTTCTTCCACCCAGAAAATCCAAGATTTCCGTTTCCGCCGGAAGTCATTGTCCGTGCTTGAGAAATCCGTACAACTGAATACTGGAACATCTGCTCAAGACGAGCGTACAGACACTGTAACAAATATTCAGTTGCTAAACTTGTACATAAGTATTGTGTGACCAAGATTTTCGGATGCCATGCTTTAGCAAAATACTTATTTTTGTCGTGTTACTAGTTCTTTCGAAACAGTGTGGTGAAAGGATCTCAAGTGCTCTTCAAAAACTTCCTCTATGAGTCTATGATAAGCAAGCTATCAGAGCAACGTATATGTAAACACTGATACTGATCAATGCCAAAGAAAAATGACGCTTATTACAAGGACATACTATAAGCAAGCTGTGTATATATTCGTGTGTATGTCGCGGTTCTGAGACAGTGTCCCTGTATCTTGAATGGTTTTGGATTTTCCCATGGTGATCTAGTAAAAAAGACTGTACACTAAGTATATTTATCATGAGGATCCCTACTATAAAAGTCATTATCATCATCAGCCTGTAGAAGTCCACTGCTGGACATAGGCCTCCCCTTTATATTTCAGGAAGAACGAATCTGAGCCCTCTCTATCCACCGACTTCCGTCCGATTCGATGTCGTCGGTCCATCGGGTTGAAGGTACACTAAAAGTATTACAGTATAATAGTTATTTTAGAACCATTGCGCTTCTGGATATCAGTCACTATACCAGTGTCCACTTTACGACATCCGCGTGTGATTCGATGGGCGGAACTACACAGGTTTACGGGCTACGGCTCACACGCCCGCCTTGTTTCAGATTCCATATTCGAGGATACAATAATATCGTGATCAATATGCCTGATGGTAGAACGTCTTCTGCGCTCGCCAGTAACCAGGCCGGGTAACGCTGTCGGCAATAGTTATACGATTGTACCAGCACATTATTCATTAAAAAACTCCTAGACAACAAACGTAGTCGTCTGTTTCCTCCCTGGATAATGACACTAGAGCAAATATTTTTGTACCATAAAACCTTTATCTTCCATGACCATGCCCCTATGTCTAGTTTTTTTTTATATTCTAATTATCATAGGAAGTAGGCGTCTTCAAAAACTAGAAATATTGCCAAATTTTTTAAACATTTTCAGACACTCATCCAAAAAAAAATATTTTTCAAAAGTCTCTCAAGTATCCCTTCCTCGTAATACTATCATTTGGTGTTTATCAAAATCCTGTCAATCCAAACTTTGTTTGGAATAGATTGCTCACAACGATAAGGCTGCCCATTGTATTTCGCTGTAGATTTCATCATCATCATCAGTTGAAGTAGGCTGTAGATTAAAGTTTTAGTTATTTATGTAATGTTATTTTCTTGTGATGTACAATGAAGAGTTTTTTATCAATTTATCTAGGACTTTGCAGTGACGTTTCCCTGCTCCGTCTCCGAAGAGAAGACCTGGTTCATGTATTTTCTTCTACAGGAGGTCAAGTGCTGATAATTTATGCAAGGACAAGGGAAAGCTCATAATTGTTCTTCCTCTTATCTGTGAGAGACCTACATCCACTTGAGGATATCTTAAGGCAGATGCTTATTATATTACATTGTAACAAGGATCATACAAAAGAACGGTAGGAACCAAGCCGTAAGTTTATTGCCTGTCTTCTAGGCTTTGGTCGCGTGGAACTGGCACCTAGAGTCACCTAGCTTTAAGACGTTTCAAAGTGATCCTTGTGATTTTATTGAACAAATACCTTTTGACTTTGATGGTAATGATGAACTAAGAGGATTTATTTTGTGCATAGCCTTGAATCTATTTCTCTTTCAGTATAAAAGTGCATTCAATAACAACTTTTTTTTTCTTTTCAGGTAAAACATCACTTTATTTGACAACACGAGTGTACCATAAGGTATTTATTCCACTTTCAAGCAATTTTACAAGTAATACTTTTGTATCATTTGAAATCACTAGAATAACTATATTTACGGTAATATTACAGGTATTATGACCGTCTATGATGTAGGTAGCTGTAAAAAAGGTAAAAAAGCTGCTTGTTTTCACCATCTTATTATAAAGGGTGGCCCATTTAGATCGGTCAGTACGGGCAAGTCGTAACTATAAGACATACAAAGATCTGTCCTTAGGAACCATGTCATCGATTTTAGTAACAAGAAAAACTGCATACATAATATTAAAAAAAACCTTTTGTGGACAGAAATACTCATTACACCTCTTACCTTTAGTTTAAAAAAACTGTTTTATTACTATTTTTTAGAGTGTGTTGCAAATAAAATTAATTCTATTCTATTCTATTCTACCAACATTGCCGTTTGCTTGTTTACTGGCTAGTAGTAGGTACTCAGAATTCCACTTCAGAATTCAAAATTAGACAAAAAGCTAATTCTACGTCACGGCTAACTTGAAGTGACGCATGCCTTTGAGCTCCGACCACGCCAGGAGTTGGACGCGAAATTCCAACTGAATTTCAGCTAGCTGCGCTCCACTGAAGTAAATTGATTAACTTTATGAGATTACCAAGAGTTTTAGCACTGGTTCAGACTAGTTCAGTTCATACATGTTTTAAACGCAGGCAATGGAGCAAATGATATGGAGATGCTGATTATATGTGCCTCTGTTTACCCTCATTACACATCCTCAAGATTATTTTCATTGGGCATGATATCATTATAAATATACTGACCTAAAGGCCTAGCAGTGGACTTCTTCAGGCTGATGATGATGATCAGAACCATAAATTCAGAACCATTTCAGAAGATAAAATTTCATAAATGTAGGATTATATTCATTTTCAGTATTCATTTTCAAAAACCAGTAGCTTAGAAAAGTTGAATAGAGTCATTTTGACGTGACGTTATCGTATCCTATGAAAAGACTATCTCGCTATCAATTCAGAAACTTTCTAACTGGTGTTAGCCCCAGGTGTATTTTAAGACGTAGCCGGACAGAAATAGAACGTTTGCTGCAGCTGGGAATGGGGTCAGCGTTACAATGGTCAGCGCATTCTGCGGGGCTCAGATTGCCTCCAAGGAGCAGGGTTTCATTTATTTGCCTGAATGAGATAAATTCAATTACTCAAACTGTGTTTACACACCAGTCGTGTACAAATGGATTTATCTCTTCGAAAAATTTATGTCGCAATGCCGGTGCTCTCAACCAGTGAAGGAAAACATCGTGAGGAAACCAGTTAGTATTCTAACAGCGGCTGTGGGCTTGCAACCTGTCACGAAAACTGAATGCCAACTTTTGCAAAATGTGGATGTGTGCCAAATGTAATATTTGGATGTACCTCTGACTCTGACTACCCCCTTAGACATCCTCAAAGAATATTAAGTTAGTACTTGGTTCTAACAGATCGACTTTGTTCCTAAAGCACGGTAGATATCCCATCTACCATCTACCGTGCTTTAGGAACAAAGTCGTGCAGCTGTTTCAGTTTTTCAGTTTAAACACGCCAGTTAGTAAAGTCTACGCCTCAGTTAACGATCCTTGTTATGGAAGGCTTACGATTGTAATTCTAAGGCAGACTCTCAAACTTATTTCATCTGACGCCCCACTTTGAGAATCAATTATTTTGTAGCGTTCCCTAAGATTTTCGGTTAAACACATTTTCTGATTTATTAGCCATTTCAACATTTTCGACGAAATAAAAATCAAGGAAAAATAGCAAACAAACAAATTACGGAGAATAACATTAGGTTTACACAAGATTTCAGGAAAAAATATTATTTATATCCAAACAAGTTTTCACGTCCATCAACTTGAGGCATACAGATGTTAAGCTTCATGTGCCTGTAATTTCACCGTTAACCACACCCTTCAAACCGAAACACAGCAACGCTGCTTGGCGGTAGAAATAGGCATGGTGGTAGTCTATCCCCGGCCGATTACTAAAGAGCTCTACTACTCTTAAAAGTTACATAAATAGCAATACAATTCGTAAATAAGTACCCCCCACCAGATTAAAGTGGGAAAGTGGAACAAGAGCAAGCAGAGTTCCCGTAAATAGTAAGTACAGTGCACAATACTCTCGTTAGTGGAATGGCGGTGGGTAATGCCAGCTTGTTTGTAATACGAGGGTAATATTAATATCTCGAATGTGTCTTGGATGAAACAGAGTTGGAATAATTTTCACTCCAGAGGTTTCGCTTGCGTGAAAGTGGTGATTTGTAACATTATCAAAGTTTAATTTTAATCGGTTAGACTTTTGATACATTTGAATATTTTTATAATATTCCTCTGCCCGTTAACATATCAGCTCATACATCGGCGACACAGTCAATCCCAAACTTCGTTTGTACCGAGCTCAGCCCTGGTTTCACATTTATGCTGGTAAAAAAATAGTAGATCCTACATAAACACACTTGCAATATAGCCAATGTGATCTTAGATTCAAGCGTCCTACGTACGTAAGTTAGTTCTTCTTACTTCAGCACTCTAATATACCTCTATAACTAGGTACGGTACGTGCTACCTAGTTGTCCATTAAGCAGGTACACTATTTTTACGTCCGACCCTCGCCATCTGTGTATTCTCCGGACAGTAACAAAGGCGGTGCTCAGGCTGCAATAAATCTTCGTTTTGTCCACAATTATTCTGCTCTCCAGTGTCCAGCTTATGTTTCATTGTCTTTGTGAGGTGTCTCATCACTCTTGTTTCATTGTTTTTTGAGAATTTTTTGTATTGCTTTGTTTCCATGTTTAATGATGCCTTTTTACCCATGCTTATTCCTAATGACCTTTTTTCACGTCCATTTCTCGCGAACTATCAGTTTTACTAGTTAACTATAACATTGCTTGAAAAAATATATCTCCAACGTTTACTTACCAACCTGTGAAGAATATTTTCAAAGAGCTCAATATAAAATAGCTAGGCTAAAGTACGAAAGGAAGTAGGTGCTTAGGAATGAAAATAGCTGAATGAAAATCACCATTTCACGTTCACTACAAATTGAATATTCTTTATCATTCCTCGTTCTCTTTTGAGTCCAGTACAAAGCGAATAGACTGTAATGGGGCCGAGCCATTGCTGCGAGGCATACGGACTGTATTATGTTATGGCGCATTATACCGTCAATGTATGCATTATCGTGTGTAAAATCTGCCTGAAGCCGAACGTGTGCTGCTCATTTTATACAATGCATTGTGTGTAGAGAATAGCAGTTGTTTTATATTTTTATATTTTAGGACTTTGTATTTTTTTGTTACAATAGTAATAGGTACCTAATTCATAAAGACAGACAGCGTGACTTATCAGATTTAAAAAATAGAAACACACAAATAAAACAAGAACACAGAAATAACAATAAAGAGAAAGTTAATCAGAAGAACAGAAACAGAACAGCAGAAATGACAGTGATAATTTGGTAAGTTTATGTAAATTAGTCCCCTCTGTGTCATATGGGCCAAACAAGTCCGGTCTGAGATAATTACTGCTCCACACATTCGTGGGGAGCAGCACTGGTTCTAAGACTGGGCCTAGAGAAGGACCCCCACAAACTCAAAACAATCCGTAAGTGATAAATACACAAAGGAAAACAATAAATAGTCCTCGGCTAATAATATATTATTGTACGTAAACGTATGTAGGTATTTAACAAAATGTTAGTAGATTATTAGCGAGTCTCTTTGTTTAATTATATTTCGCTGAAGGCTTCCTCAATTATTTGAGCTCGTCAATTAATATTTTAAGCCTTTTCATTTTAGTATCAAAAGTACCAATCATAACCATTATTCAGGTTTAATTTACAAAGTGGCTCATCGATACCACTTACACTGAACATCGCTGAACAAATTAATTAACAGAGGACCGGCGCGCGACCCTTGTGGCAGACCCCGCCATAACGTCCCACCGCAAACTATTCATATAATTGATTCGCCCAATAAAACTATCCAGGATTAAACCGCAGTCTGTTAATTTCCATTCGCAAATAGAACTAAAAGCTGGCATTAGCATTTGTAAGCGAATGGGGTAGAGTAGCTCATTCAAAAGCTATTTAGGAATCCGTTTGATATCTACATTCGGGTTTCAACAGATTTCCCAGTCAAATTTAATGGAATGAGGTAGATGTTAACTGGAAGAAAATGCTAATTAGCATTAAGTTCGCATAAGTACTTTACTTATGTGCAATAAAGAATTTTCTTATCTTATCTTATCTTATCTTATGTTTTGACTTATAATTTGTTTCATAAAAAACCGAAATAACATAGAATTTCAATCATTGGTAAAATTTGCACTGATTTCTAATTACTCTTCGTGTATACACGAATGTTCTATGTTGTTTTTAAATATTTTTTGCTTGCAAATATCAAAAAATATTCAGCAATTATTTCTAGCATAACTCTGCTCCAATAGCAGTTGCAGTTGCAGCTATATTAAAACTTAAAGCTCCAATACTTCTCTTCAAAAATCACCGCTGTGTTTTAGTTTCACTCTAATCCTGGTGAGGAGAGAGCAATGTGTAGGGGAGGCCTATGTCCAGCAGTGGACTTCTTCAGACTGATGATGATGTTGATGATGAATCCTGGTGATGCTAACCCTTCTTACTCCGTGGCACTCAACCATGTAAATTAAAGCCCAGGCAGAGTTTTGGCGTCCATACCCCTTGACGGCACCTATCACGAAAATGTAGTGAAAACTCTTTATATTCTATCATCCGATCCTACACAAAGGTGAGCCGGGTCTAAATTAAACAAGTTGGGCAAACTCAACACAAAGCTTTTGCTAAATGAATATAAACTTTAACCAAACGTGGTGAAATTCAAAGTTGTGCGCTCCAGGCGAGTCAAACGCTGTTTTATTTTAAACAAAGTTTATCAATATCAATATTTCGACGGAATACTGAGTGCTCGGTGGTCGCTTTCATTATGCGTATGTGTTTTGGTTCTGGATATTACAGTTTACGATATTTTTTACGGAATTGTTTACACAGCGGACCAGCCGTATTTTGGGATCAAACATTGTCCAATTTCGTTTACTGTTTAAAACGTATTGGGTCATTCACGTTATCAACTAGTTACCCTCATACAAATACCTTAATTGTTGTACCTTAATGCTAGTCTTCACCTTTTCTTCGACTTTGTTTATTTAGAGAAACGCTAAGTACAAATCTTGATCACATTTTTTATTCAGTAGGCTCTATGTAACTAGGTAACTAATAATTGTTTTCTACGAACTTGCGCCATTCGACTTCTGAATATTTTATAAGGGAAAAAGTAATTTAGTTGAAGTTATAGCTGTTGTCGTTGCTTCAGGAATTACGGTAAAAACTCGTTCATTTATGTATGCTTCGAACTGGCTGGGTCAGCGGAAAATGGCTGCGATACGAACCTAGTTTTATATGCTAGGAAAAATACTATTGTGGACATGGATTTGTTTTACGTCTGGGTCCAAGAGTTAAAAATGCATGGTAGCAAAAATAAACTTGAGGCTTATTTACATGGTAGGTACCTACCTGGTTTGCTTGATGCTTACTTATGTTATATTTATTTATTAAAGAAGATTATTCTGAAGCGGTTAGTCAGAGGCACGTCCAAATATATTATTAAACATATACCGAAATTTGCAGTAATTGAAATGCAATACGTTAAATGTTGCAATGCAAGTCCATTGCCGCTGTTGTTGCTTCACCGCTGTGTTTTATTTCACCGTTTGAGAGCACTGGCATTGCGCACATTACATGTTTCGAAGGAAAATATCCATTGGTGCACTCTTGCCATACATTTTCCGAAGAAGTTTTTTTCATTCATTGGTTAGAATCCGGGGATTCTAACCCGCGGCTATCAAAAGGAAGGATCACTCCAACTAGACCACCGTGCTCAACTTAATTCCTTTTAAATTCCTCTACCCCAAACTCTTCATTCCCTGCATATAAGCTGAAATTGGGATCTCTAATGAAACCACAGGAATCGCTAACGTTACACGAACCCGTTCGGCATTCCCTAAGATTTCTAGGAATACAAGAATTTCTAATATCGCTTGCAAATAAAACAACAGAAGTGCTGTACTAAAGCTCTGCTTTTAGGAAACAATACGAAAACCAAAATTGAGGATACTAAGAGCTGATTTCACCATGCTCTGTTATTTAATAATCAAGGATGAACAGTCCGTTAAATCTAACCTTACAATAAACGTACATTTTGACATATTTAACGGACCTTTAATCCATTGTTAATCTTACAGAGCATGGTGAAAAAGCTCTAAGATACACAAAGCTTTACTTTAAATGAAATAATTAATTGATTCAGGCGTGACTTTGCGGAATTCCATTGTTAAACATAAATTTAATGAAATAAATATTGATACGTAGTGGAATCTGAACCTATCTACCAGAGGTGTTGAAGGAAAACCGCATTCAATCTCTAGTCAGTTTATTGTTCAGACATACACACAAAAAGGAAAGTAGGTAATTTAAAAAAAGATAGACCACGGCTAACTAGTCTTCTAGGGTTCTTATCGTGAGGCACCAGAGATGAATTGCAATTCAGATTTGAAAAGATGTTGAAGAACCTGAATTTACTTGCATGAATTTTTATATGGTTAATTTATTATTGTGATATTAATATTGGATATATTTGTATTTCAAAAGGGCGCCAACCATGGTAGGGTATACAGCCACGGTTCTGTAGGATAAAGATCCAATAATGTTTAAAATTGCTAATCGGTGTGAATAAAACCGGATATCACCAAACGTTGTCCAGCCGGAATGTTGAGTCCAATGGGTCCCAAATCCAGGACAGGAAGCAGATAGGTCCTCCAGGGATGAAGTAGAACTTGTTCAATAGTAAAAAAAAACCTCCTGTAATTGAAAAAACTTCAATTACAGACAAATATTGAAACATTTGCAACGGGAAAGAATGATTTTAAACAAAATATCAGGTTTTGGCCACATGGCCTGACTGTAAATATGACAGAGGGCCACATACTAACTAGGTAAATGAATAAGCACATAGCTTTTAGTCTTTTGATTTGAAATTGGTTGAATAAATTTGATTTTTAAGATTTGTGAAAAAGATGTTTTATTGAAATAAATTACAAAATTTCTCTCAAAAGGTTGATATAACGACCTACTTCTTACCTGTTGGTCAGACAGAAGGTTTCACTGTTAAAACTCGAAGAAAAAACTGGTAGGCCCACGCGGTATTGCGCGTCAGAAATATTTTCCAATCTCCAGGTCAAAATATATAAATCCTGTAAACGGAACGAACTCGTTATTACTAAAGCACAACACTAAACAAATCCTGAAGGCTTTTCGACAAAAAACTCACCAAACGAAAGTATAATTGAAATATAGATGCGATGCATCAGCGATTTCAAGGATGAAAGAAAGAAGTTTCTTTTTTACAAACACAGGTCGGAACGACAGGCTAACGTCCCATACAACGCATTCCACCACAGCTTACTGACAGTTCTATAACACAAGTCACAGACAAGAACAGACTAAAAATGAAATAAAATAAATAGACGTTTTTATACGTAACAATATATAGTACTAATCCGCTAATCTAATCTTATGTAAGTAAATCAAATGTAGACTTGAGTGTGCACCCTTCACTGCATCTGCAAACTCTGCATACTCTGCAAATTCTGTAACGTGAAAAAAGGTGTATTAGACACAACAAAAATACCACAAAAAATATAAAATACTTAACAAGACTTCGACACGTGTTTCGCCTCTCTACGAAGCATCTTCAGGAAGAATTGACTTGCTGTGCACTGAATGACGTCACCTTGACGTGTTGTCTCGTCGAGCGCCGAGCAGAAAGTGAGTAATGGCTCGTCCGGACCCCTATTTATACCTGAGTGTCAACAACCGATCGCCTGTTGGTGACTCACGAGGTGATTAGGTAATGACGGTTGGTCGTTATTCACAGCGCCGTTTGCAAAAATTCTTAATAACGGCGACCTTGGGAATGTGTTTAATTCATTCAACAGTGTGAAACCATGTGTATTGTGTTTTACAATTTCTAAACATTCTAAAACACACATCCTAAAACCTTTATCGCAATTGTGTAAAATATTATAAGTGTGATTGTTATTTAGTGAATGAGAGGACTCGATTAAATGTTTTGCAAAATGAGATCTTTCTGGACAATTATTCCTATATGCTGCAATGTGTTCTTTATACCTAGTTTGGAAATTACGACCGGTTTGACCTATATAAACACCACCACATTCATCGCAGACTAATTTATAAATACCACTTTTTTTATTGTTCTCCAATGTATCTTTACCGTTACAAATCTGTCTCAATGTGTTATTCGTTTTGTATGCTACCCTGATTTCATTTTTAAATAATATCTTTGAAATTCTCTCGCTAACCGCTCCTAAATAAGTGAGACTACCCAAAAATGTTTGTGGTCCATCTGGTTGCACGGGATATAGAAGAGAGCGGACCAAATTACGACGTTTTCCCTTAATCAACCCGTCAACCATACTTCTATTGTACCCATTTCTTATAGCCATATGATATATTATGCTAAGTTCTTTATTATAATTTTCTTGTGAAAGTGGAACTGACAATAACCTGTGGACAAAACTACGGTAAGCTGCCAATTTATGTTGAATGGGATGACAAGAAGATTCTGGTATTGTGACATCAGTGTACGTCGGCTTCCTATAAATTCTGAAATCATGCCTATCGTCCTTTCTTGTAATAGTTAAATCTAAAAAGTATCAAATATGTGGTTGATCTACAATATGAGTATTTTCAAAAACTCATATTGTAGATCAACCACATATTTTATATTACTATCGATATGTAGACGACATAATTATATGTTGGACTGGTACACTTCGTCAAATTGATGTTTTTGTAAATCAAATTAACAGTAAACAATCTAAAATTAAATTCAAATTAGAACTAGAAGATGACATTAGTAAATCATTGAACTTTTTAGATTTAACTATTACAAGAAAGGACGATAGGCATGATTTCAGAATTTATAGGAAGCCGACGTACACTGATGTCACAATACCAGAATCTTCTTGTCATCCCATTCAACATAAATTGGCAGCTTACCGTAGTTTTGTCCACAGGTTATTGTCAGTTCCACTTTCACAAGAAAATTATAATAAAGAACTTAGCATAATATATCATATGGCTATAAGAAATGGGTACAATAGAAGTATGGTTGACGGGTTGATTAAGGGAAAACGTCGTAATTTGGTCCGCTCTCTTCTATATCCCGTGCAACCAGATGGACCACAAACATTTTTGGGTAGTCTCACTTATTTAGGAGCGGTTAGCGAGAGAATTTCAAAGATATTATTTAAAAATGAAATCAGGGTAGCATACAAAACGAATAACACATTGAGACAGATTTGTAACGGTAAAGATACATTGGAGAACAATAAAAAAAGTGGTATTTATAAATTAGTCTGCGATGAATGTGGTGGTGTTTATATAGGTCAAACCGGTCGTAATTTCCAAACTAGGTATAAAGAACACATTGCAGCATATAGGAATAATTGTCCAGAAAGATCTCATTTTGCAAAACATTTAATCGAGTCCTCTCATTCACTAAATAACAATCACACTTATAATATTTTACACAATTGCGATAAAGGTTTTAGGATGTGTGTTTTAGAATGTTTAGAAATTGTAAAACACAATACACATGGTTTCACACTGTTGAATGAATTAAACACATTCCCAAGGTCGCCGTTATTAAGAATTTTTGCAAACGGCGCTGTGAATAACGACCAACCGTCATTACCTAATCACCTCGTGAGTCACCAACAGGCGATCGGTTGTTGACACTCAGGTATAAATAGGGGTCCGGACGAGCCATTACTCACTTTCTGCTCGGCGCTCGACGAGACAACACGTCAAGGTGACGTCATTCAGTGCACAGCAAGTCAATTCTTCCTGAAGATGCTTCGTAGAGAGGCGAAACACGTGTCGAAGTCTTGTTAAGTATTTTATATTTTTTGTGGTATTTTTGTTGTGTCTAATACACCTTTTTTCACGTTACAGAATTTGCAGAGTATGCAGAGTTTGCAGATGCAGTGAAGGGTGCACACTCAAGTCTACATTTGATTTACTTACATAAGATTAGATTAGCGGATTAGTACTATATATTTATTTCATTAAATTTATGTTTAAATGAAATAAAAATCATTTATTGATAACTAAAGCAAACATAAAATAGTAATAATAAATAGTATTGCTTAGTGGCGTGAGTATTTTGTCAAATATACAAAACATTTTATTAACATAAAATATAATTTCGGCTGTATAGAAAGCTGAGGAATGGCGACCACGAAACGTGAGACGCCCTTCTTCTCGATGGACCGACTACATTGTGAGGATTGTGGGATTTTAAGAGTAGTAGAGCTCTTTGTGAAGGGCTCGTCCGAGAAAGTACTACCACGCCATGCCGATGGAACAAGCAGATGGCCAACCTGATGTTAAGTGGTAACCATCACCTATAACAAAGCATTCCCTCATAAGCCACGCACGATAGGAACGTGCCCTACGTTGCACTGCCCTGCGTCCATCAACTTGAGTCATACAGATGTTAAGCCTCATGTGCCTGTAGTTACACCGGCAACCACACTCTTCAAACCGAAACACAGCAACGCTGCTTGGCGGCAGAAAAAGGCGTCGTGGTAGTACTTCCCCGGACGAACCCTTCACAAAGAGCTCTACTACTCTATTATTAGGGTAAGATAGTGTGAAAAGTCTACCAATAAAAGTTGAATTTTATTTATCAAGTTAGCTTATATATCTTTAAAACAAATGGAAGATTGATGAATGTGCACTTCAAAGCAGAAACTAAACTAACTCTAGCTAGAATCAGAAAACTTGTGGAGTTTTCTCATGTATCGGCTAACGTGATTTCACGGACAATTTGCTAGCACTTTTCCAGTGCTTTTATCTATAGACATTTCAGATTCGAATAAAGTTTAGTCGTTGGCATTAGGTACAGACATATTTACCTACGCTTTAATTATTTTATTGAAATCAACAGTTAAGGCGAAGACAATAGCTAATGTGACTTTCGCTCGCACGTTTCGACATGTTGAAAGATATAACATAACAAAACCCATTTTCGAAAAATCGCTATTTCACAGTTTAGAAAAAAGTAATTATAATCGATACATGTTTTCGTACTCAAAAGTTTGCTTTACTAGTTTTCGTACATAAGCAAACTTTTAAGTAGGAAAACTTGTATCGATGAAAATGATTTTTTTCATGAATTGGTTGATTGCGATTGATTGATTGGTTGATCGCGATTTTAGGAAAATGAATTTAGTGATTTTATATCTTCATCATCATCTCAAGATGTCGAAACGTGCAAGCAAGAGTCACATTAGCTCCTGTATTCGCCTTAAACCAGATTCTTTATAACAACGAAAATAAAGAGCGGCCTTACTCATAACAATCTGTCAAAAGATTGTATTTAGGTATTGACATCTCTTCTTCTTCTCTCCATTTATGGCTCCTGTCCGTCATTCGACAGACAATCTTGCCAATGTCAAGTGATTTGTATTGAATACTTTTTAGTCAAGTCAGTCCATAGTCAAGTCGGCCGTCATTTGTTTTGAAGAAATGGTGGCGGTTTTCTTCAAAACATTCGAAACATTTTCGGTCAAATCAGGATATCACATAATACACTTTCATTCCAAATGCTTACACCTTGTGCCTCAAGTAATGTTGGTTAAAATGCCACCGAAATTACACAACACAACTCAAAATAACACTAGAAAAACAATTTAAATGAAAAAGCTATGATGCTTCCTAAAATGACAGAAAACGAATCTATTGCCATCTCTTACGAATGGGTAATGACAAACAGTGACAGGGCTAACTCCCAGCAATGTCGCAACTTGAGTGAAGTTTATAATTAAGAGTTGAAATGTTTAGTATCCTATGAGAAGAAAGGTTCTTTTTTTGAAATCAAAACACGGCGTAGGGATAAGGTACTATTATTTATTCTGTGCGACAAAGAGCACATTATATCATTCGCCTTCTCTTTCTCGTTCAATTGATGAGGATTTAGTATAATTAAGTTCCTTGGCTTGTGCTAAGATTAGTAGAGCAGGAAGAACGATTCCGAGCCCTCTCCATCCACCGATTTCCCGCGATCCTGACAATGTCGTCAGTCCATCGGGTAGGAGGGCGTACCACGCTTCGTTTTCCTGTTCGATAAGAACCTATTGCTTATGATTTAACAAACAGTAATGCTATCAGGTTCCATAAAAAGGATTTCCGTTACAACATTCGATTCACGGAACAACTAGTCCATAAAGCATGCTTGTATGAAAAAGCGGCGAGGTATGAAACGTTAGTGAATTATTATGCGTGGTCACGTCATCCTTTTATATATTGGCTCGGTCATATTATGCTGAGTCTGGATAATAAAGAGGTTTTGAAATACCTAGTTTTATTAGGTCTGTGATACCGAGAATAAATAATAGTGTTTTTTTTATACAACTAGCTGATGGAACGAGCAGATGGCCCACCTGATGTTAAGTGGTAACCATCACTTATAACAAGGCACTGCCGCGCAAGTCAAGCACGATAGGAACGTGCACTACGATGCACTGCCCTGCGTCCATCAACTTGAAGCACACAGATGTTAAGCCTCATGTGCCTGTAACACCGGCAACCACACTCTTCAAACCGAAACACAGCAACGCTGCTTGGCGGCAGAAAAGGGCGTGGTGGTAGTACTTCCCCGGACGAGCCCTTCACAAAGAGCTCTCCTGTTCTCTAGAGTTATGTGGTCCAGGTTGGCTTGACGAAGGTCTTCCATTGGCTTAAAAGCTCTGTCACCAGAGTAGACCACTAACTCTCATACCATCCTTAATAGCTTACAAGCTCTCATCCTCAATAGCTTTCAACATCATCAGCTTGAAGAAGTCCACAGCCTGACATAGGCCTCCCCTGTACATTTCCAGTTTAATAGCTTTACAACAAAAACATTTACAGAAAAACAGCTGAAAATATGAGGATAATTCAGTGGAAAGTATCAAGTATTTTCCCTAAAAGACTTCACAAACTCAAATTACAGAGAAGCCGCACAACAAAACAAAATAAAACAATTTTTGAACAAAAACACCTGTAATTGTATACTCGGTGGAACATCAGGGTCTTATTGTAAGGGATGTTACATAAAGAGGGAGAAAAACGCGAGTAAGTTTGCTTAGCTCCGCGGCGGAATAGGCTCGGCTTACGTAATGCAGATTGAGGGGCTGTCGTGCTGTGGAATCTGATAGAATCTGTGGATATTGTAGATGATAACCTAGTTATTAACCGACTTAAAAAAAGGAGGTTCTCAATTCGACTGTATGTTTTTTTATTACGCCGCTTTTTATTATTTAGCACTGGTGGTCTAAAGGTAGCGGCCCCGCCTTCCGATCCTAAGGTCGTGGGTTCGAAAACGGTCGTGCACCAATGAGTTTTTCTGTTCAAAAAGTTTATGTGCACAATGCACTCTCAAACGGTGAAGGAAAACATGGTGAGGAAACCGGCATGTAGAACCTATAAAGTTCTATAACGTGTGTCAAGTGCTCGAAAGGAGCCTCTTGAGGCGCACTTAAAATCCTTTCACCACACTGTTTCGAAAGAAACTAGTGACACGACAAGAGATAAATTACTCCACCAATTATGAATTGATTTTGATGGTTCTTTTTTTGTATGGTAGGTCGTACTTCAGAGGTAAATTTTATCGAAAATGATTCAGGAAATTTTCCAAAAATTAAAAAACATAAAAACACAGCAGATGACGTTTTGTGGGTTTTATACTTTTATACTGCAGACTTATGTTTACCAAACCCAAAAAAACTATTTATAGCGTTAGGTTAAATACCTGCCATTTTTTTGTATTAAAAGACCACTAAGTAATTTGTATTTGTATAAGTATCCACTGTCCATTATCGAAAAAGTCGCGACAAATAAACTCGAAGGGTCAGAGAATCCGCTGATGTGTAACTAGCCGAGTACCCTCACAAACTCTAATGGCAGTTCGTTGTTTACATCATGGCAGAGGGTCCCAGTTAAATATTTTATAATATTCGCTTAGTGTTGCCCAGCAGCTTACATATTAGAGCTTTGTGTTGCCCATTTTCATATTAAATTGACGGTCGGATTTATTTAAGTAAGCTTAGCTTTAAGCGGTGAGGGAGCAAGGCCGCTGTCTTATCGCGAAAACATAATGGTGAGAGGAATCGAGACGTTGATTATATTTTTTGCAATATCAGCAATATCTTGATGTTTATTAAGATAAGTTGAAACCGAAAAAACTGAAACCGGCTTACGGCTTAGTTCCCTGCCTGGTAGATATCCACTCAGATCATTAGATATATTTGAGGAGACATTCTCACACTCCCTCTGACTACCCCCTTACACATAAGGGTCATATTATTACAAATGGCACATACCATATTTTGCAGTAGTAGTTGGTATTCCATAAATGAATGGTTGCAAGCCCATCGCCGCTCTGAAAACTCAGTATTTTCTTCATATAAAAAAATCGAAATGAAAATGTTGTATGCTCATTCGGCGAATAGTTCAGATATTCGTACACACGGATACAGATAAAGTTACACAAAGCCAAAGACAAATTACGTTTTTGATCGAGTGAGCGAAGCGAACGAAGATCTTAGTTTCAACTTGGGCGATTTGGCATTTTATGTATGTATGTATGTATGTATGTATGTATGTATGTTTGTCTGGCGATAACTTTAGAACCGTTGATCCGATCTTGAACTGGTCGGTCAGTTCCTTTGCTTTTTCTTATTTTTTTTTCTTGAAATAAATTAAGGAGGTACTCAGTTCTCATAAAATGGTGACGACGACCAGGTCTGATGATGGAGTCAAGGTCTGTTCAACGGAACTCTTCAATAAATAGGCCAATAGAGTTGAAACTTGGTCACCATACCAAGTTAGTAGGCGGTAGTCAGAAAAAAGTCCAAAGATAATGTTTGGACTTGCCTCTGACTACTACCTGCTCAAAGTTTTTATGCGTTCGTCGGGTCGCATCAAGAGATCTCAGTTCGGGGCGAACTACTAGTTTATTTTAATTTATACAACTAGTTGATGGAACAAGCAGATGGCCCACCTGATGTTAAGTGGTAACCATAGCCTATAACAAATCATTGCCTCGTAAGTCACGCACGATAGGAACGTGCCATATAATGCACTGCCATACGTCCGTCAACTTGAAGCATACTGTGCCTGTAATTACAGCAACACTGCTTGGCGTCAGAAAAAGGCGTGGTGGTAGTATGTACTTCCCCGGACGAGCCCTTCACCAAGAGCTCTACTACTCTTATAAACTCTTAAAATACGTAAATACGTCTACTACAAGGACATTAAAACATGTAGGTATTCTATGTACATAGAGAAATACAAGAGATATTACGAGATATATCCCGTACGTAGACATTACCGTGAGCCTATTTAATATCATCTTCTCAAATCAAACACAAACTTACCGACGTACCCCTGTTACCATCAAGTTATACATATACCTACCCACCTACCTATAGCAGACCGATGTAGCTATTTCAGTTAACAAATATAAATCAAAGGCATATTCAAAGGGGCCGTAACAGCCCGTATAGGCTTGCTTAGGGGAGCACACGAGGAAATCACGTTCAAGGGATTACTGTCCCTTGCAGATTTGAGTTTTTCCAGGTAACGGCGATTGTGCCATAAGGTGGAGGATTTGGGGATGTTTAGTTAAACCAATATAATATTGACGTAATATACCTGCTTACTTGTATTTTTTTTTAATCCGGTGGTGGTCTAGTTAAATTCTAAATAGTCGTGCGCCAATGGTTTTTATGAACGAATATTTGAAGCTCAATGCCAGTGCTCAATCGGTGAAGGAAAACAGCGCGAGGATAAAAGTTAGTATTCTAGTAGCGGTGATAGGCTATCTTGTAACGTATGAAATTGATAACTGAAAAAACTGGAACAGCTTCACGACTTTGATCCCCAGGCACGGTAGATATCCTCTCGGATATTTTATTACGATCCCCAACATCTCTGACTAACTCACTCAGACATCCTCAAGCATCTTGTTTTGAGGCTTGGTACTGAAAGGTCTGATATCTGAACACCTTTATGGGAGAGATAAGATCATTTTAGTCGATGTCACTTTTCAATTACTAAACTATTTACTCTCTCTCTTGTCGTGTCACTAGTTTCTTTCGAAACAGTGTGGTGAAAGGATTTTAAGTGCGCGTCAAGAGTCTCCTTTCAAGCAATTGACACATGTTATATAAATTTTTAGGTTCTACGGCATGCCGGTTTCCTCACGATGTTTTCCGTCACCGTTTGAGAATACTGGCATTGTGCACATAAATTTATGAACCGAAAGACTTATTGGTGCACGAAAGGTTTCGAACACACGACCTTAGGATCGGAAGGCGGGGCTGCTATCACTAGACCACCAGTGCCTAACTATTTACTAAAAACAGACTAAAGAAGAATAGGGAGGCGTTTGCCCTGCAATGTATTATCAAATTAGCAGATAATTATCTTATCTTAATGATGACATCGGCGGAAAAAAAAGTTATAAGTAATACCTAAAATATAAAAACAAAGTTTTTTTATCCACTTCGTTCTAAAGTTACCTATTATTTATAATAAATAGCTACGTTCACACGTAGCGCGTTTATTAGAATACCTATCTTATTGTGTACAAAAACAAACTAAGGAAGTACTCAGTTCTCTACGAAAACAAATTGCTACACGAAACCACGAAGTGCAGAAAGTTAAAAATGTGTTGTTGTAGCTCGGGATTCAATTTCGAAGTTTAAAACGTTGTCTAGGGTTTAGCGAATTGTTTTAGTGCTTCTAACGTGCATAACTTGTATATTGAGCTGGTGTATACCATGTTGACGGCGGTTTTTAGGCCGCCTAAAGTGACGTAGTAAGCCTAAGGTGACGGAGTTAGCCTTAAATGACGTAGTGAGCCGTTGACGTCCAAAAGCTTTCGTCACGGCTGCTAAGCCAGGAGCATAGCGTTTCAAGAGAATGAAGAAGAATGAGATTGAATAACGTAAAACCAGCGCCATACAAGCCAATGCACTTCTATGGCAAATACGGAGTGGAAGCCATTTTTCCATCATTCCAAAGCTATGTTGCTTCCAAAAATGGACCCACAAACAGGTTATTTTGGCCACAAACGCAATTAATTTCTTCAGCTTGGACAAACGTCAACTTGGTATAACAGATGCCATTTTCCCATACTGATTGAGGCTGAGTTTTCTAATGACGCGGAGCGGAACATTGCAGTTGAAACCACCAATTGTAATGCATTATCTTATTAACTGAAATATTCTGATTGGTCGCTTGGAATCCGCATCGTCCCACTCCGCGTAATAAAATAAAGCGAAGTACATTGTTAATACAAGGACATTCTTTAATAGCCATATTTTTTGCAGCTTAGTTTCCATGTTGAATTATTCCGACACTCATAAACTCAGCAGAAATAACTGTCTGGTTTAGCGAATACTCAGTTTATATTTGGAGAGTACTTTTTAAACTGCAAATTGCGTAGCTTCAGTTTTCAGCTGCTGATAATATTTTTCATAATCTGTCTCGCTGCCGCCGTTGCCCGGATTTTTCTGTATAAAGGCCTTATATACCCAGTGTCTACATGCTTTCGAATGTCATTTAACGTGTGTTAAATGACGCAAGTTAAGAAGACAAATAAAAAAATAAACAGTTTCACGACTTTGATCCCCAAGCACGGTAGATATCCCCTCAGATCTCTTAGTACCTACCAAGTACCAATGCAAGATTCTTTGAGGATGTCTAAGAAAGGTAGTCTAAAGACCCACGTCAAAATATCTCTAAAAAAACCAGCCAAGTGCGAGTCGGACTCGCGTACCGAGGGTTCCGTAAATTATTAAATATATTTTTATTACAAGATGTAACTAAATATTCAGGCTTTTCGCAATTTATCCTTTATCTGTGCTATAAGACGTTGCTTCGTACCAAATTCTAAGATTCTGAGTTCACGAGAAGTACCTACCCTGTAGGTTTTGTTCCCTTGCGAGTGTCGAAAATTTGGAGGATAAACGGCTGCATCTTTTGATTGCGTTGGCTTAGAAGTTTGATTTCACAGCTCCAAGGGACAGTAGATCTGAGTATTTGATATGAATTTCAGTTCCTGAGAAAAAGGGTCTTGACAGACAGACAGACGGACAACAAAGTGAATTATAAGGGTTCCGTTTTCTTCCTTTTGAGATACGGAACTCTAAAAAGATTGTTGTTACTACCTAGATTATCTAGAATCCAGAAAAAAAAACAAATAGGTATGTACCTAGTGTAGAACGAATAGGTATGTACCTACATAGTGTAGAACGAATAGGTATGTACATAGTGTAGAACGAATAGGTTCTACGCTACATAAAAGTTATAACAAGATACAAGTTTGCCTGTCAGATAGAGGCACTGAATAGGAATGAATTCCACTTAGAGATATACATATAACCCGAGCTGAGATATCCTTAGGAAACAGGAACTTCTGGATATAATTCAAATATATTTATGTTGCAGCATAATGATGAAAGTTTAGCAAAACCAGAATCGGAAATAGTGGAGCATCCTACAGCCGAACTTGTATTGAACATCGTTTAACCACAGAATATATTGTAATACTCGTAGCGTACAGTCCTTTACCTACTTGAAGTACCTCAAGTCCGAGTTTTATTTAATTTTGGTATTTGGTATTCCGTATGCCGAGCCTGGGTTATGTATGAGAGCCACGAGAGTTCCCAGCTCGAATGCTCAAATGCTCCCTGCTACGTTTTTGTGTAAAAACTGAATTACACGAGTTCTAACTCCATCGTCATCTTTGTCCAGTTAAATACTCTAGTCAGAGTAATCTACGGCCCAGTAAAGTTAAAATCGAATCCAATCCAGTAAAGTTACAATTTAGTAATTGGATCCAGTTGAAACAATTGATTGCAATTGATGTTGGATCAAGTTAGACTGGCACAGGATCGTGGTAGATGGCACAAACTCTTCTCTGTCTTGTCGTGTCACTAGTTTCTTTCGAAACAGTGTGGTGAAAGGTTTTTAAATGCGCTTCAAGAGGCTCCTTTCGAGCACTTTATACATGTTATAGAACTTTTTAGGTTCTACGACATGCCGGTTTCCTCACGATGTTTTCCTTCACCGTTTGAGAGTACTGGCACAAACTAAGGGAGGCCTATACCCAGCAGTGCGTGAAGTCAGGCTGTTGATGATATAGGATTGCGCGTGTTTATATTTTTTTTAATACAACTTGCTGATGGAATAAGCAGATGGCCCACCTGATGTAAAGTGGTAACCATCAACACAGCATTGCATCGTAAGTCACGCTCGATAGGAACGTGTCCTACGACGCACTGCCCTGCGTCCATCAACTTGAGGCATACAGATGTTAAGCCTCATGTGCCTGTAATTTCACCGGCACCCACACTCTTCAAACCGGAACAAAGCAACGCAGCTTGGCGGCAGAAAAAGGCAGTACTTCTACATGCTCTACGCAAAAAGCACTACAACTGCTTAGTAAGTAGTAGGGCATAAATTTGTGTGAACATAGATACTTGTTTTCTGTTACAAAATATTAGGTATGTGTGATAGGTGATCCATTTTCCACCCGATGCTGTAATAACGTGTAAAACTGATGTTTTTGCTTCAACATGGCACGAACCGCACCAATACCATCGAAGAGCCCTCATTACTTTAAAGCTGGACTATATTTCATTGGATTTTATCGAACAAACAATCATTTTAGAGAGCAAAGCAATTCCCGGAATGGACCATTTGGTATGATTGGGACCGAGTAACGTATGGGACAGGTACTGCAGCTTTACCAATTACTTACCTAGATACCAGGATACAACCATTTATACAGGGAACGGCAAACGTAATGTTGGACGTCTGTGACTGCACCTCGTAGACGTCCAAAAAATACCAAGATCTCTCCAGAAGTGTCCAATGTCTGCGCATTATATTTTTGACTTTAAAGTTATTTCATTCTATTTCTTAAGATTCCGAATAGGTTTGACAGAATCCTAATGGTTAGACTTCGTTTCTTGTTTTCTGATAAAATTATTTATTTCCACAAATTTTCTGACTTTCATAGATCTTTTTATACTATTCTTTGACTCCAATATCACTTAGGTGTAAGTGACCGTTTTCAAAACGGTATTTTCTTTTCATTAACAGTGATCACTTTGAAACGCGATCCTTGTGGTTCAATTGAGTGAACGCTTTTTTTATACAAGTGTATCTAAATCAATTCTATTCTATTTTAATGTGACTCTCGCTCGCACGTTTCGATATGTTGAAAGATATAAAATCACTAAACACATTTTCGAAAAATGGCAATCAACAGAGTTTAGTCAAAATTTCATTTTGATCGATACATGTTTTCCTACTCAAAAGTTTGCTTACTAGTTCGTACGTAAGCGTTTCGTTATATTCGTACATATCGAAACGTGCGAGCGAGAGTCACATTAGCTCTTGTCGTCGCCTTAACATACTTTTTTCATGTCACTTACGTGAGAGTAATTGTTGTAATAATTCATATATTTTAATAAATTTTCAACGAGAACGTTGAACGACTGACCCATCCAGTCAGTAACGTAAAGACTTATGTAAATGAAAACAGCCCACTTCTGAAAGCTGAAGGTGCATGCAAAGCTATCCGTATTCCATATCGAGCGGACTAAATGGCTTTATCTTTATTCACGTTTTGACGAAAACAGCATCAAAATTGGTTCTGCTTTCCGAAATATCGTGTTTATCGTGTTGCTTGAGTCCTGACAAAACATTGTCAAGTGTTCAAAAGGAGCCTCTTAGGCGCAATTAACTTTCACCACACTGTTTTGAAATTAGCCAGCGACACGACAAGAAGAAAATGTCCTTTTATTTTTTATACCATTAGCTGA
Source organism: Chloroclysta siterata (assembly GCA_932294275.1). Classification (NCBI taxonomy): domain Eukaryota; kingdom Metazoa; phylum Arthropoda; class Insecta; order Lepidoptera; family Geometridae; genus Chloroclysta; species Chloroclysta siterata. Next base: position 10,186,510 of record OW028595.1, read on the forward strand.
TGGAACAAGCAGATGGCCCACCTGATGTTAAGTGGTAACCATCACCTATAACAAAGCATTGCCTTGTAAGACACGCACGATAGGAACGTGCCCTACGATGCACTGCCCTGCGTCCATCAAGTTGAGGCATACAGATGTTAAGCCTCATGTGCCTGTTATTACACCGGCAACCACACTCTTCAAACCGAAACACAGCAATGCCGCTTGGCGGCAGAAAAAGGCGTGGTGGTAGTAATTCCCCGGACGAGCCCTTCACAAAAAGCTCTACTACTCTTAAAATCCAGACCAGTGTCTGCAAAAAAAAAAATAGTACCTACACCATAATGAAAGGTAAAGGATGCCTATGTCCAGCAGTGGACTTCATCAGGATGATAATGATGATCGTACCGTCCATTGTGCTCTTCATAATCACGACACGGCGGACTCGCTGGCGATGCGATAACGTCAAACCAGTGCTCTCGGCACAGTTCATTCAGCAGTATGTTGGTTCACTAGACTCCTGCGAATACGCTGTCTAATGCAATAGCGTACTAATTGCAAGTCGCGAACTTAAATGTGCTAATTGAATGAGAAGGTGCAAGCTATAAGTGGAGACCGACCTTTGTTCAACGGGACGTTCTTACCAACCATTGTCTTATCAGCTTTTTTGCCGCGTCATCAAAGTCAAAGTCAAAAGGTATTTATTCAGTTGAATTACAAGGATTACTTTGAAACGTCTTAAAGCTAGGTGAGTCTAAGTACCAGTTCCACGCGACCTAGCTAGAACAGCAACATCATGTAGTCCACTTTTGGACATAATTAAGTCAAAGTCAAAAAGTATTTGTCTAATTGAATCACAAGAATCACTTTGAAAAATTTTAAGCTATCTTGATCTAGGTGCTAGATCCACGCGACCAAGTCTTAGGTCTCCCCCATTCTCCCACACACATAAGTTCATTTTCTGTGCCAGTGTACCAGTCCTTTACCTGACATGACGTTTTACTTGCTTTTTAATTGTAGACGTTTTACTAGAAGGTAATTTTACTTTTATATCGTTCATCCCACAAGGGCGTTATGCTAAATTGTCCTTCTGATACGGACCGAAATTTTCAGAAGTAACGATTTTCGACCATCTCTATTGACTGATTTCCCTCGTTCGTCCTAGTGACTATAGTCGCGTTAAACTCTCGCTGCAGGCTCGGTCATAAGTTATCGGAACGAGACAGCAATATTGCTCTCTCTCTTTCTCGCACTTAGGAGAACGGATGATCCTTTTGTTGATCGAGTGAGCGAAGCGAACGAAGATCTTAGTTTCAACTTGGGCGATTTGGCATTTTATGTATGTATGTATGTATGTTTGTCTGGCGATAACTTTAGAACCGTTGATCCGATCTGCATGAAATTTGATATGTCGATAGCTTGTACTTGAGAAATTTACTGGTAAGTAAATGAGTAAAATCGGATTAAGGGTTTTTGAGATATGGGGTTTTTTAAGGGGGAAAAAATAATAAAAGTTGCATAAAAAAATCAAGTTACATGTCATATGAAAGCGCTTTGTTTGGACATCACAAAACAATTTTTTTTTTTTTTGTGATGCTCGGTTTTTGAGATAAAATAATAAAAGTTAAATTAAGATAACCAGCGATCCATGAGCTCCCATCTCTAAGAGTTTCGTTGACATCAAGGTTTTTCTACTGGTCGGCCAGTTCCTTTGCTTTTTCTTAATTTATGTTCTTGAGATAAATTAAGGAGGTACTCAGTTCTCATAAAATGGTGACGACGACCAGGTCTGATGATGGAGTCAAGGTCTGTTCAACGGAACTCTTCAATAAATAGGCCAATAGAGTTGAAACTTGGTAACCATACCAAGTTAGTAGGCGGTAGTCAGAAAAAAGTCCAAAGATAATGTTTGGACTTGCCTCTGACTACTACGTACTCAAAGTTTTGATGCGTTCGTCGGGTCGCATCACGAGATCTCAGTTCGGGGCGAACTACTAGTTTAAGAGTGTGTTAAGATGATTTATGACCGAGCTTGCAGCGGGATTTTAACGCGACTATAGGTTGAGCACTGACCGAGCCTGCAGCGAGAGTTTAACGCGACTAAAGTTAACTTAATGCAAGACGGTTTGTGCCAAAAAAAATCTAGGTAATATTTATATGTAGAGCATCAGACATCCATGGATTTTGAGCACCAAGAAATCTAAGGAGTAAATGTAAATTCTGTTTCCGTTTGTGAGCTTCTGGGTTTGATCTCCACCAAAAACAAACATTTAAGTAATAAACACAGATTCATCTGTGAGCGTTTCAAATATTATATCCGGTGTCAAGGAAGACCAACGTTGTAGTAGTCCATCAAACTCTATTAGTTCATAGTTAATTTATTGGTAATACAGTATTACATGTCCGGGTACATAATACATACATATGTTGTATGAATACAATAAAAAAAATACAAAATTTACAAACGTAAATACTTATTGGTACTTTACAGCTTATAGCTGAGTAACAGCGTTATAAATACTAATTTTTACTTTTATTTACCATACTACAGCTTAGTACTTGCACCAATTGCGATGCAAATAAGTTGATGAGCTAACATTAATGAAGGTACCTTGGGAAGCTTTATCGTCGTGCATTCAAATAGTCTTAGGTACCTACTTAGTAAAGCTCTTTGTGAAAGAGTTCGTCTGGGGAACTACTACCACCGTATTTATGCAATTGTTATAAGTGATGTCCAATTAATGTGTTCCAATTTGCAGGGTACCTATACCCTGCAAATAGAAAAAAACTGAAGCAGCTTCACGACTTTAATCCTAAGGCACGGTAGATGTCCCTACAGATCTCTTGGTACCAAGAACCAACTCAAGTTTCTTTGAGGATGACTAAGTCAGAGGTACCTCTAAATATTAAATTTGGTACATACCTTACCTTCCTTTCCTACCCATATTTTGCAGTCTCTCTTGTCGTGTCACTAGTTTCTTTCGAACAGTGTGGTGAAAGGATTTTAAGTGCGCCTCAAGAGGCTCTTTTCGAGCACTTGACACATGTTAAAGAACTTTTTAGGTTCTACGACATGCCGGTTTCCTCACGATGTTTTTCTTCACCGCTTGAGAGTACTGGCATTGTACACATAAATTTTTGAACAGAAAAACTCATTGGTGCACGACCTGTTTCGAACCCACGACCTTTAGATCGGAAGGCGGGGTCGCTATTCTAGTACTTCTATAATGATTTTATTTTTTCAAAAATGATGGAATGTGCGCGCAAGCAGTTGTTTCACGGCTGTCTGCTTCTGAATGTAGTTTTCATACTTTACACCTATTATGACGGCCGTTAGAAAACGACAGCCGCCATTCAGAAAATCGTCGTCCAACTTCGTCGTAACAAACTTGAGCAAGAGAAACATATGAGGAAACTTCTCAGTGGAAATATGACGGGATTACGAACGTGCTCGGCTCATCCTATTGGGTAATTGATTGAACACTTTTGTTGTTCATTCTGTTGGGAAAACAACAGGTATTTATTTAACAAGAAAACTCCAAGCGAAGGAAAACTACACGCGAAGGTTGGAACTTGGAAGGTAGTAGAGTTGGAAGGAGAGAAGTTTGTTTTTTGTAATAAATTAGTGTAGAAGCGCTTAGGACACCGCCACTTGATATTGTTAAAATCCTGTCCATCCAAAGGTTCAAATAAATCGCTCATAGCGATAAGACCGCCCATTGCACATCGCTGTCGTCGCATAATGTTATTTTTTTTCTGGTGTACAATAAAGAGTTTTCTATGTTCTATCTATCATTAGACAGCCTTCACAGCTCAGTTGGTAGTAGCTCTGCCTTCTGCGCCGTAGGCCGTGGGTTCGATCCCCACTGAGAACAAACATTTGTGTGTTGAACATAGATGTTGGTTCTCTGTCTGGGTGTTATATAATATTATAAGTATGAATTTACATATGTATTATATCAGCTATCTGGTTCCCATATTACAAGCTTTGGCTTAGTTTGAGGCTCGATAGTGCTGTGTGGAAAGTCCTCCAATATTTATTTATTTATTTATATCAGCTATCTGGTTCCCATATTACAAGCTTTGGCTTAGTTTAAAGCAATATTTATTTATTTATTTATTATCTATCTATCTAGAGCTCTTTGTCTGTGCTCGTACGGGAAAGTACTACCGCTATGCTTATCTGCCGTCCAGTAGCATTGCTGTGTTTCGGTAAGAAGGATTTGGTTGCCGGTGAAATTACAGGCACGTGAAGCATTACATCTGTATGCCTTATGGACGCAAGGCGATGCATCGTAGGGCACGTTCCTGTCGTACATGACTTGCCATGCTTTATGATGTACCTAATGGTAAGTAGTAGAAACCTTCATTATGCGAACCGCTAAGGAGTGGAACTCATTACCGTCGTCTGTTTCTCCTGACCACTACAATATCAGTCTCTTCAAGGCAAGAGTGAATAGGTGTCTTCTAGACCGTTCTGCTCCAACGTCGGCTACATCGTCGCTTACCATCAGGTGAGATTGTAGTCAAAGGACGGTCTATTCATTGTAAAAAAAAAGATTTGTCGTTTTTGAAAGGTAACTGAGCATGTCCGTTAGAAGCAATACGCAACGTCGTCCGTCGAATAATCTCTCATCTCATTGGCGAACTGTTACTGTTAGGTACATCAGCCAATGAGATGAAATGATATTCAGCGGGCGACTTGACGAAATGCTCGAAAAGAGCCTCTTTGAGGCGCACTTAAAATCCTTTCACAACACTGCAGCGCAAGTACGGAACTAATTTCGCTAAATTTAGCGATCGTCAAATTCGTGATATTTTGACGAATTGTGCGAGTACGGAACTCGGGGTCTCTATCTTTTGACTATCGCATGCGATCGTCAATTTTCGAGTCAATTGTAAAAAGGTAACTCGGAAACTTTCGGTTTTGAACACAGATGTCTATGGACAGACGCCTATGCATCATCAGCGACTCTCTGCTGGCTCTCTGTTCGTCCTCCAGCATCAAAATGATTCTAAAATCCATTTATGTATCTTTTGTATGCGTCGCTTAATTTAAAAGACCTCTTTTTCAAACTCGTGAAAATGATTCGACGATCGTGAAATCAAAAGTACCATACTCGCATTTTAGCGAAATTCGCAAAAAATTTACGAATATCACGACTTTCGTCAAAATCGCCAAAAAATCGCTAAAACCCGTTTTCACGAATAGAAATGTCAATTTTTTTTTTCTAAGTTTCTAAAAAAACTAGAAACGACAAGAAAAAGAAGCGGACGACAAACAGTGTAGAACTTAGACTTCTACCTCTATGGTGTAGAATATAGGATGGCAAAAGATAGTCAGCGACAAAACTGTATTAACTTATAATTATTTATGAGAGAACTATTGGATTCCGTCGCGACTCCGCTCTCGTTAAGTTATTTTCATTTAAACTTCAACCCGCATTCATTATTACTGGTTAAGTTTTGAGATTCCTTCCCTCGCCCCCTTACACTAAGGACGCCACACTTCTCACTGTTCTAGACTTCTGGTCACAAGGAGACGCCGAAGCTTCGTAGTGGTTAGTAAGGTAGGTAGTTTTTTATACTACTAGCTGATGGAACAAGCAGATGGCCCACCTGATGTTAAGTGGTAACCATCACCTATAACACCAGATGTTAAGCCTCATGTGCCTGTAATTACACCGGCAATCACACTCTTCAAACCGAAACACAGCGTTGCTGCTTGCCGGCAGAAAAAGGCGTGGTGGTAGTACTTCCCCGGACGAGCCCTTCACACAGAGCTCTACTACTCTTAAAATCTTGATGATATTGATTTTCGGATTAATAATTATTTATATTATAATATACCTAATAAGTACAGAATTATGATGAAATGTTGTCTCATTGCTTCTTCTTCTTCTTGTCATGTCACTTCTTTCTTTAGAAACAGATTGGTGAAAGGATTTTAAGGTTTTTTTGCTGTTCACGTACACATTTCAAAGCTGCCGCCAAGCAGCGTTGCTGTGTTTCGGTTTGAAGAGTATGGTTGCCGGTGTAATTACAGGCACATTAAGCTTAACATCTGTATGCCTCAAATTGATAGACGCAGGGAAGTGCATCGTAGGGCACGTTCTTATCGTGCGTGACTTGCGAGGTAATGCTTTGTTAGGTGATGGTTACCACTTAACATCAGGTGGGCCATATGCTTGTTCCATTAGCTATTGAAAAAAAAAAAAACAATGTGATCCTTGTGATTGGACTGAATCAGGACCGTTTTGATTTGGATTTTAATTAGTCTCGTGGTATGCAAACGCAACCGCGGGTGAATGCAAGCTTGTAATCGTTCCTATAATTAGTTAGATACAATGACCAGCTATCAATATCGATTATATAATCGAATAACCGATCAGTGACCGAGTAACCCTGTCGCGATTCGCCCTAGCTTATGCATCACTTGTTTGACGCAGGTCCACGAGAATACATTTTTCACTGACACTGTTTTAATATGGAACTATAATACAGTTTTTTTATACTGATGCTGATGGAACAAGCAGATGGCCCACCTGATGGTAAAATAAGGGTGCTCCCATACAACAATCGTGACATTTTTGCCGTTTTTATAGATACGTAACCCTTCGTGCGCGAGTCCGACTCGCACTTGGCCGGTTTTTATTTTTTGTCTATACTTATTATTTTCAGTTTAATATTCTTGGAAAAATAATATCATACAAGCTAAGAAACTTCGGAACACAAAACTTCTGATACAACTTTTTGCTCGAAGCTTTTCCCAGAATAATCTCTAATACTATAAGACTCAAAGTCCTGACTGACTGACTGACTGACTGACTGACTGACTGACATATAGACAACGCACAGCCTAAACCGCTGGTCCTAGAGACTTGAAATTTGAGGAGTACATAGCTCTTATGGCGTAGAGGTGCACTAAGAAGGGATTTTTGGAAATTCAACCCCTAAGGGTGTAAAAAGGGATGAAAACGTTTGTATGAAAAATTGTATTCCTTGAACCTACAAACTTGAAACTTGGAGTACATATACTTCAAAGCAAAAAAATAGGAAAGGCATTTTTAGTTTTGTAAAACTACCCTTAGTAAATGTGCAAAGGGATGTAAAAGTTTGTAAGGGAGTTTTTTGACCGATGGTCCTAGAGACTTGAAATTTGAAGAGTACATAGGTCTTATGACGTAGAGGTGTACTAAGAAGGGGTTTTTGAAAATTCAACCCCTAAGGGTGTAAAAAGGGATGAAAGCGTTTGTATGAAAAATTGTATTCCTTGAACCTACAAACTTGAAACTTGGAGTACATATACCTCAAAGCAAAAAAATAGGAAAGGCATTTTTAGTTTTTTAAAACTACCCTTAATAAGTGTGCAAAGGGATGTAAAAGTTTGTATGGGAGTTTTTTGACCGATGGTCCTAGAGACTTGAAATTTGAAGAGTACACAGGTCTTATGACGTAGAGGTGTACAAAGAAGGGGTTTTTGGAAATTCAACCCCTAAGGGTGTAAAAAGGGATGAAAGCGTTTGTATGAAAAATTGTATTCCTTGAACCTACAACTTAAAACTTGGAGTACATATACTTCAAAGCAAAAAAATAGGAAAGGCATTTTTAGTTTTGTAAAACTACCCTTAGTAAATGTGCAAAGGGATGTAAAAGTTTGTAAGGGAGTTTTTTGACCGATGGTCCTAGAGACTTGAAATTTGAAGAGTACATAGGTCTTATGACGTAGAGGTGTACTAAGAAGGGGTTTTTGAAAATTCAACCCCTAAGGGTGTAAAAAGGGATGAAAGCGTTTGTATGAAAAATTGTATTCCTTGAACCTACATACTTGAAACTTGGAGAACATATACCTTAAAGCAAAAAAATAGGAAAGGCATTTTTAGTTTTTTAAAACTACCCTTAATAAGTGTGCAAAGGGATGTAAAAGTTTGTATGGGAGTTTTTTGACCGATGGTCCTAGAGACTTGAAATTTGAGGAGTACATAGGTAGTATGGTGTAGAGGTGTACTAAGAAGGGATTTTTGAAAATTCAACCCCTAAGGGTGTAAAAAGGGATGAAAGCGTTTGTATGAAAAATTGTATTCCTTGAACCTACAAACTTGAAACTTGGAGTACATATACTTCAAAGCAAAAAAAAAGGAAAAGCATTTTTAGTTTTTTAAAACTACCCTTAATAAGGGTGCAAAGGGATGTAAAAGTTTGTATGGGAGTTTTTTGACCGCTGGTCCTAGAGACTTGAAATTTGAGGAGTACATAGGTCTTATGGCGTAGAGGTGCACTAAGAAGGGATTTTTGGAAATTCAACCCCTAAGGGTGTAAAAAGGGTTGAAAACGTTTGTATGAAAAATAGTATTCCTTGAACCTACAAACTTAAAACTTGGAGTACATATACTTCAAGGCAAAAAAAAAGGGAAGGCATTTTTAGTTTTTTAAACTACCCTTAATAAGGGTGCAAAGGGATGTAAAAGTTTGTATGGGAGTTTTTTGACCGCTGGTCCTAGAGACTTGAAATTTGAGGAGTACATAGGTAGTATGGTGTAGAGGTGTACTAAGAAGGGATTTTTGAAAATTCAACCCCTAAGAGTGTAAAAAGGGTTGAAAACGTTTGTATGAAAAATAGTATTCCTTGAACCTACAAACTTGAAACTTGGAGTACATATACTTCAAGGCAAAAAAAAAGGAAAGACATTTTTAGTTTTTTAAAACTACCCTTAATAAGGGTGCAAAGGGATGTAAAAGTTTGTATGGGAGTTTTTTGACCGCTGGTCCTAGAGACTTGAAATTTGAGGAGTACATAGGTAGTATGGCGTAGAGGTGTACTAAGAAGGGATTTTTGGAAATTCAACCCCTAAGGGTGTAAAAAGGGATGAAAACGTTGGTATGAAAAATTTTATTCCTTGAATCTACAAACTTGAAACTTGAAGTAGATTTACTTCAAGGCTAAAAAAATAGGAATAACATTTTTGGTTTTTTAAAACTACCCTTAATAAGTATGCAAAGGGATGTCGAAGTTTGTATGGGAGTTTTTTAACGCGTGGTGCGATTGACTTAAAACTTGAGGTAAGTAAATATACTAAGAAATAAATAATTAGGAATAACACTTTGAAGTTTTGATAATTACCCCCGCAAAGGGTGCAAATGACTGTAAAAGTTAGTATGGGAGATTTCTAACGCATAGTGCGATTGATTTCAAACTTGAAGTAAATATACTCCACAATAAATAGATTAAAATCACGTTTTCACTATTTTAAAACTACCCCTGCAAAGGGTGCAAAAGACTGCCAAAGTCCCAAGGTTTGTATGGGAGATTTTTAACGCGTAGTGTAATTAACTTCAAACTAAAAGAAAATGTGTTCTGTGGATAAATAACAAAAAAAACAGTTTGATTTTCGAAAACAACCCCTGAAACGTTACCCTCCTTCGTTGCGCTCGAGTAAAAAGGATACAACGAAGCGTCAATGTTATATTCTGTGTTATATATGGGATATTCTAAAAACGGGAATCTTGAGTTGGTACGAAGAGATATGAGGGTATCTACCGTGATTGGGGATCAAAGTCGTGAAGCTGTTTCGTTTGTTTTTGAGGTAGAAACTAGGAACAAATAAGTACATATTTTCCGTGTAAGGTTGTCTTTGTTGTATTTGTCATGTTTGTGCCATACTCAGTCAGTACCTATACCTACCTACCTAATATAGGTAATGTACGCCTATAGGTATCCCATATACCTACGTAGGTATTTAAAATCTTACCCTAATAATATACAAATCAATGCGAAAGTTACGATGTTTTGATGTTTGTGGCTCAATCACGGTTCACCACTTCAACGCGTGCGAAGCCGCGGGAAGCCACTAGTCTTAGAATAAATCCTTATTAAAATAATGTTCTCAGAATCTCGATAATCTCAACGGTAAAACTTATTTCTAATAATGTGCTTCTAAGTTTTCCTCATTAAATATGATATTTCAACGCAAATATATTCTCATGATTAGCGGCCTGTCCCAGCTTCGCATGGGTGGTCATAAATTTTTTGAACATTTTAGGATAAACTTAGACCGTGGGTTCGAGCCTCGCGTCTACTTGTTTCATACATTTGCAATGAAATGAAATGGGGGTGAAATCGCACCCCGAGCGTGACCCGTGGACCCGTTAACATTTTTAATTTCGTCATATCTTTTGAATGGAATGTCCGATTTGGAAAATTTAAGAAGTAATCTATAGGTATTGAAACCGTCTTAATTATGAAATGATTTATTTGGATAAGGATTAATACCAAGGTACAAATAAAGACCCTTTTCTAGCGGCGGCATTTCATTTAAATTTTTATAATAAAAGAACATGTCGCGACATTTTTTGTAGATGATAACGTGTTCTACAAAATCGTAGTACATTATTTTATCCTATCATCAATAGTTTTCGCAGCGCACGCGATGTAAGGTTTTTGTTTTCCACCTTGGGTTACATTATTGGAGTTTTCGTAAGGATCCCTGATTTTTTTGAAAATATAATATAGCCTATGTTACTCAGGGATAATGTAGCATTCTAATGGTGAAAGAATTTTTGAAATCAGACCAGTAGTTTTTGAGCATATTCGTTACATACAAAAATACAAAAATACAAATCTTTCCTCTTTATAATATTAGTGTAGATAGTGTAGAAGTGTAGAAGTGTAGATGTCAATTTTAGGTTATAGAAATCTATTATTTATTTATGTAGGATACAGGGCCATCTAGACTTATTTTACTTGTCGAATCACTAGTGTTTTCGAAACAGTGTGGAGAAAAAATTTTAAGTGCGCCTCAAAGCGGCTCCTTTCGAGCACTTGACGCATGTTTTAGAACTTTTTAGGTTCTATGACATGCCGGTTTCCTCACGATGTTTTCCTTCACCGTTTGAGAGTACTGGCACTATGCATCACATACATTTTTAAACAGCTCTGCCTTGCTGGGCTGTAGGCCGTGGGCTCGATCCCCACAGAAAACAAACATTTGAGTATGAATATACCTACTACATGTTTGTTCTCTGACAACTCTCTGACGAACAAAAAAAAATCTGAAACAGCTTCACGACTTTGATCCTCAGGCACGGTAGATATCCTCAGATATCTTGGTACCAATTACGAAAAAAGAATCATTAAAGTCAATTCAAAATTGGAATACATGAAAAAAAAACAGTCGAAATGAAAACCTCCTTTTTGAAGTCCGTTAGAAATTGAATTTAGAACAGCTATCACGAAGGTCGCACTAGCTACACTACCTCGAACATTGAGCTCTAAATTCAGTACATCAACTACAGTCCATTCGAAACAAAAGCCCTAAGCTTTGCACTTTGTAGCTCCACCGTTGGAGTTTCTACTAAATTACGTGGCTAGTTGGTGCTAGGTCTGTTCACTTTGGTAGTTTCAACGGCTTCTTTCAAACACACGCTTTCAACAGTTCGAAGTTTCCCTGTAACTTGTGTTTGCGATTTTGATTTTGCAACAAGAGTTCTATCTATTTCGGTGTATTTTTTTATTAGGTATAGGACGAAGGCGGCTACAGAATGGTGGCCAAGGGGGCTACAGAATGGTGGCCAAGGGATGCTCGAAGACCTAGAGACAGACCACCCGTTGGTCGAACGACATTGTAGTGAGCGCTGGGAAAGAATGGATGAGACTCGCAAGGGACCGGAATGAGTGCCTTGCGTCCATCAACTGAGGTTTAACATCCAGAATACAGATGTTAAACCTCATGTGCCTGTAATTACACCGGCAACCACACTCTTCAAACCGAAACACAGCAACGCTGCTTGGCGGCAGAAAAAGGCGTGGTGGTAGTACTTCCCCGGACGAGCCCTTCACAAAGAGCTCTACTACTCTTAAAATAGTAGTCGGTATTCAATTAAAAAAATACTATGTATACCTTTTGTCTTTGACAGAATACAGTACTTCGTACACATATTCACTGTAATTACCTTCAAAGCTTGACAATGTGCTTTGTTAGCGAGAGCTTAAAAAACATCGACAAAATCCAGTGTAAAATTGCTTACAAAATAACTAAATTTTTCTCGTTCATTTCCAAGATAAAAATCTAAGAAAAAGCAAACAAATCTAGATACGTAAAGCTTGTACTTTGTACATATTGTATTCGACTCGGGATAGCTAAAGCTGGAACACACCATCTATACAATTCATTGTTGCATTTTTTGCGCAAAGATATACAATACAATACTAAATAATTTATTCATGCCACACGTATACAGTTTATAAAAAATACAAGAAAAGGCATCAAAAGTAAGTGACATAAATTGGCCGTCACTCAGCATAAATGCTATAGCAGCATACGCTATATACCTACCTATGGTTTTGTGTTAGCAGCTCCGTCTTCTGATTCTAAGGTCACGGGGTCGAATCTGATCGTGTACTGAACTTATTATCTGAAAAGATTCAAGACTTTGATTCCCAGGCACGGTAGATACCCTCTCAGATCTCTTAGTACCACGAACTAACTTAATATTCTTAGAGGATTTCTGAGGGGGTAGTCAAAGGTACTTCCAAATATTATATTACATACCCTCATTTTGCTGTGTAGTTGGTGCTCCATAAGTGACGGGTTGCCATCACCGCAGTTAGAATACATACATAACAAGCATACATACAAAAGAACTACGTAACAAACATCTATGATCGTTACAGAAATGTTAATTTTTATACAACTAGCTGATGGAACGAGCAGATGGCCCATCTGATGGTAAGTGGTAACCATCTACTATAACAAAGCATTGCCTCGTAAGTCACGCACGATGGGAACGTGCCCTACGATGCACTGCCCTGCGTCCATCGGCTCAAGGCATACAGATATTAAGCCTCATGTGCCTGTAATTACAGAAGCAACCACACTCTTCAAACCGAAACACAGCAACGCTGCTTGCCGGCAGAAAAAGGCGTGGTGGTAGTACTTCCCCGGACGAGCCCTTCACAAAGAGCTCTACTACTCTTCAAGAACATGTTAGTTCTGGGGATCAAACCCACGACCTACCGCGGAAGGCAGAGCTATAACCACTACCAACTGAGCTGTTAGAGCTGTTATAACGTTGATAAGTACATCAAACGATCGTCTCTGAACAGATAAATAACGCTCATACTTGGCTTCATCACAGATTTTACGCTCCACTGAAGACTTCAAAGGTTAATTTTCTTGGATAAACTTCAATTGACTTTGAGACTTCTTTCTTGTTGATAAAATCGAATGAAAAGATCGTATTAGTGATGAGAAAGTCAATTCAAGATTTTAGGTCATAAAGTCAATAGTCAACATTTACTACATTACTGATACATTAGAGCACTGGTGGTCTAGTGGTAGCGGCCCCGCCTTCCGATCCTAAGGTCGTGGGTTCGAAACCGGTCGTGCACCAATGAGTTTTTCTGTTCAAAAATGTATGTGCACAATGCCAGTATTCTCAAACGGTGAAGGAAAACATCGTGAGGAAACCGGCATGTCGTGGAACCTAAAAAGTTCTATAACATGTGTCAAGTGCTCGAAAGAAGGCTCTTGAGGCGCACTTAAAATCCTATCACCACACTGTTTCGAAAGAAACTAGTGACACGACAAGAGAAGAGAAGAGACTACATTACTTATGTACTTTTTTTTATACTACTGGCAGATGGCCCACCTGATGTTAAGTAGTAACCATCATCTATAACAAAGCATTGCCTCGTAAGTCACGCACGATAGGAACGTGTCGTTCTCTTAGTCTACACCAGCATTACAAAGCTCGAGGCTCCCAGTTGCACAATGGTACAGAGAGTAATTGAAAACAGATTTTGTTACGAAATTATCTTATTAGTAACTTATTGTGCTTACTGTTTGTTGTGGTTGTTTCTGCTAGAAGTTTTAAAAGCTCTTAAAGTTTAAATAGAATATGAATTATGGCGAACTGTATTGTAAAAGAGAGTTTTTTTTTGTTATTTAATCTTTATTTAACCTCTCACATCCCGGAATTCCAGACACAATAGAAAATGTATTGTCCCTCGCGTGGATCTTCGTTCCAGCATGTGAGAGGTTAAATGAGTGTTTTGTCTCAAGGACAATGTCACCCCCGTGCAGAATATACACAAATTAACAAAAAGTATTGTCACTCTACCAGCAAATATTTTTTGAAACTTTACAAAAATCTGCAGCATCATTTTAAGAATTGTTGATTTTTACTCCCTAGTTTTTTTCATATTTTAGACTATATCGTACTTCTCAATCTGATTAAAAACATTAACTCCACTACACAGAAGTCCACTGCTAAACATAGGCCGTCCAACAAATGGGGGATTCCCTCCCAATAGATTTGCTAATCATTGAGAGGTTTGACATCAGACAACTGTCAAAAAACTGTTCAGTCGCCCATTTCAACTTTTTTTTTTTTTTACAAATTAAACAACTTTAACAATTTAAACAATTTAATTAACCTAATTATGTAAAACCAAAGACTAGTTAAGAAAAATCGCGAACAACCAAGTTTCGGAGAATAAATGTAAAAGTTCATCAAAATTTAATTTTAACCAAACAAGTTTTCCTAAAAAAATGTTAAAATATGCGATGCTGAACCTTATTAGACGGTTGTCATTGTCACCCTCTTATCATTTGCAAGAACCAGCTATTGGATATCAGAAAATCTCAATAAGTAAACCAGTAAGTTTTCCTAGACTATAAATTAATAGAACCTTCATCCAAAGACGCCTGGTCTGAAGTCAAAGGAATTAAAGTTTCCAAGCAGCGAACGGGAAATTCAAAAACAAAGTCTTCAAGTCAGGAAGCAAGCTCTCATTGTTTTAAAATGTTAACTTTCCGAACAGGGTAGATGTAAGTTTTGTTGTTTCCTCAGGGATTGAAATACCCTCCAACATTTCGAGTGTTATTCCTGGCCAAAGTTTTAGAATTGACAAGCAGGCGGTTTACTTATGGTAAGTACATAAGTATGGAAATGAATAATTTAATTGATTAAGAAACATAAAAAGAAAGTACATACACGTGACAATACATAGGATTAAGGTGTACCATTAGGTACACCTTAATCCTACAACAGGATCCTGTAACAGGTACAATTCGCTTTAATAGAACTTTCGTGTCACATGTGGACCGATTAGGTAGCGCACTAACCTCCACTACACGAAGCCTGGACAGCACGAAGGACCAATGTATCAATACTCAAGGAACTCAAAGTAACTACTAGGCTGTCATCCATCTGCCTCCAGCGAGTTCTTGAGTATTTCGGGCATATAGCCAGAAAACTAGGAGAAAACTTGGAAGAAATCGTAATCACTGGCAAAGTTGAAGACAAGAGACCGAGAGGCCGAAGCCCGATACGTTGGTCCGACCAAATCTCGATGTGCACCACTCTCGATGTGAAGGTTCATGAAGCCATCCATGTCGCCGGCAACGATTTGTTAGACGGCTTCCGCTGAATCGGTTTTCCGTGCAGTAACTTTCGGCATTCGCATTTTTCCGCGATCTTCTTTTTTCAACTAGCACAATTTCTTGGTCCGGCTTTTATGTAATAGTGAAAATGTATATTCGCTTTTGCCATCAATCGCAACTTTTTGAATAGCAAATTTTCTCAACATCATGTTTTTATAGTTGGTCGTATTCGAATTCGCATATTTTTTAACTTATTATTTTTAACTTATTTATTTATTATTTATTATTTATTTTTAATAGCATAATTCCGTAATACTAAATGTACGGGAATATAAGTCCTTAATATAAGATATAAGAAACCACACAGAAATAGACATATTCTTACTCACTTTGACCGACCTATTTTTAAATGAATAAGATATTTTATGGTTTAATTAGCTTAATAAAACATAATGACAAAAAAAAACAATATTCTAGACTTCCTAAACAAATCTTTGTCCTTAAATCTCCCTCAACTTTTAAGAAGTTCTCTTCTCTGGCACTGAGACATATTACCTACTAGCAGCTTCTCGCGGCTTCGCACGCGTTAAAGAAGTGAGCCGTGATTGAGCCACAAACATCCAAACATCGTAACTTTCGCATTGATTTGTATATTATTAGGGTAGGATTTTAAATACCTACGTAGGTATAAGAGATACCTACAAACAAACTCCCATACAAACTTTCACATCCCTTTGCACACTTATTAATTTGTAAAAAACACTGTGAATTATAAATCTTCTTGTGTGTAATTTAATAATTCAAAATAACACGATTGTGAAAACCTCCGATCGATGACTAAAGCGATTAAACATTTTTGCTATTACATAATAGCCGGACTAAGAAATTATACTAGTTGAAACAAAGAGATCGCCGAAAAATGCGATCGATGGCAAAAGCGAATATACATTTTCACTATTACATAAAAGCCGAACCAAGAAATTGTGCTAGTTGAAAAAAGAAGATCGCGGAAAAACGCGAATGCCGAAAGTTACTGCACGGAAAAACGATTCAGCGGAAGCCGTCTAACAAATCCGGTCGTGCACCAATGAGTTTTTCTGTTCAAAAATGTGTGCACGATGTACTCTCAAACGGTGAAGGAAAACATTGTGAAGAAACCGGCATGTCGAAGAACCTAAAAAGTTCTACAACATGTGTCAAGTGCTCGAAAGGAGCCTCTTGAGGCGCACTCAAACTCCTTTCACCAAACTGTTTCGAAAGAAACTAGTGACACGACAAGCCAGAGAGGTACTACATTATCACCCATGTCCCTATTACGGGACGCTGTAGTACCTGGGGCATTTTCAGATGAAATAGGTATACCCCGCACCAACCCGGACGAGCCCTTCACAAAGAGCTCTACTATTAAAAACATGATAATCAGACGAAGTGATACCTATAGAAAGATCCGTAGAGGTACGAAGCCTTAAAAAACAAAGGTAGGTTACGCTGGCCAACAACAAAAACCAAGCCTCAAGCCCAAAGTACAATTATTTATTCCATGCCGCAAGATAACAATCAAGATTCTAATTTACTACCATCTGTTCCCAAGTACACCTATTATTCTAGGACCTACACCACTAATGAAGAATAAGGTCGAATTGTGTATTTACTCAGCACAGGGTCAACTAAACCCTGTATTTATAGAGCGTATTAATTATCTAAGTGGAGGATTGGATAGATCGGCAAACGTTAATTAGTTTCGAATTACTAATAACGCTCAGAGATTAGCTTTGGGCCATTTGAACTGAATGTTATGGCTGTAGATATACTAGATACTGATAGGCGGCAGTGTTACTCAGAAATCAGTGACCGTTATAAAACAGATGTTACCACAAGCGGTACAAGTTTTTTGTGAAATGTCTTGTGTATATACGAAACCAAGTGAAACGGCATAAAACAATGTATCGATAGCCCTCACATTGGTAGAAGCTTTATCTTCCGAGCAGTAGAAGTAACTTCAAGAGTACTAGGACTCTTTGTGAAGGGCTCACTCAGGGAAGTACTACCACTTTGCCTATTACTGCCGCCAAGCAGCGTTGCTGTGTTTTTTTTTTTTTTTTAATACAACCAGCTGATGGAACAAGCAGATGGCCCACCTGATGTTAAGTGGTAACCATCACCTATAACAAAGCATTGCCTCGTAAGTCACGCACGATAGGAACGTGCCCTACGATGCACTGCCTTGCGTCCATCAGCTTGAGGCATACAGATGTTAAGCCTCATGTGCCTGTAATTACACCGGCAACCACACTCTTCAAACCGAAACACAGCATTGCTGCTTGGCGGCAGAAAAAAGTGTGGTGGTAGTACTTCCCCGGACGAGCTCTTCACAAAGAGCTCTACTACTCTTACAAAGTGTTTCGAATTGAAGGGTGTGGTCACCGGTGAAATTATAGGCACATGAGGTTTTACATCTGTATGCTTTAGTTAATGGGTGCGCGACTTGCGAGGTAATGTTTTATAGGTGATGATTATCAGGTGGGCCATTGTCCATCAGCAAGTTGGTAGTATAATCAAACGTCACTGCATACAGCAAACACGTTTAACTTCCTCTAACATGCCTTAAAGAGCCCAAGCTTCAAATTATAGAAACAAAACCACAACAATACAATCGTAAAATAATCATACCAAAAGAGCTTTCACATATACGGCGTAGCGAATATGTTATTGTGCGCAGGAAGCCAGGCCTTATTGGGAGATCCTTTGGCACATTCGATTGCAATACATGTAACTCGGGGTCAGTGACCGCGTAGGTGAATCAATTGGAAGGGACGTTAAAAGGGCGTATTGATTATGACAAATCCAGGTGTGGGTTTAAAACTTTCTGAATTGATTAAAATTTTGAGGTTTTGGAAAAAAAAGACTGTAACGGTCGATTTATTCTTCGAAAAATCTATGCAGTAGGTACTTTGCGAAATCTGGTCATGCACCAATGGATTTTTCTCATCGATTTATTTAGGCGCAGTGCCAGTGCTCTCAATCGGAGAACATCTTGAGGGAATCCGTTTGTATTCTAGCTGATGGTCTTGCAACCTGTTACGTATGGAATACCAATTGGTTTTTTTTGGGCTGGGCTGTTACTGGGCTGCTGGCGAGCGCAGAAGGTGCTCTGCTATACAAAAGGGTTTATTTGGCAACAAATGCAAGGGCACCACTTAAGTACGGACCTCGGCTTGGGCTGTTGCCGGGGAAGAGAGATGACGGAGAGATTCTTCGCTCAGAAGGGGCGTTAACAGGGTATTTACCCCTCCGGAGGGGTCGTTGTAGGTGTGAAGTATTGTGTGCCATATGCTACCTATATTTGGACATACTCAGAAGTTTACCAGACAGCAAATTTAAATAAATATAAATATTGGTGGACATTCCACACAGAACTATCTACCCCCTACCTAAGGAAATTTTGTTAAAGGAACCAGAAGGAATAATACTTAATACTTTATTTTTGGGAAATGATAATTGAAAAAACTTCGCTTTTTTGATCCCCAAATATGGTACATGGAACTCAATCGCAAAATTGAAATAACTTCACATTTTTGATCCCCAAACATGGTAGATGGAACTCAATCGCCAAATTGAAAAGAAAATTGAAATAACTTCACATTTTTGATCCCCAAACATGGAAGATGGAACTCAATCGCCAAATTGAAAAGAAAATTGAAATAACTTCACGTTTTTGATCCCCAAACACGGTGTATGTCATAACGAGCAGCTAAATGGCCAAATTGAAACAGCTTATTTATAAGGCCGTGGTCACGATGCAAAACATGATTAACGGCATAACTTTCCACGCAACCCGCCTTGATTTATCGATGTTTATTATAGTTTCAATATACTCACATGTTACAATTCGAATAAATTGACAATCTTTGAATGGGACTATGGGCCCGGAATTCATTTGGCCAGGGCGACCCATTTCTAAACTTTCTCTTTGAATACCTTGACAAACGCTAGGGTAGATAGGGACTTCTCACTCTCGCACTTGTTTCACAAGTTTCTTTCGAAACAGCGGTGAAATTATTTCAAATGCGCTTCAAAGGGGCTCCTTTCGAGCACTTGACACGTGTTTTTTAGAACATTTTAGGTTCGACGGTTTCCTCACGATGTTTTCTTTCACCGTTTGAGACTACTGCCACTGTGCACATTATTTTTTTTGTAGAAAAACTCATTGCTGCTCTACCGGTTTTGCACCCACGACTTTAGGATCTGAACTCTGAAGGCAAGGCCGCTACTACTAGATTACCAGTACTCTACAAACAACCAAGTTTTGGGAATAACATAACAGAGGTTTAGCAAAAATATCGTTTTGATCCAAAAAACAAGATTTTTCCGATAGAAAAACTTGTTTGGTTGGTTGGTTGCTTGCAGTTTATCTTTAGTGATTTAGTGATTGTATTACAGCAGTTGTCAGCATCTTAAGACGTGGGTGATTTGAGTAGTTCTTTATTCAAACCTGAAGAAGTATACCAAAATGATATACCTACCTATTATCAATATCAATGTTCTATCTACTTATAATAATGATTTTGCTTTTATAATGTAAGAATCTTAATCTTCGAATCTCCGCCTCCGCGCTATCAGAAATACGAAATTAATAAAAAATCAAAGTTTTCGAGACGCAAAATTTTCAATATAATCCGACTTTGCTTTTGATCTCAGCAATATGAGGGGATTCACCTTCCAAGTTCTACATTATTAGTCTAGCCTGTATTCTCTGCGGAGACTCAATTTCAGCTAAACCTCTCGTATGCTCCCCTAATACCTATTTTACGTCTACCTTTGTATTGGTTTTCTTTTTATTATGCGACTCGATAGCTTTAATTTTCCTCTGTGCAAAATAACTTTTGTACTTTGTATGCCAGACGCCAGTTGAATTATTTTGTTATATTTTTATTTCTATCGGAAAAATCTTGTTGTTTAGATGAAAACGATATTTTTGCTAAACCTCTGTCATGTTATTCCCAAAACTTTTGCGATTTTTCATAATTTTGTAACAAAATCTGTAAGCTACTTTATATGTATGTAAACTTTAAGCGTAGATCAATTCAAGTCTGAAACTAATTTTCTAGAATGTCAATCCTTTCTAGGAAAAAACTGTTTTCGCTCTAAACAACCTTGGTGCACGTAAAATGCAGTTTAATTATAAATGTAATTAAAAGTCCAAGCGGGACGTCTGCTCGCGACGACCGCCGTCCGCAAAATGCAAACATAACATTTAATTTGGTGTGCGGTCTCTTCGGAACGTTTTGACGGCTATTTTGGTTTTAGACGTCCTATTGCAAAATAGTTACATATCCCTGGGTTTCTCATATTCGTATGTTGCATTCACATGTACATTTTTAATTCGATACTACGAATGTACTGTCGAAATTGTGTTTTGTATAAATTTGGATTTATATTTTTTTCTTTCTTTACAGGTATGTTCCACAGTCTTCATCCCACTGATTCGGGTAAAACAAACCGAGGTAATAAAGTAAGGAATCGTTGAAAAAAAAACACAATATTTAAGAATGCGACTTTATAGCAGAGCATGACTACTGATAAATTGCTTAATAATTATTGCATCTTCATTATGTGTATTAAGTTTAATCGCTGCCATCTACAGTAATAAAGGCAATGACAGACTGGCGGGTATAAATTAGGAGCATTAAGCCCCACGTTGGGCGCCATTAAACGTCTCATCATAATAATGGAGTTTTGGATGGTCACACATAAACGTAACAACTTTACTTTGTTTATGCGTTAAAAGTGTATATGTACCAGCTTTGACCAATCAGGTACACAAAGGTGTATTTATACTAGGTAAACGAACGCAAAACGATAAAAGGTTTTTTGTTTCGTAGACAGATTTTAAAATTCATAATATTCTACATGTTCGTCATTTTCTCAAAAAGTCACTTATCTGATCGCGATATGTACGCCAAGGTGTCATCGTACGTAGATAGATGAGAAATGAATTCAGTTATACAACTTGTGTCAAAGTAAATAAATAAAATAATAAATATTGGTGGACTTTCCACACTGCACTATCTAGTCCCAAACTAAGCCAAAGCTTGTAATATGGGAACCAGATAGCTGATATAATACATATATACTTTTTTTTTGTAAATACATACTTATAATATATAATACCACCCAGACAGAGAACAAACATCTATGTTCATCACACAAATGTTTGTTCTCGGTGGGGATCGAACCCACGGCCTACGGCGCGGAAGGCAGAGCTACTACCAACTGAGCCGTTAAGGCTGTCGTTTCGTAAAGTAGTTTGTTGTTGTTGTCAAAGGAAGGCCTGATACTTAATCCATGCTGGGTAGCATTGGAGTAAAGGATCTGACTAATACCTTTCACAACATGAAACCCTACCCTGGCCAGTTCCCATTGGCCGCCAAAACTAATGGCATCTGAAGGTTTGGGATTCCAGCGAAACAATTTCAGACCCTTCCATCTAGAGCTGGGGGTTTCTTGTAGAGAAGCTGTTGCTTTTTGACGGCCGTTTTGGTGAACGCGGCAGGCTATATTCAGAAAGTATGTAGCTTAGTCACCTATCGGGATCAGTTAATATTTTTTCTGAATTTAAGTCAAAAGTCAAAGTCAAAGTCAATAGGTATTTATTCAATAAAATCACAAGGATCACTTTGAAACGTCTTAAAGCTAGGTGACTCTAGGTGCCAGTTCCACGCGACCAAAGCCTAGAAGAACAGGCAACAAACTTACGGCTTGGTTCCTACCGTTCTTTTGTATGATCCTTTTACAATGTAATATAATATATTATTGAAGTTAAGTGAGGCGTAGGCATACAGAAAAAGGTAAACATAATCAAATTTATAAGACAGCACACGCTACGCTTCAAACTAATAATACCTAATGCATAAAATTAAATACAATCTATTAAATCAGAGAAAAATAAAACACACAATAGTAGGTACAGTACAGACATTGCAGACATGTTAGCTGCCGATGGGCAGAGCGACCGGGACATCGGGCCACGCACTTTTATCATCAATATAGCTATCTAAAGTATAATAAGCTTTACTTATTAGATTATTCTTAATGAATGCTTTAAATTTTCTAATAGGAAGCCCAGTGGCACTTTCTGGAAGTTTATTATAGAAGCGTATACCGTTCCCCATAAACGAGCCATTTACCTTTTGGAGTCGAAATTTAGGAATACATAATTTGTTTTTATTTCTAGTGTTAACGTTATGTGCATCACTCTTTTTCTTAAAGCTATCTATGTGTTTATGAGTGTATAATAGATTTTCATAAATATACTGTGAAATTACTGTGAGAATATTAATTTCTTTAAATCGCTCCCTCAATGATTCGCGTGGTTTCATTTTATAAATGGCACGTATCGCCCGTTTTTGAAGTACAAATATACTTTGTACATCAGCAGCTTTCCCCCAGAGCAAAATACCATAAGACATTACACTATGGAAGTAGCTAAAATATACTAGCCTAGCTGTAGCTTCATCTGTAAGCCATCTTATTGTGCGAACTGCGTATGCAGCCGAACTCAGTCTACCAGCAAGTGATTTGATATGTGGACCCCACTGCAATTTTGCATCAATATTAAGTCCTAAAAAAATAGTAGAATTGACAAGGGTAAGTGATTCTCCATTTAATTCAATATTGGTTGGACGCTGAACCACATTTGGCAAAGTAAATTTAATGCATTTCGATTAGATCATGATGAACAGAATGAGCTTTCATATTTATTCTTATATTCGGTTAGGCCCATAATGTTAAAATCACAAAATGAGAGCGACAAACACGCAAATAGTAGAAGAAAACATTATGTATATCTACATCTACACTAATATTATAAAGAGGAAAGATTTGTATTTTTGTATGTAACGAATGACTCAAAAACTACTGGTCCGATTTCAAAAATTCTTTCACCATTAGAATGCTACATTATCCCTGAGTAACATAGGCTATATTATATTTTCAAAAAAATCAGGGATCCTTACTAAAACTCCAATAATGTAACCCAAGGTGGAAAACATAAACCTTACATCGCGTGCGCTGCGAAACTATTGATGACATCATCTACAAAAAATGTCGCGACAGCATATGTCTAACTATTATAGTTATGTCACAATAAATGTTCTTTTATTACAAAAAAATAATTGAAATGCCGCCGCTAGAAAAGGGTCTTTATTTGTACCTTGTAATCCTTATCCAAATAAATCATTTCATAATTAAGACGGTTTCAATACCTATAGATTACTTCTAAAATTTTTAAAATCGGACATTCCATTCAAAAGATATGACGAAATTAAAAATGTTAACGGGTCCACGGGTCACGCACGGGGTGCGAATTCACTCACTCAAGGAGAAGGGCGTGTAAATGTATGAAATAAGTAGACGCGAGACTCGAACCTACGCTTTAAGTTTACCCATGCGAAGCTGGGACAGGCCGCTAGTAAATTATAAATTTTTGTCCCGCAAATATATATTTTTTTAAATAAATTGATTGTTTTTTATTTTTATTTACTATAAAAAACTCTTGAATAATATGAAATTCACCATTTTTTATGCATTATTGTCAAAAATAATAAAATCTTCCACCATTCCATCTAATTAAATTTTGATTTTGGCTATGTCTACGTTCGCTTGATGACGTCGTCATATTTCAAGAAACCGGCCATCCGAAGTAAGCCTACGAAGTGTAAGAATGAAGGGAACTTCGAGAGAGTTTTTACTTTTTATTCGGAAAGTGTAACATCAATTTGTTTATATTGACTGACTTGGAGATAAATGTATTTGTTGAAGCGTCGAAGTCAATTACTTTTCTAAGGCCTCGCGTAAAGTTTTCGATAAGCCGGCACTTATTTTTCTGGCGATTATAGGCTCCCAATGTTATGGTGTGATTGATCTAACCTTTGAGGGCCAGTGTAGAAGAGGGCTCCTCCATCACAGGGGCGGTAATGGATTAAGGAACGTTATGCCCACCAGGTTATGGGCTGCTGGTCTAGGCTTGGTCGCGTGGAACTGCCACCTAGATTCACCTAGCTTTAAGACTTTTCAAAGAGATCCTTGTGATTCAATTGAATACGATTTTTTTGGCTTTGACTTTGCTGTATCTTCTGAGTACGTAACACTCACCAACACAATACCGCCAATTGCAACAGACAGCATGTAAACCACGCTAAGCGTCTTTAACGTTTACCTTCATGTTTTTAAAGAATAAGCCACAAGCACAAGCTAAAACCAAGAGCTTCACTCTACCACAAAACTGAAACTCGAACTCTCAATAAACGTGCGAGGAAAGAAAAATATTGCGAATACTTATTGCAGTGAACGTGTGGGGAATTCCAAGCACTTGCTGATTTGTATCTACTCACATACTCCTTCTACTACACACATTTTCCTTAGAGTCGACCGTCATACGACGGCAGTTTTTTTTTGTTTATTTATGGTGTATCTGTACGGGTCACACAGAACAATAGTGCAAAGTGTGCATTTTCAATTGTCTAACTATCACGGTTCATGAGATACAGCCTGGTGACAGACGGACAGACAGACTGACAGACAGACAGACAGACAGACAGACAGACAGACAGACAGACGGACGGACGGACGGACGGACGGACAGCGGAGTCTTAGTAATACAAAGTAAAAACGCGTGAGTTTCAGCATTCCAAAACCATCTTTTTCCTTTGATGTCCTAGTATCCTTGTGTACAATAAAGTGTTATCTATCTATCGAAGACGAGAAGGTTACAATTAGTGACCTACTACTCTTCTTGTGTAAGTTTATGAGATTGCGTCCATATGCCGCAACCACCACTTCAGGGACCAAAGCCTAAGCTAAGGAACCTGCTTACCTGAAGATCCATTTCTCAGCGGAAGTGTTTTTCGAAGAGCTTTTTTACGTAACGTCCTTACCGCACTAAGATGTGTTTTAGGAGACATACATACGACCCGTTTCAAGCTGTACCCGTTTCAAACCAGCGATGTTGGCAAACGCAAATCGTACAATAAATATGCGACTGAGTGCATTTTAACATTTATATGATTAATTTTAAATCGCTAATAATAAGAGTTGAGTATATTATAAAGAGTAGTAGAGCTCTTTGTGAAGGGCTCGTCCGGGGAAGTACTACCACCACGCCTTTTTCTGTCGCCGAGCAGCGTTGCTGTTTTTTGGTTTGAAGAGTGCGGTTGCCGGTGTAATTACAGGCACATGAGGCTTAACATCTGTATGCCTCAAGTTGATGGACGCAGGGCAGTGCATCGTAGGGCACGTTCCTGTCGTGTGTGACTTACTAGGTAAGGCTTTGTTATAGGTGAGGTTACCACTTAACATCAGGTGGGCCATATGCTTTTTCGACCAGCTGTATTAAAAAAGCAGTTCTATTAAAAAACAAATATCTATACAATATCTATATCTCATAGAAGTATGTAATAAATAATCATAAGAGTGAAAATATGGGTTCTCACTCACATGTAAGGAAGTAGACAATCCGTTTTTTTTTAAATATAAAACGCAACTTTTGTTTTAAAATGTGGTATCTTTTGTATATATACTAGCTGACTCGTGCCCACTTTGTTGGGTGGTGTCAAATTTGCAATAAAATAATATTGCGGCTATAAATTGAGATGAAGGCTATCCTATCTTTTAAGTAGATTTCAATCAAATTTGAATCGTTTGATCAAATTTGATTGAAATCGGTTAAGTAGTTTAGGAGTCCATAGCGGACAAACAACGTGACGCGTAATTTATATATATTAAGATATTGTTACTAAAAGGGAGGCATATTATGCTTTATCGAGTTAGATTTTAACAAATAAGTAAGTTCATGTGGGCCATCTGGTTGTTCCATCAGCTAGATGTTTAAAAAAAAAGTTAAACTTTTAAAAATCTGTCAAAAGATAAACAATGCTCAAACAACAATGAACGCGTTAATTTTAAGCATTATTTAAATTTAAGCAGCATTTATAAAAGCGTGAGGGTATATGCGTAAAATGACAACGCACGGATGTCATTATATCCAACGGTGCAGTGCACCGGTGCCTGGAACTATAAACGATGTAGAGAATATTATTGCTTCTTTAAAATAACCCGTAAAACACGCGAGTTAAGATTCAAACTATAAGAACAAAATACTTTGCTTGATTTTCAGTCGATATTTAAACTGCCTGTGGTTCGCCCCGAACTGAGATTTCGTGATGTCCGCTCCAGTCTTACATTTATACCAAACATGATATTTGGCCTCTGACTACTCTCTACCTACTTGGGACACCAATTGTATCTCAAGAATCATACATTTGTATAAAAATTGATACCCTTTCATATGACATGTTACTTGAATAATTTTGTGCTATCGACTTACTAAATTTCATGCAGATCGGATCAACGGTTCGAAAGAAAAATTGGGTAAATTCATCCCTCGTTAACCTCACGATTCTATTATACCCAAAACCAGCCCCGATGTCATTAAAGTTCTTTCATAACATTATATGTTAATATGTAAACTTTACAGAGGTAGGTAGTACCTAGGTACCTATACCTACGTCTGTAAAGTTTACTGTTTACTGTAAAGTTTTTTTTTTCGGTTTATATGGTACCTTACCAACTAGGTACTGTGTAATGGTCACTTCCAGTAAAACTTAGGTACATACGGTACGTATTAGCAACATGACATGAAAATATGCATAACAATAGCTGTTACCCAGACCGATATCGTCATCAATCACCATTCTAGACCCTATCCCAGACAGATAAAGTCTATTTCGGCGCGACATCACTGACTATTTAGAGTTCGTTCAATTGGAATGCAGTGTGTATTGATGTACCTACGTTGAAGAATGAATGAATTTTGCTATATGAATAACAGTGTATGTGTGCGTGTCTCTATGAGTTACTTTCAAATGGTGGTGGAAATCATCGTGAAGAATTACTTCAGCCACAAACAGTGTTGCTATGTTGCGGTTTCAAGGGTGTGGTTGCCGGTGAAATTACAGACAAATGAGGCTTGTCATCGGGTATGCCTCAAGTTGATGGATGCAAGGCAGTGCATCGTAGGGCACGTTTTTATAGTGCGTGACTTGTGAGGTAATTGTTTGATATACATATAGGTGATGCTTACCTTCTAGGCTTGGTCGCGTGGAACTGGCACCTAGATTCAACTAGCTTTAAAACGTTTCAAAGTGATCCTTGTGATTCAATTGAATAAATGATGATGATGATGATGGCGGTTTATTAAAGCTGCATGTGTCAAATGATATAATTAAAAGAAATAACTGTAACCCTTTATACAGACTGCCAATGTAGTCTTAAATGTTTTCCGAGAAAACTCGGAGAATTTTCTCGGAAAACAAGCAAAACTTTGATTTGTACAGTCAGCTTATACAAGGTGTTCCAATACTTGGGTTTAAAACTTCAGGGGGCTAAAGTACCGTAGTGTTTCGGTTTGAAGAGTGTGGTTGCCGGTGTCATTACGGGCACATGAGGCTTAACATCTGTATGCCTCAAGTTGGTGGACGCAGGGCAGTGCACCGTAGGGCATGTTCCTATCGTACGTGACTTGCGAGGCAATGCTCTGTTATAGATGATGGTTACCACTTAACATCAGGTGGGCCATCTGCTTGTTCCATCAGATAGTTGTATTAAAAAAAAACTACTGCAAAAGTGGGTACGTGCCAAACGTTATATTTGGACGTACCTCTAACTACCCTGAGACATCCTTAAAGAAGTGAGTTAGTTTGGTACAATGAGATCTGAGGGGATATCTACCGTGCCTGGGGCTCTAAGTCCTGAAGCTGCTTCTGTTTTTCTAAAGAAAAATCAATCAATTTTGATCCTGACTGTATCGTATATTGAAAACTTCGCTTCGCTTTGAAAGTGGCAAGGTACTTTACCTTTTACTAAAGTTCTATAAGCTTCTATAGGTATTCTATCATGTAGCCTTTATGACGTCATATCCATCGATCTATAGTTCCATTCGATTTTTGAAAACCTCTCAATGCACCTGCATGTGCCTGCATCTTTTCATCCAAATTCAATGACTCAAAAATCATACATCCATCGCAAAAGGCCATTCAGGACTTCAAATATGACCCAAATACGGCACGGACATTCAATGGGACACAAACGAGCGAAAATCCCGTAAAGGGGCCCGAATAGCACCTTCGGGATCACTCCATACACACCACTTTAAGCTTTAGCTAGTTGAAAATAAGGTGGGAAATGAAGTGGAGCGTGCTGTGTCCACTTTGTACCGTAATCCTAGAGGTTGGAAATAATTTAAAATATCATAAGCTTGTATCTTTACTGGGAACTCTCCTGAGGGTAATGCTGACGTAGATTTTATGCGGTAAGGGTTTAAATATTGGTCAGTCGAAAAATTGGGTTCGAGTAGATAATGTCAGTCAGAGGCAGGTCATGGAGCCTTTTAATGCCTTCGAGACCCTTCATAGCTCAGTTGGTAGTAGCTCTGCCTTCTGCGCCGTAGGCCGTGGGTTCGATCCCCACCGAGAACAAACATTAGTGTGATGAACATAGATGTTTGTTCTCTGTCTGGGTGTTATTATATATTATATGTATCATACAAAAAACAAAGTACATATATATGTATGTATTATATCAGTTATCTGATTCCCATATTACAAGCTTTGGCTTAGTTTGGGGCTAGATAGTGCTGTGTTGAAAGTCCACCAATATTTTTTTTAATGATGAAGGGTGTGTTTGGAAACAAATTTTGTTTTTTTATACGACTTGCTGATGGCCTACCTGATGCTAAGTGGTAACCATCACCTATAACGATGACCAAAACGAAGGTTTTAATAGTTCGTGAGTCTTTTGTTTCACAATCGATGGTAACGATGCAAATATTGTTTTTTTTGTAGGACTTGCTGATGGCCCACCTGATGTTCAGTGGTAACCATCACCTATAACGACGAATACTAAGGTTTTCATAGTTCGTGAGTCTTGTTTCACAATCGATGGTAGGTAACGCTCTTCTCAAATAGATAACTTGGCACTATAGGTATAGTACAACCATTTATCTTGTAGATACGACTAATGGCTGAAACTTATTTGCGCATTTATCATCCAGACAGAGAAACTGGATGGATAGGAGTAAAAACTTGTTGTTAAATTGTTACGAGGAATTGAAAACTGAAGCAGCTTCACGATTTTAATCCCCAGGCACGGTAGATATCCCCTCAGATCTCTTAGTACCAAGTACTAACTCCAGATTCTTTTGAGGATTTCAAAGGGGAGTAGTCAGAGGTACGTCCAAACATTAAATTACCCACACATACCCACATTTTGCAGTAGTTGGTATTCCATACGTGACAGGTTGCAAGCCCATCGCCGCTGTTAGAGTACTAACTGGTTTCCTCACGATGTTTTCCTTCACCGTTTAAGAGCACTACTGGCATTGCGCACATAAATTTTTCGATAGGAAAAATCCATTGGTGCACGACCGGATTCGAACCTGCGACCTTACGATCGGAATGCGGGGTCACTCCCACTAGACCACTGGTGCTCTTACGAGGAATTGGAATCAATAATTTCAATGCTTTGTTATAAGTGATGGTTACCACTTAACATCAGATGTGCTATCAGAATTTTCCATCAGAACGTAGTATAAAAAAATATCCTCATTAAAGACAAAGTCAAAAGGTATGTATTTAATTGAATCACAAGGATCATCACTTTGAAACGTCTTAAAGCTAGGTGAATCTAGGTGCCAGTTCCACGCGATCTAGGCTAGAGAACAGGCAACAAACTTACGGCTTGGTTCCTACCGCTCTTTTGATAAGCCTGAAGGCTTTTACTGGTCTTCTGCTGAAAAGTCTTCTCCAGATCTCCACTCCAGACTCATTATCGTTCATGCTGGAACCTTGGAACCTACTAGGTTCTAGCAGGGGGAACGATATTGACTCTCTTCCATCCATCGACTTCCCGCCACTTTTCACTTAAGGGGCTGACACCCGCCAAAGTTCTCCTCGCTCGCACATTTCAACATTTTGAAAGATATCAACTTAGGTATTTAAGAAAAATAGCAATCAACCAAGTTGTCTGCACATTGCACACTGTTCAACAAAAATATCATTTTGATCGATGCAAGTTTTCCTACTCAAAAGTTTGCTCTGCTAGATTTCGTACTTATGTAAGCTAATGCGATTTTCATAAATTAGTTCTGTGATTTTATATCTTTCGAAATTTTGAAGGGTGCGAACGAGAAGTTATTTGACGGGTGTCAGCCCCTTAAGCCCCTTCATAGTGATTCACCTTATATTGAGTGGATAATACAAACATAATGTAATACGTGTATTGAAAATAATTTGTTAATACATTTCAGAACTTCAATAGAGTTTTAGACTTTATAGATTTGGACACATAACGAAAATAGCTACCGATATTTTAGAAACCAATACGACGTGAGGTCCCTTTTGCTAGAATTTCGATAAATTTCTAGTTCAAGTAGAATTGGATATTATGCAGGTCGCGATTATCGCAAGTTCCCGTGCTTGTAAAAACTATGAAAACTATACTTTTTATATTCCTTGTTCAATCAACTAAGCCGGCTAGGCGATTGATCAAACACTTGATTGATAATGAATTTGATGACGTCGCTCCAATCAAGCTGCTTGATTAAGTTTGATCAATGCGCCGGGAACTATGTTAATATTTTAGCTGCTAGTCGTCACTATTCGATAAATTTACTAAATTTGGATTGTCATAAAATTTACAATTTGAATTTGAAAGTACAGTAGAGCTTTTTGTGAAGGGCTCGTCCGGGGAAGTAGGTACTATCACCATGCCTTTTTCTGCCGCCAAGCAGCGTTGCTGTGTTTCGGTTTTAAGGGTGTGGTTGCCGGTGAAATTACAGGCACATGAGTGCATTGCAGGCAGTGCATCGTAGGGCAAGTTTATACCGTGCGTGACTTGCAAGGCAATGCTTTGTGTTATGATTACCGCTTAACATCAGGTGGATCATCTGCTTGTCCCGACAGCGAGATGTTTATAAAAAAAAGAATTACTTTACCTCAAATATTTGTCATCGGCGTCTGTTTTTCCTATATCTTGGATGTTTTCAAGATGAAAGTGACTTAGTTGAACGACCACTTGACTTACTGGATGGTGACTAAGAGAGAACCAGTGACGACCAGTGAAATGAGCACTGATTTATATGTGAAGTATTCATGAAAACACCCGTAGCCTGCAATGTTCAGGCAAATTGAAAAATGTGATGCGCGCTGGGCGGCGTCAAACCAAAACCTACTTGAATAACTACAAAATAACAGATGTTTATTTAGAAGCCGTTATTTTACTAAAAAATCAAGGAAAATTGTAAATAATAATAAAATGTGTATAAAAAAAGTTTAAGAAAATGAAATTGATTTATTTAAAAATAAGAAACATCATTTATGTGCAATAAAGAATTTTCTTATTTTATCTTAGTAATTATAATAATTATAATACCGCCGGAAATTATAATAATTTTATCTAGGTAGGTGGTACCTAATTGTATTTATAAAAAAAAACATTATTATAAGAGCGAGTGGAGTATACATATTCCATAATGTCAATTGATAATATTATTTTTATCTTTCTTAAAGGATAACGATAGCTTAGTTTGGAGAAGCGATACCAAATCCTTAACATAGTCACGTCTGCTGAATCACACTGTTGCTATTATTATATTCTAACTATGTTAGTCACCGGAATGTAGACTACATTCAAAGTAAAAAAGAATTTATTCCGTAGACACAAGGATCATTTTGAATTGGGTGAATCTAGGTGTCAGTCAAATGAATTATCCTGGGCTTCTACCGACTGCCATATTTGCCTTAATTAATAAAAACCGGCCAAGTGGGAGTCGGACACGCGCACGAAGAGTTCCGTACCATTATCTATAAAAACGGCAAAAAAATCACGTTTATTGTATGGGAGTCCCCTTATATATTTATTTCATTCTGTTTTTTAGTATTTGGTGTTATAGCGGCAACATAAATACATCATCTGTGAAAATTTCAACTGTCTCACTATCAAGGTTCATGAGATACAGCCTGGACAGACAGACAGACGGACGGACAGCGGATTCTTAGTAATATGGTCCGTCGTTTTACTCTTTGGGTACGGAACCCTAAAAAATGATGTAATATGTTGATGAAGAGAAAATTCATCTAGAGTCCTATGACTAGCAGTGGATTTCTTCAGGCAATGTATGTAGGTGAATGACTATTAGTACTTGCTTCTAAGATATTTGAGAGAATTTTCTTTTTCTTTTAACAAAAGTATCTAAATAAGTATTTTATCAGCTAACTGGTTCCCATATTACAGCTTTGCTTAGTTTAGGGTTGTGTGGGAAGTTCTCATTTTTATTTAAGTAAACATTGAACAATAATTTTTGTTACCTACATTTCTTGTTCTAAAAATGTAAATCCGTTATTGGCTGTATGTTAGAAACCTAAGTATTTACATTGTATCTTAAGGCCCAGTTTCACCATGCCCTGTTAGTTACTAATCAAGGATTAACAGGCCGTTATATCTAACCTTAGCTGTCAAACGCGTACATTTTGACATACTTTAACGGCCCTTTAATCCTTTGTTAATCTAACTGGGTGAATCTAGGTTCTCTCGAGTACTATCCAGGTGTACTCGTCTCTTGTGCTGGCTCGTGGTATGAGCATGGTGAAACCGGCCCTAAGAGCTGTGGATTTTGTTCAAAAATAAATAAAAAAATAATACAACATTATTGTAGTGATTCTTTTACTCAAACAACAGTTTACGTTTCGTCCGCGCGCCGCCGGTAGCAATCCGCGCACCACCCCGCTGGATTTGCACTCCATTCTCATAGTTTACAGTAGTCTGGGAATGGCAATAAGTGGTGTATTGTGAGTAAATAGAGCGTGGGTGAGATACTATCCCAGAATATACCTAGGAAACCAACCACTATTCTAGTATTCTAACAGCGGCGACGGACTCGCAACCTGTCACGTATGGAATACAACTACTGCAATATCTGGTTATGTGCCAAATGTAACGTACCTCTGACTACCCCCCTTAGATATCCTCAAGAAGAATCTGAAGTTACTACTTGGTACTATGAGATCTGAGGGGATATCTACCGTGCCTGGGGATTAAAGTCTCGAAGCTGTTTCAGTTTCAATTACATAATAATGCAATAAATATACTGAATACTGAACACAGCAAGGAGCCTGAGAGAAGACTTATGTTTAGCAAAGGGTTTATACGAGTTACAATCAGATGGGCCATAACCAGCTAGCTATATTAAAAAAACAAAACTAAGAAAGCTTAAAAATAGAATGAAATCTCTCTCTCTCTCCTGTGGTGTCACTAGTTTCTTTCGAAACAGTGTGGTGAAAGGATTTTAAGTGCGCCTCATGAGGCTCCTTTCGAGCACTTGACACATGTTATAGAACTTTTTAGATTCTACGACATGCCGGTTTCCGAATGCAATAATAGAAAGGAAACTAACCAATCCTATACCATTCCCTCAATAACTAATGTAATTATCCAACAGAGCAATATACTAAAACAAAGTTAATTCTAATAAGGCTAATCTGACATGAAACTCAAAGTTTCATTCACTAAGTTGCTGCAAATTAGCTGCATTCTGCCGGCACGGAGTTGGCACAGCAGAACTCGCCAATAGCAAGTGCAGCGCAAACTATTGCAAACACGCTCAACAGATTTTATACACAGCTGTGTACGAGCTCAGCTGGTTCACTTCGCACGAAAGACATGAAAAGTCACTATTTTTCTTCTACGAAATAAAAAGGAATGAGCTTCATCATTTTAAACAGATCTTCCATTTTCTTGATCCCAGTCCTCAGTCTGATGGTTTTTCTGTTCAAAAATGCATGTGCACAATGCTAGTACTCTCAAACGGTGAAGGAAAACATCGTGAGGAAACCGGCATGTCGTAGAACCTTCAAAGTTCTATTATAACATGCGTCAAGTTCTTGAAAGGAGCCTCTTGAGGCGCATTTAAAATCCTTTCACGACACTGTTTCGAAAGAAACTAGTGACACGACAAGAGAGTCTAATGGTGGCACTTCAGATCGCTATTCCTGTTCGCGTATTCGTCTTATTTTCCCAAATTTGACGATGTGAAGTGACTTTATTCGCATAAAGCCTATTTTTACGAACAAGGCGAATACGCAAATACACGAATACCGCTATTCTCGAAGATGTGTGGACGGTGTGTTCGAGTTATTCGGACTTCTACACAATAAAGCCGAACAAGCAAATAAAAACGTGAATACCGAATAGCGATGTGACGTGCCACCATAATATTGTCAAAGTCAAAAGGTATTTATTCAATAAAATCACAAGGATCACTCTGAAACGTGTTGAAACTAGGTGAATTTAGGTTCTCTCGAGTACTCTCGTGGTATACTCGTCTTTTGTGCTGGCTCGTGGTATGCTCATCTCTTGTGCAGGGCTTTGGGACACAAAGGGACAGATCATCAGTAGATCAGCCATAGACTGTTTTGGAGCTCAGCCGATCGCAGCCATCATTCAAGACATTTTAAATCTTAGCTAGCAACTCAGACGCTAGAAGTGAAGTTACCCAGCTGATACCTGTAAGCTGTGTGGATACTGTTGCTACAAGTATAATGCATGGAAGTTTATCTTTTGGAACCAAGACGTGGTTGAAGCTCAATATTTTTGGAGTGTCTAGCGTGGATATTAAATTCCTTGGAACTAAATTCGTTTTGATACAGTTTATATTATGTTACGGTACTAACCTACATTATGTTTAAGTTACATCATCATCAGCCTGAAGAAGTTTACTTCTTCTTGTTGTGTCACTAGTTTCTTTTGAAACAGTGTGGTGAAAGGATTTTAAATGCTCCTCAAGAGACTCCTTTCGAGCACTTGACACATGGGACTTTAGGTATTATAACATGCCGGTTTCCTCACGATGTTTTCCTTCACCGTTTGAGAAGTTTACTAGCTGTCACCAATCCTAATAAAAGTATACGAGCCAAAGTAAGTCGCTAGCTTATGTGAGCTTCGTATAAGCTAGCGGCCAACTCTGGTGACGAAGCTATTATACCTTAAGGCCTCGGTCATGGCTTAACGACGTCTTAAGCCGGACCGACAGCTTAACGCGTCAAAAACACGGAAGCTTATTAGAATAGGGAATTATTAGAATAAGATATAGTAAACATTAGAACTTAGATTAGTATAATCTCAATATAATTATCATAGAACTTGAGATTATTAAAGGTAATCTCAATTCACATCTTGGAAATTGTCATGAATATAACAATTTATATAAACATCTGAGGGCCGGTTTCACCATGCTCTGTTAGATTAACAAAGGATTAAACGGCCGTTAAAAATGTCAAAATGTACGCGTTTGACATCTAAGGTCAGATTTAACGGCCTGTTAATCCTTGATTAGTAACTAACAGAGCATGGTGAAACTGGGCCTAAATCTGTGTATTTCATGTGTTACATCAGTTTAATTGAATATTTTTTTAGAAAAAGAAAATATTAAATTGTGTGATAATTTATACAGCTAAAATAAGATATAAGAAATTATCATGATTGTTTCAGATAGGTACGTAAATTATTACTTAATTCTCATTATTACATAAGTTTACTATACCCTATTCCAGGGGTTCCCAAACTTATTTTGTCTACCCACTTTGAGAATAAACAATTTTTTTGCGCCTTAATTTTTTCACCTACTTAAAAACCACTATAACTTCAAATTAAATTAATTATTGTGAGCTATATTAGCGGAGATTAAACATTCATTCTAAGTTAACTTGAGACCTGAGTCGTAGCACACAACGGCGCTCAGATCTCAAGTTAATTCCCCCCATTTTTTTTCTGGGTCTCTTGCCGCCCCCCTTTAGGCCTGCAGCGCCCACAAAGGGGCGTTATCGCCCACTTTGGGAAAGGCTGCCTATTCTAATACGCTCAGATATAAATGCAACAAACAGTCACCCATCCTAATGGGGTTATGACTTAGTTGATAGGTTAGAAATTAGCAATCAAGTTATACACGCTTCCATAAATCAAATGGTAAAAAAGCCAGAACCAATTACGTCTTAAAACATAAAACAAAATCTTTTATCGCAATGCAATATTGACTTCGATTCATAAAACCAATAAAATCACCATTTCTTCCTATTTTTCGCCAAATAGAAAACGTTGAGCGAGACTGCGAGACAGTAAATAGCTCTCAAATACGATCGGAACATGCCATGTGCCCTGACAAATCTCAATTCAACTTGTTTCGTCCAATATTTCTGAAGACTTTCATGTTGACGATTGTTAGGGTTTGTGTGTCTATGGTTACAGAAAAGGCTTGGTTTGGTTGGATTATCACTAAGTTATTTAAGTACTAAGTAATTTAAGAGTAGTAGAGCTCTTTGTGAAGGGTTCGTCCGGCTGTACTACCATCTCGCCTTTTTCTGCCGCCAAGCAGCGTTGCTGTGTTTCGGTTTGAAGAGTGTGGTTGTCGGTGTAATTACAGGCACATGAGGCTTAACATCTGTTTGCCTCAAGCTGATGGACGCAGGGCAGTGCATCGTAGGGCACGTTCCTATGGTTGGTGTTGGTTACCACTTAACATCAGGTGGGCCATCTGTTTGTTCCATCAGCTAGTTGTATTAAAAAAAAAGTTAAGATATAAGTAAAAAGTTAGAAGAGTTAAGTTAAAAAGATATAAGAGGGAAGCAGTGGACGAATGCTCTTATGAACCTTCGGTACTGTTCTCGTAAACTCCACCTACCACGTTTTTTTTAATTTGGCTTTAAATCACTGAGTCGTCACGGCATTTTTTTGGATGACGGACCGTCCTTATTTTGTAAACTTATTGATTGAACACGCAGATGGCCACCTGATAATAAGTTGTAACCAATGAACGTTCCTTACTATCCCTGTGTCCATAAACTAGAGGCATACAAATGTTAAACCTCATGTGCCTGTAATTTCACCGGTAACTACACCTTTCAAACTGAAACACAGCAACGCTGTTTGGGGTAGAGATAGACATGTACTTCCCCGGATGAGCCACACACAAAGAGCTCTACTATTAACGCTCTGCGCTCGCCAGTTAGTCCTATTCCAAGTAGCTATACTAGTTTTTTTTTAAACAACTAGCTGATGGAACAAGCAGATGGCCCACCTGATGTTAAGTGGTAACCATCACCTTTAACAAAGCATTGCCTCGTAAGTTACGCACTAAAGGAACATGCCCTACGATGCACTGCCCTGCGTCCATCAACTTGAGGCATACAGATGTTTTTTATTTTTTTATACAACTAGCTGATGGAACAGGCAGATGGCCCACCTGATGTTAAGTGGTAACCATCACCTATAACAAAGCATTGCCTCGTAAGTCACGCACGATGGGAACGTGCCCTACGATGCACTGCCCTGCGTCCATCAACTTGAGGCATACAGATGTTCAGCCCCATGTGCCTGTAATTACACTGGCAACCACACTCTTCAAACCGAAAAACAGCAACGCTGCTTGACTACTTCCCCGGACGAGTCCTTCACAAAGAGCTCTACTACTCTCTCTAGTTTTCGTACTTAAGCAAACTTTTTAGTAGATAAACTTGTTTGGATCATAATAATATTTTTGCTGAACTGTGTGCAATTTGATTGCTTACAACATGGTTGATTGCGATTTTTCATATAATAAGTTCAGTTATTTAATATCTTTCAAAACGTTAAAATGTGCGAGCGAGAGGTACTATCGCCTTAACCAAATCGATGGATCTTGAATCGGGGGCTGATCATCCATCTTACATTCAATAACAGAGCCGTATTGCTGTCCTTGTAAGAACAGAACAATTAGATATTCATCCATCTTCTGGCTACAAACATACTGTCAGTATAATTGGTGGTCAGCCCATACTTTGACGTAGCCATACGAGTTTTGTGATTATACTGTGACTATTGTCATTAAATGTATGATTTAGTAGCTGAACCACATGTTGGTGTACCCAACCGTAAAAATTAAAACGAAATCAAGTATCTACAAATGTCCAAAAAAAAACATGACACAGTTGAGCTATCTGAAGACGTTTGCAAGCGATTTAAAGATAGCTTATTTAATCCAAAACTATACCAATCTGTATCGGAAAAACGCTGCATGGCACTTTTTAAACTAAATGACCGATCTCTTTTTAAATTTGCTGAAGCCAGATGACATAAGAATGTATACCTGCCAAGCTGCAGTGTAATTAACGGGCAGGAGCGTAGGCAGTGGCGTAGCTAGGTGGACAAGGGCCCCGGTGCATAGAGAAAGAATCGGGCATAGAGAAATAATTTTGTGAGCAGAGTCAAGGTGTTCTAACTTCGAGAGCTGGCTGACCCTCTCTTTTCAAAGCTTAGGTTAGAGGGCCCCCTGAGCTCCGGGCCCTGGTGCACTGCACCACCTGGCCCTACGATAGCTACGCCACTCGTTACTACATTGCTCGAAGTGAAGATGATATATGACAGTAGCTGAAAGTGATTGAATACAGTCACATAGGACTGAAGTCTTGCGCTTCAGGTGACGAACACACTGTCACTAGGCACTACCAAGCGCTTAATGTACCAGTAGTTAATGTATAGCATAAATTCTAAAGCATTACTTACGATAATAGGTGGTTGCTACCCCTAATGGAGCAATAATTGCTTAACCATCGGGTATCTATTTCGACGTTGATGTATTGGTATTTACATTAATAAATATATAATATCCCAAGTCTGAGATTTGTTTACAATTTAACGTATTTCGTTACGTCAGGCTTTTTTTATGGAGATTTAATGAGCGCCTCTATCGGGTGTGCTGAGAATTCACGAGTCTCCATACAAAAAAGGCCTGAATTTACGAAAAACTAAAAATGGTAAACCAAACTCAGACTTGGGGTACTGCTCCATTTTCTTTCATAGTGTACCTAATCCGAGTTTTGTTTTGGATTTTCTGTATTGCGAGCTGGAGTTTTGTTACACGTTATTCATAATTAACGAGACAGAGTTAACAAACTATTATTTGATTCTGAAGTGGAAACCTATAATTGGCCATACTATTGAATCAAACTGAGTACAAATTGTTTATATATCAAACCCACGGCTTACAGCGCAGAAGGCAGAGCTACTACCAACTGAGCTGTGAAGGCTGTCAAAAAACAAAAAAACTTCAAAGTCTGAACTGTTTAGTCTGATGCGTATCCGTGTGTACAAGTGGTCTGCGGTGTCGGTGTACCTTTCATTCTAATTAACTCGTTCCTCCAATATTTGTCTTGAAGTCTCTTTGTGTAATGAACGATGTTTTTAGTACAGTCAGCGATAACAGTACATAAACAATTTGAGTTATTAAGCTCATTTTCTCCAGACTTAGTAAAGAACTCGTGCGTGACTTACAAGGTAATGCTAATGCTTTGTTATAGGTGATGGTTACCACTTAACTTCAGGTGGGCCATCTGCTTGTTCCATCAGCTGGTTGTATAAAAAAAATGAAATTAAAATTTGCAGATGGTTTGGTTTCAAGATAAAGCTGAAAAGAGCATATTTAAGGAATACCTATTTACAATATTAAAATATTCCTTAAACCTGCCCTGAAGTGTCCCTTTACTTTTGTCGCTGATCGTACTTAATTATCTACTGCAACATTATTTTACATTCTATCATAATTTAAAATCTCTGTTATCTCATACTGCTTTGAATCATAACAACCTTTCTATAAGGTCTAATATTAAATTACTTCTATTATGAGAAATTTAATAAAACAATTTTTTTTCTTTGTTTTCAGGTAAGTTATATGGACAATTCCAGTGTTTTTGATGCAACCCTGTAAGTACTACCTTCTTAAATGACAATGCTGGTCTGAATGTTTTTGTTCGTCACCGTGTGGAAACTACCTACTTATACATAGACGTAGACAGACATTAATTTGCTAAAAAAACACACATACACATACAAAACAATAAAAATAAGGAAATGGCTAAACAGATAAGTATTACATTAGGTATCTAGGCCTGCAGCAGCAAAAGGGTCTCGACTCAGCGTATGCCTCACCACTATTTTAGTAGTTACTTAGTTACCTATGATATTATGAGGTATTCCTCCTCAATAGCTTATTATAATTAACATAATCATCTTCCTACCTATCCTACTTCATAAGGAGTCGGCACAATAGGTTCTTTCTCTCCATCTTCCTCTATCATCCGTCATTTCAATATGCATAATTTTCTTACCCATGTCAAATTTTATACAATCCATCCATCTTTTCTTTGGCCTACCTCTACTTCTATTATCCATCCACATTCATACCTGACACTCCTTTCGTTACATGACATTCTTCCATTCGCATATAATACCCATACTACATCATATTCTCGGTCTGTTGAGGGCGGACAACGAGGCAAAAATGAATTTGTAGCGGCCATTTTGTCGAAAGTAATATCAAAATGGCGACGGTTTATTATGATGGTGATATTTAAAGTAGGCTGGCTTTTTGGGATAGATAGATGCATAGAAATAATTAGGTACTTACATACATCATAAAAAAACAACGAAAGGCGAACTTAATTCTATAAAGCATTATCTTTGTGTATTCGGAAAAAGGAATATTTAAATGGACCTAATTTGTGAAAATGGACTAAATGTTAAAAAATATTTGTACATATCGTAAAATATTATGTGAATACCGTTCTCATTTTTGCACACATAATATAAACAATAAATAATCATATCGAATGATACATATTGTTTGAATGCATTAAAAAAATTGCATTTATCTTTTATGAATGAAATTATGCCTGGGGCAAAATACCGAGCTCCACTGATTGCCAAGTACTGCAGGCATCTGACTACATTGCAAAAAACACATTTAGAAACCAAAGAGTGAGGATGTGGAGAAGGGATGAAGACTTTCTTCCACCCTAATGATTATGCTTAGAATTGTTCGTATCTGCGCCCTACTGTGGCTTACATTATGGTTTGTGTGCACAAATGAATCTTTAAATAAATATATCTATATTTTGACACTTGTACTTCAACTACACCTAAAATAAACTACAACAAAGTACTAAAAAGACCTTAAATAAACCTACCTACGAAAACTTATCGGTCATTATTTTTCTCATGACGTGACCAATGGCTTATTTAATCCCGTAAATTATATCAGGTTTCGTAGCAATTAAATTAAATTTAATGTTTAGCACAAAACCTTAGTTTTTTTATGAAATATGTTTTCCAACACCGCTGTACCGTAGCTGTAGGCAAAACATGCGCTGTAATATTTTTCATCTTTGCTGCAAACATTATGCCGTTCGGTCTCGCTGATGCGCCGGAGATGACGTCACACGTCCGCCAGGTACTAATGAGTGCACATTTAGAACTAAGTTGGCCGCCTGTCTGTCTGTAATGAGCCGTGTTCGCAGATACGGGCAAGCTTGTTGTGAGGGTAGTAAAGTTTACGTACCTAAACAGAAACAGGCAGGTATCTTAGTACCAAGAACCAACTCAATATTGTTTATGGATGACTTTGAGGGATAGTCAGAGGTCTAGGCTGGGTACCGTGGAACTGGCACTTAGATTCACCCAGCTTTAAGACGTTTCAAGGATCACCTTTGTGATTCAATTGAATAAATAGTTTCATCTGGCTTTAAGACGTTCCAAAGTGATCGTTATTGAATTGAAAAAACAACTAGACTTTGACTTTTGACTATTTTTTTTTATACTACTAGTTGATGGAACACGCCGATGGCCCGCCTGATGTAAGTGGTAACCCCAGGCACGGTAGATATCCTCACATACTAAGTACAAACTCCAGATTATTTTAATGATATCTAAGGGGGGGTAGGCAGAGGTACGTCCAAACATTACATTTGAGTGGAGTATTCAGTATAACTTCAGATACAGGTGAAGCAGCCAGTGAAACAGTACAACAATATGGTAAACTCTGTCCCGGCACTAAGCTTTGCTCGTTAATTATTTGTCCCGGTGTAACTTACTGACTATTCGGAATTCTGCGGGCAACTTACTGCTAGTGACGTGCTGAATTTATATTTATACACCAATAGTTTGTAATTATCCGAAAAAATTGCCATTTTTCGGCCGGTTTCTAAAAGCCCAATCTAAACTAATCGGATGTGAAGTCACTTGCTATCTCTACCTTATACGATGTAAGCTGAAATGGCAAGTGACTTGACATCCGATTAGTTTTGATCGAGCTTTCAGAAACCTGCCGTTAGTGTCTGTTACTGATCACATGCAGGTAGCTAAAACATAAGATAATTAACTAAAACAATATCACAAAAAAAGGATACTAGTAACTCATGTTATCCGTATGGGCCTACTATAGACAGCCTTCACAGCTAAGTTTGTACAGCACAACTCGCTTGGTCTTACAGTCTGTGGTCGCCATTCGAGAACCTTTATTCCCCAGCGGTGGTCAGTTGTTACAGGCACATGAGGCTTAACATCTGTATGCCTCAAATTGATAGCAGCGCAGTTCATCATAGGGCACGTTCCTATCGTGCGTGACTTACGAGGCAATGCTTTGTTCTATAACAAAGCATTGCCTATGGTGATGGTTACCACTTAACATCAGTTAGGCCATCTGCTTGTTCCATCAGCTAGTTGTATAAAAAAAAAAGTTCTAGCTTTATGACCTGACACTTCAACGTGCTAATGGACAAAAAATGGGTTATGTGGGTTTGCAAAACGTTAGTGCAATAAATAATTTTCGAATCTAATTTATACTCCAAATGTTAAGTTCGCGACTGGATTCGAACTCACAACCTTAGGCCACCGGTGGCCTATTGGTATAATAACGACTGCAATGGCTTTGTAATTACGCAAAGTGCTTATCTTTAAATGTCCTATTTGCTAAGTGCTGTGGTTTCGGTGAAATTCATTATGCTGATAGGTTTTAGAATAAACTGGTTATAATAAGTTTGCTCGAGCACTGGTGGTTAGTGGTAGCGGCCCCGCCTTCTGACCCTAAGGTCGTGGGTTCGAAACCGGACGTGCACCAATGAGTTCTTCTGTTCAAAAATGTATGT
The DNA here is from genome assembly GCA_932294275.1 of Chloroclysta siterata. Taxonomy (NCBI): domain Eukaryota; kingdom Metazoa; phylum Arthropoda; class Insecta; order Lepidoptera; family Geometridae; genus Chloroclysta; species Chloroclysta siterata. The sequence continues at coordinate 10,229,930 of OW028595.1, forward strand.
GCACAATGCCAGTACTCTCAAACGGTGAAGGAAAACATCTTGAGGAAACCGGCATGTCGTAGGACCTAAAAAGTTCTATAACATGTGTCAAGTGCTCCTAAAGAGCCTCGTGAGGCGCACTTAAAATCCTTTCACCACACTGTTTTGAAAGCAACTAGTGACACGACAAGAGAAATGAATAAGTTAGTGAATTTTGAGGCTTTACAAATATGTATTAGGTATATCAGTTATCGGGTTCCCATTATACAAGCTTCGCAAAGTTTGGGGCTAGATAGTGTTGTGTGGAATGTTCAACAAAATTTATTACGTTTCAAGGCCTTTAGGGACTTGGACATGATTTTCTGACCAACAGTGAAGCACAGAAGCGCTCAGGTGATAATGTAGCACTAGCGGTCACCCATCAAGTCAAGTCAAGTCAAATGGTAATTTATTCAATAAAATCACAAGGATCACTTTGAAAAGTCTTAAAGCTAGGTGACTCTAGGTGCCAGATCCACGCGACCAAAGCCTAGAAGAACAGGCAACAAACTTACGCTTGGTTCCTACCGTTCTTTTCTATGATCCTTTTACAATCCTATGATCCTGTAATATAATATGTTATTGAAGTTTAGTGAGGCGTAGGCATACAGAAAAAGGTAAACATCATCATCCAAGTGAGGACTGTGCTGACGCTAAAAACTTCGTCATTACTTATACATACGAACCTGTTTTTTTGCATAATAATGCCCTTCACAGCTCGGTTGGTGTAGCTCTGCTTCCGCGCTATAGATTTTGGGTTCGATCTCCACCGAGGTAACATATGTGTATTAAATATAACTAGTGGTTCGCCCCGAACTGAGATCTCGTGATGCGACCCGATGAACGCACCAAAACTTTGAGTAGGTGGTAGTCAGAGGCAAGTCCAAACATTATGTTTGGACTTTTTTCTGACTACCGCCTACTAACTTGGTATGTTTACCAAGTTTCAACTCTATTTGCCTATTTATTGAAGAGTTCCGTTGAACAGACCTTGGCTCCATCATCAGACCTGGTCGTTGTCACCATTTTATGGAAACTGAGTACCTCCTTAATTCATTTCAAGAAAAAAAAATAAGAAAAAGCAAAGGAACTGACCGACCAGTAGAAAAACCTTGATTTCAACGAAACTCTTAGAGATGGGAGCTCTTGGATCGCTGGTTATCTTAATTTAACTTTTTTGTTGTATCTCGAAAACCAAGCGTCCAAGAAAAAAAGTAAAAATTGTGTTGGAATGTCCAAACAAAGCCCTTTCATATGACATGTAACTTGATTTTTTTATGTAACTTTTTTTATTTTTTCCCCCTTATAAAACCTCGTATCTTAATAACTGTTCATCCGATTTTACTCATATACTTACCAGTAAATTTCTCAAGTACAAGCTATCGACTTATCAAATTTCATGCAGATCGGATCAACGGTTCGAAAGTTATCGCCAGACAAACATACATACATACATATATACATACATAAAATGCCAAATCGCCCAAGTTAAAACTAGATCTTCGTTCGCTTCGCTCACTCGATCAAAAAACTAGATCTTCGTTCGCTTCGCTCACTCGATCAATTATGGTGTGTTCGAGTTATTCGAACTTCTTTCTACACAATAAAGTCGAATAAAGAGTAAATAAGAACGCAAATATCGAAAAGCGATGTGAAGTGTCACTATAAGAGAAGACAAAATAGGTGTAATATCGTTGCATCATAACTGATCAAGTGAGATTTTGGCGAAACGCAAGCTTATAATTTAAAAAACAAAACCGGCCAAGTGTGAGTCGGACTCGCGCACGAAGTGTTCCGTACCATTATCTATAAAAACGGCAAAAAAATCACGTTTGTTTTATGCGAGCCCCCTTAAATACTTATTTTATTCCGTTTTTTAGTATTTGTTATTATAGCGACAACAGAAATATATCATCTGTGTAAATTTCAACTGTCTAACTATCACGGTTGAGATACAGCCTGGTGACAGACGGACAGATATACACGGCCGGACAGCGGAGTCTTAGTAATAGGATCCCGCTTTACCTTTTGGGTACGGAACCCTATAAAAAAGTCTTTCAATATTTATACAGATATTTTATTTGTGGTTGTTATTAGCAACTCTATCGATCTATTTATCCAAAATGCCTATTATTAGTAGAAAAACCAGGTAAACATGTTAGTTTTCCATCAAAACCCAATCCTCTACCCAAATCACTTGTCGACCCGACGCACCCAAGTGTCGTACGGCCCACCGCGGGATAAATAATAGCACTCCAAAGGGTTAGGCAGGGACTTTGGAACGAGTGCCAAGTCCCACTTGTTTTCGTAAGTACTCGTAGCTACAGCAGAAGAAGCAAGTAGTAATTGAGGCTCGAGTTTATAGTTCCTTTTTTGTTTGCCTATAACAGATGTTTTTAAAAATATTAAAATGTGCGTGCGAAGTTTTAAGAGTAGAAGAGCTCTTTGCGAAGGGCTCGTCCGGGGAAGTACTACCACCATGCCTTTTTCTGCCGCCAAGCAGCGTTGCTGTGTTTCGGTTTGAAGAGTGTGGTTGCCGGTGTAATTACAGGCACATGAGGCCTAACATCTGTATGCCTCAAGTTGATGGACGCAGGGCAGTGCATCGTAGGGCAAGTTCCTATCGTGTGTGATTTGCGAGGCAATACTTTTTTATACGTGATGGTTACCACTTAACATCAGTTGGGCCATCTGCTTGTTCCATCAGCTAGTTGTATAAAAAAAATGTTGTTTGACAGTTGCCAGCCTCTAAAACAGTTCTTCGTTACATTGAAAAATCCTTATCAAAGTCACAGACAAAAGGTATTTATTCAATTGAAACACAAGGATCACATTGAAACATCTGAAAATGCCCACTTATTAAGTTATATCAATAACACGTCAAAGTGACACAAAGGGATCGGATTTTCATAGCCAGCGTAATCATTATTGGCTGAATGATAGATTTTGTTCAGCCTTGACTAAGACATCGAGCAGATCTTTGTACAGCAATTTCCGCAGAATTTTATCAAGATCATCATCCAGTAGATAGCTACCAGTAGATATTTCACCTGACGTCAAGTCACAAGTACTGGAACACATATCCAAGTCCCCAACCGTACTCAAACAAAGTAGGTACGTAGGAGTTAATATCGTTATAGTGGATCACATTAATCTTGTTTTGACGCGTTCGAAAAGGGACGATACATTCTTTTAAGAACCTTAAAGCCTTAAATTCAGTGTGCCATGAAATTGGTATTCGCTTACTAGCGATAAAACATTACGGCCTGAAAATTTCACCTAAAATACCCCGAGATGACTGAAATATCCTGAAAAGGGTAAAGCGGTGTTTTTATTGTGATAAAATAAAGGTATTGGTTATACTTTTTTATTTTGTTTTAATCTTACTTCGAGAAAGTTTCAATGTTTGCGACACTAACAAGCGGGCAACGGCAGTATCGACTCAACAGATCTAGTTAAAACTTTGAATTAACTGTTCGTGCGTGACGTAGAGCGCGAGCGAAGTAACGTGTTACAGCTAGTGCAAAATAAGTCCATCGCAATTTAACAGTTGTAAAATAAAGGATGCTGTAACATTGAGCATGTGTTTTCTAAAGATTAGGCCTACCAGCTAAACTTTAGAAATTTGAAATTTGTTAAATTGTTCCAGAATAAATAATTTGTATAAACTAGACACTGCATCAAGACCCCGCGAGTACGATCCTAGACAATGATAGACCGCGTTAGGGAGAGAGAATGAATCAACAGAAGAACTCATTGGTGCACGACCGTTTTTGAACCCACGTCCTTAGGGGGCAGGGAAGGCGGGGCAGCTACCACAAGACCACCAGGGCTCTAATACAAACCACTGATGATCATATTTTTGTCGCTGACCGTATCTACCAACGAGTGTTGTGTGGCCAGTGGCATGGACTAAAACTTGCTTCTGATGCTGTATAAATCAACTATAGTCGCGTTAAACTCCCGCTCATCTTAACACACGCTCAAACAAAAGGATCGTCCGTTCTCCTAAGTGCGAGAGAGAGAGAGAGCAATATTGCTGTCTCGTTCCGATAACTTATGACCGAGCCTGCAGCGAGAGTTTAACGCGACTATAGCTTTTTCAAGCGTTTACAAGCACTGCATAACCTACTATCTTTCCCCATAAAAACCATAAAAGTGTTTACAAACTCGTCAGTTTTTGTAAAATACAGAAAAACATTTCCCTGAAATATTTTCTATTCGCGGAAACTTGACAGTATTTTCCTGGTTTTTCGGAGTTTTACCTGTTATCAACGTTCAAGCAATATACAGAAATAAGTGGGGCAAGTGCGAGTAACATTCATAAAAGGGTTTCACAAATACACACCATGGTAACCATCACATCACAAAGCATTGCTTAGCAAGTGACGCACGATAGGAACGTGCCCTACGATGCATTGCCTTGCGACCATCAACCTTAATATACAGATAATTTCACCGCTTCTGCTTGGCGGCCGAAATAGGCATGGTGGCAGTACTTCCCCGCACGAGCCCTGCTGTCCGCGGGTGCTGTCTTATGAATTTGATTGCATTTAACTGTTTCTGTTAAGCCTACGCCTCGCTAAATTCGATTGGCACCACACTAAGCTTCAATATTGTTTTATATTGTAACAAGGATCATACAAAAGAACGGTAGGAACCAAGCCGTACGTTTGTTGCCTGTTCTTCTAGGCCTTGGTCGCGTGGAACTGGCACCTAGATTCACCTAGCTTTAAGTAGCTTCGAATTCATGTTTATGATCCTTGTGATTTTATTGAATAAATACCTTTTGACTTTGAGCTCAACGCAAACACACACAAAGAGCTCTACTACCCTTAAAACTACCTATCTGCCGTCTGTTTTTTCTGATCACTACAATTTGGGTCTCTTTAAGGCAAGAGTGAATAGCTTCATCTTCGGCTTCATCGTCGCTTACCTTTTGGTAAGATTGTAGCCAAAAGAGTCTATAAAATTAAAAATAAAAATAAAATTGGTGGACATTCCACACAGCACTATCTCGCCCCAAACTAAGCCAAAGCTTGGGATATGGGCACCAGATAGCTAGATTTTTATTTTTTTACAATACAATTTTTTTTTCAAATCATAGTAGGTATTAATGTGTTAACGTAAGTAAAAACATACAAAATAACTTGCGTAAAAAAAATTGGTGTGGATGGCACCAAATAATTACACGTTTTCCACGAAGATCAAACGGCTATTATCGGTGATATTTTAAGAAAACCTTTGTCGTTTTATTTCTCCGAAACCAGGCGAAATTGATCATTACCTCTAGAATGCGCGGTCGTAATACCGTGAGCTTTGATGGTAGAATATACCAAAAACATTAAGGCATACATATATATTTATATTAAAATAAGCCTTTTTCTTAAAATATCACCGGTAAATAGCGTATACAGTGCGGAACCTCTTTGAAGCGCACTTAAAATCCTTTCACCACACTGTTTCGAAAGAAACTAGTGATACGACAAAGAGAACAAGCGTAGGTATATGTACATACATTATACGTGCCTATATAGCCTTTTTGTTTGTACGTCCATGCTTTTGGTTGTACTTCTTTTTACTAACTACTTGCTGAACAAGCATATGGCCTACCATCACCTAGCAATTGCCAAAGCAAAGCAAGTAACGCACGATAGGCACGTGTCCTATGATCCACTGCCCTGTATAACTGCATTCATTTTCTATGGTGGACGAAGTCACAAGTCACTATTCGGGTTCATTTTTCACTTTTCAGCCATCAAAACCCTAAAAGCTTAAAATTGTTGAAAAGTAGTAAAAGCGGTAATTCCCCTGCTCCACATGCGCGGTCACGTTTCCACACTCAGCGGAGCCGTGTTTAATGCACGTATCTTTTGAGAAGTAAAAACACCTTTTTGCATGAATTTGCGAGTTTTTCGCGCTTTTGTGGAGTACGGGAGCTTTCTAAGCTTTTATTGGGTCGATTTATGAATGGAAGCTCTTGGAACCTTTTATTACAAATAATAAATTCGACTAATAATCGCAGCGACATCTATTACCTACCCAAATAATTCTTGCAAACATTTGCACCCGTTTAATATTTTATGAAACAAATTTTTGAATGTGTTGAATATAAATATATTGGTGGACATTCCATACAGCATTACCTCGCCTATGTACTATGGGAATCAGATAGCCGATATAATACTTATATACTTGTGTAAATTCGTACTTATAATATTGTAGACAGAGAACAAACATGTTCATCGTACAAATGTTCGTTCTCGGTGGGGATCGAAGCCACAGCCTACAGCGCAAAAGACAGAGCTACTAACAACTGAGCTGTGAAGGCTGTCAAAATGTACCTTTGTATTTTTGTTTAGAACCTATTGTGGGTAAAGAGGTGGGCGTTGATATCTGCGACACTGTCTAACGTCTAATTACAGGCACATGAGGCTTAACATCTGTATGCCTAAAGTTGATGGACGCAGGGCAGTACATCGTAGGACACATTCCTTACGTGCGTGACTTACGGGGCAATGCTTTGTTATAGGTGATGGTTACCACTTAACATCAGGTGGGCCATCTGCTTGTTCAATCAGATAGTGGTATAAAAAAAACCACTACTGCAGTAATGATCGGGTTCTCATGTATACTGAATTAAAAAAAGGAATTTGCAAGCCATGTATGATTATTAGCTTAAGGTTCAAAATTGGTATATAAATCTATCCAAACTTTCGAATGTATGAGCAGTAGTGATGATAAGGATAATATTCGTAGTTGTTTCAATATGTGTGTTTGCGTGTGTAGAGAATAAGGTTCACAATAGCACATCAACACAGGTTCATTTCATCAGACAATCTGTTTGCAAGTTGCTACAAGCTATAGCAGTAATCCCAATCGGAGTATCTCCCGTTTTAACTGCAGTTTTATATCTTCTCCCTGCTATTTAGGGGGTGAATGAAGGTAGGGGGAACAAATTGGACTTTTTCAGGGTGATTTGGGGGAATTAACCTTTTAGTGCGAATGTAATCTTAATTAGGGGAGTGTGGGTTTACGAGAATCGGTTATGATTGTGGAGGTAGTACGATGTTGAAAATAAATGTTGGTTGTGTGGAAAGGAGCGGTTGTTATCATTTTATTTAGGAGCATTTCAAAAAGCGATTTTGCTAATGCGTTTCGTCTTAAATGTAATCTTGATAAATCTTGTTAAGAGTCAAGTTGTTGAGTAAATAAAAAAAAATAACACAGTCAAGTCTCGTCAAGTCAAACTTTGTATTTATTTTACTATATGTGAAATACCCTCCTAAAATATTGATTTTCCCCAAAAATATTTTGTAACAAGCTGGTGCTCGCGACTTCGTCTGCGCAGGATTAGTCACACAATATCTTTATAAATTGTAGCCTATGTGTTATTCTGATGTATAAGCTATATTATTGTAAAGTTTCATTAAAATCCATCCATCCATCCATCCTTACTTACAAACTTTTGCGTTTATAATATTAGTAGGATATTAGTTTAAGTACCTCAGATATTAGAAAACACTGCTACTACACAAGGATTTTAGGACAAATTTTTATTTCTAGCTCATAACGAAATTATTTATTATGCTAGGTGGCATGTGGCTCTAATGGAACCGGCACAAATCTGAAAACAGTAAAACGAGCATCACTGCCCATATTTGTTTTGTTACTGTAACTCAACTAAGTCAGAGAGTCGGCAGACAGAAGAACAGTGCAGCAATCAATAGCAATATCCGCACTTCAGATAGCAATAAAAGGGCCCCGTTCTCCCCGTTCTCCCCTAAAGCCTTTCAATTCTTAAAAAGATGAGACCGCCATATCACAGCCATTTTTTGCACTTGTTAATAGGACAGGCAGATGGCCCACCTGATGTTTAGTGGTAATCATTATTTATCTATAACGAGCGAGAAAGGAACGTGCCATACGGTGGACAGCTCTGCGTACATCAACTTGAGGCATACATTACCTTTACCATCACCAATTGTATTAAGAAGAACATGCCCCATGTGGCATGGCATTGCATAAGGCAGTGCATCATAGGCCACGTTCATATTGTACGAGACTTGCGAGGTAATGCATTTACGAGGTAATGCTTTGTTATAGGTGATGGTTACCACTTAACATCAGCTGGGTCATATACTTGTTCCATCATCAAGTAGCTTTAAAATGATATACCTATAAGATTTTATGATGTATCCATGTCTGCCTGTCTGTCTGGCTATATATCTATATATCTCCCGCCCGGCCAACAACGGCTACCAACACTTCGAGAACCCGTGTTAACAAGAAACATCGTCCGCCATTCGAGACAAATCGAGATCTTTGAGATCCGCCAAATGATTGGCCGTGACTTATTGTCAGAGACACACAGCTTATAAGACCACGCAGAAAGCTATGCAACAATCCCAGCCAGTTGGTTGGGATTGTTGCCCAGCCAGTGCTTAGGTATGTGTGCGAGAACCTCCAATATTTGCCAGCCCTCACATCTCAGTTGGTAGTAGATCTGCCTTCTGCGCTGTACGCCGTGGGTTCGATCCACCGAGAACAAACATTAGTGTGATGCATATTTGATCTCTGTCTAGGTTTTTTATATATTAGAAGTATACAAAAAAGTATTATATCAGCTATCTGGTTCAAATATTACAAGCTTTCCTTAGTTAGGAGCTAGATAGTGGGCAGGACAGTACATCGTAGGGCACGTTCCTATCGTGCGTGACTTACGAGGCAATGCTTTGTTAAAATGGTTACCACTTAAGATCAGGTGGGCCATCTGCTTGTTCCATCAGCTAGTTGTATAAAAAAAAAGGTTGCACACCGATCTTCGTGTCTGTATGTCCCACACGTTTTAGCCCTAACACTTTCAGTGGTCCATTTGTTTACTGAAACACCTGGGCTGCTCTTATTAATCATCTGTCAAACCCCCTTGGCGCCATTAATTATCCTGACGGGTTATTACCTTAAGTGTCACTTTGTCATTGACGGTTAAGCTACGACCGGAACGACGCGGATAAAACGGACGTAACGGGTTAGCGGCAGAGTGAATGTTTCAGCAAAATTTTCATTTGTGTTTTAAAATATTTTAATTTTAAATCGTGGTGCCAGGTGTTGTTTTGTTTAACGTACCTTTTCCACCACACTATAGCTTCATTATTATAATATATTGTAACAGGGATAATACAAAAGAACGGTAGGAACAAAGCCGTAAGTTTGTTGCCTGTTCTTCAAGAAAGCCTAGAAGAAGAGGCAACAAGAGAAGCGTGACCAAGCGGTCGCGTGGAACTGGCATCTAGATTAGCTTTAAGACGTTTCAAAGTGATCCTTGTGATTCAATTCAGTTAAAATAAATACCTTGACAGCCTTCGCAGCTCAGTTGGTAGTATAGCTCTGCCTTCTGCGCCGTAGGCCGTGGGTTCGATCCACACCGAGAACAAACATTTGTGGGATGAACATAGATGTTTGTTCTCTGTCTGGGTGTTATATAGTATTATAAGTATGTATTTACAAAAAAAAAGTATATATGTATTATATCAGGTATCTGGTTACCATATTACAAGCTTTGGCTTAGTTTGGGCTATAAATAGTGCTGTGTGGATAGTCCACCAATATTTATTTATTTATTTATATTTATTTATTTACCTTTAAAATAGTCAAAATCAAAGTTAAAATAAATACCTTTTGACTTTGACTTTGACTATTCAAAACAATACAAAACTGACTGCTGCTGTAACCGTAGCAATGAATATATATAGCTCGACCTTTCAGCTCCTTCAGGTAGAAATAATTTCACATAAGCTTAGCATCACTTATCCAATTTGGGTTGAAATGTGATCTACCACGAAACGCTTAGACGCCTTCCTAATACGTCGGTACTGTGAGCTACAAAGTCAACGTACACGTTAATTACCTATATTACTTGACATACCAAAGGATCTCCAAAAATACCTGGTTAAGGGGCTGACAACCGCGAACAAGATATCCCTTGCACGTATAAATTTTTTGAAAATATAAAATAAGTGAAATTTGAGATGTGGGTTCAAATCCGGTAGTGCACCTATGGATTTTTCTCATCGTCAAAATGTATTTGTGATCGAGTCCCTGGTCCATCGTCGTTTACCATCGCATCGGTAACATTACAGCCAATAATCACAGTCAATAACATGTTTAACAAAAACTCAGAAAATAATATCAACGTGATATCTCAGAAAACTTGTGAATTGAAAAAAAACGATTCCATTCTCGATATTACAATATTTATCATGGATCTCGCAAATAAAAATAAACGTTGTATTTTTATCTCCAAATGGAAATCGAGCTAAACGGAAACGCAGAGTAAAAACAAGAAGAAGTTAGAAAAAAATAACCTAAGAATCTATTATGAAATGCTTCGGCAACATTTATTGAGGTTTTATACAAGGTGTTCCAATATTTGTGCTTAAAACTTTAGTGGGCTAAAGTACCCATCAATATGAATAACTTTTTCTAAGGAATCAATACTGTGAACGCGAAAAAAAACAGCTGTTTCATTCAAAAGCTCAATACCTACCTGGCTAAAATGTAAAGTTATTATTTAGTTATTATAATGTAAAGTTATTCATATTGATGGGTACTTTCGCCCCCTGAATTTTTAAGTACAAGTATTGGAACACCTTGTATATTGAATATTAATTGTGTGCTTGTATACAAATACAATAAAATAGGCAATCAGGCGTTCAACCAACCTGACGACAAGCGGTTACCGTCTGTAACTCCTGAAAATTGCGTATAACTCTAAAGTTTAAAGAATCAATAAACCCCTATTGTAGCGGCCTAAGGAAAATCTGTGTTTCCGAGGACCTTCCTAACTGCATATAAAGTTATTGCACATGCACTTAGGTATAGGTTAACGCGAAGACAAGAGCTAATGTACCTCTCGCTCGACCTTTCGACATGTTGAAAGATATCAAATCACTAAACCCATTTTCCCAAAGTTTTCCTGCTCAAAAGTTTACTAGTTTTTGGTTTTTTGTGCATGCAAACTTTTGAGTAGGAAAACTAGTATCGATTAAAATGATTTACTAAACTGTGTGCAATGTGATTGCACCGAAAATGGTTGATTGCAATTTTTCGAAAATGGGTTTAGTGATTTTGCCATAATTCAAGACAAAATACAATAAAACATGTTCCATTCCGTGTTCACATTGAATCAAAGAACCCTAAACACAAAAATAAAACACTTTCAGGGCAGGCGCTAGTACAAAGAGTGTTATTAAATTGACGATGGAAATAAAAATATTGCAACGAGGACCGTCTCATTACTTATTCCGTTTGGGCGATTTGTTCTCGAGTTCTGTTTTAGGGTTCCGCAAGCGTTCCGTTAAATCAGAATCATAATCATTTACCTACGGCTGGTTTCTGAAAGCTCGATCAAACGTAATCAGATGTCAAATCACTTTCTATTTCAGCTATTACATCAAATATAACAGAGATAGCAAGTCACTTGACATCTGATTAGGTTTAGGATTAAGAGGAGTAGAGCTCTTTGTGAAGGGCTCGTCCGGGGAAGTACTACCACCACGCCTTTTTCTGCCGCCAAGCAGCAACGCTGTGTTTCGGTTTGAAGAGTGTGGTTGCCGGTGTAATAACAGGCACATGAGGCTTAACATATGTATGCCTCAAGTTGATGGACGCAGGGCAGTGCATCGTAGGGCACGTTCTTATTATGCGTGACTTACGAGGCAAGGCTTTGTTATAGGTGATGGCTACCACTTAACATCATTTTGCAGTAGTTTGCATTCCATACGGGTCAGGGTGTACGTATGGCTTACCTGATGTTAAGTGGTGACCATCATCTATGACAAACCATTGACTCGCGAGTCACGCACAATAAGAACGTAAGATGCACTGCCCTGCGTCTATCTACTTGATGCAAACAGATGTTAGTATGCCTACACTCTTCAAACCGAAACACAGCAACGCTGCTTAGCAGCAGATATATAAATGGTGGGATTACTTCCCCGGACGAGCACACACAAAGAGCTCTACTACCCAAAAATAATCCAATATTAGGTTTTACCTACATCACAGCTATTTTACTGTTATAATGTAGTTATTTTAAGCTTATCAATGTCACTTTAGGGGTTTCAACAAAAGACGCGAATCCCTCTTCATAAATATTAAATTTGTACGGAACCTTTTTATTTCACGCACATTTTTATAACCGGCTCCATTCTGAAATTGATATTTTTTATTTAGTTGTTCGCTGAATTAGATTCGCTCGCTTTGTGAATTTATCTTTGGAACTGGCAATTTTTTCAGTGTTTATTAATGTTGGAGGTAGATTGCTTGTGGAAACCTGTCTACTTTTAACCAACGAAGAAGAAGGCGGATGTTTAAGTCGCGTTTGTTTTTAACGCGTATTTTTGTTATTGGAATTTTTTAATGCTATGTATGTGGACAGAAAACATAAACAGCTTTACGACTTTGATACCCAGGCATGGTAGATATCCTCTCAGATCTCAGATTCAATGCTTAGTTATAGGTGATGGTTACCATTTAAAATCAGGTCCATCTGCTTGTTCCATCAAGTTGTATATAAAAAAAAAGATCTCTTAGTACCAACTCATGGTTTTTTGAGAATGCTTGAGGGGGTAGTCAGAAGAGTAAAGTAAAATATATCTACAATCAGATTGCGGACTTTTACGAAGGAAAAATAACAAAATCCAACAGACACCCCAATCGCATTTTGCAATATGCACCCATCAAACAATATTTAAGCTCAATGCACAAATGCAGCTCAGACATGCTGCTATGCTATTACAGCGATGTGTACCTCCCTTTAGCTCCCGTAAGCCTTTAATGGACAGGCCAGACATATTGACATATCTATCTACCAACCCTAGCGTAGATATCACATCATCATCATCACAAGTCCTCTGATATAGGCTTTGGTCGCGAGGAACTGGCGCTATATTCAACTAAGTATAAGTGTTCTCGCACACGGGCCTCCGGCCACAACCACAAAACGCCGCCACTGGCATATTTCCTGTAGTTTTCATACCTTTTATATGGACTCGCCGCACAGGGTTGACGCCGGTAGCCGCCACACGCTACAAATCGTCGCTGCTCGCTTCGTATGAAAACTACAGGAAATATTCCAGTGGCGGCGTTTTGTGGTTGTGGCCGGAGGCCCATGTGCGGGAACACTAAGACGTTTCAAAGTGATCCTTGTGTTAAAACTGAATAAAGACCATTTTGATTTGATAGGCATACAATTCAAGGTAAACAATAAATCTGCCGCCAAGCAGCGTTGCTGTGTTTCGGTTTGAAGAGTGTGGTTGCCGGTGTAATTACAGGCACATGAGGTTTAACATCTGTTAGCCTCAAGTTGATGGACGAAGGGCAGTGCATCGTAGGGCACGTTCCTATCGTGCGTGATTTACGAGGCAATGCTTTGTTGTAGGTGATAGTTACCACTTAACATAACCACGTAACACATTGTTTCATAAGCTAGTAGTATAAAAAAAAAAAAGTTATCACGCTTGTAAAAAGTGTCGAATGGAATCTTTTATATAATTTTCGATGGAAAATTTTCGACCTCTTGTCGTAGTTAGAAATGGAATAGCTAGAAGGGAATGGCAATAAATTTTCAATAGATATGTTCAAAGCCTCAAAATCTGTCTCTATAGAGCAATGAGGCAGGTGCGACCCGCGAATTGGCCCTATAAATTGCAGACCTCATGATACTCCCCTCGTTTACCAATTTCGCATACATTTAGCAGTTTTGGGGTTCCTTATCCTGCGAAAATCTGCGATACCTTTATTACAGTAGGTTTATAACATTGGTATGATTCTTTACTTTCTGTCTTCTTCTATATTCTTCTGTCTGTCTAAACATTCAGCTGTACCATTTACATTTTTATTTACACAAGGTCCATTTTACAAAATCCGACCTGAAGATAGTACAAACAACAAAAAACTTAAAATTTAAGTCCGGTTCAGCATTTGGGCGTGATTGAGCCACAAACATCCATACATCCAAGATTAAATTGCAAAAATCAAAATCAAAACGGTCTTTATTCAGTACAATCACAAGGACACACTTGAAACGTCTTATATACTAGGTGAATCTATCGCCAGTTCCTCGCGACCAAAGCGCTGAGCACTAGATCGTACAAAATATCATGTTATAGACCTAGAACCTTTAACGCCTGGCCACCCTCACTCTTGTCCGTTTTTAGGGTTCCGTACCCAAAGGGTAAAACGGTAGACCTAGAACCTTTAACGCCTGGCCACCCTCACTCTTGTCCGTTTTTAGGGTTCCGTACCCAAAGGGTAAAACGGGACCCTATTACTAAGACTCTGCTGTACGTCCGTCTATCTGTCCGTATGTCACCAGGCTCAAGGCTGTATCTTGTAATTGAAATTTCACAGATGATGTATTTCTGTTCCGGCTATAACAACAAATACTAAAAAACAGAATAAAATATATATTTAAGGGGGCTCCCATACAACAATCGTGATTTTTTTGCCTTTTCTATAGATATTGGTACGGAACCATTCGTGCGCGAGTCCGACTCGCACTTGGCCTGTTTTTTCCCTCTAAGAGATCGCAGAAAAATACCCGACATTGTGTATTTTCCTTAAATTAAGGTAATGCCCCCTCCCATGATCCAATTTGAATTACGACTACAGGGAATTAGGTATTTTTGAATTATGGATAATTTAAATGGAACCCGTAATTAGGGTAGGCAGGTGATCCTGATCGATAATCTTTTAAATATTTATCATCTTTCTACCATTTTTCCTTAGGTACTTTCTTCATCCCTCGTTGAAAATATAAAATGGAATTCGGCCGGCCTGCCGAGATGACTTTCACAATAAGATTGGCCAAAAAAGAATAACCAATACTGTCTTTATTCAGTGAGAAACTATACAAGAATTATTTTAAAACGTCCTAAAATCAAGACACAAACGGACGGGCGAAAATATAAAGCTTTTCGCCCGTACCGTGATGTTTTATAACAGAATATATTTATTTATATTTAAAATTTATGTGCGCAATGCAAGTGCTCTTAAACGTTGAAGGAAAACATCGTTAGGAAACCAGTAAATGTAATACACAGAGAGCACAGGCATTTTAAATGATTAGCACAGTACAACTACCCTGGTACAGTAGTTTTAAGAGTAGTAGAGCTCTTTGTGAAGGGCTCGTCCGGGTAAGTACTACCACCACCCCTTTTTCTGCCGCCAAGCAGCAACGCTGTGTTTCGGTTTGAAGAGTGTGGTTGCCGGTGTAATTACAGGCACATGAGGCTTAACATCTGTATGCCTCAAGTTGATAGACTCAGGGCAGTGCATCGTAGGGCGCGTTCCTATCGTGCGTGACTTTCGAGGTAATAATTTGTTATAGGTGATGGTTACCACTTAACATGCTTGTTCCATCAACCAGTAAGAGAATTTTTTAGTCAAAAAACATTTCAACAGTAAAAAAATATGCGGTTTTTATTCTATTGCTGAAATACTAACCAATCACACGTCTCAATAATCGTTATCAGCCTGAAGAAGGCTAGCGACTGAGGCTTTTCAAATGATTTACTGGATGAAATATGTTGAGTTCTTCTCCAATCACATTTTTGACAGCCTTCACAGCTCAATTGGTAGCAGCTCTGCCTTCTATCGATCCCCACCGAGAACAAACATTTGTGTGATGTACATAGATGTTTGTTCTCTGTTTGGGTATTATTATAATATTATAAGTATGTATTTACAAAAAAAAAGTATATAATGTATTATATCAGCTATCTGGTTCCCATATTAAAGCTTTGCAAAAAGTCAACCAATATTTATTGTATTTATATTAATTACTAGCGGCCTGTCCCAGCTTCGCATGGGTGGTTTTAAATTTTTTGAACATTTTATGATAAACTTAAACCGTGGGTTCGAGCCTCGCGTCTACTTATTTCATACATTTGCACGCGCTTCTCCTTGAGTGAGTGAAATCGCACCCCGCGCGAGACCCGTGGACCCGTTAACATTTTTAATTTCGTCATATCTTTTGAATGGAATGTCCGATTTGAAAAATTTAAGAAGTAATCTATAGGTATTGAAACCGTCTTAATTATGAAATGATTTATTTGGATAAGGATTAATACCAAGGTACAAATAAAGACCCTTTTCTAGCGGAGGCATTTCAATTAATTTTTTATAATAAAAGAACACTTATTGTGACATAACTATAATAGTTAGACATATGCTGTCGCGACATTTTTTGTAGATGACAACGTGTTCTACAAAATCGTAGTACATTATTTTGTTCTATCTTCAATAGTTTTCGCAGCGCACGCGATGTAAGGTTTTTTGTTTTCCACCTTGGGTTACATTATTGAAGTTTTAGTAAAGATCCCTGATTATTTTGAAAATATAATATAGCCTATGTTACTCAGGGATAATGTAGCATTCTAATGGTGAAAGAATTTTTGAAATCGGACCAGTAGTTTTTGAGCCTATTCGTTACATACAAAAATACAAAAATACAAAAATACAAAAATACAAAAATACAAAGTTTACCTCTTTATAATATTAGTGTAGATTTAATAAAAATATGTATCATCGGTGTCATCGGACTGGGGCCGTCACGTAGACTTAACTTTAATCCTTGGTACTACTATTTGAAGCAGAAGTAGGTAACTTTTCATATTAAATTTTATTAATCAAAAGTTATGAAGCTAATAACCGAATCACGATCATTAATTCCATTAGCCTACTTATTCATTTTCAGATTTCTATAAATATTAAATTACCAAAATCCATTTCGTTTACGACAGAAATCAAAACTCTAAATGAGGTTGTAAAAGTTACATAAATCGTCGGTACTGGGAGACCCTTCGACTGGCGCGCCTCTATACTTTCTAATGATTGCAGTACCGCTATATGGCGGCCGTCTTCCGCCTTTGCATGCTGGGTTATCTCAATAACTACGAGTAGTTTACTTATATAATGTGCACGCAAAATATAAATAATAATAACAAATAATAATATGACGAATCATGCGCCATCAGGCGGTGCAGACATGACGGAAATCAACCGATAATTCAGGATTAAACTCAAATGAACAGAATCTAAGTCCAGCACTTTTATTATTTCTCTTCCATGACAACCACCGTTTAAAAAAAACTAATAATAAAACTCTGCCCACTCAGTATTGACTTCACCCAAGTGGCACTTCACTTCACAATGGCACTTGACGTTTCCATACTGATTCGACAGCCAATAGATGGCGCTTATCTAAAATATGAAGAACAATATTGCACGCATTGACAACGCTCCGACATTTATATAGTTTTGCTTTTGTTTTTCGTTATTATTCTTTTTGTTGTTATAGGTGACTTCCCAAGTGTACATTTTTCTTGGAAACCCTGACTTTCGTAAGTTATTTTGAGAGCAACCAACTGTAATAAACTTGTAGCTCCAGAAAACCAGCGCTGTATGGGCTTTCGAGCTATCAGCAAATGCTAAGTGGTGGCCTTTTTTATTATCACATAAGTTGTAATAGTTCCTTTGTTTATACAAAGATCTTAAGATATTAAATAAAGATTTTTGTATGTTTAATTACGCGATTAATCTGCTAATATGATTTTAATGGTTCTTTTTTTTTTGGTAGGTGGTTCCAGAAGTGGTCCCATATAAATATAAAAAAATTATTTTGCGCTTTTAAAAATAAAAAAAACAAAATAAACAAATAAAAAAAATATAAACAGAGATGACAGTATCGTTCGTTGTTCCTTTCAGCAAAATTTTTCTCTTTTGTTTTAGTCTATTTTGAGTTTTTTTTTTTATGAAATATAATTCTGTTCTATCACCATTCTATCATTCTTCAAATCTATTATTTATAGGATCGCTTGCACTGAAACGTTCCCTTAACAGGCGCGATCGGAAGCGAAGTGTGACTCCCCTCGTGTGCTTCTGGTCATCGATTTCTGTTTATTCGGCCATAATGTCTGTTGATGAAGGGTTCTATGCCTGATTTGGGATATCACGAAACATATATTATCAATAATACAGTAGGTATGTACTTACATAATTGCATTATTACATTCTTTTTTTGTGTCCACGCACCCACCTCTCATTTCAATTTTCTCTATCATTTTTTTTATCTCTATCAAGGTTTGCTGGAAGAGAACTCTTTTTAGAGTTAAGATTGCCTTTGTACATGTTTTATATTTTAGTTTACTAAATGTTATTACTATGTACAAGAAATAATAATAATTTATTTTTTGATAGCCTTCACAGCTCAGTTGGTAGTAGCTCTGCCTTCTTTGCGTAGGCCGTGGGTTCGATCTCCACCGAGAACAACCATTTGTGTGATGAACATAGATGTTTGTTCTCTGTCTGGCTGTTATATAATATTATAAGTATGTATTTACAAAAAAAAAGTATATAAGTAGTATATTAGCTATCTGGTTTACGTACCACAAGCTTTGGCTTAGTTTGGGGCGAGATAGTGCTGTGTGGAATGTCCACCAACATTTATTTATTTAATTTCATGATGATTTGATCACAACAAGCCGGGGATGAACACAGCGATTTTTTTAAGACCGGATGGGCACTTAATTTCGAACTTACCATGCCTATTTCTGCCGCCAAGCAGCGTTGCTGTGTTTTGGTTTCAAGGGTAAGATCGGTGAAATCACAGTCATATGAGGCTTAACACCATGTCATGCCTCAAGTTGATGGATGCAGGGCATCGTAGAACACGTTCCTGCTATGCATGACCTTTGAGGCAATCCTTTGTTTTAGGGGATGGGTACAACTTTACATCAGGTCATCTGCGTGTTGCAGAGGTATTAAAAAAACTTAACAGAACTTGAGCTGCATCAACATAGGTTTTTATAATAGTCCCAATTTGTACAGAACACGTAACTCTAGTTCAGGGATCAGCAATCAAATGTCAACTCCACAACACGCACGGTCGCAAACGAGGGAATTCAATTAACGCGCACAAGCCAACTTGCCTGGGGCGGTACAGCATCAGGACATGGCTTGGAAACAAATATATTAGGTAGTTTTATTCAATTATTCACTAGTGGACCGTCCCCGGCTAGGCATGGTATACCATAAATAAAAAAATTGCTTTAGATCATAAGGTTATTCAATTTACTCTCCGTAAAAGGTTATTGACGCGACTAACTTAAAAGTAAACATCTTGTCAATATAAATTATAATTATATCAACGGAGTGCTCACATGCACATTAGGTGCTAAAACCTTTAAAGCCAAAATTGGTTACTCCAGTCACCTTAAGCAGGAACAATGTCGCCGTAGCCGTAACCGGCATGGACGACATCATTGACATAAATTTCTACAAAGGATATTACTACAACTATTTATTTAAATGATACAATTTAACCAGGTAAACCGGTTTTGAGAGACACGTGCCTGAGATAAATAAAGAAAAACCTGTGATACAGTAGACTGTGGCAAGAGACCATGCAGTTTTAAAAAAGTCAAGTCAGTATTCAGAAATGTTCAAAATTTCTTATATGCAGTAGCCAGACATCGTAACAGACAGACAAACTTCCGCCTTTATGTATTGGTATGGATATCGCTGGCCAACAAACTATGGCTAATTGGGCCTCATACTCATGCCTTGGGCGACAGACAAGTTTTATTTGGAATAGAGCTTGTTTTGTGGGGGAATGGGAGGCAGAAGGTAACAAAATTATTTATATGTTGCCGTTTTTATCAAATTCAGTGAATCGTTAGTGCATTTTTTTTCTTTTTCTTGTCGTGTCACCACTTTCTTTCGAAAAAGTGTGGTGAAAGGGTTTTAAGTGACCCTCAAAGAGGCTCCTATCGAACTCTTGACACATCATGTTTTGTAATTTTTGTTTAGGTTCTACGACTCACGATGTTTTCCTTCACCGTTTGAGAGTACTGGCACTCTACACTTCAAAAATTTGAAAAGAAAACTAATTGGTGCGCGAAGGGTTCAGAACCCATGATCTTAGGATCGGAAGGCAGGGCCGCTACCACTAGACCACCAGTGCTCTCACCACCGTTTTATCATATTCAGTGAATCGGCATTTAGAGCTAATTTCACCATGCTCTGTTAGTTATTAATCAATGAATAACAGGCCGTTAAATCTGACCTCAGATGTCAAACGCGTACATTTTGACATATTTAACGGCCCTTTTATCCTTTTAGCATGGTGAAATCAGCTCTTAGACTGTGCAACATTACCTAATGCGTTTTCGTGTGCACTATTCAGTTTAAAATATCTTCCAGAGGTAACATAGCCATTAGTTACCTTATGGACCAACTACGTGTCTACGTCCGTGCGTTGTAAACTTTAGTCGATAAACAATTAATATGGAGAGCCTTATTTTAAACCGTATTTTAAATTCGTGTGTACTAGCAGTTTCGATTACGTGTGATTTTTGTATTTTTTGCTTCTGTTCAATTTAACGAAGTAATAAAGCCTTCTTAAAAACCGGGATCGAAATAAAACGCACGTAATTGACGGCACCAAATAGAAAGGTTCCGAGAACAATTGCTAGTGACCCATACATTTTGTAAACTTTTTACAAAATGTATGTATGTCACCAGCAATTGTATGGATCCTAATCTTTGCTGTCTCACTGCTGGACAAAGGGGCTCCATTTTTTCCACTCGTCTCGATCTAACTTCATCATCATCATCATCAACCTATGTTAGTCCACTGCTGGACGTAGGCCTCTCCCGCGACGTGCCACTGAGCCCGGTCTTCGGCTCTTTTCATCCAGTGCTTGCCAGCTATATTTCGCAGATAGTCGCTCCACCTCGTCGAAGGGCGTCCTACACCACGCTTACCTAAACGTAGTCTCCACACAAGTATTTGTTTGCTCCAACGATCTAATTTGGTAAACATTAAATTTTCAGCTAACAGAGCTAAGGATAATTACCAAAACAACCATATAAAATGAAATTCATTGTTTATATCACTCGGCATACAGAACAATCCCCCAACCCACTATAATCCCATTGAGACGAGACCAAACGATGTCACTTACAAAGAAAAACAACTAACAGAACAAGGCGAGCTCATTAGGGGGACATTCGGACGCACCCCGATAAAGAGATTAGGAGATCTCAGATAAACCTGGTCATTATCCTGTCAGGTGGGTGAGATAGGATGTTTTATTGGTTATGTATCCTTTTCAGAAAACGTCCCACTCATAAATAATTTTGGAGAGTACTAAATTAAATAGTATAACTTTTTTGCAAAAAAGACCCGTACCACCCGTACACACTGAAAAACATAATATAAATACTTTTGGCACCACAAAACAACGTCATTTGTGTAGGTATATCTTTTATGTGATTGTTAGTTTTTTTCAAAAAGAGACCTCTACTACTACTTCTAAAAGAATCATCAAAATGAATTCATAATTGGCGAAGTAAACATACAGAAAAAACATACAGTCGAATTGAGTACCTCCTTTTTTTTAATATACACGGTCGCGAAATGTTTTATTTGTGAAATGTCCCGGTCGCAAAAAGTTCCGCAAATTTTCCGTTCGTGAAATTTTCTCACGGAAATCGTGTCTTTTCCCGTTTGTGAAATATCCCTTACGCAAACCGTTCCATTCCAAAAAAATCCCGTACGTATATTCTGAGTTTTGACTTAGGTAGTAAGTATTCGATAATTAGGATTTCGTTTTCCAGCGGGTCTTGTATGAAGATGCGATAAGCGCCTTCATCCGGACGTGATTACAAACATTAGTTCTTCTTCTTTTTTTCTCCGTTTATGGCTCCTGTCCGTCATTCGACAGACAACCTTGCCAGTGTCAAGTGAATTGTATTAAATACTTTATAGTCAAGTCAGTCCATAGTCAAGTCGGCCGTCATTTGTTTTGAAGAAAATGGTGGCGGTTTTGTTCAAAACATTCGAAGCATTTTCGGTCAAATTAGGATATAACATAATAAACTTTCATTCCAAATGCTTACACTTTGTGCTACCTCAAGTAATGTTGGTTATAATGCCACCGAAATTACACAACACAACTCAATATAACAATAGAAAAAAAAATGTAAAAGCTAGGTATGTTGCTTCCCAAAATGTCAGAATGTTACGAGTCAGTCTTTTGTGAGAAGTCCCGATCGCGAAATGTGTCGTTAGTTCGCTCGTAACGGCCATAATTTTTATGTTACCCTCAAGTTGCATATTACCTGACATTTACTTTTTTGTTGTGTTATTCCGTAAAAAAAATCACGTGGAGTGTCACTTAGTGAATCCGTGCTCGCTTTGATCACGAGCTTCGCCTCACGTTGGCATTTTTACCGCAACACTCACGCGGGTGGCGCTAGTGATGGGTTATAAATGTTATACTGTATTATAATATGTATGCGGTCACTTGGGCAAATTTTGTTAACAGAATAGCGCTTCTGAGCGGTACCTAACTAACTTTTCTAAGCTCACAATGCCGAGGTGAAATAAAGTTTTAAAAGACTCACGGCCCGTTTCTGAAACCCTATCAAAACTTATCGCATGTCAAGTCACTTGCTATCTCTATCTAATTCGATGTAATAGCTGAAATGGCGATTCGTTTTGATCGAACTTTCAGAAACCGACCGTTATTTGCTATAAAAATAAACCGGAAAGATTAAGAAAATGGAGCATTAAAATACTTTATTATTCCGGCCGCCAACAAGCGGCAGAATTAGAATCACAATTTGCATTGATTTAGAAGTTTTTAATTAAATATCCTTACAATTAACGAGATGATTTAAGACCCTCTTGTTTTGTTAAATACTTCCACGACTTTGAGCGAGGCTTAAATTTTTCATATTTTTAGACGAAAACCTTCTTTTTTTTTTAAAAAGATTTTTATCATTTCTTTGAAACAGCCTTACTAATAAATATAAGTTGACATTCCACAGCACTATATTGTCATTAATTTTGATATAATAATGCACACTTTTTACACTTATATACTTACTAAATACAACACTACTATCACAAAGGATCATACAAAAAAAGCTAGGAACCAAGCCGTTAGTTTCTTGCCCGTTCTTCTAGGCTTTGGTCGCGAGGAACTGGCGATAGATTCACCTAGTATATAAGACGTTTCAAAGTGATTGTACTGAATAAAGACCGTTTTGATTTTGATTTTGATTTGACAGCACTATCTAACCCCAAACTAAGCAAAGCTCTGTACCATTTGATGCATATAATCATTGAGTTTTATAATAAAACTTTTGATCTACCCATCTATTGTGTTTTTTATTGTAACTATTCCAAAGTACATAAAGTTTTTTTTTCATTGCCACTAAAATATTCTTTTTTTTCCAGGTAAATCAACAAAACACATTCTGACACGGAGTACTGTCGTTTTTATCACTGAAAGTACATAGGTAAGTTCGAACTACTTTAAAAAAAAATTAAACAAATTTACCCTAAACTAAAAAACATTTCACTCCTAAAAAAACTCTACATTTCATTCTACTTTTCATAAATCATAACAACACCGTCCTTCCTCCACGCTTAGCTAGGGGATATCTCGGCCATTGGCCATCATGCAATCTTATCTCGCCTTCATCTGCTCGGCGAAAGCACGACGTAGAAAGCTTAGGGCACTGGGTCTAGGTTACAGGAGTTAGCGAGGATCATAACTTTTGGTAAACCCTTTTTTATTATTGAATAGAAGCTTAGGGCATAGAAGTTAGCGAGGATCATAATTTTAACTAACCCTTTTTTTATTATTGTATACTGTCCTTCGGCTACAATCTCACTTGATGGTCAGCGACGATGAAGCGAACGATGGAGCAGAACGGTCAAAGACACCTATTCATTTATGCCTTGAATAAACCCAAATTGTAGTGATTAGGAAAAACAGACGACGGTAACGAGTTCCGCTCCATAATGATTCGCATAATAATAGTCAAAACAAAACGCTAAGTGCGAATGATGGGCGGTATTGAGAGTGTAGATCTGGGTGCCATTGACCTAATACTGGGATAGGTTAAATGTATACATCGCTACAGCATATAGCTTGTTCAATCCCCCAAAGTTATGCTCCCACCGAGACGTCTCAGGCAGCACTGACGGACAATAGGAGACAGAGGGACGAGGTCCATTGTGGTCGTGGAAAACTTAGCAGGGAAGGACATACGGGCCAAGATCTTGCCCCGAAATTTGTGATCTCAAGATAGCGAATGGAGTGGAAATGGAATCCGCTCTCTGATCTGAGGGTCTTGTAAAAGTGGTGTGTTGATAAAGTTGTGCTGTTATAAGACTGGTTCTTGCTAATAAAAGATAAAATATATTTATTATGTATACAAACATTTATATATGCATACAGATCAAGCTACACAATGCCTTAGAAAATTACGCTTACTACATGGACATAAAAGCGAGTGTATAGCCTGATGCGTATCAATGTGTCCTATCTTAAGTGCAAATAAGTCAGACTAATATGGTCATATTTTCGAATGCTGCCTAAAACACAGTTGGAAAGTAACCAAATCAAAATCAGCATTATTATCAGCATCACTTCACCAACTTCTTCCACCGCTAAATATAAGACTGTTTCTAGAAACTTCCCTACATATGCTGCGCTTTCCTCAATCGCTTATCTCATCTTTCTACTGCCCGCTTCTTGAAGATGACAGATATCTACCGAGTTGCGTAATACAATCTCTATAAACACAATTTAGTGGGACAATTTCCTTCTACCCCAATTAATGATTACGGTGTATGTTCCAAGGTTAGTTGAGCTCTCTCTTTGCTTGTCAGCCATGTTTGAATACAAAACTTTTTTTTCAGCATTTTCACCGTTTCAAGCGAAACAAATAAAACACCCTATGTTTTCACAATCAGGCTTTACTCGAGAGCAACCTGCTGCGAATTTTGATAGCAGAGAGGGTGCAAAATTGCATTTAGTGGCACCCCGTAGCGGCCGGCGGTGTTTTGTCCGAAAATGTCACAGCTTCGGGTCATGGGGCTTAGATTTAGGCACAGTCTCGCTGTAGACTGGATGCGTATTTGGCACTTGGTTCAAGGGTTCAAATAGTTTTGTAAACTATTTATGCAGAACAGTGGAATGCCAGCGATTTTTTATTCAAAGTTCAAAGGCTTTTAGAAACGTCTCAGATGCCAGTTCCATGCGACCTTTATTCACATATTTTTGCAAAAGTAAATTGCACTTGAAATTACTTTCTTATCAAAATCATGTAGAAGAAGGATTTATCCATAGTAGAAAAGCCTTTGCAATATATAATGGTTCGGCTTTGCTTGAAAAAATAGCTCCACAGGCACGTAATAACTAAAATTGAGAAGATTAGAGAAAAATTACTAGCAACTGAGGGCCTCGTGTGATTTTATTCATCCCAATTCCCATCGCTTCAGTTACAATTCTTATCAGCTCAAGTATTATCCAGCATTAGATTACCCCCAGTGCTTCCTATCAATAAATGCAAAACAGCAAAGGCAGAGAAGCGGATAGTGAGGCAATCAGGCGGCTCCCGGAGGACGATGGATGTTCCGTAATGAGGAACCAGCGAAGGAAAACCGAGACGTGTCTCTGTAGACCATCAACTATCATTGATTACCTGCTCTCAAGCTGAAATAAATTTCATAAGAATTTGTGGTTCTTCTTGTCACTAATAATATATTGTATGTATGCATTAGCTATTAGCTCATACAAAAGAACGGTAGGAACCAAGCCGTAGTAGTAAGTTTGTTGCCTGTTCTTCTAAGCTTTGGTCGCGTGGAACTGGCACCTAGAGTCACCTAGCTTTAAGACGTTTCAAAGTAATCCTTGTGATTTTATTGAATAGATACCTTTCATGTGGGGTTACAGTAGGTTTTTCTTTCCACTTTCCTCTATCATCCGTCATCGATGTGGTCACTCCTTGCTTACCCTTTTTACCTTCTTGTGGTATTATTCAGGTAAAATTAGGGTAACAAAATTTGCTTTTCCCTGCGATTTCACTGATGGTACACTACACACGGATACAAATCAAGCTACACAAAGCCCAAAATGACGTTTACTACAAGAACATAAACGCAGTGTACATAGCATGATGCGTATCCGGGTGTACCTAAATAAAAAGGTCACAAATGATGATGATGTACCTATATATATTTTAAGTTTCATTCCTATGAGTGCAGCAGAGTAGTAACATTTAATTTATTCATGCTAAAAACAAATACAAGAATGGACATGAAAAGTAACATAAATTGGGTTTAGAACTTTAGAATCGATTTTTGGTAGTAGCCACATCAGCAGGCGTTATTGGGTAAACACATTGAAACACAATTTAAATAGGATTAGTTTACTGGTCTGTAAGGCTCTGTGTGGGATCGATCTGTGAACAATGCGTTGTACGGGTGGGTACAACACATGCCAATATCCGTTACGTCGATTGTGACTATATCCCAATGATAGTACCGCTTAGCACTGGTTTGAGCTTTGTAAAAAAGGCAAATTTTCAACAACCGTTTCTTAGTGAGCGTTACACTATTCAAGAAGAGCCTGCGTGTAGATCCGGAGATCTGATGAGGAGTGGACTTCTTTTTAAATATTAGCTGCCACCCGCGGCTTCGCTCACATGTTAGCAAACATTGATATTCAAGGCTCTAGAAGCTTTGAATATCAATGTTTGCGTTGGTTGCGTGGAAGTAGCTCCAAGTTCAAGCTATAATCGTTCTAATATTCATCCCGATCGGTTCAGTAGTTATGACGTGATCGAGCCACAAATATTCTAACACGAATAATGTAATACTGAAGGGCTCGTCCGGGGAAGTACTACCATCACGCCTTTTTCTGCTGCCAAGCAGCGTTGCTGTGTTTCGGTTTGAAGGGTGTAGTTG
Source organism: Chloroclysta siterata (assembly GCA_932294275.1). NCBI lineage: Eukaryota > Metazoa > Arthropoda > Insecta > Lepidoptera > Geometridae > Chloroclysta > Chloroclysta siterata. Next base: position 10,256,781 of record OW028595.1, read on the forward strand.
CCGACATTACAGGTACATGAGGTTTAACATCTGTATGCCTCAAGTTGATGGATACCAGAGCAGTGCATCGTAGGACATGTTTTTATCGTAACCTGCGAGGAAATGCTTTGTTATTTATAGATAAAATGGTTTTCTTTCTAACATCGAAACCTTCGTATTTGTATATTAGTAGGAAGCAGATCGATTTTGCAACAGCGGTTAGAGTTCATTGAAACTGGTGCCAAGCTCCAGGCTATGTTAACCTGATTACCTGTGCGTAGATAATGCTAGCCCCTCAGGGACCCTCTGTCTGATTGTACGGCGATGGGCATCCGATCCGTTGGTGCGCTCCTATCATACCAATCAACCGTCTATCTCATGAGGCTGATTCAGTTACATTATTGATTGCGAAGGGTTTGACAAGCGGTCATTAGCTTTGGACATTACAGTAGTGCTATTCCGTAAAAAAAATATCACGGGGATTATCAACTATAGTCGCGTTAAACTGCGTTAAACTCTCGCTGCAGGCTCGGTCATAAGTTATCGGAACGAGACAGCAATATTGCTCTCTCTCTCTCGCACTTAGGAGAACAGACAATCCTTTTGTTTAAGCGTGTGATGATTTATGACTGATTTTGTATAGCGGGAGTTTAACGCTACTATAGGTTGAGCACTGACCGAGCCTGCAGTGAGAGTTTAACCCGACTATAGTGGATCCGCGGTCACTTCGATCAATACAATACAATATCATTTATTTATGCCACACGTAAATACATTTATAAAAAATACAAGAACAGACATAAAAAGTAAGTAAGTAAGTGACATAAATTGGCCGTCACTCAGCATAAACGCTATAGCAGCATACGCTACTATAACGCTGGTCTTCCGTGACACTACGAGCTGTGTCTCAATAACCACCGTATTTTGTGCATGAATGATTTTATACACGCAGTTTTTTAATGGAATATACAATGTGTAAAAAAACCACTGCGGAAAACTTTAGGGGGCTAAGGTACCCATCAATATGAAGGAACCAACACTGTGAACGCGAAAAAAAACAGCTGTTTCATGCAAAAGTTCAACACCTACCTGGCTAAAATGTATGAAACGGTAATTTTTTTTTAGTGTTGGTTCCTTACAAGAAGTTATTCACATTGATGGGTACTTTAGCCCCCTGAAGTTTTCGGGAGTGGTATTTTAACAGGGTGTTAAAATAATATTATTATTATTTATTGTATTGTGTAATTTTAAGTCCGTACTTGGTACTAAGAGACCTGAGAGGATATCTACCGTGCCTGGGGATCAAAGTCGTGAAGCTGTTTTTTTAGTATGTTCTGCTAAGTGCAAGTAGCGAAAATAAATTGCATTGGGAGTGCCATACATCGTTTTAAATGACTTTCTTACTGGAACTGCTTTTAGAGTCTTATAAATTGTAACATTCGGTCTGAAAATGCAATTTCGCTTCTACAAAAGTACTTTAAAACTAAAAGAATTACCTATCCACCATGTATTTTCTCGTTTGCTTGCGGCAAACTGGTGAAACACGAAAATTCAAACAGATTCCTTTTCCAACGTTTCTACGTATTTATTTAGCTAAAGCTATTATTAAACAAGCCAACGCCTACTCAATTGCAATAGCAACCTACATCAAAGCGTAGTGTAATCATTTATGTGTAAGGAACTAGCTTTACTCATTTACCCCTCATTTGGGTGATTCCACTGCGCTCCAAAACCCATTGTTCTCAAAATTTTAATTTTCATACATTGATTCCACTGCGCTCCAAGAATTTTTAGTAATAAAATATTTAAATAATTTTCGTTCCGCTGAGCTCTAAGAAATTTTGAGTAGAGTTAGCAAAAAAATAAATTTTGGATGAAATATTATTTATGTATCATAAAAAATAAAAATGCGTATCAAATATGTTTATTCAGCCATAATCACAATCTTACAATATATTTTTCTTAAAAGAAAAGTTTTCGTAAATCTAGAATACAAATCACATTTTTAAAATTATTTATTGATTCATAATCACATTAAACTTTCTAATCCGAAGCTGTGATTTTTTTCTTTGTTCTTTACTTTATTCTTAAGACTAACGTATTGTTAGATGTGCTAACAATACGTTTTTGCGTTTCATTCACAAGATTATGCCCGGCATCAACATATTTTTCTACACATTTTTTATAAATTTTTGTTACAGGCAAATGTGATTTGATCGCTTGTTCACGAATTTTTTGTTTGAAATCCGTAACTGTATCTGCCTGCTTCGTACATGTATGACGATCTTCTAGTAATATCTTTGACTGACGTATTCTGAATTTGGCATAGCATGTTTTGCTAAATGTGCAAAGCCATAATTGAGAGCCATCCTTCTTAGACACATAGCGCAAGTAATAATGTCTTCCACCTCTCACCAGTGTGCGTTTGTTGCCTGCAACAATAATTATGTTCACATGATATGCCGAACCTTTTTTTTAATAATAAGCTGCTCATACATAATTATTTAAAACAAAAAACGTAATTCATGTTAATGCACACTTAACTGTTCTGTTAACATACTTATATAACATACCTGGACTGGAGGCCTGGCACTGGAGTGCCAGACCCTAGACTTGCCTGGAGGCAAGTCTGCATCATCTTCTGGTACATGCATCCTTGAACTTTTTTATTAGAACATTTTTTCGAGTATATAGCACGGCCACGGTCAAAAAATAAGATCACATAGCACTAAAACAACCCTTTGCAACTGAACTTTTGAAGGACAACTGGCTATCCACTTTACTAAAACAATAACAAGGTGCAATAAAACTAACCCCCATTAGTCGACCGAAGAGATAAGAAACCTTCTCTGATTGGTAGAGTCCAATGCGTAAGCGCAGTGTTGTACGCGATACACACATAAAAGACGACAACCGTCTGGTTACAGGTACACACTCAACCAAACACCTATTGTCGCCATAAACGAAATGGCCTGGAGCATTTTTGACACACGAAATGAATCGATGTTAAAAAAATACTACCGATATTTCTACTTGTTTATATTTTATTTAACTATTTACGTATAACAAACAACTTATGGTTTGCTTTTTATGCTGACTCTATTTATTTTATTTTGGAGCGCTGTGGAACCATTTTGGTACTTATAATTTTTTAAATAATGTAGGTCATAAAAACTTGGAGCTCTGTGGAATACATTCTTGGAGCGCAGTGGAGCTACCCACTCATTTTACATGTCACTTGCACCCACAACACCAGTCAATAAGCATTGAGTCTTTACACTTTCTGCAATCAACATATTTCTCTATACTATCCTTATTTATTCGTATGGCAATGAACAATCGTTCCCTACAAAATACAATTTAATTATTGTATCCATTGGATAACGTCGTTTTATACCTACGCTTCACTAGATTCGATTGGCACCATTCTGGAGCTTCAATATTAAATAAATAAATAAATAAGCCATTTATTCCAACAAGTAACTTAATAACTATTTTTAAACATAAAACTATTATTTATAACAACTTAATACTAATCTACACTAATAATATATAATATTATAAAGAGGAAACCTTTGTATTTTTGTATGTAACGAATAGGCTCAAAAACTACTGGTCCGATTTCAAAAATTCTTTCACCATTAGAATGCTACATTATCCCTGAGTAACATAGGCTATATTATATTTTCAAAAAAATCAGGGATCCTTACTAAAACTTTAATAATGTAACCCAAGGTAGAAAATAAAAAACCTTACATCGCGTGCGCTGCGAAAACTATTGATGATAGAACAAAATAATGTACTAAGATTTTGTAGGACACGTCATCATCTACAAAAAATGTCGCGACAGCATATGTCTAACTATTATAGTTATGTCACAATAAGTGTTCTTTTATTATAAAAAAATAATTGAAATGCCGCCGCCAGAAAAGGGTCTTTATTTGTACCTTGGTATTAATCCTTATCCAAATAAATTTCATAATTAAGACGGTTTCAATACCTATAGATTACTTCTTAAATTTTTCAAATCGGACATTCCATTCAAAAGATATGACGAAATTAAAAATGTTAACGGGTCCACGGGTCACGCTCGGGGTGCGATTTCACTCACTCAAAGAGAAGCGCGTGCAAATGTATGAAATACTAGCGGCCTGTCCCAGCTTCACATGGGTGGATATAAATTTTTTGAACATTTTAGGATAAACTTAGAACGTAGGTTAGAGTCTCGCATGTACTTAATTCGCACGCCCTTCTCCCTAAGTGAGTAAAAACGCGCCCCTTGGAACCGCGCGTACACTAATAATATTTTAAAGCGAGCTATAATTTTTAATTTCGTAATATCTTTTGAATGGAATGTCCGATTTGTAAAATTCAAAAAGTAATCTATAGGTATTGAAACAGTCTTGAATACGAAATGATTTATTTGGATAAGGATAAATACCAAGGTACAAATAAAGAGCCTTTTCTAGCGGCGGCATTTCAATTAAATTTTTATAATAAAAGAACACTTATTGTGACATAACTATAATAGATAGACATATGCTGTCGCGACATTTTTTGTAGACGATGACGTGTTCTGCAAAGTCGTAGTACATTATTTTGTTCTATCATCAATAGTTTTCGCAGCGCACGCGATGTAAGGTTTTTGTTTTCCACCTTGGGTTACATTATTGGAGTTTTAGTAAGGATCCCTGATTTTTTTGGAAATATAATATAGCCTATGTTACTCAAGGATAATGTAGCATTCTAATGGTGAAAGAATTTTTGAAATCGGACCAGTAGTTTTTGAGCCTATTCGTTACATACAAAAATACAAAAATACAAAAATACAAACATACAAAAATACAAATCTTTCCTCTTTATAATATTAGTGTAGAAGTAGACGCGAAGCTCGAACCCACGGTCTAAGTTTATCCTAAAATGTTCAAAAAATTTATGACCACCCATGCGAAGCTGGGACAGGCCGCTAGTAACTTATATACTAACACTAAAGGTACTGTTGGGCACCCAAAGATGGGTGTAGGCCTCCTCCATGCGTTTCCACTTGCAGCGGTCTCGTGCCACTCGGGTCCATGCGGGTCCCGCCACCTCTACCACGTCGTCGCACCACCTTTTCTTCGGCCGACCTCGTGTGCGAGCCGCATCCCTTGGGTACCAATGAAGAATACGTTCGCTCCATCTGCCATCCAGTGCTCTAGTAACGTGGCCCGCCCACTTCCACTTCAGTTGACAGAGCATGCTTACTGCGTCGGTAACTTTGGTGATTTGTCTTATATCGTCGCCCCTGACTCTATCGTTAAGCTTTAGGCCGAGCATAGACCTTTCTGTTGCTCTCTGGAATGTGGCTATTTTCCTTACTATATTTTTCGTCAGCGGCCAACTTTGACAGCCATACAATAATGTAGGAAGGATCGTATTGTCCATTAGTTTCTTTTTGAGGTGAACTGGAAGTTTGCTTTTAAATATATCCTTAAGGGACCAGTATTTTTTCCAGGACATAGCAACTCTTCTGTTCACCTCTTTTGCCATGGCGTCTTCGAACGATATTGTTTGTCCTAGATAGATATACTCTTTTACATACTCAACGACTCTCGTTTCGAGTTGAATAGGCTTGTGTATTCCGTTTGACATAGCCTTTGTTTTCTTCAGGTTCATGCACAAGCCTATTCTACGGCTTTCAGTGTCTAATGAGCTGAGCATGTATTGGAGGTCTTCATGTTTGGTTGATAGTATAACAATATCGTCCGCAAACCTTAGGTGGGTTAGTTGTTCTCCGTTTATGTTAATTCCACGCTTAGACCAATCAAGTTTTCTAAACATGGTTTCTAGTATTGACGTGAAAAGTTTCGGAGAGATCGGGTCACCTTGTTTCACACCTCGTTTGATTGCGAATGGATTTCCAATTGTTTCTAATTTTATTTTTGCTGAAGAGAGTCTATACACTGTTTTCAGTAGATTTATATACTTGGACTGTATTTCTTGCTCTTCTAGGCTTATCCAGAGGTGATAGTGTGAGATGGAGTCAAACGCTTTTGCATAGTCTACGAACGCTATGTATATAACTTTGTTATATTCGTTGCACTTTTCTATGCATTGTGTAAGTGTAAATATATGGTCTGTTGTTGAGTACCCCTTTCTAAACCCAGCTTGCTCTCGTGGCTGTTGCTCGTCTAAGGCCTTGGTTCAATATTATATTATAATATATTGCAACAAGGATCATACAACAGAGCGGTAGGAACCAAGCAGTAAGTTTGTTTGTTGCCTGTTCTTCTAGGCTTTGGTCGCGTGGAACTGGCACCTAGAGTCACCTAGCTTTAAGACATTTCAAAGTGATCCTTGTGATTTTATTGAATAAATACCTTTTGACTTTGACTTTGAGGGTGAACAAGTCTACTGGGCTGCCATCGTATTCGGTGAGTGGGCAGTCTTTGATGATGTGCACAACGTCCGGCACCGGAGCTCAACACTCGCACGCTGGTGACTCTCTCCAACCGCATCTGTGCATGAATGCTCGACCGCGGCCGCACCCAGTTCTAACCCTGTTGAGCTATATAAATATCCTTCTTCTTCTTCTTCTTCTTGTCGTGTCACTAGTTTCTTTCGAAACAGTGTGGTGAAAGGATTTTAAGTGCGCCTCAACAGGCTTCTTTTGAGCATTTTTGACATGCCGATTTCCTCACGATGTTTTCCTTCACCGTTTGAGAGTACTGGCATTGTGCACATACATTTTTGAATTGAAAACTCATAGGTACACGACTGGTTTCGAACCCACGACCGGATAGGATCGGAAGGCGGGGCCTCTTCCACTAGACCACTAGTGCTCTCGAGGTATAAATATCCTAAAAAGATATTATAAGAAAGCGAAAGCTACCTACTCAATTTATTGCAAAATATACCTGAGTCCTAGGCCTCATTAGGATTCCTGTCTTGAGATCTAGTCCCCACTCCCAGTTACGAAATAGTACTTTGTAAATTAGGCAATAGACAAATTTATTCGATGATTGATCTCCCATCTCACAGCCTCACAGGTACCGCACTCAACAGGCCCCTAAAGCACGAGAGCCCTTGACTGAAGAACCCTTCCGCTCCTCGATAGAAAGTCATTGCTACAAGCTATGCAGAACGTACTGGAACTACCAGATTTTACAAGCTGGCCAAGACCGGAAATCCGGGAGGTGGATTTTCTTATATACGTATACAGTCCGCCATTATTTGTTTTCTTGGTTGCTCGCGGCTTTGTTGTATTAAAATACTAAGTACCTACTGTTCTTTATTTGGAGGTTGTACTAAGCATAATGAAAAGAGCATAGAGAGGTTTATGCCCAACAGTGGGCTTAGTCAGGATGCGGATGATGAATGTGATTGTACTAAGATATTTTCCAATAAGCACTGATGTTCGAATAAACAATAATTTGGACCCTGACTTTTAGGAAGGTAAAAAGTATTACAAAAAACAGTATACCTTTACCTACATATAAGTACCTAGTTTATTAATATTATTTATTTCATATAATATGAACGGCTTTAGGTACAGCCAATTATACTCATAATATGATAAATTAAAACCTGTTTAGTTTACGCTAAAATATTATTATAAAAATGACGAAATAACACAAATAATAACAAAGTGAAGTATGGATGAATTACACAACAATATTAATAATAATACATATAACTATTTATCAGTATCAGAGAAAGGCCAGGTCAAGAGTACCCTAAACCGACGAGCATGTATCAAGAATGAAGCGAAAGAGGTAGGTATGTCTGGATCGTAGCAAGTGGAAATCCGTGGTCCCTGTATCCCTACCCCTATGTATCAGTTACCTAGTTCCCATTATACAAGCTTTGCTTAGTTTGGGACTAAGTCGATGGTGCTGTGTGGAATATTTCAGTCCAAAATATTTATTGATGTAGCTAGATTCACCACAAAACCATAGAACTAGTGTGTGTAGCGAGCTGTGAAGGCCTCAAACAATGAGTTGTAACAATCAGCTCCGATGATCGTGCGCAGCCACCATTGTTACCGTAACAACATAATTTGTACAGTTACATTATTCCCTAAAGCTAGAAACACACGCGATATACCGCGTTCACTTTAGACTTTCGCGCTGCCATTCACGTGGCCGACCATATATCCGCGGCAGCGTCGCCGGCAATGTGTGCCATTTAGGCCGGACACTTAGGGTGCGCGGGCAACGAGAACGTCAACGCGAGCGGACATGGAAGTGGCCTGTTTACATTCTCGCATTTCCTATATCCCTGCCCATGTCCCTGCATATTTCCACGGACATGAGCTGAGTGTAAAAGCGGTATTAGACAACTGTACCCGAAGTTTTGTTGTTCGATTTTAGGGTTCGTAACTTCGTACCCAAAGAGTAAAACAGGACCCTATTACTAAGACTCCGCTGTCCGTCTGTCTGTCCGTCTGTCACCAGGCTGCATCTCATGAACCGTGATAGTAAGACAGTTGAAATTTTCACAGATGATGTATTTCTGTTGCCGCTCTAACAACAAATACTAAAAAACAGAATAAAATAAATATTTAAGGAGGCTCCCATACGACAAACGTGATTTTTTTGCCGTTATTATAGATAATGGTACGGAAGCACTTCGTGCGCGAGTCCGACTCGCACTTGGCCGGGTTTTTTTTTGTTTTCTGTTAAGTACGTCGGGTCGGATTTTAAAAGGAGACACGATAAGCGCCACTATCGGCAGTTTTTTTGTACAACTAGCTGATGGAACAAGCAGATGGCCCACCTGACGTTAAGTGGTAACCATCGCCTATAACAAAGCATTGTCTCGTAAGTCACGTACGATAGGAACGTGCCCTACGATGCACTGCCCTGCGTCCATCAACTTAAAGCATACAGATGTTAAGCCTCATGTGCCTGTAATTTCAGCGGCAACCGCACTCTTCAAACCGAAACACAGCGTTGCTGCTTGGTGACAGAAAAAGGCGTGGTGGTAGTACTTCCCCGGACGAGCCCTTCACAAAGAGCTCTACTACTTGCTGAGAATTCGTAATACAGAAATCGAAATACTAAAAAAAACAGACTTACGGATCTTTGCAGGTCCCACATGTATTTAGATTTGTTCAAAACCCTATCCTAAAACCTCTCTATACCTATTATTTATTTATTTTATTTTATTCTATCCGACTTGGTCCTTACAAGTCGGAGTAAGATTACTGTACGTTCGGTTTATGTAACTACTATGACCTTTTCTCGAGGAAAATACCCAATTTGATAGTTTTAAAAGACGCCAAAAATACTGGATAAAAAACTCATGGTCCTCTAATATTGATATTTCAATCGTCGTCCCATACAGGCCCTAAGAACCCGAGGGAAATAAGGAAGGTAATGCACTCATACAATTTGCATGGCCAGCTTACTGCGGATTAAACTTGCACACCCCTTTCTGTGCCAAAATTGGTTAAGACGCTGACTACTGGGGATGTATAATTTTTTATTAATATTTATTTCAATGAATTTTTCATTTGATTTTATGTTATGAATTGATTATGAATTGATGTGGTTTTAATTGTTAGATTTAAATTGTATATAATATTGTGTTTTTTTAATGTAAGTGATATTCTTTTACATCTACACTAATATTATAAAGAGGAAAGATTTGTATTTTTGTATGTAACGAATAGGCTCAAAAACTACTGGTCCGATTTCAAAAATTCTTTCACCATTAGAATGCTACATTATCCCTGAGTAACATAGGCTATATTATATTTTCAAAAAAATCAGGGATCCTTACTAAAACTCCAATAATGTAACCCAAGGTGGAAAACAAAAACCTTACATCGCGTGCGCTGCGAAAACTATTGATGATAGAATAAAATAATGTACTACGATTTTGTAGAACACGTCATCATCTACAAAAAATGTCGCGACAGCATATGTCTAACTATTATAGTTATGTCACAATAAGTGTTCTTTTATTATAAAAAAATAATTGAAATGCCGCCGCTAGAAAAGGGTGTTTATTTGTACCTTGGTATTAATCCTTATCCAAATAAATTTCATAATTAAGACGGTTTCAATACCTATAGATTACTTCTTAAATTTTTGAAATCGGACATTCCATTCAAAAGATATGACGAAATTAAAAATGTTAACGGGTCCACGGGTCACGCACGGTGCTATTTCACTCGCTCAAGGAGAAGGGCGCTGCATATGTATGAAATGTGTAGACGCGAGGCTCGAACCCACGGTCTAAGTTTATCCTAAAATGTTCAAAAAATGTAAGACCACCCATGCGAAGCTGGGACAGGCCGCTAGTATACTATATTTGTATAATTCTTAAAATAATTATGATTGAATAAATGAAATGAAATGAATAAGCACAAATGTGCCTAGTTTTGCCGCTAAGCAGCGTTGCTGTGTTTTGGTTGGAAAGGTGTTTCCAAACAAAAAAAAAATCGTTTATATCGATATGATATTTTTGCCTAACCTTTGTACCTATATCATTCTTCGAAACTTGTTGTTTGCGATTTTCATTACTACATTTTCATAGGTAACATTCAGTGAATTTTATATCCTCAAAAATGTTGAAGTTTTCGAGCTACAGGTAGGTATTTTAACGGTTGTCAGCCTCTTAAATGTTATATCACAAGATGTTTCGATATGACACGGGATTTGGTTCTGAAATTCAGAATTTCGGAGCTGAACCGCAGAGGGCTTACGGGAACTCAGAAGATAGAATCCCTTAATACTTAATCCATGTCAGGATAATCTGGGCAAATTAAACTAAATAATGTATTACTATGTATTATCGTTACCTACTAACTGGCAACATACGCATAGTCTACCATCCAAACCATAAGTAAGAAAATAAGTAAGCACCTAAATAAGTAATAAATAGTAAGTTAGTTTCAAGAGTGGTAGAGCGCTTTGTGAAGGGCTCGTCTGGGGAAGTACCACCTTTTTCTGCCGCCAAGCAGCGTTGTTGTGTTTCGGTTTGAAGAGTGTGGTTGCCGGTGTAATTACAGGCACATGAGGCTTAATATCTGTATCCCTCAAGTTGATGGACGCAGGGCAGTGTATCGTAGGGCACGTTCCTATCGTGCTTGGCTTACGAGGCAATGCTTGGTTATAGGTGATGGTTACCACTTGATGTCGTGGGGAAACCGGCATGTCGTAGAACCTAAAAAGTTCTAAAACATATGTCGAGTGCTCGAAAGGAGACTATTTGAGGCGCACTTAAAAATCCTTTCACCACACTGAACTGAACTGAACTAGTGACACGACAAGGAGGAGGATGAGGCATTCCTTGTAGAGCACCGATGTTATTGTTCCTTGTAGAGCACCAAGCAATATTTGGATGGGTGCTCTACAAGGAATGCCTCATCCTCCTCCTTGTCGTGTTGACCCATCCAAATATTGCTTGGTGCTCTACGAGGAACATTAACAATGCTTCCTATTAGAGTACCTGCGGTGTAGTAGCTTGATTATCAACTCATAAAACAAAGGGTTTGAAGGGTGTGGTTGCCGGTAAATTACAAGCACATGAAGCTTTTTGTTGATGGACGAAGGGCAGTACATCGTAGGGCACGTTCACACCATGCTTGCGAAGCGATATAGGATGTTAACATTTAGTGGGCCATCTGCTTTTTCCATTAGCAAAAAGTATAAAAAACATCTAGGTATCTCTATGTAACCCAGTAGACATCATCGAAGAATAGTAGAGTAGCTCTTTGTATAGAACTTATGACACAAGGTTTTCAATCAAGTGTCTAGAAACGCTAAAAATGCCTTCCCAGGTATTATTTACCTGGGAAGGCATTTTTAGCGTAGGCAAACATAGGCAATCTTTGGCACTATGCGATAAAGAACTAAAAAACCCAAAACAAACGAAAATGGGCTCAAAACTAAAAATAAATCTCTCTTTACAAAATATTCAAGCAAAATAAACACAAAATAGGTTACATTTTTCCTCAGAGAAATATGACAATGCCATCACAGATACCCATATTAGAGGTACTTGCATCTTTTATGCGGGACATAAAATGTGATAAGGTCTACTTGGCCATGATTCCGTGAATGAGGAGGTACATTTGCAAAGCCTTCAGGCCGACAATAAATAAGATTTGGAGCCTAGGCAGGTAACGTGTTTACCAAATTTCACGGGCATATTTTGCTCGTCAACTTTTCGGATCGAAAAGGGTTTTTATTTGATGAAATATCTGAGGGAATTTTCTGAACCTTCCTCGTGGCTGATTTAAAATCTGATTGGATGATGTAGTGTTCCAATATTGAAATTGGGGAAAAGAGACAAAAATACGAGTGTATTTCTCTTGTATTTCTGTTGTGCCTACACCTCACTTAGTTCGATTGGCACCCTGGAACTTCACTATAGTATTTTTTGTAAGAATCGTACAAAAGGAATGTAGGAACCAAGCCATAAGTTTGTTGCCTGTTCATCTAGGCTCATTCGCGTGGAATTAGCACCTAGATTCAAGACGTTTTAAAGTGATTCTTGAGATTCAATTGAATGAATACCTTTTGATATTGTACATTTAAAATTAGCTACCGATTTTTCTTATTGCTTTAGACAGTATAGCTGCATACATTCCCGCATGCTGTATGTATAGAGGTAATATGTGTATACAAGGTGTTCCATAAGTTGTGTATATAAACTTCAGGGGGCTAAAGTACCCATCAATATAAACAACTTTTTCTAAGGAACCAACACTGTGAACGCGAAAAAAAAACAGCTGTTTCATACAAAAGTTCAATACCTACCAGGCTAAAATGTATGAAACAGCTGTTTTTTTTTTCGCGTTCACAGTGTTGGTTCCTTAGAAAAAGTTGTTCATATTGATGGGTACATTAGCCCCCTGAAGTTTATATACACAACTTATGGAACACCTTGTATATACGAGTATATAGGTACGAATATGTATGTATATATCCGCGAAGTTACCTCCGAATCAATGAACGAGTAAAGTGCTTTTCATTTACGTAATGAAAAGAAAAGAGTGCCCTGTGATTTATATATTGCCTATTTCTGAGGTAAATAAAATATCCGATCAAAGGTACAAAGCAATAACGCCTTCAGGATACGAATCAATCTTTGACGGATCCCACACCTGACTCCACATCGTTCGGGTGAATTTATTCAATATCGGGCAACCCCGACCTTATTGGGTTTTGATAACTCCACTGTTTTAGGGTAATGCCGAATGCTTGGAACCGACAAAAGTTGGGAGAAGTTGGGGGATTACAAAACTTAATCTAGCGCATAGGTAAATATAAAACAGTTTAAACAGATTTCTGTCTAAGGCCTAGGCCTTATGCTCACTTCGACAGAGATTATCTCACGTTAGAGATGACGTCATATCTCGTTCGATAACTATTTATCCCCATTCTCACTATCTAACTCCCCAATTTTCTCATACAAAGTTCATGCGAGACGCAAGGTCAACGAGTTATTGAACGAGATATGACGTCATCTCCATCGTGAGATAATCTCTGTCGAAGTGAGCATAAGGCCCCTGTTCCGAAATTACACAGCACAAAATAAAATATGACTGGAATAACAATCAAAATGACTGGAAACGCATTCTAAACCAATCTTTTTAAGAATGATGTTTGCTAGAAGAGTGCACGCGGCAGAAATGCAAATTTTGAGATGGATATGTGGAGTGATAAGGATGGATAAAATAAGGAATGAGTATATGAGAGGAAGTTTGAAAGTAGCTCCTTTGACTTGAAGAGAAATAGGTTAGCGTGGTATGGGCATGTCATGAGGGAAGAAAATCATATTACGAGAAGAGTGTTAGGTATGGATGTGGATGGCTTAAGAAGGAGAGGCAGGCCAAGGAAAAGCTGGATGGACTGTGTGAAAGATGACATAAGTAAGAAAGGAGTGAACAGTGAAAAGACGAATGATAGAGGAGAGTGGAAGAAGAAAACCTGTTGTGTCGACCTCACTTAGCGTGGGATAAGGGCAGGAAGATGATGATGTTTGATGTACGAACTTACTTATCAAGTACACATACTAATATGACACTTTTATGTAGCGATAGTAAGTCATAACTTTAAAAGGTATTTTTTATGATATAGGTCATGTTGCCGCAGCCGTAAAAACACTATTAATTTTAAATATTGTTACCTCGAACTTTACCCAAAATTATATCGTAAGGTATCGTATCCGTTATTATTATATACCCATTATTCACCGTTTAGAAACCAATGATACTGATAGGAACCATTAAATAAGAGAAGAAGAATAAAACCAGAACTAAGCTCTGAAAAACTGCTTGAAGCTTCGATTTAGAACTGAGCTATGTTCCGTAATACTATCCTCAGTTTACTATCGAACCAAAAATCATTCAATAAACGAAGAACAAACATTCAAACAACAATTTAATTTTCTTCAAAAGCAAAAATATAAGTCTTCTTCTTTTCGTGTCAAGACACACTCAAACTTTTCTAGACCAAAATGCTGCCACCTCAATAGCCCTATCTGTTGCCTTGCTTAAGTCCTCCCAAGTGCAGGTGGTCGTGCACAGCGGACAAGAAAGCAGGTGTGGCATGTCCTGTATGGGGGCTCCGCAATTGCACGATACTCTGGTTGGGTCAATGATTCCCCACTTAGCCAGGTTTTTCCTACAACGGCCGACCTGGGTGCGGAGGCGATTAAGCGCTTTCCATATCGGCCATTGTAGATCGTGTCCAGGTGGTAGGTGTTCGATTGGGGGTATGAACTGGACAGGGGGAGGATGTTCATTCCTCCACAGCCGACATTTCATGTTTACAGCACTTTCTTCCGTGGAGGTGGTGTGTCTCAGGAAGCTTTTCCTGCTCTTTAGGCGAGCGCGTGGAATTTCGTATCCATACAGTGGGTGACGACTATCTGCTTCCTGTTTCCTCTTTTCTATGCAACTAGCTGTTTCGCGTCGGACGTTGGGAGGGGCTATTCCTGCCAGTGGGTACAGCAGGTTAAGAGGAGTGGGCTTTAAGCAACCAGTTATAATGCGGCAGGTGTCGTTCAGCGCAATGTCTACCTCTTTGGCGTGGGCAGAACGATGCCACACTGGACATGCAAACTCTCCAGCAGAATATGATAGAGATAAAGCGGTTGTTCGTAGTACATGCGGTGTTGCTCCCCAGCTGGTTGATGTGAGTCGGCGTAACAAGTTGTTTCTAGTTACGACTTTTTGCTTCGTATTAAAACAGTGGGACTTATATGTCAGGGATCTATCCAGCGTGATGCCCAAGTAACGGGGTTGATTGCAGTGTTCGATTAATACTCCTTGCCATGAGATATTGAGAGTCCTCTTAGATTGACTGTTACGGAGGTGGAAAGCACAAGACTGGGTTTTGGACGGATTCGGGCGTAAAGCATTTTCATTGTAAAAATTCCCAAGTTCTTTCAACGCTTCCGTCAGTATTTCTTCAGACTCTTTAAAAGTGGACGTCTGGGTAGCTAATGCAAGATCATCGGCATATAAAAATCGCTGCGTTTGGAGGGAACAAGGTTGGTCATTTGTGTATACATTAAACAGAGCTGGAGCGAGCACGCTGCCTTGAGGGAGCCCATTTCTCTGGCAGCGCCACCTACTTTTGTTATTGTTGAGATGGACTTGAAAGCGGCGGTTGTTTAAAATCTCACTCAGGATGTGAACGAAACCTATATCTTTCGTGAGGTCGCTGACTTTCAGGAGTAGTCTTCTTATGTTAACAGTGTCATAGGCTGCTGATAGGTCGACAAATACAACACCAGTGACATTATTCGCCTCAAAACCATTTTCTATGTACTGTGTCAGTTTGAGGGTTTGATTCGTACACGACTTTCCAGGCCTGAAACCAGCTTGCTCTGCGATAAGACTAGGTTCAATGATAGGTGTTAGGCGGTTGAGTAAAAGCCTTTCAAAAAGTTTGAATGTGTGGCAAAGAAGAGAAATGGGTCGGTAGCTTTTGGGGTCTTTCGGGCATTTACCTGGCTTGAGCAAGGCAACCACTTTTGCACGCCTCCAGAGTGTAGGGATCTTGATGTCTTTAAGGCAAGAATTAAATAGTGCCAGTATCCAGGATACAGCTACTGGTCCGAGGTGTTTAATTTGATCAACAGTAATATCGTCGAACCCAGCAGCTTTACCATTTTTCATAGCCTTAATTCCGAGTCTCACTTCTAATAACGTAAACGGCTTGCTTAACTCAGCAGAGCTGTTGGCAGACACGGATAGTTTTCTGGTTTTGGGTAGTCGGTGGGGTGGTTTACCATTTAAAAGAAGTTGGTGGGCAACTTGATTGGCAGTTACTTGGCCTGGATTTTGCGCTGCAGGAGGGTCCCCAGTCAGTTTTTGTATTGTTTGCCACGCCTTTTTGCTGTTACGTGTCATATCTACGTCAGTTACCAGTGTCATCCATTTCTGTTTGCGACTTTCGCCAATGTTACGCATGAGTGCTTCTCCTGTTTCAAGCGTTTTCTCGGAGAATGGGTCGATATTATACGAGGATTCATATTCTGTTAGTAGTGTGGCAGAGTCCTCGCTTAACCCCGGAATATAGGCAGTGCGGCAACCGCGTGGTATGTGCTGGCGGGAAACAGTCCACACAGCGTCAACAAACTTCTTGTAGTTGCTTGGCTCAGGATCTATATCATGAAGTTTTGCATCGATGCCATCGGAAAATAATTGCCAGTTAGCTTTTGAAAAGTTGAACCGTCGCCTGAAAGGTACTATCTGTGGTTTGATAGCAGATTCGATGCAGCAAGCAATGGGCCTATGTTGGGTTCTTGGAATAGGCTGGTGAACGATCTTTTTGCATAGCTTGCTTACGTTATCGCTGGTAAAAATTAGATCAGGGTTGTAACCACGCCGCCATCTTCCGCTATTAAAAGATGGTGGTAATTTGGCGTTATGAATCAGAACAAGGTTTTCTGCTTCCGCCCATTCTTCCACTGCGTCACCGTCTGCATTGTTGTTGGCATAGCCCCAGGTGTTACTATGGCTGTTAAAGTCACCTACTATAATTTTAATTGGTCTGTTATGAAAATTGCTGGTGGTTGTAAAGCGAAAAGGTTGTTTTGGCGGTTTGTAAATGGATGTAACTGTGCAGCTTCCTGTATCAATAGTGATAGTTTCAATCGAGTCATCTGATCTGGTGGCTGTTGACTGAATAGCAATGTTTGATCGCACAAAAACAGCACTGCCGTACTTTGCATGCGGAATTTCGGCAGTGAGAATCATTCCTGGTATATCCGGTCTGAGTTGATTGACATCGCGATGTGTTTCTTGAACACAGAGTATATCACATAGGGAATTCTTGCACAAATTTGCAAGAAGCTGGGCTTTGTTGTTTGAAAACCCTTCTATGTTAATAGAGATTACATTCAATGCGGGTTTGTCCATTGAACAATTGTTGATATTGGCGGATGGGATTGCCATTGGAGTTGGCGCTAATAAGTGCCTTTGAAGTGGAGGTCGTCTTGAAGTTTGAGTTTTAGTCATTGTGGTGAAGAGATTAGTCAGCCTAGGCCCTGCGTTACCGGGTCTAGCTGCTTCCAGAGTGCGCCGCGTGGAGGATCTCTTCATGCACCCCTAAAATATAAGTGAGTAAGTATAACTTTACCCAAAATTATATCGTAAGGTATCGTATCCGTTATTATTATATACCCATTATTCACCGTTTAGAAACCAATGATACTGATAGGAACCATTAAATAAGAGAAGAAGAATAAAACCAGAACTAAGCTCTGAAAAACTGCTTGAAGCTTCGATTTAGAACTGAGCTATGTTCCGTAATACTATCCTCAGTTTACTATCGAACCAAAAATCATTCAATAAACGAAGAACCAACATTCAAACAACAATTTAATTTTCTTCAAAAGCAAAAATATAAGTGGCTTCACGGTTTTAATCTTTTATTTCATCCCGCCACAAACCGGAAACCGGCTTTAATTATAAAATGTAATAACCCAATTTCAGGTCGCAAGCATTCCGCTAAGGCCGAACGCACACGGGCCACGGGCCACCTGCCACTTGCCGCGTCACTGGTGGCTACCATGGTAAACCTACACAAAGTTTCGTTAGACTTCCTTATTGCCTTTTTCGGCCGATAAGCAGCGTTGCTGTGTTTCGGTTTGAAGAGTGTGGTTGCCGGAAATTACACGTACATGAGGCTTAACATCTGCATGCCTTAACATGAGGTGGGCTATCTGCTTGTTCCATCAGCATATAGTTGTGTAGTGATTGATCTCTAATAACAATCGATTGAGAAGGTTTGAAATAAACACACATTCAGTTCCTACTCATTCGCCTATGAAAAGTGTTGAAAATAGGCGGTCACTGTCCACTCCGCGCTGGTCGCCAGTGGCCCGTGTTCGACAACCCTTAGACTTTATTTGCCTGCTAGCTAGCCGACCTAGGCGTTTTATTACACTTTTTGGTCCACTTATTACGAGGAGCTAGCATTCCCTTAATTAAATTTAACAAATGAAGTTCCTTTGAAAATAAACTGGTAGTTTTGTCAGGCTAATTGTAAAAGTACAAAGTGGGATTGGTTGAATAAAATGCAGTCATGAATTGCTGAACCTATGAAAGCTATGAATGCTGAAAATGTGGGAAATTGCCAAAAGTAAAATTTGCATCTGTACCCGAAGTCTCACTTTTGTTTTCGTTTTTAAGGTTCCGTGCCCAAAATGTAAAACGGGACCCTATTACTAAGATTCCGCTGTCCGTCCGTCTGTCTGTCTCACCAGACTGTATATCATGAACCGTGATAGTTAGACAGTTGAAATTTTCACAGATGATGTATTTCTGTTGCTGCTATAACAACAAATCCAAAAAAATGGAATAAAATAAATATTTAAGGGGGCTCTCATACAACAAACGTGATTTTTTTGCCGTTCTTATAGATAATGGTACGGAACCCTTCCTGCGCGAGTCCGACTTGCACTTGGCCGGTTTTTTTTATTCATATAAATGATTTTGATCTCTTGTTTTGTAGACTATTTTAATTTTATGATCTTTTGTTATGGTATTTGTATTTGTATGGGGAAAGGATACTGTGCACCGCAGTTGCTGCCATTGTACTCCGGCGTCACGGAAGACCAGCGTTATAGTAGTTCATCAACTACGCAGTCCTGTTGTTGTTCTAACCAATATTGTTCTTTGTATCTATGTTTTGTGGCACAAAACAAACGTTTTTTCGTATGATATTTATATTTAAGAAGAAGAAGAAGAAGGCGAAGAAGTTGCTAAAAAGTTTGCTTAGACTTGTTTTAAAATTATATTTTTGTTGATTTGTGGGCAATGTGTGTGCACACAATTTTTTTTTAAACAACAAGCAGATCACCCACCTGATGTTAAGTGGTAATCATCACCTATAACGCATTGCTTCGCAAGTCTCGCACGATAGGAACGTGCCCCGATGCACTGCCCTGCGTCCATCAACTTGGGCATACAGATGTTAAGCCTCATGTGCCTGTAATTACACCGGCAACCACACTCTTCAAACCGAAACATAACAACGCTGCGGCAGAAAAAGGCGTGTTGGTAGTACTTCCCCGGACGAGCCACACACAAAGAGCTCTGCTACTCTTACTCGTTTGATTGCAATTTTTCATTAATAAGATCAGCGATGTTACATCTTTAAAATTGTTGAAATGTGCGGGCTAGAGTACTTTGATGGTCGTCAGCCCCTTAAAGTTTAGCGTAACCAGTCTTGAAATTAACAATTTCTCAGCTTTTCCTTAAGCCGATATAAGTCACATGTGGAACGACAGTACTTATCTAATTTTCTAGAGATGTGAGGAAATAATTTTCCTACTCACAAAACAATTTAGCATCTGCTTCTGTATTCCGATTGTATCCCGGGAATCTGAGATTGTTTCTGGAAGGGCGCGCTCGGGTATTAACTATGCATGCGAAATTACAATATTATAGGTGCTGCTAGTACACCCGCAGGGCTATTACTTACAACTAGCAATACTGATAGCAATAGCACTCAAACGAGTCGTTGCTTGTCAATTCGACAAATTTTCAAACTGAGACCGTCATTCTGAAGGGTTTTTATTCCGTGGAAGAGTTTATTTTCTGTAAATGGCCTGATGTATCTGTAATTTAGATTCATTTTATAAAATAAATTAATTAGGTACCACTATATTTATTTTATTGTGTTAGATTTTTTTTATTATTGGCCCCTTAAAAACCCCGTATCTTAATAACTCGTCATCCAATTTAATTCATATACTTACCAGTAAATTTCTCAAGTACAAACTATCGACATACTAAATTTCATGCAGATCGGATCAACGGTTCGAAAGTTATGGCGTGACAAACATACATACATACATAAAATGCCAAATCGCCCAAGTTAACTGTGAGATTTTTGTTCGCTTCGCTCACTCAATCAACAAGCAACGAGCCATTGCTCTGCAACTGTTATCGCTATTGCTTTTAATGGGGTAATATTTTAAAATGACGTCGGGGCCAAGTCAACACAGAAAATTGATTGTAAATAAGACGTTATAGGTAGATGAGAGACTACACACCTTCTTATGTTATTAAAGAACTTGATTAAAAAAAAAATATTTGGATTTAATAATTTTGGTCAGATTTTTTTTTATGATATTGAAGTTCATTTTTCAGCATTTATAATATTTTTTAATGTAATTTTGCTTCAGAACTGAATACTTCTAATACTGTATTTTTGCGATCAGCGCCACCTAGTAGTTATAGCTGTGAGTTAATTTGTTACAACAGATGCTGCCACCTACCAATGAGTGGCAGAACTAATTTAACAGCCAAGTGGCGCTAACGCGAGTCAACGCCAACAACGGTTTGAATAAGTTAAGCTACTGCTCACTAGATGGTGTATCGAATAAAAGATACGAACAATAAATTAATATGTAAAAGTTAAGTAGGTTTAACAAACCTTACTAAGTTTCACGATGTTGTAAAATGAATACTGTAATTATAGATAAATACATATAAAAAAAAAATTGTAATAGGTAAGGACTAAGGTACATAATTCATCTACC
The DNA here is from genome assembly GCA_932294275.1 of Chloroclysta siterata. Lineage (NCBI taxonomy): Eukaryota > Metazoa > Arthropoda > Insecta > Lepidoptera > Geometridae > Chloroclysta > Chloroclysta siterata. Next base: position 10,277,760 of record OW028595.1, read on the forward strand.
ATCTACTTAATTTTGGATCTGAAATTATTAATTTTAAGAGTGCCTGTGCCTAGACGTTTTGATATTATTTTTTTCATTTTATTTAGTTTTTTACCAGCATACTAATGATGATGATCATGACATGAGTCATTGTTATATCAACTTTCATTGTACAAAAAAATATTTTGTGCAAAAAGTAAGCTCCGCCGCGACAGTTTTCACTGCCGTGACCAGGATTCGAACCTGGGTTACTACGGCCACAACGTAGGGTCCTAACCACTAGACGATCACGGCTATCGGAGCGATAAGAGCCGCGACGAAATTAGCAGTCAGACTGAAATGAAACAAACTTCAGTGTTTCATGACTTTCAGGAAAATTATAACTTATTCGAGCGGCTTCTTTCAATAACAGCTGCTATCACAATACAAATCCTTATAATAAAAACTAAATATATGTATAAGCTACAAAATATTTTTAATAGAAATAAAAATATATTTTTCAACTCGATGTGGTTGTACGGTATTTAAATTTCTAATTTGGAGCCCTGATTAGGACTAGCTTAGCTATCTCTAGATCGTTCGCAACGGTCTGCAGATAGTTCAACATGTGTATTTTGTACATTGTATTTTTTACTTGTATTCATAGTAATCTTCTTTGTCAATAAATTATTATTAATAGATTATATGTATAGGTATGGACGGAAAAAAATTATACAATTTGCAAAGGGTTTTAAAATTTAATTGTTTCTATCCTGTAATTCCTGCGCCAATTCAGAACGGATTTTACTCGGGATTTTGCTAATACAAGAAGATTTCTTGCAAAAAATATAGTTCGTACCCGTCCGTGCGAAACCGGGCTACTTAAATTTACAAAACGTAAATGTACCAATTTCACAGTTGAGTTTCTTTAATAATATTAAAGCTATATCAAAAGGCGCCGTCCAGTTTGCGTCCATTTAATAAATTCGCCCCTTGTTACATTCCCATAAAACACGCCAAATTCGCGATGCAAATTAGGGTTCAAAATGACCAGCTCTGACCGAAGCCGGTCCCAATTGTAAAGGTCCATTGGAATCAGTACACGAATCATACAATGATAAATCTCGTATCATGTCATTCGTGAAACCAGAACAAAAACATGAGAAAAAAATCTTTTGGGAATGTTCACAGACATGGAGAAGATATGAGTTTGTTTGCAACTGTGGGGTTGTCAGGCGTTGCGTTGTTCGCACAGTCGGCGACTGATTGAGAGATTTGATCAAAAGTAAAGTGTTACTGAAGATAATGGTCAAAGAAAGCTAGCGATTGATCAATAACTACGTTTGTAGCCTACTCTCTCTTGTCGTGTCACTAGTTTCTTTCGAAACAGTGTCGTGAAAGGATTTTTAAGTGCACCTCAAGAGGCTCCTTTCAAGCAGTTGACACATGTTATAGAACTTTACAACAGTAGGTAGTTGGACATACAAGACATAGACAGACATTTTTATTTTCAAAAAAAACGTATGTGACATACAAAACAATAAAAGGAAATGGCTAACCAGAGATAGATATTGCAGTACTTTGTTGGTATGTACCTAGGTGTTTGTGTGCTGCAGCAGCAAAAGGGGGGGGGACTCAAGACAGGTTGCAAGCGCATCGCCGCTGTTAGAATGCTTACTGGTTTTCTCACGATGTTTTCCTTCACCGTTTGAGAGGCATTGCGCCTATAAAAAAATACAAAACACCCTCTGGATCTCCCCTAGTCATCCAGTCAACCCTGTTTTGAACTTTCTCACTCCACCGTTTCGAAGTCAATGATTTTCTTTAACAATTTATTTTTAAACATGGATTTTATCCAGAGTCTGTCATGCTCTTTAGAACTTGTTAAGCAATTCATTTTGGTAATGTCATGTCCACTGTCCCTTCAGCCAGCTACGTGGATGATCATTGAATAATGATAACTCCAGGGGGCTCACATAATTCAGATCACCCCTATAGTCTCGCAAATTGTATGCTCCATAACAAGCTGTTATTACTTCAGACACTTCTTTGAACTTGGAAATTTATAAGCCAATGTCCCTGTAAATTGCTATATTTTGCCTTTGAGACATACATCAACTGCATTAAAAAATCCAGTCATCTTTCGTGGCCGAACATGTGACTTCTCTATCTACCGTCCTTCACATTTGTCTGTATTTCGGTTCTTGGTCGCTATGGAGCACCATTATAGTAGGTACGTACTTGACTAATGTACAGACAGCCCTCAGAGCTCAGCTAGTAAAAGCTCTGCCTTCTGCGGTATAGGCCGTAAGCTCGATCCCCACCGATAACAAACATTTGTGTAATAATATGTTTGTTCTCTGTCTGGGTGTTAATAATACGTATATTTTAAATAGGTTTTAACAAAAAAAAAAAAATAGTCATAGATTTTTGAATCAGTGCCTACATTTTTTTCACATTGGCAACTGTGAATGCACTATGATAGTTTTCGAATAACTTTACTCTGTGGTCGGCACTTCATAACTGAAGATCGTGGTCACTTGAAGATGTCTTTCCAGTACTGGAGTGGACTGCTTGCCTCCAGCGCTTTCTATTGGTGGCCATTCGGACCACATCGTAAAACTTGCAGCTACCCTCCTTGAGCTGGTCTGTCCATCTAGTTGGGGACCTACCGCGAGAACGCTTTCCCTCCACGTTACCAATGATGACTAGCTTTTCGAGGTTTCCGTCGCCGCGTCTTGCTATGTGACCGAAATAAGAAAGTATACGGCGGTGACAGATTGTGGATAGCCTATCCTTAACTTTCAGCTGCGTAAGAATTGATACGTTGGTGCGTTTTGCGGTCCACGATATTCGCAGCATTCGTCTCCAGCACCACATCTCGAATCAAATCTCGAATAACTTTACTTGACCTTGAATAATAATATGGTATTAAAACCAGCGTCATTTCATAGAGACAAAAAACTTCTACATGTAAGATTCGGGAGACAAAAAATAACCTTGAACGACCCTAGTTCATCTATTGTAGTCAAAATCCTGTTTCTAACAATATGGACGCGTATAATTCCCGTGCGCATCATCACCAAAGATATATTTTTGCCCTGAAGCGATATTAGATACTTTTGTTGTCTGGCAACATTAAAAATCAAAAAGGTTGTAATCTCCTTACATCCTACTCGATTATGTAAACATGTTTTGTTAAAATGCTTGCAATTAAAACATGTATCAGAATGTCGGTTAAAGTAGTTGTGCAAACATCCGTTTTCTTTTTTTTTTATTTACTTTGGATTTCAACCCTTTAGTTAGTCAAATAATGTATCTAGTAAGTGCATCTATGTATACGTAGTAGTGTGAGTGAATCGACCAAAATCGATTATGCATTGTTCTAAGCTTATTTCACTCATTTCAATGTTAATTAAGTCGGTAATTTATTATGCAAACATTGTTTCTAAAACAGGTAAAAATTAAACAGCCTTCAAATCGCTTAATACATGTCTAAGTCTAATTGGGGTAGTCAGACGACACGTATCCAAAAATTACTTTAGGCACATATTCTAGGTGTGCCAATATAATGAATCTAGGTAGTAGGGGTATAACAACCTTCCTACCATTCTTTTTTATGATCCTTGTTATAGAAAAAACTGCAAGACTGTTAAAAAACTGTTTTAAGTTATTTCAAGTAACGAGCCTCAGAAGTTTTTCTAGTATTTGTATGTTACAGTTTCTTCTATTTTACAATTCAAATATTTCGTTCAAGTATTTAAAATTAGGCCTATTTTTCTTCGCGTGGTTGCATAATAGAAACTTCAACCCCTAGTAATTTAGATTCAAGATTGAGTAGACTTTACATTGAGTAGGCTTTTTTAAAACATGTGATTTTAAAAATTTAATAGAAATGTGGTTTTTACATCAGCGTAATGTAACAATAAATAAAATCGTTTTTTTCTTTTAAATATTCTTCATCAAGTTCCACATTTATAAAGGGCGTTGTGGATAAAAGAAATATTTTTGAAAAACTTTAGATGTTCATTGTTGTTTGATGAGATGACAGACATACGCGTAGATTCTATTGAAAATAATATTGTTCTATTATGGGAAAGATTTTGTTTATTTTCGCCACAGTTTTGAAATTCTCCCGAGGGTCAATAAAAGCAATAAAATATGAAACTTTATTGAAATTGGATTAGATGTGTCATGGTTTTTCAAAATATATGTGGTTGACCTTAGAATTCACTATGTTATTATTTATTGACTGAAATTTCAGAAATTGAACAATTCAAGTCGAATAAAATACATAGAATCTTTATTTTGACTATTTTCCGTACAACACAGTGCAGGGTTTTAGTGTTTTTTTTTTATTTCTGCTCTGTAAACCTACTTTTTCTTTCTTATTCTATTCTTTACGGCACGGTAGATATCCCATCAGATCTGTCAGATAGAATACATAATTTTGCTCAGTACAGAATAAATACTTATAAATTTCAGTGTTCATAATTTTAGGTAGGTATTTGGGGTAATTTCAAATTTATTTTAAACAAGCTGGTGCCCTCGACTTCGACTGCGCAGGATTAGTCACCAGGATCAGTCATCTTTATAAATTGTAGCCTATGTGTTATTCTGATGTATATTGATATATGTTTATTGTAAAGTTTCATTAAAATCCATTCAGTAGTTTTTACGTGAAAGAGTAACAAACATCCATCCATCCATCCATCCATACTTATAAACTTTCGCTTTTATAATATTAGTAGGATAATCACAATTAAAAAAAAAACTAGAGTTACCTGTAACTGTCAATCACCGATCAACTACCTGTGTTTCGTGTGAAATCTCACCCCTTTGACACCCCTATTCGTTCTTCATTAGAACTGCATTCTGAATCTTGACTGACATCTGACATCTTGTCATACTGTTTTCAAAACCATTGTTCTTTCGAAAGGGTGTGACCCTAAGGTCAAAATCCGTTTCATATTTAAGGTCAAAGCATTTAGATTAAGTAACTTTATCTATTGTAGAATATAATCTTGTTTGATCTAAGATATTAGATTATGTTTTGTGAGCATAGATAATTCTTTTGTAATATTGTTAGTTTGTCTATTGTGATTTGGGTGCTTATTTGATACCAGTCATGCCATAATTGATCTGAATTATATTGTGCAATCTACGGATACAGATTTATAACCCCTTTACTTATAAACGTTACTTAAATTTCAACATTGCTATTAGCCCTGTGACTGTTTATCGCAACTACCATCGAATCCCATTCGAGAGATAACTATAAGTAGTTTAAATTTTCACAGTTTTATAAAATAATGTCAATGATTAAATCATTGATGTCGTATTTTGCCTATTTTTTTTATTATCATAACATTCTTATTTTATTTCATTTATAATATATGTGATACCACTAAATTTCAATAACATTTAATCCTTATGAGAAACCCAAAGAACCATACATCTTGATCCACTAGATTCTCCCCAAAAGTTTATAATAAAAATGGAAACAACGTACAACATCCCACAAATTCGCAAAAAAAAAGGAAGTAAAATAAAATTGACTTTGGTTCGGGGTCTCATCAAAAATTCGGGCGCACAGAACCCTGAATGTGTTTTTATTTGTGATGTTTCGGAGGGGTTGGGGATAAAGTTGCAATGTTAAGACGATGCTATTGGACGTGTGTAAGAGGGGTTACATCGGGGCGTAACCGTCTCAAGATTGGAAAATAATAAATTAAGTAGTATTCTTCAATATTTATCCACTTTACGTACCTAAGAGTTCAAAAAAAATAAATTCAAGCCAAAAGTACCTATATTTTTTTCTGTCTAAAATATGATGTGATAATATCTGCCCATATTAAATGTATAATAAAAACATTCTAGTAATCGTTCTGGTCAAAAAGTTTATATACGTAAATATATTATTTGCGAATTGCATTGAATGAATTAGCAAGTGCAAGACAAAAAGTAACGGTACAATCACAATAAAATAAAACGCACGTTTTTATTAGCATACCCTATCTCAATAAAACTCTTTCAAATCCATGAAACCGTGCAATAAATCAACCTAAGCAGTCAGATCCTCGTGCATACGCCGTTCACAATAGAATCTATCATTGACGTAATGTATTTAAGTCATATACAAAGGCATGAACAAATTTATGATCCGTAACACCATATTAGGCCGAATAAATCATTACATGAACCTACTGAACTATGGTAAAAGATACTGATACAATATTCGGTGGCATGGTGGTACCGGGTGTTAGTGGTATTGTAATTTCGGGCATCTAAGGTTTGGCCATGGATCGTCAAACATGTTTGGAGAAAGGGCATAATGGAAGAAAGTAATGCGAATTACACGGAACGGATCGTTTGACCTTCTTTTGGCACATGCTTATCGAAATCACAGTCAAAAAGTAAAAAATATAAAAGTAGGAAAAATAAGAATTTATTTCATGTAGGGAACACAAACTGTTTTAAGAAAACATTTGAAAATATCAATGAAATAGAATCATGACCACATGCTCATTAGAATAAACATTTTAAATAGATAATACTGTTGCAAGTGGCAATGGGCAAGTCATATAGCTCGAAGCCGAGGGACTGATAACCATTGAGGAATAAAGGTTCTCGAATGGCGACCACGAACAGGAAAACGAAGCGTGGGACGCCCTCCTACCCGATGGACTGACGACATTGTGAGGATTGCGGGAAGTCGGTGGTTAGAGAGGGCTCGGTATCGTTCTTGCTGGAAATGTATAGGGGAGGCCTATATCCAGCAGTGGACTTCTTTAGGCTGATGATGACTGTTGCACACATTAAAAATCTAGAAATCATACTGTAAGCTACTCGTACTATACTATCAATCTTGTCCATATTCAAAATGATTTTAAGGATATAGATTCGATTACATTACTTTAACAGACATAAACAGCAAACACGCAAACACAAATTGAAAGTTAAAAGAAAAACTAATCAAAGAAAAAAGGAAGTTTTATCTTGTCATAGCAACGTCATAGAACCAACACAAAGGATATTCAATGAAAGAGTGTACATTGAATATCCTTCCATCAAAACTCGTCAAAAACTGACAAAACTAACAATAAGAAATGCAACAGACTGCACTTACAATAGCTACTGAAGATCTTAAACATTTTGAGTGACAGATGTTTGACCAAGATACGAAAAAAGCAAACCAGATTTCGACGCAATAGTTCAAGTTCAGAACTTAACAGATTTTTTGTGAAGGTAAGCTATTTTGAAGGAAACAGGAATTTTGTACTTCCGTGTTGCATAACTGGTTTTGGTGAATGAAAATAAGTTTGTTCGACATTTGGACAATAAGTGCATGTCCTAAGTTCTTGGGAACGTTCTTGGGAATACTGGGATTACTTGCAATGCAACATTCGTTATTTTTAAGTATTAATAAAGGTACTTTCATATGGGAATTATCTACTTTAGGAAAAACAAAATACTTTATGGAGATGAACAAAAGTGTACTGATCAAACAAACCAAATTCGTTTTTTTAATGTAAAGAAACAACCACGACTTTGATCCCCAGGCAAGGTAAATATTCCCTCAGATCTGTAAGGGAAGTAGTCAGAGGTAGTTACATCTAAAAATGTCATTTTTTTTTTATTCAACTAACTGATGGATCAAGCAGATGTTAAGTGGTAACCATCACCTATAACAAAGAATTACCTCGTAAGTCACGCACGATAAGAGCGTGCCCTACGATGCACTGCTCTGCGTCCATCAACATGAGGCATACAGATGTTAAGCCTCATGTAATTACACCGGCAACCACACTCTTCAAACTGAAACACAGCGTTGCTGCTTGGCGGTAGAAAATGGCATGGTGGTAGTACTTCCCCGGACGAGCCCTTCACAAAGAGCTCTACTACTCTTTAAATCTTACTCTACATTCTACTCTACTCTTACTTTCAATCTACTCTTACATTTGGCACAAACTCACATATTGCAGTAATTAGTTGTCATTCCACAAATGACAGGTTGTAAGCTCATCGCCACAGATAAAGTAACCAGTAATTGTATAGAACATTAAAAAAAAATATTAAAAAAAAATACTTTGTTCTATCTACAATACGAAACCACCGAATACTGTTCCCTCTATTTAAATATCTATTGTGTTTTTATTCATAATAATAATTCACACAGTACTACCGTGAAAGTAAAAAATTGTGTATCGCAAAAAAATTATGACCAACTCAATTAACTTACTTTCAAATGCGTTGTAACCTTGTTGCACCGCAAAAGAAAAACGCGTTGTTTTGGTGACAATGTTTTGTCTACTCTGCAAAAGCAGTGTGAGGATTAGAGATAAGTCTAACTAATTGGAACCCTGCCGCGTTTCGTCATGGTCTGTATAACTTAACTTCGTTTTTAACGTCAAGTTCACGCATATTTTGACACTTGCGGTCATTAAACTGCAAGTTAGTTATCCTTGGATTATGGTTTGACGAATGCATGAGAAATTGTTTTTTACTTCATCACTTTTGTCAGGGGTTTATTAAAAAAAAACTTAGTGTGAGGAGAAGAGTAGGTTAGTAAAATATTATATGTAACCCTATTATTCGTCACAGTTTACATATTTTGTTTGTTGATTATTTAATTAAGAAAGAGCTCGGTTTGTACAATAAATCCTAAAGCCTTTTTATGACATTTTGGTAATGCCACCTGGTTTACTCAAGTTTTTTTTTTAAATACTACTAGCTGATGGAACAAGCAGATGGCCCACCTGATGTTAAGTGGTAACCATCACCTATAACAAAAATTACCTCGTAAGTCACGCACGGTGACGTAGGGCTTTTCAACGTAGGGCTCGTTCGCATCGATTTGTAAAGAAAGGAAGTAGGATTTGTTAGGAGTTCTTTAAAGAGTTTAAGGGAAGCAAGCAGCGTTCTTATGCCACAAGTTGATGGACGCAGAGCAGTGCATCGTAGGGCACGTTCCTATCGTGCGTGACTTACGAGGCAATGCTTTGTTATAGGTGATGTTTACCACTTATCATCAGGTGGGCCTTCTGCTTGTCCCATTAGCTAGTTGTAAAAAAAAAGGGAAAAAGTAAACATTTATATCTAACGGATAATGTTTCTTGGCGATGGAGAAGCACTTTGTCCCATCGGCAACTTTTTTATTTCATATTGTATTCATTTATTGAAACATCATCAATAACAGTGGACATAAATAGATCGAGCTTTCACAATTACTCCATTGATTCCTTTTTATGTTGAAATTGTATCATTAATTTTGTTGTCGCATCATTTTGTCGACTAAAATGGGTCATTTTTGTAATAATTTCTACTGTTAGTTCAACAAAATGTATATTTGTAAGAGCAGGGGTAGTGATACCAATTAAAACACGTCGTCATCGTATTTCATATTTCTATAATAATCCAAAACTATGACTCACCAACATCAATCGACAAACAATCTGCACAACTAAATTATGAATAACTAAACTTCCCAACAATAATCATAAAATGACTTTACTTGAATTTAAACAAAGACTCGACGTAATCTAATCACAAATAATTGAATCTATCAGAAACTCGACTCAAAATAACAACCCTTCAGATTAACCAAAATAACTCGAAATTAATTTACATTCAATCGTAGAAAGACGATTATCGAATTTATACAACAACAAAGTCAACCCAGTAGTTCGCCTCGGCACTGCGCTCAGTCCGAGCGCAGGCAAGCGAATGAAGTCTGTCTATACGCGTCAGCTGCTTATAAAGGCGGCGCGCCAGGTATCGCGCCCGACCGTAGGCGGTGAGTCACACCCAGGTGGTCTGTTGTTTACTCGTCGACTAGTGACGCAACTTGTTTACGACGCTGCTGTATTGTGGCGTGTTGTTTGCGCGTTGACCGGTGACGCAACTTCTTTATGACGCTCACGCCGATACGGCCATACTGACGTAGGCGCGTCCCTGCGCCTCATCCTCGTTTGACCTATGGAGAACAAAAGCATCATTAACACACCCAACCTCATAGCCTCAGCGCTAATTTTGGTAAAGCCTCGAGAGCCTCAGCGCTCATTTTAGATTCTCATTATTTTTCACATAAATTTCTCACTTTCATCAGCACGTAACAACAACAACACTAACACTAGAAAATGATTCTCATCTCTTTTATAAGCTCGTTATTAAACACTTTCAAAGTAGTGACACTACATAAAATACTGGTAACACTCTATTATTCACGTCACAATATGATCTCATTTTCACATAGAAAACTTTCACACAAGTGACAACTGTAAACACTACACTTGTAATATTAATGACACAATTGGATCTCATTTTTATAAAGAAAACTTTGACACATGTGACAACTCTAAACACTTTAACACTTAATACTCACGTCACTATTAGATCTCACCAAACACTTTTCCAGTCACGATAATATCGGCTTTCGTCTTCCTGCTCTCACCCTACGCTGAGGGTGTCTGCGGGATCGGCACAGCATTAGTCATCATCGGGTTTTCTTCCACTGTTCGATCATTCGTCTTTTCGATGCTCACTTCGTTCTTACTCATGTCGTCTCATCTTTCATACAGCCTAATGATCATTTCTTTTCTTTGCCTCTTTTAGAAGTTACCTACTATTAAATATCTTCTACATTTAAATCACATCGCCGATACGGCCACGTAATTTTTAGAAACTCAAAACATAATATAATAAAGCAATACTCACTTGCTCACCTCGGTGCCCAATCACAGTTGTTCTCGTACAATACTTGCTCACCTCGGTGCAAAGTCGTAGTGGTTCTAGCTTTTAAAAAATACACCCATAAAAGAAGAGAAAAAAAAAAAAATACCGTTCATTAATTCGTCTTTGTGTAGTCCAATCGTAGTAGTTCTCGTACAACACTTACTCAGTTCGGTGCCAAGTCCACTGTGACTTCTAGTCTATAAAAATACACACAAAATATTCAAAGGGGAAAAATAGAAAAATACTGTCCATAATACATCTTTGCGTTGTCTGAAAACTATGGCAATTAAAGCCAATCCGCGTGACCAAATCTCTCGTGTTGTCTCAAAAACTAGACCAATTTGAGCTAGTCCTCGCGACAAAATCTGTCCAAATCTAAAAATAAGAAGGTAGATTATTAATTAGCATGATGTCATCTTCGATGAATTATCGCGTCGCGCATTGAGACTTACTCGTTCAAGATTATTCTGTATCATCATCGTAAACATACCTATATCATCGTGTTGGCAAACAAAATCTATCTATTTAACCCGTTGGCACCCACTGCTGGGTATAGGTCTCCCCTCTATTACGCCACTCTTTTCGGAAAACAAAATAATAAACATTAAATCTTCTCCAAGAATATAAAGAAAAACAAGTTTCTTGATATAAGAAGATAACTGCGAAACACATTGAATTCTCTACAGTTAATTCAACATCGAAGCGGCAGTATCTCGCACTCGCAGCACACATCTACTTGCGGAACGTATTAATATAACAAAAGAAATGACCTCAATAAAAAAAAAAACACTATCTTCCCATAAACGTCGACGTTGAGGTTCCTCACTGCTGAGGGTCGTCAATAAGTTATTCAATTTAATTACACGAATCATTCTAAAATCAACCGATCGCTCCATTGCATTAAGTCTTCGCGGCCAACTGCTTCCTTCCACTTTGACAGCGACCATAACCTTTTACCTATAAACAATTAATAAAACACTCTGTAACGTATAAACAACATCCACTCGTACTCGATTCAAACGAATACATCCTATTTAGATCACCTATTCGTAACACATCAAAATGAAATTCACAGCTTGGTCTCGAATGTAACTGAAATAAAAGTCCAGGAAAATAATCAAATTGAAGCTCGATAGAAATACATTTCTAAAGAAATATGGGCATCTTGTTACTTGTTACATTGCTGCTTTTCAGCTACACTCTAGATGTAATCTTCCTGTCCACTCATCCATCCGACCAGCTGCGTGGGGGGAGGTCTCTGGATATCCTCGATCGTTAATTAATTCAGGCGTGACTTTGCGGAATTCCATTGTTAAATATAAATCGACTGAAACAAATATGTAGCACTTATCCGCTAATCGAATCTGTTTAAGCTTAACCCAATGTAGACTCGTGTGTGCAACCCTACACAGCACCTGCAAACCCTGAAAGTGTAATATGGTGTATTGGACACAACAAAAACCACAAAATAAAACTTAATGTCCTCGATCGCTCATTGCGCCGCATGGCAGAGCGTTCACGATAAAAAATTGACCCTAAGCCAATACTTAATATTATGATGTATTTCACTGGTTCACTCTAAATGGTATAGAGTCATTCGATAACAAGCTCGACAACTGGCTTCAAACAAATGTTTTTTCTTCTTGATCGTATGAACTTTTCAGTGTTGCTCATAATTTCGCCAATGTCACGTTTATTTTAGACCTTAGCACTGAAACGCAAAATCCGTACTTAAACAAATCAACCAAAAATGATGACAATTATAGATACACCAGCTACTCGTCTATAAATAAACAAAAAGGATTTGATTTCGAATTATCCCATCTATTTCCAAACTTCTTCTGGCAATGTTTATAAAAAAAACTAAATAATATATGGCAACAATGACTACAACTTCCATCGAACTCGTACGCTAGGCAACCCTTCAACTACTATCGGCCCGTGCCGAATGCTCCGCTAGCTGTAAATCAAAATAAAATTGAAAAATAAATGGATTGCACTACACGCATTTAAACGCCACGCTAGAACAATGGCCTTAGTCACCCGGAGCTTCCCACCGCGTGCCACTTCTTTAAATGCATTGGCTGAGTGGTTAAAAACTAGATAAATACAGAACCAATTTAACTACATCCTGATCAACAATGGCTGGATGATATTATCATTAATGTTATAACATTGCTTTATGTGGACTGCGGCTCCGATCGTTTTCAGCAAATAGCATGGTTTAGTCTCTGAGCGCACAATTAAGGCTCACAATAATTTGTGAATGACTAGTCAATGGTAAAATGTGATAGTAAAATACACAAATAAAAAAATTGTCTTACTAATCCACCAGTCCAGTAAAATTGTATCAGGTACCTTCCACAGTATCTGCATTAAGACCCAGCACTTGTAAAAAGTAAATTAATCACAAAATCAACCTTTAATCAGATATCGACATTTGCTTCGCCTCTATAAAGCAACTGCAAGAAGAGCTACCTTGCTGTGCACTGATATTAAGATAAATAAACACACTGGCTACTATCACTCCTCAATCCTGCAGCGGTTATTAACACCAACCAGCAAGTCGCCTCAACTAGCGCTGAGAAGAAAGTATGAACAAGTAAAACTGCAAAACTAGTTATTTTCAATAATACCTTCAATTACTACATTGTAAAACGTAAACACAATAATAACCTGTAGGTATCTGCTAGTTTATAAATTTAATATATCCTTTTATCAACACAACGGGACCACTTGGGATAAATAATCAGTAGGCATCCGTTACTATCAATAACTGAAATAAATCATCACACCAACATAATTTGACTCCATATTTCACAATGTCACTACCACAAAGTAAAAATTTCTGAAACAAAGTAATTTATCGCAACAAAGTAATTAACTCCAGGATCACAGGACCATAGAAACCGCTGTGAGCAACCTTTACATTAAAAAGTAATGCAGCAACACATTTGACAAAGACGCACTTAAACAAATCGTCTGTACTGCAATCAGGAACACTCTCTGTCACTCAAATTGATAAGAAAGTCAAACTACTCTTGGGTAGTAGTTAACAAGCTGAAACAAACAGACTACATGAATTTCTCTTCTTAGTCTCAAGGACTCCGCCACAAAATATTCTGCGATATGATCTAAAACGATAGCAAAATCCACAAAAATACAAAAAAAAAATACCCTCGGCCAGACTGACCACTACTATCGCAGAACGGCCGTCTAAGAAAAGCACCTACAATCAGGGATGGTCGTAGGCAACGCAGGCGAATCTCACTTCCGATGTAAGAGCAGGGGTAGTGATACCAATTAAAACACGTCGTCATCGTATTTCATATTTCTATAATAATCCAAAACTATGACTCACCAACATCAATCGACAAACAATCTGCACAACTAAATTATGAATAACTAAACTTCCCAACAATAATCATAAAATGACTTTACTTGAATTTAAACAAAGACTCGACGTAATCTAATCACAAATAATTGAATCTATCAGAAACTCGACTCAAAATAACAACCCTTCAGATTAACCAAAATAACTCGAAATTAATTTACATTCAATCGTAGAAAGACGATTATCGAATTTATACAACAACAAAGTCAACCCAGTAGTTCGCCTCGGCACTGCGCTCAGTCCGAGCGTAGGCAAGCGAATGAAGTCTGTCTATACGCGTCAGCTGCTTATAAAGGCGGCGCGCCAGGTATCGCGCCCGACCGTAGGCGGTGAGTCACACCCAGGTGGTCTGTTGTTTACTCGTCGACTAGTGACGCAACTTGTTTACGACGCTGCTGTATTGTGGCGTGTTGTTTGCGCGTTGACCGGTGACGCAACTTCTTTATGACGCTCACGCCGATATATTTTGAAGTCACTGTTGCGTTATTTTTCATGTCTGTTTCATAAAGAGTCATTGAAACGTCTGTACTGTAAATAATGATCTTTAACTGTTTTACAAAATCTATTGGACTTTTTGTAGAATATTTGTATCTTTTTACAAAATCGTTTCGATTGATATAAACCCATAGTAACTGACTCAAATTAAATTCGATTTTAAGCAGCGATAAGGTTATAAATTAGAAGGATTATTAATGTCCTTTATCAGATTTAACATACTTAATATTTTTTTCATTACAACCATTATTTAATGTATATGTTTTTCTACTCTAATGTATAATTTTATAATCACATTAAACAAAGTAAAAAAAAAGTTCATAGGTTCGCATACTATTACTCGACCCAAACTATGCAAAGTTTTTAAAAATCTTTCACAATAAACTTGCTGTGTCTTCGTACAAACCAATTTGCTGGGAGACAGATGGGGCCTACTATTAGTATCACGTGCGCTACGCCCTTGACATAGACTCATCTCATTTCCATACCGCTCCGACACGTCATTACAGAACAAATACTGAACGTTGCTATCCAAGATTGGAGTCGAACTGGTTCTGGCTTGATTTGGAACACTTTTAGTTTTAAACTCGTACTTCTTACTCACAAAATTAATGTAATATAGATGCGTGTTTTTTGGAATATTTGATTAACGTTATATTATAAATCTATATGTACGTACCTATACAATATGTGAGTCGGTAATGAAAATTCTTTTTTTTTCTATGGAATAATATTGTTGACATTTTTTTTAATATCTACTCTATCACGTGAAATACGCTGAAACGCATTTGTATATATTTATTTTTAAATAACGATTATTTTTTCGACTTACTAGCAAGAACTACTATCATTGTTAAAATCCAGCTGAGGTAACGAATATGTAATAAGCAATTGCTAAAACCAACATCAGGTGGTTCATCTGACTGATCAGGCAATTTGTTCAGACAATTTCCATAAAAAAATACTAGCGACGTAGGTACAGTCAATACAAGGCTAAGTACTAAAATTAATTTGAGTAAAATCACGCAAACTCTACATTAGTCCGTCGAGACATAAGGGTAGGTATTCACGCGTGATAATCACGTTGCGTGTCGCCGTCCGACGTCTATTACGGGGGTGTGTCTGCAGCTTTACCGATCGATCTTGCCACGCTTCGATAATGTGACACCAACTTATTTAAGGGCTTCGAAAACAATTTATACAGTGGAAGTAGAAAGTTTTCTCAAATCATAATAGACGCTAGAGCTAATGGATGCTATGATGACGTTTGTACAGTAGACTCTTGACTTGACTACTTTGTTTGATTTTGTTGATTGATTTCATAAAATCGAAATAGACAAGAATTTGACAGATCACGTGACATAGCATATATCAATGCCATGCAATTACGGACTTTTCTACTAGGGTCATTGAATATAGAATGCGATGGTTGGCCTAGGTGGAACGAATGTCACCATTTAATTCCATCTAGCTATCAGTTCCAATCTTTTTTTTTAATTTATGATAGAGGTGCTTTCGCCAACAGAACACACTTCATGAAGTCACATTACGTACGTCATCTATTGAACGGCAGCAATCAAAAACGATTCGTTCGAAAGTCAAAACCGTTTGAAAATAGCGCGATTATATTGAAAAAATCACAAGAACCCACAAAACAAGTTACACGAAATTATTATTTCCTCTCGTTCTTAAAACTCGATTCCACTCCCAATCTCAGTTTGGTTCAAATTTTGACGGAAGTTGAAAGCTCCAACCAAATTCAAATTTGGGATTGGAATCGCGTATCAGTAGTAGAGTCAATATGGGCTATGTTGGCCATTTAATAAAAGCATTATTAGCTTGATACAGAAGTACGTAATACTTAGTACCTACTTTTACTTATTTAATCTCGTAAGTAATCGCCTTCCGATCCTGATATCTTGGGTTCAAAACCGGTAGTGTACCGGAGCTTTTCTGTCCAAAAAGTATATGCATTGTGCCAGTACTCTCAAACGGTGAAGGAAACTGGCATGTGATCCTAAAAAGTTAAAGAGAACATGCGGCAAATGCTCGAAAGGAGCCTCTTTAAGGCGTACTTAAAATCCTTTCACCGCACTGTTTCGGAAGATCTAGAGACTCGACAAGAAGAAGAAGCGCTTGTACCCTGAGTACCCATTTAGATGCCCATAGCCAGGAGGGTTGCAGTAGGCTGATCGAGTTACCATCGATTTTGTCTCCCTCGTGCAATCGTATATGCTTTGCTTTTAATGCGTTTGCGAGAGAGTAAAGCGGAGTAATCTGAGCTCTATCTTAAAGATTAGGGGGAATTTTGTTTGTATTACTGAGTACAGTTTTAATTAATGTTTATAGTCAGTCACGCTAATAATCCTGTATCGCCACCATTATCTTCAAGGCAAATGAAGTATTAAAATGCTGACTGATAGCACTATAATGTTAATTCGCCAGGCACGGGTTAAACACTGACTGAAAACATTATAGTTTATATTAAACTAAACTCATGCTAAAATCAAGTCACATTATTTTTATACATCTTGCTGATGCAACATGCAGTTGGCCCGCCAGAAATGGTAACCTACCTACCTAGGTGGTATCAAATATAACAAAGCATTGCCTCGCACAAACCTGCCCTACGATGCACTACCCTCCGTCCATCAACATGAGGCATACAGATGTTCACTCTCATGTGCCTGTAATTTCACCGGCACCACACCCTTCAAACCGAATCACAGCAACGCTGCTTGGTGGGAGAAATAGGCATGGTAAAAAGTTCCATCAAAAACCAGACGCCACTATTTTGGTACGGTTAGGTTTAAAAAGTCATAAATACTTCGCCGAACTATCAACATTCACAAATAAAAGTCATCAAACAAATTCCATTTTCCATTACTCTACATCGAAGTTTTCACTCGAGTTTACAGCGTTGGCCACACTTTGTAGCATCCCAGTTTAGTTTTTTACGATGGGTTCCAGTTTAATTAATAAATTCGTAGTATAAATTATGCCGTTACGAAACGGGTATATAAAATTGATGAAACCGTTGGAGATTTGGGAATAAAAAATAAGTAGGTAACACTCGGAACTTTTTCACAAAAATCTTTTTTGCTGAAGATTTATAATGTTGTACTTTGTTGCTTGTAGTTTTTCATTAAATCCCATTGAATCCCTGAGATTCAAATATATTGAAATGTGAGAACGAGAAGTGAGGGTAAACAGCCTCTTAAGTATGGTTCAACTTCTCAAATATTTCGCAGCGAGAACTTCAGTGTGCCAAACTTTGAACGCGCCTAGTTTGCAAGTTAATTCAAGTTGCATACTGTAAGTGCACTTATCTTACCTAATTGCCACTAATAAGTTAAAATTAACTTAAAACTTCATAACTTATTTGAATAGTGGTTCGTCGCCCATCTGCATCCGCCTAGGGCCGTAGGGTTTCGTAACAAGAAGGCCGTCATGGCTTGGTTCCGATAGCTTAGCATGCCTCTTCTCATTCGAGTCACGGAAGTGTAAACACACAAACAGCCAAGCTAGTGAATGGTGACTGCACAATTAATGTATTAGACTCATCATCATAAACACCCAATGCTGTACGTAGCTCTTACCCAAGACGTACCACCGAGACTGGACGTCCGGTTTTCTCATCATCATCAGTGTTTGGCAGCAGCATCTCGTCCCACCTTGTCAGTAAATAAATAAATTTAAATAAGATTGTGAAATCAAGAAGGTGTACCAGCTCACAGCTGAACGTAGCTTTTATCCAAGACGAATCACAGAGGCTGTTCTTCCGGTCTTCTCATTCAGTGTTTGGCAGCAGCATCTCATCCCACCTTGACACTTAATAAATAAATTAAAATAAGCTGGTCGAATCAATTCGGTGTAAGCCCACAGTTCAAAAAAACCTTCAAGGTAACCCCTATTTTTATATCGCTAATCGACCGTCGACCTCGTCGCTATTCGGTGGCCGTTCACCGTGACAACCCTGCTCCAATGAGTAAGGAACTACGGAGTGTTGTCCATGGAAGTAGAGTGGTGCAAGTTGATCACTTGGAGCGAACTTGTTATAAGAACAATAAGGATAGTAAGCATCTATGGCATCCAACAGAGACTCACTAATCCCACATACATAAGGAGACTTAAAATAAAAGATGTCATGCTATTGAATGACCAATAATGAAGTGTACCTACTCAGAAGACAATTCAGGAGTGTACTCTGCCCGACAATAAAACCTACAAAATATCTGCTCATAGTTAAAACCACTGATCGCAGATAAAACTTGGAAAAAAAAAGTTGTACACTTGGAGCGACGAGGACGTTCTAACGTCTCAGGGAGACGCAGTAAAGTCGGTGAAGGTGTTAATCCTCATGTGCCTGTAAGTTGCACCAGAACCCATAAGCTGCAAATCGGAACACAGCAATGGGAGTATCACTACTTGGCGACAGAAATGTCTGGTCTATCGGAGCAGTCCGATAGGCCAGACTGTTTATTTCCGGGAGATGCTTATGTCCAGCAGAGGACTTTTGATGATTGTGTGCTTGCAAGATACCTTCCATATCCACCACTGTTTTCACAGCATTCCTCACGCGACAGGTAATAAGCCTATCGCCGCTCCCTTGTACCGTAAAGTAAATCGCCAGATGTTGATACAAAATTCGGTTTAAGTAATGCACCCCTAAAACTTGAACCCTCAATTTGTATTTAATTGATTTCAATATTGTTTTATATTAGCCGGAATCTAACGATCAAAATATGATATACGAGTATACATTTTCAAGTCGGTTAACTTTCTGGCATGTATTTGTTAGCTAGCTTTAGATGTCTTCAATCAAGGATAGGAACGTTACGTTACTCATATACAAGAAACGATGACCTACCCAATTCAGACAGCAATTAGTTCTATTTAAATGATGTCATACTTTACAAGTACTTATTAGCTTTTCGTCAGACAAAGTATTATAAAAAACGGAAACAGCTTCTCGACTTTGAACCCCAGACACGGTAGATATATTTCAAGAGTAGTAGAGCTCTTTGTGAAGGGCTCGTCCGGAGAAGTACTACCACCATGCCTTTCTGCCGCCAAGCAGCAACGCTGTGTTTCGGCTTGAAGAGTGTGTTTGCCGGTGTAATTACAGACACATGAGGCTTAACATCTGTATGCCTCAAGTTGATGGACGCAGGGCGGTGCATCGTAGGACACATTCTTATCGTGCGTGACTTACGAGGCAATGCTTTGTTGTAAGTGATGGTTACCACTTAACATCAGGTGTGCCATCTGCTTGTTGCATCAGCTAGTTGTATAAAAAAAACCACTCAGATCTTAGAACCAATTATCTACTCATTTAAAAAAAAATACAATTCGCACTTACCCAAAGAAAAAATCAGAACTATCTCGTCATATGCATTTACCTATAAATTATATATTTTTTATAATTTTCTTATCGACGTTTATAGTCGGAAGCACATTAACTTGCTTCAGTGGTTCGTATCAGACCACACAATTCTTACCCCACATAAATAAACAACCACAATGCAAACTACTGGGCCCGATTTCTTTACGAGCCAAAACTAATACAATTTACGATCGTCCCCGAATTAGACACGAGTCACTTCCGATCGTGTTCCGATTCAACAGAAATCTCACTCTGAAGGAACGAAGACGGCGCAAGCGAAATTAAACCTTAATTTCAGCAGGCAACATATGGCAATCCTATTTACTAAACTGATTGACTAAGACAGTCGCCAATTCCAAACATACACTCAGCAAAATTAAGTGCATTTTTCACTGAGAGACGATTTGGAATGACTTTTGACAGTTCCAATTCCGATAGAGGTAATAACGATTACCCATTATTTATTGGGTAGAAATCGGTCAGGCGTATGAGTCGATTGAAACGATTGAAACGATTAGGCTTTTGTATGGGAGTTCTCACGACGAACTTGAGTGATATTTAGCAATATTGGTATAATGTTGAAGAGCTATGGTCCCGTCTTCCTTAAGAAAAGAAAACATATTATATTTTTTTCGGTACAAAATTTATTCTAGGTATTTTGTTTCCAATGGTCTCGAAAAATGGCCCGGTAGACTTAATTGACATGGATTAAATCACCTGGGTGTATTAAGTGTTACGCACGGTAGACTTGGTGCACCTGTGAGAACTAACACAGCTTTAAATAAAATTGAAGCCCCAAACCGGTAGACTTAATTCACCTGGCTTAAACATAACAAAATATTTAGTATACTCTCACAAGTCTCAAGTAGGATAGCAGACAGAAGTGCAATAACGTGTAACCTTCATCTAACATGCGTTACACAAAACACACAGTAGCTGCAGAGAAGACAGATTATATATCTGTGGTAGCTGTGACAGTCTATTATCTCAACAATAAGCAATGTCGAGAAACTGCATAATTATACAGTTACTTTCCTTTTGTCGGAAGTCATATTCTAGACTTTCACTAAGGAAATACAATAAACCTTCTTATTTACAAATGAACATGAACTCTGAGAGATGGGCTCAAGGAGTCACAGTCACTTGACCACTGGAGAACATGTTGGTGGCACCATGACCTTGGATCATTTCACATAAAATGTTTCAGCACTAAAGCTGGGCAGCTTTGGTGACCAAAAACAGGTTTATTAAATGTTATCGTCTACATTTTTTTAATGACGCTGGGAGAAATGCGTTACGCATTCCCCCCCATTCTAGGATGGAGGGGATATATGGGACGCCCCGGTTTCCGCTCCCGGTATACCCACTAAACAACCCAGCGACACTCCCGCGTCGCCTATATGGAGGGGAACTGGGAAACTGGCAGAGCCTTTTCGTCCAGTCCGTGATAGGCCCGCCATGACAGCGGGGCCCCCACAACACCCCCGCCTTTGCGGCGGGGCCCGCACGCCCCCCCCCCCTTTGCAGGGAGCTCCCCCCCCTTTGCAGGTCGGGCGTGAACCACCGTGAGTGCCCGGTCGCTCACGCCCGACGAGGTAGTGAAGGCCCCTCCAGGTCTTCTCCAGTTTGAAGTCTAAACACAGCGTGCGAGCATCACTTGGCGGTAGAAAAACGACGGTGGCACTACTTCCCCGGACGAACACTTTCGCAAAGAGCTATACCTATTATTTTTATAACGATTATAAATGAATCTGTTTCCTCCCAGCTCTAAAATAAACAATCAAACTATTCCACTCTGTTTCTTATCCATCGTCCAGAATATAGGGTTCAATTGACGTCACGCTGTAAACTAAATTATAAATAATATCGGCAGTTCGGTCTAAATACTCGTGTATTCGAATATTTAGGTAACGCCCACGTTTGAGTTTACAAATCTGGGGAAATTAGGGTTGATACTTATGAGGTCTTAGGTGATCGACCTAATGATGTATAAAAATAAAATGACGTTGTGTTTAAAGAGCATGGAAGTTCCTGAATATTTATTTTTATCGAATTAGTTATTTGTTGATTTTATTATGATTTATTTAGTCTATTCCAAATTGATAATTCGGCGTCATAATGCTCTCAACATAAGATAATTGTCCGACCCACACAATTTACGTTGATTCAAATCATAATATCAGCTCTTATTTCCGCAACTCTTTTCGGTCCCCTTGTGAGTCTCATCCCCTGTTTCTCAGCACTCACAACAATGTCGTTCGACCAACGAGCGGGTGGGCTACATTTAGCTAGAGGCAGTCTGATCTAAATTAATATTTGAAAATAGCTGTGACCTTTCCTAAGTACGAATTCGTGTTCAATCCGACCCGTATTTTATGCTCATGCATAATTACCATTGTTGGCATTTTATTCCGATCCTCCAACGAAGTCAAAAAACCTATTTCACTTTGAAACTGATCAAATATGAACCTGTTCTAGAAAATAATTATCTTGAAAGGTTAAGGCTACATTCGAACTACCGCCAACGATTCTATGCTTGTTTCAGAGAATGGTTATGCTGAAAGGTTAAAGCTACATTAAATCTACCTCGCATTTTCGTCAACTGTATAGTTGAATAATAAGTACCTGTTGGTTTTTTTTATTGAAGAGCTCAGCTCTTGTCGAGTTCTGATACAGTTTTCTCCAATTGACTCATTTAAATACGACTTTATTGACTTTTTTATAGTACCTATTGCCTGAACTATATATTAATTATTACGTTAAGGCTGAATATGCTGTTATTTACGTTTGAATTCTAACTGCTTCAATATTCAATATCAGCGTTAATGACGCGAGTTTGTCCCACACATTGAAAGGGGTGTCCATTACACATATTATGTGGTCACCCGTTCCAAAATATGGTAGCGTTGTTACGAGTTTTGGGTCATAGTCAGGACTGACGGCTACAGCTGTAGTGTTGTGAGTTGTTCCGTTCTTCAACGGAAACTTGGAAATAAATGCCACTAGAGGTCATACAACTATTTGATAACCGCACTGAACGTAGCT
The DNA here is from genome assembly GCA_932294275.1 of Chloroclysta siterata. Classification (NCBI taxonomy): domain Eukaryota; kingdom Metazoa; phylum Arthropoda; class Insecta; order Lepidoptera; family Geometridae; genus Chloroclysta; species Chloroclysta siterata. The sequence continues at coordinate 10,300,772 of OW028595.1, forward strand.
TAAGGGAATCAAGGCGAAGATGTGACTGCGTTGGCCAAAGCAATGCCAGGAAAAGGAAGTAAATCACATAAGGTCTTACTGAGACCAAGTTCTATATTTAGCGACTGGTTTTACCAATAAAGATAAGATTGCCTTCGACTTGCATCTGTGATGAAGATAAATTCTTATCATGAGCCGGTTTGATAGTGATTTTACTTTGCGATTTCTATATATTTTTTTATTAAAATATTTTTATTTTGTTTTTAGTGTTCCGATCGCTATGGAAAAATCGGAACTAGTCTTATTCCGATAACTGTCCGTCTACTACCGCTCTCAGAGCTCAGTAATTAGATCTAGAAAAGTTAACATTCATAATTGACCAGTTCGAATTTTTAGCAGAAATGCGGTGAACACCATTTTCAGTGCTCGAAGGATCACATTAATGAACTCAGTTCCGCAAAGGACTTTCTGCAAGAACCAGTTTAGTTCCCAAAATGGAAGCACACTCCTTTGAACATAATTTGTCCTTATAAACCGTCTCGTCGAGCAATGACATTATCATATTCAAACAGTGAGTCTGCATTAACAAGTCATTCACTTTGCATTAAATTATGAACGATTTACATCGTGTGCAGTGAGTTAATGGCAGTGACCTCGTCTTCTGATCGTATCGTAGGTTCGAAATCCGATAGTGTTCAATAAGTTTTCGTAATCGAAGAATTGTGTTAAAGATGACATGGATCAAGACGTGAATGTTGAGATAACGGCTGGTATAATAGAGCGGAGGAAAAAACCTGTTGTGCCGAACGAGTGGGATGAGGGTTAGTGGGAGATACTGTATGCAATAAAAACCTGGCTATTTTCACGTTGTAATTTGGAGAAAGATTGATTTTAATGTGAAAGTTGAATGACTTTATAATCGCCTCTCATTTACTTATTCTTAGATTCACAGTTTTTCCTATTGTCTTTTTTAATCTATTAAATGTACGCTGTGCACTAACCAAATTGAATCTACATTTCATAAGTAAAGCAAGTAGGTGGGTAGATGAGACTGAGAAGACAAACCAAAATAATAAGGTGAAAGTTAACAAATAAAACAAAATCAAAGTTGAAGTTAAAGTTAATCGCAAAAAAAACAAGTGTTAGTGTGTAGTAATGAATGTGCAGTGTAGTGTGTCATTCTATCATTGCAAGATACATTACACTTCAGTCATCATCATACACTGAGTAGCAAAATGATGAAAATCACATACACATTAGAAAACATGTGACTATTAAAGTAAAAGTTATGTCCATGACGGACCATCAGATAGATGTGTGTGAGACTTACACGACCCCATATGACTTTAAGGTGGGATTCTATTTTGCAACTACGAGTAGTAGAAAGTCCGCGATTTTGATCTCGTCGATTTATTCCTTATTTCTTAAATAAGTTTATATGGTCTACTGGTGGTCAAATTTTAAGTTGTGCTTCGATTATGTATGCTGTTCAGCCTAAACTGGGATATGGTATATGAAATGAAATATTTATTGTTTAGGCAGTAAAGAACATAAAAAATATGATTGATTATTTATCTTAAAGTTAAAATGAAATTCAGAAGCTACTTATTAAATAAAGTCACAAGGATCACTTTGAAACGTCTTAAAGCAAGTGACTCTAGGTTCCAGTTCCACGCGACCAAAAAATAACAAAAAAGACTTAAAATAACTGTTTCCATTTGTTAAACACTTTTATATTATTTATTCCAATATTAAACCTTTTCATCAATTGTGCGACACTCGTAAAACCTCACAAACCCCAGAGTTTATTCATTTACGACTTTTTAAAAGATGTCGTTTTTCTGTTTCTTTTATTCAATTTTACGATGCTGTAAATTTTGTTTCGAGTTTATTAGTAGATTTTAGCTGTATTCGGTGATAATAATGATGTATTGTTGATTTCTTTCAGGTAATGATCGTTTGATGGTGAAACTTTCTCAAGGAAGGTAGGAGGGGACTTATCAAACCAATTTTTTATTAGAGTTTAAATGTATTTATGAAAACCGTCCGTAAAGTTTTAGTAGAAGTACCAACCTCCTACTTCTGATAACAAATTGAATAATTTAGTTTATTACAGAATATAAAAGAATAATATTTTATTTAGCATAGTACAAAAAACACAATCCTGATAGTTATAAGTTAAAAGGGTACGTAACATTAAGGACAACATTTTGAGCAGCTCAAGGGACAACAGTAATAGGTTACTATACTAAAAAGGTTTTCAGCTCAGCATAAATGTTGGGTGTATTATCACTCAACGCTGATTTTCAGCTGAAACCAAGGAGGGAAAAGGTAGTTAAGCAGTGACCGAAATACAACAACAACAACACGTTTATAAATAATTTATACTAAAGTGAGAGTGATTATGACATTACTCATGAATTAGACCGGGTTATTAAGTTAAGGATGGACTATTACCCGATGGACCGACAAAATTGAAAAGATCACGGGAAGTCAGTGGACGAAGAAGGCCCTAAATTCCATGACATCTATGGCAGATGCCTCATACCCAACAGTGGACTTCTAAAAGGCTAGCGATAATGACTCATGATTTATTAATATAATGGAACAAGATCAATAATAAAACTAGCATTGACAACTGCCTACACAGCGTACCACAAGGCTCCATTCTAGATCCCGCTCTATATCATAGACATCATAACGTCCTACTCTCTCATTTGTCTCATAAACCTGATAGACAGGGACAAAAGTACGTAGGAGGACAGGTGCGTAGGACAGGTCTATCCTTGGCCTATCATAACTAGTTACAACTAAGGAATTATACAAGAATTTGTAAGATAACCTTAGGAAAACTATTGTGTACATTGTATTTAGACATTGATAAAACATTTCTCATTTTAGAAAAATACTGTGACGCTTAAGGTCCATACAAAACCATAGTTAAATGAATTTGATTCATTTAAATCATATTTTTTTATTGCATAGTGAATAGGTGTCTTCTAGACCGTTCTGCTCCAATCGTCGGCTTTATCGTCCACTTACCATCAGGTGATATTGCCATAGGACATTCTACAAAATTAAAAAAAAAGTTTGACACTTCGCTAGGTCGCAGTGATTGCTAACACCAATATTTAAGGCAGGTTCTGTTTCTAGCGTGTTCCTGTTAACTTTTTGGAATAAAAAATAGCCTATATTTTATTCTAAGTTTCCTTCCATCGCTTCAGTGGTTAGGGTTTAAGTGAGCTACAAATCCATCATCAGCCTTACTACAAAAAGTCTGTCAAACAATAACCTATGCTTAAACTATTGTCATCTCTTACCAATGCGTAATGGCAAACAGAGACAGCGCAAATTTTAAGCATTATTTAAATACCATTTTATAGTATGAGGGTTTATCTTTGGCATTTATATATTAGTAGGAAGTAGAATAGGATAATACGAAGTACGCAGGATAGGATAGGATAAGAATTAGGAAGAAAGATTAGGAACCATTTTTTAATTAATCACCCAAGCCTCTAACCCGTCGTAATCGACAGTATATCTGGGCTCATAACCTTATTTTAAAATTCTAAACTTTGGGGTTTTCCCTCAGGCCTGGCACATTTCAAAGGAGCGTTTTCAATCCGCTTTAAATTTGCGCACTTTGTTTAACTTTTGACCCTAGAACTTATTTGTTCCTCGGACCTTTTGAAGAATAAACAAGAGTTACTATAATATTACTAGAGATCCTAGTGTCAATACATGTTTACATCACATACTATACAATACAATACAATTAATTTATGCCACTCGTTAATACAATTTATAACTATTTATATCTAGTAAATTACACAGTTTCACAATATACAGCGATGTACTATAAAAGATAGTCAATTCACTGAAGTAGGTACTTATTAAAAATACTAATTTAATAAATATTGATGGACTTTCCACACAGCACTATCTAGCCCCAAAACTATGTCAAAGCTTGGGAACCAGATAGCTGAAATATAAATTAATACTTTTTTTTTAATATATAACAACACAGACAGAGAACAAACATCTAAGTTCATCACACATCATCAATGTTTGTTCTCGGTGAGGATCGAACCCACGGCCTATGGCGCAGAAGGCAGAGCTACTAGCAACTGAGCTGTGAAGGCTGTCAAAAATCAAAAATCCAGTATCAGTAAGCCCTCACTAAAAACACATTTTCCTTTTTTCTACATATTCCTGTCCTATCTCTGACAAATTGAGGAAGGCTGTAGAACTGGTTCAGTTCCCGGCTCGTCCCACATGGTCACGTGGGCGAGACCACATTCTCTGGACTACTATTACACGCAATTATAGTGGACAGGTTGTGTAACATGTCATTTTAAAGCTATTTTAAGTATCATACAGTTAACAATGTAACAACTTTCTGCGCTGCAGGTAGTGGGTTCGATTTCTTTCTAGGACAAGGATTTGTGTTACTAACCTAGATCGTCTTCTTCAGAGTCCTGGTGGTCTAGTGGTAGCGGCCCCACCCTCTAGAAGTGGGTTCAAAACCGGTCGTGTACCAGTACACTCAAACTTTAATCCTAATAGCGTTTGATGATAATGATGAGTGATACTAAGTATTTGATTCTGGATTTACTGTTTCAAATCAGTGAAGTCATTGTCTTCAAACAGATATAATACAACAGAACCCTCTAAAGATCACCACTGAAAGTTGAGCTCTGTCAGCTTTATTTCCTTTACGTTTCTTCATTGAGAAGGTCCTAGAAAAGGTCCGTGTAAAGTGGATTTGGGAAGAAGGTGCCCACTATAACTTGGACTGTTGTCGTTAAAATTTTCCTATTAGTTCAACGTTATGATGGAACTTGGAGAGGTTTTTGTAAAGCGGATTTGAAATGAGGACTACTTCGTGCGATTCTACGATAACACGTCACGACTTTGTGATGCTGGAGTTAAATTTCTTTTGAGTACCTTTGATTTTTACTTTGTTTACTAACTATGCAATGTCAAATTGAATTCTGATATGGATTCAAATTCTGTTTACCTACTTTGGATGTCGCAAGATTTAGGGGGCAATTCTAGTATCTAGCATACTTTAAGATTGTTGGAATTAAAATGCTGAATTCGTTTACAACTTAGGAAGCACCATAGATTTTTTATTTTTCATCTGTTTTCTGTTTTCTATATCTATACTAATATTATGAAGAGGAAACATTTGTAATTTTGTATGTAACGAATAGGCTCAAAAACTACTAGTCCGATTTCAAAAATTCTTTCACCATTAGAATGCTACATTATCCCTGAGTAACATAGGCTATATTATATTTTCAAAAAATCAGGGATCCTTACTAAAACTCCAATAATGTAACCCAAGGTGGAAAACAAAAACCTTACATCGCGTGCGCTGCGAAAACTATTGATGATAGAACAAAACAATGTACTACGATTATGTAGAACACGTCATCATCTACAAAAAATGTCGCGACAGCATATGTCTAACTATTATAGTTATGTCACAATAAGTGTTCTTTTATTATAAAATATTAATTGAAATGCCGCCGCTAGAAAAGGGTCTTTATTTGTACCTTGGTATTAATCCTTATCCAAATAAATCATTTCATAATTAAGACGGTTTCAATACCTATAGATTACTTCTTAAATTTTTCAAATCGGACATTCCATTCAAAAGATATGACGAAATTAAAAATGTTAACGGGTCCACGGGTCACGCTCGGGGTACGATTTCACTCACTCAAGGAGAAGGACGTGAAAATGTATGAAATAAGTAGACGCGAGGCTCGAACCTACGGTCTAAGTTTATCCTAAAATGTTCAAAAAATTTATGACCACCCATGCGAAGCTGGGACAGGCCGCTAGTGTTTTATAAGAGTAGTAGAGCTCTTTGTGAAGGGCTCGTCCACGGAAGTACTAGCACCACCCCTTTTTCTGCCGCCAAGCAGCGTTGCTGTGTTTCGGTTTGAAGAGTGTGGTTGCCGGTGTAATTACAGGCACATGAGGCTCAACATCTGTATGCCTCAAGTTGATGGACGCAGGGCAGTGCATCATCGTAGGGCACGTTCCTGTCGTGCGTCACTTACGAGGTAATGCTTTGGTATATGTGATGGTTACCACTTAATATTAGGTGAGCCATATAAAAAAATGCTTCTTGTCGTGTCACTAATTTCTATGTATTTAACAAGGATCTAGTTTTTGTTAGTAGAATTTAGCTCTTGGTCTATTCGAGCGTCTGGTGGTCAGAATGAGAGAAAATAACTGTTTTTATTAGCATAAAAATACTTTATGAAAAGGTAGCTAAAACAAAAATCTTCATACATAACTCGGTACGGTTAAAAAGCGCAAAAGCCGCTGACTGCTCGAAATGAACATTCACGGAATATGAAACTGCGTACGTAGTTAGAGATTATGATCTCAACTGTACTTTTCTTAACTTTATTTGTTCGGGGAGATAAAAAGACATATTACGTTACTTTAAAGTCACTATTCCGGTTGTAATAAGTTGTAAAAAGGCATAAAGTTTGTTATTTTAATCAAAGAACCTAAAAAACACAAGTCACAGTCCACAACACAACACAATTAAAATAATCAGTAATTTTCCTTAATACAAAATATTAAAATAATTGTTTATTGTATTGGTATACTAAAGAAATATTTCTCACGACTTTAAACTTTGTAATTGTACAAGGTTTAAACAATAACTACGCTCTCTGCTACTATAGTAGCCATTTTCCCACCAGTAAAACAAACAACCATTGAACGCCATAAACACAGTTCATTGAAGACAAATCAATTTCCAAACTCACGGCTATCAACCAATTAATTCGAACGACCTCCAATAGGTAAAACTGTGATAACAGATTGGCAATACACCCGCAGAATACCTCTCCCCTGCCGGTAGATTGGCAGTCTTCGCTCAGCCGCCGCGGAGGCCGCACGTCCGGTCACGACGCACAACTCCAAATATGCCAACAGGATAGTTGCAGTTACGCACGGAATAGTGATGAGTTGAGACAATAGTGATTAGTGACACAATTCAAAAAAGGAACAGTGATTTAAAAAGTGGATATTAAACGGCCTTGTAATGAGAGAATACTCTATGGTTAATAATGGAACATGAATATTTAAACTAGTGCGCAGATTTGTATAAACATTGGAATAAAATAAAATAAAATGACGATGTTGGCAGTAAAAAACTTTTTTATGCCAGAAAAACGGGTGGATTCCCCGAGGTTCTCGAGAATGCCGGAGGCTCTGATGAGGTCGATCAGGAGGAGATCATTGAGAGTAAAGAGGACCAAATCCTTAGTCCTTGTTAATGAAAAGAGGAAATCCGGTGAGTGGTAGCGTACCCGTTTTTTTTATTTGTTTTTTTTGTTATTCAACCTTACTCTTATTTTGTGTCGTTATCTTGTTAGCAGACGGTAAAACATCTAACATCTTGTGCCTAGGTAAATATTGATCAAGATTAACGTCTTTACATTTTAACCGATTTCAGAAACGGAGGAGGTTCTCAATTCGACTTTATGATTATAACGCGATTACTCCGCCCATTATGGATTGATACAAATTTATTTTGGTATGTAGGTATAGTTCTGAAGTGGTTCCATTATATCGAAACTGTTTCAGTGCTTTTTGAAAAAAGATTATACGCAGTTGACGTTTCGATTTGTAGTTCACTTCAGCAAAATTTTGATTTATGTTTTTCAGTGTATTTTAAGTTTTTTTTTAATTTATTACTAAGCGTCCTCTTTGAAGTACGTATCTTACATAGTTAGTATTCCTTACGTGAGAGGTTGCAAACGGCGTACGTGGTGTCCTCGCGATGGTTTACTTCACCGTTTTAGAACTAATTGCGCTCATTTTTATGAATTTATTGTCTAAAGATATTTCTACATTAATATAGAAATATTAATTCACAGCCATCACAGCTCAGTTAATAGTAGCTCTGCCTTCTGCGCCGTAGGTCGTGGGTTTGATCCCCACCAAAAAAACATTTGTGTGATGTACATAGGTAGATGTTTGTTCTCTGTCTGTGTTATTGAGTATTATGTATTATATTTATGTATTAACAAAAAAAAAGTATTATATGCGCTATCAGGTTCCGATATTACAAGCAAGCACTTTTTATTAGTTTTGGACCTAGATACTGCGGTGTGGAAAATTCATCAATTTTTTTATTGGTATATTACCGGCAGCGTTCTGTCCACAAGGTTCTAGAGCTAGATACAAGTCTTTTGTATTCTGTGATTCAAGAGTTCAACATTTAATTATCTTATCAACCATCTTACAATTAGCTAATGGCTTAAAACTATAACTATGCGCCTCATTCACAGAATAAATAAATAGACCTACGACGCAGCGTAGATAAAATAACCGGATTAATTATTTAAATAGTACGTACTTGTCCTTGTAAAATAAGAAATAAAATACTTACATGCCGAATGTTTCGCTTAGAAGTATTTCCATGAAATGTACTTGGGTGTTTCATAAACTTACGTTACTTTTACATTAAATTCAGGCTCCGAAATTCCGGAAATCTTCACAATTCTTAAAGTTAAGAATTATAGATAACGGAAGGAGTAGATACTTACTTAAGGCGAAGACAAGAGCTAATGTGACTCTCGCTCGCACGTTTCGACATGTTGAATGATATAAAATCACTAAACTCATTTTCGAAAAATCGCAATCAACCATCTTGCGTGCAATCACATTGCACCCAGTTTAGTAAAAAAATCATTTTGATCGATACATGTTTTCCTACTCAAAAGTTTGCTTTATTAGTTTTCGTACATAAGCAAACTTTTAAGTAGGAAAACTTGTATCGATGAAAATGAAATTTTTACTAAACTGTGTGCAATGTGATTGCACACAAAATGGTTGATTGCGATTTTTCGAAAATGAGTTTAGTGATTTTATATCTTTCAACATGTCGAAACGTGCGAGCGAGAAGTTGTTTGATAGTTGTCAGCCCCTTAAATGTAATTATTTTAAACGAAAAGGGTTTTTTTTAATGTAAGTGTACAAAAATAATTTCTGAAAAACGTGTAAAATAGTAAATAAATATTTGTCTATGTATATGTCTATGTCTATGTCGAAAGTTTTAGAAAAAATATTACGTAAAGTAATACACAAAATACTCTTAATTTATTATTAAAACGCATATCTGCCAATATTTATTTCGTTTAATATGGACTCAACTCAAATTATCTTCATATAAAAACAATGACTATAAAACATTGGATTTAATTAATCACCACGCTATTATTAAATCAATGAATTCATTGCAAGAAATCAATATTTATAGCAAGTAAAAGTGTTGCAAGAACACGCAATCTCTAATGGGATTATCGTGATGTTCGTATTTAGATCTCTTCCGTGTGAATCAATTGTTCTAATTACAAATTATAATTAGAACTTTAAAATCCATGACAGATTATAAAATAAGCAGTCAAATTATATTAATTGTGTTCATGTTGTATTGAAGATTTTAATGTAAAAAATAAAATTTCAACATGAGTCTGGAAGGGCACGACAATCAACAGCATGCTGGCTCGGTGGCTTTTTAAAATATTTCTTACATACCTAATGATATGCTGAGATCATAATTTTATTATAATATCATTCAATCTCCTTATAAATAAAGGAAATTTGTCATTATTACTCACCAAATGACGCTGCTACTATACAAATAAGTTTATTAAATGTTATTTTCTTGCTTCCAAAATGATAAATGTTACCAGAATTTATCATCAATCGTGATTCACGTAATTATTTTCATTTGGCTCGACTTTTCTCTTTGTGCAAAATAATATTTTGAATAAAATTGTAAGTTTGAATTTATAATAACAAAATTATTATTAGGTAGGTAGGTACTTAAAAAATAAATGCTTATTTTAAGATGGATCTTAATATAGCTTTTACTCAAATAAAATAAACATACCGGAAGAAAGAAACTGGATGAGAAAACCCAGACTATTCAAAGTTAAAGTTAAAAGGTATTTATTAAATTGAATCACAAGGATCACTTTGAGACGCCTTAAAACTAGGCGAATCGAGGTGCCAGTTCCACGCGACCAAGCTTAGGAGAACAGGCAACTATTATTGATCGAGTGAGCGAAGCGAACGAAGATCTTAGTTTCAACTTGGGCGATTTGGCATTTTATGTATGTATGTATGTATGTATGTATGTATGTATGTATGTATGTTTGTCTGGCGATAACTTTAGAACCGTTTATCCGATCTGCATGAAATTTGATGTGTCGATAGCTTGTACTTGAGAAATTTACTGGTAAGTATATGAGTAAAATCGGATGAAGGGTTTTTGAGATATGGGGTTTTTTAAGAGGGAAAAAATAAAAAAAGTTACATTAAAAAATCAAGTTACATGTCATATGAAAGGGCTTTGTTTGGACATTCCAAAACAATTTTTACTTTTTTTTTGGGACGCTCGGTTTTTTAAATAAAACAAAAAAAGTGAAATTTAGATAACCAGCGATCCAAGAGCTCCCATCTCTAAGAGTTTCGTTGACATCAAGGTTTTTCTACTGGTCGGCCAGTTCCTTTGTTTTTTCTTATTTTTTTTTCTTGAAATAAATTAAGGTGGTACTCAGTTCTCATAAAATGGTGACGACGACCAGGTCTGATGATGGAGCCAAGGTCTGTTCAACTGAACTCTTCAATAAATAGGCCAATTGAGTTGAAACTTGGTTACCATACCAAGTTAGTAGGTGGTAGTCAGAAAAAAGTCCAAACATAATGTTTGGACTTGCCTCTGACTACCACCTACTCAAAGTTTTGGTGGGTTCGTCGGGTCGCATCACGAGATCTCAGTTCGGGGCGAACTACTAGTAATAATAATAGGCTCACTGAATGAAATCCACAGGAGACCGCAATCCTATCAGAATATTTTATCGTATAAGAATCTCTTACAGTCGTATTCTACAAATAATATATGCGAAGGTGTATGTTTGTACTTACAAAAAATTTTATAAATGCTAGGATACTTTCAACAAAGGACGATTCTTTTATAATAACTAATAATAATGAAATTTTATTAAAGGCAACACAGTACACACACACGTTTATCGCAGTTAGATAGTTTTACAAAATAACGAGGTTCTTAGAGTCAAAGTCACGAGCAAAAGCTATTTTCTCATAAAAACGTCTCATCTCGTAAGATATTACTACTTACAGCAAGATATTATATTTTTCATTGCAAATAAAGATTCTACTGTCATAATAAGAAGCACATTTTCTATAAAGCTCAGGTATTTTGATTCTTGTGAAAATATTTATTCATTACATGCAGACAGTTGCAGACATTTAGGTACATTAATAAATAGCTTAGGTCTAGTTTTAATATAACTTGACTTATGTTAGGTACATGCACCCGGTTGGGCACTGCAATGTCATAAAATAATTAATTTTAAAGGCACTATTAATAATCGGGAAAAAAAACAAATAGGGAATAGGTACGAACAATTAGCTAATTCGGAGGGTTAGTAATAATACCTACCGAAGCTTCATATGTTTGAGTGTTTCGTTTTATCTGTATGTATGTATAAACACGTTTGTAGTAACACACTCGTTTTATCAATGCGTATGTAGTTTATTTTTATGTTTACTTTTATAGGCATGTAAGGGTCACATCAAAAATGACATTACATTTATACGAGATATTTCTCATAAGAAAAGAGTAAAGAAAAAACATTTCAGTACGCATTTTTTTATTACCTACATAAACCGTGAGTTTTACAAAATAAGAATACGTTAAATAACAAAAAAAAAACGACTTCAAATAAACTGTTAAACATAATTATTTTTCCAAAAAGAAACTAAAAGCAAAAACGTTATATTTTGTGTACAGATTTTTGGTTATTGTTGATTTTTTCAAAAAGTGCTTAATCAAACTTGATCAAATTTATATGGGTGTCCCATATAAACAAACAAAAAGGCTCCACCTACCAAACAAAAAATAAATCAAAATCAATTTAGAGGAGTAATCGCGTAACAAATAATATAAAATCATGAAGTCGAATAATAATATAAAAGGCAAAGCAAGGCAAGGCATTAATGATATATCTCAAGTCTAGAGCTATGCCGATATTCGATTATTCCATCGAACCAGTTTTACTAGTTCTAATCACGAAATTGATCCATTTATCTGTCATCCTATCAATGTAACTTTAATCAAACTAGAGATCGTAGTTAAAAGATAGTTTAATTAATTTGCCACTCACTCAGTCTAGCCTTAGAGTAATAAGAGAGCGAGCGACCAAAGCCCCTTTATGGCGAAGACAAGAGCTAATGTACTTCTTGCTCGCACATTTCGATACAAGTTTTCCTACTCAAAAATGTGCTATATTTAAAAAAGTAGGTTTATGTATAATTATGAACCATTTGGTTCCCATAGTACCAAATATTTCTTAGCGGCTAGATAGTGTGGAGTGGCAGGTAAAACGATAATAAAAAAAACTGTCCTAATACCATTTTAAAACGTATTCGTTCGAACGGAAAAATCATTGATATAGCGCGATCCCCGTTACTCTACCTTTTATAACACACTAGCGACCCGCCCCGGCTTCGCACGGTTATTGTGGGTTATCCCTAAGAGATTATGCTTGTATTATGCATATAAACCTTCCTCTTGAATCACTCTTTCTATAAAAAAAAACCGCATCAAAATCCGTTGCGTAGTTTTAAAGATTTAAGCATACATAGGGATATAGGGACAGAGAAAGCGACTTTGTTTTATACTATGTAGTGATAAAACAATAAATTATAAAAAAAACTATTTTTATCATTTTTTAAACGTATTTTCTAACTTCTGCCCGTTGACATAGCGTGAGGTGCTCTACCTTTTTATGAACATGCAATATGAACAGCATTTCTCGCCCTAGCGATAACTTCGTATGGGCAATACATAGCCTGCTCATCCTTATTCTCTCTATGGTCTGCTCGATCAACTTTTAGATATATGGCCTGATAGAGGTTATAGTCTAATTATAATAGGTACACTGACTTTATGTTACTAATAATTGGATCGGATCAGGTGCAACGACCGTATACAGAGGTGACTTTGTTGACTAATTTATTTATTGCTACAAATTGCCTTTTGTAATTTTCTATGAAAAGAAAAAATCTTTATAGCGTTAGCTATTTATTCTAGGCAACCTAGAATAAAGTAAATTTTTAATAATGAGAAAAGTGAAATGTGAAACTGAGTTATTGTGATTGGAAACAATTTTATCTACACTAATATTATAAAGAGGAAAGATTTGTATTTTTGTTGTTTTGTTGTTTTGTATGTAACGAATAGGCTCAAAAACTACTGGTCGAATTTCAAAAATTTTTTCACCATTAGAATGCTACATTATCCCTGAGTAACATAGGCTATATTATATTTTCAAAAAAATCAGGGATCCTTACTAAAACTCTAATAATGTAACCCAAGGTGGAAAAAGAAAACCTTACATCGCGTGCGCTGCGAAAACTATTGATGATAGAACAGAATAATGTACTACGATTTTGTAGAACACGTCATAATCTACAAAAAATGTCGCGACAGCATATGTCTAACTATTATAGTTATGTCACAATAAGTGTTCTTTTATTATAAAAATTTAATTGAAATGCCGCCGCTAGAAAAGGGTCTTTATTTGTACCTTGGTATTAATCCTTATCCAAATAAATCTTTTCATATTCAAGACTGGTTCAATACCTATACATTACTTCTTGAATTTTTCAAATCGGACATTCCATTCAAAAGATTTCAAAAATATAAGGTCACGGGGCGCGTTCTCACCCAGCGCGGGCCCGGGCAAGGCGCGAGTTAGAAGGGCGTGCATATGACTCGAACCCACCACGGTCTAAGTTTATCCTAAAACGTTGAAAAAATTTATGTCCACCCATGCGAAGCTGGGACAGGCCGCTAGTTGTTAATATAATTGTGCGTCGACAATGAATGAATGAATGAAAATGCTTTATTGTACACCTTACAAACGAACAAAATAGGAAACAAATAATAACAACTATACTAGATATGTACAATGGGCGGTCCTTTCGCTAAAAAGCGATATCTTTCAGACAACCTTTGGATGGAGAGGAGTCTATAGATAAGATGGTATATGGTATAGACAATGGACCTAATACATCATTAAGAACTAAAAATAATTTTGGAAGAGTTTCTACATAACCACTTTTACTGTGTAAATCAAGCGGTGCCTAGTTTTTGATTCGATGAAGCTTTACATAATATAAACGACTAGCGGCCTGTCCCAGCTTCGCATGGGTGGTCATAAATTTTTTGAACATTTAAGACAAACTTAGACCGTGGGTTCGAGCCTCGCGTCTACTAATTTCATACATTTGCACGTCCTTCTCCTTGAGTGACTGAGATCGCACCCCGAGCGTGAACCGTGGACCCGTTAACATTTTTAATTTCATCATATCTTTTGAATGGAATGTCCGATTTGAAAAATTTAAAAAGTAATCTATAGGTATTGAAACCGTCTTAATTATGAAATGATTTATTTGGATAAGGATTAATACCAAGGTACAAATAAACACCCTTTTCTAGCGGCATCATTTCAATTAAATTTTTATAATAAAAGAACACTTATTGTGACATAACTATAATAGTTAGACATATGCTGTCGCGACATTTTTTGTAGATAATGATGTCTTCTGCAAAGTCGTAGTACATTATTTTGTTCTATCATCAATAGTTTTCGCAGCGCACGCGATGTAAGGTTTTCTTTTTCCACCTTGGGTTACATTATTGGAGTTTTAGTAAGGATCCCTGATTTTTTTGAAAATATAATATAGCCTATGTTACTCAGGGATAATGTAGCATTCTAATGGTGAAAGAATTTTTGAAATCGGACCATTAGTTTTTGAGCCTATTCGTTACATACAAAACAACAAAACAACAAAACAACAAAACAACAAAAATACAAATCTTTTCTCTTTATAATATTAGTGTAGAAATGAAATATTCTAATTGGGTTTGAATCAACTCTAATAAGGGGAGTAATCTGTTATTATTTAAGTTATTATTTGATAAAACTATTAATAGAAATACTTTACTATTAGATAAAAACTATTAATTGAAATACTGTTTTGTGCCCTTTCAACCGAATCGACCTAACATTGACTCTAATTAACAAATAATTGCGCCTTCATACCGGATGCACCTGGCGTGGCGTGTGCCGGTAAATGTCACAATATACGTTAAACTGACCAGTTTAACTTTAACGCTTCCATCAATCACGCAGTTGGTGACTGCGGTTCTGGTTATTATGGTTTGTTTTTATTTTTAATCGATATTTTGACATTGACATCGAGAGTGTACATTTTCTCCCCTTTGTCTACATTCCTAATGGTTTTTGTTTAATATTTTTTAAAAGTCGGTTGCTTGAATATTTCAGAAGTATTTAATGGTAATATTTTACTGTTTATTTTCCAAAATAATCCCATACGATTCACATGAAATCACATTATGACTTTGATATACGTCAGCATGTAAGTAAAAAGTGACGTATGTCAAAATTCCAAGTTGTACTACTTCTGAAATTAAGGTTAATCAAGTAAAATGCGGTAAACGATAGTTTGAAACACTGACAAGGATAATAATAATAATTGTTCAAGTTAGTTATTGTGACAATAAACTGGAATTCGAAACAATAGGTAAATAATAATAGTTACCAATTAGTATTATAACAGCGGTGATAAGCTTGCAACTTGTCATGTATGGAATACCAACTACTGCAAAATGTGGGTAATGTGCTAAATGTATTTGGACGTACCCCTGACTACCCCCCTTAGACATTTTCAAAGTATCTTAAGTTATTATTTCGTTCTAAGAGATCTGAGAGGATATCTATCCCTCTCGTACCGATTAGATACCGTGAAGCTGTTTCTTTTTTTTTATTATAGCCAAGTTGCCTAACTAAATAATTGACATACCAACTTACGTTTCCTGGACCTATTCCTTTCTAATACCAAAAACAAATACCAATGGTATTTATATATTTAATGGTATTTAATTGGTATAGCTTCGGATTTTAAAACAGTAGGAGCAATCTCACAGCACTGGATCGCACAGAGTGGAGGGAATGGGGGGAGACCTTTGCCCAGCAGTGGGACATAGAAGGCTAATAATAATAATTAAGGAGCAATCTCACGCATTTTCGTAAGTAAAAATGCCGGAATGTAGTGAATTTGTAAAGGCTTAGGATTGTATTATGATCATAATATTAAATTATTACAAAGCAAAATACATTGTTTCTGTGACTTAACATAACTTTTGGTACAAAAGTTATGTTTTGGTATCCGTTGGGAATAGATTTTGTACTTCATTTAAATAATTTGAAATTTGGTATTCGTCAGGAACATAAAATTTATTACGACAAATACCATTGGTATTAGTTTTTGTTACTTATTAGAAAGGAATAGATAGTTTCCTGTACAAATGTGATAAATCCAATACGACTGACGGACTGAGCCGGCTCGTATCGTATCCAATTACTTAATGCATCCGTATCGTATCATTCAATATCTTGCCATTTCTCACAGTTAGATTAATTTCACTGAGTAAGTAGTACGGTTATGAAATTGCGAAATCTGATCAGTGCATTCGACGCATCCATCGGGGAATTTAAGCTTTTAAATTAATAAACTGAAAGTTCAACATTCTTTACTACCTTCACAAAGTAAGTGCGTATGAGGAAGTGGCCAACCTGATGAAGGAGTTTTTAGGAGAATATTAAAAATATACCTAGCCTTTTATTTTTAATAAGTACCTTATTCATTTAATTAGGTCTTCAACCTTTCACATACATATAGAAATACTGCGAAATGTCTGTATTAGTTCGCCAAATGTTATACTTGGACGTACGTAACTGACTTAACTATAAGAGTAGTAGAGCTCTTTGTGAAGGGCTCGTCCGGGGAAGTACTACCACCACGCCTTTTTCTGCCGCCAAGCAGCGTTACTGTGTTTCGGTTTGAAGACTGTGGTTGCCGGTGTGATTACAGGCACATGAGGCTTAACATCTGTATGCCTCAAGTTGATGGACGCAGAGCAGTGCATCGTAGGGCACGTTCCTATCGTGCGTGACTTACGAGTCAATGCTTTGTTATAGGTGATGGTTACCACTTAATATCAGGTGGGGCATCTATTTGTTAAATCAGCTAGATGTATAAAAAAAAAATAACTGACTCCCTTATTAGAATACCATAGAATCTAGAATGCCTGGGGATTAAAGTCGTGAAGCTTTTGCTGTTTTTTTAATAAATCACAATTATTATTGTTAAAACTTCTGCCATTTTCTATTTCCTTAACACTTCCTTAGCTGAGCTTGGCATCTGCAACACATTTTCTGCACGCTCTCAAAGGAAACTGGAGCCTGTTATTTCAAAAGCGAAATGCAAGTCTATCGACCTCATGAGAACATCTGTGAAGCGAAGTACTTCGAACACAACGCTCCGCATGCTAATGGTTATGGCGAATTTGCGTTCTATTTTTGAAAAGTTTACGTCAGAATATTTATTTTTTTAATTTCAGAATTTTAACTTTTTGTTTTGAAAATGGAATGGATTAGGTTCTAGCACAATCGGACCGAACGGCCATTGTGGTTGATTTACATACCTACTTGCATTTGTTTTTATTTTTTGAATTAAGAACTTATAACCTCCATATTTTGAAAATGGAATGGATAATGGTTCTACGATTACAATCAGGCGGCCATAAAACATTATATTTTTTTAATGCATTTTGATGATTGTGCAAAAGAGTATCTCAGCCTTGAGTAAGATGTCTACACTGCTAATGACGATGAGCAATTTCCATCGTACTTGGCTCACCAAAATACTTTTTTTTTATAATCTTTGGTCTAGCGATAGTCTGGCGCTACGCCCAAATGCTGTATTTGGATCGTCTCCAATATAGAGCATGATAAAGCTAGGTACCTTATTAGGTACCTAGCTTCATGATTCTAGGATTCATGATGATTATGATACACTTTTTCGTGACAAAGTGCATTTATGTCGCAAAGTTTGAATTAAGTATACTTACTTACAGAAAAAAATGTACCTACACTAAATGTAGCAAATTTCAGAGCTGAAATGATGATAGGTTCGAGATGAATTAAGCGGATTGGCACTGAGCTATCTATAGATCCTTCGTAACGGTCTGCAGATAGCTCAAATGTTTCATGTATCTTTTGTAAATGTTTGTAAATAAATGTATGAAGCGGATATACAAAACTTTTTATGCTGGTTACCATCAAATCGCGTAGTGGATGATAAAAAACTTTATAGAATATAAAAACCTGACGGTAGGTAGGTAGAGTAGGTACTTAGGTAAGGAGGATTAAACAAAAAATCATAAAAAGAAGAATATTTCTTTCATTATACGAAACCAACCAAGTCTCGCTTGACTGAGTCGTGATACCTGGGTCTATGTCCACCTTTTTTATGTCAAAGTCAAAAGGTATTTTTCAATTGAAACACAAGTATTACTTTGACATGTATAAAAACCTAGATGATGATGATGATCTTCTAGGTGATTGTTTTAGTAGTTAAATGTCTTTTATATATACATTTACTTATCAAAAACTACCTTTCGTCAAATTCGTCTATTATAATATTCGTTTCTTTCTACAAACCGTTTGGCGACATACATTTGAAGTAAAGATTTAAATGCCCTAAAACTAATATTAAGGATTCGAACCCATGCTTTTAGAGCTGATTTAACCATGTTCTGTTAGTTAAATCTAACCTTAGATGTCAAACGCGTACATTTTTACATATTTAACGGCCCTTTAATCCTTTTTTAATCTAACAGAGCATGGTGAAATCATCTCTTAAAATGATCGAAAAATAAATGATGTTAATAGATTTTATTAAAAAAAATATGCAGACAATTTCAATTTCCTGAAATATAAAAAAAACGATATAAAAAAACTAATAAACCGGCAAATATTTAAATACATAGACAAGCTTATTTAGTAGGTACATAGGTACGAGTTTTTTTAGATTTTATAAACATGTTTTCAAAGACAATTTTCAAGGTGCTCTTCCAAGGATGCGTGCCCAATTGGACGCAGCATATCTGGAACGCATCCAATTGTTCGATGCGACCTGATTGTTTACTATCAGGTCAGCGAGCAAGTAGAGCCCATGCATTTCTATTAGGACATTCGATATCTAGCTCATACTGTGGTACTTTAGTTGGTGGTGGTAACAAAACCACTGGAAACGATCCCCATGTGGTACTTCAAACAATGAAATTTAATGAAGAGATTTTTTACTTTTAAATATCCATTAGAAGAAGAATAAATTTCATTTCATTTCCAATAGAATAGTGAATAGTGCTCGAAAGGAGCCTCTTAAGGCGCAATTAAAATCCTTACACCACACTGTTTCGAAAGAAACTAGTGACACGATAAGAGAGAGAGATTTCATTTACAAGAATTTGAAACGTCGTATTAAGTTCCCTTGGTGCCAGTTCTTCGTGACCATAGGAAATCAAATCAAAAACGCTCATGTTGTGTCACAAAAACATAGGCGAAATATAAAGAACAATATTGGTTAGGACAACAAAATCGGTCGTCACTCAGCTTAGCCAGAATGCCATATTCTTCCTGAAGCTTCGTAGAGAGGCGAAAGACGTCGAAATCTTGTCTTTTTTTATGTATAAAAAAAGACAAGATTTCGACGTCTTTCGCCATCTGCGGCATCTGCTTGTTCCATCAGCAAGTTGTAACTTGCTGATGGAACAAGCAGATGGCTCACCTGATGTTAAGTGGTAACCATCACCTATAACAAAGCATTGCGCCGCAAGACACGCACGATAGGAACGTGCCCTACGATGCACTGCCCTGCGACCATTAACTTGAGGTATACACATGTTAAGCCTCATGTGCCTGTAATTACACCGGCAACCACACTCTTCAAACCGAAACACAGCAACGCTGTTTGGCGGCAGAAAAAGGCGTGGTGGTAGTACTTCCCCGGATGAGCCCTTCACAAAGAGCTCTACTACTCTTATGTAGGAAATTACACTTTTTAGGGTTATTTATTGCAGGTGCTGTAGAAGGTCCAAAAACACTTATTTCAACTAGAAAATATGATATAACACGAAGTATAGATACTATAAGAAATTTACCCTCAATTCTGCAAAGCAGGAAGAATGTTACATAAGGCTTTATACAAATGGCAAAAGTTCAGCTGTTCGCCATTGCCACTGGAGTCATAATAAATTCATTTAACGCCGGCTCGCATAATAAATTATTGGATGTGTTGTGATGGGCTCTCGTAGAACCACAAATAAGAGCATGCAAATACTTATAAAATATGCTTGTCTGAGTGAAATGCCAGCACTCTCAAATGGTGAAGGAAAACATCGAGAGTGGTGAAGGAAAACATCGAGAGGAAACCGGCATGTCGTAAAATCTAAAAAGTTCTATAACATGTGTCAAGTGTACGAAAGGAGCCTCTTGAGGCGCACTTAAAATCCTTTCAACACACTGTTTCGAAAGAACTAGTGACACGACAAGAAGAAGTGAAATTCCTGATTTCACTCTCTCTCTCTCTCTCTCTTGTCGTGTCACTAGTTTCTTCACTAGCGCCTCAAGAAGCTCCTTTCGAGGAATTTCACTCAGACGAACATATTAGACAGTATGTGGCAACTCTGGCCAGCTCTCGTGGATTTTAAGGCCGCCTGAAGCCGTAACTAACAGCTAAGGTCTCTAAGTAAGCCAATTTATACTACGTCATCATAGAATGCCCTGCGTCCATCAATTGAGGGATACAGATGTTAAGCCTCATGTGCCTGTAATTTCTCCGGCAAACTCTCCCTTCAAACCGAAACACAGCAACGCTGCTTAGCGGCGGAAAAAGGCATGGTGGTAGTACTTCCCCGGACGAGCCCTTCACGAAGAACTCTACTACTTTTGTTACTAAGTTAGTAGTAGTAAAAAAACACGATTTTTTCCGTTTTCCATAATCTTCACGCCATAGCGTTTCCGAACCACCAACATAGCTTTCAAGTCCCAAGCTGCGGCTTTTTCCCAATTTATAGGGGTCCGAAGGGCAAAGGTTGTTATTGAAAAGGTTCCGTAGGCTGTTATTCCTAAGCATCGCACTCTGGGGAGTGGGGTTAGCCGAAATTGGATGGATGAAGAATAAATGTTATTGCAATTACACGTGCTGGTTATAAACGTGTTTAACGGAAGCGTGGGTAATAAATAACCATGTGAACATGCAAGATCGTGTCATGATGTCTTACCACACCTTTAGATCTGGCTATAAAACTAATAACTAACTAGAATACTGAGCAAATCATTGTACTTCGATTATCTATAGCTAAGTATGATTATACTAGCTGGTGCCCGCGACTTCGTCTGCGCAGGATTAGTATTTCGAGTAGCTTATATTAGCGTGGCGTAGTAGGTACATATGTGTAACTCTAGCGGTTTTGGCAGCGCACGCCAGAATAGCTGGCAGATGGTAGATTTTTTCCTACTTACTTAACACTTATCTTCATATTTTGGACAATTCACACAATATCTTTATAAACTGTAGCCTATGTGTTATTCTGATGTATAAGCTATATTATTGTAAAGTTTCATTAAAATCCATTCAGTAGTTTTTACGTGAAAGAGTAACAAACATCCAACCATCCATCCAGCCATCCATACTTACAAACTTTCGCGTTTATAATATTAGTAGGGTTATTTCTACAGTAATGATAATAGGTAATTATATGCTGGAACAATCATCTACGTTCGTGATTTGTTTACAAAGGAAAATTACAATAAATGCAAGTAGGTATTTTTTTTTTACAAAATACGTATAAAACAAATGAGAGACAGATCAACTGATCCAAATCAGTGCCATTCGGAACCGACCAAATCTATGTTCGTTACATAAATATTTGTTCTCGATGGGGATCGAACCCACGGCCTACCGAGCTACACCTAATGAGATATGAGGGCTATAGTCCGATTTTTTTATTAGTTTTATAGGGTTTACTACACTTAAGGAAATCACAAATTCTTTTTCAGGACGTCTAAGGGGGTAGTCAGAGGTACGTCCAAACATTACATTTGACACATATTCACATTTTGCAGTAGTTAGTATTCCATACGTGACAGGTTGCAAGCCCATCGCCGCTGTTAGAATACTAACTGGTTTCCTCTCGATGTTCACTTCACCGTTTAAGAGCACTGGCAAGAATTTTTTCAGTAGGAAAATCCAATGGTGTATGATCGGATTCGAACCTACGATCTTACGATCAGAAGGCAGGGTCAGTCCCACTAGAAAACAAGTACTCTTAAAAAAAAAGATGGGTTCTGTGTATGCTGTCATCATCAATACGAGCTAGTGAGTCATCTGTGTGACATTGACTTTTATGGCTGTACGGTCGTCAGCACGAATTGACCTTTTAAAGTTTAATGCATTTGTGTCTGCCCCGAGTGCATACTCATGCCTAAATTAGCGATGATTTTTCAGGCTTTTAAACTTGGATGCATGAGTAATTCAGATTGTATCTTTAAAACGATATACATCAATGTGTATAAGTGTTCCCGCACACGGGCCGCCGGCCACAACCACAAAACGCCGCCACTGGCATACATTTTATATGGACTCGCCGCACACGGTTGACGCCGGTAGCCGCCACACGCTACAAATCGTCGCTGCTCGCTTCGTATGAAAACTATAGGAAATATGCCAGTGGCGGTGTATTGTGGTTGTGGTCGGAGGCCCGTGTGAGGGAACCCTTATACTCTATCTAAAATCCTGTCTTAACGCACTATAGCGTGCAGCATTCAGTAACTAGTGGCATCAGCTCTACCACTCCACTCATTACAAAAGACTATAAATATACCTAGAGTAATAGCCGAACAGTGATCACTCACGTCTATACATACAAGTATATTATACTTAGAGCGAGGTGTCTATGCAAAGACATTACAAAGTTTTTTTTTTATGTAATCAACTATTTTAGATACACAGCCTTCACAGCTCAGTTGGTAGAAGCTCTGCCTTCTGCGCCGTAGGCCGTGGGTTTGATCCCCACGTGAACAAATATATGTGTGATGAACATAGATGTTTGTATCCGTCTGGGTGTTATTGTATATTATAAGTAGGTATGTAGTTACAAAAAAAAGTATATAAGTATATATTTTATCAGCTATCTGGTTCCCATATTACAAGCTTTGGCTTAGTTTAGGGGTAGATAGTGCTGTGTGGATTGTCCACCAATATTATTATTATTATTAGATACCACACTTCTACTGTTCTTCATTAGTTTTATTAACCTACCTACAGTTTAATCTTTTTCTGGAAATAAATATTTTTATTATTGTTATTATTATCAGTGCGAAAGATGCACGCTGCAAAAGATACAAAAAGCCTGTTTTATATATCTTTAAACTTATATTTTTATGGAAAAAAGGGACATGAGCTGATGGACCAACTGATATTGAGCGGTTACCTAGCCTACAAGAATTGCATTACCTAACATAGCACGTCCACCGAGGACGTGCCCTACATGGCATTACAGTGCTCCCATCAAGATAATGTGAAGATGACAGTTGGTCTCATGTGCCTGTAATTGGTGTTATATAATATTACTAGCGGCCTGTCCCAGCTTCGCATGGAAAAGGACATATTTTTTTTCGAGTTTTTAGGATAAACTTAGACCGTGGTGGGTTCGAGTCATTTGCACGCCCTTCTACTTCGCCCGGGCCCGCGCTGGGTGAGAACGCGCCCTGAGACCCGCGCGTCGCTTATATTTTTAAAATGGATAATCTTTTGAATGGAATGTCTGATTTGAAAAATTCAAGAAGTAATGTATAGGTATTGAACCAGTCTTGAATATGAAAAGATTTATTTGGATAAGGATTAATACCAAGGTACAAATAAAGAGCCTTTTCTAGCGGCGGCATTTCAATTAAATTTTTATAATAACAGAACACTTATTGTGACATAACTATAATAGCTAGACATATGCTAGTGCGACATTTTTTGTAGTTGACGTGTTCTGCAAAATCTGGTACATTATTTTGTTCTATCATCAATAGATGTCACTCAGGGATAATGTAGCATTCTAAAGGTGAAAGAATTTTTGAAATCGGACCAAGGGCCTTATGCTCACTTCGAGCGAGATTATCTCACGATGGAGATGACGTCATATCTCGTTCAATAACTCGTTGACGTTGCGTCTCGCATGAACTTTGTATGAGAAAATTGGGGAGTGATATGGTGAGAATGGGGATAAATAGTTATCGAACGAGATATGACGTCATCTCCACCGTGAGATAATCTCGCTCGAAGTGAGCATAAGACCCCAGTAGTTTTTGAGCCTATTCGTTACATACAAAAATACAAATCTTTCCTCTTTATAATATTAGTATAGATAAGTACCGATTTAATTTACAAAAAAAGTACCTATATTAGATTGTCAGGTCTATCTGGTTCCAATAGTACCCATAGTAGTAGCTTTTCTTAGTTTGGGGCTTAGTGTTGTGGAATGTTAATTTATTTATAATTGCATCCGGTTCCTCAATTATATTTAAATTCCAGAATAACGTACCTATAGTAAAACCTCTTTATAGTATAAATAAACCGACAACAAGCAACCACAATTTCAAATATCTAGAATAACGTATAGTAAACCTATTCTAAGTATAAGTAAACCGACAAATCATTAAAGCTACTTAAAAGCGAGTACAGAGCGAAGCGCTGCGCTGCAGCGGACAGCAGAAGCGAGTTGCCCAGATTCTAGATTGAAAACTTCGAAGCAAAGCTTAGCGTCTGTGTACACTTAGCGGACGAAACGGAAAAATAAACTCGGTTTTGACAACCCTAGCTGTAAGATTTCGATGATTCTGCACTTATGCATTTAGCTCATTAAGCTCTATTTGGGTAGCTTGGAGTAGTCCTATTATGAGAGTAGTACAGCTCTTAGTGAAGGGCTCATCCGGGGAAGTACTACCACCACGCCTTTTTCTGCCGCCAAGCTGCGAGAGCATTTGTATCTTCAATCTCGCTAGTAGGTACAAACAAATCGGATTTGATTCCTTTGGCTCTATTATATCATATTACAAGCTGGTGCCCGCGACTTCGTCTGCGCAAGATAAGTCACAGAATATCTTTATAAATTGTAGCCTATGTGTTATTCTAATGTATAAGCTATATTATTGTAAAGTTTCATTAAAATCTATTCATTAGTTTTTACGTGAAAGAGTAACAAACATCCATCCATCCATCCATACTTACAAACTTTCGCGTTTATAATATTAGTAGGACACATATTAAAAAAGTACAATAGTAATAAATAAATAAAACAAATAAATATTGATGGATATTTCAATAATACGAATAATAATAAGATTTTTACTGTTGCTTAATTTTAACTACTGGGAGTAATGTAGTAGAAAAATATTTTAAAGTATTCTCCTGTTTTGTACATTCCAATTATTTAACATTACGTGCCGTTCCGACTTCAGGTTTGTGATGAGAGTACAACCACTTTCTTATTCATACAAGCGGACTTATCAGTGTGTCCGCTGTATGTGTCTACCCTCTAGTGCTTTTAAAAGAAAATGTTTGAAAATGGGTCGCGCTGTGCAATCGGAAAAGCCATTTGCCCACAGCCTGTTAGGATTCAACTACATATAAACGTATGGAACCGCACCTGCTGGAAAGGAGACACACTTAAAATCCTTTCAGAGACACACTTAAAATCCTTTCACCACACTGTTTCGAAAGAACTAGTGACACGACAAGAAGAATAAGTTAACTGAAAATCAAAGTATTTCTATAACTTGTAAAACAAAAGAGTTCTTGTGCTAAAGTACGTTTTTTTATACTACTTGTGTTGGAACAAGAAAATATTCCACCTGATGTTAAGTTGTAACTAATTCCCATGCCAAAGTAGCTTTACTCAGAGCTGTTTTCACCATGCTCTATTAGATTAACAAAGGATTAAAGGGCCGTTATATATGTCAAAATGTACGCATTTGACATATAAGGGTAGATTTAACGGCCTGTTAATCCTTGATTAGTAACTAACAGAGCATGGTGATATCAGCTCTCAGTTTGTTACTTGTAGGAATACGATTTGTTACCACTTTAAGAGCTAATTTCACCATGCTCTGTTAGTTACTAATCAAGGATTAACAGGCCGTTAAATCTAACATTAGATGTCGAACGCGTACATTTTGACATATTAAACGGCCGTTTAACCCTTTGTTAATCTAACAGAGCATGTTGAAATCATCTCTAAACCTTTTTAAACGTGAATGAATGCGCGTATATAGAGCGGGGGTCTCAGAGGCCACTATGCTGTGAGCCTGTGACCTATTTCGAGGCTTTATATCACTTTTATATCACAATGAAAACTCGTTAGCAGTTGACGAAGAAGCGACCAATTATTTTTCATAATGGCGCGAGACGGAATGCACATGTCTCTTGTGACTTTAGCTGACTTGCCTGGCCTACTGGCATGATTTCATTTATTTTTCTTTAACCTTTGGACTGTCGAGATTTTACACAAGATTTTCTAATATATCTGGATTCAGATATATTAGAAAATTCAGATTTCTAATATATCATACAAAAGAACGATAGGAACCAAGCCGTAAGTTTGTTGCCTGTTCTTCTAGGCTTTGGTCGCGTGGAACTGGCACCTAGAGTCACCTAGCTTTGAGACGTTTCAAAGTGATTATTGAATAAATATCTTTTGACTTTGACTTCTTTTTGATGTGGTGAAAGGATTTAAGTGCGCCTCGATGATGCTCCTGTCGAGCAATATACATACATTTTGCATTAGAAAATAACAAACAGATGAGTTTGTTATTATAAACGTGTACAAACAGAAACACAATTGTTAAAAACAACTATTTATTCGCATGATAAAATAAAAATAAATATAAACCCCAAACTTAGCCAAAGCTTGTGATATGGGAACCAGATAGCTGATATACTACTTATATACCTTTTGATATACTACTTATATTTTTTTGTAAATATATACTTATAATATTATACAACACCCAGACAGAGAACAAACATCTATGTTCATCACACAAATATTTGTTCTCGGTGGGGATCGAACCCACGGCCTACGGCACAGAAGGCACAGCTACTGTGCTGTGAAGGCTGACATAATGAAGTATTACACGGGTATTTATCGCGTTTTACCTATATTATTTTCCCGACGTTTCGGCTATGTTGCAATAGCCGTGTTCGCGGGCAGACTGGAGCATTGTTACTTGAATAGTACTTGAGATAATAATATTTCAATATATGTTATGATCGCGAAAGTTTAAAAAATACAATTTATTTGCAATTGAACTGCGTAGTATTACTAGTCTTATAACTAAGTATTAACATGCTTATCGGTATCGTAAAATTTGCATACTTACACCGTGTCTCTATAGGTATTGATGTAACCTAATTAACCTATAGTGATTCTTGTGCTTTTATTGAATAAATACCTTTTGACTTTGACTTTATACTCTGCTTCTATACTGCCAATGCTCTCAAACTGTGAATATAAACATCGTCAGAAAATCCGCGGCGGTTTTTGGTCTCTCACGTATTAACACGTATGTCTTTCCTGTAGATTAGGAAGGAGTATAGGTGCAGACAATCCAACTCAAACTAAAATAATGTCCCATAGGCACTACAACGTATTTAAAAAAAAACTTGCCCTATATAATAAATTATCTGCCAATAAATAGGTCGCATGTTGATGACGTTCGATGTTTAAAATTTCGAAAGCCTAAAAAATTGTAGTTGAATAGTTTCAAGCCCAAGGAGGTAACAACCCTAGCAAACGTCAACAAATGGCAAACGGAACGCAACTTCGAAATTCAAATATTATGACGTCAACTGCATTCATGCCGGAAGTTATTCACTGCACTTGTGCAGTTCTGCAACTTTATTGCACAACACAGAGCAAGAGTACTTTTGAATTTAGTGCACACAGATTTAAGAATATGTATTCTGGCTCTCAAAAGAGGCCTCATTACAAAAGGTATTTACAAGACAGAGCAAGAGTTCTTTTTAAATTTATTTAGTGCACACAGACTAAGATATTCTGGCTCTCGACAGAGACTTATTTAATAAAGTATATTATGGAACAGGGTTTAAGTCTAGTCTAAATGAGCTCCGGTTTAGCTGAAACATTTATTATATACTGCCTTTTTCTCAATCACAATTAGATTTGCTACTATCCAGTGCCTGTGGGGAAGGTTAAAAACTCGAATAAGTTTTATGGAGCGGTTATTAGTGTGGCGGGTGACGTAAGATGCTCGATCAATTCGTTTGTTTGCCTGTCAATTCATAGTAACGCGTCGTCATAAAAAATACGCTTGTGTCCGCGTGTTTTGTTTAGGGATCTACGTCATCCTATTGTTCACATAACACCGTACGCTTCCTAATTATAGAGGTATTATGGTGGCTTCATTGATATCCAAAAAGTTGACATAAGTGGGTCTAACTACGTTCCAATCTCTCCGATTGTCAATTATTAACTGCCAATAAAAAACGAAATATATGGGACATTTTGCTCTGTGAGGTAATGCAATTATTATAGGTAGAGGTAACCGTTCAACACCAGGAGGATCATCTCCTTGCACTAGTGTGCTAGAACATGGAGTTCAGGACAGGTGTCAGGAGATCACAGTTTGTATGAGAATATTCTAATAAAAACCCGATTCTACCATCTGATCAAGATGAGCGACGAACACAGTATCATATTGAATACGTGCAGAATACGCGATTGATGTATCAATAAATTCAACCGTTCCTTTTATCGATAAAAAAAACAGTTTTTGTAGAGTTGCGCAAAAGCTTTGCGTTCAAACTTGGAACGCACGTGGCTCTTTGACGGCGCGCGACGGGAAGCGGAAACGATTGTTTAGTGACTTGAATCGTAAATCGCAGATCGAATGCGTGCTCTCAATATCGATACGTGCTATTTTCTTAAACCTGTTCACAGTTTTGAAAGAAAGAATATGTACTTTCGTTGATTTAAGTTTTGGCAATGTGTTCCGTGAATCAGTTGGTATAAATGGCTTCGAAGTAATTGAATGATTCAGTTTTAAAAATATTTCAGCGTAACGCACATCGTTTTGAATATCATTCACTCGTAAAATTAAAGCTTCTAAGCGATTTTTTTTTGAACTGATACAATTTGAACAAGTCAACATTACATTTATAAGGTAATAATAATAATATCAATGGGCATTGTGAAGATTGCGGGAATTCGGTGGATGGAGAGGGTATCGAGAATCGTTCTTCCTGGAAATTTATAGAGGAGACCTATGTCCAGCAGTCCACTTCTAGAGGCTGATGATGATGATAATGTAGAATATATTCTACTAAGTACTTAGAATGGCACAAGTGCGAACAGCCTTGTTATGGCTTTCAACTTGACGCAATATTGCGAGCTGTGTGCCATTGCCCATGGTTATCGAGCACAGATGCCGTTAATGTCCACTGTGGGAAGCGTTGCTGTTGCCAGCACAGATATTGTGATAAATAATTATAACTGCATGTAGGGGTTGCATATGTTTTCGATTAGTACATCGTAAATATAACTTAAGTTTTAGATATTTATTAGAACTTACTAGAAAAAAATCGTTGAGTATATGATACTTACTTACCGATTTTTAAAAATATCATTACATAATAAATAAAGCAAATAAATATTGAGATTTAAAAAAAAACAAGGCCTATATTTTTTTATTTTAGATTTTTATATTAATCTATGCAGAGCAACACATCTTCCTCAAAAATATCTAAAATATTTGAAAAAAAAATAATCTTAAATCTTGAAAAATATTTACAAATCTTGATTATTGCGTTTTTTGCTGCGACACTGAGTTTGGTCTAGATACAAAGATTAAGTTTGTTCGCGCGATATTTATAAAAAAGGAACAATCGGTACCGCGAGATACAAAAAAATTGCCCTCACTCTACATTATTTGAATTTCCCAGACATCGAAAACGTCATCTGTCACAATTCAAAACTAATTAAGAAACGCATCCGCATCAATTACCATCACAATTTATTCCCCGAGTTGACAAAACAAAATTCCAAAACATATAATTAAAGCGTGCGAAAGGCACCCTGCTGTGTGTAAAAAATATAAAAAAAGATTAGTGGGCGTTCCTTAACCAAGGATAAATGACTTAATAGTGATCCGTCAAACCGAAGTTCACGTATCGGAAAACATGTGATTATGGTTTTTAAAATGTACCAAGGAGGCGGACCATTTAAGGAATAGGGATGTGAAACTATCACGTCATCTATCGATATAAATAAATAATATAAATAAATACTGGTGGACTTTCCACACAGCACTTTCTAAGCAAAGCTTGTAATATGAGAACTAGATAGCTGATATACGTAGTTTATAGTTTAGTTTATAGCCTTAGACTTTCTTTTTGAAAATACATATAACCAGAATGAAGTTTTTGTATCCTTACAATTAAATTATATTCAGCAATAAGCTGGTAGGTAATTCTATTTACCATTAATTTCGCCTTTTTACATTGTTCTTAAGTTGTGCTATAAATAATTTTCTATGTATACTTTGTACTTTAGGCAAAATGATGAGTCGATTAAATGAACTACTGCTAGTCTTTATTAATCACTTTTATTTTGATGACGCAAGTATATTTATCAAATAAGTACTTCCTAGTTTTGAAACGAATGTCTATTCATACCAATTCATTAGAGATAGCAGACGATTCGGAGCGATATCCTCACTATCATTCATTACTTATCTTTTGGTACGTAATTAACGTATCGATCGATGGCAGTAGGGTATTTTTACTCTCCTTGTTTGATAATGTTATCGGTGATTAAATTTATGCCATTCATCATTCCGTCTGAACATTTTTCAAAGTTCAATGTGTTCAAAAATAATTCCAATTGTTTCCTTTATTCATATTTTTAAACAAGAGTATTGGAACTCATTTATTCTGTAAACAAATCGATTCTTGTTTTGCATATAATCACGTTTCGTCTGAGCTGAATAATATACTAGTATGCAATGCAAACATCAATGAAGGCTTACCTAACCTAGCAACACGTTACATAGTCGACTTAGCCAACCACAAGCCTATACTGTATCGATATCGATGACCTAACTGTCACATCAATCCCACCACTACCCAAGATTAGGGTTGCACCTCACAAAGATTCCTTAATCTATTCGCGAGGGTCTCACAATGGCAACCGGTGCCTGAGCAGATGTTCAGGTAAACTGGAGCGAGTTGGCAGATGCTGGAGACTGATGCCTCTATTGTCGGCGCTTTTAACTTGATTATCCGCAGTATTGGAGCTTTTAAAGCTTTTTGCGAAATATGAGAAAATCCAAATTAAACTTGAATACTTAATGGTTAAATTATCAAGGTGGTCATAAAATACACTAAATTTAAAGCGTAAAGCATGTTTCGTTTAATATTATAATCTCACCATGTTTGAATTTTATTTAGAAATATTTGCCTTGTACCTCTATAATAGACCCAAACTAGTTAAGACTTTTTCGCTATGAGTTTAGTATCGGTTTTTTTTCTATTTACGATTCAGAGGACACTTTATATTTTTCAGTTAAAGAACAATATTATTATTAAAACTTGGGAGAGACCTAAACCAATGTCAGTCCATGCTGAATACGTCCAGCACGAATATAGATGATTAAATAGCTTATAGAACAGCAGTCTTACTATGCAGTATTACACTTATAATGAAACTAAATACAATTTCAGTAGGTTTTAATTTAATTATCAGAAGATATCAATGCAGTACTACATTATTTCTTTTGTTGCCGACCCTACTCGGCGCACGACTTGGCAGTTTCATTTCACGGTCCGCGAAGCATTGCGCAAAACATCGCACAACCCTATTCGTTCGCTATTCAAAAACTATAATTTGAATTTTTATTTTAGAAACGCTGACTGAATAGACACCACTTACAACAGAGGTTTTACTGTGGCTGAATTAAATAAAAAGGTGTAAGGTTTCTAAAAAGTTTTTCTTTAAACAAAAATGTGGATGGCTGTGGTTTTTACAAAAGGAAGGAAATAAACTAGAATAGTTTTTCTAGTTTAAATACTTTTAGATTGGGCAGAAACGAGCTGTTCCTTTTTACTTCACTACATAGTATAAAACAAAGTCGCTTTCTCTGTCCCTATATCCCTATGTAAATCTTTAAAACTACGCAACGGATTTTGATGCGGTTTTTTTTATAGAAAGAGTGATTCAAGAGGAAGGTTTATATGCATAATACAAGCATAATCTTTTAGGGATAAGCCACAATAACCGTGCGAAGCCGGGGCGGATCGCTAGTAAATAATATACACAAATCAATTGTAAACAACACGATCACACCTAATACCTAAGTAAGAACACACCTAATACCTAAGTAGAAATTAACCTCACAGTAATTAACTTTGAAAGTCAAGGTAAGGAAAATAACCTTCATTCTGGAACAGAATTATTAGGCAAATGGAAAATTTGCGGCCTTGACTGTTTTCGGTAGAGAAACCTTCTATTAACACTAATTTAGTCATACATTTGTTATTGCGTGACGGCTGATAAGTCTAGGTAAGAGCACTGGTCATCATGATGATGATGATTAATGTAATGTCTTGTGAACTTTTTTTTTCTAGAGTAGGGTGGGTTTCTCGGACAGCTCGTTTTTCGAGATATTTTCTCCCCCATACACATAAAATGTGGAATGAGGTACCACCGGAGGTTGTCCCGCTCAGTTATAAATT
This sequence comes from Chloroclysta siterata, assembly GCA_932294275.1. Lineage (NCBI taxonomy): Eukaryota > Metazoa > Arthropoda > Insecta > Lepidoptera > Geometridae > Chloroclysta > Chloroclysta siterata. The sequence continues at coordinate 10,333,556 of OW028595.1, forward strand.
GAATAGTTTCAATAAAAAAGTTAATAAAGTCTTTCAGGGCAGGCAACGCAACGACAACACCCCAAGTGTTGTTGGTGTATATGGGCGCCGGTGACCACTTATCATCAGGTGGGCCGTAAGCCCGTTTGTCTGTCTCTTACATAAAAAAGGTACGATATAGTTTTACACAACATGCTCAAAAAAAGGTATAATTATTTGTCAAATAAAAAGTACGTTTGCATCTGACTGTAACATAATTTATTTAGTCACCTAGGTAGGACCTAAAATCATGCTAAGTGGCCATTTATAATTAGGCCTTTTCTAGGCGCGGAAAGATTATTGTGATTTAAATTAATCTACAAAAGTATTATAAGGTTAATTATTTAAACCCTCCACTAGAGATTTTTATTCTACATTTTTACATAATTATGTATCTTTCTACTTAGTTAATTATCATATTATTTAAATAAACCCAACACCGTAAACTGATCTCACCTAAAGTGCGCTTAACAAAGGTTAAAATTCAACTTTAAAGTTGTTTTAGTTGAGATTACTTTGAAGCTCAAGTTGCCAAGCTAATTATAAAACTTCTCTTGTTGTCTGTACTAATTAACATGGCGACTTCAACTATAAACTGTAACCAAAGACTTTTGTAATGACTGTACTAAGGAAAATTGTATAATGGTTTTATGCATGTTTGAAACAAAAAGACGTTGACGTCTTGTTTTTTTTTTAATTAAACAGACCGTCTGAATATACAAGGTAGAATACACCAGGCCACTCTTCTAGGCTTGGTCGTTTGGAACTGGCACCTGGATTAATCTTTACGACGACGTTTCAAAGTGATCCTGAATAAATACATTTTGACTTTGCTAAGTCACCTTTGTAAATTTGTAGAATATTTTTTTTGTCTCATAAATCAACATAACACTAGAAAAACAATCACAATAAAAAAAAAACACCAAGCCACCATGCCGCCAAACAGCGGTGCTGTTTCGATTTGAAGGTTATGGTTGTCGGTAAAATTAGCTTCCTAGTGACTTGCGAGGCAATACTTTATTAGTGATGGTCACCACTTAATATCAGGTGGGCCAATACTTGTTCCAACAGCCAGTAGCATAAAAAATGTTGCTTCAAAAAATTACAGACAAGATACAGACGACGAATCCGACAACATTAATCATTCTTCTTCTTCTTCTCTCCGTGTATGGCTCCTGTCTGTCATTCGACAGACAATCTTGCCAGTGTCAAGTGATTTGTATTGAATGAATACTTTTTAGTCAAGTCAGTCCATAGTCAAGTCGGCCGTCATTTGTTTTGAAGAAAATGGTGGCGGTTTTCTTCAAAACATTCGAAACATTTTCAGTCAAATCAGGATATCACTTAATACACTTTCATTCCGAATGCTTACACTTTGTGCTAAGACCTCAAGTAATGTTGGTTAAAATACTACCGAAATTACACAACACTACTCAAAATAACACTAGAAAAACAATTAAAATGAAAAATAGTAGTTTTTAAACTCTCGCGATCATAACACATATTTAAAAGTATTACACGGGTATTTATCGCGTTTACCTTTATTATTTTCCCGACGTTTCGGCTATGTTGCAATAGCCGTGGTCGCGGGCAGGTCTGCCCGCCACCACCGGCTTTTAAATAAAATGAAAAAGCTATGTTGCTTCCCAAAATGCCAGAAAACGAATCCTTTAATCATTCTACAATCATCGAAGTGCACTGAGCTCTATCCGATCCGTCACTGCCAACCTGTCACTTGCTGTGGCAGTTTGACAAGTGGCGCCACTGCAATATTGCAGGCCTTGCCGAGAACTAAAGTGCAAGTTATCGGTACCGGTCGAGATAGTGCTTTGTGAGTAATGAATGGAAACAATTTGAAATTAGAATCATATTGATAATAAGGATCCAAGACGTATGTGTTTCTTGTCAGATTTTCTTGGCTTGATATCATGGAACTGGCTTCATTCATCTAGTTTGCTAAACTTATGTGAATTGTCATTAGATTATTTTTAAAAGAAAAATAAAGTATTTTTTTAAAGTTATTAATTTATATTTTTTTAAATAAAATACTTATATATTACCGCCAAAACATACTTATTCTTATTAATACTTACATATTATATAATTATGTTTTTATGTATAATTATTCTGTACCAACCCCTTGGTTTCTTTTAAGCATTATTAAATGACTAGTAATGTAATGAAGTGTATGTACTTTCGACCTCAGAATATTAAGTTATCACTAAGTAGTAATTCTTGCCAACTTTTCCAAGAATTGCACTCATTAGTGCTGTGCTATTTTTAGTTGAACAAGCTTTGGAATGCAGTATTATTCGTTAAGGCTTTATGTAATGGTAATTAGGTTTATTTTGGCGTGATTGTACGTGCTTACAGTTAACTTTTTTTAAGTTAGGGTTGTCACTCGATTGTACCTATTGGTTTATTTCAACTTACTTGTTACATGATAGAGCTTTGTTGTGCTTTTAATGTAGTAGTTCGCCCCGAACTGAGATCTCTGAGGCAATGCTTTGTTTTAGGTGATGGTTACCACTTAACATCAGGTAGGCCATCTGCTAGTTCCATCAGCTAGTTGTATAAAAAATATAAAAATATTTTCTTTTGCTTCGCTCACTCAATCAAAAATACTTTGTGTTGATACAGTCACAGTTTAGTCAATGTACCTGCTTACCTACCTAGGTAGTTTTAATTCTATGCCAAACCAAAATCAATTTGTGAAGCTACGAGTTCATAATTTTGGTGTAATAGTACATTATGTACATTCTAAGATACAGCAGGTTATACCTATATTTAATTTCATATTTTTTAAGAACAATCCCTTAGACATCCTTAAAGAATCTTGAGTTGGTAATTGATTTTTATAAACTAAATAAAGAGACCTGACGGGATCCTTCGATCCTGGGGTTCAAAGTCGTGAAGATATTTCGGTTTCTGTTTAGAATAATGATAAAAAATTAGAGACAACCCTAATGATTACTCAACACCCTGTATTGCTATAATACAGTTCATTGGCGCCGCGCCGACGCGACGCGACATCCTGATCGAGGAGATATCAGTGTGTACTATAAAGCTATGACCAAACCGACCACTGCTCTCGCGTGGTTAAGACGCAGGCAACCATCAAAAACTTCTCGCTTGCACATTTCAAGATGTTTGCTATTTTTCATAACTAGGCACATTCCTGTATTTAATATTTAAAAAAAAATCAAGAATGCAATATAACGCGCAGATACAGAACAAATATGAATATGAACATTCATATATCTTCTCACACACAAAATGTTTGTTTGTTGAAGATCGAACCCATTACCTTCAGAAGGCAGTCTGCTCTACTTCCTGCTAAGCTGTTGAACCGTATATCTACCATTAAATTTCTCAGACTACACTATAAGCTAGCTAGTAAAAAATAAATATAGAAATAGTAATAAATAAATTAAATATACAATAGAAAACTCGTGTTAGACCCACTGAATTCGGATTTACAGTTGAAATAAGAACCTCCTGAATTCTTCTTCGCTCACAGACAATCTTGCCAGTTATCGAGTGATATAGACTAAATACTTTTTAGTCAAGTCAGTCCATAGTAAAGTCGGCCGTCATTTGTTTTGAAGAGCCCTGCCATGCCAAGCCCATCTGGGAACTAAGATCACGGACTAATCGTGATTTGCCTGCAGAGCCCTTCAAAAGTTTCGAAACATTTAAAATACATAATAATGACAATGATCAGCCACGGAGTCTGTCATTGACGGGGCAGTTCCGCAGTGCCAAGGTCAGCGCAGCCGAGCGTGGGCTATTGTTCTCCGAGGTGGCTTGTTTATGAAAGGAGATGCTTCATCTCATCTAGCACTAGTGGCTCGCCCCGAAATGTGATCTCGTGACATCATCTACTTGTAAAAAAAAACTTGAACTAGGAACTCATTGGAACTTAGACCAATGGAGGTTCACGCTATATAGTTTGATCAAATTGTTCGTACCTACTACGTTCACTATTTTCACCGTAAAAGGAAATTTAATAATAATTTTAGAAAATAACAAAGTTCTTTTAGATGAAACCCCACATTATATTTTAATCCTTATGTAGATCTTTATTGACAAAAACTCTTGGCCAAATTTAATTCAGTGTCTTTTTTTTTTAATTATTTTAGGTTTTTTAAACATACCTAAAAGTAAACAAATACTCAAATTCTAAACTTCTTAAATTGTAAAATTCATAGTATTTCATAGAACAACTTGTCGACCGAATGTAAATAAAATCAAGTCGCGGTCGTGGGAATTTGGTGTTTAAAAAATTTCATCCTGGCAATTTATGGGGAGGTCTAGTGTCTCTTTAGGTCTCCCTGTGCGGCATTCGCGGTTATGTAATCCTCAGCAGTTGTCGGTTCTCCGATCTGTAACAAAAACTTATCCGTTACCAAATGTCTTCATTTCCGACCAGCCGGTTTGAATTTGTTTAACACCGGGGGGTCTACTCCACAAAGAGATATACAATAGTTCGGTGGTTTTTTTGGGTACATTGCGTGGCATCGTGTTAAGTCGAATTGTCTCTCCCACGCATGCAGCGCAGTATAACTCAATGTCAATACAAAACTTCGTCTGTCGTTTTGTGCAGTATGTCTCTGATTAGTTACGAATTATCGCTATCTTTTCATGTATTTTTTTTTGTATTCGGACTTCGTAGTATCCGACAGATCTCCCTCAATTTTTTTGAAATCTTTTGTGTTGGACGAGGTTTATTTTTGGACCCTGACCTTTAGCCTATTGTAGCCAACCTTTCAAGTACGCATTGTTCGTTTTCCTTTGAAATCTGAAATGTAGGTTTTGAATGAAATGTGTGAGACGCTTGTAGATGCAAGTTATATTGTGTCGGAAAACATAAATTTCAGCAAAATATGGCGTAACTGACCCTGTGTCGTAAGACGTTTTAAAATGATTCTTGTGATCTACTGAAGACCGTTTTGGTTTATTTGTATAAAATAATATAATTACTAAAAATTTCCCACTTCTTGTCGTGTCACTTGTTCTTTCGTAACAGTGTGGTGAAAAGATTTTGATTGCGCCTCAAAGAGGCTCCTTCCGCCTTCGCACTAAAGATCCATGAAAATTACTAGTTGTAGACAGATGCACGTCCAATCATCACATTTTCTGTTCACATTACACAAATGTTTGTTCTTGATGGGAATCGAACTCAAAACCTACAGCGCACAAGGCAGAGCTACTACCAACTATACAATGACGAGTACTTGGTACTTGGTAAACGGACTAGTTTCCGCAACTACCTATGGGGCCTAGTGCCTAGGGCCTAGTCTTTTTGCGTGACGGGTGGTGTTTGCTAGTCTAGCCACTCAATGTCCTCTAGGTATGCCAGCAGCTCGCTTACGCCTTCCATGCCTCCCTGGGCGTTTCCGGTGTTCCAAGGTAGAGTCCACTAAAAAATCAAATCAAAAAACAGTCTTTATTCAGTTCAATCACAAGAATCTCATTGAAACGTCTTAAAATAGGAAAATCTAGCGCCAGTAGCGACAAAAGCCTACAAGAACAGGCAAGAAACTTACTAAAGAGTATAATACAAGAATTAGGCGCAGCACGTGTCCACTCAAAAACACCTTTCCTTAGTTTATTTGTACACCCACTAGTCACTACCGACAGATGCTGGTCCCATTCACGTCACAGCAAATAGAAAAAATAGAAGGCAATGTCCGAATTAAAGCTTCACAATACAAAAAACCCTGAACAATGCTATTCAATCCTGACATCTATGACCATTGATTTAAGCTTCCATTTCAAGTGCAAGTTTTTGTGCTCGGGCAAAGTTTTGTGATCTAGTTTTTTTGGACACTGATTGTTACGCTTGAACGCAATGCGAAGGAACGTGGCCTTTTTTTTAATTTGTACGTGATTTTAAAGCATTTTGGCTTACAATTTGTAATACTTATCTAAAGAAATAGTTTCCTCGAATAGGTAATTTACTTTGATGCTTTTTGGATGAGAAGTCACGAGGTATACCAAGGTAGGCGTCTTACTGTTCGTTTAAGATATAACCTAGCCATATAAAGAACCATGGGTGTAAGTAAAAGGACATCGTAAAATACCATCGACCTAAAAACACCAGCTGAATTAATAACCTTATTTTATCAAAGTGTAAAGAGTCATGCTGACTAAAATCTACTCCTATTATTTATTCCGTAACTCTACCTCCGAACATTCATAGCCACACAACTACTAATAAATTACAATAAAAATAAAGTTATTTAATTCAAGCATAACAATGGAACATTTATTTTAATGCTGGCACTTCACATCGCTATTCTTCTTATTTTCCAAAATACAACTCTATTCGTGTATATTTGCCTATTTCTCACGAACAAGATGAACACGCAAATACACGAATACCGCTGTTCGTGACGATGTGTGGACGGCCAAAGACCAAAAGACCAGACCAAGCACTGAAAATTTTATATTGTCTCAGGCAACAACCCTGATAATGTGTACTTGGCCTTGGTACATACGCTATGTGCGTTTCCTAATTGGTGGCAGTTCTGTTACATATTTTATCTACAGTTCACAATTAAAGGTCAAAAACAGCTGTAAATAGGGCTGCGTCATGTTGTTTTAGTTTCCTTTTGGAGGAAAGTTTAAGAGGCATTACATGAATGAAAAACTTCGAAATTTCAAATTCTCATAACTACAGTTGTTCGCCATGACCTGTAGAATATCCTGCTTCCGGGGTTATAGGGATATTATGTTACACGTTGTATATTCTGTGGTCACGCTCAAATCAAAGCGTAGACTTGATGAGCCGACGAACGGAAGGAAGCCATACCGTCGCTTCCCGAATGACACATCCAGCGCCACGCCCTTCCATTAATGGCCGCTTTACACTTGCATTAGTACACGACTACAAGAATGTTACGTAACGAGAACTTTAGTAGAGGTTTAAGAGTAGTAGTGCTCTTTGTGAAGGGCTCGTCCGGGGAAGTACTACCACCATGACTTTTTCACCGCGAAGCAGCGTTGCTGTGTTCCGGTTTGAAGAGTGTGGTTGCCGGTGTGATTACAGGCACATGAGGCTTAATATCTATATTTCTCAAGTTGATGGACGCAGGGCAGTGCATAGTAGGGCACGTTCCTATCGTGCGTGACTTACGAGTCAATGCTTTGTTATAGATGATGGTTACCACTTAACATCAGGTGGGCCATCTGCTTGTTTCATCAGCTAATTGTATAAAAATAAAATAAGGTAGTAGACCTATAGAGCACTTCCACTTATGTGAATGAGTTAATAAATAAATATTGGTGGACATTCCACAGAGTTTGTCCGGGCGTCTGCTTCTCGGCAGTAGTAGGTATACTTTTTTTTTGCAATGTATAGACCGTCCTTTGACTACAAACTCCCCTGATGGTAAGCGACGATGTAGCCGACGTTGGAGCAGAACGGTCTAGAAGACACCTATTCATTCTTGCCTTGAAGCCATTGATATTGTAGTGGTCAGGGAAAACTGACGACGGTAATGAGTTCCACTGCTTAGCGGTAGTATGGTGGTAGTACCTCCCCGGACGAGCCTTCACAGAGCCTTCTACTGGTATTATAGACCTACTTAAGAGGCTGTCATACAAGTTCTCGCTAACATATTTCAGGAAAACAGACGACGGTAATGAGTTCCACTCCTTAGCGGTAGTGTGACTCCCACGACGAGCCTTCACTAGTATTGTAGAACTACTGGCTGACAACAAAACAATAGTGTTTCGCAGAATAACATTTCAAAGGTTTAGCAAAAATATCGTTTTGATTCATATGTTTTGTTGTTATATGTTAAAATTTGCAAACGAGGAGGAGTTGTCTGACGGTTGTCAGCCTTCTAACGACATATTTCTATTCACGCATACCTTGAATCGAGTGAACCAAGTCATGACAGGGTCAAGGTTTGACAAGCTCGTGCTATAATCTAATTACGTTCATGACGGTTTTATAGGCGAGTAAATTATACTTATTTTATGTAATTTTACGTCGTGATTGTTGTTTGCACGCTCCTTTACTCAAATGCAATATAAAAGTCTAAGTTGTTGTTGTATGAATCCTTACGGCCGGTTTCTGAAAGCTCGATCAAAACTAATCGGATGTCAAGTCACTCGCCATTTCAGCTATTACATCGAATTCGATAGAGATAGCAAGTGACTTGACATGCGATTAGTTTTGATCGGGCTTTCAGAAATCGACCTATAGGCTTTTAAAATGTCTTTAGCTAAAGACAAAAAGCCTGTTTTATGATACCTGACACCGGTCATTTTTAGCGACTCCATAACTGTCAACGACAAGAGATGGCAAGAGTCCTATTGGCCATTTTAGCTAGTGGAGCCCTCAGCGACCGATATGAAACCTAAGAAAAGTTCCTTGTCAGCTACTTCTGTTCGTGTCACTATTTCTTTCGAAACAGTGTGGTGAAAGGATTTTAAGTGCGTTTCAAATGTCTAATGATAGCTACTGACCTGTCTGTACTGAACTGTCCATAAACGAGGACTAACTAGTAGACGTAGTAGTGGAACTCAAACGTAGAGCCTATACCCAGAGTTTTATCTGGGTTTCGCGCAGTTCTTCTCAAATCCTGTTACTGTGGTCAGAACTTGTGTGCTAATCGAATTAAATTAACACTACTTTAACACTTGTAATAATTGAGTCTAGTTTGGCGACAAAGAAACAGCTGCAATAAATTAAACATCTTATTCAACAACCCTATATTATCCAAACGAACCCCAGCAACAAAACATGGTTAAATACTCATTTCACACATTTACGAGGCAATAAAATCTTGCGATGGGCGGTAGGTAAGGTTGGACTGAATTTTAATTCGGGAATGGGGTCTATTTAATACTGGTCGTGTCAAATACTTGTGGGTTTTAGGGGCTCAATTACATCAATGGAAAACAGACAACAACACGGCACGGTAGATATCCCTTAGATCGTGTTAAGTACCAACTCAAAATTGATATCTAAGGGGGCGCAAAGGTACAATCATCCAAATATTACATTTAGCTAGGTATGAACATTTTGAACATTTTTAATATTTAACCCCCAGTATTTCTTCATTGATTGTTAATGAGTTTATTTTTTTATAGATTTATTATGTAAGACTGAGTGAAGCTATGAAAACAAAAAGACCAAAGTCCCAAAAACTCGTCAAACTAAAAAAACTAAGTTACAAAGTGATCTTCACTACATAGTATAAAACAAAGTCGCTTTCTCTGTCCCTATACCCTATGTATGCTTAAATCTCTAAAACTACGCAACGGATTTTGATGCGGTTTTTTTTATAGAAAGAGTGATTCAAGAGGAAGATTTATATGCATAATACAAGCATAATATCTTAGGGATAACCCACAATAACAGTGCGAGCCGGGGCGGGTCGCTAGCACTGAATAAAGTCGTTTAGATTATTTTTTTTATCACAGAGCACTATTAGCTAAGACAGTTCATTCAAGCTAATAATCGAATGCTGTATAAAATTTTACTATGGCAGTTAATATTAAATCATTATGCTTAGATAATATTTAAATGCTTTAGACGTAAGGGTTAAGGAGCTGATTTCACCATGCTGCAGATTAACAAAGGATTAAAGGGCCGTTAAATATGTCAAAATGTACGCGTTTTACATATAATGTTAGATTTAACGGCCTTTTAAACCTTGATTAGTAACTAACAGAGCATGGTGAAATCAGCTCTTAGAGAGATTAAAATTTGATAAAAGTGTTGCTCGGAAAAGCTAGAAAAAAACCATTGTCATTTTGAAATCAACTAAATCTTGAACGAAAATGTTTCTATCACTTTGCACTTATTTCAAGTAATAAGCTACTATATTATACTCCATTTAATACGAGTGAAAGACTTGAAAAGCTATTACGTACCTATTTGAGAGGCCATCAAGTTGCTCACTCGCTCTCCTGATATAAGAATGCTGTGTGTAATGATAATGACATAATACGGTTTTTTTGCTCGTGTCACGGACCATTAGGCCCATTGTTCGTCCAACAGTGGACGGTGGTCTAGCGTTCGATTTGTTACGGCGAAGTAACAAAAGTACCTACATGAAGGCATCATCCGACAAAACGATCAGTAGGTACCTCAAGTCTGAGTTTAGTTTGTTTCGTTTTTCGTATTTCGTAACGTGGCCCAGCGTTCTTCGTCGTAATTTCATAACTACGTACGATGTACGATGGTACATGAATATCGTACGCAGATTGTGCGATAATTTCCTTTTAATATTTTTTTCTATTCAAAAATCTGAAGTTTACAAGATTTAAACTATGTAGCATATGCAACATATTTTTGTCACGTTTTCTACGAATTTTTAATGTGTTATAGCCATTGTTGTTGATGGATACGATAATTTTGATCCATATACGATAATTTTACGGCCCTGATCTACTACAAATTTTCATTATACTTGCAACATAAAGTTCCGTATCGGTATCTCTATCGCGTCTTGATACCAAAGGCCGCAATGAACACGGAACAAAAACGTAAAATGAAAAACCAAATATGGTAAGCAAAACTCATACTTGGGGTACTGATACGATAGCTTCAGTGAACACTGGTCTGGCCTTTTTTGTATGGAGACGCGTGAGTTCTTAGCACGCCCGATAGAGGCTCTTATCGAGTCACTAACTTAGACTCTGGGTCCTAGAACCTACCCATAGTCTAAGTTAGTGACTCGATAAGACTAGGTACTGATTTGTACCCCAAGTTGTTGCGCGACCACGGAACAGAGAATTTACATTTCTGTGTGCGCGACCATGACTATTGACTATATCATCGAACCATCGGGTGGCAGGCCTTCATCTTCTACTTCGTAATTCGCGACCAATCCACGCCTAGCGTAAAGGCAGTCATGGCTGAGAAACGTTACTTTTTTAACAAAAAAGGAATGATTTCATATTTACGACTGTTGCCAGACCTGTCGCGAATAACATGATAGCCACCATAGAGCTCAATAGCAATAAACGTCTACCGCTAACGATGATTGCTTTACCGTACTTTGTTATTTAAAGTAGGTAAAGAAGTAATGTTATTGCAAGTAGTGCAAAAACTAACCATGACACCATTCGTTTGAAGAGGATTTCTTTTCGCAAATTGCATAATCTAGTCACAAACAAGCAATTTTGTTAGAGTAGTTGACATAACAGCTGATTTTCTAAGGCTTGGTAATAACAGAGCACAAGTAGGTAGGTAGTTATAGAAAACTAGCGAAATGATTGTGTAGTCGTGCGTGATGGTTTGATGTTTTTTGCTAGAACACCTACCTACACCTACCTATCAGCTATATTCATGAAAAAGTTCACAAGCATAAATTCGAACAGCGCCATCTAGCTAACTGAAACTCGTAACAAATTCCTAGCAGTATCGCTACTCGCCTATAGATGGCGGCTTCTAGCGGGAGGTTATAAACGAAAAAAACAAAGTAAAATCTAGATACATTTTAGCCACCAACAGAATTTAAAAAATTCAAACCTTCTCTAATATAAATTTTTATTTGTTACAGATTCATTCGTAAATAGTCAAGAATGGACGGCAGCCAGAGGAGTAACGGAACTGAGGGTGGGTGTTCTGGGCTCTCCGGACAGCGGGAAATCGGCACTGGTGCATCGGTACTTAACTGGAGCCTACATGCAAGAAGAAAGTCCTGAAGGTATGTTGATAAATGCCTGGCTGTCCTAAAATATTGTCATTCTCAGCTTTCAGATTTTTTTTTATCTGATAATTCTGCCATCTAGTGACGTTTGCCCGCAACTGAAGCATCGAGCAAGCGTATCGTTGTCTGGCATTTTAGTTTTGTTGTATCTACTAGATGGCGTTGTTAATATTTCATAGATTCGTTGATAGATGGCAGGCGCGCCGGAAAGTGCTATTTCCAAATAAAATAATAGACTGTTTCTAATTAGCTTGAAATAACTACTAAAATTCATAGTTATAATTTTATTTTATTTTCAGGTGGCCGTTTCAAAAAAGAAGTTATCATCGATGGCCATAGTTACTTACTACTAATACGAGATGAAGGAGGATCTCCAGAAATGCAAGTAAGTAACTACCTACCTAACTTCTTCTATAAAATACGTATTTACTATAGCGAATTCTAAGAAAACTTATCTATAACATTCATGTCGTCTGGTACCTAGTAAATTTAAATTTTCCGCTTCTAATTATATCGGAAATAATTTTGGCTTAGCCGGTGATTTGACTTCCGATTTGCTGATTACCGTTCTTGTCTAGGGTTGTCACTTGTCAGTTGCCTGCCACCCCAATTTGATAAAATATCTTAGAAAATCAATATAGACAATTTTACTGACAGTCCTAAAATATTCATCATAATTTGATTGGAACATCGCGTGTGGGCCGACAATGAGTATTCTAACATTTTGTAAAGGAAGAAGATAGGTCGTAGGAAGTTGATGTTATTTCGAAATAGTTCGAGTGACCTACTGGCGGTTGTTTGTTTCCATTGTCTAAAATGGTATGAGTTTTAAATAAATAGTTTTTTTACAAACACCAAGGATGTAAAATTTTACAGCAACTGCTTTATTAAGTACCTACTCATCATCAGGATGTCCTGAACAATCGTAGTGATCGAGCTCAGAAGCATTCTTTCTAGAAATGAGCCTGAGCCCTCTCCATCCACTGATTTCCCGCAACATTTACAATGTCGTCGGTCCATCTTGTGTCCTACGTTTCTCGTTAATGAGTATTACTTTTGAATATAGAGCTTTTAAAATATGAATGAATTTAATAAGTAGGTAGGCATACTACATACATTTATTTATTTACAATTAATAAATGTTGCTTGTATGTAGTTTAAGAGTAGTAGAGCTCTTTGTGAAGAGCTCGTCCGGGGAAGTACTACCACCACACCTTTTTCTGCCGCCAAGCAGCAATGCTGTGTTTCGGTTTGAAGAGTGTGGTTGCCGGTGTAATTACAGGCACATGAGGCTTAACATCTGTATGCCTCAAGCTGATGGACGCAGGGCAGTGCATCGTAGGGCACGTTCCTATCGTGCGTGACTTACGAGGCAATGCTTTGTTATAGGTGATGGTTACCTAGCGGCTAGGTTATCGTTAGCCGATAAATTCATAATTTTGGTGCACTTTTTAACGTAGGTATCTAACAATAAACTCGTATTGTATAACAGTGTACACGCACCAACTGCGCCGTCAGGATGCTCCTATCGATTCGTGCTATAAGGGGGACCGTTTAATAGACCCAAGCTATTCACGCCGAAGCCTCCGTGGCATTTTACGGTCGTGTCTCCTCTTTTACAAGCGACTTAGAGGTTTTACGATATTTACGAACATGACATTTTACTGCGGCGTAAACCGTGCTCACATTATGCAGTAATAAGTCGGTTCGATTGCACTTACTTTATTCTCTTACATCTGGTAGTGTCACTATTATACCTACTTACTCTATTTATAATCGTGTGCGACTACTACCTACATGATATTTGAAAATTCTTTTTTTATTGATTTATGTTAAGTGGTAACCATCACCAAACAAAGCATTGCCTCGTAAGTCACGCACGATAGGAACGTGCCCTACGATGCACATGCGATGTCGATTGTTAAAGGTGAACTGAATATTTTATACATCTGAAACTGATTGTATAAAAATGGTATTCATTGGTATATCATAACTTAAACAGTCTGTAAAATGTAAGTATATGACATCCTAGACAAGTAGGCGTAGTAGGTGATTCATTGGTACAATTTTCACCTAATTTCGTCAGCGAAATTGATGCTGCATAGGAATGAGGAAGGAAGCAATTGTCCTTAACTTGCTTGTCCTAATTTTAACTAGTGATAATGCTTATGGCAGCGATATGAAAGAATGTGTAAAATAGATAATAAGGCAAGAGTTTTTGAATGTTTTTGTTGTTTGGTTTGCGGAATGAATTTAGGCTGATTTGAGTGAATTAAGACCTTGGTGCTCTCTTAAACTACCGGCTATATTTGTAAAAGACTATCTCCAACTTTATGTTGACTATTAACTAACTCGATTACCCACAAAGGCCGTAACATAATAAATTTAACAAACTGCTTGCTGAATATTTCATCCGATTTGATGTGAATGTGAGCGACCTATTTCAAGACTCACGGTTCAAAATTCAAAATCCATTGATCCCTTTATCAGGCTATCAGTTTTCATCTATCGTGGGTGTACCGATAGAGCCCACGTCATGAATCTATTGAGGTCGAACTGAAATTCTTTTGGAATTAATGCCTCTCTCAACCTGTGATCCGTTTGTTGACTTGCGTAGGTTCTCTACTTACCTATTTTTTTTTATCTATGTAGGCTATCTACCCACGTATATCCAATTACGAATATTATAGGTAGATTCCGTGATTGTTTTTTGTTGTTTCCAGACAAAATCATCGATTTGTAGCTTCACCACAACGCTCGTTGTTTTTAAATGTTATTATACTCGTAGATAGGCTCACGCACAACGTTTTAACAGCGTGTCTTCCGTTTCTCGTTAAATTTAATTAAACCAGCACAAGTTCGATGCATAACTAATTTGTGAATCGATTCGAGAGTTCACTGGTTTGAATATCGGTTGGTACTTGCACATTAATTAAGCTGGTAATCGAAGCCTGACAATAGTTTGCCGAGCAAACAACGCCTGGCGCCCGGCCTGTTCAAATGTCAAGTAGGTAGGTTCTCGTATAAATGCCTAGCTATACCTACTCATAAATCAAATACTGCTGAACTTTAGATAATGCGTGATAGTGAAAAGGTTTTGACGAAGAATTTATGATTGTATGATTTTGGTTTAAAATTTACCTATGCCCAATGAATTTAATTATTATGCACGTTCGTTGATCGATAAATCACTTTCCGTTTCTTAGACATGAGTAGCAAAGCATCTTAAGGTTTTGTGCACTGAACCGCTCAACTCGACACCTTTTAAAACGTGCCAAACAAGGATCACACAGAGCATCCGAGTGACATAATCTCACATAACCCTTTCTAAATCCCTACCCGCATCCGAAATTGGATGTGATATGACGTCATCGCATTAGCCAGGATTGACCTGCGACCCGCAAACCGATTGTCCGATATCGCACCGCCTAAATATAGACGTTGTTAGCTGTAGCCCTTGTGGCGCGTGCGGTGACAATGTGACTCAAATGTAGGGACTGGCTGGAATTTGAAGGGTCTTATCTTTTGATGAAGAAACATGAAATGACAATTTGGGATATTAAGTTCTTTGTTTTGCCTTTTTGGTTGACCTTGAGTCAGTTTATGGAGTTCTAAAGAAGTATACTTAAGGAGTGTGTCCCTGGTGGCTTTACTACCAGACTAAGTAAGTTAGACTCAATAAAATCCGTAAAAACAACATCTGCTGGAGGCGACACCGCCTTCTGCTGCTGACATTTAATTTCTTAGTAAATTACTTCGCAAATGCTCCTAACGTCCTCCTCGAGACCAAATTGAATATGATTCCTTGAATCAAAACCGCAATCAACAAAAACGCAATTCATATCATAATAACTCTAAAGCATAATTATTAGATGATACCAGATTTAATTTTGAAGGGAAAAAGAAACACCAAACTGCTTCCGCCCGAAAAGACCATGAACATAATTTGCCACAATACCCGAGGATAACACAATAATGACCGCCAATACAACGTCGAAAGCATTCCACTTCTATTGCCATCATAACCGTTACCAGCAGAAAATGGTCGCAATGGTGATTCAAGTCCGGTAACAGAGACGGGGTGAAAAATATTTGTAAATAAAAAACGAGTAGGTACCTGTAAACTGTAAGCAGACAGGTGCCACAAAATCTACAAGATTATGTATAGGCATTACTATGTTTAGAGAATTGTTCGCCAAGAGTAATCTCAAGCAGAATCTTTCTTGTATATTATACAGATTTTAAAAGAATTAGAAAATCTATAGCGAACATCCAACGTGAAACCTATTTATTTCCCTCAATTACTGCCCTGGTCAACACACATGACAATAGTACCCAATATAGCTGTGTCCGCACCTCACCACATCAATTTGAAACAAATTGGGAAGGCACAACCGAAACGCGAAACAGCGTGGCGGAGCACGCACGCGAATACAGATAGGCTTTTAGCTTCAATTTGAGGCTTAAAATACAGTGGCAATATTCTGCTCTGATGAACTGCTCGCAAACCGATGAACTGTTATTTCGACCAGAACTCTTGTTTTGGAGAAGCTATGTAAAAGTATTAGAATGTAATTAAAGAATGTGATGTAATTAAATTGGACATCCAAAATTTTTAAGTTTTTTTGTAAACACTTTAAATGCACTGACTTTATTGAACTGTAGATAGGTACATCCTGTCATAATTAATTTTCAATGCAAATGCTTACAAGTAGAAATTGTATCAGATTGTCCTGTGCCTACTGTCTGTGTGGATCGTGTTATTCCCATAGCTGTAAAGTCTTAGCTGCATCTCACACCTGTGAAATCTTTCTAAGCTATAAAGGCTATATTCCCGCGGCTCCAGCCAGGCTTATCCGTGTGATAGTTTTAAATCGAAATACGCCCCATATTGTTCAGGAATGACGCTGCAGAAAGCTTGCAATTGCAACTCGGGAGTTATTACTCCCAGGATTGTCTGGAGCGCTTTCATTCTTTCATCTCACTGAAGTGGAATCGTAAATGTGAATGGAGAAGTGTTTTAGTTTCCATATTTTTATACAGAGCTATTTACCATGTTATTAGGCATTAAATATTTAGCAACACCTGACAGTAATGATAAAAACCCTTTCAATATAATGTTGGCCAAGATTTTTTATATAGTTACTACTCGGCAGTGTGAGTTTCATAATTAACATTATTTGCCGAATTACAAGTAATCAATAGTAATTGATATCTTAAAACGTGTTTCCCAAAACTGAACTGATATTCTGAAACTTCACAAAATACCCATTGTACAGTGGAATGGAAACACCCTCGCTATCCAGATAGGTATATTGTGCTTTCATTGCATCGTCCTACCTTCATCCCAGTAATTACATCCCTGACCTGGATGCCTGTTTATGCAGGTATGGTGTCGTCGGTAGCTGTGTTGTTAAAGTCTATTGCTTATTATTTTACTGAAGTAGATAGCAATGTTGCTATCATATATTTTATTATCAATCATCAGTATTATTGATGCTAATTCAACAAAACTTTTTCAGTATAATATTTTACTGGATTTTTTATAATAATTTCAAAAATATTATTTTATTTTGTCTGTATTGGTTGTCTTAGTGGTATGTAAGCGTGTAAGCGAAGCACCTTCAAATGTTTTCAGTTGTAAATATACAAAAACATAAGGTTGATATCATTTATTCATTAAACTTGGTGGCTTTGAACTCTCCCCTTTGAAGTTGAATGCAATTAATATTTAAAACCCCTACTAGGTACACTAGCAGAGAAATTAGCCACAGCGCAGCGGTAGACGACAGCCCGTTTGGCAGGTAGACTAGGTATGAAAATTTTATGACTAGGTATGAAAATTAATGTACATTTTCTGTTCATACATAAAAGCAAGTAGGTACATTCATTTATACGTTTATTTATAAAGCTACATAATGGTTTTAGAAAGAGAGGCAGGTCAAAGAAAAGATGGATGGATTGTGTGAAAGATGATATGAGTAAGAAAGGTGTGAGCACTGAGATGACGTATGATAGAGGAGAGTGGAAGAAGAAAACCTGTTGTGCCGACCCCACTTAGTGTGGGAAAAGGGCAGGAAGATGATGATTTATAAAGCTACATAACTCATCATTACTTACAACCCTACCGTGAGTTGTTTTCAATTTTTCAACTTCTGTTTTTATTGGCGTTACTACTTCTTTTGGTATTTTAACTGAGAATAACAGTTATTGCTCCTATTATCGAGTATTTTATATAAAAAATATTATTATTTTATTTGATATCTACTTTAATGTGCAAAGATACCTTAGACTAAGTATCATAAAAGATACCCTTGGTTGGAAGTTTCAAGTACCAACCGTTATAAATATTTTTGTACAGTTCAAAAACGACTCCTATGTTTTCTCTGAGTGAACTTTGTAAGGGATAGGATGTGGTGATGCCATGCAGTGAATGAACGATGTAATTTCATCTGTCAGCGCAAGGTTCATTCATAGCTAGGGTGAACGCCCCAGTTTTGACTCCTTGTCGTCGAGTCAAAAGTGAACGCATAGGGTACATCTAGTGTACGTACTTTTGTATTATACCGTCGAGTGAGGGTGGGTATTGCGTGTGGCGCCATCCTGCCGAGTAGGAAAAGAAGGTACCTATGTACAAATTACAATACAACAGAGAAATTACAGTAAGGATTTAAGTAGGTAGTTTTACTAATAGCTGTCTGTTCCTGATTGATGTTTGATTGTAATTTTAGGGAGGGTGCTAATGATCGTGATACCTACTAAATAATGATGATGTTTGAAATTCAATAAACCGCTCGTAAATAATATTTTGAGTACCTACACCTACTAAACTAAGTAGTAGACTACGGATTGAGTGAAAAATTAACAATGTGCCATAAGAAAACTATATTGTTAGAATAATACCCCTCCATCACCCAAAATCGATGTCTTAAGAGACTATACACAGAAATAACCACGGGTACCTATGCAGCAACTTTTTTGGTACTTACAGCGGTGAACAAATCCAGGCTGATGATCACGAAACTCTAACACAAGTATGAAACCGCTAGGTCTTTTCCTTCCAATAATTTTATATATATTAAGTACAGCTTTTATTATTCCTGGATATTTAACTGTTCTAAAATCAATCTCCTCGCTTACTTACTACTTACAATTATAGGCCCGAAAGAGAGACCGTTATTTCACATTGAAAGTGCGTTGCTCTCATAGGTCACTGGGCAGATCAGTCTTCGGTTGCCTTGCAAAGTTTCGTATCGAAGGTCAAATATTTTTAGAAGTTGAGAAATGCGACTAGCTCTCGGGATCATGGCCTGAATCTAAATGAAGCTGAAGCTTTGGGGTCAAAGACTCTTTGAAAAATTCGTAATTTTACGTTGCTTTACGTAATTCGTTTAGGTGCTAGTTAAGGAAGAGCGCTTTATGGCTTTTTTAAGTAGATACTCGTATCTAACCTATTACGTATTCATCTACTTATACCGCGACGTTGGTTTTAGTAAAAATCTATACACCGAGTAGCAGTTTTTTTTAAGTTTCATCAGTTCAACACTCAGTCACCAACATCATGCATCGTATTCTAATAAAAAAATAATAGCACTACTTAACTGTGACTTACATATACCCCAATTGCAGTCAAATTAATTCGATGTTGCTAGGTTTCTTATTAAAACTTCCCGAAATTAAGTTTTTTCTATAATGTTACAATAAGTAAGTCAGGCAGGGCAGTGCCGACCTGGCGTTAATTAATATAATTGCTCGCATGCAGCGTGTGCAGCCTGTGCCAATGCCTGGCCATCTATCACAATTTGCTTTAGTATTAAACAGTAAGAAGTAAGAACTATTCAAGTGTACAAAGATTAATAGTCATGGTCTTAAAACGCTTTGTTCCGTAAAGTGTCAACATGAGTTTGTCCAAATGATTTATTAGTCTTGACTCTTGAATGGACTTATCTTTGCTTTTTTTACGCGTAGTAGCCTACAACCTACTATAAAATCCTATACGATGAACCTAATGTAGATTTATTTCAGCTTAGATTAGAGGGAGCAGGGTCAGGGCAGAGCCGTTTTCATGTGATTTACAATCCTCCATGCCTACCGCAAGAGTATCATGTCGTACGAACAATGTCGGTAGTGAGAGCCGCAAGGGTCACGTCTGTGGATCAGGTTACTTGCCTCGACATTATTATTTCCTATTCATGCTTCGTAAAAAAATGTAACTATACGACCATAGCATGTAGCTAGCCATACCGCGCATTGTTCGAAATACCCCAGCTTTTACGGGGGCACGAAAACCTGTTTTAAGTGCAGAGCGAACAATGGGCTAAATTGTGAACATGGTGGATGCACTGTCTGCGCTACAGTTTATGAGTTAAACATTCCCGGAACCTATTTAGATAGTTTTTGCAATATACTTGCTTGCTTTAGTATGGTATAGACATGCTGTCTTCTCACCGGAACTAGTAGGATACGTTATCACAGTTATACGCAAGCGAATATCTACACATTTTCTGGTGCATTGGCCTGAAAAGATAAATAAAACATGAATGGCTGTGCTGTGGTGAAATGATATTTAAATAGCAAGTAATTTTATTGTTTGAACAGGTCTTGTATTTATTTTACCATCACAACCTGAAACAAAGGGTTCTATATTGTTAAGCGAATTCAATATAATAAGAAAACAAACCTAACCGTACCGTACACAAACTGATTAATGTTATATTCGATATTAACTTTATTTGAAATTGGGAAAAGAAATCTTGAATTCTAGGGTGAATGTGAAACTATTTCGTTAACACGCTGTCGGCGGTCACCGCACGCTTGAGCGCGAGCCACGATTACTTCCTCATGTTTTCGCTTCCCCATGTCTAGTGCGTTGTTCGAAGATGAAAGTGCGTTCTGTGGCATTCGTTACGTTATACTCTCTGCTTCCTAGAATTTTCAACGAACAACAAAACTCTGCAAGTTGTACCAGTCTAGAAAAAAACTAAAGATCGATAAATTTATACGAACCTATTTATAATTAGTAGACTGTAGATTGAAATGAATACACCTGCCTGTTTCAATTAATTTGCTCAGAAAAAGTCAGTTGTGTTTTCATATTAAAACGACCTTTTTCAAAGTCTATTCAACCGATAGAGTTCGTAGTCCGTCTGCTCAAGGTCTAAGAAAGTGGTTCTCAAAGGAGCATTACTCTTACAACCTCAGGGTCTCCAACGTTGCTCGATTAGTGACCTGGGATTTTGAACTAATTTCTTTATTAAATAACATACCCAAACGATTTTTTTTATATTCCAGTGTAAATAATCAATTATCCTAGAATAGTCTTGCTGTAATAAATAAGTTCTATAAAAATGATTTGTAATCGTTGACCTTTTCGTTGGAATTAGTAAGATATTTTACCGAAATCATCCAACTACACGCTTACATTATATATATTGATCAAAATAGTTTATAAAGCATATAATGTGAGCATTTCAGGCTATTGCAACTTGCAAGGTCTTTATTTAAAGGCAATGCAATGATAAGCATTGGGCATCCCTTTCTGAGCTTGAAATAGTACCGTGTGGGAGGGAAATAGAAACAGCCAAGGCTTCGCCGCCTAAGTAGAAGCTCCCGCCCGCCCAGTCAACAGTGGTGAGCCGCCCTGAAAACACAGTTACGTTTTCTATACCTGTTACCAGATTATAATGTGTTTTTCATTTACTATCAGTTTGTACGTGATAAAAAATGTGATGGATTAGATTAAGAACACAGAAAACTCTGAATAATTGGTAAGATTAGTTTGTAACATTTTAAATTTATCCTTTTATAACAACTTTTCGGTTAAGTTTAATCACCAAGAGTATAGTATTGAATATCAATCGAACAGTAGCCAAGTACTTTCCTTGTACATTCTTATAATTCTATTTGATTGCTGGTTTTTTTCAATTATGTAATAATGATTGGTCTTTAAAATTTATGGCGCATCACGCATATTTTATAACTTTAATTAAAACTAAAAACACTTTTGCATTGTATCAGCAGTTTCGTGGTCAAACTGAAGATTGTACTAGAACAAGTAACTCAGCTGTTACCTATGAATTCCTTATTCAGCGCATCATCATCTCGTTTTATCCGGCCTCGATTCACATGCTAGATTATTTTGATTTCACCCCTTATCTGGTTTTATATCTATTCGGTACTTACATAGGCAGACAGAGACAGTTTGCTGATATCGAAAATTGATAACATGTACGGAAGATTATGCTAGCTGATCCCAACGCTAGTAGTTTTTACTAGTTTTGTGTCTCGAATTGACTTTGGCATCATGTTATCGATCTCAGATGTAATTTTTAAAGTTGCTTAACACGTAGACGGTAAACTTTTCATTGTTCACCAATAGAGAAACCGACTTAAAACTGCGTTAGTCAACGATTTTGAGCGATCGTCTAATTACTAATGCTTTTCAAGATCACTCCTTACTGTGGCTGTACTTGATTCAAATTAGACCTAGTATTTAAGGACAGTTCCCCCAATCGAAACCCTAGTCTCGCCTTGAAAAAGAGCTTTTATGTAGCCTACCCCTTGTTTCATCGTACACGCGCCATGGCACCGGATGACGCTTCTTGTGAGCTGATTGTTGTTCAGAGAAAGGGGGTTGACACCCTCCTACGCACGTATCTTCATTCGAGTGGAAGCTGTTTCAAGTCTACCTACACGTTTTTCTCGCAAATAATAATAAAAATAGAACGTATGATTAAAGCGTAGCTTTTTTAAAAACATGTGATTAAAATGATTTCGTCATAGATACTTCATAGTAGGTACAATTATCTATTACAAATGCAAAATTCGTTTGCCGTCTGGTTGATGAAAACGAAAGTTCCCAGCTTATAATTTATTAATTTATGTATAAGGGAATACAGAATACTTAGCTATGCCATAACTTTCAAAACTTGTTGGTCACTGTTTTCATAAATAATTTATCGAAGTATCGATTGAATACTGCGAATTGGATGGTATTATCAAATTATTTACGGCTTATTACATAATTATGAGTTCATTCTTGCATACTGAATTATGGAAAAGTATCTTGCATAAGTCACCTAACCCTTCCGTTTTAAACCCTTACGACTGCACGAAATTACCCCACGTAATTACTAGGGAAGGGTGCGGTTTTTTCTTCGGACTCAATTTTGCAATAGTAGGGTTACTGCTGTAAGGGGGCTTAACGTAAGTATATTGGATAGTAAAAACATGCTATCAATAGATAGCCAAACAAGACCGCAACCTATGGCATCCCAAGCGTTTGAAGCAACACAATTTATTTTACTTCGAACTTTTGTCATAGCTATTCTCCTTAATTTTGTTGAAATATCTGATAATTTGAATCGGTAATGATAACAGCTTTGTTTTGTTTCAGTTTACGGCTTGGGTGGATGCAGTAATATTCGTGTTCAGCCTCGAGAACGAAATCAGCTATAATACCGTGTCCAATTACTTCAACAAAATGTCCCACTACCGGAATTCCGCAGAGATTCCAATCATATTGGTCGGGACCCAAGGTGAGTTTATTGTGAATTCCGTTGTCTTTAGAACTACATAAATGAATATCGTGGACGATTCATAATAAGCTTTAATAATTGTTTCCCTCCTCTAAGCAATAAAGCAGGTAAAAAAAAATGTTGTACTACGTACCTATACCTACTTAACGAAATATTTACAGGTTCGAAGAGCTGTTACCTATTATGGCATTTCTTTTGCATCGTAGTCACGTCTTTTACTGATAGGTACCTAGGTAGGTACTTACTTGCTATTCAACAAAGAAACTGGATTGTCATTCCATCGTTTCACGAATCAACAATCTGTATTCGAGGCCATACTAAGAGTTTTTATGTGTCTATAATTGTAACACAGAACGAATAAACGTTACGATTTACATAATTGCGTCGATACCTACGCGCTGCCAATAGACTGTTTCCTATCAAATGATTGGTTGCTCTTCCAGATGCCATAAGTGAAAGTAGTCCACGCGTTGTGGATGATAACCGAGCTCGCAAGATGTCGAATGAGCTGCGAAGATGCTCCTACTACGAGACTTGTGCTACGTATGGGCTGAACGTGGAACGAGTCTTTCAAGATGGTAAGTCATCATCTCGATGTCCTTTGGTTTTTCCTACGTACATACCTACAACAGGTCCATTTTCTCTATTCGCTCCTTTTTGCAACTCATATTATCATGAATATCATATTATTAAAGGAACATAGGGAGGAAATAGTATCGATCTCAAAACGTTAACAGAATAACTATCATGATGATGTCAGTTCTATAGTTGTTTGTGGCAACTTAGGAATGTGGTTACCGTTTCTTAAAAAAGTTATTTACATCGTTTAGGTATATCATTATTTTACTTTTGTACGTTACATTTATGTACCTACCTTTCTGGATCATTTTTGGTTATTTTTTATGATATTACCTAAGGTTAAACTTACGTAAAACGAATAGGTATTGTTATTGCTTTTTAAAAAACTTTATTTACTTTTTATAACACGTTTTTATATTATTCTACCTAAACATAACTCATTGATTTATCTATGTACCAAATTTTTTCTTGCGCGAGTTTAACGGCTGAATATATCTCGTGTTGGTTGAATCTCGTATTCCCCGCGGCCGCGGGGAGATGTAAGCCTTTGCAGTGGCAACACCGACCCCCTGCCGCGCGGTCGTATTGTTCGTTCGCTCAGGTCCGTTCATTCGCTTCGCTCGCACCGCGGTCGTCGCGTATTGTTTACATTTTTTCGACGCTTCCAAACAGTGTTTAGTCTGGTTTTTGTGATAATTTATTCGGATTCTGAATGAAAATATGGAAAGAACGCTCATATTTAAATCGAACATGTCGCCGATATCGAGTCTGAGGCGTAGGAGTTCGTGTTATAATATACAAAGAGCCGAGGAACGCGACCGTAGGAAATCATCCAAGTTTGAATGTGCGTGAATACTTGTTGTTTGGAACATATTTAGTTGACTGCCTATTGAAATTGTGAAAGTATAGCGTGGTGTTTTTTCAGCGTGTCAGAAGATTGTCGGGACGAGGCTGTCCGCTTCGTCGCAGTGCTTGGCTGGAGGCTCGAGGCCGGTAACTCCTCAGCCACTCGCCAACTCTCCCAGCCACAACCATTCCACATTTCTTTATAAGGTGAGTCCCGTGGTAACCTCTCTATTATCATTACATCTAAGGGCATGAAGCTATGAAGGTCAAGAGATTGAGGTCAAAGGAGCAGACGCTTTTCCTTGTACCTAGCTATAAGCTAGATAATTAATAGTCCAGCTTCTGACATTCTGCAGGCATTCTAACACAAACTGAGAACTTGGACTGTAAAGTTGTTTGTTGTTTACATTTGAAATTCAAATTGACACCTGTTTTCGCTAGCATTATCTATTTATGGTCATCTAAATGCATCTGGTCATTTCATATTCATGTACCTACAGACTACAGTGATACTTATGTATTTTCCCTGTGGAAAATAATTTGCATACACCAACTTCATTATTAAATCATGTATGTAATATGTATTGAATGTACTAATAATAGGAAAAGGGTGTGAAAAATTCCACATGCAGAAAACCAATACATAGTTGTATGCATATTTCATGTGGTATTTTACTCATAATGTTTTAATTATATTTTGATAGTACCTTCACTTATTGTACCATTGTAAAAATATCACAATGTATCATTTGAGGCTCCTGAGGGACAACAATATATTTAAATGCATTCCAAGTTCTAGTAATCACAGTGAGTTATCAAAGATTAGTTAAAATCTAAATTTTAAATTACACTAGGACTTCTAAAGTTTTATCTTATCTTGGATTCTAATAATCTTTATTATAATTTATAGATTAGATTGTTCACAGAAAGGGTACACTGTGGTGACCTATCTATGGAAACTCTAGAAACCATGCTTATATCTATAAAAAATAAACAATGCATATAATATCTATTGCCATCTTTATTTTTCTTTTACTTAGTGTTTTTGCCATCTTGTACCAATGTATATTTATTTAAAATAATGCCCCTGGCACAACAGTTTGTAGTAGATGATATATTTATCTGTTAGTGAATCCTTGGACTAAAATCAAATACAAATTAATTTATCAACCTCAACCGAAGAGTAACTGGTTGTCCCCGCACTGAGGCAGCCAGTCTGTATCATGAGAGGCCAGAGTACAAAAACATGATTTCCTTAGATTAAATGAAAAACAAAAGCAGATAAAAAAAAAATTACAACTAAAGAATCACAAAACTAAAGACAATAGACAAGATAAGATAAATCCATTCAATAGTTTCATTAGACATACACACTTTATACGAAATAATTTGTTCTTTGTAGTGATCATGAAATTGGCACCCTATTACCAACACTTTAAGCCTATTACAGCATAATTCGTTGTTAATTTAAAATTGTCAACTATTCAGCAGTTCATGGCTGTGCCCATTCTTCCAATTACACTCATACATTCAATTATATAGTCCCTCAATAGTTATTGGGCTGTGGCCCTTTTTCATTACTTCCTCGACTGAAGGGAACATATTTTTAAACACATTTCAATAGATAAGGCATTTCATTATTGTCAACCTGAGAGCACTGGTGGTCTAGTGGTAGCGGCCCCGTCATCCGATCATGAACCAATTAGTTTTCCTGAAAAAAAATATGGTCCATTAGTCCCTCAGTCGTCTTTTATGAGAACAAAGAGTGGTGATGAATGGGTCTATTCTATGCTGGGACCAACAAAACTAATATAAGGCTTAAAAGCAAGCCAGTCAGATTCAGTGGCACCAACATAAACGAAACCTGTAAAAGAAGCCACAGGCTAGTTTTCAATAAAATCAGAGGTCTGTTACGCAACAGACCTCTGATTTTATTGAAAACGCATTAAATACGCATTGAATACGCATTAAATTGAAAACAAAAAATGTTATATTGAAAACAGTTTTAATGCTTATCTTTTTTATAAAAGACTAGCGGCCTGTCCCAGCTTCGCATGGGTGGTCATAAATTTTTTGAACATTTTAGGATAAACTTAAACCGTGGGTTCGAGCCTCGCGTCTACTTATTTCATACATTTGCACGCGCTTCTCCTTGAGTGAGTGAAATCGCACCCCGCGCGAGACCCGTGGACCCGTTAACATTTTTAATTTCGTCATATCTTTTGAATGGAATGTCCGATTTGAAAAATTTAAGAAGTAATCTATAGGTATTGAAACCGTCTTAATTATGAAATGATTTATTTGGATAAGGATTAATACCAAGGTACAAATAAAGACCCTTTTCTAGCGGAGGCATTTCAATTATTTTTTTATAATAAAAGAACACTTATTGTGACATAACTATAATAGTTAGACATATGCTGTCGCGACATTTTTTGTAGATGATAACGTGTTCTACAAAATCGTAGTACATTATTTTGTTCTATCTTCAATAGTTTTCGCAGCGCACGCGATGTAAGGTTTTTTGTTTTCCACCTTGGGTTACATTATTGAAGTTTTAGTAAGGATCCCTGATTATTTTGAAAATATAATATAGCCTATGTTACTCAGGGATAATGTAGCATTCTAATGGTGAAAGAATTTTTGAAATCGGACCAGTAGTTTTTGAGCCTATTCGTTACATACAAAAATACAAAAATACAAAAATACAAAAATACAAAGTTTACCTCTTTATAATATTAGTGTAGATAAGTTAGGGATGTGATTCATTCAAATCAAATAAATAAAATTGTATAGCTAAATGTTAACATTCATTCAAATCTATTTCCGTGAAATGACGAAATTCTCTTTTTAACAAGTCATGATCGATCAAACAATAAATATCGGAAATCGATGTTGTGCAATATCAAACAACAACTTTCTTAATCACAGCTGTTATAAAGAAATTAACACACTTGCGATATATTACAGTACGTTTTGTGATAAAGCATATCAGTCATGCAGATTACCTAGTTAATATCAGTATTTTGACACAGTTTTTCACCTAAATAAAATCATGTTCTAGAAGGATCACTTTGAAACTTCTTAAAGCTAGGTGACTTTAGATGCCAGTTCCGAGCGACCAAAGCCTAGAAGAACAGGCAACAAACTTACGGCTTGGTTCTTACCGTTCTTTTGTATGATCCTTTTACAATGTAATATAATACAGTATTGAAGCTCCAGTGTTCTATCAGCAAGTGGTACTTATTATAAAGTTTATATTTCAGGACTCCCTACCTCGAAGCCATCACACTCTATCCGCCTCAAGCCACCACCTGCACCGCGGCGCTCAGTCTTTCGACGCGTCTTCCAACAGCAGCGGGATATCGTCGACGCACGTCGTCGAAATCCACAGTACCAACGGCTCTGATACTTCATCCAGATGGGGGAATTCTCTAGGTAACTCATTTTAGAACTTCACAAACATTTCAAAAGGCTAAAACTAGATATGGGAGCTCTTTGTGAAGGGCTCGTACACACAGCAATGCTGCTTGACTGCAAGCAGCTTTGTTGTGTTTCGGTTTGAAGGATGTTGTTTCCGGTGAAATTACAGGCAGATGAGGCCTAACTTCTGTAAGCCTCTGGTCAATGGACGCAGGGCAGTGCATCGTAATGCACATTCATATCGTGCGTGACTGGTGAGGCAGTGGCTTGTTAGAGGTGAAGGTTTCCACTTAACATCAGGTGGGCCATTTGGTTTATTCCATCAGCAAGTAGAATAATAAAAAAAATGGCCAAAAGATATTCCAGTGAAAGAAAAATGCAATTAAATCAGATTGTTGTTCAAGGGGCCCCAAGGCTTGAAGGTAAAAAAATCTTTAACTATTCATGAAATTAGATACTAAATAATATTATCTCTTATAGGCAGTCACGGCTCATCATCAGGACTGGTATCCATCGCCACAGAAAACAACAACGTAAAATTCACAGCCCCCCACTGCCTCGACAATCTCCAAAAAGAAAAAGACCTACCCACCCCGTTATCAACCCCTACCACCTCCAGAAAATCAAGAAGAAGATCAAACCTCTTCACCCCTTCGAAGAAGGACGATAGGTTGAAGAATGGCGAGCTAGGATCTGGCAGGGCGATTCCTTTGAAGCAAGGGTATCTTTACAAGAAGAGTAGTAAGGCGTTGAATAAGGAATGGAAAAAGAAGTACGTGACGCTGTGTGATGATGGAAGACTTACCTACCATCCGAGTTTACATGTAAGTATAAAGTTTGTTTGAATTATTTATGAATATTGTGATACTCACAAACATCACTAAAGCAATATCCTCCTATTAGATAAATATATCCCCAAATACATAAGAAATATATCGCCAAAAACATTACAATGTCTTATTCTATGCTCCTGAATACAAACATTATGGCATTTAACGCAACTCGTGAAAACGATGAAGGAAAACATCGTGATGAAACTATTTAACAATGGTGATAGGCTGCAAATTTTTTATCAAATGTGGTAGTTGGACGTAAATATCAAGATTTAAAAAAAAATATATACCTTTTCAGGATTACATGGAAGATGTGAACGGCAAAGAGATCTCCCTGCAATACGTCACAGTTAAAGTGCCAGGGCAGAAGCCGCGAGGGTCCAAATCTATCATCACAACTGTGCCAGGGTACAACGGGCACTCAGCCACCTTAGATATCCATGACAGCATTGGAGGACTGTCTATTGGTGAGTTATATTGCTAAATGAATGTCCTATTGTATAAAGCTATATGCCTACCTATTTTAAGTCCTACTGTACCACCTCATATTGTTAAGGCGAAGACAAGAGCTAATGTGACTCGCGCTTTCATGGTTCGACGTGTTGAAAGATATAAAATTACTAAACTCATTTTCGAAAAATAATAAATCAAAAGATCAAAAAATTTCATTTTGATCGATATAAGTTTTCCTACTTAAAAGTTTGCTTATGTACGAAAACTAGTAAAGCAAACTTTTGAGTAAAAACATGTATCGATCAAAATTAAGTTTTTACTAAACTGTGTGCACAGAAAATGGTTGATTGCGGTTTTTCGAAAATGAGTTTTGTGATTTTATATCTTTGAACATGTCGAAACGTGCGAGTGAGAGTCACATTAGCTCTTGTCTTCGCCTTATGGAAAATCAATTTTTGGATGTTTGTGGCACAATCTTGCTAAACACTGAAACAATTGGGATAAACCTTCCAAAATGTACATGCTACGGAAATATTATGGAAGAAGTCAAGAAATCAATAGTATCGCCTTCGTTTTAAGGTTTAAACTCTTATAAACAACACTGAAAGCGGATTCGGTCTCGTGAGATAGCGTTATCTATCGGGCAGTTCTGGAAAGGCGCAGTCCCTTTCCTGCACGTATGCCAGATTCACTGGTAGAAGCCCTAATTAGCCTGAAGCCTGAGCCCTATTAAAATACTATTACATAATTTGAAGACTGAAAGCTGATATATTAAAAAACATTATCGTCTAATGAAGTAAGCGATTATCCGATGTATGTCCGTCTATTAGGCTACTAACGGACGCTCGTAGATAACTAACTAATAGTAACCGGGTATGTTTTTTTCCAGGTTACAAAGAAAAACCACAGCGTGCGACTGACAAGGCCCTTCTCTCAGCATTCGATACCATGAAGGAACCAGCGTCAAGCCGGCAATCGCTGGCCTCAGAGACCGAGGTCGGTTCTACCAACGGTGCGGACAAAGATACGCCGCATGTGAAGAAACGACATCGCAGGATGAAGAGTAGCGGGGTTAAGAATGGAGACGAAGGTGAGAACACATCTTTTATCTTGCTCTCACTCAAAGGAAAGCACCGACATGTTATGGTTCTGTCTCGCTTCCACTCCGTATGAACGACAGCTTTTCGCTGTAATTCGTCAAATGAACAAGTTTAATGTTCATTTACACTAAACTTGTGGCTCGCTTTGCTCTATTAATCTCTATCACATCGCGGTGGTACACATAGTACCTAAATAACTTATACGAATTGAGATTCGAGACTTGAGATCTATTACGACGTTATTAACCTTGCGCGGAACAATAGAAGATAAAAATGGGCTAACGACTGTAATTTTATGTACAGTTGAAGGTAGCTACCCTTAAAAGGGCAAACAACCACAATTATAGTGTAATTTACGTCGCATTAGGTTTCATCCTCAAAATGTCGTTGAGTCCGTCTACGTGGCCAAGTATTCGTAGTATACGAATAATGTGTGTATATCTAAAATGATGCCGATAAAAATGGCAACAATATGGGCTCTAAAACTGACGGCATCTGTATGCCTGAAGTTGATGGACGCAGGGTGGTGCATCGTAGGGCACATTCCTATCGTGTGTGACTTACGACGCAATGCTTTGTTATAGGTGATGGTTACCACTTAGCATAAGGTGGGCCGTCTGCTTGTTGTAAAAAAAATACTAAAATGATCCCTTTTCTACATTCCAGAGGGAGACTTCACACCTTGCGAGTTCACGATAGTGAGCCTGGACGGCAAGCGCTGGCGGTGGGAGGTGTGCGGCGTGGCGTGCGGCGCCGGCGCCGCGGGCGCGGCCGCTGCCGAGCGCGACGCCTGGGTCTGTGCCGTCGAGGCGCAGATCCTAGCTTCCTTGCAAGGACGGGTATGTACTGTGTATCCTACCAGCTGCGCCAGTTTATTGTAAAGTGGATCCTACCGGCTGCGCCATCTTATAGAAAAAAATGCATTAACATTTGTCTAACACACATAGGTACAGCACGAACCGATCAGAGTGTATACGTTAACCATTACCTACAAAAAAGCATTGCCTCGAAAGTCACGAACGATAGGAACGTGACCTACGATGCACTCCTGCGTCCATCAATGAGGCATACAGATGTTAAGCTTCATGTGCCTGTAATTACACACCATTCAAACCGAAACAGCAATGCTGCTTGGTAGCAGAAATAGACATACTTCCTCAGACGAGCCAACATACTACTCTCAAGTTAAATAGGGTTTGAGTTTTAGTGACATTAAAATTGTGTACTTGTATTTTGCAGACATCTCGTCTGCCGGCGCCGACGGGAGCTAACTCGACGGGTGACGTCAGAGCTACCTACTACATCAGGCGCGTACACGGAAATGCACAGTGCTGTGACTGCGGCGCCGCAGGTATGTAAAGCATTACAAATACGACGCCATATCTTTTCTATAGTCCTTACCTACTTTCCTTAATCATTATTTCATGAAAGCAATAAAATTTGTCACGGAATATGCCTAATGGTTAGCCACCAACCGAGAATTCTCTTCATACATTGATGCTAAACACAATGTTTGTACTAGCAATGTTTTCTTAATTTACAATGTAATTTTCAGATCCCGATTGGGCGAGTCTTAACCTAGGCGTGTTGATTTGCATCGAATGTTCTGGAGTGCATCGGAATCTTGGATCGCACATATCGCGAGTGCGGTCACTAGACCTCGACGAATGGCCGTAAGTGTTAAATAAATTAATCAAGTTGCAAATAAAACGTTAGCAGGGAGCCTTTTAGGGTTCCGTTTTTCAGGCTCATAACAGCAATCCTCATGTTAATGTCAAAGTCAAAGGTATTTATTCCATTGGAAGAAATAAAATCCCTGAATGTTTATATAAAAAATTTAAAACAGCTAAGTTCTTAATCAAAAACTAGTTTTTGTTAGAAACA
The DNA here is from genome assembly GCA_932294275.1 of Chloroclysta siterata. NCBI lineage: Eukaryota > Metazoa > Arthropoda > Insecta > Lepidoptera > Geometridae > Chloroclysta > Chloroclysta siterata. The sequence goes on from OW028595.1 coordinate 10,365,907, forward strand.
ATGTCAAAGTCAAAGGTGTTTATCCAATCGTCCTAGTACATGCCTAGGACGATAAGTAGTCATCTAATTAATTTTGTACGCCTGTATTGGTAGGATTTTATTGATACTATTATTTTTAAGAAGACCTTTATGTTTGTACCTTAAATTCTGACAAAATAAAAAATATTTGATTTGATTTGAAGATATAAAAACCCTGAATGTTTATATGAAATTTTTTAATTTAAATAATGTTTTGTTTCCAGTCTGGGCCACGTCAGCGTAATGGTATCGATTGGCAATGCGCTCGCTAACTCGATATGGGAGGCGGATCTCAGAGGACACATCAAGCCTATCGCTACTTCTACCAGAGAGGAGAAAGAACGGTTGGTACTCTACTTAATCATTATCATCATTATCAGCATCAACCTGAAAAAGTCGGCCGTGAGACATAGGCCTCCTGCATAAATGTAAGAACTGTTTTGTCTTCTTCCATTATCTTTACAATGACGTCGGCCCATCAGGTGAGGGGGCGTCCTACGCTTCGTCTTCCAGTTTGTGGTCGCCATTTGAGAAACTTTATTCCCCAGCGGTTGTCAGTTCTTCGAGCTATTTGATCTGCCCATAGCCGCTTCAAGTTGCTAATTCAGCGACCTAAGCGGCTATTCTATCTTCGGATTTCTGATTTTATCACTTAGTAAAACTCCCAGCATCGCTAGTGTCTGTCCTTCATAGTCTGTTGTGCGATTTTAGGGTTCAGCCTCGTCTCAGTTCTATAGGCAACAAACACTGAATTTCGACATTCGTGCAGAGCCTCTGCGGTATCTGTGACGAGAAGATGTGGCGCAATTACCTAAATATTTATTTGTTATTTATACAAGGTGTTCCCTTAATTGTGTATATAAACTTCAGGGGGCTAAAGTACCCATCAATATGAATAACTTTTTGTTAGGAACCAACACTGTAAACGCGAAAAAAAAAACAGCTGTTTCATACATTTTAGCCAGGTAGGTATTGAACTTTTGTATGAAACAGCTGTTTTTTTTTTCGCGTTCACAATGTTGGTTCCTTAGAAAAAGTTACTCATATAGATGGGTACATTAGCCCCATGAAGTTTATATACACAATTAAGGGAACACCTTGTATACATTCAATGAGTGAGTAGATAAGAGTCTATTTTGACGTGTTCAAGACGAACGGTCGATGCTTATACGCCGTCCGACAGGACTAATGAAACCCAATACTTTGGATCGGCATTTTCTTTATACCCAGCTCAGTTTACACTCAGCTCATGTCCGTGAATATGTGCAGAGACATGAGCAGGGACTTGGCCAATGCGAGAATGTAAACAGGCCACTTCCATGTCCACTCGCGTTGCCGCTCGCGTTGCCGCTCGCGTTACCCGTGTTGCGTGAACACACATTCCCGGCGACGCTGCCGCAGACATACGGACGGCAACATTTCCGTCCACGCGAATGGCAGCGCGAATGTCTAAATGTAAATGCAGTATTAGATTCTCTCTTCGAGAGACGATTACGATTTCGATAACAAGTCAAAGTCAAAGTCAAAGTATATTTATTTGCAGAATTACATGTAATGAGATGTTAAATATTTTTGATATGAGCCAATGTACTTCTACCGTTTATGGGCATGCAAAATTAAAATTTATAAACAAATAAAATAAATTATATAAAATTAGAATAATTATAGAAAAATGTCAAAAAAATAATAATAATATTATTAAATTAATATAAGAATAATGATAGTCAAAATGAAGATAAAATGTCAAAGGAATTTTAAACTTCCGACGTTCCTCATTCGTTCGCATCACAGATGGATCCGGCTCAAGTACGAGCGGCGCGCGTTCCTGTCGGCGCTGGAGGCGGGCGCCAGCACGGAGGCGCTGGTGAGCGCCGGCGCGCGCGGGCACGTGGCCACGCTGCTGCGCGCGCTGGCCGCGCCGCCGCCGCGCGCGCCGCCGCCGCCTGCGCGTGCGCTGGCGCTGCGGGCGGCCGCCGCGGCCGGACATCTCGCCTCCGCGCAACTGCTCATATGGGTAAGTCATAAGCGTCCTGCTCGGCCCCATTATTCGTTAGAAGTAGAGCTCCTTGTGAAGGACTTGTCCGGGAAAGTACTGCTTACTATTAAGATCGGTGAATACGGGTCTTATTGATATTGCTCGCTATTAGCTAAAGACGTCGCCCGACTGCTCAAAGTTAGTATTCTAGCAGCCGGTAAGTAATGCTCCGGTGCTCTCGAACGGTGAAGGAAAACATCGTGGGAAACCGGTTAGTATTTACTAACCGGTTTCCCCACGATACGAAGTATGTACTGCAAAATATGGAGCGGTCAAAAAACCGCCACCTCGTGTCATGTAAAAGACACATTAATAAGCCAAACCGTTACCTCTTCCAGCACAACGGAAACCCCAACTTCCCGGACAACGACGGTCACAGCTGCGTGTTCTACGCGCGCGCCGCCGCCAACCACCTGTCCGGCATCCCGCCGCAGTACCCGCGCAACCTGCAGCTAGCCTGCCCGCTGCACGCCGCGCCCCCCGCGCCCTCCGCGGGCTCAGGTAACTACCCTGCAGCCGCAGTACCCGCGCAACCTGCAGCTAGCCTGCCCGCTGCACGCCGCGCCCCCCGCGCCCTCCGCGGGCTCAGGTAACTACCCTGCAGCCGCAGTACCCGCGCAACCTGCAGCTAGCCTGCCCGCTGCACGCCGCGCCCCCCGCGCCCTCCGCGGGCTCAGGTAACTACCCTGCAGCCGCAGTACCCGCGCAACCTGCAGCTAGCCTGCCCGCTGCACGCCGCGCCCCCCGCGCCCTCCGCGGGCTCAGGTAACTACCCTGCAGCCGCAGTACCCGCGCAACCTGCAGCTAGCCTGCCCGCTGCACGCCGCGCCCCCCGCGCCCTCCGCGGGCTCAGGTAACTACCCTGCAGCCGCAGTACCCGCGCAACCTGCAGCTAGCCTGCCCGCTGCACGCCGCGTCCCCCGCGCCCTCCGCGGGCTCAGGTAACTACCCTGCAGCCGCAGTACCCGCGCAACCTGCAGCTAGCCTGTCCGCTGCACGCCGCGCCCCCCGCGCCCCCCGCGCCCTCCGCGGGCTCAGGTAACTACCCTGCAGCCGCAGTACCCGCGCAACCTGCAGCTAGCCTGCCCGCTGCACGCCGCGCCCCCCGCGCCCTCCGCGGGCTCAGGTAACTACCCTGCAGCCGCAGTACCCGCGCAACCTGCAGCTAGCCTGCCCGCTGCACGCCGCGTCCCCCGCGCCCTCCGCGGGCTCAGGTAACTACCCTGCAGCCGCAGTACCCGCGCAACCTGCAGCTAGCCTGTCCGCTGCACGCCGCGCCCCCCGCGCCCCCCGCGCCCTCCGCGGGCTCAGGTAACTACCCTGCAGCCGCAGTACCCGCGCAACCTGCAGCTAGCCTGCAGCCGTTTCTGTAAACGAGGATTGACAAACCGCATAACTTAATCTCTTAAGTTGCTCTAGCATCTTTTAATCGAAATTTTCTTTCCCCAGGCACAAACTCCACCAGCTCCAGTTCAAGCGCGAAATCTTCTATCAAAAACCCGGAACCAGAATGTAACTGCATTATATTCGAACTGCTCAACGCTCAATCGGCCGCCAACGCACTCGTGGAAATCCTCATCGGCCTTCAGAATAACCAGTACATGAACGGGTATGACTCTAACGGCATGAATTCGTTCGGCCATGCGACAATGGGCAGACCGAATCTGTCGTTGACCAATGGGAAGTGTGGGAGCATAGTTTAGGTCTACGGATTAATCCGTACTTTTTATTTGCCGAATAATCCGTATTTTTGCGGTTGAATCATTCACTCGGACACGCGTTAGTGGTTGACTCATTTGTTTTTTACGGACTTGTTCCGTACATTTGCATATTTTGGCCATAATCTTTATGCCAACGTTTAAAAAAAATATTTGAAATATTTTTCAATCGGTTTGTTGCATGATCATTAAGTTTGTAATTTAACTTTCATTGTCCATTTCGAATATTATGCAAAGTCATCGTCAGGTAACATTATAAAAAGTTTAATTTATTATTAAAAATTGTAAAATTTTATTTGATTTTATTATTCTAAGTAAAATTTATAGAGTTAGACAAATTCACCGAATTTTTATATTTTATTCGTGACACTGATGTAAAATGTTCTTGAAATTATATTTATAAGCAGTATTTTGCACTGTTTATTCAAAAATTTACGTAGAGTAATAAAAGAGTATTCGAATAATGTTTCGACTGAAATTATATCGAAAGTTGTTGTAGAAGTGTAGTGTGAAAGAGATGAATTGAGACGCGGAGCTCTGAAAGATAATTATAAAATTTAATGCAAAATGGCAGCTAAAAATTACTTTTATCACCTCAAATAATATTTGTATCTTCTCGTTTAAGTATATGAATGAGCTCTGACGTCAAAATAATCGTGATGTACGTAATTATACGTAAATATTAAAAAAAAATGTGACGGTATCGTTCTATCCGTAATTCCGTTCAAATATTAATCTGATCTTTATTACAAAATTAGTGAAATTTTGTGTCTGTCAATTTAAAAGTTAATTAAAGTAGAGAATTATACATTTAATTAGTAAATCCCTGTTCACACATATCTGGCAAAATAGTTCAAATGTGATTTTTTTGGTAGTTTAGTCAAATTTATGGTCGATTTTTGTTGTAGAATCCCTGATTCAAATAATGCACATTAAAATTTAGGCAGTTTTATAATTATGGTGTTATTGCTAGTATGCTACCCTTTATGTATCACAATTTGTATCGTTATAAAAACTCCATGTTATTATAATATTGGGTAGTAAAACTAGCCGAAACATGAATATTTTACCCGTAATTTTTCAGTCATTTTCTACTATTGTCTTGTTTAGAAAAATGGTTCTATCAATGCATTTAGTTCGTTAAGGTGCTTATCGATTGTACAACTATACAGAGAAATGTTTAATTTACTGGAAATTTGTACTATATTTCTGGTGTTTTCGGGTGGGATATTCATGTTTCGTGTTGCAATGTAGATTATAAAAATAGGGTAAACTTAAATTGATTAGGTGCAAGATCTCAGCTCAATGCTATCGTAGGGTAACTATAGAATAATTGTATTTTAGTGGTAAATTATCGCTTTACCCTAGCGCCTTGGGTGGTTTCATCTTTCTTTGACTATTTCTAATACATTTGACATTGAAACTATCTTCAATGATTGGTTGAGAATATTTTTCTAGAATTTGTGTAGTGATTTATGACTTTTCTGTTAGGGCTTTAGACGTTTTTAAACTTAAACCTAATGCGAATTAGTTCGATTTTTGCTTACCGTACGTTTGTACTCATTTCATGACATTCCATAATTTCGTCACCCAAGGATTAAATAGTTGATGTGATACCTAAGGTTTTCCCATATTAAGCCAAATGTACTGACCCCTTTGTGCCTACTCTACTAGTTAGTTACGCTTGGCCGGTTCCCATCTGAACTACGACAAATATCTTTGATATCGGCACCGGTCTCTTTGGTTGTTTTATTACTCCAATTGTAAATGGAATTAATCCGTACTTTTGAGGTGGTTTGATTAATCCGTACTTTTTAGGTTTACGGATATGGTTGACTATAAAAAAAACAAGTTGTACTTAATTCAGATGGGAATTCGACGATAACCTAATAATATACGGGAGTTAGTGACGTTATTTTCTACCATAAATTATTCGTCTTAATATTATCTATCTAATTATAATGAATACTTTCTCCTGGAATAATTATTATTAGGTGGTTTTCAATTTATTAATTGTAAAGTGGTATTTCTTGTCTAGTAGTTACACTAGGAATGCTATTGATATGATTGATTCTGTGGTTATGAAAACAAAAAATAAAAAAACACGATTTATCGGCATGCTTATTTTCTGAAATATATTAATTTACACAATTACTCCCTGCACACTTGTACTTAAAATAGACATTTGAGAGATTATTTTATTTTACTATATTTGAGATCGTTGAAAACACAGAGTCAATCATCTTTGATAACATTCACTAAAGTATTGCAAGTATGCTAAAATTAATTAGTAATTTGTGCATTTAGTTGCGACTTACTTCAATTTGTGCATTATTGATTCTTCTCAATTCTCTATCCGTAGATGAACACATTTATCCGTACTTTTTCGGAAATGTTTGCGCCAACACAACATAAATAAGTTCTTTATAATTAGGTGTAATTATTGAAATCTACTTATTGAAATTGTTTTTTTCTTGTACTATTTTTGGCGAAACATCATAATTAAAGTTTTCTACTTTCCGAATGTATTATTCGAAATTATTCAATAAGATTTTTGTATATTTTAGCAATAAATCGTTTTACCGATCAGTATTACGGTTTTGTATAAATGCACGGATTATTTCTCGCACGTTTTTGATTTGTATAATTTTATTTAAAGCGCTGTTAAAAATTGATAATTTTAAATTACGTTACCTTTGACTTTGGTTAGCTATTTTATTTTTATGTTTTTTTTGTATATATTTTGTACAGGCCAAAGAGCTTCTTGTAAATACCGATAGCAGCTGTAGGTAGCTGTACCCTTAATAAGTTTCGTTTGTGTAATTTTTAAGAGATTTGTTGATGTTCTTAATCTTGTCGAAAATAAAGTGTAATTGAACACAATAACTTTTTTTATTTGTTAACTTGTATGCCCTTCAATAGTTCTATCACTAAGTAACGTTAATGCATTTCAAGAAAGCGGGTGAATCATTGCTTTCGTGTATCAACTGCACCGAGGTCGCCAGATACAGATACAAAAGGTGCCTTGCAGCACCTTTGTGGATGCAAGGCACCACAAAGGTGCCTTGCATCCACAAAGTTAGTTTCAAGACTTTGAGGCACGGTAGATGAACCCTATGATTTCCAAGTACCAAGCACTAACCGACTCAGACTAGGACTGATGTCCCCTAGGACATCAGTCCTAGGGGGTAGTCAGACAGAGTAGGTATGTCCAAATATTACTTTTGGCATATACCCGTATTGCATCTGGTGAAAATTACAGACGCATGCGTCTCATAGACGTAGTGCAGACCCAAAATTAGATACGTCCTCTAGGTAATGGAATATTAATAGGTTGAGGAAACTCCGTTCAACATCGGGTGGTTCATCAACTGTCGCTCTTTTTCATAAAATAGTAGGTGCATATACTCACGGTCCGCACCAAAGTTTTTTTCTTAAAGCTTACTTTCAAAGTTAAGAAATCATTTTTTTCATTCTAAAGCAAAAAAATAATTTCTAATCACAAAGCTTCGTTGAATAGTCTACTTTTGACGCCGAGCTGTACCTAAGATATGTGGCTTTGTTAGAGCTTAAAAAGTGAGATCCAATAACTGACGTAAAGCACTATAGATACCTACCTACTTCACTGATGATAGAAGTGAACGAGTAGCAAGGCTAGACACCAATTTCAAGCCAATCTCCCCAGACTGCACCTATAGTCTGGAAGATAGCTGCATCTTTACTACTTCAAAAACCACTTCGAATGATGTGCGTGAATTATGAGGCAATGCTTTGTTATAGGTGGTGGTTACCACTAACATCAGGTAGGCCATCTGCTTGTTCCATCAGCTAGTTGACAAAAAAAATCATCCAGCACTAGCACTTCTTAATTAGTACCTATAATTTGCTTATTACTACAATTATTGCAATATGCTATTACTCTATAAACTGCGCTGCGTAGATTGTGTGGGTACTCTGGTACACCGCCTAGTTAGCCCACTCATTCAACATCAGTCGGTCATAAAATTTGGACATTTCTGCCATATTTTCTATCGAATGTACAAATTGCTGATAATAATAGTAGGTATTGCCGACATAGTTACTAGGCTACTGGCGAGCGCAGAAGGCGCTCTGCCATACAAAAGGGTTTATTGGCAACAAACGCAAGGGCACCAGTTAGGTACGGACCTCGGATTGGGCTGTTGCCGGGGCAGAATGACGACACGAAGAGATTTATTGTCCAGAAGAGTCCGGCTATTGTACGACATGATTATGTACAGTACGATAATGTACAGCATGATATTTGGAATCCACGTTGGTACCTTTTTGGATTCGTTTTATCTGGGTGTACATTATTGGGGTGTGCAATATTGTCACGTGTAGTTAATGTGCAGCCAGTTAATACACAGCATGATAATGTATCTACACCCAGTTAATGTACAGCATGATAATTGGAAGCCACTTTGGTACCGTAAAAAATAATTTCTGGCACTTAGAATGTTGAAAGATATAAAATCACTAAACTAATTTTAAAAAAATCGCAATCAAGCATTTTGTGTGCACACAGTTTAGTAAAAATTTCTTTTTGATCGATACAAGTTTTTCTACTTAGTTTGCATAAGTACGAAAACTAGTAAAGTAGTAATTCCTAACATAGGAATCTATTATGAATAATTTTACTGGTTTGATAGTATTTAGTAGGTAATATATTTCCTAGTATATAAAACACCATTCTTTTTCTTGTCGTGTCACTAGTCTCTTTCGGACCAGTGCGGTGAAAAGATTTTAAACCTCAAAAAGGCTTCTTTCGAGCACGTTTGACACATGTTTTAGAAGTTTTTATATTCTGCGATATGCCGGTTTCCTCATGATGTTTTCCTTTACCGTTTTAGAGTGTGCATAACTTTTAAGAAAAAAAAACACCATACATATATATTATGTAACAGTCAGCTCCTGGTCTATTCAATCAAAATGGCATAAGCCGTAACTCATCGAGCGAAACAAGAAGCACTTGTAGGTTGTGTTAACATGAAGCTTGTGAACTTGGAGGAAATTGTGAACATACGTGAAGACAGGAAGTAATGCCAATAATGTTATCCTCTTTTTCTATTTTTATTTATCATGGAGTTTATATTCGATACATGTCGATATTTCGATATTAGCGTTACAGATGATCATACCTTTATCAAAATTTTAATCTGTAGTAGCTCATTGAGTAATTTTCACTGTCGCTTTAGTGATAGCAGCTGATAGCAGTAATGGCAATTTAAAATAAAAATAAATATCTAATCTCTTTCTGATTTTGCCTATAAATTCTTAAATCCTTACAAATTGTGGTTAAGTCAAGTCAAAAGGTATTTATTCAATAAAATCACAAGGATCACTTTGAAACGTCTTAAAGCTAGGTGACTCTAGGTGCTAGTTCCACGTGACCAAAGCCTAGAAGACCAGGCAAGTTGCCTGGTCTTCTAGGCTGGCTAAACGGCTTGGTTCCTACCTTTCATGTATGATCCTTGTTACAATGTGATATTCGCCCCCCTTCCGGAATCATCTATATTTTATTAGTAGATACTTCGCTCACTTTCTTTGTTTGTCCCGTTTTACCTATAATAGATACCTATTAGAGAGATAGATACAGAGTTCGTTTTATGTACCTAGGTTAGGTTTCTCATCTCCTCTGTAACCTCACGTAATGGGACCGCTAGCTGGCTTCTCTGATAACCTGATTACCTACCAATTTCATTTGCAATAAGCGGTTCTTCCTAAAATGAATAAATAAATACCTTGTTGTGGACAATAAAATGTACATATTTAAGGAAAGAGCCTTTACCTGTATAATTTTATCGAACACAATTAAAAATGTCTGCGTATCGTTAAAGCGAAACTTTTGGAAGGTACGAGGTAATTATAGTAAGTATAACACTACGTACGTTTTCCTTATAAAGTTTTCCGGGACTTGGCGCTTAGTGTATGGAAATTTGCCCAAAATTATGACAAGAAGTTAAACTTATGAAACTTTAAATTGGGTTTCTATATTAGGTAGGTAATACCTAGGTAATTGCAATTAGTACCCGATTTTCTCGGTAGGAAGGAAGTACTAGTAAAATGAAATAAAATTCCCTCTTGAATTGCCTCCAATTTAGGGGTTATGATAGTTTAGCCTGATTTATAACAGGATCAGGATATTTTAATAAAACATTTTAGGGTGCTTACTTACGCTCATAAAACTCTTATCTAATAGATTGAAAGTGTAAGTTAATGGAGCTTATAACTTTAGTAGATAAAAAGATTTGCTATTAAAAAAGATTAGATATTAACTAGTGGAATCCATACCCAGAATCTCCTCAAAATTATGTGGCAACGAACTTGTTTTTTGGGTATCATACAAGAGCGGACTAACTTTATATGTGGTATTCGTAACACTATTATTAAATTTAAACATGTCATGTCCTATGTGAATTTAAACTTTCGAAAACCTTAGGTTTGATAATATTGAAACCAGCGTAACAAACAGCGAGGAATCAATTTCCTCAAGATTTCCTCTAATGTATAATTCTCTGAATATCTGTTCCATTCATCGATACTTCAGAAGAACTCGCTTGAGGAGCTTTTTGTTAAGTTTTGGCGAAACTTTAGCTGTTCTGTGCATGTTTTTGACATGTTTGACAAGAGTTGGGTTCATAGAAATTTGTGATATCTATTTGATGTGTTTTTTGGTGTTTAATAAAAAGGAAGTCAAGTCTTTTAAGATTTTTTTACTCTGGGAAAAGGTGTAAGACTGTTATAGTCCACGATGGTGCTAATTAAGGAACTAGCGTTATTCGTTATTAAATTGGCTTTTACCAAACAGTTCCCAAGACTTTTGGAATCGAACCGCTGAAACTGTTTGCAGAAATTAAATTTCCCAAACTTCACATTTCAAAGCTCTGGTTCACTTGCCCATCCATGTCGTCTTTCTTCTTCAAGCAGGGCATAGCCCAAAACTTCTGGTTCCTCGACAACTCCTCAGCATCATCAAACGTGTGAGGCATGTCCTTCTTCGCCGTCTCTGGCAGAAACAAAGCGATAAATGCGCCTAAGCCTGCTACACAACCCACGATGACCAAAGGAAGCCAGTGAGCATAGATCTTCAGATATACGATGTATGGAGAGAGAACGGTAGCAACATATCCACAAATATGAACTATGGATGCACCAGACCCTCGCACAGATGTAGGTAGCAACTCAGCAGCCCACTGCATGGTGGCAGAGTATGACATGTTGACGGCAAACCTCGCGATCACCGCACACACTACAGCCTGGATACCAGTGTTCATGAAGACAGTCAAGATGCTGAAGATACTGCTCACCATCATCACGATAACGGTCAGCCATCTTCTGCCTAGCCAGTCCAAGATGAACGCGATCAGGAACATCGATGGGAACTCCGTGAAGGAAATCACAGAGAATGATAGAAAAAAGTCAAAGTCCAACTGTCCAATACTTCGAACTAAACCGTCAAAGACAATCGTGCAGCACATAAACTCCAAACAAACTAATATTAACGTTCTTCTCAATACTGGTCTCTTGAATATTTCCAAACAACTTTTGGTTTCTTCCTTCTTCTCCTTCGACAACGTTTCTTTAAACTGCTCTATCAACTTCTTTGGCACTTCTTTTCTATTAATTCGGCCAATAACAAGAATTTTCTCAACAGCTTCATCAACGCGCCCTTTTGATAGTAGCCATCTTGGACTCTCTGGAATAACTAATGGAGCAAAAATGGCAAGTGCAAGCGGTAAACTAGTGACTAGAGATATCGTCTTCCAGTGCCCACAGGAAAGTGCAATCCACGGCAATGACGTCACGAACACGGAGTAAAATATTGAAAACGCCATGTTTGATAGTAACGATCTATATTTCGGAGCAACGTATTCGAGAACTAAAAGATATGCCATCATCATGCAATTGTCATACGCCATGCCCATAATGAATCTACATATCGAAAACTGGATGAAGTTTCTTGCAAAGGTACTCATCAGTCCTCCGGCACATCCAAGCAGGTTGCTCGCTACAGCTGCTGGCAGTCTTCCAAAACGATCAGCAACCCAACCAATAATGAACCCTCCTACGATAGATCCAATGAAGAAAATAGCTTGTGCTGTAGCTTGGTAACTGTTTTTATCACAGACCCATCCCATTTCGCTTGATATAGTCGGGTATGGGATTTCAGTTTTGTCGAACTCCCATCCGTGTTGGCAAGGAGCCGTTTGCCATGTTCCATCTGGTTCCTGCCCTGTTGAGAGAACTTCTGTCCAGTTCGCTACATACGCTTGGCATTGAGAGTATCCATATCTGGAATTGATATCAGCGGGTATGGCAAGGTTAATCCTCTCAGACTCAGTCAAGTTCTCTAGCTCCGGAATCCAGCACCAGTGATTCGCCGATACCTCTGTCATGAACATCTGTGAGAAGTAGACGAAGACCCCAAACATGTAGAACGGAAAGGTTGAGAAGAAAAGCAGCAACTGGTACCTTCCGAACTCTCCGGCCGAAGATAGGAGCTCATCGTAATCTACTTGATCTCTGATTTGTTGTGTTTCTTTCTTCGGTTTTAATTTGAACCCGACATCGTTTGATGTCTCGATAGACATTTTTGTTTCTTATCCCAATAACTAACAAAATTTTACTATCTCGATGTTATAACTGTAGTCAGTCTTTGAATTCCTTTGATATATAATATCAAACTGAATGAATAGATAACGTTTCCCATGATTATATACACTAGCACAGCACACATGGTGACTGAGCGCTAACTTTATTGCTGTAGTTGTGTAAGACTTAGATTTGTTTACGTGCAAGGCGCCTGAGATAATAATAAATTATTATCATGATAAACAACTAAAGAGATTGGGAATTTTCCCGACATGTCTGGCGCAATAAAATACAGTATTTTTTACTGTAATACTAACCTACTACTTTCATTTTTTATTTGCTAACAATTACGCCTATTCAAACTTTTAATGATTTAGCAACCTAAAAAGATTAGATAATATCGATGTTCACGATGACGAAAACGTAATCGTAAAGGTGGTAAACGAGGCTTGCAAAAACTTGGAATGCCATAAATTTTTGCTTCCTTTATTACTTTCTTGCCAAGTAACTTGACTCGCGGGAAATCTGGGCTAGTTTATGGATAGTTTGGTTGAACGTTTGAGAATATTGAAGGTACTTTTTATATATCGTAGGTGGAACGCGGTATAAACCGGGCGGCTCATATTCAGGCCCTTTCTTCTCGATCGACCTCGAAAAAGTGATAACAGTATACCTTACCTACACAAATAAATTGGCTTCCCTTAAAAACGTAGGTATTTTTTAAAGATAAGCCAATTTATTTATCAGTTAAGGGATAAGGATCATGTGCCTGTAATTTCACCGACCACCACACTCTTCAAACAGACACACAGCAACGCTGCTTGGCGGCAGAAAAAGGCGTGGTGGTAGTACTTTCGCGGACGAGCCCTTCACAAAGAGCTCTACTGCTCTTGTAGTAAGTGTAATGTAATATCCTGATTTTCCTGACCCATATTGGTTGGTTTAACCCTCATCTTCAGCAAGCAATTTCTCCCGCTCCTGTGCTAATTGAAGCGTTAACTGTACCACAATAGAAACTATCTATACTTATATTCTATACGTTGACAAAAGCTTCTCTCGTATTCGGGAATATAAGGTGTAAGAGCACTATCGATAATGGATCTTAAGAAATTCGGACCATGTTTTGGATCTAAAAGCATGGCCTGAAGGAAATGAAATGAAATGAGAAAAACAATTAGAATTTCTCTTTTTTAATATAAGTTAGATATAATAATATATTTTCACGCTGCGCTTTCTACCCCCAAACTAAGTCAAACTTTAGTAGTATGATAGCAGATTTAGTTTGGTTCTTAACTAGTGGTTCGCCCCAAACTGAGATCTCGTGATGTGATCCGAACGCTCCAGAAATTAAAGTAGCTACCTTTTTTTTTTTTGACCCCTTCTGAAACCCCCTATCTTAATAGCCCCTTATCTGATTATACTCATATTAAATTGCTCAAGTATAAGCTTAACAAATTTACCAAATCTCATGCAGATCGGATCAACGGTTCGAAAGTTATGGCCCGACAAACATACATACATGAAATGCTAAATCGCCCAAGTTGACTGTAAGATTTTAATTCGCTTCGCTCACTCATTCAATAATGATTTGTTATTGTGGTCAGCATAATTTATTCGTACAAATTAACATAACCGGAACATCCTAGAAGATACAGGAATTTTGTTGTTGCAAGGGTAGCTGTGCATGTGGATTTAGTTTTCGGCTGTGGTATTTTTACCCCCTGTCTGTAGTCAGTCACAAAGACACCTCAAAGGGTTTTGAGACGTGTGTGGTCGCCCGAAAGTTTCTCTGAGGATTTGGGGATTAGGAAAGTTTCTTTAGTGGTTACTATTTGTTTGTTTAGGTCCCTATCCTACTGTTAAGCTTACCGAACAATGGTTACTTACTGGTTTTATGAAGAGAAGATGTATTAAAATACCGACAATTACATATACTTTACAAATATGAATGATTTCTATTGCAAGAGTAAACTAGCCACCCTTCCAGATACCTATCACAGATGTTAGTGTGTTACCAAAGTGGCTGAAGGGATTGTGACTCCACCTTGTCCTACGCTTATCTTTACACGTGTTCCACTCAAGTATTCGTGTGTACGTATGTCGGTTCTTCGGCAAACATGGCCTTCCACTTGCTAATCCTTTAAGGTATATAAACCACCTTGGTTAACTGTTTTCATTGTTGTGGTCGGGGTCTATTTTTACTAAGCGGAAATTAATAACCTTTCACATAGTATTGTTGTCGATGATAAGGTCTAAAAATATCTAATTGTTTTATCTCTATTTGCTTATACATTTTCCCTTCCTTATGACTTCCGATTGAGGATTGTCATAAAACGTGTAAATTAAATATCTACGTAATTTGCGAATTGATTCTAATTTGACTTTTTAGGCTTTGGCATACATAGTTAAAAGGTATATCCATTATTACCTAATCAATTATTATTAGGTTATCCGACAGAGAACTAAAGTAGTCGACATAGCTCAAAAGATTAGCAAGCTGAAATTACAGTGGGCCGGCCATGTTTGCCGTAGAACCGACAATCGTTGGAGCATACGAATACCTGAGTGGACACCGCGGTTAGGTAAGCGTAGTGTAGGACGCCCTCCGACGAGGTGGGGTGATGATCTGCGAAATGTAGCTGGCAAACATTGGATGAGAAGAGCCGAAGACTGGGCTCAGTGGCACGTCTTGGGAGAGACCTACGACCAGCAGTGGACAAACATAGGTTAATGAGGATGATGATTTATTCAATTAAATCACACGGATCACTTTGAAACGTTTTAAAGCTAGGTGAATCTAGATATCAGTTCCACGCGACCAAGCCTCGAACAACCAGCAACGAACTTAGGGCTTGGTTCCTACCGTTCTTTTGAATGATCTTTGTTACAATATAATATTATAATGAAGCTCCAGTTTGATGCCAAATAATACAGTAGTCTAAGCACCTGTTACACCATCTTTGAGTAAAGCTTTTCATAGGAAAGGAATATTTAGAGCCGAGTAAAGACGACATTAGACTCGTCAAAAACAAAGATGGAAATATTTTAAATTGACGTATAGCCTTGAGATAGACAAATCAGCAGCGCAAGTACGGAACTCATTTCGCTAAATTTCTCGATCGTCAAATTCGTGATATTTTGACGAATTGTGCGAGTACGGAACTCGGGGTCGCTATCTTTGACGATCGCATGCAATCGTCAATTTTCGCTATAATTGTAAAATGGCAACTCGGAAACTTTCGGTTTTGAACACAGATGTCTATTTGTGAAAATGATTCGTATAATTCGCTTATATACACGAATTTGACAACACGATCGTGATATCAAAAGAACCATCCATACATTTTAGCGAAATTCGCTAAAATTTTACGAATATCACGACTTTTGTCAAATTGCCGCCCTTAAATTGGAATATAAAGATTATAGATATAGCTTAGCCACTTTATGATACTGGGCCAACCATCTGTCTACTAAATTTCCGACTGAAATATTCATATTTATAGCGAATTTGACATCACGTAGACGTAGGTAGGCAATTTACTGCCATGAATCGTATTTAGGTTTACTCTTACATAAATAATACTAACGTTCGAAGCCGTGAGCTTTTTACGTAAGTGGCAGGTATACAGTGGCATAGCTAGGTAACCAAAGGCCCTAGGGCAAATAAACTAAACTATTTAAAATCGGCCCCCTGAGCTTGGGGGTCCCGGGGCACTGTTTGCATCTATTGCGATAGTAATAAGAATGGTTCCAACTTAGGCCTGAGGACTTTGGTTTCTTTGCAGTTGGCTACATTTTTTTAATCTCAGGTGGGGAGGGGGGGGGGGCAGCTGCCCCTCCCTGCCCCCCCTTTGCGATGCCTTTGATAAATAATTTATTTATTCCAAAGTGTGCGAGTGAGAGTTAAAGATTCTACAAAGACTGACTAACTTATAAAAGAAAATCTCCTAATTCCCCTAATCATTGCCTTTTGTAGCAATTTCGCTGACTCGGCAGTAAAATGAGTAATTTGCGAATCGGCTTTCTTATTAATTAAGGAGATCTGCCGGTCTCGGGGGTATTGCGTTAGAATTTAGGGTTTCTTAATACTGTCACTAACATAAGAAAATCACATTTAAAGTATCCCAAATGTAATAAAACAATTGGTACTCGATTCCACAACCATCCCCTTCGCCACGTTGAACCGGAAATAATTATGAACCAAGTGGGATTCAAACCCACACAGCAGTCCACAGGTTACGCCTTCCTATCCTATATATCTATATCGTGACTTCGAAACCGGGCGTGCACCAATGGTTTTTTCTGTTCAAAAAAATTATGTGCACAATGAGTACTCTCCAAACGGTGAAGGAAAACATCGTGAGGAAACCGGCATGTCGGTAGACCTAAAAAGTTCTATAACACATGTCAAGTGCTCGAAAGGAGCCTCTTGAGGCGCACCTAAAATCCTTTCACCACACTGTTTCGACAAGAGAAAAGAGATGAACCAAGTGGGATTCAAACCCAGAATCCCACTTGGTTTACAGCTTGCGCTGTTTTATGAAAGAGCTATTTAATACTAAATGCCAGCAGGTAGTGCTAAATATTTTCAGAAATAGAGTATCTAAGCTGTTTATTTAACGTGGATAATATTGAACTATCACTTGAACGTGCCGAGTCGAGTAGCACTTCTCTGCTTCTATATTCTACGAGCATCCATTAGTCAACACTACGACTCGTCGTCTGTAAAGGCTCATCCACACCTTTTTTCCACTTGTTTCATAATATCAGCGTAACCTATGAACTGCTGTGTGTAGGATTCTGGGTTTGAATTCCACTGGGTTCATAATTTCATCGTAATCTGTGGACTGCTGTGTGGTATTCTCATTCGCCTGTAACAATCCAAAATTTTACTTTGAGCATTATGTTCCAATACTGCCTCACTGACTGACGAGCGACGAGAGACTGAAGAAAATAAGTTGAAATGAATGAATGATAAAAAACATATACTTGCTGGTGGAACAATCAGATGGGATATTACGTAGGCCACCTGATGTTAAGTGGTTACCATAGCATTGGCTCGCAAGTCATGCTCGATAGGACGTGCATTACAAACTGTCCTGCGCCCACCGATTTTTTTTTCCTATCGTGCGTGACTGGCTAGGCCATTGCATTTTGGTGAGGTGATGGTTAGGGTTACCACTTAACATCGGGTGGGCTATCTACTTGTTCCATGAGCAAGATGTATAAAAAATAAAAACAAGCAATGCCTGATGCGTGTCAGAGTATACAAGATTTGCTAAGTTTGGGGCTATGTTGTGTAAAATATCCACCAAACCGCCTGTGTCCAAACTGCTTTAGACTTAGACCTTTAGTAAGTAAATACTTACATAATAGGGGTGGCAAGAGCCGCATTAGTCGACACACATCAGCCGACGTGAGCTCCACTAATGTACGGTACAAGACTACAAGTTACCTACAGTATAATACCCTAGCACTCAGAGTTCACGTGGCTTCAAACGATGCGCTATAAGGATATCCCTCTTTGGACTCTTTTACTACAGGAAATATGCCAGTGGCGGCGTTTTGTGGTTGTGGCCGGAGGCCCGTGTGCGGGAACACTAATGGCCACCACAGTTTTAAGAGCGCTTATAACCTCCACTTCACAATCGTCGTACACTTAAATTTCTAACTAGTGACACTACAAGAGAAGGGACTAACCTGTGTTTTTCTTTTTATTTATTTTTTATCATCTTTACTCTCTACCCTTACTTTTTTGTTAGCCTAATCAATAAGAATATAAATATCAAATTAAATAATACAAGAATAAAATACAAAATCAGAATGTTTACATCACATGTTTTAAAACGGAACCCTAATAACATTGTTAGTAGGTTTTGTTGTAAATGAGTTTTCTAAGATGTTTCTTACCAAACAAAGTCTTATAAGTAAGTAAGTAATAAGTCAGATTGCGTGACTTTGTCCATTCCGCGCCTTGTTTTGTAAGACCTTAATGTATTGGAATTAGTAGCCAATTTGTTCGCAACACCATTGGAGGCGAGAAATATTTATATTATGAAACTATATTTATCGAAAAGAAAAATTAATAACGTAATAGTGTTTTTATACTACTTACTGGTGAAACAAGCAGATGACCCTCCTGATGTTGAGTGGTAACCATCACCTGTTTAAAAGTAAGTACACCACGTAAGTCAAGCACGTCTATCAATTTGAGGCATATACCCTGTTTACTCTCAGCTCATGTCCGTGGAAATGTGCAGAGAAATGAGCTGGGACTTGGGCAATGCGAGAATGTAAACAGGCCACTTTCATGTCCACTCGCGTTGCGCGTGTTGCGTGAGTGAACACACATTGCCGGCGACGCTGCCGCAGACATATGGACGGCAACATTTCCGTCCACGCTAATGGCTGCGCGAATGTCTAAATGTAAACGTATTAATACAGTTGTTGACCCTCTTAAGCCTCATAAAAAAAAATCACCGACACCCTTCAAACCAAAACAAAGCAAAATTACAATGAATACAAGTATTCACAAAATGTACAAAATACACATGAAACAGTTGAGCTATCTGCAAACCATTGCAAACGATCTAGAGATAGTTCAACTGGTCCAATTCAGTGTAAATCCGAAGAGTTACTAATCTCTTTTAGATTAATGATAATACGATATACCTATTTCGTTAAAGTTAATTCCCATTTTAATTTGAAAAATCTATGACTACTCGTTTGTTTTCATATCTTTAAACGGTTTGAATATTTATTAAAAAAAACCCAGAATCGGCTGCTTTACTATGCATTTTTGCATTACTTCACTCTTTGTTTTATCAACCAGCTTTCCCAGCACCTCTTTGCAGTCTAGAACACTTCGACGCAAGGGTCAGCTTCCCTGGCTAGAAATACCAATTTAAATTGAGCTTCTAACTCTACAGTTATAAGCGAAGAGTATGGCCAGGTTATGTTGGTTTCTTCGTGATGTACCCAGTGTGAGTCGACCTCTGGTTGTTTGAATTGGTTGCGTGCATAGAGGTCTTGAAGTTCTAGGTGGTTGTGCCTATTTGTCTGGAAAATTGTCTTCACCTCATTTTGCAGGTGCGAGTGTCGACGTAATTTTTCAAAGTTTTATTTCTCCACTGAGAATGTTGCGAGACCCAGCTCTGATTTATTTGTTTTTATTTTATACACAAAGGGATAAAAATACCTACTTATTTAAAGATAATGCTATGTGGATTTCTTCGTTATATTTTTGTTCAAATAGCTCTTCATCAGTTTTATCTTTGTCAATATTTGTCACATTTTTTTACACAACTAGCTGATGGAACAAGCAGATGGCCCACCTGATGTTAAGTGGTAACCATCACCTATAACAAAGCATTGCCTCGCAAGTCACGCACGATAGGAACGTACCCTACGATGCACTGTCCTGCGTCCATCAACTTGAGGCATACAGATGTTAAGCCACGTGTGCCTGTAATTACACTGACAACCACACTCTTCAAACTGAAACACAGCGTAGCTGCTTGGCTGCAGAAAAAAGCGTGGTGGTATTACTTCCCTAGTCGACTTACCGAGGTAATGCTTTGTTATATAGGTGATGGTTACCAGTTAACATCAGGTGCTTGTTTCATAAGCTAATTGTATGAAAAAAAGTCAAATGCTGGTAATACTTTTGGCCCATATTTAATGGCTGCAATATTTACTTGAGTAAATCATAATTCCCGTACAATTTAGATACCGGTTATTTATCGTTTGATTTATAAGCATTTTTATTAATAGCTTATGAAGATTTATTCTTCCTTTATTTAATAACAGATTTGTTTTATTCCCTATTAGGGAAGTTCTCTTTGTGCGAAAGTTTAATAATTAGTTAAAAAAATGGGGATCAAAGTCATGAAGCTGTTTCAGTCTATTAAAATAGTAAATAAATATAATATTATCTTAATGTAATCGTGTTTCTGTCTAATAAAAAACTTGCATCCTTGACTTTGTCAAATTCGGTGTTTCAAGTTTTTGTGTAATAAATATTTTGTTTAATAAAAAAAATGAATAAATTCACCAGATTTTTGTTTAGAGATAAGAAATGAGATTTTTATTTCTGTGATTTTGTATTTGCGAAATTGTTGAAAAATGTAAGCGAGAAATTCATTTACGGTTGTATTTTTAACTTGGTTATTATTGCCAAGTGAGCTACGCCACGATAAACGAATTTCACCGTTAGGCCGCTATTGCCGTCTTTCTTCTTCTCTCCATTTATGGCTCCTGTCTGTCATTAGACAGACAATCTTGCCAGTGTTAAGTGATTTGTATTGAATGAATACTTTTTAGTCAAGTCAGTCCATAGTCAAGTCGGCCGTCATTTGTTTTGAAGAAAATGGTGGCGGTTTTCTTCAAAACATTCGAAACATTTTCAGTCAAATCAATATCACATATTACACTTTCATTCCAAATGTTTTCCACTTTGTGCTAAGACCTCAAGAAATTTCACCGAAATTACAAAACACAACTCAAAATAACACAAGAAAAACAATTAAAATGAAAAAGCTATGTTGCTTCCCAATATGCCAGAAAACGAATCATTGCCGTCTTTAGTGATAGTTGGTTGTCGTGCTGTCAAAAAAAGCTAACTATAAGCACATCGATTTTAAAAAAATCGAAAATTGGTTGTTGTCACCACACGCCTTTTTCTGCCCCCAAAAAGCGTTACTGTGTTTCGGTTTGAAGAGTGTGGTTGCCGGTGTAATTACAGGAACATTAAGCTTAACATCTGTATGCCTCTGTTGATGGATGCAGGGCACGTTCCTATCACGCGTGACTTATGAGGCAAGGCTTTGTTATAGTTGATGGTTACCACTTAACGTCAGGTGGGCCATCTGCTTGTTCCATCAGCCAGTTTTATTAAAAAACTACATGCATTCTTCTCCTCTTCTTGTCGTATCACTACTTTCTTTCGAAACAGTGTGGTGAAAGGATTTTCAGTGCGCAATGCGCATTTGCAACATGTATTGTCATGAATTACATAATAGCCCCTCAAAACAAAAAAAAACACTCACAGGAAACCCTCAAACAAAGCCGAACAAAATAAAAGCTTTTAAAATTAGCATCCAGTAATTGAGATTTAGAAATGTGTGAAAAAGTTAAACTCATTTGAATAGAAAGTAATTTCTAACTTTCAATGACCGTTCAGTACATTTTTAGGGTTCCGTCTGATATGGGATATGAACTGCATTACCGAAAAAAGGCTGCTAAAGCAATCTGAGGGGATATCTACCGTGCCTGGGGTTCAAGGTTGTGGAGTTATTTTCCGTTTCAGTTTTCTTTTGAAGAACTCCGATACAGTAGTCTATTTCTACGTATCTAAAAATAAAGTATATTTAAACAAACTCTACTCGGCATATATAATAAAATCCAGCTATCGGCTGTTTAATCCAGGCTTATAACATCAACACATTAAGCAGTGTGGGCCCAATTAGAAGATAATGCAGAGCAGGCTCTGGGTGCGGGTTTTTTGTGGCATAAACTGAAGCGGGTAAAAAAAAACGCAGGAGCATTGCCTTAAGTCACGCACGATAGTAACGTCCCTCTATCAACTTGAGGCGTACAGATGTTAAGCCTCATGTGTCTGTAATTTCAAACAACCACTCTTCAAACAAAAACACAGCTACGCTGCTTGGTGGCAGAAAAAGGCGTGGTGGTAGTAAGTACCACGCCTTTTTGTTTTTTTAAGCTCTTTGTGAAGGGTTCGTCCAGGGAGCCTTTCCAAAGAGCTCTGCTACTGTTAAACTACATACTGCTCGTAGGCAGATAATATGACAATTATACAATGTCTATACTATTCTATATTTTATTGCAGTAGACCGACGGTAGTTCAATGCTTGAAATACAGCCGAATGGTGTTTCGAAAGAACATGGGTCTGCATGTCGGTCTCGGTATCTGAAGTCTGCAAATTTTGACTTCAGGTACTGTACAAATCAATTATTCAGTTTGCTTAGCTTAAGGGCCGGTTTCACCATGCTCTGTTAGATTAACAAAGGATTAAAGGGCCGTTAAATATGTCAAAATGTACGCGTTTGACAGCTAAGGTTAGATTTAACGGTCTTTTAATCCTTGATTAGTAACTAACAGAGCATGGTGAAACCGGCCCTAAGCCCAAACTCCACAGCGAGCGGAGCGGAGCCATTAAGTTCTCCGTTTAACTCGCAAGAATAAACTGCATACTCGTATTTCCACCAACAAATAGTCGAGCGGAAAGGATTGAGCGAGCAAAAAGTGTTGAAACGAACTCGCTCAGCTCTTTTTCCTTTTGCAGGGAAATCAAAAGATAAAAGTCTTTGTTGGTGGAAATGTAAACCTATTTCATTGAAAAGGAGTCCGTTCCGCTCACCATTTCTCGCTCATTACCCTTTCGCGGTGGAGCTTAACCTAAGTAGAATTGGAGTAGATGTGAATGAAGTAATGTGGATTTCACCCAACAAAGGAACTACCGCCTTCCGCTCCTGCCTTTAATTTGTTTTAAGCCCAAGCTAAGCTAGGTTAAGCCGCTCTAGCGTTCACTAAGGAACCTCTTAAAAGATATTACTTTATACGCCGATGCGCCGTGTACCGTGAATAGAAGAATCGTTAAACACAAACAACTACTCAGATAGACAGATATAGACAGACATTTATTTGCTAAAAAAACACACATTCACATACAAAACAATAAAAGAAGGAAATGGCTAAACAGATAGATATTACAGTACTTTGTAGGTACGTATGCCTTACCACGTTTGTAGTAGTTAGGAGCTGTTATTCTGCCGAGACATTCAGCCAATTAATATTTTACACAGACTATTTTACAGATACAGTTTCTTCTGCTACGTCACTGAAACTTTTGAACTTTTTTTTTGTTTTAATGTGTTAAATGTCTTTGTGGTGTAATAAAGCGTTTTCTATTTATCTATCTAGCTAAAGCACCGGTGGTCTAGTGGGAGTGACCCTGCCTTCCGATAGTAAGGTCGTAGGTTCGAATCCGGTCGTGCACCAATCTATTTTTCCTATTGAAAAGTTTATATGCGTAATGCCAGTGCTCTTAAACGGCGAAGGAAAACATCGTGAGGAAACCAGTTAGTATTCTAACAGCGGCGATGGGCTTGCAACCTGTCACTTATGGAATAACAACGACTGCACGATGTGGGTATGTGCCAAATGCTATGTTTGGACTTACCTCTGACTATCCTCTTAGACGTCCCCCTTAGACGTCCTCATATAGTCTCGTATGGATACCAACGACTGCACAATGTGGGTATGTGCCAAATGCTATGTTTGGACTTACCTCTGACTATCCCCTTTAGACGTCCTCAAAGAATCTGGAGTTAGTTCTACTTGGTACTGAGAGATTTGAGGGGATATCTACCGTGCCTGGGGATCAAAGTCGTGAAGCTGTTTCAGTTTCTATCTACCTATCGTTTTCTAATCATTATCAACATCAATCTATGTTAGTCCACTGTTTGTTTATTTATTTATTTATTAGGCAACACCAACAGCATACAAAAGAACATACAATGATAAATGCATACAATCGGTTCGGTTGAAAAAAATCGTTTTGAAGAGTGTGGTTGCCGGTGTAGTTACAGGCACCACATGAGGCTGAACATCTGTATGCTTCAAGTTGATGGACGCAGAGCAGTGCGTCGTAAGGCACATTCCTATGGTGCGTGTTTACGAGGCAATGGTTTGTTATAGGTGATGGTTACCACTTAATATCAGAATTTTTAGGATTAGCTACGCATGCCTATCTGTGGTAGTTTCGCGCGCACGGACCCTTTACTTTTTGATCTCGGCAGCGTTTTATTGAAAACGCCTGCCGAAATCACCCTCTATGCTTTGTAGAGTGTGCTGATCGCCTAACCCCGCTGAACTCCGGACAACGGGACAGTAACCCTTGCCGTGAACCGCCAAACCCCCGGGCTAGGCATCACGGTGACAGGCGATACTTCCCGTTCGTCCTTTGGTCGCGCGTAGGCATCGCACAACGCGTTTTCGTTTCGTGAATTTGTGAATGTGCCAGTAACTTTTTTGATCGCTCATCCCGATTACTTCGCCTGACATGTCAGGCCGAAGTACCCCCTCCGGGGAGCCCGTCCGTGAAGGTCGGATCTCCCGGAAGGACTCGACCGCCTCCGAGTCATCGGACTCGTCGCTTCCATCCAGCCGAGCTTCCAGCTCAGGCCGGGAAAAGTCGCTCTCCCGCTCCAGAGCCCTGCTTGCGGAAAAGGTAGTCGAGAAGTACCTAGAGAAGAAAAGGAAGCAGAAACTCTGCACCGCTGCCCTTCCCCCCCCGACCCCCGCGGGCACGGCAATGAAGCCCCCCCCGCCCCCCGCCCCGAAGACCTCCAACAAGCCGCTGTCACCAAAATCGGAGATAGATAGGAGCTACATAATACTCCAGAGACTCATAGAGTCGAAGTGCCTGCCGCCCAAGTACCTGGGGGTACTGAGGACGGCCCTGGAAGAGGACGAGAAGCTCCTTTCCCAGCCGACCACCCCGACACCGGAAGAGACGGCCATCGTCGATGAACACAGGACGATGGCCATCTACGATGCCCCGCTCGTCGGTGCGCGCAGGAAGCGCTCGGAGGGGCTCTCGGACGAAGAAGGCCCGAAGCGCATCTGCGCAAAGCCTCAGTCCGCCCCCCCCACCCCGACGCCCGCAGCCCCCCCCACCCCGACGCCCGCCGCCCCGCCGCCCCTGGAACAACGCCCAAGGATGACGACGTCGTACGCGTCGGCCGCAAGAGCCGCCCAGCCGCCACCAGCGACGCCCTCAACGTCGAGGTCGAACCCGCCCGCCCCGACGCCCGCTCCGACGCCCGCCCTACCGCCACCCGCACAGAACGCAACAACCGTAAGTGCAGTGACCGTTGTTCCAAAAATTAAGTACCCACCGCTTGTGGTCGAGGTAATGCCAAACTGGGCCACGCATTTTAAAGCCCTGAAGGAGCGCTTAGGCCACGCCCCCAACGCACGCCCGTTTGGCAAGGGCGTTCGATTCTCCCCTGCCTCCGGTGATGAGTACAGAGCCGTACAAGATTATCTAACTAACCTGGAGAAAACCGAGAAACTCGTATGGTTCTCGTATTCTCTCCCGGAGGACCGCAGCCTCAAAGTGGCGATCCGAGGCCTGCCCGCGGACACCCCCCCAGGGGAAATCGAGGCAGAGCTCAGGGAGCTGGGCTACGAGCCGGAGGCCTTGAGAGCCATCCGCCCCTCCAAAGGTCGACCGGGGTGCATCTTCTTTGCTATTCTCAAACGCACCCCGTCGATCGAAGACATTTACAAAATTAATGAACTCCTATGCATGCCTGGAGTAGTGGTGGAGAGCTGGAAGGGCAAGGCAGGCCCTGCCCAGTGCCACCGATGCCAGGCTTTCCGGCACAGCAGCCACAACTGCCACCGCCCCCTGGCTTGCGTACGATGCGGAGGCCCACACTTCGCGGGCGACTGCCCGCGGTCCCGGGACATGCCGCCCACATGCGCCAACTGCGACGGAGCCCACACTGCCAACAACAAGAACTGCCCGGTGTTTAAGAAAGAGGCAAGAAACAAACGGGCGGGCACCATCGCCAACACCACCACCATGCCCCCCCCCCGTCGAGGCAGACCGCATTCAAGCGCGAGAGACCCCCCCCCGCCCCCTACCGCCGCTCTACACTCCGTGGAATCCGGGGGTCAGACGCTGATGGCCCCAGCAAACCCCCCAACGGAGAGGACGGCCAAGCCAAAAAAGCCGAAAAGGAGGAAAAACCCGCGGCCGACTGAGGACGACGAAACCGAGCAGGACGACCCCCCAGCCCCGCAGCCCCCTCGGAACGCCACGCCAGCAGCCGCCCCCCCCCGGGGTCCTGCTCCTCCAGCCGGGCCGGCGCAGACGGCCCCCCCGGCAAAGAAACCCAAGCGGAGGGCCCCGGCCCCTCCCCCCCCCCGAACCGACCACCACAACCAACAGTACCCGCACGGGTACGACAGCGCGCGCCTGGAGCTGCTGGACACGGCCCTGGAGATTCTGCAGGAGGTCCTCCAGACCCTCCGGACGGGGGGAGACCCGATCCCGATAGTTCTCAGCGGGATCGGGAAACTCTTCCACGTCGGGAAGTAAGAGCGGTCTACTGGAACGCCCGGGGTCTCAAAAGTGAGAAAGGACGAAAGGTCTTGCTTTTGAGACAACTCATGAAGGACCAAAACATCGATATCGCCCTCATCAACGAGACCATGCTCGGGACGGCCGATAAGGTGAAATTCCCGGGCTACCACACCTACAGGCAGGACGAGCTGAGCCAAGGAGGGAGAGCCATACGCGGACTGGCTGTTGTGGTTCGGCGCACGATAGTGCATCAACCCCTGCCAGCGACTCAGACGGAGAGGATTGGAGCCCTGGGGGTGGAAATCTGCATAGATGGCCGCCCCCTCAAAATCTTCTCCGTCTACCGACCACCTAGCCACCAAGTCCTACAAACGGACCTCGCTACGGTACTTCCCCCCACCCTGGATGGAGACGCCGCCGGCATCATCGTGGCGGGGGACTGGAACTGCAAGCACCGGTCCTGGAACTCTCTCACCACAAACACCAACGGCAAATACCTGCTCGCCCACGCCGAGGCAAACGGGTACGAGGTGTCAGGACCGGAGACCCCCACGCACTACCCCGACCGGGATGACCAAATGCCGGACGTCATCGACCTGGCCGTCCACAGGGGACTGAGAGCTCCGCCAACCCTCGAAGTGCTGCTGGATGAACTGCACTCGGATCACCAACCGGTACTAATGATCATCAAGTCTCATCCAGCAGCACTGAAACCGCCAACCTCCAGACCCGGTATCAACTGGCCGATGCTCGCGGAGTTGGTGCACAACAACACCGTGTCGCGCCCCGTCAACAGTGCCGAAGACGTCGACGAGGCTACGGAGCAAATCACCGCCACCATACAAGCGGCCCTAGCAGAAGCCACGCTGCCTCCCCGCAAAAACAGACTTCCCACGACTCCTGCCCGCCTTGCCAGGCTCCTCGAAGAAAAACGTCGTCTTCGAAAGACCTGGCAACGGACGAGAGACCCGGCAGTGAAGTCGAAACTGAATGCCAAGTGCGAGGAGGTACGCGCCGAACTGGCAGAAGACTGCTCCCAGGCATGGGAAAGGCGCATCGCGGACGCCTCGGAAGACTGGGCCTCCCTGCACAAAATTTGTAGACAAATACGAAACCAGCCGACGCCAATCCGACCGCTCACCCACCCGGACGGCCACCCCCGCTACAGAGCTGAGGACCGAGCGGAGATCTTCGCCGAGAGCCTCGAGAGGCAATTTCAGCCAAACCCCGACAAAGACCCGGTACACACCCAAGCTGTGGAAGCCTTTGTCAAGGACTACCTCGAGAGGCCAGACTGCCCGGACAGTGGCCACTTCTTCTTCTCCCCCATCCAAGTCCAAAGAGCCATCCAAAGCTCTAAGCCAAGGAAGGCACCTGGACTGGATGGGATAACCAACGCCACGCTCAAACACCTGCCACCAAGAGCCATCGCCGCCATCACCCGCCTCTTCAACGGCATAGCGAGAAGCGGACACTTCCCGACCGCCTGGAAGACCGGAAGGGTGATAATGTTCCCCAAACAGGGGAAAAATATCCTCCTTCCGGCCAGCTACAGGCCCATCACCCTACTCTCCTGCCTGTCAAAAATTTTCGAAAGACTGCTGCTGACACACCTGGACGCCCACATCACCCCCCGCCCGGAGCAGTATGGATTCCGGTCGGAGCACAGCACCACCCTCCAACTTACAAGAGTACTGCATCACCTGACTGTCGCCCACAACAACAAGGAGCACGCGATCGCAGTATTCTTGGACATGGAGAAAGCCTTCGACCGAGTCTGGCACGCCGGGCTGGTCTACAAATTAGCCGCCACCACACTTCCGAGACGGGCAGTGAAGGTAGTCGCCTCCTTTTTGGATGCAAGGAGTTTCCAGGTCAGCGTCGAGGGCTCGGACTCTTCGGTGCGACCAATCCGGGCTGGAGTACCCCAAGGCAGCTGCCTATCGCCAGCGTGCTACTCCAGGTACACTGACGACATCCCCACCACCGAAGATTCCCTCCTAGCCCTGTACGCCGACGACGCTGCGTACATCACGAAGTCCTGGCAGCTCCAAAGAGCCGCAGACAAAATGCAGAGATTGCTGGACGAACTACCCTCGTGGCTGTCCAAATGGCGACTGTCGGTCAATGTGGGAAAAACACAGGCAGTTGCCATCACGAGGACGATCAGACTCCCCAAAAACCTGACCCTCCAAAGCCAGGACATCCCATGGTCGAGAACGGCGAAGTACCTTGGCATCACCATCGACCGTAAACTCACCATGGAGAGGCACATGAGAGAGGTCAGAGGGAACACCACTGCTGCAAGAGCCATCCTGAAGCCCGTCCTAACCTCCAAGATCCCGCTGCAAATGAAGATCGGCCTGTACAACACGTACATCCGCCCGCGCCTCACGTACGCAGCCCCCGCGTGGTACGCTTTGTTGGCAGAGCGCCACAGAGCGAAGCTGCGCAGCCAACAAAGCCAATGCCTCCGCACCATCACAGGCGCGCAGCGGTACGTACGCAACGCCACCATTCAGCGGGACCTCAAAATAGAGAGCCTCGACACCGTGATCAGCCGCCTTGCCAAACGGATGTTCGCCCGGACGGAAGAGGCCACCTTCCCGCACCTGCGAGAACTGGCCCCAACCTACGAGCGGGCTCCAGGCAGCAAGGCATACCCGCGAGAACTGGTCGTGGACAGCGACCCGGAAGCGGATGACAGAGACAGGAAAGAAGACAACACCCACAGCCCCGACAACTCTGTGGTCCGCCCACCGACCCTCCCTGCACAGGTTGGACTCGGAGGGCACCAGGATGCAGAGTAAGAGGCACCACCACCACTGGCTCAAACGAGCGAACACAAGGACCCCCCAGTAGCCACTGGGGGCGAACCCGAGCACCGCAGGAAGGGGCTGAAGCCCGAAACTGCGTCCCCCACTCCGGCTGCGCCGGAGTGTGAGAAGACCAACGGACGATGGCCGGTGTAGTTACAGGCACCACATGAGGCTGAACATCTGTATGCTTCAAGTTGATGGACGCAGAGCAGTGCGTCGTAAGGCACATTCCTATGGTGCGTGTTTACGAGGCAATGGTTTGTTATAGGTGATGGTTACCACTTAATATCAGATGGGCCATCTGCTTGTTCCATCTGCTAGTTGTATAAAAAAAACTAAAAAATGTGTGCCAATTACAGGCCAGAAATAAATTTAAAAAATTACAGACATGCCCAATGTTTGCGATATAAATTATGGATGGACGTTGGTCTCTCCCTAGACGTGCCACAACCCTGTCTTCGACTCTTCTCATCCAGTGTTTCCAAACTAATTTCGCAGATGGTTGCCCCCCACCCCTCTTCGGGCAGGTACTTTGTACCAAGGACCATACAAAAGAACGGTAGGAACCAAGCCGTAAGTTTGTTGCCTGTTCTTCTAGACTTGGTTTCATGAAACTGGCATCTGAGACTTATATATATCTGTACTTAAATCTAAGACGTTTCAAAGTGATTCTTGTGATTCAATTGAATAAATACCTTTTGACTTGACTGAGGGCGTCCTACTTTATCTAGTGAAAATTGTAATTACGCCTATCTTGATAACAAAGCTCCATCTAAAGGATGGAAATGAACTGCAATTCTGAATAACTGTACAAAGAGTAATTAAATGCAGCCAAAGTGTTAAAGTATTTCCATTATTCCTTCAACTGTCGCTTTATATTTCTGTTTCTCTCGCCATTGCATCTACCAGTCACATTGGTGTAGACTTTTAGAAAACATCTTTGAATTCAATTTTTTTTTATACAACTAGCTGATGGAACAAGCAGATGGCCCACCTGATGTTAAGTGATAGCCATCACCTATAACAAAGCAGACTTATTCCAATAAGTTCAACTATTAAGTTCAACCAGTTGAACTAATTGGACGAAAAATTCCATTTATTTCAACTTTAACAAAGCATTGCCTCGTAAGTCACGCACGATAGGAACGTGTTCTACGATGCACTGCCCTGCGTCCATCAACTTGAGGCATACAGATGTTAAGCCTCATATGCCTGTAATTACACCGGCAACCACACTCTTCAAACCGAAACACAGCGTTGCTGCTTGGCGGCAGAAAAAGGCGTGGTGGTAGTACTTCCCAGGACAAGCCCTTCACAAAGAGCTCTATTTTTTTATAACTGCACAACATTACAGACCGCGTCGAATGAAGTACCTATTTTTAATTTATCTGGAACTAGAAGTATTGAACTGAAAGAATACCAGTGGACTAGTGGTAGAGACCTGTCTTCGCATCGTAAGGTCGTGGGTTCCAATATAAAGGTTATTTGAACCTTACGATAATATAAAGTTATAAAGAATTTTCTTGTTATTTTTTTTTATTGAATGGTGACCAAAAACATCGTTAGGAAACCAGTTGGTATTCTAACAGCGGCGATGTGCTTCCAACCTGTCTGGAATACCAATAAAAGTGACAATATGTGCAAAAAATAACATTATTTCAACGTACCTCTCCTTTAGATATCCACAACTGATCTTGAGTTGGTACATGCTACGACCGTGAAAAGATGGATTTCGTAGCTAGTTCGTAGCAAGAACTAGATACGAAATCCAACTTGTCACGTACCACCATTACCATTTTTTTTTATTTATACACTTTCATGGTCGTTTATTTATTTATTTCAAAACTTTCACACCCAAAAATGCTAGGAGGACTTCATGATAATAGCATTGTCCACCAGTCTTCCTGGGCGTGCAAGAAGATGGTGTGGCGTGTTAATATAAAAATATTATTATTAATATAATATAATTTTGTTCGTGACTAGTTTTCTTTGACTGTACACTCCCTGTTTAGTTACTGACGTTAGTCAGTCAATTTAATGGGAGGCCATAAAAATGTATCCACTCCTACATCGTGGCCGATCAATCGAAATGGCTATGCAGATATGGCCTCCGTTAGGTATACACCTAGCTCACATGAAGAGGTTATGTATTTGGAATCAAAGTCATAGTCAAAAGGATTTTAGATATTCAGAATAGTTATTATTTAAATAGTTTTTATTGTGAATCGTTGAAAGTATAAGGTGGTAGTATAATAAGTAATGCAAACAGTCTTATTCGTCGCCTACTGACTTTCGCAATTATTTCATAATTTTTCCATCAATTATTTCTATGTTTATAATTCCTTTGATTTGACATTTTATATCCATTTTGACTACCAATTGTTCTTATATTAGTTTAATAATAATCATTTGATATATTTTTTTCCATTTTTACTATAAAGTTGGTCTAATTTAATCCGCTAGATTGACTTTTTGGCCAGTTTTTTGGCCGAAAATAAACCAAAAAACTGGCCAAAGTCAATCTAGCAGTTATATAATTTAATTTAATTTTACTTAAATTAATATAAATAAAATATAAATATTGGTGGACATTCCACACAGCACTATCTCGCCCCAAACTAAGCCAAAGCTTGTGATATGGGAACCAGATAGCTGATATACTTCTTATATATCTTATTTTTTGTAAATACATACTTATAATATTATATAACACCCAGAGAGAGAACAAACATCTATGTTCATCACACAATTGTTTGTTCTCGGTGGGGATCGAACCCACGGCCTACGGCGCAGAAGGCAGAGCTACTACCAACTGAGCTGTGAAGGCTGTCAATAGTTGTTTATACATTAAATTGAGTAGAATTAAATTGGCTCAAAACAAACTTTTATCATCTCATTACATGTAATTCTGCAAATAAATATACTTTGACTTTGACTTTATTCAAGCATACAAATTAAAGTTTATATTATTAACATTTTTGTCTTAAAGTATACAAATTTTTAGCTACGAATTTATCAACAGTAGTTTTTTTTATTAATTTATTTAACAAAATCAATAATTACAGTATTCATTTTACAACATCGTGAAACCTAGTAAGGTTTGTGTCGATTTTGGCGAGTTAAAAGCCATTTTTTAAACTCTTTAATTGAATCACAAGGATCACTTTGAAACATCTTAAAGCTAGGTGATTCGCTCTTATAGAAAAACAGGACAAACTTACGGCTTGATTCTTACGGTTGTTCATGTTAGGCAGTAGGCCTATTTAAAGCCTTTCTAACCTACTTCTTATCTACACTAATATTATAAAGAGGAAACATTTGTGTTTTTGTATGTAACGAATAGGCTCAAAAACTACTGGTCCGATTTCAAAAATTCTTTCACCATTAGAATGTTACATTATCCCTGAGTAACATAGGCTATATTATATTTTCAAAAAAATCAGGGATCCTTACTAAAACTTCAATAATGTAACCCAAGGTGGAAAACAAAAACCTTACATCGCGTGCGCTGCGAAAACTATTGAAGATAGAACAAAATAATGTACTACGATTTTGTAGAACACGTCATCATCTACAAAAAATGTCGCGACAGCATATGTCTAACTATTATAGTTATGTCACAATAAGTGTTCTTTTATTATAAAAAATTAATTGAAATGCCTCCGCTAGAAAAGGGTCTTTATTTGTACCTTGGTATTAATCCTTATCCAAATAAATCATTTCATAATTAAGACAGTTTCAATACCTATAGATTACTTCTTAATTTTTTCAAATCGGACATTCCATTCAAAAGATATGACGAAATTAAAAATGTTAACGGGTCCACGGGTCACGCGCGGGGTGCGTTTCACTCACTCAAGGAGAAGCGCGTGCAAATGTATGAAATAAGTAGACGCGAGGCTCGAACCCACGGTCTAAGTTTATCCTAAAATGTTCAAAAAATGTATGACCACCCATGCGAAGCTGGGACAGGCCGCTAGTCCTACTATATAAATGTAGCGTTGCTTGCATGTTAGCATGTTGTGGCTCAATTAAGCCCTAACCACAGAACCGATTGGAAGGAAGCTTAGAACAAACATAGTTTGTAGTATGTTTTGTATTAGTTTATTTTTTATCGAAGCAGAAAACACGAGTAGTAGTAAGTAGTAGTTTAAGAGTGGGAGAGCTCTTTGTGAAGGGCTCGTACAGGGAAGTACTACCACCGCGCCTTATTCTGCCGCCTAGCAGCAACGCTGTGTTTCGGTTTGAAGAGTGTGGTTGCCGGTGTAATTAAAGGCACATGAGGCTTAACATCTATACTTATGCCTCAAGTTGATGGACGCAGGGCAGTGCATCGTAGGGCACGTTCCTATCGAGCGTGACTTAAGAAGCAATGCTTGGTTATAGGTGATGGTTACCACTTAACATTAGGTGGGCCATCTGCTTGTCCTATCAGAAAGTTGTAAAAAACTATTGATAAATATGGAAAGACTCATTCAGGCTGATGATGGTGGAATGTATCTATGTCAGGTACATTACAATACTCTGTTCATTGGTTAATTCCCACACACTCTCAATACAAACACGTGTTCCCAGCTAACCTAATTAAAACTGTTTGTACAGTTAACATCACAAATCCGTAGTCATTTAAATTAATGTCACTTATAGCACGTAGTATAATTATTTATTTTGTACTGCAAACATTTGTTGTGCAATGCTTGATGCTATTAGAACGGCGAATAAAACCTCGTGAGGATACCTAACAGTCTCTCTCTCTTGTCGTGTTTCTTAAGAAACAGTGTGGTGAATGGATTTTAAGTGCGCCTCAAGAGGCTCCTTTCGAGCACTTGACACATGTTATAGAACTTTTTAGGTTATACGACATGCCGGTTTCCTCACGATGTTTTCCTTCACCGTTTGAGAGTACTGGCATTATGCACATACATTTTTGAACAGAAAAACTAATTGGTGCCTGACCGGTTTTGGACCCACGACCTTAGGATTCGAAGGTAGGGCGGCTACCACTAGACCACCAGTGCTCATATACCTACCTCAGGATACCAGTTAGTATGGAATACTTTTTATCTGCTTATTAAAAAACAATACAATAAATACAAGTATTTACAAAGTGTTAAAATACACATGTAACTATTGAGCTATCTACAGACTGTTGCGAACGATCTAGAGATAGCGCAACTGATCCAAATCAAGCGCCAATCAGAAGCATCCCATACTTTACTACTAAAACTACTAAATATTTTTTTATATATGTTCATATAAATTGGCATTTACGCTATGCTTCAGAGGGCACCATACCATGTTATAATTTTACTGCAAAAAAAATCCGACTTCAATGGTTTTCTCATGGATGCCATTGTCAGAACTGGACCAAATTGGGACCACACGGGAAGCTTTCAAATAAAAAAGAATCATCAAAATCGGTTCACCCAGTCGAAAGTTCTGAGGTAACAAACAAAAAAAAACAGTCGAATTGAGACCCTTATCCTTTTTTTAAGTCGGCTAAAAATTCAGGCCAGTCAAATTATATTATTAATTCAGTACCAACCCATGCCACGAGCAGTACCTTATCTTGCATACCTAATTGAGCAAACCAATATAGTGCATAGTGCATTACAGGTACACACTAGCTTACCCTCGGGGATTTGCCACGTAATTGCCTAGGTAGGACGCTCGTAGGTAGTTTCTCGTACATACATTGGTGATTGGATGAAAATGTTATTATTGTTGTTTATTTTATTAAGAAAACACTTCGAATACCTACACTGAAAAACATCATCTGAGCGATGTGCAAAAGCGCTGAATAAAATTCGGCAAAACTTATATGGGAATCCCTAAACCTGACCTCTGAAGTAAAAAAAAACATAAAAAAATACGATTTATAA
Organism: Chloroclysta siterata; assembly: GCA_932294275.1. Taxonomy (NCBI): domain Eukaryota; kingdom Metazoa; phylum Arthropoda; class Insecta; order Lepidoptera; family Geometridae; genus Chloroclysta; species Chloroclysta siterata. The sequence continues at coordinate 10,401,109 of OW028595.1, forward strand.
TACAGCAATCGCGTAACAAACATATAAAAAAAAAAATGCCGTCTAATTGAGATTCTCCTCTATTTCAAGACGGTAAAAAAAAACAACCTTATTTAAAGCGTAAAAGGTACAGTCAGCAAAGGTAGATTAATAATTGATTTTTCTTTTTTTCTTTCCATAGTTTTGACCATGAAAAAAGTTTTCGAGAGGGACTTATTCGAGATTTTAAACAGCGAAATCAAACTTCCGTTGCTGACGGTTGTTAAGGGGCTGACAACTATCAAACAACTTCTCGCTCGCACGTTTCGACATGTTGAAAGATATAAAATCACTAAACTCATTTTCGAAAAATCACAATCAACCATTTTGTGTGCAATCACATTGCACACAGTTTAGTAAAAATTTCATTTTGATCGATATAAGTTTTCCTACTTAAAAAGTATGCTTATGTACGAAAACCAGTAAAGCAAACTTTTGAGTAGGAAAACATGTATCGATAAAAATGTTTTTTTTACTAAACTGTGTGCAATGTGATTGCACACAAGATGGTTGATTGCGATTTTTCGAAAATGAGTTTAGTGATTTTATATCTTTCAACATGTCGAAATGTGCAAGCGAGAGTCACATTAGCTCTTGTCTTCGCCTTAAACAACTTATCGAAAATTTCAAGAATTTGTCGATATGTATGAGCACTGTGCGAATGCGCATTTTTAATGAGGAAAGTCGTTAGGCTTCGTTATTTCACGATCGTTTATTACCGACCTACAAACCACATTTACCTATTAAGACTGTTGGTATATTTGTATCTTTAGAAGCAGACCACCCCTAATGTACCTACTTCTCGTTCAGAATCAGAATCAGAATCAGAATAATCTTGATTGTAAACTGTTGAATGTATAAGGTGGTAAGTATATAAAAATGCGATCATTTCAAAATTTTTTCAGCAAGTGAATTTATGTAATTCTTTTGAGAAATAAAGATTCTATACCACTTATTTTTCGAGATATAAAAGTACTATTTCAAGATTCTTTCAGGATATCTAAGGGATAGTCAGAGATACGTCCGAATATTTCGATTTAGCACATACCCATATCTTGCAGTAGTAATTATTTATCTAGAAGGTGATAGAACCTTTTAATTTGAATCAGTATCAAAAGCACCGGTTGTCTAGTGGTAGCGGCCCCTTCTTCCAATCCTAAGGTCTTGGGCTCGAAACCGGTGCACCAATAAGTTTTTCTGTTATAAAATGTATGTGCACAATGCCAGTACTCTCAAACGGTGAAGGAAAATATCGTGAGGAAACCGGCATGTCGTAGAACCTAAAAAGTTCTATTACATTTGTCAAGTACTCGAAAGGAGCCTTTTGAGGCGACCTTAAAATCCTTTCACCACACTGTTTCGAAAGAAACCAGACACGAAAAGAGAAAGAGAGTATCAAATTTAAGATCTAGTTTTCATAGTAAATAATACTACCAGTAAACTTATCTTATTAATAAATTTATCTCTGGCAAGCTTTAGCTCTGATTTTCTAAAAAGCGATAGGCGTCTTTTATACAACGTGTAACAAAATACCCCTATTTATGGCCAAAGACCAAGAGATCAGACCAAGCACTGGAATACTTTGACGTGTGTAGAGTTTAAATTCCTATACAAAAGTTAAATTAATATTGTCTCTATAATTTAAAACAACCCTGATAATGTACGTTTTCTTGGTACATACGCTATTTGCGTTTACTAATTGGTGGCAGTTTCAGTTTAACCTATTTTATCTACAGTTCATAATAAAAGGTCAAAAAACAGCTGTAAATAGGGCTGCGTCATGTTGTGTTAGTTTCATTTTTGTGGAATCTTTAAGAGGCATTTCATGAATGAAAAATTTCGAAATTTCAAAAGTATTATATCTATAGTTGTTTGCCATGACCTGTAGAATACCCTGCGTCCAGGGTTATAGGGGTAATATGTTACACGTTGTATACCTGTAATATAGCTGCATAACGACCACGAGCAGGAAAACGAAGGTAAAGGTCGCGAGAAGTTGGAGAAGACTCAAAAAGTTCGTCAAAGTTTTTTATTTATTTATTTATTTATTTATATAGGTTTTTGTTTTGTTTATTTTTTACTCACTTGACATTGGCAAGATTAAGCATAACTTATGATGTTTTATGGTACATCATAGTGCGTGACTTACGAGGCCATCCTTTGTTATTAGGTGATGGGTGAGTACCACATAACATCAAGTAACATCAAATAGGCCATCTGCTTGTTCCATCAGCGAGTATTATAAAAAAACAAATAGCCTCTCATAGTTTGGCATAAAACAATTTACTAAGATAGGTATGGACAGAATAAAAGTCATAAAATTTTAAAATTGGAATTGTGTCGCAATAAGACGTTATGGCTCCCCAGAGAGAATACTTTTTTTGTATCTTTGTCAAATAAATGTGCTTATTTGGTCGTGTCCCTGATTAGATTACCCCCGTTAGACATCCTCAATGGAGTTGGTACTAAGAGATCTAAGAGAATATCTACCTCTACTATGCCTGGGGGCTACAGTCGTGGTCTGTCATTTATTTAAGGCCAACTTATAACGGTCGTCGCTTTTTAAGAAAACAGAGTTCGTGACTGTAGACTAGATTAATTGTTTTAAATAAATATATCTGCAATTCTCAGATTTGCTTATCTTAAAACGGTTTTAATTAAATTTAAATCCTTTGCCGCTTTTGTGACAGAAAATAATTGTACAACGGTTCTTGAACTTTCTAAGGATGGACAAAAAATTAATATTGCACTATTCTGTTGTGAAAATGCTTTCAGAATTAGAATTAATTCCTTATTTTGACTTCTTCTTGACGTGTCATTAGTTTTTTCGAAACAGTGTGGTGAAAGGATTTTAAGTACCTATATGATGCTGATGCTTTCCTTCACCGTTTGAGAGTACTGGCACTGTATACACATTTTTTAAACAGAAAAACTCATTGGTTCACCACCGGATTTGAACCCACGACCTTAGGATCGAAAGGCGGGGCCGCTACCACTAGACCACCAGTGCTATTAATTTTATTTTGACTTGTAAATAGTTCATAGTATTTAAGGTTGTCTGGAAGAAATCGCTCTCAGCGATAAGGTTCCTCATTCTTTGCCAAAATGTATGCCTTAACTCTGTATTATGTTTCTATGTCGTAACTATTGTGTAATTAATAATGTATATAAATTAAGGAGTTGTCTGAAATAAATGAATTTGTATATAAAAAATATATACAAGGTGTTCCCTTAATTGTGTATATAAACTTCATGGGGCTAATGTACCCATCGATATGAATAACTTTTTCTAAGGAACCAACACTGTGAACGCGAAAAAAAAACAGCTGTTTATACAAAAGTTCAATACCTACCTGGCTAAAATGTATGAAACAACTGTTTTTTTTTCGCGTTTACAGTGTTGCTTCCTTACAAAAAGTTATTTATATTGATGGGTACTTTAGCCCCCTGAAGTTTATATACACAATTATGGAAAAACCTTGTATATCATTAGTTATCAGGAACTCTATTTACTCGTAATTACCCTTTTTTACAAAATCTACAGTAATTTTCTGAAACTGGCTGGTTATAAGAGATGGGATATGAGACTCGATTTTTGAAGCCAAAATCAAAGGGGTCTTTGATTTTATTTATTCGATCAAATCCCAAGGATCACTTCGAAACATCAAACAAAGATGAAATTAGACGCCAGTTCCAGACCTATATTTGTTTGATTATGATTTATTGGTTATGATTTATAAATTATATTAAAAGGAAGAAAATATCCATATTCAAGCAAGTTTATAAAAATATTCCTTTACATATTTTCAATAACTAATATATTTATACTACTTTGACTATTCAGCAGAGGTCTGCTCTCGAGGTTTGCCAACGAGCGATGGAGCGTAGTATTCTCGACGTGAAACTTACCGACCGCATTCGTAACACCATACTACGCTCCAGAACTCAAATTGTTGACGTTTCCCAAAAAGCAGCTAGATTCAAGTGGGACTGGACCGGCCACGTGTGCCGTATGTCTGAGGAACTCTGGGCGAGAGCAACAACCGAGTGGAGCCCTAACAACGGGAAGTGGCACCGCGGCTGACCCAGACGGAGGTGGCGGGATGACCTCGATACATTTGCTGAAATTGGACCTCAAGGGCCCAAGACCGTAAAGAGTGGAAGGGAGATAGGGAGGCCTTTACCCTGCAGTGGGACGATGCAGGCTGAAATAATAATAATAATAATATATATATGGCTGTTTTTCTAAAATTTTGTTGAAAATTAACACAAAAGTACGCGACTGAAAGTTCGGGGAAGACTTATACAAAAATATGGGGCATTAGGTATCTAAAATCTTGTTGTAAATTTTCAAGACAAAAAGTACGAGTCTAAAAATGGAAGGAAAGTTATATAAAAATAAACATTAAAACTTGAAGTAAAGAACGTGCTCGAAGCGTAGTCGAAGCCAATAAATTATCAATTTCTTTGCACAGAATTGAAACAAACACCATTTGTCCAATTGCCTCCGGCAGTCGCTTTGTTTTTCAATTTGTTCAGGCTGAGTGTATCGACCACGGTATCGACGGCAGAAGGGTTTATAGATCACTACAGACAAAAGTTAAAAGTCAAAAGTTAGCTTGAAATGAAATGAAATGTATTTATTCGCTCGAAGTATGGTTAGATTACATTGTTCTTATTAATCTTAGTTCTTATTAGCTTAGTCCTTGTTTTGTTTATCATATTTCGTATTTAGTTTTTGTAACGTCAGGTCTTTTCTGTATGGAGACTTGTGAGTACTCTGCTCGCCCGATAGAGGCGCTTATCAAATCTCTATACAACATACAAAGACCAGTACCCCAAGTATGAGTTGTGTTTACTATATTAGGTTTTTCGTTTTTGTTCCGTGTTCAGCGAGACAACTTTATGTTGCAAGTAAGATGAAAATTATTAGTAGAACATAAAGTTCCGTATCGGTATTTCTATCGCGTCTTCATACAAAACCCGCAATGAACACGGAACAAAAACGAAAAACCTAATATAGTAAACACAACTCATACTTGGGGTACTGACCTTACGAAAAACGAATTACAAAATATGGTAAACAAAACTAAGACTTGGGGTATAGACGCCGCTTTCCAATCCAATGATTGCGGGTTCAGGTCCAGTGATGCACGAATGCATGCACGATGCATGCATGAATTTTGCACATAAAAAAATTGTGCGCATTGCTAGTTATTAGTGAAAATGTTTAATTAAATAAATATGTTTTTTCTTTGTCTAAGTTTTATATTGAATTCAAAGCATGTATTTTACCACTTAAAATCTGGTGGGCCATATACCTACTTGTTTCATCAGCAAAAATTAAAGAAGGTATTTTTTTGCCGTGGGAAAAAAAATCGTATTGCTCACTTGTATTCTCTCGTAAAAGCGACGTAATTTACTCTGTTGACAACCAAACCAATACATTTGTAACAAAATTCTGTTATTTGCAAGTCAAAAGTTAAGGTACATCATTATCGTCTTGAATGTTTTGTTGTATTGTGTAAGTAATAAATTAGGTAAAAAAACAGAAATCATCTTATCAGATTTTTGTGGTTTAATTATTAAACCAATACCAACCATACCCCAACCACTAAACAAATCCCAATGAAACTTAGAACAAATATAGCCTGAATTAACATTTAAACTTTTTCAAAAATGAACCCAATAAAAGAGAAAACACAATAGCAATCACTTAATAGTTAATATCTTAAAAAATGGACCTAATCACGACAAATTATTACTTTTGTTATTAAGGCGAATGGCTATCCCGATATTAGCGCCACTACATATTTTATTTTATCATTACGTTATACAAAGGAATTATCAAAAAATCAGACCGCGCGTACACGATACCTATCACAAGCTTTTTTTTAATGTATCTGTAATAGTTTTATAATGTATTATTTAGGCAGATACTTGTTTCAAGAGTTTAGTTCCTATTGGTGGCCACCAAGCTCTCCAAACAAGGTATCTGACTGAGTAACACGAAACAAAACTATTACAGACACATTAAAAAAAAGCTTGTAATAGGTATCGTCTACGCGCGGTCCGAATTTTTGATAATTCCTTTGTGTAACGTAATGGTTAAATAATATATGTAGTGGCGCTAGTATCGGGGTAGCCATTCGCCTTAATAAATTTAAATTCGAATTTTAATTTGAAAAATAAAACCCGTAGATATAGAAATGATTCCGGAAATACAGAAATGATTTAAACAGAACGCTTATTTTAATGCTTTAGATCAAATACAAAAATTCATCATGACTCCTATCTAATAAACAACAATCGAACAACGATCGACAAAATCGTACCAAGAATATAATATAATTTGGATGTATCCTCGACAAGAACTGAGCTTTTAAATTGAAGAAGATGAATCACTCCAATTAACCAACAGCAGTTGGTTTTCTAATGTTTAATACAAGCTGGTGCCCGACTTCGTCTGCGCAATATTAGTCACACAATATATTTATAAATTATAGCCTATGTGTTAATCTGATGTACCTACAAGCTACATTATTGTAAAGTTTCATTAAAATCCATTCAGTCGTCTTTACGTGAAAGAGTAACAAACATCCATCCATCCATACTTACAAACTTTCGCGTTTATAATATTAGTAGGATCTGTTCCAATAATTATTATAATTTTTTTGCAAAAACATTTAATATTGGCTCTATTTATAGTTTTTCATTTACCTAATCCCAAATATCTTGGATTGGACAATAGGAGACAATAATCTGTAGCCGTGGCTGTGTACGAGCGAAGACTATAATAAACTTGACTTTATTAGAACAAACGTCGCCTGGAGTCACTAAAACTAATATTCCTCCTAAAACAAGCCAATCTACTGCGACCTTGTCATCCATCACGACATCCGTTATCCTCGGTATCTACCGATCACCCTCAATCACCCCCAATCACCCCCAATCACCCCAATCGCCCCCTTGAGGTCACGATTGATGACTACAGTACAAAATACTATCCTGCCTTTTGTTGTGATTTGTGATGCTGAGCCACATTTTATAAATACTTGGCGATATCTAAGCTTATGTTTTTAGGCACATTGTGTTATTGTCTTGGACCAGTATTTCTCAATGCCCCCTAGCTTAGAAGGGCGATGGCTGATTTAATAATAATAATAATAATAAAATTTTATTTCAGACACTTACAAAATTACATGTATGGTCCATATCAAATATATACCTTACAGACTAACATACATAATAATAAAAGTGAAACGTCAGCGATGACTTTATTCAAAGTGATCCTTGTGATTGTACTGAATAAAGACCGTTTTGATTTTTTTGTTTTTTTTTTTTTTGACGAGTGTGCGGGTGTCTCATGTCAGGCTTCCGATGAACTTCCTAAACACGACACCTTTCGGCCAGAATCCGCTGTCTAAATACATTGAGAGTCGATCAGTCGGTACTCTCACCGCAAAGGAATTGAAACTCACTTTCCGGCGAGATTTCAACTGTTCAACTCTCAGGGTAATGCCGGTCTTCTGCTTCAAGTACTCCACCACCTCCTCCGGTTTCACCGCGTATTTGTGTTACACTATTTTAAAGTACTTCAAACAATAAAAACCATGACTACATGACGCCGACGTCGATTGATTCATAGAGGCTTAAATACATAGTAGGTACATCGAAAAATCAGGCGGAATAAAAAAAAGTTTTAAATATTCGCAAAGTGTTCGGTCGACTAAACAAGTTTGAGAGCCTCTGTCTTAGACTGATAGTCTGATACATACGCTAATAATAGGCGGACTCCACATTTTCATTAATATTTGAGTCGTAGTACAACACTTGTATGCACTTATGGGGCTGACAACTATCAAATAACTTCTTGGCTCGCACGTTTTGACATGTTGAAAGATATAAAATCACTAAACACATTTTCGAAAAATCGCAATCAACCATGTTGTGTGCATACGTGTTTTCCTACTTAAAAGTTTGCTTATGTACGAAAACTAGTAAAGCAAACTTTTGAGTAGGAAAACACGTATCGATCAAAATGAATTTTTTACTAAACTGTGTGCAATATGATTGCACACAAAATGGTTGAGTCACATTAGCTCTTGTCTTCTCTTTAAGAGACTGGTGTTCTCACGATGGAACGAAGTTCAACCTATCTTATCTATTTAATCATTTTTTTTTTAAATTTAAAGTTTTGAAAATAATCTGTTTTGAATAACCTAAGCAAGAGCGAGATCTCTTAGACAAGTAAGGAGATTTCATCGTTGTATTTTTTATTTAAAAAAAAGGACATTGTACCATTTTTTTTATGTTATATTTTTATGTTACATGTATCGGTTCTAGTAAAACTAAAAAGTATTATAAAAAGTTGTTTTGAACATTTTATAATGGTAACTGTAAAAAGTCCACGAACTTTATGAAACAAATTTAATGAACTAATGAAAATGATCTTTAAGCAAAAAAGCACAGTACTAGACAAGTGGCTGAAAATAATAAATATCTTATTACCAAAGCTGGCTTTCATTATAAATTTAAAATAAAATGCCTTTGTTGTGTTAATTCGAGCTCATAATTTGGTACACGTTTTGCCCTTTGGCTAGTCTTTTGCAGAAATTTCGGACTTTGATGGCATTATATTTATCAAGAATCTCAAGTTTTTTTTACAAGTAATTTATGGAACAAGCAGATGGCACACCTGATGTTAAGTGGTAACCATTACCTATATATACAAAGCATTGCCTCGCAAGTCACACGATAGGAACGAGGCATACAGATGTTAAGCCTCATGTGCCTGCTATTACACTGGCAACCAAACCTTTCAAACCGAAACACAGCGTTGCTGCTTGGCAGCAGAAAAGAGCGTGGTGGTAGTACTTCCCCGGACGAGCCCTTCAAAAAGAGCTCTACTACTATTCAATATCACCTCAGATCTTTTAGTAACTTTGTTATGTACCCTCAAATCAGCCGTATCATCATCATTTTCCTGCTCTTATGCCACTTTATGTGGGGTCGGCACAACAGGTTTTTTCCCTTCACTCTCCTCTATCAGCCGTCATCTCAGCCGTTACTCCTTTCTTACTCATATCATCTTTCACACAGTTCATCCATCGTTTCCTTGGCCTACCTCTACTCCTATATCCATCCACATTCATCCCTAGCATTCTTCTCGTTACATGACATTCTTCCCTTCGCATAACATGCCTATTTCACTAACGCTATTACTCCTCATCTTTTCAGTCACTGGCGCCACTTTCAAACTGCCCCTAATAAACTCATTCCATAAATATCAGCCGTATCATGTTGGTCAGAATCAGGAGACAGCATAGATGCTGTGCCAGGTCGGTGTCATGCCATCCGGAATAGACACGGGCTAGAGAAACTGTAGTGTAGCTTAGACTATCTCGTCGTACTTTATTTATTATTGTGGAGTATTACCTCCTATTTTGTAGCGTTAAATTATGTACACTTTTATGTTTTATAAACTGGAAACAATAGGTTTTAATTTCAAGAAATTACCGATAAGGAATCCAAATTTTTGGCTGTCACACAAATAAAGAAATTGTTTTACCTAGGTATGTAATGTTATTGTCCGAAAATTCGTTGCTTGCGGTTTCTCTTAACTACTTGTTTGACGATTGTCAGCCTCTTAACGTCTCAGAGTGATGAATGCAATGTAATACCACATCAACTGGAACATTCCCGGGGGACGTCAGTGGGAGGTATGCCTTGAGATATGCTTGAGGTTTTATAAATACCAAAACGTTGTCTAGAAATATACTACAATATTTGCAGTGTTTTTTATACAACTAGATATTCGAAACAGCAGATGGCCCGCCTGATGTTAAGTGGTAAACATCACCTACAACAAGCCCTGCTTCCATCAACTTGAGGCATAAAGATTTTAAGCCTCATGTGCGTGCAATTCTACCGGCAACCAGACTCTTCAAACCGAAACACAGCAACGCTGCTTAGCGGCAGAGAAAAGCATGGTGGTAGTACTTCCCCGGACGAGCCCTTCACAAAGAGCTTTACTACTCTTAAAACACAAAATATCTGCTTCTAGATCCTTCTTTACATTCCGGATTTCCGGATCTTCCACTCACAAATTACTGTACTGATTCAGTAATTTGTAAGTAGCTCGCGTTCAATTTTACGTGAGTTTCGCTGAAGCCCTCCAATCGGGTCCCGATTGGTGAATTTTCGGGACATATTCGGATTAGGTCGGCTCTCACGAGGATTGGCTCGTTTCGTATGCAGACGCTAACGTGCTAAAGCTGCGTCATTAAGAAACGACCATCGACATTTGACAGCGGAGGCCTAATCATGAACGAATTCGACGTCAGTCGTGTAAACGTATCGTATCCCTAACTACAACAGAATAAGGTCAAATATTAATTTTTGCTATTCAAGTGACTTGGTTATTGTATTCCTTTATCTAAGCTATTGTATCAATGAGCTTACCTATTATTGTACCCTTATTAGTATGAATCTACATAATTTACAGCGCCCTACAGGGTACGTGTACTCGCGTAATAGCTACCTCAGACCTAAGCTATGCAACTGTATGTACATGTTGGCAATAAATAAATCTGAATTATGAAATATTGCTAGGATACATCAGGCGACAAACGTCATAATTCATTAGTGATCAGCCTGCAGTATTGTACCGGCCATGAGACATCTTCTATAACGCTTTTAAAATAATCTGTTGAAAATAGACCTAATGAATTAAAAATGACCGAATAAAAGAAAATAATGTTAGCAATCACTACTGTATTAGTAGTCATTGCTAACATTACTATTTTAGCGAGTGAAGCCGCGGGTAGCAGCTAATCTGACTCAAGTAAGTCAATCTCCAAAATGCGAACTATCTCTATGCAAAATTTCTCCTCGCTTGGTTCACGGTTTAGCCGTCTGAACGTAATTAACAGACAAACACGCTTTCGCATTTATTACTTTGTATGGATGTTTTTTTAAATACATCTCGCTGATGGAACAAGCAGATGGCCCACCTGATGTTAAGTGGTAACCATCACCTATAACAAAGCATTACCTCGTAAATCACGCACTATAGGAACGTGCCCTACGATGCACTGACCTGCGTCCATCAACTTGAGGCATACAAATTTTAAGCCTTATGTGCCTGTAATTACACCAGCAACCACACTCTTCAAACCGAAACACAGCAACGCTGCTAGGCGGCACAAAAGGCGTATAATATTAGCAAAGACGGTCACCGTTTTTTAAGAACCGAGGCTTAAGCCACACGATCTGAATACTTAAATTTCGCGGAAATACAAATTAGAAAAAGCATTAACAGAACGTATTTTTGTCGTTTTCATTGTTTTTTCGGGTTATCTACGCCAAAAAAATACACTCAGCTTAGTTAAATTACCTTTTTTTCTCTGAATAAATATGAGGTGAAACCTCTGTAGGCTGATACAGGGTGTAAAGATACCACTGGAAAACTGCAAGGGCTTGCCTAGCCCTGCCAGAATATGACAGTTTTCAAAAAGTTTTATACTTACCTCTTGACATATTTTTTGCTTATTCTATTGATAATCGATGGATTTTTTAAGAATTCTATATCGTCTAGTCGAGCGAGCAAAGGTTTTCAAACAAAATAACAATTTCATAAATTTTTCTCTAAGTCAAAGTCAAAAGGAATTTATTCAATTGAGTCACAAGGATCTTAAAGCTCACCTAGCTTTAAGAGTTTGAAAGTGATCCTTGTTGCCGAAAAAAAACAGCTGTTTCATACATTTTAGCCAGGTAGGTATTGAACTTTTGCATGAAACAGCTGTTTTTATTTTCGCGTTTACAGTATTGGTTACTTAGAAAAAGTTATTCATATTGATGGGTACTTTAGCTCCCTGAAGTTTTAAACGCAATTATTGGAACACCTTGCATACAAACCCTATATTAAATTGACATTTAGGGTTGTTGATTTATTTAGGCTCCTAGTTTGAGGCTTTATTACTTGTATTGGACTCCTGAATCTAGACACTAAGGCGGTCCGGTGGGGGTGCCTAACTCCTCCCAAAAACACAGAAGTTTCCTGGGGTCTTTGCAGGTTTGGAGAGACCTGAGGTTTCCTAGGATTTTTTGTCGCCCTCACAGCTTAGTTGGTTGTAGCTCTGCCTTCTGCTCTGTAGGCCGTGGGAGCGATCTTTACTGAGAATAAACATTCGCGTAGTAAAATGTGTTGTTCTCTGTGTGGGTGTTATATTATAAGCGTTGTAGGTATAAATAAAAATGATGTTTTCAGAGCTATCTGGTTCAATAACGGATCTATAGGTTGAATGATGTCTATTCTTCACTGTTAAATGACAAGGTTTTTTAGAATCACATTGGCGCAGCAGTACTAGAGTTATTTATTTGTTTTTGCATTCACATAATAATATATTCTGTTTTAGTGACATGCCGCCCTCAAATTCCGAGTGTTGGTGTGAATGTCTGAGGCACGGTATGGCTCAGCTCTCTTGTCGTGTCACTAGTTTCTTTCGAAACAGTGTGGTGAAAGGATTTTAAGTGCGCCTCAAGAGGCTCCTTTCGAGCACGTGACATGTTATAGAACTTTTTAGGTTCTAGGACGTGCCGGTTTTCTCACGATGTTTTCCTTCACCGAGAGAACTGGTATTGTGCACATACATTTTAAACATAAAAACTCATTGGTGCACGACCGGTTTCCAACCCACGACCTTAGGATCGAAAGGCGGGGCCGCTACTACTAGACCACCATGGCTCAGCTGAAAATAACCGTTGAATAGGACTCCTACCTTCTATTCAAAATTTTGTACTTTCAGTATTAAGGCGAATACAAGAGCTAATGTGACTCTCGCTCGCACGTTTTGACATGTTGAAAGATATAATAAAATCACAATCAACCATTTTGTGTGCAATCACATTGCACACAGTTTAGTAAAAATTTCGTTTTGATCGATACATGTTTTCCTGCTTAATTAAAGGTTTGCTTATGTACCAAAACCTTTTTTTTTTATAATTAATAGACTGTCCTTTGGCCGCAATCTCACCTGATGGTAAGCGACGATGTAGCCAACGGTCTAGAAGACACCTATTCACTCTTGCCTTGAAACTAGTTAGGTAAGCAAACTTTTGAGTAGGAAAACATGTATGTTTTCTTTCAACATGTCAAAAAGTGCGAGCAAGAGTCACATTAGCTCTTGTCGTCGCCTTAAATATATGGAAGAGGCGGATGTGGTCTTATCAAGCTGATGACGATGATAATAAAACACTACTAGCCACTGTGCCACAATCTCACAGCCAAGCGTGTCATTTAGCAGTTCATCCCTAAAATATGAGACAAAAACCCCGCAAAGTCTGAAACCGTTATAACTCGCAGTCAGCCAGAACTAGTCTTAATCCACCGCGTCATAAGAACTATTTTCGCATACCAGTCTCCTTATCGTAGGTAAGTAGGCTCATTTTCTGTACGTAATGAGCAACATTTTTCATCTGATTAAATTCGTGACGTCCCGAGTGGATTATCTTCTTTTGTGACTCTATTCGGTCCTCATTTCTGTGACTAGAAGTATTTAATATGACAATGGGCCGATCCCTTTTCGTGACCAATCGATTCGGCTATCAAGCCGAGTTCGTTTAGCACCACACTGGAGCTTGATTATTATATTATTTGTAACAAGGATTATACAAAAGAGCTCGTCCGGGGAAGTACTACCACCACGCCTTTTTCTGCCGCCAAGCAGCGTTGCTGTGTTTAGGTTTGAAGAGTGTCGTTTCCGGTGTAATTACAGGCACATGAGGCTTAACATCTGTATGCCTCAAGTTGATGAACCCAGGGCATCGGGCACGTTCTTATCGTGCGTGACTTACGAGGCAATGCTTTGTTATTGGTGATGGTTACCACTTTACATCGGTGGCTATCTGCTTGTTCCATCAGCTGGATGTATAAAAAAATATACAAAAGAACGTTAGGGACAATGCCGTAGGTTCGTTGCCTGTTCCTCTAAACTTGGTTGTGTGGAACTAGTACCAAGATACACCTAGCTTTAAGACGTTTCAAAGTGGTCCTTGTGATTCAATTGAATAAATACTTTTTGACTTTGACTTTGAGTAGGACTTACCACTTATTGATCTTGGAGACCAAATATGGCTATTTTCACACACATTATACGTTTAAACGGAACGTTTCTGGTTGCAATAGATAAGTAAAACTGAAAACTGAAACCGCTTCACGACTTTGATCCTCAGGCACGGTAGATATCCCCTCAAATCTCTTAGTACAAGTACTCCAGATTCTTCAAAGTCAAAGTCAAAGTCAAAATGTATTTATTCAATAAAATCACAAGGATCACTTTGAAACGTCTTAAAGCTAGGTGACTCTAGATGCTAGTTCCACGCGACCAAAACCTAGAAGAATAGGCAACAAACTTACGGCTTGGTTAGTCAAGTCTTAGTTATGTGATGCACGAAATGTGTCTAAAGCAGTGATACATACATACTATGTAGTAAGCAGTGGTTTAAGAGGCTCGCTCGCACATGTTAACGGATTTCGAATTTATTAATTTTTTGGCAGATCTGTACTAATGTTGAACTGTGGAAGCAAGAAGTTGTTTGACGGTAGTCAGCCTCTTAAGCAGAATCCAGTGGTCTAGAATCAGGGTACTCCGTGTGATGCCCCCCAACGTTACCTCACAATGGGGGAGGCTCCTTAAGCCTCTTTCCTCAAGCCTAATTACACCCCCTGTACTGCCAAAGTTGTTCGACCCTTGTAAAGTGAGAATTAAGCTTTTTCTGTCATTTTGTCGTGTTTCGTGAAGAGAGCACTTTTGAGATGTCGTTATGATATTAGAAGAATAGGAATTTATATTTCAAACTGAATTCGTCTCCCTCTTGCCCTCATACTCAGCGGCGTTGCTAGGTGGACAAGGGCCCCGGTACATAGAGAAAGAATCGGGATGAAAACTTAACTAAAAAGTTGACGGGTGGCATTGTCGAATTGATCTCACGACCGTCAAGCACGTGAGCTTATCGCTGATCGTGCTACGGGCGTACTCAACCAAACTACCAAGTAACAATAACAAACAGCACATGCTTATCGAGGACGCTTGGCGAATGTGTTGAAAGTCTTAAATCGTTAGTTCTCTGATGGTTCATCATTTAAAATAATAAAAAAAACAGGCTCAATATTTTCTAGCTTCGGGAGCTGGCTGACCCTCTCTTTTCAAAGCTTGAATAGGCCCCCTGAGCTCCGGGGTCCTGGTGCACTGGACCACCTGGCCCTACGATAGCCACGCCACTGATACCATTTTATGTGGGGTCGGCACAACAGGATCTTTCTCTCCTCTCCTTTATCGGCCGTCTTCTCAGCATTCACTCCTTTCTTACTCATGTCATCTCCATGTCAGTCCATCCATCTTTTCTTTCGCTTACCTCTCTATTCCTATATACATTCTCTATTTCTTTATACATCCACTTTCATACCTTCTTCTTCTTATCGTGTCACTGGTTCCTTTCGAAAGTGTGGTGAAAGGATTTATAGTGCGCCTCAAGAGGCTCCTTTCGATAACTTGACACATATTATAGAACTTTTTAGGTTCTACGACATGCAGAAATTTTCCTTCACCGTTTGAGAGCACTGGCACATACATTGGTGCATGACCGGTTTTGAACCCACGACCGGAAGGTGGGGCCGCTACCACTAGACCACCAGTGCTTTCATACCTATAACTCATTTCGTTACATGACATTCATCCCTTCGTATAACATGCCCATACCACGCTAACCTATTATTCCTCTATAACCTATGACGAATACTCACAGTCAAACTCACAATTCAAGCTAAATGAAGGAAAAATATTGTGCCTACGCTCAAGTTGAATTTCTTTCACTATTTATCTGACAGCGACGAAAATAAAGAAAAGAATGCGATATTCGCTGAATCAATTTTATTAATCGTAATATTTTTCTTGGATATTTTGGCAATACACGTCAAATATGACTGTATATCTGAAGTTGATGCTTGAGCGAAAGTATTCCATGGGTTCATGGAATTAATTTTCTGACATTTTGGTAAGCAACATAGCTAATTCATTTTAACTGTTTTTATAATGTAATTTTAAGTTGTGTTGTGTAATTTCGGTGGTATTTTAACCAACATTACTTGAGGTCTTAGCACAAAGTGTAAGCATTTGGAATGAAAGTGTGTTATGTGATATCCTGATTTGACCGAAAATGTTTCGAATGTTTTAAAGAAAACCGCCACCATTTTTTTCAAAACAAAATGACGGCCGACTTGACAATAAAGTATTTTATCTATATCACTTGACACTGGCAAATTGTCTGTCGAATGACGGACAGGTGCCATAAACAAACAAAAGAAGTAAGAAGACATGGGTTCGTATAACAGAAGATCGAAATCATACAAGCTCGAGGAACTAAAGTATTATGAGCCCCATGAACGCTTGTTCGAATGTATTAATCTAAGAGGTTTTCTTTTGTTCAACAAAATTTGATGACTTATTAATAAAATACAGTGATATCTTAGATATATTTAACGATAATCAATCAATATTCAAGAAAGCAGCTTTGGCCACTCTGTCTTAGAGAGTGCCGAAAACTCGATTATGAGTTAATTTAGCACCCTTCGAGTTTTAGTTCGAATTGCGTGCACCTATTTTTGTAATCCCTACTCAATGTCCACTTTACCTACCTATGTTACCAACTATTAAGCTTATTCAATTTACTTAGCTCTTCTGTTTAAGTCATGTTGTGTACGCATGTTTTAGGATGTCTAGCTCTTAATTAATAGTATTTTCTATTGTGTTTTTACTGATTGTAACCTGTTTCGTGTGCCTAATAATATATTAAATAAAATAAAAAAATAAAAAAAATATTGGTGGACATTCCACACAGCACTATCTCGTCCCAAACTAAGCCAAAGCTTGTGATATGGAAACCAGATAGCTGATATACTACATATATACTTTTTTTTTGTTAATACATACTTATAATATTATATACTTAACACCCAGACAGAGAACAAACATCTTTGTTCATCACACAAATGTTAGTTCTCGGTGGGGATCGAACCCACGGCCTACGGCACAGAAGGCAGAGCTACTACCAACTGAGCTGTGAAGGCTGTCAAATAAACTAACAACTAGCTGTTTTACTTACATGGTGATCAACGAAGAGTTATCGATCTAAATAAAAAGCACTCCCGATACCCTCAAATTCGATTTCCGACAGAAACTCTGCGACGGCACAAAATCAAATAAACCTTTCTGAAAAGTCTAGTTTACTGTCGCTAACCCATTTCAGCTTTTTCTATGAAACGCTGCAAAGCGTAATTACCCTGTTTTTCTATTTTCACAAACTGAAGTTTCGTTTTGGAGTATAGCTTTTATGTGAGCAGTGCAATGTACACGCGGATACATATCAAGCTACACAAAGCGAAAAAATATGACACTTCTTTTTCTTTTTTTTGTCGTGTCATCAGTTTTACTTCTTACTAACGCTTACTACGGAAGGATATAAAAGCGGGTAGTGTATAGTCTGATGCGTACCATGTGTACATGCACGTCGTAATCTGCCCGAAGAAGAATACTGTTTATTATTTATGCTTATCACTGCTATTTAATTTATTTAATTAGATACAACTTTTTCACACCCCAATCAAGATAGGTTGGCGTGTAAATGAAGCTATCTAGCTTCATTAGGAAATGTAGGCCACTCCTAGGGGCTCCGTATGGGCTATAAACCGCGCACACCTTCATTTTTTTTGTAAAGGAAAGGCTTATATGGCCCAGAGAATTGTATTGCCTAGGGCCTCGATGTAGTTAATACGGCCCTGCCTTAGATAACCATTTAGAAGATGGAGTTATCATGGGAAGTTGCTTTGGTGGTTTTTGGCCCATAAATTACAAGACACAGAAAAGAGGAGACTCTTCTAATACATATTTTACACCTTAAAAAAAGAGATCTAAATTAAAATATATCTAGGCAAATGTGTATAAAAAAACGTATTTCAAGGTGTAATTGGATTACTCTTGATCACTTTCTTATGATAAATTTAGAACAAGCCTGTAGGCCTGTAGGCCTGGGGTGGGAAACCTTTTCCAATCAAAGTGTCATTAGTAGTTTCTGATCGTATCGGGTGAGGGCGGTCTAAATAGCGGATAGTTTGAACTAAAAATGCAAACCGTTTTGATCCGTGGCGTGCTCAAAATATTATGTCACGTGCCATTGGTTCACCGTCCCCGCCATAGGCCATACCTACAAATATTTGAGGTGAACGCATTTCATCGGTTCATTTACTATCGTCTTTGTGATCCCGAGATAAATTGCTACAGAGTTAGTACAGGCAATTTCTTAACGAGATTACGTACTTCGTTACCATTGAGAGACTTGGCTGACATATATTTTATACAACTTGCTGAAGCAAGTTAAAGTTAAGTGAAGTAAGAGTAGTAGAGCTCTTTGTGAAGTGCTCGGCCGGAGAAGTACTACCGCCACGCCTTTTTCTGCCGCCAAGCAGCGTTGCTGTGTTTCGGTTCGAAGAGTGTGGTTGTAATTACAGGCACATAAGGCTTAACCTCTGTATGCCTTAAGTTGATGGACGCAGGACAGTGCAGGGACGAGCCATTCACAAAGAGCTCAAGGGCTATGAAGATAACTAATGCTAGCTATAACTATTTTAACTTATTACAGAAAACCTAATTTTTGGTTCTCTATTTTTCTCCAACATATCTCATCATATCTCCAACATATCTTGAAAGACTAGTTCGATTTTTTTTTATAATCGAGGAAGGCCTATTAATGCGTCATCTGTTCAACATAACACTTTTTCATTAATTTATCACATTTCAATAAAAAAAAACAAGTTGCGGTTTGCGACAAGCTGATTTATGATCAATACTGTTATATATCACATTTGTACGAAGTAGCTTGACAGCAATAATTGCCGTTTCAGGGCTGTCGTAGATCTGTCGCGATATACGTAATCAGAGGCCATTGACCTCTGCACCCTTTATAATTGAGATGACGTAATTCTACCGTTCGTTACAAGCCACTTTGTCACGCTCAGGTAAAGTGTAAAATAAACTGTAATTTATTACTGAAATTCGTAACCGCCATATTTCAGGCTGAGGTTTCTCGAGGGAATGAGTTTCATGTTCTGTGAAATATTATATCATGTTCTGTTTTGTTTTATGAAATATATTAATGAACGAGCTGCCACCCACGGCTTCGCTCGCATGTTTTTTGAGATTGCTTATATTCATAACAAAATAAATATTGGTGGACTCTTTTGGAAGCTTGTAATGTGGGAACCAGATAGCTAATATTATACTCATATAGTATTTTTTTGTAAATACATATTTTTATTACATAATAACACCCAGACAGATAACACACAGCTAGGTATGTCCATCACACAAATTTTTGTTCTGTGTGGGGAACGAACCCACGGCCTACGGCACAGAAGGCAGAGCTACCACCAACTGAGCTGTGAAGGCTGTCAAAAATATTCGTGGACATTTCAAACACCATTATCTAGCCCCTAACTCTGTGTGGAAAGTCCACCAATATTTATTTATTGATTTAATATTTAAACTAAGCAAAGCTTATGCTATGGGAACTTGATAACTATAATACCGGTATACTCTTTGTTTTTCTAAAAACATACTTGTAATATAGTATAACACCAAGATAGACAAAGAACATCTATGTTAATTACACAAATGTTTGTTTTCGGTATTATCGCGTCGTATTTTGATATTTTTACTAAGCCTTTGTAATACTATTCTTGGAAACTTGATTGTTTGCGATTTTACATAACCACCTTCAGTAATTTTTGATCGAGTGAGCGAAGCGAACGAAGATCTTAGTTTCAACTTGGGCGATTTGGCATTTTATGTATGTATGTATGTATGTATGTATGTATGTTTGTCTGGCGATAACTTTAGAACCGTTGATCCGATCTGCATGAAATTTGATAAGTCGATAGCTTGTACTTGAGAAATTTGCTTGTAAGTATATGAGTAAAATCGGGTGAAGGGTTTTTGAGATATGGGGTTTTTTAAGAGGGCATAAATAAAAAAAGTGACATAAAAAAATCAAGTTACATGTCATACGAAAGGGCTTTGTTTGGACATTCCAAAACAATTTTTACTTTTTTTCTGGGACGCTCGGTTTTTGAGATACAACTAAAAAGTTAAATTAAGACTACCAGCTACCCAAGAGCTCCCATCTCTAAGAGTTTCGTTGGCATCAAGGTTTTTCTACTGGTCGGCCAGTTACTTTGCTTTTTCTTATTTTTTTTTCTTGAAATAAATTAAGGAGGTACTCAGTTCTCATAAAATGGTGACAACGACCAGGTCTGATGATGGAGCCAAGGTCTGTTCAACGGAACTCTTTAATAAATAGGCCAATAGAGTTGAAACTTGGTTACAGTACTGAGTTAGTAGGCGGTAGTCAGAAAAAGTCCAAACATAATGTTTGGACTTGCCTTTGACTACCACCTATTCAAAGTTTTGGTGCGTTCGTCGGATCGCATCACGAGATCTCAGTTCGGGGCGAACTACTAGTATATCTTTAAATCTCTAATACTATAAGACTCAAAGTCCTGACTGACTGACTGACTGACTGACTGACTGACTGACATATAGACAACGCACAGCCTAAACCGCTGGTCCTAGAGACTTGAAATTTGAGGAGTACATAGCTCTTATGGCGTAGAGGTGCACTAAGAAGGGATTTTTGGAAATTCAACCCCTAAGGGTGTAAAAAGGGATGAAAACGTTTGTATGAAAAATAGTATTCCTTGAACCTACAAACTTGAAACTTGGAGAACATATACCTCAAAGCAAAAAAATAGGAAAGGCATTTTTAGTTTTTTAAAACTACCCTTAATAAGTGTGCAAAGGGATGTAAAAGTTTGTATGGGAGTTTTTTGACCGATGGTCCTAGAGACTTGAAATTTGAAGAGTACATAGGTCTTATGACGTAGAGGTGTACTAAGAAGGGGTTTTTGGAAATTCAACCCCTAAGGGTGTAAAAAGGGATGAAAGCGTTTGTATGAAAAATTGTATTCCTTGAACCTACAAACTTGAAACTTAGAGTACATATACTTCAAAGCAAAAAAATGGGAAAGGCATTTTTAGTTTTGTAAAACTACCCTTAATAAATGTGCAAAGGGATGTAAAAGTTTGTAAGGGAGTTTTTTGACCGATGGTCCTAGAGACTTGAAATTTGAAGAGTACATAGGTCTTATGACGTAGAGGTGTACTAAGAAGGGGTTTTTGGAAATTCAACCCCTAAGGGTGTAAAAAGGGATGAAAGCGTTTGTATGAAAAATTGTATTCCTTGAACCTACAAACTTGAAACTTGGAGTACATATACTTCAAAGCAAAAAAATAGGAAAGGCGTTATTAGTTTTTTTAAACTACCCTTAATAAGTGTGCAAAGGGATATAAAAGTTTGTATGGGAGTTTTTTGACCGATGGTCCTAGAGACTTGAAATTTGAAGAGTACATAGGTCTTATGACGTAGAGGTGTACTAAGAAGGGGGTTTTGGAAATTCAACCCCAAGGGGTGTAAAAGGGTTGAAAACGTTTGCATGAAAAATAGTATACCTTGAACCTACAAACTTGAAACTTGGAGTATATGAACTTTTAGGCAAAAAAATAGGAAAGGCTTTTTTAATTTTTTAAAACTACCCATATTAAGCGTGCAAAGGGATGACAAAGTTTGTATGGGAGTTTTTTAACGCATAGTGCGATTGATTTCAAACTTGAAGTAAATATACTCCACAATAAATAATTTAAAATCACGTTTTCAATATTTTAAAACTACCCCTGCAAAGTTTCAAGGTTTGTATGGGAGATTTTTAACTGTAACTGTGTAATTAACTTCAAACTAAAAGAAAATGTGTTCTGTGGATAAATAACATAAAGACGTTACCCTCCTTCGTTGCGCTCGAGTAAAAAGAATACCTACAACGAGGCGTCAATGTTCTAAAAACGGGAATCTTGAGTTGGTACGAAGAGATCTGAGGGTATCTACCGTGCCTGTGGATCAATGTCGTGAAGCTGTTTCGTTTCGTTTGCTTTTGGGGTAGAAACTAGGAACAAATAAGTACATATTTTCCGTGTAAGGTTGTCTTTGTTGTATTTGTCATGTTTGTGCTAAACTCAGTACCTATACCTACCTACCTAATATAGGTAATGTACGCCTATAGGTATCCCTTATACCTACGTAGGTATTTAAAATCCTACCCTAATAATAGTACGTATTTAAAATCCTACCCTAATAATATACAAATCAATGCGAAAGTTACGATGTTTGGATGTTTGTGGTTCAATCACGGTTCACCACTTCAACGCGTGCGAAGCCGCGGGAAGCCACTAGTAATATATAAAATATCTTTATCTTTGCTATCGAGAATTTGATTGACGGGTATCAGCCTCTCTAATAATAGCACATAGCTTTATATATATAATTCTACTGTACGTGTGTATGTCACTGAACTCCTCCTGAACGGTTGGACCGATTTGAATATTTTTTTTGTATGCGTTTGGGTGGCACCCTGGATGGTTTAGATTCACAAATCAGCCCGGCAGATGGTGCTACAGTCGGCTTTCATTTCATACTTTGTTTAATTATCCTAATCGCTTGAAATATCATGCAGGACAACGTCTTTCGGGTCCGCTAGTATATATTATATATATATCTTTATCAAGGAGATTGCATGAAATTAGTACTAGATGAGTAAACGAACCCTTTAGGTGTACCTAGACATTAACCACACAATCATCAATCAATATTAATGGAAGGAAGTATTCCACGCAAAAATGAAGTTGGCGCAACCACTTATCAAATACTAACTGCAAGATCTGGGCATGTACTAAAGCCCGGACTCCACCGCGAGCGGAGCGGAGCCATTAAGGACTCCGTTTAACTCGCAAGAATAAACTGCATACTTGTATTTCCACCAACAAATAGTCGAGCGGAAAGGACTGAGCGAGCAGAAAGTGTTGAAATGAACTCGCTCAGCTCCTTTTCCTTTTGCAGTGGAAATCAAAATATAAAACTCTTTGTTGGCGGAAATGTAAACCTATTTCATTGAAAAGGAGTCCGTTCCGCTAGCCATTCCTCGCTCATTACCCTTTCACGGTGGAGACCAGGCTTAAATGTTGGAAAGTGCCTCTTGGGTTCTCGGAATCAGGAAACCAGAATATATATTATATATCAATATCAGGAATAAAAGATCTACAACTCCTTGATCCCTCCCAAGCCTATTTCATATCTTTTTCTATCGTATAACAAAAATATTGGGAGCGTAAATGTGTCATGATATTTTTGTCGACTTTCACTCCTCAGATCGAATTCTTATTGCTCCCTACTCCATGTTTTTGATCTGCTATGATAATAACTAAAATAGGTACCGAAAGAGTTTTCGGGGAACCTACTTGTGCGGTTTTTACAATCTTTTTTAAGATAAATTTTACTGGCAGGCTTTTGTGAATTTGGTCGAATGTATGTAAAGTATATGTGGGTGGAAAAGGTTATTGAACACCACCTACCTCTATTCGACTCCAGGTGGCACAAGCTTGTCTTCAGGCGTGCGCGGCACGCCGCAGATTTCAGGTAGATTTTCAGGCTTAGCACGGCTGACCTAGGTAAACAGAGGGCTTATTACGAGTTTAGTGCCGATCGAGTGCCGATCGTCGTTCGTTACGATACACCGAATTTTCTATGAAAAAAAAACGGTTTCTCAAAGAATACGCTAGATGCCGTTGATTTATTTTCATTGAAAATTCGGTGTATCGTAACGATCGACGATCGGCACTAAACTCGTAATAAGCCCTCAGGTCTCAGAAGAAGCACACTACACGGCAGTGGGTCCACAAACACTATACAGGTGTTAGAACGTCTAACGATGAGGATTCGACACGGTTAAAAAATGAGAGGGAAAGAACGTCCGTCCAGCTCAACGCGCTAAAGCTTCCTACCGCTATGAATTACCAATCTACCCTTAATTCAACAGCAAATATCAAAAACTACTCAAAGATACTAAGTTATTTTCTTAACAAGGTTTTTTAACAATAGGTCGCTTCTCCAAATATGAAATAGATAATGATAACCAAAATACTGAAAGAATTTTCGCGGAACTTTCTTAAAGTCCTTAAGTTTATTTTTTTAACAAGAACTTGCCCGGGAGGCTTTCTCTAAATATGAAACATAACATAAACTTTCTGAAAAACAGTAGCAAGAAATTTAAACGTTTCTAACGGCGGTTATAAAAAATAGACTTTACAGCATTTTGATAGGGTCCATTATGGGGTGAGTTAAAGGAAATGATGCTATTATAAGGAAACGAGTTTATAATGGTTCGTTTACTTGTTCTTAGTCAGCCCTATATTTTACTGTCAGCCTTCACAGCTCAGTTGGTAGTAGCTCTGCCTTCTGCGCCGTAGGCCGTGGGTTCGATCCCCACCGAGAACAAACATTTGTGTGATGAACATAGATGTCTTTGTCTGGGTGTTCCATAATATTATAAGTATGTATTTACAAAAAATATATAATTATGTATTATATCAGCTGATTCCCATATGTGTGAAAAGTTCACCAATATTTATATTTATTTATTATCTATAACTTACTCTTCACAGCTGCTTTACTTCGTAGACACGAACTCGTCCGCTAGGAATTACAGTTCATATGTGCTTTACTGCGTTAGGCACGAACTCTCCAAATGGTATTGCCGCTAGGAATTACAGTTTCAGTGAACTAAACAAGGAACTTAATAAGGATATAATTATGTTGGATCACTTGGGTGCGGGCAAAGTGTTTCTGTAATGGAAGGCAGGGTGCGCCATTCCGCGGTAACTATAGGATAATGAAGGCACGAGATAAGAAGGAAAATGCTCTCTATTATTTTAGTATGGGTTCTGTCATTTCCTTAGATACTATATGACATCTCTCACAGCTCAGTTGGTAGTATCTCTGCCTTCTTAGGTAGTTAGTTTGATCCACACTGAGAACAAAAATTTCTGTGATGAACGTAATTCGTACCTAATGTTCGTTCTCTGTTAAGACCTAGTTAATTAGACGCTGATTTGGTGGAACAATGACGCAATTGTAATTTTTGGCAATAATGAGTTCAGTATGTCAGAACACCTGTACAGAAGTAATCTCGATTTGGAGATTTTTTTTAATACTTTAATAAGTTAATAAATGATTAATAATAATAATCCTACCACCAGTCACTTACAAATTCATTAAATAATTCCAAAAAAAACACTAAAATCACTCTTCTGTAAAAATGGAATGCTGTCAATTACGTCGATGTTCCACTAAATGAACGTATATACCTAGTAGGTATTATATTTACAAAAAAAATGTCAAAAAGTATTAGCTATCTGGCTACCACAGGCTCCAACAACTTTGCTTAGTTTGGGGCTAGATGGTATGGTGTGGAAAATCCAATAATATTTATTTATTTAGTTAGGGCGGTCTTATCTTAGAGTAAGAGAGATAAGTCAGGTAAAAATAGATATAAAATATTTTTACGACGGATAGTTGATTTGTTTTCAGGGTAAAATAAAACAATGGTTTAATAAAGAAAACGTTTAAACCATAAAAAAGTGACATCTCAAACAACAAACAAATCTATAATATTTCTAGGTTGTTGCATCTTATTATTTTATAACTGTTGACACTACAACTACGTACTGATTAAAGTTATCGCTAAATAAATATTTTACAAGATTAATTCATATTTATATTTGCTTTTTACTTAAAATAAGAAAATATTATATAATGTTGAGTTGATATTTACATTTACAATGTAGTTTAAGTAACGTTGTATTAGTATTAACTTGCTATAAACAAATTTATACAACGTGTAAACGACTGTACGACATTAAATTAATACACGTGTAGTACTACTATCTAGTATTGATTTAAAAAAGGTTGTATTAACATTCATTCATAATTGAGATTTTTTTATTTTCAAACAAACTAAATATCAGAATAAGCATAAAATTATTGAACATTCTGTATAAACACACAAACAAAGCAACGTACGTTCATTCAATGCCGCGCCCCGCGCACAGAAACCGCACATACATACCTACTACGACTAAACCTAAACTGTGCCGCGCGCCCGTGCCTAAAGGTGAACGCCCTTTCAGCGCGGGCGCGCGGCCGGCGGCGCGGCGGCGTCTTTGATTCGCCGATATAGTAGAGCAACGTTAGCATGTAGGAAAAATAAAACTAGTTAGGTACCTACCTCAAATCCGTACGTTTCCAATATGCTCACATTGTTGCATGTTGCACATACAAATGAATGCACTGAAGAGCTCCTTCAACTGTTCTAGAGTTTGTTTTGTATGCCTAGTTTCACAATTATCTTTCCCTTCATAATACAAGTTCTGCATTTTGATGACATTAACAAGACACACACACTCACACAAAAAGTCTATTTCGCGGTACCAAATCTAGACACTAGTCACGAGTAATAACACGAATTTACAATTTTCAAAATTAGATATGTCAAGGTCGCTACCAAGGCGATTGTTTACTAAATAATAATGTCTGTCTTTCACTGAGTGGCCACCGGGCGGCAGCGTGGCACATAGTGGGGCGCGCTACGTACCTATCTGTCTCTATCACACACGTAAGCGGAATGATATCTGTCCTTGTCGCACAGCGAAATTTTACAATGTGAGCGCACAAATATGTTTCTTATGCGGTCTAACGCGTATAAATATGATATCTCTGTCCTTTTTTTCGTTTGATTGATGAGTCACATGACTTCATGACCCCGGAAATTTGACCTCATCACCGGCGATTAGAGATACAGGTTGCATAGAAATTATTTATTGGAAAAGTATCGATATCTCGATAAATATTCAGGCTTTTTTGATAAAACCAACTCCTAAAATCTAAAAATGCAATTAGGAGTACGTGTTTCAATTTAATGTCGTACATGACTTTACACCTTGTATATAGTATTTAGTCACCTAGAAAAAACACTTACAAATATAACAATTTACGTGAAATACAAAACTCAAAACGTGAAATACAAAACTTACTATTGCGATCTACCTAGAAGATATAGTACCATATTATATTTCCAAGTAAACTCATTTATATTTCATTTTCTTTTTGAACTAAACAATCCTTCTAAAAAGAAACATTATTTTATTAAAAATATAGTAGAAACACCTGAGATGAGAACGGGAAAATTCTCTTAGCACTGCAAAAGTATTATACCTATATTTCACATGTTATGACAGTTTATATAAGCCAAGCGACGCGTCCTCCCTTTTCTCTTTGCACGTCGTCTTCGGGCGGTGATATGTTGTCTAGCGGAGCGGACCCACAAGCGGCAGCGGGCGCCTCGCTAACGCGACTTCGCGTGAGCGTGCGCGCGGGCTCGCGTCGTCATGTACTGCAGTCGATGCGCGCGCATACCGCAGCGCTAAGCAATGTTGCGGCGGCGAGAGCAATCTGAACACATGCGATCACGACTAAGTCACGCGATGGTGGCCTGGATTCTTCTTCTGTTGGCCCATCGCTGTGTAAAGAAAAAACAAGTAGGGGCTGAGTTGTAATTAGTAAATTATATGAAATAATGAAAATATTTTATTGTACTACTAATACTATAAAAAAATATCATATTCAAAAGTGAAAGTGTCATCTTCCAGACAATCTTTGGATGGAGAGATCGTTAAAGTATGGTTGCAGGTGCACAAGGAAAATTATAAGAGTAATAGTTAAACACATGTCAGTAATAGTCATACATAAATAAATATTTAAAATAAACTAAACATTAAATAGTGAGTGTGTTTATATATGTTAGAAACTAATTGCTAGAATGTACAGGAAATATTAACCAGCATCCTTATCCAAACAGCGTCTTAGGGACGCTTTCGATTGACATTGATTTGGATGAGTTAAGTTATTTCTAGATTGTTTGCAACGGCTTACAGATATATCAAATATTTAATGTGTATCTTGTACATCTTGTAAATACTTGTATTAACAGTAAGTATAGTTTGATTTGTAAATCAATTTGAAATATACATGATAAAAACTATATTGAATACTAGTTTTAACCTGTACATTTGCTCGCGTTCTAACCTGTCCAGCGTCGTGAGTATTAATAACAAACTCTTACCCATGTTCAACTCCCGGCGGGTCCAGTATCGTCCGGCAGCACTGCACGACCAGCGCGACTAGTAGACAGACCGCTGCGGCCCACAGCACGGCCGCCGCGCCCGCTCCCGCGCCCGCTGCGCTCGCCACCGAGCCCCAGCCGCGCGACGTGTGTATGGACACGGCTGCATAAAATAATACACTGCTTATTATGTGATTGTCACACAGAAAAATACAGACGGATAAAAGAAAACAGTCAACATTATAACAGAAATTATATGTAAATACCTACACATTTATCACTAACAAGGACTGAATGTATAGTCGTCGACTATTTATTTTTATCGATTTACTTGAAGGATAGGCTTTGGTCGCGAGGAACTGGCGATAGATTCACCTAGTATATAAGACGTTTCAAAGTGATCCTTGTGATTGTACTGAATAAAGACCGTTTTGATTTGATTTGATTTGATACATAAATAAATATTGGCAGACATTGCACACAATGCTATCAATAAATAATATGAAATATAAATACGTATTTCTTGGAGTAAACATTTGAAATCCACACAAATTAAATTAAATGCAGAGAATAGAGAATGAACGCAATATAATCTAGCCCCAAACAAAGCGAAGAAATGAAGATGTTTATGGAGACAATCTGATGGCAAGAAAATATTTCAGAGTCAGTAGCTAAGTACAGATAGGATCAAAAGCTATAAAATTTCAGAATTTAGATCACTGGCCTGGTGGTAGCGGCCTTCTGGTCCTTTGTTCAAACCGATCGTGCACCAATGAGTTTTTTTGTTCAATAATTGATGTGCACAGTGCCAGTAGGTACTCTCAAGCGGTGAAGGAAAACATCGTAAAGCAAAACATTTGTTTTAAAACATTGTGTTGAGTGCTCGAAAGGAGCCTCTTTATGGCGCACTTAAAATCTTCGCACCGCACTGTTTCGAAAGAACAAGTGACACGAAAAGAAGAAGATAAAATCTCCAAAAATATTCTTCTAGATCTCCTTCCTTCACCACGAATTAGAATTAGACTACATTTCTAGGAAGAACGCTTTGAGCCCTCCATCCACCGACTTCCCACGTTCTATACATGTATTGTCTCTCTCACCATTATGCAAGAGAGGCGTCCTATAGGTATCTATGTTTAGTGTTTCGGCTTATGGCCACCATTAAAAAAAACATGCAAATAAAAAGAATTTGGCCAAATACATAAAAGCAACTTTAAAATAAAAATATGTTTATTGGCAATAATTAAATCAACAGTAAAGTTTTAGGCTCTGTCTCCTGGAATAGCGTTAGCTGTGGCTCAAGAAACAGTACTCTCCCGAAAGACAATTATAGTAGAATTGACAGTATAGTTCTAGCTTAAAAATGTCTTAAGTGAATGTTTAAAAACGTGTTGATAAGGCTTTTAGGCTCCACGCAAACTATTATTGCCGTCAGTGCGTAGCGGGAAAACCCCGTGCTAATCTAAGGAACGCTTAAGTACACTTTGTTTGTTCTGCTTTTAGTCGTTGAATAAACATATATGATGACTAGCGGCCTGTCCCAGCTTCGCATGGGTGGTCATACATTTTTTGAACATTTTAGGATAAACTTAGACCGTGGGTTCGAGCCTCGCGTCTACTTATTTCATACATTTGCACGCGCTTCTCCTTGAGTGAGTGGAATCGCAACCCGCGCGAGACCCGTGGACCCGTTAACATTTTTAATTTCGTCATATCTTTTGAATGGAATGTCCGATTCGAAAAATTTAAAAAGTAATCTATAGGTATTGAAACCGTCTTAATTATGAAATGATTTATTTGGATAAAGATTAACACCAAGGTACAAATAAAGACCCTTTTCTAGCGGAGGCATTTCAATTAATTTTTTATAATAAAAGAACACTTATTGTGACATAACTATAATAGTTAGACATATGCTGTCGCGACATTTTTTGTAGATGATGACGTGTTCTACAAAATCGTAGTACATTATTTTGTTCTAACTTCAATAGTTTTCGCAGCGCACGCGATGTAAGGTTTTATTTTTCCACCTTGGGTTACATTATTGAAGTTTTAGTAAGGATCCCTGATTTTTTTGAAAATATAATATAGCCTATGTTACTCAGGGATAATGTAGCATTCTAAAGGTGAAAGAATTTTTGAAATCGGACCAGTAGTTTTTGAGCCTATTCGTTACATACAAAAATACAAAAATACAAAAATACAAATGTTACCTCTTTATAATATTAGTGTAGATGTAGAAGTGTAGAAATAGATAATTAAAGACTCGTTTTGCCATTTTGATTATAATTTCAGGTTATGCGCGGTAACGACAACACGATTGTGGTAGGCCTATTTAAAAATAAAATAATAAAAAGAGATTTAATCCTAACTTAATACATAATCATATATGTTAATATTTAAAAAACAAAAAAAAGTGTTACCCTCCTTGGGCCTCCTCCAAGGGGAAATTTATTTATTTAAATAGTTTATCACTAGAAATTACAGTCACATTAAAGTTAACTTATACTATATGCCTCAAGTTGATGGACGCAGGGAAGTGCATCAAAGTCGAAGTCAAATGGTATTTATTCAATAAAATCACAAGGATCACTTTGAAACGTCTTAAAGCTAGTTGACTCTAGGTGCCAGTTCCACGCGACCAAAGGCAACAAACTTACGGCTTGGTTCCTACCGTAAGGAACGTTACTATCGTGCATGACCTACGAGGCAATGCTTGCTGATGGTTAACACTTAACATCACGTGGGTCATCTGCTTGTTCAATCAGCAAGCAGTACAAAAATAAATTGATTCGCTGAAATTTGAGTCATGAGTAAAACAATCAAGTCCTGGGGGGGTATTTTGATTTCCTCGGTATCGGATTCGTTACGGAAAGTCATTTTTTGAATTTGGAATACAATGGCTCCTGAAAAGCCTTGTCGGAACGCGATTTTGACATTTCAGACAAAGCTTTTGACAGTAGGAATCGAAAAGAAAACGAGTGACTTTCCGACAGCTATTGAGTGGCGGAAACCTTTCCGTGAAAGGGGAAAAAATGTGAATGTATGTAGGTAACTACTATTTACTAAGTATTGAATCGAGAGGATTCATCACCAAAAATAAATACTTATTGCTTAGATTGCTTTTCGGGGTTTTTTTTTTCTACAACTGGCTGATGGAACAAGCAGATGGCCCACCGGATGTTAAGTGGTAACCATCACCTATAACAAAGTAAATAGACTATAAATAATAATAACACACTGAAAAATAATAATTTCAAAAAACTCATTTAGTTTCTAACCCCATACTATTCATCATCGTTTTAGTTCACTTCTACCAAAAATATTGTTGGCGCGAATAAAAGAAATTCCCGCCAAAAATTGTGCGTGTTTACCTATACTTACTTAAATCACAAAGTCGAATTATAAAGCAATCAAAATTAAATAAAACTGTAGATGGTTCATAAATGGTAAACAAGTGACTGAAATGGTTAAAAATGCAATGTTTTTAATGTAAAATGCTAAACTATTTCATATTTCACCTAAGTATATTATTTCAAAACCGTACAGAAACATATCGCGTTTTCTATTATATTGAATTCGAAATTCAAAAATTGTATTCCGTAACGAATCCGATATCGAATGAATCAAAATACCCCCCTGAAATGCAAGCGGCTCTATTGTCGGCCGATTGAAGTCTAAAGTTTTGTGTAAAGTACATACCTACTTAGAAATATTTCACAAATAATCTTTGATTAAACAAATAAGGTCAATTACAGATTGTGCTATTGGGAATTGAATATTGTAGAAAAAAAACATTCATGATTTTATAATAAAATATTATAATAGAGGAAGGCCAAGCTTACATTTTTAAAAAGGTCCATTTACATTTATTTCATTTAATAATTAAAACAAGATTCAAAATGGTTCCCACACTAAAACACGGGATTTATGAACTAAATTATTAAAAAACGTGCGAAATGGCCAATTCATTACCGAGCCTAAAATAAAAGTCCAATTAGTTGGCTGATGAGTAGCTGTTTTTCCGCGGGTAGTTTCTAGGTAATAAAACTATGCGAACAGATGTGATACTACGTCCTCGGTTAACGAGCTTTGTGATGTAATAGAATTAAGATTATGATAACTGAATGTGGGGAGAGATGAGCGCTCAGTATTTTGCTTCTATACAAGGTGTTCCATAAGTTGTGTATATAAACTTCAGGGGGCTAAAGTACCCATCAATATGAACAACTTTTTTTAAGGAACCAACACTGTGAACGCGAAAAAAAAACAGGTGTTTCATACATTTTAGCCTGGTAGGTATTGAACTTTTGTATGAAACAGCTGTTTTTTTTTTCGCGTTCACAGTGTTGGTTCCTTAGAAAAAGTTGTTCATATTGATGGGTACTTTAGCCTCCTGAAGTTTATATACACAACTTATGGAACACCTTGTATATCTGTTTTTTTAATATTCCGTCGTCTATTTTTTCTGATCACTACCTTTTTTTAATTGATTCACTTCAAGGCGAGAGTGAATAGGTATTCACTCTCGCTGTTATGTTTTCAATAAAAGATTCTATTGAGCGAGTGGAAATATTTATATTTGTTAGAGTAAGATCTTTACACATGATACAGGTGATGTGGAACGTTATAGGTAGTACATATCCATAGACTAAACTTAGCATAAATAAGTAATCCATTACTAGCTCTATGGTTAATCGATACAGTGTGCAATCGACTCCAAACTACTTGCTACTATTAATTATTAGTACATGAAGGCTTAATTTTAACTTCAACACTCGCCTTGAAGAGACCCATCTGATCAAAGTCAAAGTCAAAGTCAAAAGGTATTTATTCAATAAAATCACAAGGATCACTTTGAAACGTCTTAAAGCTAGGTGACTCTAGGTGCCAGTTCCACGCGACCAAAGCCTAGAAGAACAGGCAACAAACTTACGGCTTGGTTCCTACCGTTCTTTTGTATGATCCTTTTACAATGTAATATAATATATTATTGAAGTTAAGTGAGGCGTAGGCATACAGAAAAAGTTAAACATAATCAAATTTATAAGACAGCACACGGTGAGATTGTTTGATCATCAGGTGAGATTGTAGCCAATTGTAAAAAGGTGTTATCTAACATTTAAATTGGCTGGTCATGCCGTTGCATGAACATATTTGATTAGACGCTGTTCAATAAACAATTAATAAAATCTGTAAAGGTATCACTTTTAATTTGGATTTTACAGTTCTTTGTCATTGTCCTCTCCTTTTATCTCCTTCCCCGTGTATACCTCTCTGCTGTCATAGTGCTGAATAAGGCTAGGCTTAGACAGACAGAGGTTAAAACAAGTTTCACTTCTATTCCTTATTATGTCTCAAAACTGTCCAAAAAACATTTTTATTTAAACTCCAGTCCACTGAATGAAATAAATAGATTGCTTAATTAAGCGATTCGGTACTACGACAGACATAACTGATGTGTCCTATCTAAAGCAAAAAAAAAATTTTTTATTCAAAGAAACGCCAGTGAAATATCTTTTCGCACCCTAGAGCCCGGTCTCCACCGTGAAAGGGTAATGAGAAATCTTTTGATTTCCACTGCAAAAGGAAAAGAGCTGAGCGAGTTTATTTCAACACTTTCTGCTCGCTCAGTCCTTTCCGCTCGACTATTTGTCGGTGTAAATACAAGTATGCAGTTTATTCTTGCGAGTTAAATGGAGTCCTTAATGGCTCCGCTCCGCTCGCGGTGGAGACCGGGCTTTAGATCTCGAAGAACAGAATCAGGGATAGTCAGAGACACTTCCAAACACTTTTTGCACAAACTAGAATTTCATACGTGTCAGGTTGCAAGCCTAACGCCGCTATAAAAACATTGAACTCAACTTCTATTTAAAATGGTTAAATAAAACGAAAATTTATATGCAACTGACCTACAGGTCGAAAGGTCAACGCTATCGTACTAATTGAACTAATTTTAAGCTCGTAACTGGATCAGCGAGACCTATCGGCTGCAAACTGGGAGTTTATTTTCGTAAATATTTTGCAATTCGGAAATCAAATTTAAATATTGTTTAATATATTTATTTTTGAGACGTCTCTGTGTCTTTTTATTCCAACTGTACTACAACCCACACAAACAATTTTCATACCTTCTATGTTTTCTTATTCTTGAAACTCCTATTTCAATTTTCCAAGAAGCGCTACAAGAGTGTAGGAGTGAGGAAGAAATTATTTTCATAATTTCTACCACGTGCTGAGCATTGGTGGTCTACCGAAGGCCAAACCATACAAGAAAGCGCCCGGACTCTTTTTGTATTAGGTATGTTATTACTCTATTAATTGTGTATTTAAGGCATCTATTTAATGTGGACCAGAAATGTTAATATCATAGTTATTTAAAATATCGTTAACATTAATATAACGATTTATACTCGTAAGACCAATTTTTAATATCTACATTTCACGCATCGCCAATTTGCCCCATATTTAAAAAAGCTTGCACTCACAGCAACTCACGAGCAACAAAGCAAATAGTGAACAAAACAAATCAGGAGGTACACAACAAAAACAAATTACATAAAGCACCTACCTATGAACGAATAAATGAAAAATACTTTATTGTACACCAAACTGAACGAAAAAACACTTAAAAATATAAAATGACGTAATTTTAATACAATGTGCATTCTTATCGCTGAAAGCAATCTCTCCCAACAACCTTTGGATGGAGAGGATTGTTAAAGTATGGAGAAATGGTCGCAGGTACCTATGTAAGAGTAGTAAAACTCTTTGTGTGTGGCTCGTCCCATTAATATAACGACCATTATTTCTTCCGCCAAGCAGAGTTGCTGTATTTCGGTTTAAAGGTTGGTTGCCGGTGAAATTACAGGCACATATCTGTATGCAAATTGATGGACGCAGGGCAGTTCATCATAGGGCACGTGTCTATCGTGCCTGACTTGTGAGGCAATGTTTTGTTGTGGTAATGGTTGGCAATGTTTCCAATAGCAAGTATAAAAAAAAGTAACGGGATGAAAGCCGTGAAGGTGGAACTCACCTGCTGCCAACACGCTGATCCCACCAGCTGGGATCCCAAGCCCCATGTTGAACTTCTGCCGTTCTTCTATGAAAGCCACACTGCCCATTACCATGGCCGATATGCCGCATACTATCTGTCAAAAATAAATAATAAAATACATTTAATTAACCCCCAAAATAAAACATAACTGAATGAAGTGGTTCGTTCTGTAGGCAGCTGACTTGGCTAAAATGCGACGTGCGGATTCGATCTGTAGGTTTTCGACAAGAGTAATTTTTATTTTATATTTAAACTTTAGAGAACAATTTCCTGTTAAGTGGGTGCACTGTGGTATTAAATACATGCAGCTGTACAAAAATAAGTAATAGTTGCTACAATAAGACCAGTATTGTCAAGTATCACGCTTTGTGCCAAAAAAGTGACTTTTGTCAACCATTACGTCCTTGGAGGAAATTTCGTTTGTCGCGCACTGGTCATATGTCGAATGCTGTAGTAGCGCATCTGCGCTATCTGCACCAATTAACATCAAGTGGGCCATCTGGCCCACTTGATGTTAATTGGTAACCATTACCTATTACAAAGCATTGCCTCGCAAGTCACGAACGATAGGAACGTGCCCTACGATACACTGCCCTGTGTCCATCAACTTGAGGCATACAGCTGTTAAGCCTCATGTGCCTGTAATTACACCGGCAACCACACTCACAACCGAAAAACAGCAACGCTGCTTGGTGGCACAAAAAGGCGTCTAATTATACAAAATTAAGAGGCGATGTCCTTCAGACAATTTAAATCATCAAGCTACACAAAGTTAAAGAAAAATTACACTAAAAGGAAAAAAAAAAAATTTCATTCATTCATTAAAAAATCGTGAAGCTGTTTTTTTCCGTCAGACAAATTCAAGTGACAATTAAAAGGTAGCTTTGCACATATTTTATGATAAGATCCAGACGAGAGTCAATAAACTTAAGCAGTCGAATCGATTGGACTGCTCGGACTTTATGTCCCAACCCGAATTGTAAAGTCGCCGTTCGTTTTTTGAAATACTTTTATGTTCGATCTAATCTTTGAGAACAAGGGACAATTGGGTGATAAAAATGAAATAAAACCCTTTGAAGTCGAAAGCTGGAATGTTCGCGAAGCCCAATTTGGTAGAGTGACGACTGCCAGGTGGCCGTGATTTCGGTAAGCTGGTTCTAACATCTTAAAGAAGTCTACTGCTGGACTTCCCCCTTCGCATTTATACATTAGTAAGTAGTAGTAGGTTCATAACCATATGAAAATTAATATTTCTTCCTGTATTTTTTTTTTTTATTCAACTAGCTTATGTAATAAGCAGGTGGCGCACCTGATTTTAAGTAGTAACCACCACCTATAACAAAGCATTACCTCGCAAGTCACGCACGATAAGAACTTGCCCTACGATGCACTGCCCTGCGTTCATCAACTTGAGGCATACAGATGTTAATCCTCATGTTCCTGTAATAACACCGGCAACCATACTCTTCAAACCGAAACACAGCAACGCTGCTTAGTTATTTATAAAATCTTTTCGTAAATGTATAGGTAATAATTTCCTAAATACGTTTTTAAATAAACAAAGCCAAGTAAATAATAAATAAATAAATATTGGTGGACATTCCACACAGCACTATCTCGCCCCAAACTAAGCCAAAGCGTGTGATATGGGAACCAGATAGCTGATATACTACTTACATACTTTTTTTTGTAAATATATAGTACTTATAATTTTATATAACACCCAGACAGAGAACAAACATCTATGTTCATCCACAAATGTTTGTTCTCGGTGGGGATCGAATCCACGGCCTACGGCGCAGAAGGCAGAGCTACTACCAACTGAGCTGTGAAGGCTGTCGTAAGTAGTTACCCTAAGCCCTTCATATTTTTATCGAAACTCCGATACCGCATTTAGACAATATTTATATTCGTTATGAACATGCTGATCCCAAAATTCCTATAATAGGGTCTTGGATCGAGAAAAAGATGATACCGTTCGGAACGACGGTATCATCTCGACGGAATTTCATTTAGCGTAGAGCTGGCGAAATGTTGACATGTCCATCGCTACGCATAAGTCAACTGACCACTAATATATCTAAATAACGCGTCATAATGGAACTGTCATTTTTTAACTGTATGAGGCTGTCATGTAAGTTAACAATTAACTTTTTAATTAGGTATTTATTATTCGACGCACATTACTATTTTGTGTCTCCATTTCCGTGTTGCTTTTTTTTATTTGTATTTTTACAAGTTTTTGAGTTGAAGAGTATAAATATTAACGTTGAAAAAAAAAATGAACATGTCTTTAACATTCGTTAGTTTGTGGTTCGAAGAGCTTACTATGAAGAATTTATGAATGACACCATATAATACAAGTTAACGATTATAGACACTAAATTTAAAGGGTGACAGCTCATTTTTCCCCACACGGTTCTACTTAGTAAGCCATTAAACGCAAACCATTTTGACCTTAAAGATCTGGGCAGTAACGATCATAATCCGAAACACATCAATGCACTAGTGCTACAATTTTTAAGAAACAAAGGAAGTTAAGAAGTATATTAAACAACTTTATGATCCCGTGGAAGTATCGTACTGTTATTATTATTTTATGAGATCATAAACTTGATACTGACCTAGTTTATCTACTTAAAATATAATATATAAGCAACACTATAAATAACCTAAAATATCTGTAGTTTATAAGATCATAAAATAATTCACAACATTGTAATATTACTTAGAATTCGTAATTTACTAGTAGTTTTTAGAGACTCAAGTATTATCTCAAATAAAGAATCTTTCGATCTTTGAATGTATCTAAGCGGTAGTCAGAGGCAAGTCTCATCAATTATTTGAACGCCAGAAATATCTTGTCTCATCAAATATTTGAAAACCAGGAATTTCTTGTCACGTCCTTAAATTAAAATCTGCATTATTCGATTAATACCCTTCCTCAAAAATATTGAAGCGTTAAAACAATTTGCATATACACTCCAAATTAAAATTCAGTTGAATTAAAATAAATTAATTCACTCATTTATGCTTATAATGTGGTTTGTTATGATAATTTAGTTTATTGACTTTACTTTTACAGCATACATATCAGATTCATTAATCAATCCTATCTGATACTGAAACCTACTGAAATTATTTTCTTAGTGCCTGCCGCCCGCGGCCTCACTCGTGCATCTTTTTTTATACAACTAGCCAATGGAACAAGCAAGAAAAATATTAATAAAGTCCTTCACGGTAGGCAACGCAACGACAACGCCCCTGGTGTTGTTGGTGTCTATGGGCGACGGTGACCACTTACCATCAGGTGGGCCGTAAGCCCGTTTGTCTATCATTTACATTTAAAAAAAAAGCAGATGGCCCAACTGATGTTAAGTGGTAACCACCACCTATAACAAAGCATTGCATTGTAAGTCACGCACGATAGGAACGTGCGCTACGATGCACTGCCATCAACTTGAGGCATACAGGTGTTAAGCCTCATGTGCCTGTAATTACACCGGCAACCACACTCATCTAACCGAAACACAGCAACGCTGCTTGGCGGCAGAAAATGGCGTGGTGGTAGTACTTCCCAGGCGAGCCCTTCACAAAGAGCTCTACTACTCTTAAAACAACATCTTTTTTACCATTCCCCCTCTTAAAAGCTTATTTTATTCACTGAAAACAGTGAATAAAAAGCTCTTCTAATAACTGTTTTGGTGTTTGAATTTAGAACACACCAATACATTCGTCCTCCATCTCAATGCTTTACAACCTCCTTGCGCAAAAAGACTCGATACAAATTCCTTGTGAAAAGAATACTCGACATACAAACTCCTTGGGCAAATAACTGCTCGAGATTTGATTGGTCGATATTAGAAAAAAAATAGTTTTGTGTTCTATTTTAATTAATTTGACATTCCTATTTTCTTCGTTAAATGTCTATTTTCGCTTAAATCTTTCTTTTTCTCGTAGTCATGGCATATATACGTATAGTATGCAACTCTTGAATAAAACGGAATCATATCCAGGGTCATGAATCACTCGCGTTGCTCAGGATTCTAACACTTGAATCACGAGCGTAGCAAGTGATCGTGTTCATTCAGTCGTTAGAATACTTCACTACTCGTGATTCATCTATGGGCCTCGCTTTAAATCCGTCCTCTATTCACTAATTGCATTATATACTATAAAAAGCTGTGTGTAAAATTGGGACGGCAAGCTTTACTCACCCGCTAATCCAATTGTCACTAAATGGGTTGTTTGAATATTCGTACGTTAAACGAAGCTTTGAAGTCAAGCTTTTACGAACAAAGGGTGTATTATATTATTCTGATTATGTTGAGCTATGAAGTGTTTTGTTTTGAAGTTTACTCATATTGCCTTCTTACTTTGTTAACATAAATATACTCAGATTTGTATGTTTAGGAAACTTAAAATAAAATTCAAAAAACTGCAATTTTTAAGAGCGGTAAGTTTATTTAAATTTTATTGCATGGCAGAATCGATTTTTAGGATTACAAATAGATAGTAAGTTAATTTGCAAACTACATACTAACAAAATCTATAAAAGCTCGTATCAATTATCATATGACCTTTATAAATTAAGTAAAGTAGTTAACGCTCCGGCTGTACTCACAGCATACTACGCCCATGCAACATCAATACTAAGGTATGGAGTTATCTTTTGGGGAAATTCTACGGATAATGTATTTAAATAAACTAAAGTTCATATGGATACGATTTTACTAATTTTTAACGATGCGTCATCATCATCATCATCTTTCATGCTGCTAAAGAAGTTCACTGCTGGACATAGGCCTCCCTTATAGATTTTCAGTAATAACGAATCTATAGCCCTATCATAATTTTCATTTAAAACAGGATATTTACCATGATTTGTGAGTTTGATTGTTTCCCGATGTTGAAACTCACGAACCATGGTAAATATCCCGTTTTAAATGAAAATTATGTTCATCACCATGATAGTTTCAAAAATTATATAGTCCTATCTATTCACCGACCTCCCGCGATTTGACAATATCATCGGTCCATCAGGTAGGATTATATTTTTGGATGGATCCTATTCACTGTTATATCACAACAGAAGTAAGTCTGAGTGAACTAACGAGAGAGCATACCTAGACTCCTCAGTCTAGGTATGCTTTATATTTTGTAACAAGTGAACTAAACCGAGTTGGCGTGTATTAGCAAGTTTATCTTGTTAGGACGTAACTTTGTAGCGCGGTACTGCGGTGACTGCTACCTCACTGTAACTTTGAATATATTCAGAGGAAGCCAGCTTAAAATACTCAACTGAATTTGAGGCATGTGAAATTGAATAGTGTAGGAAAACATTGTGAGGAACCTACAACACTTAGAAGATGTATCTAACATTAATCACTTACCTACTATCTGACTACCAACCTTATCTTTTAACTGCCTACTAGAAATTGTATTAAGACTCATTATAAGTGGACTGTAAGTCCTTCTGTGAGTTATATTCAATAATAATAAAGTTCTTCTTTAAACCGAACTGTGCTAGATATAGTGCCAAAAGTAGGACGTAGCTCTAACTACCTCCCTTAGACATTCTGAAAGAATCTTGGGTTTGGTACTTAGAGAGATCTGAGGGGATATCTACAGTGCCTGGGGATCAAAGGCGTCCTCTGCTTTGTCCTAGATTCGTGGCTGTTTGTATAACATTTAATGAGATACCATTTAATTTTACTAATATTTATAATAAAGGCATTGTTTTAACTGTAGTGCCGACGGAACATTTCACCATTGACAATAGGTAAACCGCGTCGTAACAAAGAGCTTCGTTTGAATGCTTCACAATTTTCCGACGGAATACAAACCAATACCTACCGAACTATGTAAATAAACAGAACTTTGACAATAGTAGTTTGATATTGTGTTTGCCAGTTCGCGTAGTTCACTGTTCGAGCAACAAGTTTGTATTGTACACGCGTGTTCAATTGTTTATTTGAAATACAATGTACACGCGTGTTCAATTGTTTATGTGAATAGGTTGTTGAGAATGAATTCAGAAATGCCACCATGAGTTTTTGCTTGCTGACGTCATGGCCGAACTGCAACCAATAAATAACATACTTAAAAAATGCGAGGGTCGAATTGCCCATATACCTACTTATACTACACATATAGTTCATCATCATGGGCAAGCTAACTCCATTAAAACACCCGTCTTAATACTTTTCGCTCGCACATTTTAAGTGCGGTGACGACATGTGTTGCAAAAGATTGATGAAGTTGTGGCCGAAGATTGGGAAAAGAAGTCCAGTAGCACGATGGGTCGACGACACTGACAGCGTCGTGGGCCGAGATGGATGAGGGTAGATCAAGATCGTTTAAAATGGAAAAAGCATTGAGAGGCCTATGCCCAGCAGTGGGCTAAGTCAGCCTGCGGATGATGATGATGATGATGATGAATACAATCATAGAAGATAGTTCTGAAAAATATCAAACATCAAAGTTTCGGTTTCATAGTTTCAGTGATTTTATATCTTCTAAATTGTTGAAATGTGCGAGCGAGAAGTTGTTTTACGGGTATCAGCCTCTTACCTGTAGAACTCGGAGCCTTAGCACCAAAGCCAATGGGTATGTTAGAGAGTGACGGAGGATAGTGGCATCTCTCTCCCCCGTCAGCGGAGCTGCCGACTCCTTTCGTCTGGAGAGCGATGTCTGGAAACAAAAATTATATATTTAATTACTTAACTAAATATTTTATATCCGTACCGTAATACAATTTTTTACAACTTTTTCATTTAAGTATTCACTTAAAAATACCTGTTAATCTTACAAAATATCAGAGTTATAAATTTGGTAGTTTTTGTTTTATATTTTTAAATGCTGAATGATAACCCATTTTTGTCATCATACAAGTTATAACAGCTCTTCTGTAAATTAAGAGATTTAAGAGGCAAAATAAAGATTCTTTTATTCTATGAAATCAATCCAATGAAATCTGTTAGGATTTTTTCCTTACTTTAGGATAACAAAGACATTAAATAATAAATAAATATAAATATTGGTGGACTTTCCACACAGCACTAACTAGCCACAAACTAATCCAAAGCTTGTAGTATAGGAACCAGAGGGATCGAACCCACGGCCTACAGCGCAGAAGGCAGAGCTACTACCAACTGAACTATGAAGGTTGTCAAAACATTAAATTGATTTAGGCGTGATATTGCTCAATTCTCAAAATTTATTTTTTAGTTTTTTGTCATTTTGTTTCTTAAATATCTTTAGCGATGT
This sequence comes from Chloroclysta siterata, assembly GCA_932294275.1. Classification (NCBI taxonomy): domain Eukaryota; kingdom Metazoa; phylum Arthropoda; class Insecta; order Lepidoptera; family Geometridae; genus Chloroclysta; species Chloroclysta siterata. The sequence continues at coordinate 10,443,630 of OW028595.1, forward strand.
AGCATAAATGTATTTGTATTGATTCTTCTTATTTCCTAATCAATATTCAAAAAAGCCGATAATTATACGATTTGAGGATACCCTAGCAATAATTCTAACCACAATTTTGAAGATAAATCAGTCTTTGCCGAAGTTTATCCCTCGGTTGGTCGTATTTGGGAGGATTAACTTGAGACGGATCGCTGTGACTTGCAGCGCGATGAACTTTCAGATTATGCTGATTGCATTATATTTTGAAGGCTGACAGGTCGTTTTTTTATATCATTTAAACTATCGTGCCTGGGAACTACAGTCACGAGCAAATTATTTTTATCGCGTGAACTTAATATTATAAACATAATACAACAATTTTTTATCAATAGTAGTAAAGCGGCGATGAGCTTGCTTCCTGTCACGGATGGAATACCAACTACTGTGTAATTGTGGGTATGAGCCAGATGTAATGTTTGGACGTACCTCTGACACCCCTACCCTAGACGTCCAGAAATAATCTGGAGTTCGTACTTGGAACTAAGCGATCTGCAGGGATATCTACCGTGCCTGAGGTCCAACCAAAGTCGTGAAGCTGATCCAGTTTTTTGCAGCGTTGCTGTGTTTCGGTTTGAAGAGTGTAATTACAGGCACATGATTCTTAATATCCTGTATACTTTAAGTCGATGGACGCAGGGCAGTGGATCGTAGGGCACGTTCCTATCGAGCGTGACTTACGAGGCAATACTTTGTTATAGGTACCTGTTCCATCAGGTTAAAATTAAATTAACATACGGAAATGTTTAGGGTCAAAAAGGGTCAAAAGGGTTGGGTTAGAAACGTAAACAGGTTCTTAAGAGAATGTTATTATTTTTCACTGAATATTTTCGTATACTTTATTTTTTATTTCAATAAATGAAAATTGGGTTAGACTGACACGGGATCGTAGTATGAGTAGATGGTTTAAACTATGGAAGGCATATACCCAGCAGTGGATTATATCGGGCTGTGGATGTTGATGATGATGATGAATCCTTCACTGTCTCAAGGCTGTTATCGCACTATTCTAAATAATTAAATAAATATTGGTAGACTTTCCACACATCACTATCTAGCCCCAAAGTAAACTAAGCTAGTAATATGGGAATCAGATAACTGATAATTACTTTAAATATTTTTTTTTGTAAATAAATACTTAATAATAGTGATAGCGAGCTGGTCTGACAATGGAGCCAAGATCTGTTAAACGGAACTGTATTTAACAAATAAGCCATTTGACCTTTGGTAAACTTGGTTAACAAGTAAGTAGGGTTTATTGTGTTCGGATTCAAGATTGGAGAGGACATCTCGAGATCTCAGTTCGGGGCAAACTACTTCTTCTTGTAGTGTCATTAGTTTCTTTCGAAACAGCGTGGTGGAAGAATTTTAAGTACGCCTCAAAGAAGCAACTTGACACAAATTTTAGAACTTTTTAAGTTCTACGACCTGCCTTTTTTTACTCACGATGTTTTCCTTCACCGTTTGAGGGTACTGGCACTGTGCATGTAAACTTTTGAACAGAGCTTTTCTCTTTGAACCCACGACCTTAGGGATCGGAAGGCGAGGCCACTGCCACCAGTGCTCTCAACCACTTGTAATATATTATTACCATTCTATTTGCCTTCTTTCTCGCCTCACCCCCATACACCCGTATGCGGTACCAGGTACAACAAGGAACCACTTAGTAATTGACGCATGCGTGTTACGTACCTTTAGGTATATTTAAATACGTATCAAAGCAACCGTGTTTTTGTTTATGTCTACATTGTTCATAACTCGAATAACATTTTGAAGAGTAACATTTTAATTAGTATCTGTTTGACTAACAAAATTTAAGCCAGTTATAACTTTAAGTTCACTAACATAAGTTTCTAAATCTGTGTTTTACTCGAGTTTAGGCTAGTGACGATAGTCTGATTTGTATTTATTTATTGTACATGCAAGACAGCCTCACAGGTCAGTTGGTAGTAGATCTGCTTCCTACGCAGTAGGCCGTAGGTTTGATCCCCACTGAGAATAAACATTTGTGTGATGAACATAGATGTTTGTTCTCTGACAAAAAAAGTATATAAGTATTGTCTCAGTTATCTGGTTCCCATATTACAAGCTTTGCTTAGTTTGGGTCGAGATAGTGCTGTGTGGGAAGTCCGCCAATATTTATTTAATAATTTATTCATGCTATTTAATATGAATGGTACAGTTTATTGAGTTAGTAGGTACAGACAGAGTAAGTTTGCAGACAAGTCAGGTTGGCAAGCTTGTGTTTTCAAGTGACGATGGACTAAAACGTCGTAGGAAACGTGCGGTTTATTATAGTGCTATCCGTAACTCGTCATTATCAGCCTAAAGAAGCCCACTGCTATACATAGGCCTAACACACATTCCCAGGAAGAACGTTTCGGAGCAATCTCCATCCACCGCCTTCCCGCGATTCTCACAATGCCTTCGGTTCATCGAGTCACTTGCTTCTTCATGTCTTCCAGTTTATGCCTCTTTTTTCACTAGTGGTTTTCAGTTCTTATAAGAACTAATGAGAACAAATATTTAAAATATTAACAGATCTATAGATCTGTACCTAATTGATTAGTTCTCTTCGGTGGATTAGGCTAAATAGTCTGAGAAGATAGGTTAAGGCAGGAAAATATTGTAATACATTGTAGTACTGATAGTGCGAGGAAGTTCTTTACTCTTTAGGACAGCCTTCACAGCTCAGTTGGTAGTAGCTCTGCCTTCTGTGCCGTAGGCCGTGGGTTCGATCCCCACCGAGAACAAATATTTGTGTGATGAACATAGATGTTTGTTCTCTGTCTGGGTGTTATATAATATTGTCAGTATATATTTACAAAAAAAAAAAGTATATAAGTAGTATATCAGCTATCTGGTTCACAAGCTTTGGCTTAGTTTGGGGCGAGATAGTGCTGTGTGGAATGTCCCCCAATATTTATTTATTTTATTTTATTTTATTTACTTTAGATGTATCTGAAACACCCTTAGACACTTGGTACTGAAATATTAGAGGGATATCTACCGTGCCTGGAGATCAGCGCCATAAGACAGTTTCTTTGCTTGGCTTCGTTTATAAAAATAAATAAAAAATCGTGTTCCGTACACAAGAAAAACTTTTCCAGTTAAAAGTTATTTAAGTTTATTTTTATATCTCCCGGTTTCATTGGGGTTCGTTTCGTTCGGGTATGTTGTTTTTACTGGCACTAGTTCTTAAAGTTTGGAATAATGTTGATTCGGAGAATGTTTATTTCTCATTATGAAGTTTCTTTTTGAGTCAGTAGGCCCGACAATAAAGAAAAATAGTAAGTTTGTTTCAATAAACTTTTTGCGAAACATATTTTTAACAAAACCCTTTAAAAACAGTTCTTTGTTTATAAAAATAGGGTATAACATATTCATAAGGACAAAATGAGTAGTTCTGATAGTGAAGACGAATCTAAAAAGCCAGTTGTTGAAGAAGTCAGAAGAAACAGTTCCTCAGAGTCGAGCGTTGAAGATGATGAGCCAGCTGGAGAGAAGATTGAAGGTGGGATGGTTGAAGTTGGTAAGTTAAGACGCAGACAATTGCCAAACAACTTTTCGCTTGCACATGCATTGTAACATTACAACACTTTAGAAGATTTAAAATTTATGAAGGTAGTTGGAAAAATTTGCAAACAGCAAAGCTTCGAAAATAGCAAACAGATTAGGAGAATACCATTAGACCATTTTGACCATAACAAGTTATCCTACCAAAACATTTGGTTACCTAAACTTTTTTACGCATCAACTTTAATGTTGTAGATCTTAAAACCTACGAATAAATCTTTTTATTTGTTCGTAGGGTAAAACACTTTTATGAACCTTTTCCCATCAGGGTTATAAACTATTTCGATTTAATACTCATTGTTTGTAAACGCTGAAAAACTCATTTGAGTATTCAAGCAACGTCAAAAATATCAGTTAGTTTCATGAATGTCAGTAAATTGATCAACAAACCCAATAGATTATGTCGGAATATCTGTAATAATTTATTTTCATTTTTGCAGTTGAAACTGTCCAAGCAAATATGGCTGCACAGCAACCAAAACCTCGCCGGAAGAAGTTCATCCCTAAATATGAAGTCGATGGAGTGTTTACAGTGGTCCTTGGCGAGGAAACCCAAATTAAGATTGAAACAGTGATAGGAACACATGTAAATGCACAGTACCCATGGAAATCAATCCCCAAGGCCAAAATAATGGAGACCATAGATATTGGCGGTGAGCTATCTGAATTTTTTCCATTAAAAGCTGCTATAGAAGCATACGATGACGAAGAGATTCTCCTAGGCTACATGGTTGATGAATCCAAGGATGTAGATGAGTTCTATGTCTGCTGCACAATAGAAGCTAGAGATCACTGCAGGCAACAGTCTGATAGGTTTATCCGAAGGCAAGAGAAGAAGTTAGAGAAAGCGGTGCAAAAGAAACCAAGACCATGGAAAAGTCTAGGAAGTGAGATGGAGATAAACGAACTGACGCCAATCAATACAAGGCCGTTGATGGAAATGGAGATATTAGCTAAATTTCCTACTGTTTACCAACCAAAGATGTTTAAGGTAAGAGATACTAATTCTAGTAGAGATGGTTATATTGAGCTGACGCCGCATAGACAGAAGTTTAACATCATCTTTAAACGAAGAGTAGACTGCGCTTCTCAGGCAGCTGCATCTAAATGTGAAAGAGCGGCACAAACAGAGTTAAGGTACCCACAAAATATGTGGACACAGTCGATTGCTGATGCTTTAGGCCAAGTTGATGATATAGAAGGAGGTGGTGATGCAGGTAAAGGTGCAGCAGCAGAAGGTGAGAAAGAAAGTTCCGATGAAGAAGATGACGACGTTGCCAAAGAACCGCCAGATGAGGTTGGCTTAATGGCTTACCGAGCTGCAATCAAACGCATGCGACGACCGTCTTACATCAAAATGATAAACAGTTTCATGACTGAGAAAAAAAATGACATGGATTCCATAATAGAACTCAATACAGTGATGGATATGTATTGCAATGATTACCCAAATTTGGCTGCACAAAAGACTGTAGATATTTATGATTCGATGACCTTTGATGAGTATGTCTGTTTCACTGATGTGAGGGCTAAAGGCAAGTATGTGTCAAGTGCAGTGTTTCACCCGATGTGGACGGGGATAGTAGCTATAAGCTATGCAGATGGTTCACCAGCTGTCATGAGGACATTAAGTAGTCGTCCTGATCCGATACAAAGAGCTGTATACGGCTTGAACCCAGTCATGATTTGGAGTCATATTGACAGCCTGATTCCTAAGTTATATTTGGAGTCACCCAGAGAAGTAAAGACGTTGTCGTTTTGTCCTTTTGACGAAAATATTCTAATAGGTGGATGTATTAATGGACAATTGGTGGTATGGGACTTAACAAACAAGTTGGAAAACGTTGAGAAAATGGAGGTTTTAAGTGAAACGAGAGAAAAATATCGCATTGCAATGAATGCGCACATGGGGTGGATGAAGACTGTCCAAGATAATGCTGTTGCTCAACCGACTGTTCTGAGTAACTTACTGACATGTCACTATGGCCCCGTCACTACTATTAAATGGTTGTCTCCAAACTTCGTAGTGACTTCCACGGGAAAAACGACCGTTATGAAAGACAATAAAAAATCACTAATGTTTTTCACCGGTTCCGAAGATGGCTTTATTTTAATTTGGAATTTGTCTGTTGAAAATGTTACGCTGTTTGAAGGTAAGAAGGTGAAAAGATCTAAAAGGGTGTTAAAACGGCCGTCCGGGTTACTGGTCGATGTCTCACCGCTCAAGGTTTTAGATCGGAATTTACAACCCATTTATAAAGTTATTTTAGGCGTCGCTGGTCAACCGCACACTTTAGCTCTTCAAAGTTTTGGAATAAGTCAACCTACTCTAAAATACATTTACACACCGAGAAATCCCGGCTCTGGACGAAAATATTTCACTTGCGAAATAATTCCCCAAGACGAAAGTGAAATTAATACAATACTGTACTGTGGCTCCCAACACGGTGAGATGAGACGAATCACCTGGGAAGGCCATGAGTTTAATACTGGGGAAGTTGTGAATTCAGAATATTGTGAAATAAAGTACAGCTGTTTTATCCATGACGGAATCGTAACTTGCACACAGAAAAATCCATTCATAAATCAAATAACATTAACCGTGGGCGGTAAAATATTTGCCATCTGGTCTGATAAATTGTTAAATCGACCACTCATTTGGAAAAAACGCCCCTACCGCCTGACTGACGCAAAGTGGTCGCTGTATAAACCAAGTATGCTGTTTATAGCTACGTCTGAGGGAGATCTTGAAACTTGGGATTTATTGTTAAGGAGCGATCAGCCAATATCTATACAGACCTTATCAGGAACAATGCTGACAGGAGTTAGCCTCCATACTTTACCCTTGGTTAAGAATATTATCGGCGTGAGCGATGTCAACGGCTCGTTTCGAATGTTTCTGGTTCCTCCTATTTTTATGATCGAAAATACTTCTTATATAGGACGCATGGAAAGCATGATTGTTAGAGAATTAAAAGTTATGGGGTCGTTCATTGCTTGGCAAGAAAATTGGATGAAAAATAATCCACAAATCTTATTAGAAATTAAACGGAAAGAAGGTGCACTTTTGGCAGAAAAAGAAGAAGAAAAGCGACGACTACGGGAAGAGGAAGACAAAAGACTGGAAGATCAAGCGGAAGCAAGACGCTTAGCCAAAATGAGAGTCATAGGTCCTGAAGAAAGGTGGCAACAAATAATCCAAAAGCTTATAGAAAGAACCATCGCTGTAAAGAAAAGAATAAACAGAGCAGAACTAATAGAGCATGAAAAACCTTTGCGTGAACTTGAGGCCCAACGTTTGGAGAAGGAAAGAAGAATGCTTGAAATCATGAAGAACCAGAAATCAATCTTCAATGATACCGTAGCTATTCTTTTTCCAGAAGCGATAAAAAAGCAGGAAAAAGTAAAAAAAAGTCTTCTAACGGATAATAAACATGCTCTGAAGAAGGAATATCTAGAGGATTATGGGTATTTGAAGCAAAACGCCTTCAGAACTGTAAAAGACAATCCGTACAAGGTACCTTTTTCTTGGGATGCTACTTTAGCAGAAGGAAAGGAAAGAAGGCAGGCTCTTAACGCTCATGAGGACTACATCAACATGCATAAGTCGAGGATTGATGAAGAGAGAAGGGAGCCAGCGCCACCTCCTCAAGTACAAGATAAAGAAGAAAGCATCTGAGGATATAGAGGAAACTTCAGACTATGATCTTGAATTATAGCTTGCCAGCATGTGTATCTGTTTTGAAGTAAGACGCATGAAGTAGGTTCATTTACTCTGCCACTCCTCATTTGGGTGGAATCGGGATTGAGTGAGTGAGAGAGATTAAATTAAATGCATAATAATGCCCTTACAATCCCTAGGCAAGGTACAATCTTTTAACCATGGTGCTCAAGTTTCTTGGGATGTTAAATGAGGAAATCGATGGCATGCCCAGAAATTATTGCTCACATTTTTTACCAGTAATTCACCAAAGATATACTGGATTTTTTGGTACTTTTCCTTGAATTTACACTCAGGATTATGTTAAAGTTAATTTGATCAATAAAAATGTTTTTAAGAATTCTTTGAGATTTTATTTCAAAACTGTTTGTAGGTAGGTACATGCGGCGGAACTAGTGAGACTTTTTTTCCAATAATTCTGTCAACAGAAGGTACTATTGAGAAATTTTATTTCCATTAGGTTTTTTGCCAGGTCGATACTAATTATTAGGTAATCCATAATCATCCATAAGCTTACCACATTGAGCTCTTCCATATCGTCACAATTGAATGGCGGTGCGCATAGTTTGCGCTTCATATGTATTGGCGTGGGGTGTTTCTGGCGGGAAATCTTGGAGCTGAACGAATACTCAGTGGAGTACCTGTTGACAAACATAATCCTTATTAAAAATTGTTGGTAGGGACAGAAAAGAAGAAAATTCTGTAATAGATAAATGATTTTCCATTGTGGACAGTAATACCATTAGGTATACATTTTTGTCACATTCCTTCATGTATATCTATGTTTATCACACAAATGTTTGTTCTCGGTGGGGATCGAACCCACGGCTTATAGCGCAGAAGGCGAAACTTCAACCAACTGAGCTATGAGGGCTGTCATAAATTATGGTTTATGAAGCTAAAAAGCAACGTAGAATACTTGTAAAACTTCCTTAAAACACTACATAAATCTGCTGGATCTTTTTGTTATTCAAAATTATAAAGAATAAAAATTTTCAGTTGAAGCTACGGTAAATAATTTCGGACTAACTAGAAATGCGAACAAACAGTAACAAAGTCCAGTTTTCCCTTTGTTAAAGTTTGTTTTAGGTAGCTCAACCAAATTTTATATTTGGAGTTTAAAAAAACTTGGAATTCAAATATTACATGAAATATAATGTTTCGACCGATAAAACTGAGTAAAAAAGAAGTTTTATAAAGAAAACTGCTATTTTCTTACTTCTTTACGGCACGGCAAGATACAAGATGTTTATTCGCATAAATTAGTGTTACACAAGTCTTTATTATATTAGAAGGTACACTTTAGACTCATTTACCCTTTCACAGTAAAGTTTGTATGAATAAATGCGTTTTCTTTCTTTTTTCCTTTCTTTCTTGTTTCTTTCTTCTTTCTTTTCAGGTATCGAAAAATATGCTTCGGGCGCTTAAACTACTTATTTTAACATTTGGAAGTTTTTTTAAATTCAATGAATACCCGCTAATCCCAAACTTTTGAGAATCACCTATTATTATATTAAAACATGGACAGTATTTTCAGACATAAGATTTTGGAAGCTGACTGTACAAAAACCGGAACAGAAGGTAGTGAATTCATAATGAGATATCAAGAAAGCCAATAAATTCAATTAGGCGTGCATAAAAGGCTAAAAAGTTTCTCACCCTTTCAACCTTTTTAAGCTCAGTGAATAGGATCTAAATTAATGTTTTATCCGCACCTTTATTACAAGCTTACAAAGAGTTTAGTATAAATTCCAGCTTATTAGTTTAGGACCACGGTTTACTTAATGGATTTTGATGACAGATATCAGGTGTCTTATGAGAAAAAGTTATTCTAGACATTAGAAAATGTTAATGCATTTTTTATTAGTTTTATAATCTTTTATAACCTTTTATGACCTGCATCTAAGGAATTTTATAATTTAAGAATTTTAATTTATCCCAAAAGTTACTATCCAAATCCGACATGAGTGCGTGTAGGTTAGGTAATAGGTAGTAAGTGTAGGTAAACACTATAGAACTAATAAAAAAAAAATAAGTAAGGTGACATCTCTCGTCGATTCAATTGAACGTAAATTCGATTCATTTTCTGACATTTTTGGAAGCAACATAGCTTTTTCATTTTATTTGTTTTTCTAGTGTTATTTTGAGTTGTGTTGTGTAATATCGGTGGTATTTTAACCAACATTACTTGAGGTCTTAGCACAAAGTGTAAACATTTGAAATGAAAGTGTAATATGTGATATCTTGATTTGACCGAAAATGTTTCCAATGTTTTGAAGAAAACCGCCACCATTTTCTTTAAAACAAAATGACGGCCGACTTGACTATGGACTGACTTGACTAAAAAGTATTCAATACAAATCACTTGACACTGGCAAGATTGTCTGTCGAATGACGGACAGGAGCCATAAATTGAGAGAAGAAGAAGAATGTAAATTCGGTTATCGAGCAGGCTTCTTGATATTAATATGGAGCCACGGTCGTAAAAGTACCGTTTATCATATCCCTGAATCTCACCCGGCTTATAATTGCCGGGTGAGGTTAGATTCCGATGGCGCAGGTGTTAACGCATCAAGGGGAATGTTGTGTGTTCAAATCCCATTCGGATAATAACTTTTGGGATCATATAAAAAATGTAAAATAATGTAATTACATTACTGGCTCATCTGGTGAATCTACCAGATATGAATGCAAAGGTAATTACTGAGTCTACCAAACGTGAATACAAATGTAATTATGGTATTCTAGCAGAGACAATGGGTTTGCAACATGTCACGTTTGGAATATCAACTACTGAAAATGTATACAAACCGACTGTTACTTAAAAATGATCAATAATTTTTTTTTTATGGTTTTATTTAAAAAAAATAAGTCTCATTAGATAAGTGTAGGTATGAGTAAAATCGATCAAAGTAGTTATGGTTAAAAGAAAACCGGCTTCAAATAAAAGTTGAAGAGAAAATTCGATGAATGCTCCATGGCGGTGTTTAAGTATTCACGAAAATGAGGTTGTGAATTCTTCGAGTGTGCGAATGCTGGGTTCGTATTTAATTATAATTTACCGAAACTCGAGTAGACAAAAGATAAGTGAATTCCCTCGCGCGTGTTCGGTGTTTTACAGCCATTTCTGAATTCTCCGGAAATTATCCGATGAGGTAATAACATGTTAGTATCTCTCGCGTTCTGTCATTTCATGGTACTGTAGTGCTATTCCATAAACAACAAAATCACGGGGAGTATCACCTAGAGGATCCACGCTCACTTCGATCACGAGTTTCGCCTCACTCACGTTGACAGTTTCATTGCCAAAACACTCACGCGGGTGATGGATGATTGTATAACAGAATGCCAATTGAAAATTAACTGCGGATTCTGGAACTACGGAATGTATTCTTTAATTTTTCTCAATAATTCTTTTCAATAATTATTTATTGAATTCAATAATTCTTTTCAATAATTTTCAATAATTCTCCTACAATTTGGCATTCTGTAATACATTATTTCACTAACGCCACCCGCGTGAGCGTTTTGACGAGCGGAATTGCCAACGCGAGAGAGGCTCGTGATCGAAGTGAGCGCGGATCCTGTAGGTGAAACTCTCCGTGATTTTGTTGTTTAGAGAATCGTCACCCAGATTTAGCAAACCGACAAACCGGATAATTTCCGGAGAATTCAGAAATTGCTAGCAAACATCAAACACAAAACATGGAGCAAGCATAAAGTTTCCCTATTTATTTTTATTTTTATGACGTGAAAAATCTGCGATTGGTTGAGCAGCATGAATTGGATGGGGTATACTTATCTATGAAATTTGACTGAAGGAAGATTATATCAAAAGTACTAACGGATCAGCATGAATTAAGAATATTGAACCTTTTTAGAATACTAGGTAGGTACTTGCTGATAGAACAAGCATATGGTCTACTTACCTGATGTTAGGTGGTAAACTTCACCTATAACAAAGTATTGCCTCGCAATTCACGCACCATATGAACGCGCCCTACGATTAACAGCCCTGCGTCTATCAATTTGAGGCATACAGATGTTAAGCCTCATGTGCCTGTAATTTCACCGGCAACCACACCTTTCAAACCGAAACACAGCAACGCTGCTTAGCGACAGATATAGGCATGGTGGTAGTTCTTCCTCGATCGAGCCCTTCACAAAGAGCAAGCCCATTCAACTTGCTAATTCTGCAAGTCGGAGTCGAGCTTATTGTTATTTTGGTCGACTTTTTTCACACAACACTATCTAGCCCCAAACTAAGCCAAAGCTATGTCGGTTACTTTGATCCTTCTACGGATTTCCTCATGGAACGGATTTTACGGATTCTATCACGTAGTGAAACTTCCAACATAAAATCATATATCATAACATCATAATATTTATAAGTTTGTGGCTCGTCCGGGGAAGTACTACCACCACGCCATTTTCTGCCGCCAAGCAGCGTTGCTGTGTTTCGGTTAGAAGAGTGTGGTTGCCGGTGTAATAACAGGCACATGAGGCTTAACATCTGTATGCCTCAAGTTGATGGACGCAGGGCAGTGCATCGTAGGGCACGTTCCTATTGAGCGTGACTTACGAGACAATGTTTTGTTATAGGTTACCACTTAACATCTGGTGGGCCATCTGCTTGTCCTATCAGCTAACTGTATAAAAAAAATTATACATCATAACATCTAAAATAAGTAATAACAACTTACTATTCCATATCCCATATCCCCGACCAGCGACCCTTATATGATAAACATTTAAAAATAAGAATACGCAATTTCAGACAGCCGAGGTACGGTCGACTGGCCTTTCGCGATCCATTCATGGAACCCTAACTCAAATGCTTTATGAAAAATTCTTAACTGCTTATGGAAGGAGGGAGCGACAGCGGTCACTTTGAACCGACTTAAACTGAAAACTAAATAAGCTTCACTACTTTGATCGCCAGGCCGGAAGATATCCCCACAGATCGCAAGGATTTGAAACTATGTGATAGCAGCCCTACCTTCCAATCGTAAAGTCGTGCGATCAAAACTGGTTGTGCACCAATGAGATTACCTATTCAAAAATGTATGTGCACAGTACCATTAGGTACTCCCAAACGGTGAAGGAAATCATCGTGACGATATCGTAGAACCTAAAACGTCATAAAACATGTGTCAAGTGAAATGAAACTTGAAATCCAGCATTTTTAAAGTATTTATTCGTGTGAATAAATATATTTAATTTCACCACACTGTTTCGAAAGAACTAGTGACACTAAAAGAAGAGTTACTTACTCTGTTATAAAAATGCTCATAGTTACCATTTAACATCAGGTGGGCCAATATACTAGTACCATCTACAAATAGTAATAAAAAAGTCAACTTCTTTAATCAAATCTACTAACACGATCCTGAAAACAAAACGTGCCTTTCAGCCGTCAAGCAGCGCTGCTGTGTTTCGGTTTGGAGGGTGTGGGTGTCGGTGAAATAACAGGCACATTAGGCTTAACACCTGTATACTTCAAGTTAATGGACGTAGGGCAGTTTCTCGTGAAGACGTTCCTCATCATCATCGGCCTTTTCCATCTATAAAAGATGATTTAAGCAGCGTCTGTTATCGAGGTGCGGCACTTACGAAAATGGCTGGTAAGGCCGATACGGGAGCGACAGCTACGACCGCATATTTGGCAGACAAATTGCGTATGTGGTGACGTTGGAGGAACAGCGGCGCGTTGGTGACGTAGTTCGCGCTTTTGAGCTAGCAAGTCAAACCAGGTGTTGTCGTGAACGATCACTCCTTCAGTTAATGCTTTCCTCCATAGGTCACGGTCGTTTGATGCTTTTTCCCAGTTTTTCAGGTCAATGGCAAAAGAGACCATGTCACGCTTTGCACTGTCTTTAAATCTCAACATAGGGCGCCCGACTGGTCTCCTTGCGTGTGCGATTTCACCAAGGAGAGTTTTTCTCGGCAAACGAGAAGGCTCCATTCTTTGCACGTGCCCTAGCCACCGCAGTCGCCTTTGTTTCAATACGGCAACAATGCTAGGCAGCTGTGCAATACTAAGCACCTTCTCGTTTGTAACTCGATCCTTCCACGAGATGTCTAGGATGCGCCGAAGACAACGCATGTGAAAGTTGTTTAATCTCCGTTCCTGTTTGGCATACGATGTCCAAGTTTCAGCTCCATACAAGAGTATGCTCAAGATACACGTTTGGTATACGATCATCTTGGTTTTTATTGACAGGTGTTTGTTGTACCATACTCTTGCGCCGAGCTTCCCGAACATAGTAGATGCCTTGCCGATACGTATGTTAATCTCCGCATCAAGCGAGAGATTATTCGACACAGTTGACCCAAGGTAGCAGAAATTATTGACAACTTCCAATGGTGAATCATTTAACAAAATAGTTGGGCTTTGATTTACACTTTGCGCCATTATGACAGTCTTCTTTGCATTAATGGACATGGAGAATAACTTACACGCCTTATTGAATCTATCTACCATTATCTGAAGTTCATCTGGGGATGAAGCAACAAAAGCCGCGTCATCAGCAAACAGTAAGCTATCTACAAATGTATCCTGGCGGTGTTTTCTGGATTTCAAAAGAGAGATGTTAAAAAGCTTACCGTCCTTCCTGGTGTGAAGATGTATGCCTTGTGTACAATCACCAAAAGCAACTTTCAGAAGAATTGTGAAATATATGCCAAACAGCGTGGGCGCTAAAACGCAGCCTTGCCTAACGCCTCTACGCATGTTAAAAGGTTCCGACGTGTTTCCGTTGTAAACAACAGAACCATTCATGTCAAGGTGGAATAGCCTGATTAGATTTAAGAGCTTTGGTGGACATCCAATTTTTTCCACTTAAGGCGCTGACAACGGTCGGGCTACTTCTCGCTCACTAATTTCTACATTTTTTAACCATTGGTGTTATGAAAAATTATCAAACAAGTTTCAGAGTAAATATAACAGAGGTTCGTAAAATTATTATTAAAAAAGCTTTTCGTACTAATATTTATTTGGCTAAATAGTTTTGTATCGAAAGTATATTTTTTTATGCGACTTGCCAATTTTATTCGTATTTCAATTTTGCGCTCGCATTGGACATATTTTTTGTCTGTTAGGGTTAAAAACGTGTAAAAAAATATAAGCTGCAAATGCATTTTACTCTTAAAAAGCTGTTTATGTTTTTTAAGAGTAAAATGCATTTGCAGCTTATATTTTTAGTAGAGCTCTTTGTGAAGGGCTCGTCCGGGGAAGTACTACCACCACGCCTTTTTCTGCCGCCAAGCAGCGTTTTTGTGTTTCGGTTTGAAGAGTGTGGTTGCCGGTGTAATTACAGGCACATGAGGTTTAACATCTGTATGCCTCAAGTTGATGGACGCAGGACAGTGCATCGTAGGGCACGTTCCTATCGTGCGTGACTAACGAGGCAATGCTTTGTTATAGGTGATGGTAACCACTTAACATCAGGTGGGTCATCTGCTTGTTCCGTCAGCTAGTAGTATAAAAAAAAAAAAAAAAAGCTTGTGCCCGCGACTTTGTCTGCGCAGGATAAGTCACACAATATCTTTGTAAATTGTAGCCTATGTGTTATTCTGATGTTTATGCTATATTATTGTAAAGTTTCATTAAAATCCATTCAGTAGTTTTTACGTGAAAGAGTAACAAACATCCATCCATCCATCCATACTTACTAACTTTTGGCTTAATAATATAAGCAGGATAACTGCAATACAAAAACTACTTACAACTAATAGTAATTACGAATACTTTTATTACTTCGAAATGCAGCAACATTCAATTTGAAAGTAGAAAGATCCCAGATTTATTTTTAAAACATTAGAAGACTAATGCTAAACTAATGCTCTCCAACATCCTAAGAATAAGTAATGTCGAACTGAATAAAGCATAAAGTATATTCAAACGTAAACCCTATTTACAAGAGGATAAAGCTTCAAAGAAAGGGTGCTTTATTGTTTTATTTTTCATTCTAAAGATGGGTAAATAAGTGAATGTTTTTTGAGGAAGGCGTAGAATGAGAATATTATCTTGGTATCGGAAGTGTTCATTCATGTGGTCGCTTGTTACTTCTTCTTCTTTTCTTCGTTTATGGCACCTGTCCGTCATTCGACAGACAATTTTGCCAGTGTCAAGTGATATAGATAAAATCTCGATAAAATACTCTATAGTCAAGTCGGCCGTCATTTGTTTAGAAGAAAATGGTGGCGGTTTTCTTCAAAACATTCGAAACATTTTCGGTCAAATCAGGACATCACATAATAAACTTTCATTCCAAATCCTTACACTTTGTGGTAAGACCTCAAGTAATGTTGGTTAAAATACCACCGAAATTACACAATACTGCTCAAAATAACACTAGAAAAACAATTAAAATGAAAAAGCTATTTTGTCTACCAAAATTTCAGAAAACGAATGATTGTTACATCTTCTTCTTTGCTCCATTTATGGCACCTGTCCGTTATTCGACAGACAATCTTGCCAGTGTCAAGTGATATGGTTTAAATACTTTTTAGTCAAGTCAGTTTCTTAATAAAGTCGAACGTTATTTGTTTTGAAAAAAAAAGGTGGCTGATTTCTTCAAAACTTCAAATCAAGATATCACATTATATAATTTAAATTGTTAGTTTTTTATAATTTTTCGCTCATTTATGGCTCCTGTCCGTCATTTTGACAGACAACCTTGCCAGTGTCAAGTGAAATAATTAAAAAGTTTTAATCAAGTCAATCACATTACGTCGTGTCAGGCTGTCATGTTATAAATAAAATGGAGGCGTATTCTTCAAAACCTACGAAAAACATTTTCGTTCAAATCATCATTACAATCAACTGCATCCAGCATCGTTGCTGGCCGAAGGTCGTTAAGCTCAGATGTTTTAAGAATTAACATTGTTGCCGTCCACATGTTTTAATACTCTTTTTCTTTGAGTCAATACTTTAGTCTTAAAAAGGAAATTTAAGTTCGTAAATCTCTCAAATGCAGATCGTCCTTTGACTAAACTTCGTCTATAAGCTTTCTGTTAACTTTGATACCATGAATACTTACAGTGTATATTATTTGTGGTAAGTTCTGCTAAAACTTTTGTGTAACTTTGCATCGACTTGCGCAGAGTCAAATTTACAAAATGTCGGTAGAATGTCAGTAACTTTGCATCAAATTCTGCTGTGTCGAATCTACACAACGCCAACGTCTGTAGAATGAGACTTATTCATTTTCTCTGACATTCTATAGCGTCTCTACATATGTTCATTGTCGCTTTCATGTCAACAAAACGAGATGGAAACTGACTGAGCGGTACTTTTAGCTAATGGAGCCCTCAGCGATCAATATGAATAGGACAATAAAGGTATAAAAATCTCACGACTATAATCCTGCAGCAGGGGTAAGAAGGGTGACAATGCACTATACTCGCGAGACGTCAGTGCAGATTTGATTCCTTTTGTTCTTTGTGAATGGCTCGTACCACCGATTTCTTTCGCCAAGCAGCGTTGTTGTGTTTCGGTTCGTAAGGTGTGGTTGCCAGTGAAACTATAGGCACATGAGGGTTAAAAATTGTATGCCTCAAGATGATGAACGCATGGTACTACGTGATTTGCGAGGAAATGCTTTGTTATTGGTGATGGTGACGTCTTGACATTAGTTGGGCCACTGCCTGTTCCGTCAGCAAGTAGTATAATTATGCAAATAATTTATTTTTATCTTTAAAGTGTTTGATCACAGTAAAGTTTTATAGAAGTGCTTTGACGTTCCTTAAAATACGAATCCTTATTATTTTGTGAGTAGTGACCAAATCGCCGTCAAAGCTACTTATAGTCTCACTCAGTGGAATTGCACTCTGAAATTCTGTAAAACCGTTTTGGAACTCGTCTAGATAACTTTTGAAACTTTTGAAATGTAACTTAATGCTGTGCAAGTTAAGGCGAAGACTTCTGCTATTGTACCTCTCGCTGGCTTTACTAGTTTTCGTACTTGTGCAAACTAGTTAAACGCTGCTTGCAGAAAAAGGCATGGTGGTAGTACTTTCCCGGACGAGTCCTTTACAAATAGCTCTAAAAAGTAGAATTGTTGAATTCACTAAATTCTCAGTATTTTTTACAAAAGCAAAGTGTTAATATGGGTCCTACACACTTTTTTGTTGATTCTACCAAACTTAAATTTGTTTATAATTTACAAAACTGGTGCTGTATTAATAACCCATTACAATTGTAATAATGGTGGACTGACGACAATGTTAGGATCGCGGGAAGTCGATGGATGGAGAAGGCTCGGAATCGTTCTTCCTGGAAATGTATAGGGGAGGCCTATGTCCAGCAGTGGACTTCTTGTGCTGATGATGATGATGATGATGATCTTTTTTTAACGTTTTTCATTCTTCATGCGTGGTTACTGGCAAGGGACTTTGAACACTATCTAAATATGATCAGTCAAACAAACGAAAATATATTGAATTGCTAAGCGATGCCGAATTGAATAGAGCGCTTGTTTTTCGATGTAGGCAAAAAACAAGTACTTTCTATTCAAACCTTCGCTGGCAGTAAACTCTTGTGAAAGAAAAGACCTCAGCGCCAATTGCTTACCCCGGAGGCTTGGCAAACAATCGGGATCCAATGATTATGTTGAATTATCGATTTACTCGATCCAACGCTTGAGCGCTTTCATTGGACGAAAGATTGTGGTGCACTGGATGCTATGCTTTGGAAGATGTGTCATTGCTTTGACAGCCTTCACAGCTCAGTTGGTAGTAGCTCTGCCTTCTGTGCCGTAGGCCGTGGGTTCGATCCCCACCGAACAAACAAACATTTGTTTGATGAACTTTGATGTTTGTTCTCTGTCTTTGTGTTATATAATATATATTATAAGTATTAAAAAAAAGGATTAATATAATATGTTTTATATCAGCTATTTGGTTCCCATATTACAAGCTTTGGCTTAGTTTGGGGCTAGATAGTGCTGTGTGGAATGTCCAGCAATATTTATTTATATCTGAAGCTGTGTCGTTGCCTCACAAATAACCGAAGTGATTTAAACCCGAAAATAAAGTAAATAAAATGTACAAACGGATACGTATCAGATTATACACTATTCGCTTTTATATCTCTCTAGTAAGCATTATTACTCTTTGGCTTGCTATGAGGAACTTGCCATTATCGTTCAAAATTATCATTTAAGTTATAAAACGCATTTGAGACTAACCATTTTCTGAAATGATTTTTGAGTATATTCCTTGAAGAGGTTTGATTTTTACGGGTAACATTTTATTAAAAAACAAAGGCAAAGGTTTCATAGTTCACGTTTGCAAAGCTCGACAAATTGCTATAGTAATTACCTTTACCGTTCGACGTTTCTCATCAGTGCCAGTTTTTAGAAGCATACGTACGGTGTAATTACCAACCACTAAATTGGCTCGTGTAAAAAGGAAATTTAAGATTCAGGTACAACGCTGTAAATGCTGTTTGCTTAGGATTTTAATAAAACGTTAGATAATATTGGTTTAAAAGTAATAAATTTGCTTGATTTCTATCTATCATATAAAAATATTCATTAAATTTTTTGCTAATAATTACTTATAATATTGTTCTCGATTATAATTATAGATATAATTTTTCTAGAGATTATTTTATTTTTAGAAATTAATCGATAATAATTGATAATAATGAAGTTACGAACCATGACATTTGTGTAGCGGCACCATTTGCGTATCAAGGCAAAGGTCGGAGTTCGAAGCCCACTCGGTTCATAATGCTTAGTATATCATCAAAATCGGTGATTTTCTTATGTGTAGGGAAAAACTATAAACATTTTTAAAAAGTTATTGTCGTTTAATAGTGATTATTTACCATTAACCAATAACTACAATCACTACACAGTGATTAGGTTTTTTTATGTCTCAAAATGTAATTACATTTTTTTCTTATACAACTAGCTGATGCAGATGGACAAAGCAGATGGCCCACCTGATGTTAAATGGTAACCATCACCTATAACAAAGCATTGCCTCGTAAGTCACGCACGATAGGAACGTGCCCTACGATGCACAGCCCTGCGTCCATCAACTTGAGGTATACAGATGTTAAGCCTCATTTGCCTGTCATTACACCGGTAACCACACTCTTCAAACCGAACACTTGGCGGCAGAAAAAGGCGTAATGGTAGTACTTCCCCGGACGAGCCTTTCACAAAGAGGTCTGCTACTCTTAAAACCAAATTTAAAATACATGAAAGCTATGTTTTCAAATAAATAGCGTTGCAAAAAAATCTATGTATTCAGTTCAAATTGATATGGGCTCATTTTGTACATAGGAAATGTCATGATGACACTAATTGATTCCTACCCAAAGCTCTTATTACTAATTTAATTTCATAAAAGGAAATTTTTGGAGCATACCCGAGCATATACTTGTCAAATACACTCACTTTGATCACATGTTTCAAATTGAAAGGGTATGTGTATCATGATTTCAAATGTGTTTCTGTCATCTTGTGTTTGTGTTTTGGGAAATTTATTTTGAAGAGGCTTGATGTATCTACTTTTGTTTTAATAAATGATATTAACCTATGTATCAATTTTACGACCGGCTTATGTACTTCAAATAGCTTGTCTTTGTGTCATATATTTTTTTATATAAGGATATTAAGTGGTGCCCATCACCTAACAAAGCATTGTCTCGTAAGTCACGCACGATAGGAACGTGCCCTACGATGTTCTGCCCTGTGTCTTTACATGTATTATAATGATAATGATCGTCATAAAAGGCCCTAATAAAACATTTTAGAATGAATTGTGGATCATATCACGATTTCATAAATATCATTGCTTTTTTACAAATCAACTGAAATAATTTATCAGTACATAAATATATTCAAGTAAAACTAACGCTACGGATTCTAGCATAGCATAAGGTATAGCACAAGCTTAGCTTGAAGTTATTCATCGCGACCATGGGTTCGAGTCTTATTCAAATTTATTTGTCCCGCAGGTACCCATCTCACAATGCTCATGCAAGAAGTTTAAGATGTTGTATTACACTTTAAATGGTTTCTTATACAGATGAGTTATTGCTGCGATATTATTACAATAAGTCACGTTTTCTCATTTGAGAGTGTTATGTTGACCTAAACGTTATGCTGATAATGATGACTTTGACAGGCTCAACAGAAACAGTGGGTAGGAAAATCAATTGTGTGATGAACATAGATGTTTGTTCTCTGTCTGGGTGTTATATAATATTATAAGTATGTATTTACAAAAAAAAAGTATAACATACATACATACATAAAATCACGCCTGTTTCCCATAGGGGTAGGCAGAGATCACGGATTTCCACTTGCTACGGTCCTTACATACCTCTTTCGCTTCATTCACTCTCATAACATTCTTCATACATTCTCGGCGGTTTAGGGTACTCTTGACCTGGCCCTTCTCTAGAACGTCTGCTATCTGATCGAGATACGTTCACCTAGGTCTTCCCCTATATAACCTAATAAAAAAGTATTATTATGTTTTATGTATTATATCATCTATCTGGTTCCCATATTAAAAGCTTTGGCTTAGTTTGGGGCTAGATAGTGCTATGTGGATAGTCCATCAATATATATTTATTTATTTCATTTATATGTTTCTGATTTCTGATTTCTTGACACTGGCAAAATTGTCTATCGAACCTGACAGACAGGTGCCATAAACGAAGAGAAGAAGAATTTAAAATCGAATAAAAACACTCTACTCTTATAAATTTAACCGAATCACGAAGGTAAACGAACAAAGCAATCAGAACAATTAAAACTTTTCCTAAAACTCAAACTTGGAACTTTCCAAAAGTATTGGCGAAGAATAGAAGCCCACCGTTATTGAGTTCTCAGATAAACTTTTGCAAATTGTTTGAATCACTTCCAAAATGGTAATGTTTTTGAATCGAGGCTTTGGTAAGAACAGTGACTGAACTAGGTCGGTGAGAAAAAATACGCGAGCAAAGGTAATTTGCGATATAATACCCGCTATTTAATCCTTTTCTATCGTAACCTACTTCTTATCATATCCTATTGAATATATAAATGCGAAATGATGTTTGGATGTATATAGGCACAGATAAGAGAATACATATAGGTAGAGGTAGAGTTTGTGGTATAGGTTTTAATATTGGTGGACTTTCCACACAGCACTATCTAGCCCACTAAGCTAAAGCTTGTAATATGGGAACTAGATAGCTGATATAATACATATATACTTTTTTTTTAAATACATACTCATAATTTATAATAACACCCAGACAGAGAACAAACATCTATGTACACAAATGTTTGTTCTCGGTGGGGTTCTAACCCACGGCCTACGGCGCAGAAGGCAGAGCTACTACCAACTGAGCTGTGAAGGCTGTTTGTTTATAGAGTTTTAATCACGCCCTAATCACTTAACCGATCTGGATCAAACTTAGAAGAAATATAGTTCGGGACCAGGATCAGCATATACGAGTATAGGCTACTTTTTGTCCCGAAAAAATACTGAGCTTTCCCATTTTTTAAGGCTATGATTTTTGAGACTTAACATCTGTACGCCTCAAGTTGATGGACGGGCACGTTCGTATCGTGCGTGACTGCGAGGCAATGTTTTGTTATAGGTGATGGTTACGACTTAACACCAGGTGGGCCATCTGCTTGTTCTATCAGCAAATTGTATTAAAAAGATTTTTTAATCACAAAATATACTGGTGGTCTAGTGGTAGCGGCCTCGCCATCCGATCCTAAGGTCGTGGGTTCGAAACCAGTCGTGCATCAATGTGTTTTTCTGTTCAAAAATGTATGTGCACAATGCCAGTACTCTCAAACGGTGAAGGAAAACATCGTGAGGAAACCGGCATGTCGTAGAACCTAACAAGTTCTTTAACAGTGTCAAGTGCTCGAAAGGAGCCTCTTAAGGCGCACTTAAAATCCTTTCACCACACTGTTTCGAAAGAAACTAGTGAAACGACAAGAGATCACAAAATATTTTTGTAAAAAGTAGTGGCATATTTTTTTTGTATTATTAATTTTTGCAGCATCCCGGCCCCCACGCAATGAAGTCAGACGATAAATTACATCAAACAAAAACACACGACTTCCTAACCTAATCGGACTACCTCTACGTAGCTTTTAGAATAAAAAGCGTTCCCCTTCGTTTAACCTAACAAGATCCCGAGACGTAGAGCCACATCAATCTAAGTAAGGGTCTGAAGGACCATCAGTCCAACCAATAAAGGCTGAACTTTACTTTAACCTGAATACTTGAGACCGTATTCTGGAAGGTTCAGCTTTGATTTTACGAGTAATCTGAAAGTTGGTCGATCTGTCTCGATTTGGATGAGAGACACATGTCATGCTTTGGTGATGGTTACCACTTAACATCAGGTGAGCCGTGCTTGTTTGGTTCATCAGAAAGCAGTAGAGCTTTTTGTGAAGGGGCTCGTCTGGGGAAGTACTACCTTCTTCTTCTTCTTGTCGTGTCACTAGTTTATTTCGAAACAGTGTGGTGAAAGGAATTAAGTGCGCCTCAAGAGGCTCCTTTCGAGCACTTGACAGATGTTAAAGAACTTTTTAGGTTCTACGACATGCCGGTTTTCTCACGATGTTTTCCTTCACCGTTTGAGAGTACTGGCATTGTGCACATAAATTTTTGAACAGAAAAACTCATTGGTGCACCACCGGTTTTGAACCCACGACCTTAGGATTGGAAAGCGGGGCCGCTACCACTAGACCACCAGTGCTTTATTATTATTGAATATAACTCAGAAGTACTACCACAATGCCTATTTCTGCCACCAATATGTATAACAAAAACACAACGTCATACACGTCAAGGAGAAGTAGAATGTTTAAAACGTAGATAACCGTCAAATAACATTGAAGATATTAAACATCAAAAACAATAATAGCAGAATTATAAAAGTTTCGGGGAGTAACAAAAACGTAAACAAAAAGTTTAGCATAAATAGATCTTTGATCCAAATCGTCAAAAATCCTCAAAATATCCGATTGAGAAGTTATTTGACGGTTGTCAGCCTCCATATCCAATTCTATAGATGCTTTCATGATAATTATGCATATCTGAACCGCAACCGACTAATGACCCTTGCGGTCTGAACAAATCAATACTCTCCACGCTATTAGCATAGCTCTTGCTATGTGGCTTATCAACTATATATAGTAGTAGTATAGCAGTAGGTATAATATATAATTCAAAACATGTATAAACATAGATAAAACAAGTTGTAACAATGATCATGCATATTAAAAACGGTAGGAACCAAGCCGTAAGTTTGTTGCCTGTTCTTCTAGGCTTGGTTGCGTGGAACTGGCACCTAGAGTTACCTAGCTTTAAGACGTTTCAAAGTGATACTTGTGATTTTATAAAATACTAGCGGCCTGTCCCAGCTTCGCATGGGTGGTCATAAATTTTTTGAACATTTTAGGATAAACTTAGACCGTGGGTTCAAGCCTCGCGTCTACTTATTTCATACATTTGCACGCCAGAGAGTGAAATCGCACCCCGAGCGCGACCCGTGGACCCGTTAACGTTTTTAATTTCGTCATATCTTTTGAATGAAATGTCCGATTTGAAAAATTTAAGAAGTAATCTATAGGTATTGAAACCGTCTTAATTATGAAAAGATTTATTTGGATAAGGATTAATACCAAGGTACAAATAAAAACCCTTTTCTAGCGGCGGCATTTTAATTAATTTTTTGTAATAAAAAAACACTTATTGTGACATAACTATAATAGTTAGACATATGCTGTCGCGACATTTTTTGTAGATGATGACGTGTTCTACAAAATCGTAGTACATTATTTTGTTCTATCATCAATAGTTTTCGCAGCGCACGCGATGTAAGGTTTTTGGTTTCCACCTTGGGTTACATTATTGGAGTTTTAGTAAGGATCCCTGATTTTTTTGAAAATATAATATAGCCTATGTTACTCAGGGATAATGTAGCATTCTAATGGTGATAGAATTTTTGAAATCGGACCAGTAGTTTTTGAGCCTATTCGTTACATACAAAAATACAAAAATACAAAAATACAAAAATACAAAGCTTTCCTCTTTATAATATTAGTGTAGAAATACCTTTTGACTTTGACTTTGAACGTGGCTCTTAAACAAAGGCAATTACTAACATTAGTTAAGTACAGTCAACGAAGCAAAAGTAGCTGATTGAAAACTTATTTTTTATACTACTCTCTGATGGAACAAGCATGGTTACCACTGAACATCAGGTGGGCAGATGGCCCATCAATGATCAATGTATTTTATTACAATATTGAAGCTCCAGTGTGGTGCCAATCGAATTTAGTGAGGCGTAGGCATAACAGAATAAGGTAAAGGTAATCAAATTCATAAAACAGCACTCGCTACGCTTCAAACTAATCATACCTAATGCATACATACAATCTATTAAAGTAGAGAAACACACACAATAGTACAGACATTGCAGATATGTTAGCTGCCGATGGGCAGAGCGACCGGGACATCGGGCCACGCACTTTTACCATTAATATAGCTATCTAAAGTATAGTAATCGTTCAATTAGCTGATGGTGTAAATGAGCCGATAATGGCTGTACCCTTTGGTAATATGACACTTTTACCCGTTTCTATGAAGGTCTGTTCATTTACGTGGGAAATTATTAGAAAGCAGGTATACTATAGTATATATTTGGTGGTAAAGGTTGGAAGACAATCACGTGGTATATAGGTAAATATGTAGTAAGAATGTCGAATGTCGGAGAACCTAAAAAGTTCTAAAACATGTATCAAGTGCTCGAAGGGAGCCTCTAGTAACACGCGAAAAGAAGAGTAAAATAATCAAATAATTTATTGCACTTTAAAAACTAACAAAATTAATCCTAATAGTCTTCCAAAAGTACCGACTGACTGAGACTGAGAATAAACATAAATGTTTGGTATCTGTCCGGGTGTTACATTATATTACTAGCGACCCGCCCCGGCTTCGCACGGTTATTGTGGGTTATCCCTAAGAGATTATGCTTGTATTATGCATATAAACCATCCTCTTGAATCACTCTTCTATAAAAAAAAAACCGCATCAAAATCCGTTGCGTAGTTTTAAAGATTTAAGCATACATAGGGATATAGTGACAGAGAAAGCGACTTTGTTTTATACTATGTAGTGATAAGGATGTATTTACAAAAAATAAAATAATTGATATTTCAGCTTTCTGGTTCCCATAGCACAAGCTAACAAGCTTAGTTTGGGTATATATAGTGTTGTGTGGAATTTCCACCAATATTTATTATCTGACGATCTGCGAAATGTAGCCGGCAAGCACTGGATAAGAGGAGCTAAAGAAAGCTCAGTGGCACGTCTAGGGAGAGACCTAAAAATACTAAATGTATTACGTACAATACTACGTACCATAGGTTGATGATGATTTCATCATCATGATGATTTATTATCATTTATTTTTCAGATTTCGTTACTTTGGATTCTATTACGTAGTACGATTATAAGACAGCCTTCACAGCTCAGTTGGTAGTAGCTCCTTCTGCACCGTAGGCCGTGGGTTCGATCCCCACCGAGAACAAACATTTGTGTGGTGAACATAGATGATTGTTCTCTGTCTGGGTGTTATATAATATAATATGATATATTTACAAAAAAAAAGAAATATATATGTATTATATCAGCTATCTGGTTCCCATATTACAAGCTTTGGCTTAGTTTGGGGCCACTTTCCACACAGCACTATTTATGCTGTGTGGAAAGTCCTCCAATATAAATACAATATAATGTAGTTAAACCCAACATAGTTTCGCACAACCCGTACGGCTTTCAGCTTTGTGAGACCAATGGGATTAGCGGGTCTAATATGATCCGAAACGACAAACAGTCGACAACAGCTTTGAAACGGGTTGCACTCTCACAAGTAGTGCTATTCCGCAAACAGCATCCACCCGAGTGTTTTAATTAAGTATAAAATTATAATTCATTTATTTGTTTGTAAACATAGGTTATTATTACATAAAAGTAGATGGTAATCGTGGATGGACCTCTGCGGCATACAAACATTAAAGTTATGACCCTACAAGTACTCTTTAACAAGCAGATGGCCCACCTGATGTTACGTGGTAACCATCACCTATAACAAAGCATTGACTTGTAAGTCACGCACGATAGGAACGTGCCCTACGATGCATCCCATAAACTTGAGGCATACAGATGTTAAGCCTCATGTGTCTGTAATTACACTGGCAACCACACTCTTCAAACCGAAACACAGCAACGCTGCTTGGCGGCATAAAAAGGCGTGGTGGTAGTACTTACCCGGACGAGTCCTTCACAAAGAGCTCTACTACTCTTAGGGGTCGCAGGAGCTGATCGAGTCTTGCTCCCCTGCATCCCCATCATCATCATCGGGGATGCTAGAACATTGCTGCCACCAACCCAAAGTCCTGCTCCGCTACTTTAAGGAGCTGGGCTGGCTGGGGTGCGGTTAGCAGGGGGATAATGCACAATACACCCCACTGCGGGACGTCCGTGCAGATCTCATTCCCCCACCATGAATTAGAATCAGATCACTAACGTAAAATTCATTCCTGATAGTAATATCCATCACTAGCTCTACCCACGTTATTGTTTCGGCGAGTGGAAATGCCAACGTGAGTGAGCGCAGATCCACTAGGGGAACTCCCCGTTATTTTGTTGCTTAGAGAATCGATACCCTGTACTGTAAAGACTGGAGCGAGCAGTTTAATTAGGTCGCTTTAGGTTACCCATTTTGTAGGTCGAAGCGATCCAGTGGTCATGTAGTGAACTCGGTGCATTAGCTTTCCGTTTGTTGTTTTATGCAAAACATTTAAACCAAATTAAACCTACTATAATTTCTGTGTTTAAAAAGTGTAACAGCTCGAGTCAGTGCCAACATCGACACAAACCTTACTAGGTTTCACGATGTTGTAAATTTTTTTTTTTTTTTTTTTTTACATTTGATAGGTAAAACGTTTGACCGCTATCTCACCTGATGTTAAGTGACGATGCGGTCTACGATGTGACACGCTTACCTAGAAGATACCTATTCACTCGTCTCTTGAAATCGTCCAAATTATAGGCATTCGGAAAAACGGACGCCGGTAAGGAATTCCACTCTTTGGCTGTTCGCATTATAAAAGTAGAAGCAAAGCGCTTTGTGCGGGCAGTAGGTATGTCAACCATGAATGGATGTCTCGCTTCCGTACGTCTGGTGGTCCGATGGTAGAACGGGCATGGGGGAACCAAGTTGTGGAGTTCCATCGCACACTCTCCGAAATGTATCCTGTAAAATACCGATAAACAGGCAACTTTGCGGCGATGTTCAAGAGTCAGGAGCTTAGACTCGAACAACGTGTCACCTATGAGCCTTTTGGCTCGTCTCTCAATAGTCTCCAAGGCCTCAAGCTGGTATTTAGCAGAGCCATCCCAAAGATGAGAACAGTACTCCATACACGACCGGACTTGCGCTTGGTATAGATAAAGGAGCTGTCCCGGTGTGAAGTACTGTCTCACCTTCGATAGTATGCCTAGCTTCTTCGCAGCTGTCTTGGCCTTGGATTCTATGAACGAGCCAAAATTCAGTTTGCTGGTTAACGTAAACCCTAGAAGCTCGAGCTGGTCTGATATCGGTATCGATACATTTCGGAAAGTTGGAGTTAGGTGGATTTGACTCCTCTTAGCGGAGAAAAGACACGCCTGAGTTTTCGTAGCATTGAACTTGACTAGATTGATGTCACCCCAATCAGCAACTGCTTTTAAAGTCAAGCTCAAGCGCTCAACCATGGCCTCTCTGTAAGATTGGATCTGAGATCCACTACAACGTGTGGATGTGTGTGTGTGTGGATTAATACTGTATATTGATTTAGTTACCTATCTAGTTTATGGAAATAAAAATAATTAGGTACCTATCTAGTTTATGGATATTACTGAAAGTCATGGTATAAATTCAACGACAGATAAATAAAGGATCACTTTGAAACGTCTTAAAAATACGTGAACCACGGCGCAGTTCTTTGTAACCAGTACCCCAAGTATGAGTTGTGTTTACCATATTTGGTTTTGGTTCATTGCGGGTTTTGTATGAAGACGCGATAGAGATACCGATACGGAACTTTGTGTTCTACTACTAATTTTCATCATACTTGCAACATAAAGTTCCGTATCGGTATCTCTATCGCGTCTTCATACAAAACCCGCAAGGAAAACGGAATGAGAACGAACAATCAAATATGGTACAGTTCTTTCTTTAAAACGAAGCTACTAAAAGAAACTAACTTATTTTCAGGCAAAATAAACTTATGACGTAAACTGATATTCACGTAAGGAAATGATTCATAGTTAATAAGTTTTAAAACTGTAAAACGTATGTACTTACATCATGAAATCATGATTTAGGGTTGGAGAAATAAGACCGATTGTAATTCCCAGGCACGGTAGACATCTCTCAATAGTAGGTACTTTGATTTATTCTGAGCTAGTACCAAGAGCAGGTACTAGCTCAGAATAACCTACCCAAGTAGTTTTGAGAAGGTACAAGCACGTCACAAGGGTAGTCAGAGGTACAAAACATAACGTTTTTCAATATTAGTTCATATGTGACAGGTTGCAAGCCCATCGCCGCTTTAGGTCATAACACAGCCACATAAATGTCATAGTAAGCCTGTAGAAGTTTAACCAAATTGTATTAGAACTAAGTTTAAATCAAAGTTACGGTTTAATTGGGTTGTTCCTTTAACTAATGTTATCGAATCATAGAAGTTGGTGGCGTAATTGCCCGAACACTTCTAAATGCCGGTTGTAGTGTTTCGGTTTGAAGGGTGTGGTTGCTGGGAAAATTACAGGCACATGAGGCTTAATCTGTATGCCTCAAGTTGATAGGCGCAGGGCAGTGTATCGTAGGCATGTTCATATCGTGCGTGACTTACGAGCCAATGCTTTGTTTTAGGTGATGGTTACTACTTAACATCAGGTGTTTGTTCCATCAGAAAGTAGTATAAAAAATGTTGTCCAACAAAAATATTTCTGCCTTCTTCTTTTATTTGTGGCTAATATGTTTGCCATGGAGGTAGTATATACTGGAGGGAGCCATAAGACTTACATCCTTTTACAACTGTGTATCAAACAGTGATCATCTATCTTTGTTCTTCCCATGTAGCCTAGCTACGAGTAAAAGAAAAGAAGATGTAACTTCACTCACTCCATCTCACTCACTCACTGTCTGAGTAAATCATGTCCGTCAGTTGATGCAATGTTTTGATCTTGTTTTGACGTTCTAGAAAAACTCGGTAGCAACATTGCGATGTAGCGAAAGAAATTATGAAAATATTTAAAGAATTATTATTGTCTAGGCAAAATATATTTGAAAAGGTGAAAGTATGTCTTGTGAAGCTGTGTTTTGTGTATCAAAAACAACAAAAGGAGGAGTTAAAGACCCGGAATTGTCATTTGATACGTAATATTCTTTTTCTATTTTCATGCTAAAAAAATACGTTTTTTCTCCCATAAAGACTGTAGGAATTACATTTTATTAGTACTAGTCATATTTTCCTATGTGAAAATGATGTAAACCCATTAATTATTGCAAAATAAAAATTGTTGTTTTAGTCATCTGTTCTAGTGATGTACTTCCACCGACCAATTTAGCTTTATCGATAATATTTTATTTTCCGATTTTGATATGAAACATCTAATGCGCCGGGTCAGATCGGCTGTTCTGTTGTAGTTTCAATTTTTACACCTTATAGGCGTCTCGCGACGGGTCAATTTTTGTTAAATTTTACATTATTTTTTAAGGTTCTTATAAATGCCCAGAATGAAGACGGGAGTGGATAAAAGCTGTTAGGCGTGAAAACTGATAGACTACAAAATTTTCTTATGCATGGACGAAATGGCCATAAGAAGTTGTATCGAGTGGGATGGACATCGCTCTCACGGTTAGGTCAATGTGGGACACATTATTGAGTGTTTCAGTGTCTATAATGGTTTTGGGCTTTCGCAATAAAAGTCAGCAACCAGTTAAAATTAAAAAGTTGAATTCCAATTAAAACGCCTTTTTCATCAATTTCTTATTCTATCGATAGGTTAGTCAATGTTGTCCCTTCTCTAGTCACTCACGCGAATACATACAAACTAACAAAAAACGGCCACGCCAAAAACCCGAAACACTACGTCTATATGATACTTAGTCTAAGATTTCTGCCTTTACTAAACTTGTCAAAAATAATGACGGAAATATTTGTATCTGACAAACTCTGAGCAGGTTCCTCACTGCTTTGAATATGATAATAATATTAATATTAGTCACTATTTATCTTTATTAGGTTTATTCATGTTCCTGCCCCATTCCCGGTAAATTTATGGGATAAAAAATAGCCTATATGCTAAATTCGGTTACGAACTATAATTTGTTTTATTTTTTATCTTGATCGGTATAGAGATTGAACCATAAACATCCATACATCCAAAGATCGTAACTTTCGCATTTATGATAGTAGGATTTATTATTTTTGGTTGGGAGGTTTTAGGGATACCTTTGCACAACAGTCGGTCGATATGGGTAAAAAAAAAGCTATTTGCGATAAATATAATTTGTTTTACTTTTATGTTGCACCTCTAATATAAAATATTGGTCGACTTTCCACACAGCACTATCAAGCCCCAAACTAAGCCAAAGCTTGTAACATGGGAACCAGATAGCTGATATAATAATTTTTTACTTTTTTTTGTAAATACATACTTATAATATACAATAACACCCAGACAGAGAACAAAACATCTATGTTCATCACACAAATGTTTGTTCTCGGTGGGGATCGAACCCACGGCCTACGGCACAGAAGGCAGAGCTACTACCAACTGTGCTGTGGGGGCTGTCTTAAAATAAAGACATACCATAATATGTACCCTTTTTCTGAACTAGAAACAATTTATCCTAACTGGTTTTCGAGAAAGCCTGTGATAAGTAGTCATGAGCAAGTTTAGATAAATCCAAAAAGTGTGTATTCCATTTGCAGCAATACATCATTGAATGTCGCAAGCGGCACTTTCGAAGATGGATTGTAAAACACATTACCTGCCTACGTGATGAAACTACGATGATATTTCTCCCTTACATACAGAGAGTGACAAGAAATTCGATAGGCCACCCTATTGGAGCTCTTCTACAGCGTAAAAACTAGTAACGCTATTAAATAGGTAAGTGAACTTATAGCTGTTATTATTTTGTTTAGTATTATTCTGCCTTTTCTGCCGCCAAGCAGCGTTGGTTTGTTTTGGTTGGAAGAGTGTGGTTGCCGGTGAAATTACAGGCACATGTGGCTTAATATTTGTATGCCTCAAGTTGATGGATCGCAGTGCATCGTAGGGTACGTTCCTATCGTCGTGACTTACGAGGCAATGCTTTGTTATAGGTGATGGCTACCACTTAGCATAAGGACCATCAGCTTGTTTCCATTAGCAAGTTGTTTAAGAAAACTTCTGACTTTGACTGTCGCATCAGTTTTTATATAATTGACACACGGATATTTTCCTCAGAGTCGAATTTCAAACAGACATTTAGAAAAACCAATGAGTTCGCTCAATAAAACATCTCCCTCGGATCTTAGAAAGTTTCAAATGCCGGTAGTTTCGGCAGCGGCCGCTTCGCTGATGCTTCTGAGTCGAATTGCCCATTAAATTATTTTATTGCCGGCACTTAAAGTTACTTTTCCACTATTTACAGTAGTTACTGGGAGACTTTGCGTATGGTCTCTTCCAACCAATGGAGCAACGACATTAGTACATACGCGAACGAAATGTCAGATCCCACTCGGATAATAACTTTTGGATTATTATTACATCCTTTACAGCTCAGTTGGTAGTAGCTCTGCCTCCTGCGCCGTTGGCCGTGGGTTCGATCCCCACCGCGAACAAACATTTGTGTGATGAACATTGATGTTTGTTTTCTGTCTGGGTGTTATATAATATAGGTAAGAACTATAAAACTAAGAAAACATAAAATTAAACTTCCACCAAGAAACAAATGTTTCAATAACTGAACCCGCACCTCCAGTGACGCAGTAGGTATTTGAACTATAAATCTTAGGGCACGTCCGCGATGGACATGTTCACTTTGAAACGTCTTAAAGCTAGGTGAATTTAGGTGCGACCAAAGCCTAGAAGAACAGGCAAAAAACTTACGGCAAGGTTCCTACCGTTCTATTGTATGATTCTTGTTACAATGTAATATAATGTACACTTAAAATTTTCTAATAGGAAGCCCAGTGGCACCCTCTGGAAGTTTATTATAAAAGCGTATACCGTTCCCCATAAGCGAGCCATTTAACCTTTGTAGCCGAAATTTAGGAGAGATTTTGAGAACCGCTCAACATCAAGAAAGCCACAGTTGCACCACTCTTAAAAATCCAAACATATTTAATTTTGTATACTTCTGCAGACAGTATCGTTACAGTAGTATTATTTTTATCTTGTACCTTAGTTCCAAATAAATTTTACTTTAAAATAAAGGCACTTATCCAATGAAAAGATAAAGATCACTTTCGAAAAATAAATTACCATTGCATTAGCATATTGATTACATTTGTGTTTGTTACGTATTTAATCAAGTGAAACGGATGGCACCATGCTTCCTCAGCAACACAGAACATCTTGTTAATTCATGGAAATGAGATAAAGTACCCTAATACCTAGATTTTGCCAAATGTCGAAGGTATAATATTACAATACAAACAATACAAATTCATTTATTTACCAAATAATCTTACCTAAGCGATTATACATCGGTTACCATTGGTCCCCGCACTAGGACAAGCCTGTGTTGCGGGAGGAATATATTACTACTATTACTATGAAAGGAAATCTATATCTCATTCGATGTAATTTGAATAGTTCAGGGAACTTTTGACTTGATAAAAAGACAGGATATTGTCACTTTTTAAAACTGGTGCTCTGCTCTGATCCACAAACATATGACCTGATGTTATGAGGTAATCATCACCTATAACAGACCATTGCCTCGTAAGTCACGCACGATAGGAACGTACCCTACGACGCACTGCCCGGCGTCCATCATTTTGAGGCATAAAGATGCTAAGGCTCATGTGCCTGAAATTTCACCGGCAACCACACTCTTAAACCGATACACAGCAACGCTGCTTGGCGGCCGACAAAGGCGTGGTAGTACTTCCCCGTCGAACCCTTCACAAAGAGCTCTACTACTCTTCAAACTTAAAGTAGTCGACTGGCCTGGGAAAATGGTCAATGCGTGCGGAACTGACTTAGTCACGAGATTTCTCATAATAAATAAATAAATCATTTGTTTGCTTCAATGGTGTAGGTACATAAAGATGACAAAATATAAAATCGGTAGCACTCTTTCCTCATAGCTGGGATGCAAATTGTAGGTGTGGGCGTACTTTATATACAAACAACTGTAAAATTCACAATACATAAACATATTCACAACACATTCACAAACAATAGTAATCAAATGTCAAATCAAAATAATTAACAGTATGTTATTATTATATGTCAAAATATATGAATCCATGTCAAATTACCCCCTATTAAATAAAATTCATCATCGTCAAAATATGTTATGTCAATGAATTGCAGTAAATAGGAAATCTTTTAAATTATAATAGCCCTTACTAAGTAGCCAAAGTCTTAGTTCTTTGGTGAACATGGTGTCCCTTTCCGTTACAAGAATAGATGCTTAAGAAGAGTAAGCAAAATACATTCGAGTTTCTCTGAGATAGACAATAAAACTAAACGGGGCTCGTTAGTCAGGAAATTGAGATTAAATGAGATTGTCTTTGAAACTGCGAGTAAGTGAGAATTGGAATCTTGAGCCCTTATCTCGAAAATTGAAGTTGAGTTTATATCATTGTACAATCCAATGGAGACATGGAGACAATAAAACGGTAATGGTTTTTTCGTTCGCTTTTGAATGTTGTTAAGCTATCATCAACGTCAGCCTGAAGAAGTCTGGTGATGGACATAGGCCTTCCCCTGTATGATTTTATTCTACTTGCTGATGAAATAAGCATATGGCCCACCGGATGTTAAGTAGTAACCATCACGTATAACCAAGCATTGCCTCGCGTTTCACGATGCACTGCCCTGCGTCCATCAACTAGAAGCATAAAGATGCTAAACCTTATGTGCTTCTAACACACCCTTTAAACCGAAACAAAGTAACGCCGCTTTCTGGCAGAATTAGGCAGAAGAAGACTATAGCGTTAGAAACGAATGCTAATGTATTTTTTTCAACGAGGGATAATAAAACTACCTGGTTTGGTAATACCTGGTCGAAAGATCCTGATTGTAAGAGATCCGTATTTAATGTAGCTATTATAGTTACTATAAGATCCTTTGGACCAACTTGACTTGATTCTGAGTAAATGTATTTGAACCAATTTTAAAGGTTCAAAAATTACATTAAGCTCATGTCTTCTTTTTATACTGCTTTCTGATTGAACAGGTGAATGGCCCACCTGATGTTAAGTGGTAACCATTAACAATGCCTTGCATGGTAATGCTGGCAGGGCTCGATATGTGCCCTACCAGCGATGCCCTGCGTCCATCAACTTGACGCATACCGATGTTAAGTATAACAAAATATTTTTTTACCTGAAAGCAAAAATCTTGACGTACAAACGACGTACGCACGTGTCAATATATTTGCACTACCAAGGAATACGCCCCCAAATCACTTAATTTCTATTACTCATGTTTGGTGAAAGGCCCTCTCTGAAGTAAAAGAAATCTTGTAACGAGAAATACCTTTGAAAAGAATATTTCAATCACCAATACTCGAGAATGTCCTTATATAAATTATTTGATAAATTCTCAATCACGAAATATCTCCATCTTGCCCGCATTTCGAGGCATGTTCGTCATCCTTTGTATGTCACGGATCATCAGCTAAACCAGCAGATCAAGATTATATCATCATATTATATTTATTTAATATGTAGCAATTTAAATATTTATAATTTAGATAGCCTTCACAGCTCAGTTGGTAGTAGCTCTGCCTTCTGCGCCGTAGGCCGTGGGTTCGATCCCAACAAACATTTGTGTGATGAATATAGACGTTTTTTCTCTGTCTGGGTGTTATATAATATTATAAGTATGTATTTACAAAATAAAGTATAAAGGTATGTATTATAACAGTTATCTGGTTACCATATTACAAGCTTTGGCTTACTTACAGTGGTGTGTGGATAGTCCACCAATATTTATTTATTTATATCATTTTGTGTATTTTAGAAAATAGCTCCTTAACATCCATGTTTACGTACTTCGGTTTTTTCAAAATTACACCAATGTTAACTGGAAAAGAATGCTCTCTAGCATTAAAATCGCCTATGTACTATTATACATTTTGTTCTGTGCAATAAAGAATTTTCTATCTGTCTCTCTATGTGAGTATTATAGCAAAAATGGAAATAAAAACTCTTCAAACATATATGGTGTAATTACACGCACGAGGCTTAACATTTGTATGCCTCAAGTTGATGGACGCAGTTGGTGCATCGTAGGGCATGTTTCTATAGTGCGTGACTTACGAGGTAATGCTTTGTTATAGGGGATAGTTACCACTTAACATCAGGTGGGCCATCTGCTTCTTCCACCAGCTAGTGGTATAAAAAAATAAAATAAAATAAGAACGCTTTAGAAAATGTTTATCGAACTGAATATCTTTTCATCCCTATACTCTAAAATAACTTCAAAGGGTTTTGATAGGTACCTCGTAGATAGAACCACGTTATCTAAAAGGATGTCAACTGGTTTTGGATATCACAGTCGTGAATTAATTATCGTCACGAATTTCTACGAACTCTAAACAAGATTTTAGTCCAATGTGATCAAAGATAAATAAACAATTGCGTACAGGAAAGTGTCGTTCTATAATATAATCAACTTTAAAAATACATTCTTAATTCAAAACTGGAGTGGAGCACCACAGCGCTGGATCGCACATAGTGGAGGGAACAGGGGGGGGGGGCTTTGCCCAGCAGTGGGACATAAATGTCTTTTAATAATAATATTAATACAAAACTACTTACCGAATTCGTGTCAAATTTGAAAGCACCAATCACAAAACTTTTCAAACAACACGATTCTTATTTCAAATCTACATAAAAACTTGTGATAAAACTTAAACTTTTTATTTCTTTTATATTTCGCTTCTAAATTCAAAAAGTTTTTATTCAACCAAGCTTAGCGTGACAATAGCCAATGGAAACCCGGCAAGCGCTCGCGAGCGTGTGGATTGCTACGAAGCTTTTGCACGACTGATGCTACGGAGCTACGAAAGTGCTACGATGGAGTCACATCTTGTTATAAAAATCTATCACTTGAAATCATCGAGATGGTTCGATGGATCGAGATAAATATATCGAAATGTATGTTTATTTATTATTACTAAAAAAGTTTAGGTACGGAAACATATAAAACAATTTTTGTGGTTGGAATATTTGTTGGATGAAAATTATATTTTTGCTGAGTTTTTTTTTTTTTTCCTAAATTAACAAAGATTTGCTCTGAGTTATCTAATATTTCTTTTTGTAGTTTTTTTGACGTTTGTCTGGGTTTTAATATTAAATTTTACTGCTATGGAATCCTAATAGTTTCGGCTTCATCTGAACCATGGAGGTACTATATACTGGAGGGAGCGATAAGACTTACATCCTTTTACAACTGTGTATCAAACAGTGATCATCTATCTTTGTTCTTCCCATGTAGCCTAGCTACGAGTAAAAGAAAAGAAGATGTAACTTCACTCACTCCATCTCACTCACTCACTGTCTCAGTAAATCGTGGCCGTCAGTTGATGCAATGTTTTGACGTTCTAGAAAAACTCGGTAGCAACATTGCGATGTAGCGAGAGAAATTATGAAAATATTTAAAGAATTATTATTGTCTAGTCAAAATATATTTGAAAGTATGTCTTGTGAAGCTGTGATTTGTGTATCAAAAACAACAAAAGGAGGAGTTAAAGACCCGGAATTGTCATTTGATACGTAATATTCTTTTTCTATTTTCATGCTAAAAAAATACGTTTTTTCTCCCATAAAGACTGTAGGAATTACATTTTATTAGTTCTAGTCATATTTTCCTATGTGAAAATGATGTAAACCCATTAATTATTGCAAAATAAAATGCATTGTTTTAGTCTTCTGTTCTAGAGATGTACTTCCACCGACCAATTTAGCTTTATCGATAATATTTAAGTTTCCGTTTTTGATATGAAATATCTAATGCGGTGGGTAAGACCGGCTGTTCTGTTGTAGTTTCAATTTTTCACACCTTATAGGCGTCTCGCGAGGGATCAGTTTTTGTTAAATTTTACATTATTTTTTTAGGTTCTTAAATGCCCAGAATGAAGACGGGAGTGGATAAAAGCTGTTAGGCGTGAAAACTGATAGCCTACAAAATGTTCTTATGCATGGACGAAATGGCCATAAGAAATTGTATCGAGTGGGATGGACATCGCTCTCACGGTTAGGGCAATGTGGGAAACATTATTTTTATTTATTTATTTATTTAGTAAATTTTACATTGCCATTACAGATAAACCAAAGCGACAATGGAAAAACTTATCAGCTACTACAAACTTAAATTTACTTACATAAAAAATGTATGACCATATCTGTGAATTTCGTCACGCTTAATATAAATATATCAACATCCTCGGCGATTATATTATTGACGATGATAGTGTTCCAGTGTCTATAATGGTTTTGGGTTTTCGCAATAAAAGTCAGCAACCAGTTAAAATTAAAAAGTTGGATTCCAATTAAAACGCCTTTTTCATACATTTCTATTTCTATCGATAGGTTAGTCATAGTTGTCCCTTCTCTAGTCACTCACGCGAATACATACAAACTAACAAAAAACGGACACGCCGAAAAACCGTAACACTACGTCTATTACACTTCGATGTTACATCCTCTAGATTTAATACAACCATGTAGTCCGCTTCTCATGTAGTACATCGTCACACTGTTTATAGCATTAATTTTTTCAAGAAATAGCTGAAAAAATGTTTAAAAACTCACTCAGGTAGGTAGGTACTCGACACCTCGCTATACGTACTACCGACCGTGCGCGTCATTCGTTTTTCGTGTGCCGCATCGTCAACATCAACTCAACGACTTTTGTATATTTCTTAATATTTTAGGCTGAATTGAAGTGAAAAATAGTTATAAGGAAAAGAAAACATAAGGATTGCAATTATGATACTATTCGTCGAAAGATGAGACGTTTAGAAAGGAAATTGGAACGGAAGAAAGGTAAGTTTATGAAAAACCTGCCTACCCACAGTCCACAAAGTTTTAAATAATGTTTTCTTTTCGAAAGATTAACAATATGTTCTGTCTTAATGTGGTAATACCAGATATTATCCTGATGGTTACACGATCTAATCATTCCTTAACGTGGTGATACCAGATATTACCCCGGAATAATTGTATTTACCAACTTTCTTTGTGTGATGGTACACGATGCCATCCTGAAAGTAGTTCGTTTCCTAAAATGGAGTTCTTACTTTTGCTTAACAGTTCGCAGTCGTAGATCTGAAATTCCTTCGTCTAGTTCGGCATCTGTCCGATATGTTAGTGACGAGAAAAGTATACCCGTCATACGAACGGATAATTATTTCTGGAAGAAAGTGACCCGGAGCAAAACCTGACGTCGGTAGTGAATGTGATTACATCACCCATACCCTGCACATCCAAGGTAGCTCCGCATCTAGCTCCCGCTCCATCAGCAACCCCCGCCTCAGACAAAGATCAAGTTTGCTCATAAATTCCAGTCCAGGCCCATACAACGAACTTAACTCCGGTTCCCGGAAGTTCCAGGAGAAATCATGGAAATGGGATGGCTTGGACAAGCCAAAAATTTTGAGCAAAAATTTTGAGAGAATAGAAATCTCTGAACGTCGGGAGAAAATACCTACTACTGGATGGACTTGCCAAGGAGCACTGAGGGATAAAAAGTTAATCCTTGAAAACTTTATTTTAGCCCGCGCTTCTATACTCAAAACTAGCTGGGATTGGAAATAGCGGGTTTAGTTACCCTTACCAAACAATTGATATAATCTGATGTGCCTAAACTTGAATCATCAAAAAATTGTCAGAGGTTGCTAAAATCTTGCAAGACCTTCACTATGAGGAGACACTCAATCGGCGAAAAATTATTATTGCCTTTGCTGGACAAGCAGGCAAGTTTTAAACATGGTGGTTTAACATAATATGGTGTTAAAAAAGAAACTTTCTGTTCGGAGACGAACTTGGCGAAACAATCTGCAAACTTATTTGAAACTAAGTTTCGCAACGAAGGTTTTATCAAAAGGCTCCGAACCAGGGAAGCTCGCGATTCCCATTCCCTTCTCGTCAGCAACTCGAAGCCAGCAGCAGCCTCGAGCCGTTACTACGAGCCGCAGCCTTCGACGTCAGCGAGGAGGAACCAGAGCTCATCGCGCCCGCGCCACGACAGGCCGCCGCCGAACAAGTCCTGCGACCAATAACTAGAGGTACCTCATGCTGGTTGGATATTATTATTTTACCACAGCTGGTTGTCGATCACCCATGATCCAGGTATTTTGTCTGAATACTTAAAAGGCTATTAATATCCTTTCATTCGTTTTGTTCAAAAATATTGAATACTAAATATTGAACTTGATAACCCACCTTTTTTCTAATGAATAATTCTATGACGAAACTTATAAATATATGGGCAATATCGCCATGCATTGAGCACCCAGAT
Source organism: Chloroclysta siterata (assembly GCA_932294275.1). Classification (NCBI taxonomy): domain Eukaryota; kingdom Metazoa; phylum Arthropoda; class Insecta; order Lepidoptera; family Geometridae; genus Chloroclysta; species Chloroclysta siterata. The sequence continues at coordinate 10,483,744 of OW028595.1, forward strand.
TAGTTCGTCTCTACTGTGTTCCTGACGTATAAAAATAACAGAGGTTTTTGATTTATAATCAATGTTAAAAGTTTAAATAAGATCGTTAGTGCACTCCATTTAAAAATTGAAGACTTTCGTACAGCTTCTAAGTGACAAAGTAATAAAAATAGAAATTTCTATAATTCTATTTCCTTACTAAATGATTGAAACCCTTTTTAGCGTTTCTAAAAGAATAAGGTAACACCATTGTGGCTTATACCTATCGATGGTTTATTGTGCGTATGTTCTGACTCAAAACTAATATTAATAATATATGAAAATACAGTTAACTTTGTTGTGACAAACCTAATACGTTTAAGGTTTATAAACTTATGTAATTCTGAATCAGATCCATGAATGAACCTGTACCTCCATTACAAATACCAATAGTACAAAAAAAAAAAAAAAAAAAAAGGATTTACTTAATACTCGTACTGGTTCGTGATTTTACAAAATTTTTTGGTTAATGTTTTTACTGCTTCTTGTCCAGCTGTAGCAAATACATAGTTGGGTATCTAATAAAAAAATAATAATAATAAAATAATGTGAAATGCACTTGGCGCTGCAACTATCAATCGACAATTATTATAATTCTGAAATGTGTTTTACATGCTAGAAATATATATCTTACACAGATTTATCACTGACTGGCTTGGGTGCCGTATGCAGTAGTGACGAGAGGTCAATGGTCTGCTACTGAAATGACTCGTCATATAAACTATATGCCTCGTACTTTTGGGTACCCTCTTAGTTCTAAAATCTTCTGTCAAAATTTTCACAACATTAAATTGTTACTTAGGATTGATAACACCTCTGCCATCTATACGTAATACAATGGAAGGAATACAGTTCCCGTACTTTAATAAAATTTCTAAGAAAATATGGCAGGTGGAATTTTAAAATATATCTTCGATTCATAATTCAGGTCATGTGATAACACCGATGCAGATCGGGCTTCTAAGCATACCTACCTACTAACGTTGGTACAGAATGGAGTTTAAATGAGGCCTGTTTTCAAAACATCTTTCAAAAATTTGAACCTTAACTATTAAATCATTATTAAACAGATTTGTGCAAACAGATCTAGATTGAATAACAAATGTTATTGGTATGTGTCGGAAACGAGACCCTGGTGCTTATAAACATAGATACGCTTTTAATCAGATTAAACTTGCACTTTTTCCACGCCTTTCCTCCTTTTGCACTTCTTCTCAGATGTCTGCGGAAAATAATTGAAGATGAAGCTCGTGGTATTTTAATTATCCCGTATTGGCCCGGTCATCTTTGGTTGAATACGTTTAAATCGTTGGTTTGCTCAGAAATTATATATTTAAGACCTCATAAAGATCTGCTACTGCTGCTGCTGTCACCTTCCCGAGAACATCACTCGCTATGGTCTAACCTTACCCTGGCGTGCGCCATATTATCCAGCAAGTGAAACTTAGACAAGACATTCCTAGCGACTCCGTCGACATAATCCTCAAATCGATAGCAAAATGCACATTGAATCAGTATTATGGAGGAATTTAGATTGTTTTAAATCGTCTACGAAAGAAATTCCTAGAATTTTGACGAAATAGTTCCACAAAAGGCCTAGTTCTGGAACCTTAAATTCATTTCGCTCTACCTTATCGTTAATAACTGCAACCGTGATATTATTTGTAGTTTTAATTTTAGAGGAATTTTGAAAAAGAAAACCCACTTTTCCAAAATATCTCTCAATGTGAGATCCTAACATTATCCTAGAATACCTATCAAAAACACCTATAAATACTAATAAATCTGACACCCTAGATTCCTTAAAAAATAAAATAATAATAATAATTGTAGCTCTTCTCGCGTTGTCTACGGGACAACGTGTGCAGATGTTATTGACTCCATAACAATAACATGAAGTACTTCATATTATTATAACATCTACTCCTGACCTATGTATCCAAGGAAAAAATATTCACTTGTTTGTACAGAATTAATCAATTTACTCAGCTAAGACTCTGACTTTGTACATTGAAAGAACTAGCCAATTCAGAATTCTTCCAAATACGCCTAAATTAATTCTTACCGTGAAAAAACCTTTTCCTAATGCAACTTCTCAAACTATTAGTCGATGGATGAAACAATCTTCGTAAGAAAGCGGTGTGGACGTGTCTATTTTCACAGCGCACAGCACGCGTCACGCGTCCACATTGGCCGCCAGCAGATCGACTATCCATCGACATCATCAAGAGCGTATATTTCTGTATGAAGACACATCCTTTTCTGAGGCAATACTGTCATTATGTGAACAAAGTTCATAGTGCTACTAATACTTGAATTTAGTTAATCACATTTGTGATTTATAATTGACTAAGCGCATATTATAAATAATTATCAAAAGATTATAAAAAAAAAAATTTTGCAAATAACTTTAATACTTTCATTCTGCAACAGACGCTAAACATCTACATGGTTGTATTAAATCTAGAGGATGTAACATCGAAGTGTAATTTATGGTTAAAAGAACTTACCTTAAGTGAATTTCTACCAAAATTACACGAGATGTTACATCCGAATAGATTTAAACTCCCACCCACCCGATACAGCACACTAACTGTATTTTGTTGTGCTACGATATTACCCCTTTAGTTGCAGAATGCAGACAATCTTACTCTAAAATGAATGACGCGCACGGTCGGTAGTACGTATAGCGAGGTGTCGAGTACCTACCTACCTGAGTGAGTTTTTAAACATTTTTTCAGCTATTTCTTGAAAAAATTAATGCTATAAACAGTGTGACGATGTACTACATGAGAAGCGGACTACATGGTTGTATTAAATCTATTCGGATGTAACATCTCGTGTAATTTTGGTAGAAATTCACTTAAGGTAAGTTCTTTTAACCATAAATAATATGATACTTAGTCTAAGATCTGAACTGTTTTAAGTGACATTTATATAATTTATGAACCTCACAAATCCACGATAGAATATTCATCACTCAATTTGGCAATTCGAAACACGCATCTGTGATCGATCTTGAATTTCGTTTATCAAGGGACCGAAATGGATATTAAGTTATTTTTAAATTTATGCAAAGAAATTGCTCCGCCATTTTTAAAGATCTTGGTATCGGTAGATAGTATCGAACAAGGCAATGAGATCAAAGTGATTGTAACCCGGAAACGGAACAAGTCACCTGGAAGAGATCGCCTTTTAGAGATATGTCTGTCCGTTATAGTCATATTTAACAGAAAGCACTGGTGGTCTAGCGAAAGCGGCCCGCCTTCCGGTCCTAAGGTTGTGGGTTCGAAACCGGTCGTGCACCAATGAATTTTTCTGTACGAAAAATTATGTGCACAATGTACTCTCAAACGGTGCAGGAAAACATCGTGAGGAAATCGGCATGTCGTAGAACCTAAAAAGTTCTATAACATGTGTCAAGTGCTTGAAAGGAGCCTCTTGAGGCGCACTTAAAACTCATTGGTGCACGACCGGTTTCGAACCCACTACCTTAGGATCGGAAGGCGGGGCCGCTACCATTAGACCACCAGTGCTCTAGGTTTAATAGAACATCTAGTCAGTCTATTGTAAAGTCGGCCGTCATTTGCTTGAAGAAAAACTTATGAAACATTTTCGTTCAAATCAGGATAATCACATACACATACACTATCATTCCAATTGCTAACATTTTTTACTAAAATCTTAAGTAATTTTGGTCAAAATACTACCGAAGTTTCACGACAGAACTCAAAATAGGACTAGACAAACTATTAAAATAAAAAAGTTATGTTGCTTTTATAAAGGCAGAAAACTAGTTTGATCTGAAAAATGAAATTGCTTAGTTTAAGACTAGATACCAATATTTTGTTGCCAAATCTTAATACAAAACATTTTAAGTAACTTGGAGGCCTACATTTGAATCATACCTAGTTCGAACTACATATATACTTGGATAAAGTCCAAGAATGGGATAAATAAGTTCCAAAAGAAGTTTGCGAAGACAATAACTTTGTTATTACTTTTGTTTGGCGTAATTGAATAATGGATATATGCGAGTAATAAGATAAATGTTTTGTATAACTTTGTCTATACACACAGCTAGTTTATTGTAAGAGCTATTTGACCTTATCCCAGCGTCAAGATTTTACCACCGTTCCTTTCGGCACCGGTATCTCATCCAGACATGCTAGATCCCTGGTTTTTTTTATACAACTAGCTTATGGAACAAGCAGATGGCCCACCTGATGTTAAGTGGTAACCATCACCTATAACAAAGCATTGCATCGTAAGCCACGCACGATAGGTACGTGCCCTACAATGCACTGCGTTCATCAACTTGAGGCATACAGATGTTAAGCCTCATGTGCCTGTAATTACCTCATGTGACAGCCTTCACAGCTCAGTTGGTAGTAGCTCTGCCTTCTGCGCCGTAGGCCGTGGGTTCGATCCCCACCGAGAACAAACATTTGTGTGGTGAACATAGATGTTTGTTCTCTGTCTGGGTGTTATATAATATTATAAGTATGTATTTACAAAAAAAAAAAGTATACATGTATTATATCAGCTATCTGGTTCCCATATTACAAGCTTTGGCTTAGTTTGGGGCTAGATAGTGCTGTGTGGAAAGTCCTCCAATATTTATTTATTTTATTTTATTTTATTACACCGGCAACCACACTCTTTAAACCGAAACACATCAACGCTGAGCTCAGCGGCAGAAAAAGTCGTGGTGGTAGTACTTCCCCGGACGAGCCCTTCGCAAAGAGCTCTACTACTCTTAAAGGTTTCTCGCACTGTCCGTTTTTCAAGATAATTTCTCCCCCATTAACTGTGGAATGAGCTACCATCAGAGGTTTTTCCGCCAAGATACAACATGAACAACTTCAAGAAAAATGATAATTAAGTCCTTCAGGGTAGGCAACGCAACGACAACGCCCCTGGTGTTGTTGGTGTCTATGGGTGACCGCTTACCATTAGGTAGGCCGTAAGCTCATTTGTCTATCTTTTACATAAAAAATATTTTATTAATGGGCATGGCTTTTTCGTGAAAACTAGAAACGTGGCACTAGAAAGAAACAACCTCACTTTGACCCCAAGTCACGGTAGATATCGCTCATAGGTATCTAGGTATCGAGTATCTAGGTACCTCATTTATCTAATCTTTAGGTATCGAGTTTTTTTTGAGCATATTAAGTTCATTTTATTTTGTTTTTTTTAAGAGAGGTAGTCAGAGGTACGTCCAAATATAAAAATTGTCATATACCCACATTTTGCAGTAGATAGTGTACCAGGTTGATTGCCATCGCCGTTGCTAGAATACTATAACTCGTTTCCTCCACCGTTTGAGAGTATAAGCTTTGCCAAGGGAAAACTCTGTAATGATTGTAAGTTCAATTTCTAGTTGCATGCCTGTTTGTATGCACTTTGTCTCAGAATAACCTTAGCACTATTTTTAGTATTAAGGTTGTGCTTTCACAGACTCGAACTTGTCGATGGGCGGTGCGATATAACGCATTTTTCTACTCCATGTGATATTGATAGTTAAAATAAGGGATCTTTGAGGACTCATAACCGTCAATTTTTTTTAATACCATTAAATAAAATAACAAGCATAAAAAAATACGGTGTTAAACAGTGAAGTAAACATGTCGCAATGTTTGTATGAAAAAATAATGTTTAATCATAAGATCGTGGTTACTTTAAAACTATTAAACAAGACACGTTCATTAATCATAAGGTTTTTCAGGCATGAAACCTACTTCAGTATTGCTAACTAGTTTTGGCAAACTTGATAAACTTCAAATACATTTGAAGTGACTTTTAAGGGTTTATTATATTATACAAGTTGATATACTTCATATCAATTATATATTGCAATTTCATAAAGCTCGAACTCGCTAGCTATTGGGTACTTGTGCTAGCTTTGAAGTCGTATTGCATATTCGTTGAGCTCGGCAGTTGCATGCAGATTCCTCATAACAGGCAAGTTATGCCACCACTTCTATATTTATTAAGGCCAGCGAACACTAAGTCGTCTTACACTAATCTAACTTAAATGGAGGAGCCCCAAAATAACTAAACTATTAGTAGGGGCTAGGTAAGTTTTTTTTATACAAGTGGCTGATGGAACACCTGATGTTATGTGGTAACCATCACCTATAACATAGCATTGCCACGTAAGTCACACACGATAGGAACGTGCCCTACGATGCACTGCCCTGCATCCATGAGAAAAACCTAAGACAGGGCTTAGCGGCACGTCTTGGGAGCGACCTACGTCCATCAGTGGACTCTCTCTTGTCGTGTCACTAGTTTCTTTCGAAACAGTGTGGTGAAAGAATTTTATGAGCGCCTCAAAATGTGCTCGAAAGGGAGGCTCCTTTCGAGCACATCAGTGGACTAGCACAGGTTGGTGAAAATGAGCTAGTGGCCAACTTTGGTGATGGCCTTATAGGCCGCCTTAAGGCCTCCATCACAATTTAACGACTCCTGGAGCAGACCAACAGCGCTGTGCTTCCCGAAGCATAGAAGCGCTTAGATATTAATGCCACTAGCCGCTACCCATTCAAATGGTTAACTGCGCAGAACTTTCCACGGGAGGCGATGTAGGGGTTTTATTCTATGCTGGAACCACCACGGACAAAAATACTTAAATGTTAAAAATAAAAATGAAATTTTTATTGCTGCTTTTATTAAGAAAATAGTAACAAATAAATTATACATTTCCATAATTTATGATTACAATCTATTCAAATGCCAAGTGTTTGACTATTAATTAAAATTTATCTTAACATTTTTAAGGCTTCTGAGGACAAAAAGGTAACTAAACTACTAAATATTAATCTAATTATTTGGCATGAGGCTACAAAGGTATTAAATTAGTAAATATTTCTAAAACATGATTTAATTTGTCTTGATAAGCCATTTTTTCTTATTATATTTTCAAAAATTTACCCACTGAACTTTTTTAATAAGTTCTTCTGAGTATTTTTTGAACTAAATCTATGTTCATGTTCCATTTGAATTAGTTAGTTCCAAACTCTGATGACGGAGCTTTTAGGCCATTCTAAGGCTTACGTTACGGCTCAATGACAGTTAAATCCAAGACTTACTGTTTAACGTGCCTTCTTAAACGCAAAACCGCTCCGAACCTTCAGAGAGGTTTTCAAATCTGTGATAAAACCTAAAGTTACAGCAAAATAAGGCACTGTTTAAAATCAATGGCAGTAGTTTTCATTAAAATACCGCGTACTCTTACTCTGATAATATTAATCTAAAAATAATATTATAAAATATGTTGGATCTGAAAAAGTTTATGTTGGTTTTTTGTAGCAAGCTTTTTTAGCTTGCGGCATGTATTTCAGTTAATTTATTAAATTGAATGAGGTTTTATATTATATCATTTTCAAAATCCAGCGTAAAAATTGTTAAACTTATCGGTCATTTTAACTAGTGGATCCCTTAGCAATCAATATGAATATGACCACTCCGAGTAGCTGCCAGTCAATACGAAAAACGTATACGTATGTAATACATTTATGATGACTGAAAGTGCCAGCGGTGGAATTAAGAAATTTCGTGATTCGAGATTTCTAGATTTGATGCAGCTTTGTCCTAGAAAGTAGGTACACAGATGATAGAAATTCTGTAGTGCTATTCCATAAAAAAACATTCACCCAAGTGACAGCAGAATCCGCAGTCTGTTTTCAATTTGGCATTCTGTAATTTGGCATTCACCATCACTAGCGCCACCCGCGAGAGTGTTTTGGTGAGCGGAAATGCCAACGTGGGTGAGGCAAAGCTCGTGTTTGAAGTGAGTGCGGATCCACTGGGTGAAAATCTCCGTGACTATGTTGCTTAGAGAATCGACACTTAGATGTATTTAAGTCAGTTTTAAAAACTAAATCTTCCTTTCCAAAAAAGCGACAGGCATATCACGACAACTATTCTTTGATGTTTGATAACGTTCAACGCTACACAACAGCTGTTTTTTTGAAAATGCCTAGATTTAAAACAAAGCGTCTAAAAACTATGTACATCTTTGTGCTTCCACGTTCATTTTGCGTTTCCAATAGTTACAATTGTACTTAGAGCATGCATTCGTGACCTATTATTACGCAGTTTATCGCCTACTTATTCATCATCATGGTGGATGGTATTTGTGTATTCATTACTGTAACCACAATTCTCATGGATATTACGATGAACAAGAGTAAAGTTGTACCAATCGATGTGGCATATTTAGTGCTTGGAAGAGCAACGAAACAAGTTTTTCTTTATTTCCATATTTTTTTCTTGAAATCGAACTGAGTTGGCACGTGAATCTACCGACGGCATACGCTGCCATTCAACTAGTTTCGATGGATGCTGGGCATGAGCTATGGCGTTTCACGCTTGTGTTAGAGTAACGCAAGATAACAGTGAAAATGCACATTATGTCGACAGAGCTAAGCATTTGGGTCCATTTAGGCATTTGACCGAGGAATTAGGTATTAGGTAGGACTCTATAGTATTCATTTCGTTATTAATTCCATGGTGTCGCCATACATAAAACATTTGGTCTATTTAGGTATTTGACAAAAGAGAAATTAATGACTCCATTTCATTTCGTCAGCTGCTGCTGCCATTTTTTGGTTTCTCAATTCCATGGACCTTCTTGACAGATGACTTGGCAGCACTATGCTTGTCTCTTTTACTCATACCCAAACATACGACATGACCGAACTTTCGTCAACTCCTACTCCAACTTCTGCACTTTCTTGATCTCCAGCAGTTTGAGGGTATTCAGTGCCCAGAACATAGCACTGGCTACGTAGAACGTCTGCAAAGCTGTGCCCCACCCTGGACTGGTGGCTAGACCTCTGGTAAGGAAGGCCAGTGCAGAACAGCGGATGACTTCAAGAAGAGGTGCGTATTTGGAGTTGTCGAACAGCATTCCAATGATGGTCAAAGAGGCGATGATGTAGAACACGAAGATTAGGACTGAGATTGGAGTCATACCCTGGAATAAATCATAAAATTTAATATCATTATAATTTATTAGACAAAAATAAAGTATCCTAGTTCTGAAATACAGGCTCGTACTTATAAACGTTACTCAAGTTGAAACACTGCTCAAAGCTAGCCCTCTAACTGTTTGTCATCACCAAGTAGTAAGAGATGCATTTTTTTTGTCAGTGGTTATTTTTTGACACAGTCATGTTTATAAGAAATGTCGACGGAGTATGAACAAACTCGCAGCTTTTTCGTATGTGCTCGCAATGTCACACGCCCTATTGTTGCAAAATGTTACAAAACATGTATGATATTTTTGTCAGACTTCAACAGTTTGTTGCCAAATTAAATATAATGTACGCTGCTTTCTGCAGTGCAAACGTAAACAACAACATAACAAGTTGTGCAATTTTTTTGCAATTTTTGCGAAAACTCACAATAGGTAAGTTCAGCAACATTTTGCGCGGATATTGGCATTTTTTTCGTATTGAATGGAACAAGCAGATGGCCCTCCTGATCCACCGAAACGCAGCAACTCTGCTTGACGGTTGGCTAAGTGATATTTACACATGGAACTAATTTAATTCCATGGATTTACATCTCATAGATAACACGTACGCCTACATAAACTAACATAAACCTCAGTGGTTGAAACTATGATGGAACTCTACAAATTATTCGAAGTCCTTGTTTAAATGAATAGTAAATAAAGACTAATGAAATAATTTGGCTCAATGTTGTTCCATTATAGTTAACAAACTTTGGTTTATGTAATTTGTAGGGAAACATGAGATTACACGCAAGATGAGCTCTGCTCATTAATTCTATTACGACCGTCTACTAAATTTGCGTTGATTAATTACTGGTAGTTTTATTTAGTAAGATAAATAGTTAGTTTTATTTGTTCCAGTGACATAATCCTGAAGAGACATTAGTCTTTGTTGGTATTAAACACATTATTATACAAATATATCAGTGTTTATGAAAGTAACGAACGAGGATCTGGAATGAAGTCTACCGTATTTGAGAATTACAGCCGTGACCGTGAGTGATTGACACTGGAGTTTTATTATTATATTATATCGTAGCAATGATCGTACAAAAGAACGGTAGGAACCAAGCCGTAAATTTCTTGCCTGTTCTAGTTTTTAAAACGTTTCAAAGTGATCCTTGTGATTCTATTGAATAATGACCTTTTGACTTTGAATTTAACTTTGGCTTTGTATTTATTTTTCTTGAAAAATCATACAAAAAAAAAGATGTGAGCGAAACCGTAAACTTATGGCTTGGTTCTTATCGTTTTTTTATGATCATTGTTACAATGTATTATAATACAATATTGAAGCTCCAGTGTGGTGCCAATCGAATCTAGTGAGGCGTAGGCATAACAGAAAAAGTTTAAGGTGATCAAATTCATAAGACAGCACACGCTACGCTTCAATCTAATAATAACTAATGCATACATACAATCTATTAAAGTAGAGAAAAAATAACACACCATAGTACAGACATTGCATATTGCATTGAACTGAAAGAATAACGTTTTGATTTTCTTTTTAAGGGTTAGCTTACCATGTGTCTTCCAGCCAGTTCGAAGAACCCGTACAGCACGATGGAGTAGTGTGATACTAGGTAGAGATTCCACCATGTCGGCAGATGCACATCGTACTTCTCCTGCACTTCGACCTAAAACAAGCAAAAACACAAGCATTATATTGATTGCAATGTAAATTCGTAAAAATATATTTTAAGAGTAGTAGAGCTCTTTGTGAAGGGCTCGTCCGGGGAAGTACTACCACCACGCCTTTTTTTCTGCTGCCAAGCAGCGTTGCTGTGTTTCAGTTTGAAGAGTGAGGTTGCCTGTGCAATTATGCACAGGCAATGCAATGCACGTAGGGCATGTATTCGGGGGCATATACTAGTAGGGCGTAGACGTGCCCTGTAAAAGTAATAACCAACCTGTAATTGTAATTGCCTGTCATGTGCTTGGAACATGACAGCGTATTTATAATAATAAAAATAATTTATTTATTCGTTCAGACAAATTGTAGTTCATATTTTGTTAGTTTATTTATGCAACTACACGCTGATGCAAATGATGCAGATGTGATATCTCACGGCCTCCCAATGCATTGGTCCGTACAGAACGTTGCATTATAAGTTTAGCAGTATTTTATTGTTATCTTATGTGTACTTAATTTGCCATTCTTTTTTTTATGTTTAATTAGTAATTTGAATTTAAAGCATACCTTCTTAATAATTAGAGTAATTGGTTTTTAAAACTATTAAGTATAAAAATTATAAATTAAGTATAAGTGTCATCATCATCATCATCATCATCATCAGCCTAAAGAAGTCCACTGCTGGACATAGGCCTCCCCCTTAAATTTCCAGGAAGAACGATTCCGAGCCCTCTCCATCCACCGACTTCCCGCGATCCTGACAATGTCGTCAGTCCATCGGGTAGGAGGGCGTCCCACGCTTCGTTTTCCTGTTCGTGATCGCCATTCGAGAACCAGAAAACTGAACTTCTCGTCACAGTATAAGTGTATAAAGAAATAAATAAATAACCCGATCGGTTAGGAATGACTGAGCAAGTTGCGCCTCAAAGCTATGCTATTGTTTATTTTTATAATGAACCCTTTGTAAATCCTTTCGTATGATGGGACAAGCTTTTGCACTTATCTGCTTGGCTAGTTGCTAAAGCGACTGGCAACACTGTGCTATATATGTGCCTGAGGAATAGTATTACTAGGAACTTGTAACTGGCACTTAGATTTACCTAGCTGAGACGTTTTAAAAACTTCTTGTCGTGTCACTAGTTTCTTTCGAAACAGTGTGGTGAAAGTAAAAAATGAATGTAAAAGTAAAAAAATTACTTTAACTCTTTATTAGCATTTTGTCTTGTTTTATTTGTCCTTTTTTTTCCTTTTTACGAGCTAAAGCATATAATTATGTAGCCTAGTCTCATTTGTCCCATAAATCAGTTGGTACAATGCCTTAAAACATATAGACAGTTAGTTTTTGTAAGTTGGCACTTTTTTACTTTATAGGGTTCCGTACCCAAAGCGTAAAACGTGACCCTATTACTAAGACTCCGCTGTCCGTCCGACTGTCTGTCTGTCTGTCCGCTGTCACCAGGCTGTATATCATGAACCGTGATAGTTAGATAGTTGAATTTTTATACAGATAATGTATTTCTGCCGTTATAACAACAAATACTAAAAAACAGAACAAAATAAATATTTAAGGGGGCTCCCATACAACGAACGTTTTTATTTTTTTGCCGTTTTTATACGAAGGGTTCCGTTCGTGCGCGAGTCCGACTCGCACTTGGCCGGTTTTATTTACTTTTTTTTCCTTTTTTGTCTATTAAAGACATAATTCTTTAGCCTAGTCACATTCACCCTGTAGATTCAATTGATACAGTGCTTCAAAACATAAACAGGGTTAGTTTATGTAAGTTGGCAGCACACTTGGATGTTTGAGCATTCAAGTATAATGAGATGTCTCTAACAGCTGCTGTCATGACGTCATTAGTGAGTAAAAGCTCTGGAACACTGTGATGACGTCATACGTTTAATAATTAAGTAGTAATGCTCACTCCCAACTCTACTGTGATATCGTTAACACGGATAGGTCTTTGTGAAGTGCTTGGGAGAGGTGATACATCTACACTAATATTATAAAGAGGAAACCTTTGTATTTTTGTATTTTTGTATGTAACGAATAGGCTCAAAAACTACTGGTCCGATTTCAAAAATTCTTTCACCATTAGAATGCTACATTATCCCTGAGTAATATCATCATCATCATCATCTCAGCCCGGTATCACCCACTGCTGGGTATAGGCCTCCTTCATTTTCTGCCAGCCTCCTCTGTCCTGTGCGTCTCTCGTCCAGGTGTTTCCTGCGACCTTTACTATGTCGTCGACCCATCGCGCTTTAGGTCGGCCCAGATTTCGTCGGCCCGATTTCGGCCACCATTCAGTCAAGGCTTTACTCCACCGGCCATCACCGCGTCTGGCAAGGTGTCCTGCCCAACTCCACTTGAGATTTATCGCCCTGTCACCGACGTCGTAGATTTTCGTACGACGCCGGATCTCAGTGTTGCGTACTCGGTCTAGAAGTGTTATGCCGAGCATGGCTCGCTCCATGGCTGAGTAACATAGGCTATATTATATTTTCAAAAAATCAGGGATCCTTACTAAAACTTCAATAATGTAACCCAAGGTGGAATACAAAAACCTTACATCGCGTGCGCTGCGAAAACTATTGATGATAGAACAAAATAATGTACTACGATTTTGTAGAACACGTCATCATCTACAAAAAATGTCGCGACAGCATATGTCTAACTATTATAGTTATGTCACAATAAGTGTTCTTTTATTATAAAAAATTTATTGAAATGCCTCCGCTATAGAAAAGGGTCTTTATTTGTACCTTGGTATTAATTCTTATCCAAATAAATCATTTCATAATTAAGACGGTTTCAATACCTATAGATTACTTCTTAAATTTTTCAAATCGGACATTCCATTCAAAAGATATGACGAAATTAAAAATGTTAACGGGTCCACGGGTCACGCTCGGGGTGCGATTTCATTCACTCAAGGAGAAGCGCGTGCAAATGTATGAAATAAGTAGACGCGAGGCTCGAACCCACGCTCTAAGTTTATCCTAAAATGTTCAAAAAATTTATGACCACCCATGCGAAGCTGGGACAGGCCGCTAGTCATACATAAAATCACGCCTGTTTCCCATAGAGGTAGGCAGAGACCACGGATTTCCACTTGCTACGATCCTGACATACCTCATACTATAAAAACTAAGCTCATATCAAGTCACTTGCTATCTCTATCTAATTCGATTTAATAGCTGAAGCGGTGAGTGACTTGACATCAGATTAGCTTTAATCGGGCTTTCAGAAACCAGCGGTAAGTATTGCTATTGTGATAGCAATTTTATTTACGTGATGAGTAGTAGAGCTATTTGTGAAGGGCTTGTCCTGAGAATAGGGGGGAGCTCGCCGGTGAAATGACAGGCACTTGAGGCTTAACATCTACATGCCACAAATTGCTGGCATGTTTATATCGTGCGTGACTTGGAGGAAATACTTTACTATACGTAATATATATATGCTTTCACCGCCACGGGCGGTACTTACATATATGTAAGTAGTTATTTTTTATTTTTTTATTATTATTTTTTCCACTTTATATTAGCTTAACCAGATACATACATAGTTACGTATACCTATAGTATTTAAGTTTTAAGATAGGCTAAGCAACTTTTATTTTATTTTTTAAATTCTATTGTGTAAGTAAATAAAGCTATTTTATTAATATATATATATATATATATATAAGTTACCATGTAGCTCAGGTGGGTATCAGCAAGTAATATAAAAATAAAACTTTATTTAAACGTCGGAGTAAGCCCCTAGTGATAAAACACCCTTTCACAACGCTCTAACAAGCTTTACCACTTAACAATCCGACTAATTACTTGAACCGCGGTACCAGCACGCTATTGCGTCAACCCTGGATGTAGTAATTATTATAACTAGAGAACCCACCTGGCTACGCTTGGGCTTAACTGTCAAAATGAAACGAACACACCCAAAAATCTAATAAACAATGAAATATTGTGGATGTCAAACAGCGTCGGTATCAAGGCCCAAAAAACTAAAACTTGTACACACACGCTTTAACACACGGATACAGATACCTTGTAAGTCACGCACTATAGGAACGTGCTCTACGATGCACTGCCGTCCATCAACTTGAGGCATACAGATACAGACGTTAAGCCTCATGTGCCTGTAATTACACCGGCAACCACACTCTTCAAACCGAAACACAGCGTTGCTGCTTGGCGGCAGAAAAAGGCGTGGTGGTAGTACTTCCCCGGACGAGCCCTTCACAAAGAGCTCTACTACTCTTTAAACTCTTACTACAAGGGCACACAAGTGAGCAGTAGGTATATAGCCTAATCCGTATCCCTGTGTTATTTGTGAACCAGTTTTTTTATGGGAAAACTTCTATATCTTTATGAATAAAAATAAGCCTATGTGCGGAAGGCAAGCTATCTCTGTTCAAAATTTCATCTCGATAGATTTGGAGGTTTAGCAGTGAAAACGGAACAACAGACATTTACACTTTTGCATTTAAAGATTGCCTATATATTTTTGAAGTTGGTTGTAAAGTAGTTAAAGAGCAAAGTAATCTAATTTAAAAGAGTAGGTAGGTATTTAGCGAATGGGTAGAGTTTGTTTCGATGAACACCTTCAGGTAAACAAAGCCACGTGGGATTCAACTAGTGATTCTGAATCTAGGGCATGGTAGAGTTGTGGTTAGGTCACACTTTAGTCGTATTACAGCGCCTTAATTATTTCCTCAGAAGCTGTGGTTCTATGCCGGCATGATAATTGAAATGTCACTAACATTGTTGATCTACGAAAATTAGAAAAACAGAAATAGGATTTTACAAAATGTGCGGTATATGTATATGTAGCTATCTTTAGACCGTTGTGATCTATAAATAGCTCAGCTATTCCTGATTTGGAAATGTTGAGCTATTCGTATTTCTAGATTACAACGGCAAAATGCTGGCATTTTTCAAATAAAGATCCTTTCAAATACAGATAATAAGAATCAAAGTCCTGACTGACTACCTGACATAAAGACAACGCACAGCATAAACTGCTGGACCTAGATACTTAAAATTTGAGGAGTACATAGGTCTTAGGGCGTAGGGGTGTACTAAGAAGAGCTTTTGGAAACTCAACCACTAATATATTAATATATATACAAGGTGTTCCTTAAGTTGTGTATTGAAACTTCAGGGGGCTAAAGTACCCATCAATATGAACAACTTTTTCTAAAGAACCAACACTGTGAACGCGAAAAAAAAAACAGCTGTTTCATACATTTTAGCCTGGTAGGTATTGAACTTTTGTATGAAACAGCTGTTTTTTTTTTCGCGTTCACAGTGTTGGTTCCTTGGAAAAAGTTGTTCATATTGATGGGTACTTTAGCCCCCTGAAGTTTCCATACACAACTTAAGGAACACCTTGTATAATATATTATGAATATATAAAATATTAAGGGCGTAAAAAGGGTTAAAAAAGGGTATGAAAGATAGTAGGCTAATAAATAGGAAAGGAATCTTTAGTTATTTAAAACTACCCTTAATAAGTGTGCAAAGGAATATCAAAGTTTGTATGGGCGTTTTTTTTAACGCTTGTTGCGTTTGACTTCAAACTTGGGGTAAATATACTAAGAAATAAATAATTAAGAATGACACTTTTAATTTTTGATACCTACCTCTGCAAAGGGTGCAAATGACTGTAAAGGTTAGTATGGGAATTTTTTTACGCGTAGTGCGATTGATTTCCAAGTTGAAGTAAATATACTCCGCAATAAATAATTTAGAATCAAGTTTTTAATATTTGAAAACTACCCCTGCAAAGGGTGCTAAAGACTTTCAAAGTTTGTATGGGAGATTTTTTACGCGTAGTGCGATTAACTTCAAACTAAAAGTATATGTGTTTTGTGGATAAATAACAAAAAGACAGGTTTAGTTTTCGAAAACAACCCCTAAAGCGTCCCTTTTCGTTGCACTCGAGTAAAAAGGATACAACGAGGCGTCAATGCTTGTAAGGGACATTCTAAAAACAGGAATCTTGAGTTGGTACATGAAGATCTGGAGGTATCTACCGTGCCTAGGGATCACAGTCGCGAAGCTATTTCGTTTCGTTTGTTTTTGGGGTAGAAACTAGAAACAAATAAGTACATAGTTTTCGTGAAAGGTAGGTATTTGTTATATTTGTGCTAAGCTCAGTACCTACCTACCTACCTAATGTGGGTTATGTACGCCTATAGGTATCTCTTATACCTACGCAGGTATTAAAAATCCTACCCTACTAATCAATGCGAAAGTCACGATGTTTGGATGTTTGTGGCACAATCACGGCTCACCACTTCAGCGCGTGCAAAGCCGCGGGAAGCTGCTAGTAATGTGATAAAACGCTTCAGGGGAAATAATACAACTAACTTTACTTTTCCTCTCTTTCTACGCGATGCTATATTTCCTGAGACCGGATATTACCTTCATCGCGTTCTATCTGCATCCATGATGACGTGAAGTGTGGCGTCCACTTTATTTTATACAACTTGTTGGTGAACCTGATGTTAAGTGGTAACCATCACCTAAAACATAGCATTGCATCGTAAGTCACGCTCGACAGAAACGTGCCCTACGAGGCATTGCCCTGCGTCCATCAACTGAGGCATACAGATGCTAAGCGTCATGTGCCTGTAATTTCATCGGCACCCTCAGTCCCACACTCTTCAAACCGAAACACAGCAACGCTGCTTGGCGGCAGAAAAAGGCGTGGTGGTAGTACTTCCCCGGACGAGCCACATAAAAGGAGCTCTACTACTTTTGAAGTTAGTGACAGGTCTTAGGATTGTGTCACTTCTCTGCATAAACCTAACCGTCGCCAAGACGCCGGAAGAATGCATTTGAAGAAGCTATTTGGGTAGTGCGACAGGATAGTTCTATAAAAGGTCTCTACGTTTGATAGCTGCACTAAGCAAGGACCAAAAAGAAACACGTCGAAGCAGCACTATGCACACACGGACACAAATCAAGCTACACAAAGCCAAAGAAAATTGACTCTACTACAAGGTTATAAAATCGAGGAATCCTCATTTGATACAATACAGGTCCCAGTATCAACTTAAAATAAACCTGAGGACTGGGATCTTACGGCAAGATCATTGGAACATTCGAATTGCCAGGAAAATTGGGCAAAGGTTATAATTTTAATAAATTCAAAAATAACTCTAAAACCGAAGGGACTTTCTTTACCCAATTTAGGTAATTATCCTAATACAATAAAATGGTGTTTTAATTTAAATAATTATTAAAATTAGCGCTGTCTCTGTTTGCCATTACGCATTGGTAAGAGATGACAATAGTTTAAGCATAGTTTATCGTTTGACAATTTTTTTGTAGTAAGGCCTTTAATGTTGATAGCCTGATGCGTATCTGTGTGTACAAACCTGAAGCCTTTTTAACCTCATCCAAGCATACCCAGTGATTGCTCTAAAAACGTGCCACAGTTTATCCCACGTTCGTACAATCACAATAATCTAACCTCCTCTTGCAAAAGTATATTTACATCGACTTTGAGCTCCTCCTCGCCCAGTCGCGAAGTCCCCGGCTCCCAGCTAGGGCCCCAGAAGACAGCCCTGAACTTGTCACCCCAGTTGTTGAAGGAACGGTACTTTTCCACCACGTAGGTGGTGTAGAACGCCTGAGGAAGAAAGCCAAGTTAAGTGGTAATGGAAGATATTATATCAATATTTTCGGAAATTTTACTCAACATACAATATTAGTAAGCATACAAATGAAAATAATGAATATTATAATGAAAATTATATAAAATATTAAAATTATGTATGAATTAATAAAATGAAATGCACTGAGTAAAATGAATTATATTTTACTCAGCGCCATACAATAATATAATACATTAAAATTAGATAAAATCGACGAGTAATGCGTTTTCACTTTTTATCGGATTTAATTATCGCCTAATAAATAAAAACAACATTAAATAAAAATTCGTCGATCACTAAGCAATGACGGGAGCCTAAGGGCCATATGTCACATACAAAATTAATTAATCATCCGATTGACATTAATTTATATTCTCCCATCAAGGCTTAGTAATCGCCGGGTAACCATAAAAAATCTACGCTTAAAAAATGGCAGATGCTCACAAATAATGATACGAAAAAATACCTTAATAAAATATGAATGTGCTCGAGATGGCAAAAAGTCGTGGTCCTAATTTCCCTGGAGCCCCGAACCGGAAGAAAGCAATATCAATAACATACGAATAAGCAGGATGTTTGTCCTAATATTGCTTTACAATTTATCTGATACAATACAATTCGGTCGATTCAATGCCTTAAGGCGAAGACAAGAGCTAATGTACCTCTCGCTCGCACGTTTCGACATGTTTAAAGATATAAAATCACTAAACCTATTTTCGAAAAATCGCAAACAAATTTGCTTTACTAGTTTTTGTGCAAAGGTAGGAAAACTTGTACCGATTTTTTTACTAATCTGTGTGCAATGTGATTGCACGCAAAATGGTTGATTGCGATTTTTGAAAATGAGTAAAATAGTTTATATAATTTAACATGTTGAAACGTGGGAGCGAGAGGTGCATTAGCTCTTGTCTTCGCTTAAAGCTACGACCAACCTGATGCCAGTAAGCGACTATGCGTCTACACAAAAAAACATAAACAGTCTCACGGCTTTGAACCCCAGGTACGGTAGATATCCACTCAGATAATATATTAGTAGAACTAACGACTAGATCATACGAACGTACATTTATCACTGTCTGCCATCTGTCTTTGTCTCCTGGCGGTTACGTATCGTTAGTTCTGGACTAAATATAGTGCATGTACCTCTAAAACCGACTACTGTAAAATGTGAGTATGTTCCAAAGGTAGGTACTATTCAGACAGTACAGTGACGGAGTGCAGAGGTTCGTCAGTTTTCAACTTGTTTCGTTCAACGTATCACGAGCACATTACCTTTTGAAATTGTATAGACAGAATACAATAAGTTAGTTGTCATTGCTTGTACTTGACGTGATGTAAAAACAAGAAAAACCTTACTCGTTAGCAACGTCACATTTCTTTAAATGTTAAATTTTTTTTCATGCAATCTAGTGCAAGCGAAAACTGACGAACATTTTCATTCCGTGACTTTACCTTTGACTACCCCCTTATAAACTCGAGTTGAAGTATTTAAGGCTAGTTATAGCCACTTATGTATTTAAAATGGAATAGGTTTTATTTGACGATCTTTACCTATCATCATCTTTCTAAGAATAAACAATTGGCATTTATTAACTTATTGGTAAAAGACACAAAAACTCAAAACAGCATGATTTGAAATTTACGATTTAGAATTTCATCTTAGGACTACCTTCCAACAATTTCTCGATCGCACATTTCAAAACTACATTCAGAACTTTTTTTTCATTTGGGACTATGCAGGCTGATAATATTAATAATAATAAAAAAAATACCTGTAAATACAGTGGGTTGAACGAAGGCTGGTTGTAGATGAGTCCGTACACGATTTCCACCTTGTCGGTCTCGGGGCGGAAGGTACCGAAGAGGCGGTCCCAGACGATCAGCACTCCTCCGTAGTTCACGTCCAGGCAGTATTTGTTGCTGCCTGCAACAACACAGAACCTCAGACTGCAAAGATGCCAGGGAAAGGCAGAAAAAAAAACACACTTCACTATGAGTTCCACAAACACAAAATTATCATTAACCTATTTTAGTCTACTGGTGGACGTAGGTCTCTCCCAAAACATGCCACTGAGCCCGGTCTTCGGCTCTTATCATCCAGTGCTTGCCAGCAACATTACGTGTACCTTATGTGTGGAATAAACATACACACACACAAACTTACGCAATTACAATTACTATGTAAACTTACAAATTACTTTGTATGTTCCATAATTTTTTAATTAATTAATTAATTAATTATTTATTGCACAAAACACATCGTTATAGCACAAAAGGAGGGCTTACCAACCCCCTTAAGTAGAGGACTCGTATAAACCAAGAATGAAGTGCGACAAATATCAAGCTGTTATCTTAATTGTTTCTTAAATTTCTTGTGTTTGTTATATTGATATTCAACTAATGTTATTGGTGTGCAACCTTTTTAATTCAATGTGTGTAAATAAATCAATAACAGTATTAGTATTGCACCTCGTTGTTTCACAAGGTTTAAAGGTTCATGATTTTGTTATTGCACCGGCACACACAAAAAAACCTTTTGATAAGTCTAATTTATTATCTAATTATCGGTACACAACAATTTGTATTTGTATTTGTATTTACTTGAAATACAACGGTATTACCAATAACAGTAATACAGCAATGCAAGCATCACATAAATTAGGATAGTAGATCTTAAAAAAATCATTCAAAGTGATCCTCGGATTTTTTGATTTTAAAAGCGCCGGTAGAAGTTAGAAGGATAAACATCATTCGCGAGTAAACATTGATATTACAATTTTATATTATCAATTTCATTTTTATCAATAAGGTGATACGTCAATTTACTTTTTCATCAGCACAAATTACGAAATAAACTCAAAACCAGGCGAAATGTATTTTCAATTTATTCGTTTCCTCTCAACCTAGAAGCCTGAATTATTCAAAGGAGATTACTAATCGTATATTGAAACTCCACAGTAATGTGATTCCAAAGTCTTTAACAATGCTGATGGTAACAAGTTATTTTTAATGTTCTTCTTCTTATATTTAAGAGCTTAGCTCTTGTCGGGGTTCTGATGCAGTTACCTCCAATTGAGTCTTTCAAATGCGGGCTCCTTGACTTTATACGACTAGTTCTTTCGGCACAGTGTGGTGAAAGGATTTTAAGTCTCCTTTCGAGCACTTGACACAGTTCTAGAAGTTTTTTGGTTTTACGATGCGATGCCAGTTTCCTAGCGATGTTTTTCATTCGCGTTTGAGGGTACTGGAATAATATTTTAAACAGAAAAACTCCTGATTCACGACCGGTTTTGACTTTAGGATCGGAAGGCGGGACCGCTACTACCAGATGACCAGTGCTCACGCGTGTGGTGAGAAGTACGTACGTAAATAAATTTTATTAAGGGGCTGACAACTATCAAACAACTTCTCGCTCGCACGTTTCGATATGTTGAAAGATATAAAATCACCAAACTCATTTTCGTAAAATCGCCACCAACCATTTTGTGTGCAATCACATTGGACACAGTTTAGTAAAAATTTAATTTTGATCGATACAAGTTTACCTACTTAAAAGTTTGCTTATGTACGAAAACTAGTAAAGCTAACTTTTGAGTAGGAAAACATGTATCGATCAAAATTAAATTTTTACTAAACTGTGTGCAATGTGATTGCACACAAAATGGTTGATTGCGATTTTTCGAAAATGAGTTCAGTGATTTTATATCTTTCAACAAGTCGAAACGTGCGAGCGAGAGGTTTTCGCCCAATTCTACTATTTTCAGTGATCCAGCTGGCTCATACTTTTCGAAAGTCAAACAAATTGTTAACAAATCTTTGTTGATCTTATGGCTATTTTCAAACTTTGCGTTGGTTTTCCGTAAGATTAATTTAGACGTTTGAAAATGTTCAATAACTTTTCGAAATCCGTGGTTTTCGGAGAAACTGTGATCGTCAGGTAAAGCAGTATCAATCGATGTCCTACGATGTATCAATCGGACAGTTTTAGAGAAATAAATAACCAAACAGCCCCGCAAGTACCGATCTTTTTACGAACTATGTGATCGTTAAATTTGACATTTATATCCGTGAAAACGGGTTTTAGCGATTGTTTGGCGATTTTGAAGAAAGTCGTGATATTCGTAAATTTTAGCGAATTTCGCTAAAATGCGAGTATGGTAGTACTTTTGATTTCACGACCGTGTTGTCAAATTCGTGTATTTATGCGAATTAGACGAATCATTTTCACATCTGTGTTCCAAACATTGGCGATCGTCAAAAGATAACGACCCCGAATTCCGTACTCGCACAATTCTTCAAAATATCACAAATTTGACGATCGCTAAATTTAGCGAAATGAGTAATTGCACTGCAGGTTCGGTTTCATCCGACCCGAGTAGCTAAGGCGTGATGGAGCCACAAACATCCATACATCCAAACCTCGTAGTGTCCACATTATGGCCGGCAGCACTTTACGCTTGAGAATAAGTTGTATTCATGTTCAGCTCTCTCTCTCTCATGTCGTGTCACTTATTTCTTTCGTGTGGTGAAAGGATTTTAATTGCACCTTTAGAGGCTCCTTTCGAGGACATGTTATGGAACTTTTGAGGTTCTACGACATGTTCACACAAATTCCTCACGTTGTTTTCATTTTGAACAGAAAAACACATTGGTGCACGACTGGTTTCGAACCCACGACCTTAGGATCGGAAGGCGGGGCTGCTACCACTAGACCAGTGCTTCATGTTCAGCAACAACAGTTTAATAAAACAAAGTTTTTAAATTAAATTAACAGCTTTCCGTTAAAAGTTTTCCATAAATCTTATGTCAATGGTTTTGTTGTTTTAGGTGGCATTTTCATAACAAGATAATAATAATCAAGGTTTTTTTCTGTTTATTTGAACGGTTTGGTAAGATAAGTGATATGTTTCCTGTTTTGTTAGTTTGTTTGGTATACAATAAAGAATTTTCATTTATCAGGACATGGGGATTATAATGTAGCAAAAGAGCCGTAGTATTGTGGCGACCCCACCTAGTGGTGGGATTGGCAAAACATGCTCTTGACTTCTATTCTACTAATAGAAGTAATAGAAGTCTTTTTTATTGTTATATGTTTTTAGTTGGTAGGGTTTCTGTTTGTGTATACCGGTCCCTTTTTTTTTCTTTCTTTCTTTTACTATAGCTGTTCGTTCGGTATTTTTTGTGTATGTCAAAAGACCACGCTTGGTCTACTCAGGCACTCAATGTCAAAGTCAAAAGGTGTTTATTCAATAAAATCACAAGGATCACTTTGAAACGGCAAAGCTAGGTGAATCTAGCTAGTAGCCAGGTCCACGCAACCTATTAGAACTAGCAACAAACTTACAGCTTGGTTCCTACAATTCTTTTGTATGACCTTTATTGTAATCCTACTAATATTATAAACGCGAAAGTTTGTAAGTATGGATGGATGGATGGATTTTTGTTACTCTTTCACGTAAAAACTACCGTTTGGATTTTAATGAAACTCTACAATAATATAGCTTAGGTATACATCGAATTACACAAAGGCTACAAATTATTATAAAGATATTGTGTGACTAATCCTGCGCAGACGAAGTCGCGGGCACCAGCTTGTGTAATATAGTACTTCTTTGCTTACCTGTACTGTAGCTGTTCGTTCGGTATTTTTAGTGTGTGTCAAAAGCCCACGCTTGGTCTACTAAGGTATTACTCACCATGATGCACTCTATGATGACTTGGGGTGTTGAGGATATACTCCAGCGGACCGAGGCTCTTGATAGCTTCCGTGTGGATCCAGAACATGTACAGGTAGCTGAACTGATGGTGCATCACGAACTGAGATGGAGGGATCGCGACTGCTAGAGGCAGGTAGAAGATCTGAGGAGGACAAAATAAAAATTATAAAATATAAAAAATCACGACTTTGATCCCCAGGCACTGTAGATATTCCCTCAAACACGAATTCAAGATTCTTTGAGAATGTCTGAGGGGGTAGTCTTCTTCTTCTTGTCGTGTCACTAGTTTCTTCCGAAACAGTGTGATGAAAGGATTTTAAATGCGCCGCAAGAGGCTCCTTTCGAGCACTTGACACATGTTATAGACCTTATTAGGTTCTACGATATGCCAGTTTCCTCACGATGTTTTCCTTCACCGTTTGAGAGTATTTGTGAACATAAATTTATGAACAGATAAACTCATTGGTGCACGACCGGTTTCGAAACCACGACCTTAGGATCGGAAGGCGGGGCCGCTACCACTGGACCACCAGTGCTCATTAGTAACGAATAACATAAGTCACCCTGTCCTTGTTTAATTTGGTTGCGTTAATTTTAAACGTCAACACAAAACCTAAGCCAGAAACGTAGGGCACGTTTCTATCGTGCGTGACTTGCGAGGCAATGCTTTGTTATAGGTGATAATTACTACTGAACATCGGATGGGCCGTCTGGTCCAGAACCCTATAAAGGCCGACCACCAAAACAAAGCATGCCTTGCAAGTCACGCACGACATAAACGTGCCCTACGGTGGACTGCCCTGCGTCCATCAACTTGAAGCATATTAAGCCTTCTACAACTATGAAAATTTAAATGTCAGTCTGATAAAACTCAACATTATTCATTTTAAATCCTCAACGTATCGCCGAGCGCATGAATACCAAACAATTTTTAGCAATAACCCTTTAACATATTCAAAAGCACGTTTAGGAAGTTTATCAGTCTCTTTCTATCGTCTACGTATCATACGTTACTGAAAGATTGACTGACAATCAGTGTGAGTTTCTTGCTTGTTCTTCTAGAATTTAGTCACTAACTAGCGTTAGATTTAAGAGTTAGAGCTGTTTGTGAAGGGCTCGTCCGGGGAAGTACTACCACCATGCCTTTTTCTGCCGCCAAGCAGCGTCGCTGTGTTTCGGTTTGAAGAGTGTGGCACATGAGGTTTAACATCTGTATTTCTCAAGTTGATGGACGCAGGGCAGTGCATCGTAGGGCACGTTCCTATTGTGCGTGACTTACAAGGCAATGCTTTGTTATAGGTGATGGTTACCACTTAACATCAAGTGGGCCATCTGCTTGTTCCATCAGCTAGTTGTATAAAAAAAAATTATTCATCTAGTTTATAAGACGTTTCAAAGTGATCTTTGCGATTTAACTGAATAAAGACCGTTTTGATATTGATCAACCTTCCTTAACCCAAGTCCTAGAAGTATAAAAGGAGGGTATTTTTTTATACACCTAGCTGATGGAACAAGAAGATGGCCCACCTGATGTTAAGTGGTAACCATCACCTATAACAAATCATTGCCTCTTAATACACACACGATAGGAACGTGCCCTACGATGCACTGCCCTGCGTCCATCAACTTGAGACATACATGTTAAACCTCATGTGCCTGTAATTACACCGGCAACCACACTCTTCAAACCGAAGCACAGCAACGCTGCTTGGCGGCAGAAGAAGGCGTGGTGGTAGTACTTCCCCGGACTAGCCACACACAAAGAGCTCGACTACTCTTAAAAAGTTAACTCTTAAGTTTGTTTTATAAAATAAAAAAACATTTTCATTTTTTTTAAATAATTGAACGCAAGCAAAGTCGCACGGAATTCCACTAGTCTCATATATTCATCGAAAACAAACGATGCATGTATTCGAAAGTGAAATGATATTTGAAGATATCGGAAAATGATAAAAGGCTTGTGAATGTACCAATACCAGTTGAGTTGAAGAGCCAGATTCAATAAAGATTATATTTAATCTGGAAAATGTGCTGAAAATTCAAATTCTGTTTTGTGGTGCCAGTATTCTCAAATGGGTGATTTTTATATCACACTTTGACGTTTCATCCAACTTTGCAGACATTCCCATCAGAAGGTGAAACTAATTAATTTGGTTAGTAGCTTTTTCCCACGACTTCGTCTGAACTAAACCTGGCTTTTGTTTTGACGCTGGACTCACATTCTCCCGCTAGAAAGTAAAGGTAATGGAAATACTAGGACCCAAATGTGGATATTTTGGTCAATAAAAAACATTTCAAATTACAGAAATAGAACCTGTTGGATCCATTTCTGTTTTACCGTATTACCAAAATGGAAATGGAGACCAATATGTCGTTTCTAGATCAATGTATTAGGTTGTGGTTTATTAGTATTGAATTCTATTTAATCTTAAATATTATGTTTTAACTTATAAAAACCGTAAATAATAAAAACGTTACGTAACGTAACGTAACGTAACTTTAAGGCGAATACAAGAGCTAATGTGACTCTCGCTCGTACGTTTTGACATAATTTTTACTAAACTGTGTGCAATTTTTCTACTTACAAGTTTTCCTATTTAAAAGTTTGCTTATGTACAAGTAAAGCAAACTTTTGATTTTAATGAAAAAAAAATTGTTTTCAACATGTTGAAACGTGTGAGCGAGAGTCGCATTCGCTCCTGTCTTCGCCTTACCCAAACTTTTTTTTTCAGTTTGAGATTGGCAACTCTCTCTGTGTCAAGGTTCTGTCTTGTTTAAGATATGGCTTGTATAGTACTTGATAAGTGTTATCTTATCATAGATAAACCTTGTAATAATGCAATCTCAATATTGAGATTGAAAAGTAAAACAAACATGCAACACAAACATAGTAGATATTGAGACGTTGAGGTATGCCCTTACCGTGTGTACCTCAAACCTAAATCATTAAAATTGATGAGAACAATTCTTTGACAGACTTCACGGCTCAGTTGGTAGTAGCTCTGCCTTCTGCGCCGTAGGCCGTGGGTTCGATCTCCACCGAGAACAAACATTTGTGTGATGAACATAGATGTTTGTTCTCTGTCTGGGTGATATATAATATTATAAGTATGTATTTGCAAAAAAAGTATATTATGTATTATATCAGCTATCTGGTTCCCATAGTACAAGCTTTGGCTTAGTTTGGGACTAGATAGTGCTGTGTGGAAAGTCCACCAATATTAATTTATTTATTTTATTTATTTTTTCTATAGCATCTTTTTTTTCTGCCTGTTCTACCCCACCGCTTGGCAAAGGCACCGCCTTTTCTTTTCACTTTTCCAGTCTCAGATTCGGATACTTTTTGCATCACTTCCATTCTCACACACTTTCGACACTTCCATTTTGTTTTACGAGTTTTTGTACATAATCAAACTTTTAGATAGGAAAACTTGCGATTATTAAGATATTTGTTGGAACTTTGTAATGGAAACTCTGAGATTTTGTTGTTTGCGATTTTTCAATACTTCCTATCGTGTATTAGTTTTTATAGAAACAGTGTGGTGAAAGAATTTTTAGTGCGCCTTAAAGAGGCTCCTTTCGTTAGCTTTTCGTAATTACCTTCAGTAATGTTATAAATTCATAAATGTTGAAATGTGTGAGCAAGAAGTTTGACGGTTGGCAGCCTCTTAATTATTGATACTTACAAAACCACACCAGCCTTGCAACGCAGACTGTCGGATGCCAACTCCCATGTTGAAGTCTTCAGATGTGTGATGAACCTGATGCTGCGCCCATAGGATATGCACCTCTGGAAACCACATAAAATGTTATAGACTTCCATTTTTAATATAATAAACACCATTTGAAGACTCCAGTCTACTAGCAATGCCAGTGCTCTCAAGTGGTGAAGGAAAACATCGTGAGGAAACCAGTTAGTAATCTAATAGCAGCGATGGGCTTGCAACCTGTCACGTATGGAATACCAAATGCGAAATGTGGGTATGTGCCAAATGTAACTGTACTAACTTGTTCATTGGACGAGCCAAGCAAATGCGAGTGCAAGAAACGAATACGTTTTGATAGTAGTTAGATAAGGAGGTCAGATGAATTCACGTGGTCTGATACTAACAGAAGCCTGGAGATTTTTTAAGGAAATTTATACTATTCTTCCAGCTAAGTTGGTCTAATGAAGACATGAATAAGAATCAGAATAATAATAAGAATAAAAAATATTTATTGTAAAACTGTGTAAATAGATCTTACAGAGGTAATTTTGTTCCAACAGTCCATCCATTTCGGGCATACAATATTGATATGCTATCCATAGGGATACAATATTGATATGCTATCAAGTATAGAGTCATCCTTGAAGACCATCCTTGATCAATACGTTTGAAACTGACTAACCTGCGTATTTCCCCACTGATTTATGAAGAATTGCATCTTACCATGACAAGCTCTGTGCATCCAATAGTAGCAAAGGTCAACTCCCAATGCTGCTGCATACCAGGTGAAAGTATTGTCCCAGGGCAGGTCAATGACCCTGTAGTGTGTGTAGATCCAGGTGTAGAGGTAGGATTCTGCTCCACGCCATACTATCCTGGAATTGTTTCGGAGTGAATTTACGAAATGACAAAATTCGTAGAGAATATGTCATAGGAAATAATCATAGGACGTACCTAGTCATAAGAAATAGTCAGAAGACATAGTCAAGAACATAATCAAGGAAATATTCAAGTACATAGTTATCAAAATCAAAATCTATACAAGATTTTACTATTAGGGGAAGATAACTGACACATTGATTTTTTTGTAAAAACATTAAATGTAATGAAATGTTTTTTATTAACAGAACACACAAAAGGTAAAAAAAATACATGAGTTCGTGACATGGAATAAAAAAAAACAAAAATAGAGTATAAAACAAAAAAATATAAGGTAAACGAATCTCGCGCATCCACCCATCCTACCTAGGTTAGTTGTGTTAAGACAATGTGGTTTCAGCTCAGCACAAAAATTTCTACTTCCATTTAAAGCACCCAGAAATAGAACATTCATCAGACGTTTTTTTTATTAGTGGAAATCGAACCTATAACTTACAGCGCAGGATGCAAACCAGTTAATATACAATAAAATATGCAAATGTCTGTAAATTATATATGATAACGATGGAGTCAAGAAAACACAATTACATTACATACTTAAGTTGTAACTTTACGCAAATCCTGACTCTCCCCCTCATTCCTAAGCTTCGCTTATCTAACGAGCACAGTGATTCAAACGGGTTGCAAATAAGGTGCTCAACGTATCCAACAAGGAATTACCATGGAAACTCCTAGCAAGAATATAACCGTTACAACTTTTTTATATTCAGACGTGACTGTTTCCTTTCCATCTGTTAGCACGAAAAGTACAGGCAACATCAAAAGTAAATGATAAATTAATAATGAAATAAATATTGCACATTCCACACAACACTTTCTAGTGTTTTTTTATCCACCACTCTTATTAAGCAAATCTTGTACCATGGGAACCAGATAGCTTTTTCTTGTCATCTCACTAGTTTCTGTCTGTAGCCCTGGTGGGTAGTGGTAGCGGCCCCGCCTTCCGATCCTAAGGTCGTGGGTTCGAAATCGGTCGGGCACCAATGAGTTTTTCAGTTCAAAAAATTATGTGCACAATGCCAGTACTCTCAAATGGTGAAGGAAAACATCGTGAGGAAACCTGCACTTCCCTCTAGGTATTATGACGTCTTCAAACCCGCTTTCAAACACCTTGAAAATTATCACTACTTTAATTCTACCATGTGATACTATTATTATATTTTAGGTATATACATACATATGTATATTTATTTTTATTATTATATAGATTGTATATAACGGAGGCACTGGTCCAGGGTCGTTTGTGATGTCTGCACTGCTGACGTCACTGCCGTCTTCATTGTGGTGATCACTCATGACAGTCAGAGAAACATAAACCGAGTCAATGAAACATAAACTGAGCCAAAGAAACACCAAGTACGTTGCCACTATCCTTTATTCTGCGCCATCCAAATCAGGTTTACAATTGTTTACTGTAGGTCCGAACGGTGCGGCGGCTCGAGCTAGACTGACTTCTGCCGAGCCTGCCGCCCGTATTTATGCAAAACACAGCCGCGCGCAAGCTACATCGCCACCAAGCGTGTTTTACTTTTACGCGTCTGGTTTTACTTTTTACAATCAATTAACTAATGACCTTTGTAATCTTAAACTAATTAATCAACACCTAATTAACTAATCATTCAATTAAAATGTAATAATAATTATGGTAATCATAAAATAATGAATCAACGCCTAATTCACTAATAATTGACTTAAAAACGTAATAAACTGATTCAAAACATGTGATTTCATGTAGCCACGTCATCTTGTTGACCCATATATCGCCATTGCGCCGATACGGCCATTCTGACAGGCGGTGCGCGCTCTGCACCAGCCTCTGTTTGTGAGTGATGTTTTTAGTCTGAAACAATGAGAGTATTCTTTTCTGAGTTTGATATCTGTTGGCAACTTGTGTTGCATAGTTATGCCTTGGCACATCGCACATCTCTTATGAGCTAGTGCTAAAGTTTCTGTTAATACATTGTCAACACATGTTTTCAATTATGGTTTACATAAGTAATAATAGGTAGGTGTAATTACTCGTAGGTACTCGTGGATTTGTAGTGCAATGGATAGGATGATGCTGTGCTCTGGGCGGTCCTGTACGCCGTGGTACACAGAGGATTTGGGAAATATGACTAGGTTGATGCTGTGTGTTCACAGAGGCTCTAAAAAGGAAAGGTTTTGTACTCGTGGATAACTCGTGGATAACTCGTGGATAACTCGTGGATAACTCGTGGATAACTCGTGGATACCTCGTGGACACCTCGTGGACTACTCGTGGACTACTCGTGGACTACTCGTGGACTACTCGTGGACTACTCGTGGACTACTCGTGGACTACTCGTGGATATTATAATGTAAAAGGAAAGGTCTGATGCTGTGCTTTGGGCGGTCCTGTTCGCCGTGGTACACAGAGGCTCTAATAGGACAACCACTAGGATTGGATATGCAAGGACGATGCTGTGTTAGACACAGGGGTTCTAAAAGGTAGGATTAACTTTGTGTTATTAGTTTAAGAATGTTGGTTCAAAACGCACATGTTGTTATGATGAGATGTCTACATCACTCGAGTTTTGAGCTGGATGTTCAATGGGAGGTATTTCAGCTCGTGACGTTGATGGCACAGCCTCGATGGAAGGTGCAGTGGTGTCTAGAGAAGCCGGTGACTCATCCTCAGTCGCCGATACGGTTTCTTGACAGTCGGGTTGTGGCCGAAGCTGTCGGCGAAGCTGATCGTGTGCGATTTTCTTCGGACGTCCTCTGCCAATGACCTGTTTCACTAAATAGCAGTCGTTCTCCAGTAGCCTGTGGATCAGGGATTGAAGCATCCTTTGCTGCACTTGTCGAGTAAGTGACTCTATATCAACGGTCTGATCGTCAATGTTCAGCAGTTCTGGTGGGACACAATGTCTTCTTTGGGTGATAAATGCGAGTGGAGCAACGCCAGTGACCCGATGTACTGTGCAGTTCATCGCCAGCTGAAGTTTTTCAAGTGTAGTGTGCCATATTTCGGTTCCGTAGTTTTTAATCATTACTAACGCATTTTTGAGTGTCGCAATAACTCGTTCAACTTGACCGTTCGCTCGGCTTATCCCTGGCGCTTTGGCATGGATGTTGATTGATTGTTGGCGAATCAGCCTAGTCCCATTTGACGTGATCATCATACTCAGGTTTGTGCCATGAATCAAATTCATCCCCACCAAAACGCCAGTAGACATGTCATAGTCCGGTAACACTAAAAACTGCAATTCAACGCTGATGGTATCAATAGTACAAATCGTCGATAGTTTTGTGCGGGATAAGACAGGAAATTGCCCAATTCCTTTCAAGTAGTTTATTGCTTGACTTCTTTGACCTGGTAATGATGCAGCGACAGACTCTCGCATGATCGAGCATTCTGCACCACTGTCAAATACCGCTTGGATAGTAGATGCACCCACTTTAATGGTGATTGGAGCTAGTTTGGCACCTACGACGCAGTTAACACTAGATGTCAACGATCGTTCGCGTTTGAAGCATACCTCAAAAGTGTGGCCAGATTTCTTGCAGTATGTGCAGGTGGGTATTACGGTCGCTGGCTTTTCTTGTTGAGATTGCTGTGATTTGTACCTGCATTCATTGGTGGCATGATTAGATCTTTTGCAGATGCTGCAGGATGATGGTGAAGGTTGAGTACTATCAGAAAAGCGTGGTAGTTTATTTGGCATCGTTAAGCTTGAAGGCGGATGTGGTCGCTTCTTCCGTATAGATGTTGCAATAGAAATAAGTTCAGGAACTGTAGTTGCCCTTGCATTGAGAAGTTCGATTCTTAAACGTTCATCATTAACGCACCCAATCACAGCTTCAACAGCATCCTCGTTACCCAGTTTATCTTTGGTGACTCTTCTCCAAAGAACCCAGGCGCGTGATAAGAATTCTGCAATGTCTTTGGGAGCCTCGTACACATGCTCTCTGAAGCGGACAACGTCGCGAGAATACCGGTTTTCTGGTTCAAAGGTAGTGATGAGGTTACTGCGCAACTCTTCCCATGTAGATGTGGTCACCATCCAATCATCGACCCACATCTTAGCACGGCCCTTCAACAGACTACAAACTTTCATGCGGACATCGAAATCATTCAGTTTGTAGGTTTCTACAGCCTTATCGATATGCTGACACCATTCACGAACTCCAACATTAGTGTCGGGATCGTACGAGGGCAGGAAGACATCCTTGATTCTTACCCTTGTTTCAGTGGGTGGAGTACACAAACGTTCAGACATCTTCTGCATAGTCTGCATCATCTGCATGAACAGTTGAGGTGGTATGCCTCCCATAAGACCATTCAGCATAGGCATGTCTAGCAGTGTGTCGTCCTGCTGTTGCTGCTGCCGCTGCTGCGATGATGATGATGATGTCGTTTGTGGTTTCATATTGAAGTTAGGTACTGACAACGGCACAGTGTGTTGTTGTGACCCTACGATGCTAGCACGTTGTGATGCATCAGGTGGTATGCGAGCTGATGAGGAGGTGGTTTGGATTGGAGTTGTCTCCAATCCCACTTCTGATAACGGAGGCACTGGTCCAGGGTCGTTTGTGATGTCTGCACTGCTGACGTCACTGCCGTCTTCATTGTGGTGATCACTCATGACAGTCAGAGAAACATAAACCGAGTCAATGAAACATAAACTGAGCCAAAGAAACACCAAGTACGTTGCCACTATCCTTTATTCTGCGCCATCCAAATCAGGTTTACAATTGTTTACTGTAGGTCCGAACGGTGCGGCGGCTCGAGCTAGACTGACTTCTGCCGAGCCTGCCGCCCGTATTTATGCAAAACACAGCCGCGCGCAAGCTACATCGCCACCAAGCGTGTTTTACTTTTACGCGTCTGGTTTTACTTTTTACAATCAATTAACTAATGACCTTTGTAATCTTAAACTAATTAATCAACACCTAATTAACTAATCATTCAATTAAAATGTAATAATAATTATGGTAATCATAAAATAATGAATCAACGCCTAATTCACTAATAATTGACTTAAAAACGTAATAAACTGATTCAAAACATGTGATTTCATGTAGCCACGTCATCTTGTTGACCCATATATCGCCATTGCGCCGATATATATTATTTTTGTTTATTATATTTAGTATATCGTTTTGTTTAGTAAATGTAATACCATAATGTCTCTTTTAGTTTTAAGCACGCCAACCTCTTGTTCTTCACCTGTCAAGGTTGGCTGGTAAAAAATGCTGCCTAGCATTAAGCTCTCCTTTTGTACAAACTTAGTTTGGTGCAATAAAGATTTTATTAAATAAAATAATAGTTTTGCCTTTGCCTATGCCTAAAAGTCACGATGTTTTACTTCACCATTTGAGAGTACTGGCACTATGCAAAAAAAAACTCAAATTTTGTATTGTTTTTGTACCTCTTACAAATCTTCACTATCAGACTAAAATGTTGATCAAAAAATGGCAAAATATGCTCATGATCATGCTCTTTGAGTATGATCCTTCATTCCTCTCTCGGCTCAGGTTATAATGGTCTCCAAGTATAATGCTTACCTGCCGCACTCCTGCAAGAGCCCATGCGAGATGCTGGTGATACCATCGTTCAGCCTGATGCCAGGCATGCCTTTCATCCTCAGGACTATGTGCTCTAGCACCATGAACATGAAGAAATATGGCCATGACTGAAAACATAAAAATATCGTTATTTCGTCATTGAAATTGACCGCTCTTGGAGCTGATTTCACCATGGTTTGTTAGTTACTAATCCAGGATTAACAGGCCTAAATCAAAATAAAAATAAAAATCAAACCTTGGATGCCAGACGCGTACATTATGACATATTTAAATATGTCATAATGTACGCGTCTGGCCCTTTAATCCTTTGTTAATCTAACACAGCATGGTGAAATCAGAGCTTAGTGTGGTTGCCGATGTTAATACACAATCAATGCAACAAAAATGTTTAATAACTATATCTGCCGCCAAGCAGCGTTGCTGTGTTTCGGTTTGAAGGGTGTGGTTGTGCAAGTAATATTACAGGCACATGAGGCTTAACATCTGTATGCCTCAGTTGATGGACGCAGGGCAGTGCATCTTAGGGCATGTTCTTATCGCATGTAACTTACGAGGCAATGCTTTGTTATAGGTGATGGATACCACGTACAACATGAAGTGGGCCATCAGCACAAAGTATTAAAAAAACCCTCACAGTTCAGTTTAAATTAAAGGGAACGGGTTAAGGCGAAGACAAGAGCTAATGTGACTCTCGATCACACGTTTCAACATGTTGAAAGATATAAAATCACTAAACTCATTTTCGAAAAATCGCAATCAACCATCTTGTGTGCAATCATATTGCACACAGTTTAGTAAAAATTTCATTTGATCGATACATGTTTTCCTACTCAACATTTTGCTTTACTAGTTTTCGTACATAAGCAAACTTTTAAGTAGGAAAACTTGTATCGATCAAAATTTTTACTAAACTGTGTGCAATGTTGCACAGAAAATGGTTGATTGCGATTTTTCGAAAATGAGTTTAGTGATGATCTTTCAACATGTCGAAACGTGCGAGCGAGAAGTTGTTTGATAGTTGTCAGCCCCTTAATAAATGAAGAAGTACAATAAAAGGAATATGCCTGAAATATAAATGTGAGCAAAAAAGTCCAATATACGAGTGAAGTCACGAGTTGTAGTTAGTGTACTATATGATGGTACGAGGAGAAAGAATAATATTAGTAATTTGTTTGCTGAATAAATAAATAAATCAACGCTACAAATTGGCTATTAGCTTGAACGATCGTTTTATACATAAAATTTAAAAACAACTTTGTAACTAATTGTAATTACAATAAATCATAATAAAACCAATATCTTAGCTTACACTGTGAAGTACGCTACGCATACATTAGCTTATTCGTTATTCATAAAACCAACATAGATGCAAATGTTTGTGAGTGTTTCAAGTCTCAGTTAATCAAGTGTAGTATTTATATCTGTTCCCACTCATCTCCAGCCGAACGGTTATCAATGAATCTAGGAATGTATATAGTTCGTGACTTGGAATAACATGCTTTTCCAGGTACTTTCGTTAGTGTAAAATGTGAACGGAGCTGCGGGCGCATGATAGTTTATTTGTGACTCGCTTGCAACTCTATGCAAATCAATTGTTTATTATTTGTATATTTGAACTTAGGTAGTTTAGTGAAATATTTTAAATTGAGACTAAATGGCTTCATCGTGCGTTGCACGGCAATGCTTTGTTATAGGTGATAGTTACTGTTTGAAATCAGTAGGACTATCTGCTTGCTCTATATAAAATGGCGCTGAGTGAACTGTCCAATATTATAATTAGTTGTATTTTAGAGAATCACTTTACTATTTTCAAACTCCACGTAAGTGGATGAATCTTAGTGGACAGTCGCTTTGTATCCGATAGCTAACTAAGGAGTTGCTTTACTGTATAAAATTATACTGTCCTAATTTCAATGAGTCCCACAGTATGTGGCAATGTTCTGAACCGCTGTTATATGATACAGTGCAAGTGAACGCCAGTATGTAAAGTGATATGCATTGCGGATTTCAACATGGTTAATATGGCCGATATTCCGATTTGGTCAATGCGCAAGAAATTATAATAAAGTCTAGTATTTACCTATATATGTAATTGTATTACACGCAAAATGACATGGTTGCAAAATGATTCCTACAAAAACATCGCTTGCTAGTTTTTTAATAAACCTATCGGGATACTATGGATAGAATTTAGTATTCAAAAATAATTATAAAGTCAGGATCAGTTTTTAACTCACACGGTATTATTGTACATAATAATAAAAAAACCCCATCAAAATTGGATTCATTTGTTTAGGAGTAAAATTATAAATTATCAAATTAACTTTTAGTCGGTTAAAGTACATTATTAAAACGATTGACAAATATTTAACCTTGACACCACCTTTAAATTTTATTGATTAAGCAATTAAATATACCGGCTTTGAGAGAAATTGCGACACGGACCATGTTCTAAAAGGCGTTTTGCAATAGGTACTTAGTAACTGACATGTTCAATTTAAATTAAAAGTTAGGCTCCGTTCAAGCTGCGGATTGGCCAAAACTATCTCTAGCGATTTTTTTTATTTTTTTGTCCAGTTTCGGAGCTATAAAAAAATCTAAAACTACTTCACAACTAGTCTAGCCTGAGAGATCTGAAGGGATATCGACCGTGATTGGAGATCT
This sequence comes from Chloroclysta siterata, assembly GCA_932294275.1. Taxonomy (NCBI): domain Eukaryota; kingdom Metazoa; phylum Arthropoda; class Insecta; order Lepidoptera; family Geometridae; genus Chloroclysta; species Chloroclysta siterata. The sequence continues at coordinate 10,520,670 of OW028595.1, forward strand.
GCACGGTCGATATACCTTCAGATCTCATAGGCTAGACTAAGCATCGAATTAGGTACAGTTTACCGATTTAGATTTAGTATTCTTGAATAATACAGGTCAATTAGTAATTTAAAGAATATATGTACATAGTACTCGTAAGTACAAAGAATAATAAAAGTTAAGTACATTAAGCTGTCGGCAATGACATTGATTTACAAAAAAAGTGTACAAAAAATGTACCCAATGGGACATTACAACATTGGACTAGATTCGATATACTCTACTGGAACTAGTATAAACTGTACCTAACTGGTTGGCGTACATACCAAAATCGCAGTCCATCAACAAAAAATATCTTAATCGATTTTATTGAATTAAATCGATTAAGATATTGAAATGATGACCGCGGCTTTACATTTCAAATTATTATAGTTAGTTACTAGCATGGGCGACATTATCTGAATTCTAATTGACTTGAAAATGAGTTTCGAGTTTGAATCTGAGAGGGCCGATTCGAAAAGCAATTTTCTATAGACTTTGTGATCAAATTGTAACTTTAGGGAGTTTGAATAACGCCGCTGGGTTTTTCTTTGTTACTCGTTTAAGGTCAATGACCTTGAATTATGCTATCATTAATGCGTCTGATTTTGTCTTTGTTAATCTGATTGGGGTTAATAACCTTGAGTTGATTCCTTCATGTTCAATTGAGAGTGTACCTACTCACTCATTGACAGTATAAACTCATTCATTTAGAAAAGGGTTTGACTGTTGGAACAAAATTACCATTTTTTTATACAACTACCTGATGGAACAAGCAGATTTCCCACCTTACGTTAAGTGGTAACCAACACAAAGCATTGCCTCTTAAGTCGCGCAGGATAGGAAAGTGCCCTACGATGCACTGCTCTGCGTCCATCAACTTTAGGCAGACATATGTTAAAGCTCATGTGCCTCTAATTACACCGGCAACCACACTCTTCAAACCGAAGCACAGCAACGCTGCTTGGCGGCAAAAAAGGCGTGGTGATAGTACTTCCCGGACGAGCCCTTCACAAAGAGCTCTACTACCTACTGTAAGATTGAGAGAAAATATTTACACAGTTTTACAATGAATAATACTTATTTTTAAAAAAATTAACACGAGGGCTGGTGAGTATCTGGCTCAGCGAATCAGCATTGCCGTGGCAATACAGCCAGCATCTTGGGGACGCTTCCGATTGGCTCCGATGTGGATCAGCTAAGCTATCTCTAGATCGTTTGCATCAGTATGCAGATAGCTTGACTATTTCATATGTATTTTGAAAATTTAAAACATATTAGTTTTAATTTTCTTTGTCTAAAAGCATAAATTCTGTAAAAACAAAGTTTTAACAACTAAGTATATTATATTGAAGTACTAGATGACCCGGTGTACTTCGTATCACCTATCCTCGCATTTTTTCCATATTTTCTCACCGTTTAAACCTTCCCTGGACTACGAAAAACATTTCAAAACTAAAATCAGCTGAATCAGCCCACCCGTTCTCTAGACAAATGAACAGCAATTGATTTTTATATATACTAGACTAGACTAGACTAGACTTGGCTAGATTGAGATTACACGGGTATTTATCGCGTTTTACCTTTGTTATTTTCCCGACGTTCCGGCTTTGTTGCAATAGCCGTGGCCGAGGGCAGATGTTTTTTTTTTTTTTTCTCTCCAAGTCACTTCTACTTTCAATAACTTACCTGTTTAAAGAAGTTGGGTACGTCTTCCTTCCTCTCCCACATGTTGTCTTTCGGCGAGTGGATGTAGAACATCCTGCCTAGCCCCTTCAGGTGGTCGCCGAGCAGCTCTGACAGGCCGCTGTCAGCGGTAGAGTTCACGAAGGAATAGTCCACCGCCATTTTGACGAGGTAGATTTACTTCTGAAAGAAAAAAAACTTTAAATACGCTGAAAAACAGACAAAACAAAAGTTAGCTGAAGGGAACCAAATAAAAAAATAATCATCAAATCAATTCATAATTAATAATAAATAAATAAGGTAGCGTAATCACGTTAGAAATACAAAAAAAAATAAGAAGTCGAATAGAAACCCTCTTCCTTTTTTTGAAGTCGGTCAAAAAAAGGGATATATTTAGACTCTTATCTTACTCCTATCGGTGAAGGGAAACATCGTGAGGAATCCAATTACTGCTCTAACAGCAGCGACGGTCCTACAATCTGTCATTTATATTAACTTATTAAAAAAAAATGCATCATTAAAAACTTAAAATAAGTTGATTTCGTAGGTTTTGACTTCTAAAACAATTTATTTGCCATTTTTAATAACTTTATTTAGCTTTATATACTTAAAAATACTGAAATGCGCGAGTTAGTAGTACATTAGCGGTATTGTTCGTCATAAGTTAAGTTTTTATATACAAAGCCCAGTAATGTTCTATGAACCATCTGATAGTACCAAACGGATACAGATCAAGAGTAGTAGAGCTTTTTGTGAAGGGCTCGTCCGGGGAAGTACTACCACCACGCCTTTTTCTGCCGCCAAGCAGGGTTGCTGTGTTTCGGTTTGAAGAGTGTGGTTGCCGGTGTAATTACAGGCACATGAGGTTTAACATCTTTACGCCTCAAGTTGATGGACGCAGGGCAGTGCATCGTAGGGCACGTTCCTATCGTGCGCGACTTACGAGGCAATGCTTTGTTATATCTGATGGTTACCACTTAACATCAAGTGGGCCATCTGCTTGTTCCATCAGCAAGTTGTATAAAGAAAAAAAGCCAAAGAAATGACGAATACTACAAGGACATAAAAGCGAATGTGTCTGTCTGTCTGAAGAAGTCTGATGTGTATCCGTTTGTAAAAATTAGTCTACATTATGACGTGAAAGAGGAAGGACCCCAATTAGTTTTAATTGCTCTCATCCACTTGCCAAGACGTTTTACTGTAAAATACAATTTATTGTGCAATTGTAGATACTGAAAAGAACGATAAACTTTGATCTGTTTTAACAATGATTAATAATTCTATTATTGTTGTGTAACACTGAAAATTACCTACTTGAAAAGTATTTTGGTCCAAATTTTTGGCTATTTGTTCCCAAATGTGGTATTAAAACACTGATCACGATGATTGAATCACTAGCGTAGCGAGTGATTCAAGTGTTACGATTCTGAGCGACGCGAGTGGCCGTTTTATTCAAGAGTTGCATACTATACTTTATATCATGACTACGAGAAAAAGAAAGATTTAAGCGAATATAGATATTTAATGAAGAAAAAAGGAATGTTAAGTTAATTTAAATTAAAAACAAAACAGTTTTTACTCTAATGTCGACCAATCAAATCTGGAGGAGTTCTTTGTACAAGGAGTTTGTATGTCGTGTATTCTTTGCAAAAGGAATTTGTATCGAGTATTTTTTGAGCAAGGAAGTTGTATAGCATTGAGTGAGATGGAGGTCAAATGTATTGGTGTGTTCTAAATTCAAAAATTGTAAAAAATATTAGATAAAAATATTACAGTACCTACTTACCGTTACATATACCTTTACAATGCACATACAGTAAAGAGATCTTATCTGTAATTTACAGGTGTTTATGCATATAGTCTTGGACAAAGTCATTTCCGGAAGTACCTAAGACAAAAGTTTGCTTCCTGTTCTTTCATAATAATATCTAAGACCGGAAGACCGGAAGACAAAGCGGTAGCAATTCCCCCTCCATCCGATGGATCGTCGACATTGCAAAGATTGCAGGAAGCTGGACTATAAAGAGATTACAAAACCCCGGCCTAACAGAAGTATTCAATTCTTCTTCTTGTCGTGTTCCTTGGAAACAGTGTGGTGAAAGGGTTTTAAGTGCGCATCAAAGAGCTCTTGACACAAGTTTTTAGAACTTTTTTACTACGATATGCTGGCTTCCTCACGATGTTTTCCTTCACCGTTTGAGAGGTACTGGTACTGTGCGCATAAATTGTTGAAATCTATGTGCACAGTATTCAAGTTGATGATGATGATGATGATATGTCTACAATCAGTAGTAGTTCCTTTTAAATGATATATTTCACAACATAAAAAATTTAAAAGAGACATGTTTTTAATGGATGTTATTCAAGCAACGGTATATCTTTCCTTCTAGATAAATGCGTTTACTCGCTAGATGAACTCTGATCACACTAAAAATGAAATAATTAAATTAAATACTTGGATTTTTGTATTACTTAGCTTTTACTTTTTAAATTTATTTTGTATGACATATTTATTTTTTTATTACTATACCTAATTGTAACTTGTATATGAATGAAATTTGTTTTAATTGAATATGAATACAGCACACAATTTCATTATCATCTTTTTCTTGTCCTAATCCCACTTTATGTGGTATCGGCACAACAGGGGTATTATTTTCTATTGCCAATGCAATCGCGTTACACAGATACGACTAGACAGCGGCGGGAAATCGGACAAAACCGTATTCTCTATGACTTAGTTGTCATTCCTAGTTGTAATTCTTAGTTCATTTTTTGGTTTATGAATCACGTTTGTGTTTAGACCACGCTGTGACGTCACACGGTTATGGCACGGAATCTCCTATGTCATAGAGAATAATGCCCCAGGTTTACTCTCTCCGCTCTCTTTCATAATCATGTCATACAACACACTTTTCGTTAAAAATAAAAAAAAACTATAATATCTGCATACATTTTGATAACTAGATCTACATAGTAACCATCCGTGTGGCCATAGATAAAAGCAAAGTAACGATGTTTATAAATATTCAATCTAATGTCCACTGATAACAAAAATTATTAATTAATACGCAAACAGAATAAGATTTCAAAGAAACATTTTTTTTGATGCAAGCTCTCCCAGGTCTAAAAAGCTCAAAGTATAGGGGAGGCCTATATCCGGCAGTGGACTTGATAGGGCTGATGATGATGATGATTTAGTAGTGGACTCTTTTAGGCTGATGATATTGGTGATGAATTTCCCTCCTTTCATTTGTACTGTTTATTTTATAAATCAACTTATTTTTTACGTAAAGTAATATAAAGTACTTCATTGATTTGTGTAATTTACTAGCTGACCCGACAGATATTGTCCCTTATTGTCCTGTCTTAACTATGAATATTGAGCACGCATTCTGTCAATTATCTGTCAAACGTCATAAGGTTATATTTAAAAAGTTTATATTTTCCAAAGCGCTAAGGTTAGATTAGAAATAATTTTATATGGTGGTTAAGTATTCTTAAATTTTCTTATTTTTTTTCTTTCATAAAAACCTTTTCCTGACAATAACAAACACAACAAAAAAAGAATTAGCGAAATCGGTCTGGCCGTTCACGCGTGATGGCGTGACCAAGAAAAATAGGGATTCATTTTTATATATTAAGATGATGATGAAAGTCGTAATCAAAATGTATTCTAACTTTGCCACCAAGTTAGGATAAAACGTTTGATAATAAAAAAATGACCCGTGACCAGTCAATGAACAGACTAAGTTAACCGATTAGCTATTACACCATATTTAGGACATTTTAAGCAAAACAGAAATATTTCCTTCCAAAAAACAGCTACTTATTTAATATTTATCTTGAATAAAGTCAAAGGTTAAATAAACAATCTTAAGATAGATGCCGCTATCTTTGCTAAACTCAGTTTTTTCACAGAGTAATATAAATTATTAACTAACTTCATTATATACAAACTTCGTACAAAAACATTTTAAGAGCCTTATATTTTTTTTATTGTGCATCCACTATCTTATCTCAGATTTATTTAAGAGTACATAATATTTGGACGTCCATCTGACTACTCCTCTTAGATGTCTTCAAAGAATCTGGAGTTCGTTCTAAATCTGAAGAGATATCGACCGTGCCTGAAAGTTGTGAATCTGCTTCGGTTTGTTTTTACCGGCGGTCCTTACCCGGTAAAAATAAACAATATGCTATGTTAAAATACTATTATTTTTATAACCACACACGTTGCAAATTAAATATAGGCAGGTCAATCACCCTACAATCACGCTATCAAAGTAATCATGCCACGAGTTAGACCGCTTTTAAAGCCACTTTCTGACTGCGTGTGCATTTAATTTGTTTTGACATTTCGTATTTTACTACCACCACGTAAAAAAATGCATAAATTTATTAAATATAGAAACATTTCTAAAACTTGATCATCGCCATTTTGTCAATAGAAGATTACTCTTTCTCAGCCAGCGTAGTAATTTACCACCCTCTCGGTAATATCCGTGGCCTGCACAGTTATTATTTAAGAATAAGAAGTAGCGATAACAGTTGCAGTAAAATGCATTATTTTTCGACAGAGAACCACTCTACTGACGTCTTTCGTCCCTACAACGGCCTTCTATCGGAAATACTAATACTTATAACTAAGCATGATAGACATTGATAGCGGTTTTTTTATCATTAGGTAACGGTTATATACACACACAAGTTAACTAGAGTTAAAAACTAATTAGCATTAAGTTGATCCATGTATACTTGTCTTTTTTAGTGTTACAAAAAAATTATCTAATTCTAATTCTATCGACACATTTCAATGCTTTTTTTTCAAATTCTAATAAAATTCATTTGAATACTGTACCACTGGCTATACAGCTGCTTATTTTTAAATAATAGCTGTGTGAGTTGATATCATTGTGCAGGTATGGCACAAAAGGACAAAGGAGCAAATGAGGCATAGAGCTCTGCAATTGCATTCAGTCTGAGAGACGTGGAGCTCCGCATTCGCATTGAGTCTGAGAGACGTCTCGCATTCCCCATTTGCATATGTTTTGTCTGACTCGAGTACGGAGTCTTTGAATATATTTTTAGATCCATGGCAGATCGTGTTTGGTAGGCGTAAATATATTATGCGGGCGTCTATCTTTTTAAAGCTTTATCTTTATTTCAGTGAGGTTTTTTGTGATCATTGATGTGTAATCCATGGCTGTACTTTCCAGACACATGCTGGGATTGTACGACCCGAAATTGGATGCCATTGGAAGCCATTGACTGCGTTTTCTAGGGTTGTGTTTTCCAAAGGTGTGCTTATTTTGTACGGCTCGGGATGTACTATTTCCTATGCTACTTAATATAAAAGTGGAAAAGTTACGATGTTTGGATGTATAATGATCAATCACGCCCTAAACACTAAACCGATTGGGATTAAACTTAGATGAAATATAGTTCGTAACCTGGACAAGCGTATTAATTACTTTTTATCCCGAAAAATGACCGGAAAAATAGAAAAACATTAACGAACTCAATAAAGATGTTAGCAACCACCAAAAAAACCGGTTGTCTTTATCTCCAAGACACGTTATTGTATCTCACATCATTTTAAATATTGCTCTTCATCTTGTCTTGTCACTAGTATCTTTCGAAACAGAGTGGTGAAAGGATTTAATTGCACCTCAAATAGGATCCTCTGCAGTACTTGATAAAGATTTACAACTTTTTAGGGTCTATGACATGGGTTTCTACACGATGTTTTTCTTCACCGTTTGAGAGTACTGGCATTATGCACAAACGTTTTAGAACAAAAAGACTCATTGGTAGACGACAACTTAGAATCGGAAAGCGGGGCCACTACTAATTAAATCAAATCAAATATTTTATTTTGTCAGAATTTTAGGTACAAACATAAAGGTCTTCTTAAAAATAATAGTATCACTAAAACCCTACCAATACAGGCGTACAAAATTATTTAGATACCTACCTACCGTCCTAGGCAGGTACTATGACGAGTCCTTAGCAAAATAGCACGGTAGAACGCTGCAGTGCTGACAACTGCTGACAACAACAAAACACTGGTGACACCATAAATTTTTAGTTTTGAGGACTGTCGTATACAATATTTAAATATTATGTTTCACAATGTTATAAAGCATACAAATTTACGAAATATTAAGTCCGTGAAAAAATTGAATAGCACAATGTCAAGTTAGAAAATACAATAATACGTAACTAATATGCACACACAAGGTCAATACATACATACTAGACCAACAGTGCTCTAACATTCTCCTCAAATCTCTAGTACCATGTACCCCACACAAGGTTCTTTGAGGACAATTTCATATCTCAACCGAAAATGTATAAGACAAATCTCTAGTACCATGTACCACACCTAGCATTCTTTGAGGACAAAATTCATATCTCAACTCAAAATGCATAAAGTACGTACATTGGTACCGGATGGATGGATTCATGTGGTAACCGTTTTTTTTCTGCAAAGTTTTAATACCTTAGCCAGAAATTTTACTAAAATCCGAACAAATAACCATCTAAAAGTATCTTTAAGCTATTATTAATTAATACAATGATGTGTATGGTCGAGATGGCATTTGTTTATCTTAATCGCATGTACACATTAACCTTATGAAGTGCAATTGATTTGCTAAAGATACCAACGTTCAGTGTCTGTGACGTCAAAAATTATATGTCAAGCAATATGAAACCTCTCACAAGGGACACCTTTACGAGTGACCAGAATATCCTTACCATGGTCTCTGGTTAAGAGGCTGACAGCCGTCAAAGAACTACTCACTCGCACGTTTCTAAACTTTTAAAGATAATCGCAATCAAGTTTTTTCATAACAACTTTCAGTAATGTTATTACTGAAAGTTGTACTGTAGCTGTACTTACGGAGGTATTTCAGTATTTTAGCGAAAAGTACGTTAGCGGTATCCTCGTCTTAAAAACTTTACACACAGTCAAAAGCAGTAATTTTCCATCGAAGAAAGACGTAAACAAAAATCTTTTGAACACGCAAATAAATCCGGTTTTTACTATAGATACAATTATTTTCAAAAATATTGAATGATAACTATGGATAGGTATCATAAACTCAAATTAATAAAAGAAAAATATGTTGTTAGACTATTTTTATACTGCGCATTTTCAACCGGATTTAATGTGGCATTTAATCACAGGTCAAACGTAAAAAACATGTAGCCTTAAATTATCTTACTCTTAAAATAACATTATTTGAATGAAAGGATGTCCAGAGAGGGTAGTCCTTCTGCCGAAAAAAGGCTCGGTAACTTCTCATGAAGTAAATAATCATAATATTCACGCACTTCTAAATTGAATACATAATGCAGCGCCGGTACCGTTATACAGTACAGCAGTTTTATTTCGCTTGCCATGTGATTTATTCAAATAGATTTATCAAGCCAAGTCAGATACGTGAAGACAGTCAAATAAATCGAGACAGCAGTCATTTGTTTAAAAAAAAATAGTGGAGGTTTTCATAAAACCAGTGGGAAACGCGGAAATTACATTTTAATCTGGATAATATCCCTTATCACACTTTCATTACAACTATGTGTAGTGTGAATGAAATTCTTATTGTCGTGTCGTCTCTATCGGAACATTGTGGTGAAATTATTTTAAGTGCGCATAAAAGAGGACTTAACACATGATAACATATTCGGCTACATCAGGTGAGATTGTAGTCAAAGGAAGAAATAGACCGTCTATTCATTGTAAAATAAAAGATTAAAGAACTTTTTAGGTTCTTCCACGGTTTCCTTACGATGTTTTCCTGCACCGTTTGAGAGTACTGGCACTGTGCACATCAAGTTTTGAACAGAAAAACTCATTAGTACACGACCGGCTTTGAACCCACGACCTTAGATCAAAAGACAGGGCTGCTACCACTAGACCAGAAGTGCTTTGCAATGCAATGAAATGGAATGGTCGCTTAGAGCTACGTCCAAGACTGCATGTTTTGTCAAGATGCCAAAAAACAAACGTATCTTTGCCAATCTTTGCCAATCTGAATAACGTTATACCTTATTTTTCAGAAATTAAAATCAGAATGAACTATAAATAACTATACTTATAGGTATTAATTATATTAAAACAGTAATGACCTCGCCTAATTCTTTAATAATCAAAGTAATTAGGTGTGGCATAGTGAGGTCAACGACTTAGTTGTTTATTCGTTTAGTGAAGAGAAGTAGAGCTCAAGAGTAGAAGAGCTCTTTGTGAAGAGCTCTTCCGGGGAAGTACTACCACCATGCCTATTTCCGCCGCCGAGCAGCGTTGCTGTGTTTCAGATTGAAGTGTGGTTCCCAGTGAAGTCATAGGCACATGAGGTTTAATATCTGTGTGCCTCAAGCTGATGGACGCAGGGTAGTGCATCGTAGGTCACGTTCCTATCGTGCGTGACTTACGAAGCAATGTTTTGATATAGGTAATGGTTACCACTTAACATCACGGCCAGTAGAAATTTAAAAAATAATAACAAAAATATAAGCAATTCATATAAATACTTTTAAATGTATAAAATACACATAACACAATTGAGGGGTCAGTTAGTTATAAACGATCAGTGTTGCTCTACTGATCCAAATCGGTGTTCTACGAGGAATATCCCATCCAAATCGCTAATCGGAAGTGTCCCAAAGACGTTGACTGCATTGCCACGCTGAATGGTAAGAAAGTGACTCAGAATATAGGGTTTTTTTGGGTATTCTTTCGGATAATAAGTATGTCAGTTGACTCGACATAGATGTCTAGCCCAACAAAGGGTTGTTTAAAGGCTATGCCAAAAATAGGCAGTCCGACATTATTTATGTACATAAATTTACTAGATTACATAGTTCATGAGTAGAATTAAAATATGAAAAAAATGTATTACCATTTTTTTCAATGTTCTGTAAATGAAATTAGAAATTGCTGTATTTGGGAAATAAATGGCTATAATTATTAGTTAGCGGTTAGAGCGAGAGCACTGGTGGTATAGTGGTAGCGACCCCGCCTTCCAATCCTAAGGTCGTGAGATCAAAACCGGTCGTGCACCAATGAGTTTTTTAGTTAAAAAATGTATGTGCACAATGCCAGTACTCTTAAACGGCGAAGGAAAACATCGTGAGGAAACCGGCATATCGTAGAACCTAAAAAGGTCTATAACTGTGTCAAGTGTTCGAGAGGAGCCTCTTTAAGGCGCACTTAAAATCCTTTCACCACACTGTTTCGAGAGAAACTAGTGACACGACAAGAAGAAGCGGTAAGAGGAAGCTAGTAATAATAATGATATTTAAGACCTCGTTCGGCAATCAGTCAGGTTCAGAGGTCCCAACCTCAAAGAGGATTAAATGTACAATTTCGTAAAAATTTTATGTTGTTCAATGATAAGTAATAATTATATTATGTCTATAAATTGAAAAGATGGATGGACTGTGTGAAAGATGACTGAGTAAGGAAAGAGGGACTGCTCATGACGGCTGATAGAGAGGAGTGGAGGGAAAAAATCTGTTGTGCCGACCACACATGAAGTGGGACTTATCATTACTTTTGTTTATTTGGACTTATCTTAATTATGATGATATAATTGAGTGACGGAAATTATTATAGAAGCATGTGAAACATTCAAAGAGTGCGTGAATAATGCACATGCCAAAGAGTGGAATTCCTTACTGGCGTCTGTTTTTTGAACACCTAAAATAAGGATGTATTCGAGAGAAGAGCGTATAGGTATGTAGTACCTACTGTAATTTATCTTGTGGTATAAGTAGCGACTCTGTCACTGTACTACAAAGCAAATTTGGTACCTATTCCTCTAAAGTAGGTTGCATGGACCTGGATCCTGATGTTTCGAAGTGATCCTTGTGATTTGATTTAATAAATATCTTTTGACTTTGACAGCATCAGGTGCAATTACGTTCAAACGTGTATTTGAACTTTATTGCACCTGATGCTGTGCTTCCTCAATTTCTTTTTACAAGTTCTATGTACGTATAATAACTAGTTGATGTTTTAGATTGAAAATTGTACTTTTTGTATGTTTCTTTCATCACTATTCCAACAAAATTTTGTTTTCAAAATCCGAAAACAGAAACAGAAAAACAGAAAAAGCTTCGTAACTTTAATCCCCAAATAAATATCCCTCTGGTCTTTTGGTACCAAGCACTCAGGATTATTGAGGATGTAAAAAGGGATTAGTCAGAGTTACGTCCAAATATTACAGTAGGGTCACTGGGATACTCCCACTAGACCACCGGAGCTCTTTACAACGTGTAACATTATTATGGTCTTTGGTCTTATAGGGGTATTCCCCTATAAGACCAAAGACCGAGTGATCAGATCAAGCACTGGAATACTTTGACGTGTGCGAAGGTTGAATATATCGTTTTCGAAATTCCCATACAAAGGTATAATTAATATTGTCTCAGAAATTAGGAACACCCCTGACACTGTTTACGTAAGTCAACACGTACACACGGAACGTACAAACAGCTATGAATAGGGCTGCCTCATGGTGTGTTTAGTATCATATTGGAGGGATGTTTAAGAGGTATTTCATGAATGAAAAACTACGAAATTTCAAAAGTCGTAAAAAAAAAAGGTGTTTGCCATGACCTGTAGACTACCCTGTTTCCGGGATTATAGGGGTATTATGTAACACGTTGTATATAAGCTATAAATAGATAGATACCATAAAACACCTGGTAATTCAATTAACACTGCGATAAAATTGTTTACGGTCTCGGAGTTTGTGTACTGTCGGTACTTTTGTATAAGTGGTATACATCGTAGGGAAGTGCGTTCATTGCATGTAATTATTCAATTTCCGGAAGTACAGAGTCAACTGTGTGGCTAAGACCATGACTTTTATTAACGTGATAAAATAAATAATAATTAGACCTCAAGATTATGAATGATCTTGTTTTTTTCTGTGATTCAGATTGGCGCCAAATAAATTATAATGACATTGAGCATGCATTGCACAGTATCAACTCGACAATACATTTATCGTACAAATGAGTGGATGAATGATAATTTTATATTTTATTGTTTTATTTTACTTTTGCGATTTGAATATATGTAATGAACACTTACCTACTTATTATATTACACGGGTATTTTAAAACGTAATACTCGATACATAACCGTCTACATAAAAGATATGGAATTATTTATTATCACAGTATTATTTAACAACCGTTTCGTATAATACAAAATGTTCAATATTTTATTTCAGTCACTGTTATTTTAATAGTTAATTTATTGCTATGAAAACTAATAAATTAAAATAAAACAAAAACTTACAAACAAAACAGATGATTCAACGGAACGTGTTGTCTCAATGAAGTCCTTTTACATTGTAACCATACGAGTAAACCACATTCACTAACCCTAAAACGCGCACCGGTCGAATAGTCCCAGATCGGAATAAAGATCGGCAATAAAGAATATATAAAACGATTTAAATTCGAGCGCGAGTGAAGCGTGCTCTACGTAAGGTAACGAGTGCGAACAGTTCGTTCGGAGTGGGTCGCGTTTGTATAAATAGACGCAATGCGCTAAGGCAGAAATTAACATTCGATCTTGCGGTTTTGTGTTTCTGTGGCGGTCTTAAGACGCGGACAACCGTCAAACTACTCGCTCTACCTAAACATTTTTGAAGATATAAAATAAATTAGCTAAAAATATATTTTCAAGAATTGAAAAAAATATAACTTCGATCCAAACGTTTGATTTGATACCTAAAATGTTTGATAGAGGACGACACTGAGTCTTCAGACCCAAGACTTCTCGCTTGCACATTTCAATCGCAAAATAACATTACAAAATTTGAGCAAAAATATCGTTTGATCCAAACAAGTTAAATTGTACAAGCGAGAAGTTGTCAGCCTCTTAAAAGTTTTATTCAACAAGCTTCGATGTCTTTTATTTTTTGGTACCTACTGTTTTGCTAAACTTTAAGATTGTTTTTTTATCGAATTAGGACTGCAAAGGTTGGATTGTTCTAGAAAATGGAAAACGGATCAGCATGATGAGCATGAACTATCTGATACTGATATTTTCTTCAATCTAATAACCTATTTTCAGCCAATAGTACACGTCACTTCGATTCAACGTTTTTTCGATCTTGGTCCTTTTGCATGCAGCTTCCTTCCGAGGTGCTTTCTTAGCGGCGATGGGCCTGCAACCTGTCACGTATGGATTACCAACTACTGCAATATGTGGGTACGTGCCAAATGCAATAATTGAACGTACCTCTGACTACCCCTCTTAGACAGCCTCAAAGAATCTTCATACTTGGTGCTAGAGATTTAGTAGATATTCAGTATATTTATTGTGTTATTATGTATGTAGATCTGAGTGGATATGTACCGTGACTGGGGCCAAAAGTCGTGAAACTCTTTCCGTTATTTTGCTTCGTTTCGCTACTTTGATGCTGATAATGATGATAACATTCTGATAAACGAATGGTATAATGAAAAACAAGAAAATAATAAAATATTTAGAAAAATGGTCAGTTTTCTAGCAATATGTAAATTAATCGTATTTATTTTACACAATTTTATTACAACATCTCTCTCTCACAAATCTTACTAGGTTTTACGATGTTGTAAAATTAATACTGTAATTTTTTTTTTTTTAATTGACATATCCACAACAGAAATACAGAACGGAAACCGAACGGAACACTACAGGCAATCACATTAGGTACCTATCATCATAATGAAACATAAAAACACAGTATCAGTTATTATAAGTGCAAAGAAGTGACCAATGAAATGTTATTGCATTCCATGACGATTTGAGGGTTAGGTGCAAAGTACACCCACATACAAAGCCATACAATATTAGCTATCTTTCCATTGACAGACAGACATATGAGGACATGTAAACATGTCTTATCTAACACTATTTATAATCATTATTCGCCTTGCAAAAACACAGAGCAAACACTAGAAATAAAGATTGCCAAAAATATTTAAAAATTAAGCAATATAAAAGTTAAAGTACTTACCTACTTACATGGCCGTGGTTCACGTGGAATAGGTACCTAGATTTACCCAGCTTTGAATTTGAGAATGACTTTTATAGGTTAAACTAGTTTATAGGTAAAATAGGATAAACAAATAAAATAAAAAGTTATTATTAGGAGAAAAAAAACAGGTTCACGACTTTGGGCCCCAGTCACGGTAAGTATCTCCTAAGACCTTTTGTACTAAGTACTAACTTAAGAGTATGATTATAGTAGTATTGTATTTATTTCTATAAGTAATTTTAACAAGCTCACTATTTGTAGAAATTCATAATGTTTATGATAATATGTTAAAAATAAGGCGTCCAGGCATATTTCGAGCCTTTCATGCATAATAGTGTGGGCTTGAAGTCCACCCGGGCGGCGATCTTTTTATACAAATACGGGCTAAAATAATATTTCGTACTCGGCATACAACTGATTGGTATTTTAACGACATTATGTAATATCGATATAATTGGTTATACCGATTTTATTGTCCATCGACATAATTTATAATCGATACGAGCAAAATAAGGAAAATAATAATAATTCCTATTATTGATGGTAAGTACATCGATAATAGTGATTATAAGTAAAAACAGTAATTTATATAGAATCGTGATGGACAGTCCGTGTTGCGCGGTTGAAGGTTTCAAGAATTTCATGGGTTTTTTGTTCTAACCGCATCCCTATCACAATGTATTGTACCTGCTTTTTTGGCAAATTACCTGCGGTCGGTGATTTGAACACTGTTTTTTACCTGTAAGTACGTACATAAAAACAGAGTTCATACGTAATGCATATCAAATATTTGTATTTAATCTCTCACATGCCGGAACGTCTACGCGAGACACAATCCAGTCAAAGCCAAAGTCAATAGGTATTTATTCAATAAAATCACCTAGCTTTAAGACGTTTCAAAGTGATCAAGGATCACTTGAAACGTCTTAAAGCTAGGTGACTCTAGGTGCCAGTTTCACGCGACCAAAGCCTAAAAGAACAGGCAACAAACTTACGGCTTGGTTCCTACCGTTCTTTTGTATGATCCTTGTATAAAGTATACCGTATACTTTATACTATACCTGTTTCTATTGCAATCTCAGCAAACAAAAGAGCAAAAAGATAGAGACATGCCCTACGATGCACTGCCCTGCGTCTATCAACTTGAGGCATACAGATGTTAAGCCTCATGTGCCTGTAATTACACCAGCAACCACACTCTTCAAACCGAAACACACCGCGAAACCGCGTTGCTACTTGGCGGCAGAAAAAGTCGTGGTGGTAGTACTTCCCCGGACGAGCCCTTCACAAAGAGCTCTAATACTCTTAAAATATCGTGGCTGTCTGAGAGATCGCAAGTGAGAGTACGGTACGCGAAGTCTGAGTATTGTTTTTCGTTATTTGTATCGTCAGGCCGTTTTTCTATGGAGGTTCGTGAATTCTCAGGACGCCCGATAGAGGCGCTGATCGAGTCTCCATACAAAAACGGCCTGACGATACAGACAAAACTCATACTACGGCTACAGAACGGTCTCTCTCTTGTCGTGTCACCAGTTTCTTTGGAAACAGTGTGGTGAAAGGATTTTTAGTGCGTCTCAAGAGAGGAGCACTTGACACATCTCTAATACTATAAGAATCAAAGTCCTGACTGACTGACTGACTGACTGACTGACTGACATATAGACAACGCACAGCCCAAACCGCTGGTCCTAGAGACTTGAAATTTGAGGAGTACATGGGTCTTATGGCGTAGAGGTGCACTAAGAAGGGATTTTTGAAAATTCAACCCCTAAGGGTGTAAAAAGGGATGAAAACGTTTGTATGTAAAATCGTATTCCTTGAACCTACAAACTTGAAACTTGGAGTACATTTACTTCAAGGCAAAAAAATAGAAAATATATTTTTAGTTTTTTTAAACTACCCTTAATAAGTGTGCAAAGGGGTGTCAAAGTTTGTATGGGAGTTTTTTGACCGCTGGTCCTAGAGACTTGAAATTTGAGGAGTACATAGGTCTTATGGCGTAGAGGTGTACTAAGAAGGGATTTTTGGAAATTCAACCCCTATGGGTGTAAAAAGGGATGAAAACGTTTGCATGTAAAAAAGTATTCCTTGAACCTACAAACTTGAAACTTGGAGTACATATACTTCAAAACAAAAAAATAGGAAAGGCATCATTTGTTTTTTAAAACTACCCTTAATAAGTGTGCAAAGGGATGTAAAAGTTTGTATAACAGTTTTTTGACCGTTGGTCCTAGAGACTTGAAATTTGAAGAGTACATAGGTCTTATGGCGTAGAGGTGTACTAAGAAGGGATTTTTGGAAATTCAACCCCTAAGGGTGTAAAAAGGGTTGAAAACGTTGGTGTAAAAATTGTATTCCTTGAATCAACAAACTTGAAACTTGAAGTAGATGTACTCCAAGGCTAAAAATTAGGAAAGGTATTTAGTTTTTTAAAACTACCCTTAATAAGTGTGCAAAGGGGTATCAAAGTTTGTAAAGGAGGTTTTTGACCGCTGGTCCTAGAGACTTGAAATTTGAGGAGTACATAGGTCTTATGGCGTAGAGGTGTACTAAGAAGGGATTTTTGGAAATTCAACCCCTGTGGGTGTAAAAAGGGATGAAAACGTTTGCATGTAAAATAGTATTCCTAGAACCTACAAACTTGAAACTTAGAGTACATATACTTCAAAGCAAAAAATAGGAAAGGCATTTTTTGTTTTTTAAAACTACCCTTAATAAGTGTGCAAAGGGATGTAAAAGTTTGTATAACAGTTTTTTGACCGCTGGTCCTAAAGATTTGAAATTTGAAGAGTATATAGGTCTTATGGCGTAGAGATGTACTAAGAAGGGATTTTCGGAAATTCAACCCCTAAGGGTGTAAAAAGGGTTGAAAACGTTGGTATGAAAAATTGTATTCCTTGAACCTACAAACTTGAAACAACTTGAAGTAGATGTACCTACTCCAAAGCCAAAAAATAGAAAAAGCATTTTTAGTTTTTTAAAACTACCCATAATAAGTGTGCAAAGGGATGTCAAAGTTTGTATGGGAGTTTTTTGGCGCGTGGTGCGATTGACTTAAAACTTGAGGTAAATATACTTAGAAATAAATAATTAAGAATGACGCTTTTAACTTTTGATAATTACCTCTGCAAAGGGTGCAAATGACTGTAAAAGTTAGTATGGGAGAGTTTTTAACGCATAGTGCGATTGATTTCATACTTGAAGTAAATATACTCAACAATAAATGATTTAAAATCAAGTTTTCAATATTTTACAACCACCCCTGCAAAGTGTGCAAAGGGATGTCAATGTTTGTATGGGAGTTTTTTAGCGCGTAGTGTAACTTCAAACTAAAATAAAATGTGTTCTGTGTAATAAAAAGGATACAACGAGGCGTCAATGTTTGTAAGGGACATTCTAAAAACGGGAATCTTGAGTTGGTACGAAGAGATCTGAGGATATCTAACGTGCCTGGGAATCAAAGTCGTGAAGCTGTTTCGTTTCGTTTGTTTTTGGGGTAGAAACTAAGTAAACAAATAAGTACATATTTTCCGTGTAAGGTTATCTTTGTTGTATTTGTCATGTTTGTGCTATACTCAGTATCTATACCTACCTACCTAATATAGGTAATGGACGCCTATAGGTATCTCTGAAACCTACGTAGGTATTTAAAATCATACCCTAATAATATACAAATCAATGCGAAAGTTACGATGTTTGGATGTTTGTGGATCAATCACGGCTCACCACTTCAACGCGTGCGAAGCCGCGGGAAGCCTCTAGTATTATATAAATGTTTAGGTTCAACGACATGCCGGTTTCCTCACGATGTTTTCCGTTTGAGAGTACTGACATATTGTGCACATAATTTTTTGGTGTACTGACATTGTGCAAAAAAACTCATTGGTGCACGACCGGTTTCGAGCCCACGACCTGAGGATCAGAAGGCGGGGCCGCTACCTCTTGACCACCACAGAACGGTTGGCCCTCGCTATTTATCTGCAACTTATTGAATAAAAAATAACATATTTTCAAAAGTTGATCTTTAACAAACTGCTGGGTTTAACTGCTGGTAAAGGAAAATATATAAATAAATCATCATTTTATTATTATCCCACAAAAATTTAACAATTGCGTAAAATCGAACAGGTTATTGACTGCTCAACTGGAATTTTGCTGTCGAGGAACCATGCAAAATTTGCTGTTGGCTGCACTCCGAATATTAATTTCCATTTTTTATTCAAAACCAGCATTTGCTTGCGACTTCGTTCTAAATAAAAAGTTACCTATATGTATGTTATATAAACTCTTCATTATCATAAATTTATTTATTTTTTACCAAAATTTTATGTACAAAAAGTAATACCTGGTTGACAATACTATTAGCTTAAGTAATCTAGCACTGCATTGTTTTGTATGAAAGTTTTAAATATATATAATAAATACCCGCTATAATAATGTATGTATAATCCTAAACACAGCTTTGACAGCCTTCACAGCTCAGTTGGTAGTAGCTCTGCCTTCTGCGCCGTAGGCCGTGGGTTCGATCCCCACCGAGAACAAACATTTATTTGTGTGATGAACATAGATGTTTGTTCTCTGTCTGGGTGTTATATAATATTTGATCGAGTGAGCGAAGCGAACGAAGATCTTAGTTTCAACTTGGGCGATTTGGCATTTTATGTATGTATGTATGTATGTATGTATGTATGTTTGTCTGGCGATAACTTTAGAACCGTTGATCAGATCTGCATGAAGTTTGATATGTCGATAGCTTGTACTTGAGAAATTTGCTGGTAAGTATATGAGTAAAATCGGATGAAGGATTTTTGAGATATGGGGTTTTTTAAGGGGGCAAAAATAAAAAAAGTTACATAAAAAAATCGAGTTACATGTCATATGAAAGGGCTTTGTTTGGACATCCCAAAACAATTTTTACTTTTTTTTTGGGACGCTCGGTATATGAGATAAAAAAATAAAAGTTAAATTAAGATAACCAGCGATCCAAGAGCTCCCCTCTCTAAGAGTTTCGTTGACATCAAGGTTTTTCTACTGGTCGGCCAGTTCCTTTGCTTTTTCTTAATTTTTTTTCTTGAAATAAATTAAGGAGGTACTCATAAAATGGTGATGACGAACAGGTCTGATGATGGAGCCAAGGTCTGTTCAACGGAACTCTTCAATAAATAGGCCAATAGAGTTGAAACTTGGTTACCATACCAAGTTAGTAGGCGGTAGTTAGAAAAAAGTCCAAAGGTAATGTTTGGACTTGCCTCTGACTACCACCTACTCAAAGTTTTGATGCGTTCGTCGGGTCGCATCACGAGATCTCAGTTCGGGGAGAACTACTAGTATAAGTATGTATTTACAAAAAAATAGTATATAAGTAGTATATCAGCTATCTGGTTCCCATATCACAAGCTTTGGCTTTGGGGCGAGATAGTGCTGTGTGGAATGTCCACCAATATTTATTTATTTATTATTTATTTATTTAAACATCGTCGATTTAGTAGATTACCAAAGTTTATCGCGTGAATTACTCTTTTATACTACTCAACCAGAATAAAAGTTTATTTACTGACCGATTCACTTAAAATACCTTATTTATCATCTATAAAAAGCATTTAATTAATTAATCATTACTTATAGTAACTGACATGCAAATAGATCTGCAAGTTTTAGCAAAACCTCCGAATCCTTCGAGACATTGGCCTACATCTACTTCCTTGTCCGAACCGGTTCCCTGCCTAGTACTGATAATAAATGTTGTATACAAATTGCAGTCATTCAAAGCTTTAGATAGCTATAGTAATGATAAAAGTGCGTGGCCCGATGTCCCGGTCGCTCTGCCCATCGGTAGCTGACATGTCTGCCATGTCTGTACCTACTATTGTGTGTTTTATTTTTCTCTACTTTAATAGATTGTATGTATGCATTAGGTATTATTCGTTTGAAGCGTAGGGTGTACTGTCTGATAAATTTGACTATCTTTACCTTTTTCTGTTATGCCTACGCCTCACTTAATTCGATTAGCACCACATTGGCGCTTCATTATTATTTTATATTACATTGTAACAAGGATCATACAAGAGAACGGTAGGAACCAAGCCGTAAGTTCGTTGCCTGTTCTTCTAGGCTTTGGCCGCGTAGAACTGCTATAAGATCTTTTTTGTACTACAGTTATACAATAAATAATTTCTGATTTCTGATTTCTGAACTGGCACCTAGAGTCACCTAATAGCTATAAGACGTTTCAAAGTGATCCTTGTCATTTTATGGTGATAAATACCTTTTGACTTTGACTTTGACTTTGACTTTGACTTTGACTTTGACTTTGACTTTGACTTTGACTTTGACTTTGACTTTGACTTTGACTTTGACTTTGACTTTTAAACGCAAAGTGGCTTGACAAGCCTGGGGCCCACCCAATGTTGAGCGGTTACCTCTGTTTTTTTGTACCATAGCATTACCTAACATGATGAACAGAACACTTCCACGTTAAGAACTGACGTGGTACTTTGTATTTTTTAATGGATGAGACTTTGTTGGTTTACGTGTCAAAATTTAAATAAACAAAAAACAAATGGAATGAAAAATTATTTTTACTGTAGGTACCTAACTGTTTGTTTTTGAAATAAAACAAAATAAATTTAAAGTCAATTGGAACATAGAAATAAGAGCATCACTGTTTGGTGACGGAATTAATTCTATTCCTAATAAATAATAAAAAAAGTAATATTCATAATTATCTACTATGTTTGTATAAAATAATGCATCGAAATATATAAAGCCATTTTTTCTCCATAATCTGTTTTTTTTTTGTTTTTTGTGAATCTATTGTTTTAAGCAACATTAGAAATATTGTTTTTTTATTTATTTACGCGAGGCTCCGTCTTCATCAGCTTAATCCATTAATTGAATGACTTCCATTTAATGAATCAATCAAAACATTATTTTAAATGTTTTTTTATTTTATTTAAATCAATTTGATATGCCCAGATGACCCTGAATACTTTTCAAAAGTAGTATCACAGATTTACGATGACGGAGTCTACAACTTTTCAATAACAAAAAACTATATAAAAACTCTTGAGTCAATTTGTTACATACCAATCTGTTGATAAGCCATACCAGCAATGATATTCCGTAACAACAAAATCACGGGAGGTTCCGCTTAGTGGATCCGCGCTCACTTCGATCTCGAGCTTCGCCTCAATGACGTTAGCATTTTCGCCGCCCAAACACTGACGCGGGTGGCGCTAGTGATGATTGAATGTATAACAGAATGAAACTCAAGAGTAGTAGAGCTCTTTGTGAAGGGCTCGTCCAGGGAAGTACTACCACCACGCCTTTTTCTGCCGCCAAGCAGCGTTGCTGTGTTTCGGTTTGAAGAGTGTGGTTGCCGGTGTGATTACAGGCACATGAGGCTTAACATCTATATGCCTCAAGTTGATGGATGCAGGGCAGTGCATTGTAGGGCACGTTCATATCGTGCGTGACTTACGAGGCATTGCTTTGTTATAGGTGATGGTTACCACTTAACATCAGGTGGGCCATCTGCTTGTTCCATCCGCTAGTAGAATAAAAAAAATAAAAAAAAACTCACCGCGGATTCCGCGGTCACTTGGGCGAGTGTTGTTGACAGAATAGCACTTCCCGGCTTTACTTATATTTATATTTATATTTATTATATTTATTATTGTCTAAGAACGTACAGAAGCAATAGCAATCAATTAAGTCGTGTCTCTTGCTGATGGAACAAGCAGAAGGGCCACCTGATGTTGAGTGGTAGCCATCATTTTTTGACAGCAAGACAATCGACTAGTACATCAAACACCAATAGCGATATCTGTGAGATTTATTTATTCAACAATCAACGACTCAACGACATAATCAACGACGAGTGTGAATGCTGCTGCAGCAGCAGTAATTGCTATCGATACGCAGAAGGCGCTCTGCCATACAAAAAAAGGTTTATTGGCAACAAACGCATGCGCACCACTTAGATATGAACCTCGGCTTGGGCTGTTGCCAGGGGAGGGAGAGAGACAACACGACGCATATATTATATTATAATCTGATTGGTATTCCACTCCACATCATGACAGTGTAAATGCACCCTTAAACCTCTGCCATCTTTTACCAATAAAAGTACGTAATTTTTTTTTTACTTGCTAACAAAAAGAAACAGGTTATTTGCTTAGCATATCACTGCTGCTGTCAGTCTCGGCATTAGTAGTAATGCCTTGATGAAGACCTTATAGAGGCCTAAAAGTTCCATAAGCAGATTTGGCCACAAACATAAGCTTAAAGCGCATTTCAATATCCTAATCAATGAAAAAAAAAACTGGTTATTCTATTTAGGGGAAAAAAATATAATGAATAGTTAAGTCCTGGATAGTAAGCGAGTAATCCGATATATCAACATTCCAATTTATTAATTTATTGTTTTTGATATTAATTGCTTTGGAACGGGTTTGTATCACGTTTTGTTTATACAAAAAGTTTTAAAACGTGTTTTATAAGTTGAGACATTTTCTATAAATAATGACTTACTTATAGTAATCGACGTGGTGATCCGTATTCTATAGGACTTCATCACCTCTTGTTGGATGTCTTTAGGAGAAACGCACCATGGGATGTCCATCGGTATAGAACTTAATAGAAAAATATTAATTTTGTCTCTTAAATATCTAAATATACAAGCTGTTACAATTTGTTTGATTACAAAAATGCCGCCACTCAGCATTTGGTGTATCAGCTCAAAAACCGATACAGCACTGGGTTTCAGTGGCGCCATAGTATGTATCTCCTCAGTACCTAGCTGGGCAATAAATATAAATAAATAAATTTTGGTGGACTTTCCACACAGCACTATCTAGCCCCAAGCTAAGCTAATGCTTGTAATACGGGAACCAGATAGCTGATAGCAATCCCATGCCTTCCAGCCCAGTTCTAAGCAAACGCAAAACGGTGATCCCATTTTTTTTAATGTTTAAGTTATTTTTTTACCATGAAAAAAAAACCTTATATTTTTAAGCTTATAGACGACAGCATGGCGAAGAAATTATAATATTGTTAGTCTTACCTATATATTTAACTACATGTTATTATTTTCTTAAAATAGGTAATTCATTATAAGAATGTTATTTTTAATTTAAAAAAATACTTTCTGTTATACGTACTGTTTATTGTTTTTTTTTACTTTTACTTGGGTCAAATAAAAAAGTTTTTTTTCTTTCTTTCTAAATAGAAAAAAAATTGGTCAATGAAATGCTTTTCTTTCTATCCTTATATTGATCTTCTGTTTCATTGAAATTCTGTCATTTCAGTGTTAACAAAAAAAAAATGTAATTCCAAAAAAAAAATAGCAGACTGTCTTCTGTTTTATTGTAAAAAACTGTGTAACAGTGCATTTTCCCTATGTTGCTTACACATAATAGTTAAGGAAAAGCACTTTGACAGTTGCCACCGTTGACTGCCGTGCCCACGGCCATAGATGCACCATCAAACCATTTTCCTGCATCCATGGTAATGAACATGGCTACCACATGATGCAATAGTTACTCTACTTTCCTAAGAAACCGGTTTAGGGCCATTAAAACTGAATATTATTATCATAATAATTAAATACCTTGTGATAAACTCGTGATTCGGTGATACCTCAATGAGTAATCCATACCATCCAGTCAGTTGCAACGATTAACATCAACGTCTCCTTCTTGTTCTTCGTGTCGTGTAGTTTTTATGGAACAGAGTGGTGAAAGGATTTCAAGTGCGCCTCAAAGAGGCTCCTTTCGAGGCTCTTTTCGAGGCTCTTTTCGATGATAACGTGAGTAACATAGGGTCATTGCATAGGGTATTAAAATGTCATGGCATTCGTTTGCGGTCATATGAAATAACGCTTACGGCCGGTTCCTGAAAGCCAGATCAAAACTAATCGGATGTCAAGTCACTTGCTATCTATTTCGTTGTAATAGCTGAAATGGCTAGTGACTTTACATCCGATTAGTTTTGATCGAGTTTTCGGAAACGGCCGTTATTCTAATAAATAAATCGTTGAATTTAATAAGTGGAAATTAATGCCCATTCGGCTGAAAACTAAAGCAAAGAATATCTGCCTTGCACCATTGTCAAAGCGGCGGGAAAGATATGGTCAAGGAAGGCTAGGAACTAGGAACAGAGCAGAGTGGAAGCACTTGGAGGAGGCTTTCACCGCCACGGGCGGTACTTACATATAGTTATTTTTATTTTTTTCATTTTTTTTTAAACCCTATTGTGTAAGTAAATATAGCTATTTTTATTTTATTTATTTATTGATCGAGTGAGCGAAGCGAATGAAGATCTTTGTTTCAACTTGGGCGATTTGGCATTTTATGTATGTATGTATGTATGTATGTTTGTCTGGCGATAACTTTAGAACTGTTGATCCGATCTGCATGAAATTTGATATGTCGATAGCTTGTACTTGAGAAATTTACTGGTAAGTATATGAGTAAAATCGGATGAAGGGTTTTTGAGATATGGGGTTTTTTAAGAGGGCAAAAATAAAAAAAGTTACATAAAAAAATCAAGTTACATGTCATATGAAAGGGCTTTGTTTGGACATTCCAAAACAATTTTTACTTTTTTTTTGGGACGCTCGGTTTTCGGGATAAAATTTAAAAAGTTAAATTATGATAACCAGCGATCCAAGAGCTCCCATCTCTAAGAGTTTCGTTGACATCAAGGTTTTTCTACTGGTCGGCCAGTTCCTTTGATTTTTCTTATTTTTTTTTCTTGATATAAATTAAGGAGGTACTCAGTTCTCATAAAATGGTGACGACGACCAGGTCTGATGATGGAGCCAAGGTCTGTTCAACGGAACTCTTCAATAATAGGAGAGTTGAAACTTGGTAACCATACCAAGTTAGTAGGCGGTAGTCAGAAAAAAGGACAAAGATAATATTTGGACTTGCCTCTGACTACTACCGACTCAAAGTTTTGATGCGTTCATCGGGTCGCATCACGAGATCTCAGTTCGGGGCGAACTACTAGTATTATAATAAGTGGAAATCAAGTGAAATCTGTGGTACCCCTGTGGGAAACATACGTGATTTTATGTATGTACCTATTTAATCTCTAATACTATAAGAATCAGAGTCCTGACTGACTGACTGACTGACTGACTGACTGACTGACTGACTGACATATAGACAACGCACAGCCTAAACGGCTGGTCCTAGAGACTTGAAATTTGAGGAGTACCTAAGTCTTATGGCGTAGAGGTGTACTAAGAAGGGATTTTTGGAAATTCAACCCCTAAGGGTGTAAAAAGGGATGAAAACGTTTGTATGAAAAATAGTATTCCTTGAACCTACAAACTTGAAACTTGGAGTACACATACTTCAAAGCAAAAAAATAGGAAAGGCATTTTTTGTTTTTGAAAACTACCCTTAATAAGTGTGCAAAGGGATGTAAAAGTTTGTATAGGAGTTTTTTGACCGCTGGTCCTAGAGACTTGAAATTTTAAGAGTACATAGGTCTTATGGCGTAAAGGTGTACTAAAAAGGGATTATTGGAAATTCAACCCCTAAGGGTGTAAAAAGGGATGAAAACGTTTGTATGAAAAATAGTATTCCTTGAACCTACAAACTTGAAACTTGGAGTACACATACTTCAAGGCAAAAAAATAGGAAAGTCATTTTTAGTTTTTGAAAACTACCCTTAATAAGTTTGCAAAGGGATGTAAAAGTTTGTATGGGAGTTTTTTGACCGCTGGTCCTAGAGACTTGAAATTTGAAGAGTACATAGGTCTTATGTCGTAGAAGTGAACTAAGAAGAAATTTTTGGAAATTCAACCCCTAAGGGTGTAAAAAGGGTTGAAAACGTTTGTATGAAAAATAGTAATCCTTGAAGCTACAAACTTGAAACTTGAACTAGATGTAGGTACACCAAAGCTAAAAAAATAGGAAAGGCATTTTTAGTTTTTTAAAACTACCCTTAATAAGTAGGTATTACATGTCTGAACCTAATGAGCGGGGAGAGACGACTGGCGACATACAAACCCTTCGCGTCAGCCCGATTTCAAGTACCTGTGTGTGGCTAGCCGCCACAACAGTTTGATTTTCGAAAACAACCCCTAAAACGTTAACCTCCTTCGTTGCGCTCGAGTAAAAAGGATACGAGGCGTCAATGTTTTTAAAGGACATTCGAAAAACGAGAATCTTGAGTTGGTACAAAGAGATCTGAGGGTATCTACCGTGCCTGCATGGGGATCAAAGTCGTGAAGCTGTTTCGTTTCGTTTGTTTTTGGGGTAGAAACTAGGAACAAATAAGTACATATTTTCTGTGTAAGGTTGTCTATGTTGTATTTGTCATGTTTGTGCTAAACTCAGTACCTATACCTACCTACCTAATATAGGTAATGTACGCCTATAGGTATCTCTTATACCTACGTAGGTTTTTAAAATCCTACCCTAATAATACAAATCAATGCGAAAGTTACGATGTTTGGATGTTTGTGGCTCAATCACGGCTCACCACTTCAACGCGTGCGAAGCTGCGGGAAGCCACTAGTAAGATGATAATCCAATGGGATGCAATATTGTCACTCTAGTAGGAAGATACATACCTGTTTTTTTATTTGCTAATAGTGTTTAGGTATGAGAGTAGTTATTATTTGTTTATTAGTTGCTCAAACATTATTTTGCAGTTGACTGTTCAATATGTGATAGGAACAGGAGGAATTAAATTTAGAATATTACATTATTCCTCGTAGTTTTTATGTTCAGTAGGAGCATCAGGACATGGGTGTCCCGGCGCTCCTATCAGTAGGAGTATTTAGTAGGAGCACGAGGAGGAAGCGATAGCGGACTATTTTTATATTGAAGCTGTTTATTGTCCCATAATAAATAAACATTCAATTTAATTGTTTTTCTTGTGATATTTTGATTAATGTTTTTCTTAGTTCATTCGGTGTACTTAAAAATAGATTAAATATTTTACTTTTTAGGCACTGGTAAGATTGCCGAACAGGTGCCATGAACGGGGTGATAAAGAAAAAGACATCTTGGATTAATTTTCTGTAATTTTAGGAAGCAACATAGCTTTTTTTTTTATTTATTTTTTCTATTGTTATTTTAAGTTGTGTTGTGTAATTTCGGTGGTATTTTAACCAACATTAGGTACTTGAGGTCTTAGCACAAAGTGTAATGATGAGTGGATGAGTATTTTGTCTGAATGCTTGAGATTTTGTGAGCGTGATGTACCTTATAGATGTGTGTAAAACCTGTACTTTTTTGTATGTTTTAAATTCACAAATTATTCATAACATTTAATTATTTCAAACTTTTGTAGTTTTCTCTATTTTTATTTTTATTATTTCTATTTACCTATCTATGTAGTTAGTTTAATATTATTAGTCTGATGTCTTTAATTACTGTAATTGGTGTACCGTTGTAATTAAAGTAAAATAAATAAATACAAATACAAATACTAGAAAATCTTTCATACCTTTAAAAAGTAAAGTTGTTTCTGTTTTTTGTACATTAAATATTATTACATAGGATTAGATTAATATTTTTATATTTAGAGCACTGGTGGTCTAGCGGTAGCGACCCCGCCTTCCGATCCTAAGGTCGTGGCTTCCAAACCAGTAGGGTTCCAATGAGTTTTTTCTGTTTAAAAATTTATGTGCACAGTGCCAGTACTCTCAAACGGTGAAGGAAAACATCGTAAGGAAACCGGCATGTTGTAGAACTTCAAAAGTTCTATAACATGTGTCAAGTGCTCGAAAGGAGCCTCTTGAGGCGCATTTAAAATCCTTTCACTACACTGTTTCGAAAGAAACTAGTGACACGACAAGAAAAAGAATATTTTTATTATTTTATACCGTGATTTGCTTATCTCAATTTGCATATTTGAGGTAGTTCTCATCATTAAAACCAAATAGAGTTAATTGGTCCAGTGCACAGACATTATATTGACTAGATCCGTTAGTCGGTCTTGTTGCGTGCCACTTTTTACGATTTGTTAGACGGCTTCCGCTGAATCGTTTTTCCGTGCAGTAACTTTCGGCATTTTCGTTTTTCCGCGATTTTTTTTCAACTGGCACATTTTCTTGGTCCGGCTTTTATGTAATAGCGAAAATGTACTAAGGTGGTGCAATGCACTCAATCGTAAACTGCTGAAATCACTCGTAAGATAATAGGTTATGGTATAAAACTTAAATAGCTTCAAAACTCTGATTCCTAGGCACGGTAGATATCCCTTCAGATTTCTTAGTACCAAGTACGAACTTTTTTAAGAAGATTTTATAAGGACGTCTAAATAGAGTAGTCAGAGGCATGTCCAAACATTACATTACAAACCCACATTTTGCTGTAGTTGGTATACGTGATATGTTGCAAGTCCATCACCCCTGCTGTTAGAATACTTACTGGTTTCCTAACGATGTTTTCCTTCACTGTTTAAGAGCACTGGTCTTGCGCTCATAAAATGTGGCATGATGTTTTTATACATCTTTGAAGCACTTGCGGTATCTTGCGTCTTCCTAGTTTAGTGCAACGCGTATTTCTTGCATTTTAAAACAATCTAAACCTTTTTATAAAAAGCACTACTATTCGATGATTTTCCTGGTTCTGTGCATTGTCAGTCAATTAGCTATGTAACGATTTACATAATTTAGATAGCCTTAACAACAATTTGTACTCACCTACATAATCATAGTAATAATGGCACGATATGTGATTCTATAAATCATAGAATCACATATCGTGCCATTATTATATATATATAGGGTGTAAACACATTCTTGAGCGTATAATAAAATAAGCATGCCTCAAAATAGAGACAAAAAGTTTTAAGAATGTTTATATTATGACTGTTTTCAAATGAGTAACACTATTCTAAATATTCGGAAACATCCGATCAGAAACGTCGGTTTCTGTATTTTTTGTTTTTAAGAAAATAAAACTGTAGTATATAAAAAAACAAGTGAGAAATTCTGACGTTTCTTTTAAAAAAAGCCCGGATGCTGTTTAAAATACCGTATAAGAGTACTGAACGCCTGGTACTGCTGATCATTCTTCCAGGAATTTATGGTGACCCCAGATTTTAAATGTAAAATTACTACTTTAATTCAGAATTCATTTAAATAATTCCACAGGGCATTTTTTACTCTACTTGGAATATATAATTATTGCGTTATTGTTTTTTTTCTCATATAACGGTGAAGGAAAACATCATGAAGAAACCAGTTAGTGTTTTGACAACCCCCTTACTGCCAAGTGTGGGCAATACATATTACATGTGTTAAATGTAATATTTGGACGTACCGCTAACTACCTCCTTAGACATCCTCAAATAATCTTAGGTTAGTTTTGGTATTAAGAGGTCTGAGGGAATATCTACGGTGCCTGTGAATCAACAGACATTGTTTCTGTTTTCTGCTTGTTATCTTTTTTTAGTGGTAATCAATCAAGGATGATCAAAAGGTGGACATTAATAGTAGATTAGTAGCCAAGGGCTTTAAGGCATCAATTACCGAACATGAGAGATGTAAAGACATTTTGTAGTTATTGACTTTTACAGTTTTACACCCTGTTTACTAAAAGGGATATGTGTACTGTATTTATCGTACAAATACATTTAGCTATTTTCTTTAGCACACGATTGTAAATACAATTTTCTCTACATAACGTGACTAGACTACTCTATGACAGAACGCTTTTTGCACCGGGAATAAACAACATTTCTTGAGTTTACACATCACAGAGCCTGTGCGTTCAGTCTTATGCGATTAAATATTCTTTTGATATGTTCACAACGCAAGCTTGTGCACAATTTAAATGTCAACCCTCGTTTACCTGCTATTGTAAGGGATGATTGTAAGGTATGACAATCGCAAGAAGAATAATTTATTTTGTAATGTATTTAGTAGTAGACAGCTAAGTTGGTAGTAGCTCTGCCTTCTGAGTTCGAGTATGTGGGTTCGATCCCCAACGAAAACAAAGATTTCTCATAGTACAAGCTCTGCTTTTGGGGCTTGATAGTGCTGTGTAGAATGTTCACCAAAATTTATTTACTTACATTATTTATCACAGAATAAATAATAACAATATGTAGTCTACTATGTAGTATAACTAATTGCGAAAGAGATCGTCTGTAGAAGTACCTCATAAATAACAAATATTATTTTATAAAAAGGTAACTTCTGCAAATCAGGTGTGTTATCTACTTTTCCATAGATTTCCTACGTTCTTTACAATGTCGGTACATTTGATGTGGACAGATTAAGTTGAATAAAATAGAATCAAAGGCAGAAAACAAGTGATTCCAATAAATAAAACAATTGTAATTACATTTGTAATTTACTATTTGCTTGTGTCAATTTCTATAGAGCAACCGCAGTCATTATTGCATCATTATGTTAAATATCTCACTCAATCTAATTGAATCTTGCGTTTTTCTATTTTCACAATCATAAAATCGATTTGTTGACAATTAGGTCTAATAGAGATTTAATTAGACGTTCGTAATTGATTATCAATTGTTTTATTAAGAAACTAGATGACCCGGTGTACTACGTATCACCTATCCTAACGACATTAAAATTCTCCCTTCGATTTAGGTAGAACATTTAGGTAGAACAGTTTATATGGGGAAGAAATTGTTGTTTTTACTATCTTCCTCGCAATTTTTCCATATTTTCTCACCGTTAAACCTACGTCACACTTTCTGGACTACGATACACATTTCAAAACCAAAATCAGCTAAATCGGTCCAGCCGTTCTCGAGTTTTAGCTAGACAAACGAACAGCAATTGATTTTTATATTATTTATAGAAGATTCGTTATAAAGGATATAGCATATATGCACTGCATTCTATTTCGTATAGTAAATAACCAAACTAGTAAACAAAATAAATAAGAATCGCTTTATTTACTTACAATAGGACTTACAACTTACAATAGTAGTTGAAAATTATTAATCTCCTTTCCATCACAGGACAAGTAGACGTACGGCTCAGTACCACCCATATCTGGTGGTACGACCATAAATATACCACCCATTCGCACTAAGCGCTTTGCTTCTACATTTATTATGCGAACTGCCAAAGAGTGGAACTCATTGCCGTCGTCTGTCTTTCCTGATCACTACAACGTGGGTCTCTTCAAGGCAAGAGTGAATATGTGTCTTCTAGACCGTTCTGCTCCATCGTTGGCTACATCATCGCTTACCATCATGTGAGATTGTGGCCAAAGGACAGTCTATTAATTATTAAAAAAAAACTTAGCCTGTCTCTAAACTATCATATGATATATGCTTAATTATATATTACTGAATATCATAATCAAAAAAAAGGTTTTACAGGTGCAAAGCAATCTATTTCGTATAGTTAGGGTGGATTCGACCAAACTAGTTAAAGCCTCATAACCAAGTATTAAATAATTTCGTCTCTACTCTAGACTTGCCAAAAACAATGAAGGAAATATTTTATTCGGAACTGTAAGATAGTAAATCCGTAGTAGAAAAACAAAGCAGTAGAGCGACAAAGTAGTTTTAGAGTAGTAGAGCTCTATGTGTATGGCTCGTCCGGGGAAGTACTACCAGCCTTTTTCAGCCGACAAGCAACGTTGCTGTGTTTCGGTTTGAAGAGTGCGGTTGCCGGTGTAATTACAGGCACATGAGGCATAATATCTGTATGCCTCAAGTTGATGGACGTGGGGCAGTGCATCGCAAGGTACGTTCCTATCGCGCGTGACTTACGAGATAATGCTTTGCTATAGGTGATAGTTACTACTTAACATCAAGTGGGCCATCTGCTTGTTCCATCAGCTAGTTGTATAAATAAAGTAATTAAAAACATAAACTTGTTGACATCCTTATATTTCCTCTTTATAATATTAGTCTTTATAATTTATGGCTAAGCCTTAAACGTAGTAGCTTTAATCTCATCACTCTTACACACAAATATGAACCAGAACAGTCCCGATAGAGAATAGAACATCTCCACAGCCGGCGAGAGAACTATCATCGGGGTCAACGAACGCACCAGCACTAGTATACTCATGCAGCGGAGACTTTCGTATAGAGGCGCTTTGGGAGACGCGTCGAGTATCATGCCGAAGGTAGTTAGAGATGCGAAGATGTAGATAACCAGAGGTATGACTGTGGTTTGGGGTAATACCTGTAATTTGAAGATGGTATAAATAAATTATGTGTTTTGTGAGGATGTGGGTACGCGAATCGCGAAACTGAAGTGGAGATTGGCAGTCGCAAGAAGGGACGACGGGAGATGGATGAAGGCAGTAACATAATTGTTGCTCGGGGATGCTCAAAGACCGAGAGGCAGACCACCCGTTGGTCGAACGACATTAAGAGCTGATTTCACCATGCTCTGTTAGATTAACAAAGGATTAAAGGACCGTTAAACATGTCAAAATGTACGCGTTTGACATCTAAGGTTAGATTTAACGGCCGGTTAATCCTTGATTAGTAACTAACAGAGCATGGTGAAATCCGCTCTAAAGTTTTTAATTGATCGAGTGAGCGAAGCGAACGAAGATCTTAGTTTCAACTTGGGCGATTTGGCATTTTATGTATGTATGTATGTATGTTTGTCTGGCGATAACTTTAGAACCGTTGATCCGATCTGCATGAAATTTGATATGTCGATAGCTTGTACTTGAGAAATTTACTGGTAAGTATATGAGTAAAATCGGATGACGGGTTTTTGAGATATGGGGTTTTTTAAGGGGACAAAAATAAAAAAAGTTACTTAAAAAAATCAAGTTACATGTCATATGAAAGGGCTTTGTTTGGACATTCCAAAACAATTTTTACTTTGTTTTTGAGACGCTCGGTTTTTGAGATAAAACAAAAAAAGTTAAATTAAGATAACCAGCGATCCAAGAGCTCCCATCTCTAAGAGTTTCGTTGAAATCAAGGTTTTTCTACTGGTCGGCCAGTTCCTTTGCTTTTTCTTATTTTTTTTTCTTGAAATAAATTAAGGAGGTACTCAGTTCTCATAAAATGGTGACGACGACCAGGTCTGATGATGGAGCCAAGGTCTGTTCAACGGAACTCTTCGATAAATAGGCCAATAAAGTTGAAACTTGGTTACCATACCAAGTTAGGCGGTAGTCAGAAAAAAGCACAAAGATAATGTTTGGACTTGCCTCTGACTACTACCTGCTCAAAGTTTTGATGCGTTCGTCGGGTCGCATCACGAGATCTCAGTTCGGGGCGAACTACTAGTTAGAATTAAATTAATTGTACCTAAACTGTAACTATGACATGGGTGTCGCAGTTGCTGCGTTGTCGCGTACTGGTCAAAGTCAAAGTCAAAGTCAATAGGTATTTATTCAATAAAATCACAAGGATCACTTTGAAACGTCTTAAAGCTAGGTGACTCTAGGTGCCAGTTCCACGCGACCTGGTGTCACTGAAGACCAGAATTATAGTAGCGTATGCTGCTATAGCATTTATGCTGAGTGACGGCCAATTTATGTCACTTACTTTTAATGTCTATTCTTGTATTTTTTATAAACTGTGTGTGTGGCATGAATAAATGATTTTGTATTGTATTGTATAGTGAGTGTTGGGAATGGATGGATAAGGCTTGGTAGGGATCGGAAAGAGTGGTGTATTCAAGAGGAGGCCTGTACTCAGCAGTCGGTGTAAACGGGCTAAAGTGATGATGATGATGATGATATTACATTATTTATTGAAGTATTACACGGGTACGTGGTCGCGGGCAGACTACCGCGACCACGGCTATTGCAACATAGCCGAAACTTCGGGAAAATAATAAAGGTAAAACGCGACAAATAACCGTGTAATACTTCAATATGTGTGTAATTACAGGCACATGAGGCTTAACATCTGTATGCCTCAAGTTGACGGACGCGGGGTAGTACATCGTTGGGCATGTTCCTATCGTGACTTACGAGACAATGTTTTGCTATAGGTGATGGTAACCACTTAACATCAGGTGGGCCATCTGCTTGTTCCATCAGCTTGTTGTATATATATATATATATATATATATATATATATATATACTGAGTTAAGCCGAGTCGAGTCCAGTAATAATGTTTATAACTTATTTATACAATACAATACAAAATAATTTATTCATGCCACACATACACAGTTTATAAAAAATACAAGAATAGACATTAAAAGTAAGAAAGTGACACAAATTGGCCGTCACTCAGCATAAATACTATAGCAGCATACGCTACTATAACGCTGGTCTTCCGTGACACCAGTACGCGACAATTATTATATATTTCTTATATTGGCTCAAGACAAGATTCATAGTTCACGTCTAGTCAAGTTCGACTTGTATATTCATTATTTATTATCTGTCAATAATGACCAGTTAGTTGTATAAAAAAAAGAATAAGTGTAAAAACAAATACTTACGGAATGGATAAGGAAGAGCTGATAAAACCCGTACAGCACCAGGCTATAGTGTGAAAGTAGGTAGACAGTACACCAGGTT
Source organism: Chloroclysta siterata (assembly GCA_932294275.1). Taxonomy (NCBI): domain Eukaryota; kingdom Metazoa; phylum Arthropoda; class Insecta; order Lepidoptera; family Geometridae; genus Chloroclysta; species Chloroclysta siterata. Next base: position 10,555,896 of record OW028595.1, read on the forward strand.
GGTAGCACCACATCGCACTTTGGTCTCGTGTGAATAGACGGCTGAAATTAAAAAGATTATCATAATTTTTTATAAAAAAAAAATTGTTGAAATTTGTCTAGAATATAAATTTAACTATAGTCGCGTTAGAGCTGATTTCACCATGCTCTGCTAGATTAACAAAGGATTAAAGGGCCGTTAAATATGTCAAAATGTACGCGTTTGACATCTAAGGTTAGATTTAACGGCCTGTTAATCCTTGACTAGTAACTAACAGAACATGGTGAAATCAGCTCTTAATCTCTCGCTGCAGGCTCGGTCGTAAGTTATCGGAGCAATATTGCTCTGTCTCTCTCTCTCTCGCACTTAGGAGAACGTACGATCCTTTTGTTTAAGCGTGTGTTAAGATGATTTATGACCGAGTTTGCAGCGGGAGTTTAACGCGACTATAGGTTGAGCACTGACCGAGCCTGCAGCGAGAGTTTAACGCGACTATAAGAGCACTGGTGGTCAAGTGGGAGTGACCCCGCTTTCCGATCGTTAGGTCGTAGGTTCGAATCCGGTCGTGCACCAATGGATTTTTCTATCGAAAAATTTATGTGCGCAATGCCAGTGCTCTTAAACGGTGAAGGAAAACATCGTGAGGAAACCAGTTATAAATAAAATAAATAAATATTGGTGGACTTTCCACACAGCACTATCTAGCCCCAAAATAAGCCAAAGCTTGTAATATGGAAACCAGATAGCTGATATAATACATTTATACTTTTTTTGTGTAAATACATACTTATAATATTATATAACACCCAGACAGAGAACAAACACCAATGTTCATCACACAAATGTTTGTTCTCGGTGGGGATCGAATCCACGGCCTACGGCGAAGAAAGCAGAGCCACTACCAACTGAGCTGTGAAGGCTGTCAGAGTTAAGATGTTAAGTAAGTATTCTAACAGCGGCGATGGGCTTGCAACCCGTCACGTATGGAATGCCAACTACTGCAAAATGTGGGTATGTGCCATACATAATGTTTGGACGTACCTCTGACCACCCTCAAATAAATAATCTGGAGTTAGTACTTGGTACTAAGAGGTCTGAGAGGATATCTACCATGCCTGGGGATCAAAGTCGTGATGCTGTTTCAGTTTCATAAATTTTACTTTTTTTATGTGATAAGTACCCACACTTAAGGGACACATGTCTAAGTACCTCTAGATAGCTCATTTCAACATTTTGAAAGATGTCAAATCACTGAACTTATCAAAGAAAAATAATATACAAGTATTCCTACTAAAATCAGAACTTGGTTCTTATTTAAATAGATAACAATCTCTGTGGTTACTTGTATAAATTTCGTTATTTATATATTTCAAAATGTTGTGTACGAGTGAGAGGTACATTAGTCGTCGCCGTGATAAAAAAAGGTATTATATTCTGAAAGTTATTTTCCACCTGAACCCATTTCAAAAAAGGGTCATGACAGATGGACAGACCATCGGACTATACAAGATCCAAAAGGGTTGCACTTTTGAGGTGCGGCACTCTAAATTATGACAGTAACCAGCATAGGGTTCTAAAAAGGGCGTTTCAAAATATTTAAAACAACGCGCGTGTAAAACCTCTGATGGTGTGGCAAGCGTCCACAGGCTACGGTAACCGCTTCCCATCAGGTGGGCTTGGTTGCTTACATGGTAACACCTATCTAAACACTATCTTTAATAGTAACAAGTTTTGTATTGTATTGTATTACATTGTAACAAGGATCACTGATGGTCTATGGAGAGCAATGGTGGTCTAGTGGGAGTGACCCCGCCTTCCGATCGTAAGGTCGCAGGTTCGAATCCGGTCATGCACCAATGGATTTTTCCTATCGAAAAATTTATGTGCGCAATTCCAGTGCTGCAGTGCTCTTAAACGGTGAAGGAAAACATCGAGAGGAAACCAGTTAGTATTCTAACAGCGGCGATGGGCTTGCAACCTGTTACCTACGTATGGAATACCAACTACTGCAAAATGTGGGTATGTGCCAAATTTAATGTTTGGACGTACCTCTGACTACCCCCCTAAGACATCTTCTAAATAGAATCTGGAGTTAGTATTTGGTACTAAGAGATCTGAGGGGATATCTACCGTGCCTGGGGATTAAAATCGTGAAGCTGTTTCAGTTTCAGTAACAAGGATCATACAAAAGAACGGTAGGAACCAAGCCGTAAGTTTGTTGCCTGTTCTTCTAGGCTTTGGTCGCGTGGAACTGACATCAGATTCACTTAGTTTTAAGACGTTTCAAAGTGATCCCTATGATTTTATTGAATAAATAAATACTTTTCGACTTTGATTTATCCCACGCTGCATGGGGTCGGCACAACAGGTTTTCTTCTTCCACTCTCCTCTATCATTCGTCATCTCGGTGCTCCTTTATTACTCATGTCATCTTTCATAGTCCATCCATCTTTTCTTTGGCCTACCTCTCCTTCTAAAACCATCCACATCCATATTTAACATTCTTCTCGTAATATGACTTTCTTAGTATAAAAAAAACCCATACATCTTCCTTCATATCCTTGAACCGGATGGAGGCGCCTGGGTTCCAACTCGGTCTACTGAGCACAGCGCGCACTTTGTGGAACCAGTTGTCGTAACTCTTGAACCTTTGGACCACGTAGCTAGTGTAGAAGGTCTGTCAACAAGAAATAAAAAATAAATATTATTAATACTATTTTTTTTTATAATGTTTTTTTTTATATAGGTACTATTTAGTTACAATTCTTAATATTATAGAATGTAATTGGTTTCTGTAAGTTGAGTTAATTAATGTAAATAAATAAAATAAAAAAAAACAAAATTACTTTTTTATTAAAAAACAAATGCCCCCCTGCCCCTGCCATGTTTGTGTGAAAGCGATAAATTCCAAAATTACCGATTTTCATGTGGTTTCCACTAATGAACGGAGAATCATGAAAAATAGTATTTTTTAAACTCTCGCGATCATAACCCGAAGTATTACACGGGTAAATAATAAAGGTAATATAGGTATAATTCATTAAGGTTTTTCGAAAATTTACTGAAAAAATTAAGGAAACTAAGAAGGGCGGAAACACCTTAAATATTAATTTTAGCAATCACTACTATAGGCAAACGAAGCTGCGGCCTAAGCTCAGAATAAATTGATAGGCCTCATAGCTCAGTTGGTAGTAGCTCTGCCTTCTGTGCTGTAGGCCGTGGGTTCGATCCCCACCGAGAAATGTTGTGTGATGAATAAACGAGTAGATCTTTGTTCTCTGTCAGGGTCTTATTATTTATTATAGGTAAGTATTAAAAACATCTATGTTTGTTATGTTTTTGTGTGTAGTATGTAAGGTGTAGGAAAACATCGTGAGGAAACCAGTTAGTATTCTAACAGCGGCGATGCGCTTGCAACCTGTCACACATGGAATACCAACTACTGCAAAATGAGGGTACGTGCCAAGTATAATGTTTGGACGTACCTCTGACTACCTCCCTTAGACGTCCTCAAAGAATCTGGAGTTAGTACTTGGTACTAAGAGATCTGAGGGGATGTCTACCATGCCAGGGGATCAAGTCGTGAAGCTGTTTCGGTTTTCGGTTTTGTATTTACAAGAAAAAGCATATAAGTATTATATCAGCTATCTAGTTACCATATTACAAGCTGTGCTTAGTTTGGGGCTAGATAGTGCTTTGAGGAAAGTCCAGTTTTTTTTATATAAGATTACCTGTAAATGTAGAGGGTTGAACGAAGGCTGTTGGTAAATCAATCCATAGACTATGCGATCCTCTTTTTTCTCTGGTCGAAAGGTACCGAATATTTTGTCCCAAATTATAAGAACCCCGCCGTAGTTCACGTCAATGCAGTAGGGATTGCTACCTGAAACGGAACATATGAAAAACCACATGAAACAGTGAGACAAAAAACTTTAACTAGCAAACTCTTCTTTTGAAACAAGTGCTACCTACTTTAAGGCAATAGACAATAGGGGACTTATCTAACACGGATTATTTATATTTTAATGTAATAATATACCTCTATTTATACAAAAATTAAAATTATCAAAGTCAAAGTAGTCAAGTCAGAAATAACTTCTGCCTTGAAATATTCTTAAGATTTCCTTTGCTTTAACTACTAGGGGTTTTAATACAATTACTCATTTCACAAGAGTTATTTGGCCGAGTCAGGATTATAACTGTCAGGACAATAAAAAATAGTCGGATTAGTGTAAGACTGTGCACGATCAAAATACGTAAGGCGTTTCATTAGTACCCAACATTTTATGGACTCGATAAGGTATTCTTACCACTATCACATTCATGGCAATACCGTCTTAACATTTAGTTAATGGAGCCCTCAGCGTCCATTGCGTAACCCACCAGTACTTTTTATAACTTTTTTTCAGACCAGACCATCAGACCTTTGTTTCGATAGCTTGTGATACTTTCATATATTTTGAACTTTTTTACTGACGTCATATATGTGGCTTGGCTACAAGCGCTCTTTGACTTATAGAATGCAGCAGGGCTATTTAAAATGTTTCCGATCGGAAAATTCAGTTTCTGTCTTATAAGCAAACAATATGCAAAACAAAAAGTTTAGTGTCTGGAGGCTGATATGAATTTTGTCATTTTGTGGCGTTAACGTATCCTAGCGATATTCGACCTTATCCTATTGTTGTTAGGGATACGATTCGTTTACGCGACTAACGTCAAATTCGTGATAAGGCCGTTAAAGTCTTATCGTGATCGGACACGTACCCAAAAGTTTAAAAATAGAATCATCCCAATGTTCTCAAAAAACCTTACCGTGGTGAATTCTATGATGATTTGGAGTGTTCAGGATATACTCCAGCGGACCGAGGGTCTTGACTACCTCCGTGTGGATCCAAAACATGTACAGGTAGCTGAACTGATGGTGCATTATGAACTGGGCTGGGGGGACTGCCATTGCTAGTGGTAGGTAGAATATCTGTTGAGAAAAGATATGATAAGTCTTTTTTTTACACAACTAGCTGATGGAACAAGTGGTAACCATCACCTATAACAAAGCATTGCCTCGTAAGTCACGCATGAAAGGAACGTCCCCTACGATGCACTGCTCTGCGTCCATCAACTTGAGGCATACAGACAGATGTTAAGCTTCATGTGCCTGTAATTACACCGGCAACCACACTCTTCAAACCGAAACACAGCAAAGCTGTTTGGCGGCAGAAAAAGTCGTGGTGGTAGTACTTCCCTTTTACTTTTTAAAATAACTTTTTAACTTTTTGGTTAGTATTAGTATTTAGGTGTCGCTAGTCCAGCCTGACGGCATATAAACACTTATAAAAATAATACCTACAATATTTAAAATAAATGAAAAATTTGAGGCATTAAAAATATCATCTCAAATTAAATAAATGTGTTCGCATCTTTACCGCCGTTCTGCCAATTTAGTTTTAAGATGTTTATTGCTTTTTGTGATATTTTGTTGTAACGACTGGTTTGCGAACATTTAAATATTTTTATTTGTATATTTTTATTGCTAATAATAATTATAAAAAATGACAGTATTCATAAATAATTCATAAAAATGTTATAAATAATGTCATGATGCTAATTTGACTTTTAGAAATTCATCAACCGTATGATATTCCCTACCCACTAAAAGTATGTATTGTTGTATAATAGAATATTGTTTGTTCTTTGTCGGGATCGAAACCACCACCTACAGCGCAAAAGGCGACTAATCTGAGCTGTGCAATCGGTGAATTCCGATCAAATAACCATTTTCTACTACTACTACGGCTACATTCTCTAAGTTACAGATACATTACACGTTCAGGTTCTCTATAGCTTGCAACTTGTAGTCTATAACTTGGTAGCGGAACCTCAATTCTTGGTAACGGACGAACGAGACAATACAATTTCGGACTTCCAATGCAGGTTGATAGTACATCTGGCTTAGGAATTCATTTACAAGGTTTGACGAAATATATCATGCTACCAATTAGCATTGGTTGGCACAGCAGGTTTTCTTTTTCGACTCTGTTCTATTATTTGTCATCTCGGTGCTCAGTCCTTTTTTATTCATGATATCTTTCACACATCTTGTTTTATTCATTATCAATCATCTTTTCTTTGGCCTGGCTCTCCTTCGAAAAACCACCCACATCCATTAGTGTTAAAATATGGGTAGGTAACCAAATGTAAAAGAGTCTTGAGTTGGTGTTAGGATAACCCAGTAAAGTTTACCCAATTTTATACTTACAAATCCACACCATCCTTGAAGAACTGACTGTCTGATCCCAACTCCCATGTTGAAGTCCTCAGACGTATGGTGGACTTGATGCTGTGCCCAGAGGATGTGGACCTCTGAAAACATAGTTTGATATCTTTTTCGTATCTTCCTGCTGTAGTGTAGAGGAATGAGAAAAAATCGTACATTGCTTTAAATTGGAATAGCTGGCTTACGAATTAGCACTCCGCAAAGAGATTTACTAGGATACGAGTTATGCGTAACTTAATTCGTTTTTAATATGCATTTAAAACTAAATAAATCTCTGATTTTACTATTCAGAAGGTATGTATTGAATACAATTCTTATTGCTAAAACATAATTTGCTTAGTAGCAAGCTTTGCTTATTTCATGTCAAGGCGAGTATATTTCGTGATAATTATTTGCTTAATAAATCTTGCCTGGTCATCGATCATAAAAAGTAGAAAATAAAGAAAGCCGCTGGGCTTTCTTTATTACCCATCAACCCACCCGGGGCTATGATGATGATGATTAAGCAAAACAGCAGGTATTCCTCTAAATAAATTAATAATTTACCATGACACGCTCTGTGCATCCAGTAATAGAAGAAGTCAACTCCTACTGCCGCCAGCACCCAAGTAGACACATTGTCCCAGGGAAGATCCACCAGCTTGTAATGCGTGTACACCCATGTATAGGCATATGACTCTGCACCACGCCATATTAACCTGAAAATGATGGAGTATACTTTGAAGTTTCTGTGAAAGAAGTGATGGAATCAGATGGCAACTTACATGTATACATATATAAGTGTAGTAGAGCTCTTTGTAAAGGGCTTGTCTGGGAAAGTACTACTACCCTGCCTTTTTCGGCCGCCAAGCAGCGTTACTGTGTTTCGATTTGAAAGATGAAATTACAGACACATGAGGCTTAGCATCTGTATGCCGCAAGTTGATGGACGCAGGGCAGTGCATCGCAGAGCTCGTTCCTATCGTGCATGACTTACGAGGCAAGGCTTTGTTATATTCAGTTTGTTACCATCAGGTGGACCAGGTACTTGTCCATGAGCAAGTTTTGGTCAAAAACTTTTGGCATATACCCAAATTTTGAAGTAAAATTAAATAAAATAGAAATATACCTGCCACTTTCAAGGAACAATCCATTGGATACGCTGGTTATCTGATCGTTGAGTCTCAGACCCTTCTTGCCTTCCAGCCTCAGGATAATGTGCTCCAGAATCATAAACATTAGGAAATAGGGCCATGACTGTAACACAACATGTTTGTGTAAGCTTTGTTAACAAAGTAAGCATATGAAATGGAAAAAAATCTAGTTCAAGTTGGTGTATATTAAACTCAAACTGAATCACATTTTGGTGAGTTCCACTTTTTTAGTGCAAACTTAGAAGTGAGTGCATTTTAAGTGAGGAAAAACATGGAATTCAAGAAAAGATTTAATTATGGCTTAACCTCCTACCATAAACTATTTTTTTCACTTTCCATCAGGTATACATAATGGCAGTTTATCTAACTATAAAAAACTACAGGGCTCAAATTTTCTGATAGATTTAAATTCGCAACCGTCACAAAATATACCCCGCTCTCTCTTGTCGTGTTACTAGTTTCTTTCGAAACAGTGTGGTGAAAGGAAGTGCGCCTCAAGACGCCCCTTTCGAGCACTTGACACATATTATAGAACGTTTTAGGTTTTACGACATGCCGGTTTCCTCACGATATTTTCCTTCACCATTTGAAAGAGTACTGGCATTGTGCACATAAATTTTTGAACAGAAACCTACTCATTGGTGCACGACCGGTTTCGAAGTCACGACCTTCGGATCGGAAGGCGGGGCCGCTACCACTAGACCACCAGTGCTCTCACCCTGCTAGCAAATGCTAGCAAACGTAGTGTAGGACGCCCCCAGACTAGATGGAGTGACGATTTGCGCCCGCGGGCAAAAACTGGATGGGGAAAGCCGAAGACCGGGCTCAGTGGCGCGCCATGGGAGAGACCTATGTCCAACAGTGGACTGCAATAGCTTGATGATGATGACGATGACATCTATACAGGTCATCAAATAACTAAAGAATATTAAATAAAATACCTGCACATAGAAATTGGGCACTTCCTCCTTCCTCTCAAACAGAGTGTCCTTAGGATTGATCACATAGAACATGCGACCAAAACCCTTCAGGAATGTCATAGAGTCCTCAACTACGGGTGCCGTCACATTGTAAACCAGTGTATCCATGTTAGCTCAAATTATTTTGACGAACTGATAGACTTTAGTTTGCCGAACTGGCCAAATATACAAGCCTTGTATATTCCTTCTTCTTGTTAAAAGATTTACCAACTTAGAATTAAAATTAAAAGAAATCCTTATGACTGTGTTGATATATCTGCATTTTTATACTCTTCTGTTCAATGCAACATGAGAATGGCTAAAGATAGTTTCACAAAATGCACTTCTAATTTATAACAAAATTTTACTAATGATCATTATTAAATACCTCTTTGTAAACAATTAATAAAACTAAGTTGTGAAATATATAAGCTATTGTGAAATCGTTGTGAAATGTCTAATCGTCTTAAGCTACTCCATTTGAATCATATGTTGTAACTGACCTAAAGTTGTACTTATCTATTCAATATGTATTACTTCTGTAATAAAAATAAAGATATATGCTTACGGCTATAATTTCCAGGCACATTATGGATCCTCTAAAAAATAAAAGTTAAAGTCAAATAATTTATTCATTTGAATCACAAGGATCACTTTGAAACGTCTTTAAGCCAGGTGTGTCTAGGTGCCGGTTCCACGTGACCAAGACTAGAAAAACAGGCGACAAACCTACGGCTTAGTTGTGTTGTGTGATCCTTGTTTTACAATTTACAGCGTGTCCCAGGAAGTCTCTTCTTTTGTCGTGTCACTGGTTTCTTTCGAAACAGTGTGGTGAAAGGATTTTAAGTGCGCTTCAAGAGGCTCCTTTCGAGCACTTGACACATGTCTTAGAAGTTTTAAGGTTCTACGACATTCCGGTTTCCTCACGATGTTTTCCTTCCCGTTTGAGAGTACTTGCATTGTGCACATAAATATTTGAACAGAAAAACTCATTGGTGCACGACCGTTTTCGAACCCACGACCTTAGGATCGGAAGGCGGGGCCACTACCACTAGACCATCAGAGCTCTGGAAGCACCTACAACTGGTATCTGTATAATTATGAAGCTCCGGTGTCATGGTATATATTATGAGATACAAAACTGATAAATATTTATTTACACAAATAACTTGCAAACCCTTTTTTCATTTATTTTCTTCCCTAAATTATAACAAACTTGTTTATCACTTTCGTTAGAGGTTCATCAATCAAACTCTGACTCAAAAAACTCAATCCTAAGTTTTTTTAACAATTTCTTAAACTACCTAATTACTTCATCAGTATTAAAATAATCTTAAGTCATTAAGGTATATTTTTAACAATTCCTTAAACTACTTCGTAAGTATTTAAATTATTTTGTATTTAGCAAAATTATATTGCATTTTATAGATCTGGGAAACGTTTGTGAATAAAATAATTATCATGTTAAAAACTAAAACAAAAACAACTAACGGCCGGTTTCTGAAAGCTCGATCGAACCTAATCGCATGTCAAGTCATCTCTGCCTCTATCTAATACGATGTAATAGCTGAAATGGCGAGTGACTTGACATCCGATAGTTTTGATGTCACTTGGGGATAGTATAGCTTCCCAACGGTGAAATAATTTTTCAAATCGGTCCAGTAGTTTCGGAGCCTATTCAATTCAAACAAACAAACAATGAAATCTTTCCTCTTTATGATATACTAGCGACCTGTCCCAGCTTCGCATGAGTGGTCATACATTTTTTGAACATTTTAGGATAAACTTAGACTGTGGGTTCGAGCCTCGCGTCTACTTAATTTCATACATTTGCACGCCCTTCTCCCTGAGTAAGTGAAATCGCACCCCGTGCGTGACCCGTGGACCCGTTAACATTTTTAATTTCGTCGTATCTTTTGTATGGAATGTCCGATTTGAAAAATTCAAGAAGTAATCTATAGGTATTGAAACCGTCTTGAATATGATTTATTTGGATAAGGATTAATACCAATGTACAAATAAAGACCCTTTACTAGCGGCGGCATTTCAATTAATTTTTTTTTTGTCTAACTATTATAGTTATGTCACAATAAGTGTTCTTTTAATAATAAAAGAACACTTATTGTGACATAACTATAATAGTTAGACATATGCTGTCACGACATTTTGTAGATGATGAGGTGTTCTGCAAAGTCGTAGTACATTATTTTGTTCTATCATCAATAGTTTTCGCAGCGCACGCGATGTAAGGATTATTTTTTCCTTTTCCTTTTATTTTTTCCACCTTGGGTTACATTATTGGAGTTTTAGTAAGGATCGCTGACTTTTTTGATTATAGAATATAGCCTATGTTACTCAGGGATAATGTAGCATTCTAATGATGAAAGAATTTTTGAAATCGGACCATTCGTTTTTGAGCCTATTCGTTACATACAAAACAACAAAAATACAAATCTTTCCTCTTTATAATATTATTAGTGTAGATGTAGATTAGTGTAGATAAGTATAAGTATAAGTATAGATGTATCACTTATCTGGTATTTCTAGTCAGTTCACGGATCTAGATCTACTTATAGTAATAAAGATCTACTTATATTAATATTGTAATAATTTTGATGAATGGAAAAAAACATTATGAGCAGGCAACCTTCAAATTATTGATAAGTAGGTTATCAGTATTTATGTATTCTATTCTATTAATTATTTAATAATATGTAGGTTATGTGTTTAGATTGGCATTATCGCATTCCATTACTGAAGGTGGATGACCTCTTCAGTTTAGTGGTTAATATTCTGGACCATATAAAATACCAAAGAATTAGATTGCCTGTATAAATACATGCATATATAAATTATTTATTCGTAGTCTACGAAGAACTCATTTCAAATAACTTAAATAATATTGAAGATGATTCTCAATTTTGCTATAAAATAAAAAAGTTAATTTTTATACTTGGTGATGGCCCACCTGATTTTAAGTGGTAATCATCACCTATTACGAAACATTGCCTCGCAAGTCACGCACGATAAAAAAAACGGTAGATATCCTCTCAGATCTCTTAGTACCAAGAAATAACTCATGATTATTTGAAGACGTCTAAGGGGGGTATTCAGAGGTACGTCCAAACATTATGTTTGGCACATACCCACATTTTGCAGTAGTTGGTATTCCATACGTGATGGGTTGCAAGCCCATCGCCGCTGTTAGAATATTAACTGGTTTCCTCACGATGTTTTCCTTCATTATTTAAGAGCACGGCATTGCCTACATACATTTTTCGATAGAAAAATCTATTGGTGCACGACCGGATTCGAACCTACGACCTTACGATCGGAAAGCGGGGTCACTCCCACTTGACCTCCTCTTTTTAGATTGAAAATAATTGTATTTATCTGCATAAGTGTGAGAAGTCCTAAAATATTTTATGAAAACACAACACTTGAATTATTAGCAAAAATAATTTTAGCAGAGCGTGGTTTCGATCCACGGACCTCTGGGTTATGGGCCCAGCACGCTTCCACTGCGCCACTCTGCTCGTACCCTACAGGGTGAAATTTACGTACGCAATAATTGGGGTGGCTGGGATAATATGACGTCATTGAGAAGTAATATTCGTAGAACATGCTATCGCCATCTATGAACTGATGTGTGAACTAAGTGTAGAAGAAGGTTGCAACGGCAAGATAGAATTTGCATGACAAACGAAACCATCTTGATTTTCTTAGTTTCAACCATATTCTGTAGGTGGCGCAATTGCTAAATATACTAGATAGTAATTTAGCATTTTTAAGATTATCAAGGATTTCAGATCAAAGGGTGGATCGAGCTTCACGACTTCGAAACCCTGGCACGGTAGATATCCCCACATATTTTCTAGTAGGTACCTACCAATTACCAACTCAAAATTGTTTGAAGATGTCTAAGGGTAGTTAGAGGTAATTCCAGATATTACATTTGACACATACCTATATTTTGCAGTCGATACAGCCGGTTTCTGAAAGCCCGATCAAAACTAATCGCATGTCAAGTCACCTGCTATCTCTATCTAATTCGATGTAATAGCTGAAATGGCGAGTGACTTGACATCCGATTAGTTTTGATCGAGCATTCAGAAACCGGCCGTTAGTATTTCATACGTGACAGGTTGCAAGCCCATCGCTACTGCTAGAATATTACGCTCAGACTATCTATAGTCGCGTTAAACTCTCGCTGCAGGCTCGGTCTTAAGTTATCGGAACGAGGCAGCAATATTGCTCTCTCTCTCTCGCACTTAGGAGAACGGACGATCCTTTTGTTTAATCGTGTGTTAAGATGATTTATGACCGAGTTTGCAGCGGGAGTTTAACGCGACCATAGGTTGAGCACTGACCGTGCCTGCAGCGAGAGTTTAACGCGACTATAGACGTTTAACAACAGCTTATTACGTGTTGGTGAACTATAGCTACACTTTAGAACCGCCCATTTAAATGCGGAATAGCACAGGTGTATGGCGCCGTCGAGCCTTTCCAAGAATGCATTTCTTCAACAAGTTCCAGGTCATTGAACCCAATAATAACGTAAAAATGCATTTTATAGAAACTGGGTTGAATTATAACAATAGCGAATTATAACAATAGAATATGAGTTTGTACCTATTTAGTACTAAAAAGATTTGAAGAGATATCTACCGACCCACGAACTCAGATACATTCCAGCCGATGGCTATGACTTTATCAAAACTTAAGGCGAAGACAAGAGCTAATGTACCTCTATTGTATGAGATTTTTCGAAAATGAGTTTAAGATGTCGAAACGTACGAGCGAGAGGTACATTAGCTCTTGTATTCGACTTAAGGCACGCGAGTCAAGCTGCAGGTTAGAACTAGTTTATTATAACAGGGAGGTTTTACCCCATATTTGCACACTTTTATCGTTTATTAATAGTGTTCAACGGAGCGGGAATCGAACGCGTGACCCAGCGCCGACTCGACTGTGATTAATTGTAGCTAGCCATTCCTATTTCTGCCGCCAACGTTTCGTATGAAAGGAGACCGGTAAAATTACGGGCACATGAGGATAATTACTTACATCTCTGTAAGTATGCCTCATTGCATCGTAGGGCATGTTCCTATTGTGTGTGATTTGAGGCAATATACTTTGTTATAGGTGATGGTAAGGTTACCACTAAACATCAGGTTGGTCGTCAGCTGGTTCCATCCACAAGAAATAAAAAAAAAGTAGGTAATATAGTGGAGGTAGTTTAGAAAAATTCCAAGCAACCATGTTTGGTAGAATTCTATTACAAATATTCGGAATAAATATCATTTACCAAACAAGTTTTTTACCTAAAAGTTTGGATAAGTAAGAAAACTAGTTAAACAAAGTTTGAGGTAGGAAAACTTTTTGGATCAAAATGAATTATTTACTGAATCTTCGTAATGTTATTTTCTGAAACTTGGTTGATTGTGATATATGCTAACACATGCAAACACATCGTGGTCATGAATTAGCCAATCAACGACTCCTGTGCTCGCCATCTCTACAGTTCCATAAATAATTGAATAAAGTCGATAATGCGCAGCAACTTTATTATTCCAGGCTTTGTGCATAAATAGGCTTAGGCATAGTGCATAAATAGGGGGATACCACTAGTTTTAGCGGTAGGTTTTTTTTGTTTTGCTTAAAGACGGAAAATTAGCAAATTTTGCAAAAACAGAAACAGCCTCACGACCACCACGACTTTGATACCCAGGCACGTTAGATATTCCCTCAGGATCTCAAATCAAATCTCTTACTTTTTCTTTTTCTTCGTGTCGTGTCACTAGTTTTTTCGTCGTTTTTAGAGTGTCAGAAGTACGTCCAAATGTTACATTTAGCACGTTTTGCAGTAGTTGATATTCCATACATGACAGGTTGCAAGCACATCACCACTGCTAGAATACTAACTGGTTTCCTAACCAGATGCTATTTACTCAAAAGAGCTCTGACGATTTGTTTGTTTTTTGAGCTTAACTGTCCAACTGTAAATTTATGCATGGAATTTGGTAGGTATGTCAATATAACAAATTTAATGCTATCAAAATAAGCTGAATCCATATTGGTTTATATAAGCCAAAAGGGAAAAAGTAATACATGGGTAAGGTACCTAAGTAAAATACAACGTGTAACATAATACCCCTATAAGGCCAAAAACCAAGAGATCAGACCAAGCATTGGAATACTTTGACGTGTGCAAAGGTTGAAAATATCGTTTTCGAAATTCCTATACAAAAGTAAAACTATTATTCTCTCAGAAATTTGCAACAACCCTGATACCATTTGCGTACCAACCAATTATGTTCTTTTACATTTGAACACATTTGACACTTTAATAATTGGTGGCAGTTCTGTTTCCTATTTTATCTGCAGTTCATAATGAATGGTCAAAAAACAGTTGTAAATAGGGCTGCGTCATGTTGTTTTAGTTTCATTTTGGAGGAAAGTTTAAGAGGCATTTCATGAATGAAAACCTTCGAAATTTCAAAGTCGTAGAACAAAAGTGGTTCGCCATGATCTGTAGAATACCCTGCTTTCGGGGTTGTAGGGGAATTATGTTACACGTTGTATAGAGTGGGGGTTTCAAATAACTTTGCTTGAATTTCACAATTTCACTTTTATATTCCAAAACTCGACTTTGAATAAAATTGTGAAATGACAGAAAATGATTTAAAAGATAGTTTTATTATTTTCTTTTGCTACTACTTACCCCTAGGCGCTTCTTACCGGCACAGAATACTCACAGAGTTACTGAAAGAACAAAGAATAAATAACAGTTAGTGCACAGTGTAGGGTTCCCACGGGGAATACCAGTCGATAAATAATTAACGGAGCCAGCGTGGCGGGTCGCATGCATTTTTACAGAAAGCCTGAACACTAGCGTAAAATTATACAGTCGGTTATTTCTTTCAAAAAAATAGGAGTTTTCAGGAATAGTTTCTACCACTTTTTTTGCCACAAAAGTTAATCTACTCTAATAAACTCTAAATACTCTAATAAAGCGGAAAGATTTGTATGTTTGTAACAAATAAACACAAAATCTACTGGTCCGCTTTCAATTTTTTTTTACTTTTTTTTACCATTTTTTTTCTACTTATTGCTAATATACGATTTTCATTTTTCTTTTTCATTTTCATTTTATGTACATGGACTTAATAAAAGGTCGTGTAGTGTAATTAATAGTTTGTGAAACATGCATTCTTGTACTATATTATTAAAATTATACTTAAGGCTATAAAAAATATACCATTTGCTGATGGAACAAGCAGATGGCTTTGCCCTGCACTTCCCTGCGTCCATCAACCCTTTTTCTGCCGCCAAGCAGCGTTGCTGTGTTTCGGTTTGAAGAGTGTGGTTGCCGGTGTAATTACAGGCACATGAGGCTTAACATCTGTATGCCTCAAGTTGATGGACGCAGGGTAGTGCACCGTAGCGCACGTTCCTATAGTGCGTGACTTACGAGGCAATGATTTGTTATAGGTGATGGTTATCACTTAACATCAGGTGGGCCATCTGATGTTAAGTGTTTTTTTTAATTAAGTAAATAAAAAAAACCTTAAGGCATAGTTGTTAAGCCTCAAGTGCCTGTAATTTCACCGGCCACACCCTTCTTACATCATGGAAATTGGAAAATGGAATTATTCGAAAATTCACTAAATTTTACATGTTCAACATTTGTACAAACTGTAGTCAATTGCGGTATTTTACGAACCAAAGCAACCACTCCAGCTCACACAGTTATATATCACGTCTCGTTGTTCCTTCCGGAGGCGAACAAAGCTGTTCTATTCTTCTATCTGCTGTTCTGTACTTTCTGAACAGTATTTAACATTACTATGTAAAGGGACTAGGTAAAAAAAGAGTTTGCAATTTTGCCAGCGTCTCGGGAATGCTTCCGATTGACACAGATTTGGATCAGTTTAGCTATCTAATCCGCAATGATCTGTATATTCATTGCAATTTTCTTTGCAATAAATTGACTATGAATTAGATAAATAAATAAATATTATAATATATCGTCTCAAAAAAACTTTTCTCTAACTCCTGTTTTATTTAATTTTCTACTTTCTCAATGTTCTTTTGTGATTGTATCCACCTCTTAAATCTTTCTTTATCCTCTGAGGTTAGTTAAAAAAAACTCGGTTTGAAATTGAATTCTAATGTAGTTCGTATCTTGCATTAAGGGGCTTACAACTATCAAACTACTTCTCGCTCGCACATTTCGACATGTTGAAAGATATAAAATCACTAAACTCATTTTCGAAAAATCGCAATCAACCATTTTGTGTGCAATCACATTGCACGTAGCTTAGTAAACTAGTAAAGCAGTTTGCTTTACTAGTTTTCGTACATAAGCAAACTTTTAAGCAGGAAAACTTGTATCGATCAAAATGAAATTTTTAGTAAGCTATGTGCAATGTGATTGCACACAAAATGGTTGATTGCGATTTTTCGAAAATGAATTTAGTGATTTTATATCTTTCAACATGTCGAAACGTGCGAGCGAGAGTCACATTAGCTCTTGTCTTCGCCTTAACACATTTTATAAGCTACTGAGAGCACTGGTGGTCTACTAGTGGTAGCGGCCCCGCCTTCCGATCCCAAGGTCGTGGGTTTGAAACTGGTCGTGCACCAATGAGTTTTTCTGTTCAAAAATGTATGTGCACAATGCCAGTACTCTCAAATTGTGAAGGAAAACATCGTGATGAAACCGGCATGTCGTAGAACCTAAAAAGTTCTATAACATGTGTCAAGTGCTTGAAAGGACCCTCTTGAGCCGCACTTAAAAGCCTTTCACCACACTGTTTCGACAGAAACTAGTGACACGACAAGAGAGAGAGATAAGCTACTTTTTATCCCAAATTAATAGTACTATGTACCATTACCTACCTAAAACATTCATTTTATAGCCTGCTCGTATAACTGCAAATATTCAGAGGTGCTATAGCTACGCAGAATGGCTAGGAAGCGGGTCTTCCACGCTCATTGAATAAGCAATGATGTTGAACCTGACCTGTTTTACCAACGCCTCTGAAGCCTTTCAGCTATAGAGATTGAAACTCACTAGGTAGGGTTTCGAAGCAAAAAACCGCTGTAGTACGTTTATTATGTACCTACAGCTGTTACCCTTTTTTTAAAGGAATAGACCGTCTTTGGACTACAATCTCACCTGATGGTAAGCGACGATGTAGCCGACGTTGGAACAGAATGGTCTAGAAGACCATTCACTCTTGCCTTGAATGGTATGCGAGCCATACAATATATTAATCAATCTATTCATTGACAAACATAGTAGTTATGTTTGTCAATGAAGCCTATTTTCAAGAAGGCCTATGAAACATAATAAGCAAATCATTATTTTCAGATAGCGAGATCCATAGGTAGGTATGTAATCCATAATATCGGCATAAAACACACACAGGAATTCATTACTTAATAAGTAATAACTAGTAGTTCGCCCCGAACTGAGATCTCGTGATGCGACCCGACGAACGCACCAAAACTTTGAGTAGGTGGTAGTCAAAGGCAAGTCCAAACATTATGTTTGGACTTTTATCTGACTACCGCCTACTAACTTGGTACGGTAACCAAGTTTCAACTCTATTGGCCTATTTATTGAAGAGTTCCGTTGAACAGACCTTGGCTCCATCATCAGACCTGGTCGTTGTCACCATTTTATGAGAACTGAGTACCTCCTTAATTTATTTCAAGAAAAAAAAATAAGAAAAAGCAAAGTAACTGGCCGACCAGTAGAAAAACCTTGGTGCCAACGAAACTCTTAGAGATGGGAGCTCTTGGGTCGCTGGTTATCTTAATTTAACTTTTTTGTTGTATCTCAAAAACCGAGCGTCCCAGAAAAAAAGTAAAAATTGTTTTGGAATGTCCAAACAAAGCCCTTTCGTATGACATGTAACTTAATTTTTTTAAGTCACTTTTTTTATTTTTGCCCCCTTAAAAAACCCCATATCTTAAAAACCCTTCATCCGATTTTACTCATATACTTACCAGTAAATTTCTCAAGTACAAGCTGTCGTCTTGTCAAATTTCATGCAGATCGGATCAACGGTTCGAAAGTTATGGCCAGACAAACATACATACATACATACATAAAATGCCAAATCGCCCAAGTTGAAACTAGAATCTTCGTTCGCTTCGCTCACTCGATCTATAAAATGCTAAATCGCCCAAGTTGAAATTAGAATCTTCGTTCGCTTCGCTCACTCGATCAATGATTAAAGTAGGATAGTAGTTGTAGGTACCTACTACCTTATTCAAGAGATCCCACCTAGTAACTAGTGGTTCGCCCCGAACTGAGATCTCGTGATGCGACCCGACGAACGCACCAAAACTTTGAGAAGGTGGTAGTCAGAGGCAAGTCCAAACATTATGTTTGGACTTTTTTCTGATTACCGCATACTAACTTGGTATAGTAACCAAGTTTCAACTCTATTGGCCTATTTATTGAAGAGTTCCGTTGAACAGACCTTGGCCCCATCATCAGACCTGGTCGTTGTCACCATTTTATGAGAACTGAGTACCTCCTTAATTGATCGAGTGAGCGAAGCGAACGAAGATTCTAGTTTCAACTTGGTCGATTTGGCATTTTATGTATGTACTAGCGGCCTGTCCCAGCTTCGCATGGGTGGTCATACATTTTTTGAACATTTTAGGATAAACTTAGACCGTGGGTTCGAGCCTCGCGTCTACTTATTTCATACATTTGCACGCGCTTCTCCTTGAGTGAGTGGAATCGCAACCCGCGCGAGACCCGTGGACCCGTTAACATTTTTAATTTCGTCATATCTTTTGAATGGAATGTCCGATTCGAAAAATTTAAAAAGTAATCTATAGGTATTGAAACCGTCTTAATTATGAAATGATTTATTTGGATAAGGATTAACACCAAGGTACAAATAAAGACCCTTTTCTAGCGGAGGCATTTCAATTAATTTTTTATAATAAAAGAACACTTATTGTGACATAACTATAATAGTTAGACATATGCTGTCGCGACATTTTTTGTAGATGATGACGTGTTCTACAAAATCGTAGTACATTCTTTTGTTCTAACTTCAATAGTTTTCGCAGCGCACGCGATGTAAGGTTTTATTTTTCCACCTTGGGTTACATTATTGAAGTTTTAGTAAGGATCCCTGATTTTTTTGAAAATATAATATAGCCTATGTTACTAAGGGATAATGTAGCATTCTAAAGGTGAAAGAATTTTTGAAATCGGACCAGTAGTTTTTGAGCCTATTCGTTACATACAAAAATACAAAAATACAAATGTTACCTCTTTATAATTGATCGAGTGAGCGAAGCGAACGAAGATTCTAGTTTCAACTTGGGCGATTTGGCATTTTATGTATGTATATATGTATGTATGTATGTATGTATGTATGTATGTTTGTCTGGCCATAACTTTCGAACCGTTGATCCGATCTGCATGAAATTTGATAAGACGACAGCTTGTACTTGAGAAATTTACTGGTAAGTATATGAGTAAAATCGGATGAAGGGTTTTTAAGATATAGGGTTTTTTAAGGGGGCAAAAATAAAAAAAGTGACTTAAAAAAATCAAGTTACATGTCATACGAAAGGGCTTTGTTTGGACATTCCAAAGCAATTTTTACTTTTTTTCTGAGACGCTCGGTTTTTGAGATACAACAAAAAAGTTAAATTAAGATAACCAGCGACCCAAGAGCTCCCATCTCTAAGAGTTTCGTTGGCATCAAGGTTTTTCTACTGGTCGGCCAGTTACTTTGCTTTTTCTTATTTTTTTTTCTTGAAATAAATTAAGGAGGTACTCAGTTCTCATAAAATGGTGACAAACACCCGGTCTGATGATGGAGCCAAGGTCTGTTCAACGGAACTCTTCAATAAATAGGCCAATAGAGTTGAAACTTGGTTACCGTACCTAGTTAGTAGGCGGTAGTCAGAAAAAAGTCCAAACATAATGTTTGGACTTGCCTTTGACTACCACCTACTCAAAGTTTTGGTGCGTTCGTCGGGTCGCATCACGAGATCTCAGTTCGGGGCGAACTACTAGTATTAGTGTAGAAGTGTAGAAGTGTAGATATATGTATGTATGTATGTATGTATGTATGTATGTATGTTTGTCTGGCCATAACTTTCGAACCGTTGATCCGATCTGCATGAAATTTGATAAGACGACAGCTTGTACTTGAGAAATTTACTGGTAAGTATATGAGTAAAATCGGATGAAGGGTTTTTAAGATATGGGGTTTTTAAGGTGGCAAAAATAAAAAAAGTGACTTAAAAAAATCAAATTACATGTCATACAAAAGGGCTTCGTTAGGACATTCCAAAACAATTTTTACTTTTTTTCTGGGACGCTCGGTTTTTGAGATACAACAAAAAAGTTAAATTAAGATAACCAGCGACCCAAGAGCTCCCATCTCTAAGAGTTTCGTTGGCATCAAGGTTTTTCTACTGGTCGGCCAAGTTACTTTGCTTTTTCTTATTTTTTTTTCTTGAAATAAATGAAGGAGGTACTCAGTTCTCATAAAATGGTGACAACGACCAGGTCTGATGATGGAGCCAAGGTCTGTTCAACGGAACTCTTCAATAAATAGGCCAATAGAGTTGAAACTTGGTTACCGTACCAAGTTAGTAGGCGGTAGTCAGAAAAAAGTCCAAACATAATGTTTGGACTTGCCTTTGACTACCACCTACTCAAAGTTTTGGTGCGTTCGTCAGGTCGCATCACGAGATCTCAGTTCGGGGCGAACTACTAGTTTATTTCAAGAAAAAGAAATAAGAAAAAGCAAAGGTACTGGCCGACCAGTAGAAAAACCTTGATTTCAACGAAAATCTTAGAGATGGGAGCTCTTGGATCGTTGGTTATCTTAATTTTACTTTTTTGTTGTATCTCAAAAACCGGACGTCCTAGAAAAAAAGTAAAAATGGTTTTGGAATGTCCGAATAAAGCCCTTTCATATGACATGTAACTTTATTTTGTTATGTAACTTTTTTTATTTTTGCCCTCTTAAAAAACTTCATATCTCAAAAACCCTTCATCCGATTTTACTCATATACTTACCAGTAAATTTCTCAAGTACAAGCTATCGACATATCAAATTTCATGCAGATCGGATCAACGGTTCTAAAGTTATCGCCAGACAAACATACATACATACATACATACATACATAAAATGCCAAATCGCCCAAGTTGAAACTAAGATCTTCGTTCGCTTCGCTCACTCGATCAAAAATACATATTTACAGAAAATACACAAAATTTCACCAAGATAACAGGCTTCACCCGATCGTAAAAAATACTTTCCTTAGATCCTTACTAAGTCCTTAAAGCTGACCCTTTGTCGATCCTTTGCAATCCTATACAAATGAGGTTCCACCTTTTCCTTTCAAGGTTCCTTATTTAAAAGACCAAACTGGTCTGCGTTCAGGATAAAACGAGAAGAAAAATGTAATGTTTTATATTCGAATCAGGTTCGGGGGAGGCGGGTGAAAAATTTCTAATATTACGGAACAGAATGGAATATTATGATGATGTTCAAGAATGTACTTTGTTTGTACTTACCTAAAGTGGTATGTTCACATATGTTTACGAGGCTTTACCGCACAAAATTTTAAAGCAAAAAAAAGAAAAATCAAGGCAATATATTCTGCAATAAATAAACAAATGAATCAGATATTAAGCTGTTGCAATCATAGTTATTGTAGGTACTGAAGTCCACTACTTTATTTTTTGTGATTTGAATTTAGAACCTCAAAATTTAAAAAACCATTTGCAACTTATTCGAAAATCGAACGGTGAAAGTGACTGACCTTTTTTATACTTATATATAGGTACTACTTATTTATTCTGTGCTAAAAAATTGTACTTCATTTTGACACCAAAAATAACATAGGTATTCGAAATTCGAATTGTACTCGTAGAAATCACTGACTATGTTGTCTTTTCTTCGTTTTATTCAGTTGTAAATGTTAATGTTTGGTATTAATAAGCTCGAGTCAAAAGAATTGGCCTACAAAGAAAATGACGTCACATAATATAACATCTAATTTTCCTCGTTTGACTGAGTGGTTTTTCGATCAAGGAAGAGCATTGATAGAACAAAGGTAAATAACGAAGTTTCTTTCAATAATAATGAGGAAAACATTTCATTATTAGCGGTATTTCTGCCAAAAAATGTTTTAACAGTTCTGTGATGTTGCTACATATTTTTGTTATAAATAGGTATCAATCTATTTTGACTACTTACTAAATATTTTTGAACAAATATGATACTTAATAATATTAATTCAATGTTCATAATGGATAAAATGCGAACCAAGTTATGGGAACACATAGAATTTACAAGTTTATGACAGTGGCTGGATTTCAATAGTACCAGCACTCAAATCGCTTTGAACCGCATTATTGCTATTCAAATTAAGTTTGCCTCTCGCAACCAGTCATGACCCAAATTCTATTCTGAAATTAACTTCTGACTCTTCTTAATTCGTTTAGTCGTATAGTAGTTGTAGGGCTCTTTATGAAGCTAGTTCGGGGAAGTACTACCATTATGCCTAGTTCTGCCGTCACTTTTGTTTTTTTATACACCTAGCTGATGGAACAAGCAGATGGCCCACCTGATGATAAGTGGTTTATGAGATACAGCCTGATGATAGTCAGACAGACAGACAGACAGATAGACAGACAGACAGACAGCCGGACGGACAGCGGATTCTTAGTAATAGGGTCCCGTTTTAACCTTTGGGTACGGAACCCTAAAAATGTCATCAGAAGGGATTATCATGTTAATTTATTTATGACTCAGATTGTTCTGAAATGTTTATATTAATGACTTTGGGTGGTAACAACTTAGTTGACAGAAAAAAACGATGCTACTTTTACTTACTTTAAGTACCGAGTTTTGTATTGTTTTGTAAATCCGGGTTTTATATGTAGACGCAATAAATACGTAAATACCCTTATTGGACCCCCCTTTTTTTTTTTTTTTTTTTTTTTTGACGCTGGGAAAAAAATGCATTACGCATTCCCCCCCATTGGAGGATGGAGGGGATATGTGGGACTCCCCGGTTTTCCGCTCCCGGTATACCCACTAAACAACCCAGCGACACTCCCGCGTCGCCTATATGGAGGGGAACCGGCGATTGGCCCGCCATGACAGCGGGGCCCCCGCAACGCCCCCGCCTTTACGGCGGGGCCCGCACGCCCCCCCTTTGTAGAGGGGGCCCGGGAACGACCGTGAGTGCCCGGCCATTCCCGCCCGACGGGGTGGTGAATAAGTGCAATGCGGGAGAAGGCCCCTCCAGGTCTTCTCCCGCTATTCACCACCATGAGCGGCGCGAGAAGTTCCGCGTCTCTCGCGCGCGCTCTACCGCCTGGGTAGACCCGTAGGTCTACCCTGCCTCATCACGCTGTGCCCTCTGCTAGTCAGAGGGACACGCGGAGAGGCCCACCGTGTCGGGTTATTAGCCACCATGAAACACGTCCGCAGTACTCTGCGGGCGTGTTTCATGGTGTTACCAGGATGCACCGCGAGGAGGTTACCCGACCTAGCACCCCTATTGGGCGACCCCTATTGCAACATGGACTCGCAATGCAGAAAAATAAAGATCAAACATAAATGTAGAGTAGTACATAAGAGTAGAGGATATTGTTAGTTACGTCCACTGTTTACGAAACCGTTTGCGCGTGGGTTTTTGAATAAAAGTTCTCAAAATGCTCGCTAGAGGCGCTTACTGAACTTACTGAACTCATTTTCATTTTCATCTTAAGATTATTCTGTATGGAAGCCCACCAAAAAATACCAATTTACGGAGTATACAAAATATACGGTTGCCAAATTGATATGCCTCTTCTGAAGTTGACTAATAAATAATTTTCGGCGCTCATTTTAAAATGGCTCTAATAATGAAGTTTCCTGTTTCTAAGAAAAGATAAACAGGGATATCCATTTCAGCATTCCATTTCAAATCTCCATCTTTTAAAACGACCCACAATAAACAGGGATCTGCCAAACAAAATAAGACTTTAAACTCAAAAGTCAAGGTCGACTTTAAACTGTCGTGAAAACTTGATATCCTGCCAAAAGTAAGCAATCGATAAGTTGAGGAGTCGTTACGATTTTATAAGGAACTTCCTATATTTTTAACTTAGCTGGCGTTTCAATTTAAACGAATAAATTACGTAAGGAAAAATATTTATTGAGCAAGCGGTGAGCAAAGACTTTAAATCCCAGCAGTGGGAAGATTTAACTCATAAATTCTCGGTAAATTGTTGTACCTACCTACCTAACAAACTCATATTTACGTGTTTATTTAATTTAAATATTTTTAAATGTACGAAACTAATAGATTTGTTATTCCAATATTATTATTCTCAGCAAGTGAATTTATGTAATTCTTTTGAGAAATAAAGATTCTATACCATTAATTAGTATTACATAACAGTAGGATTCTTCTATTTGCATTAAAAGAACAAAACCTTGTGAAATAGACACATACAAGTCACCCGGCAACACTTAAGTGTTTACCTTGAAAGTTTTAGATTTAACTTTAAAAGCTAGTTACCAACCTTGAATGCTTGTTGTAAAATAATAGCTAATAGTTTTGGGGAGAAGCAGGTAAGTGGTTTTGTATCGTGACAAATTCAAATAACCTTAAATTCACGCTAAGGTGTCAATTCCAAGTAACGTAAACTTCTATACATTTTAATCTAAGGTCAAGGCCAAGAAGCTAAGCTTACAGGGTTTTATCACAAAATGCAGTCTAAGGTACAAAGCCAAACAAAAATAACGCTTAATACAAGGACATAAAAGCGAGTAGTCTATGGCCTGATGCGTATCCGTGTGTACAGTAGCATCGAAATAGATAAATAAATATAAATATTAGTGGACTTTCCACACAGCACTATCTAGCCCCAAACTAAGCCAGAGCTCATAATTTGGGAACCAAATAGCTGATATAATACATAAATACTTTTTTGTAAATACATAATTATGTACTTATTATATTATATAACACCCAGACAGAGAACAAACATCTATGTTCATCAAACAAATGTTTGTTCTCGGTGGGGATCGAACCCACGAAGGCTAAGACTAAGCCTCTCTATTTTAGCCCGCCTAAGTGTAATGAATATTGAAGGCGTAATTTACTTTTCGACATCGCGACAGAGTCAGCAAGATGTAGCCACACAGTTAACTACACTAGACAAGAGCTCTTTATGAAGGGCTTGTCTGGGGAAGTAATACCATGCCTATGTATGCCACCAGCCCTGCTGTATTTCAGTTTGAAGGGTGTGGTTGTCGGTAAAATGTCAGGCACATGAGGCTTGTCCTCAAAGTTGATGGAAGCAGGGCAGTACACATTTATATCGAAGAAATGCTTTTTTATTAGTGACTAGCGACCCACCCCGGCTTCGCACGGTTATTGTGGGTTATCCCTAAGAGATTATGCTTGTATTATGCATGTAAACCCTCCTCTTGAATCACTCTTTCTATAAAAAAAAACCGCATCAAAATCCGTTGCGTAGTTTTAAAGATATTTAAGCAAACATAGGGATATATGGACAAAGCGAGCTTTGTTTTATACTATGTAGTGATGATCACTTGTTAAAATCAGGTAGACCTTAATAAGATTGTTTCATCAGCTTAAAGTATAAAAAAAATTGCCGTGCTTTGAACGCAGTAAACTAGGATTTACTTTGAAATAAATACAAGGAATATAAATAAAGATTTAAGTTATATTTCGCTGCAAGATACGTAAAGCTGCAAGATACGCAATTCGGCGGTCACGAAAAAACTCCACGATTCCGGAAATACTAAGGGTATTTACAGAAAGCTGCGCCCTTAATATCTTGAGCACTCTCCATCATGAAGAGTGCTTCAGATCTGAGAGGTCTTGCCAAGCGTGCTCACGAGTTATTTAACCAATAATCGCTTTTTGTTGTACGACGCTAGAGACTAAGGGCTCGTGAATATACTAGCACCTAGATTTAGAAAGAAAAAGAAAGAAAGAAAATACATTTACCTATTTTTATACGTTTGGATGTGATCCTTGTGATTCAATTGAATAAATGTCCTTTGACTTTGAATAATTTGAACTTTATTGGGGACAGTATAGTATGAATAAGTAGTTATCACATCAGAAAAAATACAGTAGGTTCGTCTTAAAATCATCGGCTTATTGCGGATCTCTTCCAGGCAACCGTTTTACTAAACTAAATAAAGAAATAATTTCTGTCATTAATGATTTCAAACTGGAGTGAAATGGCTTCCGAACTAGTTAAAAACTGCGTAAAATGAAGAAATAAATTAAAAGAGTAATTATGACTATCTGATTTTTTGGGGTTAACGTTCTTCAATGGCAAAGCAAGTGTCATAAATGTTTTTTTCTATAAAATTACATTATTCAAAATTATATTTCCCGATCAACTAAATAAATATTGGTGGACATTCCATACAGAACTATCTCGCCCAAACTTCCTAAGCCAAAGCTTGTGATATGGGAACCAGATAGCTGATATACTACTTAATCTACTTATATACTTTTTTTATATATTATATAACACCCAAACAGAGAACAAACATGTTCATCACACAAAAATGTTTGTTCTCGATGGGGATCCAGCCCACGGCCTACGGCGCAGAAGGCAGAGCTACTACCAACTGAGCTGTTAAAGGCTGTCAAACTTGGTAAAAATTTCATGAAACTAGACGCTTTTAAGAAGATTTCCCTAAAGCTAGTTTTTGCTCATTTTCAGCAAAATTTTGTTAATTTACAGTAAAATTTTGCAAAGTTTTCTCATTAAAATTTTGTAGACGTGTTTGAAAATCTTCCTCTCAAGTTTCTAAAAAGCTGTTGTGTTCAACTTGTGCATGCTGCTTACTTTTTATAATGATATTTAGTTAATATATTAAGAGTTTGAAAACTCCGTGTTCGTCAACTTTTGCTATAGTTTATCTTTAAGATTTTTTTTGTTGCCCAGGACATGATTCTCGTTGGGGCATGACAATAGTTTTTATGCCCATTCAATGGGAAACGTTAAAATCGGTTCATAGGTATTACCTGATTTTAAGATAACGTCTAAGGTGCGTATAATACGCACCTTATAGAAGATATATAATGTTCAAACTCATCACTAATAATTATAATCACTTTAGCTTATATTATTATTTATTTGTAAGTAAAATTTTTATTAGTAAACTTTATTAACTAGTACAGTTGCTATTTAAATATTACCCTATTTTTTTATTTTTTTTTATACAACTAGCTGATGGAACAAGCATATGGCCCACCTGATGTTAAGTGGTAACCATCACCTATAACAAAGCATTGCCTCGTAAGTCACGTACGATAGGAACGTGCCCTACGATGCACTGCCCTGCGTCCATCAACTTGAGGCAAACGGATGTTAAGCCTCATGTGCCTGTAATTACACCGGCAACCACACTCTTAAAACCGAAACACAGCGTTGCTGCTGCGTTGCCCTATAAACCTCTAGTGGTTTGCATGGGTACTCACACTCGTATGAGAAAATTTGGAGTTTATGTAACAAGCACTTTCAATGTACACAAGCAATTTATAATGTTACAATCTATACGTCTTAATAAATATCCTACCCACTCAATAAACCGCACCGTCTGCACTCATACACACGATGATACAAAAATCAAGACAAGACACCACCAAGCCTTCCCAATATAAATATTACTTTGAAGTTAGTTTTTACTTTTCAACCTCGAGTTGTGAGGAGACTGCGCTTTAGGAAGTGCAGTGAAAGACGGCTCACGAGATGAAAATACTACTAAATGGTCCCTGAGAGTCATTGGGTACAAGCCGCTCACATTCAGTCAAGTTAAGTCAAAGTCAAAAGGCATTTATTAAACGTCTTAAAACTAGGTGAAAAAAAGTGACAGTTCCACGCGACCAACCCTGGAAAGAATCTAGGAAGCAGGCTTAGAGCTGATTTCACCAAGAAAGAAAGAAAGAAAACATATTTATTTGCAAATACTTAGCTACAGAAATTATAAAACATACATAACGATAAAACTAAAAAAATAACAAGCCAAGAGTTACAAAATGGCCCCTGACTCAGCATAAAGTTAGTTGGCCAGCACCTAACGCTGGTCTTCCGTCAGGGCCATGCAGTAATGTCACGGACATCCAACCCACATAATTTTTTTTTTACAAATTTTAAGACACATTTTAAGAAATATTATAAGACAAATTTAAACTTAACTTAACTAAAAGCAAAATATTGTGTAAAAATAATAATTATAACGTATACATAAACAAAGACCAATAAAAGAAGAAATAAAAGAGAGAGCATTTCATACATACCTATTTGTTTTGTTTTTTTTTAAATAGAAATAAAATAGGACACATACTGAGAAGAGCGAGGTAAGTAAAGTTTCCTCTTACAGCAGTTCTCGGTTAGTTACTAATCTAAGACTAACAGGCAATTTAAACTTAGATGTCAAACGCGTACATTGACATATTTAACAACCCTTTAATCCTTTGTAAATCTAACAGAGCATGGTGAAAACAGCTCTCATGTTGGCCTGAGATTATGATGAAAGTGCTCTCATGGCGCGCACTCGTAAGCTGTGAAAGTTCTTGATCCGCAAGACCGTGCAATACTGCGGCAAGCGGCGGTGTTTATGAGGGGTTTTGCTCACGTGCTAGTAGTGATTGCATACTTCATCTTTTCATCCCGTTCGCGGCAATTCTTCGGGATGAAAAGTATTATGCTAATCCAGGCTACTAACTATGTTTGATATCTAATAATTTGATTCAAAATTTCATCCCTAGCGGTTCGGTGGTTGAGGGTTTCAAACAAAGCAAGATTGACTCACAAACATGCAAACATCTTTCATCGCATTTTTGGTTTACTTAAGTGTAGGATGGTGACCAAATGAACCGATGTAAGAAAATGTGCCTTTATCTCTCTACCCAATTGTACTCCCTCACAAAGCACATCCAATCAGGACGTGCCTTATTTGGTATCGCACTGCGTCCATCACTCAGAGACGTGCAGATGTTAAGTCTTTTGTGCCTGTAATTGCACCGGCACCCATATCTTTCAACCGGAATATAGCTTGGCAGCAGAAATAGTTACGGTAAGAAATAAAACTTGCGACGAGCTCTACGTGTGTTTGAGGAGATAATTAAATATTGGTGAAAATTCCACACAGCACTATTTAATCCCAAACTCAGCAAAGCTTGTACTGTGGGAACCAGATAGCAAATAGAATAATTATGAGCTTGTGTTTGTAAATTCATATTGATGATAATATATATTAAAACACTCAGACAGAGAACAAACACCTAAGTTCTTTACACAAATATTTGTTCTCGCTGGGGATCGAACATACGGTCTACAGCGCAGAAGGCTACTATCAACTGAGCTGTGCGGGCTGCCTAATTGCAATGCAACCATCAGTGCCTGTAATTGAACCGACACCTATATATATCTTTCTATATATATCTTTCGAACCGGAACTTAGCAATGCGGGCATCAATGCTTGGCAGCAGAAATAGTTACGGTGATAAATACAACTAGCAACGAGCTTCACAGAGGTACACGTGTTTTGATGGATGTATTGAAAGGACATAAAGTTTTGTAACGTTATAAAATGGCATGGAATTATTTTACTGGTTTACCAACCGTTTTATGGCGCTGAGTTTTAAGTTTGTTCTAAAGAACGTTAGTATACTTCAAAAGGACATCCCAATATAGATTTTAGTGGATGTTATGAAATAAATGAAGAATTATAATTCAAAACCAATTATGAACCTCATCTACATTTCTTGGATGAACGATTCCAAGCCTTCTCTTCCAATTAATTCCCGCGATCTTTACAATGACGTCGGTACATCAGGTAAGGCACCCGTTGCTTTATCTTCCATTTCGTGGTCGCCATTCGAGAAACATTATTAATTCCTCAGCGGTTCTCTGTTCTTCGAGGTATATGACCTGCCCAGTGCCACTTCAACTTGATCTTCCACATTTTTCTGATTTTATCACGTAGTAAAACTCCCAGCATAGCTCTCTCCATAGGTCTATAGCTTTTATTTGACTTTAATCTTGTGATAAGGTCAATAATTAGCGCAATCAAATTATAATGGCTTATATTTTTATCTCTTAATTTAATTATTTTCGTCGTCTTATAATTACTTGTCGATACAGGTACGCGAAAGTTTGTAAGTATGAATGGATGGATGGATGTTTGTTACTCTTTCACGTAAAAACTACTGAATGGATTTTAATGAAACTTTACAATAATATAGCTTAAACATCAGAATAACACATAGTCTTCAATTTATAAAGATATTGTGTGAATTGTCCAAAATATGACAATAAGACGAAGTCGCGGACACCAGCTAGTTATATATTAGTGTGATTATTCGACGTTTAAATATAAGTATTTTAATAGTGGTTTCAGTGCTAAGAGGCCATTCAAATGATGAAAATAAATTTTCAGCTGTAACTATTTCAGAATGCTTACTTGCTAAGTGGCTGTTAATTAAACTTCAGCCATTTTTGCAGTTCATGTACCAAGTCCATTTATTTCTAATTAAGTGCCCAATCCCCGAAAGTTTCTTGTTATAAGTTTAGAAAAGCGAAAATACGTATTGACCTAGCTTAGGTTTTGGTGTTATAAAATGCTGCAGACGTAATTTGGCGCCCGTATTAAGGGGCTGACAACTATCAATCAACTTCTCGCTCGCACGTTTCGACATGTTGAAATATATAAAATCACTAAACTCATTTTCGAAAAATCACAATCAACCATTTTCACATCACAATCAAAAGTTTGCTTATGTATGAAAACTAGTAAAGCATACTTATGAGTAGGAAAATATGTATCGATCAAAATGAAATTTTTACTAAACTGTGTGCAATGTGATTGCACACAAGATGGTTGATTGCGATTTTTCGAAAATGAGTTTAGTGATTTTATATCTTTTAAGATGTCGAAACGTGCGAGCGAGAGTCACATTAGCTCTTGTCTTCGCCATAAGAGCAAAGAAATGTGCTTCGAAAAATCTTTGAACATTCTAAACAGCCTCAAACAACAAAAATAACAAAGCGTGTACCTACTAGGGAAATCAGATAGCTTATAATATAATAATACATTTTTTTCAAACTTATTATAGTAACTTCGACTGGTGAAAGGCTTGCAACAAAAATTTTAAATTCTTTATTGTACACAGAAACATTATCTGCAAAAGATCATCTACAATGAGGAGCTTAACCCTAAAAAGAATTTTCTTCCAGGAATTTGAGGCAAAGAGAACGGTGGAAATATAAAACGGTAGCTATGTGTACATACTAGGAACAAAACCAACATAGGAACCTCGTTCTCTAACGCGAAGTCACATGTAGATATGTTTTTTTTGTGACGGGTCTGTTTTTAGTATGCCATGTGGCATCGCTCAATCCTTCAGAGCTTGTCCTACCATTGTCTGTTCCTGTGGGGCCTACCCCATCGAGCCATGTCACCTGGCATACTGGGAACTGACTAGATCTATGAAACTGAAAACCGACTTTGTTAAGCCACCTCTCTCCCGCCCAGACCACCTTCGATGTCGAAGAAAAGTATTTTTTTGCTTTTGTTAGACTAAATTATACTTTAAAGTTACATTCGCACTCAATTACTTATTATCTTTTAAACTATATTAAAAAACATGTACCACAGGACAGCTAACCCCCGTACAACACAAGTATTTCCTAGGGTTAGGTTAGTGCGCTACCAAATCGGTCCACATGTGACACGAAAGTTAAAATTAATTGTACTGATAACATCTTACTCCTATGTATTGTCATGTGTGTGTGTACTTTATAAGTTTCTGAATAAATTATTAATAAATTAAATCAAAAATAAAAATATTCTTACTATATTACTTATTACTAGATAAGACTTTTTTTTAAGCCACAACAAAATAATCAATAAAATAACACAAAACCAACACCATAATTCACTTTTTAGACCAACCTTCTAAAAATGCTACTCATTCTGCTTATATTGATAAACACAAAAGGTGAATGACTTGTAGTTACTGGTGCTTAGTACGGCTAAAAAGTCTGTGGCCGTTTTCTAAGAGACTGGCTTAGCGATGTATTATTTATTCTAGTACCGCAAGCAGACTAGAGGGATTATTGCGCATGTGCAGAACATTTAACAGTGATGGGATAAAGTGATAATGTTATCGATAGTTACTTCTTCTATATCGATACTATTTGCAACTTACAAAGAAAGCGGTTTTATACTTTTGTAAAATTTTGGCAAAAAGTCCACGAAAACAAATAAATATCGATCACTATTTATCCCGCTACATTTAATTATTGTTTTTTTTTTAATTAATTTTTATACCTCTTCGTTTGACCGCAATATCATTTGATTTTAAGTAATGATGTGATTGACAGTAACACGATTACTTAAAAAGTAGGTGCAGAAATTCACTCCTCCCATGAAAATTATTTTCTTATTAGTACGGCAATAATCATTTCTCTTGCTAAATGGTACGAGTCCTACAGTTTTTTTCGAATCGCTTACTTTTAGCTAAGCTCCGTCGCGCATGTAACTCCCAAAAACCCTAACCAAATTCATATACCATTTATGCCTGGATGTTGCACTTTTCACACACCCCTAAGATGTCTCTGACCCCTCCCGTTTCAAAAGTATCGACATCGATAGCTCCAGTTCCCATCCCTACCGCTTCCCCAGGCAGTTCGCGGCGTACCTAGCCAGCCGCGCCCGTACCCAACCCCGATGCCCTTCTCCTAACTGTGCAGTGTTGCATCGAGTGCTCTTGGATTCTAACACATGTGGCTAACGGGTGCAAGCTTCAATATCGCGTGGCACAAGCCGGGGTAGTCTGTTATTGCAGTTCTTCGTCCGCCGAAATGATACGGTGAGTTTATTATAAGTTCTTTGTTACGTTGTTATCGTACCTACCTACTATTTGATAGCTCTAAAATAATATTAATCATAGCTGTACACCTCTTTGTTTATCACTTGGTAACAGTAAACCGTTGAAATATATTATTTTATCCTAATCGATGGGAAGTCGACATAAAAATGTCACTGAAAAAATTACAAGAAGAATCTAATATAAATAAAAAAAATACCATGTACCTATTAATACCTACTGAAACCTTCTGGCTATTTTACAGTATAGCTAGTCAGTATCCAAAGTATTTGAAGTCAAGCTTAAAAACAGCTATGTAAAAAAACACTCAGTTTTCAAATTCAGCTCGATATGTGGAAGCATTATGAAAAAAACAATAGGAATACTGTGTGCCAGCAATAATTCCCCATGACCGTCTCGGGACGCCATGCAGTCTGTGTTCATGGAAACACACGATAGCGTATCCTTTACTGCAACGCGACATTTTTCCACAAGTACCTACGTGGTACTTAGTCGTTGATTTGTCGTTAGTTTTGGGACCAAGATGGTAAATTGTTTATGTTTGACCTTCGATTATATTTTATAAAGTGACATTCCATTTCTATTTTTATAATTTCGTATTTTAATACAATTTTTTACAGCTTTGTCATTATAAAAATCGAACTCCTAACTGCAGCATCCTTACGGGGTATGCATGCATATACTTACACAATTTTACATAAAAGCAATAAATAAATACAAATAAAAATATTTTAGTAAGGTATTTACTAAAAGAAGCCAATCGAGTTTTTGATTATTAGATTAAATTTAATTATTTTCAATATTTAAATTATAATTCTAGTATTAATTTTAAAAGTATCGTATGAAATTTAATATTATATTTAATATAGTCTTTAGTGGCGAATAGTATCGGAAGTATTATTTACATACATGGTGTATGTAATAAATAAATAATATTTAATCTATTTTGCCTTTGACCTATTGATCCGAGCTGAGCAAACCATTTATTTACACTTATAATTATATAAGCGCAAAGATGCAACTAATTCTATGACTTTAAGCCGTTATTTCTATGAATTTACCTGATTAATACAAAACAACTTGACGGCATAGCTTTATTATCTCCAGAGATAAAGCCAAATAAATCTTGGAGAGCTTTCAAGGTTGTTGAGCCAAAAACCGGGGACTTGGCTCGTGCGTGGGCATTGAACGCGTTCTTATTCGTGTATGCACATTGTTTTTTATGCCATAGCTGGCAGGCGAGCAGACGGGCCACTTGATGGTAAGCGGTCACAGTCGCCCATAGACACCTAAACTTATACACTTTTCAAATAAAAATATTTTACATAATTATAATAATATTACTCTGCCTACGATACAGTACAGGGATTTTAAAATCATACCTAAACTTTAGGTAATAAGCTACTTTTATAAAAAAACACAAGTTTTTATATTTTCTTTTTTTGTACTACTGCACCATAAAAGGTCAACATTTACGACCAACTACACAAATGGTGCATGATTTAAAACGTCGTTAATATACGGAGACCATGAAACACGCCAAAAATCGCAGCTTTTCGCCGCGTCATCGCTCGCAATAGCGCGCCGTGTGAACACTTATGCGTTCACCCTTGGCTATGTTCCAAGCTATGAGGTTAGTGGTAGTAATGACGTTTAAGAAATAAACAGGAATATCTAATTAGGTCAGTAGACAATACCACCTGAATTGCCCTACAAGTGCAATCGTATGTTTTAGTATAATAAATTATATTTTCTATTTTTTCCTGTCTTTCTTCTAGAGCCTTGAAGTTATAATTTACGCATCTTATCGATTCTATAACAATATGTAATATATTTATTTTAGTTTTACTAGTCCAGTCTGACGGCATATAAACATTCTAAATTTTAAACAGAAAATATAAATTAACATTACAAAAGCTTGATTTGGGAATATTTAATAAAAATACAACTGTATTTTTTAATTTTATTTATTTAGTTTAAATACGATTATTTAGAAATAACCTTAGATAAGAAGAAACAGAAGAAGAAGACAACAAGAAAAAGCAATTACCGGATGCCTATAAAATAGATTTTGTCATTTTAAACGGAAAAAGCATATGGCCTACCTGATGTTAAGTCACCATCACCATAATGTAAGCGATCACTGCTAACACGCTATTTAAGTATAAGTAAAGGAAGAAGAAGGATTATAATTGTTAAGAAACCAGCATCAACTTAAATCAGTACTGCAGTTTGGGATTTAAGTTTTAATGGCCCATTCGTTTCGTTAGTTCACTAGTGCCATTTCACATGTACACGTCGTCTGTTGGTACCAGTACCCTCTCTTACACATCCTCCGAATAGCATTTACACAATCAATTGGAGTACCTATTATTGTTTTCTTAATATTAGTTTTTAATGATCACTTATTATACCCCTTGTTTTTATTTTCATATTGTTTTCAATTTTAACTGTCCACCTACTTACTCAACCTATCATGTATACAATCAGAGTCGAAGCAGAGGCCCTTGTGTCTACACAAGTTTCTAACTTAGTTAGAGCGAGGTTCAACGTTTTTCACTGTAAAGTACAGACCAAATTGTTAAATTGTATTTTCAACAAAAACTGTATTCTTCAACACAAATAATACCTATTATTACCTATTATTATTACTAAGTCAGCTACTCGCAACGAATCTAAGTTTGACGTTTGGATAGATGCCGTGTGCATGTGTATCAGCGCTCAGGGTAGCTAAAGTTGGTTAAGCGATGCAGCACTTACGCCATGGAGCTGAGTCTTCAGCCTCTAAAACTATGTATGTGAAGATCTACTGCAGTATGTACTAAGGATACTACTGCATTGGATACAACCATGGCAAAAAAACCATGGATCCAATACGATATTCAAGGGGCTTCGAGTCATACATACTCTGAGCGGCAGCCAAGCATAAGGAGGTATTCCTCAAGTCAAAGTCAAAGTCAAAAGGTATTTATTCAATAAAATCACAAGGATCACTTTGAAACTTCTTAGGTGAATCTAGGTGCCAGTTCCACGCGATCAAAGCCTAGAAGAACAGGCAACAAACTTACGGCTTGGTTCCTACCGTTCTTTTGTATGATCCTTGTTACAATGTAATATAATACAATATTGAAGCTCCAGCATGGTGCCAATCGAATTCAGTGAGGCGTAGGCATAAAAAAAAAGGTAGAGGCAATCAAATTAATAAGACAGCACACGCTACGCTTCACACTACGCTAGACTACGCTCGTTTTGGACTATTGGACAGCAGGAGTAGTATACCGAAGGTACAGGAAATACCTTTAATGAAAAAAGTGCCCTAACTATTTGTGCAGTGTGAAATTTAGCATTATTATATATCTACAAGCTCTCTGGTGCCCGCGACTTCAT
This sequence comes from Chloroclysta siterata, assembly GCA_932294275.1. Classification (NCBI taxonomy): domain Eukaryota; kingdom Metazoa; phylum Arthropoda; class Insecta; order Lepidoptera; family Geometridae; genus Chloroclysta; species Chloroclysta siterata. The sequence continues at coordinate 10,592,581 of OW028595.1, forward strand.
CTGCGCAGGATCAGTCACACAATATCTTTATGAATATGCCTATCTGTTATTCTGATGTATAAGCTATATTATAGTAAAATTTCATTAAAATCCATTCAGTAGTTTTGAGTGAAAAAACGTGAAAGAGTAACAAACATTCATCCATCCATCCATCCATACTTACAAACATTCGCGTTTATAATATTAGTAAGGATAACAGTTTTAAGGTAAGGTTTTGGTAAGATCTAGTTATGGACCTAAAATTTAATTTCAACTTGTCTGATATTAACATTTTTTATTATTATTTAAAATATAAGTACTTTTTGTAGGAGCATTAGCATTGTAGTAAGCTTAACACACAGGTGTTACCCTAATCTCTTAACCGTGTGGTACCTGCGAAGTAATGTTACCACTTAACATCAAGTGGGCCGTCTATTTGCTCCATCAGCATGTGGTATAAAAAGGTTGTAGAAATTGTTTATTGTCGTACATTTTATTTAGGAAAAATTGCTTTGCCACAAAAATTGCCTGACGCGGAAAATTGAGTCAGCCTGCTGACAAGAAAATAACATGACGTTCTGCCGTAGGTTTTTGTATTTATCGGCATGTTCAAAAGAAAAACCAATGATTTTCTTTTTGTTTTGTTAGCACGGCAATATAACCGCTTTTATTTCAGAGGCTTGTATCGTTTGAAAATACTATTTTAATAATTCTATTGATAATAGTGAAATAACGACATTGCTGGAAATTCTAATCCATTTTTTTTAAAGTTGATTTTTAAACCAGTTTCTTATTTTTTACTCGCAACGGGTCTGCGTTATCGCAGACCTGTTGCCAATCATTGCTTTTAACTGGTCACATTTTCGTGTTTCCATGAAATTCTAAAATGTAGGAGCACCGATAAAGCAAACTTTTTATTCTTATTGCTAGTAGAACAAGTAGATAGCACACCTGATTATAAGCGGTAACAATCACCTACAAATTCAAATTCAAATTCAAATTATTTATTTCAAAAATAGGACATACATACATTTACAATTAATTAAAGGACAGCATTAGGTTTGTCACCTGTGTTGTGTCGTAAATTTGTGACGTGCAGAACCTACACTAAGATTAAAATATCTTGTGTCGCCTACGATGCAATGCCTGCGTCAATTAACTTGTGGAATGCAGATGTTAAGCCTAACGCCAGTAATTTCAGCTTGGGTTTCAGAAAAGGCAGAGAGCCAGTGTGAACCAGCGTTCTGTTAATAAAGCCGAAAACATCTCACTCATAGATTAGTAACGAAGTCACGTAAGGGTAAAGTTCCTCAATGATTTATACAATTCCATTTCTGTTACAATATCGGGAAACTATTTGGAAGCATTGATTTTCTGATAAAATGGTTTTTGTGAATATCGTGCGAGGCAATGCTTTGTTATAGGTGATAGTTACCACTTTATATCAAGTGAGTTATCTGCGTGTGGAATTAACAAATCATTAAAAAAAATCTTAACATCTTGAATGCCGAAATTTTAGATACACACACATATACAAGTAAGTACAAGTTCTAAGTACAAGCCCGGTCTACACCGCGAGCGGAGCGGAGTCATTAAGGACTCCGTTCAACTCGCAAGAATAAACTGCATACTTGTATTTCCACCAACAACTAGTCGAGCGGAAAGGACTGAGCGAGCAGAAAGAGATGAAATGAACTCGCTCAGCTCTTTTTCCTTTTGCAGTGGAAATCAAAAGATAAAACTCTTTGTTGGTGGAAATGTAAAACTATTTCATTAAAAAGGAGTCCGTTCCGCTAACCATTTCTCGCTCATTACCCTTTCGCGGTGGAGACCGGGCTAGGGCGGAAATAGCAAATAAGTAGGTAACTAATTTTTATTTATATTATTTAGATTGGTTTTGCATTATCTATCAATGTAGAAAGTTTTCCTTCATAACACAATTGTGACAGTTGAAATCGTGCGTGAACTCATTTATCGGACTCCGCCTAAGACATCACGATCAACGTCCCGCCCCACGTTGGGCGCCACTATTTTATTAATATTTGTTCTAAGGTTCCAGACTTAATATCGAATGATAGAGATTCTGAAGATAAAAGTATCTACCAGTATCATCACAGAAGTTGCGGCGTAATTACTTAATAAAACGCCTGTCAGAATTCCGAGGCACACAATCTTACTCTGCTCACAATTAAAACTTTACCGAAGTGTACAACTTATTCAGTTAATCAAGTACAAGTTTGTTGTTCTGTTGTCAATATGCAAAGTTGACGCGTCTTGGGAAATGTATCGGAGAATAAACGCTGCAAACAAGATTGCGAAACTTAAAAAGATACATCTTGACAAGGCTCTTTTTATTTAAAAAAAAAGACAGACGGGCTTATGATCCACTTGATGGTAAGTAGCCACTGTCAAAGCCACAGCAAAATTGTTCCTTGCGTTGCCAACCCTGTAGAACTTTATTTTTTTCTTAAAGTCTCTGATCATTCCAATCCATCCGAAAAGAGAGCTAATGAAAAGGGTAAACCTCACTCACTTCAAAGCTTTTTTTTTCTACAACTAGCTGATGGAACAAGTAGATGGCCCACCTGATGTTAAGTGGTAACCATCACCTATAACAAAGCATTGCCTTGATACATTTTCTTATTTTGGTTGTGTGTGTACTTATTTGAAAAGATTACCGCTGTCACTAGAATATGTAAAATCCGTAAAGATATGTTAAGGGTAATATTACCCTTAACAAATCTTTAAAAAAGATTTTAATTTTGATTTTGATGATTACCTTGAAGAAATCACTTTCAGCGATAAAGCCTTGTTTGCTTGTACCCTTGAGTACAATAAAGTATTTTCTATCTATATATATATACGAGTATATACCTATCACTATATTAATGCCAGTACTCTCAAACGGTGAAGGCAAATATCGTGAGGCAAATATGTCATAGAACCTAAAAAGTTCTATAACATGTGTCAAGTGCTCGAAAGGAGCCTCTTGAGGCGCACTTAAAATCCTTTCAGCACAATGTTTCGAAATAAACTAGTGACACGACAAGAGAGAGAGATTATAAGAGATAGTGCCAAATACGACCAGTACAAAAAACGTCCCTTTGGAAAGTTAAACCAAAAAATACATAAACTTATCTTTCAAATTGAGCTGCATTGCTCTTTTTCTGAAATATAAAACGCAATTGAAATAATATAAATGTCAAACGTTATCTCGTGGGAGTCTTTGAATACTCCGTTTCACAACTGAATAGAAGTGTCAGAGGTCACTGCATTCATCTCTAAATGCCTCGGATAGTTACATCTATTCTTTATCTTTGAATAGCTTGTAGCTTTGCTAACGTCATGTGGTCATGACGTCATATTAAAGACCTTGTATGAATTGGTAGGCATAACAAGGTGAGTATACACTATACAGTGTTAAAATACCACTCCCGAAAACGTCAGGGGGCTAAAGTAACCATTAATATGAATAACTTTTTCTAAGAAACCAACACTGTGAACGCAAAAAAAACACCTGTTTCATACATTTTAGCTTTTGCATTTTTGAACTTTTGCATGAAACAGCTGTTTTTTTTTCGCGTTCACAGTTTGGTTCCTTAGAAAAAGTTATTCATATTGATGGGTACTTTAGCCACCTGAAGTTTTCAGGAGTGGTATTTTTACACCTTGTATACACCCCCTGACAATATACACACACCCACAAACTTCCGTATATATAAATTGGTATAAGTATCATCCCTTAAATCTTATTAATATTGTCAGCGCTATTTGACCAGTCACCAGTAAACATTTTCTGAAATATTTCCTTTTCAGTAAATGTGATGCTTTCTGTCTGATTTAGCATTTTCTGTAATTTTGTCATTTTCTGTCATATTTGACGTTTTAGACTCGAAAATAATTATCAGTATTGTATGCACGGCGCCAGACATAGCTTCACTTGTTTGAACACTTAGAGCTAATTTCACCATGCTCTATTAGTTACTAATCAAGGATTAACAGGTCGTTAAATGTAACCTTAGATGTCAAACGCATACATTTTGACATATTTAACGGCCCTTTAATCCTTTGTTAATCTAACAGAGCATGGTGAAATCAGCTCTTAGTCTTGTTTGATCAAAGTCAAACATCATTCAAATTCAAAGTCTTTGTATTCAAAGTCTCCGTGCCACACACAGTGATCATCAAGTGTTCAAACAACTGAAGCTATATCTGGCGCCGGCTTAAGAAAAATAAAGAAAGAAGAAGAAGTTTAGAATGTAAAGAATACCCCAACACTAGAAGCTTCTACACCGCAGGTGCTGAAATAAGATCAGTGCTCTAAGAATCGGTGCTCTACGAGGAATACCCCGTAACGTCGATTGAACTAGGTATGTCCAACTATGACAAGGAGGTCAAGGGGATCCTTGTGATCCAACTGAACAAAAACCGTTTTGATACTCATTATTTTATCAAGGGAATCGATCTTGCACCTTTTGCGTGTCAGCCCGTTGCGCCATAGGCTGTCAAGATCAAACAATAGCTAGTATTGTGGCTCATTGATCGCGTCTTACACAATAGTTTTCTTTGAATGTAAGATATGGTCAGAAGATAGATCTACCTATCACTGTCACTGATACTTTGTTAGTTTGTAGCTTTAACTGCTCCCATTAGATTAGATTAGAAAATTCTTTATTACACAAAAGGAGTACATAGGCGAACTTAATGCTAGTTAACATTTTCTTCCAGTTAACCTATGTGTAATGTGGAGTGCTTTTATGATACAATAATGGGGTGAAGCGTCTAACTATTACATCAATACAACAATACCTAACCTAAATACCTACTTATTAATATATAAATAAATGTACCTACCAATAAACTTATAATAATACATATTTACTAAACATAAATATATATTACCTATAATGTATACATATACAAGGTGTTCCACAAGTTGTGTATATAAACTTCAGGGGGCTAAAGTACCCATCAATATGAACAACTTTTTCTAAGGAACCAACACTGTGAACGCGAAAAAAAAAACAGCTGTTTCATACAAAAGTTCAATACCTACCAGGCTAAAATGTATAGTAAAAAAAATTTAGTTTAGTAAAAAAATCATTTTGATCGATACATGTTTTCCTTCTCAAAAGTTTGCTTTTCTAGTTTTCGTACATAAGCAAACTTTTAAGTAAGAAAACTTGTATCGATCAAAATGAAATTTTTACTAAACTATGTGCATTGTGATTGCACACAAAATGGTTGATTGCGATTTTTCGAAAATGAGTTTAGTGATTTTATATCTTTCAACATGTCGAAACGTGCGAGCGAGAAGTTGTTTGATAGTTGTCAGCCCCTTAAGTGGTAACCATCACATATAACAAAGCATTGCCTCGTAAGTCACGCACGATAGGAACGTGCCCTAGATTGCACTATCCTGCGTCCATCAACTTGAGGCATACAGATACTAAGCCTCATGTGCCTGTAATTACACCGGCAGCCACACTCTTCAAACCGAAACACAGCAACGCTGCTTGGCGGCAGAAAAAAGCATGGTGGTAGTACTTCCCCGGACGAGCCCTTCACAAGAACTCTACTACTCTAAAAATAATGATCATGGGATTTGTCATTTTACCAACATAATTAGTAATTTTTATCAATAACACCATTGGAGTCGTTTACCCAAGCCACCCCAAATCAGGGTTGAAATGCTTAAAAGATAAGAAGATTGCGGTTTTTGAATTATGAATATAAACCGCTAGTAAACAGTAGCAAGGCTGATTTAAATTCACAACCCCTCAGGTTTAAACTTGATTATAAAATAAATGTCGGCGGTACCAAAGGAGAGGTGGTACGAACTTAACGGTAAGGGGTAGGTAATGGGGGTATATTAATGGACTAATGACTCGTAAGCGCATCGGGGTTTGCAAAGTTGCTTGACATTTTAAACGCTTTAAGTATAAACTTACTAGTACGATCCCACGTGACTTTGTTCACTTGAAGCTACGAGTAATATTCATACAAACTTGTTTTCTTTTTCAAAGTGTGCCTGAGTATTGTTATAGTATTCTAGCTAAAGTAGATTTTGAGATACGTGAGTGGAGTTTTCATTTATAAATATAATTATTAACATCATCAACAGCCTGCCATGTCCACTGCTGGATGTAGGACTCTCCTAAACATTTCCAGGAAGAACAATGCTGAGCCCTCTTCATCCACCGACTTCTCGTGATCCTTAGAATGTTGTAGATTCACCGGGTATACATAGATGCAACAATAATATCACTCAAAAATTAAAAAAAAAATACAAAATGGGCTTAATGCTATGAATATTTTCTACCAGCCGTTTTTTTATACAACTAGCTGATGAAACTACCAGTAGGCCTACTTGATGTTAAGTGGTAACCATCACCTATAACAAAGCATTCCCTCGTTAGTCACGAGCAATAGGAACGTGCCTTACAATGCACTGCCCTGAGTCCATCAACTCGAGGCATACAGTTGTTAAGCCTCATGTGCCTGTAATTATACCGGCAACCGCACTCTTCAAACCGAAACACAGCAACGCTGCTTGGCGGCAGAAAAAGGCGTAGTGGTAGTACTTCCCCGGACGAGCCCTTCACAAAGAGCTCTACTACTCTAAAAAAAACCTTAAGAATAAACGCAACGTTACGTGATAATCTATTAGATAGTTATGTCTACACAAACTTATAAAAAATATATCAAACTAAATATAAACAGTAATAAAAATCCTGTCTCATTCCCTACAGCGTGTGATCATCATCTCGAGATGATCGTCCTTTTGTTCCGTTAATCGTCTCGAGCACAAGTGAAATGCTACCCGTGACGCGGATTTAATTCTTTTTAGCTAGATGTATATATTTTTTTTAAACAGTTTATCACTTAGCGGTATACAAACTGAAGTAGACCGAACACTGAAAATCACAGTAGTAAAAATCCTTACTTACATCCGTGCAGCCGTTGTGATTTACCTACAGCCGTGCAGCCGTTGTCGAGATAAGTGAGAACACACATACACACCCACACCCACCCTCTCACAAACATTGTACATATAAGAATAATAAATAAGAAAAAATAAGAAGCACTGTACACATGCGAACTTAATACTACTCGTAGATTTGCATTCTCTTTCAACTAATATAATAAATATAAGTAAGATATGATTATTTTATACATTTTAAAAGTAATAATACTTTGGTTGGTAATTGTAGTTTTCTACAGGTATTCTTAATATCTTCGAAAATAAGAATTTGCAGGAACTTTAACCATTGGGGTAAGTTACACCTCGTTTGTTACCGGAAGCGCTGGATGGCCGCCGGATATTACGTTATCTCCGGATATCGCCGAACCATTGAGATTAGGAATTAAGGCTATACATACCTACCTACCTATATACCTACATCATACGATGATACTTAAATATCTATTCAGCCTACGTAATTCAAATGCTAAGCATATCGACATCCCTAAAGAATATCACGGTAACTCACTTTTTGTCTATTTTGAGTTAAAATGATATTCTAGTACAAAAATATCTATCTTAGTCTTACCCAAGTTTTTTAAACTCATTGGATTTAAAAGTTGAAGATTCGTTTAATTATGGTAACAGTCATCTTTAAGACGAAACTCATGTACCTACGAACAATGGTTCAGTGAAATGATAATAACTGAAAAAAAATCATAAACTTTCGGTTGCAAACATTAAAAAAGGTCAAAAAAAACAATACATTACTAAGTACCAGAATCATTTTCAGATTTGTATTTATTTATTCACTTTAATTACAATTGTTAGACCAATTTTATAGTCATAAAAAATACACCAAATAAGGATGCTTATTATTTAAGAATATATCACCATTCAATGAGGTTTAAATATAAATTAACAAAGTCAAAGCTTTGTACTTTGTTGTTCCACTCGGTGCCAGTCGTGTGACATCTTAATTATTGAAAAATTATACCAGCGAATAATTTTATGATGAAAGCAACTTACAAGGACTTGATTATTGTTGCTTTTTCAAGAAAAATAATCAAATTTTCTTTGCTCTCGCTAAAGGCCTGTTTTTTATTGGATTGACTCTGAGTAAAAAAGCACGGTCAGCGATAAAATTGGATTAACAATTTTAGCTAGTTAAGGCTCTTTTTGCTGAACGTGACAAAGGTTAGCTTTACTGATTAACTCGTTCGTTCTCCTAACTTCCGTTTACACAACGATGCGCCATAAGTAGATCTTCAAATTGAATTTAAAATTTATGTCAAAATCTTGCTGATTTGTTAAATATTTGGGCTTTCCAGAAATGTCTACCTTCTTTTATCGACTGTACTAACACGCAGAGGATCACTTTGGTAAAGATCATCATTTAGTAAGTTGTATATTTTTACGTGAAATAAATAGTTTTACTCTACCAATCAGCTTAGGCTATATATTTCTTCAAAATTATGAATGAATATGAGTTGCAAGTTAAAAAAAATACCAACCGTGGATTGATACACAAATTTAAAATTATTTCAAAACTGGAACATATGCATATAAGTATTTATAAATACTTGGACGTTCCTTTAACAACCCCAGTTAAACATATTAAGGTATAATATCAAGTTGATGGTAGTAGTTAGTTAACATATTTTCCATCAGTATCCTTTTAGTTTTCATATGATTGATTTATGGTTTAGCCCCAGTTCCACTGGAACCCTAAAAATCGCATTTTATTTATCATCCACGAAGTTAATACTACTAAGTAGCTAGGTAATAATCATAAGTGAATTTCCCTGAAACTTTGTGAGCACGAATTATGTATTTGCCGTAGAAATGAAAATACCACTCCTGATAACTGAAGCTAATATAAATAAATATAAAGATTAGAGATTTTTTTATGAGAACTTTTATTAGTTAAATGAATTTGGATTTATGAAAAATAAAAAAGGGCTCACGACTGTTATTTCCAGGTGCAATAGACAATATAATAATAATAATTCATTTATTTCAATCTACAATAAATCATTTTGTTAGTAAAACTTACATCTATTGTCAGTAGAATTATAATATTATTGAATACATATAAAAACACAAAATAATAAACACTCTAGCTTATGTTAGAAATGAAAATATATTTGTGGAAATTCTGATCCTAAAATAATTGTATAATTTATTAATTTTACTTTAGGTTATTATGGGAACCAAATACCTGATGTTATAAGACTTTTGAAAGCAAAAACTTTTTATCACCCAGACACAAAACAAACATCTCAAATGTTTATTCATCATGGAAATCTAACCCACAACATACACCACAGAAGGCAGAGTTACTACCATCTGAGCTGAGACCAGTATCGTTCAGTTTATATAACTAATTTCTTTTATTGACTCATCAAGGCTAGATTCATAGTTCACGTCTAGTCAAGTTCGACTTGTATATTCATTATTTATTATCTTTCAATATTGACCTTGGTTAGTGAAGGTCGATATTTGTATATACTGTATTAAGTATCTCCTTTTTGTATAAACAGTTGTTATTTTGTATATTTGTGGTATATCTGATGTTTATTTAGTAAGTGGGTAGTTTAGTTGGTTGTTAGCCATTACACAAGTTCATGTGATTTGCGGTGTTTTATTAATATAATCCCTAAATATAGAACATTTGGCGACGAGTCGTTATTCACGTGTGTTGTGATTATATTCGTAATAAATATTAGTGTTTTCGATGACGAGTGAACACGCAAAATCGAATATGATGGTGTTCGGTGGCAACCTCTCATTTGATCACCGCACGCAAGAGTGGAGCATTTTTAGAAGTCGTTTTATTCAGTACTGTACGGCGAACGGCATTGGAGACGACACCGATAAGTCTGGAACAAGAAGACGAGCTATTTTGCTCACTGCGTTGGTGGAAGATACCTACCGCGTCGCAAGAGATTTGGTTTTTCCCACAGATCTGGACAGCGTCGAGTTTAAAACCCTTTTGGAGAAGTTGAACGTTCATTTGCAATCAAAGAAAAGTACTTTCGCTGAACGATACAGCTTTTACAGGGCCGAACAACGTCCAGGGGAAGATCTAGCCGAATGGGCGTCGCGAGTGCGTAACTTGGCTCAATTCTGTGGATTTAAGACCGAGTTAGAAACCGCTTTGCGCGACAAGTTTGTTTTAGGATTGGAAAATACCAAAGAAAAAGAGAAGCTGTTCGCAGAAAGCATCGAAACCCTGACATTCAACAAAGCGTTGGAGTTGGCGCAGAGCGTGCGCTGTGCACGCGCCGCGCTGCAGACCGCGCGAGCTGGCAACGCCGCGGCCAGCACAGCTGGTGTAGGCTCCATGGAGGCGGCGCAGGCGCAGCCTGTGTTCGCGTTGCAGCGGCCCAGCAACTCATTTTCTAGTGATAACTCGCGGGTGTCAAAGTGCTGTGATGTGTGCGGTTATAAAAACCATCAAAAAGAAAAGTGTCGTTTTTTAAATTATACCTGCCAGAAGTGTAACAAAAAAGGTCACCTAAAACGAATGTGCAAGGCTAAGATAAGTGATAGCAATTTTTTGGGAACGGATGACGACGATGCTGAAGGTATTTACAATTTATTTAACTTAAAAAACTCTGCTAAAGATGAACCGATATCACGAAGGGTCAAATTAGGTAATCAAGAAATCTTATGTGAAATTGATTGCGGTAGTGCAGTCTCTGTTTTACCGGCTGTTATCTATAAACAGATGTTTGAAAGTAATAGCAAGTATAAGTTGCAGCCGTGTAATGAGGTTTTTAACTTTTATACAGGGGTAAAAATTTCACCCATGGGCTGTTTGTCACTGCCAGTAACTTTCGAAGATAACTCGCAACAAGTTATTTTCTTTGTTATCAAAACGAATGAAAAACGTTTGCCTTTATTAGGTCGCGATTTTATGAGATTATTTAACATGCATTTGTGTAGTCTGAACTGTAATAATCTATCGGTAAACGAAAATGCAGGGGATTTTTTAAAAGGAAAATACGCTAAATTATTTTCTGACGAGTTAGGAAAGTTTAACAAATATAAAGTAAGTCTGAAAATAAAACCTGACGCACATTTGAAGTTTTTTAAGTCCCGGCCCGTACCATTGGCTTTGAAACCTAAAATAGAGCAGGAATTGGATAGGTTGTTGGAAGCAGGTATTTTAGAAAAAGTAGATCATTCGGACGTAGCTACTCCTATTGTTCCAGTGCTACGCCCCGACGGTAATGTTCGAATTTGTGGGGATTTCTCAGTAACTTTAAACAAGGTTCTATACCTAGATAATTATACACTTCCTCGCATCGAAGATTTATTTGCAAAGCTGCATGGTGGGGTAGAATTTAGCAAGCTAGATTTGAAATTAGCTTATCTGCAATTGGAGCTCGATGACTCAAAGAAATGGTGTTGTATAAATACACACAGAGGCTTGTATAGGTATACACGTCTAGTACTGGGTTTGGCTAACGCACCCTTTATTTTTCAACGTACTATGGAACAGTTATTGGGTGACATAGATGGTGTGTGCATTTATTTAGATGATATTTTGATCACCGCTCCTAATAGGGTGTTGCATGTAGAAAGGTTAGATCTTGTCATGAAACGACTACAAGACGCGGGTTTGCGAGTGAAACGCGATAAATGCGAATTATTTAAAAGTTCAGTTGAATACTTAGGTTATGTGATAGATAAAGACGGGCTGCATAAATCTAACAGTAAAATTGATGCTATAGTAAATTGCAAGCCCCCGAAGAATGTAAATGAACTGAAGTCATTTTTAGGGATGGTAAATTATTATCGTTGTTTTGTACCAAATACGTCTTCGGTACTTAGTTCTCTCAATAATTTATTGAAAAAAGGTATGAAATGGGTTTGGGGCAAAGCTCAGTCTGATGCGTTTGAGAAAATTAAAAAAGAGCTGGCGTCAGAGCGCGTGCTAGCCCACTACCACCCGGAATACCCCACTATTGTGACGTGTGACGCGGGGCCCGAAGGCCTCGGCGCGGTCCTGGCGCAGCAGCAACCTGACGGTTCCGAGCGCGTGCTGGCTTATGCATCTCGTTCCCTATCGAAAGCAGAGATTAATTATGCGCAAATTCAAAAGGAAGCAACTTCCATTGTGTTCGCAGTTAAAAAGTTTAATCACTATCTGTATGGTCGTACGGTACCTTTTGTATTACGTACTGACCACAAACCGCTTTTGTCAATTTTCGGAAAAGAAAAAGGCGTGCCTGTTTTAGCAGCGAATAGGTTGCAAAGGTATGCGTTATTTTTATCAGCATACAACTTTAAAATTGAGTACGTAAAGAGTGATGACAATGTAGCAGATTTTTTATCGCGGTCTGTGATTTCTCAATCAAATGCGATCGAAGATATAGAATATTCTCGGTATATAAATTTTATTGGTGAGTCCGTTTTGTTGCCTATAACTATTGAAGATATCCGCACGGAAACCACCCGGGATGCGTTGTTACAAAGGGTGATAGGATTTATTAGAAACGGTTGGCCCTCAAAAGTAATGGACCCGGAGTTACGTCCATTTTTCTTGTGTCGCTTGGACCTGGCTGTGGAAAACGGATGCATTTTACGAGGCCACAAAATTGTCATTCCATCTTTTTTCCGTGAAAGACTTTTAGGTGAATTACATAACTCTCATTTCGGTGTGGTTAAAACGAAGTCGGAAGCTAGAATGCGTATGTGGTGGCCAAACATCGACAAACATATTGAACAAAAAATTGGTACTTGCAGTGTTTGTAACTCGCTCCGCAGTAACCCACCAAAAGTGCCGCTAGCTTCGTGGCCATACCCTGAACGCGTGTGGGACCGTGTACATTTAGATATGTTTATGTTGGGTGGTAAACAGTTTCTAATCGCAGTGGACGCTCATTCTAAATGGGTAGAATGTTTTGCAATGCAAAAGACTGATAGTGAAACTATCATTGGTAAAATTTGCGAGATGTTTAGCAGATACGGTTTGGTACGTACTTTGGTTACCGATAATGCGGCTAATTTTTGTTCAAATGAAGTTGAGACGTTTTGTCGACTTAACGGTATTCAACATATGACGGGCGCGCCCTATCATGCAATGTCAAATGGCCAGGCTGAAAATAGTGTGAAAACGGTAAAAAATGGTTTGAAAGCAATTTTAAATAATAATGTAAATCAAAAGGTTTGTTTGAAAGTTTTAAATAAATTTTTGTTTGATTATAGAAATTCCATTCATTTGACTACTGGATTTTCGCCAGCCCAACTGATGTTTGGACGGCCGTTGCGGTGCCGGTTTGATTTATTAAACCCCTTACAAGCGTTACCATCGTCCTCGTCATCCGCTGCCAGAGACAATGTAATCAAAGCTCAAATTAAACAATACAATCAGTTTGGAGGTAAAAGAAATGTGTGTTTTACAGTAGGCGATAAGGTTTTACTAAAACATTACTTTAGTAATGGTAATAAACATAGTTGGAAGCAGGGTCTCATAAACAAATGTTTAGGTTCACGAATGTTTTTGGTTTATATTCCACATGAAAATTCTTATGTAAAAAAACATGTAGATCAGCTATTGGCGTACAAAGGGAACTCATCGTTTGAACAAGATGACGATGTCAGTGTTTTCGGAGATTGTTTTACCGAAATCACGGGTCAGCCTAACGAGTCTAACGCTGGTTTAGCATCTGACCCAGTGCCGTCATCACCGGAGCATGTTCCTGGTTCCCCCACGTCTCCTGCGCGAGATGATAGGGAGGAGGATATTGGGGCTAGCTCAGATGATGAGTTTCTAGATGCAGGCTCTCCTGTTGTGCAAAGTGATGACCATTCTAATCTCGGTAATGAAGACAACAATGCACAATCGGAACCACAAGTTGTCCGCCGGTATCCGATCAGGAAAACTAGGAAACCATTAAATTATAAGTTTAAGTAATATTGTTTATTAGGATAATAAGTTTAAATGTGTTTAGTTAATAGTGGTGGAGGGATGTGGTATATCTGATGTTTATTTAGTAAGTGGGTAGTTTAGTTGGTTGTTAGCCATTACACAAGTTCATGTGATTTGCGGTGTTTTATTAATATAATCCCTAAATATAGAACAATATTGTTAAAATACAAATAGATACAAAGAATCGAGGCATTTAATTTTATTCAGTTGAATCAAAAGGATCACTCAAAAACAAAAACAAATCTAGCGTTTGTCTCTTTGTATCATACCTCGATCGATGAAGTACCGACAAATAAGAAGTGTTGTTAGGATGTACAGCATTCTTCTTCGTTTGAAACCGGACATTTGCCTCAAAAAACCTAAGGGAAAAGTCCCTTAGGTTTTTTGAGGCAAATGTTCGGTTGAACGAAGAAGAATGCTGTACATCCTAACAACACTTCTTATTTGTCGGTACTTCATTCCTGAAGATCGTGATCAACCAGGTGTGGTTCTGTAGGCGTAGATGGCCTGCCTCCAGCGACTCCGATTCGTAGCCATTTGGACTACACTGTAGAATGACGTGTTTCTGTCTCTAAGCTGGTCAGACCTTCTAGTTGGGGATCTTCCACGGGATCGTTTCCCTTCCACGTGGCCGACTATGAACAGCTTTTTTAGATGGTCGACTCCATGTTTCGCAATGTGGCCTAAATATACGGAGAGGATATACCCAGACATATTTTATTGTCTCTGCAATAATTTAGATAGAACAAAACCGTTTTGTCTCGGGAGAATATAGGACAGTATTCATGTTACATACAATCATATTTTGTGTAGCATTACTCGTATGTTCGCGTAGAACATGCTACGACGTAGCTCTCCCGTAGGTATTGTCGTAGACGTATAAAATGGAAGTCAGCGTAGCGTCAGACGTTTTTTGATCTTTGAAATTTATTTTATCTTTGGTAGTCACAATAAAAATTTATCTGGAATACCGGTAATTCAAGAATTAAAATCTCTTAGTTTTTTTTTGTATTTTGTCCGTATTGTATTAAAAGTCGGTTTTTTCTACTAAAAAAGTACCTACATTATTGTGTATTAATTTGCTTTATTTGATTTTTTTCACACATGAACCTACATGAAAAAAAAATACGTTAGACAAATAAATAAATATCGGTAGACATTTCACGCGGCGCTATCTAGCCCGAAACCGGTTTCCTTCAAAAGCTCTGAAAAAATATATTCAGATCGAATTGTAGTTCAACGTTGGCGGCTAACGGTTTTCTATTTGCTAGAATAGTCGTGAGACTACTTACCTCGATGTTTAAACTAATTGGTTGGTCTGTGTGCTTAAAGTTCATTCCCCCTGTTCGTATGAGAGATCGCAAGCCCTGCGTTCATTTATTATGATTAGAAATGGAATATTGCCAATTATTGGCAACGAGACGGCTGTGCTGTGAGATAGTGAATAGTGTGTGTCTGGCTACTGCTTGTTTCGTCATCAGAGTAGTGGAGCTCTTTGTGAAGGGCTCGTTCGGAGAAGTACTACCACTACGCCTCTTTCTGTCGCCAAGCAGCGTTGCTGTGTTTTGGTTTGAAGAGTGTGGTAATGGTATTGACAGCCTTGACAGCTCAGTTGGTAGTAGCTCTGCCTTCTGTGCCGTAGGCCGTGGGTTCGATCCCCACCGAGAACTAACATTTGTGTGGTGAACATAGATGTTTGTTCTCTGTCTGGGTGTTATTATATATTATAAGTATGTATTTACAAAAATAATAATAATATATAAGTCTCTCATCTCACAAATATTCATTCTCGGTAAGGATCAAACCCTGAACTAGCATCAGCTACTACTGAGCAGAGCTACTGCTGAAGTGATACATAAAATCACAGCTATATTCCATAGGGGTAGGCAGAGATAATTACAAAATATTTATTTATTTTTTATTTAAAACTTTCACACAAAACAATGTAATGCTTAATGAATGGAGGACTTAATGCTAATAGCATTGTCTACCAGTCATTCTAGGCGTGCAAAAAGATGGTGAAGATTCTGGCTGGAAATAGATACAAGCTTCAAGGTCAGAAGTAATGAGCCATCGCATTTTCACTGAATATGGAGAAGCGTACGTGTGCTTGCGGAACGGAAAAAATGTTCATAATATCTTGTGGGAAAACTCACGCTGATAAACAATGAACTTACCTACCTTTCATTGATTTTGTTATACAAAGGGTCGGAGAGTAAATTCTGTGTCGCAGTTTTTGTTTTCAAAGTAATACAGGCTGCCTTACGCTAGTGCTTTGTTTGAGATGAGTAACTAAGCTCAAAAGTCTGTTTATGCTATTTAATATGTACATAAGAGTTTATCATCTTTTAAAAGCAAGCAGCAACTTTTTTTAATTATAAGCTTCTGTTCTCAAGATCCAAAAAAACATCAAATAACATGATTAAACATTTTTTTAAATATATAATGATTGGTTGTAAAAAAATACAAAATATTTAGAAAAACAAACGTTTAGAAAAATATAATTAAATGTTCATCAAAAATTTGATCCATACATTCATATGTTACCAAATGTGTTGTTTCATAATTTTTATAGGTACGTTCATTACATATATTCTAAAATGTTGAAATATGGACGTGAGAAGTAAATTGACAGTTGTCAGTCTCCTAAACGAAGACCTAACTAATAAATTAAATATTGGTGGACTTTTGACACAGCATCTAGCTCCAAACTAAGCCAAAGCATATGGGAACTAGATAGCTGATAAAATACATATTATATTGTTTTTTTTAAATACATACTTAATATAATAACAACCAGACAGAGAACAAACATCTATGTTCATCACACAAATGTTTGTTCTCGGTGGGGATCGAACCCACGGCCTAGAAGGTCTGTAATGTGCTCTAATTGCAATAAAACTGCAAAACTCATACCGCCAGCGTTTACGCTACACAGACTCAGTTTAAACGCATTGGTTTACGCAAAGCTTAACTTTCAATTTATCAAACACGACTGTCATTCAGATGCTAAAATCATTTATTCCCGTCGCAATAAAGTTCTTGGTAAGCCAACTGTGTCAATTTAAGCTTTGCATGCCGTTTGAAAGGGGCTCATGATAAAAAACCCTACACGTCGTATTGCAATATGCACAATTACACAAAAATGCTCGGCATTTTTAAACGCTGAGTAAAATGGGCCAATGACATTGCGACACAGTTTTGAAATCTGCTACGCTATTCTCAACCATATATCACTGATATGAAGTATGAATTCGTCCAGCAATAAAAGCCTTGTAGTAATTGTAGCATGTTTTTAGGCGCTTTTTATTCAGTCGCGTTTTATTAGCTCAACAAATATTTGTTCCAAAATGCTTCTAGCAAGTGTGGTGATAATATGTTACGTATTTCTTCTTTTATAGTTCCTGCTATACATGTTTTGGTACCTATTCATTGGGTTGTTCGTATCTATCAATTAAGTTAAGATATTTTTAGGAAGGACTTTTTAATGGGTGACTGCTTATGATTATTTTTTCATTGTTTAGTTGAAGCGAAGTCCAAATTTAATCCCTTGGGAGCGTTGATGGTGTTTTATTTCAATTCAATTACAATTTGTTAAACACATCACTCACAGATCAGTTGGTGATAGTTTAGCCTTCTGCGCCGTAGGCTGTGGGTTCGATCCCTGCCGAAAACAAACATTTTCGTAATAAACTTAGATGTTGGTTCTCTGGGTATAAGCATATGTTTGTATTTACAAAACAAGTTCTGTGTATTCTATCAGCTATCTGGTTTCCATAGTACAAGTTTTACTTAGTTTGGGGCTCGTTAGCGTTTGGGTGTTCTGGCCTTCCGGTATATCTTCCGGTACGTTGTCGCAGTCGGCTTTTATTAGCCATTGCAAAGGCAAATATAATTTGTTTTATTTTATCCGGAAAACAAACCATGTTACAACATGTTAACACCAACTTCACTTCATTCACCTGCTGCGTACTTCAAAGCATGGGAAAAGACGAGCCTCCGACGTGTGGGCCGCCATCTTGTCTTCACTCAAAAAACCACCGTGTGAGACGCATCATTGAAATACTAATCCTATAAAATGTAATTGCATCACCGTACTACATCATTAAACCTGTACCTATCAAACCTCTTGAGTTCTTAGTAAACCTCAGTAAATAACAATGATAAAAATAAAACTTAAAATACTTATCGCCGAAAAGATGTTTTCACATATACGAAACTAAAGAAAGCTTGTTTGAGGTTGAGGAGAAAAATAAGGAAGAATAACGAAGAATTCCCACTAGGACGCATTGCCGCAATCCTTGTCAATTATTTGCCCGGTGTCGCACTAATGCTGGTAAGCGATCTCCTTTGTACCGTGTAGTTCTTTCTTATTATACTAACTTAAATTCTACAAACATTGCGGAAACGCGATAGCACTTTTAAACGACACACTTTTATTAACCCATGACTGCTCCCACCCGCACTCATACTCACATACCTATACATGTACCTACTTTCTCACATTCTCACCTACCCTCGCCTACACTGCACAAATCACACACCGCACATCACTTACTACAATACACAAATCACACACCACACAACAAACAAATCACATAAATTAAATTTAACATAGCTTACCTATTAAGTTTATTTTTTTTTATTTTTAGTCAGACAAGTGTCCTTGACGTAAAGTTGAACCCGCGGAGCAGAGGCCTGGTGACCTGTATTACAGGTTTTTTATAAACCTATCTCAGGCACCAGTCTCTCGCAAACAGGTAAACCTCGCATCAAACCACTTTAGATAAGCCTAGACTGTTTAAGTAACCTACTATGTGAAGAGTAAAATAAACAAATTTTACATTTACAAGAAAATGATTCTTGAGATTTTAGAACAGTACTATATACTTCGCATAACTCAAGATTTAAAACTATTTGAGTAATCTGTGGTAAACGGTGTTTGTGCCATAATTAGTTATCATTTAGTTACCCAATACTTGTGAGCCATATTATTATGGTGTTACTGTTTGTTTACCCAAAAAAAAGAAAAAAAAAGAACGAACGATGGCTCTTTTCGAGCACTTGACACATGTTTTTGAACTTTTTGCACTGGCTTTTGGCTCTGCGATATGCCGGTTTCCTTATGATGTTTTTCTTCATCACCGCTTGAGATAGAAAAACTCATCGGTGCATGACCGGTTTTGATCCCACGACCTTAGGATTGGAAGACGTGGCCGCAACCTCTAGACCACCAGTTAAGTGCTCTCAGCGCTTAATAATCTTTGTATTTAATATGTTTTTTTTTATGTCTGTTACGTTACCTTGCAGAATACCAGTATTGCACTGTGTGGCGTGAACCACACGGTGGGGCAAAATACTGAGCCAGGGACCTAATTGGCCTTACATAGTTATGTAGTTTATTGTATGTACCTCTGTTCTTTTTGTGATGGTCAATAAATTGTTTTTCTTTCGTTCTTTCTAATAATTAAATAGGTTTACGTGATCTTCTGATGTGGTAGATATCTCCTCATACTGCGAATACTCATAGTGAAGATCTTTAGATGATGTTTCTTAAGAACACTCCTCAAAGTTCCGAATTAAGCTTCATTTATTATTAACTGAAGAGTTTTCCAGTTGTCTGTGGTTTTCTCGGCACGTATCCCATTTTCACGCTTCGGCTTTTATTAACGTACAGTCAGGATGAAAAGTTGATGACTTTTCAGATTTTAGGATTATTTACTTCAGAAATCACTAGTTGTTTTGAATTTGTTATTCCACTAATAAATAATATTTAATTAAGTCAGACTGTACGATATTTCAATACAATAACAAATTATTGTCCTGGATAAGTCCACTACTAGACTTTTGCCGCATTTTGAGGCTGTCGCAGTCACCACGCTCAGCAGGTAATTATACAAATGCCTAATTTACATACATAAAAATACTTTTGTCAGTTTGTTTAATGCCAGCTGAACCATAGCAGCATACGAACATTACCTACTAGAAGGATTATTTTCTCAGGACAAAGCAAAATATGGATACTATAGTTTGCAGATGCGTCATAATTTTAAGAGAAAGTATGCTGTCTATGTAGTAGGTACCTATATTATCCTATCAATATCGTCAGCAATTTACGAAATGCTCAAACTGCTGATGCTAGTTAGACTAAACGATTTTTACTAAGAAGTTGTTCATAAATACTTTTGGCGCAGACTGTACTCACGCTATTTCAACTGTTTCTGCTATTGCACGTACTTGTTATACGTATCTTGTATTATTCCAAAATATTAGTACGAGGGAATACCCGCGTTTTCATCTGTATGGTTATATTTTCTTAAAGCCAACCTCCTGTATACTTCAAGGAACTTTGAATTACTTCCGCGTAGGAATCTTCAATGTAATAAAATGTATGTATTTATATAAAGTATATTTAGTATTCTATACCTTCACATACTTGTATTTTTTTTTATTTTAGTCCTTACCGCTCTACTTTCTGATGAACATAGATGTTTGTTCTCTGCCTGGGTGTTACATAATATATTATATGTATTTATTTACAAAAAAACTATATAATTATTATATATCAGCTATCTAGTTCCCATAACAAGCTTTGCTTAGTTAGAGGTTAGATAGTGCTTTGTGGAAAGTCCACCATTATTTATTTATATCAGTTTTCTTATCCCTATAGCTTGACTCTAGATGGTGTTGTGTAACTTTTCTCACATTTAAAAAAATATACTATGCGAACCATATATTTGATAGTAGAATAATCAAATACTTTTTTTTATAAATGGAGTATTTATAACACCCAGAAACAGAAAGAAAGAAAACTTTTTTATTTAACCCTTATGTGGGTAAAAGTATAAAATTAAAAGCAATAAACAGTAGGTAGAACAGTAGGTGAAAAAATAATAATAGTAATATATTAAAATAACATGTAGGTACCTATGATACCCATGCATCATTGTGTTGGGTCAAAAAGACCATCGTCTCAGCTTTATGCTGCACAGTATCTAGATAGGTATAGATACAGTGCGGCGCTGGTTTTCAGACGAAGCCTGGGTGGTGTGTGACGGTGCAAATAGAGGTAAACCTCAAAATAAATCAAAATTAGACAGGAACAGAATAAACATCTATGTTTATTGCACAAATGATTTTTTTTGTTTGGCATCGAACCCTAAAATGGACAATTTCTAGCTGCATTTGCAGGCATGCTTACGCTTAGAATTGCCACTAAACTAAACCGCTTAATAGAGCCTCACTGGGTTTAACGGGGTTACCAATTAAATGGATGAATGCTCGTCTGCCGCATGTCCGATGCGTTATGGGCTAATTCCACTACAGATTGGACGCCTAAAAACGGAAGACCTCGCGGCAGACCGCAGCGGAGATGAAGGGACGAAATAGACGCCTGCTTCAAGAACTGGCCTACAGTAGCCAAAGTAGAAGTGACAGGAGAGAAGGAAGGGAGGCCTTTGCCCCGCAGTGGGATACTACATAAAATATAATAAATAATTTTCCGTCTGTGGGTCTACAAAGCTTTTTTTATTAATATTGCTCGAACAAGCTAATACTTAGCTGATGTTACGTGGTAATTAGAATTACGTTGATTTCAGAATAATAATTTTAACCACTAACTGGTTTAAGATAACACGAAGAAAAAAGCAAGCATTGCCTCGCAAGTCACGCACTACGTGCCACGTGCCACGGGTACACGGAGTACGTGCCCTACGTATTTACGATACGATTTTAAGTAATTTTAGCTGAATCAAAAAAAAGAGGAAATCGACATACAAACTTATTGAAAATGTCATTGTGTCCATAGAGATACATTGAAAGTTAAAATGTATATAGTTGAATCACAACGATCAAATTAAAACGTCTTTGTGCGGGCCAACCCGCACATTCAGCAAAATCAAAATCAAAATCAAAACGGTCTTTATTCAGTACAATCACAAGGATCACTTTGAAACGTCTTATATACTAGGCATAAGCATTGTTTAGCGTTGTACTTTTCCTTATTATAATTCCTTATTATTTTAAGAGTGGTAGAGCTCTTTGTGAAGGGCTCGTCCGGGGAAGTACTACCACCACGCCTTTTTCTGCCGCCAAACAGCGTTGCTGTGTTTCGGTTTGAAGAGGGTGGTTTCCGGTGAAATTACAGGCACATGAGGCACATCCGTA
Organism: Chloroclysta siterata; assembly: GCA_932294275.1. Lineage (NCBI taxonomy): Eukaryota > Metazoa > Arthropoda > Insecta > Lepidoptera > Geometridae > Chloroclysta > Chloroclysta siterata. Next base: position 10,614,633 of record OW028595.1, read on the forward strand.
TACCTCAAGTTGATGGCAGTGCATCGTAGAGCACGTTCCTATTGTGCGTGACTTGGTCCATCAGCCAGTTGTATAAAAAAAAACAGATTCAAACACTCATTATCATTATGTGTATAGGGAATAACGTCTCCGTACAGTCTTATAACTAGGTGAATCATCATGGTCAGTCACTGTATTCAACATCAATTAGCGTGCAGTCTGGCATGAGTCCAACAGTCGCTCAAACGGTTGTTCCCACGCCAATGGTAACTATTAATTTTTAGGGTTCCGCATTTCAAATTAATTATTTAAGTCAATTATTTGAATCTATATTGAACTAACACATTCTGAAATGTTTAATGAGGATTCTACTAACAATTTATGGATTATTGACATAAATAAACTAGCAAAAAATGGGTTACGCGTTGATAATTTTTGATATTTTTTTGTATGCTTAGGCCTGATTAAACCTGAAGTTTTAAGTATTCTCAGCGCAAGAGACGCAGTGCAATTCCTCAGTGTACGTGTTTTGAGAGCACTGGTGGTCTAGTGGTAGCGGCCCCGCCTTCCGATCCTAAGCTCGTGGGTTCGAAACCGGTGTCGTGCACCAATGAGTTTTTCTGTTCATAAATGTATGTGCACAAAACCAGTACTCTCAAACGGTGAAGGAAAACATTGTGAGGAAACCGGCATGTCGTGGAACCTAAAAAGTTAAACAACATGTGTCAAGTGCTCGAAAAAATACTTAAAAATCTTTTCACCACACTTTTTCGAAAGAAACTAGTGACACGTCAAGAGAGAAGAGTGTACGTGTCTTGTGATGTAATATAATACCTCTACATATAGGTATAGGTCACCGCTCAACAAATTATATCAAAGTCAACTATGAAATTATGAAACGTCTTATAACTAGGTGAATCTTTTCGAATTGTACTAGTTCAACACAAGGGTAAAAAAGTCAATCAACACAATGGCTTGATTTGGTACTGCAGTGGGCCATATCATTTAAATATCTCATTTTCTCATATAAAAACCAAAATCGATACTGTTTCAAGTTTTTATATATAGAATACGATAATTGTGAAAAAAGACACATATTCTTGCCAAACTCAAAATACGGGATCCTTTATACACAAGCACTACTCAAACTTGTCCGTATTTATTTGTAATGGCGAAACCGCACGCTTTCTCTCGTCCTATAGGCGCCGCGCAATGCGGTGTCCTGACCACGCATGCGTTGAACACCGCAAAGGAATACCAATCTTGTTTGTCAGAATATAAAGTGCATTTTGAGTTGCCTGATCGTGTGTCACTGCAAACGATTTGAATACGGTGTGATTGAAAAGCTGGTACCTGGTTTTCGTGGAAATGTTTTGTGATAGCATTGCAGTGGAATAGATACAAGTTCAGGCAGGTCAATGTACTAGCAGCGCCGGTGGCTGTCACCAAAGCATACCAATATACTAACTCCTGCAATGATAAGTGTAATGTTAAGATGGCGTCCTGACTACCCCCTTATAAAAAAGCCTGAGGATCCTATCCTATTTTATGAAAACAGTTTTTTGTAGGTAACATTTTATTGATTACGAATTATGATAATTACGTTGATATTTTATAGCGTATGCATTGTTTACCTACGCTTCACTAAATTCGATTGGCACCACACTGGAGCTTCAGTATTGTATTATATTACATCGTAACAAGGATCACACAAAAGAACGGTAGGAACCAAGCCGTAAGTTTGTTGCCTGTTCTTCTAGGATTTGGTCGCGTGGAACTGGTACCTAGAGTCACCTAGCTTTAGGACGTTTCAAGGTGATCCTTGTGAATTTATTGAATAAATACCTTTTGACTTTGAATTTGACTAAGTATATAATAAAATTTCAATCATTTTTGCAAGCTTTTAAGAAGAATATAGCTGAACTTATATCTTACTTCAATTATATCTGTCACCTTTCTAAAACCGGTGTTTCGCAAATCAAATAATATTGTATTGTATTTACAGAATACGTTGATTCTGTGACTCAGTTTTTCCCAAAACTCAAACTTTCCCAAAAGCGATAAGGCACTATCTGCGTACATAGTTTAGTTGTAATGAGGTATTTGATGGAGTTCCCTTGTCAGCCACTAATGGACTCCCCACTTAGCGACATTCAGGAATCAGTTTGAAAAAGCGTTCGAAAAAATCTGTTGATACTGAAGAACAAATTTAGGTATTTCTTCGTTTTAAGATAGGTCTTAAGACTTCGATGATTTAGCAAATGCGATTTAGATGGATAAATTTAGGTAAGGATAATGCCGTTTGCAGACCAAGAGCTAAGCTAAGTTAGTTAAGCTAAGCTTGCATGGCTGACGCAGCTTTTCATGCTTGTGTGCAGACTGAAAGCTATGCAAACTAACCTTTGTCAGTATGAAAAGCTGCATCAGCTATACAAGCTAAGCTTAACTAACTTAGTTTTTGGTCTGTAACCGGCCATTATATCCGAGTAGTGATTTTGCTACGAGGGCCTACATTCGTAGCGGTGCTACGCAGCTGGCGTAGCACTGCCACGAGGGTCTATGTCCGTAGCGGTTAAGCACGTACTGGTACGTACGTCAAGTAGTGATGCAATGGATAGTTCAATAATTCGTATAAGTAATCATTTATTGACTTTATTCCGCACTTAAAGTTTTTTCTTAATCTTCTGCTTTTACTAAGAACTAACAAATTAAATAAGGTTATTTTTATAAGAAAGATCATAGATTTACTTAGGTTTTTGATAAATCCGTCTACTCTTACACTCCGAAAACTAAAACAGTTTTATTTTGAATCTGACATCGTTACTCTGCGATGGTCAGACCGGTTTTAAAACGGTATATGCAAAGCAGTTAAAATAAACAACAAAATTGTGATGTACATTGTGCAGTTTATATAGGGCATATAGCACAGACAAGGAAGTTGGACAATGTTTGGATAGAGAACCTCAGTCACATTGACTTTGAGTTGGGTCGAATCCTATTTCGATGAGGCTTTGAGTTAGTTGATTCAAAAGTTAGTTTGGATAGTTCAGGGAATTTCTTTCAACATAGAAGATTATTAAAACGTTAGAGAGAGATTTTAAAGAGAAAAAAATATTTGATTCGCACAAAATGTATGGGAAAAGTTATTAGCGATTTCTGTCATTTCTAGTAGTCATACCTTAAATGGTCACAAAGTCTTTTGATCCCTACATGAAATAGGATCGATTGGAATAAAAAAAATGTTTTGCTATTTTAGCGTTTTTTTCGCTGACTGTACATGTTTTTCAAAATCTGAAAATGCAGTTCAGATTATCTCAAAAAGTTATGGATAGTCTCCTAGAAATGTTTTCCGGTAACTCTATCGGTTAAGGACCTTACTGTCCCGTCTTAAAAATCCACCCTCTCTCTCTCTTGTCGTGTCACTAGTTTCTTCCGAAACAGTGTGGTGAAAGGATTTGAAGTGCGCCTCAAGAGGCTCTTTTTGAGCATTTGACACATGTTATAGAACTTTTTAGGTTCTACAACATGCCGGTTTCCGCACGATATTTTCCTTCACCGTTTGAGAGTACTGGCATTGTGCACATACATTTTTGAACAGAAAAACTCATTGGTGCACGTCCAGTTTCGAACCCACAACCTTAACATCGGAGGGCGGGGCCGCTACCACTAGATCACCAGTGCTCTCGACCCTGTTTAACGATCCTTTATAGCAATATAGTTATTTATAAAAAAAAAATGTTGTTGTCCCTCCATGTCCCACGTGATGAAAAGACATTGAAAACTTAATTCCTTAAATAACGAGTTATCACAAATATTTCCAGATAATTTTAATCACGCATGAAAATCACCTTCGGGTGCACTGCTTTTTCCTCACCACTTTTCGGAGCTTTTGGCGACATCTCGCGTGACGCACGCACGTTAAATTGTTATTTACGCCGGAACATAATGCTAAGCATGCTTATAGAAAAATTCAATTCTATAGACCTTGCAGAGGAAGGAATAGAGATGAAAATTGAAAAAGATCACGGGGTATAATAGAGCCGTTAAACCTTATTCGGGTAGTGTACATTGGTATTTATGGAAGGGTCAAGTAGCGTGTTTCCGATGGGAAACGAATTCTCGGAGAGTAGGTAAGTGTAGAAATTGAAATAATGCTTCAAAGAAATTCAAGCTGTAATTATTTCTTTTGTGTAATTTTTTTGTAAATGTTTTGATCTTTCTGGCTTAGGTTTATTCTTTTCCAGCTGATGGAACAAGCAGATGGCCCACCTGATGTTAAGTGGTAACCATTACCTATAACAAAGCATTGCCTCGTAAGTCACGCACAATAGGAACGTGTCCTACGATACACTACCCTGCGTCCATCAACTTGAGGCATACAGATGTTAAGCCTCATGTGCCTGTAATTACACCGGCCACACCACACTCTTCAAACCGAAACACATTAACGCAGAAAAAGGCGTGTAGTACTCCCCCGGACAAGCTCTTCACAAAGAGCTCTACTACTCTTAAAAAACTACTTGTATAAGTATTATGTTAATGCCTTAAATTCAAATTTCCGGGTAAACTTAGAAAATTTCCACTCAGTGTTTTTAAGTACTTAGTAAAGTATAGTGAAAAAAAGATTATATACAATTTTTCACATTGTATATTTTATAACATGCGAGATATTTTCTCATCGCCTCGAGCGCGTCTTTGTCCTCAAAGTACTTTCTGCATATGACAGTAATTTCATTAGCGTATGCAAATTTACATTGGCTTTTAAGATACGCCGTCAAAACAGATATAAATCTCATTCGACTGTATGGCTGTTACCATTTTAGATGGGTGACTTTGCATGTAAACATTTTATGCATTCATTGCAAGGTTTTATAAAAGATATTTGAGTGACTGATAAGGAGTGTAACTTTCCACCATCGAAACAGAGAATCAGACAATCATCTCACGGATTTGATTCCCCGGCATTCCTCTCCAGATCAAAGTGATCCTTGTGATAGAGCTGAATACCTTTTGACTTTGATTCAAAAGTGTAGGCATTTTGAAGTAAATTTTTGCAAGAGTATTACAGCTGTTTGTCAAGGGCTCGTCCGGGGAAATACTACCACCACGCTATTTGCTGCCGCCAAGCAGCGTTGATGGTATCGGTTTGAAGAGTGTGGTTGCCGCTGTAATTACAGGCACATGAGGCTTAATATCTGTATTCCTCAAGTTGATGGACACAAGTCAGTGCATCGTAGGGCACGTTCCTATCATGCGTGACTTACGAGGCAATACTTTGTTATAGGTGATGGTTACCACTTAACATCAGGTGGGCCATTTCCGGGCCAGTTCCATCAGAATAAAAAACAGGTGTATTATGGCTAAGCCATCAGTTGTGATGGTACAAAAACGCTTAGCATACAAATATAAAAAAATACGGTAAAGTTATATTTCAAAAGTTTATATTCTAGGCTAAATCTAAAACTGCGCGTCCTTAAACTGTGTTTTTTTCACGTCAACGTAAAGCTGGGTGCTTCATAATGATCCCTGTGATATGACAAGAGCAAATTTCTTTATGATTGATTGAATTTGTTTGATAAGCGCGCAATTGCACTGAGTTACAGTTTCTTAGCTATGATTAATGAAGCATTTCTATTGTTTTAAATTGAACTGGGTTATATTATATAAAATCGTGTTGGCTTTAGGTTTCTTAAAAGTGTTTGCTGCCAACTTCTGGGGAATAAAACATGGCGGAGCGAAAATAACGATTTTTTTTTAATCTTTAAGATAATGATGAATATTTTAAAAACACTGTCCTACTGGCTGATTTTAATTCATAATAATACTAGTTATCAAATCCAGGATTATCAAATCCTAGTCACCAGGCTGTATCTCGTGATAGTTAAACCGTTGAAATTTTCACAGATGATGTATTTCTGTTGCCATTATAACATTTAAGGGGACATACAAAAAACGTGATTTTTTTGCCATTTTTATAGATGGTACGGAACCCTTGGTGCGCGAGTCCGACACGCACTTGGCCGGTTTTATTTATAATCTAGCCATATGTACAAAATAAGTCCAGTGAGTATTGTATGCACAGTGTTGTATGCAAAGGTCCAGAACGTGCCAAACCAACTGTTAGCTTTACTTTACTGCTCATAAAGTTGGTATGTCGCTCCTGAATTGTAGTGTTGTGGTCACAGCGGGCTATCATACCTGGCAGGATGCCCACTGGGTGCACTTTGAAGCCCTACACTATCGTATTGCGATTACAAATAAATATTGAAGGGGGATGGACAGCCTTCACAGCTCAGTTGGTAGTAGCTCTGCCTTCTGCGCCGTAGGCCATGGGTTCGATCCCCACCGAGAACAAACATTTCTGTGATGAACATAGATGTTTGTTCTCTGTCTGGGTGTGATTATATATAGTAAGTATGTATTTACAAAAATAAAAGTATTTAAGTATTATATCAGCTATCTGGTTTCCATATTAAACATATACAAGCTTTGCTTAGTTTGGGGCAAGATAGTGCTGTGTGGTCCATGAATATTTATTTATTAAAAAGTAAGAATTATTCTTATCTGACACATAAGAATAATTCATTTCCTATTTTAATAGTTGTTATAATGTCTTTTTTGTGAAGGGATTGTCCCGGAAAGAACTACCACCACTCTTTGTCTGCCGGCAAGCAGCGTAGCTGTGTTTCGATTCGGAGAATGTGGTTCTCAGTGTAATTACAGGCTCAAGAGGCTTAGCATCTGTATGCCTCGAGTTGATGGACGTTGGGCAATGCGTCGTGTGGAACGGTCCTATAGTGCGTGACTTACGAGGCAATGCTTTTATATAGGTGATGGTTACTTTACATCAGGTGAGCCATCTGCTAAATCTATCAGCAAGTAAAATAAAAACGACAATTCACTGTCCTCAAAATAACGGGAGGAACTAAGCCGTAAGTTGGTTGCCTGTTTAAAAGAATACCATATGGTCACGTGGAACTGTCACTTAGCTTAAAGACGTTTTAAAGTGATCCTTTTGATTCAATTGAATAAATAGCGTTTAACTTTTACTTACTCGGATGTGTGTCCTTTGTTAACGTATGTCCAACTATAGGCAATATTGAAAAGAACAGTTTTGGAGCGATTATCACTCCCCGCCTCACTCCCTTTGTGCCTTACAGTTCTTTGTTATATACATTAGCTAAAGGTAGGTAGAGCTTACGTTACCACACCTATAGATAAAAACAAATACAACAAATATGAAACTATGAAACTATTTCTTAATAAATTAAATCAAACTTTCTATAACTATGATGATTTTATGAGCAATCATATAAAGTGAAGTACTATGCATTGTAGTAACATCCAGGCAAAGAACAAGCATTATGTTCAACACACAAGTATTTTTTAGTGGGGATCGAACCCCGGCCTACAGCGCAGAAAACACAAGGCAGATCAACTACCAACTGAGCAGAGCGGGCTGTCGAATGAAATTTTATAGTGAAAAATAATACCGAGGCCAAGTAGAAACGATTTAAACTCAAAAGCTACTTCAACAGCCTGTGAAATGGATTCTCGAAAAATAAAACAAAATTTCTATTTCCGCGCTCGGCAATCTGAAATACCTAGCTTCATTTTTCTAAAAGTAGTCACCGTCTTCTGATGGTCGCTTTAGCGAAGATAGAAAAACAAAATAGGCTCTTGACTTTTACACTGAGGCACGGTAGATACCGCTTCAGAGCTTTCCAACTCCCAATTGTAATTTCCAGGCACAATTCATGCAGAACCATTGGTGTCCAAAATATCTTAAGCTGTCAGAACAAAAGCAAAATTTTGGTAGTCAAACTCAAATATTTTTAGAAATAACATGCACATTATTTATGATTTTAAAACTAAAATAAATCCAGAGATTAATTGAGAGCCATGATTAATTAACTGACATTCATATTTTTGCCAATGACAATACATCTACACCTTGAAGAGGCTGCAATCTCATCTCTGATACTAGAAAAAATATTTGGTCAAGCTAAAATCGACCGTAACAACACCCACATGGACTCCAGAAATAGTTCCAACTCGGTTAGAACTGTACGATGAGGTTTAACTAATTCGGGTCAATATTACCTTTGCCGTGCTTTTGATGACTTTACTTTAGCTACCTGATTCGGGACCGCCTGATTCGACTGGCTCAACTTGCATAAACTCAATTGATAAATCTTTTGTATGGCAAAATACATAAGTGTTATGTTATTGATTTCTAGATTTCCGATAACGGATATTTTAGAGAAAGGCCAGGTCAATAGTATCCTAAACCGACGAGCATGTATGAAGAATGTTATGAGAGTGAATGAAGCGAATGAGGGATCATAGCAAATGGAAATCCGTGGTCTCTGCCTATGGGAAAGAGGCGTGATTTTATGTATGTATATATGTATTTCTAGAATACGATGGTGTTCGTTCTATAATTTTTTGCAACTATCTATAAATAACATAATTTGGACTGTGCTAAAATTATAGCCATATTTGCAGTTATGAAATACAGCAGACCCCTATATGATACACTGATGTCAAATAATCTAAGTCTGGAATACAGAAACAGGTTCACGACTTTAATCCCAGGCACGGTAGATATCCCTTCAAATCTTTTAGCACCAAGCACGAACTCCAGATTTTAGTATAGATTTGATGTTTAGGATAGCAACAGTAAAATTTACACAATTACCTACTATATGGTCAGTCAGCATTCGTAAAGTTAGGGACCGCAAAATAAATATGTTTTAATGTCACTGTTTAAAGTCGTAAATTGCCTGTCGCTTAACCAAACGGTTAACTTCAGGTTTGCCTAGGTTTGCCGCCCGAAAGGTATTTTCTTCCGACGTTTCACCGTTACGTAAAAACCAAAGGGTCAGCCGCATCGAGAATTCCTCAATCGGATGCTGATCTGGTATTATTAAGTATTCAGTAGCTCAGGCTCTTTTATCTCGTTATTCTGAATTGTAAATGGACGTGAGCGTTCAAAGGGACGCTTCTTGCCTTATAAGATTTGGACTGAGTAAAGTTTCTTATGTCGCTATTTTTTTTATTTTCGGCGACAGTAATGCCTGCAAAAATGTAGGTATATACCAAATGGAACTTCTAAACCTCTTTAAACCTTCTGCGCTGTAAGCCGCAGGTTCGTTCCTCACCGAGTACAAACATTCGTGTAGTGAATATAAAAAATATAAATAAAAGTATGTACTGTACTTACAAAATTAATATAGTTTATATCAGCTTTAAATCAGCAATCTGGTGCTATACACAGTTCTATAGAAAAGCGTCAGGCGATACACTGCTTTATATCCTTGTAATAAGCGTCATTTTTATTTGACTTTGTGTAGCTTGATCTGTATCCGTATGTACAGTCTACCGTGCGTAGCACTTAACTACACCCAGGTGATTTAATCCAGGTGAATTAAGTCTATCGGGCCTGCTTTGATTATTTTGAGCCTCGATAATACTGTGGGGAATATCGACCAATATTATTTATTTATTACTTATTGACGAAGGTAAAAGGTACGGTGGTATTTTCTCTAACAAACCTTTTCAAAAAAAGAGTGAGTTATAAACCCTTTAAAAAACCAATCCAAAATGGCAGCGCTAATCCATACCTCTTACGAGTGCAAGTGAGAGGTTAACTGTTAATCTGTTAACTAGTGTGCGAAAGAGAGGCAATGACTATTGGTGCCGGTTAGTGTGATCTTTATAGAAACGGGTTACACTACTTCTGAGCGTAATAAATGCTAGATTAGGATATTACAAATATTTTATTCTGCGGGAATAGCAAAATGAGACATAGTCAAGTCGTGACTGATATTGAGTTACTATTCTGTTAAGTCTTCGAGCATGGAGTTTATTTTTATTTTTTTATACAACTAACTGATGGAACAAGCAGATGGCCCACCTGATGTTAAGTGGTAACAATCACCTATAACAAAGCATTGCCTCGTAAGTCACGCACAATAGGAACGTTCCCTGCTCTGCGTCCATCAACTTGAGGCATACAGATGTTAAACCTCGTATGCCTGTAATTACACCGGCAACTACACTCTTCAAACCGAAACACAGCAACGCTGCTTCGCGGCAGAAGAAGGCGTGTGATCGAAATAAATAGTTTTGTTGTCAATAAAATTTGTAATATAAAATAATTGAGGTATTTTTATAAATTGAATTTATGATACTTGTAAATTGATTAGGTATTATCAAATGCATATTTGATAACACAAAATGTACACCAATATAAATTAGTAATAATAAAAGTTCCACAATTTAATAATAATCCATTATTTTTACATAATATATGTTGAACAAGAAATGAATTAAAACAGATGTAATAAAATTGGATCCTCCCCTATGGATCCTACGAATATTTTGACCGTAATAAGCATTCTTGGCAGATATCTAAGAATTAGCAGGCGCGTAAATTCGTAAATTATTTTTTGTTTTATTTTGAGTACCAAGCTTGAGGCAAGTCCGAACTCTAAATTCAAATTAAAAACGCCGGCAGATAAAGCTGTGTTTGGGACGGCTACTCAATTTATGAATTGATTAATTAATCTAACATTGGACCCACATCTTAATTAATCAACTATCGAGCAATATTGTCTATCGAACTATCTGAAACGGCTCAATTAATTTGTATTCTAGCTGAGTAATATCGTTTATCAAATTAATGGCGGTACACCAGCTGTGTCCATTATAGACGTGACTTGTTAATAAGTCTATTAATTTGATTAATTGTGGTAAAATCTAACCAGAATCACCCAATTTTTAAACAGTTTTGACAAACGCGAAGAAAACTCACGCCATAACCAGATATAAACCGATATAAACAGATATAAACCTATTAGGATAGGAGCTGATTTCACCATGCTCTGTTAGTTACTAATAAAGAATTAACAGGCCTTTATCTCGTACCTTAGTTGGTAATATTGACATATTTAACGGCCCTTTAATCCTTTGTTAATCTAACAGAGCATGGTGAAATCTCTTCTCTTAATACTATAAGAATCAAAGTCCTGACTGACTGACTGACTGTCTGACATATAGGCAACGCAAAGCCTAAACCGCTGGTCCTAGAGACTTGAAATTTGAGGAGTACATAGGACTTATGGCGTAGAGGTTTACTAAGAAGGGATTTTTGGAAATTAAACCCCTAAGGGTGTAAAAAGGGTTGAAAACGTTTTTATGAAAAATAGTATTCCTTGAACCACTTTAACGCGTGCGAAGCCGCGAGAAGCTGCTAGTCAGCTATAAATGTTTTGGATATTCGGATGTTTGCGTCTCAATCACGCCCTAACGACTGGGCCATTTTGGATGTAACTATAAATAGTTCTCCGAAACAATCAAACTCACAAATCATGGTGAATATCTCGTTTTAAATGAGTGCTATGTTCATAAGAATTTAGTTTGATATGTTATAAAACATTGATGTTAGTAAATACAACCTCCACGAACGAAGTCGCTGGCGGGAACTAGCTTATAATGTTTTTGCTCCGCCAAAGGTGTAATAAGGAAAGTCGAACGCGAAACCATAATTCAAAGGCAATTTCATCAATCCCCCGCGGGCCCATATCAGTCTCATACCCATAACCATACCCACGAGATCATAAGAACCTTTCCACGTGCACATCGCTACCAATTTGGAGCCTACATAATCTGTGAATGAATAACTAGAAGTTGTCAGAATCTTAGAAATAGCATACAATTTAAATATTTTTTCAAAGAAGATGTTTTATTTAATATCGTAACGAAAAAATTAAAAGTGTTTAAAATGTTTGTTCCAGGTATTTGATTGGCATGTGACGTCACGCAGCGGGCGGCATGCGAGGCGAGCGCTCCTATCGGACGGCCTCGCTCGCCGCGCTCGCGACGCTTCTAGTCGCGGTGCCGGCGCTCGGGGCCAGCGAGCTAGACACTGATGCCTCAGGTACTGACATGTGACGTCATACAGTGGATGGTGTGTGACGTCACGCAGCGGGCGGCATGCGAGGCGAGCGCTCCTACCGGACGGCTTCGCTCGCCGCGCTCGCGACGCTTCTAGTCGCGGTGCCGGCGCTCGGGGCCAGCGAGCTAGACACTGATGCCTCAGGTACTGACATGTGACGTCATACAGTGGATGGTGCGTGACGTCACGCAGCAGGCGGCATGCGAGGCGAGCGCTCCTACCGGACGGCCTCGCTCGCCGCGCTCGCGACGCTTCTAGTCGCGGTGCCGGCGTTCGGGGCCAGCGAGCTAGACACTGATTTCTCAGTTACTGACATGTGACGTCATACAGTGTATGGTGTGTGTCGTCACGCAGCGGGCAACATGCTACGAACGCTACTATCGAGTGACCTCACCTATCTATCTTTCGTGACTATATATCGCGTACCAAGTACCTCAAGTAAGTCAAGATTTTTTTGAGGATCTCAGTCGTATAGGTATCCAAATAGGTATTACCTTTGGCACATGCTTACATTTTGCAGCAGTTGATATTCCATACATGATAGGTTGCAAACACATCGTTTCTGCTAGAAAAATAACGGGTTTTATCACGATGTTTTCCTTCACCGTTTGAGAGCCCGGCATTACGCACATATATTTTTAGATTGGAAAAAACTGTTGGTCTACGTCCGATTCGAACCCTTACAATCAGAAGGTAGGGTTATTCCCACTAGACCACCGGTGTTCATGTAGATCTTATACAGTAGATGTTGGTATGTGACGTCATGCAACGGGAACGAAGCGTGCTTGACATCGTCACTTATTCTTACTTCATAATTCACTTACTGTTCAAAATTCAATTCATAATACAGACCTATTAGGAGACAAAACTTTAAATTAAATCTAACTTTACCGAGGTATTCTCCAAGGCTCTCGAAATTAATTTCAAAAGCAAGCGAACAAGTGGTTATTTAAAAATTAAAGAAGATTTCCTCTTGCGACCTCAAATAAGCATTAACACCTCTTGCAAGTTTACATTTTGAATTTTTTTCATCTATTGATAAAGAAAATTCATCAAAAACTTTAAAAGTAAATTCCTGATATTGTTTAATAAAACAGTGAATTATTGAATTTTTATTGAATTATTGACAAACTTATGGTGAAATATTAAAGTATAAATAGGCAGTTATAAGCACTTTATAAAAACTAAGTTAAGTGAACGATGATAGGTTATTTAAAATGAGTTTTACTATCCATAAAGCTTTTATTACAATGCGGTATATTCGTATACGACGAACTGCCCCTCGTTGAACTTTATCGATTATACAAACCACTAAAGATGTTTTACGTCTGGACAGACAGACATCCCTGACTTTAACTAGTAGCTTGCCCCAAACTACCCCGACCTATAAAAAGCCATATTCATCATCATCATCATCCGCCTAAAGAAGTAAATATGACGCCAATGAGTGAATATATAAGGCAACAGTGTCACGACTTAGATTCTCAGATACGTTATGTCCCGTCAGATCTCTTACCAACTCAAGATTGTTTGAGGATGTCTAAGAGTAGTCAGAATTCATCACCATCAGCCTGTAGAAGTTTAATGGACATAGGCTTGTCTCATTCATTTCAAGGAGCCACTCTTTCCAGTGACTTCCCGCGATCCTCACAATGTCATCGGTCTATTGGGTAGGAGGCGTCCCACGCTTCGTCTTCCAGTTTGTGGTCACCATTCCACCAGAACTTTTATTCTACCGCAGTTGTCAGTTCTTCATGCTATATGACCTGGCTATTGCCTCTTCAACTTGCTAACTCTGCGAGCCATGTCAGTTACTTTGTTAAAGCTATATTTGAATGCCAAATCTAACTAGTTATATCTGAAACTTTCAGAAACATCTCACCAACCAGGCCGCTACGGAGACGAGTGCTCCGTGACGTCAGAATGCAAGTTCCCGGACTCGATATGCCACGAAATTCAGAAGACCTGTCAGTGCCAGCCAGAAACGCCGGCCACCAACTACTTGGACAAATGCGGAAAACGTAAGTACTCAAACCAACTTGTACTCAAGCTGACTTAAAGCAGACAGACAAACAAACAGCATTGTAAATCTTTGGAACCTTATAAAGCTGTGGCAAAGGTTTTCTAAGCTTGACACGGGTCGATGTTAGGTAGAAACCCAAGCCACCAAACAAGGCACGTGTGACGCGGTAGATTAGAAACCCATTTTACGAGAAAACGAGAGGGTTGGCATCAAGGTCAACGTATGAGATATACAAAATTGTGTCGTAAATATTACAACATGATTTTAGAGAAGTGAGTACTAATTACGTTACATTTATCTTTGCTGTTGTATTTTAACGTTTATTAAATAGCTGTCGCCCGCGGCTGCGCTCGTGTATTGGTAGTGATTGCGATCATTAATTTTTAAAGCGTTTTACATTTATTGGATTCACCAGAGTAGAAGACGATTGTGAATTGAATATGACTGTACCAAAGCAGACGATTTGAAAGGGTGACGATTAGAAAGAGCGACTTTTTGAAAATCTGACCTTATGAAAATAAAGCTTGTTTTATACCCGGTTCTGGGTAAATTTTCGGAATAAAAAGAGGCCTATATGCTAATCCAGATTAAAAACTGTATATTCTGTGCCTTTCGATACGCTTTGTACCGATCGATTTAGTGATTAAGGTATGATTGATCACAAACATCCAAACATTGTAACTTTTTCATTTAGTAGGATAGGAAGTAGGATAAAAAATTATGATGGAAATATATGCCATATTTCCAGAAAAAAAAAATTGAGCGTTTTTCATCCCATGAGACCGAGCATGTGCTTAATGTAACGTTAGGACGTGCCCCAAAATTACCTCATATATATTCTCAAAAGACTTTAAATAAGGTATGTACAAGTGAAACTACAAGTGCCGAGGGATCTCCGTCTTAAACCTACATATTTCATTTCTTCCATCCAGTTCTGGAGTGTGGGTGGAATAAGTGAAAAATGAAGAAATGTACTCGTATTTTTAGCGTCGCAATTGACGCCGCAATTTTACCTTGAACAATAGCAAAATTATAAAAGCTGGAAATGCAGAGCTACAGAAATACATAGAACTAATGGAATGATTATGTAATCCAAATGGAGATTATTTAGACCAGATATGTACATATTCATTCTATTGTCTGTGTAGTTGAGGTAATCATATTTGCATAATCTGGTATGACAAATAGAAATTCCGAATTAAACATGAAGATTAGCACGCATGAGCTGTATCTGGTACAGCGTAGGAATAAATTTCTAAGTTATTATCAACACAAAGGAGTCGGTGACTCAAAGAATTTCTGTAGAATCGTGTGGACTTTGTGAAAGCGTCTAGGTAGTTATTATTTCTTTGTTTTGAAATGTTGGAACCAAACCGTTAGTTTTATGCTTGGTCGTGTAGGCATGGTCGCGTGGAACTGGCACTTTGATTCATCTAGCTTTGAGACGTTTCAAAGCGGTCCTTGTGATTCAGTTAATTCAATTGCTTTTGATTTTGACTTTGAGTTACATAACATACGTTATGTCTAATTTTATATATTGCAACATGATTCATTTATTTAACCTTATAAACCAGTACAATTGTAGTATAAATATAGTTCCTTATAAACCACCTGTGATTTGTGTGAATAATTTTAACCATAAAAAAGTAAATGAGTTCACATAGTGATCATTTTGAGTTTATCCTTAAATAAATAAATATAGGTGGACATTCCACAGCTTAAGCTTAAGCCAAAGCTTGTGATATGGAAACCAGATAGCTGATATACTACTTACATACTTTTTTTTGGTAAATACATACTTATATAACACACACACAGAGAACAAACATCTACCTCTATGTTCATCATACAAATGTTTGTTCTCGGTTGGGATCGAACCCACGGCCTACAGTGCAGAAGGCAGAGCTACTACCAACTGACCTGTGAAGGCTGTCTTTGATCTTATTATCTAAGCCGCTTACGACATGACAAAGAATAGTCTCATCCCTTTGTGGTCTTAAATTATTCCTCTTTCGTCCCCAAAATCTGACAAATGGGATTTGACCTTTTGAAATTTGTAACCCTTTACGAGACAGGATTAGATGAGCTTTGTGCAAAAGCTGTAGAAATGGAATTCAGTAATGAAAATTTATGTTAAAAAATTCAAGCATACGGGTCTATTTGAACAAACTGCTGTTACCTGTTATTTGGGCTTGGTTGCGTGGGGCTGGCACCTAGATTCATCTAGTTTTAAGACGTTTCAAAATGATCTTTGTGGTTTTATTGACTTGACTTTGACCCCGATATAAATGGTGCTGAGTGGAAAAAATAGAGGAAGTCTTCATACAACAGCGAGATAGAAATCTCATAGGCAGAGCCTTCAAATGAGCAATTGGACGTGTGGAATTTCAAATTACACACGTAATGTAGTCGAAATACAGTTCGAAACAGCATGAACTCTGCCAAGGCGCTGACGATCGCCGCATCGTGGTTGGCATGCAACTTTAGTAGTAGAGCTCTTTGTGAAGGGCTCGTCCGGGGAAGTACTACCACCACGCCTTTTTCTGCTGCCAAGCAGCGTTGCTGTGTTTCGGTTTGAAGAGTGTGGTTGCCGGTGTAATTACAGGCACATGAGGCTTAACATCGCTGTATGCCTCAAGTTGATAGACGCAGGGCAGTGCATCGTAGGGCACGTTCCTACCTTACGAGGTAATGCTTCGTTATAGATGATGGTTACCACTTAACATCAAGTGGGCCATCTGCTTGTTCCATCAGCTAGTTGTATAAAAAAAAACTTTTAAAAAGCGTTTAAAAAATCCCGTCACTTATTTGGAAATTTTGATGAAAGAAAAATGCTAAACTTTTTTTAGGAGTTGATAAACATTCAGTTTAAAGACTGCTGTACAAACCTTTCTCTAAAACGACTGTCCACATTTTCCCCTTACAGCTATGGGGCTGTACCTTTAAAAGCAACATCCAAATAATACAGCGATTTCAAAATAAAGTACTAAGAGGTATTGTCAATGCACCTTGGTACGTGAGAAACGATGACCTACACCGGGACCTCCAGATTGAGTTCGTTGATAAATTAATTAAGAAATACGCAGAAGCTCACCAAAAAAGACTTCTTCACCACGTGAACGTCGAGGCCATCCAGCTCCTCGACAACACAGACAAAGTGAGAAGATCAAAAGAACCAAACCTTTTGAGTTAGTGCAGTGATAAACCTAATATTGTGTAGTGATAGTGCTACTTTTTATGAACACAAGATCAAAGTGTCGCCTTAAGTAGAGACTGTAAGAAAAGTGCCAATGGACACATTCTTATTAATATTATTTGTATAAAATTAAGTCAAAACAAAATTACTCATTAGCCTACCTGGCTAGATCGTAATGATATTGGGGTACCGCATGTCATGCGCTAAACTAATTTAGTAAAAAAAAAAAAAAAAAAATCCCCTTAACAAACTGTCCCTCACTCAATGACTCTGCAGAAATAATATAAAATGACTGTAGGTTGAAACTAAAGGTGCTCCTTCACCGAGAACATTCTTCTGTAACGCAAAAATTTAAAATTTGATTTTGAGTAGGTATTACGTTACAATACTGCTTTACTGAATGACGAACATTCGCTTGTTTGGATCCAATTTTGACCATTTTTCAGTTTCACGGGTTATCACTACTGTTATTTTATTTAATTGATATCCGGAAAACTTACAGCTATGTGTACGTTGTTGGGTTTTTTTTTAATTTATAAAATTTCAAATTTTCCATATTCTATTTATTTAATTTTACAAGGTCGTAAAAAGTAGACAAAAATACAACCGCTGACGACAAAATTAAAAGTTACAGCGAAAAAAAAGTGCATTTTGAATATGCCATGTTTATAGGTATTCCATGTTTGTCTTGTCCAAAGTGTTGTTACAAATTTAATAATTACAGGTTGCGCATTGTAATCCTTGGTTCTTTTCACTGATGTAATGCTCAAATCTGAACTTTTGCTGTAGATAAATGTGCCTGGATTGGCCATTATAGTTTTAAAATAAAAATTTAGCAACGGGAAAGCCCAACCGATCGATGCAAGCACCGAAACATGCATGCCGTGTTTACACTGAAAACTCCATGGTCCTGTGTTTAGTCACATGTAATACAGTGATTATATCATTAGAGCCCTCGCAAACTACAGGTTTTATATCGGTAGATAGTTAGGTTGGGCTCTAAATTAGTGTGAAAATGTATGCAAGTGCGCACACTCGGGGCCGGATTATCCATTATGCGGATTAGGCAACTGCCTAGGGGGCCCACACCGACTAGGGGCCCACTGCGGGCCACGCACCAAGAATAAAAAACGTTACATTCGTGACATTCCCCATCATTTACATCCGGTAATGTTGCCATAGAAAAAATGATTTTACTTACTGTAAAAAGCGCCATCTAACGTTATTTGGTCATCATCACTTATCTTTAACTTTAATCTATTCATGATCATTTTAATGAAAGCAAAAAGCAGGAGTAGATCTGATCGACTCGAATTTTGTAATAGGAAAAATATAATTTAAAAATTAAGAAAAGGGTTAAGGAAAGCGGCCCTGAGAATTGCATTGCCAAGGGGCCCCGATAGGGTTAATCCGGCCCTGCGCATACTACAATGATTCACTATCGGCCACATTATACACTAGCAGCCCAATCCAACTATTGCTAGGTTTCATTTACGAAAAGTTGTTCGTCTGTATCTTGTATGTATTTATTTAATTCTATGGGTATTTGTAATTATTTTGTTTTTTCAATTGTATCTTTTTTCAAGTATTTTTTTTCAATTTTTTGCCGCTTAAGTTTTGTCTCTTTTAATAACTTGTTTTTTATCTTATTTCCTGCATAAATTCTTATGACTGATCGTCTAAGTTGTGTGTTCTTGTGGTGAATATATGATTGTTTGTCAACCCGACCAAACAATCGGCCGATAGAAAGTCTTCAGTCTGCGGGGGCTCTTATGAAACTATTATTTCGTCCTTGTATTTTACACGGTTCGTTGGAAAGGACATGGACTCTATAATTAATATTACATCAATCATTCACGAAATCTGAATAATCTGACCTTTGAAATTACATAGTGTTTCTTTATAGTCAGTTAGTCATTATATTGTATTATATATTTCTCATCAATCACTATATATTATAAAATACACTTACTATGTCATTAACCTGAAGGTTTAACAAGCCATACAAAGCTGTTGATAACTATTATTTACCTACTATAATAACACTGTAGATTTGTTGTTGTACTGTCTTGATCCTATAATATCTTGATCCTAAAACTACTGAATGGATTTTAATGAAATTTTACAATTATATAGCTTATACATCAGAATAACACATAGGCTACAATATATAAAGATATTGTGTGACTAATCCTGCGCAGACGAAGTCGCGGGCACCAGCTTGTGAATGAATAAATTAGGGGCTGAAAATCGTCAAAAAAAATTCTCGCTCGGACAACAATATGAAAGATATAAAATAACTGAACCTATTTATAAAAAAAAGCAAACAAACAAGTTGTGTGCAGTAACATTGCACATAATTCAGCAAATATAATTAAATGATACAAACAAATTTTCCTAATGAAAAGTTCGCATCCGTACGAAAACTAGTAAAATAAACTTTATGGTAGGAAAACTTGTTTGGCACAAAAAGATAATTTTGCTGAACTGAGTCCATACTTAATAATTATTTAAAGATTATTACTACTATGGCATGAAATCTATCCACTCTATTTTCCGCAAACATGCCCGAAGCGCTGCAGACTTAGTGCCTTTTCACACGTACCGGTAGCCGATGTCGACTGTCCGGTAATACATTTAGCTTTCACACGACCCGATTTAGTATCCAGTAGCGTCTTTACCGTCGACGCGAGTACGGTCGCATAGGCTCTCTCTGTGGTTGTACATGGGCGACTGGCCACCGGCGCGTATGAAAGCATGCTGCATCGTCCATGCAGGAGTATGCGTCCGGCCGCCGGCTAACCGGTAGGCGCCAACCGGACGCACAGTGGATCTGGTGTGCGCCCGGCGAAATTTACGCCGGTACGTGTGGAAGCTAAAGTACATGAGATGAGAGAGTACATGAGAGAAGAGACAAATTTTAAGAGTAGTAGAGCTCTTTGTGAAGGGCTCGTCCGGGGAAGTACTACCACCACGCCTTTTTCTGCCGCCAAGCAGCAACGCTGTGTTTCGGTTTGAAGAGTGTGGCTGCCGGTGTAATTACAGGCACATGAGGCTTAACATCTGTATGCCTCAAGCTGATGGACGCAGGGCAGTGCATCGTAGGGCACGTTCTTATCGTGCGTGACTTACGAGACAATGCTTTGTTATAGGTGATGGTTACCACTTAACATCAGGTGGGCCATGTGCTTGTTCCATCAGCTGGTTGTATTAAAAAAAAAAACATGACCATACACCTCGCCGCCGAGTACCCGGCGCCGGCTACCCGGCTATCGGTACGTGTGAAAAGGCACTTAGGTATGAGTTATCCTTACTAAAATGTTTTATCAAAAATGTTTCAGCCGCTGGTATAAACGAGACTTGTGGCTTCAACGAACAATGCGAGGACATGGTATACATGGCGGAGTGCCGCAACGATCGCTGCGTGTGCAAGTTCGAGATGATGCCGGAAACAAGCCCCGACGGCACTGTGGTTTGCAAAGGTATCCTTACCTAGAATGTTATTTTTTATAAATAGCGGTCACTACTTGACTTCAGGTGGACCATCCGCTTGTTCCATCAACATGTATTATTAAAAGAAATATAAAAAACAGAACTTTGGATCATGGATCTAATATTTGCCGATCGAAACCATAACATTAAGAGTAGTAGAGCTCTTTGTGAAGGGCTCGTCCGGGGAAGTACTACCACCACGCCTTTTTCTGCCGCCAAGCAGCGTTGCTGAGTTTCGGTTTGAAGAGTGTGGTTGCCGGTGTAATTACAGGCACATGAGGCTTAACATCTGTATGCCTCAAGTTGATGGACGCAGGGCAGTGCATCGTAGGCCACGTTCCTGACTTACGTGGTAATGCTTTGTTAAAGTTGATGGTTACCACTTAACATCAGGTGGGCCATCTGCTTGTTCCATCAGATGGTTGTAAAAAAAAAATACTTTTGGACTTATCTCTGACTCCTATTAAACATCGTCAAGGTATTTTGAGTTGGTACTTGGAACTAAAAGATCTTAGGAGAAATTTACCGTTTTGAGCAATATCGTGTCGTTTTAAAATCCCTTCTTTCAGTACGCTATGGTACATTAAACTTTTTTGTTTACAAATTGTATTTATAGTTTTTTTTTTGTTTTAGTAAAAGGTCCGGCTTCGTACTTGAACTCATAACCACTGTTAATGTACCTAGGTTTTTTGGATACAACCTTAATGTTTTTTTATACATTTTAGCGGAAAAACGTGTAGAGGAGTCCCTCAAAACCTTAGACCCGGCAATGATTGGCGTGCTGGTTGGCATGGCGCTGATGTTTGTCATCATATGCGTCGTGCTTCGTCTTTTCAGCAGGTATTTATATAAATAAATACATAGATATTTGTACATACCACACAGCACTATCTAAGCCTAAACTAAGCTATACAATACTTATATACTTTTTTTTGTTGTAAATACATGCTTATACTATGATTATATGATATATACATTACTACCAAGGGCGTTTTAAAATATTTAAAGGGAACGCAACGCGCGTTTGGAACCTCTGGTGTTGCAAGCGTCTGTAGGTTACGGTAACGGCTTCCTATCAGGTGGGCCGGACGCTTCTTTACTTACTTGGTAGTATAAAAAAACGAGGGCTGTCGATTTAACTTATATATTTAATTTAAGAGTAGTAGAGCTCTTTGTGAAGGGCTCGTCCGAGGAAGTACTACCACCACGCCTTTTTCTGCCGCCAAGCAGCAACGCTGTGTTTCGGTTTGAAGAGTGTGGTTACCGGTGTAGATACAGGCACATGAGGCTTAACATCTGTATGCCTCAAGTTAATGGACGCAGAGCAGTGCATCGTAGGGCACGTTCCTATCGTGCGTGACTTACAAGGCAATGCTTTGTCATAGGTGATGGTTACCAATTAACATCAGGTGGGCCATCTGCTTGTTCCATTAGCTAAAGGTATAAAAAAAAAAAAAGCCCAGTTCATAGTAATCGTATTGTTAGCCGCCGATTGTCAAAATGCTCTCACAGTCCCATTGTAAACGTGAGCGTATTTGTCAGTTGTATGGAAAAGTAATAAACTGCGTAAAGCGTACTAACGACCGACTGACAAAACGTTTGGTGTGTAAGCGGCGAAGTCTTAGTGATACTTTGTTTCTTGAATCTGTCTTCACACTCTTCTTTTATACATTTCCAGGGCGAGATGGCGTGAAAACCGAACGATCTTCAACACTCCGAACCCACGTTTGATGAACGTATCTCTGTTGAGGGATTCAAAATTGCTGCACTCACAGGTATCTATCCATTTTATACTTTCATAAGAATAGTAGAACTCTTTGTGAAGGGCTCGTCCGGGGAAGTACTACCACCACGCCTTATTCTGCCGCCAAGCAGCAACGCTGTGTTTCGGTTTGAAGAGTGTGGTTGCCGGTGTAATTACAGGCACATGAGGCTTGACATCTGTATGCCTCAAGTTGATGGACGCAGGACACGTTCACATCGTAGGGCACGTTCCTACTGTGTGTGATTTACGAGGCAATGCTTTGTTATAGGTGATGTTTACTACTTAACATCAGGTGGGCCATCTGCTTGTTCCATCAGCTAGTTGTATTAAAAAAAACGCCCATAAAAAGGGCCTTTCACCTGTCAAAAAACTTCTCGCTCGCACATGCGAGCGAGAAGTTTTTTACAACAATTTGAAAGATATAAAATCATTCGGGTCAATATAGGGTCGCCGAAATAGGGTTAATTAGAGATAAGGTTTTGATAAGAGATGTATGTTTTTATGTTTATTATAGTGCAATGTGGCAAGTAGTCGTGTTGTGTATGAAATAAAGATTAAATACACACACAGCGTCACGACTTTGATCCCCAGGCACGTTAGATCTCCCCTCAGATCCCTTAGTACCAAGTACTAACCCCAGATTCTTTGAGGACGTCTAAGGGTGGTAGTCAAAGGTTCGTCCAAGCATTGCATTTGGCACATACCCACATTTCGCAGTAGTTGGTATTCCATACGTAACAGGTTGCAAGCCCGTCACCGCTGTTAGAATACTAACTCATTTCCTCGCGATGTTTTCCTTTACCGTTTAAGAGCACTGGCATTGCGCATATAAAATTTTTACATTATTTTAGGGAGCCCTGACTTTGACTTTTATTGACTTTGACTTTAGCCTCATTTGCAGGATCGCCGTGGGTCTCGCGTCAGCATGCGGCCCCCATCGAGGCAGGCCAGCCAGCAAGAGCTGAGACCGCACTCTCCAATCCCAGGTAAACTGTCTTCTAAAGCCAGCACAGCAAGTTAATTGTCAAATCGATGTTTAGTGAACGCAGGGCCGGATTATCCATTAGGCGGATTAGGCAACTGCCTAGGGGCCCCGCACCGACTAGGGGCCCACGGGGGCCTAGTCGATGCGGGCCACGCACCAACAATAAAAACAGTTTCATTCATGACATTCTCCATTATTTACATCCGGTAATCTTTCCATAGAAAAAATGATTATACTTACTGTCTCTCTCTTGTCGTGTCACTAGTTTCTTTCGAAACAGTGTGGTGAAAGGATTTTAGGTGCGCCTCAAGAGGCTCCTTTCAAGCACTTGACACATGTTATAGAACTTTTTAAGTTCTACGACATGCCGGTTTCCTCACGATGTTTTCCTTCACCGTTTGAGGGTACTGGCATTTTGCACATAAATTTTTGAACAGAAAAACTCATACTTACTGTAAAAAGCGCCATCTAACGTTATTTGATCATCGTCACTTATTATAACCATCTATTCATGATCATTTCAATGAAAGAAAAAAGCAGGAGTCGATCTGATCGACTCGACTTTTGTGATAGGAGAAATATGTTTTAAAAAGTAAGGAAAGCAGCCGCGAGAATTGCATTGCCTAGGGGCCCCGATAGGGTTAATCCGGTCCTGAGTAAACGTGGTTCATTTTAACTTTGAACACCCCAGGAATTCACACACAAATATTTTTTACGATAACGATGATTTCAGAGGGTCTACTACGTAAAGCAATCGAAATTTTGTATTGATATTTTGAGGACAACTTTGCGTCTCGTTTATAATTAGAAAACTAAGCAATAACGATACATCGTTGTGTGTTTCATTGTGTATGTTTGCACCAATAACATTACAATTCATAATTCATTTATTTGTACCTTATTTTTTTATTCGTCGGTGATCATAGGCAAGTATGGATTTCTATACTTTACCTGGCGGTGTACAAACTTTAAGGAGCATTAAAATAAAATTGTGATGTCCTTAAATAAATTAAATTATATATCATGATCAAAAAGTCTCAAGGTTAAGGTCATCCGAAAATTTACACTTGCTATAGTTGGCTTTTCCTAAGAGCTTTTTTTTTAATTAAGCTTTGAATGGGTTTACACTGTATATGTAAAAAAAAAAAAAAAATATGTTTAAATTACCTATACTTTGGAAGTTTGTTATTATATGCGCGTTATCATACAAATAACACTTTTGTTATAAAGGGCCGATTTGTTACGTTGTATACAAATATTTTGAAACTTGACAATGAAACAAATAGCACAACTTGTTTTGTTGCTGTTTACGTTCGCAAACAGTATAAATTCTATTTGATTAATTGAGTACTATGAAATATCAAACGTATCGAACAAGTGCAAACATATACATTCACAAAAACAAAGTCTTTGTGAATGTATATGTTCCAATCTCAAAATCTCAAAATCGAACTTTGTTTTTCTATCGATGTTGCGGCAGAAGAACCTCACAGTAAATGTCAGTACGAAACTTCGATTATCGCGATTTGCAGAATAGACCCCTTTGCCAAAAGTACGTGCTCTACCAGCGTCCACGGTGGTGATAAGTTATTTGTCCGGTCCTGTAATGACAGCACCGGACAATCAACTGTGTTTTTGTAATTGATGACAGAATGCTGTCATCACCTCCAAAAACTAAACTCTAATGCCGTACTCGCAACAGCGCACAGTTGCGCGGATACTCCAGTCTTGCAAATCGAACAGTAAATTGCAACCAAACTAATTAACAACTTAGCAATAAAAAAAAGTTTGAATTATATAAAAACCCATTACGATTTTTGTTTCCACACACCAAGCTAACACTCATGATGATTTCATCAGCAGCACGTCATCCCCAAAGCCATCAGTTACACCGAAAGCCCTCAGGTTATACTTTGTTATAAGTTTGCTTGCTTTATAGAATGCACATACATTTGAGCGGACGCATGGCGCTGGACATTTGTAGATCAACCACCATAGTTCCACAAACTTTGAAGTTACTAGGACTTATGAAACACCCTGATCACCAGGAACCACCTATACAAATATTACAATATAACTTTATATATTTTTTTTAAGAGTAGTAGAGCTCTTTGTGAAGAGCTCGTCCGGGGAAGTGCTACCACCACGCATTTTTCTGCCACTAAGCAGCGTCGCTGTGTTTCGGTTTGAAGAGTGTGATTGCCGGTGTAATTACAGGCACATGAGGCTTAACATCTGTATGCCTCAAGTTGATGGACGTAGGGCAGTGCATCGTAGCGCACGTTCCTATTGAGCGTGGCTTACGAGGCAATGCTTTGATAAGGTGATGTTTACCACTTAACATCAGGTGGGCCATCTGCTTGTTCCACCAGCTAGTTGTAAAAAACCACCAACATAAGATGAATCCAATTTGTTCTTTTTCCTGAAAAAGTAGATATTCTTCTAGGTCACACTAATTAGATAGACACTACTTACTAACATAGATGAGTTAAACTAGAACTAATCGAATAAACATAAAGCATGAAAGGAGGACTCATTAGACGTATGACTTCGATATAATTCCACAGCAACTTCTTACTTCTTACAAAACCAATTAGATGAACAAAGCTTAAGTAAAATAGACCGTACGAAAGTAAACCAAAGCATGTCTTCTAAAGATGCTATGACTTCAGCATGCTTTTGCTACGCTGGTAGAGCTTAAAATTTTTCGTGTATTGATTATGTTTTTTAAATTGCAGGGTCTCGACGAGGTTCTAGGGCAAGCAGTGGCCATTCCGCCACCTCCCTCAGATCTGCAACCTTGCGATCTCCAACCGGTCCTGGACCTACATCTGTGACCGTAGAAATACGTGCTCCGGAACCATAAACGATTGAACATCTGTTTCATTAACAGTAATAACGAATGGTACAACTGAATGGTGAATGAAAACCGATGAAATACTTTCGTCTCATTTTAATGATAAATATGACGTTCGTAACCAGTCCAACATTATACAGAATTTGTGATAATAATATTTACCAATCGTTACAGTAGGATTATATTCATATTTAATAGAAATAGTCTTGCACCTATTGTAATCAGTCATTCAATAAACCACTTGAAAAGTGCCTCTAAACAAAGACACATAAAGTTTAAATCTCATATTTTCAGCTTTAGGCTAAATGGTAAATTTATTATAGAGTTAAAGCGAGTTATATTTAAAAATTAGAAAGTAAAATCACATTCACAAAATAAATATTATAGTCACAAAACTTAGATGTAGAGCACAGTTCAAATATATTCATAGAATTTAAGTAAATAGGTTATGGATTAGCTTTTATAGCATTAGAAAGATTCGCTTTTTGGCATTTTTTGTAGTTTGATAGTTTTGAAGTCGATTACTACAGTAAGTCTAATTTCTCGTTTACCTTCTTTTCATGTTCTAAGTGTTTAAGTGAATGCTATGTTTCGTGATTTCCTGCCTTTAGGAGTAATAAATAATATAGCTTACTTATTAAGCGATATAGTTATAGAACTTATTTACGGGGACCATCTCCTTTCCGGGAGTGATCTGAGTTTCGAAATAGGACGGGTTAGCGAGGGAGCTTCTAACTGCTTTCTATCTATAAGACTTTTAAAATTGACTATAACTGTGTGAATGTCTTTAGTTTCATGAGAGGACTTTGTGGGTGTTAGAAATTATTTCTTAGGATAGATAGTCTGTACTTCTTCTTTTATTTTGTGTAAATCGGGGAAATTTACACAAATATACTACGTAAGTCTTCAATGCACAACGCTTTGAAACATAATATTTCAGCAACGCGCACAAAGATTTAGTAAACTTTAGCGATTCTGAGTGAAATATTACAGCTATTCAATAATTAGTACAAGTTTATATTTATAGTAAGTATAGAATCATCTGCATTTATAATTAAGTATCGAATATACTTCAATAAAGGGGAAGATTGGGGTATAGTCGATATGAAAATCATTTCCATTTCGATGCAAATATAAAGTAAGCTATAAAATCTTTTTTTGAAATAATGCTCACGTCGTGAATATACTTCTAACACTGCTAGTTATACATGTACCAAAACTTAATGCTGTAATAAAATTATATAAACTTTTATTATAACTTATACTTCCGAAATATTTTTGTTTTATTTATAACCCATAAGACCCTTCTAGATTGAAGAAAATCCAAACATAATTATGTCACAATAGATATATCTCCCAAAACTGTCAAAATTCAACAGAGATATTTTTTAAATAAAATAAATTATATTTTATTTTATTAAAAAAATGTTTTTTTTTATACAACTAGCTGATGGAACAAGCAGATGGCTCACCTGATGTTAAGTGGTAACCATCACCTATAACAAAGCATTGCCTCGCAAGACACGCACGATAGGAACGTGCCCTACGATGCACTGCCCTGCGTCCATAAACTTGAGGCATACAGATGTCATGCCTGTAATTACACCGGCAACCACACTCTTCAAACCGAAACACAGCTTTGCTGCTTGGCGGCAGTAAAAGGTGTGGTGGTAGTACTTCCCCGGACGAGCCACACACAAAGAGCTCTACTACTCTTGAAATGTACTATTTATTAATAGTAGAGAAAATAAGTGATAAGACATAGCTCCTAAGATATTTCTTATCTCGATTTTCTATCACTATACTCTATTGGTCTAGAATTACCTGATCTGTGTTGAAATACACGACAAGCTTAAAAGGGTTAAAGAGAAAAATAGGTAATACAAATAAATACAAAAGTTTTTATTCCTGGAAATATATGGGTGGATATAACCATCTAGCAGCGGACTTCTTCAGGCTGATGATAAATAGCCCAATAACATTGATCGTGATTTATGGCAGCCCTTACAGCTGAGCTGGTAGTAGGTTCCTTAGAAAAAGTTATTCATATTGATGGGTACTTTAGCCCCCTGAAGTTTTTAAACACAAGTATTGGAACACCTTGTATAGGTAAGTAGGTACATGGTAATACAGATGTCAGGGTTTTTAATTAATGATCCTCCATATTTAACTTAATAGTAATAGTCTTGGTATACAATTTAAATTTAATAATATCATGGATTAGAAAATATAAAAAAAAGATGTCAATGTCACAAATCTGTGCTGTAAGTCGTGCGTTTGGGGTATTCCTCGTCGAGCACCGATTTTAGAGCACCGATCTTATTCCTTGCAGAGCACCTGCGGTTTAGTAGTTACTAGTGTTGTCTACTCAATACTGATTTCCTAGAAAATGACAAAATTACAGCAAAGGCCAAATATGACAGTAAACGTCACATTAACTGAAAAAGTCAAAATTAAAGAATACGTCAAATATGACAGAAAATTCTAATATGACAGGCAATGACAAATATGACAGAATATTTCAAATATGGCAGAATAGGTGCGTCATAATAAGCGAACCTTGAATGAACCTTTGTTTTGGAAAAATGCTGCTGATGCTGGGGCCACACTATTGCGATAACGCGAAGATTCGCGTTGTCGCGACACGTCTGGCCAAAGACTTCGTCCTATCGCGAATCATCTTCGCGAATACGAATGCCCTTCGCGACGCTGTCGGTAAATTGCCGAACATCAAAGGGTGTTGTCGCGACAAAGTTCGTGCGGTTGGCTACACTTCGCGCGCTGCGAGATGCCGCCATAGTGAAATTAATCGCACGTCGCGACGTTTTTTTTTGTGTGGCCAAGCACTTCGTCATGGATCGAACACGAACTTTTATCGCGAACCTTTGCCTTCAAGTCTGGCTAAGCAGTGATACTTGCATTTTACATGGTGGTTATGTGGTTATAAGCCTTTTACGGATTTAAAAGGTATTCTGCAGGTATTCTGACTTCATAAGGGGCGCCATCTCTGTTGTCCTTTGTGTACTGGTATGCAAATCTGTTTCCTAAGACCAAAAGGTTCAACTAAAAGCTCGAAAACTACAAAAAGTTTTAGAATTACAACGCACTTTTAGATCAGTTCTTCCCTAAAACAAAAG
Source organism: Chloroclysta siterata (assembly GCA_932294275.1). Classification (NCBI taxonomy): domain Eukaryota; kingdom Metazoa; phylum Arthropoda; class Insecta; order Lepidoptera; family Geometridae; genus Chloroclysta; species Chloroclysta siterata. The sequence continues at coordinate 10,644,029 of OW028595.1, forward strand.
ATGCCTTCTAAGAGATAATAAGAAAAAATATGTAAATAAGTAATACTCAATTAAATAAAATAATCACATTTACAGTACTTTAGATTTACAAAGTCAAATTCAAAAGGTATTTATTCAACAAAATCACAAGGATCACTTTGAAACGTCTTAAAACTTTAAGGTGAATCTACAGCTACAAATTACAAATTATTTAATAACTTATGAAATAACGTTATTATCTTTTTCATTATTATCTTTAACATTATCATATTAGCTATTATCTTTTTCCATACATTCACTAACAAATTACAGTCCTTGTTGGTCTCTAGAAGAACAGCCCAGCAGGGGTGTGAGGCAATGGCGATATAAATATTCTTCTATAATAAACTATAACAGCTCGACGAATTTGATGACTTCTATTCAGTCATGATAAGGCCCATATTTCGGTAAATCAATGACAATTAATCAAAGTCGACTATGTATATAATATCTATATATATAATATCTTTTCTGCAAAAAAATATAGGCACACTGAAAGTATAAAACAGCAAAACACGCAATTTCATTTACGTATATGACATAACTTTTTCCGGTTATTTTGATTTAAAAGCCAAACCACTGAACCGATTTTGATGAAATTTCTATGCGACCAAATGTAAACATATTTTCACAAATAACAAAAGATTTTTTCAAGTCGGTTCATAAATGAAGGAGTTGTGCGTGAACAAACATCCTACTAATATTGTAAACGCGAAAGTTTGTAAGTATGGATGTTTGTTACTCTTTCACGTAAAAACTACTGAATGGATTTTAATGAAACTTTATAATAATATAGCTTATACATCAGAATAACACATAGGCTACAATTTATAAAGATATTATGTGAATTGTCCAAAATATTAAAGTAAGCAGAAAAAATCTACCATATACGAGCTATTCTGGCGTGCTCTGCCAAAACCGCTAGAGTTACACAAATGTACTACGCCACGCTAATATAAGGTACTCGAAATACTAATCCTGCGCAGACGAAGTCACGGGCACCAGCTAGTAAAAAATAAATAAAAAAATACAGTCGAATTGAGAACCCTTTTTGTGAATTAGGTTGAAAACACCACGGAACGTGCCCATATCAAAGTTCAGAAACGGAAATCGTTTTGGTAATGTTATGCAGTTGTATGAATAATTCATGACACGCTTGATGTGATGTGTTGATGACTCTCGGTTATTGCTTCATCAAATTATGATGATTTTGAAATTGGTGTTTTGGATTAAAACTGTCCTGCGAAAATAATACTTAATGTTTTTTTTCATGTCTCATTTTTATTTTATTATATACCTAATGATTGCTCTTTTACTAGAAATTACGCGAGAAATTAAATACGCGAGTAATTAGAAACCGTTCATCCGTTTGAATTATCTTTGACTCAGTTGAATAATATACTATCGTCTTTATATGTAGATACCACACGACCTACATATATACTACGAACCTACTTTAGAGTTCTTTTTCTTTCAAAACAATGTGGTGAAAGGATTTTAAGTGTGCCTCAAAGAGGCTCCCTTCAACCACATGATAAATATTTTAGAAGTTGGTTCTACGACATGACGGTTTTTTCATAATGTTTTCCTTCAGCGTTTGGGAGTACTGGCACTGTGCACATACATTTTTAAACCGAAAAACTCCTGTTACAACCGGTTTTCAACCGACGACCTTAGGACCGGAAGACGGGGCCGCTGCCACTACACCACCAGCGCTCTCAATGATGATGATGCAACACGCAAATTGAAAACATTTCTAGGATTCAATATTTCTATTTAATTATAGAAATGGTTTCCCTAGGTGCTGAGTTTTCAATAGAACGATAATTACAATACCATGATTTCAGCTTTCAGCTGATTCAATATTTTCATTTGCAATTCATTTACAAATGCTATTCCAAATTGATTTCCTGGGCTTGCAAAATACTTGTTGTGAATAATTAAATTATTTTCAAAACAAAGTTTGAAAATAATTTATTTTTATACTTAAGATTTACATTTAAGTATCGTTATTATGAAACAGTTTATAATTAACTTACTATTACATAACTCGCGATAGCGATGACGCTAATGCACGACGTAATATCACTGCTGTCACACCCTACTTTTCATTTTAATGTTTTAAACAGCCATACAGATGCTAGATTGCGTAGGCAAGCTATAAGAATTCAGTATCCAAGTAGTGCTCGAAAGGAGCCTCTTTGAAGCGCACATAATCCTTTCACCACAATGGTTCGAAAAAAATAGTCACACGACAAAAGAAGAAGTATCCACGTGGGCACAAGCTTAGCTTTTAATTTACTTTGAAGTGAATTCTCAGAAATCCCTTCCCACTTATTACCTACTAATTACGATTAAAAGCCGCTTGCAAAATGATCTGATTGAATTGTGTTTAGTTAAATACGTTTACCAACTAATCAAAATTAGAGGCTCGCTAAACACGATTAGTGGTCGTTTTACAAGCGGCCCTAAGGCTCAATAACGCCCTAGCTACATAACCGATTAAGTTGAAAATAATAAATATAGGCCGTAACGTAACCTTGATTGACTACTTGTACCTTTTTAAGAATAAATAAACGAACCCTAACAAGAATACCGTATTAAGAGACTGATAACCGTCAAACCACTTCTCGCTAACACATTTGAATTAGATTAAGAACGAAAACTAGTGAAACAATTTTTTTTCTATAAAACCGTGTTTGGCTTTGGTTTAAACTTTTGTAATGATATTCTCCGAAACTTTGTTGTTTACGATTTTGTTCTATCTTTAGTAATTTTATATTTCAAAAATATTGAAAATGCGATCGAGACGTTTAACGCTTGTCTTCTTCTTAAATTTAGGAGCTTAGTTCTAGTCGGGGTTCTGATGCAGTTTCCTCCAGTTAAGTCTTTCCAATGTGGCCTCCTTGACTTTCTTGTACAAATGACAGCGACCTTCTCTTTTATCTGGCTCAAGTTACTTATTCTAGGCAGTATAAATAGAGCATTGTTTTAAATCAATATTTCAGTTGTTGACAACCGTCATATTCTACGTAATGACAGGAAAGCGAGGAAGAGAAAGTCTTCCTAGCTTTCCTTCAACCTTTCCTTCAATGTTCTTTTTCAAAAAATCAAAATCAAACGGTCTTTATTCAGTACAATCACAAGGATCACTTTGAGACGTCTTATATACTAGGAGAATCTATCGCCAGTTCCTCGCGACCAAAGCCTAAAAGAACGGGCAAGAAACTTACGGCTTGGTTCCTAGCGTTTTTTTGTATGATCCTTTTTACAATTTGATTATGGTACCTACTTAATTGTTAAGTGTTTTAATGAGTTGGAGCATAGATCAGTCCCAAGCTTTTTTGTCATCTATACAACGTGTTTATTAAGAGTTGTAGGGATCCGAAAGCAGGATATTCTACCGGTCATAACGAACAACTTTTGTTCTACGACTTTTAAAATTTCAAAGTTTTTCATTCATGAAATGCCTCTTAAACTTTTATCTAAAATGAATCTAAACGCATCATGAAGCAGCCCTATTTACAGCTGTTCTTTGACCTCTAGTTACAATACCTTAGATAAAATAGGTAACAGAACTGCCACCAATTACCTAGTAATGTGCCTACCTAATAATGATGTTGCTGTTTTTAAAGATCTTGGTATGTAAAAGAAATATTTTCGTGACTGTAATCCCTAGTCACGGTAAACATTCTCTGAGATCTTTGGTACTAATACCTATTCAGTAACTAGGTACCTACGTGGCTACGTACTCAATATTTAATAGAATATTTATTTTTGTTTGATTACTAGATGTCGTAAAGCAATGTTTATGATATTCATAGTTCTTTAAATTGTAACATGTTACTTTACCACCATGGTTCATTGACACGACAAAATTATTCAACTGCAATTTTGGGAAGTGTCTAGTCTGTCCTATTTAATCTTTGACTAACCTGTCTGTCATTGGTTGCATTTAAAAACGCATATCCAATCAGGACGGCCGACGGCCGCCGATCAGTGTTACCATTTGTGGCAGATTTCTGCCATTTGGCAGATTTTAAATATTTCAAGAAAAATCTTATTAGTTTGAATTTTTAATGAAATAATATTTATAATTTATTTGTTTTTTACCGAACTGGAAACTTCTTATTCTTTTTTACCTTTATTGATTTGGTTTCTAAACAACTTCTATCTCGTTTTAGATAACTGCAAACCGTTACAAACGATCAAAAGATAGTAACTGAATGTAATGTAGGTATTTAATTTATTCCGTAGCCACGAAGGAGATGGTATGAAGTCATATTTTTGGTATTTTTATCGTCAAGCTTGGTAGATTTTGACAGATTTTTTGGCAGGTGTGTGGTAGAACCGCCACTTTTGAAATGGTCACCCTGTTTGTGTTTACATGCGTTGTTGTACATTGTTTTGTTGAGAAAATGTCATCAAACGTGATAAAATGGTGATTGTTATGTAAAAAGCCGTCGTCAGTCAGTGTGTGTATGAGCAGTGCCTACGAGGTAATGGTTTAGTGTGAAGTTTGAAGCCTGTGTCGTGCGAAATCTCGCAAACTTACCAAAATCCAGTTTTATCCAGTGTTATTATAGCCAGTAAATAATGACAAAATCCATAGGAACCAGTAAAAATATCGTGTCAGGGGATTGGCGGCGTACCTACCTACCTACCGAAAGGTAAGTATTTCAAATTATCTCGTAGGTTATCGTTGTTTTTCTCTTTCCTAGATAGAAGCGCGCGTGCGTGTGACCTTGACACGTACACAGACAGGGCTGTTGCAAATTTCTGAGAAAATATTAATTTTACTTTTCTATGGGAATTTCGAAAACGATGTATTCAACCGTTGCACACGTCAAAGTATTCCAGTGCTTGGTCTAAATACACGCTCTTTGTTTGCCTACATAACTTCATCAACACGTTGTATAATCAGATATTTTATAGTAAGCTTTTGTACAAAGTTTTCTTTTTATTATGTTTTTGAATTTGCTAATCGACAACTGGTGAATCTCGCTTGCGACTTTGTTGAAGAAGCGTACACATTGTCCTGCAAACGATTTGCTTACTTCAGTGAGCCTAGTAGTGGGAACAGCGATCTTATCTTTATTTCTAGTGTTAACATTATGATGGTCGCTCTTTTTGGCATATAAATTAATATTTTTTCTAACATACATTAAATTTTCGTATATGTACTAAAGTCATTACATTTATTTCTTTAAACTTATTTCGTAACGACTTTATCAACTTTACATAACTTTATGTAGCTGTCATGTCGTAGAATATGACGGTTGTCGACATCTTAGCATATGACGGTTGTCAACATCTTAAATATTGACGTAAAACACAGGCGAAACTACAAGCGGTAGCTAGTTTTCAGCTTATGAATAGTTCTTTTTTTAGACCGCATTTCGAGACGCATGCTATAATATTCCAAGTTCCCTGCCCCACTTGGAGGCTTTTTGACTCGAACTCAATGCCGGGGTCTTGTTTGCTGCTCTATTTATACACACTGTATTTGCTTTCCCACTTTTGTTGTGATGAAATGGACTGGAACCACCTGGGTGTACCTACCAATAAAATATTTAATGATTTTAGTTTATAGCGAGAAACCTTAAGGAGCGGGACGATTATAATACACGATTTAAGGCGATGCTTACCTAATTTATTTATTAATTAAAGTGATGTATCTCCCGCTCGCACATTTGAGGCCGACAACCAAGTTTTTCTACTAAAAAGTTTGCATAAATACCAGAACTAGTAGAGCAATTGTCAGGGGCCTTATGCTCACTTCGAGCGAGATTATCTCACGGTGGATATGACGTCATATCTCGTTTGATAACTATTTATCCCCATTCTCACCATCTCACTCCTCAATTTTCTCATACAAAGTTCATGCGAGACGCAACGTCAACGAGTTATTGAACGAGATATGACGTCATCTCCATCGTGAGATAATCTCGCTCGAAGTGAGCATAAGGCCCCTGGTAGTAAAAATTGTTAGATAAAAAAAAAATTGCTGAACCTTCGTAATGCTTACATCCGAAACTTGGGTGGGTTCGATCCCCACCGAGAACAGACATTTGTGTGATGAACATAGATGTTTGTTCTCTATCTGGGTGTTATTATATATAATTAGTATGTATTTACAAAAAAAAAATATATGTATTAGGTATATCAGCTATCTGGTTCCCATATTACAAGCTTTGGCTTAGTTTGGGACTAGATAGTGCTGCGTGGAAAGTCCACCAATATTTATTTTCAAAAACTTTGAAATGTGAATTTGTTTGACAAGTGTTAGCCTCTTAACAACTTAGTCGGTTGTTAGCTAACGGATATTATTTTCTATGGTGGAATAACAAAGGTAAATGAAAATTAAAAAATCTACGGAAAACCAAAGTTAAAAGGTATTTGTTCAATAAAATCACAAGGATCACTTTGAAACGTCTTAAAGCTAGGTGACTCTAGGTGCCAGTTCCACGCGACCAAAGCCTAGAAGAACAGGCAACAAACTTACGGCTTGGTTCCTACCGTTCTTTTGTATGATCCTTGTTACAATGTAATATAATACAATATTGAAGCTCCAGTTCTGAGAGAGTAGTAAGTACTCAGTTGTTTTCTTTATCGAGAGCTTAACAAGTCTATTTCAGTAACAAGAATAGCTAAAAGGGTGGGTATTTAGCTAAATTGAAATTTACGGGCCCTATGAAAGCGAAATTGGAAGATTTATGTAGTTAAGCCTTTGTTTTATTGTGCACAAAAAGTAATTGTTTACTTTTCAATGGTGGTGAAGATTTTTTTACTTGTTTTTATTTTCGGAGCTATACTTCTCTGTGGAATGTCTATCAATATATATTTATAATTTTCTGTATGATCTTAATCATTCAAATTTGTATGGAGTGGTTTTATGAAAAATTAAAAAAGTTAAAAGTTGACAAATTCCGATTGTAAGGGTAGTTGATGATAGCATCAATCAATCTGGTAATAGTACCAGACACATGAGCCCTTTCCGTATTCAAGTAATTATCGATATTTGGCATAACATTTAGAATGGATCGAGACTGGTTATGACCCAGTTTCAGGTAGGTTGAATACCTACTTACCTTCTTTTTTTTGTTTGTCCATTTTATTTTATCAGGCCTTCAGTAGCTGTCTGTTCCTGAGTTTTGTTTTAATGTCAATTGTTTTATTGTATAAGTGTTAGTTTCATTTATTTCTTTCAAGATAAATAAAACAATACACTATACCTGTGACGTAGGTAGAACCTTCAGGATATCGAATCCGCAACGGTCGGTAGCCGGAAGTGGACGTATAAATTTCGCACGCGCCGTCGTAGATAACCCTTTTGTACACATAAATCCTGATAAATAATAGTACTTTAATGTTGTGCTGAAAATATATTCGCAAAGCAAATCCTCAGAGGGTACGTCCACTGTGACTGTGCCCTACGAGGCATTTCATTGGGTCCTTCAGTCTGAGATGAAAGGTGTTGAGTCTCATGTGCTTGTAATTGCATCGGCACTCATAACTTTTAAAATAATTATTGAAGGGTTGCATGAAACATTCTTGAACAGGACAATACGGCATACCGTATTGTTTTTTATTTATTTACCACATGTCATAACATGTGGTAAATAAATAAAAAATAAATAAAAAAATCACCATTTCAAATCGATGTGTGTATTAGTTTGTTCTCACTTGTAAAAGCTGCACGAATTTGAATGTAGCTTTGAATTTACATAGTTTGTAAACTGGAATAAAAATTCTATTTTTATTTGAGTAGGTATCACAGCGGAGTTGCGGGCAGATGCTCGTTGAGGAATATTAAAATGTGATTTATTAATTAAGTTTTTACTATCAGCCTTAATACGCCACCTAGGAATAAACAGGGCTTATCTTTGAAACTAGCCTAACAATTAATTGTAACACCTAGTCTAAATTACTATAATTCAAATCGATACAACATCATCATGGCTACTAAAATCATGGCTGGTCGAGAGGGCATTCTACGGTGTCGAAGATTACTTATGCAACTAAAATATAAAAAAAAAATGCTTTTTACCTATGAATTTATTCACTAATCTATCTTAATGTTATCCGAATTTGTTTCTTATAATTATTAATGACTGTATTTCAATTTTACTTGTTTTTAATAATTAATTATTATTATTAATTCTTTTAATTATGTAAAATGTACCACAAACCCTGACTTGTAATAATTCTAATTACTAATAAATTGATTATTCTGATGATTTTTATTCTGATTAAGTACAGCAATGCCAGCATCACTGCTTGCTGGCAAAAAAAGGTGCGGTACATTTTATGAAATCACCCACATTCGTCACATTACCTTAGTAGAATATAGTCGTAAAATATCCAACGCGTTCTATTCGGCTGGTAGGCGTAGGGCAAATTGCCTGTAATAACGTTACGGCTCTATTGGCTCTATCACTCTGTACCAGAGGAATGTACAGACTTGGAGACTTTTGTACTTAAAAGAAACTGAAAAAACTGAATCAGCTTCACGACTTTGATATATCCTGTCAGATATCTTATAACCAAGTACGACTTTCAGATTCTTTTGAGGACGTTTAAGGTCCATAGTACTCAGAGGTAGGTCAAAATTTTACATTTGGCACATACCCACATTTTGCAGTAGTTAGTATTCCATACGTGACAAGCCCATCGCCGCTATTAGAATACTAACTGGTTTCCTCGCGATGTTTTGCTTCACCGCTTAATAGCGCTGGCATTGCGCTTTAATTTTTTTTATAGGAAAAATCCATTGGTGCACGACCGGATTAAACTGTATATAAGCTGTATAAACTTATTCATGATCGAGACGTCTCCATTAAAAAAAAAGAGAAACGTTACTCAAGTTGAAACATGCTCACTTACCCCTGTCTCTGTTTGTCATTAACCATTCGTAAGAGATGGCAATAGTTACAACACTGATTGTCTTTTGAGAGATTTTTTTCGGATTTTTTTGAGAGAACCGGGGGTCTAATGGGAATGGTCGCGCTTTCTGATCGTAAGATCGTAGGTTTGAATCCAATCGTGCCTTTCTGGATTTTTCTCTTCGAAAAATATGTGCACCACACTATTGCTCTCAACAGTGAAGGAAAACATCGTGAGGAAACCGCCATGTTGTAAAACCTAAAAGTTCTAAAACATGTGTTCGAAAAGAACCTCTTTCAGGCGCATTTAAAATACTTTCACCACACTGTTTCGAAAGAAGGTGACAGGACAAGAAGAAGAAGTATTGCGTATAAAATAAGCAAGTAGAAATGCATCAGTATCTGTACGCGGTCCGCGACACCCCATCGCGGGAAGCCTACACCTCTATAATTTCCAATAGAACGCGCAAATCGACGTCAAAGCAGTATTATTTGAACATTCGCAGATATATCAATATTTTTGGTATCTTGTCTCGCCTGAGGCGTGCTAGTTTACGTGTCTTTTTATGAGAAAACGAACCTTTATTTACGTCATGGTAGCGGTGAGATACGAAGGGTAGCAGCTTTTTTGTGCTTACTCCAGTAAAATTGTATGCCTACATAGATATCAAACATTGTTTGCGATATTATACAGGGAGGCCCATTTAGATCGGTTAGTAAGGGCAAGTCTGTAACAATAAGGCCTGATTTCACCATGCTCTGTTAGATTAACAAAGGATTAAAGGGCGGTTAAATATGTCAAAATGTACGCGTTTGACACCTAAGGTTAGATTTAACGGCCTGTTAATCCTGGATTAGCAACTAACAGAATATGGTGAAATCAGCTCTAAGACATACAAAGATCTGTTCTTATGAACCATGCCATTTTAGTAACAAGAAATAATAACTTATTTATTTTCTCACACACAAAGGTTTCTTACAGTAAGTAATGGGTATAAATGTTATGGGTATTACAAAAAAAGTAGTAACAAGAAAAACTGCATACATAGATTAAAAAAAAAATTGTACTAAGTTCGGGAATCGAACCCGGTCGTATTGAAAAATAAAACTTATCTCCTCAAAACAAAATAAGGGCCACTACAAATTTTCGGAATAATTGTTTTAGGTCAGGAATATGTCATCGAGTTGTTTTGTATTTTAAAAAAGAATGTTTTTTTAGTTAGATTCAATCAAATTTATTGCATTTAAATAAAAAACACCTAATCTTTGGAAGTTTTTGTTTTTTTAAACTTTTTAAGGCATTTTACACCTAACAATAGAATTAAACTGTAGAGTGAATGCACCACTGTGTTGTTTATTTTTGTTATGACTAAAAACGGGTATGTCCTCCTCTTTTAAAAACACATTCTTGGAGTCTTGCTGGCATGCACTCAATAAGATGGCGGGTGTTTTCTTCTGGGATCTCTTCCCAGCACCTTTTCAGTAACTGAATCAACTGTAGCTGGTTGTGTACATCCTCTTCAGCTGCTTGGACTCGACGTTTTAATTGGTCCCAAAGGTGTTCAATAGGATTCAGGTCAGGGCTGTTAGGAGGCCATGCCAAAACCGGAATATTGGCTTCTTCATGTACAGAGATGGTCGCCCGTGTTGTGTGCGGACTTGAATTATCCTTCATGAGGATGAAACCATCCACCGCTCTTTGTGAAAATGGGATGGTATATGGCCTGACTACCCGTTCGATGTAACTCTGAGAAGTCACATTACCCTCATTCAGAAAAACAAGGTCAGTTTTATCTTGTAAGCTGATCCCGCCCCAGACCATAACATTGGGACCACCATATCTGTCACCTTCGCGAATGTAGGGATCAGAAATCTTTCTCCGCTTCTTTTCCATACTCGTATACGTCGATCGTCACTAAAAAATACCACCTTACACTCATCCCTGAAGAGCACCTTACGCCATTCCTCCATGCCCCATTCAAGTTGCTAACTTGCAAACCTTAATCGATTTGCACGATGAGTCCTCGTTAGTTTAGTGCGAGTTACAAGTCTTCGTGAACCTTGCTCGTCTTCGTGCAAACGATTTATAATTGTCTGGTCGCTGACAAGGATACGAGTCGTTCGGCGCAAACGGTTTTCTAATGCACGCGCTGTTACAGTACGATCACGTCGCGCATTAAGTCACACGTACCGGTCTTCCTGGGCGGTGGTAACACGAATTCTTCCGATCCACGACACCGGGATACACTCCCAGTCTTTTGATACCAGTTCCAAAGGTTTTGAATAACCCTTCGCGAATATCCCAGCTGTAAAGCCGCGGAATGTCGTGATTAACCAGCCTCGATCATCGTTACGGCTCTGGTAGCTGAAGCATTGTCCAAATGGTGTTGGACTCTTGGCATTTTAAGGTTAAATGATCGAATTACACGTTTAACTTCCAAAAACAACCGTAGCAGTCAGTGGACTAGTGTTAAAAAAACTCAGAAATCAAATTAAAAAATAAACAAAACTTCCCACTTCACGATAAGTGAGACATAAAAAATGTTAACCATACCGTCAAGACTAATATCGCCCAGTTCTTCACTGTATCGTTACGTATCAACACTTGAGAACACAGTGGCATTCATAAAAAATCGTTATCTGAACCAGAGTCAGCAAAAAACGTTCTCAAAACAAAAAATACTCGGGTGGCCCTTATTTTGTTTTGAGTAGTATATATTATTTATATTTGGATATCGATTGTGTAAGTCATAAGCAGTAAATGTTACTATGAAACATGATTATTTAAAATTTAAACTTCGTGAAATGTTTTCCATTGATGTCTTCAGATCAAAAGTCTATAACCACTATCTTTGCCTCATGATCAATGGATATAAATTGAGAGGTATCTTGGAAGATTAGTGTTTTGTTTTTTTTTTTCTTTTCTTTATTTATTTATTTTAATTTTACTCATTTTAGCTATCAAATATTTTCTTATTATATTTCAAACGGTAAGTATCTATATAATTTATGCATTTGTGAGCATGTAGTACCTAAAGTATATTATTATATCTTATTATGTACCAATTTAAATATTCGTTATTCATATTATTTTTATAAGTATTTGATATATCAATATATAATATATGTATTTTTCTGTATTTGTAGATAATAGCTCCATAACATCCATGTTTGTGCACTACCCTTTAAGTTTATCAAAACTACACAAAGGTTAACTGGAAGAGAATGCTCATTAGCATTAAGTTCGCCTATGTACGATACATTTTGTTCTGTGCAATAAAGAATTTTCTATCTATCTATCTAAACTATCGTTGTTGTTAGAATACTAACTGGTTTCCTCACGATGTTTTTTTCTTTACTATTTGACAACACTATATCATTAATAATTAATTATTAATAATCATTAAAATTTGCGGACATTTTCGAAACGATAATTTTATTATTCTTAGTAATTACGATCGGAAACAGGGGTCACTCTTACTACACCACCGGTTCTCTTTTCACGGTAATTTTTATACTTAACTATGTCAAATGATGTTTAGAAAACGTAAAAACTCTGAATAAAATCTTATTTAATTACAATTCTCAGAGATCAAAGCGGACGTAAGCTTACCTACTCCGGCATCTTGTAAAGAAACCACTACCATACTTTCTAGAAAACTTGAATTAAACCCGAATAAAATTATAAATGTGATTCGATCGAGTTTAGTCAGACGTAAGTAATTTTAATGTCTTTTGGTCTCGAGGAACTGGTGGTAGATTCACCTCTCTCTCTCTCTCTTGTCGTGTTTCTTTCGAAACAGTGTGGTGAAAAGATTTTAAGTGCGCTTCAAGAGGCTTCTTTTGATCACTTGACACAAGTTATAGAACTTTCTAGGTTCCACGACATGCCGGTTTCCTCACGATGTTTCCTTTCACCGTTTGAGAGTACTGGCATTGTGTACATAAATTTTTGAATAGAAAAACGCATTGGTGCACGACCAGTTTCGAACCCACGACCTTAGGATCGGCCATTACCACTACCACACCAGTCACCACTAGATTCACCTAAAACTTATGATATGAAACAGTATTATCAGAACCAGATACCGTATTAGGAAAACTGTATTGAATGAAGATTTATATAATGTCTTAGCTCCCAACCTGACGAGTAGGAAGCCGCCGCGTGTATGCTCTCCGTCGTACGAAACTCATTTCTAAACTTTAGAACTTGAACTTTTGACATGAACCAGTATTATCAGAACCAGATACCGTATTAGTACTGAGACGTTTCAAAGTGACCCTTGTCATGGTATTGCTTAGAGACCGTTTTTATTTTTTATTTTATAAAATCAGTCAGTCAATATCAGTCTATCTTGAAGTATGTTGAAAGCACTATGTTTCAAAGTGATTCTTGTGATTCACCTGAATAAAATACCTTTGACAGCCTTCACAGCTCAGTTGGAAGTAGCTCTGCCTTTTGCGCCGTAGGCCGTGGGTTCGATCCCCACCGAGAACAAACATTTGTGTGATGAACATAGATGTTTGTTCTCTGTCTGGGTGTTATATAATATTATAAGTATGTATTTACAAAAAGAAAGTATTCATGTATTATATCAAATATCTGGTTTCCATATTACACGCTCTGGCTTAGTTTGGGGCTAGATAGTGCTGTATGGAAAGTCCAGTAATATTTATTTATTTATTTATTTACTTATTTACCTTTTGACGTATGTCTTGGAGTCCTTTAGGCTGATATTGATATAAGTAAGATGCTGAAATAATTAAGATAATAAGTCCTAAACTATGATCGAGTTCTCGTAGTAAGTTTTTTAAGGTCTTGAGACATGAAGTACATCCTTTGTAACACTATACATGGTGTTACACTTTGTTCAAGTTTTACTTTTTGTACTCCGTTCTCTTTTTAAGAAGATTTCTTTAGTTTTTGTACTCTTACAGTGTGTTCTAAGATGAGGGTTTGATTTGGTGCTAACTATTTTCCATGAATAAATATAGAATATTTTTCTTAGAGTATGTAGGTACGGAAGTTTCGGCTATCACAGTGTGTTTTTTAGTTTGTATTCAGAAGTCAAAAACAACGAAAGATAAATACAATACAAAAGAAAAAAGAAAAAAATATTGAGTCTAGTATAACAGATTCAAAAACTTTGAACTTAACTCAGGAAGTCAGTTTGTGTTGTACTGATTTAATAGGTAGGTATTAGAGCTTATTTAAAAAGAAATTGTCCGGGGAAGTACTACCAACGTAGGTAGGTAGTACTTCCCCGCTACTTATTTCTGCTAACATCTCTTGTAGTTTTAGACTTAGTCATATTGACAGGTTTCGACGAAATATCCGAAGGCCTTTTGTTTGAAATGCTATTGCAATTACGTCACATCTCGAGAGAAAATTCTTTTACGCGACCGTCAGTGATACGTATTTGCAGTACAAGTTTGTCTCGTTGCGGAAATCAAACCTGCTCCTCCTTTTAACTGATCAGTCTGTTTTGTCACAAACATCATGCGGGCATGAGGTGCACTAAAAATCCTTTCACCACGCTGTTTCGAACGAAACCAGTGACACCACAAGAAGGAGAAACCTCAGAACCACATCTCTAATACTATAAGAATCAAAGTCCTGACTGACTGACTGACTGACTGACTGACTGACTGACTGACTGACTGACTGACTGACATATAGACAACGCACAGCCTAAACCGCTGGTCCTAGAGACTTGAAATTTGAGGAGTACATAGGCCTTAAAGCGTAGTGGTGTACTAAGAAGGGATTTTTGGAAATTCAACCCCTAAGGGTGTAAAAAGGGATGAAAACATTTGTATGAAAAATTGTATTCCTTGAACCTACAAACTTGAAACTTGGAGTACATATACTTCAAGACAAAAAAATAGGAAATACATTTTTAGTTTTTTAAAACTACCCTTAATAAGGGTGCTAAGGGATGTAAAAGTATGTATGGGAGTTTTTTGACCGCTGGTCCTAGAGACTTGAAATTTGAAGAGTACATAGGTCTTATGGCGTAGAGGTGTACTAAGAAGGGATTTTTGGAAATTCAACCCCTAAGGGTGTAAAAAGGGATGAAAACGTTTGTATGAAAAATTGTATTCCTTGAACCCTACAAACTTGAAACTTGGAGTACATATACTTCAAAACAAAAAAAAAGGAAATACATTTTTAGTTTTTTAAAACTACCCTTAATAAGTGTGCTAAGGGATGTAAAAGTATGTATGGGAGTTTTTTGACCGCTGGTCCTAGAGACTTAAAACTTGAAAAGTACATAGGTCTTATGGCGTAGAGGTGTACTAAGAAGGTATTTTTGGAAATTCAACCCCTAAGGGTGTAAAAAGGGATGAAAACGTTTGTATGAGAAATAGTATTCCTTGAACCTACAAACTTGAAACTTGGAGTACATGTACTCCAAGGCAAAAAATAGGAAAGGCATTTTTAGTTTTTTAGAACTACCCTTAATAAGTGTGCAAAGGGATGTAAAAGTCTGTATGGGAGTTTTTTGAACGCTGGTCCTAGAGACTTGAAATTTGAAGAGTACATATGTCTTATGGCGTAGAGGTGTACTAAGAAATGGTTTTTGGAAATTCAACCCCTAAGGGTGTAAAAGGGTTGAAAACGTTTGCATGAAAAATAGTATTTCTTGAACCTACAAACTTGAAACTTGGAGTACATGTACTCCAAGGCAAAAACTAGGAAAGGCATTTTTAGTTTTTTAGAACTACCCTTAATAAGTGTGCAAAGGGATATAAAAGTTTGTATGGGAGGTTTTTGACCGCTGGTCCAAGAGACTTGAAATTTGAAGAGTATATAGGTCTTATGGCGTAAAGGTGTATTAAGAAGGGATTTTTGGAAATTTAACCCCTAAGGATGTATAAAGGGTTGAAAACGTTGGTATGAAAAATTGTATTCCTTGAACCTACAAACTTGAAGTAGATGTACTCCAAGGCTAAAAAACAGGAAAGGCATTTTTTTTAAACTACCCTTAATAAGTGTGCAAAGGGATGTCAAAGTTTGTATGGGAGTTTTTTAACGCGTGGTGCGATTGATTTAAAACTTGAGGTAAATATACTAAGAAATAAATAATTAAGAATGACGCTTTTAACTTTTGATAATTACCCCTGCAAAGGGTGCAAATGGCTGGTAAAAGTTAGTATGGGAGATTTTTAACGCATAGTGCTATTGATTTCAAACTTGAAGTAAATATACTCCACAGTAAATAATTTAAAATCACGTTTTAAATATTTTAAAACCACCCCTGCAAGGGGTGCAAAATACTGACAAAGTTTCAAGGTTTGTATGGGAGATTTTTAAAGCGTAGTGTAATTAACTTCAAACTAAAAGAAAATGTGTTCTGTGGATAAATAACAAAAATACAGTTTGATTTTCGAAAACAACCCCTAAAACGTTACTCTCCTTCGTTGCGCTCAAGTAAAAAGGATACAACAAGGCGTCAATGTTTGTAAGGGACCTTCTAAAACGGGAATCTTGAGTTGGTACGAAGAGATCTTAGGGTATCTACCGTGCCTGGGGATCAAAGTCGTGAAGCTGTTTCGTTTCGTTTATTTTTGGGGTAGAAACTTGGAACCAATAAGTACATATTTTCCGTGTAAGGTTGTCTTTGTTGTATTTGTCATGTTTGTGCTAAACTCAGTACCTATACCTACCTACCTACCTAATATAGGTAATGTACGCCTATAGGTATCTCTTATACCTGCGTAGGTATTCTACCCTAATAATATACAAATCAATGCGAAAGTTACGATGTTTGGATGTTTGTGGCTCAATTACAGCTCACCACTTCAACGCGTGCGAAGCCGCGGGAAGCCACTAGTCAGATAATAATTTTAATAATTTCATCATCATCATCCGCCTGAAGAAGTCCATTGAAGAACATAAACCTCCTTTTTACATTTCCATGAGCAATATTTTGCGCTTTCCATCCACTGAGTTCTCGCAACCTCGCATCTGAATTCTTTTAGAACATCTCAGCCAAAGAAATAGACCTAACGCCTTGTAACTTGGAAAGCAACAGTAAGTGCAAAGAGCAAGAGACCATTAGTAAAGGACCCGACGACGCGACGCTCTGAAAGGGTTCTCAACGACCCCTAACGCGAGGGGCCCGTGCAAAAGTGTACTCTTGTTTCTACTGTAAATGCGGTTTTGTTTTTGTGATAGCTAATTCACAGTTTTGTAGTTTTCAGCGCTGTATTGTTCAAAGAGTTTTATAACGTGGTGTTGAAGTTTGTTTTCTCGAAGAAATATAAAAGAAACTTCACGGCTTTGATCCAAAGGCACGGTAGATATCCAGATCTCTTAGAACACAGCAAGATACACAACATACTGTGTGTTATGTTGTGTATCTTGAGCCCATAGGCTCAAGATTTTAAGTAAATGTCTAAGTGGGGTAGACAGAGGGACGTGGAAATTTACATTTGGTACATACCCACATTTTGCAGTAGTTGGTACTCCATACGTGTAAGCCCATCGCCGATGTTATAATGTATTTTTTTAAGAGGGAAAATAATATGGGTCAAAGCAAAGTGAAAAATATTTTTTTTGTAACAGTGTCTTCATACACATACATACATAAATATTCTTATCTATATCTATTGAAATGTGCTAGTAATAGGTACATTAGCGGTTGTCTGCGTCTTAAATCCGAGTAACACTTTGCTTTTTACCATGTGTGATAAGTTGGTAGTGATAAAAATAACGTGAAAAAGCGAACGTTTTTTTATACCTCTAGCTGATGGAACAAGCAGATGGCACACCTGATACTAAGTGGTAACCATCACTTATAACAAAGCATTTCATCGTAAGTCACGCACGATAGGAACGTGCCCTAACGATGCATCGCCCTGCGTCCATCAACTTGAGGCATACGATGTTAAGCCTCATGTGCCTGTAATTTCACCGGCAACCACACTCTTCAAACCGAAACACAGCAATGCTGTTTGGCGGCAGGAAAGGCGTGGTACTTCCCCGGACGAGCCTTTGGAGCTCTGCTCTTAAAAGATTCTATCTATCTATTCTTAGTATAAAAATATATTATTTATAGTAAAATAAAATAGTTGAGCCATTTCTAAAGGGAAATAATTATTTCACACTTACACAGGGAACTCACAACCTTTCCAATTATTGCAAGCGTAGTATGATCGCTACGGGAATAATTTAATTGGACAAAACTTTACTGCACCGCATGCAATCTGAAATTGAACTTCAACTGAAAACTCTCTTAGAATTTGATTGGTATTTCCACCTGTTTCGTTGAAACACTAACTATTGAACTAAACTCACCCGTAAATAATTTATGTTTGTTTCCGGAATTGTTTCGAAACTTTGCATTGCTTACACTAAATTGAACGAATCTCTAACTGGGCACACTATGTATATAGTTAATTGTTACATATTTAAAAAATATATTATATTAAAGCGAAGTCCTCTAACACAAGTATTTCATACTTTTAAGAGGGCTCAACACTGTAAATTTATGATTAAGATTGGCTACAGAAATAAAATATTTTTCATTTTTCTTAAATAGCTCTACAACAAGTAGATCGTCCACCTGTTGGTCCAAGTGGTAACCATCACCTATAACAAAGTATTGCCTCGTAAATCAAGCACGATAGGAACGTGCCCTACGACTAACTGCCCTGCGTCCATCAATTTGAGGCATACAGATGTAAGGCCTCATGTGAAAAATACTTATTTTCCAAGCATGGATTGACAATTTACAAGAGGTAAAAGAATTTAGCTTCTTTTTATCCCCAGGCTCATTAGATATTAGCTTTTTTTTTCATACAACTAGCTGACGGAACAAGCAGATGGCCCACCTGATGTTAAGTGGTAACCATCACCTATAACAAAGCATCGCCTCGTAAGTCACGCACGATAGGAACGTGCCCTACGATGCACTGCCCTGCGTCCATCAACTTGAGGCATACAGATGTTAAGCCTCATGTGCCTATAATTACACCGGCAACCACACTCTTCAAACCGAAACACAGCGTTGCTGCTTGGCGGCAGAAAAAGCTACATTAGAGATCTGAGGGGATCTCTTAAACGAAGTACCAATAGAATAATAATAGACAGTGGATGCAACTAGCATCATAAGTAGGTACACATTATGTGTCACCTACCTAACTTATTTTTTACTTTATGTAAATTGTTAGGTTACCTATTTATTATTTAATTTGAACATTTATTTTAGATTGTAATAAATTTTGTAATGGATCTCGTGTCTGAAATAAAGATATATTATTATTATTATTATTATATTAATAACAATTGTTATAGACAGACGAAACCGCACAACATCAGGTGAGACAACTGATTGCTCTTGTCATAAAACAAAATTGTGATCAACCCCGCCCGTTCAATTTCAATTGGAAGAAAAATAAAGCTGCTACACCCGCTTTCATTTCCTAATTGGATTTCCCTTGTTATGTGACCAATTACGCTATAATTATACCTTTTAGGCTGCATTTACAATGTAATCAGGTTTGATTGACAGCCCACACAGCTCAGTTGGTTGTAGCCATGCCATATGCGCTGTAGGCCGTGGGTTCGATACCCACACAGAACAAACATTTGTTTGATGAACATTGATGTTTGTTCGCTTTCTGGGTGTTTATGCATAATATTAAATAATGTATTTACTAAAAAAAAGTATTATTATCAGCTATGTGGTTCCTATACAAGCTTTGCTTAGTTTGGGCTAGACAGTGCAATCTGGAACAACAAGGTATTTATTTATTTCTGAATGAATATGCTTGTAGCTAAATGCTTCTTGTTGCGTGTAATTAATAATAATAATATAATAATAATAATTTATTTAGCAAAAAAAAGCACATACATATAAGTACATACAATTTGATGCAGACATAAGGGATCGAGAAATAGCATGGCTTGTACATAATTAGAGATTCAAGACCCTACACTAAGTCCTTGCAGACTTGTGCTGTAGGTGTCCCTTCCAGATGACGTTATACAGAGAAAAACGACCATAGCTATAATAACAAAGAGGTTAAATTTGGGAGTTCTATGACGATTTAATTGCGCTACTGATTGTCTGGCGATGATTTTTATTCCAAAGTCCTTATAAAGTTTTATCAATGTAAAAGAGTTGTATAGTAGTTGTAAATACTTTATTTATTGCCGGCAAAAGATTGAAATTAAGAGAATGTTGTTATGGTCGCGTGGAACTGGCACCTAGAGTCACCTAGCTTTAAGACGTTTCAAAGTGATCCTTGTGATTTTATTGAATAAATACCTTTTGACTTTGACTTTGACTTTGACTATGACATGACAGTGACAGCCATGCGCGCTGTCGCTTGACGATGCGCTCCGAAATCAAGGGATGCGTTCGGAAACTAGCCCTCACTTATTTACCCAAAAAAACAAAATTCCCAATTAGGTACAATGCAAAAAGAAAAATCAACAATACGTATAACACAAAAAATAAATTTGAACTAATGGAAAAACAGACAGTGTTTTTGTGTGGTTATAAAAAAGAGTATGTTATAAAATAATAAAGCACATAAAAAAAACTCCCAGACACGGTAGATATCTCCTCAGATCGTTTAGTATCAAAAAACAACTTAAGATTCTTTAAGGATAACAGACGTCAGCGGTACACCATAATCTTACAGTGACAAAAAGAAATAACAGGTGGCGAAGAGGTGCCGGTATTCTATGTCACACGGTCCAAGCCGTCCCCAACCATTTATGTTACACAGAAATTATGTCAACATAATTTTGCATCCCCTTTTTCTAACTTTATTAGCTAAAATTGGTTTTGCGAAGGACTTTTTGAATGCGTTATTAGTCTAACTTCAGCAAAATTTGATTTAGGCCAAATTCAGTCAGTTACAACAAAATCAAGGCTAACAAATTATAGGTTACCAGTACAAATAGATTTCACTATACTTATTTGGAAAATAAATAAATTTAAATGTTGTTCCCAAGCACGGAAGAACTTTATTCAGATTACCTAGTGCTCACAGCTCCTAAACATAATATGCTTAGGTATAGTTTTTTTTAATACAACTTGTTGGAACAAGCAGATGGCCCACCTGATGTTTAGTGGTAACCATCACATATAACAAATCATTGCCTCGTTAGTCAAAAAACAAAATATTTTATTCATTAAACAAGTTTTAACAGATAAATGGGTTGGAATTGCTTCTTTTGAGTAATAAAACCTGTATTAGAAGAGTCCCCTCTTTTCTGTGGTTCAATGTAGTCTCGCACGATAGGAAAAATTTACATAAAAAGTTCAGCTATCTGGTTCTCCCATACGGCAAACTTCTATGCTTTTGAGAGGAGTTTTGAGTGAGAGGCTGCTAGTTTAGCCAGATCGCATAATTAACCTTATAGTGTTAATGCGGATACAGGAGTGCAATACAAGAATGCAGGTGGAGACCTACAGCATTTGAACATATATATTTGTTCTCTATATCTGTGTTATTATATATTTGATCGAGTGGGCGAAGCGAACGAAGATCTTAGTTTCAACTTGGGCGATTTGGCATTTTATGTATGTATGTATGTATGTTTGTCTGGCGATAACTTTAGAACCGTTGATCCGATCTGCATGAAATTTGATATGTCGATAGCTTGTACTTGAGAAATTTACTGTTAAGTATATGAGTAAAATCGAATGAAGGGTTTTTGAGATATGGGGTTTTTTGGAGGGCAAAAATAAAAAAAGTTACTTAAAAAAATCAAGTTACATGTCATATGAAAGGGCTTTGTTTGGACATTCCAAAACAATTTTTTACTTTTTTTTTTGGACGCTCGGTTTTTGAGATAAAACAAAAAAAGTTAAATTAAGATAACCAGCGATCCAAGAGCTCCCATCTCTAAGAGTTTCGTTGACATTAAGGTTTTTCTACTGGTCGGCCAGTTCCTTTGCTTTTTCTTATTATTTTTTCTATATAATTAAGGAGGTACTCATTTCTCATAAAATGGTGACGACGACCAGGTCTGATGATGGAGCCAAGGTCTGTTCAACGGAACTCTTCAATAAATAGGCCAATAGACTTGTTTACCATACCAAGTTAGTAGGCGGTAGTCAGAAAAAAGTCCAAAGATAATGTTTGGACTTGCCTCTGACTACTACCTACTCAAAGTTTTGATGCGTTCGTCGGGTCGCATCACGAGATCTCAGTTCGGGGCGAACTACTAGTATAAATATGTATTTACAAAAAAAGTATTATGTATTGTTAGCGACGCTCCTACCTACCTCCTAGGCGACTTGCCTAGGTGTACCTACGTTATTCATTATATTTTGTTAATTCGTTTTTTATTACTTCAGATTTATGGGTAGATTCACTCCTTTAAATTAAAAACTGTAAACTTAGGGTAGTTTAATCCAAGCTACATCCATGCACAGTGTGTGCCACGCAAACCCAAACTTTTTTCCGTTCTATACAACGTGTTGATGAAGTTATGTAGGGAAACAAAGAGCGTGTATTTAGACCAAGCACTGGAATACTTTGACGTGTGCAACGGTTGAATACATCGTTTTCGAAATTCCCATACAAAAGTAAAATTAATATTTTCTCAGAAATTTGCAACAGCCCTGTCTGTGTACGTGTCAAGGTCACACGCACGCGCGCTTCTATCTAGGAAAGAGAAAAACAACGATAACCTACGAGATAATTTGAAATACTTACCTTTCGGTAGGTAGGTAGGTACGCCGCCAATCCCCTGACACGATATTTTAACTGGTTCCTATGGATTTTGTCATTATTTACTGGCTATAATAACACTGGATAAAACTGGATTTTGGTAAGTTTGCGAGATTTCGCACGACACAGGCTTCAAACTTCACACTAAACCATTACCTCGTAGGCACTGCTCATACACACACTGACTGACGACGGCTTTTTACATAACAATCACCATTTTATCACGTTTGATGACATTTTCTCAACAAAACAATGTACAACAACGCATGTAAACACAAATAGGGTGACCATCTCAAAAGTGGCGGTTCTACCACACACCTGCCAAAAAAACTGTCAAAATCTACCAAGCTTGACGATAAAAATACCAAAAATATGACTTCATACCATCTCCTTCGTGGCTACGGAATAAATTAAATACCTACATTACATTCAGTTACTATCTTTTGATCGTTTGTAACGGTTTGCAGTCATCTAAAACGAGATAGAAGTTGTTTAGAAACCAAATCAATAAAGGTAAAAAAGAATAAGAAGTTTCCAGTTCGGTAAAAAATAAATAAATTATAAATATTATTTCATTAAAAATTCAAACTAATAGGATTTTTCTTGAAATATTTAAAATCTGCCAAATGGTAGAAATCTGCCACAAATGGTAACACTGATCGGCGGCCGTCGGCCGTCCTGATTGGATATGCGTTTTTGAATGCAACCAATGACAGACAGGTTAGTCAAAGATTAAATAGGACAGACTAGACACTTCCCAAAATTGCAGTTGAATAATTTTGTCGTGTCAATGAACCATGGTGGTAAAGTAACATGTTACAATTTAAAGAACTATGAATATCATAAACATTGGTTTACGACATCTAGTAATTAAACAAAAATAAATATTCTATTAAATATTGAGTACGTAGCCACGTAGGTACCTAGTTACTGAATAGGTATTAGTACCAAAGATCTCAGAGAATGTTTACCGTGACTAGGGATTACAGTCGCGAAAATATTTCTTTTACATACCAAGATCTTTAAAAACAGCAACATCATTATTAGGTAGGCACATTACTAGGTAATTGGTGGCAGTTCTGTTACCTATTTTATCTAAGGTTAACAACTAGAGGTCAAAGAACAGCTGTAAATAGGGCTGCCTCATGATGCGTTTAGATTCAATTTAGATAAAAGTTTAAGAGGCATTTCATGAATGAAAAACTTTGAAATTTTAAAAGTCGTAGAACAAAAGTTGTTCGTTATGACCGGTAGAATATCCTGCTTTCGGATCCCTACAATTCTTAATAAACACGTTGTATATACGAGTACACCATCCGCAACAGCAACAGTTTTGTATCAACAAGGATCATACAAAAGAGCGGTAGGAACCAAGCCGTAAGTTTGTTGCCTGTTCTTCTAGGTGCCAGTTCCACGCGACCAAAGGGTCGCCTGGAACTGGCACCTAGAGTCACCTAGCTTTGAGACGTTTCAAAGTGATTTTATTGAATAAATACATTTTGACTTTGACTTTGAAGTACTTATTATATCAGCGATTTGGTTCCCATTACAAGGGATAGTGCTGTGTGGAAACTCCTCCAGTATGTACGAGTATGTATGTATGTATTTATGTATTTGCATAGAAAGGTCAAACTTTGATTCAAAGTGACACACATTCCGCTGCGATATGGAAATGAATAAGAGAGCGTACAAAGTAATTGAATTTCCCAACGGTATCAATTTGATAAAACGTGTATCGTGTTTTAGGAGCTACGTAACTAACCGAACTTTATGTTGTTTTTGACGGTATGTTTTTAGTTGCACAATCCAGTTTCAATTTGGATTGTGCATCGTTAGTCGGGAGCTTGTTAGGACTACCCGCTAGACTTTTGAAATTGATTCATCACATCAGACATCCATTCATGGTTGACTTACCTACAGCCCGCACAAAGCGCTTTGCTTCTACTTTTATAATGCGAACAGCCAAAGAGTGGAATTCCTTACCGGCGTCCGTTTTTCCGAATGCCTATAATTTGGATGTTTTCAAGAGACGAGTGAATAGGTATCTTCTAGGTAAACGTGCTACACCGTAGACCGCATCATCACTTAACATCAGGTGAGATTGCGGTCAAACGTTTTACGTATAGGTTGTAAAAAAAAAAATTACTAGATGACCTGGTGTACTTCGTATCACCTATCCTAACGACATTAAAACTCTCCCTTCGCTTTTGGTAGAACAGTTTATATGGGAAAATTAAATTGCTGTTTTTACTATTTTCCTCGCCATTTTTCCATATTTTCTCACCGTTAAAACCTTCCCTGGACTACGACAAACATTTCAAAACCAAAATCTTAGCGAGACTAACGAACAGCAATTCATCTCTAATACTATAAGAATCAAAGTCCTGACTGACTGACTGACATATAGACAACGTACAGCCTAAACCGCTGGTCCAAGAGACTTAAAATTTGAGGAGTACATAGATAGGTCTTATGGCGTAGAGGTGTACTAAGAAAGGATTTTTGGAAATTCAACCCCTAAGGGTGTAAAAAGGGTTTAAAACGTTTGTATGAAAAATAGTATTCCTTGAACCTACAAACTTGAAACTCGGAGTAGATGTACTCCAAGGTTAAAAAAGATGTTTGGATGTTTGTGGCTCAATCACGGCTCACCACTTCAACGCGTGCGAAGCCGCGGGAAGCCACTAGTTTTTATATATATATTAGAGATTAGAGATATAGAGATTGTGAAAAGTTATATTAATTACAGTGAGTTGGGGTACAGAGTAACTTTGAAATTTTGCTTAGTGGTCTTTTGAACGCAAACGCTGGTAGTCCAGTGGTAGCTACCCCACCTTCTGATCCCAAGATCGTGGGCTCAAAACTGGTAAAAATGTATGTGCACAATGCCAGTACCCCCAAGCGGTGAAGGAAAACATCGAGAGAAAACCGGCATGCCGTAGAACCAAAAAAGTTCAACAAGAAGTATCAAGTGCTCGAAAAGAGCCTCTTCGAGGCGCAATTCAAATCCTTTCATCACATTATTTCTATTGGTGCTCGGCTAGACTCGAACCCAAGCCCTAACGATTAGAAAGCAGGATCACTTCCGGTAGCCACTGGTACTCTTTTGGGTCACTTTTGAAACGATGTTTTATCATTATTTACATTTTGATTTTGACTGTACGTATTCTCACTGTGACTGTACTGAAACAGGAATCAAATTCAGTATCATTGGAATTCCAATTATCCAAACTGAATTTCATAAATTAGTTTCAAACCCCTTTTTAATTGGCAGTGATGCTAACAGTTAAAATAGGTAATTTCGCTTATTAGCTTACAAACAGTCGGGTAAATGGGTAAATGACGTGGTTATGTGACGTCACGGTGCGATTGCAAATTCTATTACACTCTTACCGTTACTACAGTTAACTGATTTAATGAATTGTATAAGTACTAATAGTATATTAGGTGTTATAATAACACTTGCTATCTCTATATAATTTGAAGTAAAAGCTGAAATGGCGAGTGATTTGACAGCTGATTACGTTTTATCGAGCTTTCAAAAACCAGCCGTAAGTATTATATTTAAAATCTTTGCTTAGCGTTTTTTTTTTAATAGCTAGACGTTTGACTGCCATCTCACCTGATGGAAAGTGAAGATGCAGTCTAAGGTGGAGCACGCTTAGCTATAATCCACTTGTTCACTCTTGTCTTAAATATTCCTAGGTTATATCGTTCCGGAAATACCAACGACGGTAAAGTGTTCCACTCCTTGGCAGTTTGCACCAAGAAAGTGGAAGCAAAGCGCTTCGTGCGATAGTGAGGGCTATCAACCATGAAGGGATGGCACTTATCCGTGAGTCTAGTTGTCCGGAGGTAGAAGGGTGACGTGAGAATGAGATCGTGCAGTTCCTGCGCACACTCACCAAAATTTATTCGGTAGAACACCGATAGTTGTGTGTGAAAAGTTCACTATATTTATTTATTATAAAAAAAACGTCACAGATCACAACCACTGAAGACTTTTTGTACAACTTGCGAATGGAACAAACAGATGGCACACCTAATGGTAAGTGGTAACCATCACCAATTAGTGCCTCGTGAGTCACGCGATACGGACGTGCCTTACAATTCGCTGCCCTGCGTCTTTCAACTTGAGGCATACAGATGTTAAGCTTCATGTGCCTGTAATTACACCGGCAACCACACCCAGACCAGACCCAGACCAGACCAGGTTTCAAACCATAACACAGCAATGTTGCTTGGCGGCAGAAATAGGCACGGTGGTAGTAAATACTTCCCCGGACGAGCCCTTCACAAAGAGCTCTACTAATCTTAAAACTATAGTAATTTATAATTAAAAGCGAGATCAAGTAGCACCATGAGCACGGCATGATTTGCATTGACAAAGCGTAATTCAAATGCATAGCTAACAATGATGGAGTAATCTGAGTATTGTGACATAATGTCGTTTTGTAACACAGATTAGATTTTAGATTGTTGTGTAAATGATGCTCCAAATCTAGTAACCTGTTACAATCGAATTAGGTCTAAAGTGTATAATCTAAGGCGAGCTCTGTAGTGCATGCGGTGTTGGTTCGATTACTTACATTTCGAGTACATTTTCCATTCCACCTGTATCAATGCGTCAAGTGCTCTCTCTCTCTCTTGTCGTGTCACTAATTAGAAAAGATTTTAAATGCGCCTCAAGAGACTCCTTTCAAACACTTGGTATAAAACTTTTTAGGTTCTACGACATGCCGGTTTCCTCACGATGTTTTCCTTCGTGGTTTGTGAGTACAGGCATTGTGCACATAAATTTTTGAACACTAAAACTCACACGAACGCTTTCGAACCCATGACCTTAGGATCGGAAGGCGATCAATAGGATAGGATGCGTCAAGTTCTATCAGCTGCTTATAAAGACGCACTGGTAGTTACAAAACCACTACATAGGATATTCTAATCACGCACAAATTTGACGTAACTCTTAAACGTATTGTATCCCTAACCACAACATAATAAGGTCGAAAAACGCCACAAATATCTAAATTCTTTCGTGATTTGGCCTCTGACGTTCGTACATTGGAGCGCATCATAACCATAATAGCACTTCGATGCGTGCAATGAAATAAATAATAATTTTTGTCAAAATTAAGTTCAAAACAACATGTTTCAACAAAAAAAGTTTGTAATCTACGTTTCCTATAAAAAAATAACAAAACTGTATAACCTAATCAAAAGTAATTTTTTTGTCACAGTAAAATATATCTTGATATTCCGGTTTCAAAAGATTCCAGAAAACTAGCTAGAAACATGAAAAACAAAGAATTGATCGCACTCTGGCTAGGTTTCGCTCAATATATTTTTCACTCACTTTCAAACCGGCCACGAGAACCGCATCGATTTCTCGTCATTTAATCTTACTAACGCACCGAAAACCCGTAAATAAGCCGGAGGTCGCATAAAATATTTACAAGAACATAATATCGGCAATATTCCGCACATACCGTATTCGGCACGCGTATCTTGAATACGCTTGAGAAACGGGTTCGAGTCGATACCAGGAACCATTTAGCTAATAGACAAAAACATTTGAACTCTGGATAAAAATCTTTGAATTTTTTAAAGTTTAATGAGAGATTAAAAACGCTTGCACATAAAAAAAATATGTTCGGAGCTTTAGTGAAAAGATTCTTGTAAAACTGTATCGAAATAGAAATAGCTTCATAAGTTTGATCCCCAGGCACGGTAAATATCCTATCAGATATCTTAGAAGCAAGTATCATCTGAAGATTCTATTGAGGATGTCTAAGGGTGGTACCGTAGGTAATGTTACGTTCAAATATTACATTTGGCATACAGGTAGGTAAGTAGGTAGTTATTATTCTAATACTCCGAATTCAATTTTAACACGAATCCAGTAGTGTTTGATAAGTTTTTTTATACAAGCTGATAGAATAAGCAGATGGCCTACCTGATGTTAAGTGGTAACCATCACCCATAACAAAGTATTGACTCGCAAGACACGCACGATAGGAACGTGCCCTACCATGAACTGCCCTGCATCCATCAACTTGAAGCATACAGATGTTAAGCCTCATGTACCTGTAATTTCACCGGCAACCACACTCTTCAAACCGAAACACAGCAACGCTGTTTGGTGGCAGAAAAAGGCGTGGTGTTAGTACTTCCCCGGATGAGCCCTTCACAAAGAGCTCTACTACTCTTAAAAGTACCTCGTTTCCGGTGTTTTTTCGGGATAGATAGTAGACCTTACATGCAAACTGCATTTGTTTCTATTTGTACGAACTATAGTTGTTATTACTTTCAATCGATCATAATTCCGATCGATTCAGTGGTTAGGGCACACATCCATATATCTTAGCTTTCCATATATATTAGTAGGAAATAATATAGAATATTAATAAGATACAATTTTAAGTCCAGTGTCCTTATGCGCTTAGGTACGATTCCGATACTCACAGAATAAAGTGCTACGTCCATTGAAGTATCAATTTTCTAATGCGTGTTTATGTCATCTTTTATTTCTTCATATGGAGGTTTTAAGAAGTCTATTGATCCGACCACGTATGTTACGATTCTGACATTGAATAAAAAGAGAAATAGCTTCACCATCCCCAGTCATCAAATATGCCACTTAGATCACTTAGTGATCATCATCAGCCCGGTAGCGGTTCAATAGTAGATCTACTACAGTATCGTAGGCCTCCCTATACATTTCCAGACTGAACGGTTCTGAGCCCTCTCCATCAATCTCAAAGTGTATTCTGAAAAATAACATGGACCACTTTGAACACATCCACTAGATTCCCACGATCCTCACAATGTCGCCGATCCACCGGGTAGAAAGGCGATCTTTGGTACCTCAGAGGTACATCAGAAGTACATCTAAATATGACATTTGGTACATACCGACATTTTGCTGTAGTAGGTATTCCATACGTGACAGGTTGAAAGCCCATCGCCGTTGCTAGAATAAAGTGAAAATAAAAAAAATATAACTCATCTAAAATATTTATATAAATATGAATTCAATAAATACTATACAAGAGTTTGAAGAGTGTGGTTGCCGGTATAATTACAGGCACATGAGGCTTAACATTTGTATGCCTCAAGTTGATGGACGCAGGGCAGTGCATCGTAGGACACGTTCCTATCGTGCGTGATTTACGAGGCAATTCTTTGTTATAGGTGATGGTTACCACTTAACATCTGCTTGTTCCATCAGCTAATTGTATAAAAAATATAAAAATAAAAATCCAACATCGAATATTATAAGTTATAAACTCATTATTGTGTTTCAAAATATACAAACTAGTAAGTAGTTCGCTTCAAACTGAGATCTCGCTTCATCTGCGATCTTAGTTATGCAATTCTAACTGAACTTAAGTCATAGAAACTCTTATAATC
This sequence comes from Chloroclysta siterata, assembly GCA_932294275.1. Lineage (NCBI taxonomy): Eukaryota > Metazoa > Arthropoda > Insecta > Lepidoptera > Geometridae > Chloroclysta > Chloroclysta siterata. Next base: position 10,674,046 of record OW028595.1, read on the forward strand.
ACAATATATAATTATATTATATATATTATAATCACAATTAGTCAAATTAGTTTTTACAAAATTGAAAACCAATTTGATTCCTATCCTATCCATTATTTTAATTCTTCCATAAACACCTACAAACATACAAACATGCGTACATACAAAGCTATTTGACAATCTCATACAAACATGCGTTAATCCATAGCTGATTAATCTCAAGTTGTTTGAACAATCGTGGCTCACTTTGCTCGCTCGGTAAATACAATAGAACCCCTCAAGAGTAACATAAAACACAGCATATTTGGAATTGGAGTGGTATGACGTCACTCTATTGGCATCTTCAAGTTTTTCCATTGTGTCAACTACATTATGTAATGTAATTCCATTCCTACTGTGTGACGTCATTGTAAGGCGCATGGTACACGGCGTCGTTATCCTTACGGTGATGAATGTTGCGGGAAGACTCGATTTAGAACCCATCGTCGTTTCTTTTAAAAGGAATCTGTGATCGAAAAGATTGAGAGTCAGTCGATTTGCGAAAAGAATTTGTCACAAACAAAAAATTTAAAAACTCCACGAGAGATAATAATTGGAGTAAAATAATTATTATTTTTTCAAAGTACTATTCAAAGTAGATGCTTAAGAATAGAAGTTCTTGAAAAACGACTATGACTAAAAGAAAAACGTTCAGTTTCCTAATAGTCACTTCTGGCTCCACTACCTTAAATAGCCGATAAAACTTTTGTCATTTCTTTTCGATGAGTTGAAGGTGATAGCTGCTATAAAATGAGAGGGATTATGAAATAGGCCTTAAGTGTAGATGTTTAAGGCGAAAGATCGATGAAGATACCTTTACGGTAACTTTCGAGTCAAAGCTTTGTAATAGGTGATGGTTACCACTTAACATCAGGTGGGCCATCTGATTGTTCCATTAGCTAGTTGCATAAAAAAAAAAGTACGCGACAACGCAGCAACCACGACACCCATGTCATCATCATCTGTAGTATTCATTTTGTAGAGAAAAAAAATCTTCTCTGCGATTGCATACTTAACTCAAAAGTGCAAAATTTTAAGTTGGCAGGGTAATAGTTGTGAGGTACGATATATCTGCATTTTCGTGTATTAGCCGCCTACGTGTTCAATAGCAGCCTTCACACACGACAAACGGACCTGAAGATGGATCGTCAGGTTTGACAAATGACGGAGCGCGACGAATTGCCGCGCTACGTGTTGAGCCTAATGTATTTTGGATACCCGATGCTGGGTGGTTGTTTTCACGAACGAGGGTTCGATTGACTTTTTGAGACATGACGTGGTTGTTCTATTACCCCGTTTACACTCAGCTTATGTCCGTGGAAATGTGCAGAGACATGGGAAGGGACTTGGGCAATGCGAGAATGTAAACAGGACACTTCCATGTCCACTGGCGTTGCCGCTCGCGTTGCCCGTGTTGCGTGAACACACATTGCCGACGACGCTGCCGCAGACATATGGACGGCAACATTTCCGTCCAAACGAATGGCAACGCGAATGTGTGGCTCGTCTGGGTACTACCACCATGCTTTTTATGCCGCCAAGCAGCATTGAAATTACAGGCACATGAAGCTTTGCATCTGTTTGCCTCAAGTTGATGGATGCTGGGCAGTGCATCGGAGGGCACATTCATATAGTGCGTGCCTTGTGAGGAATCGCTTTGTTTTATGTGATGGTTATCACTTCATATCAGGTGGGTCTGCTTGTGCTATCAATAAGTAATATAAAAAAATCAGGGCGTGAAACTCAGAATACACTACTGCACGCTATAGAACTACTTATTTTTAAAATTGTCACAATTTTATTTAAACTTTCATTCCAAAGCTAACAGACGTGAATTAACGGTCCAATATGGCAACATTAGAATCAGAGTAACATTAAGGTTACAGTTATTACCTCATAAATTACCTGCGTGCTTAGCTATGGCACAGTGAGTTAAGAAACAGTTCGTTCATTTTTTTAAGCAATAAGGTATAGAAAAACCTAAGGAGGTGACAACTGCTTGAGTCTAACACCCGTTAAAAAACTTCTCGCTTGCGTTTGAAGATCAAAATTACTGAAGGTCGTAATGAAAAATCGCAAACAGTTTTGGAAAATAGCATTACAACAGTTTAGTAAATGTAAAAAATAAAGAATGTTTGCGCTAAGGACGCGTAGGCAAGCGATGGAGCCTTCGGTGTCAGCGTTGGCGCAACAATCTTATTACTTCTTTGTGCTGAAGTATACTTACATGCCGTTCTGTTAAATAAAACGGTATTATTGAACTTATATTATTCAAACAAGTTTTCTGACATAAAAGTTTGATTAAGTACGAAAACTATGTAAGCATAATAAACATTAGCAATAGTTTGAGTCTGTAGACGCAGCAACAACTTATCGCTCGCACAATTCAAGATTTTTAAAAATACTCAATATCTGTATGTCGTTGTGAAAATTGCGCAAAAGAAAATTTCGGAGAATAACGTTGCAAAGGTTCTGCAATAGGTAATATAATTTTGATGCACACTAGTTTTCCTCGCAAAACTTAAAAAAAAAATAAGTTTTTTTTTTTCATAAGTGACTTAACCAACCTATCTAATAAGCTGGGTTGCTTTGCTCTGTCGTAGAGCAAAGGGAAGGATTAAGGTGGGCGGGGCAGATAGATTTATAGATTGCGCAAGCTTAGATTTTAGGTATTATTGAACTAACATTACCCTTTATGTCTTTAAAATGGTGAAGGAAAACATCGTGAGGAAACCAGTTAGTATTCTAACATTGGATAAGGCTTAGCCTTACGGAGTACTATCTACTGTAAATTGTGGACATGTGCTTATTGTTTGGACGTGCCTCTGATTACCTGCTTAGATATCGAAATCTTTAATAGTACTTTTAGATAGAAATAGATCTAAGGAATATCTACCGAGCCTAGGAATTACGTTTTTTTCCTTTAATATTTTAAAACAGTTGAAAGTTTAAAAGCGTGAATCAATATCCTTAGATATGTATAAACTATTATGTAATGATATTAGTTAGATCCTTGTAGAGTCGGATAAAAACTACTTAAAATAAATTAAAAGCTTTGCAAACCAAAAAAAATTTTTTTTTAGTATTTCATCTTTCATTCCATAATCAAAACGTCAAAATCATAGCATGCAATCTTTTAAACACAATTGAAAACTGTCATAAAAAATGTAATGGAATAAATCTAATCATTTAAGCTCAAAGTCTTATCTGACTGACAACAGCCCACTGCTGCACTTGGGTCGTACCATGAAATCTTGCGATTCAGTTCTCAGAATTACTGTCATTTGACAAAAATAACTTTTAAGGTGTTGTGATACGGTCCATTTATGTTTATTGTTTTGACAATTCAGATAATTCAATGGTAATAGATTCCATGGTACACACGGATAATCAAGCCACATAAAGCCAAAGAAAAATGAAGCTTACTATTACTACTCGGATATTTTAAGAGTAGTATAGCTCTTTGTGAAGGCCTCGTCCGGGGAAGTACTACTACCATGCCTTTTTCTGCCGCCAAACAGCGTTGCTGTGTTTCGGTTTGAAGAGTGTGGTTGCCGGTGTGATCACAGGCCCATGAGGTTTAACATCTGTTTGCCTCAAGTTGATGGACGCAGGGCAGTGCATCGTAGGGCACGTTCCTACCGTGCGTGACTTACGAGGCTTTGCTTTGTTAGGTGATGGTTAACTTAACATCAGGTGTGTCATCTGCTTGTTCCAGCAGCTAGATGTATAAAAAAACGGACTTTCTCGGAAAATGAATTACAAGTCTACGAGACGAAACACGAAAGCACTTTCAAAACTGTGTACCCGTTGTGCGGCGACTGTACTGTCGTTTGAATTTAAAATAAACAAATTATTCACGTCACCTAATAATATTTTTAGTGCTCTACCCGTCGTATAACTTTTCAACTGTAATAATTTTCAGGTTTCAGAGAAATACCATTGCATTGGTGCAAACCTAAAAATGTTATTATATTTTATGAACCTACGTAAAGTAGATCATGCAAATATTATCCCGACGCAAAGATGAAACCCGCAAGCTTATTACGTTAAAGCAGTAGCAACAGCAACAGCAACAGCAGTGCAATGGCATCATGAGTACTCGGTAGCTTAATCTAAAAAAAACGTTTATTACTTGATACTTGAACGGTTTTCAACTATCACACGATTTCGCTTAGATTGTTGTTGCAATGCGTTTTTGATGTCAATGCGAGCGATAGTAGCAAAATGGTGGCACATAAAAAAACATTTTCCAAGCAAATGGCAAAAAAATATAATTGTGACTATGGAAATGCATGCTATACTAAAATAAATAAATGCATCTATGACTAAGTAAAATGCATTTTAGAAAAAAATATGTGTGCAATGCCACTGCTCATGAACGGTGATGGAAAACATCGTGAGGAAACCAATTAGCATTCTTTTTCTTTCTTCTCTCAATTTATGGCTCCTGTCCGTCATTCGACAGACAATCTTGCCAGTGTCAAGTGATTTGTATTGAATACTTTTTAGTCAAGTCAGTCCATAGTCAAGTCGGCCGTCATTTGATTTGAAGAAAATGGTGGCGGTTTTCTTCAAAACATTGGAAACATTTTCGGTCAAATCAGGATATCACATATTACACTTTCATTCCAAATGTTTATATTTTGTGCTAAGACCTCAAGTAATGTTGGTTAAAATACCACCGAAATTACACAACACAGCTCAAAATAACACTAGAAAAACAAATAAAATGAAAAAGCTATGTTGCTTCCCAAAATGTCAGAAAATGAATCCCCAATTAGCATTCTAACAGTGGCAATGGGCTTGCAACCTGTCACGTATGGAATACAAACTACTGCAAAATGTGGGTATGTGCCAAATGTTATGTTTGGACGCACCTTTGACTACCCCCCTTAGACGTCTTCAAAGAATCTGGAGTTAGTACTTAGTACTAAGATATCTTAGGGGATATCTACCGTGCCTGGGGATCGAAGTCGTGAAGCAGTTTCAGTTTTTTCTAAATAATAGGACATAATAAGCAATCCAGGCAACCATGACTGAGCTAATACAAAAATCATCCACACGTAATTCCCCCGCCAAGTAATCAGGCGATCTGATCGCGTGCTCGCGTGCCTGATTACGTTGCGTGCACTGTATTCACTTCAACTCTGCCTTTCTTGAGTGCTTCATAAAGATTCGGTTTATTAAAAGCTGTGACCGTCATGACGGACGTAGTTATTGCGAGAGATGTCAAATAATAGATGAGAATGCTGTATTGTACATCAATTAAAAATAAAACATTTCCACAATATAGTTATAAGAGTAGTAGAGCTCTTTGTGAAGGGCTCGTCCGGGAAGTACTACCACCACGCCTTTTTCTGCTGCTAAGCAGCAACGCTGTGTTTCGGTCTGAAGAGTGTGGTTACTGGTGTTATTACAGGCACATGAGGCTTAACATCTGTATGCCTCAAGTTGATTGACGCCGGGCAGTGCATCGTAGGGCACGTTTCTATCGTGCGTGACTTACGAGGCAATGCTGTTACCACTTAATATCAGGTTGGCCATATGCTTGTTGCATAAAAAAATCTGCCATCATTTAGTTGTATAAAAAAAAGTTACCTAGTACATGCCAGTTAGTATATTGTTTGGCCGCACCTCTGACTACCCCCCTAAAACGTCCTCAAAGAATCTGGAGTTAGTACTTGGTACTAAGACATCTGAGGGAATACCTACCGTGCCTGAGGATCTAAGTCGTGAAGCCGTTTCAGTTTTCTTTTTTTCCACATTATAAATAAAAAAAATTGCTACACGACGACTTTGAAGATGTCTAAGGGGGTTTGTCAGAGGTACGTCCAAATTAGATTTGGCAGATACGTTTTGCCTAAGTAAAGATTCCATACGTGAACGATCGTCTATCGCCGCTGCCATCTTCTTTTTGGTAGGCTAGGTATAGGCCTTCTATATGGCACGCGTTTTTGGGGCCGATTTGGGATTATTTTATTTATAAGGGATAAGTTTATGTAATCAAGAACATTTTTCAACAATTTCATCATTTTAAACAAAAGATTACTCATCATCTTCCTGCCCTTGTCCCACTCTATGCGGGGTCGGCACAACAGGTTTTTTCTCTCAACTTTCCTCTATCATCCGTCATCTCATTAGTCATTCCTTTCTTTCCCATGTCATCTTTCACACAATCCATCCATCTTCCATTAAAAAATAAAATAACTTGGCATTTCAAAAAGTTTAAGTAACTTTCAACGTCAAATTACAACCGTCATCAGACGGCCAACGCTTTGTAAGATACCGTAACTTAAGAAAGGGCACGGAACCTTAGAGTTAGAGAAATGTTGACTACCTCTGGGAATTATGATCGATTATAGACCGGAAGTAGCTAGGACAACCCCCACCCGATGGACCGATGAGTTTTTAGAATTAGATAGACATTTATTTACTTATGTACCTACTCACACAAGTAGAATAGAATTAGAGTAGAATTAGAAGTTGAACTATAATTTTTTATTTTAGTCAAATAAAAATTTAAAAAAAATATTCTATTATTTTTTATTTGACAAAAAAACACGGGTACAGTATGACAAAACAAGAAATAAAACCGGCCAAGTGCAAGTCGGACTCGTGCACGAACGATTCCGTACCATTATCTATAAAAACGGCAAAAAATCACGTCTGTTGTATGGGAGCCCCCTTGAACATTTATGCTATTCTGTTTTTTAGTATTTGTATTTATAACGGCAACAGAAATACATTATTTGTGAAAATGACAACTGTCTAACTATAAAGCTGGGTACTCACTTAGCAATGTAGCACGTAACGTATCAGATACGGTATCAACCTGCAAGTGGGTACGGCTCGTCCACGGTCCTCCGCGTATCTAGCTACGAGCTGCCTGATCCGCAGTGCTCGCAACGACGTCACGCCGACAACATGTCTCAAATGGTGGCTAGTGCTGCGTTCATATTCATGTATAATATTTTAGATAATTATAAAAGCCCACGTCGATTTTGGCAAAGTGAAATTTTCAAAGATATAAATCGTTCTAACAATTTAATAATGGATATGAAGTCTCAAGAGATTAGTGGACATTTCAAGAATTTCACTCGTATGTCGAGTACAGATTTTGAGTATCGTACGTACTCACTACACAAGCGGTCGTGACGCCGTCCACGAGCACACTGCGAGCCGCCTTTGTGTTCGCAGTGAAACCGCCACTCGGCGGGTCACTGCAAGCTAACAGCGCTCCACGCGCGAGCGGCTCGCAGCGGGCTCATGCCTACGTACTCACTTGATACCGTATCTGATACGTTACGTGCTACACTGCTAAGTGAGTACCCAGCTTTACGGTTCATGATATACAGCCTGGTGACTTAAAAAAATTGAAATACTTACCCATATTTCGCGGTGATTGGTATATTTATAACAACTGTTATACCCACGGTGTGTCCTCAAAACTCTTGGCATCAAGTAATAATATTTAATTATAATAATGTTCCAATTATTATTATTTTCAATAAAATTAAATATCAAGAACCCATAATAATGCCAGTGCAAGTGCTCAGTAAACGGTGTCATCATTTAGTATTATAGTAGCGGCGATGGGCTTGCAACCTGTCACGTAAAGAATACCAATTGCAGCAAAATTTGGGTATTTGCCAATTATAATTTTTTTGACGTACCTCTGACTACTCCCCTTAGACTTAAATAATCTAATCGTACTTGGTACTAAGAGATCTGAGAGGATGTCTACCGTGCCTGGGGATCAAAACCACAAAGCAATTTTAGTTTTATTCCAATTAATTAAGATATGAAATGAAAATCGAGTCAAAGTCGAACTCACTGGTAATTAAGAAGCTGCAGAAACTTGAGGTAAAGGTACGATGAGAAGACCAGGTGCACCGGACATAAACAGAGGAGATATCACTGACCGTTGAGGTGGGAGGTACTGGCTATGGACATGCTTGTCGGTGCTGCTGATATTAAATATAAATAATTATTAATGGACTGTCCAAACAGCTCCAAACTAAGCCAGAGCTTGTAATATGGGAACCAGATAGCTGATATAATACATATATACGTTTTTGTAAATTCATACTTATTATTATATAACACCCAGACAGAGAACAAACATAAATGTTCATCACACAAATGTTTGTTCTCGGTGGGGATCGAACCCACGGAATACGGCGCAGAAGGCAGAGCTGCTACCAACTGAGCTGTGAAGGCACATGAGGCTTAAAATCGTTCCATCGTTTTTCCATCGAGGTTTGTTTTTGTGGGTATGTGCCAAATGTAATGTTTGGACGTACCTCTGACTACGCCTCTTAGATGTCCTTAAAGTTTTTTTTATACGGTTTGCTGATGGAACAAGCTGATGGCTCATCTGATGTTAAATGGTAACCATCACCTGTATGACAAAGCATTGCCTCTCAAGTCACGCACGATATGAACGTGCCCTAAGATGCACTGCCCTGTGTCCATCAACTTGAGGCATAAGGATGTTAAGCTTTAGTCTTCAAACCGAAACACAGCAACACATAAATAGGCAAGGTGGTGGATGGCATTGAATCGTAGAACAAGTTCTTATAGTGTGTGCAAGCGAGGCAATGCTTTATTAAAAATGTGACCACTGAACATTAGGTAGGGATATGCTTGATCGATTTTCTTATCGTGTCACTAATGACCTAATAAAGGCCGTTTGGATTTTGACTGATTTTGAAAACTGGGAGGAAGATATCCTCCCAATTTTCAAAACTAAAAATCAAAAAAGCCGTAGGTATTTGAAATCTAGAAGCCTTTAAAATTTCACGTTTCTTAGTTTTACTCGTATTTATTTCTAAGTTCTACAATAGCGCCAAAATTCAACTCGCTTTTATTGCTAAAGGACCGACTACGAATTCTCAAACTCTTAAAAGAGTCACCACAGAGTAAAGAATAGTACTAACTAAAAACGAACGAACGAAGTAGCCAGAACAGGGAACAGCTAACAATGAAACCTGTAAAAGGCTATATTCCATTCCAATCATATCCACAATACCCTAGCGGGTCGAGGACGTCTCCACAGAACTATTCAAATCACGACCATGCAGCTATTAATATCGGAACTCAGTTCGAACAAGTAGTAAACTGCGAAATGAAATATTCTAGAACTTAGAGATGCGATCAGATGGAACTCATATCGAAATAAGGCATGCATTAGGGCAGGGATGGCAAACCAATGGCACGCGTGCCAATGATGGCACGCGACACAATATTTTGGGCACGCCACGGATCAAAATGGTGTTCTATGGGCCAGCGCAAATTTCGAAATAGTTTTTAGAACTGACTAACTAATACTGTAATATGAAAGTTTTTATTCTGTTTACGCTAATGTCCAAATTAGCGTAATGAAATAATAAACAAAAGTTATTAAGTAATAAGTCCCGCGCACTTAGGCATCCTATTATAGATTCTTATCTAGTTCCCATAGTACAAGTTTTGCTTAGTTTGGGGCTAGAGATTGCTGTGTTATGCCAATATCTAATAAATATACACCACTATTTTGTATTAACCAGAAAAAATTTAAGGATAGTTGCAGCAGAGGCTACTAATGCTATTGGCACTGTCAAAACTTTTTAATATTTAACTTTCACCAAGCTATCGAGGTTTGTTTTCAAGCAAAATCCTGCACAATTTTATGGACACCCTACAAGAAAATACTACGGAATACTACTGCTAGTAAACATCGTAAACACTCCATTCATTATGACTCCTTCCATCTACCGTCTCGGCGTAGGTATAGTACCTACCTACGTCACATCATCTTGTCGCACTCATCGTATTCCTTCTCTCTCGCTCACTAGATAAATCATTCAATGGGTAGGTAGATAGGTAAGTATCATAAAAAAGGCATTATTTTAGGGATTTTTTTAATACTTTTATTTGTAATTAATTGCCATTTTTCCTTCATAATTTTACGGGCTCAGGATGTCAAGCTATTTACAACAATTAAAGTTATTTACAGTATGTACTTACAACTACGCAGTAGTCTTTGCACTATCAAAAGGGTCTAATGCATTGTTAGGCTCACTCACATACACTAGTCTTTTTATTTCGCTCCACAAAAAGATTGGGGGTGTCAGATCGGGCGAGCACGGAGGCCAGGCAAACTGGGCCACCGCGACCAATCCATCGGGTGCCAAACTCTTGAGATAGGTACTCTCGCACTGCGCGATGATAGTGCGGTGGCGCGCCGTCCTGCTGAAACCATAGCTCCCGCCAGGTTGTTAACGGAATATCCTCCAGCCTGGCGATGGCTAGTAGCTCCTGGTTCTTCCTGTAGTGTATCTCAACTGAGCGCACAATCTTCCAAGCGCAAGACTGGCTTGTGCTAAAGCGACATGCCGCGTCACGCGTGCTCCTCCGAGGATCTTCTTCAAAATCATTTAGGAGGTCATCGTAGAAGTTTCGGGAGTATGCAGGCCCTCCTCGTCCTTGCGGCACGTAAACAGAGCCATGGTCTAATATGCGTTGGTATAATATGCTGGACATCGTGGAGTAATTTGGTTGCCGATTGTTTGGGTACCATTCGCGGTACATCCGTAGGTAATCACTCACATTTCCCCAGACTAAAAATACGTAAGTACGTAACATGTATGCGTATTCTCTGGTAGTGTACTGACAAGCTATCGTGAACGTAAAAACCACAATAAATTAAGTACTCTAAATTAGATGCAGGTGCGAGCGCAGCGGTCAGTGACACCCGTAAAATAAAAATTGTCCGCGGGTATGTGTTTAGTTCGACACGAGTTTGCCGGCCATAGATGAAATAATAGTTAGTATTGCGCGAGCGGCGCGTTTTGTTTCGTTTTGAACGAGACAAAAATTTATGAATGGATGAGAATGAGACTCGGGGTATAAGACTCTGTAGTAGGTACGTACGGATAATGGGTAACTAGTTATCATCTTTTTCTTGGGATATTCTTTTTAATAAATTTTTTTGAGTTTTAACTACATAAACGTGATCAGTAACTGACACTGAGTATACGGTTTTTTTTTTTTTGGTAATTACAAAATAGTGGTGTATATTTTAATCATTATCTCGTCGATTTTCAATGTAAATAATCGAAATAATTATACATTTCAATGCTTAAAACTATTCGTAGTGCTGCGGGGTATGCCATTCACAAACACGCCTTACACAAATAAATAGCATGGACATTAATTTGATAAATTAATATTACAGTACAATAAACACAAAATATTTATTCACTTATCCGAAAACAATTATGCAATATAATGTTTTTTTTAAGTTTTTAAACATGTGTCAAGTGCTTGAAATGAGCCTCTTTGAGGCGCACTTAGAATCCTTTCACCACACTGTTTCGAATGAAACTAGTGACACGACAAGAAGCAGAAACTAAGCAAGAAGTATAAAAAAACCCAAGGAGCTCTTAACTGTCCCAAGATAATATATATTAATAATAATTTCTTTAATCAGGACTAAAACATGAAAAAATATGCACTTAGCATAGACAATACATTCGACTTGCGGCAGGTTTCTAAAAGCCCGATCAAATCTAATCGGCTGTCAAGTCCCTTGCTATCTCTATCTAATTCGATCTCATAGCTGAACTGGCGATTGACTTGACATCCGATTAGTTTTGATCGATCTTTCAGAAACCGGCCGTTAGTCCTACAATCGGTGGTCTTATCACGCACAGCGATTTCTTCCGATAATAAAGTTGCAACAACTAACCGGCCTCACCAGCCAACCCTTCAAGCAAACACACAAAACAAAACGTAAGCTAATTTAATATTTGCCCAACTTAACTCCACGAGTCTGTCAATAGGGTATTCATGTTGTAACAATGGACAAGAGAGTACACAAGTGTCCCGGTTTCCGAATAAACATCGATCCTACACAGTATTTGTCTTTGGATTGCTGCAAACAAGGATATCAGACGGGCGTCTTTCACGCTGGGCTGGATGGAGTGGTCGGTTACTTTGACTTGATGTACCAAGTTTGTTATAGACAGCGATAATAATAGATAGATACATAAATACTGCATTGTACACAAAGGAAAACACAGAGTCAAAACTTGAGGTACTTAGGGCGACCTTAACGCTAAGGGAGATCTCTTCCAGAAAATTTTTGATCTCTCTCTCTTGTCGTGTCACTAGTTTTTTTCGAAACAGTGGGGTGAAAGGATTTTAAGTGCACCTTTAGAGGCTCCTTTCGAGCACTTGAAACATGTTTGAGTATATGTTGAGAGTACTGGCATTGTGCACATACATTTTTTAACAGAAAAACTCATTGGTGCACGACCGGTTTCAAACCCACGACCTAAGGATCGGAAGGCGGGGATAATCTTTGATAATAATAATAGATCGATAGATATTTTATTGTCCGCAAAGGAAAACACATACAGAGACAAAACTTGAGGTACTTAGGGCGGTCTTATCGCGAAGAGCGATCTCTTTCAGACAACTTTTGATAGGAATAGGAAGACGGTGACGGAAAACATCGTGAGGAAATCAGTTAGTATTCCAGCAGCGGCGATGCGCTTGCAACCTGTCACAACTGGAAAATGTGGGTGTGTACTAAATGTGAAAGTATTGTACCCAAAGGAAAACACATACAGAGGCAAAAATTGAGGTACTTAGGGCGACCTTATCGCTAAGAGCGATCTCTTCTAGACAACCTTTGATAGGAATAGGAAGACGGTGACGGAAATCATCGTGAGGAAATCAGTTAGTATTCCAGCAGCGGCGATGCGGCGCTTGCAACCTGTCACAACTGGAAAATGTGGGTATGTGCCAAATGTGTGGCCGCACCTCTGACAATCCCCATTTAGACATCCTCATGAAATTTTAAGTTGGAACTTGATATCTTGCTAGCAATATGAAGATCGCTTTCTCATTTCATGAAGAATTAATTTCATTTCATTTCAAATTGAAAATGATCTAGGAGATGGGGTATCTACCGTGCCTGGGGATCAAAGTCGTGAAGCTTAATAATCGGGTAAAGCCATAATACAGTTCGTTCATATTACCTCCCCGTTTCCGGTAATTTCTTTGGGATAATAAGAATTATAATAAGAGAAATAATACGAGATATTAAATCCAGGATACGAACTATAAAAAATCCATACATCCAGATATCGTAACTTTTGTATTTATATTAAGTAGGATAGTAGGATAAAGAGATTCTTTATATAATAAAAAAAGCAATTGAGGTTCGTTTATCTCGATAAAACTCGAGAACTTATTTAGCTGATTTTAGTTTTGAAATGTTTGTCGTAGCTCAGGAAAGGTTTAAACAGTGAGAAAATATGGAAAAATTGCGACAAAGATAGTAAAAATGTATAAACTGTTCTCAGCGAAGGGAGAGTTTTAATGTCGTTAGGATATGTGATACTTACGAAGTACACCGGGTCATCTAGTAGTAAATATAATTGGAGTTTGTTAGGGCATACACTTTTTATTTTATCCGGTAATTTTCAAGCACATAAACTTACGTTCCACAAAGTAAGATAAAAATCAGAAAAAGTCAGTAAAATTTCTTCCACTAAGGTCTCGTCTACAAAGCTCAAGTGGCGAACCTCAGTACACAGGCACTCGACGTTTGAGTCACTCAATCTACTCAACAATCAGTTCCGTGGCCAAATACTTTGTTGTACACCCTTTGTGACTCCAAAATAAACAGGTAACGTAGACTCGTGACTCGAAGCCACTCGGACAATGTTGGGAAAATGATTTATACAGGAGAATATTGTTATATTTAAACAGTTGAATGAATAAAAAGCTTTTCTATTTTCCCTATAAATAAATATATATATGTGGACATGTTTCTTGTTATTTTTCAATAAGATCCCAAGAATCACTTCGATTTGCACGAAAAATGTCAAAAAATAAAAATGTCCAAAGCCAATGTCCATAAGTAAAAATGTCCAATAATAAAAATTATCGATATTTTGAAATAATAATAAAACCTGTCTAATAATTGAGTGTATATTGTTTATTTTTTTATATTTAATTACAAAAGTAGTTTGTATTGTTAAGGGCATCTCTATAGTTAGACATTTTTCTGGTTGTGTATTTATATTCCTGGTAATTTTTCTAGTTAGGCGTTTTTATACTTGGACGTTTGTCCTATTGAGCGTCTTTATAGTTGGGTATTATAATGCTCTTGGACATTTTAATTTTTTGATATTAGTCGTGCAAATCCTCACTTTTATGTTCTTGTAATAAGGGTTATTTTTCTTTGGCTTTGCATATCTTGATCTGCATCCGTGTGTAGGTTGGGTACATATTGTTTCACAGTTGCATATCTCACGACTCATTATGGACATACAAAGCCCTGTCACATAGGATGAGACATTGAGATGCATTATAATCAGCTCAGAAATGCAAGAACACTGACTTGTTAATACTGGATACGATAGGCCTTTGAATTCTTCAGAAATGCAAGAACACTGACTTGTTAATACTGGATACGATAGGCCTTTGAATTCTTCTGAAATGCAAGAACACTGACTTGTTAATACTGGATACGATAGGCCTTTGAATTCTTCAGAAATGCAAGAACACTGACTTGTTAATACTGGATGCGATAGGCCTTGTTATGGTGAAGTGGGAGCCAAAGTAGAAATTGCTCCTTTTTTTTTGGAGCAATTACGCATTAAATATGAAGTTTTTGTGGAATGTAACATTTCAATAAAACAGTAATTTTGTTATGGGTCTATAAATAAGCTTGACCGCATTTAATTCGATAAAAAAAAACACAGTGTTTTGCTAAAATCTACCCGCTGGAAAAACGGAAGCCGAAATACTATTATTACGAGAACCGAAAAACGAAAAAAAAAGTTGTCAAAAGTCGGAATAGACAATCATCTTTTATTTTTATATATTATTTTGCAATCAGATTGTCTATAAAAACTTGTCTTATCACAACTTGGCTTTTTCATTTCTATAGAATCATTCATATAGATCAATATTAGATCACAATATTAGATCATTATTATTTGTATTTATTTATTTGTATTTATTTCAAACATTACATCTTTCATTACAGGTTAGACCTAATACAATTAACAAAATTATTTTAGTATGTACAAAGAGCAATGTCATAGAGCAAAAATTCAATCAAATTATTATAATAAAAAATAATATAGAATTTTCTATCCAGTAACTTAGGATCCATGTTCTAAATACCTACATGAATCAATGTAATCTAGATACGTCAGTTCCAGGTACAGATTGTAATTGCCGTGCTTCAGAAACTACAACAAGTTTCTAATAGCAAATGGCTTTGAAGCTACTTTAGTATCGATTGTATATTTCAAGATGTTACAGTTATGTTACATCAAGAGTAGTAGAGCTCTTTGTGAAGGGCTCGTCCGGGGCAGTACTACGAGTATATACTAATATATACTAACAAACTGGTGCCCGCGCCTTCATGTGAGCAGGATTAGTCACACAATATCTTTATAAATTGTAGCCTATGTGTTATTCTGATGTATAAGCTATATTATTGTAAAGTTTCATTAAAATCCATTCAGTAGTTTTTACGTGAAAGAGTAACAAACATCCATACTTACAAACTTTCGCGCTTATAATATTAGTAGGATACTAATAACATTATTATGAAGTAGATTTAGTAGAAAGTAGGATAGGAATTAAGATGCAAAATTATATTAAAATAGATAGAGCCGATTTTGCTAAATTATACTGTGTTTCGTGTTATGTCTCGTTTAAAAGCAAGTTTTTTTTATAACTACTAGCTTATAGAACAAGCAGATGGCCCACCTGATGTTAAGTGGTAACCACTACCTATAACAAAGTATTGCCTCGTAAGTCACGCACGATAAGAACGTGGCCTACGTTGCACTGCCCTGCGTCCGTCAACTTGAGGCATATAGATGTTAAGCCTCATGTGCCTGTAATTACACCGGCAACCACACTCTTCACACCGAAACACAGCGTTGCTGCTTGGCGGCAGAAAAAGGGGTGGTGGTAGTACTTCCCAGGACGAGCCCTTCACAAAGAGCTCTACTATTAGTAGAAGTAAAGTAGTAGAAGTACGCTTGTTACAACTTCACAGACAAAACGCTCTATACGCCTTAGAGTTTAATATCGCTTAGTATGACTGCATAAGGTTCAATTTCCCGCGTATTCTAATGCCTAATCTCCCCATGTCATGTCTATTGACTGAAACATAGGAGCTTTGAATAATTAAGACCTATCTTACAATCGTAATGGCGCTGATTATCTAAGATGATAGCATTGTCCATACGCTATTGATATATCAACATATTACCACTATTATAGGAAATACTGAAAACATTATAATAGTGATAATATGGTATATTTAATAGATTTAGTATAGTTTTATTATAAGAATAATAGACAAAAGTTTGTTTTGTGTCCAAGTGTTTTATTGTAAAATAATGTATGTATGTACTTATTTAGCTGCGTTGCTATGTTTCAGTTTGAAGCGTGTAAGTGCCAGTGAAATTACAGGCACATGAGGCTTAACATCTGTATGCCTCAAGTAGGTCGACTTAGCGCAGTGCATCGTAGGTCGCGTTCCTATCGAGCGTGACTTACGAGGTAATGCTTTGTTATAGGTGATGGTTACCACTTAAGGCGAAGACAAGAGCTAATGTGACTCTCGCTCGCACGTTTCGATATGTTGAAAGATATAAAATCACTAAACTCATTTTCGAAAAATCGCAATCAACCATTTTGTGTGCAATCACATTGCACACAGTTTAGTAAAAATTTCATTTTGATCGATACAAGTTTTCCTACTTAAAAGTTTGCTTATGTCCGAAAACTAGTAAAGCTAACTTTTGAGTAGGAAAACATGTATCGTTCAAAATTAAATTTTTACTAAACTGTGTGCAATGTGATTGCACACAAAATGGTTGATTGCGATTTTTCGAAAATGAGTTTAGTGATTTTATATCTTTCAACATATCGAAACGTGCGAGCGAGAAGTTGTTTGATAGTTGTCAGCCCCTTAACATCAGGTGGGCCATCTGCTAGTTTCATCAGTAAAAGGTTTAATTTGGAATATTATCCTTATTTTTAATCGGAGACCTTTGAGCACTGGTGGCCTAGTGGTAGCGGCCCCGCCTTCCGATCCTAAGGTCGTGGGTTCGAAACCAGTCGTGCACCAATGAGTTTTTCTGTTCAAAAATTTATGTGCACAACGTCAGTACTCTCAAACGGTGAAGGAAAACATCGTGAGGAAACCGGCATGTCGTAGAACCTAAAAAGTTCTATTATAACATGTGTCAAGTGTTCGAAAGGAGCCTCTTGAGGCGCACTTAAAATCCTTTCACCACACTGTTTCGAAAGAAACTAGTGACACGACAAGAGAGAGAGAGATTGGAGACCTAGGTAACTATCTATCTAGGATCTAGGTAAATTTACACCTAAGTTAATTTACATCAATAGCACGAAAATATTGCGCAAGATTTCTCTCAATCCTCCATTCAATAAAATATATTTAGTACGAAAAATATTTTTTTAAACATTATTTACGCTGGGGCTTATAAGCCGTGGTCACTTTTACGTTTCGGTCTCATACGACCGGATTATCTGAGAGTATGTTTGGTTTGTCCCGACGTTCAATATACTTTTATTACACCATTTTTCTTTACAAAGTGTCAAATACAGAAAGACCATCAGAATCATGTGTAGAAGACAGAAAGACCATCAGCTATTATCGGAAAGCATGTATATTTAATAGATTTGTTTACAACAACGTATCGTTTACGTATTGAAAGGCTCTTCCGGGGAAGTACTACCACCACGCCATTTTGTGCCGCCAAGCAGCGTTGCTATATTTCCGTTTGAAGAGTGTGGTTGCCGGTGTAATTACAGGCACATGAGGCTTAACATCTGTATGCCTCAAGCTGATGGACGCAGGGCAGTGCATCGTAGGGTACGTTCCTATCGTGCGTGACTTATGAGGTAATGCTGTGGTGATGGTTACCACTTAATATCGGGTGGATCATATGCTTGTTCCATCAGCTTGTATGTAAAAAAAAGACATAACTTCCAAGCGTACTCATATAATATCGATCGAACTTCACTTAGCAAGTTCGTTTGATCATATATTATTTAGAACGTAAACACACAAAACCAGAATAAAGACAAAGGCACTAAATAAGAAAGATACATAGAAAAAACTATCGTAGATAATGTCATGTTTCTGTGTGCAGCAGCAAAAAGGCCTCAGCATAATGCCTAGCAACTGTGAGGAAGCTTTGCGGTGGTATTCTGTCGAGGCCTTATCCCACCATCACCATTTGTCATCATGAAATGGACTGGTATCAAGAAGGTGGAAGATCTAATAAGGCTTGCTTTAGATAAGAAGAAATTTAAAAAGATGAAGCCAACCTTCAGTGAGAGGCACCGTAAGAAGAAGAAGATACGTTTAACAGGTCGGAGGTTGCAGAACCAGGTAGTTAAAAATAAAGATAAATGACATACCTACACTGTTTATCCATTTCGTATAAAAAAAACAGTTAGTTCTCTTTACAAATTAACCACAACGAAACATGTTGCGGCTTTAGTCAAGAAACTAACATTTTTTGACTAAAGCCGCAACATTTTCCGTTCTAATGATTTTTAAAAATCGAACGGGATAATCCGATTCAGGGATTGAAAATGGAACGCTTGGTTTCGTTAGGTTGTCAGCTTGTCTCTGCGCCATACGCCGGATATTACCGGCCTTGTGGCTGACGTTACGTCGGCAAAATAAAATCCGCGAGATTTTTGTAAAAAATATAAAGCCGTTTTTAAAAGGGTTTCTGATTTTATTTTGATCTTTTATTGACTTCTATGAATTCTTGCATAAAAATAAGTATATAAAATAATTACTTAAGTGAGCATTAACGTCGATAAATTTTGCTTATGAAGGTTTTACTAATACCTAGTGAAGATGATGAAATACCATAGACTGCGTTATCGAAAAAAAAAGCTTCACGACTTTGATTTCCGGGCACGAAATCTACCGACATATTTTTTCCTCATATATTTTAGTAGCAGTCACAATTGGTTTTTTTTAATGTCAAAGCGTTATGTACCGTCTATATTGTTTTAATACATAGTTCAATCGACCTTACATTCCTTGTTAATGTAAAGGTGTATATTATTTTTAGTTAGAATTTATATATTCATATAATTTATTCCAAAAAAACAAATACATTTGTATGCGGAATTTAAATTCAATTAAAATTAAAAAACATGTCAAGACAAAATTACAATTATAAGTTAAAATTATTGTAAAAGTAAAAGAAATGTCAAACAAAATAAATTGCAAGTCATCAATTATTGGGAATAGTAAAAAAAATATGTCTGTACTGTTTGTTTCTCTCATGCAAAATAATTATTTAATTACTAGTATTCTTATTATGGTACTGAGATATCTAAGGGGATATCTACCGTGCCTGATAATACGTAGTGGCGTAATTGAATTTACAATGTGAAATGCCATATTGGTTCAATATTGATCCTGCAATATATTCAAAAGCCCTTCATTACACGATATTAATGCATGCAATGCACCAGTAGATACGTTATTAATTCATCAATATAAACCTGTCTTATATAGATGTATCTCTAGTCATTGACGTGGATGCAGCGTGTGTATCGAACCGAACCACGTTTAGAATACACCACTAGTGTTCTTAGCACTGGTTATTAAATGGATTTTTTTACACTTTACTGTTGATTTTATTATTGCCAACAAGCAGGATTAATCACACAGTATCTTTATAAATTGTAGCCTATGTGTTATTCTGATGTATAAGCTATATTATTGTAAAGTTTCATTAAAATCCATTCAGTAGTTTTTACGTGAAAGAGTAACAAACATTCTTACAAACTTTTGCGTTTTTTGAATATGTGGGATAAACATTTTTCATTTTCTTTTTCTATTTGACAGTCCTCACAGTTGGTAGTACTCGTAGCTCTGCCTTCTGTGCTCCAATACCGACCATGGCTTACCTTCTGACCTGTCCCTTGTGCTCCAAAACCTGCACAGAATTTTAAGAGTAGTAGAGCTCTTTGTGAAGGGCTCGTCCGGCGAAGTACTACCACCACGCCATTTTCTGCCGCCACGGCAGCAACGCTGTGTTTCTGTTTGAAGAGTGTGGTTGCCGGTGTAATTACAGGCATATGAGGCTTAACGTCTGCATGCATCAAGTTGATGGACGCAGGACAGTGCATCGTAGGGCACGTTCCTATTGTGCGTGACTTACGAAGCAATGCTTTGTTATAGGTGATGGTTACCACGCATCAGGTGGTTCATCTGCTTGTTCCACCAGCTAGTAGTATAAAAAAAAAGGTTTATCCGGTTTTCCTGATCGATTAAGATTTGAGCGTAATTGAGCCACAAAACACCTAATATCCAAGCCTCGTTACTTTCGCATTCATATAATAATATTATTATAGGAAGTAGGATAGGATAGCCAAGTTTTAAATGTAAAAAATAGTGCTAACCCTCCTGTGGGTATTAATCACGAGATCGCTCTGAGGTGAGCGATACACTTTTAATATTGAATATTGTCGATAAATACTGAGACTCATGTGCGCGATACTTGCACAGCACTTTATTAAAATGTTATCAACTAAAGCATTAAGAGGCTGACAACCAAACAACTTCTGACTCGAATAATGTAACATTTTGGTGTCAATTCTGTTGTTGATACATGTTTGGTTTAGACCTAATAAATACCTAAATACTGCAATCATTATGCAAAATGATTTCATCCTAATTGCAAAGTGGACTCATGACGCAGGTTTGGTTATGAACACAAATAAAACAAAAATAATTCATGTCCACTCGTCCCACTTACCATCTAACGCCACTTTTAAAGTAACTGCACATAGTCATAATTGCCTACACGCTGCACGCTGCACTACACCTAATTGTCTATGCCCAGAAATTGAACAGGTCTCGCAACATACTTACCTAGGTTTGATAGTCGATAGTCGGTTCAACTGGTGGCGGTCCCATGTTGATTCTATCTGTGATAGACTACGCACAATTTTTGGCGAAATTTTACATCATCAAACCAAAAGTTCCTAAGTCTTGATTAGGATGTACACCGCGCTGGCTGAATCTATTATTACTTACGGAATTACTAGCTATGGTAGGACATTTAAAACATATCTCAACCAAATCTATAACCTGCAATTAAGAATATTAAAGGTAATCTTGCCAAAGAATATAAAAGCCAAATTTGAATACAACTACTATACTATGGTATATTTCAGTATTGTAGCATCGTTCCTGTTCACAATAAAGTAAACATGTTATTATTAATCGAACGGTTCTATGATACTGAAATACTCAAACCTATTGCACATAAAATTATAATATAGAAAAATTACACAAAAAAGATTGGTCATTCCCAAAATGAAAAATTTTTACGGCAGACGAACCATTAACTTTTTAATCCCCAGCTTGCTAAACGAGATTCCAGACGGCGTTAAATCAGAGCTTACCAACACAAATTATAAAAAAATATTTTCTTAGCCAACCATAAAAATATCATATTAATGTACCTAATATGTAGATTATACATAAATACTTTTTTTTGTGAATACATACTTATAATATCATGTAAAACGCAGACAGAGAACAAACACCTAAATTCATCACACAAAATATGTTTGTTTTCGGTGGGAATCGAACCCACCGCCTACAGCACAGAACGCAGAGCTACTACCAACTGAGCTGTGAAGGCTGCCATTTATTATATTTTGTGCGATTTATTATTTTATTCGTTTTTCTAGTGCTAATTTGAGTTTTGTTGTGTCGGGTGGTATTTTAATGAACAGCTAGGCTAAGCGAGGCATTAAGTTTGAGCAATGGGAATGAAGGTATACCTCTATTATCTGATATCCTGATTTGAACAAAAATGTTTCGTAGGTTACCACCACCATTTTTTTCTAAGCAAATGACAGCGTATTTTTTTATAAAATGCCTGTATAAAACGTATATACTTAACAGTGGCAAGAAATGTTTGTCGAAATGATGGACAAGTGACCTAAAATTATGAGCGAAAAAAAGTAAAGAGTCAATTTTTTGTTAGCATAAAGGCCGTAAAAAAAGACTGAAAATCAGACATCCTTAATAACTGTGTGTGGTATTGAAATATGGAAATGAGCGGATTGGTGTGTGCTCTTTTGCATACCAACCAGACAGGTTAATCAGAGAGATACAAATTAGTAGACGGTGTAAATTTGTGACGGGCTATTTTTACTTCGGTTTTTCAACTTGTCTGTAAAACGCTTGACTGCAATCTCACCTTAAGTAAGGTGATGATGCAATCGACGGTGTGCCACGTTTATCTAGAAGATACCTATTTAGTCTTCTCTTGAAATTATCCAAATATAAAACCTTGAGCCTACTAATATCAGGTAAATAAATAGTTTTCTAAAAAACTATTCACTCTTGTCTTGAAAACATCCAAATATTTATTACCTACCACGCTAATATTAAGTAAATGAAAAAGTTTGTGAGTAGGTATGTATGTTTGTTCCTTTATTCATTTCTGTCGTATATTTTAACGTTCTAATAAAAATACTTTTATATAGCCTCAAAGGTGTGCTGTCAAAAAAAAAAACGCTTTATTTAGGATTAAACTCGCTTTTAAACATTGACATCCATTTCTATATTCAATTATTTATTTTATTATAAACATTGTGCGTGATAAATTGTAAAAAAAACAGAAACATCGCTGTTTTTTTATATAGAACTCAAACATACGTCACAGAAAAAGCGCATAATTTTTTGATGGGGATAACGTTAAGCTGGCAAATTGTAATTTGCATGGAAATGAAGTAAAAACATTGATTTTGTGAGCCGTGACTTTAAAAGAAATGCTATTATTATTGTTTTTAAACTGAGAGCACTGGTTGCCTAGCAGTAGCGGCCCTGCCTTCCAATTCTAAGGTCGTGGGTTCAAAAATGTATGTGCACTGTGTCAGTACTCTCGAACGGTGAAGGAAAACATCGCGACGAAACCGGCATGCCCTTGAATTATAACATTATGTCCAGTGCCCGTAAGGAGCCTCTTTGAGCCACACTTAAAATTCTTTCTCTATAGTGTTTCAAAATAAAAAGTGATACCTACGACAAGAAGATCATTTTTAAATTATTGAGATTTATAAAAAGTATCTAGTAGCTTTCAATCAACGTTTACATAACATCGCCTCGCCTCGCAAGTAACGTACAGTATGAACGTGCCCTACAATGCACTGCCCTGCGTCGTAACTTGTGGCATATAAATGTTAAGCCTCAAGTGCCTGTAATTTTACCCGCAACGACACCCTTCGAACCGAAACACAACAATGCTACTTGACGGCAAAAATAGGCATGGTAAATGTTCTAAATTTGGAAAAAAAAACCTTGTGTTATATGTTTCAGTTGTTTACAGAAACGAATAAGCAGTAGGTTTTATACTCTTACAGAAAAAAAATGTTTAGTCACACAAAAGAGTTTATTTGACAAAGTTACAGAAAACTAGAATTTTTTAAATAACACAGCAAAAACTGTAGTTGTAAACGTTTTATAAACTGTTCAAAGCCATAATATTATAAAATTGGAAAAGCGTGTTCATTCCATATTCTATTCTCATTACATAACAGTAACAATAATATGATAAATTATATAAAACAAACGAAGCAAAACCTGCTCATGCGAGTACCTCAGGAAGTTCTTTCGTAATTTTGAAGGGGAGAGTTGCAATTTATAAATTGGTTTATCTCCCCTTTTGTCCCAATGTAGACGCTACCTTCATAGAATTACATTGAGAATATTGTTTGGAAAAGTCTGTAGAAAATATGCAATTTAATTTCGCTCCTTTCATTCAATAAACAAAACAGCGAACTCACGTTCGAGATACGCCGAATTGTCTGGCTCTCACCTTACATTGTAATGAGTTTATTTCCAGAAGATAAAAGGCTTTTTGTATTGAAAAGATGAAATTGCGTTCGTGAATTTTGTGACGAAAACGCGTTTGAAACGAATTTTTCGGACCATTGACAAAGGGTAAAGAATGGCTTCATTTATGATCCCATTTTCGTTTAATACTAGTGCACGCGCAGATATGAAACTCAAAGGTTCAGTCCCGCCGAATCTTCTATGGATGCGGTTCCGTTGATGAAAAATTCAAACGCGTTTGATAAAAGTAAGATAAGCGGACATGACGCAAAGAGTTATCTTCTGTTACAGAGGATTTTTAAAGAGTATTTATTTATTTATTTTATTCTGTATTTTAAGTCGTAGAGCTCTTTGTATAGGGCTCGTCCCTGAAGAACTACCACCATGACATTTCATTTTGAACATACCCACAGAACATTTTGCAGAAGTTAAAAAATTCAAAAACATAAAAAGTATGTGCACATTGCTTTTATAACGGTGAAGGAAAACATCGTGAGGAAACTAGCATGTCGTAGAACCTAAAAAGTTCTTAGGCTTCTTCTTGTCGTGTCACTAGTTTCTTTCGAAACAGTGTGGTGAAATGATTTTAAGTGCGCCTTTAGAGGCTCCTTTCGAGCACTTGCCACATTTTATAGAACTTTAGGTTCTATAACATGTCGGTTTCCTCACGATGTTTTCCTTCACCGTTTGAGAGTACTTGCATTATGCACATACATTTTTGAACAGAAAAACTCATTGGTGCACGACCGGTTTCGAACCCACGGCCTTAGGATCGGAAGGCGGGGCCGCTCCCACTAGACCACCAGTGCTCTAAAGTTTTTAGCATTTGGACTAGTGATACAAGACGAATAAAACAAGCGTAATTTTCAAAAGCGTTATTCCGAGCAGAAAGGGCGTGATGCCGTGAAATTAATAAATCCATTACAGTCTCTCGTTTTTCTGCGGGCGACGGGGCTGAGTTATCACGACGGGCGTGACCGCCAGTATGTAGCGCTCCGTCAGACAATGCCTTTCTTTCTGATTTGATTAAATTCTTTGGCGATTATTTGCGATTTGAATGTGGTGGAGGCGTGGTACTTTTATTCTTTTGTGGAGGTTGGGACCGATTTCAATAACATTTTACTTTAAGGGGCTGAAAACTGTAAAACAACTTCTCGCTCGCACATTTTGACTTTTAGAAAGATATAAAAAAACTGATTGCGGTTTTTTATAAATAAGTTTTGAGAAATCGCAATCAACCAAGTTGTGTGCCAACATCGCACACAGTTCAGCAAAAAAGTTATTTTGATACAAACTATTTTTTCTACAAGAAAATGGATAAGTAAAAAATCTACTAAAACAAACTTTTTAAATGTGCGAGCGGTAATTTACTTGGTGGTTGTCAGCCCCTGAATGAGTATAGCATTTGTATGCAAGGTGTTCCCATAATTGGTTTTAAAACTTCAGGGGGCTAAAGTACCCATCAATATGAATAACTTTTTCTAAGGCACCAACACTGTAAGCGCGAAAAAAAACTGCTGTTTCATACATTTTAGCCAGGTAGGTATTGAACTTTTGTATGAAACAGCTGTTTTTTTTTCGCGTTAACAGTGTTGGTTCCAAAGAAAAAGTTATTCATATTGATGGGTACTTTAGCCCCCTGAAGTTTGAAAAACAATTATTGGAACACCTTGTATAACAGCGTGTGAGCGCTGAAATGGCTGATTTGATTGATTAAACTTTACTTAGAACATCTGACTGTTGTCGTCGAGCATCTGACACTCGAATTAATCATAATCAACATCATCATCCACAGCCCTATTTCACGCACTGCTGGGTATATATCTCCCATAGTTTGTGAGCCCGTGTTGGTCCGTTCTAAAATGGAAACAAAACAAAAACATTTCCGTTCATTTAACCATAGCCAGGTTACAAAAGCGAGGTATCCAAATCCAGTTATCACACTATTTCCGAACGGAGTCTTTCGTTACGTCTCTCGACATAATAGCACCTGAAAGTGGACGGCTAGATATTGCAAAGGAAATCCAATTTAGTTGGTTCATTCGCCGGAATGCAGGAACAGATTGAAAATTTAATGGAATGCCAATTATTATGACGCGGTTCACGGCGACGCTGATCAAATCACGGTAACGATTTTGAAAATAGGTAACGCTGTGCGAAGGTCCATTAACATCGCCTTATTATTTCAATGTTTGGACGTACCCCTGACTACCCCTTAGATGTCCTCAAGGAACCTGCAGTTCGAACTAGGTAGGTAAGAGATCTGAAAGGATATCTACCGTGCTTGGGGATCAATGTCGTGCGTGATATGAAATAATGAAAAACTGAAAAAGCTTTCAGTTTTTCATTGTTATCAATTACTTATTATATAAAAGAAAGTCGTGTTAGTTACACTATTTATAACTCAAGAATGGCTGAACCGATTTAGCTAAAAATTGGTGGGGAGGTAGCTTAGAACCAGGAGACGGACACAGAGTACTTTTTATCCTGTTTTTTTTAACTTTTTATGTTTCCTAAAGTAAACGTGCGCGAGCGAAGCTGCGGGCAAGAGCTAGTATTTTTTATAAAACTTATGCTAAAGATTAACATGCTTATTTCTGCCGCCAAGCAGCGTCGCTGTGTTGCGATTTGAAGGGTGTTGTTTCCACTGAAATTACAAGCACATGTGGCTTAACATAGAATATAAAGAAGGAAATGTTTTATTCGATACACAACACGGGTACAAAATAACATAAACAAAAATAAACAGAGAACAAAATGAAACATCCAAGAAACAAGTAGGTAGGTACATAATAATAAAATGAAACATCCAAGAAACAAGTAGGTAGGTACATAATAATAATTACCTAATTAATTTATGTAGATAACAATAAGTATCTGTATTCATCAATCTGATGGACACAGGACAATGCATCGTAGCGCACGATCCTATCGTGCGTGAATTGCGATTTAATGCTTTGTTTTAGGCGATGGTTATTACTTAACATGAGGTGGACAATTCACTTGTTCTACCAATAAATAGTACATGTATAAAAAAATACTTTTTTTATAATTATTATCACATTAGCTGCCGCCTACAACTTTGTTCGCGTAAAATTATTACAAAAAAAACAAGTACAAAATCTTTATTTCAAACAATTTAGTAGGTTATTATATAGGTATTTTGTCAGCATCCGTGTGTACGTTAGGTACACACGGATGCAGACATAAAACCAACAAAAATTACTCTAACTACTAGGACGACGCGAGTAGCATATAGCTTTATGCATATCCGTGTACCTCAAAATCAAAATCTAAAATCAAAACGGTCTTTATTCAGTACAATCACAAGGATCACTTTGAACGTCTTATACACTAGGTGAATCTACCGCCAGTTCCTCGCGACCAAAGTCTAAAAGAACAGGCAAGAAACTTACGGCTTGGTTCCTAGCGTTTTTTTTTGTATGATCCTTTTTACAATTATGGTACCTACCTAATTGTTTATTTTGAGTTGGGGCATAGTTCAGTCCTAAGCTTTTTTGTCATCTTCGTCAATCAGATATTTTAAAGTAAGCTTTTGTAAAAAGTTTTCTTTTTATTATGTTTTTGAATTTGCTAACAAACAACTGATGAATCTTGCTTGGGACTTTGTTATAGAAGCGTACACATTGTCCTGCAAACGATTTGCTTATTTTAGTGAGCCTAGGTGGGAACAGTAGGCCTACTAGTCCAGGTAACCTGATGCAGCATGTTTCTAAAAAAAACGCATGGTTATGCAGAATTAATTCCTTCCGAATTACCCCAAAATTCGGTTTAGCTGCCCATTTTTATGGTAAGCAGCCAAAGGACCTCTAGATTAGCGAATTTTTTGTATGTTTTTTATATATTTTTTATATTTTGCAAGGGTCATAACGATCGTAATAAAAAGCGATTTAGCGCGGCGTGCGAGGGTTAAATGCTTCTTAATAATACATGAGTGTAATGCCTTATAATAAATATCAATATTTTTAAACACATACAGCCTATTTATAATAAAGAAACTTTTATGCATCTATGGAAAAAAATCTAAATTGAATTAGAAATAATCATAGCTTTCATGACCTGAATTCACGCAAGGGTTAAGGGGTAAAGGCCCCTGAGATTTCTCGGAGGTAACATATTATGATAAAAATAATATTTTACGTTTTGGGAATCAGTTGACCCGAAAGGTATCTGTGGCTAGGAAGCACTATTTTATTTATTTACAAATAAATAATACAGTGAGTAGAAATATGTGTACCAAGTGATATTTATTAGGGTCATATTACACACATACGCGTGACTCGGACAGTAAACGGCAGGGATGCATTTAGGAAAGTGGACTAATAGAAAAAGTATTTTTTTATTTGGAATATTGTTTTAGCCTTCGCAAGTTTTGTAGCACCAGGATGTAACAGCTTATTATCTTCGTTGGCTTTCATTGCATATACATAATTATATTATAGTCGCGTTAAACTCTCGCTGCAAACTCGTAAGTAAATCATCTTAACACACGCTTATACAAAAGGATCGTCCGTTCTCCTAAGTGCGAGAGAGAGAGAGCAATATTGCTGTCTCGTTCCGATAATTCATGACCGAGTCTGGAGCGAGAGTTTAAAGCGACTATAGAATAATATATTTTTAATTATGTAGCAGATTACGAGTGAAGGTTTTATTATAATTTATAAACTTATCTTTGCTATGCAAATCCTATCCTACTATTATATTGATGTCGAATATCAAATACCCCGATTTAGACATTATAATAATTGTAATAACAAACGTCGTAACTTTCGCATTTTTATATTAGAATAATAAAATTAAGTCACTTTCAAAGTGACTTAATTTTATAGGTACTATATAAATTCACGTCATTGTTGTTCGCCACTTATTAGCAATTTTTGTAAATCTTTAAAGGTCTCCCGCGATACAGGCTTAGTCCTAGTGCGGGGTCCATTGCATATTTTGATCCTTGTTAAAATGAAGTGTGGAATAATGTTTAAAATATTGTATCAAATATTGTAAAATATCAAATACCTACTGATTTGGACGTAAATTGTAATAAGAAACATCCAATCATCGTAACCTTCCCAATTTTGTACAATAGTATGATAATATTACGTCACTTACAAAGTGGTGCTTCCATTTTCAAATATTTCTAGAAAATTTAATCCAGTTATCCCTAGTTCCAACCCATCGGTTCCCATTTGTATGCGACGTACGCGCCTCGCAGGGCTGCCCCAAATACGCGGGCCGTTTATACCCTTACCTTAACATGTGACCCCTATCTCAATAATGCTCACTCAAAATTTTAGAACAACAACCATAACGGCAACATCGGATTTCGGAATATCAAGTTTGGCTTTGGAATAGTTTTATTTGAATAAATAACTGTAACTGAAAATTTATGTGCTCAATGCTGAGACGGTTAAGGGAAAAATCGTGTGGGAACCAGTTAGTATTTTAGCAGTGGCGATGGGCTTGTAACCTGTCACGTATGGGTAACCGACTGCTGAAAAATGTGGGTATGTGCCAATATGTAATATTTGGACGTACTTCTGACCTCCCTTAGATATCTTCAAAGAATTTTTGACAGCCTTCACAGCTCAGTTGGTAATAGCTCTGCCTTCTGTGCCGTAGGCCGTGGGTTCGATCCCCACCGAGAACAAACATTTGTGTGATAAACATAGATGTTTGTTCTCTGTCTGGGTGTTATATACCTCTAATATTATAAGTATAATGTATTTACAAAAAAAAGTATATAAGTAGTTTAACAGCTATCTGGTTCCCATATTACAAGCTTTGGCTTAGTTTGGTGCGAGATAGTGCTGTGTGGAATGTCCACACAGCACTATCCACAGGGTAGCCCAGGATAGAGAGAGACGCTTATGCCTAGCAGTGGTCTAAGTCAGGCTGCAGATTATGATGATGATGATTATAATGGGAGTAGTCAGCGGTCTGACTACCCCCTTTTGTTAAAGATTATATATATGCTTGTGTTCACTAAGAATAAATCGGATGGATTAGAGATTCTTTTTATTAAATAAGATGGGAAAAAACAAAACGATTTATCATAATAATTAAAGATTATTGTTATATTTAGAAAATAAATTCGGGAAAAATAGTCTTTAAGTCACGTGTTACTTAAGTCACGTGACAGTGAACACCAATCAGAAAGTTACGTCACGCCGTGTAGAACATTGTTGTGGTTGACGTTTTCATAGAACAAAACGGGTTAATTACGGGGTTTGTTTGGCACGGCGTGACGTCATTCAAGACGCCATGACAGTCTTGAGCGTTTTCGACGGAAATTCAAATGGTTTTTTTTAATGCAAAATAAATATTGTTATTTTTTTTTCCTTAGCCTGTTTCGTCCCTCTGCTGGGCAAAGGCCTCCCCCAAGGTCTTCCAACTCTCCCGATCTCGAGCCTCCGCCCACCATCCACCTTCAAACGCATCCAGATCCCGCCAGCGCTTTCTCGGTCGACCACGAGGCCGCCTGCCGTCCGTCAGGAACCCAGTAAATATACGATTTATTTTAAAATAATATATTATTTTAAAGATTTTTAGTGTAAAATAGATATTAAGGTACATTATTTACCAATTTTTCAAATTTAGTCAACTATTATTCATCATCATCATCATTAACAGGTAAAAGAAAGAAAGAAAGAAAAGGTATTTATTTGTCACACAAACATACGTGGACTTTAGATTTAAAAGCTAGTAACAAAAAGTATAATATAACCTAAAGAAAAAACAAATACACGTAAAAAGAGAAAGTGCAGATTAGTCCTCCATATGCCGAGTGCGACAAACAGGTCCCGTCTCAGCGAGATGCTGCTGACCATCCATAGATAGTAAGCAGCGCTGGTTTTCAGACGAGACCCGAGGGTGGCTTCACGAACACAATACTTACATATATAAACACACAGGTACGTTCAAATATTATAATAATTATGTTGGGTAGATCTGAGGGGATGTCTACCGTGTGTATGTATCAAATTCGTGAAGCTGTTTTTTTTTCATATTATTTCTTTTACTGGAATTTGAATATGAATTTAAAAAAAAAGCTGTCGTCAAGATCTCTATAAAAACCGCTCGATAACTAGTTGAATTTAGAATCTCGTCTATAATATTTAATATTCATATTAATATTAATTTAATGTAATATTTTCCAAAAAAAAATTAACAAATTATGTCTTACAACGACTTAGCAATGTCTACTTTGCTCCAAGCAATTCACAGAAAACGCTTGTAAACAATTATTGAAATAGATACCTATGCCTTTAAATAACAGCCTGTTTTTCTATACACTTTCTTCTTGTGTATAGTTTCTTGTGGTGAAAGGATTTTAAGTGGACCTCAAAGCGTCTCCTTTTGGCATACACTTTGACAGCTTTCACGGCTCAGTTGGCAGTAGCTCTGCCTTCTGCGCCGTAGGCCGTGGGTTCGATCCTCACGTAGAACAAACATTTGTGCGATGAACAAAGATGTTTGTACAAAAAAAAGTATATTAAGTATTATATCAGCTATCTGGTTCCCATATTACAAGCTTTTGCTTAGTTTGGAGCTAGATAGTGCTGTGTGGAAAGTCCACTAATATTTATTTATTTTATTTGTTTGCTTTGATACGTTTTGATTTGATCTCACTATCTGGTTCGTACGTGTTCAATTATGCCGTTTTGTAGTGCCAGTATTCGCATACAACTTTCGCAGTTATAATTAATACAAGCTGGTGCCCGCAACTTCGTCTGCGCAGGATTAGTCACACAATATCTTTTAAATTGTAGCCTGTGTGTTATTCTGATGTATTAGCTATTAGCTTAATTAGCTATATTATTGTAAAGTTTCATTAAAATCCATTCCGTAGTTTTTACGTGAAAGAGTAACAAACATCCATCCATCCATACTTATAAACTTTCGCGTTTTATAATATTAGTAGAATATTTAATATTCTATATTTGTTAATCGAGCTCTGTTAGTCTAGTGGGAATGATTCCGCCTTTTAATCGCAAGGTCGTGGGTTCGAATGCAGACGTGATCTAGCTACATTTTTTTTAATATTTATTGCTGTTGAAAGAAGCAGATGGCCTACCTGATGTTACGTGGTAACCATCACCTATAACAAAGCTATGCCTGGAAAGTCACGCACGATATGAGTGTATCCTATAATAGTCTACTGTCATGCGTCCATCAACTTGAGGCATACAGATTTTAAGCTTCATGTGCCTGTAATTACACCGGCAACCACACTCTTCAAACCGAAACGTTGTATTACTTCCCCGGACGAGCCTCACGTAAAGAGCTCTACTGCTCACAAACTTATCAAAGTGTGTGCTACGGAAATCTATCGGATTATTTTTGTAGATTTCTACCTACCTACATTAGATACCTATCACTGTTGCTAATAGTGGTTTCTTCACGATAGTTTACTTCACAAACCAACCCTTTATTTATAGACAAGACAAAATGGTAGGGCATATCGATCGAGGCGTCAAATTGACGGTTAACGACCTGAATGTCATGTCACAAATCGATGGCAGCATGATAGAAGGTGTTATGAAAATGTATTATTATAGTGACGTCAAGCGTGAAATATTCACGAATCTAAATTGACTTGGAACATATCAATTGAGTTTGTAGACTAGTAATTACCTAGTTTCGGCTAGTTAGACCTATAAGACAGACTGAAATAATAATGAGATATATCGAGCTGGAATAATGACTAAATCTAAAGTGATTTAGGTACTAATGTACATTTTTAAGTCGTGAATTAGTAGTTTGTTTTGTTTTATTGAAATAACAATCAGGTGATACATTGTATTCTTCTTCTTGTCGTGTCACTAGTTTATTTCGAAGCAGTGTGGTGAAAGAATTTGAAGTGCGCCTCAAGAGGCTTCGAGCACTTGACACATGTTATAGTACTTTTTAGGTTCTATGGCATGACGGTTTCCTCACGATGTTTTCCTTCGCCGTTTGAGAGTACTGGCACTGTGCACATACATTTTTGAACTGAAAAACTCATTGGTGCAAGACCGGTTTTGAACCCACGACCTTAGGATCGGAAGGCGGGGCTGCTACCACTAGGCCACCAGTGCTCTCAAAACATAATGGTACTAGGTTATCTACGGAATACTGAGAATGTATAAGAATACCTGAAGTTTGAAGTTGTTGTGAAGCTAAGTTTTATAATAAATATGACTTAGAAATTACCCTTAGAAATTAATTAGTTGAAATCGTGAGATTGATTTGTTCTCGGACCGTGTCAAGAATGTATAAAATAATACTAGACAGACCTATTCATACTAGATTTCCCTATTTTAAGTATAGATTTTAACTAATCTCCAAAATCATGCATTCCGCTTCATTCCATTCATCTAAAATTGGATCTGCGAGCTGGCATAATGAATGCTTTGATTAATATCTAGTTATTAATTATCTGTGGAACTGAACTATTCAAGCCGTTGGGAATTGCCTTCCAAATTTGAAATTTGAAATACAATATGGCGGCGGAGGCGCGCGCTTGTTTTGCGTTAAGCCCCGTATTCATGGTAAACACTCTGTTTACTCAACATTCTTGCTGTTGTTTGGGTTTATCATACTGGCCTGTTTAAAATAGTGTAAATATTGAAGCGTTTTCGCTTTCTATATTTTATATTCTGGGCATACCACCGCGTTCAGCATGCGTCTGCCATGGCGTGCACGGTCATCTATCCTAAAAAGTGGTACCTACCTTGAAATGATTCTTTGACCATTGTAAACATCACCTTTAGCATAGGATTACCTTGCAGGTCACTACCCTGCGTCCATCATCTTGTTATAACATATCATGTTAGTAATTTCACTGCACTCTTCAAACCGAAACATGAAAACATTGCTTGGCGGTAGAGATAGGTATATGGTGGTAGTATCTGCCTTTCACAAAGAATCTTATTTCTGCTTAATTAGAACTAGATAACAATGTGTTGTTGAAAATAACAGTTTCGCATACACTCAACAACCTAACCGCCTTTACAATGGGGAATGCTCTGTCGAGTTATTTGACCTTATCCCGGCAGTTGGATTTTACCACCATTTCTCTCGCCACCGGGACCAAGCTCATCCCTATTTACTAGATCCGTGAGTCTCGCACACAGTTCACTTTTTGAGATTATTTCTCCCTCATACTCATAAACTGTGTAATATGCCAACATCGAAGGGATTCTGCTTATCTATACAGGAACAACTTCAAGAAAAAAGTTATCTAGTAGTTCGCCCCGAACTGAGATCTCGTGATGCGACCCGACGAACGCACCTAAACGTTGAGTAGGTGGTAGTCAGAGGCGAGTCCAAATATTATGCTTGGACTTTTTTCTGACTACCGCCTACTAACTTGGTACGGTAACCAAGTTTCAACTCTATTGGCATATTTATTGAAGAGTTCCGTTGAACAGACCTTGGCTCCATCATCAGACCTGGTCGTTGTCACCATTTTATGAGAACTGAGTACCTCCTTAATATATTTCAAGAAAAAAAAATAAGAAAAAGCAAAGTAGCTGGCCGACCAGTAGAAAAACCTTGATGCCAACGAAACTCTTAGAGATGGGAGCTCTTGGATGGCTGGTTATCTTAATTTAATTTTTTTATTTTATCTCAAAAACCAAGCGTTCCAGGAAAAAATTCAAAATTGTTTTGGTATGTCCAAACAAAGCCCTTTCATATGACATGTAACTTGATTGTTTATGTAACTTTTTTTATTAATGACCCCTTAAAAACCCCCATATCTTAATAACCCTTCATCCGATTTTACTCATATACTTACCAGTAAATTTCTCAAGCACAAGCTATCGACTTATCAAATTTCATGCAGATCGGATCAACGGTTCGAAAGTTATGGCCAGACAAACATACATACATACATACATACATACATACATACATACATACATACATAAAATGCCAAATCGCCCAAGTTGAAACTAAAGATCTTCGTTCGCTTCGCTCACTCGATCAATAAATTATTTCAGGGTACGCAACGACAACGTCCCTGTGATTATGAGTGACAGTAACCACTTACCATTAGGTTGGCTGTAAGTCCGTTTGTCTATCACATTTCATTAATAAACTGGTGACCGTCACAATACGGTAGTCGACACTTTACGCAATCATTTGCATTTTTTTCTTTCTTTTTTAATTGACGTCAAAGAAAACCAGCGCCATACAAGCCACTAGGCTCATATTATGGCAAAAATAAGCCTTTTTTAAGACACTATATTTGTTTCAAAAAATGTCTTAATCTTGTGTGTCTTGGTTCTTCATTGGTATTGATGTAATTTTGTGTGATATTGATGATATGATATTATGTGTCATAAATAAATTGGTCAGTTTACATCAAAATCGGTAAAATCCATTGGGTCTAATCAACACAACACTACTTTTTTTTTTTTATATAACCAGCTGATGGGCCATCTGCTTGTTAGCAGATGGCCCACCTGATGTTAAGTGGTAACCATCACCTATAACAAAACATTGCCTCGCTAGTCACGCACGATAGGAACGTGCCCTACGATGCACTGCCCTGCGTCCATCAGCTTGAGGCATACAGATGTTAAGCCTCATGTGCCTGTAATTACACCGGCAACCACACTCTTCAAACCGAAACACAGGGTTGCTGCTTGGCGGCAGAAAAAGGTGTGGTGGTAGTACTTCCCCGGACGAGCTCTTCACAAAGAGCTCTACTACTCTTAAAACTTCTACTCTTTGTTAGGCATAAGACGTTGTTTTAAGAAGTGGTAAGATCCATTGCTATTCCATTGTAATTTAGGTCTAAAGTTCGACAGCATATCAAATTCAGCAAAATCCAGATCATAAGTTGTTTCAATGTTGGCAATATCCATTACAGCCAATCACGGGGCTGCATTTTTTCAATATGGCCGATAGTTTTCAATTAGCCGTGATTGCAAAATGTGATTCCATCTAACAAAACTAGTTATATACATCTATGAATTTATTATATTATAACAAACTTGGTTATATCCAAACCACATTTACGATTTTCACAAAATTTATGTACATTCAATCATACTAAACTACTTAAAATTATATTATTATTTCTAAATTACTCTAGGGTAATAAACTAATAGTAATCTTTAATAAAAAAAACAATAACAATTTCAAAACTAAAAAGAACTTCTTATTTAAACCAATTTAACAAAATAGCAGTAAGCAAAATAGCACTAAGTATGTACAACGTCCGTCTATCTCTGGCGATGGAGCAAAAGTGTTGTCCGAATGACGCTCGCGCCGCACGTAGCCTCGGCGCGCCCCTCCAAGCTAGCTCACACCACTTTCTGGGTGACGTCACAGGCCACGCCCCTTATCTGGACTATTCTACGCTAATTCGGCTTCTCCTGACGGCGGTGCGTCCTCGCCCGCAGGACCATCAGGGTAGCAGGGTGGCTGTAGCTGCATATCCTCCGTCTCATGGGATGGTGATGCAGGAACATGCACGTCCACCTCAACGACTTGGCGCTCAGCACTACATGGCTGACTCTCATCATCATTGTCATCTGAAAAGATATGAACTGCATTAGTTTCCTAATCGAACTCAAAAAGCTGAAAATAAGAAACTCATAACTTTCAAATGTTTGGACAGAGCCCTCAGGTATGTCCAGCAGGAAAAACTCTCGAGTGAAGCTCTTATGCTCTAAGTTGGTTATTAAATTAAACGGCAGAGCCCTCAGGATACACGACAAAATAAATAGGATGAAACGACAGAGCCCTCAGGATGTCCAGAGAGGTGTACCGTTCAGGAGCCTCGCTATTATCGCAGAGCCCTCAGGATGCGCATTGTCCAGAGCCCTCAGGGTGCACAATAAGTATCAGGAGAAGTACCGTTCAGGATGTTCTCAATCATCGCAGAGCCCTCAGGGTGCGCACTGTACAGAGCCCTCAGGGTGTACCATTAATACCAGGAGACGTACCGTTCAGAATGGTCTCCATCATCGCAGAGCCCTCAGGGTGCGCACTGTACAGAGCCCTCAGGGTGTACCATTGATACCAGGAGACGTACCGTTCAGGATGGTCTCCATCATCGCAGAGCCCTCAGGGTGCGACAGCCAAGAGTAGAGCCCTCAGGTTACTAACCACAAGTACAGAGCCCTCGGGTTGTACGCGCCGATATACATAACGAGTACCGAGACCAATGATGTGATGGATTAACAAAGCAGAGCCCTCGGGATGCATCGCATACAAGTGCAGAGCTCTCGAGGTGCACAGGTACACATATCACAGATAAGCATACTTCACACTGTTGGTATGCTAAAAGAATGGTAAGTCACTTTCAAAAAATGCGATGCACACATCGGGGGTCCATTCCCCGCGCCATAGCGTTATGTATTCTGCGGCCGCTTGCGTGGTTTTACCATAAGAGCCAGCAATGAGCTTCAGCTCATAACGTCCATGGGGCAGCGCCTGCGACACCACATATGGGCCGCGCATGCCAGAGTCTAACTTGCCCGTAGCCTGACTCGTCTTACGCACAAAAACCATATCACCTTTATTGAACGTGCGTGGTGCCTTACGTCGTTCATTAACACGAGCGTCTTGACGAGTTCGATTTTCGTCTAGTAACTCAGAGGCACGTTGTCGGGCAAGCTCGCGCAGTGATTCGCGATTCGGACTTGTTGCCTCTAAAGCAACATCACGTACCAGAGATCGAATGACAGGCGTTATACCCTCATTACCTACTAACAAATTCATCGGAGAACATTTTGTTGATTTTTGCGTAGTAATGTTCAAGGTGAGCTGTAATTTCCACAAAATGTCTGACCAACGTTCTTGTCTAAAATTAGATTCAACCCGAATCATGTTCATTACAGTACGACAATACCGCTCAACTTGACCATTACTACGATGCATCTCAGGAGTTATAAAATGTATGTTACAGCCCATTTCTCTAACCCAACTAATAAAAGACGTACTCTCATACATCCGACCACGATCGGCGACTAACAGCTTTGGAGAACCAAAGAGTGAAATAGCGCTTTCAAAAATATGTTTCAACTCATTTGCATCTTGCTTACGTATCGGATATAGGAGGCAGTATTTGGTGAATGCGTCCACAATAAGAACGACATATTTGAAACCGTTCGAGTCTGGAAGAGGCCCCAAAACATCGCTATGTACAGTTTCAAACGGTGCAGTGGGCTTGTCCCATGACTCGATAGGTTGAGAAGGCTGGCACGGTACTTTTTTGTGAGAAAGACACACAACGCAATGTTGTATGTACTTTCGCACAAACTGCCTCAACCTGGGAAACCAAAAATGTTTTAATACAAGGTCAGTTGTTTTATCAGTACCAATATGTTGGTGTTCGTCGTGAAAAACTCTCAGCAAGCTAAGGCGGTGACCCTTAGGAACATAACACAGAAAACGCGACTGCTCACCGACCACATCCATTTTATAGTATAAGACGTCATTACGAACTATGTACCTAGAAGAATCTAGATCACCATCTTTATGTTTCTGAAGCAGGATTTGAGTCTCCTCGTCAGCAGCCTGCGCTATCTGAGCCCAGTTTAGTGGTTTTCGAATTTCGCAAATATTTACCGGGTTACGGCTCAGATAGTCAGCATGAGATAGCGCAGTCCCCTTTCGATACTCGAGATCAAAGTCATAGTCTTGTAGATACATCCACCACCGAGCTACCCTCGGTAGTAGATCCTTCTTACGCTGTGTCAGTTTCAAGGCGTTACAATCGGTCACAACTTTGAACTTCGTACCAATAAGGTAATGTCTAAAATGTTGCAGCGCCTTGACAACTGCCAACGTTTCCAATTCGTAAGAGTGATAACGTGGTTCAGCCCCTTGAGTTACCTTGCTGAAATAAGCGACAGGCTGCTTGTGCCCACCATCGTGAGTTTGCAGCAAAACAGCTCCATAACCTAGCGCTGACGCATCGGTGTGCACTTCAGTGGGGAGAGAGGGGTCAAAAATAGCCAATACAGGCTCACTAGTTAACCGTTCTATGATATCTTTACGGACCTTTTCCTGTTCCTCGCCCCACCTGAACTGAACACCTTTGCGAGTTAGATTCGCTATACACGCTGTTTTCGAAGAGTAGCCTGGAATGTAACGCCTAAAGTAACCTGCAAGGCCTAAAAACTGTCTTACTTCTTTTACACTGCTCGGGACTCGAGCGGCAACTAAAGCCTCGACCTTATGCTCGCTCGGTCTCACCTGACCATTGCTAATCGTTCTTCCTAAGTACTCAACCTCTGTCGTAAGAAACTTACATTTCTTCAGGTTGATGGAGAACCCTGCCTTGGTCAGGGTACCAAGTACCTCACGAAGCGTCTGCAAACCTTCCTCAATCGTATCGCTAGGCAACAAAATATCGTCGATGTAAACGCAAGCTCGACCAGCATCGATGTATGGACGCAACGTGTTAGATATAATGCGCTGGTAAACGACAGGAGAATTCGCAAGTCCATATGGCATCTTTATGTACTCCCAGTGCCCTTCAGGAGTCACGAATCCTGTACGATGAACAGACTCGCTATCTAGCTTGATCTGGTGGAATCCAGTCGCCATATCTAAGCTCGTAAAATATTTAGCTTTGCCTAAACGATCGATGTGATCGTCGATCAGTGGTAGTGGATAGTGATCCTTAATAGTGTTCGCATTCAACGCCCTAAAATCTACACAAAGCCTATCACTACCGTCTTTTTTCTTGACGAGCAAAACTGGACTCGAAAACTCAGACTCAGACTCACGAATAATATTTTTATCTAGCAGGTCCTTAATGATATCCCTAACGCGCATTTTTTCGTCATGAGACATCTTATATGGTCGGTAAACAACAGGGGTCTCGTTATGCAACCGAATGTGCATGGTGCCCGTTTGCACGGTTGTAGTGGCAGTACCTACGACTAGATATTCCGCAAACTCGTTAATGACACTCATTAGTCGCTCCCTATCTTGACCTACCAACGGTGTATTAATCGGTATACAAGGATCTGACAATACCTTAAAAACGTTCTCAGCTCGTGTGAGTCGTTGCACACCTCGCGTTCGGGTATAGGTCACACCGTCCCTATTTAACACATCGGTGCCGATGATGACAGGCGTGTTCATACACTTATCCGGAACGACATGAAAATCGACTTCGAGGGTAATCTCGAAAAACTCGACCGACAAAGTAGTACAGTAAGAGGTCTGTATCTCCTGACTACCTATGCCGCGTAGAACACGAAATGACGGGGTCTGGGTGCATTGCAGGTGTTTGGCTACAGATTCTGAAATCAAAGAAATAGTTGAACCACTATCTATAAGCACATCAACTGGTACACCCTGTATAACTGCAGTAGCAATATCATTCTCTTTGTAGGTATCTACGGTTTCGCGACAAAAATTGACATTCGACTTGCCACGCGAATCGGCACGTTGTTTCGCAAAACAATCTGCAATTTTGTGACCTACTTTTTTGCAAAAAGAGCATGGCTCAGATCTAGGCGGTTTGGAGGTTGATGCACTTGTAGGTAGATTGTCCCGAGAAGGCACTTCCGATTTTATACGCTTGGTGCACGAGATCTGTTTGTGACCATAAACCCCACAGGAGAAACACTTCACCCTCAAATCAGCGTGTTCTCGTTTACGAGCGCTCGACTGTGACTCGTGTTTACGAAAAGAGCCACGTGCATGAACAGATGTCACCTGAACTGGTTTTGTATAGATCGACAAAAAGTTTACTAAGCCATCTGGCAACAACTTTGCGTTGGTGGCAGCTGCACGAATCTGGGCGTCTGTGATACCACGTATCACTATGGCAGCAATTAATTCGTCACTCATACCTTTGACAATACGCAATCTTAACAAAGAACGTCTAGCATATTCCGCGTATGTAGCGTAGTTGTCTGAATCGGTTTTCATAACGTCGAATAAAATATTCGCAATATCATAATTAATTGATTCAGGCGTGACTTTGCGGAATTCCATTGTTAAACATAAATTTAATGAAATAAATATATAGTACTAATCCGCTAATCTAATCTTATGTAAGTAAATCAAATGTAGACTTGAGTGTGCACCCTTCACTGCATCTGCAAACTCTGCATACTCTGCAAATTCTGTAACGTGAAAAAAGGTGTATTAGACACAACAAAAATACCACAAAAAATATAAAATACTTAACAAGACTTCGACACGTGTTTCGCCTCTCTACGAAGCATCTTCAGGAAGAATTGACTTGCTGTGCACTGAATGACGTCACCTTGACGTGTTGTCTCGTCGAGCGCCGAGCAGAAAGAACTTTCGTAGAGAGGCGAAACACGTGTCGAAGTCTTGTTAAGTATTTTATATTTTTTGTGGTATTTTTGTTGTGTCTAATACACCTTTTTTCACGTTACAGAATTTGCAGAGTATGCAGAGTTTGCAGATGCAGTGAAGGGTGCACACTCAAGTCTACATTTGATTTACTTACATAAGATTAGATTAGCGGATTAGTACTATATATTTATTTCATTAAATTTATGATTCGCAATATCAATATTAAGGGGGCACAACGTTTTAAACTCCCGCTTGAAATTTGACCAGCTGCGGTCGTTGCTAACCCATTCATTAAGCCATACCTTCGCGTCACCTTTTAGGCAATTACCTATACGTGCTAAGCACTCGCGATCATCCCACCGATTCAAACTACGTACGTGATCTACTTCGCTACACCACACATCGAAATCATGCAGAGACGGATCAAAGTTTGATATAAAAACATGGTTTGATCTTACCGGAATAGCACTGATTGCACTTACTAGCTTCTCGGTTACCTCACTCATAACCACCTCGGCGGCGGTCGTGCTGGAATTTAATACACTTGAACAAGGCACAGACAAGTCGACGCTAGCAGCGCACGACTCGGCGCCAGACGGTGCGGGTAGGAGCGCGTCACTCGGCTCGCCCGCCGTAGGTACGGGCGGCGGTAACAGCTGCACGACCGGTTCGGGCGCCGGAATGTCGCGTGACGTAGCCGCATTGTCTGCGCTCGAACTGCGTTGCCTAGAATCTTCTAAAGAATTTAAGCGCTCCAAAATAGTTTGAAGCGTTTGCTCCAAGCCAGGAGTAGAGGAACTGTCTTTACGCCCTTTGCGATTACTTTTACCGGACATTTTTTTTAACACATAAAAACGTAAAAATTTTTAGATTCTCAAAAAGTATCAGAAAAGTTATTTTAAATCAATATAAGCCACAGCGGCACAGAACAGGATAAGAATCCCACTTCTGAGGTAATAAACTAATAGTAATCTTTAATAAAAAAAACAATAACAATTTCAAAACTAAAAAGAACTTCTTATTTAAACCAATTTAACAAAATAGCAGTAAGCAAAATAGCACTAAGTATGTACAACGTCCGTCTATCTCTGGCGATGGAGCAAAAGTGTTGTCCGAATGACGCTCGCGCCGCACGTAGCCTCGGCGCGCCCCTCCAAGCTAGCTCACACCACTTTCTGGGTGACGTCACAGGCCACGCCCCTTATCTGGACTATTCTACGCTAATTCTAGATTAAATTCCTCTCATAGATAATTCACATTGTATTTATGTGTTTTAGAATATTGTTAACCACGAAAAAAGCGTTAGCTAGGATATAACCATTTTTGATGTTTATTTATTTATTTATCAGGATCGCCAGGAGATAATACACAAAACTTAATACTAGACACAAACAAAACAACATCCTGCCCCGTGCTTATCCACCAAAGGGAACCACAGCTGACACAGGTATTAAAACATGTATATGAATATCATTAAAATAATAAAAATTCAAAAGTAAATTCCAGATTAAAATAATAAAATAATTGTAAATTTAAAATCATTAACACTTAGAATAATTGAAATAATACAAAACAGAACGCAACAAAATAGAAAAGAAATCAAAATTAGGATGATAACCGACACTTTGATTTTCTATTTCTATTTCTAATTATTTTGAGGTTATTTTTTCTTCTCCGTGAGGTTGCAAATGGCGACCATCAATGGTTGGAGCAGCAGAGCTTAGCCGCTAGATTGCACAAGTTTTTGCCATTGGACAACGCCGCGGTCAGTCTCTCAGAGCAGCGGAATGAGAAAAGTTTGACCTTTGCTGGATTTTCTAATCGGTTGCGCGATGTGTGGAAATTGCATCAACGTTTCAAAAAACTTTAGCTACGAAAAATTCAATTGAAAAGTTTTTAGAAATTCATGAAATTTATCCTGTTTTTATAAATGTTGAATGTTGACTGAACGGCTAGATTTGGATGAAAAAAGTATATAAGAATACACTTACACTTTTATGTAGTTTTTTACCAGAAATAATATAGTGTTCAAACAAAAAATAAATCAAGGGCACGCAACAGATCGTCTTCCTATCCTACTTAATATAAATCAGAAAGTTTTTTACGCTGTTTGGGTGTATAGATGTTTGTGGGTCAATCACGCCCTAATCACAAAACCAATCAGGGTGAAAACGAACGAACCAAAGGGAAGTCGCCTTAAACATTAATGTTAGCGATCACTACTATACATGTAACATAATACCCCTATAACCCCAGAAGCAGGGTATTCTACAGGTCGTGGCGAACAACAATTGACTTTTGTAATTTCTAAGTTTTTCATTCATGAAATGCCTCTTAAACTTTCCGCCAAAATGAAACTGACACAACATGCCGCAGCCTTATTTACAGCTGTTTTTTTACATTTAATTGTGAACTGTAGATAAAATAAGTAGGTAACAGAACTGCCACCAATTAGTAAACGTAAATAGCATCGTACCAAGTTCACGTTATCAGGGTTGTTGCAAATTTTTAATACAATATTAATTTTTCTTAGGTATGGGAATTTCGAAAACGCAGTATTCTAACTTTGCACACGTCAAAGTATTCCAGCGATCTCTTGGTCTTTGGTCATAGAGGCTTATTATGTTACACGTTGTATACAGTTTTACACAAAAAGAGACTTAAACACAAAATAAGGCTTTTTTTATACAAATAGCTGTTGGAACAAGCAGATGGCCCACCTGATGTTAAGTGCTAACCATCACCTATATCAAAGCATTGCCTCGTAAATAACGCACGATAAGAACGTGCCCTACGATGCACTGCCCTGCGTCCATCAACTTGAGGCATCCAGATGTTAACCCTCATCTGCCTGTAATTACACCGGTAACCACCAACCAAACGGTATAAAAGTAAAGGTAAATAATATAATCTCTAATACTATAAGACTCAAAGTCCTGACTGACTGACTGACTGACTGACTGACTGACTGACTGACATATAGACAACGCACAGCCTAAACCGCTGGTCCTAGAGACTTGAAATTTGAGGAGTACATAGCTCTTATGGCGTAGAGGTGCACTAAGAAGGGATTTTTGGAATTTCAACCCCTAAGGGTGTAAAAAGGGATGAAAACGTTTGTATGAAAAATAGTAGTCCTTGAACCTACAAACTTGAAACTTGGAGAAGATATACCTCAAAGCAAAAAATTAGGAAAGGCATTTTTAGTTTTTTAAAACTACCCTTAATAAGTGTGCAAAGGGATGTAAAAGTTTGTATGGGAGTTTTTTGACCGATGGTCCTAGAGACTTGAAATTTGAAGAGTACATAGGTCTTATGACGTAGAGGTGTACTGAGAAGGGGTTTTTGGAAATTCAACCCCTAAGGGTGTAAAAAGGGATGAAAGCGTTTGTATGAAAAATTGTATTCCTTGAACCTACAAACTTGAAACTTGGAGTACATATACTTCAAAGCAAAAAAATAGGAAAGGCATTTTTAGTTTTGTAAAACTACCCTTAATAAATGTGCAAAGGGATGTAAAAGTTTGTAAGGGAGTTTTTTGACCGATGGTCCTAGAGACTTGAAATTTGAA
Organism: Chloroclysta siterata; assembly: GCA_932294275.1. NCBI lineage: Eukaryota > Metazoa > Arthropoda > Insecta > Lepidoptera > Geometridae > Chloroclysta > Chloroclysta siterata. Next base: position 10,718,886 of record OW028595.1, read on the forward strand.
GAGTACATAGGTCTTATGACGTAGAGGTGTACTAAGAAGGGGTTTTTGAAAATTCAACCACTAAGGGTGTAAAAAGGGATGAAAGCGTTTGTATGAAAAATTGTATTCCTTGAACCTACAAACTTGAAACTTGGAGTACATATACTTCAAAGCAAAAAAATAGGAAAGGCATTTTTAGTTTTGTAAAACTACCCTTAATAAATGTGCAAAGGGATGTAAAAGTTTGTAAGGGAGTTTTTTGACCGATGGTCCTAGAGACTTGAAATTTGAAGAGTACATAGGTCTTATGACGTAGAGGTGTACTAAGAAAGGGTTTTTGGAAATTCAACCCCTAAGGGTGTAAAAAGGGATGAAAGCGTTTGTATGAAAAATTGTATTCCTTGAACCTACAAACTTGAAACTTGGAGTACATATACTTCAAAGCAAAAAAATAGGAAAGGCGTTATTAGTTTTTTTAAACTACCCTTAATAAGTGTGCAAAGGGATGTAAAAGTTTGTATGGGAGTTTTTTGACCGATGGTCCTAGAGACTTGAAATTTGAAGAGTACATAGGTCTTATGACGTAGAGGTGTACTAAGAAGGGGGTTTTGGAAATTCAACCCCAAGGGGTGTAAAAGGGTTGAAAACGTTTGCATGAAAAATAGTATACCTTGAACCTACAAACTTGAAACTTGGAGTATATGAACTTTTAGGCAAAAAAATAGGAAAGGCTTTTTAATTTTTTTTAAACTACCCATAATAAGCGTGCAAAGGGATGTCAAAGTTTGTATGGGAGTTTTTAAACGCATAGTGCGATTGATTTCAAACTTGAAGTAAATATACTCCACAATAAATAATTTAAAATCACGTTTTCAATATTTTAAAACTACCCCTGCAAAGTTTCAAGGTTTGTATGGGAGATTTTTAACTGTAACTGTGTAATTAACTTCAAACTAAAAGAAAATGTGTTCTGTGGATAAATAACATAAAGACGTTACCCTCCTTCGTTGCGCTCGAGTAAAAAGAATACCTACAACGAGGCGTCAATGTTCTAAAAATGGGAATCTTGAGTTGGTACGAAGAGATCTGAGGGTACCTATCTACCGTGCCTGTGGATCAATGTCGTGAAGCTGTTTCGTTTCGTTTGCTATTGTGGTAGAAACTAGGAACAAATAAGTACATATTTTCCGTGTAAGGTTGTCTTTGTTGTATTTGTCATGTTTGTGCTAAACTCAGTACCAATACCTACCTACCTAATATAGGTAATGTACGCCTATAGGTATCCCTTATACCTACGTAGGTATTTAAAATCCTACCCTAATAATAGTACGTATTTAAAATCCTACCCTAATAATATACAAATCAATGCGAAAGTTACGATGTTTGGATGTTTGTGGTTCAATCACGGTTCACCACTTCAACGCGTGCGAAGCCGCGGGAAGCCACTAGTAATATATAAAGGTCACCGTCGTTCACCCATGTTTATTCAAATAAGTTATATTTATTTTTACCTAATAAAAACAACACGTAACTTAATATTTAACACAATTATTAGTTCCATAAATCATTAAAATATTCCTTTAGTTCAAATAAAGTTTTCAACTATCATAATTTTTGAAGTAGTTAACTTTTAGATCTCAATATTTAAAAATATAAAACGCATTCGTGGCAGTTCTAACAAAGTTAAACTGGTATGAAAGCAGTTTGTTTTAAGGTCAAAGAACGGTGATGTCATAAAAACGAGGTCAAAATTCTCATACTACTTTTGCAACAAGATTTGGCACTGAGTATGGAATGTGAAAAAACTGAAAAAAGCTTCACGACTTTGATCCCCAGGCACGGTTTAATCCCCTCAGATCTCTTAGTACCAATTAAGAACTGTAGATTATTTTAGATGTCTAAGGAGTGGTCAGAGGTACATCCAAACATTACATCCGCACATACCCATATTTTGCAGTATGGAATGAGCCCTTTATTTTACTGACTTCAAAAAAGAAGGACGGTCTCAATTCGATTGTATGCTATTTGATTTTTGTATATCCATAATTGGCCGATTAAGAATTGATTATGATGACTTTATTGGTTTATAGGTGGTTCCATATAATTTTTATCAAAATTGATTTATCGCTTTTTGAAAAAATCAACAGCAACAAAAAATATATGACAAATGACGTTTGGTTTGTGGAGGTTTGTAGTTTGGTTTTTGGCTGCACTGGTGGTCTAGTGGTAGCGACCCCGCCTCCGATCCTGAGCTTATGGGCTTAAAACCGGTCGTGCACCAATAAGCTAAACTAGCCGTTTTCTGAGTAACGTCGGATATTTGCGTTTTAAAACGCAATATGGTGTTGCGTATTCGGCCGATGAGCTTACTTTCAAAAAGAAATAATTATTAAGTAAGAAATAATTATTACTAAGAAACAACGGGTACAGTCAGAGGGAAACTTCAGTATTCAAGCAACTGTTATTATCTATGACAATAGCACGTTTAGAACTACTTCGAGTTATCATCTTGAGCGCGGTGGCGAAATGAGAAAAGTTATTGTACACCGGTGCAGTTTTGGCGGCAACTGCACCGAGGATTGGATCTTATCACGAGAATTCATCATCATCATTATTATCTTTGCCGTCAGTCCACTGCTGATAACCCTTGACATACAATTTTATAATCTATATATATGAAAGTCGTGTTAGTTACACTATTTATGAGTTTTATAACTCAAGAACGGCTGAACCCATTTGGCTGAAAATTGGTGGGGAGGTAGCTTAGAACCAGGAGACGGACATGAGATACTTTTAATCCCAACTTTTTTTTAATACAAATTATCGAAGAGGCATTTGTAAGTATTCCAAAGTAAACGAACGCGAACGAAGCCGCTAGTAAGAGCTAGTTATAAATAAAGTAACTATAAATTAGTCTTTCTTATATTTTTATGTTTCATCTGTGGCGTAAATAATATATTATTATATAATCATGGCGAACAAACTCGAGGATCTTAAATGCCTAGAATTCTTTCTTAATCTCATTTCATATGAAGCCCAGTTTAAATAATTGAATGTATATTAACACCTTTTACTTTTAACACTGACTTTAAATTTGTTATTCCAATATTATTATTCTCAGCAAGTGAATTTATGTAATTCTTTTTGAGAAATAAAGATTCTATACCAAATTGATGTAGTTCAAAGCTACCTCTTTCATTTTTACATTTTGTGACGGCACCGAAAAAAGTAGCACTCAAAATGTTTCCACCCAGCAATAATTTAATAAATTAAAACATCCATGAAATAAAACTACTCGGTTTGAGTGCACGCGTATGAAATTCTAGTTGAATGCCACGCGGCTTGGCTCGCGTGCAGCTAGTTTCAAACTTCGACCGCTCCTCAAATCCTTTTTAATACAACTATCTGATGGAACAAGCAGATGGCCCACCTATTAGGTGGTAACCATTACCTATAACAAAGCATCGTAAGACCCGCACGATAGGAACGTGCCCTACGATTCACTACCCTGCGTCCTTCAGCTTGAGACATACAGATGTTAAGCCTCATGTGCCTATAATTACACCAGCAACCACACTCTTCAAACCGAAACACAGCAACGCTGCTTGGCGGCAGAAACAGGCATGGTGAACTCCTTTGCACCCCTTTAGGGATACCCTCACTCCCGCCAGATAGATAAATAGATTAGATAAATTTTTATTGCACATAAGGATACATTGTTCTAACATATCTCGGGCCAGTTTCACACAAAACATGATTTCATATTATCCTAAAAATTTACCTATTACTACTGTACCTTTAAGTGCTGAGAAAATAAATGAGTTTTATTATTATTGTTATTTATTAAGTTATTATCACGCCTATCCATTATATCAAAGTGCGGCCTTATCGTTGAAAGCAATACCTTCCAGGCAACCTTATTAGTTTACAAAATTTCATACTCCTAGGAGTTTAGGCTCAGTTTGTGCGTTGATTGCCAATCAGTACTGTCAAAGTCATTTTCCTTTGAATCAATGTTACTTTAAAAAGTCTTAAAACTAGGCGAATCTAAGTGTCATTTTCACGACCAAGTAATTTTTAAATAAATGTATAAACTATAAAACAAATAAAAAAATAAAAAACAAATGACTTGTGGGGCGCGTTTTACCCCACAAACATTCTTAAGCTCCGTACTCACATTCGGTATTACCCGATAGTTTTACTCCAAAACGAGTAATACTGAATGTAAGTACGGAGCTTTAGTGGGGGTCCTTCTATACTAAAACATAAGAAGAGAATTCCGACTCGTACTCCTTGGGCTTTTTGTTTGACTTTGCTATAAAGTTCAATTCAAAGAACTTTCAACCCTCAAGTCTTAGAATTAAGTATTCGAAATTTCGAGAATCTATTCTTAGTGTGCGTCTACATGATTCAAGTAACACAACCGTTTTTTTGTTAGAATGTACAACGATTAACTGCCATCTCCTGCCAGGTACAGACGACCGAGCAGAAGCAAGCGAACGCAAGGTCCGGGGCTTCGCCGTTGTGACCACATGCTCGCTCGCCTTCACCGCTGTGTAAATACCAAGTGAATAACTTTTCAGCAAAAAAAAACCGACTTCATATACACTTCTTCTTGTAGTGTCACTAGTTCTTTCGAAATAGTGTGGTGAAAGGATTTTTCAGTGCGTCTCAAAGAGGCTCTTTTCATGCACTAGAGCCTCCTATCGAGCACGTTGAAATACTCTGAAAACATAAAATAGCAAATGACGTAATTTCATTTACTTGGAGGACATACTTTTTACTACATTCTGATTTAAAAGCCCGACTACTGAGCCGATTTTGATGAAATTTCTTAACAATCTGAAAGGATATTCTCTCAAATAAAGATAATTCAAATCGGTTCACAAATGACGGAGTTATGTGGTAACAAACATAAAAAACCAGTCGGATTGAAAACCTCCTTTTTTTATAGAAGAAGCGAGCAGGACCGAAGGTACTCGCACGCTCTCGCTTGCTCTAGCTAGAACGTCCATTCGCGTTCGCTTTCTTTTGCTCGGTCGGTCTGTACCAGGTATCATCTGATGCAAAGTGAAGATGCAGACTAAGGTAGAGCACACTTAGCTATAATCAAATTGTTCGCTAATGTTTCGAATATTCCGAAAATACCGACGACGGTAAAGAATTCCACTCCTCGGCAGTTTTCACTAGAAAAGTGGATGCAAAGTGCTTTGTGCGAAAGTGGGGAATATCAACCATGTAGGGATGAAACTTGTCCGTCCATCTAGTTGTGGGTGGAAAAGGGAAGAAGGGTGATGCAAGAATCAGATCGTTACTAAGAATTCTCACCGAATTATCCAATTTCAAGTCTCCAGGATCAATAGTATTAGAGCTCTTTGTGAAGGGCTCGTCCGGGGAAGTACTACCACCACGCCTTTTTCTACCGCCAAGCAGCGTTGCTGTGTTTCGGTTTGAAGAGTGTGGTTGCCGGTGTAATTACAGGCACATGAGAATTAACATATGTATGCCTCAAGTTGATTGACACAGGGCAGTGCATCGTAGTAAGGCACGTTCCTATCGTGCGTGACTTATGAGGCAATGCTGTGTTATAGGTGATGATTACCACTTAACATCAGGTGGATCATCTACTTGTTACATCAGCTAATTGTATAAAAATAAGTATCATAATCTGTGGCTAATGCTGGTTGCAGGCCAAGAGCTAAGCCAAGTTATTTAGCTTTGCAAAGTTTGCATAGTTTGTATAGTTTGCATAGTTTGCAAAGTTTGCAGTCTGCTCACTAGTATGAAAAGCTGCGTCTGCTATGCTAGCTAAGCTAAACTAACTTAGCTTAGCTCTTGGTCTGCCACCGACTGTGACTGTTAAGTCATTAGATTGTTGCCTGTTGTTCAAAGCTTAGTTGCGTGGATCTGGTCCCTAGATTCACTTAGCTTTAAGACGTTTCAAAGTGATCCTTATGATTCAATTAAATAAACCTTTTGTCTTTGACAGTGACTACTACTGGCGTAATTATTGTGACATGTCAGTCAACCAGAACTTTGATACTTTGATATTAGATGGTAAATTCGTTCGCTACGTTTTTGAGCCGGTTTAATATTTATGGGATTACCCTGCGTTAAATCTCTATGGGAACTCATTTACTCAATCCACGGCAGTCGTCGACCTATATCTTGTACACACGTTTAGAGTTCTGTGTGCTTTTTAGTTACTAAATGCTCTTAAAAGGCTGACAACCGAAGGGTAAAGGGTTTTAAAGCAAAAAAACTTTTTCGTTGGCTAGTCATACTGCTGCCTATCCCGCATTTCTTAAACTGACTTCGTCCTAAGGCGAATACAAGAACTAATGTACCTCTCGCTCGCACGTTTCGACATGTTGAAAGATATAAAATCACTAAACCCATTTTCGAAAAATCGCAAACAACCATTTTGTGTGCAATCACATTGCAGACAGTTTAGTAAAAATTGCTTTACTAGTTTTCGTACTTATGCAAACTTTTGAGTAGGAAAACTAGTATCGATCAAAATTAATTTGAAAGATATAAAATCACCTCATTTTCGTAAAATCGCAATGAACCAAGTTCTTGTTTGTTGTTTTTTTACGAAACTATGTGAAATGTGTGCATCATTTCACATAGTTTCGTAAAAAAAAAACATCTATATCGTATATAGTTTTCGTACTCAAAAGTTTGCATAAGTACGAATTTCAATTTAAAAGTTCGCTTTACTAGTGTACATAAAAGTTTGCTTTACTAGTGTAAAGTAAACTTTTCGCCTTAAATTGTCCATTGTCTTGAACGATTAACGTCCGAAAGCCTAGAAAGCTCCCACTCGATGGGTTGCCGTGCTGTTTACTTTTTAAGAAGACCTCCATCTTCTAAAAAAGTTAACAGCACGGCAGGTATCATCTTAGATATCTATAAATATTGTCTTACAGGTAATTGTCAAAATAATTTATTATAACACACACTCGCTCTTATTAACAAAATCTGATTTGTCCGGAGCACTTTTAATATTTGGTAAGGCATAAAACGCTTATTGCCAAAATTACGCGAATTACCGATCGTAAAGAACCCTCGCTTTTACACACCTGACACACTCTTGGCCTATTTAATTTTTGAATTACGCTGCTGACTGTACGCTGCTTGTCTAATTGCTGAAATTTACGTTTGAATCCTGCCTTATTACGTAACTCGCGACTAGTCTGCGGCAAGACTAAATACAAATTCGATAGTAGCTATCAAACGCTTTTTCGTAAAAATGACGTTTGACAGCAAGAGTTGCTATGTACATACCTACGCTTAATCACAGAACTGTCGTGAGTTATGTAATACGAGACCAGTCTTCACTAGGGAACTGATTATTTGAATATTAATACGTCTCATTATAATTGACAGTGACATCCACGTGGTGTCATTAAAACGCTTCTTTGTTTGACGAAATCGTTGTATATATTCCATTTTGTTTTTGACACATTTACAGCGGATCGAGAATTGTTATCAATCACTGTGTTATTATGAAAAATAAAGGTCATCATCAGCCTGAAGAAGTCTACTGCTGGACATAGGCCTCCCATATACATTGTGAGGAAGAATAATTCTGAGCCCTCTCCATCCATCTCTCTCTTGTCGTGTAACTAGTTTCTTTCGAAACAGTGTGGTGAAAGTATTTTAAGTGCACCTCAATAGGCTCCTTTCGAGCACTTGACAATTGTTATAGAACTGTTAAGGTTCTAGGACATGCCGGTTTCCACACGATGTTTTCCTTCTCCGTTTGAGAGTACTGGCATTGTGCACATATAATTTTGACCAGAAAAACTCATTGGTGCACGACCGGTTTCGAACTCACGACCTTAGGATCGGAAGGCGGGGCCGCTACCACTAGACCATCTCCATCAACTACTAGACAATCTCCATCCATCGACCACCAACGAGCATTACAACGCCGGTCCATCTTTTTGTTCGTAGTCGCTATTCGAGAATATTTACTCCCCATTACTATTCTGTTTTTTTTTTTTTTTTGTGTATGTCATATAAATGTATTTTCTTTCTTTCTTTCTTTAATTCTTCGGGCTATGAACTGCCCATTGCATCTTGCTTTCTGCGAAGAGTAGCAGAGCTCTTTGTGAAGGGCTCGTCGGGGAAAGTACTACCACCACGCCTTTTTCTGCCACCAAGCAGCGTTGCTGTGTTTCGGTTTGAAGAGTATGGTTGCCGGTGTAATTACAGGCACATGAGGCTTAACAACTGTATGCCTCAAGTTGATGGCCGCAGGGCAGTGCATTGTAGGGCACGTTCCTATTGTGCGTGACTTCCGAGGCAATGCTTTGTATAGGTGATGGTTAACACTTAACATCAGGTGGGCCATCTGCTTGTTCCATCAGCTAGTTGTATAAAAAAAACAAAAAAAACCTATTTAAGTGATCTTGGTTCTTCTTCAAGCCTTTTTCTGATTCCATCGGGGAGTAAAACTTCCAGCATAGTTCTAATCCATAGACCATTGTGCAACTTTAAGAAGAGGCTGGTTACCGTAAAACAACTTCTCGTTCCCACATTTCAACATTTTTGTAGATAAAATAACAAAAGTTCAGTAAAAATAACATTTTGATCCCAACATGCTATCCTACCTAAAAGTTTAATTAAGCAGTAAAATTACCCAAATAATTACTCGAATTTGTCAGCGTATAGCGGCCATCTTGGTAAAGCGACAGCTGTCAAATTTGGCGGTAATACATATAACACATATTTTGTCGTGACATTTCACTATGGAACGCTAGACGCTTCAACAACGCGTAGAAATTGCTAAAATTTACTATCAAAATCAGTTCTCTGTTCGCCTCTACGCTTCGGGCGTTGCGTGCAATTTATGGAATTCATGGCCGTCCTGCAGATTCCATGATTTGTCTCGACCACTCGACTCCACTCGACTAATTTATGGGGCTACGTGAAATCTCTGTCGGTCGGCTATGCAGACAAACCACAGACAATTGCCGCCCTGAAGACCAAACTCGCGTTCTTCGTGAAAATGAGTCCAATTTATGTTAAGAGTACATTCAAAATTGGTCTACGAGGATACACCACTTACAGCGAAGTCGCGACGGCCATTTGACTGACATTATGTATAGAAATACATAATGTCATCGAAAGTCAACCAAATATTTATTTATTTATTCTATTTATTTATTTCAGATTAAAAATTAAATTTAATTAAAATTAAATTAAAAAATAAATTAAATTATAAATTATCGAATGACCTTTTAAATGAAATAAAAATTGTGTCAATATCACCTCAACAAGTTGTTTTATTTCATTTCAAAGTTCGAGCGCTCCTAATGAAAAACCCTTTACATTCAGTGATTTGATATCTTCAACAAATTACAAATGTGATTTATTTTATTTAGATAGATAGATAACACATTTATTTGCCTAACTAATACACACAGACACAAAAATACAAAATCGAATAAAAACAACAGAATTAAAACAGCTAATACAATAAGAAATAGCTAAAATAAAAACAAACAAAAGAAAATTTTAAATTAAACAAACTTTTAAAATAATAAATATTTAGATCCGTGTGTGTTGCAGCTAGACAAAAAGGTATAATATTGCTCGAGAGCAAAGCACTGATTTTCAGCTATTACCTTTGAAGACAACAAGTTGAACGAGATGCCTTACAATTTCTATATAATAAACATAATAAAATAAATAAACAGGTTTAAATATTTATTTATATTAAATATTTAACAGGTATTTAATATTTATATTTATTTTAGCTCCATAACTCATAACAAGCTGAGCTAAACCACACTGATTACTAATTCAAAATTGACTTTTACGAATCTTGAGTCTTAATTTCCAAATCTACAACAACACAAATGAGTTTCAAATAGAATCCAATGGTATTGATTTAACATTTTGAAAATGGCGGCGAGCATCAAGAAGACGTGCGTGATTAATTGCTGTGATAATTGCCAGCTGTCAGCTGTCAGTTGTCAGTTCACTGTTACGCCTTTATTATCCCCCTAGCGTGCTTTTAATGACCTTCTTTACATACATTGATGTTTTTCGGGTACTGTGCCTAAAAATATAAACTTTTTGATTGAAGAGTCTACCAAATTTTACTTTTGTTTAGAAGCGGCTGATTTTTTAATACTTCTAACCGATGGAACAAGCAGATGGCCCACCTGATGTTAAGTGGTTACCATCACCTATAACAAAGCATTGCCTCGTAAGTCACGCATGATAGGAACGTGTCCTACGATGCACTGCCCTGCATCCATCAACTTGAGGCACACAGATGTTAAGCCTCATGTGCCTGTAATTACACCGGCAACCATACTCTTCAAACCGAAACACAGCAACGCTGCTTGACGGCAGAAAAAGGCGTGGTGGTAGTACTTCCCCGGACGAGCCCTTCACAAAGAGCTCTACTACTCTTATCTTGTAGATAATACATAAAAATGGAAACTTATAAAATATTCAAAGCTAAAATATTCAAATATACAAACACAAGTTCTAGCCAATTTCAAGAGAAACAAATAAATACATGTAATTTTAGTAAAAATAAATAAATAAAAAATAAAATAAAAATCGTTTATTTCAGACCACTGAGTCCATATGGTACCTACACTAATTTACATACAGTTTTTTAAAAACACTTAAACCTAAAACACTTAAACCTAACTAGGCTAACAAATAGGCAAATAGGCTCTGAGGACGATCAATGGGAGAAGTATATTCCACCATTGATCGTTCTCAGCACAAGACATTTCCATAATGGCGACATCATATTATCAGCAACAGTCCTCAGGATGCTGTTGGGACTGCCCCGCACTCTGCTTATCAGTGACGCAGTTTTCTTGCGCAGCAGGGCGTGAAAGCCATCTGTGTGGTAATGCGCAAACATTCCTGATGCACTGCAGAAACGCGGCAGTCCCAGCATCATCCGGAAGATGTTGTTATATTGGATACGTAGAACGTCCAGCGATTTTTTGGTATGCCTGACCCACAGACTTCCCGTGTAAAAGCTCTGACAATAAGCTTTAAAGAGCGTGATTTTAACTTGGTCAGTACAACGGGAGAATCTGCGGGCAATCATGTTACCTCTAACCGCTAGCGCTCTACGTTCCCTTTCAACATCAACATCATCCTTAAGGTCGTCGGTAAGAAGATGACCCAGATATTTGAATTGTGTTACACGTTTGATATTTAATTCATTCAAATTTATACTGAGCTCAATTGGACTTTTACCGGCGGCCTTAAAGACCATGTACTCTGTCTTTCTCACATTATATGTGAGCCCATGTTCAGCTGCATAGCTCTCACAAAACTTGAGCAGTTCTCTTAAGCCACCAACCGTTGGGCTCAGCAGCACCATGTCGTCAGCATAGCTGATATTATTAATACAAACGCCGTCTATCCGACAACCGACACGCATGCTGCTCAACCCCACGATGAGATCGTTCACGTACAGGTTGAAGAGCTTGGGAGACGTCAACCCCCCCTGTCTTACCCCACTCTCCAATCTATACGCTCCCGAGAGAGAATTAGCCCATTTTACAAAATTTGTCTGGGTGGCATACCAGCACTGGAGCAATCTAAGGACTTCCACCGGTACACACCTGTCTCTCAACTTTCTCCAGAGCACATCATACGAAACGAGATCAAAGGCCTTGGAGAGATCAAGAAAACAGGCATATACCGGCGTTCTACGGTCTGTGTAATACTGGACGGTATGCTTGAGACTTATGATCGCACTTTCAGTGGACAGTCCGGGCCGAAACCCGAACTGGGCGTCATGAGGACTTATGTATCTATCTAGGCATGAATCAAGCAGACCGTCCAGTATCTTAGCAATAGTCGTGGCCAGAGATATCGGGCGATAGTTGGTCTGGTCCGAAACATCACCAGTCCTGTTCTTCACAATGGGCACCACGATGGTTTTTGTTAAGTCAGGAGGTAAATATGAATGACTAATACACATTGTGAAAAACAAAGACAAAGTAAAAACAGCTGTCATTTGTTTTAAAGAAAATTGTTAAAAACCTTCAAGGAATATTTTTTTATCAGGATATCATATTCCAATTTCATTATAACTGCTCACACTTGTGTGCGTCAATACCTCAATCAATGTTAGTTGAAATACAACTAAAACTAAACAATTTTTTTTTTAATGGCTTTGTCGCTGTGCTACCACACTGCTCTATAATAAAACATAAAAAAATACATCTCGTATCAAAACTTAATCTACCTAACTAACCCTAATTCTGTTCACCACAAAATACGAGTAACTTAAAATAGAACTAAACCATTATAATAAAAATAAATCTACGTTGCTTCACAAGATGACAGATAAGGAACCATGTTTTGATTCAACGCAAGTCAACAGTTTGTAAACGAGTTTGTTAGTGTCACCGCATGAAGGTGGACGTCAAAGGTGCTTATAAATATGGTAGCAGTATTACTATTCCGTACACTTAATTCACCCAAGAGACCGCAGAATCCGTAGTGAGTTATCAATTTGACATTCTGTAATACATTTACCCGCCACAAGTGGAAATGCCTATGTATAGTTTTTGTATGCATGTTTATTACAAACTGGTGCCAGCGACTTCGTCTGCGCAGGATTAGTCACACAATATCTTTATAAATTGTTGCCTATGTGTTATTCTGATGTTTAAGCTATATCATTATAAAGTTTCATTAAAATTCATTCAGTAGTTTTTACGTGAAAGAGTAACAAACATCCGTCCATCCATCCATCCATCCATCTATCCGTCCATACTTACAAACTTTCGAGTTTATAATATTAGTAGGATTATTATTCTAGCAGGTATATTTATTACGAATGCGTTATACTTTTATTGTTTTTTTTTTCTACAGTGTCCTCTATCGCTCTTGACAATTTCAGTCCATCCGGTTGTCTGTAAAAGACTTTAGCGATAAGACCTCCCATTGTATTACACTTTGATGTTTTTTGTTCTGTTATGTGATGTGCAGTAAAGCATTCTATCTTTCTTTCTATCTAATGCCAACGAGAGTGAGGCAAAGTGAGCGTGGATCCACTTAGGTGAAACTCCCGGTGATTATGTTGATTTGAGAATCGACCCGTAGGGTGATGGTAAGCCGCCCGCCAGTCTGCAATTATTATTGATTGCCTTCGTGGAGTGGAAATAAACAAGTGAGGCTTCCGTAAAATCGTAAGCAACATAACCTTCACATTCTATAACAGTTCATACGTTGTTGTGTTTCGGTTTAATAGTTGCCTGTGGAATTACAGGCACCTGAGGCTTAACCTGTGTATACCTCAAGTTCCATTGTCATGGTTTATTAACATCAGGTGGTTTGTTGATTCCATCAATAAGTAGTATAAAAAAGTACATTCACAAAACGTACATGACAGCCTTCACAGTTCAGGGGTAAAGTATCTAAGTATTATATCAGCTATCTGGTTCCCATATTACAAGCTCTGGCTTAGTTTGGGACGAGATAGTGCTGTGTGGCATATCCACCAATATTTATTTATATGTGGCTAAATCTTACTCCTATCCATTACTTACTGCTTTCTTATAATTGCAGTTGTAATTGGACGTACTGGCTCTTCATTTACGGTCAATTATTTTATGAATTTACGAAAGGTCCACGAAAGAAATACAAATGTTTTGAGCAGGTTTCCAACTTTTTTTTTATTGACCACGCAACAGATTGCGTGGTCAATAAAAAAAAAGTTTATTAAGCAGACAATCTGTTGTCTGCTTAATTGAACAATATTATTATATATTAAAATTAAGTTATTCTAAATAATAATAAATATTGGTATAAGATAAGATTATCTGTCAAAAAAAAGGCTGTTGCATGACTTTGATCCTAAGGCCGTTTGTCCACCGCCGCCGTCACCGAACCGTCAACGAGAACGAGATTATTTCGGGCCGAGTTTAAGATGACGTGACGGCGATCGTTTGTCCACAGCGCCGATATATCGGTGGCTCAGCCCTACAGCTTTTTTGTGGATGGTAGTCGCGTTTTAATTATTGCGTCGAGAATTACTCTAACGGGAGTGTTTTGGAACGCAACCTTAGTACATAGACATATTTGGGGTAACCACTTCATAACTCAAAATCTTACCAGAACATTAGTTGCATTCTGAATGCATCTAATCATGTATTCTTCTTCCTTTAATAGCACAAATTGAAATTGATAGAGACGATGGTAACTTACTTAAGTAGTATTGAAAATAGCTATAAAGTGTAGTTAATAAATTTAGCAACTAATTTTTTTTTTCTTTAGCTAACTATTTCGTAAATGTGGCTAGATCTAGCTAAAAATTGGCTAAAGTGGCAACACTGATTGCCGGCACAGGTCACGCCGATCTACTCGAAACTCGGCGGCCGGGATGACGGTGCTCGGGTGACGGACTTGCGGTGGACACGCGGCTATTAATAGTCTATGTATCAGTACTTCGGCGCCGTCATCTCGTTCTCGTTGACGGTCCGGTGACGGCGGCAGTGGACAAACGGCCTTAGTCTCTCATCCATCTCAATCATTTCAGATCTCACAATTCTAAGTTCTTTGAGGATATTTAAGGGGTTAGAAGTATACGTCCAAATATCATATACCTATTTTTGTAGTTGTTAGTATTCCATATTATGTGGCAGTATACAAGGCCTTCCCCGCTGATAGAATACTACTGATTTACTGCAATTAAAAAAAAAAAAAAAAATTACCTGATAAAAAAACGTAAAAGTAGGTAGATACAATGCAAAAGAAATATACATATTATAACAAAAAGAACAAAAAAATAGAAAAACACTGTTCTATGTGGTACAGTTAATAATGGGTTATTAGGTCCTTGACTCAGTATTTGCTGAACCGATACCCATTTTACAGGTAATTTTAAGCATTATCGGTTAGGTGATTATAAATAGTAAGTGATATGAGAAACGTTGTCCAGAGACTTGTCTCAGAAACTACATAAAATATACACACACTATAATCCCTGTAAAAGTAGAGACAGTAATCGGATTTGTAACAGTCCCGATTGGACCCGCTAAAAGCTTGGTTTCTTGGAAAAACGGCTACCGTCGCTAATGGTAGGTACAAACAACCATCTCGCTCGAACCTTTAAATATTTTTGAAGATTTTAAATTACTGAAGGTATTTTTTACATATACTTATTTACTATTTTATTTTATTTTATTTATATTTATTTATTTATTTTATTTACTATTTTTTATATATATTATATTTTTTTAAATTACGAGGCTCACGTCATATATAAAGTTTGTTATGCCATTGACTCTAAGGAAGAAGAAGCCAAGAAATGGCCAAGCAAGCTACGTCACTAATGTATCTACACTATTCTACATAAATATAATTAAGAGGAAAGATTTGTATGTTTGTAACGAATAAACTCAAAAACTACTGGTCCGATTTCAAAAATTCTTTCACCATTACAATGCTACATTATCCTTGAGTAACATTGGCTATATGTAAATGTTTAAGTAATAAATGTCCATGTGCAAAGCCAGGACGAGCCGCTAGTACGCTAGTGCTAGTAGTAAGGCGGTGACTGCTATTCAGTAGACAGCGACTTAAGATTTCACGCGGAAGTAGTCCGTGGTGAATTGCTTTCTGGATTTAACCGGGTTTAAAAGTTTGTGTAGAGGTTTCTACTTAAAGTTCATGGATTATCGGCTTTGAATTTAGCAAATTGATATAACGTTTCATACAAAACAACCCTCTGATATCAGTTGATGTATTTATAGATCGTTTATGATGAGTGCAGATAGCTTAACCGATTCACGCCATCCAGAAAGTGCCACTGGGCTTCCTATTAGAAAATTTAAAGCATACATTAAGAATAATCTAATAAGGAAAGCTTATTATACTTTAGGTAGCTATATTGATGACTAGCGGCCTGTCCCAGCTTCGCATGGGTGGTCATACATTTTTTGAACATTTTAGGTTAAACTTAGACCATGGGTTCGAGTCTTGCGTCTACTTATTTCATACAGTGAGTGAAATCGCACCCCGTGCGTGACCCGTGGACCCGTTAACATTTTTAATTTCGTCATTTCTTTTGAATGGAATGTCCGATTTGAAAAATTTAAGAAGTAATCGATAGGTATTGAAACCGTCTTAAATATGAAATGATTTATTTGGATAAGGATTAATACCAAGGTACAAATAAAGACCTTTTTTTATCGGCGGCATTTCAATTAATTTTTTATAATAAAAGAACACTTATTGCGACATAACTATAATAGTTTGACATATGCTGAGTGGGAGTAGGTTGCAGAAAAATCCTTTTCTGCAACCTACTTTCACTCCCACTCTCTCTTTCTCTTCTCGTGTCACTTTCTTTCGAAACAATGTGGTGAAAGGATTTTAAGTGCGCCTCTGGTTTCCTCACGATGTTTTCCTTCACCGTTAGAGAGTTCTGGCATTGTGCACATAAATTTTTGAACAAAAAAACTCATTTGAGCACGATCGGTTTTGAACCCACGACCTTAAGATCGGAAGGCGGGGCCCACTCCCACTAGACCACCAGTATTATTTACAATAAAAACAAACTGAAATAGCTTCATGACTTTAATCCCCAGGCATGGTAGATATCCCCTGAACTCAGAATTTTGTATATTAAATTCAATTATTCCACAAACAAAAGCGTCTCTCTACCATTATTATCTTATACCTACGAAGCCGTTTCCAAAAGTAATTTCTCGTAAGCTGATTATAAAAGGGTTTTTATCCGAAACGATATTTCGTCAACCGTTTACCTAATTTTGTTTGAAATGAGTCAAACTGAATTCTATTTCAAGGCTACTTATTAATACCAAAAAGGGACGAATTGCTAGCAACGTAAACGTCATCTTAATATCTTGAGGGCCGAATCGCCCATATACCACTTTTTCAATACAAAATGGAGACAAAAGATAAAAAAAACTACATTTACTATTTTATATCCTTAAGTTGTGTGCATTAAAGTGCATATTGAAAGCAAATAGAAAATAAGTAGGATTATTGATATTAGATATTTTAATTAAGTCACGTTTTATTGTTATTAGTACTCAATTTATTCATAAATTTATTTAAGACTAGCGGCCTGTCCCAGCTTCGCATGGGTGGATACACAATTTTTGAACATTTTAGGATAAACATAGAACGTAAGTTCGAGTCTCGCGTCTACTTATTTCATGCATTTGCACGCCCTTCTCCCTGAGTGAGTAAGAACGCGCCCCTTGGAACCGCGCGTTCACTAATAATATTTTAAAGCGAACTAAAATTTTTAATTTCGTAATATCTTTTGAATGGAATGTCCGATTTGTAAAATTCAAATGTAATCTATAGGTATTAAAACAGTCTTGAATACGAAATGATTTATTTGGATAACGATAAATACCAAGGTACAAATAAAGAGCCTTTTCTAGCGGCGGCGTTTCAATTAAATTTTTATAATAAAATAACACTTATTGTGGCATAACTATAATAGTTTGACATATGCTGTCGCGACATTTTTTGTAGACGATGACGTGTTCTGCAAAGTCGTAGTACATTATTTTGTTCTATCATCAATAGTTTTCGCAGCGCACGCGATGTAAGGATTATTTTTTCTACCTTGGGTTACATTATTCGAGTTTCAGTAAGGATCCCTGACTTTTTTGAAAATATTAATAGCCTTTGTTACTCAGGGATAATGTAGCATTCTAATGGTGAAATAATTTTTGAAAATGGACCAGTAGTTTTTGAGCCTATTCGTTACATACAAAAATACAAAAATACAAATCTTTCCTCTTTATAATATTAGTGTAGAAGTGTAGATGTAGATGTAGATTTGTGTAGATCATTCCTTTGTAGCGGATCGATGTTTTGACTCAAGCGGATTGGCTCGTGGCATGTGGGTAGAACATGGAAGAACTCGATTTGCGCGAACATCGAGAGGTTGCTAAAAAACTCGGAGAAATAAAATCAAGTGAAAAGACTAATAATTGTTATCTTTCGGTTAACCAGTAGTTAAGTTTTCGATATCTTCTATCTATTCTTCATTTCTTCTTTATTCATCATCATCTAACCTAACTTCAAACATATATTAATATCATAATTGGTTGACATTCCATGCATCACTGTCTATTACAAATATTGTTCTCATTGGGAATCGTACCCACGAAGCCCAGACGGCAGAGCTACTACTGAGCTGTGCAGGCTGTATTCTGAGTTAGTAGCATATTTCAATTCAAAAAGTAGCACAAATTAATATCTTATCAACTATCTATGCTACTTTATACTAATCATCGTCATCATCAGCCTATAGAAGTCCAACGATTCAGACCCCACTCCGCCCACCGCTTCCCGCGATCCTCACAATGTCGTCGGTCCATCGAGATTAACATTACTTCAAAGTAATCCTACTAATATTATAAACGCGAAAGTTTGTAAGTATGGATGGATGGATGGATGGATGGATGGATGGATGGATGGAAGAATGGATGGATGGATGGGTGGATGTTTGTTACACTTTCACGTAAAAACTACTGAATGGATTTTAATGAAACCTTACAATAATATAGGTTATACATCAGAATAACAAATAGGCTACAATTTATAAAGATATTGTGTGAATTGTCCAAAATATGACGATAAGTGTCAAGTAAGTAGGAAAAAATATACCATCTGCGAGTTATTCTGGCGTGCGCTGCCAAAACCGCTAGAGTTACACATAATATGTACTACGCCACGCTAATATAAGCTACTCGAAATACTAGTCCTGCGCTGACGAAGTCGCAGGCACCAGCTAGTGTTTAATAAAAAAGTAGGTTTGTCTGTATAAACTTTCGGCAGATGGCGCTGTCGTAGCTTTCAACAGTTAATGTTTGTTTTGAGCTCGGGAAACTTAGTTCTCTGAGTTATATCTCTTTGAACTATCCTTCTTACTGTCTAGTTGCGAGGTGTTAAGAGCTTGGAATAAAATCTTTTTGCTATCTACTGGAATAAAAATCAAGCAAAGTTCGAGTCCAGTTTTTTTAATTTTTTTATACAACTAGCTGTTGGAACAAGCAGATGGCCCACCTGATGTTAAGTGGTAACCATCACAAAGCATTGCCTCGTAAGTCACGCACGATAGAAACGTGCCCTACGATGCACTGCCCTGCGTCCATCAACTTGAGGCATTCAGATGTTAAGCCTCATGTGCCTGTAATTACACCGGCAACCACACTCTTCAAACCGAAACACAGCGTTGCTGCTTGGCGGCAGAAAAAGGCGTGGTGGTAGTACTTCCCCAGACAATCCCTTCACAAAGAGCTCTACTACTCTTGAATCACCAACATCGTATTCATCAGTTACATACATTAAATTTAAAACAAAGATACAGTAAGAGCTGTTTCACTATCTCTGTTAGTTTATAAAGGATTAACAGGTCGTTAAATTTAAACTTAGATGTATTTAACGGCCCTTTAATCCTTTGTAAATCTAATGCAGCATGGTGTAATCAGAGCATAAGCATGCTAAATGTTACATTAGATAAAGGAGACAGACAGTATGCAATTAAAATTACACTTAACTGCAATTAATATCACACGAACCTCATGTTATTTCATTTCCCTGATTATTCTTCCCTATATTCTCAGTTCTGTTCACTAGCGCGTAGCATTTCAAACTCATTACATTTCAGTTCTTTGAAAACGGTTCGATGAAACTTGCGATTTTCCGTACCGTTTTATTCGACCGCTATTTACCTTGCGACTCTTGTTTTGCAATTTACCGATGGGGTTTTTTTTTGCGTTTTAGGCTGCGGGTCGCTTCCTGCTTTGTTCGATGGAGCCAATGGAATATAAATAAGGATTTTAAAGTAAAATACTGTAGCATAGTAATACAAAAAATGTTTTTTTTATGTATCATTCTGCATCTTCTGCCAGCCTTCACAGGTCAGTCGGAAGTAGCCCTGCCTTCTGCGCCGTAGGCCGTGGGTTCGATCCCCACCGAGAACTTGTGTGATGAACATAGATGTTTGTTCTCTATCTGGCTATTATTTGCTATAAGTATGTATTCACAAAAAAAAGGTATATATGTAATATCAGCTGGTTCCCATATTACAAGCTTTGGCTTAGTTTGGGGCTAGATAGTGCTGTGTGGAAAACCAATATTTACAATATTTATTTATCTATCTGATGTACGAAGGATGCTTCGTGTATAGCTTGTCTGTTTTTAAATCTCTGGCTGGTATTGGTTTTAAAATTATATAAAATAAAGAAAAACTGGTGTCACTAACAGAGTCATAATAGAGACGAAAATCCTTTGAATACACTATTTTGAAAGAAACTAGTGACGCGACAAAAAAAAGAAGTACGATTGGGGTTTGTGGTTTAAAACAATGACATAAGGCATATCCCATGCCTTTTTCTGCCTACAAGTAGTGTTTCTGTGTTTCAGTTTGAAGAGTATGGTTGCCAGAATTATTACAAGCACATGAGGCTTAACGTCTGTATGCCTCAAGTTGATGAACGCAGGCAATGCATCGTAGGGCACTTTCATATCGAGCGTGACTTACGAAGCAAGGCTTTGTTATAGGTGATTGTGCCATCAGCAGGTAGAAAAAAAAAGTAAAAAAAATATTTCAGTCTGTATATGACCGTCAATAGTAACTGGGTATGGTGAGTTTCGTAGTAATAAGCTCTTTTATCAACAGTACCTTTTTACAAAAGTTCATTCCGAAGCGTACTGTGAAGTCAAAACAATTCGTCCATTCGTTTCCGACTGAATGTTATTCGAATGTGCGTCCCATCCAGCTATTCCACAGTTGCGGGGAATAGCAGAAATGGCAAAAATTTCTGGTGCAGTTTTGCAAGCGGTCGGACGGTTGAACACTGGACCCAACAGGAATACAAGCGTTATAGTAGTGCATCAAGCACTTTTAAAGCACAAAGCTGAGTGACGACTGATTTATTTTTTTAATTAATATTGCTGTCTGTATTTTGCTTACGTTCCTTTTTTTAAATCTTTATTTAAATGAGAGTTGTGTACAATAACTATGTCACCCCCGTACAGACTAAGGTTATCTTCTTGAGACACAAAATAAATGTTTTTGGAAACTTTGACAGCTGCAAAAATTAAAAAACTGAGCAGCAGTATCAGCGCCCTTTGGAACATAATCAGCTCCTCCGGAACAAAATAAACAATGTTCACTATTTATATAAGGTAGGTACAAAAAATATAGGAAAAAAAAGTAGGTACGATAAATATATTATTGTCTACTTGGAAACAGGTCTTTAAATAGCTTTTAAATAGGTCATTTTTAAAGAAGCCTATAAATACTGTGGTGAGTTTATGAATTATGTTAGGGATCTGTAGTGTGTAGATGTGTGTATGTTGCCGATAATTCTTCTGATTACACAAGTCTCATAAGGACGTAATGTTTATGACGTCCAATCAAGGATCTTATATGCATAGTTTGCGCGCGAGGGGCATCGAGCCGTTCGGCTCACTTGGTCAGTCTGCCATCGCCTGCTGCGGTGACAACTATAGTCGCAATGAACACTCGCTGTAAACATGGTCGTAAATTATCGAAACGAGACAGCAATATTGCCCTCTCTCTCGCACTTAGGAGAACGGCACGATCCTTTTGTTTATGCGCAGAGATGTGCATTATTGGAGTCGTTAAGAACTATCGATTCATTTATACCGACTACCGATAATGACCTCTCTGACCGCGCAACCACCGGGCGCTCTCGCTGAGTCATTTTTTTATCGATAACGTGCATGCGCCCGCGCCGAGTACTTTCAACACTAGTGTTAAGATGATTTATGACCGAGTTTGCAGCGAGTGTTTGACGCGACTATAGTGCTAAACGTTCTAACGGTCTGTTCAAAACGCACCCGGTATTTCAATATCAAGATAGGTCCGGCAATAAAACGATCGATGATGAAAATTATATAAAACGTTCACAACTTTTTTCTCAAACAAATAGCGTATAAATTATGTAAATGATGATGATGATTTTCTTGACACACAATATACTGTTTATTGTTATCTTATTTATGAAATTTTATGGTATGGTAGTGCGCGTACTAAGCCAGGCGTCCAGCAGATACACCGTCTGTGGGTCCACGCTGTTGTGAGCGATCCCGAACGTGTCGTGGTGATTGCGTTTTTTGACCGGAAAAAGGGTACTTTTTACTCAAAAAAGTAGCTCCGATTTGACAGATGGACTTTGAGCACTCCGACTTTGGTAAAAAGTGGCTCCGTTACACGTACCGCTTTTACTTTGTATCGCGAATTTTGAGGAATTGTATCGCTGACTCGATGCCGGGTTCGTCAGTGCAGTTGAAATTTCTTTCGTTCTGTCCTATCATATTATACTAAAAAAAACTGAAACAGCTTCACAGCTTTGATCCCTTAAGGCACGGTAGATATCCTCTTAGATCTCATAATACCAAGTCCAGATTCTTTGGACGTCTAAGGGGGACGTCAGACGCAGAGCACCGTCTGACAGCTTCTCATATTCAACATAATATTTGATAAAATCACTGAATGTAGTTATGAATAATGGTAAACTACCAAGTTATATAATGAAATATGTTATTATATGTATTTAAATGAATAAATCTTGTTTTTTTTTATTTAAAGTTTCGGGGAATAGTATGCCAGCATTACAGAGGTTTAACAAAAATGACGTTTTGATCCGAATAAGTTTTCCTACCAAAAAACAATTTGGTTGATATTTTTAATAAGTTCAGTGATTTAATATATTTTAAAATGTGAGGCCATGAAGTATTTTGACGTGTGACATCCCTTTAAATGTGCAAGCAATATATCGACCGCACTGTAGTCAGCGTCCTAAAGAAAGAGCACACAACTGTAACTTCCATGCATAAGCACAATCATTATAATCAAGTATACATTTAAATTTCCCAGTTTAAATATAAACGACAGGGTAGTAATAATGAGAAAGTACATAAACATGAACCCTTGTGTATGCTCCACAGATGGGTATTATATGTTTTGGGAATAATTCGTTTCGTTAATTTAACTTTGTTGTTTGATGTTGTTCTGTTAATACTTTGCATGGTTATAATTATAATCAAGCAAGCCTACGGGTCCGCTTAGTCGAGCCTATTTGGATAAAAAGTAAGATGTTTTTAGGGTTCCGTACTCAAAGGGTAAAACGGGACCCTATTACTAAGACTCCGCTGTCCGTCTGTCTGTCTGTCTGTCCGTCTGTCACCAGGCTGTACCTCATGAACCGTGATAGTTGGTTTTATGCTACTTGCAGAAGAAGAAAAGGAACAAGCAGATGGCCCAGCTGATGTTAAGTGGTAATCATCACCCATAACCCGTAACTCGTATGTCACGCATAATGTGTACGTGCCCTACGATGCACAGCCCTGCGTCAATAGCCTTGAGACATTCAGATGTTAGGTCACATGTGCTTATAATTTCATAATTATTGCAATAAACAATTAGTGTATTAATTAATTATTAATATTTATTGTCCTTCAGTTAATCTTTGACGATTCCACTCTCGTCCGCCTACAATAGTCTTTAGTTCGTCTGTCATTAGCTGTGCTTGTTCCATCAGCATATTATTTAAAAAATATATAGACACAAAGTTTATTTTTTTATACAACTAGCTAATGGCACAAGCAGATGGCCTACCTGATGTTAAGTGGAAACCATCACCTATAACAAAGCATTGCCTTGTAAGTCACGCACAATAGGAACGTGCCCTACGATGCACTGCCCTGCAACCATCAACTTGAGGCATACAGATGTTAGGCCTCATATGCCTGTAATTACATCGTTAACCACATTCTTCAAACCGAAACACAGCAACGCTGCTTGGCAGCAGAAAAAGGCGTGGTGGTAGTACTTGCCCAGACGAGCCTCCACAAAAAGCTCTACTACTCTTAAATAGATTGGATAGGTGCGAGAACTATCGAACCTGCCACCTACAGCCACATTTCAAAGTGATCATTATGATTCAATTGAATAAATACCCTTTGAATAATTACCCCCATACTCCGACTTACTACAAACTGAGCTGTAAGACCCGTCATATAATTTAGTATTTTGCCCACAAAATACTTCCAATACATTTCCTTCATTCATTGGAACATGAAAACGGGATGAAGCCGCGGTGTACTGAATTATATACGGCATTATCGTGCGCCGTAAAAACAGCGTTGCTTTTACGATCTTGTTTGCTTTTTATATTCAGCTTCTGCTACTTCTTGTTCTCAAATGGTATTCAACTGCTGTGAGGAAAGAAAACCAGTTGGTTTTCTGTTTGTGACTGGTTAACTTTGAGTAGTAGAGCTCTTTGTGAAGGGCCGTCCGGGGAAAAATGAAAAAACGAAAAATGTTTATTGGCAATAAATACAATCAACAGTAAAGTGTGAGGCTCTGTCTCCTGGGATAGCGTTAGCCAAGAAATAGTACTCTCCCGAATAACAATATAGTAGAATTGACAGTATAATTCCAGCTTATTTGTATCTACACTCGCCCGCAAAAATAAAGGGTCACCTAGTTAACTCCTAATAACTTTGAAACCACACAATCTAGCTCTTTAAATTAAAAAGTATCTGAAAGAAAATTTTATTACGCATAATATAAATTACATTTTGATTCAAAATTACTATTAATTAATTTGAAAATTAAAAGAAAACGTGAATTGACAAACATCGTCAATTTACGATTTCATGATTTTGCACAAATAACTCGGATTGAATAAGGAAAATCAATTTCAAGTTCCATATTTACACAAAATTAAAAAAACAAAATCAAAGAAGTCGAAATTGAAAACTGAATCACAATTTGAAAACAGGTCGTTTTTACTTAGGTATAAAGCATATTTTATGCCATTACAGTAAAAATGGTTAAATGAAGGGTTGCATACAATCCGCATATCCTCATAAGCTTTAATTTCATAAGCAAAAGAAAAGAAGTTATCTTCATAATTTCTTGAATATTGATTTCTCAAAAGTGACCCTTTATTTTTGCGGGCGAGTGTTTTAATAAACATCTTATTAATAGGTTAGTGTGTGGGTTGAATAAGTATTAACACCATGCCTTTTTCTGCCGCCAAGCAGCGTTGCTGTGTTTTTTTATACAACTAGCTGATGGAACAAGCAGATGGCCCACCTGATGTTAAGTGGTAACCATAACCATCACCTATAACAAAGCATTGCCTCGTAAGTCACGCACGATAGAAACGTGCCCTACGATGCACTGCCCTGCGTCTATTAACTGGAGGCATACAGATGTTAAGCCTTGTGCCTGTAATTACACCGGCAACCACACTCTTCAAACCGAAACACAGTAACGCTGCTTGGCGGCAGAAAAAGGCGTGGTGGTAGTACTTCCCCGGACGAGCCCTTCACAAAGAACTCTACTACTCTTAAAATTAGTTTTAAATGTTGGCAGAATGGCATTGTAGTGGATATGAAGCTTAACATCTGTATGTTTGATGTTGATGGTGGGAGGGCAGTGCGTAGTAGGGCACGTTCGTATCATACGATTTTTTTAATGTTCACGAAATAGAACTGATAGTAGGAGCTTATTTATTTGGGATGTTCTGTTGGTAATAATATTTAATGTTTTGTTGAAAATTGTATCAAATTAGGTAACACGCTGTGTTATTTTAGCTACTTTTAACATTATTGAATAAAATAATGCATGATATTTAATGATTTCGTTGCTACCGCTGCAAAATATGATTTAAGTTTTTTTTTTAATATTTAGGAAATCGTTTATTTACATTCAGTGGTCAAATGTGTGACAATAGAGTATGTTTTAATTGTTTATTTTAGTAAGTACAGCAGCGCAAGTACCGATCTTTTTACGATCTATGCGATCGTCAAATTTGACATATCTATTCGTGAAAATGGGTTTTAACGATTTTTTGGCGATTTTGACGAAAGTCGAGATATTCGTAAAATTTTAGCGAATTTCGCTAAAATCGCATGGTACTTTTGATATCATATAATGCCGCGACATGATCTTTCTCGTGTTCCCACCAAAATCTAAAACACAGAACATTATTACTCAAGACGCTCTTAAAGATTGAAAAGCATTTCATAGACATCTGTGCTCAAAACCAAAAGTTTCCGAGTTGCCATTTTACAATTATCGCGAAAATTGATGATCGCATGCGATCTTCAAAAGATAGCGACCCCGAGTTCCGTACTCGCACAATTCGTCAAAATATCACGAATTTAACGATCGCTAAATTTAGCGAATTGAGTTCCGTACATGCACTGCTGTTCTTTTTATGATGTCGTAGCACTTCGTAGCACCTCCGTGCTCTCCGTAGCACCTTGTAGCAATCCGTAGCACCTTGTAGCACGACGTAGAATCTTGCAATATTGGTTGTAGGCTTATTATATCCGACCCAATTGTTATATAAACAAAATAACACCCTAATCTCTATCGTTGTATTCGCATCCCATTAATATAACGAGATTGAAATTGTGTCGTCACCTACGGAGCAGTTGCCGGAAATTCAAAAACCTGAAGGGATTTCTCTTCCGGACGTGGGCGTTTGCTAAATTATTGTAAGGTTTTGCGGGTAATTTAGGCCGATACAAAATATTGGCTGGTAAAATAAACAGTATTATAAAACCAAGTTAATATTGAACTCGCGTACAATTGGCACTTAATTTGACCTTGTTTATAAGGCTCAACACACAACAAGATAGTGACAGCTAGCAGCATAGCCCACCAGATGTGTAACCATCACCTATAAGTCAAAGTCAAAATGTATTTATTCAATAAAATCACAAGGATCACTTTGAAACGTCTTAAAGCTAGGTGTCTCTAGGTGCCAGTTCCACGCGACCAAAACCTAGAAGCTATAACAAAGCATTACCTCGTAATTCACTCTCGATAGGCCTGCCCTGCGTTCATCAACTTGAGGCCCGCAGATGTTAAGATTTATGTTCCTATGATTTCACCACCCTTTAAACCGAAACACAGCAACGCTGCTTCATGGCAAGAACAGGCATTGTGGTAGTGCTTCGGACGAGCCTTCACAAAGAGCTTAACTTTGTGAAGAACTTCTCCTATAGCTTAAATTCAAATTAAAAACTCTAAGCACATCGCATCCAATAGCGAAACGGTCTTTGCCTGAGGATTAGCAGAGAGCCCTTTGCAGATAAATTTAAAATTGCGTAATATATTGTCTTAATTTCGCGACGGCCGAATCGAGATAGTATAACAAAGCCGGGGGTGTTTATTAAAAATTTAATTAAAACACGATGTTTCTTCTTTATATTCTTTTAAGCTTTGATGTTGAGCTTCTGTTTCATTTGTTATTAGGTTTGAATTAGCACGGAATTGGAGTTGAGATTTTCACGAGATTGACTCAGAGTCAAAGGACATTCTTGAATCAGAAGGATCGCTTTGAATTGTCTTATAACTAAGTGAATTTAGGCGTCAGTTTCGCCTGAAAGAATTGTGAAAATTTGACGGCTTAGTTCCATTCGTTTCGTGGAAGATCCTTTTACAAAGCACATGAGAATAATCTCCTTTACGTCTCAGAGTTCTAACCGCGGTATAATGCCATTAGGGCATGTTTCTGATAGACGTGCTCTATCACAATTCCCTTTTTCTTCCTTTAATAACACAGGGCACATCTACCAAGGTCATGCCCTGTCTCTCTCTTGTCGTGCACTAGTTTCTTTCGAAACAGTGTGGTGAAAGGATTTTAAGTGCGCCTCAAAGAAGCCTCTCCTTTTGAGCACTTGACACATGTTATATAAATTTTTAGGTTCTACGACATGTCGGTTTCCTCACGATGTTTTCCTTCACCGTTTGAGAGTACTGGCATTGTGCACATACATTTTTGAACAGTAAAACTCATTGGTGCACGACCGGTTTCGAACCCACGACCTTAAGATCGGAGGCGGGGCCGCTACCACAGTGCTCTCTAATGTCATGCCCTGTAATTTCATGCAACTTTTAGAGGCGGAGGTACCGCTTAACATCAAGTAGGCAATTTTCTTGTTCCATAGTTTCTCATGAAAAAAGCTCATGTGTGCCGATCTTAGTGTTTTTGGTTCAAGGCTAGAGCCTGATTGCGCTATTTTCAAAAAGCTTTGTGTAGTAGAGCTCTTTGTGAAGAGTTCGTCCGGGAAATTACGACCGTATTCTGTCGCCAAACAGTGATGTTTGCATAGCTGTGTTCCAATTTGAAGCGTATGAGCGCCGGTGCTATTGCAGGCACATGAGACTTAACACTATCACGTCTTAGACTAGTAGTTCGCCCCGAACTGAGATCTCGCGATGCGACCCGACGAACGCACCAAAACTTTGAGTAGGTGGTAGTCAAAGGCAAGTCCAAACATTATGTTTGGACTTTTTTCTGACTACCGCCTACTAACTTGGTACGGTAACCAAGTTTCAACTCTATTGGCCTATTTATTGAAGAGTTCCGTTAAACAGACCTGGGCTCCATCATCAGACCTGGTCGTTGTCACCATTTTATGAGAACTGAGTACCTCCTTAATTTATTTCAAGAAAAAAAAATAAGAAAAAGCAAAGTAACTGGCCGACCAGTAGAAAAACCTTGATGCCAACGAAACTCTTAGAGATGCTGAGAGGGAGCTCTTGGGTCGCTGGTTATCTTAATTTAACTTTTTTGTTGTATCTCAAAAACCGAGCGTCTCAGAAAAAAAGTAAAAATTGTTTTGGAATGTCCAAACAAAGCGTTTTCGTATGACATGTAACTTGATTTTTTTAAGTCACTTTTTTATTTTTGCCCCCTTAAAAAACCCTATATCTTAAAAACCCTTCATCCGATTTTATTCATATACTTACCAGTAAATTTCTCAAGTACAAGCTGTCGTCTTATCAAATTTCATGCAGATCGGATCAACGGTTCGAAAGTTATGGCCAGACAAACATACATACATACATACATACATACATACATACATATATACATACATAAAATGCCAAATCGCCCAAGTTGAAACTAGAATCTTCGTTCGCTTCGCTCACTCGATCAATTATCAGTGCAGTGCACGTATACGTTTTTAAGGGAAAAATTACAGAGAGGTGGCATGACTGGTGTAAATGAATCAATTAATTAATAAATCAATTAATTCTATCAATCCACTCCATCTAAAGGTTCTCAGTAAGAGACCTATACTGAGCGATAAGGCCTTATCGCTCATTGTATTTTTCATTCTGTTTGTTTATTATTTGCCGTATGTGTTTTTTATTCATTTCATTTATCGACTCATGAATAAAAAAGTTGGTATCCGATGATGAGACGTTTCAAAATATATTATAACCAACAGTCTTATCTTTCGTTACTTAGTTCAGATTTTAGTAAAGTCGAAGGTTACTGGTTGGTAGGGCATTTGTGTTTACATTACCCAAATTAATGGAATTATTTTGGCTTTCTTTTAAAAAAAAAACCAGCTAACAAAAAAGTATTTTTGCACAATACACCCCATTGCGGGACGTCCGTGCAGATCTCATTCCCCCACCACGATTTAGAATTAGAATTAGAAGTATTATTCGTAAAATCTTTATTGCAAGTTTTGGTATAAATCATAATAATTATTTTATATCGTAAAAAAAAGC
Organism: Chloroclysta siterata; assembly: GCA_932294275.1. Lineage (NCBI taxonomy): Eukaryota > Metazoa > Arthropoda > Insecta > Lepidoptera > Geometridae > Chloroclysta > Chloroclysta siterata. Next base: position 10,748,446 of record OW028595.1, read on the forward strand.
AACTAACACAAAAAGAATATCGTTGCTAATTGAAAAATTATTACTGTGACTATATACTTAAATACAACGTAGCTGCATGACGTCCAGAGCTCATAATGAAGAAAGTTCACATCGTAATTTTCCATTCTTTTAATAAAATTTCATTATAACGCTCACAAACTAATATTTAATAAAGCAAGCCATTCAGCTGTAAAGCGTTTACGATAGAAGCAAGTCGGCTGGGCCAATTAGAAGCAAGAATTTACGACCTCGGATGACCGTAAATTGTAGCATTTTAATTTTCTGATGTTTAAGTCTGGCTACTTTGTTGTCAGATTAAGTTATTAAAAAAAAAAACAAAAAAAAAACCTATTAATTGAACTATTTTTTTTTTAATTTCCTTAGACTATATCGCCCCACTGCTGGGATATTCTGAGTTTCTTTCCACCATCTACTTTTAAACCACTCACTTCTTTCTACCATTGACTCGCCAGCGATTTGTAGGCCGGCTATAAGGAACCCATGGTATGCTGATCCTCGCCAACCTTTCGGGAGGCGTCCGGCTAATGTGCCCTGGGTACCAACCGGGACCTCTTATAACAGACTCGAGCTGTCAATTTCGTACCGGAAACTACCAAATATTACACGTCATCAAGTCTGTTCAAGTACAACCAGACAAAAGAACAGCCGACAAGTTTTTTCGTGCTAGATTACGATTCGTTGTGCCGTGATGGCTTCATGTAACCCGTCGAGTGCTTCAAGTGCATGTTCCCTGGTTTATTGACCGCCTTAATTTGGATAGGACAGCCAAACAACTACTGTAGTAAAAAAACAAGCTATAATACAAATCAAACAAGAAATACAACTGCTAAAAATATTTCAGTGTTGGTGTCGTTGTAGGTGGTATTCACCACCATTGAACTACTATTTAAATTGGACATAAATTATGTGTTATGCTTTTTATGAGAATCAACGCATTGCTTATGTCATAGGATTGGGATTAACATTATAAAATCCTCAGTTAACTGGTACATACGGATTAAACCAGTATGGGTCAGCCGGCTGTCCTATGCCATGTAAAGAGTTAGCATCAAGAACAGTGGCGATGGGCTTGCAACTTGTCACGTATGGAACAACTAAGCCCTTTAAACTTAAACCGGGGATATCTACCGTGCCTGGGGATCGAAATGCTGAAATGAAGTGAAGTTTTTGCTGTTTGTACTTAATTATATGCCTCAATAAATCCTCTGTCAGATTTTGTCTCTGTCGTATTGTTTTAGGTATTTTTTTTTAATTTACGACATTCTCCTTCATAATTTGAGTCTTTGTTACCACACATACGGCCGGTTTCTGAAAGCTCGATCAAAACTAATCGGATGTCAAGTCACTCGCCATTTCAGCTATTACATCGAATTAGATAGAGATAGCAAGTGACTTGACATGCGATTGGTTTTGATCGGGCTTTCAGAAACCAACTAAGCGGATTGCTTACAGAAGCAGTTACGCACTCAGAAAGATTTTTATGTTTACCCTTACGCGAGGTATAGTAAAAAACCAGCCAAGTGCGAGTCGGACTCGCGCACGAAGGGTTCCGTACCATTATTTTATAAAACGAGAATAAAATCACGTTTGTTGTATGGTAGCCCCCTTAAATATTTATTTTATTCTGTTTTTTAGTATTTTTTATTATAGCGGCAACAGAAATACATCGTCTGTGAAAACTTCAACTGTCTAACTATCATGCACCGTGGTGACAGACAGACAGGCAGACAGACGGGTGGCAGTGGAGTCTTAGTACTTAATAGGGTCCCGTTATACCATTTAGGTACGGAATCTTAAAAATTCAAGGTACTGGCGTCTAGATTCATCCAGCTTTAAAACTTTTAAAGTGATCCTTATGTTTTATTGAAAAAAGGCCTGTCACTTTGACTTTGATTTCGAATTGAGACCCAAAGTAAAAGTTTCCACAGCTCGGAGAAATTACGTATTCAGAGTGTTTTATTAATAATGAAATTTAAATTTACCAGAAACGGAGGCCCGCGGGGAACATGATTTTCTAAATGTAGCTTTTTTTTATGCAACTTTATTTAAACAAAGGAAGAAACAAAAGATAGAATATAAAGAAGAAGAGGTTCACTACTCTCTAACCCAGGCACGGTAGATATCCCCTCGGATCACTTACCATAAAGTACCAACGCAAGATTATTTAATAATGTCTTAATGGTCTATCAGAAGTACGTCCTAATTGGCACAATACCCAATTTTTGAGTTGTATGAAAAGGGCAAAAACTGATTTTACATACGAAGCTACATCGCATGGTAAATAGTTAGTATTGTTGACACGCGTAAGCGTTCCGACGTTTCCTACCTTTTAAACTGCGTAAACTTTAATAAGAAAAGGTATTTTGTCTCAAGAAATAAAACTGGATGGTACTTACATTTTCAATCACACCATTTATTGATTACTTTTATCACAATCACCTTTTACAAATCACTTCACTCTCAAGACCTCTTATTTGTTGAAATATCAAAACTAGACTCCCGAGCTGCGCTCTGCCAGTCGCGAGGTGCCCTCGCCCCCACTCATAACCGGCGACAGTGGCGCCGCCAGCCATGATTGGTCGAGTCATCCCGCAATGACAGTCGCAGTCAAAACACTGCTTTTACATGAACACAAAGCAGTGTTTTGAATATAAATAAACATCGATTATTTAATTAAATAAAACAGAAAATCAGAACAATTATAATAATTTACAACAGTCGGCCATCCAAAATTTTAAGCATGACCTCGTGCTGCTAATAATACATCAAATTTAAAAATATACAGACAGTAAAATACCTACTCATCTTTGAAAACAATACATGATTAGTTTTTAAAATATAATTAAGACCAACCACGACAAAATGTAACAACAAATTATGACCTATCTATACAAGAAGTTTTAAATTATACCAACGCCAGATTTTATTCTAGAGGATATTATACTATGCTATTGAAGATACCAACGCCGGATCAAGTCCAGAGGGTATTTTTGTTATTTGATACCAACGCCGGATCTAGTCCAGAGGGTATTATAGTTATTAGATACCAACGCCGGATCTAGTCCAGAGGGTATTATTGTTATTTGATACCAACGCCGGACTTTAGTCCAGAGGGTCTTAAGTCTATTGACGGCAGACAGCTAGAAGTTATTACATGAAATTAAAAAAAAAATGTATATTAGGTATTATTGCAAATTGATCAACGAAATATGGGTTGCTGTTAAAATTCTAGCATCATGACATCAATTCGCCGTCACTAGAGGAATCATGCGGTCTTTTAAAATCTACCCTTTTTGGTGAGCATATTCGATATGATACCTATCCAAGTCGTACACTATTGTTATTCTGTATGGAACCTGGGATATTCTGGGATGAGTTTCCCGCTACTACTTGAGGCAGGAATCTGTCTTTCGACTCGCACTAGATCGACTACATTATATTTTGGTGATGGAAGACGTTTCTCATCGTAAGCCTTTTTCAGGCTTCTTGGTAAGATTTAACATGATCATTGATTTGATCATTGATGTGTTCAGACAGGCCCTGACTAGAAGAGTTAATGATATTGTTTGCTAATTCTGCCCTAGTTCGGCTACCGCTGGTACCATACGGCCTCTTACCAAATAGCGCTTCTAGTAAAAGAAGGACCGCGATCTGTTATCACCCTGCGAGGAACCCCCAAGATACCAAAATACTCCCTAAAAACTCTCACAGTAGTTTGAGATTTGGTGTTTTTAACAGGCTTCAAAAATATGTAACGAGTAAAACCATCTATCAGAACTAAGACATACATGTACCTCCTTGTACTACGAACAAAAGGGCCAACATGGTCGGCATGAATTGTATCGAACGGGTTATCAATTTTCTCTATAGAGTATAGCAAACCGGGTCTCTTTCCACCAGCAGATTTTGAATAAAAACATTCAAGACAAGATTTTTTTATTTATTTTTATTTACGCATTTTGAAAACAAGAAGGTTGCTTTAACGCGCTCTAAGGTTTTATCTAGGGCGAAGTGACCTATATCGTCACGGTTTTGTTTCAAATTCTGCCAGCGGACACCTTTAGGAACCACCCACTTATCACCATTAGACGTGATCCGAAATAGTTTATCATTTTTAACCCTGAAGTTTGTTTTTATATCAACCAAATTGTCTATTTCAGGGTCATTCAAGGTGCATATTAGTTTTTGTATTTCATCATCAGTGCTCGGTACAGTACTTAACCAATCCGAATTAATCCGCGCAAGGAATCATATCTCTCTTTTGAAAAGTAGCACGTAGTGAGTTACAATCGATAATAACCTTGAAAAGAACTCCAATGATAAGAGGTATAATTCTGCTTCGACTACACACTATTGCCAAAGCGGACATCAGTTTCGGTCAACGTGTCTACATATCTATCATTCGAAATATGGCTAGTAACGTTCATAACTTGGGTAAGGCTTTCTTCCTCAGCTAACCGACCACATGCAACGAGAAGATCTTCAGGGAGTACAAAAGGGGTTGATGAAGTATTGTTAACGACAATGTGTCCTTCGCCATAATTTCCAAAGTGATACAACCCAGACAAAACGAAGTAGCTGACTCCTTGAAAAAAAACCTCACACCACCTTCTACGTAGATTTCTCCACCTGTTGATGCATCAATGTGAACGTCAACGACAGTAATTCCAACTACTTCAACGCTGTTGTTACCGAGAATTAAGACTTTACTACTTACGGCAATATCTAAATGATCAAGCTGCAGAATCTCCAAACTACTGCTAGTTTTCTGCTGTTGCTGCTTGGTAAACGTTTGCCCAATTAATAAAGGAACATGCATGGCGTCATCAGGAATAATCACCAAATCTAAGCTTGCTTCAACACCATCAATGCTAACTTGAACCCGTTGCTTTCCAATACAAAACCCCGAAGAGTTGGAAGATTACAAACTGAATTATTTGAACAGACATTTTTGAATTCTGATATGCGCAGCATCGAGTATTCACTACCAAAGTCAACGTAAGCCAAAGTCGAGTATCCATTGACAACTGCGGTTTTATAATATTTTTTTACTAGGCACTGAACAAGTGGAAAGATTCTTTGGAGGATCAGATAAGTGCATGGAGGTAGAAGAAAGTTCATCCTCAAAGCCTACACGCATAACGGCCTTCTCATTTGTTTGAATCTTAGCAAAACATTGCTCAGTTTCGTGACCAAACCTACTACACCGGGTACATTTCTTAATAGGTTGTGTGCATTGAGACGTAAAATGACCGTCTTTCTTGCAATTTGAGCAACGAGGGGATCTAGAGCCTACGGTTGTCGGGTTTGTTTGCTGTCTAGAAGGAAATCCTCTAGCAGGTCCGCGATCAGGGTTCGCTTTTATGTTACGAGTATTACGCAAAAATGATAACAATTTATTAGGATCATCAAATTGGGCTGCTTCGGCACCAAGCCTGATTGATCGATCGTCTATACCATGCAGAATGCACTCAACTACTCGTCTACCAGAAATACAGCACCTATTGACAAGAGCTAACTTTTCATAATAATATTCCTCAAGTGAATCGGTAAAACGAGCGCGCTTGCCTAACATGTCACTCAACATTTGACCGTAATTTTCCTCTGAAGGAAATGCAGCTGAAAGTTTTTCCTGCCATTCTACCCATGTGAACAAGACTGATGGAAGACCTTCGTACCATCGCTGAGCAACACCTTTCAGCTTCGGAAGAGCAAAGTGAATGATTTGTTTTTCCGTCCACCCATAGATCGTTGCACATTCATTGACCTTGTGTATCCACATGGTCATAGTCTGCTCTTTCTTACATGGATCAAACTCGGGAACAGTATTTTTCATAGAACCTAACCTATCTAAACTGTTGTTGGATAACGATTTTAGAATTGTTACTAAGTCGGTGAGGCTACTTTGCGGTTCAGTAACAGATTTATTACCAGACTCGAACTTAACGGTTTTTGGGCTATCTATGCGTGATGTTCTACTACTACCGCGTGAGTTAAGGGATGTTTGATTATCTGAAGTGTTGTTACGCGAACACTGACCTCCACAAATATGTCGAACTGGACTCCGTGACCTCCGGTTGCTAACACTTCGGCTGGCGCTCCTGAGGTTGCGACGATTGTCACGTTGGCTGGTGCGATGGCTGGTGCGATGCCTGTTGCGCAGGCTGAAGGGGCTACTGGCACGATCGTCGGCGCGCAGGTTGGTGCAGTAGCTGTTGCCCTGGTCGGCGCGTTGCTCGACGTGCTGCACATTGCAGGTGCTGGCACGTTGGTTGGAGCGTCGCTCGACGTGTCGCTCGGCGCGGCTGCTGGCACGCTGGTTGGAGCGTCGCTCGACGTGTGGCTCGGCGCGGCTGCTGGCACGCTGGTTGGAGCGTCGCTCGACGTACTGCACGTCGCGGCTGCTGGCACGCTGGTTGGAGCGTCGCTCGACGTACTGCACGTCGCGGCTGCTGGCACGCTGGTTGGAGCGTCGCTCGACGTACTGCACGTCGCGGCTGCTGGCACGCTGGTTGGAGCGTCGCTCGACGTGTGGCTCGGCGCGGCTGCTGGCACGCTGGTTGGAGCGTCGCTCGACGTACTGCACGTCGCGGCTGCTAGCACGCTGGTTGGAGTTGGATGAGCAGCGGCTCAAGCGTCCCCTTGAGTAACGACTGGAGCGGCTGCGAGAGCGGTGCCCGACACTGCCGCTTGTCTGCACCCTCGTGGTACTGCGTGACTGCCGCTGAACAAACCTTGGACCTGGTAGGGTTGGGCTCATTGGCGGCGAGCGCACTATACGCTCTTGCGTACTTTCCATGAGGTTATACTGTAACTAATAAAAAAAAACACACGCACAGTAATTTTGTCAGCGCAAATACAATAAACAAAGGAATTACATATTTATCTAGTTTTTTTTTTTGTTTTGATGGAAAAATTTAATTTGGGTATGCATGCACTAATACACACTTCTAACCACATCCGTAAACATACACACAATTATTCACACACTTCTATACAAACCGCTTAACACACACACATTTATTACTTTTCAATGAACTGTCTGTAGTCACATTCATACTTTGGTACTTTTTATGTATTTATCTTGTCACTCAAACTGGTGACCTGTATTACAGGTTTTTCTTTTAAAACTTATCTCAGGCACCAGTCTCTCGCATATCGGGTTTAACCTATTAAATTGTACCCCTAATATAAGTCATGGCATGTATATAGGTACCTTTTGCGCAGAGAAAATAAATAAATTATCTTATATCATTGATCTAATACGCTTAACTCTAGTCAGGACGCACTATTACTAAAAGTGGATCCTTTGAGAGAGTAACACTTCAAGGATAAGACTTGTTTAAAAAAAAATGAATAATAAATAGAATAAGTGTAACTTATATCAAAGCTAATAACAAGCCATAGTAAAGAAATAATAAAAAAAAAAACTTACAGCAGGTAGGTCTACTATTTTTGTTTCTTTGTTCGAATCTCACTTCTGAAATGTTGACACGCGTAAGCGTTCAGACGTTTCCTACCTTTTAAACTGCGTAAACCTTAATAAGAAAAGGTATTTTGTCTCAAGAAATAAAACTGGATGGTACTTACATTTTCAATCACACCATTTATTGAGTACTTTTATCACAATCACCTTTTACAAATCACTTCACTCTCAAGACCTCTTATTTGTTGAAATATCAAAACTAGACTCCCGAGCTGCGCTCTGCCAGTCGCGAGGTGCCCTCGCCCCCACTCATAACCGGCGACAGTGGCGCCGCCAAAATGACAGTCGCAGTCAAAACACTGCTTTTACATGAACACAAAGCAGTGTTTTGAATATAAATAAACATCGATTATTTAATTAAATAAAACAGAAAATCAGAACAATTATAATAATTTACAACAGTATATAATATTATATTTGAGATTATGTATACAAGGTGTTCCATAAGTTGTGTATATAAACTTCAGGGGGCTAAAGTACCCATCAATATGAACAACTTTTTCTAAGGAACCAACATTGTGAACGCGAAAAAAAAACAGCTGTTTCATACAAAAGTTCAATACCTACCAGGCTAAAATGTATGAAACAGCTGTTTTTTTTTCGCGTTCACAGTGTTGGTTCCTTAGAAAAAGTTGTTCATATTGATGGGTACTTTAGCCCCCTGAAGTTTATATACACAACTTATGGAACACCTTGTATACATATATAAAAAGGAGATATTAGTATGCTGTCATCTATCTGCGTCCCTTATGTTAAGCTAGTTTGGGTATAGATTGTGTTGTGTAAAACGTTTGTCAATTATTTAATTTATTAATAATATAGTGTAGTAGTAGAATTATTATATATGTATAAACAAATATTGGTGGACCTTCGCCACAGCACTTCTTGTCGTGTCACTAGTTTCTTTTCGAAACAGTGTGGTGAAGGGATTTTAAGTGCGCCTCAAGAGGCTCCTTTCGAGCACTTGGCGTTACATCATGTTATAGAACTTTTTAGGTACGACACGGTTCTCCTCACGATGTTTTCCTTCACCGTTTGGGAGTACTGGCACTGTGCACATAATTTTTTGAACAGAAAAACTCAATTGTGTACGACTGGTTACGAACCTACGACTTTAGGATCGGAAGGCGAGACCACCAGTGCTCTGAAACACACACACAGCACTATCTATCTTGCCTTGCTAAGCAAAGCTTGTAATATGAGAACTAGATAGCTGGTATATACTTTTTATTGGGAATACATACTTACATTTTGTATTAAAAACTTAAACAGAAAAAAAACATAAATATTCGTTACATTACACAAATGTTTGTTCTCTATGGCGATTGACCGTGAGTCCAATCCCCAGCGAAAACAAACATTATGTGCAACGCAGAAGGCAGCAGAGCTACTACCTATTGAGGTGTAAATCAAAAAATAAATTACTAGCCAGTACAAAAAAATTACGAAAGTTTCAGAATGCACACTTAGTTAGATACTTTTTTAAATGAAACGTAGCCTTAATAATTCACAAATCCATTACATAAAACACCCCATACGTTTATTTTTATGCGTTTACCTCACGCAATGTGCGTTCAAATAACTTGACATAACAATTGTACTGTTGTTTTTAATTGTGTTTTAGTAAAATATAATTTAATGATTGCGTTTTTATGAGCAAACGAAATAAACGATCGTAAAAAAGATTTATATCTGTTGCTTTCAAAAGATTGTTACGTATCCTTTGTTAAACGAGTATATATATTTTTTAATTATATATTTTTATAAAATAGAAGTAAAAAAAAGTAGTTTTTACACAGATTTAATACAAATAATGTTAATTGATTGGGAATTATACTTTTAAGCAATAAACTAAATTCAATAATGTGCCCTATGATAACCTGTCCTGCGTCCATCAACTTGAGGCATACAGATATTAGGCCTCATGTGACTGTAATTTAAATTTCTTTTATATTATTTTGTCACTAATAATAAAACACTGTAGTGCACGTAAAAGTACGTGCACGTTTGAGGTACGTCAAGTGTATTTTGTGAATCCACTCAAAATAGTTAAACCTTGCCTTTTGCAATTCAATTTTACCTAATAGGTACCTAACCTAGCAATATAAACGTGAATAAGAACGAGGATAGCCTGAGGCTTAATTTCACGGTCCTTTCACGGTGGCAAGCACTATTTTCTGAAGTTATCTGGTTGCTGACGAGTTTTTTATTTTATTTTATACAACTAGCTGATGGAACAAGCAGATGGTCCACCTGATATTAAGTGGTAACCATCACCTATAATAAAGCATTGCCTCGCAAGTCACGAACGATAGGAACGTGCCCTACGATGCACTGCCCTGCGTCCATCAACTTGAGACATACAGATGTTAAGCCTCATGAGCCTGTAATTTCACTGGCAACAACTCTCTTCAAACCGAAACACAGCGTTGCTGCTTGGCGGCAGAAAAAGGCGTGGTGGTAGTACCTCCCCCGGAAGAGCCCTTCACAAAGACCTTTACTACTCTTAAAACTCATTGGTGCTCGACTGGATTCAAACGATGACGATGATATTAATAATAGTACAGACCGGTGCTAAGGACCCAGATATTTGATGTTGATGTCGGATAATAAACGGAGACGGTCAACAAATTAAGGGGGCACCTTCAAATGTGACTTGTTGAAAGATTAGTGTGGATGTGACTTAGTTTCCAACCTGAAAATGTCAAAAAAATCTTCATTTAATAAAATAAAATTTCTGATACGTTGGACGCAAAGAAGGAAGGCGCAAGGCCGAAGAAAATGGCGTGCATTAGAAGAGACCTTCACTCAGCATTGGGTGGAAGTAGGTTGAAGAAGAGAAGAGAGAAAACGAATAATTGTACTCCAGTCAATACTTTTACTGAAAACAAAATGAAATACCAGCTATTACGAAAACATGCAGTAAGTTTTCATTATTTAGTCTTAGCTAATTCCCTGTCCCCGAAAACCTGTGATCGGTACAATAAAAAAAATATGATATATGATAAAATATGATATAATGAATGATACAATAAAAAATATATATCCACACTAGTCGAAAAGTAATAGCTGAACAAACCAGTCTAGTTTAACACTTCATCCGTTTATTGTTCGGCATTCTGCTCTGACGCTAAGGATTAATTTATACCAACACCGCCAGATAAAGAACACAGCGCAGAGAACCGCTGGTCTACTGACTTACCGCGAACACAAAATAATAAAGAAATCGGAATCAGAACTTGGATGATATCGTTTACAGTCTTACAAGTTTAAAGAGTAGTAGAGCTATTTGTGATGGGCTCGTTCGGTGAAGTACTACCACCACGCCTTTTTCTGCCGCCAAGCAGCAACGTCGTGTTTCGGTTTGAAGAGTGTGGTTGCAGGTGTAATTACAGGCACGTGAGGCATAACATCTGTATGTTTAAAAAAAAATGTCTCAAGTTGATGGACGCAGGGCAGTGCATCGTAGGGCACGTTCCTATCGTGCGTGACTTACGACGAGGCAATGCTTTGTTATAGGTGATGGTTACCATTTAACATCATTGTATAAAAAAAAAGTAAAAGTTAAGGCTATGACAACTATTAATGTACTTTCACTCGCCCATTTCAACATTTTGAAAGATATAAATTCACTTAACTTATATATGAAAAATCGCAATTAACTTAGTTTAAAAAAAATATAATTTTGACCCAAACAAGCTTTTCCACTAAAAGGTTTGTACAAGTACGAAAACTAAAGAAGCCAACTTTTTGGTATGAAAACTTGATAATAAACATTATAATTTGCTGTTTGTATGTAACTTTGCCCTGCAGTGGAGCGATGCAGGCTAAAATAATAATAATAATAATGTATTGCTCGACCTGCATCCGAAAGTATGAAATAAAAAAAAAACTCAAATAAAACTATTAATCAACAGCATAATTTATTATTTGTCAATTAGTAGTTTTGTCTATTTTTATTTTAATAGATTTTTAAGATTTACAAGCGCATGCGATACTCAGCTGCTACCAGAATAAGCTACAATATTAATACAGAAATTCTCCCGGTCTATTTGAACCCCCGTATTTATTTCTCGAGGGTTAATAATACACTGATGGGAATCGTTCGAGAAAATTGTTTTCTTGATTGCTTGTTAGCACGTGAAACTCGAGTGAGAGTAATTTATTATTGCTAATTTTGATGAGTATAAAATACGCACTGTTTTTTTTTATAATCAATACCATTTTATAAAAAACAAGGCGCGGCGACGGAAACCTCGAAAAGCTGGTCATCGTTGGTAACGTGGAGGGAAGCGTTCTCGCGGTAGATCCCCAACTAGATGGATCAGCTTAAGAGGAAAGGATACCTGAGAGACTTTTGAAAAATAGGTATTAGAATAAAATGTTCCTGTCTCACTGCATGCCGCCACCGCGCCCCAAGCAAGAAAGGGACAACTGCAGTTATTGATCAAAACAGCATTTCGTAATCGACTATTTACTCCCCCAAAACGTGTCGAATTGTTTTGATTGTTTTATTTAATTATACAAAACCTTCAGCTATGCCCTTATGTTCTAATTTTTTTGTAAATATTAACGAAATTTTTTAGGATGGGTGTCTGAAAATGTTTGAAAAATTAGGCAATATTTCTAGTTTTTGAAGATTCCTACTTCCTAGGATAATTAGAATATTAAAAAAACGAAGACATAGGGTCATGGTAATTAAAGGTTTTCTGGTACAAAAGTATTTTATCTAGTGTCATTATCCAGGGAGGAAACTGTCGACTACGTTTGTATGGAGAAAGAGCCGGTATCCTTTCGTCTTAAAGAGAGTAGATGCCAGTTTTACGATGTTATCCGAATGGCCACGAAAAGAAAGCGCTGGAAAGCAGTCCACTCCAGTACAGGAAATACATCTTCAAGACGTGACCACGATCTTCAGGTCTGAAATGCGTGCCGACCATAGAGACATTTTTTTCCATTGTCTCTCAGCTGATGGTACACATGGATACGCATCAGGATAATGTAATAGTTTTTATGTCTTTGCATTAAGCGTCTGAGCTCATCCGGGTAAGTACTACCCCCATGTTTTTCTCTGCTGCCAAACAGCGTTGCTGTGTTTCGGTTTGAAGATTGTGGTTGCCGTTGTAATTACAGGCAAATGAGTTTTAACATCTGTATGCCTCAAGTTGATGGAAGCAGGGCAGCGCAACTTGGCTTGCCAGGCAATGCTTTGTTATAGGTGATGGTTACCACTTTACATCAGGTGGGCCATCTTCTTGTTCCATCAGCTAGTTGTATAAAAAAAGCGTAATTTTTCTTAGGTTTTATGTAGCTAGATCTGCATCCATGTATACGTGATATCATTGTCTGCATTCAACAAGCGAAGGATCTCTGCAATAGGCTTAACTCCAGCACATTATCGAATATTCTTCAAGTAAAAGAGAATGCTACAAAAATGTCCACCCATCCAAAATAAAAATACGACTGCACTGTAAGTAGAATTACTGAAATCGAATGAACAAGTCTGGCAGAGTATTATCTAAAACAGGCTTAAACAGAATCCTCACGGTAACGGCACGGCAGCATAATGCATTTATAAATTAGTATGGCTACGTCCACACACTGTTGAATTTCTCGTTTCACAGCTAAGTACTTAATGATATCAGCCAAAAGCCTCTTTAACGAATCCATTTGCTATAAATACGTGCCGGAGTCTTTGATTCAATTTTTCAAAAGTAAATGAATAAACTCAATTATGCAGGTTTTTCCGTTTCACGGAGGCTGCAAATGTAATGGGTCTCATGTCTGCTTTATCCTGATAATAATGAGTTTAAAGCAACATTGGTAGTGGATGCATTTTTATTATGAAGCCGAGCTTGAACAAGAGATATATTTTAACGAAAAATGTATTGGGAGTTTACCTCGTGTTTTACAAGATATTTCGATACTATACTAAAAATTATTTGATATTGGCCATGATAACAAAGTAGTCAGTTTACAAAGTTTTTTTTTGACCTAGCGATTTTATTGTTTTATATATCTTTATAGTTTTTATTTTTACGGTCTTTTAAGTGTCTGCAACACGTGATCATAAAAAAAATCAAAAAATTACAAATAAAACAAGGTATTGTACACACCTGAACATTTTGTACCTACCCGTAGTTTTTGGTACCCGCAATGTTGAGGATTACCATGTTATCCTTTGTATCCAAACAGTCATTCAAAGTGATCCTTGTGATTGTTTTTATTATAACAAAAAAATGGTGGATATCGAATTCTAATTCGTAGTGGGGGAATAAGCTGTGCACTGATGTCCCGCAATGGGGTGTATTGTGCATTATCTTCCTAACCTCACTCCAGCCAGCCCAACTCCTTAAAGTAGCGAAGACGGAGTTTGGATTGATGGCAGCAACGTTCTAGCATCCCCGTTGGTGATGAGAACTGGTGGTTGTTGGACATTTTAAAAAGCGCTATTTAACGCCTACGTAAGCAAAGCTTGTACTTGGGAACAAGATGGCTGATATAATAACTTTTTAGTAAATACATAATTTTAATATAATATATTTAAAACATTTTGACAGCGAACCAATATCTATGTTTATTACACAAATTTTCTCGGTAGAAATCAAACCCACAGTGTTAGAGCAGAAGGCAGAACTACTACCGACTGAGCTGTGGAGGCTGTCGAGAAGCTGATACTGACTCACTTCCCTTAAGTGGTAGTATGAGTGGATGGTAATTTTGTAATTTGCGTGAATTACGCTCGTCAAAGTTAATGATGCGTCAAAATTATGCTTACAAATCAGCACTCGTTGTAATCTTTTAAAACAAAGATGGCGAATGCTTGTGGTTTTTATGAGAAAAGGTGACTTAAAGTAAGTCAAAGGGTATTTATTCATTTTTATTAGATTTATAGTGTTTAACGACGCTTAAGGAAATCACAAAGATGTCTCCGAGTTATTCGTCGAGTGTGATTAGAATCCGATGGCGCAGTTGGTTAGCGCGGCCCCGTATCAAGGGGAAGGTCGTGGGTTCAAATCCCACTCGCATAATAACATTTGGGGCAATAACCACAAAGATCACTATGAAACTTCTTAAAAATGGGTGAATCAAGGTGCCAGTTTCACGTGGCCTGAGCGTAATGACCAGATGCTTCCTGATGTTGAGTGGTTACAATTACAACAACATTAGCACACGGCGTTCAGCGAATTTATTAGTTTAGTTTGCAAGGACAGGTTGCAAGCTCACCGCCGCTACTAGAACAATAACTGGTTTCCTCACGATGTTTTCCTTCACCGATTGAAAGCACAAACTTTTCAAAGAGAAAAATCCATCAGTGCCGTACTTGAACCCACGACCTTGCGATCAGAGGCGGTATCACTCCCGCTCCACCGTAATACATATCACTAGAGTTTGTTTCAAACTGACAAAACCATAATATTTAAATAATTTTACTCCTCCAACTAACATTAATAATTATATCTTAAAACTGGGTAGTTAAAGTTACAAATGACAGACAAAGGTTCTATTTTATTATTAAAATAAGGAAACATAAATTATAATTTAGAGTTCAGTTTGGGAAGGTGGTATTGCGATGACTATATTTCTCAATTTATGGACACAAATTACTTGAGCTAACTTGAAAGGTATTGTGTAGTATTAGGGTACCGCTACCAAAAAAAAAAACGAAAGCCTTATATTTAAAAAATATATTTAATTAGGTTGCATATCTGACTGTTTTAAACTACGTCTATTGCCATCAAAAATTAAAAAGAAATAAGTTTTATTAGGTACCTACTTCACAGGTATATCTACCGTGATGTGAGCATTTTCCCGATAGAGCCTTTTTTTTGCGCTGGTAAAAAAGCGTTACCCATTCCTCCGCCCCCATTAGAGGATGGGAGGGATATGTGGGACACCAGCGTCGTCTCTGTGTAAATAAATATGGGTGGACATTTCACAGAACAATATCGAGCCCCTATCTAATCAAAGCTGGTACTTTAAGAACCAGATAGGTGATATATTTCTAAAATATACAATAAAAAAATTGCTTAATGTACGAAAACTAGTAAAGCAAACATTTTGGAAGAAAAACTTGGATCGAAAAGAAAAACGGATCATAATGATATTTCTGCTGTGTGCAATGTGATTGCACGTAATTTGAAGAGTACTAACACTACGCATTTTTCTGCCGCCAAGGAGCGTTGCTGTGTTTCGGTTTGAAGAGTGTGGTTGCCGGTGTAATTACAGGCACATGAGGCTTAAAATCTGTATGCCTCAAGTTGATGGTCGCAGCGCACTGCATCGTAGGCGCGTTCCTAGTGTAATGATTTCTCGAATTTTATAATTCATTTTGTAAATATTAAGCTTGTTTTTTTAGATTAAAATTGAAGTAGTATAATTAATTTTATATCTTCCTGTCTTTTAGTCAGGCAATTGACCGCCAAGTCGTAGCTTTGGTCGGTAAGGTTGGTAGGATTGTTAACGTTGGTAGGTTGCCGAACTGTAAAAAGGGGGAAAGGAGAAGATGGTAAAAATGTGGCATTCTGGAAAGAGACTTGGTGGAGTAAACTTGACTGGCTAACATACTGTCATCTGTAACAAGTGCGAAGAATAAAAGTGAAATTGTTTTACCTGTGTTCTACGAATAAATAAGAGGTGTTAAAGTGTTCATCTGCTTCAGTCTATTTCATCTCAGAAGTTGGATTGAACCAAGGTATGTAAGATGTTACCTATTCTGCCCACATGATATTATTTTATTGCCGCTTGGAAGATTGGTACAATATTTTATTCCATTTAAGTATAATGGAGATACAGATTTCACTAGCATGTATCGGTCGGGATTGACCCGAGACTATCCGAGCGTGCTAGTTTTGTTCAGTTGAAAGCATAGGTACTTAGCGGCTTTATTTCTACTGAATCTTTGTTGGCGTGGTCCAGTCGGGATTGCCCCGAGACTATCTGGCCATGCTAGCACTATTCGGTTTATGGAGCTGTTGGTACTTGTGCCTACCCATTAAACATAAAATTTACAAAGTCTGGATAGATTTTCTAGAAAAAGCTGATAGAAATCGACAAAGAATACCAATCTACTAAACGTGCAAGTGACTGTGTGTGATCATGAGTTGCTTTTCTGTACCATATCTATGAAAATATTTTTGTTAATACCGTCACAAAAGTTTTTGTCATAACAATTTTTGCTAAAATTATATTTTTTAACAATGTGGAGTCTAACGAATACTAGGAATAAAATTCATGCTGTTTCACTCGAAGTATTAAGTTTGAAACTTATTGATGTCTTTCATCAAATTTTTACCGTAGTTACTTGATAAAATTATTACTGGTGAAACTTTTTACCACCATGGCATGTTGCTAATCGAAAGAATATTTTACGATAAAAAGTCTACCTACATAAAAAAAATATATTTAAATATAGTGATGTAGAGAACCAAGTGAGTTTTGGAGGTTATATAAGCCATAACAATAAGTAGGGTATGCTGTGATGAACCAAGTGAGTTCAGGGGGCTATGTATGCCATAACAATAAGTAGGGTATGCTGTGATGGACCAAGTGAGTTCAGGGGGCTATGTATGCCATACAATTTATTTAGATAATGCTAACAATTTTGCTACGTACACAATGCACTGATATTTGCCAAATAATTACCTACTTGGTAACTGTAGCTGTGATTAAAATTTATTTCATCCACATTATGATATTTTTATTTCGAGTAAAAGGTTATTAAATTCGACTTATTGCCCCGAGACTATCTGGCCGTACCAGCACTATTCGTTTTTTAAAAATTGTCAGGGCCTATACTATTACCCATGAACATTCAAGTTGAATACATATCGAGCAAATTTTTCTAGAATAAAGTAGGTGAAATCTTACAAATTTTAATATTATCCGATAATTTTAACATTGAAGGGTAGGTTATTTTATCTTTTTATCTTATTTTATATTCGCATTTTGAATTGTTCCTCACACGAACTGGTCTGTACTGAACAGAGACTATCCGGTAGTGTTAGCACCTTTCAATTCGTGGATTACCTACCTATCATTTATATATTTTTATTCCATTTCACATTACTGCTACTATCAATATTCCAATAGCAATAAAAATTGTCTTACCTATATCAAGCAGAAATTAACTATACTATAGTTGTCACCTGATAAACTGTCATAAAATTATAAATATCGATGATCAAGCCTACCCTCTGATGTGAGACTCTGAAGCAAAGTGTACTAAATTAAATATCTAGAGGTATAAAGTAAAAATTTATAGATATATTTATAGGTAGGTAGTAGGTACATGCTATGTATGCAGGTATAGGCTATGTATGCCAGAGTTTAGCCATGTGCGCTATTAGCAGGCTATGTATGCCAGAGCTTAGCCAGGTGCGCTATTAGTGAATTTCTTAGTAAAAAATGGGGTATGTATACCTGTAAGTTCAAAACTAACAAAATAATTAGTACAATTGTGCAAAAATATATATATATATATATAAGCATTTAAGCACTGGACCTGTAAGTGGCTAAGTACGTCGCAAAATTACATGAACAGCTGTTATGCTAAGCCAAGTAAACCATATGAAAAATTAAAAAAATAAATAAAACATGAATATAAATAAAAAAAAAAGTTAGAAACTAAGAAATAAGTTTTATCTGGTGAATATGATAACTACAGTATTTTTTTCTCTTTCTATGAACTCCGACGGTGCGATGACTCCTGAGGAGGATCCTCCTGTTACACACACTCATTCTAAACGAAAGCGAAAGTCTTCGAAGACATCTGCAGGAGATTTGGCGTCAACTTCAAACAACAGTTTAGCGCTTGGACGAAGTATCATACTGGACGGAGCCTTTCGGTTTTTGGCGTGTCCGTTTTTTTGTTAGTGTGCAGTTGTCGATATTGTATTCGTGTGAGTTACTAGAGAAGGGACTACATTGACTAACCTATCGATAGAATAAGAGATGGATGAAAAAGGCGTTTTAATTGGAAATCAACTTTTTAATTTTAACTGGTTGCTGACTTTTATTGCGACAACCCAAAACCAATATAGATACTGGAACACTATTATCGTCAATATTATTTCCCATGTTGACCTGGCCGTGATAGCGATGTCCATCCCACTCGATACTTTCTTAGGGCCATTTCGTCCATGCATAGGAAAATTTTGTGGACTCCTAGTTTTCACGCCTAACATCTTTTATCCACACCCATTTTCATTCTGGGCATTTCGGGAACCTAAAAAAAATAATAATGTAAAATTTAACGAAATTTGAGCCGGCGCGAGACGCCTAGAAGGTGTGAAATATAAAGCTAAATTAATCTGTGTATGTACATCACTAGAACAGATGACTAAAACAATAAATTTTATTTTACAATAATTAATGGGTTTACATCGTTTTCATATTGGAAAATATGACTAGTACTAATAAAATGTAATTACAGTCTGTAAATTGAAAAAGAATATTACGTATCAAATGACAATTCCGGGTCTTTAACCTCCTTTTGTTTTGTTTCCTTTTGTTTTTCTTGATGCACAAGACACAGCTGCACGGGATATACTTTCGCCTTTTCAAATATATCTTGCTTAAATAATAATGATTCTTTTGATTTTTCACTATTTATTTCGCTTCACCGCATATTTCAACCAACTCGCAACTAGAACATCAAAGCATTGCATCAACTGACCGACACTATTTACACAGACAGTGAGTGAGTTGGAGTGAGTGAACTAACATCTTCTTTTCTTTTACTTGTAGCTAGGCTGCGTGGGAGGAACAAAGATAGATGATCACTGTTTGATACACAGTTGTAAAAGGTTGTGGATCTTATCGCACTCTCCATTATGATATATTACCTCCATGGTTTAGTGACTTTTTTTTAAATGTCGCGCAAAAGGTCACTTTTACTTTAAATGCCCTAAGCCGTTAGTAAAATGCCAAAAGTGTCCAAAGGGTTGATCACGACAATGAAAACTGTAAACTTCTACCAATGATACCGCGTTTCGCGTACGGACGTTGAAAAACGGAAAACTTTGACTATTTCCACGACTGGTGATACTAACAGTATTTTTTTCAAATAAATCGAAGTTCGTTAAGATGATGCTCAAGACCTAAACTTCTTAAAAAGATACACACAATTGCCTACCATCAAAGGTTTCGGTAATTCTGTAGTTACACCTGTCTATAGGAGCTTTGTGAACATTGAAATCGATGATGTTGAGGCGACGATCGAAGATCTTGTAGTTACTGATGAGTTTGTGACAACAGCATTGCTTATAGGGCAAAACTTTATAGAGTTTTCTTCTGTGTCTGTGTTCAAAGACAATTGCAAACTAGTCTTCTACAAAAGTCCTGCTCTTAACGCAAACTTGACTACATTAAATTCTACCCAAGTTCCTTTGTCAGGGTTAGTTGAAGTTATAGCGTAGGGATCTAACTTTTCAGGGGATGTGTATGTGGAAGGTTACAGTAGTATTGAACCGGGTAAAGAAAATCAATCGATCAAAATTGCACCAAGGTGCTTATCACGTAGTTAATGGAAAATGTCATCTTACAATACAATACAATACAAAACAGAATCATTTATTTATGCCTAACGTAAATGCAGTTTATAAAAAAAAAATACAAGAAAAGACAATACAAGTAAGTAGGCAAGTGATATAAATTGGCAGTCACTCGGCATTAATGCTATAGCAGCATACGCTATTATAACGCTGGTCTTCCGACACCCATGTCATCGTTACAGTAAATAATAATAATATTCTAATTTATTTCTAATAAAAAAAAACCGAGAACCAATTTTAACAATAAAGACAATAGTACTAAGCTCTTATAAAAATTTATAGGCTTCTTTAAAATCACGGAAGTATATAATATAATGATCGATATAAAATTTTTGAACTTACTGGATTTAGTACTCTTAAAAGTAAATACGATAGCGAAGTTGCTTTTGATCGGATTCGACGTTGGATCAATGTTAACCTTTCTCATAACAACGATGCTAATATCTAACAAAAGTAATACTTCATCCGAAAGCGAGGATAATGATGACGAAAATATGCCTACAAAAGGTCGGCAACAAAATAATACAGTCAGATCTGATACTAATTATATGCCAAATGTAATGATTAATAATTTAAAGTAATATTGTTAGTATAATAATGTAGCGAAACACTGGGAGTTATTGTTTTTTTTGTTATTCACATGTTGTTTTTATAATTAATGAAAATGTAATTGTGTTAAAATCATAAATTCAATTTATTTGAGTATTTTCTATAATTATTTAATAAAATAAATTTTAATAAGAAATTGAAGTTGATAAGGACTGAAATAATAAAATGAATTTGTATGTAAGCTATTACAATAAAAAAAAAAAATTTTTTTTGTTCTTCTTTAAAATTAAAATAATATAAATATTCTTAATTGATTAGTACGTTCAGTTTATTTATTTGATCATGCGTCAGGAGATCGCATGATGGCGGATGGCCGAATGTAATGATTTCTCGAATTTTATAATTCATTTTGTAAATATTAAGCTTGTTTTTTTAGATTAAAATTGAAGTAGTATAATTAATTTTATATCTTCCTGTCTTTTAGTCAGGCAATTGACCGCCAAGTCGTAGCTTTGGTCGGTAAGGTTGGTAGGATTGTTAACGTTGGTAGGTTGCCGAACTGTAAAAAGGGGGAAAGGAGAAGATGGTAAAAATGTGGCATTCTGGAAAGAGACTTGGTGGAGTAAACTTGACTGGCTAACATACTGTCATCTGTAACAAGTGCGAAGAATAAAAGTGAAATTGTTTTACCTGTGTTCTACGAATAAATAAGAGGTGTTAAAGTGTTCATCTGCTTCAGTCTATTTCACTAGCGTGCGTGACTTACGAGGTGATGCTTTGTTATAGGTGATGGTTACCACTTAACATCAGGTGGGCCATCTGCTTGTTCCATCAGATAGTTGCATTAAAATAAAAAACAATGCACACAATTTGTTTGTTTGCTATTATTTATCAATAACCTTTCAAATCTTTCAAAATGCTGAATTGTGCGTTCTTTCATCACTCTGTTTTGAAGGAACTTGACAGAAGTTTGAAGACTTGACAAGAAGAATAAGAAGTAGTCATTTTAAAATAGCCCCCACTCAATGTCCCCACTACTCTAGTGTGAAATCTAAACAAAAATATAAACAGAATGATTGAGCTGTGTATAATGCCGTTGCCACACAAAGCCGCCCCACCAAATGCGTGTACGTGTCAGGCACATGCGAGTGTTTTGTTGCCACACAATTAATTTATGTGGAGTAAAAATAGACTAAGTAGAGAAAGAAAAGTTTTATATGAAAAATAATATTAAAATACTTCTTCTTCTTCTTGTCGTGTCACTAGTTTCTTTCGAAACAGTGTGGTGAAAGGATTTGAAGTGCGCCTCAAGAGGCTCCTTTCGAGCACTTGACGCATGCCATAGAACTTTTTAGGTTCTACGACATGCCGGTTTCCTCACGATGTTTTCCTTCACCATTTGAGAGTACTGGCATTGTGCATATAAATTTTTGAACAGACAAACTCATTGGCACACGACTGGTTTTAAACCCACGACCTTAGGATCGGAAGGCGGGGCCTCTACCACTAGACCACCAGTGCTCTCTTAATATTAAAATACTATTTATAATATAATTACTACTATTTATACTATTTTAAAATAATTATAAATAATTATAAATTATTTAAAATAATATTAAAATACTAAAAATGGATATCATTTGCATGTGCATTGGCAGGCCATGCTATTAGCTCAAAGTCTTTCAAGAATCACATTTCGTGCGAGAGTTCTAAATAAATAAAAATGAATCCCTATTTTTCTTGGTCACGCCATCACGCGTGAACGGCTGGACCGATTTCGCTAATTCTTTTTTTGTTGTGTTTGTTATTGTCAGGAGAAGGTTCAAGAAACAAAATATCGCGGGAAAACAAAAAATACATGATATTATGCCAAATTTCATAGATATATAGATAAGTGCACCGGTGGTCTAGTGGGAGTGACCCCACCTTCCGATCGTAAGGTCGTAGGTTCGAATCAGGTCGTGCACCAATGAATTTTACCTATTGACAAATGTATGTGCGCAATGCCAGTGCTCTTAAACGGTGAAGGAAAACATCGTGAGGAAACCATTTAGTATTCTAACAGCCGCGATGGGCTTGCAACCTGTCACGTATGGAATACTAACCACTGCAAAATATGCGGGTATGTGCCAAATGTAATATTTGGACATACCTCTGACTACCCCCCTTAGATCCTCAAAAATAATCTGAAAGTCGTACATGGTACCATGAGATCTAAGGGGATATCTACCGTGCCTGGGGATCAAAGTCGTGAGGCTGTTTCAGATAGATAACAATATTTTGAGTACAAGGTGCCTAAAATGGATGATTATCGGTCATACAGTTCGTGACTTGCGAGGCAAATAAGGCAGTTCCATCTACACTAATATTATAAAGAGGAAAGCTTTGTATTTTTGTATTTTTGTATGTAACGAATAGGCTCAAAAACTACTGGTCCGATTTCAAAAATTCTTTCACCATTAGAATGCTACATTATCCCTGAGTAACATAGGCTATATAATATTTTCAAAAAAATCAGGGATCCTTACTAAAACTCCAATATTGTAACCCAAGGTGGAAACCAAAAACCTTACATCGCGTGCGCTGCGAAAACTATTGATGATAGAACAAAATAATGTACTACGATTTTGTAGAACACGTCATCATCTACAAAAAATGTCGCGACAGCATATGTCTAACTATTATAGTTATGTCACAATAAGTGTTCTTTTATTATAAAAAAATTTTATTAAAATGCCGCCGCTAGAAAAGGGTCTTTATTTGTACCTTGGTATTAATCCTTATCCAAATAAATCTTTTCATAATTAAGACGGTTTCAATACCTATAGATTGCTTCTTAAATTTTTCAAATCGAACATTCCATTCAAAAGATATGACGAAATTAAAAACGTTAACGGGTCCACGGGTCGCGCTCAGGGTGCGATTTCACTCTCTGGCGTGCAAATGTATGAAATAAGTAGACGCGAGGCTTGAACCCACGGTCTAAGTTTATCCTAAAATGTTCAAAAAATTTATGACCACCCATGCGAAGCTGGGACAGGCCGCTAGTCAGTAATAAACAAAAATAGTAAAAGTGACGCAATATGTTGAAATATAAATAAAACAGTAAACTATGTTACTATTATGTAGTCCAGTTTAGCCGCCGCAATGGCAAAACATCTGTAATTGGCATATTTTTGGAAATTCACGACTTCTTCATCAAATCCTCTTATTAAAAAGAACTATAATATGAACGGCAAAAAGCCTAATTACTCTACAAACTTCAGAAGTTGAAAAAGCAATTTCAGTAAGCATAAAAGGTCGTTTTAGCTAAATAGGTATTTTTAAGTTTTTATGCCTTCTCGTAGTATAAGGAAATTTTTGTCTCTAGATATTTTTTTAAGAGTAGTAGAGCTCTTTGTGAAGGGGTCGTCCGGGAAAGTACTAACACCACGCCTTTTTTTGCCGCCAAAACGACTGTCAAGCAACGTTGCTGTGTTTCGGTTTGAAGAGTGTGGTTGCTGGTGTAATTACAGGCACATGAGGCTTAACATCTGTATGCCTCAAGTTGATGGACGCAGGGCAGTGCATCATAGGGCACGTTCCTATCGTGCGTGACTTGCGAGGCAATGCTTTGTTATAGGTGATGGTTACCACTTAACATCAGGTGGGCCATCCGCTTGTTCCATTAACTAGTTATAAAAAAAAACGTTTACAGCCATTTTGTTACTGGATATGTGTTAAGATTTTTATATTGTCCCAAAAGTTAATATCCGAGTGGGATTTGACCCACGACCTTCCTCTTGATACGGGGCATATAATAATTTATGTACTTTTTTATATGTAAGTAATAAATGTATTAATTTGCGTATACTTGGTTCGAATCCAGTCGTGCACTAACGTATTTTTCTCTTCAAAATGTGTATGTGCGCAATGCCAGTACTTTCAAATCGTGAAGGAAACTAGTTTGTATTTTACAGTTGCCATTGGCTTGCAACTTGTCACAAAATACCAACTTTTTCAAAATATTTATACGTACTGTTGACCCTAAGACATTCTCAAAGAATCTTGAGTTAGTACTTGAAAAATTTCGGAGATATCTACCGTACCTGGTGATCAAAGCCGTGCAGCTATTTCAATATTTTTCTTTATCCGAAATATGTATATTCAAGCGGATAATTATAGAGGTAGATCTATTTCTGAGCCTATTTAATTTGAAATTGAAAAAATAAAAACAGATGTTCGGTGCCTCCATGAAAGCGCCTCACGATAAATTTATAATATCCTATGTTCGTTGTCAACGTCAAGCTGGAGCACGCTGAAGTGAGTCACGCCAGTAAAATAAGCAATCAAATCGAATACAGCGCGTGCCGGGAAGTAACGGGGTGTTACGTGCAAGTAGGGTCTTATACAGGATGCTTTCAATTACTTACTTCAGTTACATACAGCGCTGCGTCGTCCCTCAAAGTCAAAGTAAATAAATAAATATTGGTGGCCATTCTAAAGCCAAAGCTAAAGCTTGTGATATTGGGAACCAGATAGCTGATATACTTATATGCTTATTTTTTGTAAATACATACTTATAATATAACCCTGACCGAGAATAAACATCTATGTTCATCACACAAATGTTTGTTCTCGGTGGGGATCAAACCCACGGCCTACGGCGCAGAAGGCAGAGCTACTACCAACTGAGCTGTGAAGGAACTCAAAGTCAAAAGGTATTTATTCAATAAAATCACAGGTGCCAGTTCTACGCTAGAAGAACAGGCAACAAACTCACGGCTTGGTTCCTACCGTTCGATAGCAGAATGAAGATGACACAGCCTTCACAGCTCAGTTGGTAGTAGCTCTACATTTTTGTTCGCCAAGGGTTCGATCTCCACCGAGAATAAACAACATTTTTGAAAATACATATTTATAATAAATTAAAACCCCAGACAGAGAACAAACATCGATGTTCATCACACAAATGTTTGTTCTCTATGGGGTCGAACCCACGGCCTACGGCGCAGATGACTGCCAACTGAGCTACTAACAACTGAGCTGTGAGGGTTGTCAAAGTCAAGGTCAAAAAGTATTTATTCAATAAAATCACAAGGATCACTTTAAAACGTCAATCTAAGTGACTCTAGGTGCCAGTTCCACGCGATCAAAGCCTAGAAAAACAGGCAACAAACTTGTCAAACAAAACTGTCATTATCATAGTAACGTTTAAAGTTTCAAGTTCGATTTGACCTAGTTTTTAGTTCTGTGAATCAAAACTAGATGGCGCCACAGGCCAAATTAGCACGCGCTTCGTTGCGTTTTAAGATTTGAAAGAGATCATTGTGTAGAAAATATTCAGTGTTTTCTGTTCAACTAAGTTTTTCTTCTGCCTTCATAGACAAGCTCGCTACCATTAATATCGAATGCTTATTGAATGGAACATCCTATAGCCAGTAGGCCGTACCGAGCGGGGTTTAATCAAGTGAATCAGGCGACCCCTCACGCGATGTTCACGTCCGTCATTGTTAGCAATTACCAAGTCGAACCTACTCTAATTGAAGATACAATAAATATTTTATTTTTTTGTGATTCGCTACTGTACCTCACTTCCTGTCTATGTTTGTTTTAGAAAAAACCTTTTACATATTGTTTATGTATTATACAATAATATTATATTATACAAAGATAACTCCCAAAAACTAAATGCACCTTTTTACTCTTGATTTTACTTTATTTTAAGAGCACAGGTAGTCAAGTGATAAAGGCTCCGCTTTTTGATCTTAAGGTCGTGGGTTCAGAACCGGTTCAGAACTCATGGACCAATAAGTTTTTTCTGAAATTGTATGCGCACAGTGCTAGTACTCTCAAGCGGTGAAGGAAAACATCGTGAGGAAACCGGCATGTCGTAGAACCTAAAAGGTTTCTAATAATAGTGTCAAGTAGAAGAGTTTTTTTTGTTGTTTAAGTGAGCCTCTTTGAGGCGCTCTTAAGATCCTTTTACCACACTGTTTCGAAAGAAACGAGTGACACGAAAAGAAGAAGACTTTTTACAAATCCTCTACAATTTTCTTTTCTTCCATAACTTTCCACCTAATCAAGACAAAATGAATCTTGGATTTTCATTTTCAATAGTGATTCTGTCGCTTATAACAAAGTTTAATGTGAAGATGGAGACAACAGTCAAACCACTTTTCGCTCGCTCAATTAAATAAAAAATAAATTATTTTTATTGCTGTTACAGTATTATTATAAATCGGGTTGGGATCTCTTTCGTTAAGTTTAATAAACCTATAAGAAGAGTCCCCTCTTTTCTGTGGTCTTTTCAACACTTTAAAAGATATGAAATCACTGAAATAAACATATCTATAAAAAAAATCATGTAAGAATTTAATTTGACCCCGCAAAATACATGAGTTAGCCTATTGAATCATCAACAGCATAATGCATACGTTTTAAAAAGTTTTCACGTTGAACTTTTATAAATCCAAAATGGACGATTTAAACTTTACGTATATTGAAATGAGCTGGCAAAGTAAAGGCCACGGAACGTGATTGACGTTAAGCTTGACTTTCAAAATAGCAGTGGCCGCTATGTAACGGCTTTTTTATAAAATTTGCTAATAGAATAGGCAGATGGCCCACTAGATGTTTAGTTAATCATCACCTATAACAAAGCATCGCAGCTCACACACTATAGGAACGTGCCCTACGATGCACTGCCCTGCGTCCATTGACTTGAGTCATGAGGATGTTAGCCTCATGTGCCTGTCTTCTTCTTGTCGTGTCACTAGTTTCTTACCAAACAGCGTGGTGAAAGGATTTTAAGTGCGCCTCAAGAGGCTCCTTTCGAGCACTTGACACAATACACGTTATATAACTTTTTAGGTTTTATGGCATGCCGGTTTCCTCACGATGTTGTACTGGTACTGTTCTCTCAAACGGTGAAGGAAAACACCGTAATTTCACTGGCAACCAAACCGAAACACAGGACGCTGATTGGCAGCATAAATGGGCATGGTAGTACCTTCCCGACCGAGCCCTTCACAACGAGAAATATCAAACGGTCCAATTATGTCAAAGCATGAAATGAATGTTACCTACTCGTACCTACAGTGTAGAAGGACTGCCTTCTGTTCTGTAGGCCATGTGTTCGATCCGAACCGAGAACAAACATTTGTGTGATGAACGTAGATGTTTGTTCTCTCTCTGGGTGTTATTATTTTATGAATAATAATAATCCATTTATTCGACATACACACAAAATACAGAACGCTTTAGTCATAAGGCGATCTGTATTTTGTGTGTATGTCAATAAATGTATTATTATTATTCATAAAATAATAACACCCAGAGAGAAAACAAACATCTACGTTCATCACACATTTTTTTCTTCTGTTTTCTTTCTTTCTTATTTTCTTTACTACCAACTGAGCGGTGACGGTCACAGTAACTTATAAAACTTGAGTTTATATTGATACGGGTAGGCACGCCTTTGTGGATAATGCATCGAGTTTCTAAGGTGGAGTCACTGGCCAACCGTGATTTAACTAGTTTTATATGTATTGCTTTTATATAAGTAGATACTTCTTCTTCTTGTCGGGTCACAAGCTCTTTCGAAACAGTATGGTGAAAGTATTTTAAGCGCGTCTCTACGAGCTCCTTTCGACTAAATGTTTTAGGACTTTTTAGGTTCTATGACATACCGGTTTCCTCACGATTTTTTCCGTCACCGTTTCAAAGTACTGGTACTGTGCACGTACATTTTTTAACAGAAAAACACATTGGTGCAAGACCGTATTGAACCCACGACCTTAGGATCGGAAGGCGGGGCAGCTACCACTAGGCCACCAGTGGTCTAACTATTGACAATATAATAAACTGAGTGTATAAGTACTGACTGACTTCCCTCTTTACACAAACTTAAAGCGGAAGCTACCGCTAATTTACCTCTTGCTCGCACATTTTCAGTTTTAAAGATATAAAATTACTGAAGGTAGTTGAAGTTACTGGTAGTGGCGGATTTACATATTTGCCACCAGTAGGCTCCTCATGCTGCCCCTACTGACCGGTACGATTCGAGATCCTAGTTTACAATCATATTTATTTTAAAAAAAATATCAATAAATTGCAACTTTATGATTTGTGCATTGTGATTTGTCCTCATTACATCAGCTTTTTTCGTTATTATTATGATTGCGTTGTAAACTAGGGGATCGATGTGTCAGTTCCTTTTCCAAAAGCTTAATCTTATAAGTAGAAGGTACATTGAGCTTTTCTTAGCTTAGAAATATACCCAAAAACAAGATATAGATTAGACAGAAAATAGCATTTATCAAATAAAAATTCAGTAAAGTTCTGTCATAAAAATCTGTTTCTATATGAAACCATAAAGAATATAAAACAATATGAAAGTTTTGCGATTATCCATCAATAGAAACGCCAGTTGTAATCTAACTTTGTTAGCTAAAATGTAACTGCAGCTAAAATGTAACCGTATAGCCGTCATATTTACTTATTGCAACCAGAAACTGATTGAAACTGATTGCAACAAAGTTACGTGATTGGCCAGCGTTGCGTAAACCAAGCTTAAAACACAATGACGAACGCAACCTCCCATCGTAACCGTATAGCCGTCATATTTACTTATTGCAACCAGAAACTGATTGAAACTGATTGCAACAAAGTAACGTGATTGGCCAGCGTTGCGTAAACCAAGCTTAAAACACAATGACGAACGCAACCTCCCATCGTAACCGTATAGCCGTCATATTTACTTATTGCAACCAGAAACTGATTGAAACTGATTGCCACAAAGTTACGTGATTGGCCAGTGTTGCGTGAAACAAGCTTAAAACACAATGACGAACGCAACCTCCCATCTTTTACTAACCTACCAACTTCATCTGATTTCCCACAAAAGAAAACTTTGCGTAGTTAAACCTACGTTTATTTAAAGCATATATTTGTATTGTTAGTATAAACTATTTAAGCTTTAGCCCGAGTGTATGAGCATGACCAAAGGTGAAAAGTTAGTACGAAGTTTGCAGACTACAAAGGGATGGAGGCATGGGCGGTTTCTATCGGGTTTCGTATTATTTATTAATGTTGGCCACAAGAACTGGCATTGAGGAATGACCTTCTTGGTAAGCTTACTGTGAATGTTCCACGATACGCTTCGAGAAGGATGTCTAAAGTCGTTAGAGGGGTATAATTTTTGAAAAATGTTTGTTGCCTGTTCTTCTAGGCTTTGGTCGCGTGGAACTGGCACCTAGAGTCACCTAGCTTTAAGACGTTTCAAAGTGATCCTTGTGATTTTATGGAATAAATACCCTTTGACTTTGAATTTTTAAAAATTGTGGTTATTTTTATATAATGTAGGTATGTTTTTACAAAGAGAGAGAGCACCGGTGGTCTAGTGGGTGACCCCGCCGTCCTTCGTAAGGTCGTAGGTTCGAATCCGGTCGTGCACAAAAGTATTTTTCCTATCAAAAAACTTATGTATTCTAACAGCGGCGATGGGCTTGCAACCTGTCACGTATGGAATAACCACTACTGCAAAATATAGGTATGTTTTTTTTTATCCGCTGGATCAAGAATCTGGATTTTAGTACTTGGTACTAAGAGATCTGAGGGGATATCTACCGTGCCTGGATCAAAGACATGAAGCTGTTTCAATATTTTCAAAAACAGTAGGTATGTAATTATTATAGATAGCTGGATAGATAGATACTTTTTATTGATAGAACTTTTTATTGCGGACAACAAATACATTTAATAAATGAAAAACAAGCAAGTTCAGTTATAATGACGTATCGGCGGTCTTATAGCTATCTTAGTTTCATAGAACAAGCTTCGCTTAGTTTGTGGCTAGTTAGTGCTGTATGGAATGTCTACATATATTTATTACTTATTTTATTTACTATCACTTTCCTGGACGAACTATTTAATAAAATTCTCTACAACTACTAAGCTCTACTGCTAAGTCTAGTATTAGTTATTGTACTGCATGTTTGATACAATATGAAATATATCAACCAATCAAAATCCCACAAACTACGCAGCTTCGCAGGTAGTCACGAGTATCCTATTGTCTACCCACGCCACCACACCATTAATAATAGAGTATGCCTGCCAATACGTCTATCGTCAGTATGTTCAGATGTTCACGTGTCAATCATGGATGAAGCAAGTTTGGAAGCCGTAGGTATAATGTTCTAACAAGGTTCGACATTGTGACGTACGTGTAGTGCACGTGATGAACCAAGCCTTTGTTTTGACTTTGAATTGAGCTGGCATGCGTCGGTAAATTGAATGACTGGTGAACGAATTGGAAAGTTTTCTGCGTTTCAATTCTTTAACAACTGTTGTGTAACATTGTACGTAACGGAACGTTATCTTGAATAATACGGAAAAGTGTGCTAGTATGAAAAGCCAAATTCACGGGTTTCAAAAGTTATTTATATGACAAGCTGATTACAAGTTTATAGAGGTAGGTACAAGCATAATAAGGGCAGTTTGAAAGTGGGTGACTGAAAAAATGAAGAGTACCTAATAGGTTAGCGTGATATGGGCATGTTATGCGAAGGGAAGAATTGACATTCTTTCATCTAAGTTATATGACTGTAACGAGAAGAATGCTAGGTATGGATGTGGAGGGATATAAGAGTAGAGGTAGGCCAAAGAAAATATGGATGGATTGTGTGAAAGTTGACATGAGTAAGGAAGACTGATGATGGCTGATAGAAATTGGAGCGAAAGAACCTGTTGTACCGATCCCACGTGAAGTGGGATAAATGCAAGAAAATGATGACAGCAGCGTGCAAACGCGCACTGTTATTATTTAAATCAAACCAGAAAAAAAATAAGGCTTGTTGATGAAACAAGCAGATAGCCAACCTGATGTTAAGTAGTAACAATCACCAAGAACAAAGCATTGCCTCGTAGGTCACGCAGGAAATGAACGTGCCCTACGACGCACTGCCCTGCGTCCATCAACTTGAGGCATACATATGTAAAGCCTGTAATTTCACCGGCAACCACACTCTTCAAACCGAAACACAGCAAGCAGCGTTGCTGTGTTTCGGTTTGGCGGCAGAGCAATGCCTAAAATACAAGCACTAGATAATAGCACTACACAGTAGATACAAAAAACACGAAACGAGAAACCAAACGTTCCAAATTCAAATAAAACCTTTTTGAAGCCAGTTTAAATATCAGTTTATTCAAAAATGGAACTAGGTTGTTAAAACTTTTTAAAGTGCAAAGTGAATGATAGAAATACAAAGGGTTTTGGACAATGCGCGTCAGTGCTATCAGCGGTCTATAGCGTGGCGCGTGCTCTTTTGTATAGGGCCAATTCTTTTTCATTGGCACGGAATACACTATGAACCGATTTTGCTAAGTCTTTTTTTAAATAAACGTGTTTTTTGTACCTGGTTTTGAATTCTAGTGGAAAACGTTTACGTTGTTTATTTTTGTAAATACATACTTATATATTAGGTAGCACCCAGACAAAGAACAAGCATCTATGTTCATCACCGAAATGTTTCTTATCGGTGGGGATCGAACCCATGGCCCAGCGCGGAAGGCAGAGCTACTACCAACTGAGCTGTATAGTTTGGCAAATTTTTGGGGATCGTTTCCCGGTGAGCGTTTACACTGCTCGAATCTGTGCCAAATTTCATGATGAGGGGAGTTCTCCTTTATAAATATATAATACACGCTCTGAGATGATACATGAAGATACAGAAGCCTGCGTTTGTCATCACTTTATAATCCATAAATTTATAGGTGAGATGAAGACGAATATTATAGGTATTAGTTTTCGTACTTAGTCAAACTTTTTTGATAGAAAAAAACTCGTTTGAATGAAATAGTGCAATTCGTGAATAAAAAGCGATTTAAAGCGAGGGCCATAGATGAATCATGAGCGTAGCGAGTGATTTAAGTGATATTAACCCGAGCAACGCGAGTGACTCATGGCTCTCAATACAAATTTTATTCAAGAGTTACATACTATACTTTATACCATGACTACGAGAAAAAAAAAGATTTAAGCGAAAATAGACATTTAATGAAAAAAAAGGAGGTTGAAATTCATTAAAATAGAACACGAAACAGTTTTGATTCTTATGTCAACCAATCAAATCTCGAGGAGTTATTTGCACAAAGAATTTGTATAGAGTATTTTTTGATCCAAGGAGGTTGTATAGCATTGAGATGGAGGTTATTCGACCTCCATCTCAATGCTATCTAATGATCACTATTTTGGGGTTTGAATTTAGAACACACGAATGTATTGATCACACCAATACATTCGTATTGGTGTGTTCTAAATTCAAACACCAAAATAGTGATCGAAAGTGATTTTAATCACTGTTTTCAGTGAATAAAATAAGCTTTTTTGAGGGGGGTGGTATAAATGATAATTATGTTTATCAACCTTTGAAATGTTGACATCGTTATTTTCTCTTTTCCATAATAATATTCAATGATTTCATGTCTGATGTTGAAATGTGGACTGATAAGTTGTATTACGATTGTCAGCCTCTTTAAATCTTGCGTACAATTCGATGACGTCACAAAAGTCAAAAGTAAAAGTGAAAATTTTAAGTAAAAAAGGCAAGTGACCTCAGGACCCAGAATCACTTAAAACATAGAAGCTACGTTTTTGTGTTCATACAACACCTCGAATTTTAATGAAGGTGTAGCTGAAAGGACAATTAAAAGTTCTGCATAATTTAGTTGTTTCTAAGCCAGGAGTTGTGTACAGCCAGGGCCGGAGCAAGGATCAGCGGGGGCATACTAATCATCCTATCCAACTTATTATTTGAATGCAAAAGTTAAGATGTTTGAATGTTTGTAGCTCATTCACGCCTTAGGCACACTAGAAACTTAGAACAAATTATAGTTCATAATTTCAATTACTCCTCGTAGTCGACCAAGAAAGCGCTGGCGAAAAATGATTTTGAAGGTGGATGGTGGGAGGAGGCTCGGGATCGGGAGAACTGGAAGTCCTTGGGGGAGGCCTTTGCCCAGCAGTGGGACGAAATAGGTTAGGGGAAAATTTCAATTAGCAAACAGGTTACGGAAACGAGGTAAAAAACATGAACGAATCCAATAAAAGGAAAACGCCCTTAAAATTAATATTAGCTAACCCTTGGATGCAAGTGAACCCGCGTGGCCCGGTGGCAAGTAGATATAAATAAATCATACGCAGCAATCGCCCGCATTTCTGTAGATAGCCCGTAGCGTATTGAAGGATTATGCCGTGTCAGAGTACCATTGTATTTTCAGACCCAGAAGAAGACCCATTAGCATGCCCTTTAAAAAACTAGCAGTCGATTATAAGGTTTGAATGATAAGAGACATTTATGGAAGTAAATTATATAAAAAAAACTGGCCAAGTACGAGTCGGACTCGCGCACGAATGGTTCCGTACCATTATCAATAAAAACGGCAAAAAAAAACACGTTTTTTATTTTGGGCTCCCATACAACAAACGTGATATTTTTGCCCTTAAATATTTATTTTATTCTGTTTGTTGTCTTAGCGGCAACAGAAATACATTATCTGTGAATTTCAACTGTCTAACCATCACGGTTCACGAGATACAGCCTGGTGACAGACGGACAGACAGACAGGCAGACGGACTGCGGACGGACAGCGGAGTCTTAGTTAGTTTCGGAGTGTTAGTTAGGGTCCCGTTTGGATAAGGAACCCTAAAAAAATGAACAAAACAGAGTTAAAGTTTTAGGGCTAATACAATTTTCTGTATGTTTTACATTCATTTTATATAAGGTATATACCTAGAAAACGTTGAACCCTTTTTATCCCTTCACTTGCGTACCTACCTGCGTTGTTCACCCACACATCCACATTCTGCCTGAGTTGATTACGAATAGAGACTTTTTGAAAATATAATTTGGAATTTCTCGAAAGTTACTCACTGAATGTGTTATTTGGCTTTGGAACATTTTTGTATAAATAAGCAAATAAGTTGGTATACTTTTAAATTGGAAAAAGTGTCATATTGGTTTAAATTGTCGTTTGTCGACACATTTTGTGTAGTTTTTGGGCCCAAATATCTGATTCACATTGGTGGTCATTCTGATGAATAATATGGGTGAACAATATTATATATGTTAATTTAAAATAATCTTTTATGAATGAATGAATGAATGATAAATACTTTATTGTACACCAAACTGAACAAAAAATAAAACACTTAAAAATAGAAAATAAAGTAGTGCAATGGGCGGTCTTATCGCTGAAAGCGATCTCTTCCAGACAACCTTTGGAAGGAGAGGATTGTTAAAGTATGGAAGATTGGTCGCAGGTGCACACACTTTTATGTCGTTTCCAATCTTTTTTCGGCCTTACTGACGTAATTATATGTGGGCGGAGAAAGAGATGAAAACCTTGGAGATAAAACTTGTCGGCATAACAATTTATTGGTTTGGAAATAGTCCTTCTGTCTAAATAATAAATATTGGTGGACTTTCCTCACAGCACTATCTAGCTCCAAACTAAGAACAGTTTGTACGAGTAGTAGAGCTCTTTTTAAGGGCTCGTCCGGGGAAGTACTACCACCACGCCTTTGTCTGCCGCCAAGCAGCGTTGCTGTGTTTCGGTTTGAAGAGTGTGGTTGCCGGTGTTATTACAGGCACAAGAGGCTTAGCATCTGTATGCCTCAAGTTGATGGACGCAGGGCAGTGCGCCGTGGGGCACGTTCCTATCGTGCGTAAGTTACGAGGTAATAGTTTGTTATAGGTGATGGTTACCACTTAACATCAGACGGGCCATCTGCTTGTTCCATCAGCTAGATGTATAATTTTTTTTTTAATTAACCTTAAAGACCGTGTTATTACAGTCTCCGTTTTTCAGGAAATAAAAGTTTAATTCCTTGTGCTCGACATTTCAATTGTAAAATTATTTATTCACAATTCTGTTCTCTTTGTGAATGAAAGTTGTTGTTATTCTGAACTTTATTTACTTATTTTGATTGAATTCGTTAAAATAATTATTTTGGTTTAACATTGATAATTGGAAATAATCTACACTAATATTATAAAGAGGAAACATTTGTATTTTTGTATGTAACGAATAGGCTCAAAAACTACTGGTCTGATTTCAAAAATTCTTTCACCATTAGAATGCTACATTATCCCTGAGTAACATAGGCTATATTATATTTTCAAAAAAATCAGGGATCCTTACTAAAACTCCAATTATTTAACCCAAGGTGGAAAACAAAAACCTTACATCGCGTGCGCTGCGAAAACTATTGATGATAGAACAAAATCATGTACTACGATTTTGCAGAACACGTCATTATCTACAAAAAATGTCGCGATAGCATATGTCTAGGTATTATAGTTATATCACACTAAGTGTTCTTTTATTATAAAAAAATAATTGAAATGCCATCACAAGAAAAGGCTCTTTATTTGTACCTCGGTATTAATCCTTATCCCAATAAATCTTTTCATATTCAAGGCTGGTTCAATACCTATACATTAATTCTTGAATTTTTCGAATCGGACATTCCATTCAAAAGATTTTAAAAATATAAGGTCACGGGGCGCGTTCTCACCCAGCGCGGGCCCGGGCAAGGCGGAAGGTAGA
The DNA here is from genome assembly GCA_932294275.1 of Chloroclysta siterata. Lineage (NCBI taxonomy): Eukaryota > Metazoa > Arthropoda > Insecta > Lepidoptera > Geometridae > Chloroclysta > Chloroclysta siterata. The sequence continues at coordinate 10,784,650 of OW028595.1, forward strand.
CGGGCGCGTGTAAATGACTCGAACCCACCACGGTCTAAGTTTATCCTAAAACATTGAAAAAAATTATGTCCACCCATGCGAAGCTGGGACAGGCCGCTAGTGTGTAAATAAAATAAGTTTTAATTTGGTACTGATGGAATATTCATGACGGATGTTTACAGATAAACAGCTACCTTGGCTTCGCTAGCGTATTAGTAGTGATTGTTAACATTAATATTTAAGGCGTTTTTCCCTTAATTAGATTCGTTTATGTTTCCGGAAGTTTTGGAAATAAAAGCTGACCCTTTGCTGTTGCTATTGCTTTTTTTAATACAACTAGCTGATGGCCCAACTAATAGGAACAATTTTGTCTAGAAAGTTCAACTTTTACAAAAATATATCAAAGTTGATATAACTGGAATTTTTCGTGCAATAACTTCAACTGGTTGAACTTAGTGGAACAGGTCATGTTAAGTGGTAATCATCGCCTATTACAAAGCATTATCACGTAAGTCACGCACGATAGGAACGTGCCCTAGGATGCACTGCCCTGCGTCCATTAACTTGAGGCATACAGATGTTAAGCCTCATGTGCCTGTAATTACACCGGCAACCACACTCTTCAAACCAAAACACAGCAACGCTGCAAAACTTCCCCGGACGAGCACTTCGCAAAAAGCTCTACTACACTTAAAATCTGATCTGCTGATCTGTTTAGTGTAAAGGCTAACCTTCACATTTATGTATTTAGAGGCTGCCTGCACTTATTAACATTTTTGAAGAATGTAGTAATACCAAGTCAAAATCAAAAGGTATATTCAGATAAATGACAAGGATCGCTTTGAAACGTCTTAAAACCAGGTGAATCACATCAGTAAAAAACAGTAGTAAATATAAGTACAGGGTCTACAAATACCATTCCTAAAATTAAATCTGAATGCACACTGCACAGTTACACTACAGTACACATTTAAGGTAACAACATTGTATCTCTAAGAATTATCAGATTATGATAGTTTTAAAATGGCCACCCTATCCCGCTTTTTGATCGTAACCCACCACTGCCTGGTGGTTTTTTTCACACCCTGTATTAATATTGAATAACTTGCTTTTGTTAAGTTGTTACTTAAACCGTTTTTAATTATTGGAGCCGATATTAAGCTCAGCTTAAACGCAATCTTCATCGAGCGGAATCAGGATCCTACTGTCGCAAAACGTAATCTTTGCTTATCCGGTAGAAATATTCAATTCCTAAATAATCTTCAGACTTCAAAATATGCCCATTTTATATTCTCTCTTATTTTTCTTAATCCCGCCGGAAATCCGCTTACACGCCGAAACCTTTGTAAGTGGAACGAATGAAATCTTTTCATGTGCTTTGAAAACAATTTGAGAGATGTGACTCGTGATTTCAATTCTATTTTATTTCCTATGAAAATAAATGTCTATTTTAGGAATATATTAATAATATTCCTAAATTTTAAAGTTCGCGTTTATATCACAATATTGCACGGGTATTTATCGCGTTTCTATCCCCATTATATTTGTATCCCCAAGTTTCAACTATGTTGCCAATAATAGCCATAACAAGCTCCCTAAATTATAAGATAAATCCCACTAATCCAAAAATCTAAGATAGTTAGAAGCCTTCTTTAAAAGTACTATTTAGAATATGTCTATTTACCTATAGAGTTCGTAAAATATATCATATCAATAGCAACGCCATAAATACACTTTACTTTTATCAACTCCATACATTTTCGCATTTATTATGACGTGAACTTTGTACAGATCATAAAAATAATAGTAAACGTGGAGAAATGTATCCTGCAGACGACATTGTTTGTCAAAGTTAACAGTCGTATACCTTTCTTTTCGTTATGTAAATCGTGTTTCTCCTTTGTAGAGCCCAAGTTGAGTCGTGTTACGTATCTCCGTGTAAAGCAGCTCTGCATTGCGATTCCGTTACCAACATTCACCCAAGTGACCGCAGAATTCCCTGTGAGTTTTTTATTATTCATTATATTTATTTATTTGTGTAAAAATACAACCACTTTTTTTACGGTATTAGTAATTATATTTTATTAGTACCTAATAAGGACCTTTGGGATGCAAAAAAAATCACTCGCACGTTGCCGATCAAAAAAGTTACTCTTCTACTACTACTACATCATCAGACATAAATACAACAGTATTATAACTTCATTAAACAATATTTCTAAGGGGTTAGTGCCGTTTGTCTAGTGAGTAGTTCAGTACATATGCGAGGTAACAAAAACTCAACTATGTTCTCAATATGACTATACCTATACGAAACTTTATTTGCCATAGTAGACCAGCTGTTACTGCGGTGGATACCTACATGTACTCTTGCTTTTTACAACCAAAACAAGATTACATCAGACTTGCGCTGCGCATTATTTATTAAATAAAAATATTTAGTACAATTATTAGAGAACATCGTGAAATCTAGTAAGGTTTGAGTCATTGTTGACATTGATTCAAGCTGTTGCACTTCTTAAACTTACATTATGTAGGTACGTACACTTCTTAAAATAAAATTAAGACTGCATGCATAATTAGTAAGTAAATCAAAAACAAATTACTTACATTACATTGGATTTGGCCAGTTGGACCAAAAACAACATTATGAAAGCAAATAGTATGTAGATTGAAGATAAAAATAAATTGGCTCGCGCCAACAAGTGACAGTACATAGTTTCACGTGAGCAACAAGGGAGTTTTGTATTACTAAAGCTGAACGAAGTATAAGGCAAAGTAAAAAGCATTTTCTTTCTCCTTGAGATTTGTTGAACAATAAATTGTCACCTATCAAGATAATCAAGGCAGCCGTTCAGTTTTTATTAGCAGTAGAGATTTTGATTAGGATTTTTTGTTAGAAATATATGGTGTTCGTTATCAACATTTTTTCTTACTTCAAAAGCTCACGAGAAAATGTTGACACAATTTTACCGAGAATAATTGGAACATACCATTTTTCGCGGAAAAAAACTGTTGAATAGGCGGTCATATGAGTTTTTAGCCATTTAATTTAGTTTTGTAGAAACTCCAACAAGTTCTCCTAACAGAAAACGATTTTCATTGTTGCACTTCGAATATTTTTGTGTAGGTAAACTTGTTTGGAACCTTTTGAAATGTTATTCTTCAATACTTGATTGTTTGTGATTTGTCACAAACAATCAAGTTTTTTCGTATAAATATAAATAAAATAACGAATTATTGGTGGACTTTCCACACACCACACAGCACTATCTAGCCCCCAACTAAGCCAATGCTATAATATATATATACTGTATGGTTGATTAACTGATTCAGGCGTGACTTTGCGGAATTCCATTGTTAAACATAAATTTAATGAAATAAATATATAGTACTAATCCGCTAATCTAATCTTATGTAAGTAAACCAAATGTAGACTTGTGTGTGCACCCTTCACTGCATCTGCATACTTTCTGCTCGGCGCTCGACGAGACATCACGTCAAGGTGACGTCATTCGTTACAGGGTTGACGAATAAAAACTAATGTGTTTATCGTCTTAATTTCAGTGCACAGCAAGTCAATCTTCCTGAAGATGCTTCGTAGAGAGGCGAAACACGTGTCGAAGTCTTGTTAAGTATTTTATATTTTTTTTGGTATTTTTGTTGTGTCCAATACACCTTTTTCACGTTACAGAATTTGCAGAGTATGCAGAGTTTGCAGATGCAGTGAAGGGTGCACACACAAATCTACATTTGGTTTACTTACATAAGATTAGATTAGCGGATTAGTATTATATATTTTATTTCATTAAATTTATGTTTAATACTGTATGGGTACCAAATAGCTGATATAATACATTTATACTTTTTATACATTCATACTTAAAAAGCCGTAAACATTTCTGTATTTACTATTGTAACTGTAGAGTGTCAAATAAACATTTTTTCATTTTTTCATTTTTTTTTTTCACTTAGTATGGTAACCAAGTTTCAACTCGATTGGCCTATTGATTGAAGAGTTCAGTTAAAAAAAAACACGTATGAGCTATCGAATTATCAAATTTCATGCAGATCGGATCAACGGTTCGAAAGTTATGGCCAGGCAAACATACATACATACATACATACATAAAATGCCAAATCGCCCAAGTTGAAACTAAGATCTTCGTTCGTTTCGCTCACTCGATCAAACATAAAAAAAAACTAATTATCTCTCTTGTGTCACTAGTTTCTTTCGAAAGAACGAAATTAGACTGAGAGCATTACACTCATTTCAGAAATAAATAGTGACACATAAAGAGAGAGAGAGAACAGCGAAAATGGCCAATCACCAACCATTGCATCACCAGTCACTAACCATTACATTTTTTTTATACAACTAGCTAATGGAACAAGGCCCACCTGATTTTAAGTGGTAACCATCACCTATAACAAAGCATTGCCTTGTAAGTCACGCACGATAGGAACGTGCCCTACGATTCACTTCCCTGCGTCAATCAACTTGAGGCATACAGAAAAAATGCGGGTATGTGCTTCATGTCATGTTTCGACGTACCTCTGACTACCATTAGAAGTACCCAAAGAATCTGAAGTTCGTTCTTAGTACTAAGAGATCTGAGGGGATATCTACCGTGCCTGGGGATTAAGTCGTGAAGCTGTTTCAGTTTCAGTTTTACGTAAAAAGGAGACATGGTATCTATGGTATCATGGTTTTTTCTGTGACAGGCACACACTGATTGAAAAACTGAAAATCAAATTGGCTAGCTATTCAATGTAGAACGGGGTATAAAAGGCGTTAGGGCTGAAATGGAAATGAAATCGGTCAATAGTGTGGCTCAATAATAAAACAGGGTTCGGAAACCACAAAAGGTACTCCTATATTTTGTGAGGGAATATTTATTAAGAATATCCTACGATAGGTATTTAATAATGATAAAAAATATACATAACCACAGATTCAGTATTCAGTTTAGTATAAGTATAATAGATAGATAGGTAATCAATAAAGATCTATTTATTGATTACCAGAAAAAATAAATATACATATATTTACTTAAAAACTAATAATTTATTGTAGTTATTAGTTTATTCAAGAGTAGTAGAGCTCTTTGTGAACGGCTCGTCCGGGGAAGTACTACCACCACGCCTTTTTCTGCCGCCAAGCAGCAACGCTGTGTTTCGGTTTGAAGAGTGTGGTTGCCGGTGTAATTACAGGCACATGAGGCTTAACATCTGTACACCTCAAGTTGATGGACGCAGGGCAGTGCATCGTAGGGCACGTTCCTTTCCTGCGTGACTTACGAGGCAATGAGGCAATGCTTTGTTATAGGTGATTGTTACCACTTAACATCAGGTGGGCCATCTGCTTGTTCCATTAGCTAGTTGTGTCCCTCCATTTAATTTCAACAGACGAGCAAAATCTGACAATCAGTGGTTAAATTAATTAATTATTTTTGTCTAAAAGACGCGGCAAACGACAACCACGGATTGTAATTAATAACGCTTTTTATATAGAAATTACTTAGCTATTATAAACTATAAGCCTATTTTTCATACTGTCATTAGTCATACTGACTTCGAAATACGGTTTTTTCAAAATTTCATTTTTCATTACTGCAGGTCTGCTTCTTCTATCAGCAAGTGGCATTTAAAACAACTATTACATGAATTTTACCGGACCCCATTCCCTATCAAGATTTTTCGTTAGAACACGGATCTCTAAATAAAAAAAGCGATAGTCGATGACTCGGAAAAAAACAATTACATTGTGTCTCGCCACTGCATCCTAATAGACGGGGCTATGAAACGCGGTAAATCTAATCAAACTTTACAGCCCTTCGGATTGGGGGAAAGCGCTACAAACTAAGTGTAAAACGCGACTTTTTGTCGCCTAACATCTCCTTACGTTGTAACGTTGTTAAGTTGTCAAGTTACAACGTAACAGAGAAAACAGAAAGAAAGATTTTAAAAACGCTCTCAAAAAAATTCTTATAAGTTTCTCTACGTAATAATGTTTTTTTTATACAACTTATAGATAAAACGTTTGACTGCAAAACCTCTAGGTGTAACTGATGGTGCGGTCGGCAGTGTAGCACGCTTACCTGGAAGATCTACTCTTTCTTCTCTCCTCTTTCTGGGAATCATGAAAATTATAGGTATTCGTAAAACGGATTGCGGCTTTGCTTTGGCTGTCCGCATCATCGTTTGGTGTTGGTAGTAGCTTGTTCATTAACATTTTTTATGATATAGTTATTACAAAACATGGTCAATTTTACTAAAAATACTCGTACTATTGTCATAAAATGTGTGAAAAGTCTTAGAGTAATACGACTTAAAGTCGCATCTTACAGTTTTCTCAAGTTTACACCTGAGTTTCTGGCTTGTCCTGACATTGAAGATTCGTAGTGACACTACGAGATGAGAATTACATTATTCATTATGCTTATAATTAAAGACTCCAATGTTATACTGACTATAAAGAAACCAAAAGCTATATGACATTCTAGCTGCCGTCCGCGGGTTCGCTCACGTTTTAGAAGTGATTGCTACGATTAATATGCTAGACGTTATGCCTTCATTGGGCTTGTGCCCTGTTCCCAGTAATTTTTCGAGATAAAAAGTAGCCTATAAATGCTAATCCAGCTAACGAACTATATTAGTTCTAAGGTTAATTCCAATCGGTTCAGTGATCGGCAAAAAGAGCAAGAACTTCTTAAACTATAGGTAGATACCAGTGCTATATGACTAGATGAATATATGCTATGATGATGGATAGATATTACCTAAATTTTTAATTATAATTCCATTTTCGTTCAAGTTTTCATTTTATTTTTGCTATCGAGAATCTGCTAATTTGTTTGCTATTTATGCGAGAGCTTGTTTGTTAGACGTACGTACCTACTTATAATTATATTGGCATGTAGTGCAATTTGTCCAATTTCATTAGAAATACTTTGTAAATGTTTGTATTTTTTAGTAATCATGGCCACTTATCTTATTTTATTTACTCGATCCTCAACGGCGCCAACGGAAGACCAGCGCAAGTTTTTACAACTTGCATATGCTGAGTTAGGTGGGACCATTTTGCAACTGTCTTGGTTTTATTAATTGTCTGTGTTTTAGTTTATAAGTTTAATATATGTTTTCCACCTTTTGTTATTAAGATACCATAACCTAGTTGCAAATAAACATTTTGATTTGATTTTTGATTTGATTTGATTATTAGGGCCTGATCAAGCCACGAACATCCAAATATTCGATTTGGAAAAGAAACAGTTTTCTGCTCGCATCAATTAAATTACAAGATTAAGGGCCAGTTTCACCATGCTCTGTTAGATTAACAAAGGATTTAAGGGCTGTTAAATATGTCAAAATGTACGCGTTTGACAGCTAATGTTAGATTTAACGGTCTTTTAATCCTTGATTAGTTACTAACAGAGCATGGTGAAACCGGCCCTAAAGTCAATTCAGATTCGATTGAATCACAGGGATGACTTTAGTCTTTAAGTTAAGTGAATCTAGGTGCCACTATGCTCATTGTAGTTATGTCCCGTCTAACGTTTTTAAAATAGTTATTTTTCAAACTAATTTAATTCATGCAGAGGCAATTGAAAGTTGTGGTTGGCTTGCGAATAAATAGATGCTAATGAGAGTCAAATCGGCCCATTAGGCGTGTTGTGGTAAACGTACCATTTATATTTCCATGAACCACACAAACCAAACTCATTTTGGATTGTAAATTGCGACTTTGCTGTTTTTGTGAGTGTTTATGGAAAACTATACTTTGCATACGTTTTCTAGTTTCGAAATCATTCTTTCGTGAAATATTGGGACACCTAGCAATGTAAGTCCTCAGCAAGGCTATGTTAGCAATGGAAATCCTCAGTCAGTGTAGGCTATTTTACAACATTTGAAAACGTTTCCTTCATTTCCAGAATTTGTCTTTATTACTCTTGTTTTGTTTCCTTATAAACAAAAGAGACAGACATAGTTTAAGATTTTTTTAATAGCCCTGTAGGTCAACATCGCCTTTAAATGTACCACAAAGCAAAAAAAAAAAGATAGGTAGATCAAATTTAATGCAAAAGATATTATTCCATTTAAAATTGCGATCGATGTGCTATACTCGTAACTGTAATTGGTCTACTCAAAATGGTTCCTTTTATTTTTTGGTGAGGATCGAACACATTTTATATTTTCACACATTAAGAAAACGTATTGAAGACTAAATTCAGACTTTCACACATAAATAACGTAATAAGGACTAAGCTCTCTCTCTTAGATCTTAGAATCAAAATAAATGATAGAACAATTGGGTTAGAAGCTTTGAGACTACAAGTAGCTATCACTAAGACGTTTCAAAGTAATCCTTGTGATTTTATTGAATAAATACCTTTTGACTTTTGACTATCGGAGATTTTAGACAAGATTTTATCATTTAAGTATTTTTTCTCCATTTTCGACTGTCTTTACAATTAAAATTAGTTAAACTGTTTCATGTGTATTTTCTAAGTATAGTAGTTTCACCAAATAAAATATTTATTATTTTAAAAAGTTTTTCCACTCCCACATTGTCCTAATCCCGGCTTTTACGCGTCAAAAAGTCGGCAAAACCACGCTCCTAAATTGATAAAACTTTAGGCCGTCCACACTCGCTATAAGCTAGCTTGAAATCATTCTTCTGGATGGAATGAAAGTTATAATCTCTTGGGCCCAAAGTGCCGGATTATTTAATAACTAAAACTGACTAAAACTTATACAGGGTGTAAAGAGCTGCTACGTTGGAGGGATTAACTTCTACAACAGTATTGACACCAAAATTTATTTTTCACTTAGACTGCCGCCAACTTTTTTGTACAAAAAGGCACTACCGACCAAAGTTAGAAAAATATATAGAGACAACAAAATATCACTATATTAGTGTCACTACGAATATTACTTCGAATAACATACAAATTTCTGTAGGTATAGTTTTACATGATTAAAATATATCACTACACTAATAATTTAAAGAGTCCAATATTGCATCATATTGTACAATAATTACAAATAACAACTAAAATTGTAATAAATGTAAGAGCTTCAATTTGCCATTTTATTTTATTGAACATTTAATTTCGAAAACTTTTCTCTCCGTGATGATTAATTTATGCCTTCATTTTTAGTGTCGTATTTTTTTTATGTATGTGCTATTTTATGGAATCAGGCTAGACCAGTACAACCAAAATACATTCCCTAACACCAAATTTGTACCTAGTCATAAACACTAAATATCTTTACTTATGTTTATGTCTTTCTGTGTACAATAAAGAATTTGAGAATTCAAGTTGTCTATGGTTTCACTTGAACTTTTAAAGGCAATATAAAGAGGCCGAATGTGTTTTTTTATTTTTTATTTTTTTATTTTTATACCACCAGCTGATGGAACAAGCAGATGGCCCACCTGATGTTAAGTGGTAACCATCACCTATAACAATGCATTGCCTCGTAAGTCACGCACGATAGGAACGTGCCCTACGATGCACTGCCCTGCGTCCATCAGCTTGAGGCATACAGATGTTAAGTCTCATGTGCCTGTAATTACACTACTTATTGAAAGAACAAGCAGATGGCCACGATAGGAACGTGCCCTACGATGCCTTGCGTCCATCAACTTGGGGCATACAGATGGAATTTCAGCAGACAATTAGATCCTAAAAACCAAAACACAGATTTTTTTAGGTTTAAGAGACTACCAACTGTCACAGTTTGATTGCCGGTGTAATACCAGGCACATGAGGCTTATGCCTCAAGTTGATCGAAGCAAGGCAGTGCATCGTAGGGCACGTTCCTATCGTGCGTGACTTACGTGGTAATTCTTTGTTATAAGTGATGGTTACCACTTAACATCAGGTGGGCCATCTGTTTTTTCTATCAGCTAGTTGTATAAAAAAACACTAGCAGTTATCAGGTGACTCTTGCCTCATTTATAGCTGTAACACATTTATATATTTCTCCTGAGCGACTAAAACTAATAAAATTCAGCAGACGTTTTGATAACGCGGCCCATTTTGATGGGTATGAATAATTTGATAATCCCTTAGCAAATTGCAAAAGGGTTCAGCCAAAGTGAATATCGTGAGTGTTATCATGTGAGTTTTAGGTGTCATTTTATTTTACTCTTATTTTATACACACAAATATTATTAGTGCGAAAGTGTGTTTTTACGTCTGAGCTACTGAACCGAAGGCATAATGTAATTCGACACAAAAATAACGAAAATCTTTTGCAGAAAATTACTATTCTGGCTTTTGATCGTTAGTTCTTTTGTAGGTTTTATTGTATTTGTAGCAAACGATTCCGTTATTTTAGTATATCCTGCGTGAAAGAGGTGAATTCGTCTTCACCGGCAACCGCACCCATCAAACCGAAACACAGCACCACTGCTTGGCGGCAGAAATAGGCATCCTGGTACTACTACTTCTCTGGGTTAGCCACACACAAAAAGATCTACGAGTCTTAAAACCAACATGCATTTTAAAAACGGCGATGATAGTTGGTCTTCTGCTACATATAGTCCACCACAGGAACCAAGCCGTAAGTTTGTTGCCTGTTCTTCTAGGCTTGGGACCGTGGAACATATAGTCCACCACAGGAACCAAGCCGTAAGTTTGTTGCCTGTTCTTCTAGGCTTAGTTGCGTGGAACATATAGTCCACCACAGGAACCAAGCCGTAAGCTTGTTGCCTGTTCTTCTAGGCTTAGTTGCGTGGAACATATAGTCCGCCACAGGAACCAAGCCGTAAGTTTGTTGCCTGTTCTTCTAGGCTTGGGACCGTGGAACATATAGTCCACCACAGGAACCAAGCCGTAAGTTTGTTGCCTGTTCTTCTAGGCTTAGTTGCGTGGAACATATAGTCCACCACAGGAACCAAGCCGTAAGTTTGTTGCCTGTTCTTCTAGGCTTGGTTGCGTGGAACTAGCACCTAGATTCAACTAGTCATAAAGCGTTTCATAGTGATCCTTGTGATTAATTTGAATAAATACCTTTAGACTTTTACTTTGACACCCCACAACCTATGGTCACTCGCACCCTATTTCTACCAATGTGTGTGAGTGAAAGGTAGTGATTAGTGACTCTTTTTATTAGAATAGTTTTTTCTTTTTCTTCTTGTCGTGTCAATAGTTTCTTTCGAAACAGTATGGTGAAAGGATTTTAAGTGCGCCTCAAGAGGCTTCCGAGCACTTGACACATGTTATAGAACCTTTTAGGTTCTAAAGCATGCCGGTTTCTTCACGATGTTTTCCTTCACCGTTTAAGAGTACTGGCATTGTGCACATACATTTTTGAACAGAAAAACTCATAGGTGCTTGAACGGTTTCGAACCCACGACCTTAGGATTGGAAGGCGGGGCCGCTTCCACTAGACCACCAGTGCTCTCGATAAAAAGAATAGATTATAGTTTATTTATAATAGAGAATAGTTTATTTATAAGACCGGGTCGCACTATTCATTTGTTTTTATAGCAATAAACGTAACCCAACACAATGACCCATAGCCACCGTAAAATTAAGACAGATGATCCTAAACCCTAAGCTCACTCCCTCTGGTGCGACTAAAGCATAGGCTTTTCAGAAACGGAGACCGTCATTGTTTATTATTTATTTATTAGGATCGCTAAAAGATTATTCAAAAAACTTAATACTAGACACAAACAAAGCTACATCCTGCCCCGTGCGTATCCACCAAAGGCATAAGGCACAATGCAATAATACAAATTCAAAAGTATTTCAGATATAAAATTATTGTAAACTTAAAATCATTAACATTTAGAATAATAATATTTACTTTAAATTTCAATATATAACATGACTTTGAGCCCCAGGCACGTTTATGCCCTCAGATCTTGGAGTACCAAGTAAGGTTCTTTGAAGATATACTAAGAGGGGTTGTCAGAGTTACGTCCAAATATTACATTTGACACATACCCACATTGGTTAGTAGTTGATATTTCAACTATACAGTAACTAGTATTTAAAGATTTGACTAAAATCTCTGTCCCTACGTCACCTCGTGGATGTCATAACAAGCAACTAAGGCAACACACAACAAGATGGAAGCAGCATCTTCTGAGTAGGTCACAAGAGAAGTAGAGCTCTTTTTGAAGGGCTCGTCCGGGGAAGTACTACCACCACGCCTCTTTCTGCCGCCAAGCAGCAACGCTGTGTTTCGGTTTGAAAAGTTGCCGCTGTAATTACAGGCACATGAGGCTTAACATTTGCATTCCTCAAGTTGATGGACGCAGGGCAGTGCATCGTAGGGCACTTCCCTATCGTGGGGGACTTACGAGGCAATGCTTGGTTATAGGTGATAGTTACCACTTACCATCAGGTGGGCTATCTGTTTGTTCCATCAGCTAGTTGTAAATAAAAAAAAAATAGGCTGAAAACAAGAGATCATTAACATTAAATTAGATAATGGAGCAATATAGGTACATATATTCCTACTTATTTTATAAGATAAACAATAATGTAACATAGCTGAAATATCCTGTTGGTAAGGCGGGATCAGGGAATAAATAATACGCCTCGAAATGTGCTCCTGTCGCAAAGCGCGTTTTATTTCGACAAAAGACTTTGACAGAAAAATGCCTACCCACAGTGTTGGTTTATTTAACTAACCTTATTCTACATACATTACACCCTCCTACTTATCTAAGACTACTACTTATATGAAATGACACAAAAAAATAAAATAAAATTTATTGGTAGGTAACCAACATCTGCTTATACAACAACTTACAACTCTAGCACAACTTTAATAACTAAATTAACAACTACTAGTTTTATTCTAGTAAGAGACAGGATTACCAAAACGCTCAACAGGATAGCGTATCCGACAGGCTTGGTCCGGTACCGTTGGCGGGGACGGCGAACTTAAACTTAGCCGTGGTGTTGTACTAAAAGTGGGGCACGCCAACAAAACCGTAGGTAAGCGATGTCTAAGCTGGTCTATGTGCCTTTTACAAGATGAACCGTCTTCCCTAGTAACTCTAAAATTTCGTTTCCCTAAAACCTCTTCCACCTTTCCTTTTACCCACTTATCCTTAGGACCATACTCTCTCAACCATACTGTCTCTCCCATAACCACTTCCCTTAATGTACCTCCCGCATTGTCAACTTGTTGCTGTTGCTTATCACGTACCCTCTCTTCTACTACTCGACCTGATCGCAAAAGATCTAATCGCGATCGCAACGTCCTTCTCTGTAAAAGCATGGCCGGTGACGCGCCTGTAGTACAATGAGACGTATTTCGGTATGCCATTAAATAAGCCTGAAGTGCAGTATCTAAATCATACTTATCTCTAATTGCTTTTTTTATCGCTCTTTTACACAATTTAACTGCTCCCTCGGCCGCCCCGTTCGAGGCCGGATGGTAAGGTGGCGTGAAGGTATGCGTTATCCCGTTCAGTTCCATGAACTTCTTAACTTCCCCACTCGTAAAGGGTGGTCCATTATCTGATACCACTTCTCTAGGCAACCCAAATCTAGCAAAAAGCTCTCTCAAAACCTTGAGCACCGCTGAAGCAGTTGTACTAGTCATGTGAAAAGCCTCAATCCATTTAGATGCGGAGTCAATTAAAACAAAGAATGTTTTTCCCGCAAATGGCCCTAAAAAATCAATGTGCAGCCGACTCCATGGTTCAACCGAATAAGTCCATGGTTGTGGTGGTGCTTTTGGTGGCGCTGGGGCCTCTATGGCACACGTATGGCACTCCTTACATACCCGTTCTATATCCTTATCAATATCTGGCCACCACACGTAACTCCTAGCCCTTGACTTCATTTTGACCATTCCCATGTGACCTACATGCAGTTCCTGCAATATTTGTTTTTTTAAAGTATCTGGAATAACTATCCTATACCCCCACATAACACAACCTTCTTCTAAATAAAGCTCATTTTTCCTGGAATAATAGGGTTGCAAATCTGGCTCTTGACATTTTGATGGCCACCCTGACTGTTAGTATGTCACCAATTTACACAACATAGGATTCTTTTTAATTTCTTGTCCAACTTGTTTCTGTGAAATGGGCAAAAAATTGCTAACAAAATTCATGTAACTAACTTCTAATTTAACCTTATCTTCAGACTCTGATAAGGGAAGACGGGAGAGAGCATCTGCACCATTTTTGTCTGTGGATACATGTTTTATATCATACTCATAACCTGAAAGTATAACTGCCCACCTTTGCATACGTGATGCCGCCATTGTAGGTATCCCCATTTTAGGGCCAAATATTGACACTAAAGGTTTATGATCCGTTTTTAAAAGAAATTTCCTACCATATAAATATTGGTGAAACTTTTTAACCCCATAAATGATGGCCAATGCTTCTCTATCAATCTGTGAATAACCTTTCTCTGCTGAATTCAACACACGTGATGCATAAGAAATAGGTCGCTCTGAACCATCCTCCATCATATGGGATATTACGGCCCCTACCCCTACACCACTTGCATCGGTTGTCAAAATCAAAGGCAGGTCAGAACTGTAATGAGCTAAAACCTCACTAGAAGACAGCAGATCTTTAATCATCTGAAAAGAATCCTGACATTTTTCAGACCATACAAATTTAATCCCTTTTTTAAGTAATGAATACAATGGATATAAAACTGTACTAATGTTTTTAATGAATTTACCATAGTACATTACCATCCCCAGAAAAGCCCTTACCTCTGTTACATTGGCAGGTGCCCTAACATCCCTAATTGCTGCCAACTTGCTTGGATTAGTGTGAATTCCATTCTTATCAATGTTATATCCTAAATAAGTTACTGACTCTGCAAAAAATGAACATTTACTTTTTCTAATTTTGAGACCATAGTGTTGTAATCTTTGCAAAACCTTATGTAGTGTATCTAAATGTTCTTGGTCATTTTTACCACTGATAATAACATCATCTAAAAATACACCTACTTTTGGAATGTCTGCAAACATTTGTTCCAGCTTGCGCTGGAATATACCCGGACTAGATGACAAGCCATAGACCAACCGTTCATACTTGAATAGCCCCCGATGAGTATTTATAACCACATATTTCTGAGATTCTTTATCCAAAACTAACTGAGCATATGCTTGTGATAAGTCGATTTTTGAAAACTTTTCTCCTCCTCCTAGTTTTGCAAGTAAATCCTCTACTTTAGGTAAAGGAAAACGGTCCACCTCAAGGCATTTATTTAGAGTTAACTTGAAATCACCACATACCCGAATAGTACCATCACTCTTTACCACCGGCACAATTGGCGTGGCCCAGTCGGAAGTCTCGACCGGCGTGATGACCCCGTCGGCTACCAGCTGGTCTAAGGCACGTTCCACAGGCTCGCGCAGTGCGTACGCCAGTGGGCGCGCGCGCATGTACACTGGCCGTGACCCCTCGAGCACATACAGACTTACTTCCCCGCCTGTATACCGACCCAGACCTTCGGAAAACACCTCACTGTATCTGGAACTGAGAGATTCTACCGTTACTGGCAAGTTGCATGTTACATCATTACAGCTGACCTCTTTCAATACTATTCCAAACTCATGTAACCATTGCCGACCTACCAAAGATTTTCTTCCGTTATCAATCACATACAGATCTAAAGATTTACACAACTTCTTTTTAAAACGTACCATAGGCGATATTTTACCGACCGGCCTCACCGTTTCACCTGTATAATAGCTCATCACTAGGTTATGTTTACATAGCGGTAAGTGAGCAAAAAATTTTTTATAAAGTTCATAACTTACACAAGATATAAGACAACCTGTATCAGCTTCCATCGAAATGGTGTGCCCCTCAATACAAACTTCAATCTCTATGGGGCCACACTTACTATCCAAGCTCTCGAAGTTATACAAATCTACAATTACCTCGTCACTGCTATAGTCTGTCTCCTCTTGCACTAACAACTCGCGTACCTCGCTGTTGTATGCTTTAACATTATGCGAGTTTCCATCCTGTCTGGGACACATCCTCTTTAGATGCCCCGGTTTATTGCACACTCGACAAACATAGCTTTTGAACTTGCAAAACTTAGCATCATGATCT
This sequence comes from Chloroclysta siterata, assembly GCA_932294275.1. Lineage (NCBI taxonomy): Eukaryota > Metazoa > Arthropoda > Insecta > Lepidoptera > Geometridae > Chloroclysta > Chloroclysta siterata. Next base: position 10,800,704 of record OW028595.1, read on the forward strand.
CGTCCACAAACTCCGCACTGCTCAGCTGATCTTGACGACCCCGTTCTGACATTGACATACGGTACCCGCTCTCCAAAGCCCGACCGCTGCGATGAGGTCCTATCCCGACCACCTCCGCCTGCGCCTTTTCCGGTCATTGACGCCCGTGATTGTCCTGCTGACTGCCTATTTTGTGAACGCGTTCCTACGGCATTGCACGCCGTTACCTCGGATGTACTGTTTTTGCCAACATGTCCATCTCGTCCCTCCACCAACGCTGCATTTAACTCTGCTGCTTCGATTGCCACTGCCAATCTGAGCGCCTTAACAAACGCTAGATCCTCTTCGGCAAACAAACGCTGTCGAATGGTATCGTTTGTCAACCCGCACACTAACTGATCTCTCAGGCTTTCCGTTAAACTTTCCCCAAAACCACAATGTTTTGACAGCCGTTTGAGTTCCGCCACATATTCAGCAATTGACTCCCCTTGTGCCTGCTTCCTTTTCCTAAACGTGTACCTCTCCGCTAAAATGCTCGGCTTCGGCTGCAGGTGATTACTCATGACTTTGACCAGGTCTGCGAACTTTTTACTTGCTGGTTTATCCGGGGTGCACAAGGTAACCAAAAGCTCGTAACCTGCACCTCCCATCACCGTTATCAGTGTAGGCACTTTCAGCTCCTCCTTCACACTGTTCACCACGAAGTACTGTTCTAACCTCTCAATGTACAAGGTCCAATTATCGGAATCCAATTGAAAGGCTCCAATCTTCCCCACCGACATGATTTTGATTTCCTCGTCTTCCACGCGTATAGATTCAACTCGTCGCCAATGAAATATCCTGTTGGTAAGGCGGGATCAGGGAATAAATAATACGCCTCGAAATGTGCTCCTGTCGCAAAGCGCGTTTTATTTCGACAAAAGACTTTGACAGAAAAATGCCTACCCACAGTGTTGGTTTATTTAACTAACCTTATTCTACATACATTACAATAGGTACTTACTAAATTTAACCAAACGTCCAGAAAGGCTACCTGGGTGAGATATTAACTGCGAATGTAACAGGTATTTCTTTAGAGAGAATTTAAAAGACCGAACGGACGGTCACCAATCCACCTTCCACTCCACTTTCACTTCCACTTTCTTCGCCAATTCACTTTTTTTCACCTGCCTGATGACTACATATAGACCGCCTGAGGTTAAGTGGCAGGCAACCTTCACCATTGCAAAGCATTGCATTGCCTCGCAATTAAGAACGTGCCTAACGAGGCAAAGCTCTGCGTCCAACTTGAGGCATACAGGCGTTTAGCTGTTTTGCGTATAATTTTACCGACACCCTTCAAACCGACGACAGAAATAGACTTACAATCAATTATGAATAAATAGCTGGTTTTTGCAAGCGTCATACACCGTTGCTTCTTGGGCATTTCTCTTCATTTGTTGCAGCTATCAAAATTTACAATAGTTTAACCGATAAAATTAAAACTCTTCAAGAAAATATATTCATAAATCATTTGAGAAAATGGTTTGTCTCGAATGCATTTTATAACATAAACGAATATAATGAACGATAAAATTGGAAGCTCTATAATATCTACCTCTTGGTTTCTTGTACCTAGTAGGAGGTATCAAAAATGTTTATGTTGGTTCTTGGGTGAAAACTTAAAGAAAATAAAAATGCGTTTTTTTTGTACGTCCGGAACGGACAAACTGTTAAAACTGTACCTAACCATAGCTTTATGATGTTTTTTATACTACAGTTATACATACATAAAATCACGCCTGATTCCCATAGGGGTAGGCAGAGACCACGGATTTCCACTTGCTACGGTCCTTGCATACCTCTTTCGCTTCATTCACTCTCATTACATTCTTCATACATTCTCGTCGGTTTAGGGTACTCTTGACCTGGTCTGGTGTATAATGTAGTAAGTGTTTAGTACTACATTATACAATAAATAAATTCTGATTTCTAATATCTAGGGCAACCGTCAAATTTTTACCTCGCTTAACTAGTTATCATACATCAAACATTTAGGTAGGAAAACTAGGAAAGTTTGACGGTTGTCAGCCTCTTAAAGAGCTAGGTTTTAACGGTAAAGCTAATACCTGCGATGCTCCTCACGCAAAAGCCCTTACAATAAATATACGTCGCGTTTATTGCCGGGACGCGCACAATTTGCGCAACCTGTAATTTGATGTACGGCACAAATAAGAATGGCCCTACTTTATGATTTTCGTAACGGGCGAAGGCCACTTCAAATGGGTTTGACGATCTAATCTTATCTTTGCCGGATGTATGAAACAGAAACTGCCTCACGACTCTATCCTCAGGCACGGTAGATAACCCCTCAGATAGTATCAAGTTTTTGTATAGTAATCGCAAAATAAATAAAATAAATAAATTGGGGGACATTCCACACGGCACTATCTCGCCCCAAACTAAGCCAAAGCTTGTGATATGGGAACCAGATAGCTGATATACTACTTATATACTTTTTTTTGTAAATGTACACTTATAATATTATATAACACCCAGACAGAGAACAAACATCTGTGTTCAGCACACAAATATTAATTTGTTCTCGGTGGGGATCGAACCCACGGCCTACGGCACAGAAGGCAGAGCTGCTACCAACTGAGCCGTGAAGGCTGTCAAATGGAGATGATTGAACGCTGAATGGCATTGATTTGGTAGATAATATGGTAATATGATTATTTTTGTATGTTTTGAAAAATACTGCATCAATTTTTTTTAATATAATTTACTCAATATGTTGCTATATTTTAAAACTGCATTGATTCGATTTCGTCATGCGTACATTTGAATAGTTAATTGTTGGTGAACATCGGTGGTCTAGTGGGAATGAGCTCGCCTTCTGATGGTCGTAGGTACAAATCCAGTCTTTCACGAATGGGTTTTTCTGAATAATTTATATTGACAATGCCAGTGCGTTTTATTGGTGACGGAAAACATCGTAACGAAACCAGCTAGCATCCTAGAGATAGATATAATCTCGCAACCTGTCACGTATGGAATACCAACTACTGCAAATTGTGGGTATGTGCCAAAATTTATATTTCGACCTCTGAATAACCCCCTTAAACATCGTTTAAGAATCCTTAGTTGGTACATAATATTAAATCTTATATTATATCTTTGTAGATATATCTACCGAGCCTGAGAATCAAATACGTAACCTACTTCAGGTTTTCTGAATCCTTCTTCAGTAAAGATACCTTATATAGATTATTTCTTATTTAATAATCAGATTTTAAAAATAAAGTTGACAGACTTTTTAAAATTGCAACCCTCCACCATATTTTCTGAGCAGAAATAAATCTTCTAGCAAGTATTTCATCATTTGGTACATAATGTTATTAAGGTTTGCATTTGTTTTTCATTTTAGTATTTTCATAAACTAGATGGCCAAACATTTTTATTTTATTAAACTTGCCAGGTTTGAGCTGAAAAACTTAACACAAAAAGTTTTGTTTTAGTTTTTTTGACGTTTTTACGCAGGTTGTCTTCAGATTCGTGAAATCCGACGCGATGACACGAAAAATTCAATTTATACAAACTGAGTAATTTGCTCGTTCTAATGTACGACCCCCGCTATTAGTGTGTTCACACGATGATAGTAGCTGGAATACTATTTTTAAGGATTTTCGCTTGTCCTAATTGTTTTTTTTATGATACTTCAAAGTCAAAGTCAAATTCAAAGTCAAAATGTATTTATTCAATAAAATCACAAGGATCACTTTGAAACGTCTTAAAGCTAGGTGACTCTAGGTGCCAGTTCCACGCGACCAAAGCCTAGAAGAACAGGCAACAAACTTACGGCTTGGTTCCTACCGTTCTTTTGTATGATCCTTTTACAATGTAATAATATAATATATTATTGAAGTTTAGTGAGGCGTAGGCATACAGAAAAAGGTAAACATAATCAAATTTATAAGACAGCACACGCTACTTGCTGATGGAACAAGCATATGTACTGCCCTGCTTCCATCAACTTGAGGCATACAGATGTTAAACCTTATGTGCCTGTAATTACACCGGCAACCACACCCTTCAAACCGAAACACAGCAATGCTGCTTGGCGGTAGAAATAGGCATGGTGATGGTGGAGCTTCCCCGGACGAGTCTTTCTAAGAGAGCTCTAAAAAACTTCTTTTTTTTACGAGTATAAGTATTAATGTTATGCTAAGTCAATATCTCAATTTGTTGGCTAAAAAATAAGCACTAACAAAAGCTTTTCGATTTATAGAAAGACCAAAGAACCAAAGAGCTGTGAATTGTTAGTTTTTTAATCGTTTTTGTATATTCACATGGGTTGGGTATCGTAACAAAATTATAACTTTTCTAAATAACAATACTGTAGTATTGTTATTGTTTTATTATGAACTATTTTTATCGTATACAATAAAGCCATATTCAATTCTTTTATTATTTACTTCGCCAATTAAATCCTAAAACTAAAGCGTTTTTCCATAGCCCATTGTGTGGTGAAAGGATTATAAATTATAAATTTAATTTTTAATTGCGCCTCGACGAAGCTCCTTTTGAGCGTTTGACACATATTTTAGGTCTTTTCAGTTTCTTCACGATGTTTTCCTTTACCGGTTGAGAGAACGTTATTCATTGTTTCGAAAATAAGGCACCACTTACCCAGTTTAGTAACTAAAATAAGTACGAATAAAAGCGTTTGCAAGCAATTTATAACAATCAGCCCCAGAGTACAGGAAAACTAAGAATAATTCCTATCCGGTGGGACATGTCCTAGTTTCAAACAAGGTCGTGATTTCAAGGAGACTTTCACCTGGATTCGGTTTTATCTTTTCCCCACGCTTTTGTTATTACCAGGCGGAGGATTAACATTTTTGACCTTGCAAAAAATTACCAATATTTATACTATTGCAATCTCTATGCTCATGCTACCTATTTACTTAATATATTGTTGTCACTATCAAGTTATGGTTGTATCTATCACTATCACTATAAGTTTCTTATATAATACTAAGTATACTATAATATTATGTATTTTATTTTATATAGTTAGGGTTTTTAGTATGTGTAATTATTGAAGTACCTTCTTACTCAGGTATAATTATATATTTATATATATATCTCTCTGCTGTTTCTTCCGTTTATTATTTATAGTTTAAAGTTTTTAAATACCCACTTAAAATCAAAAAGTTTTCACGCCACACCTTATTCACCATCTTTTTGCACGCCCAGGATGACTGTTAGACAATGCTATGAGCATTAAGTCCTCCTAGCACTACATTGTTTAGTGTGAAAGTTTTAAATAAATAAATGAAACCTCTTCCCAATGGATTCAAGTAACCGAAGCCATGAGCGTGTGCATTTAACTAGTCTAAACTTGTAAAATTTATTACAAATCAATTAATTATAACATATTTTTTTTACAAATAATTAAAATACCTATATCTTGTCTTGTAAAAATTCATCAGTGGAGTAATACATTTTCTCTTTAAGGAACTTGATTTAGTAACTATACTAAGGAGGATTTTATTTAGTAACTATACTAGTGTGTAGCGACTGCACTGTTTAGGACAGGGCCGCGGTTGAATCTAATCAAAGTTTACGGTCGCCCGCGTGGTTTTTGCGGAGTTACCTTGATTTGAGGTGAGCCTTTCGTGATGGGGGAAGCTGATTTATCTTTTATAGGATGATAACAGCTAAATAATTTATGATAGTCGACTGGCGGGAAAATTAACGATATTGCAAATTGCAGTAAAAGTTTTATCATTCACGCAACGCGGGATTTGTTGGTGAATTTTTTAGTTTGGATTTTTATTTCAGAATTGAATGGCTTTTTTATTGTAAAGGTTTTTTGTCAATTCCAGATAAAGTTTTATCATTTTTTTAATGTAGATTTATACTAAAATAGTTGTGAATAATCATTCACTGGTAGGTTGTACATGTTCATACACGTTTTACATGTTTATTGTTGTATAAAAATACTTTGAAACAGAAACCTATCGAGCTCTATACAATCTTGTTTCTTTATTTTTCATTCACGGTTTTATATTTTCTAACAATCATACAGAGCTAAACGCAAAATAAACAGCTACGTAGCAACGATAAACCTACCATCAGCCAGCTTGTTTGCTTATGAATAAAAAAAACCTCGGGAAAATGTGAATAATAAAAACATGAATATTCGCATCCGTGCACTTTGCTAATAGAGGGTGTAAAATATCTTTAGAAATTAAAACGCGAGTTATTCTTAGAATAAGAAAATAATAAAATATAATAAACGTTCATTTAGCAAAGGCATACCAATAAAATCAAAGACTGCCCTCCAGGCAGTAACACTTGGGCTCTACTTGGCAATAAGAGAAATGCTCTCATCAGTAAAGTCTAGTACGGCCGCAGCTACTACAAACGAACAGGGGCCTTATGCTCACTTCGAGCGAGATTATCTCACGGTGGAGATGACGTCATATCTCGTTCAATAACTCGTTGACGTTGCGTCTCGCATGAACTTTGAATGAGTAAATTGGGGAGTTAGATGGTGAGAATGGGAATAAATAGTTATCTAACGAGATATGACGTCATCTCCACCGTGAGATAATCTCGCTCGAAGTGAGCATAAGGCCCCTGACAACTATTATTTTCACAACAGACAGCGCAGAACTAATTAACGCATTGAGAAAATATGACAAAAGGTCAGCTTCCCTTGCACAGTGTCACACTGCGCTTCAAAATCTGTCTGACACGCATAGTGCTAAAATAAGATGGACAAAGAGTCACGGCTCATGAGCAGCTCAGGTAACACGAGGCTAAATTCCTTTCGCCCCACTGTTTCGAAAGAAAACTGACATGAAAAAAAAGAATGAATGAAAAAGCTTTATTGTACACCAAACAAAACAACAATTAAAAAAAAAAAAGATAAAATAATAAATGTATAGTGTGCGGTCTTATCGCTGAAAGCGATCTCTTCCAGACAACCTTTGGATGGAGAGGATTGTAAGAGTAAGGAAGATTGGTCGCAGGTGCACGCGAAAAATGACAAGATAGTAATTATAAAATCAAATTACACTCTATATAGGTAAGAAGATACTTACATACTTAAAAATTTTGTATTTGAAGTCGGTTTTTTTTGCAAAACAATTAATATTATTTGACACCCTGTATAACAACCCATTCGAGAATGTTCAAGTGTTTGACGTTCATCTCCTCCGATGTGTGTTGATAGTGATGCGCGCTCCAGTGCACTGCGGAAATAAAAATCTGCATGAACGTGAAACACGGGCGTGTTTCGCTTATTTTTAAGGTAAACTTAGAAGAAAGAAGTTATTTTATTTACCAAAAAAGAAATGTATAAGAAAAAACAGAAAAAGCCTCAAGAAGCTGAACGATATCTGATCTCCTACGATATATTCATGAATGTCTGAGGTTGGTATTCAAAGGTACGTTCCAATATGATATTAACGTAATAGGTCGCAAGCCCATCGCCGCTGTTTGATTCTAGCTGGTGTAACGTCCGTTTTTTTACTGAAAACCATTAATATAGAAGATATAAAATTTCATAGATTTTTCAACTTACGCGCCATTGTGTTTTGAAATTTCGCTTCATTAAGATAGTTTTATTACCATAAGAACTCATCCGTGAACCTTGGCGCCTTAAACAGAAAATTCGTTATGTGTCGCGCTTCGCGCGACACATAACTCAGTCGCGAGCCATACACACCATTTTATAACGTTATATCACCATTATAAAAACCATTTTGTCTAACGAGTTTGTCATAATTTTGTTGTGTACGAAACAGCTGATAGGCTGGTGTTGCCGTGTTACACGAGCGAGCGTCGAATATTGATTGTATCGATAATTAGATATGTTCTCTCAAGTTAAAGGGTAATACTAAGTAATCCACTGCATTTTGTTCACGATCCTCTGTGGAAACTCAAGTCAGGCAGATATATCGTTTTTATTCATTCAAATCATTTTTTCCCTCGGTCGATCGATTATCGATCATCCGATTTGAGCGAATTACTGTTCAGTTGCTGGCAAGCCTAATTGAAAAAGTAGAGTGTAGAAAAATCTATGGTATGTTGTTTTTTTTAGATAGTGAACTTTCATTTCGAACGATTATATCGAGTCGATTAATCGCGTTTTGTTATTTTTCAGTTTTATTGGATAGATACAGTTTTAACTTGTTTTGGATTCCTCGGGATCATTCCTGGAGGATTATAGGGATTTTTAATTTGATTCATTAAGACCGAATTGACGTAATCTTGTTCGTTTGTTTCATCGGGTATCTCGATTGTCCGAATTATAGAATCGGTCATGTACGATCGAGTTGAGTAGATGAATGGTCGATGTGTGTCTATGGCGCAGACATGACACGACAAATGATAACTGATATTTTTTGAGAGATGGTGGATATATTCGAATCGTCAGAGAATAATATTTAATTCTCTGTTATTTACTAAATAAATAACCCGTCGTCGATTACGAGACGCACGAGACTTAATTGTCCGACAACGCGCCGTCGTTGTGTTATATTCAGTGATCATACTTCAAGGCCTGGTGAGTTCCGAAGAGGGATTGTGATTATTGGATTTTTTCTCTCGTGTTTCTGTGAGTCAGTTCTAATTCAAGTTTTATGTTTGGTCGATCAGAAAAGGCTGTACCCTGGAGCTGAATTCCTGCCCAGTCGTGTGTCGGCGCATTTCGGTGCCAACCTCAGATACCTCAGACGCCGGCAGTTGCCTTTCGCCAAGCTGCTTCGGGATTGAAGTGGTTGCTCCCGCCAAGTTCTTACTATCTTCGTGGTAGACTACACATAGTTACCTCGTAGCTACATTCATTCCGAGGACCCATTTAATATTCCCCAAAAGAAAAGGCTGTACCCTGGAGCTGAATTCCTGCCCAGTCGTGTGTCGGCGCATTTCGGTGCCAACCTCAGATACCTCAGACGCCGGCAGTTGCCTTTCGCCAAGCTGCTTCGGGATTGAAGTGGTTGCTCCCGCCAAGTTCTTACTATCTTCGTGGTAGACTACACATAGTTACCTCGTAGCTACATTCATTCCGAGGACCCATTTAATATTCCCCAAAAGGTTAGTCAGAGGCAATTCCGATGCCCGCGTGAAATTCGTCGACGTTCTACCTCGCCTGGTTGCGGTATATCATTCGTATAAGAGCCATCGATTCAGATAAATACTAGAGAGTAAGTTTTAGCCTAGCTCTGACCAAACGCTTCACCAATCCATATCATATTTTGTATTTTACTGTATACACACACTATAATTATAAGTTTTGTGTTCCCCCAGGTATTTAGGATTTCAGAGCACTAATATTAATGTTAACATCATATGCATAATCTTTTCCTAACAAGAATTGTACATAAAAACACTTAGGCAATAAAAATAAAGCTTGTATTATTTTTAGTAAATATAGTTGTGTTTATTTACCCTAGATTACCCCTAGGTTATAGGAAAATATGTTACATAATGGCGCCCGAACAGGGACCGGTGATTGCGTGGCTAAAAGTTTAAAAAAAAGTCTTTTTTCTGGTCAAATATAGCTCATGAAATAATTGGTCCGGGCTAGGCTGAATGAAAACTCAGATTTTATTTTTTATCATAGTAAAAGTGGGTTTATTCTTGTAAGTTTGGTCAGACTGAGTTCTATTACTATCTAGCTACCTATACTGAATCCTATTTTAAAACATTACCTCAAAAATTTTGAGTTTTTTTAATATTTTAATATTTTTTGTTCTATACATTCATAATGTTGGAAGAAAGGCCAATTGCTTTCAATGTCTTGGCTAAGGATGAGCTGGAATACGAAGTTAAAATCAGGGGCGCTAAACCAGCGGGGGATACCGTTACCGCTTTGAGGGTTCAGGTTCGAGACCTGAATAAGGAAATTCCTTCTGATGAAGTTGTTAGTACTGAGTTTGAGATTTCTTCTGAACTTGCAGTCATTCGTACTAAACTGGATAGTCTCAATGATTTGATTGCTGGTGCCTCCATGAAGCCATGCTCCCTGAAGATTTTGAATAGAGTACAAGCCTTAGGCCACCATCTGTTTCATAGGTTTGGGCGTTTGGTTACACCATGTGATACTGATGAGTTGTTGTCTTCATACACAACTTTGCAGGAGCGTTTGGGAAGGTTGTTGAACAAGTTAGATAATATCTTTTGCAATTTCAAGAGTGCAGTCTCATCAGCTCCTTCTGACATAGCTAATGATAGTGCTTCAAATTCTAAACCTGAAACAGAGATAAAATCAACCAGTAATGCAAGTTGTAGTAAATATTCTGCTATTCACACCTTGAATCTTAAATTTAATGGGAAGACTTGTGTTAAAGCTTTCTTGCAAAGACTGGAGGAATTATGTCTGTCAAGAGGTGTTTCTGATACTAAACTTTTCAATTCATCATCTGAACTGTTCACTGATGAGGCCTTGTGCTGGTACCGTGCTGTCAGACTAGATGTCAATGATTGGTATGAATTGAAGTCTTTGTTACTGGAGGAGTATTTACCTTTTGATTATGATCACAGGCTCATGCAGGAAATCAGATCGCGTACCCAAGGTAGAGATGAAAGTATTATTAATTACCTAAGCATTATGCAAAACTTTTTTACAAGAGTATCAAAGTCTATCTCAGATGAGGAAAAGTTGAATATAGTTCTTTACAATGTTAGACCTTTCTATACAACACAATTGGCGCTAAGCCCTGTCAAGTCATGGATGGAATTGAAAAGCAAATGCAGGCTATTAGAGCATGCTAAGCAACGCTCTGAAGTTTTTACAGAACCCCCCCGGAGTAACAATCTCTCTTTAGCACCAGATCTAAGTTACAAAAACTCATCCCAGCACCCCGGACCCAGAGTGGCAGCGGTTCAGTCTAATGATGATTTCTGTGTCCGTTGTAGAGTAAATGGTCATAGTCTGAGTATTTGCAAAGCTCCTTTTAGTTTAGTATGTTATCGTTGTGGAGAAAAGGGAGCAACATTCAAAACTTGTCCGAAATGCTCAACCGACAAAGCTCCTGGGTCTGCGGTCTCAAAAAACTTGAGGAAGTGAACCAGCAACGTCCTGATGCACATCCAGTGGGTAGTAGACATGCTAATGATTGGAAAGCTTGGTTAGAATTTGTTACACGTTTCTTTTCCAAGGAGCAATCCTCGCCGCCGCTGGTTCACGAAATAAAAAGTGATGATAAACGCCCTTTTCTTACTATATCAGTTTATGATCTTGAATACAGAGGCCTAATGGACTCTGGTGCTGAAATTTCTATCATAGGTAGTGACGCCATCAGACACTTCAAAAATTTAGTTACTATTCATGATTCTTTTGATTTAAATTATATTAAAACTGCTAATGATTCTTTCGCACCCGTGACTGGCTATATTCTTCTGCCTGTCACGGTAGCAAAGAAAACTGCTATTGTTAAGTTTTACATAGTTCCTGGAGTCTCCACTGAGCTTATATTTGGTATAAACTTTTGGAAAGCGTTTAATATAGCACCAGACGTTCTCTCGTTGTTGAAAGACAGCGAATATTTTTATTCTACTGAACATGTTGGTACTATAGCTACAACGGATAGATACTTAAGAGATTTTGGTTCTTTGAATGAGAGGGAGCGGGTCCAAGCGAAGGAAATCATGCGACAGTTCGAAGACATTTCTGCAGAGAAGAAAGGTTTAGGAATGACTCATCTCGTGACCCACAAGATTGACACTGGTGACCACCCACCGATCAAGCAACGCTACTACATGATGTCACCAGAGAAGCTAGCCGAAGTCAACAGGCAGGTTGATCAGATGCTGAAGGACGGTGTCATTGAACCTAGCAACAGCGCGTGGAGTAGCCCAGTCACTCTAGCTCCGAAATCCGACGGTACATTCCGCTTCTGCCTGGACAGCAGGAAGCTGAACGAAGTAACGAAGCATGACGCTTACCCACTCCCTTACATCAGCCATATACTGGATCAGCTTAGGAACGCCAAATACCTATCCTCTATAGATTTAAAAGCGGCCTACCATCAGATTCCGTTGGACTCGATGGAGTCCAGGGAAAAAACTGCTTTTACAGTGATGGGGCGCGGTCTATTCCACTACACTAGAATGTGCTTCGGTCTTACGTCGGCCGGCAGTACACAACAGAGGTTGATGGACAGGTTGTTCGGCCCTGAATTCGATAATAAAGTATTTATTTACCTAGACGATATAATATTATTTACCTCTACGTTTGAGGATCATGTTAGGCTACTCAAGAGAGTCAAGGATCGGCTACACGAAGCCGGACTCACGATTAATATGGGCAAATGCCAATTCCTTAGGAAGCAGTTAAAGTATCTAGGTCACGTCATTGACGAGTACGGCTTGCGCACGGACCCCGACAAAGTAAAAGCTATTGTAGATTTCCCTACACCTGTTTGTCGTAAAGATGTCAAACGATTTCTAGGCACTGCATCTTACTATCGACGCTTCATAAATAATTTCAGTCATAGGGCGGGACCTTTAAATTCTCTTACCTCTACTCGTAAGGGTGCCCCTCCATTCGAGTGGACACCCGAGGCCGATAAGGCTTTTAACGATTTAAAATTAGCTCTTACTACTTCTCCCGTTCTTACCTGCCCCGATTTTTGCCTACCGTTCGCAGTACATTGCGACGCGTCAGACTTCGGTATTGGAGGAACTCTTACCCAGACTATAGATGGACAAGAGCATCCGATAGCATATTGCAGCCGTTCCCTGTCCCCAGCGGAACGCAACTACTCGGCCACAGAGAGGGAGGCCCTGGCAGTGGTTCACGTAGTAGAACATTTCCGTCCTTACATCGAAGGGAGTAAACCGGTCCGTGTAATTACTGATCATGCTAGCCTCAAATGGTTCTTGAATCTCAAAAATCCTACTGGTCGCTTAGCACGATGGGGATGTAGACTCTCGCCTTACAACTTAGTAATTGAACATAGGAGGGGCGTACAGAACGTTGTGCCAGATGCTTTGTCCAGATCCGTACCCATAGCTGCTATAGGCACCAAAGACACGGCCGACACTTGGTATAATAATATCGTTAGGCGCTGTACAAATGAACCAAGGGCGTGTCCGAACTTTCAGATTATGCACGGTAGACTTTATCGATTTACTAAGAGCAATAACAAGCTCAGTGGTGATTTTCAGTGGAAGGAAGTTGTTCCCTCGGAGTTTAGGGAAGGTGTCATAACCGATAATCATTCTGAACCCATCGCTGCCCACCTCGGGGTAGCGAAAACTTATAAACGTTTAAAACTAAGGTATTTTTGGCCCGGTATGTATAAGGATACCGTGGAGTTTATTAAATCATGTTCTACTTGCAATGCGTACAAACACAGCACACAAGCAACCCCAGGCTTTATGGGAGAACCTAAAATCTGTTCTCGACCTTTCCAGTGTATCAGCATAGATCTAGTAGGTCCACTGCCAATGTCGAGACAACAGAACACGTATCTACTGGTTGTTGTATGCTGTTTTACAAAGTATTGTCTATTATTTCCTCTACGTCGAGCCACTGGTAAAGTGATAGCCCAGCGTCTCGAAGATCATGTTTTTTTAGTTCATGGGATACCCCAGACCGTACTTTCTGACAACGGTTCCCAATTTGTAGGTCATGAAGTTCAAGCCCTTTATGCAAAATATAATATACCACAGGTGCACCTAGGCCCAGTTTATTGCCCTCAGGTTAACACCGTTGAACGTTATAACCGTACCATCATGACCGCCCTGTCCTCTTACGTCGAGAATGACCACAGGACTTGGGACGTAAATGTTAACAAGGTTCAATTTGCAATCAACACCTCAGTCAATGATGCTACTAAATTTTCTCCATTTATGCTAGTACACGGTAGGGAGGCGGTCACCGACGGCAGTATCTATAAAGATTTCCAAGATATTGACGAGCTTGTTTTTAAACCACGCGATAGCTATGTTGCAAATTTGGGACCGTTGAAGGAGATTTTTGACCACGTACAGCAGTCGCTCAGAAGTGCTCACGATAAAAACGCGAAATACTATAACAAAAAACGCAGAGAGATTTCATTTGACGTAGGTGACGTTGTATGGAAAAGGACGTACAAACAGAGTGCGGCACATAAATATTTCGCGGTGAAACTAGCCCCTAAATATGAGCGTTGCAAGGTTATTCGTAAACTGTCTCCTTTAGTATATGAACTTGAAGATGACAAGGGTAAATTTATAGGAAAATGGCATATTAAAGACTAGCGGCCTGTCCCAGCTTCGCATGGGTGGACATAAATTTTTTCAACGTTTTAGGATAAACTTAGACCGTGGTGGGTTCGAGTCACTTCTAACTCGCGCCTTGCCCGGGCCCGCGCTGGGTGAGAACGCGCCCCGTGACCTTATATTTTTTAAATCTTTTGAATGGAATGTCCGATTTGAAAAATTCAAGAAGTAATGTATAGGTATTGAACCAGTCTTGAATATGAAAAGATTTATTTGGATAAGGATTAATACCAAGGTACAAATAAAGACCCTTTTCTAGCGGCGGCATTTCAATTAAATTTTTATAATAAAAGAACACTTATTGTGACATAACTATAATAGTTAGACATATGCTGTCGCGACATTTTTTGTAGATGATGACGTGTTCTACAAAATCGTAGTACATTATTTTGTTCTATCATCAATAGTTTTCGCAGCGCACGCGATGTAAGGTTTTCTTTTTCCACCTTGGGTTACATTATTAGAGTTTTAGTAAGGATCCCTGATTTTTTTGAAAATATAATATAGCCTATGTTACTCAGGGATAATGTAGCATTCTAATGGTGAAAGAATTTTTGAAATCGGACCAGTAGTTTTTGAGCCTATTCGTTACATACAAAACAACAAAACAACAAAACAACAAAAATACAAATCTTTTCTCTTTATAATATTATTAGTGTAGATGTAGATTTCAAAAATCTAGATCATACTTTAAACTAATCCCTACTCTATTAGATACCCCGTGTTGGCCCGGGTTTAGAATAGTCCAACCACCATAACATTCAGTTCCAGGTGTATCGTACGAGGCGATTCAGGACGTATATTATAGCATCATCAACAGCTTCGATTTTTCGATTGACCATTATTTCTTTTGCTTAATCGATTATAATTTAAAAACATTTAAATTTTATTCAGTCAATCGATTATCGATCGATGTTTAGTGCCAAAGACTTGATTCCAACCTTATTGCATAGGATACCAACTCACACGAGTTACCCCAATTTTTAGGGTAATTTTTTCTTTCATTATTTTCAATACGAACTCCGGCAACTCGTTATACACATCTGTTAATGACCCGCTAACATTACCCGCTAACATTACCCGGTGCATTATTGTGTAGGTCGTAAATATTTGCCGACGTTCACCGCGATCTTCTGGCCTGGAATATCCGAATGATATACTATGTCGATCTGAAGATCAACCTTATTAATGAAAGTCATTATGCGAAATCATACTTAGGTACTACTTATTTTTTTCTTTTTTTACTTTCATTTTTTTTTTCATTTCATTATGTAGACTCTTGTTTTTTTATTATTTTGTGTAGAATTGTGAATAATTTGATGGTAGTTAAGCTTCGCGAGTACGTACGAAGGCGTCCGGCGAATTCCCTACGTGAATTCTTACCCGGGGGGAGATGTGCTGTAACGTCCGTTTTTTTACTGAAAACCATTAATATAGAAGATATAAAATTTCATAGATTTTTCAACTTACGCGCCATTGTGTTTTGAAATTTCGCTTCATTAAGAAGTTTTATTACCATAAGAACTCATCCGTGAACCTTGGTGCCTTAAACAGAAAATTCGTTATGTGTCGCGCTTCGCGCGACACATAACTCAGTCGCGAGCCATACACACCATTTTATAACGTTATATCACCATTATAAAAACCATTTTGTCTAACGAGTTTGTCATAATTTTGTTGTGTACGAAACAGCTGATAGGCTGGTGTTGCCGTGTTACACGAGCGAGCGTCGAATATTGATTGTATCGATAATTAGATATGTTCTCTCAAGTTAAAGGGTAATACTAAGTAATCCACTGCATTTTGTTCACGATCCTCTGTGGAAACTCAAGTCAGGCAGATATATCGTTTTTATTCATTCAAATCATTTTTTCCCTCGGTCGATCGATTATCGATCATCCGATTTGAGCGAATTACTGTTCAGTTGCTGGCAAGCCTAATTGAAAAAGTAGAGTGTAGAAAAATCTATGGTATGTTGTTTTTTTTAGATAGTGAACTTTCATTTCGAACGATTATATCGAGTCGATTAATCGCGTTTTGTTATTTTTCAGTTTTATTGGATAGATACAGTTTTAACTTGTTTTGGATTCCTCGGGATCATTCCTGGAGGATTATAGGGATTTTTAATTTGATTCATTAAGACCGAATTGACGTAATCTTGTTCGTTTGTTTCATCGGGTATCTCGATTGTCCGAATTATAGAATCGGTCATGTACGATCGAGTTGAGTAGATGAATGGTCGATGTGTGTCTATGGCGCAGACATGACACGACAAATGATAACTGATATTTTTTGAGAGATGGTGGATATATTCGAATCGTCAGAGAATAATATTTAATTCTCTGTTATTTACTAAATAAATAACCCGTCGTCGATTACGAGACGCACGAGACTTAATTGTCCGACAACGCGCCGTCTTTGTGTTATATTCAGTGATCATACTTCAAGGCCTGGTGAGTTCCGAAGAGGGATTGTGATTATTGGATTTTTTCTCTCGTGTTTCTGTGAGTCAGTTCTAATTCAAGTTTTATGTTTGGTCGATCAGAAAAGGCTGTACCCTGGAGCTGAATTCCTGCCCAGTCGTGTGTCGGCGCATTTCGGTGCCAACCTCAGATACCTCAGACGCCGGCAGTTGCCTTTCGCCAAGCTGCTTCGGGATTGAAGTGGTTGCTCCCGCCAAGTTCTTACTATCTTCGTGGTAGACTACACATAGTTACCTCGTAGCTACATTCATTCCGAGGACCCATTTAATATTCCCCAAAAGAAAAGGCTGTACCCTGGAGCTGAATTCCTGCCCAGTCGTGTGTCGGCGCATTTCGGTGCCAACCTCAGATACCTCAGACGCCGGCAGTTGCCTTTCGCCAAGCTGCTTCGGGATTGAAGTGGTTGCTCCCGCCAAGTTCTTACTATCTTCGTGGTAGACTACACATAGTTACCTCGTAGCTACATTCATTCCGAGGACCCATTTAATATTCCCCAAAAGGTTAGTCAGAGGCAATTCCGATGCCCGCGTGAAATTCGTCGACGTTCTACCTCGCCTGGTTGCGGTATATCATTCGTATAAGAGCCATCGATTCAGATAAATACTAGAGAGTAAGTTTTAGCCTAGCTCTGACCAAACGCTTCACCAATCCATATCATATTTTGTATTTTACTGTATACACACACTATAATTATAAGTTTTGTGTTCCCCCAGGTATTTAGGATTTCAGAGCACTAATATTAATGTTAACATCATATGCATAATCTTTTCCTAACAAGAATTGTACATAAAAACACTTAGGCAATAAAAATAAAGCTTGTATTATTTTTAGTAAATATAGTTGTGTTTATTTACCCTAGATTACCCCTAGGTTATAGGAAAATATGTTACACTGGTTTCTTCACGATTTTTTCCTTCATCAATTAAGAGCACTGGTATAGCAAACATACATTTTTCGATGAGTAAAATATTTTGTACACAACTGGATTCGAACCCGCGGCCTTCCACAGTGAGAGTTCGCCAAGAGTGTAATAAAAAACGAAATGGGTCCATCATCATCATCATTCTGAACTGAAAAATCCTGACTGAAAAATCCATTGCTAGACATTTTTTTTACAACTAGCTGATGGACCAAGCAGATGGCCCACTTGATGTTAAGTGGTAACCATCACCTATAACAAAACATTGCCTAGTAAGTCACGCACGGTAGGAACGTGCCCTACAATGCACTGCCCTGCGTCGATCAACTTGAGGCATGCAGATGTTAAGCATCATGTGCCTGTAATTACACTGGCAACCACACTCTTCAAGCTGAAACACAGCAACGCTGCTTGGCGGCATAAAATGACAGTACTTCCCCGGACGAGCCTTTCACAAAGTGCTCTACTCTTCAACTACTCCTACTTTCATCATGTGTTTTGACTTATTACTTTATACCTATTTTTCAATGCATCCAAACGCAAATTTCTATACAACTCTATAATTCTTCTTATTTCTGTTAGCCCACGGCGTAAAACCCCTGACCGGAACACCCCCACCCCTCAACAATGTGCCGTACATTCAGCACTTCCGTTGCCACGTAGGCTACTTCCGGCTACGTCTTTGGTATGAGACCGCATTTTTGTGCTGTGAAACTGGTTTAGTTTCCTGAAACTTTGTGTTGTGACAGCGGTAAAGGCCTCTGTCTACCAAGCAAGTTTGGGAAGCCAGATAATGAAGCGAAAGTTTTAATTAATAGACTATCGATCGCGGTTGTTTATTGTGCACTTTTTTAATCATCATCATCATGATCATCAGTAAATAAATAAATATTGGTGGACATTCCACACAGCACTATCTCGCCCCAAACTAAGCCAAAGCTTGTGATGTGGGTACCAGATAGCCGATATACTACTTATATACTTTTTTTTTTGTAAATACATACTTATATTATTATATAACATCCGGACAGAGAACAAACATCTATGTTCATCACACAAATGTTTGTTCTCGGTGGGGATCGAACCCACGGCCTCCGGCACAGAGGGCAGGACTACTACCAACTGAGCTGTGAAGGCTGTCTAAGTCACAGTAAGTCACACACGATAGGAACGTGTCCTACGATCCAGTGCCCTGCGTCCATCAACTTGAGGCATATAATTGCACTGGCACCCACACTCTTCAAACTAAAACACAACGCCGCTGTTTGACAGAAGAAATGGTATAACTTTCCCGGACGAGCTGTACTACTCCTAAACATACTCTTTTTTAACGTCGCAAAATTTTAGAGAAATCTCAAAAAAGATTTGACTGACGGACTTATTATTTTTATGTCAAAAAATGGTGCAAAACTCTATTGATCATTATGGAGAAAAAATGTTTTTTTCAGGACCTCCTTGTCATTGACCTAATCTAGGATAACCAAGAAAGAACCAAAACCACGACAAGCAAGTTATTATGAAACAAACGAAGAGTAAGAGTTTTAAGAGTTGTAGAGCTCTTTGTGAAGGGCTCGTCCGGGGAAGTACTACGACCATGCCTTTTTCTGCCGCCAAGCAGCGTTGCTGTGTTTCGGTTTGAAGAGTGTGGTTGCCGGTGCAATTACAGGCACATTAGACTTAACATTATTGTTGATGTTGATGGACGCAGGGCAGTGCATCGTAGGGCACATTCCTATCGTGCGTGACTTGTGAGGCAATGCTTTGTTATAGGCGATGGTTACCACTTAATATCAGGTGGCCATCTGCTTGTCTTAACAGCTAGTTATACAAAAAAAATTACTAAAAAACAATTTTTTTTCACACCCAGACAGAGAACAAACATCTAGAGGTATGTTCTCTGTATAAAATGTAATGTAATGTTTGCTCTCGGTGGGGATCGAACCCACGGCCTATGGCACAATAGGCAGAGCTACTACCAACTGAGCTGTGAATGCTGTCCTGAAGGCTGAAATTAACAGACATTAAACCCAGCTATGTTACAACACCATTTCGACTGTTCGTTTTTTCATTAGCTGTATTGATTCGACATTTGTTAAATAAACATCTGACCCAACCACTAAGAAACATAAATAATGTTCTGTGTAGCTCCCGATGTAATCGTCAGTTGAATGTTTTAAAGTAACGGGTTTCTGAAAAGTCGGTATTCAGTGGTTCCTGTGGTGTGGGAGTGACCCTGTTTTCTGATCCTAAGATCGTGATCCTAGAATTTAGACGTGTAATGAAATATGTTCTTTGAAAAAAGGATGTGCGTAATGCCAGTGCTCATAAATAAATAAATAAATAAATAAATAAATAAAGCCTTTATTTCCAAAACAATTATTACATTAATCAAATTATTCGTTTCACTTAGGTATTATTATTATTATTATATTATTATGATTTTATTATTTCTACTATTATTTAGTACTAGTATTTCTACTAGTATTATTTGGGCACCCAAAAATGGATGAAGGCCTCCTCCATGCGATTCCAATGTTGGCGATCTTGTGCTACTCTAGTCCACGTTCTTCCGGCAACCTCTACTATATCGTCGCTCCATCTCCTCCTCGGTCGTCCTCTTGTGCGTGTCACGTCTCGTGGGTACCAGTGTAGGATACGTTCGCTCCATCGCCCATCTTGTGTTCTAGAGACGTGACCCGCCCACTTCCACTTCAGTTTGCAGAGCATACTCGCTGCGTCCGTTACTTTTGTAATGCTTCTGATATTGTCACATTTCACTCTATCACTTAGTTTCAGGCCGAGCATCGATCTTTCCGTTGCCTTCTGGAAAGTTTTAATTTTAGAAATTATGTCTTTTGTCAGAGGCCAACTTTGACATCCATAGAGTAATGACGGCAGTATGGTGTTATCCATGAGTTTTTTCTTGAGATGGATCGGTAGTTTGCTCTTGAATATATCTTTGTGCGACCAATACTTTTTCCATGATATAGCAATTCTTCTGTCTATTTCTTTTAGTGCTCATAATCAGTGAATATCAGCGGCAAGAAGCTTGAAACATTTCATGTATGCCAACTACTGCAAAATGTAAAATTTAGACGTACTCTGACTACCCCCTTAGATATCCTCAAAGCTAGAAAAAGGTGAAAGAGCCCACAGCCGTGCTAGACGGGCTTGTTGTTTAATTATTGCATAATATTTTTATTTTTTTATACAACTAGCTGATGGAACAAGCAGATGGCCCACCTGATGTTAAGTGGTAACCATCACCTATAACAAAGTATTGCCTCGTAAGTCAGGCACGATAGGAACGTGCCCTACGATGCACTGCCCTGCGTCCATCAACTTGAGGCATAAAGATGTGGCCTCATTTGCCTGTAATTACACCGGCAACCACACTCTTCAAACCGAAACACAGCAACCCTCCGGCGGCAGAAAAAGGCGTGGTGGTAGTATTTCCCCGGACGAGCCACACACAAAGAGCTCTACTACCTACTCCTATTAGGTTGTTTATAAAAGGATATTTTATAGTAAACTTTGTGATTTATTTTAATTAAAACACTTTGACTTTTGCAGTCGGACGCAATATAACGGTGGCCGCCTTAGCAAGTCAAACCTTTGTAGAAAATGAGGTCCGCTAGAACAAACAGGGTATAATTTCGATACCAAAACATCACGTTTTCAATTAAGTTCGTGCTCCTACAGGTTGTTCATTATTTGTGGCCCCCAATTATTGCTTCAGGGGGTTTTATTTTAGTAGAATTGGGTTTGGTACTAATGGAAAATTGTGAGAATTAGTGAAGACCATTAAAAACTTTTTTTTAATGACGTTACATTCAATTTTGTCTCCAATTATTTAAAATTTTCTAGTATGACAAGTTTCTTTAGTAATTTTAATTAGATTCGTAAGGAGCTTTCTGTTTGAAATTAATGATAAAATAAAATTTTCAAAATAGTTAAGTTTTTTTCAAATAGCCCTAAATAGCTTACTTATAAATTAGTTCTACGCTTCTTTGAAGTAAGTTATTAAATTTAATAAGGTTGTTTCAAGTTTTTTTTTTTATTTGATATATTCCGCAATATTATGGTACATTTTGTTTTAGAGGGTTTTACAAACAGACAAAAGAACATCAAAGGGATCTAGTAAGTAAGAAAACCCGTAGGCAAAAGTAAGTTTAAATCGTAAAATATAATTCACACTATGCTAGTATTTTAGTCAAGAATTGTATACGATACATTGATTATTACTGCGCTCATTTGCTGCCAATAACTTGTATAGAGCAGTGTACTCGCTACTCGACTTGATACAAAGGAGTTTTAGGCTACTTATTAAGGATGTGTAGGCTATTTATAAACATAGCACAAGTTTTTTTTTTTATTCAACTAGCCGATGGAACAAGCAAATGGCCCACCTGATGTTAAGTGGCAAAAATCACCTATAACAAAGCATTGTCTCGTAAGTCACGCACGATAGGAACGTGCTCTACGATGCACTGCCCTGCGTCCATCAACGCATTGCAGTGCTCTACGATGCACTGCAATGCGTTGAGGCATACAGATGTTAAGCCTCATGTGTCTGTAATTACACCGGCAACCACACTCTTCAAACCGAAAGACAGCGTTGCTGCTTGGCGGCAGAAAAAGGCGTGGTGGTAGTACTTCCCTGGACGAGCCCTTCACAAAGAGCTCTACTACTCTTAAAAGTGAATTGAAAGGGTTTTATTCAGGGTGCCTTTTTAAAATAGAATGAAACCAAAATTGGTATAAAGGTAGGTACTGTATCTACAAGTTGAGATAAAAAATAAATAAATAATCTAAAAAACAATCTTCGTGGCTATGCGTGGTTATTACTAACTGATTGACTTAGTTAAGTAACGTTTTGTGTTACACTTAGTTACCGCTAGAGGGATTTATATCTTTTCCTTCTTTTTATTCAGTACTGAGTGAGGCTAGAGTGGGTGACTTCTTGACCGTTCTGCTCCAACGTCGACTACATCGTCGCTTACCATCAGGTGAGATTGTAGTCAAAGGACGGTTTAATCATTATAAAAAATAAAAATAAAACTTTCACACACTTTTGACCACTTACCAAGCAATTAGCTCGTACCAATACAAAAATGTTGGTTTCAGGATTCAGAGCTGCTACCATCTGCGCTAAACGACTTCAAAACTTTTGCAACTCGACTAAAACACTGTCATAGTCTGAACGAGCCTTAAGAAAGCATTGCGTGACGAAACTGATTATCGCCACGAACACGAGCTAACGGCTGCTTGCTTTTAGTCGATATACTTTTTAATTTAATTTTAATCGGCACCTTGTTCTATTTTCTTAAAAGGATTTTTAATAGCAAAAGTTTTGGATAGTGACTCATCCATTCTGCAATGAAATGGATACGTTCAAATAAGGCTAACCGAAGTAAAAAATCCCTTTATTGGCCATTTTACATACATTTTGTAAGAAAATCGCTTGTTGCTTAGTTTGCTTGCTTCTAACTAAGCGACTTACGGCCGGTTTCTGAAAGCTCGATCAAACCTAATCGTATGTCAAGTCACTTGCTATCTCTATCTAATTTGATGTAATAACTGAAATAGCAAGTGACTTGACATCCGATTACGTTTGATCAAGCATTCTGAAACCGGCCGTTAGAGTAATAATAATAAAACGTGTATTATTGAGACAAAAAACTATTGTGAAACAAAAATATTGGCAGTCAAAACCAAATAGTATTTATTCAATTGAATCACAAGAATCTCTTTGAATCGTCTTTAAGCTGGGTGAATCTAGGTGCCAGTTTCACGCAACCTAGAAAACAGGCAAATAACTTATGGCTTTTTAAGTATGATTTTTGTTGCAAAATATAATAATGAAGCTCCATTTCTAAGATGTAAGGTAACGTGTGCGCGGTCTCTTGACTTGCCTTTAGATAAGAGTAGTAGCTCTTTGTGAAAGTCTCGTCCGGGGAAGTACTACCACCACGCTTTTTTCTGCCGCCAAGCAGCGTTGCTGTGTTTCGGTTTGAAGAGTGTGGTTGCCGGTGTAATTACAGGCACATGAGGCTTAACCATCGGTATGCCTCAAGTTGATGGACGCAGAGCAGTGCATCGTAGGGCACGTTCCTATCGTGCGTGACTTACGAAGCAATGTTTTGTTTGGCAATCAGGTGGGCCATATGCTTGTACCATCAGCTAGTTGTATAAAAAAAAATGTTTGTGGCTAACTCATGCTTGAACCACTGAATTGATCGGGACACGACTCAGATCAATATATGTATAGGTCTTATATATAAGGTATAAAAAAAACAAAAAAAAAGGTCGGAACGCGTGTTACTTTTATCCCGATAAATTACCGGGTAATGGGTAAAAAACATGAACGAACAAATTATAGGGAAAATTCCTTAAGAAAAATATGCTACAAATCACAACGTTTTAACAGCTACGGCAGATAATTTAACATAACTAAACAAAACTGGCCAAGTGCAAGTCGGACTCGCGCACGAAGGATTACATTATCTATAAAAACGGAATAAAATCATGTCTATTATATGGGAGCCCCCTTTAAATTAGTTTTATGTTAATTTAATTATTTATTTTTAAAGTGAACATATAACTAAATATTCTGTAAATATTTCAAGCGTCTACCTGTTGCCGTTATCAATATCGAGCAAGAACGAACAAAAAAAATCACGTTTGTTGTATGGGAGTTTTTTAGTATTTGTTGTTATAGCGGCAACCGAAATACATCATCTGTGAAAATTTCAACTGTCTAACTAGTGTAACTAATTGGTTCATGCGAGATACAGCCTGGTGTCAGACGGACAGCGGAGTTTTAGTAAAAGGTTTCCGATTTACACTTTGGTTACGGAACCCTAAAAACTAAAAACCTAACTGACATGACATCATTCGTTCCTATTGGGTCGAACAAACGAATGCTATAACTTTAGATAATAATATTGTTAAAACGAAATCACTTTTATTGATAAAATAAAATAAAATAATGTCTTCCTGAAACTACAGAGAGCCATCGATAAGATTTCGAAACTTGATATTCCCGAGGTGTCCCTGACGTGGAAATAAAAAGAATCCTCCTGAGAGTAACAAATTAATAAGTGTAGCCTTTCTTATAAATATAATATTTATATTTCTTTCTTTTATTTTTTGGGATAAATTGAGTCCTTGTGACACCGCCATTTGACATCATTAAAATCCTGTCAATCCAAAGGTTTTCTGGAAGAGATCACTCATAGCGATAAGACCGCCCATTGTACTTCGCTGTAGATTTAATTAATTCTTATAATGTTTTTATTTTCTTGTGGTCTACAATAAAGAGTTTTCTATCTAAATAGAAATACCTGTCAAAAAATATATAAACTATTACCATCTCTTACCAATGAGGAATGACGAACACTGGTGGTCTAGTGGTAGTGGACCCAGCTTCCGATGCTAAGGTCGTTGGTTTGTTCATGTGCACAGTGCCAGTACTCTCAAACGGTGAAGGAAAACATCGTGAGAAAACCGGCATGTCGTAGAACCTAAAAAGTTCTATAACATGTGTCAAGTGCTCGAAAGGAGCCTCTTGAGGCGCACTAAAAATCATTTCACCACACTGTTTCTAAAGAAACTAGTGACACGACAAGAGATCATCATCATCAACCTGAAAATGCCTCCCCTACGCATTTCCCTCCCCATTCACAGACTCCCCGCGATCCTAACAATCTCGTCAGTTCTTCGGGTAGGAGGGCGTCCCGCGCTTTGTTTTATTTTTCTATAGTTACGTTTTATTTCTCCGAAGTGACCGCAAAACTTCGTACCTAATCATACTTTTTCATCTCAGGAGAAGTTTTGCCAGAAATATGAAAAATAAAAAGGCATTTATAGTTCGAAGAGAATCCACTGTCTGTGGACTTGCTCTTGTTTTCGAAAACTAATGGAATTTTTGATCAGAAAGTAGAAATTAAGCAATCAAAGTCAAAGTCAAAAGGTATTTATTCAATAAAATCACAAGGATCACTTTGAAACGTCTTAAAGCTAGGTGACTCTAGGTGCCAGTTCCACGCGTACAAAGAACAGGCAACAAACTTACGGCTTGGTTCCTTCCGTTCTTTTGTATGATACTTTTACAAAGTAATATAATACAATATTGAAGTTTAGTGAGGCGTACGCATACAGAAAATAGTAAACATAATCAAATTTATCTCTAATTATTTATGAATAATTATCTCGTCAACGTGGGTATGCTAGACCGAAAAATTACAAGCGGAAAAATTGTCGAGCTCTTTGTGAAGGGTTCGTCCGGGGAAGTACTACCACCATGTTGCTTTCTGCCGCCAAACAGTGGTTTCGGTTTGAAGAGTGTGGTTGCCGGTGAAATTCCAGGCACATGAGGCTTAACATCTGTTTGCCTCAAGCTGATGGACGCAGGGTAGTACATCGTAGGGCACGTTCCTATCGTGCGTGACTTACGAGCTAATGCTTTGTTATAGGTGATGGTTACCACTTAACATCAGGTGGGCCATCTTCTTGTTCCATCAGCTGGTTGTATACAAAAAAAACTAGTAATTTTCTTTGTAAATACCTTAATATAAACTCGTAATTTATGTAAAAGAAATTGATACATTTGTAAAGTTTTTCTAAGGCCAGCGTCTTGGAGACGCTTCTTATTTGCTCTGACTTGGATCAGTTGCTCTCAAAGTTATTTGAAAAGGTCCGTATTTTGTGCCTTATGCAATTACTTGTCTTTAATGTCATTTTTCTCTATCTTTTGATCATTTTAATCAAATAAAATTCTGATACCGCTCTCACAAATACAGGTTGAGGCTAAGTTTGTACAGAACCCTGAAACTTGACTGTTTTCCCGTCAATCAAGTTAATCTATTCAAAGTATTAATTCCCTCATTTCGTGGATCTGTCAATCATAACGACGGGTCAAAGTCTTGACTTTAATGAGGCTTAACTTACTTACAAACTGACTAGCTTTAATAATGTTACGACACAAAATAAGGCTTTCGGAGTGGCCCTAGTGTTTATCAAAAAAAGAAATTTTCACTTGACGTTATTTAATTAAGTGGACTAGGACCAAAATAAAATTCAAGTGAAATCGTTAAGAACAATTTGTGAAATCTTATCAAATAGGCTGAATAAAAAATCTTTTTGGTAAATCTCTCTGTTGTCTCACTAGTTTCCTTCGAAGCAGTGTGGTGAAAGGGTTTTAAGTGCGCATGTGTCAAGAGGCTCCTTTGGAGCACTTGAGACATGTTATAGAACTTTTTAGGTTCTACGATCATGCCGGTTGCCTCACGGTGTTTTCCTTCACCGTTTGAGAGTACTGGCACTGTGCACATACATTTTTGAACAGAAAAACTAATACGTGCACGACCGTTTCGAACCCACGATCTTAGGATCGGAAGGCGGGGCCGCTACCGCTAGACCACCAGTGCTGTCACTTTTTGGTCAATGATAAAATTTATCATAGTAATAATTAAAATAAAATAATATAGTAATTATATAAAAATATATAATAATATCATAATAGCTGTCTGCTATTGACATTTAATGTTAATAGCAGACAGCCCACCTGATGTTAAAAGGCTGCCACCTCTGCCAATACCAATTGCATTACCTAACAGAGCACGTGAAGACGTTCCCTAAATGGCATTGCACTTAGTCCATCACTTTAGAACGTTAAAGCCTTATGTGCCTGTGATCACACCGGCACCCATATCTATTGAATCTTAATACGGCAATCGATCACTGCTTGGCGACAGAAATAACTAGGCCGTGGGTTCGATTCCCACCGAGAACATACATTTGTGTGATGAACGTAGATGTTTGTTCTCTGTCTGGGTGTTAATATATATTATAAGTATGTATTTACGAAAAAAAAGTATATAATATGTATTATATCAGCTATCTGGTTCTCATATTAACAAGCTTTGGCTTAGTTTGGGACTAGATAGTGCAGCGTGGAAAGTCCACCAATATTTTATTTATATTTATTTAACTATGGTGGTGGGTCCACGCGAAGAAACATAGAAGAATTCCGCCTTACATAAGTTACATTCAAGATTTTATGAATATCTAGGTTGTGTCAAAAAATCTAGACCATTAGATTATATGTAATAAATCAACAAAGTAGATAAGTACGCGTACTAAAGCTTAATCTCAGCGCTGAGCCTAGTTCATTGATAACCGTGTATACTGTAGTGTTATTCCATAAACTACATTCACCCAAGTGACTGCAGAATCCGGCATTCAATTGAATTTGGCATTCTGAAATACACTCACCCATCTCTAGCGCCACCTGCGTGTGTTTTGGCTAGTGAAAATTCCAACGAGAGTGAGGATGAGCTTGTGATCGAAGTGAGCGCGGATTCACTAAGCGAAACTCTCCGACACCCTGTACTGCTAAAATTAATGTTGAAATCCGTCAAACTTAATTATATATTCATATCAAATATTTAAGAAGCTTATAAAAAATTAGAGGACTTTCCACACAGCACTATATATTAATAGTCCCAAACGAGGCCAAAGCTTGTAATATGGGAATATAATAGCTGATTATAATACATAATATACTTTTTTTGTAAATACTTACTTATAATATTATATATATCACCCAGGCAGAGAACAATCATCTATGTTCATCACATTAATGTTTGTTCTCAGTGGAGATCGAACCCACGGCCTACGACACAGAAGGCAGAGCTACTACCAACCTACCAACTGAGCTGTGAAAGCTGTGTAAAACTTTTCTTATTGTCTTGGCTTGTAAAAACAGAATTAAGAAATAATTAAGTAAAAGTTTTATATAAGTATAAAATTCTATCAAGTTTTTATCATGGTCGAAAGTAATTTGATTTCATTCCAAAATGCGTCTTTAAAGTCAAGTTTCTTTATTTTAATGAGACTCAATGATCGAGAAACCTAATAAATATTGCCAAGATTTCTAATTAAGTTGATTGGAAAGATTAATAAAACCAGAACAAGGGTGACCATATAACATAATGAATATTCGTTTCTCAAAGAGGGGCCTTGCCTTGACTGATTCATAAGTTAGTTAGTTTTTTTTTTGTTCTACCAATAACATAGGTAATGGTTACCACTGAACATCAGGTGGCCCATATGCTTGATAAAACAAAATAAAAAAGTCTCCCATCTGATGGACTAACGTTATAGTAAAGATCGTGTAAAGTCAGTGTAAAAAAACTGCTTCAGCAGGGCTATTTTAAAATATTCGGAAATATTTATATCGAAAATGACAGTTTTTATCTTTGTGTAAGAAAGACCAAACTATGACGCTTTCGAAAACGTCTCCATAATTATGTCTTCTAAAATAGCCATTCTGATCGATCGTCTGCAAATTATGGTTAAGCTGTCTATTATATAAGTGGTAAAAATAAAAAATAAAACTTTTTGAAATAAAAAACAGACTAAATACAGTGAAAAACCTAAAACAAAACATTTGCTGAATGCGCAAAGCATTTACGCCAGCAACCACACTCTTCAAACCGAAACACAGCAACGTTGCTTGGTGGCAGAAAAAGGCGTGGTGGTAGTACTTCCCCGGACGAGCCCTTCACAAAGAGCTCTACTAACAGTTGCTATCAGATAAAGTCAAAATTTTGTCATGAAGTATCTCAAACTTGGTCACCCTTTTCGTAGACTAGTACCTTATTATGGGTTAAAATTTCATTGAACTAAGAATTGTAAAAATTATAAACACTCCTCGGCCTCAGATTTTTGAACTTAATAATGAGTCAATTTAAAACTCGTTTTACGTAACATAAAATAAGGCTGCTAATCAGATTTTTATAATAAAATTCTGCCTGTTCACAATTAGGCATCGTGAAAAATTGGTAACAAAAAAAAATAAAGTCACACGACTTATTCATTGTACTGAAAATATCTCCCTAAAATCAAAATCAAACGTCATTTATTTAATTGAATCAACAGGATCACTTTTAAACGCCTTAAAGCTAGGTGCCAGTTCCACGCGACCAAGCCTAGAAGAGCCACTTATTTATGGCTTGGTTCTTACCGTTCTTTATTATGATCCTTTTTATAAAATAAAGCAATAATTGGGTAGGTACCAGCAGGCGTACATTAAACACAAAAAATCACTCTCACGTCCCAACAAAACAAGTAATTGGAACTTAGTTTGAAATAGGAATAACTAATGTCCTACTGATTATGTTCACATCCAAAATAGGATTGACAAATTGCTTTTGGGTCAGTACTCATCGTGGATGCTCAGTTGAACTTTGTAATTATACGAGGAAACATTAGTCAGTAACGAACTAACGCATCTGTCATTACCAAAACATAAGGCCTAACGAATTCAGATTACACGGCTTCCATCTAAACAGCCTAATGTTCCACAGCCCTGACTAAGTCGCACCTGCGAGCCATTCGTCGACCGGCCGCCGGACCGAACGGACGTGTTTCCCGTTCCAAATTTGTACGATCATTCGGGATCGTACGCGAGTGCAAACAAATACTGTGCAAAAGTTCTGTTCCGTGATTTATTAGACTGGATCGTGTGTCGTTTTTTCTCCTGTTATCAGTACGTCGATGGAATACACAATACGTGAGGACCTTTTTTCTATTATGCTAATATGATTGTTGTTTTTTCTGAAAAGGGTACGGTTCGGTTCGTTAATGGTTAGATTTTATTGCTACTTGAATTTGGAATACGCACGTAAACGGGGTTTTTGTTTTTATTTATTTGCGGTCATGCGATTTCGGCCGATTTGATTGTCGTGTTGGGGGCCGAATATATTATTTGTTGAGTGTGATTTATTTGAGAATGTTGAGGACTTCTTTCGGTTCAATAAGTTTAAATGATTGTATAATATGTAAATTGATTTCGACGTTGCGTTTGGCCTACGAACCGTAGCAGTTGTCTACGCTGTAGACCCACTACGCTTACTTTGATTTTAGTTTTTGAATGAGTGTTCAAAAAATTTACGTTCAAGTTCGCTTATTCCTACTTAAGAAAAGCTAATTAGCTTTTAACAAGAAATAGATATTAGGGCCCTTTATATCTACATCGATACAAAGAACAACGCGTGGGTGACATTATACGGTTAATAGTATTCAGTCGAAAGCAAAATGCGCCAATATAAAAATCACGTTTACCTAATCAAATGCTGAAGAATATTGTTTTTATATAATATGGTGAAGTGTTACATAATAAATCCATTGCCAATGTAGTACTTGACAACTTTTACTTTTTTAATCACGTCCACCCTTAGATTATATGAAGTTTAAACTTTGTCAGATTAACGATATTGAACAAATAAAATTGTCTGATGTTTTGCACTTTAAGATAGTAAAAGCCACCTATAAAAACTTAAACTATTTAAGTGATTACATATGTGCAAGTATTTTTTCATTTTCTTTGTGAATTTTCAGTGAAGCTTCAATTAAATCAAGTATTTTATTTTATCAAACTAGTGGCAACTGACTTTACTTACTCAAAAAACAGACTCCAAAGAAAAAAACCTTTGTGAGTTAGTGTAGTGTTAATATCAGTAAAATGTAGTGTAAGTGCAAAACAGTGCCACTTATCCCTTAATCTGTGGCAATCTGTTGATCAAGCTCTAGGAGCTGGAGGGGATAAAATGGGTATCTGTGAACCGAGCTCCTGGAGCTTGATGACGACACACTCGTATTATACTAAATTGTGTGGAATTCATACTACCTGTCCTACTTTCACTCGAACAAAGCGTAGTTGAAAAAACAAGGACGAAAATAACACCACAGATCCGACCTAAAACACAATACAGGCCGTACAATCCATGACGCAACAGTCACCCGCCGGACCGCGATCACATTTGACGAGTGCCGCCATTGTTTACAAACACAGTTGAGTTACGAGGTTGTTATTGTTTGGTTTTATGGTGTAATAAATCTCAGTGAAGTGAAACAAATGGTGTTTAAATATGAATGGGTAAGTAATGAACAGTTTACAATGCTTAGATTGTGTATTTGATAAAGATTTTAGGTAGAAATAGTCATTTGAAAAAACATCGTCTCAAATTTTGGCAAACACAGATGGCGCCACTGCCGTAAATTTTCGCTAGTTACTAATAAATTAATTATAAATAAACTAAGGATAGAAAACTGTCGCAAATACGTGTATTACATACCTATTGAATATAAGTATAAAATATAAAAATTATCTCACGGAAGTTGCATAGCATTGAACCAAAAAAATACGCAACAAAAACATCAAAAAAATCATAAAAATCATTCGTTTTAAATCTTGATTTTAGAAATGTTTTAATAATGCAGCATATCTTATTATTATGCTAATCGATTTGTAATTTTATCATAGTGTAGGATAAAGATTTGCATCAAAAATAAATTCAACAGATGTTATCCTGTGACCCAAAGTTTGAGAGGGTATTTTTTGCGCTCGATTTCAAGTGCTTTGTTTTTTGTTCGATTTCTCGTAAACTAAACACTTCTTACAGCTAAAACTCTTTTTGCGATAATATAATGAACCAAACTTTAGTGTAAGTTAATTACCTAAGCCGCTTGAGCTACTGTGTTCTAAAAATAGAATTTTAAAGCGACCGTATTTTTTGTCCGGTCGGCCGGGTTCGCGTTCCGTTTTCCGGTTTTGTAAGACTAGTGTGGTGAAAAAAATGTATGGGGAGGTAAGTTCTTTTGATTGATTAATGTAATATAATGTATCTTTATGTCATTAAAACAAAAACTGTTTGAAATAATGGTTCATTTTTTAAATTATAGCTACTTTTGTACAATAGCCTGGATAAATTTCACTCGGCCTCATTTCAAGTTACAATTATTAATTAATTGCAAGGCAAACTAGAATAAACTATGCAGGATATGTTAGCTTATTTCAAAAGACATGAGTTTTACCTAGAACTCCCATGAATTCTATGCAAAATAAAGAGATATCTTCATTTTAATGACGCGCGCCCTTGGTTTTTTTGTTTCCCGCCGAGGTCTCCGAGACCCCCGTCACAGATCCCTATTTTTTTTCAAAATGGCTGCACAGAGGAAGGGTTATAAAGAACACAAAAAACAAAGTGTATTCCCCTTAAATAGAGACAGTAAGAAAAGTGTTAATGGACACATTCTTAGTTAAGTAAAGCTAAAAATTTAGGTCAATGTAAAATAACTCATTAGCCCGCTAATATGCCTTGATTGTAATATAAGTAGAGTACTTTATAATGTATAATGGACACTAATAAAAAAACTGTCAAAAAAAAAATTTAATGCCCAAGCTGGCAGACGAGCATCATAACATGATTTAAGATAAATACGAAGGCATTATGTAATATCTGCTAAGTAGCAAACAGGTCTCGACCTAGAGCGTATGTTTGTGAGGCATACGCTCTCGGTATATATCTAAGTCATTATCTATGGGCTTTGTCTATCTACATTAGGCGTTGTAAATTCTGCCAAGATCTGCAAATCTGCAAACGAAATACCCTTTTTAAAATTTAGTAGTGTGATATGATATCAAACGGACGAACCACTTTGTGGTCACCACCACAAAGCCTAAGCATATAATTTAACTATGTTCCTATGTTCAGTGATAAACAATGAACCAGTGAATGTTTGAACAAAGCAACGAAACGTAAGCTCTTGTCTGCGTATCTTCTAACGGCGACAATGACGAATTGTCTCAATAATTATCTCGAACATTTTTACGCCTTGTCGTCGAGATGGTAGCTTTTTGTTATTCAATCTTGATTAGGTTGTTTAATTCTTCTTCTTGTCGTGGCACTAGTTTCTTTAAAACCTGCAAAGAAGTGCTGTAAAGATTTTAAGTGCGCCTTTCGAGCACTTGACACGTTTTACAACTTTTAGGTTCTACGTCATGCCGATTGCCTCGTGATGTCTTCCTTCGCCGTTTGAGAATACTTTTTTAATAAGATATACAATTTTTCATTATGTTTTTAGTTGTGGTCAATTTTGTATTGACCACATAGTGACGATAGTTCCCAATACGCTTTAAATTAAACTTTAAATTATAGTGCATCAGGGATGTTTGTTCACACGAATGGCTTTAATGTCCTGGTTTGCAAGAAAGCGCATCGCTGATCAGCATATCGGTAACAGCTATGACTGCTGTAGACAGCTGGATGCTGATGACAATAAATGGAGGCATGTGTTTCTCCTATTGATCGCCTTCAGTCCTTTTTTTGTATTTTGTAGCTATACATTTTGTGAAGGATCTTTAAAATCATTATTTTGAAAGAATTAGTGACACACAATTATTGCCGTATGTTTGTTACCTGTTCTTCTAGACTTGGACACGTGGATATGGCACATAGATTAGCACAAGATATTTTTTAGTGATCCTTGTGATTCAAATGAATCACACGCCTTTGGATTTGACTTTACATTTTTGTGAGTGGACTTTATTGCTGACTTTTTATCAAAGTGCTTGTTTTGTAGTGCTTTGTAGGACACGCACGTGTCAACGTGCACTACGATGCACTACTCCGCGTCCATCAACTTGAGGCACACAGATGTTGAGTCTCATTTGACTCAAGTCTCAATTGAAAAAAAACATGACGTTAAATTAATTGAAATAAAATGAAAAAAAAAATATGAAATGTCCTTACATTCCATATATTTTTATCACACCCAAATAACAAGTAAGTACAAGACATTTTATGGAAAAAAACATCTAACTTCACGAACCGTGAAAGTGAGTTCTCTGATCTATCTTACACTTACAATTTTATGCTTTTCAATTACCCATCATTTTTATGACCGCTCCAACCTTTTTTGTGCCCATTACGAAAACTACGCCAGCCTAAGCGCTTAAAACAAAAAGCATATTACTCTAACGATCTTCCAATGAGATAAAATAGGATAGGAGGCTGCCCTTGAGGGTATTTCAACTCCTTTCGACCTCGTACGTAGAGCTTATGGTGATTACAGATTGGGTACATTTTTGGCGCGTAATATAAGCATAGCATACCCACGACACTCCTTTGAACTGTAGCTATGAGTGTTTCAGTATTACCGAACGCGTTTTTTTTACTACTACTACTATGACGTAAAACGCGCTGATACTATGAGAAGTTGCGCATGTTTATGAGAAGTAGAGCTCTTTGTGAAGGGCTCGTCCGGGGAAGAACTACCACCACGCCTTTTTCTGCCGCCAAGCAGCTTTTCTGTGTTTCGGTTTAAAGAGTGTGGTTGCCGGTGAAGTTACAGGCATATGAGGCTTAAAGCCTGTGTGCCTCAAGATGATGGACGCAGGGCAGTGCTTCGTAGAGTACGTTCCCATCCTGCGTGACTTACGAGGCAATGCGTTTTAGGTGATAGTTACCACTGAACATCAGGTGGGCCATCTGATTGATTCAACTGCTAGTTATACAAAAGAAAAGCAAGTTGGCAAACGTTATAATTGAAACACAGCAACGCTGCTTTCCAACAGAAGTCTGAGCGCATCTCAGCTCAAATTTCGCATCTCAGCTCAGCAATAAGCGCATCTCAGCTCAAATTTCGTGCTTGACCCAACAAACTTGGTTATGAGCATACAAAGACAAATAAGCTTATACTCTCCAAAAACACGCACCCAAAATACACCCAATCTGTGATCGCCCTCAGGCGTCGGCGTCGTTCACACGATGATGACTATCCCTGTTTTCACTTTTCTCACGTCGTGTTTTCCCGTTTTCTCTCCTTTCTTTCTTAGAACGTGTGAAGTAGGAAACGTAACGATAAAATCTATACAGCCGCTACATAAACGAAGTAAAGCATTGTCGACTTACTACGTAAAAAATATATGAAACATACAAGGTATTCCAATACTTAGATTTAAAACTTCAGGGGGCTAAAGTACCCATCAATATGAATAACTTTTTCGAAGTAACAAACACTAGAAACGCGAAAAAAAAACAACTGTTTCATATAAAAGTTCAATACCTACCTGGCTAAAATGTATGAAACAGCTGTTTTTTTTAACGCGTTCATAGTGATAGTTTCCTTAGAAAAAGTTATTCATATTGATGGGTACTTTAGCCCCCTGAAGTTTTAAACCCAAGTATTGGAACACCTTGTATATTCCGTTTCTCATTATCATATTGAATTAAAATAAAGTTATTAATCCGATTAACCTTCTTGTATCTTGTAATTATGGCTAGATTGTTATACATATGATTAGAGTATGTTATAAAATAATGGCGTATAATATTTAAAAAACCTTGAATTGTACCCTTGCCTTCGCATTTAGGCTCTAAGGTTTGCGTTGCTCCATGCGTTGCATTATGCGTGAAAGGCGCTCTTGTCAAACTAGTAGACAGCCTTACTCCTCCCAAAAGCTCAGAAGTTTCCTGGAAGCTTCGCAGGTTCGGAGGAGTGACCTAAGGTTTCCTAGGATTTCTTGTCGTTGAGTAGCTACAGTCTCGCATTGTAGGATTACGTGGGCAGAGTGGTCTGTCTATAAAATCCGATTAACCTTTGTCTAATTTCTCGCAATGCTATCAAGATAAATAATGAAGTAATCATTTTATAACCTTCTCGCTATGAATAACCAATGTTCTCTTATCTTATAATTATTTAGTATGTTTTGACCCAGTTTCCCTTTTCATTTGTATTTAATACCAAACTCATGTTTACTTTTCTATGTTTTTAATTGATCGAGTGAGCGAAGCGAATTGGGCGATTTGGCATTTTATGTATGTATGTTTGTTTGTCACGCCATAACTTTCGAACCATTGATCCTATCTGCATGAAATTTGGTATGTCGATAGCTTGTACTTGAGAAATTTACTGATAATAGTAAAAGCTTGTACTTGAGAAATTAACTAGGATGAACGGTTTTAAAGATATGGGGTTTTAAAAGGGGCAAAAATAAAAAAAGTTACATAAAAAAATCAAGTTACAAGTCATATGAAAGGGCTTTGTTTGGACATTCCTAAACTTTTTTTTTTTCTGGGACGCTCGGTGTTTTTTTCAGATACAACAAAAAAGTTAAATTAAAATAACCAGCGATACAAGAGCTCCTATCTCTGAGAGTTTCGTTGACATCAAGGTTTTTCTACTGGTCGGTCAGTTCCTTGGCTATTTCTTTTTTTTTTCTTGAAATAAACTAAGGTAGGTACTCATTTCTCATAAAATGATGACAACGACCAGGTCTGATGATGGAGCCAAGGTTTGTTCAACGGAACTCTTCAATAAATGGGCCAATAGAGTTAAAACTTGGTTATCTAACAAGTTAGTAGGCGGTAGTCAGAAAGAAGTCCAAACATAATGTTTGGACTTGCCTCTGACTACCTACTCAAAGTTTTGGTGCGTTCGTCGGGTCGCATAACGAGATCTCTGTTCGAGGCGACCCACTAGTTAATTTATGTTTACTAGTTAATATGTGATGCACGCCTTCGCTAAGAAATCAGCTTATTTCAACTCAAAATTTTACAGATATGCTAACAATATGTGCCAACATGATAAAAACATACACCAGCATAATGAACTTACCGAACAAAACCGTAGCAACATGAAGAAACACGAACAAGCTCAAATTCAATATTGAACTTCGGTTAGAAATCAAATTATGCCAACAATAGCAAAGTTTTGCTCGTCAAAAACTTTTTATATTACACGGCAGAAGTACCTACATGTTTTCAACATTTATTTGAATTATGTAAAAGCGTGCGACATGTTTTTTTTAATAATCTATAGATAGAAATTTATAGAAACCTTGCTTACTTCAAATCTGATATTTTATTCAAGTAACATAAATATATGTTAAAAAACAAAGTTATAGGTAACTTATTACATTTTATAAAAATAATGCTTTAAATTAGCTATATCCCTGTTTGATATTGCGAATTAGAAAGAGATGGCAGTTCTTATCCATTTTTTAACTTTGACAGATAAGTCCTGTCAACGTTTTTATGACAACAATATAAAGATATGATTCAGAAATATCTAAGGGGATCTACTTAAAGCGTGTCATATGTACGTACAGTCTTGAGCCTCTATTTATTTTTACTCGATTTCATCTAATAAAATAATCACTAGTCAATTACAATAAATAGTCACAATAACAGATAGCTTGTTCACACAAATACCTAGATAGAGAACAATCATCTATGTTCATCACACAAATGTTTGTTCTCGGTGGGGATCGAACCCACGGCCTACGGCGCAGAAGGCAGTGCTACTACCAACTGAGCTGTGAAGGCTGTCGTTTTATTATACCTTAGAACTTTGAATAGGGACCTCCCTATTATACCTATTCCTGACCGTATGTTACCTAGTACGTTAACCGTACATTAAATTATTTTAATAGTTAGTACGAAGTTTGAAGTAAGTACGAAAAGCAACTGCTATTACTGTAGGTGGCTTTACGACGTGAACTCATTATACTTACCCATAATAAAGTGATCTCTCCGTCCTATACTCGTCTGTTTATTTCAAAGTTCTATAATAAAACGACAGCCTTCACAGCTCAGTTGGTAGTAGCGCTGCCTTCTGCGCCGTAGGCCGTGGGATCGATCCCCACCGAGAACAAACATTTGTGTGATAAACATAGATGTTTGATCTCTGTCTTGGTGTTATTATATATAATAAGTATATATTTACAAAAAGAAAGTATATATGTATTATATCAGCTATCTGGTTCCCATATTACAAGTCAAAGTCAAAGTCAAAAGGTATTTATTCAATAAAATCACAAGGATCACTTTGAAACGTCTTAAAGCTAGGTGACTCTAGGTGCCAGTTCCACGCGACCAAAGCCTAGAAGAACAGGCAACAAACTTACGGCTTGGTTCCTACCGTTCTTTTGTATGATCCTTTTACAATGTAATATAATATATATATGTAACAAGCTTTGGCTTAGTTCGGGGCTAGAGAGTACCGTGAAAGTCGACCAATATTTATTTATTTCTTATTTAAAACATACTAACTCACATTTCAACTCGGGTCTTCATCAACCTCATAATTGGAAATATTTCA
Source organism: Chloroclysta siterata (assembly GCA_932294275.1). Taxonomy (NCBI): domain Eukaryota; kingdom Metazoa; phylum Arthropoda; class Insecta; order Lepidoptera; family Geometridae; genus Chloroclysta; species Chloroclysta siterata. The sequence goes on from OW028595.1 coordinate 10,839,305, forward strand.
TTTGGCTTCCGAAACGAGATCTCAATTGTACGATTGTCCCATACAATCTGAATTGGAGGGCTTCTGAAGGTATCCCTTTTCTGATTACTCAAAATACCTTCGTATTTCGTAAACAATTCGTTTTCTTGTCCCAAGTGTTCGTGGTACGTTTCTATTGTTAAGCCAATGCTTGTATTCATTTTGTTTACTTTAGAATGTTATTTTGCGCAATCATAATTAGATATTGTGTTTATTGAATAGGGTTTATCATTTTGCTGACAAAATTTCTAGCGAAAAATAAAACACAAAGGTGACTGACCTTAGATCTCTGAATTAGCAAGCTGAAGTAACAATGGGCAGGCAATATAGGTACTCCGTAAGACAGCTGCTGGGAATAAAAGTTCTAGAATTCTTCTACTTTTCGAGTAGAGACTTAGTCAGTTTTTTCGACCAATGTGTAGCCACGTCAATAGCCCCGTTTATTGTCGAAGACGCAGAAAAGCAGGTCTCATAATTGTTATTTCTTGTAATCTATATGTAATCTGTATTACAAGTTTTTCTTTTAAAACCTATCTCAGGTATCTCTCGCATATTTAACATTAGTAAATTGTACCCCTAAAATAAGTCATGGCATTTTTTTTTTATACAACCAGCCTATGGAACAAGCTGATGGCCCACCTGATGTTAACTGGTAACCATCACCTATAACAAAGCATTGTCTCGTAAGTCACGCACGATAGGAACGAGCCCTACGATGCACTGCCCTGCGTCCATCAACTTGAGGCATACAGATGTTAAGCCTCATGTGCCTGTAATTACACCGGCAACCACACTCTTCAAACAGATATCACTTTTAATAAGATATCACTTCAAAGTAGCCATAAGTATACTCGTAGCTTAACAGTAATAAGAAAATAGATAAATATTATATTTTGTAAAATCAAAAAAAATTAAGAATATTGGCAAATAAATTATTTTAGGCAACACATTATTTCTAGTTTAAAACAGAACCATCTTTTACGTATAGAATCAGCAATCAAGCATTAAAAAAGTATCTATTTACGTTAGAGGGACAAAAAATGGACATAATGACGGGTTTTGGTCACTGATGGCTTATAAAACAAAGTTAAAGAAGAAAAACTTGTTTGGATTAAAATGATATTTTTGATCATCTTTTAGACATTTTTTTATACTACCTCTGTTGGAACTAGAAGATGGCCCACCTGATGTGACCTATAACAAAGTATTGCCTCGTAGCTGCTACATTCTTTATTATTATATCTTCAAAAATTTTGGAATTTGCCAGTTTAAAGTTGTTTAACGGTTAAATTCAGCGTAATATCTTTTGATATTGTCGATGAACTCAAGTCTTTTTATTTTAATTGTTTTGTTCCTTCAATAAGCTCTTAATCATTTATATCGTCATTACGTATTCATTGTAATCCAGTCTCGATTCTTAGAGTGCACTTAAAACAGAATACAATACTGATTTACAAGTAAAATGTATTCCATTATCATCATCATTATATGCCTGAAGAAGTCAACTGCTGGACATAAGCCTCCTTACATTTTTTTAAATACTACTAGCTGACAGAATAAGCAGATGGCCCACCTGATGTCGGGTGGTAACCATAACCTATAAAAAATAATTGCCTCGCAAGTCACGCACGATAGAAACGTGACCTACGATGCATTGCCCTGCGTCCATCAACTTGAGGCATACAGATGTTAAGCCTCATGTGCCTGTAATTACACCGGCAACCCCACTCTTCAAACCGAAACACAGCAACGCTGCTTGGCCTGCTTCAGGCGCGGTAGAAGTACCTCCCCGGACGAGCCCTTCACAAAGAGCTCTACTACTCTTAAGGTGTCACTGTCGTGTCGCTAGTTTCTTTCGAAACAGTGTGGTGAATGGATTTTAAGTGCACCTCTAAGATGCTACTTTCAACATGTTGGTTTCATCACGATGTTTTCCTTCACCATTTTAGAGTAGGGTGTTAAAAATCGATATCCTATAAAATCCTACAGTTTGATGCGCCTTTTTGATCCTTCTAGCTTCCAGTGACCACAATGCAATCCATCGGACTGACAAATGCAACCTTGACATATTAATTATCTCATGTTGAGCAGTTATCTAACTGTAACATTTCCATTACCAGAGACGAAGTACTTTATGAAGTATTTAACTGCGTTACATTGTTGCAATTTCAAAATCACAAAATTTATTTATTAGCAGTTGATGACGGTAAGGCCATAACTTTTTAGAACTGACAACTAGGAAATGAAGGTTTTAAAATGTCAGCCACGAACCATAAAACGAAGAATAGGACATCTCCTCACCCCATGGATCGATGACATTGTAAATATCACGGGAATTCAGAAACACGGGAAAAAATTGCCTTATTTATGTACTGCATATAATGTATTTTTTATATTTATTTACTGTATATTATGCATGTACCATGGGCGTAAGATATGCTTATCCACCTTAAGGATGATTTTTCTGTGAAGTGACCGATTGCCACCCCCGGCTTGCTCGTTTTCTTTTGTTTTTAAAGACCATTAGGAGCTACGTATTTCGTGGAGCTGGTCAAGTACTAAAAATGCCGCTTTACCTGATTGTAATAAAACTCTCTATTGGTCAAAATAGACAACAAAAAAAAGAAAGTGTGACCAGTAACCCAAAACCAACGCAAGGCAAAATTGTTTCAAACTGGATAGCTATATCTTACGCCGATAGTACCTATTCGAAGAGTAGTAGAGCTCTTTGTGAAGGGCTCGTCCGGGTAGGTACTAAATAAAATAATAAAAATAAAAAAGCCTTTATTGTTCTTTTACAAATTTTTGACAGTAACACTTAACTCTTATTAACTAAGAACCCCTTGTCGGGTAGCAGCCGCCAAGCAGCGTTGCTGTGTTTCGGTTTGAAGAGTGTGGTTGCCGGTGTAAGTACAGGCACATGAAGCTTAACATCTGTATGCCTCAAGTTGATGGACGCAGGGCAGTGCATTGTAAGGCACGTTCCTATCGTGCGTGACTTGCGAGGCAATGCTTGGTTATATGTGATGGTTACCACTTAACATCAGGTGGGCCATCTACTCTTTCCATCATCTAGTTATATAAAAAAAACACCCTGTATCACCCTTTCAGTCAAAATAATGCTAATGACTAACTAAACTCCATACAATCTAATTTTGTTCTAAAACTAACCGAATTTAGATAGAACTTTCTCTTTGTATTATTGAACAAAAGCGGAACTTTTCAATTTGTTTATACTTTAATAGCTGTTTTTCATTTCGTCCAGTTACTGACTATTTGAATTCCAGTGGTAAGCGTGTTACGAAATTAGACTGTTGACTTGTTCATGAGCTGAGCGGTTTTTCATAAGCGATGGCTCACAAGCGTTGAGTAGGCTATAATTACGTAACAATTAATAAAATATGCAAAAGTTCTGACCTCGTACTAAGACTGGATTGAAAGAAGCATATATATGGCTTTATGACTCTGATAATGGATTGGTCTACTGGGCCTGTGAGGCATGTATGAGCTGCTCATACAGGCCACATTAAAAATAGAGATTTTGCTATCATACGTGATATTGATAGATTTCATGGAAATTATCTTGTGTTTATTCACCCTAAGTCTTATATCAAGCTGCTTACTTCATTTACTTTTGATCATAAACAGCATATTCAGTGTTTTTAAATGCTAATTAAACATCTATGTTCTTTAAGAGTAGTAGAGCTCTTTGTGAAGGGCTCAGCCGGGGAAGTATACCACCTATATCACACAAGTATATCGGTTTTAAGAATGTGGTCGCCGGTGTTATTACAGGCACATGAGGCTTAACATCTGTATGCCTCAAGTTGATGGACGCAGGGCAGTGCATCGTAGGGCACGTTCCTATCGTGCGTGAATTTCGTTGCAATGCTTTGTTATAGGTGAAGTTACCACTTTACATCAAGCGGGCCATCTGCTTGTTCCATCAGCTAGTTGTATAAAAAAAAAGGTTTTGTTTCTTGAACTAAATTTATAGCTCATATATTTATTTTAGTATTTTGCACAATAAAATAATATTATTTATTACTCGTAGAGGTGGCTGCATCTGGACACGAAAGAAACTCGCTTCGCTTATCGCTCAGCTGAGATCCCATCACAGGTCAAGCCCTTGAGTTTCACTAGTGAGCGTGTTACAAAGTTGCAGAGTACACTCGTAGCGATCTGCTACGCCGTAGCAATGCTACGCCGTAGCGCGCCACAAGTTTTAATACATCTCGTGCTGTTTCAGTTTTAATTTTAAAAGTTAGAAACTTGTAAGTTTTCTTGTTAGCTTGTTGGTCTAATGTATACCAATGTATTTGATTGTACTTGTGAACTATTGGACTTTGTATGGAATTGCATTGTGAACTTGTTTAGTTTTGAACGAGTTTTATACGAGGTTCTGGAAACTTCGAAAAATACAGTTATTATATTTGAGTAGCGGTTGCCTGTGGCTTTACTTGCGGTAGTGATTATATAAATACTTTTTTTTATACAACTAGCTGATCGAACAAGCAGATGGACCACCTGATGTTAAGTGGTGACCATCAACTATAACAAAGCAATGCCTCGTAAGTTACGCACGATACAAACGTGCCCTACGATGCACTGCCCTGCGTCTATCAACTAAGGGCACTTTCCCTTCAGAGCCCGTTCGTTGTTCTACTCATAGTGCTGTATGGACTACTCATAGTCCACTAATATTTATTATTTATTAATTTACAAGCTGGTGCCCGCGGCTTCGTCTGCGCAGGATAAGTCACACAATATCTTTATAAAGTGTAGCCTATGTGTTATTCTGATGTATAAGCTATATTATTGTAAAGTTTCATTAAAATCCATTCAGTAGTTTTTACGTGAAAGAGTAACAAACATCCATACTTACAAGCTTTCGCGTTTATAATATTAGTAGGATTTATAAATTTTTTTGGGATATAATCAGCCAATTACGTATATTACGTTTCAGTATATTAGTATAAAAACCAGTAACTGAATATTTTTTTTTTTTTACTTTTGCGATATTCAATCGATAAATTGCAATCATGCTTTGAATAGGGTAGTAAAGCTCTTTGTGAAGGCAAAATTGAAAATTGGTTGTTTGGTGGGGATCGAACTCATGACCTACACCCCAGAAGACAGAGCTACTATCAACTATGCTGTGAGCTCTCTATATTAGTAGAATATTATTAACACTCGTATATTATTAGTCATCGTAGTTTCGTTCGTTCTTTATTAAGCACTAATATAACCTAGCCTATTGAAATAATACAAATTATAATCCATTCCATATATAGGGTACTCAAATGTACCATTAAGCTTCGACTCCATACACCCGCACGCGACCTTCCTTTTTGAATAACATTACATATAACGGCGGAACCATATTTATGTTTCTCAGTGGGCTTAGTGAGGGTAGAGGTCGGTAACAAATAAAATGTTCCAATTCGAATCAACTCTGTATCACACAACTTAGCGAACAGGATTATTGTAAACACTATGTATAGCTAGGTACGCGGACGGTTTCTACTAGACTGTGATGTTCGACCGACGAAGCTAGAATGTGCTTCCACCGGGTTGCTCGCCGATAATAAATAATAATAATAAATAAATAAATATTGGTGGACATTCCACACAGCACTATCTCGCCCCAAACCAAGCCAAAGCTTGTGATATGGGAAGTATTGGGATAGCTGATATAATACATAAATACTTTTTTTGTAAATACCTACTTATAATATTATATAACACCCAATAATAATAACATTATTTTTTGTAAAAATATTAAGAATCCAAGTTAGAAGTTTTCATTCACCGTTTTAGAGCACTTACACTTCACACAATTAACGTTTTTCCACAAAAAAATATAGGTGTACTTTTTTTTTTTGAAACAACGACTTTAGAATCAATAGGCGGGGTCACTCACACTTCACCACCGATCCTTCGCTTATAATTAAAATACAGTAAAAGTGACTAAGTACATGTAGCGTGGGTCGACTCTTTATCATAAAGGGCAATGCCATTAAGTGGCTGTAAATATTTGTTAGTAATAACCCGAATTGGGTCTTAAATATAGGGTGTAAAAACTATGCCTCACTTAACCAGGACGGAAATAGATGATTTTATTTTAATTGTTATTGGAAGTGCATGTAATGACACAGTAGGGGTTCACTAAGGCAGGCTTGGTCGCGTGGAACTGACACCTAAATTTACCTGGTTTTACTTTGAAACGTCTCAACGTTTCAAAGTGATTCTTGTGATTATTTATTAGCGTAAGACCACAGAAAAGAGGGGACTCTTCTAACACAGGTTGTAAAACTTAAAAGAAGAGATCCCAACCCATTGATAAGCAATGTAAAAATAATAAAAAAAAATGTGATTCAACTGAACCTTTTGACTTGGAGTTGACTTTGTAACCAGAATATAATCTTTCATATTTGACACAAGTTTTGTAATTTTAGTTAGTTATCTTATCTTAATGGGAGGTATCGTTTTACACCCTGTATACTCAGCCTAATGAAATACGTAAGGGTGACTCTAGGGATGAAATGGGACAAGTTGCGTAATTAAGACAAATCTTTGTCAGATAGAGGGTAGTTTCTTGTGCAGATAAGTTTATATTCGTAGTTTTACGGTCAGCCATTTTCTTTTATTGACTTTTCTAAGAGTTTAATGTATCTTTTTCCTGAAACAAATGTATCTACGTTTTATGTCTGTTGTATATACATCTTCTTAATATATATAAATTACGCGTCACGTTGTTTGTCCGCTATGGACTCCTAAACTACTTAACCAATATCAATCAAATTTGCGCACCGTGTGCAGTTTGATCTAACTTAAAAGATAAGATATCCTTCATCTCAATTTATAGCCGCAATATTATTTTATTGCAAATTTGACACCGCCCAACAAAGTGGTCACGGGTCAGCTAGTATTTATATATATATACAGAAGGTTCATTATTATATTATATTGTAACAACGATCATACAAAAGAACGGTAGGAACCAAGCAGTAAGTTTGTTGCCTGTTCTTCAAAGCTAGGTTGCGTAGAACTGGCCCTTAAATTCACCTAGCTTTAAGACTTTTCAAAATAATCTTTGCGACTCAATTGAATAAAAACCTTTGGACTTAGCTTTTTTTGTTTTTTTTATACCACTAGCTTAAAGAACAAGTGTTAAGTTGTAACTATCAACTATAACAAAGCATTGCCTCGTAAGTCACGCACGATAGAAACATGCCTTACGATGCACTGCCCTGCGTCCATCAGCTTGAGGCATACAGATATCAAGCCTCATGTGCCTGTAATTACACCGGCAACCACACTCTTCAAACCGAAACACAGTAGCTCTGCTTGGCGGCACAAAAAGATATGGTGGTATTACTTCCCTGGAGGAGCTCTTTACAAAGAGCTCTACTACTCGTAAAATTATATTATACAACGTGTTGATGAAGTTATGTAGGGAAACAAAGAGCGTGTATTTAGACCAAGCACTGGAATACTTTGACGCGTGCAACGGTTGAATACATCGTTTTCGAAATTCCCATAGAAAAGTAAAATTAATATTTTCTCAGAAATTTGCAACAGCCCTGTCTGTGTACGTGTCAAGGTCACACGCACGCGCGCTTCTATCTAGGAAAGAGAAAAACAACGATAACCTACGAGATAATTTGAAATACTTACCTTTCGGTAGGTAGGTAGGTACGCCGCCAATCCCCTGACACGATATTTTTACTGGTTCCTATGGATTTTGTCATTATTTACTGGCTATAATAACACTGGATTAAACTGGATTTTGGTAAGTTTGCGAGATTTCGCACGACACAGGCTTCAAACTTCACACTAAACCATTACCTCGTAGGCACTGCTCATACACACACTGACTGACGACGGCTTTTTACATAACAATCACCATTTTATCACGTTTGATGACATTTTCTCAACAAAACAATGTACAACAACGCATGTAAACACAAACAGGGTGACCATCTCAAAAGTGGCGGTTCTACCACACACCTGCCAAAAAATCTGTCAAAATCTACCAAGCTTGACGATAAAAATACCAAAAATATGACTTCATACCATCTCCTGCGTGGCTACGGAATAAATTAAATACCTACATTACATTCAGTTACTATCTTTTGATCGTTTGTAACGGTTTGCAGTTATCTAAAACGAGATAGAAGTTGTTTAGAAACCAAATCAATAAAGGTAAAAAAGAATAAGAAGTTTCCAGTTCGGTAAAAAATAAATAAATTATAAATATTATTTCATTAAAAATTCAAACTAATAAGATTTTTCTTGAAATATTTAAAATCTGCCAAATGGCAGAAATCTGCCACAAATGGTAACACTGATCGGCGGCCGTCGGCCGTCCTGATTGGATATGCGTTTTTAAATGCAACCAATGACAGACAGGTACGTCAAAGATTAAATAGGACAGACTAGACACTTCCCAAAATTGCAGTTGAATAATTTTGTCGTGTCAATGAACCATGGTGGTAAAGTAACATGTTACAATTTAAAGAACTATGAATATCATAAACATTGCTTTACGACATCTAGTAATTAAACAAAAATAAATATTCTATTAAATATTGAGTACGTAGCCACGTAGGTACCTCGTTACTGAATAGGTATTAGTACCAAAGATCTCAGAGAATGTTTACCGTGACTAGGGATTACAGTCACGAAAATATTTCTTTTACATACCAAGATCTTTAAAAACAGCAACATCATTATTAGGTAGGCACATTACTAGGTAATTGGTGGCAGTTCTGTTACCTATTTTATCTACAATTGACAACTAGAGGTCAAAGAACAGCTGTAAATAGGGCTGCCTCATGATGCGTTTAGATTCATTTTAGATAAAAGTTTAAGAGGAATTTGATGAATGAAAAACTTTGAAATTTTAAAAGTCGTAGAACAAAAGTTGTTCGTTATGACCGGTAGAATATCCTGCTTTCGGATCCCTACAACTCTTAATAAACACGTTGTATTTACCATGCCTGAGGATTAGTCTTGAGCTTACACCATTAATATAAAACAAAAGTCTTGTGTTCGAAAAATTACAGTTATCTCCTGAGACTTAAGCTAAATGCCCCAACTATTTAGGCGAAATCAATTTAATTTAAAATACAAAGGCTCGAGTATCACTAACGTCTTCAAAGGCCCCTATTAAGGCTCTCCTTCTAAATGAGCGGACGGTCATTATATTACATTATCCTACAAAGCCGTGTACTGTTGCAGACACAAGCTTATAATTTCACGTCTCTCTCTCTCTTGGCACTAGTTTTTTTCGAAACATTGTGGTGAAAGGATTTTAAATAAATAAATATTGGTGGACTTTCCAAACAACACTATCGAGCCCCAAACTAAGCCAAATCTTGTAATATGGGAACCAGATAGCTGATATAATACATAACATACTTTTTTTTGTTGTAAATACATACTTATAATTAATAATAACACCCAGACAGAGAACAAACTATTACGTCCATCACACAAATGTTCGTTCTCGGTGGGAATCGAACCCACGGCCTACGGCGCAGAAGGCAAAGCTACTACCAACTGAGCTGTGAAGGCTGTAATTTTAAGTGCGCCTCAAGAGGCTCCTTCCTAGCACTTGACACATGTTATAGAACTTTTTAGGGTCCACGACATGCCGGTTTCCTCAAGATGTTTATCTTCACCGCTTGAGAGTATTGTGCACAATAATTTCAAAAAAAAAACTTATTGGTGCATGACCGGTTTCGAACCCACGATCTTAGGATCAGAAGGCGGGGCCGCTACCACTAGACCACCAGTGCTCTCTATAATTTCATGTGAAGTTAGTTTTTTAAACGGTTTTTGGTGAGATACGAAAGTTTCACAGCTTAGTTGGTAGATACTTTGCCGTCTACGCTGCAGGCCATGGAATCGATCCCTGCCGAGAATAAATATTTGTTTATGCATATTTGCTCTCATCCATACATAAAACAAACATAGAAGCCTGTAATGGTAATAGATAGTTGATATTTGTGTGATTGTAGCGAGCTAAAGTCCATGTGCCGCAAATTTATCTCTATTATAGATTGTTTCTATGCATTATTTGATAGCTCAATTGGTAGTAGCACAGTGGTACTGCCTTCTGCGCTGTACGCCGTGGGATTAATCCTCACCGAGAACAAACAGTCATACGGCCGGTTTCTGAGAGCCTGATCAAAACTAATCGCATTTCAAGTCACTTGCTATCTCTATCTAATTCGATGTAATAACCGATATGGCGAGTGACTTGACATCCTAATGTATTACAAGTGTGTGTTTGCAAAAAATAAAGTTAATTCAGCGGTCTGGTTCCGTTATAAAAGCTTTGCTTAGTTTGAGGCTAGATAATGCTGAGATGAATGACCACCAATATTCATTTATTTATTTACAAGCACGTATTTCGCAGATGATCGTATTTCGCAAGAGGTTGCAATCCCATCACCTACTCACTTGTTTCTTCACGAGTTTACCTTCAACGTTTGAAGGCACTGGCATTGAGCATATTAATTACGAATAGAAGAATGTAAAGGTTACTCATATACTCATTCTCAATTATAAAGTTACATGGTAAGGTCTTATTGTTCTTCTCTCTCTTATCTCCTCTCTCTCTCTCCCTCTCTTTTATATAATAAGCCCTTTAGTTTAGGGCTTGGCAACATCAGGAGTAGAAGCGGGCCGTAGTTTGAAATATAAAACCAGCAGTTAATGTTTGGGATTATATCGTAGTGGTAGTGTATCTTTTTTTTTTTTTTTTATACTACTAGCTGACGGAACAAGCAGATGACCCACCTGATGTTAAGTGGTAACCATCACCTATAACAAAAGCATTGCCTCGTAAGTCACGCACAATAGGAACGTGCCCTACGATGCACTGCCCTGCGTCCATCAACTTGAGGCATACAGATGTTAAACCTCATGTGCCTGTAATTACACCGGCAACCACACTCTTCAAACCGAAACACAAAAACGCTGCTTGGCGGCAGAAAAAGGCGTGGTTATTAGATAAGTTTTTCAATTTTAAGTAGCATTTTTTGCTAGTCATTCTCTTAATTTATATTCAAAGGTCTTGGTTGTCTCTTCGTTTAAAAATAGTTTACGACCGTATCCAACGCACGACTTAAGATTCATATGGCAAGGCCACTAGTCCAGTTCAGTGATCTAAATTAATATCTAGATATACTAGCGACCCGCCCCGGCTTCGCATGGTTATTGTGGGTTATCCCTAAGAGATTATGCTTGTATTATGCATATAAACCTTTCTCTTGAATCACTCTTTTTATAAAAAAAAACACATCAATATCCGTTGCGTTGTTTTGAAGATTTAAGCATACATAGGGATATAGTGACAGAGAGAGTGACTTTGTTTTATACTATGTAGTGATATGGAGGACTTGTAATTCATCGCCAATTTACTAACGTATTAAAGAGAAATAAAAGATCAAATAATATTTTTTAGGATTCCTTTCATGAGAAGGACCTTAGTTAATACTACTTTGACCTTAATTAATATTTCCATAGAAATAATATTGGAATTTAATTTATATATTTAACGTTATATACAATGACTAGCGGCCTGTCCCAGCTTCGCATGGGTGGTCATAAATTTTTTGAACATTTTAGGATGAACTTAGACCGTGGGTTCGAGCCTCGCGTCTACTTATTTCATACATTTGCACGCGCTTCTCCTTGAGTGAGTGAAATCGCACCCCGCGCGAGACCGGTGGACCCGTAAACATTTTTAATTTCGTCATATCTTTTGAATGGAATGTCCGATTTGAAAAATTTAAGAAGTAATCTATAGGTATTGAAACCGTCTTAATTATGAAATGATTTATTTGGATAAGGATTAATACCAAGGTACAAATAAAGACCCTTTTCTAGCGGAGACATTTCAATTAATTTTTTATAATAAAAGAACACTTATTGTGACATAACTATAATAGTTAGACATATGCTGTCGCGACATTTTTTGTAGATGATAACGTGTTCTACAAAATCGTAGTACATTATTTTGTTCTATCTTCAATAGTTTTCGCAGCGCACGCGATGTAAGGTTTTTTGTTTTCCACCTTGGGTTACATTATTGAAGTTTTAGTAAGGATTCCTGATTTTTTTGAAAATATAATATAGCCTATGTTACTCAGGGATAATGTAGCATTCTAATGGTGAAAGAATTTTTGAAATCGGACCAGTAGTTTTTGAGCCTATTCGTTACATACAAAAATACAAAAATACAAACATACAAAAATACAAAGTTTACCTCTTTATAATATTAGTGTAGATTAAAAAAATATTGTATTTATGATTAAGCATCCTAATTAAAATTGCTTTCAGAAAATATGGATCCTTACATAAGAAGCAATTTGCTGTTGCCCGCAATGCCATTGGTTTAGTGGTGAGGGCGTGATCGAGTCACAAGCCTATTTCTGCCGTCAAGCAGCGGTGCTGTGTTTCAGTTTGGAGGGTGTGGTTGCTGGTGGAAATACAGGCACATGGAGCTTAACATCTGTATGCATAGTTGATGGACGCAGGGTAGTACATAAAAATACACGTTCTTATCGTGCGTGACTTGCGAGGCAATGCTTTGTTAAAGATGATGGTTACCACTGAACATCAGGTGAGCCATCAGCTAGTTCAATCAGTAAGATGTATAGAAAAGATCAATTGTGTGCGTCAGTGGGTTATGTAGCCGACTGTACCTTCCCTAAAGATTATGCTAAAACCCGCCAGATGCTATTCTGACAAAGATAATCCCAACAATGTCATTATTTTTGCATACCTAATTGTGCGTTCAGCTATTTTAATATAGTCTGTGGGTTTGATGAATAAATATTGGTGGACATTCAACCACTATCTAAGCCGTAAGCATAGCACAGCTTATATAAATATAACTGAAACTGAAACAGCTTCACGACTTTAATCCCCAGGCACGGTAGATATCCCCTCAGATCTCTTAGTGCCAAGTACTAAATCCAGATTCTATTTTGAGGATGTCTAAGCGGGGTAGTCAGAGGTACGTCCAAACATAAAATTTGGCACATACACACATTTTGCAGTAGTTGGTATTCCATACGTGACAGGTTGCAAGCCCATTCGCCGCTGTTAGAATACTAACTGGTTTCCTCACGATGTTTTCCTTCACCGTTTAAGAGCACTGGCATTGCGCACATAAATTTTTCGATAGGATAAATCCGAACCTGCGACCTTACGATCGAAAGGCGGGGTCACTCCCACTAGACCACCAGTGCTCTTATATAAATATAATACCATACAAAATCATGTATATGATCCAGATAAAATTTATAAGACACGGTACAGATAAGGACATCCTTTCCATATATCGATGGTCTTAATTGGTCTCAGAATTATTTGAAATATATTTATTTGATACACAAAAGTAACAAAATAGACGGTAAGTAAATACTTGTAACATTATATATTCAAATTGCTTTATAGAAATAAAACTTAATAAATTTACTAACAACGGTCACGAAATTACATCGCTCAATTTTTATTTTATTATTTAATTTTTCTTTAAACTTGTCTAGCGAGTGGTTTGACGATTTGTGCGTCGCTTTATACTTTACATTTCCAAAGCTAAGAACGTTAAGCGAAAAGCCCAAAAAACACTAAACACTACCCACTCACTACCCGTGTTTGAGTGTAATTTGGTAGTCGCCCATTATTCCGCCGTGTCGTTATTAGGGCTGTAGGGCCGTAATTGTGATGTAAGGGGACGTCCACATAGCCAAAAAATTTAAAATCCCTATTCAACAATGTTTTTTTTTTAAATATATATATTACCTTGCTTAATGAGTACCTATACATAATGTACTTGTAAGAAAAATGGATAAAAAGACAAATATTTACTAAAGTTAAGAATATGTTTTCCCCATAATAGGTTGGTAGCCTTCTGACCGAGCAGACGTGAATTTTATCTAAAAATCTTAAATCTACTTCCATACAAAAACAAACCGTATTTGCATAACGTATAATCTGAAAATAATGAATCACGGAATGTCTTGACCAATAGATATATTCTTAAATTAAAACAGTTTTTTTTTCCGTGCAGTCTTTAGCACCAACTGTAGGGTATAGGCCTACCTGTCTATAACGCAACTGTCTAAAGTTGGTCATCTGAGCGTCTGTCTAAAAAACAAGGAGAATCTAGGCGCCACTTCATCATCATCCTGAAGAAATCCACAGCTGGATATAAGCCTCCCCTATACAAGGTGTTCCAATACTCGTGTTTAAAAACTTTTTCTAAGGAACCAACAAAGTGAACGCGAAAAAAAAAGCTGTTTCTTACAAAAGTTCATGACCTACCTTTTTCGCGTTCACAAGGTTAGTTCCTTAGAAAAAGTTATTCATTTTGATGGGTACTTTAGCCCCCTGAAGTTTTTAAACACCGTGTATATTTCTAGGAAGAACGATTCTGAGCCCTCTTGAAAGTAAGTCGTCGGTCAATCGGGTAGGAGGGCGCTTCGTCTTCCAATTAATGGTCGTCATTTGAACCTTCATTACCCAGCGGTTGTTAGTTATACATGAGCTGCCGTCCTTTGCCACTTCAACTTGCTTATTTTGCAAGCTATGTACTTATTTTTACTTAGGTATAGGTATTTATTTTCAGAAAAAAAAAATACAGAAAAATTTTACATTGTAGTAGGTGCAACATAGGTGCGGTGTGTTGACGAACACAGTTTTTGTTGAATATACAATTTAACAATTTGGTCTCTATCTGTACTTTACAGTGAAAAACGTTGAACCTTGCTCTAACTAAGTTAAAAAACTTGTGTTTAGACACAAGGGTCTATGCTTCGGCTCTGATTGAGAGGTGATAGGTTGAGTAAGTAGGTGAACAGGTCAAAACAAAAACAAAGATTATGTACACAAACTAAGTACCTAATCACTAAAAACTAATATTAAAAAACAATATAGGACTCCAATTGGTTGCGTATATTTGTAGGATGTGTAAGAGAGAATGACGGTGTATACGTGTGTTTAGTGGATGTAAGTGTATGTGCGTTTGTGTGTATATTATGTGAGTGACGGTGTATGTGCGAGTGTGGGTATGTGTAAATACAGAAAATCACACACACCCACACTCGCGTGGGTATGGTTGGCACAACCCCTATGTGGGTTACGTTGGTTTTTTTCAAGGTACCAGTTGAGAAGGAGAGCACTGGTGGTCTAGTGGTGGCGGCCCCGCCTTCCGATCCTAAGGTCATGGGTTCGAAACCGATTGTGAGTTTTTCTGTTCAACAATTTATGTGCACAGTGCCAGTACTCTCAAACGGTGAAGGAAAAAATCGTGAGGAAACCGGCATGCCATAGAACCTAAAAAGTTCTTTAACATGTGTTGACACATGCATGTAGTGCTCGAAAGGAGCCTCTTGAGGCGCACTAAAAATCCTTTCACCACACTGTTTCGAAATAAACTAATGACACGACAAAAAGAAGAAGGTACCAGTTACTCGTGACTAAACCCTAGAAGACCGAAAAAATTACGGACTTTAAGACATCTTCTAAGAATATTGAGTGGATTCTTAGTTACAACAGATCTGATTAAATCTTTTTCCTTATAAAAAACGTGTATCAGTGTATACCATCTTTACAAAACTGACGCGCACTAAATAGTTGAAATTGGAATAAACTCAAAGTGGGTTAATCATTACTACGGGTAATTACTGTGGCGTTAGCTTTGGCCCTTGTTAAGTTGGGCTTATAGGCGCTTCTGAGTTTACGAGACTTTTACTAACGAAGTAGTTCACAGCTACTTGCAATGCTGCTAAGTCAATGTGAGAAGAATTTGGGAAAACCTTATGACAGACTGTCAGATTTCGTGACATTTGAGATTATTCAAAACGTATTCAGATTTCATGTTATTAAATTTAACTCTACTTTTATATTACTTGCTGGAATAAGCAAAAGGCCCACCTGATGATAAGTGGTAACTATTATTAACAAAATATTGCCTCGCAAGTCACGCACGATAACACGTAACGAGAGTAGTAGAGCTCTTTGTGAAGGGCTCGTCCGGGGAAGTACTACCACCACGCCTTTTTCTGCCACCAAGCAGCGTTGCTGTGTTTCGGTTTGAAGAGTGTGGTTGCCGGTGTAATTACAGGCACATGAGGCTTAACATCTGTATGTCTCAAGTTGATGGACGCAGGGCAGTGCATCGTAGGGCACGTTAATATCGTGCGTGACTTACGAGGCAATGCTTTGTTATAGGTCATGGTTACCACTTATCATCAGGTGGGCCATCTGCTTGTTCCAACAAATAGTAGCATAAAAAAGACACTGTAAGATTTTGTGACATTTGAGATTATTCAAAACGTATTCAGAGTTCATGTTATTTTTATTTAACTCTACTTTTATATTACTTGCTGCTGGAATAAGCAAAAGCCCACCTGATGATAAGTGGTAACTGTAATTAACAAAGTATTGAGTCGCAAGTCACGCACGATAACACGTGTCCTGCGACGCACTGCGTCTATCCACTCAGGCGTACAGATGTTGATGTAAATTTTAGGCATTAGTACAATTTGATTACAATTACCTTCAAAACGTCACATTACTTTATTTGTAAACCTTACAAACGTCACATTACTTTATTTGTTAACCTTAGTTTTATTTGATTTTTATCATTCACTCTTTTACCTGTTTAAATTGTTTATTGTCTACTATCTTAGTCTACGACACTACAGTATACCGTGTCTGTTTATAACATCCGCGGAGTGGGGTCCTGGTGACCTGTAACACAGGTTTTATTAAACCTATCACAGGCACCAGTCTCTCGCAATGTAGGTTTATATCTAGCTTGCACTACTTAGTACTTAGACCTAGTTAAAACAAACCTTTTGTGAAGAGATAATAAATACATTTTCGTTTCATTTCATTTCATTTCATTGTAAACAAATATTTAATGAGAGCTTTTAATTTTTATAAAAACAATTCTCTTATACAAGGTGTTCCATAAGTTGTGTATATACACTGCAGAGGGCTAAAGTACCCATCAATATGAACAACTTTTTCTAAGGAACCAACACTGTGAACGCGAAAAAAAAAACAGAACATACTAAAGTTCAATACCTACCAGGCTAAAATGTATGAAACAGCTGATTTTTTTTTCGCGTTCACAGTGTTGGTTCCTTAGAAAAAGTTGTTCATATTGATGAGTACTTTAGCCCCCTGAAGTTTATATACACAACTTATGGAACTTATGGAACTTATTGAAAAGGTATGATGATGATGGTTTATATCCATTGGTAATTAAAATGCCATCGGAAAACCGTATTGAAATAGCGCTCAAGCAATTTATGTAAAGATCTTCTTCACAAGCCTTCGCTGAGTGAGAGAAATGTTTGTTACGTAGTCTTGCAAACTTAGCGCGACGGGACTTAAGTTTTGTTTGCCAAAGTCCTAGAACTTTGGAAGTCGCATGTTTGCGTACAATTTGTTAAGCTGCTGCTTTACAACGGATAGCTCTTTCAATGCTCTTGTATCTAAGTCTGAAAATGTCATCCACTTGGACGCAAGGTAGTGCGTCAAAGTCAAAGCCAAAGTCAAAAAGTTTTTATTCAGTCGAATCACATGGATCACATGGAATGTTTCCAAGCCAGGTGAATCTAGGTGCCAGTTCCACGCGACCAAGCCTAGACAGAAAGGCAACAATAAGTTTGTCGGCTTGGTTCCTACCATTCTTTTGTATAACAGAGACGATAAGAGGCATGAAATTCATCCCGTTCCTTTTGAGCGTGACTTTCTAAGCAATGCTTTGTTATTGGTGATGGTTACCGCTAAACATCAGGTGGGCTATCTGGTTATTCCATCAGGAAGCTGCTTAAAAAAATATTGACTTTCTTTGATGTCCATTCCTGGAACTTATTAATTAACTTGAAAACACGAGAATGTAATTTCTTTAATTAAAAATCATTCATTACCTTCCATAGAATGAATGAAATCTAATATTTTATTTTATTAGCTGCCGCCTACGGCTTCGCTTGCGTATTGGTAGCATTGCTAGCATAAATATTTAATACGTTCTTCTTTTATTGGGTTCTTTTATGTTTTCTACCCCGTTCCTAGATTTTTTTGGGATAAATAGTAGCATATATGCAAATTTTGGTTAGGAACTATATTTTTTTTAGCTTCTTACCAAACGGTTAGGGCATGATTAAGCCACAAACATGTAAACATTGTAGCTAGTGGTAGAGGGCTAATAAATTAAGTAAGATAGGATTAGTGAGAAGGAGGATAAGATATTGACCGACTAATCGGATGTCAAGTCACTTGCTATCTCTATATAATTCGATGTAATAGCTGAATTGGCGAGAGACTTGACATCCCATTAGTTTTGATCGAGCTTTCAGAAACCGGCCGTAAGTAAGATTGTTTCCTGAGTTGAAAGGTCATTATTACATTTTTGTAATCCATAATAATAATTTAATGAGTCCACTTCATCCAACGGTTGTCTGGTAGAGAACGCTATTTAGTGATAAGACCCATTATATTTTGTAGTTTTAAGCCTATTTTTTGTTATATCTATAAGTTGTGTGCGATAAAGTATTTTATACCTATGTATCTATCTACCTTCTCTGTCCACATACAGAATAAGCTAATCAAAAAAACAACACTTACTACAAGTACATCGAAGCAGCAGTGTGTTAACCTGATGCAAGTCTGTGTGTACCACTCACACATTTCCACTCTCACTACAAACACACGTATCCGTCCAGTTTTTACTTACACCACATTCATCTTCTACAAAAACTGAATAAAAAAAACACGACTTTGATTCCCAGGTGCGGTAGATATCCCCTCAGATATTTTAGTACCAAGTACGAACACCAGATTCTTTTGATGATGTCTAAGAGGGATGGTCAGAGGTTCGTCCAAATAGCAATAGACCCATACTCACATTGCAATAGTAGGTAGGTATTCCATACGTGACAGGATGCAAGCCCATCACTGCTGGTAAAATACTGGTTTCCTCACGATGTTTTCCTGCACCGTTTAAGAGCAATGGCGATGCGCATATAAATTCTTAGAAAACAAACTAAGTAAATACTGATTATAGCATTTTCAGAATAAATACTGAGCTGCTAAGATAAGAAAGATCCTAGAAAATACACCAGCGCATTTGCCTATGTTTTAAAAGAAAATATAAATAGCGTATTTTTTCTAGGATTTTAATGAATAGGAAAAAACGAGCGGAAAGGAGTTTTTTCGTTGCTTTTCGAATAGAAGACGGCAAAGGTCTTTGTGTTTAGTAGTAAATAGGAAACTTGTTTGTGGTAACGAGCGAGTAGCGAAATAATGGCTGTCTGCAAAAAACGTATTTTGAAAATGTTTTTTTGCGTTCGTATATTGATAAAAATACGATATTGGTAATATTATAATAAATAATATTTTGACAGATAACATTACAAATGAAGAAGAGTGTACGTGTACCTCGATCCAAAAACTAAATAAGATTTACTTCTTGTCGCGTCACAAGTTATTTCAAAGAAGTGTGGTGAAAGGATTTTAGTGCGCCCCAAAGAGGAGATACATGTTTTAGAACTTTTTAGCTGCTACGACATGCCATTTTCCCCACGATGAGAGTACTGGCACTGAAGATAAAACATAAGATTAATGTTTTAGACAAAATAATCACAAACTTATTCAGTTTTTGAGTAAAACAATTTCACTTTTATTAAAAAAAAACAATCTACACCGCGCTATCTACTTGTAGCTCCAAACTAAGTACACACTATGGCAACTGGTTATCTGATAATAAACATACATACCTTGTTTTAGTAAATAATTACTTATATATAACATAATATTTTATATTATTTTATACAACGTGTAACATAATAGGTACCTCTATTATCCTGGTCATGGCGAACATCTGGTAATAAAAGATTTTTAAATTCCGAAGTTTTTCATTCACGAAATGCCTCTTAAACTTTCTGCCAAATGAAATAACACAACATGACGCAGCCCTATTTACAGCTGTTTTTTGACCTTTAATTGTGAACTGTAAATTAAATAGGTTACATAACGCCACCAATTAACAAACGCAATTAGCGTACCTATGTACCAAGGTGACGTACACGTTATCAGGGTTGTTGCATATTTCTGAGACAATATTAGTTTAAATTTTGTATGGGAATTTCTAATACGAAGAATTCAAACTTTGCACCCGTAAAAGTATTCCAGTGCTTGGTCTGATCACTTGGTCTTTGGTCATAAAGGGTTATAATGTTACACGTTGTATACATAATATTTTATAAAAAAAAAACATTTTATTTGAATAAGAACCAGACAGAAAACAAACCTCTTTTTTAATTAAACATATGCTTGGCTGAAGGTCGAACACACAACCTACAACGCAGAAGGCAGAGCTACCACCAACTAAGCTGTGATGGCTTTCAAAGTTGAAATTAATGGATTAAGAAGCTGACAACGAACTACTTACTTCGCATTTGAACATTTTAGCATTTTTAAAGATATTAATCACAGAATTTCTCAGCACATTACAGAATAGTATTGAAAATTATAAATTTAATTCTTACGTTTTTCTATTCGGTTCACATCCATTGCCCCAAAAAAATCTCTCCGAAAAATATGCTCAGGGATAAAAAGAACGAGAGCCATTTCGTCATTCAAACAGAAAATTAGAGTAATAACCAAAGGGAAATATTAACGCTTATTTTTCTAAATAAATGTTACAAATCGCAGCACTTATTACATTTCTCAGCTTTGCCCGTGCTACATCTCCAAATAACGAGATTAATTTTAATTCTCGTCTTGCCAAGTATTTTTGATTAAATTAAAACGTAGCCTTCTTCTTCGTCGCAGAGGGCCTGACTATAAAACAGTCTGATGAAAAATCTGGCGGGAAATTATTAAGTGGCTGACAACCGTCAAACGATTTCTCGCTCGCGCATTTCAACATTTTTGAAGATGAATAGGCTAAATAGATTGTGATATTGTGTGTTTATTGTTTTGGAGATTAATAATATACATACAGATTCAGCTTTCAGATAAAAATTATAATTTTTATCCAAATAAGTTTCTCCTCAGTTTGATTAAGTACGAAAACTAGAAAAGTTTTTTTTTGTTTTTTCTTTGTAATTATTTTTTCTGAATCTTGGTTGTTAGCAATTCTTCATAACAACATTCAGTGATTTTGTATCTTCAGAAATGTTAAAACGTGCGAGCGAGAAGTTGTTTGATTGTTGTTGTGGCCGGCCATATGTCCGCGGCAGCGTCGCCGGCAATGTGTGTTCACATTTAGTCCGGACACTTAGGCAACGCGAACGACAACGCGATCGGACATGGAAGTGGCCTGTTTACATTCTCGCATCGCCCATGTCCCTGCCCATTTCCACGGACATGAGTTGAGTGTAAACGCGCTGTCGCACTCAGATCGTAAATCTCTGAGAAAGCGTTAGATAGAAATCTATTTTGCATAATCTTCAGCCTTCATGCATTATTGCGTTGGCAATTAGATGTAAAGCGACATTACTCTCTTTATTCGCAAGTAACAAAACGAGTATAACTGAAACACCTTCACGACTTTGATCCCTAGGCACGGTAAATATCCCTCCGTATTAATAATAAATATTGGTGAACCTTTCACACAGCACTATCTAGCCCAAAACTAATCAAAGCTTGTTATACAAGGTGTTCCAAAAACCAACACTGTAAACGCGAAAAAAAAACAGCTGTTTCATACAAAAGTTCAATACCTACCTGGCTAAAATGTATGAAACAGCTGTTTTTTTTTTCGCGTTCACAGTGTTGGTTCCTTAGAAAAAGATAATCATATTGATGGGTACTTTAGCCCCCTGAAGTTCATATACACAATTTTCGGAACACCTTGTATAGAGCTCGTCCGGGGAAGTACTACGACCACGCCTTTTTCTGCCGCCAAGCAGCGTTGCTGTGTTTCGGTTTGAAGAGTGTGGTTGCCGGTGTAATTACAGGCACATGAGGTTTAACATCTGTGTGCATCAAGTTGATGGACGCAGGGCAGTGCATAGGGCACGTTCGTATCGTGCGTGACTTATGAGGCAATGCTTTATTACCACTTAACATCTGGTGGGCCATCTGCTTGTTCTATCAGCTAGTTGTATAAAAAATATATCGTAATAATAATAATTTTACGTAACCTACCTATTTAAAATCGGACGAAAATAAAAATGCTATCAGTTCTCTTCTGTCACACTCTAACGAGTATTTTCAACGAATGCGTGTGATTCTCAACAACAAAATCACGTGGAGTTTCTTCTAGTGGATCTACGCTCACTTTCTCACTCACTTTGTCATTTCAAAAACACAGCGAGTGGCGCTAGTGATGGAATGTTTCCGAAAATGCAAAACAAAAAACTCATTGCCGATCCCGCGGTCACTTGGGTGAATGTTGTCGACGGAATAATGCTGCAGATGAGTTCACTGCGTTTGTCGTTTTACTTGTGAGAAATTTTAATTTTTCTACGTGTCGGTTGTGCTAAGTTGAAGTTGGGGAAAGTTTGTTCCGTTCAAATTAAGACGTTTCAGAGAAAGTTGGTAAATTAAATAAGGGTTTGGGGTGAGTCGCGTCGAAATGTGTCTAAAATGTACCTATATACATCTAAAAAGTAAGTTCAAGAAATACTTAGTAATCAGCAGGGGTCGGATTAGGTAGAGTTTTTAAGTACCAAATGACGTCAAATACGCTACTACGAAATCTAAATATGGATATGCCTTTTTTTAATCCCCGTGTCGGAATCGATTCGGGTTCGAAATCAAATGTGATAAAAACTGACTTTTCCGATTGGAAACCTTTCCGAATGTTTTATTTTAAAATAGCCCTGCTGTATGTTTAACGTGTACCGCTACTTAGTTTGTGTTTAACTTAGAAAAAAGAGTTTTAGAAGACAATAATATCAACCTTAACATCAGATGGGCCATCTGCTCGATCCATCACCTAGTTGTATATAAAAAAAAAACCATAAGTTTTAGAAAACAATTTTTATTAGTCCCCAATTCCCGGTTTAAAAGGCATATCCAATGTAAGATCGTGTAGGTAATTTGACGTCAATTGGAACTTAAAAACTCTACTATTCCGACCCCTGGTAATCAGGTTAGATGGCGTTATGTGAATTAAAACTGATATTCTAACATTTTTTTTATATATACAAGGCGTTGCAATACTTGTATTTAAAACTTCAGGGGGTTAAAGTACCCATCAATATGAATAACTTTTTCTAAGAAACGCGAATGCGAGAAAAAAAACAGCTGTTTCATACATTTTAGCCAGGTAGGTATTGAACTTTTTTATGAAACATCTGTTTTTTTTTCACAGTGTTGGTTCCTTAGAAAAAGTTATTCATATTGATGGTTTAACACCCTGAAGTTTTAAATATAAGTATTGGAACACTTTGTATACCTCTAATAAATGCTAAAGTAAAATTTTTGGATGTTTTTGGAGAACCACTGAACCAAAAGGTGTAATTAAAAAATAATATAGTTCATAAATTGGATTAGCATATACTCTACTTAATACTTTTGTATTTTTTTTTTATATACAACAAACTGATGGAACAAGCAGATGGCCCACTTGATGTTAAGTGGTAACCATCACCTATAACAAAGCATTGCCTCACAAGTCATGCACGATAGGAACGTACCCTAAGATGCAATGCTCTGCGTCCATCAACTTGAAGCATACAGATGTCAAGCCTCAAGCATTACACCGGCAACCACACTCTTCAAACCGAAACACAGCAACGCTGGCGGCAGAAAAAGGCGTGGTGGTAGTACTTTCCCGGACGAGCCCTTCACAAAGAGCTCTACTATTAAAATAGGCATATATGTTACTTTTATCCCAAAATTATTGAAATTTGGGTAGAAATATGAAAGAACCGAATATAGTAACGCTTTGCTCGGGCGGCAAATAGTGCTGTTTTAAATGGTGAAGGTTTTTTGTCCCTTTCTCTCACTATGACTTTGTATATGTTCAGGTAAGTATGTTTATGTAAGCAAGGCACTAGCTCTGCTACTTTTAACGGCTTGAACCCATTATGCCACCCTTATGTAAATACTTTTGTGTACATACCTTTACATAATGTCTGTCTCTTTTACGGTAAAAGTTTTCCTTTGCGATGTGAGATACGTTTTAATGTCACTGTTTGACATTGTTTATCATCATTGTCAGTCGGAAGAAGTCCATAGACAAAAACCTCTACAGTACATTTAGGTACAAGGCGCTTTTTCAAAAGAAAAAATCTTTGATGCACGACTGGTTTTGAACCCACGACCTTAGGATCGGAAGGTGGGTAGCCTAACTTGTTTGGTCTTACTAAATTGGCAATATTTTTCATACCGTTTAAATGATCTAGTCATATCTGTTTTAACGTAGTAGGCACGAGATTTTTTATGTTAAATGTATTAATGCAAAGTTGTCAAATGTATGCATGTCACAGTTATGATATTACTCACTCATTACTCACTTGCTTAGTCACGTGAAATATTAATTAAACGACAAAATAAGTAACTAAATAGCGCCTTAACTGTCAATTATAAAACAAAATTATATACCCATACTCAAGGCGAAATAGTACTTCATTCGTCTTAGAAAGTTCTCGAAATCATTAAAGCACTTACGACGGCTCGTAGCTCGTTTACGTCGAGTTTAAGTAACAAAACGAAACATTCTACTACAAAATCAGCTTCCAACTTTTAATTGAGAGGTCTTCCGAATGAGTACGTTGGGCACTTGACCTGAAGAAAACTCAGGGCGAATAAAGTCTTGGTATTCGATTCTCTATAATTGCTCACGTGAACAAATAAACCTTTTTTTATTGCGCACTGCAAAAAAGCGTATTATCGTGTCAGTACGGACATGTATTAACATGACCTTTTTCGAGTAGTAGAGCTCTTTGTGAAGAGCTCGTCCAGGGAAGTACTACCATCACGCCTTTTTCAACCGCCAAGCAGCAACGCTGTGTTTCGGTTTGAAGGGTGTGGTTGCCGGTGTAATAACAGGTACATGAGGCTTAACATCTATATGCCTCAAGTTGATGGACGCGTCATAGTTCACGTTCCTATCGTGCGTGACTTACGTGGCAATGCTTTGTTATAGGTGATGGTTACCACTTAACATCAGGTGGGCCATCTGCTTGTTCCATGAGCTAGTTGTATAAAAAAAACTAAGAAGTTCCTGGTATTCGATTCTTTTTAGTTGCTCACGTGAAAAAAACATATTATTTTTGCGTATTGCAATACAAGCGTATTACTAAGCCAGTCCTTAAAAACATGAATTAACATTGACCTCTTTACTTTACTTTACTTTTTATTGTTTTTTAGGTATATTGTGATCTCACATTAAATCTTTTTTTGCTCTTACAGAAAGTATCTTGTGTCTGCTGAGTGTTTTAAGTCATAGTTTATTTATTTTATGGTAAATTACAACTACAATAGTACAATAACATTTTATTGAAAACATCGTTAAGCAACCTGTTAATATTCTAGCAGCAGTTTATCATAGTAATATTGGGACTTAAGTCTGGCGGCCCCCTTAGACTTCGGTGTAATAATTCCATAATATATTAACTTTCACATACATTCCCAATACCTCAATATAAATATTTTTTTCGTGCCTACTGTTTAATAATAAATAAATAAATAAATATTGGTGGACATTCCACACAGCACTATCTCGCCCCAAACTAAGCCAAAGCTTGTAATATGGGAACCAGATAGCTGATATAATACATATATACTTTTTTTGTAAATACATACTTATTATATACAGGTTGTCCCAGAAATCAACGTCAAGCCAAAAACGGGCGATGGGCCAAGTCATGATAGTTATCAGAAAAATATTAAAAAAAATATTTGTCATGTGCCTTTCGAATTATGAGTATTACAAAAAATACAGAAAAAATGACACCCTGTGATGATCTTTTAAGTCCTGTGACTACAAATATTAACTTTTCGTGAAATTTTTTGCTGTGGTGTAACCATGGATAACCTTTCTGTAAAATACATATCAAAATTAAATCATAAGTGCCTCAGTTTTAAATAAAATGTTAGATGTTTGGCCAACATTTAATTTAAAATAATTACATCACCCAACTTTAACCGACTTTACCGTAAAAAAAATGTACTACACTATTTTGGCAAGTAACTTTAAAAGATGGCGCATTTAGTCAAAATTCCAAAATGGTACGATACTTGCTAGAGTACTCCTTAATTTTGGAAGAAAAATATTTTGTTTGAGCTAAACCGGATTTTATTTAATTAGATAAAATGTTTGTAACCTTTAAATTATGGACTTAAAAATGTCTATGCTGCGTTTTTAAGTCGCTCACAATTTAAAGGTACAAGTACATACCATTTCGACAATGTAATTGAAGCAGATAGAGTTGCCATCTTGTCGAAAGAGTAATATGGGTTATCAAGTAATTTGTTAGTTTTAGGTGCAAGTTTGAAATAAAATTCAGTCATTGGATTTCTTTAGTCATGACCTAACCTAACCTACATCTCCTTAAAAATGACCGTGTAATTTTAAGGACATTTTAAGGAGATGTAGAGCTAGCATTACAGCTGAAGACAAACAGTTTGAAAATTTGCTGTAAATCCTTGATATAATTAAATTAAAATCATGACTGAAGAAATCCAATGACTGAATTTTATTTCAAACTTGCACCTAAAACTAACAAATTACTTGTTAACCCATATTACTCTTTCGACAAGATGGCGCTCTATCTGTTTCACTTACATTGTCGAAATGGTATGTACTTGTACCTGTGAATTGTGAGCGACTTCAAAACACAGCATAGGCATTTTTAAGTCCACAATTTAAAGGTTACATAGATTTTATCTAATCAAATAAAATTGTCATGTAATCCGGTTTAGTTCAAAAAAAATATTTTTCTTCCAAAATTAAGGAGTACTCTAACAAGTATCATACCATTTTGGAATCCTGACTAAATGCGCCATCTTTTAAAGTTATTTGCCAAAATAGTGTAGTACATTTTTTTTACGGTACAGTCGGTTAAAGTTGGGTGATGTAATAATTTTCCATTAAATGTTGGCCAAACATCTAACATTTTATTTAAAACTGAGGCAGTAATGATTTAATTTTGATTTGTATTTTACAGAAGGATTATCCATGGTTACATTACAGAAAAAAAATTCACGAAAAGTTAATATTTGTAGTCACAGGACTTAAAATATCATCACAGGGTGTCAGTTTTTCTGTAATTTTTTGTAATACTCATAATTCGAAAGGTACATGACAAATATTTTTTTTTATATTTTTCTGATAACTGTCATGACTTGGCCCATCGCCCGTTTTCGGCTTGACGTTGATTTCTGGGACACCCTGTATAATAACACCCAGACAGAGAACAAACATCTATGTCCATCACACAAATGTTTGTTCTCGGTGGGGATCGAACCCACGGCCTACGGCGCAGAAGGCAGAGTTACTACCAACTGAGCTGTGAAGGCTGTCAAATTATATAAATTTTAATTCCTTAATATAACTTTGACATACATTCCCAATACCTCAATATAAATATTTTTTACGTGCCTACTGTTTAATAGATACCTACCTAGGTAGGTAAAACCTCTAGAGGTTTTACTGTAACTATACCTGTCTACCAACTATACGCATAATAATTTAAAACCTCGGCCTGCCTCCATGTTGCCATACCCTATGCAGGGTCCATGTGATACCTACTAACACCTAACAACAATGTATGTACCTAAACTAAACCATGTGTAAGCAATAAATGTATTGAGTATTGAGTAAAGTTAGGTATATATCACCACTAAGTTCTCGATTACAGGTACAGGTAAATGCGCAGATAAAATAACGATTGTTCTTTGTATTCTATCAAACCTTTTTCTTTAAGGGAACATGTTCCCCTAGCTGTTGAATACTACGGCTGAAGAAAAAATCAGAGCAAATCAGAGTGAAAAGGGAAATTTATTCGTTTACAGGTCGAGTTCTTTGAAGGTGTGTAGGTACAGTCAGCCACAACAGTAGACTATTCTAGTTGTTAAATACCATGTTTATATGAATTTTGCAAAGAAATAGCAATATAAAGAGTAGTAGAGCTTTTTGTGTTTGGCTCGTCCGGGGAAGTAATACCACCACGCCTTTTCTGCCGCCAAGCAGTGTTGCTGTGTTTCGGTTTGAAAAGTTTGGTTGCCGGTGGTTTACATGCATTGAGGCTTAACATCTTTACGCCTCAAGTTATGGACGCAGGGTAGAGCATCATAGGACACGTTATTAGTCCCCAAGTTATTACTCGAGTGTGATTAGAATCCGATGGCGCAGTTGGTTAGCGCGGCTCCGTGTCAAGGGGAAGGTCGTGGGTTCAAATCTTACTCGGATAATAACTTTTGGGACAATATAAAAATCTTTCTTCAATTATGTTCTTAAGTTAACGTATCTTCGTTGACTGTACTTGTAGGGGTAAGTGTAGGGTGCGAACGTAAATTGATTACCTAATACCAGTTTTCATTAGTGAATTGAGTTACGAGGTAGTACGTTGAATATTGGGTGCAGTAATTGGCGAGCTTAGCGAACCGTTACCGAGTGATTAGTTGATTTCTGATTTTGAGTTATTTATTCATAAAAATAGCTATGAAGAAGGCTATGCTCGGAGTCTGAGTGAAATTATTCGTCTTTTTTATACAACTAGCTGATAGAACAAGCAGATGGCCCACCTGATGTTAAGTGGAAACTATCACCATTACAAAGCATTGCCTCACAAGTCACGCACGATAGAAACGTGCCCCACGATGCACTGCCCTGCTTCTAACAACTTGAGGCATACAAATGTTAAGCCTCATGTGCCTGTAATTACACCGGCAACCATACTTTTCAAACCGAAACACAGCTACGCTGTTTGGCGGCACAAAAAGGCGTGGTGGTACTTCCCCGGACGAGCCCTTCACAAAGAGCTATACTACTTGAAATGAGGTCATTCGAAAAAGCACCAACGTTGTCGACATAGCTTAAAGAGTTAGCAAACTGAAGTGGCAGTGGGCTGGTCTTGTCTGCCGATGAACCGATAACCGCTGGGATAAACGAGTCCTGGAGTGGAGATCACGCTTAGGCAAACGTAGTGTAGGACGCCCTCAGAGTAGATGAAGCGACGACTTGCACAGGGTGGCGCTGAGTGGCTTGCCATGGAAGAGACCTATGTCCAACAGTGGACTGCAATTTATTTATTAAACATCTTGTGTTTTTAGGCAATAGGTTGATGATGATTCATAAATAAAGTCAAAGTATTCAGTATATCTCCTGCTCCTCCTCCTATAAATCCTCCTAAATAATAATGCAATAAGCATTATTATGTAGGAGTATTTGTGAGGAATTGGGACCAATTATTTAAGAAAGTCAAAAGGTATTTATTCAATTGAATCACAAGAATCATTTTAAATTGAAATTAAAATCTGGTCTTTTATGTGAACTTGCCTTTGAATAAAAGAATGTTAAAAAGTAAGATAGCACAAGCTATATTTTGCAAACATTAAAATTGATTATGAATAACTCAATTATCTCCTGAAATTCTCTCTGAATTTCTGGAAAACTTCAAGTTAGTTCCTGAATAAGTCAGAAAGGCTTCGAAGACCTTTTCACATCATGAATTCAATCTACAACGTGCAATCACTTTCGTTCAACCAAATAATACATTTCCATAAGAAAATACCCGAATACAAATTCTGAATTGAGTAGCACCTACCTACATTGATACGAATATTTTCAGTTTTGTATTCCCAAACAAAGGCTCACATCTCGCTGAGTAACGGCATTTTTATGTTGATCGTAAAAGATTTAACCCAGAACGTTTTGAAGGCCTCTCATTATCACATGAAATATTACAGTCTTTATGCGTCAGGAAATAGAGTTCGGAATCGATCGGTCGTTATTTAAAGCGTTTTGTATTAAGCGTGATGCAGATTTCATGGGCTGTATTAAAATTCTGGTTTTACACCCGATTGTGATCCCGAGCTGAGAATAATGCGCCATATCTGAATGGAGATGATATGATAGACCTACTGTCCAATAAAAGTGTTTTATACTGTTTCAAAACCTTCTGTTTTGGTTTTTCTGCATCACACGCTATTTCGGAGAATATTCGGAG
The DNA here is from genome assembly GCA_932294275.1 of Chloroclysta siterata. Lineage (NCBI taxonomy): Eukaryota > Metazoa > Arthropoda > Insecta > Lepidoptera > Geometridae > Chloroclysta > Chloroclysta siterata. The sequence continues at coordinate 10,869,493 of OW028595.1, forward strand.
ATATTTATGCATAGTATTTATAAATAATTTTAGTTTTTTAAACTTTTACCTGAATTTTGAACACAAATTTTCTTGATGAAGTTCTTTCTAGATAAATAGAAGTTGAAGGACTATTTTTATTTTTAATTATTTGTATTTATAAAAACAATATGTATTATAAAATGCTTAATTAATCCAACAGTTTCCACTATTAAGTAAAACATACAATTATACAACTAGTTAAAATATTTGTTATTTCTTTAAATATACTAAAAAACTGGTAAACACTATAAAAGTAATGTAAGCCAAAACCTATTTAGTTTAGTCAGAAACAATGTTACAAGAAATCTTCATCTACTTTTGTTGCTAACTGTACCATGCGAGCAAAACCACGGGCAGAAGCCATATAAGCGAAGCCAGTTAATATTTTACGTTTTTTTTTGTAAATACTTAATTATAAAATACTTTAAAAATATTTAATCATCATCATCTTCCTGCCCTTATCCCACTTCATGTGGGGTCGGCACAACAGGTCTTTTCTCTGCACTTCCCTCTATCATTCGTCATCTCAGTCGTCACTCCTTTCTTACTCATGTCATCCTACACAATCCATCCATCTTTTCTTTGGCCTTCCTCTACTCCTATATCCACCCACATTCATAACTAATACTCTTTTCGTTACATGACATTCTTCCCTTCGCATAACATGCCCATACCACGCTAACCTTTTGCTTCTCATTTTCTCAGTCTGGGGAACGGCAGCAAACTCTAACTTGGATATAATACAACGCTTTCAATCAAAAACGCTACGCATGATCGCAAACGCACCGTGGTACATTACCAACAATCAGCTTCACACTGAGCTTCAGATCCCAACCGTTAGAGAAGAAGTTAAAACCAAGCTCAAATCTTACTCCAAACGCATGGACCGCCATCCGAACGAACTAGCCTGTGACCTAATGAACCCTGCCGTCATAACTTTCACAAGAATAAGGAGAAGAGCTCCCCAAGACTTACTCAAGGACTAAGAGACCATAGTTGGATGTGTCACTGGACGCATACCACTCATGCCTGGCGTCGTGTAACCTCGAAACTCTCGCTCAATGCCCAATGGGCAGATCGCAAGATAAAAAGAAATTAAAAAAAAAAAAAAAAAAATATTTCTCAGTCACTGGCGCCACTTTCAAACTGCCTCTAATAAACTCATTCCTTATCTTATCCATTCTCGTCACTCCACACATCCATCTCAACATCCGCATCTCCGCTGCATTCATTCTTCTTTCATCTTTCATATTAAAAATATTTAATAATAATAAAAATACTTTTTTGTAAATATAAACAAGGTGTTCCAATACTTGTAATTAAAACTTCAGGGGTCTCAAGAACCCATCAATATGAATAACCTTTTCTAAGGAACCAACAATGTAAACGCGAAAAAAAAGCTGTTTCATACAAAAGTCATACAAAGAAAATGTAAGGAACTGCTACAGAAAGTTATTCATATTGTTGGATACTTTAGCCCCCTGAAGTTTTAAGTACAAGTATTGGAACACCTTGTATAATAACACCCTGACAGAGGTACCGAAGGCAGAGCTACCACCAACTGAGTTATGAGGAATGTATTTATCTATCTTCTTTAAATTGAGTTCTATAGTCAAATAAATATACAAAAGCCATTAGTCTAACTGTGGTGTATGCCGGCCTAATAAAAGCCACAACTAAAATTTCTAAGAGGCTTATTTTCCACTTTTTGCAAAGTTTTTAATATCGTCGAGGACTCTGCAAAGTAAATACAACACTCTCCGTTAAGTACCTTTCTTCAAGCTCCTCTTTTTACGATTATTTCGAAAGTGCTCTTGGGAGCATCTTTTGGTGCTGGCGTGGTGTGAGAGGCGTGGTATAAGGTATGTCCGCTTCAAATAACACCGGTTCTATCGTATGTTTTTTTTGTACATTTAGCTGATGGAACAAGCAGATGTTAAGTGGTAACCATCACCTATAACAAAGCATTGCCTCGTAAGTCACGATAGGACCGTGCCCTACGGTGCACTGCCCTTCGTCCATCAACTTGTGGCATACATAACTATGCTAAACCTCATGTGTCTGTAATTATTCCGGCAACCACACTCTTCAAGCTGAACCGAGAAAAACATCATATCAGCATCAGCCTAGTGATGATGATAATCTACCACTATAGTAACCTTTCTCTAGCCTCCACGGTTGACTGGAAGAAACTCATGATAGTGTTAAGTTCGCCTTTGTACATGTCCTCTATTTCTGTATTTTTCCTATGTATTGTATTGTGTTCAATAAATAATTAAGATGGTACCTTACCATCTTAATTCTGTAAGTCTGTATTTGTCCTATGTATTGTATTATAAAGAATTAAGATGGTACCTTACCATACAATACATAGGAAAAATACAGAAATGGAAATATATAAAATACAGAAATAGGTATGGTAAGGTAATTTAGCGACAAAACTTTATCATCCCACAAAACGCCATCACCCGAAACTTGGGCTACATTTAGTCCAAGCTTAAATTATAAATCAGGCGGACATGAACGCACCTGGGACGCCGGACTCTTCCTAATGCTAATGTTTATTTAACATCACTCTCTAGGCCCGAAACCTGTCCTATTGAGGTAGAAATATGGCCCAAACTTTTCGGGTGACGCCGACGAACAAAGATATAAAATAAAATAAGTATTATCAGCCGCCTGAAGCTGAATTTATGTACGCAATGCCTGTTCTTTTTCTTCGTGCCGTGTCACAGTTCTTCCGAAACAGTGTGGTGAAAGGTTTTAAGTAGCGCCTCAAAGAAGCTCCCTTCGAGTACTTGACACCATGTTTTACAACTTAAGATTCAACGACACGCCGGCGAGAGTACTGGCACTGTCCATAATTTTTTTTGAAAAGAAAATGTCATTGGTGCACGACTGTTTTGAATCCACGACATTAGGATCGCAAGGCGGGCTGCTACCACTAGACCAACAGTGCTCTCAATGTCTGTATGCTCAAACTGTGAAGGAATAAAAAATATAATACGAAAAACCTCCAACAAATCTCAGAACACATTTCCTTATCTGATCATATTTATGACTGCTGATATTAAATACCCTTTTGAAAACTATTTCGTCAGATTTGTATCCAACAAAACAGGGAAATCTAAATACTTTTACTTCCGAAACACAATAGCCATACCTGTACAGATAGTGAACAAAACAGCAGACATTTTGAGCCCGTCAAAGGAAGAGCTTTGAACAAGTTTTCAATACGACTCGAGTACTTTCTGTAATAACAGGAATATGAAATGAGAGTTAAGGTGGGGTCTCAAATAGTGTAACGGAGAAAATCAGAAAAGAACCCTCACAGCTCAGTTGGTAGTAGCTCTGCCTTCTGCGCTGTGGGCCGTGAGTTCGATCCCCACCGAGAACAAATATTTGTGTATTGAAATAGATGTTTGTTCTCTGTCTGGGTCTTATATTATAAGTAAGTACATATTTACAAAAAAAAGTTTAAGTATTACGAGTATATCGGCTGTCTGGATCCTATAATTCCAAGCTTTGCTTAAATTGGGGCTGGATAGTGCTGTTTGGAAAGTCCACCAATATTTATTATCCCACCAGTATTTTTTTAATCAATTTAGTTTAAAAAAATTATTAACAAATTATACATACAAAATCAATTGATGCACTTTTAGACACTTCTGATGTTATAACTGGTAATACCACTTATCAATAAGATGAAATTAATAACATCTCAAGTTGACTGGATGCTTTGTATGTCGGTTTGGTAGCATAAAAACAGTTGGAACTTGTTTGGCAGATTATTATTTTTATTGAACATTTAAAAAAAAACACGCATAGCTATGTCTATACGTAAAGCTACGCGCGTAGCATGTCAATACGTAAAGCCCTGCGCGTAGCTATGTCTCTACGAAAAGCTACGTGCATAGAAATTTTTCTACGAATAGCTACGTAAATAGCGAAATCAGCTCCAGTCTGTAGATGCGCCCTTAAAAGTACTACTCGATCGCATCAGTCTCTATTAAGACGTTTCACTGAATTGGAATTTCAGATGCTTTGGCAGAGTGAAAGGTTGACAAGACTTTGAAAGGTTTGAATGAAATAATGATTCAATGTTATAAATAGTCTAGAATCATTTGGGAATGCAGCCAGTCTTTCGCTTGGTTCTTGAACTGAATTAATCGATGCTTGTGTAGACTGTTTAATTTTTATTTTGTAGATTTATTTGTAGATATTTTTAAACCAAATAATAAGTAAATAAATTTTCACCACGTAAAATCTGAATACGCAGATTGACACCTTGAAAATAAAAATTTCAATAAAACTAATTCAATTTAGCCTGTGAAAATGAATATTCTGATAGCTCTTAGCACCCACCTGTAGGGTACGATATAAAATGAATCCTAAAACCACAGACATTTAATAAATGTTTTTGCTTCCATTGAATTAATTTGTACAAAATTCCGAGTAAACACATAAAGATAAAAATGAAATATCTTTTTTTTCACGACTTATGTTACAATAATGTTCTTTAATATAATATAATTATCATACAAACAAGTTTTCTTACCAAAATTTAATTTAAGTGCGTCAACAAGTACGACTTAATTTGTTCCAGACAATACACGTTGGCATTTGAGTGTTAATGAGTTTGGTCGTATTATAAAGTGCACGTGATGGTGCACTTTATTCCCTCGTAATAAAGTCTAATTTCGCTTCAACTTAAGTGTGGCAGTTGGAACATTTAACATAATTTCCTTAAGTGGTTTGCCTTCGATTTGATGAAAGAGGGTTTTGTCATGCAAACTAGAATCGGAGGGATAATGGGCACGATTACGGGGCTGGTTCAGGAAAATACTGACACGTTAGTACTTTACCGGTTAGTATTCTAGAATTTAACCTACCCCCATTGGTAGGCGATCAAAACATTGTGATGATCGCGGGAAGTCGGCGGATGTAGAGGGGTCAGAATCCTTATTTCGGGAAATGTATAGCGGAGGCCTATGCCAAGCCGTAAGTTTGTTTTTCTAGGCTTTGGTCGCGTGGAACTGGCACCTAGAGTTTGGCAAGCTTTAAGATGTTTCAAAGTGATCCTTGTGATTATTCAATAAAATCACAAGGATCACTTTGAAACGTTGAAATACCTTTGTAATACCTTTTGATTTTGACTTTGACTTTATGTCCAGCAGTGAACTTCTTCAGGCTGATTTTGATGGTTTTAATGATTCTAGAATAGAAATGAAATAAAATTTATTGCTTAAAATGTAGTTAAATTACTTACCAAATGTCAGTATAATTAATTGTTTCAACACATATTTTTAGGGTCAGAGAATATTAAAATAATTATAGTAAATTGTTATAAGAATTTCATAGTGATACAAAACAAATTATAATTATCTGTATTGTTTAGAAAAAACACAAATATATTATAAAAAACACCGGTGGTGGTCGTCATCACCAAATATTTATTAATTATTGTACTCCTTAGTATACGCGCTACCTCACTATTTTAGAAAATTCTCAACCAATTTTGTTCTATAATTATTCTGTGTCTGTATGTCTATTTGTGTAATTTAACGCAAACAAAGTCAAGCGGAATTGTTCAATACGCCTAAATAAGTACACTCCAGCTCAATTTTGGCATCATCAGGTCATCAACGCTCCGTGCTGCATCATTAATCTAACTGACAGTCCAATTCCATAAGCAATCAAAATCAACGCACTCTACTCGACTCTATTAAAATCGCTGTCACTCTTGCCTGTCACCACACCAACAGTGGCTTCGACCACAAATACTTGCATGCTTGCTTCTAAGACAACAATTTACATAATTATCTTTATGCATGATAAAAAAAGGGATGAGTAAAAAAGTTGCTCTTGATGCTTTTTGAATTTTCTGAAGACTAATATTATACTTTTTATGAAACCTTTTTCTTAATTCTAAACCTTGGTAAGGTAAAGCGGGTCGGGGGGAGTATCCATCCTTTTTTAATCCTATTTATCACTCAATGCAACCTTTTACACGACTTTTTCAATACAGCTACGGGCGAGAATTGTCTTCAAACATTGTAAGTAAAAATCTCATGGTAGACTCCGTGGATGCAAAAACCAGTTTTTTATTTAATCTAATGTTTCGTATTTATCATGTTAATTCTTTGTAAAGAAACTAACAGCAAATTTTGTACAGTCGACCATTCGCGACATGCTGCCAGCTCATCGCTGCGTTTACCAAACTCTTTTTTTTTACACAGTACTTTTTCGGCTGTGGTTGACGAAGCATACGCATAGATATGGTCGAACCCTAACTCGTTTGAAGCACCCATTTGTCCGTCACAGTGACCGTTTCGAGTGGTATGTCGAGTGTGTCCCGTTCATTTGTTCTGTTTACTTCACTCCGTCGACTGATGAGACCAACAGAGTACTCGAGCTTAGGGCATTTTTACATGTACCGGGCTACCATCTACAAAATAATGACAAATGTTAAATACTACAACACAAAATTATTTATTTATGCCACAGATCAAAATATATACCTACATCAAAAATGAAATTATTTTAGAAGAAAAGAAAAGAATTCCTTTGTTTTGTTGAACACTTATATTTCTCTATGTGGTTTTTTTTTTATATGTTGTGCTACACCCTGTACTGTGTTTGTGTGCCAAAAACTTTTTCTATTCGAATGTCTCGATAATCAATCTAACTTAATCTTTATCCGCACCACGATATTCTCGATAAGTAAAATAGTAAATAAGGAGCGAAGCTACTGTTGAGGTCTTCAAGGCTAAAATCCATAGTTATCTCTTTGGTAATTTAGCACCTTTCTACTTTTTTTACTTTCCTGTACACTACACACATACACATACGACACATCTTATGTCCACAACACACAAAGGTTATCTGGAAGATAATACTTTATAGCATTAAGTTCACTTTGTACTGTTATTTTAATGTGCAATATAGTATTTTCAATCAATCAATCAATAAGTTTAATTACTAACACGAAAATTGGATTGGAACTAAAATAATAGCAGACGTTCTAGAGAAGGGCCAGGTCAAGAGTACCTTAAACCGACGAGAATGTATGAAGAATGTTATGAGAGTGAATGAAGCGAAAGAGGTATGTAAGGACCGTAGCAAGTGGAAATCCGTGATCTCTGCCTACCCCTATGGGAAACAGGCGTGATTTTATGTATGTATGTATGTACTTTTTTATACGACTCGCTGATGGAACAATCAGACGACAACCAAGAGGAGTTTAGACGACATCCGTGTGCTTGAGTAAAGGCAGTTACAAAATAACTTGAGATAAGTTTACTGTGCATCGTTGAGCTCTGAATTTTCGTACTTTGTTTAGTTCTAAGTATCTACAGGGTTAAGTTATGATGACAGTGTCAGTTTAATGAAAAAATATAATACCGCGAATATATTTTTTATACACCTTGGTTTTGGAACAAGCACATGGCTTATATGATGTTAAGTGGTAACCAACACAGCATTGCCTCGCAAGTAACGCACGATATGAACGTGCCCTGAGAACCACTGCCCTGCATCTGTCCATCAACTTAGTAGAGCTCTTTGTGAAGGGCTCGTCCGGGGAAGTACTACCACCACGTCTTTTTCTGCCGCCAAGCAGCGTTACTGTGTTTCGGTTTGAATAGTGTAGTTGCCGGTGTAATTACAGGCACATGAGGCTTAACATCTGTATGCCTCAAGTCGATGGACGAAGGGCAGTGCATCGTGACACGTTCCTATCGTGCGTGACTTACGAGGTATTGATTTGTTATAGGTGATGGTTACCACTTAACATCAGGTGGGCCATCTGCTTTTTGCATCAGCTAGTAGTATAAAAAAAGGAAGTACTACAACTATGCTATCAAGTTTATTACTGTTATAGTTTATATACTATTTCTGCCATCAAGCAGCGTTGCCTCCTTTTAAAATACATTAGCGGTAGTCTTCGCCTTAATAGTTCAGCTACAGCTACACTGTAGTTTCTTCTTGTCACTGTTTCTTTCGAAACAGTGTGGTGAAAGGACTTTAGGTGCGCCTCAACTTATTGCTTTGCTCAACTTAGTGCGCTTAAACTTTTAAGGTTCCACGACATGTCGGTTTCCTTACGATGTTTTCCTTCACCGTTTGAGAGTACTGGCATTGTGCACATAAATTTTTGAACTTAAAAACTCATTGGTGCACGACCGGTTTCGAACCCACGACCTTAGGATCGGAAAGCGGGGCCGCTACCACTAGACCACCAGTGCTCTCAACGAATAACACTACACTGTAGTGCGATTCGTCGTAGCACTGACTGCGTCGTACCAAAAAAAGTAGAAAATTGAGATTTTATATAAATATTGAAATTTTCGTTAAAAGTTTATCAATTGTCAACACATTAATGCCAACTTTAACAAAAAAAGAAATGAACATCCTGATGCAGGTGACTGAACCTGCTGACTCCCGTTTTTCTGTGTAACCAAAACAATGTACCTATGCTATATTTTTAGGTTTCCGTACCCAAATGGTAAAACGGGACCCTATTACTAAGACTCCGCTGTCTGTCCGTCTGTCACCAGGCTGTATGTCATGAACCGTGATAGTTGGACAGTTAAAATTTTCACATATAATTTATTTATGTTGCCGCTATAACAACAAATACTAAAAAACAGAATAAAATATATATTTAAGGGTGCTCCCATACAACAAAGGTATTTTTTTGCCGTTTTTATAGATAATGGTACGGAACCCTTCGTGCGCGAGTCCGACTCGCACCTGGCCGGTTTTATTTCTTTCTTTCTACTTACATTTTGTTTTTTATTTCACTCGGCTTAAAACTGTCACATATTTCACCTGAAATTTCCACCATTTTTCATATTGCCTTGCGAATGCCACATGGTATTTATGAAAACAATTTTTGCCACAAAATATTTAATCTTTAGCTCAATATGTTCTTCTTCTCCGGACTCATTTCTTTTTACAGCGAAAGTAAGTAGCTTAACCTAAGTTTTCTATGATTTGACGAGCGGAACGGTGGCTGTTAAAAAGCGGAGTCACGGCAGACATTTTTAATAATCATTTGAAAGTCCTTCTTGAGCCATTGAACTAGCATATTTTTTTTGTAACGAACTTAACATTTGCATTATTATTATTTTTTAAATCAAATAAATCCCTTTTGCAATCCCTCCTCTTTAATGGTTTAAGATATTTATTTCTCATAAAATTTACAAAAAATTGCTTACTGAGAAACATAATTATTCAATATGTACATTTTGTTTGGAGCAGTGAGCACTTAAATATTAACCTAAATTAAAACAATAAAATCATGTCTTTAATTTTGATTCTTTCCTTACTTAATAGTTATGTTCTCATACTTGAAAATGGCTCATTTTGCTAAAAAAGTAAAATCCGATTTCGCTCACTCGCTTGACTAAACTTTTCAACTCAGCGGTTCTAAGTACACATGGATATAGATCAAGCTACAAAAAGCCAAACAAAAATGACGCTTACTACAAGAACATAAAAGCGAGCAGTGTTTAGATAGCCTGTCGTATACTTTCTCTTACTGCTGCATACATTGTTTTAGTCAAACCTGACACGTGACCGCCGTATTTATTATCCTCGTAAAATAATAAAAAAACAGAAAGTTTCCTTTAGAAATAAAGTAATCTTAGTCTTGGGCGAGTCAAAAAAAAGGGTTCCGTACCATTATCTATAAAAACGGCAAAAAAATTACGTTAGCTGTATGGGAGCACCCTTAAATATATATTTTATTCTGTTTTTTAGTATTTGTTGTTATAGCGGCAACAGAAATATATTATATGTGAAAATTTCAACTGTCTAACTATCACGGTCCATGAGATACAGCCTGGTGACAGACGGACAGATAGACAGGCAGACGGACGGACAGCGGAGTCTAAGTAATTGGGTCCCGTTTTACCTTTTGGGTACGGAACCCTCAAAAGACATCACGCGCCAGCCGGCGCGGTGCTTGGGTTCCTGTAAAAGAATCATTCATTCATGTTTACATTTCGAAAAACAACTTTGTGCGCGTAAAAAAAAATACTACGTTAAAATTAAAGAAAAATGTTACGATGCTTTGATATGTAGGGATGTTGTAGTAGATACTAGTAAAAATATTTGAATCGTATTTCCAATAAACTAATTCCATAAATAAAATAAAACCATTAAATTATCCTATTTTGACATTACTGCACGGCCCTGACGGAAGACCAGCGTTAAGTGCTGGCCAACTAACTTTATGCTGAGTCAGGAGCCCTTTTGCAACTCTTGCCTTCTTATTTTTTTAAGTATAATCGATAAGTATGTTTTATAATTTCTTTAGCTAAGTATTTACAAATAAATATGTTTTCTTTCTTTCTTTCTTTCTATTTTACCTACTTGTTTTTTTTTACTACGATGTTTGTGAAATCGCGCCCACGAATCACGCACTGACCCAATTATAATAAAACTTAATACAAATATACTTCGTTACAAAAATTAGCATAAGCCACTAGTTATACCGAAAAGTTACTGAAAACGGGGTAGAAAACACGAACGAACCGAATAAAAAGAAACACCTGAATTATCAATCAATACGGCTCAATATGGCATTTATTTACAAACATATACCCCGTTTACATTTAGACATTCGCGCTGCCATTCGCGTGGATGGAAATGTTGCCGTCCATATGTCTGCGGCAGTGTCGCCGGCAATGTGTGTTCACGCAACACGGGCAACGCGAGTGGACATGGAAGTGGCCTGTTTACATTCTCGCATTGCCCAAGTCCCTGCCCATGTCTCTGCTCATTTCCACGGACATGAGCCGAGTGTAAACTGTGTAAAAGTGGTTTGTTCTCTGTCTGGGTGTTTAATAATATTATAAGTGTGTATTTACAAAAAAAAGCATATAAGTATTATAACAGCTATCTGGTTCCCATAGTACAAGCTTTGGCTTAGTTTGGGGCGAGATAGTGTTGTGTGTAGTGTCCACCAATATTATTTATTAAAAAATAATACGTCAGTATTCCTACGGCCTAAGTTTTTTGTAAACTTATACTAACCTTGCTACGCAACACAATAAAACACAGTGCGTTCGTCCCTACTGGTCGTAAAAGCAACACCTTTTGTAAGAGGGCCCTTAACCCAACCTTTGGCCCTAGTTTAGGTTTTTTTAAGACCCTTCAAAAGAAATTGAGTTATTTGTAGAACACAGACTAGTTTATTTCTTAGTTTTTTGCTTTAATTTACAAAGAAAATTACAACGTATTCACAGATAAGACTAATGAGGCTTGTCATCTGTATGCCTCAAGTTGATGGACGCAGGGCAGTGCATCGTAGGGCACTTTCCTATTGTGCGTGACTTACGAGGCAATGCTTTGTTATAGGTGATGGTTACCACTTAACATCCGGTGGGACATCCGCTTGTTCCATCAGCTAGTTGTATAAAAAAAATCCTTTGAGGCACGGTAGATATTATCTCGAATTAATGTCAAATACAAAATACTATTAAGTATAACGCGTTGTATTTGTTATTATTTTCTAATAAAACATGCGTTCTTAAAATAAAGGAAAAAGTGACAGCAAAATGACCATCGAACTTTTATTTTATGGTTTTGGGGTAAGCCTACACATGACATGGCTTAATTATTAGCTATGGCGTGTTTAAAATTACAAAACGATTTTCAAAATGCATGTTTCTTGAATGATGAAAATGCAACAGTACTAATACTTATAAGAAACTTTATGTATTTTAAGTAGGCCTTTTTGCTCTACTTATAAGGCACTCCTTTCCTTTGCGACTTCATACGCTTTTTATTTTAACATTTTCTTGATATTTCTTACAACCTTAGCTACCAAATCTTAGCCCCTCAAAACTTGAACTAGGAGATAGGATAGAATTATACAAATAACTTTTAACTTTACCTTTTTTTTTTCAACTAGCTGATGGAACAAGGGCATGGCTCACTTGATGCTAAGTGGTATCCATCACCTATAACAAAGCATTGCCTCGTAAGTCACGCACAATAGGAACGTGCCTTACGATGCACTGCTCTACTTCCATTAACTTGGAGCATACAGATGTTAAGCCTCATGTGCCTGTAATTACACCGGCAACCCCACTCTTCAAACCGAAACACAGCAACGCTGCTTGGCTGCAAAAAAAGACGTCGTGGTAGTACTTCCCCGGACGAGCCCTTCACATAGAGCTCTCCTTCTTTTAAAACTCACCTACTTTTAATATTGCCAACATTTGAACCTTACTTTCAAACTTCCTTTAATATACTTATTTATCCATCTCAACATTCGCATGAATTAAAATTAGTTATAATGGTCAGTTCTAAAAAGCCATAGCTAAAAGAAGCGATAAATAGCACAAAGACCAGTGACCTTTTATTTTATGGTCCTAGAATAAGCCATAACCTCCTTCCACACAGCCTTTTCGCTTCGTTTTCATTTCATTTTGATTATCCTACCCGAAAAAGGTTCTTCGGTCAATTGTGAAAAAGCCCAGTGGATTATACAAACGCCGAACAGCCACAAACATAGCCCTGCATCTAACCTAGGATTGTTTATTAGGAACATGGTTGTTTTGCCATATTTGGAATATTTTTAAGAGTAGTAGAGCTCTTTGTGAAGGGCTCGTCCGGGGAAGTAGTACCTCCACGCCTTTTTCTGCCGCCAAGCAGCGTTGCTGTGTTTCAGTTTGAAGAGTGTGGTTGCCGGTGTAATTACAGGCACACGAGGCCTTACATCTGTATGCCTCAATTTGATGGACGCAGGGCAGTGCATCGTAGGGCACGTTCCTATCGTGCGTGACTTACGATACAATGCTTTGTTATAGGTGATGGTTACCACTTAACATCAGGTGGGCCATCTGCTAGTTCCATCAGCTAGTAGTATAAAAAAAAGCGTCCATCCCTTCAACAACGACACATAAAATTTGAGTAAAATTTACTAAAATACCAAATAGCTTATCACCTATTTACTTCTTAAACTCACAAATATACCTAAATATAGTATAAACAGAAAATAATAATAAGAAAATGAAAATTAAACTATTTTACCCAACAAAATGAAATAAAAAAACAATTCACTATCCAACTTCTATCATATTCTTTCCCATTGCAACATTCATGTCTCAGTCAGAACTTCTCATAAACATTGTTTTCTGTCGTCAGAAACCTTATCGCCACAATCTCTTTGACGCATTCAATGTTTCCGCAAATACTCCGCAAAGTTATGTAGAACGCGGTCCAACCCCCGTTCAGGCTTGACCCGTATTTTCCCAGCTGTCTCCATTTAAATAAAAGAAACTCTAAGAACTGGCGCACACCGGTAGACGGTGCGGCAGGGTATTTTCAATTTACAGAAACTGCTACAGGGTTTTAATCCCCAGGCACGGTAGATATTCCATCAAGTCTCTCAGTACTAACTCAAGATTATTTGAGAATGTCTAAGGTATAGTCACAGGTACGTCTAATTAAGGTGAATACAAGAGCTAATGTGACTCTCGCTCGCACGTCTCGACTTTCGACGTTTTGAAAGATAATATATCCCAAAACGCATTTTCAAAAATTCGCAATCAACCATTTTGTGTGCAATCACGTTGCACACAGTTTAATAAATACATGTTTTCCTTCTCAAAAGTTTGTTTTACTAGTTTTCGTACATAAGCAAACTTTTAAGTAGGAAAACTTGTATCGATCAAAATGATATACCTTCAGACTTTGACTTTGACATTTAAAGGAATGCCGCGGTATCCCAACGCACGCTTGCGTTGACTTAGCAGTTTTCACTAATCATTGGGCATCTGATAATTTAATCTCGTTGATCTACCCCACCGTCAGTGTGCGTTGGCCTTTACAGTAGAATTATTAGGTATTCTGTGCTCCTACGAAGGCTGTTGACTTTGCAATCCCCTTCTTTCTAGATCGACTGACAACGTGAAATGAACTCTACTGTCTTGGGTTTGCATTTATTTTAGATCAAAATAAATAACCACAGCAAAATGTTGGCATTTATCACAGTTTGGATGTTGCTCTGACTACCACTACACAGACGTAAGGTCCGTTTTTTTTCTTAGTTCTTAGTACTACTATAACTATAAATATAAAATAAATAAATAAATATTGGTGGTGGAAATAAATATTGCTGTGTTTTGGTTTAAAGGGTGTGAGTGATGCACATGGGGATTAACATATTTTATGCCTCAACTCGACCGACGCATTGTAGGGCACGTTCTTATCGTGCGTGAATTTGAGGCAATGCTTTGTTAGCAGTGATGGTTACCACTTAACAACAAGTGGGCCATATGCTTTTTCTATTAGCAAAAAGATTTTTTTTGTTTAGTTCACTGAATTTCAGGACGAGCATATCACAGACTGATACAGTGACGTCAGACTTGTGGAAAATAGTCCTGTTATTTCTCCGTTGCTTCGTCGCTACTATAAACATTCGGTAGGTTCTAAGGAATGTTGAGCGCTTTTATTTTTTCTAGCATCGACTGAGTTTCCTTACTTCCTCAGTATTTCTTGAAATCTCTCATCTGGAAGATTTAATTCAAATTTCTATTCAGAAAAATTGCTTCTGTTAACGCTGTACCGATTGAATGCTTCGAAATAACTCTTCGAATAGAGTTTATGATAAAAATATAAATTGGTTAACGACTGTTATACTGTATTCAAACTACTTTCAGATCTACGGAATTGAAATACAATTAAAAGTAAAAGACATGTCAATCTAATAACTAGAGTCACATTTATCTAGAGTAGTAGTAAAGTTATTAGTATGAAAAATTATTATAAATTTTCATAAGAATTTTTAAGATTATAGAATGGAATGAATTGTGGAAATGGATTACCATTCCCGCAAACTTTTCCGATTTGACGAATTTCGATACCATAAAAATATAATGATATTCTAAGAACAGTCGGACAGAAGTGGACCGGAATAATTATTTTGTTATATGTCAGACCTGTAGATGGAACCACGGTCGCTTAAGTACTATGTTAGTACAGTAATCCCTCAGTTAATCGTCGTGATTAGAATCCGATGGCGCAGTTGGTTAGTGCGGCCCCGTATCAAGGTCGTGGGTTCATTTTTTTATACAACTAGCTGGTGGAAAAAGCAAATGGCAAATCCCATAATAACTTTTGGGACTATATTAAATAACTTTGTATTTTTAAGCTGTCTGAAATAAATTTTATTTTGAAATATAATTTAAGTCTTATTTCATTTGTCCACAGGTAACCTGAACAATGACAGGGCGAGGGTGGCAAATCTGCGGCGTCATGTAACACTACAACATGAGGCCAAGCAACTTCGTCGTGTACATCACTAGCCTGCTGTGGCTCAATTTAACTGACGCGAAAATTGGTGAGTTTTTTTTATACAACTAGCTGCTGGCGATGAACAAAGCATTGCCTCGCAAGTCCTGCACTATAAGATCGTGCCCCACGATGCACTGCCCTACGTCCATCAACTTGAGGCATACAGATGTTAAGCCTCTTGTGCCTGTAATTACACCGGCGGCAGAAAAAGGCGTGGTGGTAATACTTCTCCGGTACTTCTACGAGCCCTTCACAAAGAGCTCTAAGTTTTGCTTAGTTTGGGCCTAGCTGTGTGGAATGTCCACCAAGTTTTATTATTTATTAATACCATGTTCCAAACTATCTAAGTTATGCTATTATGCCGCCTAAGATAATATCAGGATGATCAAAAGAACCAACGCGACTAAACAATAAAGTTCAAAATAGATTGGCTAGTGAGACTGGGTGTTTGTTTGGGTCTTAATTTCATAAAATCTACTACTCAAATATTTACCTGAAGTTGAACAATGCGAAATGGGAAACAATGCTAGAATTTTCCACGGCCTGAGGCTAATTTCTCAAAATAAACAAGTTACGCGACAGCATTGTAAGTTTTTGTTTTGTAAAATAAACTAGCATTTAGCTCAACCACGAGTATGTTTCCTTTATCAGACTTGAAAAAATACTTTTAAATTTGGTTGTTATTTAATGTACATTTATACTTTAAGACACTGACAACCACTAGGATGTTTCTCGCTCGTACATTTAAACATTTAATAGATATAGAATCGCTGAATATCCTCAAACAACAAATTTTTGCAAAAAGAACTTACAAAGGTTCAGTATAAATTCCATTTGGCTCGAAAAAGTACTTACACTAAAAAAATACTTTACGAACGGAAACTACTAAAAAAGTCCTTAGTTAAGGTTGGATTTAGAGATTTACTTTTAGCCAACAACGAGCCCTTTAAGATTGAACTCATGTTCTTCTAAGAACCCATAATTCACTTAGATATTTGCTTACAAAAGTATAAAGTATTTTTTTCTTATTTTATGTAACTTTAAGTATGGTCAGTATAACTTATGTAAGAAATACATAAATTGGGGTATCCGTTTTAAGATTTCAAAAGTTCCAAATGACTCGATAGATGGCGCTGGACAAACTAATAAATCTACACTAATATTATAAATAATAATAATAATAATAAATTTATTCAGAAACTTATAAGGAGGAAACATTTGTATTTTTGTATTTTTGTATGTAACGAATAGGCTCAAAAACTACTGGTCCGATTTCAAAAATTCTTTCACCATTAGAATGCTACATTATCCCTGAGTATCATAAGCTATAATATATTATCAAAAAAATCAGGGATCTTTACTAAAACTCCAATAATGTAACCCAAGGTGGAAGACAAAAACCTTACAACGCGTGCGCTGCGAAAACTATTGATGATAGAACAAAACAATGTACTACGATTTTGTAGAAAACGTCATCACCTACAAAAAATGTCGCAACAGCATATGTCTAACTATTATAGTTATGTCACAATAAGTGTTCTTTTATTATAAAAAATAAATTGAAATGCCGCCGCTAGAAAAGGGTGTTTATTTGTACCTTGGTATTAATCCTTATCCAAATAAATCATTTCATAATTAAGACGGTTTCAATACCTATAGATTCCTACTTAAATTTTTCAAATTGGACATTCCATTCAAAAGATATGACGAAATTAAAAATG
This sequence comes from Chloroclysta siterata, assembly GCA_932294275.1. Taxonomy (NCBI): domain Eukaryota; kingdom Metazoa; phylum Arthropoda; class Insecta; order Lepidoptera; family Geometridae; genus Chloroclysta; species Chloroclysta siterata. The sequence continues at coordinate 10,886,547 of OW028595.1, forward strand.
TTAACGGGTGCACGGGTCACGCTCGGGGTGCGATTTCACTCACTCAAGGAGAAGGAGACGTGCAAATGTATGAAATTAGTAGACGCGAGGCTCGAACCCACGGTCTAAGTTTATCCTAAAATGTTCAAAAAATTTATGATCACCCATGCGAAGCTGGGATAGGCCGCTAGTAATTAATATATTGGCTTCGTGAGATTCGTCGTGTGCTTGGTAATTTCTTAGTTTTCGATGTTACATTTCGTAAGTAAGGTTTTTGTTTTTTTACTCATACTTTTTTTCTATGACATACCCCAATATTACAAAAGTACTTGCTACTTTTATCAGCGCCATCTATCGATCCATTTGGAACTATTATAAAATATTGAAATAGATACCCCTCATTGATATTTTTTTTCTTACAACTTTGTACACATAAGCCTATACGTTGACACAAACGTCATATCGTAACAAAAAAGTTAACACGTCGACCGACAGCCCCATAATTTATTTCCAACTCAATGCTTTCTGTACTGGCCAGACCCCTCCGGGTACTGTTAACGTTAACCTGTTTCGTTTTATTTCAGGGTACTTTTGGCACATCACAGATCTTCATTATGACCCCTTCCACAACTCCCCGGAGTTTCATAAAGGTAAAGTTATCTAGGCAGATTGTTAATTATGTTATTTGCGTGCCTTTGTTTGTTATTAAAGAGCGGAGTCACGCAATATTGGGTATGCCTGACCCTCTTTTATTTATGAAAATCGGTTATGTACACTAGGGGTTAGCGCCAGTTTCGACGCAGTTGGTATTTTGGAAAATATTCGATTAAAGCTATAATAAAGATTTGTAAATGTAACGAATGTTATTCATCGGGTGGAATTTGAATCCACGAACCTCCCCTTGATGCTCAAACCACCTTTAAAAATCTTAAAATCGATTATTTAATTTAAATTTCTAAACTTTGTGTTTACTATAAAGATAAATTTAACTGCCATCCGAAGGCGGGCGCTATGAACCGGGACACAGATTTTCTAGTCCGATTCGTAGTGAATCTCATTATAAAAATAAAAATGTAAAATTTACACACTTCAAAATACTGACAGTTAGTTATAATTACCGCCTTAGTTATAACTTTTGCCGCAGTTAACGTTTCATTGTTTTTATTGTAAAGCTCATGTTTGTGTTCTAATAACAATATTTGATATTTGATTTGACCATAAAGATAATCTCATTCATTCATTCATTCAATAAATAAAGACAACTTTGCATGCGGAACAAATTATCATTAAGAGTTGATTTTATAGAATAGCGAATTTAATTTCAATCATCGAATGAAAACATCGTAAGTAAACTACTTAAGAAATCCTGTTACTTATAGAGTATCAACTACTTCGAAATATGGGTATGTGCCATATGTAATATATGGACGTACCTACATTGAACTACCCACATCATTACATCTTCAAATAATCTGAGAGATCTTAACAGATTTTTACCGCGAATGGCGATAAAAGTCGTAAGACTGTTTCTGTTTAAAATTTAATGCCAAAATAAATGTTGACCCGTGAAATTATAAAGATTTACAGTCAGCTTTCGTTTCAGGAAAGTAAATTAATTATTTACGACTGACTCGCTGGCATTTCAAAAACGCTGGTACTGACGTCGAATACCTCCAATTCTAAATTGATACCGACGGTTTAATTTTATATTAAATTTTCTGTTCCGTTCATATTTTATTTTCGAAACGAAAAATGAGATATTCCCGTCTCATTTTCGTTTTCGCTAACTGGATCAGAGACCACCGTGTCGTGTCAGCTTGGTATTTTTATAAATAACGGGGAAAATGTTGTTTGCATTTTGATATCCTTGGCCTTGTAATATTTATGCAAATAATTCCTAAGGCTTATGTAGCATTACATTTACATTTAAGTTTAGGTCAATCAATAAACGGAAAGATCTTGGAGATATTGCTGTCAGAGATAAGATCGCCTTAGTGAATTTAAAATCCAATCATTTCTCCAAAAGATACTTGTAGGCTTGTTACAACGTGGTACAATTTTAGTTTTAACAATATTCTTACCTTGTTTAATTTAATTTTTTCAATGAACTTCCGCCAAAGTTACACCTTTATCAATCAAATACCCCAATAAATAAACAATAGTGTAACAGAAACAACCTGACGACTTTGATCCCCGGGAATGGTTGATATATGTATAATGGAAAATTCTGGATGTCTAAAGGTAGAGAGGTACGGCCATTATTACATTTGACACATACCCACATTTTGCTTTCGTTGGTATTCCATACGTAGAATAGAATACAAACTGATTTCCTCAAAATGTTTTCCTTTACCGATTTAGAGCATTACACACATATTGAGAAGAGAGAATATTGAGAAGAAAAACAATTACTGAATAAAGTATCCATCTCTTGTGTATCCAAGCTTGTATCACTATCAAGCTGTAGCAAAGTGATCATTGTGCTGCAATAAAAAAAATCCTTTTGACTTTAACTTTGATCAGGCTGTAAGCACAACCGCGGTAACAACGAGCACAGCCATCGAAACGAGCACACCCACCGCAACGGCAGACATCGGGACCACACGTGTGACACGTCCTGGCCACTGATCCAGAGTGCAGCTGCCTTCATGGCCGAACGGCATCCGGACACACTGGAGTTTGTGCTGTGGACCGGGTGAGTTCAATTTTACAAAACACGAGCTGGTGTCGATAACCACGGCAGAGCTGAAACAAGACAAAAGAACAGAACATAGTCCAAATTAGAAAAACTGATTAGTTAAGTCTGTGGATAGAAAGGTTATTGACCTTATTTATTTATTTGGTTATTGAAGGTTATTCTGGGGTATTTGCAAGGGGGCTTATATCCAGTCGTTGACTTCTTCAGAATGCTGGTAATGTTGAGCAGAATGTATTTTCTATTTTTCTATGAGGTGTTTTTTTGCCATAGTAAATATGATTCTGTTTTCCACTTGATGTGATAACAAAGCTATTTTTTTCAAACAGCGACATCCTCTCGTCATCAATGGAGCACCTGCCTGAGGAGTTCAAGCTGGAAGCGGTGCGGAACGTCACCGACGTCCTCAGCCGAACTTTCAGCAGCCAATTCGTGTTTCCAGCGCTTGGGCACAACGACCCACCGCCGTCACGAAAGCTGGTAGATATGTGGATGCAGTGGCTACCGACTGAAGCACTTCAGACGTTTGAAACTGGTAAGTTTTATTTAATAGTCCTGATTCTTCGAGTCGATGCCTCTATTCTAATCTGCCTACTTCTGGTTAAGTTTGTAGACAGATCTTCCTTTTCTTTTCACGCAAAATCAACCACCTTCGGATACAGGAGTCCAATACAAGAACAAGAACCCTTGTGAATCAGAATCTCAGAATCTGTATGCTTCTATGACTACATGACGTATCCATCCATCCCATTTTGGTATATTACAGGCACAAAGTTTTTCCGGGCAACCATACTTTGCGCCAACTATCGAGGGACGACAAAATACAAACGAAAGAACAATTTTAGCGGAACTCCGAATTTCTCCATTCTCAGGTGGATACTACACCATAGAACAGTCACACAGCAAGCTACGCATAATAGTGCTGAATAGCGTGTTGTGGGCCGGCGGGGCAGCTCGGACCGACGGCCCTCATCGTGGCCGGGCGCAGTGGGAGTGGCTGGAACAAGTCCTCAGCAAAGCTAGAAGGAAAAGTGAAATGGTAAGTCTCTGAACGGAAATCCGTTGATAATAGTGTGGACATGGTTTATTTATACTACCTTTCAATGGAATAAGCAGATGGCCCACCTGAAGTTAAGTGGTAACCATCACCTATAAACTTCAGGCATGCAGATGTTAAGCCTCATGTACCAGTAATTTCACCGACAACCAAAGTCTCCGAACCGAAACACAGCAACGCTACTTGGCGGCAGAAAAAGGCAAAGTACTACCGACTTTCCCGGACAAGCCCTTCACAAAGAGATCTTTCTGGTTCAGGCACACGTTGCATACAATTCGCAACACTAACGACGATAATGAACCAAAGTTGCCGACATTATTTCAAGAATAGCAAGTTGAAGGAATGGGATTATTGGTTCTCGAAAGGCGAACACGACAGAGAAAATGAAGCGTAGGATGCCTCCCTATTTTCAAGAAGTTTTGGTTAAATCTGTCTTATCAGTCTAGTAGGTTGATGTCTAATTAATATATTTTAATTATAATATGTATTTATTTATGTACATTGTATAGTTTTTGTAGGTATGTTTATTATAATATTCGGGTAAGTAATTATTACGTATGCGTTATACTAATCGCTTTTTTTACACCAAAATCAATCGATCTTTTCAAATCCAATCCTTGTCAAGGTTGTCTATAAGAGATCGCTTTTAGCGATAAAACAGCCGATTGTATTCCACTTTGATGGTTTTTTATTATAGTGTTTTCTGAAACTGAAACAGCTTCACGACTTTAATCCCCAGGCACGGTAGATATCCCCTCAGATCTCATAGTACCAAGTACTAACTCCAGACTATTTTGAGGATGTCTAAGGGGGGTAAGGGGTCAGAGGTACATACGTCCAAACATTGCACATACCCATATTTTGTGTTTTTTATCTAACGATATTGTGAATGTCGATATTGTGTGAAGATTGTTCTTCTTGAAAGTGTATGGAAACCTTTCAGTGGTCTTCTTCAGACTGAATCTTCTGATACTACGATTTGATTATATACTTATCTAAATTTTATTTGTATTGAATTTTATTGAAATTGGTTCAGTTGCTACGGCATCAAAGATGGAGCCCATTCGATTTAGATTAGACAAATATCCTTATTTATAGTATTTTGAAGATTATGTAATTTTTCCGAAGGTCTACATAGTAGCCCACGCTGGGCCGGGAGTGGAAGAACGCCACAACGCCGGTAGCGCGTCAGCAGCCGGCGGGGGAGAGCTGACTCCGTCTGCCAACGCCAGGCTTCTCCACGTGATCAGAGCGTTCAGTGACGTCATCGCCGGCCAGTTCTACGGCCACAGACATGCTGATACATTCAGACTTATCTACAGTGAAGGTTACTATTACCTTCTCAACAGACTTCTTGTATGTTTTCTATGCTATGTTGTCTTCATATATTTACCCTTGCATAATAAAACATCCAGCTGTCACAGACATGAAAAAAAGGGTGACTCCTCATGAGTATATTACCTCCAATTGGACAAAATCATGACATTTGTATAAAACTTAAAACACTTATCTAATAGCACCGGCCGCCAGCCGCGGCCATTTTAAGCCCATACAACGCGTAACGTAATACCCCTATAACCCTGGCAGGGTATAAAACAGGATATTCAACAAGTCATGGCACACAACTTTTGATATAAGACTTTTGAAATTTCGAAGTTTTTCATTCATGAGATGCCTCTTAAACTTTCCGCCAAAATGAAACTAACACAACATGACGCAGCCCTATTTATAGCTGTTTTTTTACCTTTAATTGTGAGCTGTAGATAAAATGGGTAACTGAACTGCCACCAATTAGTAAACGCAAATAGCGTATGTATCAAGGTCACGTACAAATTATCAGGGTTGTTGCAAATTTCTGTGATAATATGAATTTAACTTTTGTATGGGAATTTCGAAAACGAAGTATTCAAACTTTGCACACGTCAAAGTATTCCAGTGCTTGGTCTTATCCCTTGGTCTTTGGCCTTATAGGGGTATTATGTTATATATCTACTATCAGTATCTCCATCTATGAGGAGTTGAGGAGCCAAGTTTTAGCGTCGTCATATTCGTCATACTTACTATTGACCAAGCTCCTGTGCCTTCTCTGTCTTCCACACCAATAATTATAAAATAATTTATGTCCGTAGGTCAACCAGTATCGTGGGCACTCCTGGCTCCATCATTGACGCCGAGGGGAGCTGGCAGCATATCAAATCCAGGATTAAGACTTTATAAATTTAACTCCAATACTGGCAAGGTAAGTTTATAATTGAAATCGACACGTAAAACCATTAACTTTTCAACATCAGTGCGGCAAGCTATTTGCAGCTGAATTGACCAGGTTCAGTTACACTTATTTTCCTTTATAACGTGACATGATTTGTGAGTTTCCCCTTCCCAGTACCATAATTCAAATAAATGTTCAAAACCAATGATACAGATGGAAAAAATCATGAGATACGTTTTGAAAGCTTAGCCTACTTTACTTTTGTTCCAGGTGTTAGACTACACGCAGTATTATTTAGATGTAACCAGTACAAGAGGGGAATTGCATTGGGCTATAGAATATAATCTGACGCAGTACTATGGACTGAGGGAAGTGACTGCTACTTCACTGGATGCTCTGGCGGAACGCATGAGGAGTCACTATGACAGGGGACCTTTTAACAAGTGAGTTACCTTCTAAAACTGTGCTTGTTTTTAAGATTCTGAAGTCGCACAAGGAACCCCTCACATATTTTGACTGTGCCTTGTTCGTTTGTTTTTATTTCTAATATTGATGAGGCACTATGAAGAAACCTATGGTTTAACATGAATTCTAACTACTGGTTATAGTTACCAAATTTTATCATAAGTAAGTAAGTAATCCATCAGATATCAGCCGATATTCGACCTTATTCTGTTGTAGTTAAGATTACGATACGTTTACGCGACTATAACGTCAAATTCATTCGTGATAAGACCAGTTGTCCTACCAATTAGTTAGGCACCTCAAAGCAGTATTAAAATAATATTACACTGAAATTTCGTACCATATTATATGTATACGTCATCAAGTCTGTTCAACTACAACCAGATAAAAAAGAATAGCTGACAAGTATTTTCGTACTAGATGACGTTTCAACATATAGAAGCTAGTAGTTTTTAAACTCTCGCGATCATAACACAGTTCTAGCTTCTTTAGAGGTATATTTAAAAGTATTACACGGGTATTTATCGCGTTTACCTTTATTATTTAATAATAAACTGTTTTCAAGATTGTTTTCACAACTGCTAAAATTGACAGTTCATAATATTATTTTAAAACTGCTTAAGAGGTGCCGGTCGGTACCAAGGCCTCTGGTCCCCATGATTCAGCGTGACCAATAAATAAAACTGTCTCGTGGACCAATGGCTGTTTTTTTTTTCACAGATATCTTTCAGCTCTTCGCGTGCGTCATAATCCTGAGACTTCAGAATGCGATACAGCGTGCGTCCACGTCCACTATTGTGCCATCACCAGAGCTGATTACCACGAGTTTCGCGCATGCGTCCGCAACCCGGCATCGGCGTTAGCGTCGCGCGCGCCTAGCCACTCCGCCGCCATCTTGGTTTACGCCATTTTGTTTTTGTTGACTTAGTTGTCTAATTGGTGTTAGTTGTTGATCATAAACATATAAATCAGTATCTATCTATCTATCGTAACGTACATCAACTGAACGTTAGTGGATAGCCCGCTAAAGGGTTGTGTAAAGTTGGCTATTCGCGCCGTATTAGGTTACGATATTTTGATTTAATTATAAATATCTTTACAATAATAATGAGATATTACTCTATTATCATATATATGTAATGCAGCTAATTGTTTAAGTATCTATGTACCTACTTTTTAATTATAAATTAGAAAATGTGATTATATTGTTTGTATTTAAATTTAATTATTATTAGGTTTTTTTAAAGTGACTGTACTGAACTTTTAAGAATAACGATGTTTTGCATGACCATACTTATTTTATGAGGTGTATTATTTATTATAAAAAATTATTACTACTTTTTACTTTTTTCAACGTTTTATTTTTGCTAAATTGTTATTTGATTCAAAATCACGATATAATATCGTATTTAACTAAAACAGTTTGAATGTTAATCGCTAATTTGATTGTGATATGATAGAAATTTTGTAAATAAATAGCTATTTCAAAGGAAACATCAGTGTAAATAAATTTTGAAATTAAATAAAAGCGTGTGTTTTGTTTCTCATAAACTTACATAATGATACCTAATACACAATAAGTTCCCCATTCAGTCATGCACGCTTGATACTCAATCCAGAACAAAAGAATAAATGCATTGATAAGATAATATATCAAAATTCCAGAGCAAACAAATCTGATGAATACATTTTAGCGACCTAAAAGGCTTTATAAACTTCATAATACAAAGGCTTTATCTTCGATATAATAAAGTTCGATATAACAGAAGACAGTAAGTAAAGATATGTCGGCAGATATCTTTATTATTGTCGTCACAAAATCCCATCGAAAACATACCACATAACAATGGCAGTTCGATACAAAAAATATTGCTGCCGTACACAACAATCAACAAAACATTTTCTAACAATACAAACAGAATTTTCGTACGTAAGCTTCAACTCACAAAACCTCATGAAATTACGTCACTGGAGTGATCCACAATACGTAGGCACAACCTTAAGGTAGAAACCGCCTTACCTCGTAAAAAACACATGCCCTTATTCCATTGTTATTTCGAACAAAACATTTCATATTTCCTCCCATTTTCGTTGTAAATACCAACATTATCGGACTTCAATATCATGCAAACGATACTCATACATTCATATGAATATTTTTCTAAAGGCCGACCTAGCACTAATCTTCGAGGTGCCCCCAAAACGGTCGGAGAAATGGGTCATACTGTACCTCTCTGTGAATGCCTGTTTGTTCGACCAGTTATGGTCGACCTGTGACGCTCGGTCTCCGCCTCGCGATTTAAAGGCGCGTGTGATACAACGTGGTCGCGTTAAACTGGTCGTGAATAAGTTTATGCCGTACGCTACCTCTCCGAGTACAGAAAGGGTTAAGTTCGCGCGGAGAAAAGTGGTAAAACGCTAGTAAGCATTTATGGGTTGGAAAAGGAGGCATGAAAGAGGGTTCGTCACTTTGAGAGCCTTTGTCGTTGGGGGTGACATGTAAAGGCGAAAATATAGGTATTGCGGCCTTCATGCGGATATGAAGACAATTTTGAAAAATATATTTGCGGTTTTTGTGGGAGTGCGTTCTGCGTATTTTGCACTGCCATAATATTCTGCGTAGTATATTTTGCTGGATGTTAGAATAGCTCGAAAAAATAAAGTAAGAAAATACATTCGTTTGTAGAGATGAAAGAGAAAATAAAAATGAGTGTATATCTTTGTAACTTTTCCTACTTTGCATCCAAGCTCCAGGACAGGAGCTCATTTCCTCTTTCTTGAGTTTCGGCAAATATGCTAAGCCCCAAATCCTCATTCATGAATACTTCACAACATTTTCGTAGAGAGGTCACTTCGTTGAATGTACGTAACTTAATTCAGGAATAGCGTCGTGTATTCACTTTAGCACGGTCGTCATATAGCGGCAATATACACTTCTGGGTCACTTAAGCCTAACGAATTTTCTTTGTATTTCCTTTGAATTAATTTGCCAAATAGCATTCTGATATACGTTGCGGCTCAAAATCATTCTTCCTAGTCTCTCACTCTTGTCGTGTTACTAGTTTCTTTCAAAACAGTGTGATGAAAGGGTTTTAAGAACGCCTCAAGAGGCTCCTTTCAAGCACTTGACACATGTTATAGAACTTTTTAGGTTCTACGGCATGCCGGTTTCCTCACAATGTTTTCCATCACCATTTGAGAGTACTGGCATTGTGTACATAAATTTTTGGACAGAAAAACTCATTGGTGCACGACCGGTTTCAAACCCACGACCTTAGGAACGGAAGGCGGGGCTGTTCCCACTGCTCTCAATTCTTCCTGGTAATTTATAATAATGATAAATATATATCTATGAACTTAGTAGTCTGTTTTTTTTACATAAACTTAATTTCATACGGGATTGCTAATTGACGGCCGCCACTATCAAAAGAACCTAACCTAAATGAGATTTAGTCCACGACTCTGTGTTCCGTAGATTGCAGGCCGATTAAATTAGCTGCCTAATGATCTTAGAAACGGACCTTTTAGGGGTCAGCCGCTTATTTATGTAGCATATAACGGAATACTTTATTTCAGGAAAAGAGAAACTAAAATACTAATGTATCATATACTTGTGTATCAGCCTTCACAGCTCAGTTGGTAGTAGCTCTGCCTTCTGCGCCGTAGGCCGTGGGTTCAATCCCCAACGAGAACAAATATTTGTGTGATGTACATAGATGTTTGTTCTCTGTCAGGGTATTATATAATATTGTAAGTATGTATTTACAAAAAAAAGCATATAAGTATTATATCAGCTATCTGGTTCCCATAGTAAAAGCTTTTTAGCATAGGTACATTGGGGCTAGATAGTGCTGTGTGGAATGTCCACCAATATTTATTTATTTAGCTATGCGACTTACTAATTAATAATTAACTTAATCCTAAGGTCGTGGATTCAAAACCGGTCGTGCACAACTGGTTGTGCCAGTACTCTCAAACGGTGAAGGAAAACATCGTGAGAAAACCAGCATATCGTAGAACTTAAAAAAAAGTTCTATAACATATGTCAAGTGCTCGAAAGGAGCCTCTTGAGGCGCACAATACTTTTACCATACTGCTTCAAAAATAACTAGTGACATGACAAGAAGAACACTGGGCATTCATCTAAAGCGGTCTACTAGTTGACGCTCCAAAAATATTAAATTATAATTCGGAGATCAAATCATTTTTTTTTTATACTGTTGATGGAACAAGCAGCTGACCCATCTGATGTTAAGGAGTAACCATCACCTATAACAAAGCATTGCCTCGTGAGTCACGCACGATAGGAACGTGCCCTACGATTCACTGCCCTGTGTCCATCAACTGGATGCATACAGATGTTAAGCCTCATGTGCCTGTAATTACACCGGCAACTACACTCCTCAAACCGAAACACAGCAACGCTGCTTGCCGGCAGAAAAAGGCATGGTGGTAGTACTTCGCCGGACGAGTCCTTCACAAAGAGCTCTACTACTCTTAAAGTAGTTACCAAGAGGGGATATCTACCGTGCCGGGGATATTTTGTAAGCCTCTTCATTTCATTTCACTTAGTCGTTGTTAGCATTACTTAGTTAAATTGCCCATTAGATAAATATACGACTTCAGATATAAATAACATTTAAATCAAGTGAACCGTAAATTTTTGGGCCATTTAAACTAATTTAATGAGGGTTGAGCTTATTCTTTTACATCGAGGGTGGATTTTACCTCTGAGATGGTAATGTAAAAAATAAAAACATTTGAGTCTTTGTTTATGAAAAGTCAAATAAATGTATTAAAATCGAAACGGTGATTCAATCATTGTATATTTTTTTTATTGTACTGTTGTTTTGATTGGTGTACAATAAAGCTTTTTCATTCATTCATTCATTCATTCAATCACAAGGATCACTTGGAAACGTCTCGCAACCAGTCAAAAAGAACGGGCAACAAAGTTACGGCTTGATTCCTATCGTTCTTTTGTATGATTCTTGTTCAAAAAGTGTAAGCAGGCAAACACTGCGGTTATACCACTTTTGTAGGGCTAAAGTTATGTTTGTTTGCAGTGACCCCACTACCTACTTCCTATCCTTTCCCACTTCCTTCTATCATACTTATTATAATAGTAATTTTTACAAATTTTTCAGATAGGTACGTAGGTACCTGCCTAAAAAATTTGAAATTGAAAAAAAATTAAAAATTTTGAAAAACTTAGGACAAATACAGTTAATAGTAACTGTATTTGTCCTAAGTTTCATCCCAGTGTGGTGCCAATCGAATTTAGTGAAACAATCTGTAGAGCAGTGTGTGAGGTTAATATAACGTGCGTAACAGTGCGTTATTCCGGCTGTGATCCCATCGAAATGATAGCATCCTCACGAAGACTTATCTCACTGATGTAAATCACTATTTTTGTCTCACTCGCTAATTGAAAAATGATTAACAATCATACGCAGCTGTAATACACTACGCCCTTTCTCATAAGGAAATAAAGAAGATACAAAAAACACGTGACTTAGCCTACAAAACACAGCTGTGTAAAGCCAGTCATTAAAAGTTACTGTGCGATTGAAAAAAAATGCTTTTGCAAGTCCATCACGAATCTACGTCCACAACCGTTTTGGGTCACATTGGCACGATATGGACATTCGTTTCGGTCCAGGAAATTACCAGTGGCTCTGCGTAGTATTTCACGACGGTTCCATACATTCAGGGTCTTTTAGAGGTTATGCAATATTTCAAACTTTTACAGAAGATCAGAATCCCCCTTCGCAGGGGTTGATTGCAGGGGGATTGTGGAATAAGCAAAATCAAAAAATCCAAATCAAAACGGTCTTTATTCAGTATCATCACAAGGATCACTTTGAAACGTCTTAAGTATATACTATCACCAGTTCCTCGCGACCAAAGCCTAGAAGAATACGCAGGAAACTTACGACTTGGTTCCTAGCATTTTTTTGTACGATTCTTTTTTCAATTTTAGTATGGTGCGGAATTGTTTAGTGTTTGTAATGAGTTGGAGCATAGTTCAGTCCAAAGCTTTTTTGTCATCTATAGAGGTATAATCAGATATTTTATAGTTAGCTTTTGTAAAAAGTTTTTGTGGTGTCTAGCCGAGTCGCGCTGGCAACACTAGCGACATGCTGGCGACACTTGCTTGGTGCGGGCGTGCTGGGCGGACAGCATAACCTCGTATAATAATATATTTGTGTTTCATTGGATCTAAAGAATCCCACAAAGTGGCGACTGAGGAGAACGTGAGTAATTTATCTCATTTTTACTGAAAAGGAAGGGATAGATGGCATTCCAAAGTAAATATTTTGCAGTTGAAGTTCAAGTTCCAATTCAATAAACAGGGTACGAGACCTACGTTGAACTAACATGTACAGTACGAGGTGTAATGATTTCTCGAATTTTATAATTCATTTTGTAAATATTAAGCTTGTTTTTTTAGATTAAAATTGAAGTAGCATAATTAATTTTATATCTTCCTGTCTTTTAGTCAGTCAATTGACCGCCAAGTCACAGCTTTGGTCCGATAGGTGGGTAGGATGGATAGCGTTGGTAGGTTGCCGAACAGAAAAGAAAGGAAAGGGGAAGATTGAAATAAATGTGGGATTCTGGAAAGAGACTTGATGGAGTAAACTTGACTGGCTGACATACTGACATCTGTAACAAGTGCGAAGAATAAGAGTGAAATTGTTTTACCTGTGTTCTACGAATAAATAAAAGGTGTTAAAGTGTTCATCTACTGCAGTTCATTTCATCTCAGAAGTGCGATTGAACCAAGGTATGTAAAATGTTACCTATTCTGCCCACATAATATTATTTTATTGCCGCTTGGAAGATTGGTACAATATTTTAATCCATTTAAGTATAATGGAGATACAGATTTTACTAGCATGTATCGGTCGGGATTGACCCGAGACTATCCGATCGTGCCAGTTTTGTTCAGTTGAAAGCATAGGTACTTAGCGGCTTTATTTCTACTGAATCTTTGTTGGCGTGGTCCAGTCGGCATTGCCCCGAGACTATCTGGCCATGCTAGCACTATTCGGTTTATGGAGCTGTTGGTACTTGTGCCTACCCATTAAACATAAAATTTACAAAAGTCTGGATAGATTTTCTAGCAAAAGCTGATAGAAATCGACAAAGAGTACCAATCTACTAAACGTGCAAGTGACTGTGTGTGATCATGAGTTGCTTTTCTGTACCATATCTATGAAAATATTTTTTGTTAATACCGTCACAAAAGTTTTGTGATAACAATTTTTGCTAAAATATTTTTTTTTTAACAATGTGGAGTCTAACGAATACTAGGAATAAAATTCATGCTGTTTCACTCGAAGTATTAAGTTTGAAACTTATTGATGTCTTTCATCAAATTTTTACCGCAGTTACTTGATAGAATTATTACTGGTGAAACTTTTTGCCACCATAGCATGTTGCTAATTGAAAGAATATTTTACGATAAAAAGTCTACTTACATAAAAAAAAAACATAATTAAAATATAGTGAAGTAGTGAACCAAGTGAGTTCTGGGGGTTATATAAGCCATAACAATAAGTAGGGTATGCTGTGATGGACCAAGTGAGTTCTGGGGGCTATGTATGCCATAACAATAAGTAGGGTATGCTGTGATGGACCAAGTGAGTTCAGGGGGCTATGTATGCCATAACAATAAGTAGGGTATGCTGTGATGGACCAAGTGAGTTCAGGGGGCTATGTATGCCATAACATTTTTTTTTTATAAGCAAGGTGAGGAACTAAGTTGGTCTATGTACCTATGCCACAGTGAACAAATTTTGGACAGATAATGCTAACAATTTTGCTACGTACACAATGCACTGATATTTGCCAAATAATTACTTACTGTAGCTGTGATTAAAATTTATTTCATCCACATCATGATATTTTTATTTCGAGTAAAAGGTTATTAAATTCGACTTAAGTTTAACGGTATGAAACATTTTGTTAGCATGTATCAGTCGAGATTGCCCCGATACTATCTGGCCGTACTAGCACTATTCGGTTTTTAAAAATTGTGAGGGCCTTACCCATGAACATTCAATGAATACATATCGAGCAAATTTTTCTAGAATAAAGTAGGTGAAATCTTACAAATTTTTATATTATCCGATAATTTTAACATTGAAGGGTAGGTTATTTTATATTTTTATCTTATTTTATATTCGCATTTTGAATTGTTCCTCACACGAACTGGTCTGTACTGAACAGAGACTATCCGGTAGTGTTAGCACCTTTAAATTCGTGGATTACCTACCTACTATTATATATATTTTTTTTATTATTCTATTTCACAATACTGCTATTATCAATGTTCCAATAGCAATAAAAATTGGCTTACCTATATCAAGCAGAAATTAACTATACTTGCCGTTGTCACCTGATAAACTGTCGTAAAATTATAAATATCGATGATCAAGCCTACCCTCTGATGCGAGTCTCTGAAGCAAAGTGTACTAAATTAAATATCTATTAAGTTAAAATCTATAGATATATAGGTAGGTAGTAGGTACATGCTATGTATGCAGGTACAGGCTATGTATGCCAGAGTTTAGCCATGTGCGCTATTAGCAGGCTATGTATGCCAGAGTTTAGCCAGGTGCGCTATTAGTGAATTTCTTAGTGAAAAATGGGGTATGTATTCCTGTAAGTTCAAAACTAACCAAATAATTAGTACAATGGTGCAAAAAAAAATATATATATATATTAGCATTTAAACACTGGACCTGTAAGTAGCTAAGTACGTCGCAAAATTACATGGACAGCTGTTATGCTAAGCCAAGTAACCCATATGAAAAATAAAAAAAAAAAATAAAACATGAATATCAATTAAAAAAAAATAAAAGTTAGAAACAATTGGTGAATATGATAACTACAGTATTTTTTTTCTCTTTCTATGAACTCTGACGGTGCGATGACTCCTGAGGAGGAACTTCTTGTTACACACACGCATTCTAAATGAAAGCGAAAGTCTTCGAAGACATCTGCAGGAGATTTGGCGTCAACTTCAAGCAGTTTAGCGCTTGGACGAAGTATCATACTGCACGGAGCCTTTCGGTTTTTGGCGTGTCCGTTTTTTTTGTTAGTGTGCAGTTGTCGATATTGTATTCGTGTGAGTTACTAGAGAAGGGACTACATTGACTAACCTATCGATGGAATAAGAGATTGATGAAAAAGGCGTTTTAATTGGAAATCAACTTTTTAATTTTAACTGGTTGCTGACTTTTATTGCGACAACCCAAAACCAATATAGATACTGGAACACTATTATCGTTAATATTATTTCCCATATTGACCTGACTGTGAGAGCGATGTCCATCCCACTCGATACTTTCTTATGGCCATTTCGTCCATGCATAGGAAAATTTTGTGGACTCCCAGTTTTCACGCCTTTAACAGCTTTTATCCACACCTGTCTTCATTCTGGGCATTTTGGGAACCTAAAAAAATAATAATGTAAAATTTAACGAAAATTGAGCCGGCGCGAGACGCCTAGAAGGTGTGAAATATAAAGCTAAATTAGTCTGTGTATGTAAATCACTAGAACAGATGATCAAAACAATACATTTTATTTTATGGGTATATTTTATTAATGGGTTTACATCGTTTTCATATTGGAAAATATGACTAGTACTAATAAAATGCAATTACAGTCTGTAAATTGAAAAAGAATATTACGTATCAAATGACAAACCTCCTTTTGTTTTTTTTGTTTTGTTTCATTTTGTTTTTCTTGATGCACAAGACACAGCTGCACGGGATATACTTTCGCCTTTTCAAATATATTTTGCTTAAACAATAATGATTCTTTTGATTTTTCACTATTTATTTCGCTTCACCGCATATTTTAACCGACCCCAACTAGAACATCAAAGCATTGCATCAACTGACGGACACTATTTACACAGACAGTGAGTGAGTTGGTGTGAGTGAACTTACATCTTCTTTTCTTTTACTTGTAGCTAGGCTGCGTGGGAGGTACAAAGATAGATGATCACTGTTTGATACACAGTTGTAAAAGGTTGTGGATCTAATGGCACTCACCATTATGATATTACCTCCATGATTTAGCGACTTTTTTTTAAATGTCGCGCAAAAGGTCACTCTTACTTTAAATGCCCTAAGCCATTAGTAAAATGCCAAAAGTGTCAAAGGGTTGATCACGACAATAAAAACTGTAAACATCTACCAATGATACCGCGTTTCGCGTACGGACGTTAAAGAACGGAAAAATTTGACTATTTCCACAACTGGTGATACTAACAGTAAATTTTTCAAATAAATCGAAGTTCGTGAATCTGATGCTCAAGACCTAAACTTCTTAAAATTCAATTTCATTTATTTTACCAAAATCAGAAGTTTACAAGGGTTGCTGATGGACCCCGCACTAGGACAAGCCTGTATCGCGGGAGGCCGGAGTACAAAAACACGATTTACACAGACAATAGATTAAAACTTATACAGATAACAAAGAAACAAGGCAAGACACGAGACTAAACACACGATAAGAATAAACAGATAAATAAAAAGATACACACAATTGCCTATCATCAAAGGTTTCGGTAACTCTGTAGTTACACCTGTCTATAGGAGCTTTGTGAACATTGAAATCGATGATGTTGAGGCGACGATCGAAGTTCTTGTAGTTACTGATGAGTTTGTGACAACAGCATTGCTTATAGGGTAAAACTTTATAGAGTTTTCTTCGGTGTCTGTGTTCAAAGACAATTGCAAACTATTCTTCTACAAAAGTCCTGCTCTTAACGCAAACTTTGACATTGAAAATAGCTTAAACTTGACTACATTAAATTCTATCCTAAGTTCCTTTGTCAGGGTTAGTTGAAGTTATAACGCAGGGATCAACTAACTTTTCAGGGGATGTGTATGTGGAAGGTTACAGTAGTATTGAACCGGGTAAAGAAAATCAATCGATCAAAATTGCACCAAGGTGCTTATCACGTAGTTAATGGAAAATGTCATTTTACAATACAATACAAAATAATTTATTTATGCCACACGTAAATGCAATTTATAAAAAAAAATACAAGAAAAGACAGTAAAAGTAAGTAGGTAAGTGATATAAATTGGCAGGCAAAATTTCTGAACTTACTGGATTTAGTACTCCTAAAAGTAAATACGATAGCGTAGTTGCTTTTGATCGGATTTGACCTTGGATCAATGTTAACCTTTCTCATGACTACGATACTAATATCTAACAAAAGTAATACTTCATCCGAAAGCGAGGATAATGATGACGAAAATAATAATATATAAAAGGTCGACAACAAAATAATACAAGCAGATCTGATACTAAATAAATGCCAAATGTAATGATTAATAATTTAAAGTAACATTGTTAGTATAATAATGTAGCGAAACACTGGGAGTTATTGTTTTTTTTTTGTTATTCACATGTTGTTTTTATAATTACTGAAAATGTTATTGTGTTAAAATCGTAAATTCAATTTATTTGAGTATTTTCTATAATTATTTAATAAAATAAATTTGATGAAGAAATTGAAGTTGATAAGGACTAAAATAATAAAATGAATTTGTATATAAGCTATTACAATCAAAAATAAGTTTTTTTTTTTGTTCTTTAAAATTAAAATAATATAAATATTCCTAATTGATTAGTACATTCAGTTAATTTATTTGATCATGCGTCAGGAGATCGCATGATGGCGGATGGCCGAATGTAATGATCTCTCGAATTTTATAATTCATTTTGTAAATATTAAGCTTGTTTTTTTAGATTAAAATTGAAGTAGCATAATTAATTTTATATCTTCCTGTCTTTTAGTCAGTCAATTGACCGCCAAGTCACAGCTTTGGTCCGATAGGTGGGTAGGATGGATAGCGTTGGTAGGTTGCCGAACAGAAAAGAAAGGAAAGGGGAAGATTGAAATAAATGTGGGATTCTGGAAAGAGACATGATGGAGTAAACTTGACTGGCTGACATACTGACATCTGTAACAAGTGCGAAGAATAAGAGTGAAATTGTTTTACCTGTGTTCTACGAATAAATAAAAGGTGTTAAAGTGTTCATCTACTGCAGTTCATTTCAGAGGGTACTGTATATTAGATCAAAGTATTACTTACGTAATTGAGATACCTGTTAGAAAAAGATCTAGAAAAATTTATCGCTGCATAATAGCCTACGAAAACCTTCTGTGAAAGAAAAGATTTTTACTTTGATCACTATGAAGGTAGAAATGTTTTGAAAATTATTAGCATTAACAATGCTGCCGTAGCCAAAATCGGCCTGGACGACACATCATATCATCATCAACCATATCTGTACGTCTTGACCCACGTCACCAGGTACTACAGTATATGGAATACCAACTACTGTAATATGTGGGTTTGTGCCAAATGTTAAAAGTATTTGGACGTATCTGACCACCTTAGACATCCTCAAAAATCTATAAGTTGATACTTGGTAGTAAGGGATGTGTGAGGATATTTACCGTGCCTGGGAATCAAAGTCTTGAGGCTGTTGCTATTTTACTATTATTTTTATTAGCAATTGGGTGAATGGTTTTTATATCTTTTATACCTACCTATTGCAACTGAAATCTAGACTGGAAAAACCAGCACCAGTTTTAAGGGCAATGCAACAAAGTAGCTATTCTATTGTTGCGCTGAGCATGAGCCACGACCTAAAATGAATAAACAATATCTAATATGAAAAGTGTTATGTTACAGGCTCCAAATACCGGTCATGTAAATAAAGGCCATGCAATAAGTGTCATCACATCAGAGACGACGAAAAGACTATGTAATTAATCTCATCAGAAATGATGTAAAGGCCATGTAATTAATGTCATCAGAGATGATATAAAGGCTATGTATAATGTTATTAAAGATAACCAAAAAGCCATGCAAGAAATGTTTCATCAGAGATGGAAAACAAAGCCATGTATTTAATAAATGGTCATCGGAAATGACAAAAAGGCAAAAGAAATGAAAAATCATCAAATGCACTGTGTGTGATCACATGTGACAATATAATAAAAAAATAAAGGCCATGAATAATTCATTCATTTTGTTAATATGCATCGGAAACTGGATCACAAACATACTTAATAACACTTAGCTTTTAAGTGTTTTAGATGAAATGAAATTTATTTATTTAAAATCGTTAACAAACATTACAGTATTTTATTAAATTGGGTTTATGTTAAACATTTGCGATATTTCCTGTTCGAACAACATTTGTACCCAAACTAGAATAACCCTGTGTTATAGTATACCAATGCCAGGTGTGGCAGGCAAAACACAGGAAGATTATTGGGTATTATCTCGATTTCCGTTTCATATGTAACTTACTATATACTTACCATTATCATTATAATTAATCTACTGGGTGGGTATAATCTACCTAGTTGATTATTCGTAGTGGTTGCTTTACTGTCAAAAGTTTATGTGTGTTGTGAATTTTACAATTTATAATAATATTACCGCATCTTTAAAAAGAAATAAAAATATTTGTTCCGTAAAAATACAGATATCAAACTACCTCCCATTATTAAAATGTGAGTAGGTATTATGTAAAGAGAAATTAAGAAGAAACTTAACCTACACAAACACGGCAATGCAACTGTTAACAGTTGATAACGCTACGAATATGCATAAATATGCTCGAATACATAATATAATTCAATGCCTTGACAATTTTTATTGATATTTTTATTTCGAGTAAAAGGTTATTAAATTCGACTTAAGTTTAACGGTATGAAACATTTTGTTAGCATGTATCAGTCGAGATTGCCCCGATACTATCTGGCCGTACTAGCACTATTCGGTTTTTAAAAATTGTGAGGGCCTTACCCATGAACATTCAATGAATACATATCGAGCAAATTTTTCTAGAATAAAGTAGGTGAAATCTTACAAATTTTTATATTATCCGATAATTTTAACATTGAAGGGTAGGTTATTTTATATTTTTATCTTATTTTATATTCGCATTTTGAATTGTTCCTCACACGAACTGGTCTGTACTGAACAGAGACTATCCGGTAGTGTTAGCACCTTTAAATTCGTGGATTACCTACCTACTATTATATATATTTTTTTTATTATTCTATTTCACAATACTGCTATTATCAATGTTCCAATAGCAATAAAAATTGGCTTACCTATATCAAGCAGAAATTAACTATACTTGCCGTTGTCACCTGATAAACTGTCGTAAAATTATAAATATCGATGATTTTCTTGAAATTGAAGTTGATAAGGACTAAAATAATAAAATGAATTTGTATATAAGCTATTACAATCAAAAATAAGTTTTTTTTTTTGTTCTTTAAAATTAAAATAATATAAATATTCCTAATTGATTAGTACATTCAGTTAATTTATTTGATCATGCGTCAGGAGATCGCATGATGGCGGATGGCCGAATGTAATGATCTCTCGAATTTTATAATTCATTTTGTAAATATTAAGCTTGTTTTTTTAGATTAAAATTGAAGTAGCATAATTAATTTTATATCTTCCTGTCTTTTAGTCAGTCAATTGACCGCCAAGTCACAGCTTTGGTCCGATAGGTGGGTAGGATGGATAGCGTTGGTAGGTTGCCGAACAGAAAAGAAAGGAAAGGGGAAGATTGAAATAAATGTGGGATTCTGGAAAGAGACATGATGGAGTAAACTTGACTGGCTGACATACTGACATCTGTAACAAGTGCGAAGAATAAGAGTGAAATTGTTTTACCTGTGTTCTACGAATAAATAAAAGGTGTTAAAGTGTTCATCTACTGCAGTTCATTTCAGAGGGTACTGTATATTAGATCAAAGTATTACTTACGTAATTGAGATACCTGTTAGAAAAAGATCTAGAAAAATTTATCGCTGCATAATAGCCTACGAAAACCTTCTGTGAAAGAAAAGATTTTTACTTTGATCACTATGAAGGTAGAAATGTTTTGAAAATTATTAGCATTAACAATGCTGCCGTAGCCAAAATCGGCCTGGACGACACATCATATCATCATCAACCATATCTGTACGTCTTGACCCACGTCACCAGGTACTACAGTATATGGAATACCAACTACTGTAATATGTGGGTTTGTGCCAAATGTTAAAAGTATTTGGACGTATCTGACCACCTTAGACATCCTCAAAAATCTATAAGTTGATACTTGGTAGTAAGGGATGTGTGAGGATATTTACCGTGCCTGGGAATCAAAGTCTTGAGGCTGTTGCTATTTTACTATTATTTTTATTAGCAATTGGGTGAATGGTTTTTATATCTTTTATACCTACCTATTGCAACTGAAATCTAGACTGGAAAAACCAGCACCAGTTTTAAGGGCAATGCAACAAAGTAGCTATTCTATTGTTGCGCTGAGCATGAGCCACGACCTAAAATGAATAAACAATATCT
This sequence comes from Chloroclysta siterata, assembly GCA_932294275.1. Classification (NCBI taxonomy): domain Eukaryota; kingdom Metazoa; phylum Arthropoda; class Insecta; order Lepidoptera; family Geometridae; genus Chloroclysta; species Chloroclysta siterata. The sequence goes on from OW028595.1 coordinate 10,908,375, forward strand.
AATATGAAAAGTGTTATGTTACAGGCTCCAAATACCGGTCATGTAAATAAAGGCCATGCAATAAGTGTCATCACATCAGAGACGACGAAAAGACTATGTAATTAATCTCATCAGAAATGATGTAAAGGCCATGTAATTAATGTCATCAGAGATGATATAAAGGCTATGTATAATGTTATTAAAGATAACCAAAAAGCCATGCAAGAAATGTTTCATCAGAGATGGAAAACAAAGCCATGTATTTAATAAATGGTCATCGGAAATGACAAAAAGGCAAAAGAAATGAAAAATCATCAAATGCACTGTGTGTGATCACATGTGACAATATAATAAAAAAATAAAGGCCATGAATAATTCATTCATTTTGTTAATATGCATCGGAAACTGGATCACAAACATACTTAATAACACTTAGCTTTTAAGTGTTTTAGATGAAATGAAATTTATTTATTTAAAATCGTTAACAAACATTACAGTATTTTATTAAATTGGGTTTATGTTAAACATTTGCGATATTTCCTGTTCGAACAACATTTGTACCCAAACTAGAATAACCCTGTGTTATAGTATACCAATGCCAGGTGTGGCAGGCAAAACACAGGAAGATTATTGGGTATTATCTCGATTTCCGTTTCATATGTAACTTACTATATACTTACCATTATCATTATAATTAATCTACTGGGTGGGTATAATCTACCTAGTTGATTATTCGTAGTGGTTGCTTTACTGTCAAAAGTTTATGTGTGTTGTGAATTTTACAATTTATAATAATATTACCGCATCTTTAAAAAGAAATAAAAATATTTGTTCCGTAAAAATACAGATATCAAACTACCTCCCATTATTAAAATGTGAGTAGGTATTATGTAAAGAGAAATTAAGAAGAAACTTAACCTACACAAACACGGCAATGCAACTGTTAACAGTTGATAACGCCACGAATATGCATAAATATGCTCGAATACATAATATAATTCAATGCCTTGACAATTTATTCTAATTATGTTATTATAACTCTGCTAATATAATATATGTAAGATAGACCATCATCATTTACAGCAAACAAGGCGGTCAAAACCACTCGGGTACGAACACTCCAAAAATCGACCGACCTGCTTGGTAGCTATTATAAATACTACATACTTATCTCATCTACATACTATCAATAGAATGGTAATCATAACTGCATATTTTGTTCAGAGATTTTTGAGCTACCTACCTACATTGTAGAATAAATATATAAATTCAAAACAGCCATACGTAAATCAAACTATTTAAAAAGTGGTTAATCTATTTAAAGAAACTTCAACAGCATTTACGAAAATAAAATAAAGGTTATTTATTTTCTAAAAAAAAAAACAATTACAGGAATGATGGAAACAAAAGCAGAAATTGTGTTAGTAGGAGTATACATTCTGTAGCTACAGCAGCAAAAGAGACTTGTGCCTATGTTCAAACATGGTGTATGGATGGAACATCCACGTGAAAAGTAAAATTATTGTACCGATGCCTATATACCTACTTAGGTAGAGACAGTCATACCTCACAATATTCTTGTATTTCCTGGATGATTGATAGATAATGCTATTAGCATTAAGTCTGCCTAGAACTACAATTTTATGTGTGAAAGTAAGTATTAAATAACCTATCTGCTTATCACAAGCCAATAGAACATTCAACTGGCTTAACTAATGACATACAACATAGTATGTAGGTACCTTGGTATTTATTACTAAGTGAACGAATGAAGATTTATAATAGACAATAATATAATAATCAAGTAAACAAAAGGAAAATAATTACATTGGTTTAACTAAACTTGACAAAGTACAGTTTAAAAACTGGTTTTGAATAGAAATAAAATAACAGTAATACATAACAATTAAAAATAAATGTTTAAGCAATATTTTGATAGAAATTGGTATTTTACCCTGTTTTATCTGATAATGGAGAAAAAGTACTTTTTATCTCTACTTTTATTAACTTTGGCCTTGCACACAGTTCTTAATGTGTCAATATATAAGTTTTTCAATGTGTTGTATGATTTTGATAATGTTGATAAAATCTACTGGTCACTCAGACTGGTAGTGAGCAACGAACGTACTGACTTATAAAAGTTACCAGACTCTTTGAAGGCATGAGACATCTAATGAATGAAGCTGAATATATCAAAGCGTGTCTTCTCCTGGTAAGGATTCTACCAAAAGCTATATCAACTGTATTAATGAATTGAACCTATATCAATACCTTAAAGTCACATAGTATATTGACTAAGTGTACATACTACCATTATTACATTAGAATAAGGGTGATGATGATGAATAAATAAATTATGTTACTTATTTACCTAGATACTTAAAACAAGGTAAAATTACTACAAGAAATTTTAAAGAGATAAAAGGTTTTATTATGAAAATTTTAACATTGTACCTATCTTGAAAGAACCTTGGTTTTCCATGATATGTCTGTTAATGATCTGAGAGTGAAGAGACAAAATATGAAATCTAGATCTTCATCTTTGTTTAAATGTTTACGCCTTTTCACACCCCCTGCTTCTGCGGACCTATATTCACCTTGAGTGTGTTTTAGATAGAGTACCGGCTGCAGTAGGGGCGATGGAACCTGACCTAAGTATTATCTATTTGATACTGCCATGGATACCTAATGAAAGTTATGCATAGCCTAGAGAACATTATCAATAATTGGATTGGTGGCAGATTTGGTAAGTTCTTATACCTACATACCCCTAGTCCCTAGTTGTTCTAAAGGTCCTGTATAAACTTGTACATTTTGGTGTACCTGCCTATCTGGAAAATGGTGAGTATCTGAGTAACAGAATCAATCAGTGATTACATACTTCAATGGGTTAGGTAATTTGATAATTGGGTAATTAGAGACTGCTTCAAAGTATGATCGATTGTATCCGCACGGATCTTGGATCAGACCGGTGGATTGACCTCTTCTTGATGTTATGTACCTATTCCGGCAAGAACTAGATTAAGCTAATCAACACACAAAACAAACGCCAAGAGCTGAGTTGTTCTGCCCATGGAGGTAAATGTTCTGCCTGTTGAATTCTTCTTCAATTTATGGCTCCTATCCGTCATTCGACAGACAATCATGCCAGTGTCAAGTGATTTGTATTGAATACTTTTTAGTCAAGTCAGTCCATAGTCAAGTGGGCCATCATTTGTTTCGAAGAAAATGGTAGCGGTTTTCTTCAAAACATTAGAAACATTTTCGGTCAGGATATCATATACATATACACTTTCATTCCAAATGCTTAAACTTTGTGCTAAGACCTTAGACGCAGTTGAGAAAAACAATTAAAATGAAAAAGCTATGTTGCTTCCCAAATTGTCAGAAAACTTATGGCCTGTTGAATTGAATTGAGCTATGAAGAAACTACTAGGAACCAAGTCAGGCTAAATTGTTCTTTCAGCTTACTAAAGAGGTTACATTCAAATTTGAAAACGACTGACAAAATCAATGTTATGATAATGATATTATTCTATTTCTATATAAAATCTGTTGTGCATCAGACAAGATTTATGAGTTATGTAGAACTGTGCTTTTATTCTTGTAGAAATATCCTTCTACTAATACGATGAATATGAAATCTATTCGTTCAATTAATAAATTGTAAATGTACCTACAAAAATGTTCATGTTAATATTAACAATTAAAGCATCTTTCATGCTGATAGAATGTAAGAAATATTAGATTTAAACCAGCAAATAAAAGTAACAAGAGGTGAAATCGGCATGATTTCTATATGATGTCTCATTCAACTATTGTAACTAGTTTCCTTTTAGTATAGTTTATTGAATATGAATTGTAAAATTCAATCAAAGAGCACGAATGGATTGCCTTGACCACAGATAAACAAATATTAGTGCCTTGACTAACCTGTAAGTTCTACCAGTAGTTAAACTTTTTGAAATTTTAAAATTCCATATGTTAATCAATGTTCAATACTAAAGGCCGCAAATTAATAGAATGGCGAACGGAACGTTCAACATTTTGAATCGGTCAAATTATATTCTATTACCTGGTATTAGTTTAAGGTTAAGGATTCAAAAAAAAAAAGGAAAAGGGGAAGGAATATAGGTAGTGATAGGAAGAGGAAAGAGTTAATCAGTTATTATTTATAATACCTATAACTATTCCATAATATTTGAAAATGTTAGTGTTGACTTAAAATGTTGTACCTATACTATAACAGTAACTGTTAAAATAACTAATTTTACTATTTATTTCATCGTGTTTAATCTTTGTTCAACCTATGCTACATTTCCAATAATTTAGGTATGTACTTACATAATACAATATGTATTGAATATTGGTAAGTAAATAAGGAAATCAATGGTGACAATATAATCTAAAATGTAAGTAATAAATAATAGCGTTTGCAAAGGGCTACAAATGCTCCATTGCATCATGTGTGTTTTATATATTTTTGTGTACCTGTATAGTTTGCTTTGTTTATAAATGTGTTATATACAAAGAATAATAATATAAAGTATAAACTAATCCATAACTATTAAACTGTGCCTTATACTTTCATGATTACTGACTCTTTTACAAATATGGTTTACTGTAAGTGTTCTGAAGTGTTTAAATTTTAATAAAGATGAGGATGTGGTGTCTAGCCGAGTCGCGCTGGCAACACTAGCGACATGCTGGCGACACTTGCTTGGTGCGGGCGTGCTGGGCGGACGGCATAACCTCGTATAATAATATATTTGTGTTTCATTGGATCTAAAGAATCCCACAGTTTTCTTTTTATTATGTTTTTGAATTTGCTAATCAAAGCCGTTCAGTAAGTAGGTACTACAGTTAGAATGGCGACCACAAACTAGAAGACAAAACGTAGAATGGACTGGATGGACGTTGACATTGTAAAGATCATGGGAAGTCAGTGCAAAGTGAGGGCTCAAAATAATTCCACCTGGAAATGTATAGAGGAGGCCTATAGTCCCACAGTGGACTTCTACAGGCTAATAATGATGATAATGACAGAGAAGCAAAAATGTTTATTCGAAAGTGATGTTTTGGCGTAGTAAAAGACTACAATTTGCGGCGGTATACTTTAAAGGAGTGCTTATGCGTAGCATAACGTAGTTTCTAATTGCTCATCACAGATTTTAACCCTTTCTTAATGATGTAAGGTGATATAGCATGCATTTTAGTTTTGCCCATCGACCAGTTTGAGGAAGTTTGAGTTAAACGCAATCTATTTTTTTTATACAACTAGCTGATGGAACAAGCCGATGGCACCTGATGTTAAGTGGTAACCATCACCTATAACAAAGCATTACCTCGTAAGTCACGCACGATAGGAACGTGCCCTACGATGCACTGCCCTTCGTCCATCAACTAGAGGCATACAGTTAAGCCTCATGTGCCTGTAATTACACTGGCATCCACACTCTTCAAACCAAAACACAGCAACGCTGCTTGGCGGCAGAAAAAAGCATTTATGTTTACTTAGTTTGGGGCTAAATAGCGCTATGTGGAAATGTTCATCTATATTCCTTTTATTTATTCAATTGTTATTTGTAATTGTTTTTGGTTATTGCTTGCAGTGTGTAAGCTCATAACATAAATTTGAGTTCTAGTAAACCAGTTCATCTAGCAAGATATAATCAACTAACATAAAAAAAACATAAACACTAACCTATGTGGATGAAACTGAAAGATATTGTTTTACCTACTTATTTTAATTTGACGAGGGTTGAGCGTTCACAATTATTTTAGTAATTCTATTTTACGTTGAGTAGGATACACTGGGCCAATGGACCCAAAACTTATAATTATACATTTATTCTACTTTATAAAGATCAGGTGATCTAGTGGAAGTGACCCAGCTTTTAGATTGTAAGGTCAAATTCAGCCGTGCATAATTTTTTTTTCCGTTAAAAAAAAAAAATGTGCGCGATGTTCTTCACAAACGGTGAAGAAAGAAACCACTTACTATTCTAGCAGCGGCGATGAGCTTGCAACCTGTCACGTATGCAATACTAACTACAGCAAAATGTGGGTATGTGCCAAAACGTAAAACTGAACGTACCTACTCTGAGTACCTCTCTTAGACATTCTCAAAAAAAATGGGGTTCGTACTTGTTACAAAGAGATCTGAGGGAATATCTACCGTGACTGGGTGATCAAAGTCCTGAGGCTGCTTCTGTTTTTATTCTGCTTTATTTCAAACTCACAGCATAGCCATTCGGCGTGACAATTGGAGACTTCCGTTTGCCACTAATTTGGATCAGTTAAGCTATCTCTATATCGTTCGAAACGGTCTGCCGATAGCTCAATAGCTGATAGCTGTTTGACCCTTGAACTTGTGAAGTGTAATTTCGCAACACTACCACTGACCTACGAATAACATCTGCTGTGTTTTTAAAGACCTCTGAGGCAGTAATCAAGTGCTATTAATATGTTTATTGTTTGTTATACATAATAAAATATTTCAAATACAACATACAGTGATTAAGTGATACAGTGCGTCCGGTATGTTCACCGCGATGCACACAGATTCCTTCGACGCCATCTGGCGCAAAAAAACAGCTTTTTTTTTATACAACTAGCTGATGGAACAAGAATATGACCCACCTGATGGTAAGTGGTAACCATCACCTATAACAAAGCATTTCCTCGTAAGTCACGCACGATAGGAACGTGCCCTACGATACACTGCCCTGCATCCATCAACTTGAGACATACAGATGTTAAGCCTCATGTGCCTGTAATTACACCGGCAAGCACACTCTTCAAACCGAAACACATGGTAGTACTTCCCCGGACGAGCCCTTCACAAAGAGCTCTACTACTCTTAAAAATCGTCTCTGCTACATAGATTGCGCGGAAGTAGCAATGGCATCCTAAATGCGATTGATGAAAAAGTAAATTGTCCACTGATATTTTTTTTTTGACAGCCTTCACAGCTCAGTTGGTAGCAGCTCTGCCTTCTGCGCCGTAGGCCGTGGGTTCGATCCCCACCGAGAACAAACATTTGTGTGATGAACATAGATGTTTGTTCTCTGTCTGGGTGTTATATAATATAATAAGTATGTATTTACAAAAAAAAAATATAAGTAGTATATCAGCTATCTGGTTCCCATATCACAAGCTTTGGCTTAGTTTGGGGCGAGATAGTGCTGTGTGGAATGTCCACCAATATTTATTTATTTATTTATATGGAAACTCGTTCAGAGTACCAAATCGCATTAAGTTATAAGTTACTTCCCTATGTATTAACTTTTTCTGTGACTAAGACCATGGACCATATTGTCTGAATAAATAAATGAATTATTATTATTAAGGCGAAGACAAGAGCTAATGTGACTCTCGCTCGCACGTTTCGACATGTTGAAAGATATAAAATCACTAAACTCATTTTCGAAAAATCGCAATCAATCATCTTGTGTGCAATCACATTGCACATAGTTTAGTAAAAAAATCATTTGCTTTACTAGTTTTCGTACATAATCAAACTTTTAAGTAGGAAAACTTGTATCGATCAAAATGATTTTTTTACTAAACTGTGTGCAATGTGATTGACACAAAATGGTTGATTGCGATTTTTCGAAAATGAGTTTAGTGATTTTATATCTTTCAACATGTCGAAACGTGCGAGCGAGAAGTTGTTTGATAGTTGTCAGCCCCTTAAGGGTTAATGTGTATTTTTTACATATCAAACTTAAATCGATAGATTTTTAGTTTTCAGCTTCCACGCATGCGGCCAGCCATATCGGCTTGTACACAAAAAGAAAAAACAAACCACGAACACTTCAATCAAAGGTTTGTTTGCGACCACGGTACTACAATATTTGAAAATGTTATTTGATCTAGTTATTGAAAATATAACGAGCTTGTACCAAACCAACCCAGATGGCCAGCTATTGATATGATTTCAAATTATAATAATAAGCGGTCGGATTTCTTTATGATTCTGACATATTGCCTATTGCCATATATTGCCATATTCTGACAGCCTTCACAGCTCAGTTGGTAGTAGCTCTGCCTTCTGCGCCGTAGGCCGTGGGTTCGATCCCCACCGAGAACAAACATTAATTGTGTGATGAACATAGATCTTTGTTCTCTGTCTGGGTGTTATTATATATTATAAGTATGTATTTACAAAAAAAAAATATAAGTAGTATATCAGCTATCTGGTTCCCATATCACAAGCTTTGGCTTAGTTTGGGGCTTGATAGTGCTGTGTGGATAGTCCAAAAATATTTATTTATTTTTTATTATTTATTGCAAATGCAAAAAATATAATATTTATGTAATTATTTTTGTCATAATATGTTTGGTAGTCATATGCTTATCTGAATATTTCTTAAGGCACATAAACCATGCAATCTATTATGTATGAAAAACTAACACGCATTTTGCAGTTCTTTGTTATAAGTGATAGGTCTCGACCTTTTGTCTAGCTACATCACACACACATACATCCTTAACTTATCTTTTTTTTTAAACTTTGCTTTACTTTTCTGTTTTGTTTTGCTTTTTTTGCAATGGTAAGTCATTCAATCAATTTATCTACCTACGTATCTCGAAGTAGGCATTAGAATTCAAAAACCCCGTCCTACGTAATCGAATCTCACGTGATTTCTTTTCCCAGAATACAAAGATTGCACAGGACATAAGGTCGACAATTGCACCTCAGTGCTTCACCTGTTTACATTTCCAGTCACGGTCGTCGGTGGCCGGACATAAAATCAAATTAACCCACTAATAAAGCAAAGCAATTCGCTCTTGCCGAGCAATTTTATATGTGCGACGGAATTTTCGAACGAAACGTTTGGATTTTTCCCTTTTTTTGTGACAGAGCTGGCTGGGAATAGGTATTATAAATAAATAAATTATGGTGGACGTTTTACGTTGCACTATTCAGGTCTAGAAAACATAGCTTGTATTATGATATTCATATAACAGATCGAATACTTATCAAATTATTATTTAAAGAAAATAAAATTTTGTCATTATACAAAATCAAAATCAAAATATGTTTATTTTGTGTCACAAAAATATAGGCGAAAATTAAATATAAAGAACAATACTGTGACAACAAAAACGGTAGTCACTCAGCTTTATGCTGTAATAGTGTTTGATGCACTACTACAACGCTGGTCTTCCGTGACGCTGTTTCATACCTACTTAGCTAAAATGTATGAAACAGCTATTATTTTTTCGCGTTCACAGTGTTGGTTCCTTAGAAAAAGTTATCCATATTGATGGGTACTTAAGCCCCCTGAAGTTTTAAGTACAAGTATTGGAGCAGAAAAATCAACACAAAAATGGGTTTAAACAAGAGTTTAAACCCATTTTTGTGTTGATTTTTCTGGTTGTACAAAACAGTATAAAATTTCTATAAATTACAAGAACAAAATATATAAATTGCTTTTTTTTTCTTCTCGTCTAGTGAGACGTCACTAGTTCTTTAGAAACACGAAAAGGCTTTTATCTTTTATCTGCATAGAGTACGAGTAGGTATGCATGTATTAATCGTGCGTTACGATTCAAGCAGGTACGTTACAAATATTTAATCATCTTGCACGGATCATGCATCCGCACAGGGGCGCATATAATCCTTTCACCAAACACATACAATAATACAGGTTGCTTGTTCTCTTTGCAACATAATCCCGTAGTTTCATCTAGAAGTCTCTCTCTCTTGTCGTGTTACTAGTTTCTTTAGAAACAGTGTGGTGAAAGGATTTTAAGTGCGCCTCAAGAGGCTCCTTCCGAGCACTTGACACATGCTATAGAACTTTTTAGGTTCCACGACATGTCAGTTTCCTCACTATGTTTGCTTTCACTCATTGGTGCACGACAGGTTTCAAACCCACGACCTTAGGATGCGGAAGGCGGGGCGGCTACCACTAGACTACCAGTGCTCTCTTCTCACCAGTACTTAGTTGATTGGCTAGGAATGACAAAGCTACGTCACAACACGTAAAAAGTTTTTATTCAATTGAATCACAAGGATCACTTTGAAATGTCATAACATTAGATGAATCTAGAGCGAACTTCTAGGCTTACTCAGAACCAGCCAAGCGTTCTTGATCAAACCAACAAATAAAAATAGCTGCACCCTCGCCACAGAGTGAATTATGAAACGGAACGTTGATTGAACTTTTAGTTTGAAATAAACTATTTTTGCGGGATACCGTGGTCACAGCACAATTTTTAATTAATGGTATCGGTAGCGCAGTTGCCGAAAAATAGACTAACATTTTTTATGGTGATAGATAGGACTTTTTACAACTTTTATGCAGCATTCAAATCGGTAGATTGGAAATAGTTTTAATCATTGAGTTGGTTGAAACGAGAAACTCGGAATGTGCGTTTCTTTTCAGTTGCTAATATTTAATTCTAATAATAAAAATGAATTCTCGTTTTTATTTTAGAAAAAACCACTACTAATATAAAAAGGAGTCCGTTGCTACTACTGTAGGATACTTAGGGACTACCACCACCGTACCTTTCTTTGCCGCAAGTGTTTGCCAACGTTGCTCGTACTGCTGTATACAGCAGTACGAGCAACGTTGGCAATATTTGAAGGGTGTGGGTGCCGGTGCCATGAAAGGCAGCTTTATGTCTTAGATTGATGGACGCAGTAATAGCACGTAGGACACGTCCTTGATAGGCGTGTTTGGTGATGTGATTCAATTTCGAAAAAAAAGTATTATTCAGCGGTTACTACTGCTAGTTATGCGTTGTTATTTTTTAGTATAATTAATTATATTAATTATTTAAAAAAACTTAAGCTTTGTAGATTCCACCATTCTATTTCGAAATTTATTCTGGAGTGTCCAATCAAAAACTTTAATAATAAATATATAAGTAAGCCGGTATTTATGTCCATTACAATTGCATTCCCGCAAAGGAAACGTACACCAAATTTTGTAGCATCTTTGTATTGTCTTTTCAGTCCGTATTACGACAAAGTAATAGGCTTATGTGTATAACAAATAAAGATCACTGAAACCACGCGCTTCATTCCTTACTAACAAACTTCAATTACAAAAATGTACTATGAATTCTAGCCCAACAGTTAAACAAACCATAGAGCGGCTTTACCACAGTATTTCTAGTATTTTTATTCCCTCTTTCAGTATCGCAGTTATTTTATTTGTCGACCGAAACTGGGACAAGTTTTTTCACAAAATAACGGAAGCTACGTTATGAAATTTATGACTTTTTCACGTTATGCGAGGTCTGGGCTGAAACGTGTTATAACGAGGTAGGACTTGTCTGTGTTTTGTATAACTTAAACTTGGCAGATTCTAGGGACCTAGTTACTCTAGATCTGCTTTAGAGCACAACTTTACATCTAGAATTTTTTATTCGATCAAAAATTTTGTGACATTTTCTGTGTTCTACTTTTTTTATACTACTAGGTGATGGAACAAGCAGATGGCCCACCTGAAGCATTGCCTCGTAAGTCACGCGCGATAGGAACGTGCCCTATGATGCACTGCTCTGTAACCACACTCTACAAACTGACTACTACTCTTACTATAGTAGGGGAGCCCAAGAGGGGATTTCGGGATTTCCTCGAGCGCGTCAGATTAATATACAGGGGGATACCTTGTACCTGGTTAAGAACCTCCACCAAATATGAGCCCCATATATAAAGCCGCCCGTCTAGGATAAAGGATCAGATTAGTAAAAAAAAATTGATCATCAGAAAATCTCGAGCGCGTCAGATTAAGGTAGGGTGAGTTAATTACATGCTAAAAAGTGTATATTCCACTAATCTGACAATTTGAGAGTGACGTAAAGAAACGGGAGGGCTACAAAGTTGTTAAAAAAAAACGTCATCTCGACATTCTCGAGCGTGGCTAAATTTTTTTTTATTTTGAAGTAAATAATTCAAGGATAACGAAAAATATATAATCTGACGATTTCCACAAGCCGAAGTAACAAATATTCGTCGATAAAGTTTAGCTGCGTGGTGCCTATATTCCCCTCTGCGCGTTTCTATTTCGTGCCATGAAATCGAGCCGGAAGAAGAAGACGATTCTTCTTATGAAGATGATGACTAATTAATCAATTAATTGTCAATAAAAAAATATTTTTTTGCATATTTTTTTAAATTATTTTCTTATAAATACAAGTATTCTACTTAACAAACTTATACTTTTTATTTGCATGCTATTTCCTGAGCTTTTCAATTAATTAAGTTGAATGGTTTAAAAAAATCAAAATAAAAATATATTTTTTTGTCAGATTAGGCGAATCCCTCTAGATAATCGTCAGATTATGAGACAGCACGTCTAGGACATAAAGATGAACCATATATATCTTAATCTGACGCGCTTGAGTATTTCAAAATGGCGATTTTTTTTTGCATATTAAAATAATGGCTGCGCGTTTGCGTCACATCGAAATCGTCAGATTATTGAATGAGATTTTTTTTTAGGTTCACATAACACCCCCTTAAAAAATCTGACGCGCTCGATTATTTTTTTTTTTTTTTCATTTTCAACCCTTAAGTACGACCACCCCCATCATGCAAACGATCAGATTAACATACGTACATTATTAAAAATACGTAGGACATTGGTGCTATCAATATCTGACGCGCTCGAGTATGTCCATGCAACAGTTTTTTTTTACATTTTTTATAATCTATAGCCGCTCCCCCCACCGATGAAAAGGTATACTTATATAACATTTTTTTCTTCTTATCATCTAAGCTTTGCAACCCAATAGGTCTCTATGACGCTCGAGGAAATCCCCATTTAGCATCATGGCCTCCCCTACTACTAGTAATATTTATAGTTAAAAAAAATATGTTTTTTTTTGTTAAATAGTTGTGTAAAACACAAGTACTTTTTGCGTAGTGTTTACTTACATTAATATTTGAGGGTTCCATAACCAAAGGGCAAAACGGGAACCTATTACTAAGACTCTACTGTCCGTCTGTATTTCTGTTTTCTGTAGCCGCTATAACAACAAATACTGAAAAACAAACTAAAATAAATATTAAAGGAGGCTCCGAAACAAAAAACGTGATTTTTTGCCGTTTTCATAGTTGGAACAATGGTATGGAACCCTTCGCGCGCGATTCTAACTCGCACTTGGCCGGTTTTTTACCCGTTCCCGAAAATTTCCGAAAATATTTGTTTCGAGTTTGACCCCGATTGGTTCAGAGGATAGAGAAACATTCAAACATCGTAACTTTCGATGTTATACTTATGTAGGATAGGATATTTTTGTAATAAAAATATTATACCTAGACATATTGCTAAAAAAAGATTCCAAAAGTCTCCGACTACCGATCACATTTGTTCAAGGGATTTAACACGAATAATATAAAAAATACATTTCCTGTTGGAATTCCTACGAAAACTTCGCCATCTTGGATGTCTTATGAAAGCAATTCTTTTAAGAATGTCCCTCATTGTCAGGTATCTCAGACAAAAAACTAAAATATTCACAGGCTCTATTCAAATTCATCCAATTACTGCTTATACCTAAGCTTTTCAACCCTGGAGTGAGGGTAAGCTCTAGTCCTAAAGTACAAGTGTTCCTTGTCACTGTCTACGGAATATCAAAGCGGGAGGTCTTTAAATCGATTTGCACGAATAATGTCCAAAAAGAAAAATGTCCAAAAGCAAAATAATGCCCAACTATAAAAACGTCCAAGTATAAAAATGTCCAAGTATAAAAACGTCCAACTAGTAAATCGCACACACAAATTAGATTTCATTTGGCAGTAATATAATTTGGTTACTTTTTATTTTTTTAAGTGCTCTAGTCGTCATCATTCTAAATTATGTTAAGCAACGTTCTAGTGGTCAGTATTTGGATGGATGACTGCTATTGGTATCGCAAACAACCAAGTTTCAGAAAATAACTACGGAAACAGGACTAAATTGCTAAAATAGGCATAAAATATTCCTAAATAATGACAGTATTAGCAGTTCTACGCTGTAACTGATTAGTGTGGTTGTACAGCGACCGCGATTTATTGCATTATACGTTAGCAGTCAAAAGTAGAATTATCGCCATGTGGCGTTGTGGGGTGCCGACACGTTTTTCATTTGCGCTGCTACATTTAAAGGGATACGCGTTCACGTCAAAAAAGCTAGGTTTTCTTGGGTTTTATCTATAGTTAACTCAACTGGAGAAAAACGTGAGGAAACCTGTTTGTATTCTTGCAGCGGCGATGGGCTTGCCACGTGTCGTATGGAATACGAAAACCACAAAATGTGGGTCTATGCAAATTACAAATTCATTTATTTACCAAAAATAGAAGTTTAGAAGGGTTATATTTTTTAAACTCTCGCGATCATAACACATACTGAAGATACATATTACACGGGTATTTATCGCGTTTACCTTTATTCTTTTCCCGACGTTTCGGCTATGTTGCAATAGCCGGTCGCGGGCAGACTGGAGCATTGAACTTGAGATCTACCGTCGTCGAGAAGTGGAAGCAGTTTCAACAACCCTCACTTGATCGTCACTTTTTAAAGAGCTCTACTACAATAAGCTGGGTATAACGACGCAACTTAACGCTATCCGCGAGATTGAAATCTAAAACTAAATCCATTAAAGCCAAAATTGAATAACCTATTCAAGTCATCTCAGAACATACGAGAAACAAATGAATAAATAAGCAGTACCAATGTCACTTTAGGCGAAACCGGACTGGAAGGCAGTTCCATTTTTGTTTTTGACAAGTCATATTAATTTCATAGTGCAACCTAGTCAACCTTCTTGTTTTAGGCTCCTCCCCATCCAAAGGTTATCTGGAAGAGATCGCTTTTCAGCGATAAGATCTCCCATTATTATTTATATATGTTGAACATTAATCTTGTTGTATCATTTTAATTGTTGTAATTTGTTTATGTTAGTTTGTAAAATGTACAATAAAAAATGTTCATTCATTAATTCATTTTTCTGAGTAAAATAGTTAAACATGTCCATGGTGTCTCATTGCCTACAAAGCATTTTTAGTTCCAATTAAACATCAATAGATGGCGATACCGGTTGCGATTGAATTATTGATATTTGTTTTAGTCCAGAAAAAAGTATTAAGGTCATGAATAGCTTATGTTATATTGTAAAAAAATCTCCCATAAGCACAGGAAGATGAGGAAATAAGCTGATAATGAAATCTTCATGTTTTTACAATAATCAATATTGACCACGTTTTTTCTTGCGGAAATTATTTGAACTACGTTGTGGTTCGGTTTCAAAAGTTCAAAAGATGCCGCTATTTGCGTTTATAGAATTTTTTCGTTTCTTATAGAGGCATTTTACTACGTACCTACCTACGTAAAAAATAAAAAATAATTTATTTATTATTAATATAAAAAAAACTGTGTATATTAACATGATTCGATTTTTAGCCACGGAAATAAGAGTTGTAATACTTCTACTAGTACAGAATAAATAATAGGACTCTTACTGCGACGCAACAAGGTGCAATTCATCTTGCATAATTTCACCTAAACATTGCCGCACTCTTCTAACGTGAAACTCTGTCGCTGTCAGTGCTGGTGCTGGCGCGGGCCAGACAGCGACAAAAATCTGAGCCAAAAATTATGCCTTTTTAAGGGGCTGACAACCATCAAACAACTTCTCGCTCGCATGTTTCGACATGTTGAAAGATATAAAACCACTAAACTCACTTTCGAAAAATCTGAATATACCATTTTGTGTGCAATGTGATTGCACACAAAATGGTTTATTATTTAATTGGTAAATGCTTATTTTAGTAAAAAAAAAACATTTTAATCGATACAAGTTATCCGACTCAAAAGTTTGCATTAGTACAAAAACTTACTTACTTTTACTTTACTTTTTAGAAGGAAAAAACTGATTGATTAATATCTTTCAACATGTCGAAACGTGCGAGCAAGAAGTTGTTTGATGGTTGTCAGCCCCTTAAACTTTACGGACGTACGTAGTGCCGTAGAAAGAAAATTATTTATTACGTCAACGCAAGTATATAGTTGGTAGGTAAATACAAAGTTTACTTGACCTACCTACTTTAGATAACCGCTCAGCATCAGGTGTCACTTCAATTATTTTAGAAGACCCACCTGATGTTCAGCGGCTATCGACGATGGCCAACTACTAGGTATCTCAAATCCAAGAAATAAGCGCTCAACATCTTGGCGTGGGTGGTGAAAGGTAACCATTCAACATCAGTTGGGCTATTTTATGTTGAGAGATTACGTCTATAACCAACTTTTGTCAATTATTTCCTTTTCATATTGTACGAAAAACGGGTTCTGTTATTATAAACACATCATCTACTTTAGGATTTCCACAAATAGGTAGTGACCATTCAACATCAAGTGGGGTGATCACTAATTATCGGGTTAGAAGTAACCGCGCGACTCCAGTACCCCAAGTATGAGTTTTGCTTACCATATTTGGTTTTTCGTTTTACTATTTTGTTCCGTGTTCATTGCGGGTTTTGTATGAAGACGCGATAGAGATAACGACACGGAACTTTATGTTGCAAGTATGATGAAAATTAGTAGTAGAACATAAAGTTCCATATCAGTATCCCTATCGCGGCTTCATACAAAACCCGCAATGAACACGGAACAAAAACGAATCGTTTTTGCTCCGTGCTCATTGCGGGTTTTGTAAAGTTCCATATCGGTATCCCTATCGCGTCTTCATACAAAACCCGCAATGAACACGGAACAAAAACGTAAAACGAAAAACGCAAAACTCATACTTGGGGTACAGGTAGCTCAAAAGAGGTAACAGCTCCACATCAGCTAGGCCATTAGATGTAACGCCTTTACATCAGCTTGAAGCCATCAGGTGGGCCATCAGTTGAACGGCTAATAAGAGGGTCGACTTCATCTCAAAGTCAATAGGTTATCGCTTTTCTTCTGGTGGGTTTTTTTTTAAATAATGAACTTCGTCACAAAATTATAAATTCAAAGAAACAAAAAGAAACGATCTAATTTGCAAAGTAAAAATGGGGAAAAGTACTTTATTTGTTGCACGTTAAGGTTGATTACACAATAAATGTTATTCAACCTACGTCTTTTCATATCTAAATGAAAAGATTTCCTCGTTTTTGGTGACGAATGATCATAAGTGTGAGATAGTATTATGAAGATTTGTGACTTTATTACAAGTAGCTATGGTTGTGATTAGGTTGAACTTGTTGAACTGTTTTAAAACTTTTGTCTCAGGCTTAATTTACATCGCCGCGGGTTGGAATGAAAGCGACTTTTTGCAACGAAATTGTCCATAGCATAGTGAACTTTATATCAAATACATAACATACAAACTAAATACGAGCCAAGTAGCTAGGGAGCTCGAGAATGCGCGGGGATTATTTGGAAGACTAATTTCGTTGTATGTCAGCCTTTATAGCTCAGTTGGTAGTAGGTCTGCTTTCAGGGCCGGAGGCCGTGGGTTCAATCCTCACACCGAGAACTAACATTTTTGTGATGAAAATAGAATTTTGTTCTCTGTCTGGGTGTATAAGTAGGTCTATAAATTACCTACCAGTAAAAAAAGTATATCATGTATTAGTATTTTATCATATTAGCTTTGATTTTGTAAGTCACTCGTTATCTAGGTACCTAGGTTGATTGTTGATCGAAGCACGGGACACGACCACTGAGTGTGTTGCTGATTTTGCCTCGTCAAACTAAATTGAGGTACAAGTTGGGAGTTTGCCCAAACTTTTACCCTGTTACTTCTTGTAGCGAATAGATCCCAATAACGCCTGCATAATTGAAACAGCGATCAGTCAGTGCCTCCGAACTAAAACAGCCTAGTGTTCGAGCAAAAAAGTAGGTAGGTAGTTAGGTACCTAATATATCCTAGCTACTTAAACAAACTTCATAAGGCAGCATCAACATCTTGCTTAAAAAAAAATACTTAAACGAATAGATGTAGACTACACAATAACACAACATACCTATCATAGGTATCTTTTAAATGCAAGTGGCCACCTACTACTTAATAATCTGTGTAGATTCTTATTTTGAAACAAAACTGGCAAAACTATCATTGTGGGCGAAGGACTGCGTGCGGACACAGTATAAAATAATAGTATGTGCGTGTTGGCAGAACTAATTTTATCGCCATCTATTGGTTGTAAGTGCATTTTACGTGATGCCGCTTGCTCGCAACGCAACTTCGCGACATCTAGCGGCTATGCGGGCTATTTTGTTTAGCTTCGGGCTATTTCATATATCCCGAAAAATTGCCCGAGTCACAGCCCGAGTTAAGACTGGAACCGTTTCAATGTATGGGATGAGGTATCTGTACTAGTATTCTCTTATCTGTGTTCTCTTATCTGTGACATGTCTCAGTAGAAAAAGCACTAAAAATGCAAATAAATCTCAGCTGTAAAAGCACTTCAATCAGTTACATTGTGCGATAGCGCTAATTGCGTTATTATTGCCACTGTTCCACTAAAACAATGTATTTGCGCGTTTATATCCGTAATCGGTCGGTTTACTAGTTTCGAGTGCAACGGTTAGAATGTTTCGCAATGGTTTAGTGCGCCATTTGTTAGCGGAATTGGCACTTGTTTATTGCTACTGTTTCAATGTTATTGTAACTATACCTTTAATGTAACCAAATATATTAATAATACTAACCATTTGCGATGCAGTCAACCGATCTGAAATGTGGTCCATTGTAGAAATTACAAAATAATCTGGCATGTGACTCATTGATTGTTTTTTATATACAGTGAATGTATCTGTACAGTGAATGCAACAAGTCAATGGTCCACCTGACGTTGAGCGGTTACCTTTTCTTATAACATAGCCTCACAGAGCACGTCCACCGAGGATTATGCCCTACGTGCATTATGTTCTTCATCCACCCCTTTATGACGTACATTACCGTAAAGAATTCACAATACCAAGGCTTTACGAAACAAATTTAATATTTTTTTCAACCATTTTGACATCATATAACTTTTTAGTGCATTATGCAGTCATTTCAGAAATTGCATATAAAATTAAGCAAAAATTTGAAATAAGTGCAATACAATATTGAAGAATATAATGCCACAAGTGAAGTCACAGATTAACCTAGTCTAGGTCAGGTTAGTCTAGTTAAATAATCGTAGTTCTGCTGTAGTTTGGTAATTAAATTGAGGAGCAATAAGCTGATTTCCATCCCAGCGCCATTAGAGTATGGCGGTTGAATAATACGTGTCGCTCACATGCAGGCCGGTAATGAAATGTTGGCTACTTCATTAATATTCTTGATTGTAGAAGAGCGTGATTCAACTACTCTTGGTGGCTCTGGTCCGCTTCATTCATTCATTCATTCATTATCCACTTATAGGTGAACATCAATTAGGTTGAGTCGTTCGTTCAATTCTAGAGATCCGTTTCGATACTGACCCGTTTAGAAAACGATCCGGATCTTTCGATACGTTCAATCGAGCTATTGGTTCAGTCCCAAATACTGACGTAATTACAAATCTTCACAGTAGGTATTAGTTAAAAGGCTGTATGTAAATGTAAACGTTCTAAAAATAAGATCCATAAAAATCTGAATACCGTTTCAGACATCATAAATAAAAATAAACTATTTAGGCCAACCATAACTACCTAATATACGCGATCACTAGTATAACACGGTAGGTAAAAATCTGTCTTAAATCAATATGAAGCTGCGGTTCACAGTTCGCGGCGGGTGGTTCGCTCGTTCATTCGATCGAATGAGCGAGCAGCGAGCCGCGAATCGATCGAATGATCGAGTCTTATTTACTAGAGTGACCCTAGTATTCGCGCGGATCTCGAAACCCGGGTCTTTCGATTCGTTCAATCGTGAACGAAACATACCCCCAACATTGATGCCTCAAGTTGATGGAAGCAGGGCAGTGCGTCGTCCATACATACTTCGACACCCCCATAAGGCACTAAAGACACTAAAACTAAAATTAACACTGAAACTAAAATCACTAAACTCATTTTCGAAAAATCGCCAGTGTGAAAAATAGCTCTTAATATCTTTCTATATGTCGGAACGTGCGAGCGAGAGGTACATTAGCTCTTGTCATCGCCTTAACCCGCCCTCTCACACTCTCACTCTTGCAATTTGAAAAAATGGTGCTATTATATTTAGAGTTCATAAAAATACCACAAAATACACAGTCACACACAATAATTATATTGCAGTGTTAGTGGAGACAGCAACATAAGGTTGCTTTTGATTTGAATTTCAAAGTATTCCTGACGTGAAATCGATGCAACTGAGTATGCTTTTCGGGGATTCACTCTGCAAAACGATAAACAATGGTTCATATTGTTATTTTGAATTACATTGCTTGCTAATGTGATAACCACTCAGCAGTCAAGTTTTCGCTGTCGCGCAAAACTCGCAATGTAGCTCAAAATGTTAATACGAACCGTTGTATACCTTTTTGCGGAGTACGCGGTGCCAATCAACGGTTATCCTATCCTGACAAATGGAGGCCTTTTGATTAGCGTTAGTTGAATGGAACTGTACTGTACAGGTTGCTTGGGTACCAAATAAAACACTTAATCCGAGTAACGTCTGCCTGGGATGGCCGCCTGGAATCGAGTGCCCCCACGACCGTGCCCAGTCAACGCGCATAGTATATTGTTATACACTACAGGAACCACACTAATGCACATGCGGGAAAAACCTTAGACACTTAAACATTTTGAAAAATATAAATATATTGAATTTATTAATGAAAAATTGCAATCAACCAATTTGTGTGAATAAATACAAAAACTAGTAAACTACTACTAACTAGTAGCAACTTTGTGGTTTGGAAAACTATATTAAAATAGATTTAAAATGAGTGCTTCTTATAGGAACTCACTGCCCAGGCATTGTACTTGGACATGCATAAATTGGTTTAATTGTAGTCTACGGATCTGAATCGTATAGTGAATAGAGTCTTAATGTACTGTATACAGTTGCTATAGTATAAATATTTGTGAACATTCACACAACACTATCTACCCCCAAACTTAGTAAGGCTTGTTGATTATAGAAAAAAGATAGCTGATAGATTTTTTTGTTAATAAGAGTAGGTATATGCTTATAATACAATATTATACCCAGATACATCACAGACATTAATGTTCATCACACAAATGTATGACAACTGTCATTGTACTACTTTTTCTTGTCCTGTCAATAGTTTCTTTCGAAACAGTATTTTATAAGGATTCTAAGTGTACACTTACGAGCACTTCCACCCTTCGAGCACTTGTTTTCGAACTTCGTTTTAGGCTGTAGTTCACGGTAACGATTTGTAACACTAAAATGTGCATGATTCATATCCTTCAATGTTTGCTGGAAGAGAACTCTTTTTAGGGTTAAGCTCACCTTTGTACTTGTTTTATATTTAAGTTTAGTAAATGTTATTACTGTGTACAATAAAGAATAAAGAATGTATTGTTTTTTCATATAAATATTAGCCATGTGTTTATATTTTAATAAGGTATTACTCATAAAACTATTGGTAGGTAATGTACATGTTATGCATGCAACATACTTATTTAGGTAGCTTCAAATTTCTAATTCATCTGTCATATTAATATTATAAAAAAAATATTCAAAAGAGTCAATCAATCAGCTTTAAGATTAGCACTAAGAAAACTCTATAATAAAATTAAGGGCAGTGGATTTTGTAAAAAAAATAAAAAAACTTTCTACGTTCTACGACATGCTGGTGTCCTCATGATGTTTTCCGTCACCGTTTGAGAGTACTGGCACTGTGCACATACATTTTTAAACATTGTAATACTTAACAGCATTGACCCATGAACTCGGGTTCATAGCACAAACCATTACCTTGCTGCGTAATTTCTTAAGTAACCTTTCAGGTAAATTACTTCGATGTGTATTACAAAAGTGCTTCGTGAAAATTGAAGAATCCACTTACACTTGTATCTTTTGACATAGTTTACTTTTATTCATTCATAATGATTATGTAGACTTAGTTTATTTATTTTCAAAAATGTAAGGAGAAAAATTAACAAGCGCGGTAGATATAAATACTAATATTTATCTACCATAATTATTATTTTTTTAGGACTTTCCACACATCACTGTCTAGCCCCAAAATAAGCCAGAGCTTGTAATATGGGAACCATGGGCCTTATGCTCACTTCGAGCGAGATTATCTCACGGTGGAGATGACGTCATATCTCGTTCAATAAGTCGTTGATGTTGCGTCTCGCATCAACTTTGAATGAGTAAATTGGGGAGTTAGATGGTGAGAATGGGGATAAATATTTATCGAACGAGTTATGACGTCATCTCTACCGTGAGATAATCTCGCTCGGAGTGAGCATAAAGCCCCAGATAGCTGATATAATACATTATACTTTTTTTTTTTGTAAATAAGTATGTATTTATATTTTAATATTATATTTTAATATTATAGACTGACTGGGTGTTAACCCAGACAGAAAACAAACATTTATGTTCGTCACACACTGTGAAGGCTGTCTATACGGTTTAAGAGTAGTAGAGCTCTTTGTGAAGGGCTCGTCCGGGGAAGTACTACCACCACGCCTTTTTCTGCTGCCAAGCAGCGTTGCTGTGTTTTGGTTAGAAGACTGTGGTTGCCGGTGTAACTACTTACAGGCACATGAGGCTTAACATCTGTATGCCTCAAGTTGATGGACGCAAGGCGTCATCGTAGGGCGCATTCCTATCGTGCGTGACTTACGAGGTAATGCTTTGTTATAGGTGATGGTTACCACTTAACCTCGGGTCGCCCATATGCTTGTTTCATCACCTAGTAGTATAAAAAAAATTGTCTTCGTACAAAACACTAACTGAAGACTTCTGTTGCCTGTATAAAAATAGAATAAAATAAATATTTAAGGGGGCTCCCATACAACAAAAAACGTGTTTTTTTTGTAGTTTTTTTAGATAACGGTACGGAACCCTTCGTGCGCGAGTCCTACTCGCACTTGGCCGGTTTTTTTTTTGTTTTTCATGGGTCAAATAAAAAACCTTTCTTTCTGTCTAATCTAAATGTAGTCAAAGGCTAACTCAAACTGCATTCGGCACATGCCATCCTTTTACAGAAGCTAGTATTTCGCTATTTTTCATTCCGACATTCCATTTCCTAAATAAAACAACTGTTAACAAAACCGCAGCACTAACCTAAAGCTTTATATACACGATATAATTTATCTATCCCAAGAAGTCACAAGAAAGTTGGCATTATGGTCGGTTCTATGAATTCGGACGATCCGACCGATGGACCAATGTTATTTATAATAATAATAATAATAATAATAATAATGCATTAATTTCAGGCAACCTGACATTATATAAAATATAATGCCATGACCCATATCAATAAATACCTTACGGACTAATACATCTACACTTATATATAATATAATAATAATAATATTATAAAGAGGTAAACTTTGTATTTTTGTATTTTTGTATGTAACGAATAGGCTCAAAAACTACTGGTCCGATTTCAAAAATTCTTTCACCATTAGAATGCTACATTATCTCTGAGTAACATAGGCTATATTATATTTTCAAAAAAATCAGGGATCCTTACTAAAACTTCAATAATGTAACCCAAGGTGGAAAACAAAAAACCTTACATCGCGTGCGCTGCGAAAACTATTGAAGATAGAACAAAATAATGTACTACGATTTTGTAGAACACGTTATCATCTACAAAAAATGTCGCGACAGCATATGTCTAACTATTATAGTTATGTCACAATAAGTGTTCTTTTATTATAAAAAATTAATTGAAATGCCTCCGCTAGAAAAGGGTCTTTATTTGTACCTTGGTATTAATCCTTATCCAAATAAATCATTTCATAATTAAGACGGTTTCAATACCTATAGATTACTTCTTAAATTTTTCAAATCGGACATTCCATTCAAAAGATATGACGAAATTAAAAATGTTTACGGGTTCACGGTTCACGCGCGGGGTGCGATTTCACTCACTCAAGGAGAAGCGCGTGCAAATGTATGAAATAAGTAGATGCGAGGCTCGAACCCACGGTCTAAGTTTATCCTAAAATGTTCAAAAAATTTATGACCACCCATGCGAAGCTGGGACAGGCCGTTAATATAATATAACTTAAACAAACTAACAGGACTCAGGGACTTTTATAAAGTAGTTTAGTAAGTAGTAAGATCGCGTCAAGTCAGTCGATGAAGAATACTTAAAACATTTTCGAAGAAACGCAAGGTAGAGAATGCAGTCCGGCAGTCTGCAACGATGATGTTGATGATTGAGTTTTAATAAAAAACACTGGTGGTCTAGTGGTAGTGGCCCCGCCTTCCGATCCTAAGGTCATGGGTTCGAAACCGGTCGTGCACCAATGAGTTTTTCTGTTCAAAAATTTATGTGCACAATGCCAGTACTCTCAAACGGTGAAGGAAAACATCGTGAGGAAACCGGCATGTCATAGAACCTAAAAAGTTCTATTACATGTGTCAAGTGCTTGAAAGGAGCCTCTTGAGGCGCACTTAAAATCCTTTCACCACACTGTTTCGAAAGAAACTAGTGACACGACAAGAAGAAGAGTAAAAAACACTGAAAAAGCTTCACGAGCTTGATCCCCAGGCACGGTAGATATCTCTTCAGATCTCTAAGTACCAAGTACTAACTCGAGATTCTTTGAGGACGTCTAAGGGGAGTAGTCAGAGGTACGTCTAAACATTACATTTGCACATTCCCACATTTTGCAGTAGTTGGTATTCCATACGTGACAGGTTGCAAGCCCATCGCCGCTGTTAGAATACTAACTGGTTTCATCACGATGTTTTCCTTCGCCGTTTAAGAAGACTGGTGTTGCGCACATACATTTTTCTATGAGAAAAATCCATTGGTGTACGACCGGATTCGAACCTACGACCTTTCGGTCGGAAGACGGGGTCACTCCCCCTAGACCACCGGTGCTTTTTTTATGGTTTTTAATATTGGTGTACGACCGGATTCGAGCCTACGACCTTACGATCGGAAGACTGGGTCACTCCCCCTAGACCACCGGTGCTTTTTTAGTTATTTAACAGAGTGGATTTTAAATCCTTTCACCACACTGAATTTCTTTCACAAGAAGACTGGCAATTGTATGGTGTATATTGCGCTTTACCGACTATCCTGTTCGTTATTCTGAACTGACATTAAACCTCGGTATTCAGTAAGTATCATTTTTCAAAGCGGCCGTTCGCTCCGACCTTTCATCGGTTTTACAAACCATGAATCCGATACGATATCGCATTGGGAAATTTAGCGTGAAGCGCCGCGGCATTCGTGGTATCGACAAACTCATTTGACCCTTGTTATTTCACTGTTAAGGTCTGTTATCGCGTTACTCGTTTGAGACCGCGGCTTTGTTCGTGCTGTGGTTTTATAGAATAATAAATCTTAATCTTTGTACTAAATTATCTGATTTTTATCATTATCACGCTGAAAAAGTTTACCTACTGCCATTCTTTTTTTTTATTTTTATTTAATACAACTAGCTGATGGAACAAGCAGATGGCCCACCTGATGTTAAGGGGTAACCATCACCTTTAACAAATTGCCTCGTAAGTCACGCACAATAGGAACATGCCTTACAATAAAATTATTATTTGAAAATTTATAATGTTATTTGTACCAACTTGTACTTGTACCAATAAATAAATTATTATTGTTATTAATGCACTGCCCTGCGTCCATCAACTTGAGGCATACAGATGTTGACCCTCATGTGCCTGTAATTACACCAGCAACCACACTCTTCAAACCGAAACACAGCAACGCTGCTTGGCGGCAGAAAAAGGCGTGGTGGTAGTACTTCCCCGGACGAGCCCTTCACAAAGAGCTCTATAAAGAGTTTGAGACTTCGACATCTACCGGCTTACCTATACCGTGATTGTTACACATTAGTTCTTAAGTGGGGGACCATCTTTTGTTTGTTTCCCGATTATCTTTCTTGTCGTGTCACTAGTTTCTTTTCGAAACAGTGTGGTGAAAAGATTTTAAGATTTTCTATTAATAACAATAACTAAATACACTCACTCATTATAGCCTATAACGAATACTCAACGATTTAAACAAGATTTGAATGTTGGTTTACTTTTTTTTTTTATATGTAACGAATATCTAACAAACATACCTAACCGCGAATAAAAGATCTTTTCCCCTAACGATGGCCCTAATGGCGGAATAACGACAAATAATCGCCATAGATCGTCGATATAACTCATAAATTATTCATTTTACAATTAATATCTGTGCCGTTCGCACGAGTTTTTTGCGCTATCAAATCAAAAACCTGAAAGATATATTACGAGTATATCCTGGTTATTTCCGAAAAACTGTGACATTTCAGAATTATAAGATGGCGGCCGCGTCAATTTTATTTTTTGAAATTTGACGCTGTTCTTTCATTAGATGCAAAATAAGGATTAGGAGTTGGTGTATTTAAGAAAGAATGTTATCTCAACACGTGAATTTGGAATTCGCTTGGATAAATATGTGTCGTCTATACAACGAGATGGCAAATTTAAATATCTTAAATAATTTGGGTATTTTTAATGATAACGTTAGCAAGTATAAGCGGTGCGTTTACGGTTTGCTGGCGAAATATTATGAATCCAATAATAATGATTGATATTCTTTGCTGTTTTTAGTTTTTAGAAAAAAAAAAAAAAATGCATGCAACATTATATAATTGTCATATTCACATTATTATTTGATTACGAATCTAGGTCTAAGAATGAATATTGTAACAATAATTTTTGCTTATTTGATTGTTATCTGTTTTGTGAATATTAATAAATAAATAGAAAAAAAAAAACATTTTATACAACGCCATCTAAACTCGAACTAAGAAAAACTTGTTATAGGAACCGGATAACTAATATAATATAACTCACTTTTTTATACGTTCTTCAATGTGTAACCCAGTCAGAAAAAAAATATCTTTGTTCATGTTGGACACTGTAGTGCCTATATAATTTCTAATAAAGTGGAATACCTACACCACCACGATCTTTTCAAAGCGTTGTCTGAATAATCCACAGGAAAAAAATAACCAATAACCAGCTTTTTTTTTTGCTGCGATTTACCTCTAATTGTTTTCTTAAAAAAGTACAAATAAAATTATAATTTTTGAAAATAATAAAACATGTGCTAGGGGTACATCGCAGTCGCAGTCGGCAGGTGGCTCAAATAGATTACATTCCTTAGAATTTAATGAATAAAGTTTTCTATTCAACGAAATTATTTCCCTTTGTGAATGATTCTTTGCAAACGTCTTTGAGTGTAAAGTTTAGTTTAGCACTGTGCTTAATGCATGTTCATATTGTTCATGTGAGCTCAAAAATGTTTTTTTTTATTACTTTATGATGGAACAAGCAGGTGGTAGTGGTACCACTTAACATCAGGTGGGCCATCAATAACAAAGCTTTGCCTCCTAAGTCACGCACGTGCCCTACGATGCACTGCTCTGCTTCCATCAACTTGAGGCATACAGATGTTAAGCCTCATATACCTGTTATTTTACGCGGCAACCACACTCTTCAAACCGAAACACTGCTTGGCGGCGGAAAAAGGCATGATGGTAGTACTTCCCCGGACGAGCACTTCACAAATAACTATCCTCATGCAATTAATTGCCATTGCTACTAAATTTAATTTGTTTATTTATTTCTGTACCGCAAATTACATTTTGTTTATCAAGGTTGGGGCCATCTTTCAAATAAGAATTTGCTTCTTTAACAGGACTTTAACCACATCTACCCAAATACATCGAAGTATCAATACAAGAAGTACAGCGTTGCAAATGCAATTGTATGTTTACACACACACAGACACAGAACACGGATTTGAACTACTAGGTCAACAGGCTTCCGATACTGCGTAAATCTTGCCGGTGCGGCTATGAAACCAAAAGGCATTAAAAAAACTTTAGAGAACACTTGCTATTGTTTTACTAGCATACTAGCGTCCCCGGCTTCGCACGGTTATTGTGGGTTATCCCTAAGAGATTATGCTTGTATTATGCATATAAACCTTCCTCTTGAATCACTTTATCTATAAAAAAAACGCATCAAAATCCGTTACATAGGGATATTAGGACAGAGAAAGCGACTTTGTTTTATACTATGTAGTGAGTAGTGATATAAAAGAGGGTAGTTTTAGCAATGAGAAAAATCGTTGATTGGTCTTTGTAGCTTAACAGGCTATTTGCGTAATTTTTTTATGATATTTTTAGGAAGCGCGAGGAATAACGCTAGACAATTGTATATTTCAGTTTCATACAAAACGGGATATTTACCATGATTTGTGAGTTTTATTGTTTCCCGATATTTCGGCACAGATACATGCACCATGATCACAGTTCGAACTAAAGCCCGTTCGGACATAAGAACTAGGAGTAAGAACAAATGTTATTGGCAGGCAAAACGGTCTACCCTCTTTCGCACTCTTTTATTGAAAACGACACTACTATTAATATAACACACACTATGTTATAATTTTAATTAATTAATTATTTTCTATACAAGGTGTTCCATAAGTTGTGTATATAAACTTCAGGGGGCTAAAGTACCCATCAATATGAACAACTTTTTCTAAGGAACCAACACTGTGAACGCGAAAAAAAAACAGCTGTTTCATACAAAAGTTCAATACCTACCAGGCTAAAATGTATGAAACAGCCGTTTTTTTTTCGCGTTCACAGTGTTGGTTCCTTAGAAAAAGTTGTTCATATTGATGGGTACTTTAGCCCCCTGAAGTTTATATACACAACTTATGGAACACCTTGTTTATTAAAATTATAATTGTGTATTTTATAAATAGGTAAGTATATATGTTTAATAATTTATCCAAAACTGTTTCGTTCGAATATAAGTTTGAATTTCTATAGTAACAGACAAAGCAACAAAAAATACGGTATTATGTTACTTACGCTCATCTCAACAAGAAATGACATCATTGTCGTTGACAATTATTTTAAACAGTGTCAAGTCTTTTTTTACACTCATGCATTTATTTCGAGACGCTATAGTGGCTGTGATGAAAATATTAATGATTATTTTATAAGAAAAATAACGTTTTTTTTTTTGCAATTCATTAAAAGTAAAGTGATCAAGACACATTTAATTTTGTCTAAGATGTTGGTAGTCTTATTTAACACATTATTACATATTAATATTAGAACCAATAGAAACCAATACAAACAGTTTGTACTAAGTTTTTTTTTTACTAAATTAATTTAGCGCATGACATGCGGTACCCTAATATCATTACGATCTAGCCAGGTAGGCTAATGAGTAATTTTGTTTTGACTTAATGTTATACAAAAATGTACTAAGTTTGATTCAATAGTATGGCCAATCATAGGTTTCCACTTCAGATTCAAAGAATACAATATATGAATACTCACAGCATAACATCCATTACTCGTTGTAAATTCGCCTATGCTTTCTGATTAGGCGTAGCACGGCTCGTAGCCCCGTAGCAGTCCTCGTAGCTCCACGGCCACGTTGCTAGCTCCAAATCTTCATCGTTACAATAAATAGTTGCACAATCCGATCGGCGTCGTCGCGTGCCGCGGCAACCTAATGGAATATTATGTGGGTGCTTCCTTATGCATGCATGCAATGTTATATCTAAGGCTCGTATTACACGTGTTTGCGGAATGCTGGCTTCAACTTAGGCCCTAAACTAATCCTTAATTCCGAAAACACTTAGAAGCATGAAAAAATTGTCTCGATCTTTTATTTGTAAAAAAAATTAAATAAATCTAAAATTCGAGGCCGAAGAGCCTGAAGAGCAGTTTTAAGGTTACAAGATTAGTTTAGGGCCTAAGCCGAAGGTTCTAGAAGCATTGAAAGAGCGTGTTTGGAGGCAAATAAAACAAATTTGAAATCAGTTAAATGCACTTCTCTAGTTCACATTTATCCGAAAAATGTGGTTCACAATCATTACGGAAAAATACACAAAAACCAAGGCAATGTAGTTCGTTAGTTATAGCATACTAAAAACCGAGCAAAACTTAGAATCACCAATCCCACTTCTCATAAAATGGCCTGTCTGCCAGATTTGAAAAAAATTGCGTGCAGATTTTAAGCTATTTTCGGTAAATGGACGATAGACAGTAAAAAATGTGTAAGTAAAAGATGGACAGTAAAAAAACGGATGATAAGATCGAAAACTCCAATTTCGAATACCAATGCCGTATCGCATCGGACGTGTAGCGTGATCACACCCTTATAGGTAGATAATACTAACACGTACACTGCAGTACGCGATGCTTTATTTAAGGGTAATTTCAAATCGGTGTTTCCAAATAGAGATATTTCATTTTATTAATGCTCAGAGCTTCCAACTGTGCAGTAGAAATTCATACGATTTAAATGTTAGCAAAAAGTGTATTGAATACGCTTTCGAAAGTCGTAAATGTTATTTTATTGAAACTAATATTGGCTGACCTAATTTTGCAATTTATACCCTGTATAAGTTATGTATAGTGTTTCGCGGCTATCGATAGTATATCCGTGGAATGGGAAATGTATAGGTAAAAGTAAAGTCCTTGAAATATTAGAGAAGCTATAATTACAGTAAGTGGTAGCAATCATAGATTTTTTAAATTCGTTTTCCAATGTAAAGGTTTACTTGATATTATAAGCAAAAGGTTAGTTTTAAACAAACTATCTCCACAAAATCCAGTGCAAAAACACTATATTAAAATCAACTGCAATATGTAATGCAAAGAAAGCAACATTTTCCTTTACAAGAAATCAGCATCAGCATACTGCAGAGGTAATCAACATTTTCTACTATATTAAAATCAACTATGACATGGCAGGGGTGAACAACATTTTTATTACGTAACTTTCTTTAAAGTAACATTTTTATAAAGGTTTTAAAGCGCCAACCCCGCTGATGGTCGAAGCTCATTATATAAATTACTTTCATCCACCAACCAGCAAAAAGGTAGTGGGGCAGGAGATAATATTTTACTGCGACATAGCTCAAAGAGAACAGTCATCTCTTTATATAAACATTAGAACATATTTAACATAGCACCATCTAGCCCTCAACTGAGTTAAGAGTAGTAGAGCTCTTTGTGAAGAGCTCATCCGGGGAAGTACTACCACCACGCCTTTTTCTGCCTTTTTCAAGCAGCAAGGCTGTGTTTCGGTTTGAAGAGTGTGGTGTAATTACAGGCACATGAGGCTTAACATCTGTATGCCTCAAGTTGATGGACGCAGGGCAGTGCATTGTAGGGCACGTTCCTATCGTGCGTGACTTACGAGGCAATGCTTTGTTATAGGTGATGGTTACCACTTAACATCAGGTGGGCCAACCACTAGTTCCATCAGCTAGTTGTATAAAAAAAGTCATCTTGTACTAAAGGTACCAGACTGCAGACTTGTATACTTTTATGTCAATAATAAAAATATTAATCATATAGGCGAAGTAGGTATTCTCCATATATTTAAGGGTATACAAAGGTTCACATTTGATTGAAAATTTTGGAGTAAATTAAATAATATGGAATGTTTGTGAGTGTGTGTTATTCCCACTTATCTCCGTATCGACTCCATGTATTTTGATGAAACTTGGAACATACATATTTTGTAAATAGAATAACATTAAACTTTTTATCCAAGTATGTACCACGCAAACGAAGCTGCGAGCGTATGCTGTTGCATTTTGTTTTAATTGGTAGAACAACCACTTTCACCAACCAAACACCAAACAAACCAAGAAGTGTACCAGTTGATTCACTATGAGCTGTGACTACGATCCGAAGCTTTTTTGTTCAGTCGAGATTGCGGTTTCGATAATTAATTTGCTTTAAAACAGTTCCTAGTGGTTTTATAATTGCTGTACTACGTCTTAGGGCGATAGCTATCGCAGAGTAAGGCTATCCGTCAGATAATTCAGACTTGTCAAAAACAAAAAAGGAATTATTTTAATTTAATTTTTTATCTACGTCCTCCTCCTCCTCGCTTCGTACTCCTCACTGCTGAGGGTCGTGACCCCCTCCATGGATCACTCTATCCTTAACAAATCTTCGCCATCTGGATCTGTTGCTGGCGACATGGATGGCTTCATGGACCTTCACATCGAGAGTGGTGCGGATTTGGTCGGACCAACGTATCGGGCTTCGGCCTCTTGGTCTCTTGCCTTCAACTTTGCCAGTGATTACGAGTTTTTTCAAGTTTTCGCCGGGTTTTCTGGCTATTATCTAGGTATACTTAATAATATTGTAATTTTTTAAATGCCTTTACGCATTGTAATTTTCTTTGTAAATAAATGACCTAAATCTACACTAATATTATAAAGAGGTAAACTTTGTATTTTTGTATTTTTGTATTTTTGTATGTAACGAATAGGCTCAAAAACTACTGGTCCGATTTCAAAAACTCTTTCACCATTAGAATGCTACATTATCCCTGAGTAACATAGGCTATATTATATTTTCAAAAAAATCAGGGATCCTTACTAAAACTTCAATAATGTAACCCAAGGTGGAAAACAAAAAACCTTACATCGCGTGCGCTGCGAAAACTATTGAAGATAGAACAAAATAATGTACTACGATTTTGTAGAACACGTTATCATCTACAAAAAATGTCGCGACAGCATATGTCTAACTATTATAGTTATGTCACAATAAGTGTTCTTTTATTATAAAAAAATAATTGAAATGCCTCCGCTAGAAAAGGGTCTTTATTTGTACCTTGGTATTAATCCTTATCCAAATAAATCGGACATTCCATTCAAAAGATATGACGAAATTAAAAATGTTTACGGGTCCACCGGTCACGCGCGGGGTGCGATTTCACTCACTCAAGGAGAAGCGCGTGCAAATGTATGAAATAAGTAGACGCGAGGCTCGAACCCACGGTCTAAGTTTATCCTAAAATGTTCAAAAAATTTATGACCACCCATGCGAAGCTGGGACAGGCCGCTAGTATTAGATATATTTAGGTCATTTATTTACAAAGAAAATATTTTATGATATACAAAATATTTTCAATATATTTTAAGATAAGTTTTAGTAAAAAGTTTAGTTTTATTATATTTTCGAAATTGCCAATAAAATAAAACGAAATTTGGGAATTAAACTTTTGGTTGATAATTTAGCTTATTTTAACCATATCTTTCAAATTCAATAAAATTACAAAGAGTGATAGCTGGGAAGATTATAAGCTATTTATAAATTTAAGTAATCTTTTGTACGTACGGGGATAGCTACTTGTTCACACGGAAACGCATCAGGCTATGCACTGATGGCTTTGATGTCTTTGTAGTAAACGTCTTTTTTCTTTGAATTGGTGTAGCTTGATGTGTACATCAATTTCTTCTCATCCAAGATAAACACAAACTTGAAAGTACTACTTCCCACTTAGTATAATACAAAAACTTGTTACCAAAATACAAATATATCATCGCCTCAACGCTCGGGGCGACCTAAATCTCCCGTTATTAATGAGACAAGTTTTAATTGTGCCCGCTCGCCAGTGTGTTACCCTTTGTGGACTTATGTAAGGTTATGCGGCCATTCACGGTCCAGCATGCTTGACGAATTAAAGTTATCTCTGAACTCAACATTTAAATTTGAATTTATGCATGTTTGGATTCCTAACTACTGAAACAATTGGAGTAAAACTTAAAATAAATATAGTTCATAGCGTGGGTTTTTTTTTTATTCAAGTAGTTGATTGAATAAGCAGATGGCCTACCTGATTTTTACCTGGTTTAAGTGGTAACCATCACCTATAACAAAGCATTGCCTCGTAAGTCACGCACAATAGGAATGTGACCTACGATGCATTGCCCTGCGTCCATCAACTTGAGGCATACAAATGTTAAGCCTCATGTACCTGTAATTACACCGGCAACCACACTCTTCAAACCGAAACACAGCAACGCTGCTTGGCGGCAGAAAAAGGCGTGGTAGTACTTCCCCGGACGAGCTACACAAACAGATCTACTACTCGTAAACGGGTTAGTATGTAGGCTACTTTTGACATGAAAAAATACCGGGAACTAGTAGGAATCTAAAGGAACCCAAGGGTTATAAGGGATATAAGGGAACCCAATATTTTTTTTTACATATGACACACGAGCAAAGTCGCGGGTGAATGTTAGTTTTTTTACTAACCTTATACTGTGCCACTGCTGGGCAAAGGTCTCCCCCATGCTCATTCACTCTCATCAATCCTCGGCGCATTTTACCCACTCACGGTAAAAAGGAGCTACTTACGTTAAAGTTGTGAATGAATTTAATTTAAAATGTCTTGAGAATATGTTGGCCAGTGAATGGCCAATGGTACAACAGAAGTCAATCTCTACGGACAGGTAGAGTTGCGTCGTAATACGCCCGAAGACTCCTTGTTATGTTTATACACCGTGTCAATGACAGTTTGGGAGGAGTTTACGACTGTTGTAACTTGAGGCAATGGTTATTTTGACGACAATACCGAAACAAAACCTAGCCAAAAGTCTCTAAAGTCGTAGCTTGAAACTTTCCATGAAAAACTTTTTTTTATGATAAAATTAAGATTGCTTTAAAATTTCTTACGAGCCTTTATTCAATTTTGATGTAAATATTTCAATTCAATTTAACTGTACATAATATCACGTAAACATTTTTGGACAATGCTTTCCTGTTTTTACCTCGAAAATGTGAAGCCTTGACTGCTTGGTAGTACCTCTGCCTTCTGCGACATACAACAGCGATATGAGGGGTGCGGTGGGTTATTTATTAAAGCTTGAAGGGGGTAGACATTCTCTACGTAGTACTTATTATTAATATGTTAAATAAAAACGCAAAAGTCTTGCTTGTTCTTCTAAGCTTTGGTCACGACTGGCACTAGATTCAGCTAGTTTGAAGACGTTTCAAAATGATCCTTGTTGCACTGAAAATATCGTTTTATTTTATGATTTTTTAAACAAAACAAATAAAAAATAATTTTATGCTTAAAATGACCCTGGACGGTCAAAAATGCTTGTCAAGCACGTAAATGCTTGACGGGAAAATGACGTGACAAAATTACGCCTGATGCAACGTTGAAGCATTCACACTCATTTGCATTTAGTTACCGCTAAGTGGCTCAGTCTCTGAGAGCTTAAATTGCTTAATTAGGCAGCGCAATGATGTCATTTGGTTGACAAGAAATTCTCTAGAAATCTAGACGACAAAGCATGCTTTATAGGCATTACAAAATAAACGAAACCCATTTGTATATTATTAAATAAATATTGGAAGACTTTTCATTCAAAGCCATCTAGTTCTTAACTAAGGAAAGCTTGCTCGATGGGAATTAGATAAATAAATTATAATTGTACTTTTAATATGTTACTATATTGTGTGTTTCTGATTTAATGAATGAATTTCTTTTCATCTTAAATCCAATGCAAAATAAGCCAAAGCATGAAAAAAAGTCAAGATACGTTTAACGCTTAGTTTGATATTCGCGTGGAAAACGTTTTTATTAGATAAGTACCCTTTAGTTGAATCCTGCTATATGTTTTATACTCATCTATTTCTATTTATCTGATTAGTAAATATTTTATCACATTTTGTGTGTGTATTATATATATGTGTAAGGTATTTTAATGATAAAGTGTACCGTGGCAGATTTACGATTTGTAAATGAAACAAATATGTTAAATGTAAAAATAATAATGTACCTACCTATTGCGTACCAAATAAAACTATAAGCATGCGGATTTTACTTTTTAAAGATTGCCGTATAAATGTTTTCCGTCGTGGCGTATATATTCACGGAATCTCTCGACATTATTCCGAGCGACGCGTTGCAATAGTGATTGAGGAATAGCGTTTACTTCTTGCACGGTATTATCTTAATTCCAACATGTTTGTTGGGTTGCTATCATAAACTTTTGCCTTAAGGTCCCCATAGAAAAAAGTCCATGGGGGCGAGATCCGGCGATCTGGGTGGCCACATGATGTATATGTGTGTGTATTTCAAGCTAATCACTTGTCAAACATAACAAAAATACTTGTTTGACAAACATTTTTGACTATGTATGCTATCAAAAGAAAGACTCAGCAAATCTATAGATTCACAAAACTCTCGAGCGTTTTTATTACTACGCATAGACTCTTTTGTTTTTGGTACCGATCCAAACTCTTACACGACAAAATAACATGACCTTTTTACGGTAAAAATATGAATTTGATCTCAAGCCAAGAATATATCTACTCAATCTTTATCTATACAAGGTGTTCATTAAGTTGTGTATATAAACTTCAGGGGGCTAAAGTACCCATCAATATGAACAACTTTTTCTATGGAACCAACACTGTGAACGCGAAAAAAAAAACAGCTGTTTCATACAAAAGTTCAATACCTACCAGGCTAAAATGTATGAAACAGCTGTTTTTTTTTTCGCGTTCACAGTGTTGGTTCCTTAGAAAAAGTTGTTCATATTGATGGGTACTTTAGCCCCCTGAAGTTTATATACACAACTTAATGAACACCTTGTATAAATGGCTTCTTTATTTCCTTACGAGAAATGGCATATCATATTACAGCTGAGTATGGTTGTTAGTCATTTTTCCATTAGCGAGTGAGACAAAAAGAGTGAATTACATCAGTGAGATAAATCTTCGTGAGGATGCTATCATTTCGATGGGATCACAGCCGGAATAACGCACTGTTACGCACGTTATATGAACCTCACACACTGTTCTACAGATTGTTTCACTAAATTCGATTAACACCTTACTAGGATGAAATTTAGGTCAAATTTAAAATTATTTGAGTTCTTTGTGAAGGGCTCGTCTGGGGAAGTAGTACTACCACGCCTTTTTCTGCCGCGAAGCAGCGTTGCTGTGTTTCGGTTTTAAGAGTGTGATTGCCGGTGTGATTACAGGCACATGAGGCTTAACATCTGTATGCCTCAAGTTGATGGACGCAGGGCAGTGCATCGTAGGGAACGTTCCTATCGTGCGTGACTTACCAGGCAGTGCTATGTTATAGGTGATGGTTATCAATTAACATTAGGTGGGCCTGTTCCATTGGCTAGTTTTATTTAAAATAAATACTGTTAGTAGGTACCTGGATGAGCATAATAGGCTATTTCATATCCCGAAAATTTGTAAAAATTACTATTATATTAAGTATGATAGAAGGGAGCAGAAAAGGATAGGAAGTAGGTAGTGGGTTCACTGCAATCATACGTAACTTTAGCCCTACAAAAGTGGTATAACCGCAGTGTTTGCCTGTTTACACTTTTTTCCAAACTATCGAGCTATCTAATAAAAGCGGCTCTATCTTCTTTAATTTAAAGTCAAAGTCGAGAGGAAATTATTTATTTGGATCACAAGGATCACTTTGAATCTTGAAGCGAATCTAGGTGCTTGTTCCACGCTACTAAGCCTAGAATAATAGGCAATAAACTTACGGCTTGGTTCCGTTCTTTTGATGATTCTTGTTACAAAATAGTATAATAATGGAGCGCTAGTGTGGTGGCGATCGAGCTTAGTGATTCAAAGCGATGAGTTTGATTGCCTTTACTTTTCTCTGTTATGCCTACGCCTAACTGAATTCAATTGGCACCACACTGGAGCTTCAATATTGTTTTATATTACATTGTAACAAAGATCATACAAAAGAACGGTAGGAACCAAGCCGTAAGTTTGTTGCCTGTTCTTCTAGGCTTTGGTCGCGAAGAACTGGCACCTAGATTCACCTAGCTTTAAGACGTTTCAAAGTGATCCTTGTGACTTTATTTAAAAAATTCCCTTTGTCTTTGATCCATCCTTCCCGTGTGTCCCAATAGCAATCGTCACAGTTTCAAGGATGTTAATGGCCGCTATTTGACACAAGACGTTGACAAATGCCGAGACTTCCGCGCAAACGCTAACTGGTTAACCCTCTGTTATCTTGCCGAGTATCGCACGACGTACTTGTTTGCAGTATACGTATTGTGGTGAAGTACAATCACAGTCAGGAGTTTTGTGTCAAAATGTTCATCAAAAACTTGTCTACTTGTCACTATTTATAAATGAAAATAACAAAACATTCTCATACATAATTTTACTCAGAGCTTAGAGCAACACGGGCCACCGGCGGACCGGAGGGGAGTAGCCTTCGAAAGCATTCCCCTCTGTCAAAGTACAAGTCCACGCGGTCCTAGACGTACAATAAAACTGACACAGAATGTATCTATGTGTGCATGATATTGTTAGTGTATTTTTAATTAGGTATGTGTGAGTTTCGTAGTGACAGACGATTATTTTTGTGTGGGAATTTGAGAAAGTGTGCGTAACACAAATTTCCCCCCGCAAAAAATGGCAGACAGTTTTGTATCGGTACTAAACGCTACGGCCACTCCCCTCCGTGTTGCTCTATGACTCAGAGGTACGTTCAAATAAATACTATATCTATAATATAAAAGAAAGTCGTATTAGTTACACTATTTATAACTCAAGACCGGCTGAACCAATTGGTGGGGAGGTAGCTAAATTTTTATCCAGACTTTTTTTACCTTATTTTTATATTTTATACAAACAATCGAAGAGGCAGGATCCTCAAGTAGTCAGTTAGTACCTGTTTCTTCTGACAAAATAACGTGGCTCAAGATTGTTCTATGGGCAAGAAAATACAAAAAAATATATTAAAGATGTTGCCAGTAAAGTAAAAGTGCACGAGCGACGCAGCGGGTAAGAGCTAGTTATTATTATTTTTGTTGGGTTTGGCTAGCTACAGATATAGCACGTTTCGACCCCCTAAATCCAAATCCATGTTACTCGATTTTGTCTCGCGTCAGCGATGATTGGGACGATTGAGGGAGGACCCGTCTCCTGCAACACTGTTTTTAACTAGTTCAGGGGACTGTGTATACCGAATCCGCTCAACTACGCAGTCGTTGATGCAAAACATTAGTCCTAAGTTTAGATTAGAATAACGGTTGTCTGGAAGAGATCGCTACTTGCGATAAGACTGCCAATTGTTGGAAAAACACAATTTACTGATACGTCTATAACCTTTTCCATTGTGTCCTCAATAAAGTTCTTATTTATTGATTATGTTAATATGTTAATTGATTCATATTAATACACACAACATAATTAATATTATAAGTACCTAGCTCCTAAGTTTATTTTACAGATTTAGGTACTTGGTACTTATTGTAAAATACGTTATTTCGCGATAGCACCAGCACATGGTTTTTAGATGCAATTTTTTACAAAATGTATGTATCCAGTTATTAAATTGTTAATAAGTAATAAAAATATATATACAGTAAAAGCTCTTTATTCTTTATAACATATACGTTCCATAAATATGCCGCGAAAACAGAAACCGTGAATACGGAATCGTAATTTATATGGGATTATAGGGGAAACGTTCCTAGGTGACAAAATAAAAAAAACAAATACATAAAAAATTAATTTAATTGAAGTTTTTGAACATTTTAATTAATTATCTCAAGGCTTAGGCAATGGTTTGAAGAATTTTGTAATTTTTTCTTGCTTGGCAGTTTCAAAAGCTCCTTCAATTCAGACTGATACACAGCAGTCGCTTTAGCTTAGCGAAACTCGTTTCTCATTTTTTTTAGTTGACATTATAAACTAGGAAGAGTGCAGTAGACGTGTTACTCGATCACAATTTTTGTAACGAATGTGAATGACGAAACAAACAATAAAACACGCAAAGCGGCTTTTACTATAAACGGAACAACAACATTTAAAAATATACTTTATTTATTGAGTTATAAGGTTGCTTTCATTCTGTTTGTTTACATTCTCAAAAACACCGATAGCGGCGAAGGCGACTTGTGTCAAAGGCCTCAGCGATATCATTTAACATACTTTAGGCAAACTTGTCTTATTACAAGTTTGCTTAAAGTATGTTAAATCTATTTTACTTTTTTATTAGTCCATTTGACAAGGATATTGGGTTGGATACCTATTGGAATAATTTTATTATTATGTATGTACTTATTAGATCCGCGAATAAAAAAATTTTTAGTCGCGAATATAGAAATTGGGTCGCATTTTTTTAATCCGCGAATAGTGAAAACGCGAATAAAGGAAGCGCGAATAAGAAGCTTTTACTGTATATAATACTAATATGGTAAATATTCAATTTCGCACAGATAGAAAGCCGATCGCTGCTGCTTCATTTCGGATTCCCATCACAATAATTATCTTTACCGATTGAGAGCATAAATTTGCATAGCGCACATTATTTTTTGAAGAGAAAAATCCATTTGACACTCTTTTGCGATCAGAAGGCGGGGTCACTCCCACCAGACTACTAATGCTCTTAAAAGAACCAATAGCTGTGTAATCTTAAACATCAAAATAGCCAATAAACAGGATGAGAAATGCGGAATCAAGCTTTTGGCGGTGACTGTACTGGCTTCTGTTTACATGTAGGTAGGTAATGTTCGTAGGTGCTTATAAAACAACCAGTGATGGATGAACGTCTTATTTTAAAAGCTGTGTCAGGTAGATCACGAAATGTGATCGTGGTCGTGTAATGATTACGTCATTATCTCTTATTTGATGGCGTCATTGTCAGTACCGCTGGGCAACTACGTGAAAATAAACAGTAGCAACAGTGATAGGAGACGATAAGCGATCAGTCACATAAACAGCTTTACGACTTTGATCCACAGGCACGGTAGATATCCCCTGAAATCTTTTAGTACCAAGTATGACCCCAGGTTCCTTTAGGACGTCGATTAGGGATATTTAGAGACACGTTCAAACATTACATTTGGCACACACCCATAGCTTGCAGTAGTTGGCTATAGTAGCAGTAAGCAGGAACATTAAAAATTTCGTTGAGCTACGACACATTAAATTGTGTAATCACTTCTATCAAACTAAAAAGTTTATGATAAAAATCGAGGTCAAAGTGAAAATCTTCATTAGTCTGCCTTTTGGCTTGTCTGTTATCTAATTATCTTCTTTTGTAAAATTTCTATATACAAAAAAAATGGTAGATTCTTTGATCAACACACAGATCCACCAGTTGAATAAGAGAGTTGAATTAAACACGAATCTTTATTCTTATCTGTTCCCCTGCTACCCTTCCCATAAGGGAGATAAAGGTATGGATAGATGGATGGATGTTTGTTACTCTTTCACGTAAAAACTACTGAATGGATTTTAATGAAACTTTACAATAATATAGCTTATACATCAGAATAACACATAGGCTACAATTTATAAAGATATTGTATGAATTGTCCAAAATATGACGACAAGTGTCAAGTAAGTAGGAAAAAATCTACCATCTGCGAGCTATTCTGGCGTGCGCTGCCAAAAGCGCTAGTAAGCTACTCGAAATACTAATCCTGCGCAGACGAAGTCGCGGGCACCAGCTAGTACATTTTATAAATATCTCTTTTGTGGGAGTGCACTATATCGATCATGAGCGAATTCATATTCCGACTCGTACTTGGCCGATTTTCGGGTGGCTGTGACCACAACCTTGTTTGAGGGCTGGAACCGCGCCTGGTGTGAACGCTCGTAGAACTCTTACATAAAGTATGACGACGTGATGGATGGTTTTCGATACAGGAATAAGAATTTATATTTGTCACAGACTATTACAGCAGGAACGAAACAAAGGTAAACCGTGGCGTAGCTAGGTGGACAAGGGCCCCGGTGCATAGAGAAAGAATCGGGCCCTCACCTCCTTCTTCCACATAGCTTGAACTTATCTTGGCCTATTAAATTAATCATAAAAAAAAGTTATGTGAGCGTGCTCAAGGTTTTCTAGCTTCGGGAGCTGGCTGACCCTCTGTTTTCAAAGCTTAGGTTAGAGGGCCCCCTGAGCTCCGGGGCCCTGGTGCACAACACCGCCTGCACCTACGATAGCTATGCCACTGACGGTCAAACGAAGTAGCCTTCCTTTTTGTAGTAAGAGAACATCGCGGGGAAACTAGTTTGTGTTCTAGCAGCGGCGACGGGCTTGCAATCTGTCACGTTTGAAACACCAAATACTGGAAAATATAGGTATGTGCCAAATTAAGTTTTTGGATGTCCCTGTAGCTACCGGAAATCGAATCCG
Organism: Chloroclysta siterata; assembly: GCA_932294275.1. Classification (NCBI taxonomy): domain Eukaryota; kingdom Metazoa; phylum Arthropoda; class Insecta; order Lepidoptera; family Geometridae; genus Chloroclysta; species Chloroclysta siterata. The sequence continues at coordinate 10,950,420 of OW028595.1, forward strand.
CACCTACTTCGTCGCGGCCAGTTAGCCTCATTGGAACTCCAAATGCGTGCCAAATGAAATGCTTGGATGTAGGTACCTTTGACTACCGGAACTCGAACCCGCACCTACTCCACCGCGGCAGTTGGGCTCACTGAGCCTAAAACACAGATACTAAAATAATGTAATCTTTCCGCCCAAATCTTTCCTCGAAACTTAATTATATCACTTACCCAGTGAGACGGGCTTTTATGCAGGCTATCCATTAAGTTACGTTTTTAAGATGTTATTATCGGGATATGACGGACGCTATTACACGATTTCGACGCTATAATAATATCAGAAGTGTCAAAGCCGAAAGGTATTTATTTATTCAATAGAATCGCAAGGCTCCCTTTAAAACGTCTATCTAGGTGCATCTAGGTATCAGTTCCACGGCCAAGTTTACCGTTCTTTTATTCAAAAGTTATATGGCTCTTCATATTTTATAGATAGCTGCATTCACCTGTACTTGAATCAGAGTATGCCTATAAGTAATTCTATTTTCGTTATGTCTCGATGCTCCTACTTAGCATTTTACAATTTCCTTTTGCAGTAGGAGCATCAGGACATGGGTGTCCCGGTGCTCCTATCAGTAGGAGTATTTAGTAGGAGCACGAGGAGGTAGCGGATTATTTAAACGTCTTAATAAATTAAATTACTTTGGACATAGTAGTCAATTGTTTTGTTTTGTTTGGCCAATAAGCGATTTCGATTTCATTTTTAATCCATTGTTGTTGATAGGGAATGCTTCTCTTCCTCCAAAATAGAAACGGCAGAATTATATATATTTTAGGTGTACTCTCCGCCTCTTATTTAACAGAGATATTACTTAGTAAAACTAAAATGACGTGTTGCCGCTTGCCGGTGTTCGTACGCAAGGAATGAGTGAGTGAGCTGGCGGTGGGGTGCGGGTACGAGGGGGGGAACGTAGGCAGGTTTGTTTTACTGAACATTTAACATGATTAGAAGAAAGAAAAAATAATTACCATCATCACAGAAAATTTATAGATATTAAAACCTATATTAAAGATATAACCTCTATTGTAGATTTAAAAAAACGTAAAATAAAACTAGTAGTTCGCCCCGAACTGAGATCTCGTGATGCGACCCGACGAACGCACAAAAACTTTGAGTAGGTGGTAGTCAATGGCAAGTCCAAACATTATGTTTGGACTTTTTTCTGACTACCGCTTACTAACTTGGTACGGTAACCAATTTTCAACTCTATTGGCCTATTTATTGAAGAGTTCCGTTGAACAGACCTTGGCTCCATCATCAGACCTGGTCGTTGTCACCATTTTATGAGAACTGATTACCTCCTTAATTTATTTCAAGAAAAAAAAATAAGAAAAAGCAAAGGAACTGGACGACCAGTAGAAAAACCTTGATGCCAACGAAACTCTTAGAGATGGGAGCTCTTGGGTCGCTGGTTATCTTAATTTAACTTTTTTGTTGTATCTCAAAAACCGAGCGTCCCAGAAAAAAAGTAAAAATTGTTTTGGAATGTCCAAACAAAGTCCTTTCGTATGACATGTAACTTGATTTTTTTAAGTCACTTTTTTTATTTTTGCTCCCTTAAAAAACCCCATATCTTAAAACCCTTCATCCGATTTTACTCATATACTTACCAGTAAATTTCTCAAGTACAAGCTGTCGTCTTATCAAATTTCATGCAGATCGGATCAACGGTTCGAAAGTTATGGCCAGACAAACATACATACATACATACATACATACATACATACATACATACATACATACATACATACATACATACATACATACATACATAAAATGCCAAATCGCCCAAGTTGAAACTAGAATCTTCGTTCGCTTCGCTCACTCGATCAATAAAGTAACTCCGCTTTATTACGGTCGTTGCTATTAATAAAACAAGAACTGAAGAGTGGGCTGTTTGCAACGTTTTACGTAAAACGCTCTTTGATCCCTGATTAGCTGCCTTTGATCATCAAGCGTTAAATTTGAACAGATGTTCTGGTTTTGTACCACTACGCTACTTCGCTACTTATCATACTTTTCAGTCATGGATACTTTTTTGACTATAAAATTAGAAAAAAAATATATACAAGGTGTTCCAATACTTGTATATAAAAACTTCAGGGGCTAAAGTACCCATCAATATGAATAACTTTTTATATGGAACCAACACTGTGAACGCGAAATAAAAACAGCTGTTTCATACATATAAAATCAAAACGGTCTTTATTCAGTACAATCACAAGGATCACTTTGAAACGTCTTATATACTAGGTGAATCTTTCGCCAGTTTCTCGCGACCAAAGCCTAGAAGAACGGGCAAGAAACTTACGGCTTGGTTCCTAGCGTTTTTTGTATGATCCTTTTTAAAATTTTATTATGATACCTACTTAATTGTTTAGTGTTTGTAATGAGTTGGAGCATAGTTCAGTCCCAAGTTTTTTTGTCATCGATATAATCAGATATTTTATAGTAAGCTTTTGTACAAAGTTTTCTTTTTATTATGTTTTTGAATTTGCTAATCGACAACTGATGAATCTCGCTTGGCACTTTGAAGCGTACACATAGTGGGAACAGCGAGCTTATCTTTATTTCTAGTGCTAACATTATGATGGTCGCTCTTTTTGGCATATAAATTAATATTTTTTCGGACATACATTAAATTTTCATATATGTACTGACAGGGTAAAGTCATTACATATATCTATTAATTAATAGATTCAACGCATTTCACTCTGTTTCTAACATTATATTCCTGTTGTTAATAAATAATTTGTAAATACGTACGAGATGGCTCAGAATCGTTTTTCCCGGAAATGTATGAGGGAGGCCCATAACCAGCAGTGGGTGATGATGATGATGAAATACGTACATTATGTAATGGAATCTTCATTTATATATTCAACTCTCAATACCCAAGTAAGCTACAAAACAAATATTACTTACAACAGAGTGTATTAATACATTTCCTACATCAGTATGAAACCTTTCATCTTGTTTAGATTAAAACGCTTCCGAAGGGTCCCGCCCGGAAACCTTTCGAATAAGTATTTTCTTAACAAGAGGAACTGTTACGTGCTTTTTTAATTTTCTTCTATGTTTTCAATTTTGATATTTAAAAAATATATAAATCCAAGGGATCTGAGCGGATGTCTACCGTGCTTGGGGATCAAAGTCGTAACGATGTTTCAGTTTTTTTTTTTCAAACTAATGCATAAAACAGGAATACAAAAAAGAACAAATGAATTAAACTCGGTTGTTTTTTTTTTAAACAAGTTACCAAAACGATCAATAGTGGAGTGTTTTTTTTTTCAAGTATTCCCACTTGCTACGTCGTAGGCAATGGCTGTGACATTCTGTTTTTTTTGGAAATTCCAACAAGTGTCCTTAAAAAACTGATATTTATATAAAAAAACAAGCAAAAACGGAGAATATGAGCTAAATACAAATTCTCCACAGACGTAATCATGCAAACCTAAATTTAGTATACAAATTTTGCGTACCCCAGTGCAATAAACGCTAGGTGTGTTTCGAGCTCAGATAACGATTTTATGAGACAGAGGTAGCAGGTTTTTTGCCACCTTTTATGTTATAACCTACAGTTTTTGGGTAAAATTTAAACATTCTATTTTCATGAACGGAATACCATGGAATACTACTACTGAAAACTGTAAGTCTGTCCCAAATGCTATATTTGGACGTACTTGTGACTACCCCCTAGACTTCCACAAATAACCTAGGATTTATACTTGGTACTAGAAATCTGCGGGGATATCTACCGTGATATCTAACCTTGGGGTCAGTCATGAAGCTGTTTTTTTTCTTTCGTCTCCATCAATTGCTTGATGAGGAGAAAATTCTAAATCATTGGGTATCAAGCAATAAACCAGGTTGACGGCTACAAAGTACCCAATGACTATACCTACTTATAAGATAAAACCAATATTAACCAGCCCATAACTCACTATCTGAAAAATATATATGGTATAAAAAGAAGACTCCTGAAACCCTATTCGGATACCTGCATTTTTCTACCGAGACAGAATAAGATAAGGTAAGATAATTATTTATTTTCATTTCAGCACGCTTATATTATATTATAATATTATAATGTAAGCAATATAATCGTTTTCTTTAATGGTAATGGCATAGACATTTAATAATTTATACGACTGAACCTACACTAAGTCATGACGACTTGTGTTGTAGATCCTGCCCTGTCCTGTAAATTACTTACGTTCAAATAATTGTCCAAAAATTATGATAATTTAAAAATTATGCTGGGACAGGAGCGCTGTCCCGGCACTGCTATCTAGTCATTAAAATCTGTATCCTAAACTTAGGTTAATAAAAGATCAGTGTAAATGCCAATACTCTCAAACGGTGAAGGAAAACATCGTGAGGAAACCGGCATGTCGTAGAACCTAAAAAGTTCTATATCATGTGTCAAGTGCTCGAAAAGAGCCCCTAAAGGCGCACTTAAAATCCTTGCACCACACTGTTTCGAAAGAAACTACCTATAGTGATACGACAAGAGAAGAGAGTGTAAAAAAAAACTATTTTTCCCAAAAAGTTGATCAATAATTATTCACACTTTTACCAGCGGTAATCGACCAAAAAATACTGTGTGTGTTCTATTTTTTCGAATTTACTCTTTTTACACTGTGTGTGTGATTCATTTCGCCACAATTGCAGGACTACCCACACGTCCACACTATGTCTTCATAAAGCTGTCATGGCGTTATTTCAAAGACTGTATTCCATAAGTCTGGTCGGTAAGTCTAGGAATGATCGCGGGAATCCAAGCTTAGCTCTTTGCAACTTTACATCTATACGATATTTATCAAATAAATATAGGTAGAAGGATTTCACAAATGAAATCGAATGATTCAAAAATACTGTTTGTACATAAACCATTCAGAAAATAATAAAGAAAAACAGTTAAGCATGAAAAGTACAATGGGTGGCATTATCGCGCACAGTAACAAAATTTGAAATTTTTGAAAATTTGATCTATCAGTACATTGAACAATGTTTAAAAAATACTCGTAAAAATATCGTAGCAAAGAACGAGTTTTTTTGTTACAGTTATATGTAACTTTGTTATATTTATCGCCGGTTTTGTACGATACGATTATTTAACGCTATGTTGTTCGTCAAAGCAAATTATATATGAGTTTTAAAATAAAATAAATAAATAAGAGTAGTACAGCTCTTTGTTTAGTGCTCGTTCGGGTAAGCCTATTTCTGCATGCCTATCTCTGTCGCCAAGCAGCGTTGCTGTGTTTCGGCTTGAAGAATATGCTACCAGTGAAATTACAGGGAATGAGGCTTAACAGTATTTATGCATGGGGTTGATGGATACCTTTTTTGCGTCACATACAAGGCAATACTTATAGGTGATGGTTACCATTTAACATCAGAGCCATCTGTTTGTTCCATCAGCATGTAGTTGAAAAAAATTGTGAAATTTTATCGTATCGTCCCTAGAAAGGCGCACCTAAGCTTAGTGGCCTAGCTTTGGTCTAGGTTATGACGTAGTGCTTAGCGTAGACGTGTTCGTTATTAATGTTTCTGTTGCTGCTCGCCGACTGATTTATGAGGAAAAACATTGTATTGAAATTAAGGTTCTAGTATAAGGCACAGATGATTATTTACTAACCTATTGTTTAATAAACAAATAAAGTACTGCAAAATGTTGGTGTCGAGACAGAGTTGCAACACTCGATAGACGTTAGGCAAGTCGTGAAACATTATCTTGGTGTAGATTCCGGAGAAGAATCCGCGCAGTACACGCGACGCATGTCTAATTTTTTTTTTAAATCTCCTTTTTATCTTGCAATCTGCCCGTGTGGGCATTGAGCTTTAGTTTTGTTTGTTTTTTAGTGTTCCGTACCCAAAGGGTAAAACGGGACCCTATTACTAAGACTCCGCTGTCCGTCCGTCTGTATGTCCGTCTGTCACCAGGCTGTATCTCATGAACCGTGATAATTAGACAGTTGTTTTTTTTACAGATTATGTATTTCTGTTACCACTATAACAACAAATACTAAAAAAAAAGAATAAAATAAATATATAAGGGGGCTCCCATACAACCAACGTGATTTTTATTGCCGTTTTTATAGATAATGGTACGGAACCCTTCGTGCGCGAGTCCGACTCGCACTTGGCCGGTTTTAATTTTTCTTTGTATTGACAACGGAAAATGGAAAACGCACAATAGTGCTTCCATTTGTATGAAATATAATATTCGGACGTACCTCTGAATTCGCCAGCCTCAAAGAATCATGAGTAGGTATTTGGTATGAGATCATAAGCGATATCTACCATGCCTAGGAATGAAGGCCTCAAGTATTTTTTTTCTTGGCATAGTAATTATATCAAAATCGTTCTAAGACCAATGTGAGTAAAATACTAACAGAAAATGCCTTACGATTTGTATCCCCAGGCACGGTAGATATTCCCACAGACCTTTTAGACCAAGTACAAATTCAAAACTATTTAAAGATGTAGATGCCCCGTATCAAGGGGAAGGTCGTGGGTTCAAATCCCACTCGGATAATAACTTTTGGGACTATATTAAATCTTTGTGTATTTAAAGATGCCCAAGGGGGGTAGCTTGGTACAGTTAGTATTAATCAGTGACATCAGTGACTCTCACGCAGGAGACTGTACAAGTTGAGGGTTACACAGAGAGCCATGGAGCGTGCCATGCTCGGTATCAAACTTGTAGACCGAGTTCCTAATGTCTCTTCTCTTGTCGTGTCACTAGTTTCTTTCGAAACAGTGTGGTGAAAGGATTTGAGGTGGTCCTCAAGAGGCTCCTTTCGAGCACTTGACACATGTTATAGAACTTTTAAGGTTTTACGACATGCCGGTTTCCTCACGATGTTTTCCTTCACCGTTTGAGAGTACTGGCATTGTGCACATAAATCTTTCATAAATTTTTGATTAATTTTTGAACAGAAAAACTCATTGGTGCACGACTGGTTTCGAACCCACGACCGCTACCTCTACATTTGAGAGCACTGGTGGCCACCAGTGCTCTCAAATGTAGTGGAGCTCAAATGTAGTTGGGTGGGGCACCTGGCAAGACGTGGTGACGACAGGTGGTGCAAAAGATTGATAGAGTGGTGGCCGAGGACTGGGAAGAGAAGTGTCGGACGTCCAGTTACACGATGGGTTGACGACATTGTCAGCGTCGTGGGCCGTAAATGGGATTGTTCCCATCTGTCACCCATTTCTGTCACCTATAGGTGACGGATGGGAACAAAAAGTTCGATCCGTCACCTTTTCACCAGCTGGGTGACGGATCGAACTTTTTAAAATATTAAAAGTTCGATCCGTCACCCCTTTGCCAAATGGGGGACGGATCGAACTTTTTTAATCTTAAAAAGTTCGATCTGTCACCCTCCGTTACTTACAGAGAGACGGACATAACTATTGATTTCTATCTGTTCACACATTGATTCGATTTGAAAGAAAGTATGAGATAAGGTCATCAAAATTATAACTCACAATAATATTTACCGCTGGTTTCTGAAAGCTCGATCAAAACATCGCATGTCAAGTCACTCGCCATTTCAGCTATTACATCGAATTAGATAGAGATAGCAAGTGACTTGACATGCGATTAGTTTTGATCGGGCTTTCAGAAACCGGTGGTCAGTCTTCTGATTTGACCTCATACAATCTGCTGTTTACCACCTTTGGTGTATATCAGATTCGCGAATAATGCAACATTCTAACCCGTTTTATTGATGATTATTTTAACGCACTAAGAACAATTGAACAGTGTGCATCCAAACCAACACGATGGTAGCCGAGTGTAGTTTTTGCGAACTATAAATCTGCATTTATAGTTCGTAAAAACAATACAATAAGGTCGAAAATACAATGTTCTTGTTATACAAAGAAGCCGACTAGCCATGGTTCGCTAAACATTTTAATAAGACATAAACCAATTCTACAATACGCTATGATAACTGAGTATAGATTATAGATTTATAGTGATCCGCGAAGCTTTGTTACATAAAATATTATGTTGTGATACTCTTTTTTAGCCTTATAATAAAATAACACTAAATATGAAAATAATTAATGAAGTCCCTTATAAAATAATTATAGTGTGAGTGATGATCTCATTAATGCTACGATTTTTTTTATTACCTTTGCTTTCGTTCACTTCCAGTGCCTTTTTTTTCTACTCGGTATATTCAAACAATACAACTGTTAAAGTCCGCGGAAGCGAATGTACCAGTGTTTCAAGGCTAAGAACAAGATTTTTTTTTATTTGTTTCCTAAAACATTCGCTTAGATATAAAAAAAAGCATTTGCATAGTTCTATTATCAGAAAAACTCCACATTCCATGCGCCCGATTTTACCAAAAATGATTTGGATCAAAAATTACATGAAGTCAAACAAAATGTTATTGCATCTGAAGCAAGTAAAGCATCCCAGGAATTTACAAAGAAGCCGTGACTTCTATGAAAGATGAAGGACTTTTTTTATTTGATCGACAAATAAAAAAACTTCAACTCTTTCAAAAAATTAATAGTAATTTGTACAAAGCCCGGAAAGAAGCTAAAAAAAGCTCTGCAAGTTAAAAAAAATTGTTTCATTGATGTGGAAGAAGTAGTGATTCCTCCTAAATTTGAACTCTTTCTGTTAGCCGGTTACAATAACGAAGGTTATAGAATATTTTTTCTGTGCTGAAGACATGAGAAACCTTTTGTGTCAATTGGAAGATTTTCTTAGTGATGGAACCTTCAAAATCTGCCCTGAACCATTACTACAGCTACATACAATGCATGGAGACTTTGGCTTTACCAACTACTGCAAAATGTGGGTATGTGCCAAATGTAATGTTTGGACGTACCTCTGACTACCCCCTTTAGACGTCTTTAAAGAATCTGGAGTTAGAACTTGGTACTAAGAGATCTGTGGGAATATCTACCGTGCCTAGGGTTCAAACCTTCTACCCTGATACTCTGCTTGTGTAGGGGGGGACGGATCGAACTTTTTAAAATTTTAAAAGTTCGATCTGTCACCCCTTTGCCAATTGGGTGACAGATAGAACTTTTTCAATTTCAAAAAGTTCGATCCGTCACCTCTTTACTAAATGGGTGACAGATCGCACTTTTTATTCCCATCCGTCACCTATAGGTGACAGAATTGGGTGACGGATGGGAATAATCCCGTAAATGGATGAAGGTAGCCCAAGACCGTTTGAAATGGAAAGAGCATAGAGAGGCTTATGCCCAGCAGTGGGCTAAGTCGGGCTGCGGATGATGATGATCAGTGATAACCAGGGGTCGGAATAGGTAGAGTTTTTAAGTACCAAATGACGTCAAATACGCTACTACGAAATCTAAATATGGATGCCTTTTTTAAATCAAATTGTAATAAAAAACTGATGATTCCGATTGGAAACCTTTTCGAATGTTTTAAAATAGCTTTGCTGTACGTGTAACGTGTAACGCTACTTAGTTTGTGTTTTACATAGGAAAAAAGAATTTTAGAAGACAATACTATCAATCTTAACATCAGTTGTGCCATCTGCTTGTTCCATCAGCTACTTGTATATAAAAAACCCCATCAAGTTTAAAAAAGATTTTTCATTAATCCACAATTCCGGGCTTAAAAGGCATATCCATGTTAAGATTGCGTAATTTTACGTCATTTGGTACTTAAACTCTACCTATTCCGACCCCTGGTGATAACATATCCCACCCTTACTCATACAAAAGGTTCATTTGTTGAGAGTACTCAATAAATACCGTGTATAAGATAAATATTTTATTTTATTTCAACATAAAATCTCATCAATCATTATGTTCTTTATCTTTATTGCGCGAACGAAAACAACTTTTATTTTAAATTAATATTTCTCTTCTGTTAGCCTTATCCTACGCGATATTAAGGTTGTTTATTATACTACAGTCTTAAGGTTTTGAAAAAGCAATGACCGTTATCCGATATCCCTACAAAAGCGATGGCCCAAAAAAACCCAGTCCCGGCGCAAAAAAAAATATTCTTAATTTTTTGAGGATATTTTAAAATAATATTTTAAATTATCACTATCTCTCTACCGGGTGGCAAACATTTTGTTTTTGCTCAAAAAGTTTTGTAGGCGTTCTTATTAAAAACTCATTAATTCTCGACTAAAATATTTTTATCCTTTTATTCTATAATTGTTTATCAAAATATTTATGTTCAAAATATGTACACACTATTATCGTTCCTGCATACACGGCCAACGGACTTTGGGAAGCTGCGCACATGTTATGAGCGTCATTTACTTTTTAGGTTGGGCAAGACATAATGAAAGAGAACTTGAGCATCCGGCTGAAGGCTTAGATTATGCATTAATAGATTTGGAAAATAATTAATGTTAATCTTTATAAATGTATTTATTCAGATGTAATTGAACAAATAATTACATTTATTACTATGTTTGTGTTTATTTATACAACGTGTTTATTAAGAATTGTAGGGATCCGAAAGCAGGATATTCTACCGGTCATAACGAACAACTTTTGTTCTACGACTTTTAAAATTTCAAAGTTTTTCATTCATGAAATGCCTCTTAAACTTTTATCTAAAATGAATCTAAACGCATCATGAGGCAGCCCTATTTACAGCTGTTCTTTGACCTCTAGTTGTTAACCTTAGATAAAATAGGTAACAGAACTGCCACCAATTACCTAGTAATGTGCCTACCTAATAATGATGTTGCTGTTTTTAAAGATCTTGGTATGTAAAAGAAATATTTTCGCGACTGTAATCCCTAGTCACGGTAAACATTCTCTGAGATCTTTGGTACTAATACCTATTCAGTAACTAGGTACCTACGTGGCTACGTACTCAATATTTAATAGAATATTTATTTTTGTTTAATTACTAGATGTCGTAAACCAATGTTTATGATATTCATAGTTCTTTAAATTGTAACATGTTACTTTACCACCATGGTTCATTGACACGACAAAATTATTCAACTGCAATTTTGGGAAGTGTCTAGTCTGTCCTATTTAATCTTTGACTAACCTGTCTGTCATTGGTTGCATTTAAAAACGCATATCCAATCAGGACGGCCGACGGCCGCCGATCAGTGTTACCATTTGTGGCAGATTTCTGCCATTTGGCAGATTTTAAATATTTCAAGAAAAATCTTATTAGTTTGAATTTTTAATGAAATAATATTTATAATTTATTTATTTTTTACCGAACTGGAAACTTCTTATTCTTTTTTACCTTTATTGATTTGGTTTCTAAACAACTTCTATCTCGTTTTAGATAACTGCAAACCGTTACAAACGATCAAAAGATAGTAACTGAATGTAATGTAGGTATTTAATTTATTCCGTAGCCACGAAGGAGATGGTATGAAGTCATATTTTTGGTATTTTTATCGTCAAGCTTGGTAGATTTTGACAGATTTTTTGGCAGGTGTGTGGTAGAACCGCCACTTTTGAGATGGTCACCCTGTTTGTGTTTACATGCGTTGTTGTACATTGTTTTGTTGAGAAAATGTCATCAAACGTGATAAAATGGTGATTGTTATGTAAAAAGCCGTCGTCAGTCAGTGTGTGTATGAGCAGTGCCTACGAGGTAATGGTTTAGTGTGAAGTTTGAAGCCTGTGTCGTGCGAAATCTCGCAAACTTACCAACATCCAGTTTTATCCAGTGTTATTATAGCCAGTAAATAATGACAAAATCCATAGGAACCAGTAAAAATATCGTGTCAGGGGATTGGCGGCGTACCTACCTACCTACCGAAAGGTAAGTATTTCAAATTATCTCGTAGGTTATCGTTGTTTTTCTCTTTCCTAGATAGAAGCGCGCGTGCGTGTGACCTTGACACGTACACAGGCAGGGCTGTTGCAAATTTCTGAGAAAATATTAATTTTACTTTTCTATGGGAATTTCGAAAACGATGTATTCAACCGTTGCACACGTCAAAGTATTCCAGTGCTTGGTCTAAATACACGCTCTTTGTTTGCCTACATAACTTCATCAACACGTTGTATATACCCCAACCGTCTCTGGTTTTGTGATAATCTTGAATGTGATTGCGATTACTCAATAATTACAAATTGTAATAAGTATTTTAGTCGATAAATAAGATTTAAAATAAGAACCCCTACAAAACTTTTTGAGCAAAAATAAAGTGTTTGCCACCCGATAGAGAGATAGTGATAATTTAAAATATTATTTTTAAATATCCTCAAAAAAATGAGAAACATATTTTTTTGCGCCGGGACTGGGTTTTTTTTGTATGGGATTTGGGCCATCTCCTTTTATCTAAAACCTGCAACGTCAAAGTCAAAAGTTATTCAATAAAATCACAAGGATCACTTTGAAACGTATTAAAACGAATCTAATTGCCAGTTCCACGCGACTAAGCCTAGAAGAACAGGCAACAAACTTACGGCTTGTTTCCTGCCGTTCTTTGTATGATCCTTGTTACAATGTAATATAATAGTATGGGTATTGAACAAAGATGGTTAAGAGGTAACCATCACCTTTAAGGCATTGTCTCATAAGTCACGCACGATTGGAACGTGCCCTACAATGCACTGCCCTGCGTTCATCAACTTGAGGTATACAGTACTTTCTGAGTCTTCGGTATTAGAAACTAGGCTTACTTATAGCAATGCTATTAAAATAGCGTAAGTAGGTAATTCCCATAAATAAGACGGCTGTCATTATGTCGGACGCAGCTTTTTGGAAAACTTTAGCTTTACTGAGAATCGATGATTTAATTTTATGCATAAACATCCTAGCTTTTCATTCTCAGATAAATATCAGAGTAAAGACACTTAATCCTCATAATTATTTCTCAGTAGTCAGAGGAATAGTAGCAGAGCTCTTTATTAGAGTTCGTCCGGGAAGTACAGTCAGCGTACCTATTGTACTGCTGGTATGAAGTCAAAAAGTTCGGTCAAAAAAATATTCAATTGAATCATAAGAATCACTTTGAAACGCCTTAAAGCTAGGTGAATCTAGGTGCCAGTTCTACGCAACGAGTATAGTAAATAAATAAAAAAATATTACTGGACTTTCCACACAGTACTATCAAGCCCCAAACTAAGCCAGAGCTTTTAATATGGAAACCAGATAGCTGATATAATACATAAATACTTTTTTTTATTGTAAATACATACTTATAATATTAAATAACACCCAGACAGAGAACAAACATCTATGTTCATCACACAAATGCTTGTTCTCGGTGGGGATCGAACTCACGGCCTACGGCGCAGAAGGCAGAGCTACTACCAACTGAGCTATGAAGGTTGTCTTTGTGATTTGTGATAGTAATGCTATTCAGTTAGTAAAAATCAAAGGGTGGATCAACAATCAATCTAGTGGATTCGATCACTAGCTTCATCTCACTCACGTTGGCAAGTCCACTGCTAAAATCAAAATAAAAACGGTCTTTATTCAGTACAATCACAAGGATCACTTTGAAACGTCTTATATACTAGTTGAATCTATCGCCAGTTCCTCGCGACCAAAGCCTAGAAGAACAGGCAAGAAACTTACGGCTTGGTTCCTAGCGTTTTTTTGTATGAAAATACTCACGCGTGTGGGTCATGGTTGAAAGGTTTTTTTTATGCAACTAGCTGATGGAACAAGCAGATGGCCCACCTGATATTAAGTGGTAACCATCACTTATAACAAAGCATTGCCTTGTAAGCCACGCACGGCAAACCGAAACACAGCAACGCTGCTTGGCGGCAGAAAAAGGCGAGGTGGTAGTACTTCCCCGGACGAGCCCATCACAAAAAGCTCTACCACTCTTAAAAATGAATGTGTCACAGAATGCCAAATTGGAACGAACCGCGGTTTCTGTGCTGACTTGGGTGAGTTTTGTTGACAGAATAGCACTTTAGGTAGTATACTGTGGACTGTGGGCTATAGAATATACAGTCCATCTACAGTGCAGGTCAATATAGATCACTGGTTCAAATTCGACTCGAAAGACCAAATTGTACTACTTGTTGAAACTAGCTGCACGGTATGAGCACGTGAGGGAAGAAAGTCATATTACGAGAAAAGTGTTCGAAATGGATGTGAATGGTTTTAGAAGAAGAGGCAAGCCAAAGAAAAGATGGATGGTAAGAAAAAGAAGTAAGCGCCGAGATGACGAATGATAGAGGAGAGTGGAAGAAGAAAACCTGTTGTGCCGACCCCATGCAGCGTGGGATAAGGGCAGGAAGATGAGTGGAGCTAATTTAAAGTGCGACGAGTCAGTTAGAGTCAGCTCTGATCCAGTCCAGTCCAGTTAGATTTGAAATTAGACTTACACTCTAGGAAAGTGCTGTGCGTTTGCGTCAGCGCGATCAAGCTTGCGGGCAAATGAAGTCGCGCCATCTAGTTATGAATTTGGTACTAATTATTGAACCTGTTTCTGTCGGCAAGCAGTGATGTTCGCATTGCTTTGTTCTGACTTAATAGTCTCATGTGCTGTTCATGCAGGTTGAATATATTTTTCTTCTTAACTTTTTGTTTTTTAATCATGATTGATGAATAACCATAAAAAGAATTCGTGCGAATTCAATTATTTTACTCATCATTTACAATAGCCTCAACCTTTCGCATTCATTATAGCAAGAGAGCTGGCTGACATTTCGGTATATGATTAATGTATGTTTTCTAGTGAAAATGAATTTAATAAAACGGCCAAGTGCGAGTCGGACTCGCAAAAGAAGGGTTCCATACCATTATCTATAAAAACTGCAAAAAAATCGCGTTTCTTGTATGGGAGTTGCCTTAAATAATAATTTTATTTAGTTTTTTAGTATTTGTTGTTATAGCGGCAACAGAAATACATCATCTGTGAAAATTTCAACTGTCTAAATATCACGGTTCATGAGATACAGCCTGGTGACAGACGGATAGACAGACAGACGGACGGACAGCGGAGTCTTAGTAATAGGGTCCCATTTTATCCTTTGGGTAAAGTACCCTAAAAAAGCTTCACGATTTTGAACTCCAGAAACAACAGATATCCCTTCAGATCTCTTAGTACCAAGTACTAACTTAAGATTTGAGGATGTCTAAGGGGGTAGTCAGAGCTACGTCCAATTTTTTTTACTATACCACTTGCTGATCTAACAAGCATCTATAACAAAAGTGATGTGCACCACATAACATAAATTTGGCCATATGCTAGTTCAATGAGTGGATACACTCAGTTTTTGTGTATTTTTTATCATTTTTTTTATTTTTGCTCACCAGCTCCTTAGCTATTTTGTCTGTCACAATGACTCGCTTACCATCGTCAAGGGTATTAAAAGTAAATACCTTTGGATATAATATGACGACGTTATAATTGCAATATTTATAAATGGACCGGTGAAGTTTCGGTCAGCACTTACAATATGACAGTATAATTTACGGGGTACAGTAATCGCCATACACACTAACTATACCTACTATATTATAGCAAAAATCAAAATTTAAACGGTCTTTATTCAGTACAATCATAAGGATCACTTTGAATCGTCTTATATATAAGGTGAACCTAGCCAGTTCTTAGCGTTTTTTGTTTGATTCTTCTTATTGATCGAGTGAGCGAAGCGAACAAAGATCTTAGTTTTAACTTGGGCGATTTGGCATTTTATATATGTATGTATGTATGTATGTATGTATGTATGTATGTATGTATGTATGTATGTTTGTCTGGCGATAACTTTAGAACCGTTGATCCGATCTGCATGAAATTTGATATATCGATAGCTTGTACTTGAGAAATTTACTGGTAAGTATATGAGTAAAATCGGATGAAGGGTTTTTGAGATATGGGGTTTCTTAAGGGGGCAAAAATAAAAAAAGTTACATAAAAAATCAAGCTACATGTCATATGAAAGGGCTTTGTTTGGACATCCCAAAACAATTTTTACTTTTTTTTTGTGACACTCGGTTTTTGAGATAAAATAATAAAAGTTAAATTAAGATAACCAGCGACCCAAGAGCTCCCATCTCTAAGAGTTTCGTTGACATCAAGGTTTTTCTACTGGTCGGCCAGTTCTTTTGATTTTTCTTAATTTTTTTTCTTGAAATAAATTAAGGAGGTACTCAGTTCTCATAAAATGGTGACGACGACCAGGTCTGATGATGGAGCCAAGGTCTGTTCAACGGAACTCTTCAATAAATAGGCCAATAGAGTTGAAACTTGGTAACCATACCAAGTTAGTAGGCGGTAGTCGGAAAAAAGTCCAAAGATAATGTTTGGACTTGCCTCTGACTACTACTTACTCAAAGTTTTGATGCGTTCGTCGGGTCGCATCACGAGATCTCAGTTCGGGGCGAACTACTAGTAATAATTAAGTTACTTCATTGATTGAGTGAGCGAAGCGAACGAAAATCTGACAGTCATCTTGGGTGATTTGGCATTTTATGTTTGTACGTATGTATGTTTGTCGGCCCATAACTTTCGAACCGATGATCCGATTTGCATGAAATATGGTAAGTCGATAGCTTGTACTTGAGATAATTACTGGTTAGTATATGAGTTAAAACGGATTACAAGTTATTAAGATATTTGTTTTTTTATGGGGGCTAAAATAAATAACGTTATCAAACTTTCATTAAAAAATTTCATTTCATTTCATATGAAAGAACTTTGTTTAGACATTCTCAAACCATTCCTACTTTTTTTCTAGGACGCCCAGTTTTAGAGATACAACAAAAAAGTAAAATTAAAATATCCAACGATCCAAGAGCTCCTATCTCTAAGAGTTTCGTTGTCAACAAGATTCTATTATTGGTCGTTCAGTTCCTTTGAGTGAAGAACTGAGTGTCTTCTCTACAAATTACAAAAAAAACAAGAAAAAAATCTTGCTTTTTTTGTAATTTATATAAAAGACACTCAGTTCTTATAAAATGGTGATAGCGACCTGGTCTCATTATAGAGCCAAGGTCTGTTCAATGGAACTCTTCAATAAATGAGCCAATTCCGTTGAAACTTTGTTAGTAGGTGTTAGTCAGAAGCAAGTCTAAACATAATATTAAGATAAAACTAAATATTTGGACTTGTCTCTGACTGCCACTGAGCTAGTTCAAGCCCAAGCTTTTTTGTCATCTATAAATCAGATGTTCTATAGTAGCCCCAGGCTAAGCCGCCCGTAGCTATTATCTAAGGCCAAGCAATAGCGATAGCAGTGAATGAGTCGTTGCTTATTGAATAAACAAATCTAACCCCTATCGCTACCGTTGTCTTCCGTGCCTCTAAAATGTTTTTTTGTAACCTAGTGTCGAAAGAGGATGTTATATTTATCGCAGTGTCTTCTAGACCGCCATAAATATAACCTCTTCTCTATCGTCGGCTTCATCGCTTACCAGCAGGTGGTATTGTAGCCAAAGGACAGTCTATTAAAAATAAAAAAAACAATAAAAGTGAAAGAAAAAACTGCATTGTGTGGTACTGCAAAGTTCAATTTAATGCATTACTTTTAAATATTCATTGTACAGGTTGTCGCTTTAATTAAAATGTCGGTTAACTGACCCAATTTAAAGAATAAATTAACAAGATTTTATAAGGCCTCTACTTAATTTGTAATCATGCTTGAGCGCATTAATGCCGAGTAGAGTTAGGCGTAAAGTTGATTTTAAATGCACTTGCATTAGCATTCCCATATTGGTACCTATGATTATTGCGCTATTATATTTCTACAAAAAAATAACCGACAATACCTCTATAATTACATACTTTACTTGCCTTGTAATTAAGACTACTATCTACTACAATATAAGTGCTCGAAATGAGCCGCTTGAGGCGCACTTAATCATCCTTTCACCACACTGTTTCGAACTGCCGCCCGCAGCTTTTCCCACTTATCGTAGAAATTACTAACATTATCAATTTAAGGCCCGTTTCCAGATTTCTTTCGGGATAAAAAGTATACATGAAATAAATATTGGAGGACTTTCCACAAAGCTCTATCTAGCCCCAAACTAAGCCAAAGCTTGTAATATGGGAACCAGATAGCTAATATAATACATAACATACTTTTTTTTTGTAAATACATACTTATAATATTATATAACACCCAGACAGAGAACAAACATCTATGTTCACCACACAAATGTTTGTTCTCGGTGGGGATTGAACCCACGGCCTACGGCGCAGAAGGCAGAGCTACTACCAACTGGGCTGCGAAGGCTGTCAATTTATTTATTTATTTACTTTTGGCAGCCCTATTGAGACATGCAAATTCAAGGCACCATGTTTACAATTTCACACAGTCGGATGACCAATAATACTCAGTGTTTCAAAATACAGAGAATAAAAATTCACTGATGAAAGTAACGGAAATTATAAATTACTTTTAAAAGAAAAAAATTGTGCTTTCGAAAATTGAGTTTTAATTAAAGTAAACTTGCTTAAATTGACACCTTGATTCACCTATATTACCTACTAGCGGCCTGTCCCAGCTTCGTACGGGTGGACATACATTTTTTCAACATTTTAGGATAAACTTAGACCGTGGGTTCAAGTCTCGTGTCTACCTACTTATTTCATACATTTGCACGCCCTTCTCCCTGAGAACGCATCCCGTGAGTGAGAACGCATCCCGTGACCCCGTTCGTTCGCTAATATTTAAAAAGTGAAATATTTTTTTTAATTTCGTAATATCTTTTGAATTAAATGTCAGATTTGAAAAAATCAAGAAGTAATCTATAGGTATTGAAACAGTCTTGAATAAGAAATGATTTATTTGGATAAGGATTAATACCAAGGTACAAATAAAGAGCCTTTTCTAGTGGCGGCATTTCAATAAAAAATGTATTATAAATGAACAATACATCGTTACATAACAAAAAATCGTTACATACAAAACAACAAAAATGCAAATCTTTCCTCTTTATAATATTAGTGTAGATGTAGATAGTGTAGATAAAAATATACTAAAGTTTTTGCTAGGAAGCAATAATAAATTTTACCGTTCCTATTTCTGTCACTAAGCAAGTAGTTATTTAAGCACGCATGCTGTTTTTAACCGACTTCAAAAAAGAACAAGGTTTTCAATTTAAACGTCTGATGGAAAAAAATCAGAAATCAAATACACAATAACTACGATTAAAGACGTAACCTCGTGTTGACCAAATCATCACCAAATCATCAATCATCTGTATGCCTCAGGTTGATAGACGCAGGTCAGTACATCGTAGGGCACGTTCCTATTGTGCGTGACTTACGAGGCAATGCTTTGTTATAAGTAATGGTTACCACTTAACATCAGCTGGGCCATCTGCTTTTACCACCACCTAATAATAATGTATATTGAAAAAAAAACAATGAATCTTAATTTAAAAAACTTTGCACAGCAGATATTCAATTTACATCGGTTGAAGTTTTTAAGTCGCATCATAAAAATCAATCATCATCATCATTACCAACCTATGTTAGTCCACTGCTGAACGTAGGTTTCTCTCAAGACGCGCCACTAATTTCGGTCTTCGGGTCTTCTCATCCAGTAATTGCCAGCTACATTTCGCAGAACATCGTTCATTACAGAATCAAAAAAATCAATGCTAATTGAATGAATGAGAGAAAATAAATGAAAAATACTTTATTGTACACCAAACTGAACAAAAAAAAAACACTCAAAATTAAAAAATAAAGTAGTACAATGGGCGCTCTTATCGCTGAAAGCGATCTCTTTCTCCAGACAACCTTTGGATGGAGAGGATTGTTAAAGTATGGAAGATTGGTCGCAGGTGCACGAAGAAAGTTATATAAATAGCAGTCAAAAACATAACATACCTACTCGTAAATAATAATTAAAAATAATAACTAGTAGTTCGCCCCGAACTGAGATCTCGTGATGCGACCCGACGAACGCATCAAAACTTTGAGTACGTAGTAGTCAGAGGCAAGTCCAAACATTATCTTTGGACTTTTTTCTGACTACCGCCTACTAACTTGGTACGGTAACCAAGTTTCAACTCTATTGGCCTATTTGTTGAAGAGTTCCATTGAACAGACCTTGGCTCCATCATCAGACCTGGTCGTTGTTACCATTTTATGAGAACTGAGTACCTCCTTAATTTATTTCAAGAAAAAAAAATAAGAAAAATCAAAGTAACTGGCCGACCAGTAGAAAAACCTTGATGCCAACGAAACTCTTAGAGATGGGAGCTCTTGGGTCGCTGGTTATCTTAATTTGACTTTTTTGTTGTATCTCAAAAACCGAGCGTCCCAGAAAAAAAGTAAAAATTGTTTTGGAATATCCAAACAAAGCCCTTTCGTATGACATGTAACTTGATTTTTTTAAGTCACTTTTTTTATTTTTGCCCCCTTAAATAACCCCATATCTTAAAAACCCTTCGTCCGATTTTACTCATATACTTACCAGTAAATTTCTCAAGTACAAGCTGTCGTCTTATCAAATTTCATGCAGATCGGATCAACGGTTCGAAAGTTATGGCCAGACAAACATACATACATACATACATACATACATACATACATACATACATAAAATGCCAAATCGCCCAAGTTGAAACTAGAATCTTCGTTCGCTTCGCTCACTCGATCAATAATTTGTACACTAAATTACATACATAATAATACTAACACTGCATCATTATAATATATAGATAGAAAGATAAATATATATATGTTATATACATACATTCAAATAATATCTATGCAAATAACAAATGACTAACACATGCTAATTTTAATATCCAAAACTAACGCAAAACCAGCTACAGATAAAAATTAGCGGCGGCCGGCGGTCGAGAACCGCACCATTCGCAGCGTCCCGTATATTGTGGTTCCCTATATTTACAAATGAACTCTGATTAATATTTTGAGGGCTATAATGATAACAGCATTATCATTGAAATCAATATTTATAAGGTCCGATACTCCATTCAATATTGTAACAAGTGAGATTATTTGTGAGGTAGAGTCTATATTGGGAGAATATAGAGGTACCTACTCCTTGCTATCCTAATGCCGATCCTAACTTTGACAGCCTTCACAGCTCATTTGGTAGTAGTCCTGCCTTCTGTGCCGGAGGCTGTGGGTTTGATCCCCACCGAGAACAAAATCATTTGTGTGATGAACATAGATGTTTGTTCTCTGTCTGGGTGTTATATAATAATATAAGTATATCAGCTATCTGGTTCCCATATCACAGCTTTGGCTTAGTTTGGGGCGAGATAGTGCTGTGTGGAATGTCCAACAATATTTATTTATTTTATTCATAACTTCGTGGGCTTAAAACTGGTTGTGTCACTACCACTACACCGCCGCGCCGGTGCCAATTTTTTTTCAATAAATATTTTCATAACAAAGGCCATTAGCTAATTTCTCTTACCATCGCGCTAATTTCCCAAGTAATATCATTTTCTTATTTCCACCATTCTGATACTCAGCCCTCCCGAGTTTCTTAGAGGATTATTTCAGTAAGTAATCTAATACGGAATTTACATGACAGAGGGATAATGCCTTGTCATTCTCGCAATACCGAGTTGTAAATGGTGGCTTGTCAGTTTAGGTTAGGCGTGAGTTTGCGACCGACCGACCTATCAATAGTAGGTAGGCTTGTCGTGTCAATAGTCTTTCGGAACAGAGTGGTGTAAGGAGTTTAAGTTTTTTTTTTCAACTAGCTGATGGAACACGCAGATGGCCCACCTGATGTTATGTGGGAACCATCACCTATAACAAAGCATTGCCTCGTAAGTCACGCACAATAGGAATGTGCCCTACGATGCATTGCCCTGCGTCCATCAACTTGATGCATACAGATGTAAAACCTCATGTGCCTGTAATTACACCGGCAACCACACTCTTCAAACCGAAACACAGCAACGCTGCTTGGCGGCAGAAAAAGGCGTGGTGGTAGTACTTCCACGGACGAGCAACACAAACAGCTCTACTACTCTTAAAAAAGTGTTAAGTGCGCCTCAAGAGGCTCCTTTCGAGCACTTCACACATGTTATAGAACTTTTTAGGTTCCACGACATGCCAGTTTCCTTACGATGTTTTCCTTCGCCGTTTGAGAGTACTGGCATTGTGCACATAATTTTTTGAAACCACGACTTAGGATCGGAAGGCGGGGCCGCTACCACAAGACCACCAGGCTCTCAACCTATCAGTAGGTATGAGCTTGTCGTGCCAATAGTCTGTCGAAACAGAGTGGTGAAAGGATTTAAAGTGCGTCGCAAAAAGGCTCATTTCACGCACTTGGACTCTTCTTCCCACAACTTATAAAATCTTTAATATTTATTTAAGTATAACTATAAAAAAAAATGTCATGCAATGTCATAACTTAAAATCGACTATGCACTGTTTTGTCACTTTGTTGAGCTATAAGGGTAAGTGTGTGGCCACCCTTAAATTTGATATTACTATAGTTTTGCTCCCGAGGGTAACGCTTGACAGACAGACACCCGCTATGCTTATTAAAGTAGAAATACGCGTTTCTATAGAACTATTGAACTGAAAATAATTATTCACCTTCACACACATCAAGGTACTAATATTAATTAATTCTCCGCTTTTGTTGTAGAAGGAGGAGGCTGAAAGGGATATGTTAATCTTACAAATATCATAAATGTGAAAGTTTAAATGTTTGGATGTTTGTATGTGGTGCAATCACGCCTTAACTACTGAACTGATTCAGTTGCAACTTCATCATCATTGTCATCATCAGCCTGTAGAAGTCTGCTGGACATAGGCCTCCCCATATCATATACATATACGTATATCATCATGTATAGAGGTATATCATATGCATATACATTTCCTGGAAGAAAAAGAGTGAACGAAAAAGAGAGGTAGAAGATGAAACTTAGTACAAATATATTTTGCTTATTTTTTTTTTATACCACTTGCTGATGGAACAAGCAGATGGCCCACCTGATGTTAAGTGGTAACCATCACCTATAACAAAGCATTGCCGCATAAGTCACGCACGATAGGAACGTGCCCTACGATGCACTGCCCTGCGTCCATCAACTTTTATAACCTAGATTAGTTTAAATGCTACTTTTTATCGCGATGATGATAAATCCCGATATCAGGAACGGGATGAAAAGATTAATTAACCCAAAATGGTAAACGCCATACATGTATTTACAACAAATTTAATTTTTTTTTTGAACAATATTGTTGTTAGCAATTATCGCTACCACGCGAGTGAAACCGCGGGCTTCTAGTAACAAATATCGGGACTTTGATGTTGCGCTTTAGCGTTCAGACAAAGAAATAATTACCTTACAGCCAATTTTGAAGTAATTTCGCTAACCAAAAATTTAATAGTCCACAAACAGTGGCTTTTAGGGCTGATTTAACCAAGCTTTATTTTTTTTTAAATATTAATAATGTATTTATTCATTCAAGCATAATAATAATTAACATTCATGGTATGTAACATTTTATACAACATCGATCATTAGCTTGGCTTGTTATTATTTTGTTTTAGACAGAACCTACACTAAGTCGTAAAGACTTGTGTTGTAAGTTCTGCAGTTACTCAAGGATTTGACAGCCTACACAGCTCAGTTGGTAGTAGCTCTGCCTTCTGCGCTGTAGGCCGTGGGTTCGATCCCCACCGAGAACAAACATTTGTGTGATGAACATAGATGTTTGTGCTCTGTCTGGGTGTTATATAATACTATAAGTATGTATTTACAAAAAAAAAAGTATTTAAGTAGTATATCAGCTATCTGGTTCCCATATCACAAGCTTTGGCTTAGTTTGGGGCGAGATAGTGCTGTGTGAATGTCCACCAATATTTATTCATTTATTTATATATATTAGCAGGGCGTTCAATCTAACCTTAGATGTCAAACGCGTACATTTTGACATATTTAACGGCCCTTTAATCTTTGTTAATATAACAAAGCATGGTGAAATCAGCTCTTAACATTATAACCACCACGCTGTT
This sequence comes from Chloroclysta siterata, assembly GCA_932294275.1. NCBI lineage: Eukaryota > Metazoa > Arthropoda > Insecta > Lepidoptera > Geometridae > Chloroclysta > Chloroclysta siterata. Next base: position 10,974,354 of record OW028595.1, read on the forward strand.
TCGAAAGAACCAACACGACAAGAAAGAGTAGACCAATATTGGATTCCGTCGGCTTCGTGCATCAAGCAGTTGGTTTAGCGGTAGATCGCTCTAGTGCTTAGTATATTCTCATAGTGTCCCTTTAGGGTGGGACGTTTTATCAGAAGTGCATTGTGTTTTGCCTCAAGTTCTAAGAAATAGCGGAGCTGCCTCGAAGTAGGCTAATGACCACAAGTTTGTTACCTGTTCTTCTAGACTTGGTCACATGGAACCGGCACTTGGATTCACCTAGCTTTAAGACGTTTCAAAGTGATCATGTGATGCAGTTGAATTTAGTTTTTATTATTATATTTTAACAACATTTTTTTTTTTTTATACAACCAGCTGATGGAACAAGCAGATGGCCCACCTGATGTTAAGTGGTAACCATCACCTATAACAAAGCATTGCCTCGTAAGTCACGCACGATAGGAACGTGCCCTACGATGCACTGCCCTGCGTCCATCAGCTTGAGGCATACAGATGTTAAGCCTCATGTGCCTGTAATTACACCGGCAACCACACTCTTCAAACCGAAACACAGCATTGCTGCTTGGCGGCAGAAAAAGGTGTGGTGGTAGTACTTCCCCGGACGAGCTCTTCACAAAGAGCTCTACTACTCTCAACATTGATATTAATAAATTAAATGCTATTGCCGTTACAGGCGAAGACATCATGCTAACATAAAAATATTAAGAAAAAAAAACTTTTTCCTAAAATGGCATTTATTCACTTCAAACATATTATATTCTTGCAATATACAAGGTGTTCCAATAATTATACTTAAAACTTCAGGGGGCTAAAGTACCCATCAATATGAATAACTTTTTCTAAGGAACCAATAATGTGAACGCGAAAAAAAACAACTGCCAGGTAGGTATTGAACTTTTGTATGAAACAGCCTTTTTTTTCGCGTTCACAGTGTTGGTTCCTTAGAAAACGTTATTCATATTGATGGGTACTTTAATTAGCCCCCTGAAGTTTTAAGTACAAGTATTGGAACACCTAAACCTATATAAACTAAACATATATTTTTGCTGAGGTACCTTTCTAGCATAGGTGCACACGGATACCCTACCTATTACGCTTTAAACTGCTCGTTTTTATGTCCTTGTAGGAAGCGTAATTTTTCTCTGGCTTCGTTTAGTTTGTTTTGTATCCTTCTAGTGACGCATGAGCCACTGAATAATATTATTCGTCTTACGGCCGGTATTTGAAAGCTCGATCAAACGTAATCGGATGTCAAGTCTCTTGCTATTTCAGCTATTACATCAATTTAAATAGAGATAGCAAGTGACTTGACATCTGATTAGGTTTGATCTTTCAGAAACTTTCAGAAACCGGCCGTAAGTCGTACAACTGTGTTACTTTTAACAGACTTTTATGAATTAATTTTAAAGATTGTTTTTTTGTTTGGTAAGTCATCAAGTCACATACTTCAGATATAGATTTCAGCAAAATTGATTCAGCGCTTTTTGGAAAACCCAACTCAAACAAAAAATATATCTAACACAGATGATGTTTTCATTTGTGGCTCCCTTCAGAAAAAGTTTTGTTTTACGTTTTTCAGTGCATTTGAAGTCGTAAAAAGTTATTTTTTAAAGGTAAAATCTTTAGACTTACGCCATAAAAGCAACACACAGGCACTAACATGATATTGCTTTTGCCATAGGTCCTTTTTCATGTAAAACACGCGGTGATCCGCCAAAGGAATGCAATGTATTCAGTGGACCTGTGTGGAGACGCATACACGCACACGTACGCACACAGACGTATAACCCACACCAATAAAAGATCCAAAATGGCGCCGTTAATCAGTATCTCTTAAAACACTACACTATTTTTAGCATTTTTTTATACGATTTGCTGATGGAACAAGCAGGCCGTAAGTCGTACAACTGTTTTTCTTTTAACAGACTTTTATGAATTTATTTTTAAGATTTGTTTTTTGTTTAGTAAGTCATCAAGTTACTTTTTTTTTTATACAATTAGCTGATGGAGCAAGCGTATGGTCCACCTGATGTTAAGTGGTAACCATCACCTATAACAAAGCATTGCCTCATAAGTCACGCACGATAGTAACGTGCCCTACGATGCACTGCCCTGCGTCCATCAACTTGAGGCATACAAATGTTAAGCTTCATGTGCCTGTAATTTCACCTGCAACCACACCCTTCAAACCGAAACACAGCAACGCTTGGCGGACAAGCCACACACAAAGAGCTCATTAATGGTAACACGTACGATTACCTACACTTCAAGAGAATACCTATAATTATTATTAGTGGTGATTTTTGGTCTAGTGAGAGGAACCCCACCTTCTGATTGAAATGTCGTCGGGTTCGAATACGGTCGGAAACCAATGGATTTTTTCCTAAAAAAAATATACGCAATGATAGCTCTAAAATAATGAACAAAGTGTCATTTAGAAATTCCTGCTCCATCGTTGGCTACATCGCCACTTATCTAGGTGAAATTGTAGCTAAGGTTAGTCTATAACATATAAAAAGTGTTCTATTTTTATGAACATGATGACATAAAAAGCAAGTAATATGTTCCTTAACTATAGAAATCATCTTTTGCATTGCTGGAAAGAGTCTAGACTTAACCTATATAATTTACAAAGAAAAAAATACTCCATCGACTAATTTCCCGCCGTTCTCAGAATATCGACAATATATCGATACACTAAATACTTACCATATACCTATTTTTGTGTGACAGTGACATTGAGCTGTGAAGTAATAATTGACATTGACATTGACATTGTAATACGATCCTATTTTAATCTGTATTTCTAATGGACATCTTATATTTTGACTTTGTTATTAATTATTATTTTTTATCATTCTTCTAATTCTGTATTATTTGTCTGTATTGTGTGTATAATGTTTGTATGCTAAGCAGCAGGATCTAGAGATTCTTATCTACACACCAATCATCTTATTTTTTGTAAAACCCAGATTCACGAACAATAAATGATTTGATTTGATTTGATATACTATTTACATTATGTCATTATGTCTAACAGTCTACCTTCACGAAAATTTTAAACGAAAATTCAACTTATTTTTGGCATAAAGTACCAGACCCAAGTCGTCAGCAAAACTATTTAAAAAGTGTTAAAAAAAGGATATACAAATACTTTCAGAAGCTGCCTTGACATGGCTCAAAGTTTTCCAACCACTAGTCATAGAATCCACTTAAATAACTACGGGATGACATTTTTATGAGGTCCGTCTTGAACCATATTTTATGACTCAATATAATGCACGTACTACCAAGAAATCGAGTATTAAAACAGAATCAACTTTAACACGTTCACAGGCCAGTGAGCCCACATTGGGAACACGGTGGGTACATAAATCCACACGCCCGTGTCCCTAAGAGGACCCACGGTATCCACACCGAGATTTTGTATTACTTATTGTGGTCTCACAGTATTAGACAAAGTCCATAATGGACTTATGAGTGTTAAAGAAATCTATATAAAACCTATCAGTCAATTTTTATTTTGGGCATTTTTTAATAGAAAATACATCATCGAAGTTGAAAATGGCAGAAAACCGATGATTCCAGGACCTTTGCATGGGGACCGAGAACATGGTGATCTACCATGTCTCAGGTCCTGGTAGATATCCACTCAGATCTCTTAGCACCAAGCAACAATTGTAAAGGTTCCACAATTTTATTTTACTACTTTCTGATGGAATAATGTGATGGCCCACCTGATGTTAAGTGGTAATCATCAACTATAACATTGCCTCGCAAAACACGATAGGAACATGCTCTACGATACACTGCCTTGCGTCTTTCAACTTGAGCCATACATTAAGCCTCATGTGCCTGTAACTTCACCGGCACCCACACGCTTCAAACCAAAACACAGCAACGCTGCTCGGCGACAGAAACAGGCGTGGTGGTAGTACTTTCCTATACGAGCCTTCACATGAGCTCTAATACTCTTTACTGCTGCCACGACTGCTTCTTCTAAGATAACTAAACCGCGGTACGCTCAATGTCTTTGTTTTTTTGTCCCGAGTTGTTACCGTACGCTCAATGTCTTTTGTGTTTCACCCCGGGCCGTTCCCGTCCCGTCAAGTAGAAAATAGCTAGTTAGGTAAAAAGAGGTGAGTGCCCTGAAAGGCCGTGAAGTCCTGAAAAAGTGCGCAAGTGGCAACATTAGGCTCTCCGTCACTCCGCGCCACTTTTACGTCCTCGAAAGTTGTAATAGCTCGACTTTTATAGACTTTGTGAAAACCGGACATGAATTATACATTATAGAACTATGTTAGTGGCGAGGGCTTGTGGGCTTCCATGTAGGAAGTACTCTGAAAGAAATATTATGTACAATATAGCTTGAGAAAATATTACTACAGATAACTTCAATGTTTCATAGTTTAACAAACGTAAGGATTTGGTGAAAAATACGAGTGCCGTATATAAAATGTATATGCCTGAATACCTTCTCATTTTCAAAAATTGTGTTGTTTCTACAATGAGATTATTTCAGAGTTGTAAAAATACAGCATAACAAACGTTATTGAAAAAAAAGTATTTGGCCCGTGCGTGTAAACATGATTATCCTCTGCAGACATTTTCAAAAATCGTGTGGGTTTCTTTTAAGTGTTTTGAAGTTAAACAATAGGATCTCTTTATTTTACAATTAAAGAAAAAACAATTCCAATATAAACAACACAACAAAAAAAACTGAAAATCGAATGATGTACAATATTTTTTTGGTTTTTTTTTAATCTCTCAGCACGCCCGAATAGAGATTTAACTAAGAACTGTAACTTACTTGTATAAATTTCTTTGTATTTGAAAAATTTATAGAACGTTGAACTAATAGGATCAATGTTGTCCAGAAAGATCAACTTTAAAAAAAAATACAAAGTTGAAATAACTGGATTTTTTGGTGCAATTAGTTCAACTGGTTGAACTTAGTGGAACAGGTCCTTATTACGTCTCCATACAAAGCTCTCGCAATATAGAAAACCATAACAAAATAATTTAAAAAAAACTATAATGTGATTCTAAACTAAGATAATCACAGATAAAAAAATGACGTCACTACTTCTAAATGTAGCAATCGTGAAATCGAAATAACATAATAATTATAAAGTAACTAGATTTTCGTACTCTATGATTCGTAGCGGACGGCTTCCTAGGAAAGCCTTCATCCGTTTAGCTCGGTTACTGCCACCCCCAATTAGCGCTGGATGGACGTGCAAGGACCGTGACGTCACGCACCAAGCTCTAGTTTAATGTGCGGGTTCTCTGTAACCATGGAGTAAACCCACCCGTAGCGGCTCGTGGTATTCCTATGCCTTGTTCCTTTACGTTTCTCACGCAGCATTCACGTGATACATCCCTCGCGCATTCATTTACTCACTAACCTCACAGGTTATCTTTGCCTTGTTCCCTCAAACTTTTCACGCAAAATTCACGTGAGTTATCGCTCGTATATTCGTTTATTGACTAGTCCTACAGTCGGTTATACGAGTAGCTTTGTCTATTACGCTGTAGGTATTAGGTAGGTAAAGAACATTTCCTGCGTATACCTTTTTTGTATTAAATACATATTGTATAATGTTTTTTTAATCGCATTTTGTCTATCAGTTAACTGGTTTTCATAGCAAAGCTAATTTGGACCGCCTATAAATACACCACTATTATTTATATTAATTTTATTTACCACCAACTTATTGTCCGTTTTGCGACGCACAAAGTTATATTTTTTTAATATGATAAATGTTTATTTTATTTCTTAGTATCTACTTTAACTTTTGTTGGCGTAAATTAATTAATTCTCTTTCTTTCTTTCTATTTTTAGACTATTCATCTCACTTCAGGACAAAACCTATCATTTTGTTTATTCTTTTTTAACGGATTAGTAGGCTGTGAACCAACCGTTCACAAACGTATCCAGCCACCCCACTATCTCAATCTGGGTTTATCTTGATGACATTTTCCAAAGGATATAATATAGCCCACAGCATATAAGGATTCTAATACTTATCGCTTTTAGCCAAGATCGCCGCATTTTGAAGTACTTAATAAATGTATAGAACTAGCAGCGAAACCCGGCGTTGCTCGGGTTAAAATACATCGCATGTACTGACGAGATGTCACTGGATTTCGGTTTATATATCGTCAAATATATCGAAATTTCTAGTACCAAAACACTCTAGAATATTCAAATAGTTCGGTTGTTTTCGTTTCTCGAAATTACTTGAATTTGTTTAATTACTGTTCACTCGTACTTTGAATGATCTTCAAGTTGTAGGCATTTTGGAAGTTTCTAGATCATTTTAGAAAATTTTAGAACTTTTTAGAACACTTCGGATTGATTTTAACAGTTAAAGACATTTTTGAACTTTTTAGACCATTCCAGAAAGTTTATAAACTTTCTAGATTGATTTCATCAGTTGCACGCATTCTCGAACTTTCTAGATCATTCCTGAGATTCCCGAGATTTTAAGAATTTTACAGAAGTTTTCTGTCCTTCTCTAACATGTATAGTTAGAGAAGGACAGATATATATTATTCCACATTTTCGCCACCCACAACCACCCTCTTCCACCCACCCCGACCAAACTCCCTTATGCACACCAGGAGACCAAGGGGTATTTGCCATCCCAACGGGAAGTTGATCGAAGTTGCGGATCATAGAGAAAACCGTGGACACACGTACGAACATTAGCATTTCATATAATATATTAAGATTTGTAATGAGTTGCAAAATCATCGAGTAAAATACTCATTGGTATTTTATTACCACGATATTTTTTTCCTTCTCACGTGAGCAACAAGTGAAGTTTTGATTACTATGGCTGAGTAAGTGACGGTTTTGTAAGACTGTATGGTTAGTTTAGGGAAGACAAAGAAACTGATAATTCAAAGTTTAGTTGATACATTGTGCAGAGTGCTTTGGGCCACTGTGTGTACAATGTGCGCTCTCTCTCTCTTACGTACTGCTTTCTCTTTCTATCAAAATCAAACCTCAAGTAAACTACAAATCATATAGGTTTTGGCAGTTTTTACGAAAAGGGTTTTTAACAAGCATTTTACTAAGGTAATGGTTATTTCAACTTTGTTAAAGTAGCCTTAAATTTGTAATTTTGTAACGTTAAAGTGAAAACCTTTAAGTGTTTTATTGTTATTACATTATCATTATTCTGATATATTGTGATTATCATACGCCTGTGTACATGCCCTTTATTTTTGCTGTTTACTATGTATTACAGTAAGAAGAAGAAGAAAGAAAGAAAATTAATTTATTTACGTCACCAAAAGTTAAAGTAGATACTTACAAATAAAATAAACATTTATCATATAAAAAAAATGTTGTTACATTCAACTATTTACCTATATTGTGTGCATTAAAGAATTAAGAAAAAAAGAACGGTGGAAATGAAGCCGTAAGTTTGTAGTTAGTAAGTTCTTGGCTCTATCATATGGAACTGGCACCTAGATTCACGTTTTATGGCGTTTTAAAGTAATTCTTGTGATTCAATAGAATAAAATACCTTTTGACTTTGTTTAAATGATCATAAATACAAGTTAACACAGTGTATTGACACAGGGCTCAAACTTGGATGCAGTTTGAGTATAAGCTGAAATAATCGCTCAAGATTACGTCTCACCATCTCAGCCTGGTATCACCGACTGCTGGCTACAGCCTCCAACTTTTTTTTCAATCATCCTTATGATATGGATATTTCTACCAACGTCACAAAGTAACTTTTTCGGCCTGCCTCCTCTGTCCTGTACGTCTCGTGTCCCGTGCCCAAAACTGAGATTCGTTTTTCATTTTACGTAATTTCAGGCCTTTTTTGTATGGAAATTTGATAAACACCCCAATCGGGCGTGCTGAGAACTAATGAATCTCCATACAAAAATAAAAAATAGGCCTTGGGGTTGTTACATGATTATCGTCGACACATCACTTTATCTCTTATTGTTTTTTACAAACCTCTGATAAATTGCTAGCGAAATAAACCGACACGTCCGTAAAAATAAGAGAAAAATCGTTGAAAAATATCCGCTCATAAAATCTGTGACATTCTAACTCTGAGCTGGAAGTGATAAATCAATGTGATGCCGGTGCGTTCAACGCGTAAATCACGCAGGGACACATTATAATAGATAACTCTTACACAGTAGAAGCACTAGGTGAAGGGTCTTTCTATTTATATTCTAACATTTTTTTTTTGAACTCAAAAACTGCAAAATCATCTTTTTTTTATTGTAATGAAATTAAAATATTCTAGTAATTTAGTAATGAGACTAGAATTACGCTCGATTGTAATTGGTTCGATAAAAGAAATACGAAGTTTGCATTAAATCGCATTTTATTTAATATGTATTGTGTAATTCGTTCGTTTTAAGAGATGTTGTAATGATTTATATGTTTTCGTGTATATTTTGCGTAAAATAGTAATAGTGTATTTTAAAAAGCAATAAGTTGCAATTGCGCTCGGGCTGGTCATATTTCCGCTCCTCCCACGTCCTTTCAACTGAATTGGATACGTGCGCTAATATGTACTGTGTTCCTTCCGTCGTGTACCTTCACTCACATCGTCGATAAATTCTGTATTTTTTTTTGTTTAATTCCAAATATTTTTAAGTGTATTTTTTTTTTATTTTGTTTAATTATCACTTTGCATTGGGTTGTAAACACACGTGCAAGGACTGGTGCCAGGCAGTATCTCAGAACTTAGAACCTCGTGGGGCAAATGATGGCCGAAAATTATTTAATAGATTGATAACACTTTATTGTACACAAGGATAGATCATAAATCTACGTATAAATTTATATAGTACAATGGGCGGCCTTATCGCTGAGAGCGATTTCTTCCAGGCAACCTTAGGATGGAAAGTATTTGATCAGAGCGGTAATGGACGGCGGTGCACGTAGTGCAGAAAACTTAAATAATTACATATTTGAGGAACCTAATATAATTACTAACATAAAAATTAATCCTAATACATACATGATATGCCGATTAATATTATATTTAATATGTCGATATCATAGTACGATCTGCAATATGGGCCCTGACCAAAGAATACGCCCCGTCAAGTGAAAGTCAAAGTCAAAAGGTATTTATTTAATAAAATCAAAAGGATCACTTTGAAACGTCTTAAAGCTAGGTGACTCTAGGTGCCAGTTCCACGCGACCAAAGCCTAGAAGAACAGGCAACAAACTTAAGGCTTGGTTCCTACCGTTCTTCAAGCACAAATGAAGTAGGTAGGTTGTATCCCTACAAGGTAAAATGGATATGTTTTAATTGCAAAACAATTCCAGGAATAGCTATAAGCCAAAATACCAATCGGTTTTTTTTCGGAATATGATGCTATTCAATCATCGTTTTTCAAATCAATATGCTCTTCGTGGAATAAGAAAACTTAGAAAATATTCTCAAAGTCAATATTTTGTGGGTAAGTACCAGGAAATAGTAACTGGGATTACTATACAGTCAATAATTTATTAATGTTACTGATTGAAATAAGTCTTTTCCAATTATTTTATGAGAATAAACTATAGAACAAGCTTATGACCCACTTAATGACTAGCAGCTTCCTGTTTCTTTATAGACATTACTTCACAGAGTACGTGCCCTATATGACATTGCACTGCATCCATCGCTTCAAGACGCAACGGTGCACAGCTTCTTATTATAGTGTCACTAGTTTCCTTCGAAACAGTGTCGTGAAAGGATTATAAGTACATGAAAGTGGCTCCTTTCGAGCACTACCAATAGGAATACAGAAGTGCGAGCATCACTGCTTGGTGACAGAAAAACGTACGGTGTTAGTACATCCCCGGGCGAACTACACTCGCCCGCAAAAATAAAGGGTCACCTAGTTAACTCCAAATAACTTTGTAACCACACAATCTAGCTCTTTAAATTAAAATGTATCTGAAAGAAAATTTTATTACGCATAAAATAAACTACCACCACTCTGCGCTGGCTAAACCCAAACTCTAACATGGTGATAATTATGGTACATTCTTCCAAAGCCGAAGGCATGATTTTGCACAAATAACTCGAATTGAATAAAGAAAACCAATTTCAAGTCCCATATTTAAACAAAATAAAAAAAAACTAAATCAAAGAAGTCCAAATTTAAAAATGAATCACAATTTGAAAACAGGTCGTTTTTACTTATAACGCATTTTTTATGCCATTACAGTAAAAAAGGTTAAATGAAGGGTTGCAATCATCAGTCCGCATATCCTCTTTTGATTTCATTTCGTAAGCAAAAGAAGTTATCTTGATCTTTTCTTGAAGATATTGCTGTTTCCAAAGGTTACCCTTTATTTTTGCGGGCGAGTGTATTTCACAAAGAGCTCTGCTACTACTTAAAAGCTTACATTACTGTGCATTTAGGTACGCAATGCTCAATAAACATCATACCGCTAACAGTTTGAGATTTATTAGTTTCCGTGGCCGAAAGTTTTGAGGACCCTGCGGGACCCAATAGCGGGCTTTTTATAAAATAACGTGAAAAATGGCGACCTACTTTGCAAAAGTTTTCAACTAGAGATATTGTTCTGTTGTATACGACTTCCTAGACAAGTTAAAGCAATTCAATAGGTTTCTTTTACAGCCGTCACCATTGCGGTCACAGAGAGATGTACCTTTTCTAATGTGGTGACACTTTATATATTAACAAATGTTATTGGACTCATGGATTACTTACCGTCAGTCCGTCTACTAACAATTAGGTTTTAAGATATTACTTACTTACAAAATGGATTGTACGAAATAAATCACATTTGATTTGACTTGATTGCGCCTATGAGCCTTCAAGGTGACGCCCTACCCTACCCTTAACTACTTCTCGCTCGCAAGTGCCTGTAATTTCACGGGCGCCATACCCGAAATACAGCAACGCTTCTTGGCGACATAAATAGGCATAGCGTAGTACTTCCCCAGATGAGCTCTTCACTTCTATAACACTAAAAGAAATAGATGGTAATTAGTTCGCCAATATTTTTTTTATAAAGAGCTCTTCTATAAGTTACAACACTCTGTTGAATTAGCCTCAGATTAGCATTAAATGTTTGGGGTAAATGTCCAGAAATCCCTTGATCATATTATTTACACCGTAACCTTTAATAGTTAAATTTGAAACGCAATATAACCTCAATGTATTTGTTTATACATACTCATTCGAAGTAGAGCGAGGTTCTCTAACACAAGTATTTCATACTTACAAGAGGGCCTCAACATTGTAAATTTATACTTAAGATTGGCTACAGAAATAAAATATGAAATCCCCTGATCATATTATTTACACCGTAACCTTTAATCGTAAAATTTTAACCTAAATGTCTTTGTTTATTATACATACTTATTCAAAAGCAATGTACTCTTTACACTTTCGACATAAAATCATTTTTTTTACACAGTTATATTTACAATATCTTGTTGAAGTGGATTTTTGAAATAATTCGACAATTTCATAAAAAAAAACATGCCTACTTAGATAATCTTAAAAACACTTAACCATAAAAGGTTGTTCATTAATATTTGAGCAAAACCTTTCCATGGTTGGGTATGGGGCTGGATCTCAAATAGAATTTCAGCTTAATTCGCTCGTTAACCATCATACCTACTTAAATACCAGTAAGTACCAAGGGATAAACCAATTAGGTTAATAAGTAGGGATACGGGATGATTATGAATACCATAATTCTAATCTCCAAAGCTTTATAACCCGAAATTCAGCACATTGAAAGCTCCAATCAGAGCATCGTAAAGACAAATTATATTATAAATCCGTATGAGCAAGAGCACTTAAATTTTCAACAAGGAGTCTGTTTATTATAAACTATAATGTATGAGAAACCCTTGTTTGGAAACTAGAGATGCCTATGTGACGTCTTAAAAACCTTTATCCGACCAAAATAAGATTAATTCAACGCAAAAAGTATACTAAAGTCATTAATGACTGCTAATGTACCTCTCGCTTTAGCATTTTTTTATGGAAGAGACAGACGGGCTTACGGCCCACCTGATGTTAAGTAGTCACCGTCGCCCATATACACCAACAACACTTGGGGTGTTGTCGTTGTGTTGCCTGCCCTGAAGGACTTTATTAACTTTTTTCTTGAAGCTATTCATGTTATAACTGAGCGGGAAAACCTCCGGTGGTGGCTCATTCCACAGTTTATGAGCATGGGGGAGAAAAGATCTCATTTCACATTCATTCTTCATTCATTCTCACATTTCAATATTTAGAAAGATATAAAATCACTGAACTTAAGAAAAATTGCAACCAACCAAGTTGTGGGCAATCACATCGCACACAGTTTTTACCAAAAATACAATTTTGATCCCCAGATGGTTTCCTACTAAAAAGTTTGCTTAATACGAAAACTAGTAAAGTAAACTATTTAGCAGGAAAACTTATTTGGACCAAAATTATATTTTTGCTGAATTTGAACAATATTTATACAATTTATACTCGTACGTATACCTAATACTGAAACTGAAACAGCTACACGACTTATATCCCCAGGCACGGTAGATATCCCCCCAAATGTCTTAGTACCAAGTACTAACTCCAGATTCTTTGAGGACGTCTAAGGGGGGGGGGGTAGTCAGAGGTAAGTCCAAACATTACATTTGGCACATCCCCACATTTTGCAGTAGTTGGTACTCCATACGTGACAGGTTGCAAGCCCATCGCCGCTGTTAGAATACTAACTGGTTTCCTCACGATGTTTTCCTTCGTTTAAAGGCACTGGCACACTCATCGCTTCCCTTTTTTCCTTATGCTTTGAAGAATCAATTTTTCCGGCGGCCAAAAGTGACGATACTAGAAATTTGTCATTCCTCGTTCCTCAGAAGGAAATTATCCGGCAAAAGTGACTTAGCAAGAGTTTTGCCTCCGACTTTCCTGTTCCTCACCAGACGACCCTACAGACCCTCGGGAAGCAAGGTCCTTGGCGTTACTCATAAACGTTACGCATTCAGAAGTTATGTTTGCCGAACGAGATGGGGCACTTAATTACTGTACCTTTCGTTATGAAGATACACGTAGAGGGGTCATAAATTGTTTCGTGTTATGAGTTAACACCATAAGGTTTATTATTATTATAACAGCGCTTGACAAAGTAAAATCACAGAGGAAAGAGTTTGAAATTATGTGTGAGCGGAAAGTTTGGTCCCTAGACATGTACCCTTCAGATCTTTTAGTACCAAGGACCAACTCAAGATTCTCTAAAGGCTGGTTTCCACCGCGAGCGGAGCGGACCCATTAAGGACTCCGTTTAACTCGTAAAAATAAACTGCATACTTGTATTTACACCAACAAATAGTCGAGCAATATGCAGTTTATTCTTGCGAGTTAAACGGAGTCCTTTAAGGGTCCGCTCCGCTCGCGGTGGAAACCGGCCTTAAGGATGCCTAAAGAGGGTAGTCAAAGATACAAAATATAACATTCGGTACCTACCCACATTTTACAGTAGTTGTGAGTGAGTGTGAGCAGTGAACACAGTGAAATTATGATGTTGAAGACCTTAAAAATTGATCTAGTTAATTTTCATAATTATTTTTGATTTTGTTTACATACATAGGTGATTATTAAATATGTGAATTATTAGAATCCGTTTACAATTTGCAATTTATTTTTGAATTTGAAAGTTAATGTGGAGACATGTTTTAAATTCACTCTCCCCTGAGGCGTGTTCGAAAGTACCTCTAAGGAATAGTCGTAGGTTTGAATACCACAAAGTTGATAACGGTATATGTGTCAACCAATCGGAGATTTGAAAGGTGTGGTTGCCAGTGAAATTATATGCACCACGAGGCTTAACATCTATATCCCCCAAGTTGACGGACGCAGGGCAATACACTGTAGGGCACGCTCGTATCGTGCGTGATTAACAAGACAATGCTCTGTTATAGGGGATGGTTAGGTACCACTTAACATCAGGCCATCTGCTCGTGCCATAAGCAAGTAGTATAAAAAAAAACCGGCCAAGTAAGAGTCGGACTCGCGCATGAAGGGTTCCGTACCATTATCTATAAAAATCATGTCTGTTGTATTCCGGCCTCCCTTTAATATTTGTTTTATTTTAATTTAATTATTTATTTAAGTGAATGTATAACTAAATATTCTGTGAATATTTCAAGCGCCTACCTGTTGCTGTTATCAATATCGAGCAAAAATGAGCAATAAAATCACGTTTGTTGTACGGAAGCCCCATTAAATATGTATTTTATTCTGTTTTTAGTATTTTTTGTTATAGCGTCAACGAAAATACATCATCTGTGAAACTTTTAGTCGAACTATCACGGTTCATTAGATATAGTCTGGTTACAGACGGACATACAGACAGACAGACAGACAGACGGACGGACAGCGGAGTCTTAGTTATAGGGTCCCGTTTGACCCTTTGGGTACGGAACCCTAAAAATAGGCTTTCGACCCTGAGGAACTGTAGCTACAGACATGGTAGACATTACCTCAGATCCCTTTTTCCCGTTTTTTTTCATGTATTTCTGGACTTCCCCAAACGATGGCGGGAAACTGCAGCTACAATGGTAGACATTCCCTCAGATCTTTTGGTTCCATTTTTTTATCAATTTCTGGACTTCCCCAAACGACGTCGGGTGGTCTGGACTCTGAATCAGGAAGTTCGGCAAGCAGAAGCAAACACCGGATTAAGTTAGATAGCTTTAAGCACTTGCACGCTACTTCACTCGCACCTATGCAAGGAAACTAAGTGGCCCCATAAATTTCGCTGGTGTAAGTTTAAGCGAGGACCATGGAGCTAAGAAGTTTGGTGACTGGAAGAGGCTGGAGTAATATGAAGTTAATCAACAGCCCAAATGCTTTTTAAAAGTAAATTGAAGAGGTTTTTGGTATGGAAAAAGCCTGACATTTGTTTATTTTGTGTTATTCATTTTATTCAATTACTTATTTAATTAGGTAATATATTATTTTTATTGTGTTTGATTATGTATTCTTAATTGTATTAATTATTTAGTTATAAGTTGACATTCAAATAAAAAACGCAAAAGTATTCATATTGCATATTACATATTGTCGGAAACGCACATAAATTAAAATATTACGATATTTGTTCGTTTTGTTAGGACTAGTGGACCGCTCGAAAGTCGGAAGCATAACTTGTATTAGACACATTAAGACTGTAATTTACTATTTGTCTAATAATTTTTTTCTTCTAAAACTAAAATTTGACCTTAATTTTGCAATGATTATGTAGACGTTGGAACAAGTTTTCTACAAGTACACTATTTTCTTTGTATAAGTATATACTCTGCTTTTTATCATTTGGTAGTAGCGTTTCTGCTTGGGCATAGCTGCAGTGATAAAAAATGATCCAATGAAACCCAAAACTCAGCGTAACTGTTCGCCACAGATTTCCCAGTCACATCTAGCATTCGTACCTCCTTGAAACTTTTCCCAAAGGCATATATTTCTCCATACAGTGTTGTCAGTGTGTCTAATAAAGTGGTCACAGTCGAAGCAAGATTAACAGCTTCTCTTTATTATTGTTTGTGTTGGGATGTGCTCACGGTGTTGTGTTGCTCGCTAGAGACTGAAGTTTGCGATGGAATTATGAATACCTGGGGCAAGCGAGTGTCACTTGTAGCTTGCATTGAGAAATGAGCTTTAGAACTGGAGATTTTAAATTCATATTTGCGAAGCAAGTATCACTAGTTGAATTGTGTTGTGGGTATTCGGGAGCATTACTTGGAAATTTTTGACAAGTATGCGTTTATTTATTTATTATTGTCAAACACTACTTGGATTTAATCTTTTGATATACGATATGTAACGTTGTCTGTCCAAATAACATTTATTGAATTTTTTCAAACATATAAGGCTTTTATATAACTTTTGGAGGATATTATTAGTCTATATTTAGATTTTACAGTAGGTATGTCAATGCTGTCAGATATTTATTATTGAGAAATAAATCAACTAAAACCTATATTTTCACGAGTTTTCGGCATAAAATTTAAAGTTATAAGTTTTTTGGTAGTCTCAGACTTTGATTATTGATTTGATTAATATCGTGGATTGTACAATTACTTTGCCCATTTTCTCAAACGGCAAAGAAAAAGGAAAACCATGGTTTAGTCAACTCTGCACGTATTGACCTCCTTTGCTGCGAATGAAGCAAATATATTCATAATATAGTTTTTATCTTTACTCACTTTTGAACTGAAATCGGTATCGCAACACGGTACAACAACACAACCCAATTTCAAAAATATAAATTTCCACTCTAACCTTCGGAAGTCTTCGGAGGTCTTCGGAGGTCTTCGGAAGCCATTTAGGCGTCATTTCACCGACAAAGTTCGCACAGCAATAAAACCATCAGATAAATTGACAATTTATTTCGAAGAAGACAAAATTCTATTTCGTCCTTTGTATCAGGACGTCATCGGGGCCCATCGAGCTGGAGGCTTTTACATGCATCAGACCAACACGAGTTTTAACTGAGTGTGAAACTGGGTGTTCTTTAGCCAGAAAAGTCCATACCAACAAAACGCCAGGAGAAGGAATCTAGATGTGGACCCCATGAGTCATTTGCTAGGTGAGATTAGAATGCGATAGTGCAGGTGGTAAGAGCATCTCCATATTATTCAAATCCATAATTACTTTTGGGGCATTTTAATAATATAATAAAACTAATTTACTTTCTCAGCATATAAGAGTAGTAGACTCTTTGTGTGTAGCTCGTCCGGGGAAGTACTAGCACCACGCCCTTTTCTGCCGCCAAGCGGCGTTACTGTGTTTCGGTTTGAAGAGTGTGGTTGCCGGTGTAATTACAGGCACATGAGGCTTAACATCTTTACGCCTCAAGTTGATGGACGCAGGGCAGTGCATCGTAAAGCATCGTTTTTATCGTGCGTGACTTACGAGGCAATGCTTTGTTATAAGTGATGGTTACCACTTTACATGGTGGGCCATTTGCTTGTTCCATCAGTTAGTGGTATAAAAAAAACATAAAGGTTCCTTGCAGTGTATAATTAAAAGTTACTAAAATCTTGAGAATACATATTTATCGGGAATTTGATAAACAATTGATAACTTATAAATAAAACATCAAGACTTTTCCTCGGGATGGCTGGATCGTGTTATGTAAAGAGGATCCAAAAACTTTGTATCAAGACATCGAAGTCCATTACACTCACTGCCTCTCCGAATTATTTCCACGATTCTATGAAAAGGAAACGACGTATGCAAATATTCTACTTTGTTCCGTAACTTGGTATCAATTTGGGTTAGCATACTGATGACGATTTTCGGGAGTTTTTCCTGATTTTATGTGACGTGGAAATGTTTTGTAGGCAAGAATATAATATAATACAACATTATTAAGACTGACATACAGTGACATGTTTTTTGGTATGTTACAGAATTTACCCTCCAATTTATTGAAAAGTTTTGCCCGCTGCTTTTTCGCGTAGTACTTGGGGATTTAGACAAAATTCATGGCAGATGACCCACTTGATATTCAGGGTAAACATCAGCTGTAACAAAGCATTGCCTCGTAAGTCACGCATGAAAATAAAGTACCCTACAATACACTGCTATGTGTCCATTAACTTGAGGCATACAGATGTTAAGCCTAATGTGCCTGTAATTTCACCGGCAACCACACCCTTTAAATCTAAACAGCAACGCTGCTTGGCGGCAGAAATAGGCACGGTGGTAGTTCTTCCTCAGATAAGCCCTTCACAAAGAGCTGTACTACTCTTATATTAGTTATGGTAGTCCTAATTAAAGACGCTTATCGGATATATAAATAACCTTAACCTTATTACTGCGAATTGCGCATACATTTAAGCACAACAATATTGTGTCGTCTTTCTTCATTTGATTCACTCAAATTTAATTTCCACAAAAACAACAGAAGAAAATGTTGGACCTAATTTCAACAGAAAACTAAATTAGGCCCAAAACGTGTTACACTTTGTAAAACAATTTCTGTCTTTTGCGCGAGAATCCCTATAGATGCGGCCTTATGTGAGCGGCTGGGACAGCTTTGTATAAATTATAATGAAAGAAGAAAGAAGCAAATGAAAGAATTTAATGTCTGGCTAGCTAGCACTAGTTACGGACGCTATCGCAGTAATTTTGAACAATCTAATACACTTAAGCAAGAAGACTCACTAATCTCAAAAACTCAGAAACTACCATGGCCAAGATTATTTAAAAATTAGCACAGGCACTTAAATACATAATTGAATTCACACAAATAAAATGGGTTGTTATACAACATTAGTAGACAAACAAGTTGGAGAATGGTTACCGTAGTAATACTAGAGGGATCACAAGTCTATTGTCGACCCCGTTACGCAAGCAAGCTACGACTTATGTTAGTACACTGCTAAGGGACCTTTGCAGTTGTGTACACGAATACGCATCATGCTATACATTGCTCGCTTTTATATCCTTGTGATAAGCGTAATTTTTCTTTGACATTGTGTATCTTGAACTGTATCCGTGCAATGTGTACGACTGAGCATGATACTAAATTGATCATCATTATCAGCCCAATAAGTTCACTGACCTACATTAAGACATATATCTCTCTTACCCCCCTCTTTTGATTTGATTTTAAACCCTCCCCAGGTTAAAATCAAAATAAAAAAAAGTTTTTATTTGTGTCACAAAATAGTACGAGGAGTAAAAAACAATAATATGAGTTATAGAACAATAAAATCGATCGTTGCTTAACTTTGTGCTGAATAGTGTTTTTTTTAAACAACTAGCTGATGTAACAAGCAGATGGCCCACCTCTGATCTGATGATAAGTGGTAAGCATCACCCATAAAAAAAGCATTTTCTCGTAAGTCATGCACGATAGGAATATGCCCTGCGTCCATCAACTTGGGGCATGCAGATGTTAAGCCTCATGTGCCTATACTAACACTGGCAGCCACACTCTTCAAACCGAAACACAGCAACGCTGATTGGCGGCAGAAAAAGGCGTGGTGGTAGTACTTACCCGGACGAGCCCCTCACAAAGAGCTCTACTACTCTTAAAACTTAAAACTACTATAACTCTGGTCTTCCATGACGCTGGAGTACACCAGAAACTGCGTGCCGTAGTTACTACACTTGGCAGGTGTTAGTACTGCCCATCCCTTGATTCTCTCTTGCCGCGTCACTAGTTTCTTTCAAAACAGTGTGGTGAAAGAATTTTTAAGTGCGCCTCAAGAGGCTCCTTTCAAGCACTTGACAAATGTTATAGAACTTTTTAGGTTCTACAACATGCCGGTTTCCTCACGATGTTTTTCTTCACCGTTTGAGAGTATTGGCATTGTGTACATAAATGTTTAAACAGAAAAACTCATTGGTGCACGACCGGTTTCGAACCCACGACCTTAGGATCGGAAGGCGGAGCCGCTACCACTAGACCACCAGTGCTCTATCCCTTGATTTAAAGTAGGTAATGTAGGGTCCTATGGTATGCCGTGACCACGATGATACCACACACAGCATTATCTAATTATTTATCAATAACATTTCACATTCCGTTTGCTGTAGTATAAAAACAAAAATCGAAATGAAACCTCTCTGGCTTTTTAACTAGAAACAAACAAAAATCGTGTGAAGATAATTTGCAAACGTGTTCTAAAGAGCCCGCCGTTTTTAAAATGAAAAAGCCATTTGAGAAATTTTGAAACGATCTCTCTCGTAAAATACATTCCCCTCTTTTAGGCAGAGGGGTAAAAATATAAACAAGTGCAATGTTGGCTCATAATTATTTAACTTACGCTTAACATAAACTTAATGGTAAGAGCGTTACGGCTTTAGTTTGAAAGCATTTTTGGAGTTTTACTATCTTGTTGAGACAACTTTTTTTATAATACCTTACTAGCGACCCGCCCCAGCTTCGCACGGTTATTGTGGGTTATCCCTAAGAGATTATGCTTGTATTATGCATGTAAACCTTCCTCTTGAATTACTCCTTCTATAAAAAAACCGCATCAAAATCCGTTGCTTAGTTTTAAAGATTTAAGCATAGTCCATACATAGGGATATAGGGACAGAGAAAGCGACTTTGTTTTATACTATGTAGTGAAGTGATAAGTCATAACCGTATTATTGTAAATCATAAAATAAGTAAAAAACCGGCCAAGTGCGAGTCGGACTCGAGCACGAAGGATTCCGTACCATCTATAAAAACGGCAAAAAAAATCACGTCTGTTGTGTGGGAGCACCTTTAAATATTTATTTTATTCTGTTTTTTAGTATTTGTTGATACATCCTGGTGACGGACGGACAGACAGACAGACTGACGGACAGCGGAGTCTTAGTAATAGGGTACCGTTTTACCCTTTGGGTACGGAACCCTAAAAAAAAATCACATTAGGAACTTTCGAGCTAAGCTAAGCATTAAGCTGTCAGTTTAAGCTATGACGCAAGCTTTGGGCCCTCATGAGCGGCCACTTTTAGTTGATAACTAGCCCATACGAACTTACTTACGTAATTATAGAACAGCTCATTTTAACTTATATGTATCTTTCCTATCGGTTTACTCCTAAAACAGTTTTATAGTCTACTAGTTGCCGCATGCGTCTTCGCTCGCCTATTAGAAGTGATGTATTTTTCTTTATAAGGGTTAGTTCATATTTTCTACCCCGTTCCCGCCAATCCACCTTTTTTTATTTACAACTAGGTGATTAAGCAAGCAGATGGCCCACCTGATGTTAAGTGGTCCATTCACCATCACCTATAACAAAGCATTGCTTCGTAAGTCACGCACGATAGGAATATGCCCTACGATGCTCTGCCCTGCGTCCATGAACTTCATGTTAAGCCTTATATGCCTGTAATTACACCGGTAACCACACTCTTCTAACTAAAACACAGCAACCCTGCTTGGCGGCAGAAAAAGGCGTGGTGGTAGTACTTCCCGGACGGGCCCTTCACAAAGAGCTCTACTACTCTTAAACAAACTATATTGATTTTAAGCTTCACCCAAACCGGTTCAGTGGTTTGGGCGCGATTGAGCCACAAACAACATATACAAAAAAAAAACAAATCATTTATTTACCAAATAATCTTACCTAAGCGATTATACATCGGTTACCGTTGGTGCCCGCACTAGGACAAGCCTGTGTCGCGCGTGGCCGAATGCAATATAATAACGATTAGGTACTAATTAAGATCCACAAAAAATTATACAGTAGCAGAGCAAAAAAGAGAGATTTTATTTATACTACGTGGGCTTATTATATTCAAATCCAGAACACAATGTTGATTGAGTATGAATGTGGTGAATATACTCATTAAATTAGTAGGAAATAGTATAGGAAAGGAAGTAGAATGTCTATATCTGTGAAGACGCGTCTATAAAAATCGATCAAAGTAAGGCTTACTTTTCCCATTAAGTGGTTTCTATAAAGAAACCCTTATAAAGATGCTTTCTCCATAAGATATTCTGTTATGAGTCTCCCGGCTAAGCATAAAATTATTCAGGCAACACTGCACGCCGTCAAGGGTTCGACGGGCCTTAACCCGTCACTTAGGCCCGCGCACGACACTTTAGGGCTGGGTAGTGGGTACTTTAGGCCTCGACAACGGAACTCCATTTACTCGACGCACCTCACCAACCTTTTTACTCAAGAGATTAATGCTCATAAAATATTATCCCGCGGTTTAAATAAATATTTTATCGAGAACATTGTTTGAGAAAATAAACACGTAATCCTGTACAATAAGTGGTAAGGCTCGGTTAACCTCTATTTTTTTTATAGAATCTACATGGATCTATTTTCATAATATTTAAATACTTTTGGGACTTTGGGGAATAACCCTGAAAATTTTACCTACAGAGGAAGAAAAGCAATTTTATTCTCGCTCTTGTACGCTACTATGACGGTCTTTTTGAACAAGAGGAGTGAAAAATAATCTTGTTGACAAGATAAACAGTCAAACAATTTTGATCTGAATGTTTTTGAACTTCGAGAATGAACAGTTAAAACATTATTTTCTCTAACTCAGTGTTTTGAAACGGGGTACTGTTTGAATACTGTATGAAGACGCGATAGAGATACCGATACGGAACTTTATGTTGCAAGTATGATGAAAACGGAACTTATGTTGCGCATTTTTCTCATCAACTCTGTAACCATTCGTGAGGACCGCTAATTGGCTTCTCTGTTAACCTATATTACTTAGAATTTAAGTTTTAATAAGCTGTTGGTCTTCCTAAAATATATAAAAAAAAAAAAAAATAGTAGTGGAACATAATAGTTCCGTATCGGTATCTCTATCGCGTCTTCATACAAAACCCGCAATGAACACGGAACATAAACGAAAAACGAAAAACCAAATACGAGTATGGTAAACACAACTCATACTTGGGGTACTGAATAGACAGTTTCAAAAGGTAATATGTGCTCATTATACGTTGGCAGAATATAGTTGAAAACTGACGAAGGTTTTCATTCTGCCACTGTACAATAGAATTGAAATTTTTGATTTATCAAAACTATAACGTGTACTTATTTGTGTACACTAGTAACAATGATATCTAAAACCATGTACATAATAAAGGATGCATCGGCTAGGGTTAACCCGTTCGAATACTGAATGATGTGTAAGTAATTACATCAAAACACTAAGTCATACTTTAACAATACACAATTAGAAAGCCGGGAGCGCCGAGATAAAGCCAAAAGTTACGTAAACTGCATGCAAAAGCTTTTCGCAATATCCTCAGTGCAAATTCTCAATAAGCTCTAGCTGAGTTGACCTCGGGAGCTGGTCTACATAGCGATTTTCTAACATCTTCCTTTATCAAAGTCAAAGTCAAAAGGTATTTATTCAATAAAATCACGAGGGTTTCTTTGAAACGTCTCAAAACTAGGTGACTCTAGGTGCCAGTTCCACGCGACCAAAGACTAGCCATCGTTAGGGTGAAAACCAGAGCCAAGGTACCTCTCGCTCGCATGTTTCGACATGTTGAAAGATATACTAAACTGTGTGCAATGTGATTGCACACAAAATGGTTGTTTGCGATTTTTCGGTATTGGGTTTAGTGATTTTATATCTTTCGATATGTCGAAACGTGCGAGCGAGAGGTACATTAGCTCTTGTATTCACCTTAACTCATATCCTTCTCCTTGCGTTGACATCGAAACGGCGATGTAGTATGTATGTGAACGCATTTTCTTCTTTCTTTCTTTATTTTTGTCCGAACAGTCTACTTGATGACAAATGTGTGATTATATTGCTGTTTATGAGCTTCCTTTTATAGTATCTGCCGATGGAGCCGATGGAGTTACAAGATCTACTCACTATTGCCACAGAATGCACTTAGATAAGTTTACAAGCGGGTTTATGTACTAGGTTCTGTAACATCACCATGCAAAATGCACTTAGATCTGCAACACATTACCACAAAATCGGTACTCGCTAGCAGTGTGACCGCACCTCATATCCGCTATCAAAGCCGATGGAGTTACAAGATCTACTCACTATTGCCACAGAATGCACTTAGATAAGTTTACAAACGGGTGCATGTACAAGGTTCTATAAGCAAAATGCACTTAGATCTGCAACACATAACTACAAAATCGCTACTCGCTAGCAGTGTGACCGCTGACCTCATATCCGCTATCAAAGCCGATGGAGTTACAAGATCTACTCACTATTGCCACAGAATGCACTTAGATAAGTTGCCGCTGGCGGCGGGTAGGGACATGTGGGACATTGTACTATTTAGGTAGATGATATTGCCAGTTTGATTGCATTTTGGTGTTCGATTTCGCAATAATGTCTTGGCAAAGATTTGCTTAACGACGTGATCATTTTGATATATGAGCAAAATCAGATAAGGGTTTGGATTTGAACCAAATGGTAAAAGTTTATGCAAGGGTATGAAAACTGAAACTGAAAAAGCTTCACGACTTTGATCCCCAGGCACGGTAGGCATCCGCTCAGATTTCTTAGTAGCAAGTAGGTACGAACTCCAGATTCTTTAAAGACGTCTAAGGGGAAGTCAGAGGTACATCCGAACATGACATCTAGCACATACCCACATTTTGCAGTAGTTGGTATTGTTCGGTAGCGCTGTAAGAATCGTCAGACGATCACCAGCATTTAGTCCATTCTAAAAAAAAATGCAGTAGTTGGTATTCCATGGTATGAACATCGTAAATAGAGTATCCTAGAGTACCTATGTATTTGATGAGTATTTAACAACATTTAAGTGACTTTCTTTTTTAGTAGGAAAACTTGATTGATTGCTATTTTCCATAAATAAGTTCAGTGATTTTATTTCTTTCAAAAGGTTGAAATGTTTGAGCGAGAGCTTTGACGGGTGTCAGCCCTTTAATTGACGAACCATTAGTCTACAAAAGCATTAGCCAAGACTAAGAACCGTAGTCAGCCAATAACTGGGGATTTTGCCACAGAATGAATAGTACCAAGACTTTGCTATCAAATTACGCAGACGTCTGCGGCGAATTTCATTCTACGAGATTAAATTCAAGACAAGATCGTGAGAATATTTGAACGCACTGCGTTGTCTTTTCGCCGCGTTTATAATTAGAGAGAGATTTACAAAGGTTGTCATAAAGATGTCAGACCTGTAGATGGAGCCACGGTCGCATTAGCAAAGCACAGAAGTAGCATATTATGTCTGAGTTATTCGCCGAGTGTGATTAGAGCCTGATGACTCTAGGGTGGGGCTAGGTACAAGAATAGTTTATGTATAAATGTAGTCTAACACTGTATCTATGTTATTGTACTATAAAAAAAATTAGTGATCTTGTCCAATTCCCAGTTATTTTTAAAGATTTGATACATTTTTATAGTAGACCACCTATATTATAAATAAAAATAAAAAAACTTGTTTATACCATGACTTAAACAAAAATTCACTCTCGTCAATGCATTATTTATATTAATTTAAGAAATACCCAATACCACGGACTAAATACCTACAACGCGGCAACGATTTTCAGTCCCAGTGCGTCCTCCAAAATCTTGTGACAAGCGTCAACATTTATCAGTGTCACGCGACAAACGATCGCAATTAACATTCCGCAACATTGTTAGCGGCGCGACAGCGATGCCGGGCTATTGTTGAACAGTTGTTGTAGTCAAAGAGCTTGCTACAAAAGCATAGACGTACCAAAAATCTCAGGGAGATACATTTTACTAGTTTTATTTTTTTTGCATTTTTTTACAATATTAACATTCCTATGATTTTAACTATTAAGGGAACAATAAAATGTCTCAATATGAGAATGACAATGGTTTTTAGTAATCAAAATATCGCATTTTATAAAACAAGCAAAATCCTACTAATATTATAAACGCGAAAGTTTGTATGAGGGTGTGGATGGATGGATGTTTCTTTCACGTAAAAACTACGTTACAATTTATAAAGATATTGTGTGACTAATCCTGCGCAGACGAAGTCGCGGGCACCAGCTTGTAATTCATATTTTTATCACAAATTATTAGAAAGAAGAATGAATGGTTTCAGAACCAAAAACCAAAAACTTTAGTTCTTGTGATTACTACTTTGGAAAAGTTTACTAATACTAATAATATTATAAGATTTTATAAGATTACTAATAATTATAACCTTGTTAATCTTAGGTATGGAAAACACTCTCTCAAATCTTTTGGTTGGAACTCAAAATCCTAGGTAATTTGAATCGAGTGAATGAACGAATGAATCCGAGTCACGTCCGACCGATACAAACAGCTCACACAAACTCCTGCTCTATAATAATTTGTCAGTCTCGGTTAGTTAGGCTGATGTTGCATGATAGATGGACGACATCAATGCTGGCCAAATTAACACTCGTTCTTATTCCCGAATACACATAAATCTAATAAATTAATTACAAACTTGGTAATTCAATTATCTTTATTGAACATCGAGGTCTGAATCTCATTTCTTTTTGTGGCTTTAGTTTTTAACTGACGGAAGAAGCTGTGCGTCTACCAACTGTTGAGCGGTTACCTTTGCTGTTGTCACAAAATTACATCACAGAGTTCACTGAGGAAGTGTTCTATGTGGCATTGCACTACGTCCGCTCTGAGACTGAAACGTAAAAAGTTATGTCTCATGTGCCTATAATTGTACCAGCACATCAGCAATACGAATAACTGCTAGGCGAATGAAGTAGGTACAGTAAGTTTCTTTTTATACAACTAGCTGATGGAACAAGCATATGACCCACCTGATGTCAAGTTGTAACCATCACCTATAACAAAGAATTGTCTCGTAAGTCACGCACGATAGGAACGTGCCCTACGATGCACTGCCCTGCGTCCATCAACTTGAGGTATACAGATGTTAAGCCTCATGTGCCTGTAATTACAACGGCAACCACACTCTTTAAACTTACTTACCTACTACCTACTTCAAAGTTACTTTATTTCGAAAGAAAAACGTACAACAAAAACTTTTTCCTGATAGATTTCCAAAAGTGCACTCCATAAATCGAGCTCCGGACCGCTACCAACTCCATTCGTCAAGCTATCGATAAACCACGAAATAAAGTAAGTTTAAAGGTGCAGTTAATACGTGTCCTGGGTTGCCCTGTATACTGTGAAGCCGTAGATAAATAAATAAAGAAGATAGAGCAAGATGGCGCGGTAGTTCTAGCCGCTATTTTTCCAAAACATGTCTAAAGATGATAAACAAAACAAACGACAAACAGAAGCCACTGTTTTTGAAGCAAATGTTTACATTCAGGGCTATTCACGTATTTATTTGACGGCTAATTTGAATATTTACTAAATCGTGACTGAGCTGACTACAACGTGACTGAATTTTGTTTTGTCAATTTAAACCTTGTTTTGTTAGACTTTGAGAAAATGGACAATGAGATTGATACAAGCTCAGTTGTTTGTTTTGCTGCCACCATGTAAGCTATCCCTATAGAACTATGCAGAAACCAGTTTTTTGTTTACGGTAGCTGCACTTCGCCTACACGCTTAGAGTGTTGCAGAGTTTTATTAGGCGTTTAGTCTATCACATTCACACTCACACCTACCCGATCTATAATATAACAACCTATCTAATTAACTACCTACCTACACACAATGACACACTACACTACACATTCATTAAATATCACGTTTTACACACTAACACTTTTTTTTGCGATTAACTTTAACTTCAACTTTAATTTTTTGTTTTATTTGTTAACTTTCACTTTTTTTTTATATCTACTTAACTACGCTTACTTTGGTTATAAAATGTAGATTCAATTTGGTTAGAGCACAGTGTACATTTATAGATTAAAAAAGACAATAAGAAAACCTGTGAATCTAAGAATAAATAAATAAATAAAATAAATTTGACACGTTGTAGTCATAAAAAGTTAAAAATGTACAACTATCTATGACCAAAAGAAAAATAATATAATTAAACAAAAATCTTGTAAAAAATAGGATGCCGTTGTTCATTAATACCTATATGATTTCAGGAACTGGTATAATACTTGGCACCCGTTCGCAACTCAACTTTTATCGGCAACACCGAGTAGTTCTTATCTAAGTTGACCTCTTTCGCAAAATGTTTTTGTTAAGATCTCCTTTACTTGATTGATCTGGGCACACAGCCGTGGGAGTTCTTAACACTAGTTTAAAACGAAATGTGACTAAAGTTCAGAAAAATAATCAGAATAATCAATTTATTGGTAATAAATATCATTACAAGTCAGGGTTTGAGTGGTACGATTGTACTTAATTAAAATAATAATAATAATAAACATTACATATTACAAGTAGTAAAATTCGAGCATTATATTAATAATTGTAAAAATAAATTCGGATAGCCTAAAATAATGGTCTCGCTCGTTCCTTGCTCATGTCATAATAAAGATAGAATACTTTCAAAGGCTTTGACTTCTTAGTTTAGTTCGAAAAAACTGAGTTTTCTCTCTTACGTTGCAGAATATTTTAATAATGTATATAATTCAGATTCTTCAGATGTTTTTTTTTATGTTTGTTTATAGGGCAGTTAAAAAAAAATAACGAAATTTCTGATATAGGTCTAGAACTAGATAATGCTAAAGATTGTGAGAGACTGGTGCCTATGTCAAGGCAATGGATAGTCTTGCAAGTTACAATCTAGTGCTCATCATCCTGCCCTTATCCCACGCTATGTGGGGTCCGTACAACAGATGTTCTTCTTCTTCTTCTTACAATCTAGTGCTACAGGTACAAAATACTCGTTCGCGGTATAGTGCCTGCTGTTCAGGGTTCATAGTCAAAGCTTTGACTTGCTGTTGAAAGATTGACGGCTGTAATTTAGTGATGCAAAAGCTTACTAGTGTTTGTGTCAAAATGATCAAAATGATATTTTTACTAAACTGTGTGCAATGTGATTACACACAAAATGGTTGATTGAGTTGAAAATGAGTTTAGTGTTTTTATATCTTTCAACATATCGAAACGTGCGAGCGAGAGTCACATTAGCTCTTGTATTTCCCCAACATGCCACGGTCATACATTTTACTCTTGGCCTTGTTGTCGAAGTAACTATTTTTGTTTATATCTTGATATACATTTTTCATGATTTTACAAACACGCTAGATACCTACTTTCCAAATAAATAAAACATTCTTTCAAAATATGTTATTAAGGTAATAAGCATTCCAACATAACGACAAAACGTATTATTTTAATAACATATTTTCAACGGTTGTATTCGTTTTGTGTTTATTTCGTTCTGAATTCAATAAAAGAGCCTTTTATAACCGAAACACTGAAATCCGTTTATAGTCGAATTTATTTCTTCATCAAACGAAGCCTGTGTTCTTCGGCCATAAACTGAACGGTCATCGCTTACGTCCACTTTACAGCCCCTATAGTTAATCAACCCTTTGATTAAAACAGGGGATTATATCCTTTATAACAGCAATAAACGTCTAAATAGAATCGGCCATCTAGGTTTAAGGGAGCGTTTGGATAATGCGCTTACCCTAAGATTCATTTTAATGAACAATAATGGGATATTTATTGAATAACCAGCCATATTGACTTTCTTTTCGTGCCTTGTTTTTTAGATAATACCTAACTAGAGGTTTTTACTGTAACTATACCTGTCTACCAACTATACGAATATTAATTTAATACTTCGGCCTGCCTCCATGTTGCCATACCCTATGCAGGGTCCATGTGATACCTACTAACACCTAACAACAATGTATTTATGTATCTAAACTAAACCATGTGTAAGCAATAAATGTATTGAGTATTGAAAATGTCCAATAATATTAAGATTTTTTTATACTAATAATGAAGCAAACATATTACGTATACGCATAAACAACTTGCTGATCAAACAAACAGATGGCTCACCTGATGTCAGACGGTAACCATCAAATTTATCAAAGCACTGCTTCACAAGTTACGCACGCTAGAAACGTGCCATATGATGCACGGCCCTGCTTCCATAAACTTGAGGCATATGTGCCTGTAATTCCACCGGTGTAATTACAGACACATACGCCTGTACAATTAAAAAAATAAATATTGTCTATTTATGTTGATCCAGGTTACAAACTATAATATAATGTATAACTATATTTGTTCCAAGTTATATTCAAATCGGTCCAATGATGGTTAGGGCGTGACTGAGCCACAAACATTCAAACATCGTAACTTTCACATTTAAATAAGGTGTATTTGTATTTAAACTTCAGGGGACCCCATGAATATGAATAACTTTTACTAAGGAACCAACACCGCGGAAAAATACAGCTATTTCATACATTTTGGTCAGTATTGAACTTTTGCATGAAACAGCTGTTTTTTTTCGCGTTCACAGTGTTGGTTCCTTAGAAAAAGGTATTCATATTGATGGGTACTTTAGCCCCCTGAAGTTTTTAAATACAAGTATTCTATTTATTCGATTAGACAAGGTGTTCCAACACCTTGTCTAATCGAAGGACAGAACAACGAAATCGGTCGTCACCCAGCTTAGAATGATGATCTGCTGAAGCAAAACAACGTGCATGCTAGTAATTTAATATCACTCTCCATTCATGCAGTTCGGAACACCACAAATATTTAATAGGACGCCGCGACGCCGTTAATACTAATTAATCGCTAACAAACTTCGGTCCCCGGCGCATCGTGCTGACTCTGCAAGGGACGTGTGACTTTTTATTTGCAGACAACATCAGGTTCATCTAAAAAATACAAAAAAAAAGGCTTGTGAACAGCGGCTTAATAACGAACGAATTTAACGTTAGTCGCGTAAACGTATCGTATCTTATCTGCAACAGAATAAGGTCGATTATCGCTAGGATACGTTAACGTCAGAAATATCAAAATCCATTCGTGATTAGGCCCCTGCTTCTTAGAAACTTACATCGGTGTCAAAGTCAAAGGTATTTATTCAATTAAATCATAAGGATCACTTTGAAACATCTTAGACTGCGTTTACATTTAGATATTCGCGGTGCCATTCGCGTGGACGGAAATGTTGCCGTCCATATATCTGCGGCAGCGTCGCCGGCAATGTGTGTTCACGCAACACGGGCAACGCGAGCGGCAACGCGCGTGGACATGGAAGTAGCCTGTTTACATTCTTGCATTGTCCAAGTCCCTTCCCATGTCTCTGCACATTTCCACGGACATGTGGAAATGTGCAAACGGAGTGTAAACGGAGTATTAAAGCTAGGTGAATTGAGGCGCCAGGTCCACGCGACCGAGCCTAAAAGAACAGGCAACAAACTTACGACTTGGTTCCTACCGGTACAACTTACAATGTGTACTTGTTATTTATTTTGTAATTCCCGGATGATCGCATCTTAATACAAAACCCGCTCGAAAACTAAATATCGAAATACGACATCCAACATTCGAAAAAAGTTGTCAAAACTTACAATATACGTACTAGGCGAGGTCACTTCCACTACGACACCGGAGCAAAACATAACTTCTTTAAAAAAAACAGATTATTGGTCAGAAATAAATTTGTTATTCCAGCTGTGTGTTCACACTACGTTAAGTCTCGTCAGTTATTACGACAATAATTTTAAAGCTTTATGCAGATGGCGCTGCGCGATAAGAACGGATCTAAGATAAGGAGCGTCATGCACAACGCTCATAAAACTTCTACTTAATAAAATTAAAAGGAGTTGTTTATTGGTCTAGTTTATTCATTATTCATTTTCTGCTTTACTACATACAGAGCGGTTGTACAATAAGCTTTGGTTTTGCGAAAACCGACGTCCGTTAGATAAGGCCGTCATTGTTTGCAATTGCATTGCGAAAGTTGCAAAAAAATTGCCTATATAACACATACATAATAAAGTATCTTTGGGTAGGAGTTCGAATATAGTAGGTAATTATTGTAGTACTTATATAACTATATGTGTTTTAATGTAATTAGGTTTCTACCTATGTATTTTTTTTGTATTGACTTTGTAAAAACGTGTATTTACATTTTAGTTTAAATTGTACTTACTCTTACTTGCAAATAAATGATTGAATTGAATTGAATTGAATACCCAACGGCGAAATTCGATGAAGAACTAAAGTCGTGGACGTGGGTACGAGGATAAATCAGTTGAAGTGGAAATGGGCAGGACACTTGGCTAGGCGGAAAGACGGTAGATGGACAAATAGAGTTACTGAGTGGTGGCCACGCGAGCGTCATAGACAACAAGGCAGACTACAGGCCAGGTGGTCTGATGATATCGTTAGGATAGTGGGAGCAAAATGGGTTCAGTTGGCGCAGGACCGGAAAGAGTGGCGTGCTAAGGAGGAGGCTTATACCCAGCAGTGGGTGAATGTGGGCTGATTGGAAGGTTGGATGGGCAGGAGATTGCTTGGCAATCAGAATTGAGTCTTGGTTAAGAAAAGTTATGAAATCAAAATCAAAATGGTCTTTATTCAGTTTAAACACAAGGAACACTTTAAAACCTTAGGAATGGAAACCTAGCCCCATCGATTTAAATTTACCTAAAAAATTAAATATAAATAAGTATTTATAAATAGGCCAGTCTAAATGGTGTTGCTGCATAATACATTTGTATCTATTTTCATATAACATGCAGCAACAAAATCCTATAATCTATCTTAAGGATACCAGCTCATCCTTTCATTTTTTTTATATAACTAGCTGATGAAACAAGCAGATGGCCCACCTGTTGTTAAGTGGTAACCATTACCTATAACAAAGCATTGCCTCGCAAGTCACACACCATAGGAACGTGCCCTACGATGCACTGCGCTGCGTCCATCAACTTGAGGCATACAGATGTTAAGCCTTATGTGCCTTTAATTACACCGGCAACCACACTCTTCTAACCGAAACACAGCAACTCTGCTTGGTGGCAGAAAAAGCCGTGGTAGAAGTACTTCCCCGGACGAGCCCTTCACGAAGAGCTCTACTACTCTTAACAAAATTGTCATGGCCGCCTACTAACGGTAGGAACCAAGACATAAGTTTGTTGCCTGTTCATTTAAAATTGGTCGCGTGCCACTGCCACCTAGTTTCACTTACCATGAAGTCATTTCAAAGTGATCCTTGTGATTCGATTGAATAAATACCTCTTGACTTTGACTACTTGTAAAATTAGGGTAGCCCTACTTTAAGAGTAGTAGAGCTCTTTGTGAAGGGGAAAGTACTACCACCATGCCTTTTTCTGTCGCCAAGCAGCGTTGCTGTGTTTTGGTTTGAAGAGTGTGGTCGCCGGTGTAATTCCAGGCACATGAGGCTTAACATCTGTATGCCTCAAGTTGATGGACGCAGGGCAGTGCATCGTAGGGCACGTTCCTATCGTGCGTGACTTACGAGGCAATGCTTTGTTATAGGTGATGGTTACCACCAGGTGGGCCATCTGCTTGTTCCATCAGCTAGTTGTATTAAAAAAAATAAACTTAGCTTAAAGACATTTTAATGTGATTCTTGTGATTTAATTAACTTTTTGACTTATTACTTGTAAAATTAGGGTATTCATTTAGCGGGTCCCGTTTTCTGGAGCATCAAAGCTTCAGAACAATATGATACTCGTAAATAATGCACCAGAACAGCAGCGTAACTCTTTAATGAGGATGTAATGAACTTCCCGCAGACAAGTAAGCTGTGCTTATTGTCCACGAAAGTTGCCTTCAAACGGGGTATTCCTCGTAGAGCACCGATTTTTAGAGCACCAATCTTATTCCTTGTAGAGCACTTGCGGTGTACAAACTTTTAGGATTGGGGTATTCTACTCAATACTGATTTCCATGATAATTACTTTCGAGACTCAAACATTAAATATGACAGAACATATCATATATGACATTTTCTGTCATATTTGACATTTTCTTAAAATCTTAAACGGTGCTCTTAAAATCGGTGCTCTACGAGGAAGTTGCGGGAAGTTCATTATTCCCTTCGAACGACTAGCTATATTTCAGACTAGGTTGTGCATTTGGCTTTGTTTTAATGGTATATCCCAAATAAATAAAACTGAAAAACAGAAACACCTTCACGGCTTTGATCCCCAGGCACGGTAGTCCATCTCTTACCAAGTACCCAACTCAATATTCATTGAGGATATCTAAGGGAAGTAGTCAGAGGTGCGTCAGATATTAAATTTGTACATACGTCATTTTGCAGTAAGTACTTGTGAAAACATTTCAATTTAGAAAAATAGGCTTAAGTATAATTTATTATAGCTAGGTAATATCTATATAAAGAGTGTTATTAATGTCAATCAGTGGTTGCAGGGTTTAAAAGTTTTGCTCGTCTGTTGAAATAAAACGGAGGGACGAAATGGTAGCATTTCGTCCCTCAGAGTTTTTGCTTGCTGACGTCATAGCCGAAATGCAACCAATAAATGACATACTTCAAAAATTCGAGGGACGAATTGCCCATATACCAGTTTTTTCATATACCTAACACGGGTGATATTTCGATAGCTTAAGGTATTTTATGGACAGCACACAACACTATGTAGCCCTAAATTGAGCAAAGCTTGGGAATCAGACAGCTTATATTTTATTTATTTATATAAAACAATCTTATATCCAGACAGAATAAACTTCTATGTTCATTACACAAAAGTTTGTTCTCATCAGCCAGTCACCAACTAATAGGTACATTTTACATGGAACCTTCTTACTATGCTCTAACGGCCGGTTTCTGAAAGTTCGATCAAAACTAATCGGATGTCAAGTCACTCGCCATTTCAGCTACTACGTCGAATTAAATAGAGATAGCAAGTGACTAGACATGCAATTTGTTTAGATGGGGTCAACAAATAATCAACAAATAAATAATCAGATCGGATCAACAAATAAATAAATACCTATATAGTATTTTTCTCATGAAAAACGCCGGATTTCTCATATAAGTTCATCATGAATGCTTAAATTTTTTCACAAAAAAACAAGCACAAAGCATTCTTAACTCTGCTACGTACAGGGAAACTATTCTAAGATCCAAATTCCAAGAAATTTTAATGCATTACTCAACACTTGAGCTTTCTTTTATATTCTCATCTACACTAATATTATAAAGAGGAAAGATTTGTATTTTTGTTGTTTTGTATGTAACGAATAAGCTCAAAAACTACTGGTCCGATTTCAAAAATACTTTCACCATTAGAATGCTACATTATCCCTGAGTAACATAGGTTAT
Source organism: Chloroclysta siterata (assembly GCA_932294275.1). NCBI lineage: Eukaryota > Metazoa > Arthropoda > Insecta > Lepidoptera > Geometridae > Chloroclysta > Chloroclysta siterata. The sequence goes on from OW028595.1 coordinate 11,009,009, forward strand.
ATTATATTTTCAAAAAAATCAGGGATCCTTACTAAAACTCCAATAATATAACCCAAGGTGGAAAACAAAAACCTTACATCGCGTGCGCTGCGAAAACTATTGATGATAGAACAAAATAATGTACTACGATTTTGTAGAACACGTCATCATCTACAAAAAATGTCGCGACAGCATATGTCTAACTATTATAGTTATGTCACAATAAGTGTTCTTTTATTATCAAAAATTAATTGAAATGCCACCGCTAGAAAAGGGTCTTTATTTGTACCTTGGTATTAATCCTTATCCAAATAAATCATTTCATATTTAAGACGGTTTCAATACCTATAGATTACTTCTTAAATTTTTCAAATCGGACATTCCATTCAAAAGATATGACGAAATTAAAATGTTAACGGGTACGCGGGTCACGCACGGGGTGCGATTTCACTCACTCAAGGAGAAGGGCGTGCAAATTTATGAAATAAGTAGACGCGAGGCTCGAACCCACGGTCTAAGTTTATCTTAAAATGTTCAAAAAATGTATGACCACCCATGCGAAGCAAGTCCAGAATAAACTTTTATATAACTAACACTTTATTACACAAACAATAAACACATTTTTTTCTCCGTATTTTTATATTGTTATCATGCTGTCTTCGCCTGAAACAACAGTGGCATTTAAATAATATGTTAATATAATATTAATCCAAAACAGATTTGGTTAGTTTGAGGGTAGATGAGGTTGTCTGAAATGTCTGACTGAAACGAATATGTTTTATTAACCGTCAAAGTCAAAGTCAAAAGGTATTTATTCAATAAAGTCACAAGAATCACTTTGAAACGTCTTAAAGCTAGATGACTCTAGGTACCAGTTTCACGCGACCAAAGCCTAGAAGAACAGGCAACAAACTTACGGCTTAGTTCCTACCTTTTTTTTGTATGATCCTTGTTACAATGTAAATAATACAATATTGATGCTTCAGTGTGGTGCCAATTGGAGTTAGTGAGGCGTCACAAAAGATTGCCCCGCAAGTCGCGCACGATATGAACGCGTCCTACGATGCACTACCCTGCGTCCTTCAACTCTTAATACTAATACAAACTCAAGGTTCTTTGAGTCTGTCTAATGTCTAATGTCGCGTTATCTAAACGATCCTTATACCAAGCAAACCTGTATCGAGGGGACCTTTAGAGAAAAATCTGTCTGGAAGATAAAGGTTGAAGACTCCATAAAAGCGCACTTACCTTGCCACAGCTACCCTCATCGGCCCCAGGTTGGTTTTTCCTGTTTGTTTTAACACCTTTTGTATCCATATTAAAACTTCGTCTCTAAGGATTTCAGGATAAAAGTAATCTACTATACCTCCGGTTAGTATAGTCTGGGTTTTAATTTATTTTTTATTCTTCATGCTGATGGCAGATGGCCCACCTAATGCCAAATGGATACCATGGAATTCCACAACAAAGCATTGCCTCACAAGGCATGAACTTAAGAACGTGCCTTACGATGGTCTGCCCTGCGCCCATCATCTGGCCTCATTTTATACGTTCAATTTCTAAACACAGCAACGCTTCTTGAAGGCGGAAACAGGTTTGGTGGTAGTAATTCCACAGACTAGCCCCTCACGAAAAGTTTGTAACTGAATTATTGGTATTATATATATTAAGTTTTTGTATTGCGATGCTAGTTTTTATATGGAGTCGCGAGGTATCAGCACGCCGCCCGTAAGGAGCTTATTGCGATCGACAAAACCCGATGGAAAAACGGAAAACAGAAAACACAAATAAAACTCGGAATTGAGGTGCTGGTGTAATTAAAATATTCATGCTGCGACGAAACCTAAAGAACATTTCAAACTTAGTAAAGTAATATTACCTAGAAAGGCAAAATTTCATTAGCTATCTGGTTCCCATACTACTTAATTCTTCTTTTTGTCGTGTTACTAGTCCTTTTTAATCAGTGTGGTGAAAGGATTTAAAGTGCGCCTCAAAGAAGCTTCTTTCGAGCACTTGTCACATGTTGTAGAACTTTAGAAGTTCTTAGATTCTACGACATGCGGTTTCCTCACGATGTTACCTTCACCGTTTGAAAGTACCGGCACTGTGTAACATTTTTGAATAGAAAAACTCATTTGTTTTGAACCCCCTTAATATCACTATCGGAAGGCGGTAAGGCCACCACTAAACCACCAGTACTCTAGAGCTAGATAGTAGACTGTGGGGAATGTCCACAATCATCATCATCTTCCTGCCCTTATCCCACGATAAGTGGGGTTGGCACAACAGGTTTTCTTCTTCCACTCTCCTCTATCATACGTCATCTCAGTGCTCACTACTTTCTTACTCATATCATCTTTCACACAATCCGTCCATCTTTTCTTTGGCCTGGCTATCCTTCTAAAACCATCCACATCCATGGGGAATGTCCACCAATATTTGATATTTCTATTTAGGTACAAAGTTGGTTTACCGTGCTTTTAAAATAACTAGTAATTTCGCATGTGCATAAAGCTAACGTCTATAAGTGGCACTGAACATGCGTAATGCACCGAGCTTGTCCACAGGTAATGCATCGCGGCGATCTATCATTTATTTCAACGTCAGAAACCCATTACTTGTCGCCCTAAGTGCCACAAGGGAACTCAAACAGAAGACAAACTACATAAATATTTTTTAAAGTTGCTATATAGTTACCTGAAGAAAAGAGAACACATAAAACAGGGAACTGTTCTAACCATTCTATGGTTTACAGTACATAATAACAATAAAACACAATATAATTCCAAGGGTGGTGACGTGACAAAAACGTAACTATACCAAATTTTAATTCTCTAGACAGAATAAAAACCCAGTACTTCGAGTTTTCCGGTAGTTTAAAGAGGATGTAGAATATTTTTGGATGTTAATAGAATATAATATAAGATAAAAACATTGATTTAGAACTGTGTCGATAAACTAAATAGCATTAACAAGGCCGCCACTCAATCTTACAATAACAATTATTGTACTGTAATGTCTTACAATTATTTATGAACTGTCTTATATAACTTACAGAGTTTTGACTGAAAGGAGTCGTCTATAGACGCTTCCCTGGCTATATGCCACGAGTTATGTCAATAATTATGTATTCTCGGTTTTAAGGTATAATTTCTGAAGAACGCCGGTGGTCTAGTGGAAGTGACCCCGCCTTCCGATCGTAAGGTCGTAGGTTCGAATCTGGTCGTGCACCAATGGATTTTTCTATCGAAAAATTTATGTGCGCAATGCCACTGCACTTAAAAGTTGAAGGAAAACATCGTGAGGAAACCAGTTAGTATTCTAACAGCGGCGGTGGGCTTGCAACCTGTCACGTATGGAATACCAACAACTGCTAAATGTGCGTATGTACCAAATATAATATTTGGATGTACCTCTGACTACCTGTACCTTAGACGTCCTCAAATAATCTGGAGTTAGTTCTTGGTACTAAGAGATCTGAGAGGATATCTACCGTGCCTGGGGATCAAAGTCGTGAATCTGTTTCAGTTTCAGTTCAGGTATTTATGATTATGGGCGCTGTATTTTTTATTTTGACTACTATGTTCTTATATTATTATTTTTATTATTATAGGAAGTTAGGTTTCTGTGTAACGTGTACTGTGGTTTCTCGCTCCGCCAACTCACACTATCTAAGCAAATACAGTAATGGAGTCGACGCCGAGCGATACAGTTGACGTTAATAAATATTTCGAGGTGAAAGAGTCGCAAAATAGCTTTTTCACGTTTTCAGAGAGAGTTGGTAGAAAATGCTGAAAGCGATTCGTTTTCGAGTGACACTGCGAAGTATTTACATTGCTATTTATTTTCAGATTCGCGAATATCATTATTTCGGTCGCGTGGAACTGGCACCTAGATTCACCTAGTGTTAAGACGTTTCAAAGTGATCCTTGTGATTCAACTGAACCTTTTGGCTTTGACTGTATGCCTACGCCTCACTAAACTTCAATATTGTATTATATTACTTTGTAAAAGGATCATACAAAAGAACGGTAGGAACCAAGCCGTATGTTTGTTGCCTGTTCTTCTAGGCTTTGGTCGCGTGGAACTGGCACCTCGAGTCACCTAGCTTAAGACGTTTCAAAGTGATACTTGTATTTTTATGGAATAAATACCTTTTGACTATGACTTTGACATAGAGTTAACTTTTAAATAGGTGTTTCAAACAAGTTTCAGAATGATGCCTCCAGAATGATGATTGCTTAGATTACCTAGTTATCTAAGCAAAAGAGATATTTATCATTAGAAGTATTTACAAATAACTTAATTAGGTACCTTATTACTTATGATACCCATTAAATGGGCATAAAAATCATTGTAATGCCCCAGCGGGGCTCATGTCCTGGACATATTGTTATCATTTAAGAACCTGTATACAACATGAGACAATGAATTGATTATGATTATGATTATGAGTATTTTTAGTTATTTAACTAGTAATTTGCCGTGCTCTGGCTAATAGAAGGTTGTTTCTTTAATCTTGGAGGAAATACCAAATTTCCTCCAAGGTTTTAATTGAAAAGAAAATATATATACTAGTAGTTCGCCCCGAACTGAGATCTCGTGATGCGACCCGACCAACGCATCAAAACTTTGAGTCGGTAGTAGTCAGAGGCAAGTCCAAACATTATCTTTGGACTTTTTTCTGACTACCGCCTACTAACTTGTTATGGTTACCAAGTTTCAACTCTATTGGCCTATTTATTGAAGAGTTCCGTTGAACAGACCTTGGCTCCATCATCAGACCTGGTCGTCGTGACCATTTTATGAGAACTGAGTACCTACTTAATTTATTTCAAGAAAAAAAATAAGAAAAATCAAAGTAACTGGCCGACCAGTAGAAAAACCTTGATGTCAACGAAACTCTTAGAGATGGGAGCTCTTGGATCGCTGGTTATCTTAATTTAACTTTTTATCTCGAATCGAATCGATTTTATCTCGAAAACCGAGCGTCCCAAAAAAAAAGTAAAAATTGTTTTGGAATGTCCAAACAAAGCCCTTTCATATGACATGTAACTTGATTTTTTATGTAACTTTTTTTATTTTTGCCCTCTTAAAAAACCCCATATCTCAAAGACCCTTCATCCGATTTTACTCATATACTTACCAGTAAATTTCTCAAGTACAAGCTATCGACATATCAAATTTCATGCAGATCGGATCAACGGTTCTAAAGTTATCGCCAGACAAACATACATACATACATACATAAAATGCCAAATCGCCCAAGTTGAAACTAAGATCTTCGTTCGCTTCGCTCACTCGATCAAAAAGGAAAGTAGATTTTTTATTAGAGTTCTGGTTCTCATTTACTTGGTTTTTACTTGTGAGTTTTTTTATACTCAGTATTTGCTTTTGGAACAAACCTGATGTTAAGTGATAACCAACTTATAACAAACCATTAATTGTCTCGCAAGTCACGCACGATATGAAAGTGCAATACGATGCACTGCACTGCGTACAGATGTTAAGCCCTTTAAGCCCGGATAACCTAGGTTAAATGGCACTGTACCAAATACCCATTAACATTTATTTGTCGTAACACCAACCCATCACCACTCGGTTCTTTCATAGCATAATCAAAGAGCTATTTTCTCAAGATTTTCACATAATTTTTTGCTGTCCTTTAGACATTTTACTACCGACTCAAGCGTCGTTGTCAAAAACGGTCCATAAAACACGATCCGAACCCAGGAACTTACATTCAACCTGGAACGCGCATAAACGTATATCTTCATGAATGTTGCAATTGAAATACTTATGCAAAGTTAGCATAGAAACGAAAACTAGTTAACCAAACCTTTTAGTACGAGTAGGAAAACTTGTTTGGCTCTAAATTATATTTCCACACAGCCACACACACACACGGCAACATATTTCCACACAGCCACACACAATTATACATATAGTTGGATTCTCCTGAAAACCTTGGCAAGAGACTCGTGTTATCGGGAGAACCATTCACATACACATTCATAAAAAACTGACACCACAATACTTTATCTTAGGTAACCTAAATCTCTAGCATTAGTACAACAAACACACTTAGTTATAATTTCCTTGTTATTATTATTTACCACAAATTGTGTCAGGGCATACAACTCAAGCTAAAGAGAGAGACCGTTTGGTGAGTCCTTGTGAGTCCACTCCACAGGCTTGTCTAAGACCTAGTGCGGGAACTAACCTTGTGGTGCTGTTTTAATTTGTACCACCTACCTACCTAACCAATAGGTTTATGTATGAATCAGTTAAGCTACAGTTTCACGTTTTGGGAAATAAACGAATATCATTATTAAATTATTTATCCTGAATTGTGTGCTTGTGTGTTATTGCACACATCTTGGCTGATTGCGGTTTTTCAAAAATAAGTTCAGTGATTTTATATATTTCAAAATGTTGAAATGTGTGAGCGAAAAGTATAACAGAGATAGTTTCCGCCTGACCACATCTTCATTCAATCAACTTGTCTTTATTAAGAAAAGTTTTTAATGGTACTGCTAGACAGAGCTCCTTAGATCCATTCCAGTCTTATTTCAAGTTCCTTGGCCCAAGCTCAGTACCTCACGATTGACGTTTTTTATCTGCGAAAGCTATAAAACTAGGAAGAAACAAATGAAGGTCGCAACATAAACTTCCTCCGGTACTCTATAAATAAAAACTTAGGACAGGGGCTTCGAAACAAAAGTTTTACTAAAACAATTACGCCAACAACTTCCAGATTGAAAGGGTCGCCACTTTTGACCGAACTTTTGCTGGATATCATTCTGATTTGCAGTTGGACTACTACTGTAAAATATATAAATGTTTTTGTTGACATTTCACACAACACGATTACTAAAATCAAACTAGGGAACCTACTACTGATATACTTGAAATCTTAAGAGTAGTAGAGCTCTTTGTGAAGGGCTCGTCCGGGGAAGTACTACCACCACGCCTTTTTCTGCCGCCAAGCAGCGTTGCTGTTTCGGTTTGAAGAGTGTGGTTGCCGTTGTAATTACAGGCACATGACTTAACATCTGTATGTCTCAAGTTGATGGATGCAGGGTAGTGCATCGTTGGCACGTCCTATCGTGCGTGAATTACGAGGCTGTGCTTTGTTATAGGTGATGGTTACCACTTAACATCAGGTGGGCCATCTGCTTTTTCCATCAGCTAGTTCTATAAAAAAACTCCTGAGTTCTCAGCATGCCCAATAGAGGTGCTTATCGAGTTTCCATACAAAAACGGCAGACTTCGAGTACAAGTACCTTGCGAGCAAAGCCACGGACAAAAACTAGCGTGATAAATCTTATCCGTATGTGAAACTAGCTCGACACACATTAAACAAATTCAATTTGAATGGGTAATAATCTCGGAACAGAAGTTACGTGTTACCGCAAATGCCTCTACGAGCTTAATTGAATAATTCTCAACTAATCTGTAGCTAATCGAGTTATTTTGATGTTTACAGCTTTGATTATAGGTATGTATGTGTCTGGTATTAAAGTCAAAGTCAAAGTCAAAATGTATTTATTCAATAAAATCACAAGGATCACTTTGAAACGTCTTAAAGCTAGGTGACTCTAGGTGCCAGTTCCACGCGACCAAAGCCTAGAAGAACAGGCAACAAACTTACGGCTTGGTTCCTACCGTTCTTTTGTATATTATATAATAATATTATGAATATGATATTATATCATATAATGAGCTTCGTATGTAAGCCAGCTTGAAAGTGATCTTGAAAATTCCTATTTTTTATAATATAGTAATAAGTATATACTATTTTATAGGAATTTTCAAGATCGCTTTCAAGAACACAATCTAGCTTTTTAAATTAAAAAGTATCTGAAAAAAAAAAATACGCATGAAATAAACTACCACCACTCTGCGCTGGCTAACCCCAAACTCTACCATGCTGATAATTATGGTACATTCTTCCAAAGTCAAAGACATGATTTTGCACAAATAACTCTAATTGAATAAAGAAAATCAATTTCAAGTTCCATATTTATTAAAAATTAAAAAACAAAATCAAAGACGTCGAAATTGAAAAATGAATCACAATTTGAAAACAGGTAGTTTTTACTTAGAACGCATTTTTTTATGCCTTTACAAGGTTGAATGAAGGGTTGCATACAGTCCGCATATCCTCTTCTGGTTTAATTTCTTAAGCAAAAGAAGTTATCTTGATCATTTCTTGAAGATATTGCTGTTTTCAAAGGTGACCCTTTATTTTTGCGGGCGAGTGTAGTATATTTGAATTTCATGATAAATAAAAAAATAAGTAGATTTTTTTAGTTTTTTGATCTTATAATACTTAGTACGTGAGGTAATAAATTCGACTTAGGGACTCGCTTCACCTTAAAGCTAATTCTTAGTGCAAGCAACAGCCACAATGAACTTATCAGAATACCAGCTGTAAACCATGTCAAAATCAACTTTATTCAGTTAGATCATAAGGATCACTTTGAAACGTCTTATAAACTAGGTGAATCAAGCGCCAATTCCTCGCGATCTTAGCCTAGAAGAACAAACAAGAAACTTAAGGCTTGTACAAATAACGTATTCAGTACGAGGGCTTTCACATCAAAAATTTAGTAGGAATTTAGTGCAACGTTCATTTATGAGGTTCTAATGGCATATTGCCAAAGCCATGGAATCGGTATCCAATCCATCTCCATCAGAATGGATTAGCAAGTTGCGTCAGCCAAAATGTATCAAACAAGCTACTGAGAATCGAAACTTTGTCATGTCCTTTTATGTGTGTTATCATGGAATCCATTTTTCATACTACTTGCTAATGGAACAAGAAGATGGCCCACCTGATGTTAAGTAAACAACAAGCATTGACCCACAAGTCACGCACGATATGAACGTGCCCTACGATGCACTGCCCTGCGTTCATTATTTAAAGATGTTAAGTCTCATGTGCCTGTAACTTCACCGGCAACCACACCCTTCAAACCGAACCACAGCAACGCTGCTTGGCGACAGAAATAGGCATGGTGGTAGTACTTCTCCGGATGAGCCATACACGCTATATACTCGTATTATCGCTATATTAAAAACACAAATCTCAAAAACAAGTCAGGTTTCAGCTCAACAAATGCATTGTGTTTTTTTTTATCCTACTAGCTGATGAAACAAGCAGATGGCCCACCTTATGTTAAGTGGTAACCATTATCTATAACAAAGCATTGCCTCGCAAGCCACACACGATAGGAACGTGCCCCACGTTGCACTGCCCTGCGTCCATAAACCTGAGGCATACAGATATTAAGCCTCATGTGCCTGTAATCACACCGGCAACTACACTCTTCAATCCGAAACACAGCGTTGCTGCTTGGCGGCAGAAAAAGGCGTGGTGGTAGTACTTCCCCGGACGAGCCCTTCACAAAGAGCTCTACTACTCTTAATAGTAATCTTTATTGTGATCTTTTATAGCCTGAATTTAGCAATAACTTTTTGGCTGGAAAATTAATACAGTCATACGAATTAATACATTTTTTTTACTTCTTTCTGACAGAAAAAGCAAATGGACTTAAATGGTATGGCATGGTTAAATGGTATTTTGTTTGAGGCTAGCTAATATATTTAAAGTCAAGATTGTAAACTTAAATTATCTAAAGGCTTGGCTCGACAATTGTAAATTTTGAGAGGTAGGTATTTCTGTCTATTGACAAATAACCGGAGCTAATAAGCTGACATCTATCGGTTCTTACATTATTTATCTTAATCAAATGACAAGTCAAGCGTTTTTCATCCCAATACCCCTGAAAACAACGTCTAATTTCCTATGACTCTTTATAACATAGAAACTTCGCTAGTGAATTGGCTGACAAAAGCCTGTAAGGTATAAAAATTACATTGTAAAGCATACAAAACGCTAGGTTGCGGTTGTAAATCGAGGTGGATACAAGGGAAAAATCCTTTTTACGAGATTTACTGACGGGATTCGGCGGGTCGTTCCGAAGCTACGCCTGCTTGGATTTGTGAGGTAGCCCATGCCAGAAGCTGAAGCAAAAACAAATGCTAGAAAGTAGTGGTTCGCCCCGAACTGAGATTTCGTGATGTCCGCTCCAATCTTACATGTCTACGTCATACGTACTCTATAACTGATATAGTACTCTCTCTTTGCTCGGCACTTCATAATTGAGATTGTGATCACTTGAGTATCTTTTTTATGAACTGGAGTGCTGGATGGCTGGTCTCCAACGCTCTTTGTTGGTGGCCATTCTCATCTGGCCATGGTCTGCCAGGCTGTGGTTGCCCATAATTGAAAGAGCTCTTGAGATAATACAACATGTACATAACTTTTGGTCATAACACCCTAAGTCCTTCTAGTAGGGTATCAACCGCAAGACCACTTTACCTCTAAAATAAAACAAAAAAAGAAAATATGTTTCCTCTTTGTTATCAACGATGACCAGCTTAACCAGGTTTCCGTCGCCGTACCTGGCTTTATGACCGAGGTAAGAGAGTATACGATAGAATACTACCAGAAAGCTTTTATACACTAGTTTAGACCACTTGCTCGCTTGCTTTTTACACCATACCCCAAACCAAAGGTCTCAAAGACCAAAGGCGAGGCTCAGATGGAACAAAGGTACTAATAATAATCTTGTTCTTTACTGCAGGAAATATCCGATTTCAGATCAGACTAATAACGTCAGCGGTGGCATTTTATTATGCAAATATTCTCGAAGGATTTCACAATAGCTCTATTTGTAATTTTTTGGTTAGTTTTTTTTTATTTAAGCTCTTCTCTCTCTTGTCGTGTCACTAGTTTCTTTCGAAACAGTGTCGTGAAAGGATTTTTAAGTGCGCATCAAGAGGTTCCTTTCGAGCACTTGACACATTTTATAGAACTGTTTAGGTTCTACGACATGCCGATGTTTTCCTTCACCGTTTGAGAGTACTGGCATTGTGCACATACATTTTTGAACAGAAAAACTCATTGGTGCACGACCGGTTTCAAACCCACGACCTTAGCATCGGAAGGTGGGGCCGCTACCACTAGACCACCAGTGCTCTTTTTATTTAAGCTGACATGTTATTATGTACTAATTACTGCCTTCAGCTTCGTGGCACTCAGATGAAAAATTTACTAGGTGGTATGGCTAACTTTACGTGTTCCAAGTTTTATACAGGATAGGTAGGACATATTTATGGGGTATGATGGGATGGTTCAACTAAGGGTGTGTTTTACCATTGATCATAATAACGCTAACGCTAGCTAAATAAGGTTTTTTTTTTTTTTATTTGAGTAATGGCTTTACTCTGAGATTGTTAAACCCGCCCTAATTAAGTTAAATTGGTTGAAAGGGTGACCAAACCTGGGTGTTCAATGTTTTTTAGGTTTTTATAAGAAAGATTGTGGTCAGTGGCCTAATTTCGTATTAATAATTTCTAAGTTAGCAAAACCAATGGCAGTAAAATTAATTCCTTGGAAACCATTCGAAGCTAAAATACTGCACACAATAGCTGATTTAACCATAAATAGCCAGTGTGCAAGTCAGCGTGCGAACCACTTTTATCCGGAGTTTAACCGGTTTCCACCGGATTGATCCGAATCGGCCCGCTGAGCAATGCCGTGAAAATGCTTTACGACCGAAGTCGAGTTAAAATTCTCACCGGTTATTTAAACCGGTTATTGCTCCTACTCGTAAAACTCGATAGGAAGTCACTTTTTGCATAATTTCACTGATGCATTGAATTACAATTTTCCTGCACTCATCTGTTGCTGCTTGGAGTTGGCGTAACAGGTTTTCTTCTTCCACTATCTAATATCATTCACCAACTCATTCCTGTCCTTCTCATGTCATCTTTCACACAGTCCATCTATCCTTTTTTTGGTCTATTCATCCCTTTTTTGTGGTTATCTATTTCAATAACCAACCATATCTAACTCTCCTCTCGTGATGGATTATTTTCTCTTCAAATAACATTCTCATGAGGCAATAGAAAAAAAGTACGTAAGCGTCTGCACAATCATAATAAGGTGTGAAAGCATATGATCAATAATTTTTTTGATAGCACGTACGATAAAATAGAATTATTCTTCATCATCATCATCATCAACAACCTAAGTTAGTCCACAGCTGGATGTAGGTCTGCTGGAATTAGTCTTATAATAATAATAATACATACATAAAATCACGCCTGTTTCCCATAGGGGTAGGCAGAGATCACGGATTTCCACTTGCTACGGTCCTTACATACCTCTTTCGCTTCATAATAATAATAATAGGTATTTATTTTCAGAATAAATCATACATATTGTTTTACATAATATGAAGTAGGTGCAACTGGATGCGGTTTGTTGAAGAATATTTTTTTTTTTAATAACATACAATTTAACAATTTGGTCTCTATCTGTACTTTACAGTGAAAAACGTTGAACCTTGCTCTAACTAAGTAATTTGTGTTTGGACACAAGGGTCTCTGCTTCGGCTCTGACTGTAGACGTGATAGTTTGAGTAAGTAGTAAGTATTAGTATGCAAATTAGTATTGTGACGTAATTGTTTTTATTAGACCTTTTCTTCATCTTTCGTTTAGACCAATGGTAAGGCGAAGACGGTAATTCCCATGCGTCGTGAGGTAAGAGGTAATTCAAACTCTTACGTTTGCAGACTGCTGGGACCAAACGCGATGATTGAACAACGCTACGTGCTAGCAACTAGAATTTAAAACTAGCGGTGGTAAAACTTTTCTTATCTATTCTATGAAAAAAGCCTTCGGGGTCATTTTTTTCGCAGTCTTCTTTTAAAAGAATATGGTATTGGTTGGGACGTGATGTTACATGAAGAGGGCTTCCCTTGTTTAGTAATCGTTAATTGAATTCGGCCTCCCGCGATACAGGCTTGTCCTAGAGCAAGGACCTATTAATGGTAATTAATTTTTAAACGCTTAAGTAAGATTTTTTGGTATATGATTGTTTTTTTTATACAAATAACTGATGGAACAAGCAGATGGCCCACTTGATGTTAAGTGGTAACCATCACCTATAATATAACAAATCATTGCCTCGTAAGTCACGCACGATAGGAACGTGCCGTGCGTCCATCGACTTGAGGGATACACATTTTAAGTCTCATGTGCCTGTAATTACACCGGCAACCACACTCTTCAAACCGAAACACAGCGTTGCTGCTTGGCGGCAGAAAAAGGCGTGGTGGTAGTACTTCCCCGGACGAGCCCTTCACAAAGAGCTCTACTACTCTTAACTAAATGTATTGCTAAGTTGATTTTGAGTGCCTGGTTTTAAGAAATAATATTGAAGGGAGTTGTTATTATTGATCGTTTACCTAGCACCTATACCATCCTTTCATTTTTTTTTATTTTTTTTTATTTATTTATTGCCAATATGTACATACATAGCTTAGGTCTAAGGTAGCTATTAAGCGAGTACACATACCCTGTAGGGCGCTGCAAATTAGTTACAATCATACTAATAACGGTACAATAATAGTTAAGCTCCTTGATACAATAGCTTAGTTATGAGAATATAATTCATATATCATATCTATGCACTGCAACTTACCACTTACCATCTGGGTCATATGTTTATTCCATCAGCTGGTATAAAAAATAGCTGACTACGAGTACATCAGGTTTATAGAAACCCAGTGTCATAAATTTCGGACCCAGCCATTGTGTTTAAAAACGTGGTTCATTTATGAAGTTCATTTCTGATATCATTTTTAAAGGAGTGGAAGTCACTGGGTCTGAAAAATTTGTGAGTTGCGAGCGTGAAGTCATCGCTGCAATAATTTCATACTAGTGTTTTCACGAGTCTAGTTGCAAGTCCAGTCGCACTGACTGTACTACCACTGTGTAAGGTTAATTTATTGCGACCTCATAAACCTTATATTTGAGAGTAGTAAAGCTACTTTTGGAAAGGCTTGTCTGGGGAAAGTACTATTAAGATGACTTTTCTGCCGAAAAGCAGCGTTGTTGTCTCTATGTTTGAAATGTGTGAGGGCCAGTGAAATTACAGACACATGCCTCAGTGCCTCAGTTGCAATGTTGTATTATTATCTACTGTGAATTGTTAGATATTATTATTGATTTTTTATATGTCGTGTAATCCTTCCCTACAAAAGGCTACCTACACTAACTAGGGTTCCGTACCCAAAGGGTAAAACGGGACCCTAGTCTGTCTGTCTGTCCGTCCGTCTGTCACCAGGCTGTATCTCATGAACCGTGATAGTTAGACAGTTAAAATTTTCACAGATGATGTATTTCTATTGCCGCTATAACAACAAATACAAAAAAATAGAATAAAATTAATATTTAAGGGGGCTCCCATACAACAGACATAATTTTTTTGCCGTTTGTATAGATAAATAGTGCGGAACTCTTCGTGTGCGAGTCCTACTCGCACTTGGCCGGTTTTATACTGTTAAACAACTATTTAAATGTAAGTGACTTGTGTGTCTTTTTTGTAAATAAATTCTTTAAGGGGCTGACAACTATCAAACAACTTCTCGCTCGCACGTTTCGACATGTTGAAAGATATAAAATCACTAAAGTCATTTTCAAAAAATCGAAATCAACCATCTTGTGTGCAATCACATTGCACACAGTTTAGTAAAAATTTCATTTTAATCGATGCAAGTTTTCGTACTTAAAAGTTTGCTTATGTACGAAAACTAGTAAAACAAACTTTTGAGTAGGAAGACATGTATCGATCAAAATGAATTTTTTACTAAACTGTGTGCAATGTGATTGCACACAAGATGGTTGATTGCGATTTTTCGAAAATGAGTTTAGTGATTTTATATCTTTCAACATGTCGAAACGTGCGAGCGAGAGTCACATTAGCTCTTGTCTTCGCCTTAATGATTTTTTTCTAAACTGTGTGCACACAGTTGCGAGAGTCACATTTTAGCTCTTGTATTCGCCTTAAGTAGTAATCACTAGTGAAGCGTAATATATATACATTTGAAGATGAACGAAGGCGCGAATTAGATCTAAAACGTGACCAACCTTAAAGTAATCCTCCTGTAAATATAAATTATATTTATATCAACGGAGCGCTCACATGCACATTCTGTGCTAAAACCTTTAAAACCAAAATTGGTTACTCTAGCCATCTTCTTAGATGGCTAGGCACATGCAAGGCAAATGAACACATAAGCAGGAATAATGTCGCCGTAGCCGAAACTGGCATGGACGACATCACCATAAGTAGTAACCATCACCTATAACAAATCATTGCATCGTCACACAGCTAGTGCTAATGGCCTTGTACCATTATTCAGTGTGGGCTAAAAGGCAGAAAACAAAAGCCAGGCATGGCAGGTGTTGATTACCGCGCGACGGTCGTCATTATTTTTCTCATTAGCGGGGACTGTCTGCGCCGATTAAGGGTGATGAGCGACCCTTAGGCTAGGGGTAGATTTGGGGATGGTAAAGTATAGAAAGTTTGGTAGTGAAATACGTTGAAAGGACAGGTTGTTAAATAAGTGGGTAGCTATTTAATATTGTGAGAGGCTACTACTTAAAATCATACAGGTAATTTTCGTCACTTTTTCAAAGGAGAGAGTTAGAGAATGGTGAAGGAAAACATCTTGAGAAAGTCAGCAACCAATATATAAAGTCAAAGTCAAAAGGATCACTTGAAACGTCATAAAGCTAGGTGACTCTAGGTGCCAGTTTCACTCAACTAAAGCCTAGAAGAACAGGCAACAAACTTACGGCTTGGTTCCTACCGTTATTTTGTATGATCCTTGTTACAATGTAAAATGTGGACATGTATGCCAAATGTAATGTATGGACGTCTCTGACGTCCATCTTAAATGGATTCTTATAGGAGACAAAAAAACTATTTTTATATTATATGAATTCACTTATCATGAGATTTCCTAATCGACAGGGCCTAAATTTGGCGTAAGCTAAGAAAGTTTATTCCCCAAGCAATTTAATAAGGGTGTCGAAGTTTGTATGTAGGTATATATTTTTATTAATATAAAATAGATTTACATTCCCTCAGATCTCTTCATACATATCTAGCGAGTACTTGTTTGTACAAGTACTCCAAATTGCTTGGTGAATAAAATTTCTTAGCTTACACCAAATTTGAGACCTATAGGCCCTGTCGATTAGGAAATCTCATGATAAATGAATTCATATAATATTAAAATAGTTTTTTTGTGAATACATGCTTATAAAAATATATAATTATAACACCCAGCCAGAAAAAAACCACAAACTTACACTTTAGTCATTGAATATTTAATTTTTTAATCGTGTTTTGTGTTTAATCATGGTAAGAGACATCATAAAGAATTTGTATTACTAGCCAAGAGTACTACTCCCCAAGAGTTATTCGTCTGAAGATTAGGACCCCACGGCGTAGCACATCGTCGAATCCAGAAGTTCGTAGGTTCAAATCCCACTAGGTTATTTAATGCTTTATTTATTCAACTAAGCTTGTAAGTCGACACGAAACAACATATCCACTAACTTAGTCGTCAACGACTTGCTTTAAGATAAATTCAGTGTTTCAGTGGGGACTGTATGTGAGCAGAAGTTTCAGTCTACACGGAGCCTTATGGCTCTCGTTAAGAACTAGATAGCATCAGACAAATCGTAATCGTAAACGAAATTGCTAAACTAGGTTAGCTAAAGATTGGGTGTTAGTGTGAGTGAACTTATTTATACTCTGTGGTTCAGTACAATATACAATATTGATAAATCAAACAGCAAAATAAGCTAAAATACAGGAAATATTGTTTTTATTTCTAAGTGTAAGATGACATACAGATTTGTTATTCGTAATATCATCATCATCCGCAGCCCGACTTAGCCCACTGCTGGGCATGGGCCTCTCTATGCTCATTCCATTTAAAACGGTCTTGGGCTACCCTCATCCATTTAAGGCCCACGACGCTGACAATGTCGTCAACCCATCGTGTAACTGGAAGTCCGACACTTCTCTTCCCAGTCCTCGGCCACCCCTCTATCAATCTTTTGCACCACCTCTCGTCACCACGTCTTGCCAGGTGCCCCGCCCAACTCCGTTCCCGCTCAGTTCCATTATTTGTGATAATATACGTGTCCATATTCTTCATACCTTCGTTTTTTTCGTTTATATTTTAAATTTAAAAAATATTCTTACACTGCACAGCAAATACGTGTAGGTAAGTACATTATAACGCCTAGACACCTACATCTTTTGTTTTTTTTTTATTATTTGGGTTTAATTTGTTAGGGGAATTAGCTCTGATTTCACCATGCTGTCTTAAATTAACAAATGATTAAAGGGCTGTTAAATATGTCAAAATGTACACGTTTGATACCTAAAGTTTGATTTAAAGGCCTGTTAATCCTTTATCTAACAGAGCATGGTGAAATCAGCTCTTAATGTATCCTTAATGGTCCTGTGTTGTGTAAATAAATTCTTGGTTTTTGGTTTCTTACTTTCTAATAATGCACGTAATGAAGATTGCCACTTGTCTAGAAGGGTTGGCATCCGCTTTATATTTGCGAACTAATCTGCAGGCTTCTTTAATGGTGATAAATGAGACTTCAATCTCCTTTGAGATATGACAGTTCCTTTTCAATGGTAGAGTTTTAACGAAAATGTAACGACATTTCTATAGAAAGCAGACGGAAACATTATCGATAAGGTTTCGTTTATTGATTCGATTTATCGGAGCGTTTTCTCATAAAATTTGTTTATTTCTTGATCTGTCATCGGTGCCTACCTTTTTATCAGAATAATCGTCGGAATGAGTACTTATAAAACGTGTATTGATCAACTAGGTAATTATAATAGTCATCACTTTGTATGTGCAATAATTTTATATATTTATTAACTTCAATGAAAATACAATTCGAAATTCATAAGCAAAGTGGTAAGATTAAGATTGTTCTAAACAAAGTATATTGAAAAGTTTAAGTTGTGCTGAAGACGGTGAACATTTGGTAGCTCGCTTTGTAAATCTGAAAAAAAAAAAACCATCATTAATCGATACGTTACGTCATTGCCTCGCAGATCACGGTGTGGGTTCGACACTCGCATTTGAGAAAAAATCAATGATTTAACTGTTTTTTTACAATGTTTTCAAGTGATTAATAATTTTCATTTACACATTACACAATATTATTTTATTAAATCTACACCTAAAGTGTTTTTATTATTATTATTATTAGGAGCCTGTAGTGTCTCAATGCAGGTGCCTCCCTTCCTTTCTTGTAGATTGTATGAAATAAATATTATGTTTAAATAAGTGCATTACCCGCGCTCTTAGCTCACAAACTTCAAATCCAGAAGAGAAAACAAAATAACTTTATTTAGATAAGATAAGATGAGACGAAACGAGACGAGAGGAGACGAGACGAGACGAGATGAGATCAGATGAGATGAGATAAGATAATAATTATTAATTAATTTCAATAAAGCACACAGTAAGTCGTGAGGACTTGTGTAGCAGGTCCTGCAGCCTTCCAGGGGAATTCAATTGCGCCATTTTTATTACACAAAATTCGTTAATGATCTATTACTAATGTTGTGTTTATATCTATATTCTTTATTATTTTTATCTTTCGACATGCAAACGGTAACCAGTTGGTGAAATAGTACCTACCGTGCTTAGAGTAAGAAGTGACAACTCGGTCCCATTAGCGGTTCTAACAGCAATTTTTTTGTTCATATAGCACGCCATTATGTAGTACTTTTTCTGGTCCCTCAACCTCATACTGGTCCAGTCGAAATTCAGCAAAGCCATGTTTACTTCATCAGCCTAGAAAAAAATAAACTTTTAGTCCACTTTTTCGTTTTCTATCGAGTTGATGATAACCATGCCTATTACGCTGGGTACATTCAATTTGAAGTCAAAATATATTTATTCAGTTTATTTATTCACTTTGAAACGTCTTAAAGGTGGGTGCATATAGGTGCCAGTTCAACAAACTAACGGCTTAGTTACTACCGTTTTATGTATTATGAATTAAATCTCAAAATACTTGTCCAAATAGTTGACAATAAGGCTATAAATCTATTGAATACTGCATAATTAATTCAGAATACTATTTTTGCTATCAAGCAGCGTTGCTGTGTTTCGGTTTGAAGGGGTGGTTGCCGGTGAAATTACAGGCACATGAGGCTTAACATCTGTATGCCTCAAGTTGATGGACGCAGGGTAGTGCACCGTAGAGCACGTTTCTGTTGTGTTTCCGCGCAAACCTACATTATTCAGTAGTTTAAAAAAAACTGATACAACTACACGACTTTAAGATATTCGAACGACTTTAAGAAGTACAAAGCACAAACTCCGGATTATTTGAGGACATCTAAGGGGGGTAGTCAGTACGTCTAAACATTACATTTGGCACATACCCTACATTTTGCAGTAGTTTAACCATTGAACAATGCTAGAAATATAATCCTAAAAATCTAGTTACACTAGCTGTGGATTACGTAAAGCCACAATGCCCAACTGACGGAGCGCCTTAAAGATTGTATCGAATGCTTTTTGAAAAACAAAAAAAGCAACGCTGAACTTGAAAAAAACTTGCAGCGTTCGCAGTTTTCTTTTTTAAACAACTCGATGGAACAAGCAGATGGCTCACCTCATATTAAGTGATAACCATTACCTGTAACAAAGCATTGCCACGCAAGTAGCGCACGATACGAACGTGCCCTACGATGCACTGCCCTGCGTCCATCAACTTGAGGTATACAGATTAAATATTTTATTAAAAGCATTAGTTTTAGAGAGGTATACCCATATTTGAACACATGTTTTATCTTGAATACATAGAGGTATAAAAAAGCCTTTTTTCTGTGAAATTACGGCAGAAAAATTACGTTCGCAACTCAGAAACCAGGGCTTAAGACTCCTTTCATGATTTCCGTTCGTAGTTCCAAATCCCGTTTGAAAGGATTTTATTCAAGATATAAATAGTGCACCGTGTGCGCTGGATGGTTTCTCCAGTGTTTTCTAAAAAAGGGCTATAGCGTGATCAATTTAACAATAGGATAGTTCGTTATTCCTATACGTAAATAGACAATAGTCAGTCACTTAAAATACTATACTTACAAAGCTCTCATCGGCCAAAGGGACCTTACCCTGGTCCGAGAACTTCAAAAGTAGTAGAGCTCTTTGTGAAGGGCTCGTCCAGGGAAGTACTACCACCACGCCATTTACTGATTTTCTGCCGCCAAGGAGCGTTGCTGTGTTTCGGTTTGAAGAATGTGGTTGCCGGTGTAATTACAGGCACATGAGGCTTAACATCTGTATGCCTCAAGTTGATGGATGCAAGGCAGTGCACCGTAAGGCACGTTCTTATAATGCGTGACTTACGAGGTAATAATTTATTATAGGTGATGGTTACCCTTTAACATCAGATGGGCCATCAGCTTGTTCCATCAGCTAAAAAAAAAAAAAACTAGTACATAAACCGGCATGCCCATTTAGATTGGTCAGTATGGGGAAGTCTGTAACTATAAGACATGCAAAGGTTTGTTCTTAGGAACCATGTCATCGATTTTAGTAACAAGAAAAACTGCATGCATAGATTTTGTAGGTACTCAGTTTGGGAATCGAGCCCAGTCGTATTGAAAAATAAGTTCAAATTCAAACTCACTTAATATATAATAAAAAACTCATAATACAAATTCTTACCTAAATACCTAAATGCACTTTCCTGCACCCTGTTTATTACAATTACTCAATAATCTATTAAAATGTATTTTTCATTGGTAAACAAAAAAAAGTTGTACCTTGGAGCTGATCCTGTCTCCAAACCAGTTGTATATAAATATCTCTCCCGTAGCTGGCAGCATGACGGCTCCTAACTGAAGGTTCAGTTTCTGGAAAAAATTGGTATGTGTCAGTCATTTTACCGTCAGTAACCAAACAAAGGGATCAAAAGATATTCGATGTAACTTAACAAACAGACTGACATACTGATTTAAAAATTGGTACTATGGATACTCAAGTTGTAATTTTTTTTAACGTCATCATCATCACCGCCAGCCTGAAGAAGTCCACTGCTAGACACACATCTCTCCTATGCATTTCCAGGAAGAAAAATATCTACTTCACGCGATATTTAGAAAGTTGTCAGTCCATTGGTGGCGTCTACGCTTCGTTTTCCGGTTAGTGGCCATTCGAGAACCTAAAATCCAGTGGTTGTTGGTTCTTCGAGTAATATGACCTGCCCATTGCCACTTCAACCTGCCAGTTCTGCGGGCTTTATCGGTGTCTATAACAGTCGCGATAAACTCTCGCTGCAAACTTGGTCATAAATTATCGGACCGAGGCAGCAATATTGCTCTCTCTCTCGCACTTAGGAGAACGGCACGATCCTTTTCTTTAAGCGTTCTCCGACCGCGTAACCACCGGGCGCTCTCGCTGAGTCATTCCGTTCATTGATAACGTGCATGCGCCCGCGCCGAGTACTCTCAACACTAGAGTTAAGATATTTTATGACCAAGTTTGCAGCGAGAGTTTAACGCGACTAATAGCAAAATTAATTACAATACCAACCTCTTTTAAAAGCATCAAAAATAAACTAGTTCCAATAAGAATTAATAAAAAAGGAACCAAACAAATCCATTTAAATATGTCATCAAGAATGTTCAAATATTCTATCAATGCAACATGGACTAAGTAAAACTTTCTCAAGGATTCGTTCAGACGTTTTGCATACTCATTGTCACTGTCTCCATTCTTTTCCACATCCAAGATCTCTATCAATACGTCACTAGCTTCAAAGAAGAAGAAACACATTAAAATGAACCAAAAGTCTACTACCAGTAGACAAAAAGACGCTTCCACCAAATAGTGCAAATGTATGAGTAATCCTAGCTCATAGTATGGGGACGTCATCGGCATCAGGGTAGAGGTAGACTGGGACAAAGTGACGCGGTTCCCATTCAAACCGTACCACAGAGCAATCAGCAAGTAGCTAGCAACAGGGCAGACGATCACAGAGATCATTATCTTCATTAAAATCTTTATCTTTCTGAATAATATTCCTCGCTTAGGAGTCTTTTTGATCAGGTCGTAGATATAGGTCTTCGTTTTCCAGTAATTCTTCTGAAATTTCTTCCACTGGCTAGCGTACAGCGGCAATTTGAACCACATTTGTAAGTTGATCAGCATCGTGAAAATCCCTTCTATAATCAGGTTCAAGTCTGTAGTGTTTTTGCAGACTTCAATAGTCCCCAAAGTTATGTAAAGGCAAAGTGCAACGTTGACAATTCTGTACATTCCGTATTTTCTCCAACTCCATTCGGGGTCCAATATTTGTAGTCCGTAAATTCTTTGCGCCAATAAAACGGGTTCAAGAATTTCGTCTATTTCATTTCTCTCACCAGCTGTTTGGGAGTATTTTTGAATTGTTTCCTTCGGAATGAACCTCATTTTTGTGAAACGTTTAGCGATATAGGAGGGAATGGTGTTATGGCAGGCAAGCTTTGTTTCTAAATACAGACGAATGGAAAATTCGTTCCGTTCGTTTTCCTGTTTGTACTTACATATATATATTTTTTTATTGTGTTTTCATAGCTAGTCGTTTGACGGCCATCTGAAAAGTGAAGATGCATTGTAAAAGTAAGGATCTATGTATTGTACCGTGGACGTGGACGAGTATCCAAAAAAATACATTTTCTTTCTCTCATTTTTATTTTCTTCATTTCACTAACACCAACATGAACCGAACGAACATGAACATGAATGAATCATTTTTTTTACTGTTTTAATGTTAGAATGATATTAAAGTGGCAAAGAAATATATTTTACTTTTTTGATAGCATTTTGTTGTTGACCGAAAAGCGGTCCAAACACGCATTTTGCGGGGATCCATATGTTTTGCCTACTATGTTTCACAATGTATTTGTTATGAAATTATCAACAAATTTATGAATTATTTGTTTTTACATCGAGTATCTAAATAATGGAAAACAAAGGTAATTGTTATTCAGCCATTTCTGTCATTATTTTTGTAGCAAACCCTTCTATCGTTACTTGTACTAGATAATCGGCGTAGTTATCCAATCAGATAATTAATCTTTCGACGCCTCACCATTTTGCTGCAATTTAAGCACTGCTGTCTGCCATTTTATGCAATTAACCACGTTGGTTACCTTGATATCCATCCCATGCTAAACAAGACTCTAAGGCATTGAATTACGAATGTATTCCGTTTGAGCAATAATACAAACAATTATTGGAATTAGGTACTTTCAGAAAATTCTAGAAGTCCTAGGTTACTTTAAGTAATTGGACAAAAGGTGCTTTGTTTAAGTCTTAAAAGAAGCTTCCTTTTGTTTCTAAATCAACTTATATGAAAGAATAGTCTTAGAAACATTCGTAGCGAATCTTCGTAGACAAACCTTCAAACAACTTCTTGCTTGCAAATTTCTACATTTATTCAATTAATATTTCACTGAAGCACTATAATTTTTATAATTTTCCACAACAAAACCCGTGAAAATAATTGTAGGTAGTCCCACAATAGCTTACAAAGCCGGCACGGTCTCAAGAATGCCGAATGTACGGCATTTCTACGCAAGATATATTATTAAAGCGTGGGTAGTTGTTGCATAGACCTGTGGTTTTCTATGCGGAGATTTTGTAAAGCACTTTTGGAAGTGAACTAAGCTGTTTTAACACTGTTTAGCGGTTTTATCCACTGGAACTCGAACCCACAAACTTTAAACTAACAGGCTGACAAACAACTTCCGTCTTCTTTAAGTACAAGATAGTGTAACTAGTAGGTACAATAATTGACTTGACGAGAAATCATGTTTGGTTCAATGTGATATTTTTATTGAACGTTTGTAATGTTAGTCTCCGAAGTTTGGTTGTTTGAGATCTTTAAAAACATTCGAGCGAGAAGTTGTTCGACGGTTGTCAGCCTCTTAAGGAACCTTGTATGTCTGACCTCTTTTTTTTTATCGCAATTGTTGTCTGTAAATTAATAGTGTAACACGGCCAATAAAATAATTGTAAAACCATCGGAAGGAAACAAAAAAGTCCACACCTACAATAACAGCTAATTTTCTATTACCAACTAACACTACGATCTATCAACAATACAAACTCTAAGCAGCTAAGTGAAGTCAGGAAATTGAATTTCCTGCCGTTCCCGCTATTTCCTCAACGGCACACAAGGCCATATTTACACAAACTTGCATAAAAATACACAAGCAAATGAATAATTCTCACTATTGAACCACTAGCCTTATTCTTACTGTCTTCTTCTTGAATTATTTATTACATTATTTCTGTCATTGGACGATATTTTGAAAGTAAACTGAGTAAATAAACATGAAAGGCGATTAATAGATGCGCTGGGCACAATAATGGCGTTTTATACTTCTCGCTGATGGTACACGCAGATGAACCACCCGATGTTAAGTGGTAACCATCACTTAAAACAAAGCATTACCTGGTAAGTAACGCGCGTTTCGTAAGAGTCGATCGCTTTTTGAAGAGCTCGCCCGGGGAAGAACAACCATCGTGCCTTTTTCTGCCGCAAAGCAGCGTTGCTGTGTTTCGGTTTGAAGAGTGTGGTTGCCGGTGAAATTACAGGCACATGGCACATCTGTATGCCTCAAGTTGATGGACGCAGGGCAGTGCATCGTAGAACACGTTCCCATCGCGTTTGTTTACGAGGCAATGCTTTGTTATAGATGATAGTTACCATAAAAAATCGTTTGGGCCATTTTCTTATTCCATAGTATTAAGAAAAATACATTTCATAAACCAAATCCCCAGGACCAAATACACTAGCACTTAGTAAATGAGTCATTTAATAAATTTAGCTTTAAATCAAAGAGACGGTTTAGTGTGATCGCGAGACATCAAAACCTCGCCTTGAGACGTAAATTATACGTTTACAGCAATTTTATTGGCTATGAAAATTATTACTGCGCATTTGTGAAGTAGGCGGCTAATTAGGGGTATATTCTCTGTTGCTATACTATCATCATCAACTGCCTGAATAAATACAGTTGTATGTACTATCTCCAGATTGTTCGTAACGGTCTGCAGATAGCTCAACTGTTTCATTATGAATTTCTTGAGAGCACTGGTAGTCTCGTGGTAGCGGCCCCGCCTTCCAATCCTAAGGTCGGGTTCAAAACCGGTCATGCACCAATGAGTTTTTCTGATCAAAAATGTATGTGTACTCTCAAACGGTGAGGGAAAACATATTGAGGAAACCGGCATGTCGTAGAACCTAAAAAGTTCTATTACATCGATATGCGTCCAGTGCTCGAAAGAAGCCTCTTGAGGCGCACTTAAATGACTTTCACCACACTGATTCGAAAGGAACTAGTGACATGGCAAGAGAGATTATTCATATATACATAATAATTTACAAAATGTACCCATGAAACAGGTGAGCTATTTGCAGACCGTTTCAAGCGATCTAGAGATAGCTCAACTGAATCAAACCAATGCCAACTTTATCAGCTATCTGCATCCAAATACTTTTACAATCCTCTCTGTCCAAAGATTGCTGTGCGACCAATCCTTCCTACTTCTACAATCGTCTCCACCCAAAGGCTGTTTAGAAGACATCGCTTTCAGCGATAAAACCGCCCATTGTACAGATTTTTATTTATTTTTAGTGTATTTTTATTTTGTTTGGTGTACAATTAAGTATTTTCATTCATTAATTCTATATACTATAGGAAACAGTTCTATAAAACAAACAATGAAACAGATTTCCTCACACTTTTGCAATCCTCTCCATCCAAAAATTGCTGTGCGACCAATCCTCCGTACTTCTACCGCTGTAGAAGCCGATTTCAGCGATAAAACCGCGCAATGTACAGATTTTTATTATTTTTTTGTGTATTTTTGTTTTGTGTGTGTGACTTACGAGGCAATGCTTTGTTATAGGTGATGGTTACCACTTAACATCAGGTGGGCCATCTGCTTGTTCCATTAGCTAATGGTATTAAAAAAAAAAAAAAAAAAAAAAAAAACAATTAAGTATTTTCATTCATTAATTCTATATACTCTACCAGTCCTATAAGACAAAGAATGAAACAGATTTCCTCATACAATTCAATTAGGTATCACTAAGTGAGATACCATCGCGTAATCCTAAGAAGTCGAGGAGGATTAGACGATCGCACCTTGCTGGTGCAAAGGCGTCTATTTCATCTCTAGGGAGGCGCCGACACAAAACCTTCTTCCCTAAGGTAAAGAAAAAGGTACTAAAAGTAATTACTAGGCTGTCATCTATCTGCCTCCGTGAGACCTTGATTACTTTGGGCATAAAGCCAGAAAACCAGGTGACACTGGCAAAGAGAGCTGCTGGTCTAATGGTAGCGGTTCCGCCTTCTGATCCTTCTAAGGCTGAGAGCCAGTCGTGACCAGCTTTTAGCCATTTCGAACCGACCGTGACAGTACTTTCAAACGGTGGTTTTTTTATACTACTGCGTCCATCAACTTGAGACATACAGATGTTTAGCCTAATGTGACTGTAACATGTAATATTACCCCCTCAACCTTCAAACACAGCAACGATGCTTGGCGGCAGAAATAGGCATGGTGGTGGTACTTCCCTGAACGAGCCTTTCACAAAGTCAAAAGTGACTTTGAGAGTACTCAAAGTCAAAGTCAAAAGGTCAATAAAATCACAAGGATCACTTAAAAACGTCTTAAAGCTAGGTGACTGTAGGTGCCAGTTCCACGCGACCACGCACCATGACCACGCATCTCTTGGAGGTGGTGTTTTTATTCGGTATAATCATTTGAATTCCTACGCCTACCAGGAAATCCTTTCACTACACTGTTTCGAAAGAAAGTAATGACACAATAGAAATAAGACCAGGTAGTGTTTTCGCTAAGCTCCGCCTGATATCGAAGGTCTAATGGGAAAAATAATGGGAGCCTTTATCAGGCCTCTATCGGCCTTTGAGTGGCCTTATTACTCCCATTTATTCTGTGGCGTTATCTCGGAGGCTGTATTAATGACCGTAGCTATTTGTGTGCGGAGCCAATAAGAAATAAATAAAGTCGAAATAAAGATATTGTTCTTTGTTTTGACTTTTTGTTAGGAGGAAATTAGTTGAGATAAGCCGTGGGGTTTTGTAAATAAGTTGACGTAATATATCGGTCGCAATGGTGTTTAGTTTTGTTTTAGCGATGATATAACTTTTGAACTAGATTCTGTAACATATTATAAAACCTTTTTGTTTATCTACACTATCTACACTAATATTTTAAAGAGGAAAGATTTGTATTTTTGTATGTAATAGGCTCAAAAACCACTGGTCCGATTTCAAAAATTCTTTCACTATTAGAATGCTACATTATCCCTGAGTAACATAAGCTATATAATATTTTCAAAAAAATTAGGGATCCTTACTAAAACTCCAATAATGTAACCCAAGGTGGAAAACAAAAACCTTACATCGCATGCGCTGCGAAAACTATTGATGATAGAACAAAATAATGTACTACGATTTTGCAGAACACGTCATTATCTACAAAAAATGTCGCAACAGCATATGTCTAGCTATTATAGTTATGTCACAATAAGTGTTCTTTTATTATAAAAATTTAATTGAAATGCCGCCGCTAGAAAAGGCTCTTTATTTGTACCTTGGTATTAATCCTTATCAAAGTCAAAGTCAAAGTCAAAGTCAATAGGTATTTATTCAATAGAATCACAAGGATCACTTTGAAACGTCTTAAAGCTAGGTGACTCTAGGTGCCAGTTCCACGCGACCAAAGCCTAGAAGAACAGGCAACAAACTTACGGCTTGGTTCCTACCGTTCTTTTGTATGATCCTTTTACAATGTAATATAATATATTATTGAAGTTAAGTGAGGCGTAGGCATACAGAAAAAGTTAAACATAATCAAATTTATAAGACAGCACACGCTACGCTTCAAACTAATAATACCTAATGCATAAAATTAAATACAATCTATTAAATCAGAGAAAAATAAAACACACAATAGTAGGTACAGTACAGACATTGCAGACATGTTAGCTGCCGATGGGCAGAGCGACCGGGACATCGGGCCACGCACTTTTATCATCAATATAGCTATCTAAAGTATAATAAGCTTTACTTATTAGATTATTCTTAATGTATGCTTTAAATTTTCTAATAGGAAGCCCAGTGGCACTTTCTGGAAGTTTATTATAGAAGCGTATACCGTTCCCCATAAACGAGCCATTTACCTTTTGGAGTCGAAATTTAGGAATACATAATTTGTTTTTATTTCTAGTGTTAACGTTATGTGCATCACTCTTTTTCTTAAAGCTATCTATGTGTTTATGAGTGTATAATAGATTTTCATAAATATACTGTGAAGTTACTGTGAGAATATTAATTTCTTTAAATCGCTCCCTCAATGATTCGCGTGGTTTCAGTTTATAAATGGCACGTATCGCCCGTTTTTGAAGTACAAATATACTTTGTATATCAGCAGCTTTCCCCCAGAGCAATATACCATAAGACATTACACTATGAAAGTAGCTAAAATATACTAGCCTAGCTGTAGCTTCATCTGTAAGCCATCTTATTGTGCGAACTGCGTATGCAGCCGAACTCAGTCTACCAGCAAGTGATTTGATATGTGGACCCCACTGCAATTTTGCATCAATATTAAGTCCTAAAAAAATAGTAGAATTGACAAGGGTAAGTGATTCTCCATTTAATTCAATATTGGTTGGACGCTGAACCACATTTGGCAAAGTAAATTTAATGCATTTCGTTTTCCCGGCATTGAGCAAAAGATTATTAACAGTAAACCAGTTAAGTACTTGCGAAAGAGATGCATTAACGTCATCGAAGTTAGTCTTCAATCTGTCGACTTTAAATATTAAAGAGGTATCGTCAGCAAATAGAACTATTTCACATAAATCCTTTACAAAAGGTGGAAGGTCATTTACATATACTAGAAATAAAAAGGGACCCAATATGGAACCTTGAGGTACCCCTATATCAATGACCGACCCAGACGACCTCTCACCGCCAACATCAACTTTTTGCACTCTATTGGTTAAATATGACTGTATAAGACCAATTGCCTGGTTTATGATGCCGTAATGTTTAAGTTTAGATATTAAGGTGGCATGACTTACACAGTCAAAAGCTTTGGACAGATCGCAGAATACCCCAATCGCATCTTGTGAGTGTTCCCAAGCATCATAAATGTGCTTCAGGAGCGTCGAACCGGCATCTGTCGTTGATCGACCTTTAGTAAATCCAAATTGATGACTATGAAGTATGCCGTTGACGTTAAAATGTGATAATAACTGAGTAAGAACAATTTTTTCAAAAATTTTACTTAACGAAGGCAGTACCGAAATAGGCCTGTAGTTCGCAGGATCTTGTTCATTTCCAGACTTGTACAGGGGAATGAGTTTACTGTGTTTCATTAAATCAGGGAAAACGCCCTCATCTACACATCTATTAAAAATGTATGCTAGACATGGTGCAATATCAGTTATAATAGCGCTTAAAACTTTTGTGGACATTCCCCATAGATCTTCAGTATTTTTAATATTTAAGGATTTAAAAGTTTTCACAATATTATCAGCATTAATATATTTAAAACTGAAGATATCATTACATTTTTTAACGCTAGACTCTAATAGTGTTGTCGCTTCAGCAGCTGAGGAATTTAGGGATGAAGTCACAAGTTTAGGTATACTGGAGAAAAAACTATCAAACGCGTTGGCGACTTCAATATTTTTAGTAAAAACATTATTGTTTACTTTTAAATTTATCTGTTTATTACCGATCTTTGATTTGCCTGTTTCGTTATTAACTACCTTCCAAGTGGCTTTAATTTTATTTGTCGATTTTTCAATTTTATTTCTTATATGCAATGATTTTGCCGCGTGACATACTTTTTTGAAAATTTTAGAGTAGTTTTTAGTGTGTAGAATAAACGTTGGGTCATTCAGCATTGACTCCCTAGCAGCGTATAGGTCATATAATTTATTCCTACTTTTGTAAATACCTGGAGTTGCCCAGTCAGCGAACTTGACACTTACACTAGCTTTACATGTTTTAAGTTGAAAAGTATCATTATGTTCTTCATTTATTAAATTTGTCAATTTTATAAAAAGATCATTTGGGTCAGTCAAATATGGTAAAAGGGACACTTTCAGTTCAACATTGTTCTGAAACTTTTTAGTACGGCTATCTGTGATAAGCCGATAGGTGAAGACCTCGTCTTTATCTGATTCTTTATATTCAAACCTAGCGCTATGACCGTAATGATCTGAGCTAAAATGCTTAACTACGGACTTACAAATTGGTTCATGACTGCAAAAGATGTTGTCTAGACAGGTGGCTGTTGTTAATGTCACTCTTGTTGGGTCTTTAAACAAGCTGTGTAGATCAAAACATTTAAACAAATTTAAAAATCTAAAAATCTAAAAATATCCAAATAAATATTTTTATATTCAAGACTGGTTCCATACCTATACATTACTTCTTAAATTTTTCAAATTGGATATTCCATTCAAAAGATATGACGAAATTAAAAATGTTAAAGGGTCCACGGGTCCACGGGGTGCGATTTCACTCACTCAGGGAGAAGGACATGTAAATGTATGAAATAAGCAGACGCGAGGCTCGAACCCACGGTCTAAGTTTATCTTAAAATGTTCAAAAAAATTATGACCACCCATGCGAAGCTGGGTCAGGCCGCTAGTCTCATATAAAGTCACCGACATGCTGCATTGCTGAATGCTTCTATAATGAGTTCAGTGCTCTAAACGATAAAGCAAACTGATACCGCAAATACTTTATAACTGTAACAAACCAAGTGTGCTTCATAATTTTGTACCTACCACTACATTGCTCTTACTTGAGGCGTAAAAATGTGCACTGAAAATGGCCAATTAGTTCATCTTTTTATCTCTGTTATATATTACTTTTTATACCTCGGAAATTAGAAAAAAAAACAACTTTTCATGTATTATGTATAACGGTGTAACAAAAGACGGTCACCATTTCTCGGGAAAGCAAAGCTTAAGGTTAGATAAAACGAACGTTCAATAACTTATCGCTATCATTGTTTTGTAACAAGAAATAAAAAGTAATCGGGAAATTAAAATAAATACCAAAGCGATACGATCTAAAACAAACGACGTAAATATTAACCAAATCTGAGTCAAAATGGTGAGAGTAAAATAACCGAGCCTAAGTCAGCCCTTATCGTACTTTTTTATACATCTTATAGTCCACCTGATGTTCAATGGTAACCATTACCACAAAGACCTGCCTCGCAAGTCACGCATGATAGGTGCGTGCACTACAATGCACTGCCCTGCATCCATCAACTTGAGGCTTACAGATGTTAAGCCATGTGCGCGTAATTTCACCGGCACTCAGAGTGCGAGCGCAGGTGTGCTTGGCGGCATAAAAAGGCATAGTGGTAGTACTTCTCTGGACGAGCCACATACGAAGAGTTTTATTACTCTTACAGATGATGCTATGAGAAATGTTTAACAATATATTTTCCGTAAAACATACCTAATGTATTCAAATATAGTCATAATAAACGTAAAAAGGAGTTATAGATAAACTTTTTTATAAAACAAATAGAAAATCCAAACATTTTCGTTAGCCAAGCAACAGTTATGTTAAACTGGGAAGTTTGTACAATAACACTGGGTAATGAATTCGCGAGATACAGTGGAACACTTTGAGCTGAGCCATGGTCAATTGATATTCATTAAAACGTACCCAATTAACAGCTGGGCACCAGCTATTGAATTGTAAAACATTTTCGGAGATGGGAGGTTTTGAAAACGATGAACGATATTATAACATGTTACAATTTTTTTATACTACTGCCGATAAAAGCAAGTTGATGGCCCATCTGATGTTTAGTGGTAACCATCACCTATACCAAAGGATTGCCAGGTTAGTAAAGCACGATAGGAACGTGCACGTGCACTGCCCTGCGTCCATCAATTTGAGGCACACAGATGTTGATCCATTGTGCCCGTAATTTCACCAGCAACTTTAATTATAATTTGCCCTGACATTGTTTGAAATGACCGTCTTTTTAAAATTTTATAACTTTAAATAAAAACCATGGTTTTTAAGTTGTATTTTTAAGTTGTATATTCTGGAGTAGTAGAGCTCTTTGTGAAAGGCTCGTCCGGGGAAGTACTACCACCACGCCTTTTTCTGCCGCCAAGCAGCGTTGCTGTGTTTCGGTTTGAAGAGTGTGGTTGCCGATGTAATTACAGGCACATGAGGCTTAACATATGTATTCAAGTTGATGAACGCAGGGCAGGGCATCGTAGGGCACGTTCCTATCGTGCGTGATTTACGAGGCAATGCTTTGTTATAGGTGATGGTTACCACTTAAAATCAGGTGAGCAATCTGCTTGTTCCATCAGCTAGTTGTATAAAAAAAACATTATAGGCATGAGTTCTGATTGAGAACTTAATTTAAGATACTTCTAATCAGCCTGAAGGCATAAAAACCATTGTAATGCACCAACGGGGATATTTTGTTACAACCTAAGGACTCTTTATATAAAGCAATGAGTCTCTCTTGTCGTGTCACTAGTTTCTTTCAAAACAGTGTCGTGAAAGGGTTTTAAGTGCGCCTTTAGAGGCTCCTTTCGAACACTTGTTATAATAACTTTTTAGGTTCTACGACATGCCGGTTTCCTCACGATGTTTTCCTTCACCGTTTGAGAGTACTGATAGCATTGTGCACATAAATTTTTGAACAGAAAAACTCATTGGTGTACAACCGGTTTCGAACCCACGACCTTATGATCGGAAGGCGGGGCCACTACCACTAGACCACCAGTGCTTTCAAGCAATGAATAAAAACTATGATTATGATTTCGAAACGTTTTCAAATCGTTCCACACCATAACCCCCACTTACCCACCTACGTATTTCGATTTTCGTTTGTGTTTTCGCATTGTCGCGTGCAATTAGCAATGCATGAATTATCACTCCTATTCACAGTTCACACTGAATGAAACATTGTATTGATCCGCTACAAAAGAGCAAGCGATTATGAACTCTAAGCCTGTGCAGTAGGATGGAGATTTTATGGTAAGTAGAGTGTTTTGTTCTATTCTATTTGCTGATTGAGATGGCACTTTAGAGCTCGTTTCCTAAAAGCGGCGAACGGCACGACATG
This sequence comes from Chloroclysta siterata, assembly GCA_932294275.1. Taxonomy (NCBI): domain Eukaryota; kingdom Metazoa; phylum Arthropoda; class Insecta; order Lepidoptera; family Geometridae; genus Chloroclysta; species Chloroclysta siterata. Next base: position 11,042,135 of record OW028595.1, read on the forward strand.
AGAGACCGTCATATAACTGAAACAAGTGATACGAATCAAAGTGATATATGAGATTGTATTTCAAAAATATGGTGTTCAAATACAATAAAAAAAATACAAAACATTTATTCTGTAAACTTAGTATGTAGGTAGTACATTTCATGGGTTTGAGACCCTCTTTTAAGTATGGGAATAGGTACCTGTGATAGAGTCTCGCTCTTTCGTAATGGGTAAAGTTTCTTAACTTAATATATTAACACACACAAAAGAAAAATTATTTTACTATTAAAAGTATACAAACTAAAATTTTGATAAGATAAGGTATGTAGGGTAAGTTATATTAAGTATTATGTTTTTAATATTTTAGTTTATAATTATTAAAATTGTGTGGGTGTGGGTGTGTGTTTGTTGTAGGTAATATGTGTTTTAGTTTTTTATTAGGTAGGTACATACTTACTCTGCATGTTTATCTGTTGTGTGCATGTCAGATAAATGCATTTTATTTTTTTCCGTGGGCTATAATTATGACGAAGACGGCCACCATTTTTGGAAAACCAAAGCAGCATTGCAGACTTATTACTAGACAGTTCGTTACTGCTTTATAATGCACTTTGGTATTCGGTGTTCGCGTTATTATTTGCTCATTTATTTGCGTATTCGTCTAGTTCGAGACAAATAGGCAAAATACAGAAAGTCGTATTATTACACGAATACGTGTACAAGAATAGCGATGTGGAGTGCTTCGTTTTCCGGTTTGTAGTCGACATTCAATAAAACCGGCCAAGTGCGAGTCGGACTCGCGCACTAAGGGTTCCGTACCATTTTTTTACACAAACGGCAAAAAAATCATGTCTGTTGTATGGCAGCCCCCCTTAAATATTTATTTTATCTGCTTTTTAGTATTTGTTGCGGCAACAGAAATACATCATCTGTGAAAATTTCAACTGTCTAACTATCACGGTTCATGAGATACAGCCTTGTGACAGACGGACAGCGGAGTCTTAGTAATAGGGTCCCGTTTTACACTTTGGGTACGGAACTCTAAAAACCTATATTTACCCAACTGTCGTCGGTTATTCTATGACTTGCGCATTGCCTACGCATTGACAAGCTAAAAACAAGTTCTCGCTCGCACATTTTAACATTTTATTCTATTAAATAATTTAGTATTCGAACTCCCTTTTCTGCCGCTAAGCAGCATTGCTGTGTTTCGGTTTTAAGAGTGTGGTTGCCGGTGTAATTACAGGCACATGAGGCTTAACATCTGTATGCCTCAAGTTGATGGACGCAGGGCAGTGCATCGTAGAGCACGTTCCTATCGTGCGTGACTTACGAGGCAATGCTTTGTTATAGGTGATTTTCCACTTAATATCAGGTGGGCCATCTGTTTGTTCCATCAGCTAGTTGTATAAAAAAAACTCTCAGTTGATAAGTTTTTCCGGTTTTGTATACCGACAATCGAAAAAACCTGATGGTATGGGCTAAGGTGAGTTCGTTTATCTCAGCAACTTCACGGACGGCTTGATGCATCAGGCTCATGAATAACGCATCAAGAATGAAGCAAAATCAAGGAAGGTTTACTTTCCACGGCTGAGCGGCTAGACACACTCGAGTTTGGCTTTAAGTTTAGTTTAAAAGTGTTTCTGTTTGAGTTTAAAATTGTTCTCAGGTAGTTTGCGGGGCACATACTCTATTCAGAAGCTCATATACACAAAGAGCAGTGAGTTTCCTCTATTTCTTCTACTTGGCTCCGTTTGTGGCACCTGTCGGTCATTCGACAGACAATTTTATCAGTGTCAAGCGATATAGAATTACGGCTAATAGGTAATTTAACACTGACCTAGTTTTTTAAAGTAAGAGCTGATTTCACCATGCTCTGTTAGTTACTAATCAAGGATTAACAGGCCGTTAAATCTAACCTCAGATGTCAAACATTTTGACATATTGAACGGCCCTTTAATCCCTTGTTATTCTAACAGAGCATGGTGAAATCAGCCCTAAGCTACATCTAAGAATGTGTCCACTAACACTTTTCTTACTGTCTCTATTTAAGGCGAAGACACTTTGTTCTTGTGTTATTGATTTGAGTTTTTCATTCACTACATGAATTATAATTTTACACTACACTAGTTCAATAGATTTAGTTATTTATTTTATATATTTATTTTTGTTCAAATCATGATATCACATAATACACTTTCATTCCAAAGTTTGCACTTTGTGCTAAGACCTTGACCCGACAAGGAACAAGCCAGAATGCTATTAATCATTCCATACAAATTCAAAGGTTAAAAGTGAAAAAACGCTTAAAAAATTCAAATTAAAACTTTTTCTGTATATTATGTGGACAGAAACTAATCAAAATAACAAAAAATCCACACCATTCCTCTATTACAGGGTGTCTCAAACATGATGAAATAAGACTGCAAATAAAAAATTGTTGACATTCCTCACAGAACTATCTAGAAAAAATATGGTAAATTGTACTAGCAGTTTAGGTTTGAAAGTGATAAGCTTTTAACCATTACAATTTTTTTATTAGTATATTGTAGAGTAAAAGTAGTAGAGCTCTTTGTGTGTGGCTCATCCGGGGAAGTACTACCACCACGCCTTTTTCTGCCGCCAAGCAGCGTTGCTGTGTTTCGGTTTGAAGAGTGTGGTTGCCGGTGAAATTACAGACACATGAGGCTTAACATCTGTGTGCCTCAAGTTGATGGACGCAGGGTAGTGCATCGTAGGGAACGTTCCTATCGTGCGTGACTTACAAGGTAATGCTAAATGTAATATTTGGACAACCTTCGACTTCCAGCTATCTGTTTTAAAATGTCTATCTTTAAAGAATTATAGAATTTTGGTACTTCTTCTTTTTGTCGTGTCACTAACTTTTGAAACAGTGTGGTGAAAGAATTTTAAGTACGCCTTAAAGAGGCTCCTTTCGAGCACTTTGGTATTAAGAGATCTGAGGGGATATCTACCGTGCCTACGAATCAAAGTCTGGGGAAAAAAGCTGTTGTATTTATTTCATGAGTTGTTTTGGTGCCCCCTGTACACAGTGACCGTTGTGTTCGTCTGCCGTGTATAAATTAATTTGTGTTGTGTTGTGTTGGACGGCGCCATTTGGGAAATTTTTACTCTTTTAATCTGGAATGAAATTTATCCGTACGCTAATTACAGCCTTTGTCCAATAAAGTCCAACGAAAGTTCGTGAATATCAAGCTACATTATGTATTTCTGGCTCATGTAATATGTAAAACATTGCGTGGCTACCAAAGTATACATATTAATATAGATGAGAAAAGTCAAGGTAGAAACAGATGGCCGTCGAAAATAGCTGTCGGTTACAGAATCAGTACCCCAAGTATGAGTTGTGTTTACCATATTTGGTTTTTCGTTTTTCGTTTTTGTTCCGTGTTCATTGCGGGTTTTGTATGAAGACGCGATAGAGATACCGATAAACCAAATATGGTAAACACAACTCGTACTTGGGGTACAGAATAGTCATAATTGTCTAAATATGTAGTATTTATTACAACAATTAAATAAATCCTATCATAATTTCCTACAGGATAGGATTATATCCTGCTTCCTATCTTATTCTACTTCCTAACCTACCCTACCTCTTATCCTATCCTATAAACGAAAGATACGATGTTTGGATGCTTGTGGCACAATAACGCCGTAACCACTAAAGCTAAAGATGAATATAGAACAAATAAAGCTCATTACCTGAGTTAGTAAATTAGCTACCTACTTTTATTCCCAAAAAATACTACCTAGAAACAGCGTAAAAAAATGAACATACAAAATACCTATGTATATTCCAAGTTACATTAAAATTCGTTTAGCCCTTAGCATAAACTTTCGCATATACTATTAGAAGAATACGATTAGCTATACGATTCTTTATCCAAAAAAATGCATCGTACATAAGACTAAACTTCACATCAAGTTTAGTTCAGATTATCGCAATTTCCCGTGCCAGTATCCATATTCTCGCTAAATTTTAACCTTAACTGTCTAAACGGCTTAAATACGCGAGTGCAGTCCAATGCGGCCGTTCTGACCGATTCTAATAACACTAACCAGTCAAATGGTGCTCGTAAAAACGTATTGCAACTATGCGGTTTTCAATTCACATAACAGTCACAAGTAGAACTTTCTAGTTGTGGACAGTTTTGCTGCAGTATAGCTAAAGAACTTTTTCTTGCTGTAGTGCTATTCCGTAAATAACAAATCACGAAGAGTTCACCTAGTCTATCCGCACTCACTTCGATCACCAGCATAGCCTCACTCAAGTTGGCATTTCCAATGCCAAAACACACACGGGTGGCGCTAGTGATGGGTAAATGTATCACACATAAAATCACGCCGGTTTCCGATAGGGGTAGGCAGAGACCACGGATTTCCACTTGCTACAATCCTTACATACCTCTATCGCTTTATTCACTCTCATAACATTCTTCATAATGTATCACAAAATGAATAAATGTATCACAGAATGCCTATTTGAAAACTCACCGGATTCTGTGGCCACTTGGATGAGTGTTGTTGTCAGAATACTTCTGGTATTCTTACAACCAGTTTACGAAAGCTTGATCAAATCTCTGGTTAACCAGGTTACTGAAATAGCATCTTATCAACGAGGATTAAGAAATAGTGTCCAACACCAATTTTTTTATAATAATTTGATAAGTTTTTTTTATACCAGGTCAAGAGTACCTACCCTAAACCGACGAGAATGTGTGAAGAATGTTATGAGAGTGAATGAAGCGAAAGAGATTTGTAAGGACCGTAGCAAGTGGAAGTCCGTGGTCTCTGCCTACCCCTATGGGAAACAGGCGTGATTTTATGTATGTATGTGTGTATGTATTTTATACCACTTGCTGATGGAACAAGTAGCCCACCAGATGCTCAGTGGTAACCATCACCTATAACAAGCCATTGCTTCGTAAGTCACGCTTGATATAACGTGCTCTAGGATGTACTGCCTTGCGTCCATCAATTTGAGACATACAGATACCTCAATCATGTGCCTGTAATTTCACCGGCAACCACACTCTTCAAACCAAAAAACAGGAACGTTGCTTGCCGGCAGAAATAGGCAAGCAAGATTGATCATTCAAAAAATATATAGAAAAGGCCTTTATTTCACAAAACAGCGTTTTAAAATGTTTAAAGTGCTAGCGAAGCGCGTATTTAGATCCTCTGCTGTTGCATGCATTCACACCCTACAATAACTATCCAGGTCTTAGCTCTTTATAAAGTTCTTACTATTGTTGTTCAACGCTAGACTACGGCCGTCAAAATAACGGTACCGCATTCAAGTAAACAAGGGCTTAAGTCCGTCACCGCGTAGTCTCAGTGGATTATTTCTAATCTCGAGTGGTATTTGCAAAAGATCAAAACCAGTGAAGCCACAATACCCATTGAGGCTACCACATTTGTAAGCATGCTCTCTTTGTTAGTTCGTTGTGATTTAAATATAACGAAATTATTATTTATTAACAAAATTACGGATGGATTTGACTGAACTGGACAAAGCCTTAAAAATAGTAATATTAATAAAGCAGTCCATTTTGAAAATATTTACTCTGGTTAAGTAACTTATCTTAGTTAGGATTTTCTGTGTGCCCTTTAGCATAGGCCTTGTACTTATTTTAAAGGTACCTAAAAGTTTGATCAAGAAAAAAAACTAGTAACGCATATTTTTTTAAAAAAAAATATGCGTTACTAGTTATTTTTTTTGCTGAATTTTTGCTATGTTATCCTCCAAAACATGGTTGGTTGCGATTTTTCATAACTACCTTCAGTAATATTATATCTTCTGATAATATATTGAAATGTGCGAGAGAGATGTTGTGACAGGTGGCAGCTTCTCAAACGTCAATCGTTTGAACAAACTTGTTCCATCAGCTAGTTGTATAAAAAAAAGACTCCCGTATTAGAAGGGAGAAACATTGCTAGGGTCGTAGCCATACCGCTATTGCAGCTATAATTTTGCTAATGTATTCCATATCAATAGATTTAAGCGCATTGGGCTGAGCTGGTTTGCATTCCACCACGTAATTTCATGTTTGGGCAGCTGTACGTATTTAGCTGCATTTGAAAGTGCCGTTGCATGCATAAAATTATAAACTAAGCGCTTTATTTAGAAATGGTTTAATATTTTAGTATTTTCTTCTTGTAGGTACGTATTATTATTAGGTATGTGATATTTTTTCATTATTTGGTGCAAATATTTTTGCTTTTCGTATCCTACACGATATTTAAAAATATGTTACCTATGTATGAATTTAGAAAAAAACGTTTTATATCAATTATCTGGTTCCCGTATTACAAGCTTTTTTTTTTTTTTATACAACCAGCTGATGGAACAAGCAGATGGCCCACCTGATGTTAAGTGGTAACCATCACCTATAACAAAGCATTGCCTCGTAAGTCACGCACGATAGGAACGTGCCCTACGATGCACTGCCCTGCGTCCATCAGCTTGAGGCATACAGATGTTAAGCCTCATGTGCCTGTAATTACACCGGCAACCACACTCTTCAAACCGAAACACAGCGTTGCTGCTTGGCGGCAGAAAAAGGCGTGGTGGTAGTACTTCCCCGGACGAGCCCTTCACAAAGAGCTCTACTATTCTTAAAAAGCTAAGCTCTTTGCTTAGTTTGGTGCTAGATTGTTAGATCAGTTAGATATTTATGAAACTGAGTGGTAAAATGTTATATGTGCGCCTCAAATAGTCTCCTTTCGAGAGCTTGACACATGTTTTAGAACTTTTAGGTTTTACTAAATGTCGGTTTCCTCATGATGTTTTTCTTCGCCGTTTGAAAGTACTGGTACTGTGAAAATATTTTTTTTAAATAGAAAAACTCATTGGTGCACGACTGGTTTTGAACCCACAACGTTATGATCGGAAGGCGGGGTCGCTACCACTAGACCACTAGTGCTCACTAGTACATTCTCACTAATCTATACTAATGTATATTACACCACTTACCTTACCTATTTGTATTGTTAAATCTAGGTTACCTATAAAGCGGTGGCCGTCAAAAACAGACTTAATTAATGTAATCCAGTTAAACAGATGGTAATCATTGCCTTAGATTTCGTGATACTCAAAATAAAATACTCAAGGATGTGTAAAAGGGGCAGTCAGATGTACGTCCGAATATTAAATGTTCGGTCTTCTTCTGATTTTATTTTACAGAAATTACATACATATACTACATGCCGATTTCATGAGGAAATCGGCATGTAGTAGAACCTAAAAAGCTCTAAAATATGAGCGTATAAGGGCTCTAAAGGAGCCTGTCTGACGCGCACTTAAAATCCTTTCACCACACTGTTTCAAAAGAAACTAGTGACACGACTAGAAGGAGTTTCGGCTTCAATTTTCGCTAACATTTTTAGAAAAATAGGATTTTTTCTAAAATGACTGTATACGAGTAGCAGTCTATCTTTAGGAACCAAGCCGGAACAACGTCGGAAAAATCTATATCGAAGTAAAATTTCCAGGAAGCATTCAACTTGTTACCCGTGGTCTTTTGAGACTTCAGCATTTCTCATTCAAAGTTTACGCCTCAAGTTTCAGGGAGTTTTTGCATTTAGGAATTCCTAGTGTTGCCAAATATTCATGTACGCAAAGTGGACGAATACAAAGATTTTTATAATGTCCTAAAAGTTATTATCCGGGAGTTGAACCCACGACCTTCCCATTGATATGGGGCTACAATAACTTACACTTACGGGGCTACTTGGACGGATACAAATAAGAGAGTTTTGAGTTAGTAGTACTATGAGTTTAGTAGTAGTAGCGCTTAGTGAAGGGCACGTCAAAATTCCAAGCATATGAAACTTAACCACCTGTGCATTACGGTCGCATGCCTGTGTATCGTAGGGCACGCTATAAACTTGGATCTGTGAGGTGTAATGTATGTTATAGGTGACAGTTACTATTATCAAAAAAATATATACTACTTGTTGATGGAACATTTCAAGCGCGATAAGAACGTGCCCTACAATGTATTTGCTTGCGTCCATCAACTACAAGTTTCTTTTGAAACTCTCACGGGTTTTCTGAAAGCCTGATCGAAACTAATCGCATGTCAAGTCACTTGGTATCTCTATTTAATTCGAAGTAATAGCTTAATGGTGAGTGGCGACATCCGATTTCAGAAACCGGCCGTAAGTCTTTGGCTCAGGGTATGGTCTTAGCATTACCTTCACATATTTCTGCTTAGCCTAGGAATCACTAAATTCTATTGCCACCACATTGGAGACTGATTGTTATTATCACCTATTATTTTGTAAAGAGTATACCAACAATAAATCGACAGGCCAGAATTTGAGCCGTAAGTTTGTTACCAGCTCTTTTAGGCTTAGGCTCGTGGAACTTACACTTGGTTTCTCCAGCTTTAAAACGTTTTAAAGTTTATATTTTTAATCAACTTAAAAAATGACTATTGGTTTAGATTCCGAATGACATTCATTGATTTTGAATGACAGCCTTCACAGCTCAGTTATTGGTAGTAGCTGCGCCGTAGGCCGTGGGTTCGATCCCCACCGAGAACAAACATTTGTGTCATGAACATAGATGTTTGTTCTCGGTCTGGGTGTTATTATATATTTTATGTATGTATTTATAAAAAAAAGTTTTGGCTTAGTTTGGGACTAGATAGTGCAGTGTGGAAAGTCAACCAATATTTATTTCGTATTAAAAAAGTGATGTTTTTGATTGTCTCGGTGGCTAACATAGCAGTAGGACTGATTTCGCGGCAGTAGAAATATTTGCATAATCTGGCACCGAATGACCTCTGTTGACCTGCCAGTACCCGGAATAGGTATCAATTTGGTATACGATTTTGTCGTTTGTGTTTGTTTTCATTTAAATATATTAAATAATTAAATATTTAGTGTGCCCTTATTTATTTGTTATTGTGTAATGTACTAATCGAGAACCTAGTGGTTAGACAAGTCTTAATAAGACTTTAAACTACTACTTTAATGATACTTAAGCAACTTTGTATTCAATAAATAAATATATACATTGTTTTTATACAACCCGCTGATGGAACAAGTGGATGGCCCACCTGATGTTAAGTAGTAACCATCACCTATAACAAAGCATTGCCTCGTAAGTCACGCACGATAGGAACATGCCTTACCATCTAATGCCCTACCTCCATCAACTTGAGGCATACAGATGTTAAGCCTCGTGAGCCTGTAATTACACCGGCAACCACACTCTTCAAACCGAAACACAGCAACGCTGCTTGGCGGCAGAAAAAGGCGTGGTGGTAGTACTTCCCCGGACGAGCTTGTCACAAAAAGCTCTACTACTCTTGAATAAATATAATTTGATTGGGTATAATGGCACGTAAAAGAGGACCGGTGGCCTAGTGCAATGTTCTCACCTTCTGATCAAGTGTTCAAATCTGGTATTGAACCATTTTTAGTACTCGAAAAAATTATGTACGCAACGCGAGAGCATATTTAATAAGGAAAACATCGTGCGGAAACCAGTTAGTATTCTGCTATAGATGCTATAGATGACAGATAAAATAAATAAATAAATATTGGTGGACTTCCCACACAGCACTATCTAGCCCCAAACTAAGCAAAGCTTGTAATATGGGAACCAAATAGTTGATATAATACTTTCATACTTTTTTTTTGTTTTTGTAAATACATACATACTTATAATATATAATAACACCCAGACAGAGAACAAACACCTATCACCACCACAGAAATGTTTGTTCTCGGTGGGAATCGAACCCACGGCCTACGGCGCAGAAGGCAGAGCTACTACCAACTGAGCTGTGAAGGCTGTTTTATTATCATTAAACGCCTATCAAGTCTCTCATCCAGTTTATTTCATCGTAGAAATAGAAAAAAATCCTTAGAAAGTAAAGACTAAAGATTGTCTGACATTTAATTAAATATCAATTGAATATCAATAATTAGCGAAGCGTATTGTCGTATATGAAAAAATATCTTGTTCATCATGATTAACATATTTAATTAAATAACTCGCTTTACGTACAACGAATTATAGAATTTAAATCGCCTGTGAGCTATTACACAAATTTAATGTAATATCTGAGAAACTTCTTCCGAGGAATTCACTCAGTTGAATTCATAATTTGTTCGCATAAAAATCTTGTTTCTACGTTCTATACAATCAGCTAGAGTCTGCAGTACTTTGGTTATGAATTCAATGAGCGTAGCGCCACAGAGCTACGAATGTTAATGTCTACGGCGTAGCAGTTCAGCTCTTTCACACAGTGCGTTATTTACATGGTGTAAAAGAACGCAGAGAACTGTGATACCAAAACTTGCTATTTCATGCACATTATTCTGTACAGTCGTATTATTTTTCTAACGGCTGCTAAAAACGGGCCAAGCACCTAAAACACGGGTTACTAGAGAAATGTCTGCATTGTCCATTTCTTTGTCTGTTTTATTTTATATAAGCAGAAAATCTTTCTCTTTTTAATGAACCTGTGACAGCCAGTTATTTTTAGTAGTATATTTCACGTTGAGGAAATTGAATACTTATTTGGTACTTGGTTCAATAGAGTTTAGAAAAAAATCCGTTGAATGAATCCGGAAATACTTAAATAACAATTACTGCATGATTTTATTTAAGTTCTAAAATTTTTAGAATATGCGTTTGTATTGTATGTGATTTTGAATCGTGCCGGGAAATAGGGATTTAAGTCGTAAGAAGGGTTGTGCGTGTATATTATTAATGTCCATGTGGCGAATATTTTTTTCCAAACGTTGCACCGCGTACCGCCTCGTCAGTATTCCCCTAAATGCTACGAGGCGCTACGCCGTAGCAGATAGCAAACTGCTACGATTACGTGGTGCGATTTGACTGTTCTACATTAATCCGATTGAATACTTGATATTTGCTCTAGATGGAAGTCTAAGTTATATTGGGTATTAGCACACTTAGGTTAAGTTAAATACGGAGAAAATACAACAATTTATCTCCATAAATAACACAGTCTAGATGAGAGGGAAAACATCGTGAGTAAACAAGTGTTAGTATTCAAAAAGCGGCGATGGGCTTGCCATGCATTTGCGGAATGTTGCAAAATGTGAGCATGTGCCAAATGTGATATTAGGACGTACCTCTAACTAAGACGTCCTAACCCCTCTTAGATACACCCACAAATAATTTTAAGTTTGTACTTTGTACTATCTTATGGTTACAGTAATTTATTTATTTAACAATAATCACACAGCATTACAGTGATATCTTAAGGAATAACAGTAGATAGATATCTCCTCAGATCAAAGATCAAATATTATTAGCTTATTCGGATATTATAAGTATGTATGTAGGAAACAAATGTATTTATATGTCTAAAAACACGAGGAACCATTTTTTTTATTAAGCTATTAATAATAACTAATATTTATATATACATGAGTTTCATATCTGTAACAAACATTACATTTCATTTCATATATCAGTATGAACCTACCTACTACTACCTATTATACCTAGTAGCTATAATAACTTATTAAGTTCTTTGAAAAGGCGGGATTCGCCCGGCACTACCACCATGCCTTTCTGTCGTCAAACAGAGTCACAGTGTTTTGGTTAGAAGGGTTCCGGGGAAATCAAAAACACATGAGTCCTTCCACCTGCATGCCTCATGTTGATGGATGAGGGGCTGTGCATCGTTGGGTACGATCCTAACGTGCGTGATCTGTGAGACAATGCTTTGTTACAGATGACGGTGACCACTTGACATCAAAGTCAATGTCAAAGTATATTTATTTGCAGAAAAATAAACTAGAATAATAAATTAATATAATAACAATGGTAGTCAAAATAAATATAACATGTCAAATCAAAGGAATTATAAACATGAAAATAATTGTTGGACAAATTAAAAAATAATTGCGAAAGTCAATATTCAGTCTGTCATAAATTCATCGATTGTGTAATAACATTTATCAGCCAAAATAGTTCTCAGCTTCCTCTGAAACATCAGTTGGGCTATCGGCTGGTTCAATCAGTAAATTGCATAAAAAAAGATATAAAATTCTGGTTATTCAAATTGTATACTAGCGTCTTGGAAAAATATTCAATTCTTCTTAAATCGAACAGTTCTACGTCTTGCCGGGAGTGAAGGTCCCCATGGTCCCTTGTCTCATTTCTGTGCTACGTCTCTCTCGCACTTCCAACTTTGATGTTTGTGCAGTAATAAATTTCCGAAGAATCGTTCAATAGTTGGAAAAGATTGATAGTTTCCCAGTTTTTAGTTGAGACAGAAAACGTTTCCATGAAATGCGGAACTATAAAAAATATACCCCAAAAAAATAACAGTTTAACTCGAAAGCAATAGTTATTTGGAAAGTATTTAGAAAATACTGTTTCTTTCTATTTTAGGGTATAATTTAAATAGGGTTTAAAAAAAGTTTTTTCAATTTAATCTTTAAAAGTTTATTTATCATAGAGTATAATTGTTGTAGAAGTACAAGAATTATAGCCAATTGATTAATTATAAACACGTTAACTTGGTTAACCAAGGTGGGTATTAGATACATATTTGAAAAACTTTGTTGAATATATTTGTTGCTTTAAATAGTTTTTGGTGGTCATATTATTATTATATAATTTATATGCATAATTATATTTAATTATATATATAATAAGTTCGGGTGTCAATGATAGGTGAAAAACCACATTATTTCTTAAAAATAATTTCTCATTCATAAAACACTTTGTAACTGAAGACATTCTCAATGAATCTTGAGTGAGAAACTCGTTACATTTATTTTCTCTAACTTGTTTCCTCATTTTCCTCAAACTTAATGTTTTTTTTATGTTTCTTAGCCTATCTTTTATTGTGTCCATAGTAGTGCTAATTATACCTGCCTTATTTCTACATAATTTGCAGCGCCCTACAGGGTACATGTCCTCGCCTAAAAGCTACTTTAGACCTAAGCTATACATATATATGATGTATAAATGAATCTAATTCTATTCGTTGGTCTATTTAATTTTACGAACTCCAAAAGTTCCATACAACCATATTATCATTAAAATTTCACACTAGCTATGATTGTCTCGTTGGTCGCCGCTAAGTTTCTCCACCATTAGCAGATTAGTTCCCTGAAACTTACTAGCTTACTGCAAACTTACTTATCGTCATTAACCAAACCTCTGAATAAACTGCAGCCGATAACACACCCTATCCAAACGAGATAAGGTTCAAGTAACCCGCGGAGATAGCTTTGTGAATATAAGCTATTGCAGAAGTAAGGAACCGCAAAAACAGGTGTTCCGATTTTGCTTTTGCGGCAAGAAATATCTTAATTTATTTTGTAATTAAAAGTTGGCTGATATGAGGAAGTTTGCGGGAATATATTTTATACTGGCTTCTTTTATTTTTTGCTTTTATATAATCTGGATAAAAATATACAGTAGTGCTACTCCGTGTACTAAGTCAAAGTCAAAGTCAAAAGGTATTGTAAAGATCACGTCGGGGTCACCAATGTAAGGATGGTCTTGCTCTGCGTTCCTTACTTCCTACAAATTGTGTTGAGTGAGGGTGGTAGAAATTATAATTCGGAATCACTGAATCTGATTTTTATATTCAATTACTTAAACAGGTATACAGTTAGGTTGTACAGGTACCGACCGAACCTACTGAGTGGGGCGAGATGACTGGCGACGCGACATCAAGAACCTACGCGTCAGCCCGTTTCCTGTATCTACGTACCTAGCCGCCACAGTATTTATTCAAGAAAATCACAAGGATCACTTTGAAACGTCTTAAAGCTAGGTGACTCTAGGTGCCAGTTCCACGCGACCAAAGCCTAGAAGAACAGGCAACAAACTTACGGCTCGGTTCCTGTAGTGTATAACAATAAACTATGTGCGCCGACTGGATAGGCGGGGAGCAACCGTACGCACCACGGTCGGGGGCACTCAATTCCAGCCAGCCGAACCAGGCGGACGTTAGCGTTACAATAATTAAAAGTGTTTTATTTGGTACCCAAGCAACCTGTATTATAGTACAGTTCCTACCGCTCTTTTGTATGATCCTTGTTTGAACAACAAAATCATGGAATGTTTCACCGAGTGGATCTGCGATCAAGAGCTTTACACTCACGTGGGCATTTCCTCTACCAAAACACTCACGCGGTCGGAACTAGTGATGGATGTATCACATAATGCCAAATTGAAAACTCACTGCGGTTTCCACGGTCACTTGGGTGAGAGTTGTTGACATAATAGCACTTCATAAGAGTAGTATAGCTCTTTGTGAAGGGATCATCCGGGAAAGTACTACCACCACGCTTTTTTCTGCCGCCAAGCAACGCTGCGTTTCGGTTTGAAGAGTGTGGTTGCCGGTGTAATTACAGGCACATGAGGCTTAACATCTGTATGCCTCAAGTTGATGGACGCATGGCAGTGCATCGTAGGGCATGCTCGTATTGTGCGTGACTTACGAGGCAAAGCTTTGTTATAAGTGATGGTTAACTTAACTTAAAAAACTTAACATCAGGTGGGCCATCTTCTTGTTCCATCAGCTAGTTGTACAAAAAAAAACATCAGAACCTACAAACAAAACGTAGGTAAACGTTACGTAGGGAAACTGAACCAAAACTCTCGACATAACGTTCGAACACAAATTCTTCATTATCAAAATGTGAGGTACCTACATTAGATAATTATTAAAGTTTAGCAGCAGTTTGCATGTAATAATATAACTGGCAGAGAACGTCATGCAATCACTAGGTAGGTACTGATCTTTTGTGGTCGAGTCACGAGTGCTTTCGAAGTGTGGTGAAAGGATTTTTAAGTGCGCCTCAAAGAGGCTCCTTTTGAGCACTTGACACGTGTTTTAGAACTTTTTAGGTTACCACATGCCGGTTTTCCTTACGGCCTTCCCTTCTTTCACAGTTGAACAGAAAAACTCATTGGTGCACGATAGGTTATGAACCCCGACCCACCGAGCACAAGGCGCGGCCGCTACCACTAGACCACAAGTGCTCTCGACTACTGATAGTATTTAAAGATTTCACAAAATTTCGGAACTAAGATTTAAAAAAGTACCAATTCATTTTCTTTCATTTTCTTGGCTCATTTGATTGCAAAATATCAAGAATTATTTATCAAGAAGTCTAAGTTATCGTTTTAATTTTAGGGAACAATCTTTTCACATCATTGTCTATATCTGTAGACAATATTTCTATATCTATATATTTGAAATTTATATTTTTCCATGTATGTCAGACACAATCCAGATCTGTTTTGTCGGCTGTCTGATGTCATTCATCGTAACAGACGAGACCAAAATAAAGTTTGCGTCCGTAATTCTAAAACCACATTAACGTGCAAAAGTGTTTTTTGTATGGCTCCACTCATATTCAATAAACTTCCGTTATCATTAAGAGAACTTTACACTTCGATGTTTCAGAGGAAGCTGAGAACTATTTTAGCTGATAAATGTTATTATAATATTAGTGAATTTATGTCAGACAATCTACTGACTAACGCAATTATTTCTTAATTTGTCCAACAATTATTTTCAAGTTTAAAATTCCTTTGACATTTTATCTCCATTTTGACTATCATTATTCTTATAATAATTTAATAATAATCATAATTTATAAACATATATATTTTTTTGATTTTTTTTTTGAATTTTATGTAATTTATTTTTATTTTACTTATTTATAAATCTTAATTTTGCATGCCCTTAAATGGTAGAATTACATTGGCTCATATCAAAAATATTTAACATCTCATTACATGTAATTCTGCAAATAAATATACTTTGACTTTATAATAACAATGTTTGTTTTGATGATGATGATAAAAATGAAAAGATTCCCTAGTGCTATTGAAACCTGAATATTCCATTACAAAAGCTAAGAGCATCTAATGAAACAATGGCGCTGGCTGATGCAAATACCTCAGAGGTTTGAAGTTTCAGAAGCTTCTACAGAGAAAAATCAAGTTTGTACAAACAAAGGCATTTTTCACATACGTTGCTTAAACTTTGGTGGCGTGTAGGGAATTGAGATAGAATAGGTATACCTACTGGACTACACGTAGCGCACTGAAGATTCTCTTATCTGTGACTGAAGTAAAGAAGCTTATCTTGTTTACGTAACACATTCTAATTGATTCTGTTTGATTTTATGTATGTATGTATGTATATACATACATAAAATCAAGCCTTTTCCATTAGGATAGAAAGATACAACTTTTTTTATTGCTAACTGAGAATGATATAAGTGCACTTTATGTTATTATATCATTAGCTGGGTGATGACGTAACTTTGTTGCAATCAGTTTCTATAAGAAACCAATAAGTATTTAAAACAATATGCAAGTTTTGCATCATCAACAATCAATAGAAACACCAGTTATGTAATCTAACTTTGTTAGCAACTGCAGCTAAAATGTAACCGCATAGCCGTCATATTTACTTATTACAAACAGAAACTGATTGAAACTGATTGCAACAAAGTTATGTGATCAGCCAGCATAAATCACTCTAACCAGATCTCTTCACTCTCTTAACATCCTTCATACAAGCTCATCGGCTTCAGGTACTCTTGATCTGGCCATTCTCTAAAGCGCCTGGAACATGGTTAAGGTACGCAGGTAAACCGAGGTCTTCCTCTCCATACAGTCACATTCACAATCGCGGCATATGTTTTTTTCTACAATTTAATTTTATCTATCTTCTCTACATGCCCAAGCCAATTATGCATACCTGTAACCATACTCTATTCATCACTGCGTCTCCTTTAACATTATAAGAATAAAAATATTTTTTATTGTATAACTGTGTAGTGTACATAAAGGTGCTATAAAATTAATACAAGAATCAACAGTTTATCCATTTCGGACGTACAATATTACTATAAATTCTCTACAAATAAAATTTGAGGTAACAGACAAAATCAAAACTTAACAAAACATATGCCTATTTTATCCTACTAATATTATAAACGCGAAAGTTTGTAAGTATGGATAGATGGATGTTTGTTACTCTTTCACGTAAAAACTACTGAATGGATTTAAATGAAACTTTACAATAATATAGCTTATACATCAGAATAACACATAGGCTACAATTTATAAAGATATTGTGTGACTTATCCTGCGCAGACGAAGTCGCGGGCACCAGCTTAGATTACTATAAATTTCCTACTAATAAAATTTGAGGTAACAGACAAAGTCAAAACTTAACAAAACATACGTCTATTTTATTAAAAATAAATTAATATTGAGGGACACAGTTGATATACTCATCTTAATTTTTGTAACAAATAAATAAATACTCAACGCGATCTTACCTGTAACTAAGCAAAGCTCGTTAGTGATTTATATTTTACTAGTGGCTTCCCGCGGCTTCGCACGCGTTGAAGTGGTGAACCGTGATTGA
This sequence comes from Chloroclysta siterata, assembly GCA_932294275.1. NCBI lineage: Eukaryota > Metazoa > Arthropoda > Insecta > Lepidoptera > Geometridae > Chloroclysta > Chloroclysta siterata. The sequence goes on from OW028595.1 coordinate 11,059,552, forward strand.
ACCACAAACATCCAAACATCGTAACTTTCGCATTGATTTGTATATTATTAGGGTAGGATTTTAAATACCTACGTAGGTATAAGGGATACCTATAGGCGTACATTACCTATATTAGGTAGGTAGGTATAGGTACTGAGTTTAGCATGAACATGACAAATACAACAAAGACAACCTTACACGGAAAATATGTACTTATTTGTTCCTAGTTTCTACCCCAAAAGCAAACGAAACGAAACAGCTTCACGACATTGATCCACAGGCACGGTAGATAGGTACCCTCAGATCTCTTCGAACATTGACGCCTCGTTGTATTCTTTTTACTCGAGCGCAACGAAGGAGGGTAACGTCTTTATGTTATTTATCCACAGAACACATTTTCTTTTAGTTTGAAGTTAATTACACAGTTACGGTTAAAAATCTCCCATACAAACCTTGAAATTTTGCAGGGGTAGTTTTAAAATATTGAAAACGTGATTTTAAATTATTTATTGTGGAGTATATTTACTTCATGTTTGAAATCAATCGCACTATGCGTTAAAAATCTCCCATACTAACTTTTGCAGTCATTGATTGATGAACCCTTTGCAGGGGAATTATCAAAAGTTAAAAGCGTCATTCATTATTTATTTCTTAGTATATTTACCTCAAGTTTAAAGTCAATCGCACCACGCGTTAAAAAACTCCCATACAAACTTTGACATCCCTTTGCACACTTATTATGGGTAGTTTTAAAAAACTAAAAATACTTTTCCTAATTTTTAGCCTTGGAGTACATCTACTTCAAGTTTCAAGTTTTTAGGTTCAAGGAATACTATTTTTCATACAAACGCTTTCATCCCTTTTTACACCCTTAGGGGTTGAATTTCCAAAAACCCCTTCTTAGTACACCTCTACGTCATAAGACCTATGTACTCTTCAAATTTCAAGTCTCTAGGACCATCGGTTAAAAAACTTCCATACAAACTTTGACATCCCTTTGCACACTTATTAAGGGTAGTTTTAAAAAACGAAAAATGCCTTTCCTATTTTTTTGCCTAAAAGTTCATATACTCCAAGCTTCAAGTTTGTAGGTTCAAGGTATACTATTTTTCATGCAAAAGTTTTCAACCCTTTTACACCCCTTGGGGTTGAATTTCCAAAACCCCCTTCTTAGTACACCTCTACGTCATAAGACCTATGTACTCTTCAAATTTCAAGTCTCTAGGACCATCGGTCAAAAAACTCCCATACAAACTTTTACATCCCTTTGCACACTTATTAAGGGTAGTTTAAAAAAACTAATAACGCCTTTCCTATTTTTTTGCTTTGAAGTATATGTACTCCAAGGTTCAAGTTTGTAGGTTCAAGGAATACAATTTTTCATACAAACGCTTTCATCCCTTTTTACACCCTTAGGGGTTGAATTTCCAAAAACCTCTTCTTAGTACACCTCTACGTCATAAGACATATGTACTCTTCAAATTTCAAGTCTCTAGGACCATCGGTCAAAAAACTCCCTTACAAACTTTTACATCCCTTTGCACATTTATTAAGGGTAGTTTTACAAAACTAAAAATGCCTTTCCTATTTTTTTGCTTTGAAGTATATGTACTCCAAGTTTCAAGTTTGTAGGTTCAAGGAATACAATTTTTCATACAAACGCTTTCATCCCTTTTTACACCCTTAGGGGTTGAATTTCCAAAAATCCCTTCTTAGTGCACCTCTACGCCATAAGAGCTATGTACTCCTCAAATTTCAAGTCTCTAGGACCAGCGGTTTAGGCTGTGCGTTGTCTATATGTCAGTCAGTCAGTCAGTCAGTCAGTCAGTCAGTCAGGACTTTGATTCTTATAGTATTAGAGATTAGGAAAGACGGGCAGACAAAGCAATGTTTAAACGCTTTTCAATCGCCTCAACTCGTCTATAGTCAATACCGAAGTTAATGTTGAGTTGTTGACCAACGAAACTGTTCTCAAACAGTTCAGTTTTCACTCAAAATGCTCTCAAACAGTTTCTAGCATTACTAAATTGTTCACGTCGACATTTCTGCTGACAGAGCAAAACATATCCAAATTATTATATTAAAACTAGATGACACGGTGTACTTCGTATCACCTATCCTAACGACATTAAAACTCTCCCTTCGCTTTAGGTAGAACAGTTTATAAGGGAAAATGAAGTTGTTGTTTTTACTATCTTCCTCGCAATTTTTCCATATTTTCTCACCGTTTAAACCTTCCGGACTACGACAAACATTTCAAAACCAAAATCATCAAAATCGGCCCAGCCGTTCTCGAGTTTTAGCGAGACAAACGAACAGCAATAGATTTTTTTTTTATATTATAGTATACACATAATTATAAAGGATTTATCCTCAAATTAAAAATGTAACTTTGATCGTCACTTGATTACGTCACACGTACCTACTTAATTCAATAGCTTAATTATAACTTAATTTTTTTTTGTTTGCTTTTAAACGAAAAATACAAAAACTTACTGTCACTTGTTTTTACTGAGCCCATTCGGGTCCACCAAACTATAAATGCTAAATTTAAATAATGCATAAAATAAGCCCTGTCACTGTTTATCATTGCGTATTGGTAAGAGATGGCAATAGTTTAAGCATTGTTTATCCCTTGACAGGTTTTTATAAATAAGGCCATTAGTATCAAACAAACAACGACGCGTCAAAAGGGTGCTCGGTAGGTACCGAAGCTACTTCACCACATAAGAGATTTCCATCTGCTCCCCACTCGTAACTTCTAACAAAAACATAATCAAAAAGACATGATAAATAGCCTAACTTCAGATTGTACATTACCTTGACAAATGCCACTTGGCGTGGACAAACTCGCAAAAACTCCGACACTGCCTAATTGGGGAAGAAAAATGAGTTTCGCAACGTGGGTTGAAGCTAGGTATGGTTTTTCTGAGATTGTTTTGTTGAGATGAAATTCACGTTTTTGTTTGCAGTGATTAATTATAAGTAGGTACCTCTTTTTGTACCTGTATACTACCACGTTACCCACGTGTAAGTTGCTCAAATTAGCAGCCTATAGGCGTGGCAATAAAACACTTTAGTTTTCTCATTCAACTGGCGTCTGCAAGCCACAGAACATTATTACTCAAGACGCTGCAAGCCAAGCGTCAACGCCAGCCCCACCATTTGCTTCAAAACAAAATAAATGTTGGCCGAATTTACTCGGACTGACTTGACTAAAAAGTATTTTATCTATTTCAATTAATACTGGCAAGTAGGTATAGGTAGTCTCAATCATTATGTCTCAAGCCTTAGCAGTAAAAACTAAATTGACATTCGTTTACTGACATTTTGGGAAGCAACACAGCTTTTTCATTTTAATTGTTTTTCTAGTGCTATTTTAAGTTGTGTTGTGTAATTTCGGTGGTATTATAACCAACATTACTTGAGAGGTCTTAGCACAAAGTGTTAACATTTTGAATGTAAGTTTAAGTGATATCCTGATTTGACCAAAAATGTATCGAACGTTTTAAATAAAACCAAATTTCCTCAAAACAAATGACGGCCGACTTGACTATGGACTGACTTGACTATAAAGTATTTTATCTATATCACTTGACACTGGCAAAATTGTCTGTCGAATGAGGGACAGGTGTCATAAACAAAGAAAAGAAGAAAGAGGAAACACTAAATTATCAGTCATCATCATCTTGATGAAGTCCACTACTGCTGGACATAAGCCTTCCCTATAATACATTTCCAGGAATAACAATTCTGAGTAAAAACTCCATCCACAGACTTTCCGCGATATTCACAATGTCGTCAGTCCATTGGGTAGGCGGGCGTCCCACGCTTCTTTTTTCTTGTTCGTGGTCGTCATTCGAGGACTTTTATTCTTCAGCGGTTGCCAGTTACATTATCAATAGCTAAGTATATTTTAATAAGTGAGTATTTAGACTAAAAATGTTAAATTTCCGATTTCTTTGGAATCTTTCCAAGGAAATTTCGTTGGAACGTCTTATTCTCGCAGTGAGAGTACTTACTTAGTTTAGTGTTTGTTTACGCTCTCCTCGAAGCTAAAGATTACAGGAACTAAGTTCTAGTACATGGAAGCTGAACTCAGTTATTCACAAAAGCGTTCCTACTAATTAGCATAAGTTTTGAACTTAGTTCAATCTGCAACTTACTTACCTATCTATTTTGCTTTAAACGTAGTGTGAAATCATATTTAATAAGTAAAGATATCAACGCTTTTGCAAGTTTAAATATGGCGTGAATAAGGTATGTGTAAAAATATCGCTATATTTTTGACAATGGTTAATTAAACGAACTGAACACTGCTAGAAAATGAGTTTAGTTATAAATAATAAATACTACAATAGGTATAAGTAAAAAAAAACAACCAACATGTAGTGTTCTCCTACAGAAAGCCTAATATAGTATTGAAGATTATTTATGTGACAAATTTGATATCTGACATTTTCATTTCCTATTAATTATTATTTTTAAAAGTGTATTAACTCTTTGACATATTATTTTTTACCGTATTATACTGATTTATCTGTTTTAATTTACATAGTAATATAATTATAAAAGTTGCATGCTGTAAAGCTGAATATGGCTGATGTATATAAATTTAAATTGACATGATTTAACCTGTACCCATTTTCGCAATAAATGAATTATGTATTTTTATTTCTGCCTTTATTTTCAGTAGTAACACTAATAGTTGTACAATAATTCAATACGATAGCTAAGAGACAGTCCAAAAAAAAAACAAAATGAAAAATGCTTTTATTTATCTAACTATAAAGTCAATATACATACTCTCCCGAATTAAATAATTTAAAGTTAACTGTACCTACTTATGCGTTTACATAAATATATATTATATATGTTTTTAAAGAATCTATCTAGAGGTAATCTATGTAAAAAAATATATCGTTCTTAGTGATACTAAGCTTTTATACATTTTTAAGAGACTTTTCAACTTCTCTACAACTAGTTTTCCACAATACTGCGCAAGTAAACATTATACACTGCTCCGCTAATATACGTAAGTCAGAAGCTCATAGCTTACGGCTCAAGCAATGGCTCCTACGAACTGGTAACCGTCATGACGGTTGTAAAATCGACAGCCTTCACAGCTCAGTTGGTAGTAGCTCTGCCTTCTGTGCGGTAGGCCGTGAGTTCGATCCCCACCGAGAACCAGCATTTGTGTGATGAACATTGATGTTTGTTCTCTGTCTGGGTGTTATATAATATTATAAGTATGTATTTACAAAAAAAAGTATATAAGTAGTATATCAGCTATCTGGTTCCCATATCACAAACTTTGGCTTAGTTTGGGGCTAGATAGTGCTGTGAGGAAAGTCCACCAATATTTTATTTATTTATTTAAAATGGGGCAACGTGATATTAATCACAACATTACAATAAATCAATATAAATATTGGTGGACTTTCCACACAGCACTATCTAGCACCAAACTAAGCAGTGCAGATAAATATTCTTTTTATTTGGGCATTTTACAGTGTGAATTACAAGCGTGTAGCTGCGTGTTACACGAGCGTCGAGATGCAAATATGCATATAGTCATACGAGTGCCTACATGCATACAATACACGCAGCAAGAACTAATCTGTAACCGTTCTGAGGTTGCCTATCGCATAGCTTATCCCTCCGCCATTCCATTGCTTTCGCTTTTCACCATTTGCGCACAACACAGACGAGTATTATGTACCTAATGGTTGCACTTCAAATCGATATTCGTGTTCGGGTATTTGCCGTATTTTCCCCAATACGTTTCATGTGTAGTGACCCTATCGCCTATATTTGCCTATTTTTCACGAACAAGACGAATACGCAAATACACGAGCAAATAAAAATGCGAATACCAAATAACGATGGGAAGTGCTCCCATAACAGATAACACTTCTGCGCCGCTGTAGCGCCCGCTAAACTGGAATAAGTTGGCTCCACTAGCGGCCCACCATAGGAGCAGGAGCAAAAGGAGAAAAAAAAGACGGGTTAACATGTTCCCTGTCCGCTGAGCCACATATAGCTCAGGAAACTTGCGCTTGGAAAGCACTAATACGTTCCTGAGTCATATCTGTGTCAGGGGGCACAAACAACTTCTATAGCAATTATTTCTACGGAACGCGCTGGTTCTGTACTAAATTTGCATGGAACGTGCAAAGACGATCATATTTTTTATTTATTTTTATTTGGTTGTGTGTTCTTCTAACAACATAAAAACAGTATTTTGCAAAAAGTCAGTTGTACTTGCGGCTCAATTTTACATTTTTGCTTGGGACAGGGAACGTGACGGTGTTCGTTTCTTAAAGAAAGTAAGCTTAAGAGCAAAGTATCCTAAGTAAACGTCGGCGCCGGCTGCAAACTGCGCCAGCGAGCTCATATTTGCATCGCGGTACTCAGTTGCTATTTTAGTTGGACTTAGATTATGATAATAAGCGAGTTCGAGTACCTGCTCACTTTATGTCGATATTGATGCAGGTGAGTCAAGGTTTTCACTTGCAAAGTACAACCATGACACTATATCCCATTTTTTTTCATTTTCCGTATCTTCAAGCCGTTTATGTATGGAGACTCGATGAGCGCCTCTTTAGGACGTGCTGAGAACTCACAAGTCTTCATACAAAAGCCTGACGATACGGAAAACGAAAAACTAATACCTAAACTCGGACTTGGGGTACTGTTATCTCACCCTAAATTAAACGCAATCTTAGCTGGTGACGCAACGGGTAGCAATATCCGTAAGGTAAGTAGAACAAAATATATACAAAAGGTACTGTGAATTAAACTCATAGGTTCAAGTTTAAACATAGCCAAAACATCTCTAATACTATAAGACTCAAAGTCCTGACTGACTGACTGACTGACTGACTGACTGACTGACATATAGACAACGCACAGCCTAAACCGCTGGTCCTAGAGACTTGAAATTTGAGGAGTACATAGCTCTTATGGCGTAGAGGTGCACTAAGAAGGGATTTTTGGAAATTCAACCCCTAAGGGTGTAAAAAGGGATGAAAACGTTTGTATGAAAAATTGTATTCCTTGAACCTACAAACTTGAAACTTGGAGTACATATACTTCAAAGCAAAAAAATAGGAAAGGCATTTTTAGTTTTGTAAAACTACCCTTAGTAAATGTGCAAAGGGATGTAAAAGTTTGTAAGGGAGTTTTTTGACCGATGGTCCCAGAGACTTGAAATTTGAAGAGTACATAGGTCTTATGACGTAGAGGTGTACTAAGAAGGGGTTTTTGAAAATTCAACCCCTAAGGGTGTAAAAAGGGATGAAAGCGTTTGTATGAATATAAGACTCAAAGTCCTGACTGACTGACTGACTGACTGACTGACTGACTGACATATAGACAACGCACAGCCTAAACCGCTGGTCCTAGAGACTTGAAATTTGAGGAGTACATAGCTCTTATGGCGTAGAGGTGCACTAAGAAGGGATTTTTGGAAATTCAACCCCTAAGGGTGTAAAAAGGGATGAAAACGTTTGTATGAAAAATTGTATTCCTTGAACCTACAAACTTGAAACTTGGAGTACATATACTTCAAAGCAAAAAAATAGGAAAGGCATTTTTAGTTTTGTAAAACTACCCTTAGTAAATGTGCAAAGGGATGTAAAAGTTTGTAAGGGAGTTTTTTGACCGATGGTCCTAGAGACTTGAAATTTGAAGAGTACATAGGTCTTATGACGTAGAGGTGTACTAAGAAGGGGTTTTTGAAAATTCAACCCCTAAGGGTGTAAAAAGGGATGAAAGCGTTTGTATGAAAAATTGTATTCCTTGAACCTACAAACTTGAAACTTGGAGTACATATACCTCAAAGCAAAAAAATAGGAAAGGCATTTTTAGTTTTTTAAAACTACCCTTAATAAGTGTGCAAAGGGATGTAAAAGTTTGTATGGGAGTTTTTTGACCGATGGTCCTAGAGACTTGAAATTTGAAGAGTACATAGGTCTTATGACGTAGAGGTGTACTAAGAAGGGGTTTTTGAAAATTCAACCCCTAAGGGTGTAAAAAGGGATGAAAGCGTTTGTATGAAAAATTGTATTCCTTGAACCTACATACTTGAAACTTGGAGAACATATACCTCAAAGCAAAAAAATAGGAAAGGCATTTTTAGTTTTTTAAAACTACCCTTAATAAGTGTGCAAAGGGATGTAAAAGTTTGTATGGGAGTTTTTTGACCGATGGTCCTAGAGACTTGAAATTTGAAGAGTACACAGGTCTTATGACGTAGAGGTGTACAAAGAAGGGGTTTTTGGAAATTCAACCCCTAAGGGTGTAAAAAGGGATGAAAGCGTTTGTATGAAAAATTGTATTCCTTGAACCTACAAACTTGAAACTTGGAGTACATATACTTCAAAGCAAAAAAATAGGAAAGGCATTTTTAGTTTTGTAAAACTACCCTTAGTAAATGTGCAAAGGGATGTAAAAGTTTGTATGGGAGTTTTTTTACCGATGGTCCTAGAGACTTGAAATTTGAAGAGTACATAGGTCTTATGACGTAGAGGTGTACTAAGAAGGGGGTTTTGGAAATTCAACCCCAAGGGGTGTAAAAGGGTTGAAAAGGTTTGCATGAAAAATAGTATACCTTGAACCTACAAACTTGAAACTTTGGAGTATATGAACTTTTAGGCAAAAAAATAGGAAAGGCTTTTTTAATTTTTTAAAACTACCCATAATAAGCGTGCAAAGGGATGTCAAAGTTTGTATGGGAGATTTTTAACGCATAGTGCGATTGATTTCAAACTTGAAGTAAATATACTCCACAATAAATAATTTAAAATCACGTTTTCTATATTTTAAAACTACCCCTGCAAAGTTTCAAGGTTTGTATGGGAGATTTTTAACTGTAACTGTGTAATTAACTTCAAACTAAAAGAAAATGAGTTCTGTGGATAAATAACATAAAGACGTTACCCTCCTTCGTTGCGCTCGAGTAAAAAGAATACAACGAGGCGTCAATGTTCTAAAAACGGGAATCTTGAGTTGGTACGAAGAGATCTGAGGGTACCTATCTACCGTGCCTGTGGATCAATGTCGTGAAGCTGTTTCGTTTCGTTTGCTTTTGGGGTAGAAACTAGGAACAAATAAGTACATATTTTCCGTGTAAGGTTGTCTTTGTTGTATTTGTCATGTTTGTGCTAAACTCAGTACCTATACCTACCTACCTAATATAGGTAATGTACGCCTATAGGTATCCCTTATACCTACGTAGGTATTTAAAATCCTACCCTAATAATAGTACGTATTTAAAATTCATACCCTAATAATATACAAATCAATGCGAAAGTTACGATGTTTGGATGTTTGTGGTTCAATCACGGTTCACCACTTCAACGCGTGCGAAGCCGCGGGAAGCCACTAGTGAGAAATAAACCTTTTGAGACGAGTTTGACCCACAGTATGTTTATGTATTTTGGGCATACTCCGCTCGATACGGCTTACGAGCGTTTTACGAATATCAAGAAACGAATGATTAAATTAGAATAAAATTTAAACCCCATCGTCATAAAAACCAGCATGAAACTTGTTTTGTGTTTTGGTTTCAGTAGTTACCTATAATATTTAGCTAAAAATATATTTCAAGGCGAGCTTTGTTACTTCTCATAGTTAACGGCCCTGGCTATAAATAGAACACGTTAGAATAGAAAATCCGTACTTAGTATTTCATTATTGAACCATAAACAGATCAAATAGCATTGATCATGATCAAACATGGTAGGAAATTGAATACGTAGCCTTTTCAGAGAATTGAGCGCCTCCTGCTCTCGATCTTCTAAAGATTGAGGTCACGAATCCACGATCCCTCTTGAAACCTATTCACCATCGAATCCTGCAAATCCGCTAATTCGAATAAATGGCCAAACAACCTCCCTAAATTAAACACAAGCAATAATGAAGTGACCGCATTCGTCTTAATTTGCGAATAGAACCCGTTATTAGATTCGTATTAACTTGTAGCAAGTTTTGGGTCACAGTTTAGAATTTCGGGATGAAACTATTTGACAGTTTTCGGAATGTTCCGGTTTATTAAGTTCAGTATTTACTAGAACGTGCTGGGTATAATATTGTGCGTTATTATCTTTAGGGTATAGCTTATAATCTTAAAAGTTATGGAGGGCAATTCTAAAAGTATTTAGATTACAAAATGTATAAGGTAGAGCAAGATTAAAAATAACTTATAGATTGCAGTCAACGCCAACGTCAATGGATGAGATAAGGAATGAGTTTAATAAAGGCAGTTTGAACGTGGCGCCAGTGACTGAAAAAATTAGGAGCAATAGGTTAGCGTGGTATGGGCATGTTATGAGAAGGGAAGAATGTCATGTTACGAAAAGAGTGTTAGGTATGAATGTGAATGGGATTAAGGAGTAGAGGTAGGCCAAAGAAAAGATGGAGGGATTGTGTGAAAGATGACATGGGTACGAAAGGAGTGACTGCTGAGATGAAGGATGATAGAGGAAAGTGGAGAGAAAGAACCTGTTGTACCCCACATAAAGTGGGATAAGGGCAGGAAGTTGATGATGATACTAAACATCGGGTTACAAATGGGTAACCTCTTTACATCGTTGCATACCGTTTTTCATTATCAATAGTCAAGAAGTTATTTTTACAGATTTTAAAAGTTCTACAAATCACGTGTTTTATTTCAGAAATGTCATTCGACTGGCATAATATATTTCTGTGAAACTTTTACTTAAAATGACGAAATTCTTACCGCATATTTTAGATCTACTCGTATACTTTCTTGTCAAAATTGTTGTATACAATACGTACGCCGCGTTTAATACGTACATACATAATTTAGTAGATTAGTACACGACCAGTAATCCCATCCTATCTGAAGTTGAATAAACCCATACAAGTTTACACAGCGTCTTAGCAACAAATCACTGGCGATCAGCTCGCTTGAATCACAGAGCACATGGCTTGAATGAACAACCATAGACGCTGGGCATAGACAATGAAACAGATACTGCACACCACCGCAGATTTATTGTTTACATCCCTATTGTGTGGGATAGTGTTGTCTATATTCATAGACAATCTGAATGACTAGCTGAGTGACTACTGGGTTAGAAATTAATCATACCAAGCTTAGTAGGTAATCTTAGAGCAGACTGGAAGACAGGCCCCACTCCACAGAAATGTTTGAAGGAGACCTACATCCAGCAATGAACATGATGATGACGTGAACGTATTTTTTGCACAGAGTATCATTAGGTAGGTAATCGCCAAGGTACAGTCGGCTGCACTAAAGATGGATACAATTTGTAACTTTTAACATGGTGTCACAGCATTTAAAATCAATAGTTAGGTATAGGGGGAGGTGCTGTACCTACAATCGTTGAATAATTCACTTAACTATTGAGTACCTAACTCTAAAAGTTAAGTAAATTCGTCAACAGATTGAATCACCTTGATTAGTTTTTGCTGCGTTATTATTTTAATGCTGTCATACCATTTTAAATGTTATAATACCTATTAACCTGTAATGTACCTACCTACCTAATACTAAAGCGTAAAGCCGAGTGTATACCAAAACCTTGCTTATGTAGGTATTGTTCTGATGGAATATAAGAAAGGAATTTAAATAGTTTACAAATGAATAGAGTTAAAAACATTTATTTTCATCAACAACTTCTAAAATTAAAAAAAATACAATAATGACGTAAAACGGCCAGAACTCAACAATTTCTAAAGGGTTAAGGCCCTGCAGCGCTGGTTTTCAGTGTCACCTCTTGGGTCTTGATACTGACTAATCCGCCCAGGCAAATATAAACAGACACCCGCCTATCCTATGGCGAGGGTATATGCTGTTAACCATTTGAGCCCAGATACCGCAGCCATGGAGCCAAACAGGAAGCACATAGATTTATCGCCTGTGTCCCCATTGTGTATAGTGTTGCCTAATTCAATGGAATGTATGACCGGATTCAGATCGTGTGCCTGGTTAAATGAGTAATAGAATAGAATAGGGAAGAAATTGCAGAACAATAAGAAAGATAATTAAAACTAAAGATTATCTATGTAGATAGATAGATAGATAGATAGATAAATGCTATATTGTATACAAAGGAAAACACATACAGAGATTAAATTTCGGTAAATAATGGGAGACCTTTTCGTTAATAGGGATCTCTTCCAGGGAACATGTAGATACTATAGAACCTAGCCTATTAACCACTACTACTTAATATTTATAAATGGGAAAGTTTATAGAGTGGGGTGATTTTGTTCATACTCATTTCTGTAACGGCTGCACGTATTTGGTTGGAATAATACATAGTTTAAAACCTGAAATAACAGTATAGGCTATGCGATCGTATACTAGTGAATTTGAAAGCAGTTAGTAGGTATAAGGTTGAACAATATCGTGCATCAACGTAAATAAAGAATAAAAATGAAAAAAAATATCTGGAAAATCATTCAATCAACTTTTCAATAACGCTCACAATAATATATCAGATCAGTCCACCTTCAATATGATTTTTGAAATGGCGATTTTTGATTTACATTCAAATGGGTCTTTGTTCGTTCCCTTATCTCTCCAATAAACGTGAATTATGGCGACCACTGTTCAGGAGAGCATCGACTATATTTCAAAGAGATTGTCTAATTTAAAACTGTTCCTAGACTGTTAATTTAAAGCTACGATCTCCGTGCTACCCCATCTCCACTGAAATAACTTTGGTAAACGAGATTACAATAGAGCTTAAAGATTCCCTGCAAAATCCCTGGAGTCTCGGAATTTCAGTATGGCTGTGACAGTCCCAATAACTTTTTTAAAAACTTCTCCAAGTTCTGTCCCCAGTCGCTGTATTAAAAAAAGTTTTAATAATGAAAACAGAAAATAATTCATTTTCAACTAGAAGTAGAAACAAAGCTTAAATAAAGCGGCCCACAAAGTTTAGAACTTTACGAAAACAGTGGACGTTTGAATTAAGTAAGTAGGTTTATTTCTTTATGAAAGAACTTTGTTCCATAGAGTAACTTTTTTGTCTAGAACCCAGCTGCACTTCCATTGCTACGGGGGTCGAAAGCACCCTCCATCATTCCGTTTGGATGCCTCACTAACACTCCCGCGTGACCCATATCCTGACTATATTCTGGCAGCAAAATGACCTTATGATTTCTGTCTTTGAGATACTTTATCGTCTTTTCATTAAATCGGCCTTCTAGACGTAGATAATCATTATGTTCGCCTGCTATTCTTCCATAGAGCCACCTAGGAGCTGATACTGAGGTCTGCAAGTCTACATTTTGAACAACATATCTATGGAAGATTGCAGCTTGAGTCTGCGGTTGACCATCACCTCCGCGAGTACCATATACTATCACCCTTCCATCATGTAGTTTAGCAGCTGCAGGGTTCAAGGTGTGGAATGGTTTTTTACCCGGCTGGACTCTCAGAATATGGTTTTTTTCAAGGGTGAATGCAGTCCCTCTGTTCTGCCATAAAATGCCAGTGCTGGGAAGCACTATTCCACTCCCAAATTCGTGGTAAATGCTTTGAATAAATGAAACGGAAAACCCTTTGTTATCCATTATACCCATCCACACTGTATCACCTGGACCTTTTCCTTTTCCAGCCTGTGAAGCCCGCTCCAAGTTAATTTTGTTAGCCATTTGTAACAACCTGTCACTTGATACCAGAGAATTTGGATCTATTGTCATTTCCTGTGGATCTGTTATGTATTGATCTCTTAGCTCGAAGGTTTGTTTTGTAGCTTCGACTGCTGCGTGTAAAAATTTACCTTCATCTTGGCCGTCTATTTCTAATTGGTCTAAGATACCAAGTATACCAAGTGATACTGCACCTTGTGTGGGGGGAGGTAGATTGAAAACTTCGCCTTGTTTGTGCAGTAGGCGTAAGGGAACTTTTCTTTCAGGGGTGTAACTTGCCAAGTCTGCTTCTGTTATAGGCATGCCTAACAAAGTCATGTCTTCGGAAATCAACTTAGCTAAGTCTCCTTTGTAAAAACTTGTCAAACCGTTCTCAGCTAGGCTTCTGAGCGTAATTGCTAGTTGTTTCTGATACAATATCTCTCCACATTTTGGAATCTTTCCACCTGGAAGAAAAATTTCTGAAAATTCGTTAGACTGGGATGTCTCCTTAATATTTTCTAGAGACTCTTTTAGGTATTTTGTTACAGATACACCTTCTTCAGCGTATCTGATAGCATCAGCCAGGAGTTTGTGAACTGAAATTCGCCTGTATCCACACTCTGACGTGTATCGGAGTGCTTCCTCCCATCCTCCCACAGTACCTGCAACGGTTGTAGCAGCTTTTGTGCCTGTGTATGGGATTTTTGTGAGCCCTTCGAAGAACTCTGCAGTAGCTAAGCTGCCTGCCTCTCCGCAAGCTTCGATAACAACTGGTTCTCCATTTGGGGGTAGTATTAGCCAGAACCCATCGCCACCTATACTGTTCATATGCGGGTAGACGACAGCAATTGTGGCTGCCGCAGCAACCATGGCCTCCATAGCTGTCCCTCCGTCTCTTAGGATGGCTAAAGCACTTTGACTGGCAAGATGGTGAGGTGTCACCACCATCCCTCTGGGTGCTACGTTGCTTTGCATGATGTTTTCTTCGGTTGTTATCTGTAACAATACAATTATGACTTGTTTACACCCTTACGATAACGTCCTGATAAAGCGGTTACCTTTAGAATGTGTAGACTAAACACCCTATCCAACACCGTAAACTATGAAAATACCCAATCAATTTTACGATATGAGAAATTCGGAAACAGGACGCGTAAATGACTATAAAATCTAACGCATGCTCATAATATAAATTCTGCCGATAGCTTATAAGCCCTCGTAAATAGCTACAGGGTTTATGTCAGAAATTACTCCTGAGGGAACGGTGCGCCATAAAATAATGTCGATAGCACATACCTACACGTTGTAATAAAGATTAGGACTCTGGACCGGTAATAGATTGTTCGGTGGCGAATGGCGATGTGTTTGTAGGATATGCCTTCTGGGCGTAATATTTTTCGCCCAGACTTAGTGATCCGTAGTAACTGTTATGTCTGTTACGCTTTCAATATACAGCCTAATATTTTCTTCTGTGGTTTCGGGTGAAATTGGGTAGGGTTTTAATTTGGAACACATCTGGGTTGCGGTCAGTTTGTGCCCAAAAGTGATTTAGAGTTTAAAAGTCTGCTTTCTGAGACGGAAAATTCGTACTATCTGTTTTATCTAAAATACCTCTACTATTTATTTACATAATTATGTAAGTAAATAGAATATATATGCCTACTCTATTTACATAACTATGTAAGTAACTGAAACCAATTGACTAGTTATCTGAGTTTACTTTTAAACGACCTCTACTATTTATATGAATAATTATGCAAGTAAAGTATTCAAATACCTAGGTATCTTTGTGAAGGGCTCGTCCGGAGAAGTACTACCACCACGCCTTTTTCTGCCGCCAATCAGCGTTGCTGTGTTTCGGTTTGAAGAGTGTGGTTGCCGGTGTAATTACAGGCACATGAGGCTTATTATCTGTATGCCTCAAGTTGATGGACGCAAGGCATTGCATCGTGCATATTTGTATCACATTTATTCGCAAAGAGCTAGTTTATTCTTCATTAACAGGGATTAAAAATTAAAAAGTGTCCACCTCGGGAACAACACTATTTAAAACTTGAGTGACGTACTACCCTTTGTTTAAAAATGCTCAAAAGTCACTATTTTTCAGGTTATGGTTGCATGCAGCTAAATAACAACCCAAGTGTCTGCCACTGCATAGAGCCCCTACCTACGCCGTAGTCAACTGCGTAGTCGTAGCAGCCTCTACGTCAGCGTAGCTCTTTGTCAGCCGGTCTAGTAGTAAGTACTAGGTAGGGCCTACCTCACCAATTTTATAATGGAAGACCATAAAGTTTCTACATTCAAAACTTTATTATTATTATTATTTTTGTGTAGGTTTTTTTGACACAACTAAACCTCAACCGCACAGTTTAATTTGTTTTTTTAGCACATGGCAAAAGTCTCGTAGTAAAGAGTTTCGTCCGTGAAAGTAACCAGTGTAATGATTTCTCGAATTTTATAATTCATTTTGTAAATATTAAGCTTGTTTTTTTAGATTAAAATTGAAGTAGTATAATTAATTTTATATCTTCCTGTCTTTTAGTCAGTCAATTGACCGCCAAGTCGTAGCTTTGGTCGGTAAGGTTGGTAGGATTGTTAACGTTGGTAGTTTGCCGAACTTTAAAAAGTGGGAAAGGAGAAGATTGAAAAAAATGTGGCATTCTGGAAAGAGACTTGGTGGAGTAAACTTGACTGGCTAACATACTGTCATCTGTAACAAGTGCGAAGAATAAAAGTGAAATTGTTTTACCTGTGTTCTACGAATAAATAAGAGGTGTTAAAGTGTTCATCTGCTGCAGTTTATTTCATCTCAGAAGTTGGATTGAACCAAGGTATGTAAGATGTTACCTATTCTGCCCACATGATATTATTTTATTGCCGCTTGGAAGATTGGTACAATATTTTATTCCATTTATGTATAATGGAGATACAGATTTCACTAGCATGTATCGGTCGGGATTGACCCGAGACTATCCGATCGTGCTAGTTTTGTTCAGTTGAAAGCATAGGTACTTAGCGGCTTTATTTCTACTGAATCTTTGTTGGCGTGGTCCAGTCGGGATTGCCCCGAGACTATCTGGCCATGCTAGCACTATTCGGTTTATGGAGCTGTTGGTACTTGTGCCTACCCATTAAACATAAAATTTACAAAGTCTGGATAGATTTTCTAGAAAAAGCTGATAGAAATCGACAAAGAATACCAATCTACTAAACGTGCAAGTGACTGTGTGTGATCATGAGCTGCTTTTCTGTACCATATCTATGAAAATATTTTTTGTTAATACCGTCACAACTGTGATAACAATTTTTGCTAAAATTATATTTTTTAACAATGTGGAGTCTAACGAATACTAGGAATAAAATTCATGCTGTTTCACTCGAAGTATTAAGTTTGAAACTTATTGATTATTATGATGTCTTATTGATATATTATTGATGTCTTTCATCAAATTTTTACCGCAGTTACTTGATAAAATTATTACTGGTGAAACTTTTTGCCACCATGGCATGTTGCTAATTGAAAGAATATTTTACGATAAAAAGTCTACCTACATAAAAAAAAAATATTTAAATATAGTGATGTAGAGAACCAAGTGAGTTTTGGAGGTTATATAAGCCATAACAATAAGTAGGGTATACTGTGATGAACCAAGTGAGTTCAGGGGGCTATGTATGCCATAACAATAAGTAGGGTATGCTGTGATGAACCAAGTGAGTTCAGGGGGCTATGTATGCCATAACAATAAGTAGGGTATACTGTGATGGACCAAGTGAGTTCAGGGGGCTATGTATGCCATAACATTTTTTTTTATAAGCAAGGTATGCTGTGATGGACCAAGTGAGTTCAGGGGGCTATGTATGCCATAAAACTTATTTAGATAATGCTAACAATTTTGCTACGTACACAATGCACTGATATTTGCCAAATAATTACCTACTTGGTAACTGTAGCTGTGATTAAAATTTATTTCATCCACATTATGATATTTTTATTTCGAGTAAAAGGTTATTAAATTCGACTTAAGTTTAACGGTATGAAACGTTTTGTTAGCAAGTATCGGTCGAGATTGCCCCTTGACTATCTGCCCGTACTAGCACTATTCGTTTTTTAAAAATTGTCAGGGCCTATACTATTACCCATGAACATTCAAGCTGAATACATATCGAGCAAATTTTTCTAGAATAATGTAGGTGAAATCTTACAAATTTTAATATTATCCGATAATTTTAACATTGAAGGGTAGGTTATTTTATCTTTTTATCTTATTTTATATTCGCATTTTGAATTGTTCCTCACACGAACTGGTCTGTACTGAACAGAGACTATCCGGTAGTGTTAGCACCTTTCAATTCGTGGATTACCTACCTATCATTTATATATTTTTATTCCATTTCTCATTACTGCTACTATCAATATTCCAATAGCAATAAAAATTGTCTTACCTATATCAAGCAGAAATTAACTATACTATAGTTGTCACCTGATAAACTGTCGTAAAATTATAAATATCGATGATCAAGCCTACCCTCTGATGCGAGTCTCTGAAGCAAAGTGTACTAAATTAAATATCTATAAAGTAAACATTTATAGATAATATTTATAGGTAGGTAGTAGGTACATGCTATGTATGCAGGTATAGGCTATGTATGCCAGAGTTTAGCCATGTGCGCTATTAGCAGGCTATGTATGCCAGAGCTTAGCCAGGTGCGCTATTAGTGAATTTCTTAGTGAAAAATGGGGTATGTATACCTGTAGGTTCAAAACTAACAAAATAATTAGTACAATGGTGCAAAAATATATATATATATACAAGGTGTTCCATAAGTTGTGTATAAAAACTTCAGGGGGCTAAAGTACCCATCAATATGAACAACTTTTTCTAAGGAACCAACACTGTGAACGCGAAAAAAAAAACAGCTGTTTCATACAAAAGTTCAATACCTACCAGGCTAAAATGTATGAAACAGCAGTTTTTTTATTCGCGTTCACAGTGTTGGTTCCTTAGAAAAAGTTGTTCAAATTGATGGGTACTTTAGCCCCCTGAAGTTTATATACACAACTTAAGGAACACCTTGTATAAGCATTTAAGCACTGGACCTGTAAGTGGCTAAGTACGTCGCAAAATTACATGGACAGCTGTTAAGTAAACCATATGAAAAATTAAAAAAAATAAATAAAACATGAATATAAATAAAAAAAAAAAGTTAGAAACTAAGAAATAAGTTTTATCTGGTGAATATGATAACTACAGTATTTTTTTTCTCTTTCTATGAACTCTGACGGTGCGTTGACTCCTGAGGAGGATCCTCCTGTTACACACACTCATTCTAAACGAAAGCGAAAGTCTTCGAAGACATCTGCAGGAGATTTGGCGTCAGCTTCAAACAACGGTTTAGCGCTTGGACGAAGTATCATACTGGACGGAGCCTTTCGGTTTTTGGCGTGTCCGTTTTTTTTTGTTAATGTGCAGTTGTCGATATTGTATTCGTGTGAGTTACTAGAGAAGGGACTACATTGACTAACCTATCGATAGAATAAGAGATGGATGAAAAAGGCGTTTTAATTGGAAATCAACTTTTTAATTTTAACTGGTTGCTGACTTTTATTGCGACAACCCAAAACCAATATAGATACTGGAACACTATTATCGTCAATAATATTTCCCATATTGACCTGGCCGTGGTAGCGATGTCCATCCCACTCGATACTTTCTTAGGGCCATTTCGTCCATGCATTAGGAAAATTTTGTGGACTCCTAGTTTTCACGCCTAACAGCTTTTATCCACACTCATCTTCATTCTGGGCATTTCGGGAACCTAAAAAAAAAAAAATGTAAAATTTAACGAAATTTGAGCCGGCGCGAGACGCCTAGAAGGTGTGAAATATAAAGCTAAATTAATCTGTGTATGTCACTAGAACTAGTCACTAGAACAGATGACTAAAACAATAAATTTTATTTAACAATAATTAATGGGTTTACATCGTTTTCATATTGGAAAATATGACTAGTACTAATAAAATGTAATTACAGTCTGTAAATTGAAAAAGAATATTACGTATCAAATGACAATTCCGGGTCTTTAACCTCCTTTTGTATTTTTTTTTTGTTTTTTTCCTTTTGTTTTTCTTGATGCACAAGACACAGCTGCACGGGATATACTTTCGCCTTTTCAAATATACTTTGCTTAAACAATAATGATTCTTTTAATTTTTCACTATTTATTTCGCTTCACCGCATATTTCAACCAACTCCAACTAGAACATCAAAGCATTGCATCAACTGACGGACACTATTTACACAGACAGTGAGTGAGTTGCAGTGAGTGAACTTACATCTTCTTTTCTTTTACTTGTAGCTAGGCTGCGTGGGAGGAACAAAGATAGATGATCACTGTTTGATACACAGTTGCAAAAGGTTGTGGATCTTATGGCACTCTCCATTATGATATTACCTCCATTAACGACTTTTTTTTTTTTTTTAATGTCGCGCAAAAGGTCACTCTTACTTTAAATGCCCTAAGCCGTTAGTAAAATGCCAAAAGTGTCAAAGGGTTGATCACGACAATGAAAACTGTAAACTTCTACCAATGATACCGCGTTTCGCGTACGGACGTTTAAGAACGGAAAACTTTGACTATTTCCATGACTGGTGATACTAACAGTATTTTTTTCAAATAAATCGAAGTTCGTGAAGATAATGCTCAAGACCTAAACTTCTTAAAAAGATACACACAATTGCCTATCATCAAAGGTTTCGGTAATTCTGTAGTTACACCTGTCTATAGGAGCTTTGTGAACATTGAAATCGATGATGTTGAGGCGACGATCGAAGATCTTGTAGTTACTGATGAGTTTGTGACAACAGCATTGCTTATAGGGCAAAACTTTATAGAGTTTTCTTCTGTGTCTGTGTTCAAAGACAATTGCAAACTATTATTCTACAAAAGTCCTGCTCTTAACGCAAACTTGACTACATTAAATTCTACCCAAGTTCCTTTGTCAGGGTTAGTTGAAGTTATAGCGTAGGGATCTAACTTTTCAGGGGATGTGTATGTGGAAGGTTACAGTAGTATTAAACCGGGTAAAGAAAATCAATCGATCTAAATTGCACCAAGGTGCTTATCACGTAGTTAATGGAAAATGTCATCTTACAATACAAAACAAAACAGAATCATTTATTTATGCCACACGTAAATGCAGTTTATAAAAAAAAATACAAGAAAAGACAATACAAGTAAGAAGGCAAGTGATATAAATTGGCAGTCACTCGGCATTAATGCTATAGCAGCATACGCTATTATAACGCTGGTCTTCCGACACCCATGTCATCGTTACAGTTACAGTAAATAATAATAATATTCTAATTTATTTCTAATAAAAAAACCGAGAACCAATTTTAACAATAGTACTAAGCTCTTATAAAAATTTATAGGCTTCTTTAAAATCACGGAAGTATATAATATAATGATCGATATAAAATTTTTGAACTTACTGGATTTAGTACTCTTAAAAGTAAATACGATAGCGAAGTTGCTTTTGATCGGATTCGACATTGGATCAATGTTAACCTTTCTCATAACAACGATGCTAATATCTAACAAAAGTCCGAAAGCGAGGATAATGATGACGAAAATATGCCTACAAAAGGTCGGCAACAAAATAATACAGTCAGATCTGATACTAATTATATGCCAAATGTAATGATTAATAATTTAAAGTAATATTGTTAGTATAATAATGTAGCGAAACACTGGGAGTTATTGTTTTTTTTGTTATTCACATGTTGTTTTTATAATTACTGAAAATGTTAATTGTGTTAAAATCGTAAATTCATTTTATTTGAGTATTTTCTATAATTATTTAATACAATAAATTTTAATAAGAAATTGAAGTTGATAAGGACTGAAATAATAAAATGAATTTGTATGTAAGCTATAACAATAAAAAAAAAAAGATTTTTTTTGTTCTTCTTTAAAATTAAAATAATATAAATATTCTTAATTGATTAGTACGTTCAGTTTATTTATTTGATCATGCGTCAGGAGATCGCATGATGGCGGATGGCCGAATGTAATGATTTCTCGAATTTTATAATTCATTTTGTAAATATTAAGCTTGTTTTTTTAGATTAAAATTGAAGTAGTATAATTAATTTTATATCTTCCTGTCTTTTAGTCAGTCAATTGACCGCCAAGTCGTAGCTTTGGTCGGTAAGGTTGGTAGGATTGTTAACGTTGGTAGTTTGCCGAACTTTAAAAAGTGGGAAAGGAGAAGATTGAAAAAAATGTGGCATTCTGGAAAGAGACTTGGTGGAGTAAACTTGACTGGCTAACATACTGTCATCTGTAACAAGTGCGAAGAATAAAAGTGAAATTGTTTTACCTGTGTTCTACGAATAAATAAGAGGTGTTAAAGTGTTCATCTGCTGCAGTTTATTTCACCAGTAGTTATAGTATTCTCATATCTGTGCCAGTAGTAGTGGTTACTCAGAATAAATTATAGTCACTTATAAGTTACACTTATAAGTTAATGCAATTTTTATAGGCAGAGAAACTGCTCGACATAGGGTTGGTTTTCTGCTTGTTCCGTAGGTGTTTCTCATTAAAATATTTTTTTATAGGAAACTGTACCTATAAAAAGGTACAGGGTCTAATATCAACCTAGCTACTTACCTGAATCTAGAACCGAATGAGACTCAAGAATAAAGAGTCTTATCAATTGCAAAATTTTTATCAATTTACGCCTCACAAAATTTATTTGACACGACACTGGAACCAAAATTGCATTAGATAACATTGTAACAAGGATCATACAAAAGAACGGTTGGAACCAACCAAGCCGTAAGTTTGTTGCCTGTTCTTCTAGGCTTTAGTCGCGCGGAACTGGAATCTATAGATTCACCTAGTTTTAAGACGTTTTAGTGATCCTTGTGATTTTATTGAATAAATGCCTTTTGACTTCGACTTTGACCACAGTCCCTAAAGTCCATAAACGATCAACACCCACGTACAACCTACCCAAGTTTCTGTATTTACCAAAGCTAAACGGGTAGGTAATAGTCGGTATACCTACTCGTAGATGTAGGTACCTACCTAACTTTGTAGTAAATATAGAAATCCGTGACTTGTGCTTTCTCAGCTTAATATTAACTTTGCTGACTTCGTAGCTCAACCTTTGTGCAAAGAAAGTTTTCTGACAACAAACAGAACTCAATTTACACTGTCGTGCCTCCGGACTTTCTACTGCCTTTAGGGAACTTTTTTTTAGAAGAACCTTGCAAAGTGCCTAGGACCGTATTTCGTACATCCGACACCTATCTAGGCAGTCACGGATCCAGCCTACAAAAAAGAATGTAGTCACAGCCACCCGAAATCGGCCAAGTGCGAGTAGGTGTGTACCTTTTACGTGCTATTACTCGCTCCTGATCGTTAGAGTGCATTCTAAAAAAGAGACAATAGTTTTTTTTTTCCTACTAGCTGATGGAACAAGTACATGGCCCACCTGATGTTAAGTGGTAACCATCACCTTTAACAAAGCATTGCCTCGTAAGTCACGCACGATAGGAACGTGCCCTACGATGCACTGCCCTGCGTCCATCAACTTGAGGCATACAGATGTTAAGCCTCATCTGCCTGTAATTACGCCGGCAAGAACACTCTTCAAACCGAAACACAGCGTTGCTGCTTGGCGGCAGAAAAAGGCGTGGTGGTAGTACTTCCCCGGACGAGCCCTTCACAAAGAGCTCTACTACTCATAATAACAAGCCATGGGTGAACACTGTGTGTGACGTCACAAGTCTATTAGGGATGTGGGCACGCTCCTCGTGCCCATAACGTTAGATCTGCGCTTGTATCTAGGTATTTAACTCTTATTGATATCCAAGTGTAGTACTTACTATTTTTTTTGTACCTAGCAACATAAAGTTCATTCAAAATATTAAAAAGTTGTTGAAATTCCCAAACAACCAAAAACTTACATTTGTAAGGTATTTTTGTTATAACGTTATAAGTTGTAGCGCCATCTACAAATATCACCATGAAGTTAATCGCCCAGCAATTTAGCCGCCATCTGATGGCCCGACTCAGTCATTATTTTCTACTGTTTTTAATGGTCGTGGTACAACTGCAGCTGCCAAGCTATTTTTACCTTGGCTAAAACGATTCAAACTGGCCCAATAGATGGCGCTAACTAATGTGAATGAAAAAATCTAAAATTCGTCCAAGAAATGGCAAACGGATAAAAAAAACAGGTTTAAGGTTTGCAACTAGGTACCTACTTCTTTTTACGATAAAGGCACATGCTATGCACCTGTCCGTCAATCGACAGACAATCTTGCCAGTGTCAAAATAATAAAGTCGGGGATTAGTTTTCTGAAATTGTGACATACGATTAGTTTTGTTTTGATCGAGCTTTCAAAAACTGGCCGTTAGTCAAGTCAGTCCATGGAGGTAAGAGTCAGTCCTTAATCAAATCGGCCGTAATTGGTTTTGAAAAAAAAAAACAAATCAGAATATCACTTGTACACTTTCATTCCAAATTCCTACACTTTCCGCCGGTTTCTGAAAGCTCGATCAAAACTAATCGGATGTCAAGTCACTCGCCATTTGGACATTTGAAACTAAAAACCCAAAAGGAGCCTGGGTTGCCTCTGTGTACATTGTTTATAAATATAGCTTAGCAATAAAGATAACTGTTTTGATTGCTTATTTTTTTAATTTTTGCTTAGTTTTCTTGCTCTTTAAGATTTTCGTGATCTAAGAGAGCAGCACAATTTACTAAAACTATCTTCTTCTTCTTCTCTCCGTTTATGGCTCCTGTCTGTCATGCGACAGACAATCTTGCCAGTGTCAAGTGACTTGTATTGAATAAATACTTTTTTGTCAAGTCAGCCTATAGTCAAGTCGCCCGTCATTTGTTTTGAAGAAAATGGTGGCGGTTTTCTTCAAAATATTGGAAACATTTTCGGTCAAATCAGGATATCACAATACACTTTTCATTCCAAATGTTTACACTTTGTGCTAAAACCTCAAGTAATGTTGGTTAAAATACCACCGAAATTACACAACACAGCTCAAATGAACACTAGAAAAACAAATAAAATGAAAAAGCTATGTTGCTTCCCAAAATATCAGAAAATGAATCTTACTAAAACTATGGAGGACTGATATCATGAAATTGATCAGTTTTGACAACTGTTGTTTATGTCAAGCTGAGAGTGGAACTCATTACCGTTAAAAAAGCAACTAAACTGTCAAAGTAATGCATTCTTTTCTTTTACTCGTAGCTAGGCTACATGGGAAGAACAAAGATAGATGATCACTGTTTGATACACAGTTGTAAAAGGATGTAAGTCTTATGGCTCCCTCCAGTATATAGTACCTCCATGGTTCACATAGTAAAAAAATCCACCAAATAAACATTTAGTTATCACAACTTTATTTGCCTACAAATTAATCAAATTGCATTTTTAAGGTAATTTTCTGTTTGTTTTAAATGTCTTTACGTGGTGTACTTACCAAACCTGTGACAAAACAAAAGAAAATAAACATAGATTTATAATACGATCTAAGAAAATAAATAAAAGTGTGATACTACCTCCACCTTGGACCTCCACGGATACATAATCTGCAGATTCATAGTTTCTGTAGTTTTAAACTTTTTCTTGGCAGGCAGTTTCGGTTTGTGTCAAAGTATCAAAACTTGTCAAATCACAAAATTTTGAACATGGTTTCGGTTGATTAACTAATAGATTCTAAAAATGTGATAAAATTAACCTATGTAGACGCACAACGCTATAATAAAAATACCTACAGATCCTCAACCAGCCAATAACTATCTAATGAAAATAAATAGATATCTAAAGTTTAATCATTGATGCATACACTCGACGGGCGACCCTTTCCAAGTATTATTTGTACATACATAAAATAATATCACGAAGAGTCGTTGCCCATCACCCATCCAAGTATCCAAATTATCTCAGTGCACCCGACCCGACCCATTTTTTTCTTTCTCCGGAGCCGGACCAACTGTCTTAAAAATTACATCACTGTTAACGTCAATTTCACGACGTTGCGAGTGCAAAAAATTGTGCTAAAATCCAAATAAATTCAAAAGCCAGCTTGATTATTAATTCACCTTACAAGTGGTAACTACTTAAACCGCTGCCTATACTTTAGCTTTAGAGCCAGCCAGCCTAGCCTAGCCGGGCGGGCCGTTGAAGATTGAAGACGATCATGAGTACGGAGCGTGTCTTGCAAAAATAGATTTTCCAACAATTTTTTACGTATTGTGACGTGATATCAGGACAAAACGAACTCCGTGCAACCGTTGCGAAGCTAAACACGGCAATTTTCTCACAGAAAACATTGTTTTGTGTCCAACAAAAAAACTCTGTAATGTTTAAATCTTTGTTCAGCTCTTTGGTAACTGAGGCCAGCTGTCAAGAGGTGGGTAAGTTTTTAATTTTAGGGATTTCTGGATTTCTGGGATACTGTGAAACAACTACTATGCATATTTTGTTTGTATGCGGATATTTTTATGGACGGGATGCCCTTGAATCGCCCGTCCTTGAACGTGAAGAGGAAGCGGCACAGTGACTGCGCTCCTGCTCTTGCTTGACAACACCTTGAATGGGACTACTACTTGTTTTACCAATACAATACATTTTACCAATACTTTTACCACTCACATTATCATTAGTGTGTATAGATACATAGTTTCACAACAAGTTAGATAACCAACCTAACCTTTTTGACCTTACAAGACAAACAATATTACCTATGGCTAAATATTTACTTAAATCCAGCCTGTTCTATATTTCGAACTAAGGCTAGGTTGATTTTTAGATGTAACTACATTATTTTTGTATTGTATTATTTACTTTTTGATACATACCTGAACACAGTAAGCCTCTCAGGACATTTCCAAAATGTCAGAGCTGTGTGGATGATAGATCTTCACTAAGATAGTTGCACAAGTTGAATATAGTAATAGTGCTTGAGTACACAAGATAAGAATTCTTATCTATTACGTCAATTGCCTATCAACTCAGTTCAAATTGGATCTTCACCCCAAAATGACATCCCGTCGGGTACTTAATTTATTTTTTTATCTAATTGATATATAATAGTTTTTCTGATATCAATAGTGTTATTTGAATTAGGAATTTATTTTTTAATCATTTGTGTGATTCAAATTTTCTTGTGCTAAGTGAATGATCAGTGTGATTTGAAGAAAAATGTGCCTTATTTTAAGCTGATGTTGGTTTTAAATTGTTTAAACTTTATTTCTATAAATCTTTTTAAATGTCATTGGTTAATGTCACTGGAAATTGGTATTGGCTATCATAGAAACTCATAATAAATGCCACCCACCACATTTAGATATCAGTTTTATCTAAGAACAGTTATTATTTTTATTAGAATAACGTTACAAGTATCATACATAAAGTACCTACAAACAGGTAGGTAATCAGCTGTTTTTAAGTAGGTTAATGTTATGTATTTTTTGTACTTTTTGCAATCAGAATATATCTTAATGTATTCTTGGCTGTGACTCTCTAGTTCAAAAGGTTATTATTGTGATAATTCCCATTTAATATATGAGTGTTTTTTGTTATTGACGAACTTATGATTTTCCATGAAAATTAAAGTTACCTAGTGTACTGTACAGGATGCTTGGGTACCAAATAAAACACTTGGAGTAACGTCCGCCTAGGTCGGCCAGCTGGAATTGAGCGCCCCACGACGTTCGTCGTACCCGCATCCTTGCCTCTCCAGTCAGTGTGCATATTATAATGTTATACACTAAATCTAGTATAAGACTTTAATTATGACTTTAAGTATGATTATGATTAATTTTCATGGAAAAATCATAAGTTTTGATAGATTGTAAGTTAGGTATGTGTAGGTTCAATAATGATAATTCATGTTTATAGATATAATTATCTAATAAAACCCCAGCAAACATTTCACGTCAACTTTTCTAAGCTCTCGACTTATTAACTTATTATAGTCGAAATTATGTGTTAATCACCATTATTTTAAACTTTTTAGAATTTTTTACCAATAACGACAAGATCGAAGTAAAAATTTCATCATTCTCACCAATTTATATAACTTATAGGTTAGACAACCGCATGGTTGTATTTTGGTTTTAAAATCAGGCCAGAAAGACTTATTATAATTGCCGTCAGGTTATTTTTACTAGTTGGTTGAAATCAGGTGAGAGTTTAGGTAATTACTACCCAAATATTGCAACTTATCAGTCGCTGACTTAAATGTAACATTTGTGACTTAAATGAAGTTTTTTTTACCCCATTTGTTTACTAAATTTCAACCAATTAGTTAAAGTAACTTATACACCTATATCAGCACCATTAAATTTCCATAAGTACTCATCTATTCGACTTTATGGTAACAATAACTCGGAAATAGAACCAACAAGTCACAGGAACTTTAAACTTCGTTCGTATAAGTCACATTTCAGTAATATTTTGGTGAGAGAAGACGCCTCCACCTTAGCGTTCATTTTTATTTAAGAACCGCCATCGAATAAACTTGAAATTGTCATGGGCACAGATAAAAAACCGTACAGACATTCCAGTACATTGTATAGAAAATGTAAGTACAAGCTTAATAACGATTAGAATTATTCATCCCAGGAATTATCACAAAACATACCATTTCCACCTTTGCAAGATATGTTATGACCATCAACTCTCGTTTCACATACAACTTCGTTTCGCAATTACTCGCCTTTAGAAGAAAGTTTAGTAAACTCGCAATAAGAATGAAGAATAACAACAGATAGTAGAATAGTAACAGAGATAGACGAAGAATATAACACAAAAGATGACGAAACAAATGATGCCACAAAGCCAGTTAAATTACATGAAAACTTGAGGACATGGAGTCCTGACTTACGAGGCAATGCTTTGTTATAGGTGATGGTTACCATTTAACATCAGGTGAGCCATCTGCTTGTTCCATCAACTAGTTGAATAAAAAATGAAAAACATGGGCAGACCCATAAACCATCCGTATCGGCTTTGAAAGATTTGTTAAAATTTGAAATTGATTTGATTAATGAAATGTTAGAATCTCGTGAAAAGGATAGACAGAGCTAAAGAAATACAAAAGATAATCGGAAGTGTAAAGTTTTTGAAATATTTGAAGGGTACTGTACTCAGTACCCTTCAAATATTTCAAAAACTTTACACTTGCCAAACAAAGCCCAAGTATAAGAGCATCACACGGTACTCCGTGTGATGCTCTTATACTTGGGCTTTGTTGGGCTAAAAGATGTTCTAACTAAAGAAGTGTATGAACATTATGTACTATTAGCTTGTGCTGTCACAATCTTGAGCTGTAAAATGTATTAAATATATATCAAAATTGCAAAAATATTATTGGAAGGCTGCATGAATATTTATGGTTCTGATTCGATTAGCAGCAACTTCCACAATCTGTATCATGTCACTAACAGGTCGCTAAAGTTTCTTGTAAGTAGCCAACAATGTAGTAATTGCGACTTTGATAGGTCGCATTTACTAAACGCGAAGTTAATACGACCTTACTTTGTCACTAAATACTTACAGGTCGGATAATAAGTAGTTTTAACGTGATGGTAGAGAAAATTGAGAACTCCATTTTGTTTCTTATAATTTAAAATTCTTTACAGGAACAGAATGAGTTTTTAGTTAATTACTCCTATACCAAACTTCAATTTACATAAATAAGGCATGCTGGTATTATAATATATCATGGTAAATAATAATTAGCCTGAAAAACATAATATTTATGAAGTGTAGGAAACTGAAATCTATATAATAAAATATTTATTGTGTTAATATTACAATATTTTGAAGGCCCGTTGTTATTTTTCGAAGCACCATTATCATAATACACAGTGAAATTTACTTCGCATACGATTTTAGCCTCTAGTTCAGCTGTAATTCAGAATTTATATTTATTGAGCAAATTTTATAAATCAAGTTACTCCATATTTAAATTCTTGTTCATTCATGTTCAACGTTAAAGAAAAATAGACTTTATACAGATCGTAACAAAATTGATGCAATATATCAACAAAATAATACCATAGGAGATTAAACCTCATTAAGTCATAATTAAGAAATATTTACGTCAAATCAACGTCATATAGAAGTCGTAATGACCAAACAAGTAAATACAACCCTAAGACACGTTGTAACTACGTCGAATCGACGTCGCACCAGCTACCCACTTTGCGACCGTGAGGTTAAATTTACTTACGCTACGTCGATTCCAGGTAACTGGCACGTGCCAATTTTCCCCATTTAGGTGGAATCGATGTGGATTCGAGGTAGATTCGAGGTAATTCAATTTGGTCGCATTAAAATGGCAACTTAAAATAGATGTAAAAACACGTAATTCAAACCAAAAATGTTTGCTGGGACAACACACCATTCAAACTGATAAGCTATCAATGGATGCTGTAACTTGTTTTTAAAAAAGCTATGGAATTTAACAGCAGTAGCTTTGCCAAATTATTATAAACTAGCTAATCTGTTCATTGCTTATGAAACATTTAATTAGGAGTATAAAAAACCGGCCAAGTGTGAGTCGGAATCGCACATGAAGGGTTCCATACCATTATCTATAAAAATGGCAAAAAATCACGTTTTTTGTATGAGCCCCTTAAATATTTAAAAAGAGGAAAATTTTATGTTTAAATAATTAAATGACAAAACATTGCAACTAGAAATCAGAATGGTTGATTCATTGTAAGGTAGATAGTAAAATACTAGTTGATTACCATTATTTTACCTACAAATCTAGTCTTACTTTTGCAAGGTTCTTTCCCTACATTCTTAAACCAACACTATGGTAAATTGCTTCTAATTTTCTCGCAAGTACTAGATCCCAACCAGCTAATAAGGCAATAGATAGCTATGAATAGTAATAGTTTACATAGAAGCATGTGACAACTAACTTACTGAATAGGTAGGTATTTGTTATCTAAAATCTTTGTACCTGATTAAAAAATTCACGCTTTACTTTCCTGTTGTTTTTATGGCAATACATAGGTATATCCAATTTTGGAGTACAATAAAATAAAACTATTTATCTATAGAAACTGAAAATAAAACACGTTTAAAAAATATTCAAATGAGACACAGTTTATTCATACGTTTTTCTGTAATTTTCAGGGAGCTGGTTATTTGAAGAGGGCTGATACAGACAAATTACATGAGATATTCTTAAAATTTGCCACCGTCGAAAAAAACGGTGAAAAGTGCATCACTAGTGAAGATTTCGTTAGGAAGTACCTTGGACTATTCGACGAAGGTACCTATTTCCCTATTTTTTTATACAACTAGCTGATGGAACAAGCAGATGGCTCACCTGAAGTTAAGTGGTAACCATCACCTATAACAAAGCATTGCCTCGCAAGTCACGCACGATAGTAACGTGCCCTACAATGCCCTGCCCTGCGTCCATCAGGTTGGGGCATACAGATGTTAAGCCTCATGTGCCTGTAATAACACCAGCAACCACACCCTTCAAACCGAAACACAGCAACGCTGCTTGGCGGCAGAAAAAGGCGTGGTGGCAGTAATTCCCCGGACGAGCCCTTCACAAAGAGCTCTACTACTCTTTAACCTATGGCCTATGTTTTGTAATACCTCAAGCCTAATCCTAGTTCTTGTACATTTGATTTTAATCTCACCTGTCCTGTGGGAAGTAGCCACAAAGCTCAGTTGTTAAAATGAAAATTAAAAAAAATACTATTAAATTAGTTAGAACTAATTTTGTTTCAGAGAAAAAATAATGAGTAATAATAAAATCTTAGAGCTCTGCTTTGTAGATCATACTTCTATTTCATGTTCCAAAATAGTATTTATTTATTAATTAATATAAATTGAACAAATAAAGTCTACCTATGCCTTAGAACAGTTTTATATTTCCAGATGACTACAACAAGGAGTCAGTTAAGCTCATTGCGGGGATCGTGGATATGGACAAGGATGGTTTCATATCCTTCCCGGAGTTCCAGGCCTTTGAAGGACTGCTGTGTGTTCCGGACGCACTCTACAAAACTGCCTTCCAGCTCTTCGACACCAACGGCAATGGACTTGTGGCTTTTGGTATGTATCTCCACTTCTCTACCACACAGGATTCATCTTCATCAGCAATATGTCCTACTAATATTATAAACGCGAAAGTTTGTAAGTATGGATGGATGGATGTTTGTTACTCTTTCACGTAAAAACTACTGAATGAATTTTAATGAAACTTTACAATAATATAGCTTATACATCAGAATATCACATCTACCATCTACCGAAAAAATCTACCATCGAGCTATTCTGGCGTGCGCTGCCAAAACCGCTAGAGTTACACATATGTACTACGCCACGCTATTATAAGCTACTCGAAATAGTAATCCTGCGCAGACGAAGTCGCGGGCACCAGCTAGTGTATAAATAAATAAATAAGACTGTTAGATCTATGTCTAGCAGTCATATATGGTAGCTTGCCATAGTCACCCTCAGCCAAAATAAAAACTTTTTTATTTTGTCTGAGTAGTCACCATACTTTGTGTTGTACTTACTAACTACTGCAAAATGTGAGTGATGTAATATTTGGACATACCTACCTCCAAATAATTCCTTAGACATCCTTAAAGGATCTAGAGTTGGTGCTTGGTAATAAAAGATCTGCGGAGTTCTAGCAGTTCGGAGCATCTACCATGCCTGGCACATAAATTCTGCATCTTGACAGCCTTCCCAGCTCAGTTGGTAGTAGCTCTGCCTTCTGTGCCGTAGGCCGTGGGTTCGATCCCCACCGAGAACAAACATTTGTATGATGAACATAGATGTTTGTTTTCTGGCTGGGTGTTATGTAATATAATTGATCGAGTGAGCGAAGCGAACGAAGATCTTAGTTTTAACTTGGGTGATTTGGCATTTTATGTATGTATGTATGTATGTATGTATGTATGTTTGTCTGGCGATAACTTTAGAACCGTTGATCCGATCTGCATGAAATTTGAAATGTCGATAGCTTGTACTTTAGAAATTTACTGGTAAGTATATGAGTAAAATCGGATGAAGGGCTTTTGAGATATGGGGTTTTTTAAGGGGGCAAAAATAAAAAAAGTTACATAAAAAAATCAAGTTACATGTCATATGAAAGGGCTTTGTTTGGACATCCCAAAACAATTTTTACTTTTTTTTTGGGACGCTCGGTTGTTGAGATAAAATAATAAAAGTTAAATTAACTTAACCAGCGATCCAAGAGCTCCCATCTCTAAGAGTTTGGTTGACATCAAGGTTTTTCTACTGGTCGGCCAGTTCCTTTGCTTTTTCTTAAAAAAAATTCTTGAAATAAATTAAGGAGGTACTCAGTTCTCATAAAATGGTGACGACGACCAGGTCTGATGATGGAGCCAAGGTCTGTTCAACGGAACTCTTCAATAAATAGGCCAATAGAGTTGAAACTTGGTAACCATACCAAGTTAGTAGGCGGTAGTCAGAAAAAAGTCCAAAGATAATGTTTGGACTTGCCTCTGACTACTACGTACTCAAAGTTTTGATGCGTTCGTCGGGTCGCATCACGAGATCTCAGTTCGGGGCGAACTACTAGTAAGTATGTATTTACAAAAAAAAGTATATTAGTAGTATATCAGCTATCTGGTTCCCATATCACAAGCTTTGGCTTAGTTTGGGGCGAGATAGTGTGGTGTGGAATGTCCACCAATATTTATTTATTATTTATTATTATCTGGAACCCATGAACTGACATGGCCACAGTGCCGGTGTTAGGTACTTAGGGGATGGTACTGCCTATCCTAATGCGTTTTAGTTGTATTTCCGTCACCATCAAAGTTTGTGGGTTTCAGAATTTATGATATTCCATAACTACCCAAGCTAACAAGTACATACCTACATACTTATAGCCAAACCGACTTTTAGATTAATCAAAAACTGTCTCCTAAAGATAAGAAAAGATTACATTTGATAGTTATTATAATATGCAGATTTCAAGGTTGCGAATAAAGCAACCTTGCATTACATTCTGCATTTATTCGAGGCCACAGCATATTTATAAACTACAAAGTAGGATATTTTTAGAAAAACATAAAAGTACATTTTTAAGAATTTTATCCCCTGGCTATAATTTTAGAATTGAGTTTACTTTAGTAAGATTGATTTAAAGAATAGACCGCGTGTTGCTAGCTGGCTGAGATGCAAAAGGGTGCGTTTTCATGGATATAGCTGTAAAGGTACGCCAAAGAAAATGGATGGATTGTGTGAAAGATGATATAAGTATGAAAGGAGTGACTACTGAGATGACGGCTGATAGAGGAGAGTAATAATATTTTGTGCTGACCTCATCTGAAGTGGGTTAAGGGCAAGAAAACAATTTTTTACAATATTTCAAAAGTTCGATTCGAGTGGGATCTGAAGCCACGACTTTCCCCTTGATTCGGGGCTGCGATAACCACCTGCGCTATAGGACTCTACACCCAGAACATATCTCTGGGATATGTCAGTACGGTACTAATGCAGACCAGAAAAAAAAATGATGAGGCTTAAAAGTCATTAAATTGGAATAATACTTCATAATATAGCCTCTGGACTTTGTAAGTGACGCTTAGTGTTATTTATTATTTTGTAATCTTTCAGAGGAATTCGCCGAAGTTATGCGTAAGACGATACTCCACAAGAAACTCCCTTTCAACATGGAGAGCACATTCGTCCGTCTATACTTTGGCAAGGTAAAACACACTATAAAGAGTAAAGCTCTCTGTGATGGGCTCGTCCGGGGATATATTACCACCACGCCTATTTCTGTCGCCAAGCAGCGTTGCCGTGTTTCGGTTTGAAGTGTGTGGTTGGCGGTGATATTACAGGCACATGAGGCTAAGCATCTTTATGTCTCAATTTGATGGACGCAGGGCAGTGCATCATAGGGCACGTTCCTTTCGTTCGTGACTTACAATGCAATGCTTTGTTATAGGTGATAGTTACCACTTAACATCAGGTGGGCCATATTCTTATTCTATCAGCTAGTTGTATTAAAAAAAAAACTACTTTTGAGGCAATAGTAAGCGACAAACACGTTGTCACGTGGTATTTCAGAATGAAAAAACTTTGAAGCTGAAGAAACCACGAGACGAACCTGCGCAGAACCCCTTTCTCTATACCTCGTGTGTTCATAAGTTTTGAGACGAACTTATTTAATTAATTAAAAAGAATGTAATTCATGCAACCTTTTTTAAACTTTTAAAATTTTAAATTTCGAATGTTTTGAATCAGATAAAATATACATTTGAATATTTGTTTTGTTTCATTCTCCGTGAAAATGGCGCCAACAAAAGATTTGCGTGCGACTGTAATTTCACTGTTTCAAGCAGGAAAAAAACCAATGCAAGTTTTTAGTGAAATCCAAAGTTTGGGATGTAGTCGGAACTTTGTGTATTATACCATAAAGAGGTACAAGGAGACCGGCTCTTTAGAAGACCGTGGAAGATGTGGCCGCCCGCGGTCTGTGAGGACGCCCGCCAACATCAAAGTAATCAGAGAGCGAATTCGTCGCAACCCTTGCCGGACTGAAAAGAAATTAGCTCTGCAGACCAACATTTCGCGAATATCGGTGAACAGGATACTTAAATATGATCTTAAACTAAAGGCCTACAGTCGAAGGAAAGTGCATTATTTAAACGAGCGTCTTCGTAAATTGCGACTGGAACGATGTCGGAACCTATTGAAGAGACACGATCCAAAAAATATCCTGTTTACCGATGAAAAGATCTTCACGGTGGAAGAAAAGTTTAACCGGCAGAACAATAGGGTTTACGCCAGAAGTTCAAAGGACGTCCAGCCATCTGTACGCAATGTCCAGCGTAAATACTGTCCAAAATACTGGGTTTTCCAACAGGACTCTGCTCCCTCCCATAAAGCTAAGACTACCCAACGTTGGCTGGAGGCCAATTTGCCAGGCTTCATTCGGAGCGAAGATTGGCCCTCGTCAAGCCCTGACTTGAATCCTTTGGATTATTCTTTATGGACGGAATTGGAGCTGAGGGCATGCAGAAAGTCTCACCCAAACCTGGATTCTCTCAAGCGAGCCCTTATTAAAGAATCGAAACGGATTCCCATTGAAAAGATTCGTGCCGCCATAGATGAATGGTGCACGCGTTTGAAGGCCTGCATTGAATGCAAAGGCGGCCATTTTGAATGATTTATTTTTAAATACAGATCTAGATGTCAGTAGTTTTAATTTTAATATCCAATAAATGAATACTCAACTTAGCTCCAAAAATATTTTAGTTTTACTGTGTCTCAAGACTTATGAACACACGAGGTACATTTTCGTTCTGCGCAAGTGACGTGGTTTCACTTACATAAATCGCAGACTATTTTTTATGGCTTATGAACAGGGGGCGGAATATGTAGAGTTACGTACCAAATGACGTCAAATACGCTTTTTATGTAAAATCACATACGCTTGCGCAGGTGGTTTTACGTATTTCGGTACTTAAAAACTCTACCTATTCCCACCCCTGCTTATGAATGAGCTACGAAAATGCAGCAGGCAAATTATCCTCATTATCAAAATCAAATTATTTTATTATGCAAAATTTACATACTCAATGTACATTAAAGACACAATTATTTTCTTAAATGACAAAAAGTTATAACAAACGTTTCTTTTTTCAGGATAAGAAAAGGCTAGTCACATACCCTGAATTCAGCCAGTTCCTCCACGACTTCCACGAGGAGTACGGAGTGGAGGCCTTCAAGAAATGCGACCAGGATGGCACCGGGTTCATCAGCGCTGGTGACTTCAAGGATATCATGTTGACTGTTAAGAACCATCTGCTGACTAAGGAATTGAAGAGTAAGGTTATCAATGTGAGTATACTTTGCCTTACCTAAGAAGGCTGAACCCTTTTATGTATTAGTCAGCAAAGAAATGTATGGCCCACCGATGAAAATTGGTTAAGTAATGTGTCTCTAAAATCAAAACGGTCTTTATTCAGTACAATCACAAGGATCACTTTGAAACTTCTTATATACTAGGTGAATCTATCGCCAGTTCCTCGCGACCAAAGCCTAGAAGAACGGGCAAGAAACTTACGGCTTGGTTCCTACCGTTTTTATGTATGATCCTTTTTACAATTTTATTATGGGACTTTTACTTTTATGTATTTTTATAAATCGTAGCCTATGTGTTATTCTGATGTCTTTTTTTGTAAGTACATACTTATCCTACTAATATTATAAACGCGAAAGTTACACTTACAGTATGGATGGATGGATGGATGGATGGATTTTTGTTACTCGTTCACGTAAAAACTACTGAATGCATTTTAATTAAACTTTACAATAATATAGCTTATTCATCAGAATAACACATAGGCTACAATTTATAAAGATATTTCGTGATTTGTCCAAAATATAACTATAAGTGTTTAGTAAGTAGGAAAACATCTACCATCTGCGAGCTATTCTGGCGTGCGCTACCAAAACCGCTAGAGTTACACATATGTACTACTCGAAATACTAATCCTGCGCCGACGAAGTCGCGGGCACCAGCTAGTTTATTATGTATTTATTTCCAGGCATCAGGCTTCCCCCACGGCGACCGTAAGATCAGCTTCCCCTACTACATGGCGTTCAACAGTCTTCTCAACAACATGGAGCTGATAAAGCGAGTCTACTTGAACGCGACCAGCGGCCATCGCAGCCAGGAGGTCACCAAGGAGGAGTTCCTCCACTCGGCGCAGATGATGAGTCAGATCACTCCTCTGGAAGTGGATATTCTGTTTACGTTGTGTGATGCCATCAGCCATAGTAATGGGTAAGTTATTTTATAACTCATTGACAGTCTTCACAGCTCAGTTGGTAGTAGCTCTGCCTTCTGCGCCGTAAGCCGTGGGTTCGATCCTCACCGAGAACAAGTCCACCAATATTTATGTTTATTGGTGCACGACCGGTTTTGAACCCACAACCTTGGGATCGGAAGGCAGGGCCTCCACCACTAGACCTCCCGTGCTTAATGCCAGTACTCTCAAACGGTGAAGGAAAACATTGTGAGGAATATTTATTTGTGCACCAATATTTATTCATTTATTAGATATTTTTTTTAATTTCTTTAATTAATGTAATTGGTTATGTATGTACCGTGTAAATTAAAGTAAAACAAATAAATAAATAAAATCTTCTTGTCGTATCACTAGCTCTTTCGAAACAGCGTGGTGAAACGAAAGTCCGCCTCCAAGAGGCTCCTTCCGAGCACTTGACACATGTCTTATAACTTTTAACTTACTACGACATGTCGGTTTCCTCACTATGTTTTCTTTCACCGTTCTGTTCTGTTTAAGACAAGTTCTTAAAACGCCTAGAACATTCGGACAGCACTCACAGCTTAGTTGGTAGTAGTTCGGCCTTCTGCGCTGTAGGCAGTTGGTTCGATCCTGGAATCGAGTTTGAAAATAATGAAATTTAGGCCTTTTCTCATTGGTTATGTAGTTGTGAAACTACACTGATTTTTACCAATAACTTCGATAGAAAAACAAAATAATATAGATAATTTTTACTTTAACAAGTAGGTAATATAATAAATATATGATTTATTGTATGAACTAGATAAATCTTTGAATTATCATCGTTAATCTACTGTAAAATATACAAATCATGCAGTATGTTTTATCTGGGATCCAGATGATAAAGGCTACTACACACATGCCGGCGGCAATGCCGCCGGGTTAATGCCGAGCGGCTGTGCCGCCGCAATAAAAGACATACAAAGCATACAAAGCCGGCGGCTTTGTATGCCGCCGGCACTGTGTGTAGTAGCCTTAAGATGTTTAAGTCGTTTCAAGGTGATTCAACTGAATAAATACCTTTTGACTCTGTAATAAAAACTAATTTTCAAAACGCGATGCGACATACCCATCCCTTGGATAATATGCTGACATGTATTATCATAACGACTATCCATCGGCCTCAATCATCCATTTACGGACAATGAAACCTTGATCGATCTATTAAACTAGGGCTGTCACATCACACGTACCGAAAATAATTATTGATAAGAATGGTCGAGAACCGGGAAGACACGCTTCAGACGTCCAGTAACACGATAGATCGACGACATTGTCATCGTCGTACGCCGTAGATGGATTAGATCTAAGATAAATGGCAGAATAACAGCGCCTATCTACTAAAATAGTGATGAGGCATACGCTGAGTCGAGACCCTTTTGCTGCTGCAGCACACAAACACCTACATACCAACAAAGTACTGCAATATCTATCTGTTTAGCCAATTCCTTTCTTTTATTGTTTTGTGTGTCTATGTGTGTTTTTTTTGCAAATAAATGTCTGTCTATGTCTATAAAATATAAAGGTTTTTATGCAATTTAATCACAATGATCACTTTGAAACGTCTTAAAGTTAGGTAAATCTAGGTGCCAGTTCCACGCAACCAAGCCTAAAAGAACAGGCAACAAACTTACGGCTTGGTTCAAACCGTTCTTTTGTATGATTCTTGTTACAAAATAATATAATAATGAAGCTCCAGTGTGGTGCCAATCGAACTTAGTGAGGTAGTAGTCATCATCTTTAGCTAGAAAGGTCTACTGCTGGACATAGACCGCTTCTATTCATTTTCAGGAACACCGATTTATTTACCGACTATTAAGCTATATGACCTGCCCATTGCCACTTTAACTCGTTTCAAAGAGGTCCTTGTGATTAAAAAAAAAATTTACGTTTCTTAGTTAAAAAGAGAAAAATCTTCAATATCAGTCACAGATATCTTTGCAAAGTTTGCCAACCCTATACCTCGCCTGGTGATAGTTACTGTTATCTAATCGACAGATAAGTTATGCATGCATGATTTGCAAACCTTGCGCCACCATTATTCTTACGATAGCCAATTTTATCTGTCCATGACTTTACGATAGCCTTGTCGGTGACGATAACACTGATCATTGAATAAATAAATAAAATAATGATGAACATTCACACAGCATCTAGCCCCAAACTCAGCAAAGCTTGTACTGTGGAAACCAGATAGCTTATAATATATTATAACACCCATTTAACGAAAACGGAGGAATGGTGAACTGGGACTCCAAATATTGCCTGTGGTTTCGATCAATCTATTCCATAATAAACTTCCAGAAGATGCCACTGGGCTTCCTATTAGAAATATTAAAGTGTACATTAAGAATAATCTAATAAGGAAAGCTTACTATACTTTAGATAGCTATATCAATGTTAAAAGTGCGTGGCCCGATGTCCCGGTCGCTCTGCCCATCGGCAGCTAATGTCATGTCAATCTGCAATGTCTGTACCATTCTGGTTTTTCTCTCTCTGCTATAATAAGTTGTATACTTAGTTTGAAGTGTAGCGTGTGCTTTCTTATGAATTTGATTGCATTTACCTTTTTCTGTTATGCCTACGCTTCACTAAATTCGATTGGCACAACACTGGAGCTTCAATATTAAATTACATTTTAACAAGGATCATACAAAAGAACGGTAGGAACCAAGCCGTAAGTTTGGTGCCTGTTTTTCTAGGCTTTGGTCGCGTGGAACTGGCACCTAGAGTCATCTAGAAAGAAAGAAAGAAATAAGAAAGGAAATACATTTATTTCACATACATAAAGATACACAAAGCGGACAGTGGACAGGTAAAGGTAAAACTAATAGGTAGGTAGGTAAGTATGTACCAAATAAAAAAAAGAAAAAATATTACAATAAAAAAAATAAAGTAAAAATAAAAACACATAAAACAAAGCTGGAAGGTAGGTACGGAAATTCATACTAGCTAGTCCCGTCCCATGCAGAGTGGTATGCCAAAAAAAGTCCAGACTCAGCTTTTCTCTAGCTTTAAGACGTTTCAAAGTGAATAAATATCTTTTGAATTTAACATAGGTTGTAGGTTCGATCCCCGCCGGCAAACATTTGTGTGATTAACATAGATGTTTGTTCTCTATCTGGGTGTCATAAATATTTATTTATAAAAAGACAAGTTAATACGTACCTATACTCGTACGTAGAATGCTAACCAGCTTTTTTTATGCTACTTGCTTGAAGAAGCACCGCATAATTATCGCCAATAACAAAGCATTGCCTCGTCACGCACGATATGAAAGTTTCCTACGACGGACTGCCCTGCGTCCATCAACTTGAGACATACAGATGTTGACCCTAACGTGCCTGTAATTTAAAACTAATAAAATTCATCCTTTTTCAGACGCATTGTCTACAATGATCTCAATTCGATAACCCCCGAACAGTACTTCAAGCAAGTAACTCGAAGAGTCGCCGAAATCAAAGCAGTATCCGTAAGTATCTCGTATCTCCCTCACGCACAGAATTACACCTCTCTTTCTAACCTCTCGTACATTTACAGGAGCCGTCCCGAGATACCCTTAAAATGTATGTGTAGGTAATTTAGGTGTCTTTACACGGTGAGCTATAATATATGATACTATAATATATGATACTATAATATGTCCCAGCTATTTATTTTACGCCGCAGATTACAGATACGCTTCTAATTCAGCCGTCATAACGCGAAAGTTAAATGGGATTAGGAATCAAAATTAGTTTTTTTAGGCTTTAGCAGTACTCGATTTTTTCAAAGCTTAATAGAGATATCGAGATGTATGATTTTTTGAAGTAATTTCCTAAATTTTGCTAAAATTACTACTAAAGTTTTGATGTCCATTCCCATTTTGGTTTTGTTGTAAGAGAGCGATGTATGTCGACAAACGAGTCAAACCGATCGCTACTTACCTGCTTGAATCTAGTTTAATAAAATGGATCTGTCTAGTGAAACTGACAGTTTGACTTTGTTTTTCGATCACCCCATAGTATGTATGCGCTGTCGTAAAAGTAAACTCATTCTTAAACCCGTTATAGGTTAAGTCGGTAAGTTGTAACAATTGAAAAACTATCCCTCGATTAAATCTGTAGTCTGTGGGCTTAAATCTGATACCTAAAATCGCAAAGTATATTATAGCGTGCCGTGTGAAGTAGACTTTAGACTGTATGTGTACGTAATAGGAGTTATTTTTGGAAACATCACTAACTTATGGTCTATGTTTTTCTGTTTCTTTCAATGCGCAAAAGGATGAGGTAAATATATTAAGAGAGCCTTATCGATTGTTAGAGTTTTTGGGGCAGTTGTTGGTAAGTAGAGGTCGTAGTTTAATGATGTTTCTATGTCTGTTTTTCTTCACTTTCAAACATAGTCATGTTTTGGTCCTTCATCTCATAGTTATCGAGCAATCGAGGTATTTTTTTACTTTATTTATTTAACAAAATCAATAATTACAGTATTCATTTTACAACATCGTGAAATCTAGTAAGGTTTGTGTCGATAATAGCTCTGATTCGAGCTGTTACACTTTTTAAACACAGAAATTATATTAGGACTTTACTACTTTACTTTACTTTACTCGATTACATATAAAGTAAAGTCCCTGTCTCGATTAGAAACAGTATTTTTACAACTAGCTGATGTAACAAGCAGATGGCCTACCTGATACTAAGTAGTAACCATCACCAGCATTGCCTCGTAAGTCACGCATGTAATTTCTAATTACACATCTGTGTGTGTGTCAAATAAAAAATCTTTTATTGAATCTAATGTCGTAGGATTAAAGTTCAAAACCACACGCGCTTTACCGTGATACTTACAACTACAGACATGGTCGAAAATGTGAGAAAAGAACAGGTTTTTGTAACATCGACAACTTTCTAACTTGATTTGGTAACGTGTGATAGAAATGTTGACATATTACTGTTATTTTAAAGGATCAAAACATAGCTACATCTTTTTAATAGCTACTTCATCGTACATTTGTTTCCATAACCAACACAACTCAAAAATACACTTTTAATTGCTAAGAAACAAGCTATTACAATCATCAACATGGCTGAACGTACTCTTTAAACGACTCATAATTACTAAGGTGCTATTATGCGATGCGAACTTGTCAAAACGGGAAAATCATGGCAAATTAAATGCTCCTATTTTTTAAAACAACAGGCCGTCCTAAACTTTTCTGAAAAGCCGTGTTTACAGGAGTCCCAACATTGACAACTTATAATAGAAGGTGCGATGCTCACGAAAACTTCACACCCTATCTTTATCTTTAGGTCGTGCTTGGTAAGCTAATGGTGCTATTTTGAAAAGTACATCAAGTTACAAAGCCATTTTTCTCAACGGGGTTTCAGTAGAGTAGCTACATTTGACCCTCAATTCCAATCTCTTTTATTAGAATTGTGTCAGAAATCCTATAAGTTTACTGTCAAAATTCAAAGCATGGGATTGTAATAGACTGCCGGAGAGAAACCACTCATTACATTATATTCACAGCTGTTTTTGATACTACCTCACAAACACTACCATACTCATTACAGCGCAGTGAATATAATTCACCAACTTTGATACTTTAAGCTATTTAGTGCACTGAAAACTTGCATCGATACAGTCAATCGAAAAAATTTAATCCAGAATCGTAGGATGCTGTAACTTTTGATTACCGTGCCTTTTTTGAAATTGAACTTTATTGTACGACTATAAAGCTGAATATTGGCGTTGCCAGCCCTGTCATGGACCGGGCTGTTTACGATTTAAGAAGCCGAATACTGCCGTGAAAATTAAACTCATTTTATGCTCAAAATGAGCTGACAAATTTAATTGATGCAGCGAGTAACTATGTACCTTTAAGCTTGAGCGTTGTCAAAGAATACACGCTTAAGAGAACTTCATTGAGATACTAAACACACTTTATATTGACAATATAATTTGTGGATTGGTCTTTAAAATAAGTCTTAGTGAAGACGAGTGCTGTACCTACTCAAGATCTTTTGAATAGGGGGTCACAGGCAAGTTCAAATATTACACTGTGTAAAAACCAATGTCTTATTAAAAAATGCAATTTAAAGATGGTCACAGATTTGTAACCTGCTTAATTCAACCAATGGAATCTTAATCTTAATCAAATGGAATATTATCATCTCTTATAAAGATGCTAATACCAAACCTGGTATTATCATCTCTTTTAAAGATGAGAGATGATAATACCAAGTTTGGTATTATTTGGAGATAGGAGACTTTTAAAGACTCCTATATCCAAAGTCTCCTATTTTGTAATAAAGAGAAAATACTTTTAAGCACTCTTATCTTTTTATAGGTCAAGACAAAGAAGAAAAGACTGTATCGATGCAACGCCCTCTAGGTCACAAGAGTTGGGTTAATACGTATTTGCTTTGTTCCAGAGTCCGGAGGAGAGAGGTGTGCTTATCCAGATTCTAGAGAGCACCTACAGATTTACCCTCGGTTCCTTCGCTGGTGGTAAGTAATAACATCTCCCGCCAATGTGGGTGTCGATTCCGTTGATGCATTAATTAGATAGCGCTAAAGTTATAGGAAGGCGGTGAAGAAAAACATCGTGAGGAAACCAGTTAGTATTCTAACAGCGGCGATGGGCTTGCAACCTATCACGTATGAAATACCAACTACTGCAAAATGTGGGGAAGTATGTGC
This sequence comes from Chloroclysta siterata, assembly GCA_932294275.1. Classification (NCBI taxonomy): domain Eukaryota; kingdom Metazoa; phylum Arthropoda; class Insecta; order Lepidoptera; family Geometridae; genus Chloroclysta; species Chloroclysta siterata. The sequence continues at coordinate 11,103,737 of OW028595.1, forward strand.
CAAATGTAATGTTTGGACGTACCTCTGATCACCCCCCTTAGACATCCTCAAAAGAATCTGGAGTTAGTATTCGGTACTAAGAGATCTGAGGGGATATCTACCGTGCCTGGGGATCAAAGTCGTGAAGCTGTTCAGTTTAAAGTTATAGCTAAAGCTAATATTGTTTCAGTTTATAAGAGACAGTCACAATTTTTTGTGCTGTCAAATTAATTTCAACTTAATTACAATCTCTTGACCTGAGCCATTTCATGCAGATTGGATCATCGATTCGAAAGTTATGTTCGGACAAACAAACATACAAACATATAATGCCAAATCGCCCAAGTAGTCTAAGTTCGATTCGCTCATGCGAGGCAATTGATGGACCTTACCACTTAACAACAGGTCTATCTGCTTGTTCCATCAGCAAGTGGTATTCAAAAAACACAAGATAAAGCAAAATCAATAACTTCTAGACTCTAAAATATAAATTGCCAAACCCATATTACAAGCTTTGGCTTAGTTTGGGGCTACATAGTGCTGTGTACAAAGTCCACCAATATTTAATATTTATTTTCCCCAGCTATTGGAGCCTCAGCAGTATACCCCATCGACTTGGTGAAGACCAGAATGCAGAACCAACGCACGGGTTCCTTCATCGGTGAAGTCGCGTACCGGAACTCGTGGGATTGCTTCCGGAAGGTCATCCGGCACGAAGGTCTGCTCGGTCTGTACCGAGGCTTGGTGCCGCAGCTCATCGGCGTCGCTCCAGAGAAGGCTATCAAACTTACGGTAAGCTTTTTTATTTATTTTAAGGAAACCAAGAGCACAAATAACAGAAAAGAGATAACAATAAGTTTCATATATGGCCAATAATTAGTTTTCAATAGTTTTTTTATACAACTAGCTGATGGAACAAGCAGATGACCCACCTAATGTTAAGTGGTAACCATCATCTATAAAAAAACGTCAATCGCGAAGGGAACGTGCCCTACGATGCACTGCACTGCGTCCATCAACTTAAGGCATACAGATATTAAGCCTCATGTGCCTGTAATTTCACCACACTCTTCGAACCGAAACACAGCTGCTTGACGGCAGAAAAAGACATGGTGGTAGTACTTCCCGGGGCGAACCCTTCATAAAGAGCTCTACTACTCTTAATAATACTACTCTTTTAAGAGAGACAACCCTCACAGCCCAGTTGGTAGTAGCTCTGTCTTCTGCGCTGTAGGCTGTGGGTTCGATCCCAGCTGACAAAAATAAAGAAGTATTATATCAGCTGTCTTATTCTTATAGTACAAGCTTCGCTAAGTTAGGGGCTGGATAGCGCTATGAGGAATGTCCATCAATGTTATGATTAATAAGTGTCTGAATCAAATTAAAACTGCAAATATTTCTTCAGAATTTTAATCGTGACTATGATCTTACAGATGAACGATTTGGTGCGTGACAAATTCATGGACAAGAATGGCAACATTCACCTTGGAGCAGAAATCCTTGCTGGCGCTTGCGTAAGTATATCTCTTTCACAACCTTCATTTTACTAGACTCCTTTCCATCCAATAGTTGTCTGGATTGGACGTTTTCAACGATAAGCTCTCAAGTCACGCACGTTATGAACGTGTCCTATGATGTACTGCCCTGCGTCCATCAACTTGAGGAACGTGAGGCCTCATGATAAGCCTCATGACGTAATTTCCACAACCTTTAAACGGAAAGAACTCTAAGTGATGCTTGGCGGCAGAAATAGTGATGGTAGTAAATTAATAAAAATATACTTCCCCGGACGAGCCACACACATAGAGCTCTACTACTCTTGTAAAACTTGTGTGGTAAGTATTTCTAACATGTCGAGTTTAGGTAAAGGTTATTTCAAATGTAGTTATTGATTGAGTGAGCGAAGTGAATCGATGATCCGATCTGCTTGAAATAAAAAAAGGAATAAAAATAAAAATTGGCAGAACTGAAAATAATAAAAAAGACTGTTTTACCTACTGACAACCGCTGGGGAATAAAGGTTCTCGAATGGCGAACACGAGCAGGAAAACGAAGCGTGGGACGCCTTCCTTATAAATTTGATTATGTTTACCTTTTTCTGTATGCCTACGCCTCACTAAACTTCAATAATATATTATATTATTACATTGTAAAAGGATCATACAAAAGAACGGTAGGAACCAAGCCGTAAGTTTGTTGCCTGTTCTTCTAGGCTTTGGTCGCGTGGAACTGGCACCTAGAGTCACCTAGCTTTAAGACGTTTCAAAGTGATCCTTGTGATTTTATTGCATAAATACCTTTTGACTTTGACTTTGACTTCCTACCCGATGGACTGACGACATTGTCAGGATCGCGGGAAGTCGGTGGATGGAGAGGGCTCAGAATCGTTCTTCCTGGAAATGCGTAGGGCAGGCCTATGTCCAGGGAGTACTTCTTCAGACAGAAGATGATCTACTTAAGAAATAAAAAAAAAGTTATACAAATGTTGTAGTTTACTTACTATCCATTTCTCATTCCAGGCGGGAGGTTCACAAGTGGTATTCACAAATCCTCTAGAAATAGTGAAGATCCGCCTGCAAGTAGCGGGTGAAATCGCGGGCGGGGGCAAGGTTAGCGCGCTCTCCGTCGTCAAAGAGCTAGGCCTCTTTGGCCTCTACAAGGGCGCCAAGGCCTGTCTGCTACGTGATGTGCCATTCAGTGCTATATACTTCCCCGCTTATGCACATGTTAAGGTATGCTATCTTGGGTACTTTTTTTAAACTACTTGCTGATGCAACAAGCAGATGATCCACTTGATGTTAAGTGGTAAATCACCTATAACAGAGCATTACCTCGCAAGTCACGCACGATAGGAACGTGCCCTACGATGTACTGACCTGCGTCCATCAGCTTGAGGTATACAGATGTTAAGCCTTATGTGCCTGTAATTTCACCGGCAACCACACTTTTGAAATCGAAACACAGCAACGGTGCTTGGCGGTAGAAAAATGTATCTTACTACCTGTCAACGATAAAAAAGACTGAAAAGGTGAGGAGTAATAGGATAGCGTGGTATGGGCATGTTATGCGAAGGGAAGAATGTCATGTAACGAGAAGAATGCTAGGGATGAATGTGGAGGAGTAGAGGTAGGTCAAAGAAACGATGGATGGACTGAGGGAAAGATGACATGAGTAAGAAAAGAGTAACGGCTGATAGAGGAGAGTGGAGGGAAAAAACCTTTTGTGCCGACCCCACATGAAGTGGGATAAGGGCAGGAAAATGATGATGATAAATTACTTTTTAGAAATAAAGTTTTGAACGCGAAAAAAATTGATGTCCATGCATTTTCGCCAAGTTTCAAGAATTGAACTTTTCTACAAAATATAAATAATGAATAAAATGTTTTTTTTTTTACTATTAAAGATACAAAAAAAAAAGTATTAACCCTCATTTTATTTCAGGCGAAATTCGCAGACGAGAATGGTTACAACCACCCGCTGACTCTCCTAGCGGCCGGTGCCATCGCCGGTATACCGGCCGCTTCCCTCGTCACGCCCGCTGACGTCATCAAAACCAGACTACAGGTACTTCTTATCGTGTCGATGCTTAATTTATACTAGCTAAATAAGTGGCCGAAGGAAGAAGGAAGTGAGGTAGAACATCCAGAAGATGGGTTGATGACAATATAGACACAGCAGGAGGCACATGGTCCAGATTATCAAAAGACCGAGAACAATTGAAGGAGGCCTTTGTCCAAGAGACACACAGGCACATATTAGATTAAGCGATAGTTATACGCGTACATTTTGACATATTTAACGGCCATTTAATCTAACAGAGCATGGTGAAATCAGCTCTAAGCGGTACATTTTTTATACATTATCTATTTACTAAACTGGTTTGTAACTTTTTCTTATTTCTTCTTATTTCGGCATTAGAAGTATCTATCTACGTGCTAATTCATTTTCACTTTCAGGTGGTAGCGCGAACGGGCCAGACATCATACAACGGCGTCATAGACGCAACTAGGAAAATATACGCCGAAGAGGGATTCAGAGCATTCTGGAAGGGTGCTGTTGGTAAGTTTCGATATCCACATGTATTATTCTATTCCCGACCAACAACATCGACACAAAGTCATGCATCTAAAAACTAAAGAAATCTAAATATTCTAGATAAGTTCTAGATAGTTTTTATTCAAACACTGTCTTTTAAGAGTAGTAGAGCTCTTTGTGAAGGGCTCGTCCGGGGAAGTACTACCACCACGCCTTTTTCTGCCGACAAGCAGCGTTGCTGTGTTTCGGTTTGAAGAGTCTGGTTGCCGGTGTAATTACAGGCACATGAGGCTTAAAATCTGGATGCCTCAAGTTGATGGACGCAGGGCAGTGCATCGTAGGGCACGTTCCTGTCGTGCACAAGTCACGCATTAGGTTATAGGTGATGGTTACCACTTAACATCAAAAAATACAGCCATGCAGTAATAGATACTACTTTATGCAGTCCGAAGACAAAGAGTCAAAGGTTTAGTGGTGACCCCGCCGGGTTCAAAATTGAGCGTGCACCAATGAGTTTTCCTGTTCTAAAATTTATGTGCACAATGCCAGTACTCTCTCACGTGAGGAAACCGGCATGTCGTAGAATCTAAAAGTTATAAAACATGTGACAAGTGCTCGAAAGGAAGGCTCCTTTGAGGCGGACTTAAAATCCTTGCCTTTTATGTCCTTGCCTATTAAGTTTTTTTAATTTATTTGTTTTGAAGATATTAATTTATATAATATAGGCTCCCGTGTTCGTGTTACAATGGTTTCGAAAACTACCCTCTGTGCTGGTTAAAAACTGTGTTACGGCAGGGTAACGTTTCTCACCACAAATTTTCAAATGATGATTTGTTTGTTCTCCAGCGCGTGTCTTCCGGTCATCGCCACAGTTCGGAGTGACGCTGGTCACGTATGAAATTCTACAGCGTCTTTTCTTCGTCGACTTTGGAGGATCGTGAGTAACATATATCATCTTTTTAGCGACTTTTTCACAATCTCTTTGTAACGCTTTCCGCCAGATATAAATTTTTACATCTTGACCTTAACGAACTTTAATATCATTTTGATTGACGGATAGAGTTACCAGAGGTGCTGAAACAGCCTTATACTGTCTGAAAACAAAGCGCAGGACGCGACGCGATGTAGCGGTGTTGTATTTACGATTTTGCAAAGATTGTCGGAAGCCTGTAGATAAATGATATTTATTGTCTATGAAACTAGGTACAGAGTTCTGTATTTACTTACTCTAAGTATGGAAAGAGAAGGCTCATACCCCGTTTACACTCAGCTCATGTACGTGGAAATGTGCAGAGACTTGGGCAATGCGAGAATGTAAACAGGCCACTTCCATGTCCACTCGCATTGCCCGTGTTGCGTGAACACATTGCCGGCGACGCTGCCGCAGACATGGAAGGCAACATTTACGTCCACGCAAATGGCAGCGCGAATGTCTAAATGTAAACGGAGTATCAAAATCAGGGAAGTGAAAAAACTCTATATAGTAACTATGTTTGTAACCACCAAAATCTAAATTGAGAATATTTATTTCCAGTCGTCCCGCCGGGTCGGAGCTGCACGTAGCGACAGGTATGGAGGAGACGATGAAGAAGCCGCATCACATCGGCGGCTACCAGGTGGCGCTGCCCGTGCTCACTGGCTTGGAGACCAAGTTCGGAATCTCGCTACCGAGGTTCTCCTTCGCCAAACCTCCCCAGTAGACCAATACAGTTCGATCGTGGCCTGATTGCATGGTGAAAGAATTCAATGCGCCTAAAGTTCACAGGGGCCTCAAGCTTGGAATCGTTTCAAAATAACAGAGATGCTGTCATGGTACAGACGACCGCGTTGACCTGTGTTTTCTGCGGATATGTGATGTCATCTCTCATTTCAAAAACCTTTACGAGCCCTGGGGTTTACTGAAACTGAAACGCGTTTGCCATAAAATTCGAGAAAGCCTGTTTTATTCAGTTACTGAGTATGCTTAGTTTTTAGTAGAAAATCTAACCTAGCAACTGGAATCTGCATCCTGGTCACGCACGCATGTGAAGAGCTTGAGCGAAATAGGATGCGACAAGCCACTGATCCACAAAACGTGACAACTGTACAGTAAGCTAAACCACTTCATTGGAACTAAAAGTAAAATTTTTATCAAAACTTTGAGGAATATTAAAGTAAAGTGTAAAATAGAGCCCGATGTTGTTGACAAAACATTGAAACGGCTCGTAAAAGGGCTAGCTAGTCTTAGCGTTTTGGAACCATTTCTGCGAACCAGTCGTACGTTGCTCCTTCATAATTTACGAAATGACTATACTCGATAATATAAAAGCGAGTTCAAACAAAATTAAATATAAAGTGAAACATTATAAATATGCTTTCGACAGGATTCATATCTACATTTTCTTAGTCACAACTTCTTCCCTTACAAAACTTGTAAAAATCTTAACGATTTTTTGTGGTGCCAATCGAACTTAGTAAGGCGTAGGCAAAAGGAATAAGAAAGAAAATCCTGATAATATACAAAACACGTCAACCCTATAGGAACCGACTCCCTGATTACGGAATTAAATTGTAAAATAACTGGTAAACGCCTCTTTTTGTACTAAAAAAGGTGGCAGGTTCTAGTTTAACTTTTAGTGTCATTGGAACATTTTGTATGGAAAAGTACATAAATGCTGCATATTTGAGCTTGTATTTGATATGCGACTTGCTCAGATTGAGATGTTCCAAGCCAAAAAAGTTAAAAGTTGCATTTCATACTTTGCGGTAGTTATCAAATAGGTGATATGGCTCTGAAAAAAGTTTTTTTAATTTATTTTTTTAAGATATTCAATATTTATGGGCTCCCGAGTTTGATGTTGCAATAGCAATACCTTTTGTCCATTTTCCCATTAATGTAATGGATTTTTTAAATTATTTAGTGCTGATTCTAATTTTGTAAGCTAACTGCAGAGTTTAACAATTTGGTAATTTAATTTTTTGCATGCATTTTGCTAGAAAACTAAAATTTAAGCTATCGGAGTGCTATACCAGATCCTATAGGCCTATGGCTTCACCAGCATTTGAGACCTTCCAGGAAGGTACATTGTTTTTATTAGTTTGTAAGCGAAATCAATGTCGAACATTTTTATTGTTATTTTTTATAATTGTTATATTTTTGGAAATTATACAGTGAATCTATTTCGGACTCACTTATTCCTATTGTTTTCTGAAGTGATTTGCTATGTAAGTTTTAGGCGATTTTTTGAAAATTAGTTTAAAAACATTTATGAATATAAAATATTATTCAATGATAATAATAACGGATAATTTATGTAACAACATAATTTGTTTTTTATACTCGTTATAATGTCGTGGAAAAAGTTAATTTAAAGATTCAAACAATATAAATTCTACCTAATTGCTACTTTTTAGTGTGTCATAAAAGATTATTTGAAAATTCGTTATAACATCAGTATGTACTTTGGAGATTATTTGTTAAACTAATACCTAATACTTTCGAGTAGCTTGGCACGTCCAAGATATAAAATATTAATAATAATAAGTAGGTAATAAAGGTATGTATTTTGTATACGCCGCAAGTAAAAGGTGAAACAGTATTTATTTAGCACCAAATCAAAATATTGTACAAACTTTTGGTAAACATACCTACGAACTTACGAAACTTTCAAATATCTTCACTATTTTAATACTATAACTTTACGCAATATTTTCTAAAAGCAATTTGTACTTTGCAATATTATTTTGCTCACCTTTACTGTAGTCTAAAGTTTTGTATAAAATGCTTGAACCAGCAAGGAATTACTTTAATTGTAATTTTGAAACTGCTTGTACTCAGCTAATTAGACACCTAAGTGCCATTCGAATAGTAATGCAGGTCCTTAACGAGCGGAACGTACACGCGGATACAGATCAAGCTACACAGGCGAAAGGAAAATGGCTCTTCTACAAGGACATAAAAGCGAGCAGTGTAGCCTGATGCGTGTCCGTGTGTACAAACTTAAAAATAAAATGAATGTCAGTTTTGTATTCTAATTATTGCGTTTATTATTATAATCAGGTTGTTTAAGCTCGGATGGCACAGATGCACAATTTTATTCTGAACTTAACATATTGTTAATATAAGTCGTGTTGTCAAACAACATTGTAAAAAGTGAATCATAGTGTAAAACGAGTGATAGATAACCGATGTGACTATATTTATTGATATTGTACATTTTTGAGTTAAAATAAATCGAATAAACATTGAAATTCTTATTATTTGTTGCTCAGCTTGAAATCCTACTAGGAATATAGTAGTACAACTATGGTACAGTCAACGAGAGAGGATAGGTAAGCATCGATTGCCTGTTGGGCTGGCCATTATAACCGGTAAGCGGTTTTTTGTTTCGGCCCTAACTCACTTGAAATCACAGAAACCAAGCATTGAATGACTAAAAATATTTTATGTTTTTATCAGATTACTAACCTATGAGCTACCATTTTTTTGGGAAACAAACAGCGATACCTATATAAGAATGTTTAAAAAAATATAGATTCACATAGTAAGGCCAATTACCAATACAAATTCAAAGGATATAATCTTAAAATAGTACAGTAGTAAACGCGGATCATTGCGGAGGTACATTATTAATTATAGACGTTGAATACATAATGATAAAGATGCTTAGCTCTAAGCAAGTTTGTTGCAACAAGCTACTCAAAAAAATAGGTAGTTATGTGATTTTGTAAGACCTAAAGGGCCCACTTTTACAACATTAAATAAAATTACCATATTGGTGAGGTAAATGTATATTCATGATCGGAAAAACAATTTACAGGGCAATTAAGAGCGGAAAGAATGATAATATAATTGAGCCCCGAGTGCCAGCGAGGGGTTATTATAATATTCATTCCTCTCGCGAGGGATTCAACTCCGAGGAAAACAGTATTATAACAATACTACGAGGGCAAGTGCACTGAAAAAACTTTAGCGTAGATTTTTTCTGAAGGGGGCATTAACAACTATGAAAATAATGCAGAAGAGCAACTCTAAAGCTATTTTAAACATTTCGGAAACGTCAAATTTGGCTCTTGTTATGTTTGCACAAAAATAAACGGAAACTGACGTTTCCGAAAGTTTTAAAATACCCCTGATTGTTCTGCTGATTTTTTTTTTATACCACCAATTAAGCAAACAAGCGTACGGCCCACCTGATGGGAAGCGGTTACCATAGCCTATGGACGTTTACAGCACCAGAGGTGTCACACGCGCGTTGCTGACCCTTTAAATGTTTTAGAACGCCTTCTTGATTTAAGGAGTTCTTCAAGTGGGAGCTCAATGAATTTTATTTCTTTTATAACAAAATATATTATCATTTCACAAACAGCAGCAACCAGAAACGAGATGAGATGGTTACCAATTTAACCAATATGCCTTATACCAATTTGCTTGCATCAAAATTACATATGTTGATGCAAGCAAAGTAACGCTGTTCAACGAATTTTTTTGGAGATAAATTACAAAACTACTGTAGAATTGACATGAAAACTATAAACTAAATTGAGAAATAATTACTTTGATCACGTCCTTGCAAGGTATTTTTCAACAGATTATAGATCATATAATTTTTAATAGGAAGAACTATTTCTAACATATTATCATTAATAAATGAGGACGCTCTTTATATAGACTATCACCAATCTTATAAGTAATCTCAACGATCTAGTTATCTTAGCTATAGAGTATTGCATGCACCATTTTTACCATTCTGTATGTTCCTATTAGTGTTATTTTAATAATAATCTGTTACTTTATCGAAATAAAAAATATTTTATTTCTTTTATAAATCTATGTGCGCAGTATTTAAATCCGAAAGCTACTTTGGTAATTCGACGATATTTAAACTATGTCAGTAAATAATAAAACTATTTTCTAAAACAAAATTATACGTATAAGTAAACATAACATGAGTATATTTAGTTATAATAATAATTGAAGCTATTAGAGACTTTTTCTCAAATATATTAATAAACTTATTTATGATGGAGAAAAAAGATCGAAGGTTCTAGAAAATTAACTAAAAAAAGGCTTCAAAAATTTATCTAGCAGTAATTTTTTATGTTGTGTCCACAGATAAAGTTATTTTGCAATAATAATACGAATAGAAAGGTGAGCGACAAACTAGACGAAGATTTCTGGAGTTTTAAAGTTCAAAAATGTCACCAGCTATTGGTCAAAATTTTGAACTTTATTTGAAGATCTATCTTGAATCATAACTACCTACTCTAAGCCGAAGTTGCCATTCCTTAAAATAGGCTTAGATTAACAGAAATTTAGTTGCCTAGTGCACAACATGTGTGTTTAAATGTGCAAGATAGCGATATGATCAACATAAAATATAATGCCCATTTAAACAACTCAAAAATTACACAAAACCAACAATACTCATACTAAAGAATTTCAATAGACTTTCGGAATTTCAAATATTTTGAAAATTCCGTCACACTATCAACAAAGTGAACATTGAGCAACTTTTTCATAAACATGCAATTGTTAATGTCTGTACTTGGCCCCCGTGCCAATCCACATGGCTTCTTTCTATTGTCGAGGCTTGTCGAGGCTTAGCGTTGTATCGTGCAAGATAATTGTGGGCACAACCTTATTCAAAAGCTAATGCTAGACCTCCCCAAAGTTCGTATGGGAAGTTTCCTTTGCGTGTTTCTGGGCCTCCACTTGCCCCGTGAGGAACTTATCACAAATCATGCATTTGAGTGTAAACTTGTTGAGGTCAGTGAACTGTCTCGATGACTTCGCTTCATGAGCTAGCTGTTCTGCTTCTCTGTAGATGTCCATGTCTTCTGCGGGAAAGATTGTTTGCATGCCACCCTGGAATTTAAAATAATACATTAGGCCTAAAAAATTCGTAGAGTAATAATTGGGCTATTTGCAAGAAATTGTGGCAATAGAGCCATGACAAGAAATAATCTCAAAGCTGTGAAGTTAAACATTGCAAAGAAACCAGTCTGTATTCTAGAACATAGCTAAGATATTCTCAAAGCTTGGAAGGAACATTGTGTTTAGTTAGTATTCTAGTAAAAGATAAATAGGCACATGAAATCTGATTATTTCCTGCACATTTTGAGACTAGTATTGTGCAACTTAACCTCTCACATGCCGGAATGTAGATCCACACGGGATACAATACATTTACTATTGTGTCTGGAATCTTGGCATATGTGACGTAAATTAGTTTGTGGTCGACTATGATTACCATCACATTTTAAGTAATAAATAGTTTTCTATTATTTACCTAGATGAAATTAGGTAGTTGATTTACCATATAAAATATATTTTTTCAGCTAGGTAGTTACATAGGCTACTTACATCTGCTTGTTCTAAGTACAATGGATCATAATGGACACCATCAAAAAGAAGGAAGACTCTCTGACCATAGTTTTTATCTTCTCCAAATCTGTTTATAATTGCATTCAATGTATCTACAACTGCCATTTCTACTCCATAGAATCGAGATAATATAGCTACCTGAAACAAAGTTATTTTTTACATTCTTTCACTTATATTCAAATTCCACTTTCTGTTATTCTACTTATTGCGGAAACTTAAATTGTATGAAAATTACATTCGATTGCATGAGAATCTGTGTTTTCCTCAACAAGAAAGTGGATAATAATATGTTGACCCCTTGGTCATTTAAGCGCAGTTTTTTAAAATGTTATTGTCAATATCACTTATGAAAAGAGATGTCAACAGTCCATTGGGAATTTTAGATAGTGCTATATATGCTTTCCTCACACACTTTACGGTTACCTATTCACTAACATCCCACAACCTTTTTAGTATTGTCAGTCCATAGGGAGGCATCCAACTCTTATTCTGCCAGTTCAAGGTTGCCAGAACTTCTGGTCCCATGCCAGCTCTGTAAGCTTGCCTTCCCATCGCCACTTACAATCCGTTGGATGAATGAGCCCAAATTCTTTACCTCTATAGCACCACCCCAGGAACTGGGCTGCATAATCCAGGCACAATATTCAGCATTGGGTTTCCCAAGAAACGCCTCTGTATAAGTATCTAAATCATTACCCACTTCCATTGCAATAATCTGTCTCATTAACGAGTGGACTGTTGTGTCTACACTACCATTTAGTGTAAATCCTGAAATTAAATTAAACACATTTCTTTTTTATTTTAGTTTTAACTGAGTACCCGAGTGCTCAAAAGGAGCTTCTATGAGGCACACTTAAAATCCTTTCACCACTGCTTCAAAAGAAAGTAGTGACCTGACAAGAAGGAATATAAAAAACTTTGTTATTGTAATTTAACTTTGAGAATTAACTTTTCTAGAATAAACAAGAATGTGCTGCAACCATAAATAATTCGTGAAGTAGGTGCTTACAATAATAATGATGAAGGCCATTGTTTGCATTGTTTAATATGTAGGTATGCAAGTTATGGATGAATAGTTTTAACTTACCTATACTAGTGAAAAGACATGAATTATCAGAAGGAACAACTTTTTTCATTAGAATACCAGGTCTTCCAGGTGCCTCATGAGAGGTCCCATTCTCCAAGAGCCTGGAGGGCTCCTTAATCGTAGGAATAGCTGTCTCTCTAGCCTTATGAACAGGTGAAGGCCCAGTCTTCTCTTCCACAATCAAAGTCTCACCAGTTTTTAACCCTACTTCAGTCAACGTCTTGTTATCGTCACTTATATCGATAGGCTTGGGTGGGTATCCACATAAAACACACACTTTCTCCACGCTCACGTCCGAAATGCTGGATAGAAACAGTTTTAATTCACCAACTGAACTCTCAGAGGTCAAATCCTTCAGCACTTGCTGTCCATTCTTACTTTTGACTTTGAACGCCAACGCAGCCATATTCTATTTTCAATTTTGCTAGGACTACGCGTTACGTGGTGAAATATTTGAATTGAGCTAACGACGTGAAAAATTAGCTTGAACAAAAACTCAGAAATTAAAGTTTTTCTGAAACGCTTGAGTAGAAGATTAGAGAGAATGACAAAACAACAATGATTGAATGGTGAATGAAATTAATGAATGAATGAGCTGATGTGAATGAATGAATAATTATTCGTTTGTTGCCAACTCCACGTCAATTTTTGGCCGCCAAAAGTTGTTTTTTGATCTCTATTATACCCGTAACACAATACAATCTTGAGCAATGACCGCTGACCGAGCAAAATAAGATCCAAATCTGACCTTGCCATAAAAAGGTTTCCCAAGCAAATAATTATTTATTATCTAATGCACAAAACACAAAGATAAAGCACATTAAGGGGCACACACTTGGGCATAATGCACAAGCATACGGATACGCATGAGGCTATACACTGCGACACTGCTCACTGTTTGTAAATACATACCTAGGTAGGTACTTTAAATTTTATGATGATTGAGAATATTGGGTACCTACACGATCCTTCCAGGAGAAAAGATTGAAATTTTAAAAGATGAGATTTCATTAAAAAATAATGATATAGCTCGTGTTTTTGAGATAGCTAGCTTTTTTTTTATTAGATAGAATCGATAATTCTTACTAATTTCTGCACATTTCGTTTGATCAAGGTTCGATTCGCATTGTATGGAGGAGGCTTATTATAACAAACAGTGGGTGCTCAAGGTTGGTTAGATAGATTGACAGGCAAAACATTTGGTTTGGTACCCAAACGTGACTGACAAAGGTCGATAGCAGCCCTGGCTTGGACACTGCCACTAATCGATTGTAAAAAGAATCAACCTAATTGTAATTACCTTTAATGTAATAAAAAACATCTGGGACTTAAAGTTTTATCATTATAGAGAGAGGTGAGGTGAGGTGCTGTTGAATAATCTGCCTTACTATGCGACTGCAAAACGAAATTTATCACGAAATAACTTGCATAATTTAATCATGCGCTTAAGGACCACAACCTAAATATTTTTATCATCATTATAGGTTTGTCATCTGATACAAAGCTATAACAAAATAAATAATAATCATTATATATGGTATACGTTCTAAAATAAAAACAATGAACAATAATGATTTTAGAATATTTTATTCAAAATAACATCCTACTCTTAAACCTATTTATTATTCATATAAGTTTAAGTTACAAAAATGCTCGCTTATTTTATTATGGCATACCTACTATGAACAGGTAACAGTTTATAAGGTGTCGTATAATTATTTTTGGCACAATACCTTTGGTAACAATCACTAACAAAATATAGTTCGTTAGTTTTGTTATGACATGGTGATTTTTAAGTACAACAGGTAAAGTTTTTAATGAATAGTTCCCAGAGATAAATAAGTGCTGGTATAGAAAGGTATATGGAAGTGTTAAAAATGTACCAGCAGTAAGTAAGAATCGCATCAAACTTTTCAGTAAAAGTTTAAGTTATGAGTTCTAGAAAACTTTAAATACCTACTTGACTTTTAAATACATATTTATTGATATGATTTGAACATCTATACCTATAACATTTATCAATTACAATCGAAATCAACATTAATTATCAATTACATTTTCCACTTAGCGTTACAATATTGTCTCAGTAGTCTTCACTAAACTATGCTACTACTATAATTACTATAAATAATTATAAGATACATGGTATTAGAAGATAGTAAGTACTATTTTATAATAATTAAAGTTGAATGTTATTAGTAAAAAAATCATAATTATCATCAGAATTTGCATCAAAATAATAAATATAACAGTAATAGTAAACCTAAAAGTATATTATTATTTAGTAATAGTACCTAAAAATTTAGGTAAGTATATGTAGCTAACATACTTATTCTAATTAAAATTATTATGGCATCAATGATTTAAAATCTATATGTAAAAAATATATTAACAACATAAACTTTGGATGGTTTCTAAAAAATATTTGGTAACCTTATATTTGTATGGCAAATTAGTTACCTCATCAATAATAGTTTTATGAAAATGATCTGACATGTTACTTAGTTAATAATAATGAGTATTCGGTATTAATTTATTTACAAAGTGTTTTCAGCCATAAAATCATCTTTGTTTTCTTCATTCAATTTCAGTTCGTTGGTACTACGCCAATCGCGATCACAAAGGGCCAATAAAAAAAACATCACAAAATGTTCACTGGAACGCCGAATCTGTCGTATCTTGATTTAGCTGGCAACATCGTCTAAACAGTGGATTGGATTCCGAAAGCCCGGGAATTTTTTAATGGAATATTTAAAAAAAAATTAGAGTCGATTGTGCGTGATGCGATGCGGATGCGGCCGCCTATGCCTCGGGTGTCGTGGCAGCGGCCAGCGTCACGTGGGCCGACGAACAAACCGCGGAATCGAAGTGCGTAGCCCCCTCCGAGCCACCACTAGAGGGGGCATTCTCTCATCCTCCTCCTCCTCTTCATCCTCCCCCCCTTCCAGGCTGTCCTCGTCACTCCACAGGGGCTTCACGATCTGGTAAGAAGCTGAGAATCCTTTGAAGACTAGAGAATCATCAGTGCGGAATCTGACAAGAAGGGCTTCCGAGGTTGATACTATTTCTGGTGGCATCTGTAAAGAAAAAAATGATAGCTACCTAATTAATGGGTACGAAATTATTTGTTTCAAGCTGTTTTTTTTTTTTTTTATACAACCAGCTGATGGAACAAGCAGATGGCCCACCTGATGTTAAGTGGTAACCATCACCTATAACAAAGCATTGCCTCGTAAGTCACGCACGATAGGAACGTGCCCTACGATGCACTGCCCTGCGTCCATCAGCTTGAGGCATACAGATGTTAAGCCTCATGCCCCACACTCTTCAAACCAAAACACAGCATTGCTGCTTGGCGGCAGAAAAAGGTGTGGTGGTAGTACTTCCCCGGACGAGCTCTTCACAAAGAGCTCTACTACTCTTAAAAATATTAAAAACGTTCTTATAGGTAGGTTTCTCATAGACCATCTACCTGGGTCTGTCTGTACATATAGCCGTATTTCCACAAAAGTGCCATTTATCCCGCCACTACCATCCAGTCCCCCGTACACCTGCACGAAGTCATATCAACAGCTGGTCTCCGGCTCCAGCTCGAAGGTGAGGAAGGTTATTCGCAGAAATAAGTAATAACCTTAAAGTTAAGCAACATAGGTAGTACCTTAGTCCCGCAAAAAGTGCCATAATTCTCGCCACTGCCATCCGTCCCCCGAACACCTGCACGAAGTCGTATCGACAGCTGGTCTCCGGCTCCAGCTCGAAGAAATTAAGTAATAACCTTAAACTTAACACACCTTAGTCCCGCAAAAAGTGCTATATATCCCGCCACTACCATCCGTCCCCCGAACACCTGCACGAAGTCATATCGATAGCTGGTCTCCGGCTCCAGCTCGAAGGTGAGGAAGGTTATTCGCAGAAATAAGTAGGTACCTTAAACTTTATATAGGTACCTTAGTCCCACAAAATAACCTTAAACTTAACATACCTTAGTCCCGCAAAAAGTGCCATAATTCCCGCCACTACCATCCAGTCCCCCGAACACCTGCACGAAGTCATCTGCAGTTGGTCTCCGGCTCCAGCTCGAAGGAAATAAGTAATAACCTTAAACTTAACGTACCTTAGTCCCGCAAAAAGTGCCATAATTGCCGCCACTACCATCCAGTCCGCCGAACACCTGCACGAAGTCATATCTGCAGTTGGTCTCCGGCTCCAGCTCGAAGGTGAGGAATGTGAGGCGCACGAAGTGGTTCGGCGGCGCCTCGATGTTCCAGTCGCAGTCGGCGCGCGACTCGTACGAGTTGTCGCCGTAGCGCGCGTGCGAGTACAGGTGCTTCACGGCTTCGGTGGCTGCGAGGTAGCCGCCGCAAGCTGGACATGATGAGTTAAATCAACTAGGGCCTTATGCTCACTTCGAGCGAGATTATCTCACGGTGGAGATGACGTCATATCTCGTTCAATAACTCGTTGACGTTGCGTCTCGCATGAACTTTGTATGAGAAAATTGGGGAGTAGGATGGTGAGAATGGGGATAAATAGTTATCGAACGAGATATGACGTCATCTCTACCGTGAGATAATCTCGCTCAAAGTGAGCATAAGGCCCCTGGAGCTGTGATTGGACTCACAGATCAGTCGGTGTAGCTTTTCGGTCTCTGCAGCAGAAGAACAGATAAGCAAAACCCCGGAATAGCAAAATCCCAGATTAGCAGGAGGACAGATTTGCATAAAGGCAGATAATTAATCTGTCCTTCTGCGAATCTGGGATTTTGCTTTTCTGTCCTTCTGCTGTAGAGACGCTTTTCGTTCTGGCAATTAGGTATACTTACAAGGTTTAAAAATATCACTCCTAAAATTTCAGGGGGCTAAAGCACCCAACAATATGAATAACTGTTTCTGAGGAACCAACACTGAACGCGAAAAAAATCAGCTGTTTCATGCAAAAGTTCAATACCTACATGAACATGTTTTTCGCGTTCACAGTGTTGGTTCCTTAGAAAAAAATATTCTTATTGATGGGTAGGTACTCTAACCCCCTGAAGTTTTCGGGAGTGGTGTTTTAGCACTCCGAAAACTATGGATATAAGTGTCAAAGTGGCCCTACAGTTTTAATGAGTAAAAAGTTTTTGACCAGAGTGGTGAGATCTTTGTGAAGGGCTCGTCCGAGGAAGTACTACCACCACGCCTTTTTCTGCCATCAAGCAGCGCTGCTGTGTTTCGGTTTGGAGAGTGTGGTTGCCAGTGAATTATCAGGCACATGAGTTTTAAAATCTGTATGCCTCAAGATGAAGGACGTTCTTATCGAGCGTGACTTACAAAGCTCTTGTTGAAAAACTCAATTGGAAGAAACTGCAACAACTTCCAGCGGTCTTCATAAGTCTTCAGTAAGATCAATTTTTTTGAGTGGTACTTATGTAGATAGATAACTTACCTGTGGAGTGTGTGGCCAGGAATCCCTTCCTCTGCACGGAGCCATCGCTCTTGAAGACGACGTACATCTGGTTCTGAGACGCGACCACTGGATGGGGCAGCTTGCTGCCACAGAACAGGCCGAGAGTCTTCACGTCTGCAGACGCGCCGTCGTAGATTGTCACGTGGTCGTATGCACATTCCTGAAAACATAGCAGTTTCCATTTGAAGAGTTTTTTTTTATACAACTAGCTGATTGGACAAGCAGATGGCCCACATGATGTTAAGTGGTAACCATCACCTATATCAAAATATTGTCGCGTATGACACGCAGGATAGGAACGTGCCCTCCGATGCACTGCCCTGCGTCCATCAACATACAGATGTTAAGCTTCATGTGCCTGTAATTACACCGGCAACCACACTCTTCAAACCGAAACACGGTTTGAAGAGTGTGGCAGCAACGCTGTTAGCGTTGCTTTTAGAGGTTTCAACATCCATCGTTCTAGTCGTCTAAATGTCTTTTAGAAATCACTGGGTACTGCGAAATCATTGCTCACTTTGTTAATATGAAAATGTAAATTGCAGGTCAAGAAATCGAATGGCTTACTTAGTTTGGACGCTTCATTTGTGACGTGGTTTTCAGACGCCTAAGGCTAAGGCTAGTGATTACTGAATTTAGAACCGGCACCTTAACAAAAATACCAATCAACCTTCCAAAATAGCAACCACGCTGAGAACACCTTACCTGATGAGGTTCCAACTCAAACACGTTAAAGATGAGCTTGATACGATGTCCTGGCGTCGTCGAAAACTGCCACACGCAGTCTTTTCTGGCAGGATACGCTGCTGGGTAGTTGGGACTGAAAAAATACCAAGGCATTAAATAAATCAGCATTACCAGAAGTACTCGTTAAAATGAGGTCCTTAGAATGATTGAGATCAAAATGTTCAGCTCCACGGAATCGTGGGCTTAATATAAGGATCAATTTAAATGAAGGTTTTTTTATAGGTTGGAACCTAGGTACCTACTACTTGCTGATGGAACCAGTTCCGCTATCAAGATGGCCCAGATGGCCAAGATGGTTAAGTGGTAGGTAACCATCACCAATAACAAAGTATTGTCTCGTAAGTCACGCACGATAAGTCCAATTACTTGAAGCAGCCCCATATGCCTAAGAATTTAACTGGCAACCACACCCTTTAAACCGAAACACAGACGCTGGTTATCGGCTGAAATAGGCATGGTGGTAGTACTTCTCCGGTCGAGCCCTTCACAAAGAGCTCTACTCTAATTTACTTTACTTGCAATGGCGTAGCTATCGTAGGGACCACCTGGCCCTACGATAGCTGTGCACCAGGGCCCCGGAGCTCAGGGGGTCCTCTTAACTAAGCTTTGAAAAGAGAGAGTCAGCCAGCTCCCCAAGCTAGAAAACCTTGAGCCTGCTCACAATTATTTTTTAATGATTTATTTTAAAGGCCAATATAAGTTCAAGCTATGTGGAAAGAGAGGGTGAGGGCCCGATTCTTTGTCTATGCACCGGGGTCCTTGTCCACCTAGCTACGCCACTGTTTAGGGTTCCCGCACGAGGGCCTCCGGCCACAACCACGAAACGCCGCCACTGGCATATTTCCTGCAGTTTTCATACGAAGCGAGCAGCGACGATTTGTAGCGTGTGGCGGCTACCGGCGACAACCGTGTGCGGCGAGTCCATATAAAATGTATGAAAACTACAGGAAATATGCCAGTGGCGGCGTTTTGTGGTTGTGGCCGGAGGCCCGTGTGCGGGAACACTTACTTGGTAGGCTTATGCGTTCTTACCTGAATATAGTGCCATGTGGAAGTGTGACGTCATGCTTGCACCCCCCTTCCTTACAGTCGTGTTTGTTGGGGTGCAGGGTGAAGCCGCTATGGCACGCGCATTCGTAGCCGCCAAGTGTGTTGTGGCACTCGTGTTGACATCCGCCATTGTTCTCTGCGCATTCGTCCACGTCTATGTAATAGGCTGCTGCGAAGCCGGACCGGTGCACTGATGCGTCTGATGTGAACTGGAAACGTTGGGAAAATAATTATCACTGAATTTGAACATGAGCATCTAAAATGAAAAGAATAAAGAAAAGAAAAAACAAATATGGTGCTATGACATTATACAAGGTGTTCCATAAGTTGTGTATATAAACTTCAGGGGGCTAAAGTACCCATCAATATGAACAACTTTTTCTAAGGAACCAACACTTCATACAAAAGTTCAATACCTACAAGGCTAAAATGTATGAAACAGCTGTTTTTTTTTTCGCGTTCACAGTGTTGGTTCCTTAGAAAAAGTTGTTCATATTAATGGGTACTTTAGCCCCCTGAAGTTTATATACACAACTTATGGAACACCTTGTATAAGAAAGCGATCGCTCTCAGCGATAAGGCCGCCCATTGTTTTGCCCAAATGTATGCCTTAACCCTGTATTTTGTTTTTGTGTGGTGAACAATAAAGAATTATCTATAAATGTATATGTATAGGTAATATGCAACTATTGGTTATGTGCCAAATGTAATATTTAAACGAAGGTACCGTCCAAATACGTTATACGTACGTTTAAGTACGTCCAAATACAAAAACCCTCTAGCCACCACACTGACTACCCTCCTTAGACATCCTCAATTTATCTGAGTAGGCACTTTTTACTAAGAGATCTAAGGACATATCTGCCGTGCCTGAGGATAAAGTCGTGAATTTGTTTGTTTTTTCCGTACAGTCCTTTATGCCAAACTGTTAAACAGTTTGTCTGAAGGTAATAAACAAGTAAGCTTCTGAGGATATGAGGGTAAAAACACCAAATAGCTTTGAAGCTTACCTGAACCCTGAGTACGTTTCCGTCGGAGGTGACGGGAGGCGGCAGGGCGGTCCCGCAGAAGGCTCCGTGTCGTCTCAACACGTCGGCCAACTTGGAATGAACTGTCACGCTGTCGTATTCACACTCCTGAAAGTTATTAGGTACTTGGTAAACACGTAGGGAAGGAAATCTACGGTATTAAATAGAACTTTTATAGAAGAACTCTTTGAAAAGAACATGAAATTGTACCAACATATTATTTATAACTGCCATCAAGCAATGCTGAGTCCTGACTTGCCTTGATGACGTCCTTGACTTGGTGCAACTACAGGCAGATGAGTCTTTTTTTAAACAACCTGCTGTATACAACAAAAAAGGCATGTGAAGTTGCCATGTTGGAGTTACCTGTTGGTACATGTTGTTCCCTTCCAGATCGAAGTGGGTAAAGTTGAGGGTGATCCTGTGCTGCGGGGGCGCCACTATCTCCCAGAGACAGTTCTTGGAGGGGGGGTAAAGGTCCGGGAAGGAGGGGGAGGTGATGGTCCCGTTGGGGGCGTACAGCGCTCCACCACATGCGTCTGGAAAAGAAGAACGAAAAAATAAATCCATTAAAGCATGACCGGATTCGAACCCTCGACCTTACGATCAGAAGGCGGGGTCACTGCCACTAGACTACTCTCAGACGATGAAGGAAAATATCGTGAGGAAACCGGCATGTCGTAGAATCTAAAAAAGCTTGAAAACATGTGTTAAATGCTCGAAAGGAGGCTCTGAAGCGCACTTAAAATCCTTTCACCACACTGTTTCGAAAAAAACTAGTGACACGACAAGAAAAAGAAGAACCGGTGCTTTAAAAGGCCTAGAAGCAAGCGCGGATCCACCGTTGTGGGCACGATGGGCATGCCCATAACCCTAATAGCCGTGTGACGTCTCACCCCACTGACTTTGTCCACGTGGAACTACAACACTGTACAACATTTTAGTCAGACTGTTATCCTACTATGGATGGATGGATGTTTGTTTCTCTTTCACGTAAAAACTACTGAATGGATTTTAATGAAACTTTACAATAATATAGCTTATACTTTAGAATAACACATAGGCTACAATTTATAAATATATTGTGTGAATTGTCCAAAATATAATATAAACTACTCGAAATATGAATCCTACGCAGACGAAGTCGCGGGCACCAGCTAGTACTTTATATAGGAATATAACTTTATTGTCTGTTCTTCTAGGCAGGCGCGGATCTAGGCTTACAAAATTTCGCGTTTATAATATTAGTAGGATGTACTCACTCTCGCATTTCTTTCCGTCAGAGTGCAACTCGTATCCGATATTGCAGGCGCACTCATAGCCGCCCAGCGTGTTGACGCAGGAGTGGCTGCAGCCGTGCTCGATGGACGCGCACTCGTCGAACTCCTTCATGAAGGTGGCCGAGAAGCCGGCCTTCTGCACCGTGCTGTCCGACTCGAAGATTACCAGCAACTTGTTGGACGTGGACCTGGTGATGTTAATGTCATTCTCAGCCTGTCACACTGAGAGCACTGGTGGTCTAGTGGTAGCGGCCCCGCCTTCCAATCCTAAGGTCGTGGGTTCGAAACCGGTCGTGCACCAATGAGTTTTTCTGTTCAAAGATTTATGTGCACAATGCCAGTACTCTCAAACGGTGAAGGAAAACATCGTGAGGAAACCGGTTTGTCTTAGAATCTAAAAAAAGTTCTATAACATGTGTCAAGTGCTTGAAAGGAGCCTCTTAAGGTGCACTTAAAAATCCTTTCACCACACTGTTTCGAAAGAAACTAGTGACACGACAAGAGAGAGAGCTTGTCACATTTAAACAAAAGGATCATTTTGAAACGTCTTAAAGCTATGTTAATATAGGTGCCACTATATATATGTATATCTGTGGTGCCACTTCCACGTGACAGAGTCTAGAAGTCGGTACAGGAGTGAGTTTTTCTGTTCAAAAATGTAGGTATGTGCACAGAGACAGTACTCTCAAACGGTGTAGGAAACATCGTGAGGAAACCGGCAAGTCCTAGAACCTAAAAAGTTCTAAAACATATGTGTCAAGTGCTCCAAAGGAATATAATATAATAGAATACCTATAGAATAAATGTTTATTCAATAACACAAGCTTGAAAAAAGTTAAAAGGGTAGTAGGTTGAGCGGCTCAAGGGACAAAAGTAAAAGGTACCTATACTGAAAAGGTTTTCAGCTCAGCATAAATGTCGGGCGAGTTACCACTCAATGCTGATTTTCAGCTGAAACCAAGGAGGGAAAAGGTAGTTAAGCAAGCAGTGACCGAAATACAACAACAACAACACGCTTATAAATTAGTTAAGGTACCGGGGCAGCATGTCGTTGGTAAGTTAGTGTTGCTATTATTTGGTCCTTCGAGCCGGATATGGCATACTGAGGGTACCGGGGCCGCATGTCCTGGTAAGTTAGTGTTGCTATTATACTGAACAGAGCTATGTAGATAATTTAAGAAAATAAAATAATCAATATTAGCACATAGGTTATTAATAAATATGAATACGAAAGGAGCCTATTAAAGGCGCCTTTAAAATCCTTTCACCACACTGTTTCGAAAAAAACTGGTGACACGACAAGAAGAAGATACAGGAAGGAAAATTACGGCTTGGTTGCTAAATTGAAGACAAAGCAATAGAGGTATAATACCTATACCTTTGTCTTATGAATCATTATCAGCCTGAAGAAGTTAACTGGTGGTGCTACCACAGGCCTCTGCGATAAATTTCCAGAAAACTAAGCAAGAATAAGATAACTAGATTTGCTGCTGCTAACGGTTTACAAAGCTTGGGAATCAGTGCCGTAGCTAGGTGGTCAAGGGCCCCGGTGCATAGAGAAAAAATCGGGCCCTCACCCCCTCTTTCCACACAGCTTCAACTTAAATTGGCCTTTAAAATTAATCATCAAAAAAAATTGTTTTCTAGCTTCGGGAACTGGCTGACCCTCTCTTTTCAAATAGCTACGCCACTATTGGGAATGTTATAAAAGCAAGAGCAACTCTTACCTTATATCGGGAGGTATCTTGTGACCGCAGAACATGCCGATAAGGGGGCTGTCCATGGACTCTCCATCACGAACCTTCACCTTGTCGTAGGAACAGGTGTCATGGTTCTCCACTTCGAAGGAGTGGAACCGAAGAGCCACTTGGTAATCCTGCAATGGGTTAAAATAGGTATAAATAAAAGAGTAGGTAGGTATTTCAGGGACGGGTTTCATCATATCAGAGTCAGGCTATCCGTCAGATACCTACAAATATTCCTGTTTTATTTTTTGACATGTATTCATGTTTAAATTTTAGAGTAGTAGAACTCTTTGTGAAGGGCTCGTCCGGGGAAGTACTACCACCATGCCTTTTTCTGTCGCCAAGCAGCAACGCTGTGTTTCGGTTTGAAGAGTGCGGTTGCAGGTGTAATCACAGGCACTTGAGGCTTAGTATCTGTATGCCTCAAGTTGATGGACGTAGGGCAGTGCACCGTAGGGCACGTTCCTATCGCGCGTGACTCACGAGGCAATGCTTTGTTAAAGGTGATGATTACCACTTAGCATCAGGTGGGCCATCTGCTTGTTCCATGAGATAGTTGTTTGTATAAAAAAAAATGTCGAAGCGGATATTTATATTTTTTTCTAACGAATAGCGTCAGTCTGAGTTGTATGCTTTTAATCATTGCTATCAGTTTATTGGTTTCCATAGACCGAGATGTGCCTTATTTGGTGCTAGAATGTCCTGTGTCTAACGCTGGTATATTACTATTTATTTACTTGGCTGGCTGAATGTAGGTTGGCAGATGGGCCACCTGATGGAAAGTGGTCATCGTCGTCCATGGACACTGCAACACCAGAGGCGATACTGGTGTGAAAGAGATCGCTTCTGAACGATAAGGCTACCCATTACTTTTAATGGTATAACCGTCTTACTTATTATATCGGTCTGATGTCTACGTTTACAATAAAGATTTTCCATTCAATTTCATTCATGTTTCTTAGTTAGTTTTTGCTAGTTTTTCCTCTTCAGATATTATTTACTTACTTTTTGTTACATTAGGTACCTACTCGTACTAAAAGCAGCGGTAAATATTAGCTGAGAGAAAAATCCATTTGCGTACAAAGTACCGATCGAGTGTCTCAAACCGAAGGCTTTTAACCTGCTTCATAGTGCTTTAACTACGTACCTACGTATAAATTACAAGAAGATCCAAATTATACAAAATCCAACAAACAAATAACTTTTTTTTAAAGGGGGGAAAATGCCTTCGCATTTCTCTTCCGCCATGGGTGGTATGTGATGCGCGAACCCACTAAAAACCCCCCCCTATGAGCCATCCTCCGCAAAGGTATGGCGAGATGGGGCCTTGTTTGCATTCACCATCTCGCCACGACGGTAGGCCCGGATCAACGAACAATTACCTTCGTCAACTATATCTAACTCAATACCTATCTCTGACTATAGCAACCGCATAACATTCCAGAACACGTATTTGGCGCCATTGCGTCCATCATGCGTTTTGCCTCTACAAATCATGATGTAAACCGCAAAAGAGATACCTAGCTCTTTTCCTTGTTTTTCCTGATCACTAAAATTTCAGACATGCGTAAGTCACGCACAATAGGAACGTGCCCTACGATGCACTGCTCTGCATCCATCAACTTGAGGAATACTTGAGTAATTTCACTGGCAACCACACTCTTCAAACTGAAACACAGCAACGCTGCTTGGCGGCAGAAAAAAGGCGTGGTGGTAGTACTTCCCCGGACGAGCCCTACAAGACCAGGAAGAACTTACTTGAGGCACAGAAAGTCTCCATACGCAGAGCTTGTTCGGCTGGTAGTCATCAGGGTAATTGGGCGACTCCAGATGTCCACTGCTGTCTACTTCAATGTCCCCTCCACACACCGCTGATAATAAAAATGTTTATTTATTCCATAAAAAACTAAATAACACCTATTTAAAATGTAATATGATTTATGACTTTGATATCCAGAGGCACGGTAGATATCTCCTCAGATATTTTAGTACCAGGAACCAACTTACAATTCATTGAGGAAGTCTAAGTGGTAGTCAAAGGTACGTCCATGTATACATTTGGCACATACATTGGAATGTATTCCATACGTGACAAATTGCAAGCCGCTGTTAGAATACCTACTAACTGGTTTCCTTACAATGTTTTCCTTCGCCTTTATTAAAAATTTTTTAGAAAATTTTATGAGCACAGCATTGCGCTCATAAAATTTTCGATAGGTAGAATCCATTGGTGCACGTCCGGATTCAGACCTATGACCTTACGATCGCGAGGCTCACTTCCACTAGACCAGCGGTGCTCTTATAAAATAAATAAATAAAACTATATTTTATTTTTGTATTTAAGACTTAAGAGCGAGTAATGCAAAAGGATATTATAAATTTAGAACATTATTGTATTTTTACGTTAGAAAGACTAACAATACCTTCGTAAAAAGCCTTGAAACCACGATGCGGTTTCGGCCTCGGTCCTGGTTGGTAGACCACAGTCAGCCGGGAGCCAGTAGACCTCATCATGGGCCCCTTCCCCGATCCACAGATGCGGCCCAAGACGGGCGCGTCAGGCATGTATCCATCACGAACTTCCACCCACTCCGAGCGGCATTCTTCAGACTTGTGAATGTCAATATCTAAGATAAACTTTTTTTATTACACACTGTTTAACATAAGCCCAGGGGGCCGATTACTCTTATGTCTTGCTATCGAGATGGCTTTCAGTTATACATTTGTTTCCCAAAGTGTAATAGCAATCGATGGATGGATGGGAATAAAATGTCAAACTGAAACCCATCTCGATGGCCAGACATTAGCGTAATCGGGCCTCTGTCTGTCCTATAAAATAACAGGAAATAACTCTCTTTGCATTCTCTTCACATTCCAATACAAAGTATTTGAGATGAT
The DNA here is from genome assembly GCA_932294275.1 of Chloroclysta siterata. Taxonomy (NCBI): domain Eukaryota; kingdom Metazoa; phylum Arthropoda; class Insecta; order Lepidoptera; family Geometridae; genus Chloroclysta; species Chloroclysta siterata. The sequence goes on from OW028595.1 coordinate 11,130,397, forward strand.
TTGAAATTTGGAGAACCAATATAAAATGAGAGCTCCGATTTGTTATAGTTTCAGAACATCGTAGTTTAGATTTACACATCCTAGCCACAATTCACACTCAATGTGTATAATTTAATTTAAAAGAACACTGAATATGTAACGAGATTTCAAAAAAAAATAACGTTTCTATGAATCCTCCCTAAACTCTATGACCCGTCCGAGGACATAGGTCTTTACCGACCTGCACTTACGACTTTTTGGTGAGTTAAATTTTACGAAACACATCCAAGTCAAAGTCAAAAGGTATTTATTCAAATATATCACAAGGTCCACTTTGAGACTTCTAAAAACTAAGTGAATATAGGTGCCAATACACGCATAAATGGCTCAAGCAATTTGAAGTATTTATGAAGGCTTCGGGAGTTTATAAAGAGTAAAAAGATATGCAGGCCAGTTTACTCATTAATAAGGGTCACTATAGGAGATTTGACAACATGACAAAATATTTTTATTGTTTATCTGCACTGCAGGTAATTAAATTGAAACCTATTGAGTGAGACCACAGCCACCGCGAAAATATCAGATTTTTATACAGGTTGTTTAATTTAATTGTAATGCACCATTTATGCTTTTCGTTCAATCTATTCTCTATATTAAAAAAAATGAATGAAAAAATGAATTGTTTTTCTAGAGTTATTTTGAGTTCTGGTGTGTAATTTCGGTGGTATTTTAACCAACATTACTTGAGGTCTTAGCACAAAGTGTAAGCATTTGAAATGAAAGTGTATGTGTGTGTGTGTGTGTTTTGAAGAAAACCGCCACCATTTTGTTCAAAACAAATGACGGCCGACTTGACTATGTACTGGCTTGACTATAAAGTATTTTATCTATATCATTTGACACTGGCAAAATTGTCTGTCGAATGACAGACAGGTGCCATAAACAAAAAAAAGAAGAAGAAGAGTAGGTACCACGAGATTCTACTAGTAATAAAGAAAAGTGTAACAGCTTGAGTGAGTCAGTATTATCATCGACACAAACCTTACTAGGTTTCACGTTGTATTGTAAATGAAAATTGTAATTGTCTTTTCCTTGTTTTCTTTAGTTTGATGAAAAATATAAAACGATTTAGGAACATCCTGTATATCGCATCAACATGCATTAGGTATGCAGTATTCCAGTGAATTCATTAACGAACTTCCAAATTGTATTAAATATTGGATCATTTAATTTAAAGTATTTTAACAAATAAACATTGAAATTAACTGTTTCATTCTGAATTCAGTTGCGGAAAAGTACATAAAAGTATTAACCTATATTGTTGTAAATAATAAAAAGTAGCATGATTATATTAATGACAAACAAATAAGCACACTTTTACCACTATATTTTAATGAGCTGACAGCTGATGTAAATAATAGGTACCTACCTACATTTTGACTAAAAATGCGTAAACTTATATTGTAAAAAAAGTGTACCAGGAAAGTCGCCTACACCATAGTAAAATATATTTATGGCATAGTTCCCATGAACAGGCAAAGGGCAGACTTTAAAAACCAGCATGCATCTGAAGAGCCATAAAACCTTTTCAGTAGGTACCTAGGTAGGTAAAGTCGTGAATTACAAAAGGCCGGTCACATCAAGGACCCTTATGGCTCACTTCATAGAGAAATCGGGCACGAGCGGGCCTTTGCAAACACTCACTGACAGTGCTCTTTTACATGAGTACCTACTGAAGAAAGGACGTGGACTTTTGTAGGAAACCCAACTTTTTTATGGCAATACGATTTATTTATCTAGGCTTCAGTTTACGCTTTTCAGGAGCACCCGTGAAAGTTTTCTCGCAAGTTCATTTCAACATTTTGGAAGATAAAAAATCACTGAACTTATTTATTTATTTATTCAAAAGTAGTAGAGCTCTTTGTGAAGGGCTCGTCCGGGGAAGTACTACCACCACGCCTTTCTTTGCCGCCAAGCAGAGCGTTGCTGTGTTTCGGTTTGAAGAGTGCTTGCCGGTGTAGTTATAGGCACATGAGGCTTAACATGTGTATGCCTTAAGTTGATGGACGCAGGGCAGTGCATCGTAGGGCACGTTCCTAACGTGCGTGACTTGCGAGGCAATTACATTACAGAATACCAAGCAGAAGACTACTCTTAAAATACGAGAACAGATTGCGCTCGGCCAGACTTTTATTTGTAATCTGTTTGAGTTGAAGTTTGTCTTTCAGGAAATAAGGGTGGAGGGTTTTTCAATCAAACGTGGATATTTATCTTTGAGATATATCCGTTTCATCTCCAGATTATGGCATTACGCCAATTTAGCTTTAGCATTATATTCTAACTAAAAATTAAGAACCTAATTCATATTTTTAGAAGTTTTATGGAGGCTCTATAAAGTATGCTGGTCACTGTCACTTTAAAGCAAGATTTAACGGACTTATTAGCTAATGTAACTCTCGACGACCATAAAAATAAGACCATTATAATGTATATTTTAAGTTGATATTGATAGTTTCAATGAAAACTATCAGTTATCAAGCTATCTACTTGAATGGTTACCTCTGCCTATAAGAGTTGTATAACGTCAGAGCAACATCCACATAAGTGTAATGAGAGTCTAAAAAAAGAATACTACCACCTACTACTCAACTTTAGGCTTGTCAAAAATAAAGACTGAAATATTTGTATCTGACAGATATAAATATGTATAGATAGATAGCATTTGAGTAAGTCAAACCGCCCTAAAAGATTCTAACGTACAACCAAAACGACAAAGAATTTTACGTCCTTTCAAAATGGCTATAACGGTCCGTCTCAGCCAGACCCAGCCACTTGCCATTTCAGACTAGGAAGGGTCTGAAATAGCAAGTAGCCCGGACATAATCGTCAGCTTATCTGCATAGATCCTTTACCTCTATAATCCGTTATTGTCGACATAACAAGTCGTCTGGGACCTCGTTAGGAAGACAAATGGATGTTGGGACAAGTGTATGATCCGTTTCCAATTGTAAGGGGCTTATTATGCGAGCCAAGGGACGATATACTCGAACTAGTCACGCTATAATGTTGAAACTGTACATGTATAAAGCAAGCGTAGATATTCACGTGTAGAATAAGACATTATAGCGAGGATTCCCGACACAGTTTTAGGTATTTTATGGTATAGAGAATTATCAAAATCTATCCATATTATACGTATTTATATTTTAGAATTTTGTTGTTCAATCGATCCAGAACGAGAACAACATTTGTGTGATGAATATAGATGTTATTTCATTGTCTGGGTACTATTATATAATTTTAGTAGGTATGTATTAACAAAAGTATATAAGTATTATATAACATATTTTGTTCCCATATTACTTTGCTTAGTTTCATTTATCTTATTAATCAGTACTAAAACAACACTGGACGAAGTTACTGAAAGCGGTCGGAATATGGTACGTTCGCTTCACAATGCGCGAGCCAGATCTTGTTGGCAATTAGCGCTCAGCAAATCTTCGTGCATCAGGTGTAGATTGTGATTGTGGGGCAGAAAGGTCCGCAAGGTTCGCATCAAGGTCCGCACCACATTTTTTCAGAGTTATTTGATCCGGTTTGTAGTACTTCACCAAAATTCGGTAGATAGTGCCGTGTGGAAAGTCCAACCATATTTTATTTTTATTTAATACTCAACTATACAACTTAACCATCTGATTGATAACAATACTTTACCTCCCCCACAGCGGCGTAACTGCTATATTTCTGAGTCAATGAACGGGAAATTCATCTGATATCTCGCTTTGTATTCAATGCAGCCGTGATTTAGTAAAGGGATTGCAGATAGGTATCTAACGAGGCTGGTAGTCGGTGCTTGAGATTGATAGCTATACTCATACAAAATAATGGTAGGAACCAAGCATTAAGACGCAGACTACCGTTGAACAGTTTCTCGCTCGCAGATTTCAACACTTTTTAAGATATAACATTTGTGAAAAATCGCAAATATGTGAAAAGATTCAGCCTTGTAATGTTATTCTCCGAAACTTGTAAGTTGAAGTTTTTTATAACTACCTTTAGTAATTTTATATCAAAGTCAAAAGGTATTTATTCAGCAAAATCACAAGGATCACTTTCTAATGTATTAAAAGTAGGTGAATCTAAATGCCTATTCCTCGCGACCAAAGACCAAAGAACAAGCAACAAACTTACAGCTTGGTTCCTACCGTTCTTGATTCATATCTTCAAAAATGTTGAAATGTTGTGCAACAGTTTGTCAACCTAGTAAGTTTGTTGCCTGTTCATCTAGGCTTGGTCACGTGGAACTGGCATCATAATACCTAGATTTAAGACATTTCAAAGTGATTCTTGTGATTCTTCTTCTCTCCGTTTATGGCTCCTGTCTGTCATTCGACAGACAATCTTGCCAGTGTCAAGTGATTTGTATTGAATAAATACTTTTTTGTCAAGTCAGTCTATAGTCAAGTCGGCCGTCATTTGTTTTGAAGAAAATGATGGCGGTTTTCTTCAAAACATTGGAAACATTTTCGGTCAAATCAGGATATCACATATTACACTTTCATTTCAAATGTTTACACTTTGTGCTAAGACCTCAAGTAATGTTGGTTAAAATACCACCGAAATTACACAACACAACTCAAAATAACACTAGAAAAACAATTAAAATGAAAAAGCTATGTTGCTTTCTGAACTGTCAGAAAACGAATCCATTCTTGTGATTCAATTGCATGCATACCTTTTGACGTTGACTTGTCTAATGACAGAATAAAAATTCACTGACATTGTCAATAACTTATTTAAATTCCGCAATTTATAAAAAAACATATTTTCAAAGAGTACACTAATTACTTAGCCGTTTACAAAAGCCTGATAGACACGGGTAGCCCCATAGGTGATGCAAAACACCGTCCGAATACAAATGCCTGCCGTGAATTAATGAATTTATTGCGCGCTTTTATTTTAAGTGGCTCCAGAGACGGTCACTGGTAATAAATCTTCAGTTACTGGGCTTATTCTCTTGCCTTTTTGCGAGCTTTTGCGAAAGCCCAGAAATCCAGAGTTGTATTCGTTAGGACTACTTGTTTTGGGACATTTATTTGTGCTACGAATAAAATATTACTAGATGGAGAGCTAGTTCACAGCTCAATTGGTAGTAACTCTACCTACGGGGCTGTAGGCCGTGGATTCAATCCCCATCGATCACCGTTATGTAATAAACATAGATGTTTTGTTCTCTATCTTTTTTTTTCTATCTGGATGTTATATTAATAATATTATACATTATAGATACAAAATTATATTTTTAAATAATAAATGCTTTAATGGTAGGCACTCAACAGAGAAATTAGGTGAAGTGTGTTGGGGCACTTCACCTAATTTCTCTGTTGATAAGTTAACAAGTTTACTGTAAACACTGTATCTGAAACTTGGCAGTCCACACTTGTCAGTTGTTGCTAGGATGTCGCCCGAGGAAGTAGTGATGCTCTGTGCTGATTTCATAACTAGAAAAAAAACCTGGTTGTTGGACCACACTACTTCCATGTTTATAAACTCTCGCAACACACGTCCACACCTGTTGACTTTTGCTTATAAACTAGATGTTTGGTCTTGCAATCCACTCGAAGTGGGGAACATGGCACCATGTTTACTAAACTAAATGTTTAATAAATAACTGTTTACAGAGATGATGAAACATTGAGAAACACTGTTTATAAACAGTGTTTATTAACAAAATTAAATGTTGTTAACATGGAAGTAGTGTGGTCCAACGTGTGGTTTATTTCTAGTAGTAATCCCTCAAACAACAACAGACAAGTGTAAACCGCCAAGTTTCAGATACAGTGTTTACGGTAAACTTGTTAATAAACACGTCATAAACAGTTTATTAAAAAGTGTTGCCATGAATACCCGGTTTAAACACATACCAGTAATGTTGAGGACGACCCGCTCGCCGTGCGTGGCGACGATGCGCCACTCGCAGCGCTCCGGCGCCGGCTGCGACTCCGCGCCCCAGCCCGGGGAGTTGAACCAGCCGGAGTTGCCGAGCAGGGTCCGTCCACACTCTGCATGATGAAAGTCATAACTTAATATGAATAGGTTACAAACTTCTTCTGTTTGCTTCAGTTTGTACTTTAAGTAGGTACATCTGAAGGAAGCTTTGAAACTTCGACGAGCATTACAGCCAATCAGCTGATAAAACTTTATTTGTCGATAGTATATTTTTTTTGTTGTTTTTGTATAGTCTTATGGGGGTGACATAATCATTGTGACAAAAATCTCATTTATATAAAGATTAAAAAAACCTGATTGCCGGTGCAATTACAGGCAATTCATGGACATAAACACATAAGATACTTACCTTGAAGAATTATGGACGCAGTGCAATGGGACATAGGGTACGTGCTCTGTGAAGTTATGTAATTGTTTTAACCGCTTAAGACACAGACAACAGTCAAACAACTTTTCGTTTTATAAAAATATTATTTGGATCGAAACAAGTTTTCCCACATAAAACTTGATCAATGAACATTATGCGAAACTTTGTTGTTCGCGATATTAATTTATTTCATTTCATTTTTCATTCCTTCAGTGGTTTTAAATCTTTGAAAATGTTAAAATTTGCGAGCGATAAGTTGTTTGATGTTTGTCAGCTTCTTAACATCAGTTCTGGCGTGCTTGTGACTTGGTGTGATTGACTTGTAAAGTAATTAAAAAAGCATGAGCCACACGCTTATTTAATGACTTGCTTTCTAAAAAATTTAAAATAAAAAAAAAACCTTCATATAATTATGCACTAGCCTTGTACTTACTTGCACACTTGTACAGTAAATTCGTCTGTGCGATATCACTGGCGCTAAGTCGGATTCGCTGTCCAATCTCCGGCCTCTTCTTCCCGTGCACTTCCAGAGGCAGAATCGTGTCCAGGTACGTGCCCTTACTGAACGTGTTCCGTGAGTAGTGCATTATGGAGTCGTAATCGTAGGTCTGTCCGAGGGAGTTCACTTCTTCCTCTGTCAGCTTGTTGAAGTTGTACTCTTGACCTGGAAGTTTTTGAGCTCAAAATCAAAATTGTATTTATTCAGTTCAACCACAAGGATCGCTTTGAAACACAGTTGTTGGTATTGGTCGTGTTTAAAACTATTGAAATTTTATTTTTGACCTGAGAATTAAAGAGATTATATATATAAAATTAAATATTGGTAGTAATTCCACACACATCTAGCCCCAAACTAAGCAAAGCTTGTAATTTGGGAACCAGTTAGCTGATATAACACTTATGTACTTTTTTTTGTCGATACATGTTACACCCTATAATTATAACATCATATAACAGCCAGACAGAGAACAAACATCCATGTTCATCACACAAATGTTTGTTCTCAGTGGGGATCCAACCCACGGCCTATGGCGCAGAAAGTAGAGCTAATACCAACGATACCAACTGAGCTGTTAGGGATGTCAAAGAGACAGACAGCGTAACCAGCATCTAAGAGTTATGCTGTTAAATAAACAGAACATGCTGTTAGGATATAATATAATCTTGTTTATTTGATGGTCTTTAATAAATTATATCGTAAAACGATTTGCAGTCTACTGTGCATAACGTTTTACGATATAATTTAGATGGTTATGGGTTGATCTATAGGTAACTAAAGCAGATAAAAAGTTATATAGCAGGTGTTCTTTAGAGTTAGTGGGGTTGCTTTGGTGATCCCAAATTATAGTTTTCGAGTTTGTAAAACAGTTTTGACATAAAATTAAATTGAGAAAAATGAGTAAAAATAATCAGGCCATTGTAAAGCCGAAGCAACACATTCATTATTATCTTCAGCAAGATTAAAAGGTCATCGATCTCAAATCTGCCACGTGATCCAAATAATCCTATTACCCTTCACCCACGCGGTTACATCGAAGCAGATTGTCAGACAGAATCCCGCACAGAGCTTGAATCAGCCATCCAAACAAGAATTAAACGGTTTGTGTGACAATTTGACGTTTACACAGTAGACAGTAACTGGTGCTAGTGACTAAGCTGATCTAAAAATTACTTATCTCAAAAAAATTACCAGTAGCTGACTGAGGTGCGAATGGTCGGTCAGTCCGCGTGTTATTTCATCATATTTATTTTACAACCAAAATACCTACATTAAAAGTGCAATCAAATCTCAAAACGTAAACTACGTTGGTGCGGATTGCACAACACACCGTTAAAAATGCGAACTTGTAAAAAACTGTGGCCTTATCCCGTAAAAAAAACAAACTGCGCCATAAAAACCGTAATACGGTTAAGTGGCTTCATATTCCCCAAATAAAATAACAAAATCGTGGCAGTAAAATTAAACAATAAAGTTTACCTGACTTGCCGATGAACCAGTGGCAGTCACTAACCGGCACTACACTAAGCGGCAGTAACTAACTCGAAGTGAACGAGATTCAAAACTCAGGGCGTAGGTAGGTATTTATTTTGCAAAAACAATTACATATTCCAAAAAAAATCTCCCCGAAACGCCAAACTCCTGAGTTATACGAGTTTGCGAACAGTGAATGGGCTCCGCAGCTAATTAAACGGAATAATTCCAGGGATCTGCTTCAGATAATCGCCAGACAAAAGCAGTTTTAAGAGTAGTAGAGCTCTTTGTGAAGAGCTCGTCCGGGGAAGTACTACCACCACACCTTTTTCTGCCGTCAAGCAGCAACGCTGTGTTTCGGTTTGAAGAGTGTGGTTGCCGGTGTAATTACAGGCACATGAGGCTTAACATCTGTATGCCTCAAGCTGATGGACGCAGGGCAGTGCATCGTAGGGCACGTTCCTATCGTGCGTGACTTACGAGGCAATGCTTTGTTATAGGTGATGGTTACCACTTAACATCAGGTGGGCCATATGCTTGTTCCATCAGCTGGTTGTATAAAAAAAAAAAAAAAAGTTTGTGTGTAAATTGATTTTGTTTTAGTAGTTGTGGCGAACGATTTTATTTGATTGGTACTTTACTTTACGGCGGGATCGCTGCCGGCTTGTTTGCTTGTTAATACCTTTGAAAACCATGGACCTGGTTTCACTATTCCAAGAGTCAAGTGTGTTGCAATGGTTTTTTTTTAAATCTTTAATTAAAACTCTTGATTTTTCAGTTTTTTACGTTCCAGCCGCTTGTAGCATAGCATATCTGAAAGCACGATACTTTTTTCGTTAAGACATGACGGAGGCTTTACGAGTATCCGTCACAGTAGCGCTATTTCGTCAACTACATTCACCCAAGTGATTGCGAAACCCACAGTGAGTTTTCAATTTGGTCCACCCACCACTAGCGGCACCCACTACAATGTTTTGGCGAAAATGCTAACGTGAGTGAGGTCTTACACGTGATCGAAGCGAAGCGGATCCACCAGGTCTCTCTCTCTCTTGTCGTGTCACTAGTTTCTGTCAAAATAGTGTGGTGAAAGGATTTTAAGTGCGCCTCAAGAAGCTCCTTTCGAGCACTTGACACGTTATAGAATTTTTAGGTTCTACGACATGCCGGTTTCCTCACGATGTTTTCCTTTACCGTTTGAGAATACTGGCATTGTGCACATACAATAACAGACCAGTGCTCTATTAGTGATCCACTTGGTGACCCCCATGATTTTGTTGTTTAGAGATTCGACAAAAGTACTGTAGGTAGGTATAACAACGGAATAAAATACTACTACGTAAAATGTCAATGTGAAACTTAGTTTATCGTTTTGTAGTGTAGACCCCCTGAACAGCACACGACAGGAATGTGCCAACCCTAAAAAACACAATATCGGCTAAGGGACACAAATATTTGTCCAGCGTATATAAAACCCGAGACCTTTGAATGGAACGCTCACTATGAGGAGTACATCTCATAAATACAAATAGTACAGTTACAGGGTGCTTTAAAGAATATTAAAGTTTTAACCCACATAAAGAGCTTAGGTTTAAGATTTTAGCGTTGCTTAGGTTTTATAAATGTTTACCACGTCTGTTGCTCGTGGAACCAGATATGAAGGCAATGACTACTGCTAATGTACCTTTCGCTTGCAAATTTCAACATTTTGAAAGATATAAAATCACTGAACTTATTTATGAAACATGCAATAATATTTTTATTATTTTAATTTATATAATTTATATAATTTTAAATAATTAAATTAAAAATTAAAATTTTTTATTTTTTTATTTAGTTTTTAGTTATTTTATATCTTTCTAAATCTTGAAATGTGCGATAGGTAAATTAGCAGTTGTCATCGCCTGTTAGCGAACATTTCAAATAACACCATCTTGCCCCAAACTAAGTAAAACTTGTACTATGGGTCCGAAATAACAGATAGGTATAATACAGAAATACTTTTTTTATTGCTTGCCCCACCGAGGTAATTGATGTTCTTATTTGTCAGGGTGTTATAAAATATTATAAGTGTGTAGGTACGTTCTGGGGATCAAACCTACGGCGCAGAAGGCAGAGGAACTACCAACTAGCCAGTCCTACAGACTTTATTTATTTATAAATAATTGCAAAACCAGGAAAAAAATTGGCAAGAATCTTATCGAGAATTCCTTGAAAATAAATCGTAGAGAGCAGATTACAAAGAAACAAACGATATACAAGTTTAAGCACTCACGCTATGCTTAAAGCTTTAGATGCGGCATAAAATATATTCCACAAGTTGAAAAACATTTTCTACTTAGGCTACTTAATGTTCAAATTATATGCAAATTAAGTAATTATTTCCACTGTTTTATTTTTATTGTTAATTGTATGCTTTCTAAAATAAAGTCAATTATTTAAAATAGTTTTTTTGCCTGTTTCTTTAGTTTTTCTGCTAGAACTGGCGTTTCATATATTTTAATGATGGAAGACTTACGGCCGGTTTCTGAAAGCCCGATCTAAACTAATCTGACATCAAGTCACTTACTATCACTATCTAATTTAATGTAAAAGCTGGAATGGCGAGTGACTTGACATCCGATTAGTTTTGATCGAGCTTTCAGAAACCGGCCGTTAGACTTCGACCGATTAACGACGACAATTCAGCCCAGCTGATGTTAAGCGGTTTCCTCGACCTATAACTGCCTATGCATGCATAAGCTCATAGCTACACAAACAAGGATGTGTCAATAAAGTTGTTAAACCCTATGTGCCTGTAAATTCATCGGCACTTTTGAAAACACAGAATTATCAGCATCATGACAGTCTTCGGTAGCAGCTCTGCCTTTTAGGTTGTAGGCCGTGGGTTCGATCCCCACCGAGAACAAACATTAGTGTGATGAACATAGATGTTTGTTCTCTGTCTGGGTGTTATATAATACTAGCTGGTACCCGCGACTTTGTCTGCGCAGGATTAGTATTTCGAGTAGCTTATATCAGCGTGGCGTAGTATAATTATGTGTAACTCTAGCGGTTTTGGCAGCGCACGCCAGAATAGCTCGCAGATGATAGATTTTTATATCATTAAATATGTATTATATCAGCTATCTGGCCAGCCATAATACAAGCTTTGCCTAATTTAGGGCTAGGTGGTGCTGTGTGGAATGTCCATTAATATATACTTAATTTATTCATCAATGTTATTTTTTTTCATTTTTCATCAATTTATTTTTGGTATCCGCAGAAAAGTGTAGAATTCAGACCACCCTGTATAATCAGGGTACAACAGAATGAGGGCACCATACTCTGAGTAACGTAGATCTGTGCCGCACGCACAAAATGTATACTTGACCTTATTCCATTACATGCGTCTTCCTTTCAAATCTTTTCAATTTGGCCCTACTCACACCGTGACGTAACTTTAAAGTGCCTAAGTATTTAAATAATTTGACAAATAAAATAAGCAGAATTGGCAAGCTTCGGTGGCAATGAGCAGGTCATATAGATCGAAGAACTGAAAATCGTGGAATAAATGTTCTCAAATGGCGACCACAAACTGAAAGGTGAACAGTAGGATAACCTCCTACCGAAAAGACGGACTATACACTTTGAGGATCGCGGGACGTCAGTTGATTGTTTTGAATTATTACCCACTAGTTTCCTTACGATGTTTTCCTTCACCAATTAGAACACTGACATTGAACACATACGTTTTTCGAAGATAAAAATACACTGGTGCCGGATTTGAACTCATGATCTTACGATCACCTACCGGGGCTCTAGAAAAATCCATTCGTACATGACCGCTTTCGGACCCTCGACCTTACGATCAGAGGATAGGATCACGCCCTTATGTTCAACAGCATGGTCCAGCATAGTCTACTTGCTCTATATTTAGGGCACACCTAAATTGTTATACGTTTCATTGCAAATGCTGCGCCTCACAAGCGTGTCACGTGATGAATAATCAGCACTCGCTCGGAGGGCAACACGCTCTTCCGGCTTATTATCTGAGATGTTTACAGCATCAGAGAATACAGATCTGAGGGGAGGTGGGAAGCTACAGTTTTTATATACTACTAACTGATTGAGACAGTAGATACTAAGCAGATGAGCGATGATAGGTCGTAACGACTTATCAAAGCACTAGTGGCTTCCCGCGGCTTCGCACGCGTTGAAGTGGTGAGCCGTAATTGAGCCACAAACATCCAAACATCGTAACTTTCGCATTGATTTGTATATTATTAGGGTAGGATACCTACGCAGGTATAAGAGATACCTATAGGTGTACATTACCTATATTAGGTAGGTAGGTAGGCATAGGTACTGAGTTTAGCACAAACATGACAAATACAACCAAGACAACCTTACACGGAAAATATGTACTTATTTATTTGCACGGTAGATACCCTCAGATCTATTCGTACCAACTCAAGATTTCTGTTTTAGAATGTCCCTTACAAACATTGACGCCTTGTTGTATCCTTTTTACTTGAGCGCAACGAAGGAGGGTAACGTTTTAGGGGTTGTTTTCGAAAATCAAACTGTATTTTTGTTATTTATCCACAGAACACATTTTCTTTTAGTTTGAAGTTAATTACACTACGCTTTAAAAATCTCCCATACAAACCTTGAAACTTTGTCAGTCTTTTGCACCCTTTGGAGTATATTTACTTCAAGTTTGAAATCAAAAGCACTATGCGTTAAAAATCTCCCATACTAACTTTTACCAGCCATTTGCACCCTTTGCAGGGGTAATTATCAAAATTTAAAAGCGTCATTCTTAATTATTTATTTCTTGGTACATTTACCTCAAGTTTTAAATCAATCGCACCACGCGTTAAAAAACTCCCATGCAAACTTTTACATCCCTTTGCACACTTATTAAGGGTAGTTTTAAAAAACTAAAAATGCCTTTCCTGTTTTTTAGCCTTGGAGTACATCTTCTTCAAGTTTCAAGTTTGTAGGTTCAAGGAATACTATTTTTCATGCAAACGTTTTCAACCCTTTTACACCCTCAGGGGTTGAATTTCCAAAAACCTCTTCTTAGTACACCTCTACGCTATAAGACCTATGTACTCTTCAAATTTCAAGTCTCTAGGACCAGCGGTCAAAAACCTCCCATACAAACTTTTACATCCCTTTGCACACTTATTAAGGGTAGTTTTAAAAAACTAAAAATGCCTTTCCTGTTTTTTAGCCTTGGAGTACATCTTCTTCAAGTTTCAAGTTTGTAGGTTCAAGGAATACTATTTTTCATGCAAACGTTTTCAACCCTTTTACACCCTTAGGGGTTGAATTTCCAAAAACCTCTTCTTAGTACACCTCTACGCCATAAGACCTATGTACTCTTCAATTTTCAAGTCTCTAGGACCAGCGGTCAAAAAACTCCCATACAAACTTTTACATCCCCTTGCACACTTATTAAGGGTAGTTCTGAAAAACTAAAAATGCCTTTCCTATTTTTTGCATTGGAGTACATGTACTCCAAGTTTCAAGTTTGTAGATTCAAGGAATACTATTTTTCATGCAAACGTTTTCAACCCTTTTACACCCTCAGGGGTTGAATTTCCAAAAACCTCTTCTTAGTACACCTCTACGCTATAAGACCTATGTACTCTTCAAATTTCAAGTCTCTAGGACCAGCGGTCAAAAACCTCCCATACAAACTTTTACATCCCTTTGCACACTTATCAAGGGTAGTTTTAAAAAAAAAACTAAAAATGCCTTTCCTATTTTTTTGCCTTGAAATATAAATACTCCAAGTTTCAAGTTTATAGGTTCAAGTATTACTATTTCTCATACAAACGTTTTCATCCCTTTTTACACTCTTAGGGGTTGAATTTCCAAAAATACCATCTTAGTACACCTCTACGCCATAAGACCTATGTACCTTTCAAGTTTTAAGTCTCTAGGACCAGCGGTCAAAAAACTCCCATACATACTTTTACATCCCTTAGCACACTTATTAAGGGTAGTTTTAAAAAACTAAAAATGTATTTCCTATTTTTTTGTCTTGAAGTATATGTACTCCAAGTTTCAAGCTTGTAGGTTCAAGGAATACAATTTTTCATACAAACGTTTTCATCCCTTTTTACACCCTTAGGGGTTGAATTTCCAAAAATCCCTTCTTAGTACACCTCTACGCCATAAGACCTATGTACCTTTCAAGTTTTAAATCTCTAGGACCAGCGGTCAAAAAACTCCCATACATACTTTTACATCCCTTAGCACACTTATTAAGGGTAGTTTTAAAAAACTAAAAATGTATTTCCTATTTTTTTATCTTGAAGTATATGTACTCCAAGTTTCAAGCTTGTAGGTTCAAGGAATACAATTTTTCATACAAACGTTTTCATCCCTTTTTACACCCTTAGGGGTTGAATTTCCAAAAACCTCTTCTTAGTACACCTCTACGCCATAAGACCTATGTACCTTTCAAGTTTTAAATCTCTAGGACCAGCGGTCAAAGAACTCCCATACATACTTTTACATCCCTTAGCACACTTATTAAGGGTAGTTTTAAAAAACTAAAAATGTATTTCCTATTTTTTTATCTTGAAGTATATGTACTCCAAGTTTCAAGCTTGTAGGTTCAAGGAATACAATTTTTCATACAAACGTTTTCATCCCTTTTTACACCCTTAGGGGTTGAATTTCCAAAAATCCTTTCTTAGTACACCTCTACGCCATAAGACCTATGTATTCCTCAAATTTCAAGTCTCTAGGACCAGCGGTTTAGGCTGTGCGTTGTCTATATGTCAGTCAGTCAGTCAGTCAGTCAGTCAGTCAGTCAGTCAGTCAGTCAGGACTTTGATTCTTATAGTATTAGAGATTGTCTCGCAAGTCCCCAATTTACGTTTCATAATGATGTTTTATTTTTACGTAGGTATGTACCTACATAGATGTCATAATTTCCTTAAGATGTTCACTGCGCTAAGTTAATTCACCGCTAATGAGGTGCACCGTATTATTGATTGAGTGAGCGAAACGAACGAAAATCTTATAGTTAACTTGGGCGATTTGGCTTTTTATGTATGTACTAGTGGCTTCCCGCGGCTTCGCACGCGTTGAAGTGGTGAACCGTGATTGAACCACATACATCCAAACATCGTAACTTTCGCATTGATTTGTATATTATTAGGGTAGGATTTTAAATACCTACGTAGGTATAAGGGATACCTATAGGCGTACATTACCTATATTAGGTAGGTAGGTATAGGTACTGAGTTTAGCACAAACATGACAAATACAACAAAGACAACCTTACACGGAAAATATGTTCTTATTTGTTCCTAGTTTCTACCCCAAAAGCAAATGAAACGAAACAGCTTCACGACATTGATCCACAGGCACGGTAGATAGGTACCCTCAGATCTCTTCGTACCAACTCAAGATTCCCGTTTTTAGAACATTGACGCCTCGTTGTATTCTTTTTACTCGAGCGCAACGAAGGAGGGTAACGTCTTTATGTTATTTATCCACAGAACACATTTTCTTTTAGTTTGAAGTTAATTACACAGTTACAGTTAAAAATCTCCCATACAAACCTTGAAACTTTGCAGGGGTAGTTTTAAAATATTGAAAACGTGATTTTAAATTATTTATTGTGGAGTATATTTACTTCAAGTTTGAAATCAATCGCACTATGCATTAAAAATCTCCCATACTAACTTTTACAGTCATTGATTGATGAACCCTTTGCAGGGGAATTATCAAAAGTTAAAAGCGTCATTCATTATTTATTTCTTAGTATATTTACCTCAAGTTTTAAGTCAATCGCACCACGCGTTAAAAAACTCCCATACAAACTTTGACATCCCTTTGCACGCTTATTATGGGTAGTTTTAAAAAATTAAAAATGCCTTTCCTATTTTTTTGCCTAAAAGTTCATATACTCCAAGTTTCAAGTTTGTAGGTTCAAGGTATACTATTTTTCATGCAAACGTTTTCAACCCTTTTACACCCCTTGGGGTTGAATTTCCAAAAATCCCTTCTTAGTATACTTCTACGCCATAAGACCTATGTACTCTTCAAATTTCAAGTCTCTAGGACCAGCGGTCAAAAAACTCCCATACAAAATTTGACATCCCTTTGCACACTTATTATGGGTAGTTTTAAGAAACTAAAAATGCTTTTCCTAATTTTTAGCCTTGGAGTACATCTACTTCAAGTTTCAAGTTTTTAGGTTCAAGGAATACTATTCATACAAACGCTTTCAACCCTTTTACACCCCTTGGGGTTGAATTTCCAAAACCCCCTTCTTAGTACACCTCTACGTCATAAGACCTATGTACTCTTCAAATTTCAAGTCTCTAGAACCATCGGTCAAAAAACTCCCATACAAACTTTTACATCCCTTTGCACACTTATTAAGGGTAGTTTAAAAAACTAATAACGCCTTTCCTATTTTTTTGCTTTGAAGTATATGTACTCCAAGTTTCAAGTTTGTAAGTTCAAGGAATACAATTTTTCATACAAACGCTTTCATCCCTTTTTACACCCTTAGGGGTTGAATTTCCAAAAACCCCTTCTTAGTACACCTCTACATCATAAGACCTATGTACTCTTCAAATTTCAAGTCTCTAGGACCATCGGTCAAAAAACTCCCTTACAAACTTTTACATCCCTTTGCACATTTATTAAGGGTAGTTTTACAAAACTAAAAATTCCTTTCCTATTTTTTTGCTTTGAAGTATATGTACTCCAAGTTTCAAGTTTGTAGGTTCAAGGAATACAATTTTTCATACAAACGCTTTCATCCCTTTTTACACCCTTAGGAGTTGAATTTCCAAAAACCCTTTCTTAGTACACCTCTACGTCATAAGACCTATGTACTCTTCAAATTTCAAGTCTCTAGGACCATCGGTCAAAAAACTCCCATACAAACTTTTACATCCCTTTGCACACTTATTAAGGGTAGTTTTAAAAAACTAAAAATGCCTTTCCTATTTTTTTGCTTTGAGGTATATGTTCTCCAAGTTTCAAGTTTGTAGGTTCAAGGAATACTATTTTTCATACAAACGTTTTCATCCCTTTTTACACCCTTAGGGGTTGAATTTCCAAAAATCCCTTCTTAGTGCACCTCTACGCCATAAGACCTATGTACTCCTCAAATTTCAAGTCTCTAGGACCAGCGGTTTAGGCTGTGCGTTGTCTATATGTCAGTCAGTCAGTCAGTCAGTCAGTCAGTCAGTCAGGACTTTGATTCTTATAGTATTAGAGATGTTTGTCTGGCCATAACTTAAGAACCGATCCTTTTTGATCCGACCTGCATGAAATTTGGTAAGTCGATAGCTTGCTGGTAAATTTCTCAAGTATCTAGCTATCGAGATAATAGAGTATATGAGTTAAATCGGATGAGGAGTTATTAAGATATGATAGGTTTTTTAAGGGAGCACAAATAAAAAAAGTTACACAAAAAATTATGTTACAGGTCATAAGAAAGGGTATTGTTTGAAAATCCAAAATATTTTTTTCTAAAGAAATTGTTTAAAGTTGTGATATATGTATTTTTTTTTACATTGACAGTTGTCACTGGAGTAATTTTCACAAAAAATTCCCGCACGATCGAATTCGTTTAGAGTCCTCAGTTGAGTGGATTAGTAATACAATGAGAGTATTTCTTACCTCTTTATCCAGTATCTAGGTCACCACTAACCACCACAATGACATTAACTGCATTATACCCCGAAGTGACTCGTTCGGCTAAGTGTTATTACCCAATTACATAATCTGTTCTCATTCACCGGTGAACCACGGTTGCAGCCAAAATTGAATAGAATCTTCGTTTTTGTTGTTTCGTTGTTGTTACTACATAATGCAATTGCAAGTCAAGTGTATGTGGTTTTACTCAGAACACGCGTCATTTTGATAGTATGCATCATGCCATACATTTTTCTACTATAGTCGCGTTAAACTCTCGCTGCAGGCTCGGTCATAAGTTGTCTGAACGAGACAGCAATATTGCTCTCTCTCTCTCTCTCGCACTTAGGAGAACGGAAAAGAAAAAGCGTGTGTTAAAATGATTTATGACCGAGTTTGCAGCGGGAGTTTAACGCGACTATAACACTTTTTAAATCATCATCGAGAAAAACCTCAACTGTCAACATATGTTTATTAAAAACACTTGTAAGTACCGTAGTGAAAGGTTAACTGGAAGAAAATGCTAACTAGCATTAAGTTCGCCTATGTACTTCCTTTTGTGCAATTAAGAATTTTCTAATCTAATTTTAGTGATATTCTTTATATCATAGCACCGACACCTCAATTATTCTTAAGTATATATCATTATCAGCTCGAAGATATCCACTGCAGGACAAAGCCCTCCCCCCAAATAAATTTCCTATAATTATTTTAAGATAATAATTTTAATCCACCGTCCAACTACCGTGAGATCCTTACAATGTCAGCTACTCAAAAACTTCTTACCTTGTTATTCTAGTTCAGTTTGAAAGCGCTCGATAGATAGGTCTATTCTTCTAAAGTTTCGCCCAAAACTTGCTCAATAACTTTTGTTTGGCGTGTTATTCGGCATGATCTATTTAAAATTAAATATAAAATAGGTTATGAGACGGGAACAAGCTACTCATAATTCAGGTCATTGTTCAGTACTTAACCAAGGATAACTAAAATACCGAATGAGCGCTAAAATCCCCTGAGGCATCCCAACTACCCTCCAGTTTTTACGTGCGAAATTAAACTTTATTACCGAGTGTTTAGTTTCAATTTGCTGTTGAATTACCACAAGTTGAGTTGACGAGAGAATTCGTGTTCTAAATTGCTCGGGGTAGAGCTGAAATTTGCGCAGTGGGAGGGTTTAGGAGGGTTTAAAACTTGTGAACCTGAATTGTTAAGGTTCTTCAGATGCCTTGACTTAGTTCCGAGGTGAATCGTCGCCGGGCGTTTGCGATAACATTATGAATGGGCAACTATATTATGCATATTCTCAGGATGCTAGTTGCAATGCAAGTTTCAGAAACCGTTGGAATTCCATCAACGCGTTTTATTTTTACACAATACTGTTTAAAGTAATTTGGCTTTTTATGATGTGGCTTTTTTATAGAACTGTTTATGACTAACGCCGTATAATTTTAATCTTCTACTGAGGACGAGTTTTACCATTTCAGAAGCTGACACCCATTAAACTGAGAGCTCTGGTGGTCTAGTGGTAGCGGCCCCGCCTTCCGATCTTAAGGGTCGTGGATTCGAAACCGGTCGTGCACCAATGAGTTTTTCTGATCAAAAGTTTATGTGCACAATGCCAGTACTCGCAAACGGTGAAGGAAAACATCGTGAGGAAACCGGCATGTCGTGGAACCTTAAAAGTTCTTTAACATGTGTCAGGTGCTCGAAAGTCAAAGTCAAAGTCAAAGTCAATAGGTATTTATTCAATAAAATCACAAGGATCACTTTGAAACGTCTTAAAGCTAGGTGACTCTAGGTGCCAGTTCCACGCGACCAAAGCCTAGAAGAACAGGCAACAAACTTACGGCTTGGTTCCTACCGTTCTTTTGTATGATCCTTTTACAATGTAATCTACACTAATAATAATAATAATAATATTATAAAGAGGAAACCTTTGTATTTTTGTATTTTTGTATTTTTGTATTTTTGTATGTTTGTATTTTTGTATGTAACGAATAGGCTCAAAAACTACTGGTCCGATTTCAAAAATTCTTTCACCATTAGAATGCTACATTATCCCTGAGTAACATAGGCTATATTATATTTTCAAAAAAATCAGGGATCCTTACTAAAACTTCAATAATGTAACCCAAGGTGGAATACAAAAACCTTACATCGCGTGCGCTGCGAAAACTATTGATGATAGAACAAAATAATGTACTACGATTTTGTAGAACACGTCATCATCTACAAAAAATGTCGCGACAGCATATGTCTAACTATTATAGTTATGTCACAATAAGTGTTCTTTTATTATAAAAAAATAATTGAAATGCCGCCGCCAGAAAAGGGTCTTTATTTGTACCCTGGTATTAATCCTTATCCAAATAAATCATTTCATAATTAAGACGGTTTCAATACCTATAGATTACTTCTTAAATTTTTCAAATCGGACATTCCATTCAAAAGATATGACGAAATTAAAAATGTTAACGGGTCCACGGGTCACGCTCGGGGTGCGATTTCATTCACTCAAGGAGAAGCGCGTGCAAATGTATGAAATAAGTAGACGCGAGGCTCGAACCCACGCTCTAAGTTTATCCTAAAATGTTCAAAAAATTTATGACCACCCATGCGAAGCTGGGACAGGCCGCTAGTATAATATATTATTGAAGTTAAGTGAGGCGTAGGCATACAGAAAAAGGTAAACATAATCAAATTTAAAAAGAAAGGAGGCACACTTAAAAAAAAGAAATAGAAACATCTTTACGGCTTTGATTCCCAGGCACCATAGACATCTTCTTAGATATCTTAGTACCAATTACCCTTAGGATTCCTTGAGGGCGTCTAAGGATGGTAGTCAGAGATACGTCAATCAAATCCAGGATTGGACTTACTCTCTCTCTTGTCGTGTCCCTAGTTTCTTTCGAAACAGTGTGATGAAAGTATTTTTTTATCACATCAATTCGAAAATAGATAGTTTGCTCTTCGAAAACAGGTAGCAAAATAGCACTTTGATCCCAAGGGCGGTAAAGTACTTTACCGCCCAAGGGCGGTAATGTGATTTGAATTTGGAATGTGCTTATTGAGTAAAAGTTCCAATCACCAAAGAGATCACGAACACTGTATGAACAAGCAGGCTTTATGATTAAAAAAAAGCGCTTGAACTAAATAAAAATAAACAAAAACACGTGAAACGCGCATTCCACCTTTGTTCATAATTGTTTACTCAAATTCAGATTTTACTTAGTTTTATGAAAATAAATAAAATTACAATAAATACATGATTATGACTATGAGATTATGTGGCATTGTGACAATGTGACAATGTGACTATGTGACTCCGTGACTCCGTGACTTTGTGACTTTGTGACTTTATGACTTTGTGACTTTGTGACTTTGTGACTTTGTGACTTTGTGACTTTGTGACTTTGTGACTTTGTGACTTTGTGACTTTGTGACTTTGTGACTTTGTGACTTTGTGACTTTGTGACTTTGTGACTTTGTGACTTTGTGACTTTGTGACTTTGTGACTTTGTGACTTTGTGACTTTGTGACTTTGTGACTTTGTGACTTTGTGACTTTGTGACTTTGTGACTTTGTGACTTTGTGACTTTGTGACTTTGTGACTTTGTGACTTTGTGACTTTGTGACTTTGTGACTTTGTGACTTTGTGACTTTGTGACTTTGTGACTTTGTGACTTCGTGAATTTGTGACTATGATTATGATTATTCATAAGTTGCACTAAGTTATTTTCTCATAGAGGGTGATAAAAAGTAGAGTGTCCACCTCGGGAGCAACACTATTTTAAGCTCGAGTGAAGTACTTTGAATCCCTCGCTACGCTTAGGATTCTACTTTAGAATCCCTCGCTACGCTCGGGATTCTACTCTAGAATCCTTCGCTCCGCTCTGGATTCAAAAAACACTCTCGCCATAAAAATAGTTGTTTGCTCCCTTGGTAAACAATCTACTATAAGTGCGCCTAATAATGTTATAGAACTTTTTAGGTTCCACGACATACCGGTTTGCTCACGATGTTTTCCTTCACCGTTTGAGAGTACTGGCATTGTGCACATAGATTTTTGAACAGAAAAACTCGTTGGTGCACGACCGGATTCGAACCCACGACCTTAGGATCAGAAGGCAGGGCCGCTACCACTAGACCACCAGTGCACTACTTTGGACTTACTGAAACTGATGATGACTGATGACGACTGATGACTCCTTACCTTGCATAATGTTGTCCCTTATGATCTGCACGTGCTTGTCCCGATCGGGGCGCGTGTGCTCGTGCCAGAAGCCGACCACGTGACCGAGCTCGTGCACCACTATGCCGAACTTGTCGCAATTCTTGCCGATAGAGATGGCCTGTGCGCCGCCGCCACGCTTACCGACGAACGAACAGCATCTAAGGGCATTCAAAAATAATATCAATAGAGTAGGTCCAAGTTAAAGAGTAGTAGAGCTCTTTGTGAAGGGCTCGTCCGGGTAGTACCACCATGTTTTTTTCTGCCGCCAAGCAGCGTTGCTGTCTTTCGGTTTGAAGGGTGCCGGTGAAATTATAGGTTTTTTTTTAATACAACTTGCTGATGGAACAAGTAAATGGTCCAACTGATGTTAAGTGGTAATCATCACCTATAACAAAGCATTGCTTCGTAAGACTCGCACGTTAGGAACGTGGCCTACGATGCCTTGCGTTGATACGTGGCCTTGCGTCCATCAACTTGAGGCATACAGATGTTAAGCCTCATGTGCCTGTAAAATTACACCGGCAACCACACTTTTCAAACCGAAACACAGCAACGCTGCTTGGCGGCAGAAAAAGGCGTGGTGGCAGTACTTCCCCGGACGAGCCCTTCACAAAGAGCTCTACTACTCTTAAAGAGGTACATGAGGCTTAACATAATTATGTACCTATGTCTCAAGTTGATGGACGCAGGGTAGTGCATCGTATAGAACGTTATTATTGTTCGTGACTTGCGAGGCAATGTTTTTTATAGGTGGTGGTTACCACTTAACATCAGGTGGTTACTGAATCCAATCCAAAACCACGACCTAAGAGCCAGAAAGCGGATTGCTACCATAGACCATCATCAGTGCTCTATATCTAGCACAGAATGATGTTAATAATGATATGAATGAATGAAAAAGCTTTATTGTACACGAAACAAAACCACAGTACAATAAAAAAATAAAAATAACAAAATAAATGTACAATGGGCGGTCTTATCGCTGAAAACGATCTCTTCCAGACAACCTTTGGATGGAGAGGATTGTAAGAGTAAGGAAGATTGGTCGCAGGTGCACGCGAAAAATAACAAGATAGTAATTATAAAAATCGAATTACACTCTAAATATGATACCTACTGCGTTCACTTTTTCATTATTAACAAGAGTTTCTGTACTTTTCAATAAATTTTGCTTTCCATCTTAGATGCTTACCAACCGCTTATCAGCTTGGTACAAGTACAATCAGCGAGCAAAGTTGATGATAGATTTTTTTGGTTGCAAAATCGAATATACCGATACAAGTTTTTGTTTTGCAATAAACTTAATACACATAAAACAGTTGAGCTATCTGCAAACCGTTGCAAACGATCATCCTTCACAGCTCAGTTGGTAGTAACTCTGCCTTTTGTGCCGCAGGCCGTTGGTTCGATTCCCACCGAGAACAAACATTTGTGTGATGAATATAGCATGTTTGTTCATATATACATAACATGTTTTCTCTGTCTGGGTGTTATTAATATTATAAGTATGTATTTACAAAAAAAAAGTATATAAGTAGTATATCAGCTATCTGGTTCACATAACACAAGCTTTGGCTTAGTTTGGGGCTAGATAGTGCTGTGTGGAAAGTCCACCAATATTTAATTATTTATTTATCTATCTACTATATACTATATAAACTTCGCTTGTTTTTGTAAAACTTAAATCTAGTTATTTATAATTATTATTGTACTGTTTGTTTCCCAAATAAAACAAAATAAAAATAAAATAAAATAAACAATAAAATCTATAGATAACTCAACTGTTCCGAATCAATAACAATCGGAGGCGTTCCCAAATTTTATTTATTTTATATTAAAACATAGTTGAACGGGTTGTATAGCACCTCCGTTCTAGGATATTAATATTAAATTAAAGAGAATATTAAATTTAATTCCCAAATGCCTATGGTTGCCAAA
The DNA here is from genome assembly GCA_932294275.1 of Chloroclysta siterata. Lineage (NCBI taxonomy): Eukaryota > Metazoa > Arthropoda > Insecta > Lepidoptera > Geometridae > Chloroclysta > Chloroclysta siterata. The sequence goes on from OW028595.1 coordinate 11,154,559, forward strand.
GTTAATACTTTCATAGATCTAGTTTTAAAATCAGACTAAATTTCAACTAATAATTTCAAGAAATTACCTTGAATCATTTTCAAAAGTTGCTTGATGTTGACTATACAAAGCCTAAAGCTGAGCCAAACTTTGAGTCTACGGATTACCGACTTAACTACTTACTTCTTACAAAAGTTGTGTTCTTTGTTATATTGAGAGAGCTATACAGGGCGTCCCAAGACGACATGAAGGGAAAATACCATATTGTAGACAGGATATTTTGCTAAAAGGAGACTTTATTTTATTTTTTAAACTTAGTAATACTGCATTCAATGATCTATAATAATTACTTGCTTCGTCTGGAAATCGAACCGACTCCAATGTGGAAAAAAAACATCCCGTATTTATAAGATGCCAATCGAAAGAATGGACAAAAATAATATTTTTTCTTAAGTAACATTGTTTCTTAAAACAAAGGAATCGTTTTGGGACGACTTGTATAGAGCTATGCTGGGAATTTTACTACGAAACGAAAAAAAACCTATTTCACCATCATAGTAGCTCTCAAAACGTGCAATTGAAGTGGCGGCAGTAAACTGACCACTGCTGAGGAATCAACATCATCATCATAAACCTGAAGAAGTTCACTGCTGGATAAAGACTTGACCTTACATACACGAAGCACGATTTAAAGCCAAATGTCGAGCCATTGTGCATGTAGTTGTACATTGTATTTTAAGAGTAGTAGAGCTCTTTGTGAAGGGCTCGTCCGGGGAAGTACTACCACCACGCCTTTTTCTGCCGCCAAGCAGCAACGCTGTGTTTCGGTTTGAAGAGTGTGGTTGCCGGTGTAATAACAGGCACATGAGGCTTAACATCTGTATGCCTCCAGTTGATGGACGCAGGGCAGTGCATCATAGGGCACGTTTCTATCGTGCGTGACTTACGAGGCAATGCTTTGTTATAGGTGATGGTTACCACTTAACATCAGGTGAGCCATCTGCTTGAACCATCAGCTGGTTTAATAAAAAAAAAAACATTTTTTTTCTTCTTTAGGCTATAATGAAGGTTGGAGGAGGATGTCGGTAACAAGAGTAGTTATAACGTAGTCTTTGTGTCTTTAAGACTCTTGAACATGACATCATGAGCAGTATGTATTTCTTGATCTCAGTAAATCATTCAATTGTTCTGAATCACATCTTAAGATTAAAGCGATGACATACAAAGGAAACGCATATTACTAAACTGAATGCGTTTTATTGACCTCTTCCTACACACTCGTATATTTTATAGTTGTATGTTTGTATGTTTTGTTCTCGAGCTATTGCTTTTTTGTCATGCCGTAACAGACGAATTTCTCTGAATCACTACATAGTATAAAACAAAGTCGCTTTCTCTGTCCCTATATCCCTATGTATGCTTAAATCTTTAAAACTACGCAACGGATTTTGATGCGGGTTTTTTATAGAGAGAGAGTGATTCAAGAGGAAGGTTTATATGCATAATACAAGCATAATCTCTTAGAGATAACCCACAATAACCGTGCGAAGCCGGGGCGGGTCGCTAGTTACTTATAATTTTAATTCATTTTTGTTAGTTGAGGGCTCGGTGAAAAAATTATGTGATGAACATAGAAGTGTTTATCTGTCTGAGTGTTAAAATATTAAGAGTAAATAATATAAACGTAATATTAAACGTTAATAATAACGTAACTTTATTAAAGTGTATTGTATCAGTCTACCCGCATTTTTTTGAAGTTTCGCATGAATTAAACAAATGATTCACCTGATTTTTGATCTGCCAGTGCCTTCACTTGTTTCGTGAATACAGTCTTCAATACCCACAACGTTCTCCCAACTAACAATCTTGATCAACTATAGTTTCCGACCCACGCTTGCTTCTAAAGTATGAAAAACGAGGGTAATGAGGAACTAGAATGCGACTTACCCGCAAGGTCGTTCAGTGAAGACGATATAGTCCTTCTGCATATCCGCATCGCGCTCCACAAACTTGACGCAAGTGAAGTTCTCCCAGTGCCGCATGGCCTGCTTGAACAGCGACTTGTGTGCGCCGCTGAAGTTGCCGTCGATCTCGTAAGGAATCACGCCGTGCTCCCAAATACGCTCTTTGCGGTTGGTTGCTGCGCGGATGGAGCGGTGCCTGCTCTTTACCTGGTAGATAAAGTAATTTTTTTAATAAATATGCATAATGATGATCAGTCATCATCATCATAAGACAGTAAGTTTCATGCTTTACTATCACTACATAGTATAAAACGAAGTCGCTTTCTCTGTCCCTATATCCCTATATGTATGCTTAAATCTTTAAAACTACGTAACGGATTTTGATGCGGTTTTTTTATAGAAAGAGTGATTCAAGAGGAAGGTTTATATGCATAATACAAGCATAATCTCTTAGACATACCCACAATAACCGTGCGAAGCCGGGGCGGGTCGCTAGTCAAGTTATATAAAAAACCTAATAAGTCATTTACTAGGTAGGTAAATATAATATATTCCGTTTTTTATAGTGTCCCAAAAGTTATTATCGGAGTGGGATTTGAACCCACGACCTTCCCCTTGGTACGGGGCTGCGATAACCGCCTGCGCCATTGGACTCTAATCACACTCGACGAATAACTCAGGGACATGCTACTAAGGTACATATGAGACCGTGGCTCCATCTACAGGTCTGACATATTATAATTTAATCATGCTCGATAACCGAAGTTACATTTAGTTAGACGAGTTCAGACGAGAGATTTCCAACCAACCAACAGGATTGATATAGTACCAATCCTGTTGGTTAAATATGCACGTAACTCTTAGAGCAACACGGGCCACTGGCGGACCGGAGGGGAGTAGCCTTCGCAGGCATTCCCCTCTGTCAAAGTACAAGTCCACGCGGTCCTAGACGTACAATAAAACTAGTTGCAGCCGCACTGCTCACTAGACTAAATCTAGTTGCGGGACAGAATCAATGTCCTTTAAAAAATGTCGAATTGTTCTGTTTTATGCTGCAAAAAGACATCTGCCACGTCAAATTTACAAAAAGATGGCTTTACCTTTCATATGTAAGTAATTTTTAATCACTTTATTACTTTAAACTTCTTTTAAACTTAAAAATCACAATATTATCGGTCGTGTTGTTTCCGATTTGTTTACAAACACAGGCCGCTCGCCTTCATACAATAAGCGGATCGGTCGAGCGACTGATACGAGACATTTCCTAGAAGTCGCTGTCGCCGAGCGATAGTGTTGTTACCGGTTTGTTTGTAGATAGTTATCGATAAAAATGGCAAAGGCAAAGGATACCGACATTTTTGTGATTTAAGTTTTCTGATTAATTTAAAATATTATATTGTGAGCTTTATTTTAATTTAAATAGTTTTTTAATAAAATTGTATTACATTAAATATAATACAATACTTACGAGTACAAACACATTTTACTATAATTACTTAGTCTGAACCATAATGTTTTTTATTTATTTATTGCAGGTTTCCTAAAGATCCAAATTTTAGGGATGCATGGAAGAATTTTTGTATTATCAGACTAACCTGGACGCCCACAAGAAATAGTGTAATTTGCTCAAATCATTTCAAGACCTCTGACTTTCAAGTGTTGGCGAACAATAGAAGGAAATTAGTCGAGGGCACCATTAATGGAACTGACAAGATTAGTAATGGAAAAATATACTGGTACAAGCATTTCTTTCTTAATGAAAAAAGAAAACCCACAAAATTGTATTCGTAATATACATATATAGAAAACTAATCCATTTTAAAAACAACTACAATTAAAATAATATAAACATTATGTTTATTGTGATAATTATTGTATTACATAATATATAAAGTCCATTTTTATGATAACATCTTACCTTTCTATCACTTTAAAAACCTAATTTCCCTAACCGAGTTCTTGAATTTATCGATAATGCGTATCGACAGTTGTTACAACTACGGCTGTAAGCAAATTGACAGTGTCACCTCATACTGTTAGGACCATGGAGGTACTATATACTGGAGGGAGCGATAAGACTTACATCCTTTTTCAACTGTGTATCAAACATTGATCATCTATCTTTGTTCTTCCCATGTAGCCTAGCTACGAGTAAAAGAAAAGAAGATGTAACTTCACTCACTCCATCTCACTCACTCACTGTCTGCGTAAATCGTGGCCGTCAGTTGATGCAATGTTTTGATCTTGTTTTGACGTTTTTGAAAAACTCGCAGCAACATTGCGATGCAGCGAAAGAAATTATGAAAATTTTTAAAGAATTATTATTGTCTAGGCAAAATATATTTGAAAAGGTGAAAGTATGTCTTGTGAAGCTGTGTTTTGTGTATCAAAAACAACAAAAGCAGGAGTTAAAGACCCATTTGATACGTAATATTCTTTTTCTATTTTCATGCTAAAAAAATACGTTTTTTCTCCCATAAAGACTGTAGGAATTACATTTTATTAGTACTAGTCATATTTTCCTATGTGAAAATGATGTAAACCCATTAATTATTGCAAAATAAAATGCATTGTTTTAGTCTTCTGTTCTAGAGATGTACTTCCACCGACCAATTTAGCTTTATCGATAATATGTAAGTTTCCATTTTTTATATGAAATATCTAATGCGGTGGGTCAGACCGGCTGTTCTGTTGTAGTTTCAATTTTTCACACCTTATAGTCTCGCGAGGGATCAATTTTTGTTAAATTTTACATTATTTTTTTAGGTTCTTAAATGCCCAGAATGAAGACGGGTGTGGATAAAAGCTGTTAGGCGTGAAAACTGATAGCCTACAAAATGTTCTTATGCATGGACGAAATGGCCATAAGAAATTGGATCGAGTGGGATGGACATCGCTCTCACGGTTAGGGCAATGTGGGAAACATTATTGACGATGATAGTGTTCCAGTGTCTATAATGGTTTTGGGCTTTCGCAATAAAAGTCAGCAACCAGTTAAAATTAAAAAGTTGGATTCCAATTAAAACGACTTTTTCATCCATTTCTTATTCTATCGATAGGTTAGTCAATGTTGTCCCTTCTCTAGTCACTCACGCGAATACATACAAACTAACAAAAAACGGACACGCCGAAAAACCGTAACACTACGTCTATATGATACTTAGTCTAAGGTTAGGACACAGAATGTATCTATGTGTGCATGAAATTGTTAGTGTATTTTTAATTAGGTATGTGTGAGTTTCGTAGTTACAGACGATTATTTTTGTGTGGGAATTAGAGAAAGTGTGCGTAAAACAAATTTCCCCCCGCAAAAAATGGCAGACAGTTTTGTATCGGTAAAAAACGCTACGGCCACTCCCCTCCGTGTTGCTCTATGACGTAACTTAACCTATATACCTACGAGTACTTATCAGGGTGGTAAATATACCTACAGTATACAAGTTTGTTACAGTATAACTATTTAACCATCTCTGAAACGCTATGCCTTAAGTAAAAATATTCCCTCTTTGTTTTTTTTTAAGTCTAAAGTATAGACGGAAGTATTTTTATAACGTGGATACTCTGAAATCATAAAATAGGCACTGAATATTCATAAAATTTATGTAATTATTTTTTTTTCTCGTAACTAAACGGGTTAACTCCATGATAATGCTTTTTAGCAATAAGTTTATCCATGTACGATACCAGTTTTTTATTTTGTCATAAAAAGAATTTATGTCACGTTATCACAATCCCGTTTGTGTAGTTTTGTGATCTACTTTCCTTCAGAGACAAAGACGTTGTTCGTAGCTGAAGAGTTGTTAAATCGGCTTATAAACAGTTTGGATCCAACAGTCTGTTCCCTTCTCTACAATAGTTATGTTGTTAGGTGGGGCCATGAGATCTGCGCAAAAAGACTAGCAAATTCACTACTGACTATCATTTCTATGCAGTTTAATAGGCTGACACCCGTCAAATTACTTCACGGTCGCACATTTCAACATTTGTAAAGATAGAAAATTTCTGAACTTATTTACGAAAAACGCAATCAACCAAATTCTGTACCATAACATTGCACACAGTTTAGCAAAAATATCATTTGGTTCCAAACAAGTTTTTCTGCTAAAGAGTTTGCATAACCAAAATCAAAACTAAAAAATGTACGAAAAATAGTAAAGCTTGCTTGATTGCGGTTTTTCATAAAAAAATTCAGTGATTATATCTTTCAAAATGTTAAAAAGTAGGTACATTAGCGGTACTCTTTGCCTTAACCAAACGTTTTACAAACTCATTTCGAAGGCTATCCAAAAACTCGCAAACGTTAAATTATAATAAGCAAAGAATTTATTAGCTAAAAACGGCTGCCATAAAAATGCGCGAATGCAGTTGCATCTGGCGCTTTGCCAAGTGAATTTGACCATTTTGATATTTTAATTCGGCGAGTTTGAGTGGCTAGAGCTGGATACTGCGGTCCGTAAATTTGGATATTCGCATAGTTTAGTGGTTTTTGATTACAGAAATGCAATCTACAGTTTGTGAATAAAATAAATTATGTTGCTTGTAGGTCGGTACTGCTGTAGTATAAGTTTTTACAGAAACCTACCATCGCCCGTTGGAATTCGAAGAGCCTTGTATTTTAGTCAAGTTGCAAGTAGCTCTTGTTTATATAAGAAAACTAGTAACATACTCTACTTGCTTATTGGTGTTAATGGAAATAAATACTAACATACAAATAAAAAGGTGTGTGTTAACTTTGATAAGTTAAACAAAGCAAACGTATTACAAAATTCAAATAAAAAAACCTTTAGGTCATTGTGAAAGGCAGCGGCCGGTTCCTGAAAGTCGATCAAAACTAATCGGATGTCAAGTCATTCGCCATTTCAGCTATCACATTGAATAAAACAGAGATAGCAAGTGATTTGACATGTCATATTTCAACATAATTGAATATTTCGTCTCTTTAGGACAGATTTTAAAGAAATTCAATGAAATCATATGTCAAAGGCGCAACATATTAGTCCAACTAGCTAGGCTCTTACGGTTATGACTTGATTAGAAGAACTTTAGCAAAGAAAAAGAGCATTGAACATTGAGAGCACTGCTGGTCTAGTGGTAGCGGCCCCGGCTTTTGATCCTAAGGTCGTGGGTTCAACCGGTGTTCAATAAGTTTTTCTGTACAAAAAAGTATGTAAGTACTCTCAAACAGTGAAGGAAATCATAACCGTTCTAAAAACATGTGCCAGGTGCTCGAAAGGTGTCTTTTCGAGGTGCACTTTATATTTTTTCACCACACTGTTTCGAAAGAAACTGTGCCCCAACAAGAAAAGAAGTAGGGAAAAATCTATAATTAATTATAGCAGGGAAATGCTGAATCTATTAAGGTAGACGGTAGACCCATGGTTACCGAGCCAATCAGGTAATTACCTACTGGTAAATAAAAGACGGTTTTCCTTAAAAGCTGAAAGCGTGATTTGACGGCCGTAATAAAAAGACGACAGACGATTTCCTACCTTATATAAAAGTAATAGTTCAGTTATTATTTAACAATGCTACTGTTCAGTACCAAAGAGGAACTCATAATGTAATTTTATATCGTTTCGCTGTCAGCTACTGTTTTGCTTTATATTTTTATTTACAACGTTGGCGCCCCTGGGTTGGTGTCCTATGACTTTTAGAAACCAGAGCTACCAACCTAATGAGGTTCGACATGGAGTCCTGTTACTGATTATACAAAATGCGCTTTGAGCTAGAGAAACATAATTGACAGAAAGGCAATTAGGTGGAAAATATCTATAAAATCTATTTGCTGAAAACTTCTCCAAATAAAGTAAAATAAACTTTTCTAGCTAGTTACAACATCTTATAATATTTTTTCGGATTTTAGGGTTCTGCTTTTATGCCTTTTATTTTAAGCCTTTGGCCTTCTAAAATAAGTGGATTAAATAATATAAAAGTAGCATAAGTCTTCAGACCTGAGATTTTAATAATGATTTTACTTGAGTAACGTAAATTTAGACGTCACTCTGACTACGCCCCTTAGACATTCTTAAATAATCTTCAGTTAGTGCTTACTCCTATGGTATCTGAGGGGAGCTTGTAGTATAAAAAATGGCCGAGTTCAAAAAATACTAGGTATTTGTGAAGGGCTCGTCAGGGAAAGTAACTAAACGAAAGTACTAGGTACTGCTGTCAATCAGTGTTGTTGTCTTCCTGTTTAAAGGGTGTTGTTTTAATTAACACCTGTGTGTGCTACAGGTACATTTGTATGCCTCAAATTGATGGACGCAGTGCATCGTACGGCACGCTCATATCGTGTGTACCTTACGAGGCAATGCTTTTTATAAAAATGTGAATTTAACTTACCCTAGTGTTGTTATGAAACTGACTCTCTATCTGACTTTCCATCGCATCTAGGTCCTCCGAGTCGTCACGAAAAAACCAGTTGTTGAACTGCTCGGTCCCATTACTATCAGATTTCAGTTCTTGTCTCTCTTGTGGAAAACTTTTTGGTAGTTCCAATGGCTTATTGCCTTTCTTCTCTTTAGAAAGTTCTAGTGAAAACTTTTCTTCATTTGTCGTCAATGGCGTAGTTAGTTTGATTCTCTCTTCATCTGGGTTTTTCGGAGGTGCTTTAAGTTCAAATTTCTCTTCAAATTCGTGCTCAGGGATCTCGAATTTCCGTTCCTCGTGATGCTCCCTGCTGGAATGTTTTTGGTGACGAAAAAACTTCTTCCTGACGAAGTGGGAGTCAGGGTTACCTGATACGTCATTCTGGCTTGTTCTCTCACCCGAGTGTATATTGCGCAATCTGAAAAAAAATGTTGTTCAATTCCTTAACTTCATTACAGACATTAGTAAGAAAGCAGTGAGCACCAACATGACGGATGATAGGACAGAGTGGAAAAACAAAACCTGTTGTGCCTCTTCCGTGCCAGCCACTTAGCGTGCGTGAGAGCAGGAAGATGATGATGATGTTGATTACTTAGCCTCAATGTTTGGACGTTTTTTTGACTACTTGTTGTGAACTTCGTCAAAATTCACGTAATTAGAGAACAGATATCAGGCAAGTGAGAATGACCTAGGGGTGTCACTTACCATAGGTAATATCTTTATAATGTTTATTATGATTTAGATTGTTTTTAACCCTTTTTAATTTTATCTAAATTATCTTTTATAATTTATTGTTTTCTCTACTTTAATAGATTTTATGTATGCATTAGGTATTATTAGTTTGAAGCGTAGCGTGTGCTGTTTTATGAATTTAATTACCTTTATCTTTTTCTGTTATGCCTACGCCTCACTAAATTCGATTGGCACCACACCGGAGCTTCAATATTTTACTATAATACATTGCAACAAGGATCATACAAAAGAACGGTAGGAACCAAGGCGTAAGTTTGTTGCCTGTTCTTCTAGGCTTTGGTCACGTGGAACTGGCACCTAGAGTCACCTAGTTTTAAACGTTTCAAAGTGAGCCTCGTGATTTTATTGAATAAATACCTTTTGACTTTGACTTTGAATTAGTTTTCTAACGTTCATTAAAATTAGTCAATAAATAAATACTTACTGTAATAAATAATAATAAAATTTTGCTAGGCGTTCTTTTCAAAACTAGATTTAAAACCTAACCTTTATAAAATTAAAAAAGTTTATCATTATCTAAGGAGGTTTTATGGAATCTTTAATCCTCTTTCGCTCCAGTTTTAAAACTAGGGCTTCTTTTCTTTGAAGTATGCCATCTAATGAACTCTAAATTATTTCGTGGAATGTTTTCATATTTAGGATGGTGTATATTTAGCAAATAAAATTACAATCTCATTTAATTAGAAAATACTTATAAAAGGTAAGTTCTCCTGAACAGGCCAACGGAATTTTTAGGCCGCTTGAAGGCCTCCGTCATGGTTTAGCAAGTCATGCTCCCAAAGCATGGAAGCGCACAGATGCTTCTAGTGGACATCCATCCATATAATGACCAAGCTGAACGTTGCCTAACTTATTCGACTTTACTTACTCGATTATCGACCTTATTTAATTCCTGAAACAATTCATAATTCTACAAAATATTTTTTGTAAAAACTGAGTTTTTGTCATTTATTTGCATTTCGTTCCCAATTTGCTTGTTTTAGGGGTTCATCCCTTATGGGAATTAAACACATAGACTGTTATTTAAACTAAAAAATGAAATTTCTTTGTTTGTATAAATCTGGCATCAAAATTAGAAAAATTAACCATGTCCTCAGAAATATCATATGAATGGTTCAGTCACAAAATAAATAAGTCAGTACAAAAGGTTCGGGTAACTTGGGTCTTTGCCAAAATACAGAAATAATGCTAGCAAAGATGGATTGATCTTGGCAATGAGTCATTTACGATGGCGATGTTTGTGCCTTTTCCGTGCTCGAACGAAATGCCAAAATAAAATTGCCTGACGTATTGTTTTCTAGAAAAATACGTGTTCGCTATGGATTACAGTTTCGGCTTTTGTGACCCCGGGATCCCGTTCCATTTATGACCCCTAAGATCCTGTGATTTTCAAAGTGATCCTTGTGATTTCACTGAATAAATACCTTTTGATTTTGACTTTGAATAATTGATTAAACATTGTCGCAAAAAATACTTTCAAGTTCCTTCAACATCGAGCTAAATATTCGAGTGTTCCCGGAATCCTGAATAGGCTTAGGAAAAATCCAAGATCTCTGAAAAAACAAAACCCGTTTGTGATCTCTAGTGCCAGCCAAATCCAAATGTCTACGGTGCTACGAGCCATTCGTAGCACGTAGCACTTCGTAGCAGATCTTGTTCTATTATGCCTACTTGTTACATAAACAAATATTATACGCATCTCTTGAAACTCCGAAACCATCTCTATCTTCTAAAATTTCTCTTTGTCTCTTGAAATATTTTTGTTAAGTAGTTTTTTTTATAATGTAAGTACCTTTCCTTTGGCTACCTTTTAGCAAACCTTTTACCGTTTTACCTGATAGTAAGCGACGATGGAGCAGTATGTTCTAGAAGACCCCATTCACTCTTGCCTTAACTTATTTAGTCCATTTCAAAGTTTTATAAAATCCATATTTTATTAGTTTTACTATGCTCACCTACATTTCATGAAATCTCAAATGAAGGTGAAGGTGGGTTGAAATCCCACATTTTTCAGACTCGGTCTTTTGGGTTATCATAAAATATTTTAATAAAGACCGTTTAATTTTGATTATGTATTTGGGACCCCTTTTACTCCATTCTAATGCAACTCTAGTCTTATGCATATACTCGTATTTGAGCTAAGAGAAATTTTAAACGAACTAGTGTATGGCAATTTAGTGCTGCTATTAAAAAGCTGTCTCGTTTCGAGCAATTTATGGACGCAAAACAGCCATACAATTCATAGCCAGAAATTGGCGCAACTAGAATTTATTTTTTATGCGCTACTTTAAGGATACTGATCAAGTTACACTAAACCAAAGAAAAGTGATGCTTACTACAAGGCCATAGAAACGAGAAGTGTATAGGAACGAGCACTGTATAGGAACGGTGCACTGCCCTGCGTTCATCAACTTGAGGCATATAGATGTTAAGCTTCATGTGTCTGTAATTACACCAACAACTACACTCTTCAAACCGAAACACAGCAACGCTGCTTGGCGGCAGAAAAAGGCGTGGTAGTAGGTACTTCCCCGGATAAGCCCTTCACAAAGAGCTCTACTACTCTTGTTACTATTTAACGTAAACTAATATCTTTTAACCAAAGGGAAAAATCCTTTGAGTCTGTGCAATAACGAGGTTACGTCCAGGATCGTGGATTAAAAACTGCAGAGAAACGGAAAATCTAAGCATAAAACCCTTACTTTACTGATTAACTGACAACCACAGTCTATGTTGCCAGTTCCAGAAACAGTTTTTTTTTATTAGTTTATGGTTTACTATGTGAATTTTAACTCTAATGTTAGAAACGTTATTTTTCCAGTAGTTTTTCGGGATAAAAGTAGCTGATATTGTGCTAATCAGGTTACATTTGTTCTAAGTTTCGCCTCAATCGGTTCAGTGGTAAGGGCGCGATTGAGCCACAAACATGTACCATTCGCATTTATATATTAGTAGGTATAGGATAGGAAGTAGGAAGGTAATAGAAAAGGAAGAAGGATGCTACTTACCGTCTTCTATTCCCATGTCTTCTCCTCCGCTTCCTCCTACCATTGGTTTCCTCCACAAGATTCTGCAAGCTCTCAGTTGGCCTTAACAGATTATTCGCCAACAACTTATCCTCTAAATCTTCAGTCTTATTCGATAAAATATCTTCGTCCTGCTCACTCGAAGGTAAAACCCCATTAGTTGGAGAAGGGCCAACAGTCACGTTGTCAGGCACTTCTTTGGACTTCAGATTGTTGTTGATATCACCTGTAATTTCTCTGCTGTTGCTTTGAATTTTGTTCGTTATTTCATCCATTTTGCTTGAAATGTTTAGAATTTTAATGTGAGGGTAGAACTCGTCTAAGTTTAAAATGTTGTTGGTTGAAATATTGACAACAAGAACGCCATCTTGTTCAAGACTATCTGACTCTGTAAGGTTGTCTATGGTTTGGTTTGTGTGGTCAAGTTGGGTTTGATTGATGAAGTTTGTTAGGTTTTCGGCTTCCTCAGGCGGTAGTCTGCCGTTTTTTAGCAAGACTGACTTATCTAGACCAGCTGGCAGTGTCTGTAACAAAAGTAACGATCTTTTCTAGCCGTTGACTCAGCTCAAGGAAGCAGAAAAAGAACAGAATTAATCAGGTTTACCACACTATTGCTACTATAAATCAAAGCTTTTAATCAAATTCTACTCTACAACAGTACGCACTGTCGATTTTTTTAATTCTAATAGCACGCTAACATGATAGCATTCCCACTTCACTTTCACTCAACTTTCCACACTTAAAAATAACTAACCTTCGTATTAAGTACAGCATCGTTATACTTCTTAGGCTTATCTTGTGATATCGCTAAAGGCTGTTTGGTCCTCTTCCTCAGTATATCAGGCATGCCCTCTTCCTCAACTTGCAATCCTTCCAACAACACCTCTTTCTTCAGTCTTTCAACCTCCTCTTGGAGTGATTTGTTTATCTTTGTCTCAGACATCGGCGCTCGGGTCGCGTAGCGTTGCAAATCTGCGTCTGGGATCGCGATGTCTCCTTGGAAATTTTCTGCAAAGAACAAAGAATAAATGTATTAAGATTGCGTACAATAAGTATTGCACAACGACGAACAAAGTAAAAGTATAGACACAAAGTAACTACGCCAGAGTCTGTGCCAAAGTCATTGTTGTTCCTCAGACAAACTCAAGTTTTGAAATAGGAACGCCTAATTCGAAATTCAAATTCGACAAAACATCGGACGATTGCATACGGCCATTAACGAGGAGGTACATCTGCCACGATCATAAAATTTAATGGGCGAAACCCGTGTCTATGCGCCAGCTGGTGCCCAACGCTGGCTCGCAACTAATTAATCGCCTATGTGTGCTTACTGGCGCGCAATGGATACCGCAGTTTACGATAGGTGCGACGCTATGAATATTCATTATGAGGTCGTGTTCCAGGATTGAATTTGATAATGGCGGCAAGTTGGAGAATGTCGGGAATTGGAATTAATTGCTTTTTAAACTATCGCTTGTATTTTGGGGAATAATATTGTTGAATCACAGAAACAGTTTATGAGACGTAAGGAATTCACGCACCCTTTGTTTGGACAAAATGCAATCTTTGAAGGTTTTGTTGAATACCCACTAAATTAAAATGAGAATGAGACGAATGGTGTTGTAGAATGAGACGTGGTCGCTTACTATTGGCCTCATCAACAATCTCAAAGTCGCTCAACGGGCTATGGAGAGAGCTATGCTGGGAGCACTACGGGATAGAATCAGAAATGAGGAAATCCGTAGGAGAACCATAGTAGCCGACATAGCTCGCAGAATCAGCAAGTTGAAGTGGCAATGGGCAGGTCATATAGCTCGAAGGACTGATAACCGTTGGGGAATAAAGGTTCTCGAATGGCGACCACGAACAGGAAAACGAAGCGTGGGACGCCCTCCTACCCGATGGACTGACGACATTTTTAGGATCGCGGGAAGTCGGTGGATGGAGAGGGCTCGGAATCGTTCTTCCTGGAAGTTTATAGGGGAGGCCTATGTCCAGCAGTGGACTTCTTAAGGCTGATGATGATGATGATGAAATGAAAATGTGACTTGACGTGTCGTGAAGCTTTATCGTTATGTGGTAGACAATATCAACATCTAATCTTGTAAATTTTTGTTAGCTATAAATCAGTTTAAAATATTGCAATAATTTAACTTCAGTGCGAAGATTTTTTTTTTCTTATTCCTGTCCAGTTATGTACCTACTATTATTTTATAATGACCGATTTGGGTTGATATGGATTTGGGTGTTTAGATGTTTGGTGATGATGATTGATCATTATCCGTGCATTTTTGGTATTTCATCCAACGCCAAAGCTTGTATGTAGGTACTGTGTGAACCATGAATGTAGGAAATAAATAATTTATGATTTCAGGTAAGATAACCATGATGACAGAAACAATGCTAATTATAACATGGTTCTGTTACGATCTCGTCAGGTTGAATTAGGTAATCGCATCAAGGAGCAAACGAGCTACGAGATATCTACCAAGGTTGTTCTGGCGCAAGTCACTAGCTTTTCAAAACTTTTATATCTAAACTTAATATTATTACTAAATACAATTGCTGATTAAGTTTAAATGAGAATATACTCATGTTAGTAGAGTGCATTCCGTTATGTGGATGAACCAGTGTGGCAAGTACGGAACTCATTTCGCTAAATTTATCGTTAGCGTCAGAACCCCTGGACCATGTGCGATATTTTATGTTTGGAAACTATCAATATTTAGTACCTATTTGGTACTATTTGGTACCTATATTCGATTATTTAGTACCTCAATGAACAGTGAAAAAACATGAAAATAAAGTGGTCAGACATTCTGACGTCAGGTTGTCTGGACCACATTTTTTTCACATAGTTAGAGACAATATAACTTAATTATTTATTTGCAAATATTTAGTACCTTTTTAGTACCTTTCAAAACTTTTTTTTTTTTAATATTATGTAGTCCCAGAAAAAAGTTACAGATTAATGCAATTTTGCTATACAACGTGTATCATAATACCCCTATAATCCCGGAAGCAGGGTATTCTACAGGCCATGGCGAACAATTTTTATCCTAAGACTTTTGAAATTTCGAAGTTTTGCATTCATGAAAGGCCTCTTAAACTTTCCTCCAAAATGAAACTAACACAACATGACGCATGCCTATTTACAGCAGAAAAAAGTTATATGAAATTTTATAAGAAGCAAAACTTATTTTATGGATATCTGACAGGATTTTGACTGCCTTCACAGCTCAGTTGGTAGTCTCTGCCTTCTGCGTCGTAGTCCTTTGGTTCGATCCCCACCGAGAACAAACATCTGTGTGATGAACATAGATTTTTGTTCTCTGTCTGGCTGTCATTATATATTGAAGGAATGTCTACAAAAGATTTAGGCGCTATCATAACTGATATTGCACCATGTCTTGCATACATTTTTAATAGATGTGTAGATGAGGGCGTATTCCCTGATTTAATGAAACACAATAAACTCATTCCCTTGTACAAGTCTGGAAATGAACAAGATCCTGCGAACTACAGGCCTATTTCGGTGCTGCATACACTAAGTAAAATTTTTGAAAAAAATGTTCTTACTCAGTTATTATCTCATTCGTCAACTTCATAGTCATCAATTTGGATTTACTAAAGGTCGATCAACGACTGATGCCGGTTCGACGCTCCTGAAGCACATTTATGATGCTTGGGAACACTCTTAAGATGCGATTGGGGTTTTCTGCCAGTCATGCCACCTTAATATCTAAACTTAAACATTACGTCATCCTAAACTGATTGCAATTGATCTTATACAGTCATACTTAACCAATGAGTGCAAAAAGTTGATGTTGGCGGTGAGAGGTCTTCTGGGTCGGTCAGTAGTTAAAAATTGGGGTATCTGGATCAACAGTTATCCAGCTACCCCAATTTTCATCTATTCAAGTTTCCATCTATTAAGTTTTCATCTATGCAAGTTTTCATCTATTCAAGTTTTCATCTATGTAGTTTTCATCTAGTTTAGTGTATATATTCAAGTTTTCATATTTCACGTTCCATAGGTTCTACCTATTATTCAGGTTAGGTTATATCATACGAATGTACACATGTAATTTCTCAAAACATTATTAACCGCTCTCACTTCTTAGCTGATAGTAGCTCTGCTTTCTGCGCTGTAGGACTTGGATTCGATTCCCCACTGAAAACAAACATTCGTATAATGAACACAGATGTTTTTTAATCCATCTGGTGTAATAATATTATAACTATTGTTTGCAAAAAAATATTAGTATTAATCAGCTATCTGGTTCCAATAGTACAAACTTTGCTCAGTTTAGAGCTAGATAGTGCTGTGTTGAATGTATACTAATATTTGTATTGATTTATATTATTAATAAGTAATTGTGTTTTTTTTTTTGTTCCAATTTCATCTGCGATCAGTCTTCAGACTATGAGCAGGTTTGTGGTGGGTCATTTGTCTTTTAGAAGGTGCACTCCAGCGAGTGCTTCTCCTTTTCTTCGGCATCATGTCAACCCATCTAGTTCCATGATGTGCTGTCTGCGTAACCTCTTGGGGTAGTTGATGGTACTGAGCTGTGCAGCTAGGTGATTAGGATGTGTGTTCAAGCGTTTTCTGTATTTCGCTGAGGTTAGTTTTATTTCGTCGTTGATTGTGTTGACTTTCAGTTCGCTATGCAGCTCACTGTTCATAAGGAACCATGGGGCATTAGATATGTTTCTCAGGATACTGTTTTGGGCTCTTTGCATTATGATTTTATTGGAGTTGCAGGTTGATCCCCATAGCTGGATGCCATAGGTCCATATTGGCTTTAGTATGACCTTATATATTAGGAGTTTGTTGTCGGTGCTCAGAATTGAGTTCCTACCCAGTAGCCAATGAAGGTTACGGTATTTGTGGTTTAGCTGGTCTCTCTTTTTTTTCACATGTGTTCTCCAGGTCAGTCTACGATCTAGGTGCATTCAAAGGTATTTTACAGCGTTGTTGTGTGGTAATATGTTTGATCCGAGGCTAACTGGTGGACAGTCTCCTTTGCGGAGGGCAAATGTTGCATGAGTTGACTTTGCGGTACTGGCTTTGATCCTCCACTTGGCTAACCACTGCCCTATTTTATCGAGCCCGTTTTGTAAGTTTGACGATGCTTCGATTGGGTCCTTGCTACTAGCCAGAATAGCGGTATCATCAGCGAAAGTAGCAGTTACGACGCCTGGGGTTTCTGGGAGGTCCGATGTCAAGATGGTATATAGGACAGGGCCCAGTACTGAACCTTGAGGTACTCCTGCTTGTATTTCGTGGAATTTCGAGGTGTATTCGCCGTCTTTTACTTGATATTCCAAGTCTTTGTGAGAGGTAAGACTTCAATATTCCAAAGAACGGGTGTGGAAGCAAGGCTTTTATCTTGGTGAGGAGTCCCCTATGCCAAACTTTATCGAATGCCTGTTGTATGTCCAAGAAGGCCGCGGAGCAGTACTCTTTTAGTTCTAGTGATTTTCTTATCTGGTCGACGACCCTGTGGACCTGTTCGACTGTGCCATGTTCTTGTCTGAATCCGAATTGGCGATCTGGGATTATTGATTTTTCGTGAAGGACAATTAGTATACGTGAGAGCAGAACTTTTTCGAATACTTTGGAAATGACTGGTAACAGGCTTATTGGTCTATACGAAGCAACTTCATTCGATGGTTTCCCTTCTTTGTGAACCATTATTATTTCAGATATTTTCCAGACGCTTGGATAGTGGCCAACTCTAAGGATTGCATTGAAAAGCGTTGTAAGGAATACCATCCCTTTCCTTGGCAGCTGGATTAAAATCTCTTTTGTTATTTGATCAAAGCCTGGTGCTTTTTTGTTATCAAGTTTTAGTAGGTGTCGCAATATTTCTCTTGGGTTGGTTGGTTTCAGCGGTTTATCAATTTGAAAGTCCTGGTCAAGGATCGAGTTGATATCGGTGTCATCGTTGTTATTGTTAGCGTGGTCGTTGGGTTTGAATACGTCTTTCAGGTGGTTTGCAAAGGCGTCTACTCGCTGTTGTGCTGTTCTGGCCCATTTAGAGTCAGCAAGTCTCAGGGGTGGTCGTGTGTTCTTAGGTTGGTTGATGTTTGACATGGCTTTCCATAGAGAGTAGTCGGTTGCTTTAGTCGCTGTAAGTGAGTCCAGGTACTGTGTTAGCGTTGCATTCTTAGCGTTGCTTATGAGATCTTTCAGCTCTGCTATTGCTTTATTAAGGGCCTTTTTATCCTCGTTATGTTGGCTGCAGTGCCATACTCTACGAAGCCTTATTTTTTCTCTGATTTTGGTTCTCTGAATTATGTCTGAGATTTTTGGCTGGGGTTTCAGGAGTAGTCGATCAGCATGCAACTTGAATAAGATTCGTAAGATTGGTTGCAGCCAGCTCTATTTCATCGGGGGTTTTGAGGGCAATCTGGAGCTCGAGCCTTCTTTCAATTATTTCTCTAAAGGAGTCCCAGTCCGTGTGCTTACTATATAGTCTCGAGGTAGTCTCGTACTCCAGGAACGTTGTACCGATAGTCAGTAGCACAGGACTGTGAGCTGAGGAGCCATCCAAGCATGAATTTATCATAGTAGAATATTGCGACATACCCTTAGTTATGAAGAAGTCAATAACATCTGGCAGTCTATTTGTATCAGTGGGCCAGTGTGTCGGTTCTGAGGTTGATATGGTTGACAGGTTGTTTTTGTCTACTGACAGTTTAAGTTGTCTACCTCTTGTAGTTGCAAGCCTTGACCCCCAGTGTGGGTGTTTTGAGTTCCAGTCTCCTCCGGCGAGGAATCTTGGGCCTAGTGTGGTGAAGTAGTGGGTCAATTGTTCTTCTTTCATGGAATGCTTAGGTGGACAGTATACTGCAGAAACGTTGAAGTTGCCTGTTTTCCCTTCAACTGCTATGGTGGTCGCCTGAAGGTGTTCAGTCTTATATGAAAGTAATTCATGGTGCTTTATTGAAGACCTGACTATTAATGCTGTGCCTGCATGTGCAGTCCCATCGGGGTGTTGTGTGCTATAGGTTGTAAAGTTTTTGATATTTACTTGACTCCTGTCCGTGAAATGAGATTCCGATATTAGTAATATATCGAGTTTGTGTATATTGAGCAACATTTCAGCTTCATTAACATTTGGAGCTAAACCGTTGATGTTCCACGCAGCTATGTTTAAGGAAATCATTGTGACATCTTTGCGACGAGGTTCACAATGAGGCCCATCAGCGTGCTCATTTGGTTGAGAAGCATATCCATTTTTTCCATTTGTTTAATTAATAAGTCTTGAATGACTTGAGTTGGCATGAGGTGGTCGTCTTGTATAGGTTGTTGGCTTTGGGGTTGTAAGGGCATCCTTGTGTTGTTATTTTGTTCTTTTCTTGGTTCGGTTTGTTTTGGCTTTTTACTATTTTCTACTGGTTTTTCAGGTATTTGTCGTGG
The DNA here is from genome assembly GCA_932294275.1 of Chloroclysta siterata. Classification (NCBI taxonomy): domain Eukaryota; kingdom Metazoa; phylum Arthropoda; class Insecta; order Lepidoptera; family Geometridae; genus Chloroclysta; species Chloroclysta siterata. The sequence continues at coordinate 11,174,079 of OW028595.1, forward strand.
TTTACTTCCCACTATTTCGGAGTAGGTTTGCTGTCGTCTGTTCTCTGTATTTCGTAGTGGGTCGTTTGCAGTTTGTTGGGGTTTTGGTTCAAAGTACTGTTTTAGGTTGTTGCGTCCTTTTCTTGGTTCAGAGCTTTGCGGTTTTCTCATTAATTCATCACTTCTTTCAGATGTTTGTTGTTTATCAGAGTTATTTATTTCAGGGCGGTTGTTTTTTCTTTTTTCCTGTTGTCTTATTTGCGGTATATAGTCTCCATCTAGCGCAGGAGAGGTATAAGTCTGCCTTATTGTGTTGAAGAAGGTTCTGCGGTTATGTTTTCTAGTATTTCTTGGTATACTTGGCAACCCTTGTAATTTGCAGGATGTTCTCCAAGGCACAGAGCACATTTTGCTGGGGTGCTGCGGTCTTTTTTCTGGCATTCACTTGTTTTGTGTTGACCTGCACATTTGACACATCTGTATGGTCTCATGCAGTTATTTTTTGAGTGGCCATACTGTTGGCATTTGTTGCATTGGACTACGGTGTTACTTTTCTTAGGATCTTCAATAGTGACAGAAGTGTTGTAGATATATTTTATGCTTTTTACTGCCTTATTGTTTTGGTTGCGCTCAATATTGACAAAGAATGTCGATGTTGGCTTTTTCTCCGGCTCGGTAAGTAATTGTGTAAAAAAAAGTTATAAAACAATTAGTTGAATTAGTAGGTAGGTATTTAGATGCACTTTTGTCCTGTTGTTGGTTATCTATTTATAATAACTACTAGATAGCTATATAAAGTTAGCATGGTATGATAATAGATAATGGTTTACATGTTCCAGGGTTGGGATAGAACCTTATCATAGTAAAATTCCAGCCAATCATTCCATTTACTGTGACAAAGTTCGTTAGTTTATATCTACCTCAGTTCGAATAAGGAACCATGTCACAGAGAATCAAAATATTATTTTATTTACTATGACAAAGTTATATCTTTAGTATCACATTACCTAAGGTATAATTCGTGCCTATTTATGCACTTTTTATTCAACTTTGTTTATCTAAGGAAGTTCTGATTAGGAACCATGTCACAGTGAATTAAAGCATTATTTTATTTACTATGACATAGTTCTATCTTTAGTATCACATTACCTGTGTATAATTCCTACCTACTTATGTACTTTTTATTCAACCTTGTTTATCTAAGAAACAGTGATGCTATTATGGTTTCAGTTTGACTTCCAACTTTAAGGTCAAGGGTTTGAAACCCGACCGCGTAGAATCCAAACATAACGCTGGTTCTTTCATACTCTACGGAGTAAAAATAACAAAATATAGCTATGATGACGAGGAATGTACGTTCTATATAAGCTCAATAATATTTTATATCTGAATCAGAACCTTTTTTATATATCATTGTAAGCTTGTCTTGAAGAAATGTCGGTAAGGATTTTATTTTAAATATTAATAATAATAATATGAATTTTTAGATAAGTACCTATGTACCTATACAGAATTTTATATCTAGATATTTTAATTTGTTATTTATTACTCATTTCTTTTTTACAGTATTCAAACTAGATTTTATCACCACCAGTAACTCCTACTAATTTTCATCAAATGGGAAGCGTTTTTGAATACCAAAACGTTCAGAATATTCAAGAAAACGCTAATTATTCACCTACTACTACTACCATGGAAAGTAAGATGCTAACATAAAGTTTAAAAACAACCATTCGTGGTATGACATTAATTCGCATTGAGATTTACAATGCTAATCAATTCACAACTAGTGAAGAGTCATCATGCAAGTGTAATGCAGAAATATGTGCTCAACATGTGGTTAGCAATGTTCATTCAGATCATATTTATATAAAACTCAAAGAAATCCTTAAATCGATGGACAATGCAGTGTATACTAGTTTATAAGTTTTATTTTGAATAGACGGCTATGTCAAGATAATGTTTATTTTATTTACTATCCTAGGTTTAGTAAATAATTAATAATATACTGTAATTGAATAGATGAAAACTTGAATAGATAAAATAGAAGGTGGAATAGATGAAAACCTAAATAAATGTAGTAGAAAACTTGAATAGATGAATACTTGAATAGATGAAAACTTGATTAGATGAAAACTTGAATAGATGAAAACTTGAATAGATGAAAATTGGGGTAGCTGGATAAACTGTTGATCCAGATCAATAATAAGTAAGATAAAACTTTAATACATAAATAGAAGGAGGAATAGGGAGAAATTTGAACAGATGAATAGTATATAAACCTAACCTAACCTGAATAATAGGTAGAACTTATGGAACGTGAATATATGAAAACTTGAATAGATACACTAAACTAGATGAAAACTTGAATAAATGAAAACTTGCATAGATGAAAACTTGAATAGATAAAAATTGGGGTAGCTGGATAACTGTTGATCCAGATACCCCAATTTTTAACTACATCGGTCATTGATATAAGGGTGCCTCAACCCCCTTCTCAGCCCCCTCATGTTGATAATGTAATGTAATGTATAGTGTAGTGTAGTGTTGTGTAGTGTAGTGTAGTGCAGTGCACTGTAACGTTATGTTATGTTATGTAATGTGATGTGTGATGTGTGATGTGTGATGTGTGATGTGTGATGTGTGATGTGTGATGTGTGATGTGTGATGTGTGATGTGTGATGTGTGATGTGTGATGTGTGATGTGTGATGTGTGATGTGTGATGTGTGATGTGTGATGTGTGATGTGTGATGTGTGATGTGTGATGTGTGATGTGTGATGTGTGATGTGTGATGTGTGATGTGTGATGTGTGATGTGTGATGTGTGATGTGTGATGTGATGTGTGATTTATTTTTTTTATTTATTTATTTATTTATTTATTTAAAGACAATATCACATCATTACAGGTTTTTTTTTTGACCCTAACTCGATGGTATATGTAAGTACTTAGTTTTATTATTATACAACCTATTGTAACCAAATGTTTAGATTAGCACCTACCTATCCTAATAAGCAGGTACTAATCTAAACACTTGGTTTCAATGACTACCTGTGCAATTTGTAGGAGTTTCGGCAGGTTATTGAAAAAAATATCCACGCTGTTCGCAGACAATATATTAAGTAAATATATAGCGAGTGACATGGGGGCAAACTTAAGTAGGTTGGTCCTACAGCTGGGCACCTCCAGCATGGCAGGGCGGCGGCGCGCGCCCAAGTAGTCGTTGGGCGCGCGCAGCCGCAGCGCCGCCAGCACCGCCGGGTGGTGCAGCTCTCCGCGCAGCACGCGCACCATGAACTTCACCAGCGCCACGTCTCTCCGTACCGAAAGCCTGCAGTACCCTACCATACCTAGGACGAACAGACTCGGGTACATTAGTGGGTAGTACGGATATACTCCATATTCTTTTAAATAAAGGAAGCGTGTGAATTTATTTTGTATCTTTTCCACCATGAGCTTGTACTTTGCTTCATGGGGATTCCATATGATGGCATTCGTTTCTAGGTGACTCCTAACTAGGGCATTGTAAAGAATTTTAATAACATTAATGTTCTTAAAATTCACACTCTGTCTCAAAATAAAACCTAGGTTTCTAAAAGATTTGGCGCAAACATTTACAATATGGCGCCGGAACCTTAAGTCGGGGACCATTTCTAGGCCTAGGTCGCGGACGGACGTAGTTCGCGGCAAACCTACCCCCTCCACCTCGTACTGGTAGTGCAATGGGGCGCGCGCCCGGCTGTAGCTCATCACGGAGCACTTCGCTACGTTAAACAGAAGCTTGTTTGATCTGCTCCATTGAACCACCCTATCTATGTCGGACTGGAGCCGTTCACAATCGGATGCGTCCGCTACTGTGAGAAATACTTTCAGGTCGTCCGCAAAGAGCAAACAGCCTGCCTCCCTAACGACCCCCGCGAGATCGTTGATCATAATAACGAATTCAAGGGGACCAAGATTGCTGCCCTGACTAACCCCCGAAAACGTGTAATACGGGGTCGATTGGTACCCCGCGTACTCCACATACTGCCGGCGTTCGCTGAGGTAGCTCGCGAAGAATTTGAGCAGATGCGGCGTGAAACCTATTGCGGAAAACTTCGACAGCAAGACATCATTATCGACAGCGTCGAAGGCTTTCTGAAAGTCGAAGTACGCGCAGTCTACCTGCCCACCTGCGTCCACGGCTGGCGCCAGGTGCGATACGAACGACAGCAAGTTGCTGGCTGTGCTGCGGCCCGGCCGGAAGCCGTGCTGGGCGTCGCTGAGGCGGGCGCTTACTTGGGTATAAATACACGTATGTAAAATAGACTCAAATACCTTAGCGAAGGCCGACAGCACGGCGATCGGACGGTACTTGCTCACATCGGACCCACCTCCTGCCTTTGGCACCGGAATAACACGCGTCGTTTTCCATCGGTCAGTGATGTGATGTGTGATGTGTGATGTGTGATGTGATGTTTGATGTGATGTGTGATGTGATGTGTGATGTGATGTGATGTTATGTCAATTCTAATTATTAAAGTTATTATTTAAAATAGTGTATTTATCTACAATGAATATATATCTCAAACTACATAATATATCATCATCAGCCTATATCAGTCCACTACTGGTCACAGGCTTCCCCAAAACTCGCCAACGAGCACTATCCTGAGCCATCTACGTCAACTCCCATCCAGTCATACATTCACAGTATGTACGCTGCAAATTAAACATCCATAAAATAAATTTTGTTTTTAAAAAAAAATATTTCAACCGTAACTTTTTTCTGGGACTACATAAAATTAAAAAAAAAAAAGTTTTGAAAGGTACTAAAAAGGTACTAAATATTTGCAAATAAATAATTAAGTTATATTGTCTCTAACTATGTGAAAAAAATGTGGTCCAGACAACCTGACGTCAGAATGTCTGACCACTTTATTTTCATGTTTTTTCACTGTTCATTGAGGTACTAAATAATCGAATATAGGTACCAAATAGTACCAAATAGGTACTAAATATTGATAGTTTCCAAACATAAAATATCGCACATGGTCCAGGGGTTCTGACGCTAACAATTTATCGAGCAAATTCGTGATATTTTGACGAATTGTGCGAGTATGGAACTCAGGGCCGCATGGATCTTTTGACGATCGCATGCGATCGTCAATTTTCGCGATAATTGTAAAATGGCAACTCTGAAACTTGTGAAACCACGCTGTGACGTCACAAGGTTATGGCACGGAATCTCCTATGTCATAGAGAATAATGCCCCAGATTCCAAAAGTGTGTTCGACGTGACGGTCAGCATTTAGACGATATATTTTTTGAAGAAATGAAACCCGCGCTCCCCTTCTTTGATGATTACTGAAATAAATGTATATTCCGTATAGTTTTTTTATTTAGATTTGAAATCCTAATTCTACCACTGGATACCCTGTACTTAAATACTTCTTTTTATTATGATTATTAATACATGCTTGTAGCATATACCTTGGACCACAAAGTTATGCGTTATATAATTCAATCAGAGCCGCATTGCCTGCAATCTGAATTCAATCGATTTGCACGGCACTTTGCATTGCACAGTGAAACCATCAGTTGATTTACATCGAGTTATATGCTTCGTAAAATTTACAAAATGATTTAATATCTAGTTTGTAATTTATGGATTTTACCGCCATTTTTTAGGCTCATCACTATATTGCCCCAAACGAAACTAAGAGACGCTTGTACTTTGGGAACCAAATAGCTGATTATATATTTTCCCGTTTTTTGTTATTATATGTATAGGTGAGGTGCCTATTATAAAATTATACAACTATTTTTATTCCAAAAAATATACATTCTCAGTGCCCTGTCACTGTTTATCATTAATTACCCATTCATAAGATATGCCAATAATTTAAACATTGACGGCCTTACTACAAAAAATCAGTCAAACTATAAACTATGCTAAAACTATTTAACCAATGCGTAATGGCAAACAGAGACAGCGCTATTTTAAAGCATTATTTAAATCTAAGCACCATTTTATAGTATGAGGGTTACTGTTCTTTCTCATCTTTTGACAGGTTTTTTCATAAATATCAAGAAATATTACATTGAAGATACCCAGATTGTGGCGATCTGGTAAAAGTGCACATAAAATATAGGATTGTCTATTTCTTTGAAAAATTGCTTTTCCCTAAATTTTGACGATATCACCTGTGTAATGCGGGATTCCTCTTGCCGGCTCTCGGTTATTGCGTCAGGGCTGACACACAATGCCTATTTCTGCCGCCAAGCAGCGTCGCTGTGTTTCGGTTCGAAGAGTTTGGTTGCCTCAAGTTAACCGGGCACCCACGCAGGGCAGTGTATCGTGAGGCACGTTCGTGCGTGACTTACAAGGCAATCCTTTGGTGATGGTTACTTAACATCAGTGCCATCTGATTAGTCTGTCAAGTTGTATAAAAAAACCATGCAACCCCATCGCCACAGATTTCGCCACAGATTCAAAGTGATCCTTGTGATTTTATTGAATAAATACCTTTTGACTTTGACTTTGACAGAGGAAGCAATGAAAGGCTTCATTATTTATTAATCATTTTAGAATTACATATGTATTTGATTTTTAGAGTTCCGTACCCAAAAGGTAAAACGGGACCCTATTACTAAGACTCCGCTGTCCGTCCATCTGTCTGTCTGTCTGTCCGTCTATCACCAGGCTGTATCTTGTGAACCGTGATAGTTAGACAGGTGAAACTTTCACAGATATGACAACAAATACTAAAAAACAGAATACAATGAATATTTTTTTGCCGTTTTTAAAGATAATTGGCGAGATAATGGGTAATGCCCTTCGTGCGCGAGTTCGACTCGCACTTGACCGGTATTTTTTAAACGAGACAGCCCTAATGCCTTGGCAGTGCTGCGCATTTAAATGCCATTCACCGAGATATTTGAAAAAGCCATCGGTTTATTGAAGAGGCAAATATTTTTATTTCTCAAGCAAATAAATATCGAGAGTTTTCCGTATTTCTGAAGCTCAGGTGGTGAAGACGGGTTGAAATGGTACCTTAAAAATCGGTTGCGATTTTCACTCGATGTCTATATCTATTTGGAATACAAAAATGTGGACATGTGCAAAAATGTTATATTTGGACATGCCTCTGACTACCCCATCAGACATCCTCATTGAATCTTAAGACGCATACTATCACTAATGTTGTTAATGTTACTTCTCGCTCGCATCTTTCAATATTTTGAAAGATATAAAATCGTCTTAATCGAAGCAAGTTTTCTCACAAAAAAATATGTTTAACTATAGTTTTCGTACTCAAACTTTAAAAAATAATTAAATTAATTAAAAATCAAAAAATTTACTTGCTATTAACTTGGAAAACATATTTAAGTGAAGCTTTGTCATGCTATATCATTTTATAATTACCTTCAGTAATTTTAAATCTTTAAAATGTCGCAATATCAATCTAAAGATTCATAATATATTTCAACTCCAACAAGTTTTTCTTCCAAAAAAATGAACACACAACCCACTTGGACACTACCAATACATTTTGTTTTGTAAGAAAATTCACGTGCCATGGTTCGAGCCCGGTAATTGTGGCTTCAGTATTACTGAATAGCTTGCTAAGCACAAACCAGCTACATCCAGTGAAATCCAATTTAATCTGCTTTGTAGAAAACGTTCATTTAAGTGGGTGCCTATTTTATGTACCAAGTTTTCGGATTCCGCGGCCGCTTGCTTGGAGCCAACTTTTAAAACGATTCTTTGTGGATCTTTTTAGTGGGTTTAAAATTGCATAGTTATGAGATAATAACATGGCTAAATCATAGTATATTTGAACGGAAGCGTTCCTTTTCACGTAGTTTTTTTTACGCTAGAATTTTTTGTTCGTTTTTTTTTTTTTTGCTAATAGCTAAACGTTTGACTGCCATCTCACCTGATGGTAAGTGAAAATGCAGTCTAAGGTGGAGCACGCTTAGATATAATCCACTTGTTCACTCTTGTCTTAAATATTCCTAGGTTATATCGTTCCACTCCTTGGCAGTTTGCACTAAGAAAGTGGAAGCAAAGCGCTTCGTGCGATAGTGAGGGATATCCACCAATGAAGGGCACTTATTAGTGGCACTTATTCGTGCGTCTAGTTGTCCGGAGGACAACTACACGCACGGAGTTTTAATGTATTGTAATTGTAAAATGGTAAATTTAAACAGAATTATCGTAACGTAGCAGGGGTGTGTGTTTGGTGGGTGGTGGATGTTGCTATTTCACATACGCTCATATCTCGTTCGCTCATTACAACATTTTTGGAGTTTTTAAATCACTTACGGCATGTTTCTGAAAGCCAGATCAAAACTAATCGCATGTCAAGTCACTTGCTATCTCTATCTCATTCGATGTAAATAGCTGAAATGGCGAGTGACTTGACATCCGATTACAATACAATACAATATCATTTATTCATGCTACACGTACACAGTTTATAAAAATTACAATTAGTTTTAATTAGTTTTGATCGAGCTTTCAGAAAGCGGCCGTAAGTGACTGAAAAGTCGCAAAGAGTCAAGTTTTGATCAAGATCCAAACAGATCCAGATCCAACTTGCTCAGATCAAAAATTATGCTTTTACTAAACTTTTGAAAAAAGTATACTCCGAAACTTGTTTGTTTCCGACTTTCAAAAAGCTTTTTCATAACTGTATTAGTTTTATATCTTCATAAATATTGAAATGTGCGAGCGACATCGACAGTTGTCAGCCTTCTAAAGTATCGTAACACGGGTGTGAGCGAGTCAGTGATACTATTTCTCACACGCTCACACGCGTTTATGGTAGCCATTCGTCGACTGCGTAAGCCTAGAAAACCATTGGTTGAGCAAGCCTTCGGCGACAAAAGCATTTTCTGGCGCGTCGCACCCAGCGGCGATGAATGCATGGGTTACCGAGCGCGACTCACTTTTGTACCCGACTGTACATTGTTTTGGATGCATTTCTAAGGTCACCACATTTTCCATTTCAAAACGGTGCTAAAATAGTGAAGTGGAAAATACTAGATGCGCAGTGAAGGATTAAAATCGTCGGTCCTATAAAGTACTCTACTCTACTACTCTACAAAAAACAATGAAAATGCGAAAGCGTGTCAAATCGATGTGAAACAAATACACAGATCATAAATTTTCATTATTTTACTCAAAATTAAAATTAGCGGACATTTTTTTAACGCTATCTAGCCCCTAATAAAGCAAAGCTTGGAAACACGGGTATGCATCAGGCTAAACACTCGCTTTTTATGTCCTTTAAATAATAAGCACCAGCTAACTGACACGATACGAACATGCTTTTTATTGTAAATATTATAATATTTTAAAACACCAAAACAGAGAACATACATCTATGTTTATCCTATTACTGTTGTCCCTTGAGCCGCTCAAAATTTTGTCCTTAATGTTCTTAATGTTTGTTATGTTCAGGCTTGTGTTTTTGTACTATGCTAAATAAATATTCTATTCTATCCCACACACATTTGTTCACAGTTGGTATCGAACTTACAACCTTAATTAAACAATATAAAAGCTCATATGTCTCAGTGTACAAAATCTATGATCATTGGGTGTTAGATAGAGACAATTCCAAGCATTTCACACATTACCATTTGGATCCAAACTCATTAATTATCATAACCAAAGCTTTGACATGTTCTCTTTTCCCTTAAAAAAGGATATAGGAGGTTTCCGCGTGCCCGGCCCATACTCGACCCGTCATCCTTTGAATTTGAATTTGTACCACAATAAAGTTGAATATTGGCATTTACACATCAGCTGGGCCGTCGACGTTATGTTATACCAATGCTAAAATTCAACTATAGCCCCATAGATTTAAAATTCAAATTCAACAGACGCCGCGGATGTTGCTCGTTCCTTATGTATGGCTTGAATCATCCTAGTAGACACACTAATTACAGCTGAATACGCTTAGCTGGATACCAAGCTTTTGCAGACAGCTATTAGAGTCGTTAGCCTACTTTCTAGCCCGACTACTTATGCCGTTCATTTTTGCATTGCCACAATTTTTTACCGTCAGAAAATAAAGAGCCACACGGAAAAAAGGAGGTTCTGAATTCAGTTTTTATTGCGGTATTTAAACCAATCCTTTTTAGATTTGTGAGTACAGGTGGTCTTGATAGAGTGACTCTGTTTCAATATTGTATTATATTACATTGTAACAACAAGGCTCATGCAAAAGAACGGTAGGAACCAAGCCGTAAGTTTATTGCCTGTTGTTATAGGCTTTGGTCGCGTGGAACTGGCACCTAGAGTCACCTAGCTTTAAGACGTTTCAAAGTGATTGTTGTGATTTTATTGAATAAATACCTTTTGACTTTGACTTTATGTTTGCCTTATGTTGAAGCAGGACAGTGCATCATAGGGCACGTTCCTATCGTGCGTGACTTACGAGGCAATGGTTTGTTGTAGGTCTTTTTTAGTTTTAAGCACACCAACCTCTTGATCTTCACCTGACAAGGTTGGCTGGTAGAAAATGCTGTCTAGCATTAAGCTCTCCTTTTGTACGAACTTCGTTTGGTGCAATAAAGAATTAAATAAATAAATAAATAATTACCATCTAACATCAGCTGAGCTTGCAGTCTGTTCTATCAGCAAGTTGTATTCAAAAGAGATACCACGCAAGTGGAACTGTGGTCGGATGCTAGTTTTGTAATAGTAACCTGTTATCGGAACCTATAGAGTAGTATAGGCATATTGTATGGGTTTTCCCAAGGGGATTTAGTTGTATATCCTGAAATAGACTCTAATACCCATGCAGCCTTTTACAATCTCGCAACCTTTATGTATCGACCTAAGCCTCTCAAGAGAACAGTTCTAAAAGATTCAGAAATACACGGTATTTATAAAGAACTCGGGAAAACGGTGTCAATAGAATATTTTGTCTCAAACGACGCCGAAGAAATCCGTCAGCAAATATAACGAGAGCTGTAGTAAACAACTTTGAAAGTATTTTTTTGTCTTTGCGGGTTTTACAAGTAGGGTTGAGGGGGTCTTTTTATTTTGGACAAGTGTAAGGACAGTGTGTATTGTAATAAAGCTTTTGGCAAAATCGAGTTCAAAGGGAGAAGCTCCTGTTTACCTGTTAATGTTTTCCACGTGTAGGGCACCAGTGGTCTAGTGGAAATGATTCCTTCTAATGGTTAGGTTGTAGGTTTTAATCCGGTCATGCACCAGTAGCTTTGTCTCTTTAAAAAATGTATGTAAGGTGTGAAGCTCTTAATGGGTGAAGAAATACATCGTGACTAAAAAATACTTTCAAACCAGTTACCATTCTAGCAGCGGCGATAGGCTTGCCTCCTGTCATATATGGAATACCTACTACTGCAAAATATATGCATCTGATGTTTTGAGGATGTATTCATCCTTCATCCACAAAGAATCAGATCCTTATTAGGGGGGTAGTCAGAGGTCTATTAGAATTACTTTTTCTTAAGTTAGAATACCAAATGGTTGCACGCATTTCCTCTATTGAGTTAAAAAGTCTTAAACACACAGGGAGTTGGAACCCGCTATCGCTAACAACGTGTCAGAACTTGCGCTAAACAATATAAGTCGTCCAAGTTGGATCGTAATAACTTGCATCCAACTTCACTCTTTGTCTCCGCGTTCCGAATAGAGCTTGGAGCATTCTTAAAAAACGGCTACCGGAATATAACGGAGATATAATCTGTCAACCACGAGCACGTTGAGATGACATTGAATTTATTTTGATATCAGCTTTATTCGAGCAAAATAACATTATTCACTGTTAATACAATGTAAATGTAACAAATTAAATTATTGTTGATCATGCACAACGAAATAAACATACTTAAGTAGCTCAAAAAAAAACTTGTTATTATTTACAGAATATACTATATAAATAAGTCTCCGAAGTTTTCTCGTAAAAGTAAAATTACATATACAGAAACTAGTATAGTATATTATTAGTTTCTGTATATTTAATTATACTTTTATATATTTTTTTGTATCCCAGATAAAGAAGCCATACTTAAGAAGAAATCGTAAAATACCGTCTTGTCCCGTCTAGAGACCATCTCCTGGCAAAAAGTGAAAGATGTGATATGTGACTCTTCTACTACTAATGTACCTACTTTCAAGTGAGTTATTAAGATCCGTCATAAAACGTTCAATGCATCTTAGGAAGGCAAGGTTAAGTTTCAACTGAACTATTGCTGGCAGCTGAGATATTGGCGTTGCTGCATGCATAAACGTAATCAAAAATTTAAGGGGCTGACTCCCACTAGACTACCGATGCTAGAAAAATAAACAAAAAATATGTGTATTTATTATTCACAGCTTTGTTCGTAGGTAGTACACACTATGTAGTAATACCACAGTTTCAGGTTCCATTGATGGCTCGACGCGCTGACTACAAAGCGGCGGTGTCTGCATCGAACGTACCGACGTAGGCCTTTGTAACTACGTCGAGGTATTGTCCTCAGTACGCCACGGAATAATGGATTGAAAATGATTAAGCGAGGTGTAAACATATATAAAAAAGTATTGAGGGAGAGTTGTGGAAGGTAGCAAGGATCAGAGATGGAACTTGAGGAGTCTTCTGATCAGTACCCCAAGTATGAGTTGTGCGATACATTTTAGCGATACGGAATTTTATGTTCTACTACTAATTTTCATCATACTTGCAACATAAAGTTCCGTATCGGTATCTCTATCGCGTCTTCATACAAAACCCGAACACGGAACAAGAACGAAAAACGAAAAACCAAATATGGTAAACACAACTCATACTTGGGGTACAGAAGTGGAAAAAAGAGGTGTAGAAACCATCTACGCACACTCGGACTCAACCTTTTTTTTTACAACTAGCTGATGGAACAAGCAGATGGCCCACCTGATGTTAAGTGGTAACCATCAAATATAACAAAGCATTGCCTCGTCATTGCCAAGTCACGCACAATAGAAACGTGCCCCACGATGCACAGCCCTGCGTCCATTAACTTGAGGCGTACATATGTTAAGCCTCATGTGCCTGTAATTACACCGGCAACCACACTCTTCAAACCGAAACACAGCGTTGCTGCTTGGCGGCAGAAAAAGTCGTGGTGGTAGTACTTCCCTAAACGACGACGAGCCCTTCACAAAGAGCTCTACTACTCTTTTAGTTTAGTTTACATGTGTAAGTTTAAGTTTACATGTGTATTTATTATTCACAGCTTTGTCTTAATATATTATAAAAAAAAATTGCATAATTACATTATACCAGTTACAGCCCTGGCGTGTAAACATTTTTGAACTTAAAATTAAAGTGTAGCAAGTAGGTAAGTAAAAGTAAAGTGTAGTAAAACCTAAGTGCTGATTACAAGGCACTAAGCCTAGAAGAACAGGCAACAAACTAACGGCTTAAAAATAAAAATACATAGGTAGCTGAACAGAATAATTGCTGTTGCATACCACCTTCCGCCTTCCCAATCATACCTTCGACACACTCGACAACAAAGGGATGGCTGCATCCAACACTGCATCGCAAGTAAGTATGTATAGGCCTTTGTGGCATGCAAGGTATTGTTATTTTAGCACATAATCAACGCCTATGAACCTAAAGAATGATGATTAGAGCTGTTAATAAGCGACTAACTTTTTTTTTCTACATGCTAATTTAACAAGCAGATGGCCCATTTGATGTTAAATGGTCACCGTTATCTATAACAAAGCATTGCCTCGCACGATAAGAACATGCCCTACGCTTCACTGTCCTGCGTCCATCAACTTGAGGCATATAGATGCTAAGCCTCATGTGCCTGTAATTACACCGGCAACCACACCCTTCAAACCGAAACACAGCAACACTGCTTGTCGGCAGAAAAATATTTAATAGGTAGAGTGCAAACAGCAAACTGTTTGTTATGGCAAAATCTTACGTTTCAAAGTAAAAATTAAAAAAGGTACCATCATGGTAGGTAATAGGCAACTTCAAAATGATACCTTTGTAATTTAGACAGGGCTTTAACTTTTCCGTGAATATTAAGGTGTACGGTTACATAAAGTTTCATAAACTTTTGCAAGGACTTGATATTTTATTACAATTTATAAAACCAGTTCACTTCAAGCCAAAGTTCCGAACTTGATTTTAAGATCTGCCTCGAGAAACCGAAGCTTCCATTTATTAGCTAAATCCAGCTTAAAGTGAATTCTCTGGAGAATGGACATTGAATAACTGAACTTGTACTACTACAAACTTATTGATTTTATTTTTTATAACCTTTCAAAAATTGTGCTCTCTCGCAAACTACCAAGGTAAAAAGTCTGTTAAAATATCGAACGTGAATTTGACAATAGTTATACGTACAGGTAAGCATAAAAGTGTAAAACAATAAACCGCACGGTTAATAGTCTGCCTACGATCGAGTACCGTCGCGTCCAGAGTATCGAACGCAGGAACGCATGTGTGTTAAACACTGCAATGCATCACCGAGTCCACCACGTGTCGTGTTGAATGCAGCCGCGCCTCCGATTGATTAGTGGGTACAGCCACAAACGAAAGTGTTTTTGTCAAAATAAACGATTGAAAAAGACAAGATAAATTAAACGTACCACTGACTTGGGTCTAAACATTATTTATTATATATATTCTTAGGGTAGATTTTACGATCTCAGAGCCCGTTATTTTTCTGTCGAATGTATTCCGATTATTATTTATTCTGAGATAATAATGCCCGCCCATAGTTAAATAATATTCACCACTAAAATGTAATTGTACCAAAACTCCTACCTCTAAAGAAATATAATAAAACTCAATAATAAAAAGTACCCAACTAACCGATTTTACCGTAACAGTTTGATGTAAGTAAGTCTAAATAACGAAGATTTAAATCAATTTCCAAATGGTACTGTTGAATTTTTTTACGCAATCTATAAGTACCTATAAGTTTAATTTCAAAAGCATTAAAACGACATTCCAAGTGATTTATGGGCCCTTGATGTTTCAGCTGTCACAGTGACCTATTATAAAAATGGAAAAACCTCTCGACACTAATGACTCGTTCAAAATATGTTATAGATGTTTCTTCTGGCTGTTATATTTTTTTATACCTTCAAATATTCGCTAAATGATTTCCATATTACAAGCTTCGCTAGATGGCGTTGTGTAAAATGTCCTACAAAAGTAATTAATTTATTTATCAAAAATAAAACCACACTCATTATCGAAGTTAAAAGCAATTTTACAAGATAAAAATAATAATAAATAAATACATATTGGTGGACATTCCACACACAACTATCTCGCCTCAAACTAAGCCAAAGCTTGTAATATGGGAACCAGATAGCTGATATAATACTTTTTTTGTAAATACAAACTTATAATATTATATAAAACCCAGACAGAGAACAAACATCTACGCTCATCACACAAATATTTGTTCTCGGTGGGGATCGAAGCCACGGCTTACGGCGCAGAAGGCAGAGCTACTACCAACTAAGCTGTGAAGGCTGTCATTAAAAGTAACTGTGCGCGATAGTACTCTACATAGCTACCAACACATTCAAGAGTAGATAATACAGCAAGCAGGTACAGTCGTGTACATTAC
Source organism: Chloroclysta siterata (assembly GCA_932294275.1). Classification (NCBI taxonomy): domain Eukaryota; kingdom Metazoa; phylum Arthropoda; class Insecta; order Lepidoptera; family Geometridae; genus Chloroclysta; species Chloroclysta siterata. The sequence continues at coordinate 11,189,652 of OW028595.1, forward strand.
CGGCCGACTGGACATCGCGAACGTAAATGTGCCGCGCGCTTCCGTTTTCTAGTGCTGGGACAATGTCGACTCGATAATCTCTTGGGCTCAATAAGAATCAGAACAGCATTTAATATAAACTGTTGAAAGCTTTCAGTGATAGTACATCAAAAGATAGTACAAACAGACTAATTGATATAGGTATTCGGGTCATCATCATCATCATCATCATCATCAGCCCAAAGAAGTCCACTGCTGGACATAGGCCTCCCCTATACATTTCCAGGAAGAACGATTCCGTGCCCTCTCCATCCACCGACCACCCGCGATCCTAACAATGTCGTCAGTCCATCGGGTGGGAGGGCGTCCCACGCTTCGTTTTCCTGTTCGTGGTCGCCATTCGAGGACCTTTATTCCCCATCGGTTATCAGTCCTTCGAGCTATATGACCTGCCCATTGCCACTTCAACCTGCTGATTCTGCGAGCTATGTCGGCTACCTTGGTTCTCCTACGGATTTCCTCATTTCTGATTCTATCTCGTAGTGAAACTCCCAGCATAGCTCTCTCCATAGCCCGTTGAGCGACTTTGAGCTTATTGATGAGGCCAATAGTGAGCGACCACGTCTCAGTTCCATACGTCATCACTGGCAACACACACTGGTTGAAGACTTTCGTCTTGAGGCTCTGCGGTATCTGTGACGAGAAGATGCGGCGTAACTTCCCGAACGCTGCCCATCCGAGTTGGATTCGTCGGCTGACCTTTTTATCGAAGTTGGACCTACCTAGTTGGATCGTCTGACCCAGATACACATAGTGGTCTACAACTTCGATGATATAGCTCCCAACATATACCGGCACGGGTGCGACATGAGCGTTAGACATGATTTTCGTCTTGCTCATGTTCATCTTAAGACCCACCTGTTGGGAGACAATATCGAGGTCTCTGAGCATCGTGCCTAGATCTTCCAGCGATTCCGCCATTATGACTATGTCGTCGGCAAATCGAAGGTGAGTGATGTATTCGCCATTGACGTTGATGCCATACCTATTCCAGGACAGCAGCTTGAAAACATCCTCCAGTGCCGAGGTGAACAGTTTCGGAGAAATTACATCTCCCTGTCTCACCCCTTTTTGCAGTTGGATAGGATCCGTGCTTTGGTCCTGGAGTCGGATAGACATTGTGGCTTTACTGTATAGACATTTCAACACTTCGATATACCGATAGTCAATTTGACATCGCTGGAGTGACCTTAGGACTGCCCAGGTTTCGACTGAATCAAAGGCTTTCTCATAGTCCACAAACGCTAAACAAAGTGGCTGGTTATACTCTTCGGTTTTCTGCATAACCTGCCGGAGCGTGTGGATGTGGTCTATGGTGCTAAAGCCTTTTCGGAACCCGGCTTGTTCGGGAGGCTGGATGTCGTCAAACCTACGAGCGAGACGATTGGTAACTACTCTCGAAAACAGCTTATAGACATGGCTTAGCAGCGAGATGGGCCTATAATTCTTTAAGAGGGTGTTATCACCTTTCTTAAAGAAAAGTACCACCACGCTCCTGCCCCATGCCTCTGGCGTCGTACCCTCGGAGATAACAGAATTGAATAGCTTCTGAAGGACTTTAAGTAACGGCGTTCCGCCCGCTTTCAGAAGCTCTGTCGTTATTCCGTCTTCTCCCGGTGCCTTGTTGTTCTTAAGCTGCTTGAGAGCCGTTCGGATCTCGTATAGGCTGACGTCCGGGATGTCTTCCGTGTAGTGTCGAGTTAAACGGGCTCTTGTATCGCTAGACGAGCTTGCAGCAGGACTTTGCGATGAGGTGTATAATTGTCCATAGAACTTCTCGAGCTCTCTTAAAACTTCCGGCTTCGAGGAAACGATACTGCCACTATCAGTCTTCAGTTTTGTCAACTGACTTTGCCCAATAGACAGATCTCTTGCGAACACTTTCGAGCCTTTGTTGCGCTCTATCTCGTTTTTAATACAATTTGTATTAAAAAGCCGCAAGTCGTGTCGCATGGACTTGGAGATCTGTTTATTGAGCACGCCGTATATCGACATGTCCACTGAAGACTGCAGTCTCATTTCGCTGCGATCTGCTAGGAGTTTCAGAGTGTGCTCAGAGAGTTTTTGGGGTCTATTTTTGCGTTGAGTCTTATAGTACTTAGACCCAACATCTTGGACAATTTCCACCAGCCCGTTGTTTAAATCGTCCACAGTTTCGCATTCGGTGAGGCATTGGAAGCGATTTTCGAGTTCCAACTGAAAGCTCTCGGGGTTTTGGGGGTTTGGGGTGGGGTCCACATATCAAATCACTTGCTGGTAGACTGAGTTCGGCTGCATACGCAGTTCGCACAATAAGATGGCTTACAGATGAAGCTACAGCTAGGCTAGTATATTTTAGCTACTTTCATAGTGTAATGTCTTATGGTATATTGCTCTGGGGGAAAGCTGCTGATATACAAAGTATATTTGTACTTCAAAAACGGGCGATACGTGCCATTTATAAAATGAAACCACGCGAATCATTGAGGGAGCGATTTAAAGAAATTAATATTCTCACAGTAACTTCACAGTATATTTATGAAAATCTATTATACACTCATAAACACATAGATAGCTTTAAGAAAAAGAGTGATGCACATAACGTTAACACTAGAAATAAAAACAAATTATGTATTCCTAAATTTCGACTCCAAAAGGTAAATGGCTCGTTTATGGGGAACGGTATACGCTTCTATAATAAACTTCCAGAAAGTGCCACTGGGCTTCCTATTAGAAAATTTAAAGCATACATTAAGAATAATCTAATAAGTAAAGCTTATTATACTTTAGATAGCTATATTGATGATAAAAGTGCGTGGCCCGATGTCCCGGTCGCTCTGCCCATCGGCAGCTAACATGTCTGCAATGTCTGTACTGTACCTACTATTGTGTGTTTTATTTTTCTCTGATTTAATAGATTGTATTTAATTTTATGCATTAGGTATTATTAGTTTGAAGCGTAGCGTGTGCTGTCTTATAAATTTGATTATGTTTAACTTTTTCTGTATGCCTACGCCTCACTTAACTTCAATAATATATTATATTACATTGTAAAAGGATCATACAAAAGAACGGTAGGAACCAAGCCGTAAGTTTGTTGCCTGTTCTTCTAGGCTTTGGTCGCGTGGAACTGGCACCTAGAGTCACCTAGCTTTAAGACGTTTCAAAGTGATCCTTGTGATTTTATTGAATAAATACCTATTGACTTTGACTTTGACTTTTGGATTTGAACAGGACTTGGGCGAAGAGTAGACTTCATCAGACGGGACCGTTCAAGCTTAACATTGATATTCAATGAGCCTCTTACCATGCGGTGATCACTTCCGGTTTTCACCCTGTTGATCACAGAGACATCATTGAATATATGTTTCTTGGTCGTCAAAATGAAGTCTATCTCGCGTTTGTGTCCACCGGGGTGAAGCCACGTCCATTTCCTGGACGACCGCTTTTTGAAAAAAGAGTTCATCATGAAGAGTCCCTCTTTCTCCATAAAGTCAGCCAATCGCTGACCCCGTTGGTTCCGCTGTCCAAATCCAAATTGCCCCACTCTCAGTTCATCGCCGTTCCTCATGCCTAGCCGCGCGTTGAAGTCCCCCATCACAACCGTAAAGTGTGTTTTCGAGGCTTGTATGGCATTTGAAATGTCATCATACATAGCCTCCACTTCCTCGTCCGGGCGTTTTGAGTGAGGGGCGTATACCTGTATGACCTTAAGCGAATACCGTTTGGTGATTCTGAGTATAAGGTATATCACCCTGCTCGAAACGCTTTCGACCTTTACAATGTTGTTGACAAGGGACTTGTGAACGAGAAACCCGACACCGTGCTGGGACAGCTGATCTCCCTCCCGGTAGTACAATAAGTTGCCGGAATTCAGAATTATCGTGTCCTCCCCCTCTCTTCGGACTTCTGATAATCCTATGATATCCCAGCGCAACTTACTAACCACTTCTTCCAGCTCTATCAACTTCTCGTCAGACCTCAATGTGCGCGCGTTATATGTTGCCAGGGCCAAGGGTCGTTTTTGGGAGTGGTAGCTGGGTCTCTGCCGGTGATTCTTAGCACCCCCTGTTCCGCCGTTACCATGATCGCCACCTGTGCCAGGAATAACGGAACTGCCGGGGACTGGGGGCCGTCTATCTATCGTGTTCATCATTGGGGGGGGGGTTTGCCATAGTCACCACGCTTGGCAGGCGGATTGGTGACCGCAGTGTTGATGATGTTTACTCTGGAAATGCTGCTGCCCATTTCCTGGTGTGTTCCCTTAGTCGCCTTTTACGACATCCACGGGAGGTGATGGAGGGGTCCAATTCTAAGCCGGGACCACCACGGCCAGGTATTCGGGTGGTTTATAAAAAATAAAAGAAGTTAAATGACAATTAATTTATTTGAGACAACTTAAGTCTAGCTATAAAAAAATATATTTTTAAACACTATCGTATTATATTAAAAACTTATTATAAAGTACATAAGTTTTTATTTATTTACAAACAAAATCCGTAAAACACTGTTAGACACTAGAACGATGACGTAGTAGGCACCAAATTGTTTACTTAAGAGCATTATTATTCTATACCTACAGAATAAAAGATGGAAATACACTCATGAAATAAAAACTAATGTATTTATTTCTCGAGTATTTTTCATGACATTGATGAAAGAACAATATTATTTACAAAAAGTCCAGTTTTTTTTAACTTTTTTTCTTTTAACTAGCTAATGGAAAAAGTTAGAAATGTATCAATAAAATGACAACACTAGTCAGAATTATCGATTCATTCGATACCTATCCATTGTCCACCGATAACTAGATACTTCGATGTAAGGCCCGGTCTGCGCAGTCATGTCCACACATTCTGTATTCGGTAACTAGCTACACCAAATACCTATCTATCAATTTACTATGCTTCGACTACTCAGTACATTGACCTGATTGTTACATAGCTGTATACTGCTTCTGTAGGTATCATGATCATCAGCGTGAAGTACTAGTAGAGCACTGGTGGTCTAGTGGTAGCGGTAACGCTTTCCGATCCTAAGGTCGTGGGTTCAAAACCGTGAGTTTTACTGTTCAAAAATGTATGTGCACAATGCCAGTACTCTCAAACGGTGAAGGAAAACATCGTGAGGAAACCGGCATGTCGTAGGATCTAAATAGTTCGGGGAAGTACACCACACCTTTTTCTGCCGCCAAGCAGCAATGCTGTGTTTCGGTTTGAAGAGTGTGGTTGCCGGTGTAATTACAGGCACATGAGGCTTAACATCTGTATGCCTCAAGCTGATGGACGCAGGGCAGTGCATCGTAGGGCACGTTCCTATCGTGCGTGACTTACGAGGCAATGCTTTGTTATAGGTGATGGTTACCACTTAACATCAGGTGCTTGGCCATCTGCTTGTTCCATCAGCCGGTTGTATAAAAAAAAAAAAGTTTTATACCTAACATGTGTCAAGTGCTCGAAAGGAGCCTCTTGAGGCGCACTTAAATTTGTGTACCTATGCTATTTACCAAAACCTAGTTATTTACGATTTTTTATAACTAAATTGAATAACAGTAAAATAGCAGTGGTTTTATATTTTATATCTCCAATAATGTAAAAAATACGAGCGAGGAATTCAATTTTTTAACAATTTATTATGCTTGTTTCGTCAATTTCTTTCATGAAAAATATAAGCCTTAAGTGAGTACCTTTTGAAGATTTACTACGCGTACGATGTGTCAGTGTGCCATTGACTTGGGCCAAAGGGCCAGCGATCCCATTTTAATTTTATTGCTAAAACATGTTCAACACAAAAACCCGAGGTAGCAGAACGTATTAGGTACAGATGGCAAGAAAATATGACAAGCGCGAGTTACACCCACGTCCTCAGTTTTCCTTACTATTATTTTGTAATTAAAGTTACGGATTTTAGACAAACCAGAAAAAAAATACTAAACCCCCAATAAAAAAGCAATCATTTATTAATCATGGACCCCAAAATCAATGTTTTATTAATTTAAATTAATTGATTTTGATTATACAAGGTGTTCCAATACTTGTGCTTAAAAACTTCAGGGGGCTAAAGTACCCATCAATATCAATAACTTTTTCTAAGAAAACAACACTGTGAACGCGAAAAAAAACCTTTACTCTGCAGTGGGAGCATAACGGCTGAATAATAATAGTAATACATACATGGTATTCTTTTTTTTTATACAACTTGCTGATGGAACAAGCAGATGGCCCACCTGATACTAAGTGGTAACCATCACCTATAACAAAGCATTGCCTCGTAAGTTACGCACCATAGGAACGTGCCCTATGCACTGCCCTGCGTTCATCGACTTGAGGCATACGGATGTTAAGGGGCTGACAACTATCAAACAACTTCTCGCTCGCACGTTTCGACATGTTGAAAGATATAAAATCACAAAACTCATTTTCGAAAAATCGCAATCAACCATTTTGTGTGGAATCACATTGCACACAGTTTAGTAAAAATTTCATTTTGATCGATACAAGTTTTCCTGCTTAAAAGTTTGCTTATGTACGAAAACTAGTTAAGCAAACTTTTGAGTAGGAAACCATGTATCGATCAAAATGAAATTTTTACTAAACTGTGTGCAATGTGATTGCACACAAAATGGTTGATTGCGATTTTTCGAAAATGAAATCAGTGATTTTATATCTTTCAACATGTCGAAACGTGCGAGCGAGAGTCACATTAGCTCTTGTCTTCGCCTTAAGCCTCATGTACTTGTAATTACATCGGCAACCACACTCTTCAAACCGAAACACAGCAACGCTTGGCGGCAGAAAAAGGCGTGGTGGTAGTACTTCCCCGGACGAGCCGTTCACAAAGAGCTCTACTATTATTCTCCGAATATTATGATAGATAGATAGATAGAAAATTCTTTATTGCACAAATAAAATATACTGTACATAGGCGAGCTTAATGCTGGATAGCATTATCTACCAGCTCACCTTTGGGTAATGAGACAACATTTTTGGGTAGTGCACATTGAATGAAGGCCTATACTAAACAAAGCAAAGATTTAGAAAATGATGGGGATAATCTCAGATTGCTTATGCCAGAATCCCCAAAAAGCACACTTATATTTATCTGCTATCCATACGCAGTTGTATGCGATCTGCTGCACAAAGGCTGGTTCTATTGAAATCGGCCCAGCTTTGTTGACCGGCCCCAATCCTCGGACTTGGCCGTTTTTCATTTCACTAATGATATTGGTTTCGGTTTTGTTGGAGGATATTGTGTGTATCATTATAATAGGATTAGGAACGATTCTAATTAAGTGTGTAACCATTGAAATATCCTATTTTATTATCCGACTGCCGAAGGTATATTATTTTCTGTCTAAATTGTAAGATGATCTTTTTATATATTTTTATTTTAGCCTGTATCTCTTCCTGCTTTTCAGACCTGATGATTCTTAGTATAAATATTAACTGAAAGGAGAATAAAATAATTTTATTTAATATAGAGTGAGTAATATAGTGATATGAGAGATTTTATATTTTATTATATCACGATTTTTATTGATGGTTATTTCTTACAATGTGTCGTATGATGGAACACGAATTACAGTCGTACACTATCAAAATTATAAATATTACTCTTATGTTGCAGAACACCAACCAAGCAAAGGCGAGCAAAAGAGACGGACTTATATGAAGCTAATAAGTTTAAAGGAGAAGAACTATTGTCATTCCTTGGTTTCTTTGCTTGGTCAGGCCGAGTTGACGTTCAAGCACCAGTGCGCTACATGTGTCGTTGTGTCAAACAGCGACAAAGCGCTGTATATCATCTGAAATCCACTTGGAAGCCCACCAAAAATACTGTTTTGACCAATTAGCGCTAAGCAAAATTTATTGCCACACCGATTACTCTTTCAGGGTTCTGTTCGTACTTTTAAAGGCTATAAATAAGGAGTTTTATTTAAAAAATACGAAAGCTGGAAAGGTTCCACTTTGAGGCTCACTTAAAACCCTTTCACCACACTGTTTAGAAAGAACTAGTGATAAGAAGATTTAAAAAATTCTTGTTTTTATCAAGATTTTTACATCACGTGAGCTTTTTTCCGAAATCTCCATTTAAAATTTTTGCTTACCTTTACGATTTAGAAATATTATATCTTTTTTAATGTGAGTTTTAAAAATTAATGAGGCCAACACTCACATTGAAGGCTGGATCACCAAATTCCTGGTTGGACATGTAATGCTTAAGTTACGATTTAAAAAGCTTCAGATCGCGAATCCTGTACACACTGCTTCATATTTATACGAGTATATTATTTAATCTCTTGGTCCGAACCTTGTACATAAACGCGTTTTAGAAATTATGACCAAAAAAAGACCACGAACGCACCTTTTTAAATGAAATTTTGTTTATCTCAGGGTCAGAACCTTTTTAAGCTTTATAAAATTAGCGAGAATATTATTACCATAGCTCTCACATTTTTACAATAGGAACATATTATCCTTGAACTAGTCTTAGATATTTTAATGCTGCGCTGTTACGTGGGTACGTACTTTAGTCCTTATACCCCATAGTCATATTGTGTATTGCAATTATTATATTACATGGTAAGGTCTTAAAGTTAAAAATTATTTAATAGGTAGGTACATAATAAACCCTCTAGTTTTGAACATGCCAATATATGGAGAAGAAGCAGGCCGAAGTTGGAAACATAAAACTAGCTGTTAATGGGATTTTAAAATTAAATTAAATTCAAAGCGGGCGCAGGCAGTATCATTGAAGAAGTCATATAAATTGCAATAGCATTTTGTAAATCTCGAATATTCGAAGGTTTTATCTTTATCTTCATTTTTTTTTTAATACCTATTATTCTTCAATTATTTTACCATACAGCACACTGTTTTTCCGATAAGTTTTATTATTTTTCTTTCACAGTTGAAACTTTTTCAGACCTCTTGATAATTACATGATCAAGAGTTATTTTTTTTATATTGGATTTGTTCTACTAAGAATATGAACAATCCTCTGCAGACGTATATTTATAGCATAATATTATTCTAAGAATGTTTCCATTAGCACGTTTGTTAGTGTCTCTATTTAAAATAATAATAATATATCTTTATTTCAGGCACGAAATCCATTAAAAAATTCTTACAATCTAAAATAAATGTTATACAAAATTAAATAATAAATAGGTAACCTAAAAATGTACATAAAGTACAAATAAGTTAGGTAGGTGACACATAATGTGTACCTACTCAAGATGATAGTTGCACCCACCGTCTATAGGCGCCTGTCAGCGAGAGCCGTTCTGACATACTTGCTATTATAGTATTTAAGGGGAAGAGTACCTACCTACATGACATTTTTTGATCCACCTCTAAGTAAATTCCAAATGGAACGGACAACATCACTAAAATATTTAAAGCCATCTTCCTAATCCAAATGCCATTACTCTTATTAATCGCATCAGCATTGCCATTCAACGATGCAGTTGTCTCCTGGGGACGCCTGGGATTGGCGCTGATTTAGAGTAGTGCTCATCGGTAGGTGCTGGTATCTCTAGATCGTTTTTAACGGTCTGTAGTTTTTTCATACTTCTTGCACATCTGCTAATTCCACTAAATTCTAATTGATCGAGTGAGCGAAGTGAACGAAGATCTTAGTTTCAACTTGGGCGATTTGGCATTTTATGTATGTATGTATGTTTGTCTGGCCATAACTTTCGAACCGTTGATCTGATCTGCATGAAATTTGATAAGTCGATAGCTTGTACTTGAGAAATTTACTGGTAAGTATATGAGTAAAATCGGATGAACGGTTATTAAGATATGGGGTTTTTAAGGGGGCAAAAATAAAAAAAAGTTACATAATAAATTCAAGTTACATGTCATATGAAAGGACTTTGTTTGGACATTCCAAAACAATTCTTATTTTTTTTTTAGGACGCTCGGTTTTTGAGATACAACAAAAAAGTTAAATTTAGATAACCAGCGACCCAAGAGACCATCTCTAAGAGTTTCGTTGACAACAAGGTTTTTCTACTGGTCGCCCAGTTCCTTTGCTTGTTCTTATTTTTTTTTTAAATAAATTAAGGAGGTATTCAGTTCTCATAAAATGGTGACAACGACCAGATCTGATGATGGAGTCAAGGACTGTTCAACGGAACTCTTCAATAAATAGGCCAATAGAGTTGAAACTTGGTTACCATACCAAGTTAGTAAGCGATAGTCAGAAAAAAGTCCAAAGATAATGTTTAGACTTGCCTGTGACTACTACCTCAAAGTTTTGATGCGTTCGTCGGGTCGCATCACGAGATCTCAGTTCGGGGCGAACTACTAGTGATTAGAAAGTAGTAAAAAAAACCTAGGCCCATCTGTATTCAGTGGTAACCATCACTTAAAATAAAGCACTATAACATGCTGTACTGCCGCACGACCATGTTAAGCCTCAGGTGCCTGTAATTTCACTGGCAGCCACACCGTTAGTCAAAGTCTAGTCTAGTCAAGGTGAATCTAGGTGCCAGTTCCATGCAAAAAGCTTAGAAAAACAGGCAACGTTCAAACCAAAACACAGATAGCTCATACTTGATGTGTATTTTGAATATTTTTTATTAAGGGGCTGACAACTATCAAACAACTTCTCGCTCGCACTGTCTTGTAATGGAAAGACTTCTTGTGTTTTTTGTAGTTTTAATTAACATAGGTAGGTAAGGTAATTACAGATTGTAGGGAGCGCGATACAATATTTGATGCGTGTTGTCGCGTCGATGGAATTTGGGTTCTGCCTCGGGCTGTGCGCGGGGGAGGGGAGGCGGCAGTGCCTCTCGCGTCTCACCCCGCGCCCGTCTCCTCTGATTCACCGTTATGCTGCTACGCGCGCATACATCCTCCGCGGCGTTGGAAGCTAGTTTCCAATTGGTTCAGGGGTTACAGGCTCTATTGGTATTAGGCACATACGGCCGACCGCCCGCCTCACCGCTCCTCTGGTCGTGAGCACGTCAGCGACCCGGCATACTCCGTCTCGCCCTTCGTGGAGCACACTGACGCGTCCCATCCTCCAGTGAAGTGGCGCCAGGTTGTCTTCTTTAAGAAGGACCAGGTCTCCGACCTGAATTGGTGTTTTCTCGGTTCTCCATTTCTGTCGGTTTTGAAGCTCGGCCATATACTCTCTCCGCCATCTCTCCCAGAATTGTCGACGAAGCTGCTCGATGCGCTGGTATCGGTTCGGTCTCGCTGAGCTGCTAGGCTGTGTGGGTACCGACGTCAGCGGTCGGCCGATCAAGAAATGCCCGGGTGTCAAGGGACTGAGATCAGTAGGGTCTGAAGAGAGGGGAGACATAGGACGGGAATTGAGGATGGCTTCTATTTGTGTGAAGAGCGTTGCTAACTCCTCAAAAGTTAAGGCGGCATTGCCCGCTATACGTTTTAAATGATATTTGGCTGATTTGACACCTGCCTCCCATATTCCACCAAAATGGGGTGAATAGGCAGGGGAAAACATGAATTTAATTTCCTCATTAGCAGCGTAATCTGAGACTGGTTGACGACTGGATCGTATAATTCTACCTAACTCATTGTTAGCGCCTACAAAGTTCTTACCGTTATCGCAATAGATCACATAGGGCCTACCCCGACGCGATACGAACCTACGTAGGCACGATAAGAAGGCTTCAGTGGTAAGGTCACTAACAACCTCTAAATGTAAGGCCTTAGTGGCAAGACAAACGAATACGCATAGATAGGCTTTTGTTACACGATTACCTCGCCCCTTTTTAGAGGAAATCATAAATGGTCCAGCAAAGTCGATTCCGCATGAATTGAAAGGAAAATTTGGAGTGACTCTCACATTAGGCAAGTCTCCCATTTTAGGCTGCAGAACCTGACCGCGCATTCGTGAGCAGACTACGCACTTTTTACTAACGGCGCGAGCTAAATTTCTGCCACCTAGCGGCCAGAACTTTTCACGAACAGACGATAGAAGTAGCTGAGGACCTGCGTGAAACAAACGTAAGTGTTCAGATGTCATTATCAGTTTAGTTAAGTGATGCTTAGCATCGAGTAGGATAGGGTGCTTCTTGTCGTAGTGACAATCAGATTGAGATAGCCTGCCTCCCACTCTTACCAATCCCTTAGGATCCAAGAATGAATTGAGAGGCAGTAATTTACTTTTATAATGAAGGTCTTTACCGATTTTAATTTGTTTTATATCTTTAGCGAAAGACTCTTCTTGGCTACATTTTAATAAAAAAGTTGAAGATCGATCAAGTTCTTCAGCTTGTAACGGACCGGTAAGTTTTGTGATATTCGATTTACAGTTATTTATGAAGCGTAAAACATAGGCATAACTTCTCTTCAACTTGTTATAACTAGAGTATTTATTAAATTCGATTATTGATTTATTATTATTGTCATTGTCTATTTCATCATTGCATAATAAATTTTTGATTTCAGGTAAGTTCGTAGGCGTAGTGTGCGGTTGAACAGGCCATGAAGACTGGCCTTCCTTCAGAAATGAAGGTCCCTCCCACCACAAAGAAGAAGCCTGCAGATGCTGTGGGTCGATGCCCCTAGAAGCTAGGTCTGCAGGGTTGTGATCGGTTGGAACATGTTTCCATACACAATCTTTCGTTAACTCATTTATTTTATTAACCCGGTTACGAACAAACGTTTGAAGTGTTTTGTTTTGTGATTTTAACCAACCTAATACAACAGTGGAATCGGTCCACATGTACTTTTGGGTCACCTTGTAGGGTATGGACTGCAAAACCTTGACAGTAAGTTGAGCTCCTAGCATAGCCGCAGTTAACTCTAACCGAGGGATAGTGAGAGTTTTAATAGGCGCGACCCTAGATTTGGCGCATAGAAGCCTTACTATTATGGTCTGTTTTGCATCGTGGGAATGCATGTATACACACGCCCCGTAGGCTTGTTGAGAAGCATCGACGAAGCAATGCAACGTAATGGACTGGACTTCAAGGCTGTCACCTACTACATATCGAGGTATGACAATGTCCGATAAGTGGTGAAGATTTTTTATGAAAATACACCATTTTTTTACAAATTGATCTGGTACTGGATCATCCCAATCTAACTTGGCACTCCATAAATGTTGGAGTAGAATTTTAGGTTTTATTATGCAACAGCTGACTAACCCCAATGGGTCGAAAAGTTTACAAGTTGTAGAAATAATAGTTCTTTTAGTAACCTTAGGCGTGGTTTCGATACCACTCGGAAAATGAAGTTGGTCCGCTATGGGTGACCACTTCAAACCTAGGACAGTAGCTTCATCGTGAAAGTCAACGCAGGCTGATGACTCTGGTTGATTATCTAAAATATTAGGGCAATTTGTGCGAAATTTTCGTAGGGGAAAACAAGCAGACTCAAGTACCTTGGTGACATTTAAATAAATGTGTTTTAGCTCGTTTTCGTTAGAAGTCCCTGTATTTAAATCGTCGATATACATATCATTTTTTATGACGTCAGCAATAATAGGATCTTGACATTCCTCAGAAAGTTGCGCCAGACATCGAGTGCTCAAAAAGGGAGCTGACGCCATGCCGTAGGTCAAAGTTTGAAGTTGTTGTATTTTGACGGGTTGATCCATTTTATCCCTCCATAGTACAAGTTGTAGATGGCGCTGTGACTCATCTAAGGCGACTTGCCTGTAGAATTTATTTATATCTGCCGTCAAAACGTATTTATGGACTCTAAAACGAAGTAGAATTGAAATTAAGTCGCTTTGTACCACTGGGCCTAGGGCTTGTAGATCATTCAGTGATTTACCCGAGCTTGTTTTGGCTGAGGCGTCAAAAACCACCCTCAGTTTCGTTGTTTCCCGCTGTTCCCGAATTACACAGTGATGGGGTAAGTAAAATCCAAACTCTGGTTTAGTAACTTCATTTAAATGTCCTAAATCGCCATATTCTTTTATAAAATCACTATATTGAATTTTAATATTTTCATTTTTATTTAATTTTCTTTCTAGATTTATGAAACGTCTCATTGCAATAGGGAATGAGTTGCCAAGTGCCTGCTCAGGATCCTCCTTCAGCGGCATCATGACAGAAAATCGACCATCAGGTAAGCGACGAGTATTTTTTTTAAAGTGAGATTCACAAAATTGCTCATCTGATGAGTAGGTATTTATGTCTGAGGGCAATTCTTCGACCTCCCAGAATTTTTTAATAGAATCATGGATATCTTGAAGTGATATTTTTGATTCATTTTGCACAAAGTTGCATTTAATTGTTTTATTAAAATTAATAAAGGGTTCCCCGGTAAAACCAGCTACTAGCCACCCTAACAAGCTTTCTTGTAAAATAGGTTTATTTGGACCTAATCTTATTTTATTAGAGCCAATAATGTCAAAGAAATGATCTGCACCTAATAAAATATCTATTTCAGAAGGCTCAAAGAACAAAGGATCAGCGAGAACAATGTTATCTGGCAAACGTAATCGCTGTACATCGACCTCAACGTTAGGTATGGCACCTGTAATTTTAGGTATAACTAAACAACTCACATTCTCATTGAACGAGCCGTTTCGTGATTTTAACATGATATTACATCTTTCAGATACCCTACACACAACGTTATTAATACCAGACACATTAAATGCATTTATTTTTTCAGTTACTAATCCTATTTTTTGTTTCAGATTTTCGGTGATAAAAGACGACTGGCTACCAGTATCCAACAACGCACGGGCGAGGTAAGTACAATTATTTTGTTTATTTATGACTTCTACTTGTGCCGTACATAGTAGGACTTGGCCTGGAGAAACAGCTGATAAGCTCACCGGAACGTTACAAGACGAAGACTCGTTAATATCTGTAGCTATGTTACTAACCGTATTATTTTTATGTAAAAGCGTGTTATGTTTTTCTCTGCAGATGCGGCACAAACCTTTCAACGTGCAATCCACACTGTTGTGACCACTCCGCAAGCAATTTTAACACAAATTGTTTTTAGCAACCTCAGCAAGTCTATCGCCTACGCTCATAACTTTGAACTTGGAACATTGATGTATATAATGGTTTATTTTATTGCAGATCAAACATGTACCCTTGTGAGAACCCTCCAAGACAGAAAATGACTTGACATTTGGTTTGCTATTATTTTTGTAAGACGAATTATTATTGTTATTATTTTTGTACGAATTATTATTATTATTTCTACTGTGATCATTATTATTACTCTGACTAAAGTTGGTTGTTTCTAACACATTAGCACGATTTTCAATAAACTCCTTAAATTCTGTTAGTGTAGGTAAGTGCGATAAGCGCCCTTTGTGATCCTCCCATTTGCTACTAGTCTTAGGATCTAACTTTGCTGAGACCAAAAAAATAACTAATGGATCCCATCCAGTAGTAGGAACCTCCAGAGTATTGAGCGCGTTTAAATTCTTATGAACCTGATCACTCAAATACCTCAAAGCCCGAAATGATTCCTTCTGAATAGGGGTGAGGCTCACCAACGCGTTCAAATGGTTATTTATTAAAATGTTTTTGTTATTGTACCTATCACATAAAGCCTTCCATGCAAAATCGTAATTTCTCGCAGTAAACTCTATGGATCTGATAACGATACCTGCACTACCTATTAAAGAATTTCTTAAATAGTGAAATTTATTGATCGGTGCTATTGAGTCATTGTCATTGATAAGAGAATCAAAAGTGTCTCGAAATTCCAACCATTTTAAGTAATTGCCATCAAAAGTGGGCAAATTAATTGTTGGCAGTTTTACAGAACTACTTGCAGCATGACAACAACTTGACTTCACCGATCCATGATCTGAACTTTTTTGTTTGGAAGAAAATGCATCTAATAATTCTTGGGCTAAAGCAATTAGCGAAAAAAACTCACTTTCGGTAACTTCCCGCTCTGAAATCTGCTCATCTACATTTTCTGACAATTCCTCAATTTCAGTTTGTATGTTATCAAAATTTGACATTAATTCTTGAAACTGAGTTAATCTTATTGATAATTCTTTAGAAGCTAAACTTGCTAGATCAGGAGATTTATCAGATTGGTATTTACCTAAAAAGTTTTTAAATATTGTTATTCTACTTCTTATTCCTCCTCGTTTACGAGACAAGGTTTTTAAATGTTGCTTAGGATCAGCCTTATCCATTGACTCGACTGTTAAAATAGGAATAGGGCTTTTTGATCTTACTTTAGCCTCACTATCAGCCATCATGTTTTTTTAAATGTTTTATAACCTACACGAACTAATAGTTTACAGGTATGTTGTGCACTCTAACCTATACACGATCCAGTTGTCTCCAGTCCAAACCACAGCTGCGGCCGAGCCCGCCAACAGCACGAGCAGCGTACGCAGAGCACGTCTAGGCTGCGCGCTGCCACGGAACCCGCCTGGGACGCCGGCTACGCCTGCGCTCGCAGGAAGCAGCGCAGCGCGGCTAGGCGCGAGGATTCGACCCCCAAAAGAACTGGAATTGGTCGGCAAAAAGGCGTTGAAAAAAAACCGTTATGACGAAAGCATAAATTGGGTTTCTTTGAATTTAACCTACCTACGGTTTTTATTTATTTTTAATCCAAATGGATTGTTTTTAACTTATTATTAACTTGCTTTTATTGAAATTATTTAAATTTTTGCAACAAATGTATTGTGAATAAAATGGATGTGAAATGAAGATGGATTACTATTTTGCTGGCACTAAATAAGGTAAGGATGGTACGCGTATAGCAAGATACCTCCTCAAACAGCTTCGAAGCAGCTAGGCAATGCACAAAAATAGAAGTTGGGAAGGATAAGATTGGAAAGCAAAAGGAAGGCTTACTTTCTTTGTGACCGGCCGACGACGCTCTGGGTTTTTTTTCGTCCACGGGTAGATGTCCCAATGATTCGACGTAGTAGATTGCCGTCCGACACCGTCTCCTTGATCCAGGTTGTTGTATTATTAGTCACGGTCGCCAATATGTCTTGTAATGGAAAGACTTCTTGTGTTTTTTGTAGTTTTAATTAACATAGGTAGGTAAGGTAATTACAGATTGTAGGGAGCGCGATACAATATTTGATGCGTGTTGTCGCGTCGATGGAATTTGGGTTCTGCCTCGGGCTGTGCGCGGGGGAGGGGAGGCGGCAGTGCCTCTCGCGTCTCACCCCGCGCCCGTCTCCTCTGATTCACCGTTATGCTGCTACGCGCGCATACACGCACATTTCGTCATGTTGAAACATATAAAATCACTAAACTCATTTTCGAAAAATCGCAATCAACCATTTTGTGTGCAATCACATTGCAGACAGTTTAGTAAAAAAAGTTTTACTACTTAAAAGTTTGCCTATGTACGAAAACCAGTAAAGAAAACTTTTGAGTATGAAAACATGTATCGATCAAAATGATTTTTTTACTAAACTGTTTTACTAAACATGTGATTGCACACAAGATGGTTGATTTCGATTTTTCGAAAATGAGTTTAGTGATTTTATATCTTTCAACATGTCGAAACGTGCAAGCGAGAGTCACATTAGCTCTTGTCTTCGCCTTAATAAAGTTTACTTTATTTTCGTTGTAAATAAAGTTTACATTGCTCTATATAAACATTTCCTAAGCCGCTTTAATTACCGAACACCGCGTGCCCAGGAGTCCGAAGCCCGTGGGTGAGGGGTTTCGAGGGGTGAGGAGAGTAAGGGGACACGGGGGTAAGACAACACGTTTGTTTGTTGAGACATCAGCTATTTACGGATCACAAGCGTTTGGAATCGTGTCCCTTTTATTTGAAACGGTGAATTATTGCAAGGATTGGATACACAGTATCCACATATTTATGTATGCAATACATGCATACATAGGCTTAGTAGGTAACCATGGTAACAACGTTTAACATTCATATGACAAGGAATAATATAAGTAATGTATTGCAAAATCGATACTCGTATGCCCTCATATCTCCTAGAACGATTATTCCATACTTTGTTATGAAATTAAGGGGGTGTATAAGGAGGGTGGGTATAAAATATGAAATTTGGCACAAATCAAAATTTTGCCATATTTGATATTCCATACGTGACATCACTGCTGTACAATATAAAATATAACAATCAAACAAAAATACACAATTTAATTAGTCAACAAAAGAATAAATCTATTTATCTTAGTCAACCAACTCAGAATAACGTATCCGTCATGGTAAAACCCACCCTAAATAGTTGTACATTAGGGAAGAGGTACTTCCGTAACTATTTCAGACGCCAAATTATAATGTTCGCATTGCTGTGTTCCGATTTGAAGGCGTATGGAACATGCGTACGGCATATTGTTAAAGGCAAGTAACCCGATATCAGGTGGACCAAATACATTGTACGTTATTACTTTTTAATAAAACAGGTTTTTATTTAAAAAAAAAAAACAATCAACAAGAATTAGTTGAAGCAGTAATAAGAGCACACTCGTGAGTTCGAATTCAACGCGGTAAGTTTATGGAAATTAAAAAAATATTGTGATTCCATTCGTATCATAAGCCTGTCGAAACCGGCCTGGACGATATCAGCATCATCCCTCAGAAGACTCTGCTGGACAGCGATCCCTGTACCTACATTTTCCCAGGAAGATCAATTTTTCTCTCTGAGTCCACCAGTGTGACTGAGTCTCTCAGTGCCATACGCCTTTGGAACTCTCTTCCAATAGACATACGTGAAGCTGCATCCTTAGGCATTTTCAAAAGTAAACTCCACCACCACTTTTTGTCACAACAGTTATTGTCCCAACATAATTGAGCAATATAATGTGTAAATAAAATATATATAGATAATATATATTTATGTTTACTAGATAATATGTATTATATATTATTACTAGTTTATTGGTAGGTAGATTTATTTATATATTTTTGAGTAGGTATTTAGGTTAGGTATTGTTGTATTTATATAATAGTTAGACGCTTCTCCCCATTATTGTATCCTAAAAGTACTACCACCCACTCCACATTACACAAAGGTTAACTGGAAGAAAATGCTAACTAGCATTAAGTTCGCCTATGTACTTCCTTTTGTGCAATAAAAAAATTTCTATCTATCATTCTATCTATCCACCGACTTCCCGCGATCTTTACAATATCGTCAATCCTTGCGATGGGGGTGACCTACGCTCCGTTTCAGTCCGTGGGCGCCATTAGAAAACCTTCCCCAACCATCCGTAGGTAAGAGTTTAATCTTACGTCTCGAAAATATCTTAAATGGTTTTCCCAAAACAAACAATTGAACTAAACCGCTGTGTAATTTATCAAGCATCAAGTTTCAAGGGTCAAGAGCGCGGGTTACAAATGACCCCCACTAATCAAGCGGACCGCTGCTACGAATCTTTGTACTTTTGCGGCTGAATATACGCAGTTGGAAGGGAAATCTTTAGAACAGTTTGTACGTGACTATACCTACTAACCTTGCTCGATTGGAAAATCGCCTTCGAGTCCGAGATTTAGTTTTTCGATTTTGGGTTCGAGCCTGGGTGTATGGAGTCAAGAGAATCCCTTAGCACACTTAATAGGTGCACGCATTGAGTGTCTACTAAATACGAATAAATCTCAGACTTGAATAAATATTCAAAAAATAAAATAAATAAATAGTAAATATTCAAAAATGAGACATTAATGAATAAAAAATACTTAAGCTTTGCAACTGCTCTAAAAACAATGCAATCGTATTTGTCTCGAATTTAATATTAGAATTGAAATCCTTCATTACTAATTCCTGGAGTTCTTGCTTTTTGACTGACGAAGGCGGTTTACGTATATTTTTGTCTTTATGTTTATTAACTGAAGCTGAAATATACTAACTTACCTAATACCAAATTATTTAGCGCCATAAACAACATCACAATGACATGACAATGTTCATCAGATAAAAAAAACTTGAATTAAAAAAATTATAGCCACTCCGGGTAGGTTTAACAAGAGCCGTAACCTTTAAAAGTTATCACGTCCCTTATCACAGTTAAATTCCGTGTCGAATGTCGCGAGCGTCGCTCACTGAAACCAGGATATGAGCTTTTTTCACATGTCAAATGTGACACATTGTTTTTTAAATTAACCCTAAATATCCCTATCGAATATGTAGATTTCAAAAATAGAATAAAATGGTTTGTAATTGGGAAAGACTCACGAGGAATAAATATTAATATCACATCCTGAGACCCACGATACAGGCATTTACGCCAAGTTTGGGATCGACCTTTAAACTACGATATAAAAAAATAAATTACGACATACAGGTTAAACGTTTGATCTGATGTCAAGTGATAATGTGGTCTACGGTGTGGCACATTTAACTAGGATATACCTGTTCACTCGTCTCTGAAAACATCCAAATTATGGGCGTTTGGAATAACAGACGCTGGTAAGGAATTCCACTCTTTGGCTGTTCGTATTATAAACAGTAGAAGCACAGCGCTTTGTGCGGGCAGTAGGTATGTCAACCATGAATGGATGTCTCATTTCCGTACGTCTAGTGGTCCGATGGTAGAACGGGAATGAGGGAACTAAGTTGTGCAGTTCCGTCGCAGTCTCTGAAATGTATCATGTAAAATACCGAGAAATAGGAAACTTTGCGGCGATGCTCAAGAGTACTAAAACTTTTTATTTAACAACCTGTGATTCTGTTTGGCAATAAAATTATTCTTATTCTTACATTATATTACCTACATAAGTATTACAAAAACTATAATATATCAAATGAATTGATATTACTTCTCAAGATACACATGACTTGTATTAATAAATCGATTTATTTATATACTACTACTTGATTATAGAAAATTACGTAAACAGCAAATTAGTGACAAGAGACGTTTGTTCTGGTAATATTTATTAATAAGCAGATGGTTCAACTGATGCTTAGTGGTAACCATCACCTTGAAAAACACCTAAGACCCGCATTGCGATAAAACAAACCAAACACAACTCCCCCAAAATTGTAATTCAACAACAAAAACTGTAACATTGATATATCGAAAAATACGAATAAATTCCTGTTATTTGATGCCCAATTGTTTATCCGTATGTCGCCCGCATAGCACTCCACATTTCAGGGGGAAAAAATGCTAAGCAGACATCTCGACACGTAAAAGTAGGGTGGTATGAACGCGCTCTCTTTTTGTGTTTGTTTGTACCTACGAGTTGTGATGTGGCCGGCTTTTTGAATTATTTCCACTGGACCATAGAGTTTTTAAAACTTTTTTTTTTACTTTCGCTTGCTCACTTTTTTTAAGCTTCGTATTTCCGAACACAGTCGCTTGCACAATGATTCTGATAACAGCCTTGACAGCCCAGTTGGTAGTAGGTCTTCTGACCTGTAGGCCGTGGGTTCGATCCCACCGAAAACATTTATGTAATGTACATAGATGTTTGTTCTTTGTCTAGATACTAGCGTAGTAAAAGCTTTGCTTAGTTAGTGGTTAGATAGTAATGTGTGGAATATTCACTAATATTATTATTTTATACATATTATATTTGGTCTAGTTTAAATGTAAATTACCACCACGCCTTTTTCTGCCGCCAAGTAGCGTTGCTGTGTTTCGGTTTGAAGAGTGTAGTTGCCGGTGTAATTACAGGCACATGAGGCTTAACATCGGTATGCCTCAAGTTGATGGACGCAGGGCAGTGCATCGTAGGGCACGTTCTAATCGTGCGTGACTTGTGAGGCAATGCTTTGATATAGGTGATGGTTACTTAACATCAGGTGGGCCATTTTGCTTGTTCCATCTGCTAGTGGTATAAATAAAAAAACCTTATATTCATCGTTTTTTTTTATATTGTCCGAGGTAAGGATTGAACCTACGCAGAAGGCAGGGATACTACCAACTGAGCTGTGAGGCCTGCCAGGTCAAATAGCAGTACGTACAGTTAAACATAATCCCACAGATCATTAACCTATGCAAACTCTTCAGCATATTCAGAGTTTTATAAGGGTCAACACGTTGTAGATATATAAAATAGTTACGCGAATGACTGACTGAAAAATCATAATATAATATAAGCCGTAGGCAGTCATTGAGAAGACTACTTCCTTTAATTTTTTAGAGATTGAATAATAAGTCACTTTTTACAGCTTTATACAGCTCTATCTAGCCCCGAGCTTAGTAACTAGTACTATGGAAGTTATATATTATGTTGGTTATGATTATGATGGATAATTAAAAATTGGCCCTTTCGCTATTTGTCATAATCGATTGGCATGTTTTTTTAATGTTTTAATCCACTTCTGAAAATAGACACCTACCATAATTTCCAAGAAGAACAGTTTTGAGCCTTTTTTATGCACCAAGTTAGATTAGATTAGAAGTTAGGTACAGATGTTAAGCCTCATGTGCCTGTAATTTCACCGGCAACCACACTCTCCAAACCGAAACACAGCAACGCTGCTTGGCAGCAGAAAAAGGCGTGGTGGTAGTACTTCCCCGGACGAACCCTTCACAAAGAGCTCCACTACCTCTAAAATCCAGCAATCATCACAATTTCGTCGGTCAATCAGGTTAGACGAAGAAAGAATTTAAGAATTTTTAACTCTCGAACAAAAACACGGGAATTCCACTAGTTTATTATAAGGGTTGAACACGCTGTAGATATAAGATAGGGCATGTTCGCACTGCACACAACCTTTACAGCCAGTCTGAATGAAGGTCTATTCACACCGAGACGGAGCGTGGAGGTCGGGTTCTACGCACCGCTAAAGGAAGATTTCCACTCTAACGAAGTGCATCAGCGCGTGTATCGCATTTTTTACAATGTTAAATTATAATAGTTAAATTAGTATACAAACACGGTTACAACACTATATAATACCCCGTTTACTGTCAGCTCATGTCCGTGGAAATGTGCAGAGACATGAGAAGGGACTTGGGCAATGCGAGAATGTAAACAGGCCACTTCCATGTCCACTCGCGTTGCCGCTCGCGTTGCCCGTGTTGCGTGAACACACATTGCCGGCGACGCTGCCGCAAACATATGGACGGCAACATTTCCATCCACGCGAATGGCAGCACGAATGTCTAAATGTAAACGCCGTATAAGAGTAGTATTGCTTTTTGTGAAGGGCTCGTCCGGGTAAGTAATACCACCATGCCTTTAACTGCCTCCAAGAAGGTACAAGAATTTGCAAAATGTTATGTTGGTATGTACCAAATGTAGTAATTCGATGTACCTCTGACTACCCCCTTAGTCACACTCTCAATCAATATTGGTTACCTTCTTCAAGCAGGTTCTGTTTCGTTCTATATCACTTTGCATTTCGTTCAGAGGCCATATGCGTTATGTGGGAATCGTTCTTTATAGGGTATTTAGGATAGATTCTGAATTCTATACGCAGAGCTTTGCAGATAAAACACGTCTACTACTGAATTCACAGGTTAAATTAAGCAAACGAATGCGAGATGTTAACAAACGAACCACACGGTGTATGAATGTTCAAATCAAAGAGAAAGCCTTTCAAAGGCTGGAATTAAGGAGAACACCGAACTAAAATGATGAGAAAGATAAAAAATTAGTAAAAAATTCATGATTTAGCTAAAGACAGTGATCAGAACGTAAGTTCATTTAAAGACGTAATGACGGTAGTCAAGGGCATATTTCCAAAATCACACCCAGTTGTCACATACCTAGTTTTTGCAGTAAAGTCGATTTTGTACTCCATAATTACATATCGAGTATAACTTGAGCTAATAAATAAATGAATCTTAAAAGTCAGCAAAAATAATTACATCTCGCTCATACACTATTGGTAACATTATTTACCTTTCACTCGCACTTGTGAGAGGTATATATTATTAGCGCCACCATTTATGATTCGTTTGTTAGGCGCCGGTTATACAATACCAAATAGGCGGCTATAAAAACAACGATTTAAGCTTTAAAAAGTGTTTGATAAGGTCCTTTTAAAAATAAAATACCAAAATTAATTCATAAACACGTTTTTTTAAATACCAACTCAGCAACCACTTTGTTTTACCTTCGTCGTTATTACCAAGGCTTTATTGGGTTTAAACATTTAGCAAAGATGACTATCAGTTTTATCTGGAACTTTTTAGTCGAAAAAGTCCCTCTTAAGTCATGAAATACTATGGTAACACAAATATAATTCAAATATTTACAAAATATATAAAATACATACGAAACAGTTGAGCTATCTGCAGACCGTTGCGAACGATCTAGAGATAGCTCAACTGATCCAAATCAGTGCCAATTGGAAGTGCAGCAATTTCTAAAGGTTTCGTTCTGATATTCAAAGTTCACGTTTTACAATTACGTGTAAATCTGTAAAATGTAAAATCTGCTCAAAACTGTAACACAGCTTTGAGCACCCAATTCGCAAGGAAGAGACATAAGTTAACAATATAACTAGGTAGGTATTATAAAAAAGAACTAATTAGACAGCCCTCATAGCTCAGTTGAAACGTTCCCAAACAAAAATGACGATTATAGCTTCAATAAAAACCCCACCTGCAAAGTTGAGTCAATAGCTCACCAAACTTTTTTCTTCAGGTAAAATCTGCTTGTAACATCTAATCAGTGTTCAAATCCACTCCCGCCTAATGAGATATCGATCAGCACAAATTCAGAAAGAACTTGCCAACTGCTGAAAGGCAAAAGCTGTAGCTATTAATCCAAGCAGTGTTTGCGACCGAAAGGTTTTATATTAGCCTTAATCACCTGAAGCCACGCCTTGCTTTAATATATGGCACCTTTCGTGGTACGCTTTAACACTGGATTCTTAAAAAGCATTCGTTGGCATGACGGCCGTAAAATACTGCAGTATGAAGATGTAAATAACTAGTAGTTCGCCCCGAACTGAGATCTCGTGATGCGACCAAACGAACGCATCAAAACTTTGAGTAGGTGGTAGTCAGAGGCAAGTCCAAACATTATGTTTAGACTTTTTTCTGACTACCGCCTACTAACTTGGTACGGTAACCAAGTTTCAACTCTATTGGCCTATTTATTGAAGAGTTCCGTTGAACAGACCTTGGCTCCATCATCAGACCTGGTCGTTGTCACCATTTTATGCGAACTGAGTACCTCTTTAATTTATTTCAAGAAAAAAAAATAAGAAAAAGCAAAGAAACTGGCCGACCAGTAGAAAAACCTTGATGCCAACGAAACTCTTAGAGATGGGAGCTCTTGGATCGCTGGTTATCTTAATTTAACTTTTATGTTGTATCTCAAAAACCGAGCGTCCCAAAAAAAAAGTAAAAATTGTTTTGGAATGTCCAAACAAAGCCCTTTCATATGATATGTAATTTGATTTTTTTATGTCACTTTTTTTATTTTTGCCCTCTTAAAAAACCCCATATCTCAAAAACCCTTCATCCGATTTTACTCATATACTTACCAGTAAATTTCTCAAGTACAAGCTATCGACATATCAAATTTCATGCAGATCGGATCAACGGTTCTCAAGTTATCGCCAGACAAACATACATACATACATACATACATACATACATACATATATACATACATAAAATGCCAAATCGCCCAACTTGAAACTAAGATCTTCGATCACTTCGCTCACTCGATCAAATATTGGTGGACATTCCACACAACACTACATCTAACTATCTAGCCCCAAACTAAGCAAAGCTTGAAGTATGGAAACCAGATAGCTGATATAATACTATATATTTTTTTTTACGTAAAATACTGGAGTATGAAGATATAAATAAATATTGGTGGACATTCCACACAACACTATCTAAGCCCCAAACTAAGCAAAGCTTGAACTATCGAAACCTGATAGCTGGTAGAATACTTAACTTTTTTATTATTATTTAGTTTAAGGGCTTTGTCGCTGAGCGACAACAGTGCCCTTTAATAAAAAATCAAACAAAAACATCTCATATAAAAACTTATTCTCAAACGAACCTCAATTTTGCTGTGTTATTACATACTTATAGAATATAATATTTTTTATTTGACACACAAACACGGGTACAGCATGACATAAAAATTAAAAAAACAACAAGCAGAAGAAATAGAAACAAAGTAGGTAGGTAAATTGATAGGTATACTTAGGTACTTATAATATTTTATAATATTTATCCATGCTCCTGTTTATAGGGTCGTCTGGGATAAGTCTATGTTGATTTTTTAAATAAAATCCATCGCGATGTGGTTTAGTAGCGTAAATAAATGCGAAAATCTATATGTTTATTTACATACGATAATTTTAGCATTTATTCATAGATTTGTTTTGCTTGCCGTCAAAGATTAGTTACTAAATCTTTGAAACCCAAGTTACAGTTCGACCAGCCACTTAGTTTTTGGAACAAGCATTAATATAAAATTTATTTCAGTTAATTAACCAATTCATTAGCTGAAATAAATTGGTAGGTGCGCTAACAACTTTTGGGAAGTATAAAATGGGTTTTATGTCAAGTGCTGGAAAGGAGCCTCTTTAAGGCGCACTTAAAATCCTTTCACCACACTGTTTCGGAAGAAACTAGTGAAACGATAAAAAGAAGAATGCGTTTAAACTCTGCTTCTTTACTGTGACAAAGTGACATTACTGAACAAAATATGAAGTATCATACACCTTAAGATAGTTTTTACTTCTCTTTCACAATGTTACAAAACTTATTTAAAAAACTAACATTACCCTCATTATTTATTGACAATTCCATAACCCTTTTTCTACGAAATCCGCCACATTTTGAAGGTACCCTTTTGTTTTGTAATATTAATATTTGTTTGAGTTCAACACCTTACCACAAAATAGCTAATACTCGTTAAATTAAATTTCATTTCTTGTGTTGGCTATTGTTCTACGCCACGTTCGTAGCCCTCGTAGCACCGTAGGCTTTTGCTACGAGATTCGTTATACTTAGATGGATTTTTTTTCTGTATAGAAACAAAATCCTTGAATAGTAACAAAATTTGCACAAAGAGCTCAGTTCTTAATTTTTTTATACAACTTGCTGATGGAACAAGCAGATGGCCCACCTGATGTTAAGTGGTTACCATCACCTATAATAAAGCATTGCAAAGAGCTCTAGAGGTACTACTCTCATTTTTATTATTTATTTTACTTGTTATAGTAAGACAAGTAAAATATTCACAGAAAAATCTGTCCATTTCGAGCGACGCATTTCTCGCATAATTTCGCGCAGAATATTGTAAAGCATTTTGATATTTTTAAAATAATACGCGCTATAAATTCCAATAAAAAATTCAAACAATGTAAACAAACTTCACAAAATATGATCCAGTTTCACATAACATAAAACGCTGCTCGTAAAATAAATTGCAAAATATCGGCAAAAGAGCGTAAAACCGGTAAAAACCGGTATTGTCCGACTTTATGCCTACCTGATAGGGGTGGAACCCCGATTTATTGACTTTAAACCTTTATGGAGTGCCAGATTTCCAATTTACGCTCCTGTTAGTATCAGTTTAATAGCTAACGAAGCCTAGTCATTACCTGGAAACTTTTTTAGCTGGTTGAGACATTTTAGCCGGTGTAATTACAGGCACATGAGGATTACATCTGTATGCCTCAAGTTGATGGATGCAGGGCAGTGCATCGTAGGGCACGTTACTATTGTGCGTGACTTGCGAGGCAATGCTTTGTTATAGGTGATGGTTACCACTTAACATCAGGTGGGCCATCTGCTTGTTTCATCAGCTAGTTGTATAAAAAAAAACGCGATATAAAAACAAAATCAGGGCAGTAACAATGAATCAGTAAAAATGGGAAAGCGATGATAACGACTAGTCGTTAGACCGGATTAGAAGCTTTGAGACTACATCTTGATTTGACTAGATAGCATTATGACTAAGTCACTTTCTGACTAAATCTCGATATGACTACATAGCGTTAGGACTAAATAGCTGTCCGATTATACAACGTATAACATAATACCCCTATAACACCAGAAGCAGGGCATTCTACAGGTCATGGTGAACACTATAAGTTTTAAGATTTTTGAAATTTCGTAGTTGTTCATTCATGAAATGCCTCGTAAACGTTCCTCCAATATGAAAATAAGCACTCCATGAGGCAACCTTATTCACAGCTGTTTACACGTTCTGTGTGTACGTGACCTTGGTACTTACGTAAACATTTTATAAATATAATATTGTCTAATATATACAATATTAATTTTTCTTTTGTATGGGAATTGCGAAAACGATATATTCAACATTTGCACACGCCAAAGTATTCCAGTGCTTAGTCTGATCACTTGGTCTTTATGGGTATATAATAGGGGTATTATGTTACACCTTAATATGCATACGTCATGTCACCAGATTTACTTGATATCGATAAGACGTACAATCATGGAGGTAAATATCATACTGGAATGAGCCATAAGACTTACAACCTTTTACAACTGTGTATCAAACAGTGATCATCTATCTTTGTTCTTCCCATGTAGCCTAGCTACGAGTAAAAGAAAAGAAGATGTAACTTCACTCACTCCATCTCACTCACTCACTGTCTGTGTAAATCGTGTCCGTCAGGTGATGCAATGTTTTGATCTTGTTTTGATGTTCTAGAAAAAGTCGGTAGCAACATTGCGGTGAAGCGAAAGAAATTGTGAATAATCTAAAGAATTATTATTGTCTAGGCAAAATATATTTGAAAAGGTGAAAGTATGTCTTGTGATGCTGTGTTTTGTGTATCAAAAACATTAAAAGGAGGAGTTAAAGACCCGGAATTGTCATTTGATACGTAATATTCTTTTTCTATTTTCATGCTAAAAAAATACGTTTTTTCTCCCATAAAGACTGTAGGAATTACATTTTATTAGTACTAGTCATATTTTCCTATGTGAAACTGATGTACACCCATTAATTATTGCAAAATAAAATTTATTATTTTTGTCTTTTGTTCTAGTGATGTACTTCCACCGACCAATTTAGCTTTATCGATAATATTTTAGTTTCAGTTTTTGATATGAAACATCTAATGCGGTGGGTCAGACCGGCTGTTCTGTTGTAGTTTCAATTTTTCACACCTTATAGGCGTCTCGCGACGGCTCAATTTTTGTTAAATTTTACATTATTTTTTTAAGTTCTTAAATGCCCAAAATGAAGACGGGAGTGGATAAAAGCTGTTAGGCGTGAAAACTGATAGCCTACAAATTTTTCTTATGCATGGACGAAATGGCCGTAAGAAAGTGTATCGCACTCGATACACTTTCTTTATTACTGGCTGCTGACTTTTATTGCGAAAGCCCAAAACCATTATAGACACTGAAACACTATCATCGTCAATAATGTTTCCCACATTGACCTAACCGTGAGAGCCATGTCCATCCCACTGGATGGACATGGCTCTCACGGTTAGGTCAATGTGGGAAACATTATTGACGATGATAGTGTTTCAGTGTCTATAATGGTTTTGGGCTTTCGCAATAAAAGTCAGCAGCCAGTTAAAATTAAAAAGTTGAATTCCAATTAAAACGCCTTTTTCATCCATTTCTTATTCTATCGATAGGTTAGTCAATGTTGTCCCTTCTCTAGTCACTCACACGAATACATATCGAAAACTGCACACTAACAAAAAACGGACACGCCAAAAACCGAAACCGTCTATGTAATACTTAGTCTAAGCGTACGTACAATGATATCAAAAAGTGACACTTCGTTCATCACTTTTACTTTTTGTAAACATCAAACCACTTACCATGCAGTTTCGGAACCTATAAGTGTGTCAAATAAACTGAAAGAAATAAATTTGATACTTTTTGTCTTTTCCAGTTAAAAGAACACTTAAATTGCCTCTCCAGTATCTGTCCGAAGCCAATGAACTAACAACATTGCGAAGATTGCGGGAAGTAGGTGGGGAGGACTCAGAATCGTTCTTCCTGGAAATGTATTTACATTTATTTATTGCCAACATGTGCATACACCAGTTATATAGCGTTATGTACTGCATATACCTACTCGTAGGGGCGGCCTACGAGTATATGCAGTAGTGGACTCCTTCAAGCTGATGATGTTGATAATACTTTACCCGTCTGTCTATAAATGTTTTTTTTTGTTTGTGTGTTATGGTGAATAAATAAAATTATAATTTTCCTAAATTTCTGGTTTCATAGTTTTTTTTTAATCAGATTACAAGTTAAAATTGTGAGTAGGTACTATTGAGTATTAACTCGCGCCATTAAAGAAACAAATAAAAAATGGCGATAGAAATAAATAAGCTGAATAAAATAAAGTAATTTAGTATACCAGCTGCACCAACTGAGCTGCGACACCGGATTTTTCATTTACATGCAATTAAGTGAAGT
Source organism: Chloroclysta siterata (assembly GCA_932294275.1). NCBI lineage: Eukaryota > Metazoa > Arthropoda > Insecta > Lepidoptera > Geometridae > Chloroclysta > Chloroclysta siterata. Next base: position 11,219,893 of record OW028595.1, read on the forward strand.
GCTAATTGTTTTTATTTTCGTTTCGGGCGATAAGCAATTTATTTTTGGATTGTTTACGCTCGAAGAGCTATTGCGTTTTATTTCACAATTTGTGTATTTATTTTTATGATTTCTAGGTAATTTGTAACCATAGCGCTGGGTTTCAACCGTCACTGAGATGGACTCAGTGTTATGAGCTCAGTAGAGAGTAAGTAAAGTCGTGTGACTTGATGGGGTTTTATGGATGATCATAAGCCTTCGCCATGGCTTAATATTCAAAGTCAAATGGTTTATTCAACTGAATCACAAGGATCACTTTGAAACGTCCTACAGCTAGGTGAATCTAGGTACACCTAGCTGTAGGACGTTTGAAGACTGTAGATTAGGCAATAAACTTACGGCTTGGTTCCTGCCTTTCTTTTTTTCTTTGTTGTAAAACAATATAATAATTAAGCTCCAGCGTGGTGCCAATCGAACTTAGTGAGGCGTATATAATTACTGCTAGAGCCGAAACCAACAACGTAAATTTCCCTGTGAAGCACGAAGAGAGTCCATAATAACTTGGAAGTTCAAGACTGAAAGAAAGCTGTCACCATTTGCTTCTTGAAATTGTAGCATTTCGCTTTATACTTGCCACTGACAAGATCCATTAAATAAAAAAAGAAAAACCTCTTTGTGTCAGCATCACTTCTACATAACTCTCGTAAAAATATCCTAAATAAAAGATATTCTCTCATAAAATTAGACTTGCACATTCCATTAAAACAATGTGCCAAACCTTACCAACGACAAAAGGCTGTGAAACTTTTGACTGTATAAAAACTCTAACTATTTCCATTTCGTCGGACAATGTAGGGTATTTAAATCCGAGTCTGCGAAAGACCGTTAAAAAGTGCTAAAACAGAAATCCACGGGGACTATAAAAAGACCCACTGTTCGTGATATTGTGGGATACTGTGATAATCTGTGGCGAAAGGTTTTTTAACCGGAGATTTTCACCATTTGTTGCTCACTAGATAAGAAGTCACGCGCCTGTTTAAAGGAAAAAAAACCTATACAAGGTGTTCCAATACTTGGGTTCAAAACTTCAGGGGGCTAAAGTACCCATCAATATGAATAACTTTTTCTAAGGAACCAACACTGTGAACGCGAAAAAAAAACAGTTTCATTCATTGAACTTTTGCATGAAACAGCAGATTTTTTTTCGCGTTCACAGTGTGGGTTCCTTAGAAAAAGTTATTCATATTGATGGGTACTTTAGCCCCCTGAAGTTTTAAACCCAAGTATTGGAACACCTTGTATATTCGGCAAATTATGCAAATTCAAAGGTCTTCTTGCCGTGTCACTAGTTTTTTTCGAAACAGTGTGGTGAAAGGACTTCTCCTTTCAAGCACTTGACACATGTTTTAAAACTTTTTCGAAAATAAAATATCATTGGTGCTCGGTTTAAAGCTCAAAGATGTTTTTCATTCTAAATCAATCGATCACCTACTCGTACTTGCATATTAGCGGAACTCATTCTGTAATATTTTTAAAAGGCTTTGTGACTGGTATATTTTAAACTGTTAATCCACGTAAAATCTACTCCAAAAACAGTGTGTTTTTCAGACTACAATCCGTCCTCAACAACAAAACGGCCCTAAAATTCGTAACGCGGAGGTAATCACCAGCTATCAAATTAAGGTGTCTGAATCAGGCCAACCTGGCAACAAACGGTGCCTTTTCCGGGGCCGGGAAAAACAACGAAGCTTGATGAGTTGAAATAGCTCTTATCAACCTTAAATAAACTTTTGAAGGCCAATTCACGTATGTATCTGACAGTCTATTTAAAGTTTTGTTCTGTCAATTTTCAACAATTGAACACCATGAATAGTGACAAATATATGAGGCAGTATACCTAATTCACCTGGGGTAATTCACCCGGGTGCACTGAGTACATTTCTTAGTAGACTTGATTCACCCAGATCATTTCCGGGTGCATTAAGTACTCTACATCGTAAACTTTATTCACTCAGGTGATACCTTGGTGTACTGGGTGCACATATTTTATGCCTAAAATTTCAACTTGGATTCGACTATTTAATAACATGATTATGCCTTCAGATATTGCAAATATTTACTCAAATGTGACGTCAATAAGTTTCATGTCAGTTTCAGTTGACATAGCAAATCTTAGACTAAGTATCATATAGACGTAGTGTTACGGTTTTTTGGCGTGTCCGTTTTTTGTTAGTTTGTATGTATTCGCGTGAGTGACTAGAGAAGGGACAACTATGACTAACCTATCGATAGAAATAGAAATGTATGAAAAAGGCATTTTAATTGGAATCCAACTTTTTAATTTTAACTGGTTGCTGACTTTTATTGCGAAAGCCCAAAACCATTATAGACACTGGAACACTATCATCGTCAATAATGTTTCCCACATTGCCCTAACCGTGAGAGCGATGTCCATCCCACTCGATACAATTTCTTATGGCCATTTCGTCCATGCATAAGAACATTTTGTAGGCTATCAGTTTTCACGCCTAACAGCTTTTATCCACTCCCGTCTTCATTCTGGGCATTTAAGAACCTAAAAAAATAATGTAAAATTTAACAAAAATTGATCCCTCGCGAGACGCCTTTAAGGTGTGAAAAATTGAAACTACAACAGAACAGCCGGTCTTACCTACCGCATTAGATATTTCATATCAAAAACGGAAACTTAAATATTATCGACTAGTGGCTTCCCGCGGCTTCGCACGCGTTGAAGTGGTGAACCGTGATTGAACCACAAACATCCAAACATCGTAACTTTCGCATTGATTTGTATATTATTAGGGTAGGATTTTAAATACGTACTATTATTAGGGTAGGATTTTAAATACCTACGTAGGTATAAGGGATACCTATAGGCGTACATTACCTATATTAGGTAGGTAGGTATAGGTACTGAGTTTAGCACAAACATGACAAACACAACAAAGACAACCTTACACGGAAAATATGTACTTATTTGTTCCTAGTTTCTACCCCAAAAGCAAACGAAACGAAACAGCTTCACGACATTGATCCACAGGCACGGTATATAGGTACCCTCAGATCTCTTCGTACCTACTCAAGATTCCCGTTTTTAGAACATTGACGCCTCGTTGTAGGTATTCTTTTTACTCGAGCGCAACGAAGGAGGGTTTATGTTATTTATCCACAGAACACATTTTCTTTTAGTTTGAAGTTAATTACACAGTTACAGTTAAAAATCTCCCATACAAACCTTGAAACTTTGCAGGGGTAGTTTTAAAATATTGAAAACGTGATTTTAAATTATTTATTGTGGAGTATATTTACTTCAAGTTTGAAATCAATCGCACTATGCGTTAAAAAACTCCCATACAAACTTTGACATCCCTTTGCACGCTTATTATGGGTAGTTTAAAAAAATTAAAAAGGCCTTTCCTATTTTTTTGCCTAAAAGTTCATATACTCCAAGTTTCAAGTTTGTAGGTTCAAGGTACCTATACTATTTTTCATGCAAACGTTTTCAACCCTTTTACACCCCTTGGGGTTGAATTTCCAAAACCCCCTTCTTAGTACACCTCTACGTCATAAGACCTATGTACTCTTCAAATTTCAAGTCTCTAGGACCATCGGTCAAAAAACTCCCATACAAACTTTTACATCCCTTTGCACACTTATTAAGGGTAGTTTAAAAAAACTAATAACGCCTTTCCTATTTTTTTGCTTTGAAGTATATGTACTCCAAGTTTCAAGTTTGTAGGTTCAAGGAATACAATTTTTCATACAAACGCTTTCATCCCTTTTTACACCCTTAGGGGTTGAATTTCCAAAAACCCTTTCTTAGTACACCTCTACGTCATAAGACCTATGTACTCTTCAAATTTCAAGTCTCTAGGACCATCGGTCAAAAAACTCCCTTACAAACTTTTACATCCCTTTGCACATTTATTAAGGGTAGTTTTACAAAACTAAAAATGCCTTTCCAATTTTTTGCTTTGAAGTATATGTACTCCAAGTTTCAAGTTTGTAGGTTCAAGGAATACAATTTTTCATACAAACGCTTTCATCCCTTTTTACACCCTTAGGGGTTGAATTTTCAAAAACCCCTTCTTAGTACACCTCTACGTCATAAGACCTATGTACTCTTCAAATTTCAAGTCTCTAGGACCATCGGTCAAAAAACTCCCTTACAAACTTTTACATCCCTTTGCACATTTATTAAGGGTAGTTTTACAAAACTAAAAATGCCTTTCCTATTTTTTTGCTTTGAAGTATATGTACTCCAAGTTTCAAGTTTGTAGGTTCAAGGAATACAATTTTTCATACAAACGCTTTCATCCCTTTTTACACCCTTAGGGGTTGAATTTCCAAAAACCCCTTCTTAGTACACCTCTACGTCATAAGACCTATGTACTCTTCAAATTTCAAGTCTCTAGGACCATCGGTCAAAAAACTCCCATACAAACTTTTACATCCCTTTGCACACTTATTAAGGGTAGTTTTAAAAAACTAAAAATGCCTTTCCTATTTTTTTGCTTTGAGGTATATGTTCTCCAAGTTTCAAGTTTGTAGGTTCAAGGAATACTATTTTTCATACAAACGTTTTCATCCCTTTTTACACCCTTAGGGGTTGAATTTCCAAAAACCCCTTCTTAGTGCACCTCTACGCCATAAGAGCTATGTACTCCTCAAATTTCAAGTCTCTAGGACCAGCGGTTTAGGCTGTGCGTTGTCTATATGTCAGTCAGTCAGTCAGTCAGTCAGTCAGTCAGTCAGGACTTTGAGTCTTATAGTATTAGAGATAAAGCTAAATTGGTCGGTGGAAGTACATCTCTAGAACAGAAGACTAAAACAATGCATTTTATTTTGCAATAATTAATGGGTTTACATCATTTTCACATAGGAAAATATGACTATAGTACTAGTCATATTTTCCTATGTGAAAATGATGTGTTGATGATGATGAATGAAAATGAAAATGTAATTCCTACAGTCTTTATGGGAGAAAAAACGTATTTTTTTAGCATGAAAATAGAAAAAGAATATTACGTATCAAATGACGATTCCGGGTCTTTAACTCCTCCTTTTGTTGTTTTTGATACACAAATCACAGCTTCACAAGACATACTTTCACCTTTTCAAATATATTTTGACTAGACAATAATAATTCTTTAAATATTTTCATAATTTCTCTCGCTACATCGCAATGTTGCTACCGAGTTTTTCTAGAACGTCAAAACAAGATCAAAACATTGCATCAACTGACGGCCACGATTTACTCAGACAGTGAGTGAGTGAGATGGAGTGAGTGAAGTTACATCTTCTTTTCTTTTACTCGTAGCTAGGCTACATGGGAAGAACAAAGACAGATGATCACTGTTTGATACACAGTTGTAAAAGGATGTAAGTCTTATCGCTCCCTCCAGTATATAGTACCTCCATGTAGCAAATCGAATTTTCAGACTAATTTACAAAGATATAGCAAATAGACTCATAAGAACACAGTATAATTATGATTTTTGATGACGAGTGGATGGTTTGACAGTCTAAAAAGTAAAATAAACTTACTTGCTTTACATGGATCCAATCCCGAGTCACCGGAGTCCTTTGGCTCCACGTACATAGACAATAACTCCTCTATCGTGAATTTGTGCGATTCCTCCTTCCCCTCGGCCGAGGCTACTTCGAAGACCGCACACACTAATAACGTCATTACCGCGCCGACCGTCGCTGACGACGCACATTTACACCGGCACATCTTCATTTTTATCACTTCACAAGCACTATGGCATAGTTTTCAAGTTTGGGTTTCTGAAACAAAGTAAATGCAAGATAAGATTTCAGTTACCTCGTCAGAGTTTAGTTTTTCGTTGCTTTGTAATTACTCTTCACACTTGGCTGACATAGCCGATAATGTGATTTTTCAAACGCGCTCAAATATCATTTAAATAATAACGAGATTATCTTCAGTGTTTGGCTAAGAGCATCATAATTAAATTTATCAGACAAAATCCATTCATGTGATGAGTAAAAGTTATTAATGAGTAGGATAATGTTTATTTAATCAAAATAATAATATGTTTTAGTTAGGTAGGTTATATTTTATTATTTTTATTCTTGTCAAAAATACTACCTATGAAATTATAGTTTGCAAATATAATTATGTATAGTATTATTCATTGAATCATAAGCCCAACAATTTGAACATTTTCATGAGTAGAATAAACCGCTTTTTGATGGATTATTTTAAACTAAAGATTAAATGAACTCTGGTTACTAACCCCAATGAAGATGAGGTTATAATTTTGATATTCATTTCCAATATTAGTCATTGTCCCTACTGCGTTACATATTTTTAATATTTATATTAATCACTAGCAGCCGCCCGCAGCTTCGCTTCGTGGTAGCGGTGATTGTTAAAATCAATATTTTAGGCAATATACCTCATTCCTGTACAGGGCCGGATCATCCATTAGGCGGATTAGGCAATTGTCTAGGGGCCCCGCACTGACTAGGGGCCCACGGGGGCCTAGTCGATGCGGGCCACGCACCAAGAATAAAAAAACGTTTCATTCGTAACATTCCCCATTATTTACATCCGGTAATGTTGCCATAGAAAAAATGATTTTACATACTGTAAAAAGCGCCATCTAACGTTATTTGGTCATCATCACCTATAGCTATAATAATCTATTCATAATCATTTTAATGAAAGCAAAAAGCAGAAGTCTATCGGATCGACTCGACTTTTGTAATTGGAAAAATGTATTTTAAATAGTAAGAAAAGGGTAAAGGAAAGCGGCCCCGAGAATTGCATTGCCTAAGGGGCCCCGATAGGGCTAATCCGGCCCTGTTCCTGTACATACATTTTTTAGGATAAAAGTAGCTTATATGTAAACCAGGCTAATTCTAATTCTAATTAAACTAAAAACCAGGCTATATTTTAACCTTTATATATACAAAATATGTATGTTCCAAGTTTCATTTATACCAGTTCAATGGCTAGCGCGTGAATGAGCCACAGACATCCAAACATCGTAATTTTCGCTTTGTTATTATTATAGTAGGATTATAGATTTTGAAACAGAAGAAGTTATCTACCTTGCAAAAAATCTGCAGAAAATTAAACCTCAGAAACGCCCCATCACTTCTAAAGTTTTAAGCACCTTTTCAAATCGAAGAGTTCTATTAAGCTACCTGATCGAACAAACCCCAAACTTCCTTAATTTCCTTTCTTTGAAGAAACACTTTTTACCTTTCTAAAGGTAAAAAAAGTTGGAAGTTGGTTTTCAATTTGTCGAAAAAATCACTAGGATAAAAAATAGGGTTGTTATAAACATTAAAATAATTTTATTACAATGATATCTTGTTTCTTGGCAGTTTTTGGATCTGATGCAAACAAATATTATATGTTTATGAACAAATCTCTACTCCATAGGTGTAGTATAAACTTAAATAAAAAAAAACTAATTTTTAATCGAATCATTCTCTCACTCTCGAAATGTGGTCAACAATAACTGCATCTCACTCGCACGCCTGACAGGTATGAATTAGCGTCGCAGCGCGCCGTTTAGGTTTTTTTTTGCCCACCTGATAATAAGTGGTAAATATCACCTACAAGCTGGTACCCGCGACTTCGTCTGCGCAGGATTAGTCACACAATATCTTTATAAATTGTAGCCTATGTGTTATTCTGATGTATAAGCTATATTATTGTAAAGTTTCATTAAAATCCATTCAGTAGTTTTTACGTGAAAGAGTAACAAACATCCATCCATCCATCCATCCATCCATCCATACTTACAAACTTTCGCGTTTATAATATTAGTAGGATAGCAAAGCATTGCCTCGTAAGTCACGCACGATAGGAACGTGCCCTACGATGCACTGACCTGCGTCCATCAACTTGAAGCATACAGATACTAAGCCTCATGTGACAGTAATTTGACCGGCAACCACACTCTTCAAACCGAAACTCAGCAGACAAAACTCTGCTTGGCGGCAGAAAAAGGCGTGGTGGTAGTACTTCCCCGGACGAGCCCTTCACAAAGAGCTCTACTCTTTCTTATTCGTGCGCGTTACATCTGTGCATTGGCCTAACATCATTGGTTTTCTTGGTGGATCATTATTATCGTTCAAAATTTTCGTAATTGGCTTCCCGAGGTTGGTAAGTGTACTTTTTCTTGTCATGCCACTAGTTTCTTTCGAAACAGTGTGGTTAAAAAATTTAAAGTGCGCCTCAAAGATCCTTTCGAGCACTTGACACGTGTTTTAGAACTTTTTAGGTTCTTCGACATGCCAGTTTCAGGATGTTTTCCTTCACCGTTTAAGAGTTTTGGCACTGTGCACATAATTATGTGAACAGAAAAACTCACAAAACCACGACCGGAATTAGAATCGGAAAGTGGAGATGCTACCACTAGGCCACCAGTGCTCAAGTTTACTGATTTCACGGAACATTACCTACGAAAAGGTTTATGTCTTCAATAACCATCGTACTACAGAAACAATGTCATTGTGTTTGGGTCGCAAACTATTCCTAAAGTTTAGAAACGGCCGAAATAGCTATTTCAGACAATTGGGGTCACCAATCATCGCAAAAGGCCTTGCCAAAATTGGTGACCTCGATGACGGCCATTATTTTCTTCGGCCATTAATTAATATTTATTTTCACCAATGATATTATGTTTGGCTAAATGGTAGAAAAGTTAAAGTACGAAAAAAAAAGTACTAACATGAGTTTTTTTTCCGCAAAAAATCACAAATAACTGACAAAAAAACTGACTAAACGGTGAGCCAAAACTAAAAAACTTAAATCAATTATTTACCTAACATAACGTTTTTGGTTTAAGTTTTGTTTAAGAAGGAAATACCGTTCTCTATCTTGTCGTGCCACCAGTTTCTTTCGAAACAGTGTGGTGAAAGGATTTTATGTGCGCCTCAAGAGGTTCCTTTCGAGCACTTGACACATGTTATAGAACTTTTTAGGTTCTACGATATGCCGGTTTCCTCACGATGTTATCCTTCACCGTTTGAGAGTACTTGCATTGTGCACATAACTTTTTGAACAGAAAAACTCATTGATGCACGTGCTAGTTTCGAACCCACGACCTTAGGATCGGAAGGCGGGGTCACTACCACTAGACCACCAGGGCTCTCCAGTGGAAAGTGGAAATACCGTTAAAATTGTACAACTTTAATTGAGGCCTTCGTTCTAGGACCATTTGATTCAAAACGTGTCAACTGTCGGCATTAAAATTTTTAATTAAGGAGGAGATATCTACGACACCTGCCTTTTAAATATATTTTTCGTTCAGAATACACCATCTCTTTAGATCTTTTCAAAGTCAACCAAAACTCTATAACAACATTGAAAACTCAGCTGCACTGACCAAGAGACCAAGAAAGGCGAAAATTGCATCATTTGATTGCTTCAGAAGTTTCCGAGCCCTGATTTTGCCTATTCAGCTCTTGCCCGCTTTTGGCGGTCTACCGTCTTTAATTTACCTTTTCGTAGTCTACTTAGATTTATCATAAATACTACGAGTAGTACATATAATTCACAGCTCTCACAGCTCAGTTGGTAGTAGTTCTGCCTTCTACGCTCGGCCGTGGGTTCAATCCCCACCGAGAGCAAACATTTGTGTGATGAAAATAGACGTTTGTACTCTGTCTGGGTGTTATATAATATTATATGTATGTATTTACAAACAAAAAAAGTATTTATGTATTATATCAGCTATCTGGTTCCCAAATTACAAGCTCTGGCTTAGTTTGGGGCTGGATAGTGCTGTGTGGAAAGTCCACTAATATTTATTTATTTAAGTATATTACAAGCTTTGCTTAGTTTGGGGGCAATTACAACCAAATAATAAGTAACTCCTTTACGATTTTCATTGAGCTATAGAACGTCAAAGAGTTGAAAAAAAAATAGTTCCCCACAGATTTCCAGAGCGAGTAAACTTGCTGATGGCCCACCTGATGTTGAGCATGACTTCTACTTGTAAAATTGTATTTATTTACAGAGACCATCCACAAGGGCGTGCACTACGTGGCTTTGACTGCATCCATCTGAGACGTAATTGCACCGGCGGCACCCAAAATCTTTTATTGAAATAAATAAAATAAACATTGGTGGACTTTCCACACAGCACTATCTGGCCCCAAACTAAGCCAAAGCTTGTAATAAAATATGGAAACCAGATAGCTGATATAATACATTATACGTTTTTTTTTTGGAAATACATACTTATCTCTATCTCTTCTCTAAGTCAAAGTCAATAGGTATTTATTCAATAAAATCACAAGGATCACTTTGAAACGTCTTAAAGCTAGGTGACTCTAGGTGCCAGTTCCACGCGACCAAAGCCTAGAAGAACAGGCAACAAACTTACGGCTTGGTTCCTACCGTTCTTTTGTATGATCCTTTTACAATGTAATATAATATATTATTGAAGTTAAGTGAGGCGTAGGCATACAGAAAAAGGTAAACACAATCAAATTTATAAGACAGCACACGCTACGCTTCAAACTAATAATACCTAATGCATAAAATTAAATACAATCTATTAAATCAGAGAAAAATAAAACACACAATAGTAGGTACAGTACAGACATTGCAGACATGTTAGCTGCCGATGGGCAGAGCGACCGGGACATCGGGCCACGCACTTTTATCATCAATATAGCTATCTAAAGTATAATAAGCTTTACTTATTAGATTATTCTTAATGTATGCTTTAAATTTTCTAATAGGAAGCCCAGTGGCACTTTCTGGAAGTTTATTATAGAAGCGTATACCGTTCCCCATAAACGAGCCATTTACCTTTTGGAGTCGAAATTTAGGAATACATAATTTGTTTTTATTTCTAGTGGGAACGTTATGTGCATCACTCTTTTTCTTAAAGCTATCTATGTGTTTATGAGTGTATAATAGATTTTCATAAATATACTGTGAAATTACTGTGAGAATATTAATTTCTTTAAATCGCTCCCTCAATGATTCGCGTGGTTTCATTTTATAAATGGCACGTATCGCCCGTTTTTGAAGTACAAATATACTTTGTACATCAGCAGCTTTCCCCCAGAGCAAAATACCATAAGACATTACACTATGGAAATAGCTAAAATATACTAGCCTAGCTGTAGCTTCATCTGTAAGCCATCTTATTGTGCGAACTGCGTATGCAGCCGAACTCAGTCTACCAGCAAGTGATTTGATATGTGGACCCCACTGCAATTTTGCATCAATATTAAGTCCTAAAAAAATAGTAGAATTGACAAGGGTAAGTGATTCTCCATTTAATTCAATATTGGTTGGACGCTGAACCACATTTGGCAAAGTAAATTTAATGCATTTCGTTTTCCCGGCATTGAGCAAAAGATTATTAACAGTAAACCAGTTAAGTACTTGCGACAGAGATGCATTAACGTCATCGAAGTTAGTCTTCAATCTGTCGACTTTAAATATTAAAGAGGTATCGTCAGCAAATAGAACTATTTCACATAAATCCTTTACAAAAGGTGGAAGGTCATTTACATATACTAGAAATAAAAAGGGACCCAATATGGAACCTTGAGGTACCCCTATATCAATGACCGACCCAGACGACCTCTCACCGCCAACATCAACTTTTTGCACTCTATTGGTTAAATATGACTGTATAAGACCAATTGCCTGGTTTATGATGCCGTAATGTTTAAGTTTAGATATTAAGGTGGCATGACTTACACAGTCAAAAGCTTTGGACAGATCGCAGAATACCCCAATCGCATCTTGTGAGTGTTCCCAAGCATCATAAATGTGCTTCAGGAGCGTCGAACCGGCATCTGTCGTTGATCGACCTTTAGTAAATCCAAATTGATGACTATGAAGTATGCCGTTGACGTTGGAATGTGATAATAACTGAGTAAGAACAATTTTTTCAAAAATTTTACTTATCGAAGGCAGTACCGAAATAGGCCTGTAGTTCGCAGGGTCTTGTTCATTTCCAGACTTGTACAGGGGAATGAGTTTACTGTGTTTCATTAAATCAGGGAAAACGCCCTCATCTACACATCTATTAAAAATGTATGCTAGACATGGTGCAATATCAGTTATAATAGCGCTTAAAACTTTTGTGGACATTCCCCATAGATCTTCAACTATCTAATACTATAAGAATCAAAGTCCTGACTGACTGACTGACTGACTGACTGACTGACATATAGACAACGCACAGCCTAAACCACTGGTCCTAGAAACTTGAAATTTGAGGAGTACGTAGGTCTTATGGCGTAGAGGTGTACTAAGAAGGGATTTTTGGAAATTCAACCCCTAAGGGTGTAAAAAGGGATGAAAACGATTGTATGAAAAATTGTATTCCTTGAACCTACAAACTTGAAAATTGGAGTAGATATACTTCAAAGCAAAAAAATAGGAAAGGCATTTTTAGTTTTTCAAAACTACCCTTAATAAGTGTGCAAAGGGTTAAAAAGTTTGTATGGGAGATTTTTGACCGCTGGTCCTATAGACTTGAAATTTAAAGAGTACATAGGTCTTATGGCGTAGAGGTTTACTAAGAAGGGATTTTCGGAAATTGAACCCCTAAGGGTGTAAAAAGGGTTGAAAACGTTGGTATGAAAAATTGTATTCCTTGAACCTACAAACTTGAAACTTGAAGTAGATGTACTCCAAAGCTAAAAAATAGGAAAAACATTTTTAGTTTTTTAAAACTACCCTTAATAAAAGTGCATAGGGATGTCAAAGTTTGCATGGGAGTTTTTTTGAACGCGTGGTGCGATTGACTTAAAACTTGAAGTAAATATACTAAAAAATAATTAATTAAAAATGACGCTTTCAGCTTTTGATAATTACCCCTGCAAAGGGTGCAAATGACTGTAAAAGTTAGTATGGGAGATTTTTTGTATAGTGCGATAGATTTCAAACTTGAAGTAAATATACACCACAATAAATTAATTAAATTCACGTTTTCAATATTTTAAAACTACCCCTGCAAAGTAAAATTACCTCCTGAACAAATAAGTACATATTTTCCGTGTAAGGTTGTCTTTGTTGTATTTGGCAAGTTTTTGAGTCTGAGTACCTATACCTACCTACCTAATATAGGAAATGGCCGTTTATAGGTATCTCTTATACCTACGTAGGTATTTAAAATCCAACCCTAATAATATACAAATCAATGTGAAAGTTACGATGTTTGGATGTTTGTGGCTCAATCACGGCACCACTTCAACGCGTGCGAAGAAGCCACAAGTAATACATATACATATTTTATGCATGAAAGACATCCTTTAAATGTAAGCCAGGGTAACAATCCGTTGATCTTTTAATTTAAGTGGTATAGTATTAGGGAATTATTTTTAAAGCGGGATCATTAATTCGTAAAAAAAAGGATACAATTAATAGCTGTACTTTAATTTAACACTTTAATTTAAATTAATCAATGAAGTTTGTAAATTAAATCCTCTTTAGTGTACTGAAAAATGTGGGTAAATGGACGTACCTTCGAGACATCTTCACATGCTCACATCCTCACATGCTCACATGCTCACATGCTCACATGCTCACGTGCTCACATGCTCACATGCTCACATCCTCACATGCTCACATGCTCACATGCTCACATGCTCACATGCTCACATGCTCACATGCTCACATGCTCACATGCTCACATGCTCACATGCTCACATGCTCACATGCTCACATGCTCACATGCTCACATGCTCACATGCTCACATGCTCACATGCTCACATGCTCACATGCTCACATGCTCACATGCTCACATGCTCACATGCTCACATGCTCACATCCTCACATGCTCACATGCTCACATCCTCACATGCTCACATGCTCACATGCTCACATGCTCACATGCTCACATGCTCACATCCTCACACGCTCACATGCTTACATGCTCACATGCTCACATGCTCACATGCTCACACGCTCACATGCTCACACGCTCATATGCTCACATGCTCACATGCTCACATGCTCACATGCTCACATGCTCACATGCTCACACGCTCACACGCTCACATGCTCACATGCTCACATGCTCACATGCTCACATGCTCACATGCTCACATGCTCACATGCTCACATGCTCACATCCTCACATGCTCAAGTTTACTAGCAGTGGACTTCTTTGGGCTGATGATGATATATAAAAGAAAGTCACATTATTTATAACTCAAGAACGGTTGAACCAATTTGGCTGAAAATTGGTGGGAAGGTAGCTTAGAACCAGGAGACGGGCATAGGGTAATTTTTATCCCGACTTTTTTTGTTTTTTTGCTTTTTTTGTATATTTTATACAAACAATCGAAGAGGCAGGAACTTCAAGTTGTCAGTTAGTACCTGTTTCTTCTGACAAAATTACGTGGCTCAAGATTGTTCCATGGGGAAGAAAATACAATTTATTTATTATAGATGTTGCCAATCATATATATTTGTAAGTATTCTATAGTAAACGTGCGCGAGCGAAGCCGCAGGTAAGAGCTAGTAATATTATATAACACCCAGACAGAGAACAAACATCTATGTTCAACACACAAATGTTTGTTCTCGGTGGGGATCGAACCCACGGCCTACGGCGCAGAAGGCAGAGCTACTACCAACTGAGCTGTGAAGGCTGTTTATTTATTGAAATTATAACGCTATTCAATTTATATACCTAGATTAGTTAGTTTAGTACCTACATAGAAAAAAAATATTCATGCTCATTATATATTAAAGGAGCTCTTTTATATATAATACATGTCTCATAGGAGGACTTCCTAGAACAGGGGTGGCGAACCTTTTCGAATCAACGTGCCATTATTTAAAAAAAAACTTTATGCCATAGACGTGCGATTAAATAATTATAGCCAAAATGTAATAATTATTGTAATAAATTCAACGAAAATGCAAACCGTTTTGGTCCTTGACATGCCCAAAATATTGTGTTGCGTGCTATCAATGGCACGCGTGCCATTGGTTCGCCATCCCTGTCCTAGGAGATATTTAATAATAAAGTTCATCAAACCGAAATCCGGCAATTTCCGAAAACTTATGAAGTAGGTAAATATCGGATTTCGCCAGAATTCCCAATAACACATGAATGATAAAAAGTGGATGAACTTACTCGATAAGGGGAGTCACGGGCATTGGGAGATAATATCCTTTTAACTAATATTTATTTTTATTTTCCTGTTGGCAATGACCGCAAAATACTTTTCAATTGTTTTGACACATCACCAATTTATATATTCAGTTGCTCAAGAATAAGAATACCTTAATAGTAGCAACTTATGAGTAGTATATTTGTTTATATAAAAAAAAAGTTAAGATAAAGCAGTTTCAGAAGTAAGGTGCACTTTTTATCTACATAAGTACCTTGTACTAGTGCTTTACTCAAACTGTAAGGCGAAGTGTGGGACGCCTTCCTACCAGAAAGACCAACAACATCGTGAAGATCGCGGGAAGTCGGTTGATGGAGAGGACTCAGAATCGATCTTCCTGGAAATAGGTGAGGACTATGTCCAGCAGTGGAATTTTTCAAAGGATGGATTGAGATGAGGATTATGATGATGACTCTTGCGTAACGATTCAAAGAGAAGCTTATAAGAAGGTACAAAGAGATACCTAAGTACTCGTACTTAGGTATCTTTTTTACAAATATAAAAATGAGTTATTTGATCAGGTTTAAGAAAAGTCCACATGGTGTGGCGTAAAGAGTATACATATAGTAGATAATCCTTTACCTTATAGTAGATAATCCTTTGGGTAGGGAGTATCATAACTGTTCAGAAAATATAAATTTTACCCCATAATCTCACGGATTTCGAGTTATTGGATATTTTCGAAATTTAAATATTTTTTTACCTTATTCTATTCTTTTAGATGCCAAGATCACAAATTAAGGTATTTTCTCAATTTATTTTTTAAAACATTTTTGGATAACTGTGCGATCAAATTATAACTTCTATTTGTGTGTCAAAGGAACAGTTTTTTTATGAAAAAAATGTTTAGCATAAAAAAATATTAGCTTTTTTTCCAAAAGTTTGACCTCCTGTGGAGTTAAAAAAATTGCAGGGTCACCTGAGTGATCAATAAATAACTTGCCCACTCAATTGAAATTCCGAAATGGTATTTCCATTTTAATTTAAAGAATATTCCTGTTTGAATTGATTGACCAAAGCCTGTTTTCTTAAAATGCTTTTTTCCACATAATTGTTATTTTTTTTATGGTGTATTTGAACCTGCGCTAGCTGTGCCCCTGGATATGATTTCGCCTTGTGATTTGGACAATTTCGTGCTGTGACCCCGGATTGTGTATTTATCTATATTAATATTACTGCAATTACCTAATTATGTTGTAAGTAAAACATACAATACACTTCAAAACAGCATTCATTTTGTAGATACTCAGTCATCGCGCCTAATCAGCCACTGTTCTTTGACCTTTGCGTTCATTTTCACTACAATAGCTCCACTATCTGCTTTCCTCAACTATAGCCTCTAAGTTGTAGCAAATAAAGCTCAGTTTCGCTTCAATGTTTCGTGAGTTGTGACGTTCTGGTTGGTGGAAGGATACAGAGCAGTGGTCATCGTTATCAGTTATGATAAGTGAGATACATTCCAATAATAATGTTCTTGCTTTCTTTGTATATTGTTCGCATTTCAAACTGCGCTTTTGTAAACAAAAAAATATATATTTAAAGTCATGCACTGGTCCACGACCAGTCCAGTAAAGGTACAAGAAATAACAAACATCCAAGCCGAAACAATTAACTATATATACAAGCTTTATGACTAAACTGTAATTTTGAAAGACCTGTCAAACGACACACGACAAAGCAAAATGTACTTTACATGTAGAGGAAGCATGTTGAAAAACATTTTCACAAAAAATACATTACTATATGGGTTACCGGATATGTATAAACCTATAAAATGTCAGCATAAAAATACTTTAGTCTGTTGGCTGACTTAGAACAGACAGACAGACCGACTTGGAAAAACTACATGGGCTCTGGACTTCTGAACCCTAAAAACACTCGTCTATTTTTAATTTCAGCTACGGTTACGATTTTTTTTGTCAAACTGATACTGGTTAACTACCTATAAACTGACCCCGTTTCAATAAAGAAATGAATCTCTTAAGGCATTTCTAGTCACTACCTCTCACTCGCACACTGTTGTTTGTAAATATGTGCGAGTGAGAGGCAATGATAAGCGCGCCATTTTAGATTCGTTTCTATAATGCAACAGGTTATACCATTATCATCGTTATTATTTGTTTTGAGTTGCTAATGAGCTAGGAAATTAATGTGACCTATTAGTAGGTACATTCTGCCCACTTATCTTATTATTGATGCAATGAGATTGTTGCTAACGAAATACTCTGATGTATATAATAGGTAGGTTTATAGCCCAGCTGTGAGATTATAGAATATTATTATAAGTAGAACTAATAAAGTAGAACTAAGCCCTACCAGAAGACGTAGTTACTGCTCCTACTGTCAATGCCTTTAAAAACAAGCTCGACAACTGGCTTCGAACAAACCAATCCATGCTCAAAAAAATTAATCATACATAACGACAATTCCAACACTGCGATATAGACACATCAGCGACAGCTGCTCGTCTATTAATAATAAATAAATAAATAATAAGCTCTATTTCTTAACACGCTTTAACGAACTCTCTACTTAGATATTGTTTTTTTAAAAGTGCTTTTTATTTTGTTTTTATAATAATTGCTAATGGAACAAGCAGATGGCCCACCTGGTGTTAAGTGGTAACCATCACCTAAAAACAAAGAATTGCCTCGTAAGTCACGCTAAAAGGGAACGTGCCCTACGATGCACTGCACTGCGCCCATCAACATGAGGCATACAGATGTTAAGCCTCATGTGCCTGTAATTACACCGGCAACCACACTCTTCAAACCGAAACACAGTTCCCCGGACGAGCTCTTCACAAAGAGCTCTACTACTCTAAAAAAGAGCTCTACTACTCTAACTATCATTACTTGAACACAAGTGAATAACACAAAAGAGTTTCTGCTGTTCCAATTGACCCCAGCCTACCATAATATATGAAGGATTTTGGTACAGTCGCTTTGAAAACAAATATTTATTTTAAAAAAATACCAAAAACAAACACATAAGCAAAAATCTGTTTTTACGATTTCAGACTCAACTTTGCTTATAAAAATATTATTTAAAAATACAAAAAATATCGGGTTCACCCATAACATTGAATGGGAAAAAAATATCCCGGTCGCATCTCACAAATAAAAGGAGAACCGAAAAATGCTGGTTTTATTCATATCTATTTTATTACAAAGTACATTCGCGCATAAAAGTGAGCAGCTGAAGCGAGGCGCGTTTAATGTGACAGTTCAATTTAGGCACTGTCGAAATTAATTTTAATTTACGTCGCGGTTTTGATGACGTCACCAGAGATAAAATGTTACCTGCAAACGTACAAAAATACACTCGAGACTTCTGTGGGAAGTCTCGATATCCAATTATTTTTTGTTTTGTAAATTTTGTAAAATAGTTTTTTTTAAACAGAAAAACACAGAAACAACTTCACGACTTTTATCGCCAGGTACGGTAGGTATCCCTTTACTTGACTTAGTACCAAGTACCAAGTCAAGATCCTATGAGAATGTCTAAGAGGGGTAGTCAGATGTATGTCCAAATATTACATTTAATACATACATACCCACATTTTGCAGTAGTTAGTATTCCATACGTGACAGGTTGCAAGCCTATCATCGCTATTAGAGATGTAATATATCAAGATTTTTAAGAAATCAAGCAATTTTTTAAAACGCACAGGAACTTTTACCATCGCACAGCTCGCCATCGGCAGAGTCCATCCTCACACATTAGAGCCAGGGTGGTCGCGTACCATTCGGTTCCAGAGGAACTTCCTCCCGCGAACACTTAGGCTGTGGAAGGATCTCCCTGCTGCTGTTTTCAAGTTAAACTATAGTATGGGGCTCTTCAAAAAGAGCGTTTTAAAATTTTTAAATGGTCGGCAACGCGCTCATGATTCCTCTGGTATTGCAGGCTTTCATAGGCTACGGTAACCACTTCCCATCAGGCGGGCCGTAAGCTTGTTTGTCTACTTAGCTGTATAAAAAAAACTATTTTTTTCTAAGCCTATACTACTTTGTTGTATTAAAAAAAAACTATTTTTTTCTATGCCTATATTCTTTGAAGCCTCTGTATCTGTAGAAAAAGTACATAAACTACACCGTCACAAATGAAAAAAAGAAACAAAACCACGGGTTTTACGCAAACACTGTATGTACAGGCGTGCATAAAAGCGAGCGGCTGACGCGCTACGCGTTTGCGTTGACAGTTCAATTTACACACTGTCGAAATTAATTCGAATTCACGTCGCAGTTTTGATGACGTGGCCACAGTAGAAATGTTAGTCCGTAACCAACGTACCTACAAACTATTTACTACGGTATCCAGAAATATTTTTTGATGTGATTGTTTTTAAAACATTTTATGAGAAGTAGAGCTCTTTGTGAAGGGCTCATTCGGGGAAGTACTACCACCACGCCTTTTTCTGCCGCCAAGCAGCATTGCTGCGTTTCGGTTTGAAGAGTGTGGTTGCCGGTGTAATTACAGGCACATGAGGCTTAATATCTGTATGCCTCAAGTTGATGGACGCAGGGCAGTGCATCGTGGGGCACGTTACTATCGTGCGTGACTTACGAAGCAATGCTTTGTTATAGGTGATGGTTACCACTTAACATCAGGTGGGCCATCTACTTGTTCCATCAACTAGTTGTATAAAATATATATATATATACAACTAGTTATATATATATATATATATATTTTATATGTATATTCAAACAAATTCTATAAAAGGCAATGCTTTGTTATAGGTGATGGTTACCACTTAACATCAGGTGGGCCATCTGCTTGTTCCATAAGCTGGTTGTATAAAAAAAAAAAAAAAAAAAAAACAAGTTGATGGACGCAGGGCAGTGCATCGTAGGGTACGTTCCTATTATGCGTGACTTGAGAGGCAATGCTTTGTTATAGGTGATGGTTACCACTTAACATCAGATAGGCCATTTACATGTTCCATCAGCAAGTTGTATAAAAAAAATTAGGAACTGGGCTCTTTGTGCAAATTTTGTTACTATTCAAGGATTTTGTTTCTATACAGAAAAAAAATCGATTCGATCGAATTTTTGGAGTACATCTGACTAGGCCAAGAGTACTACCATTAAACAATGAAACGCGATTTTAAATGGTACGCAGGAGTGACGTAATGCTGACGTAATCATTTCACGTCACTCCAGCCATAAATTGTATGCGGTGTTGGCTTACCTATTAAAACACCTAGCTAGGTGAGATACATTTATATGCATAGTGTATTTGTCTAATCTAGATCTGACTGGCCACATTATTAGACAGCCCCCACAGCTCAGTTGGTAGGCTCACGCCAGCCGTACCTTCAGAGCTGAAGGCCTTGGGTTTGATCCCCACCGATAACTAAGATTATAAGAATATATTTACAAAAAAAAGTATAAAGATATCTGTAGCTTTGTTTAGTTTGATGCTAGTGATGCTAGATAGTGCTGTGTATTCCAAATACATTGGTTTTTGTGTGAAATCTTAATAAATTTAATTTAATTTATTGCATAAAATGTGATAACAGTATGATCAATGTTATATTTGGTTAAACACATGTTAAGTGCCTCAATTTGATAAGTTAATAAAAATTGAAAATTAAAAAAAAAATTTAGTTATGTAGTTAAATTCAAATTAAATTTTAATTTATCGCTTAAAATATGGTGACCGTATTAGTACGTAGTAACGTTAAATTCGGCTCAACACATTTCGTTTAATTACAAGGACCTCAATTGGCCAAGTTCCACAATTTATTTTAAACTAGCTGGTGCCCGCGACTTCGTCTGCGCAGGATTAGTATTTCGAGTATATTAGCGTGGCGTATTACATATGTGTAACTCTAGCGGTTTTGTCAGCGCACGCCAGAATAGCTCGCAGATGCGGTAGGTTTTTTCCAACTTACTTGACACTTATCGTCATATTTTGGACAATTCACACAATATTTTTATTAATTGTAGCGTATGTTATTCTGATGTATAAGCTATATTTTGTAAAGTTTCATTAAAATCTATTCAGTAGTTTTTATATGAAAGAATAACAAACATCCATCCATCCATACTTACAAACTTTCGTGTTTATAATATTAGTAGGATAGAAACTCGTTTGGCACCAGTTTTGCTCTCATTTCCCGCACTGAAACGCGAGTAGAACACGCAGTGCTATTTAGGGTCACCGCCACCGCATCCTGATTATCCCAGTTTAGAGGTTACTCTGACACCTGTTTCAAGGATTGCTGACAGACTTGTTTGTATTGTCCACTAGTCCTGGCTAGGCTATTATGTAAGTCACGACAAGGTAGCGATAGGCGTAAATGGTTCTCTCTCTCTCTCTCTTGTCGTGTCACTAGTTTTCGTGTGGTGAAAGGAGTTTAGTGCGCCTCAAGAGGCTCCTTTCGAGCACTTGACACATGTTATAGAACTTTTTAGGTTCTACGCCATGCCGGTTTCCTCACGATGTTTTCCTTCACCGTTTGAGAGTACTGGCATTGTGTACATACATTTTTGAACAGAAAAACTAATTTGTGAACGTCCGGTTTCGAATCAGATTTAGCTCTGATTTCACCATGCTGTGTGAGATTAGCAAATGATTAAGGGGCCGTTAAATATGTCAAAATGCGTTTGACATCTAAGGTTAGATTTAACGGCCTGTTAATCCTTTATTAGTAACTAACAGAGCATAGTGAAATCAGCTTTAAGGCCAATTTACTTCTCGCTTGCACATTTCAGCATTTTGAAAGATATAAAACCACTGAAATAATCTAAGAAGAATCGTATCAATAACATTGCACCAGTCACAGTTCATTTTGATCGAAATAATAATCGAAAGCGATGATATACACTCGCCCGCAAAATTAAAGGCTCACCTAGTTAACTCCAAATAACTATGAAACTACACAATCTATGTGTTTAAATTAAAAAGTATCAGATTTTTTTTTTATTACGCATAAAATAAACTACCACAACTCTGCGCTGGCTAAACCCATGCGCCAACCCCTGCGCTGGCTAACATGGTTATTCTGGTACATTCTTTCAAAGTCAAAGGGATGATTTTGCACAAAAAACTCGAATTGAATAAAGAAAATCAATTTCAAGTCCCATATTAATACAAAATCAAAAAACAATATAAAATAAGTCGAAATTGAAAAATGAATCACAATTTGAAAACAGGTCGTTTTTACTTATAACGCATTTTTTATGCCTATACAGTAAAAAAGGTTAAATGAAGGGTTGCATACAGTCCGCATATCCTCTTTTGGTTTAATTTCATAAGCAAAAGAAGTTTTTGAAGAATTCTTGAAGATATTGCTGTTTTCATAGGTGACCCTTTATTTTTGTTGGCGAGTGTAGTTTAACAGCCTTCACAGCTCTTCAGGTCGTGGTAGCTCTACCTCATGCGCGTGGGCACCCACCGAGAACAAACAATTGTGTTTTTTTTTTTGTTTTTTGTAAGTATGTAAGTATTTCCAAAAAAAGAACATTAGTAATATAAACTAGTTCCAATAGTACGCTTTGCTTAGTTCGGGGCTAGATAGTGCTGTGTGGAATCTACTAATATTTATTTATTTGATAAAAGGTACCCCAAATTTTATCTTGATTGATCTTGTCCAACTTAATTTGTATTATTCAAACACGTTATTTCAATTAGCACTACATTTGAGGCTAATCGCTTCAAGAACTTTCATAAGGCTCACAATTGAATTATACAATTTGGTACTAAAATTCAAATTACTACTCACAAGAGCTCTACTTTAGTTGTGGTTGCTTATTAACTACTGAAATGCTCGCGACTTCACTCGATATTTTCCTACGAATTTCTACCACCCTCCACCATCTTAACATGCCAACGACGCCAGTTCCAAAATATGAGAATAGGGTTTTTTTATAACAAATTATAAGTAATATCAAGTCATGACTTTGTCAGCTCATTCGAACAATACAAATGGATTAGAAGGAATTACTGTACAACTCAACCCTTATAATATAACCCTTGTAATGATAATCATTAATAAATTGAATTAAAATAATGTTTTATTTATTTGCCTATTAATTTTATAAAACCTTATATAATAAACATTCTTATTCTTTTATTTGTGGCCGTTCAGTGGCCGATAGGGTTTTCCACGAATTTGTTTATTATACATTATCATTTGCTACGTTTATGGCACCTGTCCGTCATTCGACAGACAATCTTGGCAATATTGTCTGTCGAATGACGGACAGGTGTCAAGTGATACATATAAATACTTTTTAGTCAAGTCAGTCCATAGTAAATTCGGCTGTCATTTGCTTACAAGAAAATGGTGGCGGTTTCTTCAAAACTTTAGAAAAAAAATCGTTTAATTAAGGATATTACATAATACACTTTCATTCCAAATTCACACTTTGTGCTAAGACCTCAAGAATGTTTTCAGCTATAAAGAATTTTATTCGAACAGACAGTCATTTACAACAGTTTTATGAATGTCTGTAATTAATTAAGGAAACGTCAACATTGGTCTATGTGATTTTACGCACAGAGGTTTGTGGGGAGGCACACAAAGGTACTTCCAAAGTTTGCTTGTCTTTGCGTCCTAGTTTGAATTGAATTTGAGGCCATGTCGCGTTGTTTCATTTTAATTAGCGCATCTTAGAGTGTTTATCATACGTTAGAAATAATTGTACGTAAATATTGGTGTGCGTTCCACGCCGCACTAACTAGCCTTAAGCAAAGATTGCCGAAAACCAGATAGTTGATATCTCTAATACTATAAGACTCAAAGTCCTGACTGACTGACTGACTGACTGACTGACTGACATATAGACAACGCACAGCCTAAACCGCTGGTCCTAGAGACTTGAAATTTGAGGAGTACATAGGTCTTATGGCGTAGAGGTGCACTAAGAAGGGATTTTTGGAAATTCAACCCCTAAGGGTGTAAAAAGGGTTGAAAACGTTTGTATGAAAAATAGTATTCCTTGAACCTACAAACTTGAAACTTGGAGTACATATACTTCAAGGCAAAAAAAAAGGAAAGGCATTTTTAGTTTTTTTAAACTACCCTTAATAAGGGTGCAAAGGGATGTAAAAGTTTGTATGGGAGTTTTTTGACCGCTGGTCCTAGAGACTTGAAATTTGAGGAGTACATAGGTAGTATGGCGTAGAGGTGTACAAAGAAGGGATTTTTGGAAATTCAACCCCTAAGAGTGTAAAAAGGGTTGAAAACGTTTGTATGAAAAATAGTATTCCTTGAACCTACAAACTTGAAACTTGGAGTACATATACTTCAAGGCAAAAAAAAAGGAAAGGCATTTTTAGTTTTTTAAAACTACCCTTAATAAGGGTGCAAAGGGATGTAAAAGTTTGTATGGGAGTTTTTTGACCACTGGACTTAGAGACTTGAAATTTGAAGAGTATATAGGTCTTATGGCGTAGAGGTGTACTAAGAAGGGATTTTTGGAAATTCAACCACTAAGGGTGTAAAAAGGGATGAAAACGTTGGTATGAAAAATTGTATTCCTTGAACCTACAAACTTGAAACTTGAAGTAGATTTACTTCAAGGCTAAAAAAATAGGAATAACATTTTTGGTTTTTTAAAACTACCCTTAATAAGTATGCAAAGGGATGTCGAAGTTTGTATGGGAGTTTTTTAACGCGTGGTGCGATTGACTTAAAACTTGAGGTAAATATACTAAGAAATAAATAATTAAGAATAACACTTTGAAGTTTTGATAATTACCCCCGCAAAGGGTGCAAATCCCCAATCTACCGTGATTGGGGATCAAAGTCGTGAAGCTGTTTCGTTTCGTTTGTTTTTGAGGTAGAAACTAAGAACAAATAAGTACATATTTTCCGTGTAAGGTTGTCTTTGTTGTATTTGTCATGTTTGTGCCAAACTCAGTCAGTACCTATACCTACCTACCTAATATAGGTAATGTACGCCTATAGGTATCCCATATGCCTACGTAGGTCTTTAAAATCTTACCCTAATAATATACAAATCAATGCGAAAGTTACGATGTTTTGATGTTTGTGGCTCAATCACGGTTCACCACTTCAACGCGTGCGAAGCCGCGGGAAGCCACTAGTTATGATATATAAATACTTTTTTGTTACATACTTAGTTATTATATAATAAAACACCCAGACAGAGAATAAAGAAAAAAATAAAAATACGTTTATTTTGGACACAACACCTATACCTACACTTTTACAGCACGAAGCAGATCAGATAAATTAGGTACATAGGTATTAGGTACAGTAATAAAATAAAGTAAACAAAAATAAAAAAAATAAACTGGTAGGTAAGAGTAATAGAATGATGAAACAAGCAGATGATCCATCTGATGTTAAGTGTTAACCATCACCTATAACAAAGCATTGCATAGTAAGTCACGCTCGATAGGAACGTGCCCTACGATGCACTGCCCTGCGTCCATCAACTTGAGGCATACAGATCTTCATGTGCCTGTAATTTTACTGGCAACCACACTCTTCAAACCGAAACAGCAACGCTGCTTGGCGGCAGAAAAAGGCATAGTGGTAGTACTTCCCCGGACTTCCTTACAAAGAGCTCTACTACTCTTATATGAGTTTAGACTCTTGGCACCGCATCGTACCGTGTATCGTGGGTACAGTACAAGTTATTTTTGTAAACAATTAGGTAAACTAATAATAATAGTGATCTTTTATCTGACCTTTAAGTAGAGAACAAGATAAATCTTAATACGTCACGTATTTATAGTAATTAACTATGCAGGGTGACTGTGCTTTACTAATGATTAGTTAGTATACTGACCACCAGAAATATTTTAGCATTCGTGTTTTGTTTGAAAGTTTTGACTTTAAATTTCTTTTGTATTACCTACCTATATACATTTAATTGACCTATTTTCTAGTTATAAGAGAAGAATCTCATGTCCGAAACTCAGAGCATCAAACATAGTAAGTAAGCTTCAAGTAGGTACAACGTGTAACATAATACCGCTATAATCCCGGGAGCAGGATATTTTACAGTTCATGACGAACAACTTTTGTTTTACGACATTTGAAATTTCGTAGTTTTTCATTCATGAAATCCTCTTAAACGTTCCTTCCATATGAAACTAAACACACCATGAGGCAGCCCTGTTCACAGCTGTTTGTACGTTCCGTGTGTACGTGGCCTTGGTACTTACGTAAACGGTATTAGGGATGTTGGAAATTTCTGAGACAATATTAATTTTACTTTTGTATGGTCATTTCGAAAAAGATGTAACCTTTGCATATGTCTAAGTATTCCAGTGCTTGGTCTGATCACTTGGTCTTTGGCCTTATAGGGGTATTATGTTACACGTTGTAGAACGTATACCTATAGTTAATAATTATAATCAATAGGTAATCATATTTTGTTTAGTAGGTGTGTTATGAGTCAAAAAATTTAATTAAAACGGTAAAGACCCTAAAAAGCTAATTAATAAAAAAAAAATGACAGAGTCACTATTAAAAATTCAAATAAAATAGTAGGTCTTAATCTAAATAAGGTTAATCATAAATAAGTCATATATACCTTTTTTCTGAACAATAATTTGTGTACATTATAATAACTCTTTTATGCTTTCTAAATCTTCGCAAGAAACTGTATTGAAACCACATCACCCTGTATCAATACAAAGAATGATACCTAGTGAAGGTGCAGATTTGCAGAGTAATAAAAGATAGGTACATACTTATTCAGAGGCCTCTTTTCAATCTTTCGTACAGAGGGGATGCTCTACTATCTGAACACACAGGCTAAAACAAAACTCAAAAAAAATCACATATCACTAAAACAAACACAATGTACAGTCACTGCCAAAAACCCATTGCAAAAAAACCAAAAAACACTAGCTCTTATTTTAATACTCGAGTTTGTCATAAAGTGAATTCGTTTATCCCACTATTAGGGATAGTCCTGGTACGGTCACGCGCGCCCGTCTCTCGTGCCCGACTGAGTGATAACTTCATTCGCGGTTTGGCTGATGTGCTGAGATGTAACTAGTGCATTATAGAGGAGCGTTCGGGAAAAAAGTGATGCGAAATTCCATCTTAGGACAGTAGAAGACAGGCGAGAAGAAAATTGTAACAACTCGCATGGTAATACGGAAAAGCTAGAGTACTTACGTTTTTTTTTTTGGAAAACTTTCAAAGGAGTTTGTGTGAAAATAAAGCTGTTTATACATTATTTAAAAAAAAAAATATTATTGTTTACAACAGCCTGCAGATAGCTCAACTGTTTCATGTGTATTTTGTAAATACTTGTGTTCATTGTAATTTTATTTGTAAATAAATTCCCGTTTCAGTATTTTTTTTTATACAACTATTTGATGGAACAACAAGATGGCCCACCTGATGTTAAGTGGTAACCATCACCATTAATCAAGTATTGCCTCGTAACGCACGCACGATAGGAACGTGCCCTACGATACATTGCCCTGCGTCCATCAACTTGAGGCATTCAGATGTTAAAAACCTCATGTGCCTGTAATTACACCAGCAACCACAATCTTCAAACCGAAACACAGCAACGCTGCTTGGAAAGAAAAAGGCGTACTAAAAAATTAATTAAGGATTTGGTTGGTAATACATCAATAGGTCTGTCCGTTCTGTCTGGCTTCCCACAGAACTCTAAATGAATAATCATCCAACTTCGCTCGCTGACCGTACCCAGCTGGCCATTTTAAACGCGTCTGCCAAAACCATCCATCATTAAGTTAGTTTATCTCGGGGCGAACATCTAAATATCGCTTAATTACTTACTAGGAAGAGTATTTGCCGATATTAAGTTCCTTTTTTTTAATACAACTAGCTGATAGAAAAAGTAGTTGGCCCACCTGATGTTAAGTGGAAACCATCACCTAATATAAAGCATTGCCTCGTAAGTCACGCACGATAGGATGCACTGCCCTGCGTCTGGGGATTAAGTCGTGAAGAAGCCCAGAGATCATCAAAGAGTTTTGAGTTAGTACTTGGTACTAAGAGCAATAATTATAACTACCTACCACTAACTTAAAATTTTATTATTGACTCATACTTTAAACATAACAAAAAAATGTTATTCGAATTCCATACTCAGCACGTCTATTGTTTGTTGTATGGGAGCCCCCTTAAATATTCATATTATTTTGTTTTTTAGTATTTGTTGTTATAGCGTCAACAGAAATACATATTCTCTGATAATTTTTCAACTGGTCTAACTATCACGGTTCATGAGATACAGCAACGTGACAGACGAACAGACAGACAGACAGACGGACGGACAGCGGAGTCTTAGTAATAGGGTCCCGTTTTACCCTTTGGGTACGGAACCCTAAAAACACCTCAGGATCATAATATTCCCGAAAACATCGGCTAAAAGGTCGGTCATTGAGTCATCTACACTGCGACCATTTTGGTAGGAAATGCGGGTGAGACCCCAAACGTTTGCTTTTTTTTGCTGTGACGTCATATTTGAAAGCTAATCTCTTGTCACGTGGCTTTGTCCCGAAAAGCATATTTTTTTTAATGACTTAAATGCACAGCTGTTCAACGGTCTCAGTGTTGGTGAACTTTATTAAAGTTATGCTCTACCTGCGCCGGAGTAGCCCTTCCGGTTTGGATTTTCTATTGTGTGGAGTATGGACGGGTGCTAAGGTCATTCATTACCTAATTATACAATAATACAACTATTCATACGCTACGAAACTAACACATCAACAAAGCAATAAAACTTTACTGGCTCAATAAATTTTAAATTTAAATCTAATTGTCTATGTGGAATAGATAGGTAATTAAATAATTTCGATAATTGGATAATTCGTTTCGATTTAGTAAATATAGTAATTAACTGGTTTACTGTTAATAATCTTTTGCTCAATGCCGGGAAAACGAAATGCATTAAATTTACTTTGCCAAATGTGGTTCAGCGTCCAACCAATATTGAAATAAATGGAGAATCACTTACCCTTGTCAATTCTACTATTTTTTTAGGACTTAATATTGATGCAAAATTGCAGTGGGGTCCACATATCAAATCACTTGCTGGTAGACTGAGTTCGGCTGCATACGCAGTTCGCACAATAAGATGGCTTACAGATGAAGCTACAGCTAGGCTAGTATATTTTAGCTACTTCCATAGTGTAATGTCTTATGGTATTTTGCTCTGGGGGAAAGCTGCTGATATACAAAGTATATTTGTACTTCAAAAACGGGCGATACGTGCCATTTATAAAATGAAACCACGCGAATCATTGAGGGAGCGATTTAAAGAAATTAATATTCTCACAGTAATTTCACAGTATATTTATGATAATCTATTATACACTCATAAACACATAGATAGCTTTAAGAAAAAGAGTGATGCACATAACGTTAACACTAGAAATAAAAACAAATTATGTATTCCTAAGTTTCGACTCCAAAAGGTAAATGGCTCGTTTATGGGGAACGGTATACGCTTCTATAATAAACTTCCAGAAAGTGCCACTGGGCTTCCTATTAGAAAATTTAAAGCATACATTAAGAATAATCTAATAAGTAAAGCTTATTATACTTTAGATAGCTATATTGATGATAAAAGTGCGTGGCCCGATGTCCCGGTCGCTCTGCCCATCGGCACCTAACATGTCTGCAATGTCTGTACTGTACCTACTATTGTGTGTTTTATTTTTCTCTGATTTAATAGATTGTATTTAATTTTATGCATTAGGTATTATTAGTTTGAAGCGTAGCGTGTGCTGTCTTATAAATTTGATTATGTTTACCTTTTTCTGTATGCCTACGCCTCACTTAACTTCAATAATATATTATATTACATTGTAAAAGGATCATACAAAAGAACGGTAGGAACCAAGCCGTAAGTTTGTTGCCTGTTCTTCTAGGCTTTGGTCGCGTGGAACTGGCACCTAGAGTCACCTAGCTTTAAGACGTTTCAAAGTGATCCTTGTGATTTTATTGAATAAATACCTATTGACTTTGACTTTGACTTTGACTTTGACTAAATACATTTCCTTTAGTTTTGTGTAGCGTGATTTGTATTAATATGTAGGTTATTTTTTTTTTGGCTTTGTCGTTAGGCGACCATACTGCCCTTTAATAAAACTTAAAAAAATACATCTCGTATCAAAACTTAATCTCCCTAATTAACCCTAATTCTGCCGACCTATATACCTAACATCTTGGCTTGATCCGACAGGGGACAAGCCTAGATGCTATTAATAATACCAACATTCATACATTGCCTTCCAAAACATGTAGGTACTTATTCAAACTTTCGTACTTTATTTTAACTCGTCCGCTAAGCGTATTGCCCACAGCAAACCCCCCAAACATGGGGGAGATCCAGCAGTGGACTCATCAGGCTAATGATAATGAACACGCGGATTTGTGACAATTTCGCGTTGGAATGCTCCATAAATTTGGCATTCTCCGGATTCCAAAAAATCGGAATCGGCTTCGAAATCGGGACGAAGGAAAAACAAAGAACAAATCGTCTATCAAAATGCTGTCAGTAGCTTTTATACTCTCGATTGACTGACGGTTTCAATTGATTTCGTGCCAAGTGGCACAACTTGAGAATGTTTTCACGAGTATTCATTATTTTATATAAACGATTTTTCGCTGAGTGAAAATATTAATCATTGTATTATTTAATGCTACAAAATGCAAAAATGGAATACCAACTTCTGCAAAATGTGTCAATTCCAATATTTTGACTTATCTCTGACTATCCCCCTTAGACATCCTCAAAGAATATTAAGATAGTGTATGCTAGGTACTGAGAGATCTGAGGCGATATCCACCGTGCCTGGCGATTAAAGTTGTGAAGCTGTTTCAGTTTTCAGTATACATAATGCAAGATATTCCTATAATGAGAACTTAGAAACGTTACGTTACATTTATAATTACACTTTTCGGGTATCGCAAAATGGGTTCCAGGCGCTTAAACTTAGTTAAGTACAATTTAAACTTATTCAAAGAGGTAACCAATACCAAAACCCAACCCCAATATCCAACTAAAACCCAATAGGTATTTTATATGTTTTGTTAGGTCTTTTGATTTTAGTCAGTAACAATGGAGCCCTAAAATAAATGACCTAGGCCTAGGTCAAATAAAATATAGAAAAAAACGACCCTTCGAGCGAGTCTTTGACATAAATTTATCCCGTAGCTGTTAGTAGTTTAGATTGTGTGTTCACCCTTCTCAGAAAGTCACCTTCTTTAAATAGAATGTTAAAATAGTTGACTTTATCTACAAGAAATACTAATATGTAATATGATCACCCTTTAATGCGCTATAAATAAATGTCGTTTTAAAACACGATTAGCTGAGCACACCAAAAACAATGGGCTCCATAATGTTATTCAATAACAGTGAATAGCAAGCTAAGGACAACACAGGACGTAGTAACTACCACTGGTTCTGTTGAAGGGCCGATAATGCTGAATAATGGCCAACCCTCGTCATGCGAGATCGGACGTGAAAACTCGTAGGTGTTCTGCACTGTATCGTTTATGATGGAACTTTTATAATGGGGTTGGGTTGGATGCTTCTAATTGCTGCTCACTGGGATTTAGGATCGTAGATAATATTTTTAGGATCGAAAATGTAGAGGGTTATTTGTGCTGAAATGCGATGAGGTATTATAATTATGTAAACAATATTTCATACTTTCACCACCCTATATTTAACCATAGGTAAATATTGCGTTGCTTTGTTTATGCTTACATAAAATAGTGCAATGTGGAATTTTCACTAATATCATTTTATTTGAATTTGGAAGACTGTGTTCTGAAGATTCAATCAACACGAATTCTCCAAAACCTAGGCCTTTTTATTACAACTAGTTGATGGAACAAGCAGATGGCCTACCTGATCTTAAGTGGTAACCATCACCTATGCATTACCTCGTAAGTCACGCACGATAGGAACGTGCCCTACGATGCACTGCTCTGCGTCCATCAACTTGAGTCATACAGATGTTAAGCCTCATGTGCCTGTAACTACACCGGCAATCACATTCTTCAAACCGAAACACAGCAACGCTGCTTGGCGGTTGAAAAAGGCGTGGTTCTACTACTTCCCCGGGCGAGCCCTTCACAAAGAGCTCTACTACTCTTAAATAAATCTAATCTAATCTTTAATAAATATGCGCTAAACATTCTTTGATGAGTTTTAGCGCTCTCTAGAAACGATATTTAATTTTGCATTCCAAGGGTTTGATAACGGGTTTCAAAGTTACACCAACTACCTTAACTAACAACTATGAATGTCTCTAATCTAATCAATCTAAACTAAACCATATTATGTAAGCGATATGTACTGAGTATTTAGTATTAAATTTGTACGAAAATCACATAACGCAAACAAAGTCACGCGGTATGCCACTGGTAGGACATAAAGTGAAGAGCCACCGATTTCGTTTCAGTGTTTTACCAACGCGAGGGAATTTCATAAAAAACCTTTACTTATCTCATTTATTTTCGGAAACTCCCCCAAGTGGATAACATTCACACATCCAATAATACTGTCGAAAAACACATCTGACAGAATGGAATTTTCGTTTTATTTTAAGAGATTTTTTGTTATATTTGTTTTATTATAATACAAGAACTCTAAAGCTAATGTTAAAGCTTTAGGTATCGGTATTTATGTACATTCTTTTACGATTTGCAGTGACGATAGACATGACACGTCTCGAACTTAAAGAAGCACAACTTTTCAGAAAAAAAAACCGCCTTCAAATACACTGAAAACATAGAACAATATGCAATTTCATTTACTAGGATGACATATATTTTTCCTGTTATTTTGATTTAAAAGCCAAAAATTTTGATGACATTTCTATGAAAGGAATAATGTGGTAAGAAATCCTCTCCAATTAAAAATAAATTTTTCAAAACGGTTCATAACTTTTTCCTGTTCTTTTGATTTAAAAGTTAAAAATGTTGATGACATTTCTTTGAAAGGAATAATCTGATAACATAAAATTATGAATGAATTTCCATTGAAATTCTCAAATAAAAAAGAATTTTTCAAAACAATTTATAAATAACTGAATTAACAAACATACCAAAACAAGACATAAAAATTACAGTTGAATTGAGAACTCTTCTTTTTTTTAAGTCGGTCAAAAAGAGACGGAGCGCTGAGTTTATTCTTTTCATGTGAATAATTGACGGAATAAACACTCGACCCATCTTATATTGGTCAGTTATCTCTGCCTATAATAATTATAAATAGCATCTACTTACATCTTGCTTTGCTTAGTTTGTTGCTTACCCTTATTGACCATTTTTTATTTTATGACAGCCTTCTGCGCCGTAGGCCGTGGGTTCGATCCCCACCGAGAACAAACATTTGTGTGATGAACATAGATGTTTGTTCTCTGTCTGGGTGTTATATAATATTATAAGTATGTATTTACAAAAAAAAGTATACATGTATTAATCAGCTATCTGGTTTCCATATTACAAGCTTTGGCTTAGTTTGGGGCTAGATAGTGCTGTGTGTCCAGTGGATAGTCCAGTCCAGCAATAACACAATATGGTATTAATAGATCACAAATCAGATTAACAGCTCGGTATTTCTAAAAGATTTTCGCACCAAAATAAATGTTTCATTCGTTTCCAAATCGGCGCCATAATATCTCATTCCTCAGTGGACTGCAAAATGAAATCGAGTGAAAGAAACGATGCTCCTTAACTTTAAGCATAGGATTCCCAAATAGCGGTGGCTGGAATATTACGGTCGTAAATAGAGCATAATTTACGACCACCATAAAAGTATAGATGCAATTTTCACTTAATGTGAGCTAAAACTGAAAACCAGCGCTGTGAGGGCTTCTATACTCTTGTATAAATTTGATTATGTTTACCTTTTTCTGTATGCCTACGCCTCACTTAATATATATTATATTACATTGTAAAAGGATCATACAAAAGAACGGTAGGAACCAAGGCGTAAGTTTTTTGCCTGTTCTTCTAGGCTTTGGTCGCGTGGAACTGGCACCTAGAGTCACCTAGCTTTAAGACGTTTGTCAAAGTGATCCTTGTGATTTTATTGAATAAAATCACCTTTTTGACTTTTGACTTTTGACTTAGCAAATACAGAATGGCTACCTTTTTTGCCGTCATATTAATAGTACATTGTTACCCTAGGGGTGAAGGTAACTTATTTAGTCCCGAGACGGGATTTGGTTCGATGGATAAATAAGTCTTTAACCCGAGGTAAACACTGAGCTTTTCATTACGAATACAAGAAAAGTAAAAATAAAAACATGAATTAGCTGAAGAAATAATGACTGAATTATAGTAGATGTAATTCATGCTGCATTCTAACCAAAGAGTTTTTATGTTCGATTAAAAATAGTAAAATGTCATACTGTTTATGTTCGATGTTATGGATAAATAGCTACTTAGGTATATTATATTTACGAAAAAGGTTAAAATTGCATATTTTGTTAAAAAGAAATAAATTAAATATTTGTATAAAGAGATTAAAGGGTTATAATTATAAAACCTATTTAAAAAAATCCATTACAGTTTTCACTAACTTGGTTGAATAAAGAAAATACCTTTTTGGTAATAAACCTCTTTAGTTTTCGAATGTCAACAGAAGGTCAATA
The DNA here is from genome assembly GCA_932294275.1 of Chloroclysta siterata. Taxonomy (NCBI): domain Eukaryota; kingdom Metazoa; phylum Arthropoda; class Insecta; order Lepidoptera; family Geometridae; genus Chloroclysta; species Chloroclysta siterata. Next base: position 11,254,634 of record OW028595.1, read on the forward strand.
GTCATACTGTTGACATTCGTAAACCAAAGAGGTTTGTTTTCCTAGGAAATATGAAAATAGAACTAGTATTTTTTTTATAATTTGGCAGCTGTCAGTTGAAAACGATTGTCTCTAGGGCTGAAATGTCTTACTTCCAACCCACTCCTCAGGCAAATTCAGACCTACTTTCCGAGTATGAGTAATGAAAATGGAATGGAAGGGAAAAATAATTTACTTATTCTGTAACAGTTTGAAATATTTTTTGACGCAAAATAAACTTTTTCTATTCTATTCTAAAAAACTAAGTAGTTGGTTCTTCCGCTTCGTTTGAGCAGAAGTTTTTAGTTTAAAATCGTACGTTCGTATTCCTGCTTCTTCAAAGGGACGATAGATAGATTGGTTAAGCGTATTTTCTGTCGGTTTATGACAGCAGCTTGATATTTAGAGACTAAAGCTTAAAAATGAACTGTGTTTTCGCAGTAATGAACTTTTATCTTGGAGCATAAAAAATTAAGGGCTATAAAGCTGATGTGACGACCTAAATCGAATCTGAAGTATTCTGGAGATCTGTGCCTTGAATACCAGTGACTTGATTATCAGTGACTTGAGATTTAAGACAGGTATGTGCCTTAATTGTGGTCGAACGACATTGTATAAGTGAATGAGTGGATGATACTCGCAAGGGACCGGAAAGAGTGGCGTATTAAAAAAGGGGCCTATACTTAGCAGTGGGTGGAAACGGACTGAAATAACGATAATGATGATGTGCTTTAAACACCAGTTTTTGTATTCAATCTGCTGCTGACTGATGATGACCTATTTATCAGCGATACAAGCGAAACATAAATAAAAAATATGCATTTGCATCGAACTCTGTTAAAAATGCAGTGTCCTGCTACGTTATTTATCTTTACCCATGTAATCTATCTATAGTACTATCACAGTATGTAGTAATTAGTCTTTCACGATGTTGTACTGTTTGTAGCATTTGTAGCATGTTTGTTGACCCATTTGTTGACTCTTCACACAATACTATCTAGTCTGAAGCTATGCAAAGCTTGTACAGTCGGCTACGCATCACATCACAGTCTATTTATTTGGGTGCTTGTTGGGAATTGATAGAATACTAAAAAATGCAGCGATCTGCAGATAGTGCCTCAAGTAATACGCATGGCGGTACATTGAAGGGCATGTTATCTGCGAGGCAGTGATTTGTTATAGGTGATTACCACTTCACATTGGGTGTGCCATCGGCTTGTTCCATCAATAGTAGAGAAAAAGTTAGCGCAACTATTTCATGTGTATTTTGTACATTTTGTAAGTACTTCTATTCATTATATCTATTTGCTAATAAATACATGACACACAAACACAAAAATTCTATGTTCATCACACAAATGTTTAATCTCGGTGATCTCCACCGAACACACAACCTACAGCGCAGAAGGCAGAGCTACTACCAACGGAGCTGAAGTCCTTCAAAGATATTATGCTTTAGATGGATCGGTATTGTCCATCCATAGTATTATCTACACTAATCTACACTAATATTACAAAGAGGAAAGATTTGTATTTTTGTTGTTTTGTTGTTTTGTATGTAACGAATAGGCTCAAAAACTACAGGTACGATTTCAAAAATTCTTTCACCATTAGAATGCTACATTATCCCTGAGTAACATAGGCTACATTATATTTTCAAAAAATCAGGGATCCTTTTACTAAAACTCCAATAATGTAAGTGTTCTTTTATTATAAAAAATTAATTGAAATGCCGCCGCTAGAAAAGGGTCTTTATTTGTACCTTGGTATTAATCCTTATCCAAATAAATCATTTCATAATTAAGACGGTTTCAATACCTATAGATTACTTCTTATTTTTTTCAAATCGGACAATCCATTCAAAAGATATGACGAAATTAAAAATGTTAACGGGTCCACGGGTCACACACGGGGTGCGATTTCACTCACTCAAGAAGAAGGACGTGCAAATGTATGAAATAAGTAGACGCGAGGCTCGAACCCACGCCCACGGTCTAAGTTTATCATAAAATGTTCAAAAAATTTATGACCACCCATGCGAAGCTGGGACAGGCCGCTAGTATCTTATACTTTGGTCTCAAAATGCCCCAGAAAACGGCTTATGAATCACAATTACGATAGCAAGATTGCTATAAAATTCTCTCCTAATGAGATGACGTCGACAGACAGCGATATCTTTTCTACTCAGAACAAAGCTTTTAACAAACAATTTTCATAATCGTAGTTTTTACCATTAGAGTTTTGGAAAATTGAGTGTGTTTTTCGACAATCATTATAAAGTACTTAGCTATGACAAACTTTCAAGTTGAGAAGAACAAATATTTTCTCGCAGTCTCAATGAAAGTGAAAGTTCTTCCACCGCAAACATATTTTCTGTATTAGTATCTAATGATGACAAACATAGAAAAGTCATTATACATATAAACAGAAACAGCTTTACGAGTTTGAGGCACGGTAGATATCCCCTCATATCTTAGTACCAATATCCTTTGAGGATGTCTAAGAATCAGAGCTACTTTCAAATACACTCGCCCGCAAAAATAAAGGGTCACCCAGTTAACTCCAAATAACTTTGAAACCACACAATCTAGCTCTGGAAGAAAAATTTATTACGCATAATATAAACTACAGTTTGATTCAAAATAACTATTTATTAATTTGAAAATTAAAAGAAAACTTAAATTGACAAACATCGTCAATTTACGATTTCATGATTTTGCACAAATAACTCGAATTGAATAAGGAAAATCTATTTCAAGTTCCATATTTACAAAAAAAAAAAAAAAACAAAGAAGTCGAAATTGAAAAATTCACAATTTCAAAACAGGTAGTTTTTACTGAGGTATAAAGCATATTTTATGCCATTACAGTAAAAATGGTTAAATGAAGGGTTGCATACAATCCGCATATCCCCCCCCCACACTCCCCACCTCACGGCTTTGCATTGACCTTCCTAACACCCTGTATATAATAACACCCAGACAGAGAACGAACATCTATGTTCATCACACAATTGTTTATTCTCGATGGGAATTGAACCCACGGCCTACGGCGCAGAAGACAGAGCTACTACCAACTGAGCTGTGAAGGCTGTCAATCGATATCATTACCGTCAATGTTTTTTAATCTATAACAAAACGCCACAGTTTTGATATTAAAACTTGGCAACAGTAGAGTAGGTATATCACAGTGAACCTACCCGTTAAGTCTGCTATCGACAAACCATTAATTTGAAACGTTTATGTATCGATAAATCGTTGTACACAAATACAGGGTGTTGAAAAGGCTCTGAAACTGTTCATGCGTATGTTCCCATACTGTGCAGGTGTAATGGATTATCTTGAATAAGGTTCAGTTTATGAGTAATACTGGTTGCAACGAGTGAGCGAAGCGAGCAAAAATCTTACAGACAATTGGGGCGATTTGGGCAATTTGATATTCGATGTTTGTATGAATGAATGTGTTAATCCGAGCATAGATTTCAAAACGTTGATCCGATCTGTATGAAATTTGGTTGGTTGAGAGGTTGAACTACTTGAGATTTTTTACAAATAGACCGATTGAGCTCAACCTAATAACCATACCAAGTTAGTAAGGGGTAATCAGAGGAAAAAACCGTTCTTGGCATAAATGTAAGATTTTAGTGAACATCGCCAGATTTTCGTTCAGGGCGAACTACTAGTATAATAATGTTTTTGTGAATTCCTAAACGTAAAGGACGTAGCTTCAGATGAAATGAAATTTATTTAGCAGCTCATAAGTCTAGGTGTACAATTATGTAATGTGTATGTAAAAAGTATTTAACATATAATAATAATAAAGATATTTATAAAGATATTTCCAGAGAGTATCGTATTATATTATTATCGTAGTGACGTAAGTTTCTTTAGGAAATTATATTAGCTATTATGACTGAGGAAGCATTTATTTCTATATTTTAAATGCCAAATGCATAATTTATTATATAATTACCTTATGTATTTTCGTTTTTAAGGTATCTATGATATGTATACAACGTGTTTATTAAGAGTTGTAGGGATCCGAAAGCAGGATATTCTACCGGTCATAACGAACAACTTTTGTTCTACGACTTTTAAAATTTCAAAGTTTTTCATTCATCAAATGCCTCTTAAACTTTTATCTAAAATGAATCTAAACGCATCATGAGGCAGCCCTATTTACAGCTGTTCTTTGACCTCTAGTTGTCAATTGTAGATAAAATAGGTAACAGAACTGCCACCAATTACCTAGTAATGTGCCTACCTAATAATGATGTTGCTGTTTTTAAAGATCTTGGTATGTAAAAGAAATATTTTCGCGACTGTAATCCCTAGTCACGGTAAACATTCTCTGAGATCTTTGGTACTAATACCTATTCAGTAACTAGGTACCTACGTGGCTACGTACTCAATATTTAATAGAATATTTATTTTTGTTTGATTACTAGATGTCGTAAAGCAATGTTTATGATATTCATAGTTCTTTAAATTGTAACATGTTACTTTACCACCATGGTTCATTGACACCACAAAATTATTCAACTGCAATTTTGGGAAGTGTCTAGTCTGTCCTATTTAATCTTTGACATACCTATCTGTCATTGGTTGCATTTAAAAACGCATATCCAATCAGGACGGCCGACGGCCGCCGATCAGTGTTACCATTTGTGGCAGATTTCTACCATTTGGCAGATTTTAAATATTTCAAGAAAAATCTTATTAGTTTGAATTTTTAATGAAATAATATTTATAATTTATTTATTTTTTACCGAACTGGAAACTTCTTATTCTTTTTTACCTTTATTGATTTGGTTTCTAAACAACTTCTATCTCGTTTTAGATAACTGCAAACCGTTACAAACGATCAAAAGATAGTAACTGAATGTAATGTAGGTATTTAATTTATTCCGTAGCCACGAAGGATTTTTATTTAGGTATTTTTATCGTCAAGCTTGGTAGATTTTGACAGATTTTTTGGCAGGTGTGTGGTAGAACCGCCACTTTCGAGATGGTCACCCTGTTTGTGTTTACTTTACATGCGTTGTTGTACATTGTTTTGTTGAGAAAATGTCATCAAACGTGATAAAATGGTGATTGTTATGTAAAAAGCCGTCGTCAGTCAGTGTGTGTATGAGCAGTGCCTACGAGGTAATGGTTTAGTGTGAAGTTTGAAGCCTGTGTCGTGCGAAATCTCGCAAACTTACCAAAATCCAGTTTTATCCAGTGTTATTATAGCCAGTAAATAATGACAAAATCCATAGGAACCAGTAAAAATATCGTGTCAGGGGATTGGCGGCGTACCTACCTACCTACCGAAAGGTAAGTATTTCAAATTATCTCGTAGGTTATCGTTGTTTTTTTCTTTCCTAGATAGAAGCGCGCGTGCGTGTGACCTTGACACGTACACAGACAGGGCTGTTGCAAATTTCTGAGAAAATATTAATTTTACTTTTCTATGGGAATTTCGAAAACGATGTATCCAACCGTTGCACACGTCAAAGTATTCCAGTGCTTGGTCTAAATACACGCTATTTGTTTTCCTACATAACTTCATCAACACGTTGTATATTTAAATTTAAACTATTAAAATTTTATTTAATTATTATAATATTTAATTAACATTTTAATTTAAAAGTCTCGTGTTCGGATATATCTTTGAACACCCTGTGATCGTTGTGTCGAATGCTCCAACCACACTCAACCGGCCTGTCGCTGACACACTTGATATTTTATTGCAAGCCCTTGTTTAGTTGTCCGGGGAAATGTACCTACCGTGCTTACGTACAACGATGTTTGATGAAGGTTGGAAAGAAAGCAATGAATCGACTTTGGGCAGTAACTTACTTAACTTTACAAAACTTTTGCTGAATTCTGAACCAAATCTTAGCAGAAAATGTTTTAGTTTGTAGGTATGCAAGTAAGAAGAATAGGTAAAATGAAAAACGATTGGTTGGTGGATTTTCACAGTGCCATAGATTATGCTATTTAGATTAGCTATGTCATAAAGTACTAAAAGCTAGTAAAAATAATATGTAGGTAATCATAAAAAACGGTAGACTAAGAGCCGATTTCACCATGCTCTGTTAGATTAACAAAGGATTAAAAGGCCGTTAAATATGTCAAAATGTACGCGTTTGACATCTAAGGTAAAATTTAACGGCCTGTTAATCCTTGATTAGTCACTAACAGAGCATGGTGAAATCAACTCTTAGTTTATTTTTAACATTTTGAGTTACACTGCGTGGTTTGCGAGGCGCCTACAACTTAACTATTGAACTGAACTGTACACCTTACTAAACACATAAAATCACCACAATATAGTCATAAACGCAATCTCTCACCCACATTTATACCCCCACCCCCTTTTCCCACACCTTCACATACACATACCCATTAGATATATTAAGAAATAATTAGTTATCACTTCAATACTTAGAATTAAGTTTTTGCTCCTACCTTCTACGCATTTTGGAACCCTGTACCAAATAGGTATTGCGGAGGAGGACGTTGATATTTGCGACACAGTTTTTTTAACTCCTGCGGATATCATCGTTTTTCAATCTGTTCTTGTACTTCTGTTTCTTGTTCCAAATAAATACTTTTTTGGTTTTGATTTGATTTTGATTGAACGATTACAGAGTTATGCCTGCAGTGTTTGCTGCTGCGCAAAACCGTGTTTATACCTAGTTTTTTATAGCAGACAACATACAATACATAAAGACAGTACAGATACAATGCGTCGTGAATCCACCCGTCAAAAGCATGTAAAAAGTAGTCAACTGCAAAGTTGCCAACTTCCGAGACTTGTCCGGCAAACTTTGCACTCTGTCTTCCCTCTTGATGTCGATAGAAAATAGGTACTATGTTTATATTCCAACAGTCGGTGACCCTCCGGGCAGACTGACAAAGTTGGGAGCAATTATTATTATGCCATGTCGTTTTAAATATCCTGAAATTCATTTAAGGACATTAAAACTTTTGTTCCGGGTTCGCTATCTTATACTAAGTACTTACCTACGTACTTCTACTTGATACATAAATATTAGTGTTTTATATTTTGAATATGTGTAAATACAATTTTATATTGAATCTAGCTTCCTAACGTGACTTTTTTCACATAGCTTCCAATTCAACAAATTCGTCCGCGGGGAAGTACTACCACCACGCCTTTTTCTGCCGCCAAGCAGCGTTGCTGTGTTTCGGTTTGAAGAGTGTGGTTGCCGGTGAAATTACAGGCACATGAGGCTTAACATTGTATGCCTCAAGTTGATGGACGCAGGGCAGTGCATCGTAGGGCACGTTCCTACTGTGCGTGACTGACGAGTCAGTGGTTTGTTATAGGTGATGGTTACCACTTAACATCAGGTGGGCCATCTGCTTGCTCCATCAGCTAGTTGTATAAAAAAAAACAAGAAGCTTTGTTCGGTTTTTAAACTGATGCACAGACATTGTAAAAACGTAACAAAGCTTCATTTGGCTTTCGATAGGGTTGTCCCACCCACCCATCAGATGCACTTGATTGTTTCAACAAATTAATGGTACAATCTGACAGCGGCAGTGACATCCCGAAATTGACAACTTTACACAGACAAATTGCGATGAAAATGAAGGCATTGAAATAGATGACGTTTTCTAACTTCTTGGGAAGAAAGATAGCTTTTTATTTGAATTGCTTGTCCAGTGTTTTTTTAAGTTACATTTATTTAATCGATATTTACTGGTCTCTCGCTCGCACATTTCAATATGTTGAAGTTGAGGTGAACATACAAAAAAATGAGTACGAAACCAGTCAAGCAAACTTTTTAGTAGAAAATCTTTTATTTTTTTAAGGGCTATGTCATTGGGCGACTACACTGCTACATAATAAAACATCAATAAAAATACATTTCGTATCAAAACTTCATCTATATAAAATCTTGGCTTGACCCGACAGGGGGCTTGGGGGACCAGCCAAGATGCTATTAATAATACCCACATTCATACATCACCTTCCAAAACAACTAAATCTAAATGCATTGCTTCGGACACATTCCAGCAAAATATGTTATACGTCTTCTAATGTATCGCATTCAGTACAATTGTTGGGATCTAAATTATATTTTAGCCAAACTATTACATACAACGACTTGCTTGATTGCGATTTAACGAAATGAGTTCTGTGGTTTTATATCTTTCAAAATAGTGATATTTCGCCATTCACAATTTCACCATTTTCATAGAGCATTAGCACTAGTCTTCATCCAAAAACTTGAGGCATAAAAAACCGGCACACATCGTCACTGGTGTGGCCCTTCAAACCGAAACATAGCAAAGCTGGTCGATGGCAGAAATAGAAGAGCTGTTAGGACTTTCCCAGACGATAACAAACAAAGAACTCCACTATCTCCCGATATGGTAGACAGGAGCTATGAATAAGAATGCCAACACGAGTAAATGCGTAGGGGAGAGCGGGCGACAGGCATCTATGCCTATCGTAAATTTATCACATTTATTCGATCGCTTTCGTTTATATTAGACAGCCTAGTAAGCGCCAGCGGGTGAGACACGAGATTTATTTCTCACAGCAGCAGCTCAAATATTTGCATAATCTGAAAATATTTTGTAAATTTTTTCATAATTTGTAAATATTTTGTTCCCGGATCTAGATGCTAACCTACCTTTATAACTAACCACTATAAAAGAAACGAAGGGTAGGGTCAGGAATATGTGCCAGAAGTAAGTATGTGGCTGTGTCGTAAATTTAATACTTAATAGTACTACAGTACGTAATTGAATTTGGTTAGATTAGAAAATTGAATGTTTGACTTAACCAACCTAACTTGGAATAATGAAATATGTAATTGAAATAACTAGATAATGGTATCAAATCCTTAACTGACTTAATTCAATAGCGTTATAAGTTATAACTCTTTTTTCTTTCTGTTTTTTAAAATGCCACCGTAGAAACATGCCAAAAGATATCTGGCTACATCAAAGCTCTCTGAGAGGCTCAAAGCGTATCTTCAACTAATCTTACGTATCTCATAACTGGATAGGTCACGTATGACAACGCACGCTTAATTTGTCGAGCCGTTTTAATGAGGGACGACGTAACAGAGCTAAGGGCTTGCGTACACCGGTAGACGGCACACTTTGAGAGTAGTAGTAGAGCTCTTTGTAAAGAGCTCGTCCGGGGAAGTTCTACCATGCCTATTTCTGCCACCAAGCAGCGCTGATGAATTTCGGTTTGAAGGGTGTGGTTGCTGGTGATATTACACGCACATGAGGGCACAGATAAGAGAATACATGAGGGTTAGCATCTGTATGCCTCAAGTTGATGGACGCTGGGCAGTGCAGCGTAGAGCTCGTTCATATCGTGCGTGACTTACAAGGCAATGCTTTGTTTAAGATGATGGTTACCACTTAACATTGGTGGGTCATCTGGTTGTTCCTTCAGTCAGTAGTATAAAAATTAAAAACAGTCGAGGCTTCTAGGCCAATATCCTGCAGATTTTACAATACATTTTAAGAAAACTTAGTTTATTATAAAAATGCAAATCCTTAGTAGTTTGGGCCAGTCGTAAACACAACCCCATGACTCATCCCCGTCTCCCCATCCCCTATTTCCTGAGCTTTAATAAAAAGGGTGTGATTGCGTTCCGTACATCTTGGAAAAATAACTCGAAGCCTTTGACAACCCAACCCGTTTATAAATAGAGAAACCGCTAAATAAGAGTTGGAAAACTTTAATAATAACTTACCTACTTATATATAAACTAGATAGACTAGTATTTTTATTCATGCTAGTTTATTAATTATAAGTAAATAAATAAATAAATATTGAAGGACTTTCCACACAGCACTAACTAGCCCCAAACTAAGCCAAAGCTTGTAATATGGGAACCAGATAGCTGATATAATACATATATACATATTTTTTTTGTAAATACATCCTTATAATATATAATAACACCCAGACAGAGAACAAACATCTATGTTCATCACACAAATATTTGTTCTCAGTGGGAATCGAACCCACGGCCTACGGCGCAGAAGGCAGAGCTACTACCAACTGAGCTGTGAAGTCATAAGTTAATCTAAATACCAAATTATAATACCTGTAGGGTCATGAACGTAGCTATGGATTTTTCTATTGAAAAAATGCAAGTGCTGAAGAGGCTGGAAACCGTCAAAGAACTTCTCGCTCGAATATTACAATATTTAAAAAAAATGTAATTACTGAAAATATTTATGTAAAATCGCAAGTAACTAACGGTATATCTTCAATTATGTGAAAATGTGAGCTCGTTTGATGGTTGTCTGCTTCTTAAAGCTCGTCATACATTCCACTGAAATTCTAATGTAGGTTATAAGTCTACTTGTCAGCACTTCGATAATATTAATTCGCTTGAGCTTGCGAAACTTGCGGCTGACATGTGTGTCAGTGGCTGCTGATTTAATTAAACGTCCTGAGACTGACATTTAAATTTAAGACATTATAGGATTTGATACATTGCTACTCATAAAGAAAATAAATGTAATTATGGGATTCATTTTCTGACAATTTGGGAAGCAGCATAGCTTTTTCATTTTATTTGTTTTTCGAGTGTTATTTTGAGTTGTGTTGTGTAATTTCGGTGGTATTTTAAACAATATTACTTGAGGTCTTAGCACGAATTGTAAACATTTTGAATGAAAGTGTATTATGTGATATCCTGATTTGACGGAAAATGTTTCCAATGTTTTGAAGAAAACCGCCACCATTTTCTTTAAAACAAATGACGGCCGACTTGACTATGGACTGACTTGACTAAAAAGTATTCATTCAATACAAATCACTTGACACTGGCAAGATTGTCTGTCGAATGACAGACAGGAGCCATAAACGGAGAGAAGAAGAAATGTAATTATGAGATTATCATTCGTTTTCAGAAGCAAGATAGCGTGGGATTTTAATAAAAATATATTATGTAGCAAAATAACAGGGTAAATTAATTTCAGTAGTTCTTTTAATAATTCATCTCCCATCTCATAAAATGTAGATAAATTGATATTAATAAATACCTCTAAATAAATTTAATTTCATAGCGGACCTTGTCCCAAGCATGATAAATCTTTGACGCTTATCGACTTCATCGTAAGAGGTCCAAAATTGCTCCTTTTTGAGTGATGAGCAACTATTCCAAGACCTTTCGATTGATTGCAGGTGTCAAAAACACTCTTCTTTGACTCTCATTTAAGGCAAAGACGAGAGCTAATGTAGGGACCTCTCGCTCGCACGTTTCGACATGTTGAAAGATATAAAATCACTAAACACTTTTTCGGAAAATCGCAATAAACCATTTTGTGTGCACATTGCACACAGTTTAGTAAAAAAAATATTTTAATTGATACAAGTTTTCCTGCTCAAAAGTTTGCATTAGTACAAAAACCAGTAAAGTAAACTTTTAAGGAGGAAAACTTGTATCGGTTACAATTATTTTTTTGCACACAAAATGGTTGATTGCGATTTTTTGAAAATGGGTTTAGTGATTTTATATCTTTCCAATTGTCGAAACGTGCGAGTGAGAGGTACCATTGAGAGGCTCTTGTCTTCGCCTTAGGTAATAAAGGAAAACACCACTATTTTTTTCAAAACAAATGTCTGCTGACTTTACTATGGACTGAATTGTCTTAAAAGTATTTTATCTGATTCGCTTAATAGCAAGATTTTCTTTCGATATTAAGGGCAGGTGCCTTATGGAGCAAAGGATATGTGAAACCCTTTTCTAATGTACTGTAGGTACTATGCAGGTAGGTACCTACTACGTTACACAATCCCACAGATTTGAACTTAAATTATGACTATTGCATCTTTTCACAAACGTATGTTTTAAGCTCGCTTTATTGATCGAGTGAGCGAAGCGAATGAAGATCTTAGTTTCAACTTGGGCGATTTGGCATTTTATGTATGTATGTATGTATGTATGTATGTATGTATGTTTGTCTGGCGATAACTTTAGAACCGTTGATCCAATCTGTATGAAATTTGATATGTCGATAGCCTGTACTTGAGAAATTTACTGGTAAGTATATGAGTAAAATCGGATGAAGGGTTTTTGAGATATGGGGTTTTTTAAGAGGGCAAAAATAAAAAAAGTTACATAAAAAAATCAAGTTACATGTCATATGAAAGGGCTTTGTTTGGACATTCCAAAACAATTTTTACTTTTTTTTTGGGACGATCGGTTTTCGAGATAAAATTTAAAAGGTTAAATTAAGATAACCAGCGATCCAAGAGCTCCCATCTCTAAGAGTTTCGTTGACATCAAGGTTTTTCTACTGGTCGGCCAGTTACTTTGATTTTTCTTATTTTTTTTTCTTGAAATAAATTAAGTAGGTACTCAGTTCTCATAAAATGGTGACGACGACCAGGTCTGATGATGGAGCCAAGGTCTGTTCAACGGAACTCTTCAATAAATAGGCCAATAGAGTTGAAACTTGGTAACCATACCAAGTTAGTAGGCGGTAGTCAGAAAAAAGTCCAAAGATAATGTTTGGACTTGCCTCTGACTACTACCGTCTCAAAGTTTTGATGCGTTCGTCGGGTCGCATCACGAGATCTCAGTTCGGGGCGAACTACTAGTAATAATATAAATATATATTTCAGGCACGAGATCTATTACAATAATTATAAGTTCTTAAAAACAAATAAAAATTTATAGTTTTTTTTGTTTTGTGTCACTTTTGGTTTGAATTAATATCTTATACCTATACAAGGTGTTCCAATAATTGTGTATATAAACTTCAGGGGGCTAAAGTACCCATCAGTATGAATAACTTTTTCTAAGGAAACAACACTGTGAAGGCGAAAAAAAACAGCTCTTTCATACATTTTAGCCAGGTAGGTATTGAACTTTTGTATGAAATTGCTGTTTTTTTTTTCGCGTTCTCAGTGTTGGTTCCTTAGAAAAATTTATTCATATTGATGGTTATCTGCTTCTTAAAACTCGTCAAGCCCCCTGAAGTTTATAAACACAATTATTGGAACACCTCGTATATTATTGTCTATCTACATGGACTAACAACGTGATAATTATGACGGCAATGACAACAATGATATACATACAACTATTTCAATAGGATAAAGTAAAAATAATTCCAGTTAGTTCAGCAATAAATCACAGGATTTGCAATAACATGACGCGGTCTGAGGACCCTCATCTAGCAGTCTGCGCCGCTATATGATAGCTTTTAATAAACTGGCTGGTTAAATCCTACGCCTTATTTTCTCGTCCACACATTTCAACATCAGTACATGTAAGTATTTTCTATTATATTCTATTCTATTCTGAGTTTTGAAAACTTGTTTTTTCTAATTTCGGTTTTCAATGAGTGTGAATAAGTTCTCAGCAATAATCTTAATGTTTAAATTAGATTCATTCATAACTTTAAAACTATAAGTAGATATATTGTCATTCGGGAGAGTACTGTTTCTTGGGCCACAGCTAACGCTATTCCAGGAGATAGAGCCTCACACTTTATTGTTGATTTTATTATTGCTAATAAACTCATTTTCATTTTGTTCATTTTTTCAGCAAGCTGGATAAAAGCGCTTAAGTCAAAGTCAAAGTCAGGTATTTATTCAATAAAATCACAAGGATCACTTTGAAACTTATGGCATCTTCGTTAAAATAAATTGAATCCGAGTAGTAGAGCTCTTTGTGAAGGGCTCGTCCGGAGAAGTACTACCACCACGTTTTCTGTCGCCAAGCAGCTTGCTGTGTTTCGTTTTGAAGAGTGTGGTTGCCGGTGTAACTACAGGCACATGAGGCTTAACATCTGTATGCCTCAAGTTGATAGACGCAGGGCAGTGCATCGTAGGGCACGTTCCTATCGTACATGACTTACAAGGTGATGCTGTGTTATAGGTGATGGTTACCACTTAACATCAGGTGGGCCAAAACTAAGAGGGTTTCAACAAAGAAACAATAATAATTCTAAACTGATGGAAAACACGTGGTTGTTTTTCTACTTGTCTACTTGTGTCACTACTTTCTTTCGATACAGTGTGGTGAAAGGATTTTAAGTGAGCCTCAAAGAAGCTCCTTGCGAGCAAAGTCAAAGTATATTTATTTGCAGAATTACAAGTAATGATAATAAATATCTTTGATTTGTGCCAATTTAATTCTACCGTATATGGGCATGCAAGATTAACTTTATAAAAATTTAGGTAAAATAAAAATAAATTATATAAAATTAGAATATTTATAGTAAAAATGTCAAAAATGAAAAAATAATATAGTAATATAGCATAAATATATATACAACGTGTTGATGAAGTTATGTAGGGAAACAAAGAGCGTGTATTTAGACCAAGCACTGGAATACTTTGACGTGTGCAACGGTTGGATACATCGTTTTCGAAATTCCCATAGAAAAGTAAAATTAATATTTTCTCAGAAATTTGCAACAGCCCTGTCTGTGTACGTGTCAAGGTCACACGCACGCGCGCTTCTATCTAGGAAAGAGAAAAACAACGATAACCTACGAGATAATTTGAAATACTTACCTTTCAGTAGGTAGGTAGGTACGCCGCCAATCCCCTGACACGATATTTTTACTGGTTCCTATGGATTTTGTCATTATTTACTGGCTATAATAACACTGGATAAAACTGGATTTTGGTAAGTTTGCGAGATTTCGCACGACACAGGCTTCAAACTTCACACTAAACCATTACCTCGTAGGCACTGCTCATACACACACTGACTGACGACGGCTTTTACCATAGCAATCACCATTTTATCACGTTTGATGACATTTTCTCAACAAAACAATGTACAACAACGCATGTAAACACAAACAGGGTGACCATCTCAAAAGTGGCGGTTCTACCACAAACCTGGCAAAAAATCTGTCAAAATCTACCAAGCTTGACGATAAAAATACCAAAAATATGACTTCATACCATCTCCTTCGTGGCTACGGAATAAATTAAATACCTACATTACATTTAGTTACTATCTTTTGATCGTTTGTAACGGTTTGCAGTTATCTAAAACGAGATAAAAGTTGTTTAGAAACCAAATCAATAAAGGTAAAAAAGAATAAGAAGTTTCCAGTTCGGTAAAAAATAAATAAATTATAAATATTATTTCATTAAAAATTCAAACTAATAAGATTTTTCTTGAAATATTTAAAATCTGCCAAATGGCAGAAATCTGCCACAAATGGTAACACTGATCGGCGGCCGTCGGCCGTCCTGATTGGATATGCGTTTTTAAATGCAACCAATGACAGACAGGTATGTCAAAGATTAAATAGGACAGACTAGACACTTCCCAAAATTGCAGTTGAATAATTTTGTCGTGTCAATGAACCATGGTGGTAAAGTAACATGTTACAATTTAAAGAACTATGAATATCATAAACATTGCTTTACGACATCTAGTAATCAAACAAATATAAATATTCTATTAAATATTGAGTACGTAGCCACGTAGGTACCTAGTTACTGAATAGGTATTAGTACCAAAGATCTCAGAGAATGTTTACCGTGACTAGGGATTACAGTCGCGAAAATATTTCTTTTACATACCAAGATCTTTAAAAACAGCAACATCATTATTAGGTAGGCACATTACTAGGTAATTGGTGGCAGTTCTGTTACCTATTTTATCTAAGGTATTGTAACTAGAGGTCAAAGAACAGCTGTAAATAGGGCTGCCTCATGATGCGTTTAGATTCATTTTAGATAAAAGTTTAAGAGGCATTTGATGAATGAAAAACTTTGAAATTTTAAAAGTCGTAGAACAAAAGTTGTTCGTTATGACCGGTAGAATATCCTGCTTTCGGATCCCTACAACTCTTAATAAACACGTTGTATAATAAATAGTAATAATATAATATAGTATAGTAATAATATAGTAATAATTATTATTATTGAGCACTTGACACATGGTTTAGAGCTTTTCAGGTTCTACGACATGCCGGTTTTCTCACGTTGTTTCCCTCCGTTTGAGAATACGGCACTATAAACATAAATTTTTGAACGAGGTTGTTAACGAGAATGAACCAGCCGACATGCAAAAGCTGTGGAAACTCCATCAAAGTGGAAATTTTTAATTAATCCTGGATTACTCTGGTAGTGGAACTAGAAGTTTACTCGTAAGATAAATTTTGTAACTCCCGTTCAATCTAAAATTAACTTTATATTTATGACAAAAGGGAGGCTTTTAGCAAACCAACGTACTCGGAATAGAAAATGTGTTTATTTTTTTCGACTACTGTCGAATTATGTAATAATTGTACTCGCCCTCAATGTGATAAATCTAGCCTTAGTATTTTTTCTTCGTAAATTATTTTACTTTGTCCTAATATTATCTTAGAGAGATTTTTTTTATTCAACTCGCAGATGGAACAAGTAGGTGGCCCACCTGATGTTAAGTGATAACCGTCACCTATAACAAAGCATTGCCTCGTAAGTCACGCACGATAGGAACGTGCCCTACGATGCACTGACCTGTTCCATCAGCTTGAAGCATACAAGAAAATCAGAGATATCTCCTAGTGGCATTTAGAGAAACGTTTAAAAAAAAAACACAGCAACACTGTTTGGCAGTAGAAAAAGGCGTGGTGGTAGTACTTCCCCGGACGAGCTCTTCACAAAGAGCGATCCAATGGACTGATGACATCGTGAGGATCGCGGGAAGTCAGCGGATGGGCTCAGACTCGTTCTTCCTGAAAATCTATATGGGAGGCTTATGTCCAGCTTCTTCAAGTTGATGATGAATTTTCCTCACTTTACAGTAACGTAGCTTCCACAAAATCAAAACACGCCTCAGTCAACGGCTGAAAAGCCACCCTAAATTCTACAATTGACTGGAATTGAATTACTCTGGCCACCCGACTGAACAAAACACTCAATTTGGCAGAGATCGAGCGCTTTTATTGCCAATGTAAGCCTGATATCGAATGAAAACTTTTTAATGTCGCTTAGAATGGTGCTGTTATACAGTACGCATACCTGCTTCAGACGCTGACAACCGTCAAATAACTTCTTGCTCATTTAAAACTTGTATGGATCAAAGTGGTCATCTACTGAAACTTTGTAAATGTAATGTCTTTTCGGAACTTTGTTATTTGCGATTTTTCATCTAACAAGTCCAAAAAAGGGAAAATATAAATATAAACGTTAGTGATCACTACCAATAAGCAAATGAAGCCGCGGGCGATAGCTAGTTTAACAATATTTCGTAAAAATCCCTTTGAAGCAAAGACAGGATTAGAAGAGAATTAATTCTTGGGTCGAGAGTGGAAATTGAATTTAAGATTAAGATTGGTTTTTTCATTGCAAAGTGGTGACGATGGCTTGAAGACGCAAGTACCTAATTACGAATTTTGAAAATATAAGTAGAGCACCAGTGGTCTAGTGGGAGTGACCCCGCCTTCCGTTCGTAAAGTCTTAGGTTCGAATCGGTATTTTCCCTATCGAAAAAACTTGAGCGCAGTGCCAGTGCTCTAGGCTTTGGTCGCGTGGAACTGGCACCTAGAGTCACCTAGCTTTAAGACGTTTCAAAGTGATCCTTGTGATTTTATTGAATAAATACATTTTGACTTTGACTTTCTTAAACGCTGAAAGAAACATAATGAGGAAACTAGTTAGCATTATAACCGTGCCGGTGGATCAAAGTCGTGAAACTCTTTCAGCTTCAGTAGGTATATTGAACTATATAATATGAGAATTTTTACGCCAACGTATAAAAGATTAGGTCATTTAGCCTGTCCAACTAAGCCCACGAAATATGAGGCTTCCTCTTAGAACGTATTTACTCGTATTTGGCCACGCCTGATTATGCGCGATATCCCCATTTTAGTTGATTCTTATTATGTATTAATGTTGAGGGAGTTTGAGACCGAGGATTAAGAGGTCTTCTTTATTGGATATAATGGTGATTGTTTGCTGGGTATTTTCCCGTTGGAAAATAATCGAGTTTTAAGAGGTATTTGGGTCAACGCTGATTGGTGAATCTTAAGCAAGCATTCTGGGAAATTAAAGACCTCTGAAATATTTTTATCTGCTCATTTTGTGTTCTACTTTTATTTTTTAATGATTTTATCGAAATTATATTTTGTTATTAAAAAGTACACCTTCGTACTAAGAGTACCTACCTACCCCATTAAAGAGTTTTAATATAGAGCTTATTATTGTTAACATAGAGTACTTATCTACTATATCGATATCATCATCAAGTATTAGGATATTTAAGAACTTGACGAATCATGTATTTGACAAATTTAGGTTTGGATCATTCTCTATTTTGATAAATCAAGGATTTGATCTGTCTGAAGGATTGTCTGTCGAATGACGGACAGTAGCCATAAATGAAGAGAAGAAAGAAGAAGAAGAAGACTGACCAAGCGGCTTTTACGAAATGCCTCAGTTTAGATCGTTGTTCAAATGGAAAGGTTAAATAAAATGCTTGTCAGTGACTAATCACCATAAAGTGTTTAGTCACTTAAAACTAAGCTTTCATTTTATAAAACCACAAAAATTAAATGTCTGTTCTATCCATTCAGTTAGATTATCTGCCATATTTATTAATAAACTAGCACTAATATTTTCAATAAACTAGCCCTATAGTTTTAAGCTTTAATTTCAAATATAAGGTATATTATATATAAGGTATAAGGTATATTTGAAATTAAAGCTTAAAACTATAGGTTGTTAAAAAGTGTTGTAAACTTACCAAAAACAGCACGAGAGAACTTAGATCGCGATCGCAAGGCGGGCGGGAAGCGAAACGTGCGCCCGCTCGGCCGCCTAACACGTTATGACGCCCGCCCTACCCTCACAGGCTGTTGTGGCGAGGCTTTCGACCACAAACACGCGAACCTTGCAAGCCCAGGGCCACAAAGCACCCTAGGATATTGCCGCAGTGTAGACGCGAGTATCCTAGACCTACTGACAGTAGAGCAAGGACATTATTTCGAATATCAAGAGAGATTTTAATGCCATAAAAAAGACTGACACCTACATGTAAATTGTTTCATCCTAAAACTTTATAGTATAACTAGAAATACTATACTTACATTCTTGTTTTCTATGTCTAATTTATAGCACCAAATTTTTAGGATGAAACAACTATAACGGAATTGTGTGTCTTTTTTTATGGTATTCAAATCTCATACCTACTTATCTACTTCCGACTAACATATGATTTTTAAGACGAAAAAGATTCAGGAGATGTAAAGGTACATACCATAAATCGCGCTTGGTTTACAAATAATTGTACCTCTAGGTACAAATATTTCATTTTATGTACCTAATCAGTCTTTAAGATTATTAATTTCTCACAAGAATACAATTGTCCAAAATGGCCAAAACATTATGCTATGCATGCATTGCTCACATGGCCTTTAACAGATGCGGATTAAATTAACTATTTTCTAAAAAATATTCCCTTTATTCTCTAGTTTAAGTACCTACCTATATTTTTTTCCTTTTAAGCACCTTTTATCAGTCACCTTCCACGTTATATTTTCATCGTTCATTTTACCGTTGAAAATCAGGAGCTATGAATAAAAAATAAACATCTGTCGCGTCTCCTAAGGAAAAAGGCTCTCCTATTGAAATGGCAGTCATTATGAAAAGTTTGTTCCTAACCGAACTTTAATTTTCTCTGGTTTTAAATTTTATAACAGTTAGTCTGCTTCATCTTCAAAGAATCTTGAGTAAGAAGGTACTCGGTTGGTACTAGAGATACCTATTACCTACCGTGTTTGGTGATCAAAGTCGTGAAGGTTTTAGCAATACCACCAGTCCAATGAATATACTTAATATAAAAAAAACAAGCATAACAGTGACCGTTTCAATTCAGCAAGATTTCCGTTTTTTTTATAAGTATAATTTTTAATTGGCTACAATTTCACCTGATGGTAAGCGACGATGTAGCCGACAAGCAGAAAAAAGGATTTTAAGTACGCCTCAAAGAGGCTTCTTTAGAGCCTTCATAGCAAAAGTATGTTAACCAAAATAATATTTGCAGACATTATCACACAACGCTTGCCCCACACTAAGCTAAGCTACTAAGGGAACCAGATAGCTTAAACAATATTCTTTTTATTTTGATTTCATACTTTTAATATAAGTAGATACATATAACTGTCAAACTTGAAATAAATATTCTATTCTATTCTATTCTATTCTGTAACAGCCAGAGAAAGAAAAAACGTCAATGTTCATCTCGCAAATGTTTTTCTCGGCGGGGATTGAGCCCTCGAGCCACAGCGCAGAAGACAGAGCCACTGAGCTGATCTGAGTATGCAGGTTGGGTTAGAAATAGCCCTTTGGAGGTGCGAGTTCTCAATTTTATAACCTTTTGATAGTCTTTAGAAATGGTTTTTCAGAGCGTTTCTATTGTGATCGGGTTGCTAACGGTACTGAAAAGATTTTCAGTGTATTGTTAACGGTAGTACCTACTCTACCTAATTATATAGATAAGATATAATATACCTAACTTTTGAAACTTTCATGGGGCTTAAAATTGTTTTCACATTATGTACTACATAAACACACGCCCCTTTCATTTCCTGATTTATAATACCTTCGAATACGAGAAGCTAATTTGGACGATACCTACCAAACAGGAATTCATAAATCTTAATCATAAAGTCATTATTATACCTAGGTGCCTAAGCAGGTGAAAAACCATACTTAGTAAATATAAAAAAAACATTATTTAGGTACTTCTCTGAACGCCATAAGGTACTTTTAGACGTCTGGTAGATGCATCCATCAGACCTTTACGAAGCTAAATCAATTGATCTTCATTCTATGAATTTCGCTTTTGATTTGTTTTAATTAAAAGATAACAAATTTAGGATTGGAAGCTCAGCTATTTTGGTTTCATGAAACTTTGTGTAGGAGTACCTAGGTGGATAGGTACCTACATAAAGATTCGGTCCCTTACCGAACCTTAGGTTGAATTTAATTTACAAGCAAACTTCTACTTACCTACTCTATCAAACGATACCTAATCAAGCAAAGATTTATATCATAAATAGGTAGGTAAGCTCAGAAAAAAATCCCCGTCTGTCTGACTCTCCGGTTTTTTTTTTATACTACCTACACATTTTTTTGTAAAAGGCCTAAGCTAGCATTCAGCATTCAGTCTTATCCTGACAACGGACCTGCTTCGCACAAAAGTCCATAATCACCGGATTAACTTTATTTATGGCCCATTTTCTCATTTGCTAAAGTAAGAAAGCCTGCGACGCTTTCGATTGGACTTTGCAGAGTAGGTAGGTAGTAGGTACAGCACCTACCAACCTGCCTAACGTAGATACCTACCTACGTATTGTTGGAAATTTCTCAATGCGCAATAACTTCAAGAATAGGTACCTACCTACCTACTGGCCGCAATTTTTTACACAATACCTACCACTTTTTGGCTTTCTTCGACCGACTTCGGAAGCCGGAAAATTAAGGCAGAAGTGGCATCCGTTGCAGACTACCTTGGTAGGTACCTACTTCTGTGTTTTGTTTGTAACTATAGAACTTCAGATTGTTGGTAGGTACCTACGTAAGCTAACATGGCATGGCGGGGGTGGCAGATGGAGCTTTAGTATACTTAATTACTTACATAGGTAGGTAAGGTATATACCTACCTACCTATAATTTCAATCTATTGGTAGAGCATGTATCTATTCACACTTGAAATAAAATTCTCCAGCGTTGGTAGGTACCAATATGATAACCGCCGTAATGACTGGAAACCGCTGGAGCAAAACGAAAATAGAATACGTTTGGAAAAATAGAGATTGGCTGGCACGGCCGTAAATTATTTAATGTCTGTGCTATTGCGCACAAGCAAACCGCTTTGAACTCAACCTCTTTAGCTCTTCTTGGTGTGCTTAAAGGTACTGGCTGGCGGCGTGCGGCCGGCGCGGCAGCACGTCATTATTAACCATCAGTGTCATTAAACTAAATCAAGTCCAAGAACAAGTCGATAAATTTTTTGTTCACTCCATCAGAGATTGGTTTAAAGTTTTGTGAGGTGTGCAATGCTGCCGCGCTTAACATAAGAGCGGTAACCAACACTTTTTCGAAATTTGAGTTAGTAGCATATTCGGAATCAGCGCATCGAGATCTACAACTTTTAGATTGACAGTTCTTTAAAAAAGTGCCTCTAAGTGCTATTTTAGATTTTGATAAGCGCCGTAACCATCACTAGGTTTCTTAATATTCTTAGCATTACAGCCGTAAAAGCACATGCTGCTGCTGAATACTTTTCTTTTATAATTTTGGCCTGTAGTTTCAAAGCAAAAGCGCAGTAACTGCTTTTAAAGACAAATTTGTAAGGAAAATTATTAAAATTCATGACGAATTCCTTATAATAACCGTGGTAACTACCAATTACAGCTGTTAAAATAAGGAAGCTGAATCAGCCAGCTCTAATGAGACTTGTGATAAGCGCCGTAAGTGAACATACGGCTCTTATTACAAGAAGAGGTATCCCTTTACCTAAATAAATCCTACAAATAATCGCCGTTATTACCAGTTACAACGCTTATACTAATGAAAATAAAAAATAAAGTCTTATTTTACTTAACATTCTGCCGCGTTTTATATGATTATGTTTTGTATTTCTAACCATAACAGCCGCATCTTCATCACATACGTCTGTTATGTTAAGGGATACTTACTATAAACCTTAAGCTCATCTTAGATTACTGCAAATGTTACGGCGCTTATTCATAGTAAGTATAGGCTAGCCAGAAGTTTCTCAACTAATTTATCTTTGTCTTATCACTAAGTACGTTCTAAATATTACATCTGGAGATTGTTTAAATTTTGATTGTAAGGGTTATCAAAATAAATCAACTTGATAAATTTAAAAACGTTTACAAAAAATTCTGCAGTTTTATTAAAATTATCATAAAGGAAACATTAAGTTTTTTACCCTGCATAGGTTCAAATATAATTCTACCTATCAATTATATTTATAAAATCACAGTTATTATAAGTTAAAGGCATCAAATGGCACATTTTTAAGATTACCTTGTTATGTTATACTTCATAATATCAAATTACATGCTAAATCAGTCGTCAAACTAAAAAGTAAATTTATAAAATCTACTTCAGTTTAACCAGTGACCATGATTGTCACCATGTACGTTCACCTAATTAAAAATATAATTCACAATAAAATACTACCAAACTAATTTCAAGGGACGTGCCTATGTTTTCTTAATAACTTATATAAAACGAATACAAAATAAAAAAACACTTCTAAAAAAAAATATTAAAACAACCAGTCAATATAAATCGGTCTTAACTTATACTAGTAATAGTTGCAACTTTGCAAGTGTTCCCGAAGTTAAGTGGAGTGATTTAGAGTCGTATATTTTTAGTTGTCGTATCTTCGAGCAAGCTTCCTACCGCATCATTAGTTGAAAGGTTAAGCCAAAAGGCTCTTCTGTTTTCAGGCATATGGGGCAGCGATTTATTTATAATTAAAGATTTTCTCTCTTGTGTGATGCCCCTTGCGCACTGTTTAAGCTGTAATGCCACGTCCTTTGAAATTAGTTTAGTAGTATTTTATTGTGAACTAGCAGCGAAACCCGGCGTTGCTCGGGTTAAAATACATCGCATGTACTGACGAAAAGTCACTGGATTTCGTTTTATATATCGTCAAATATCTAGTACCAAAACACTCTAGAATATTCAGATAGTTCGGTCGTTTTTGTTTCTCGGAATTACTTGAATTTGTTTAATTACTGTTCACTCGAACTTTGAATGATCTTCAAGTTGTAGGCATTTTGGAAGTTTCTAGATCATTTCATCGTTTTTTTTCTAGATCGTTTTGTGTGCCTAAATAAATAAATAAATAAATAAAATTTCAGAAATTTTTAGAATTTTCTAGATCATTTCAGAAACTTTCTACAACATTCTAGATCGGTTACAACAATTGAAACCATTTTAGAATTTTCTAGATCATTTCAGAAACTTTCTACAACATTCTAGTTCGATTACAACAATTGCAACCATTTTGTAACTTTCCAGATCATTTCAGAAATTTTTAGAATTTTCTAGACCATTTCGGATCAATTTTATCGATTGCACACATTTTGGAACTTTCTAGATCATTCCAGGAGCTTACTGAAATATTCTAGATCGATTACAATAATTGCACGGCTTTTTGAAACTTTCTAGATAATTCCAGAAAGTTTTAGAACTTTCTAGATTGATTTCATCAGTTGCACACATTCTGGAACTTTCTAGATCATTCCCGAGATTCCCGAGTTTTTAAGAATTTGACAGAAGCTTTCTGTCAAATTAACAACTTCTCTAACATGTATAGTTAGAGAAGGACAGATATATATTATTCCACATTTTCGCCACCCACAACCACCCTCTTCCACCCACCCCGACCAAACTCCCTTATGCACACCAGGAGACCAAGGGGTATTTGCCATCCCAACGGGAAGTTGATCGAAGTTGCGGATCATAGAGAAAACCGTGGACACACGTACGAACATTAGCATTTTATATAATATATTAAGATTATATTTTTAATTAGGTGAACGTACATGGTGACAGTCATGGTCACTGGTTAAGACTGAAGTAGATTTTATAGGTAATTGAACCTATGCAGGGTAAAAAGTTTAATGTTTCCTTTATGATAATTTTAATAAAACTGCAGAATTTTTAGTAAACGTTTTTAAATTTATCAAGTTGATTTATTTTGATAACCCTTACAATCAAAATTTAAACAATCTCCAGATGTAATATTTAGAACGTACTTAGTGATAAGACAAAGATAAATTAGTTGAGAAACTTCTGGCTAGCCTATACTTACTATGAATAAGCGCCGTAACATTTGCAGTAATCTAAGATGAGCTTATGGTTTAAAGTAAGTATCCCTTAACATAACAGACGTATGTGATGAAGATGCGGCTGTTATGGTTAGAAATACAAAACATAATAATAGGTTTACTTAATCATAAGAGCAGTAAGATGTGTTCCTTAGCAAAAGAGCGGTATGTGTGTTGGTTACAACGCTTATGGTTAGGAATCTTAGGTATTATACATTAGGCTTCCTAATAATAAAGTTATTTTTACATTTTTTTATTATTAAATACACATATTTGTGTTATTTTTCTTCTCGAATATAAACTACAACATGTTATTTATAATTTAAAATAATCAGAAGTCAAAAATAGCATTTTATGTAGACGTGGTCGTCAAAAGTAGTTTGAAAACTTTAAGCGCGATTTACTCGAAATAAGCTGGCACGTACTTACCGCTCTTAAGAAAAACACGGCAGAATGGACATTGAAACGTGGAACTATCTCTATATCCAATCGCGAAACGTTATAATGCGCTCCTTGGATTCCCCAGGCGGGTGGTTACGCGGTCTTCTCAAATTGTATCGTAAGTTCATTCAAGTAGTTACGTCCATATTTTATGCAGTTACAGTAGGTAGGTAGGTACCTAGGTACTACTTTATTTACCTACATACATTTTTGGGTACCTACCAACGTCCAACCACTTGCATTCTACTGCAACAATTTTCGTCATGTGACACAGAATTAGTAAAAGTAGGTACCTAGGCTAGGTATTGCCTGCAGGTAGGTACCACCTAGGTATCCTAATCTACCTTTCTACTATTAGATTTTAAAATGTTGCAGAAGTAATGGAAAGCTGTTAGGATGGTCGAAGTGGAAGTGCCAATCACCAATGTTAAATGTACTCCGCATAACATCCGTAGGTAATGGTACAGATTGAATTATGATAAAAACTTATAAAGTTATATGGATAAAACATTTAGGATCTTAAAGAATAAAACAAATAGACACTGTTGTAATATATTAAAATAAAATTGACAGTGACAATAGAAAATCTTTTGACATAGACATTGACATAAATTGATCAACTAGACTGCTAAAACTATTTTGGTCAAAAAAAATGGCGGCGATCGGAATTGGAATGTGCGAAACTCCCGGTTGTAAATCAATTGCACAATTACAATGTCCAACTTGCGTAAAACTCGGGGTACAGGGCTCTTATTTCTGCACGCAAGAGTGTTTCAAAAAATCATGGAAGTCGCACAAAATTATTCATACTTTGGCGAGTAAGTGTCAGGCGTTTGAGGTTATGATTCGGTGAAAAATTCCGCGGAGTGATAATCCTGTATTTGTTGTAGAGGGTGGGAGCACTGATGGGTCTAACGCCGAGTATAATCCGTGGCCTTCATTCAATTTTTCTGGGAAGCTGAGGCCATATCCTCCAGGACCGAAAAGGTCTGTTCCTCCGCATATTGGCCGCCCTGACTACGCTGACCATCCTACTGGCTTTCCGGCCTCAGAACATGCCGCTAAAGGCTCCGGACATATTAAAGTGCTGGACGATGAAGAGATAGAAGGCATGCGAGTTGCCTGTCGCCTCGGCAGAGAAGTCTTGAATGAAGCTGCCAAGTAAGTGCCTAGCAATCCTTATAAACTTCTTGTTTATCTGGAACTTTATTAGCTGCCTCAACTACCAAGAATGAGATGTAGTGAAAACTATTTTCTCATCCATAATAATTTAGTGGAGGTTTTAGCAGTAGATGCAATGCAATCAAATTAAAATGCTTTAGACATGAAAAACTGAAATTAAATTCATATCTTCAAAGCTTATCTGTTTAGTTTCTAATCAATTGATAACTTTCTAAGCAAAAAATGTGCAAAGATATCATAGTCTTGCCATGGCATATACCTGTTATCTTGCCAGTATTAGAAAGGTGAGTATGATATGACTTCTTTGCTTGCAGAGTATGTGGTGTGGGTGTAACCACAGATGAGATTGATCGTGTTGTACATGAGGCATGCATAGAAAGGGAATGCTACCCAAGCCCTTTAAACTACCACAACTTTCCCAATAGCTGTTGCACATCAGTGAATGAGGTCATCTGCCATGGTATCCCAGATTCACGTCCGTTGGAGGTGAGTTGTAAACCTGCTGAATACTGTAAACCCATAATGTGTCTTTGAATGCTATTCTGTCTTCATAAGTTAAAGGTTGATTCCCATGACTGTGTAACATATGTCTAGATAGATTTAAATGGAACTTTGTAATAAGGAGTCTGTTGAACTGAATACCCAGTAGCTAATGAATATGGTACATGGAGTTCATCTCTTTAATGTAAGAATTTATAAAATGTGGCATTATTTTTCCAGGATGGAGATATTTGCGATGTAGATGTGACTGTTTACCACCGCGGTTTCCACGGTGATCTCAATGAAACATTCTTTGTTGGTGAGGTTCCGGAAAGCAGCCGTAAACTAGTTCAGGTATTTTGGAATCTCTATTTTAGTATGTGAAGTGGTTAAATGATGTTGGTTCTCAACTTTTAACCTTTATTCATGGTTAGGGAAAAGGATTTGATATCCCGCAATGGAGTGTATGTGCATTATCCACTTGCTAAACTCACCCCAGCCAGTCCAACTCCTTAAAATAGCGGAGAAGAATTTGGGTTGAAGTTGTGAAGTTTTTTACACAGATATTCATCTTATTAGGTATGGTTCCCATTACAAGCATTGGCACCATATGCTTGTAATGGGAACCATACCTAATAAGATGAATATCTGTGTAAAAAACTTAACAAATTGTATACCCAGGCATGGTACCTCACAGATCTCTTGGTTCCTAGTACCAACAACTTTGAGGATGAGAGGATGTATAAAGAGGGTATTCAGAGGCTCGTCCAAATATTACATTTGACACATTCCCACTTTTGCCGTACTTTGTATTCCAATGTGACAAGGTCCGAATTCATTATGGAATAAAATGGGCGATCCTATCGCTAAAAGCGATCTCTTCGAGTCAATTCTAGGATGCACTGGATTTGTCAAGAACTTTTTTTTCATTGCCATTTTTAGGACTTCTTAGCCTACCATTCGACCTAGCATGGTTTTTAAGGTTGTTCATATTGGTATGAACAACCTTAAAAACCATGTTAGGTCGAATGGTAGGCTATAAATTGCATAAATTGTTGGCAATTTATGGATCTAAATTATCTGAAACATAATATACCTATATCATTATTTCAGGTGACATATGAGTGCTTGATGAAAGCCATAGCAATAGTGAAGCCGGGAGAGAAGTACAGAGAGATTGGGAATGTAATTCAGAAACACGCGCAGGCTAACGGACTGAGTGTGGTGCGGTCGTACTGCGGCCATGGGATCCATAGGCTGTTCCATACTGCGCCGAATGTACCACATTATGCAAGTAGGTTCACTTAGACAAACAGAAAAAATTAAGGCTAATGGCTAAGCTAATTTTCATTTTAGTCTGTACACAAGTCTGAGCTTGCTTTTTAGGGTTCCGTACCCAAAGGGTAAAACGGGACCCTATTACTAAGACTCCGCTATCCGTCCATCTGTTTGTCTGTCACCAGGCTGTATGAACCGTGACAGTTAGACAGTTGAAATTTTCACAGATGATGTATTTCTGTTGATGCTATAACAACTAAATAAATATTTAAGTGGGGCTCCCATACGACAGACATGATTTTTGTTGTCGTTTTTATATACGTTTTCATGCCGATAGTGGTACGGAACCCTTAGTGCGCGAGTCCGACTCGCACTTGACCGGTTTTATTCGTTTTCCATATTGTCAGGCCGATTTTGTATGGAGATTTGATGAGCGAGCTGAGCACGAGTCTCTTTCAAAAACGGCCTAACAAAACGAAAAACAAAAGTCAGATTTGAGGTACTGAGGTTATTTTGAACCAAAATTAGGCCATTAAGATATTATCTTTGATGAAATTCTATTGGTTAATTACTCATGTAATGAGTAAGTTTCTGAAGTACTTTTTGATCAATTAAGTAATGTGACTTAATTTTCAAAAGCCCGTGAAAATATTGCTTTTTTTCTTTCCTCTATCTGCAGTATCGTAAAATCTTAATATATATAAATTACTCGTCACGTTGTTTGTCCGCTATGAACTCCTAAACTACATAACCGATTTCAATCAAATTTGCGCACCGTGTGCAGTTTGATATTACTCAAAAGATAGGATAGCCTTCATCTCAATTTATAGCCGCAATATTATTTTATTGCAAATTTGACACCGCCTTTGTAAATATTCATGGTAAATATACCGTTTTTATTTAAAACAATGGTTGATTTCAGAGAATAAAGCTGTAGGAGTGATGAAGCCAGGCCACTGCTTCACCATCGAGCCTATGATCAACGAGGGCGGCTGGCGGGACGAGCAGTGGCCCGATAACTGGACCGCCGTCACCGCTGATGGCTCGAGATCTGCTCAGGTAATTAAAAGACACTGGGGTTTCAGCTTAAAATTGGATCTCTGCCTTCCGTGGATGCGTACGTGGTTACTTACTACAGTAGGGCCTCGTTAATTCGGAGAGGCAAAAACAAGACCCTTTCCGGATTATAGTATGTATGCCATTTTTAATGGTAATAAAATCAATGTTTAACCTCTTTAATCATTTTTTAAATTAAAGTATAAAGACAAAAAAAAACATGTTCAAAATTACAACCATGTAAGAAAAACAGTATGTTAAAATAAAACATTAGTTAATACCTCTTAAAAAAGTCTGTAATACTCTTCTGTTTATAATTTTCGCACTTCATTGCCCGGCTGGATTACAGCGATCACCGAACAAGCGGGAGTCCGGATTAACGAGGCCCTACTGTATTTACAGCAGTGGCATGAGTATCTACACCAGCTCTAGTCTAGATAGTGGTACTTCACATCGCTATTCGATATTCGTTTTTATTTGCTCGTGTATTTGCGTATTCGTCTTCTTTAAAAATAGGAAAGTATAGGCGAAAAGATTTACAGCAACGTATTTGGCAAAATAAGCGTATACGCGAACACGAATACCGATGTGAAGTGTCACCATCAGGATTTACAAATCTATGGACATAAGGCTGATGATTATGAGGCTGATGAGGCTAAGATGATTATCAATGGTAATTTGAACGACTAGATCGCAAAATTACTAGTTTTGCAAAATGATTTATATTATTGGTTGGAATTCTCTCCCCCAAACCATCCACACTTCTTTTCTTGGTATATTTAAGCGAAGCGCATAGTCAAAGAGCACTATATCTCCTACATTTATAAAAAGAGATTTATAAATACATTTATTAAAAGATTTATAAATATAGATTTATTTATTTTATTTCATATAGTATTTTAGCTCTAATCTCACTTCTCTCTATCCTTGAGGGTTTGCTGGAAGATAACTCTTTTTAGGGCTCGCTTTTGTACATATTTTTAGTTAAAGTTTACTAATTCATTTTACTATGTTACAATACAGAATAAAGCCATGACGCAGGTTCTTACCATATGTTTCCTCGTTTTCAGTTCGAACAGACCCTGCTAGTGACGGAGACTGGTTGCGAGATCCTCACAGCGCGCGAAGGAGGCCGGCCGTGGTTCCAGGACCAGCTGGATAAGCTCAACGCCAACCAATCCTAATGCCCTGAGCCCTGAGGTGACCGTAGCTAGTGTAGACCTCAAACTATACCTATGCATCGTTTAAATTAAGCGTCGATTATGAAAAACCGCTTCTCATCAGGCGGGCCGTAGGCTTATTGTCTACATTTTTTTATTTAAAAAAAATCTGATAGAATTTACACATACGAGTTCGATAGCTAGTCTAGAGGTCAAACTATACCTATGCATCTAAATTTGTGCGTGGTTTATGAAAAATTGGTGATACCAGTTTTCTTTCAAATCTGATAGAAAAATTTACACATACAAGTTCGATAGCTAGTGTAGACGTCAAACTATACCTATGCATCAATTAAATTAAGCGTCGTTTATGAAAAATTTGGCGACATCAGTTTTCCAACAGATTACAAGTTCGATAGCTGTAGTGATGTACAGGCAGCAACAAAAGGATTACTCTGCGGCTGGTAAATGACATAGGTTTAGTTTGACAAGTAGACTTTTATCGAGTAGTTACAGCTAATAGTTTTGGTACAGCTTTGAACAACGCTATATTTCTGATTATTAGCGCAGTTTGGTCGGCGGCGTGTTATGCAATTTACGACTTTATGCAGTAGGCACAAAACCTAATTTTTAACATCCTATTGACTAGATACGCCGACCGTATTGTTACGTTGGGTTAGGTTTCGGTAAAGACTGCAAAATTCTTGGCTTGGATTTCACTGAAATCTCTAGACCAAATTATATCCATATACTCTTATTGTGTTTGTCAGAATTTAATAGCAATCTACTCTTATAAAAACAGCTGTGCTGTTTTTTTGTATATTTTTTTCGCTCTTGTATTTTAAAAATACATCATCAGATTATCAAATCAAAACGCTTTATCTCAAAGAATGACTTTGCTTTGCAAGGTTAATGGCCGGTTTCTGAAAGCTCGATCAAAACTAATCGGATGTCAAGTCACTCGCCATTTCAGCTATTACATCGATATACAAGGTGTTCCAATACTTGCATTTAAAAACTTCATGAGGCTAAAGTACCCATCAATATGAATAACTTTTTCTAAGGAACCAACACTGTGAACGCGAAAAAAAAACAGCTGTTTCATACATTTTAGCCAGGTCGTTCAGTTTTTAAAC
Organism: Chloroclysta siterata; assembly: GCA_932294275.1. Classification (NCBI taxonomy): domain Eukaryota; kingdom Metazoa; phylum Arthropoda; class Insecta; order Lepidoptera; family Geometridae; genus Chloroclysta; species Chloroclysta siterata. Next base: position 11,286,224 of record OW028595.1, read on the forward strand.
ATAAGTATTGGAACACCTTGTATAGAGATAGCAAGTGACTTGACATCCGATTAGTTTTGATCGGGCTTTCAGAAACGGCCGTAAGATGCGTGTCCTGTATTTTTTTCAGGAGTCTTTTCGCATCTTGTTGCTTGGTCAACTACTTTAGGCTCACCATGTCTCAAGTTTAATTAGGATAATTATCAAATTGAATGCATAATGAAGTCACCTCAGTAATATTTTAGGTCTATGTTTGTAGGGTTACTGTATAAAATATATTAATTATTATAAAAATTATATACTTGCTGAAATTGTTTGAGATGTATTCTCTTGTGAGTGTAGATTGTAATATTGTCCATTTATACGGGAAGTATGTATTAGGCTTAGAGCCCCTAGACTAATTTTTGATCAACCCATAGGTTAAACGGTAGCTTAACTTTGATACGTCATTGTCAGAATGCACTTACCTAAAGGTTTCTAAACTTTAGCAATTTCTAGCTGCCATTCTAAAATAGTATCTCAACTGCGGGGCTATTATTATACAACGTGTAACATAATACCCCTATAACCCCGGAAGCAAGGTATTCTACAGGTCATGGCGAACAACTTTTGATATAAGACATTTGAAATTTCGTAGTTTTTCATTCTAGAAATGCCTCTTAAACTTTCCTCCAAAATAAAACTAACACAACATGACGCTACCCTATTTTCAGCTGTTTTTTGACGTTGAATTGTGAAATGTAGTAAAGGCAAATAGCGTATGTACCTAAGTCACGTACACATTATTAGGGTTGGTTAAAATTTCTGAGACAATATTAATTTTACTTTTATACGGGAATTTCAAAAACAAAGTATTTAAACTTTGCACATGTCAAAGTATTCCAGTGATTGGTCTAATCACTTGGTCTTTGGCCTTATAGGGGTATTATGTTGCACGTTGTATAAGAAAAAGCAGTAATATGAGTCGTTGCTTGTTGATTTTCGATAGATTGGAAAATTGATGTACAAAAATAAGCATTTGATAAAACATCTATTTGCACATACTGTGATAGCTATACCGGTTATTCAATTAGCCACGATTTCTCTTACAACTACTGCTATTGATTTTTCTTAGGTAATAGTCCCGCGAGATAGCTAAACAATTGCAGGTAGAAATTGCCACAAAAATCACCCATTTACGAGCGCGGTAAACGATTTGAAATCGGCCTTAAACTCGTCATCAAAATGTATCTCTGGGTCTACGCTGAGCTTTCCCAGACTATACTAGCTAGCGACTAAAGTAAAAAAAGTATGAAAACTTGTCATTATACATTTTTTGTCAATATTTCATCTTTGTAATTATAATCTGGGAAAACTCATGGTACTCGGCGATACTCAGAAACTCTTTAAATTAAATATGCTCATGCCAAAATGTTTGTATGGGAAACATACAAACGAATGCCTTTAACGAAAGCTGTTGTAACAGTATAATGTATTTATAAACCTGTATTAAAGCAATAACAAGGAATTGTAAAGAGTTTTTTGTAAATTGTTATTAGAATGTTTTGAGAAAGAATAAATGAGTTGTAAACACAGTTAAATGTTTATATTTTTAAGAATTTGGCGAAAAATAAATAAGAATACCTACTAAATGCACTTACACAATCTTATGATATCTAAATTACGTTTAAAATTAATTTTATTAGCTATTTACACAGTTAATAGATTTTTTAAATACTATTAAAATTGAATAAATAATTTTATTACTTTCTAATTCTTATTGTAATTCTCCAAAAAGCGGAAAAGATCTGATAACATTGTTTTTTAAACTGAAAATTTTAATAATCAATGCCAATAATGATTCAATTACATGCTTAAATTATTGAAATTTTCGTTTGAAGGAAATGCAATGCTTTTAGAAAAAAATATACAAGTATTTCATACGTCATTGCGTAATAATGCCTGGAAAACTAGTATGTTACACCTAAAACAGTCTCATTTTACATTACCACCGATATTTTACTTGAACATTACTTGTGTCATCCAAATACATAACAAAGGCAGCAACTTTGTCAGAAAGACTCCAGTAGATAAAGTTCCACTACTCTTCATATTCCTCAAATAGTGGTATGTAGTCATCGCTTCTCGACCTCAATTTCAGTCCGAATTGGGTGACTTGGTTGCCGTCGAATCCTTGAGTTTTGTCTGTGGCTGCAGGCGCTGCGGACCTCAACGTAGCGGCCTTCCAGTTATTGTCAATAGAATATCTCTGTGTTACTGCATGCCTTACGAGCTTTGGTGAATTTTTTGTAGCATCTTTCTGGAATGGGGAATGGTTTTAGTGCGCCGCCGTCTGAGATCGACGCGAAATTTATACTCTTCGTAGAGAGGGAGATTGTTCGGAACTTTTAGACCAAAATAAAATTTACCACTCTTGTAGAAGAGATGCTACACCAAGCAGGAATCAAAACGACCCATCCGCCGCGAACTACGAGCCGCAGCTTCATATTGTTTTAAGATATATTTATACCTGTGTCATACTAGTGATCGCGTTTCGCGTAAATTCGGTAGCTAAGTTTGGCCTAAATAGTTTATTTTTATTTATGTCTGAAAAGGTATTCTGATTTTTAAGGATCTTATTTTTAGAACGTTTACATACAGCCTATTAACTAACACTATGAAGATTTGCAATTACGTCAGTATTTGAGACTGAACCAATAGCTCGATTGAACGGATCGAAAGATCCGGATCATTTTCTACACGGGTCAGTATCGATCTCTAGAATTGAGCGAACGAACGACACATACCTATCTTGTATTAGTTAAAGACAGTACATTTTCTGAAGGTATTCAAGCTGTAGCAAACCGTATGTATTCGGTACTGAGTAACGGGTTCGCCACCTAGTAACGAGTAACGAATCGTTACTCACGAATCCATCTCGTTACTCGCATGTTTCGTATCATGGGTACCTAATACCGATACTGTTTCGGTTGAACCGAATCGGTTCACGCAAGTACCATTGATGCGTGTATTAAAACGTTTGCTCATCGTATGTATTTCTTGAATTTAAAAAGTAGGTACGTTACAAAGAAAGATGTTTGTTTATTTTGGAAATTCGTCGTCCTTGGTCTAAGTAGGTATGTTTTCTACAAATTACGAAAGTTGGGACGCCGCCGCGCCGCAACGTCATACTGTACGGCGTACACGTACGCAATACGACTCGATTCGTTGCTCTAACATGCATGATGAATGAGGTACCAGTAACGATTCGATTCGATTCGATAGTAACGAGTATTTCTTGTTAAAGTAACGAATTAGCGATGTTACGACTCGGGTTACCAACCCGGTTCAACCCGGGTTGAGCTTCAAACCGTTCAAGTCGGGTTGAACCTATGCCAAACCGATCTGGACGGGTTGAGTAAGCGAGCGGTTTGTTGATCGCTGTCCCTCTTCAACTCACGCACGGTGCGGCGCGGAACCGCGAGTCGGTACTTCGGGTCGGACCGAACCGAAATATGAAAATGAGATTGACTTGACAAAGTCGATTCAATTTGTTCTTGGGTTTTACAAATTTAACTCATTCGTAGAAACGAATGAGTTAAATTTGTATTCATACCGGATTATGAATACAAATTTAACTCATTCGAATGCTAGAATTTTATGTTATGGAAACCGTTCCATAACATAAAATTCTAGCATGAGCAATACAAATTGGTTCGTCGTATTGACTTTGTCATTTCGGTTTGTAACCCGGTTTCAAACCGGTTTACGTAGATTTTTGCGGTTCGATTTACGGGTCGGTTTGCTTATTTTTCAGCCCGGTTTGCGTCGGTTTGAAAAATTTCGAGATCGTTACATCGCTATAACGAATACATACGGGTACGCTTTATCTCGTTACTTTTACACCTCTAGAAGGTATTATCCGAATAATCAGGCTTTAACAGCCGTACAAAAATTGCCGTAGCGGACGGTATTTCACGTCCACATGGCGGGGTATTGGTAAAGTTTTCAACTAGCAATAATCGCACCTCGGATTAACCTCATTGGTTACGATATTGCCTCTGCGCAAAGTTAATGTTGAGATAAATTTCGATCTCACGCCTTTCATTTCCCAAAACGCAACGATAGCGCGTGCTAATTTTTCCTGTGGCGACATCTAGTCTTGTTTTTGGAACTAATGTACTTAAACGAATGCGAGACTAAATGCAAACTGCGAGGTTTATGAGTTTGGTCCTTGTTATTGACCCAGAAACTGTCACTCCCCCATCATTTTTTATTGTTATTTAAAGTCGGGACTATATTACGAGTTATTGAGTATTGAGTACTACGGCATACCTACTACCTTATCTTACCTGCGCTGGTCCGTTGACGTAGCTCGCATAAATCCTCAAAACAGGCTCTCCCGTTTCCTCGTCAAATGTCAGCTTACTCTTCGGAGGGATCTTGGCTTTTACCACAGTCACTTTAGGGGAAGAGCTGGTCGCTGGACTCGGAGCCTCTTTCTTTTCAGTCACAGCGAACAGCCTCAGTGGCGGCCTTTTGTGCAAATTGGCCTTTTCTTTATTGAAGTCTTGGTCTTCACTGATGCTAGCTTCGACGATTTGTCCTGCGTAAATAGTTCCTTCCTTCGTAGCTTTCGGTTCTTTATCTTCCGTTCTGAGAATGGTGTAACCTACTTTGACCGAATCTGTTGACTTTGCAAATGGAACGCCGAGCAGCGGTTTGACTGTTTTATTAGTATTTTCATTTTCGTTGTTTTGAGTGAAGTATGGTTTTAAATCTGGACTTATTGTAGTGGTATTCATCTGCGCTGTGGTAGTTTCGTTTGGTTTTTCTACTTGTTCTGGAGCAGACGCAGCTCTGACATCATTGATGGCCGAGTAAAAGCCATTAGCTATCATATTGCCTACGCTTTGTCCGATCTGTGCGTAATATATCGGAGTTGTGTTATGCTTCTCTGTAATTTCCTTCTCCGTACTCTCGATGACGTATTTTATCGTTGTCGTTACTGGTCGAGATTCTGCTGCGATCAGTTCTAAAGTTATATTGTGTGGTTGTACGCTTTGAACTGTTGTAGTAGGCTCTTCTTTTTCAGTGACTTTGCTGTCATGGTTTTCCGGTATGAGGGCAATAACTGAGCCTTCAGATGTTTCTCTCTGGACGACGTTCTTAGATTCGCTTGGAACATGCTCTTGTTTCAACTCCTCGTTTTCTAGAAGCAGTAATTGTTGAGCTTGATGTTGTGGACTGTTTTGCTGTTGGTTTTGGTTAGAAACATCAGCCGTGTATGGTATGAACTCAACAGAGGGGAATCGCTGTAATAGTTGCGTCTGAAGCTTTTGTAAAAACATTGGGTCTGACTGGTACAACGCGTTAGGAGCAATCATGATCCCATCAGCTCCTGAACTAAGGAGTTCTTGTTGTGTTGGTACATTGAAAGTTGGTTGATTGTTTATTCCGTTAAAACCTTGTGGTGTGTGTATACCGCTGAAACCTTGAGGGCTTAGTATGCCGTTGAATCCTTGTTGACTCTGTATAGAGTTGAACCCTTGTGGACTCTGGATGCCGTTGAATGTGTGTTGACTTTGTAATCCGTTGAACCCTTGTTGGTTTTGTAATCCATTGAATACTTGTGGACTCTGTAGCCCGCTGTATCCCTGAAAAGAAAACAATAGGTAATTCAAGATATTTAATTTAAGATAATAAAAAATTTGCTGCTGGTATTGGCCGTACTTGGATAGTATAGTGCTGCGTTTGTGGGATCAGTTGATTTTGTGGTATTCCTATTGACGAAAGCCCGTATTCCGACGCCATTTGCTGAAACGTAGCTCCTTGTTTTAGCAGTGATTGTAGATCTGGGTTCGACTGTAAAGACTGAAATCACCAAAAAGTGAGTGTTTAGATAATTTTCAAATTAAATAACAAAACATATGTTCGTTAGGGCTTACTTGTTTTGAAAATCCTACAGGTGTTTCGATTTTAGCCACTTGGAATACATTCTCTGGATATTTCTCTGTTACTTCGTACGTTGGTTTAAAGTTAGACTGAAACAATAAAATAAAACCTGTATTTTTCAAATCCTCTCAGAATAGAAGAATAAAATACTTTAGAACATAAAAATTACAAATTCTTTGAAACAGAGTCATTTCATATTTGTGGGACTTACAAATTCAGTCGCGGGACCGTGTTGTTGGTTCTCCGAAGCCTCGATGACGACGATTGGCTTCTCTGAGAGGCTGAGGTTGGGTGCTGGAATCGTGTGGATGGCACCTGTCGGTCACACAGCCCTAAGCTTTCTTGCGATCGTCCACAACTAACTTGTTTGTCACAAGTTACTACAGAGAATTGTATTTTGTCAGTTGTGCTAATTGTATTGTAGTGCCATTCAAAGATATTAACTCCCCAAGACAAACATTTGTGTGATGATCATTAGATGTTTGTTTACTGTCTGGGTATAAGTATAAAGTATTAGTAAGTATCTTATGTATGTATTTATTAAGTATTCTATCAGTTATCTGGTTAGAAAGTCCAAAGGTATTTATTCTGTTGAATCAAGGATCACTTTGAAACGTCTTAAAGCTAGATGAATCTAGGTGCCAGTTCCACGCGTCCAAGCCTAGAAGAACAGGCAACAAACTTACGACTTGGTTCCTACCGTTCTTTTGTATGATCCTTGCCTTGTTACAATAAAACATAATAATGAAGTCACGAACACCGCAGAATTGTCCTACTTTCCGACTTCCGAATTTCCACTAGCCTTCATAGGACATGGGAAATTCTGATGCTGTATTCCAACATAAAGAGTTTTTTTAAATATCTGTATTTTACTGTACTCTACTTTATTTTTCTCCTTTTCTGTTCTTTTTGTATTGTTTTCTCTATTGTTATTTCTGTGTTCTCAGTGTGTTGTGTGTCAAATAAATGTTTCTTTCTTTCTTTATTTCTATCTGAAATCACGCAATATGGCAAAATACAATTCAATTAAGTTTTTTGTGCCACTACAAACAATGCTGTGGACGATCTTGTTCAGGTACAGTGCATTAGTGCACGAAATGAAATTAGAATTTAAGCCAAAGAAACCAAAGTTGTCACCATAGCTTCATACGTAAAAACTAAAGAAACCATAGCCTTCAGAGACTGACACCCGTCAAAAAATTTCTCGCTCTCATTTTTCAGCATTTAGTAGAGGATAAAATGTCAATGAAAGTAGTAATGAAAAAATCGCAAACAACCGAATTTCGGAGAATAGCATTTTGATTCAAACAAGTTTCCCTACCTAAAAGTTGGATAAAGTCCCTACGAAAACTAGCTTCGCATATGTTTTGGTAGGAAAACTTTGAAATTGTTGCTGAACCTATGTAATGAATTTTTTTGGATTGGATTGGCCCCATGTATTTTTCCTATCGAAAAATTAATGTGCGCAATGCCAGTGCTCATAAACGGTGAAGGAAAACATCGTGAGGAAAAAAGTTAGTATTCTTACAGCGGCGATGGGCTTGCAACCTGTCAGGTATGGAATACCAACAACTGCAAAATGTGGGTATGTGCCAAATGTATTGCTTGGATGTACCTCTGATTACCCCCCTTTGACGTCCTCAAGAATCTGAAGTTACTTGGTACTAAGAGATTTGAGGGGATATCTACCGTGCCTGGGGATCAAAGTCGTGAAGCTGTTACAGTTTCAGTTTTCAGTTTTGTAACTTCAAAAATGTTGAAATGTGCGAAGGAGTACATTAGCGGTTGTCTGCATGGCAGCACATTTGAAGTGCTGCCAAATAAGGTGCTAAGAAAAATGAACGTCAGATGTGTAAAGATGTGCCTGTGCGCTCGTAACCAAACTGTACCACCATCGTTGTGCACCAGCGGGGGAGCGGACGCGGCCCGCACGAACTCGTACTCCGGAGTCACTGGAGACAGGCCTGGCATGCGGGTGGTCTTCCACGGGCCACTCGTGAACACGTTGCGAGTGCTGGGGGAAAAGTGCTTCACCGCGTATCTGGGGACGAATGATCCGAATTAACATTTATTCAGTGACGGATTTACCAGTAGGCTGAGTAGGCTGGAGCCTAGAGCGGCAGATTTTAGGGGGCGGCAAATTAGGCTTTTTTTCTGATATGTATATCTACATCTTGTTTTGGTTATATTTCTAAGCTAAGAAAAGCTCAACAATGCACCTTCCTTCTACTTACATGATTGAGCTTTTTGAAAACGAACTAACACATCCCTAGTTCACAACACAATCATAGATACTAATAACGGGTAAACTAGGGTTTCGAATTGTAGAGGTTAGTAGTGGCGGCATGAATAGCCTACTGGCGGCAAATATGTAAATCCGACACTGCATTTATTCAACACTATAATGATCCTTCCGCGTTTTTGCCTATATGGCAATCTAATCCAACGTCATCATCATTTTCTTGCCCTTATCTCACTTCATGTGGGGACGGCTCAACAAGCTTTGAATATGAATTACTTTTTCTAAGGAACCAACTCTGTGAACGTGAAAAAAAAACAGCTGTATCATGCAAATGATCAATACCTACTGGCTAAAATGTATGAAACAGCTGTTTTTTTTCGCGTTTACAGTGTTGGCTCCTTAGAAAAAGTTAGTCCAGTATAGTCACCTGTGTGAAGGATTCCTATACATCACATAAGAGGGCGCGCGGTAAGAAGCGGACGGCACTATCCGCTGATGTGTCCAGGGTCTCATGTTGACGCCGGGCCTGAAGACTGAAGGGGCTCGCACTCGGTTCACGTTCGTCATTCGACTGATGTACGCAGCTTGGGTGACGGTGAACAGTGTCAGGATTAGAGGGTACTGGAAAAGAATAGGCTTTTTATCATCAGACTTATAGACAGACCTTTAATAGTAACTTTAATGGGCCCTGGAACAGAAAAGACTTTCATAATTAGACTTAGATAGACATTTATCAGTTACCTATTTACCTAACTACCACACAGAGACATTTAACGGTTTATTAATCCGTAAGTTAGTATAGATTTCCCTAGCAAACTATAAAGTAAGGAGTTAATTTAATTAACTGATTAGAGGCTCGTCCGGGGAAGTACTACCACCACGCTTTTTTCTGCCGCCAAGCAGCGTTGCTGTATGCTTGCCATATGCTTGTTCCATCAGCTAGTTGTATAAAAAGAGGCTCACATTCGTAAAACAACTTCTAGCTCGCATTTCAACATTTTTAAAGATTCATTTAATGTAATAAAAACTAAAACCAACAAGTTACATAAGTACGAAAACGATTTTTTTCGGATTAAAATTATATTGTTTGCTGAACCTCTGATAATCTCCAAAACTTTTACTTGCAATGTTTCATAACAAAATTCAGAGATTTAATATAAAAAAATGACGTGAGAAGTTTTTTGACGGCCTCTTAAATCCAGAGGAGGATGTTTTAGCTCCATTTTACTACAAATCGTCGTATTTTCGGAAGAGTAGTGTAAGTCATAGTCAAAAGGTATTTATTCAATAAAATTACAAGAATCACTTTGAAACGTTAAACGCTAGGTGACTCTAGGTGGCATTTCCACGCGTAGCGACCCTATTCGCCTAAATTTGCTTATTTTTCACTAACAAGACGAATACGCAAACACGAAAAGCCATGTAAAGTGTAGTGTACCTACTCGAATTTGAATCTACAGCCGATGAAGTGTGAAGCTACAAGTCTAAGGTGGGAGAGGTCCGTATATCAATTGTTCCCATTATTTATTAATAGTGTCGGAAGTGCACCAGTCTTGTCAACATTCCGTATAAGTAAGCCGTGGCTGGGGAAAGACGCATCGCTTCCACTACATACCGGTCCGCCTTCTCTTAGAAAATGATTCTCGGTAGCGTTTGTTGATCAGTTCAGACTTTTGTCAACTGGTTCTCGTTTTTCCGGATTTGCACCCCTGAAAGGGGAGCTTATCGCATTCAGCACCATTCGCGTTTACATACATCATCATCATCTCAGCCCGGTATCACCCACTGCTGGGCATAGGCCTCCTTCATTTTCTGCCAGCCTCCTCTGTCCTGTGCGTCTCTCGTCCAGGTGTTTCCTGCGACCTTTACTATGTCGTCGACCCATCGCGCTTTAGGTCGGCCCAGATTTCGTCGGCCCGATTTCGGCCACCATTCAGTCAAGGCTTTACTCCACCGGCCATCAACGCGTCTGGCGTTTACATACATAATCCACAAAATGGAAAAACAAGTTGTCAAAAGTCGGAATAGACAATACCTACGGCCGGTTTCTGAAAGCCCGATCAAAACGAATCCCATGTTAAGTCACTTGCTATCTCTATCTAATTCGTTGTAATAAATGAAATTGCGAGTGACTTGACATCCGATTAGTTTTGATCGTGCTCTCAGAAACCGACCTGTTAATGTAGATGATACGTTTAACGCGATTATTGTTTTTTATCATAACAATAAAAGAAATATTTTGTAAAGTTGTCTGAATGAAATACTGTAATACAATTAGTTGACGCCTGCGACTTTGCCCGCGTATAAGAAGTGATTACTAACATTAATATTTAACGCGTTTTTCTTTTAATTACCTACCTCGTTCCCGATAATCCTAAATCCAGGTAGCGAACTATAATTTGTTCTAAGTTTAATTCTGACGTAACTACTGAATAGGTTGTGATTGAGGCACAAATACCAAAACATCGTATTCGGACTTTTATTTGACGGCTCGCAGCCTCTTAAGCCATCCTACACACTAGTGTAAACTATCTATAGAGCCAACCATCGTATCGCAACCATCGCATTGGATAAACACAGAAATCGATAACGATCAAATTGCTAACTTTAGGGCGGACAAGGCAAGATTAGTTGCTACCTACAGCTTACTTTCTCCACTCCTGTTTCCTATTAAATCGGCGTAGGCTGTTTCCTCAATTATAAGACACCTTCGTAACACATTTTCCTGAACCACAGTTATCCAAATTAGATGATAACTTAGAAAAAACCGGCCAAGTGCGAGTCGGACTCGCGCACAAAGGGCGTCCCCCTTAAATATTTGATTTATTTTAATATAATTATCCAAATTAGATGATAACTTAGGAAAAAAACTGTTAACTGGAAATTTGTTGTTATAGCGGCAACAGAAATAGGTACATCATCAGTGAAAACTTCAACTATCACGGTTCATGAGATACAGCCTGGTGACATACGGACAGACAGACAGACAGACGGGCGGACAGCGGTGTCTTAGTAATAGGGTCCCGTTGTACCTTTTGGGTACGGAACCCTAAAAAAACAGGCACATCTTCACAATTTCATTCCCACGCCGTTTGATACGAAGCCACATAAGGAATAAGATTATGAGTTATTTAATGTAAAATTGTGTTAATAGATCTTACAGAGGTAATTTTGTTCCGAAACGATGTAGTGAATTAACAAAAGGTAATCTAAAATTAGTCCAAGGAGGTACCTATCTACTTGACTGTATAGCTTTTATACTTTAATCAATTACCTAATTAAAAATTCTGTATTTTTTAAAACTATTATATGAATTAATAAACAAATATTGGTGGCACACAAACTCATTGGTCCCAAACCAATTATTGCTTAAACCTACATGAAAACCAGTTAACATAATAGAATACAATCCAATTTAAAAATATATAATTATCATTAAATATTATAAACGTGAAAGTTTGTAAGTATGGATGGATGGATGGATGGATAGATGGATGTTTGTTACTCTTTCACGTAAAAACTACTGAATGGATTTTTATGAAACTTTACAATAATATAGCTTATACATCAGAATAACACATAGGTAGGCTACAATTTATAAAGATATTGTGTGAATTATCCTAAATATAACGATAAGTGTCAAGTAAGTAGGAAAAAATCTACCATCTGCGCAGACGAAGTCGCGAGCACCAGCTAGTCATTAATAAAAAAAACCTAGGGAAAACTTTGCTTTGATATGAAACAGTCGGCTTCAAGTTATATTTTCACTAAATAAGTTTCACTATAATGTTCCATGTGTCGTCATATTCTAATGACGTTGGTCATGCAAGTCTTATTTTGTTATGAAAGTTAGATGAGCGATTTTCTTGGCGATTGAAAGCTTTACAAGTAAGTAATGATTGCAATTTGTAAGAAAATATAAGATTTTTATTAGTCATTATTATTTATTGCTTGATTTTACTATCCCCAGCTTTTTAAGGAAATGAAAAAAAACACGGGCCTAGGCCCAGTGTACCACCTCAGAAGTGAGTCGGGCTTCAGTAGGGAGTTCCATTTGTAACATTATTAGTATTTGCTACCTTTTTTTTATAATATCCTGAAAGATTTTATCGGAGTGGGATTTGGAACCCACGACCTTCGCTTATACGGGGCTGCGGTAACTACCTGCGCAATCGGACTCTAATCACACCCGGCGAATAACTCATATGGAAATGGTTTTTTTTCGTCAGAGAATACGTCGCTAAAAAGATTTTCGTATCTGCAATGGGGCCCGTATGTGTAAAATTTCGCTGACGAAAAAAATCACTTCCCTTGAAACACCAAAGGCTTCGTGGTTCAAGTGCAAAAAATGCGATTGCCGATTTACATATCGATTTTTTTGAATCGATCATTACGGCACTAATGCGACCGTGGCTCTACAGGTCTTACATTATCAAGAGTCCTGCTCGATGCTGCGTTGCGTTCACAACATGCCAAGATTCTGTACATCACCGACTGATAGGTATCTATACCTAAATCCTAAGATTACATACTATTACATAATCAATGAAATTACGCCTGTTTCATAGGGGTAGGTAGAGACCACGATGTTCTACTTGCTGCGATCCAGACATAACTCGACATAACTCGCTATATTCAATCTTCGTAAATTCTCATAATATACTTTTCTTTAAAACGATTGCATTCGATTGCCTGCGGAACAAATCGATTCCAGCGATAATATTCTAATTATACAACGTGTTAAACTACTAGTACCGAAAATATCAGGGGGCTAAAGTACCCATCAATATGAATAACTTTTTCTAAGGAACCAACATTGTAAACAATAAAAAAAACAGCTGTTTAATATATTTTAGCCAGTAGGTATTGAACTTTTGCATGAAACAGCTGTTTTTTTTCGCGTTCACAGTTTTGTATCCTTAAAAAAAGTTATTCATATTGATGGGGTTAGTTTTTTTTTTACCACTGACTTGTTTGTTCGAGGCGAGTCATTGTCGAGATTAGTAATAAAGAAACGCTGAAACATCAGATATGGCATAATAAACAGGTTTTTGACCGTGAAAAAATCCGGTAAAATCATGCTCATGTAAAATGGCAATTTATTATCTAAAATGCGTAAATATTTGTTGCGTGTGTGACATGCGATTCTAGATCACGCATAGCGCTCGCTAATTGCATAATATTTTATGAATCGTATTACGAGTCTTTTGAATATGCCTCATAGTATTTGGGCAAATTGTTTTAGTTTTTAGGCGTATACTATGATCTCAACGAAGTTGCAAACATTTTTGATCTGTTTGGATGATGATGGATAATAATAATGATGGAGAGGGGTGACGCTGAGTTTTCTTATTAAAATGTTTGCATATAAGTTTGAAAACTAGTAAAACAAAGTCGCATTTTTCATAAATAAGTTCTAGCTTTCAAAATGTTGAAATGTGCGTGCGAGAAGTAGGTAAATTAGCAGTAGGTAGTCTTCTATTTTCAGAACTTTGATAGATGTCAGCCCCTTAAGACGATTCAAAGTGATCCTGATTCTGATGATTATTCTTCCGACGGTGTGACACCATATTAAACGGGTTTACATACAAGTTTAACGGCCGGTTTCTGAAAGCCCGATCAAAACTAATCGCATGTCAAGTCTCTTGCTATCTCTATCTAATTCGATGTAATAGCTGAAATGGCGAGTGACTTGACATCCGATTAGTTTTGATCGAGCTTTCAGAAACCGGCTGTTAGTTTATTTATTTATTTCAGTAGCGCAAATTACATTTTATTTATCAAGGTTGTGCCAACTATTTTTTACTTAAACTTACCTTTAGTGTGTCTTAGTTGTGTCAGAAGACCCCGCTCTTCTATAACCATATTTTGGTAACAATGTTACAAGTATGTGACCGTAATATGCCCTCTGTACATTTATCTTATATACGGTAACAAGTAACACAGTTTATTTACGGTAGTTACAAGTATAACATAGAATCATAGTAAATTATTTTCTTTAACGGATCTGCAGCAATAATAATTAGAGTGAGGAGAACCGTTACTGTTCTGCTTAATTTACCACGCGGCGATGTAAACCAAAGCGTTTTATAAAAAAATACGCTTGATGCTACCGACACGTCATAATAGCTACTGATATGAATATGCTTGTTTTATAGCATAATCCGTCTGTCCGTCTGTCACCAGGCTGTATCTCATGAACCGTGATAGTTAGGCAGTTGAAATTTCATCACAGATGATGTATTTCTGTTGCGACTATAACAACAAATAGTACTAAAAAACAAAATAAAATAAATATTCAACAAACGTGTTTTTTTGCCATTTTTATAGATACAGAACCCTTCGTGCGCGAGTCCCTCTCGCACTTGGCCAGTTTTATTTATACTCCTTGCTCACGCACTCGGCCCACCTAATGTTAAGTGGTAGCAATCACCGCTAAAACACTTAATTTGAAAGTCACGTACAACAGAAACGTGCCCTACGATGCAACTTGAGGTGAGGTGAGGAGGATGCCGAGGAAATAATAAATGCGAAAGGCTAAAGAATTCTCAGTGGATATCGAACCCACGGCCAACAGAGCTGTGAGGGATGTATTATCTGTCTTCGTGCCATTGGCGTGATGGACTTTCTACTAGACTAGAACAGTTTTTCCTGCGAGGTATTCAAAGATCTGATGACACCGACACCAGACGCGAAGCTGACATTAGCGATGTGAAATCTAGACGGACCGGTCTAACTCTCCATACGAGGTACCAGCTTTATTCTAAGACTCCAGCTTTGTAGGGAAGCCCTTGGAACAAGAGCGATGGTAGAGCAAAACCAAGCGTGACGTCACAAATAGTGCTGTCAAACAACTTTTCGCTCGCTCACACATTTTCCAATCCAGTTTTTTTTCCTACCAAAAAAATTGTTTGAACTAGTTTTCGTACTTAAGCAAACTTACAAAGCGTACTTAAAAGTTTGCATAAGTGATTACAATTTTTCATAATTAAGTCCAGTGTTTTTTTATCTCTCAAAATGTTTTTTGACGGTTGTCAGCCCCTTATCTTGTAGTCATAAATACTATTTCAAAATACATTTATGCTGTACTTACATACTGGATATTTTATAGTCTTACAAACGATGTCGCGGGTATTCAAAATATACAGCGCATCCTAAAGGCATTTTTGGTTATTCGAAAGACAAACATTTTCAATAGATGTTCTTGAAGAACTTATGCGTGTAACAACTTACGATTACCTCACGCGAGCATTACAAATGAATGCTCTCACAAAGGTCATCAACCCGGAGCGGCCTTGACCACGCCCATTTAACACAGATTACGTCAAAGTTACTACATGTAACAGCATGCTATGTTAATAAAATTTCTCCTGTTTTACGCGTCCATTAGTCTTTTAATTGACTTGAATACTGGATTGAAGGCGTTTGTGGGGTAATGTAGAGCAGGTTTTTTGCAGTCAGAGAGAGTGCTATCAAAGTTTCATTTTGATAAATATGATTTGTGTAGATATCGAGAAAGTGAAGTTAATCTAAGGATAGTAAAACTTGAGATTCTACGGTGTATGAAAAATCTACCGTCAACATAAAAAACTATTTAAAATGGGTAGGTAATGGTTTTTCAGGGACATCATAGATCAAAGACCGCGTGAGAAAAAAATTGAAAAATACCCATATGTGGATTAAGCTAAAATAACCATTGTGGAGAATAGCTTAAGCGTGTTTTGCAGATTTCAGGCAATTTCTAATAATATTTTTCTGCAGCACTTAGCACCAGCGATTTTCTTTGCCTATCGCGTCTCAATACAAATCCCGCTGGTGGAATATGGAATACCAGAGAACCAAAAAAAGATAAACTAAAAAAAAAACTCAGTAAACTAAAATACAGTAAAAAAATCCGTTAGTTTCATACCGGAATTCGGACGGAAGATCTAGACACCGTTATAAATAAATAAATAAAATGAATATTATAAACCAATGTTTCGACATTTTCCGCCCATTTTTGTATTTATTAACATAATAAATACACAAAAACATTAAAAATTAACAAAATACACACGAAACTGTTGAGCTATCTGCAGACCGTTGCAAAGGATCAATTCATAGATTTTTTTTATACAATTTCTAACCAGATTATTATAAATCAATCTCAAAACTATACCTTCATCATCTTGAAATCAGTTTCCAATCGCACCAAATAAAATCACTTAGTTTTATCACACACAGTCACATCATCAGTACATAACTACATAAATTAAATATAACTTATCAATTTGAAGATCGATTATAGTTTTTTTTTTAGTAACAACACTATCGTAAAGAAAATAGCGAGTCATACAGCCACTGGTCAAGGCAGTGTGGAGCACGATATAGGTCATCTGCGCACTTTTATAGTAGCCCCCACTTCACGCGATGGCCACTGCGGAAAAGCTTAGGAAAATGGACGATTAATTATCAGGTAGGAGTAGAAGTGGTATGAAGTGTTATTGTCGGCTTCCGTGGCTCAGTAGTTTCGATGCGGTAGGTCGCGATTTAGAAGCTTAGGTACTGGAGTAAGACTTATTTCATTTTGGGTCAAACATACTATAAAAAAATACTATTTAAAAATCTTATAGTATTTTTTCCCCTATAGACAGTAGATTTGGATTTTAAATAAATAAATATCGATAGACATTCCACACAGCCCCAAATGGTACCATGGGAACTAAATAGCTGATTACTATTTTTTTTTGTAATGTCATATTTATAATATTTTATAATCAACGGCAACAGCAGCATGTTTATTACACAAATGTTTGTTCTCAGTGGGATTGGAACCCACAGCCTACAGCGCAGAAGGCAGAGCTACTGTGCTGTGAGAGTCAATGCAGCATCTGTGAGTGCACTCCATGGGATGTTGAAGGTAGATAAAAATACATATATATTATTTAAATTTGTTTTTTTATACAACTTGAACAAGCTAAGCTGGTGTTCTTCGAAAAGACCTTATACTATCTAGACTGCCACTACCACCATGCCTTTTCTGCCGCCAAGCAGCGTTGCCGTGTTGCGGTTTGAAGGGTGTGGTTGCCGGTAAAACTACAGGCACATGAGGCTTAACATCTGCATGCCTCAAGTTGATGGACGCTTGCGTCCCTACGTACACTACGTTGCAATGCCTTGGCATTGCAACGTAGTGTACGTCCGCATCGTGCGTGACTTAACAGGCAATGGTTTATAGGGTATAGTTACCACTTACCATCAGGTGGGCCTTCTACTTGTTCCATTAGCAAGTATAAAAAAATAACTGCAAGATATTTAAATTTATGGTAGGTACATGGTAGACAGAACTCGCATCCGACAGTGTAGAGCCATGTCGGTCGCTGGGTGAAATAATGTGGTACGTCTGCAATAGGCAAATATTTTTTTATTTTCAAGTTACAACTATCTTTACAGGACTATCCTAATGCAATAGAGTAATTATTCTAATTCTAAATCTTAAAGTAAATCTTATTCCTATTCTTAACTATCTAACTAAACCATAACATTACAAAGTGGCCTTCGCTATTTCGTACAGAGAAGCATGCAGTATATCAACAGTCTCCGTA
Source organism: Chloroclysta siterata (assembly GCA_932294275.1). Lineage (NCBI taxonomy): Eukaryota > Metazoa > Arthropoda > Insecta > Lepidoptera > Geometridae > Chloroclysta > Chloroclysta siterata. Next base: position 11,303,963 of record OW028595.1, read on the forward strand.
ATCCTATTGAGCGTGTGTATAGCGCGCGTAAAAGGCGCCTTGCCCAACAAGTCAGTCCTGCCTCGAGGTACCTCGAACATCCGCGGCCGCCTGCGTCGATGCACGTATTCGCTTGGCACGCATAAAAACATTAATTCCAGTTTGCCTGGATTGACAATACTGCCTCAAAAGACCCTAACCAGGTAAAGAGCGAGTGCCAGATCCCGCCTAGTTTCCAATTTATTGTATCCAACCATGTCCAGTACAAATAAGGTTGGTTACAACGGATAATAAAGGGCGTTTTTCAGCTGTACACAACCAAAGCACCTCGCTTGCCCACGGTGTGCCAACGGCCGAATAAAGAAAAATAAAGTACATTCATATGTTTGCTGCGTGGTTCGAGTAATTTTGTTGTGGTACATTAATTATAACTGTTCTATAAATAATGTTTATTATTGTTGTTATATTTGCATAGATTTATGACTAGATTTGATCTTATCTGATCGTATTTATATTTCTATAGCATTTGACAGCCTTCACAGCGCAGTTGGTAGTAGCTCTACCTTCTGTGCAGCAGGCCGTGGGCTTGATCCCCACCGAGAACAAAAGAAACCACCGAGAGAAAATCAAAGACCATCGACTTGTAAAAATATGGCTCAGTTTTTCATGATTGTTTTTTTTTGTGATTGTCAAGTAGGACTAGCTTTTTTGTGTACTTCTTCAAGCTGATGATGATGACGCAACGGAAGCTTCAATTTTGACGCTGTTTTTTGGAAGTTTTAACAGATTTCCACAAAATAATAGCTAATATTTTGTAAATATAAATATAAATTTAAATATCTTGCAGTTATTTTTTTATACTTGCTAATGGAACAAGTAGAAGGCCCACCTGATGGTAAGTGGTAACTATACCCTATAAACCATTGCCTGTTAAGTCACGCACGATGCGGACGTACACTACGTTGCAATGCCTTGCGTCCATCAACTTGAGGCATGCAGATGTTAAGCCTCATGTGCCTGTAGTTTTACCGGCAACCACACCCTTCAAACCGCAACACGGCAACGCTGCTTGGCGGCAGAAAAGGCATGGTGGTAGTGGCAGTCTAGATAGTATAGGGTCTTTTCGAAGAACACCAGCTTAGCTTGTTCAAGTTGTATAAAAAAACAAATTTAAATAATATATATGTATTTTTATCTACCTTCAACATCCCATGGAGTGCACTCACAGATGCTGCATTGACTCTCACAGCACAGTAGCTCTGCCTTCTGCGCTGTAGGCTGTGGGTTCCAATCCCACTGAGAACAAACATTTGTGTAATAAACATGCTGCTGTTGCCGTTGATTATAAAATATTATAAATATGACATTACATGATTTCCACAAAATAATAGCTAATATTTTGTGGAAATCTGTTACGTTGTTTCCAAAGTTAATCTGGTCGATTTTTTTCATATAATGCTTGCTAGGAGTCATCATCATCATCAGCTTGAGTCACTACAGGACATGGGCATACAAAAAAAAATACAAAGCACATCCGTTTCTTGGTAGAAAGATTATTCTTCACAAGTTGTTCTCTTGTTAGGTCTTGATCTTCACAAGTTGTGTTTTTTAGTGTATAAGCAGTTAAGATTACTAATGATGTCCATCATTTGCCTCTGCTTCGACCAATTACATCATAAGTGAGAGTTTACTTTTTCATAGAAGTCGGTGACTCTTGCGCACGCGAATGTAAAAGTGATGCCAATGAGCGGTGACGCTCGTCATTTTGTACATTGGTACCCATTTGAATGACGTTTATCTACTCACTTGGGGGCAAGTCATTTTTAAACATCATCAGTATCAGCCTAAGCTAGACAAAAGGCCACCCCTATACATTGAGAAGAATGATTTCACACATGATTTGAGCCCTCTCTCTCCACTTCTCTCACCTCTCTCTCAGCTCTATCCACCGTTTCCCCAACCCTCAGCCAACTACCCGCTCGAACATTAAAACATTTTAAAAGATATAAAATTACCAAAAGATATCTTTCTGAAATATATCTAAACAATGAAAGTGAAAAAATTTAAATCGCAAATAACCAAGTCTCGGAAAATAACATTACAAAGTTTCAACAGACATAGGTACGAGTAGGTATCATTTTGTTCCCTATAAGTTTACATACCAAAAAATGTTTGATTGAGTAGTTATCTGTCTGTGTAGAAGCGCTCGTGGCGTGGTCTTTTCTGACCGATCGACTATGTTGTTAGCAACATTCTGCGCGGTCAGCATTTGCATGGGCGATTGCTAGTGGCGCTTACATCTTACTGCTTCTGTGATTTAGAGCTCATCTTTTAAGTTGGCGGTCCTGGCTTAAGCGATGGAGAAATTGGAGTAATTACTTAAAAACTCTGGTATGTGAGTCAGGCTTCTAGCTCATGCAACCTTTTCTTGCATAAGCTTCTTTATTATTTTCTAAAATATTAAAAGTTGTCGTCTCAAACTTTCGACCAATGTCACGTACTATAGCTATGCCAGTTCCACGCGACCAAGCCTAAAAGAACCGAACAAAACGTCTGTTCTCCTATTCTATAAATTCGTTTCCTGTCCACCTATATACGGAAGCGGAAAGTAGAAATATAACATAACAAAATGCGCAAAAGGAGGTTGCGCAACCTAGTGTCATTAAAGCCTTCCTGGTTACAAGCCTCATTGCTCGCTTTCTGTATGATTGAGGCTTGAGGTTCGTAATTAAGGGGTTTGATGAACTTTGCTGTGAGACATTGCTGTTCCTTTATGGTTTTCTAGGCGGATGGTGCCATCTACGACCTGACCTGACCTACCGGGCTCATCATCATCATAGGCCTTATTCATCTATAAAAGATAAGCAGCGTCTGTTATCGAGGTGCGGCACTTACGAAAATGGCTGGTAAGGCCTATACGGGAGAGACAGCTACGACCGCATATTTGGCAAACAATTTGTCTGTGTGGTGAAGATGGAGGAACAGCGGCGCGGCAGCGTTGGAGGAACAGAACCGGGCTCAAGATACAAAAAATTAAAAACGAAACTCTGATTTGAGGTACTGATTTTACCTGTTCTCCTAAAACTTCGTTGCTAAAACCCTGACGCTAGAATCACCTAGCCTGACGTTTCAAAGATGGAGTGATCGTTATGAATGAACTGTTAAGGACCACTTCGATTGATTGATTCATTTGATTCATAGATTGATCAGTTTTGAATAATCGGTCTATATGAGTACCTACTAGTATGAGTACGGTAGGCACTTTTTGTGTCTCGGACATAAATTATGTCACTGCGTACCTATAAAAAACTATAAACAATTTTGGTAAACACCTGCTTCATTAAAATCGATATCTCAATTTGCTTAGAAAGATTTCAACGCGCTTCTTTTTCTTGAAGGGGATCACTTGAAGTGGTTGTAGGATACCCAATGATTCTATTTGAAGATTGCAGTGTATATTTAAAAACATTTTTTTAGCAATTTTACTAGAGGTAAATTCCGACACTAAATATTTTTTTTGCAATTTAGCTAGCTAACTAGTTTAGAGCGCCTTATTGTAAGAAGCGAGCAAAACATGTTAGAAATTGTTGCTCACTAATTTAGATAAGGACATAACTTATGAACTTACCTACTATTTATTATGAATGACTCTTTTGGATGAATTGTAAGGTTGCCTAACATCATAAATCTAGGCGTAGCATCAGAGTACGATAGGGGGTAAACAAAAGCGATTTCTTCCAGGCAACTACTAAACCTTCTACTACCTGCCACTTACGTGACCTCGGCTCCATCGTGGCATAACGGTTGCTATAGTATTTTTTTTATGTTCAGTCTCATCCATCCCAAGGTTGCCTGGAAGAGATCGCAGTTGGCGATAAGGCTGACCATTTATTAACTATAATCGTTAATTTTGTACTTTTATCCGTGCCTGTAATTACACCGGCAACCACACTCTTCAAACCGAAACACAGCAACGCTGCTTGGCGGCATAAAAGGGCGAGGTGGTAGTACTTCCCCGGCAGGGCCGGATTTAGGGGAGGGCAAACGGGGCGATGGCCCCGGGGCCTCCACAAACGGGGGGCCCCCACAAAAGAGGCTTCGGAAAAAAAAATCTTTCAAATTCCAACTAGTAAACACTAGTAAACATCTTCTTTTCCTTTGATATTTTTTTTGCTATTTTACCTTTACCTAACAGCCTACAGTACTTTGTACATACATGATTATTTGATTATATTAATCTTAAATAACAGAAATCATTGATCTATATTTGTTCACTCCAATCAGGCAATCAGTGAAATATCAAAATCAATCATTTAAGGGCTGAAAGGGGTGGTACTTAACCTCGGAGGTTGGGTATTCGATTCCGTGTCTCGACAATTTTTTTTCTTAGAGATATAGATACAACGGCAACGACGGTACCTGTTTCCCCCGTTTTTTGTCTGTACGAGTGTACGACCCGTCGCAGCGTTGACAAGTGTCCGCTGAGTGGCGTGCTTGTAGCAGGGAATCCCAGAATTTGATACATTCTCATGCGTCTGAGAAGCTACGAATTTGCGAACATTGTGCAACAAATGTAAATCATTTCGAATTTTTACGGACAGACCACAGACGTTAAGACGTGAGTATTTTCATCGTTATCTTGTAATCTACAATATAAACCGAATGTGATATTTGATTGTGCAATTACAAAAACGTGTTTTTTTTCTTAACATATAATAGAATATATGAAATATATGCAGAGAACAAAAGAACATAAAAAAACGGTTACGTAGAGGTTATGATTTATTGTTTATCATGCGTTTGTTTGGTTCTCCGTAAGTTAATCATTAAGGCGACTGAAATATCGTGATCACATGCTAATATTTATTAGGTAAATTGAGGTTTCCTAATTTAATTTTGAAATATTTTTTTCTCAATTCACTTCTGTTTTTGTCTCTTATTTTTTCAGACAGGTTTCAGTACATTGCTTGCAGCTTCTCTATTCTTTTCATCCATGTGACATGGGTAATGATAGCCCTTATGAAAAGAATAGCAGTTCACTAATAGGAACATAGTCGTGGAGCTGATAGTCGAGAAAAATAAAATATTAACAGAAACACCAAAAAGAGAATCTACTTGGTTTCACAATAATTTATTTATTGAAAAACTCGACTGAAAACAATTGTTCACTTTATTTGGAAAATAATTTATGGGGCGAGGGGGCCTCCGCTCCTTTGTTGCCCCGGGGCCTCTGGACCTCTAAATCCGGCCCTGTTCCCCGGACGAGCCCTGCACAAAGAGATCTAGTACTCTTACTTAGGGTAAGGTTGCCGGAGAAATTACAGGCACATGAGGTGCCTCAAGTCAATGGACGCAGGGCAGTGCATCATGCATCTTAGGGCACGTTCCTATTGTGCATGATTAGCGAGGCAATGCTTTGTTATGTTTACCACTTAATATCTGCTTGAGCTATCAGCAAGTAGAAAAAAAACTTCACCAACACCAAGCCTAGATGAACATAAAAGCTATACAACGTATAACATAATACCCCTATAAGGCCAAAGACCAAGAGATCAGACCAAGCACTGGATTACTTTGACGTGTGTAAAATTTGTAGACTTCCTTTTCGAAATTCCTATACTTACAAAAGAAAAGTTTACATTGTCTCAGAAATTTGCAACAACCCTGCGTTATTTGCGTTTCCTAATTGCTGGCAGTTTTGTTACTTACCTATTTTATCTACAGTTCACAATTAAAGGTCAAAAAACAGCTGTAGGTAAATAGGGCTGCGTCATGTTGTGTTACTTTCATTTGGAGGAAAGTAAGAGGGATTTCATGAATGAAAAACTTCGAAATTTCCAAATTCCTTATTAAACAAATTGTTTGTCATGACCTGTAGAATACCCTGCTTCCGGGGTTATGGGGGTATTATGTTTCATGAATGAAAAACTTCGAAATTTCCAAAGTCTTATTACACAAGTTGTTTGTCATGACCTGTAGGATACCCTGCTTCCGGGGTTAGGGTGGTATATGTGACACGTTGTATAGATGAACATACAAGCTATCTAGTGGAGTAGTAGGGTATTTTCAGTAACAGTGGATTTTCATTGAACGAATACTAACTGGTTTCTTCACGGTGTTTTCCTTCACAATTTGAGAGCACTGGCATAGCGTACATACATTTTTCAAAGAGATATATTCATTGGGTGTTCGAATCCGGTTGGATCGGATAACTGGACCACCGGTACTCTAAGAAATGATCAATAACTTTACCGTAGAACAAGGGCGGATCCAGGATCCAGGAAAAAAATCAACAATAACTGCCTTTTTTGCAACGAACAAAATTCGCAATTCCAGCCAGAAATATACAAGAGTTTCACTCATGTTCTTTCTGTTATTTTATTCATATATTTTAACAACTCTGATAATTTGATTTGCTTCTAAGTATGTACTGTGATGGAATCTCCACAGTACCTTGCCGTGTAAAATAACATAAACAAAATCACATCCATCTCAATTTATTTACAAAAATAAAAAACATGTTACAATACAAAAATATAAAATAAATTATTTACAAATACAAATAACTTTCGCATAAAACCAATATTACTACGTAGGTCAAGTAATTGAGCATTATACCATTAAACATTCAACGTTAGTTCTAAATGGGTAACCTATTTTTTTTTTTTAAATGGTAGTATCCGTAAATTAAATTGAATACGATTGTGATGCATATGGACTAAAAACATTAAAATATCGTCATAGTAACATCAATGATTACGTAGTTTTTTTTAATGATATCTTTACCCACTTTGAATAAGAAATAAATTAAATCCTTACTTTTTAGCTTAATTTTAGTCTAGGATTATCACCGAAGGTACAGTCAGCGAGAAAGTTTATTCTTAATTTGAACTTTTGAACAACTTTTATCTTTGCTGAAATAAGATGAAACAGGCGACCTGTAAAATAATGCATGTAGGGCATAAAATTATTGAAATTTTCAAAACTTTATCAACTGACTGTACAATTGCAACATTTACACTATTTTTTATCATTATTGGTAACTTGAATTTCGATTTGTCGATTTTTAATAAACTAAATTATCTATAGTTTTGGAAATACTAAATTAATTTGCGAAGCCTAAATATCTTTAGCAGTTTTGCAAAATAATTTAGTAATCGATTGAATACTTTTGATTTTATTGTTATGGTCAAGCGTGTGCGTAGTAGTGTTGCAATTCTTCAGCTCCCAGGACTGCAGTCTCTACAGGAATCTCTGAAATAATAATAAATAGTTTGTAAAATAATAAAAAAAGAAAAGTGAACACCAAGATTGAAAATAATAACCTTCACGAGCAAAAACTGAGGACCAGAAACAGATATAGGTTGTGGTAGCCATGAATCCTACTAATAAAAAACTAATTTGTAAGTATGGATGGATGTTTGTTACTCTTTCGAGTAAAAGCGACTGAATGGATTTTAATGAAACTGTACAATAATATAGCTTATACATCAGAATAACACATAAGCTACAATTTGTAAAGATCCTGCGCAGACGAAGTCGCGGGCACCAGCTAGTAAAGAATAATACATTATTAAACATACAATTTGCAATAAGTACATGCTTTTTACATTTACCCTACAAAAAGGATTGATGGACATGGACATCTTAGGCAAAAATATTTACAAGTTGAAATAATAATATCTAAACGTAACGTTGTCTCATGCTGAAAAGACAAGGAAGTAAGAAGACTTGCGTTATAGCATAACAAACAGGTTAGAATATAAGAAGTGAAACATCATTTTATCTGTGGAAGTTTTAGTCATGCCGAAGTTTTCAAACTGTACAAGTTTTAGTCAGTCGGATTGTTAGTAGTCAGTCATCACATACCTCCAGTCAGTCAATAGTCACTATCAGACTTGTATTATCTTGTTGCCTCTCAGGAAGTACTTGACGTCTTTCCTTCTCGTCTCGACCGTCGTCTTTGGTGTCTCTGTAGTCGTTGTCGTGCTCGTAGATGTGGTCGAGGTCGTGGACGGAGTCGTGTCAGGGTCGGGAAGGAGTTCGGCAGGAAGGACCCCGATCTCATTGTCAGCGACCACGGGAGTGGGCATGAAAGGACCCTTTTCAAGCATCTCTCGATACGCGTCTAAACCATTAAACTGTGGCAGGACTTCGGAAGACCTCTGCTGGTGGTTCATATAGTTCCTCAACTTATTGAGATTGAAATGTATCTTCTGCACCTTATCAGCAGTTAGACCCGTTTTATGTGTAGGATAGATAGTAGGTGCAGATTTTTTTACAGCTGCGTATTCGAATGGGGGATGCGGGTGGCGAGGGTCGAAGTCTGGGTAGGTTTCGGCTGCGGCGGGCTGGCCGTACGAGTCAACTGCTCCCCAGGACATGGGTTTGAACTGAGGGACGGGTTGTGGAGGTGGCGGAGGTTGGTGGGAGTAAGGTACATCGATATTAGACGAACCGGACGGGCCTGTTGGCGCAGCCGGGGCGGTGTATCCCGAATACTCTGTATGAGTGGATGGGGCGGTATGTGCTACTGGAGCAACATGCTCCACAGAAGGAACAGGGCTGTTGAAGACGTTCTTTATAGCGCTGTAGACAGTGTGCAGGATAGAAGGAGGGGGATCGAGAGGCGTTTGACCAGAATGCGCAGTCTCCAGTGTTTCACTCGGTGTCTCGCCCAGCGGCGCCAGGAATACAAGTCCTGCGTGCACGCCGTTCAACTTCCCACGTCCTGTCTCAGAAAGTCACAGTCAGTCATTATCAAGTAAACAAGTCAATCGAAAAGTCATAAAACATCTTGGGTGAGTCAAGTCATGGTAACCAAATTCGGTAACTGTGTTTGAGTAGTTCTGCAACAACTCTCATTAGAAAACACCTTTGATTTAGAGAAGTCGTAAGGTTGACTGAATAAGTAGGAAAACGGACCATAGACAGAATAATTTAGAATTAAATTTAAATCAGAAAACGAGTGCAAGTAACTTCCGCTCTTAAATATATAGAAAGAAAAAGTGGCATTGGAGAGATAAGTAATTTTGTAAACCCATTTTATAATTTGTTTGTGTCTCTGCTGAATTTATGATGTCGAATACATAACTTTTGAAACTATCATGGTTATGAACATAATTTTCATTTAAAACGTGATATTTACCATAATTTGTGAATTTGGTTGTTTGGTTGTTGAAGAACATCAGTTCTATATACCTATCAGCCTAATATCGTTTTGGGTTGGCAGTCGTAACCCCAATTGACCAAAAATCTGACACATGACAAGTTGATTACGCCAGTTGACCTACTCAATTTAGTGGTCCAATTGGTCCAAATCGGTACCAAATTTACATAAACCAGCTGTAAAAAGCTCAAGATTATACAATACTGACCCTTTGACTTACTTGTATCGCTTTACGTACTTGCGTAATCAGACCTGACTTCCTAAGGTATATGTACTGGTTTGAAGAGCTCTATAAAGCAAGCTATAGAGCTCAAGATAAGAGCTTCTTCGCTTTCACCATATTATAAAAAAAAAGATTAGAAATGGAAAAGAACCGGCAGCTCAAACACTTTTAACATCTCCTCAGATTTCTCCTCCTAAGATTCTATATAGAAGGTAGATTCTATATAGAGGCATGTTCAAATACCTAAATTTATAATAAAGATTCCGAGACTTTAAAACAAGGTATTTGCCAAATTTGAAGAGACGTGCATGATATTTAAGACGATGTTCATCCTACATATGAATCAGAGGTATAGCCACTGTATTGTATTACTCAAGGTTTTGCATTTCTGGTTCTGTTTTATCTCAATTCACCTTAGAAGATTAAAAAATAATATCCGTAATAGTGTATTGTAGTAGTGTCTTTATGCTCTTTTTATTTATCGTTTTTTATTTATTATATTTTTATTATCGTTATCGTTTTTACTATAACTCATCATATTTTGGTAATGCTGAAGACACAAAGCTTAATGTACCATAATTGTGTGCAATTACAGGCAATTGCAATTACATAAGGCTTAACATTTGTATGCCTCAAGTTGATGGACGCAGGGCAGTGCATCGTAGGGCACGTTTCTATCGTGCGTGACTTACGAGGCAATGCTTTGTTACCACATAACGTCAGGTGGGCCATCTGCTTGTGCATAGCTCCATCAGCTAAATGCATTAAAAAAAAAATCGTGTCATCAGTTCATACTTGCACACATGTTCTATAGCTTGATTCTTACTAAGTGCTAACTGTTAGTTACATACTTGTATAAATTGTGGACAAGACAACCAGATGGGAACCGGACCGTGTCACCTTTTTAGTGTGGCCTAGATTTTGTCCATAAAATATGGACAGTGGACAAAAACTCCACAAATGGTCAAATAATATCCTCCCACATTTTGCAATCAAATACCTACAGATTTGGCATTATAACAGTCTGTTGGGTATCAATGTAATGTCTTCGTATTGTCGTCATATTATATTGCGATAAACAAGCAACCCAAATCAGGGTTTAACACCTCGCCTGTTGAAACACTTTCCGAGTATTTTAAAATAGCCTTGCATATCGAGTCACAGAACAAAAGAAAATATCTTGTACCTAAAATCGTCTTAGTCAGAGTTTTACAGAATTCATTGCAAAAATCCGATTTGGACTAAGTTCAGCTAAAAATTCATAGAACATACCTTTTACTTATGAACGGTGAACAAAATATCCTAAAAAGTAATATCGGTCATGAAAAACATTTTGACAACCTATAAAAAATCCAGCTCCAGCAGAAATCAAGCTTTACGAACCACAACAAAAGGTTCAACCACACAAACCTATCATATTTTACATTTTATGGTCGAGAAAGTGACGAATTACACTTCCGAGTGCATTTTTTACCGAAGCTCGATTCCTTACGCGGGATGAAAGTTGTCTGAGCCACAGAGTAAGTTATAATAACTATGTCTGAATGCTACCTTTCTGGATTTGCGGTCATAAGACAGAACTGTGATTAGGGCTGTCGAAAAAATCAGAGCTGAGAAATGACAGCCGCTGGGACAAAAAGGTTCTCGAATGGGGACAACGAACTTAAAGACGAAGCGAGTGACTCCCTCTCACTCGAAAGACCGATGGCATTGTAAGGATTGCAAGAAGTCGGTATATGGAGCGGGCTCAGAATTGATATTCCTGAAAATGTACAGGAGAGGCATATGTCCAGTGGACTTCTTCAAGTTGGTGATGGTCATAGGGATTATTAAATGATTAACACTTTAAAAGGAGCTAAGAAGCGTGGACAAAAGTATTTTTATAAAATACTTGCAACTTTTTGGCATGGATAACTAGACGAAAACAAAAACAACACTACTAAAAATCTAAAGAATATAAACTTTGAAACTAAGGACCATTTTTTTGTATACCTATAAGTGAATTAGTAAATCGGTGTTCGATAACCCTACATGAACATGAACGGTGGTGATGGAAAGATCACCGACTTTTCACATTCCATATTTATGCAAGTTTTAATGCGAAAGAAAAGTTAAATTAAGCGTTATACAATTTTTGCCATTTACAACAGTCAAATTAAAGTCTAATTGTTCATATTTAACATAATTATAAAGTGGCATATTAATATACTACATACATACAATGGTTGTATGAAATCATTGTGCAAAAGACTTCTCTATCATCAATTATTTTTTTAATAACAAAAGGAAATATTCTGTTTCTATACAACGTGTTGATGAAGTTATGTAGGGAAACAAAGAGCGTGTATTTAGACCAAGCACTGGAATACTTTGACGTGTGCAACGGTTGAATACATCGTTTTCGAAATTCCCATAGAAAAGTAAAATTAATATTTTCTCAGAAATTTGCAACAGCCCTGTCTGTGTACGTGTCAAGGTCACACGCACGCGCGCTTCTATCTAGGAAAGAGAAAAACAACGATAACCTACGAGATAATTTGAAATACTTACCTTTCGGTAGGTAGGTAGGTACGCCGCCAATCCCCTGACACGATATTTTTACTGGTTCCTATGGATTTTGTCATTATTTACTGGCTATAATAACACTGGATAAAACTGGATTTTGGTAAGTTTGCGAGATTTCGCACGACACAGGCTTCAAACTTCACACTAAACCATTACCTCGTAGGCACTGCCCATACACACACTGACTGACGACGGCTTTTTACATAACAATCACCATTTTATCACGTTTGATGACATTTTCTCAATAAAACAATGTACAACAACGCATGTAAACACAAACAGGGTGACCATCTCAAAAGTGGCGGTTCTACCACACACCTGCCAAAAAATCTGTCAAAATCTACCAAGCTTGACGATAAAAATACCAAAAATATGACTTCATACCATCTCCTTCGTGGCTACGGAATAAATTAAATACCTACATTACATTCAGTTACTATCTTTTGATCGTTTGTAACGGTTTGCAGTTATCTAAAACGAGATAGAAGTTGTTTAGAAACCAAATCAATAAAGGTAAAAAAGAATAAGAAGTTTCCAGTTCGGTAAAAAATAAATAAATTATAAATATTATTTCATTAAAAATTCAAACTAATAAGATTTTTCTTGAAATATTTAAAATCTGCCAAATGGTAGAAATCTGCCACAAATGGTAACACTGATCGGCGGCCGTCGGCCGTCCTGATTGGATATGCGTTTTTAAATGCAACCAATGACAGACAGGTTAGTCAAAGATTAAATAGGACAGACTAAACACTTCCCAAAATTGCAGTTGAATAATTTTGTCGTGTCAATGAACCATGGTGGTAAAGTAACATGTTACAATTTAAAGAACTATGAATATCATAAACATTGGTTTACGACATCTAGTAATTAAACAGAAATAAATATTCTATTGAATATTGAGTACGTAGCCACGTAGGTACCTAGTTACTGAATAGGTATTAGTACCAAAGATCTCAGAGAATGTTTACCGTGACTAGGGATTACAGTCGCGAAAATATTAATATTTTCATTATTTATTAAAATACCAAGATCTTTAAAAACAGCAACATCATTATTAGGTAGGCACATTACTAGGTAATTGGTGGCAGTTCTGTTACCTATTTTATCTAAGTTCACAACTAGAGGTCAAAGAACAGCTGTAAATAGGGCTACCTCATGATGTGTTTAGATTCATTTTAGATAAAAGTTTAAGAGGCATTTCATGAATGAAAAACTTTGAAATTTTAAAAGTCGTAGAACAAAAGTTGTTCGTTATGACCGGTAGAATATCCTGCTTTCGGATCCCTACAATTCTTAATAAACACGTTGTATAATATCCCTGTACAAGTCGTTCTACAAATAAGTAAACTTTGACTTTTTCTAGCATGAGACTACCATGAGAGGTGGAGTGGATATCCTGACTAAAATAGCTAATACAGCTCTATAAGAGATAAGAGAAACTTCTCTAGTCCATTTAAAGCACTTTAGTTCATGGCGCTTGCGTTTTGAATTGCATCACTCCGTCTGCATGGATACAATTTCATTTAGAAATGTGCCAATATGAACCAAAGATCCAATACTACATGGTTACGCCTGCAGGCTGTTGGTCAAACAGGTTCATGACATAACACTTTCACTAAAGGGTAAGCAGCCCATTGCAATTGTTGGGATCCAATTACGTCATCTAGATTAATATCCTAAGCTTCCTTGGTCAATTAAGGTCGTGTACTACTTTGTACGCATGTCTCTTCCTACAAAGATTAAGTAATTTCATTGCAATATTTCAGGAAATGCTATGAAAAATGGGTGTTTCTGCATCTTCGACACCCGTCATTTACTGTTTCATAAATAGTAGTGTGCCCTCATTTGAATGGCTTGCACCCACTTTCTTGATTGAGTAATAGGATGCAACATTTGATCAGTTTTGAAAGTAAATACTCAATAACTACTCTATTGCTCGTTGATCAATAGCTTCCTTGCTCTTAAGCTGATGCTTCTAGGGTATTATGTTCACCTTCCTTAAAAGATTAGGTCATTGTGATGCAATGAGAGACTTTTGAAAGTGTACCAACGCTTTTGAGCCGTAGATGCACTTTTCTTGATTACTTTGACACAGTTCATATCAATTTTAACCTCAATTTCGCCATATTTTTATTGATCAGTACCAAACATTCCTTAATTTCAAAACACGTTACATCTTCAACTTTTACAATAACATATCTGCATGATAAAATAAAAACTAACACTGTAGTAACCAAATTTTGCAACGTTTTTCACCATTTTCCCACTTCATTGGCCGTCATCCGCCGCAGCCAAATAGAAAATTAATGGGTTTAACAAAATTACATGCATAGTTGAGTCTGTACCTCGTTTTGGGTTATTTCATAACAAAACAAACGTTTGTTTCCGTTGGAGGGAAAGTCTATGTAAATGAGGAAAGGAGCATTTTGGACATGCTTGAAAGGCTTCTTCGAAGTAGGGCGTATTTTGAACCCAGAAAATAGCAGAAGAAAAACAACAAGACATTGAAAGAAAATAGAGTGAAAGCAAAAAAAGAGAAGAAACATAAGCAAAATAGGTTACAGATAACACTAGAATATTGCAAATCTCTTTTGTTCGATAGAACAAATTTTATTTGCGGCTGTAAATAATATAAAAAATGAATTTTTAATGGATACTGCCATAGATTTCATTAGCTAATTACAGATTGTAGTTTTATAATATTTTCGTATCCGTCTGTAATGGTGGCATTTCACATGGCTGTTCGATATTCGCGCATTTATTTGCTCGTGTATTTGCATATTCGTCTTGCTCGTAAAAAATAGGCAAATATAAGCGATAAGGGTCACAACACATCGTCGTATTTCGGTAACTAAGACGAATACGCGAACACGTATAGCCTCCATTATAAACAATACCATATTCTACTGATGTAACGTCTCTTATTATTGTACGAAATACCCTAACTTCTAGTAAATTTCGGGGAAACACCAGACCCTAGCTTGCTCAGAAAAAAATATGATTAAAATCATATATAAAAAGTAAAGTTATCGGTAAACAAAGAGTGAAAGTGTTTGAGAGAACGAAGCATAAATATGCAATAGACAATGCAAATATACACGCTGAACAATAGAATTATTCCGTTACTAACGTGCTCGAAGATAGCATGCAAGGGGAAGACAACGAAATAGATATACAATAATAATTACAACAGAACAATTATCAACAAAATTGATAAAGAAACCTCTGTAACAGAATATGAAGACATTCTCAAGAAAAGTATCGCAAATTGCGATGAACATATGAAGTTTTACAATGAACTGTCTTACCAAAATCAGATTTCATTTACAAGATCGTAATATCGCTCCATTAGCTCCATAGAAGGTAAAGGAGGACCTGGTTTTTCTACAACTGTATCAGCTACCGACGACATTACTATTAATTCTGGAAAATAAGAAATACAATTTAATATCGTATAGTAAAGTATTTTCGTAAGTTTGTCAGAATTCATCCCAAAAATATTATATATTCATATCGTGCGTGACTTGCGAGGCAATGTTTTGTTATAGGTGGTGAATTGTCACCACTTAACATCGTAACTATTAAAGAATTTTTTTTTTCTTAATTTCTCCATACTCATTCTATGTGATTTTTTAGAGAGATAACCAACATTACCATCATTTACTATGATTGTACATCGTATGCAAGATTCAACCATACTAGTACAAGCCATAAACTTCTGTAGACCTGTAGACTTGTCAAATATAAAGACGGAATTCTTGGAGGAAATAATACTTCGTCCAAGACGGAATTTTTTAATCTGACAGGTAGCGTCTGACAGACACGGCCGGTTTCTGAAAGCTCGATCAAGCCAAATCAGGTGTCAAGTCACTTGCTATTTCAGTAAAATTTGATGTAATAGCTGAAATAGCGAGTGATTTGACATCTGATTAGGTTTGATCAAGCTTTCAGAAACCGGCCGTTAACCGATCCGATTGATTGTAATTATTTAATCAAAACGTTTGACTATATCACACATCAAATAGTTGGATGGCTTTCCGGTTTATGTGTCAGTTCCGAAGATTGTATCATAACTTTCAAATTTATCAAATTTACATAATACATATTGGATTTATGATTTTGATGGTGTAGCAACACTTTCGCTTACATCTTTTGTGTTGTGCAATTATGATTTGATCTTAGAACAAATGTCACAATAATTTTAAAACAATAACGAATTGTCTATAATTGACCGGAAACATTTCGGTAGGTCTAAGTATGTGCGGCTGGCTTAACCCAAGCATACTTGCTGTCATAATTATGTATAACACGTATAAGTCAATTTACCTCTTGATCAAGATAAAATTAATTTTGTCTTTTTGTTTTCAACTCTGGCAACGTAAACATACACCATACTCCCCTTATTATGATCGCTAAGTTAAGCAATCAAGTCTCTATTGTATTACTGTACACTTGCTTGTTTATTTGACAATATGTTATTAGCTTACTCGTAATATTTAATTTAGTAATTAGTTGGGTAATGCTTCCGTTTTATTCGCTCACTTTGACTCTTACTAGGTTTAATAACCTACCTACACTATGTAGTAAGCAGGATTTCAGAGAATATTTTATTTATTGAATGAGTAAGTACATAAGTAAACATTCCACAGTCTCCTCTTTAATGTATTTATGTATGGTTTACTCTTTAGTAGTTCCTTCTGACCACTCAGACATGTGTGGCAATAGTTCTAATATATTTTTGCGTCTGTAATATATTTTTTGGTAATAAATTATTTATGATCATATAACAATAGTATATAATAATAGTTACATAATATAAAATTATGTATCTATTCCCTAGGTTTCCCTATCTATATTATGTAATTTTTATAAGTTTTTTTTTAATGTGTTGTATTTTTTCTCTTGTATTACAAAATAGGTTGTTTTGCAACTTAACAATACCACCTTTGGGTAATTCGTGACAATTTCTATGGCAGAATGCTTTGTTAACAAAGCAAGCAATAAACTTACAAGACTGGCAACTTAAAAGGACAGTTAAATTGTATTGTACATTTTAATGAAGTGCTGAATGAAGTATTGTTTTATGCCTCGCATTGTTATGAAGGTGTGAAAAAGTTGCGTCTGCAGAATCCTAAAGATCACGCACTTTTAAGCTTTTGAACTAAGTATTTAGAAAGGTCCTTGTCCATCTTACCTGTTCTTCTAGGCTTGGCCGCGTCAAACTGCCTAGGTTCACCTAGCTGACCTATAGCTTCCAAACGTTAAATTGAACCTAGCGGTTTAGCTGAATACATTATGTTTGACTTTGTCTTTAGGCAATAATTATTGATTAACGTTGTATTATTCTGGCTGGTTATATTTTTCTACAGAACAAACTGTCGTTATCTTGGTATTCATTTTATTGTCATTAACAGTTTTTCTTTTTTTTTTTCGTGTCGATTGTTGAGAGTTAGGCTACAACAATGGAACTGCTACCATGGCGTCGCAAAGGTGTATTATCAAGGTCATAAAAATATACTATTAGCACAATATTTTTAAACTGTACTTTTATTATGTGTAGCACCTAGTTACTCTCTGAATCTAGCTTTATCATTCATCTCTTGTGTGTCATCGACCTCAAGATCTAGGTTGGCTGATGGTTCGTTCACATAATTATCGTGGGTGCCCATTCTTTCTTGTGCAAGCGGTAGCGTGGTACCATTATATAATCTTTAGTTCCGGCGAGTATTTTGGCGACCTTTGACTGGAATGAGTTTTACAAGTTGAATATATTCTTTTGTCTGAGTTTCGTTAATTTTAACGAATTTATATTCATTGTTGATACCAATGATTTGTTGTAATTTTTATTATAGCTTTGAGGCTGTTTAGTAGACCTTTAAGATAAACTAAAACTTTAGTAGTATTATATTATATTCCCAAAGGAATATTTATTAATATTACAACTGTAATTTTTATACACAGTTGTAGTTCGTATTATTTTCTGATTTCTACATTTGACGAGCAGCTCAAATTCAAATGCACAGTAGTATAGATGTCAAAAGTAAAAGCGTGCGCAGTTTCTATACCGCATAAAAAATGCAGTGTGTAACGACCCCTGAGGAACACTTTACTGTATCGTTTCCGATGCTGTCAAAACTCGGTTACACAACCTGCATTCATCGCTATGTCTTTCCAGTTTGTTAGCCTTATTGCATAAGCCGTTACACTTCGGTCTGCAAGTGGCGCGCTGTTTTTGTGATGGTACACTTTTTTCCTTTCTTTATCTACCTTTTGACAGGTGATTGGGGCACTTTTGAAGTATCTTGCTTCAGAATTAGCAATGACTCTTTTATAAGTTACTATAGCACGTTACGATATGATTTTTAGGATCGTAAACAAATAATACACATACATCTGAATTAAACTTGAACAAATAATTCCCCATTTGACGTGACGTGCTACGGCTAATCATAAAAGCGCCCAATAGATAGGTGATCGTGGTCAAAGTTGAGAGCTGCTTGAGAGCATTAGTGGTCTAGTGGAAGCGGCCTCGCCTTCCGGTCGTGGGTTCGAAACCGGTCGTGCACCAAAGAGTTTTTCTGTTCGAAAATTTATGCGTGCACAATGCCAGTACTCTCAAACGGTGAAGGAAAACATCGTGCGGAAACCGACGGCATGTCGTAGAACCTAAAAAGTTCTATAACATGTGTCAAGTGCTCGAAAGGAGCGTCTTGAGGCGCACTTAAAATCCTTTCACCACACTGTTTCGAAAGAAACTAGTGACACGACAAGAGAAGAGTGCTCGCAGTTTGGATGTGTGACCGTTAGTTCATCTGATCTTAGACTTTTCGTGCTTATATGAGATGGCCTAAAAACTCCATTTCCAGAATTTATCACAAGCTCAAAAATTACCTAGATTGAGGTCTGGTTTTAAGATTGGTTTCTATTAGTTGTCACACTGAATTCATTCAATTTGTGGTTTCATTTGAAACAATGGTCCGTTTCCCTACTTATTTGATATTGTTTTGTTTCTTCGATGATCTTATCGATTTGTGCGTAGTAGATAATGATTGTACCAATTTTTTATTTGTTGCTTGGATTAAAAAGAGGCCCTTCCAAGCTTTTACCTTTGAAATAGTTTTCTCTGAGGTTTTGATTTCTTTCTTTTAAAATTGCTTATTTGTTACCATAAAGCAGATTTATAATTCACAATTACGAAGTACCCACTGAAATATTTGCTATAAAACAGTGGGTATATTATTATTCTAGGAACATACGAATAAGTTACATAAACAGACTTTTTAAACTGATGCTGGTTAAATCGATTATTCTATGTCCATGATAGTGTTATTCCGTAAACAACATTCACCCAAGTGACACTGGAATCCGCAGAGAGATTTAAATTTGGCATTCTGCAACACATTTTTATGTCCATGATAGTGTTATTCCGTAAACAACATTCACTCAAGTGACCGTGGAATCCGCAGAGAGATTTAAATTTGGCATTCTGTAATACATTCACCGTTCACTAACACCACATGAGTGTTTTTGCGAGTGGAAACATTTCCAAATCTCAATTTTCCAAATTTCAATTTGCTAATTTTGCGTATTTTTTTAGGCAAAATTAGCGCGGATCCACTGGGTGTGACTATCATGATTTTGTTGTTCACTCAGAAGTCACAACATGCCACAACTACTACAATGACTTACTACAATGCTGATATTGCTATAAGATTGCAGTAGAATGCTATAACATTGACTCTAGAAGATTAACGTGTCAACTCACCGTCTAAAGTTGAAGGGTACTTGTGCGCGGCGTAGCCCGTAGGTAAGGAAGGTGCGACGTAGTGCGCAGGCGCAGTGGGCGCTCCGTACGCAGAAGGAGGAGGACCGTACTCTACGTGGGACGGCGGTGGTGGTCCATACACGGCTGGAAATGTGACAGTTGATAATAAGAATCTCGTTAGAATAAAGTAAAATAAAAATAAGTTATTTTTTGTATTTTTATTCGCAATACAGAACCAGATTTGTGACTAAGTCGACAATACAAGAGAGAGCAATTGCATTGTGAGTAGCTATTGCATAGTAAGAAGAGCACAGAGGTCATTGAACACTTATATTCACACCTTGCCTTAGGACTTAAGTAGATACTTTTATACAATATTTCTTATCACTATTTATTAGATACAGTCTAGATGTAGCACCCTTGAGAAATAAACAAGATCTAATTTATAGGGATAGGAAGCTTATCCACCGAAAGCGGGTATTTGTGTGTTTTTTTATATTAGGACGTACCTCTGACTCTCCCTTTTAGATATTACTGAGTTCCTACTTGGTACTAAGAGATCTGAGGGGAAATCTATCGTGGCTGGGGTAAAAGCTTTTCCTGTATTTTTAGGGTTCCGTACCCAAAGCGTAAAACGAGACCCTATTACTAAGACACCACTGTCCGTCCGTCTATCACTAAGCCGTGTCTCATGAACCGGGATAGTTGAAATTTTCACAGATGATGTATTTCTGTTGCCGCTTTAACAACAAATACTAAAAACAGACTAAAATAAATATTTAAGGCGGCTCCCATACAACAAACGTGATTTTTTTGCCGTTTTTATAGATAATGGTACGGAACCCTTCGTGCGCGAGTCCGACTCGCACATGGCCGGTTTTTTTTAAACTTCTCTTTTGTAACGCATTTCATTCGATCACGTTTTTAGCACACAATGCATCCCATCATAAATTTTAAAACCCAATGTGAGCCAACTCATGTGTGTTACTTCATTTATGTAAATAATCTGACACATTCTACTTATTAGGTAATCCGGACACGGATGTAAATCTGGCACACGAAGTCACCTGGTCTTCGTGTGCCATGGCCTCGGCCTCGTGACTGATGTACCTACCTAGAGAAGGTTTTCGTTGACCTTGAGACAGACCAAAGTTAGATAGATAGAATACTTTATTGTAAACAAAGGAAAACAGAAACATAAAAAAATTTCGGCGCAATGGGCGGCATTATCGCTGAGAGAGATCTCGTCCAGACAACCTTTGGATTGAAAAGATAAAACAAAAATCAGAAAGACAACCTATTTATAAAAATATATATATATATATTATTTCTTTATTATTTATAATTTATTTATTAAAATTTATGTACAAAACCTATTTTAACTATTCCTAAAATGTAAAATAAAGTAAATACATAACTAATAAAATGAAAAAAGAATGCATAATTAAATAAACAACTGTTGTTATATTAATAGCAACTTTGAATTCTGCATGGCGTAGGTTCGATGCTAGTCGTGTTCTTCATACAAAAGACTTAAACGCGCACAGCTCAAGTTAAACTATCAAATAAAGAGATTAACTTCCTTGATAAAAGTAATAGAACTACTGTTAATGAATACATTAGGTATTTCTACCTACTTATTACTGCACCGTAATATGTACATGTAAAAAAGTATGTTAAAATTTACATTTTAACCTGTAGGTATCTCATCAACATAAAATTTTCTTTTTTGGGTTTTAAGAAAGCTAAAGGAGAAATATCTAACTACTGAATATTTACAAATGTGACTTTCGCATTCGGTTAATGAAAGGAAAATTAGCAAAAGCTTGTCATAAAACAAAATCGAAGAAATAAGAGCACGGGGCTGGAATATATTAGTTTGATCAGCAACATTTCAAATATTAAATAAGGACAGAATTTAAAGAAGACAGTCGCTGACGTTTCCTATCTGAAACGATTCCTAATGTTTTATATAATAGTCCTGCAGATTCGTACTCTATCAACGGGAAGAGTTAAGGTCCATATTGGTCTCCGGCAACAAATACTTCAAGTAAAAAATGTTTGAAGGTAACGATCCTTAGTAGTGAGGAGTTCAACGTGAGTAGGAGACAAACGTCACACTCTAGTCCAGAGCAACGAATCCGGGTCACCAACACCCCTAACAATCTCGAATTCAAGAAAACCAGTTCCTTAAATATTGCAAATATCAATTAAAGAACGTCAACAAAACCTATTAATGCTTTATGAAAACCTAGCTTTTGAAATAGTAATTGAGACATAGTAATGGTATTTTTCAGAGTAGCCCCTTACCGTGTTGTTTCTTATGGCTGAGTGCTGCTGAGCTGACGATTTTCTTTCCAAGATTGCTGACAGCATCACCCTTGACCGCTATAACTTTGCCAAGGGTCGAAGCCAGCGCTCCACCGCCCTTGATCAGCTGGCCTTTCAGGATGGTCACTCCACCGGTGATGGCTTTCACTGCTTGGAAGAGGGTGTATAGGATGGATTTCTTCAGGCCCCAGTAGTCGTATTTTTCGCCATGCTATTGGAAAAGTTTTACATTATTGAAACGCTAGAGCGTAAAGTTATATTTTTTATTTATACAATGTGAGTCTCGGGTCAGTTAAATGTTTGTACGGATTCTAATAAAGCTGATTCATGCTTGGGCTGGAGCTAAGCTGCATGCATTCTATATTTATTATGTTTCTTTCAAACTTTTTAGATACCTTGAATCCAGAATCTAGATCTTATTGGAGAATAAGAATTTAATGCTTCTTATGTTTATATTTATTTTAGTCTCAGTTATCTCAATGATAGATTTTAAGAAATATATATTATCAATTCAAATCAAAGACGTTTATTTTGTGTCACAAAAACATAGGCGAAATACAAAAACAATATTGGTTAAGACAACAAAATCGTAGTACCAGCATCTCTATGCCTCCATACTAATACAAACTTACCGGTTCATACGAGTAGCCGGGGTGTTCATCGCCCCCTGACTTGCTGGACGCTGAGGATATGAACGCCGACGCTTGTCCCAGCAGCCCCACTTTGCTCTGAAGACCAGCTGATGCTTTTGAAACCACTGATGTCAACGCTTGGGCAGAAGAACGCTTGGTTCTGTTGGAAAAAAGAAATACTATGAGAACGTCCTTATATAAATGCCTGCTTTATTTATTATGCCTGCTTTATTTATTATGCCTGCTTTATTTGTTTTGCCGGCAAATCATCATTATCCTCAGTCTGGATAGTTCCACTGCTGGACAAAGGGATCCTGACCGGGAACACTTAGCCTTTTCCACCTCTTGCGTTTTCTTTGTTTTGTCGTTTGTTTCGTTTGTAAAGTCTTGAAATAAGATGAATCTGGACAAGAAGTCAGCCTAACTTTTCATCCTTTATTTTGCGTATGAGGGTAGATCGCGAAGGTCGAGAGGAGTCGAAAAAAATGAGGAGAACTGTGCCCAGCAGAGGGAAAGTATAGGTAGGTAAAAATAAAAACAATTACAATCTCATCAGCGTGGATGGATTTGATGATTTTTAGCAGAACATATTCAGCCTTCACAGCTCAGTTGGTAGCTCTGCCTCCTGCGCCGTAAGCCGTGGGTTCGATCCCCACGGAGAACAAACATTTGGGTGATGAACATTGATGTTTGTTCTCTGTCTGGGTGTTATTCAATATTATAATGTATTTACAAAAAAAAAGTATATATGTATTATATCAGCTATCCAGTTCTCATATTACAAGCTTTGGCTTAATTTGGGACGAGATAGTGCTGTGTGGAAAATACACTAATATATTTCTGCTAAAAATCATCATGGTCTGGGGCCTTATGCTCACTTCGAGCGAGATTATCTCACGGTGGAGATGACGTCATATCTCGTTCAATAATTCGTTGACCTTGCGTCTCGCATGAACTTTGTATGAGAAAATTGGGGAGTTAGATGGTGAGAATGGGGATAAATAGTTATTGAACGAGATATGACGTCATCTCTACCGTGAGAAAATCTCGCTCGAAGTGAGCATAAGGCCCAGTGCTCTGAACTTCAGATTATGAAGTTTAAATAACAAATTTCCTCTTCATCATTTCTTCACTGACCTCATGATTTCTTCTGCAGCCAGCCCCTCAGCTAGCGTCTCTAGTTGCTGTGGCGACATCCTGCTGATCGCTGCCATGTCTATGATGTCTAGGTACAGCTGAGGCTTGGAGCTGGGAGCTGGTAACGCCATGGAGGAAGCCAGGCATGCTAGGCAAAACCACATCTGAGGAGAAAAATAAAATGGAGTTAGTGAATTACTATTCGTGCCATCTTGTTTTGAGACAACAATTTTTACAAGTGTAATTAAAGTCTTGGTTTGGAGTTTGGGTGGATCTCCATTTGGGCTTTCAAATATTCATTAAAAAAAAATTGTTGAGCTCTAAAAAAAATTCACAGGTAGTCGTGCTGGGCCCCGGTTAGTTTAGTAAATTTAATAAGTATATAGATGAATTGATTAATATGTATATTATGCTTATTAGTGTTATTGTATTTGTGTTTTATTGTAAGTATAGTTTTTAATTAGAATATTATTATAATTCACTATAACTGTAACGATGACATGGGTGTAAATGCTATAGTAGCGTACGCTGCTATAGCATTTATTCTGAGTGATGGCCAATTTATGTCACTTACTTTCATGTCTTTTCTTGTATTTTTATAAATTGTATTTACGTGTGGCATAAATAAATGATTTTGTATTGTTAATCAATATTATGCTCTTAGACAGCGACTCAAAGTCCTAAAAAATAAATATTGTGGTAGAGTATTTTATTATGATCAAAAATTAAATAATTACAAAGTTGTGGAAGCCTTTTTAGGTAAATTTTAAAATCATAAATTCAAAGATGATATCGTAGGTATTGAATAGTGCTTTCGAATATAGGCCACAGCTCCATTGGGCCTAACCAAAATGTAGTAACTATTGTGTAGTAAGACTCAGTGTGTAAATAAATGGAACAGCTTCGGGACTTGGGTCTTCAGGCACCACAGATATCCCTTAAGGCGAAGACAAGAGCTAATGTGACTCTCGCTCGCACGTTTCGACATATTGACACATTCGACATAGTGATTTTATATCTTTCAACATGTCGAAACGTGCGAGCGAGAAGTTGTTTGATAGTTGTCAGCCCCTTAAGATCTGTGTAGCAACTTAAGACTCTTGGTGTAAAAAACACACGCAACGAAAATGCAGTCAAATGCAGCAACATGACACAACAATGAGCGATGTTTGTGCTGGTACACGAAGCGTGTCATGATTTTTACACCATGGTGGAAATGAGCCATTATGATAACAATCCCTTTCGTAAGGGACAGTAACCGACCATTTACGTAGTTTATTTATTTTTATCACATCAATTCGAAAATAGATAGTTTGCTCTTCGAAAACAGGTAGCAAAATAGCACTTTGATCCCAAGGGCGGTAAAGTACTTTACCGCCCAAGGGCGGTAATGTGATTTGAATTTGGAATGTGCTTATTGAGTAAAAGTTCCAATCACCAAAGAGATCACGAACACTGTATGAACAAGCAGGCTTTATGATAAAAAAAAAGCGCCTGAACTAAATAAAAATAAACAAAAACACGTGAAACGCGCATTCCACCTTTGTTCATAATTGTTTACTCAAATTCAGATTTTACTTAGTTTTATGAAAATAAATAAAATTACAATAAATACATGATTATGATTATGAGATTATGTGACATTGTGACAATGTGACTATGTGACTATGTGACTATGTGACAATGTGACAATGTGACAATGTGACAATGTGACTATGTGACTATGTGACTATGTGACTTCGTGACTTCGTGACTCCGTGACTCCGTGACTCCGTGACTCCGTGACTTCGTGACTTCGTGACTTCGTGACTATGTGACTTCGTGACTTCGTGACTTCGTGACTTCGTGACTTCGTGACTTTGTGACTTTGTGACTTTCGGACTTTCGGACTTTCGGACTTTCGGACTTTCGGACTTTGTGACTTTGTGACTTTGTGACTTTGTGACTTTGTGACTTTGTGACTTTGTGACTTTGTGACTTTGTGACTTTGTGACTTTGTGACTTTGTGACTTTGTGACTTTGTGACTTTGTGACTTTGTGACTTTGTGACTTTGTGACTTTGTGACTTTGTGACTTTGTGACTTTGTGACTTTGTGACTTTGTGACTTTGTGACTTTGTGACTTTGTGACTTTGTGACTTTGTGACTTTGTGACTTTGTGACTTTGTGACTTTGTGACTTTGTGACTTTGTGACTTTGTGACTTTGTGACTTTGTGACTTTGTGACTTTGTGACTTTGTGACTTTGTGACTTTGTGACTTTGTGACTTTGTGACTTTGTGACTTTGTGACTTTGTGACTTTGTGACTTTGTGACTTTGTGACTTTGTGACTTTGTGACTTTGTGACTTTGTGACTTTGTGACTTTATGACTTCGTGACTATGATTATTCATAAGTTGCACTAAGTTATTTTCTCATAGAGGGTGATAAAAAGTAGAGTGTCCACCTCGGGAGCAACACTATTTTAAGCTCGAGTGAAGTACTTTGAATCCCTCGCTACGCTTAGGATTCTACTTTAGAATCCCTCGCTACGCTCGGGATTCTACTCTAGAATCCTTCGCTCCGCTCTGGATTCAAAAAACACTCTCGCCATAAAAATAGTTGTTTGCTCCCTTGGTAAACAATCTACTATTAATGTATACGCTACATAAGTATACTCTGCTCTGACTACCCACAGCCAAAACCAAAACCAAAACGGTATTTTTTCAAAATCCAAACGTCTATAAATCTACCGCCAGTTTTTCGCAACCAAAGCCTAATAAGAACAGGCGATAAATTTACAGCTCGATTTCTAGCATTTTTTTGTATGATCCTTCTAACAATATGGTAGGTACTCAATTTTTTTTAATTTGTTAACTGCTTTAATAAGACTACAGCTGGACCTATGCCCAGCAAACCCCTCCAAGTATAAGAGGGTATATACCCTAATATAAGTATAAAAAATATAGAGGTAGTAAAATAAAGATCTTTCTTTTTCGTATTCGTGTTCGAGGCCCTTATGCCGGAATTTTTCCGTTTCGCTTACCGATAGAAAACAATAACATGAGCCTGTTAAAACGGTTTTTAAATAACAAAGGTTACGTTCACAGAGATTCCATCAAATATTTCTTAAACACTCACGAAAACGCACGAATAATTATGTTTGTCAATAAAAGCTGGCCACGGAAGAAGCGATATGATTCATAATACTCAAGAATAATCACAGTATTCGAAACTATTAAAAAAAAAGATCTAAATGATTTGCAAATAAAAAAAAATTGACAAAAAAATGGATAGGTACCTACTCGTAGGCATCCTCAGTTATACCAAATTGTATAGGTTCAAGTTTGACTGCTGATAATATTTGTCAAAGTGATCCTTGTGATTTTACTGAATAAAAACTTTTGACTTAGCACCAATTCTGCACAACTTGGTCGGTACGAAAAGTTGGTTTCAGGTCACATAGGTACATGGAACTGTATAGCCAATGAGATTAGGGTAACTATATTTGATAAATGACGACAATATTAAAAATATACAAAAAGTTATTTATTTCATTCAAGTATAATAATAATTTATTCAGTTATTTCAATATTTTATACAGGATCAGTTTACTAGTGGTATGTTCTCAATACGATCCGTATTTTTATACAACTAGCTGATGGAACTAGCAGATGGCCCACCTGATGTTAAGTGGTAACTGTCACCTATAACAAAGCATTGCCTCGTAAGTCACGTACGATAGGAACGTGCCCTACGATGCACTGCACTGCGTCCATCAACTTGAGGCATACAGATGTTAAGCCTCATGTGCCTGTAATTACACCGGCAACCATACTCTTCAAACCGAAACACAGCAACGCTGCTTGGCCGCAGAAAAAGGCGTGGTGGTAGTACTTCCCCGGACGAGTCCTTCACAAAGAGCTCTACTAGTCTTAAAACGTAATGTAATGCTATTAAGAGACGTTCGTAGAATATTGAAACCAGTCTCACATTAATGCAAATCGAAAAGATGCATTTCAGTCAGTTCGTGATATCGAATATTTATAAAACTCGCTTTTATCATAGCCCCTGCAAGCGGAAGCCGGGTGACGTCACGGCGCGCGCGCACAAAAACTTTCGCTTTTCACTGCCAAGGCTCGCTATCATCTGGCATAACGCAAACGTAATATTGTTTTGGCTTTTATTTACATAAGAGAAGTCTGCTGATATTGATTTTCTAGTGAGATTGAGTGAGATTGGTTTAAAATGAACAAAATATGCCGATCATAGGTACACGGTTTTTTCAAAAAGTTATATAAACGTACCGATTGCTGAAATAAAACATCATGAGGAAACTCACATCTAGATATAGGTCGCGGCTATATGTTGGAGGCCTTCGAATGGCCTTAAAAATATAGCAGAGTTGATTTATTTACACCGAAAGAATATGTTCACTAAGGTCAATTACAAATTTATCGTCTACGTAACGCTATCAGGCCTTATGGCGATCTAGTCCTAACGCGATGTAGTCATATCGAGATTTAGTCAGAAGGCGATGTAGTCATAACTGCTATCTAGTCAAATTAAGATGTATAGTCTCAAAGCTTCTAACCCTACAGAACATTTGTTTAAAAGATAATTGATGAATACAAAGTTACAAGCGAGACGTTACAAAGGCACTATCCATTAACCATTCAAGCGAACAAAGCAGACGTAAAATCTAGGAGGTACTGTAAGCGTAACTAACTGGTCATAGTGTGTTTTCTCTAAAATTATGTTTTTTTATACTTCTTGCTGTTGGAACAAGCAGATGACCCACTTGATGTAAAGTGGTAATCATCGCCTATAACAAGCATTGCCTCGCAAGTCCTGCACGATAGGAATGTGCCCTTCCATCAACTTGATGAATACAGATGTTAAGCCTGTAATTTCACCGGCAACTAAACCCTTCAGTATTCTTCAGTATAATAAAGAAGAAGTCTCATTCATATAAAAGTTATAAAATATAATTCAATCTCTGCACTCTGTCTGTAGTTCACGAAAGTAAGTTTTTTTAACGGCTTTTTGATGGAATAATCAAATGGCCTACCTGATGTTAAGTGGTAACCATAACCTATAACAAAGTATTGCCTCGCAAGTCATAAACGGTATGAGCTTGCCCTGCGTCCATCGGATTGAGGCTACAGATGTTGTATACAACACAATTGTATATATACCTCACAGTTGTTACTTACACCGGCAACCACACTCTTCAAACCGAAACACAGCAACGCTGGTTGGCGGCAAAAAAAAGCATGGTGGAAGTACTTCCCCGGACGAGCCCTTCACAAAGAGCTCTACTACTAAACACGCAATAATGTATTGAAACTGTTAAGGTAAGCGGACACTAGGCGGCAGGTAAATGATCTCACGGAAGTCATATAGGAAGACATACCTGTTTTATAATATTAGATGTTATACAAATAATGATGTAGAAATACCAGTGAGCGTGGCGGGTTTGCGTTTCAAACCTTGCAATCATCTTGTCGCTGATTTTGTACATGTATTACTGGACATGTTCTTGGGCACATAATATTGCGTAAAACTGAAGGGAACAGCTATCTTGAGCAATAAAATATATTCCAATTTACGTTTGTTGATTGCAGAACTCTTAACGAATGCTAGCAATTTAATAGCCTGCTCAAAAACATTGAAACTTGGACGGACGTTCATAATATTTAGGCCTGTTTTATAATCTACGAGTACTTAACGAGAGCTAAACATCGTTCTCCCCAGGGGGCCAACAGTGGGCCCCTGGAAATAAATTGAGAAAGGGTGATGTCTAGCAGAGGTTTCAAGAGTAGTAGGGTTCTTTGTGAAGGGTTCGTCCGGGGAAGAACTACCATTATGCCTTTTTCTGCCGCCAAGCAGCGTTGCTGTGTTTCAGTTTGAAGAGTGTGTTGCCGGTGTAATTACAGTTTTGAGGCTTAACATTATGTTAGCCTCAAATTGATGGAAGCAGGGCAGGGCACGTTCCTATCGTGCATTACTTACGCGGCAATGCTTTGTTATAGGTTAAGGTGGGCCATCAGCAAGTACTATAAAAATAAGGCAGATAACGATTTTTGTAGATAAGGCTTTGAGGATATAGGAGGGTATATTTTATTACACTCCAGCTTTGACTGTCGTCATACCCTTCATGTCTCAATGCATTGTGCAAGCTTGCGTAAGTCAGTAGCAGTAATATGAATGATAGAACCTATTGTTTAAAAGAAAAAATGTTTCAAAGGAAATGGCCGATCAGTATGCGCCGCGTCAGTACGCCATATAGCATTAGCACGCATGGACGCACGCAAATAACAACGCTACATTTTTGTGACAAGTGTGCGACACCCCTTATTTCCTAAATCGTTCTTTCGGAACAAAACCTATGATTTGCTATGTGGATTTATTCGCCGGTTTAAAAGAAGATTAAAAAAGATATTTGCTTCGGTGTAAACAAGTCTTTACTTTATATTTTGTTTCTACATAAATGAGTGTTAAAATCGTCCGTACCTACTCAGACCGGACCCTAAGGAAAGAAAGTGGTCTGTGACTTTTCTGAGAACACCGGTTTTTACCATCGCCGTAATGACTTAACTTCTTGTCTGTTACGTCATATCTGTAAGACCATAGTCTATCCTAATTGGTGTAGGTGTTAAAACCTCTATGGGCTACCGTAACCGCTTTCCATCGGGCGGGCCGTACGCTTGTTTGCTTTGTAGTGTAGAAGTATAAAAAAAGGTTTTTTTTAATACTTCTTGCCATATTTTATACTAAATTTTTTTAACACCTAGTCAGAGAACAAACATCTATGTTCATCACACAAATGTTTGTTCTCGGTGGGGATCGAACACACGGCCTGCGGCACAGAAGGCAGAGCTACTACCAACTGAGCTGTGAAGGCTGTCAAAATTTGGTATCTTAGTGCAGCCGAGTCTATTGGATAAATACAATTTTCTTAAATGTTATTCGGGGAAGGTAAAATTACCTTTTAATTGCATATTATTATTGTACACTTTTATTTTAGTATTTTAATTAATCGGAGGTGTTCTATAAATATATAAACTTATGGAACCACGTTTTTTTACTACAACCAATAATAGAGCGGGGACACTTTCTATCGTTGAATTACCATACAAGTCAGTGGCAAGGCCAACAAATGCATCAAATGATTATCTTTTAGCCGACTGCGTGCTATTCAGAAAGCAAATCGCTTCACTTTCGTTCGACGATCGGCATTGTACAGGGTTGCTAGTTCGAATATACTAGTCGGTAACATATTATCTAGTTGAATCCTGAGCAACGAACGAAGTCGCATCGTTGAAGTTTGAAGAGTGTGGTTGCCGGTGTAATTACAGGCACATGAGACTTAACATCTGTATGCCTCAAGTTGATGGACGCAGGGCAGTGGATCCTACTGTGCGTGACTTACGAGATAATGCTTTGTTATTTAGGTGATGATGGTTACCACTTAACATCAGGTGGGCCATCTGCTTCTTCCATCAGCTCATCATCAAAAAAAATTGTGTAATGAACATAAAATGTTTGTTTGTCTTGATGTATTAACATAATAAGCATGTATATTCACAAAAAGTATTATAATAGGTATCTGTTTTCCTTAGTATACAAGCTTAGCAAGCAAGCGTACAACTTATTTATTTTTATTATGTTGCATCTTAAATTACAATGATAGTTTAATAGTTATTATGTAATAAAGATTGAGTAATTCATGACCTGAAAACCGAAATATTTCATTATGTGTGAATGGTTTTTTTCTGATTTTATAGGTAAAATTTATTTTGTAATACTTAGGCAGGTTACAAACTTTTATGATGTTACAAGATGGTTACGTATAGGTAAAAATAAGTCTAGACCGAAATGTCGAAATATTGAGGAGTAATTTCACTGGTCAACGACATTCACTTGTTGCTCAATTCACGTTTCCTATCAAAAAACTGTATTACCTACTCCCGGTTTGTATAAAGAGTATCGTTACCTATAACGTAGACTATATTAGTATCTTTAATATATAAAAAATTTGCTCTACATTCTTGCAATTCGAAACTGGGTCATCGTTTTCCAAAATACCTCCATACTTTGCTCTTCTTGTCGTGTCACTAGTTTCTTTCGAAACAGTGTGGCGAAAGGATTTTAAGTGCGCCTGAAGAGGCTCGTTTCGAGCATTTGACACATTCTATAGAACTTTTTAGGTTCTACGACATGCCGGTTTCCTCACGATGTTTTCCTTTACCGTTTGAGAGTACTGGCACTGTGCACATACATTTTTTTGAACAGAAAACCCCACGTCGACGTTTCGAACCCACGACCTTATGATCGGCAGGCGGGCCGCTACCACTAGACCACCGTGCTCTCCATACTTTTCTCATACTCCATACTCATACTTTAGTATACAAGGTGTTCCAATACTTTTGTTTAAAACTTCAGGGGGCTAAAGAACCCATCAATATGAATAACTTTTTCCACACTGTAAACGCGAAAAAAAAAATCTGCTGTTTCGTACATTTTAGCCAGGTTGTCGCATTTACAGTGTTGGTTCCTTAGAAAAAGTTATTCATATTGATGGGTACTTTAGCCCCCTGAAGTTTTAAACACAAGTATTGGAACACTTGTATACGGAATACAGTTGCTCTACATTCTAGAGCAATTTGAAAGTGGGTCACGAATTTCCAAAGTATTCACACCCATAACTTATACTAACTTAAAATTAGCCCCGTCATGAATTATCGTTCTGAGCAAAACCACACACCAAGTAAAGCTCACGAAGTTGATATAATGGTAGCACTTCACGTCGCTATTCGTGTTCGCGTATTCATCAAATTTTCCCAAAAACAGATATGAAAAACTCTTTCTCTCTTCTCTCAAGACAATCTTGCCAGTCTCAAGTGATTTGTATTGAATACTTTTAGTCAAGTCAGTCCATAGTCAAGTCGGCCGTCATTTGTTATGAAGAAAATGGTGGCGGTTTTCTTCAAAACATTCGAAACATTATCAGTCAAATCAGGATATCACTTAATACACTTTCATTCCAAATGTTAACACTTTGTGCTAAGACCTCTCAAGTAATGTTGGTTAAAATACCACCGAAATTACACAACACAACTGAAAATAACACTAGACAAACAAATAAAATGAAAAAGCTATGTTGCTTCCCAAAATGTCAGAAAATGAATCCGATGTAAAACTTAATTCGTTTATTTTTTCTAAACCACCAACTGACGTATTGCATGACTAACTTGTGACTGTTATGTTTATTGTATTCACTACGAAATAAGTTTAAAGAAATAAATGTAATGACTTTACCCTGTCAGTACATATACGAAAATTTAATGTATGTTAGAAAAAATATTAATTTATATGCCAAAAAGAGTGACCATCATAATGTTAACACTAGAAATAAAGATAAGCTCGCTGTTCCCACTACTAGGCTCACTAAAGTAAGCAAATCGTTTGCAGGACAATGTGTACGCTTCTTTAACAAAGTCCCAAGTGAGATTCACCAGTTGTCGATTAACAAATTCAAAAACATAATAAAAAGAAAACTTTGTACAAAAGCTTACTATAAAATTTCTGATTATATAGATGACAAAAAAGCTTGGGACTGATCTATGCTCCAACTCATTAAAAACACTAAACAATTAAGTAGGTACCATAATAAAATTGTAAAAAGGATCATACAAAAAAACGCTAGGAACCAAGCCGTTAGTTTCTTGCCCGTTCTTCTAGGCTTTGGTCGCGAGGAACTGGCGATAGATTCACCTAGTATATAAGACGTTTCAAAGTGATCCTTGTGATTGTACTGAATAAAGACCGTTTTGATTTTGATTTTGATTTTTTTGACTACAATTCTCAGAAACACACGTGTTTACATGCCATGATTTGATTGGGCGTATTTTCGGCGCATGTATTCTGACGCTAGCGCGACGCCTTTGCAAGTACTTAGACGCTTGTAAATTTTAGAACGAGTTATGATTATTATTGTTGCAATATTGCATTTTTTTATACAACTGGCTGTTGGAACAAACATATGGCCCACCTGATGTTACAGGTGGGCCACCGATAACAAAGCGCGTCTTATGTCATGCGCGATTAGGAAGGTGTCTCACGATGCACTGCCCTGCATCTATCAACTTGAGGCTTACAAAAGCCTCATGTGCCTGTAATTTCACCAGCGACCATAGTTTTCGAACCGAAACACAGTAACGCTGCTTGGCGGCAGAAAAAAGCACGGTGGTAGTACTTCCCCGGACGAAACCTTCACAAAGAGCTCTACTACTCTTCCTGCCTTCGGCCAGCGAAGCCTGATGTTAGCAGCACTGATACGTTACACCCTATGCATGTTAATCTAACCATACCGATAAGGGCCTTCCGCGCTCGTCATTGTTTGGTAGCGCTGTAAAAATCGTTAGACATACAACAGCATGTAGGCCATTCGAAAACAAAATTGTAATTTGCTGTGAAGTTCATAAACGCGCATCGAAACTCCAATGTGTGTACCGTAAAATCACCTAACATGTAACCGACCAAACTTTACCAGTAACCACGCATGTTTATCCGAATCAAATCATCTATCAATAAAAATAAGAAACGGTTGCAATCATCAATGCAAAATTTACACAAAAATTGCTAAATCATCAATTTCGTATTGTAATTATTTGTAATGATGCAATTTATGAATTTATTTTCGCGATTTCAAATGTAATGTATGTAATGATGCAACTTAAGATCCTCTCACTTAAACTACGACTTAACTAAGGCAACCATAAACAACTTACATAACTGTAACTTTGAATTTGTTGATTTTGTAACTGCCTATCAGCCTGCATGGTGTGCCAATAAAATATATCACTACCGCATTTGCATTGAACATCACCATCTGAGAGTTATAAGCTTCCTTCCTCAAACGCCATTATTGTTTTGAGTCATGTATGTATATTTCTCTGTAAGGCAACAATGTCATCCTGCGCGTGCGACTTTTGTTTAAAACCGCGCAAGTTTGGTCAATTGTTATTATCAGCCTGTAGAAAAGAAGTCTACTTCTGAACATGATATCATCATCATTCCATTTCAATCCGCACCCACTGCTGAGTAAAGGCCACCTTCTTTAATAAGCCACTCTTTTTGTTCCCGAGTCTCATCAACTCATTCCCAATTTACATGAGGTAATCCGTATATTTCTATGTACGAATGATTTTGAGCCCTTTTCATCCCCTGACCTCTCACAACCCTGACGATATTGTTGGTCTACCTTCGCCTATGCTTCGTTTTTCGGTTCGTGGTCACCATTCAAGATTTTTTCCCGAACAGCTGTGATGGCTTGCCTATTACCGCTTCAACTTACCATGCTGAAAGCATGTCTAATACATGGCTTCTTTATAAATCAAATCAAATCAAAAAAACCGGCCAAGTGCGAGTCGGACTCGCGCACGAAGGTTTCCGTCCCATTATCTATAAAAAAGGCAAAAAAATCACATTTGTTGTATGAGAGCCCCCTTAAATATCTATTTTATTCTGTGTTTTAGTATTTGTTGTTATAGCGGCAACAGAAATACGTCATCTGTGAAAATTTCAACTGTCTAACTATCACGGTTCATGGGATACAGTTTGGTGACAGACGGACAGAAAGCGGAGTCTTTAGTAAGGTCCCGTCGGAACTCTAAAAACGTTTTTTTTTGTAACAATCATCATCATCAACCCATGTTCGTCCACTGCTGGACGTAGGTCTCTCCCAAGACGTGCCACTGAGCCCGGTCTTTTCGCCTATATTTTGTAACAAAATATAGGCGAAATATAAAGAACAATATTGGTTAGGACAACAAAATCGGTCGTCACTCAGCTTTATGCTATAATAGTGTTTGATGCACTACTACGTTATAGAATCTTATATGCATATAAGTATGTTGTAATAGCGGTCATTGCTCTATGTCTAGATACTTTCCTGTCTCTTCCGGTAGATAATCAGCAAGTAATAATGAGCATAGCATAAAGTGCTTCCTCACCGTCTGATATAATGTTTAATTTCTTTGAATATAAACGATGTTTTTTCGCATTGGATGAATCATTGTCGAAATATAATAATTACCAGTTTGAAGAAATCAACTATAGGACTCTCAACCATTTTTGCGTTGCATTTACTTACATATTATTACTTCATACATTTGAAAAACACTATAGAAATAGGTTAGAACGATCTAATTCGAAAACTAACGAATTAACAGAACAAAAAAAGCACAAAGTTTGGCGAAAACAAAGTTTCGCTACCAACTTTTACTTTTTACAAGTTTTTAATTAATTTTGCAACGCCCCAGTGTCAGTAATTCCGGGTCAAAAATTCTAATGTATGTCTTGATCCACTTTCATGTGCTTAGACCGAAATTTCGAGTATGAAGATACCCAGAAAATTTGACTTCACTTGGACCCATTATTCTTCAAACTAAATTTACCATCTAATTTACAAACAAATTTATTTGAATGAGGACTTGAGGAGTACCGGGACAACAATAGAGAGATGAAGACAGAATGACAGAAACAGGTCAGAAATCCGCGAAGATTAATTTAGTAGTTATTCAATGTTCTGCAGGCTTTTCCAGTGTTCTATAACGCTTATGTCAGAAATCCTCAATGGATAATTTTAGCAACCTCTTTGTAATGCTAATTTTTTCATATATTTCATTTTGTCATATTTTTGTGGCGTTCCAATTTAGGTATCTGAGCCACCCTACTCCAACACATAGAGGCTGTGTGCGTATTACTTTGAATAATTAATATTTAAATGTATTGATAAAAAATAATAAATACATACACATTGTAAATATGTTCAAATAACAATTTTAACCGAAGCTTATACAGATAGAAAATTATCAAAATATGGCTTATTTCTTCTAATCTCAATATTTTCCTTAAACACATCAATAACTTTCGATTGACGCGTCTAGCTAAAGTGATGGTGCTATTCACGAAATAATCACACCTTTTTGTAACGCATTGTTTTAGTGAAACTATGCTTGAGCTATACGTCAGTTTCGATTGTTTTATTGTCTATTTTAACCATAAACTCCATCCTCTACCATAAGATACTAGCTTCTGTCTGCGACTTTACTTCCGCGGTGTCCGGACTGACATTGGAGTGGCAACGGGCAGGTGTTAAAGCTCAAAGAACCGCTAGGGAATAAAGAATATCAAATGTCGACGAACTGGAAAACGAAGCGTGGGACGCCCTACCGATGAATTGACAACATTGATGCGTGATGTCTGTGGATAAAAAAGGCTTGTAATCGTTCTTCCTGGAAAAGTATAGGGAAGACCTATGTCCAGATGTGGAATTCTCCAGGATGGTGATGATGATCCAGTTTATTAGTAGCCTGGGTATAAATAAATTAAATTAAATTATAAATAAAATACCTAACAATCAACAACAATAAACATACATAGTAATATATTTGCTGAGTTTGGGGCTAGACGGGGTTGTGTAAAATTTTAGGCAATTTTTACCATTTTTAAGGTTCCGTACCCAAAGGGTAAAGCTACAACATCATCCAATACAACAAACGTGATTTTTTATAGATAACGGTACGGAACCCTTCGTGCGCGAGTCCGACTCGCACTTGGCCGGTTTCTAATTTAATTCAGTTGTTACATGTTAGGTACCTATCGGATATTTTCAACATCGTATAAAGGTGTTATAAATTCCCTATTCTATAAAATTACAAGTTACTTAACTCATATAAATGTATTTATTCACCCATTGCATTGCATAACAATAGTAGTTGCCTGACAGAAATCTCTGTTAGCGGTAGGGCCACTGATTGTATTAAGTACTGTGTTCTATATTTTTTGGGGTTTATTTTGACTTTTTTGTTGATGTTATCAATCATTATGAATCTAAATGAATGATCTTTAAATCTACTAGCATTGACGTTTTTAAATATCTTGGTTTTGTATTGAAAATGCCGCTGAAAAGAAACATGGTTACGGTTCAATTCTTACTTTTAAGTTACGTGAATCCATCATCCTTAGTGTTGTCGCCGGCGAAAGTCACTTAACACTTCCACTCACAGTGCGAAAGGGACACTTTAGTTTCACTTATTACCGATAAAGTTATACCCTTCAAAATTTCGTGTAACCGATACCCGATTTTCGTTTGTTATTTCGTAAAAAGGTTAAAAAAAAAGATGGCGTGTTATTTGCAGTGGCGCCAAATTTGAGTTTCGAATGTTACTTTCCCGCGCGAAACGTGCGTCGGCGATCAAGGCGCTCTCACTCTCACCTTAGAACGTAGAGTGGTTTTTATTTAACTATCCCCGCCGGTTTGCGATTGTGAATTATCGCATCGCATCATGGGTTATCAAATTAATATTAATAATATTTAGGACAAACGAAGGTTTGGCATTTAGAATTTGATGCTCTGTGATGACTTAGACGTAAATATTGGGATTTTTTATGGTTTGATTCAAATAAGCCCGAAAATTGTGACCTTTTTTTTTAATAATAATAACTCATTTATTTTCTCAGACATAAAAGCTTTCTTACGGAACTATACAACGTATAACGTAATATCCCTTTAAGGCCAAAGACCAAGAGATTAGACCAAGCACTGGAATACTTTGATGAGTTCAAAATTAGATTACCTACTTCGTTTCCGAAATTCCAATACAAAACAAAAATTAATATTGTCTCAGAAATTTGCAACAACCCTGTTATCTAATGTGTACGTGACCTCGGTAATACGCTATTTGCGTTTCCTAATTGGTGGCAGTTTTGTTTTAACTACAGTTCACAATTAAAGGTCAAAAACAGCTGTAAATAGGGCTGCATCATGTTGTGTTAGTTTCATTTTGGAAGAAAGTTTAAGAGGCATTTCATGAATGAAAAAAATCGCAATTTCAAAAGTCTTAGGTGTATAACTACAGTTGTTCGCCATGACCTGTAGAATATCCTACTTTCACAGTTAAAGGGGTAAAACACGTTGTTTAATAGGTATATTAATTAAGCTCTAGTGAGGTGTCAATCGAACTAAGTGAGTAGAGTAGAAGATTAGTAGAATAGAAGTGGTATCGATACCGCGCAATAAAAAAATAGTATAAAAAAAATGTTTGAAGGTTTCTATTTTACCTTAAAGCATTTTTTTATACTATTTGCTGAATAATGAATAAATATAAACAAATGCCTTTTCTTTCTTTCATTCTGATAAGCAAGCATATGGCCCACCTGTTGGCAAGTGCATACATTGGCTCGTAAGTCACGCTTGATATAGACTTGCCCTACGATGCACTACCCTGTGTCCATCAACTTGAAGCATTAACAGTACCCCAAGTATGAGTTTTGTTTACCATATTTGGTTTTTCGTTTATGTTCCGTGTTCATGGCGGGTTTTGTATGAAGACGCGATACCGATACGGAACTATTATATTCTACTACTAATTTTCATCATACTTGCAACATAAATCTATTACCATCACATACCTACCCTACTAGAAACACAAGCTGTCTAGATCATATCTTTATTAAAAGCAACCAATCTGCCATTACACTGGTCATTGAGAGTAGTCTTACTGACCATAATACTGTAATATTGGCACTCCAAAATCATGTTAACAAAGATAAGTTACAATCCATGATCACTAAAGTTAACTACAATGCAATTAAAACAAAGATATCTGCCACAGATTTTAGTACAATACTAAGTGCTACCGACTGCAATGCAGCAACTGATATGCTTGTAACCATGCTAAACTCAGTTATCAAAGAAAACACACGTGTAATCAAACTCTCAAACAGGAAAACACCAGTAAAACCGTGGATGACACCGGGTCTTTTACGATGTGATAAACTTCACTCCAAATCTCGGAAATCCCCAGATAATGAAACTCTACTGATAATATATAAGAGATATCGTAATTTCTGCAATAAACTTCTGCGAAAATTAAAAAAAGCATTCGAAAAATCGCAATTTGAAAAGGCTGGAAACGACACAAAAAAGACTTGGAAGGTTATTAATGAAATTACAAACTTTAAACCTAAAAAAAATCTACCGCAAAACCTGTTAAGTGGTTCCGATGCATCTGTAACTATTAACTCTATAAATGATTTCTTTGCTAACGCTGGTAGAAATTTGGCTGAAAAAATATGTACAAATGCAACAAACACAGATAGCAGGCACATCCCGCCCGATATCACTGCGAACTCTTTCGGCCTAATTGACATCGACTCTACAGAAGTTGTACACCTAATAAACTCCCTCAAAACAAATTGCTCGGTAGGATGGGACAGTATTTCTTCACGCATAATTAAGGATAGCATAGAGTTTCTATTACTGCCTATTACACACTTATGCCAACTTAGCTTTATAACCTCTGTTTTCCCTAGAGCATTCAAAAAAGCCATCATTCTCCCAGTACACAAAACAGGTGACAAACGCATATTTAATAATTATAGGCCAATATCGATATTACCATCACTGTCTAAAATCTTAGAGAGGGCTTTAAATAATAGATTGGTTAGATATTTGGAAAGATATAATCTAATTTCCAAAAACCAGTTCGGTTTTAGAAAAGGAAAATCAACGTCTGATGCTGTATCGGAGCTAAATAATTACGTGGTTGGTTGCCTTGACAAAGGCACTAAATGTTTAGCTATCTTCCTGGATTTAGCTAAAGCATTCGATACGGTATCAATCCCTTTACTCCTTCACAAACTGGATAATCTAGGTATTCGAGGAAATCAATTGGAACTCATGCGGAGCTATTTGAGTGAACGGACACAATGTGTGAAAATTGGGGAATACCTAAGCTCTGACCTGCCCGTCACATACGGAATTCCACAAGGCTCTATCCTTGGCCCTACACTTTTTTTGATCTTTATGAATCAAATCTGTGACCTCAATGTCCCACATTGTAGACTGCTAGCGTTTGCAGACGATACAGTATTGCTATTCCAGGGCGAGAACTGGGCAAATACTTACAGCCTTGCCCAAGCGGGTTTTAACATAGTATTAAAGTGTCTCTACCAAAATTATCTTTCTTTAAATGCAACTAAAACCAAATATTTAACATTCTCCATCCGCCAACCTGGTCTCCCAAATCCAAATACTAACCACATCAGAGCCCACACAATCCAGTGCTTACAGACCACCCCGAATGACTGTGAATGTGTAAGGCTGGAAAACTGCAGTACCATTAAATACCTCGGTGTTACCCTCGACTCACACATGACATACGAACCGCACATCAGGCTACTCACTTCTAGGGTACGCAAGCTCATTGCGGTTTTTAAAAGTATTAGACATGCCGTAAATAAAGACCAATTAAATACTACTTATTATGCGCTTTGCCAAAGCTTACTGGTGTACTGCCTAACGTCCTGGGGAGGAGCTGCTGCTACCCATTTTCTACCTCTTGAGAGAGCTCAGAGAGCCGTCCTCAAAGTGGCCCATTCTCGACCGTTCAGGTATCCTACCAAACAACTCCATGAGGATTGCAAAGTCCTATCA
Source organism: Chloroclysta siterata (assembly GCA_932294275.1). Classification (NCBI taxonomy): domain Eukaryota; kingdom Metazoa; phylum Arthropoda; class Insecta; order Lepidoptera; family Geometridae; genus Chloroclysta; species Chloroclysta siterata. The sequence goes on from OW028595.1 coordinate 11,345,253, forward strand.
GTCAGGCAACTTTTTATACAGCTGGTTGTTCTAAGGCAAAACAAAATTACCCCAGATGTGCAGCTGCCCAAAAGGAGACGAAGAGACAAAATATACTCAGCACCTGCGTGCAGAACTTCATTTGCACAAAAAAACTCTTACTTTTTGGCAGCTCACGTCTACAATAAAATTAATAAGCTAGTAACTCTGCATAATACACCACCTTTTCAATGCAAAAAAAAGATAAAAAACTTTTTGCTGAACTTAGACTATAAACAAACAGAAAACATGATAAGTGTTCACTCATAATCTAGATTATGTACTACTACCATTACGTATTTCACGCGCACTTGCACACATAGGTACACACACCCTAACACACCCTCATACACTCATGCACATAGTACTTAATTTAACTCATATCATTGGTGGGTTTTCTTTCTTTCGGTTTATTCCCTAGTTTCTAGGGCCTAGATATTTAGTATTTAGCATTAGGATATACCTGTTTACTTCTTTTTGGTTTTTTGTTACATTGGCCTTTCTACCTCATCTTGATCATAACTTGATTAATTCTCTTATTATAGAGTATATTTATAAATAAGTTATTAAATAGCACTATCCGCATTGCAATTAGCCGAAGCAGCGATCCCTTGCGTCTAAACACAAGTTTTCTACTTAGTTAGAGCAAGGAGTCAAACACTTGACTATGCAAGGTTTACGAGTGCATCTTACTTAAAACTTTACTAAAACTTACTTAAGCCTACCTAAATGTTATGTGTATTTTAAAATATATGTAAACTTGTCTAAAAATGTAAACCTTTTAGAAAATAAATATATATTATTATTATTATTATGTTTCTGGTCTACAACTACTCGGTTTCAGAAAAAACCGGGATTAACTGAAATGCACGGGCCTAAGCCAAGTGCACCTCAGTGGAAAAATTCGCTTCATGAGGAGGTTCAGTTTTCAGAAATTTTCTGACTATTCTGCACGTGTTTAAAATTGCTGCTTTTTGTAAAAGAATGAATGTGTGTTTTGATAAGTCTAGATGGGATAATGATTGAAAGAGTTGCTTAGGAATGACACCGGTTGATGAGAGGACTATTGGTACTATAGAAACTTTTTGCAGGCGCCACATGCGAGTGATTTCGTTCTTCAAATCAATATATTTGGAGAGTTTCTCTGCTATGGTGTTCTGTAGGTTGTGAGTGTTGGGAATGGCAATGTCAATTAATAGTGCTGTTTTGTTAATTTTATCTAGAAGAGTTAAATCGGGTCTATTGAAATGCACATTATAAAGTTCCGTATATCTCTATCGCGTCTTCATACAAAACCCGCAATGAACACGGAACATAAACGAAAAACGAAAAACCAAATATGGTACAAGGATGGGGTACAGATGTTAAGACGCGTGTGCCTGTAATTTCACTGGCAACCATACACTTTAAACCAAAACAACGCAACGCTGCTTGGCGGCAGAAACAGACATGGTGGTAGTACTAGCTAATAAAAAAACCCTCAATGCACCTCTTTAGGGATTAGGGGAATTCCTTAGTGACACTAAGTTTGGGCAGAAGATAGGGTATATTTCATTAGTAAAATAAAAAGATAGCTGTGTTTGGTAACACAACAATCGGAGTGTTCAGAGAGTAAATGACGTCACGGCTAGTTTTCATCTGTAAGCTTTACGGAATTGATTTTAGGAGGAATTTTACAACAACCATCAGTCAAGTATATTTCGTGTACAATCATAACACTAAAAGAGGTTGGAAATTAAGAAGGCAGAGCTACTCCCAACTGAGCTGTGAAGTGTGTTTTTTTGGAAACATCTTGTCCATTAAACATTTCAGTTTCAGTTTCAGGAGAGCACTGATGGTCCAGTGGTAGCGGCCCCGCCTTCCGATCCTAAGGTTGTGGGTTCGAAACTGGTTGTGCACAAATGAGTTTTTCTGTTAAAAAATGCCAGTACTCTCAAACGGTGAAAACATCGTGAAGAAACCGGCATGTCGTAGAACCTAAAAGTTTTATAACATGTGTCAAGTGCCCGAAAGGAGCCTCTTGAGGCGCACTTTAGATCCTTTCACCACACTGTTTCGAATAAAAATAATGACACGACAAGAGAGAGATAATAGTTCAATTAAAAGCTTGTGACGTTGCTTGATTGACATGATAAGCATTATTCTGCGCGTTCACCATTTGGATGGGTGACCGTAGTGACATTTAAAACTCGGTGCTTCTGTGCTTCCCGGTTCAGTGCTCTAGTAGTCACTATCTTTTTTGGTGAAGTGTATTATTTCTATAAGAACAAAATGATTTATGATCCATTATGCCATGATTAGATTTTGATTTCAATCTTTTTTCGATTTTTTTTATATTATTGTACCTACCTATATTATGTAAGTATCAATATGTTACCTCTGATTTATTCGTCATATATCTGTGTCCAAAATAATTTTTTTTTCTTTAATTCTAAATGCATTTATTTATACACCGGAGGTGGCTAGTAAGTCAAATTTAAAATGTATAAAATTATTCAATAAGTTAGAGATAAAAACGGCCTTAACTATACAAGGTGTTCCAATACTTTATATTTTACCAATAGTATTTAAAAACGTCAGTGGGCTAAAGTACCCATCAATATGAATACTTACCTTTTTCTAAGGAACCAACACTGTGAACTCTAAAAAAACAGATGTTTCATACATTTTAGTCAGGTAGATATTGAACATTTTGTATGAAACAGCTGTTTTTTTTGCATTTGCAGCGTTGGTTTTTTAGAAAAAGTTATTCATATTAATGGGTACTTTAGCCCCCTGAAGTTTTTAAATAAAAGTATTGGAACACCTTGTATACATGTATTAAAATATAATAAGTGTTTAAACTATTGCCATCTCTTACCAACAGGTAGTGACAAACAGTGACAGGGCTAACTTAGAGCAGTGTTTCAACATGAGTAACGTTTATAAGTAAAAGCTATCATGTTTAATGCATAGACCTAAGTTTAGTCTAGAACATTCTTCTTCTTTTTCTTCAATACTATGAACAAGTAGGTATCATGGGTTTTTAGTCACACACTAATACTGCGTAAAGTACAAGCAAAGACTCGAAAACCACACGAACGACCTTGCAAAGAATTTGCTTAACACCCAGGATAATGTACCTAAATCGCCTAAAGAGATGGCAAATACTAAACCTAGACCAAAGAGCCTGACCAGCTATTAAAACTAAACGGTGTCGCTTCGCTGGAAACACACCCCAAACCCCATCAACCCAGAAAAGAATCTGATTATGGCTAAGAAGCCGATTGCAGATAATGAGCGGAAAAAATAAAATAAAAAAAAAAGTCACACACACACACATACACAAAATTAAATCACAAGGATCACTTTTAAATGTATCTAAATAACGGCCAGAAAAATATAAGAACTTTCATAAGCATTTCAGTCATGTTATTAGGCAATTTGGACAGGCTTGATAGGAGGCCTTCAAGCAACACATCTTGATCAATAAGTACCTAACTTCCTCCAATTACTTGAAAGATAAGAATAATTGGTTACGGTGCGGTGTGCAAGAAGACCCTAAAATATAGGAGTAACGGCCGGTTTCTGAAAGACCGATCTAAACTAATCGGATGTCACTTGCTATCTCTATCTAATTCGATGTAATAGCTGAAATGCCGACTTGACATCCGATTAGGTTTGATCGAGCTTTCAGAAACCGGCAGTAAGTGTTCGGTACTAAAATCTAAATATAGTAACAGTAATTTATTCATTATACATTGTTTACATTATACGGGTTAGGTATATGGGTACATAATATTTTTGTACAAACATAAATAAAAGAGGAAAAAAAATAACTCAGGCCGCGCACAGTAAGACCGTTTTGGGATTTCAACACTAAGAAACTTCAACATTTTGCGAAACGAAAAAAAAACAACATTCTCGGAAATTATACATTTTGAGCCTTCAACATTTTAAGAATTCAACATTCTGTTCCTAAGGGCCGGTTTCACCATGCTCTGTTAGTTTTAATCAAGGATTAAAAGACCGTTAAATCTAACCTTAGCTGTCAAACGCGTACATTTTGACATATTTAACGGCCCTTTAATCCTTTGTTAATCTAACAGAGCATGGTGAAACCGGCCCTAAAGGTGTTGCACACCGCACAGCCCTGGTTTCTGTCAACTTGAGTTTTAATTCTGTAAAGCCCTTTATCAAAGTCAAAGTCAAAAAAGGTATTTATTCAATCAAATCACAAGGATCACTTTGAAACGTCTTAAAGCTAGGTTACTCTAGGTGCCAGTTCCACGCGACTAAAGCCTAGAAGAACAGGCAACAAACTTACGGCTTGGTTCCTACCGTTCTTTTGTATGATTCTTGTTATTATATTATGTGATATAATACAATATTGATGCTCCAGTGTGGTGCCAATCGAATTTAGTGAGGCGTAGGCATAACAGAAAAAGGTAAACATAATCAAATTTATAAGACAGCACACGCTACGCTTCAAACTAATAATACCTACCTACTGCATACATACAATCTATTATAGTAGAGAAAAATAATATGTGGGTTTGATTAAAAGCTTTGAGACTACAAATCTTTAGTACTTCCTCGGACGAACCGTTTATATAAAGCCCTTACTTACTGTTGCTGATGATGATTTCTATAACACACTTTGTTTCTTGTTGTTTGAGTGAGCGAAGCAAACGAAAATCTCTGAGTTAACTTGGGTGTTTTGGCGTTTTATGTATGTATGTTCGTCTGGCCATAACTTTAGAACCGTTGAACATCTTCATGAAATTAGGTCAGTCGATAGCTTGTACTTGAGAAATTTATTGGTAGGTATATGAGTTGAATCGGATGACGAGTTATTAAAATATGAGGTTTAAGGGGGAAAAAATAAAAAAGTTACACAAAAAAAAATGTTACATGTCATATAAAAGGTCTTTGTTTGAACATTCCAAAACAATTTTTACTTTTTTTTAGGACGCCCGGTTTTTGAGATACAACAAAAAAGTTAAAATATGATAACATGTGTAAATAGAAATAGGCGTGATTTTATGTATGTATGATGATAACCAACGATCCAAGAGCTCTGAGAGTTTCGTTGACATCAAGATTTTGTTACTGGTCCGCCAGTTCCTAAGCATTTTCTTAATTTTTAAAATTTTAATTAATTAAGAAGATACTCAGTTCTTATAAAATGGAGACAGAGACGTCTGATGATGAAGCTAAGGTCTGTTCAACGGATCTCTTCAATAAATAGGCCAATTCAGTTGACGGTGTGTTTTATTTTTATTTTATTTTTCTCTACTTTAATAGATTGTATGTATGCATTAGCTATTATTAGTTTGAAGCGTAGCGTGTGCTGTCTTATAAATTTGATTATGTTTACCTTTTTCTGTTATGCCTACGCCTCACTAAATTCGATTGGCACCACACTGGAGCTGCAATATTGTATTGTATTATGTTATCACAAGGATCATACAAAAGAACGGTAGGAACCAAGCCGTAAGTTTGTTGCCTGTTCTTCTAGGCTTTGGTCGCGTGGAACTGGCACCTAGCTTTAAGACGATCGAGTAGTAGAGCTCTTTGTGAAGGGCTCGTCCGGGGAAGTACTACCACGACGCCTGTTTCTTACGCCAAGCAGCGTTGCTGTGTTTTGGTTTGAAGAGTGTGATTACAGGCACATGAGGCTTAACATCTGTTTGCCTCAAGTTGATGGACGCAGGGCAGTGCATCGTAGGGCATGTTCCTATCGTGCGTGACTTACGAGGCAATGTTTTGTTATTGGTGATGGTTACCACTTAACATCAGGTGGGCCATCTAGTTCCATCAGCTAGTTTTATAATAAAAAGCCCTTTCTGCCGCCAAGCAGCGTTGCTGTGTCTCGGTTGAAAGGTGTGGCCGGTGAATTACGTTTCGACATGTTGAACCCATTTTCGAAAAATCGCAATCATCCATTTTAAAAGTTTGCTTTACCAGTTTTTGTACTTATGCAAACTTTGAGTAGAAACCTTGTATCGATAAAAAATATTTTTTACCAAACTGTGTGCAATTTGATTGCACACGAACTAGTTGGTTGCAATTTTTCAAAAATGGGTTCAGTGATATCTTTCAACATGTCGCAACGTGCGAGCGAGAGGTACATTAGCTCTTGTCTTCGCCTTAACATCTGTATGCCTCAAGATGATGGACGGCAGTGCATCGCAGGACAGGTTCATTTCGTGCATGGCTTTTTTTTTTTTTTGGCTTACGATGCTTTGTTTTTTGTTGATGATAACTTACCACTTAACAACAAGTGGGATGGCCCACCTATTGTTGTTCCCACAGCTTGTTCCATCAGCAAGTTTTAAGAGTAGTAGAGCTCTTTGTGAAGGGCTCGTCCGAGGAAGTACTACCACCACGCCCTTTTCTGCCGCCAAGCAGCAACGCTGTGTTGCGGCTTGAAGAGTGTGGCTACCGGTGTAATTAATTACAGGCACATGAGGTTTAACACCTGTATGCCTCAAATTGATGGACGCAGGGCAGTGCATCGTAGGGCACGTTCCTATCGTGCGTGACTTACGAGGCAATGCTATTTTATAGGTGATGGTTAACATTAATCTTATGACCACAACGTACAGATAAGAAGCTCGATGCTCATGTCAGCTTTTAGCTAGATTACTACAATACATTACCTAAGCCTACAGAATATTCTACAAACGTACTTGGTATTGTATGTCCTGTGCTAGGTAAGTACCTATTAACATCAGTTGGGCCATCTGCTTGTTCCATCAGGTAGTAAATAAAAAGTAAAATAAAAACTTTTTTATGGTGGACAGGAGAGATGTAAGCTGTTACACAGCCTACTTGGATCCAATAACAATCTCCAACTGCACCGGGAGTTCCAAGATTGCACAACTGTTCCACATTCAATGGTTGTGTAACCGCAGCGTCCACAACACATCCTAGCGGACGCGTCCGACTGCGTAAAGTGCTATGGTTTTTTTCCTTGGGCTAATCGATTCGCGGGATGTGAATAGAAAAAGCCCGAAATCTTTGTTCCTGGAAATGTATCGGGGAGGTTTATGTTCAGCAGTGGACTTCTTTAGGTTGATAATTATGATGAGGCTACGTTGTAACCGCTAATTCCAAAATGAGAGCACTGGTGGTCTATTGGTAGCGGCCCCGCCTTCCGATCCTAAGGTCGTGGGTTCGAAACCGGTCGTGCGTTTGTGTGGTGAGTTTTTCTGTTCAAAAATGTATGTGCATATTGCCAGTACTCTCAAACGGTGAAGAAAAACATCATGAGGAAACCGGCATGTCGTAGAACCTAAAAAATTCTATAACATGAGTCGAGTGCTTGAAAGGAGCCTTTTGAGGCGCACTTAAATCCTTTCACCACACTGTTTCGAAAGAAACTAGTGACACGACAAGAGAGAGAGATTCCAAAATTATGATGTTGGGTGATGAAGCTTTTTCTGAAGCATGGGTTTTGCTTCTAGAAACAGTTTCACGACTTTGATCCCTAAACTTAGTAGATGTAAGTACCCTCAGATCTTTTAGTACCAAGTACTAACTAAAGATTCTTTCCTTAGAGGCATCTTCAGAGGGGGTCTCTGACCCCCTCTGTACATCCAAATACTACATTTGGTAAAAAAAATATTAAGAGGCTGACAACCGCCAAACAACTTTGCTCGTGCGCACTAATAAAAAACTTGTTAACAATATTGTAGGAAAACTTGTTTGGACCAAAATTATGTTTTTGCTGAAGCTAATGTTGTTACCGAGTTCAGGTCAACAGCCACTAAACTCATATCAACATACTGACCTACTCAACGCTTACATAACAGCTAAAATTATTAACCGGACATGTCACCACTTTGTTTTAATAAACGGCCAATTAAATTTAACTTTACGTATTTCTCATTCCTTTTTCTCTCATTCCGTGTGAAATTCCCCTTTCGGCCCACTATATATATATATAGTGGTAAAAATACATGTCAAATGTATGTATTTTTACCACTAGATGATGGAAGAAGCAGATGGCCCACCTGATGTGGTAACCATCACCTATAACAAAGCATTGCCTCCTAAGTCACGCACGATAGGAACGTGCCCTACGATGCACTGCCCTGCGTCCATCAACTTGAGGCATACAGATGTTAAGCCTCATCTGCCTGTAATTACACCGGCAACCACTCTCTTCAAATGGAAACACAGTAACGCTGCTTGGCGGCAGAAAAAGGCGTGGTGGTAGTTCTTCCCCGGACAAACCCTTCACAAAGAGCTCTACTACCTACTTAGAACTTATTTTAGAGCCGTGTTTATACCTACTTGTAACACAAATTACACTCCAAACAGGAAGACTGAAGCAATATTGATAAGTTCTAATTATAGGGACTACGGTAATGTTAAACTGCAATAATAATTAAGTTTGTAGATTTAGGTCAAATGCATACATTGTAAGAATTTGTAATTGACTTGAGAGCAAATCTAAACGTCTGATTTACTGGTCATATATTTAAACTGTCATTTTCAAAGAGTAGTCGTTAAGCTAGTAAATAAAATAAGCGTGGAGTACCTATAGACTGCTCGGAAGTAACGACATCACTGTTGTTCGAGCAAAATGACATACCCATTAAAATATATATTGTTGGATTTTCCACACAGTACTTTATAGTCCCAAACTAAGCAAAGCTTGTAATATAGGAACCAGATAGCTGATATAATACTTATATACTTTTTTGTATACATTCTGTCCAAAAAGTATCGGGAGTAGATGATTTGTTCATGTTTGTTCATGTTTTGTTGTTAGATCGGCACAACTGTTTTCCATTTTGGCGCGGAGTTTGAGTTGAATTTGTTATTTCGATTAAATACAGTGCTGTGTTTAGTTATATCAATCTAGTTCGTGTTGTGATCATGTTAGGGGAAACAGATACGCCTAGTGCCATTTCGAGATGGCAAAAAAAAAAAAAAAAAAAAAAAAAAAAAGTTCGTGTTGTGAATTTCATAATGGACAAAAACATCGAACAAAGAGTTTGTCTTAAATTTAGCGTCGCCAATGGAGATTCGTGTTCGGAGTCCCTGAAAATGTTACAGAAGGCACGTTAATGCGCCTTCACACAAAGCCATAATTGTGAACGACTTTCTGTCAAAAACACAAAAAATACCATCGTGCCGCAACCTTATTCACCAGATGAGGCTCCAGCCGACTTCTTTCTTTTTCCTAAACTTAAATTACCGCTTCGTGGTACCCGTTTTCATTTAGGAGAAGACTTATATAGGAGAATTCGTGGCGAGAACTTGATGATTGGATTATTTGTTGGCGTTAGTGTATCGTTTCTGAAAGAGCATACTTTGAAGGCGTTAAAATAAATTTGGATAAATCACTAACATTTTGTGTATTATTGATCGTATCCCGGTACTTTCTTGACAGAGTAGTATACACATAGTTATAATACAATAATACCCAGACAGAGAACATCTATGTTCGTCACATAAATATATTTTTTCGGTGGGGATCGACCCCACAGCCTACTGTGCAGAAGATAGAGCTACTGCCAACTGTGCTGTGCTGTGTCTTAGTTTATCTACATCTACACTAATATTATAAAGAGGAAAGATTTGTATTTTTGTTGTTTTGTATGTAACAAATAGGCTCAAAAACTACTGGTCCGATTTCAAAAATTCTTTCACCATTAGAATGCTACATTATCCCTGAGTAACATAGGCTATATTATATTTTCAAAGAAATCAGGGATCCTTACTAAAACTCCAATAATGTAACCCAAGGTGGAAAAAGAAAACCTTACATCGCGTGCTCTGCGAAAACTATTGATGATAGAACAAAATAATGTACTACGACACGTCATTATCTACAAAAATGTCGCGACAGCATATGTCTAACTATTATAGTTATGTCACAATAAGTGTTCTTTTATTATAAAAAATTAATTGAAATGCCGCCGCTAGAAAAGGCTCTTTATTTGTAACCTTGGTATTAATCCTTATCCAAATAAATCTTTTCATATTCAAGACTGGTTTAATACCTATACATTATTTCGAATTGAATTGAATTGAATTTTTCAAATCGGACATTCTATTCAAAAGATTTTAAAACTTAAGCGACGCGCGGGTCACGGGCGCGTTCTCACTCAGCCCGGGCAAGGCGCGAGGTAGAAGGGTGTGCAAATGACTCGAACCCACCACGGTCTAAGTTTATCCTAAAACGTTGAAAAAAATTATGTCCACCCATGCGAAGCTGGGACAAGCCGCTAGTTAATTATATTCTTCAAAATATTTTCTGCAATATTGTTGGCGTCACATTGCAGAACTGAGCACGCCTATGTCGACAAAATGTTGACAACCCGAGGAATGTGTTAACATTACTGTCCAATTGTTATAATGCACATAATTTTTGTAATAAACAGGGCGAGACATGCGGAAGATGTGACCTTCGTTGCAAAATAACGCCTATTGTTGGCTCTGTATGGTTTAGTTTTGATGGCTTAAGTGGCAGTTGCAGAACCTTACGTGCTTGTCTTTATCTGTTTGACGACAGTTTTGGAGAGGTTTTCGAAACGTGATTATTGTAAAGTGTAACTGAGCTGCGATACGTTTTTTTAAACAAAGGTAAGATAGTGATCGGGGATAAAGTAGGTAATTTTGAAGGAATTTGAACCACGACTAACTATCTTGTCCTTGAGTTAGGTAAGTATATTTTGGCATTAAAACAGCATTATATAGATGAAATAGTCGGTTTTGAAACTTTAAAACTAAATACCGGCAACAATTTCAGATGTATCATCATGAGTAGGGCTGCCATCCGTCCGGGGAGCTTCCGGGCGGGGTTTCATTTGTGGACTACAAATGACTACTGGGTTTCAAAATTTCAAGTCTTGTACCGCCGACAACTGCCGACAAAGATTAAATTTAGTCAACTTTTATCATCATTTTAAATGACGCGACACGGATGCTTTGAAAATAAATATAAAGTTGATTAATGACCATTTTAAACCGTTTTTTATTATATTGACTAAGTTTTAAAAAAACCTGTTGACATGTCCGGGTTTCGGGCTCCAAAATCCGGGGTTTTCACCATATTGTCGTGGTTGCTAAATTTGAGAGATGGCAACCATAATCGTGAGCAGCTTAAAGTAGTCTAGGTACTGCAGGTTTTAATGTTTCCTCTATTGGATTTCCATTCCACCTTTCCGGAACTTTGCTAAATGTAGTCATATTTGAAGTCTTGGGTAATAGTGTGGTTGCCTTTGACATCTACAACCGAACGTCCCTTTTGTCACTATTTTCGCAATTTTTAATTCACTATAATAAAGCCTGATAACATCTATCTATATTGACATTAAAGTGATAGTAACACAAATACTTTAAAGAGCTGCTGTAACGTGTCAGGGAATATAATGAAAGCCTAACATACTAGTACATAAAACCACGCCTGTTTCCCATAGGGGTAGGCAGAAACCACGGAGTTACACTTGCTACCATCCTGACATACCTACCTCTTACCTTCATTCACTCTCATAACATTCTTCATACATGCTCGTCGGTTTAAGGTACTCTTAACCTGCCTTTCTCTAAAATTAACTACGAACTCATAATAAAAGACCATGGTTTAATATCAGCTTACAACATTTTCTCGGGATTGCACAGGGAACTGTAATGCTGACCGCAGACCCGCAATTATTTTGTCATAAAAAAATGTGTAACGACTGTTAATTTTATTATGTCGCTTAATTTTGAGCACAAGCTCTTTAAAGAAGAGCTCGACCGTGTAAGTTACCAATGTGCCAATTCGTACCGCCAAGCAGTGATTCTCGCATTGCTGTGTGTCGATTATGAGAGTATTCAGTGATGATTCAATGCAGATACATGCATACACATTATTTTATTTATTTACGAAAATATGTCCGACGTCGCACCAAGGGTCAGGATGTTAGAATACGCATAATGGATCTCAAATGGAGTTGGGCGGAACACCTGGCGGTGCTGACGACAGTTGGTGCTAAAGATTAATGGAGTTATGGCCGAGGACTAAGAATAGAAGCTTCAGACGTTAACATCAGAATCATCAGCCCGAAAAAGCCGCTGGGGATAGGCCTCCCACAGGCTGACGTCCAGTAACACGATTTAATTTAATTAAAATGTATTTATTATCTTCACAAAAGGTTTGTAAGTATAAGTACTAAGTAGTCCAAGCTAAATATAAACCTACATTGCTCGTGCAATGCAGGCACCAGTCTCGTGACTGGTCCCTGTGATAAGTTTAAAACAACCTGTGTTACAGGTCACCACGATAGGTCAATGGCATTGACAGCGTCGTAGGCCGCAGATGGAAGACAGTAGACAAACCACGATCGTGTGTGGAATGGCAGCGGCAGAGAGAGGCCTACCAATAATTTATTACACACATTTTAATATTCGAATTACTAAATTATACATTAAAAAACTAAAATTACTAGTTAAAGTTAAACATATTAAATTATCCATATCTTAGTTGAATAATGACGTAACACGCATGACACATTTTGTTAAACAGGAAAATACGATAAATGAACTTATTTACAGCATTTATGTTAGTTTTGGACGCAGTGTTAGATTAGCTTCCAATAAACATTGACGTATAATAGAATTTTCAATCCTTTCATGTTTTTTTAATTTTGTGAAGCCCAGACACAATAGATTTTTACTGTGTTCTTGAAGCGAGAGATTGTTTTTATATAAAATAAATAAATACATATTTTTTTTACTTGGGTGGGTCTTGGTGAGGCAATTATATAAAATAAAATATGGCAGTATTCTCATTTATTGTTACGGTATGTAGTTTTATTCGCTTTTTAATACAAGCTGATATTGGTTTTGGTAATAACAACTGAAGTAAAATTGTGTTTATCTACCCTTTACACTTATCAAGATTTCTTTTTCAGTTTGCAGCACTTGCTGCTGCTGTATATTCAAGCGGTAAGTTTACAAAATATTTTCAGTAAGTCCTCAAAGACAAAAGCCTTGAAGAACAGGCACATGAGCCTTATCATGCCTCAAGTTGATGGACGCAGGGCAGTGCATCGTTGGGCACGTTCCTATTGTGCGTGACTTAAGAGGCAATGCTTTGTTATAGGTGATGGTTACCACATTTTATTTTTATTTTTATACTACTAGCTGATGGAACAAGCAGATGGCCCACCTGATGTTAAGTGGTAACCATCACCTATAACAAAGCATCGCCTCGTAAGTCACGCACGATAGGAACGTGCCCTACGATGTACTTCCCTGCGTCCATCAACTGGTGGCATATAGATGTTAAACCTCATGTGCCTTTAATTACACCGGCACACACTCTTCAAACCGAAACACAGCAACGCTGCTTGGCGGCAGAAAAAGGCGTGGTGGCCAATTGAATACCTATTAAGAAATCTAAGGGGATATCTGCCGTGCCTGGGGACCAAAGTCGAGCTTTTCCAGTTTTTTTTTAATTTAGAGCATCTGTTTGTTATTTTGGTGGGTACTAACCTTTTTGCTTGCAGTTCAGCTTTTTGTCTATTTATTTTTATTTTTAGACGATAAAATAAAAATGCCGCCAGAGTGTGAAGGAAAAGATTATTGCACCATCCAACCAGACTATCATGTAACACAAGTATCTGCGATGGATAGAGCTGTTCAGACAAGCAAGGTAAAGGATATCTCAAAGATTTTTTTATTATCCCAAAAGTTATCGTATAGTTAAGTATCCAAATGGGATTTGACAGCCTTCACAGTTCAGTTGGTAGTAGGTCTGCCTTCTGCGCCGTAGGCCGTGGGTTCAAATTTTTGTTCTCGGTGGGTTGATCCCCACCGAGAACAAAAATTTGTGTGATGAACATAGATGTTTGTTCTCTGGGTGCTATAATAGTATATTATAAGTATGTATTTACTATAACATAAGTATACATGTAATATATCAGCTATCTAGTCCCCATATAACAAGCTTTGGCTTAGTTTGGTGCGATAGCCTTCACAGCTCAGTTGGTAGTAGCTCTGCCTTCTGTGCCGTGGGCCGTGGGTTCGATCCCCACCGAGAACAAACATTTATGTGATGTACATAGATGTTTGTTCTCTGTCTGGGTGTTATATAATATTATAAGTATGTATTTACAAAAAAAAAGTATGTAAGTAGTATATCAGCTACCTGGTACCCATATCACAAGCTTTGGCTTAGTTAGGGGCGAGATAGTGCTGTGTGGAATGTCCACCAATATTTATATTTATTTATTTACATTTATTTTATTTATTTACATAGATAGTGTTGAGTGGAGAGTCCACCATTATTTATTTATTTGAACCCACGACCTTCCCCTTGACACGATCTTTTGTTATTTCCTTAAGTATAGTAAACACTTTTAAGAATAAAAAATTAAGGTAAGGATATTTTTAAAAATATTTGTATTCACTATTTTTTATTTTCGTTTTAAGATTTTTTTTACACTGCTTCGTTTTTTTGTTTTAGTTATAAGTTTTTTTTTCACTACCTAGAGAGACCTATAATTGCTGCTACAATGCTGGCATGGCTGTTCTACAATAATGTTTAAGAAACTCAATTTTTTTTATGTTGGTCTTTTCAAATAAAAAACAAACTCTTGCCGTTGAAATTACAGGCATCTTTATGCCTTAAGTGGATGCAGGGTAGTGCATCGTAGGGCATGTTTCTATTTTGTGTAACTTGTAGACTAGTAGAGCTCTTTGTGAAGGGCTCATCCAGGAAAGTACTACCACCACGCCTTTTCTGCCGCCAAGTAGCGTTGCTGTGTTTCGGTTTGAAGAGTGTGGTTGTCGGCGTAATTACAGGCACATAAGGCTTAACATCTGTATGCATCAAGTTGATGGACGCAGGGCTGTGCATCGTAGGGCACGATCCTATCGTGCGTGACTTGCGAGGCAATACTCTGTTATAGGTGATGGTTATAACTTAACATCAGGTGGGCCATCTGCTTGTTCTTCAGCAAGTAGTATAATAAAAAGCTATCTCTTAATATTTGGCATGTGTATTTTGTTGATTTTTTAAATACTTGTATTATTTTAATTTTTTTCACATAGTCTTGTATTGTTTAAAAAGCATGTGCCCGCAATGCTAGTGTGCCACGATGTTTTCCTTCACCGTTTAAGAGTACTGGCACTGAGTACATACATTTTTGTACAGGAAAACTCATTGGTGCACGACTGGTTTTGAACCCACGACCTTAATATCGGTGGTATCGGAACTCGGGGCCGCAGTCACCAGTGCTCTCGAGATTCTAATAATACAACACCATCCAACTACTAATATTTTTATCTTTCCAGTACTGGGCAGGAATCGGTGCTCTAAGCGAGCCATACACTGGTCCTCAGGTATTTTACTCCAAACCTGACGCCAACTGTGCGTACGTCACAAAGGTACTCATATGTGCTTACTTCAGTTGATCGAGCGAGATATTTTTTTTTTTGATAATATTTCTCTATTAGTTTTTTATAATTTCTCTTTAATATCATTTTGAGTTTATTTATCGTTTAAACACTTATAAAAGTTTAAAAACAGCTGTTTTATGCAAAAGTTCAATACCTACCTGGCTATAATGTATAAAACAACTGTTTTTTTTACGCGTTCACATTGTTGGTTCCTGTGATAAGGTTATTCATATTGATGGGTACTTTAGCCCCCTGAAGTTTTCGGGAGTGGTAATTTAATGTATTTATAATTTCTCTCAATTTATGATTATTTTTCTCTAAAGGTAGAACAACCGTTCATCATCAAAGTGGGGCATGTGAACGAACTAGTCGTCCAGTCAACAAAATTCACCCAGACAATAAATACTACATTGTGCATGTAAGAAGACAGACTACAATTGCCTATTTACTAATAACGACAACCGAATGGTGGCCAAGAACCGGCTACTGAGCGTTCTGCGGCTCTCTTGTCGTGTCACTAATTTCTTTCGAAACAGTATGGTGAAAGGATTTTAAGTGCGCCTCAATAGGCTTCTTTCAAGCACTTGACACGTTATAGAACTTCCTAGGTTCTACGACATGCCGGTTTCCTCACGATGTTTTCCTCACCTTTTGATAATACTGGCATTGTGCACATAAATATTTGAACAGAAACACTCATTGGTGCACGACCGGTTTCGAACCCACGACCGGAAGGCGAGGCCGCTACCACTAAACTACCAGTACTCTCTGATCTGATGTGTTAGACTGGCACAGCATCGTGGTAGATGACACCAACTGAGGGAGGCCTATAGAGCATTGAGTGAACTCTGGCTGTGGACGATGATGACTCAATAACACTCAACTATCATTGTAGCTATACTAAATTGCCTATGACTGTCCTCACACCTCAGTTGATAGTAGCTCTGCCTTCTGCGCTTTTGATCCCCACCCGACCATCGTGACCCGAGGTGTGGTGAGCGCATTAACCATTAGCCATGTCGCTCCTTCTATGGGCACAGATTGGGTTGAGTTGAGCTATCTCTAAATCGATGCAAACGACTTCTTAACAGGCCTCACAGCTCAGTTGTCAAAGTCAAAGTCAAAAGGTATTTATTGAATAAAATCACAAGGATCACTTTGAAACGTCTTAAAGCTAGGTGACTCTTCCACGCGACCATTGTAGCTCTACGTTCTGCGATGTAGGTTGTAATTTCGATCCACACTGAGGACATACATTTTGTGGCAAGCATCGATGTTTGCTTGGGAGTTATAATTGATTATTATAAGTATGTATTTACAAATAGGAAAGTTTCATTTAATGTCATATCAGATCAGAACAAGCTTTGCTGTGTTTAGGATTTGATGGAGCTGTGTGAAATTTCAATCCATTTCTCCCCTCTGCCTGATTGAAACCTCCCCCAAATAGCCCCCTGCGTCTCCATGTTTTGTTTTTCTCACCATCCCCTCAAAAGGTTCGAGAATTTTAGGACAAAAATATTATATAAATATTTTTAAACTTATTTTTACACCTTACTTTTACAGTGACAAAGATTTGCCCTGCTTCGAAGAAATAGTGGCCATGCAAGGCAACATTCAGGCAAGATGCGATGAAAAATACGCAGAAATAACGCTCTACGTCTTTAAAGGCGAAAATATTACGGGACAGCCTTTCAAGATCCCTGTCAGCTGTTCGTGCGTAGTAGAGTTTAAGCAAATTTGGAAATAAATTACGAATTATTTTTTCGTCTTTGGAAGCAGCACTTTCAGCTTTTTCATTCTTATAGTTTTTCTAATGTTTAGATTTCAAATAGTGATATTTTAACCAACATTACTCGAGGCCACAACACAAAGAGTGAACACTTGGAATTAAATTATATTTTGAGGAAACACAACCGCCATAATTCTCAAAACATTGCAGTGACAGAAAATAATGTGGCTGACTAGACTAAAAACTTTTTTTATTCCACTTGAGACTAGCACGATTTTAGAAGAATACTATATGCAATTAGTGAATAAAGGACGGATTTAAAGCGAAGTCTATAGATGAATCCTGAACGACGCGAGTGATTCATCCATTTTATTCAAGAGTTGAATACTATACTTTATACCATGATTACGAGAAAAAGAAAGATTTAAGCGAAAATAGACATATAATGAAGAAAAAGGAAGGTTAAAATCATTAAAATAGAACACAAAACAGTTTTTATTCTGCATTGCACAAGGAGTTTGTATGTCCAGTATTCTTTGGACATGGAATTTGTATCGAGTATTTTTTGCGCAAGTAGGTTGTACATTGAGCGAGATGGAGGTCGAATGTATTGGTGTGTTCTAAATTCAAACACCAAAACAGTACTAAAAGTGCTTTTTATTCACTGTTTTCAGTCAATAAAATAAGCTTTTTAGAGGGGAAATTATATAAATGGTAAATGTGTAACAGCTATAGCTGGTAAATGTGTAACAGCTGTATTTTTTGACATGACAAAAGCTTTTGACTTTGTATCTCATGAATTATTATTAGGAAAAATTGAAAAATATGGTATCCGAGAACCAGCTCTAAAATGGCTGGCAAGTTACCTAGACCAGAGAATGCAAAGTGTAGAAATTTCCAATATTGACATTAATAAAGATTTAAAGCCTGTCAGATCAAACTATATGCAAAATAACTGTGGGGTACCTCAAGGCAGTGTCCTGGGACCACTATTATTTTTGCTTTATATAAATGATCTTCCTGACATTACGCCTAATCCGTGCACACTATTTGCCGATGACATTTCTATTATTATTTCTTCTAATTCTGACATTTATAATTATACTATTGACATTGATAATACCATTGATACAATAATTTTGTTGCTTAGTAACAAAAATTTAAATGTTAATCTATAAAAACAAACTTTATACAATTTGGAACTTATGGGAAAAAACATCAAAATCTTAAATTATCATATAAAGGCCAAAATCTAAATGAAGTCGACAAAACGAAATTCCTAGGCATTACTATAGACCGGCACTGTAATTGGAAAGCCCATATAGATGAAGTATGCCGAAAATTAAATAAATTTGTGTACGTTCTATACAAGCTACGCAAGCCTACAAATCATAATACTATTATGACCGCGTACCACGGATATGTAACCTCTGTTTTAAAATACGGACTGGTTCTCTGGGGTAATTCGACTGAAATAAATAAGGCGTTTATAGCACAAAAGAAATGCGTACGTGCTATTGTCGGCATACCTCCTTGGGAATCATGTAAACCCGTATTCCTTAAGCTAGAACTATTGACATTGCCTAGCATGTACATTTTGGAAGCTGCTAAATTTGCCAAAGATAACTCTAGCTTATTTACAAAGGCGCTAGATATCTATTCAAGATGTGTAAGAAACCCTGACAGAATTGTTCTTTCTAGAGTACCCAGAACTACTTTATATAAAAAAAACTCTTTTGCTATGTGTCGACAAATATTTAATAAAGTGCCCAGTGAAATAAAAAACTTAAAAAATTTATAATGTTAATGATTTGTAGAATAATTGAACTTGTACACTGACTTACTAATTTTATTGATTTGTAGTCAATTTAAGGACTTCTTTATTATAATGTACCTAATTTAATTTAATGATAATATTATTTAATTGTACCAAAGTAAAAATTTGCATGCCAATGATTTGGTGAAATATGTGATACTACTTACCAACTAAGAACTAACTTCTAACCATATTTCTCGCAAATAAACATTCCATTTCATTTCATTTAAAATAAATAATGTGTGTACCCTGGCTTATGTTTTTCTTTTGTTAATTTTCATAACCACTGAATAAATAACCTTTTGAATTTGAATTGACTACTTTTTTTTAATTGTATTTATTTATACAATTAGCTGATGGAACAAGCAGACTGCTACAATTGCTATTTTTGTCCTGCTATTTTTAACCCACGTAGGCTGACAAATAAAATAATGGCTGACTGTACATATACGTAGGTACAGTTATTATGTAAATAAGTAATGATGTCAGAAAACTATTTATTCCTACTACGCTGAAAACAATACCTGGTCAGTATGAAAATAATGTCTCGTAGCTCACGCTTGTATTCAAGAAAGTTTTCCTACTAAAAAGTTTGCAGAAGTGCCTATAAAAAATAGTAAAGCAAACTTTTTTGAAGGAAAACTTGTTCAGATCAAAATTATATGTTTGCTGAACTGTGTGCAATGTAATGCAAATAATTTGGTTGATAGCGAATCATGATCGCAAAAAAGCCCGTATAAAAAAAAGAAAAACAAGTTTGTCGAGGTTTGTCGCCTTGTGTAAAGTAAAGGCAACCGCTTTTGACATTTGCCTAGTTTTATCAGACAAATATTACATTTTTATTAGTAAATTCCAGTTAAAACCTTACGCAGCCGAAAAAGAAGAAGTTTTTACGCAGACCTAATTAATAAAAAAAAACACATTGCACCATCTACCCCCAAACTAGGCAGATACCATGCGTAACTGCGAATAAATCATTATGAACTATATGACTGATAGAATAATAATATACAATGTGTAACATAATACCCCTTTAAGGCCAAAGACCAAGTGATCAGACCAAGCACTGGAATACTCTGACGTGTGCAAAGGTTAAAATATCGTTTTAAAATTTCCATACAAAAATAAAATTAATATTGTCTCAGAAATTTAAAACACCAGTACCCCAAGTATGAGATTTGCTTACGATATTTCGTTTTTCGTTTTACGTTTTTGTTCCGTGTTCATTGCGAGTTTTGTATGAAGACGCGATAGAGATACCGATACGGAACCCGCAATGAACACGGAACAAAAACGAATCGTTTTCGCTGCGTGCTCATTGCGGGTTTTGTAAAGTTCCGTATCGGTATCAATATCGCGTCTTCATACAAAACCCGCATTATACACGGAACAAAAACGTAAAACGAAAAACGAAATATCGTAAGCAAATCTCATACTTGGGGTACAGGGGTGTTGCAAATACTGTTTACGTAAGTACCAAGGCCACATACACCCGGAACGTACAAGCAGCTGTTAATAGGGCTGTGTTTAGTTTCTTAATGGAGGAACGTTTTAGAGGCATTTCGTGAATGAAAACTACGAAATTTTAAAAGTTGGAGTTTGCCATGACCAGTGGAATACCCTGCTTCCGGGGTTATAAGGGTATTATGTTACACGTTGTATAAAGATACCTATACTTAACTATTTTTTTGTAAATACATACTCATTATTTATGAAAAGTATATTATACAGAAGATGTAGAAATAAGAAAATTGTGTAATATATTGTGTTTACATTTACATTTTTATGTACTTAGACAAAAATAGTAATATAAGATTAAATTTACGCTAGAACATGTATTAGGCAAACAGAACCCATTGAAAACAGGGTCAGTAATCCTACGGGATATTATGTTAATTAATAAAATAAAAAACCCTGTCCTCTATTCCCAAATAGAAAATAAAGTCCCTGATTATGTTAGGGGTATCAGATTCAACTAGTGCCATTTCGAGACGGCGAAAAACAAAATAGTGTATAATAATAACTTAATAACCCAGAAAAAGAACAAACATCAATGGACATCACTTAATTATTTGTTCTCGGTGGGGATCGAGCCCAAGCGCTGAAGGCAGAGCTACGGAGCTGTGAGACCGGTCAGTTACAGTCATCATTGTGCTTATTTATAGAAATTCAGGGCGTATTGAACAGTGTACTCTATTTCGATCAACACACCGTTGACTATTACAACCTGCGCTGTCAAGATCAAACTATGGACCTAAGCTTATTTGTCCTCAACTTAAACTGGACGGGTGTTGAGATGGTGCGATGCAAGAATTCCCGTAGTTTCCTGTTGCACCTTGGCCATCACATTGTAAACGTTTTATTATTTTATACTTACTAGTGCCCCGACTATGGCACTGTCAACATTTATTTTTATTTATTTGATTTAACATTAAAAATTAAAATGAAATGAGCAGAAAAATATATGTTTAACCTTATCTAGGTTCGTAACCAATAATTTATAAATATGTTAAAATGTTTACCTTTAAATTTCATTAGGTAATGCAAATTGAACAAACTATCCTTCGCTCTTCTTTTAATTTATTTTTTATTTTTATTCTCCTAATTTTAGTTTAGCTGTGAAAATGTAAGAAACGCATCGACACAATTTCGCTCCCTCTTCGTCGACATTTTGAAATTAGAACACCTAGGACCTAGTTAGGTAGGTACCACCAAGAAGTTCATACGGCATGACTAAACATAACTTTGGTAACAGAACTTTGGTAAGGAGGTATTTTTTAGTACAATTCTCATAGGTTTAATGTCGTGTGAACTACTTGGTGTACCTACCATAGGTCCTAGGTGTTCTAATTTCAAAATGTCAACGAAGAGGGAGCGAAATTGTAGACAACATACATTTTCATTGAAAACCACACTTACCAACTTGAGTCTCGATTAAGCATTGTTTTTTAGAATACAGTTTTAAAGAAAACATCTGCAAGTACTGATTACAGTAAGATTTAATATTTTTTAAATGCTATCATATGGTTATTCGAAAATTTGCTTACCTCTGCCAAAACTTACCATAGATATTATAGGTAGTTAGGTACATTTTCTAAATTATAAAACTATTGCAGTTATAATAATTTAGCAGGAAAATTAGATTACTTACCTACGTCACCATATAATGCGCTCAAACGTATTAACATCGCTAAATTGTTATGACGTCAGCTACCAACCTAAATAATTATCTCACATAGGGAATACCTAAGTAAGAAATTTAGTATTCTACTCAAGCTTATTCTTTTGCGATCGTGTTTTGAATTGTAATTGAAGGTGAAGTACTTTTGACCCTCGAGAAACGTTTTTATTACATTTTGATGGAACAGATGGCCCGCCTGATGTTAAGTAGTAACCATCGCCCTTATCAAAGCATTGCTTCGTAAGTCAAAAACGATACGAACGTGCTCTGAACTGCCCTGCGTCCATCAATTTAGCGCTGTGGCTGTAATTTTACAGGCAACCACACCCTTCAAACCGAACACAGGAACGCTGCTTGCCGGCAGAAATATTTGGCATGGTGTTAGTATAACTACTTCCCTGGAGAGCTCTACGCTTAGGTGAAAATAACGTCGCGTAGACTTCCGTTTTGCAATCCAATATGCATCCATCTAAACCAGAGGTTCCCAAAGTGGTCCAGGTGGACCCCCAGGGGTCCACGGGAGACTCAACGGGGGTCTACGTCAGCGTGACAAAAAAATGTGTGTGCACAATTCGTAAGCAGGGGTCCACGAAAATGTATCTGGTTTCGATATTGAAAAATTGAAATGTCCACTCCGAATAGGGAGTTTTCAAAATAAAATAAGTGAGAATTGATTGGGTTCTTGTGCTGTGAGTAGATGTAAAAAAAAACAAGTTGAATGGAATGTCTTTTTTGATTGGCCATACACTTTTACATCCTCATGTTAAGAGTAGTAGAGCTCTTTGTGAAGGGCTCGTCCGGGGAAGTACTACCACCACGCCTTTTTCTGCCGCCAAGCAGCGTTGCTGTGTTTCGGTTTGAAGAGTGTGGTTGCCGGTGTAATTACAGGCACATGAGGCTTAACATCTGTATGCCTCAAGTTGATGGACGCAGGGCAGTGCATCGTAGGGCACGTCCCTATCGTGCGTGACTTACGAGGCAGTGCTTTGTTATAGGTGATGGTTACCACTTAACATCAGGTGGGCCATCTGCTTGTTCCGTCAGCTAATTGTATTTCCCAACCCAAATTTCCATAGTTAGATCTAATCTTCACATTTTTTGTCGACTGGGAATATGGTAGAAATGTAGCAGGGGGTCCACCGGACCCAGCAAAATTTTGAAAGTGGTCTTTGAGAAAAAAAAGTTTGGGAACCTCTGATCTAAACTGTACCCAAAGACTGAGTTTTTTTTGGACGTCAAGCCTTTTTGTATGGAGATTCGATAAGCGCCTCTACCGGGCATGCCGAAAACTCACGTGTCTTCATACAAAAAAGGCCTGACGAAAAACGAAATATGGTAAACAAAACTCAGAGTTAGGGTACTGTACATTGCTCAGAAACTGCGTCGCGTCGTCACCGGCATACAAAAGACGCTCAATAAAAAAACCCGAAGTGACATCTCAGTACACGAGTGGAATACAACAAGACCGCTTGTGCGATCTCGGAGGAACATTTCTGCTGTGCGGTGAATATAAGTGCAAAAATGGTGTTTACGGGGTTATACTTCTTACTCGTAAGTGGCGGATTTTTAATCCTATAAATTAATGCATTTGTGTCTTTTTACTAGTACGTGGTAGATTTTTAATCCTATTAATTAATAGGTAAGTTTGTGACTCAACAAGTAAATCACGTTGTAGCGCTAGATCTATTTAATTGAAACTCAACTCAAAACTAACTCAAACTCTGTATGCCTCAAGTTGATGGGCGCAGGGCGGTGCATCGTAGGGCACGTTCCTATCGTGCGTGACTTGCGAGGCAATGCTTTGTTATAGGTAATGGTTACCACTTAACATCAGGTGGGCCATCAGCTAGTTGTATTAAAAAAAACTCTACTAATAACTTAAGTCGGCATGCGGGTTGTACACAAGTAGGTAAATAACGCATGGTTTTTAAGTGGAAGAGTCGAAGTCTTTTATTTTGTGCCTGTTAAGTTTGTGTCAATCACGCTGTAACTAGACCTATTTTTACTTTTACAATATCTTAAGTCAGCAATGCTGGGTTGTAAACAAGTACCTACATAACGTATGTTTCTATATATCTAATATAAGACAAAGACAATACGGTAAGCAATCTGTAAGTTTCTTGTCTGTTCTTTGTCTTGTTCGCGTGAACCTGGCGGCTACTAGATTCACCTACTTATTGATCGAGTGAGCGAAGCGAACGAAGTATGTATGTATGTATGTTTGTCTGGCGATAACTTTAGAACCGTTGATCCGATCTGCATGAAATTTGATATGTCGATAGCTTGTACTTGAGAAATTCACTGGTAAGTATATGAGTAAAATCGGATGAAGGGTTTTTGAGATATAGGGTTTTTTAAGAGGGCAAAAATAAAAAAAGTTACATAAAAAAATCAAGTTACATGAAAGGGCTTTGTTCGGACATTCCAAAACCATTTTTACTTTTTTTCTAGGACGCCCGGTTTTTGAGATACAACAAAAAAGTAAAATTAAGATAACCAACGATCCAAGAGCTCCCATCTCTATGATTTTCGTTGAAATCAAGGTTTTTCTACTGGTCGGCCTGTTCCTTTGCTTTTTCTTATTTCTTTTTCTTGAAATAAATTAAGGAGGTACCTACTCAGATCTCATAAAATGGTGACAACGACCAGGTCTGATGATGGAGCCAAGGTCTGTTCAACGGAACTCTTCAATAAATAGGCCAATAGAGTTGAAACTTGGTTACCATACCAAGTTAGTATGCGGTAATCAGAAAAAAGTCCAAACATAATATTTGGACTTGCCTCTGACTACCACCTTCTCAAAGTTTTGGTGCGTCGGATCGCATTACGAGATCTCAGTTCGGGGCGAACCACTAGTATAAAAATGTTTCAAAGCATCATCATCTTCCCGCTCTTACCCCACGCTGCATGAGGTCGGCACAACAGGTTTTCTTCTTCCACTCTCCTCTATCATTCGTCATCTCGGTGCTCACTCCTTTCTTACTCATGTCATCTTTCACACAGTCCATCCATCTTTTCTTTAGCCTACCTCTCGTCCTAAAACCATCCACATCCATATCTAACACTCTTCTCGTAATATGACTTTCTTCCCTCCTCATGACATGCCCATAAAACTGTTTCAAAGTGTATAAAAAAATTAAAAGCAAGAAACAATATAGTTGATTATGGTTTATGAAAACCCTCAAGTTAGTATTTTTTTATACTACTTGTTGATGGAACAAGCAAATGGCCCACCTGATGTTAAGTGATAAACGTCAACTACAACAAAGCATTGCCTCGTAAGTCACGCACAATAGGGACATTTTCTGCCAGCCTCCTCTCTCCTGTGCGTCTCTCGTCCAGGTGTTTCCTGCGACCTTTACTATGTCGTCGACCCATCGCGCTTTAGGTCGGCCCAGATTTCGTCGGCTCGATTTCGGCTACCATTCAGTCAAGGCTTTACTCCAACGGCCATCACCGCGACTGGCAAGGTGTCCTACCAAACCCCACTTGAGATTTTTCGCCCTGTCACCGACGTCGTAGATTTTCGTACGAAGCCGGAATCTCAGTGTTGCGTACTCGGTCTAGAAGTGTTATGCCGAGCATGGCTCGCTCCATGGCCCAGATGGAACAAAAAAAATACAGAGAGTCTAAGGGCCGGTTTCACCATGCTCTGTTAGATTAACAAAGGATTAAAGGGCCGTTAAATATGTCAAAATGTACGCGTTTGACAGCAAAGGTTAGATTAAACGGTCTTTTAATCCTTGATTAGTAACTAACAGAGCATGGTGAAACCGGCCCTAAATCCGTTTCCGGAATATAGGAAGTGTCAAATTCGATCTCGATCAGTTTAAAACGTAGCAAACAGACAGACACACTTTCGCATTTATAGATTAATATAGATATCCAAACATAACCGTATCTTGCTTGTTATTCATCAAAATGTTATGACGCCAATTTGCCCTTTTAATAATATTATCAAGGCTACATTTTAACTTAACTTTTTCAACAACAAATATCAATAATACCAGTTGTCAAACTCGTTTGTAAAAATCATCAGTCAGTACAATATATAAAAAACTTTTAGTGACTGACTGACGACCAGTATACAGTACCCTAAGAGACTTGTGTAATCAGGAGAGCCCCGACATACACATACACTACACACATTATACACACACGCACTAATACACACCTGTTGTTTTTTCATCCAACCGGTAATATTTGAGGGCTCACTAATAATAATATTCATATTTATGGGTACTTTAGCCACCTGAAGTTTATATCCACAAGTATTGGAACACCTTGTATACAAGCATTTACAAAAGTAAAAAATACACATGAAACATCTGTATTGTTGTGCTATCTGCAGACCGTTGTGAATGATCTAGAGATAGCTCAACTGATCCAAATCAGTGCCGATCGGAAGCGTCCCTAAGGCACTAGCTGCATTGCCGCGCTGCATTGTAGGTCAGGATATTGCAAAATTGACAAAGTCAAGTAAACTGCAAAGATTTTCCTGTTGAGTGTTACACACTCAACAAGCAGACAATGTTATTATGTTAGTTTTTTCTTGCAACAGGCTGCGAGACTATTTACTTATCGAATTCTCAACTCTTACTTTGTGAGTCACAAAAACCGACAGCTAATTTAACAGCCTTTTTCAGTAGAACCGGGTTTTCTGACTCAAGGGTCAAACCACGATAATATATTCCTCACTAAGAAATAGTAAATTGAACACGGTGAGAGAAAAATACCCCTTTTATTATACAACACCATCCTAAATGGCATAGCAGATAGGTATGAATGACCCATTTAGAAGTCCTTCATTCGGGTTTTAATCAAATAGACTCAATGAGACACTATTTGATATGGGTATTCGAAAGTTAAAGTCCAGTAATTCACTGGGCCCAGATGGTATACCCTCAAACATTTTAAAACAGGCAAAGAGTACTTTTGTACCCCCACTCTATCAAATTTTTAACTTAGCTTTGAGCTCAGGCGTTTATCCTCCGCAGTGGAAGGCCTCTAGAGTCACCCCCATTCCATTAATAATTTAATTAAAGTAATTTGAGTTTAAATAGTTTTACTAAAACATTTGACATGATTAATTAAGTTCTACCAACAAATTATGGACCATTGACATCTGAAATAAATGAATTAAATTATTATTCTCGTAGTAGGTAACTGAAAAGCAGTTCATCTGCAACAGAGTGTTTCAAGTAATTCTTTTTACGACGAAATCGAATATAAATGACAAAATATAATTCCATGCTCACATTGCTCACGCTTAGCCTTACTCATTTGCCAGCTGGTGATATGCGGAATACAGCTGATCGATGGAGCAGTGACCAAAAAAGGTAAGCAATAAATCAACAATAACGTCTTGAACAAGAAAGAATAAGAAGTTAAACATGACTAGCCGACTGTCAGACAATGGAATTGGTGTTTACGCTGATGCTGTTTAGTTTGCTAAACCTGTTTAAGATAATACAATTAAATCAGAACGTTATGCAAGCGACCCTAAGAAATGAAAGCAGACGGAACAGAACAGGGTTAAGAAAGAATTGGCTTGCTTGACAGTGATTGAGTGAGTGAACTTACATCTTCTTTTCTTTTACTCGTAGCTAGGCTACGTTGGAAGAACAAAGATAGATGATCACTGTTTGATACACAGTTGTAAAAGGTTGTAAGTCTTATGGCTCCCTCCATCCTCCATCTGATATTTCCTCCAAGGTTTGAAGCTTCGGCTATCGGCCGCTAGTAATACTATATAAGTTTAATTTCTTTACGTAGATAAATTGGAACAAGCACTTTATTTCCCAGATGAGTACGTGCCCATCAAATACCCAGGTCCCATCCAGGAGGTGACATACAACAGGTACGGCGAGGTGCCCCCCGATTGCTCCAACAAGACTTACTGCACCATCAAGCCGGCTGATTACCCTCAGGAGCTGTTCAACAAGATGTTCAAAGGCTCGGTGAGATTAAGAAAACACTCAATTCTCATTAAATGGTGACAGCGACCTCGTCTTATGATGATGATGGAGCCAAGGTTCAACGGAACTATTTTTTTTTATACTACTATCTGATGGAACAAGCAGATAGCCCACCTGATGTTAAGTGGTAACCATCACCTATAACAAAGCATTGCCTCGCAAGTCACGCACATAAGAACATGCCCTACGATGCACTGCCCTGCGTTCGTCAAGTTGAGGCATACAGATGTTAGCCTCATGTGCCTGTAATTACACCAGCAACCACACTCTTCAAACCGAAACACAGCAACGCTGCTTGGCGGCAGAAAAAATCTTCAATAAATAAGCCAATTCATTTGAAACTTGGTTACCATACTTAGTAGGTGGTAGTCAGAAGCAAATATACCTAATGCTTGGACGTGTCTCTGAATACCACCTACTTTAATTTTCAGAGCGTTCGGATCGCATCACGAAATCTCAGTTCGGGGCGAACCACTAGTTATATTTCTTTTAGAACTTAATATTTGGCACGTGCCCTCTTTTTGCAGTAATTTGTATTCCATGCGTGACAAGTTGAAAGCTATTAAACAAGAACTGGTTTCCTCATTATGTGAATTAACATTTAGGGAGACTTCTTGTTTACAAGCTACATCGTTGTAGAGAAAAGTACCTACCTATATTAGCAACGAGCTTTGAGCTAGTGTAAACAGGCTTAGCAAGCTTGGTTTGAACCTACGAAGAGGTCACTGCCTTACCATGGAAAGTACAGTACTTATATGACTTTAAGTTTGATTTGAAACATAATAAAATGGAATATTTTTAAAAGTATTATAATGTTTACTTACCCACTTATTCACAAAAAATTGGATAGGGAAAGAAATTGGAAATGACAATGTTTAGGTTTTAATTTATAAGAATTATAAAATCAACACGTTTGAGTAAACATAATAAAACGTATGAATCGTATAAATCGTATGAATAAATTTCCGAGTAGGGTTCGAATCCACAACTCGAACCGTTTGATAACTTTGAGATATTATAGAATCATCGAATAAAAAACCATTCTTATTCTTTTTTTTTTTAATAGAGACAAAGACTAGTGCCATGCTGCGCGATTTAATTCAAGACTATATGCATGTTCAAATATTAGAAGATTTAAAATCTCTTTGTGATGGGCTCAACCGGAGAAGTACTACCACCGTATTTTCTGCCGCCAAGCAGCGTTGCTGTGCTTCGGTTTGAGGAGTGTGGTTGCCAATGAAATTACGTGTGTGCCTCAGGTTGGTGGACGCAAGACAGTGCATCGTAGGGCACGTTCCTATCGTGCGTGGCTTATGAGGCCTTATGAGACTTAATGGGTAACCACTTGTCATCAGATGGGCCACTTGCTTTAATTTATCTACGTATCAAATAGTTATATCGCTCATTTGGCAGAACATCGACGAAATTGTAATTTTTGACAATGAATCTGCATGAATACTGAATACTGCTGAGTATGCATAGAATAATCATAATCCTACCACTAGTCACTCACCAGTTAGCGATATAACTCCAAAAAATCACTAAAATAGCACTCCTGTAAAATTGCAAAACAGACAATTGCGTCTATGTTCTACCAAATGAGCGATATAAAAAAAATATAACACAGATGTAAATGTTTATGTACCTATGTTATAAATGTTGCAGAAACAATTTTCCCAGCCGACCCTGGTGATAGATGACCTCGCAGGTGCTCCGAACCGTCAAGGGGATCCGGATGAGTTGGACAACTGCGATACTACTGTCACGGTGAGACCTTTACATGTTCATGTACATGCTAGTTTTATTAGCAAGAAACGTTAGGAGTCTCTATGTGTTACGGTTTCCTTCAAAACTTTCGAAACATTGTCGATCAAATCAGGATATTACATACTTTCATTCCAAATGTTCACACTTCGTGCATTTATTAATCATAAAGCATAATACATCATAATTTCGGTGGCATTTTAACCAACATTACTCGAGGCCTTACTCAAGTAATGTTGGTTAAAATGCCACCGAAATTACACAACTCAAAATAACACTAGAAAATTTCTTCTTAAGATGACAGAAAACAAATCGAAAAGTCTATGCGCCCAACGACTAAGGGGCTAACACCCGACAAAGTACTTTTGGCTCGCACATTTCAATATTTTGAAAGATAAAAAATCACTGAACTTATATTCTGAACCAAACAAGTTAGCCAACCAATAAGTTTTCTTACTTATGGTACGCGTCCATTGACCAGCGCCAGACGCACCGCACGCACGGCACGCAATGGATTTTAGTTTGCTTTGTATGATTTTACATAGTGCTGCGTCCATTATCCGCGCCGCCCGCATTTATGAACAAAAAATGCGTTGCGTGCCGGTGACGTCACACAAATCAGTTCGCCGCTGACATCGCCCACTGCCGCACGTGTTTTGTTTTACCTTTCGCAACTAATAATAATAATAATATCTTCGTCAATCTCCATGACCGAATACGTCAGCTCACGAAGAAAACACTCGAAACTAAACATAAAATCCGGATACAGTGGACGCATGCCATCGGCAAATCCGTTGAATCCGTTGCGTGCCGTGCGTGCGGTGCGTCCGGCGCTGGTCAATGGACGCGTACCTTTATGCTAACTTTTTGGTAGTTAAACTTGTTTGGATGAAAATGATATTTTTGATGAACTAATGCAATGTTGATTGATTGCGTTTTTTCATGAATAAGTTCAGTGATTTTGTGTATCTTTCTAAACTTTGAAATGAGCGAGCGAAAAGTACATTAGCGGTACTCTTCGCCTAAAGACGATGAGTTGTCTGTGTCAGTCGGCGAGTCAGATACCCCAAGTCCGAGTTTTATTTCGTATTTTTAGGCCTTTTGTATGAGACTCGTGAGTTCTCAGCACGCCAGTATAGAGGCGCTTATCGAATCTTCATACAAAAAAGGCCTGACGTTACGAAAAACGAAACACATAACTCAGGCTTGGGGTAAGGATAAAGTTTTTAATATGTATTCCATACGTACGTCCGGAAATTAAAACCAAGGTTAAAGTAGGCAGGTATTGTCCATATTTTTCCTCTATTTATTCAATTATTATAGCAAAACAGATATTGCATAATCTTTGTTATCATGGAGATACATAAAATGTACCTATCTATTCATAGATCTAAAAGCGTAAGGTAACACGAACAAATATAGATTTTCCTTATAATGTACAATTGTAATGTTGCAATGTTGTTAGCCAATAAACGCGTAAAGTTGAGAGTAATATTATACAAGGTGTCCCAATACTTTTGTATATAAACTTCAGGGGGCTAAAGTACCCATCAATATGAATAACTATTTCTGAGGAACCAACACTGTGAACGCGAAAAACCTGGCTAAAATGTATGAAACAGCTGTTTTTATCTCCTTAGAAAAAGTTATTCATATTGATGGGTACTTTAGCCCCGTGAAGTTTACATACACAAGTATTGGAACACCTTATATTCTTAATAAAATAATTGAAATTCATTCCTCAATCATACAATTGCCTAAATTTGGAAATTGGAATTTAGACATGCACTGACATGATACATTAAAAGGAAATGGTTCTAATCGTTTACTGTTACATTAATATAAAAACATCAAAATACCTTTCTAGAATAATATTATTTTCCTTTTACTTTATCATAAACTAGCGGCCTTTCCCAGCTTCGCGTGGCGGTCATAAATTTTTTGAACATTTTAGGATAAACTTAGACCGTGGGTTCGAGCCTCGCGTCTTCTTATTTCATACATTTGCACGCTCTTCTCCTTGAGTGAGTGAAATCGCACCCCGTGCGTGACCCGTGGACCCGTTAACATTTTTAATTTCGTCATATCTTTTAAATGGAATGTCCGATTTGAAAAATTTTAGAAGTAAACTATAGTCTTGAATATGAAAAGATTTATTTGGATAAGGATTAATACCAAGGTACAAATAAAGACCCTTTTCTAGCGGCGGCATTTCAATTATTTTTTTATAATAAAAGAACACTTATTGTGACATAACTATAATAGTTAGACATATGCTGTCGCGATATTTTTTGTAGATGATGACGTGTTCTACAAAATCATAGTACATTATTTTGTTCTATCAATAGTTTTCGCAGCGCACGCGATGTAAGGTTTTTGTTTTCCACCTTGGGTTACATTATCTAAGTTTTAGTAAGGATCCCTGATTTTTTTGAAAATATAATTTAGCTTATGTTACTCAGGGATAATGTAGCATTCTAATGGTGAAAGAATTTTTGAAATCGGACCAGTAGTTTTTGAGCCTATTCGTTACATACAAAAATACAAATCTTTCCTCTTTATAATATTAGTGTAGATGCAGATAATTGAATTTATTAATTAATTAGGTACAAGTAGCTTTAACTGACGTTGTTGACGTTTATTATTGTATTTCCAGTTCGAACCCCTTTACAAGGTTCGGAGCAAACGAGGCTGGCACACGGTGATACAAGCGCCTGAAGAGAACTACGTACAAATGGTTCGCCTCGAAACATGCAGGTTAATATTATTTAAAACTTTTGATTTATCGTCTTCATCTTGGTGGGACACTAGTTGTTTCGAACTAGTGTAGTGAGGATTTAAGGAGCACCTCAAAGAGGCTTCTTTCGAGCACTTGACATTATGTTTCAGAATTTTAGGTTCTAAGACATGCCGGTTGCCTTACGAGATTTTCCTTCACTGTTTGAGAGTACTGGCATTATTTTATGTTGATGTGATAAGTTTTTTATGTTAAAAAAGCTCAAAATGACGTTAGGGGTCGCAGATAACACCTGAAAGGAAGAAATAAACTTTTTTATTTGTTACCTTAAGGGCCGGTTTCACCATGCTCTGTTAGATTAACAAAGGATTAAAAGGCCGCTAAATATGTCAAAATGTACGCGTTTGACATCTAAGGTTAGATTAAACAGCCTGTTAATCCTTGATTAGTAACTAACAGAGCATGCTGAAATCAGCTCTAAACTGCACATTATACAGAATCTTTATTTATAAAACGTTTACCTAAACATTTCTCGCTCGCGCATTTCAACATTTTTGAAGATAGATATCATATCACTGTACATATTTATAAAAAAAACGTAATCAACCAAGTTGTGCGTAATCACATTGCACATACTTAGTTCAGCAAAGATATAATTTGCACCAGTACAAGTTTTCCTACCAAAAAACTGCAAACTTCTTGTGCAAGATGTTAAATAAGGAATTAAGGAAGCTAATCACGCTTCCTAAATGCGATTAATGACTCGCTAAATTCGATTAGTGATCGTTATGCAAGCGGCCCTTAGTACTTTAATCCTCTTTAATAGTAAAAGATTAAGCAGCGTTATGTAAATGTTTTATCATCATCATCATCCACAGCCTGACTTCACGCACTGCTGGTTATAGGCCTCTCCTAGTTTGTGCCATCTACCATACGATCCTGTGCCAGTCTAACCTGCGATTTTCGTTATGTCGTCCACCCACGTCTCGCTGCAGGACTGAATGTTTACTCCATAAAAACTTATTTTTTTAATTTTCAGTGAAGCAGAAGGCACCTGTTTCACCGCCTTCCCCTCTCTGCCCCAGTTCAAGACGTTCTGCAAGCAGAAGTACAGCGTTTGGGAGTTTCTGGTCGCTGACGACAATGGCGGCTCGGAGAAAGTCATGACAGAACTACCCATCTGCTGCTCGTGCCATTACAAAACCGTCATTTAATTTAAGATATTTATACCTACAGGATGTTAGGATGTAAAAAGACCCACTCCCGAAAATTTCAGCGGGGAACCTACCTTATGTAGGTATAACTTTTTCTAAGGACCCAACAAAAAACAGATCCATGCAAATGTTCAATAGCTTCTTAACTAAAATGTATGAAACAGCAGTTTTTTTGTTCAAAGTGTTGGTTCCTTAAAGAGACTAATTACACTCATATTGATGGGTACTTTAACCCCCTGAAGTTTTCGGGAGTCGTCTTTTTACACCAATATTATATAGCCGGCGCTAATAAAGAATCTGTGCTAGTCGATACCTCTCACTCGTACCTACTTGTCAGATATATATAAATATTTATTTTCGACACAATATTTATTGTTAACAAAAGTGTGTAAATGTGAGGTAATGATTGAAGAGTTTCAATAATGGCTCGGTTATATTATTAATCCCAGGGTTTAACCCGTGCGTAGTCTGTGGGTCTTGTAGTATATTATTTTAAACTCAAGCATAGTTTTATTTACCAAAAAAGGTGAACAGTCAGAGCTGGTGACTTTTCAGAATGTTTTAAACTGATTGTCATTGGCTCGAATAATAGCTTTTTTCCATAATATGCTAGAATATTTACTTTGCAATTATAGTTTTAGAGATAAAAATACAGTTTTTTTAATAAAACATTTCAAACTTTTATTGGTCATAATTTACTTCTGGTGTTGGCTGTACCTAACTATCCTTTCAATTCTAAGAGTAGTAGAGCTCTTTGTGAAGGGCTCGTCCGGGGAAGTACTACCATGACGCCTTTTTCTGCTGCCAAGCAGCGTTGCTTTGTTTCGGTTTGACGAGTGTGGTTGCCGTATAGGTGATGGTTACCTCTTAACATTAGGTGGGTGATCTGCTTGTTCCATCAACTAGTTGTACTAAAAAAAAAATCGGTTAGGTATGAGCACTAGTGGTCTAATGAAATGAAAGCGTTTCCATTTTCCGATCCTATAAGTTCATGGGTTCAAAACCAGTCGAGCACCAATGAGGCGAAGACAAGAGCTAATGTAGGTACCTCTCGTTCGCACGTTTCGTCATGTTGAAAGATGTAAAATCACTAAACCCATTTTCGACAAGTTTTCCTACTCAAAAGTATGCGTAAGTACAAAAACTAGTAAAGCAAACTTTTGAGTAGGAAAACTTGTATCGATTAAAATTATTTTATAATATTTTATTTAATTGATTGCGATTTTTTTAAAATGAGTATAGTGATTTTATATCTTTCAACATGTCGAAACGTGCGAGCGAGAGGTACATTAGCTCTACAAACATTGTGAGGAATCCGGCATGTCGTAGAACCTAACAAGTTCTAAAACATTTGTGTTAAGTGCTCGAAAGGAGGAAGGAAGAAGAGTAAGCGGATTCACAGTTATTAAAGCTTTACTTGGTACCTAGCTGCCTTACCTACTTATAAAAATCTGCCAAAAGATAAGTATTTTCTAAAGATAAGTTAAGTGGGTATGTTATGTACCAAATGTAATATTTGGATGTACCTCTGACTATCTGACATCCTCAAAGAATTTTGAGCACAGAAAATATCTTGAGTTGGTACTGGTACTAAGAGATCTGAGGGGTAGCTACCGAGCCAGGGGATAAAAGTCAGCATGAAGCTGTCTCAGTTTTCTATTTTCAGGGTTCCGTACCCAAAGGGTAAAACGGGATCCTATTACAAAGACTCCGCTGTCCGTCTGTCCATCTGGCTGGATTTGTCTCATGAAAGTTAGACAATTGAAATTTGCACAGATGATGTATTTCTGTTGCCGCTATAACAACTAATAACTAAAAAACGGAATAAAATGAATATTTAACGGGGCTCCCATACAGCAAACGTGTTTTTTTTTGTCGTTTTTATAGATAATGGTACGGAACTCTTCGTGCGCCATTCCGACTCGCACTGGGCGGGTTTTTTCTAAATAAAATGTTAATAAATAAATATAGTCAGAGGGACAAACGTAGAAGATTTAATTTACATCTGCGTGGATCCTATTTTCTGAGTTGTGCTTGGCTCATTCAATATGAATTTCTGCACGGTGAAAGTTTTTGCGAGTCATTTCTAAATTAAACCTGTTTCCTTTCGAACTAAGATACCTATGTCTCATCGCAAGTACTAGAAACTAAGATATATAAAGGTACGTATTACGTAAGTAAACAGAGTGTGTATGTGGTGGATAGGTACATCAACGATATGCCTAATGCGTCTATTACAAGACTTATTACACTTTTTACTTTTATTAAAAAGAATGAATGAATGATTTTGAAAAGAAGAACTGAAAATGCCCGTCTTACAACCTTTACAGATGCAGAGTTCTGGTGTCGTCGTCTACAAATGCTTCCTTGGGCGCTTGCTGTGCAGAAAATCCGTGTTAGTTGAATATGATAAGAATTATGTTTTTAAGGAATTTATGAAATTGGCCCTGTATTTATTTCTTAAATACTGTTGCCTTAACAAATAAATTTAAAAAAAAATGAGTACCGGTGGTCTCTGTGCCTCGTGAGGTTAAATTGGTTCTATACAAGGTGTTCCATAAGTTGTGTATATAAAATTCAGGGGGCTAAAGTACCCATCAATATGAACAACTTTTTCTAAGGAACCAACACTGTGAACGCGAAAAAAAAACAGCTGTTTCATACATTTTAGCCTGGTAGGTATTGAACTTTTGTATGAAACAGCTGTTTTTTTTGGAGTTCACAGTGTTGGTTCCTTAGAAGAAGTTGTTCATATTGATGGGTACTTTAGCCCCCTGAAGTTTATATACACAACTTATGGAACACCTTGTATAAGCATAATGCTACCCCGTGCATGTACAAGGTGTAGCGTGGTCAGATCTAGCCACCATAGGAGAAACTCATGGGCTGATCTAGGCGAGGCTTGTGCAACCTTTACAGATGTATTTTAGAAATGTAAACAATGAATAAATAAACGTATTCTGTAGTTAGATATCTAATGAATGCGTATAAAATATATATTCTCTTACATTTCATATTTTTATTAATTAATTAATATTTTAGTTTTATGATAAAATATTATTATATGATACGAGATATGAGATATTTTATGATAGAGGAAAGTTGAAGAAGAAAACCTGTTGCGCAGACCCCACCTATCATTGCTTAGGGGCAGGAA
Organism: Chloroclysta siterata; assembly: GCA_932294275.1. Lineage (NCBI taxonomy): Eukaryota > Metazoa > Arthropoda > Insecta > Lepidoptera > Geometridae > Chloroclysta > Chloroclysta siterata. The sequence goes on from OW028595.1 coordinate 11,382,234, forward strand.
GATGAACTTGAACAAGAGCTAATGTGACTCTCGCTCGCACTTTTCGACATGTTGAAAGATATAAAATCACTAAACTCATTTTCGAAAAATTGCAATCCACCATCTTGTGTGCAATCACATTGCACACAGTTTAGTTAAAAAAATCATTTTGATCGATACATCTTTTCCTGCTCAAAAGTTTGCTTTACTAGTTTTCGTACATAAGCAAACTTTTAAGTGGGAAAGATTAGACCCGATAGAGTAAGCTGAAATGAATGAAATACGTTGCTTGAGATGATGATGGATGCTACATTAGGCATTCTCATTTGTGTTGGGCACCAAGAGAATTTAATGAATATTAACCGTACCTTGGAAACAGGGGCCTTATGCTCACTTCGAGCGAGATTATCTCACGGTGGAGATGACGTCATAAGGCCCCTGAGCCTAATTTAATCGTTGTTATGACGTTAAATCTTATTTTCCAACGTCATAACAGGAAGATAACATAGATTGACTGAAACTAAAATGAATAATTTATAATTTTTATCAAGTTTGTACGTCAATAATTATTGAATTTTGCCTGGATACAATTGTTTGTGTAGGTATGAAAAACAGGGATAATATAAGGCTATGTTTATGTAGTAAGTACGTTTACTAATACCTAATACAATATCCAGAATAATGACATGTAATAGTAGGTAATATTATGTATGGCTGTATGCATTTTGATGAATTTTCGTAAATATGCGTCATTGGGTTTAGGTAATCGGGGTTTATGTGTCACTATGATACAACGTCATTCACGATGACAGTTTATTCTCCTATTTGTCACTACTTGACAGGGCAAAAGAATGCCATTCTATCATGGAGGTACATTCTATACTATAAAACAGGCACAGACTAACTCCTGAATGAAACTATCTTCTCTCTATTGATAATATACTTAACTAGTTTTTAGAGTTCCGTACCCAAAGGGTAAAACAGAACCCAATTACTACGACTCCGCTGTCTGTCTGTCTGTCCGTCTGTCACCAGGCTGTATCTCATGAACCGTGATAGTTAGACAGTTGAAATTTTCACAGATGATGTATTTCTGTTGTCGCTATAACAACAAATACTAAAAACATATTAAAAAAATACAACAAACGTGTTTTTTTTGACGTTTTAATAGATAATGGTACGGAACCCTTCGTGCGCGAGTCCGACTCGCACTTGGCCGGTTTTATTGTACTTTAACTTTTAGGAACTTTTAGAAAACTTTTAGGAACGAAAACTTGTTCGAATCAAAATGATAGCTGAACCTGATTTTACCTTCAGTGATTTTATATCCACAAAAATGTTGAAACGTGCGAGCGAAAAGTTGTTTGACGGGTGTCCGTTTCTTAAGTTAGTACTTGTTAGCTCCTAAAATACATAAATAGATATCTACCATGCCGGAGGATCAAAGTTTCTGATTTGAAAATCTGATAAACTTTGGTGTTGGTGTCCGTTACCATGCATCCAAGGTACTTGAACTTGTTCAAGCCCTTGAAGGCTGAGTTATCAACTACGAGGTACTCGCGTCGTTTTCGGAAGTTTCGAGCTCGTCGCATTTGGACGTACTAGGTCTTATCTTTATTGATCCTGAGGCGTACAGTTGCAGAATTCTCTTCTAGACATCGTACTGCTTCCAGGACTTCGTACTGTTGGTAGCGAGCAGCGCCACATCGTCTGCGTACCCTATAACCTTGTGTTGGCCATTGAGTTCCACTTCGCCATCAAGCAGATCATAACTTTCCGGATATGTATTGGAGGGTTAGATTGAACAACACAGGTGACAGGGCATCCCCCTGCTTCAACCCAATCACGATTTTGAATTCCTCCGATAGTTCTGAGCCCACACGTACCTACTCTAGCACGGCTTTCTTGTGTACTTCCGTCAGCCGAACTAACTTCATCGGAATCCGAAAATTTCTTAGGATTCTGTATAATTCGAAAATGGAAATATTATTTAATTTTATGAATATTACGCAACAGGATGCTAATACTAATGCTATCTTAATTAGTACCTAACAATACCTACCCTTACCATATGAGGAAATTAAGTTTTAGTATAAATTATGATGTTTCAGTTTCAGAGCTTCAGTCAACGGTGAAGTAGCAACAAGTCAAGATGGCTTTACTTTTTCAATTTGTGCTTTTAGCTGTCTTTGCCGTGAGCAGTTACTGTTACAGTATCGTAAGTTTATAGTATTGTAGCACCTCTTCTAATAATAATAATAAATGCCAATTAGTATTAAGTTCCCATAATACAAAATTTTTGTGCGATTAATATTTTTTTTAATCTTATCTAAACTAAATTTTCAACTTCCAACAAAATTTTATGATAATCAAACTAACGACCGTTTCTGAAAGCTCGATCAAACCAATCGGATGTCAAGTCATTCGCCATTTCAGCTATTACATCGAATTAGATAGAGATAGCAAGTGACTCGACATCCGATTAGTTTTGATCGGGCTTTCAGAAACCGGCCATTAGTATTTTAAATAATAAGATCTTTTTTATATTTCATTCATTATATATTTTAATATATTCAACGGTCCGCAGATAGCTCAAATGCATTATGTATTCTGTACATTTTGTAAATATTTGTAGGTATTCATAGTAATTTTCTTTGTAAATAAATTCTATATATTTTTTTTTTAAGTTTTTGTCATATCCGCTGATAGAAGCTAGTGGGTGGTTTCTATTAATTTAATTCAATTATTAACATTTACCGATAAAATAAAATCCGAATACTCTCAATCGAATGCTAATAATCTGTAACAGAGAAATAGGCGCTTGCCCTCTAAGTATAACTGTAAAAAAAAGCAATACTGCATTAACATTAAAATGTTCTTTTTCAGCCTCAAAAAACAACACATTCTGAGCTGGATACACCAATTGAGTTCGACGACCTTGACAGTAAAGCAGATGGCGAATACCCTCAGGAGTACATAGATAAACTTTTTTCAGAGGTGAGAATGCAACCAGCACATAATAACATAATTTTAAGACTGAAAAATAAAAAAAATTAAGAGAATAATTATGTTCATATAAAAAAAGATTAAGTTATTTTTTAGGGTTCCGTACCCAAAGGGTAAAACGGGACTCTATTACTAAGACTCCGCTGTCTAGTTGGCCACTTGGCCGGTTTTTTTTTAGGTTGCTGTGTTTCGGTTTGAAGGGGAAATGCCGGTGAAATTGCAGGCCCATCTTTATGCCTCAAGTTGATGGATGCAGGACAGTGCATAAAGCACGTTTCTGCTGAGCGTGACATGCGAGGCATAGGTGATGGTTACCACTTTAAGGTGGACCATCAGCTTATTCCAGGAGCAAATAGTATGAAATAGATACGTAGAAATTAAATAAAATTACTCAAATCAAAAGATCAAATCAAATATGTTTATTTGGGAATCAATGATACCAGTTACTTCATTGAAGTGGGCAGCCTGTCAAGGCCCAAACGGAATAGTGAATTTACTCAATAAATCTAAAAAGTACTAAGTTATGCAACCAAGCCTACAAGAACCTTCCATTCCATACTGTCTTATAATGATTATAATTTTTATGTTCACAGCTTAGTCCTGAAGATCTGAAAAATTTCAAAATTGACCAGACCGTGGCAGAAAGACAGGGAAATCCAGGCGCTAAGTTCTGCAGCTCCCACGAAGAAGTAAGCACTTTATAAACCGTACCGAACATGAAAATAAAAGCAAAGATCGTCAGTCTTTACAACTCAGTCGGTGTAGTGGTCATTAGCTCCGCCTTCTGCGCCGTAGGCCTGGGGTTCGTTCCCCAACGAAAACAATTTACGTGAGATTTTGTGTGATCAACATAGATGTTTGTTCTCTGTCTGGGTGTTATAATTGATCGAGTGAGCGAAGCGAACGAAGATCTTAGTTTCAACTTGGGCGATTTGGCATTTTATATGTATGCATGTACGTATGTATGTATGTTTGTCTGGCGCGTTCGAAGCGTTGTTCCAATCTGCATGTAATTTGACAAGTCGATAGCTTGTACTTGAGAAATTTACTGGTATATGAGTAAAATCGGATGAAGGGTTTTAAGATATGGGGTTTTTCAAGGGGCAAAAATAAAAAAAGTTACATGAAAAAATCAAGTTACATGTCATTTGAAAGGGCTTTGTTTAGACATTCCAAAACAATTTCTACTTTTTTTCTGGGTTTTTGTGATACAACAAAAAAGTTAAATTCAGATAACCAACGATCTAAGAGCTCCCATCTCTAGGAATTTCGTTGACATCAAGGTTTTTCTACTGGTCAGCCAGTTCCTTTGCTTTTTCTTATTTTTTGTTCTTGAAATAAATTAAGAAGGTACTCAGTTCTCATAAAATGATGATAGCGACCTGGTCTAGTGTTGGAGCCAAGGTCTGTTTAACGGAACTCTTCAATAAATAGGCCAATAGAGTGGAAACTTGATTACCATACCAAGTTAATAGGCGGTAGTTAGAAAAAAGTTCAAACATAATGTTTGGACTTGCCTCTGACTACCACCTACTCAAAGTTTTGGTGCGTTCATCGGGTCGCATCACGAGATCTCAGTTCGGGGCGAACCACTAGTTAAGTATATATTTACAAAAAAAGAGGATATTATTGGAGGACAACAAATATTTATTAAATTACTTTCTTGTTTCATTCACAGATCTGGCGTCCGCCGCAAGCGCGCGCAGTGGATGACCACATGGAATACTATGTGATCCAGCCGGCAATTGTAAAGGGTTATTCGCAAGATTTTACGATCCATGTTTGCAAGTAAGTAAATAAAATACAAATATACACGAGTTGACTCAAGTTGACTATTCCGGTAAAATATCCGCTGGCCTAGTTTTTGTACAATAAAGACGACCAAGCAAGTAAACAAAACAAGAAAAAATAATGAACCTACGATGCACTGCCCTGCCGCCATCAACTTGAGGCATAAAGAAGTTAAGCCTCATGTCCCTGTAATTACACCAGCAACCACACTCTTCAAACCGAAACACAGCAACGCTGCTTGGCGGCAGAAAAAGGCGTGGTGGTAGTACTTGCCCGGGCGAGCCCTTCACAAAGAGCTCTACTACTCTTCTTGCCTTCGGCCGGCGAAGCCTGATGTGGTTACCGTCGCCTATAGACGCTTGCAATACCAGTGGAAGCACAAGCCTGCTTAAAATACCCTTTTCGGAGAATCCCGTACTGTAGTCTTAAGGAATAACCTCAGCAGGCAGTCACTCCACAACCTGAGTGTTTGAGGAATTTTCTCTGAAACCAAACGGTGCACAACCAGCCAGGCTCCAAGATAGATAACTTATTGTACACAAGGATACCTACATCATAAATCTATGTGGACCAAAGTAGAATGGAAAGCCTTACCCAAAGCGTAGTAGAGCTTTTTGGGTAGGGTTCGTCCGGGGAAGTCTACCACCATGGCTACTTCTGCCGCCAAGCAGCGTTGCTGTGTTTCGGCTTGAAGAGTGTTGTTGCCAGTGAAATAACGGGCACCATGTGTATGCCTCAAGTTGATAGACGCAGCCAGTGCGTCATGAACCGAAACAGAGAAACGCTTCTTGGCGGCAGAAATAGTTCATCCCCAGACGAGCTCTTAACAAAGAGCTCTACTACTCTTATAAGTGGGCCATCAGCAAGAATCATAAAATAGCGATTTCTTCCAAGGCGTGAGGATGGCAAAAATCGCCTTCGCTCAATGTTTCTTTCTAAATATATACTTTTCTTTTTCAGTTCGTTTGGCAACCACTGCTACGAAAACGCTACGATCTACACAGGATACAAAGGTTGTTGTGTGATGCAAAATGAGGTGAGAGAGATGAACGTACTGACGGAGCCCATCATATCCTTTAGGAACGAGAAACCACGTGGTGAAATAATCAAGAAGAAAATGTATCTTAATAAGGCGACGTGCAGTTGTGTTACGAGTAATTACATATTGGATAGTGATGAGCTAAATTCTGAAAATGAGTGTCATAAAATGCAATAGTAGGTAGCTTGACGTGTATGAACGTAGAAATACTACCTATGCCTTCTCTATCTGTATGTACCTACCTACTTGCTACCCTTCAAATATCTGTAGCTGCCACTTGTGTGATCTACATCTACATCTACACTAATATTATAAAGAGGAAACATTTGTATTTTTGTATTTTTGTATGTAACGATCGGCGATCCTAACAATGTCGTCAGTCCATCGGGTGGGAGGGCGTCCCACGCTTCGTTTTCCTGTTCGTGGTCGCCATTCGAGAACCCTTATTCCCCATCGGTTATCAGTCCTTCGAGCTATATGACCTGCCCATTGCCACTTCAACGTGCTGATTCTGCGAGCTATGTCGGCTAACTTGGTTCTCCTACGGATTTCCTCATTTCTGATTCTATCTCGTAGTGAAACTCCCAGCATAGCTCTCCATAGCGGGTAGTCGGTGGATGGAGAGGGCACGGAATCGTTCTTCCTGGAAATGTATTGGGGAGGCCTATGTCCAGCAGTGGACTTCTTTGGGCTGATGATGATGATGATGTATGTAACGAATAGGCTCAAAAACTACTGGTCCGATTTCAAAAAAGTGCGATTTCACTCACTCAAGGAGAAGCGCGTGCAAATGTATGAAATAAGTAGACACGAGGCTCGAACGGTCTAAGTTTATCCTAAAATGTTCAAAAAAATTATGACCACCCATGCGAAGCTGGGATAGGCCGCTAGTTAGTAATAAACTTGCCTTACACTAGAAAAGTCGTTTGCTTGCTAACCTGCCTACCCACCAACACGCCATTTGGCGACGGAGATGGGAAAGAGGACTAAGGGTAAACGGGACCCTATTACTAAGACTGCTCTCCTTCTGTCTGGCTGTTCGTCTGTCACCAGGCCGTATCTCATGAGCCGTGATAGTTAGACAGTTGACATTTTCACAGATGATGTATTTCTGTTGCCGCTATAACAACAAATACTAGAAAACAGAATAAAATAAATATTTAAGGGGCTCCCATATAACAATCGTGATGTTTTTGCTCGATATTGGTGACGGCAACAGGTAGACGCTTGAAATATTCACAGAATATTTAGTTACAACTTACAATTTACAATTTATTTCACATACAAAACAGAACAGTGTACAGGGGTAGTAACATAGTTGTTATAATACAAAAACAGTTTCATTTAGGTATATTTAAACAATAGTTGTTTTACCTATCAAAGCATTCTAGTAGTCTACCTTGTTAAGTTTTGTTGCCCAAACTAGGTCTCTATCGAGCCTGTATAGTTATATATGTATTCACTTTAAATATAAATAATTAAAATATTTAAGGGGGGCTCCCATTCAACAGACATTTTTTGCAGTTTTTATAGATAATGTTACGGAACCCTTCGTGCGCGAGTCCGACTCGCACTTGACCAGTGTTTTATAGATAATGATATGGAACCCCTCATGCTTTTTACAAAGAAGCCTATTTTCAACCAAGACGTTTTTCCATTACCATACGAACCTAACCCGTGCGCGAGTCCAACGCGCACTTGGCCGGTTTTTTTATATTATATTAGTATGCCTATAGTCATCTTTCTTTATAGCCTCAAAGGTTTGCTGGAATAAAACTCTTGTTAGAGATAAGCTCGACTTTGTCCTTTTTTCTGTACTATGTATATTATTATTGTGAATATTAGTATAGAATTAAAAATTAAGCTTTGTTTTCTTTGAGTATATTTTTAAGCGATTTTAATAATTAAATAAATAATAAGCAACTGATAAAATGGTTTGTTTCATAAAGTGGAATTTATTTACAATGAATACAAGTACCTATTAACAAATGTACAAAATACACACGAAATAGTTGAACTACCTGCAGACTGTTGCAAACGATCTAGAGACAGCTCCAACCGATCCAAATAGAAAGAAAGAAAATATATTTATTCAAATAAGATAAACAGACACGTGAGAGACAGTGCCAATGGTTCGTGGAGCCATTTCCAATTTAATCTAAGGGATCATTGAAAAGAAATTGAATATAAAGTATAATATTTGAGATTTTAGTTGAATATAAACTTCTTAAGTTCTTAGTATCACGCTATGAATCTGGATTCGTTCAGGAACCGGTTATTTAAGTAGCTACTAGCGGCCTGTCCCAGCTTCGCATCGGTGGTCATAAATTTTTTGAACATTTTAGGATAAACTTAGACCGTGGGTTCGAGCCTCGCGTCTACTTATTTCATACATTTGCACGCGCTTCTCCTTGAGTGAGTGAAATCGCACCCCGCGCGTGACCCGTGGACCCGTTAACATTTTTAATTTCGTCATATCCTTTGAATGGAATGTCCGATTTGAAAAATTTAAGAAGTAATCTACAGGTATTGAAACCGTCTTAATTATGAAATGATTTATTTGGATAAGGATTAATACCAAGGTACAAATAAAGACCCTTTTCTAACGGAGGCATTTCAATTAATTTTTTATAATAAAAGAACACTTATTGTGACATAACTATAATAGTTAGACATATGCTGTCGCGACATTTTTTGTAGATAATGACGTGTTCTACAAAATTGTAGAACATTATTTTGTTCTATCTTCAATAGTTTTCGCAGCGCACGCGATGTAAGGTTTTTCTTTTCCACCTTGGGTTACATTATTGAAGTTTTAGTAAGGATCCCTGATTTTTTGGAAAATTTAATATAGCCTATGTTACTCAGGGATAATGTAGCATTCTAATGGTGAAAGAATTTTTGAAATCGGACCAGTAGTTTTTGAGCCTATTCGTTACATACAAAAATACAAAAATACAAAAATACAAATGTTTCCTCTTTATAATATTAGTGTAGATTAGTGTAGATGTAGATATCTATAAGATATCTATAAATTTCTCTAAGATCTCATATCTGTGGATTGTCTTTATCAATTTTTTTGCTACGATAATAGCAAATTAGACTGAGACTACTCAAGTGTCCGATGATCATCAGAATTGTGATGTAGTGAATCTTTATGGTGTTTCAGAGCCATGCAAATAGCTTAAGGGGCTGACAACTATCAAACAATTTCTCGCTCGCACGTTTTGACATGTTGAAATATATAAAATCACTAAACTCATTTTCGAAAAATCGCAATCAACCATTTTGTGTGCAATCTCATTGCACACAGTTTAGTAAAAAAATCATTTTGATCGATACATGTTTTCCTACTCAAAAGTTTGCTTTACTAGTTTTCGTACATAAGCTAACTTTTAAGTAGGAAAACTTGTATCGATCAAAATGATTTTTTTACTAAACTGTGTGCAATGAGATTGCACACAAAATGGTTGATTGCGATTTTTCGAAAATGAGTTTAGTGATTTTATATCTTTCAACATGTCGAAATGTGCGAGCGAGAAGTTGTTTGATAGTTGTCAGCCTCTTAAAACTTTTTAAAACAAATTGAATTTATTTGCTCCATTATCCTAATGTTTTATTTCTTAACACAATGCTGTACCTAATCTATTCGTACCCAAAGCTTTTAAATAAATAAATATTGTTGGACTTTCCACACAGCACTATCTAGCCCCAAATCAAGCCAAAGCTTGTAATATAGGAATCAGATAGCTCTACATATAAGGCTCTACAGATCGCTCTACAGATAGCTAATACATATATTTTTTTTTGTTGTAAATTAATACTAGTAATACTACTATAATAACACCCAGACAGAGAACAAACATCTATGTTCATCACACAAATGCTTGTTCTCGGTGGGGATCGAACCTACGGCCTACGGCGCAGAAGGCAGAGGCTACTACCAACTAAGCTGTGAAAGCTGTCAAATAATACTCAATTATAATACTCAATGAAAGCACATCATTCAATTAATTAAATAGCTTACAGGAAAATGGTGATTATTGATATAATGAACTGTCGTAGGTATACGCATGCGCTACCGTGCAATGTTCAAATTCTGACTAAGAACCCTTCTAAGCGTCACCATGTCTATTTGTTTGTGTGTTTTACCCGCTGACTACTTTCGAGTACTTATGGTAAAACGGTATGTTGGCTCTGTGCCCCACACATTTTTGACCTAAATTGTTCAGACGCTGCGGCCCAATATAAAAACTGGCACAGTCTATGTACCTAAATATTTGTGGAAGAAAAAGCGCTCCTGAGAAAAGAGTTTTCAGGGTTGGTATTTTACAAGTACGGTCTATAATGTGTCGTTAAAGATAGTATGAAGTTGCCGTTTCTATGCTTTATTTTTTTTTTCCTCTTATATACCGGAACGTAGATCCACTCGAGACACAATACATTTTCTATTATGTCTGGAATCCCAGCATACATTTTACTGATGGAACAATGATGCACTGCCCTGCGTCCATCAACTAGAGGCATAGCTACAGTTGTTAAGCTTCATGAGTCTGTAATTTCACCGGCAACCACACCCTTCAAACCGAAACACAGCAACGCTGCTAGGCGGCAGAAAAAAGCGTGGTGGGAGTATTTCCCAGGACGAGCTTTTCACAAAGAGCTCTACTACTCTTATCCGCCCCTATTATAATATTATGTGCCCTTTGGGAGTAATAAATGTATTGGCAATATCACGAAATAAAAAAAATGGGGACGGATAAATCTACTGAAAATTTTCATGAAATTTCATCCTATTTTTAGTATGCGAAACGAGAACAAAGAACGTTTATTGGTTCGCCCGAACAGCGATACTCGTAATTTAGATTTATAAATACTTACATCCAATTGCACCATTTAATTATGAAGCCATTAAAAATCTTACAAATTGGTCATTGGTAAATAAAAATTGTCGTATTGCCAAAAAGGTATGAAAGTAAAAATTATTTTTCATTACTCCTACTCTGAAAGTAGGTCTGAAGTTGCCTGAGGAGCGGGTTGAAAGTAATACTTCCAGCCCTATAGGGAGAATCGTTTTCAACTGACAGCTGTAAATTATAAAGAAAAAATAGTTAAGTATATTTTCACATTTCCCAGGCAAATAAACCTCTTTGGTTTACGAATCTCAACAGTATGACCGACATTCGTAAACTAAAGAGGTTAATTATCAAAGAGGTACTTATTCAGCCAAGTTAGTGAAAACTGTAGTGGATTTTTTTAATAGGTTTTATAATTATAACCCTGTATTCTCTTAATAAAAATATTTAATTTCTTTCTTTTTAAAAAACATGCAATTTAACTTTTTTCGTAAATATAATATAAGTAGCTACCTAACAATAACATCAATAACAACGAACATAAAAACTCTTTGGTTAGAATGTAGCATGGATTGTATCTACTACAATTCACTAATTTTTTCTTTAGCAAATTCATGTTTTTTATTTTTACTTTCCTTGTATCCGTAATGAAAGGCACAGTGTTTACCTCGGGTTAAGGCGAAGACAAGAGCTAATGTGACTCTCGCTCGCACTTTTCGACATGTTGAAAGATAAAAAATCACTAAACTTATTTTCGAAAAATCGCGATCAACCATTTTGTGTGCAATCACATTGCACACAGTTTAGTAAAAATTTCATTTTGATCGATACAAGTTTTCCTACTTAAAAGTTTGCTTTACTAGTTTTCGTACATAAGTAAGTAGTAATTGATCGCGATTTTTCGAAAATGAGTTTTGTGATTTTATATCTTTCAACATGTCGAAACGTGCGAGCGAGAAGTTGTTTGATAGTTGTCAGCCCCTTAAAGACTTATTTAGTCCCTCGAACTATTGGCGCCCTCGCTAGCTCGGGCGTCAAACCCCGTCTCGGGACTAAATAAGTTACTTTCACCCCTAGGATAACAATGTACTATTGGCATGTTTCTAACAAAGCCGTGAATTCTTTCATCCAGGCTGTTTGCGAAATCATCGCTCGCTCGATTAATAATAACGAATAATAATTAGTAGACATAAAAACATATTGTGTAATACATATACCTAGTAGTTTAGTAGCCTATCGCTGCAGCGATAAAATCGAGCCGAACTCTACAGCGACTAAGACGATCTTACCTCAGACATCATAATATCTGATATTGAAGGGTAAAGAAGATGAAAGGAATTTGTTGGAACCTGTGCACGGTTTTATTTTGAAATTAGTTGAAGTACTTTTCAGAGACTTAAGTATAAATATTAGGATATTTGTCGGCTTTATTGCCAAGCGATATACATTATTCTAAAGAACCGATAACCGATATATAACCTATCGGTTATCGGTAGGTAAGTGTTTTCTTGAGTACTTTTCGTACTAGTGGCTACCGTGTTTCGGAAAACGCATTTCTCATCAAATCGTCACCCCACCTGCCTGAAGGTTAGAGGGTTGGAGGACAGAAGAATAGGAAATGAATGCGACAAGCTGAGGATAGGGCACGATTGTGCACTACAGGCCTATGTTACGGCATTGCTATTATATATAGGCTGTCTGATGATGATCATGACCTAGCGACCTATGCTATGGAAAAAAGCTAGTTCAAGTACGCAAAGAGAAACGAAACAACAAAATTTTATAACCAAACGGTATTGAACTTTAAAATATGAAAGGGTGTCGCTCACAAACTTGAAAATTGAACACTAGGTCGGCCCTTCGAAACTGCCAGACAAACTTGAACTGCGTCATTCGTTCAGCGACATTGCGATTCGTAACAAAACGTGTAATGTTTTCGCACTGCAGAAGGTCTCACATAGCTGGCCGGAGGCAATTACGGCGGCCGGCAACGTCTGCGGTCAGACTTGTGTATGTTGTTACCGTCCATCGTCACCGACACCGAGACACCTATCCACACGTCAGTTACAGACCGGCGTCATAGCGAGGTGGACGTGTCGGTCACTAGCCAATCGTTTTAGATAACAGTGGTTTTGCGTTCGCGTAAATAGAGTACCTGCCGACGAAATGCAAATAAACAAGTGAGGATCGAGGATCCTGCATCCGTACGTCCGAACCAGGCTAGGAACAAGTGCACAACAATGAAGCGGATATTGCAGTGCATCGTTTGGATTACTGTCGTAAGTGTTTTATAATATCGTTTTGTTATTACCTAGAGTCGTTCGTTGTTTTAGAGTTCGCTGATTTGTATGGTTAGGTGGTAGCTCGCTTCCGCCTGCGGGCCAGACCCAAAGAATACAGAGAATTTCTCTCATAACTCTCTTTTTTTTTTTATACAACAAAGTAGACAAACAAGCTTACGGCCCGCCTGATGGGAAGCCTGGTTACCGTAGACTATGAACGCCTGCAATACCAGAGGAATCACTAGCGCGTTGCCGACCCTTTAAAAATTTTAAAACACCCTTTTTGAAGAGCCCCATACTATAGTTTAACGGGAAAACCTCAGCAGGGAGATCATTCCTGTTAAGGATGCCTGGAAGATATCTTTTTCAGCGATAAGGCCGCCTACTGGCCTTTATTTAGTAACGCCTGATTTATGATGTATCGTATTGTGTGCAGTAATTGTATTATCTATCTATCATCTACCTTCCGCTACCAGTGGTAATTTTGATCAAAAATATGTTCCAGGTGCCCGCTTGTTTTATTTTATTTCATAGAGAATCAATACCTAACAGTTTGATTATATAATTCAGCAAAATTCTAGGTACTTATAAACGCCTATATACTTATTTACGCATCGTCTATATTATATTTATATACAATAGACTTCCAGCGAAATAATAATATTACCTATATAGTATTTACACGGTATCGTCTATGTATTTACCTTATATTTACAATACACTTCCGCAAAGTCACGCGTGAATCTACCTAGGTACCTAGGTATTTACTAAAACAGTTTGGTAGGTACCTATTACCACAGATAAGAGAATACTAACTAGTATGTAGTTATATTACTAACATACCTAGGTACCTAGTTATTATCTAACAGTGGTAGGTAGGTTAATTATGAATGCAGATTTGCTAAGGACCTACATAAATAAGTAGGTAAGTAGGTACCTAGACCGGATAGCTGTTGGCCAATTCTGTAATTTTACATTCGAAGACTTTAAAACCTCGAAAAAATAACTTTCCAAGACTGAGGAAGCTGTAGGTAGTTAGTAAGATACCAAAACTAACATTAAAAACTTGTTTTCGATTTAATACTTAGCGATACAATAAACAGCTGGTTTATCAAGGTGATATTACATGATGGTCATCGTAGGTAGGTACAGTCAGCGTGGAAAGTAGCTGATCAATAACTTTTTTGCAAAAAAAATTGACACTCGAGAAATATCAAACAAAACTTTTTGGGAAACGCTGAGTAAATATTTTTTGTTGATTGTTTCAAAAGGGCTCAATCAATTTCGCTAAAATTTAAAACCACCTCTCCCTACCAAAAAAAAGATAGCAGATTCATAATTTTAAGAGTAGTAGAGGGGCTCTTTGTGAAGGGCTCGTCTGGGGAAGCTCTTCTATTAAAAAGCATTGTCTCGTAAGTCACGCACAATAGGAACGTGCCCTACGATGCACTGCCCTGCGTCCATCAACTTGAGGCAACAGATGTTAAGCCTCATGTGCCTGTAATTACACCGGCAACCACACTATATTTGAACCGAAACACAGCAACGCTGCTTGGCGGCAGAAAAAGGCATGGTGGTAGTACTTCCCTGGACGAAGCCTTCACAAAGAGCTCTACTACTCTTTAGAAGTTCAAATCCACCTCGGATCCACCATCCATCCAAAATATTTGCTCATAGTTAAACAACTGATCGCAGATAAAACTTGGAAAAAAAAACCACCTCGGCTGCGGAACTGGTTGTGCAACCACTGTTCACTGGGAGTCCCGGTTGTGCAACCAGCCGTGCAACCGTGGTGACTCAGTGAAAGAGGGCCTTAACAGTGGACTTTTTGCATTTCAGAGAACGCTATCCGTCAGATAAAAGTATTTCCATTTTTACTTTAGTTACAAACTAGTGGCTTCCCGCGGCTTCGCACGCGTTGTAGAAGTGAGCCGTGATTGAGCCACAAACATCCAAACATCGTAACTTCCACATTGATTTGTATATTATTAGGGTAGGATACCTACGCAGGTATATTAGGTAGGTAGGTAGGTAGGTATAGGTACTGAGTTTAGCACAAACATGACAATTACAACAAAGACAACCTTACACGGAAAATATGTACTTATTTGTTCCTAGTTTCTACCCCAAAAACAAACGCAACGAAACAGCTTCACGACTTTGATCCCCAGGCACGGTAGATACCCTCAGATCTCTTCGTACCAACTAAAGATTCCCGTTTTTTTAATATCCCTTACAAATATTGACACCTCTTTGTATCCGTTATACTCGAGCGCAACAAAGGAGGGTAACGTTTTAGGGGTTGTTTTCGAAAATCAAACTGTCTTTTTGTTATTTATCCACAGAACATATATTTTCTTTTAGTTTGAAGTTAATTACACTACGTGTTAAAAATCTCCCATACAAACCTTGAAACTTTGGCAGTCTTTTGCACCCTTTGCAGGGGTAGTTTTAAAATATTGAAAACTTGATTTTAAATTATTCATTGTGGAGTATATTTACTTCAAGTTTGAAATCAATCGCACTATGTGTTAAAAATCTCCCATACTAACTTTTACAGTCATTTGCACCCATTACAGGGATAATTATCAAAAATTAAAAGTGTCGTTCTTAATTATGTATTTCTTAGTATATTTACCCCAAGTTTTAAGTCAATCGCACCACGCGTTAAAAAACTCCCAATCAAACTTTGACATCCCTTTGCACACTTTGCAGGGGTGGTTTTAAAAAACTAAAAATGCCTTTCTTATTTTTTAGCCTTGGAGTACATGTACTTCAAGTCTCAAGTTTGTAGGTTCTAGGAATAAAATTTTTCATGCAAACGTTTTCAACCCTTTTACACCCTTAGGGGTTGAATTTCCAAAAATCCCTTCTTAGTACACCTCTACACCATAAGACCTATGTACTCTTCAAATTGCAAGCCTCTAGGACCAGCAGTCAAAAAACTCCCACACAAACTTTGACATCCCTTTGCACACTTATTAAGGGTAGTTTTAAAAAACTTATAATGCCTTTCCTAATTTTTACTCTTGGAGTACATGTACTCAAGTTTCAAGTTTGTAGGTTCAAGGAATACTATTTTTCATACAAACGTTTTCATCCCTTTTTACACCCTTAGGGGTTGAATTTCCAAAAATCTCTTCTTAGTACACCTCTACGCCATAATACCTATGTACTCCTCAAATTTCAAGACTCTAGGACCAGCGGTCAAAAAACTCCTATACAAACTTTTACATCCCTTTGCACCTTTATTAAGGGTAGTTTTAAAAAACAAAAAATGCCTTTCCTGTTTTTTTGCTTTGAAGTACATGTACTCCAAGTTTCAAGTTTGTAGGTTCAAGGAATACTATTTTTCATACAAACGTTTTCATCCCTTTTTACACCCTTAGGGGTTGAATTTCCAAAAATCCCTTCTTAGGACACCTCTACGCTTTAAGACCTATGTGCTCTTCAAATTTCAAGTCTCTACGACCAGCGGTCAAAAAACTCCCATACAAACTTTTACATCCCTTTGCACACTTATTAAGGGTAGTTTTAAAAAACTAAAAATGCCTTTCCTATTTTTTTGCCTTGAAGTATATGTACTCTAAGTTTCAAGTTTGTAGGTTCAAGGAATACTATTTTTCATACAAACGTTTTCATCCCTTTTTATACCCTTAGGGGTTGAATTTCCAAAAATCCCTTCTTAGTGCACCTCTACGCCCTAAGACCTATGTACTCCTCAAATTTCAAGTCTCTAGGACCAGCGGTTTAGGCTGTGCGTTGTCTATATGTCAGTCAGTCAGTCAGTCAGTCAGTCAGGACTTTGATTCTTATAGTATTACTAGTGGCTTCCCGCGGCTTCGCACGCGTTGAAGTGGTGAGCCGTAATTGAGCCACAAACATCCAAACATCGTAACTTTCGCATTGATTTGTATATTATTAGGGTAGGATACCTACGCAGGTATATTAGGTAGGTAGGTAGGTAGGTATAGGTACTGAGTTTAGCACAAACATGACAATTACAACAAAGACAACCTTACACGGAAAATATGTACTTATTGGTTCCTAGTTTCTACCCCAAAAAAAAAACGAAACGAAACAGCTTCACCGCTTTGATCCCCAGGCACAGTAGATACCCTAAGATCTCTACATACCAACTCAAGATTCCCGTTTTAGAATGTCCCTTACAAACATTGACGCCTTGTTGTATCCTTTTTACTTGAGCGCAACGAAGGAGGGTAACGTTTTAGGGGTTGTTTTCGAAAATCAAAGTGTCTTTTTGTTATTTATCCACAGAACACATTTTCTTTTAGTTTGAAGTTAATTACACTACGCTTTAAAAATCTCCCATACAAACCTTGAAACTTTGTGAACGTGAAAACGTGATTTTAAATTATTTATTGTGGAGTATATTAACTTCAGGTTTGAAATTAATAGCACTATGCGTTAAAAATCTCCCATACTAACTTTTACCAGCCATTTGCACCCTTTGCAGGGGTAATTATCAAAAGTTAAAAGCGTCATTCTTAATTATTTATTTCTTAGTATATTTACCTCAAGTTTTAAATCAATCACACCACGCGTTAAAAAACTCCCATACAAACTTTGACATCCTTTTGCACACTTATTAAGGGTATTAAAAAAAAAAATGCCTTTCCTGTTTTTAGTCTTGGAGTACATCTACTTCAAGTTTCAAGTTTGTAGGTTCAAGGAATACAATTTTTCATACCAACATTTTCAACCCTTTATACAGGGTTACAGGAAAAGTCGTGCTAGATCCGTTAAGGGCGTGGAGTACCCATCATTCCTGACATATTTCACTATGAAACACCCTACCCTAAACTAAACCCTTTTCGAGATATTCGACTTTTAATTTTTTTATTGAAAATTGCCGATTTTTAGGCAATTAAATTTATTTTTGGTTGTTTTGTGTATCTTATTATTATTATTATTGCATTTTTACATGTGTAATTAGATGCTTTAGGACGTCAATCATTAAAATAGTGCATAAGTTAATTGAATAGACCGTAGTAGACAAGTGAAAGTTAAGAAATAAAAAAAAAATTAGAAAGTTTATTTTTCTCTAAGGGATATCTAAAAAAAATATTATGGCAATTCTTCGGCAGATGTTTTTAAAAATATCTACGTTTCATCAGCTATCTAACGAGGTATAACAATCTAGGGTTTGTATTACATTTCGTGGAAAAAAAGTAGTTGGGACGCTCCAGGTAGCAGTTCTAACGGTCCCGCGCCTATTGTCCTTCAAGTTCAGACACACCGTGAGAGCGAGACAAGTGACGATTTATGTAGGTATGAATGAAAGAAAAAATGTGTAGAGACCGGTTAGGGCTGGGAATACAACAGGGGGTATTGTTTTGGTTGTCAGTCTGCTTTTGTGCTTCGTACATAGTAGATGTGATATCGTTTTGCTCTTTTTCTCGACTTGGCTGTGATTCTGGACTATTTCTTCTGATTTGTGACTACTATACTTGTTAACCGGACTCTGATTTGTACCTGTGATACGGAAGTGTTGAAGATGACGTCCTACACACCTGAGGAATATGCTGATATGCTTATTTGTTACGGATACTGCGATTGTGTATCTGCGCAAGCTCGCAACGAATACGTAACTCGCTACCCCGGTCGTCGAGTGCCGGATGTGGCCGTTTTTGACAGAGTTTATCGAAGACTTCGAGAATCTGGCTCTGTTTTGAGACGTAATACAGACATGGGTAGACCACGAATTGACGACGAAGAACAGGACAATGAGATAGTGCAACGCTTTCGAGCGGATCCGACTACTTCCACTAATATTGTTGCCCGTGATCTGGGACTTTCGCAATGGAGAGTGTGGTTTACAGTGCATACTGCTGGCCTATACCCATACCATTACACGCCGGTACACGTTATTGAAGAAGGAGACCCCGCGAGAAGATTGGACTTTTGCAGATTTATGCTAAATGCTGACGTAGAAGACCCAGATTTTCTAAGAAATATCTTGTGGACGGATGAGTCCAAATTTGATAAAGATGGCATAACTAACTATCACAACGCCCATTACTGGGCCCCAAAAGCACTAAGGAATCCCAATAAGAAAAGAGTGAAGGGGTCCCAACGAAGATTCAGCGTGAATGTGTGGATGGGCATTATCTCCAATCATTTGATTGGACCTTACTTTCTACCGGATAATTTAAATGGGGAAAGCTACGAAAATTTCCTGAGAGCAGACTTGAGTGATTTGCTGGATGATCTGCCACTCAACCTGATCAGGGACATGTGGTTCCAACACGATGGCTGCCCTGCCCATTTCAGGAGAAGTGTCAGAGACTGGCTGGACACAAATTATCCAAACAAATGGATAGGACGAGGTGGGCCGTTGCCATGGCCAGCAAGAAGTCCGGACCTAACCCCCATGGATTTTCATGTGTGGGGGTGCATGAAAAGTCTTGTGTACAGCGAGCCGAATCCAGTTTCGTCTGTGGAAGACCTAAGAGAAAGGATTGTGGATGCAGCAAATAAAATGAGGACCACGTTGACCACTGGAGTAGTGAAGACTGGTCTCCGTAGAAGGATGCGACAATGTATCAGAAATAGAGGCGGCCATGTTGAACATGAACTGTAGAATAAGAAAAAGTTGTGTGAAAACCTTTAATAAATGACATTTCATGCTTACCTATTGTTTTACTTTTACTTTTTAGGGCTAAGTATAAATTTTCTTCTCCACTGTCGCCTATAAAACTAATTTTTTTTCAATGCAATTGAATAAAACCCTAGATTATTATACCTCGTTAGATAGCTGATGAAACGTAGATATTTTTAAAAACATCTGCCGAAGAATTGCCATAATATTTTTTTTAGATATCCCTTAGAGAAAAATAAACTTTCTAATTTTTTTTTTATTTCTTAACTTTCACTTGTCTACTACGGTCTATTCAATTAACTTATGCACTATTTTAATGATTGACGTCCTAAAGCATCTAATTACACATGTAAAAATGCAATAATAATAATAATAAGATACACAAAACAACCAAAAATAAATTTAATTGCCTAAAAATCGGCAATTTTCAATAAAAAAATTAAAAGTCGAATATCTCGAAAAGGGTTTAGTTTAGGGTAGGGTGTTTCATAGTGAAATATGTCAGGAATGATGGGTACTCCACGCCCTTAACGGATCTAGCACGACTTTTCCTGTAACCCTGTATATCCTTAGGCGTTGAATTTCCAAAAATCCCTTCTTAATACACCTCTACGCCATAAGACCTATATATTCTTCAAATTTCAAGTCTCTAGGACCAGCGGTCAATAACCTCCCATACAAACTTTTACATCCCTTTGCACACTTATTAACGGTAGTTCTAAAAAACTAAAAATGCCTTTCCTAGTTTTTGCCTTGGAGTATCAAGTTTGTAGGTTCAAGGAATACTATTTTTCATGCAAACGTTTTCAACCCTTTTACACTCTTAGGGGTTGAATTTCCAAAAACCCCTTCTTAATACACCTCTACGCCATAAGACCTATATACTCTTCAAATTTCAAGTCTCTAGGACCAGCGGTCAAAAAACTCCCATACAGACTTTTACATCCCTTTGCACGCTTATTAAGGGTAGTTCTAAAAAACTAAAAATGCCTTACCTATTTTTTGCCTTGGAGTACATGTACTCCAAGTTTCAAGTTTGTAGGTTCAAGGAATACTATTTTTCATGCAAACGTTATCAACCCTTTAACACCCTTAGGGGTTAAATTTCCAAAAACCTCTTCTTAGTACACCTCTTCTTAGTAAATTTCAAGTCTCTAGGACCAGCGGTCAAAAAACTCCGATACAAAGTTTTACATCCCTTTGCACACTTATCAAGGGTAGTTTTAAAAAACTTAAAATGTATTTCCTATTTTTTTGCCTTGAAATATAAATACTCTAAGTTTCAAGTTTGTAGGTTCAAGGAATACTATTTCTCATACAAACGTTTTCATCCCTTTTTACACCCTTAGGGGTTGAATTTCCAAAAATCCCTTCTTAGTACACCTCTACGCCATAAGACCTATGTACTCTTCAAATTTCAAGTCTCTAGGACCAGCGGTCAAAAAACTCCCATACATACTTTTACATCCCTTAGCACACTTATTAAGGGTAGTTTTAAAAAACTAAAAATGTATTTCCTATTTTTTTGCCTTGAAATATAAATACTCCAAGTTTCAAGTTTGTAGGTTCAAGGAATACTATTTCTCATACAAACGTTTTCATCCCTTTTTACAGCCTTAGGGGTTGAATTTCCAAAAATCCCTTCTTAGTACACCTCTACGCCATAAGACCTATGTACTCTTCAAATTTCAAGTCTCTAGGACCAGCGGTCAAAAAACTCCCATACATACTTTTACATCCCTTAGCACACTTATTAAGGGTAGTTTTAAAAAACTAAAAATGTATTTCCTATTTTTTTGTCTTGAAGTATATGTACTCCAAGTTTCAAGTTTGTAGGTTCAAGGAATACAATTTTTCATACAAACGTTTTCATCCCTTTTTACACCCTTAGGGGTTGAATTTCCAAAAATCCCTTCTTAGTACACCTCTACGCCATAAGACCTATGTACTCTTCAAATTTCAAGTCTCTAGGACCAGCGGTCAAAAAACTCCCATACATACTTTTACATCCCTTAGCACACTTATTAAGGGTAGTTTTAAAAAACTAAAAATGTATTTCCAACTTTTTTGTCTTGAAGTATATGTACTCCAAGTTTCAAGTTTGTAGGTTCAAGGAATACAATTTTTCATACAAACGTTTTCATCCCTTTTAACACCCTTAGGGGTTGAATTTCCAAAAATCCCTTCTTAGTACACCTCTACGCCATAAGACCTATGTACTCCTCAAATTTCAAGTCTCTAGGACCAGCGGTTTAGGCTGTGCGTTGTCTATATGTCAGTCAGTCAGTCAGTCAGTCAGTCAGTCAGTCAGGACTTTGATTCTTATAGTATTAGAGATTAAGAGATATTACAGTTATAAATTTCTAATAAATCGTAAAAACGATGTTTTTTTTAAATATTTTTTGTGATGGAACAAGCAGATGGCCCACACTATAGATTACCATATGGTTTGAGAGGAATGTAGGTCGTGGTTACTTGATGGTAACCACGACCTTTAACAAAGTATTGCCTCTCAAATCACGCATGATATGAACGTGCCCTACGATAGAACTTGCCACCCGACTGACTAGCTAGCAAGTAGGACACTGCAACAACGGACAACATAATAACTGGTTGTAGAGAATTGAAATTTTCAGGGCATATTTGTTTTTATTTTAACCCTTTAAAAAATTAAATATCTAAAGAAATAAATTACCAAAATCATCTTCTAAAGTTTCAGATTCCTTGTTACTACTCAATAAAACCACTAACCAAAATCGATTTTTTAATAGTTTTAAACTATGCAAAGGTAGGTAGCAATTTCAGACCATCAAAGGTATTCTTTTAAAAAAAGGTATTCTGTTAATACCTAAGTACTTTCGGTAGGTAATAATATATTTTTTTCTAGCTACAGGATCTACAAGGTGTTCCAATACTTGTGTTTAAAACTTCAGGGGGCTAAAGTACCCATCAATATGAATAACTTTTTCTAAGGAACCAACACTGTGAACGGGAATAAAAAAACAGCTGTTTCATACATTTTAGCCAGTAGGTTGAACTTTTGTATGAAACAGCTGTTTTTTTTTTGCGTTCACAGTGTTAGTTCCTTACAAAAAGTTATTCATGTTGATGGGTACTTTAGCCGCCTGAAGTTTTTAAATATTATAAATAAATATAAACATTGGTGGACATTCAACACAGCACTATCTCGCCCCAAACTAAGCCAAAGCCAGTGATATGGGAACCAGATAGCTGATATATTTACTTATATATTTTACTTATATATTTTTTTAGGTAAAAATATACTTACTTATAATATGATATATTATATTATATTATTGGAACACCTTGTTTAATGTTATAACCATTGTTAAATATTAACGTAAATCGTTACCGACAGCCGAAGCGTACACACGGTAATAAAACAAATCCACCGTAATAACTTGACCTCTCATTTATATAGAAAAGTCTAGCCGGCAAGGCTCAGGATGGTAGGTCGTATAATGCCACCTACCTATTACAAAATTTGCTTAGTTTTTTAACACGATGATTGCAAATGAGGAAAATAAATGAGGTTTTTTGCCTTTCGCACTGATTTCAAATAATATTTATCGGTATGGTCCTTATCGAATGTGTTTATCAAATAAAGGCTCACATTTAAAATTAGGAAACAGAAAAAATCGATAGTGACAAATTAGAGGACTTATTAGATATAACTATGAGTTATTAAAAATAATTGAATTACGGAAATAAAAAAGGGGTTTTCTAATATCCACCAATATTCATTTATTTATAAATTCAAATAGTGATAAATGCCCAAACAAGTAGGTTACCTATATCACGAACGCTAAGATCAAATAAAAAAAAAATTAGTCACAAGTTAGGTTTTAAATACATTAGGTTTTTAATTCTAAGATGCAAGTAAGGAAAATATAGTTTTGAATGATCTGCTTTATCAGAACGAAAATTGAATACAGTAGGTTTCTGATTATGGAGGTCGTTTAAATCAAAACGGTCTTTATTCAGTTGTTTAACAAGGATCACTTTGAAACAACGCGTTGTGACCCAACTCCCGCATGTGAAAGATGACATTAGTAACAAAGGAGTTTTTTATCTTTTTATTATCCTTTTGAAAACCACTTGGAAGCCGATACATCAGACAACTCACTTACGTTACACGTCATGGAGGATATAAATAAAATGTTAATTAAAGAACGCGGTTCTAATAAAGATTATGCATCATTTAAATAAATATAAACAGTGAGCACCGATATGCCGAATTCGATAAAAGAGAGTGGAGCACAGAAATATACAATACAAGCTGGTGCCCGCGACTTCGTCTGCTCAGGATTAGTATTTCGAGTAGTTTATATTAGCGTGGCGTTGTACATAAGTGTAACTTTAGCGGTTTTGGTAGCGCAAGCCAGAATAGCTCACAGATTTTTCCAACTTACTTGACACTTAACGTCATATTTTGGACAATTCATACAATATCTTTATAAATTGTAGCATAAGTGTTATTCTGATGTTTTTTTTTTAAATCAATCCAGTAGTTTTTATGTGAAAGAGTAACAAAAATCCATCCAGACATCCATACTTACAAACTTTCGCGTTTATAATATTAGTAGGATAGGATAATCTTTATATGCACACCGCGCCGGATGTGAAAGATGTCGGAATGTTTTGGGTTATATTATAACGGTCCGATTTTATAGGTAATATTTTGGTGCCTTTATTTTTTATTAGGTAACCTGAAAAACCATAATACCTTTTCGCCACAGAAGATAGAATGGAGTAGCTTATTTTGTCTTCTGTATAAACCTAGGCGAAAGAAAAATAAGGGTATGAATCTACACTAATATTATAAAGAGAAAAGATTTGTATTTTTGTTGTTTTGTTGTTTTGTTGTTTTGTATGTAACGAATAGGCTCAAAAACTACTGGTCCGATTTCAAAAATTCTTTCACCATTAGAATGCTACATTATCCCTGAGTAACATAGGCTATATTATATTTTCAAAAAAATCAGGGATCCTTACTAAAACTCTAATAATGTAACCCAAGGTGGAAAAAGAAAACCTTACATCGCGTGCGCTGCGAAAACTATTGATAATAGAACAAAATAATGTACTACAACTTTGCAGAACACGTCATTATCTACAAAAAATGTCGCGACAGCATATGTCTAACTATTATAGTTATGTCACAATAAGTCTTCTTTTATTATGAAAATTTAATTGAAATGACGCCGCTAGAAAAGGCTGTTTATTTGTACCTTGGTATTAATCCTTATCCAAATTTCGTCATATCTTTTGAATGGAATGTCCGATTTGAAAAATTTAAGAAGTAATCTATAGGTATTGAAACCGTCTTAATTATGAAATGATTTATTTTTATAAGGATTAATACCAAGGTACAAATAAAGACCCTTCTCTAGCGGCGGCATTTCAATTAATTTTTTGTAATAAAAGAACACTTATTGTGACTTAACTGTAATAGTTAGACATATGCTGTCGCGACATTTTTTGTAGATGATGACGTGTTCTACAAAATCGTAGTACATTATTTTGTTCTATCATCAATAGTTTTCGCAGCGCACGCGATGTAAGGTTTTTGGTTTCCACCTTGGGTTACATTATTGGAGTTTTAGTAAGGATCCCTGATTTTTTTGAAAATATAATATAGCCTATGTTACTCAGGGATAATGTAGCATTCTAATGGTGAAAGAATGTTTGAAATCGGACCATCGAGTTTTTGAGCCTATTCGTTACATACAAAAATACAAAAATACAAAGCTTTCCGCTTTATAATATTAGTGTAGATGTAGATTGCTTCAAAAATAGTTTTTCTTTTACCCCCAGCAAATCTTTAAAACATCAACACCTAAGTGACATCAGGTTAACTGCTATATTGAAAGACAAAATGACAAAAAATATAGAACATAATTTATAAACAAGAAGTTCACTCATTCATCACGAAATTTCCAAATCAGTACCCCAAGTATGAGTTATGTTTACCATATTTAGTTTTTCGTTTTTCGTTCTTGTTCCGTGTTCATTGCGGGTTTTGTATGAAGACGCGATAGAGATACCGATACGGAACTTTATGTTGCAAGACTTGCAAGTATGATGAAAATTAGTAGTAGAAAATTAATAGTTCCGTACCTAGTATTGGTATCTCTATCGCGTATGGAGCGCGGTATAGGAGTCTGAAATTCGTCACAGGCACACTTTATGGGGTGCGCATGTGGTCTCTCACTAAGGGCCGGTTTCACCTTGCTCTGTTAGTTACTAATCAAGGATTAAAAGACCATTAAATCTAACCTTAGCTGTCAAACGCGTACATTTTGACATATTTAACGGCCCTTTAATCCTTTGTTAATCTAACAGAGCATGGTGAAACCGGCTCTAAAAAATATGCTCGAAAGGAGGCTCTTTGAGGAGCACTTAAAATCCTTTCAACACACTGTTGAAGACACACACGACAAGAAATACCTAAGTATATCTTTTTCAGAGATGATTTCTAAGTTGGTTTTATCTACATGCTGTTTGAGGGGATAATATTATTTTATTTAGAGATACCTATGACGTGAAATCAATAAATATCGGTATTCCAAAAATATCCGTTCATTGTACCTACTTATCATTTTATTAGGATGTCGAAATACAAAAGTGTAGTAAGTACTAACAAAAAATAAAGGCACTTATTAAATAGGGGTTTAAAAACGGTAGGTCCTTTTATTTAAGACGTAGACTAGGTACGTCAAAAAGTTTTCGCTAGCACATTGCAACATGTTAAGTAGGTATACTTACCTTAATAAGAAAATTAACCAGAGCTGATTTTTACTCATAATAAGATAAATAAAGGTTCTAGAATACAGCTAAGTTGCTACTTATGTAGGTTTTTTTATTATAACATTCACTTGCACGCACGCTCAATCGAAAGTGAAATGTTAACCTGTCACTTTCTTTATGCCACGCGCATGCGCACGCAAATACGATAACCTTGTAAAATCGCTGCCTACAGTATTGATGGAACCAGTGGCGGATTTACATACCTACATATTTGCCGCCAGTAAGCTATTCTAATTTTGCCGCCCCTACTGACCTCTACTACAATTCGATACCCTAGTTTACAATCATATCTATTTTTAGAAAAACGAAACATTCCTAATAACTTTTAAGATCTTCATTAATTATTATACCAATAACTGCAAAACTAAAGGCAGTTAACATACCTTTAAACTTATATTTAGGCCCTTATAATATGTCAAAATGTACGCGTTTGACAGCTAAGGTTAGATTTAACGGTCTTTTAATCCTTGATTAGTAACTAACAGAGCATGGTGAAACCGGCCCTTAAGGTCAGGCAAGTTATTGTGTATTTTAGACAATATGATTTTTTTAATTTATCAAACCCACGCGGCTCGGTAATTGTTTTAAGGTGCGACATGATTGAGCTTTTCTTAGCTTAGACATATAGGTACTCACCTATCCAAAAACAATAGGTTATATAAGAAATTGGGCCTAATTTGCCACCCCCTAAAATCTGCCGTCCTAGGCTCCAGCCTACTCAGCCTGCTGGTAAATCCGCCACTGGATGGAACGAATGTTGCCTAGCAAGTATGCTTTTGGGTAGTAAGTTAAGTAGGTATAGGTATGTATGAGGATTTATATACTTATATGCATATTTTACAGATTTTTTTATTAGGTATCTTTCTTAACTAGATTAGATACTACCAAGTTGGATTCTTTGAGAAAGGCTTGTCCGTTAAACATTAGGTAGGTACCTACTAGGGCATGCAGTATCGATACTTTTCTCAGTACCGGTAATTTTCGGCCGATACTGGCTCAGTACCGGTAATTCCCGGTACTTTCGATACTTTCGATACTGAGCTAATTATCTTAAATTAACTAACTGTATAGCCGTAAAATGAAACAAAAACTGTAGTACATAAAATAACTTAAGATTATTAGCTTTTTTATATGATTTAGAACAATATTATCACTTACACACAACAATCAAAACAGGTGAGATCAAGCTAAATATAATAATCATCAAATGAATCAACAACTGGAATGAACGGTAACAAACTATGTTATCTAACTAAATCAATAATTCTTATGTAGGTATTTATTTAGAACAGAAGTACCAAGTGTAGTTATTATATCTTTTTTATACTAACCCCATTTTATTTATATGTTTATTGGTTGTCATAATCCAAAATTTGGTTATTGTAGTATTTTTGGTTTAAAGTAAACGTGCGATCATCAAATAATTGTTTGAAGACATGAAAATAAATCCCTATCCTAAACCTACGACTGTAAAGAAGTGGGTCACAGAATTCAAACCTGACTAGAGAGAGATGCCCTATGTCTGGTCGGCCTCAGACGTCTACGACTAAGGAAAACAATGAAAACGTGTGTAATCTCATTAGGGAAGACCGAAGACTGATCATCAAGAAAATTGCACACACTTCGACTATCTCCTATGAACATACATAAAAACATAATTGTCAATTAACTTGGATTTTCTAAGGTCTCAGCTAGGTTGGTCCCATGTTGCTCTCAGATGAGCAAAAGCGCGTTGAGCTCACAAAATCTTGCGACTGTATTGTCACGTTTGAGGCTGAGCCTCAAGATTTTTATAGCAGATAAGATAACAGATGTAATCTGAGTTCACCACTGTGGAAATGGGTGAGATGCTAAGGGTGTCACCATGGTAGACCACCTCACTAAGGGCGAAACCATTAGCTAGGCATATTACATAGCCCTTTTGCGTCGTTCGTTAGAAGAAATGAAAGAGAAATGCCCAAGATACTGAGATAGAAATCTTGTTTAATCTGGATGGATTGAATCCATGCCTCAAATTCTAGATTGTGGTTTCTACGTAGCCTCATCTCCTGATTTGGCCCTGACTTTCGACTTTTATTTGTTCCCAAACCTAAAAAAACAAGCCGGCGGCCAAACATTTTCATCGAATGAAGAGGTTGAAAAATGTGTAATTGGATATTCTATTCATTTATTTTAGGAAGCCAATTAGCGATCCTCACGTACGGTTACAGAGTAGATAGAAAAAATCGCAAACAAACATTTAAAGCCTTACTTATAAATGGAAGGAGTACTTTTATTAAATCACTTTTTTTTGTTAATGAACTTTGTTTTCTTGGTTAGGTCGCGAACTTTTCCACCCACATGCAAACATCAATCAGAACGAGCTAAGATCAATCAAATAATCATAAAAAAATCAACACAAACTACGTATCCAATCGTAATACTTAAAATTGTATGGATTTAATTAGAAGGTTGTTAAATCTAGATTTATAATTCGTTAAAACATAGAAATCTAAATATAAAAGTGAAACTGAACGCAGTGCTAGTGTTTATTTATGGAAATTGATGTATATCGTACTAGAAAACATCGACAGTTTATGAGTGATATCGAGTATCGAAAGTATCGAAAGTACCGGTACTTGCTTTGTGGAGTACCGGTACTGATCAGTATCGAAATTACCGGGAATTTCGATACTGATCAGTACCGGGAGCATGCCCTAGTACCTACCTACCGCCAAGCAACAACGTTAATGTTTTACTTTGGAGGGATGTTTTAAGTTGATGCTCCTATAGCTGATGGAGGCAGGATAGTGTATAGGACGTAGGGCATGTTCCTATTGTGCGTTACTTGACAGGCAATAATTTGATAAAGTTGATGTTTCGGGTTATTCGCTCGTTCTATTAGCAATAAAACCTACTATACCTACTTATAAAAAAAAATACCTAGGTATTTATAAAATGTGATGTGAGGGAAGAATATCAATAAAGTAGCGAATTAAAAAAAATAAGAAAAAAAACACTTAAAATTATATGGGTAGGTACCTTATAATAGTAGATTAGTAGCCAAGGGCTGTAAGGCGTCAATTGCAGCCCGAGATATTTAGGCGCACGAGCGCCGCGAGGGCGTTTATAATAATAGTTCGAGGGTGCAATTGGTGCTTACACCCGAGCATTCTGCTTTACATCTCGATTGTGAGGTAAGTAGAAAAAAACCGGCATTACAAGAATAAACAATATTTAAAGTAAAAGTTTCTATTCCCGCCTTTTTTCATTAAAAAGAATCAAGTAAAACTTTTTTTTTTTCAAGATCGAAATTGAGCTTCGCCGTTCCATATAATTGATGACTGTTATACTCACACGAAGACAAGGCTGAATAGCAAAGCGACCTCTTTGGTCATTGGGCTGAATGCATGATGTCTACCTAGGTATTGCCAGTATGATGGTTAGATGTACGCGAACTTTTTGAAAGAAAGAAGTGTTTTTTTTTAATTACTTACCGCCCTAGGGCTTTTCTAGCTACATTATTACCCCAGAGCGCTTATTAGTCAAATACAAGCCCCATGTGAGGTAATAAGAACCTACTTACCGAACATGAGAGATGTAAAAAAAAACAAAATTATACAGAATACAGCAGAGAGGATTTATATTTGTTTGTTCTGTGGGTAAATAACAATTTAGCTCAAGTCATTTACATAAGTAGGTAGGTACCTAGGTAATTAGGTTACCGGTTCTTGCAAATGCTCGAAACGTTCGCAAAAAATATTGTAGAGTCATAGAGCGGATCCTAAACGAGCGAACGACAAGTAGATGATTTACTTGTCTGAACTCAATTACCTACAGGCTTTCTATATTTCAAAGGTCAAAAAACCGGCCAAGTGCGAGTCGGACACGCGCAAGAAGGGTTCCGTACCATTATCCATAAAAACAGCAAAAAAATCACGTTTATTATATGGGAGCCCCCTTAAATATTTATTTTACTCTGTTTTTTACTATTTGTTATAATAGAGGCAACAGAAATACTTACATCATCTGTGAAAATTTCAGCTGTCTAACTATCACGGTTCATAAGATACAGCCTGGTGACAGACGGACAGACGGACAGCGGAGTTTTAGTAATAGGGTCCCGTTTTAACATTTGGGTACGGAACCCTAAAAGCAGTCGAATTGAGAACCTCCTCCTTTTTTTGAAGTCGGTTAAAAATATACAAACTGTTGCCGTCCATCTTTACCTACTTAATAAACCTACCTACATAAGAAAGATCAACTACTTATAACATAGGAAGTAGTAATTTGCGAATGGTATTTCCACTAAAGGCAAAGAGAGGCCAAAACCTACCTATCACGTAAACATTAGGTATGCAATGTAGTAGAATTAAATACACTAATAATTGAGGATGCCTGTCACCCATCAGGTCATCATAGTGGTTTACCAACCTAGTTACTACTGTTTTTAAACATCAGGTAGGTACGGCTTAGTCATTGTTTTGGTGCGACTTTGCTCCGTGTCTGAAGTGATAAGTACCTATATACCTATGTATATAGGTAGGTACTAGGTACCTACATAGATAACAAATGATGCTCCCACTGAACTTTAGTTGTAAATATCGTTATTTATTGGTCTTTGTACTTACCTATTAAGTTCAATTTATGTTTTTTATATAGGTACCTATTAGGTATTTTATTTTGTAGGGATCACTGTGGCGGTTTCTATCTAATTGAATTTGCTTATGTTTTTTTTTAATTCAATTATGGAAAAAGCAATTCTCGGCAACAAGCATTTTTTTTTTTCATTTTAATGCCTTGCACGTGACGCTTGATAGGAACATGCCATGCGGCCATGGATACCTATATAATGTTTAACACATATTTGATCGATTACTAATTATTATTGGCTATGAATTAGTCCATTCGTTTGAACAATAATTTATTTTCGTGTTATACTTAACGTTTATGCAACGGTATTTTACCTAACGGTTTTTAAAGGACTAACAGACAGACAGAACTAAAGACCCCGGCAACGTTGTAAAATTTACTTTCATTTACCATTTAGTTTAATTAACTACTCTTATTTGCATGGCAATGTAGTTTAAAGCGAAGGTCGTGGCAATCTCTTTTCTTCGTTTCTTCGTATGTATGGCCAAACATGGAGACGTCACAGTTTCAACTTTATTTTTCCTTACAAAACCTCAGACTTGGCACGCTAAATTTCTCTACAAAGACTATTGTAAAAATATTATTTTGCTAAGAAGGGAATCAGTAAAGCAAAGTAATACTTTATAGTATTTGTTTTTTGGATAGGATGACATTTACAATCCCTGACATAGCTAATCAAAGAGTGTGTCGATTTATCCACATACATAAACTTTGAAAAAAACTGGGCCTAGAACGAAACCTTGTGAAACACCGCTTACAGATGCCTATATTAACGCCTCACGGTCGTGAGAATCAAACATGGTCAGGTTATATGGGTAGTTAAGTAGACTTTGTAGGTAAATTAGAGGTAATGTAGGTACTGACCAACTCAAGACCGAGCTTGTTCAAGCAGACTGACCCCGTAAAATTACAGATAATCGTTCGTTAAATCATCAAAAGTCCGGTAATTTAGATACCAAGGTGCATTAGGTACCTAATAGACGAAAACAATGGCGGAAGCCGGCTTGTTTTTTGTTTGACCTACTTTAGCTATCGTCATCATCAGCCGGAGCCTAAGAAAACTGCTGACTAATATTTAGGCGAGATTGCCATAGTCACCATACCTTAGACCTTAGTATTAGGAGGTCCCCTTCCCATACTTGATAAAGCAAGGTTGTTAGGTAAACTAACGGGAGCTCGGGGTATGATTGAAAGACATAAAAAAAGATGAGCTCATATTGATAAAGATTCATATTACTTATTACCGAAAATGATTGAAAGCCATTAAAATAAAGCAAAGCTTAAAGCTGAGATTGATATAACCGAAAAGGTAATATATTAACTAATGCTGCGTTGCTTGACTGAGGCTATAGGTTATAGGCTTTTCAATTGCAGCCTTTTTTCACCCTGTAGATACACATTGCTGTACTTACATATATCGTGCAAAGTTAAAGACGACAGAAAGCAAATAGGTACCTACATCTAGGTACATTACTCTGTATGATAATATACGATAATGTTATTTAGATATATAGGATAGCGTTATGCAGAGAGCTAAAGTAAATCTATAATTATAATCTATAATTGCAATGTATATTTGCAGATAACAGCATCCGGGCGCACACAGAGAGGCTATTCCTACAGTTACCTGCAGAACCCACACACCTTCATTTTCCCCGGCACAAGAGCATACCAAAACCACGAACCAAGGAACAGGCAGCCAGACCACTTGCTCTCAGCGTTCCAGGATCCCGGCAGGTTGAGGATACAGAGCCGATTGGCAGAACTGCCCAGGACGGAAAACGGATACAGAGTACAGTTGAGCAAAAGAGGTGGGCACAGAAAGCATTACTTAACAAAGTTATTCCTGGAGTTATTAGCAGCTTTAGGTAACTACTGTGTACGATTGTTTTACACGAAGCTGTACATACATGCTTTAGTTTAGATGAAATTACGTTTAAAAGTAATTAACTAGGTACTAGTACTTATATCGGTACCTACAATAATCTAAGTACAGAAACTGGTGAAGGTATTATTTATTCGTGGTGATGGTTCTAGTACCTAAGTCAAAGGAAGAGCGCTACCAACGCAAGCTAACAACTCGACAATTTTTTAGTTTATATGTGGCTTACTAAACTAGTGTCAAGGTCTGGCAGCGTGCTAGTGTGTGTTTTATAATTAGTTTGTTTTACAAGTGCCCCAGGTCCTTATCATATTGGTTTGATAATGTTTTTTTGTAAAAAAGACAGATATTCATTTACAGTAGGTACAACATTTCAAATAATACAATTATTAAAATGTTGTAGTACCTACTGTACCTACATGATTTTTTTTCATAACTTAGTAGGTATATTATTTAGTCCCATGTCATTTTAGGGTTGCCCAAATGCCCATTTTCGGATAAAGGCTTCCTCCAACCCTTTCAAGAATGTGGAATGGAAAGTTTCCGTAATAGTCAAATTCAGCACATTTCAGGAGCCCTGGATCCTGAAGTAAGCAGCCAGGTGGTGTTCCCTGGGCCGACCTCCAAGTCAGGGTTCAAGCCCGAGATCTCCGAAGAGTGCAGAAAGCTAGGGTACTGCACGAGAATACCCAACTATCCGAAGCACGAAGTCAAGAAGCTACTGGCTGACGTAAGTCATTTAGAAAGAAAGAAAGAAATGCATTTATTTGTACCATAAACATATTATTATGTGGATCTACAACTTTAAAGCGCTAGTAACAAATATTATAAGATACAGAGATAAAAATGTAGGTAATAAGAGTAGGTGCAGAGTATACCTCCATTTGCCAGGTGTGACAAACAGGTCCCGTCTCAGCCAAACGCTGCTGACCATCCAAAGATGTTAAGCAGCACGCTGAAATCTACAGCGTGTAAAAAGAACACGCCCGAAAACTTGGGGAGATTAAAGTCCAAGGAACTATAGTCGCGTTAAACTCTCTCTGCAGGCTCGGTCATAAGTTATCGGAACGAGTATAGGTAGTCAAAGGAATATTGCTCTCTCTCTCTCACACTTATGAGAACGGACGATCCTTTTGTTTAAGGCGAAGACAAGAGCTAATGTGACTCTCGCTCGCACGTTTCGACATGTTGAAAGATATAAAATCACTGAACTCATTTTCGAAAAATCGCAATCAACCAATTTGTGTGCAATCACATTGCACACAGTTTAGTAAAAAAATCGTTTTGATCGATACAAGTTTTCCTATTCTAAAGTTTGCTTTACTAGTTTTCGTACATAATCAAACTTTTAAGTAGGAAAACTTGTATCGATCAAAATGATTTTTTTACTAAACTGTGTGCAATGTGATTGCACTCAAAATGGTTGATTGCGATTTTTCGAAAATGAGTTTAGTGATTTTATATCTTTCAACATGTCGAAACGTGCGAGCGAGAAGTTGTTTGATAGTTGTCAGCCCCTTAAGCGTGTGTTAAGATGATTTATGACCGAGTTTGCAGCGAGAGTTTAACGCGACTATAACACTGTGAACGCGAAACGTACCACACGCGAATGCGGTACAAATAGTACAACAGTGCCTTTAGGAACAAAATGTTGAATTCTCATAATGTTGAAAGCGCAAAATGTATAATTTCCCAAAATGTTGTTGGACCTACGTCAGCTAGTTAGCATAATTTTAATGGCAACGAAACGAACCAACAGATGGCGTTATAAGTAAAATACTACAAAAATACTAAAAATATCAATAACATTCACAGCTTGGAGACGACGTCAGGAACAGGTTTAATATGGACGAGTTGGATAATAGCGACATTCAGATAGCGCAGAGATTTGGATCACAGAGTGAACCGATCAAACTTTGTAGCTCCACAGAAGAGGTACGTCCTGCCTCTAGCATTTACTTTCAGAGGGCAAACAAGGGTTTTTATATTACTTACAAGTAGATGGCCCACCTTGTGTTAAATGTTACCTATAACAAAGAATTGCCTCGTAAGTCACGCACGATATGTACCTTCGTGCCTTATGATGCACTGCCCTGCGTCCATCAACTTGAGCACAGATAAGAGAAGACTTGAGGCATACAGATGTTATGCCTCATGTGCACTGTGTGGAGAGAACTGGTGGTCTAGTGTTGCGGCCCGCCTTCCGATCCTAAGGTCGTGGGTTCGAAACCAGTCGTGCACCAATGACTTTTTCTGTTCAAAAATTTATGTGCACAGTGCCAGTACTCTCAAACGGTGAAGGAAAACATCGTGAGGAAACTGGCATGTCGTAGAACCTAAAAAGTTATATACCATGTGTAAAGTGCTCGAAATGAGCATCTTGAGGCGCACTTAAAATCCTTTCAACACACTGTTTCGAAAGAAACTAGTGACACGACAAGAGAAAGAGCCTCATGTGCCTGTAGGTAATTACACTGGCAACCGCACCCTTCAAACCGAAACACAGCAACGCTGCTTGGCGGCAGAAATTGTCATAGTGGTAATTCTTCCCCGGACGAGCCCTTCACGAAGCGCCCTTCTACTCAGGTTTTTGAAGGAATATAAACATGGTCCGTTTTCCTTTCAGATTTTGGTGCCAGATTCTTTGCAAGACAGAAACGAGAAATGGTGGACAGTCCTGCAGGACAGAGATAACAATATGACACAAGGCTTCAGAGCTGAGACTTGCAACAATGTGTAAGCAGCTTCTTCTTACCCGTACAACTTATTTTTTATCGTACAATAACTTTAGTGCATAGCTTATCATGTTAATAAATAAGAAATATGTAAAGAATTGGGTACAAAAAATTAATTTAGCTCACGCTTGCGTTCTACAAACTTGTTTTTTTCTTTCAGAGGCTCCAAATGCAGCGAAATTGTAACCTATCCGAGCGGCTACACACACATATGCCAGCAGAAATACGTATACCGAACCGTGCTGATCGTGAATGAGACCAACGCCATTGCCCAGAAGCAGCTGCGTCTACCCAGTTGCTGTTTCTGCATGATCACTGTGCCTACGTACTAGCTCCCTGACTGGACTAACTACCCTGGTCTACTCAGTTGCGTGGGATGTGATGTTTTTCTTTACAACATTCAGGTTACAAGAAATCTAAGCATTACAATATTGCGGTCAAGGAGATTGGAGATTTGATTAATGCCCTCATACTCCTCAGAGGTGTCCATCTACTAGACTACAAGTAACCACTAAGAAAATCGTAATTCAGATATTCAGAGAATACCTACCTACCTACTCGATACCAGTGTCAACATCACGATGACGAGTGGAATGATATCAGTTTGATTTAGTCAATGGGATTCATTTTCTGACATTTTAGGAAGCAACATAGCTTTTTCATTTTATTTGTTTTTCTAGTGTTATTTTGAGTTGTGTTGTGTAATTTCGGTGGTATTTTAACCAACATTACTTGAGGTCTTAGCACAAAGTGTAAACATTTGAAATGAAAGTGTATTATGTGATATCCTGATTTGACCGAAAATGTTTCCAATGTTTTGAAGAAAACCGCCACCATTTTCTTTAAAACAAAATGACGGCCGACTTGACTATGGACTGACTTGACTAAAAAGTATTTATTCAATACAAATCACTTGACACTGGCAAGATTGTCTGTCGAATGACAGACAGGAGCCATAAACGGAGAGAAGAAGATTTAGTCAATGACATGTGATCGGCATGCGAGGCTAACACATCTACAAAAAAATTAAAATGTCTGTGACCAATTTGACCAAACAGTAGGTAATTTGGTGGTTGGATAGTCAAATTGAGTGAGGTTCTTAATCTATTGGAATAAAAAATAGATAATGAGGCTAAAACTTTACAGTGTTTTTGCAAACGGTAATTAGGTACTTACTCAGTAGGTACGTAGGTAGGTACCTACTACTTAAGGTACCTAGAACCTACCTACAATTATTGTAATGTAGTCTTGTCTGTCTATCTGGTAAAATCATAAATGTTACTAATTCAGGTAATTATTTGCCTACTACAAAGTTTTCGTAACTCTAGTCTGAAATTAAAATAAATTAATTTTTATTAAAAACTCTTTTTATTTACTCTCCACCATCATATTAATAGTTAGTAACTTGGTAGTAAGGTAGGTACGTACTGGTAGACATGTGGTAGACAGTAGACACCATGGAGGTAGTATATACTTAGTCTTAGGTAGACACCATGGTATTTTGTAAGTTCGATTGGGCAATTATTATTTTCCTAGCAGCAGGGAGAAAGACAAACCCACTTTTTAAACATAACTTATCTTACACTTGCAAGATTGTATGTCGATATGACAGACAAGGACCATAGAGCTAACAAGATATGTCGAAAAGACAGCCTGGCCGACACAGAACAATAATACGACCAAAGAAGAAGAAGTAAATAGAAGTGTTTGTTTCTTGGAAGAAACTAGAAAGTTATTTCGTCTGAGGTTTTTTTGCTTAAAAAGCGTAGACAAGAAGGGAAAATGAATAAAAAACAAAGTGTATTAGAGAATTTTGATTGAAATGCCATTGCATAGGAGAAAATACCTAGTTGCTTTCTATTTTACAATTCTGAGGCCGTGCTTAGCTATTTCATACACAAATATGTCTTCGGGGAGTATAGATGCCGGTATGTTGTTAATTTTTAATTTTACGATAGGTACGATACTTACCTCTTTTAGACTATTTCATCATCATCATCTTTCTGACCTTATCCCACGCTAAGTGGGGTCGGCACAAGTTTTGTTCTTCCACTCTCCTCTATCGTCAGACTATTTAACTTATAAAATATTTTGCTAAGATCCTGTTAATTTGTAATACATTTACATTTCAGATAAATATTCTGTGGCCTACGTAACTGTTCCAAGTACGGAGGTAGGGAAAACTATTGGACACGGACTTGTGAAGGAAAAACTGGCGGCCTGTGTCAACATTATACCTCAGGTTACCTCAATCTATGAATGGAAGAACGAAATTAAAGAAGATACTGAGGTAAATATGTATTATATTAAAATCAAAACTACATACAGTGAAACTGGTTGCTGTGGTCCATAGGTATGATAGCTGATCCACCTACCAATTGCGACGACCTTAAATTAAAGGGGAGGTCTAAGTCTAATTGTGGACTAATACAAGCTGATACCTAGTAAATCTACAATCCCTACTACACTGCACAAGAAGTCATGTATACATATATAGACATATACATAATATGCATGTATTTTGTTATCTTTATTTAGCTATATAAATTATTACACAATTTACTATTATCTTTTGTATTACTTATTTATTAAACTGATGTAGGTATTATATCAAATACAAAGATTTAGATATTTGTATAAATTCTAATATTCATGATGATTTCTAAGATTATTTTAGGTACCTACCTAAATTATTACATTATTAGCATTATTACATAATTTACTATACCCTATTCCAATACATGCTTCTGAATCTTAATCCATACCTATTAAATAAACATATTGCCAAATAAGGCAAGTTATTGATTTGCTGCCAGTTGTCAATAAGTTGACTACCACCTAATGGACTAACAATATTATAAAGATCGCCAGATGTCAGTAGATGGTGAGAGGCCTATGTCCACCTGGAGACCTATCCAAGCTAATGATGATGATGTCTGTTAAATCAAAATATCTTTACTATGTTAAATTCTTGCTTGATTGGTGTATTAGAAGATGCCTGGTTCTTTTTTGTAATATGAATGTAGGTTTTAGCATCATCTGTATCATGCTCTCATTCCACCATGCTGTGTTAGATTAACTAAGGATTAAAGGGCCGTTAAATATGTCAAAATGTACATGTTTGACATCTAAGGTTAGATTGAACGGCCTTCGTTAACATCCTTTATTAATAAATCACACTAGAACTGTGTTATTATTCGTGGAAACAGGTGATCACAGTTTTTTGATGATTTAATAATAAAACACCTGAAAATTGATCAATATTTGTGAGGAGTGTTTACGTAATTAATGTCAACTGTTCACCAAGGCGGCAAAGATGTTAAATTAAATACTTTGTTTACTCTTTTCTCCAGGCTCTTCTTATGATTAAAACCCGCACATCTGAAGTGGACCGGCTCACAGAATATGTCCGCTCCAAGCACCCCTATGAAGTTTGTGAGGTTATATCTCTACCCATCCAGAACGGGAACCCACCATATTTGAAGTGGATTGGAGAAAGTGTCCCAGAAACTCAATGTACTGGTTGCAAGGACTAAAATATAAGATGGTTAGTTACAAAATGGCTTATTTTATTTATTTATCCTATAGAAAAACTATTAACTTAAAAAAACCACCAATTATTGTAATCACAAAACACAAGCATTCTCCTTGAGGATGTCTAAGGGTAATTTTGGACTCTAATTGTACCTCTCCTTTATACAGGCATGATGGTCAGATGACTATACTGACCTAATGATTTTTTATTCTAAAATCGCCAGATTGACCGTAGTAAATATAGCAAGTATAGTGTATCATTTGGTATGGCTAAGTTGTTTAATTAGTTGTAATAGTGTTTATACATTTTGAAACAGCGCCATCTATTAGTAGAGTCCCCAACTACATGGTAGTTGAGAAGTTAAATGTGGTTCGTTTAAATTAGAGTTTGCTACTACCGACAGATGGAGCATACCGAGCTGAATGTGATGGTACGTAAGCCAGGATGTTTATTCTAGTTCTATTTAGAAAATACAAAAGAAAGAAAATACATTTATTTGACATACACCCAAAAAAAAACAGAACAGACAGGTACAGACAAACTGAATACCTACCAACTAAAAAACATATAACAATAAAAAAGAAAAAATACATTAAAATATAAAGTTGGTTGGTATAGCTAGTCCCATCCTGTTGCAGAGTAGTATGCCAAAAAGGCTCAGACTCAGCTTTATTTGACTTTCGTGTCTCTATCTGCCACTCTCTCTCTCTCTCTCTCTGAGAACTGTTAGGCACTTATTCCGCCGTTTCCTATAGATTTTGTAGGAGAAGTCTATAACCAAGGAGTGGATTAAGTAACCGTGAGGCAGTAAGTAAAATTAGGCAGGTCGGTATACCTATGATGCACTATTTATTTACCTAAGTAAAAGGTTATAGGTACGTCGTCCACAATATTTCCTCTGCCTAGGTGTTATTAATATTATATGTATAGATATAGGTAT
Organism: Chloroclysta siterata; assembly: GCA_932294275.1. Lineage (NCBI taxonomy): Eukaryota > Metazoa > Arthropoda > Insecta > Lepidoptera > Geometridae > Chloroclysta > Chloroclysta siterata. The sequence goes on from OW028595.1 coordinate 11,422,364, forward strand.
AGATAGATAAAAAAATATTTATTACACAGAACAAAATGTATCGTACATAGGTGAGAGCATTCTCTTCCAGTTAACCTTTGTGTATTTTGTAATAATATGTATTCACAAAATAAAATTATATAAGTTTTATTAACAGCTATCTGGTTCCCTTTTTGGATTTGCTTAGTTTGGGGCTAGATAGTGCTGTGTGGAAAGTCCTCCGATATTTATATCGATAGTCAAAAAATAAAAAACCTCGCCTTCCAAAACGTAACGACATTGCGGCAAAGATGGTTATCAACCGCGCCCTTTCTAAAAATATTGGCACCAGGGTTGGGCTGCAACTTACTTAGTAAAGTTAGTAAAATAAAGCTATGTAAGTAACACCTATAGTAGGCACCTAAGTAAGTAACAGTAAAAAGTTCTAAAACACGTCAAGTTCTTGAAAGGAGCCTCGTTGAGGCGCACTTTTAAACCTTTCACCACACTGTTTCGATAGAAACTATTGACACAACAAGCAGAACTTTCTTCTTCTAGTTAGTTCTACAGTTAGTTTTTTTATCTGGGATAGGATGAAGAAATCGGAAACCTCAAGAGATGCAGGATAACCATCAGAATCACTAGGATTTTTTGAATGAATTCAGTTTTTGAATAAGTAGTGGATTTTTTGGTCAAACGTGAGTCGTTCATTAAAACCATTATCATCACCCCACCTTATTATTTTATTGTTACGCTTCAGGCGTAACAGTTATCCTGCATAACAGTTCTGACAGTAATCCTGCATCTCTGAGCTTTCCGATTTTTTCAAAAACTTACTGTTAGAAGTAGAACGTTCTGCTTGTTGTGTCACTAGTTTCTTCGAAAACAGTGTGGTGAAAGGTTTTTAAGTTAAAACTAGTAGTTCGCCCCGAACTGGGATCTCGTGATGCGACCCGACGAACGCATCAAAACTTTGAGTAGGTAGTAGTCAGAGGCAAGTCCAAACAATATCTTTGGATTTTTTTCTGACTACCGCCTACTAACTTGGTATGGTTACCAAGTTTTAACTCTATTGGCCTATTTATTGAAGAGTTCCGTTGAACAGATCTTGGCTCCATCATCAGACCTGGTCGTCGTCATCATTTTATGAGAACTGAGTACCTCCTTAATTTATTTCAAGAAAAAAAAATAAGAAAAATCAAAGGAACTGGCCGACCAGTAGAAAAACCTTGATGTCAACGAAACTCTTAGAGATGGGAGCTCTTGGATCGCTGGTTATCTTAATTTAACTTTTTAAGTTTTATCTCGAAAACAGAGAGTCTCAAAAAAAAAGTAAAAATTGTTTTGGAATGTCCAAACAAAGCCCTTTCATATGACATGTAACTTGATTTTTTTATGTAACTTTTTTTAATTTTGCCCTCTTAAAAAACTCCATATCTCAAAAACCCTTCATCCGATTTTACTCATATACTTACCAGTAAATTTCTCAAGTACAAGCTATCGACATATCAAATTTCATGCAGATCGGATCAACGGTTCTAAAGTTATCGCCAGACAAACATACATAAATACATACATACATACATACATAAAATGCCAAATCGCCCAAGTTGAAACTAAGATCTTCGTTCGCTTCGCTCACTCGATCAATAATAGGATTAAAACAAGATTTTTGAAAAGAAAGAACGAAAAGGCATTTATATTTATACAAACTGTACACAACAAGGTACAGGACATAAAAAAGGGTAAAAAAACAAGAAATTATTTATCATCAACTCAATATGTTAGGCCACCACTGGAGTCAGGGTTTGTCCCAGACGCGCCACTGAGCCTGGTATTCGTCTTTTCTCATTCCCACCAAAAGAAAAACCTGTGTTTGTTGTTTTTCAACCTTTTACGACCTATTTATTTATCTAATCACATAAACAGGTTTATCACTAGGTGGTATACAGATTCTAGACTAGCACTGTGCAAGGGTCTTGAGAAATTCCATTTTCTGTTTCTCCGAACCCGTGTTACGCAAGAAAGCACCGGTGGACTAGCGAGAGTCAACCTGCCTTCTGATCATAAGGTCGTGAATTTGAATCCGGCCGATCTCTGAATTTTTCTGTTCGAAAATGTATGTGTGAAATGGCTAGTACTCTCTTTTGGTGAAAGAAAATACCTTGAAGAAACCAGTTTATATTCTACCGGCTATGTGCTTACAACTGTTAACTGTATGTTTTTTTTAAACACTCACGGCCTTAGTAAAAAAATCTGTCAAACGATAAACTACCTATGCTTAAACTATTGTCATCTCTTACCAATGCGTAATGGCAAACAGAGATAGCGCTAATTTTAAGCATTATTTAAATTTGAGCACTATTTTATAGTATTTGGGTCAATGTCTACCGTGCATGGGATCGTGAAGTCATCTAGGCACGGCAGTGTGTCAGCTGAGTAGGTACCTACGCTGTTTTGTTCTCCATTCACTATAAAAGTAGGTGCCTATCTATTATTTTAGTTTTATCTACAGATGTCTTTTCATTCATAGTCGCGTGCCAACTCCGTGTTCCTTATCTACTGCATCTATAAAGTTTAGTCGCGCTAAAGCCCGGTTAGTGGATAGAAGATAAAAAATATTTTCTAGCACACCAAACAGTTCAACAACAAGTCTAAGTCTAAGCCACAATTGGCGAACTTATCACTAAATAACGATCTCTACTAGAAACCTTTGAGATGGAATGGACTAGCTTGTGTAATTTACATGTAATTAGTACCAGCGCCAAAAAGTTTTCAGTCCCATTCCATAACAATTTCAATTACACTAATGGTGGCAAAAAACTACCATTACCCACTAATTGGCCCATTCGTATGGTAACTTACACAAAACTTCGTGTGTACCTACCTCACAAAGAAAAGACAAATAGGTTTGGGGACCCGCATGAACGTAGCCGCACTTTCCTCTTCGCTAGCCAATCGTAGCGCGCTCGTAGACGGCTACGAGTTCCGTAGCGTTCGCTGACGCAGTGACATCGTGGCGTAGCGCTACGCCCATCCAGAGGTATCGGGGTCTCGCAACAGAGGATTACAAGATAGATGCCAGGCGAGGATGGCGTGGACATCAGTAGTGGAGATGGTGAAGTAAGGCTCGGCTCGGAAGGTGCAAGCATCGGCAGGATGTGGGGTCGGTAGTGCGCGCGGTACGCGGGTATAGTGACGGCGACGGCGGATCGATCGCGCGGCATCGACCGGCCGGGGCTAGTGCGCGGCGCTCGGCTCAGTCGCGCGCGGACTTGCGTGAGGCGCGCGTGGCCGCCGGTGCATGGCACGCCTGACTGGATGCCTCGCGCCCGAGGGGAATGGCTTCGTCCGAGGAAGAGACGACCACGACGTCGCTCTCTGACGATGTCGATGTCGAATGCCTCAGCGTCCGAAAATGGTGGTGCTTCTTGCTGTCGTCGATCATCACGTTCCTTGCGGGACTGTGCGTGGTGCTGGTATGGCGCGCGTGCGCGTTCGTCTGCTGCCACAAGGAGCCCGAGCTGGCCCCCAACGACCCCAAGCAGAAGGAGCAGAAGGCGGCGCGGCAGGGGAAACAGGAGTTCGAGGGGACCTTCATGACCGAAGCGAAAGACTGGGCCGGCGAACTTATCTCCGGTCAGACCACCACCGGCCGGATTCTGGTAAGTCTACCGCAGGACACCTTTTGTTTCTTATCATAACGATAAGGTGGTACCCTCGCCTTATTTGTGACAGTTCATCATAAGGAGGGTACCTTCATTCGCTCTCTAAATTAGAACATCAAATGTGAAGTTTTGAATCAATTTTGTAATTTTTATATCTAATTATCCCCGAGGGGATAGCAAAACAAAAACAATCTTAGTAGTTGCATCACACCCGATTGCTGCACGAGTTCTTTCTTATCACACTTTGTGATGAACCTCTTAATTAAGACTGAGAAGAGCGTGAATTAATCAATCAAAAGATCTAAAGTAGGTTAGTGGAACATAATAATGTGCGTAGTAAATAGATTATCAAATTCATTGAGTAATAATACATTACAAAAATACTCTTTTACACACAATTTTTTCTGTTTTCCGTGTTAAAAACTGACTCAAGCACAAGTCACCTAACAACCGACCGACCGACGACGTGAGGAATGTCAACCAGACAAAGTAGGATGGGTTTTTTTATACAACTAGCTGATGGAACAAGCAGATGGCTCACCTGATGTTAAGTGGTAACCATCACCTATAACAAAGAATTACCTCGTAAGTCACGCACGATAGGAACGTGCCCTACTATGATGCAATGCCCTGCGTCCATCAAATTGAGGCATACACATGATAAGCCTCATATGTGCCTGTAATTACACCGGCAACCACACTCTTCAAACCGAAACACAGCAACGCTGCTTGGCGGCAGAAAAAGGCGTGGTGGTAGTACTTCCCCGGACGACCCCTTCAAGTCTATATTGATACGTTTTAACGTATTCAGCGTATTATATTTAAGTCAGCGTATTCTAATAAAAAAAAACGAAAACAGAAGCTCATAGAAAATGACTATCTTACGGACTAATATAAACATGAACTAGCAAGTCAGGGCAGTTGCTTTTCTTAGCGGGCTTCCCTATACCGTCGTCGGTTTATATTCGTCTATATTATTTCCGACTTTCTTTTGTCTTGTCTTGTTTCTTTTGTCTTTATAGGGTTCCGTACCCAAAGGGTAAAACCGTCCGTCTGTCTGTCTGTCCGTCTGTCTGTCATCAGGATGTATCTCATGAACCATGATAGTATAGACAGTTGAAATTTTCACAGATGTTGTATTTTTCTGTTGCCGCTAAAACAACAAATACTATCTACACTTCTACACTAATATTATAAAGAGGTAAACTTTGTATTTTTGTATTTTTGTATGTAACGAATAGGCTCAAAAACTACTGGTCCGATTTAAAAAATTCTTTCACCATTAGAATGCTACATTATCCCTGAGTAACATAGGCTATATTATATTTTCAAAAAAATCAGGGATCCTTACTAAAACTTCAATAATGTAACCCAAGGTGGAAAACAAAAAACCTTACATCGCGTGCGCTGCGAAAACTATTGAAGATAGAACAAAATAATGTACTACGATTTTGTAGAACACGTTATCATCTACAAAAAATGTCGCGACAGCATATGTCTAACTATTATAGATATGTCACAATAAGTGTTCTTTTATTATAAAAAAATAATTGAAATGCCTCCGCTAGAAAAGGGTCTTTATTTGTACCTTGGTATTAATCCTTATCCAAATAAATCATTTCATAATTAAGACGGTTTCAATACCTATAGATTACTTCTTAAATTTTACAAATCGGACATTCCATTCAAAAGATATGACGAAATTAAAAATATTTACGGGTCCACGGGTCACGCGCGGGGTGCGATTTCACTCACTCAAGGAGAAGCGCGTGCAAATGTATGAAATAAGTAGACGCCAGGCTCGAACCCACGGTCTAAGTTTATCCTAAAATGTTCAAAAAATTTATGACCACCTATGCGAAGCTGGGACAGGCCGCTAGTAAAATAATATAATAAATATTTAAGAGGGATATTAATACGGAATCCTTCGTGCGCGAGTCCGACTCGCACTTGGCCGGTATTTTTTTATTTTACTTGCCGATCGAGCAAGCCGATGTTCAGTGGTAACTATCAACTATGACAAAGCATTGCCTCGCACGAAAGACACTTCCCCTTAGCGGCGTGCTATGCGGCCAACAACTTGAGGCATACAGATATTAAGCCTCATGTAGGTACCTGTAATTTCACCCGCACCCACACCCTTCTAATCGAAACACAGCAACACCGCTTTACAGCAAAAATGAGAATGGTAGTAGTACTTTTCCGGACAAACTCTTCACAAAGAGCTCTACTAAATGGCTTCAAGCCACGTCCTATGATCTTTATAACTTCATATAGGGAACGCTGCGAATGTAACACATTGAATAAATTACAATTACTATTAGCCCATAGTGTCCCATTGTTGGTAAAAGGCCTCCCCCCATTTCCGCCAAACACTACGATCATGAGCCTTATTATAAAACATAAATAGGTATAAGTATATAAATGAAACAATTATAACATGATAGGTAAGTACCTACAATGGGCGGCCGTATCCTACCAGGCAACCTCTCAATCCACTACACAGTACATTGTTTCGATTAATTGAGTAAATTTGGATTTTTATGGACGTAAGTTTTTGAAACAATGAACAAGTGAATAAGATATAACTAATCAGCCTTCACAGCTCAGTTGGTAGCAGCTCTGCCTTCTGCGCCGTAGGCTGTGGGTTCGATTCCCACCGAGAACAAACATTTGTGTGATGAACATAGATGTTTGTTCTGTGTCTGGGTGTTATATGATATTATAAGTATGTATTTACAAAAAAAAAGTATAAAAGTAGTATATCAGCTATCTGGTTCTATATCACAAGCTTTGGCTTAGTTTGGGGCGAGATAGTGCTGTGTGGAATGTCCACCAGTATTTAATTATTTATTTATTTATTTAATCATTACTATGGGCGGTCTTATCGCTAAAAAGCTATCTCTCCCAAACAATCTTTGGATGGAGAGGATCCTAGTAAAAAGAAGGTTAGCTGTACAGACAGTATCAGAAAAAATTACGTTTTGAATAAGTAAAAAGTATATAATTTTCGCCTTTTCGATAGTATTTATATAGGTCTTACGTCATGAATCGACTGAATTCGACTGTCTTATAAATTGGTGGTGCGGGTATCTGTTAATTTCCCGCGCTACTGAATTCGCGTCTACCCTCATTACGAAACTTCTGCCCACTGTACCGTTGTCATGGCACAATAAAGAAAACCATAACAGTACCATGGATGTGCAGGGTGTAAACCTACTACTTCTGAAAACTAAAGAAAATCATGGCATAATAAAGACATGGATGTGCGTGCAGGGTGTAAACATACTACTTTTGAAAACTAAAGAAGGCGTCATATCGAGACAAATAACAATTTTTATGCATGTTCAGATGACAGCTTCAATGGATCGTGCTTTTAAAAATATCGTGACAAGAGTAACGGAGTGCACTACTAATAGTTATGAAAGTATCTATGCTAACAGTACTATTTCAACAGATTATTAAAAAGAAAATCATTTATCATTAAATCTTTACAGCCATTTAGAAAACGGGATTTTCAATACTGACAAAAGTCCTATTTAAATATTACCATATTTTAAACTTTTTTCGGTATGAAATGAAGGTATCAATGAGTTTTTAGGATTACCTACATCATATATGCTCAAGTAAAAAAAAATTGCTGGACTTTCCATACAGCTCTATCTATCCCCAAACTAAGCCAAAGCTTGGAATATGGGAACCAGATAGCTGGTATAATACATATATACTTTTTTTTCGTAAATACATACTTATATATAATAACACCCAGGCAGAGAACAAACATCTATGTTCAACACACAAACGTTTGCTCTCGGTGGGGATCAAACCCACGGCCTATGGCGTAGAAGGCAGAGCTACTACCAACTGAGCTGTAAAGGCTGCCATAAGTATTTTACATCGTGTACCTATTAGCAAGTAAGTAAATCGATGAGTGCCGTAAACTAGGTAATTTGTTCAATTAATCTGAAGAGGTAGTAATTATGCCATTTCATTTTGCTGCGCTGTCAGCCTATCTTTTGATTCACGGTTTTTCGCCTCAACTGAACAGAATAAATAACTTATTAATTCAAGAAGCTTTAAATAAATATTGGTGGACATTCCGCTCGGCAATATCTAGGCCCAACACTGTGGTATACTGTACTATGGGCAACAGATAGATGATATAATACTAATAATAATTTGTAAAAACATACAAAGACATAGACAGACATTTATTTGCTAAAAAAACACACATACAAAACAATAAAACGAAGGAAATGGATAAACAGATAGATACTAGTAGTTCGCCTCGAACTGAGATCTCGTGATGCGACCGGACGAACGCACCAAAACTTTGAGTAGGTGGTAGTCAGAGGCAAGTCCAAACATTATGTTTGGACTTTTTTCTGACTACTGCCTACTTACTTACTAACTTGGTACGGTAACCTAGTTTCAACTCTATTGGCCTATTTATTGAAGAGTTCCGTTGAACAGACCTTGGCTCCATCATCAGACCTGGTCATTGTCACCATTTTATGAGAACTGAGTACCTCCTTAATTTATTTCAAGAAAAAAAAATAAGAAAAAGCAAAGTAACTGGCCGACCAGTAGAAAAACCTTGATGCCAACGAAACTCTTAGAGATGGGAGCTCTTCGATCGTTGGTTATCTTAATTTACCTTTTTTATTGTATCTCAAAAACCGAGCGTCCCAGAAAAAAAGTAAAAATTGTTTTGGAATGTCCAAACAAAGCCCTTTCATATGACATGTAACTTGATTTTTTAATGTCACTTTTTTATTTTTGCCCCCTTAAAAAATCCCATATCTTAATAACCCTTCATCCGATTTTACTCATATACTTACCAGTAAATTTCTCAAGTATCAGCTATCGACTTATCAAATTTCATGCAGATCGGATCAACGGTTCGAAAGTTATGGCCAGACAAACATACATACATACATACATACATACATACATACATACATACATACATAAAATGCCAAATCGCCCAAGTTGAAACTAAGATCTTCATTCGCTCCGCTCACTCGATCAATTACAGTACTTAGGTATGTAGGTGTTTGTGTGCTGCAGCAGCAACTCACTCAGTCGACTCAGTGCATGCCTCACCACTATTTCAGTAGTTAGGCGCTTACTTAGGTATACCTACTTATAATAGAACACCTAGCCAGAGAACAAACATCTATGTTCTTTACACAAATGTTTGTTCTCGGTGTGGATCGAACCCACGGCATTGACCCTTGTTTTCGACAACTTAAATAAAAATAATTAAATTCCGTTCTTAGTGTGCGTTCACCTTGTACTTATGTGTAAGTCAGGACATCAATATTGATAATCCTACTAATATTATATACGCGAAAGTTGTAAGTATGGATGTTTGTTACTCTTTCACGTAAAAGCTACTGAATGGATTTTAATGAAACTTTACAATAATATAGCTTATACATCAAAATAACACATAGGCTACAATTTATAAAGATATTTTGTGACTAATCCTGCGCAGACGAAGTCGCGGGCACCAGCTTGTATAAGATATAGGACATAAATGGGGTGACTATAATATTAGACGTTGCAAAGTTTTTTATTCAAACGAGGCCCAAGACTGAAGTTGAAGAAGATGCTTTTAGCACAAGACAAGACCTGAGCTGACAAAACTGATCTGCTCGTGACTGCACGATAGTGTGTAATCGTGCTTACAATATACTGCGTTTACATTTAGACATTTGCGCTGCCATTCGCGTGGACGGAAATGTTGCCGTCCATATGTCTGCGGCAGCGTCGCCGGCAATATGTGTTCACATTTAGCCCGGACACTTAGCGGGCAACGCGAACGTCAACGCGAGCGGACACGGAAGTAGCCTGTAACATTCTCACATTGCCCAAGTCCCTGCCCATGTCTCTTGTACATTTCCACAGAAATGAGCTGAGTGTAAACCTGGTTTATGTGACTCATCATAAAATAAGTGCAGACAAAAAACGATCCTATACCTACTTTCTTATTGTTTGCTAGCAAGGTCAAGATGTGATTCAACTCCACTTATCGAGTCAATAGGTGAAATTACAGGTTTTAATAATAATAATATGATGATAATGATAATGACCTTCCACACAGCACTATCTTACCCCAAACTAAGCCAAAGCTTGTACTATGGGACCCAGATAGCTGATATAATACTTAAATGCTTTTTTTTGTAAATATTTATTTATAATATTACATAACACGTAGACAGATAGTAAACATCTCACAAATGTTTGTTCTCGGTAGGGATCGAACCCACGGCCTACAGCGTCGAAGGCAGAGCTATTACCATCTGAGCTGTGAAGGCTGTCAAACGGAACGTTCGTTAATACATCATGACATCCACTTTTTGAACATGCCTTTTCAGAATACTAACCGGTTCCACATTATATGGACCCCACTAGAGTTTGGTTGATTCAAAATAGCAATATTTTTGTTTCTTAGGGCTATTTTAAAACATTCGGAATGATTTCCAAGCGGAAATTTTCAGGTCGGTTAAACATTTACCCACACAGGTACTTTTTATTCTCGCTTATTCCTAAAGTTCATCCCGCTGACCCCAAAATGTAATATTGCATTTAATACATGCCCACTTTATGCAGAAGATAGTATAAAACGTGACAGGTTGCAAGGTAGCTACGTACATAGTCGTTGCTAGAATTCTAAAGATACCCTGTGAAATGGATTGTATGAATTTAATATGTTCGGGTAACCAGAAACAGAAACAGCTGCACGACTTTACTTTGATCCCCAGGCACGGTAGATATCCCCAGGCACGGTATGAATCCCCTCAGATCTCTTAGAACTAAACAGGTAAGACTTCAAAGTGATCTTTGTGATTCAATTGAATTTGACTTCGGTATATAAGTATAATTATAAAATGTGCATTTTAAATTTCAGTTAAAATATTACATCTCGTTTTCCTCAATATGCTTTGTTTTCTGGAAACATTTTTTTTATGAGGGTTAGATAATCATGTTTTAGATAGATAGCGTAGAGTAAACCGCGGGTAACAACTAGTGCTTCTTGTGATAGATGAATACATCTAGTTAATTGAATGTGCAATGATTGAAGTAATGGAAAACGCCATAGAGACGCCGTTTCATCTCTGCTCCAGTTTTCCAGTAATTGACATGCTTCTAGGACGCTGACGTAATACCTTCCCCTACCGACATTATTATTATTTCAATTACTATATCAATTGTGTAGATAGATACGCAACTCCTTTAAATTCTGTACCTACTGATAAATTCATAGCAGTCTTATACAGAGTTCTCAACACAAAGTGAGAAGGCTTAAAAGAACCAAACCTTTTGAGTTAGTATGTTATGACTATGCTTTGTTATAGGTGATGGTTACCAATTAACATCAGGTGGGCCATCAGCTAGTTGTGATAAACTAAATAGTTCCGACCGCACACTATTGTATTTTTTTTAAATTTTATACTTCTTATTGGTGGAACAAGCAATAATCCAGTGGTAACCATCGCCTATAACAAAGCATTACCTCGCAAGTCACGCACGATAGGAACGTGCCCTACGATGCTCTGCCCTGCGTGCATCAACTTGAGGTATACAGATGTTAAGTCTCATGTGCCTAAGATTTGCTGTGTTGTGTTAGTCACTACGATCACATCACATTTCTCTCCGTGTGCAGTAGGTAATATGGTACAATATTTGCAGATAAATTTGATAAATTTGATAAATGATAAATTTGATTATGTTTACCTTTTTCTGCATGCCTACGCCTCACTTAACTTCAATAATATATTATATTACATTGTAAAAGGATCATACAAAAGAACGGTAGGAACCAAGCCGTAAGTTTGTTGCCTGTTCTTCTAGGCTTTGGTCGCGTGGAACTGGCACCTAGAGTCACCTAGCTTTAAGACGTTTCAAAGTGATCCTTGTGATTTTATTGAATAAATACCTATTGACTTTGACTTTGACTTTAGATATTGATTTGAGATTGTTCAAATGTGTTGTCTTCTTTGCTGTATAAAAAAAACCTCACAGAATAAACAAAACAAAAATTGCGATATTTTTATCTTCGTCGCTTCGGAGTTTCACTACTCTGTGTGTTGATAAAAGCTTTTGTTCCACAACTGGTTTATTATTACTATGCTATGATATCACCCCCTTGGTCTAGCTTGTTTATCACATGTCTGTCCTTGTGGAAACCTTTAGATATCTACTTTATACATATCTGTAGAAAGTTAAAATGTATAGGGTTGTTTACTCCGAAGTGTATATTTGGTTATGAAATTTCTTATATTATGTTCATAATGTGTTTCGTTACTGACACAAATATATTTTTGAAAAAGAATTTGGCTACACACACTTGGGTATACAAGGTGTTCCAATAATTGTGTATATAAACTTCAGGGGGATAAAGTACCCATCAATATGAATAACTTTTTCTGAGGAACCAACACTGAGAACGCGAAATAAAAACAGCTGTTTCATACAAAAGTTCAATACGTACCTGGCTAAACTGCATGAATCAGCTGTTTTTTTGTCGGGTTAACAGTGTTGGTTCCTTAGAAAAAGTTATTCATATTGATGGGTACTTTAGCCCCCTGAAGTTTATATACACAATTATTGGAACACCTTGTATAGTTTGTATAAATTGTCTGTTTCTGACCACACGGTATGCCGTTTTTAATCCAATTAGTAAATAAATAATTTGGTTGAACCACATGAGTCTCGTTTCACGTATGCATAAATATTTTCTGTTTCAATTGAGATTTGTCACAAAACCTGGTTTCAGTTTGTTTCTGGAATGCGGGCAATTTCTCATTAAAATTCTGAACCAACTCCTTACAACACCTACCAACCTACCAACACGTATATATTTTTGCCTGTTTTCAAGAAAACATGCAGTAGACCAGGATCTCATTAAACATTCAAACTCCTTGGTATGCCGGCAGCAGGTATATAGTCTAATTTATTGAAACCCCTTAGAACCGCTGGTCCCAAACCCCCAGGCAATTACACCGGGACAACTTTAGATTAGAAAGAAAGCCATTTTGAACCTTGCGACATCATTTATCAAAGTCCGATTTATGTCGCGCATTTCAAATTGGTGATTTGAAACTGATTAATGAATACCGATAACCATTGATCACCATAAAACAGCCGTTGTGTTGATATTATAAACACGTAATCATTATATCACCACAAGTATAAAATTGAGGACGTGGTCTGTGAGGTAATCAAAGTCAAAAGATAAATTGAATTACAAGGTTCACTTTGAAACGTCTTAAAACTATGCATCTAGGTCTAGGCCAGCTCCACGTGATTAAGCCTACTACAGACAGCAAACTAAGCTGAGCCCTCTCCATCCACCGACTTCCGGCGATCCTCACCATGTTGATCTATCGGGCAGGAGGGCGTCTCTCGCTTCGTCTTCCAGTTCGTGGTCGCCATCTCTTTCTCTTATTTCGAATAACATGTTTTGGACTTAGTCAGTACATTTCAATTCATCTTTCCCAATTTAAGACGAGTCATTCACTTATCCTTGAGACTCGTCCGATTGAATTATTAAATTCAACAACGCTATTGAATTATTCAAAAATCTCACCTCTAGCCAAAGTATGAATCACCCTCAAACCAATGACCTAATGCTAATGCCCGCTTCTAAGCCTAACCTTTAGTTAGGTATGTACTAATTCGTTCTAATGCTCGGTTTACACTTCATTAAGTACAGTGGAAGGACAGCAGCGAGTTGAGTTTTGTCGTCAAATTAGGGTTACAATCTCGACGAGTAATATCTGGACATTCTACCGTGACTACCACATTTAGACATCCTCAAAGAATCTTAAGCTAGTGCTTGGTACTAAGAGATCTGTGGGGATAGACTAGCTGATTAAATTCGTGAAGTTGTTTCTGGTTTTTTTTCTTTTATCTCAACGAGTGTAATTTCGATTGCACACAAAATGCCGTTGAATTTTGCAAAAATCAAAACTAAAGTATTCGAAACCGTATCCAAATAAAAAAAAAAAAATCGACTTAGTAGGTAAATCTTACTTGAGGATTGGGCCTCCAAACCTGACTGACTTGCCACCGTCGCCTGTCTTACTACTTCATTTAATTTAGATTTTTTAGTTTTTTATTGCAAATAAATAAAATAACATCACAATACTTCACACTACGACATCGACACTTTTATCTCTTCTCGAACTTTTTGGCAAATGCTTCCTCCAAGCATTTCCACTCTCTATCTCTCCATAGTCAATGTTTTTCCTGCAATGTCTTTTAACTCCCCACTTTTACTTCCTCTTTCTACTTATTGAAGAGTAAACCATCAGCCACTTCTAATTCCAAGTCAAGTTGAATACAAACATGTCACTACCAAGTGTACCTACGTATAAAGGTTCCCTACATTGAACTTTGAACGCATCAATGTTGTAACGAAAGGGAGTGCACATCGATCATTTCTAACTGGGTCAGGGTTCGCGGAGACCTGACGGCGTCGTGGAACCGTAATCTCATTACCTCCTTTACATCCTCCTTACGGTGAAGTGAAACCCAAAGTTCCTTACGCAATATCAATTTTTACAACTCAAAAACTACGACATCTACGAAATTTTAGGTTGATCATGAAATTTAAATATACTAGTAATATAGTTACGGGACTCGATTTACGCTTAACTACGCTGGGTTCTATAAAAGTAAAGACAAAGTTTCAAATTCCACTCATTCAATCCAATCCAATTCAGTTTCCGCGTATCAAGGGGAAGGTCGTGGGTTTCAAATCCCACTCGGATAACTTTTGAGACGTTATAAAAATCTTTGTGATTTCCCTAAGTGTGGTAAAAACTCTAAAACTAATAAAAAAAAATACAAAGTTTGCCTGAAATCTCAATTTTTTGTACAAGCAAGTCAGTTTCATTCGTTTGTCATAAGAAAGAAGAAAGAAAGAAAAGCAATTTATTGACCAACACAAAACAATATAAGTACATATAATAAAATACATAATTAAGTTAGGCCAATTAGGTCCAATAAGAGATATTGTAATGAACATTATTTTTCAGTGTGCCTTGGTATATACTTAATTTTGTTATGGGTTTACATCTTTGCAAAGAAGCAATAAGTTGCATTGAAGTTGCGCGCGAGCTTGTCATATTTCCGACGCTCCCACGAGAACCTCAACCGACTTTGATACCACTGCGTCTTAATTTCTTCTTCTCGCCTCACTAGTTAGATTGGCACCACCATAGAGTAAATAATACTAGATCTGTATGATTCTATTATTTTGTAAAAGAAACAGACATCCCTCACAGATCAGTTGGTTTGGTAGTAGCTCTGCTTTCTGCGCTGTAGGCCGTGTATGTTTGTTCTCAGTCTGGGTGTTATGTTATTTTAAGTACGTATTAATAATAAAAAAAGTATATAAGTACTATATCAGTTATCTGGTTCCCATTTAACAAGCTTTGCTTAGTTTGGGGCTAGAGTGTTATGTGGAAAGCCAATATTTTCTATTTATTTATTGACATATTTAGATTGACGACTTTGATCCCCAAGTACGGTAGATATTCCCTCAGAGGTCTGAGGGTCTGAGGGTAGAGGGTATAAGCAAGTAACAATTTAAGATTCTATAAGGATGTCTAAGTGTTGTAGTGCGATTATAAAAAGGATAATATAATAATGATGCTATAACAATCTGATGATGTCTTGGCCGCGTGGAACTGGCATAGCGCCTAGATTTACTTATAAGATGTTTCAAAGTGATCTTTGTGGTTTTAATGAATTGGCTTTGATTTTATCTTTCACTTTTCTTCTCTTTTTTGTTGCTGGTCATCATGGAATTTATAGAAACAGAACTTTGTACTCGAAACAGGATTTATGATCTGTGTGTTAATTAGGTAAGTCTCTTTTTATCAAGTAGGCATGTCTTCTGCGCTGTAGGCCGTGTATGTTTGTTCTCAGTCTGGGTGTTATGTTATTTTAAGTACGTATTAATAATAAAAAAAGTATATAAGTACTATATCAGTTATCTGGTTCCCATTTAACAAGCTTTGCTTAGTTTGGGGCTAGAGTGTTATGTGGAAAGCCAATATTTTCTATTTATTTATTGACATATTTAGATTGACGACTTTGATCCCCAAGTACGGTAGATATTCCCTCAGAGGTCTGAGGGTCTGAGGGTAGAGGGTATAAGCAAGTAACAATTTAAGATTCTATAAGGATGTCTAAGTGTTGTAGTGCGATTATAAAAAGGATAATATAATAATGATGCTATAACAATCTGATGATGTCTTGGTCGCGTGGAACTGGCATAGCGCCTAGATTTACTTATAAGATGTTTCAAAGTGATCTTTGTGGTTTTAATGAATTGGCTTTGATTTTATCTTTCACTTTTCTTCTCTTTTTTTTTGCTGGTCATCATGGAATTTATAGAAACAGAACTTTGTACTCGAAACAGGATTTATGATCTGTGTGTTAATTAGGTAAGTCTCTTTTTATCAAGTAGGCATGTTTTACCACCATGTTGTCGTACTAAAATAAATTATACTAGTGGTTCGCCCCGAACTGAGATCTCGTGATGCGACACGACGAACGCACCAAAACTTTGAGCAGGTGGTAGTCAGAGGCAAGTCCAAACATTATGTTTGGACTTTTTTCTGACTACCGCCTACTAACTTGGTATGGTAACCAAGTTTCAACTTTATTGGCCTATTTATTGAAGAGTTCCGTTGAACAGACCTTGGCTCCATCATCAGACCTGGTCGTTGTTACCGTTTTATGAGAACTGAGTACCTTCTTAATTTATTTCAAGAAAAAAAAATAAGAAAAAGCAAAGGAACTGGGCGACCAGTAGAAAAACCTTGATGCCAACGAAACTCTTAGAGATGGGAGCTCTTGGATCGCTGGTTATCTTAATTTAACTTTTATTATTTTATCTCAAAAACCGAGCGTCCCAAAAAAAAAGTAAAAATTGTTTTGGGATGTCCAAACAAAGCCCTTTCATATGACATGTAACTTGATTTTTTTAAGTAACTTTTTTTATTTTTTCCCCCTTAAAAAACCCCATATCTCAAAAACCCTTCATCCGATTTTACTCATATACTTACCAGTAAATTTCTCAAGTACAAGCTATCGACTTATCAAATTTCATGCAGATCGGATCAACGGTTCGACAGTTATCGCCAGACAAACATACATACATACATACATACAAACATACATACATAAAATGCCAAATCGCCCAAGTTGAAACTAAGATCTTCGTTCGCTTCGCTCACTCGATCAAAAATAACTTCAGGAAATAATAAAACTCGCAAATCATAGTTAATATTCCGTTTGTATTGCAAGAGATTATTTACTGACTTCAGAAGCATTTACTGTGCATAGACCGACACGCACATGGACAGTTTTTATGAGAGTAGGTAGGTACAATTAATATTCATAAATGAGACGTGAAAAACATAGCCGTGTGCGAGTTTTTTGTGCACTTTTTGTGTTCGCTTGGTCCTTAGCAACACATGTTTTTGCCTATTCGATTCTTGTGAAGAGCGATGGGGATATCAATTAATATTTACGATATAATGGATTTGTTTTGAAAGTTAATTTTAATTATTCTTTACAAAATGTTTATTAATATTATTTGATAATTTGGAGATTTCGACTAAACATAGTCTGAGAAAAATATACGAAACACCCATTGCATCGAGAAGCTCATTCTAACAGGCAAAAAAAGGGAAAAAACAAATAAATAAATATTGGTGACACAGCATTATCTAGCCCCAAACTAAGCAATGTTTGTTCTATGGGAATGTTCTATGGGAACCAGATAGCTGATATAATACATATAGATACATTTTTTTGTATATACGTACTTAGAATATACTAGCAGACCCGACAGACGTTGTCCTGCATGATATTTCAAGCGATTAGGATATTAAACAAACATCTGTCGGACTGATTTGTGAATCTAAACCATCCAGGGTGCCACCCAAACGCATACAAAAAAAATCATTCAAATCGGTTCAGCCCTTTAGGAGGTGTTCAGTGACATACACACGTACAGTAGGATTATGCTATAGAATGATAATAACACCCAGACCGATAAAAAACATCTATAACAAAGCTAGAAGCGCTGCTGACTAAGAAACAAAGGATCTGGATATTCCCATATCCGCAGATGTTTCAGGAAGCCACCGATTATTCTAACAATGAAGAGTTATCTAAAAAACAACCAAACATATAGACAACACACACAGACGCCACAGAATGACCGGTACTTGAAAAGTGTGCCGTGTTTCCGTGTGCTACAACAGCAAAAGAACTTGATAAGGCCTAGCCACTGTGAGAAAGTTAGCCACACTGGTATTTTGTCGAGACCTTTGCCCAATAGACCATGTGAGAAATTATGTTTCTCTTATGAAAATTTCGAGCGAACAATGAAAAATTCTGAGTGTTTTGTGGCAGGCAAGGTATTAATTTAAAGTTATTTAAACGACCACCTTCGTCCACACATTGCGTGTAATGGTGTCCTTGGAACACTTTCCATTAACCTTATGAATTAAAACTAATTAACTTAACTGCTTATGAAATGATTCTACTTTTCAAATTGGTAAACTGCATGGACAATATGGACATAGATTAAAAAACCCCGACTTAAAATAAACTGAAAGCCATAAAACAAAACTTTTCTGAACCACAAACCAAAACGTCATCTGTGTATACATATAATTTTGTATTTCTTAGTTTTTTTCAAAAAGTGCACTTTTTTTAGTACAATTAGCCGACGGAACGAGCAGATGGCCCACCTGATGTTAAGTGGTTACCATCACCTATAACAAAGCATTGCCTTGTAAATCACGCACAATTGGGACGTGCCCTACGATGCACTGCCCTGCGTCCATCAGCTTAAGGCATACAGATGTTAAGCCTCATGTGCCTGTAATTACACCGGCAACCACACGCTGCTTGGAGGCAGAAAAAGGCGTGGTGGTAATACTTTAATAATGGCTTTTTAAGCATATCCACTAAGATCTGTCTGACTGTGATGAGTCTGGTCTTCTTCAAATTCTCTCACGAAGAGCTCGATGCTCGTAATACGAATTGTCTGATAGAAAACGAGACAGCAGCCCCTCTGAAAGTATACGAATACATTTAGCAAACAACGACCGAAAACTTAATATATTATGCATTTTCTCATAACTACCCTCTTTAAAACACCATCAAAATTCTCCACTGAATAGCCTGGGGCTTTCACCGTCGCAGGCTTTTTATAAAGCTTTTAAAAGTCGTCAAATTCAATTCTTTACCGTCCCGAATTCTATTTTCACCCTCTTTTAACATGAAAAATGCATCAGAGCCGTCACACACAGCCAACTGTGACCTATAAAACTTTCATCGCTGTCCCCTGCCAGATGGAGTACGTATGTACGTAGAGACCGAACTTTTCATGGGTGTATTTGTATCGCCGGAGGCCTCAAAAACGCTCGAAAAGAACGTCAAAGCGGACAAAATCGATTCTATTCGATCTTGACTGAAAACCGTATAAAATATATACCCTACTTCCTTATTCTATCCTACTAATTCCAACTAAACTATTTTGTTTTTCAAATCTTTTATTTATTAAGAACAAAATACATGTAGGTTACAAAAACAAAACTATAAATGAGAAAGTTACGATGTTTGTGGCTCAATCAATAACTGAATCACTGAACAAATTGAGATAAAACTTAGATTGAATCTGTTCGTAACCTAGATTAGAATATAGGCTTACTTATTACTCACATTAGAGGTATACATTACTTTGTATCCCGAAAAATCACCGGGAGCGGGGTAGAAAACATAAAACCCAATAAAGAGGAAATGTCTTGAATATTATTGCTAGTTATCACTATACATTCGCGAGCGGAACCGCTGTCGGCAGCTAGTGTTTTTAATAGAAAGATGACATCATCGATCTCAAAATTATTGAGATAATGCCTCGACGAGTCCTAAACATTGGTTATGAAAAATAATACTTTCTGAAATTTTATCTAAAACAAGCTGGTTTACTGACCAGAGCCTTAAAGTTACCTTCATGTATGTTCCACGCTAAAATATGGAATTCTATTTTGCACGTATGCCGTGTACAATGCATTGGAGCCTTCACAGTGACCTATAAAACTTTAAGCCATTTTTGTACAGTAATGGGATGGTGTAAAAGTTTGAATATGTGTATTTGGATCGACTACAGTCTGGTCGGTTGAATTTTCTTGACGCTGGTTATCATTTCGAAGCTTCCAGAATGTTCCAGTGGGTAGCTGATACCTCTAAGAGATCTGAGGGTATATCTACAGTCTCTGGGTGATTAAGTTATGAGGTTTTTTTTCTAGTGCTAGGCATTGAAACAAGTGACAACAACTGCATATAATAAATTAAGATAGATAATGAAATATGGTTCAAAGAGATTTTTTAAGGCAAACATAACTCATTCTCTTCCAGCTAGCAGTGATGGGAAAATAAATACAGGAATAAAGAGAGACTTTTTCTAGGCTTAAGGTGAAACCGCACTAGAGCGGTGCGATGCGGCAAAATATTCTCGAGGAGGCAACTACGCCGCGCCGCGCCGCTCCGCTGCAGTGCTACTGTAGTGCGTCTTATTTCTTAGGAAACAGTGGAATAATTTTTTTTTTGGTTGCGCCGCTCCGCCGCCGCGACGCGCCTCTCCGCCGCTGCGCCGCTCTAGTGCGGTTTCACCTTTATAGGGTACCAATAAAGTCTGTTGGGTAAAACGGGATGTTAATTTGGTAAGAATCAAAATAAATCATCGGGATTTTTAATTATTTTAAAGTTTTACTTTGTGATATGTTATATGTACAAAAAATATTTTAAGACAATTCAAGTTTTGTTTTATTTGAATAACATTGATATTGTAAATATTTAGGCACAGTAATATAATGCCAAGGTGGTAATTTTATATTTCAATGATCATAGGATTGCTAAAAGAAAAGTCGCTATAAAAATCCTACCGAGTAAAACTTTTTTACGATACAAAAATGTACACCCATTTGAAGCCGGAGATAGGATCGTTACAGTTCCAACGGGGTCGCCTTAGATATAGGTTTCGGTCTATTCTTGCAACATATCATCCATGATCGATACCCAACATCTGTGCCTGAAACCAAATGCTTTATCCAGAAGTGAGACAAGAATTCTATCTAAAGATATGTTTATAAAACAGAATGAACCTCTTGAAACTGGCGTTTAAACTCACTTAACTTTAAACGTGAGCCTTGTGATTTATTCGAAGAAATGCCCTTTGACTTTTGTACCGGTTAATATTAATTATTGATACAGTATTAAAGACCTTTTTAAAATATTTTCGCTATGCTCGGATCGGACTGACCTGTTTGAATGTTTAATGACAGATAAATTTGGAATGGACCGATGGAATACCTTTTTCGCCTGTGCTCAAACGTGTTTTTGGATCATTTGGAAGCTTCCAATAAAAAAAAAACATAAAAGAGAGACCTTTGGCCAGAAGTAGGTATCCAAGAATTGGCTATTTTAATGTAAAAGTCTAAAATTCGGTGCTCTATAGTCCGTAGACTTTTATTGGATCACTCTGCATAAAATCCCTCATCCCTCTTTAAAATACAGCTCTTAGAGATCCTATAGGAGATCCCTGATTTTATTTTCCTCTTATTCGGGTCGTTTTAAACCAATCAATAACCCTCCCGGCTATCAAACACATTCACCGCAGCCCCTAACCCCACCAAAAGCTAGGGTTGTACAATATGCATGAAACAAAGTCAAAAGTCATTTTTTTAGTTGAATCGAAAGGATCTCTTTAAAAACTTCTAAGTTAAAAAGCTAAGTGAATCTAGCCAGATCCACGCGCGACCAAGCCTAGAAGAACTACCAATAAACTTAAGGCTCGTTCTGCATGGCAAATGTTATTTGAAAAACTACTGAGTACCTATTCTTTTTGAGTATTTTTGGGACTACTATTTCCCAGCAATCATTAAAAGTACTACATTATTCAAAAGAAAGAAAGCAAAAATAATCATATATTTGAAGCAACAAGCGCAACATTTTAGCTCTGGTTAATTAAATTACTTTAGGATATATAAGCCTTGAGGTACAGAAGTGCCTGAACATAAAATTTATGAAACTGTTACAGTTTTTTTTCTTTTTCTGTAAGTCAGAACTCTGAATCACACTGTGCAGAAGAATTTAACGTTCACCATTTTCCCACCGTCCCTAAATCAATATCTCGGCGCCCGGCCATCAAACACACTCACCGCAAAAAGCCATAAACCGGAGCTTTATCCTACAGAACCCCTGTACGTACACTCAGCTATAAAAGTGAACTTAGGTTTTTCATACTTGCTTATATTTAACAAGAAAAAGAAACAAAAATAGTTTTAACGACTTTGGTAGAACCAGCAAGTGCCACCCAAGATTCTTTGACTATGTCAAAGTGGTTAGTTGCCTCTGACTTACAGAAAAAAATATATTATTCGAGTTCTAAACTGAATTGACTTCTGGGAGTTCTACAGATATATTCTAAGAGATCTAAGAGATCTTTAAAAACAGGTACAAGTTTCGATTATTATCATAAAAAGGTGATGTCCGATTTTCGGGTCATTTTTCATACCGGGTCACACCGATTTTCGGGTCATTATGTGCCGCGTTCCCAGTAACTTTTCGGGATAAAAGTATCCTAGGTTACGAACAATATTTGTTCTAAGTTTAACCCCAATCGGTTCAGAGGATAGGGCATGATTGACAAATATTCAAACATCATAACTTTCACATTAATATGTTTGTAGGAAATAGGATAGGAATCACACACCCTGAGTAATGTGAAGTGAAAAGTAATTTGAATCCAGCTTTACGTTCCCATATTTCAAATCCTATATTTGTATTTAGATAGACAGCAGTTATTGGCAAACGAGTGACCCATTTAATCATTTCCAGTCTAATTGGTTAGCGTGACAGTGGTCCGTGTTTGACGAAATGTAACAAACAGGGGTAGGTTAGGTTTCCACAGAGTAACAATGCATACTCTGTGACCGCTTCAATACTTCCTTGAAATCCTCATTTACTAGGTCAGTGTGGTCCGTAGAAAGTGAAGTTTACTTTGGCGTAGAACTTTTTAAACGGCGGAAAGAAAAAGGCTTTTAATGAGATTGCCACGCGCGTAGCAGCATCGTAGCGGACCTATAAAACGCGTAGCACCTCTGCTACGTGCGTAGCATACTTGAATGAAACTCACATCAACTTTTAGACGCGCTGTGAACGCACGTTTCTCGAAGGCGTGTCAATGGCGAAATAATCAGTATAAATAAAAGTACCAGTAAAGTTATGTTGCGTTTGATATTATTAAATTCCTTGCCGAAAACACGTGACGTCTTTAACTCTAATCTTAAATTCCATGGCCATTCGACAACGTATTGTACGTTACGTGATTGAATTGTCATCGCGAATCTGAGCCCAGCTTACGTGTGTAGTTCCCGGCATTATGTTCGTACTCGTGCCACTGCCGTACGTTTTATTGCTCAAGTGTTTGGGCACGTTTCCATGTAGCCTTATATATTATTTACAATTTACTTTGCTGTTTCTTGAAATGACGTCGGCAGTAAAATACAAGCTTAGCTGAAGTACCTACTGCCTTTCACAGTGCAGCAATTATAGCCGTCTTCTACGAACCTTTAAAGTATTCATCAAAATAAATACTTCGTACTTTTTTTATATTTTTCTCTTGCCAATATCTTTTAGATTTAACTTTATTTAATACTGTTTTGAATTAATTAAGTATTGAGCAGGTTGTAACGGCGTACAAGGCGTAACTTGGTGAATTTATGGACGAAAATAAATATGCGTAAATTCTTAGAATAAGACCCAATACGATGTGTAGATAATTTATCATACCCCGGGGGTATAAATCAATGTAAGAGTAGCGATTTTGAAGGTTCTGAAATGTGATAAAACAGTAATAAAAAGGGTTTACGCGCCCCGAAGCCTGGGGAAAATATTTAAGGCTCTTGTTTTGCCCAAGTGGGCCCTCCAGTCCCTGGACATAAATACTTTTTTGTTTGGCTAGTTAAGAATTGTTTATCAGTTACGAGTATACATTGTTCGTCCACTTTTGTTCGTCCAATTGTTTGTATAATATTATATTTCCCGTTTGTAGGGCGGTTACCTCAACAACCTACTTTAGTGGGTATATCGTTAGAGGTTTGGATATTATTTTGTATAGGGTTATTGGGTTAGTAAACTAAGGGTGGTTTCAACAAAGTAGTATCCTTATATAAGTATACCATTATATTTAATTATAAACATTTCGTCTCTACTTTAGACTTGTATAAAACAAAGACAAATATTTTATCTGACTTATAGCGTTATTCTGAAATATATTTCTATGCACAACTGACATACATGAATGACATACAACCCACCAGAAACCCTCTGGTCCTAGAAACTTAAAATTTAGTGGGTGTGTTCCATACAGCACGCAGGCGCAAACTAAGCGTAAAATTTAAAAAAAATGCATCTTATGGGTTTCAAAATTGGGGTCAATGTGTTAAGAATATACGTAGGTTTATCCAAAGTGGTGTGTTTGAAGCCCCCAGACTCATCATCATTCACATCTCGATATCATCCACTGCTGGTTATTGACCTCAACATGTGTGTTGCTTTTGACGGTTTTGTACTAGCCACAAACTCTTCGAGCAATACTTTCATTTACAAAAGAATAATCTAAAAATAAATGTGAATTATTCTAGAGCCACAATGTTAAAAAAACATGGGTCAATTTCTTAAATTGTATGTACTATGATTTTAAATACGTAAAAAGAATTATTGGTACGTCAAATGTGTTTATAAAAGACCATCATAACAATATTGTAATATTTTCCCAGTATTAACCTAACCGCTACCCAAATACTCGATGGGTTATCGAGGGTTATTTAAGTAGCTAATAAACGATAACCTTCAGGCAAAAGGCATGTTCAAAATATTGTTAATTTCCCCACCAGCTTCGCAACATCTACGATTTCTTATTCAACGGCCCATTAGTTCTAAAGCACCATCACAAAAAGGTATCGTCTTGCGTAAAACCGCTGAGTGGGCTCCGAATGAGCCTCTGTATCTCCTAATCCCCGAAAATAGGTCAGTGGGTGGCGTCCTATCGATTCTCGGCACTTGTTCAGCTCACCAGGAGCTTGCCTCAGTGGAACGCCGAAGGATAACTATTTGCTCGATGACTAGGATGGGAAAGATAGGGGCTTTGAAGTGGATTAAATATACTTTCACTATCTTTTAAAATGTTTATGAGAATTTGTTTTTAAACTAAGACCTGACCCAGTCACGCATAGATTTATAAACTTTTTTTTATTTTTTTTATACAACTGCAGATGGAACAAACAGATTGCCCACCTGATGTTAAGTGGTAACCATCACCTATAAAAAATCATTACCACGCACGATAGGAACGTGCACTGTCCTGCGTCCATCAACTTGAAGCATACAGATGTTAAGCCTCATGTGCCTGTAATAACACCGGCAACCACACTCTTCAAACCGAAACACAGCAACGCTGCTTGGCGGCAGAAAAAGGCGTGGTGGTAGTACTTCCCCGGACGAGCCCTTCACCAAGAGCTCTACTACTCTACTACACTGACCAAATGACACTAAAAATCATCAAAGACTTGTTTCGTAACGGAAAAAAGTTTGTAAAGGTTTATGAAAACTCGTTTTCGTTAAGGATATCTGGAATGTAAGCTATCTATGAGCCAAATTTCATCTCGATCAATATAATCACAAAACGTAATAAACATACAGACTCATTTTTGCATATCTAAATTGGTAATCAGGGATGTTTCGTAGCACTCAAATACTTTCCGAATTATATATATGTTCTAATCGTCAGCCGATCAAGATATGATGATATTGTATGATGATGATGATGATATTGTTTAGGAATGCATGAAAAATAATAAAGAAGTTCTTTTTTATTAGTGCGATTATGTCATCATGGTGATGTTTAAAGGTCTTATATCAACTTGAAAGTACTCATACATCAAAATACCAACGCACAGCTAATGATGATATTTTCCTACTATTTCCTATTTTTTTTAAATAACGAAAGAATGAACAAATGTAGAACGGTAGAATTATTCCTAAAAAGGTTATTTTATTAGTCACGTTGTTCTATAAAACCATTCTATACATATGAAAGGCTCGAGTTTTGACCCATATCAGTATTTGAAGTGGGGTAGTTAACCTCCGGAGGCTTGCTGCTACTTTTTACGATGTTTATTACAAGTCATTTCCAGTCTTAAACATGCAAGGTGTAAGGTTTAAATTGTACCAACATTGTATAGATTTGAATCATCTTAAGCTATTCATATAGTGGCTTCAGTCATTTTCAAAAGGCTTTGTACTCGTATCATCGTCAATCGCACTAGTGGATCGCCGATCCATAAGATTGCGCTCAGCAACATGAAGCCATGCCATATCACACACAGTCACAACCCGATGACATACAGGCGCCTGCCCGTGACGTGTATGACTCCAATTCCACCTATGACGTCACTACTACACCACTCTTGGCGCACTGCCATCCCTGTCGGGCTCTGTCCACTGTCCCCAAACCGAATATTAGATTTTATTTATAAGTTGTATTTGTTTTGAATCATATCGCAACACGTGATGTTCTTTATGGAGTGTGAGAAATGTGTTAACTTGCTGTTTTTAGTTGAGGCAGATTGTGGCACTTTTTACTTATTAATAAAATCACAGTTAAAACAAACATTACTAAAGCCAAGCGTTATCTAAACTAATCTATACTATCTACACTAATATTATAAAGAGGAAAAAGATTTGTATTTTTGTTGTTTTGTATGTAACGAATAGGCTCAAAAACGACTGGTCCGATTTCAAAAATTCTTTCACCATTTGAATGCTACATTATCCCTGAGTACCATAGGCTATGTAATATTTTATTTAAAAATATTATTTATATATAATATTTTCAAAAAAGTCTGGGATCCTTACTAAAACTCCAATAATGTAACCCAAGATGGAAAAAAATATCCTAACATCGCGTGCGCTGCGAAAACAATTGATGATAGAACAAAATAATGTACTACGGGGCGCGTTCTCACTCACTCAAGGAGAAGGGCGTGCAAATTTATGAAAGAAGTAGACGTGAGACTCGAACCTACGGTCTAAGTTTATCCTAAAATGTTAAAAAAAATTAAATCCACCCATGCGAAGCTGGGACAGGCCCCCAGTAATATATATGGGTCTCTTGTATCCCGCTTCATTCTTTGTAAAAACTCACCGTAATTATTATAAGTATGTCAATTGACCACCTGCAGGCTATACGGAAATAATTTCGAAAACCATTGCGCTTAAGCTTAGGAGCAGGTTAAGAGTAGGGCCTTGCTTAATGGACTTTAAGGAAATTAACAGCTCATTTAGTATACCTTTGTCGCAATTATGAACCGTAATAGGTACCTACTCATTCTTAAATTATATGGCGTAGCAAATATTAATAGCCATTATCCTTGTCATGTAAGTAGTTAAGTACTTAAGGTGCATATAAAGTGAACATACGTGTAGAAAACGATTGAGGTTATTTTATAAAGATATACTTGGCGAAGTCTTTCAAAGTAAATTATTGTCATACAAAATTTAGAAAAGTAAAAGGTATAAATATTAGAAAACAATTTATTCGCTGACAAACTCAGAATGGTATTGTCATTAAAATTTGTCCAAACGAGCGTTCATTATGGTTATTTTCTGCAATACGAATGCTACAATTGCACCTTCCACGATGGTAAATGTAATCCCCCTCTCTTCAAAACGAAACAAACCTTTAGTAATAACAAAATGCAGCAAATAGGCGCAGGAACTATCTCCCAATTAGTACCAAAAACGAGTGAACTGCACATTATCAGCACACCCAAGAAACCAGCTACAGTACCTACCTACATCCGAAAACCATTAGCCTCGTGATAAAAATGCAAATTATGGAGTGAACGCACGCTTTGCTGTGGTTTGCCAAGTTCTTGATATTGTTATATGGGGTTTCGTAGCTGAAATTTAAATTGAAATGCTTATTGAAATGATGAGGGAAAGATCAGCATGATAGATACCTTCTTTTCTCTCCACTTCAATCTTTATTCAGTATAATTACAAGGATCACTTTGAAACAGCAGGCCTAAAATTCCATGTCACTGACTTACGCTATAACCTTAATTCCAGCTCTGGTTGGTTCTACCAGCCGTCTCCCCAGTTCATTTCCTCTTCAACTTGCCCATCTTCAGTAAATTGGCTAGATTTTTTCACAATTGTTATATTTATGACGTAAGATGGCGTCTAGAAAATATTCTAATGATCTGCTGTTTCTTTACCATTGTTATGGCTTTACGAAGTCATCGTCCTCACTTTTGGCATCAAGCTCCCAACTGATCTCGCATCGAATTACTTCGATGACGAATGGAACGTAAAATTCAGATGGTCTTTCCATTTCCATTCGGCAGAATGTTTCACACTCACGGTTATAGATTTTAATTCTTTATAAACTAGTAGTTCGCCCCGAACTGAGATCTCGTGATGCGACCCGACGAACGCATCAAAACTTTGATGCGTTCGTCGGTAGTAGTCAGAGGCAAGTCCAAACATTATCTTAGGACTTTTTTCTGACTACCGCCTACTAACTTGGTATGGTTACCAAGTTTCAACTCTATTGGCCTATTTATTGAAGAGTTCCGTTGAACAGACCTTGGCTCCATCATCAGACCTGGTCGTCGTCACCATTTTATGAGAACTGAGTACCTCCTTAATTTATTTCAAGAAAAAAAAATAAGAAAAATTAAAAGAACTGGCCGACCAGTAGAAAAACCTTGATGTCAACGAAACTCTTAGAGATGGGAGCTCTTGGGTCGCTGGTTATCTTAATTTAACTTTTTAAATTTTATCTCGAAAACCGAGCGTCCCAAAAAAAAATTAAAAATTGTTTTGGAATGTCCAAACAAAGCCCTTTCATATGACATGTAACTTGATTTTTTTATGTAACTTTTTTTATTTTTGCCCCCTTAAAAAGCCCCATATCTTAAAAATCCTTCATCCGATTTCACTCATATACTTACCAGTAAATTTCTCAAGTACAAGCTATCGACATATCAAATTTCATGCAGATCGGATCAACGGTTCTAAAGTTATCGCCAGACAAACATACATACATACATACATACATACATACATACATACATACATACATACATACATACATAAAATGCCAAATCGCCCAAGTTGAAACTAAGATCTTCGTTCGCTTCGCTCACTCGATCAATAATTATTAACATCATTATATTTTGATTATGATGATAATATAACAATTAGGTAATGTGGTTCCCAAAGTACGTATTGGCTCAGTTCCGAAGAAGTCGTCAAGAGCTTCTGCTGACTGTACTCTTCAAAGAAACAGAACCGTGCCCCAATCCAATCACTAAAGATGCTAATACACCACACACCATAAGCTATTTGAAATGAAAACATTCTAGTTCAAACAGAATACAACAGCTCGAGGTGTCAGCCACCCCGTCTGCATGTCGATTGGCTAGATTACCAACAGCTGAACTGATTGTCATGCAATCCGGGCGCACTCTGCCAACACATCGAGCTGTTTGTTCCCTTGTGGGGAATCACTTTGTGGGGTAAATTGGTGCAGTTTTCGACTGTAAACTCAGATTGGAATACACAATTAGTACAATGGTCTAGTTTTCACGCGATTGGCAATTTGAGCAGAATTTTATTAGAGCATTATGCACTTGTCTATACTAGAAAAGACTGTGTAAAAAGTTCTCGTTTCAGGTTAAAATAAATAATTATAACCTATTTAGCCCCAAACTAAGCAAAGCTTGTCCGATGGGAATCACATGGTTAGTCTTGTGGTTCGTGTGCTATGATTAGCATTAGACGTTTCAAAGTGATCCTTGTGCCTTCAAAGTCGTGAAGTTGTTTCAGGTTTTTCACCTAAAATTTATTACAAACCTGCATACTTTGTCGGCTCGGATATCTCCCACACAGAATTGACGGCACAAAAAGAAGAGCTTTTTAGTTTGCCATGAAATTGGTTTTACGAACACTTCCCCGCGGCGTGAATCGACAATTTGTGGGGTTAAATCGACTGGCTGTCCGGAACAGCAGTGATTATGTTATGTAAACTATGTTACGGTGCTGTGGGGGTTAAGGTTGTTTGTGCAACTTGAGCTTGGCTTTCATTTTGCCAGCCATGCCGTAAGTTAGATCGATACGGACTATGTTATTTGCTTATAATGATTTTCATTCATTTAATTTTATGGGTGTAGTAGGTACCTATTTAGATACATGTCTTCGGTTTTAAGACGTTTCAAAGTGATCCTTGTGATTTAACTCAATAAACACCTTTTGACTATGTTTATGTTTGAATGTGTTTAGGCGGTCTTCTTCTTCTTTCGAATCGATGATCAACAATTAATTTTTATTACAGCCACTTAGACCAATAGGTGGCCACGTCTACGGCATTGTCCGTGCAGGTCCTGAGGTCTTCCATTGTGCAGGTGTTGGGGCAGGATGGACACTCAATATAGGTATTAGGTATATACAACGTGTTGATGAAGTTATGTAGGGAAACAAAGAGCGTGTATTTAGACCAAGCACTGGAATACTTTGACGTGTGCAACGGTTGGATACATCGTTTTCCAAATTCCCATTGAAAAGTAAAATTAATATTTTCTCAGAAATTTGCAACAGCCCTGTCTGTGTACGTGTCAAGGTCACACGCACGCGCGCTTCTATCTAGGAAAGAGAAAAACAACGATAACCTACGAGATAATTTGAAATACTTACCTTTCGGTAGGTAGGTAGGTACGCCGCCAATCCCCTGACACGATATTTTTACTGGTTCCTATGGATTTTGTCATTATTTACTGGCTATAATAACACTGGATAAAACTGGATTTTGGTAAGTTTGCGAGATTTCGCACGACACAGGCTTCAAACTTCACACTAAACCATTACCTCGTAGGCACTGCTCATACACACACTGACTGACGACGGCTTTTACCATAGCAATCACGATTTTATCACGTTTGATGACATTTTCTCAACAAAACAATGTACAACAACGCATGTAAACACAAACAGGGTGACCATCTCAAAAGTGGCGGTTCTACCACACACCTGCCAAAAAATCTGTCAAAATCTACCAAGCTTGACGATAAAAATACCAAAAATATGACTTCATACCATCTCCTTCGTGGCTACGGAATAAATTAAATACCTACATTACATTTAGTTACTATCTTTTGATCGTTTGTAACGGTTTGCAGTTATCTAAAACGAGATAAAAGTTGTTTAGAAACCAAATCAATAAAGGTAAAAAAGAATAAGAAGTTTCCAGTTCGGTAAAAAATAAATAAATTATAAATATTATTTCATTAAAAATTCAAACTAATAAGATTTTTCTTGAAATATTTCAAATCTGCCAAATGGCAGAAATCTGCCACAAATGGTAACACTGATCGGCGGCCGTCGGCCGTCCTGATTGGATATGCGTTTTTAAATGCAACCAATGACAGACAGGTAAGTCAAAGATTAAATAGGACAGACTAGACACTTCCCAAAATTGCAGTTGAATAATTTTGTCGTGTCAATGAACCATGGTGGTAAAGTAACATATTACAATTTAAAGAACTATGAATATCATAAACATTGCTTTACGACATCTAGTAATCAAACAAAAATAAATATTCTATTAAATATTGAGTACGTAGCCACGTAGGTACCTAGTTACTGAATAGGTATTAGTACCAAAGATCTCAGAGAATGTTTACCGTGACTAGGGATTACAGTCGCGAAAATATTTCTTTTACATACCAAGATCTTTAAAAACAGCAACATCATTATTAGGTAGGCACATTACTAGGTAATTGGTGGCAGTTCTGTTACCTATTTTATCTAAGGTATTGTAACTAGAGGTCAAAGAACAGCTGTAAATAGGGCTGCCTCATGATGCGTTTAGATTCATTTTAGATAAAAGTTTAAGAGGCATTTGATGAATGAAAAACTCTGAAATTTTAAAAGTCGTAGAACAAAAGTTGTTTGTTATGACCGGTAGAATATCCTGCTTTCGGATCCCTACAACTCTAAATAAACACGTTGTATAGGGAGAAAATATAGAATACATGTTAGTAACATATATTCGTGCACTTATTAATTAGAATGAGAGACATGTCATGGCAAACTAGACCAGCTTCCCACGTGGCAAATGCGACACTGGTGGCCGATTTTGGCATCAGAATTACGGAAGACATCGTTCAATTAGCAAAAAGCTCGCTATTCCCGTCTGTGTGGTGTAGCTATTTCCCTTTATAGCTTTTACAAATTCTGCTTTATTTTTGTTTTTATTAGATACAGTTGCAACTTTGAGCTAAATCCTCCCATTTGCCATTTTTGCTTTGTGAAATCTTGCAAAAGCTCTGTAAGTTTTGTTGTGTCTTACATTTTTGTAAGAAATATTGTGCAAAATCCAGGACACTGAATCTGCTATTAAATTGTCCGGGTCTGCGGAAGTACGACTTTCGTGGTATTTTTTTTAAACTGTCAAACAGATGACGAAATTTGGAATAGAATTGGGGGTTTATACCGGAGGTTGGGGGGGGGGTACCTACTAAATAAAATACTCAAAATACTATTGCTACCTAACTGTAGATCAATTGCAAGAAATACATTCAACGAAGACAGTCAATAATGAGTCTAAAACCAAGCCAACAGCCACATAGCCTTGACCCTCAGTGCTAGGATTCCGTGACCTGGCGCCGTGAACGCGATTCTTCGGACGATATCAATAGATAATAGGAACCACTAGGCGGACCAGAAAGTACTATTGCTTCAAATAAATGACTTCCTGAAAATATTGCCACCGCGAATGGGCAGTTGGTTCCCGGGAACATCGTTTATTGTAATAATGACACTCGTAAATGTTGATGTATGGAAACATCAAGCCGTAAAAATTGTCTTTCTTTTTATTCTTTATTTTTGTAGTTATAATAGCTTTGATTTATTGATGATATCAGTTCATAGTTGCTCTTATAGAAACAATTATGACAAAGCAAGCTTTAAGTTTTTTGCCTGTTATATAAGGCTTGGTCGTGTGGAACTGTCACCTATGTATCTTAGAAGTACAAAAGTAAGCTTTGTTATTTTATCTTGCTCACCTTTGCGGGAGCGAGATTGTTCGTATTTCTTTAATTCGTAATATAAAAGCGACCAAACCTAAAAGAACTTCTAGCTTAATGACTGGAACATTGGCTAGTTTAATTGATGTTATTGTAGAACTCCCACTCGCGTCGATTGTTTATTGATCGCAAACAGCAGTTTCTAACAACAAATCATTTAGAACTCGTGAGGACCATCAGCCGCGACCGCGCTCCATTCCGGCTATTCTTGCCTGGCTAAATATAAAACGGCCATGTCACATAACGCGACATCGTCAGCCCCATCTGCTTCATCAATCCAAACCCTATCACCACACAAATAAAGACCACATAACCCACCACGCGATGCGACATCAAAACGGTTGCTGCACAAGGCAAATTAAACCTTAACCCGACCGTATAAATGTCAAGATCGTGAACTTGGCGGACTTCGCTTCATTATCAAGGTATTTTGAATCTTATCAGCCTAAATATTAACGTCAAGTCGAACAGTACCATGAAATGAAGGCTTTATGGGGCTGAAATTGTCAGTTCAGTAATGACCGTCATTTGCAGAGTAGGTAGTATATCTATACAATGACGGTTCCTGTAGTTGCGGTGGTTATGAAACTTTGAGAATCGACCGAAGTAAATTAAAAGCAAGAATATTACTGGTTTAAATTCTACGAATCGATTGGCCTGAATTGTCTAGTTAATGAAACAGTAAATCAAATTCCTGCAACTGGTGCTCGGCAAGTAATTTATAAAAACTGAAGCTAGATAGACCGAAAGTTCAACATTCATATCACAATTTTTCTTTACAAGCAAATTGACACCAGAATTAAAACAGACATAGTTTTCCCAAAAAAGCATTAAAATATCAAATTTGACTGTCATAAATTGTTGCATCGAAAGTATTGAATTTATTTTTACATATTAGCTAGGTAAGGTAGGCACGGTAATCATAACATGCTTGCTATATCAACACAGGTACAATAACCCTTTAAAATCACCGTTGAAACGGCTAAAGATTAGTTACACGACAATTAAAAGCGGTTAAACGCCTAAAACTGTTTTAATGGTCGTGAAACAATCTCTAGTCGTAGGGATATTGGCAAGACGCCTAATTGGTCTAATGGGTGCTTCGACTTCACAATGTGGAGATTATGTTAATTCCTTTTTGAGGAAACCAAGAAACAGATCCGATTATGTTACTGGAAACAATGAAATCAACTATCACTGAAGTAGTTTTACCGAAGAACGCGGGTGGTTTTGCGGCAGTGAAGAGCCCCGGTGGTCCTTCGAATCCGCCAATGGGTTTTTCATGAACTCCTTTTTTTCCCTTTTTAAAGCTTTCAAAGTTATAATCTACACTAATATTATAAAGAGGTAAACTTTGTATTTTTGTATTTTTGTATTTTTGTATTTTTGTATGTAACGAATAGGCTCAAAAACTACTGGTCCGATTTCAAAAATTCTTTCACCATTAGAATGCTACATTATCCCTGAGTAACATAGGCTATATTATATTTTCAAAAAAATCAGGGATCCCTACTAAAACTTCAATAATGTAACCCAAGGTGGAAAACAAAAAACCTTACATCGCGTGCGCTGCGAAAACTATTGAAGATAGAACAAAATAATGTACTACGATTTTGTAGAACACGTTATTATCTACAAAAAATGTCGCCACAGCATATGTCTAACTATTATAGTTATGTCACAATAAGTGTTCTTTTATTATAAAAAATTAATTGAAATGCCTCCGCTAGAAAAGGGTCTTTATTTGTACCTTGGTATTAATCCTTACCCAAATAAATCATTTCATAATTAAGACGGTTTCAATACCTATAGATTACTTCTTAAATTTTTCAAATCGGACATTCCATTCAAAAGATATGACGAAATTAAAAATGTTTACGGGTCCACGGTTCACGCGCGGGGTGCGATTTCACTCACTCAAGGAGAAGCGCGTGCAAATGTATGAAATATAAGTAGATGCGAGGCTCGAACCCACGGTCTAAGTTTATCCTAAAATGTTCAAAAAAATTATGACCACCCATGCGAAGCTGGGACAGGCCGCTAGTTATATATATTTTTGCGTCTTGTCTGATCACTTCGTTTGAATGTTTTTTTTTTTGGTGGACATTCCACGCAGCACTATCTCGCCCCAAACTAAGCCAAAGCTAGTGATATGGGAACCAGATAGCTGATATACTACTTATATACTTTTTTTTTGTAAATACATACTTGTAATTTTATACAAGCTGGTGCCCGCGACTTCGTCTGCGCAGGATTAGTCACACAATATCTTTATAAATTGTAGTCTATGTGTTGTTCTGATGTATAAGCTATATTATTGTAAAGTTTCATTAAAATCCATTCAGTAGTTTTTACGTGAAAGAGTTACAAACATCCATCCATCCATCCATACTTACAAACTTTGGCGTTTATAATAAACGTGACTGTTCAAATTCGGACTGATAAATGTAGATTTCTTAACGCTGCTCCGAGTAGAATGAGAAAAGAGTTATTCGCAGGTTCGCGTGTCAAGCAGGTCTTATTGCCCACTTCAACAAGGCTATCCAAAAATACCTATTAGAACATAACTGGCCTTGCATCAAACACGATTTGTTTGACAATCGACCGCACGCTTAAAACTGAAAACGAAGAGAATGTCAACGCCCTTAAAACTTTTTACAAATATGCGTGACGGTATTCCATTAATAACAACAATTTTGGGAACATTGTGACCTTATTTCAACTCGTGCCTGCTAGTCTCACCTGTAGTGTACTAATTGTTTCAATAAATAAATATTTCTAAAAAATAATATAAGAAATATAGCTGTTGAGTGCTTTGTAATGGGACCTTTATTGATGTAACACGTCTCTATCAAACTCAAGCCATTTTTATTTTGTTTTCTAGGGTACTATTTAATAACGCGCCGCGATCACGATATTTCAAAAGGTGTTTTTTTTTTCAGAACTTAATTTTTTAAGCCCGCAGCTTGGCACTTTGTAAGGTTTCAAAGTAATTTAGGTACCTAATACGGATCCATCTTACTAGCAACCTGTTGGTTTTATTTCAATACAAAATAAATGTCCTAAATGGCTTAGTTTTCTTTTTGTCCCCGGGTTTATGGGAAAGTTAGAAACTTTCTTATGATTATGGGTCAAAGTGGATCTTCAAATGTATTAAATTTTTGCTCACAATCATGCTGGTACCTACTAAAAATATTTGAGTTTTACAATCCCGTATATTCATCTACTTTTGTAGCTACATAAGCTACATAAAAGTCCTCTCCTCTCCTTACTAAGACACATTTAAATCTCTTCATATGGTATTGCCTCTACGTATTACGTCAATGTCAAAGTTAAACATTTTATGAAGCATTTTTTAGTAGAATCAACATTCGACGGCGATTTCAATCTGAACCAAGAGCAAAATAAACATACAGGATGAGAACTTTGAAACGGCAATAAAATTTAAACCCATGCTTTAGTTTTATTAGCAGTAAATCAAATTTAAACGAAGCGTTTTACTGTGAATGTGAAGAGGACATTGGGTATACTGGTAAACGTTTGGGAATAGGGGTCAAGGGAATCCACAGGAAGCAATAATATGATGAAAACTTTTATGTCGAATAACCTAAATTTACTAATTCATAAGCACCTTCTTTGACTACCTAGTCCAGGTAAAAAATAGGAATATATCTTAAACTAGGTTAGGTAGGTTTAGAAAATGTTTATGCCGCGTACGTTTACCAAAGTAATTAACCAAGCACTAGGTTTTTCCCTTTTTGCAGATCGTATTTCGACTTTGTTCAATATTTACTCTTCCGTTTTATATTCCAAGAAAAAAACTCTGCCCGAAAATTGTGTAAAAATACCAAACACTAAAAAGCATTTCTCCAGTGCTGTAAAAATAAGGTCATTACGTATATATTATTAGATACATTTTGTCGTTCACAAGACGAAATATCCAGCAAACTTTACACCTCTCTGTATTTAAACTGTATTATAATTATAATTCTTCCTACGTTCATTTGAAATTGGTAAAGCTGACAACTCCTGTTGAAACGGGCAAGGAATTCGTTTTATTTATACCGTAACATTTGTCATTCGCTTCGGAAACTCCGGATTTCTGTGTCACTATTAAAATAGAAGTGTCTTTACACTCGCGTAAAGCGTCTGCTTTAGTAATGAAGACTGTAATTTAGACGAGATGATATTTAGAGTAGACAAAATTACAAAATGGTTTTAATTTAACTAGGTATGTAGATCTTGTTATAGTCACAGGATTTTTTTCTAGCAAAGAGGCGTAGCATCGGTAATACAAAGATAATTTTCATCAGATTTCGACTGAGAACATATTTAATTTACTATGTTGTTGTGTTTCCTCTATGTTTTAAAATTTTCTCTAATGGTCGTTATAAAAAATAAATGTTTTAATTTTTTATCTACGGTTCATAAGCATCTGGAACACGATTTATTATAGTTCGCGAACTGATTTCAGATATTTTTGCAGAAGCTCTCGCAATGTTGATTTTTAAGGAGGATGTGAAGATTAATCGGGGATATTGAAAAAATATTCCACATTCTGAAGCGTTCATGTTAATGAACGCTTCAGAATGCCGGCACTCTCTCTAGTAAATGTCGTATCATATACAACTGTACCATAAGACTATACATACACTGCACAGTAGACATAGGCATAGTTCTTTTCCGGACGAACTCTTTCATAAAGAGCTACCAGTACCACTACCAGCTTGTTTTCATCTGATTCATATGGTCTTTCACTGCCGTATAGTTCTTTATTGCAGTTTCTGTTGCCTGGATCTTTTCATCTACATAATATTATATCTCATATTTCAACGCGTTCGGTACATTTCTTTTTTTAGATTACTGCGTTTTTGACCTGTACCAAAGCTTTTGTTATTTAATTCCCGAATTTTCATTCCTAAAAATAAACAGTTTTTCTTGCATAATCAAAATTTTAGTTTGGACTAGATTGTACTTCGGTCTTGCCACCGGAATACGCTCCCATTGTTCCCTCCACAATAACACCGTGGTCTTTGTGCAAAGCTTAATTTGCATTCCACACCAACCAAAATGGCAATTCAGTTTGTTACTAATTTAGCATTGTTGCTGCTTAACAATAATTTCTGAAGATCACAATGCCTGGTAGCCGTTCGCCGGAATTGAGCGTTTTTGGTGTGATCTGTTCAAGATTTTGATGCATAGTTTTTACGATGAAAGAGTTTTTGTAGAAATAAGAAATTGTTTACCGTCTGTGTTTTTGTATTTTAATTTGAAGGTTTTAAGCGCAAAGCGTATACATAACATATGCAAATACATAACACTGTCGCCAACCCCTTTAAGTTTCGGCCAAAAGTGGTAAAAATATAGTTTCTTCAGTTTTACATCAGGTAAATTGGATTCCACTGGCCGATGTCTTTTATTCAAAGTCGAAACAACGGCTGCTCAGTCAAGTAGTCTTCCTTTTATCAAATAGAGACTTTCCATCCTTTTTGAACCTGTTTTTAATGAACACTTTCATTAAAAACAGTTTTTGGTAGAAAATCAGAGCGTTGCGAACGAAATCTAGAGATAGCTGAACTGAAAATAAACTAGGAATTTTATTGTGAAAAAAATGTTTATATTGCTAGATAGCATTGCATCAACACCTTCAAAGTACCGAGTCGCGTTAACACCTAGTGACAGTCGATTTATATCTTAGAATTGAACGCGGCTTAAGACAGCAACCGTATTTCTGCTCCAGTGAGTTTTAATTCGAAATTCTTGAAGACACGTAATACCCTTATGTTGCCCTCATGCGTTTGTGATGAAATTCTTGCGCCGAGAAATGTGTTCGTTGGTATTTTCTATATTTATCATTCCTTCCTTCTTCTAATAATGTGTGTGTCTTCGTTTAGTTGAAAATAAAGCCGAGAAATTGCATCGTAGCTTTCCACTAAATACAACGCATTTATTAACCGACCAGAAAACGAGAAAGCTCTCAATTCAACGCATTTATTTTCTTCAGTGAGCCTATGAATGAATAATAGCATTTACAGATTCAATATAATCGAT
Organism: Chloroclysta siterata; assembly: GCA_932294275.1. Taxonomy (NCBI): domain Eukaryota; kingdom Metazoa; phylum Arthropoda; class Insecta; order Lepidoptera; family Geometridae; genus Chloroclysta; species Chloroclysta siterata. Next base: position 11,461,296 of record OW028595.1, read on the forward strand.
ACAGATTGCATTCACAATGCAAACATCGATTTACCAGTCAGTACCATACACACAGAGATGAACAAAATCTAAGTATTGACATCTGATTAAAATCTAATCCCGATTTTATCAGCCGAAGGCTTTTCTCTGGAAGACATGACCTTGAAGTGCCACATTGGACTCTATTTTGAATTTAGGTGACCTAGTTTTTTGGCCCGTGCCCTGCACAATGTTTCTTATAAAACACATTGCTTCATGTAGGGTAGGTAAAGGAGTTGCTATATTTCCAGTCGAAATTTATAAGGCGTTCGATTTTCGCTCCGTTAGGTTTATCCTTTTGTAAACGCCACCGGTTTGGAAAGAGGCTCGCATTTCTCGAGCTCGTAGCTTTGGCACAAAGCACAAAGGTAGGTAGGTAACAAAGAGAATAACGTTTAATGAGACTTCAACCGTAGTATCCACTAGGTTAGTTTTTTTGTTCAAAGAACTTATGAGAATGTTGTAATTTCAAGTTATAATACCAATTTAGACTCGAATTGCTGTCACATTTCCCACCATCCAAGCAAAAGTTATAAGGGTCCCGAATGTTACTGTTATTTTATATTTCTTAAAAATAAGTTTAATCAGCACGTACAATATCCAATTTTCCTGTTTGAACAATAGCGCGGCCCTTTGCATAGCAATTAGAACTAACATTACTTGGAAGCCGGGACAACGACAATTATCGACGACATTATGGCAGCAAATGAGAATTTTCGTATGTCCCACGATATGTCATGAGTTCATTGAGAACTGGGAAACTCCCACTGGAAAGAGTTCTTGAAGAACTCAGACTAAACGAAGTGAAGACTAGAAAAGTATTTGACCCTTTACATGTATAACAGACCTACAGTCCAATTCTGAAAACGAAAACTAGAAGGCTTTGGACTTTATTATCTCCTCCCTTGGATGTCATAAGAGGCGACCAAGAGTACGCTCGAGAAAATAAACAGACTGACAGACACTGCGCTCACCGGAGGAGGCCAGCAGCAGAGGACTTTTTCAGACTGAAATAATAATGAGAATTTTCTGTATGTTGTGCACGTACCTTTCTACTGCTTTGTTACGTAAGAAACTCGTCACAAGAACTCGGACACAGTGAAAATAAGGGTAAACGAACTATGACGTCGTATTATGAGTCTGAAATTCTTGTAATGTGATGTGATGGAGCTGACATAAAGCTTCCATTAGGCGGGTCATTAAGTATATTGTTTATTTTATTGGTTTCTGATGATTTACTGGGCTTTTGAACTACTTAGGTGTTCGTAATTTTATTGAACCAATGTAGTGTATTCGTAATGAGTTTTTGTATGATGTAATGCTATTTTTTAACATCGATATTTTATATAAAAAAAAACATAGAATTGCGATTCAACAGACCATCACAAAATATTGTGGGTTTTCAACATTGTATTTAAAACACAAGACTGGTGTGGTACCTACAATTTATGTTGTACCTTGTCAGATATTTCTAACAGCTCCCACCTTAACCTTTTATTCATTCTACATTTCTTGCATTATTGCAAGACGCTTCATAAAACCTTCAGCGAACGAGGAACCAGCCAATTACTAGTTAGATTAACCTCGAGTTAATAAATCTTCCCTTGCTCCGCCTTCAAGGCGTCACCTTCGGACGTCGCCTATGCTGGCGCAGCATAATTGGATACTGTACCTAAATGGATTAGCCTTGTTGCACGCAGATATTTTACAATCCAATAATGTAACGTAGGTATCTTGACCGCATTCGTAGAAATAGCTAAGACATAGAATGTTATGAATTATTTAAAAATGGAAAACAATGCTATGGAACTAAAACTTAAGAAAGTTTGTAATAAAATTATAGACAATATTAAACCTCTAAGGGAATATAACATTACTAAATTAACATTGAAGTATATAAGAAGCCTATAGGATGACTAAGTTTTTGGTAATATATTCACGTCCGTGATTTTACTAAACCTAGTACTTCACTAGTAGCTTCAGAACCACAAAGAAGCGTTATAGTTATAGCTAAACGTTTGACCAGACCGAGTTGGACCAGACAAAGTTTGTTTGGTATGCTGGTCTCAATTCGGAATTCAGCACGGCACCTTTACTCTCTGTTTAAAATGCATACTATCACAAAAACGTAGGTTCCTATATTCCTATATTTTTCAGATGTTGTGAAAGCGGTAGCATTTCATAGAAGCTCAGTGTTTCCGTCCGAACAAAGAGCTAATAAAAATAAACACGACGGTGGAAATTGTAAGTAAACCAATAAAACGGCTAGTTTCTTAGGATCCACAGTTTCCACTTAGGCAGGAGCCGGCAAGTTGCCAAGTCGTACCACTTTAGTGACAAGTTGGTGCAATTTGTTTCTGGCCCATTCGTAGTATCCAACCGTAAAATTCTTTAAAAAAGTGAATGAGCTTTTCGCATCTCCTAGTCCCATATAGTGGTCACGGTATTCAGCTAGTGTTGTGCCAAGTTGCAGGGTTCAATGTATTGTTACCAACCTACAACTATGTTTTTACTATCGTGGTGTTTACTTTCTTGGCATTTCTGGTTTTCAACACAAAATTTTGTGCCAAAAACTTGATTCAGGTATTCTGCTATAATATTATATCGTTTGGTTTTCGGCTGACGAAAGATATACGATAATCCAGAAATTAAGGGGAACGTATGCTGTTCAGAGGAGTGAAAGGGGATGATGCATTTTTTTTTCTACTTTCTGATGGAACAAGCCGATGGCCCACCTGATGTTAAGTGGAAACCATCACTTTTAACAAAGCATTGCCTCGTAAGTCATGCACGATATGAACATGCGAACGATGCACTGCCCTCCGTCCATCAGCTTGGGGCATACAGATGCTACGATGCTACGCCTCATGTGCCTGTAATTTCACCGACAACCACATTCTTCAAACCGAAACATAACGCTCCTTGGATCAACATCGGATTTTGACATGTGAAGTCCTATTTTTTTCGCTAATTCGGTATCGAAATCATTCAGTAGGATTATTCAAGGTTTCCACAATCCACAATGTAGACTGATTGGTAAACCTACTGTGTAAAATGACCACACAGCATATAAATATTAATGAATGAACTCATACATCAAAATAAGGCTGATGATAAGTGTATGTATGTCTCTATTTGAAACTGAGAAGATGCTTGATGCATTATAAATTTAAATGTGTGCAGTGTATCACCATCTATATCACTTAGTATCACTAATTAATTGGTATTGAGTTACAGGAAAATCTTCCGTACTGTTTTTAAATACCTACATCAGTACAAACTTTAACCACTTTGCATATACCTAGATGCTATTGCGTTTCGGGCTATTTTATTAATTTTCTTTTCCTATCTTAAATCCATAATGTTGACCTTATTCCGTTTATGATTTGATATATAAAAAATATATACCTGTTCAATTGACCTCCTTTGTCTATGAGTTGTATGTTTAAAATTTAAATTAAACTGTCCTCAACGACCCATGTCTTGTAAGGGTAAAGATTTACATACTGCATGATGGATGACATGAGAAACTTTATGCTAAAGGACACCTAGCGTGATTGATTGAATTTCAACTTGTAATTCCTAGAATTGTTGTGGTCATTTTTTTGCGGACTGAACAAACCATTTAAAGTATTACCTATCCGGAAGTAAATTTCTAGAATAGAATAGAATAGAATCATTTATTGCACTTATGTTGTTACATATGGATCTTAAAGTAGGTAGGTACATTGTTTGTTTCAAAAATAAACCCTGTTAGGGCACAGCAATATTCCACTAGGAGCGCTATATTATATTATACAATTGTTCTTAGCCTAATTAATATAAGAATCTGTTAAGAATTCTTGTAATGAATAGAAACAGTTTTCAGTTAGGTACCTTTTTAAAATATTTTTAAACTTTTTAACATTCTATTCTAAAGTTCTTGTTGTAAAAAATACTTATGTATTTGTTCCAGGTCGTGTTGGTGTTCATTCTCAGCATAGCATCGCTCATCATTTACTTCATTGATGCATCCAGGTAATTTCAATTCCATCACTCTTTTGAATTCCATCATGTTGCTAATTTATTAATTTTAATAATCTTATAATGCTGAAATCATAAGGAATACGTGAGTCAATGTCAATAAATAAATGTGGTCCACTGTTTGCTGCAACTAGTGTATAAATGTTAGCTTTTGTTTTCTTTATCAGCTGAAATGTGTTACTTAGCAGTGGCTTACTCGTGACATGTTTTGTTTGTTTGTCGTACGTCTTCTATGTGTTTAGTTAGTGTTACCGATGTTAACGTGTTCGATTTCAGTGAAGAAGTGGAGAGATGCCAGAAATGGAGTGACAATATCACTCAGCAAATCGACCTTGCCTTTAACATATTTTTTATGGTCTACTTTTTTATACGAGTAAGTATAAAATCTCTTCACTATCCATTATTGACCCATCTAAATGTTCAAATTGTGTAATGTCTGTTTTTTCTGTTTCAGTTTATAGCAGCTAGTGACAAACTATGGTTCATGCTCGAAATGTATTCATTTGTAGATTATTTCACGATACCCCCATCCTTTGTATCAATATACCTGGATAGAACATGGATAGGTGAGTCTGCAAGTTACCTTCATTATGAGTCGTCAAAATCCTTCTAATAAGTTTTAGCTTTCGTTCTATCTATTTCTATATCTATGTCTAACGGCTTTCTATTTGATTTTGGCGACTGCTACAAAATATCACTAACTCAAAACTGTATTGATGAATAAAAACCTGTTTTTACAATGTACTTTCTCTCAATTTCAGGACTGAGGTTTCTCAGAGCTCTACGCTTAATGACCGTGCCTGATATTTTGCAATACCTCAATATTTTAAAGACATCGAGCTCAATTCGGTTGGCGCAGCTAGTTTCAATATTTATATCAGTGTGGCTTACCGCCGCTGGAATTATTCACTTGGTAAGTTTTATATATTGTTTATTATTTCATTTCAACAAGCACACACAAGTAGTAGTAGCTTTGTCATCTCCACCTGTCATATTTTGAAGACGGTCATATCATGAGATATTGATTTAGTTTATTTAAAAGAGGGAGCTTAATCAAGTAATCCAAATCAAAGGCGTCCCAAAGACGCTGGCTGCATTTCCATGCTCAATAGCAATGATGATATTATTAATATTAACGATTATATTCAAGTTTGCAAATGACATCACCCAATTAGTATAATTTCAGATACTAGCTTTTTAATACTGATACAGATAGTAGCTTTTAAAAACGTATGACCTTCGCCTTGATAATACTTGTTACGAGTTTCCATTTGCCATTTTTACCACATATTTTTGCTTCTCACATTCAATAATTGGGCTATGCGACCATCACGATTGCAGCTTTTTTAATAATTGCAAACACTCCAGAACTTTTATTAACTGTTCCATAATTTCTGTTTCAGCTGGAAAACTCCGGTGATCCCCTAGATTTTGAAAACTCGCAGAAGCTTTCATATTGGACTTGTGTGTACTTTCTAATAGTAACAATGTCCACAGTAGGTTACGGAGATGTGTTCTGCCATACTGTTCTCGGCAGAACATTTTTGGTATTTTTTCTCCTCGTTGGCTTGGTAAGTTTCATTTTCACTTATTTTTCTCTGTAACTGAACTGTATCTTTTAAAATATTTAAATGAATAATTTGATGATGAACCAAAACAAAGTTGATTCTTTTGCAAGGGGAGGCAAGTTACTGTCCAATGTCTACAGTAAAGTCGTATTAACTGAAAAGAACTTCAGTAAAGTGATATGTGCCGAGCTTGCTATTCCTTGCATTGCTGATCTATAACAAAGCAAAAGGAAATAACCGTATCACTTACCAATTAAAGTAAAAGCAATAACTAGTTCAAATGGAACTCGCTAGAGAAGCGTACTGGTTTACCGCACAGCTCGTTGAATGATTGTAAGCCTGACTAGTGCACCATTACTCTAGAGAGCATGTCAATTAATTCGGTGAGGTTCGAGAGAGCCGCGGGCACCCTCTGCTCTGCCCGAGGCCATCGCAGCCGCGCTCGCCACATCTAACGCGTGGCCGTGGACCGCCTTTGCTCGAACGACTTCCTTCTACTATCGCCAAACACTAAAATATGCTTAATTTGGTGCGACCGCATGGGTGTATTCTGTTTTTTTCTTTTGCTTTGTTACGTTACGTGATAGTCACCATAATGTGCCGCTGAGGAGGTCCCACTGGCAGTGCTCTGCACGTGCCCTGTGAGGAGCCTGTGCCCTCGCTCGGCTCGTAGTGACCGCGCCGCGTCCGCGCAGCCGCGGCCCACTCGGCCCGGCGCCGCGCCGTACCTCCCCTCCCACCTCGCGATCTCTGCATGCCGCACCTGTGCCTGGCTGTGTTCCGTTGCTCACATCACCGGTAGACACACACTCTCGTTCCTTTTCTTTTTATTTCGCTCCGCTACCGGCTACACTTACCTACGACTATGCGTCACCATAGAATGTATACAGAGACTCGAGGTGGACATTGTCGTGCATCACGCGATGGTGTCCGCGTGCGTTAGACTCGTTTTCGATCGACACCGTGGTCTGTTGCAGGCAATGTTCGCTAGTAGCATTCCCGAAATTATAGAGCTGGTAGGAAGTAGGTCCAAGTACAGTGGCGAGCTGAAGCGCGAACATGGAAAAAGGTATCAGTTTAATATATAAATTGATCCTCGGAAGTGAAGGCGACTCATTTCTCAGCAAGGCGCGCAACTTTCGCGCGTCATGCTCGCCATGATTCGCCCGATCTCTCGGAGTAACTTGTGAGATCACCTATGAAAAAGCTTGCTCAGTGCCGTCAGATGTATTGTGTCATCTACTCGTGTTCAGTCGTCGCCTTCCTCTCGGGGGCGCGCGGCTTGCCTCGCCCCGTCTCTACACGCACGAGCTGTTCGCGCGGGTAGAGTCGCGGCGAGCCTGCCGAAGCGCCGCAGTGAGGCAGCCGGCTTCTGAACGCGTCTACCAAGCGTCTATATCGAATGCCCACCGTTCCACCGTAGTTCCAAGCCCCGGTCGAACCGATTTCTTTTAAGTTCCGTTCATCGATTAGTTAGCGTATGTATCCTTAGGCTTTGCATGCACCCGGTCACGAGTCCCCGTACGGCTTGCGCCGGTCACAGCTCCCGCTGCTAGCTAGCTCGGCACGGCACCCGGTCCCTCTCACCCACACCACAGCCACAGCTCACAGCCACAGCCACCACGCAGACAGACGACACTCGGTCGGTCCTATAGAACACACAGCCTTGTGCGTTGGCGTTGCGTTGGCGCGCGCGGTAGGGGGCGCGGCGCGGCAGACGAGGGTTGCGCGGGCGCGGAGCATATACGGGTAATGTGCGCGCGGGTACTGACTCGCGTGTTTGCTGTGTACGTAGGCTGTGTTCGCCAGCTGGATCCCCGAGATCACGGAGCTGGCGGCGCAGCGGAACAAATACGGCGGCCGGTACAACAAGGACGTCCGCCGCAGGTACCCTGCTCTCACGCCCCCGCTCCACGCGGCTTCCTGCCTTCCTACCTCTCACGGTTTCGATCTTGGTTGATTGAATGCGGAGTTTGCTAATGAAATTTATTAATCCTTCACTAGAATCGGTCTCTCGGTGCCGTGGCGCATGCTCGAAGAGTTAGCTCCCGGCGGCCGCGCCCCTCTCCCCCCACCAGAGAGACAGGCGCGCGGTCGACCGACGCACTACTACATGCCTTTTTTCGTAAATTTACTCGAGTTAACTTGAGCTTTTTAATCCTTCTAACGAGACTAGATCTGGAGAGAGCCGATGTAAAGTTTTGTAATGCTGTCGATGAGTAGTGTTTGGTTTGTTCGCTTGCACACGATGCCTGTCGCCACGCTGTAGCGCTAGGTCCGGCACCTCGCCACGAGTCCCGCCGATCACACACACAGCCAGTGCCCGCGCCGCCCGTCGCGCTCCTCGCAGGCGACTCCTGTGACTGACCCCCGGCACGGTCACGTGACTAACTAACCGCCCGCCCCGGTCCAGTGCCCGACGCTGCCGCCGCCGTGCCAGTGCCACGGACTGTCGGCTGAAGCGAGCCGCCGCGCGCCGGAGCCGAGCCCCAGCCTATGCCCCACCGGCGCCGGCGGCTCCCTTCGGCTGCGGCCCTCATTACTCACCACTCGATTGAATGTGAATGTCTTGTTTTGTCTGTCGGCGTTTAGGCGATATTTGCCAGTTGTATCCCAGAGATAATTGACTTAATCGGCACTAGACCCAAGTATGGCGGCACCCTCAAGAATGAGCGGGGACGCAGGTGAGCCGCTGTCTTCAATCCGTTCCGTTGAATGTGTTCCGTGTTGTGAATCTATATTCTTCCTTTTCCTCTCTTAGCACGCTTCTGTGTTCTCACTTATCTAAGCGGGACGCGAGTCCCGCGCGTTGTCTTTGTTTTTATGAGTCGATATTGATTGTAAATTTACCTTTGAATTTGAGTTCAGTTAAAATAGCGAACAGCAGATAGTGGCTAGTGTTATCGCTCGTCTATATATATATATTTTAGGTTTAATGATTATGTTCTGTTAGTATCTGTACGTAAAGGAATGTTAATGGTAAAGCTTAGTTACGGAGAGTTAAATGTTGAGTGGTACCGTATCGTAGTGCGTTGTTGGAGTTGTGGTGTGCGATGCGAGGCCTCGACAGCTCCTCTCTGGGCGCGGCGTCGCCTGCGTGGGGCGCTGTTGAAGCACCTTCCCGCCCCGCCCCCTCTGCCCTCTGCCCTCACACCCCCACCCTCGCCCCCGCCACAACCTCCTCTACCCTTCCAGCTCCTCAGCCCTGCCGACTCCGTGCCTAACGTGCCCCCGCTCGCTCCTGCCCTCTCTCTCTCCTGCCTGCACGACTCTGTTCTGTAACTGTATCTGTTCTGTACTCTTACTCTTAATGTTGACCCTCTTTAATGTTTTGATCTGTTATGTACTTTGGATCGATCCCCTCGGTTATCTTAGTGTAATGTATTTTTACGTAAATAAATTCATAGAGCGTGGCAAGGCTGTGTGCATTGAGGACATTTAACGCAAAATTAGATTAGTTCGACATACCATTTAACACTTATCGAAATCATCTTAGAAGTGAACACGAATCATTTTTAATGAATTATTAATTTGAAAATTTTTTGCAATGTTTATGCGGTCTTAAAATTCAAGGTAGAGTTTTTGAAAATATTTCTAAAGAAAATGATCAGTTCTTTGCCACACCTTAGATGAATAATAGTTTGCATGATTGTATTTAGCCTTGCGGTTTGCAGAGTAAAACCTTTTTATATTTTCACTTCTTCTATTTCTGTGATGATTTTAGTGAGTTTGAGAGCCTCTCCCTTCTTTTGGTTTACTTTACTAACAGCTTCAACCTCCATCATTGTACCAACACTTGACTGTTCACTATTCAAGCTACCACTACTTACTACCTTCATTTAACCCTCTCTAGAATTTCAAAATACTAAAACTATACTACTCAAACGAGCACTGAACATACAAAAAACTACGGAGAATTCCCGCTACATTACATTTATACTCGTATACTATAATTATAATATAATGTCTCAAGCTTTGGTTTTAAACTGTTTTATCCATCAGTGTTCGTGCCTAACTCAAGTTTGATGTGAATTTCGCCCAATAACAATCGATGAACCAAAAATAATTTTCTTTCTGTGAATTTAGATATCTCTAGGTTTACACATTCACTTTTAAATAATGTTTCTGTCGTTGAGATCAATGTTTTACTACTGTTAAATTGATGTTTTCTGTTGTTGTCATTTGTCCTAGCAAGCCACCCCTTCCCTTAGTCCCCTGTTATATTATTTACTAGTGTGGTAGATTGTTACACAAGTCCTGACCGAAACTGAGCTTCATAGATAAGGCGTTCATTTCTTTGTGGCTTAAATTTATACCTACATTCACTGACTAACCAATTGTCATTCAATTCACATATGAAACATTTTACGATACAGAACAACCACAAATTAATGAACAAATTAATGTTAATCGTAAATTATGGAGGTTATGTTTTAGCAACGTCTTCATTTCTCGAAATTCTTAAAAATATAATTAACCAATATAAATTCAAGTTAACATATTTTTTTTAATGTTAAAGTAAATATAATGATATCAATTGGCTTTTAAAATGAGGACGTTGTTTTTTTATGATTCGTAGACTTTCATGCTTATGTCACTTACTGTTTTGTTTAACCCTGTCGTGACCTGTTTGTTTCTATTTCTTATTTTCAATTTTCTTATTAACCTCTTGCGGTCCCAGGTGTTAAATAAGACTTCAAATTGCTATAAATCTCTTTCCTATCTTTACTATTTAAGATATTATAAGCTTTCTGAAAACTTGCTTTCTTGATTAAAAATGCTGCAAAATGAACAAATAAATCTTGCAATTAAATTCTTTATCAAAGCTTTCTTCAAGAGCTTAAAGCTTTAAGTATTAAAACTTGCATTTTCCGTAGTTGCACTTATATCTAGATTTGCTTGCCGCGATACTATAACATATTGAATGTTTCCAGGCACATAGTCGTATGTGGGCACATAACTTATGAATCAGTGAGCCATTTTTTGAAAGATTTCCTACATGAAGACAGAGAAGATGTAGATGTGGAGGTTGTTTTTTTACACAGGTCAGTATTATTTTTACCTATGTGTTTTTCCTAGCAATACTTTTTAGACAAAAATTTCTATAAAATACATTTTACCGAATAAATAACAGTGGTAACTTAGCAGTTACTTATGACGACCTATGTTAATACAAACAACAATGTAAAACGTTGCCTGGTAGATATCGCTGTTAGCGATAAGGCTATTGTATTACTTTGTTCATCTTTTATGTGAAAAACTATGTTATTGATTATGTACTGTGGTACATATTCAATACTATTCAATCTACATTTCCAATTTATCTCGATTCCTAGGACCATAATAGTATAACACCAACCCTAATAATAGTATGTAATAACTAAAAACTGTACACAACTGCTAGCGTTCTTGTACTTAGCTATAAGTGTATACGTAGCGGAAAATGGTGTATAACATGTAAACAAAGTGGTTTATCATGTTCGATCGAACGACGCTTTCAGAAAAGAGCCCGATCTTGAGCTGGAAGGTCTCCTGAAGCGTCACTACACCACCGTCGAGTTTTTTCAGGGTACAATGATGAATGCCGTCGACCTTGAACGAGTCAAGGTTAGAGTAAGACTAAATAGTCCAGGCATTAGAACCGCACGGCCGTTATCATTAAAACGCGTCTACGTGACTTTTTTTGTATTATGTTCATAAGTGAAATGTTTCTTCTGTAAGGTGCTCTTCCATAGTCACTGTAGGATTATATCACTTTGGTAATTTTTATCTTATGGTTATTTTATGCAATCATCGCTTTTCACGGCGGTGTGGCAGCGCCTTTACCCGAGGTACCCCTGCACCGCCAGACTGCGAATTTTATTAACTAGCGTTGCATGGTAAAGCCTTAACAGGCGGCCGAGTGTCCTAACTCAGCCAGTAGTGATAACTTAGCGTTGATGGCAGGAAACCGCCCGACCTGGAGCTCGAGGGCCTGTTCAAGAGACACTTTACCACCGTGGAATTCTTTCAAGGCACCATTATGAATCCATTAGATCTACAGAGGGTAAAAGTAAGTAACAGTGCACATATGAATGTGTTATTTGGGCGTGGTGTCGGTTTGAAACTGTACAGACTGTGGTTTGTATAGAAGTAGAGCGAAGCTCGTTCACTAACATGCTCGGGTTGTTCTGGATTCGGTGTTCCCTTCTTTATCTGAGCGCTGTCTGTGCGTGCCTGTCGCTATGAGTGTGCTGTCCCGGCTCAGTGCCGTTACCCTCGCCGCCGTGCTGACTCGAGAGCTAGGCTGTGTGTCTATCTGTAACTCCCCTCTGGTTTCTTCACCGCGCCAACAGGCCATCCTATCTACTTGTACCCAATAGGTGTCGTTTGCGATGCTGGCCCGTGTGTTACTTCGATATCGATTTTACTGTACGTTCAGATTATTGGCATTAATGGCTGCCGAAGAAAGGATTCTATATCAAAATTTAGTAGTACCTTCTTTCGAACTTTCCAGTACAGTTGTCGATTGTCGAGCGTTCGTGGTAAGTTGTTGCATGGCTCCCCGGAATGTCTTTGCATGCCCTTTACTTTCACTTACCCACCTGCTTTTTCCAAAATGGACACTACGGATATCGATGTTACAATTTCAATATTTACTATCAAATTAACGAGTAATCAACAATTTTGGTGTAGGTACCTCCTTTTTCTCTGAAGGTACCTTACCTATACCTACCATTACCTACAGATTTATAGTAACCATGATAAAAATCGTAGTGGTCATTTCGATTGTTGGTATTCCCTGCTAACGACTGCATGCTTTATTCATGCTTATTTAGATTCAATTTATGTGTAGAGTATATTTTATGTTTGATGTTGTAAATTTGTCTTTAACCTTCCCTCCAATAATCCACAAGTGCAATTTTATTCACAATTAATTTGTGATTAAATTTAAGATGAAAATATAGAACTGGCATTGATGATAAGGTAAACCAATTTGAAGCTTTCTTCAATGCCTTGGTAAGTGATTTTCAATCTGCTATTGCTGAAATAAAGCCTTATCTTATATCCCTGAGGTACGCCCTCAGGAAATGCATTAAAACTATAAGCCATAAGTGCTCTAAAGCCACGCTGAATTAAGTGTTCCATTTAATAAAACTGGACCGGAACACTAAAAGAGTCAGCTAACGTTTTAACAGTTTCTGCATAAAGCCAGCAGTAAAGTTGCTCAAATCTTTGAAGCCCTGCTTAGCTGCTTACGGGAGAACGACAGATTCTTTAATGAAATCTCTGTACAGGTGCACGAAGCTGATGCATGTCTGGTACTAGCCAACAAATACTGCCAAGACCCCGATGCGGAAGACGCAGCTAATATCATGAGGGTCATCTCGATAAAGAATTACTCTGACGACATCCGGGTTATCATTCAACTTATGCAGTACCATAATAAGGTGAGTTCTTCGATTGTTTCGACATACCCAAGAGTGGGTATCGATTATTTAGAGTTTTCAAACTATTTAGACAAAACTTGTTCAGATGGAATAATATTCTGAGTATTTAAGAACCTAATTTTATCATGAAAGTGAAGCTAGAGATTCAACAGTTCTCTCATAATTATCGTTAATTTTATGTTTTTTTTCATCAGGCATATCTTCTCAACATTCCATCGTGGGACTGGAAACAGGGCGACGACGTGATCTGCTTGGCGGAGTTAAAGCTCGGGTTCATAGCACAGAGCTGTCTCGCTCCGGGCTTCTCCACCATGATGGCTAATCTCTTCGCCATGAGGAGTTTTAAGACGGTCAGCTTTCTTTTTGTTTATAAAAACATGTTTTTTTATGTTTATTAGTTTGTGTTCTGTTGAGCTTTAAAAAATGAGTATTTTTTACCAAAATGAAACCAGTTTGCAGTGTGTTGGGCGTGAAACTCTTCTTTTCCGTTGCACCTGATAGGTAACTGGTCTTATTTTGGTTAGTCTTACCCAGCCATTTATGCTTAAAAGCAGAGCATACTCAACAAATAGGACTTATTTTCAAACGCCTCCCTCAATGCCTTCGAAAATGCTCAGGTTCTAACGACTTATGCGGCATTTCCACAGTCCCAAGAAATGGCTATGTGGACTAATGACTACATGCGAGGTACCGGGATGGAGATGTATACTGAGAAGCTAAGTTCCGCCTTTATCGGGATGGCCTTTGGCGAGGCCGCAGAGTAAGTGGTCGTAAGACGCTTGCCACGTGACAAAGACAGAGTCGCAAACTTTTATATACTGTAAAGTGTTTGTGCATATCCATTCTTTGAAAACCGTCACTTACTAACGATCGCGAAAACGCATAGCTTCCCTCATTGGTGTTGAAGTTTGTTTGCCGGCTTTATGAAATGTTTCCGATGTTTTTATTTCAATAGGAACTGCACTGAATAACATAGTCGGTAGATCAAAATAACATAGGGAACTAATACATGAAGATTGATAGAGACGGCGAAGGCGATTTCGAGTCGAGAGTTGTCCCCGCTACAAAAACTAACAAGGCACGAGCTTTAGCATCTCCTGTTGATTGCAGTCCCCCGACACTCAAGCTTGGCAGAACGATTACCTGCAGGGTACGGGATGCGAGATGTACACGGAAACACTGTCGACCTCCTTCACAGGAATGGGCTTCCCACAAGCGAGCGAGTAAGACTCACCCTCTCGATCCTGGGTCCGCCTGCACTGCACCGTAGACTGTGTGTCGACTTGCTAACCTTAGACGATAGATGCACTAACAATCCCCTCTAGACAAGCTCGCTAATATGTTAGGAAATTCGGTTATGGTTGAAATGTATGGAATTGGCAGAGACTTTCGTCAAACCCATCGGCATACCAGTCAATTCGTACTGCACCTATAGGGCATATTATTGCTACTTGCCTAGAGGAGTAATTAGATCACATAGGATGTCGGATTGGTAGATAGTACATAGAACTGACTGGTTTTCTGGATTTCAGAGTTAGATGCATGTTGAATGGGTAAACTTTAGTGATTAGTGGTACGTAATTTATAGATTTTATTTCGAATGCAACGTGTAAGTTTGTAGTTTTGAGTCACTTATCAATTATTTATTTACTTGTTTAGCTAGATAAAACGATATTATTTTTGAGAATGTACTTCAGTGCAGTAAGATTTTTTTTTTCTATTATTGCATCTATATTTTTTATCACGTTTTTATTATCACTGCCCGTTTAAGCGTAGACGGCTAATAAATATTACAATCAATTTGCTATGTAACTTATACATAACGCTGAAATTAATGAAGCGCTTTATATAATTAACTGCAACTGCGACCTAGTACATAACTGTAACCGAGTCAATACGATAACGTATGCTACGATTTTTTCTGATTATCGCATTATGTAAATATCTTATTAATTTAGCATGTTTCGCACAACTTTACTTATTTATTGTAAATAGCTAATATACGCTTGTATAAATCAAATAATGCACATAATAAGAGCAACCTATAACACTAATGGCTTCAGTTGTTTCAATTTCCAAAATTCTTCTTAAATTATTTATGTGGATGCGCAAAACATTATACCTACACCCCAGATAACAAAAAAATTATCGAAATTATAGACACTATATACCATTTATATATTTTCATGCACGATATGACTGCTTAATGGGATTATCCGTTTGGAATTATACAAAAACTGCAGCTCCTTTACTTTCTGGCCAGGTTATGCTTCACGAAGTTAAAGCTACTGCTACTGGCCATCGAGATTAAAGGTGAGGAAGGTGCCGATAGCAAGATCTCCATCAACCCTAGAACCGTGAAGATACATGCCAATACACAGGGTTTCTTTATCGCACAGTCCGCTGATGAAGTTAAAAGGTAAAGTAGTGCTGAGAACATTTTGTCTACTTATTAATTTTTGTTATATCGAAACCCAAATGCTATCGCTTTTTACGCAAATAAATGTTTGTTTAGACAAGAGACCTTAACTACTTCTTGTCTCTATTTGGTAAATACTAATCGTGAACCGATGTATTATGATACAGTAACTGGTACTCATATTTCAGTTTATTATCTTGTTATTTTGCTTCCATAGTTTCATGGTCAACGTATAATTAAAATACGGAAAATTCTCGAACTTCCAGAGCTTGGTACTACTGCAAAGCCTGCCACGAGGACATCAAAGACGAAACACTTATCAAGAAATGCAAATGCAAAAACTGTAAGATCATTGAATTGCTTTCACCCACTCCCTTTATCAATACATAGCAATAATATTAAGATAAATTTGATAACAAGATTGCCTAAATTTAAACTTTTAACAAAATTCTGTGACATTCTTTCTGGAGATATATATAATTGTCTGTTTACACGTGCTGTACCTTATAATATCACGATATAAACACGTTTCCATGAGTATATTTATAATGTCACATATTGTATAATTATACAATACACCTCCTATGGCCGTTCTAGTAACGGATTCCTCGACACAGCTACCCCTCGATTTCGACCTCACACTGTATACTTTATATTCAAGAGACATTAATGGAATATTGTTCGGCTAAACTTTTAGTGACCGCACACCAGCGGAAGGTTGGAGCCGACATAGGTAACTTGCACCACACCTAACCTCACAAATTGACGTTTTCCGATATTTATTTTTCGTGTCTATAATTTTTGAGTTGCTTTAGTGGTGTTGCGTCCGTATCTCACAGACTGGATCGGCTGCAAGGCATTTCTTGACCCGTGCTCGTTCACACCCTACTTAGCGATCATTGTGTATGTCCGCTCGCTCTTGAATGAAACCGCCACGGATGAAGCACACAACACAACCATTTCTATGCCTTTTGAGATCGCTCTGATTTGTATCGACACCGACCGAGAGGTTTAGTGCATCATACGATTGAAATAAATAACGAAATCAGAAATATAACACATAAAATCCACATTCTAAATTTTAGAACACAACGATGCAAATCGGTAGAGTTACATAACATTGATATGATGCACTTAAAAGCCCAGCACAGACAGTAATTGCATGTACCTAAACATAAAGTAGAACTAAATATCGCAAACAGCAAATTGCACCGTCATTGTATCTAGTTTACCTAAAAATCCATGAAAGCATGTCTCAGAAACAAAGAGAGTGAAGACAATCACAAAGTGCTAAACGTCTACCCGAGAGTGAGCTTCCCAAAACAAAGACTTTATACAACAGTCAGGCTTGTCTGTGCTAATTGACAGTGATTAATGCGGAGAACGCTAAAATCATCATTTCACATCACCCGCGCTTGTGATAGAATCAAATTCGAAATTAATGACGCCTCACACAATACTGAGCTTGTACCTATCAATTGAAATTAACATGTGAATGTGAACCCACAAGCGTTAGGTTAGGTTCTAGGATGCGCATACGTGTTTGTCAGATTTTGGATTTTTACAGATGTCGGAATGATGTTGATGCAGTCTGGGATGGTGAAACAAACTGTTAATACGTACCGTGTTTACGACGGTACGGCACGATAATCCCAAAAATCCGTATTATCATACACTTTAGTTTGTTTGCATCAACTAACCATGTGCTCATAAAAATATAAAATTGGGCTAAAGTATATACGCTAATACACAATTAAATGGTACACGCAGCTAGTTTATGGCAGCTGGGCTATATTTATCACAAAATACTTATTAACTGAAATACGCTTATACGTACATTTATATTGATGAAGTTAGAGTTAGGTTAGATCTTCCGATACATATTATAGCATTTCACTTCCAACACTCTCACAAACTCCATTGACAAAAGATCATCATTTCATGAGACTTCGGTTACCTTTAACCTGAATATTTAATTCTTATCAGTCGCTTTCTCTTCAGCACCATCGGTCACTTGTTTTTGGATGACGTTATCTGAAGTTTTGCTAGTCCATCTATCGGCGGACATACTGAAGAAACCGTTCTTAGCTTTGCATCTGTGTCTGTATAAGTATCTAGGTATATCCTATTTTGCGTGTTGTATCCCATAATGAACAGGTTGAAAAATAGTTGTTTATACACCAAATTTTAAAGGGTATTGTTTCTGGTTCAGTGGCTACATTCAGGAAAGGCGTACGAGCCGTCCAGATGGTGGGCAGGGCAAGTACGTACCCAAATGTATGAACTCAGTGTAACTGTATTGTCAATGTGATGTTCTCTGCGACACGCGGTCTGGTGCACCACACCGCGACAGCCGCGCCGGAGCCGGCGCGCACTTAGCAATCTCGTGTCCTGTTATCATTGTTTGTCTGTCTGTATACGTTACTCTATGTGTATTTATACGGCAGTTAGATGTTTGCCTCTCTTTAGCCGATTTCATAAACATCGGGAGAAATAATGTGATGTTATTTATTTATTTTGGTGTTGTTGTTATATATATGTTTATCGAAAATATTTTCTCTAGGAGTATTTTGATCCCTGATTTCTGCATCGATTATAGTCCCTCTGAATATTGATGTTGTGAAGTTCATAGATTTACATTTAAATTTTATTATGCTTATAAAATCTATGGAAAATTCGTTGACCCCGCTTAGGAAAGTTTAATTTAGATGAACCCGCCTCGATAGAACCGTCGGACTTGCAGTCATGTCTACTGCGCCTGGTCCAGTCCACAATTCGGTATATTTGCTGCATTTCAATCTCATTACAGTAATTATATAATTGCCTTCATCTGATCCATTCTTATTAGTAGGCTATTTAACAGTCACTCCATAAGACCATAGTGTCATTCCTCTGACATTAGATAACTCATTACTAAATAGGATTTATAATACATTGAAATTTTCCCTAACCATAAATAGTACATATAGCACATAGAGCTTGTCTTTAGCTAGTATTTTTATTTGTATGTTTGAAGCTTTTTTGTATGTTTGGTGCATGGGGTTTTTGGTAGTGGTTTTGGTAAAAATAGAGTAGATAGCGGTTTTTATTGTAACTATTGATTGATTGTTTTATTATGTATTTTGAAATGTTCGGTTTCACCTTTCAATTTGGTTACTTCAACGCTTATTCAAAGTGCGTGTGAAGCTTCTAATGTTAATTCGCTTACAGCCAAAATCAAAGCGCTTTCACTTGAAAATTTTCACGTTTTAAGTTTTGTGAGTAAACTTTTATGCGGAAGCTTATATTGCAATCTCTAAAGGTGAAACCGAAATTAATCGATTCGTAACGATGTCATTGTTAAAAAAGCCACACGCTGTATGATATTGCGATGTGCCTGTATATAGGTCTCGTATTATAACGTGGTGTATCGGAATGCGAATATGTGCTGATGTTTTGCAGATGATCACCATCCTCCCCCCACCTTCACGCCGCCAGAGTTGCCCAAGAAGGTCCATGTTCGAGGTACATCTCAGGCTCAAGAACTGAGTGATATTTTTTTCGTTTATTTTTGACTTTATCTATCATCGGCCCACACTAACCCATTGAACCGGCAATTTGCTTCGTCCCAAATTACCGAAAGGTATAGTGCACTTAGATGCTTTATCACGCATTTATCATAGAGAGCACTAAATGCAGCGGTCGGTTACCGTTGGGAATCTGTTTTAAATCGCATGAGACCCGGCTGACGTAGACTAACACCACTTACTACCGTCGCTCGAGCGAGTGACCATTCCGAACTACCCTCAAAACAAAATAGACGCCAAATTTTTACAACTACAATTATTTACGTTATTTTCCGTTTGCGATCACTTCTAGAATGGGATGAAATCAAAATTTAAAGTTTCCATCGATATGTGCTTCTTGGTAAACTCTAAAGCGGATGTAATATCATTTGTGGTTTGTACCCCTGCGCCGAGCATTGCAAATATTCATGCATTGCATCTATCTATCTACCCGCCATATTTTGTATTTTGAAGTAGAGTTGCCAGTTAATTTTAAGCTCATTATTTTTCAATTATAGTATTTGTACGAAATGACATTATGTCTGAATGTTATGGCAACACTATTTGAAATTTTATATTGTTCCGCTTTTGTTGTAGAATTTGAAAAACTTTATCGTATTTTTTTTACAATTGGATAAATGGAAAATCTTTACCTGGCCTAATAATAAAACGAAATTACTAAATTCAGTTAAATTATAAAATGAAATATTGCTTAAATTAAATTTGATTTACCTCATGTTATTCAATGACACTACAAAGTATGTTAATACAATTTCAGGCGAAATTGCGAGAGAAAGGGGAGAGGATATTAGTTGTAAGTATTCACGTCCCTTCCTATCATACACATTCCAGTACTCAGTCACTAAGTCTATCTTACGCGTCTTAACAAGAAAATGGTTATGGGAAAACCATCTGATTTACAGTTGAAAAAAAATGTATCGCTACTTTTACAGTAATAAACCGAAATCATCGAAACGCCGCGCCCACCGCTTTGTTGTCACCGATGGCCAACCAACTTATGAACACGACGACAACGAGACAGGTCAACAAGGTCAAGCCAAACGTGAATAGAGCACCGCCTGATACGTAAGTCCTAAAACAATTATTATGTTCTTGTAATTTAGTTTTCAACACCGTGCTACAATATTTAGATAATCTTTTTTACCCAAAGGATATAAAAGTAGGGCACGGGAAAAAAAATATTGCTTAGGTAAAAGCAAATAATCTGCGATAAATAACGTTTTACATCAGCATCACACAATATAAACGAATATCTATACATATAAATCAATTATAAATATTCCCTATAAAAAATGTATTAAATCCTTATTTATTATATTACATTCGAAGCTATTCTCTCCTGTCGACTTTCCACGTGCACTGCACTTAACTGTCCTGCACTTTATATGTGAATAAATTATTCTTCCTATATACAATAATAGGTATAGTTATCAAAAGACAAGTAGACGATTCTCTGACCCTGTGTTACAGGAATCCTCAGGAACAAGATACGAATTACCAGGCGTATCACCTTGCCTACGAAGTGAAAAAACTCATGTAATTCCAATAAATTATATATCAGCTAGAATTTTTATCAGTAGTTTGAAAACGTGCAACAGTGGATTCATATTTCGTAGCAACGCAAGTGAAGTCTGCTATTTAATTTGTGACATTTTAATCAACGAAATTATTAGATTAGAAAAAATAATCATCATTTGTATTATACTTGGAACCGACACATACACACAAAACGGATCGGTCAACAATTCTAATTCTAAAATCAAATGACACATTAAAAAAATATCAGACTAAAAAAATTAGACAAAAAGAACATATTTTATTCTGGGTCTGGTCTATGTTCTCCACATAGAAAAATTTGAAAAAAATCGAACATTACCATTCAAATGCAATTTCATTAATATAGTTAATAGCTAATAAAGTTGTCATCACTAAATGTTGATCTGTTCAAATTTCTTACTATGTGCAAGAGCCGCCATGACAGTCTTTAATTGACGTTTGATATGACGCATTGCATTTTTAAATATCTTGACAGATTTGTTGCTTTTTTTGACGGTAATGACTTTCACTCTCAAGCTTGACTTGACTTATACAACAGTTGTCAAAATGACATTCACGCATGTCAGTCCGCCATATTTTTAGTGCATTGTGTTACTCTCCTTGACCAAGAAAATCTTGATGAGCAAGAAAACGATGTAAAAATAAAGCAAATAAGCACTTAAAACAGTTACTATATTGCTAAGCAATAATTATAATATACTACACAGACCCGACCCCGGCTCCATATATTGATGAAACAACTCCTTTAAGCAGACTTCTCTTGTGATAAAATTTGAAAAGTAGACCGTAGTGCTTGCCTCACAACATTTATAAAGTGTTTGAGTTTTAAAATAAAACAATATTTTATGAATTTATAGTGTCTATTGTAATGTATTTTATTTTGCACCTCGTTATAGCACGTCTCACTTTACAATTTTAAATATGAGCATGTCTATATTTTTATCTTCCACTTGTGCATAAAAAATTGGTAGTAAATGAAGATGAAATGTAGTTTTTCATAGAGAGATCTTTCTTTTAAAATTCGAAACAAGAATAACTTGTAGACAACAGCAAAATTCTACTTTCCTAGAAAGCTTTTACTCTTAGAATAATCCACAATACATAGAGCACATTAGATTAAACCAAAGTTTAAAAAGAGCTTTAAAACTACCCACATAACATCACTATAAAAGCACACATCGCAGAACACAGAAAAAATACAGCGTGTTATGCGACCAGGTTTATGTTTTTTTATAGTTAAATTAATTTGTTCTGAATAGGCCAACGAGTAGGAGTAGCGGTACAAATCAGAACAGCAACGGAGGCGTAAGCCTGCCAGCCGGCCTGGCAGACGACCAGTCGAAGGACTTCGACTTTGAAAAGACTGAAATGAAATACGATTCCACTGGAATGTTCCATTGGAGCCCCGCCAGGAATCTGGAGGATTGTATATTAGTAAGTTTTCCGTAGCTTCTAAGTTTTATTCCTAAACTAAATTACCTGTTCGATTGTATTATAACAAGTTTTCATATCTAAAATGGCGCTGCTGGTCCTTACATCTCACAAGTGCGAGTGAGAAGTAATAAATATTAGCTATTTTAATGAACCGGGATATCTATTCTTCGTCACTTTTTAATTTCTCGCAACCCACTTAAATATCATCCACGTAGTGTTTTCATCAGTCAATTGTTGGCTTTATACCATGCAACAATTTGACTGATATTTTCATGTAAGTTTCGGGTCGGGTCAACATGGTCTTGTACTTCATTCCCCACATTACTCGTTACTTTATGTTGTTTCAGTAAGTTTTATTAGAACGATCTTATTTGTGATTGAAGAGATCTGTCTGGTTAATTGAAACCTTTCTAAACATGTTCTCAACATCCATAGGACAGAAATCAAGCGGCAATGACAGTCCTCAACGGCCACGTGGTAGTCTGCTTATTCGCAGACCCCGACTCGCCTCTAATAGGGCTGAGGAACCTGGTCATGCCGCTGCGAGCATCCAACTTTCACTACCACGAGCTCAAGCATGTCGTTATAGTGGGCAGTGTCGAATACATCAGGAGGGAATGGAAGATGTTGCAGAATCTACCCAAGATTTCTGTTTTGAATGTGAGTACTTTCATTCAGTGGCGTAGCTATCGTAGGGCCAGGTGGTGCAGTGAACCAGGGCCCTATAACCTAAGCTTTGAAAACCGAGGGTCAGCCAGCTCCCAAAGCTAGAAAACCTTGACCCTGCTCACAATTTTTTATTAAAGGATTTTAAATGAACGTCAGCTATCAGAGAACTCCCGATTTAAGACTTTCAACAGATTCGCCAAGCGTTCTCGATAAGCATGTGCTGTTTGTTATTGTTATTTGGTAGTTCATCAGCAATAAACTCACGTGCTTGACGATCGTGAGATCAATTCAACTTTTTAGTTAAGTTTTCATCCCGATTCTTTCTCTATGCACCGGGGCCCTTGTCCACCTAGCTACGCCACTGATTTCATTGCTTGATCAAAACTGATTTTTTTAATACATCTTGCATTTTAGATTCTTGCATGGATGATGAAAGACTGTATGGTTAACATAAGAAACGAACGCGCCCTATATGTTCATGCATTTCATCTGACTGAATTTTGACTTTAGAACGTATCGATTCCTTTAGTTTGTTCGACACTTGTCTTTATGAAATTTTAAACTACAACTTTGAATTTCTTTAAGATTATTTTCCATGAATGTGTTTCGACCATGAATGTGTTTGTTTGCAGGGTTCACCGCTAAGCCGGGCCGACTTGCGTGCAGTGAACGTGAATTTGTGCGACATGTGCTGTATTCTGTCAGCGAAGGTACCATCCAACGATGACCCCACGCTGGCCGACAAGGAAGCTATATTGGCTTCTCTGAACATCAAGGCTATGACATTCGACGACACTATAGGTATGTACTAGTTTCCATCATTTTTTATATTTTCCTTAGTCTCTAAGACATGTGAACGAAGATCAAATGTTGTGCCGACCCCATATGAAGGAAAATCATTATGGTCTTTGAACAAGGAATTGTGGCCGATGGTGAAAGAACCTATGTAGGGATTATATGTGCCCTGAAACAGTCAGACAGACCGGACCAAAGGATTGAAATGATAATAAATTTGCTGATAGCTAACGTACCACTCTATAACCAATAAGGATTTTCTCAAATGGCAAAGGGCGTAGTTTGATTAAATGTATATTAAAAACGCCCATATTGGTAAAATATTCTCAAACCTGGGTAAGTTTAATGTGTTGTACCTATCTCTTGTATAATCTGCCAGATATAAAACTGTGTTACCAAGTTTGATGTGGTAAGCTCGTGCTAGATGTCCGTCCTAGCGGTTTGTTTGACAGACGCGTCTTGACAGGATTTTCTGCTGATTGTCATTCTGTTACAGGGGTGCTTAGTGCAGGGGTGGGGACTAATGGAACGAGTAATGCAGTACCACCGCCCGGGCAACCTCCCGCCCCGGTGTTACTGCAGAGGAGAGGAAGTGTGTACGGTGCCAATGTTCCCATGATCACGGGTGAGATTTGTCAGTTGCTTTGGAGTTTTCAGGCTGTTTTATTACGTTACAGTAATACTTCGAAAAATGGAACTCAGGGTTGCTTGTACAGCGATCTGATTTAAGTAATTGTATTTAGTTCCATTTCAAGTCTGACTGTTCACTGATCATGTTTAGCGGGTTAATTTTTCTTGAGCAAGACATTAACCGTGATTCTCAAATTCTCTTCCTCAATTGAGGGCCACTTGCATCGCAGTGGCCCTCAATGTTGTTTTTGAAGACTTAACTCTTCGAAGACGAAAATCTATTGTCTGGCGATTCCAGTCGCAAATATCTGTCTAATCTATCTAATTTAATACTCCTCTTACTTGTTACAGAAGAACTAAATTCGTTGCTTTCCGACCAGACCTTTCCTAGTAACACGACATGAATTTTATTTTTATGCCAGAATGATGACTTGATTAAATTTTTTCCCGTACACCAGAGCTGGTGAACGACAGCAACGTGCAGTTCCTAGACCAGGACGACGACGACGATCCGGATACGGAACTGTATCTCACGCAGCCATTCGCGTGCGGAACTGCCTTCGCTGTCAGCGTGCTCGACTCTCTCATGTCCACCGTAAGTTATAATTTCGCCCAACAGATACAGAGTTCAGTGGCTTGATGGGAGAGAGGCCAGCTGAAAAAGTTTTAGAAGCGGGGGGGGCGTGGTTCAAATCTTGCTAGGGATTCATGTTTTGCATTTACAAGTTTTGAGTTCAAAATTGTCAGCTCGACTCTCGTCCTGCTGAAGAACTCAGACGTGGGAGAAGGTGGTTCAAATCTTGCTCATGTGTTGCTCATGGTGGTACAGGTTTATATCTGCGTGACTTACCTACGTGGCAATGTTTTCTTAGTTATGGTTTTCTTAGGTGATGGTTACCACGTAACATCAGGTGTTTAGATAGTTGTATAAAAAAGCGATCTGAGAGGAAATCTTCCGTTCAGTAGGATTAAAGTTTGCAACTAACTTATTGACAGCCTTCACAGCTCAGTTGGTAGTAGCTCTGCCTTCTGTGCGGTAGGCCGTGGGTTCGATCCCCACCGAGAACAAACATTTGTGTGATGAACATAGATGTTTGTTCTCTGTCTGGGTGTTATATAATATTATAAGTATGTATTTACAAAAAAAAAGTATTTATGTAGTATATCAGCTATCTGGTTCCCATATCACAAGCTTTGGCTTAGTTTGGGGCGAGATAGTGCCGTGTGGAATGTCCACCAATATTTATTATTTATTTATTTTATTATTGCTGAATCATAGTCCGTTTTGCGACGCACAAAGGTATTTTTTTTTAGTTAGTTAGGTACTAATTACTATGCGATTACTAGTTACGATACGATTACTAGTTACTATACAATTACTAGTTACTATACTATTTCTAGTTACTATACAATAACTAGTTACTATACTATTTCTAGTTACTATACAATTACTAGTTACTATACTATTTCTAGTTACTATACAATAACTAGTTACTATACTATTTCTAGTTACTATACAATTACTAGTTACTATACTATTTCTAGTTACTATACAATAACTAGTTACTATACCATTTCTATTTACTATACAATAACTAGTTACTATACTATTTCTAGTTACTATACAATAACTAGTTACTATACTATTTCTAGTTATTATACAATAATTAGTTACTATACTATTTCTAGTTACTATACAATAACTAGTTACTATACTATTTCTAGTTACTATACAATAACTAGTTAGGAACCTTACAAATTTTCTTTTTTTTCTTCTTCCAAAGCTGTGAGTCTATTTTAGTGTGAGGCTATTTTCATTTCATTTCTATATTATTGACTTACTACAAAGATATTTCTAGTAAGGTCTTCAGCACATCAAGAACACATAATCTTGAATGAGGTACTAGCCGCCTGAGACGCCATAAAAACCTAAATAAGGCGTCGAAGGTCGGCCTTGATCTATAAAATACAGGCTTGGATATCTTAAGCTCGTAAATATACTACTTTTTCTCCATTTTTTATAAGAAAAACTGACGGGAAATATACCTCCTGATCTTGAGCTGCACTTTCTGTTCTATAACAAATTGTATTCTCCAAGAGCACGTCCAAAGATATCACTCTGAGATGTAAAGTTAAGAGGGGGACAACCGTCAAACAACTTCTCGCTCGCTGCGTCTCAAGTCTCATGTTAAAGATATTTATTTCTCAGAGTTCACTTTCCGAGAATAATATATTTTACTTAAAAACTAATTGGATGTCAAGTCACTTGCTATATCTATCTAATTCGATGTAATAGCTGAAATGGCGAGTGACTTGACATCCGATTAGTTTTGATCGAGCTTTAAGAAATTAGCCGTTACTCGATTATTATAGCCATTCCTAAAAAAACTTGTCAAGCAGTTATACCAAGGGCACAGATAAGAGAATCATTGTTCATATTTTGAATGGTTTAGAAGTTTCGAGTTCAAAGCACAGCTCGACTTTTATCATATCCTCCGTAAGTGCTGTCTTACAAGATCCATATGGCTATGGATGTTTTTCTTGTCCTATGTATCATGTTGGTCTGATTTTAAACACTGCTGTACAAAAGCAGGAATGACTTTGTACTACATTTGTATGGGATAAGCCAACCAGTAAACATATTTTAGGAACGTCGCGGCTACATGCCCCACCCCGTGGTCCGCGTTTATAGAGCATAGAGTATTAAAAGGTTTTCAAGTTTTTATACGCAACTGGTTGCGATTATTGGGATCCTATCGATGCCATACTTTTTGGGTACCATCTATTTTAGCGGTTCTTTTCAGCTAGTTCATTATAGTTTCTGTGTTCCAGACGTATTTCAACCAGAATGCCTTAACGCTGATCCGGTCGCTTATCACCGGCGGCGCCACTCCGGAACTGGAGCTGATCCTCGCGGAAGGAGCTGGTCTCCGAGGAGGGTACTCCACGCCTGAGAGTTTAGCTAACAGGTATGTTTTTTTTATATCAACCGTTACTATTTTTAAATTACAGGCAGATGAGGTTAAACATCTGTATGCCTCAAGTAGATCGGCCCAGGTCAGTGCACCGTGAGATACGTATTTTACGTGCGTGACGGTTACCACTACACATTCAGTGGGCCATTTGCTGGTTCCATCAGCATTATAAGATATGGGTACCGTGCCGATGCCTTAAGACTTATCACCATTACGTCTCAAAGTGGTCGCAATGCAATGCTATATAAGCCACGCCTGTGGTAGATGGTACTCAAAATCAAATCAAAACGGTCTTTATCCAGTGACAAGGATCACTTTGAAACGTCTTATAAACTAGGTAAAACTAGCGTTGAAAACATGTAAAGTTGAATTTTGGGAGGCGCTAGAAAATAATCGATTGGCAAAGTGGGCGGTAGACGAAATGAGTTTGAGAACCTCTGACCTAGAAGAACAGGCACTCAAGAGACAGTGCAGCTCAGCATTAAACGCTTACTTTACAGTATGTAAAAATTAATTATTTATAACGTTTTGTTTCCACCCAGGGACCGGTGTAGAGTTGGCCAGATCTCTCTATACGATGGTCCGTTAGCTCAGTTCGGCGAGGCCGGCAAGTACGGAGATCTGTTCGTGGCCGCGCTAGGGACGTACGGGATGCTGTGTATCGGTCTGTACAGGTTTCGGGATACTTCGTCGTCGTGTGACGCAAGCAGCAAGCGTTACGTCATCACAAATCCACCTGATGACTTCTCGCTGCTGCCGACTGATCAGGTGATTGTATAAAATTATAAATAAAGGTTATATGGCCATTTTAATTTAAATTTTAAAAAATGCTTACGACAGGTTTGGCTAACTCAGAGTACCTAACGGTAATTTTTATTAGTTTTTATAGTGTTTACCTACACTTAAGGAAATCACAAATTCGGTTATCGAGCAGGACTCTTGATAGTACTGTGTCAGACCTGTAGATGGAACCACGGTCGCATAAGCACCGTAGTAGCATGTCCCTGAGTTATTCGTCGAGTGTGATTAGAATCCGATGGCGCAGTTAGTAAGTGGGTTCAAATCCTACTCGGATAATAACTTTTGGGACTATGTATATTAAAAATACCTAACGATATCCATGTAATAATAACATTTCCGGCTTTGATTTTGAAAAGTCTAAAGTAGAGGAGGTAATATTTTGTGTACCTCGTTCCACAGTGTACCTATGTATTCTTAAGGTATATCTTTCGTATTTCTTATTTGGTACCTTCGGCGAGGTGGGGCGATGATCTGCGAAATGTAGCTGGCAAAAAAATGGATGAGAAGAACCGTAGACCAAGCTCAGTGGCACGTTCATCAGTGGACTAACATAGATTCATGATGATGATGATGACTGAGATATCTACCGTGCATCAAAGTCTTAAAGCTGTTTCTGTTCTTTTGTTATTTTGTTATAAAGAGTTTAAGAAAGTTAACAAACTATTTAAACTCTCGCTGCAGGCTCGGTCAGTGCTCAACCTATAGTCGCGTTAAACTCCCGCTGCAAACTCGGTCATAAATCATCTTAACACACGCTTAAACAAAAGTATCGTCCGTTCTCCTAAGTGCGAGAGAGAGAGAGAGAGCGCAATATTGCTGTCTCGTTCTGATAACTTATGACCGAGCCTGCAGCGAGAGTTTAACGCGACTATAGTCAGGTTCCCTAGATCCCTGTATTGAATAAGCTGATGCACGTTCCAGGTGTTCGTCCTAATGCAATTCGACCCGGGCGTGGAGTACCGCTCGCAGCGCCGCGCCGGGTCCGCCGCCGGCAGCGGTAAAGACGACGCCTCCTGACTATTGCTGTGCAGCGCTCTCACAGACGGGCCCTACTCCTATATCTAGGCAGTAGGCTCCCGCTTCTACACCTGGCCAGAACGCTCTTGGTCTCGCTCTTGGTCTTCTCTAAGGGTCTACTCTAAGGGTCTTCTCTTACGGTCTACTCTATGGTCTTCTCTAAGGGTCCACTCTAAGGGTCTTCTCTAAGGGTCTACTCTAAGTGTCTACTCTAGGGTCTACTCTAAGGGTTTTCTCTAAGGGTCTACTCTAAGGGTCTACTCTAAGGGTCTACTCTAGGGTCTTCTCTAAGGGTCTACTCTTAGGGTCTTCTCTAGGGTCTACTCTAAGGTCTACCCTATAAAGCGAGGTCTAGGACGCTGCGTCTAGGAGGTAGATCCCAACGACACTGCGACAATCCGAGCCCAACCTCTTACAATTAGGGTTATATTTTTTATCCCCTAAAATCTGGCTTTACTCCACTTAATAGGGTTGGGATAAAAATTGAAAAATAGGCTTTAACCACATTTTACAATATTTTTCATATCTTGAAAGTTATCGGCTGAGCAGGACCAGAACACACGACCACCCCTTAAATACGGGCAATAACCAACTACACCATTGGTCGCTGTTCCATCAGTTGCTAACTTTTGAGATATTACAAATAATCTTTGAACTAATCACCAAAACCATTTTTGTCAATGGTGATATTAATAGCTTAATTTAACAATTTTTATCCCATACTTTGGTCGGTTTTATCGGTCTTTAGTTGAAGGCTGACACCCACGGCAGCTAAATGTACATTCATGTATGTATTACATAAATAAAACATACATTACTAACATCCAACTAACTCATACATATTCCTACTTTCACACTAAGATTCCCTGTTAAATGGGTATGGAAAACTACAGTCTGAAACAAATTTTCGCAGATAAAATTTATATTGCCTAATAAGATATGTTTTAAACTTATAGCTACCGCGTGTGACGGCCTTTACGTTACGTAGAAATAATGTCGATTATATTTCCCATTATTCTAACATACCATAATTTGACAGCGCTAAAATTATACCCATCCTTGTTGTTTCAGTTTGAAAGAAAGAGACGGCAACACTTTACGCTGTCAAATTAATTACGAACGACAGAATTGACATCGGCTTTAGCGAAGTTAAATGTAAAAAGGGTTTGGATTGAAATCGGCGCTTTAAGAACGTTTTTTTCAAACCTTACGTTTTTACAATATTACTATCCAGCCAAACACAGATCGATAAAGCTGACCTTAAATTGCACATTTCCATCGCAAATAGTGGAACTTTGAAACAGTACAACAAAATACCAAATGTCTTATTTTTTTAGCACTGCAATTTCCTCAGTTCTTTCTCCCTTTATACTATCTGTTTCTTTTACTCCTGCGACGTAACCAGATTTTCGGATTCAGTTTGTTGACGAAATATAACACAAATTAGGCCCTTAATCATGCCTTAAATTGAGATTTGAGTCTAAATCTCAATTTGAAGCATCTCAGTTCGAGATATTTCGATCTTTACAGGACGTTGATAGAATAAGGGGGCTTTGAGCACTTATTATTTGATTTTTGACGGATATCTACGACACTCTTCAAATGCACACACTTGAGCAAGAATAAGCACTATTGTATCTTTGTTTTATTGTGCAATGTAAATAAAAAACTATGTTATTGGCAAAAAAAAAACAAAAATAATACGTCTAAATATTTTCAACATTGACTTTTTTTAATCTATATTGTTGATAAGTCGACCTATAAAAAAGACACTTAACACCATTTAAGAGTACTAACATTTAATGGCTTTTAAAGTAAAATAAGATCTAATATAAGATACTTTATATACGAACATGTAAATTGTTCGATTTAATACGATACATTGTCATAAGCGAATATATATGAGAAAAAAAAAACCTCGTATAAGCAATTTTACATCTTGTTTCGTCTAATGAGGGCATTAGAAAGCTTTAAATGTTTGGGCTTAAAGAATAACTACCTACAAGATGCAAGTTAACATAACATATAGGCAAAGACGCAGTACAATCGCTTTATATTATTATACTAATGTTATATTCAATGTTGTTGATTTAGTTTTAAAATGGTTATGGACGTTAGATTACATACAGATACACTTTTCCGCAAATTGCTTGTTTCTGACACACCTCTTTCGCTTATTACGATGAGGCTTCTTGTGGATAGTTTTAAAACTTGTATGTTTTCATTATTCAGTGTTTCCATCTTTACTACACATTTCACCTATAACTCTACACTTTTTTTCATTTCATCGCGCGCCCTATTCGCCATTTTGCGTCTAATGTCACTTTTGCCGCGCATTTTGTAAGAGAACGCGTGATAACTTTTTTCTCCTAACTCTTCTTCTTGACTTTTGCATATTGAAATGCTCAATATAATCTTTTAAACTTTTAATTGCATGACATGGCGTATTATGTATATCTGGACAAACTAATTGTAAGCTACATTAAACTTTTTTTACCTTTCTCTTCTTTGTAGAACCATTCCTTTTCTTACTAGTTTTTTTTCTTTTATTTCAAGTATGAAACGCTATTTATGTAAAGCTTTTAAATTGATATTAGTTATATTTTAAGCATTTAATATATGTATTGACTGATTGATTGTTAAACACATCATAAATTACAATGGCGATGTGAAAAATAGACACTTTAGTCATTACTTTAAGTTATTTTTTTTTATTAGAATTCACATTGAATTCATATTTACGTAGTATTTAAGTTATATTAAATTCAGTCATTGGACAATATTTTAAATGCACGTAGGGTAGTTGTCTGTATAAAGTTCCATTGCTAATTTCTTTTTATGATTATTTTGTTTTGGTTGAATGTTTTGTAGAATTTTATTATTTGTTGATATTGGTGCTTGAATTTTTGTGCGGAACTTACGATGATTAAATCATTATGCACAAACATATTATGTTGTCGGACTGTGTGAATAAATTGCGTGCAAAGTTCCACACAAAGATTTCAAGCACAACTTGAACATAGTTTTAACTTCACTTAGAATTAGCACTTTTTTGTTTATTTTTAATAAATTTTATATAAAGCTTATTTTTTTTTATTTTCAATTTATATTTCCCCGAAATTGGGCGGGGGATTGTCAAAGTGGACGTGGTTTATGGCGCTGCACATTAAATAAACCTATGAACAATAAATTGAATGGACAATCAACGCGTGGTTGAAATAAATATAGTTGATTTTGTGTTGCGAGGACACAGTGCAAGTGAATGTCGCTGTAAATACTTTGTGATATTATTTTGAAACACGTTGGGACGGGCTTGTGAAGCCTGCGATGTATTTAGTGTTAACTCGGGTGCTTTGACGATTGAGGACTCTCATAGACTACTGTTGATTGTATTAGTTAAGGCATACCTTTGATCGTCTGCACGCGAAGAACCCGTTAAATCCAAATGTCGACATAACCGTGCAGTTGGTCAAAGCACCTTTTAGAATTTACTAGTTAATAGCTACATTCGCATCACAGATTAGAACCTGGAATGGTGAGTTAATCGGTTAGTAACCGAACGCAATAATTTACAACAAATTTTTACAAGATGTTTGATGAAATGAACCCAAGTCTGCAAGCGACACGCACGAAATATCACCAAATTATTTTTTAAACTTAAATGTTATACCTAATAATTAATAAATACCTCAATTTTACTGATAGTTAGTAAACTTTGATTACTGTAACGAGTTTATCAAACATCCTGTACATAGATGTTTACATTTCATTAATAATCATGTCATTCGTCTAGATTATGCAAAACCGGCCTTAATTACATCTAGGTTTAGATGTGGGTAGTTTTGAATGTCCGATTGTCGTCAAGCGTGGATCGTTCAATGTGTCCGATGTGGCAAGCAAGAGTATACCGACGTCTCTTCAGGAGAAGTCTTCTGTGTAACCCTGATATTTAAACCTAACGAAGACAAACAGTACCCTAGCTCGTGAAGGAATTGAAAGCAACAATACTGCCATATTTTGTAAAGTCACATTATCAGTTACCGAAAAACGAAAAAGTACAAAAAAAGCCAGTCAAAATTATATAAAAGAAAAATTATAAGAAATTTTAAAAGCACACTTTGTATAGAGCCTCCATGATATGGACACAAATGGCTTTTAGAATTCAGTGTTATAGGAAAGATTTATTGTTATGAAAATTTAAAAATTATATCAAGAAAATATATTAAATCACCGGGCGATAAGAATGTGAAGTAAGGAGACGGTTGTGCACGATAGGTAAATAAATTATAAAATTAAATTTAATTGGTCTGTCCAAATAAAATCTTATTGGCTTATTTGGCCAAGCATACGAAATTGGCTTCAATGTAGGGCGCGCATCACACGGCATCCGTCATAGAGCTGGCACTGAGGGGAAATTTCATAACAAATAGTGTAAGCGAGTGTGAAGCGGTGTGTTATGGGATACTTTCCAGTAAGATGAATTTGGACACAATAAAGTGATAGCTTCCCTTCAGAGAGCTCCGTGGCGCCGCCCACCGGACATCAATGAGTCGTTTAGTTGTAATTTGAGCTTGGTACATCGGTAAGTAGACCCATGCATGGAGCCCTAGCCAAACTAGGTACCTAATATTTAGAGTACCGTTATGCTACATTCATAACCTTCAAATTTTTTAGCTAGATCGTTGTACATAGTCAGATGTAATTTTGTATGTTAAGTAAGATCTTTTGAATGTCTCCTTTGCATAACTAGAGGGCTACGGTTACATTAAAGATACAGATCGCGTGTAGTTCTTTGTGGTTAGGCTTCGATATCACTGTAAGCTAGGTACGATAGTTCAAACGTCTCATTGTAAAAATGTAAAATACACGCTATCGATTTGGTATATCTGAATGTTAATTAAGTATTTAATATAAATGACGATTTTTCCTTTAATATTTTTATACAGCATTACAGAGTATTTAACGCAATTAAAAGTTTATAGAGGTGGGTCAGTGTGCAATTCGTAATGTATGATACCTAGTGTTTTTGGTACGGTCAAAGGGATGATTCGGATGAAGTCATAAATTTTGTCTAAAGATAGATGCTATAGGACCAAGAGCCAAGGGTTTTTTTGTCATGCAAAAACCCCAACTGATATCGGACATGCAGGAAGAAGCACCCTGGTGCATGCTGTTGGCCGACGACATTGTTCTTGTTGGTGAGGATGTGCTTGAGGTCCAGAGCAGGCTGGGAAAATGGCAGGAGACATTGGACTGTCGGACTGAAGATCAGCAGGACAAAAACCGAGCACTTGTTCTGCGACTGGTCACCATCCAGTTTCACCTTATTGCCTTAGACGGTGTATACCAATCTGCTCCGATTTTCGGTACCTCTGTTCATCCATACAGAACGACGGCGAGATCGACCGTGACGTGAAGAATAGAATAAATGCAGGATGGATGAAATGGCGACAGGTATCAGGAACAACATGTGATCCACGAATGCTCCTTAAACTTAAGGGGAAAATATGCAAGACGATCATAAGACCTGTCGTACTGTATGGATCTGAGTGTTGGGCAAACAAAGGGTCTAATGAGAGAAGAGTGCACGCGGCAGCAATGTGAATGTTGAGATGGATGTGTGGAGTGACAAGGATGGATAAAATGAGGAATGAGTATATTAGAGGAAGTTTGAAAGTAGCGCCGGTGACTGACAAGTTGAGGAGCAATAGGTTAGCGTGGTATGGGCATGTCATAGGAGGGAAGAAAGTCGCATATTACGAAAAGAGTGTTAGGTATGGATATGGATGGCTTAAGAAGGAGAGGCAAGCCACATAAAAGATGGATGGACTGTGTGAAAGATCATAATAATATGGGTAAGAAAGGAGTGTACAGCGAGATGACGAATGATAGAGGAGAGTGGTAGAAGAAAACCTGTTGCGCCGACCCCACTTAGCGTGGGATAAGGGCAGGAAGATGATGAAAAACCAAATTTATGACTTCGACGAATTTCACCATTTAACTGTAACATTTATATAATCGCCTTATCGAGAGAGAATTATAGCTGAGTCCTACGGCGTGATTGCTTGGAGTCAAGTTATGTTCAAGTGTGTATCGTATCTTATACAGAGTGCATGACTTCAGTACTTGAGTACTGTGTATGCTAGATACTAGGCTGAACCTAATGGTATCAAAATATACTATTCTAGACACTAGGCCGAACCGATAGGTTTCTAACAAGTATGAATAACGGGTATACTTATAATCGCGAGCACATAATCACCAAATTGTTCGATGTTACTTTTAAACGACACACACATTTAGTTTAAATAAAAACGCTCACATGTTAAATAGATCGGTGGGTGTAGCATTTTCTAGATAAATTTCATAGCACTAACAATATTGCTATCTTTTTCTATGAAAAAGAAAACTATATTTTTGGCGCTTTTAAATTTGGCTTAGCATTAGAGAATGCTGCACAGACGTCATTTAATATTAAGCGGTATAATTTAATTGTTTTTGGAGGGAGATGACATTTTCTGATAAATAAGTACCAACAAATTATTAAAAACCTTCATTAAAACAATCCCAGAGCGAGATAAGCAAATGTATTATTCCATGCTATCGTACAATCTTTGTCTCATAAAAATACCTATCTTCAGGTCCTTAAAAACAATTTCCTTAGCGCTTTCTGTAAACCAAATGCGTTCAGTTTTTATCGTCATCTCCCACGTCAAAGTTTTCACTAAAAAAAGCCTATTTATCACCTAATTCAATGTTCTGTGTGCATTAAATCTTAGAATTAACAACATTGTTGACTATTGCTAATAGCTTGAGGTTGTTAACGTTTTTAGAACGGAAAATGGTGAATTTTTCAATGTATTATATAAATATACGTATCTTTACGCTCTCTATAATGTTCGCTAGACCCTTTTATAAGCTGATTGCCATCTTGTCGTGTTGTTACACACTAGTCCTGTCTAATTAAAGTAGTATCAATATAATGATGGCTGTGAGATAATTGTAAACAATTTAAATTATATTGTGTAAATGAGAAAATAATATACTTAAATAGCAACGTAACTGATCGCTCTATCGCAAGCAACTTCTCACTGGTATCAGACCCTTCATCAGAAATTATATAAGCCAAAACCTATTGGTTGAAAAATACAACGAGATATATAGCTATATAGTTTTACCAAAAATATATTGTGTGATGCACGACAGATAAATACACTTTATTAGGTATATTTTAAAATATGTTCCTGAATTAATGAATTCTTTATAGTACAAATTATAATTTCTGATGAACGCGTTGTTAAAAATTCAAGTAAGTATAAATTAATATGCAAATTTTGGCGCGAAAACTTCATTCAAAGGAAGGGTTGCCATAAAAATGAAATCAACATCAATTTAGAGCATACTTTTTATTTTTAATATTTATGTCCTGTTATCATTATTAACTTAGGAAGTAATTTTATGTAAGGTGTTTTAGAATTATTACCTGTAAGATGTTACTTTTGTTTATAAGAACACGTTATGTTTTACAGTGGCAACCCACGAAAATCTGGCTCACAGCTTTCTCTGCATTTGCTCAAATTTTTCCGCATTATTTATAAACCATATTTCACCGCTTCTAGTTATCCATTTACGATAAAAAACACTATTTATATTTCAAAATATGTTACATTGCCTTCGAGTGCGTAAGCGGCCATTTTGTGCACCTAGCAAAAACAAAATGGCGGCACACCTAGGCAATGTAACATTACCAGACTGTTCATTATATCACACCACAAGAACAAATTATTTAATATTGTTGATGTTGATTGTTAATAAATGCAAATAATGTAAATATCAAAATAAATTCTGTATTTGTATTTGAATAACTCTTTTTACTAACCCTCTTCCTAAATTATAGCTATAGTGCAGGTTAGATGAATTGGATCGGTTAAATATATAAATACGGTATATGTATAAAATATTATATTTATTGTAACACAACATTCATTCCACTTCAAACTACAATCAAAAATAGTGCTTCTTTAACATAACTAGCAAAATGTTAACGATGTTGAAGCACTGCCAGTGTAAACAGGACTAGAAATATTAAACTCTGACTATCTTACCTTTAACAATGTTCCCTTGAGATCACAATAAAGCAATAGGTATTTTATACTTTTACATTCTCGGCTACCTACATAGTATACCTTTTTGCTTAAATATCACCAATTAACAAATATTTCTCTTATAATTCCGTGACAAATAATGTTATAGGTATTTTTATTTGAAAGATGAGAAACGATTTTAATACAAGGAAAATACATTTCTTGATTTTCAAAAAAAGCAGACTTTCAACTTTTAAAATTAAATCTACCTTGTGATTTAAAAAAAAAGTAAGTGCACTCACCAAATCTTGACATCTTCAAATTCACTCTTTGTGCAAAACATTGCCAAAAACCTTCAACTCTGAACGAAATTAGTGCCTTACTCTATCCAACTGGTAAAACGGCTGACTTCTCTTCCGTGACCTAACATTGTGCTTCTTAGCCGAAGCCACCTTCCTCTTCTCCTCCTCCAGCAACAGCGGCGGCAAAGATACTTTCCGTATATGGTACTGTTGGGAGCCGTTCAGTGCTTTTGGCGATTCGTGTGGTACTTCCGGCGAGCATAGAGGCTCTAACTCCCTATGCCTGGCCGTGACCACCCTGCTATTTATTATCGTATTTCGATCTGACGCACTGAGCGCCATGTAGTTCCTAGGATCTAATGAAACGAATGACTTGGCGCTATTTCTATCACAGTTTATAGAAGAATCCGGACGTGAATTCCGCATCCATCGGGACGATGCTAGTTCTGATCTCAGAATCGAGCTACTCTGTTTCTTTCTAGGTAAAGGACTGCGTATTTGAATTGGCGTGATTTGTAGAAGAGAACAGAATGTGTCGGGAAGGTCGTGGTCGTCGTAAGTCGGGTAGAAGGACACCTTTTCTCTGGTTACCCTGGAATTCAAATGTAAGGTATAGCCTCAGTCTCAAGGTGCGTTTACAAAGAGAATGACAATTGTATATTCACATTTTATATAAGTAATTAATAAAAAATAGATTAGAGAACTAAGAGATTATTTTTCTGCTATAGAAATGTATTTCTAGATCGAATTTACCTAATGTTCAATAGAAACATCTAAAATCTCGTATCGCATTTATAATAATTGCTGCCGCTCGTGGTCATTGCTGACATCAATATTTAAGGCGTTATTTCCTGGGCTCGTTTAATTGATCTACTCTTATCTAATACTAAAAACTAATACTAATATTTTTTTTGTCGTCATAAATTTTCTGTCCCTGACGAGTACCAAATTTCAAATTATTTAAATGAAATACTAAAACAAATACCATTGGTATTAGTTTTTGGTATTAGAAAGGAATAGGTCGTTTAATACTACCTTGTTCCTCTTATTTTTTCGTGCATAAAGTACCTAGCCCTTATGTTTGGCCATAGCCATTTTAACATCTATACTTTCGCATATCTATAATATTAGTAGGCAGTAGAACAGCATCATCTAACATACCTAGGTTCATTCAGGTCTTCCGGTATTGACACAATGGAGGGTCTCGGTGAGTTCTGCGGCGTGACGTCAGTGCTGCTCTGGGAGAGCCGCTCTTCACTCTCGCTGAACTGCGCGTAGTCGTTGTAATGCATTGCTATCACCTCATCGTGCTCTATCTGACGGAAGCCGTTTCGTTTTTCCGGCAGCTGTATCGCTTTGCCCACCACCCTGAAAAATCGTATCGGTGAAAAAGCTGGGGGTCATAAGCAAAGCAAAGGAGAAACTATATTTTGCGACTTTTTCTTTGTTTGTATTGTAACACAAGAATACATCGTAAATCTAGGCGTTAATTAATAAAGTACCTACAATGGGCGGCCGTATCGCTGGAAGCGATTTTTTCCAGGCAACCTCATATTGAGCTTTGTGTTAAAAAAATTAGTATAGTCAGACTAACATACAGAAATTACTAATTAACTATTTTAGGGCCGGTTTCACCATGCTCTGTTAGATTAACAAAGGATTAAAGGGCCATTAAATATGTCAAAATGTACGCGTTTGACAGCTAAGGTTAGATTTAACACTCTTTTAATCCTTGATCAGTAACTAACAGAGCATGGTGAAACCGGCCCTTAAAGTTCCAAATAAGTGTCATTTTTGTAACTTGTGGAATGTCCCATGACCTAAATAAACTGAATTTTGTAGCTATAAACTAACTGAATGATGGAAGTAGGCCAAATCTAAATAACAAGCAAATAGTTTTTAGAGGAACCTAGTTATCAACACCAAACTCTGTAATGAGAGAATGAAATCATGTTTTATTATTGTGTTTTACTCAGTTGTTTTATTAAAAAAATGCTTAGGTACTAGAAATTTGTGATGGATTCATATTGCAGTTTGCCTTTGCAGTTGTGGTAATTTCAACCAGTAGAGCTATAATATAGATTCCTTGCAATGGGATGTAGTTTTTTTATTTATTCCACAGTTTTTTTTGTATTTTAGTTAAATATTCTTGTTAATAACCTATTTATTTTGTCAAATATGAATACATTTTTTTTTCTACATATCTTGTAAGTTGCCAAAACAGATATATGAGAGGTCTTACCTAAGCTGTGGATGCAACTGTCTCCACTGTTTACACTCCTCTATAATATTTGGCCTTGTGGATTTCTCTCCTTCTTCATTGTACAGTGTCCTCTCTATTCGATTCCATTCTTCAGACAAGGTCCTGCTGGCTTCAGCTGTGCTCCGACGGAGTACAGACCCTGAACTACTATCACTTTCCTCACTGTGAAAATCTGGAGTACCTGTAACGTAAAATATTATTTCTATTTATGCAGTCTCACAAAAACCTTAGGTTAACCTTACATTTTACTTCTGTAAAGGTAGAAAATAAGGTAGAAAATAGTTTAGTAAATAGGTAACTATACAAATAGATTGCTATTCTAGAGAATCTTACCTGACTCGCTATCAGAGAAAAAGTCCGACGAAGGTGTTCCAGTGCGATCGACACTGTTTACTAAATACGGATTGATATCGTATGAATAGTTGAGGTTCCGGTTTAGTAACTTGCTGGTATTCGCAGACAGTGGGGGCAGCTCCTGTGACGAGCGGTATCCAAGCTTCTGCTGGTTGATATTAGGTAAACAATCAATCAATTTCACATAGCTCTTCTCGCGAGCAGAGACATAGTTTCGGGCGGACATAATCAAAGTAAAATAACTGTTTTCTCATATCAATCAGACCACAGAAATCAATTTTCTAATTGGTGAAAGGTATCCAGACCACAATCCAGACTATTCAGACAACAAAATAATTTTACAGAAATTCATCAGAATTTAGATTCGGCGAGAAAGCACAGAGTTGACTGATTTATAAAAAAAATCGGCGCGCTTATATAAACCGATTTTTTTTATGTGTGGTTTGGTTATAATGTTTGCATTCGGTCTTTCGACAAATGTTTTCACATTATATTCTACCATGTAACTTTCTGATTCTTAAATTATAAATGTGAGCATAATTTCATTATTATTCCACTGAATCCAGAAAACATCCATGTATAAATAATGTTTACGCATGCATCGTCAACAAATTATTATAAAATGCTGACATTTTATATACTGCACTTTAGCAAACATTTTTATTAAGGTTGTATAAATCTTCACTACATTAGCTTTGATGCTAGTTTTAGTGACATAGAAATAAACATAGTTAGTATGGGATCGGGTGATGATGATGTAAAAAATCGGTGAAAATAAGATTTTGGCGAATTACAGAATATCAGATAGTTACTATGACACATAGAAACTACACTTGAATCTGTGTCACACTTTTGCGTGACACAGATTAAAGTTTAGTTATTATGGATAATAGTAATTTTCGGTGTAACTATGATTTAGGCGAATTACAGAATATCAGATAGTTACTTTGTCGCATAGAAACTACACTTGAATCTCTGTCACACTTTTGCGTGACATGGATTCAAGTTTAGTTAATAAGGATTATAGTAATTATCTGTTACTTGTCATAATAATTAATTATATTTCGATGATGTATTTGTTATTAAGTGTAGCTGTTTGGGATGGGTATTTTTTTATTCAAGAATTTATACATAGTACTGTATTCCAATTAGCTGATATGATGATGGAGCCAAGTGCTGTATAATGTAGATCCTACATTATACAGGTGTTTGACTAGGTGTTCTCTCGGTGTGTGTAAATTAATTAAAATTCAATTTAATTAAGTATTTATTCATAAAGTACTATTATATTGAGTTGGTAAAATAATAATGAAAACATCAGTGGTGAAAACAGAATAAATGTTATAATATTAGTAATACTTAATATAAATTTTATTTCAGATAACTTAGATCCTTATTGTTAGTACATAATAAACTTAATGAACTATGTTAGGTTAGTATTTAGAAAAATGGTGATCCTGTGCTGTCATTACTCGCAAACAGTGCTTGAGGAAGGGGCTATCCTATTAATGAACAATGATGTCCAAGATGTTATTGGAACTTCCACTGACTCTCGTCAGCTGTGATGCAATTTTCTTATGCATGCAGGCAGCGAAACTGTCAGACCTCTTCAGTGGCACTGAATTTGTTTTCATAGAATTTGTGTACAGTAAAGTTCTCGGTCTTGTAAGTTTTTTTAGTTTAATAATGAATTATAGTGGTATTCACATCCACAATGAAGTGTGGTAGTTTGCTGTAGATTTTGAGACAGTAGGAGTTGGTGGTGGCATCTCATGATGTGGCAGTTACTGTTCAGGAAAATGTTCAAGGTTGCAATAGGACTGCTCAGCAAATAATATAATTTTATGACAATGTTTTTAATTTATAGTACCTGCAAAATAATAAATAAAACTTTAATTATGAAAACAGGATCAATTTTATCAGCAGCAATAAATTTGTCTTTAAAGAAATTCGAGTAGGTACAGTACAATAATCTATCGAGTAAGTAGGTATTTACCTAAATCTTGGATGGAACAGCAGACTCTGTTTCGAGCTCTCTTGGTAGGTGTACCACCCATCAAAAATGTTACTTGGCAAATTGTGTAACCTATTGTAGGTTTTAGGTAAATATAGGCACCACAAGCTCGTGCTACATGTTACTCTATCTGTATCGATGAGGCTAACGCGGTGCAACCGTTTATATGCGTCCGACAATCAACATACATGCAATTATTGAATAGGTGTGCAAATCCAAACACATAAACATTAAACAATAAACAAACAAGTCAACGCCACGCCAGTTGCCAACTAAATTTCCCTAAATATAAATAGCGTAAATTCAGTTTAAAAAAAACGGGATACTCAAATTAAGATGGATAACACTTTATTGTACACAGGGATACATCATAAATCTAGGCGTAAAATAATAAAGTACAATGGGCGGCCTTATCGCTGAAAGCGATTTCTTTCTTGTTTTAAGTGTAATCATTCTGTTTGTTTCTCAAACTGAAAGTTATATACTTAGTTGATATATGACTAATAGATTTATTTTGATTCCTTATTCAGTTTCTCATAGGACTTTGTCAGAGACCACGGATTTCCACTTGCTACGGTCCTAACATACCTCTTTCGCTTCATTCAATCTCTAAACATCACAACAATCAAGTTGTTGGTTTAGGGAAGGTAGGTACTATTGTCCTGGTTGTTCCGTAGAACGTCTGCTATCTGGTCGAGATACGTCTTCTGAGGTCTTCTCTCCCAACAGTCCCATTTATAGTATAGAATAGAATCTTTATTTTGTCTGTTAAAAATCGAAATTTACAAAAGAGCTGTTACAATTTTGATGACAAAAAAGGCCATTTACGCTTGCCTGATGCACCTGTTTCGTTAATCTCCTTTCATCCTTCCTTTCCACATGCCCAAACCATCTTAACATAGCTTTCTATACCCTTATCACTAGGTATGTCTTCTTTCACTCCACATTTTTCTCTAATCACACTGTTCCTCTATCACTCAAATTCACATCACACATATTATGTAACGCTTTCATTTTTAATGCATTACTCTACTCTGATGTTTGCCCAACTTTTACTAGGTACCATACATTATTGTCGGCACGAAAACCCCCCTATGTACAGCTATTCGTGCCTTTTACAGTTTCTGGCTGCTCATAAATGTGTCTTGTGCCCCATTCGCTCTATTTCCAGCAGTCACTTTCTTTTCGATATAATGTTCATGCTTTCCATGTTTCGCAAATAAAGTCCCTAAATAGTTCGATACAAAGTAGTAGTTCTTTTTGGTTCTCAAATTATGTAAAATAGCTGAAATAACCCAATAATGATTGATTATGTTTATAATGCAGTTTGATTACCTTTATCATAGGCAAACTTGGAGTTGGCAACATTTACATATTATTTTGTTAGCAATCTTCCACTTCTTCTTTATTTTGTAGATGTTCTTGCTAACAATCAATAGCAAGCAGTTTGATAATTGACAATATGAAATGTCAGTTTTGACAGTAGAAATATCAGTTATGTCAAAACAAAAACTGAAAAAACAAAAAGTCCGCCATTTGTAAAATCGGTTTATATAAGTCCCGCCAAAAAAAATACTAAAACAATAAATAAAAAAAATGACAAACAAATAAAATGTAATTGTCATTGTCAAATAATATTAGCAGGAACAGTCAACAAAAAACATAAGCGAAACAAAATTGGTTTCGGTTATGTAAAATGCATAGTGAAACAAATCATTTAAAATGTTTTGAGATGTCGTACTTAAAATCCTTTCATCACACTGTTTATAGAGAACTACACGACGGAGGACGGTAATGGATGATAGAACTAGTAATATAAATTCAAACAAGAAATGCATTTTACTGTATTAACTGTGGTGGATGTTTCGTACGTACATATGAACCTAGAAATTAAACTTTTTGGTTTCAAGCATAAATATTTCTAAATGACTACATTTCTGAATGGCCATTTTGGCCTACATCATGCAGTAGACGAAACGTCTTCAGACTACTAATGATGATTAGAAATTATTTATTTACAAAAGCTATAATATAACAAATACAGATACAGCGTTAATGTAGTAATAACAATTGTTTATTTCCTAGACTTGTCGGGAGGCTGCGATTGGGACGTATAATTAAAAGCATTTGGAAACAGAGACAATGATTTATATTTAGACTGATTGCGCGACATTTGCTAAGTATCTGACCAACAGTGACAGCTCTTCCTCCTCTGGAGCACAAGACATAGACACTATGACCATAGACTACAACAACAATAACATTGCAAAAAAAACAATCGCAGTGGCTACATTTTATGATATCTGTACCCCAAGTATGAGATTTGCTTACGATATTTCGTTTTTCGTTTTACGTTTTTGTTCCGTGCTCATTGCAGGTTTTGTATGAAGACGCGATATTGATACCGATACGGAACTTTACAAAACCCGCAATGAGCACGCAGCGAAAACGATTCGTTTTTGTTCCGTGTTCATTGCGGGTTCCGTATCGGTATCTCTATCGCGTCTTTATACAAAACCCGCAATAAACACGGAACAAAAACGTAAAACGAAAAACGAAATATCGTAAGCAAATCTCATACTTGGGGTACAGGTAGATTATCTACATTTTCTTAGCAGG
This sequence comes from Chloroclysta siterata, assembly GCA_932294275.1. Taxonomy (NCBI): domain Eukaryota; kingdom Metazoa; phylum Arthropoda; class Insecta; order Lepidoptera; family Geometridae; genus Chloroclysta; species Chloroclysta siterata. Next base: position 11,505,834 of record OW028595.1, read on the forward strand.
TAGAGAATTTAAAGATGTGATGATGCAGCACAGAAAATATAATGATGATGATGATGATGATTACTGCACTTATCCTGCCAACTTTACGCACAATGTTCAAAAATTCAAAAACATCAAGTCACAAATGAGTCACTGTGATTGTTATCGATGTCATGCATGTCAACGTCAAAAACAGCAGTTCCATATTTCTGGAATTCGGGATTTTTGTGGAGGGGCGTAAAATAATGGGCGTGGATTTAGAAAACTGTTATTGTGTAAAATATCGAAATTTCTTCTGAACCTCTACAAGATGTCGATCATTAGTACAAAGAGTGGTGATAAAACACAAGATGAGGTAAATTTCAGTCACAACTAAAAATAATTGTCTGTATCTACAAAATTTGATCTAACCGCTATGTACGTTATTGTCTACAATATCTATTTTCGTGAAATGATGAAGCAATGAATCGCTGATTTTGCTAATTGTCTGTTTTCTATACATGTGCGAGTCGTAGGTAATTAATGATTAGTGTGTAACCCTCTAGTATACTCTTCACAACTAATTGACGCATTGCGCCGCATGTAGTCTCGAACCCTCAGCTAGGAGTGTTGTTTCGCGTCCAGAGCTAGTGATTCTATTGATAACATTAAGTACCTACAATGAGAGGGCTGAAGGTATGTCTTCTGATACTTTCCCTTCCTTTCTTAAATATACTAGGAGCAGGATCCTTCTAAGCTTTGACAAGTTTGTAAAATTGCTAAATTTAATTAAAATAGCACCATGCTCAGCAAACCCCAATATTTTATATAGTTTTAGTGTAAATTCTTAAAAGAAGGCATCATAAGCAATAGAAATTGTTTCTAGAAAACTATTGATCTGTCTTTGTAGTAGATAGGTTGTGCAAAAGTAATAAAAGTTGGTAAGTTATAGAAGTAAACAAATATAATCTTGATATGGCATGAGTAGATAATTTATTTTTTAACAATACCTGCATGTTAAATAAAACTTTTAAATGAAATCCATTTACTTAAGGTACCTAGTTGGAATCTTCATTTCATGGAAAAACTAAAGTAACAATTATATTTAACAGTACATAGTTGCCTGACTACTTATTTAATTTTATGATACCTAATTATTGGCAACTCATGAATGACAAACAACAAACAACTGAGTAAATGAAAAATATTAAAAACAAGGTCTAGTTTGATTTCTTAGTAGGTAATTGGCAATTCTTCTATAGCAACAAAACCTACCTACCACCTAGCTAGTACTTTCATTTTCCAATGTTCATTACAGGTTGTATTGTTGTAGCGTTGTATTCATATTATATTATTGTATTATAGGTATCAGCTATCTGGTTCCCATGTTACAAGCTTTGGCTTAATTTGGGGCTAGATAGTGCTGTGTGGAAAGTCCACCAATATTTATTATTTATTTAAAACTTTAATGTTTCATTGAATATTTTGAGATCTTAGTTTGAATTTGAATAATGTTTAAGCAATAATGGAGGCAACTACTCATTACAGTGGGCTTTAATCATTGAAAAGTAAAACAAGATTAATTACATTATTAATTAATTTTCTATGACCTGACTTGATATTTTACTATTATTCTTTATTTTATTTTTCTAAATTAGGTGTTTGAATTTCATAGTGCATAGGTGTATAATGTAATGATATGTTATTATTGTTAAATAATTAAAAAAAAACTTTAATCCCAATATACTGTAAATATCCTCACAGATCTCTTGGTGCATAAGATGTCTAAGGGGGATAGTCAGATGCAAGTCCAATCCATACATTTAATTTGACAGGTTGGAAATCCACTATCATGTGTAGATATTTTAAAATACTGGCATATAAATTGTCCACAGAAAATTCTCATGCCATACAAATACATCCAACAAGTGCCCGGCAAGCAGATTAGGACAAAACTAGCCTCTGCACTAAACTACTGGCTGAAGATATCTGATGAGAAGCTCACTGCCGTCGGGGAGATAGTGCAGATTCTGCATAATTCCAGTCTATTGTAAGTTTTCAAGTCTATTGGAGCACTGGTGGTCTAGTGGTAGCGGCCCCGCCTTCCGATCCTAAGGTCGTAGGTACGAAATCGGTTGTGCACCAATGAGTTTTTTTGTTCAAAAATTTATGTGCACAATGTCAGTAATCTCAAACGATGAAGGAAAACATCGTGAGGAAACCGGCATGTCATAGAACCTAAAAAGTTCTATAACATTGTGTCAAGTGCTCGAATAGAGCCTCTTGAGCCGCACTTAAAATCCTTTCACCACACTGTTTCGAAAAAAACTATAACATAACATTTATAATTACATATAACATTTTTTAAATATATAAGTACTTCGAAAAAACATTTTTTTTGTCTAATGTCTATGTTTTATGAATGAAGAACTAGCATTGTTATTTGTCTTTTATAACTTTCATTGATCAAACTTTAAAACTGAAATAATGAAAAGTAGTTAAATGGTAATAAACAACTTCGAAATTTTGATGAAGTCATCAACTTCTCATGCTGACTGTACCACTCACCATTGTGCTAAGCGAGTTCTATCACGGGAATTTCGGCACATACCAATTTGCAGTTCCAATAGTTTACCATCAATTTATGAGGATCATTCCCAGAATAACTATTCGTATGTGGAATGGCCAAGGGCAACCTTGTTTGAAACACATCACAATGAATATCAGGAATTTCCATAACAATGATTAGGTAGCTCCATTAATAAACACTGAAATATTTCGCACTAACAATGTAATTGAGAGTTCAGTGGAAATAGACTCGCCACATACCACCATTACTATAAACATCTTTCTACACAGATATACTGAAAACTGAAAACTAAAAAAAAAACACTGGGACAAAGTCGTGAAAGTTTACATAAACAAATAATTATTTTGGACATTTTCACACAGCGCTATTTAGCCCCGAACTAAGTAAAGATAAATAAATCTACACTAATATTATAAAGAGGAAACATTTGTATTTTTGTATGTAACGAATAGGCTCAAAAACTACTGGTCCGATTTCATTCTTTCACCATTAGAATGCTACATTATCCCTGAGTAACATAGGCTATATTATATTTTCAAAAAAATCAGGGATCCTTACTAAAACTCCAATAATGTAACCCAAGGTGGAAAACAAAAACCTTACATCGCGTGCGCTGCGAAAACTATTGATGATAGAACAAAATAATGTACTACGATTTTGCAGAACACGTCATTATCTACAAAAAATGTCGCGACAGCATATGTCTAACTATTATAGTTATCACAATAAGTGTTCTTTTATTATAAAAGAATCAATACATTACTTCTTGAATTTTTCAAATCGGACATTCCATTCAAAAGATTTTAAAAATATAAGCGACGCGCGGGTCACGGGACGCGTTTTCACCCAGCGCGGGCCCGGGCAAGGCACGAGGTAGAAGGGCGTGCAAATGATTCGAACCCACCACGGTCTAAGTTTATCCTAAAACATTGAAAAATTTATGTCCACCCATGCGAAGCTGGGACAGGCCGCTAGTGCTTCATCGTGGCGTGTGCAGCCGTAGCACCACGAGTGCTGGGGGCGGCAATGGGTGTCGTTCCCGGGACGTGCTTTAAGGCGCTATGCGAGAGGGGCACCGAAATGTTCCTTTTGGAGTTGTCGGAGCCCCTTGACATGCATTGAGGCTGGCCACCGGGGTGGTTTTAGTGAGTCGACGAGTCCGTCATCCTCACACTACCCTATCGCATCCCTCGGTGTGGTAGGGTGTCTGTGTGCAGATTTCCTCCCCGTTAACAAAAAAAAAAAAAAAAAGGCCGCTAGTGCTTGATAAATCTAAATGATCGGATAATAAATGTATGGCTGTGATAAGCCATAGAGATTACCATTACTTCGCATGGAGGTCGACAGTTAAATTAACGACAGTTAAATTCGGAGGCAGCCCTCTAACCTCCTTCGAACCCACGACCTTACGATCAAAAGGCGGAGTCACTCCCACTAAACCACCGGTGCTTTGTCTGTGCATCTTCACCTCAATGTTGTATATAAGTTATTTATTTCAGAATCGACGACATTCAAGACAATTCGATACTGCGACGGGGTATCCCAGTGGCTCACTCGATCTACGGCGTAGCGAGTACGATCAATGCGGCCAACTACGCCATGATCGTCGCTCTTGAGAAGACTTTGGAGCTCGGCCATCCTATGGTTAGTTTATCATCAACATAATAAAAATAATAATCTTTATTTTAGATACAAGTTGCATATTTTTCATAAAACGAAAAAAAAACAGTTTTGTTTTTATTTTTAATTTAAGAATTTAAAATTTTTAAATACAAGGTAGTAGAGCTCTTTGTGAAGAGCTCGCTCGGGGAAGTACTACCACCACGCCTTTTTCTGCCGCCAAGCAGCATTGCTTTGTTTCGGTTTGAAGAGTGTGGTTGCCGATGAAATTACAGCCACATGAGGCTTAATATCTGTATGCCTGAAGTTGATGGACGCAGGGCAGTTCATCGTAGGGCACGTTCCTATCGTGCGTGACTTACGAGACAATGCTTGGTGATCGTTACCACTTAACATCCGCTTGGTGGGGCATCTGTTTGTCCTATTATAAAGTAAAAAAAAAAACTCATGTAATAGGTATATCTAATAATGTTAAGTGGCAAGGCAATATCTACTATACACCGACTTCCCGCGATCCTCACAATGTCTTCTGAACTTCGGGTTGGAGCGTCCCACGCTTCTTCCAGTAGGTATGGTTAGTTAATAAATCTTAAATCTCATTTAGGATAGATTTACGGATAGACCGGGCTTTTAAATGTTTTCATAAAATGATACTTCAATTGACCAATAAATTTCGACAAACTGATGGCAAACGAGTTAGAAAAACTAGAAAAAGCCTAGTTAAACTATTCGGTCCCTTTGTATGAGTTTTATCAACAAAAGAAATGCCTCACGACTTTCACCCGCGGTAGATCCCGCGGTCGTTTATATCTGATTGGATAATCAGACATAAACGACCGGATACGAACCCACGACCTGAGAATTAGAAGGCGGGGCCGCCCCCACTGGACCACCGGTGCTCTACATAACAAACAAAAGCTCCACAAGACTATTATAATCTATTCTCAGCCCTTATCTCTTGAACGTTCTGGTGACCTATACCGCGTGCCTATACCACACAATAGAACTAATACGAAGAACTATTCATGTATTCATTCAAATATGAATGCTCTATTCATATCATGCATGCATGTTTTGATCTGCATATTGTACCACAGAATAAAAATAGTTCTACAAGGTGTTCCAATACTTGTGTTTAGAAACTTCAGGGGGCTAAAGTATCCATCAATATGAATAACTTTTTCTAAGGAACCAACACTGTCAACGCGAAAAAAAAACAGCTGTTTCAATACATTTTAGCCAGGTAGGTTTTGAACTTTTGTATGAAACAGCTGTTTTTTTTGCGCGTACAGTGTTGGTTCCTTAGAAAAAGTTACACCCAAGTATTGGAACACCTTGTATGGGCACTTACTATGCTTATCTTGCTAAATATTGTATTATGTCAAATTGAAATAGGCATTACTACCATTTTGTTTTGGAATAAAATTAAAATTGATATTTTATATGTACCTACCTATACACCAATTTTGTTTATTCATCTATAATCATCATCTTCATTATCAGCCTGAAGAAGCCTATAGGCCTCCCCTATACATTTGCAGGAAAAACGATTCTGAGCCCTCTATCCACCGACTTCACGCGATATTCACAATGTGTCAGTCCATTGGATAGGATTTGGGTCTTTGATTTCCAGTTCGTGGTCGCCATTCGAGAACCTTTATTCCCCAGCGTTGTCAATTCTTCAATTAATTTTAAGAGTAGTAGTAACTTTGTGAACTGCTCGTCCGGAGAAGTACTACCACCACGCCTTTTTCTGCCGCCAAGCAGCGTTGCTGTGTTTCGGTTTGAAGAGGGTGGTTGCCGGTGTAATTACAGGCACATGAGGTTTAACATCTGTATGCCTGAAGTTGATGGACGCAGGGCAGTGCATCGTCGGGCACGTTCCTATCTTGCGTGACTTACGAGGCATGCTTTGGTTACCACTTAACATCAGGTGGATCATTTGCTTGTATTAAAAAAAATATACATATATATATTTCATAGATCGAAGCTCGATCTATCAAAACTTAAGAATAGTTTCACGACTTTAAGTACCTTCCTTTCCTTATCGAATTCATAGAATAATGGGACCGACTACTTGCTTACCTCGCTCACGTATTCTACTGTCATCAATAGTCAACATCTACACCTTGGAATAAAAACTACTAACTAAATTCATTTAAAAAACTAGCCTTGAAAAAACACGCTTATCCTTCTAGGCTTTTTTTTATTCTTTCGGTTCCAGTATTTTTTTTGGGAATAAAAAGTAGACTTTGTCCAGGTATCGAACTAGATTTATTTCGAGTTTTATCTTTAAATCCATCCTCAAAGGCTCTATCACGCCATAACCATTGGAAAGATTTAAAATATGTTAATGTTATAAACCATATTACCTATATTATATTGTGTTACGGTTCGTTCACCCAAAAAAATAAAAAAAATGTTAGGTATCACGAGTAAACCCACGGGCGGCAGGTAGTTACAAATATATAGCCAAAAATATCAATTCGATTCCAAGAAAAAGTACTACCAACCAAAATGAATTTAAAATTACGTCCCAAAAGTTATTATGCGAGTGGGATTTCAACTCACGACCTTCCCCTTGATTCTAATCGCGCTCGACGAATAACTTAGGGACATGCTATTACGGTGCTTATGTGACCGTGGTTCCATCTGCAGGTCTGACTTATTACTAGAGATCGGATAATCAGATGCATATTTACCTAAAGTGAATTTTTGGCTAACAAATTACGGAAGCTTTTTAAGATACTTTTATTAAAAATAAAATCCCGGGATTGCATAAATAATCGGATGTAACAGGGTTCCACGTTATATGTGTACTAAGCCGAAAGCGCTGATTGTGGGCCCCGAGGGGTATATTACGTTGTAACAGGGCAATTATCATTCGTTTCACTTAAATTTGAATTTCCTGGGATCCCGGGATTTTTAGACCAAATCAAAATTTTAATTTCCCGGGGTCTCGGATTTTTTCGATAAAAAGTGCTTTCCAACACCTCTATAGCCAACAACTCTACTTTTAGTAAATATGCATCCGAGTATCCGATTTCTGCTTATTACTATCAAGAGTTATTTTACACTAATATGGTTGTTGCAGGCTACACAAGTGTACACAGAGCAACTGCTGGAATTGCACCGCGGGCAGGGCATGGAGATCTACTGGCGAGATAACTTCACCTGCCCTTCCGAGGAAGAGTATAAGGAGATGACCGTCAAAAGTAAGTACATCGGGTGCTACGCCACTACTTCATAACTTTAGAAACATATGAACATTATGAACATAACATTATGAACATAAGTTTCATTATGAACATAAGTTTCATTATTAACATAAGTTTCATTATGAACAGAACTTTCATTATGAATATAAGTTTCATTATGAACAAAACTTTCATTATGAACATAAGTTTCATTATGAACATGAGTTTCTTTTTGAACATAAGTTTCATTACGAACAGAAGTTTCATTATGAACAGAAGTTTTATTATGAACATAAGTTTCATTATAAACAGAAGTTTCATTATGAACATATTAAGTTTCATTATGAACATAAGTTTCATTATGAACATAAGTTTTATTATGCACATAAGTTTAATTTAAAACAGGATGTTCAATGTAGTATAGCTCTTTGTTAGGGCTCGTCCGGGGAAGTACTCCCACCATCCTTTTTTCTGCCGCCAAAAACTTAAACACAGCACACTAACGGCAGAAATAGGGTTGGTAGTACTTCCCCGGACGAGCCCTTTACAAAGACTACTCACGAATTTCAAGCCCAGGTTTAGTAGGTATATCACAAAAGTTCTGAGCACGTTCGATAGGGGCGCTTATCGTGTCTTCATACAAAACCCGGGCTCGCAATACAGACAAAAACGAAAAGCAAAACTCATACTTCCATAAACCTACTTAGTACCTCAGTACTAAGTAGGTTTTATATGTATAATCATTATAATTTATTCATTGTTTGATGTTTTTCAAATAGGTATTAGGGGGTAACAATAGGAGGTATAGAGTCACCAGAGTTCTTAAGGCGAATACAACAGCTAATGTGACTCTCGCTCGCACGTTTCGACACATTGAAAGATATAAAATCACTAAACCCATTTTCGAAAAATCGCAAACAAAAATTTTGTGTGCAATAACATTGCACACAGTTTAGTAAAAATTTCACATTGATCGATACATGTTTTCCTACTTAAAAGTTTTGCTGTACGAGAACTAGTAAAGCAAAACTTTTGCACACAAAATGGTTGGTAGCCCCACAGATATATATATACATAGATAACGCAAATGCTTGTACTTCCCGTGTCCGAACCCTTACGAATCGTCTAGGTTGGCCGCCGCTGCTTACAGTCCGTGCGCGTCCGTTGTTGCAGCCAGACGTCCGCAAAATTGTATAAAATGCCTCGTTGCATGATATTGAAATGCAATAGCTCAACAAATTCTAGCCCCCCAAGGCAAGGATATATTTCATATCACAGGTAAGTAATTTTTAAATCATATTATGCGTAAATTCATTTTAAAACTAATTTTAAAGTATTCCAAGCTGTGATTTCAAGAGTATACCTAAGTAACTATAGATTAACGTTAAGTAAACCATATTTACATTACATTGCCGCGTTTGCATTGAGCGTTTAATCTGACGTTCTGAGTTATGAGACGATGAATATCGGAACAAGCGATACTGTCGCGCATCGCTTCGTCTTCGTGGTACAGGCAAATTATCATTCGTCTGTCAAATCTCGCGACTAGTGTTGTTCGTCCTACAAAGTATATGAATAATCGATATCGGACAGACAAATGATATTAACCATTATAATAAGAGATAATTTAGTAGTTATTGATAAAAACAAGCTCATAAATAAATAAATGTTCTAATTTTATACAAAAGCTTTAAGTGGGAGGGTAATATTTTTAGAGTTCATGTATTTCACCTATTTAATATGTTCATGTTCATCCTTTGAACATACATATACATACATACATACATACATACATACATACATACATACATACATACATACATACATACATACGTATCTATAGGCCTTTTAAGTGCCTATTGGCCTTGGACGCTGTTTAAATCATCTTAGATAGGTGTTATAGGCCTAACTAACTTGTGTGTGTGTAAGAGTGTGAATAACTTAATAAAAATGTGTCAATATTTAGTTATATCCACTGATATCCATTAAGTTACCTACCTAGAACCAATAAATAATGAGAAAATTCATCAAAATCAGTTATAATATTGTGGCTTGACTGGCATTCATCTTGTAGGTAGATAGTAGATACTTACGTTGTTTTTATGTGTTTTCATGAAATCTTTTGTGATTTCCTACCTTTACTTACCTACGGGGTAAAAGGTACCTAAGTACTTAAACATAATTATGCACCTACTTACCTAGCAACTTATATATTTAAAATAGCGTCAAGATAACACGCGCGTTACCATTGCGACCGTGCGCATTGACCTTGACACGTACACAGACAGGGCTATTTCAAATTTCTAAGAAAATATTAATTTTACTTTTTATTATTTAATTTAATTCCGTTAATATCATTTGTCTGTCCATATCATTCGTCTGTCCATATCATTCGTCTGTCAGAAAATCGATGTCATTCATGTAAATCGATTCGTAATAGGTCATCAAAAACTACTGTTTCATAACATGCATGTTTATACTAATCCCTTGTGTTTTAAAGAATTATTAACAAATATATATTTGTAGACTTACTTGAGATTAAGCGAACGAAGGTATCCAAAAGCGTCGACAGAATGAAACGGCTCAAAAGCGCGGTGAGCACGACTCCTCACATTGAAACTACAAGGCGTACTGTAGTGGCGACCGCGGAGTGAGCGAGCGGGACCACAGATATAAAATCTATGAGTAGGTATGAGCGAGACGATCACGGCGGCGCCGGCGGTTCCAGTTGAATCGTTTAAATCGTAGCGGGACGGAAGGGCATCGGCGGCATCGGTGTCTTTTAATCGGTTTAGATTTCCCGTCACTAAATTTCGACTGTGACGTCAGAGTAGGTATTAAAAAGTCGGCACGCTTGGTTTCAATACAAATCGTGATACTTGCGTTATCTATCTCTAATACTATAAGAATCAAAGTCCTGACTGACTGACTGACTGACTGACTGACTGACTGACTGACATATAGACAACGCACAGCCTAAACCGCTGGTCCTAGAGACTTGAAATTTGAGGAGTACATAGGTCTTATAGCGTAGAGGTGTACTAAGAAGGGATTTTTGGAAATTCAACCCCTAACGGTGTTAAAAGGGATGAAAACGTTTGTATGAAAAATTGTATTCCTTGAACCTACAAACTTGAAACTTGGAGTACATATACTTCAAGACAAAAAAATAGGAAATACATTTTTAGTTTTTTAAAACTACCCTTAATAAGTGTGCTAAGGGATGTAAAAGTATGTATGGGAGTTTTTTGACCGCTGGTCCTAGAAACTTGAAATTTGAAGAGTACATAGGTCTTATGGCGTAGAGGTGTACTAAGAAAGGATTTTTGGAAATTCAACCCCTAAGGGTGTAAAAAGGGATGAAAACGTTTGTATGAAAAATAGTATTCCTTGAACCTACAAACTTGAAACTTGCAGTACACATACTTCAATGCAAAAAAATAGGAAAGGCATTTTTAGTTTTTGAAAACTACCCTTAATAAGAGTGCAAAGGGATGTAAAAGTTTGTATGGGAGTTTTTTGACCGCTGGTCCTAGAGACTTGAAATTTTAAGAGTACATATGTCTTAAGGTGTAGAGGTGTACTAAGAAGGGATTTTTTCGAAATTCAACCCCTAAGGGTGTAAAAAGGGATGAAAACGTTTGGATGAAAAATTGTATTCCTTGAACCTACAAACTTGAAACTTGGAGTACATATACTTCAAGACAAAAAAATAGGAAATACTTTTTTAGTTTTTTAAAACTACCCTTAATAAGTGTGCTAAGGGATGTAAAACTTTGTATGGGAGTTTTTTGACCGCTGGTACTAGAGACTTGAAATTTTAAGAGTACATAGGTCTTATGGCGTAGAGGTGTACTAAGAAGAGGTTTTTGGAAATTCAACCCCTAAGGGTGTAAAAGGGTTGAAAACGTTTGCATGAAAAATAGTATTCCTTGAACCTACAAACTTGAAACTTGGAGTACATGTACTCCAAGGCAAAAAATAGGAAAGGCATTTTTAGTTTTTTAGAACTACCCTTAATAAGCGTGCAAAGGGATGTAAAAGTCTGTATGGGAGTTTTTTGACCGCTGGTCCTAGAGACTTGAAATTTGAAGAGTACATAGGTCTTATGGCGTAGAGGTGTACTAAGAAGAGGTTTTTGGAAATTCAACCCCTAAGGGTGTAAAAGGGTTGAAAACGTTTGCATGAAAAATAGTATTCCTTGAACCTACAAACTTGATACTCCAAAGCAAAAACTAGGAAAGGCATTTTTAGTTTTTTAGAACTATCCTTAATAAGTGTGCAAAGGGATGTAAAAGTTTGTATGGGAGGTTATTGACCGCCGGTCCTAGAGACTTGAAATTTGAAGAGTATATAGGTCTTATGGCGTAGAGGTGTATTAAGAAGGGATTTTTGGAAATTCAACCCCTAAGGATGTATAAAGGGTTGAAAACGTTGGTATGAAAAATTGTATTCCTTGAACCTACAAACTTGAAACTTGAAGTAGATGTACTCCAAGACTAAAAAACAGGAGAGGCATTTTTAGTTTTTTAAAACTACCCTTAATAAGTGTGCAAAAGGATGTCAAAGTTTGTATGGGAGTTTTTTAACGCGTGGTGCGATTGATTTAAAACTTGAGGTAAATATACTAAGAAATAAATAATTAAGAATGACGCTTTTAACTTTTGATAATTACCCCTGCAAAGGGTGCAAATGGCTGGTAAAAGTTAGTATGGGAGATTTTTAACGCATAGTGCTATTGATTTCAAGCTTGAAGTTAATATACTCCACAATAAATAATTTAAAATCACATTTTCAATATTTTAAAACCACCCCTGCAAAGGGTGCAAAAGACTGACAAAGTTTCAAGGTTTGTATGGGAGATTTTTAAAGCGTAGTGTACCTCTAATTAACTTCAAACTAAAAGAAAATGTGTTCTGTGGATAAATAACAAAAAGACTGATTTTCGAAAACAACCCCTAAAACGTTACCCTCCTTCGTTGCGCTCAAGTAAAAAGGATACAACAAGGCGTCAATGTTTGTAAGGGATATTCTAAAACGGGAATCTTGAGTTGGTATGAATAGATCTTAGGGTATCTACCGTGTCTGGGGATCAAAGTGGTGAAGCTGTTTCGTTTCGTTTTTTTTTTGGGGTAGAAACTAGGAACCAATAAGTACATATTTTCCGTGTAAGGTTGTGTTTGTTGTATTTGTCATGTTTGTGCTAAACTCAGTACCTATACCTACCTACCTACCTAATATAGGTAATGTACGCCTATAGGTATCTCTTATACCTGCGTAGGTATCCTACCCTAATAATATGCAAATCAATGCGAAAGTTAAGATGTTTGGATGTTTGTGGCTCAATTACGGCTCACCACTCCAACGCGTGCGAAGCCGCGGGAAGCCACTAGTGTATATATATATCTGTGGGTAGCCCGGTAACGCTGTCGGCAATCATCATACGATTATACCAGCATTTTAGTCCATTCGAAAAAAAAATGGTTGTTTGCAATTTTTCGAAAATGAGTTTAGTGCTTTTGTATCTTTAAACAAGTAAAAACGTGCGAGCGAGAGTCACATTAGCTCTTGTAACATGCCCGCTAGATGCCGCTGTGCTGAAAAACTGTATATTTTTCTTATTACAGAGACGGGAGGTCTGTTTATGCTGGCGATCCGTCTGATGCAGCTGTTCAGCGACAATAAGTCGGACTTCAGCAAGCTATCCGCTATCCTTGGCCTGTACTTCCAGATACGAGACGACTATTGCAATCTGAACTTACAAGAGGTATGGTTAATGCCGATGCGATTATAGCCTCTAATTGTAGAAGTATAAAGCTGAATATTCAACGCTTTGTTTTTTTTTATTACTTATATTGTTTTCGTCTGACTTATTATCTACTAGCTGCTACCCGCAATCCGTTCTAGTAGTTCTAAGAATCTAAATATCCCCTCAGATCTCATAGTACCAAGTACTATCAACTCCTTGAGTACACTTTCGCTCTTGTCAGTTCGTTTCTCTATATTTTTTTTGTTTCTCCTGGTTAATTTTAAGAAAAAGCCTAGCCTATGCTAATTCAATGATAGTAAGCTTACAGCATGTAGACCAAAATGCTTTCTATCTTATGATCTATATTTAATACAAGTATCATCCAAATCAGTCCAGTGGCGTGATGAAGCCACTAACATCCGAAGATGCATGTGTTTATAATATATTTTTAATTCCAGTACACAGAGAACAAGAGTTTCTGCGAAGATCTGACGGAAGGCAAGTTCAGCTTTCCGGTGATCCACGCGATACGAAACCAAGATGGCGACAACCAAGTACTACGTATCCTTTTAAATTAATGTCAAAGTCATAAGGTATTTATTCAATAAAATCGCCAGGGTCACTTTGAAACCACTCATCGAGAGCACTGGTAGTCTAGATGTAGCGGCTTCGCCTTCCGATCCTAAGGTTGTCTCCTTATCTGTATTTTTACATGATCAAGGAGAGATACACCCAACATAACCTTCAATAGTCAATAGTCAATAGTCATTTATTGGTAATTTGATGAAAGCCATAAATCAGATAACTGGAGAAGTCATATCTACTGGCTCGCCGACATACTGGCCAACTGATCCGAACAAAATTCCAGACTTGATAGACTTTTTTATCTATAAAAACCTATCTAACCTATCTATAATAGAATCTTACTTATCCAATAGAGTTTTTAGAATAAGGCAAGAAGATGCTTACTCCGAACTTAAAAAAATTAAAGCTGGGGTGCCACAAGGAAGCGTACTAGGCCCGGTCCTGTATCTTCTTTACACAAGTGACATCCCCGAGCTACCAAATAACACCATTGCAACCTTCGCTGATGACACTGCTATAATGGCTGTCGGAAGCACTCATGCAGAAGCCGCTGAAAAGGTACAAGCAGCTGTAAATGAAATCCATGATTGGACGATAAAATGGCGAATAAAGCTTAATGAATCCAAGTCGGTTCATATCAACTTTAGTAACAAGAAAGAACAGTACTGTGCGGTATTCATTAACAATAAAATCATACCATACGAGAACACAGCAAAATACCTAGGTATGACGCTTGACGCGAAGCTGCGCTGGAAAGCACATGTCAAGAAGAAAAAAGAAGAGTTAGAACTACGCTACAAAAGGATGTACTGGCTGCTTGGAAGGCAATCCGCTCTGTCAGTGCATAACAAGCTTTTGTTGTACAAACAAGTCCTGATGCCAGTATGGACGTATGGTATACAGCTATGGGGCTGTACCTTTAAAAGCAACATCCAAATAATACAGCGATTTCAAAATAAAGTACTAAGAGGTATTGTCAATGCACCTTGGTACGTGAGAAACGATGACCTACACCGGGACCTCCAGATTGAGTTCGTTGATAAATTAATTAAGAAATACGCAGAAGCTCACCAAAAAAGACTTCTTCACCACGTGAACGTCGAGGCCATGCAGCTCCTCGACAACACAGACAAAGTGAGAAGACTCAAAAGAACCAAACCTTTTGAGTTAGTGCAGTGATAAACCTAATATTGTGTAGTGATAGTGCTACTTCTTATGAACACAAGAACAAAGTGTCGCCTTAAGTAGAGACTGTAAGAAAAGTGCCAATGGACACATTCTTATTAATATTATTTGTATAAAATTAAGTCAAAACAAAATTACTCATTAGCCTACCTGGCTAGATCGTAATGATATTAGGGTACCGCATGTCATGCGCTAAACTAATTTAGTAAAAAAAAAAAAAAAAATTATTGGTAATAAATTTTACAGGTCATTGCACGCTTCCATATTCAAAGAATATAACATGGCTTAATTATAAAATAATAAAATAAAATAAAAATGGTATGCTTAAATTAATTTGTAGTATACCTATCTAACGTTCACATGTATATAATATTTAATTAAATTGAAAAAAATAAAAACACTCATTCCCCTTTCACTTCGACTCCTGCTTTTAATTATTATTGTGATTGACATGATTTAAATTCCTCTATAAATTTATGTTTTGTATGCTAAGAAGCAGGATCTGGAGATTCTAAACCACACCCACCTACCATCTTATTATTTTATTGTAACCTGGATTCACAAACAATAAATGATTTATGATTTATGATTCCAATTTCATTATTTTAGGTACCTATCCTATAAGTTACCTACATTACGTACTAATAAATTCGTCGTAGCTGTAGAAAGCCTGCTCAACCAACCAACGCTTGATCCTAGCTTTGAAAGTCTTTGTGGGGCTGGCAGATCTTACTGATTCAGGCAATTTATTATAGACCGTAGGACCCACAACATGACTCAGTTTTGAGGACTTCGTCAAGGTGTGGGGTATGGTTGCGAGATGGTGCCTGTTTCGCGTATTGTGAGCGTGCATATCGCCTTCTCCATAGCCCTTTGCGTAGTTTGCAGTTTGTTCATCATCTGCTTGGTGTGTGCCCAGGTCTCGGCTTCGTACACCGGTCATTATTTATAAACATCATCTCTCTTGTCGTGTCACTAGTTTCTTTCGAAACAGTGGTGAAAACATTTTAAGTGCGCCTCAAGTGGCTCCTTTCGAGCTCTTAACACATGTTATTGAACTTTTTAGGTTCTACGACATGCCGGTTTCCTCACGATGTTTTCCTTCGCCGTTTGAGAGTACTGGCATTGTGCAGATACATTTTTGAAAAGAAAAACTCATTGGTGCACGTCCGGTTTCGAACCCACGATCTTAGGATCGGAAGGCGCGGCCGCTACCACTAGACCACCAGCGCTCTTTAATTTATTTATAAATACATTAAAATTTGTCGATAAATATCCTGAGCTGGGCACAGACATCTTACGCCAGCGCACCCGCGACGTAGAGGTGAAGCGGTACTGCATCTCTCTGTTGGAGCGACTCGGCAGCTTCCGATACACGTGCGACATACTCATCTCTCTGGACGACGAGGCGAGGCGAGAGGTAAATGTATTTCTAAGCTAGACGAAGGCTAGACGAGACGAAGAGATAAGTAAATATACATATTTCTAAGCTAGATGAGTTTCCGATACACGTGCGACACACTCATCTCTCTAGGCGTATGTCTAAAGCTTTGGTCTCGCGATCGTAACGCACAACGCTGCGGTATGCGGCTCAAACGCAGCGTCACGACGCAACGTTTACAGTTTCTGCGGTGAAGTGGTCAATTGATTTTGCCGCAGCTACCAAAGTAGACGTGTCAAAATTAACAATATTTTTGAAATTTGTGCTTTGCTTGAGGAGTAGGACTTTTATGTTTTTAATCTACTCTAATATTATAAAGAGGAAAGATTTGTATTTTTGTATGTAATGAATAGGCTCAAAAACTACTGGTCCAATTTCAAAAATTCTTTAACCATTAGAATGCTACATTATCCCTGAGTTACATAGGCTATATTATATTTTCAAAAAAATCAGGGATCCTTACTAAAACTCCAATAATGTAACCCAAGGTGGAAAACAAAAACCTTACATCGCGTGCGCTGCGAAAACTATTGATGATAGAACAAAATAATGTACTACGATTTTGTAGAACACGTCATCATCTACAAAAAATGTCGCGACAGCATATGTCTAACTATTAAAGTTATGTCACAATAAGTGTTCTTTTATTATAAAAAATAATTGAAATGCCGCCGCTAGAAAAGGGTCTTTATTTGTACCTTGGTATTAATCCTTATCCAAATAAATCTTTTCATAATTAAGACGGTTTCAATACCTATAGATTATTTCTTAAATTTTTCAAATCGGACATTCCATTCAAAAGATATGACGAAATTAAAAATGTTAACGGGTCGACGGGTCACGCACGGGGTGCGATTTCACTCACTCAAGGAGAAGGGCGTGCAAATGTATGAAATAAGTAGACGCGAGGCTCGAACCCACGGTCTAAGTTTATCCTAAAATGTCCAAAAAATTGATGACCACCCATGCGAAGCTGGGACAGGCCGCTAGTTTTATATAAAGAAGGATAATTGCGGACTTATTCTATAAAATTATCTTCAAATGAATTCATTGTCAACCCGTGACGCACACCGCAGCGAATGAACGAGCACGACGCCGCGCAGTGCGGAGTACCCGCTCCCCACTTCACCGCGCTTGCTCTTCGCCGCAGACGCATACTGCGACGGAACAAGAGACCATTCTAGACGTTTTCCATACGATTATGTGTCCGGCACCGCATGTCGCATACCGCAGCGTTGTGCGTTACGATCGCGAGACCAAAGCTAGACGTAGGCTCTATAGACGAATCAAAGACGGAGGTAAATATATTTATAAGCTAGACGAAGGCTTTCTAGACGAGTCGAAGTGAGAGGTAAATATAGGTACATATTTCTAAGCTAGACGAGTTTCCGATACACGTGCGACATACAAATCTCTGAACGACGAGGCGAGACGAGAGGTTAACATATTTCTAAGCTAGACGAGGTGAGAGAGTATTTGTAAAATAGACGAAGCCTCTAGACGAGGCGAGGAGAGAGGTAAGTATAATTCTAAGCTAGACAAATTCAAAAAGTATTTATTCAGTAAAATCACAAGGCTCACTTTGAAACGTCTTAAAACTAGGTGACTCCTAGAAGAACAGGCATCAAACTTACAGCTTGGTTAGTGCAGAAAGAGATCTATTATTATGTTTCTTTTATTTCTTTTTATTTATTTACTAGCGGCCTGTCCCAGCTTCGCATGGGTGGACATAAATTTTTTCAACGATTTAGGATAAACTTATACCGTGGTGGATTCGAATCATTCGCACGCCCTTCTAACTCGCGTCTTGCCCGGGCCCGCGCTTAGAGAGAACGCGACCCGCGACCCGCGCGTCGTTTATATTTTTAAAATCTTTTGAATGGAATGTCCGATTTGAATAATTCAAGAAGTAATGTATAGGTATTGAACCAGTCTTGAATATGAAAAGATTTATTTGGATAGGGATTAATACCAAGGTACAAATAAAAACCCTTTTCTAGCGGCGGCATTTCAATTAAATTTTTATAATAAAAGAACACTAATTGTGACATAACTATAATAGTTAGACATATGCTGTCGCGACATTTTTTGTAGATAATGACGTGTTCTGCAAAGTTGTAGTACATTATTTTGTTCTATCATCAATAGTTTTCGCAGCGCACGCGATGTAAGGTTTTCTTTTTCTACCTTGGGTTACATTATTAGAGTTTTAGTAAGGATCCCTGATTTTTTTGAAAATATAATATAGCCTATGTTACTCAGGGATAATGTAGCATTCTAATGGTGAAAGAATTTTTGAAATCGGACCAGTAGTTTTTGAGCCTATTCGTTACATACAAAACAACAAAACAACAAAACAACAAAAATACAAATCTTTTCTCTTTATAATATTAGTGTAGATTAGTGTAGATTATATTTACCCTAAACTGCACAATATATTCTTAAATTTTACTGCTCTTTCCAGGTGGAGCGACTGGGGGGTAACCCACACTTGGAGGCACTACTAGACGAGCTGCTGAATTGGAGGCGGGAATCCAAGATCAATGATTTCAGTGCTGACACTGTGTAGAGATGCGAGGAATGAAAGAACGCGTCACAGCGCATTTTACAATTTATTTTATTCCATAAAAGAACTGGGTAACGGCCACTTAGGTTTGATTTCACCATGCTCTGTTAGTTACTAATCAAGGATTAACAGACCGTTAAATCTAAACTTAGCTGTCAAACCCGTACATTATGACATATTTAGGGCCGGTTTCACCATGCTCTGTTAGATTAACAAAGGATTAAACGGCCGTTATAAATGTCAAAATGTACGCGTTTGACATCTAAGGTTAGATTTAACGGCCTGTTAATCCTTGAATAGTAACTAACAGACCATGGTGTAATAAGGCCTTAACAGCCCTTTAATCCTTTGTTAATCTAACAGAGCATGGTGAAACCGGCCTAACTAAACTTACTACCTAAACTTACTATTTACTAAAATTAACAATACATAGGTTCCACCAGTTGGCTTACAGAGCCAAAATTTTCTGTGAAATTAACTATGGAATTAATTAACTAATGGCTATCACATATGCCAGGCATGTAAAATTCGGACGTACCTCTGACTACCCCCTTTATCCTTAAGAATCTTGAGTTGGTACTTAATCAGAGATGATATCTACCGTGCCTAAGAATCTAAGCCATGAAGATATTTCTTTTTTTTCTGTAACAGCGAAGCTGACAAGCAAAGTCATTGTCTAGAGTTTGTCTAAATGAATATTATTTAGATATTAGCACATCGACATATCTTTTGATGGCCCACCTGATGTTAAGTGGTGGATTATCCGTTCTGAAGATTTATTTAAATCATATTTTTTTTTAATATCCGATTTGCCTAATTCGTGGGTCGTGGATATGATTATTTGTTGAACTATATAAATTCACACGATCCTAAGTGTACAGACGGCTACGCATCAGACTACCCTGTTGGATTTTGAACTATTTGAAGTTGGGTGCGTATGTTGTTATTTTGGTTGCCCGCTATCGCTTAATACCTTGCCGACTATTGTAAAAATGATTGTGTGGGTAGCCTGATGTGTACTTACGTCTCATAAAAATATGGTTAATTAGCTTAAATTGTAAAATGAGATGCGACGCGTCTATGTTTTAGATTTGAATCATACGTCGATCCGTATTCCATTACTTAACAAAGAAGAAATCCGGAGACCAAACCCCTTATGTCATAGTGCCTACCTAGATAACTTTAACGGTATTTATTAAGCAAGACTATACCTATGAACCTACTTAGTAAATTGAAAACCTCGGCCTGCCTCCATGTTGCCATACCCTATGCAGGGTCCATGTGATACTTACTAACACCCAACAACTATGTTTGTACCTAAACTAAACCATGTGTAAGCTATAAATATATTGAGTATTGAGTATACAAGGTGTTCCATAAGTTGTGTATATAAACTTCAGGGGGCTAAAGTACCCATCAATATGAACAACTTTTTCTAAGGAACCAACACTGTGAACGCGAAAAAAAAAACAGCAGTTTCATACATTTTAGCCTGGTAGGTATTGAACTTTTGTATGAAACAGCTGTTTTTTTTTCGCGTTCACAGTGTTGGTTCCTTAGAAAAAGTTGTTCATATTGATGGGTACTTTAGCCCCCTGAAGTTTATATACACAACTTATGGAACACCTTGTATAGGTAAATCACTAAAACAATTTTTTCTTTCGAGATAATAATAAGAAGTAAAGTAATTTATTATTTCGAGATAATAAATCATTAACGCGAACAAAAATCGCGATATTCATTTTGAAATAACAATATTCCAAAGGGTATAACAAAATAGAATTATCTTACGATGGACAAAATATGATAAATTCAGCCATAATCCTCGATTAGTATTTAGTTTGGTTCTGGAATACGGACTTACGACGTGCTAACTGGTCATTAGTTTTACTGTTAAGAAAATACCTCTCAAGTATTTCAAAGTATCGCCATAATATTTAGAATAGAACTTATTTTGATTACTTACTAAATGAATCTATAGTTGAATTTTCGGTGATCAATCAATCATTGCAGCTTGGCAAATAGAGTATAAAATTATAGGGGCGTCACTTTCCATACATTTGCGACGTTCACTCACGTGCGATTTCGCTCGCACCTATGCGAAACACCCGCATGTCAAATGATAGTCGCGTTAAACTCTCGCTGCAAACTCGTTCATAAATAATCTTATCAGTGGTGTTGAGAGTACTCGGCGCGGGCGCATGCACGTTGTCGATAAAAAGAATGACTCAGCGAGAGCGCCGGTGGTTGCGCGGTCGGAGAGGTCATGTATCGATAGTTCTTAAGGATGCACAATAATGTACATCTCTGCGCTTAAACAAAAGGAATCGTGCCGTTCTCCTAAGTGCGAGAAAGAGAGAGCAATATTGCTGTCTCGTTCCGATAATTTATGACCGAGTTTGCAGCGAGAGTTTAACGCCACTATAGTTCCGTTTCAAGACTTTTTTGGCAACCTATAGGTACCTACTTATTTTTTTATCCATCTTAAATGGTATCAATCACAGATAGTTGGGACTGGATATCGCAAGTGCAATGCACTCAATTGAAATCGTAAATTCTCTCGATGACTTTTATCGCAGGTACAAGAATATTGCGCGGTTTTCATACAATATGACGCTCTTGCGATGTCACTATAAGTTTTATCAAAAGTATATAATCGTGTGAGCTTCGAAAAAGTCTATAACGCTTATTTGAATTAAAATTTTATGTACTTATTTTGTTTTATGTACTTTGTTAAGTTATTTTTAAGTTAACGTGAGAAATTTATAATTCTTTAAAATGTAATATAGTTTCTCTTATTTTTATACTTTGTCAATATTGTTCAGTTTTATATAAAAGTGAATAATCTTATTTTTTGATTTAGCACCATCGCTCACTTTTAAAATAAGTATTTTGTAGTTTTAAATATGAGAACGACCAAAATTACTCAGTCATAGTCATAGAATGTGGTCAAATTCACTTGGCTTAAAGTCGCTTAGAAATGCTTGCTAAAGTGCATTTTCTATTGTACATGTTCACACGGATACAGATCAAGGTACACAAAGCCAAAGAAAACTGAAGCTTAATAGCCTGATGTGTATCTGTGTGTACAGTACAACACAGTATGCGTGTTCAAGCAAATAACTAATAAGTATAACTTGCGCCAATAAAGAAACGAATCCAAAATGGCGTCGATAATCATAATGTCTCACTCTAACACGATTGTGGAAATTAACCAACTCTTCTTCTCCTCTCTCTCTTGTCGTGTCACTAGTTTCTTTCGAAACAGTGTGGTGAAAGGATTTTAAGTGCGCCTCAGGAGGCTCCTTTCGAGCACTTTGACACTTGTTATAGAACTTTTTAGGTTCTACGACATGCCGGTTTCCTCACGATGTTTTCCTTTACCGTTTTGAGAGTCATTGGTGTACGACCGGTTTCGAACACACGACCTTAGGATCGGAAGGCGGGGCAGCTACCACTAGGCCACCAGTGCTCTCAATTAACCAACTGGAAGACGAGGAGTGGGACCTCCCGTCCTCGAAGGACCGACGGCATCGTTGGGCTCAGAATCGCGCTTCCTTGTTATGTATAGGAGAGGCCTATTTTCAGCCGTTGACTTCTCAGGCTGATGATGATGGTGATGGATACGATTGTTAACAAAAAAAACTGTATCTTATCTTTTCTTATTGGCGCATGTCATACTTATGGTATAAGCAACTACTACCAAAAATATAAAATATCTGAAATCATTATTATATTGTAATTATAATAAATCGTGTACAAACAATATTTGTATAACCTGCGCTTATTAAACAACGAATCTAAAATGGCGACCGTATCGGTCGTTACCTCTCATTCGCACTATTGTTAACAATAGCTACATCTCTCTCGCACTCATAAGATGTATGCATTTGCGCCGCCATTTAAGATTCGTTTCTTTATTGGTGCATGTTGTATTCAGAATTTTGCTTAGTGTTTTGTAGTATAGCTATTTCTAGATTTGTAGAAATTAGTAAATCCTTGAACTTATTGGTACAAAAAGGTTAAAATGAGCGTGGCTTAAATAAATATTAAGATGATCTCGTCTATGCTTGTTTTACAATTATTAATCAAATAAAGTAACGTGTGCCGCTTGGATAATCTTTATTTTGCAATATTTTTGTAATACAAGTTATAATGCCTATTTATTTTAAATAATAACACTACTTTCTTGCAATCTTTTAAGATCTTGGCTTTAAAAGTACTTAATACTTTATATTTTTATGTAAATTGTAAGTCCAAGTTTATATAAATTATATAGAATTTAATGTACCTATGCGTAGAAATTGTTATTTTATAAATATTAATACATTAGTTCCAAGCCAAACCTGTTAAATATACCTAACTTGTTCCATTGGCATCTATTTGCTTTTCAAAACCATTGGTTATTTTATTAAATGATTTGTATAAAGCTGTTTAAATTAAAAAAAAAAAATATCCGAGATTCAAATCATATAATAAGCATGTCATAATTTAAATCGTTTATCAAGTTGAAGTTTTGTTAATAGTGTAATAATTAAATCAGCTATTAAACTTTGACCAAACAGACAACGATGTGTTCGCGAAATATCAATTGCAAAACTTGATTTTTTTATAATTTCAGTCAGGTTCGTACAGGTCGATGTAGATGTAGCTTTATTTTATTAAAATCTGCTTTGTATGTAGGTGTTTTTAGAACTTGCACATTCCAACATTGGAGTTTCTTGGCCTAAATGTACTTATCACGTTTGATAATACTATCCAAAAAAAATGACAATAATAAAATTCATTACATTCTTTTATTATTCTCAAAAGATATTTTTTTACTTTTTTGTACAGCTGGAATATAATTTCTCACATCAAACTTTTGTTTTTATTTCATGTTTGCAGTAGTTGTAGTAATAACATATCTACTGTATGTCTTCCAATATTTGACAATAAATAGAAATTTAGATTAAAAATGTGTTGTCTCTCCTCAATAAATTAAATAAACCCTTTTATGAAAATGTACGATTATGAGCCCTAGCACTTATAGGTTAAGGCGAAGACAAGAGCTAATGTGACTCTCGCTCGCACGTTTCGACATGTTGAAAATATAAAATCACTAAACTCATTTTCGAAAAATCGCAATCAACCAATTTGTGTGCAATCAGACTGCACACAGTTTAGTAAAAATTTCAGTTGAACGATACATGTTTTCCTACTCAAAAGTGGGTTGGTTGCGATTTTCCGAAAATGAGTTTTGTTATTTTATATCTTTCAACATGTCGAAACGTGCGAGCGAGAAGTTGTTTGATAGTTGTCAGCCCCTTAAGGTTTAACGTAGCTGGTAACATTTTATCCTGGAGAACCGCAACTGCAGTTCAGTAGCCACTAATTAACAAAAAAAAATTGGTGGACTTTCCACACAACACTATCTAGCCCCAAACTAAGCAAAGCTTGTAATATGGGAACCAGATACTTGATATTTATTTGTAGATACCTTTTTTTAAATACATAGGTACTTCTAGTATATATTAACACCCATACAGAGAACAAACATCTACGTTCATCACACAATTTTTTTTCTCGTTGGGATTCGAACCCACGGCTTACAGCGCAGAAGGCAGAGCTACTACCAACTGAGCTGTGAGGGCTGGCGAATTCTAATACAAGATTTGCACTGTTGGTTGTCCCGCAGTGGTGCGTAGGTATTGTGCATTTTCCACCTGCCTCACCTCACCCCAGCCAGCATAACACCTTAATGTAGGTATCTAGCGGAGAAGGACTTTGGATTGATGGCAGCAATGTTTTAGCCACCAAGATGGTGATGTGGATGCAGAAGAGCAAGACCCGATCAGCTCTTGCCCTAGTTTCGTTTGTTGCAGAGCAATTTAGTAACCTCGTTGCGGAGATTTATCTTAGAATTAGAGCCACTACAGCATGAAAAAATGCATAATTAAACAACAGCTACAAGCTGAACTATTGACGAATTCTTTAGTAAAGGCACGTTATGGGGATCCACAGTGCTCTAGGCTGGTTGGCATACCATTATTTAGTGATAGATCAATGACGCTGATTGGTGGCTTTGTGACGATCTGCATCTTGAGTTTTTGGCCAAAACCTCAGACAAAATAAAAAAGTAAAGACGGAACTCTGTGAACAGCAAAGTGAGGCCGGTCAAACACACACACGCGTACAACGTAACTACGCCTTACCTTGTCAGTCTAGCTATCGCGGCTCGTGGGGAGCAATGTTTTGAGAAATTATAAATTTACCAGTAAAAATGCCTAATTGTGTTGTGAAAGGGTGTAAGAATCAATCTTCAAAATATAAAAAAGCGGGATGGAATCACATTTCACATTTAAGTAATATGGAAACCAATAATTTTCTATAAATCAAAATAAAAGTTTGAGGTTATTGCTTGGAACACAAGTGTTGCCAGTATGAAGTGTTTTTGTTTATCCTATTATTTGGTAATAATGTGATACGCAACGTAACGTTACTCGTTTCTTATGATGGTCGTCAGTATATTTTAAGCCCGTCGAGTGCTTAGAGAGCACACGGGCGTTCGCTAAGTTCGTGGGCCCCACGTGTCCGGCGAACACACGGATGTACACAAGATTTCGAGCCCATTTGTTGCTCACTTCTACGAGGTCAAATTACCTTAACGCCCATTGGCTGCACTCATTGTGAAGCTAGGTTCAATACAGAACGAAATACAGACAATACCGAGACCGGAAATTCATACTCACCGAACGAAATTGTCAAACATCGCCTTGATGGCTGGTCTGTCGGTCATCATGACCCACGGCGCAACGCGATATCTTCCCCGTTTGTTAACAGATTTTTACGATTATTATTTCTTAAAATAGGTTACTTATCCGTAATATTGTGAAAACCGTTAGATTATAATCTGTCTCGCGAGATTGTAATCTGTCAAAAAATTGTAAACTCGTAGATTTCGTTTGTCCGTTAGGTGAGGCAAACACAACCGATCCCATAATCAGTTATGTTGTGTTTGATTATATCATGATAGACGTTTTATTTTGTAATGTTATTTTTGTAATTTTGTGGTAATTTGAATTGCCATGGCAACACCGGCCTCCGCACACATGCTTAGAAAACTGGCCTCACTTTTCTGTTCGTAGAGCTCCGTCTTTACTTTTTTATTTTGTCTGAGGCCAAAACATCTGGTCTACCGTTCGACAATCAGGGCCACAGTCCTGGAACGGTAGCCCAGATGTTGTGGCCAAAAACTCAAGATCCAGGTCGTCACAAACTCTGAAACCCAGTACAAATCAACGTCACTAATCTGCCACAAAATTTTGTCTTTGCAGCGGTTTTTTTTATAGAAAGAGTGATTCATGAGGAAGGTTTATATGCATAATACAAGCATAATCTCTTAGGGATAACCCACAATAACCGTGCGAAGCCGGGGCGGGTCGCTAGTATTGAAATAAAAACCAGATTTAATGTTTATGTACTTTATTAAATTTTTACAGTTGTCACAAACTACAGCACTGCGACTTAAAATGTTTTCGTTGAACAAAATGCTTCCGAACCATTATTTCAACCAACATAAATAAATCTATCGATAAAATTATTTTTTTATATATAAAATTTCATAATTGTCACAATAAAATATTACAATTTAAAAATCTAAAATCATATACAAATAATCTCTTATTGAAACTAAAATACGAAAGTCGAAGCGGTTTTAATGGAAAAAACATGATGTTTTATCACAATGTTACGGACACTTAAGAATAGTTCCTCCAGTAGATTCTATCAAATATACATAAAGTTACATTTTAACATAAGCATTTTTGTTTCAAAAAAGCAAAAGGTTCTTTTGAACGCATACCACGAAGTAAGCTTTCAATGCGTTTACATGACACTGCTAGAATACATACATTCTAAATATTATTTCTAGGTGTTCATTTTGTTATTTCGTTACACCATCTTAATTTGCCAGCGCTAAAATTATAACTGTCCTTTGTTTCAGTTCATAAAATAAGGGCCTCAACTATATTTCGTTCAGGACGTATAAAAGTGATCCTTGTGATTGTACTGAATAAAGACAGTTTTGATTTAATTTTAGTTACGTCAAATTCGCTTAGTTTTGGAGTATGAAACAACAGAACAAACAACATTGCGCCATCTCGAAAATAAACTAAATTCGACTGCTTAGGGCTGCATATTTACCAAAGACTATGGGCCGGTTTCACCATGCTCTGGTAGTTACTAATCAAGGATTAAAAGACCGTTAAATCTAACCTTAGCTGTCAAACGCGAAAATTTTGACATATTTAACGGCCCTTTAATCCTTTGTTAATCTAACAGAGCATGGTGAAATCGGCCCTAAGGAAAAGATTGCAATTATTTAATCGTCGAATTTAGTTTAGCTTGAAGGGCAGCATAAAATTTCAAAAGACCTATAAAAATGGACGATAACCTTTAAAATACCGGGACTCAGAAAGTAGATTTTCTATTATCCTGACTCCTGGGGAGTTGGTGGGGTTTCGTAGGTTAAAGTCTATTGTAGAAGATACATTGAATACAAACCTTGTGCTTTATTGAAAAATTTAAAGTTAAAAAATACTCTCCATTGACGCGGAACATGACTTCCCTTAGTTTAAATTCTCATTAACTTTACCAAAATTGCATATAGGTTTTTAAGCAGGTAGGTACTTACAGGTATATTTATTAAAGAAAAAATACAAAAAACACATAAGTTTCAGGCCCGCGGACCTTGTCATAAACTATCCTTTATCTTCAGTCAAAGTTTTATTAGTAAAACAATTATTATTTACGTCAAAATAATTAGTAATTTTGGTCAAACGAAGATAGAAAGAGAAGCATGTTTCGCATTAATGGAATGTTGACATCTATAAAATATATTACAATTTATTAACTTATTAGAATTAATACATTTTATTAGCACACTAGAGTAAGAATTAATAATAAAACGCACAGCACACACCATTTATAAGCAAAAGTTGTCATTCTACCATTTTATTGTATATTCTTTCTTAAGCGACGGTCCTGCCATCTATCTAGTGGTTAGAAAGTTTACGTATAGTGCTTCTAACCTCCTTGTAAATTTGAAGGTCAGTGTATAATGCTGTTAGAGATAGAATCACAACTTTTGGTTTCACATACTCTCAATCAATCGCTCAATTTTCTGTCTAAAAGGAGTCTTTGCTGTTGTGTGATTTGTAGTAACATGGCAAGATAATTTACTAATAATAAAAGGCACGTAGCAATACATTTAAAAATGTTGTTTACTTGAACACAATCACATTAGGCAGTGATTAAATTTAAAACCAAGTGAGAGCGACATAGCCAAACTGACGATGTATAACGATCGTATCTAGCCATTATTTTTATGTTCAAACTTTAACAGACATTTTTCTTAGAAAACTTTCAGTTCCAATACGCGAAAATCATGACATCAATTTTCAAAGCAACCCAAACGCGATTGTACGATGGATGCTACGAATTTCTGACGTCAATTCCAGTCACCAAACTAGTGTTTTTTATACTGTTTTGGTTGGTTTTATTACACTAGCTAATATTGATGGTCCTAACTAATAGAAACTTATAAAGCGTCGACTGACCATGTACACGGATCATACTTCTAAAACTCATGTTATCGTTCACAAAGCTCAACTACAAACACGCAACAACAAAGACAGGACAGAGGGTGCCAGCGAGGCGCGAGCGTTGCAGGCGCGTGGGGGGCGCGGGCCGGTAGCGTGGCGGGCGCGGGCCGGGTGCGTAGTGGGCGCGGGCTGGGTGCGTAGCGGGTGCGGGCCGGGTAAGTGACGGGCGCGGCCCCTCACGGGATCCAGCCCACCACGTAGCTGCGGCTGCGGGTGAATTGCGACACGCGACGAATGCGACAACCTGGAAAGTTTGCTGTTACAGTACCCATACGAGAAAATATCTGTTATGACACGCTGAGCTCTGGCAATACAAGGGAATCGGATTGTAGAACATTTGTATCACACATCTAACTTCTCGGTTTATTTATCTAAAAGTGTCGGGTCATAATCAGGTTTAGACGACATTTTACGACACTTTTCTTAACAAAGTCCTAAACGGATATTTTGCAAACAGGTATTTTAAGAACAACAAACATTGTCATCGCCATGATAATGATTTCTCATACAACACAATCAAATTTAGATACTAATGGATCCTCAATCTGATTCCACGATAGTGCTACCAGCTAGATGATTTATACTTACGAATCTCCACTAAGCTTCTAGTTGGATTTGTCAAGAATCGGTTGTAAAATAATAGAATTCCTACTTCTCTAAAATATCTTATTGTATGTTTGAAAACTAGGATATAAATTAATATCCAGACATAGCTCTCTTCATAATAGATTCGAGTAAAAAGGTAATTCTAAAGACTTGTGTCATTAGCATGTAGTGTTTAAACTGAAAGAGATTATTAAACAGTGGCGCCACTGAGACTGTGGCGAAAAATAAAAATAAACTAACTTAGCAAAATTAAACGAAGAATGTCTCTGTAACTTTCTATGAAATTGCTAGCTGCCAAAATCACTTAAAAGTGATTTTTTGTGTGTATGGGATAACCTTGGAAAGTACCGCAAATCTACTCTGGTTTTTACTAACTTATAGATTTCCGGGGAAGGTTCTTGTGCATATTTTTTATCCAGATATCACGTGTTTACTCTTTCGGGCCTGAAGGTATGTTTTTTTTTGCCCTGCGTCCATCAACTTGAGAACAGATGTTAAGCCTCATGTGCCTGTAATTACACCGGCAACCACACTCTTCAAACCGAAACACAGCAACGCTGCTTGGCGGCAGAAAAAGGCATGGTGGTAGTACTTCCCCGGACGAGCCCTTCACAAAGACCGATGGGACAATTTCCATACTTCTTAATTTTATAATACAAAACCAGGTTTAAATCAAGGATATCCCATGCGGTTCAAGATTTCAGGCATGTTAGAATAAATTTGGCCACATTCAAGGGCGGATTTAAGGGGGTGGGGGGGCACGGGGGTACGTGCCCCCCCACCCCCGTATTTTTGTGTACTGTGGAGATTCCAACATAGTACCTACATACTTAGAAGCAAATCAAATTATCAGAGTTGTTAAAATATATATGAATAAAATAACAGAAAAAACATGAGTGAAACTCTTGTCTATTTCTGGCTGGAATTGCGAATTTTGTTCGTTGCATTGTTAAAAGACAGTTATTGTTGAAAAAAATCCTGGATCCGCCCTTGGCCACATTATTTGGCTGTGCTCAGAAATACAAAAACCCTTCGTCACAGTTCCCTTCCTACATTATACACTAAAACCAGTCAAGTTATTTGATAAATAAATGTTTTCGACTGAATTAAAAATGTAAGTCATCATTATCTTCCTGCCTTATACGCTAAGTGGTTCAAAATTGCACTTAATTGTATTCGTAGGAAATTGGAATGGGATTTAAATGCACAATACACAAAGAACATAGCATCTCATAATATTTGAAAGGTGCATATTAACATTGATTGGTCACGTGGACCAACATGCACACAAGTGGGTACAACGTGCTTACTTACGAATTTACCATCGAAATTTGCTAGCATTGCATATTATGATATTGATGCGTTGTACCTATGAACATTGCTAAGTAAAATGATCGAATTAGACATAGTTCTTCGATGGTATCTCTGTGAATCAAGTATTTTGTAGAAATTGAGCTAAAACATGTGACTTTTGAACGTACAAGAACCAACATTTTTCTTCAACTATCTAAATTCATAAAAATATTCCTTCCACAACGAAAAGTGATATACAAGGTGTTCCAATACTTGTATTTAAAAACTTTAGGGGGATAAAGTACCCATCAATATGAATAACTTTTTCTAAGGAACCAATACTGAACGCGAAAAAAAAACAGCTGTTTTATACATTTTAGTCAGGTCGGTATTGAACTTTTGTATGAAACAGCTGTTATTTTTCGCGTTCACAGTTTTGGTTCTTGAAGTTTTTAAATACAAGTACCTATTGGAACACCTTGTATAATACAAGCTGATACATAATTTTCCATACAACGAGAGAAAATACTTTATTATGCAAGACTGCTAAACACTAAAGCGAGACCAAAACAAACTGATGAACAATTTATATATCTGTCTCGCTCTAATACTTGTCTAGGATAGACCAGACGGCCCAATCCACATCTTCGCATTTTTTCGAATACCTATATAAAAAAATTAATTTATAATGGTTCTTATTGTACGATTGGATACTTACCACATGCGTAGATTAAGGGTCTAAGCGCTGGTCTGGCTCCGGCGCTGCTGGCGTACTGCAATGCACACAGGGATACGTTGACACACTTATATATACACAGTCTCATTCCCTGACATTCACTATAACTTTACCACCCTATAAACAGCAAATAGTCTAGAAACGGAACTGATTTTACATGCGGGTGTTTCGCATAGGTGCGAGCGAGACCGCATGAACATCGCAAATGTATGGAAAGTGGCGCCCCTATCGTTTTCTAGACTATTTTGCAAAACTATACTGCCACTGTTCTGTTGACGAAGAAAGGTACTAATGTCGCTATTTCAATTCATTTTGGTGTCTGTAGTAGTTTTTTGTTCCACAATATTATATGGTAGCTCCACTTTCGACAGAACAGATAAGTTGGCACTACAAAATTCTAGAAATAACCTACTCTTTTCAAGTATAATAAAATTTGGAAAAACAATTTTGTCAACCAAAAAGTTGTCTTCAAAAGCCTGATTCAGATTTTTATTGCTAAGGTCTAATTTATTGACAGATACGGGCTGAAAGTATAGTGAATGTCAGACGAAAAATATAAAGGTACAGTAAGGAATGTATCATAAATGCAATAACAATAGGAAACAAAATAAACAAAACACGCTTTGGTTATAAAATCACATCAGATCATGCTCACTCTAGTTAGGTGCTTAGTGCTTACACGCTCATTCAAACATTCGGTTAAGTCTTAACACGCCATGCCTACAGTTAGTTAGATTTTGTTTGCCCTTAAAAGGTGTGACTTCAAATCGTACCAAACTAAGGCCTACACACCCAATCGTATATAACCGTTGGAGGGGTACAAGAACAACCTTTCACACCCAATCGTATATGACCGTTCTGGTGATCTAGACAAGAACTTTCTGTTTGTGGAACACGCCTGCGGAACGATAAATTGCATGAAAATTACATTAAGAGCTGATTTCACCATGCTCTGTTAGTTACTAATCACGGATTAACAGGCCGTTAAATCTAACCTTAGATGTCAAACGCGTACATTTTGAAATATTTAACGGTCCTTTAATCCTTTGTTAAACTAACAGAGCATGGTGAAATCAGCTCTAAGCTTGACAGATGTTCACGCTGAGGTAATTTTCATCACTTTTTTCTTTCCTCAAACTGAAAGTAGACCGTGTCTAGACCCTAGTTATTCTTTGTACGAAACGTTACTGTGTTGCTTGGTGAGGAAACTGTCTATGGAGACTTAGTTTCACAGCTTGCTGTTACTCCATACACCCTCAGTTTGACGTATCGCGACATGGGTGTGAGCGGGTGAACAATAGTATCGCTCACACGCTCACACTTGTACCACAATACACTAAACCACGCCCGCCCGTCTTCGGTATTTTGAGCTACTAAGTATCTTTTATAGAGGTCTGTACGATTACGATGCAAACAGCCATAGGTTTGGTACGGTACTGGAATCAAACCGTTGTAAATAAACGTTGAACAGCCGTTAAACTTTACACAGTGGTATCAAATGCAGAGTCTAGACAAAACGAGCAAATGCCGTACTGTGCGATGGATCAATAAAAGCAAACATTTGTCCTGCCGCGGAATCAAACTCTAAACCTCTTTTGTCTCAGACAGTTTTTTTTTTTTATACCATTATCTGATGGAACAAGCAGATGGCCCACCTGATGTTAAGTGGTAACCATCACCTATAACAAAGCATTGCCTCGTAAGTCACGCACGATAGGAACGTGCCCTACGATGCACTGCCCTGCGTCCATCAACTTGAGGCATACAGATGTTAAGCCTCATGTGCCTGTAATTACCGAAACACAGCAACGCTGCTTGGCGGCAGAAAAAGGCGTGGTGGTAGTACTTCCCCGGACGAGCCCTTCACAAAGAGCTCTACTACTCTTATGTTAAGACACAGATTGGTATTTTTTTATTCTCAATAATACTGAATTCAATTTCTGTATTTTACCGGTTTTTTTCAATACGACATAGTCAGATCGAAATAGACATCACTATGTAAAGTTGGCTATACAACAGTTATCAGTTAAGGGCTTCTTTAGTATTTCAATCGGTGAGTTAAATGCAACAGTCTGCATCCCGTCTCATTTGGAACCCCACAGCTGTGTATAGCTGTAAGCGGCACTATCGTTAGCAGAAGCCACTGAGCTGAGAAAAACCGTTATTTTCCGAAAAATATCGGCTAAAAAACTGCAATTTTACCGATGATCGCGATCGTTTCAACTAAATATCATTTGTTATGCTCCCCTCTCGGCTAAAAATTAAATGTTATATTAAAATCATGTCAAGGTCAGAAAAATAATAAAATTGTATTAGTGTATGTTCGGAATTGAAGTTTTTGAGTAGCTGAGGTTTTTTAGAATAAATAAATTATAGTTTAGAGTGTGATTATGTTATTATAGTAATATACCACTAAATCCATGCGACTGAAGCAGGGGGAAGTGGCATATATAAATTAAAAACTATTTATCATCTGTTTAAGTGCAGTTTTATAAATTTTTAGCTATTATTGCGAGGTTTTGTAAAGACAATACAATTTCTATTGTGGATACTAAGAGCTGGGATTTTTAGAAGTTATATTTTTGTAGGGATTGGCATATTAATATAGGTACAACAGAATTGGTTATGCTAAACAGCCTATCGGTCTGTAAGGGTAAAGTCCTGAGCGGTGGCTAGGGACCATTTCAAAAGTATAAAACTGCACCATTCCTTTTAGTCTGCCAACCAAATCGACATTACAATAAGCTAAGCGAAGAATGTTAACTGCCGTGCCAACATTGTACCACGCCGTGGCTAACTGGATACCTCGAAATTATTGGCTACGGGCCCCCTTTGGTAGATTGTTAAAGAATCTGAATTGGAGTCGCAGAGTTAGGTCTTTCCGTACTGTAATGGAAGAAAATACTCTCAAATATATCACTCATGGTGTATGTTTGTTGGGGTCAACATATTGGGGTTTTGGGTGAACTTGGGCAATGCAATTACATATTTTACTACTTTATCAAATTAAGGCATCTTCTTTTTATACTCGTAACAACCAATATAGTTTTAATATGATGTTTAGTCACCACAACGCCATTTTGTATCGCTTTCTCTCTTTTTGGTATGAAGTAAGAAAGAGTACAAAATGGCGCCTAGACTTGTTCTCCGTTTGAAACTGACCGAATGAAGAGTCATATCTGAGGTTTTGGGTGCATTGTCCAAGTTCATGAGTACAGTAGGTAACAGTGTAAAACCTCACTACAACATGTACACAGGTGGACCACGCGTGAGTGTGTGTGTCATACGTCGCGACTACTCACGAATGGGGGTTGGGGTTAAAGTCTGGTCGCTCGGCTTTAACGAACGGATCCACTCCATTCGTGACATTCTCTTCCACGTCCACCGGTATCACTCTATCTGTTACTTTATCTGGTTCTGTATTCGGGGTTTCTATTTTATCTGCTTCTTTCGGAGTATCTACACTTTCGGCTGGTGTTTCTGGTAGTTTAGCTTCGACTGTGATGGATTGCTCGACGATCTCAGTGATAGGTTTTTCGGTGGTGGGTGTGACGGCTTCAGCGCTGGGCGGAGTGAGGTTGAAGAAGGAACTATCTACGCCGACGGGCGGTGGCCGGCCGCGAGGCAAACGCAGGCTGAGTGAAGCGCTTGCCCGCTTTAGTACCCGGCAATCTGATATAGTATTCCAGTTATTGTATCTTACGCAATTCAGTTATAGGAGTAGTGATGGGGTCAATTCAGTTATAGGATTAGTGATGGGTAGTGGCCATATCTGATGAAAACAGATTATCACCGCAATTTGAAGTATTAGGGGAATTAGTTTTGCTGACTAGTTATATTTAGGGAGGCTATCTACGGGACTGGTTCATGGCAATTTATTCTATCTGAATCTAGGAATCGTGTTCCAGCAAGAAATGAAGTGTAAATCTCGACAGTTTTTCATTGATAAGTGTGGAAAAAACTAGGTTTCAGACTTGAGCATTTTTTTATACTACTAGCTGATGGAACAAGCAGATGACCCACCTGATTTTAAGTGGTAACCATCACCTATAACAAAGCATTGCCTCGTCAGTCACGCAGGAACGTGCCCTACGATGCACTGCCCTGCGTCCATCAACTTGAGGCATACAGATGTTAAGCCTCATGTGCCTGTAATTACTGCTGCTTGGCGGCAGAAAAAGGCGTGGCGGTAGTACTTCCCCGGACGTGCCCTTCACAAAGAGCTCTACTAATCTAATAATGTCTGGAACACCGACCTTAGTTCAGATGGAAATTCTATCACAAAGCTATGATTTTCTTCTATCAGGTAAGGACAATTTTTTTATGATACAGTTGAAAGGTATTGCGTAAGATACAAGATTACCATATCTTTCTTTCCAACTCACAGGTTTACATTTTCCCCAGATATGTGTTGTTAGACACAGTGTATTTCAATGCTATGCAGTGTATGCAATTTCCGTCTTTTTGTTGATTGGTAGATGATGAGTAGAATTAGAGTGACGACATATTGGTGAGCTGTCATTGGCTGTTATACGTATCACGTGATGTCTTTCTTATAGGCTAGTATGACAATTTAGTCAGCAGATCGGTGATGGTTTGATGAGTAGAACATAGATTTTTGATAGCATTATGATTGCAACACTGAGCTCTCATTGGCTGAAATATATGATGCATGTTCTCATTGGCTAGTATAACAGCATTGTCGTTCTGATGTGTGAAGCCGAGCCGACAGACTGGTGTTAAGGTGTGAGTGATCAAACTGCCTTTTGCGTAAAGCGAGGGCTTGTGTGTGTTATGGAGGCCGTCGCTGGGTAAAGAAGAAGCAACTTATGTAATCTAACATAATGTTTATAGCTAATTTTGGGATGATTTGATAATAACGGTATGATTACTTTATAAAACTTTATAAAAGGTGTTCCAATACTTGTGTTTAAAAACTTCAGGGGGCTAAAGTAACCATCAATATGAATAACTTTTTCTAAGGAACCAACACTGTAAACGCGAAAAAAAAACAGCTGTTTCATACATTTTAGCCAGGTAGGTATTGAACTTTTGTATGAAACAGCTGTTTTATTTTTATTACAAGCTTTGATTATTTTAGATAATATTTATATTTATGAAGCTTTACTTATTGAGCTTTTTATTTTTAGCAATGTTTCTTCAAAAGCTAAAAATGTCACATCATCGTTGTGGTTTGAATTTAAAATAAGCTTATTAATGTAGGTTTATTGTGTCAATACTAAGGGCGTTTCCTTGGAATGGCCTCTGACTACCCCTGACATTCTCGAAGGTAGTTTACCAAAGAGACGCCGTGTCTGAAGGTTACAGTCGCAAGCCTTATTGTATGAATTTGCGCATTATTAAGAGAGAGTTTAGAAGTGTTCCACCTTAACCCAGTTACGGCCAACAGGATACATAAACATTACAATATAATGTCGGATTACTGTGATGAGTGAGCGAGACGGGTAGACGCGCCGCGTACGCCATCTGTCGCATACATTCAATTCTATGTTACCAGAATGATGTGCCCCAAGCAATGTATAGAAGAATCGTCTTAGATTATAGATTTGCACTTTAGGTGCCGCTGGTAAAGTTGAAATTTTATTAACGCTAACATAATAAGATGATAAAATGTCCAGAATAAGATTGGACAGCTTCTATGGAAATCTGAAATAAAGTTTAGATCAAGAAATAAAATAATAGCAGTTGGGATAGACAGTCTCCCTTAAAAAATAGCTTAAAACTATATTTTTCTTCCACTTCTTCTCCCATCCTCAGATAGGTGATCCTGTTGATTCAGCACATAATTTACCTCCTGTTGTACATTACCCATCTTTCTCTTTTTAACCTTTCAACCTCTCATCTCTTTATCATATTTGAGTCGACTAGTTTCAAAATCTGAATTTTGCAAAAATGTTGGTAGCCGTAAAATAAAAAGATTGCCGCGTTAGAATTTAAAGTTTTACAGATCGCCGGATTTGATCCCAACCTATGATTTCATTCAGCATTTTCAATGACAAATTGCGTGCCATCTGTTCTGCCATATCAAGAAGTCATTTTGGACAAAAAGCACAGTATGCCGTTTTTTTTTTTTTTATACTACCAAGTAAGCAAACATGCGTACGGCCCACCTGATGGGAAGCGGTTACCGTAGCCTATGGACGTTTGCAACACCAGAGGTGTCACACGCGCGTTGCTGACCCTTTAAATGTTTTAGAACGCCTGTTTTGAAGAACCCCATGCTGTACTCTACAGGGAAAACATCTGCAGGGAGCGCATTCCACAACGCATTTGAAACTAGACGACTCATTTATCCCCATTCTTGATTACATCACCTCTATCCTCTATCTCATACTCTTCCTCTAGCCCTACCGAACTATTTTCCTACACGTCATCCACTTCTCCTCCCTTCTATCACTCCCCAACTCTATCGAAGTTCATCGTTGTGTTATTCGTAACATAATTTTGTCTACTACCTCTTCCGCAAGCCTTACACTATCTACTGGTCTTACTCGTCCCTTTCACTCATAACCAGCTCACTTCTATCATCACCCAGTTGTACTCACAACTCTCTTACCCTTCCTGCTATTTTTCTAGTCTATGCTATTCTTCCCACTCACTTCCTGATATCTTTGTTTCTATACACGGAACACTATCTATCTATTTCCGCAACAGCCGTCTCTTTTCCCTACTCGTCTCTCAAGTGTATATATTCAAATCCATCGTTCATCCAACTCTCCTCTCTGACTTCCTGTTATCTCCCCTGTGACTTCCAGTTATCTCACCAATAAATTCCTGTTATCTCCCCCATGACTTTCTTAAATCTCCCCATGACCTCCTATTATCTCCCCCATGACTTCCTACTATCTCCCCCATGACTTCCTATTATCTCCCCTGTAACTTCCAGTTATCTCCCCTCCTCCTTCCAGTTATCTCCCTTCCTCGTTCCTGCTATCTCTCCTATGACTTCCTATTATCTCCCCTATGACTTCCTGTCACCTCCCCCATGACTTCCAGCTACCTTGCGTGTTCCACTCACTTCTATCAATGTTCCGCTGCAGATGGCTGGCGACGCGGTGCCTGGCGTCGCTGTACTCGAGGTGCAGGCCGAGCCGAAGCAACGTGGGGTTCTGCTCCACGAGCGACGTTATCTCCATCTCTATCTTGTTGCCGAGGACTTGCGATCGCTGGAACGAGACGCAGTATGTTTGAGCGACTTCAAAGGTTGGATTTACAAAGGTCAATTACCGCCCGTACAGAGAGAGTGGTTTGAAAACTGTTATGCTGTTTTAGTACGATATCCTCTAGATAGCTTAGTACTCAAGATACTTAGTACTCAAGTATCGCTTAGTAGTCAGACTTCAGACAATAAGTTTAGTAAATGTCCACATTTTCTAGTAGTCAGTACTCTAAGTTTATAAGTGTAACCAACTTGTTTCCTCACGATTTTTTTTACCGGATAGATTATTTAAAATGTGGATATGTGCCTTATTTTGTATTTGGACGTAATTCTGACAACCCCCTTTGAGGATGTACTCAAAGAATCTTATTTCGTACTTGTAACTAAAGGATCTGATGGGATATCTACCGTGCCTGAGGATCAGTCGTTAAACTGTTTTTATTTGTATTATATGATTTTTTTGTATTTTATAAAAATCTACGCTTATCCTTCCCAAACTCAGACTTTGTTAGAAGCACGGAACTCCATACAGTTGGTAGTGAGCAGCGACTTGACTAGCTGCACCACGTTGACCTGGTTAGAAATACTGACCTGGCTATAAGTACTGACCTGGTTAGAAGTACTGACCTGGTTATAAGTACTGACCTGTTTAGAATTACTGACCTGGTTAGAAGTCCTGACCTGGTTAGAAGCACTGACCTGGTTAGAAGCACGGAACTCCTCCACACAGTTGGTAGTGAGCAGCGACTTGACTAGCTGCACCACCCCGGCTGGGCTGATGAAGTTGGTCTCCACATTGACAACCCTTAGCGAGGAGTTTTGCGTTAGCGCGTCCGCCAGCTTGGCGGCGCTGCGGTCGCTGAGGCCAACGTTCACGAGGCACAGTACCTCCAGGTGGCTGTTTGTTTTGAGGCCGTCGAATAGCTTCTCGAATTTCTCGTCGCTGATGTTCTGGAATTTGAAAAGTTGTAGTTTTGAATCCTAATAAAAATGTCGAGCTTGAATGTAGACGATTATTTCTACTATCTATCTACACATGCGTAGATACAGACGTAAATGTGGATAAGTTATTTTTGTTAATTTACATTTAACTGATTTCTTAAAAAAAAATCGATTGTGTCTGAAATTCTGGTTCAGTGGTCACAGCTCACTCAAACTCCTTGCAATTATACATAAAGAGCCTCAAGAGGCGCAACTTCGTAGTGACTAGTTTTTTGACAGCCCTCACAGCTCAGTTGGTAATAGCTCTGCCTTCTGCGCTGTAGGCCGTGGGTTCGATCCCCACCGAGAACAAATATTTGTGTAACAAATGTTTGTTCTCTGTCTGGGTGTTATTGTATCTCGTTCCCATATTACAAGCTTTGCTTAGGGGCTAGATAGTGCTGTGTTGAAAGTCCACAAATATTCATTTATTTACTCAGTACAGTAATATGTACAGGTACCTTAATATTATTCCAGTTGAGATCAGTGAGTTTCTGGTCGTCGCTTTTAACCCGCCTGATTGTCTCCTCGGGGTCTGTGTCGTTGGGCGGGTCAATGGGAAACACCTGTAATGTTAATTTATCTATTAGCAACTGCACGCGCTTCCCAGCGAAATTTTAAAGCGCTTTTATAGCTTATAAACTTTTTTTTTGTACCACGTAAACATGTTATGCCATTCTATACCACGTAGGTGTACCTAGTAGTAAGAGTTCATTCAAATCGTTAGTACAACCACCATGCCTATTTATGCCGTCAAGCAGAGTTGCTGTGTTTCGGTTTCCTTCTTAAAAGTTTGCTTTAGTACGTAAACTGGTAAAGAAAACTTGTATCGATCAAAATGTAATTTTTACTGAACTGTGCAATGTGATTGCACTCAAAATGGTCGATCGCGATTTTTCGAAATTGGTTTTGTGATTTTTTTATCTTTCATCTTTCAAGAAGTCGAAACGAAATTGTAGTATGTCTATATTGTATGCATATGTTTTTGTTATATTTGATATAGTTATAGCAAGGTTTTCGGAAAGAGATCGATTTCGGGGCTTTTGCCGACTTTTGCAATATTAAATACGACAAAAGTCGGCACTAAGCTCCGAAATCAAGAGATCGCTCTCGACTATAAAACTGCCGGTTGTACATCACTGTGGTAGCTTAATAAATTGTATGTTGTATGTATATGTATTTCAGATAAACATTTCAAAACGGAGTCATAAAGACAGACAGTACTGTCTTTATGACTCCGTTTTGAAATGTTCAAGTGAAATCCTGTCCATCCAAAGGTTGTCTGGAAGAGATCGCTCTCAGCGATAAGACCGCCTATTGTACTTCACTGAAACTTTTGAACTTTATTTTTCTTTTTAATGTGTTATATGTCCTTGTGGTGTGCAATAAAGAGTTATCTATCTAACGTGCGAGGAAGAGGTACATTCGTTCTTGTCTTCGCCTTAATAAGAGTGTGAAATGAAATGGTGACTTACTTTGGGTTTGGTAGCTTTGGTGATGCCGTCCCACCCGAGGCCGACGGGCTGTCCTTTGTTCAGCAGAGAGGCGTGGTACTGATCCTGGTTCATCATCGAGTGGAAGCCGAGGATAGCTGGAAGATACACGCATCTTAATTAATTGTACAATAGTTACTTGATTAAGGCGTGTCTTTTCGGAATTGACGAGTCTTTTTGACAGCCTTCACAGCTCAGTTGGTAGAAGCTCTGCCTTCTGTGCCGTAGGTCGTGGGTTCGATTCCCACCGAGAACAAACATTTGTGTGATGAACATAGATGTTTGTTCTCTGTCTGGGTGTTATATAATATTCTAAGTATGTATTTACAAAAAAAAAAAATATAAGTAGTATATCAGCTATCTGGTTCCCATATCACAAGCTTTGGCTTAGTTTGGGGCGAGATAGTGCTGTGTGGAATGTCCACCAATATTTTATTTATATTTATTTAATTCCATTGTTAAAAATATAATATAGTACTAATCCGTTTAAGCTTAACAAAATGTAGACTCGTGTGCCCTGTAATTTGATGGACGCAGGGCAGTGCATCGTATGGCACGTTCCTACCGTGCGTGACTTCCGAGGCAATACGTAGTTATAGGTGAAGAATGAATGATGGGGCAGCTAGTTCATAATATTTTTCTTAATGCCAAGACACTAATAGAACGGAGTTATTTAGCTTAATTTAGTGTAATAAACAATTTTATTTTAATCATACGATCTATTTTGGCACGCTTTCTCAGCAGACAGTAAATAAGTAAGACAAATATCATAAACAGCTTATTGTCCGCAGAAGTCGTAAAAATTAAAACTAAAAGAACATTTGGTTTTTATGGGTCTATAGGCTTGCCAGCCGCTATTATAAGTGCATATTTACTATTCTAAACGACTATATTCTGAGCTCTTCTATTTGTGATGCTGTTTGCAATTACACGACATCCGAATATGCGGAGATTGACCTGCTTGGTGCGGGTTCGATACCTGCAGCTAGACGAACGTTTAACATGATAAAAGAACAGTTATAAATTATAATAATAAATAGAAAAACGTCATGTGTCTGTTTTTCAATTCAGAAACTGCGCCATAAGCTTG
This sequence comes from Chloroclysta siterata, assembly GCA_932294275.1. Taxonomy (NCBI): domain Eukaryota; kingdom Metazoa; phylum Arthropoda; class Insecta; order Lepidoptera; family Geometridae; genus Chloroclysta; species Chloroclysta siterata. The sequence goes on from OW028595.1 coordinate 11,547,748, forward strand.
GAACATCATCACCATCATCAGCATGTCAAGTCCTTTTCAATCATCACATCACTTGGTAGGCGGATTAGTGACGGTCACGTCACGAATGTGATTCTCTGATTTTAGATAGAACTTGCCGACTACCCTCGTAGACATACCAGATAATCAGATAAATGTGAGTATATCTAATGTGGGATTCAATTCAAAATATATTTAATTTAATTTTTGTGATGAACATAGATGTTTGTTCTCTGTCTGGGTGTTATATAATATTATAAGTATGTATTTACAAAAAAAAATGTATTCATGTATTATATCAGCTATCTAGTTCCCATATTTACAAGCTTTGGCTTAGTTTGGGGCTAGATAGTGCTGTGTGGAAAGTCCACTAATATTTATATTTATTTACTAATTACAAAATATTCAATTCAAACTCGAACATGAACATGAGGCTTCATTTTTAAAGTACAAGATTTATTTGCATGAATAAGTTACAAATATTGTTTTGCAACTCTGCAATGCATTTTAGACCAGTACCCCAAGTATGAGTTTTGCTTACCATATTTGGTTTTTCGTTTTACGTTTATGTTCCGTGTTCATGGCGGGTTTTGTATGAAGACGCGATACCGATACGGAACTATTATGTTCTACTACTAATTTTCATCATACTTGCAACATAAAGTTCCGTACAAACCGTAACCTAACGCGTCTTCATACAAAACCCGCAATGAACACAGAACAAAAACGTAAAACGAAAAACCAAATATGGTAAGCAAAACTCATACTTGGGGTACTGTTCACTTTCATCAGGCACGATGTTTTCGGGCGCAGCATAGTAACGAATTCACTCACATAACTCCTATCCCAATGGAGATAAATATATCTATCTCAAAACACGATCCGTATCAAAACACTCACTAGATAAATCGACGCTTAGCAAACGCTACTGTTTAATATTATAATGTAAATTTAAAACAGCTTCACGACTTTGATCCACAGGCACGGTAGATATCCCTTCAGATCTTTTAGTACCTAGTATCAACTCAAGATTCTTTGAGGATGTCTGAGGGGGTAGTTATAGGTCCGAATATTACTTTTGGTTCATACCCACTTTGCAGTAGTTATTATACGTAACGTTGCAAGCCCATCGCGCTAGAATTCAACGATGTTTTCCTTCACCGATTGACAGCATGGGCGTTGTGTAGAGCTTAAATCATCCGCACTATGGGCAGTGCTCTAAATCAACCTTCATCCCGACAAATCATCTTGTTTTATTGCGATATTTATCATCTCAAATCTCGAGCAATGCATTTATCTCGATAGAATCACAAACAATTTTTACTGTCATATCTATTAAAGTTTGCAAAGAACACTGGGTGTTTGCCAAAACGTCACATCACCTCTTGTTTACAGGAGGACAATACATCAGTTATTATCAAGATTATGAGACATAAATCAATTTGTGTACGTACTTCGTTTCATTATGTCGCGAAATCGGTGACACATACGGTTTTGGGGCAGTATGCCGCAGACGTTTTTAAATAGAATTTCATAGGATCTAAGGAAAGTTCTCGAAACTAATTGAACGTGATGAGTGGCGACAACTATCCGGGAGACGCTTTCATTCGCAGTACTACTGGTTTTTTCTTGATTAGAGTACGTTGGGTTGTTCACACGTGGCCCGTCAAAATCACAAACTCACATTTCTACCTTATATCGTATTGATAATATCAAAGGATATACTCGTAGGATATATAGGACTTGAGAGAATAAATTACCTATAATTTACGAAATACGTACTTAAAAAATATAATAATTATACCCATACTTTGCAAAAAGCTGGAAGATTATATTTATTTGGTTCTCTTTGTACGGTGTGGTGATAACAGGCACTACAAAATCACATTACTGTAATTAATGTTACAGTTAGACAAAAATATTTCCGCCTCTACTTTAGTCTTGTCAAAAACAAAGAGGAATATTTGATCTGGCGGATAATATTACCCTGACAAGGTAAAACCCGCCGAAAGATACCAATAGCCACTTTTTTATACCACTTGACGGAGCAAGAAAAAATTCGGGCGGCAGCAACCCATAGCGCAATGCATCGCAGTTCACGCACGCTAGGAACGTGTCCTACAGAAAGACAGCTGTGCATTTTGAATGCAATTTAAAAGTTTGAAATCTATAATTTATTCAAAAAAAAATATTACAAAGCGCAATAGTAATGTAGTTCACATTACGCTGTCCATCTGCTTGTCAGATTATTTTCGTCTGTAATTGAAGCAAGCGAACAAATTATTTCGTGGAAATGATGAAGGAAAACGGAAAGGAAATTAAAAAAACGTTAACAATATTTTCATATTTGTTTGTTTTGCGCATTGAACGTTTGGGTCAACGTTTTAAAACGTTTTTCGACTGAAATTTATAGGACTGAATGTTTGTTGATTTGATTATCGTGGTAAGAACTGTCAAAACTTTGGGGCAGTAGTGCAACGATCTGTCAACAAAAAGGTCAAACGTGAATTAGCACGCATATGGCGACATTGGCTTTATGTAGTACATTTTTTTTATCTATCTCGTAGATTTCAGGCAGCGTTTGCAATGTAAGCGCAAAAAAATGTGTTTATTTACGACATCACATTACAAACCTCTGAAATTATCAGTGTTTCTCTACAATATTATGCATGTATTATACATATAAACCTTCCTCTTGAATCACTCTATCTATAAAGAAAACCGCATCAAAATCCATTGCGTAGTTTTAAAGATATAAGCATACATAGGCACAGACAGACAGCGGGAAGCGACTTTGTTTTAAACTATGTAGTGATTGATAGTATCAAAGGATATATTCGTAGGATATGTAGAATTTGAGAGAATAAATTACCTATAGTTTACACTCACATTACTATGAAGTAATGTAAAAAATACCACTCTAGGGCAGCCCGTCACGCATGGCATATTATCACTTTTATCTATGCAGCATTTGAAAGACATAGACAAATATACATATATGGTAGTCAGAGGTACGTCCGAACCTTACGATTGCCACAATCTGACTCCTTGCACAGTATTTCGGTTATCTAAACAGCGTTGGAGAAGGCATTATAAACAAACCTTCAGTCATTGTCGCAATGAATATGGTAGTCAGAGACACGTCCGACAATCACGTCTGCCATATTTTCACTTTACACACAGTCATTTAAGAGGCTGACAACCGTCAGTGATGCCATTTCTCACTAACATATTTGAACTTTTTGAAGATAAAACCACTGAAATTAATTATGAAAAATTGCTATATACCAAGTTTCTGAGAATAACATTACAAAGATTCAGCAAAAATATCAACATCTTTTTTAAACTACGAAAAAATATATATTTTTTAAACAAATCTTCGAGAGTAATAACTAAGTTGTCTGACGGTTGTCTGCGTCTAAAAGAGCGCTTAAATAAACCTACATAAAATATAAGCACTTCGTCTACAATTCTACGTAGCACATGCTGTCAAGCGTGCCTATTTACAATTACGCTTATTTAATTACCTACCGGATAATTGCCGTAAGCGCTCACATTTACCGTTTAATCAAGTTACATGGTTCACACAGATCGAATTTCGTTACATTGCTTTGGAAACGTTGGTCTTGGTAAAGTATATATTATTTTGATTTGTGAGTAGTAGAGTTTTTTGTGAAAGACTGGTCCGTCAAAGTACTACCACAATGCCTATTTCTGTCACCAAGCACCGTTACTGTGTTTCAGTTTGAAGGGTGTGGTTGCCTGTGAAATTTTAGCCACTTGGGGCTTAACATCCGTATGCCTCAAGTTGATCGACGCTGGGTAGTGCATCGTAGGGTACGTTCATAGTTATGAATAATCGCAAACATCCAAGTTTCCTTAACGTACTGTACTATACTACTTTTTTTTATATCAGAGATCTCAGATCGGGGCGGAATAGATCGGGGCGAGAATAGATCGAGGGCTAGTTTTCAGATCAGTATTACCTAAGCGATTGCGATACCTAAATTAAGGTTCGTACTTGTCAAATAGTAGCAAGTACCACCGTACATAGACATACAATAAGCTTTTGGCGTAGGCGGTAGGAGCTTCCGAACGTACCTACATTCGGCGTATATTTTAAACGGCTAACTTCTCGTTTGCCTAGATCCGTCGCTCAAACTGTATGGGAATTTATAGTCAGCAACAAGCGATTGTGTGACTTACCGGCAAGGTCAATGATCTCCTCCTGTGATGCATCTGTAAGCGCCGCTTCGTATTCATCACCGAGGTCAATCGAGATCTGCTCGTCCGAGTCACGTTGCTTTTCTGGCGTAGCCGGCGGGATCCACTGAAATTAAATTCACGCCAGGTTAATAATGTTGCTTTATACAAATAATCAATTAAAAGAGCGGTGGTCTAGTAGGAGTGACCTCGCCTTCCATTTGTAAGGTTTGAATCCGGTCGATCACCAATGGATTTCTTCAATCGAAAAATGTATGTGCGCAATGCCAGTGCTCTTAAACGGTGAAGGAAAACATCGTGAGGAAACAAGTTAGTATTCCAACAGCCGTGATGGGCTTGCAACATTTCATGGTATACTAACTACTGCAAAATGTGGGTATGTGCCAAATGTAATCTTTGGTCATACCTCTGACTACCTCCCTTAGACGTCCTCTGAAAGTCGTACTTGGTACCAAGAGATCTGAGGGGATATCTACAGTGCCTGGGGATCAAATTCCTGAAGCTATTTCAGTTTACAAATAATAGTTTTAAAACCTCAACGTACAAAGTCAAAATGCCGCTTAAGATAGCAATACAAGAAACAATTCGTATGATTTAGCGAACAAATCATGGTGACAAAGTTTTAAGGCTGCCCCATGGCGTCTGTCATGGCTTAACGACTGCTGGAGTCAAGACCGAAATATAAACGTGCCCTCTGAAGAACGCTAGAGCTCAGACAATGTAACTAGCAGCCACACATCGAAATGGTGAACTTGCAGAACGATGTTTTACTTAGTCGAATGGTGAGCAATCTACGCCGCAAGTAAAACGTACGTGCAAAGTGTTTCAAGTTCTGGCGTTTAGCCTATCTTGTAAAATATCAATTTAATTTGCTTTTTCAGTTCTATTGATAAAAGTGTCAAGTATGTATCGAGTGGTCAGGAGCACTCGATATTGTAATCGATTGCATTATCAAACACAGGTATTGCAGTTTTAGAGATGCTGAGTGGAAGCCTCTTTTACGAAACTATATTTATGTTTTTTAATGTCTTCTTGTGTAGCTTTGTTTTTTTTTATTTATCATTGTATTTTGTGTCGTAAAATAAATATTTTCTATTTCTATTCTACTTATCGAATATGATAATTTATCTATTCCTCAAAAACCACCCCCAGATCTTTAGGCGTAGTAGTAGTTACCATAAGCTCATACAGATGTATTGTTGTTAAAAATAACTTCAATTCAAAACTATTTCAGTTGCTCCGCCACCGCGCCTTTAGCAAATGTGGTCTCGTTGTGCAAATCATTACAACGGTTCTAATAATAGCCGGCTAAATTACTCAGACTGCTGTTCACCAACGCATTAATCAACGATTGCCGTAACCGGTGGATACGACAGCTGATATATCAAAACATCTGTTGGCTAGGCTACAGTTGGAAATATTATCAGAAGCGGCAGACAGGCATTAAGGCTGACAACCGTAAAACATATTCTCGCTCGTACTTTTAAACATTTTTAAGGATATTGACTGAATCTAGTTATGATACATCGCAAATATAGTTTCGGAGAATAACTTTAAAAATATAATTTTGATCCAAATAAGTTTTTCTACCAAATAGTTTGATTAAGTAAGAAAACTAGTTATAATGTCGGCTGCACTAAGATGTATCACATCCTACTAATATTATAAACGCGAAAGTTTGTAAGTATGGATGGATGGATCTTTGTTACTCTTTCACGTAAAAACTACTGAATGGATTTTAATGAAACTTTACAATAATATAGCATAGACATCAGAATAACACATAGGCTATAATTTATAAAGATATTGTGTGAATTGTCCAAAATATGACGATAAGTGTCAAGTAAGTAGGAAAAAATCTACCATCTGCGAGCTAGTCTGGCGTGTGCTGCCAAAACCGCTAGAGTTACATATAATGTACTACGCCGCGCTAAATAAGCTACTATCCCGAAATACTAATCTTGCGCAGACGAAGTCGCGGGCACCGGCTAGTTCGTATATAACTTTCAAAATGGTGTTACAGCATTTATGCTGCCTTTGCTAAAGAAAACATTATGTACATAAATGCGTTTTAGATATTTGAATAGAGACATCTGAAACCAGACCCTATGTTCTGGAGCCAAATGTCAGAATCGTTCTCCCTGTTTTTTTATACAACTAGCTGATGGAACAAGCCGATGGCCCACCTGATGTTAAGTGGCAACCATCACCTTTAAGTAATTGCCTCGTAAGTCACGCACGATAGGAACGTGCCCTACGATGCACTACCCTGCGTCCATCAACTTGAGGCATACAGATGTTAAGCCTCATGTGCCTGTAATTACACCGGCAACCACACTCTTCAAACCGAAACATAGCGTTGCTGCTTGGCGGCAGAAAAAGGCGTGGTGGTAGTACTTCCCCGGACGAGCCCTTCACAAAGAGCTCTACTACTCTGACCTTTGTTCAGCAATAGACTTTCACGATGACGATTTGAGCACGGATGTAATTGTGCATTTGTCACAGATGCTTGTACAGAAGAAACAGTGTACGTAGCTGTCATTACTAAAAATTAAAGCAAGGCGCGGGTTTTTAGGCAAAAGACGCAGTGTGTAACTGAGCTTGGTGCTGCAGCCCCTCCATAATAATGAGTAGTTAGTTTCAATGTTATTTCAACTGCGTCGCAATAGCCGTAGTGTGCGAACGCGGCCTAAGGCGTAAATCATGACCTATTGTAAAGTTATATTTTATGTTGGTTGGTCCTATTCTTCTTGTCGTGTCACTAGTTTCTTTCGAAACAGTGTGGTGAAAGGATTTTAAGTGCCTCAAAGAGGCTACTTTCGAGAACTTGACACATGTTGCAGAACTTTTTAGGTTCTACGTCATGCCGGTCTCTTCACGATGTTTTCCCTCACCTTTTGTAAGTACTGACACTATGCACATACATTTTTGAAAACACTCATTGGTGCACGACTGGTTTTGAACCCACGACCTTAGGATCGAAAGGCAGGGTCGCTACACTCGCTACCACCAGTACTCTCAGGCCGATAGTGGGATGATGTTGCAGATTGCGTATCTCCGGACATAGAGCAGGGCGGTTGCAGGTTCCAGACAACCATTCAGTACCCCAAGTATGAGTTGTTTTTACCATATTTGGTTTCTCGTTATTCGTTCTTGTTCTGTGTTCTTTTTTTTTTCGTTTTTGTTGTTTTTCGTTTTTGTTCCGTGTTAATTGCGGGTTTTGTATGAAGACGCGATAGAGATACCGATACGGAACTTTATGTTGCAAGTATGATGAAAATTAGTAGTCTACACTATCTACACTAATATTATAAAGAGGAAACCTTTGTATTTTTGTATGTAACGAATAGGCTCAAAAACTACTGGTCCGATTTCAAAAATTCTTTCACCATTAGAATGCTACATTATCCCTGAGTAACAAAGGCTATATTATATTTTTAAAAAAATCAGGGATCCTTACTAAAACTTCAATAATGTAACCCAAGGTGGAAAACAAAAACCTTACATCGCGTGCGCTGCGAAAACTATTGATGATAGAACAAAATAATGTACTACGATTTTGTAGAACACGTCATCATCTACAAAAAATGTCGCGACAGCATATGTCTAACTATTATAGTTATGTCACAATAAGTGTTCTTTTATTATAAAAAATTAATTGAAATGCCGCCGCCAGAAAAGGGTCTTTATTTGTACCTTGGTATTAATCCTTATCCAAATAAATCATTTCATAATTAAGACGGTTTCAATACCTATAGATTACTTCTTAAATTTTTCAAATCGGACATTCCATTCAAAAGATATGACGAAATTAAAAAAGTTTACGGGTCCGCTCGGGGTGCGATTTCACTCACTCAAGGAGAAGCGCGTGCAAATGTATGAAATAAGTAGACGCGAGGCTCGAACCCACGGTCTAAGTTTATCCTAAAATGTTCGAAAAATTTATGACCACCCATGCGAAGCTGGGACAGGCCGCTAGTCGAATATAAAGTTCCGTATCGGTATCTCTATCGCATCTTCATACAAAACCCGCAATTAACACGGAACAAAAACGAAAAACCAAAAATGGTAAACACAACTCTTACTTGGGGTACTGAACTGATCATTTTAAATTAACTCGTTTTAGTTCGAATAGTCTGAAAAGCGTCAGTGGAAACACACCCTGAGCGAGTAACTACAAACATTACAAAACAACAACACAATAGGCAGTTCGATTTGGCTTACTTTCAAATAAAATAATTACGTCACGAACTAAAAATGTCATGTTGTTATGAAGGTGAAGGTCGAAAGCCGGCACAATTTACTAATGATCTGTAAAATGTGACCTACGGATGCTTCAACGTGTTTAAGATAAAGCGCTCTTAAACTGAATGCTCATAGAAACGACCACCGCTAGAGAATGGAGGTTCTCGAATGGCGACCACGAACGAGGAATCACATGATACTGGAAGGTGAGTCAATTCACGTATTTATTTGACAGCCTGTTTGAAAAGCTAACTGAATGGAGCAGATTTTTGTCATGTCAATTTCAACCTTGTTGTAATAGCATTAGAAAACCTTATTTATGCCAAATATGTGGGATCTAAACTGAATTTGCCTATATCACGTGAATTGCTTTTCTGACACGATGTCAATGTACCTATACGTGGCGCCTTAGACTAAGTATCTTATAGACGTAGTGTTACGGTTTTTCGGCGTGTCCGTTTTTTGTTAGTTTGTGTGTATTCGCGTGAGTGACTAGAGAAGGGACAACATTGACTAACCTATCGATAGAATAAGAAATGGATGAAAAAGTCGTTTTAATTGGAATCCAACTTTTTAATTTTAACTGGTTGCTGACTTTTATTGCGAAAGCCCAAAACCATTATAGACACTGGAACACTATCATCGTCAATAATGTTTCCCACATTGCCCTAACCGTGAGAGCGATGTCCATCCCACTCGATACAATTTCTTATGGCCATTTCGTCCATGCATAAGAACATTTTGTAGGCTATCAGTTTTCACGCCTAGCAGCTTTTATCCACTCCCGTCTTCATTCTGGGCATTTAAGAACCTAAAAAAATATTGTAAAATTTAACAAAAATTGATCCCTCGCGAGACGCCTATAAGGTGTGAAAAATTCAAACTACAACAGAACAGCCGGTCTGACCCACCGCATTAGATATTTCATATAAAAAACGGAAACTTACATATTATCGATAAAGCTAAATTGGTCGGTGGAAGTACATCTCTAGAACAGAAGACTAAAACAATGCATTTTATTTTGCAATAATTAATGGGTTTACATCATTTTCACATAGGAAAATATGACTAGTACTAATAAAATGTAATTCCTACAGTCTTTATGGGAGAAAAAACGTATTTTTTTAGCATGAAAATAGAAAAAGAATATTACGTATCAAATGACAATTCCGGGTCTTTAACTCCTCCTTTTGTTGTTTTTGATACACAAAACACAGCTTCACAAGACATACTTTCACCTTTTCAAATATATTTTGCCTAGACAATAATAATTCTTTAAAAATTTTCATAATTTCTTTCGCTGCATCGCAATGTTGCTGCGAGTTTTTCAAAAACGTCAAAACAAGATCAAAACATTGCATCAACTGACGGCCACGATTTACGCAGACAGTGAGTGAGTGAGATGGAGTGAGTGAAGTTACATCTTCTTTTCTTTTACTCGTAGCTAGGCTACATGGGAAGAACAAAGATAGATGATCAATGTTTGATACACAGTTGAAAAAGGATGTAAGTCTTATCGCTCCCTCCAGTATATAGTACCTCCATGCGTGGCGCGGATATGAACAGTCGTCAACCTTTATAATTTACAAAGACCTTGTTTTGTACAGATATGACAGAGAAAATGCTTTAGTTTAGCGGTTTTCGAAATAAGATACTATCACTTGAAAGGATTCAAAGAGCTGTTTACATCCCCGTGCGGTAATCAAATTTAGGGCTTCACTTTGGTTGAAAATGGTTTGGTCATTACGGTCTCTGCAAAATGTGGTCTGCCAAATAAACGTCATGACAAATTACCTCCGTTGATGAATATACTTTGTAGAATTGATAATTTAAAACCTTGAATAGCTTACCCGTCACGATCAGAATTGACTGATTAATTGAAGATTTGCCTTGGCACATAACCATTTGTAATAAAGCAAAGAAAAAGTTTACATGTATTAAAAAATAGGCTTGATCGCGTGGAACTGGCACCTAGATTCACGAAGCATTAAGACGTTTCAAAGCGTTCCTTGTGATAAATACCTTTTTACTTTGGTTTTGAACCTCATACACGTAGATCTCGAACTTCAAGAGGCCTAAGGAAATATATTTCGTGCCTAGGAATGACAGTTAGTGAATCAATAAATCATCCATTAAATTTTTAGTTTACCTTCTTCCCCCGCACCACTCCCGCGACGAAGGGCTTCACTTCGGGCCGGTCAGGGGTCTCCAATGCCTGCTTGTTGATGTGTTCAATGAGCTTCTTACGGTTGAGCGGACCTGTGGGGTCCTTCTCGCAGTCGTAGTTATTCCTCTGGTCGGGAGGCAGGAAGTTGTCCTGGAAATATTTGAATTCTTGTCAATAAAGTGCGTCATTTATTAGCGTCGATTTAGAAATTGCTGATGGAACAAGCAGATGGCCCACCTAAGGCGAAGAAAAGAGCTAATGTGACTCTCGCTCGCACGTTTAGACATGTTGAAAGACATAAAATCACTAAACTCATTTTCGAAAAATCGCAATCACATTGCACACCGTTTAGAAAAAAAATCATTTTGTTCCATACAAGTTTTCCTACTTAAAAGTTTGCTAATATACGAAAACTAGAAAAGCAGAAAAGAGTCACATTAGCTTCGCCTTAACGCGAAGACAAGAGCTAATGTGACCCTCTCGCATAAGTACAAAAACTAGAAAAGCAAAAATTTGTGAAAACTTGTATCGATCAAAATGTTTTTTTTTACTAAACTGTGTGCAATGTGATTGCACACAAAATGGTTGATTCCGATTTTTCGGAAATAGGTTTAGTGATTTTATATCTTTCAACATGTCACAACGTCCGAGCGAGAGGTACCTACATTAGCTTTTGTATTCGCCTTAGTTAAGTGGTAACCATCACCTATAACAAAGCTATGCATCGGAAGGCGCGCTCGATAGGAACGTGCCCTACGATGCACTGCCTACGTCCATCAACTTGAGGCATACAGATGTTAAGCCTCTATGTAATTTCACCAGCAATGCTGTTTAGCGGCAGAAAAAGGTATGGTGGTAGTACTCCCCCGGACGAGCCCTTCACTCTTACTTATTTTTAATTTTTAAAGTTTCAGACACATATAAATCTTCTGCCATTTTACAGCGGTCTATAAATTATACTTGTCTCCTTCACTACCATGTCAACGAAAAGAGACAGCAACAGACTTATCGGTCAGTTCAGCTAATGGAGCGCTCAGGGATCAATATTAACCTATAATAAGACCAGTGATAGTTTTGTGTTCTCTCTTTAAAGACATTCTCTGTGTATCTTCAGTGCCGAGATCTGAGGCAACGTCTATATTTTCTGGGAGTTACAGTCCTGGATCTGGTTTTCCATGAGAATAGAGGTATAAACTCAACCGAAAATACGGAGATTTTAGTTCGGGACGAACTACGAGTTACCTACTCTGTTATTCGTTACTTGGGTTCAATTATCGATTTTGAGTCACTTCACACTTGAGTAAACAAAAGTGTTACCAACTAAACGATCAAGGCTTGCAATCGTTAATTGGAATAACATTTCGAAGTTTAGAAAAAGAATTGTGCAACCGCGTTGCTTATCTGGTGTATAGACATTATTACAATTCGTTTTGTGGCAATATCTAGCTGCAACTCTATAGCCGCACTTTAGGACCATTTGCGTAAGCAGGATAGTCGTATTTATTGAGGACTAAATGTGCAAAAAATGTAGGATCTTCTTATTATATTTTAACCGTAGTACCTACCTATTTTTGTACAGTTGAAAACCTTGTAATTCTTCTCAAATTGTTTATACCACTCTACTCTTGTTTCGTTTTTCTGTTTTTTTCTTTTACCTATATTTTGATACTGATTTGTTCGTGCAAAGTGTGTGGGTGTCCAAAATAAATGCATTTTCTTTCTTTCATACTTGCAGCTTGATATTGCCCACAGACAACTGGTTCGTTTACAAGCGCCATTGCTAAGCGACATACCTAATTACACTAACTTTTAATTATTTTTTAGGAGCTACAGACAATATTTAAGAGTCTTAGGGGGCATTGCACTGCGCCCATTACTCTGAGACGAAGGTGTTGATTCTTATTAAGTACTGTTTAGCCAGCACCATTATAAAATAAAATATGGGTGGACTTTCCACACAGCCTATCCAGCCCTAAACTAAGCAAAGCTTGTAATAAGGGAACCAGATAGCTGACATAATACATACTTATAGGTATACTTTTTGAAATAAAAATACACGGTATACGTATATGTATACACATATACAGTGAAGCCCAAGAGTTTGACGACAGACGGTTATCATTTCGAGGAAAGTCAACCCAACGACAAATGCCACTTACATACGTATTCCAAGAACCCCATTATATTTCCATAGCTTAGCTCGGTCGCACATTTCAGGTTCTCCCGTCAGGTTCCCAATATGGTTAGGTTACCGAGTGAGCTCATGAATGCCTAAACGTAAGATTTTTTAGATGGCCACTAATAAAAGGAAGCGAAGAAGAGAACCTGTTGTGCCGACCTCACATAGCGTGTGATAGAGGCATGAAGAACATGATTCTTTGAGAGTAGACTTCTGATGATTCAAAGCTCATGATAAAAGAAAACAGTGTTACCGCAAAACCAAAGGGAAATTAAAATTTCTACGTCGCGGTCTCTAAACCCCAAAAACAAGTGAAAACTACCCAGTTGTCGGTGTGACATGTTCAAAAAAACAGACCCAGAGGTGATTTTAGCGAGAACTGAACACCTATTGGCGTGAGGTTTCGGTTTCTGAAGCGTAACAGATGCAAGTTGTGTCTTATGCTGCTGTTTAAAATGTCTGAGTACCTACTGTGGTATTGTACATACTTACATGTTAGTAGGTATCTAATACCCACAAAACGGGAACTCAAGTGGGGTCAGAACTATGTGTTTAAGTGTTCATTCAATAAAATAATATTCAGTAGTAGCTTTAATGGAAGTCTTAATCAATAGTGACCTACTTGATAAGCAACTAGTTAGGTAGGTAGGTACTCGTTGATTGCCTTGAGGTCAATGTACTCGTTTACCTTTTCCAGGCAGGATTAACAATTATTTATAAATACCTTTGTTATGTATGAGGTAATATAAATGTATGTAACGTTCTAGGTATGTATGAATAAATATTTGCTATTATATCTTCCCGTACGAGTTAGATTGTGCGTTGCATTTTACTATAACATTACTTCGTAACTAGAAAGAAACAGATCAACAGTCTAAAGAAGTCCACTGCTGGACACATTAGCTTCCCCCATGTAATTTGGGAGGGGGTTTGTATCACCAAGCTTGCCAAGCGAATTGGTGACAGCAGGATTGAGTATTCAGGTGATTTTTTCAGTTGATGCATAGTTGAATAAATGTACCTATCTATTTCCTTTCTTTCCCATCACCAGTGTTGGAATAACAAAAATTTAATAAGTAGCTCTTTGTCTTTTCATAAACCACAACCACCACGGCATTTTTTTTTATACAACTGGCTGATGGAACAAGCAGATGGCCCATCTGATGTTAAGTGGTAACCATCACCTATAACAAAGCATTGCCTCGTAAGTCACGCACGATAGGAACGTGCCCTACGATGATGCACTGCCCTGCGTCCATCAACTTGAGGCATACACATGATAAGAGTGTGGTTGCCGGTGTAATTATAGGCACACTAGCGGCCTGTCCCAGCTTCGCATGGGTGGACATAAATTTTTTCAACGTTTTAGGATAAACTTAGACCGTGGTGGGTTCGAGTCACTTCTAACTCGCGCCTTGCCCGGGCCCGCGCTGGGTGAGAACGCACCCCATGACCTTATATTTTTCAAATCTTTTGAATGGAATGTCCGATTTGAAAAATTCAAGAAGTAATGTATAGGTATTGAACCAGTCTTGAATATGAAAAGATTTATTTGGATAAGGATTCATACCAAGGTACAAATAAAGACCCTTTTCTAGCGGCGGCATTTCAATTAAATTTTTATAATAAAAGAACACTTATTGTGACATAACTATAATAGTTAGACATATGCTGTTGCGACATTTTTTGTAGATGATGACGTGTTCTACAAAATTGTAATACATTATTTTGTTCTATCATCAATAGTTTTCGCAGCGCACGCGATGTAAGGTTTTCTTTTTCCACCTTGGGTTACATTATTAGAGTTTTAGTACGTATCCCTGATTTTTTTGAAAATATAATATAGCCTATGTTACTCAGGGATAATGTAGCATTCTAATGGTGAAAGAATTTTTGAAATCGGACCAGTAGTTTTTGAGCCTATTCGTTACATACAAAACAACAAAACAACAAAACAACAAAACAACAAAAATACAAATCTTTTCTCTTTATAATATTAGTGTAGATGAGCCTGTAATTACACCGGCAACCACACTCTTCAAACCGAAACACAGCGTTGCTGCTTGGCGGCAGAAAAAGGCGGGGTGGTAGTAGGTTACTTCCCCGGACGAGCCGCACACAAAGAGCTCTACTACTCTTAGACATAGCGTTAGAAATACAACCACACACAAACTCGGTAAGACCTAGGTACGAATTAATGGTCCAATGTAGGCTACATGGATGGTAGGTTTCGTCATGACTTGGCTGCTGTAGCTGGGACAGACAGCTTCTGAAATATGCATTCTGGATGCCAGTGGCGTTCACTCTTCTTCGCTAAAGCACTATGTGTGTACTAGATTTAATTAATTGGCACGGCTGGCACATGGCGACTACTTACACTAATTAATGAAATTAAAACAATGAGGAAAAACTCACAGATAATTACAAAAAAAATAGGTAATGAATATAAAATACCTAGGCAGGTAGGTATAACCAGTTTTTCCAATCAGTAGGTGATCAACCGGTCGCACGCATGATTACTGATTTGATTACCTATGTAACTTATGAACACAAATAATCTATAGGTAGGCAGGTACATGTTATGTAGGTACATACTTGTATTATTACGATTATCAGTAGGAGGTACTCATACTTCAGACAATCCTTATCACTTAAAAGAAATACAATACAATGTAGGACAATACACAGTATCTTTGTTTGTGATAATTTCGGCTGATAATTTAGTGCAGATTAACATGAAACCATACACTGAGACTGTGATGATTGTGACTTTTAAAACAATTCATGCATTGTGTAGTTTGCTTACTGCGTGCTGTTGCTAGGCCAAAGCAAAACCGTCATTATTCAGTTAACAACAAGGATCACTTTTAAACGTCTTATAAACTACCTGCAGGACACTCAAATGTTAAATGTTTGTAAATGCCTCCTATATTTTAGTGAAGGGCATGTCAACCAGTCAGCCTATGCTATACCTACCTAGCAGCCGGTAAGCTAGGACGTAAGCCTTGGGACAGCATTCTCTGTCATCAGAGTTGTTTAGCATGTCGGAGAAAATTAAATAGGCTCAGGACTGGTATCTTCAGGCATGGTAGACATTGCTCAGACCACTTGGATCTTGAAGGGTGCCTAAAGGTGTAGTATGGCCAAGTATAAAATTTTGGTACATGCCTAAATTTTACACAATTATATTAGGCTTATTCTATAATATAATTGAATTTTTTCGCATCTCTCATTTTGTACACACACCCACCTCCGATTTCAATTTTATCTATCCTTCAAGGTTTGCTGGAAGGGAACTTTTTAGGGTTAAGCTCACCTTTGTACATGTTTTATATTTAAGTTTACTAAATGATAATACTGTGTACAATAAAGAATAAAGAAGAATAAAAAGGCTACTTTACAATTTTATTCCAAATTCACTACCATTGGTCATTCGGATCAATACAAAGACCAAAACACATGTAAATTAATGTAAATACATGTGGAAAACTAGGTAGATATTTGTGTGGTATAAAGGAAGCTGGTTTTGTTAGAGTTGAAAATTATGTAAAGGACAGGTTTGACGACCAGCAGAGCATTAAGTTTTAATACTACAGAAATGTATTGTTGAGCAACTATTTTCTCATAGCTCGTGCCCTGGTTAAAATGATGATTAGTCTGGTATCCAGGGTAATTATAAGTTTCCTAATATTATTATTTCCAAATTTTTCTTAATTCATTGACCCCATAATTAGAAACATTTTTAAAACATTGCTGAAAACCTTCCTGCTGTTATAATGTGGCAGTGAATAGTACTACAATTTTTAAACGGAAACAGCAGTCTATGTAAGTAGGTATTATAAAGTTTATTTAATTTACTTCTAAACATGAAGAAGCTGCCAATAAACTTACAACAAAGATCAATAAACAAACAGAGGTAGGTAAATGCTACCTGCTACTAATTCACCCGGTGTGTACATTCCACTAAAGTTGGGTGAGTGCCAAAAATGTCCCCATTCATTATGGTTTTACTACCCTCCGTTCAGTACAGGTAGCTTTAAGGTGTATTTCCATCTTTAGATAGAAGATAGAAAACTCTTTACCGCACACCACACGGACATTTAACAATTTTATTAATACTTCTAGGCTTAGTAGTGTGGAACTAACTTTGATTCAAATTGTCCTCTGAATTATGACCATGTGCGCAGAATGAAAATTTTGTGAATATTTGTTTGTCAGAGCTAAACTTGTTTGTCACTTACTAAGTATTTTATTTTATATTTTATTTCATTTCATTTTTATTTCATAGACTAGGTACCTACAATACACTCAAATGTTAAAAGAACTTTGCCTTTCTTACACAATACTTCTACAATACTACAATACTTCTATATCAATTACCTTCAGTTTTTTACACATATTTTGATTCCATGTAGGTATTATCTATCAACAGTCAATTAAACTCTTTTATGTTAGACAGGGCACCTATTCCCATTTTATCCCATAAAGAACTCCTAATATGAATAAAATAAAAGAGAGATCCCTTATTCATTATTGGTAATTCGATAATATGACATTTTATTCTCTTAAGTTGGCCAGGTCAAGAGTACCCTAAACCGACGAGAATGTATGAAGAATGTTATGAGAGTGAATGAAGCGAAAGAGGTATGTAAGGACCATAGCATGTTGAAATCTGTGATCTCTGCCTACCCCTATGGGAAACAGGCGTGATTTTATGTATGTATGTATGTATTCTCTTAAGTTTCCTCATGAATTCTGGGTGTATTGTCTTTTTGACTTTAACTTATATTGTGATTTCTGTTTTTTTTTTGTCAATCATACTTTACACTACTCAACATATAACTGATTTATCAGCAGCCCAATAACCCATGAACTGCTAATTGATTTATGATTTCTGAATGAGTTTAAACCTTATTACAATGGCAAAGAAAAATAAACAATGAGTCATAGTTTCTCCTTCTGGTAACAAGTTGGTAGCTGTTTCTTTCAGAAGGTTTTTGATAAAGCCTCAAGGTGTGGGAATGATACCACACTTTGTGTTTGAATGTCGAGCTATTATCCGATAGATGTTTGTGTTGTGGCCTTCATCGCTTATTCAGTGTAATGAAGCTGTAGACTCAGAGAATAAATTGGAAGTAGGTAGGTACTTTAATGTGTGATGAGGTTGGCTTGGAAGTGTTATGTCATAGTTTTATTTGCAATTCCTGTTAGAGGTTAGTTTTTTTTCAATATTGACTTTTTTTTAGTGTATTGAAGAATACTAATATTGGTAGGCTTTGGTAGGCAGCTGCACGATTGTGTTTTTTATGGAAATAGTACAGATATTAGAATTGATGCCTGTAATTTTTAAACCATCACATCATGCATGGAAAAACATATTACTTTTGAATAATTATTTACCTTTCTCAATTTATATGACCAGGGGCTAGGTATTTCTAGCTTACAAGCTCTGATTAAAAAAAATGGAAATAGGTACTAATGCATTAAATACTCACGTCAGGATCAACCTCCTTGGCCAGCATATTCAACTCCTCTGTCGTGAGCTTGGAGAGGAGTTCGTCCACATCCACCTCATCATACGAGCCGAGCTCCCGTCCGAACAACTTAGCCGGGGTCGTCATTGTTGTGGTCTTCGTAGACGAGGATTTCTACAACCAAAACACAACACTTGTAGCTACACTTTTAAGGTTATTTCACTGATAAAATTACTTTCGGATATTTATATAATGATTTGATTATCCTGTTTTTTAGGCAAAAGTACTTTTTATCAGATGACAGTTTTGGCGTTCACCACACCCAATATTTTGATCTTTGCAACGGGGTCTAAATTGCGTGATATGATTGCGTATTAAATTGATAACTTTTGCACGTAACTTACAATTTACGAGTAATATTTACACTTTGTTTTTTACAGGTATACAAAACGAACACTGTAATTCTTTAATCTCAAATCGATCGCTAGCGTAACACACATACACGACACGGCAAGCGAGCGCCCTCTTCACTTTCCTTACTTCAACTCAACCCAAGTCAAGTCCCAGTCCCACCAACCAACAAAAAATAAATGAATGACGACTGGACTTACTCACTGCTGTCACTGTCAAACAAGCATAGTATAAAGAAAGAAGCAAAGTTACTGCTTAGCAGCAAGTGCGATAGAGACAGGTAGTGATACCGGTTTCGGTTTCAAAACGATGCAATAAACCCAACAAAGTGTAGAAGTTGAGAACATAAAGTCAAAAACAGGTTAAAAAAAGAATACTACATTTTTATCATGATCGTAGCAGGTCATGGAGGTACTTAGTAGGTCCTAGAAAGTCAATAACCATCGATCGATTATATTTAACGGAAAAAACTATCGAGAGATGCAAGAAATCAAATTGTCAATAATATCACAGAATAAAATAATAGTACCTACCTACCTTTAAGTCATTAATTTAAATTATTCTTAGTGACACCTACTACGACATTATTCAGATGTTTTAGAATAAAATTAGGTGGACCTACCTAGTAGGAACTGTGCTATGAATAAAAATCTCATTACTGATCGCATAGTTGGTATACCTACCTTCCCTGCACATCTTCATCTTCCTGACCTAATCCCACGCTAAGTGGGGTCGGCACAACAGGTTTTCTTCTTCCACTCTGTTAACACTGTGTATCATTCGTCAACTCAGTGCTCACTGCTATCTTACTCATGTCATCTTTCACACACTCCGCTCACCAAGTAAGTCTGTCTATTAAAACCACGCTCGCGACCTTTCACACTCTAAACTTTTCATTAATCGAGTCTCTGCGACTGACCGTCTAGTCTAGAGCAACGCTGCACTGCAACCACAGCGCGCGCGCTTTACTCTTATTAGCTAGTCGTGTAGGTACGGGTGTCAGTTTGGCTGTGAGGAGTTTTATCTAGTAGTATTTTTTTAAGTTTAAGTGTATAGCTCGAAGGACTGATAACCGTTGAGAAAAAAATGTTCTCGAATGGCGACCACGAACAGGAAAACGAAGCGTGGGACGCACTCCTACCCGATGGACTGACGACATTGTCAGGATCAACTAAGATCACGTCCGCTGACGGTTTTTTTTATTATCCCACTCCGATTCGGGATCCGCGCAAGTCAACGGTAAAGGAGGCTAATTATTGCACAGTTGAGAGGTTCAAACACCCATTCATTGTAAGTAGGTATTGTATGCTGGAATGGAAAACGATCTTTGTACCTACCTTATGTGCTTATCTACCTTTAAATACCTAATGACGCGATCGTTTCGCCATCATTTTCGTGTTAGACAACCTTATATAATTTCAAGTTTATTTCCTGAAAACCTCAGACAAGGTATCAATAGCCATGCCAATAACTGAACTCTGATATCATGCCAATATTATTAGGAAGAGAGATACAAGTGCTGATTGATTTGAACTATAGCAGGTAGGTATACCTATACCGATCTAGTTCCTGCTGACCACGCGACGATTCGACGCTGGCCAATCGCCAGTCGGCACTAAGTATAATTTGTTAGATATGTGCCACACAAAACACAACGGAGTCAAACTGGTAGCTTGGTAGGTATTCTTAGCCGTACGATCGGCCATTGGCCTTCCTACAAACAAACGAGATTGATTCCTATCCATTAGCAACTTATAAAGTAGTACAATATAATGACATTAAAATGGACAACAGCCAGAGCCAGATAATCACCAGCAGTCCTTTGAAAAAGTAGTAGAGCTCTTTGTGAAGGGCTCGTCCGGGGAAGTACTACCACCACGCCTTTTTCTACCGCCAAGCAACGTTGCTGTGTTTCGGTTTGAAGAGTGTGGTTGCCGGTGTAATTACAGGCACATGAGGCTTAACATCTGTATGCCTCAAGTTGATGGACGCAGGGCAGTGCATCGTAGGGCACGTTCCTATCGTGCGTGACTTACGAGGCAATGCTTTTTTATAGGTGACTAGTGGCTTCCCGCGGCTTCGCACGCGTTGAAGTGTTGAGCCGTAATTGAACCACAAACATCCAAACATCGTAACTTTCGCATTGATTTGTATATTATTAGGGTAGGATACCTACGCAGGTATATACCTATAGATACCTATAGGCGTACATTACCTATATTAGGTAGGTAGTTAGGTATAGGTACTGAGTTTAGCACAAACATGACAAATACAACAAAGACATTCTTATACGGAAAATATGTACTTATTTGTTCCTAGTTTCTACCCCAAAAACAAACGAAACGAAACAGCTTCACGACTTTGATCCCCAGGCACGGTAGATACCCTAAGATCTCTTCATCGTACCAACTCAAGATTCCCGTTTTAGAATGTTCCTTACAAACATTGACGCCTTGTTGTATCCTTTTTACTTGAGCGCAACGAAGGAGGGTAACGTTTTAGGGGTTGTTTTCGAAAATCAAACTGTCTTTTTGTTATTTATCCACAGAACACATTTTCTTTAAGTTTTAAGTTAATTACACTACGCTTTAAAAATCTCCCATACAAACCTTGAAACTTTGTCAGTCTTTTGCACCCTTTGCAGGGGTGGTTTTAAAATATTGAAAACGTGATTTTAAATTATTTTACTTCAAGTTTTAAATCAATCGCACCACGCGTTAAAAAACTCCCATACAAACATGGACATCCCTTTGCACACTTATTAAGGGTAGTTTTAAAAAACTAAAAATGCCTTTCCTGTTTTTTAGCCTTGGAGTACATGTACTCTAAGTTTCAAGTTTGTAGGTTCAAGGAATACTATTTTTCATGCAAACGGTTTCAACCCTTTTACACCCTTAGGGTTTGAATTTCCAAAAATCCCTTCTTAGGACACCTCTACGCCATAAGACCTATGTACTCTTCAAATTTCAAGTCTCTAGGACCAGCGGTCAAAAAACTCCCATACATACTTTTACATCCCTTAGCACACTTATTAAGGGTAGTTTTAAAAAACTAAAAATGTATTTCCTACTTTTTTGTCTTGAAGTATATGTACTCCAAGTTTCAAGTTTGTAGGTTCAAGGAATACAATTTTTCATACAAACGTTTTCATCCCTTTTTACACCCTTAGGGGTTGAATTTCCAAAAATACCTTCATAATACACCTCTACGCCATAAGACCTATGTACTTTTCAAGTTTTAAGTCTCTAGGACCAGCGGTCAAAAAACTCCCATACATACTTTTACATCCCTTAGCACACTTATTAAGGGTAGTTTAAAAAAACTAAAAATGTATTTCCTACTTTTTTGTCTTGAATTATATGTACTCCAAGTTTCATGTTTGTAGGTTCAAGGAATAAAATTTTTCATACAAACGTTTTCATCCCTTTTTACACCCTTAGGGGTTGAATTTCCAAAAATCCCTTCTTAGTACACCTCTACGCCATAAGACCTATGTACTCTTCAAATTTCAAGTCTCTAGGACCAGCGGTCAAAAAACTCCCATACATACTTTTACATCCCTTAGCACACTTATTAAGGGTAGTTTTAAAAAACTAAAAATGTATTTCCTACTTTTTTGTCTTGAATTATATGTACTCCAAGTTTCATGTTTGTAGGTTCAAGGAATAAAATTTTTCATACAAACGTTTTCATCCCTTTTTACACCCTTAGGGGTTGAATTTCCAAAAATCCCTTCTTAGTACACCTCTACGCCATAAGACCTATGTACTCTTCAAATTTCAAGTCTCTAGGACCAGCGGTCAAAAAACTCCCATACATACTTTTACATCCCTTAGCACACTTATTAAGGGTAGTTTTAAAAAACTAAAAATGTATTTCCTACTTTTTGTCTTGAAGTATATGTACTCCAAGTTTCAAGTTTGTAGGTTCAAGGAATACAATTTTTCATACAAACGTTTTCATCCCTTTTTACACCCTTAGGGGTTGAATTTCCAAAAATCCCTTCTTAGGACACCTCTACGCCATAAGACCTATGTACTTTTCAAATTTCAAGTCTCTAGGACCAGCGGTCAAAAAACTCCCATACATACTTTTACATCCCTTAGCACACTTATTAAGGGTAGTTTTAAAAAACTAAAAATGTATTTCCTATTTTTTTGTCTTGAAGGATATGTACTCTAAGTTTCAAGTTTGTAGGTTCAAGGAATACTATTTTTCATGCAAACGGTTTCAACCCTTTTACACCCTTAGGGTTTGAATTTCCAAAAATCCCTTCTTAGTACACCTCTACGCCATAAGACCTATGTACTCCTCAAATTTCAAGTCTCTAGGACCAGCGGTTTAGGCTGTGCGTTGTCTATATGTCAGTCAGTCAGTGAGTCAGTCAGTCAGGACTTTGATTCTTATAGTATTAGAGATGGTTACCACCTAATATCAGGTGGGCCATCTGCTTGTTCAATTAGGTAGTTGTATAAAAAAAAGTCTTAAAGCAGTTTGCGTCGATAAAACGACGCCCAGATAAATAAAAAACTTAAAACGGACGTCTCTTATTACTACGTTACTACACAGCTACTGCTTATCCTTATAGTTGGTTGTATGCTATTATTTTAATGAAAAAATATGTTTGGTATCTGTCAACTTTTTGATGCAACATGGTGTCAGTGTCATGTCATCGAAATCCATATCAACGCATTGATGCGCGCCTCTTTGGTGCGCAATTTTAAATTATAGAAGCTTTCATTTTGTCACGAAATGTCTCGTATTTTATTAACCCCTTTTTAGGAGTTTTTTGTAAGTCGCTGGTTTATTCGTATCCTTCGAATAAAAAGCTAAATTCATAGAAAAAGGAAGGTAACATAAGTAACTAAAAAAAAGAGGTAGCTTAAAATGTCGCTACCGCTCGGACCACCGTTACCAGTCTCTCCCCTGATACGTGGTGCTAGATTCGCTCTTCTTTTAGCGGGTATCATCTACGCTCAAGGCAAGCAAAAGCTTTACAACTCCATGGAAGCGTCCTGGCAGGAGGAAGAAGCTAAAAAGAAGTTAATTAGAGACAAGCATATGGCTGAACATAGAGCGAAGATAGCTAAGGAAGAAAAAGAAGCAGTGGCGCTACTGGAATCTGGGAAACTGTTTGATCCACCGAATAAGTAGAAGTGAAAATAGTTTCCAGCACGACATTGCAGATAAAAAATTGAATTGAAACTATTTACATTGTGTGTCCATATTAACTCCACCAGAGACTTTCACAGATAGGTAGAGTAAATGGGCCTACTAGAAGACCTTACTTTTTCACTCGTGCTCGGGCCATAGGATTTTATATGGAGTGGTCTTCTCCAGCTAGCAACAGACCTATATATCTACCATCCTTACCATAAACGGATAGACTCACAAGCAATTCATGGTCAGTAGCTGAGCCGCTGCGAATTTGCGAACTGCCTTGTAATGTTTTCCTTCACCGTTTGAATCGCACACTGCCTTAAATATTTTTTACCTACGCTCGGATTCGGATTCGGACCTTGGAAGCTAACAGTAGACTACTAACCAATGCTCTCACAGCTAAGTTATGTTAGGTAGGTGCCTAATACATTATGGTCTCACTGATTATCCAATAAAAGAGCCGTATGGTCGTAGGCCTAACCACGTGCGAAACGCTGACAATAGCAGCTTTCTCGATGTGCGAAAGCTAAGAAATGTAGACGCTTTTCACCGTTCAATGTTGATTTACTCAACATTTGCATTGTTACAACATGCTAGTTCGATTTTAACATTCACATGATAAGAAAGATCTAGGTACATTACTTAGCAAGTAAGTATGTACATGATAACTTTCTACGTATCAGAGAGTAGGTATGTTGTGTGTCTTGCTTGCAAGGCGTGCAAGTAGAGGTGTGGAGCGCCGTTTACCGGTTATTAACGAAAATTACTCGCCAATCCGGTTTCTTGCCGGTTCTATGGTGACGCGCTTGTGACGGTCACGTCTCGAGACTTCCATTCAGGTAGAGGCGAAAGTTGAATGTTTTGATTGAAAGCGTAGACCTCTCGTAACGATCAAAATACAATAATAACATAGGAACATATTTCGTTAGTAATAGTGGTTATGTAAGGTGTGGTAAGGTCACGCAGCGCCGTTTGAGGCCGTTTTTATTAACTCTGCTGCAATGGAAACATAGTTTTATTGGTTCTAATAAGGAACCAGGTTTGGTATAACAACTTATTGACTCAATATCGAGTCAGGAATAAAATTCTAGAATGCCGGTGTTCTACAAATAATACCCAAATATTTCCCTTCCCTCGCAGCGACGCGACGCCGCGCCGGCCACGGGAACCAAACCCAAATAATTATTACGCCGTTACGTTAGTCACCAGCTATGCGAATGGTGCGCTACCGAGAACGTCAATGAGCTGGGATATAAGCTAGATTGTATCTTTTCGAATTGTATCTAAGCTCTTTTGAATTGTTCATAATAGTTAGGTGCAAGATGAACATGATAATTTTGTTATAATCTTAGGTGGCATGATTTTTCAGTTTAATTTTTCTCCTCCTTCGGCACAGTTATAGTGAATAGCCTATTTTGATTGGTCAGGCGCAACAAAACTAGAAAAGTACTAGGTACTGTTTTGAGTGTTCAATAATTATTGAACTAGCAAAGTACTAACTACCATCTTTGAAATATAATCGATACTATCATACCTAACTGTTTTTATGCATGGGGCATGATGCCATGCATGCAATGTGCCACATGCTCACACCCGTTACTAATAAATCAGTGGCCCGCTGGCCCGCTTTGTCTGTCCGTCATACAACCACAGTCTAGCACAGGTAGTAAAGTGCTATTATTTTATTCTGTTACGTAATACACGCATTAGGTAGATTTTACTATTATCACTACATAGTATAAAACAAAGTCGCTTTCTCTGTCCCTATATCCCTATGTATGCTTAAATCTTTAAAACTATGCAACGGATTTTGATGCGGTTTTTTTATAGAAAGAGTGATTCAAGAGGAAGGTTTATATGCATAACACAAGCATAATCTCTAAGGGATAACCCACAATAACCGTGAGAAGGCGGGGCGGGTCGCTAGTTATAAATAAAGTGCGATATTATTTGCTATTGCTACATTTTCACGGAGGTCTAGGTACATAATGTGCACAATACGACAAATAGGAGAATAAACAACACAGTAGTACAATATAGGCGACCATATCGCTAACAGCAATCTCTACTAGGCAAAATTTGTAGGCACAGGACTGAAAAGAGGGCGGAGTTTGGTGTGAGATTCATTATTTTACATTAACCTAAGCAGGTATACCTATTATAATTATGATCTCGTATCGATTGTTATTGAAAACTATTGAAAATTATAAAGTTACCAACCAAAGAAGCCTAAACCAATAACTTATAACGATAAATAACAATTATAATAAACTATACCTACTAATGGACTCAAAATAAACTATTTTATAGCAGCTATACCTACATTATGTTAATAAGCTTTGGAATAAGTGCGTTTTTTGTTCGATCGCTTCACATAATCTAATAAAATTCTGATCGAGCACACCTACTAATAAAATTATTCGTGTTTCGTGACTACGAATATCAATGTCGAAAGTGAATCTATTCATTTGCAATCATCTAAAAGCGAAACAGTGAAGAAATAAATAAGAAACGTTGGCTAGAATTGCAAATTTTGCGAGAGGTCTGCGTGATACGACTTAGCTATCTATGCAATTTATGTGCGTGATCTGGCCACTAATTGAGAGTACACTAAGGGCCGGTTTCACCATGCTCTTGTAGATTAACAAAGGATTAAAGGGCCGTTAAATATGTCAAAATGTACGCGTTTGACAGCTAAGGTTAGATTTAACGACCTGTTAATCCTTGATTAGTAACTAACAGAGCATGGTGAAACTGGGCCTAACTGTTTTATATCAAGTACTACGTACAATATACGCAATTAAGAGTAGTAGAGCTGTTTGTGCAGGGCTCGTCCGGGGAAGTATTAGGTATGCCTTTTTCTGCCGTCAAGTAGCGTTGCTGTGTTTCGGTTTGAAGAGTGTGGTTGCCGGTGAAATTACAGGCACATGAGATATCTGTATGCCTCAAGTTGATGGACGCAGGGCAGTGCATCGTTGAGCACGTTCCTATCGTGCGTGACTTACGAGGCAATGCTTTGTTATAGGTGATGGTTACCATTTAACAACAGGTGGGCCATCTGCTTGTTCCATGAACAAGTGTATATATTTTTTTATTATGTTAGAAAGATTTAAAAAAAACTTAAAATCAAATAGAAACCTTCGGTAAACGTGTTTATGAAATCATAGCTATTTTAGTTATTACAGTGTAACGTGTTATGGAAAAATTTGCTTCTTTATACCTCTGACTTTATTAGGAAAATGGCGCGTTCTGGCCGGGGCGCGGCACACGGCGTGATAATTATTTGCATTTCTCTAACTGTTGATTAAAAGTTACATACCTACCTGATAAGTAGCTCCTAAAATCTTTTAGTAAATCTTCATTTAGACATGTTCCTATCGAAGCTTGTTTTCAGTTCACTGGCTTATTGAGTGATGCAATATTAACTTGCCTATGTTTATTTATGTTCGCATGTTTGCCTTTCTTTCCACTTCAATGTGCACCAGGTAGAGATCATGGAAAGATTGCACCGTCAAGCTTCTTTGCGTGCATTTTTTGCACGAGAATAACCCGGATTTCCCGTTATTGGACCGGTTTGTCACCGCAATCGTTTTTTTTGTGGTGCAAAATGCATCAAAATAAATTACATCGTGTTCGACTTTTACGTGAACCGGAACGATTAAGGAAACCGTTAGGTTTGAATTTAAAACCGGAAAAAGTCAGTCAACGCTCTTTATGCATAGGCATGTGATTTGTTGTTTATTATGAATTTAGTAAGCAGGAAGTTTGGAATCAATTAGAGTAGGTTAGTTATAATCTTAGTTGTAGCAGCATAAATTTTAATTATGTACTGTGTTGCCTGAAATATATTTTTTATCACATCAATTCGAAAATAGATAGTTTGCTCTTCGAAAACAGGTAGCAAAATAGCACTTTGATCCCAAGGGCGGTAATGTGATTTGAATTTGGAATGTGCTTATTGAGTAAAAGTTACAATCGAATCACGAACACTGTATGAACAAGCAGGCTTTATGATAAAAAAAAGCGCCTGAACTAAATAAAAATAAACAAAAACACGTGAAACGCGCATTCCACCTTTGTTCATAATTGTTTACTCAAATTCAGATTTTACTTATTTTTATGAAAATAAATAAAATTACAATAAATACATGATTATGACTATGTGACTTTGTGACTTTGTGACTTTGTGACTTTGTGACTTTGTGACTTTGTGCCTTTGTGACTTTGTGTCTTTGTGACTTTGTGACTTTGTGACTTTGTGACTTTGTGACTTTGTGGCTTTGTGGCTTTGTGACTTTGTGACTTTGTGACTTTGTGACTTTGTGACTTTGTGACTTCGTGACTTCGTGACTTCGAGAATTTGTGACTATGGTTATGATTATTCATAAGTTGCACTAAGTTATTTTCTCATAGAGGGTGATAAAAAGTAGAGTGTCCACCTCTGGAGCAACACTATTTTAAGCTCGAGTGAAGTACTTTGAATCCCTCTCTACGCTTAGGATTCTACTTTAGAATCCCTCGCTACGCTCGGGATTCTACTCTAGAATCCTTCGCTCCGCTCTGGATTCAAAAAACACTCTCGCCATAAAAATAGTTGTTTGCTCCCTTGGTAAACAATCTACTATTTATTAATATGTACCTATTAGATACTATTAATAAGAGCCAGCGAGAAAAAACACTAAAGACAGAAATTTCAAACACCAAAATATTTCATCACAGCGAGGCGGTATCTGACCGATTAACTCATCGTTATCGTGACAATCGATGCTATCAACTACAAAATCCAGCGCGAATCGAATCGCTCAATTGATCGGATGTAATCGATTGATTCGCTAATTTTATTGATGGCTAAGGGACACCTTTCACGGGTTTCAAAAAGTGAAAGGCTTATTTATTGCATGGGTAGTATAAAACGATTACAGCTAGAAAAAACTACCTATTTACCAATAAATAAATACTAGGTAATTACTAGTCATCATCATCATCATCATCTTCCTGCCCTTATCCCACTTTATGTGGGGTCGGCACAACAGGTCTTTTGTGGTCGTTTCTCTCCACTTCCCTCTCATCCGTCATCTCAGTCGTCACTCCTTTCTTAGCCAATTCACACAATCCATCCATCTTTACTAGTATCAACAGCAAATCCGTGACTATACAATTAAGCAGATATAAAAAAAAAAAAAAAAAACGGGCATCTATTTCACTTGCATCATTCGGGGTTGTAAAGTTTTCTTATGGCTGCCTACCTCTATGACATTATGACATTATGTTTAGATAAGTTTTGTTAGTACCTAATTTACGACTTGCGTGTAGCGCATGGCATAGCCGCTCTAATAAGCAAATGAACCTCTATTTTTATTATTTCTTTATTACCTACATCTCGTCGCTAAACACTAAAGTTACACTCGAGTCGTTACCCATGTAACGAGTGTAGTAGGTAAGTGTTTAGTTCGAGCAGTTAGATGGTTAACAAAAGTGTGGTAAGTGTTTAGTTCAAGCAGACGGTTTTCTGTGACAGTTAGCGAGTAGAAATATCTTTCCATGTACCTCTAACTCGTTCACTTAAAAAATAATTATTTATTCATATCAAAATAAAATAATTACATAAGTATTTATGACAAAATCGATTATGTTGATGCATATCAAAGAAAAACACTTCAAAAATAACCTACAAATTAATTAAAGGTAAAAACTACAATTAATTAAAGGTAAAATAACCTAATAATATTCATATCAAAATAAAATAATTACATAAGTATTTACTTATGACAAAATCGATTATGTTGATGCATATCAAAGAAAAACACTTCAAAAATAACTTACCTACTAATATCGATAACATTTATATCTACGGAACATTCATATTTTATTGTCCCATACAAAAGATTGCAACGCGCTACACATTTGCAAAAACTGTGTGAATTTTTTAATAGAGCTAAACACGCGTTTTTAATAGTTCAAAACCAGATTTAGTTCACAGAAATCATCTTCCTAGAGTTTATTTACAGCATAATAATATGTCAAAAAGCATAATAAATAGGATAAAACGGGTCTGGATGAATTCCTCGGCCGGCTTTTGCCAAGGTTAGATACACCTACACCGAAAAATAAACGAAATTGTCTGTTATAACTCGCTCCCAGATTTAAGGTCTAGGACGTTAGATTAATAATGTTGCTTACCTTTTCTTATGGAAATTTTTGAGGTTTTACGTTTATCAACAGATAAATGATTTGATAGCGCATCTAGTATTATCAACAACCAAGTTATGTCCGACTAGGTAAGTAATTCTAATTCTTATTCATGGTGGGGGAATAAGATCTACACTAACGTCCCGCAATGGGATATAAATTGTCCCCCTGCTAACCTAACCCCAGCCAGCCCAACTCCTTAAATTTGCGGAGAAGGACCTTGGGTCGATGGCAGCAATAGATATGATGATGTAATAGATAGGTATAAGTCGAATAGATGCATCTTTGGCTACTATACAATAATAATAAACTTGTACCTACAAACTTGCAAAAAGATCTGAAGGCATGCCTGTCGTGTATGAGGGTCGTGTTGTGGGAAATAATAAATAGCTTCACGACTTTGATCTTTGAACCCAAGGCACGGTAGGTACATATCCCCTCAGATGTCTTAGTACCGAGTATCAACTCAAAATTATTTGAGAATCTCTAAGGGGGGAGTCAGACGTACGTCAAATTATTACAATTTTGGCACATACCGCATACCTACATTTTGTAATTGGTATTAGGTTGCAAGCCCGTGTCGTAAGCATATTATTTTATATATCTATTTTGCAAAATTAGGTAGGTATATTCGTGTGAAGCCAGAAGCGTTCAACTAGTAAATAAATAATGCAATGTGCTACTATTTCCGTCGGTTTATGACTGCGTCCAACGTTTGTATCAATGGCCCGAATTCCGAATGACGTGTAGAGGTGCCCTTGAGTCTCCGTAACGTACTGCACGAACGATATCAAGTACCTACCAGCAGGCGATTAGCCTAGTGACTGGAGCCAGAGTTCAGATTTCGAACCAAAGTCAAATTTAAAAGGTCAATTGAATTATAAGGATCATTGGAACGTCTTAAAGCTAGATGAATTTAGTGTGGACGCGATTCGTTTTACAAGTCAGTTACATTTCATGTTACAGCGAAAGATTTCAAAGTGATCCCTGTTATAGAACTGAATAAAAACGGTTTGATTCAAATTGATTATAGAAAAGGAAAGCCATTGGGTTCAAATCCTAGTCCGAGGACAGCGCTGAACTGACTTACTGTTCATGTGCCTATTATTACACCGGCAACCACACTCTTCAAATTGCAAGCCTATCAATATGCTTCGTCTTTAAGACGTCAATAGTTTTCGGCAAGGAATTTGAAGGTTTTTATTTTATTTTTTACAACTAGCTGATGGAACAAGCAGATAGCCCACCTGATGTCAAGTGAAAATAATCACCTATAACAAAGCATTAACTCGTAAGTCACGCAATAGGAACGTGCCCTACGATGCCCTGCCCCACGTCCATCAACTAGAGGCATACAGATGTTAAGCCTCATTCATGTGCCTGTAATTTCACCGGCAACTCTTCAAACCGAAACATAGCAACGCTGCTTGGCGGCGGAAAAAGGCGTGGTGGTAGTACTTCCCCGGACGAGCCCTACTGTACTATCCCACTACCATTATACACCTACCTAAGTAGTAAGTTCGTTACATGTTCTTCTAGGCTTGGTTGCTTGGTACTGACTTGCTACATAAATGTGTCTACACGAATCGCATTGCCTGGTCGAATGGAACTAGCACTTTAGATTCAACTAGGTTTAAGACGTTTCAGAGATTTGTTTGTTTGGCTTGGGGTTTATATTTTAAGAGTAGTAGAGCTCTTTGTGAAGGGCTCAACCGGGGAAGTACTACCACCACGCCTTTTTCTGCCGCCAAGCAGCAACGCTGTGTTTCGGTTTGAAGAGTTGCCAGTGAAACAGGCACTTATGGCTTACCATCTGTATGCCTCAAGTTGATGGACGCAGGGCAGGGCGTCGTAGGGCACGTTCCTATTGCGTGACTTACGAGGTAATGCTTTGTAGGTGATGGTTTCCACTTAACATCAGGTGGGCTATCTGCTTGTTCCATCAGCTAGTTGTATAAAAAAAAACATCATATCGCTTGCCGAAATTATTGATGTCATAAAGACAATGCATATTTTTGATAGGCTTGCAATTTCCATTGCCTCAATATAAAAAATGTGAAACGAAAGTCACGTGTTTCAGCGCAATGGTTTATGTAGGAAGTCATTTTCCACCATCTAAATCACCTCAGTTGGCACTCGTACCGCTGCACTTAATCATAACCAGTTGGTGATTAATTGGCTTTAAGACTTATTTGGATACTAAGAACACACTGTTTTTGAACGTGCATGCTTGTGCCACCACTTCATAATTTTCAAAACTGCATTGCAATATTTTTGTAGTCACGTTGAGTAGAATCTATCATTAGTTTTATATTTACGTCTGGTGGATTCTATAATTACCTTTGTAATCACGTCTTTAGACGTCTAGTGGACGTGATATTGCAGTAATGCATGAGCATAAAAAAAACAGAAAGTTATGATGTATGGATCTTGTTGCAGGCAACTGTAAATATTACATGTTAAAAAACGACCATCAATTTTTTTTATTTTTTTTATGCCTCTTTCATCCCACTGCTGGGCAAAGGCCGTCCCCAAAGACTTCCAGTTCTCGTTATCCCGAGCGTCCTCCCATCACCTACCTTCAAATGCAACAGCAATTAAAATATAAAAAAATATACGTTAATAAATACGTTATTATTAAATTGAATAAAAAGACAACTTCTGAAAACATAAACAAGACTCCAGACTGTGCTTCTCGATCAAACGGCACCAATAACAGTGAAACTATAGGCCGGTTTCTGAAAGCCCGATCAAAACTTATCGAATGTCAAGTCATTCGCCATTTCAGCTATTACATCGAATTAGATAGAGATAGCAAGTGACTTGACATCCGATTAGTTTTGATCGAGCTTTCAGAAATCGGCCGTATGCCATTTACGTCTTTAAAAAAACCCTATATAAAACCGCTTCGAGTATTACAATATTGAATTGCGAAATTAACTAGTTTTGATTACCTTACTCTACGTCGTAGCGCTACGCCGTAGCCAAATATATTTTTTATTAAAAAAGATTTGTAGTCGCATAGGGGACTCAGTCGCAGTCGCTGGAGTTAAATACCATACCACCAACCTATGGTGGTATGGTATTTATGATAGGTGTCATGTAATATAGGAACAAATAAAACTAAATATGGCAAAGCAGATCCATGTAAATGTGGTCTAAGCAGATCCATGTAAAGGGGGTCTCTTCATGTCTGATCCTGCATTTACCTTAAGGCGAAGACTACCGCTAATGTACTTCTTGCTCGTTAACACTTTGAAAGATATAATATATCTGAATCTATTTATGAAAAATCACATTGCACACAGTTCAGCAAATATATAATTTTCAAACAAGTTTTTTTACCAAATAAATCTTCATAAGTACGAAAACTAGAAGCAATCAGTGATTTTATATCTTTCGAAATGTTGAAGCGAGAAGTACATTGACGTGTGTCAGCCCCTTAAGGCGAAGACTAGAGCTAATGTACCCCTCGCTCGCACGCTTCGACTTATTGAAAGATATAACAATAATAATAATTCATTTATATAATCAGACAATATGGTCCATGGTGTTAGTAACAGAAAAAAATTATACATAGGTTAGTAACTTATAACTAATAGCGATTTGGTCCTCTGGATGAGTTTCCATACCAGAGGACAATTTAGTTTTTCATCAATCGCATGAAGGATGCCGTTGCTACTTCCGCGCAATCTATGTAGCAGAGACGCTATTTTTTTGCGCCAGCACCTCAAGTATGAGATTTGCTTACGATATTTCGTTTTTCGTTTTACGTTTTTGTTAACGGAACTTTACAAAACCCGCGATGAGCACGGAGCAAAAACGATTCGTTTTTGTTCCGTGTTCATTGCGGGTTCCGTATCGGTATCAATATCGCGTCTTCATACAAAACCCGCAATGAACACGGAACAAAAACGTAAAACGAAAAACGAAATATCGTAAGCAAATCTCATACTTGGGGTACAGATGGCGTCGAAGGAGTCTGTGCCCATCGCGGTAAACATACCGGACACGGAGATTATATAAAATCACAAAACCCATTTTCATCATCATTTTAATCGATACCATGTTTTCGTACTCAAAAGTTTACTTTACTAGTTTTTGTACTTATGCAAATTTTTGAGTAGGAAAACTTGTATTATTAAAATGTTTTTTTTTACTAAACTGTGTGTAATGTGATTGCACACAAAATGGTTGAATGCGATTTTTGGAAAATGGGTTTAGTGATATTATATCTATCAACATGTCGAAACGTGCGAGCGAGAGGTACATTAGATCTTGTCTTCGCCTTAACTTACATTC
This sequence comes from Chloroclysta siterata, assembly GCA_932294275.1. NCBI lineage: Eukaryota > Metazoa > Arthropoda > Insecta > Lepidoptera > Geometridae > Chloroclysta > Chloroclysta siterata. The sequence continues at coordinate 11,582,096 of OW028595.1, forward strand.
AATTTTAAACTAACAAGCTTTGAATCTGAACTAAGATCTTGTATATGAACACTGTACGTCGGTAATGCAGATTTAGCTCGGGATTAGTGACGTCACGTCAGCTGCGTTACATTTGAATAATTTGTTTGATTCAGTCTGGATTTTAGTCACATTGGTCTTTGTTCGGCCTTGAACCCTTATTAATTTCAGATTTCTTTTAACATTTGGTACTTACCTACTACTGCCACACACACACTACTACTTTACCTGCACAGTGTAATAAATAGTGGGTATCATTTCAATATGTGTGCGCAAAGTGTGTCTGGCTCTAAATAAAATGATTGAAGTTATTAGACACCAGCTGCTGTCCGCGGCTTTGCTTGTGTATTGGTAGTGATTGTTAACATTCATAATTATGGCGTTTCCCCTATATTGGGTGCGTTCATATGATATTTGCCGTGAGGAATGTCAATGAAAATAAGTAGGTAGGTACAATAAGTCACGTTGAACTGGAACCTAGATTCACCTAGCTTTAATACGTCATAAAGTGATCCCTCTGATTCAATTGATTGAATAGCTTTTTGTTTTGACTTTTACATCAGCGACGAAAGGATATGAGGCTACATGTAGGTTCCTCGGTACTCTGTGTTAACCAACTTTCGTTTCTGACTGTAGAAGGAGGTATTAACACGTGGTGCCATATCTGTAAATGTTTTTTAGTTAATCAGTTCCGAAAGAGTAGTGTTGTAAATCAGGTTTTATCACAAAAAGCTGTACCCTTGTTCAAAATGCTCGTTGTCTCAAAAACTAAGATAAACGCTTATACCTACCTAGACATGCCTTTTCAATGAGTGGAGCGGACGAATGACGTCACCCAGCGTGTGCTGCGTGACGTGCTAGTGTGTGTGTAGGTGCCCCAAGCCCAATGAGCGTTGAGGATTTTCGATCTTCATTTGGTTCTTTATGATAATGACTTTAGAATATTCAATTATAGAATGAAATAGTCATGATAGGTGTAGGCAAAGCAGTTCAATAGTAAAGTTGACCTTTGCGTGAGTCACCGGAAGGAGCAGCGTACTTTCTATTTACATACAACCATGTTTATTTATAGACTTTTAATTGATTTCCAAAAATGTACGTATCTCGCTGAAGCCGTGCGGTTGGATCTATTTTAGACTGTAAACCACTCAATTGAAAAACGGCGTATATAAAAATGCTACTGTCGAACAATTTTCATCTTTATCACGTATGAAGAAGGTACTTAATCTATTGTTGCCAATGAAGTGGATACGAAATAAGAATTTTTTATTTGCCACTTCTATGCCCTCTGTTCATTTATTTTTGAGAAATGCATGAAAGATTTAGAGTTCGATTTCGTAATAAATATTTACCTAATGTATTGCATTTGCAACGTACATATGTATTGCGTTTTTTATTATCTCTGTGACTAATCGAGACTGTAACAAAATATTGCTCATAAAATTGCTTCAGCATAAGCGTCATTTGTACCATAAATATGCTTACGCACGTTTTTAACAATCGTTTTAATGGTAGGTACCTACTTCACATCGCTGTTCGATGTTCGCGTTTTTATTTGCTTATTATTCGGCTTTATTGTGTAGAAGTCCGAATAACTCGAATACATCGTCCACACATCGCAACAGCAGTATTCGTGCATTTCGTTTTCAGTCTTGTTCGTGAAACTAAACAAATATAGGCGAATAGAGTCATCGTCGTATTTGGGAAAATAAGACGAATACACAAACACGAATAGAAGTAATATAATAATCTTTAGTTTACGGAGACTGGTACCATAGATCTATAGGTAGATGGTGTACCTATAGGGTTGCCAGATACGGGTTTATTATTTCCTGGACATTTCTGGGGTTACAAACGGAGTTGGAGTTTTTAGAGTCCAAATCCAACTACAAATGTTTGCTGTTGAACGGGCAATACAAAAAATATACAAAAATACTAGTTAGGTACTTATTTTTAAAGGAAAAAACAAATGACTTTAAAAACATATTTATTTTTTATAAAAATCTATAGGTAGATATTAATTAACACACTGTAATTTGTATTCATACCATACACAATCACATACTTATTAGAATTTTTAGATCCAAATAAAAATTAAGCTTTTCTTTAAAAAAAAATCGTCTCGGCTCGTCCGAGGTACGAGTATGCGCGCCGCCCCTTTGTCGTTACTTTGCGGAAAAAAACGAGTGATCATGAATTTCGGGACAGTAAAGTGTAATTACTGGACACGGGACCACACGTGAAATTCCGGGACTTTCCCGGAAATCCCGGCCATCTGGCAACCCTATGTACCTAATTGGCATTAGCTCGCGACATTAGTGTTTAGTTGGGTGTCTCAGTAATTAGCACTTTTGTCGCCTGTCATCGTGCTTTTGTGATGGGTTGACGAAATCCACTGTTGGAAGACAATAATATGCCTTATTTATTTCATTATTACATATATATTTCCGTGGAACTGTTTCTATAGAATGCAATACTTTACAGAGCTTGATATGAAAAGTAAAAATAGACATTCATAATTTAGTAATTGCGCGTAATACACAGGAGGGAAATGCTACGACTGAAAACATTATCGGGTTTAATGTTCTACGAAGATCTTTAAACTGTAAATTTTAAAAAGTTTTATTAACTTTGCAGAATATCATATTTTTGTTAGAAGTGGTGTCCTGTGTATGTATATGTAGGTATGTAGTTTATGCATAAAATGATTTTTATGGATGTTGAATGTTCCTAAATAAATTAGGTAGGAATGATTAATATTTTCTAATTAGTGCGGCAAATGTGCGATTACGTTGCCAAATATTGCACTAAATTTTGTATACTATTCATTAGGTTACCTATTCTGTATCACTGCACTAAATTATTGCTTTATTTTATGGTGTGCGTAGGCATTCATCATCATCATCAGCTTATAGAAGTGTACTTCTGGACTTAGGACTCTTCTATACCTACATTTCCAGGGAGAACGATTACGAGGCATTACATGCTAAAAATAATTTAATAACGATCTTTAGGACGATAGGGCTAAGTTTCGAATTGTTACTTTGAGTTGCATTAATATGTTTATTTCTGGGCAGGGCAGTGCACCGTAGAGCACGTTTTTATCGTGCGCGACTTGCGAGGAAATGTTTACCATTTAAAATCGGGTCGGCCATATCCATAATGCTTGTTCAATCAGAGTGTAGTATGAAATAAAAAATAAAAAATCGGCCAAGTGCGTGTCGGACTCGCGCACGAAGGGTTAAAAAAAACGGCAAAAAATCACGTTTGATGTATGAGAGCCCCCTTAAATATGTATTTTATTCTGTTTTTTAGTATTTTATAGCGGCAACAGAAATATTAATCATCTGTGATAATTTCAACTGTCTAACTATCACGGTTCATGAGATACAGCCTGGAGTCTTAGTAATAGCACGTAATAGGGTCCCGTTTTAACCTTTGGGTACGGAACCCTAAAAACACAACGGGACAATAAATAAATAAATAAATATTGGTGGACATTCCACACAGCACCAAATCGCCATGTCGCGCCAAACTAAGCCAAAGCTTGAGATATGGGAACCAGATAGCTGATATACTACTTATATACTTTTTTTTTGTAAATACATACTTATAATATTATATAACACCCAGACAGAGAACAAACATCTATGTTCATCACACAAATGTTTGTTCTCGGTGGGGATCGAACCCATGGCCTACGGCGCAGAAGGCAGAGCTACTATCAACTGAGCTGTGAAGGCTGTCAATGGCACAATGTGGTAACCGAAACCCGAAGTCGTCAATACGAGACTTTATTTATCGTTTGAAAAGTAGACACCCTGTAGGTACCTCGTACGTCTTGATTTGAGTCCTGCCTCTTATTTAGATTTTCCTCTAAAACCTTTCAACTTCTACGGAAATAGTCAGAAGTAGTGAGAGGCTTATCAATATTTGATTTCCTTCAACGAATAAATGAATAAGTTAAATTTACGTGGAGCCATTTAGATTAAAGTTTAATATTTATCAGATTAGCTATTTAAGCAGCCTGTACCTAGGCACGTCTTTGAGTGCAATGATCTAAGGCAAATGTTTATAAGAATAGCTGTCGAAAGTTAAAAGCGTCCGACTGCATTTCAAACTAATAGATGTAAACATTAGGAAGAGGACGGGGTCGTTGACCGCTGGAGTCTGGAGGCGGTAGCTTCCCAGATTTTATTGCAAGAAACGACTTTCTACTGTTCGTTTGTTTAATGACGAGGCAGAAATATGTTTTGACAAGGATTGATGAAACGACGCTTTCAGTCTTCATGACACGTTTATGGGAGTTTCCTCATTCGTTAACCAACGCATTAGGTACCTACTTCTTTTCCATATAAAAACATATTTAGATGAACTAAAATTTATATCTAGTCGTAGTTTCTCAAAAGCTAGTGATGCAGGCTCTAATAGGCTTCTGTAATAAGATTCCATCTAAAGTGATTAGTTGGTGACTGGCTGATATGCGATGCTGCCTGCATCGCGCATCACCGACCACAAGCGTTTCAAAATATCAAACAGGGGCATTGTCAAGCTGCAGATCAGGGGCCTTATGCTCACTTTGAGCGAGATTATCTCACGATGGAGATGACGTCATATCTCGTTCAATAACTCGTTGACGTTGCGTCTCGCATGAACTTTGTATGAGAAAATTGGGGAGTGAGATGGTGAGAATGGGGATAAATTGATATTGAACGAGATATGACGTCATCTCCACCGTGAGATAATCTCGATCGAAGTGAGCATAAGGCCCCAGCTTTTTTTTTGTTTTTGAGGAGGAACTTTCTGAAATACGATTAAAAATCGTATACATAACACGATGAAGAAAAGTTTTTCAGGAAATAAAGATACATTTACAGTGTTTTACACTTTTTTGATTTCATCTCACCTCATGGCATCTATGTTCTTCCTATATTATCTGTGCTTATACTAAATTGGTAACTATACCTACCTACCTAGTACCTAGTAGCTGTGTCTTCTGCGCTGTTGGTTGTGGATTCGATAGCTATTAATGACGAATATTTATGAAGAACATGATGTTTGTTCTCTGTCCCAGACAAATTAAATATAAGACTGTACAAATCAGAAATGTTCATTTCCTATTGACCATACCTACATAAAGTTTCAATTATTCTGAGCGTAGTAGTACTGTTTGTTAATATCTTCAAATAGAATTTGAAGAATTTGTAGTTCATTGATACGTTTTGCAATCGCTATAACACGAGAGCCAATTTACTGTTTATAACCTCTTCTTAGAAATATTGCTTCATAACATTTGGCCTGATTACTTTCCACAACAATGTATACCTCATCCACATCCTGGAGTCCGGTTTAAGCGTTCGAGAACGAGGGAGATGTGACGTCATCGTCTCGGGCCAAAACAGGGGAGTGTACCTCGTAGAGTACCGATTTTAGAGCAATCTTATTCCTTGTAGAACCCTATCAATATTTGGATGGGTGCTCATATCTTGGTATCATATCGATATCCGACAGTTAGGGTTTGGACTTGGACGTACCTCTGACTGGTACCTACTTGGTACTAAGATTTCTGAGGGAATCTAGCGTGCCTAGGGATCAAAGTCGTGAACCTGCTTCAGTTTCCGTTAGGGATACGATACGTTTACGCCACTCAAGTCAAAAATACAAAAAAAACTGTTTTCCGCTGCAGCCACGTGGCAGCAAAGGTTTTCTTCGTGGACGTCACCTCAGCCAGAGAGCTTTTTTTTTAATGACATAGGACATTACACGAAATCATATCATATCCTGGTACCACTAGACCACCAGTACTTTTCAATAATCTAGGTACTTCTCGCTCGCATATTTTAAAATTTTAAAAGATATAAATTTACTAAATGAAGTTATGAAAAATCGTAGACAAGTTAAGCAGAATGTCATAACAAAGGTTCAACAATTTTTTTTATTTTAATTTAAACAAGGTTTTCGTTTCTGAGCATGTACATGGAAATTTCACAACACTCTTATCAAAATGATATGAATGTTTTTTTTTTATCATTATTGCAATTTCCTATGAAGAGTGCAGTTCACAATGAGTTATGGATAAATTCACCATTGGCTTGGATTGGACGTCCAACATTCAAGAAAACTGGTTACTTGCTCCGAACTACTCCGAAGTAGGGCGATCTAATGAATCATACAGTGTTTACAAGCCACGGTGTTGCATTAAACATTGTTATAAAAGAGTACGGAATTAGATATATGAAAATTTAGAAGGTTCTTTACTTTTAAGAGGGCTTATTCTATCTGAGATTTGGTTTGTGTAAGTATTCTTCTGATATAAGGCTAATCAAATTATAGTTATTGTAAAGTTTTCCATTATTTTGTGTACATAAAATGTCTTTGTCTATTAATTTACAAAGGCGAGTTTAACCCCAAGCAGAGTTTTCTTCCAGCGAACTTTAGAGGATAGAGAGAGCTGATTGGGAAAGTGTATAAACATTAAAAAAGCATAAAGGAAGGATTTTTTTTTTAATTTTACAGAATTTTTGGAAAATGGTTTAAAATTACATTACATTGCTTGATCTCAATGTACCTACGGGTTTAACTTTTTTGATTCGAAGCGACAAAACAGAAAATAACGTTGGTAGTACCTGCCTAAATCAATGACAATTTCGCTCCTAAAAATGCTGTTTAAAAATGAAAAAATCAACTAATTAAGTACAGACGTAAGGTTATTTTGGGAAATATTGCATTAGAGATTAATTTATATAGTAACAAACCAAGTTTTGCCCTTCCTATTCTTCATAACGCAGAAACCAGCACTTTATTACTTACATAATACTCCATTGTATCGAAACAAAGGGCCATTTACAAAACTGCCGGTGCCTATAGGTACTTTTACATAAGTCGGTAGATGTGCGCTAAAAGGGAGTGTCTACTCAAGTTTTATACTGTCTCACGATTGTTGGTTCGTGGTCGTGATCACGAACGAATCGTGACATGAGACAATCGCATTACAAAAGCAAGCCTAATGAGAAATTGACAAGACTTCAATGAAAACATTAGATAGAGCTGAAATTACATCGATACTTTCGTTTAGATTTTATCGATGTCGATGACAGCGTTGGCAAAAATCGTAGTTTAATAAAATGACACATTTTTAAGCATTATTGAGCAGCTGAAGGTCATCTCATCTCCTAGCAATTTTTTGTTCACGAGACACTTATGTTATATGAGCCATAAAGCTGGGCAGTATCAGCACAGACAACAGAATTCGTTCCAAGACATACGCCAAAGTTTTCACGGCAAAATATAAAAACGTTTCATTGCGAATGTTAGTTGGTAGGTACCATAAAATATTTCCAGATTCTTATCGTGAGTGACTCTGCGTCACACGCGAAGTTTTAGATATTTCTTTAAATAATTAAAAATATTGGGACTTAAATTATTATAAATGTGACATATAGCTGTCATAAGTGTTCACTTCTGTTTGAACAGCTTTTTAGTTCTTATTTAACGTAATATTCTATGAAATGAAATGGTAAAAAGTGTTTTATTTTGCAATGCGGACTAGAGATTTTGTATTTTTAGAGAATGTGAGTTAATGCCTCAGTTGATTTATAAAGAGATGTGACAGTTGACGGTTGAGAGTGGGCTGGTAGAGTTCGCCTTCACCTTGGACCAAGCGCTGGTTTGTATCACGGGCCAGCATTGACAGCGCCCGTGACACCCGCGCTGGACTTGTCCAAAATAAACACCTTTAACAATGATACAGGCGGTCGCAATAAAAATAAATGCGTCGCTATTCGCTTTCTCTCTCACGTCACCGAAGGTATCTCAGCTGTTGGGATAGAATGCAGCTGGAGCGACAACTTCGAGTTCATTTACGAGTTCTTATATCATCCGTTTCAACGTTTTAAATATTTTTGTATCAAAAATACGCCTGAGGTGCGAGTCATGACCAAGGACGCCTGGAGTGGAAGGCATGAGTCACACACAAAAAGACTTACTGATGGTAATCGCGTTCTTGTAGTGGTAGTGGTGATGGTTTCCACGGATTCCGTGGTCTCCATCACCTCTTTGTCTTTGCCGGACTGACCGTTCCACGATCCGAAGAATTCCGTCATGATTCCTTACAGATCCTTTATCACCCACTGCACTGAACTCCAAACTGCCTCCGACACTCATTCACTGCACTTCTAGAGCACCACATCCAAACGCGTTTATTTCACAAGGGAACTGCACGAAGTTTTTTTTATTTCCAATATCGATTTATCCTTATAAGTCGTTGTGCGGTGCATCCATTGCATCCAGGTTGCACTAGAGAACACCACTTGGCACGCGATAAACTACGACAGGAGCACTCTCAGCCGTTGCACCGCGGAGACGGCCACTGCTGATGTTGCGTAAAATCCTACTGGAAAACTGAAATAACCGCGGCGAACAAAAAGCACCAGCCAAAACATTTCACGTGTGTGAATATTATTAGTTGGACGATGTAGTCGAAAGAGTTAGTGTCGCTACGACCTTAGACCTGCATGAATTAATTCAAGAATTATTCTTGTTTTCCGCGTTTATTATTTATGTTTCGAAATACTGACTTGTCATTTTAAATTGTATGGTTTTGCGCATTGTTAGCATTGCTGTATTTACTGCTGCGTTTTAATAACAATTAACAGTTCCTTTTTGAATTGTGTCAAATATTATGTATGTTTTTCACAATCCCAAATAATTTTCTTTGTCTTGTGAGCACTGCATCATGTACGCAACATTTATCATTGTGTTCGTTTATTTGTTCTAATATATCTTCATTATGATAACTTACCTACTATTATAAGATTTGGCAGATTATCAGAGTTTTTTTGTGCTGATGTCTATATTAAATGAGGTATTTAAAGCAAAAAGACTCACTTCGTGATGAATAAGCCTGTAACAACTAAATCAGTATCCGACATAATATAAGCACGTACTTAGCAATTCATACACTGCTTTATATGCCTTCTTAGAGTTTACCTCGAGGTGTTCCAGAGACAATGCCACTAAAATGTATAACGTGTCTCAAAATTCCGTAACTAGTCTCTTGGTTCTTCGGATCCAATCAAATTTATTATTTTAATACTAGAGATAGGTACATTTAGTTTAATAATAATCTCGTTGTAAGCTGTTGTATGCAGCCATCCAGATGCGGCGTCAGCGTAGGCGCTGACAGCTCCTCCACTTAATATAAATACGCGGTTCTCCAAACAGCCGCGTTAAATCCGTACCGCTACGAGGGATTACTGCCCGAGTTGCTATTTTAATAGTTTATCGATAGAGTCTCGAATCGAACGCCGCACATCACTAGTGTTCACAAACTTTTATTCTAGTGTGACGCGTAGGTACGAATTTATTACCTTGCAATAAAGTTCAAATTGGGATGTGTTAAAAATTTATAGGTCATTTATAAGTTTCAGTGATTTCTGTAAACGAAAGCTAAATGATCGTTTAATTTGTGAACTAAGGTGGCTGTCTTGTTCAAGTTGATTGAAGAACAGTTCAATTTAATCAACTTACATCCAAATGATCCAAGCAATTTTTCCTATTAAAAAGTTTGCATCTGATGTTAAGTGGTAACCATCACCTATAACAAAGCATTGCCTCGTAAGCCACGCACAATAGGAACGTGCCCAACGACGCACAGTGGTTCCAAATCAAAAATAAGTGGACATAGGGTCGAAAGTCGGAATTTCGATCTGATTTTTTTATACAGAATAGATCTCAGCTATCCTGACAACTTTTGTTCTATGAAAAATCTGTAAGAAGCGTAGTTTTCGAGAAAAAAAATAATCAATTATTTTTTGTATGGAGAAAAACATACTTTATTTTTTTTCTCGAATTGGATCAATTTGGCCCGTGTTTGGTTGGTACTGTGTCATAGCCCAGGTGATATACTAACATAAAAAAAATATAACACGCGCAGTCACTTGCAGCCACGGGAGAAAATTGACTCTAAATAAAAAAAAAATTTATTGCTTGTTTTGCGAAGAGTTCTTATTTCTTTTCATGGATTTTCGTGTACTGTAGTATATTTTAATTGACTCCGTGAAGAGAAAGTTATAAAAAACTACATTTTAGATATTTTTCAAAAGGATTTTTAGTTATATTTTTCAAAAGAAAACGATGTTTTCTGCTTCTTGAGACATGTTCTCTTCTTCAAAGCGTGTCCACTCCGGGTCTGCCTCGAGCAGTGGAACTGCCCCTGGGAGTAAATCATGATGGATTGTCTTCGAAAACTTAGGCCTGATTCGGGAAATGTGTGGATCTGAGCTTATTAAAAGGCCATGCAGAATGTCTATATTGTTTTCGATTCGTCCTGTTTTTCTTGTGTTTTTCTCCCTTATATTCCTGAAGTCCTTGTTACGAGCTTCCGAAGCTTCTTCTGATAAGAACCCTAAGATAATAAAACATGGTTAATTATTACAGGAATAAAATTTTTACTTTTATGCAAAGAAAGTATTGATTCTGCTTTACTTACCAATAGGCAAAACAGAAAAGTGTCTACAAATGTCTGCTCCATGCATACAAAGTTTGTGGACACTGACTGGCATGTAGTACCACGGATATAAATGCGCATAAAGTTCTGCTGTTTCTCTACAGTAGCTCCGGAAGTTTTTAATGCTAATTTTCCTTCTTGAAGATATAACCTGGAGAATAACTGAAAATCGACGAATAAGGTTTTCGTCAACTCCTGTTATTTGTGCCGTTTTTTTGTAGTCACCGAAAAAGCGTCTTGCCGTATTTCCGTCGCATTTTTTTGGCTTGTTTCATTTCTTTGTGTTCTCCACGGGCACTCCATCGATGAAAGTCTATGTTATAAGATATATGAAGCACACACTCCATACATCTTATCTTCATATGTAGTGATGAAATTCCATATTGGTACAGGTCACTTCGAATGGGTTTCGTAGCCAAGAGTTGCAAATTATTCATTTCGCTTGGCTTTGCCAGGCAAATGGGGCACGTTGCTGAAAAAGGTATATCTGCAATAGTATTAGCGACTTTCCCGTCGATCATAGTCATGTGGAGTTCGTGGACTATCTCGGTATCCCCACACTTCGTTGGTACCAATTCTGCAATTTCTTGCTGCATTTCCAAGTGTGTGTTCGGAGTTGTGTACTCCGCTGTCTCTGAAGTGAACGTGAACTTCACTGGTCGACAGTAATATGTGGAAGAAGGGTTCGGGTTCTCCCAAATCATCATCTCTTCTCCATCAACAAGTTGGAGAGGGACAATGCTGATCATCACAACAGAGGAATCGTCAAACTCGGTATCTGAAAAACTCTGTTTGTAATTACTCTGTGATGATGATCCGTCAAGGCCCCATTTCCATGTTAACTTCAGCCCTTTTTCGGTGCTTTCGATGGGTCCCAAGTCTAGCAAATTCCTTTGAACAGTGTGGTCCAAAAGTCCTTGTAGTCTGAAAATAAAAACATAAATAAATAACGTGAATCTCAACGCTTTATAATATAATTATATTATAGGATTGTTTAAAATAAAAATAACCTGATCCGAGCCCTTTTCTCCGTTACTTTCACATGTTCATCGGAAGGGTAACACCTCTTTTTAGCGCACAAAAGCTTCCGAGAAGACTGAAGAGCACTGGAACAATTTTCTTCTTTGAGGAACGTTCTTAGCGATTGGTACTGCCACTTGGACAGTTTAAGGGATGTGCAGAGTGCCAATGATTTATCTTCAGAAATTTCTTGCTTAGATGATCCACAATCTTCGCCAAAGCTAACTTTCCCGTTTCTTTTAACTTTGATATATAACAATATTCCAGTTCTTCTTCAGAATTGTCATTTATAATGGAGCCAGAACGCCTTTTCTTCTGCTTGTTGCTCAAATCCGCGAATGGCATTCTTTTCTCCTTCTCTGTAGAGGTTCCAGCTTCTGAAGTGCAGACATTTAGAATAGGTTCCGGCAAATATTCTGGCACTTCTGGCGCATCAACCAAGTCCTCAGGAATTGCCATTACGGTAACTAAATCAACCGTATCACAGGTAGGCCATTTGATATTTGTCTCAAGCCATTTGCTATTAGCTTCCCGATTCAAAAATGTCTTTAAGCATCTGCTTGACTCTGCCCATTTCGTTATTACTCGTTTGGCGAACAAACGGCAAAACTCAATGATTTTCCTACGGTCTTCTTCAGATATTTCACTTGGAATTTTAGAAATTATAACTTCACTTAGATGATTGTAATTATTAAGATCTCCACTCCCCCTAAGACTCAGAAACAAATCGAGATAAGAACCGAAACCAGCCATTTTAGATTGAAAAACGTTATTCCGAGGTCTTTCACAGTTAAGTGTTGAAAATAGAATGAAATGAAATTAATCATTGTTTGTCTATTAACGACCAATCACAGCCTAGTACCGGAATGACCAATTTGTTAGTAGATCAAGATTAATTATCTTTACCACTCATCCCTTAAACACAAACAACACAAACTTATTTTTACCTGTACGAAAGAATGAGCCATTTCAGATACTTGACCTTTATCGTAAATAAGATAATCTCTTTACCTACCACTAATCACTTAGCCACCTGCAAATAATAAACTACCTGCACCTAGCTTGGGTACTGGACTGAACCCTTGTCAACAACTGAAATTGCGTTGTTATTTTACAATTTAAATTGCGTTGTTATTTTACAATTTAATTTCAGATCTTCACTTTCAATTAAATACGTACAGTCTCTTGTACCTTAGCAAAAATTTTTAATATGGTAGAAAAATATAACTAAAATGTAGTTTTTTATTACTTTTTATTCACGAAGTCAATTAAAATATATTACAGTACACGAAAATCCATGAAAAGATATGAAGAAATAAGAACTCTTCGCAAAACAAGCAAAAAAATTTTTTTTTATTTAGAGTCAATTTTCTCCCGTGGCTGCAAGTGACTGCGCGTGTAATATTTTTTTTATGTTAGTATATCACCTGGGCTATGACACAGTACCAACCAAACACGGGCCAAATTGATCCAATTCGAGAAAAAAAATAAAGTATGTTTTTCTCCATACAAAAAATAATTGATTATTTTTTTTCTCGAAAACTACGCTTCTTACAGATTTTTCATAGAACAAAAGTTGTCAGGATAGCTGAGATCTCTTCTGTATAAAAAAATCAGATCGAAATTCCGACTTTCGACCCTATGTCCACTTATTTTTGATTTGGAACCACTGTGCGACGCACTGCCCTGCGTCCATCAACTTGAGGCATACGGGTTAAACCTTATGTGCCTGTATTTACACTGGCAACCACGCTCTTCAAACCGAAACACCGCGTTGCTGCTTGGCTGCAGAAAAAGGCGTTGGTTGATTACGATTTTTCATAAATAAGTTCAGTTAAGGAACAATAAAGTCAAAGTCAAAGTCAAAAGGTATTTATTCAATAAAATCGCAAGGATCACTTTGAAACGTCTTAAAGCTAGGTGACTCTAGGTGCCAGTTCCACGCGACCAAAGCCTAGAATTAGCGGCAGTCTTCGCCAGAAAACGTAAAGGAACAACCTGGTTACATAGTGATCGTTTTATTTATTAAAGTACAAACAAAAGGATATAAAACAAGACCTTTAGATAAGTACTAATAGTAAATGAGTAGGTGAGGTACTTTCCTACAAAATTATGTTTACTGGGTAGGTTCTTATAAAAAACAAACGGGTGCGTTTAAAATATGAGCGCGTTGAACTCTTTTGCACTACCAAAATTACAAAGAATTGTTTTTGATAACTTCAATATTCAAATGTTGTAAGTTTAAATACCTTATGGTACCGCTTCGTGCAATAGTTATCTGATATTTTTTTAAGGCGAATACAAGAGCTAGTTTTCGTACATAAGCAAACTTTTAAGTAGGAAAACTTGCATCGATCAAAATTAAATTTTTACTAAACTGTGCGCAATGTCATTGCACACAAAATGGTTGATTGCGATTTTTCAAAAATGAGTTTACTGATTTTATATCTTTCAACATGTCGCAACGTGCGAGCGAAAGTCACATTAGCTCTTGTCTTCGCCTTAACTAAGATCGTAGTAGTAAACGTATATGATCGTATTCCATTTTCGCGTAGTGAACTAATTATGCTTGCTTTAGAATCCTTTTGTCACAGGAAATACTCACGTTGTTCGCGTACGCTCCCTACATCTTCCTGTTTGGCTCTCCATCATGCATTCCAAGGTAACTTACCTGAAAATAAGAAAAGAGTTTTCATTGCAACGCAGAAATTAAGAAAAAGGTTTGGCGCCCTTTCATGTGTCAGTGTCATTGTCAAGGATGTTTTAAATCAGCTGATTCTGCGCTCTTGACCTATCCCTTTCAGCATTTCCGCTATGAATAATGCAAATCATGTGCAATTTTGTTATACATCACGTTTATATTGCTTGGCTGCGTGACGCGAGCATACATGTGATAGTTGTAAATACTCAAAGTACCTACCTACTACGACAATGTATGAATTACGAACGACCATTACTCTATTATTAGTAGTTATGGTAGGTTATAGGTAGTTACGACCTATGTTATACCTATTTTAGAGAAATTGACGATCTTACTAAATTAAAAAATATTGGAGGATATTCCACAGCTTTCTTCTCATCAAAAAAAAGCTTACTGTTCTATCTTAGTAGGTACATACATATACAAGGTTTTCCAGTACTTACTTGTGTTTAAAACTTTAGGGGGCTAAAAAAAACAGCTGTTTCATACAAAAGTTCGATAAGTACCTCCCTGGCTAAAATGTATGAAACATATTATTTCTTGTCTGGTCATTATTCTCAATAAAATTCATGCTTTAAATAAACATAACAAGCTATCGCATCTAGAGCATGAGCTAAAAGAGTTTGATTAATAATAAGAAAATAAGTATTTTAACGCATAATTTCATACGTAGCGACCATTAGCTTTGCAATAAATTCAGATGAAAAGATTTAATCACCGTAAACAAACGCTTAGAGATATTCACTGAGATATTAAACCTAGCTTCATCTACACGTGTAGGGCTGCCATACAAACTCACTCATAACTCAATCCGACGACATCTTGGACAGACAGAAATCATATTATTTATTAGATAAGCTGTGTAAAGAGTAAATATTAAATATTAAAATTTAATCAAATGAAATATTAATATTTAATAAATCAATTAAATATTAAAATTTATTAAATCAATTAAATATTAAAATTTATTAAAATAATAAAAACTAAATATTAAAAAATGCAAGTAAAGAGCAAATATTACAAAAAAATTGAATACTGTCGATTTTCGAATATTGTTCTTTCATATTCTTAATTATTTTCAAAGATTTGACAACAATTTTGAGGAACCCCTTTCCTGATGGTCCTATAACCAGACCAGTGTATCAAATAGTGTTTAAAACATGTGCCAAGTAGTATCGCAGTAGCAGGTAAATAGTTTTACAAGATGCTAAAAAAATCATCGTGTGTTTTTATGTTATTTTAATAGACATTTAAAGACAGTTTTAATAAAAACACCGGCTGTTATCGATACTTGCGCAATAATCGACATAATGAATTATGTCTATGTAGGTAATCACAACCCTAGCAAAGGAAACAGTTATACCTACTGATTTGTGGGCTCTGGCCATTAATTCAGATTAAACCCTGATTTACGATTAATTTTATACTATTTTCTAGAATTCAGTGTGAGAAGTTCATTCGGGTATTTATGGAACTAACAATTATATTAAAAAACAGTTAGGTAGGTACATGGCAGACACCGGTGGGTCACAGTTTTTATAATAGTCTCTCAACATGTTGCACACGTATTTAAAAAAAATGATATACTATGTATATAACGAGGTTGTCAGTGAATTCAAGTTAACTCGAGCTTAATAGTACATTGTTACCCTAGGGGTGAAGGTATTTAGTCTCGCCCGAAACGTGGTTACATGCAAAAATTATAAAAAAAATTACATGCACAAATTGGTTGTATTTTCGCATTTAGTAGGAAAATAAACCTCTGGTTTACGAATGTCAACAGTACCTATGACTGTTAACTTTCTGTTGACATTCGTAAATCAGAAAGGTTTATTACCAAAGAGGTATACCTACCTACTTAATCAGCCAAGATAGTGAAAACTGTAATAAATTTTATTTTTACTTTCCTTGTATTCGTAATGAAAAGCACAGTGTTTACATCGGGCTAAGGGCCGGTTTCACCATGCTCTGTTAGATTAACAAAGGATTAAAGGGCCGTTAAATATGTCAAAATGTACGCGTTTGACAGCTAAGATTAGATTTAACGGCCTGTTTATCCTTGATTAGCAATTAACAGAGCATGGTGAAACCGGCCCTTAAGACTTATTTAGTCCCTTGAACTATTGGCGCCCTCGCGTATCGAGACTAAATAAAATAAGTTATTACTTTATTAGTATATATACACCCCAAGGGTAACAATGTCAATTTTTATACGACTTTCAAAGGAGGTTCGGTGCTTTTTAAATGGCAGGTTCGATTTCAATGGGATTTTACTGATGTGAAAAGATCTCGAAGAGGTAAAAGAACCCCTTCGAGATTATGAAGGTAAAATTACGTAATTCAAAAAAAACGAACATCGTCATTTTTTAAATTAAAGGATAGGTCTATTCTTAACTACAAAGTACGGAAAGACAAAGTAAGGAAGTAACTGTATAATATATATACTACCTTGGATGATGACGGCTCCTGCAAAAGCTTTGGCAGTGGTGAGTACTGAATCATTTCGCAAAGTGTATTGTCGACTCATTGTGGCTGGACATAATATATTGTTCTTTTATCTGAAGATAGACCTTTGTTTTGGCATTTAAAAGTATTTTGTTTGCCGTATGTTTACGACCAAAACAAGCGTGTGTATAGATCTTGACGTAGGTATAACTAAACTTGGCACACCGATGGTGATTATAATATAATTAATATACCCTATCTTTATCTTCAACATTTATTTAAAACATACGTTTATTGTGGAAAACATTTAGGTACTTGTTTTGTGTAAAAAAAAGTATTTTTTCTGTGTACCTAATCACTATCACTACACTCTACATAGTATAAAACAAAGTCGCTTTCTCTGTCCCTATATCCCTATGTATGCTTAAATCTTTAAAATTACGCAACGGATTTTGATGCGGTTTTTTTTATAGAAAGAGTGATTCAAGAGGAAGGTTTTTATGCATAATACAAGCATAATCTCTTAGGGATAACCCACAATAACCGCGAGAAGCCGGGGCGGGTCGCTAGTACTAAACAAAACTAACTTTTGTGTATGAAATAAGATAAACGTTATTGGCATGAAAGGGCTTTTGTATATTATAATGGAAACTTATTGTATAAATATAATTACACAGATTATTATGTATTTTGTATTATTTAAATATAGAGACTTTTTTTTTTATACGAGATCATCTTTTTAACAAGATAAGAGAAACCGATAACAAGATAATAGTAGTAGAACTCTTTGTGAAGGGCTCGCCCGGGGAAGTACTACCATCACGCCTTTTTCTGCCGCCAAGCAGCAACGCTATGTTTCGGTTTGAAGAGTGTGGTTGCCGGTGTAATTACAGGCACATGAGGCTTAACATCTGTATGCCTCAAGTTGATGGACGCAGGGCAGTGCATCGTAGGGCACGTTCCTATCGTTCGTGACTTACGAGGCAATGCTTTGTTATAGGTGATGGTTACCACTTAACATCAGGTGGCCCATATGCTTGTTCCATCAGCTAGTAGTATATTTAAAAAAAAACCGAAGTCCCAATAATTATATTTTAATACTTACTAGATATTTATAATTATTAAATTATTAAAGGACTTACGAATAAATATATATAAATTGTTTCCTCCTTACCTACTCTCTCCACTCAATACAAGGTGTTCCAATACTTGGGTTTAAAACTTCAGGGGGCTAACAAAAGTTCAATACCTACCTGGCAAAAATGTATGAAATAGCTGTTTTTTTTCGCGTTCACAGTATTGGTTCCTTAGAAAAAGTTATTCATATTGCTGGGTACTTGAGCCCCCTGAAATTTTAGACCCAAGTCCCAACACCTTGTAAATAAACAAACTTCTTGCACGCACGGATGACTGGTACACAATCTAGCACTACATTGGATTGTGTGACCGATTCAAATAACAAATAAATTAGCCTATTAATATTTATCTAACGTAAGTCAAAGCAAAAGATTCGATGTTGAGATGAAAAAGGCTCAATCATGCCAGAGCGAATTAGACCGACGACCGATGTGTACCTACCTACTAGATAACGAGCGAAGTCGTGAACGGAAGCGTTTTTAATATAGTCACTAAAGTTCTGAAATCAGAACAACCTGTACCTCAAGTCTGAGTTATGTTTTTGTTTTTTGTTGAATCCTTAATCAGTGGATGAACGAATGGCGATTAGGGTCCAGACGCAGCAGTCTTTTCCCCCTTTATTGTTTACTTAAGGTTGTCCAGAATGTGACTTCTTTTCAACCTCCTCGTGTTGTTAGGTTTTTCTACTAGGGCTCTTGCTAATGGGTTGATGTGGTTCTTGAGACGATACAAGCTTAGTGGACAAGGTATAGCTTGGTGACCAAGGGCCCCGGTGCATAGAGAAAGATTCGGTCATAGAGGAGGAGCTGGCTGACCCTCTCTTTTCAAAGCTTAGTTTAGAGGGCCCCCTGAGCTCCGCGGCCATGGTGTACTGCACCACCTGGCTATACGATAGCTACGCCATTGGGTACAAGTATCCATTTCCCCTGAGTGAAATCTCCTTACCTACTGGGGGCTTTTTATTTGATAAGCGCCTCTATTGTACCACCTTATATTTTTAAACAGTTTACAATAAAGACTATTCTGATTCTGATTCTGATTCTGATTCTGAGAACTCACGAGTCCCCATACAAAAAGGCCTGACGTTACGAAAAACCACGAACAACTCAGACGACTGTTTATAAATGAGCATCAATAACATTAGCAGAATAGAGCTTTGTATCTTTGATCTTTAGAAAGGACATGCCAATTTCTTATTTATTTTGAACTGAAATAAAAATGTTCTGTTTACACGTAAGGTACATTCAACTTTGTAGCATCGTTTCGTTAGTTTCTTAAAATGAGTGTCATTTGTTTTTATTTTAATCGCCGTCAATAAAAATAAATATTCACAAGTAGACATTAATATGACAGCCCTCACAGCTTAGTTGGTATTTGCTCTGCCTTCTGCTTTCGGCCTTCTTGTGTGATGAACATAGATGTAATCTGTCTGGGAGTTATTAAGTATATCTTTGAAAAATATGTATAAACAAAAACTAAAGTTTTCAAGTATTATATCAGCTATCTGGTTACCTTAATGCTTATTGGTCAAGCATGGCCAATAGCTTAGTTTGGGTCTACCTCTAGATAGAAAAACTGAAACACCTTCACGACTTTGATCCCCAGGCATGGTAGATATCTCCTGAGATCTCTTAGTACTAAGAACGAACTCCAGGTTCTTTGATATGTCTGAGGGGGAGTCAGAGGTACGTCCAAACATTACATTTGGCCACATTTTGCAGTAGTTGGTATTCCATACGTGACAAGTTACAAGCCCATCTCCGCTGTTAGAATACTAACTGGTTTCCTCACGATGTTTTCCTTCACCGTTTATGAGCACTGGCATTGCGCATTTACATTTTTCAAAAGGAAAAATCCATTGGTGCACGGCTGGATTCAGACCTACAACCTTACGATCGGTAGCCAGTGTCACTCCCACTATACAACCGGTGCTCTTTTTTGCTGGGCTATAAGTAAAACAATATATACACGTGGTGTAATTATTATTAAAATATTGTCTAACATTGTCTTAGTGCCAGTGTGCAGTGACCGGTAAATTACATTCGGACAGCTGCGCAGCGCAGGGCGAGACGAAACGTTGGTTTATGCAGTCGATGTAGGTTAATGCATGTAGCGACATCTATTCGATGGATTATTAACCAGCGTTTCTGTCGGTTTGACGTTTTACTAACAGTCAAAGAAATATTCTTAGAACAACCCACTTCTTTATTTAAAATTTTTATTTGTTTAACCATAGAACGTTTTTATCTATTCTACACAACAAACGGAACAACCCTATTTTATTTTTAATATGTACCTACCTATATACATTTATTTATTTAATTTATTGAACATAGTTAATAACCAATTACATAGACTATTAGAAATCTAAGAGTATTTTCAATATTAAAAATTAAAACTAAATAGAACACAAAATCACTTAAAAATTCATTCTTAAAAAAAAATGACAAATCAGATGTTTTTCATATATTCTACATAACCAACCAGTGTTTGGTGTAACAGTTCTACACATAAAAGATCACCAGTTAAAGGGTCCTTTAAAATAGGTTACCAACCTACCAATTAATTCCTTAGTATGAAATACAGTTGTCTAACGGAAACTGAAATTAAAAAACTGTTATACGCATGCAACCATTAATTAATTTCTAGCGCTTGTTTTCGTTACCATTCTGTTGTATGACTTGCAATATTTCTAGTTTAATCATAATCATAATCATATTCATTGTTTACCTACGTATTTCATAAGCAGGTACCGTTGGTATTATAAAAAAAATATATGCAACTTTGCGAGAAATACAAGCGTGCGCACAAGAACTTAAATAAAAATAAATAAATAAATATTGGTGGACTTTCCACACAGCACTATCTAGCCCCAAACTAAGCCAAAGCTTGTAATATAGGAACCAGATAGCTGATTTAATACATATATACTTTTTTTTTGTAAATACATACTTATGATATATAATAACACCCAGACAGAGAACAAACATCTATGTTCATCACACAAATGTTTGTTCTCAGTGGGGATCGAACCCACGGCCTACGGCGCAGAAGGCAGAGCTACTACAAACTGAGCTGTGAAGGCTGTCGAACTTGCATATGGTGTTCATTGGTCTGAAGAAAGCATACGACAGGGTTCCCTGTGAAGTTCTGTGGTGGGCTTGCACCAAGGATCGGCTTTAAGCCCTTATTTGTTCCTTCTGGTATTGGATGCACTGACATTCGACATACAGGAGGAGGCACCTTGGTCCATGGTGGTGATGGTGGTGGTGATCCAAAGATGGTGTTTCCCTACCAGGTTGCTCTGATTTTTGGTACCTCGGTACAGAATGATGGTGAGATTGATAGGGATGTAAAGATCAGAATAAATGCAGGATGGATGAAATGGCGATAGGTCACAGGAACAACGTGCGATCTGCGAATGCCCCAAACTAAAGGGGAAAATTTACAAATCGATCATACGACCTGTCGTTTTGTATGGATCTGAGTGCTGGGCCACCAAAGGGACGGATGAAAGAAGCACTCTTCTTTCATCCGTCCCTTTGGTGGCCCAGCACCATGTAGCGGAGATGAGAATGTTGAAATGGATGTGTGTTGTGACGAGAATGCATAAGATACGGAATGAGTTTATTAGGGCCAGTTTGAAAGTGGCGCCAGTGACTGAAAAGATGAGGAGTAATAGGTTAGCGTGGTATGGGCATGTTATGCGAAGGTAAACTTAAGTTATGCTAACTAAAGTAATAAATAATATAAACACAGGTACTGGACTGCACAGGAAATGATCAGCGACCATGAGGAAGACCACTCGCCCGATGGTTGGATGAGCAGCAATGGCGAAGACTGGCACAGGACTATAAATACCCAGCTGTGGGTACACACAGGCTGAATAGATAGATAGCCATACCAACCAATGTCTATATAACTATTCAGTCTGTGATTTTATTTTATAGTTTTTTATTGGTATTGTTAATTGTTAGATATAAATAAATTATAATATTTGTGTTTTTTTTAAGTGTGATATTATAATATACTATATACTATTCATATATAATTTTTAAAATAATTATGACTGAATAAATGAAATGAAATGAAAATGTGTAGACCAACCGCTCGCGTTAGATCCAAATTCATTAATAATAACCCTGAAGGGCTAGGTTACCAAAGGAGTTTAAGTTTCAAATAAATCACTAGCTGACACAGTTCTGACAGGTAATCTGACCGACACGTAGTTACGATACCTAAATCTCCCGGTCTCATGCCAAAACTGAGAGCTAGACGCATTCATCAAAATTGACTGCGCATATATATTTAAAACAATGGACGAGCAACCAAATAGTTAAAATATTGGTAAAAAAATTCACACAGCAAAACTGAACCAAAAACGATTATAAATCACTACATAGTATAAAACAAAGTCGCTTTCTCTGTCCCTATATCCCTATGTATGCTTAAATCTGCGGTTTTTTTTATAGAAAGAGTGATTCAAGAGGAAGGTTTATATGCATAATCTCTTAGGGATAACCCACAATAACCGTGCGAAGCCGGGGCGGGTCGCTAGTATAAAGAAAATAAAATAGGCAGAAAAAGCTTGAAAAGAGTTCTAAGATAACATTAAAAACTATGGGAATCAATTTCTTTGACATTGTTAATAAACAATAAACAAACAAACAAACGTCAATAAACAAACGAAAGTAGAAAGTCAAAAAGTTGAAAAGAAACGCAAACGTGTCAGGCAGATACAAGTTTTTCTACAAAATTTCCCGTTTTCACTTTTATTTGATAACTGTGAACGCTTCATCGGATATTTCAAAGAATTTACTAGAGCGTTAAATCAATTATCGAGATAACTAGGTAGGCAGGTACCTGCATACTTATCTTAATATTATAAGAATCAAAAGCTATACTATAAGAACAGGAATTTTTGAAGAGTGTTTCTCCGAAGTTGTAAACATGGTAAACAATACTCACGCGGGCTGAGTCGCAATTAATCGATAGTTTTTTTTTTATATTAAACATACCTAATTAACTTTTACGGGCATTGGGCAGATCAGTATTGAGTAGAATATAAATAAAACCCCAACACTAGAAGCTACTCCACCGCGGGTGCTCTACGAGGAAGCATTTTTACTCGAAGTACGTGCTCTACGAGGAATGCAACGGCTGTGCGTGCAATTTGGTTAAAGCCTTAAAGGTTTATCGACTCTTCTTTAATTTGACCACAATTTCGCCCGGTAGGTAAGAAGCGAATGCTTTTTCGTTCTCAAATGTAGAGCATGAACTACTTTACCTACTCCTACAAAAAGTGCATTCATATTCAAGTATTCAGAATTTCCATCCACTTATAATATATTTGAAAGTAACGGTGTGAATGCCAAGGTTTATAATGAGGAACTCTAGCCAAGGTGAGGCGTAGGTAGTGACAAAACTGATGCTTCCTCTGATAACGTTATACTTCTACATTCTATCGCAGCTCTTTTTACTACCCGCTAAAATGTCTTTAAATAATTATCATTGATATTAAATCTACTATTATACTAGGTACTACAGAATAAATAATAGTGCTAGTAGGTACCTACTTACATTTCGATGGATTTTCTAATTTTATGATTAAGCACAAGTTAATCCCAAACCAAAATATACGAACCGATTTGGCGTAAATTGTTTATTGTAGTAAACAATATAAAAGTAAAAACACTAGTTTCATAATTATTTCTGCTTGTTTCATCAGCATCTCAGCGAGTAGTATTAACATTAGCTTGAAGAAATCAATTGCTGGATGAACCTACTCAAATGCCATAACGAATGTACATTTCCAAGGACCAATTTTGAGTTTTCTCCTCTTCTATGGTCTTTCCGAAATATTTACAATGTCTTCAGTCCTTGGGGTGCGTCCTACGTTTCGTCTTCCGGTTCGTGGTCGCCATTCGAGAATCACACCTTTTTTCAGCAATGATTTGTAATTCGGTGACCTTAGTTCCTCTACGGATTTCCCCGATTTGGATTCTATCACGTAGTAAAACTCCTCGTTTACCCCTCTCCATACCCGATGCGCGACTTTCCTAGCCTTCTACTTTTCTTATTGCAACTTCCAAAGCATGTGTTTGTCTGTGTGATTTGTGTGACAGACAGACGTTAATTCCCAAGTGGGCGGCTGTCATCTGGCTAATCATTAATTGGCCTCATGCTGCCACATTATGCAATTGATAGAACCAAAAATAAAACCGTCTGCCCTACTATGTCCGGTCTTTTAAATAGACTTGCGCAAAAAAACTATAAACTTATTTTTTTTAGAAGACACTGGCGAGATGATTTTTACTTGATCACGTGAGGGATTGATGATGGTAGGAAACGCGATGGGTCGATGACATCATGAAGGTAGCAGGAAATAGCTGGAGAAGAGACGTACGGGACTGAAAGTAAGGGGAGGAGGAGGTAGGCAGTAAATAAAGGAGGCCTATACCCAACAGTTCACCTATATCACCCATACCAGCCTATATCATCCATACCGAGCTAAATTGATGACGATGATGACAATGCACAAACTGTTCATGTGACCATTATTCTGGGACAGTTTATTTTCTTATTTTTTTTCTATTTTCTGTATTTTACTCAGAATTTTGTTTGCATGTTTCTATAGATCACATCATGGACCTACTTACACTGGTTATAGTAGTAAGTAAGTATGTTACAATCATCATGTCTACACGTCGTTAAAAGCATGCTAAAGCCGTGTCTGTTAGCTGTCATCAATGTAATTAATTACCGTAGCTAGAACGGTAGGCATGTTGTTAACAATAAGTTTAATTAAGAAATATAGTTCTGTAGGTGTATGTTGAGACATTTGATACCAATCCTAATTTCGATTGGAATTTTGACCGTAAAAATTTCGACTAAATCGAAATCGAGGGTCGACAGGTCGAGGGTAGGTCGAGGTCGAGGGTAGCCTTCAAGCAGCAAGACGTGCCTTTTTCCAAGAGCTCTTTGTGAAGGGCTCGTCCGGGGAAGTACTACCACCAGGCCTTTTTCTACCGCCAAGCAGCGTTGCTGTGTCCGCACTTCTGCACTGACGTCCCGCAATGAGGTGTATTGTGCATTATCCCCCTGATAACCTTAAAATAGCGGAGAAGGACCTTAGGTTGGTGACAGCAGGTGGAATTTGAGAACCTTTATTCCCCAGCGTTTTGTCAGTTCATCTATACAAGGTGTTCCTTAAGTTGTGTATATAAACTTCAGGCGGCTAAAGTACCCATCAATATGAACAACTTTTTCTAAGGAACCAACACTGTGAACGCGAAAAAAAAAACAGCTGTTTCATACATTTTAGCCTGGTAGGTATTGAACTTTTGTATGAAACAGCTGTTTTTTTTTTCGCGTTCACAGTGTTGGTTCCTTAGAAAAAGTTGTTCATATTGATGGGTACTTTAGCCCCCTGAAGTTTATATACACAACTTATGGAACACCTTGTATATGGCCTGCCCATTGCCACTTCAACTCGCTAATTCGCTATGTCGTTTTATTATTATACTAGCTGGTGCCCGCGACTTCGTCTGCGCAGGATTAGTATTTCGAGTAGCTATATAAATTGTAGCCTATGTGTTATTCTGATGTATGAGCTATATTATTGTAAAGTTTCATTAAAATCCATTCGGTAGTTTTTACGTAAAAGAGTAACAAACATCCATACTTACAAACTTTCGCGTTTATAATATTAGTAGGATTACTATACAATTATTATTGTAACATAAATCAGATTTCCTTATTGATTCGATCACAAGTGAAATATATAATTGAAACATAAACTCTGGAAATCCAAAATGCACGTGCATTACGAGCTTTGCAAGAAAACCCAAACGCCAGTATTTTACAGCTAACATCGTCGGCTGCTAAACGTTTTATATCCTCGAAGTCACCAAAATGCACTTCGGGGAGACCAATAGCCGTTACCTGTCATTACTATATTGCAGTAAACATTCGCGGTAGCACAGGTGCGAGCGAATGTAGTACGGGACTGGGTTTTATTGGAAATAATTAGATTTAGAAGCTACTGAAAATCATTCCCAATTCATAATTTCATTTAAAAACACACCCGTACACAGAAACCTGTCCGGCATAATAAATGGGCTTTATTAACCTTCCTTCTATATGAACTTATTTTTATACCGAGTGCGATTTTACATGGGTAACTAAAAAGCTTCCTTTAAACTTTAAAGGAAGCTTTTTAGTTTAACTTTTAAAAGGTTAAGGAAGTTAAAACACAGTGATGTTCTTACATAATGTTTTTTATATCTAGATAATTTAGTAGAAAAATTAGTAAAAATTGGTTAGAATTCCTATATGTTCGACTAAAAAATGTGGGATGTACCAAAAATTTAATATTTGGACGTACCTTGGACTACCCCCCTAGATATCCTCAAAGAATATTAGGTTGGTACTTGGTACTTAGATATCTAATGGGATCTACCGTGCCTGGGGATCAAAGTCGTGAGCTGTTTCAGTTTTTTCAGTAAAATTAGGTTCCTACCAATTCCCGTTCGCCCCGATATCACTCCCTTGCCTACATCCCTGCCAGCTATATTTACGATGTCGAGACATCTAGAGCTTTGTCCTAAACGGTCTCCTAAAGTCCAACGACCTGTACCGCCTGACTCATCAATCCGAAGTAACAAATCAGTTTTTGCATTTGGGTCGCGCGTAAAACTGCTAACATACTGAAGCTGTTTCGTGTCCGCCATTTTGTTTCTGTCATCGTAGCTTTTATCCGTAACAATGGGTAGCAACGTGAACTGAAGAACTTTTTTACGAGTTTTGCGATAAATTATAAGCTTATTATAAAGTAAAAGTATGCAAGGTTATTGTATCATTAAACATGTGATTCGCCCTTCGAGATTACACATTATAATTACTTGTAGTAGCACGCATATGTGCTGCCACCATACACAATTTTAAAGCAATAAAATAAAATAATATTTTGTTGTGGGTACTCATACACGTTTTGTGTCGCGGCCATCGTACACGTATATTTCTCGTTCTTTTGAAGTTTTTTGTGTTTTTAGTGTCAATTTTCAGCAAAAGACATGGGGAAACGTAAAAACAAGGACGAAGAAGAGTATTTACAAAGGAAAATGAGGAAGTTGGAACGAAAGATGGCAAAAGTTCGCCGTAAACGACTTTCGTCATCGTCAAGCTCGTCAGTCCAGGAACAAAATCTTGTCGAGGAAGAAACTGCGGATAGTGTCTGGTGCTCGGAGGTTGAACAAACACAAGGTAAACAAATAGTATGCCTATATTTTGTTTGTTGATCTGGACAAGGTTATACTCCTGTATAAATCCTAGCTGTGGTTATTAACATATAGTGAGGAAATGAGTATGATCTGTAAGGTCATACCAACCTTTAAATGCTTCAGTTCAACCTGTAAGGCTGATCGTGGTATTTTTGGTTGTTCCTACATTATTCTAGAATATAGTCTGAAAGGCTATATCATGAATATTTTTTTTTTCCACGCACAACTTAGGTCATACATTACCTACGTAATTTAATAAAATGGTTTTCGCTCTTCAGATTAATCTGTAAGGTTAATTGCTGAGCCTAATAAACCAACATAATACCTACACGTATGCGTAAGTACGCACACCTACGCAGTATTAAACTGCAACGGTTTATATTCTTTTATAGATACCACCTACGAAGAGGCTATCCCTTCTATGACTATGGACGCATTGGACCCGGATCAACAGCCAGAAGTCATTGCAGATGTACCTCTAGACAAGAATATTTTAAATATTCTTGGAGATGAGCCTGCAAAAGAAGATTCTTTTAGCGCCAGCATACATAACGACATTGCTGTCAGATGGTCGGAAATATTATTGAACGGGTTGAAGGATGACACCTGTAAGGATATACTGAAATCATATGATGTACCAGAAAACTTGAAGCTTGCACTGCCTCCGCTCCTGAACCCGGAGATTAAGGCGGCGGTCAATGAAAGTTTCATCAAGCGAGATGGTATTCTTAATGACAAGCAAAAGAATCTAGCCTGTGTCATATCCTGCTTAGCCACCCTTATGACGAATATGTTAAATGACAAAGCTGTGACTAATAACAATCAAGCTAGCATGACATTAAAACTACTCAGCGACGCAGGTCGCTTATTGTGCCATTTACATAGTTCCGAAACGAATACTCGGAAACAGTTTTTAACGTCAGGCTTAAGCAAAAACGTCAAAGATAATATTAAAGATTTGAAAAGAGACCAATGGCTCTTTGGCGCAGAGCTTTCCGAGAAACTACGATCGTTGAAAGCCATTTCCAAGACGGGTGCTGAAATGAAAGCTGCGCCACCTATGGTTAAGCCCAAGACACCATTCAGGAATAGACAACCAGAAGCGTCTACGTCCCGGGCTTTAAACTGGAGGGGCCCGCCACCGCCGCAACCTCGTCACGCGTCAACGAGGCCGAGCTCGACGTCTGGTGGGCGCAGGCAGCCGCAGGCGACGTCTTACCGCCCCGCGCCCCATCGCCGGCCAGCCCGCCCGCAGCAGCAGCAGACCAGGCGCCGCTAACCAATGATGCTCAGGCTGGTAGACTCCAATTTTTCTATGAAAACTGGTTAAAGGTTACATCTGATCCTATAGTGTTATCTTGGGTGTCAGGATTACGTATTCCAGTCTCAGATAATGTTCATCAATATAGGACTCCTCTTAATAAGCCGCATTCAGAAAAAGAAATTTTTGATACCAATATGGAGATAACACACCTAGCTAACATAGGTGCCATCAAACAATGTTTGCCATGCGATGACCAATTTTGCTCTGGCATTTTTCTTACTGAGAAAAGTAACGGAAAAAAGAGGTTTATTTTAAATCTTAAGGAATTAAATAAGTTCATATCGGCACCTCACTTCAAACTTGAAGATTATAGAACGGCTATGCGGCTTATATCAAAGGATGCATATATGTGTTCGATTGATCTTAAAGACGCTTATTTTTCTATATCTATTCATAATGATTACAAAAAGTATTTACGTTTTCTATGGCAAGGCAAACTGTGGGAATTTCAAGTTCTTCCATTCGGGCTTAATATAGCCCCATATATTTTTACAAAACTTATGCGTCCCGTAATGCAGTTTTTACGCAGCAAGGGGATCATGTCAGTTATTTATTTAGATGATTTATTATTATTTTCCCACAGTTGGGAAGATTGCAAATCAGATTTTATATTTACAAGAAATATGCTCGAATCATTAGGATTTACGATCAATTTAGAGAAAAGCGTAAGCTCTCCTTGTATGCAAATTGCATTTTTAGGCTTTGTCTTTAACTCGTATGATCTAACAATAAGCATACCGAGTAATAAAAAATCCAAAATTAAAGAGGAATTACTGCGGTTTTCTAAACAGAAAAGATGTAGGCTACGTAACTTTGCTCATCTAATTGGTTTGCTTATTTCCATTTGCCCAGCAATGAAATATGGGTGGTTGCATACAAAATATTTTGAAAGAACAAAATTTTTATGTCTCAAGCAACGGGACGATTATGATCAATACATATCATTACCGGACTCTTTAAGCGAGGATTTTAGTTGGTGGCTGGCAAATATCGATACGTGTAGCGCTCCAATACGTTCCGGCCAATACTGCCTTGAGATCTACTCCGATGCGTCTCGTACGGGTTGGGGTATCAGCTGTTCTGGCCAGACAGCTAGTGGCCATTGGTCACAGGATGAACTGGTTCATCATATTAACTATTTAGAACTACTAGCGGCATTTTTTGGGATAAAGATATTTGCAAAGGACTTAAGTAATTGTGAGATATTACTCCGTATAGACAACACCACTGCCATTTCTTACATAAATAGAATGGGCGGAATTCAATTTCCACATCTAAATTCCTTAAGTCGCAGGATCTGGCAATGGTGTGAACAGCGCGGTATTTTTATTTTCGCGTCTTATATCAGCTCCACTGACAATTATGTTGCTGATAAAGAATCTCGACGTATCAACGTCGACGTAGAATGGGAGCTTACTGATAAAGCGTTCTTAAAGATTTGCAGATTTTTTGGACAACCTGAAATAGATTTATTTGCAAGCCGATTAAATAAAAAATGTCACAAATTTGTCTCCTGGCATAAAGACCCAGAAGCATATGCTATTGACGCATTCACACTATCGTGGTCACACTGCTATTTTTATATTTTCTCTCCATTTTGTTTAATTTTGAGAGTATTACAAAAAATTTTGAATGACAAAGGTGAAGGAATAGTCATTGTGCCGCTATGGCCCTCTCAGCCGTGGTATCCACTATTTAAAAAACTATTGATATCCGACACTTTAACTTTCTCACCTGACAAAAAATGGTTGTCTTCCCCTTACAGCTCCGAACACAAACTTCAGCAGAAGCTTACCCTGGTTGCCGGGCTTCTCTCAGGGCGGCGTTTGTCTACCAAGGCAGCTCTTCCGAGGCCACAGACGTGATGATTGCGTCGCTAGCCGATAGTACAATAAAACAGTACGATCCTTGTTTAAGACAATGGTTTTCATATTGCACGGCTAGTCGAGTTGATTTCTATAAAGCTACAGTTACTCAGGTACAGACATATCTGTTTTCCTTATATCATAAAGGTTGTAAATATGGTACAATCAACAGCGTTAAATCTGCGCTAAGCTTGATCCTAGGATCAGAAATTATGAACAGTTCCGTTATAAAACGTTTTATGAAAGGCGTATATAAATTAAGAACTCCTCTACCCAGATACAATGTCACCTGGGACCCTGCGATTGTATTAAATTACCTAAGTAACTGGTTTCCTAATGAAGATCTTTCTTTCGATAAACTATCGAAAAAACTAGCAACTATCTTAGCATTAGTGACAGCACACAGAGTCCAAACGCTATCATTAGTACGAATTACGAATATTTGTAAAATTAATAATGAAAAGTATATTATTAAAATATCGGATCAGATTAAAACCTCTGCGATTAATAGATTACAGCCTATTTTAACACTGCCATACTTTGCTGAAAAACCAGCCATTTGTCCTGCAAGAACACTTGAATGTTATTTAAGTAAGTCAGCTGAAAAACGAAATTATGATTGTGATTTCTTGTTTATAAGTTTAAAAAAGCCTTACAAGAGTGTATGTTCACAATCTCTAAGTCGGTGGATTAAGGAGACCTTGAAAGAGAGCGGAATAGACACAGCAATATTCAGCGCCCATAGCACGAGACATGCTTCAACGTCTGCGGCTCGTAGGCTCGGCGTAAGCATAGATCTCATAAAAAAGACAGCCGGTTGGACAGGCAACTCGGAAGCTTTTGCTAAATTTTACAATAGAGAGGTATCTAGTAGTTCCACTGAATCTTTTGCGCGCTCTCTTTGCAGGTCCACCTTATCGGACAGGGAATAAATTGTTTCCAAAAACAAATGCTGGAATTATTGTATTTTTACTAGAATACGCTTGTGAGACTAACTTATTTAGTTCAATAAATAATCAATGTAAAAGACCTATTTCGTGTATATCTTTCAACATCTACAAGTAATTATAATGTGTAATCTCGAAGGGCGAATCACATGTTTAATATAGAATCAAACGAACTTACCTGTAAGTGACGTTCGATGATTATTAAACCCTGTGATTCGCCCGAGAGATTACACACCCACCCTGACCCTATTATATAAAAAATATATACCGTTATTTTCAGTATGCCCCATAAGGCACGAAATAGCTGACGATAACCGCTAGGGTCAAACGTGTATGAGTACCCACAACAAAATATTATTTTATTTTATTGCTTTAAAATTGTGTATGGTGGCAGCACATATGCGTGCTACTACAAGTAATTATAATGTGTAATCTCTCGGGCGAATCACAGGGTTTAATAATCATCGAACGTCACTTACAGGTAAGTTCGTTTGATTCTATATAAGATTGTTGTTTAGTTAATAACATTTAGTACCTACCTAATAACCTATGAACTTTGGTTTTGCAGCACTGGGCACATAACATAACCTAAGCTTACGGCTTAGAATATTATATGTGTCTGTGTGTTCGTCTGTTTGTTGCCGTCACGCGGGACATACGGGTTCGTAGGTACCTAGCTCCTGAGCTAATGTGAATCCTGCTGGTTATGGGAATGTTTCTTAGCATATAGGTAATTATGTTCGTTTGAAATTGGGGCATCTTAGTTGAGAGTAACTAGATCTTGATAAGATTAAATAAAAATATGAAAAAAAGGTAGGTAAATAAAGATTAAAAAACAATCAACAAAAACACTGGAAATTTTGTTTTTCGGGTACCTATGTGTTTACTGTCACCTACAGATTTCTGTTCTGTATAACGTAATAAATGACGATTAAAAATTAAAAAGAATTGCATTTTAATGCAGTCCATGTGCTACATGCCCAAATCGTAAAAATACCAGACTGTTTATGGAGCGACTGTTTCTAAACTTCCGCACATGTTGGGCCGATGATGTTGCATTGCAGTAGGAATTTCAAACCACTGGGTGTGGTCATTCACATCTAGGTACATTTTCTTTCACATACTTACCTACCTTATTTAGGTTAGTAAATGTACTTAGATACCTAGTTTATGATATGCATTTATTTAGTACCTAGTAGTCTATTAAGTCTAGTAAGATGTATTTATTTAAAAAAATTATCAGTCTCCTAATGTATTTGGAACTTCGACAGGAAATTTTCTTTTACCTATCGATTTCGTTCTATTTGGAGTTCAGAATATTATTCATGGATTAAATTCAAATACGAAATTATTAGGTATTCAGTTATTACCATTACCACCCATTACTTACTTACTCATGTAGGTATTTAGTTAGCAGATACATTGATAAAGCCTAAAATGAACTTTACTTCAAAAACTAAAAATGACTAAAATTTTAGGTTTCGATTCAACGATTAATTTGGTTTTCGATAAAGATAACTATTAATGTGTAGATTTATGTGTTGAACGTGGAAGCACTCAATAAAATAAAATGTATCTATATTGCAAACAAAACCAAAGTATGACAAACGAGCTCGGCGCGTTCAGAAATAGCGCGTTCCCGCGCGTCCAATGTCGAGGTAATCGCATTGTCTAAGTCTGTGAATGTTTTGCCGTATCTTGTGCATGGCCTTACAATATTCAATGTCTCACTGTATGTAGGTTTTCATGACGTCACTCAAAGGTGTAGGAAGACACGTCCAACGAGCTTATTTTGCTGTGGGTAAACAAAATCGTTAACCATTATCAATTTAGCACCCATGCCATGCGTAAAACAGGGCAAGGTACCTAAGGTACCGGAGGCAAATAAGGCCTAGCTAAGGGAGATTTGCAATAAAATGAAAAATATCATAAATAATCAAAATGTTTTACTAGTAATTAGTCTAATAGGATAAATTAAACAAAATGCAAACATAAAATGGCAACTTAAACCATACACAACAACAAAATTAAACATTTAAAAAAACCATGTCAGTAGGCCGTAATTTACTCGGGTAGGGTAAAAAGGCCTATGACTTAAACATACATTTTAATCAATATAAACACTAAAATTTGGTAATTGAGATCCATAATTATATAAATGCAGTTATTACACGTGCAATATCAAAGAAAACTATATCTTTTTCCGCCTAACAGCCATCAAGGGACTCAAAGGCATCACCATCTTCTTGCGATAAACTGACGCACTCCTCGTGGTACCATATGTCGCATTTGCAGCATTAAAATTGTGCTTGATTTCATTCTCCTCACAAAATCTGTAGATCAAGCGACGGAGAATTCGCGGTGTTACAGGTAGTCCTATTTCAGAAAACATGATTATCCTTTTTATCCTGTTCTTGGCTCAGTACGGCTTTTCTAACCTCAGTTTGTTCAGACTGCCACTGATGATATGATTTCTGATTGTTCTTCTAGGAACCATGTACCTCTATGCAGCTTTGTATGTACTCAATGTACCCCTTTATGCTGCCCGAACAGCTAACACCGGATTTTCTTCTGACCATAATGCCCGTTTGGGAGGCATAGCGGTAGAAGACACTACAAAAAAAAATTCAAGCACTTTTAGTATCTACTAGGGCTTGCATTCGAATATTCGAATATTCGAATAATTCGAATTTTAATTCCGTTCGAATATTCGAATATTAAAATAGCAATATTCGAATATTCGATTTATAATAATAACACCAAACTGAGAACTCTGATGTGCATAAAATGCCAGGTATAAACTCGCGCGATATAACCATTCAAGACGATACAAGTTAAGATCGTTCGGGTAAACGACGTGACAATGTTTTAGGGTTCGGAACGCGGTTCGGAAACGTTCGGGAGTGCCGCGCGCAAGTGCGTAGTCCATTTGCGATTTGACGAGACTTTTCTGTCTATCCATCTCTGTCGCTCACGTTGTCGCTCTTATATATTTTTGTGTACTTACTCTAGTAGCTACTATATATATGGTAGTAGTAAATATAGACGTATACACAAAAACCTGCACATGGTGTTCGTGGACCTAGAAAAGGCATACGAGAAGGTACCCCGAGAGGTTCTGTGGTGGGCGTTGAATGAGAAAGGTGTGCCTGGGAAGTATGTGCATTTGGTTCGAGCTATGTACAGCCGAGCCAGCACTCACGTTTGGTCGGAAGCTGGCGTCACCGACAAGTTCAGTGTGGCTGTAGGTTTGCACCAGGGATCGGCATTAAGCCCATATTTGTTTCTCCTGATTATGGATGCATTGACATCGGACATACAGGAAGAAGCACCCTGGTGTATGCTGTTCGCCGACGACATTGTTCTTGTTGGTGAAAATGCGCTTGAGGTCCAGAACAGGCTGGGAAAATGGCAGGAGAAATTGGAGAGTGTCGGACTGAAGATCAGCAGGACGAAAACCGAGCATTTGTTCTGCGACTTTGGTGGTCCCTCCAGTTTCACCTGTATTGCCTTAGACGATGTATCCCTACCAGTCTGCTCCGACTTTCGGTACCTCGGTTCATCCATCCAGAACGACGGCGAGGTCGACCGAGACGTGAAAAATAGAATAAATGCGAGATGGATGAAATGGCGACCGGTCTCAGGAACAACATGTGATCCACGAATGCCCCTTAAACTTAAGGGGAAAGTTTACAAGACGATCATAAGACCTGTCGTACTGTATGGATCTGAGTGTTGGAAAACCAAAGGGACGGATGAGAGAAGAGTGCATGCAGCAGAAATGCGAATGTTGAGATGGATGTGCGGTGTGACAAGGATGGATAAAATAAGGAATGAGTATATTAGAGGAAGTTTGAAAGTAGCGCCTGTTATGGATAAGTTGAGGAGTATAGGTTAGCGTGGTATGGGCATGTCATGAGGAGGGAAGAAAGTCATATTACGAGAAGAGTGTTGGAAATGGATGTGGATGGTTTAAGAAGGAGAGGCAGGCCAAAGAAAAGATGGATGGACTGTGTGAAAGATGATATGAGTAAGAAAGGTGTGAGCACTGAGATGACGTATGATAGAGGAGAGTGGAAGAAGAAAACCTGTTGTGCCGACCCCACTTAGCGTGGGATAAGGGCAGGAAGATGATGATGACTCTAGTAGCTACTTACGTGTTACCTTTATTGTGTTTTTTACTTGTTATTGTGTTAAATTTTATTGTAGATATTGCTAAATACATGCGTATCTAGATTTTAAAGACTGTTTTTACTAAGAATTTGTGAATGTGTTCAATTAATGTTACTCTAATTGCAAATTTTATTATGGTTGTGTGATAAATAAGACCACTTAAACATGTCTGTGTACTTATTTACTCTAGTAACTACTTACCGTTACTTACATTGTTTTACTTGTTATTGTGTTAAATTTTGTTGAAGATTATAAAGACAATTTTTACTAGTAATTTATGGGTAAATTTTATTTTAATTTAATATTTCAATTTCGTTCCTAGAAGTAACACTTAAAACAATAAAAGATGTGATTTTAATGAAAACATAGTTTTTTTTCTATTATTCGAATAATATTCGAATAATTCGAATAGTACCCGCAATTGTACCCGAATATTCGAATATCAAAGTTTTCGAATATTTGCAAGCCCTAGTATCTACCTACTTATTTATATTGGTAGGTAGGTGAACTAATCAAAACACTGAAATAATCAAAATACGATACAGGTACAAAAAAATAGGAGGCTAATAAGGCCTATGGACGAATTTGATAGGCCTTAATATCCGCCGACCACATGATTAAGAGAAACAAAATAAAACAAAATTTTGGACTGCAATCAGTATTCAAACATTTAGGACCATGGAAGCGTGAATTGGTTGATAAGTAACGTGGAAATTTACCTAATTAAATGTATAATTACTAAAAATACTTACGATTGCTTCCAACGGATATTTATTATTCGTGCGACGCAGGCGCCTCTCCCAAATGTTGAGTCGCCATTGACAAAAGGTAACGAGAGCGCGCGCGGCTGCGAGCTTGTTGCGACTTGTCGGAACGCTATTCATATGTGTGCGTGACGTTTGGGTGCGGGCGACAATTTAAAGTACGATTTCTGTTACTTAGGCCTTATTTGCCGACAGGCCTTATTTGCCGACAGGCCTTATTTGCCTCCGGTACCTTACCTAATATACAGTAAAATAGTACAGAATACAATGTATTTCAGTAAAACATTATGAATACGTTTGTGTATGTCCATTATTTCTAAAGTTACGAGTATATTTACTCGGAAAACAAAATTTGATAATAATTTTACAAAAAATCGCAATCAACCATTTCGTGTGTAATCACATTGCACGCAGTTTAGTAAAAAGTTCATTTTGTTCGATACAAGTTTCGCTTATGTACGAAAACTAGTAAAGCAAACTTTTGAGGAGGAAAGCAATGCAATGTGATTGCACACAAAAATACAAAATGGTTGATTGCGATTTTTCAAAAATAGTTTAGTGATTTTGTATCTTTCAACATGTCGAACCGTGCGAGCGAAAATCACATTAGCTCTTGTTGTCGCCATAATTGAAAAAAACTTGAATGAGAAGAAAATTAAATAACCAAACAATTAATTACTTATTCAAAATGTATTAGAATTTTGAATCCTTAATTGGTGACTGAATTATTTTCAATTTTTATACCTACTATTTGAAGTGTTAGGTATAATGTTTATCAAATAAATTATTATTGATATTATTATTAAGAAGTTACTCAACGTCCGTTAAAACCAAGGTTCATTAGCTTCTGCGTCACGCACTCGACTTCCTTTACTGCTATCGAAGTTGTCTCTAAATACAAACACCGTAAATAATGTACGCAAATAGAACATCTATTAGTACAAATAGCATAAAATATTTTAAAGTGGAACAACGCCCAATAACGAGCTATTTTACGTTATTCCCGGTTTTCACAACAAGCTTTTTCGTAAATATTTTCGTGGCAGAATGTATTTTGCGCGTCTTGTTTTGGACTTGGATATTAAGAGCTGATTTCACCATGATCTGTTAGTTTAACAAAGGATTAAAGGGCCGTTAAATATGTCAAAAATGTACGCGTTTGACATCTAGGGTTAGATTTAACGGCCTGTTAATCCTTGATTAGTAACTAACAGAGGATGGTGAAATAAGCTCTAAAGCTCTTTGGCTCGAGTCAAGCGCCCCGTTAGAGTACCTACCTACCTACCCAATTTTCATTATAGTTATCAATTAGGTTATTTACTCATTTTTGAATGAAGATTAGCTTAAAATATCTTAAACGAGAGTATTGTAAGAAACAAAAGGCCTAAAAGAAAATCATTTCTTACAGACGAACATAACGAATCAATTACTAATGTCATTACTTTTATAAAGGTACACTACGTACTATGGCTGTACATTTAATGTACTTACTAAGTACCATGTACATGGTACTTAGTATATAACAATGTTATGTAGGTATCTAGTGTACCTACTTGACAAGATACACAAAGTTCATGATTTGATGCGATTTCACACGGTTAAAAGCAAGCATATTGCAAAAACAAATTTTCTGAAAGAAGAGAAAAGAACACTCATGGATCGATTTAGAAGGTTCTTGCAGTAAAAATATTACGACATCAATACACATGTCTGAGACCTTGAGAAGATCGGACGTGTTCGATTTTCGTAGCATCAGCATCAAAAGTAGATGTCGAATCAACAATATCTATCATCATCATCTCAGCCCGGTATCATCACCCACAGCTGGATAGAGGCCTCCTTCATGATTGCGCAACCTTCTCTGTCCTGTTGTGTTTATAAATAACAAGGGACCCGCCCCGGCTTCGCACGGTTATTGTGGGTTATCCCTAAGAGATTATACTTGTTTTATGCATATAAACCTTCCTCTTGAATCACTCTTTCTATATAAAAAACCGAATCAAAATCCGTTGCGTAGTTTTAAAGATTTAAGCATACATAGGGATAGAGAAAGCGACTTTGTTTTATACTATGTAGTGATAAATATATATTTAAAGGATGGAAGGCAGAAAGACTACTTCCGAACACAAAAACTGACATTCAGATATTCTTGATCGACACCGAAAAAAGTGAATAATGAATTGAACAAACGTTGTTCCTATTATGCAAATCCCAGTTTCTCGGTTTTTGAGGTGAAGTAGTGTTAAACTGAGTTTGAATAAACTCCTTCTAGCAGTGCAGTTTAACCTTGTTCTGACTGATGACGTCAAGATTATTGTTTGGGTCAACTTTTGATGCTGTCTGTACCTACGTAGATTGACGTGATCGACCTACTCGACGTTCACGTTGGGTTAAACCGACTACGACATATGGTAAACATTTGGTATTGGAATATTTTGGTATGGAAAGAAACACACATCTGTAGGTCTTACTTCTAACCTACATTAGTTGGGTGTCAAGCTGATAATAAAAATGACCATTTCATTAAAGACCTTGAAATCTCACACTTTACCGACCAAAGTTTCAGAATGCTCAAAGTGATGCATCTAAAGGCCAGTATAACTACTTAAGTAAGTAAATGTTTCGAATAGCCATTATGTCTATTCTCATGAGTGCAATAAATAAATGCTTGTCCATTTAGGACAAGGGCAACTCAGTAAAAACGCTTTTGAAGACACCAACGAGAGAACGAACACACCTCGATCAGCAATTTATTATTCCGAGACCCAAGATAGACAAGGCCCGTGATAAAAATAACGATTTCAATCTCGACTTAGGATAGGTCAGGTCTTTTGCATCTATAGATGATTAACACAGCGTCAGGACCTTTGTGAGTAGGTACAAATGTGCCCAAATATGCCCCTATTTACGGGATTCTATTCGCCAGGGGCAGGTCTTTAAATGGTGTGCTGACTACCATCCTAACTGCTTAGTCGGCCTAATCCACGGGAAAGACATGGTGTACGGTACTTAAGAGCTGTCTATAAGCTGTGGGTTTCCACACGGATTTCCCCCTCACTGATTGAAAGCATACTGAACATACGCACGATAAAACTAGTGGCGTAGCTATCGTAGGGCCAGGTAGTGCAGTGCACCAGGGCCCCGGAGCTCAGGGGGCCCTCTAACCTAAGCTTTGAAAAGAGAGGGTCAGCCAGCTCCCGAGGCTAGAAAACCTTGAGCCTGCTCACAAAATTCTTTCTCTATGCCCGATTCTCTATACACCGGGGCTCTGGTCCACCTAGCTACGCCACTGACTAGGATAGGTAATCTACCTACTTTTAAAAAGACCTTAATGATCTACATCCTACAATAATTTCAATAATAAAACTAAACCTTGTTGGAAAAAGATAAAACGCCCGTCTTCACCCGTCATTGAGTGACATTGAATTAAGCTTTATCGGAGTCAAAGAACCTATTAGCATTTTAGCGAAAGTATATGTATTTGTTTACAGTTCAGCGGTTGTTCATTCGCTATATGGGTCACTTTTGCTTTAAATAGTGTTGAAATCGGGAGGAAAGTAATGAGGTAGACCTAAGACCTAATGCTTGGCATACGCTGAACCAAGCGATGACTGACTAACCTGCCTATGAGGTAGGTATGGAATTGTACGATATTCTGGAAGAAAATAATTTTTATTCTCAGTATAACATATTTTATTAACAAACTAGTTTGAAGATCAAGCTAACCCAGTTTGGGCGGGCATGACTTTACCAAGTTTACTACGAATCAGTGGCGTAGCTACCGAGGGGCTAGACAGTGCCGCCGTGAACCAGGGCCCACGAGCTCAGAAGGCCCTCGGACCCTGACCAGACCAGCAAACCTTGTATTGAACTAGCTAAAATGTTTCCCATCTTCGGAATGTAAATAAAATAGGTTGCATCTTGCAACACGACTCATGGAAACTCATTGAAAGAATATAGGCAAATACCCAAGTTTCGACTTCTGTTCGAAACTTGTGTGGACAATAATTATATAATATTTTAATTTATAAAACCCTAAAGGTTTTATAAATCAAAAGCCTGGTGCAAAAATGGGGCCGCCCCAGTTTTGCACCAGGGCCATCGGTTACCTAGCTACGCCTCAGCTACGACTTTGCGAATCTATTTGTTTTTGTCAGTGACCGACATCCCCTTTCCTTGTTTCTCTGTAGGAATTTGTTTATAAATAAAGCGTACCAAATCTACGGCGGAAATAATTACTTTCAGTCGTCCGCTCCAAAAACTTCCCTCGCGTCATTAGCCGAATCTGTTCTAATCTGGTGGAAATAAGAAAAATACAGAAACAGCTTCACGGCTTTGATCCTCAGGTTGGGTAAATATCCCTAGGCTGAAAATGTTTTGCCTATTTATTACACCGGTCAGCCGATAGCTGGCTCGAATCGATACACTGAATTCTAATCCCTTCTATCCTCGTCCCCCC
The DNA here is from genome assembly GCA_932294275.1 of Chloroclysta siterata. NCBI lineage: Eukaryota > Metazoa > Arthropoda > Insecta > Lepidoptera > Geometridae > Chloroclysta > Chloroclysta siterata. The sequence continues at coordinate 11,622,737 of OW028595.1, forward strand.
ATGCATAGGTTTGTCTTGTCTGTGCGGTTTTAATTATATCCGCTGCGCTCCATTTTCGCGCACGACGCAACTTCCGTGAGCTATGTTGACCCATCGACTGTCGAACGCAACGCGACAGCATGACAGATCGCATGCGCAGCTATGTTGTACCCGTGCTAAAATTAAAAAGAGCGCCACGCCAATTTGCGTTCAACAACCCTCTTATTAGTTTTTTCAGAGCGTACCAATGTCAAGCACATTTCGGTACCGGCTGCTTTATCGCTAATGGCAGGATTGGCTGGATCAAAAGCCGTTGCTCCATGCTCGTCAATTAGGCAAAATCGCACATTTGGCAGTGTTCCCGCGCAGTTGTTCGACTGTAAAGATTCGAGCGTTCCGATTCGCGGAACAGCTGCACGCTGGGATGCCCTTGTTTGGTTGTATTGCGTTGCGTTTGGAAACATGCTTGAGAAGTAACAAAGAACTTATTGTTTTCGTTCTAATTCAATGCACCTTCAAGCTTTTAAAACTATCTATATGGATGATAGATGCCCATTCCGAGATTAAAAAAGACCCTCCCACCAGTCGCACCGTGCATTTTATAAATTATGATTATAGAAAACCTGACGCACCTGCCTATCTTTTCTATTCACATCGTAAAAGCTTGTTTAGTTTAGAGGCAGATGGCATTGTGTGAAAATGTCCACCGATAGACAGACAAGAATGCAATGCCAGTAAACAAAGATTGACGAGGTTCTTGGCTTCATGTGAATGCACTTCTAGTTGTTTTTGTAAGTAATTTATGTAGACAAAAATAGGTAAAAATTACCTATATATTTTTTAATCGTTAAATACATGCATAGTCTCCCAGTTTACTGTTGAAATAAACATAGTTAACATGGTATTTTACATTGGGGCTAACGAACAAAAGTGGTCGATTTGATTAAATAAAAAATATTTTAGTTTAAAATATTTTTTTTTTAAAAAGTTGGGTAAAGCAGCTTTTATTTTAAGGTCTATCCTTCGCTGAAGGCAACGTTATGCCATACAGTTATTATATTGTCAAGTCAGGAGAGTCATTGTTCTAATAAAACATGAATAAAACATTTTAATTAGTTTAGCCTTCTTCGTGTAGACTCTTTGACAAAACTGAGCTGTAAAAAGCAGTTCCAACTCCAGTGCATCCATGACGCATCCCTGTGGGTGAAGGGCTCTTCAATTTAAAATAACACACTGCCAACTTTTGTTAATCCTTATTACAATGAGTCAGGGTGTCCCACGCATTGCACTTTTGTTACAAGGCTTTGTGTTTTATCGCTGACCGAAAATGCATGCCTGTGAGTGGATCTTTTTGGAAATAATTAAAAAAGTTCTTAACAAAGGCTTTGTTTTTATTCAAACTTTCAGCCGCACTGCACTTTTATTTACATAAGCTGTTCCAATGTGGTTCCAAACATATTTGTAGATAGAGCTTGGCCGGTGACAAGACGAGAAAATCGCATCTATCACTTATATTTAGCTCAATATAAAAGCAATAAGATTTATAAGGGAGGACGTGTGTCCAATCTGAATTGAAAAGGCCAAACGAATGCATTTGAATTGTTTGAGCAAGGTGAATACAAATTCTGCATTTAAAATAAATAGTTCCATTAATGGTGGATGAAAATATGAAACACCACGGTAACTAAAATGTTTGACAGTGGTCAGAAGTATAATAGGCTCATTTTAAGTCAAGGCATTATGTTTGGGTTAAAAGTTTCTCCTGGCAGGCTACGTTGCACATCTACTATTAATTTTATCATAGATCTTTGTGATGTAAATGTTTAGGCCTGTTTTTTTTGCGCATCTTCGAGTTATAATGGTTCATTTTAATCGAGTGTGTCCACTGTGTACAGAATTGCAGCGTACAAAGATAGGTGGTTATAATAAAAACACTAGCGACGACACGGTCCCAATTACTGAGTGTTTTCACGCCCACCACTTCTCAGAAACCTGGATTAAATCATACCGAATTACCGAGCTAATTAAACTTTAATTTGAATTGCGGTTTCAGAACTTAATTTATCTAATGCTGTACCGTTATAGAATATGGAGGATTAAGATATCGCAATATTGAGGCTGGGATGAAGTAGGATTCTCTAATGCGAGGCGCCAGAGAGTAGACTGCAGATAGAGGTAGGTAGGTAGTTGGTATTATTTAGCACTGTGTTAGCACAGACAGACCTAATTCAATAAGCTAGCATTTATTGAGCTCAGTAACCTGTTTTTACGGTTCTGGTTAAAGTTTTCGATTCAATAATAAATAGACACGTGTTTTTAGATCAAAATGTGGGTATGTGCTAATGTTAGGACGTAGGTAGGTACCCCCTTAGATATCCTCAAGGAATGAGTTCGTACTTGGTTCTAAGAGATTTGCAGGGATATCTACCGAACCTGGGGATCAAAGTCGTGTTTTGTTTTTAGAGTAGGTAGGTATCTAATGACTATGTGGCATAACAACAGACATTTAAAAAACGTATACACAATAAGTGCATTTTGAAACAGAATTTTTTTTATTTATATATTCTCAAAACTAATTTTGTCGGAGTAATGATCTCCTGAATTGTGTACAAAATACCTTTATGTAGGTAATGCAGCTGCTCTGACCCATCTCATTACACACATTAAATGTGCCCTTTGATACATAATCACTTCTCACTAAAAAAACAAAAGCATTTGCCAAAAACATTCATACAAATATTTTGGGTCTCGAGTCGTGCACGCAAGGACAGTGATGCATAAACAGACAACAATATTGCCGGCAGTTTTCGAAATGGGACGTTTCCCGCCGCCAGGCCGGGGCGCCCGGTCGGGCGACGAAGAAGAGATGGTTTATGAACTAAAGAACCATCGATTGATGCAGATAGTCGACTTTTCTCCAAAGCAGCTGTAAGACCGACAAGTGGCTCAAACGCACACATTAATGCTCGCATTCGTATTGTGAATAAACATCGTAATGTAGCAGATAAACTAGGATGGGAGCCAAGACGAAAATATGCCACGGCGCGTTTTTCCATTGGATTTAGCGCTTTGGAAACGAGCAGTAGTCGCGACAGTAGACAGACTTTCATTGTTAACTCACGGGTAGAATGTTTCATCATGAGTTTCTAGTTCTTTCTTAATTTAACACTGCGTTTAATTAATTCAGAAAATTAACTGTTCGTATTCAAAGTCGTTGGAAACAAAATGACGTGAAACATTTGCAACTAAGCATGCTGCTTTCATGTAATAATAAGGTACAGAGCACACTGAACAATAAAAACGCTCGCTGTATTTCCTAATAATGATGTAGGTATCTCTACTTATTGAAATGAGTCTCCTAAATGTGTGTTGTTCATGTTATGAGAGTTCATTGTGTTGTATATATCCTGTGTTTGTGTAAGTGTTGCAAGGTCGCACGTGGAGTGTGTTCCTTCGAGACAGGTCGATGCACAAGTCAAGGTGGGCTCGGAAATTTTCATTCAACCGACTGTTATATTTAAATCTCCGATCGCCGCAAATGTTGAAGTGACGCGTCACGCGCTCACTTCCTCCGCAGGTTATGTAGCCGGCCTTCGCGGGAGAGACAAGCTTCGGATTAGAGTCGGCTGTTTTCCGGGAATACTTCTGTACATCCGGGCTCGTATCGTCAGCCGTGCAGAGAAAGAGTGAAAACTAATTAGAGAGCGAGTGACAGCGGGAGGGCTACGGCGCTTGCGTGTTGAGCGTCGAGTGTGCGCGGTGTTTACGTCGTGTTCACTGTCAAGCGGTATATCTGTTATGTGAGCAGGTGTGCGTGCGCGCGGCTATATTTGTGTCGCGCGGGCGTTACATAAAATCGTGTCTCCTCACCTCCTCTATCTTGAGGCTGGTGCGGACCACCTTGCGGGTGACCGCGGTCTCGTACGATTCCTCGATAGTCTCCGCCATGGCTGGACGCGGGCGCGGGCGCTACGGGCGACGCGCGCGGTATCTGCGGCGGTACTGACTGGTGCGCGGTTATTTTTAGTCACACACGGTGCGGGAACACACGGCTGGTGAACGAGGGAACTAGGGTGGCACTGGTTAGCCGGTGACGCGACGCAGGGGGTGATAAAAACGCCGCAGAATACGTTGCAGCAGCGCAATAATGCGACGGCTTGTTGGCTCACATTGCGGGTACTTCTATAATCCCTAAGTGTGGCCCTTGTAGCAAATAAAAACAGTTATTGTAATATGTATTTGATTTCGGAGCCGGTCGGTTAGGTTATCCCACTTCTGAATCTTAGTCTAACTCGAATCTGATAGGTAAGTAGTTAGCCATTTCACGATATAACAAACGATGAAAAATCGATATAACGGGCGACATCTATACGTCTATTCTGAAACGTGTATTCTAAATTAAACTAGCGCCATCTACGTAATCTTGAAAGTATTTATTTTCTAGTTCGTTGCCAAAATGACTCGGTAAACGTGTTGAGATGAGATGAATATAATAGTCTTTAGACTGTATTTTTATTTCAACGTAGCCCGTTAGATGACGCTGTTGGTATATATTGCTAGGCGTTTTACCTTCACTACAGGGGCCTTATGCTCACTTCGACAGAGATTATCTCACGTTAGAGATGACGTCATATCTCGTTCGATAACTCGTGACAATTATTTAACCCCATTCTCACCATCTCACTACCCAATTTTCTCGTTCAAAGTTCATACGAGACGCAACGTCTGGTCCGTACTGACCGAGATTGAGCGCGTTAATCGAGATCTCTTGAATCTTCATTCACTGAGCATAAAATAACAACCTACTCCATGTTTCATGCTATTTTTGCGATAATTTTTCAGCGAAATTTATTTAAATTACTTGCGAGTACGAGACGAGAGACGAGGCAATGGACGATTTCCTCCAGCAATTCCTACCTCGTCGTAGAAGCCTCGACAGCTACGATATACCTAATAGAAAACGAAGAAACGAGGCGGAGCTGTTCGATGCCTTTGAGCTCTCGAATCATGCTTTTATGAAGCACTTTAGGCTCAGTAAAGCATTGACCCGGGAGCTCATCGAGGAAATCAGGCCGTACCTACTTGGAGCAAAAAAATATTTCCACGAAATCAAAGGTAGGTAAGTCGGTAACCTAACCTCATATAACAGCCAAATTTATGATACCTACGTTATGTTACCTAGTTATTAGAACATGATTAAAACACTAGTCTACCATTATTGTGGATTGGAAGCCAAGTATCACTTGGGGGCAATAATATAATTTTTCTAGATCTTCCGCACATTGTTTCTTGGGGTCAGGGAGCTACCAGCACCTAGTTGGTACCAAATATGGTATATGTTAACTCAAACATAAGTATACTGATGGAACATACATAATCAAGGGCACGGTCATTTCCATTTCATGAATAGATATGGGTTACTACAAAAAGAAACAATGTCAAACTACCAAATATTATTATTAAATCCTTTTATTTCAATAAACTATATCATAACTTAAAGGTAATAATTAAATATAGGTGAACCTAGGTATATTTTTGTACCACATGTTTTTTTATTATATTACAGGTGACAGCGGGTCTGCATTAAGGACATGGTTGATGTTCCATTTTAATTGATTGGCGTCGGTTTAAATTAGAGACCATCTCTAAACCCTTATCCAGCCGCCGTGTGGTGCTGTGCATTTATCTGCAATCAAAACAAAAATAGTTTTAGTACTTATGTAACTAAGTTTTGAGACCATCACTAGGTCCCACTTGTTTTTAATAAAGATAATGATAAACACAACTATGCAGAACAAATACATAAAATCTTCTTCCTAATTTAGACGCTGTATAAATGTCTCATTTCACAGTCAGTTTTTCATTATACTTAGGTTACGATAGAAGGTTGGTATGTCCTAGGGTACAAAGATACAAAGATAAAGTATTAAGTAAGTACCTATAATTAGATGGTTGCCTAGGTATTAATAAAGGTAAATGGTTGGTCACTTACTTTTCGCCATGCCTTCCAATCCTTGTTAGGTCGGCTATGAAAATTATGCCGAAAACTTGCCCGACTTTAGGGCAGGATAGCATTCCATCAACTCTCTCATCTTTATATTTTGCTGGAGAGTTGGGTAATACTTCGCTACCTTTTTTCCATTTTCTTTACTTCTATTTCTAACCGTCGAAAACCACTTACAATACTTTGTAAACAACAAAATAATAACAAACAATTTACGGAAACGAAACTTCCACTTGTTTTCTTTGGAATCAGTGTTGCCAAGTCTAGACTGACCCAAGTCGCCAAAAATTTGACGAGAAGTAGCCTAGTCACCCATTTTTTTTGGCGCTGGCATTGCTGTGTGCCGATTTGAAGGTTAAGGGGCTGACAACTGTTAAACATAATGTAATTTCATAGATTCTACCGCAGCTCTCAGCTGTCAAACTTTAGTTAGTATTAGTGTCAGATTGTCAGACGTATGTCAAATTATGCCTCCAAAACTGTATCTTTGCCGATCTAAAATGAACGCGTGTGACTCGCAATAAATTTGGTGATTAATCAAGTAAATGTTTAATTTCATCGGACTCTGGTTGATCAACTATAATAAATAACAACAACTATCAAACAACTTCTCGCTCGCACGTTTCGACATGTTGAAAGATATAAAATCACTAAACTCATTTTGGAAAAATCGCAATCAACCATTTTGTGTGCAATCACATTACACACAGTTTAGTAAAAATTTCATTTTGATCGATACAAGTTTTCCTTCTTAAAAGTTTGCATAAGTACAAAAACTAGTAAAGCAAACTTTTGAGTAGGAAAACATGTATCGATTAAAATGATTATTTTACTAAACTGTGTGCAATGTGATTGCACACAAAATGGTTGATTGCGATTTTTCCAAAATGAGTTAAGTGATTTTATATCTTTCAACAAGTCGAAACGTGCGAGCGAGAGCCACATTAGCTCTTGTCTTCGCCTTAAGATAAGACAGTATGTAAATAAATGTAATATAATAACACCCGTAGGTCTAAACAGTGAGGGACGCAATGCAATGCCACTTAGGACGCGTCCTCAATGGCGTGGTAGAGATAATGGCGATTGAAATAGGCTGAGGTAACAGCTTAACATCAAGTAGGCCTGTATAGGACATCATTTTATTAACTTGATTATGAGAGATGTGGTCGATCCGCGATGTTGATGTGGACTGATGCTCCCGGTCGCGCGGTTGCCGCGAGATTCCCGGAAAATACACACTGCACTATTGTACTGTGTGAACCGTACAAGGCCAACCGATTGTTCTATTGTAACTCAAAAAAAAAACAAAATTCCCAGCGACTAATGCTAGCAAATATCATCGATATGGCAAACGCATCTTAAACTTGTTATAAAATAAAATTAACTTCGAGACTGAAAAAAAAACACGAGTAGGTAAGTCATTGAACCGCTAGATCTAACGCCAAAAACGTCAGAATCAAATGGCAGCACTGCTTGTCCGAGCGAAGGATTACGTTTAGTTTTTGGTCTATTTTAGTCAACATTCATACAATGAACTAGAAATCTCCAATTTGTACAAAAAACAGTTTATTTTCCACAATTTCAGCTTTGTATTTTCATAATTTTATACTAGCACCAAATTACAATTTAATTTGATGGTCATTTGTACAAAACACTAGAATAATCGATCAAAAAATCATTCGATTAATCGTATATGACCGAAACGAAACGCATTTCGTTTGAAAAATATGTCATCAACCGAGATAAATCACGGTGGTGAGTGAGCATAGGGTTTTGGCTCAATGAGCGACATTTTCATATACGAGATGGCCTATCTCTGCCAGAGATCGAATGGCCGAGATATTTGAGTGAGTTTCAAAAGTCGTTCAAAGTGAGAATAAGGCCCCAGTTTGATTTTTTCTATCATAATGTATGTGGTACAGAAGTCTAGAGGGGGTTAATAGAAGCACGTCCTACGAAATATTAGGTACATTTGGCACAAGCCTAATTTTAGCAGTACCTATCAGTTTGTATCCCACGCGGTTTAAGTTCATCGCCGCTGATTGGTACTGATTGTATAGACAAGGTCAACTTTGCTATCGCCCCTGAAGAAAACTTGTACGAAAATTACATTAGGTTGGCGTAAACATTTGTCAGGCTAATGTCATTTTCATACTATATAATTTTCTGCAGGCGTCTTTCACAAACAGAATGTGGATCTAGTTTGACTAGACCCCGTGTCTTGCCTTCCGAATGTTGAAAATGAATGTGAATAGAAATAAATTAAACCGGCCAAGTGCGAGTCGGACTCGCGCACGAAGGGTTCCGTATCTATAAAACCGGCAAAAAAATCACGTTTGTCATATGGAAGCCCCTTAAATATTTATTTTATTCTGTTTTTTAGTATTTGTTGTTATAGCGGCAACAGAAATACATCATCTGTGAAAATTTCAACTATCACGGTTCATGAGATACAGCCTGGTGACAGACGGACAGACGAACGGACAGCGGAGTCTTAGTAATAGGGTCCGTTTTACCCTTGGGGTACGGAACCCAAGAGATAAAGATCTTTCTTTCTCATACATAATAATTTCCATTCGTATTATATTGAGCTCATATGGTAGTTATCGTCACTTATTATTAGGTACTATACTTTTTTTTTATTTTTAAAGTTTTGGAAAAACTTACAGTAATATAATAGATATTAATCTCATCATTACCTATCATTACCTATAACAAAGTTATGATACCTACCCCACGATGCACTGATCGGCGTCCATTGACTTGAGGCATAGATGTTAAGCCTCATGTGCCCGTATTTTCACCGGCTTCCAAACCCTTCCAACAATAACCGAAAAAAGCCATACCTACATGAATGAAATGCAAAAAACACATTTAAAACATTTATTATCTCATTTCGCAACAGTTACATACGATACGTTGTTAATACATAAATTATCCGTATAAATAAATACACGCCTAGATCTAAAGTAAATTAACGAGATACATTCCTTTTATACATATCACTGGGATAACGAAACATGGAACTACATTGTATTGAATACAATTTGAATCTTACTGCGTGGGGCTAAGGTCCAATTTACTTAGTTCCATGACGTTACCCTTGCGCTAATACTTAAAATATTACTTGGTGCGATGACTTGCTCACTCCACTTTGCTGTAAAAGAAAAAAAAATACTTAGTAAAAAGATACACAAATTCTATAAAACTAGTGAGTAATTTAATCTTATTTTTGTTTTTATGGGTTGGTTTGTGGTAACCATCGCCTATAACAAAGCTTGCCTCGCAAGTCACGCACGATATGAACGTGCCCTAACCATGCACTGCCCTGCAACCATCAACTTGAGGCATACAGATGTGCCCCGTTGGGGCATTACATCGTAATGTGCCAGTACTCTCAAACGGTGAAAGAAAACATCGTGAGGAAACCGGCACGTCAGGGAACCCAAAAAGTTTTATTTTTTACTAGTTGCTGATTGCACAAGCCAATGGCCCACATGACCAACACCTATTACCTCGCAAACTACAAAGTATTACCTCGCAAGTCACGCACAATATGAACGTGTCCTACGATGCTCTGCCCTGCGCCCATCAATTTGAGGCATACAGATGTTAAGCCTCATGTTGCCGAAATTTCACCGGCAACCACACTCTTCAAACCTAAACACAGCAACGCTGCTTGGCGGCAGAAAAAGGCATGTAGTACTTCCCTGGACGAGCCCTTCACAAAGAGCTCTACTACACCTATTCAAGTACCTACTTCCTAAAGGTATGTCAACAATGTTTATGTCAAACGTGTAATCTGGCGAATAAGTCTTCAGTCATCTTCCTTATTCGTCATTTATGACGAAAGCTTCCTTCCTTCATAAAATGTAATTTTTTTGATTTATGGCGCATATATTAAATCTATGTATGTGAGTTGTATACTGACATGATGCGCAGAGTGTTGGTGAAGCCGGAGCCTTGCTTCCAGCCGGTGACGACCACCACATAGTCGCCCGTCTTGAGGAAGCCGCGGGACTGGCCGAACTTGAGGCCGTTCTGCACGCGGTTGTCGACGTCCTTCAGCCAGTCGCTGGCTGATGGCTCTGGAAATACAAAAATATATTATATAGTGAGATTTCATAGATTGTCGGTTTAGTGGGGGTGTAGTTACGGCTTCTCGCATGATTCGCAGCGTTCGACTTCTTAAACTACCTAATCATAGTGTTTTTCTGTTAGTCTAAACTGTTACTTTGTTATATTTTTTATGTTTCGGATGTTTTGAAGAAAACCGTGACGGCGATGATGGGGCAGCGCGGCCGGTACTTGGAGAGCAGGTGCGCGGACTTGCCGCTGGTAGTTACCAGCACGCGTGGCTACTTGTGCAGCAGTACCTTGGTATAGGATGGGCAGCACGCCGCGGTAGAGATGCGCCTGGCGCGCCGTCTGCGGCTGGCGCGTGACGGCGATGATGGGGCAGCGCGGCCGGTACTTGGAGAGCAGGTGCGCGGACTTGCCGCTGGTGGTGATCACGACGACGGCGGCTGCGAGGCACTTGGTGGCCGCCTCCACGGCTGCGATGGCGATCGAGTGCGCCGGGTCGGTCACCTTCACCTGGAATATTATAGTATTTTAGCAGCCTATTATTATTTGATCGAGTGAGCGAAGCGAACGAAGATCTTAGTAGCATCTTGGGCGATTTTGCATTTTATGTATGTATGTATGTTTGTCTGGCCATAACTTTCGAACCGTTGATCCGATCTGCATGAAATTTGATAAGTATATGAGTAAAATCGGATGAAGGGTTATTGAGATATGAGGCTTTTAAGGGGCCAAAAATGAAAAATGTTACATAAAAAAATCAAGTTACATGTCATATGAAAGGGCTATGTTTGGACATTCCTAAACAATTTTTACTTTTTTTCTGGAACGCTCCGCGGCCAAAGATAATGTTTGGACTTGACTATTACCTACTCAAAGTAGTGCGCTCGTCGAGTCGCATCACGAGATCTCAGTTCGGGTCGAATTACTAGTTATATTTTTATACCTAAAAATATTTAACAACACATATCAAGAGCTCGAAGAGCCTCTTTGAGGCGCACACTGGTTCGAAAGAACTACTGTCACGACAAGAAGTAGCAGAATAATATGCCTCCCCCTTTTCCATCTAGGTCTTGCGCCAGGTTTGACCACTCTTTGCAGAATACGTCCAAGCTATCCCGACAGCGCTTTTTCGCCGGGGACTATCAATCTGCGGGGATAGTTGGATGCTGTTCTCTTACCTCAGCAGTCAGGTCGTTGAATAGCTGCTTGTGCCAGATAGCTGCTTCGGCCTCCTTGCAGATGTTAGCCATGGTCAGGACACACTCGAGAGGGTAATCTCCTTTGGCGGTCTCTCCGGATAACATGACACAGTCGGCTCCGTCCAAGATTGCGTTGGCTACGTCGGAGGTCTCAGCGCGGGTGGGACGAGGCTTCTTGACCATGGATTCTAACATCTGGGTGGCGCAGATGACTGGTTTGCCGACCTGGAAATATAGATATATTTTTTTAAATCATACAAAATGGGACTTATACCAAATACAATCAGGCTCGACGGAAAGCCACCCACAAAAAGACTTTAAGACATAAATCATATAAAAATTACATTCGTTTGCTCGGAAATTCTGTATTTCCAGTGTTTCAGTTGTGATAAGGAGGATCTCGACTCGAGTAGAACATTAATTCTTCATCTATTTCCATTTTTCTGGTTAATAAATATTTTATCATTTGGGATAAGATTTTCTTAAGGATGTTGGTTTCATTTACAATCATATATTTTCTTAAATTTAAGAGAGGTCTTGTTGAGGTTCTTATGCAGTTTTTTTGAGCCCTTCCAATGGAAATGCATTGGAAAGATTCAATAAAACTGACTTGACTTCCTCATACGACATGACATAAAAATATGTAGGTGTACCATAAAGTACTTACCCTGTTGCAGCGAGCGATCATGGCCTTTTGTGCAAGGAACACCTTCTCTGGTGGGATCTCAATGCCAAGGTCACCGCGCGCTACCATGATACCATCCGATTCCTGAAACAAAACGTCATATTTTATATCACTACATAGTATAAAACAAAGTCGCTTTCTCTGTTCCTATATCCCTATGTATGCTTAAATCTTTAAAACTACGCAACGGTTTTTGATGCGGTTTTTTTTTATAGAAAGAGTGATTCAAGAGGAAGGTTTATATGCATTATACAAGCATAATCTCTTAGGGATAACCCACAATAACAGAGCGAAGCCGAGGCGGGTCGCTAGTTTAAAATATATTAACCAAACTACCTTATATACGTAAAGAACAAACACACTGTCCTCTAAGGAAACATATGATAATAATGCACAGAATATTAAGTTTTCTTAAAGTTTGCTTAATAGTTTTTCTATGCACTGCGGGTGTCAGCCCATTCGATTAATTTCGTGAAATTTCGGGAGCACCGGTGATCTAGTGGGAGTGACCCCGCTTTATGATCGTAAGGTCGTGGGTTCGAATCCAATCTTACACCAATTTTGCAAAAATTGCTTCGTATTCTTGTCCAAAAACACTAGAATAAACCAGTTAAATCTGATCTCAATCACGACCTTCATAGACCGCAATTTGCAATATAAGCCATATGGGCGTTAGCGCATGCAAGATTGCCTCATCCGGCCATTTAACTAAGGAACCATTAGCCGCAATACACAAGCCATACAGACTAACTAGTGCCAACTTTGCTGTAGGCCTCCCCGCATAAATGTGGAGAAGAGGCAAAGTTCAGGCTTTTTCTGAATCTACCAGACACCCTGCCGTGCCGTGGGTCTATCTAGATATCTGTGGTCCAAATTGTGATTTCAACAAATACGAATAATCGGCCGAATATTCGGTAACAAGTTAACCGAACCGAATATTTGGTTACTTAATTATTTGGCCTATCTGGATTAGGATCGTACCCTACAATGCGTCCATCAACTTGAGGCATACAGAATCAGATGTTAATGAAAAATGTGCCTGTAATTTCACCAGCAATCAAACCTTGAACCTAGCTGTAAAAATATTACAGATCAATATTTATTTATGAAATGTTTTTGATTACTTCTATACTTTAACAATCCTCTTTTTCCAAAGGTTGCCTGGCAGATATCACTTTCAGCGATAAGACCGCCCATTGTACTATTTTATTTTATATTTTTAAGTGTTTTTATTTGTTAAGTTTGGTGTAAAATAATGTATTTTTCATTCATTCATTAGATGTAGTACCTATATTAGCTAAGCATGGGCTTACTATTGCTTGTAACAGACGTTTGTTTTTAAATAAATATTTATATTACTAAACCGAAACACAGCAACGCTGCTTGGCAGTAGAAATAGGCATAGTTCTGACAGATAGGTAGTCGGAGCCACTTACCGCGATGATCTCGTCAAGGTTGGTCATACCCTGATGGTTCTCTATCTTGGAGATGATCTTGATGTTCTTTCCCTTCTCACCGAGGATGGCGCGGATCTCCTGCAGCGCTGCGCCGTTGCGGATGAAAGACGCGAATATCATGTCCACCTGGAAACCAGACAAACCTTAGAACTTCGGAAATATTTTGGAAGGCTGGCTTCGTATGGACAGACATCGGGAAGACCTTAAACATGGACTTAGTATTTCGGAAAGATTGGGGAAAAGACTGGTGTTGTTTGGACAGATTTCGGAAAGACCTTAAACATAGACTTAGTATTTCGGAAAAATTCTTGAAAAGACTGGTGTTGTTTGCACAAACTTCGGAAAGACCTTAAATATGGACTTAGTATTTCGGAAAGATTCGGAAAAAGACTGGTGTTATTTGGACAGATTTCGGAAAGACTGGCTACGTACAGCCAGTCTTTTTGCAGGGTATATTGACAGATTTTTATCCTGTTCTATCCTACGAATCAAAGATCATATCCACCTGGAAACCAAACATAAGCTGATCATTTCGGAAAGATTCGGGAATAGACTGTGTCGTTTGGACAGAATATTTCGGAAAGTCCATGCGGGAAGTATTTTTCAGGACATATTGACGGATTTTTATCTTATTCTATCTTACTTATTAATCAATACATAGTATAAAACAAAGTCGCTTTCTCTGTCCCTATATCCCTACGTATGCTTAAATCTTTAAAACTACGCAACCGATTTTGATGCAGTTTTTTTTTATAGAAAGAGTGATTCAAGAGGAAGCTTTATATGCATAATACAAGCACAATCTCTTAGGGATAGCCCACAATAACCGTGCGAAGCTGGGGCGGGTCGCTAGTAATATATAAATGTTAAAGTTACTATGTTCAGATGTTAAGGGCTTAATCACGCCCTAAACACTGAAACGATAATGACTTGTAGTGTGCCAAATGTAATATGTGGAAGTACATCTGACCGTAGACATCCCAACCTTTAGTAGAACCAACACGAACAAGCACAGATTAAATCTAAAATAAACTTAATGTTTCCAACAGCTTTCGTGTGAGTATGTTAAAAGCAATGAATTAGATGTTTGTGTGGATTAAAGAACAATGTATAATGTGCTTCTTAGCCTTTATTTGTACTATAAAAGGGAGGTTGTTCTTATTATCTTGACAGTAGGATAATAACGGCCGGTTTCTGAAAGCTCGATCAAAACTAATCGGATGTCATGTCACTCTCCATTTCAGCTATTACATCGAATTAGATAGAGATAACAAGTGACTTGACATCCGATTAGTTTTGATCGGGCTTTCAGAAACCGGCCGTAAGTGTGCTGGTTCTATTAATATTTTTAATGATTTCATTTAGAACTGTTTGTCTGGAAAATATACGTTTTAGCGATAAGACCGCCCATTGTACCTCCAGTTTTTTAAGTATTATTTTTGTTAAATTATGAACTTTTATTATGGTGTACAATAAAACTATATAATCTATCTCTATCTATCCATCTAGCACGTGCCGGTCTAACCTATTAACCTAAGCCAAAATAAATTATGTTATCGATATAAATAATTAGTTATACCAAATCGAGTACCTACCTAACGAATGACACATAAAGGTCGTTTGTAAATAGTAAAGATATCGCAAGGAAATAATCAGCTTTCTTCAACACGTAATATGTTATCACAAGGAAGGTCGCGATAATACCCAATGCCACTTGAAACAAAGTTTTCTGTGATCCTACTTATTTTTCCAACAAGTTTGTTAGTAACTTGTAATTAGTATCTTATATTAATAACTTGAATTAATTAGGTTTGATCCCGAATGTGACAAATATTTGTGTAATGGTGATATTTCACAACGCTATTCGTGTTCGCGTGTTCGTCTTTATTTCCTAAACTAGTAGTTCGCCCCGAACTGAGATCTCGTGATGCGACCCGACGAACGCACCAAAACTTTGAGTAGGTGGTAGTCAAAGGCAAGTCCAAACATTATGTTTGGACTTTTTTCTGACTACCGCCTATTAACTTGGTACGGTAACCAAGTTTCAACTCTATTGGCCTATTTATTGAAGAGTTCCGTTGAACAGACCTTGGCTCCATCATCAGACCTGGTCGTTGTCACCATTTTATGAGAACTGAGTACCTCCTTAATTTATTTCAAGAAAAAAAAATAAGAAAAAGCAAAGGAACTGGTCGACCAGTAGAAAAACCTTGATGCCAACGAAACTCTTAAGAGGTGGGAGCTCTTGGGTCGCTGGTTATCTTAATTTAACTTTTTTGTTGTTTCTCAAAAACCGAGCGTCCCAGAAAAAAAGTCAAAATTGTTTTGGAATGTCCAAACAAAGCCCTTTCGTATGACATGTAACTTGATTTTTTTAAGTCACTTTTTTTATTTATGCCCCCTTAAAAAACCCCATATTTTATAAACCCTTCATCCGATTTTACTCATATACTTACCAGTAAATTTCTCAAGTACAAGCTGTCGTCTTATCAAATTTCATGCAGATCGGATCAACGGTTCGAAAGTTATGGCCAGACAAACATACATACATACATACACTAGTGGTTCGCCTCGAACTGAGATCTCGTGATGCGAGCCGACAAACGAACCAAAACTTTGAGTAAGTGGTAGTCAGAGGCAAGTCCAAACATTGTGTTTGTACTTTTTTCTGACTACCGCCTACTAACTTGGTATGGTAACCAAGTTTCAACTTTATTGGCCTATTTATTGAAGAGTTCCGTTGAACAGATCTTGGCTCCATCATCAGACCTGGTCGCTGTCACCATTTTATCAGAACTGAGTACCTTCTTAATTTATTTCAAGAAAAAGATATAAGAAAAAGCAAAAAAACTGGCCGACCAGTAGAAAAACCTTGATTTCAACGAATCTCTTAGAGAAGGGAGCTCTTGGATCGCTGGTTATCTTAATTTTACTTTCTTGTTGTATCTCGAAAACCGCGTGTACCAGAAAAAAAGTAAAAATGGTTTTGGAATGTCCAAACAAAGCCCTTTCATATAACACATGTAACTTGATTTTTTTAAGTAACTTTTTTTTATTTTGCCCCATTAAAAAACCCCATATCTTAGTAACCCTTCATCCGATTTTTCTCATATACTTACCAGTAAATTTCTCAAGTACAAGCTATCGACTTATCAAATTTCATGCAGATCGGATCAACGGTTCTAAAGTAATAGCCAGACAAACATACATACATACATAAAATGCCAAATCGCCCAAGTTGAAACTAAGATCTTCGTTCGCTTCGCTCACTCGATCAATAATAATGCCAAATCGCCCAAGTTGAAACTAGAATCTTCGTTCGCTTCGCTCACTCGATCAATTAAACGATTAGAAAATAGATCTTTGTAAATTGTAAAATTGTTTATATTTCTCTCAGAAAAGTAGGTACATAACTTAAACATTATTGGCTTATCTAAAAAGTGGCTTCTTCTCTATTGGATGTTATATTTTATAAGTATTTACATGTGTCAAGTGCTCGAAAGGAGCCTCTTGAGGCGCACTTAAAATCCTTTCACCACACTGTTTCTAAAGAAATTAGTAACACGACAAGAGAGAGAGTATTTATTTAAAAATTTGTCACCTGTACTTTGCAGAAAAAATATATATTTACCAATGTTCATCTACATTTCTCGCTAGACCGTACTAGGCGAAAGCCGCGGGAAAAAGCTAGCAGCATAAACGCGGAAGCGCTTCAGCGGTCGTACTTCTATATCAACGTAGCAACTATACCTATACTTTGTATTATTGTACCTAATTAATTATTTTTGTGTCGCCGCTTCGTCACACGATAAGAATACGAGACTTATCATTAGCACTTATTATGAATGCACGGTTTTTTGGCGGCATCACTGTGATCATTTTTCGATCATCAATCTATTGAATGTTAGTAAGACATATTAGACAACCACATGAACATCATTATCAAAATTACGTCATTAATTTGGTAATTTGTTATTACTTTTGTATTCACACTTTGACACACACACCCCAGGCACGGTAGATATCCCCTCAGATATCTTAGTACCAAGTACTAACTTAATATTCTACAAAAATGTCTAATAGCCTATCAACAAGTGTCCGTGATCTTAAACAATGTCCATCAGAGTATTTTTTAGAGTTACTTACGCCCTGTTCAACACCGAACATCAGATCAGATTTGTCCTTTTCGGAGACGGCGGGCAAGTCTACGGGCAGACCGGGGAGGTTCACTCCCTTCCTTGAGCCGAGCATACCTGTACAATACAAATAAGTTTGAAATATGAAGCTAAAATTTAAGAGCTATGGTATGGGCATGTTATGGAGGAATGTCATGTAACGAGAAGAATGCTAGGGATGAATGTGGATGGATATAGGAGTAGGGGTAGGCCAAAGAAAAGATGGATGGACTGAGTGAAAGATGACATGAGTAAGAAAGGAGTGACTGCTGAGATGACGGGTGATAGAGGAGAGTGGAGGGAAAAAACCTGTTGTGCCGACCCCACATGAAGTGGGATAAGGGCAGGAAAATTATGATGATGACATGGTGAGTCTTTTTGATCGCCTTCTGAGGGCAAAACCTAAACGGCTATAGTTATGAAAAAAAAATTAAGAAGTCAAGGGCTCGATTTTGTAAAAAAATTAATTGCATTTAATATTTTATTTACTGAAAAAGTATAATATTATTTAACTTAAGCGAAATACCCCAAGTATGTATGAGTTTTGCTTACCAAATTTCGTATTTCGTTTTTCGTAACGTCATGCCTTTTTTGTATGGAGATTCGATAAGCGCCTCTATCGGGCGTGCTGAGAACTCACGAGTCTCCATACAAAAAAGATAAGCAAAACTCATACTTGGGGTACAGGGCTGCTCCCTTTTTTCACCGACACGCGACGATTGGTTTCGCGGTCTAAGGCAGCAGGTCTGTTTAATAATAGTATATCCTCACCTCCATTCTCAATAGTGCAATCCAGAGTACCAGCAGCCGAAGTCTGGCAGATAACGGAGATCAGGCCGTCATCGATAAAGATCCTGTTGCCGGGTTTCACGACATTGGTGATGTTCTTGTAGTCCAGCCAAACGATAGAGGCAGTTCCCTTCTCCATGTATGCGGGGTCGGTGGTTAACTTGATGGTTCCGCCTTTCTTCAGTTCCACCTCCGCTGATCCACCCTAAGGAAAACGTTAAAGATAAGATATGTAGGAAAGTCTTAAAGCTGTTTCCTGTACTCCACTCTTTGCATTGATTGGTACTTAGGAGATGCGCAGCAGCATTGGCTCTTACGACAGCCATGGGAGGTAATGAACCTCTGTTAATAGGAAAAAAACAAATTCTTGGTGTTGGTTGGTCTCTTGGTGACCCTAAAGAAGACTTTTTTTTATACAACTAGCTGATGGAACAAGCAGATGGCCCACCTGATGTTAAGTGGTGACCATCACGTATAACAAAGCATTGCCTCGTAATTCACGCACGATAGGAACGTGCCCCACGATGCACTGCACTGCGTCCATCAACTTGAGGCGAACAGATGTTAGCCTCATGTGCCTGTAATTACACCGGCAACCACACTCTTCAAACCGAAAAACAGCGTTGCTGCTTGGCGGCAGAAAAGGCGTGGTGGTAGTACTTCCCCGGACGAGCCCTTCACAAAGAGCTCTACTACTCCTAGACTGCAGAGAAGGGTTTCAAAAATTGTTCGTTTGAAGGGTTTTGATTTAAAAGCTGCAGTTTTTACAAAATCTCCAAATTTTATAGTAACTTACGCCTTCTAAGAGTCCAGTTCTGATCTCAGGTCCCTTGGTGTCCAGCGCGATGGCTAGCGAGAAGGGGAACCCGATCTTAGCGCTGTAGTTCTTCTCTGCAATGCGGCAGTTTGCGATGGTCTCGGCATGGTACTCGTGGGATCCGTGGGAGAAGTTCATTCGGGCCACGTTCATGCCCGTTTCCATCATCTTCTCGAGTATCGCCACATCGCGGGAGACAGGGCCTGGGGAGGAAAATGGGATCACAACGACTGTAAACATCAGGCATGGTGGCTAGTCTACAAGTGACGATCACTCGTAATCAGAATAGTTTTTATTGTAAAACAATTGTTTAAAGTATAAGATCTTGTGTTTTATGGTCCACATTAGCTGTGCCACTGGGCCAAATTCGCTGAGAATTTTGGATATTTTTAAGATAATCTGGACACTGACTTATTATATTAGGTCACAAGATGGTCCCTGAACATAAATTTACATTTAAAATAAACAATTTGCATCGATATAAGAAAAACGGTTGTGATTAAAGGTTTTAGAATGGCGACAACAAATCGGAAAACGAAGCGTAGTCCCCTTGAATCGACGACAATGTGAAGAACGCGGAAAGTGGTTGGATGGATGAAGCTTAAAATCGTTCTTCCTGCAAGTTTACGGGGAGGTTTAAGTCCAGCAGTGGACTTCTTCAGGCTTCTTCAGGCAAGATTTTAAGGATAAGCCTAAGGCCATGTAATATAAACTATATAGGTAAATGGGTTGCATGCAACACCATCGCAAGGTTGCGTAACGCTTAAGAAGGCATGGTGGTAGTACTTCCCCGAACGAGCCCGTCAAAAAGAGCTCTACTAAAATTTATATTTTCTAATAAACTCACCGATGGTACAGATAATGCCGGAGAGACGCACGTAGGAGGCCTTGGAGTCGATGTCGAGGCCACAGATGTGCTGAAGGTGAGAGCCGACGTTGGCAGCTGCCAGCTGGCCACCGGGCTTGTCTGCGGACCCAGCCTGATGGAACATCAATTCATTTTACCCGAGTTTGTATGAGCTTGTGAACTCTGTTAACGCAGTTTTTTTTTTTTTTTTATACAACCAGCTGATGGAACAAGCAGATGGCCCACCTGATGTTAAGTGGTAACCATCACCTATAACAAAGCATTGCCTCGTAAGTCACGCACGATAGGAACGTGCCCTACGATGCACTGCCCTGCGTCCATCAGCTTGAGGCATACAGATGTTAAGCCTCATGTGCCTGTAATTACACCGGCAACCACACTCTTCAAACCGAAACACAGCATTGCTGCTTGGCGGCAGAAAAAGGTGTGGTGGTAGTACTTCCCCGGACGAGCTCTTCACAAAGAGCTCTACTACTCTTATACTACTACGGCAGTTTTAGGCCGATTGATTTAAGTGAAGTAAATTTACTTTGAATAGAGCGTTTCCTATCTTCGGAACCCAAAATAGAAGATTTAGGGCCGTTTTCACCATGATCTGTTAGATTAACAAAGGATTAAAGTGCCGTTAAATATGTCAAAATGTACGCGTTTGACAGCTAAGGTTAGATTTAACGCCCTATTAATCCTTGATTAGTAACTAACAGAGCATGGTGTAATCAGCTCTCAACCTCTTCGTCGATCTCTGGCATTAAGTTCGACTGGTACGATATTTTTTGTTCCGTGAGAAAGTGTCACGTAAGAATTTTCTACATATGTATCTACTATTTAGGGTTAGTAATGTAAGGGGCAAGGCAATGAAATTGCATGCGTGACAGAACTTCCACTTGCCAGGTGGTGCAGTGCCCTTATAAGTCTACAATCTACTTGGCGCATTGAGCGACCAATTAGGTTACTAATTCTGTCAGACTAATGTGATTTTTTATAATATCTTCCCACATGCAAACAGAAAGTGGTTCTTGTCTAGATCTCCATTTGACAACACCAAACGGACGGTGGGTAGAGAATAGATAAAAAACCTGTTGTATCATAGAATGTAAGGTAGGTAGGTATTGTATCTTACACTCTTCTAAAGGTACCTATACCTAGTTTTTTTTCGCAATACCAGTATGCCACCAGAGAAGTAGGTACCTACTTGGGTAATAATGTAAAAATGTAAACAGTAACTTGATTATGAGCCTAATGAACAACCTGAATCAAATGTTTTTGACACTTGAGACCTAGTTTGGTACCTAGTACCTACCTAATTGCGAACATTATTAAATTTTGCTTCAGTCTTTTCTATTGCTTCATTTCTAAATTAATAATATACCTTTTCCTTTACCTACGCTACCTTTTCAAGCTGGGACGCCGCCGCCCTTATGCTGATGGCTGTTATTACGATGAGATATTGGCGTTACAACGTATTTTCTTTGAGTATTTTAAGTGGGTACCTAACAATTTTGATACTATCTATGTATTAGGGATCAATTTATACCTACTACAGTTTGGCAAAAAGAAGTAGAAAATAATAGAGGCGCCACTTTCCATACATTTTCGACGTCAACTCACATGCGGTCTTGCTCGACCCAAGACGAAAAACCCGCATCTCAAATTAGTTCCGTTTCTAGACTTTTTCGCCAAGCTGTAGAGGAGGATTAGGAAGCATGAATTTGAATCACATAATGAAATCACGGAAGTTTTATAGATATGTAATACCTACTATACGAACTGATGTCATACGTCGTGACATATACAACAAACTTCTTAAACTTCTACACATACTATTTCAAATAAAACACTGAGACGAAACATTCGCTTTAAAAACAGAAAACGATTTTACAACGTCGGTATTGAAAACAGTCTGAAAATAATTCAGTTATGCTGTAGGTACCATGTGTGACTGAGCCACATTAACAACTTAGAGCAATTTAGCTGTGAATGTATATGCTTACTCTTTGTAGTAGGAAGATAGGTAGGTACCTACCTACCTACTTACCTACATGTAAGTAATGTTTAAATCACGAGTTCATTAGAAAAGGCAAGTTGGACCTGTTCAAGGTATTACACAAACACATTCTGCGCAGCGAATGGGTTACCTATATAATTACAGGGTGGATTGTTGAGATGGGACAGTAACGGCAGGTGCCGGTACCATAATCATTACAGTTACAGGAAAATGTTGCTAAGGAGACCATCCATAACTTTTTGAGATATTCTAAACTGCATTTAAAAAACAGTTTAAGGTAGGTACCTACTCTAACTGTCCCATGTCAAAAACTCAACCCAGTATAGCTACTATACTTTTTGCCATGTGAAAACAATGAGCTAGTGTTCACACCTACCCATTGATCATGCGTTTAGAATGTGCTATAAGCCTAGCACATTACTTCTATAGTTTCAGTTACCAAGTTCAGTCCATGTTCAGCCAGCCTTGACTCAAGTACTTTCTTGACATTGACATTTAAGATGCATTCAAGTGGTAAATCACTTGTACAGTCAACTACAAAAGCAAAAAGATATTGATAAAAAGTAAATTAACTCATGTTTTCAGTAAATCAGGTCACTACAGTTAAATTAACTTAACATAGACACTCACTTTAAACTCTAATAGAATTCTGTCTACATCCACACTTAAGGCATATTTAATTGCTGCTCAAGGTGGATCTTCTAAATGCAGCAAAAACCTAATGAATGCTCAGACAGCATTAAGATTCTACAAATACATGAAATGGTTAAACTAAAACATGACACAAGTATGATTTTCAGTTACTATTAAGTCTTGTTAAAGGAAATATGGCTTGAAAATGTTACAAGAGAAGGGAATAAGGAGACAAAAGGATTTGGAGATGGCATTCATTTTAAATAGAGTCCGCTACTTTAATTTTCTGTCAACAGAGTTCACAGTAAATTCTATGAACTCACAATAAGATTAGGTATATCTATTTTGGCTTGTTTGTTGCTACACATTACCTACTGATGAACTATATTGAGATACCAAAGACTGACAAAGTCATGCTAATAGTCCTTTTTGGCATTCAGTGTTGACAACAAGCCATAATCATACTTCCTACATCTCAGTAATACTACTAGTATTCCCTTATCTGTGGTAATACATACCTCATTCTGCTATAGATTATTTATCAGTACTGTTTTCCTGCTGAGAGATTCAATTTATGACTGTTTAGCTAACAAGCTACTCGACCTACCTGCCTCCATCATGATTCACAATGGAAAATTCCTACCAAACAATATTCTACTTTTGTATGGGTGTTCAAAACTTTTGTATGTGTCTGTCAATGTTCAAAACATTAGGTAGGTATTTGAAAATGTAGATATGAAGGTAGGTATGGGCAGAAACAAGTCATTCTTATTCTGATAATACCTATCAGATATTACCAGATTGCATTTTTTATGATTTGTTTTAAGATTAATCATCTGATAAGGGTCTGTACATTAATCCCACTGATGTAGTAGGATTCCAAAGTTAGTAGGTAGGTAATCAGCTGCTTATTAGGTGCATCATATTACTTATAGGTAGATACTACTACTGTATAGGCAGGCCTACCTACCTGTACATACTGCTTAGACCATGGAGGTAATAATTATCATACTTCGTCTAAGGCTTAGACCATAGACATGCCATACAAACATGAAAATATGAAGAGTCCATTTTGCTTTTACCAATCAAATTGTAAAAAGAGTTGAAATACCTTGTTAAGGTAGGTAATCAAAAAATTGTAAATAGAATCAATCTCAGATTTCTTCAGAGCAATTGTTTCACTGCTGGTCACCAGTACCTACCATAACACACCTAGTTTAAGTTTAGCTTAATTAACTCAAACTAAACCAAATCAATCAGCTGAAAACCGGCGTGAAAAGCACATCGCCAAGGTAACACGGAAAACGTAACAAACTCGCTCACGTAATCAGATCAAAAATAGAAATAAAATTCGTATGGGTGGCCATACCTCAGTTTTGCCATCGTAGATTGTGGGGAAAACCATTTTCACAGCGTTAAAATGTATAAATTTTTCACTGAATTCCACGCGAGGTCGATCGCGCGGCTTTTGTGATCTTGAACTGCCCTTCCGAGTGAAAAACTGAAGCCCGCAGCGGGGTGCGGTGGACGGAATCGGAGTTGCGCATTCGACGTAGGAACAAGAGAGGCGCGCGCAGTACCGCGTCGCGACGGCCACGGTAGGGTGAGTAAGATCCAGCCGGCAGCCACCGAAATCGAATATCACACAATTCCCACGATATTATTGCACGACACAGTAAACAGAATTTTGTGCAAGCTGTTTGCAGCTGTTGTATTATCAACCAACCCTTCGATTATAAAAGCGACATCACGGATTCTAATTTTAACGATTGAGAACTTGCCAACTAAACTAACTCTACTGTCTGACCAAATATCAGCGAGATTAGTAAATTATTTTTTTAAGTTGCTTTGATTGGGATTAATATTAATGTAATGAAAACAAAACATCATTGTTTACCGCTCTTTTTTTGAGATGACAGTTCGTTTGACAGATTTCTGGCTTGACCGGATATCCGAACTATGCTTGCGGAAGCATGTTTTTTTATTTCCGTTCGTTTTTTAATTTAAATTTTCAGAGATCGAACACCTTTGGTTAAAAGAGAGTTTGAATTCGCAGTATGGTGCATAATAAGAGGTGAGATGAACGTATCTGAAATATGTATTAAGGGTGAGTCTGAATATTTAGCATACCTTTAAAAATGTGTTTTTTGGATTAGTTAGCCACCCCATTAAATAACTGCCATCACCTCACAGCGCAGTGGGCATGGGCGGTTGCTTTGCCTCTTACGCTGTAGGTTATGCTTGGGTTCGATCCCTAAGGTAGACAAATATTTATTGTGTGATGAACATTGATGTTATTTTGGTGTCTGAGCGTTTTATTTAAAACTGTGTATTTAATCAAACTTAGTTCCCAAAGAACAAGCTTTCCTTTGTTTGGGGCTAGATGGCGCTCTGTAAAAAGTATATACAAAATCTTTGGATCACGGTGATTATGTAGGTACTTAGGTAAGTACTTAGTTACCTACCTGTATCGTTTTACTCAGTAGGTAGGTATCTCATTTGTGGACATAAATAATTGTTCCTTCCTATTACTTGTAGATCTTCTCTCTCTCTCTCTCTCTTTTTGCATAATAAAGCTGGCACAGAATATTCAAATCTACTTTTGATTGATGCCTGCCTAATCCTTATAATAAGTTCGGCAGTTCTCAGTTAAATAAATAAAATGCCATGTATTCCTGCAATAACCATTCACTAAAATAAATTCAGTCGTTAGTTTAGTTCTATTATAGTAGCCCAGTAGTGTGCTAGTCGCCCGGAAACGCTGTCAGCTATAGTAGTTTACAGACCTCACAACTCAGTTGGTAGTAGCTAGGTAATACACATAATGTATTGCAAGTAGATATCAAAAAACAATATCAGCAATCTAGTTCCCATAGTGGTTGCTTTGCAAAGTTTGGGTAGGTAATAGTATCCCTTTATCTGTGGTTTGGGGCTAGATAGCGCTGTGTAAAAATGTTTAAAAGTATTTATGTATATAACTAACCCGCCGGCTAGGGTTAGTTAAAGCAACAGTGGATAGCAGAAGCAGTAAAATCACTTGTTGGTTATAAAAATTTCACTGTCTGTCAATAATAATTGTCGAGCATTAATAATTGTTGTTATTGAAAAAATCTTTAATTTAAGTAAATCGATTTTAAGTCAAAAATCTGTCAATTTGTTTATAAATTATTGTTCTTAAAAAATAATCCCGCCACTGCACCGGTAAAGCAGCCGGCAATAATTGTCATAAAGATTATAGGTAGGTAGGTAACATCATTTTTAACCATCCGAAAAAAGTGTAGATAGGTTTATTAGTGGTTTTCATCCATCATCAATGGCCAGGGATTGTTGTAAGTTGCCTGATTTGCTTTTCTATAGGTAGTTAGTTATTTATATATTCAAATGAGAAATATAATATGAATAATTACGCTATTTTACATGTATAAAAGCAGCACGTAGTGTTGAAATAGGATATAATACCTAAATAAGTATAGATTACCCTACGATATTTATTTACCTACTGTTTTTTAAATCTACACTTCTACACTAATATTATAAAGAGGTAAACTTTGTATTTTTGTATTTTTGTATTTTTGTATTTTTGTATTTTTGTATTTTTGTATTTTTGTATGTAACGAATAGGCTCAAAAACTACTGGTCCGATTTCAAAAATTCTTTCACCATTAGAATGCTACATTATCCCTGAGTAACATAGGCTATATTATATTTTCAAAAAAATCAGGGATCCTTACTAAAACTTCAATAATGTAACCCAAGGTGGCAAACAAAAAACCTTACATCGCGTGCGCTGCGAAAACTATTGAAGATAGAACAAAATAATGTACTACGATTTTGTAGAACACGTTATCATCTACAAAAAATGTCGCGACAGCATATGTCTAACTATTATAGTTATGTCACAATAAGTGTTCTTTTATTATAAAAAATTAATTGAAATGCCTCCGCTAGAAAAGGGTCTTTATTTGTACCTTGGTATTAATCCTTATCCAAATAAATCATTTCATAATTAAGACGGTTTCAATACCTATAGATTACTTCTTTAATTTTTCAAATCGGACATTCCATTCAAAAGATATGACGAAATTAAAAATGTTTACGGGTCCACGGTTCACGCGCGGGGTGCGATTTCACACACTCAAGGAGAAGCGCGTGCAAATGTATGAAATAAGTAGATGCGAGGCTCGAACCCACGGTCTAAGTTTATCCTAAAATGTTCAAAAAATGTATGACCACCCATGCGAAGCTGGGACAGGCCGCTAGTATATTTATAATTTGGTTACTTATCTACTGTTAGAACTACTGGAAGTGGGTAGGTAGGTACCTATAATAATATGCGTATGGTAGTATCCGTGGATAGCTGATGTCATTAAAAATTTCTTTTTTAGGTTATCTTTGTTTTTTTTTTCTACATAAAATGAGTTCTGACTGGCCGATTTAATGTGCATTTTATATTAAATCATAAATAAGTACTTACTTATATACAAAAAAAGTTTTAGAGGTGACACAGATGTGACAAATAAGTTTTAACAGATTGAGTAGGTAAACTTACTAGTAAAATTACGGTATTCAATTGCAAGTAACATAAATGACAAGCTTGCAATTATTATAACTTTATGAAAGGTTTTTTACTCAATATCATATTTTATGGTGTTAGCCTATGTTAATGATGCACACATAAGTACATAAAAATCTAAATCAATAAATAATAGTATATTGGTACTCACAAATGCCATTTTCCGTGAGTATTTCTTTGTACAAACTTAGTAATAACTATTCAACAAAGTTTTTAACTCTATTCAGTGCCGGGCTAGTCAGACGTTCCTCAAGTTGTTTGACAGCAGTTTGTGTGCAAGGACATTTAAAGGTCAAAGTAATGTCATAGACAAAATGATTCAGGTGGTTCGTACTACATTTTAATCAAAACCAATAAGTATAACGTAGAAATTATGAAACGAAACATATTTTCACGACTGTCATAATTTAGCTATTAACTGTGTATTTTTCCAAACCGGCAAACTGCCGTCATCAAAATATTTTAAGTACCTAAATATACAATATTATTAAATATTTTGGTTAACGTGTTTTGTTTGTGGCCTCTTGTCAGTTTGACATACCTAGAATAAAAAGCTTGAAAAGGTTTGGGACACCTATCTGTTTAGCTGTGACTTTCGTTTTTTATTACACACATTCGTTTTTAATATAGTTACCTAACCGATATTATATTTCGATTTAAAAAAATAAATAACTTATAAATTAATTGTTAAAAATAAATAATTTGAGTAGGTAATAAAGCAATAAAAGTAAAAAAAAACTATTATCAATGTAATGACAATTTAGGTACGGTTGAAAATTATACTTACCCTGAAATTATTCCTCGTATCAATAGCCTTCATTTTATTTTAGTAGGTAAATCTAAATACAAATATATGAATTTACACACTTCACTTTATTTATAAAAAAAAATATGTCAGATAAATTCCCAGTCTATTCGGTTTTCCGGCGCGAAGGTTAATCGGGAACTGACTGAGCTGAGGAGGTAAGTACCCCCTTATCGCCGTCGACTGTCAATAAGTCAGTTAAACTAATCCTGATAATGATAACATCTAGCTGTAGTTGTGACCACTAGCTCATTCTTTCACTGATATTGGACAACCTGCACGAAAAGTGATATCAAAACCAATCATGTTCTTAGCACGTTGTCTGAGCGATCATTACATATTTTAGGTTAGAATAATTAAGTAGATACCAGTACCTACCTCCCTATTCGTTATTATTTCTTCTCAGCTGCAAATGAAAACCATCCCTCGGCACGGAGCTTATGGCCGATATCGACCGAAGCGGATCAGGGATTCATAAAAGAGATTCGAGAGAGTCCAAGGTAAAATCGTGGGAGTAAATAAAGTAAACAAAGTCTTCGAACTTAATTTATTATCCAAATCCAATTTACAATGAAAATGAATGATAATAACAATTTGTCAGATTATTATTAAAACATAACTCATAAGCTACTGACAAGAATTATTTACCTTTTTCAAAGGTTTGGAATGGCATCCGCTAAATAAATTGAGTAATTTAGGTCAATTTGTGTACCTTTTTTAATCCTACGGGTCTATTTCACCACTTCATTATAGTAATCTGTTGGTGAATTTATAAGATACTGTATATTCACAGGGTTACATTATTGCTACATATTCAAACAGCCATATTCAAATCCTGATGCACAATAAAACCTACCCATAGCTTCCTCTTCCAACCAAAGGCACTAGATTCTAATTGTGCATTGGATATTAAAATTGACCGCAAGCTGTTAAACAACCCATAAGTCAATCAACACCATACATTCAACACTCATCATTATTTCGAGATGCATAGTTTTGTAACAATTTCAAAGGAGTTATCAATCAGTTCAGCAAGACAAGCTCTAAATAACAAATAATCGAGATATAAAAAAAAACATTTAGCTGTCTCATATTAAAATACACAGTATTTAGATTAGCAAACGCTAATCCAGTATTGGGACTGAATTCTTAAAAATAGTAAATACAATTAAAAGTAAAAAAGAAAATCGAATGTTAGCAAGCAAATCGTATCGTTGTAGTCTCGCCGTAATGCTAATCTATGTGAAAGTACGCGTCCACTGGTTTTCCATGTTCGTTATGGATTAGTTAGTGAACTTGTTCCATAAACTACTGATACCTACTATGTGCGTTTATTTTTATATATTCCAATCAAACTTTAATTCATGGGCTTATGATGACCCAATTTGAATTGGACAATAATAATTAAACCAATGACACCTCAGATTTGCACCAACTACTGAACAGCTTTTGTCTCATAATTCCAGTTAGACACACTATTAAATTATACAGTATTTGATCGCAAATGACAGACTTCTTGTTTCGTCAAATAAACAATAGAGAAAGGATACAATATCGAATTAATTATTAATTGGCCAATAAATCATTGAACACTAATATAAATAAAAATATTGGATAGACATATTAGACATCAGAAATCTAGGAAGAACAGTTTATAACATGTTTGTTAACAAATTAGAACTACTTTGAACTTTATGGGGCTTAGGTATATTATGATACTTGGCAAATATTTTTGCTAGTGCGATGTTAAGAACAGACAAAACTTTCAAGATAATGAAATCAGAAGCTCGTCTGACCTAACCTAATTCTGGCAAAGGAATTTGCTATCCAAAAGTCTAGACCAGACCAACAGCTTGCCATCAACGTGCAAACATGCCATCTGAATGAATGTATTTAACGTGATTGGTCGTGATGTCTAGGTAGTGGCACTCATACAATTCATTGTATTATTTGATTGGGCATAAGTTGGTTGTCTAAAGATGTTGGTTTGATGTCTATAACATTTTTTACACCAGCAAAAATATTTGACAAGCATTGTTCAAGATACTCCAACATTTTAGGGTCAGAAAAAAACATTGTTATAATTGACGGAATACGTCGGGAGTTGGACCATGTATTACAATTTATTCTATCTAATACATTTTAATTTACTTTAGGCCATAAAGAATTTTGTAATAAGTATTCAACGCACAGTTCAAAACAGCACTTATAGTTTCCAATACATTGCCAAATATCCAGCAAGCTTAGCCAAGTCTTGTAAACAGACTCAAAATAAGCGAGTTTTACACACTGAGCTGTACGTATATAGGTTATAATCAGCATATATGTACATCATTTAACATGGTATGTATAATGAAAAGTACTCTAGTTCATATTGTCTGTTAGAATGGAGAATGCGAGAATGTTACACTATACAATATAATTTACTTTCTATACATTTCTGCTACATAATATCACGTCAGGCCGAAACACGATAGTCCTCGCCAACTATACAACTAACGGCTTTTAGTCTTGGACATGAGTTATGGGACAAAATACCGTCATGTGATAGACTAAATGTCGTTAGGTGTATGTGTCTTTTAAAGCATTCAAAACTTCATTATTTTCATACAACATTGTCCGGAAGAAACCACACCACAAGGATACATAGAATTAATCAGGCCCACTTTCCATAAACATCGCTGTAAGACACACTACAACTGTACTTAACAGTAGACATGTATATTTGTAGCTCTGAAGTTAGGATCTGCGAATTTACATCTTGGTTGCGCATGCATATTTGTGAGGAGCTTGAGCGAGATAAGACGATGTGATAAGCAACTTTAGAGCAACAAGTATGTTTTGTGTTGTAAGTTGTGACTACTGTGCGTAACGTTGTGTTAATAATCTAGAAGTTTTCAAAATTATGATTAATTTTGCAAGGTTTTACGAATTCCTTGAGAAGTAGAAGTAACTGAGGTTACTTATAATTTATTTGTGTTCATATTTCAATCATCTAATCTAAATTTAAACCTTACGAGTAAGCGTAGCGTTGCGATGGAAAGTCGGCCTTATATGTAACCACCCAAATAACGAACGCATTTGGATACTACCCTATCATTTGGATATTAAGATGCTTCCATTCACAATTCACTATCCAACATCAGTTTTAACATAGAACAGGAGATAAGGCGTCGCTGCCGATCGTAGTTTCGGCTCAGCCGAGAGCAAGTCTTCAAACTCTTCGTTGGAGATGGGTTTCACTAGTTCGTCATCGCAAGCCAGCCAACAAGCGTCGGGTCGCGCCCGCGGCACGCAGCACTCGTGCGCCGCACACCCAGTCGGCGGCGGTCGAGGGCGGTTAAATAGGGTCCGCATGAAGCTTGAGCCTGATGATGTTGTGGTGGCGTCGCCTGAACCTTGAAGCAGACAAAATTTATTAAAACGAGAACATGCAAAAGGACTTCGTTACTGAGCAGCGTTCGTTCCGATTGAGCAAAAGTTCAGGCTTCATCAGTCGTAAGTAATAAGCAGGTAGGTTGTAATTTGTAGGAGGTACCTAAATACTTACAATGATCAACTTAGGCTAAGTTACTATTACCTAGGTCGAGAGTTTTATAACGCAAGGGGTATCTGAAAGAAATCGCGCTCAGCGATAAGACAGCCCATTGTTGCTCAATGTCCTCTTCATTTCCTTGTTACCTTTAATGTATGAGTGCTTAATTTTATCGCAGATTGCTAAATAAAGTTTCTATTACTAAGAATATATAATCCAATAAACTAATATCCAGACATACATATTTGCCTTGTGGTTACAAAACCTCACTTGATCTATTTCAAAATTTTTTAGTGTCTGCCCTTATCCCATGCTAAGTGGGGTCGGCACAACAGGTTTTCTTCCACTCTCCTCTATCATTTGTCATCTCGGTGCCCACTCCTTTCTTACCCATGTCATCTTTCACACAGTCCATCCATCTTTTCTTTGGCCTACCTCTCTTTCTAAAACCATTCACATCCATATCTAACACTCTTCTCGTAATATGACTTTCCTCCCTCCTCGTAACATGCCCATACCACGATAACTATTGCTCCTCAACTTATCCGTCACAGGCGCTACTTTCAAACTTGTCTATAAAATCTCAAGGTAATATCTAGATATTACAATAAGTAATATTTAGTAACCATGCTACTGACAGTTTTCGTGAGAATACTGTTCACAACCGCACAGTCTATTTACCTTCTCTCTCGCATTTGAAGTCACAGGTGGTATCGCGCGCATAAGCCACGTAGTGCCCTCCAGTAAGGTTTTGTCCGAGATGCATTATTACAGCCCAGAGGATGTATCTGAAATTATATAAATTATGTACTATCACCAAAAGATCCGCCTAGACACCACAAGGGTGATTTTTCTGTGAAGTGACCGGTTGCCACCCCCGGCTTGTATTCTCGTGGTAGGTAATTGTATTCTCGATCTCGACTACACCGTAATGCTTCTGCACACAACAGACTGACTGGTTGACCAGATGACTTTGCAATGGAAAAAACGAATTAAAAAGAACCTTTACAAAAAATATATTTAAAATAAAATAAATATTGGTGGACTTTCCACACAACACTATGTAGCCCCAAACTATGCAAAGCTTGTAATATGGAAACCAGATAGCTGATATATCAGCTATACCTACATACTTTTTTGTAAATACATACTTATAATATTATACATATAACACCCAGACAGAGCACAAACATGTTCATCACACAAATGTTTGTTCTCGGTGGGAATCGAACTACGGCCTGCGGCGCAGAAGGCAGAGTTACTACCAACTGAGCTGTGAAGGCTATCTGTGTCTGTGAATGTTGAGCAGTTGTTGACTGTCCAGACTCTGTATTGGTCAAACTAGACAACAAAAAAAGAAGGCGTGACCTGTTACCCAAAACCAACACAAAGCAAAATATTTTCAAACTGGATAGGCAGATCTTTTGGTGATGGTACCTATACCTTCCCATATTTTTTATTTAAACTAGCAATTTTTTTCCAGGGAGAGATCGCTCTTAGCGATAAGGCCGCCCATTGTTTTGCCTTAATCCTGTATTTTGTTTCTTTGTGATGAACAATAAAGAGTTATCTATCTATATATTTTTCATTTCGAAGACAATATTTTCCATTCCAGCTTTATCTAATATATAATATTCGGGCCCTGCCCTGTAATCTCCATTTATGATGGATATCTCTCATCAATAAAAGCACTCAAGATTATTGTGTCTGATAAAGATGAAATATTTATAACTGGCGACCCGCCCCGGCTTCGCACGGTTATTGTGTGTTTCTCTACTATATTATGCTTGTATTATGCATATAAACCTTCCTCTTGAATCACTCTTTCTATAAAAAAAAACCGCATCAAAATCCGTTGCGTAGTTTTAAAGATTTAAGATTAAGATAG
Organism: Chloroclysta siterata; assembly: GCA_932294275.1. Classification (NCBI taxonomy): domain Eukaryota; kingdom Metazoa; phylum Arthropoda; class Insecta; order Lepidoptera; family Geometridae; genus Chloroclysta; species Chloroclysta siterata. The sequence continues at coordinate 11,656,235 of OW028595.1, forward strand.
CATACATAGGGATATAGGGACAGAGAATGCGAATTTGTTTTATACTTTGCAGTAATGTTATGGCACCAAGAATAGTATAAATAGTTTGGACACAGCACAAGACTTACTGGCATGGTGTATTTGTGCTTAGGCAGCTGCTTAATGAACCGTCTAAGTCAAAAGGTATCTATTCAATAAGATCACAAGGATCACTTTGAAACGTCTTATAGTTAGGTGAATCTAGGTGCCAGTTCCACGCGACCAAAGCCTAGAAGAACAGGCAACAAATTTACGGCTTGGTTCCTACCGTTCTTTTGTATGTTCCTTGTTACAATGTAATATAGTACAATATTGAAGCTCCAGTGTGGTGCCAATCGAATTTAGTGAGGCGTAGGCACAACAGAAAAAAAAAATCAATGGCAATCAAATTCATATGACGTCAAACAACTGCAACCTCGCACATTTAAATTTTTTTGAAGATACAACGTACATTACCAATGGTAATTATAAAAAGTCGCAAACAACCAAGTTTTGTAGAATATCATTACAAAGATTCAGCATACTTAACCATAATTTGGATTCAAACAAGTTCTCCTCCCTAAAAGTTTGATTAAGTAAGAAAACTAGTCAAACAAATCAAACATATTTAACAGCTCATTACATGTAATTCTGCAAATAAATATACTTTGACTTTGACCATATTTTTTGTTAGAAAAACTTGTTTGGAACAAAATTATTTTTTGGCTGAACCTCTGTGATGCTATTCTTCTTAAATCGGTTGTTTGCGATTTTTCATAAATTCTTTTTCTCATCTTCCTGCCCTTATTATACCCCACGCTCACGATGCATGGGGTCGGCACAACAGGTTTTTTCTTCCACTCTCCTCTATTATTCATCATCTCGTTGCTCACTTCTTTCTTTTCTTTTCATAACTTCTTTTAGTGATTTTATACCTTCAAAAATGTTGTAATGTGCGAGCAAGAAGTACATCAGCGGTAATCTACATCTTAATTCTTCCTCTTGTGTTCTTGTCACATACCTGTGTTTAGGCGGCTGCTTTGGCGGGCGCGTCGCACACGGCTCACAGAAGCACGGCACGAGTAGCGGTGTAGCCGCGTGTCGTGTTATCTTCTCCATACCACCACTGAAGCGCTTCAGTTGCAAGACTAGCAGCCGAGGTAGACGCGAGTACGCAACTGAGCGCCGTGCTTCGTTTAGTCGTAGGCAACGTTCACACCAATACTGGAAATTACAATTTGTTTATACCATTAGGGTTGTGCTTTGCCGTGCCTGCCTGGCAAGGTAAAAAGAGCTGTGGAGCATTTAGTACTGCTTTGCTTTTTACAACAAACGAAGCTTGGTATAAAACGGGACTGTCAGAGCTGATTGGGACTTGCTCCTCTGCAAACACATCACTATCGGGGATGCTAGAACATTGCTGCCATCAACCTAAAGTAGTACTTGGGAGTTGGGCTGGCTGGAGTGAGGTTAGAAGGTGGACAATTCACAATACACACATTGCAGGACGTCATTGCAAATCTTATCCCCACACCTTGAATTAGAATTAGGGTTGTGCTGTTGGAATCAAAATGTGAGCTTTATGTATTTTATGGTGAAAGTGCTTGTCTTTCGACCATTATGGATGAAGACTTTTGCCCGAAAGGTGAGTATACAGACGCTTCTGTGGACGCCTGCGAGACACCGCGTGTAGCATACGCATCCAGCCGAAATAGCACGGATGGCTTTCTGCTACTCTGGGAAGACCACGAGATGGGGTCTGACGGTTATTTCCTATTAGAAAGACGATGTTCAAAGTGTAGACAAGCCTCACACAGTAAAGATATATGCAATGTACATACCTTAGACTGCGACCAGCCTCGTTAGCTTCCAGCGGTTTCTTGAGATGATGATGAAGGGATGATGTTGGTGTAGATGGGTCCACGATAGCGGAAATAGCACACGCGCACTTGCATAGAATTTGGATATAAGCTTTCCCGGTAGTTGACGCGGCGCGTGCGATTCGGTAGGTGTCCACGAGAAGACGAAGCTTTGATGAAATAGAACTGTCACAGCTGTCACTCCAAGCTTTGACGTTTTATGTACTTGCATGACAACCGAATGATGGCGTCTCGATACTGCTGTCAGCTTAGAGAAGACTTTGAACATCGTTGAATGAAAGAGATGAATGAATAATTAGGTAGGTAAATACGTTACGTTTGTAAGGGAACGGAACATCCCGCCCACCAAAATACCTATGGTATTTTCTGGTTAAAATGACTTCACAAGAGCGATAAAGCTTTGACGATATGATAAGATATTACGATAGTTAAAGTGAACTTAATTAAGATTAGATCTACCTACACTACGATTTGCTTAACTAAGATTTGTATAAATTAAGTTTAAAACTAGTCCTCGAGAGGTAGAGGACATAGTTTTACCAACGGTCGATTGATTGTATGATTATTCGCATTTTTTACGGTTGCACTCCGAGCTATTCCGTCGCCACCATATTGAAGATCGACCACTCTTGCAAGGGTCCAATGTAGTGGAGCGCGGTTGTCGTCTTTGATTATCACCATCGAACCGATCGATAACGGTTTAGAATCTTTAGTCCATTTGGCACGTTGCGTTAGAGAGTTTAGATATTCGGTTTTCCATCTGGACCAAAAGTTCTGTTGAAAGGCTTGTAACATCTGCCACCGAGGAAGTCGTTTTAGATTGATGTTAGTGAGATCGTCCTCGGGAACAGCTGTTAACGGTTCTAAGGTTAGAAAATGACCTGGCGTCAAACACGATAGGTCGTTTGGATCGGAGCTGATTGGATACAGAGGTCTTGAGTTTAAGATGGCTTCGATTTGAACAAAAAGAGTCGTCAGCTCTTCGAAAGTAAGGACCTGATCGCCTACGACGCGATATAAGTGAGATTTTGCTGCTTTGATTTGAATTTCCCAGACGCCACCAAAATGCGGGGCGCCAGGGGGATTGAATTTGAACTCAATTTTTTCTGCACGAGTAGCTTGTTGCATTAAAGGATTGAGTTGGTTTTTTGCGCCGACAAAATTTGTCCCGCAATCCGCGTGAATAACGTTACAGCGTCCGCGACGTCCGACAAAACGCCTAAGAGCAGCGATGAACCCTTCAGTCGATAGCGTCGAGACAACTTCGAGATGCACCGCTTTGGTCGCTAAACAGACAAATAAGCATAGATATGCCTTATCCATCTTAGCAACACGATGTGAACCTACTTTGATGCGGAACGGTCCGCCTAGATCTACGCCTACCACCGAAAAAGGTTTGATTTGATTGACACGGTATGAGGGAAGATCGCTCATGAAGGGCTGTAACGGTTGTGGGTTTGTTCGAAAACATGGAATGCATTTAGACAAGCGGCGACGGATGGTACGTTTAGCAGCGATAATCCAGAATTGCTGAAGAAGTAAAAAGTGTGTGGTGTTTACACCTGGGTGCAAAAAATTTCGATGGATTGAGTCGATTATTAAAAAAGTTAATGAGTGTTCAGAAGGTAAAAAGGCAGGATGTTTATGTTCGTATTCTAAGCCTGATCGAGAAATCCTGCCGCCCACCCTGAGCACTCCTTGGTCGTCAAGAAAAGGATTAAGTTTGCGGAAAGGTTTAGGTAAAACCTTCTTCATTTTAAGATTAGAAATTTCTTCTGTGAATGTTATGTTTTGAACGTGTTTGACGATATGCATCAGAGCGTGATGACGTTCTACGTTATTGAGATACACCTTGCGATTCGCTTGATTGGGATAACGAGAGTTGTTAATGAAACGACGGATATACGAAAGTACATTAACGAGTTTTGATAACGAAGAGAAGCGATTCAGCAAGTTTCCGATTATAGAAGGGTCATTATCTACGCCCGTGTCGATTTGGCCAGTTACTAATACTAATGTTTTGCGTTCTTCCGTTTTGACGATCACCTCCTCGTCGTGATTTATGTGGTCTGATTCTAACGGCCAAGAAGAATGATCTTTAGCTAACCAACAAGGCCCCGCCCACCATAAAGAATTGTGAAGAATTTCACAAGGAAGTTGTCCCCGCGAGCAGATGTCGGCAGGATTGTCTCCTGAAGAAACGTGATGCCAACAATCGGTTGGAGTAAGTTCTTGGATCTGACTTACGCGATTGGCCACGAATGTGACCCAGCGAGATGAAGGAGAGCGTAACCATAAAAGGACAACGGTTGAGTCTGACCATAGGTAGACGGCATCGATTTTGATTCGATTGAGGTAGGTGTCGCGCACGAATTGATATAAATCGGATAAGAGAACTGCCGCGCAGAGCTCTAGTCGTGGCAACGAGATACGTTTGAGAGGGGCTACTCGAGCTTTTGAGCAAACAAGGTAGACATGGACTGCACCGTCCTTATCAGTGACGCGTAAATAAATAACAGCACCATACGCTACCTCAGAGCTATCACAAAACCCGTGTAACTCACAAGATACAGATTCAGAGCACGTTAACTTGCGAGGAATTCGGAGATTGGTCAACTGTGGAAGTTGATCTTTATAAGTTGTCCAAGTACTGATGACCTCATCAGGTGGCGTTTGGTCCCATCCAATACCGAGAATCCATAACTTTTGGATGTATGATTTGATTTGTATTGTAATGGGAGATAAGAAGCCTAACGGGTCGAAGACTCTAGCAAGTTCGCTGAGAATGGAACGTTTAGTACAAGGACGATCTGAAGGTTTAATTTCAAAGAAAAAGGCATCAATTGCTGGATCCCATTTGAGACCAAGGACCTTCAGCGTTGAAGGCTCAGAATTGTCGAAGGAAACCGCACCTGTCAAACAATCTTGACGAGGAAGATCAGATAGAAGCTGCTCATTATTACTGACCCATTTTCTAAGTTGAAAACCACCGAGTTTGAAAAGGGCGATAAGTTGGGTTTTGGCCTTTTGGGCGTCTTCAAGCGAGCTACTCCCCGAGGCTACGTCATCGATATATACGTCAGATAAGATGATATTCTTCGCAACCGGATATTTATCCCCTTCGTCCTCAGCCAGTTGTCGCAAAGTGCGACATGCAAGAAAAGGAGAAGAAGAAACACCATATGTGACAGTGTTCAGGCGATATTCTTGAAGAGATTCGACGGGGGAAGCCCTCCAAAAAATACGCTGATAGTCACGGTGTGCAGGAAATGTGAGAATTTGTCGGTACATCTGCTTAGCGTCTGACATATATACAATGCTGTGCTCCCTGAAACGCAGAAGGATCTTCAAAATGTTGGGTTGTAGTTTTGGACCGGTGAGTTGAGTATCGTTAAGAGAACGTGAGTGAGAATCTTTAGCAGAGGCGTCAAAAACAACACGAAGACGAGTAGTTGCTGAATCTGGACGCAACACACAGTGATGGGGGATGTAGTACTTGCCCATGCTGAGCTCATCTACCGGAACCAATGACATATGACCAGTCTCTAGATAGTCTGACATAAAGTCAGCGTATTGTCGATGTAAGTCGGGGTCACGAGATAGTCTACGTTCGATAGCATGGAATCGTCGCAGTGCAACTTCACGAGAGCCGTGAAACGTGGGTTCTGAATTTTCTTTAAATGGTAGACGCACCATGTATCGTCCGGATGAATCACGAGAATATTCGGATTGAAACTTTTGTTCGCAAAGCGTTTCATCTGGGGTCAATAACGAAGCTTGCGGTATGAGATCTAGTTCCCAGAAGCGTTGAACCAAAGAGTTCAACTCGATATCGATATTTGATGACGTATGAATTAGCGTGTTTGAAGCTAAACGAGTTTTGCCTAAGAGAAGCCAACCAAAGATAGAGTTAAAAGCGGTAGGTTGGTTGGAATGTCCCTTGACATGTTGATGGAGAAGCGAGTCAGCAAAAACATCTGCGGCGAACAATAGATCGATAGGTCCCGGTATATCAAACCCAGGATCTGCTAACTGTAGTGAGCTAACATGTGACCATCCCGATGTGTTTAATTTGGCGATAGGTTGATCGCCACATATTGTTGAAATCACATGCAGGTCTAAATTAAACAAGACTTTGTTATTTGTACCTACTGAACAGGTGACGTCACCGAGAATGGAGGTTGATGTCTCTCCGAGTCCGCTTACGCTGACGTTAGCTTGAGTAATGTTTAAGTTTAAACGTTCAATAGCTGATGCAGTAATAAAATTACTCTGACTTCCGGTGTCAAACAAAGCACGGAACGATTGCATCGCGCCGGACGCATCTTTGACTTGCACGATGGCAGTCGCTAGCAAAACGGTCGTGTGTGTTGGTGACCTTGAAACCAAAGACGATACGGTTGGATTCGATTCGATAGGGTTATCGCGATGGAGTAAGGTGTGATGTTTCCGTTTGCACGTGCGACACGAAAATATGGATTTGCAGTCTTTTAATTGATGATTTGGCCTAAGACAGTTGAAGCACCAGAGTTTTTCAGTAGCAACTTTAATTCGATCGTCAAACGATTTTTTAAGAAATTCTGAGCAGGCTGCTATTGAGTGAAGCTCACCACAGAATGAGCATTTGCTTGTATACGGACCGGAAGGTGTACTTCCGGTTGGCTTCTGATCGGTAGCGGACGTCACCGATGCCGGTGCGTGCGGTGCGGCCGCGACGAGCGCATGCGATGTACTGCTACGTTTGAATTGCGGCGATGCCGCCGGCGGGTTGAACTTTTGCGAAAGTTTGGGTTTGGTCGATTCGATAAAATGAGTATCGCGCAACAACGCCTCACACTTGGATTGTAAAAATATTTTTAATTGTGTGTAGGTAGGCAGCTCCACGTCCGAATGTTTTTCTTCAAAGTCCCGCCGCAATTTAGTGTCAAGTTTTGATAAGATATGATACACTAGGATGAAGTCCCACTGACCGGTCGGTAATTTGATCGTCTTTAAAATACTTAAGTTTTCTTCGAGAAGGTCAAGTGATTTTCTAAACTCATGAGCGTCATTACATTTAAAGTCTACATTTAAAATGTCTCGCCAACACGTAAAAGCTAGATCGCGGTTATTCTTATAGCGCGCAGTGAGCGCCTCATACGCGTCTCGATAATATTCGTGAGTTTTAGGAAAAGGTTTGACCACAGTTAACGCATCGCCGCTGAGAGATGATGTGAGATAATGAAATTTCTCTGTATCGGTAATAGAGGTCGAATTGTGTATCAGCGAATTAAAAGTATCGAAGTACTCAGGCCATTTTTTTATGTCCCCACTAAAAGTCGGAAGTACGATTTTCGGTAACCGGATGTTAGAAGAAGAACTTCCGCCTCCGCCGTGAGAATGAGTTGAATCATTTCTAGTTAGGTTGCGATTGATAGATAACACCCGATAATACATGTCATCAAAACGTTCCTGAATTGTATTATCTTCATTTTCAGGATCGTCAAGAACCTCCTGAATAGTGAAATGAGCGTCCTCAAAATTAGCGGCAATTTGTTTTACAGTTTGATGATACGATAAAAACAAATCTAGTTGAGTAGGATCATTGGCGGCCAAAATACCTACTTCCAAAGCCTTAGTCAAACGGTTAAAAGCGATAGTACGTTTTCTACGTAAAGACGGTAAATCTTGAGCAGTGTACTCGATGTCAATAGATTTTGACTTAGACTTTTTCAGTGTACTTAGTTTACGAGGATGTTTCCCGAGAATCGACATTGTTTAACAAAATGAGTAGATAGCGACGATCGATCACTCGAGCGCTGGGTACATACAAGGTACCTAAGTACGTGCCTAAACAGAAACGGTGGATACGTAAAATATATTCTTCAAATAAAAATAAAAAGAATATAATTATGTATAGGTAATGTGAATATTAGAAAAAGTAGAAGCACGCTTGTATAATAATATGTGGTCGTAAGCCACGGAGATTTACCTCTAATTCCTACTCCATACACATTTATTATTCCTAAGGCACTTGTATTTATGACGTACGACCAGATAGATAACGATTTATTTACCTTGACTTGTGAATGCAATACCTACGAAGGAACACGAAAGTAAAAGTGTAAAAATAACAAAAGGTTCCTCAATTACTTTCGCAGTATACGGTACTAGTACTAACTGTTGAGTAATCTGTTCATTCACTCCGTACAGAAATATTCACAAGCGCAACGCTCGACCGCGGCGAACGGTTAACAAAATTCCGAACTACCCTACAGTTCAAGAATGTGAGTAAAGAAAATATGATTGATTTTACGAGTGACGATCTTATTTCAATTTATGAAATATGACTTTTGAAATAAAAGGATTATAGTCTAGTGATAAATTTGCATGATACGTAATGATTAAGAATGAATGATTTTGTAAATTGATACGATGTTTGATAGAAATATTGCGAGTGAGGATAAAACCAATGCAGCGTTATAGATGTGATTGATAGCACGATTTTAGCAATACAAGCAATAAGTCTGCGTTTATTTGATGACGATTTATTACAATGAAAATATAGTATTGAGATCCCTGTTCGATGGTGATGGCTCACAAACAGTGGATAACGTTATTTGATTATTAAAAACGGTATTTGAGTAATCCTGGTGGTACGGGATAACTTAGAATGTGATAATTACCTATAATTTTAGTAAAATAATAGATCGATTTTGATAATCTAAGCTAGCCGTGTTTTAACCAGAAATACCACAAGAAAAGATGGCGATTTACGATTAACGATTTCGAAAATGGAAGCTCCCTGGTTTCGGCACCAAAAAGAATGTAGCATACGCATCCAGCCGAAATAGCACGGATGGCTTTCTGCTACTCTGGGAAGACCACGAGATGGGGTCTGACGGTTATTTCCTATTAGAAAGACGATGTTCAAAGTGTAGACAAGCCTCACACAGTAAAGATATATGCAATGTACATACCTTAGACTGCGACCAGCCTCGTTAGCTTCCAGCGGTTTCTTGAGATGATGATGAAGGGATGATGTTGGTGTAGATGGGTCCACGATAGCGGAAATAGCACACGCGCACTTGCATAGAATTTGGATATAAGCTTTCCCGGTAGTTGACGCGGCGCGTGCGATTCGGTAGGTGTCCACGAGAAGACGAAGCTTTGATGAAATAGAACTGTCACAGCTGTCACTCCAAGCTTTGACGTTTTATGTACTTGCATGACAACCGAATGATGGCGTCTCGATACTGCTGTCAGCTTAGAGAAGACTTTGAACATCGTTGAATGAAAGAGATGAATGAATAATTAGGTAGGTAAATACGTTACGTTTGTAAGGGAACGGAACACCGCGACACAGCGGAATACGGTGCAGACAATCCGTGTTTATTGATTATATAAATATATGTGCTTCAGTTTATAAGGTATTCATCATGTAATGCTGATGATAGTAATATATTATATTGAGTATAATATATCTTTCTTTATAAAAACTTCCTTTCTTTACAAAAACCTCCTTTTTTACAAAAACCTCCTTTCGTTATAAAGTACATACCTTGTTAGCGTCTCGCAAGTACTCAGTGGAGAGGCAGGCGGCCCGGAACGGCTCCGCGTCGTCGTCGTCTTGCACCGGCACGCACAGCTCGCAGACCGGCTGCGCCTTCTCCGTCACAGCCTCGCATTCCATGCACATCGTGCGCACTATCATTGTACCTGGAACATTTACGATTAATTACAGATCAGCAGGGGGACAATGCACAATACACCGCATTGAGAGCACTGGTGGTCTAGTGGTAGCGGCCCCGCCTTCCGATCCTTAGGTCGTGGGTTCGAAACCGGTAGTGCACCAATGAGTTTTTCTGTTCAAAAATGTATGTGCACAATGCTAGTACTCTCAAACGGTGAAGGAAAACATCGTGAGGAAACCGGCATGTCGTAGAACCTAAAAAGTTCTGAGACATGTTTCAAGTGCTCGAAAGGAGCCTCTTGAGGCGCACTTAAAATCCTTTCACCACACTGTTTCGAAAGAAACTAGTGACACGAATAGAAGAAGAAGAAGAAAGAACGCATTGCGGGACGTCCGTGCAGATCTTATTCCCCCACCACAAATTACAGACATCGGCGACTGATATATTTCACCTTTATTTTTTACAAGCTGGTGCCAGCGACTTCGTCTGCGCAGGATTAGTCACACAATATCTTTAAAAATTGTAGCCTATGTGTTATTCTGATGTATAAGCTATATTATTGTAAAGTTTCATTAAAATCCATTCAGTTGTTTTTACGTGAGAGAGTAACAAACATCCATCCATCCATACTTACAAACTTTCGCATTTATAATATTATTAGGATATATTATTTCTAAAAGTTATGTTTTAAGTGCAATCTTTGTGAATATATGAAACCAGTTGACTTCCTCAGGCTACTGATGATGATATACCTTCAAGCCATAAAGCTCCTTCCTGCTGGAAATCTAGGAAGCAGTTTTTTTTTAAAGATGACATACCCTCAAAGTCCTCAGCCACGAAGTCCCAGCCAGGTTTGGACCGTTCGTCCTTCTCTGGCTGCGGCGACGGCGCGCGGTCTTCAGTAGGCGAACTTCGCTTGTCTTTCACCTCCCGTCGCTTCTTCCAAGACTTACGGATGTTGCTGAGAGTTGCTTTACTGCCGTCGCCGTCGAGGCTTGGCTGGCGGCCTATGCCGTTGCTGTGAATTGTATAAGATAGTTTTTATTCTACAAGTTTGTACATACAATATTTGGGTAAGTGCCAAATGTAATGTTTGGACATACCTCTGACTACCCACCTTAGACGTCCTCAAAAGAGTCTGAAAGTCTTACTTGGTACCAAGAGATGTGTACCCCGAGTATGAGTTGTGTTTACCATATTTGGTTTTTCGTTTATGTTCCGTGTTCATTGCGAGTTTTGTATGAAGACGCGATACCGATACGGAACTTTATGTTGCAAGTAAGATGAAAATTAGTAGTAGAATATTAGTTAGTAGTAGAATCTACCGTGTCTGAGTCGTGAAGCCTTTTAGTGTTTGTGTCTGGGCTGGCTGGGCTAAAGTCTTAAAATCTCCCACCTATCCCGATCATTGGCGATTTAACACCAATCCTTCTCTAACATAAATCTTTTCATGGCTAGGTAACTGACAGCCAACACGCAGCTTAAACCATACGTCTCAAAGGCTTAATTGTTCTTGCGGCGATTTTTACCTACAATTGCATTATAGCCGCTCTAGAGAGAGCTATACAATAAATGATTAGATCAGGGCCTCGATCACGAATACCGATATCCGACCTTATTGTGTTGTCGTTAGGCATACTACAAGTTTAAGCCACAAGTCAAATTAATTCGTGATTAGGCCCCAAGGACCGTACCAAGAAGTCTAAAACGTTCATGAATTATTATTGTAACTGAAAAACATGCAATATTCGCCCTTGAGAAATAGATCGGGTAAAAGCGCATTGGCTATATTAGAATTGGCATTGGGCCAAAAAAGTTTTATTAGCAACCCCTGTCTGTCTCTACCAGAAGATTGTAATTTGGTTTTAAAACAACCTGCCATTCAGTAGTTTTCCGAAATAAAAGCGGTAAAATCGTTTTAACTTCTTTAAATTTTGTAGAGTGAGGGGCAATTTTAAATCTATGCCCCTGATGCTAAGGATTTTTTTAGATGTAGTTGGCTTGCCCAGCACCTATACAATACGTCAGCCTAATCCAAAAGAAAGACGTAGGTAGCCAATACGTACCCTTTAGGCGGGGCAGGTCATATTCGGATTCAGCCAATTGAGCTTTAGGACAAAAACTGAGTAGGTATGATTCTGAGATGGCTAGTTTCTTTTTAATTCGGAATCTAAATAGGTCATTTATTGAGGTAGTCAAATTCCTAATAGGTTAGATTATTGATAGGTCAAATTGTAAGTATGCCAGATTCTTATAATTTCGGATTCTGAGTAGGTCACTTAATTATATACCCAGATGCACAGTACGTCTAATTCTGAATACGACAGATTCTGAGAAGGACAGATAATATTAATATCAACTTCTGGGTAGATTATGCGAGAGTACAGTCAAGGAAAAAATTAACATAGTGTTAAATTAAACACGTTTATTTTTAATGAAATGTAACTGACAAGTCTTTGATAGCTGTCAAATTGAAACTTACTGTCAGATGTGACAGAAACTGTCGCAAATGCAAGATAGTCATGGCAAACTGAAAAAAAATGTTTCGGTCAAAATTGACAATGAATGTCAAACTGACAGGATATCAAATTTAAAACGGCCTTCCTTGGAACATCGGACAGAAACTGCCAGTTTGACAGCTGTCATCGAAAATAGATTTTGTTCTTTCGTTTCATTTGAGCTAGGAACTTAAAGTCTAGCACGAGTAGTTTCCAAGATATGACCGTTTTAGTTTTTACATCTACTGTCAATTCAATAAAAACAGACTGTTTCGGTCAAATTGTCAATGAATTCATTGTCAAAATTGTCAAAATTGTCTTGGAAAACAGTCTGTTTTCCATGACTATTTTGGATTTGTGATAATTCTTGTCACATCTGACAGTAAGTGTCAATTTGACAGCTGTCAGTCTTTTCCGCACTTCTACTCTGTAAAGTTGTTTGCGAATAGTCAACTCGAAACGCTGAAAAATACGACACTTGACTGTACTCTTGACGATTTGAAAGGGTGACGATTAGAAAGAGCTACTAATTGAAAATCTGACCATTTAAAAGTCTGACCTTATGAAAATAAAGGGACAGAACTACTCAACAGAAAAGGAGGGAATAGACGCCGATCTTTAGCAGTTTTTATTAATTTGAAATAGCGTTCCATTTTGATTTTATACTCTCTGACAAAGTAAATGAACACGAAGACTTTGCTTTGACACTGTCATAAGTTGTCATATTTAATCGTTGTTTTAAGGTTTTATCATGTTTTTACTTCAAGTGGACAGAATCTGTTTCAATTTGAAATAAGTCTCAGTAAGTAGTTCGTAGGTACATTTTTTACTAGATTGTACCTGACCTTTTTAGAAAGCATATTATTTAGAATACATCCTTTTAAGAATCTGTCATATTTTAAAATCGACATAATGCAGATCTGATTTGATAAGAAACTGTCTTTCTCCAAATCTGTCCTATTACTAATTCGACATACTACTATCATATGACCTGACGTGCTATGAATCTGACCTACCCAGAAACTGACTTAAAGAGAAAGTGACTTACACTATAACAGTCGTATCCCGAAACTGTCTGATCCAGAAACAGACCTATCGCAATTCAGACTTGGCCAGAATCGTACCTACTCAGTTTTTGTCCTAAAGCTCAACTGACTTAATCCGAATATGACCTGCCCCGCCTAAAGGATACGTACAGAGTAAACTACACTGCAGGTGAGTTTTGTTTTTCGTAACGTAAGGCCTTTTTTGTATGAAGATTCGATAAGCGCCTCTATCGGGCGTGCTGGGAACGATTGAGCCTCCTTACAAAAAAGGCCTGACGTAACGAAAAACAAAACTCAGACTAAGGGTACTTACTTACTGCTCTCTTTTATCATTAATATAATATAAGTAAAAAGAGTAGTAGAGCTCTTTGTGAAGGGTTCGTCCGGGAAGTACTACCACCACGCCTTTTTCTGCCGCCAAGCAGCGTTGCCGTGTTCCGGTTTGACGAGTGTGGTTGCCGGTGTAATTACAGGCACATGAGGCTGAACATCTGTATGCCTCAAGTTGATGTATGCAGTGCATAGCAGGGCACGTTACTATCGTGCGTGACTTACGAAGCAATGCTTTGTTATAGGTGATGGTTACCACTTAACATCAGGTGGGCCATCTGCTTTTTCCATCAGCTAGTTGTATAAAAAAAGGATACCTTTCACCATTTTCCTGATTTTGTAGCCTAGTGGCGCGCTGGCTGAGCGTCTTGCATGTTTCCCGAATGTTGTCCAATATGCATACTAACAACTCATGCGCATCTTGTTGCCTGTTACCTATAACAATTTATTGTATTATTATAATTATAAAAATATAATATAAAAAAAGTACTTGGTATTAAGAGATCTGAGGGGATGTCTACCGTGCCTGAGGATCAAAGTGAAGCTGTTTCAGTTTTCAGTGTACAATAGAAGCTAAATTAGTAAATTTATAACTTTTTTGTTTATTTTAAAAATATTCTACTGCTGGGCAAAGGTCTAGTAGAAAATAGGAGAGGCCTAAAATGGATCATCAACTAGAATTTGACAGAAATTATGATTCTGCTTGAAACTTTTTAAATTAAATTAGCATTTTACCTTCAAAAGTAGAGTTGACATCTCTAAGCGCGGTAAGAAAGGCATCTGCCGCATAGGGCTCCGGACTGGCATCAGCCACACTGCTGTTTAGACATTTGGACTCCGCTGCACGAAGGTTCAGGTATGTTTCATGCAGTTTCTCTGTTGCTACCTGTACATTAACTTTTGTTGCATTACATTATATTACAAATAACATGCTTAAGGTTGTATGTATGTATGTATTGGGACTCCTGTATCTGCATCTAGACTCCAAAGTGGTCCATTATGCATGAGGGCATGGTTAGGGTTAAATATTATGGAGAGTAAGAAATCAGATCATAGTGACTATAGTCCTATATTATAATATTATACTATGGGTTTGTAACACCTATTTTCTGAAAAGAGTTGTTACTTTTATAAATAACTAGCGGCCTGTCCCAGCTTTGCATGGGTCATAAATTTTTTGAACATTTTAGGATAAACTTATACCTCGCGTTCGAGCCTCGCGTTCGAGCCTCGCGTCTACTTATTTCATACATTCGCACGACTCGTGCACCCGTTAACAATTTTAATTTCGTCATATCTTTTGAATGGAATGTCCGATTTGAAAAATTTAAGAAGTAATCTATAGGTATTGAAACCGTCTTAATTATGAAATGATTTATTTGGATAAGGATTAATACCAAGGTACAAATAAAGACCCTTTTCTAGCGGAGGCATTTCAATTAATTTTTTATAATAAAAGAACACTTATTGTGACATAACTATAATAGTTAGACATATGCTGTCGCGACATTTTTTGTAGATGATAACGTGTTCTACAAAATCGTAGTACATTATTTTGTTCTATCTTCAATAGTTTTCGCAGCGCACGCGATGAAAGGTTTTTTGTTTTCCACCTTGGGTTACATTATTGAAGTTTTAGTAAGGATCCCTGATTTTTTTGAAAATATAATATAGCCTATGTTACTCAGGGATAATGTAGCATTCTAATGGTGAAAGAATTTTTGAAATCGGACCAGTAGTTTTTGAGCCTATTCGTTACATACAAAAATACAAAAATACAAAAATACAAAGTTTACCTCTTTATAATATTAGTGTAGATTGGAACCAAATTAAAGAAACTATGTTATTTGGCATTGCTGTTGATGCACTACATATAATAAACATAATTATGTAAAATATAATGTTCATTTTATGATTCACCACAAGTTGTTTGTTTTGTGATGATCAAATTCTTATCAAGATAAGCTTGTCAGTTTAGGACTTGAAAACCTTCAGATAAATGATTATCAAAATAGTAAATCATTGACACTTGACTTTTGAAGTACTGTTGGTAGAACAAGCAGATGGCCTACCTGATGTTAAGTTGTAACAATCACATTACATCATTACGCAAAGCATTGCCTCATAAGTCACACACAATAAGAACATGCCCACTTGACTTTACCTGTATTTTACTCTTTCCATTAGTATCTGCCTGGCCAAGAGAGAGCAGATCCTTGCTGCTCCAGGATCTAGCCCCAGTGGATGCCAGGCCAGCTGCACTACGACCCAGCGAGGAACTCTTTAACCTGATGCTCCCAAGCTTCTGTTCCACACTGGCAAGGTCTGATACTAGGTGATGAAGGTTGTGGAGGAAACGGGGGGCAAACCTGGGGATATTAGAAGTAGGTTTTATAATTCTTCATGTAATGAATGAAGCATAGTAATAGTGTGCTATGACATACAACATCCATAACACTGAGTGGCTATTAGATTTAGACTCTTAGTCCATCCAACTGGCCCTGATAGTAAACTTCATTATGAGATAATGGCTAACTTTGCAGGCCATCACAATGTCATGATTACTTTAAATATTTCTGAGCAATTTAGTAAGTAATTACACTGGCAGATACATAGACGGCCAAAAAATTTTGTTGTATTAAAATTGCCAATGATACTAGGCAAAATAATAGTTATCCTACATATAAAATACATACCGTAAAGTATACAAAACACTGTTGAGAAAGCAAGTGTTTCCCAAGTTGGAGAGGGTGGCAACAGGCGTTTTTCTTGACACAACTGATGGAGTTGATCCATACTGACTATCCGCTGTTGATGGATGGTGGCCATTCAACATGGCCGGTGGCGGTTTGGGATCCAGAACTACCAATTGTCTTTCAACCTCCCAATCTAAAAAAAATATGGTAACTTTATCTAGAGATAAGTGCACTAGTGTGCTCTTTTCTATGTGGCTTATTAATACAAGGTCTTCATTTTATCTATTTATCTAATAAAGTAATTATTTTGTCAGTGAAAAGGTACTGCTGGATTATAGCATACTCATTCAAGCAAGACCGGATTCAAGTGATCGGATTTAGCTAAAACAATTGCCGGAAACGACGCTTTACATTTCGAAGGCAGGAGATACATGTTACACAATCTCACCTGAAAGTTTAGCTGCCTCTGTTAGAGGCTTCAACCTCTTGGCAGCTCTTAGAGTATTAGAGTATATCCCGTTTAGTGCTCGTTTTCCTGGTCTGTTCTCTTTATCCTTGCTGGTACTAGAATGCTCAGAATTTTCGAAGGGTCTCCTATTTTCGTTGCTCACTAAAGTTGCATTCTTTTTGTTGAGTGATAGCGAAAACCTAGGTTTTTCGACACCTTTTTTATTTTCCGACAAAGAGTTAACTGGCATCTTCAGTATACCTGCAATAAAATGATCCAAAAGCCATTACGATACACGTAAAATACGGAGGCCACTTCATAACTTTCCGATAGCATGTCAAGGATGTTGCCGGAGCATAGAACTTCACCATGGTATACTTACCGCAAAGCCTTCATTAGGCACAAACACTTACATCATCATGTTAGAATGTTTAGATTGATTAGAATTATTTACTTTTGCCGCAAAATTTAAAGTCAAATCCCCATGAAAATTGAACAGCCCCATCGGAAGCGGTCGGCCATATTGCAAAATGTTGATTTGACGATAGACGTCATCTGTCGTTTAGTTGAACTGTCATTTCGACATTATAGTTGTCTCTGGTTTATGTTAAGACATAAGGTTAAGGGCCGGTTTCACCATGCTCTGTTAGTTACTAATCAAGGATTAAAAGACCGTTAAATCTAACCTTAGCTGTCAAACGCGTACCTTTTGACATATTTAACGGCCCTTTAATCCTTTGTTAATCTAACAGAGCATGGTGAAACCGGCCCTTAAGCTATGAAGCTATAGTAATGAGAAAAAAATCGGCATTTAAATTCTGCCAGTGAATAGACTGCTGTTTTTAACCACAGAGCTAGTTTGCTTACTTCCGCCGCCAAGTAGCGATTGCCATGGAAGTTTAAGGTTCTTGCCATGAAGGTAGTAATCATACTACGTTCTTGCTGTATTTTGGTCGAACAAAAAAAATAACAAACTTACTACGGCCACAGATAAGAGAATACTAGTAACGGCGCAGGCAGGACACACGGTTGGAATTTGATGGAGTACGGTTTGAGGGAGATTTCAGCTCTCCCGCGATTATGAAATGAAACTGGATGCTAGGGTAGATTCATTAGTTGTTTTTATTTCCACTTACAGTCTTATTGTTTTACAAAGGACAAAATATCTAGCGGAACATCAGATCATGTCCGAACAAGAAAAATTCTCAAGGTCATTCCCACTCCGCGCTAGTGACGTGACAATGCGCCTAGAGATGGGAAAAACAAAATGGTGGACGACACAATCGCCACACCACCCCCCTACGGAGAAAATTAAACTGGTCAAAAATACAATTTACCACTACTTACTTCTAGTACACACTACAGTTACAAAACATCAATCAAAATTCTTAAATCTAACGCGTCTGCCAGAGCGTGTGGTATAAGGCTGTTTTAAGGGCAAATTATCCTGGGCTGGCTGTGGTGCAAACGAGGGCACCTTTGGAATAGGCGGCTGGCTCTGAGCTGTCTGCGACAAAGGAGGAGCGCAAGGAGCAGACGGCAGCTCGGGTTGAGTCGGCTTTTGACTGGTATGATCAATGAAAGCCGGTTTGAGTCTGTCAACGCTGACTACCACGCTGTTGCCTTTCACTATCAGAGTAAACGTCTTACCATCACGTGAGCGTTCCAAAACTTTAAATGGACCAGTATAAGGAGGCTGTAATGCCCGTCGTACCGTATCGTCTCTCAGAAAAACGTGAGACGCAGTTGACAAATCCTTGAAAATAAAAGAAGAGGACTCTCCATGTCGAGATGCTGGTAGCGGTCGAAGTACAGACATTTTGTTTCGCAGCTGCACAACGAAGTCGGCAGGATTTTCAACCTTATCCGAAGGTGAAGAAGAAACTAACATTTCCCCAGGGAGCCGGAGAGGCTCGCCGTAAAGATACTCAGCAGACGTAGCCTCCAGATCTTCTTTATAAGCTGAACGCATCCCTAGAAGAACCATCGGAAGTGACCTTACCCATGAATCGTTATGGCACATCAAAGCAGCCTTAAGTTGGCGATGAACCCGCTCAATCATCCCATTTGCACAGGGGTGGTATGAGGTGGTCCTAATACGCTTGGTAGAAAACTGCTGCATGAGTCGATGGAATATGTCCGACTCAAATTGAGAACCTTGGTCGGTCGTAATAACAGAAGGAACGCCAAATCGAGAGATCCATTCTTTAGTAAAAGTCTCGGATACCTCTTCAGCAGTGATAGATCGCATTGGCCAAACTTCAGGCCACCTGGATACTCTGTCTATCGCCGTCAAACAATACCGAAATTCATTGCAAATAGGCAAGGGTCCAATGATATCAATATGGACATGCATGAAACGACCGGATGGTATATCAAACTTACCAAGAGGAGCAGAATTATGTCTCGAAACCTTGCTGCGCTGACACGCCTCACAAGATCGAGACCAGGCTCGGCAATCTTTTCGTACCGAGGGCCAAACAAAACGGTCTACCACAAGACGTGTAGAAGTTCGAGCACCGGGGTGACTTAACTTGTGCAATTTGTCGAACGCTGCCCGGCGGAAAGAAGGGGTCAGATAAGGACGCGGTTTACCCGTCGAGATGTCACAGTAAACAGGAGTTTCAGTTCCTGATGTGCAAACCTTGGTCAGGTTTAAGCTGGAACCCCCTTGCAACAAGGTAGCAAGTTCCTGGTCTGAGGCCTGAGACTCGGCGAGGTCTTTATAATCTTGCTCCAGGGAAATTGCGTCGATATCAATACGCGACATAGCGTCAGCCACGACATTATCTTCACCCTTAATATACTGGATATCCGTCGTAAACTGACTGATAAATGACAACTGATTAAGTTGGGGCGGAGGAAGTTTCTCGCGTCGCTGTGAAAAGGCATACAGAAGCGGCTTATGGTCTGTAAATATTGTGGTATGCTGGACTTCCAGAATGTACCGAAAATGTTGTACGCTTTCGTACACTGCTAGCAATTCCCTATAATAGGCCGGCCATTGCGCCTGCTGCGGTGTCAACTTCTTACTGAAAAAGGAAAGCGGAAACCATTGACCATTTACCTGTTGATGAAGACAGGATCCAATATGAACGCTGGAAGCATCGGTAAACAAACCCAACTTGGTATTGCTGACTGGGTGATGTAATAGCGTGGCGTTGGACAGACTCTTTTTGCAGGCTTCGAATTTCTGTAGTAGATCGGGTGACCATGGAAATGGTTTAGAACCCTTACTATTTGTAGAAACTAATGCATCAATCAATGGAGCCTGGAAATGTGCAGCACGAGGTACAAAACGACGGTAATAGTTCAACATGCCGAGAAATCGGCGCATACCTTGTACCGTTGCAGGTGGTGGAAAATCTAACAGAGCTTGAACGCGATCTTGGGGTGGTCGAGTACCATTGCCACAGACGTGGTAGCCCAAGAAAACTACTTCGCTGACGCCTAGGTTACATTTGGTAGGGTTAATAACCACCCCGTAGTCCTGTAGGCGTTTGAAGAGGATACGCAAGTGCTCTAGGTGAGAAGACTCGTCTTTGGAAAATACGAGAATGTCGTCCACGTATGGGAAACAAAATTCAAGGCCCCGTGTAACTTCGTCAATAAAACGCCGAAAGGTTTGTCCTGCATTTCTTAAGCCGAAGGTCATAAAAGGGAATTCGAAGAGGCCAAACGGAGTAACTATGGAAGTTTTGGCAATATCCTCTTCAAAAACCGGAATTTGGTGGTACGCCTTAACGAGGTCCAAGGTGCTAAATACCTTAGCGCCAGCGAGGTTGTGGGCAAAGTCATTAACATGTCGCACTGGATATCGATCAGGTACGGTCCTGGCGTTCAGGGCGCGGTAGTCGCCGCAAGGACGCCAAGTGTTATCTTTCTTAATAGTCATATGTAACGGGGATGACCATGCGCTTTTGGAAGGCCGTGCTGTGCCACATCTTACCATTTCTTCAAATTCTTTTTTAGCCGAGACAAGCTTTTGCGGCGCCAGACGTCGAGGACGGCAGGAAACCGGGGGACCATCTGTAGTCTTAATGTAGTGCACCGTGTCATGTTTTACAGCTCTGGGAAGGCCAGGTGGTCGCGCAATGTCAGGAAACTCAGCTAAGAGCTTGGTAAAAATTGACTTACCAGAAACTACTGCTCGCACGCTGGTTTGGTCAATACTGGCAGCAGACGCAACCGATGTCAATCCAGTAGTGCCATCGACCACTTTTTTATTGCGGCAGTCGGGTAGAAGGTGATAAAATGCTAAAAAATCAGAACCAATAATGGCTGTGCTGACATCAGCTACCACAAATTGCCAGACAAAATCGCGGCGAAGACCTAAATTTAGTTTAAGGTTTATCGTGCCAAAGGTTTGTATGCAGCTTCCATTAGCAGCGCTAATTTCGTAGTTGGTTGCGTCCCTGCGGGATGGCAACCAGCTATGCGGGTAACAACATAAATCTGAACCGGTGTCAATAAGGAACCGACGTTTAGTCACCCGGTCAGTAACAAATAGGCGGCGCCTGGAGTCTTGACAATCAGTTGCCGCCACTACTGACTGCTGGTCGAGTTTTCCGACTTCCAATCGCAGGGGCTGTTGCATCTAGTAGCTTTAACACCCCATTTCCTGTGGTACCAACACCGCTTTGAGCTGTTAGAGGTCCTATCTGAAGACCTAGATCGGTCACGTGAGGGCTCGCGCTGATGTCTGGAAAGTGCGGCTACTTGGTTACTAACCTCCTCCAACTGTTTGGCCAAAGTAGCTAGTGTTAAAGATGGAGATGCAGATGCTGTAGAGCAGATAACTGGTGCTGGAGCCAGCTCCGTTATTTTATCAGCCAACTCGGCTACTTTATCTAAATCAAGATCAGCTTGTGCTGCAAGAATTGCCTGTGCTTGTTGAGGCAGACGGCGCAACCATAATTGTCGTATGATGTTGATGTCTGATAGAACTGTCCCAGCTAGAGAGCGAAGGTGGCGAAGAAATTGGGAGGGCTTTCTGTCCCCGAGTTCTTCATCACGTCGGGGTCACCAATGAGGGAGATTTCAGCTCTCCCGCGATTATGAGATGAAACTGGATGCTAGGGTAGATTCATTAGTTGTTTTTATTTCCACTTACAGTCTTATTGTTTTACAAAGGACAAAATATCTAGCGGAACATCAGATCATGTCCGAACAAGAAAAATTCTCAAGGTCATTCCCACTCCGCGCTAGTGACGTGACAATGCGCCTAGAGATGGGAAAAACAAAATGGTGGACGGAACAATCGCCACAGGTTTTATTACCTAGCTAGATGTGCCTCGATATAGGTAGGTATTGATTGAACTCATTGAAATGTGTTTAAATAGGTTCATTTCTTCCTAGATGTAGGTAGGAACCTATCATGAAAGTATCTAAATATCTACTAACTTTTAAATAGGTACATACATTATCATTTTATAAAAAATCCTCAACAAATTAGCACTTCATTCATCATTGTAAAATCAGAATTGATTAGGTAGGTACTGCCTCGAGCTTAAAACGTAGCTTTTCGTGAATCTTTCAGATTTATGACGGGCTTGAAGATGATCGTAATTAAAAAAGATGCCCAAATTGATGTCATAAATCCATGTTGATTCGGGCTTCGGGTTTTTAATAAAAGATCGTGATCTTTGAGAAGCGGTCCTGAGCAATTAAAGTTTTTTTTAAACTTTTGGTTGATGGAAATAGCAAATAGGTACCTAGCCCATCTTAAGTTAGGTAATAAATAACAAAGCATTGCCTCGTAATTAACGCACAATAGGAATGTGCCCTACGATGCACTGCTCTGAGTCTGATATTAATTTCACCCGCAACCGCAAACCTCTCAAACCAAAACAGCAACGGTGCTTGATGCCAGAAACAGGCATGGTGGTACCTAGTACTTCCTAAGACGACTCTTAACTTTTACTATTCTCTCAAGTACGGTGACTTGGTTGGTAGGTAGGTATATCTGCCTTACCTATCTACTCTTTCAATCCAAATTTCCACTGTAAATTGGTAGGTAGGTCTCTTCCATCCAGTTTACCAACATACCTATTTAAATATTAAGTAAGTAGGTACATCATATTTAGGTAGGTAGGTATATGTTGGTAAACTGGATGGAAGAACTTACTTAGTAGGTTCCTACTAACTTAGAACTATAACTTGACAAAGCCACAGAGAAGTTGGTAGTAGGTAGGTAGTACCTATCTAGTCGCTTGCTACCTGTAGATACCTACCTACCTTAAATAGGCAGGCAGATATACCTAAATCTACAGGTGGGTCTCTTGGGAAGAACATTAAAAAGACAAAGCAAACGAAGTAGCCGACAAAGTTCCGGTTGGGTGTTTTATGGCCTCATGCAAAGCCTTTTATGTATAAGCGTCCTTAAAGTCTTTACCGAAGACTAAATCTGAGTCCTTAGGTACCTACGTATCTACGGGATAAATCAGTAGTACCTACATAAGGTAGCTAAGCTAGCCTTTGTTAGGTAGGTAAATTATATTCCTGAGAGTTTCTGCACACAATGCCATTATTAGGCTACAAGCAACCCGGCAACAAAGCAGGGTCGGGTCACCAATTCTTTATTGGTCCCGATTGACGCAACCACCCAACAAAAGAACACGGTCAATATTAGATACGTCAAATCCCGTCCCTCGTGTAGATTTTCGATTGTGAGATGCACACACGGGCGATTAAAGTAGAGCAACAACATGCGATTAGTCGAGATGCTGTCGACAGCATCTCGACTATTGTGCCTAATGGGCACAAAATGGCAAATGCCAATCCCTGAAAATGAGAAAAATAAAAGTGTATTTTTAGTCCAGTCATGCACAGTGGCGTAGCTAGGTTGCCAAGGGTCCCGGTACATACAGAAATAATTTTGTGCGCAGGCTCAAGGTTTTCCGCTCAATCCGGGAAAGGATCTCCAAGGCATCCTCATCCTTAGAACTGGGAGGTTCTTGCTGAAGCGGCTATACGTCGTCTTCATAGTCGGCCATAATATTCGTGATGCACTTATGACTGGACTTCTGCTTTATTGACTGGACTATTTGGAGCCTCTATGGTAAAGGTACCTACCAGCAAAACCAATTTATGAGCATAATTCATGCAAATCCGGAGTGTTGCTCGTATATATTTTTCATTTTAAGCGGATACGGGACGGCCAATATTGACAATGGGCCAATTGCCGCCCGCCACATTTGCGTATTATTGCGCAGGCCACCAGTTGGAGCAACGTTGATTAACAATTCCGTTTCCAATGTTAATTTTGAGATGTTTGAAGATGTATACAATAGGATAAATCAACCCAATAATTTGAAAACATAACTATACCCAGGCGAATACTAGTAGGTACCTATACCAAAGGCATCGTACACACAAAGACAAGTTTTAAACACTTGTTATGGCGATTGAAATATTAATGCCAGTCTGATTTCACTCTGACATCTCCTTATTTATTTATTTATTCAGGGCTTCCAGTGAGTAGGTACCTAATACACATTTCACTTTTATATCATAACATTATTAACATAATTCTAAAGAAGAATTATTATACTTTATCCCATAAGGTGGTCAGTGGAAGTGGCGGAGGCCATTGATAATCTTGAGTTCTGGAATTTTTATTGATAGGTACTTGCTTTACTTGATGCTCGGGGTTACTACGTGCCTGCGAACAACGCTAGTGAGTAGGTGATGTTCTAGTTGCATAAGAAATAAAGTTTAGTTTATGTACCTACCAATATATTGTTTAACTACCTACTAGTATGTATGTACTTAGATTTCAGTATTTATGATAGTAAAAAAGGCCTTTAATCACTGACAATATTTTTATTTTTTAATGTAGACTTGTGAGGTACAAGAACAAGATACAATATATTTATTCGCAGAAAAAGTGTTGCCTACTAAGTTCATATTATAGGCACTGAACTTTAGACCAACTCACCCTTTTCGGGTATCGCAATATATATTTATATTACACCGGAAAGTACACAGGAAAGTCGCTCCACCAAACAATTAGGCTAATTATTGTGAATTTTACGATAAATAAACATGCGCCCGTCGACACCGATACTGAACCAATAGCTCTCAATTACGCCCACAAGCCAAATACTGATGTTTTTTAAAGATAATTGCGTTCGATGAGTGGGTACCTACTTATGTGACTATTTTTAATATAGCTCTTGTGAAGGGCTCATCCGGGGAAGAAACTACCAATACTTTTTCTGCCGCCAAGCAGCGCACAATGCACATGAGGAAATAACAGGCGCATGAGGCTTAATAACTATATGCCTCAAGTTGATGGACGTAGGGCAGTGAATCGTAGGGCACGTTCCTATCGTGCGTGACTTGAAATGATAATGAATAATGTTTATTGGTATTATTAAAATCAACAGTGAAGTGTGAGATTCTGTCTCCTGGAAAAGCGTTAGCTGTGACCCAAGAAACAGTAGGTGCTCTCTCGAATGAGAGTAGGTATACCTAGATAATATAGTTTTAAATTAATCTTATTTTAACATCCTACTAATATTATAAACGCGAATGTTTGTAAGTATGGACGTTTGTTACTCTTTCACGTAAAAACTACTGAATGGATTTTAATGAAACTTTACGAGTATAGCTAATACATCAGAATAACACATAGGCTACAATTTATAAAGATATATTGTGTGACTAATCGTGCGCAGACGAAGTCGCGGGCACCAGCTTTTTAATATAAATAATTTTCAAAATTTCTAACATAAGAGGCAATGCTTTGTTATAGGTGATGGTTATACCTACCACTTAGTGCTTGTACCAACAGCAATTAGTATAAAAAAAACAATCCATGATAGCCACTCCACACATCCATCTCAACATTCGCATTATCTATAGGTACCAGACGTTAACACAATATAATTTTGTATAAACTAAATGTGTAGATGTGTAGAGCTGACCATGACATTTAGAATCATAACCAAAATGCATTTAATTCCGGTAGCAACCTGCTCATGTTTATCAGCTCCAAAGTAAAAATTGATCCAGGCACTACTTTCTTGACGAGCCCTCAATTTTGTTACAGGTAAGGGACATTTTGCTTCCGAACAAAAACAGAAATGTTTTTGCTATTTTGGTCGAAATAAATGAATTTGCTACGTTATTTCTTATTTGTACAGTGTTATTTCGTGACTGAAATAAACACAGATCTTTGGCTGAAACAAGTTTCAGCGTAAAGTTTTCACTTATCATTTCAGAAGTTTTGCTTCAAACTTTGAAATAGTTTTTGAAATGATTTTCTGCGAGCGAACTACAGAGTTGTAAATAACTTTTCTCATTTATATAGTTTTGCGATATATAAACCTACTGAGTATATAATAGTTACCACCTGTCTAAGCTTCAATTTAATGAAATAGAGTTACGGCTGGTTTCTGAAAGCTCGATCAAACCTAATCGGATGTCAAGTCACTTGCTATATCTATCTAATTCGATGTAATAGCTGAAATGAAACCCGATTAGTTTTGATTGAGTTTTCAGAAACCGGCCGTTAGGAATTCAATTTGTTGTCGTTGTACGTGGAGGCAAACTGTTTTGACATGCCCTTTTGTTGTACACACGGATACAGATTTAGCTACACAAGGCCAAACAAAAATGACACTTATAGCAAGGACATAAAAGCGTGCAGTGCGTAGCCTGATTCATATCCGTGTATACATCCTGAACGGATAAACTGTTAAAACTGTACCTGACGGTAGTTATAAGATCTTTTCTGTAAATACATCAGTTGTGAAAACTATCAGATAATCCGAATATTTCTGATTTTTTAAATACTTACCTACTAGGTACATACCTACCGATATGCGTCCCTTAAATAGGGGCAAGAATAAAAGTTGTCCCTAATCCTATATTAAATCATCTATAATAATTATATAAGCCCTGTTTATATAAAATTAGATAGTAATAGAGCTTTTTTCCGCCGCCAAGCAGCAACGCTGTGTTTCGGTTTGAAGAGTGTGGTTGCCGGTGTAATTACAGGCACATGAGGCTTAACATCTGTATGCCTCAAGTTGATGGACGCAGAGCAGTGCATCATAGGGCACGTTCCTATCGTGCATGACTTACGAGGCAATGCTTGTTATAGGTGATGGTTACCACTTAACATCAGGTGGGCCATCTGCTTGTTCCATTAGCTACCTAATAATAAATAAAAAAAAAAAAAGCTTTTCGTGACGTGTGGAGAAGTACAACCAACATGCCTATTTTGCCACCAAGCAGCGGTGCTGTGTTTTTACAGGCACATAAGGATGAGGCCTTATGTGTATCTGTGTTTTTATGCTTCAAGTTGATGGATATAGGGTTGTGCACCGCAAGGCACGTTCTTATCGTACGTGACTTGCGAGGCATAGCTTTGATATAGGTGATGGTTACCACTTAACATCAGGTGGAAAATTTACTGCTTCAGCAAGTATTATAAAAAAAGCTTGCTGTTGTGGTTGGTCAGTGCCAATTATGACTTCTGCCTTTAATTTAAGTAGTAGGTAGGTAGAATTTTAAAAATATTAGGATTATAATATAAAGCATGTTTTTTCAACATAATATTTTTATTTAAAGTTGCTTATATATTATTTACATCTGATTGTAATTTACATATAAACGTCACTTATTATTTACACAATAATTTTATTTTTAAATACTAGAAATTAGGCAATTATATTGTGATCATTTTAGCGTACATATTCTTATTTACACAGCATATTAACAGAAAACAACAGTTTCCCGACTTTGATCTCCCGGCACGGTAGATATCCCCTTAGATCTCTTAGTACCAAGTACGAATTCAAGATTCTTAGAGTGTATCTAATGGGGGTAGTCAGAGGTACGTCCGAACATTACATTTGGCACATACCCATATTTTACAGTGATATTTCATATTTAATGCTTGGTGATATGCTTGATGGTTACCACTTAACATCAGGTAAACCATCTGCTAGTTCCACCAGCAAGTATTAACAAAAGTTTAATTTACTCACAGAAATAGTACTATCTTGTGAACACAAGATGTTTTAATTCAAGGTGAAATTCTTTGAGCTTGCGTATGTAAAACATTACAGGAATGAATAAATTCGACGGTGTTGATCAACGCGAGTGATTTATCATTATTTACATTACTTTTATAAATATATCTTTAATTTTGAGTAGATAGATAGTTAGTCAAGCGTTCCTTGTACAGCAGCGAAGTTTTACAATAAATTCCTACAATTTAGATAGATCGTGACTTTTTATTGAACTAGTTTTTAGTTTTTTTACTAAAAAAATGTACACAACGTGTAACATAATACCCCTGTAACCCCGGAAGCAGGGTATTCTACAGGTCATGGCGAAAAACTTTTGTTCTAAAACTTTGAACTTTCGAAGGTTTTCATTCATGGAATGCCTCTTAAAATTTCCTCCAAAATGAAACTAACACAACATGACGTAGTCCTATTTACAGCTGTATTTGACCTTTAATTGTGAACTGTAGATAGCGTATGTACCAAAGTCAAGTACACATTATCAGGGTTGTAAAAAAATTCAGAGACAATATTAATTTTACTTTTGTATGGTAATTTCGAAAACGAAGTATTCAAACTTTGCACACGTCAGAGTATTCCAGTGCTTGGTCTGATCACTTGGCCTTTGGCCTTATAGGGGTATTATGTTACACGTTGTATAAATGGGTTCGATCCCCACTGAGAACAAAAAATTGTGTGATGAACATGGATGTTTGTTCTCTGTCTGGGTGTTATTATATTTTATAAGAATGTATTTACAAAAATTAATAACTATAATATTTATACTTTTCAGCTATTTGGTGCCCATATTACAAGCTTTGCTTAGTTTTGGGCTAGATAGTGTGGAAAGTCCACCAATATTTATTATTTCATTATATCTCCTTATCTCTCTTTATACCAGCGTTGCTGTGTTTCGGTTTGAAGAGTGTGGTTGCCGGTGTAATTACAGGCACATGAGGCTTAACATCTGTATGCCTCAAGTTGATGGACGCAGGGCAGTGCATCGTAGGGCACGTTCCTATCGTGTGTGACTTACGAGGCAATGCTTTGTGATGGTTACCACTTAACATCAGGTGGGCCATCTGCTTGTTCCATTAGCTAGTTGTATAAAAAAAACTTGATTACCACAAGGTAATTAATAAGGAGTTATAATGATCACGAGAAATAAAACACCTACACGAGAATTATAAAACAATTCAGTGAACGGGCGGCCTTATCGCTAATAGCGCACTCGAGTAAAAGCATTACGAGTCAACGTCAATGTTTACTCGCTTTTATTCAACATCGTTTGAGTAAAGTGAATTGAACACGTCCTACGGCTTAGCAAGCCGAAGGTTGTATAATAAACAAGTAAAGGAAAGTATATTATATCACCTACCTAATAGTAGTACCTATACCCAACTAGCTGTAAGTTTACCAAAATGTGTAAAAATCTAAATAAAATAAATACACTTATGATCTTGCTGCTTGAAAATTTTTACATTATTTCACAATTAACAAATCTCAGGTTTGATGGATTTTAAAATGCGTACTATATAAGTACTATACCCTACTGTACTTTTACTTAATGATGACACGGTAGTGTGACCGTATGTAAATTTATATTGCTATTTGTACCTATTTGCTGTGTTTTTTCTATGGACCAATGTCTGAAATAAATAACTTTTGTTATTGTTAAATAACAAAATCGAAAAAAAAAATCGATAGTGTACATTTTGTTATAATTTTATACATTATTCCGATATTGATTTACCTATACTCTTTACAGTATCTTTAAAGCTAATTACATTAATTAACTATTAACATTTTCAAGCGTTACTATTTTATTAATGGTTGTAAAATTATAAGCATGCAATGAGCGACTTATATTGAAATATTGAGTAAATATAAGAAAAGATTATAACAAATTTCACTTATATTAATTTACACTTAACTCTGACGTAGGTGACAAATGCGTAATGTGTCCCTGTATACTTCTTTATACCTTTTTTATTACTTTTTATAAGTCCATACAAAACTTGGTTTCAAAGTTCCTTACTAACATTTCACCTTTCATAAATTCACTATACGGGCTCACTTCACAATGTCTTGTTTTTTAATATCTCAAAGCACTTGTAGTGTTTACATTTAAGCGTAGATTTTCACGGACTTCTTAAAGGTCTCACAAATTGGGGTATTGGGACTTCGTTTCGATCTCACAGACTTTATAGAAGTCACACAGTACAACTGCAAGCTTCGTAGAGGTTCTACAGACTTCGTAGAGGCTCTACAGATTTCGTAGAGGCCGTATATTGGCTCAAGCGTAGAGGTCGTGAGGGGTGCGCTGGATGCGCGGGGGGCGGGTCCCGCGTCATATCCACGTGCGTTCCACATTAGGCGCTTCATTCGGGCCGCTGTCTCCGTGCGGACCGGACGCGCCGCGCCTATGTCAGGCGGCGGTAACCATAGTGTTGTTGTAAGTGCTATTCATCGATATTCGCATCGTGCCTGGAAATTTCACCAAATTTTATAAAAGCTCAATCAACCGGTCTTTTACGGTGATAGAAAGTCGTTTAAAGAACTAAAAGCACGCAATAAGCAGTGGATGTCGAGCCTAACTACATTTGACAAAAGCCGTATGGACGTCCTTGGCCATTTCCGAGCGGTCATAAACTGAAAATGACCATTTGTCCACAACATACAAAAACTGGCTTCAATCTCTTACTTGTTTATTTTATTTGCATGAAGCAAGATGGGGGAGCCATGTGGGTTTTTGATGAATTTTGTCGTCTTGAACAAACCTATGAACAAGAATACTAATAACAGTATATAGAATCAACAGTAACAACCACAACACGGCCAATTTTGGGAATCTGAGGAGACAAATCTTCCTTTCTCCATTCTTGCATCCATTTTGGACCTTCGTACCACAAGACATATCTAGTAGCATCAGCCATCATCTATCTACGGAACCACACTTTAAAAAGATGCAAACCAACTGCAAAGACTATACAAAAGTAATCAATCTAACTAAAGGCAGAAATACAAAGCAATAGCTTACTTGTACCGTTCTTTCTGCTCGGCGAAATGGAACGAACAGATCTGTCAATCCGTTCAGTGCCGAATGGTCGGTGCCTCGCCAGGCCGCCTCCTCCAAACGCTCCACAGCACCAGAAGAACTGCTTGAAGCCTCGTCTGAATCTGGAGTATTAAAAAATATATTTTTTGTGAAACTTCACTGGTTTTTGGCTGTAAAATTATACAGTAAACGGCAATTTCATACTTTAAGCTCGATTTCAATATTTTTATCTATTGTGTGAAGTGATTCGAGAGTATCACTACTCTCGAATCACTTCACACAATAATTTGATAAAATAATCTCATTATTTTAAAACTAAATTTATATCAACTCAAATCATATTTTAATCTAATTTTTTTTATGTTTCAGTCAACTTTCTTTCTTTTTGAACAAACTATTTGAATAATTTCCAGTCGTAATTATGGGAGTATGCTGTGGATGTTCGATAAAAATAAAAAAGATCCTTATTAAATAATACTAATAGTATATTTTGATATTTTTAAACAATACTAATAATAATAGCAATACTATAATAATACTAGTAAATATTAAACAATACTAATAGTATTGTTTAAAAAGAAAACCACGGACCAGTTTTCACCAACATACTTAGAGTTCATCCAGCAGTAGATGATAGGGTTGTACATAGAGTTGCTCATAGCCAGCCAGTAGATACCCAGGTATATCTCCTGGATGTAGGCGTAGTTCACCACGTCGGGGTAATACGACGTGACCACGAAGTACACGTGGAAGGGAAGCCAGCAGACTGCGAATATGACCACCACCACTATCATCATTTTCACCACCTGTGGGAAACGATAAGATAGAAAATTAAATTAAATAAAAATAAAAAAAACTCTTCTTCTTTAAGAGTAGTAGAGCTCTTTGTGAAGGGCTCGTCCGGGGAAGTACTACCACCACGCCTTTATCTGCCGCCAAGTAGCGTTGCTGTGTTTTGGATTGAAGAGTGTGGTTGCCGGTGTAATTACAGGCACATGAGGCTTGCAGCCAAATTTATAAAGATATTGTGTGACTAATCCTGCGCAAACGAAGTCGCGGGCACCAGCTTGTGCACAATAACACATGAAACTGTTGGGTTATCTGCAGACCGTTGGTTACAAACGACCCTATAACGGTGCTACTTTCAAAAACTTATGTTTGAAAACATTTATAAATTATCAAATAGACCTGAATTCATGTGTCGCAGGTTTCAGAACAAGTACCCACTATGAAGGCAACAGTCAGACTAGACGTGTTATTTGCAAACATTAGTCCCGTAGGATGTCCCAGGCAAAGTCGCGTACCTTACCTTTCGCGTCATCTAAGCAAATGTGAATTTATATGTTGTCAAATGAAATAAGCCAAGCACTATAGTGCGTCCCAAAGGTAACGGAAGGTGTTAAGGCGAATGGATACCCCGATACTAGCGCCACTACATATTTTATTTATTCATTACGTTATACAAAGGAATTATCAAAAATTCGGACCGCGCGTAGACGATACCTATGACAAGCTTTTTTTTAATGTATAACGGTATGATAAAATAAAATATGTAGTGGCGTTAGTATCGGGGTATCCATTCGCCTTAAAAGTTTCCACTGTAGCATAAATACATTTAAAAAAATGGTGATATATTCATCTAGTACATATTATATTCATCTAGACGTTTCAAAGTTATCCTTGCGAATGTACTGAATAAAGACCGTTTTGATTGTGATTTTGTACTTTTCACACAAGGCCATTAAGTCCCAGACTAAGCAAAACTTGTACTATGGGAACTAAATAGCCGATACAATACTTATACATGTAGTATTTTTTTGGTTCCGTACCTAAAGGGTAAAACGGGACGACGGACAGCGGAGTCTTAGTAATGACTCCGCTGTCCGTCGGTCTGTCTGTCTGTCTGTCTGTGAATTGAATTGTGATAGTTAGACAGTTGACATTTTCACAGATAATGATTGTATTCCTGTTGCCGCTATAACAACAAACAATAAAAAACAGAATCAAATTAAGAGGGCTCCCATACAACAAACGTGATTTTATTGCCGTTTTTATAGATAATGGTACGGAACCCTTCGTGCGCGAGTCCGACTCACGCTTGGCCGATTTTATTTAAACTTTCACGATCATGACACTTATTGAATATGAATGACTTAAGAGGCAATGCTTCGTTATAAGTGATGGTTCCATCATCAAATTGTAAAAAAAAATTGGCAACAATAATCGTCACCCACCGCGATAATTGAAGTAGAGTCATCATGTCGTCATGGAAGTAGATCGGTACCAGGGCCGCAACTAATTGTAATAAAAGGTTATAACAATTAGTTGCGGCCCTGGTACCGATCTAAATCCACAAAGGCGAATGGTGCGGAGTTGGTTTTGAGTGTATGCAAACTGCACTGGACTAAAAAGCACTAGACTGGAATAGAGAGTCTCTAGCAACGAAACTCAACGAAACTATGCAATATTGGATTCCCGCCGATATTGATATTCAATTGGTTTGCAGCTGTTACCACTTCGCTAGAGGGTATAATTAAAACAGAGTATTATAGGTATACCCTGTTTTGATTATTCCCGGATTTTGGGAACAAATTAATATATAACTATCAATGGACATTTCACAAAACGTTGTTTTGCTAAGCTTCTACCATGAACATGATGATCGGTAAATGCTTGTGTACATTTAATAACTCGAAACTCTACAATATGAAATGACAATTTCATGTAATGACATGAAATATTGGATAGTTTCGACTTTTGGTTTAGAATTTTTATTGAATATCATCGAGAAGTAAATGATTTACTTATGAAAAATTGCACGGAACTTTGTATAATCATTACACATTTTAAAATTGTTACTTTTTTCTTATTTAATTTTGTTGATTCCATTTATAATCACTCACTCAAAAAATAATTTTGTACATAGTGCTGTACCTGTAAAATCATAAATCATTTATTGTTTGTGGATCCAGGTTACAATAAAATATTAAGATGGTAGATGGGTGTGGTTTGGAATCTCCAGGGGCATTATTCTCTATGACGGAGATTCCGTGCCATAACCGTGTGACGTCACAGCGTGGTCTAAACGCAAATGCGATTCTTAGACCAAAAAATGAACTAAGAATGACAACTAAGTCATAGGGAATACGGTTTTGTCCGATTTCCTGCCGCTGTCTAGTCGTATCTGCGTAACGCGATTGCATTGGCAATAGAGAATAATGCCCCTGATCCTGCTTCTTAGCATTAAAAACATTAATTTATAAAATAATTTAAATCATGTCAATCACAATAATAATTAAAATAAAAAACAATACAAATAAAATTATATCCAAATAAAAAATCAATTTACTACAATGTCATGTGGGTAGGACAACATGAACGTCACTGTCACCTAAAAAGTAGTAGTTTTTAAACGCGAGAGTTCATAACACATATTTAAAAATATTACACGGGTATTTATCGCGGCTACCTTTATTATTTTCCCGAAGTTCGAGTCTGCCCGCGACCACGGCTATTGCAACATAGCCGAAACGTCGGGAAAATAATAAAGGTAAACGCGATAAATACCCGTGTAATACTTTTAAATACCTAAAAAGTACTTTGTAATATGCTTTTCTAACCAAAATATCGTTCAACTCTCTTTTAAAAGCATGATGTTTTAATGATTTAAAAAAAAAAAAAAAAATATTCAGTACCTCAAGTCGTTTGTCGTTCGTATTTAGTTTTTCGTAACTTCAGGTCTTTTTGTATGGAGATTCTATCAGCGGTTTGGTCGATTTCGTACGGATACTCACAAGGCCTGGCGTTACGAAAAACAAAAATAAAACTCAGACTTGGGGGTACTGTGGTGTGGACGTGGGATTATTATTGTACCAACCTATTGGGTCTGTTTTTATATCAGAAACTTCCCAAAACTTTTTATGGATATTATGTAAAATAAGGTTTGGTATTCTCATGCAAACCCAAGCAAAATGTTCTTAATAAATTTACATAATATATCAATTTTCAATGCACAATGGCTGGGACAAAGAATAGAAACACGATTTTCCACTACAAGTACGCACTCAATATAATATATTCAGAGATTCCTACACAGATTTCTACATTTTATACTTTTATATGAGTAATTGAGAAACACTGTTATAATTATATTTTTCACAAAGATTTTATATAGTCCCAAAATTTATTATCCGAGTGGGGTTCAAATCCCACTCGGATAATAACTGTTGGGACTATATTAAATCTTTGTGATTTTCTTTAAGTGTAGGTAAACACTATAAAACAAACAAAAATTAATATATTTTTCACCAATACAAAACCACAATAATATTAAAAAAGAGCGATCTTAGTCTCAGTTGAGATTAGGGTTGCCAGATTGCCGGGATTTCCGGGAAAGCCCCGGAATTTCACGTCTGGTCCCGTGTCCAGTAATTACACTTTACTGTCCCGGAATTCATGATCACTAGTTTTTTTCCACAAAGTAACGACACCAAGGGGCGGCACGCATACTCGTACCTCGGACGAGCCGAGACGATTTTTATTTAAAGAGTAGCTTAATTTTTATTTGGAACTAAAAATTCTAATATGTGATTTTGTATGGTATGAATAAAAATTACCTATAGATTTTATAAAAAACTAGCGGCCTGTCCCAGCTTCGCATGGGTGGTCATAAATTTTTTGAACATTTTAGGATAAACTTAGACCGTAGGTTCGAGCCTCGCGTCTATTTATTTCATACATTTGCACGGCCTTCTCCTTGAGTGAGTGAAATCGCACCCCATGCGTGACCCGTGGACCGTTAACATTTTTAATTTCGTCATATCTTTTGAATGGAATGTCCGATTTGAAAAATTTAAGAAGTTATCTATAGGTATTGAAACCGTCTTAAATATGAAATGATTTATGGTTAGACATATGCTGTCGCGACATTTTTTGTAGATGATGACGTGTTCTACAAAATCGTAGTACATTATTTTGTTCTATCATCAATAGTTTTCGCAGCGCACGCGATGTAAGGTTTTTGTTTTCCACCTTGGGTTACATTATTGGAGTTTTAGTAAGGATCCCTGATTTTTTTGAAAATATAATATAGCCTATGTTACTCAGGGATAATGTAGCATTCTAATGGTGAAAGAATTTTTGAAATCGGACCAGTAGTTTTTGAGCCTATTTGTTACATACAAAAATACAAATGTTTCCTCTTTATAATATTAGTGTAGATGTAGATAAATATGTTTTTAAAGTCATTTTTTTTTTCTTTTAAAATAAGTACCTAACTAGCATTTTTGTAATATTTTTTGTATTGCCGGTCCAACAGCAAACATTTGTAGTTGGATTTGGACTCTAAATACTCCAACTCCGTTTGTAACCCCAGAAATGTCCAGGAAATAATAAGCCAGTATCTGGCAACCCTAGTTGAGATCCATACCACTCGAAAAGACTTTGCTTTTTACTGGACAACAAATAAATGAACAATTCGATCTCTCCAATTTTATTTGATCATCGTTGACCCAGAAGTAATAAAATACACATTGACCTCGTCACACCCCATAATAATATTATCAACGTGAGTATGTACATGGGATCGGATCACACAAACAGCAATAAGTCCGTCCCGATACCCAAGGGAAATCAGCTTCAGAAGAAAACCCTGAACAGGATATTCCAATTTACCATATTTATAATTTACTTATCAGCATATTTGATTCGAACTTTGAATATCAATGTAATCAAGCGAGCTAGAACTTTTACAGGCGTGAAATGCTAGTTAATTTGATTTTTTATAACGAATTTATTGAAGTAAAGTGTAAATAATGAATAGAACTTCAATTTTCTTTTTAGAGAAAGTTTCAAAAGATTACGATTTTATCTTCTACCTACATAAAAAGTCTGTCTGTGACAGATTGTCAAGCGTATATTAGACTATAATACGATTAATTTGATGAAAATTGATTCATCCTAGATTATTAAGAGGATGACCACCATCAGGCAATTTGACGCACGCACATTTAAATTTTTTTGAAGATATTAAATCATTAAGATTTTTTATAATATCCCAAAAGTTATTATCCGAGTGGGATTTGAACCCACGACCTTCTCCTTGATACGGGGCTGCGCTAGCCAACTCGTCATCGGACTCTAATCACACCCGGTCAATAACTTATAGGGATACGTTAGAACGTACTTTTAAATCTCTGAGATTTCGTTAATACAATTAAACACAATCAAACTAATAAAATATGATATAAAATTACTCAATTGAAATATGCGAGTGAGTAGTGGTCTGCGTCTTAACGACCACAATGAATTTAATTAATTCATTCAAAGTGATCAGCGACCAAGATAAGTAAGTGACTTTACAAGATAATTGCTTCGATAAGGCATCTTTCAATTAAACTATAAAACTAAAGCGATTAAAAAAGGCCAAGATTTTTTCCTAGAACTTTTTAATGAGGGTAGAATTTCATCTTTCATTGTGCACCGCTTGCGTTCGTTCGCTGTTTGAAAGACTTTTGTAGGGATTTGCAAATAAAGCCGCCTTTCTTTTAAAATCATCCTTTATTATGAAGTGCAGCGAGTCTAGACAAGATAAACTGTCTGTTTGTATTCACAACTGTCTCTTTCATAAAATATAGAATTGTCTAATTATGACGAGTAGGTTGGCGTGAGCATCTTTTTTTTTTAATATTAGAAAGGTATTTATTTTCAGAAAAAAATACAGAAAATTTTACATTATGTAATAGGTGCAATATAGGTGCGGTGTGTTGACGAATACAATTTTGGTTGAATATACAATGTAACAATTTGGTCTCTATCTGTACTTTACAGTGAAAAACGTTGAACCTTGCTCTAACTAAGTTAAAAAACTTGTGTTTAGACACATCTGTCAAACTAATGTCATTTTTATAAAATTTATCCTTCCGCAGTGTTCCACAAACAGAAAGTATATCTTGTCTCGACCCCTGGTACTTTTTGAATATGTAGATTCAGGATTGAACTTTCCACGCATTCTGTGTAACAAATTCACAAAATGTACAAATGCGCGCTGAAAATGTTTCAAACAGCGGTTTCAGCGAAGTTCAAATAAACCGCAACTTTCAATTAGTTGACGCTTAGTGGGTACTTGATTGGTATAAATAGGCGTTGCTAACTACCAGCCAACAGCAGAAAGAATGATACCTACCTACCGCTACAGTACAGTCTGTTTTATTTTTCGTTTTATCTGTGAGTTTTATTTTTCGTTTTATGTATCGTCAGGTGGTTTTTGAATGGAGCTACGATAAGCACCTCTATCTGATGCTGAGAAGCAGATGGCCCAGATGATAAGAAGTAACCATCAGGTATAACAAAACATTGCCTCGTAAGTCACGCGCGATAGGAACGTGCCCTACGATGCACTGCCCTGCGTCCATCAACTTGAAGCATACAGATGTTAAGCCTCATGTGACGGTAATTACATCGGCAACCACACTCTTCAAACTGAAACACAGCAACGCTGCTTGGCGGCAGAAAAGGGCTTGGTGGTAGTACTTCCCCGAACTGGTCCTTTACAAAGAGCTCTACTACTCTTAAACTACTACTACGCTTATCTTCATTTTCCATCAAGAAGTTATGTAAAAAAATAATAAAAAAAACCTTTCGCATGGTGAATAAAAACCTATCAAAATGATCCTTGTCATTTTATTAAATGAATACAGCATTATTAACCTTCATAAATTATTTATTTGCGTCAATGGTGCAGGTAGGTACAAATTAACTTTTGTACTTAATTATCAATGGTGCAGGTAGGTACAAATTGTCTTTTGTACTTGCTTGTCAATTGTCTTTATGTACCTACCTACATCATTGACGCATTAAATGATTTATGAATGTTAATTATATTGTATTCATTTAATAAAATGACAAGGATCATTTTGAAAGATTTTTTTAAGAATAAAAATAAGAATATTTTATTGTATAACTGTGTACATAAAGGTGTTACAAAAATAATACAAGAATCAACAGTTTATCCTTTCGGACGTACAATTTTCACAATGCGAAAGGTTTCTTTAAATTGTTTTTGTATAAAATGTATGTATCTTAAGCTATTTTTAAGGGAAAATAGTCTTGCAAAATAATTACTCCACGCAAACCAAGTCAGGTGCTGTTACAAGTTGTCAATAAATGCGAAATATTGTTGAAAACGAGAGGCCTATTAATAAAATGTTCTGGGTAAAACCCACTGGGTCCTTGTAGTTTGATTTGATTTGAAGTAAATTGGCTTTTAGATACTTATTCGTTGCCGATCCAGAAATAAACATAGCTTGGGTGGGGAATTTCGTTACATCATCATTTTCCTGCTCTTATCCCACTTCATGTGGGGTCGGCACAACAGGTTTTTTACCCTCCACTCTCCTCTATCAGCCGTCATCTCAGCAGTCACTCCTCTCTTACTCATGTCATCTTTCACACAGTCCATCCATCTTTTCTTTGGCCTACCTCTACTCCTATATCCAACCACATTCATCCCTAGCATTCTTCTCGTTACATGACATTCTTCCCTTCGCATAACATGCCCATACCACGCTAACCTATTACTCCTCATCTTTTCAGTCACTGGCGCCACTAATTTCGTCACGGTGTATATTTTTTAACTGTGATTGTATGAGGAATTCTGAAATCATAGAAGATACAAAGAAACTGTCACAGGAATCTTACCATTTTCTTTTGTGAAATTAGTTTGGACAATTATGATCAATCTTAAATTCTGAATAAGGTTTTAAATGAAAGAAAAATTTTACGAACTTGATAGGCTTAGGTAATGTGTGATACCTGAAACGGCAACTATTATCATCATCAGCATGAAGAATTCCGCTGCTGGCCTCCCCTTTACATTTCTAGGATAAACGATTCTAAGCACTCTCCATCCACCGACTTCCCGCGACCGAAGGATCAAACGACGACATTGTTCTTTTTAAATAATGAAAATACAGTAATTCGAGTATCCCTAATTGGCGGCAGATATACGTATGGTAGTACTTGCGCTCTATTCCTACCCTCTTATTCATATTGGCCGCTAAGTGCCCCTTTAGCTTATCAGACCGATAAGTCTGTTGCTGTCATAGGTTGTAAGGATCATACAAAAAAACGGTAAGAACCATGCCGTAAGTTTGTTGCCTGTTCTTCTAGGCTTTGGTCGCGTGGAACTGGCACCTAGAGTCACCTAGCTTTAAGAAGTTTCAAAGTGAGCCTTGTGATTTTATTGAATGAATACCTTTTTTACTTTGAATTTGACTTTTGTCTCTTTTCGTTGGCATGAAAGTGACAGTGAAAAGTTTACTCTATAGAGCCGCTATAACTTGTCAGGAATATGAATAATGGCTATATCTCACCCTTCGTTTGCTTTTGACATTGTCAAGCTGCCGCTGCGTGCACTCTCCTATGGACTGCGACCCCCAGAGCTCCACGCCGACGCGAGTGTACGCGTACGTCATCGCAATGATCGGCAGGAAGTACGTCAGCACCATGAATAAGACATTGTACCTGTTGAAAACATTTAACAATTAACAACTGTCTGTACACACTACACCGAGGGGACTAATTTGCTGAAAACTTTACTAATTGATTATACAGTCCTGATGTTAAGTGATAACCATCACCTATAACAAAGCATTGCCTCGTTAGTCACGCACGATAGGAACGTGCTCTACGATGCACTGCCCTGCGTCCATCAACTTGAGGCATACAGATGTTAAGCCTCATGTGCCTGTAATTACACCGGCAAC
Organism: Chloroclysta siterata; assembly: GCA_932294275.1. Lineage (NCBI taxonomy): Eukaryota > Metazoa > Arthropoda > Insecta > Lepidoptera > Geometridae > Chloroclysta > Chloroclysta siterata. The sequence goes on from OW028595.1 coordinate 11,696,646, forward strand.
CATTATTCAAACCGAAAAACAGCAACGCTGCTTGGCGGCAGAAAAAGGCGTGGTGGTAGTACTTCCCCGGACGAGCCCTTCACAAAGAGCTTTACTACTTTTGTTTTGCTGTTTCTGATTCTTCTGTTTATCTGTCTTTATATTGTTATATCTGTGTTCTCTGTGTATTGTGTGTCTAATGAACTATTCTATTCTTACACATCAGTCAACCTTCATTTTACTAGGCTTCCATCCAAAGTTTGTCTGGCTCTAAGTTTCACCTCAATCTGTCCAGCAATTAAGGTGTAATTGAACCACAAACATACAATTTTTTTTCTTAAAATTAAGGATTCGCAGATAAAAAGTAATACTGAATTGAATGAAGTTTTTATTGTCAATCAGGTATTATCACTTTGTTTTCAAAAACAAAATGTAAAAAACACTTTATTGGTCCATTATCATTCCCCTTCCGAGACAAAATATTTAATAATTATTGATAACTTAAAAGGCGCGCAATTTCGTTAATGGTCGATGAAAACAACCCAACAATGCTATTATACTCAAGAGCAACGAGTTTGGATCCAATCAACACAACAATAAATGAAAATAATTTCTTTTAGTAGGTACACACAAAACAACAGATACCCAGATACCTACAGTAGGTCCCCTTTAGCGGGCAAGTTATTTTTTTCTGTGATTTTCATAATTATTGTAAAAAGTTCCTTTAAATTATGTCCAAAGATGACAAGTTTGGTGATTTCTAAAGTATGTACTTTTTTGGAAATGGGATGTATATGATACATTGCGAAGCTTACAGAAAAGCAGTAGACGAAATGTGCGTATCGTGTTTGATACGCTGTCCGTAGGAAGGTGTCAAGGATTTAAATAAATAACAACATTATTTTATTAAAAAAAGGATTATAACCTTAATGATGATTTTCCCTTGCGTCTAAACACAAGTTTTCTACTTAGTTAGAGCAAGGAGTCAAACACTTGACTATGCAAGGTTTACGAGTGCATCTTACTTAAAACTTTACTAAAACTTACTTAAGCCTACCTAAATGTTATGTGTATTTTAAAATATATGTAAACTTGTCTAAAAATGTAAACCTTTTAGAAAATAAATATATATATTATTATTATAATGATGCCACAAAACGCTTTCATTATTACTTATTTTCTTCGGAAAAGTAGAGATGGCAGTTTTTTTAGAACAAAGAATGTTTTTTTCTTTAACGTTCACGCAACGGACTTTAAGTTTGGCCAGTCTTGCAGTACACCTCATAAGAGTCTTTAATGCTGGAAGATGACTCAGCTATCATATCTTAAAAGTCCTGATGAAGCCATCAGGACATTGGGTTCCAAAATTCTAATCCTTGGACTGACACCTTGTCAGAACCGTTGACCCTGGTTCTGGTATTATTTTTATAAGTAAACATTCGGCGAGTGTCTATAAGCACCCTGTGCGCACAAGTGTTCTAATTTTTTTACATTTAAAAAGTATTTATATATTGAATGGAATAGCAAAGTAATTTCATTAAAAGAGATTTTAGTTCTCGAGAAATATTTTTTTATTATGGGTGTATCACTTCGAACACGTTGCGAAAAAAGGGTTATATCTTGTAAAGACCTTGAAAGTCTTCCTGCTCTGCGAAATAATTCTATACTGGATAGACTATGATACTTAGTCTAAGGAATAGACAGAATACACCGAGTTTGTTGTCATTTCTTGTGCTTGTGATGTAAAAACAAGAAAAACCTTATTCGATAGCAAACTTCACATTTATTTAAATGTTAAACTTCAATGATTGGTATAATAAAATTGATTCTCTGGGACAAGTGAAAATCGACTCTATGGTGACGAACCTTTTCATTGCGTGACTGTACATTAAGGGGCTGACAACTATCAAACAACTTCTCGCTCGCACGTTTCGACATGTTGAAAGATATAAAATCACTAAACTCATTTTCGAAAAATCGCAATCAACCACTTCGTGTGCAATCACATTGCACACAGTTTAGTAAAAATTTCATTTTCATCGATACAAGTTTTCCCACTTAAAAGTTTGCTTATGTACGAAAACTAGTAAAGCAAACTTTAGAGTAGGAAAACATGTATCGATCAAAATGAAATTTTTACTAAACTATGTGCAATGTGATTGCACACAAGATGGTTGATTGCGATTTTTCAAAAATGAGTTTAGTGATTTTATATCTTTCAACATGTCGAAACGTGCGAGCGAGAGTCACATTAGCTCTTGTCTTCGCCTTAACAGTTGTCATCGCCTTAAGGCGAAGTCAAGAGCTAATGTACCTCTCGCTCGCACGTTTCGGCTTGTTGAAAGATATAAAATCACACACACAAAAGGAAATTTTTACTAAACTGTGTGCAATGTGATTGCACACAAAATGATTGTTTGCGATTTTTCGAAAATGAGTTTAGTGATTTTGTATCTTTCAACATGTCGAAACGTGCGAGCGAGAGGTACTTAGCTCTTGTCTTCTTGTCTTCGCCATAAAGAGACGCTGACTATAGTGAACGCAACCAGTTTATTACACTTAGTACTTACGTGCCGTACTGTAGATTTAACTGCTAATAATGCATTATGCACAAGCTACAAACGATTTGTTTGTGTTACTAAAACCCGAATACATTTGTAACTGACAGTTTTTCGGTCGACTGACTCGAATTCACTAACCACTAACAAAAGCGCAACTATTTTTGAAATAATAATAAAATGGCTTAACTTCCTATTGCGTAACGCGAACTTTCCTATTAGAATCTGAATTTTTAATCGAATTTGTGTCTTATCCATATTGGTCGTTAAGGGCTCCATTAGCTAAAATAACAGATAAGTTTGTTTTTATAAGATATGTCTCTTCTTGTTGACAGCAAAACCCGCGAGTACTGATGCGTGTGGGGCTGCATGTTCCAGACAAGTACGTGCGTGCGCGGCGACACAAGCTGGTGCTAGTCCCTAAAGGCAGGGCCATTTTTTAACAGAAAAACTCATTGGTGCACGACCGGTTTCGAACCCACAACCTAAGGATCGGAAGGCAGGGCCGCTAACACTAGACCACCAGTGCTCTCAATAATGTTAATAAATATGTATAGGTACGTGTTTATAAGTTTTACTTACATGTACTCCAACTGCGACTGTGTGGTCATACCATCAGGCCATACGGAGTAGCATATTCTCCTGAAAAAAAAAACAATTAAGCTCGCCATTCTCCAAACGATAATGAAAATGTAGGACACTTTGGAATATTTAAAAGGTCAGTTATTGTATTATTTAAGTATCTACTAAAAGCCTGCAACAATGTACTTTAATTTTATGTTAAGAGCCTAGGGTTCGAACATCATAATGAGAGTAGCGCTCCGATGTGTAAACAAAACTTAAGACGCAGATAGCCGACAATGTACTTCTTACTCGCACTTTGAAAATGCTTGAAGATATGAATCACTGAGTGCAGTTTAGTTTTTTTAAATAAGTTTCCCACCAAAAAGTACGAAAACATGTATAAAAAATATTTAAGTAGGAAATGTTGTTTGGTTTAAAATTATTCTTATGCCTTATGTTATTCTCAGAAGCTGGTTGTTTGCGATTTTAATAACGACATTCAGACATTTTATTTTAAGGGCTTTGTCACTGAGCTATAACACTGCTATAATAAAACATCAAAAATATATCAAAACTTAAACCTTTAATTAACCTTATTTCTGCCAACCTTTATAACATCTTGACTTGACAAGGGACAAGGCAATGTGCCATTAATCATACCCACATTCATACATCGTCTTCTAAAACAAACTTAGTTAAATGCATTGTTTCAGACACATTCCAGAAAAATATGTTGTACGTCTTCTATATTTTTTTTCTACAACTAGCTGATGGAACAAGCACATGGCCCACCTGATGTTAAGTGGTAACCATCACCTATAAAAAAGCATTGCCTTGCAAATCACGTACGATAGGAACGTGCCCTAAGATGCCCTGCCCTGCGTCCATCAACTTGTGGCATACAACCTCATGTGCCTCGTGTGCACCGGCAACCACACTCTCCAAACCGAAACACAGCAACGCTGCTTGGCGGCAGAAAAAGGCGTGGTGGTAGTACTTCCCCGGACAAGCCCTTCACAAAGAGCTCTACTACTCTTAAAATGAATTAAATGCATTCAGTACAATTCGGTGATGGCAATTCCGTGATTTTATATCATTAAAAATGTTAAAATGTGCGAGCAAAAAGTTATATGATGGTTATCAGCCCTTTTAAAAGAATAAAAAGACGTCGCCTGGTATTGAGTGGCTTTCTCTGCCTATAACAATTGCATTACCTTACAGAGCAAGTCATCCGAGGACGTGCCCTATGAAGCATTGATTACAGTGACCTCTTTCCATCAGGTGGGCCATATGCTGGTTTGTTAACTTAACTCTCAGTAAACTCAAAGTCAAAACGTATTTATTCAATTGAATCACTTTGAAAAGTCTTAAAGCTAGGTGAGTCTAAGTGCCAGTTCCACGCGACCAAGCCTATAGAAGAACAGGCAATAATCTTGAGTCAAAGTCAAAAGGTATTTATTCAATAAAATCACAAGGATCACTTTGAAACGTCTTAAAGCTAGATGACTCTAGGTGCCAGTTCAACGCGACAAGCCTAGAAGAACAGGCAACAAACTTACGGCTTGGTTCCTACCTTTCTTTTGTACGATCCTTGTAACAATGTAATATAATACAATATTGAAGCTCCAGTGTGGTGCCAATCGAATTTAGTGCGGCGTAGGCATTGCTTGGTTCCTACGGCTTGGCTCCTACTGTTCTTTTGTAGGACTACTCTGAGACGTAAGGGTTAGAGAGGGTCTAAGATCTTTCGTCCTTGAAGTCTGAAGGAGACGCTTAATCGAGCTCATAAGCCAATTGCTTTTAGTGCGGTAAACGTGTGTAACTTTGGCGTTTCGGTCACCGAGCCCGAAGGCTTTCTGTATTTCTACGGACCAGTGTGCTTTGTATAAGCCATTCAGCGGGATTTCAATTATTGAGCCTCAGATGTACAGTCAGCGTTAAAAGACGGGACAGCCAAGCGTTTACATTGTTTTAAAGGTCAAATACTTCGTAGAGGCAGTAAACTTTTTTTTTTCTTACATTTTGGTTTGCAGGATCGGTGGAATAACAAGCACATGAGGTTTAACATAAAAAAAAAACTGCAAGCTGAAGTTACAATTCTTTTGTAAAATCGAGCGAGAAGGAGCGTTGAGTAACTGAAATAGACAGTAGCTTTGACGCTGGCACCCAGGTAGTGCAATTCCGTTGACAAGAGTCACCCAAGTGACCGGTGAATTCACGTGAGTTTTTAATTTGGCATTTTGTAATACATTCACCCATCACTACCGTCACAAGCGGAAGTGTTTTGGTGCGAGGAAACGCTAATGTCAGTGAGGTGAAGCTCGAGATCGAAGTGAGTGCGGATCCAATAAGTGAAAATCGATTTTGTAGTTTAGAGAATCGACATCCAGCATTTGACTTCTTCAGTCTGATGATAATACAACGCTTGCTTTGTATTCCACGCTTGCGCCATTTACTGCGCGAATATTTACGGCGCCATTAAAATGAAAGCCCCATTAGTCTGTGATTACCGTTCTGGCTGGCACATTTATCCTGTTTATCTTATATTATGGTATTTGAGTAATTAAAACCATTCACAAGGAATCGTGACCTTTGAGGTAAGGAGACTGAGGTTGAGGAGGGAAGAGAAGTGCTGGTTTGGTTCCTGTAGAGGGATAAAGAGCTAATCAAGCTTTATTTTTTTTTCAGATTACACTATTGAATGACGATGGGAGATGGACGAAGGTGCACGACAAAATAGTGGTCAAGCGATGTTTGAAGTTGTTGAAGAGTTGCAAGATTCTACCCGAACAAACATATTTACGTACATACATTGCAAGTAAATTAAAAGCTTGTAAAAAGGCAATGTAAGGTTACCTCACGCCCCCATCCGGCAGTGGGTCGGAGGCCGTGGTGAAGTACACGAGGTTTGGGCTGCTGATGAAGCAGCTCCAGCCCCAGATGGCGGCCGTGATGCCTAGGGTAGCTCGCTTCCCCAGCCGGGGTCGGAGTGGGCTCATTATTGCCACATACCTGGTTTTCAAGGTTTTTATTAAAAAGTGCAACAGATTTTAATGAAGATCAGTGTATTCATACCTTCTTTCATTTATTTTACAACGACTCACGACTTTTTTTTATCAAAACCGCATTTTGTAATTTTAAAGATGAAACTAGGAGTACAGTTATAAAATAAAAAATCCTACCATCGTTTCTTAATATCATCTTTTTGCTGACCCATCTCATCATCTTTGTATCATCATCTTTAATTTTTCTATTTCTATATCTGGTACAAGATAATGGAATGGATAAGCTTCTAAGATTTGCTAAGGCCCTCTGATAATTAAATAAATCAATATTGGTGGACTTTCCACACAGCGTCATTAGTCCCAAATTAAGCAAAGCTTGTAATATGGGAACCAGATAGTTGATATAATACCTACTTATATACTACTAGCGGCCTGTCCCAGCTTCGCATGGGTGGTCATAAATTTTTTGAACATTTTAGGATAAACTTAGACCGTGGGTTCGAGCCTCGCGTCTACTTATTTCATACATTTGCACGCGCTTCTCCTTGAGTGAGCGAAATCGCACCCCGCGCGTGACCGGTGGACCCGTAAACATTTTTAATTTCGTCATATCTTTTGAATGGAATGTCCGATTTGAAAAATTTAAGAAGTAATCTATAGGTATTGAAACCGTCTTAATTATGAAATGATTTATTTGGATAAGGATTAATACCAAGGTACAAATAAAGACCCTTTTCTAGCGGAGGCATTTCAATTAATTTTTTATAATAAAAGAACACTTATTGTGACATAACTATAATAGTTAGACATATGCTGTCGCGACATTTTTTGTAGATGATAACGTGTTCTACAAAATCGTAGTACATTATTTTGTTCTATCTTCAATAGTTTTCGCAGCGCACGCGATGTAAGGTTTTTTGTTTTCCACCTTGGGTTACATTATTGAAGTTTTAGTAAGGATCCCTGATTTTTTTGAAAATATAATATAGCCTATGTTACTCAGGGATAATGTAGCATTCTAATGGTGAAAGAATTTTTGAAATCGGACCAGTAGTTTTTGAGCCTATTCGTTACATACAAAAATACAAAAATACAAAAATACAAAGTTTACCTCTTTATAATATTAGTGTAGATTTGTGTAAATACATACTTACCCTCTCATTCATATACCCTGACACGTTGATTATAATACCCATATACAATTTTTGTTAATACAAACTTACCCCATTATTCATATACCCTGACACGTTATAGCGGCTCTACAAAGTATTCGTGTCACTGCCACTTTCATCGAAATAAAAAGAGATATCAACAGACTTAGCGAATATTTAAGCTAGTGGAGCGCTCAGCGACCATTGTGAATAAGGGCCTAATATACAATAACACCCAGGCACCTATGTACAAACACCTATGCCCATTACATCACACAACTACAAACTAAAAAAAAAATGCATTTATTTACCTTTACAAAGTGAGGTGGTACTGTAGGACTTATAGTAGGGAGGTAGGCACGAGAAACCTATACAAGTATTTAAATGTTTATTCTCAGTGGAGATCGAACCCACGGCCTACAGCGCAGAAGGCAGAGCTTCTACCACCTTAGCTGTGAGGACTGTCTGGAGGTTATCTGTCATGAAAAACTCACCGATCGACGCTTATCGCAAGCAAGGTGAACACCGAAGTAGATATGCTGAGCACGGCGACGAACTGACAGAACTTGCAATAGAAATGTCCGAACGGCCAATCAGAGTTCAACATGTATGTGAAGTTGAATGTCACGTTCAATGTTGACATCATTGCGTCTGCCACTGACAGGTTAACTGTGGATTAAAAAAAGTTTTATGACACAATGCGGTTTTTTCAATAAACGGATTAGTTGTAAAAATCTGTCCAACAAAAACCAGTTAAAAGGTGACCGAATAATAATTAAGAAAAATAATTCATAAAAATATTTAATAATTGTATGGTTTGATAACTTTTTTGAGTGAAAATAATGGCCAGTTAAATGTTGGTGAACATACTCGTAGTTGTAATATTGTAATAGACGGCTCCCGTGTGGTTTAACCCGCGAAGCCTCGTACAAGGTACATAAATCTGTTCACCACTCACATTATTTCTTTGGGTCTGGGATTCGAATACAAATATAAGTATAATCTAAACATAACTTTTGAAACTATCATGATTAAGAACATATTTTTTATTATAAACTAATTCTAGTATTGCATTGTGAAAGACTGGTGCATGTAGGTATGTGATTACGATTTACAAAACTAATATAATGTAAAAACACAAACATACATACAGGTGCTACGGATTTCCACTTGATCTTTCGCTTTATTCACTCTCAAAGCATTCTTCATACATTCTCGTCAGTTAAGGGTACTCTTGACCTGGCCTTTCTCTAAAACATCTGCTATCTGAGATAAGTCGCCCCGGTCTTTCCCTTTCTACAGTCCCATTCACACTCCCTGATGCACCTGTTTCGTTAATCTCCTTTCATCCATCCTCTCTACATGTCCAAACCATCTTGCCATAATCTTATCTTTACATCTTAACATACCTTTCTCTACCCTCATCACTACGTCAAACACGAACCTAAGAAATAATTGGTGACGCTTCTCATCCTCTTGTTGGCCAGCACTATCCAAATGACGACGAGGTTGCCCACCGTGGCCACCACCACCATGCCTGCGAAGAGCAGCGTCCATAGCACCTGCCGCCACCATGGCAGGATGAAGGATTGGAGTACCTGGACATAATAAACAAAAACACTTCAAGAAGCTTATTCTTCTTGTCGTGTCACTAGTTTTTAAGGGGCTGAAAACTATCAAACAACTTCTCGCTCGCAAGTTTCGACATGTTGAAAAATATAAAATCACTAAACTACAAACACTAAACTCAAAAGTTTGCTTATGTACGAAAACTAGTAAAGCAAACTTTTGAGTAGGAAAACATGTATCGATCAAAATGATTTTTACACTAAACTGTGTGCAATGTGCACACAAGATGGTTGATTGCGATTTTTCGAAAATGAGTTTAGTAATTTTATATCTTTCAACATGTCGAAACGTGCGAGCGAGAGTCACATTAGCTCTTGTCTTCGCCTTAACAGTGTGCTCAAAGGAGGTAAGAGTAGTAGAGCTCTTTGTGAAGAGCTCGTCCGGGGAAGTACTACCACCCACAATGCCTTTTTCTGCCTGCCGCAGCGTTGCTGTGTTTCGGTTTGAAGAGTGTGGTTGCCGGTGTAATTACAGGGTCATGAGGCTTAACATCTGTATGCCTCAAGTTGAAGGACAGTGCATCGTAGGGCACGTTTCTATCGTGCGTGACTTACGAGGCAATGCTTTGTGGTGATGGTTACCACTTAACATCAAGTGGGCCACCTGCTTGTTCCATCAGCTAGTTGTATAAAAAAAAAGATTTTAGTTGCGCCTTAAAGAGGCTCCTTTCGAGCACTTCTTAAGATATTGACAGTTGGCTGACCTATCAAACAACTGCTTGCTCACACAATATTTTTAAAGATATAATCATTTATTTAATTTAAGAAAGAAATTTAATATCACAGTAGGGAGTTCCCTACTGTGATATACTAACTAGTATATCACAGTAGGGAACGTACGTATACTATGTAGTATCTACTAAAATAAAGTACAGTGTGACCATCGGTTTTATTGAAACGTACATCTGCACTACGCCCTACTTGGTATGCATTTCATCTCACGGCTATTTATTCATCCTATGGAATGCTGCTTATCACGTACTTGGGTGTAAGCGACGCGCAAATTTAATTTGATGTGGCTCGTTGGTGAGATAAATATTTTATTTATTTTAAACATTTAACGTAAATAACGCTGCTTTACGTTTTATTTCTTTCAGATTTAAAAATGCAGAACTCTTTTTTAAAGCATCTTTCGGTGACAATAGACTTTTAGAAATATAAAAAGGGTTTTACGCCTGAATAGTTAGATCTAATCGAAATAGTTTGGGACTTTGTTTGAGACCTCTGCAATGCGTTGTATTAAAACTACTAACTTTTTTCACAAGGCACTATCCGAATATTTGACATATCATTATAAACTTCTCGAATTGTAAGTAAATATTTTTTTTTGTTTATAATAACATTTTGAATATTGAAAGACATCTGATTGATAAAATGATAAATCTGAAAGTATGCCACTGAATTAAAAAGCATTTTAAATCCTTTTTAGTGAAACAAAATTATTTCACTATTCTATCCAAATTAATAAAAAAAAACAAATCAATCTCTATACCAAATTAGAAGCTATAACATAACTTATTTCGTTTTCAACACTCAATGCGAAATTATGAGTGTAATTTCGATGATTAATTTTACTGTTAGCAATTTAGGCAAAATTATATTATCTATCTTAATAAATTGGAAAATTAGTGAGCAGCTGCTCAAAGTTTTGTATCTAAAATGATTGGTTACAAGAATTATGTTAAGGACTTAAAGCTTTAACCTGGAAATATTGAAGAGACGTCTTGTCGAGCTTTAAGACTATTTCAAATAACATTATTCATACATCTACTCGATGTTATATCTAAGGTATCTAGCTATACTTGCTTTTACTTTGACGCAGGTTGTAAGCCCAAATTGTATTCTTTAAATAAATACACTGAAAGATTCATCTCACCAGAGCCACTCTTTGAGGCGTACTTAAAATCCTTTCATTACATTATGAACGAAAAAACCAGTGACACGACAATTTTTTAATCATAAGTACTGCATATGTAGATGCTTCGTTATACCTCTAATAACAACACCCTGGCAGGCGTATAGGTAGGTAGAAAGTATGAACATCTAATTATGTAGGTACAAGTGTACAAAATAAACAGTTGAGATCGTGAGATATCTTGACTAATCCAAATTAACACCAATCGGAAGGGTCTGTTCGTTATAGCTCCTTTTCTGATTTTACTTACGAATTCTTAAATCCATCCTAATTGTTAGATATTCGCCCCATTTTCGGAATCATTTACTTTTTATTATAACTTAGCTCACTTTCGTTGTTTGCTCCTTTGTGTTCCAATGATGCTGGCTGTTTTGCTATATACCCTGTATGGTATTTGTAAAAAATTGTATTCTTTGCTCTTGTTTTTTTTTTTAATACGACAGAAACTGACTCATCTACACTAATATTATAAAGAGGAAAGATTTGTATTTTTGTATGTAACGAATAGGCTCCAAAACTACTTGTCCGATTTCAAAAATTCTTTCACCATTAGAATGCTACATTATTTTTGAGTAACATAAGCTATATTATATTTTGAAAAAAATCAGGGATCCTTACTAAAACTCCAATAATGTAACCCAAGGTGGAAAACAAAAACCTCACATCGCGTGCGCTGCGAAAACTATTGATGATAGAACAAAACAATGTACAACCATTTTGTAGAACACGTCATTATCTACAAAAAATGTCGCGACAGCATATGTCTAACTATTAAAGTTATGTCACAATAAGTGTTCTTTTATTATAAAAAAATAATTGAAATGCCGCCGCTAGAAAAGGGTCTTTATTTGTACCTTGGTATTAATCCTTATATATCCAAATAAATCATTTCATAATTAAGACGGTTTCAATACCTATAGATTACTTCTTAAATTTTTCATTTCGGACATTCCATTCAAAAGATATGACGAAATTAAAAATGTTAACGGGTCCACGGGTCACGCACGGGTCTGAAACATTTGACAACGTTTCCGATCGGAAACATTTTCAAATGTTTTAAATAGCTCTGCCGGTCACGTGCCGCTTTTACTCATGTATCTAATATAATAATTAGGTATGTACTTTACCTAATAGTAGGTACCTGGCAGACCAAGAAATACCAGCCAGAGTGGTGCATCACTGCACAGGATCGTACAGAGTGGAAGGAAAGGGGGGAGGCTTTTGCCCAGTGGGATATAAATGGTTTTTAATAAGTATTGGTACCTCGGTGGAGTTATTTTTAGTTTGGTTGACATATCGCTTGCTGGATTCATCGTATAAGGTGACGTAGAAGCTGTGGAAGTCGCCGAGGGAGGTGGAGTCGTTGAACGCCAATGTCGGGCTCGGCTCGTCCAACATCCTTGCATCGAAGGACCTGGAATAAAATGCAATCTTGTTAATATGAAAAAAAGAAGAAAGAAAAGGCATTTATTTACAAAAACTGTACGACAAGGTACAGGACAGCTGTACAGGACATATAAAATGGTAAAAACTATTCTAGATACGTAGAAATGAGACTAAGTAGTTAAAAAAAAAGCTATAAAAATGGTAATATAGTAAGTCTATCATTTAAAAACTTTATTTACAAAGAAAATTACAATGAATACAAGTATTTACTAAAAGTACAAAATACATATAAAACATTTGAGCTATCTGCAGACCGTTGCAAAAGATCTAGAGATAGCCCAACTGATCCAAATCCGTGCCAATCGTCCAACGTAGTTATGGTTCCGTAGTGTACGCATTGCTTAGTTTGGCGCTCGATGTATGTGTAAAAAATCGGCCAATATTTATATATTTTATATCTTTTCAGCCATAATCCGTCAGCAATCAAGAAATTCCCCAATCGCGAATTTATTTGAATCTTTGACAATTTCGCCGTAAGGGGAATGTGAATGGGAATTTTATTACTTTACGTATCAGCCCGTTATTAGAGGAAGGGTGTTTGATCCAAGATACCGTACCTATAGTTATACATTTTACATATTCATGCTGTTCTTGGAAAAGGCATTACTGTGTTTACTGTTAGCTTCTGAAGAAAGAAAAACAATATATTTATTTGTCATAAACACAAAATTCAGAAAATACAGCTACAGTACTGACAAACATAGTAGGTAGTTAGGTAGGCTAACCTAACCTAATAAAAAAGATACAAACAAGAAAAAAGTACCTGAGTAATTAGGTACATAACCTAACAGAAACTGGGTCTTATTGTATTATAATAGGATATAATATAAGATAATAGGAACCTTACGACGCTCTGCCCTTCGTCCACCAACTTGAGGCGTACAGATGTTAAGCCTCATGTGCCTGTAATTTTACCAGAAAAGGTAAGGCCGAAGAACAGCGATGCTGCTTGACGGCAGAAATAATCATGGTGGTAATACTTCCCCGGACGAGCTCTTCATAAAGAGCTCTACTACTCTTAAACTTTCGCATTAATAATATTAGTTTGATTTCAAGCGCACTATCTCGTCTGACTCGGCACCTGTCGATACTCTGCTCCACTGATCCAGCGCTGCATATCAGCTGACTGAGTTTCTATCTCCATGGGTGTGATCTATTTTATAGACTGAAGCTTTGTTAGGCTCTACGCGTGGATTACACAGGATGTCCATAAATTTTGATCTTTATAAAACGGAAGGTTCATGATTTTCTTAAAAGAAAGATAATGGTATAATGGGGGTCTTGAACCCCATGTTAAATATGATACTCTCATATTTTTTTTAAAAATGAATCATAATGATTGGACATTAGATATTTTATAATAACTTTTATACAAGATGTTCCAATACTTCAGCTTCATGTGCCCCTTTTAGTTTCAGAATTCCATAGTATCTGCTAAATTGATTAGTAACAAAGCGCATCCAAGAGCTCACGTCCCGGATTCCAATCAAATCATCCCAGAAACTAATTGATTAGTGATAACCTGAGTAAAATTCAATTAGCACACAGACATAGATTAGTCTAAACCTGTTTTGTGAAAGACTAGTGCCTGAAATAGGTTTGTAATATCTGTGTCACAGGTTAGGAAATGTTTTAGTATCCAAGTCGTTCATAGAGTATAAATGTCCTAATAACAATACGTCTGGACAGCTCTTAGTCAGGACTTTCTGATAAAATAAGTGATTTTACATAAACCTATTTTTTTTGTATAAACTAAAAGTGCTTGGGGCAGGATAGTAAAAATTTAAAAGAAGTTAAAAATTATATAAAAAATATTAATTTATACAAGGTGTTCCAATACTTGTATTTAAAAGTACCCATCAATATAAATAACTTTTTCTAAGGAACCAACACTGTGAACGCAAAAAAAACAGCTTTAACCCCCTGAAGTTTTAAATACAATCGTAGAGCACGTTCCTATCGTGCGTGACTTACGAGGCAATGCTTTGTTATAGGTGATGGTTACCACTTAACATCAGGTGGGCCATCTGCTTGATCCATCAGCTAGTTGTATAAAAAAAAGTGATGGTTTCCACTTAACATCAGGTGGGCCACCTCATTATTCCATAAACAAAACACCTTTATTCACGACTTGTCTTCAATATGAACCGAGTAGGCACACTGCTTTAGTAGATCGTATATAACACTTACCTTTGGGTAGAACTATTTCTAAAATATGGTATTACTGTCAAGGGTGCGATATTTAATCCAAAGCATCCTATCTATCATGATAGTATTTTATGTATCTTTTATTCAACCTTTGCTTAATTTAAGGCTAGGTGGCTACCCGACGAGATACGAGAAGGCTCAGAATAGTTCTTCCTGGCAACGTATTGCAGAGGTCTATGTCCAACAATGGACTTCTTCAAGCAGATAAAGATGCTGATTATTTTTGTGTATTTATACACAAGGCCTTCCAATACTTAGGTTTAAAACTTCAGGGGGCTAAAGTACCCATAAATATGAATAACTTTTTCTAAGGAACCAACACTGTGAACGCGAAAAAAAACAGCTGTTTCATACATTTTAGCCAGGTAGGTATTGAACTTTTGTATGAAACTGATGTTTTTTTTTCGCGTTGGTTCCGAAAAAGTTGGTCATATTGATGGGTACTTTAGCCCCCTGAAGTTTTAAACCCAAGTATTGGAACACTTTGTATATCCAAACCTAAAGAATAAGTTTATTATTTCTACAGTGTAAAATTTTCAAATATTTTCGTCTCCATTTCACCTCAAGGATTTACAAAGCTACAAACAGAAGTGTTATTCCCACGAAAACAATTTTCCACAAGAGTCCCTCCATAACAGATTAGGTTTCCATTCTTTTCCTCGCGTAGATTTTATAGGTACATTTTGCATACATCGAGCGTAATTGTGTTGTATAACCCTTCGGCCGTAAGTAGTATAAGTAGTATAAGTAGTTTAAGTAGTATAAGTATAGTAACGTTTATTTTATGTTAGAAAAACATAGGTAAAATATAAATAACAATATTGGTTAGGACAATAAAATTGGTAAGTGCATTAGTTTTTGTTCTATATTGTTAAGTACTACCACCACGCCTTTTTCTGCCGCCAAGCGGCGTTGCTGTGTTTCGGTTTGAAGAGTTGCCGGTGAAATTACAGGCACATGAGGCTAAACATCTGTATGCCTCAAGTTGATGGACGCAGGGCAGTGCATCGTGGGGCACGTTCCTATCGTGCATGATTTGCGAGGTAGTTCTTTGTTATAGGTGATGGTGGCCACTTGGCATCGGGTGGGCCATCTTCATGTTCCATCAGCTAGTTATATAAAAAAAAAATGTTTTTAGAGCGGAAATCTCGAGCGAAGCAAGATATGCTAATAATATATGTTTTTTTAGATAAATAATAGAAAATAAATAAATATTGATCCACAAACTAAGCAAAGCTTGTAATATGGGCATAAGATGAACACATACGTTAATATATTTCATACAAATGTTTATTCTCGATGGGGATTGAACCCACGTCCTAGGCGCAGACGGCAGAGCTATACCAACTTAGCTGTGAAGGCTGTCAATTATTGTCTTGAAATTGACAATATAACATGCATCCATTAGCATATGTACCTATTCTAAATTCAAATCAGCAACCATCAGCGAGGGAAAGTACCAATTCGAAATTTGTTTTTTTTTGCGGTACTTTTTGTTGTCAATGTTAAAAGTGGCCAGTGGCCATTCTCGAGTGGCCAGTTTACATATCAACTTCAAGAAGTTTATATATGTACTTAGTTTGTTCTATGGAACAATTTGAGACAAAAAGTACGTGTTCTATAGTACAAATAGGGACAATATTTTCTCAAATTGTTATATTACGTCATGTTCCATATAACTAATGGGACCCTATGGGAATTATATAAACTATCCCCAGTGGTTAACAAGGAAGCTCTACTAGCTGCTTACCACGGCCTGATTGCGTCTAATATCAGATACGGTGTAATCTTTTGGGGCAACTCTACCGATGTTGACAAAGTCTTCAAACACCAAAAAAAGTGTTTAAGAGCAATGTTTCATCTTAAGTTAACAGATTCGTGCAAACCTTATTTCAATAGGTACAACATCTTAACTATTCCTTCGCTGTATATTTTTGAAACGGCCATGTATGTCAGACACAATCCAGACCTGTTTTGTCGGCTGTCTGATGTCGTTCATCGTAACAGACGAGACTGATATAAAGTTTGCGTCCGTAAATCTAAAACCTCGCTAATGCGCAAAAGTGTTTCTTGTATGGCTCCACTCATCTACAATAAACTTCCGTTATCATTAAGAGAACTTCACACTTCGATGTTTCAGAGGAAGCTGAGAACTATTTTAGCTGATAAATGTTATTATAATATCAATGAATTTATGTCAGACAACATACTGACTAACGCAATTATTTCTTAATTTATCCAACAATTATTTTCAAGATTAAAATTCCTTTGACATTTTATCTTCATTTTGACTATCATTATTCTTATATTCATTTAATAATAATCATAATTAATATTCTTTATTTTGACATTTTTTTTTCTATAATTATTCTAATTTTATATAATTTATTTTACTTGTTTATAAATTTTAATTTTGCATGCCCTTACACGGTAGAAGTACATTGGCTCATATCAAAAATATTTAACATCTCATTACATGTAATTCTGCAAATAAATATACTTTGACTTTGACTTTGACTTTGACCTACCGGTTAAAAGTATTGGTTGAGAAACTGATGAAAAGTTGAGTTGAGTGTTTTAATATCTTAGGTTTCAGCCATTATAAGCTCGCAGTAGGTATCTGTTGTTGCGGCCTCATTATCGGTGTACGGCGAACTATCTAACCTTACCCATTAATCATAATTGCTTGTCTATATTCAAGCGACATGGAACTACAAATTACCCATCTCCCCTTTCGTTTTATCAGGACGACGACGGGATGTCTATTTATTTATACTTTATTGCACAAAAATACATAATTAGAGTACAATAATATTACAGCCATTTATTTCCCATAAAAAGTACTTAATTAACATCAATTTGTTTTTTTTTCATTATTATATTAATTTAAATATTAGTAATTGATTCGTATAGTATTCATGCATAGTTATTTGTAATAGTTTTTATATTTGGGATGTCCATTTTTGGACGTAAGCCTCCTCCATCGTGCTCAAGTTTTTTTTAGAATACGATAGGACGGCTTAATGCTAATGCATTTTTAAAACTAAGTGGTGGTGTAGGGATTTGGATGAAACCCTAAAATGGTGGCCAAGGGATGCTCTAAGACTCAAAGGCAGATCACTTTCTCGTTGATCAAACAACTTTGTTGTAAGTGCTAGGTATCAGTGGAGCAGACTTGTTAAGGGTGGAAAATAGTGTCTAGAATATATTAAAGAAGAGTGAATACTGATAAAAAATACTGAGTAAAAACTGTGTTTTAAACTGGAAAACGAAGCGTAGAGCAAATCCTACCTAAAAGACCGACGCCATTGGAAAGATCGCGAGAAGTCGGTGGATGCTTAAAACGTTCAAAACAGTACTTCTCGTAAACGATGATCATTATTAATGTCGTAAAAGTGGGCGAAGTTCTAATAAAACGTAAATGAATTTAAAAAGAGGGCAAAAATCTTCAATTTGTATGAATTTCATAATTAGTAAGGAAAATCAGGATGGGGGAAAAACCGTTAAGAGTGCTAAAACTTAACTATGCACGGGCATAGAGTTAAGTTTTAGAGTAGTAGAGCTCTTTGGGATGGGCTCGTCCGGGGAAGTACTGCCACCACGCCTTTTTCTGCCGCCAAGCAGCGTTGCTGTGTTTCGGTTTGAAGAATGTGGTTCTCGGTGTAATTACAGCCACATAACACTTAACATCTGCTTCAAGTTGATGGACGCAGGGCAGTGTAGGGTACGTTCCTATCGTGCGTGACTTGCGAGGCAATGCTTTGTTATAGGTGATGGTTACCACTTAATATCAGATGGGCCACCTGCTTGTTCCATCAGCTTCTTATATAAAAAAACATACAGTTTTGAACAGAAAAACTCATTTATTCACGACTGGTTACGAACACACGGCCTTAGGATCAGCAGGCGTACCGCTTGACCACCAGTGCTCTTCCGACTTAGTGAAGTGTTATGATGATGATATTTAACCAGAGTAAGTGGAAGTCAAAGTTTAAATTAATATCTCGTATGTTTTCCTATAGATTGATAATAATCATTGTTTGCCTTTGTTGGATTAGTTCCGCTTAAAGTTATATTATATTTTGTCAGAACTTTGTGAGTTCTAAAACAAACTCAAATAACGATTGCTAGTAATTGGTTGATAATATTTATTTAACCCTAAAACTGCATATCATTTTAGGCTTTGTTTAATATTAATATAATCTTTAAGAGATTACACATAAGGCACATTTTTGCGGTAAAAATTCATAGTCTGAGCGCCAAACTAGGTTAATTTATGGCCGTTATCAGTAACTAGTACTATGGTACACGCTGATACGCATCATACTATAAACTACACGTTTTATGACCTTGTAGTATACATGTTTTTTTTTGGGTTTGGGTATCTTGATCTGTATCCGTGTGTACCACAATCGCTGAAACAAATATTTGGTAGTCAGAATGTGTATTATGTAAATTATTATGTGAGCATAATTTTCTATTTGCCGCACGTCAATCTTTTTCTGTACCGCCAATTACCGGTTGGCTGGTAAAAAATGCAGAAAACAAACATTTGTCCCACTGTGGAATTTAACCCACACATTTCGCGTCACATAAGCCGGTTTATAAACTGCACCATAAATGTCACCTCAGCTTACAATAACTGCTTCAACATACTCCTAAGAACTAGAATTTTATTTACGTTTGTTTTGTTGTAGACCCTCTACGCCGTAGCCCTCTACGCCAGTTCTTGTCTGTTCTTTTAGGCTTTGGTCGCGAGGAACTGGCGGTAGATTCACCTGGTATATAAGACGTTTCAAAGTAATCCTTGTGATTGTACTGAATAAAGACCGTTTTGATTTGATTTTTTATTTTGCCGTAGATGTAGACACAAAGGAAAACATTAATTTGAATGATCATACAATAATTCGTTACTCAAGAGTACATTCGTGTGATCGGCTAGACCCTATTACGTATAATTGTGTCTGAAAGCGGAGGGTTCGTGAGATTGCCGCGATAATGTTGGAATGTAAGTATAATGTCGTTTTCGCATGCGATGCTACGCAAACACCGCGAGTAAACAATTCTACAGCAGCAGGAACAGTGTATAACTTAATATTTGAACAATAAGACCCTTCCGGTTGCTTGATTTAATAATGGACCTATATTTGTAACTGTAAGAAAGGAGTGACTGCTGAGATGACGGCTGATAGATGAGAGTTGAGAGAAAAAAACTGTTATATCAACCGCACATGAAGTGGGATGAGAGAACTAACAAGGTTTATCCATATAAATTAGATCAACATAGATGTTGGTTCTGTCTGGGCGATATAATATGTTGACAGCTTTCACAGCTCAGTTGGTAGTAGCTCTGCCTTCTGCGCCTTAGGCCGTGGGTTCGATCCCCACTGAGAACAAACATTTGTGTGTTGAATATAGGTGTTTGTTCTCTGTCTGGATGTTATATAATATTATAAGTATGTATTTACAATAAAAAAAGCATATAAGTAGTATATCAGGTTTCCCATATAGTTACAAGCTTTGGCTTAGTTTGGGGCGAGATAGTGCTGTGTGGAATGTCCACCAATATTTTTTTATGTACCTTATAACACTGCCCTGCGTCCATCAACTGGAGGCAAACAGATTACCATCTGTTCCTGTAATTTCACCGGCAACAACATCATTCAAACCAAAACGCAGCAACGCTTGGTAGCAGAAAAAAGCATGGTGGTTGTAGTTTCAGAGACGAGCTCTTCACGAAAAAGTATTGAAATACCATAAGTTTAAATAATTTGGGTCTCTTTCTAGTCCATATGATACAGACCGTCCATGTTTGCACATTGTATCGGCACACCTTACCATTTCATTACTAGTGTCAATTACTCCATTGGTAATTCATTTTAGATCAATGATGTGTTGGAGGGAGTCACAGAATACATGTACTGTGCCGGGGAATGTAACGCTAATAGACATCAGGGAATTGTTATACTGTAATATTATTGTTGTCACAATATTGTTCTTTACATTTTTTTGTGACACAAAATAAACGTTTTTTGATTTTGATATTTTTATTCTCCGAAACTTTGTTGTTTGCGATTTTAATAACTAAATTTAGTAATTTTGTATTTTCAAAATTGTTAGATAGATAGATAACACTTTATTGTACACAAGAAAGAACTAGAAATACTAATATATAACACTCAAAAACTCAATGCTACTGTAACAAACGAGCGAGTTGTATGATGGTTTTCAGACTTTTTATCAGCTTGAGCAGCTTGTAATTTGTTGTATGTGCCGTTTTAAATAAAGTAAATAAATAAACTGAGCAGAGGTAGCCTAGTGGTAGTGGTCCGCCCGCCTTCCAATCCTAACGTTGAGGGTTCAAAATCGGTCGTAAGCCAATGATTTTTTCCGTTCAGAAGAAACCGGCATGGCAGTTCTAAAACATGTGTCAGTCAAGTGTTTGAAAGCAGCCTCTTTGAAGCGCACCTAAAATCCTTTTACCACACTGTTTCGAAAGTACTAGTGACTCGAATCTTGTTGTTTTTTTCTTGTTATGTCATGCTGTACCCGTGTTTGTGTATCTAATGAAAAATATTCTATTCTATTTTGCTCTATTCTACGATAAAAATAAGATATCATCTATCTGGTTCTCACAACTTTGCTTAGTTTGGGACTAAATAATGCTGTGTGGAAAGTCCACTGTTTCGAGCTCGGGGTTTCGTATGGATAGAAAATGCGCAATAACAATCCAAGAGATGACTGATTTATTGGACTGTCACTTAACAGAACTTAAACCCTACTTAACAAACTCAACTATAGCTCTCACAGTCTACTATCGCTTCTAGAAGTTCTCTATCTCTTTCCGTATTTTTTCCTCGAACTGACTCCTTCCTCGAATCACTTCCTCCAACTGACTCCCTCCTCGAGCCACTTCCATGAACTGACTCCTACCGCTCCCGCCGACTGGCTTTATATACGACGCGGCTTACTAGTTTCCGTCGATTCATTCTAGAACAGTAGTCTAGAATGATCGAACGTCTGCTATCTCTTTCTAGTAGTATCTCTTTCACTCTTATGCAAATATGGCTCTATACTGAAATGTAAAAAAAAAAAGTAAAGTAAAAATGTGTTTTATTGACATAATTAGTTACAGTATTGTTATTGAATCCATAGGCTCCCGAACTAGTTAAGAAACTGTGTTTCAAAGGTCCATTAGCGGTCCTGAAAACGGGGTTTTTGTAATAAGGTAATTGCATGGATCGATGGACAATCGCTTGAAGCGGATTGAAAACATTTTTTTCTGTTTCAGGCGCCTGGAAACCACGGCAACTTGGTCGAAATTTCAATCATCAGGAAAGTGACAGAGTCATGATATCTCGAGGGCCGAATCGGCCATATACCGCCTCTTCTGGCACAGGCTGAAAATATATTTCAGCCTTCTGAAAACACCTGTACTTCAGGATAAATAACGAAACAAATTGCTATGCGTTCAGCGCAACACCACCACCAATTTATTATTTATTTATTTATTTAATATCTTTAAAATTGAAAAGTGCAAGCGAGAGTTGTTTGAAGGTCGTTAGCCTATTTTTTTTTAATTTAAAAGAAACTAATGTTTAGGCAGATTTATTACTGTGTATATTTGTGTACGAGTAAATATACACAGTTCACCCTCGAATTGCAGAGGTGTTCATTTTTTCTGAATTCAGCAAATATTGTTCAAGTAGCGCTCCCTGCCTGTATGATGACGTCACGCTAATGAGCCTGTCGACGTGCTTAAGTTATTACTTAATTAGAGTAATTGCTGCCAAACGTAAGTACTTATGAAAATTTAAAGGTACCAACGTATTAGCTTCACGAAGCAAAAGGATAATATTTATGTATTATAAATATCAAACGGCCGGTTTCTGAAAGCTCGATCAAAACTTATGATGTCAAGTCACGCGCCACTTCAGCTATTTTATAGAATTAGCGATTCGTTTTGATTGGGCTTTTAGAATCTGGCCGTAAGTATTACATCAGTAACAAGCCTATACGTCTGTCTGGTTCATGTTTTGCTTATTTTTGAGCTAGATACTTAACTATACGTAGCTTGTTTATTTGAGGTTCTTTATGGTAGGTCATCTTTATCCTTTAAATTACGCGGTTTCGTGCGTAATCTGTTTTTTTTAAACAAAAAGCTGATGGAACAACAGATGATCCACCTGATGGTAAGTGGTAACCATCATCTATAACAAAGCTTTGTCTCGTAAGTCACGCACGATAGGAACGTGCCCTTACCCTGCGCCCATTAACTTACAGATGTTAAGACTCATTTGCCTGCAATTACACCGGCAACCACACTCTTCAAACAGAAACACAGCAACGCTGCTTGGCGGCAGAAAAAGGCGTAGTGGTAGTAGTTCCCTGGACGAGCCCTTCATAAAGAGCTCTAATACCCATAAAAACCTTTTAAATTTCGCGGTCTCGTGCGTAATCTGTGCATCCTTCAGGATATAAAGCTTACTAAGGGGCTGAGCATGTGTTTTCAGTTTTTATCAACTGTTTTTACTCTCTTATGGGTGATATACATTAGGATCAGGATCCTTTGTTTGTGTAAGCCAAATGAAAACGTGAATGATAAATAAAAACCTAGAGGTTTTGCTCCGTAGCTGATTAAGTAAATACGTGCACGATATAATTGGAAACAAGCTTTACAAGGATTAAGCGTAGGCTTGGTGGTTGGGAACTGGTCCCGTGATTTCACGATAATGATAGTAGAACTCTATGTTAATTATATTTTTATATAATATTTTAATCTAGAATTTAAGTCACTATCTCAAACATTATTGCAAAGATACCTAATCTCCATTTTTCCCGTGTTAAGAAAGGTATGGGCAGACCCAACTTTTAGAAATACTGCCAAGGTCCTTACACCTAGCTCTAAGACGTTTCAAAGTGATCCTTAAGATTCAATTGAATCAATACTTTTTTAACTTTGTCTTAACCAGGTCGCCAGGGCCAGGCTCAAGGCTTTTTTTAATACTATTTGCTGATAGAACAAGCAGATACCCCCCCTGATGTTTGATACAAAGTATTTCCTTGTAAGTCACACATGGACGTGCCCTACGGTGCACTGCTCTGCGTCCATCAACTCCTCATGTGCCCTGTGTGTGTTAGTTCCCGTGTGTGTGACGACACCCTTCGAACCAAAACACAGCAACGCTGCTTGGCGGCAAAAATAGGTATGGTTGTAGAACTTCCCCGGAAGAGCCCTTCACAAGAAGCACTACTACTTTTAGATTTCACTATGCTCTGTTAGATTAACAAAAGATTAAAGGGCCGTTAAATATGACAAAAGTATGCGTTTGACATATCTTAGTAACACGTACGAACTCAAGATTCTTTGAGGTTTATCGAAGAGAAAATATATTGTGCACAACAGGATTCGAACTCACGATCTTACAAGCTTGGGATCCCACTAGTCCACAGGTTCTTTTCATGTTGATTCTTAATTCATGTTTAATATCGATTAAATTGGTAAAAGTAGATCTTACTCCAACATAGAGAACTATTTTGGTAAATCTTCAAGAAATCTCGATATTTCTATCAGCGCCGAATTAATTCAAAAGCAGCAGTACGATTCCGTTGTCAACATTAGCCTGAGTAAACCCGCAATTCGCAGTGAGTTTTCAATTTGGCATTCTGTTATACATTATTAAATGCCTTAACTTGATTGACGCTAGGCATTGCATCGTAAGGCTCGTTCGTATCGTGTGTAACTTAAGAAACAAAGCTTTGTTAACCACTTAACATCTGCAAGTTCTATCAGCGAGTTATGCATAAAAAAAACGTTCACCTATCACTAGCACCACCCGCGTGAGTTTGACAATGAATATGCCAACGTAAGTGAGGGGAAACTCGTGATCGAAGTGAGCGCGGGTCCACTAGGTGAAACACCCTGCGATTTTGTTGTTTAAAGAATCGACTGCAAGCTGAATTAATTGCGGTTCCAATTTCTTAAGGCTGTCATCTTGAAAATTAATTAAAGAGGTTCGGTCCTTGAACGTCCAATAGGAAAGAAAAAGTGATTTCTCGAGGCTTGCTCGAAGAGATAACCACAGATTTTTAGAAATCGAATTTACATATAAAAGTTTCTTTGAACTCAAAGTGAACGTACCAAATACCAGCTACTTTTTTAACCGACTTTAAAAAAGGAATTACCTTCTTCATTTTTTATTTAATCCGACTGCTTGTTTTTTTTGTGTTTGTTACGAGATTACTTCGCCAATTATGAATTGATTTTGATGATTCTTTTTTCGTTTGGTTGGTCATACTTATAGAGGTTATGATTTTCGCTTATAAAAAAAAACAACAAAAACAAAAAATATTTACTCTGATGACGTTTTGTTTTGTGGTTCCCTTCAGTAAAACTTTTGTACCTTAGAAATGTACTTTGGCGGATGTCAACCCCGATTTTTTTTTATACAACTTGATAACGGAACAAGCAGATGGCCCACCTATTGTGAAGTGGTAAAGCATTGCACTGCCCTGCGTCCATCAACTTGAGGCATACGGATGTTAAGCCTTATGTGCCTGTAATTTCACGATGTGATAATGAATTGCGAACTTATCATAGCTTCCGCATTAGGAAATTGTTATTCCCGGGACTACCTACTTTCAATTCAATTTCAATCAATCATTTTAAAAGTCTTACAAATTCCATAAATATAATTATTGCTGTAACTAACAGAATTATGAAGTTCTGAAAACCAGCTGAGTGAAAAATTGTTTGTGCAATGTTTTTTATTACAAGCTTTGTGCTTATAAAACGATGCCTGGCCGATGAAAGAAAACATCGGCGACCCTACATAAAAAATTCTATATTAATTTGCTGTCAAGAGGCGCACAGGAATTTTCATTTCATTTTCATTCTCATTTCTACCAGATTCATCTGGCTGGTAGAAAATGAAGAAAGCCTGATCATATGTGTGATCGATGTGATCAGTGATCTCCTTCTTCTTGTCGTGTCACTAGTTTCTTTTGAAACAGTGTTGTGAAAGGATTTGAAATGTGTCTCAAAGAGGCTCCTTTTGAACTAACCTATTGAACGGTAGCAAACTAAAACGGTCCATATAATTGTCACAGCCGTATTAAAATAACAAAATTGTAGCCTAGGGCACGTCCAGAAACGTCATTCTGAAAAGCATTTCATTAAATTGTAAGCCTAATTCTGGATAACTTTCAGCGCGAAACTTTGAAGCGATAAAGTTTTAACGATTACGACAAGTTCGTAAATTAAACAATTGTCTGGTATTTTCCCGTTTCAAAAGTCCCGGGGCACAGAACTATTGCAGCATCTGTAACATGTTTTACGATAACCCTATTTTACGATTTATGGATTCTTTTGTCCTGAAAATGTGTGCATCGGTAGGTGCTATCAAACTGCGGGAAAAAACGCGTGGGGGAAAATATGTGATGATTATGATGAGATTTCCTCAATATGTTTCCTGAAGATTTCCACTGCGACATAGGCCTATAATTCCAGGAATTTCCGGGTTACTATGTGCTGTGTGAAATTACAGCCAATTTTTTTTCTTATGCGAGTGAATGAATCGAAAGAGGTATGTGAGGATCGTAGCCACTGGGAATTCGCGGTCTCTGCCTACCCCAGTGGGAAAAAGGTGTAATTATTAAAAGGCTTTAGATATTACTAACGTACTTTGCATTAGAACAAATACAATATACCAAGGCCTGTTTGTCTAGCTTTTTATACTGAAGTTCTAAAGAAGTTGGCTACTACCACCATGCCTTTTTCTGTCGCCAAGCTTCGCTTTAAAGGGTGTGGGTGCCGGTAAAATTAAAGGCACATGAAGCTGTGTGCTTCACGTTGATGGACAGTGCATCGTAGGGCACGTTCCCTATCGTGCTTGTCTTGCGTAGCAATGCTTTGTTATAGGTAATGGAGATAGGCCATACGCTTGATCCATCAGCAAGTAGTATAAAAAAACTGGCCAAGTGCGAGTCGGACTCGCGCACAAAGGGTTCTGTACCATTATCTATAAAAACGACAAAAAAAATCACGTTTGTTGTATGGGAGCCCCCTTAAATATTTATTTTATTCTGTTCTTTTATGATTTTTTGATATAACGGCAACAGAAATACATCATCTGTGAAATTTTCAACTGTCTAACTATCACGGTTCATGAGATACAGCCTGGTGACAGACGGAATGACAGACGAGACGGACGGACAGCGGAATCTTAGTAATGGGGTCCCGTTTTACCCTTTGGGTACGGAACCCTAAAAAGGTATTGGTATTATATTCAACATCACTACTTAGTAGATTCTATTAGTTTCACGGAAGCTGTTAACGTTTCCTAGGTTTCAGAAGGGGTAATTTATCAAAGTCCAGTAAAACCTTGAAGGAATAGATTGCATCGTGACTTAGAACAATTTGTTTCTTTGTACAACATTGTTGTTCTTTGTATAAGTTGATGTTTTTCTCAGAAACCTTGTAAGTAGGATAATTGTTCGGAGGGTAGACAGGAGATGGCTACTTTTTCTTAGAAAAGTATAATTATGAGATTCTCTGGTTTTTTACATAAAATATTACTTAACATCTCGCCGTTTCATTTTTAATTAGCTGTTAGAGATTGTAATTAAATAAATAAAAAACGACGATTGGGCGCGACTTGGTCCACGTGGACATCGATTTCTAGCTTATAAATAACAATAAAACAATAAGAATAATTTGAATTCAAAATGAGTGAGAATACACTGTTTTAACAGTATTCAAAAATACCCAATATTTACCCCACATACAAAATACACAATCAGGCAGTGGACTGGGATCAAGAAGATATAATATCTATTTATACTTGCTCTAGATAAGGAGAAATTTAAAAGGATGACTGACAAACCTTCAGTAGAAAGAAAGAAGAAAAAATAAGCAAGAAATTTTACGTTACCTCGTAGGTACAAGTACCCCAATACCAATCATATTATCTTGAGTATTGGAAGGTAATATGAAAGCGATGGTACTCAAATCTCAAGCGGCTTCGAATTTTGAGGGTCCCAAGAGCCTTGGAATCCTGTAAGGTGATAGAAGAATGTGAGTATGGCTAAGGCGGTAATAAATATTAAAATATATTTTCAGTTTATAGATTTGGTCTCTGTCTGGGTTATATCAGCTTCTAGTTCTGCATTATATAATGATAATAAATATTTAATAAATATTGGTGGAAAATCCACACATCATTATCTAACGGAGTAAAATTACAGGCACATGAGGCTTATGGCGATGACAAGAGCTAATGTACCTATCGCTCACACGTTTCGACATGTTGAAAAAAATAAAGTCACTAAACTCGTTTTTGAAAATCGCAATCTACTAAGATGTGCAATCATCATTGCACACAGTTTAGTAAAAAAAACATTTTGATCGATACAAGTTTGTATAAGTACGAAAACTAGTAAAGCAAACTTTTGAGTAAGAAAACGTGTATCGATCAAAATGTTTTTTTGTCCAAATGTAGTATGCCTCAAGTTGTTGGCCCCTGTGGAAAGTTCATATCGTTCGTGACTTCGGAGGCAATGCTTTGTCATATGTGATGGTTACCACTTAACATCACGATGTAGCCGCCTAGAAGACACCTATTCACTTTTGCATTGACAGCCTTCACAGCTCAATTGGTAGTAGCTCTGCCTTCTACGCCGTAGGCCGTGGGTTCAATTCTCACCGAGAACGAACATCTGTGTTATGAACGTAGGTGTTTGTTCTCTGTCTGGGGGTTACATAATATTATAAGTATGTATTTACAAACATTTAAAGTATTTATGTATTATATCAGCTATATGGTTCCCATGTTACAAGCTTTGGTTTAGTTTGGGGCGAGATATGTGTGGTATGTACACCAATATATATATATATATAATTTTTATTTAAGAGATTCAGATTGAGGCGGTCGTTGAGCTTGGTTCGTACACAAAATAAATAACAGTACGTTCTAAGGATTTTCGAATACAAAGTAAGTGACTACTTTGTTTTACAATAGAAGCCCCCTGACATAGGTACAACAAAGTTGAGGCAATTTGCACTTTCAAGGTAAGACTTTGATAAATGACCTCCCAGTTGTGAAACACCAAGTACCTAACTTAAACAAACGCTCGTAAAAGTTCATTTCAATAGCGGATTGTGCTTAGAGCTCTGTTTTCCTCTTGGTACAGTTATTGCTAGAAGTAAACTGAACTACTCGTAAGTAGTTCCATGTTTTTCGTTGTATACTGTTACCTCAAGTCCGAGATTTGTTTTTCGTTTTTGGTTTAGCCGCAAGAGTTCTCAGCTCGCCCGATGGAGACGCTTATCGAGTCTTCATACAAACCTGCCTGACTATACTTTTTATTATTATTTCAGCCTGCATCGTCCCACTGCAAGGAAAAGGCCTCTTTATCCTCCTTCCACTTTTTACGATCTTGGGCCCTTGAGGTCCAATTTTTTGCAAATGTATCGGTTGTTACTCTCGCCCAGAGTTTTTCAGACATACGGCATACCTTCAAGAGGCTCCATTCGAGCATTTGACACATGTTATTGAAATTTTTCGGTTCTACGACATGCCGGTTTCCTCACGATGATGTTTTCATTCACCGTTTGAGTGTACTGGCATTGTGCACATACATTTTTGAACATAAAAACTCATTGGTGCACGACCGGTTTCGAACCCACGACCTTTAGGATCGGAAGGCGTGGCCGCTACTACCAGTGCTCTCCATCCCGCTGATGATGATTGACATTCCTAGGCATGCCGTTAGCGGTCGCCCATCCATGCATGACTGTGCTGAACATTGCTTTTATTATAAAAAATATCATTACCTGACTGTACAGTTCAAGTAATAAAGGAATATCATAGATTTGAGTCACTCTTTGAATTGAAATTTATTTTATCGAAGTTTTAATAGTTAAAGTTACGAGATACGATGGAATTAATTGCCGACAGATTTACTTAGTAATTAACTGAGACCCTACTGAACGAAAGTTTGTTTTATTGTATACAATAGCTCATTTATAAATGGAAAATATTTAAGTTACTTGCTTCTATAGACGGTTTTCGTGTGCTGGAACATTTATTTTACCAAAAGTGATACAAAAATAACTTTTTTATAAATAACGTTGTTGGTTTTTTTATTTTAAACCTATTCTACAAATACAGTCTTCAACTATTTAATTTTGTTAATGTGAAATACATAAAAAAAGTAAAACAAAATTTAAAATACATATTGATCGAGTTTCCCCACAGCACAATCTAGCCTCAAACTAAGCAAAGTTGGGAGTCAGATAGCCGATACTTTTTTAAATATTTTTTTGTCAATACATATCTTATAATTAATAAATGTCTGTTCTCTGTGGAGATCGAACCTACGACCTAAAGTGTAGAAGACAGAGCTACTACCAACTGAGCTGTGAGGGCTGACAATTAATAAATAATTTTGAAAATTGTGAAGTTAATCTTATTGTAGGCGGGTGTACTTACTCGATACTGAGGTTTATAAGGAGAAGCCAATATTCCATTCCAGACCAAGATAATATTTAACTTAGTTCATCTAACGTGTATTTTAACTTACACTGAATATTTTTGAAATATTCAATTCATACAAAAATAAAGTTCACCAAAGTGCCCGACCGACGCCAACGCCCGGATGGGTTCCGACGTTAATATTTAATTTGAATAATAGGATGTAAATTATTCTATTTAAAAATTGGATACTTTTTTCTGCTCATTTGAATAAGATTTAATTTGTATACTAGCAGCGGTTATGGGATTGTAATCTGTTACTTACAGGATTGGACATGTCCGATGTCCCGGTCGCTCTGCCCATCGGCAGCTAACATGTCTGCAATGTCTGTACTAGTGTGTTTTTTTTCTAGTTTAATAGATTGTATGTAGGTATGCATTAGGTATTATTAGTTTGAAGCGTAGCGTGTGCTTTTTTATGAATTTTACTACCCTTACCTTTTTCTGTTAAACCTACGCTTCACTAAATTCGATTGGCACCATTCTGTTGCTTCAATATTGTATTATATTATCTACAATGTAACAAGGATTATACAAAAGAGCGGTAGGAACCAAGCCGTAAGTTTGTTGCCTGTTCTTCTAGGCTTTGGTAGCGTGGAACTGGCACCAATCTCGTGACGATGCGGTCTACGGTGTGGCACGCTTACCTAGAAAACATCCAAATTATAGGCATTCGGAAAAACGGACCTTAGGTATGTCACCGTATGTCAAAGTCAAAGTGATCCTTTGACTTTGACTTTGACATACGTGGTAGCGTCCGCCTTCCGTTCCTAAGGTCCGTTTTTCCGAATGCCTATAATTTGGATGTTTTCTAGGTAAGCGTGCCACACCGTAGACCGCATCGACACGAGATTGCTGTCAAACGTTTTACCTATAAATTGTAAAAAAAGCTTTAAAACCGATTGGGCATACATTTTAACGAGTTGTTCTGTTCAAAAAATTTAACGTGCACAGTATCAGTACTCTCTAACGGTGAAGGAAAACAACGTGTGGAAACTGGCATGTCGAAGAACTTATAAAGTTGTAAAACCTACGTCAAGTACTCGAAACGAGCCTCAAAAAGGCTCCTTTCGAGCACTTGACACACTTAAAATCCTTTCACCACACTGTTTCGAACTAGTGTCACGACCAGAAGAAGATTTAATTATATCTTTTCTTTTTAAGGGCGTAAACGACGTGTAATTGCTTGGTATCAGAGCCAAAACAAATTCACTTCTCGTGAATAGTCACTGAAATCCAATCAAGTATACAATACTTGTATTTCAAAACTTCAGGGGCCTAAAGAACCCATCAATATGAATAACTTTTTCTAAGGAAACAACACTGTGAACCCGAAAAAAAAAACAGCTGTTTCATACATTTTAGCCAGGTAGGTATTGAACTTTTGTATGCAACAGCTGTTTTTTTTTCGCGTTCACATGTTGGTTCCTTAGAAAAAGTTATTCATATTGATGGGTACTTTAGCCCCCTGAAGTTTTTAAACACAAGTATTGGAACACTCTGTATACATATACAACACACTCGTAGGTACAGTGCGCGTAAAAACCTACTTTCTGCGTAAATAAGCCTGCGTATTGTTAGGCTGATGTAGCTGATACGGCTTATTTAGGCCCATCTGAACAATCAGAATGGCGTTATTGCGTATAGGAATTTGGCCAGGGTTGATTTTAGGGAAGCGATCGGTAGCTCGCTTGATCGTTCCTTGGGGACGCTAAAACAAACCTACATACGTCGGGCCACTGCATGCTGCATAGTATGTAGGTATGGAGATTAGTGTGCACATTGGGTACGTCACTTATTTCTAATTGGCTTCACACACTTCATCGGATAATTCAGCATGATGGAACAAACAAAATAACAAAAGATGTTATATAGGTTGGCAGAATTAGGGGTAATTAGGTAGGTTAAGTTTTGATATGAGATGTATCTTTTTAAATAACAAGCCCTTAAAATTAATTTCAAAAAAAAGTATTAGTGAAATAATATGAATTTATCCAATATACAACAAAATATTATATCAAATAATTTTTATTAAATTAATAAATGAATGAATGTAAGAGCGAGATGTTCTTTGACGGAAGTCAACCCCTTAAATATAATATATTTGTTCGTTTGTTTTTCTCTGTTTTTCCCTTGTTTTTATTGGCAATATACCCGGCATTGGATATCCATCCAATCCCCCGGTATCTGTTATGTTATTTATGTTGTAAATAAATAGCTTCGAATTTTTTTTGGACCTTGGGTCAAATACGGCCCTGTAGATGCTTACGAGAATTTATCGGGATATTGAATTCCGTTATAATAAAAACATTTCTCGATTCCGCGCTCAGGGAATCCTCCTAACGATCCTTTGTGGCTTTATGTTTGAATAAATAGTAGGGCTTTGCGATTTGGGACAAATGAAACATAGTATTTTTATGAAATCTTTAGGATATTGACTTTGAAGAATAAATGATTATGATAATGGCATTTTTTTACTTGTCAAGAACAAGAAGTACTACCAACACGCCTTTTTCTGCCGCCAAGCAGCGTTGCTGTGTTTCTGTTGTAAGAGTGTGGTTGCCGGTGTAATTACAGGCACATGAGGCTTAACATCTGTATGCCTCAAGTTAATGGACGCAGGACAATGCATCTTAGGGCACGTTCCTATCGTGCGTGACTTATGAGGCAATGCTTTGTTATAGGTGATGGTTACCGCTTAACATCAGGTGGGCCATCTGCGTGTTCCTTAAGCTAGTTGTATAAAAAAATAACATTAAGGCGAAGACAAGAGCTAATGTGACTCTCGCTCGCACGTTTCGACATGTTGAAAGATATAAAATCACTTAACTCATTTTCGAAAAATCGCAATCAACCATCTTGTGTGCAATCAGATTGCACACAGTTTTTTTTAAAAAAAATTCATTTTGATCGATACATGTTTTCATACTCAAAAGTTTGCTTTACTAGTTTTCGTACATAAGCAAACTTTTAAGTAGGAAAACTAGTATCGATCAAAAATAAATTTTTACTAAACTGTGTGCAATGTGATTGCACACAAAATGGTTGATTGCGATTTTTCGAAAATGAGTTTAGTGATTTTATATCTTTCAACATGTCGAAACGTGCGAGCGAGAAGTTGTTTGATAGTTGTCAGCCCTTTAAGAAGAGTAGCTATTCGTGAAGGCCTCGTCTGGGGAAGAACTACCACCATGCGTATTTCTGCCGCCAAGCAGCGTTGCTGTGTTTCAGTTTGAATGGTGAAGTTGCCGCTGAAATTACAAGTACATGAGTTTTAGCATCTGTAGGTGTCTTATGTTGATGGACGCAGGGCAGTGCATTATAGAGCACGTTCCTATCGTGCAAGTACGAGGCAATCTGAAAATGCCACTTTTGATTCATGAATCACTTTCAATTATAAAAAATTGAAACAGCTTCACGACTCTGATGTGTGTGACCCATGAGTGGTAGATATCACCTCCAAATCTCTAAGTACCAAGAAAAATTCAAGATTCATGAGGCTGGTCAAAAACTTTGATAGATCATTCTTTTCTTTCCGAAATACCAGCGACACGACACAGGGAAACCTTGGTGTTTATTTATTTAATGTTCGCAAAACTAAAAAGTTTCCACTTTCAACTCTTTTCCCAGAGCAGCTTTAAAATACTTAATATATGAGCCAGTGTTTCTGACGAGATGAACTGCACTTCATGCCGCGTTTACACTAGCCCAGAAATTCGACTAAATTAAATTACGTACTTCACTTAGCACAGGACGAGACTGGTTAAGACCCAGTTTCCGGTAGGTGCCTATCTACTCTGTTTTTAATAGGCATTGAAAGTGTGTAGCTTCCAGTTCCAGTTCAAAACACACAACGGAATAGTGACCTGTATGTCAAATAAATGTATTTAATTTTTCTTTTATAGAGACATTTATTTATTCAGGTCTACCAACAGCTGTTGCAACAATACAAATTAATATAATTAAACTTACATCTACGTACGTACATGTACTATTCAGAGCTAATTGCACAAATAATTATAGGTAAACACTACATGCATTGAATTTAAAAAGTAACATTATGGTATAAGAAAATAGAACAATGATTACACAAGAAGTTTTTTTTGTTGATTAGCAGATTATTATCAATTTGGTAAGTTCACGACCAAATGTTGGCGGAACGTATGAAGGTTAAGCGAGTAAATATCAATATTTTTGATGCTATTTAGAGATCTACAGAGCATTGGGACATTGTCATCTTAACTTTGTCACACTTCAGTAAAGATTACACCCAGCGGCCGCCTCATTGTCAAAGCTTGGATATTGGAAGCTGCTAGGCTACTATACAGTTTTCAGTGCTCACTATAGCTTCATTTTTTTTTGTTGTGCTGATGATGATGATGATCCTATGATGATTGTTCCACCGTAACGTTATTTGCCTATCGGTTAACGGACTTGGATATACATCGTTTGTAACCTGGAGTAAAGAGGCTACTTTTTACCCAGATAGGTATCACGCGAGTGACGTTTCGTGTCGAAGCTAGTAGAGGACAAAATTAATTGCTCGTACATAGGTAGAATAAATAATCAGTGAACTAAATAACAGTTCACAGTCCATTTATCCTGCTCATGTGCTACTGTGGAGTGTTCACATTGGATAAGTAGACAGTGGACTATTATTTAGTTCTTGGTTCACTGTGTACTTATCCAACTCTCCACAGTAGAGTTTATCGTCGTATAGAGCCAGAGAGTCAAGGGTCACTAAAACGGAGTCAATACAAACGAGAGGATACTTTACGAGCTCGTTGGGAAATCCAACTACACGAGGATTTAATCTTAACTAGAATTATTTATCTATGCATTCGAAGGAAGCTTGGGAATTTCTGTCATAAATTTTTATCGGGGATTGGAAATGAGAAGTAGGGTAAATAAATAAACGTATTTATGAGTGCTGTTTGCTTGTGCCATGCTCTCAAACGGTGAAGGAAAACATCGTGAGAAAACCAGGTAGGTAGAATTCTAGCGGGCTTGCAACCTGTCACAATGGAACACCAACTACTGCAAAATGTGAGTATGTGCCGAATGTAATATTTGTTCGTACCTCTGACTAACCTTTTAAGACATTTTCAAATAATCTTGAGTACTTGTTACTAAGAGGTCTGAGAGGTGGGACATCTACCGTGCGTGGGGATCGAAGTCATGAGGCTTTTTCTGTTTTCTGTTTAAGAGTGATACCTATCGTTAAGAAACTCTAGCCACTGCAGAATGCAGACTTTCAGCCGATAGTTTGTTTGGGTTTGGCTGCTAGTGTATAACAGTGTGCGTACTTGCATACTTTTTCATACTGATTTCATACATTTTCACCTGACCAAACTATCAGCCGAAAGAAAGTCTGTAGTCTGCGAAGCCTCTAAGTCCATTGGGTGCCGTATTCCACGTAGAGCACCGATTTTAGAGCACCGATCTTAGTCCTCGTAGAGCGCCAGCGGTGTAGTAGCTACTAGTTTTGGTGTATTCTCTATATTCTACATAATACTGATTTTTTAAATAATTATTTTCGAGTCTCAAACGTCGATATGACAAAAAAAAAATGACAGAAAATGACAAATATGAAGGAAAATTACAAATAGGACAGAAAATGTCACATTTACTGAAAAAGCCATAATGACAGAAAACGTCAATGTCTGTGTACTCAATACTCATCTAAACTCAAATACTTGTATCCAAACAACATACTCCAGTGAAAGCTAAAACTTGAACTCAAACTTTAACTGGAATTTTACGATGAAAATAGCTTCAGCTTGATGTGGAGTATATAAAGTACTAGTAACTTTAAGATTATCATAATAACCTAAATATTATCTAGACTAGAATATTATCTAAAGAGGGCAAGATGAAATTTTGATAGCAGGTCAGAGATGGATCAATGCAGCGCAAACTGTATAAAATGGAGGCGTTTACCCAGAGGTAAGGTTAGGTCCTTTATTTATTGTAAATAGTAGATATAATTTGTAAATTATTTCGAAACATAACATTTCATAGGGTCAGCCCACAATCGAGTGTATTTATTTGTTAGAAAATCTATTTGATCAACTATCAACGACTCTCATTGATACTGCTGTTGCTAATGTTAGTTTATAGATAATAACCCCGAGATATTACTAGCACACAACTAGTATAAAATGCCGATCCGATCTTAGAGGTATCGATCGTCGATTATAGAATTTATACGATCTAACTTCCGCAGTTAATGTGAAAGAATTCTAACGCAAACAAATTTTATGGTGTTAGTTCGGCAATTTATAATTGTTTTTTCAGGTTTAGTAGTAAATGCAGCATTTAGTATCTGTGCTGCTTAGCGTCGACAAGAAACGCCTTTTGATGCAACTACATCAAAGTTTCACAGTGATTTAGAAAAGTCACATTATATCAAGGTTGCCTGGAAGAGATCGCTCTCTGCGATAAGGTCGCCCATTGTTTTAACTTAATGTATGCTTTAACTCTGTACTATGTTTCTGTGTGGTGAACAATAAATAATTTTTTTTTTAATACAACCAGCTGATGGAACAAGCAGAAGGCCCACCTGATGTTAAGTGGTAACCATCACCTATAACAAAGCATTGCCTCGTAAGTCACGCACGATAGGAACGTGCCCTACGATGCACTGCTCTGCGTCCATCAACTTGAGGCATACAGATGTTAAGCCTCATGTGCCTGTAATTACACCGGCAACCACACTCTTCAAACCGAAACACAGCGTTGCTGCTTGGCGGCAGAAAAAGGCGTGGTGCTAGTACTTCCCCGGACGAGCCACATACAAAGAGCTCTACTACTCTATTATAGTTCTGACTTCACATTAAAAGCGCAAGGCGGTCTAGTGGTAGTGGCCTTCCGATCCTAAGGTCGTGGGTTCAAATCCGATCATGTGACAATGAGTTTTTTGTTCCAAAATGTATGTGTCAGTACTCTCAAACGGTGAAGGAAAACATCGTGAGGAAACCAGCATAATACCGTAGAACTTTTAAAATTCTTTCACCACACTGTTTCGAAAGAACCAGTGACGCGACAAGAAGAAGAATTAAAAAGCGACTGCCGAGGATGTTCACTATGTGGAATTACTCTGCCTACATGCGATATAAAATATTATTTAAAAACACCTTCAGCTTAATTCAGCTATTTTGGAAACTGAAACCAAAATCAGAAAAAAATGATATACCTCTAGTATAATAACGACTGTATAATAATTGTGTAAATACTACTTCGAGGATATACCTACCTGCTAGGCGTGAAAACTTTCTTTGAAATCTTTGTTCAAAAATAAAATAAACCAGTGATGTGAAACTGTAAATACTGAAGATGAATATTTTCCTATAACTTTTAAATAGCTGTTAGACTGATCCAATAAACGTATTCTTTGTAACTGATCCAAACTCAACCGATCTCAAACCAGCTGCCTGAAAAGAAATTGATTACGTTGATTTACAATAGAAACCTAAGCCTACTCAATTTCAAACGGAAAACTTAGATGGACAAAAAATTCTTTATTGCACGGAACAAATGTATTGTACAAAGGCGAACTTAATGCTAGAGAGCATCCTCTTCCAGTTAATCTTTGTGTAGTTTTGATAGTTTTTTTTGTTAAGGTGATGGTTACCACTTACCATCAGATATTAATAAGGATCATACAAAAGAACGGTAGGAACCAAGCCGTAAGTTTGTTGCCTGTTCGTCTAGGCTTTGGTCGCGTGGATCTGGCACCTATAGTCACCTAGCTTTAAGACGTTTCAAAGTGATTCTTGCCATTTTATTGAATACATACCTTTTGACTTTGACTTTTGACTTAGATGAATACTATGCTTGTTCGATTAGTAGAAAAAAAAGACTGTCTTCCATTTATCTATAATTTTTGCTCTTTTCGATTTCAAAGGTTTTTTATTAGCGAATCGGGAAGCCTCTTTATCATGAGAATACCTCTACCCGGAAGCAGCCACCCGGAGCTAAGCCAGCTAGTTAAGAAATAACTTTCTCGTAAGCCGGATACCAACCGATCCTTCCTCAATCCGGCCAAGCCCTTCCCTGAAAAGATGTAATTTTGAACAACTTTTGGCAAGGCATATGCCTTGTAAAATTTAATAATGTTTATAATTCAATCCCATCTGTGGGATTCTTTAGATCCAATGAAACACAAATATATTATTATACGAGGTTATGCCGTCCGCCCAGCACGCCCGCACCAAGCAAGTGTCGCCAGCATGTCGCTAGTGTTGCCAGCGCGACTCGGCTAGACACCACATCCTCATCTTTATTAAAATTTAAACACTTCAGAACACTTACAGTAAACCATATTTGTAAAAGAGTCAGTAATCATGAAAGTATAAGGCACAGTTTAATAGTTATGGATTAGTTTATACTTTATATTATTATACTTTGTATATAACACATTTATAAACAAAGCAAACCACAACTTATACAGGTACACAAAAATGTATAAAACACACATGATGCAATGGAGCATTTGTAGCCCTTTGCAAACGCTATTATTTATTACTTACATTTTAGATTATATTGTCACCATTGATTTCCTTATTTACGTACCAATATTCAATACATATTGTATTATGTAAGTACATACCTAAATTATTGGAAATGTAGCATAGGTTGAACAAAGATTAAACACGATGAAATAAATAGTAAAATTAGTTATTTTAACAGTTACTGTTATAGTATAGGTACAACATTTTAAGTCAACACTAACATTTTCAAATATTTTGGAATAGTTATAGGTATTATAAATAATAACTGATTAACTCTTTCCTCTTCCTATCACTACCTATATTCTTTCCCCTTTTCCTTTTTTTTTTTTTTGAATCCTTAACCTTAAACTAATACCAGGTAATAGAATATAATTTGACCGATTCAAAATGTTGAACGTTCCGTTCGCCATTCTATTAATTTGCGGCCTTTAGTATTGAACATTGATTAACATATGGAATTTTAAAATTTCAAAAAGTTTAACTACTGGTAGAACTTACAGGTTAGTCAAGGCACTAATATTTGTTTATCTGTGGTCAAGGCAATCCATTCGTGCTCTTTGATTGAATTTTACAATTCATATTCAATAAACTATACTAAAAGGAAACTAGTTACAATAGTTGGCTGAGACATCATATAGAAATCATGCCGATTTCACCTCTTGTTACTTTTATTTGCTGGTTTAAATCTAATATTTCTTACATTCTATCAGCATGAAAGATGCTTTAATTGTTAATATTAACATGAACATTTTTGTAGGTACATTTACAATTTATTAATTGAACGAATAGATTTCATATTCATCGTATTAGTAGAAGGATATTTCTACAAGAATAAAGCACAATTCTACAAACTCATAAATCTTGTCTGATGCACAACAGATTTTATATAGAAATAGAATAATATCATTATCATAACATTGATTTTGTCAGTCGTTTTCAAATTTGAATGTAACCTCTTTAGTAAGCTGAAAGAACAATTTAGCCTGACTTGGTTCCTAGTAGTTTCTTCATAGCTCAATTCAATTCAACAGGCCATAAGTTTTCTGACAATTTGGGAAGCAACATAGCTTTTTCATTTTAATTGTTTTTCTCAACTGCGTCTAAGGTCTTAGCACAAAGTTTAAGCATTTGGAATGAAAGTGTATATATGATATCCTGACCGAAAATGTTTCTAATGTTTTGAAGAAAACCGCTACCATTTTCTTCGAAACAAATGATGGCCCACTTGACTATGGACTGACTTGACTAAAAAGTATTCAATACAAATCACTTGACACTGGCATTATTGTCTGTCGAATGACGGACAGGAGCCATAAATTGAAGAAGAATTCAACAGGCAGAACATTTACCTCCATGGGCAGAACAACTCAGCTCTTGGCGTTTGTTTTGTGTGTTGATTAGCTTAATCTAGTTCTTGCCGGAATAGGTACATAACATCAAGAAGAGGTCAATCCACCGGTCTGATCCAGGATCCGTGCGGATACAATCGATCATACTTTGAAGCAGTCTCTAATTACCCAATTATCAAATTACCTAACCCATTGAAGTATGTAATCACTGATTGATTCTGTTACTCAGATACTCACCATTTTCCAGATAGGCAGGTACACCAAAATGTACAAGTTTATACAGGACCTTTAGAACAACTAGGGACTAGGGGTATGTAGGTATAAGAACTTACCAAATCTGCCACCAATCCAATTATTGATAATGTTCTCTAGGCTATGCATAACTTTCATTAGGTATCCATGGCAGTATCAAATAGATAATACTTAGGTCAGGTTCCATCGCCCCTACTGCAGCCGGTACTCTATCTAAAACACACTCAAGGTGAATGTAGGTCCGCAGAAGCAGGGGGTGTGAAAAGGCGTAAACATTTAAAACAAAGATGAAGATCTAGATTTCATATTTTGTCTCTTCACTCTCAGATCATTAACAGACATATCATGGAAAACCAAGGTTCTTTCAAGATAGGTACAATGTTAAAATTTTCATAATAAAACCTTTTATCTCTTTAAAACTTCTTGTAGTAATTTTACCTTGTTTTAAGTATCTAGGTAAATAAGTAACATAATTTATTTATTCATCATCATCACCCTTATTCTAATGTAATAATGGTAGTATGTACACTTAGTCAATATACTATGTGACTTTAAGGTATTGATATAGGTTCAATTCATTAATACAGTTGATATAGCTTTTGGTAGAATCCTTACCAGAAGAAGACACGCTTTGATATATTCAGCTTCATTCATTAGATGTCTCATGCCTTCAAAGAGTCTGGTAACTTTTATAAGTCAGTACGTTCGTTGCTCACTACCAGTCTGAGTGACCAGTAGATTTTATCAACATTATCAAAATCATACAACACATTGAAAAACTTACTTATTGACACATTAAGAACTGTGTGCAAGGCCAAAGTTAATAAAAGTAGAGATAAAAAGTACTTTTTCTCCATTATCAGATAAAACAGGGTAAAATACCAATTTCTATCAAAATATTGCTTAAACATTTATTTTTAATTTTTATGTATTACTGTTATTTTATTTCTATTCAAAACCAGTTTTTAAACTGTACTTTGTCAAGTTTAGTTAAACCAATGTAATTCTTTTCCTTTTGTTTACTTGATTATTATATTATTGTCCATTATAAATCTTCATTCGTTCACTTAGTAATAAATACCAAGGTACCTACATACTATGTTGTATGTCATTAGTTAAGCCAGTTGAATGTTCTATTGGCTTGTGATAAGCAGATAGGTTATTTAATACTTACTTTCACACATAAAATTGTAGTTCTAGGCAGACTTAATGCTAATAGCATTATCTATCAATAATCCAGGAAATACAAGAATATTGTGAGGTATGACTGTCTCTACCTAAGTAGAGAGCGCATCGGTACAATAATTTTACTTTTCACGTGGATGTTCCATCCATACACCATGTTTGAACATAGGCACAAGTCTCTTTTGCTGCTGTAGCTACAGAATGTATACTCCTACTAACACAATTTCTGCTTTTGTTTCCATCATTCCTGTAATTGTTTTTTTTTTAGAAAATAAATAACCTTTATTTTATTTTCGTAAATGCTGTTGAAGTTTCTTTAAATAGATTAACCACTTTTTAAACAGTTTGATTTACGTATGGCTGTTTTGAATTTATATAGTGTTCTACAATGTAGGTAGGTAGCTTAAAAATCTCTGAACAAAATATGCAGTTATGATTACCATTCTATTGATAGTATGTAGATGAGATAAGTATGTAGTATTTATAATGGCTACCAAGCAGGTCGGTCGATTTTTGGAGTATTCGTACCCGAGTAGTTTTGACCGCCTTGTTTGCTGTAAATGATGATGGTCTATC
Organism: Chloroclysta siterata; assembly: GCA_932294275.1. Classification (NCBI taxonomy): domain Eukaryota; kingdom Metazoa; phylum Arthropoda; class Insecta; order Lepidoptera; family Geometridae; genus Chloroclysta; species Chloroclysta siterata. Next base: position 11,738,508 of record OW028595.1, read on the forward strand.
TTACATATATTATATTAGCAGAGTTATAATAACATAATTAGAATAAATTGTCAAGGCATTGAATTATATTATGTATTCGAGCATATTTATGCATATTCGTGGCGTTATCAACTGTTAACAGTTGCATTGCCGTGTTTGTGTAGGTTAAGTTTCTTCTTAATTTCTCGTTACATAATACCTACTCACATTTTAATAATGGGAGGTAGTTTGATATCTGTATTTTTACGGAACAAATATTTTTATTTCTTTTTAAAGATGCGGTAATATTATTATAAATTGTAAAATTCACAACACACATAAACTTTTGACAGTAAAGCAACCACTACGAATAATCAACTAGGTAGATTATACCCACCCAGTAGATTAATTATAATGATAATGGTAAGTATATAGTAAGTTACATATGAAACGGAAATCGAGATAATACCCAATAATCTTCCTGTGTTTTGCCTGCCACACCTGGCATTGATATACTATAACACAGGGTTATTCTAGTTTGGGTACAAATGTTGTTCGAACAGGAAATATCGCAAATGTTTAACATAAACCCAATTTAATAAAATACTGTAATGTTTGTTAACGATTTTAAATAAATAAATTTCATTTCATCTAAAACACTTAAAAGCTAAGTGTTATTAAGTATGTTTGTGATCCAGTTTACGATGCATATCAACAAAATGAATGAATTATTCATGGCCTTTAATTTTTTATTATATTGTCACATGTGATCACACACAGTGCATTTTATGATTTTTCATTTCTTTTGCCTTTTTGTCATTTCCGATGACCATTTATTAAATACATGGCTTTGTTTTCCATCTCTGATGAAACATTTCTTGCATGGCTTTTTGGTTATCTTTAATAACATTATACATAGCCTTTATATCATCTCTGATGACATTAATTACATGGCCTTTACATCATTTCTGATGAGATTAATTACATAGCCTTTTCGTCGTCTCTGATGTGATGACACTTATTGCATGGCCTTTATTTACATGACCGGTATTTGGAGCCTGTAACATAACACTTTTCATATTAGATATTGTTTATTCATTTTAGGTCGTGGCTCATGCTCAGCGCAACAATAGAATAGCTACTTTGTTGCATTGCCCTTAAAACTGGTGCTGGTTTTTCCAGTCTAGATTTCAGTTGCAATAGGTAGGTATAAAAGATATAAAAACCATTCACCCAATTGCTAATAAAAATAATATTAAAATAGCAACAGCCTCAAGACTTTGATTCCCAGGCACGGTAAATATCCTCACACATCCCTTACTACCAAGTATCAACTTAAAGATTTTTGAGGATGTCTAAGGTGGTCAGATACGTCCAAATACTTTTAACATTTGGCACAAACCCACATATTACAGTAGTTGGTATTCCATATACTGTAGTACCTGGTGACGTGGGTCAAGACGTACAGATATGGTTGATGATGATATGATGTGTCGTCCAGGCCGATTTTGGCTACGGCAGCATTATTAATGCTAATAATTTTCAAAACATTTCTACCTTCATAGTGATCAAAGTAAAAATCTTTTCTTTCACAGAAGGTTTTCGTAGGTTAGGGTAGGCAGGTAAAATTATTATGCAGCGATAAATTTTTCTAGATCTTTTTCTAACAGGTATCTCAATTACGTAAGTAATACTTTGATCTAATATACAGTACCCTCGTACTGTACATGTTAGTTCAACGTAGGTCTCGTACCCTGTTTATTGAATTGGAACTTGAACTTCAACTGCAAAATATTTACTTTGGAATGCCATCTATCCCTTCCCTTTCAGTAAAAATGAGATAAATTACTCACGTTCTCCTCAGTCGCCACTTTGTGGGATTCTTTAGATCCAATGAAACACAAATATATTATTATACGAGGTTATGCCGTCCGCCCAGCACGCCCGCACCAAGCAAGTGTCGCCAGCATGTCGCTAGTGTTGCCAGCGCGACTCGGCTAGACACCACACCATCTATATGTTTTCAGTATTCATAGTTTTGCTATGTCCAATTGTCCATCTGTGCTTTTTCAATCTTTTTTTATTTTATTTTTTTAAATGACTACGAAAGTGTTATTTCCGCAGTTTTTGGTCTCTGTACCGAAAACTGAGACTGTTTGACTGATAATATGAAGCTTTGAACTTTTGAAGTGGTAATGTTGTTAGAATCGCATATCCTCTTAAACAGATACCTTAGCAAGCTATATGATGATGGTCAGTGGCGTAGCTATCGTAGGGCTAGGTGGTGCAGTGCACCAGGGCCCCGGAGCTCTGGGGGCCCTCTAACCTAAGCTTTGAAAAGAGAGGGTCAGCCAGCTCCCGAAGCTAGAAAACCTTGAGCCTGCTCACAATTTTTTTTCTTATGATTTATTTTAAAGGGCAATATAAGTTCAAGCTATGTGGAAAGAGGGGGTGAGGGCCCGATTTTTTTTTCTATGCACCGGGGCCCTTGTCCACCTAGCTACGCCACTGCCGATGGTCTAAAGAGAAAAAGAGTTATCGGTAACTATAATTACATCAATTTACGCAAAAAAGCACTGTTAAAAGAAACTATAATTGATTAAATTAGTAGGTCATAATTTTCACCTGCGTGTTGTGTTGTCACGACCACGCAGGATAGTTAATTATATTTAACTAGCTCTTGCCGACGGTTTTACTCAGAAATAATGCTATAAGCGCGTATGACACAACCTGTATAGAAGTAATTGTACAGTCGCCAGAAAAATCAAAAGCTAACACGCGATTTTTTTTGTATTAATACTAGCATATAATACGAAGTGTTCCAATACTTGTGTTTAAAAACTTCAGGGGGCTAAAGTACCCATCAATATGAATAACTTTTTTTAAGAAACCAACACTGTGAATGCGATAAAAAACAGCTGTTTCATACAAAAGTTCAATACCTACCTAAAATGCTAAAATTTATGAAGTTGAAGTTTTTAAACTCAAATATTGGAACACCTTGTATACTAGCGGCCCGTGCCATTGTAGGTCCAAGTAGGTCCAGTAGTTTGTGAATTGATTCATTTCGAACAACTTTTCTTTTTTTAATATTACTATTAATCGATATTATGTATGCACATAATATTTACGCAGTATTTAGTAGATTATTTAAGCAAAGTATTATGTACACACAATGTTGGTAGACAAGGCGAATTTCAAGGTCAAGTAGCATATTATTATACACATTTATAATTTTGTTAGAGTATTTATTTTGTTGACAAATGAATACCTCTATATTACGACAGATTTGTTTTTCATTTCAAATACTTTTCGTTCTAACTGTACTTTAATTCGGATTAAAGAATAGATTTAGTGGTCATATTGCGAGTGGTCCCAATTGCCTGAAGAAAAGTAATTAAATTAATAAATCAGGCTATAGGGACCGCGGTCTATTTTTCTTGTGGTCCCAAAAGAGATGCTTCTCTTTTTTTTCCTTTTATTTGGGTACACAAACAGTAACACAATGTAATATGGTTGTACAAGTATTGGTTAACCAAATAATAACTAATTTCGGAACCAACACCATTTACCACACTAAGCTGATTTCACCATGCTCTGTGAGATTAACAAAGTATTAAAGGGCCGTTAAATATGTCAAAATGTACGCGTTTGACATCTTAGGTTAGATTTAACGGCCTGTTAATCCTTGATTAGTAACTAACAGAGCATGGTGAAATCAGCTCTTATACTCGACTCGTACTATTGCTATTTCTTACCAATGGATAATTAATAATGACTACATACATAAACATGCTGAAAGAGTTTAGCTTTGGTACTAAGGGATCAAAGGAGAAATTTACTATGGCCTGGTGGCCTACTATGAGAGCACTAGTGGTCTAGTGGTAGCGGCCCCGCCTTCCGCTCCTTAGGTCGTGGGTTCGAAACCAGTCGTGACACCCATGAGTTTTTCTGTTCAAAATTTATGTGCACAATGCCAGTACTCTCAAAACGTTGAAGGAAAACATCGTGAGGAAACCGGCATGTTGTAGAACCTAAAATGTTCTGTAACATGTGTTAAGTGCTCGAAAGGAGCCTCTGGAAACGCACTTAAAATCCTTTCACCCCACTGTTTCGGAAGAAACTAGTGACACGACAAGAGAGAGACACAGAGACTATGCCCTGGTTTCAAAGTCGTGAAGCTATTTCAGTTTTTTAATATAATTTTATACTAGATGCTGATGGAACAAGCAGATGGCCCCCCTGATGTTAAGTATTACCGGTCATGGTTACCACTTAACATCAGGTGGGTTAAACAAGGCATTGCCTCGTAAGTCATTCGCAATAGAAACGTACCCTACGATGCACTGCCCTGCGTCCATCAACTTGAAGCATGTGCCTGCAATTTCACCGGCAACCACACCCATCAAACCTAAACACAGCAACGCTGCTTTACGGCATAAAGGCAAGGCGGTAAATTCTTGCAAATAATTATACACACAACACACGTTTTATACAACAGCCTTAAATAATGCTACGTATGTATTCTAACGGCGGTATTTGCATGAACGTTTATTATAAACCAGATAAGCAAGTTGGGTTTAGAATATCTGAACACCAGGCGCCAGGCTATATTTAGAAAAGAATAGAAAATCTTTTTCGGCACATAAATACGGAAATAAAATGTGGGACAAGAGAAAGTCTTGTCGTGTCACTAGTTTCTTTCGAAACAGTGTGGTGAAAGAATTTTAAGTGCACCTCAAGCACTTGACACATGTTATAGAACTTTTTAGGTTCTACGGTATGCCGGTTTCCTCACGATATTTTCCTTCACCGTTTGAGAGTACTGGTATTGTGCACATCAATTTTTGAACAGAAAAACTCATTGGAGCACGACCGGTTTCGAACCAACGACCTTTGGATCGGAAGGCCGTTACCACTAGACCACTAGTGCTCCAAATGTGGGTATGTGTTATGTGATATTTGGATGTACCTCTGACTAACTGCTTTAGATATCTTTTAAAAATCTCTAGTTGATACTTAGTACTAAGAGGTATGTGGGAATATCTATCATGCCTGAGGATGCTGTTTCTGTTCAAACACCGGTAAAGTGCAACGTTATATAATAAGAAAAATAAACAAAAAGAACAAAAAATATTATCTAATCATTCTTAGTTTAATATTATAAAAGTGGGTGATACTTAAGCTACCTTCAGCTCTTAATGATGCAAGGAAATAATCCACCCTTAGATCATTTTATCCGCTTGAAGAAGCCTTCAAGAAATAACTCCTAGTAAGAGAACAGATTGATTATCAAATGCTGAGGATGAAACTTATCTTACTAGTTATAATATTTATTTATAAATACTAGGACTATTGAAATGAAACCTATCTTACTAGGTATAATATTTATGTTCTCTCTCTTGTCGTGTCACTAGTTTCTTTCGAAACAGTGTGGTGAAAGGATTTTAAGTGCGCCTCAAGAGGATCAATATTTATTATATATATATGTTGAAACTAGCAGCTTCTCGCGGCTTCGCACGCGTTAAAGTGGTGAGCCGTTATTGAGCCACAAACATCCAAACATCATAACTTTTGTAGCGGTAGTTATCAAAAATTATAAGTGTCATTATTAATTATTTATTTCGTAGTATATTTACTCCAAGTTTTAAGTCAATCGCACCACGCGTCAAAAAACTCCCGTACAAACTTTCACATCCCTTTGCACACTTTTTAAGGGTAGTATTAAAAAACTAAAAATGCCTTTCCTATTTTTTAGCCTTGGAGTACATGTAGGTACTCCAAGTTTCAAGTTTGTAGGTTCAAGGAATACTATTTTTCATACAAACGTTTTCAACCCTTCTTATACCCTTAGGGGTTGAATTTCCAAAAATCCCTTCTTAGTACACCTCTACGCCATAAGACCTATGTACTCCTCAAATTTCAAGTCTCTAGGACCAGCGGTTTAGGCTGTGCGTTGTCTATATGTCAGTCAGTCAGTCAGTCAGTCAGTCAGGACTTTGATTCTTTTAGTATTAGAGAAGAGATAGAGATGTTGGGATTATTAAACCAACCTACCAAAACTATAGTAGTGCTCTTTGGGAAAGAGTTTGTCCTTGGAAGTATTTCATCATCATGGTCAGCCTGAAGAAGTCCACTGCTGGACATAGGCGTCCACTATACATTTACAGGAAGAAAAAACAAAAAAAAAACAATAGGTAAACATTGGTCTGCAGATAGCTCAACTATTTCACGTGTATTTTGTACATTTTTTAAATACTTTTATTTTATACAACCAGCTGATGAAACAAGCAGATGGCCCACCTGATGTTAAGTGGTAACCATCACTTATAACAAGGCATTACCTCGTAAGTCACGCACGATTGGAACGTGCCCTACGATGCACTGCCTTGCGTCCATCAACTTGAGGCATACAGATGTTAAGCCTCATGTGCCTGTAATTACACCAGTATAATAATACTTGTATTCATTGTAATTTACTTTGTAAATATGTTTAGTATAAATGTCAGAAGTTAGATAATTCCTTTCAGAAAGTCAAAATACTATTTGCTAAGACAACAAGTAAGAATAATATTTAACATTGGCATCGGTCTACATGCTCAGCAATACTTGATCTGTGGTTGGCTAACTTATGGTGACCGTCATATTTTATTATGACGGTGACGGTATTAAGACGGTATATACAAGATGTTCCAATACTCGTGTTTAAAACTTCAGGGGTTAAAGTACCCATCAATATGAATAACTTTTTCTGAGGAACCAACACTGTGAACGCGAAAAAAAAACAGCTGTTTCATATAAAAGTTCAATATCTACCTGGATAAAATGTATGAAATATGCTGGTTTTTTTTCGCGTTTACAGTTTTGGTTCCATATAAAAAGTTATTCATATTGATGGGTACTTTAGCCCCCTAAAGTTTTAAACACAAGTATTGGAACACCTTGTATATCCTTTGAATCTGAACGGTTGGTTTTTTTCCATCGGAAAATGTAGTTTCACGTATAAAAAAAAACAGCTGTTTCATACATTTTAGCCGGGTAGGTATTGAACTTTTGTATGAAACAGCTGTTTTTTTTCGCGTTCACTGTGTTGGTTCCTTAGTGAAAGTCATTCATATTAATGCGTACTTTAGCCCCCTGAAGTTTATATACACAATTATTGGAACACCTTGTATAATCACTCTTATTTCCCATAGGGGTAGGCTACCATGGATTTTTAATTAGCTACGATCCTTACATACCTTTTTTGCTTATATATGTATGTGCGACAATTAAACTTATGAGTATTTCTTCTCTCTCTCTTATTGTGGCACTTAAATCACTAGTTTTAGTTTTCTTTATTTTTTCCTATACCTAGTTACAGAGGCACAATATAATTTATGGCTCCTTATTGTTTTAAATAGGAAAGTTAGTATTTACGTCATCCGTGCTTACGGCCACCATTATGTACCAGATAACGGTAGCCACTTTTTGAAAAATAGGTGATCTTTTGTTGATTTAGTCATACCGCACAAAAATCATATATAATTTCCATGTACGTATTTTACACATTATTTTTATCTATGCAAATATTTGCTATCGGAATATTATGTCATCTTGACTGGAATTATAACCAGCTTATAAATATTAAGATCTTTTTAGGGTTCCGTACCGAAGGGTAAAACAGAACCCTATTACTACGCTGCCCGTCCGTCTTTCTGTCTGTCCGTCTATCGTCTCTCATGAACCGTGATAGTTAGCCAGTTGAAATTTTCACAGATGATGTATTTCTGTTACCGCTATAACAACAAATACTAAGAAACAGAATAAAATAAATATTTAAGGGGGCTCCCATACAGCAAACGTGATTTTTTTGCCGTTTTTAAAGATAATGGTACGGAACCCTTCGTGCGCGAGTCCGACTCGCACTTGGCCGGTTTTTTCTAACTGATTCTCACCACCATGTTTTGGTGAAGGAACTTTCTTGTTTCAAACAAAATGAAATTTATCATGAACTTTTGTAATGCTATTCGCTGAAAGTTAGTTATTTGCGATTTTGCGTATCTTCGTGCGTGATTTACGAGGCAATGCTTTGTTTGGTGATGGATACCACTTAACATCAGGTGGGTCATCTGCTTGTTCCAGGAGCACTGGTGGTCTAGTGGTAGCGGTCCCGCCTTCCGATCCTAAGGTCGTGGGTTTGAAACCGGTCGTGCACCAATGAGTTTTTCTGTTCAAAAATGTATGTGCCCAATGCCAGTACTCTCAAACAGTGAAGGAAAACATGGTGATGAAACCGGCATGTCGTAGAACCTAAAAAAATCTTATAACATGTGTCAAGTGTTCAAAAGGAGCCTCTTGAGGCACACTTAAAATCCTTTCACCACACACACTGTTTTGAAAGAAACGAGTGACACGTCAAGAGAGACAGAGAGCAGCTAGTTGTATAAAAAAAAACTTATTAATGATTTTATATCTTGAAAAAGCGAAAAGTTGTTAGAAGGTAAACTGTGTCTCAATTCTATAATCCCAGTATTTTTCTTCATTACTATCTAGTAGTTTTTTATACGTTTTGCAATCTAGTCCTATTTCAATCTAGTCATTTTCATGGTCATTGGGGATAAGATGTTTTGTGATCGATCCCCGCTACGCTCTACCCTTTTTTTTATACAACTAGCTGATGGAACAAGCCAATGGCCCACCTAATGTTAAGTGATAACCATCACCTATAACAAAGCATTGCCTCGAAAGTCACGCACATTCTACCTCATTGGAGGTGGAACTAGCACCTAGATTCACCTAGCTTTAAGACGTTTCAAAGTATTCTTCTTCTTCTCTCAATTTATGGCTCCTGTCCGTCATTCGACAGACAATCTTGCCAGTGTCAAGTGATTTGTATTGAATACTTTTTAGTCAAGTCAGTCCATAGTCAAGTCGGCCGTCATTTGTTTTGAAGAAAATGGTGGCGGTTTTCTTCAAAATATTGGAAACATTTTCGGACAAATCAGAATATCACATAATACACTTTCATTCCAAATGTTTACACTTTGTGCTAAGACCTCAAGTAATGTTGGTTAAAATACCACCGAAATTACACAACACAACTCAAAATAACACTAGAAAAACAATTAAAATGAAAAAGCTATGTTGCTTCCCAAAATGCCAGAAAACGAATCCGTAATCCTGGTGATTCAACTGAATTTACCTATTGACTTTGACATTGTTATTGGAATGTCATTAAAATAAATATTGAAGATAAATATTCAGCCACAAATAAAAGAAGAAGAAGATGATAAATATTGTTGCATGGACTTTCACGCAGCAATATCTAGCCCCGAACTAAGCCAAACTTGTAATATGGGAACCTTAACCTTATCCCACTTCATGTGGGGTCGGCACAACAGGTCTTTTCTCTCCACTTCCCTCTATCATCCGTCATCACAGTCGTCACTCCTTTCTTACCCATGTCATCCTTCACACAATCCATCCATCTTTTATTTGACCTTCCTCTACTCCTCTCTATCCATCCACATTCATAACTAACACTCTTTTCGTTACACGACATTCTTCCCTTCGCATATAACCTGATAGATATTATACTTATTTTTTTTATATATAATAACACCTAGACCGAGAACAAACATCTATGTTCATCACACAAATGTTTATTCCCGGTGGGGATCGAACTCACGGCTTACAGCGCAGAAGGTAGAGCTACTACCAACTAAGCTGTGAGGACTGTCATTGGTTGCAAGTTTAAAAGTCATAAACATCATGATTTTAAAACCTGCATGTAGCATAGGAACTGGAGCGTCCCCCATGGGATTTTAACATGGTTCCATTGATAAGCGGCTTGGAATACAATTTGGCTGAGTGGTTTTGAATAAGTCTCAGATTGTGAAATAGCTAAGTGTATTGAGTATCTAAGTATGGGTAGGTATAACAGTACGAGCGATAACCCTTCTCAAATGGAGAAGGATACTATAACGTCAAAATGTGTCATAAAGTTATTTGTTAGCGTGCCTGTGCGTACTTGATATATTTAAAGCCTACTCATTAAGCTGACATTAACAGTGATCATGTAATTGGAAAAAAATGCAATACATATTTAAATACATATAGGTTTTCAGTATCAGTTATTTCAATTAATTGATTAATTTAGGATTGCCAACAAAAGATTCAAAAAATGCAGTGTAGATTATATCAATTGCTCTTTAAATTATATGCAACAGCAAGCATTATAATACGTAATTACGCTTTATATTAAGTAAAATGATACATTTTATATTTCTATACTAATACTTTTATTATATTTTATTTTATTTTTACTTATGTGTACTCATATAAGTGACTACATTATCTGTAATGAGAATAAAAATATTTGAAAATAATCCCCTATTTCGTCACAAAACCCTTAGCATGCGTTTTATCTGTAATGAGAATAAAAAAATCCTTCGAACGACAGTATTTGAAACTTATCTTTTATTTCGTCACTAAACCCTTAGCATGCGTTTCAGGAAAAATGTTGTCATCAAAATTCAGAAAACACATTTCACAAGTTGTCCTTTCCGACCCAAACCTCTGTGAGCATGATCCAATTTGCGTCAGAAATGCGAAGTCTTCAAACAGGATATATTTGTTCTCAATCATTCTTCTATTAGCATATCAAGTCGCGCGGCCAATTTTACCCAATAACCAACGTCAATCATACTTCTGGGCCAATCGGGTTACAGTATGGATGAGAGACGGCAGCGATTGAAAAATTGCCTGCGGATTATGCATGTCATCATTTCCATTTGATTGATAAGTACCGCTAGCTAACTAAATGGCTAGCACAAATGATATGGACCTCATAGAAGCTTGAAACGAGCTAGTTAACAGCTGTGACTGCTCAGCATTGTCATTATTACGAGCCTGACTGCTGGACATTCAACAGGAAGAGGTTAGATCCCCCCCCCCTTTGTGAAGTACTATCACCACGCCTTTTTCTGCTGCCAAGCAGCGTTGCTTGTTTCGGTTTGAAGAGTGTGGTTGCCGGTGTAATTACAGGCACATGAGGCTTAACATCTGTATGCCTCAAGTTGATGGACGCAGGGCAGTGCATCGTGGGGGACGTTCCTATCATGCGTGGCTTGCGAGGCAATGCTTTGTTAAAGGTAATGGTTACCACTTAACATCAAGTGAGCCATTTGCTTGTTCCATCAGCTAGTTATATGTATAAAAAAAACGTAACATTAGCCCTAAACAAAGCCGATATACACAAACATACTTTTATTTAGATTTTGGAACAATGAGCTAGCTCATTCTTCATTGGAGCTGTGGTTACGAACATCGTTACTCAATTAGGCGATGACAATGCATAGAATATGGGCCAGGGTTTCACCATTTCAAAATCAATAGTAAGGATTAATCTTTGGAAACAGACGACGTCATCTTATTTTGAATTTTATTAGTAAGATTAGAAGTTTCAAAATGCAATGCAAGAAACACAGAAACACACACGGGTTGACTATGGGACACCTGCTTACATGTTTTTCCATCGTTCACAAGAAGACGTCAATGGAAAAAGAAATTATTATCATGCAAACTATGTAAGTCCACTGCTGGACGTAAGTCTTTCCAAAGACGTGCCACTGAGCCCGGTCTTCGGCTCTTCTCATCCAGTATTTTCGAGCTACATTTCGCAGATCGTCGCACCGCCTTGCCGGAGGTAAAAAGGTAACAGTCTTACTGAGCTCAACAGATTTAAATTCATAGCCACTGAATCGTTATGTTAAATCAGATTGTAGATCATTATAGCCGATTCAGTGGCAGATAGATGAAAACTCGAAAAAGTTACAGGTACGTTATTATTCGTTTTAAAATATGAAAATTGGGTCTATTAATGTTCACTGGTAAATATTTAACGCCAACAAGCAAAGTTTCAAAGAATCGGCAGGCAATTTTGGCTTTTTGAAACCGAACTCATCTCAAATTTCATGAAGCTTATTAAAACTCGACGTGTGTGTATGTTTCTTTGACGTTTATATTAGGTGAGAAGTAAGCAGATAATTATGTATCAAATTGCCTTTAGGTGCTTTTGTGAGCTAAAGTTAAAATCAGTTAATTGGTCTATTTTAAGGTAATAAACACCTAGCTGTTTAAGATAATACTTAGAGCTACTTAAAGTTCTATGAAGTACAAAGCCGCTGATTGGCTTATATTATAATACTCTATACAAGGTGATCCAACACTTGTATTTAAAACTTCAGCGAAAAAAAAGAGCTCATACAAAAGTTATACAAGTCATTTTAGCCTACCTGGCTAAAATGTATGAAACGGCTGTTTTTTTTCTCGTTCACAGTGTTGGTTCCTTAAAAAAAGTTATTCATATTAATGGGTAGGTACTTTAGTTCCCTGAAGTTTTAAATACAAGTATTGGAACACCTTGTATACTGTATCTTATTGGTTTGAAACGTAGCGTGTGCTTTGATTTTAATTTCAATACCTTTACATATTTCCAAAAAGCGCTTTGATCTTTTTAACATCTGGCGTGTAGTCATCTAATGAGGTTTCCAAACGCAAGAACAGTTCTCTATTTTTGATCTGACAAACTTAAAATACATTAAACTTCTATACAAGAAGTTTATTTTAAGTTTGTGAATTCTCTACCATTCTGTGAGACAAAACCCAGGCGCTTGAAGCATTCGGCTGGTATCTTTCTCATGTGCCTATGAAACTGTTTTAAGATTAGTAGAGCTCTTTGTGAAGGGCTCGTCCGGGGAAGCACTACCACGCCTTTTTCTGCCGCCAAGCAGCGTTGCTGTGTTTCGGTTTGAAGAGTGTGGTTGCCGGTGTAATTACAGGCACATGGGGCTTAACATTTATATGCCTCAAGTTGATGGATGCAGGGCAGTGCATCGTAGAGCACGTTCCTATCGTGTGTGACTTCCGAGGCAATGCTTTGTTATAGGTGATGGTTACCTTTGAACATCAGGTGGGCCATCTGCTTGTTCCAACAGCTAATTGTATGAAAAAAGCAGTTAAACAGAATGCCAAGATTTTACCAACACCTGTTGGTAAAATATCATAATAAATGTGTGTAATGTGTGTTATGAATTTATCGTACAAAAATAGGTGGAACCATATTGTTGCCTGTTCTTCTTGATTTGGAAGTGGAACTGGCACCTACATTCACCTAACTTTAAGAAGTTTCAAAGTGATCCTTGTAACTCAATTGAATAAATACTTTTTTACTTTGTTTTATAAATAAACAAAAATTTTATTTACCTAAAAGTATTTCTATGAAGGTAAAGACAGAAATGCTTCTGTCATCTTGCTTAGCCTTTTTATTTTGCCGATTAGCAGATGTTAAAATTTTAGTAGGATGGTAAACCATTTTGTAACTGAAAAGTCATCAACTTCTAATGCTGTCTGTACCTGACAGTGATATAAGATATGCTGGTAAAATAACTCCTACTATAAAATTATTATTAGGTTAATTTATTTGTACCCGCTTTATCGCTCATTACATTATCCCCTAATATGATTAGGATGATCAAATGTGAAGGTTCACGAAGCAATAAAGTGGTCATAAATATTGTTATGATACATATTACACTCGCGAGCAATGAATGCGGGTCACTGATCCAAACTCGAACTTCGACAAACCGAGAAGGACATGATTTTTTAATGAATAGTTATTTTACCTAAAACTTATTTAGCCTTAGACTGTTGAGTTGTTTAGTTAAGTTCTTACTGCATAGTTAGAAAACTAACTTTATCAACTAGTGGTTCTTCCCGAACTGAGATCTCGTGATGCGACCCGACGAACGCATCAAAACTTTGAGTAGGTAGTAGTCAGAGGCAAGTCCAAACATTATCTTTGGACTTTTTTCTGACTACCGCCTACTAACTTGGTATGGTAACCAAGTTTCAACTCTATTGGCCTATTTATTGAAGAGTTCCGTTGAACAGACCTTGGCTCCATCATCAGACCAGGTCGCTATCACCATTTTATGAGAACTGAGTACCTCCTTAATTTATTTCAAGAAAAAAAATAAGAAAAAGCAAAGGAACTGGGCGGCCAGTAGAAAAACCTTGTTGCCAACGAAACTCCTAGAGATGGGAGCTCTTGGATCGCTGGTTATCTTAATTTAACTTTTTTGTTGTATCTCAAAAACCGAGCGTCCTAGAAAAAAAGTAAAAATTGTTTTGGAATGTCCAAACAAAGCCCTTTCATATGACATGTAACTAGATTTTGTTAAGTACCTTTGTTTATTTTTGCCCCCTTAAAAAAACCCATATCTTAATAACCCTTCATCCGATTTTACTCATATACTTACCAGTAAATTTCTCAAGTACAAGCTATCGACTTATCAAATTTCATACAGATCGGATCAACGGTTCGAAAGTTATGGCCAGACAAACATACATACATACATACATAAAATGCCAAATCGCCCAAGTTGAAACTAAAGATCTTTGTTCGCTTCGCTCACTCGATCAATAAACGACAAATAAAAGAATACTACCATACGACCAAAATAAAATATGTGAAACATACTAAATTCTGGTAAACTGTCCCTGGGTAATAAAGATACTCTATAAACTGGAACATTGTGAAGATCGTGGCATTTGAGTGTAGTAAATAGTTCTTCCTGGCAATATAATACTGCGTTTACATTTAGATATTCGCGCTGCCATTCGCGTAGACGGAAATGTTGCCGTCTATATGTCCACATTGCCGGCAGCGTCGCCGGCAGCGTCGCCGGCAATGTGTGTTCACGCAACACGGGCAACGCGAGTGGACATGGAAGTGGCCTGTTTACATTCTCGCATTGCCCAAGTCCCTGCTCATGTCTCTGCACATTTCCATGGACATGAGCTGAGTGTATATGGGGTCAACATCATGATTAGACTGGTATATATATTTTGGATTATAATACTCCAGCACTCCGTATTCACTGCTCTTAAGTATATATCAGAATAAATGAACTTTTCTAAGGTGTCTGCTCAAATTGAATTCTGAAATAAAGTTAAACTTTTTGCAAGTTTTTATATGTTCATTGTATTTATATCAAAGTGTTCCAAAAGAACCGTAGCTGGTGACTTTATCGAGCAATGTGACCTAAATAATTTGTTAGTTATCATAATCATCATCACCCAGTAGATGTACATTGCTGTGTTTCGGTTTGAAGAGTGTGGCTGCCGGTGAAATTAAGTGCACATAATTCTTAGCATCTGTTCGCCTCAAGTTGATGGACGCAAGGCAGTGCATTGTAGGGCACATTCCAATCGTGCGTGAATTTAGATGTAATGTTTAATTATAGGTGATGGTTACCACGTAACATCAGGTGGGCCATCTGCTTGTTCCATCAGCAAGTAATGCTTTTATACAATAGATCGCTCCTTACCATCACAGTTTGCCAATACGTCTAAAACGAATATGTTATGATATTTTAGTTTAATTTTTATATTAACTAAATTTGATGGGGGAAGGGTAACTATTTTTTTTTTTTTTTATTCAATTAGCTGATGGCACAAGCAGATGGCCCACCTGATGTAAAGTGCTAACCATCACCTATAACAAAGCATAACCTCCTAAGTCACGCACGATAGGAACGTGCCCTTCGATCCTGCGTCCATCAACTTGAGGCATACAGATGTTAAGCCTCATGTGCCTGTAATTACACCGGCAACCACACTCTTCAAACCGAAACACAGCGTTGCTGCTTGGCGGCAGAAAAAGGCGTGGTGTTAGTACTTTCCCGGGCGAGCCTTTTACAAAGAGTTCTACTACTCTTAAACCAAAACAAATATAAAAAAAATTATACCTTTCAAAACATGGTAAGTCAAAGTCAAAGTCAAAAGGTATTTATTCAATAAAATCACAAGAATCACTTTGAAACGTCTTAAAGCTAGGTGACTGTAGGTGCCAGCTCCACGCGACCAAAGCCTAGAAGAACAGGCAACAAACTTACGACTTGGTTCCTACCGTTCTTTGTAATGATCCTTTTACAATGTAATATTTGGTATTTCGCTCTAGTTACTTTTCGATTTATTGCCCTACAATTCAAAACACAGTGCCTATTGTACAATGTACTACAGAATACACAACAATTCTGCGTAGTATCTAAACAAAACGAACGGGACTCGCGGATTTGACGGAATGGTTCGGCCAGAGCCATTGATCAAGTCAAACTGACCTGCCAATTGTGTCTATCTTTTCCACACGCACGCACATTTACCAAATAGACACGAGAGATCGACTGTGATCTACAAAGGTGTATTGGAAAGTAATAAACAGATACAATTTCACGACTTTTATCCCAAGGATTTAAGTAGTAGAGCTCGTTGTGAAGGGCCCGTCTGATGAAGTGCTACCACCACGCCTTTTTCTGCCGCCAAGCAGCGTTGCTGTGTTTCGGTTTGAAGATTGTGGTTGCCGGAGTAATTACAGGCACATGAGGCTTAACATCTGTATACCTCAAATTGATGGACGCAGTACGAGGCAATGTTACCACTTAAGATCAGGTGGGCCTTCCGCTTGTTCCATCAGCTAGTTGTATTAAAAAAAAACATCGTCATTATTCACAGCCTGATTTAAACACTAGCTTTGTTCGTTTTGCCACCGAAAAATAATAGTACCACGTATTTCTACTATCCAACCAGATGGGTTGGATAGTAGACATACGTGGTACGTACTAGTCCACACCCTTTCCAGCACGCAATAAAATTGATTACTACATTTCGTTTCATTTTTACCCTTTTTATAGGTTCTTAAAATCACGTACCCTTTCGGGGAGGTGAGTGTTGAACCTTAAATAAACGACCTATTTCACAAAATTACAACAAAGACCAACCGATAAGATATTAATATTTAAATAAACGTATTTCACACAATAATTTACGAGCAATAAGTTGTTTAAAACAACCAATAAAAACATCTTGCACAGATAACGGCTCGGGGCATTTTGTTGATGTAAAAACCAACCCCAATAGACAATTGGCAATCTGAGCGCTAAAAAAGCGTTTGTGCTTACTTCAGTCACTTTTAAATCAAATGATTTTTGCTAGTACTGCAGTTGTAAAGGCCGGAACATTGACGTTCAATGACGTTGCGCAAACTTTCAACTCAAAGTTCAACCTATTTAACGAGGTCCAGAGGTATAATTTTAAGACTAACCCTAAAACTAAACTCTGCCCCTAACCCTATAACTAAGCCTAAGATTTTGAGCTTAATTAATTGTGTTTGAGATTTGACGACTAGGCAAGTTAGGAAACCGATGTCGCTTATATCAGAATTATATTTGTCTAAATGATCTAATATCTAGATAGTTCGTAACGGTCTGCAGATAGCTTAACTGTTTTGATTTTATTTTATACATTTTGTAAATACTTTATTAATAAAATTACATTTAAAGTAAATTTCTTTGTAAATAAATGATAATATGATTCGAGTGTAAATTATAAATATTCTATTCTACGAGTTGCTTCAAAACAGACATCGCAGACCTTTAAATTGTCACTTGTCTAAGTGACAGGGGCTTAATAGACTTCTGGGACTCACTTTGCGATTGGAGAATTTAAAATTTATGCCTGTATCGATTCTGATGGTATCGGAAACTTATAAATGGAGCTTTAGGGACGCTTCAGGTGCGTTGTTAATGATCTTTAGATGTTATTTGTTGAGGCTGTTTTATCTTTCGTTTATTTTTCAGTTGTAAAATAAAAAATGACGAATCTTAAAAAAAACATAATACTTTTTGTTTTATATTTTTTTATACTGTGTTTGATACACACGAATCACACGTATCGTAATATCACATAATCGTAAGTCACGAATTCACACGTGCGTGACTTACGAGGCAATGCTTTGTTATAGGTGATGGTTACCACTTAACATCAGGTGGGCCATATGCCTGTTCCATCAGCTGGTTGTATAAAAAAAAGATGGACTGCGTTATTGTGCGTGATGACATGAGTAGGAAAGAAGTGACTGCTGAGATTACTGAGTGACGGCTGATAGAGGAAAGCGGAGAGAAAAAATCCTAATTCATTCGAATTAATTGAGGTCCACAAGATAGGTTGTAGCTCCGGTGAATCTACTGGACTGTGATGTCACTAATCTGTTTTTGATTCCACTTAATGGAGGTCGCTACCAGATGATGTTTGTTTGGGTATTTCTTAAGAGGCTGGTAGCTTTCAAATAATTACTTGATCGTACATTTTGATTTTTGAAGATTTATGATTACTGAAGGTAGTTAGGAAAAAGCGCAAACAATTAACAATTTTTCGGAGGATAGCACTATTTAACGAAAATATAACTGTGATCCAAACAAGTTTTCTTACTTAAAAGTTTAATTAGGTACGAAAACTAGTTACAAGAAACATGATTGCAATTTTTCATAACTACTTTAAAATTGTTGAATGTGCGATCGATAGTGGCGTAGCTATCGTAGGTGAAGGTGGTGCAGTGCACCAGGGCCCCGGAGCTCAGGGGGCCCTCTAACTAAGCTTTGAAAACATTGTTTGACGGTTGTCAGCTTCTTAATGGATGTGGCTCGCAGGTGGTGTTTGTTTAGGTATTGCTTAATTACGTTTACTAGAGGTTGAGCAGAAAGGGTTCAGGGTTCAACCTTGAACGTGTGGAAATGGTGGAATATCACGCATCTTCATTCGCATGAAGCTACGAAGAAATAGCACCTCAATGGAGCTTCACTATTGAATTATTTTTCAAAAAGCATCATACATAACTGTATGAGCCAAGCGGTAAGCTTGTTGCCTGTTCTTCTAGACTTGGTCGCGTAGAACTGGCTCCAGATTTACTTAGCTAGTAATTCAATTGATCTCTGTGATTCAATTGAATAAATAACTTTTGACTTTGAATTAAAAACATGCAAATTTCTGAAAAGTGATTCTCAATTTGTGATTTGTTTCCAATTTAGTTTAGGATGAATAAGTGGACTTCTCTTTTTTAAATATAGATTGAGTACATGTACCTATTTATCAAGTAGGGACCGAACCCACGGCCTACATCGCAGAAGGCAGAGCTACTACCAACAGAGCGATGACGGCTGTCTGAACATAAAATAGACTTCCTCAGACATCATAAAATAATCTTAAGTTAGTACTTGGTACTAAGAGATCTGAAGGGATATCTACCATGCCTAGGGATCATAGTCGTGTTTTGTTTGCAGTTTGCAGTTAGCATGAAACATTTATGAGCAAGAACCATACGGTGGCGGCGCCGGCGCTATCCGACATTACTTGCCAATCTAAACAAATCGCTTTGATACAGAGTCGCTATGATTACGTTATCATTCCAATCATCAAATCTATAATATTAACGCACAGGATAACACAAACAGTGTCTTGATTACGAGAAAAGCCACATTGAGCGTTTGGAATCAGTGTGGCAAGCAACAGACCAGTGAATGTTTCAGCACTGATGTTTTGTATACCTTTTGCATGTCTTGTGTATAAACAGTTGTATAGCTGACTGCGTGATATACAGGGTGTCCCAAAAAGTTGTGACGAGCGGAAGTCCAGAGATAGAGCACCACTTGGGGTACCCGAATCACCCTCATGTATGTTCTGCGATTTTTCATAGTTTTCAAGTCATGATTTTTTTTCTGAAATTTTGTGAACTTTCAATCTGAACAACTTTAAAAAAATCGAATAAAAAAAATTGGCTGACATTCCACACAGCACTACTATCTCGCCCCAAACGAAGCCAAAGCTTGTACTATGGGAACCAGATAGCTGATATAATACTTAAATACTTTTTTTTGTAAATACATACTTATACTAGTAGTTCGCTCCGAACTGAGATCTCGTGATGCGACCCGACGAACGCATCAAAACTTTGAGTAGGTAGTAGTCAGAGGCAAGTCCAAACATTATCTTTGGACTTTTTTCTGACTACCGCCTACTAACTTGGTATGGTAACCAAGTTTCAACTCTATTGGCCTATTTATTGAAGAGTTCCGTTGAACAGACCTTGGCTCCATCATCAGACCAGGTCGCTATCACCATTTTATGAGAACTGAGTACCTTTTTAATATATTTCAAGAAAAAAAAATAAGAAAAAGCAAAGGAACTGGCCGACCAGTAGAAAAACCTTGATGTCAACGAAACTCTTAGATATGGGAGCTCTTGGATCGCTGGTTATCGTAATTTAACTTTTTTTGTTTTATCTCAAAAACCGAGCATCCCAAAAAAAAAGTAAAAATTGTTTTGGAATGTCCAAACAAAGCCCTTTCATATGACATGTAACTTGATTTTTTTATGTAACTTTTTTTATTTTTGCCCTCTTAAAAAACCCCATATTTCAAAAACCCTTCATCCGATTTTACTCATATACTACCAGTAAATTTCTCAAGTACAAGCTATCGACATATCAAATTTCATGCAGATCGGATCAACGGTTCTAAAGTTATCGCCAGACAAACATACATACATACATACATACATACATAAAATGCCAAATTGCCCAAGTTGAAACTAAGATCTTCGTTCGCTTCGCTCACTCGATCAAATATTATATAACACCCAGACAGAGAACAAACATCTAGGTATGTTCATCACACAAATACTTGTTCTCGGTGGGGATCAAACCCACGGCCTACGGCACAGAAAGCAGAGCTACTACCAACTGAGCTGTGAAGGTTGTCAAAAGAAAAGAAGAAGACTTATTAAAAAAAAATTTAAGCAACTATATGAGTTGTACTTTTATGCATAAAACAATCAGCTTCGTAACTTTGATGAAATTTATGAAAATATTGGTGTAAATTGACAAATTTACGTTCGATGAATGATGTATGACTCAAATTTTCAAATTTTTATTAAAATCTAATTAGGTGACTTCATGGTTCAAGATGGTATGTCTCAAGACTCTTAGCTTTCATAATCATTAAAAAAAATGATACTATAAAGAGTTTATGAGAGATTATGTTTACCTTTTTCTGTATACTGTATACTTTTTCTGTACGCCTCACTAAACTTCAATAATATATTATATTATTACATTGTAAAAGGATCATACAAAAGAACGGTAGGAACCAAGCCGTAAGTTTGTTGCCTGTTCTTCTAGGCTTTGGTCGCGTGGAACTGGCACCTAGAGTCACCTAGCTTTAAGATGTTTCAAAGTGATCCTTGTGATTTTATTGAATAAATACCTTTTCACTTTGACTTTGACTTTGTTTGTTATATAACCAAAAATGACTGCAGGAAAGTAAGGTTTCAAAATGACTACAAGAGCTAAGTAACTATTCATGTCTCTGACTGTACAATGTACATACCAGGAGCCGTACCAAGAAGTCATATTATGATCCCGTTTTCAGAATTGCGAACCACTCGGCATAATATTAATTGAATTTGTAAAATAGAGAGTGATTCAAAGAATTGATCGACCCCTGCGTCTAATAAACAAGGCTATATTTAGGTAGTTAAAGTATAAATTGCAATACCACGTGTTTGATGTTCGTTTTCAGGGCACTATAATGTGTAAATACTGAGCAATAATAATTATTACATGTAAATATTTACAACAGCGAAGCAGTAGCGACCGATTTCGGGTAAACGCATTTCATACCTTGACGAGTGACGCTTGCTTATTACATACATTACATATTTGTTATTTTTTTTATAAATCTCTTGACGGAAAAAGCCTACGAGATGGCCCACCCGCTGTTAAGGCGAATACAAGAGCTGATAAACCTCTCGCTCGTACGTTTCAACATGTTGGAAGATATAAAATCGCTAAATCCATTTTCGAAAAATCGCAAACAACCATTTTGTGTGCAATCACATTGCGCTCAGTTTAGTAAAAATTTCATTTTGATCGATACGGGTTTTCTTACTTAAAAGTTTACTTATGTACGAAAACTAGTAAAGTAAGTAAGTAAAACTAGTTTTTTACTAAACTGTGTGCAATGTGATTGCACACGAATTGGTTGATTGTGATTTTTCGGAAATGAGTTTAGTGATTTTATATCTTTCAAAATGTCGAAACGTACGAGCGAGAGTCATATGAGCTCTTGTATTCGCCTTAAGCGGTCACCATAGCCTAAAACAAAGCATTGCCTTGCAAGTCATAAGAACGTGTCGTATGATGCACTTCCTTGCGTCTATCTACGTAAGGCATACAGAGTCTAAGCCTTTTGTGCCTGTAATTTCACCCGAATTACAAAAAAAACCCTGAAAAGGACACGTAGTATTACTGTTTGTGTTTTGTTTAAAGTAAGGTCAAAAGGTAGAGTAACACGTGTTACTCTTAGGAAAATATTTTTTTTCAAAAGTTTTAATTTTGCGAGGTATGCGAGCGTAATTTAGTATTCGTGTACAACCTGCACACCATTTCCGCCCTTTATGACTTGGGTTGAAAACTTTAATACTTAGGTCCCCACCCCATTTATTTTGAAAGGTGTAGTAATTGTAACTTACATATTATGTAAATTATATATTTTACTAGACTTCTCACCAGCCAAAACTTGTCTGGAAGAGATCGCTTTTCAGCGATAAAACCACCCTATGTACATTATTAATTCTTATTTACCTGTGTTTTGTTTTCCCTTTGTTAGTTTATAAGGTGTACAATAAAGATTTTTTTCATGAGATAAGTGTATAAGTGCCTGTATGTGCATGAAGCTCATGAATACTAAAAATAGTTTGTGTATTTTTATTTTTACAGAATAAATCTGGAAGGATAAAAGTGAGAGTGATGACAATAATTGTTTGTTATAGTCTATGTGTTATGATATCACTATCACTTCATAGTATAAAACAAAGTCGCTTTCTTTGTCCCTTTATCCCTATGTATGCTTAAATCTTTAAAACTACGCAATGGATTTTGATGCGGTTTTTTTATAGAAAGAGTGATTCAAGAGGAAGGTAGTAGTAGAAGGAAGGATATGCATAATACAAGCATAATCTCTTAGGGATAACCCACAATAACCGTGCGAAGCCGGGGCGGGTCGCTAGTACTAAATAAATAAATATTAATCAACATTTCACACAGTACTATCTAGCACCGAACGAAGCAAAGCCAATCGCCGCAATTAGAATACGATGTTTTCTTACGACGTTTTTCTTCGCCGTTTGAGAGCACTAACATTGCGAACACAATTTTTTCGAAGAGGAATTCTATTGGTGCACGACCAGATTCGAACCCTCGACTTTACGATCAAAAGGCGTGGCTCTCCCTCCTCCACTGGTACTGTTTGTTGTATTTTAATGATACTATTTTGTTATTCAATATGTATTTTGCTTTCTTACTAAAACAATATCAAGAGTTTCAGATGACCGAACAATAACATCCGACAAAACCGGATAACACACGTCATTAGGGATAAGGTATATTTATCTGATTCGTATATTGTTTGGTAAATATTCCGGAAAATGCCATAAAAATGATAGTTTCCATTACATGTTTCGATGACTTTTTCGGTAGGTAAACAAGAAAATGCCCCTAAAAATAAATATAAAGAAAACATCCCATCCCATCCCATTTTTTTTTGCCTTCCGATCGCAAGGTCGTAGGTTCGAATCCGGTGGGCAATAATTGGTTTCTCCTATTGATTTTTTTTGTGAGCAATGCTCTTAAACGGTGAAGGAAAACATCGTGAGGAAACCATTTAGTATTCTATCAGCGGCGATGGGCTTGCAACCTGTCACGTATTATGATATAAACTACTGCAAAATAATAAATAAATAATAAATAAATATTGGTGGATATTCCACACAGCACTATCTCGCCCCAAACTAAGCAAAGCTTGTGATATGGAAACCAGATAGCTGATATACTACTTATATACCTTTTTTTTTGTAAATACTTACTTATAATATTATATAACACCCAGACAAAGAAAAAACATCTATGTTCATCTCACAAATGTTTGTTCTCGGTGGGGATCGAACCCACGGCCTACGGCGCAGAAGGCAGAGCTACTACCAACTGAGCTGTGAAGGCTGTGCTGAGCTGTGGAAATGTGAGTATGTAATGTGGATGTACCCCTTAAGATGTCCTTAAAGAATCTGCAGTTCGTAATTGGTACGAAGAGATGTGAGTGGATGTGTAGGTACATAATTTTTTGCGAACTGTAAATGTCGTATATATGGATATGTACGCAGCTCCACTGTTCTAGACTCTAGATAATCATTACACTAAGTCATTTTTGGTATCGATTCTCGAGAAAAATCAAATTAAAAAAAAAGTTTATCTTATCATGTCTTAAAACATCAATGAGCTTAAAAGCTTATGACTTGTTAAGGATATGGACAAACAAGTATTTGACGACTGTGTGCTAAATCATTTAAACATTGATTAAAATAACACTGTTTGTCAATCCGTTGGCAAGAGATGGTAATAAGTAAGCGTTATGTATCTTTTGACAGATATTTATATATCCTAGTAATACTACTAATATTATAAACGCGAAAGTTTGTAAGTATGGATGGATAGATGGATGGATGTTTGTATGGATGTTTGTTACTCTTTCACGTCAAAACTACTGAATAGATTTTAATGAAACTTTACAATAATATAGCTTAAACATCAGAATAACACATAGGCTACAATTTAAAAAGATATTGTGTGAATTGTCCAAAATATGACGATATAGGAGTAGTAGAAGTAGGAAAAAATCTACCATCTGCGAGCTATTCTGGCGTGCGCTGCCAAAACCGCTAGAGTAACACATATGTACTACGCCACGCTTATATGAGCTACTCGAAATACTAATCCTGCGCAGACGAAGTCGCGAGCACCAGCTAGTAAGGCCATAAATCTATAAGAAAAAGAGATTAATTCACGTTCGATTTAGGTTCAGAATAATAGTAAGCTACACTTGATGTATTATGAAAGGAAGAGTGTGCTCCTTCATAGATCGCAATGTTTATTATTTACGTTATTACCAGGCCTCTGACGGAATAAAAAGCAATTTATATCCATTCATTTACCAAGAATATATTCATCGCCTAATAAAAATGTAAACGCAGTACAGAAATAACTCTGACGTCAGCGAGTCAGTCAGAAAAGGGTTGGGTATTACATCGCACTTTGAATACGAAATTTCTTAAGTATTATGATTAAGAAACTGGCCAAGTTTCGTAGATTAACAAAGGACAAATTAATAATAACATTATAGGACAAATCCTACTAATAGTATAAACGCGAAAGTTTGTAAGTATGGATGGATGTTTGTTTCTCTTTCACGTAAAAACTACTGAATGGATTTTAATGAAACTTTACAAGCATTAGCTTATACATCAGAATAACACATAGGCTACAATTTATAAAGATATTGTGTGAATTGTCCAAAATAAGACTGTAAGTGTCAAGTAAATAGGAAAAAATCTACCACCTGCGAGCTATTCTGGCGTGCGCTGCCAAAACCGCTAGAGTTACACATTATGTACTACGCCACGCTAATATAAGCTACTCGAAATACTAATCCTGCGTGGACGAAGTCGCGGGTACCAGCTAGTTAATAATAACAAAGGTTAAGTTAATAAATAAATATGATTAAAATAAGTTTTCCTTAAACCAGAAAGTTTGAATAGTACCTACGACAGATAGTAAAACAGCTTTTCTTTAAGAAATACTTGTTCGGTTCAAAATTTTATTTTTGTTTCTTGAACATTCGGAGAATTTAACGGAGAAAGAAATGACACATTACTTATTCTCCGAAATTTTGTTGTTTGCGATATCTCACACATATTTAGTGGTTTTATATCTTCAAGTTAAAATGTGCAAGCGAAAAAGTTGTTTGACGATTATCTGTGTCTCAAAGCAAACGAAGATTCAGATATCCTAACTTTAAAAATAATTAAATATATCATTTGAAACTAAGATGTCTCAATTCGAAACTAAGAGCGTGTCCCTGCGTGAATCCGAACATCAACATAAAATAAAAACTTACATACTTTTTTTGAGCGGGATCTTCTTACACGGGTATATATATATATGTAATTAAAAGGAGATCTCAAACCCATAAAATGTAAACATTAAGTTACTGAAAAAGAAAACACAGTGACACAGACTCAGACACAGCTACTACAAGCTGGTGCCCGCGACTTCGTCTGCGCAAGATTAGTTACACAATATCTTTATAAAATTTAGCTTTTGCGTGTTATTCTGATGTATACTTAAGCTATATTATTGTAAAGTTTCATTAAAATCAAATTAAGTAGTTTTTACGTGAAAGAGTAACAAACATCTATCCATACATCCATCCATCCATACTTACAAACTTTCGCGTTTATAATATTATTAGGATAGGATATGTAACTAGGCGGTAGTACCTCTGGAGCGGTATAGTGTATAGTGTATAAATCCAAGTTTAAAAAGATCCGTGCGTGATCATACATAGGGTTTACACATCTACACGGAAGCACAAAGGTTTTCCAAGCATAAATAAACATGAACCACTAGCGCTAGGCTCTGTGTTTGTCTTGTCTTTGTGTGATAGGTACATAGCTGATCGTCGACAGCTGCCTCGTTGTTTACCAAAAGGTCTATGTTCTAAAAACAAGCAGTAGCAATAGCGATAGTGGCACAATGCCAGTAGGTAGGTACTCTCAAACGAAACCGGCATGTCGTAGAACCTAAAAAGTTCTATAACATGTGTCAAGTGCTCGAAAGGAGCCTCTTAAGGCGCACTTAAAATAAAATCCTTGCACCACACTGTTTCGAAAATAAACTAGTGACACGACAAGACAGAGTGAGAGAGAGTGTTAAAACACCAGAAGAGGATATAAGTGAGTGATCTGTCGCACGATGGAGAAGCACAGTTAAATAACCGGCCTTTTTAGGGTTCCGTACCCAAAGGGTAAAACGGGACCCTACTCGTATTACTAAGACTCCGCTGTCCGTCTGTCACCAGGCTGTATCTCATGAACCGTGGTAGTTAACAAATACTAAAAGACAGAATAAAATAAATATTTAAGGGGGCTCATTTCAGCTATTACATCGATTTAGATAGAGATAGCAAGTGACTTGACGCGATTAGTTTTGATCGGGCTTAGAAACCGGCCGTAAATGAATTATCTACCACTCACTCTTTTAAACGGAATGTCAAAATTTATGTTATCTGTGATTCTTTAACTATATTTTAAAGTTTAAAATTAAGATTAAGAGTAAGAATTTCGTTCTACATACTGTAAGCCTACTATCATATTTCTAATAAATAAATAAATCTACTTTATTTCCTCTCCCACGCACTACCGACACACTTTCTGTCCACAATACACAAAGGTTATCTGGAAGATAATGCTTTATATTATGCATTAAGTTCGCCTTTGATTTGTTATTTTAATGTGATTTTTTTGCCGATGCCAGTTTTACGACATCGATGTTAGCAAAAATATGCAAATGTTATAGCGTCGCTTTTATAGCGGCACTGCTGTTTGAAAAACTTTGATGCTCCAAGAAGTATTTTCGTAGTCTTACGAAAAGTTTCTATGAATTTGTAAGATCTGTCATCGCGTACACTCTGTTAGTCGACAATGATTTTCATCAAAGAACTAGCTAAAAATAGTTTTTTTTAGCTACGAGTATAAACCATATAACTAATGATCTTTCCCTGTCGTCATTTTGATGGTTATTCTTACCTACTTGTTGCTCACTGGTGTAACATTATTTTGTTACAAATGACTATAAAACTTCGGGGAGAAAAAAATGCAACCTATGATCTCATCGTCCGTATGTCACCACTTTTATAGAGCTGTACTGTGAACTTCCGAAACATTTACGTAAAATTGTAAATAATTTATAATTGAATTTCGGTGGACTTTCCCCACAGCACTATCCAACCTCAAACTTAGCAAAGCTAACCAAATAGTTCAAAGTCAAAGTCAAAAGGTATTTATTCAATAAAATCCAAAGGATCACTTTGGAACATGATCCCCTGGTGTTATCATTTTATTATACCTACATTCTTAAAGAAAAGTATTGCGTAACACAGTTATGCGTTAAGCAACTTATCAATGAAACAAACTAAGCTTGTTTTGTTGGTTACCTTCTCACACCCGAAAAATGAGTAAATGAGTAACTATAACGACACAAAAATGTGTAACTTTTACGACACATCACCAGTTGTGGAACAAATCGATAGATTGTTTGTTTTATATTAATTGTGAATTTTACTGTTGCTTGTGTAAAAAGTACCTACCTACCTACCAAAATGTATAAACCCCCACACCTACAATTTGCATCCCAGCTATGGGGAATGAGTGCTACCGATTTAATTTTTTTGTCATCTTTATGTACCTACATTGAAGCAAATAAATGACTTATGATTATGATTATGACAAAAAAACTAAGTTTGCAATATGCATTTGACATTTTATTGAATAAATACCTTTTGACTTTAGACTTTGGATAACATTGCCTAAAATGAACAACAACCGTCGAAAAACTAGTCGCATGCATGATAGCCTTCACAGCTCAGTTGGTAGTAGCTCTGCCTTCTGCGCCGTAGGCCGTGGGTTCAATCCCCACCGGGGGCAAACATTTATGTGATGAACATTAATGTTTGTTCTCTGTCTGGGTGTTATAATATTTTATGTATGTATTTACAAAAAAAAAGTATATATGTATTATATCAGCTATCTGGTTCCCATATTAGGTACAAGCTTTGGCTTAGTTTGGGGCTAGATAGTGCTGTGTGGAAAGTCCACCAATATTTATTTATTATGTAGGTTTTAATTTGTTTGCGTTTTTCATATAATATTTTCATAAATGCTAAAATGTTAGAGCGAGAAGTCGTTTGACGGTTATCAGCCCCTTAACGAAAAGGTGATAACACTATTTTGTTACTCTTAAGTATAGTTTATACAACGTCCACAAACAAAAACGGCCAACAAATTCCCGCGCAATGGTTGTTTTCGTTCTATCCGGTACTTAACCCGAAAAATTTGCAAAGCGTGTTATTCGTAAGTAATGGGCTTGTCATACTCAGAGAACAGTATATGGATATCGCTTTGTGTGCGAACGGAAGGCACGAAATCAAATTAAAACGTATCACTTTGTTAAACAAATGGGAGCGTGTTCACTGTCTTCCCGAGTTAGGTAAAATCTCATAGAACATTCAGCATATATACAAGGTGTTCCAATACTTGTATTTAAAAACTACAGAGGGCTAAAGTACCCATTAATAGTAGGTATTGAACTTTTGTATGAAACAGCTGTTTTTTTAGCGTTCACAGTGTTGGTTCCTTAGAAAAAGTTATTCATATTGATGGGTACTTTAGCCCCCAGAAGTTTTTAAATACAAGTATTGGAACACCTTGTATAAATAACTCGAAAAAAGCAAAACAGAATTTTATGGCGTGGCCAAGGTTAAAAGTCGGTGGATTAGTGAAGGTCCAAAATCGTTAAAGCTAGGTGAATCTAGGTGCCAGTTCCACGTCACCAAGTCTAGAAGATAAAGAAATATTAAGACGTCACTAGAGAATTGCATGAACGATATAAATAAAATCATGTATTAATAATAGTGCAAATAGAAAATGCAGTGCATATTGTGTGCATTCTAATTGTATAAATTATTTTCATATACATTTTTGATAATAACTTTCTTTCAAAAATCAACAGAGCAGCATTTTTAAGACTGCAATATATTTTCCCTCCACGCTCTTCATCAATGATTCAGCAGTGTAAAGCCGAACAGGACGTCAATAAAACATTCACGTCGTAAATCGTATTACCTACTCGTCGATTCGCGGCTCGGAGATTTTCGTGGTAAATTCATCCGGTAGTGGACAAATGCACGCGTGCTCTTAAGTCAGTAAGTATTCTAGCAGCGGCGATGGGCTTGCAACCCGTTACGTATGATAGATAGATAGCACATTTATTTGCCTAACTAATAGACACAAACACAAAAATACAAAATCAAATAAAAACAACAGAATTAAACCAACTAATAAGATGAGAAATAAGAAAAAATAAAAACAACCAAAAGTAAATTTGAAATCAAACAACATTATAAAAAATATGTATTTAGATCCGTGTATGTTGCAGCTAGACAAAAAGGTAACAGCTCAGCGCATAATATTGCTCGAGAGCAAAGCACTGATTTTCAGCTATTACCTTTGGAGACATACGTATCGAATACCAACTACTGAAAAATGTGGCTGTGTACCAAAATTTTATATTAAGACGTACCTCTGACTACCCCCTTAGAGATCCCCAATCTTATGCAGGTAGTTGGTGGTATCTGAGAGGACATCTACCGCGCCTAGGGATCAGAGTCGTGAAGCTGTTTGTTTTTTTTCAGTTTCATCAGAAGTGCTTGCTCATTTCGCAATACAAATAGTGGAAATGATATATGTTTGCGTATGAACAGCGTGGCGTAAGCGTGGGCAGAGCGTAGCGTGGGCGTGTTGTAGCTAACGAAGTTATTCTTGCGACCTCAATCAAATTATAAACATAGCTTTTAACAAAGTATTGCCTCGCAATCCACGCACAATAAGGACGTGCCCTACAATACAATGCCCTGCGTCCAACAACTTCTGGCATATAATATTAAACGTATGTATTTACAAGAAAAAAGTATTTGTGTATTATATCAGCTATCTGGTTCCCATGTTACAAGCTTTGGCATAGCTTGGGGCGAGATAGCGATACACCAAAAAAAAAGATGTTAAGCTTCCTGTAATTGTACCTACCTACTCAGAAGACGCAGCTACTCATTCCCTTGTGCGCTCTCTCAGTTGCTTTTCATGACGTCCATCGATGGTACATGTCCTTACTCTAATTATAATTCAAGATTGAAGGAATAAGATCTGCACTCACGTCCCGCAGTGGGGTGTATTGTGCATTGTCCCCCTGCTAACCCCACCCCAGCCAACCCAACTCCTTAAAGTACCGGAGAAGGTGGTACATATCCAATTCTATGACAGAAAATAGAAAATACAGCGTCTGTTAAAATAGAAACAAAACGAAAATACCAAAAACAAACCACTTCAAATATCTCAGTGTTCTGATGTTGGATTGTTTGAGATGGAGTACCTTCAACACAATCTAAAGATTAAACGTATTCCCAAGACGGCCTTTCGGGATAGAATATTAGCATTCGTGAAGATGGATCATTTCACATATTTTGATAAATACCTGGATACTCTCTGCTCTGGGGACAGATTTGAGTTTCAACTAAAGAGCTACCGTTGTATGGCGGCTGTAACAGTAAAGATATACAGTTTAAATTAACGCAATATACTCTATATTTGTACCACTGTTGTTGGATGTGTCTTGATCCCTTGTGTGACTTAGGATATATTAAAATGTCAAGAAGTTAACTAAGAGTAGTAGAGCTCTTTGTGAAGGGCTCGTCGGGGAAGTAGTACCACCACGCCTTTTTCTGCCGCCAAGCAGCAACGCTGTGTTTCGGTTTGAAGAGTGTGGTTGCCGGTGTAATTACAGGCACATGAGGCTTAACATCTGTATGCCTCAAGTTGAGGACGCAGGGCAGTGCATCGTAGGGCACGTTCTTATCGTGCGCGACTTACTAGGCAATGGTTTGTTATAGGTGATGGTTACTACTTAACATCAGTGGGCTATCTGCTTGTTCCATCATCTAGTTGCATAAAAAAAAATCTAACCACTTCAAGAAAGAAGCCACGTTCACGGTAAACAGATGTCACCACAGGAAAAATAAGGACTAATATTGTTGCGTTTTGGCGCCGGATAGACATTGAATTTTCTATTCCTAGTTTTCTATTTCCAAATAATTCAAATATAAATCGACTATAAAACTTATTACTATAAGTTTTTAAGGTAAAGGCATTTCGCGTGAAAATCTATTCGGTTTCTTAATAAACTAACTTAACTTTGATTAAACGACATTTTTGAATGTTTATTTTTAAATTACACATAATGTGGTTTAAAATTGTTATGTGTTGAAAGTTTAAAATTATGTAATTGGAAATTAATACACGCACAACGCCAAGATGCTAATCTAAAGGCGTTTCTCCTCATAAGAGACGGACATCCGTTAAACAACTTTTCGCTCTCACATTTTAGATGAAGAACATTGACGATATTAAATTACTGAAGATAGCTATGAAAAATTGCAAACGCCCAAGTTTCGGAAAATATATAAAGGTTCATTCAGCAAAAATATAATTTTGATTCAAACACCTAGAAAATTCAACCTAAAAGGTTTTATTAAGTACGAAAACTAGCATATCTTAGTAATTTTTGGGAAACTTGTGTGGATCCCGAGACTCCGAAACTTGCTTGTTTGAGATTTTTCGTAACTTCTTTTTTTTACAACTAGCTGATCTTCTTCTTGTCGTGTCACTAGTTTCTTTCGACCCAGTGTGGTGAAAGGATTATAAGTGCGCCCATAGAGGCTCCTTTCGAGCACTGCTACTACTAGCTGATGGAACAAGCAGATGGCCCGTCTGATGTTATGTGGTAACCATCACCTATAACAAAGCATTGCCTCGTAAGTCACGCACGATAGGAACGTGCTCTACGATGCACTGCCCGGCGTCCATCAACTTGAGGCATACATATGTTAAGCCTCATGTGCCTGTAATTACACCGGCAACTACACTCTTCAAACTGAAACACAGCAACGCTTCTTAACGGCAGAAAAAGGCATGGTGGTAGTACTTCCCCGGACGAGCCCTTCACAAAGAGCTCTACTACTCTTAAAACACCAGCAGTAGTCTGCGTCTTAAGTAAGATGAGCACCATGTGTTGTCACACGGATAACATCGGCATCGTCCAATGGATGTCATCCATCACGCCATCACGGTTCATTTGACACGAGCTTCAAAGTCACCGAGAAGTCAGTGCGTCAGAAACATCGTTTGTCATAGTCCATGGTCGGTTTTATCGAGTTACTCTTGGCATTGGCATCATGGACGTGCATTGCTCTAGCTTGAATTGCGCGTAATTTAATTACTGGGAAATATCCATCAGTAGGTATTACAAGAATACCATTTTCCATGAATAAATATTGGTGGACATTTGACACGACACCTAGCCCAAACTAAGCTAAGCTTGTATCTATGGGAACTAGATAGCTGATATGATATGTTTTTTAATTATTATTATATATAGACATTATACCTAGCCTTTATATGTATACCTAAAAATAACCTAGACAAAAAAACTAACGTCTTTGTTGATTACACATTTTTGTTCTCGGTGGGGATCGAACCCACGGCAGAAACAGAGCTACTACTAACGAAGCCGTGAGAGCAGTCAATATTTAGACATTTCATAATAATATAAAAACAAAATGAGTTCAGTGATTTTATATCTTTCAAAATGTTGAGATGTGGGAGCGAGAGGTACATTAGCACTTGCCTTAGCAAGGTCGTAGAATATTGTAGAATTAACGATGCCAGGTTCTGTTCCAATATCTTCAAAATGTGCTCCAATATCGCCTCCAATATAATTGTAATCCTTCCAGCTATTACAATTAATTTCAATAACAGCTATTGAGTAAGTTTGCTATGTTAAATGAAGCATTACTCAAAAACATAACTAACTAAACTTAGTAAAGAGCTTATTAGGATTTTTATTTTCGAAATATTCTTACAAAGATCGGAACTGGCACCTAGATTCATCCAGTTTTAATACGATTCAAAGTGATAATTATGATTCAACTGAATAACTTTTTGAATTGACTTTGAATAACCTACTTGTATTCATTGTACTTGTATTCATTATTATTATAAATATTAAAATAGAACATGATCATTAAAGTACGTAATACCTTTAAAGCCATAACACATTATTTTTAATGAATGACTCAAATATCAGCTAATTGTACCCACATTTTCCTGTTTACACATCTGTCAAACATTTCAATGTTGTTGATATTACTTTTATCAAAGCTCATAATTTTGTTAGGACCTTGCTGAATCTCATTTACGGAAAACCTTTGAAGTATTGGTCGTGTCGGTCAGTGCCGGAATGTATGAATGAATAATAATATGCATATAATAAATAAATATTGCCAGGGTCTATGTAATCAGATTTTACCTTGAATTTGTGAATTTCCACAGCAAAAATTCAGAAGACAGAATGTTTAATTTTTGCGAAAATTACTGAATTTATTACAGAAGAATCCGGATATAACGACTAACCGGAAAACGCACTAAACGACTGGATAATTTTAGTTTTAGTATTTTTTAGTTTTTGCGATAGAGCTCTTGGTGAAGGAGAAACATACTAGCATACTACTGGGGAAATACTTCCAGCATGCCTATTTCTGCCACCAAGCAGCGTTGCTGTGTTCCGGTATGAAGGGTGTGGTGCCACCTGTATGCCTCAGGTTGATATTTTTCGTGACGGTTGGGCCGTTTACTTGTCCCATCAGCAATTAGTATAATATGATAATAATAATAAAGTGTATTATTTTTGCGTGAATGAATAATAATGATGAATAATACTAGTAGTTCGCCCCGAACTGAGATCTCGTGATGCGACCCGACGAACGCACCAAAACTTTGAGTAGGTGGTAGTCAAAGGCAAGTCCAAACATTATCTTTAGCCTTTTTTCTGACTACCGCCTACTAACTTGGTACGGTAACTAAGTTTCAACTCTATTGGCCTATTTATTGAAGAGTTCCGTTGAACAGACCTTGGCTCCATCATCAGACCTGGTCGTTGTCAACATTTTATGAGAACTGAGTACCTCCTTAATTTATTTCACGAAAAAAAAATAAGAAAAAGCAAAGGAACTGGCCGACCAGTAGAAAAACCTTGATGCCAACGAAACTCTTAGAGATGGGAGCTCTTGGGTCGCTGGTTAAATTAATTTAAGTTTTTTTTTATATCTCAAAAACCGAGCGTCCCAGAAAAAAAGTAAAAATTGTTTTGGAATGTCCAAATAAAGTCCTTTCGTATAACATGTAACTTGATTTTTTTAAGTCACTTTTTTATTTTTGCCCCCTTAAAAAACCGCATATCTTATAAACCCTTCATCCGATTTTACTCATATACTTACCAGTAAATTTCTCAAGTACAAGCTGTCGTCTTATCAAATTTCATGCAGATCGGATCAACGGTTCGTAAGTTATGGCCAGACAAACATACATACATACATACATAAAATGCCAAATCGCCCAAGTTGAAACTAGAATCTTCGTTCGCTTCGCTCACTCGATCAACTAACTATGTCTAAACTATAGTCACTATCACTATATGATGATGAAATTATTACCGTGCTTCATGTATACACTATAGTATAGTTTATACATGAAGCACGTCAGTGATAACTATAGTGGCTATAGTTTAGACATAGTTAGTATTATTTAACCATTGCAAAGTTGCAATGTGTGAATGTAGTAGAGTAGAAGAACTATCAAAAGTCGTTGTTCAAGTTTTCACAAAGAAATGGTCAATAAATTACCATACTACTGGCAGTCGGGTAAAAAGTGCAAAGTTTGGGAGTTTCAAGTTTTTTTGGTAAAAACCGTAGACTGAATAAATAGACACTGCTATGATGAATGATAACACGATCAATCTTCCAATAAGGCACATTTTTTATAATAACGTTGTCTGTCTTAAGACGGTCGTAAAATAGAAAAAAAACAGTTGACGGTACTAGAAAAATTCACTAAGATATGAATCTGCCTTCTGAGCCGTAGGCCGTGGGTTCGATCCCCACCGAGAACAACAACAATTTGTGTGAAGAACGTTGATGTTTGTTCTCTGTCTGGGTGTTATATAATATTATAAGTATGTATTTACAATAAAAAAAGTATATTATATCAGCTATCTGGTTCATATATTACAAGTTTTGGCTTAGTTTGGGGCTGTGTGGATAGTCCACCAATATTTATTTATTTATTTTAATTTTATTCCCTCCAGATCACAAGGTCCTATAAGCAAATTGACCTTATAGCTTAATGTCCGGTTAGCAAGACGACCTATGAGCAATATGACCTTTTAGAAAAATGGCTAATTGTGCAGTATGTCTTTTTAGCAAAATGACCTATAAGCACTATTGTATTTCATACAAGTTCAATAGCTGTACGAAGAAGAACGATTAACGCTGAGTCTATTTTTTGTCAAATATGATTACAAACAATGTTTATATGCAAAAAAGCGCTTAAAAAAGTCTTAAACATAATTTGAACTGGCTTATTTCACT
The DNA here is from genome assembly GCA_932294275.1 of Chloroclysta siterata. Lineage (NCBI taxonomy): Eukaryota > Metazoa > Arthropoda > Insecta > Lepidoptera > Geometridae > Chloroclysta > Chloroclysta siterata. The sequence continues at coordinate 11,774,543 of OW028595.1, forward strand.
TATCGACTTTTTTTGGGTATAGCAAACATTATTTTGGGAGATCCCGCTGTCTGACCTGATAGCTGCTCATCCAAAACCAGGGTAATCGGGCGGCTTAAATCTTTATTGAATAGTGAGATACGAAAAGAATAATGGATACTTTCTTTGTTGACTTTGACACTGCTTCAATAAGCCTGTAGTAATAACACAGTATTATTTTATAGTTGGGTGTATTAAACATTACTTTGTTGACATATATGTCCATTATTACCTTATAATAATGGACTAAACTATTGGATTTGTGGAACATGTGATATACCTAATTAAGGGGCTGACACCCGTCAAACTTAAGAGTAGTATAGCTCTTTGTGAAGGGCTCGTCCGAGGAAGTACTACCACCACGCCTTTTTCTGCCGTCAAGCGCAGCGTTGCTGTGTTTCAGATTGAAGCGTGTGGTTGCCGGTTTAATTACAGGCAAATGAGGCTCAACATCTGTATGCCTCATGTTGATGGACGCAGGGCAGTGCATCGTAGGGCATGTTCCTATTGTGCGTGACTTACGAGTCAATGCTTTGACAAATATGGCATAGATAAATATGGTTTCAAATAACTTATCTCTACATAACTTAATAGTTTTATAAAAAGTTGGTCATCGAAAATAATCGAAATTATCGAATAATCGAATCATAGAAAATTAAACCAAGCTACTCGTTGGGCCGATGACATTTTCGCTCGAATTAAGGCGTAAACTACAACTACCTATACACTACTGTCTTATTTTGAGAAACAAAGTCAATAATCTAACCATACTAAGCATGATGCCAATATATGTTCCTAACAACTATGTGCGTTGCGGCCGCCGACTACATCAACTATTCGCTTGCCACACACCACGTACTCACCACGCAAATAACGCGCCAACTCTAAGAACACTTAGTCTTATAAACGCTATAAAATATTTAATGACAACATTTATGTTATCTGTGATTGTTTAACTATAATTTTAAGTTTAAAATTAACATTGTAAGCTTTTTGGTCTACACCCTGTAAGCTTACTATCATTTATGTAATAAATAAATAAATAATAAATCTTTCAGCAGTGGACTTCTTCAGGCTGATGACGATAATGATAGTTAAGCATTTGACTGCAATCTCACCTTATTTTGATGATGCGGGCGACGACGGTGTAGCACGCTTACCTAGAAAAGATAGATAGATATTAATAAATGATAGGAATAAATATTCACTCTTCTCTTGAAATCATTCATAAAAAATTATAAGTATTCGGAAAAACGTATACTGTTATATTTTATTATTTGAAGTTGGGGCCGCAGTACTGTAGTGTTATTCCGTAAACAACATTCACCCAAGTCACCGCGCAATCCACAGTGACGTTTTAATTTGACATTCTACGGCGATTGGAAATGTCAACGTCAGTGAGGAGAAGCTCGTGAAGTGAGCCACCCACTAGGTGAATATCCATGTGATTTTGTGGCTTAGATAATTCACAAGCTAATAACCCGACGGCCTGACTCACTGACGGCCGGTTTCTGAAAGCCCGATCAAAACTAACCGCATGTCAAGTCACTTAAAATCTCTATCTAATTCGATGTAATAGCTGAAAATTAAAAAATAAACTTGACGTCCGATTAGTTTGATCGAGCTTTCAGAAACCGGCCGTGAGAGTCAAATAAGTTTCCGATCTACGTTTGACTTCTGAACTAACAAAGTATAAACAACAAAAGCAACTGTTTCAATATTATTTTTCCGTCGCGAACGAGATTTTAATACTTTCAAACTGTTTGGTTAAAAGATTAGCAAACAAACTGGGTACAGTACTGGGCTTACGAGAATTCATATATTTTTAATGTAGATGAATAAAATTTATTTTTGCCTTCGATAAAGTTATGTTCGCAATGCCAGTGCTCTGGAACGGAGAATACCAACTACTGCAAAATGTGGGTATGTGCGGAATGTAAAATTTGGATGTACCTCTGACTATCCCTTTTAGACATCCTCAAAGAATCTTGAGTTGGTGACTTTGTACCTAGGGATCTGAGGGTACATCTACCGTGCCTGGTGATCAGTCGTGAAGCTGTTTCAGATTCAGTTTTTTTTTCTTTTTTTATGTAAGAGACAGACAAACGGGTTACGGGTTACGGCCCACCTGATGTTAAGTGGTCACCGTCGCCCATATACACCAACAACACTTGGGGTGATGTCGTTGCGTTGCCTGCGCTGAAGGACTTTATGAATTTTTTTCTTGAAGCTATTCATGTTATAACTGAGCGGGAAAACCTCCGGTGGCATTCCACAGTTTGTGAGTAAAAGGGAGAAAAGATCTCGAATAAAATCGATAAACAAAATGTCCAAATTGCAAGTTAAACTTGCGTATTCTATGTTCTTTTCCGAGAGAAAGAATAAGATCATGAATTTTTTAACTATATCTATATATATATAAAAGAAATTCGTGTTAGTTACACTATATATAACTCAAGAACGGCTGCACCGATTTGGCTGAAAATTGGTTCTAGTTCTAGTTGTATAAAAAAAACTCGGTGAATCTCTCGGTGGTGATGATGATAATGATCGTAATATTGGAACTTCTAACCTGTTATTACACTAGTTATTTGTTGTTCTCAGTTTTAGACAAAGCACTGTAATTATAAGGGCGCGGTTACTGAAACTTATCACCAGAATTTGTCATGTGACGTAACAAATACGAAGTTGACAACGACCATCTTCCTGTCGCAATAATAACGCGCTTGTTGTTACAATGTTGTAACAAAACAATATAATTTTCAACAAAAATAAACACAAGCTAAGTTTCATGTTAATTTAATCTCTAACAGCATCCCTCTCATTACAAAACAAAATCATTTTTTTGTTTTCAAAATTGAGAAAGCTTATGTTTTACTTTTATTTATGTTTACGTTATATTTTTATTTAGTTTTACTTATATTTCTATGAGAGACACTTTGAAAGGTGAGAGGATGAGGCACTGTAATACGGACCTTGGACCTCGGAGCTTGGAGCTTGGCCTTTGCCGAAAAAGGGCAAAAAGATAATAGGGTCGATGTCGTAGTTTGAAATATTGTTTAAATTCTGTAAACGTTTACATTCCGATAAAAGGCTTAAAAAATTGATGACTACTTTATTTGTATCGTAATTTGATAGTTTATTTTATAAGCTTGGTGTATGTACTTGCAAAAATCTTTTAAAAACGCTTGGATATTATTTCAAGGGCATTTTCAGATTAGTATTTTATTTGGTTAACAATTTTGTGCCTTATGTCGCGTTGGCTCTTTGCCTGAGATAATAATTTATTGTATAGTGAAAATTGGATAGTCGAAGTTCCGTGAACGAAATCCATTTTCTGTTACGTGTATTAGATAAGTGAGATTTAGCTAGAGCGTGCAATAATTTTCAAGCTCGACGTGGTATTCGGTAGCTACTGAATCATTTATATACTTATATTATATTTATTTGGAATAAAATGAATATAAAGTAAGTGATGCTGACCACAGTAGTGTAGCTTTCATTACAAAAGCGCACACTAAACTGCGGTTTTTGACTTTATACCTAAGAAGCTTTTAAGAGTAGTAGAGTTGCCTTTTCTGCCTTTTCTGCTGCCAAGCGTTGCTGTATTTGGGTTCGAAGAGCGTGGTTGCCGGTGAAGTTACAGGCACATGAGGCTTAACATCTGTATGTCTCAAGTTGATGGACGCAGGGCAGAGCATCGTAGGGCACGTTCCTATCGTGAGTGTTACGAGGCAATGCTTTGTTATAGGTATGGTTACCACTTAACATCAGGTGAGCCATCTGCTTGTTCCATCAGCTAGTTGTATAAAAAAAAACATCATCTAATGAACCGTTGCTGTATAATAAGCAAAAAAAAAGCAGATTGGTAAAATACCTACCTGACTGGCTACGGGGTTCTCTCCAAATATATTGTATACATATTTAGATAATATTATAATACCTACAATGATTTTACTAACAAAATGATCCATTCGATTTAAATTAAAATTAATTAAAAGAGCACTGGTGGTCTAGTGGGAGTGACTCCGCCTTCCGATCGTAAGGTCGTAGGTTCGAATCCGGTCGTGCACCAATGGATTTTTCTATCGAAAAATTTATGTGCGCAATGCCAGTGCTCTTAAACGGTGAAGGAAAACATCGTGAGGAAACCAGTTAGTAGTTCTAACAGCGGCGATGGGCTTGCAACCTGTCACGTATGGAATACCAACTACTGCAAAATGTGGGTATGTACCAAACATAATGTTTGGACGTACCTCTGACTACCCCCCTTAGACGTCCTCAAATAATCTGGAGTTAGATCTTGATACTAAGAGATCTGAGAGGATATCTACCGTGCCTGGGGATCAAAGTCGTAAATTATATATTTATTATATATTTATTCGATTTAAATGCATGAACAATAATAATCTCTACTCGCGATCTTTACAATATGGTCTATCTATCGGTAGAGCGTCTATTTTTAAATAACTACATCGATAAACTTTATTTCCCGTCTATGTATGTTTATTTGGCCATGTTTATGTGTCGAAAACCAAATAATCTACCTTTGTTAGTCTCTGTGACGTAAACGTGGAACGTAAATAAACAAGAGATGATACGATATAATATTTGTAATTTGCTGCAAATTTAAATAAGAATGAATGAATGAATGCAAATGTGAATGTATGAATGCTTTATTGTACACTTTACAAGCGAATAAAACAATAAACTATCTAACATTTACCTCTATATATCCCAACATGCAATATGGTGTTGCAGTAACACCATTTTACGAATATTATAAACTCCTATGAATGCGTTAACGGTTTAACTGATTTGGATGAAACTTAGAATTTTTATTTTATACTAGGTGGCGCCCGCGACTTCGTCTGCGCAGGATTAGTATTTCGAGTAGCTTATATTAGCGTGGCGTAGGACATGCTGGTATGTGTAACTCTAGCGGGTTTGGCAGCGCACGCCAGAATAGCTCGCAGATGGTAGATTTTTTCTTACTTACTTGACACTTATCGTCATATTTTGGACAATTCACACAATATCTTTATAAATTGTAGCCTATGTGTTATTCTGATGTATAAGCTATATTATTGTAAAGTTTCATTAAAATCTATTCAGTAGTTTTTACGTGAAAGAGTAACAAACATCCATCCATCCATCCATACTTACAAACTTTCGCGTTTATAATATTAGTAGGTTTCAATCCGATGGTTTAGCCAATTTGAGTTTTTCTATACAGAGATGTTATTATTAATCCATTTTAGTTAGAGTTTTTTATTTTTTTATACTACTGCTGATGGAACAAGCAGATGACCCACCTGATGCTAAGTGATAACCATCACTTAAAACAAAACATTGCCTTGTAAGTCACGCACGATAGGAACGTGCCCTACAATGCACTGCCCTGTGTCCATCAGCTCGAGGCGTACAGATATTTATAATTTGTGTCTATCCAAGCCCAGCGCTCTGAAACCCTGTGGGTGTCTTTTAGTGATTTTGTTTTAGTGTCCATAATTAGTTGGCAACCACTGTATATATACTAATCGATGTTGCTGGCGTTCAAAGGCTATCGATAACCGCGATATTGTAATTAGGTACCTAATGATAAATCTCATTTTGTGGGCCGGTGGTTACGCTTGTCGGAATACTAGTAATTCAACTTGCATTATTTATATCCTACTAATATTATAAACGCGAAAGTTTGTAAGTATGGATGGATGGATGTTTGTTACTCTTTCACGTAAAAACCACTGAATGGATTTTAATGAAATTATACAATAATGTAGCTTATACATCAGAATAACACATAGGCTACAATTTATAAAGATATTGTGTGACTTATCCTGCGCACACGAAGTCGCGGGCACCAGTATAAATGGAAATGTTGCAATGTTTGGATGTATGTGGCTCAAAAACGCCCTAATCACTGAACAGATCGGGATGAAACTTCGGACAAATTAATACTAATTGTATACTTTGTCCGAAATAAAAAACTTTTGATTTGATTTGAAATATATTTCGTATTAGATAGAGATACTTTATTGTACACAAGGACTTCATAAATCTACTTTTTATCCTGAAAAACTACCGGGAACGGGGTAGAAGATAACAAACCCAATACGAAAAGTGCTTTAAATATTAACTAACAGCCAATAAGCAATAATTATTAATCAGTACGTAGTCGCGCTTAGCGGGATTTTAAAAGTTCGCATGTTGTGGGATCCAAAATTAAGAACAAAGTTTTTAACGCCTAAATAAAAACCGTCACCGTTACCTTCGGTAAAACAAAGTCGACCTATTTATAGATAAAATCACGAGTAATTGCTATGCTAGTGTAGTAAAAACAATACCTACATATTTAAACAATATTTAGCGTAGACCAACAAAACGTTCGGTCAATAGTTATTGGAATTCACATTGAATACAACGAACGGAATGAAGTTGTGAAGTTATTGGAGCCACTATCGTAGCGAAGCGAACAATCAAGGCTCGGAATATAATCGAAATACTCGAGGAATAGCTACTCGGTTCAAGCGAAGAAGGCAACTCGGCAACATTTGGTTTTGTGTGATACACAATTTGGGTTCATGTTTGTTAGTATTTTTTTTTTTTATACAACCAGCTGATTTATTTATTTATTTATTTATTTATTTACACACATTTAATTAAAACGGTTGCACACCAATTACATTAATTAAACATCAATATGACAAACACTAGAAGGCATAGATTATGAAATAATTATGGAACATACAAAATTAACAATATAAATACGGAAATAAAATGTCAAAAGAATTACATTACAGGCATAAAATAATTATTAACTAAATCACAGCAGGAAAAGAAAAAGAAAATTTGGTCATAAGTCTCGCTCACAGAACCTTAGGCAATCCGTAAGGATCTTCGTCCATCCGTCCGCAAACAAATCAGTTTCTGGATTGGCATTCAGGAGAGCGTTGAGTGCGGCGAGAGAGCGCGGTAGTGGCGAGTTCGCCCGGGCGACTGTGCGCGATGGAGGCACTGCAAATAACTTGTGCTTCCGGATCCTGCAGTAGTTATTTGGTACAAAGAACCGACACAGCCCGTCACTCAGATCTGGTGCGTCAACTTTACCACGGAATACTTTGCAGGCCGTTGTTATTTGTTGATGGAACAAGCAGATGGCCCACCTGATGTTAAGTGGTAACCATCACCTATAACAAAGCATTGCCTCGTAAGTCACGCACGATAGGAACGTGCCCTACGATGCACTGCCCTGCGTCCATCAGCTTGAGGCATACAGATGTTAATAGGTATCTGTAATTACAGGCCTCATGTGCCTGTAATTACAGATACCTATTCATTTACAAAAGTAGTGGTCGCTTACTATTTAAATTATATAATTTAAATAATATAGTTATTTAAATGATAACGTGAGCTAATATAAGCAGTGCGTTTACGGTTTGGTGTTGAAATATTATGGATCCAATTGCAATAATTAATATTCGTCGCTGTTTCTTGTTTTAGGGAAATTTTAACTTTGATGCATGCAACACTATACAATTGTCATATTCACTTAATTTGATTACGAATCTAGATCATGTACTCTGTCGGGTCAAGCCAAGATGTTGGCAGAATTAGGGTTAATTTTGTATATTAAGTTTTGATATGAGATGTATTTTTTTTATGTTTTATTAAAGGGCAGTGTGGTCGCCCAGCGACAAAGCCCTTAAAAATAAAAGAATAACAAAAAACTAGATCTGAGAATCAACATTTTTGTTACTAGATGAAGTAGGTACTAAACTATGTAGCTTGCACTGAAGCCAGCCTACGACGCGGCGACGTAAAGATGTTGAATCTCATGTCATCTCACAAACGGATACAGATCAAGTTACAACCAAAGAAAAATGACCCTTATAACAAAGACATAAAAGCGTGTAAAATTGAGAGCGCTGGTGGTCCGCCTTCCGATCCTAAGGTCATGGTTTCAGAAACCGGTTTTGCAATAATAAGTTTTTCTGTTCAAAAATTTATCTGCAAAGTGCCCAGTAGGCCTCAAACGGTGGAGGAAACCGGCATGTTGTAGTGTTGTAGAGCCTAAAAAGTTCTAAAATTGTCAAGTGCTCGAAAGGAGCCTTTTTCTATCTATTTATCTACTCCTGTATGCACCCACTGGGTATAGGCTTCCTCTTTAAAACGGCACTCTCTCCGGTCCTTTGCCAGTCTTTGCCATTGCCGCCCAACTACTTCGACTATATCATCCACTATAATTAGTCTTTTTGATTCAACTTAAAATCCTCTCACTCCAGTTTTTTAGTAGTAGAGCTCTTTGTGATAGGCTTGTCCGGGAAAGAACTACCACCACGCCTTTTTCTGCCGCCAAGCAGCGTTGCTATGTTTCGGTTTGAAGAGTGTGGTTGCCGGTGTAATTACAGTCACATGAGGCTTAACATTTGTATGCCTCAAGTTGATGCACGCAGGGCAGTGCATCGTAGGGCACGTTCCTATGCGTGACTTACGAGGTAATGCTTTGTTATATACGAGGTGATGGTTACCACTTAACATCAGGTGAGCCATCTGCTTGTTCCATCAGCTAATGGTATAAAAAAAAACTCCATTGTTTCAAAGAAACTAGTGACAACTCAAGAAGAAGATTAAAGTGCCTGATGCGTATCCGCGTGTACCTGTAATAGCATCTGCGCCCCTTCAAAGAACACAGCGATGCGAACATCACTTGCTACTTCGGTAAGTATGAACTTAAGTTTCTTCAACTTCAACTGCACTATCGATGACGAAATTGAATTTCCAATACCGAAGTTTTATTTACTGTTGCACTGAGAAACTGTCATATTGTGTGCTACTTGTGTGGCCACAATTTATTTGAACATAAAATGAATATCCGACTTTACGTGTAGGTATTCCCTGAAATGAACTTGAGAAAACTCTTCATTGTCATTAAAAACGTGATCATTATCATATTACCTATTTTTTCCTATATTAAGTAGTACGTAGTAAGCACCTATATTAAGTATATCATCTAGTTCCACGTACATTCACGTACTTTATTTTTTAATTATTTTTGTGGAACTAGCTGATGGAACAAGCAAATGGTCCACCTGATGTTAAGTGGTAACCATCACCTATAACAAAGCATTCCCTAGTAAGTCACGCACGATAGGAACGTGCCCTACGATGCACTGCCCTACGTCCATCAACTTGAGGCATACAGATGTTAAGCCTCATGTGCCTGTAATTACACCGGCAACCACACTCTTCAAACCGAAACACAGCAACGCTGTCACCAAACGATAAACTGCATCGCGGCTAGGGGCAAAAATTTGTTTTTTTATTTTGTATATTTTTATTTGACGTGTACCGTATTGGGAGGGGTCATGCCCCTCCCCCTTCGGACCGCGCCTGAACGCAGGGTCACTAACTGTTTCCCTATGAAATCTTGGGGGATATCTTCCTAGAGACTTTTTTTATCACAGATTTTTTATTTCTTGACCTGCGGGTTGGTACTTATTTGTGCTGGCCTCGGATGATAAAAGCCCTTCGTATAATTGGTATCGACGCTCCGAAACTACCTTTTGCTCGTTATGCCTTGTAACAAGATTTCACGACGAGATTGTCTGCTACCAGCTTTCGATAACTAAGTAGGTACTCTTACTTACCTGCTCGTAGCTGAAAGTATTGCCTGATTTTTACAGTTGTGAAGTTGTTAAAGTATTTGTAAGGTTTTAATGATGACAATGTACGCTGCTGGTTTTAAAGGAGCGTGTATTCAGGTTAATGAGAGTAGTAAGTGAGAGAGTTTTAAGAGAAGTAGAGCTCTTTGTGAAGGGCTAATCCGGGGAAGTACTACCACCAAGCCTTTTTCTGCCGCCAAACAGCGTTGGTGTGTTTCGGTTTGAAGAGTGTGGTTGTCGGTGTAATTACAGGAATTACACTTTACATCTGTATGCCTCAAGTTTATGGACGCAGGGCAGTGCATCGTGGGGCACGTTCCTATCGTGCGTGACTTGCGAGGCAATGCTTTGTTATAGGTGATGGTTACCACTTAACATCAGGTGGGCCATCTGCTTGTTCCATGAGAATAGCTTCAACACAATGATCCCAGGCGCAGCAGATAAGAATACCTACTCGAAGAATATCAAAATCCGAAAAGTCATAGCACAAACGTCATTTAAAAGCGCCTGATATTCCGGATGCAATACATAGGTATATACATAGACGGCCAGTGAACGTGGGTCTGGACTTATTGGAAACTGACATGCTAGTCCAGCTTAATTGAATCCGCAATCCTTTATCGCCTTTTGCAGACTTGACAAATGAAGGTATCAAAAGATAGCCGCGGCTGTGGGGAATAGTAGAAATCTGGCATTTACGAGTTGCTGGCTTTTATCACTGCACAGATGTAAAATATGTTTTATCGCTGTTAGATTTCATTGATCGTTTGTATATATTCTAAAAATAGATTATATTCCTTAGATCTATAAAATTCATGAAGTCCATAGCCTTCCTTCTGCGCTTGCCAGTAGCCCGGTAACAGCAATAGTCATACCACCATTTTGTCCGATTGAAAATATAACGGTAACCGCTTTTTATCAGGATGTATCAACAACAAGCAAACAAGCTTACAGAAAGCTTGTTTGTCTAATTTGTTGTATAAAAAAAGTTTCCCGCTGTTATAGAAGCTCAAAGTCAAATTAAGCCCATTATGCCCATTAAACTAAATATTATACAGCCAGTCATCCACCATTCAGTCTCTCATTTAGCATTTTGATCGACTAGATAACGCGGATGATTCGCTATACTCACCTATCTATGTGCAGCTCTTTGTGAAGGGCTCGTTCGGGAAAGCCACCACGCCTTTTTCTGCCGCCAAGCAGCGATGCTGTGTTTTGGTTTGAAGAGCGTGGTTGCCGGTGTAGTTACAGGCACATGAGGCTTAACATCTGTATGCCTCAAGTTGATGGACACAGGGCAGTGCATCGTGGGGCACGTTCCTATCGTGCGTGGCTTGCGAGGCAATGCTTTGTTATCGGTGATGGTTACCACTTAACATAAGGTGAGCCATCTGCTTGTTCCAACAACTAGTTGTACTAAAAAAAAACTAGTTCATACTTAATTAACAATTCAGATACACTGCATCGTGAACGATAAAACGTGCCAACGTATTTGGTGGTGAGTGAAACTTCTGTTTGATAGTACTTTTACCTTTTCTGTGGCCGAAAATAATGGCCGAGAGATTTGTAAGACACTGAGCCATTGAGTCACGTTACAGATAGCTCAGGAAGATAGACTGGACATACGATATTTATTTGAGTCATCTGCGAAAAATGAGAACCATTCTGAATTACGAAAGAAATGTATGGTTGTCCTTACCGAAGTAAGAAACAAAGAACAAAAAGTAAAAATAGACTATTTCCAGGTGGAACACGCTGGCAGCACACCTAATGTTAAGTGGTAACCATCACCTATATTGAAGCATTTCCTTATATTGCATTACACTGATGTGCCCAAAAATTTATTATAAGTATGTATTTACAAAAAAAAGTATAATGTATAATATCAGCTATCTGGTTCCTATATCACAAGCTTTGGCTTAGTTTGGGGCTAGATAGTGCTGTTTGGAAAGTCCACCAATTTTTATTATTTTATATTTAATTATTAACAATATAAATAAAAACATCAAAATATATATTATATTTATATATATATATATAAATATAATATATATTATATATATTTATATATATATATATATATATTTATATATATATATTTATATATATATATTTATATTTATATTTATATATATATATATATATTTAATATTATTTTATTTTTCACAACTTGTTGATGGAATAAGCCACCACCTGATGAGATAATAAGATAGTATAAAATATATAAAAACCTTACACGAAACTTCATGAAGATTGGTCTTTGTTAAAAAACCACTGCTTTAATAGATGGCGCTATTTATTGCTAGTAGTACCTCAAATAAATACGCCATCGATCATACAATCAATCATGTTAATCAATTCATTTATTTTCCTTCTGCAAAGTTACTTCCGAATCAATTAACTAAGTAATTGATATAATGTTTTCATTTGATCTTTTCGGCTTTCAGTAAGACATCAAGTCTATTATTCTACCCGAATCAAAACAATTAAATGCTGACAATGCTATTAGGGTCTTTAATGGCTTAAGAGGTTTACTTTACGGTGCAGATACAGCACAAGCTTAGCTATAAGCGAAGCGAATGATCCCTGAAAAACATAAACATTTCGTTTTAGCACGAGATTATGTTGCTGTGCAACTCTGAGACAATCTCTCTTACTTTTTAATTCATTTCTATAAATTGTCTGGAAGAAATCTTTTTCAGAGATAAGACCACCCAGTGTCCAGTATTTTTTATAAACAGTTAAGCTTGTAACTCGTCCTTGGTAGGCTAAATGCTTTGTTATAGAATGCAATTATCGGTTCTAGGCTGCTCTTGAAAAAAAAACACTATTTGTATGAAAATAGCGTATTTCAACTGAGTTATTTGTTATAAATTCAGAATATTTATTTATTTTTATAACATCTCAAAAGTTATTATCCGAGACGGATTTGAACACACGACCTTTCATAAATAAGTTCAGTGATTTTACCTATATCTTTCAAAATTTTGAAATGTGCGCAAGACGTAAATAAGAAGTTGTCATTGCCTTAAAAAATTTCGCCGCTTACTAAAACGTGTATTTTCTTGCATTGTCCATGCTGCATTATTGAATCCGCTATGCTTATCGCTCAGCTAGTGGAAGGACAATGCGTCCGGAGGGCAGCTTTAAGGGCGCAGCGCTGGCATAAATAGCAAATTGTGGTTTTGCCTTCACAGGAATTAAGTAGAGTTATGTGGGTACTACAGAAATGGTTGTGACAGCGTCCGCGTGAAGGTTTTTTCGTATAGGTGTATCAGTAAGTACGCAAGAGCACTGGTGGTCTAGTGGTAGCAGGCCCGGCTTCAGATTCTAAGGTGGGTTCGAAAGCGGTCGGGCACCAATGAGTTTTTCTGTTGAAAAATGTATGTGCACAATGCCCCCCAAGAGGCTCCTTTCGAGCACTTGACACATTTTATAGAACATTTAAGGTTCCACGACATGCCGGTTTCCTCACGATGTTTTCCTTCACTGTTAGAGTGAGTTTGAGTACTGGCACTGTGTACATATATTTTGAATAGAAAAGCTCATTGGTGCACGGTCGGTTTTAAACCCACGACCTTAGGATCAGAAGGCGTGGCCGCTACCTGACGTAAAATGGTAACTATCACAACAAAACATTGCCTTGCAAGTCACGCCCGATGGGAACGTGCCCTACCATGCACTGATATTACATGCAGATTTTTTTACATTTGTTAAATGGAGCAGTTTATTTGCATTTTATAGCTGCAATTATATTCATTATTATTTGCTAAATAGCAGCTAGAAATTGTTACAACACAAGCAGGTGGAAAGTAATTAAGGATTTGAAATGTCACAATGTATATTTTCTCTTATGTCTGATCAGAATAAAGTGTATATTTCAATGATCGATATTCACATGCTTTATAAAAAAAACTGGAAAAGTTTCACGACTTTAATCTCCAGGCACGGTAGATATCCCCTCAGATCTCTTGGTACAAAGTACGACTTTCAGATTCTTTTTGAGGACGTCTAATGGGGTAGTCAGAGGTATTTCTAAACATTACGCTTTATCATCTAGCATATTATGTGCTCTATCAAAGTATCTCCTCAGATCTTTTGGTACCAAGTACGACTTTCAGATTCTTTTTGAGGACGTCTAATGGGCGTAGTCAGAGGTATGTCCAAACATAAATTATTACCATCTGGCATATTATGTGCTCTACCGCATACAAATTTTCTCAGCGAATAACAAATTAAATAATACTTATTTCAAGCTGCGTTGGCTTGGTCGTTGGTGTAAATTGCTCTGTGGGATGTTTACAAACCGATGCCATATTTACACGTCCCAAAAGTTAGGCCTCTCTATGCCCTTATTTAAAGAGCTTTTAAATGTTTCGCCTTTGGCTATTGGTTTTAAACCTCATAATTACCCAAAGTGTCTGGTCAGACACCTATTTAGAAATGTTATTTGACTGCTGTCAGTTTTCAGATAAATCAGTTTCTAACCCACACTTTTAGAATTGACATGCATTACTAACTACGCCATAGCACCTCGTATTTTTTTTTATTACTAAAATTATTCTATCAACAATGTGCCTTGATGATATTACAATCTAGCCACAATGTAGGCTAATGAGAAATCTTACGCTGACTTATATTTCAAGCATATTATTATTCTAAGAACGTTTTTTTTATACAATTAGCTGATGGAACAAGCAGATGGCCCACCTGACGTTAAGTGGTAACCATCACCTATAACAAAGCATTACCTCGTAAGTCACGCACGATAGGAACGTGCCCTACGATGCACTGCCTGCGTCCAACTTGAGGCATACAGATGTTAAGCCTCATGTGCCTGTAATTTCACCGGCAACCACATTCTTCAAACCGTAACACTGCAACGCTGCTTGGGGGTAAAAAAAGGCGTGGTGGTAGTACTTTCCCGGACGAGCCCTTCACAAAGAGCTCTACTAATCTTAAAATGTGTCCATTAGCACGTTTCTACGCACGTTCCAAGTCCTTTTATTTTTGTGTATTTTATACGCATTATTTTGGACTTACACTTACGCTGAATGGGTTTTTTCTCTTGTTCTCTTATCCCTAGACTACAGCTCCTAAATTAGGTTTTTTCTTACACCCTATATTTTTTCGATAAAATAACATCTGTTTAAAATTGGTGCTCGAAAGGAACCTCTTTGAGGCGCACCTAAAATCCTTTTACCACCCTGTTTCGAAAGAACTAGTAACACTACAAGAAGAAGACGACGATAAGTTAAAAATGGTACTGCTTTATCTCAAAACCAAGATGCCTATTCCAAGGAACGTAAATCTAGGGTTTTTATGTTATATTTGTTGTTTTTTAAAGGTTTTTCTCCTCTAATGTCAAAGAGCACTACCACCCACTGCACATAACACAAAGGTTATCTGGAAGAAAATGCTAATTAGCATTAATTTCGCCTATGTACTATATACTTACAATAAATAATTTTCTTATCCTACTAATATTATAAACGCGAAAGTTTGAAAGTATGGATGGATGGATGGATGGATGGATGTTTGTAACTCTTTCACGTAAAAACAACTGAAAGAATTTTAATGAACATTTACAATAATATAGCTTATACATAAGAATAACACATAGGCTAAAATTTATAAAGATATGTGACTAATCTTGCGCAGACAAAGTCGCGGGCACCAGCTTGTCTATCATAAATCTAACAAAGGTAAGAAGCAATTCTAAGACACAAAATTCAATTTAGGAGTTTCTGCCTCTGTTTTCGGGCGGATATTATGCGCACCCTGGTTACCGTTGAGTGACGTCACTTTGAAAAGTTTTCCCAATTTAACACTCCTGTCAACGAAAATATTTGAATTTTAGAATTTATATTGACGTTTTGTTATGATAAAGACCCTTGAAAATCATTTGTTCGTTAAATAAAGGCGATTACAGCATTGTACGCGCCGAAATTACGTCCAATCTGTTACCGCCAGACCAGTCTCAGCCCAAAACGAATGTTGAAGAGTTTGTAAAACAAAAATAAAAAAACTTTGATGTCTCTCTTGTCGTGTCACTAGTTTCTTTCGAAAAAGTGTGGTGAAAGGATTTTAAGTGCGCCTCAAGAGGATCCTTTCGAGCACTTGACACATGTTATAGAGCTTTTTATGTTCCACGACATGCCAGTTTCCTCACGATGTTTTCCTTTAACGTTTGAGAGTACTGGCATTGTGCACATACATTTTTGAACAGTAAAAACTCATTGGTGCCCGACCGGTTTCGAACCCACGACCTTAAGATCGGAAGGCGGGGCCGCTACCACTAGACCACCAGTGCTCTCACTTTGATGTAAAATCCCAGGGCACTAGGTTATGATTTAACATCAGGTATGGTATAACCTATAAAATGATTCATATTGAAGTCTTATAAGTCAAAGTCAAAGTCAAAGTCAAAAGGTATTTATTCAATAAAATCACAAGGATCACTTTGAAACGTCTTAAAGCTAGGTGACTCTAGGTGCCAGTTCCACGCGACCAAAGCCTAGAAGAACAGGCAACAAACTTACGGCTTGGTTCCTACCGTTCTTTTGTATGATACTTTTACAATGTAATATAATATATTAATGAAGTTAAGTGAGGCGTAGGCATACAGAAAAAGGTAAACATAGGTAATCAAATTTATCAAATTTCAGTTTATTTTTCTCAGTTTAATATAGGAAACCGGGGTATTGAATCACAATAAAACTGAGAAAAATAAACTGAAATTTGATAAATTTTTATTACCTATGTTTACCTTTTAGCTTCGTTATTATTATTTTGTAACTAGGATCATATAAAAAAGTGTGCTGCCTGGCCTTCTAGGCTTGGTGGCGTGGAACAGGCACCTAGCTTTAATAAATTTCAAAGTGATCCTTATGATTTAGTTGAATAAATAGGTACCTTTTGGCTTTGACTTTGACTGTGACTTTCCATTTCACAAATCAGAAAAATATACACCATTGTAATATGGCCCGTTATTTTGGTCTATTATTTTAAGGGCCGGTTTCACCATGCTCTGTTGGATTAACAAAGGATTAAAGGGCCGTTAAATATGTCAAAATGTATGCGTTTGACAGCTAAGGTTAGATTTAACGGCCTGTTAATCCTTGATTAGTAACTATCAGAGCATGGTGAAACTAGGCCTAAAGCCACTAAGCAAACCAACATTTTAACATTTATCAAAATTCATAGCATATTTCCAAACTTTGACTCCAAAAGTAAATTCATCAAAGCAAGTAATGTTTGAATTTAAAAGTCAATTGAGTGATTGTAAAGTTTTGCCAGGATTTATACAGTTAGGATTAATTCACACTTTGATGTTTATGGATTAGATGCTTGGAGTACTGAGAACTATTTAATCAATGACAGCCTTCACAGCTCAGTTGGTAGTAGTTCTGCCTTCTGTTCCGTAGGCCGTGGGTTCGATCCCCACCGAGAACAAATATTTGTTTGCTGAACATAGATGTTTGTTCTCTGTCTGGGTGTTATATAATATTATAAGTATATATTTACTAAAAAAAAGCATATAAGTAGTATATCAGCTATCTGGTTCCCATATCACAAGCTTTGGCTTAGTTTGGGGCGAGATAGTGCTGTGTGGAATGTCCTCCCAATATTTATTTATTATTTATTTATTCAGTAAATAAACCACTTTCAGTACGACGGTAACCACATTTTGGGGGCGACTTGTATGTTAGATTAACTCAGTTTTTTTATTTTTTATTCAACTAGGTGATGGAACAACAGTATGCAGTAGTAAAAATTGTTAGTAGTTAAGAAGTGGTAGTATTATATAGGAAGTATTAGAAATAAAGGCTTATTTATTTTTATCATTGAATTTTTATTAAATTTTTAAGCAAGGGGTATGTTATTTCTGATGTGACGAGTAAAGTATTGAATTCCGAGCGTTGAATCCAGAGTATTGAAAGTATTGAATCAAGACAAAATAAGATTTAATTCGAGTGAAATATGAACTCTGCTTTTCACTATTATAAAATATCCTCTATTTCCTCAAATAAATAATGATACCTCAAATTACATTTAAATTAGTGATTTTTGAGCATGATTTTTTAAGATTATAGTTATACGAAATTAAGACCTTTTCATATTTTCTATTTATATCATATAGATAATAGTACGAGATCCGACCGCGTGATTTATACGTTCATATGTTTGATTAATAAAATATAATTTTTATCGATATTTATAACTAAACCAATGCAGATCCGCAAAGGTGGCCATCCAAATTTGGCCGCAATTAATTTTAATTAAAATGTAATTAATTATTTATTTTTGAACAATTACGTTCACTTGTAATTGTTAAAAAATATATTTCATTAGAAAGAAATATACCTGAGATACCGAGAAAGTTCAAGGTGCCATCCCTCACTTGGCCGCAACCTAATGTCAGCCAGGTGTAAACAGGTATAATTTCGTTAAATATATACGTTCATAATGTATTATCATGTTATACATACCAAATTGAAGATTAATTCTTTCCCTACATGATGAGATATAGGTGCCTATGCAAAAATGCCCGCAAATAGTGACTGCCAACGATTAAAGATAAATAAAAGCGAGAGAAACTTAAGATAAACACCCCATGTCGAATAAAGATAGAGCATCCCAGCTGCTTGTCGTTTTTATGCTACTGCGCATGCGTCCATAGATAAGGTGCTCAACTAGTAGCTCGCGTATTTGCTTGGAGTTTAAAATACTCCAAAAATTGAGCAGTAAAAATAATATGTCATAATAATTAATCTACCAAACTAGTTTTTTCAATATTTTTTTAATTATATTCAACTAAAACAATATTTTTTAACTGTGAAACGTCATTTTAAATATAAAATTTATCTTTTAAATAAATTTTGTTTTATTACAATTTTTAACAATATTACATTACTTACATTTTGGGTTTTACAAAATTCTTCAAATTCTTCCTTGTATTTACTTTTTACAGTAATAACTTTTTTTAAACAATTCATGTGATAACCAAATTCATTTGTTGATTCCACATTAAGTTTTAGGTTATGATACATAAAATTTTTGAGACGTCGAAACAATATCATTAAAAAACACTTTTTAAATGATACATCACTAAAGTTAAGCACTTCTTGCTTTTCATTACACAACAAAAAACACTTCTTCATTTTATTCTTACGTTTTAATAACGTTAAGAATGAAATATATCAATATTAATATTAACAAAGTTTTATAATTTTGGACTTGAAAAAAAACAACGTGGCGCATAAGACTGTCAAAAACATATGATTGCAATTAGCGATGTGTCAACTCGGTTTACCAAATAGGTTCAAATAGGTTTGACGATTGAACGAGTCAAACCTATTCAGGAGTTTAACCAAATCGGTTGAAAAAATATTTTATTCTTCACTAAACGCGTTATTCATTTGAACAATAACCTGTTTTTTTCTTTCATTTTTATAACTTGACGACTTATTCATGAAAAAACGTAAGTAAGTATGTTTATGTACATATGGTTTTCTTCATTTTTAACGAGAATAAAACAAGTACCAAACCATTCGACCTGAATTACATCGGTCAATACTATTTCTGTGCCATATGTTTTGTAAACTGTTATTCGATTTGGATGCAAATCGGTTTGAATCGGTTTCAAACCGATTTGCTTATTTTTTCAAACCGATTTAACCGATTTGTGTTTTTAACCGAGTTGCCCATCGCTAATTGCAATATTGAGTACGGTATTTAGTTGAGCACCTTATCTATGGACGCATGCGCAGTAGCATAAAAACGACAAGCAGCTGGGATGCTCTATCTTTATTCGACATGGGGTGTTTATCTTAAGTTTCTCTCGCTTTTATTTATCTTTAATCGTTGGCAGTCACTATTTGCGGGCATTTTTGCATAGGCACCTATATCTCATCATGTAGGGAAAGAATTAATCTTCAATTTGGTATGTATAACATGATAATACATTATGAACGTATATATTTAACGAAATTATACCTGTTTACACCTGGCTAACATTAGGTTGCGGCCAAGTGAGGGATGGCACCTTGAACTTTCTCGGTATCTCAGGTATATTTCTTTCTAATGAAATATATTTTTTAACAATTACAAGTGAACGTAATTGTTCAAAAATAAATAATTAATTACATTTTAATTAAAATTAATTGCGGCCAAATTTGGATGGCCACCTTTGCGGATCTGCATTGGTTTAGTTATAAATATCGATAAAAATTATATTTTATTAATCAAACATATGAACGTATAAATCACGCGGTCGGATCTTAGACTATATAGACACGCCAAGTGATATAAGGTATCACTTGGCGTGACAAGACCCATTTTTAGGGTTCCGTACCCAAAGGGTAAAATGGGACCCTATTACTGAGACTCTGCTGTCCGTCCGTCAGTCTGTCTGTCTGTCTGTCTGTCTGTCTGTCTGTCCGTCTGTCACCAGGATGTATATCATGAACCGTGACAGTTAGACAGTTGAAATTTTTCACAGATGATGTATTTCTGTTGCCGCTATAACAACAAATACTAAAAAACAGAATAACAAAATATTTAAGGGGGCTCTCATACAACAAACGTGATTTTTTGCCATTTTGCCGCACTAGCACTTTGCCGGTTTCTATTTTACTCCTCTAGTAATGTAAGGGTACGAAACCCTTCGTGTGCGAGTCCGACTCGCACTTTGCCGGTTTTTATTTTAATCCTACTAATGGTGAAAGCGACTCCATTACAAATAAAACTGGGTAGTTGATCCGGCAACTTTTGTCTCACTGTGTCGTGTAAGCAGCTGTGAGAAGTAAAGTAAGTTCTTTATACATTGTTCAACTGAGACAAAGTTCAAGTGGAAGAGAGAATTCTTATTTAGTTTTTGAATTGGTATTTTTCTATTTACAAGTAAAAATAAAGATAATGAAAACATACTGATATTATGTCAGCCGTTTGGATGTATTAATAGGGTAACATAACATAGAGACAAGAAGAAGAAGATATACTTTACTATAGTCGCGTTAATCTCTCGCTGCAGGCTCGGTCAGTGCTCAACCTAAAGTCGCGTTAAACTCCCGCTGTAAACTCGGTCATAAATCATCTTAACACACGCTTAAACAAAAGGATCGTCCGTTCTCCTAAGTGCGAGAGAAAGAGAGAGCAATATTGCTGTCTCGTTCCGATAACTTATGACCGAGCCTGCAGCGAGAGTTTAACGCGACTATAGTCATGGAGGTAGAGTTTTGAGAGTAGTAGAGCTCTTTGTGAAGGGCTCGTCCGGGGAAGTACTACTACCACGCCTTTTTCTGCCGCCAAGCAGCAACGCTGTGTTTTGGTTTGAAGAGTGTGGTTGCCGGTGAAATGAGGCTAAACATCTGTATGCCTCAAATTGACAGACGCAGGGCAGGGCATCGTAGGGCACGTTCCTATCGTGCGTGACTTACGAAACAATACTTTGTTATATGTGGTGGTTACCACTTAATATCAGGTGGGCCATCTGCTTGTTCCATCAGATAGTTGTATAAAAAAAAAGTTAGGTTATGTACATACTACATGATGTATACTACAATGTCCATACAATTACAGAATTACATAATTCATTTTGTGAATTATTTTATAAACAGCATTATCTAGCATTACAAAGTAAACAAGGAATGTAATTTCACGTAATTCCCTTTATGTTAACAATATTAGGGCCATAAAAAGCTCTTAAAATGCTTCTTTAAAGTTCCATTACCAGATAAATTCAATCAAGGTAGAAGTAACCTGTTTACTAGGAAATGGAGAAGCTACATCTTCGTTTCACCGTATATTGGAAGTAAACTCTGGGGAGCAAATTGAAAACTATTTTATTCAATGCTGTTGTTTGTCGTGGCTTTTATTGATTTTGCTGTAGCACCATCCCTGCCATCCGATCAAAATGTCTTAGGCACAAATCCCATGTAGGTATAGATTTTTCGAAATTAGCTTAAATCCATTTTTATTCGTTTTGTACACTTAAGAAAATCACAAAGATTTTTATACTATCCTAAAAGTTATTATCCTAAAGGATTTCAACCCAAGACCTTCCCTTTCATGACTTTATTTTATTTTCATGACTTTATATTATTTTTTAATTTTAATTTTATTTTTTACAATTTGTAATGGATCTCGTGTCTGAAATAAAGATATATTATTATTATTGATATTTATTGTATCCACGGTCGCTTAAGTACCGTATCACATATCCCTATAAGTTATTCGACGAGTGTGATTGGAGTCTGATGGCGCAGATGGTTAGCGCGGCTCCGTATCAAGGGGAAGGTCGTGGTTTCAAATCTCACTCGGATAATATTGTTTGGGATAATATAAAAACTTAAATCCACACTTAAATTGCAATGACAATACTAAAAAGTTTTAATTTGTTGTAAAAGTTATACAACCAGCTGATGGAACAAGCAGATGGCCCACCTGATGTTAAGTGGTAACCATCACCATAAAGCATTGCCTCGTAAGTCACGCACGATAGGAACGTGCCCTACGATGCACAGCCCTGCGTCCATCACCTTGAGGCATACAGATTTAGCCTCATATGTCTGTAATTACACCGACAAGCACACTCTTCGAATCGAAACACAGCAACGCTGCTTGGCGGCAGAAAATGGCGTGGTGGTAGAACCTACTTCCCCGGACGAGCCCTTCACAAAGAGCTCTACTACTCTTAAATGAATGAGCTTATCACAAGTACGATAAACGGTTCACTTACGTCATATAATATGATCAGCGCTTCAAAACTAAAACTAAACAAAAGTTTCAAAGAAGAAAAGTTATATACGATCTCGATATGGAGCTGTGCAACAAAGTTGAAGAAGAGTGTAACCAATAAGATGACAAAATACGAAATAATATCAAAACTTGATTCAATTTTTCAACTCGCGCTGATACTTCAGTTCGACCCCGTTCTAAGTTTCTTATATTATGAGTTTGACGCCACGCTTATTTTATTTATAAACGTAGCCTGTTATTTTATATATTTTTTATTATATTTATGTGTTTCTGTAAAACTCTATTCCTGAAAATATCAAGCCACAAACGTAAAATAAAAAAAAATATCGCCTCACACCCTGTTTATTTCATAGACATACTTACGGCCGGTATCGAAAGCTCGATCAAACCTAATCAGACGTCAAGTCACTTGCTATTTCAGTTCTCCCTTCTCTTGTCACTAGTTTCTTTCGAAACAGTGTGGTGAAAGAATTTCAAGTGCGCCTCAAGAGGCTTCTTTCAAGCACTTGACACATGTTATAGAACTTGTTAGGTTCTACGTCATGCCGGTTTCCTCACGATGTTTTCCTTCACCGTTTGAGAGTACTGGCATTGTGCACATAAATTTTTGAACAGAAAAACTCATTGGTGAACGACCGGTTTCGAACCCACGACCTTAGGATCGGAAGGCTACCACTAGACCGCCAGTGCTCTCAGTTAAATTTGAGGTAATAGCTAAAATAGCAAGTGATTTGACATCTGATTCTGTTTCTCAAGCTTTCCGAAACCGGCCGTTAGGAACTTCTTGCTCACGCAATAAAGCCATGAAGTAATGGGCTTTGTAGCGTAGCATTTGACAGTAGCAGGCGGTGTTGCTTTTATCTAAACAAAAAAATAGTGGTAACTATCATCTATAACAAGGCATCTCCGCCCAAGGCACGCGCGATATGAACGCGCCCTATAATGCACTGCCCAGCGTCCATCAACTTGAGGCATCTAGAAGTTGAGACTCATGTGTCTGTATATTTTACCGGCAACCACACTCTTCAAACTGAAACTCAGCAGTGATGCTTGTCGGCGGAAATAGGCAGTACTTCTCCGGACGAGCCCTTCACAATGAGCTCTAGGACTCTACTACGATTCTACTACGTTCTGCCAAACTTCTTCTTGGTCGGTACTTCATTCCTGAAGATACGGAGACGGCCTGTCTCCAGCGACTCCGATACGTAGCCCTCTGGACTAAACTGTAGAATGACGTGTCCCTTTCTCTAAGCTGGTCAGACCAAACACTGTATAAGCTAATTAGGAACTTAGATCATGCCGCAAAAAAATATTATTTCTCACACATTGATATACACTTCCACGACTTTGTTTTTACCTTTATTATTCCGAAAATTCTGTTATATTCTAAAAGTAAAAGCGAGTGTGAGCTCGTCCATGAATTTATTAAAAAAGTTGCCTTTTGATTGAAAGTTATCGTGCTATTTATAAGTTCGGGTCCTTTGAGCTCATCAACAGGTGAGGCATGATATAATATTAATTTGTTATAGCAAAAAAAGCACATCGATATAGGTGCATACTATTTGATGGAAACAAACATAAAGGATCGAGTATTAACATGGCTTGTAGATATAGTGATTCAAGACCCTACACTAAGGTGAGCCAATAATGTACAGCATGTTATTGCACAGCATGATAATGTACACCCAGTTAATCCGTGTCCACTGGTTTGAATTATCGGGGTGTACATTATCATCCCGTACAATAACATGCCGTGCAATATTGTCACGTGTTGTTAATGTACAGCATGATAATTGGAAGCCACTTTAGTACCGTCGAGTCGGATTGGTTAGGTTAGGTTAGGTTAGCGGCCGCGGCAGCGGCCGCCTTAGTTCCAGAAATTATTTTTTACGGTACCAAAGTGGCTTCCAATTATCATGCTGTACATTATCATGCTGTGTAATAACTGGCTGCACATTAACTACACGTGACAATATTGCACATCCAGTTATTGCACACCCCGATAATGTACACCCAGTTAAAACGAATCCAAAAAGGTACAAAAGTGGATTCCAATTATCATGCTGTACAATAACTGGACTCACACTAAGTCCTTGCAGATTTGGGCTGTAGTCCTGGGCAAGGCAAGTTTCATGATATTTGTAACAAAATTTAAGTATTTGACAAATATTATGTATTTGTAAGAGGCAGACACCTGTCCAATTCCTTATAATTTTTTTAACCGATTGTTAATTGTACCTACTTGTACCTACCCTATAGAATAAATACTATTAGATATGACATTGCAGTGCCCAACAGGGTGCATGTACTTGATCCAAGCTAACACTAGACCTGAGCGATTTATTGATGTACATGTCCACAATTACTAAATGAATTAAATTGAATTGATTTTTTGCATATATTAAATTACTAATCTTATAAGAAAAATCACAAACTACCCAGTTTCGGAGAACAGCATTACAAAAGTTCATTAAAAATACCATTGACAGCCTTCACAGCTCAGTTGGTGGTAGCTCTGCCTTCTGCGCCGTAGGCCGTAGGTTCGATCCCCACCGAGAACAAACATTTGTGTGACGAACATAGATATTTGTTCTCTGTCTGGGTGTTATTATATATTATGCATTGCAAGTATGCATTTACAAAAAAAAAGTATATATGTATTATAACAGTTATCTGGTTCCAATATTACAAGCTTTGGCTTAGTTTGGGGTTAGATAGTGCTATGTTGAAAGTCCACCAATATTTATTAATTATTTTATTTTTCTATTTTGATTCAAAAAAGTTTTCCTGTCCTAAAAGTTTGATTAAGTACGAACACTTTTTTTGGTAGGATAACTTATACAGGGTACGGATACAATAAGAAGTAACATTTGATATTTGTAATTGCCTGTTGCCACAGAAGGCCTATCGCAATAAGTTTTGGTCCTAAAAACTAGTTTCAAATAAACATTTCCTTATGTTTACTTACGACTCTACCAAGAAAGCACACTCTTCGAAAGTGTTTTACATAATGACATGTGAAAGTTGAAGCTATAGACAGCAATCTACGTATAAAATAAACCGAATGAGTGAAACAAAGTTTGACGAAAGACTAAGTTGGGGCTTTACTTCGAATGCAATTAGTTCTAAGTGAGAGAATCGCGGAGTTTCTACAAGTCCGTATTTATCTACACGTGGATTTAAAGATAGGGAGAGATAGTATCTAAGAGTAGTGCGTAAAAGAGATAGTTGCTTTGTGTCTTGTGTAGTTTGAGTGTGTCTGTCCCAAATGATAGGAAACCTACAATTTTTTTTTTAATGTTTTACCTACCTCTAAGTAAGTATGTACCTAACTTACATATCTATTCACCTATCGACTTTGTTTCTCATTCTTTTTTTTTATTCTTCTAGTTGCTTTTCTTGTTATGTCTAGCTGTATCCGTGTTTGTCTGTCAAATAGAAAAAAACTGTTCTGTCGTTTAACTTCAAAAGTATCAAAAACTTATATTGATTGTAAGTATATTTTGTATACGTTTGTTCCAATTCGTACCAGATTAAAATGTCGTCGTACATACCAGATTAGAAGGATTACGTCACTACTTTTGTATTCACTTTTGTTCAGTATCTAAAAGTTATTAACTGTGTTTGTGTCGGCGACTGTACCATCAATACTATGAGATGTCAAATCAAATCAAAAAATGTTTATTTTGTGTTACAAAAACGTAGGCGAAACGTAGACGAAATAAAAAGAACAATATCGGTCGTCATGTCCATTTCTCTTTAAAACACATGCGAGTATCTTCATAAAATATTCCATGAACATATTGACATCTCTAATACTATAAGACTCAAAGTCCTGACTGACTGACTGACTGACTGACTGACTGACTGACATATAGACAACGCACAGCCTAAACCGCTGGTCCTAGAGACTTGAAATTTGAGGAGTACATAGGTCTTATGGCGTAGAGGTGTACTAAGAAGGGATTTTTGAAAATTCAACCCCTAAGCGTGTAAAAAGGGATGAAAACGTTTGTATGAAAAACAGTATTCCTTGAACTTACAAACTTGAAACTTGGAGTACATATATTTCAAGGCAAAAAAAATAGGAAAGGCATTTTTAGTTTTTCAAAACTACCCTTAATAAGTGTGCAAAGGGATGTAAAAGTTTGTATGGGAGTTTTTTGACCGCTGGTCCTAGAAACTTGAAATTTAAAGAGTACATAGGTCTTATGGCGTAAAGGTGTACTAAGAAGGGATTTTTTGAAATTCAACCCCTAAGGGTTGAAAAAGATTGTATGATAAATTGTATTCCTTGAACCTACAAACTTGAAACTTGAAGTAGATGTAATCCAAGGCTAAAAAATAGGAAAGGCATTTTTAGTTTTTTAAAACTACCCTTAATAAGTGTGCAACGGGATGTTAAAGTTTGTATGGGAGTTTTTTAACGCGTGGTGCGATTTATTTAAAACTTGAAGTAAATATACTCCACAATAAATAATTGAAAACTACGTTTTCAATATTTTGAAACTACCCCTGCAAAGAGTGCAAAAGACTGCCAAAGTTTCAAGGTTAGTATGGGAGATTTTTAACGCGTAGTTTTATTAACTTCAAACTAAAAGAAAATGTGTTCTGTGGATAAATAACCAAAAGACAGTTTGATTTTCGAAAACAACACCTAAAACGTTACCCTCCTTCGTTGCGCTCGAGTAAAAAGGATACATCGAGGCGTCAATGTTTGAAAGGGAAATTCTAAAAACGGGAATCTTGAGTTGGTACGAAGAGATCTGAGAGTATCTACCGTGCCTGGGGATCAAAGTCGTTATGCTGTTTCGTTTCGTTTGTTTTTGGGGTAGAAACTAGGAACAAATAAGTACATATTTTCCGTGTAAGGTTGTCTTTGTTGTATTTGTCATATTTGTGCTAAACTCAGTACCTATACCTACCTACCTACCTAATATAGGTAATGTACGCCTATAGGTATCTCTATAGGTATCTCTTATACCGTACGTAGGTATTTAAAATCCTACCCAAATAATATACAAATCAATGCGAAAGTTACGATGTTTGGATGTTTGTGGCTCAATCACGGCTCACCACTTCAACGCGTGCGAAGCCGCGGAAAGCCACTAGTTAGTTATACGAGCCATACAAGACACGCCATAACTTGTGGAATATTTACTGATCCCGTAAATAAGTTTATAGCCGCGTGTCGGTCATTATCGGAGTTGAATTACTATCACATGTCCATTTTCGTTCTGAATTCTGTATCGATATCTTAGACTATCGGCCGGTGTCTGAAAGTTTGATCAAAACTTATCGGATGTCAAGTCACTTGCTATTCCTATCTAATTCGATGTAATAGCTGAAATGGCGAGTGACTTGACATTCAATTAGTTTTGATCGAGATTTCAGAAACCGGTTGTAATGTAATTCCCCGTTTACGCTCAGCTCGTGCAAAGACATGAGCAGGGACTTGGGCAATGCGAGAATTTAAATAGGCCACTTCCATGTCCACTCGCGTTGCCGCTCGCGTTGCCCGTGTTGCGTCTACTGAACACACATTGCCGCCGGTGACGCTGCCGCAGACATAATGGACGGCAACATTTCCGTAAACGCGTATCTCTAATACTATAAGAATCAAAGTCCTGACTGACTGACTGACTGACTGACTGACTGACTGACATATAGACAACGCACCGCCTAAACGGCTGGTCCTAGAGACTTGAAATTTGAGGAGTACATAGGTCTTATGGCGTAGAGGTGTACTAAGAAGGGATTTTTGGAAATTCAACCCCTAAGGGTGTAAAAAGGGATGAAAACGTTTGTATGAAAAATAGTATTCCTTGAACCTACAAACATGAAACTTGGAGTACACATACTTCAAGGCAAAAAAAAAAGAAAGGCATTTTTAGTTTTTGAAAACTACCCTTAATAAGTGTGCAAAGGGATGTAAAAGTTTGTATGGGAGTTTTTTGACCGCTGGTCCTAGAGACTTGAAATTTTATGAGTACATAGGTCTTATGGCGTAGAGGTGGACTAAGAAGGGATTTTTGGAAATTCAACCCCTAAGGGTGTAAAAAGGGATGAAAACGTTTGTATGAAAAATAGTATTCCTTGAACCTACAAACTTGAAACTTGGAGTACACATACTTCAAGGCAAAAAAATAGGAAAGGCATTTTTAGTTTTTGAAAACTACCCTTAATAAGTGTGCGAAGGGATGTAAAAGTTTGTATGGGAGTTTTTTGACCGCTGGTCCTAGAGACTTGAAATTTTAAGAGTACATAGGTCTTATGGCGTAGAGGTGGACTAAGAAGCGATTTTTGGAAATTCAAACCCTAAGGGTGTAAAAAGGGATGAAAACGTTTGTATGAAAAATAGTATTCCTTGAACCTACAAACTTGAAACTTGAAGTACACATACTTCAAAGCAAAAAAATAGGAAAGGCATTTTTAGCTTTTAAAAACTACCTTAATACGTGTGCAAAGGGCTGTAAAAGTTTGTATGGGAGTTTTTTGACCGCTGGTCCTAGAGGCTTAAAATTTTAAGAGTATGTAGGTCTTATGGCGTAGAGGTTTACTAAGAAGGGATTTTTGGAAATTCAACCTCTAAGGGTGTAAAACGGGTTGAAAACGTTGGTATGAAAAATTGTATTCTTTGAATCTACAAACTTGAAACTTGAAGTACATGTACTCCAAGGCTAAAAAAATAGGAAAGGCACTTTTAGTTTTTTTTAAGTAGGTATCACATGTCTGAATCTAATGAGCGGGGAGAGACGACTGGTGACGCTACATACAAACCCTTCGCGTCAGCCCGATTGCAAGTACCTGTGTAAGGCTAGCCGCCACAACAGTTTGATTTTCGAAAACAACCTCTAACCTTCTTCGTTGCGCTCGAGTAAAAAGGATACAACGAGGCGTCAATGTTTGTAAAGGGCATTCTAAAAACGGGAATCTTGAGTTGGTACAAAGAGATCTGAGGGTATCTACCGTGCCTGCATGGGGATCAAAGTCGTGAAGCTGTTTCGTTTCGTTTGTTTTTGGGGTAGAAACTAGGAACAAATAAGTACATATTTTCCGTGTAAGATTGTCTTTGTTGTATTTGTCATGTTTGTGCTAAACTCAGTACCTATACCTACCTACCTAATATATGTAATGTACGCCTATAGGTATCTCTTATACCTACGTAGGTATTTAAAATCCTACCCTAATAATATACAAATCAATGCGAAAGTTACGATGTTTGGATGTTTGTGGCTCAATCACCGCTCACCACTTCAACGCGTGCGAAGCCGCGGGAAGCCACTAGTGTTCTATGAATTTTATTATTACCCTTACCTTTTTTGTTATACCTACGCTTCACTTAATTCGATTGGCACCATTCTGGAGCTTCAATATTGTATTATATTACCTACATTGTAACAAGGATTATACAAAAGAGCGGTAGGAACCAAGCCGTAAGTTTCTTCTAGGCTTTGGTCGCGTGGAACTGGCACCTAGAGTCACCTAGCTTTAAGACGTTTCAAACCTTTTTGACTTTGACTTTGTACAAATGGTTTTGGTTTTTGGGGGGCCCTTCACCAAGAGTTTAGTTTTTTAGTGACTTTAAGTTGTTTTTTTTTGCAAAATAGGGTATTGTTATGTTTCTAACCGACTACAGAAGGTTAGGCAGCGCTGTGGCCACAAAAATGCTTTCTTCTCATAAATAAACACGGCCTAATGAGAATACATTCATTAAACTGATAGTACGAGTACAAACTTTGCTTCGTTTGAGGCTAGATAAAGCTATTTTGGTATGCTGCTGGTATCGTAACTACGTTTGTGAATACTTACTTCTACAAATGCAGAAACCAAGGCCAAGGCTATCCATTGCACGTGTATTTGAATTGCAAATGCATGGGATAGATAAGTTCCAGTCTCGTCTTTGTAATGAACTGCCTGAAGTCAACAAGATATCTGGACTATTTGTTTGATACATACTATAAGCTCCACTAAACCGCCTACTATGTAAATAGAGTCAAGAAAAACCAATTAACCAAGAGCTTTGGGCCATTACCACACGAACGACACTTACGGTTAATTTTGTACTGAGTACTGAAGCCCACGAAACTAAGGGACACTATTTTATTCAGCCCAAAATTTTGGGTTGGCACTCAACCAAAACTTTAAAGTGTTTGCGAGTTTTGGGCTTAAGAAAACTGGCAATTTGTTGATTGTGTTTTCAGAAAACGTGGAGAAAACTATGATCAAATGCTTTTTATTCAATTTATGTAACAATTTATACTAGTCGCATTAAGGGCTCGTACACAAAACTGCGATGCGATGCGATATGACGTCGCATCGCAGGAACTTCCACGGGAAAGTCCACAACGAGCTCGCAGATTTTTGCGATGCGACGTCGCATCGCAGTTTTGTGTACGAGCCCTAAGGGCTCCCACACAAAACCGCGATGCGATGCGATACGACGCCGCATCGCGTGGCCGCGCCGCGTGCGAGCTCGCAGATATTTGCGATGCGATGCGAATTCGCAGTTTTGTGTGGGAGCCCTAAACACGTTGCAAACACGGTCATAAATTATCGGAACGAGACAGCAATATTTCCCTCTCTCTCGCACTTTTTAATTTAAATTATTGTTCAAGCAAGAAGCTGGCGCATGTTTTTAAAAGGCTAGAAAATTTACACAATTCAAAAGAACTATTTTGACAAATAAAAACTCGTAACCTTGCGTGAAGGGCTGCTTCACATTTACGCACGGGTATTCTATACGGTAATAGTTTAACTATTTTGTCTGTATTATGCACATTTTGTTAATGAAATATATGTGTTTTGTATAATAAAAGTTTCTAACATTGAAATGAGACTATGTCTTCTGGAAAAGCGTTAGCTGTGAGCCAGAAGACAGTAATTTCCTTAAAGGTAATTGTGTTATTATAATTTATCAAATTAAAAAAAAACATTGGAGCTTTTGTTTTTTTTTATGACAACGATACATAAACACATTTATGTATTTATTGTAATTTTTGTTAATAACAAACTTGTTATTACAAATAATCTGGATTTCATAATGACATTTTTATTGACTTTAAGAGCAGACTACAGACTTTCTCCCTTATAAAATGGTGTATAAATTTAAATAATGTTTAAAATTAGCGCTGTCTCTGTTTCTCACTACGCATTGGTAAGAGATGGCAATAGGTTCGACAGATTTTTTGTAGTAAGTCCGTCTATTTTTAATCGGGTTGGGCTGCTAGTGTATAAACGGCATTGTGTCGTAGAGTGCGTGTACTTGCATACAATATCTTCATACTGATTAAGAGTCCAATCAAACTATAAGCTGATAAAAAATCTGTAGTCTTTACTGATTGCTTTTAAATTACAGGGAAATTCGCATAGAAATGGCAACCCTGCCACACTCGTATGCCCTCTAACTTATTGGAGATCGACGGAATTAATTCGTAAAGACTGTGTTGCTATTGTGTACTGCGAGTGTCGGTCACCTTTGTAAGGTTTCGGCATTATGTGAGCAGAAAACCGTTAGTATATTGAGATACCAGGATTTATGTAGCATAAGAAAGGTAATTTAGGTAGGCAACCTAAAGGCAGGATAGGTATATTATTCCAAGAAAATCCTTAGAGCCCTTTCCTAGCTTTAGCCCTTTTGTCTACACACTTTATTAGCCCATTTTAGGTATAAAAAATACAAAATTCCTCAGTTTTAGACCTTATTTTGATATAAATATTTTTTTTAAAAAGTATATTACTAATTTTTTTTACGTTTCTCTACTCTACTATAATTACTATTTATCCCGTTTCATTTTCGCTATTTTCAAATGAAAATTGGACCATTAGTTGAATCTGAATTTTGAAAAATAGTTTAGATATTCATAACACAAATTTCATGATAGACAAACAAACAGCCAAGAGATTCAGTTTTTTCTTTTTTAAGAAGCGTAAGAACATGTACAATACCTTCTCGTTCAGAAGTGACCCTGCTAGATAGTTTACATAAATATCAAATTCAAATCTTAAGAGTAGTAGAGCTCTTTGTGAAGGGCTCGTCCGGGGAAGTACTACCACCACGCCTTTCTCTGCCGCCAAGCAGCGTTGCTGTGTTTCGGTTTGAAGAGTGTGGTTGCCGGTGTAATTACAGGCACATGATGCTTCACATCTGTATGTCTCAAGTTGATGGACGCAGGGCAGTGCATCGTAGGGCACGTTCCTATCGTGCGTGACTTATGAGGCAATGTTTAAGATGATGGTTACCACTTAACATCAGATGGGCCATCTGCTTGATCCATCAGCTATAGTTGTATAAAAAAAACACTGCGTAAACACTGATACGCCTCTGGCTATAAACTGCTCGCCTTATACAACGTGTTGATGAAGTTATGTAGGGAAACAAAGAGCGTGTATTTAGACCAAGCACTGGAATACTTTGACGTGTGCAACGGTTGAATACATCGTTTTCGAAATTCCCATAGAAAAGTAAAATTAATATTTTCTCAGAAATTTGCAACAGCCCTGTCTGTGTACGTGTCAAGGTCACACGCACGCGCGCTTCTATCTAGGAAAGAGAAAAACAACGATAACCTACGAGATAATTTGAAATACTTACCTTTCGGTAGGTAGGTAGGTACGCCGCCAATCCCCTGACACGATATTTTTACTGGTTCCTATGGATTTTGTCATTATTTACTGGCTATAATAACACTGGATAAAACTGGATTTTGGTAAGTTTGCGAGATTTCGCACGACACAGGCTTCAAACTTCACACTAAACCATTACCTCGTAGGCACTGCTCATACACACACTGACTGACGACGGCTTTTTACATAACAATCACCATTTTATCACGTTTGATGACATTTTCTCAACAAAACAATGTACAACAACGCATGTAAACACAAACAGGGTGACCATCTCAAAAGTGGCGGTTCTACCACACACCTGCCAAAAAATCTGTCAAAATCTACCAAGCTTGACGATAAAAATACCAAAAATATGACTTCATACCATCTCCTTCGTGGCTACGGAATAAATTAAATACCTACATTACATTCAGTTACTATCTTTTGATCGTTTGTAACGGTTTGCAGTTATCTAAAACGAGATAGAAGTTGTTTAGAAACCAAATCAATAAAGGTAAAAAAGAATAAGAAGTTTCCAGTTCGGTAAAAAATAAATAAATTATAAATATTATTTCATTAAAAATTCAAACTAATAAGATTTTTCTTGAAATATTTAAAATCTGCCAAATGGCAGAAATCTGCCACAAATGGTAACACTGATCGGCGGCCGTCGGCCGTCCTGATTGGATATGCGTTTTTAAATGCAACCAATGACAGACAGGTTAGTCAAAGATTAAATAGGACAGACTAGACACTTCCCAAAATTGCAGTTGAATAATTTTGTCGTCAATGAACCATGGTGGTAAAGTAACATGTTACAATTTAAAGAACTATGAATATCATAAACATTGGTTTACGACATCTAGTAATTAAACAAAAATAAATATTCTATTAAATATTGAGTACGTAGCCACGTAGGTACCTAGTTACTGAATAGGTATTAGTACCAAAGATCTCAGAGAATGTTTACCGTGACTAGGGATTACAGTCGCGAAAATATTTCTTTTACATACCAAGATCTTTAAAAACAGCAACATCATTATTAGGTAGGCACATTACTAGGTAATTGGTGGCAGTTCTGTTACCTATTTTATCTAAGGTTAACAACTAGAGGTCAAAGAACAGCTGTAAATAGGGCTGCCTCATGATGCGTTTAGATTCATTTTAGATAAAAGTTTAAGAGGCATTTCATGAATGAAAAACTTTGAAATTTTAAAAGTCGTAGAACAAAAGTTGTTCGTTATGACCGGTAGAATATCCTGCTTTCGGATCCCTACAATTCTTAATAAACACGTTGTATACCTAGAGCACTAGTGGTCTAGTGGTAGCGGCCCCAACCTCCGATCCTAAGGTCGTGGATTCGAAACCAGTCGTGTACCAATGAGTTTTTCTGTTCCAAAATGTATGTGCACAGTGCCAGTACTCTCAAACGGTGAAGGAAAACATCGTGAGGAAACCGGCATGTCGTAGAACTTAAAAAGTTCTATAGCATGTGCCAAGTGCTCGAAAGGAGCAGTGCGCACTTAAAAATCCTTTCAACACACTGTTTCGAAAGATACTACAAGAAAGTGTCACGACAAGAAGAAGAAGAAGATGTACCTACTGGTTGAAGCGTCGTTTTCTTTGGCTTTGAGTACCTTTGTATCCATGTGTTGTGTTTTTTGGTAGTGTGTATAAACATAATATCCTGTCAAAAAGAATCAGAAAGAACTTTGCTATAAAAACATCTATCTTTGTTCCGCTAACAGTTTGTTTTATTTACCTTTATCAATCGTGAATGACCATTGGCTTGAGATATCAAAAGCATGTTTTACGAATTAAGAGTGTTTATTTTGTTTTCAGATTGCGCGTAGGCGTTTAGTACTTTGGGATTTGTCTAAGAATTTCTAGTTTAAAAAAAGCTCAATCTGATCGTAAATCGAAATAATATTTACCTTTAAAAATACTGGTTCGCAAGTAACATGCAAGCTAAATCTAGGTATTTAATGTATTCTGTGGCCTTTTAATTTCGATAGGTAATTCTATCTTCGATAGGTATTCCATATTCGTAAAAGTTTTAACTTGTGCTAATGCTCTCGAATGTGGTTGAAAAGTTGCATAAAATTGGCGAGTAGGTAAGTTTAAACCATACAATTTGAACAATAAAAAATCGTGTTCGATACACCTATGCAAAGGCACAGTCTTAGTAAAATAACTAGATCACTTCCCTACTCGTATTTCCTCTTAACTGCTTGTATGCCGAAACGTGGATCCATGCAAGCCACTACAAATGTTCTATAGGATCATAGAAGTTATTCTCGCATATTTTTATTTTATTATACAAATAGCTAATGGAACAAGCAGATGGCCCATCTGATGTTAAGTGGTAACCATCACCTATGACAAAGCATTGCCTCGTAAGTCACGCACAATAGGAACGTGCATTACGATGCACTGCCCTGCTTATAAACTTGAGGCATACAGATGTTACTCCTCATGTGCCTGTAATTACACCGGCAACCATACTCTTCAAACCGAAACACAGCTGCTTGGCGGCAGAAAAAGGCGTGGTGGTAGTACTTCCCCGGACGAGCCCTTCACAAAGAGCTCTACTACAATAACCCTTCTTTATTTACTAAGCATGCTTCAGTTTTTTTTCTGCGTTTAGCTTGCATAATGTAACTTTCAGTTGTAATGTAACTTTCAATGTTGTTATTAATGAAACAAATGCATCTACTAAACTGCCCTATTTACCCTGATACGTACACTAGAGCCAACTCAACACTGCTACAAACACCACTATAGCAGTTGCACCTTTCGAGCAAAGAAAATTCGACCCCATGTCATCATCATCATCACCCACAGTACTTCAATCACAGCTGGGGGAAGTCGGGTTGTGGCACACTGGCCTCTCGTTTTTGGACCCAATGTACTTATTTGTATAAAAACCGACACGAAAGAAAACAGAAGAACTGTACCCTAAGTATGAGTTTTGTTTACCATATTCGGTTTTTCGTGTATCGTTTATGTTCCGTGTTCATTGCGGGTTTTGTATGAAGACGCGATAGATACCGATACGGAACTTTATGCTGCAAGTATGATGAAAATTAGTAGTAGAACATAATAGTTTCGTATCGGTATCTCTATCGTTTCTTCATACAAACCCGCAATAAACACGGAACTTATACGAAAAACGAAAAACCAAATATGGTAAACAAACCTCTTATTTGGGGTACTGGAGAGGCTATGTAGTGACAGCGTTCAAGAACTATACCAGCTGCATTTTAATCTATAAACTGTGCAAGGGTTGCACCATGTAAGGGTGCAAATTGACGCGTATTCAGACAGAATTCCGCCCGTTTTACCGATGAAATTAAAACGATTTGTACGAATACTGCTTACACGTTCCAATTTCAGTATTTCCAATGTTGGTAAAATTATATCATGCGTAACGATGGCCAGTTTTTCGATGATTGGTATTTAATTTTAATGTCAGAGGCAAAACATTTCTCGCTCGCACATTACAACTTTTTGGAGATAAAATCACTCAATGTTGTTATAATAAATCGGAAACAACTAAAGGCCGGTTTCACCATGCTCTGTTAGATTAACAAAGGATTAAAGGGCCGTTAAATATGTCAAAATGTACGCGTTTGACAGGTTAGATTTAACGGTCTTTTAATCCTTGATTAGTAACTAACAGAGCATGGTGAAACCGGCCCTAAGTTTCGTAGACGTTAGAAAGATTAAGTAAAGATATAATTTTGACCCAAATAAGTTTCCTTACAAAACATTAATTTTACTAGTTTTCGAACTTAAAGACCACTTGTTTGACGCTTGTCTTGAAGCCATGATGGAGGTGGCGTTAAAACTACGCCACCAGTGACCATTAGCTCAAACAATCTTCATCATTATCTACAACCCGAGTTTACCCACTGCTGGGTCTATATGGCGTCCCTTAGCCTTGTTTTCTCCTTAGTTTGTTCCATACAACGATCCTGTGTCTAACCTATTTCCGACCCACGACCATGTCGTCGACCCATCTTATATCATTACGTTTTTACTTACTTTTAATCATGTTTTTCAATTTATAAATGCTAATATGTGTCTGTTTTCTTATTTTTACTACTACACAAACAAACAATCAATATAAAAAAACTAATTTTATTTTTTGATTTAAGGTTTCTTTGACCTTAGACAAAGAGACGTAAAAGTATTTCTATTTGAATTGCTTTTAAACGAAACAAAAGTACTCCGGTCAAAAATTCAAAGCTGAAAAGCTCTTATCTAAAAAATACAGAGACTTATTTCAATGCAAAAACACAACAGTGACAGAAAGAGCTTAGTTCTCAGAAGAAGCAACATTTGTTTCTTTAATATCACTGCAGTCTTTGTACAGTTTTTATATTTTCTTCCGAGACAATCATTACAGTGCAGCTACCTACAATATTTTCTCAAGACGGCAGATAAATTGACAATAAGCTAGAGTTAGTTGGTATATGGATGGATCCGATTACCTAGCTGGCTTATGGATCTATATGCAGTCAGATTTTTTCCGTTCAGAATTATTAAACGAATCCTATTACCATGGTTTTCCGAAATATACAAGCAAGGTCTGAGTTTCCAATTATCTACATATCATTACGTAGGTAACACCTGGATTCACAGTAAATAGATAACTTATATGATTATAGACATGCACATATAATCTAAAGTTGATACTGGCGAATACAAGAGCTTTTATACCTCTAGCTCGCACGTTTCGATATGTTGAAAGATATAAAGTCACTAAACTCATTTTCGAAAAATCGCAATCAACTATTTTGTATGCAATCACATTGCACACAGTTTAGTAAAAATTTCATTTTGATCGATACATGTTTTCCTACTCAAAAGTAAGGTAAACTTTTGAGTAGGGAAACATTTGTCGATCAAAATGAAGTTTACCTTACTTTTGAGTAGGAAAACATGTATCGATCAAAATTAAATTTTTATATCTTTCAACATGTTGAAACGTGCGAGCTAGAGTCACATTAGCTCTTGTCTTCGCCTTAAATGAAGAGCAAACAAGTCAGCGGCGTACAATATCAACCTCGGAAAAAATCCACTACGGTCCGGTCGCTTGTAGTCCCAGATACGAGTTATATGGTAGATCAGTGTCGTTCATCTTGTCGACCTCACTGTGATAGCACAGTACTTACCTACTTGTTTGTTCCAACGATAGTTTCTATCGTGACTTACGAGGCAATGTTTTGTTATAGGTAATGGTTACCACTTAACACTTAAGATGGCCCATCTGCTTGTTCTATCAGCAAATAGTATTAAAAAAACTAGACGTTTACAATCACGGAAAATATTTTACTTTTATTTTTAATTGCAAAACATTTTTGGTTAAATGTTTTGCTAACGAAAACTTGAAACTGGGACTTGCAGGCCTCATGGTCTCATGGCCTAAGAAGCCGTCTCCTGTGTAAGCCACTAGCTCTTCAAAGCTTAGCTTGTTTTTAAGCTTCTTGCTGATAGAACAAGCAAACAACCCTCCCGATGTTAAGTGGTAACCATTAACTATAACAAAGCATTTTTCTGCCGCCAAGCAGCAACGCTGTGATTCGGTTTGAAGAGTGTGGTTGCCGGTGTAATTACAGGCACTTGAGGCTTAACATCTGTATGCCTTAAGTTGATGGACGCAGGGCAGTGCATCGTAGGACACGTTCCTATCGTGCGTGACTTACGAGGCAATGCTTTGTTATAGGTGATGGTTACCATTTAACATCAGGTGGGCCATCTGCTTGTTCCATCAGCTAGCTGTATAAAAAAAAATAAAAAAATGCATTGCCTTGCAAGGCAAGGCGTAATGAACGTGCCATAATTAGCTACTAGCACTATCTCTTAGCTGTACAACGTGTAACATAATACCTCTATAACCTTTGAAGCAAGGTATTCTACAAATCATGGCGAACAACTGTTGAAATTTCGAAGATTTTCATTCGTGAAATGCCTCTTAAACTTTCCTCCAAAATCAAACTAACACAAAATAACGCATCCCTATTTACAGCTGTTTTTTGACCTTTAACTGTAGATAAAATAGCTAACAGAACTGCCAGGAAACGCAAACAGTGTATGTACCAAGGTCACGTACATTATCAGGGTTGTTGCAAATTTCTGGGACAATATTAATTTTTCTTTTGTATGGGAATTTCGAAATCGAAGTATTCAAATTTTGCACACGTCAAATTATTCCAGTGCTTGGTCTGATCTCTTGGTCTTTGGCCTTGTAGGGGTATGACGTTACACGTTGTATAGTGACATTTTATTGCTAAAAATAACCTTTGGGAAGTCTTTTATTTTTATTATTTGCAGCAGTGGACTTATAATACCGACTTTGGATTAGCATGCTATCACAAAACCTTCAAAAAAAAAGATAAAGTCACTTAGATGTCTGATTAATAGCTCAGGAAGGACATAAGCTATTAATCAGACATCTAAGTCTATCTAAAGTTTATCAAAAGAAAAAACGAAAGTCACTTACATGAGATAAGTCCTCCTTTTCTTTCTTAGTGATTTCTTCCACAGGGTATAAGTATTTACTTAAGAAGGTAATCCGGAAGCATTTGTAGCCCATACCTTCTAAGAACATTGGCCTAGTTACAGCAGATTTGGGGAACTAAATCTGATCACCGATGTTAAAGTGGATGTAGTTACGTATGTTAGTGAATTGATTCCACAAATCAAGTATTATCGCATCAAGTGCCTGATTTATGAAAACGATTTACTTTGGGGCACTTGGGAGAAGACAGTTGGCTGTTTCTCACAAAAAAACAGAAAAACAGATAATCCGAGGGTAACAAAGTATACGCTGTTCCAAGTTTTATATTTATTCGTTTTTATAGGCTTTATTTGGCGCTTAGGGAAATGACAGTGATGTTGGCGAGGCGGTGAACTCAATTTAAAATACAGTTCACAGAAAAAAGTAAAAGAACTTTTTGGCACGTTATGTTGCTTCATTAGAATTGGCTCACATATTTTAATAAAGAAATTACATAAAAATATGTGACATGTTTAACGAATACCCTAGTTGAGTAACCATAAAAAAAACAATCAAATAACGATATTAAGGAACAAAAACACTTTTCCATATTTAAATGTACGAATTTATCACTTTGCGCCTTGCATAGCCATTTTTCAACCCCATAAATTCAAGCATTTTTGCTGCGTATTCGCTGTCAAACAACTCCGTGTTTAGGGTTGATGGAGAACGGTTTATGCTTTGTTCCGTTTATGTTTTGGATCTTGGTATAGAATTTATTATAATCTAAATCGAAATAAATGCACGTTAAAAAAATCCTTGCAAAAACGCAATCAAACACTCGCCACTCTTTTTTCGTTTCAACGTTTCTCAAGGTTTTAACGATAAGAGTGACTATTCTGTCTTTGACAATTAGTTTTTTTATTCCATTTTATTTTTTTTACGTAAACTGTTAATGATTTTATATATTTTTTAAATTAGTTACGTTATTTCTGTTTTTATTTAACCGCCGCTATTCTGCGTGCTGAGAATTAATATTTCTTTACGCCCAGTAGGAGTCTAGCCCGACTAGATTAGATAACTTATCCAGTTTATCACGTCTACTAACGGTAAAAACAAGTCTTCAAAAGTTTGAACAGACACGCAGGAGTTAAGAGTTATTTATAATCTTTCGTTTTCTGTATTGCGAGACGGTTTTCCGAGCGGGTGTTGAATGGAAACGCGATAATCATCCCTATAAGAGGCGGGCTAAGACATGGATGTTAGTAGTCACCGTTCTCACATCTCCATACGAAACCTGCTGAAAGAACGGGCAAAAAAGTTACTTACTCGAATTTAAGGTATAGTACGTAATTGGTGATCAACAACATACTGTATCATAAGCCACGACTGGACGTAAGGCGTAACGTGGGGAAAATAAATTAAAACAAAATTACGTGATAAAGGACCGCTTAAAACAAATTAAAACCTCGTCCGGTCGCAGTTTTCTGTCAAACATTACATGGAGACCGATTTTCGGTCCTTATTTCTTCGGGTCTGCTGTCGTTTTTGAAAAGGTTTTATTTATATCAGATTTATTTTACTAAGAATGTACTCTAATAAAAATAAATAAAAATAAATAAATATTGGTGGACATTCCACACATCACTATCACGCCCCAAACTAAGCCAAAGCTTGTGATATGGGAACCAGATAGCTAATATACTACTAATATACTTTTTTTTTTGTAAATACATACTTATAATATCATATAACACCCAGACAGAGAACAAACATCTATGTTCACCACACAAATGTTTGTTCTCGGTGAGAATCGAACCCACAGCCTACGGCGCAGAATGCAGAGCTACTACCAACTGAGCTGTGAAGGCTGTCAAAACTAATCATCATCATCATCATCAGCCCAAAGAAGTCCACTGCTGGACATAGGCCTCCCCTATACATTTCCAGGAAGAACGATTCCGTGCCCTCTCCATCCACCGACCACCCGCGAATTTACGAAAAACTAATAACTAATACTAATATAATGTGCAATTTTTCTCTGACTTTAATTCTAGTATTTTATTATTCTAAGAATGTGTTCATTAGCACTTGTCTTATTGTCTGCATTTAAGGAAGACACTTTATTTTTGTGTTCTTTATCTATAAAAATAGCACTCACACTACATACTTTAAAAAAAGCTTCTGATACGCGTTTAAACAATTTTCAGATTTATTTTTTTATTGAAAAAGATACAATTTCAGCTTACAACTTAAAGTGCCCAAAAGTTATAAAACACACAAAATTAGGTACACATCGTCATTATGTACCAATGGTATGTACAGGCAAAATAATTGATGATCATGATTATGCTCACTAGAACCGATCAAGATAGAGCTGTACCGTAAACCCGCCTCTTAATACAAGCTCCTCAGAACGTAATAGTGCGG
This sequence comes from Chloroclysta siterata, assembly GCA_932294275.1. NCBI lineage: Eukaryota > Metazoa > Arthropoda > Insecta > Lepidoptera > Geometridae > Chloroclysta > Chloroclysta siterata. The sequence continues at coordinate 11,816,531 of OW028595.1, forward strand.
TTGACGTGCCTAACTCTACATTGAGTGATTTGTTCGTCTAGCGGTTTATTGGATACAGCCTTCAAATAGGTAACCACTGTGTTCGAAGGATTTACTTGCTTGTAAATCATGCTATGCCGTCGCTCAAAGCCGCCGTGAAATGTTTCTTGTAAGCTACAGAGTTCTCGAATTAGGTTCAAACGAATAAGTAATGTTGATGAATAGATTATGCCAAAACCACAGACGACAAAATAGTACTATGTTCGAAACATTCAAGTTTGAAAAAAAAAATGTGATCCTCAAATCCTTCCAGATTTAAACACTTAATTATACCTTACCCAAAATTCTTTGTCGGGGGGAGAGAAGAATTCGTAGGATATAGGAACTATGAGCGTAGAATATTAGATACAAGAATTAGGAGTTTTAGAGCTCTTTTTGTGTGGTTCGTCTGGGGAAGTACTACCACCATGCCTACTTCTGCCACCAAGCATCGTTGCTGTGTTTCAGTTTGAAAGGTTTGGTTGCTAGTGAAATTACAGGAACATGAGGCTTAACATCTGTATGCCTCAAGTTGATGGACGCAAAGCCCTGCATAGGTGGTGATTTATATCGTGCGTGACTTACGAGGCAATGCTTTAGGTGATGGTTTTCACTTAACATCAGGTGGGCCATCTGATTGTCCCATCAGTAAGTAGTGTAAAAAAACAACCGGTGGACAGGCTTGCCGCATACCGATCACCTGCCACAGCTGCAGTGACCAACAACGACCGATTATGTGCGAGTGTAACTGAAACAATCTTAAAGGTCAGTAGGCCTTGTAATAGCAAAAGTTAGCTCATTCTGTTCCTGAACATACCGATGTAAAGTTTTCACATTAGTTACTGGATTTTAGTGCTTACTGTAGTTTAAAGTCAAAAGATGGTGCGGTGTTTTTTTTAACTAGCTGATGGAACAAGCAGATGGCCCATCTGATGATGGGCCATCTGCTTGTTTCATCAGCAGTTACCACTTAACATCAGTTAAGTGGTAACCATCACCTATAACAAAGCATTGCCTCGTAAGCCACGCACGATAGAAACGTGCCCTACGATGCACTGCCCTAGGTTCATCAACTTGAGGCATACAGATGTTAAGCCTATGTGCCTGTAATTACACCGGCAACCACACTCTTCAAACCGAAACACAGCAACGCTGCTTGGCGGCAGAAAAAGACGTGTTGGTAGTACTTCCCCGGACGAGCCCGTCACAAAGAGCTCTACTACTCTTATAACCCTTAAACCATTTTGTTGTCTGAATAAATAATAAATAAATATAAATAAATATTGGTGGACATTCCACACACCACTATCTCGCCTCAAACTAAGCCAAAGGTTGTACTATGGGAACCAAATAGCTGATATAATACTTAAATACTTTTTTTTGTAAATACATACTTATAATATTATATAACACCCAGACAGAGAACAAACATCTATGTTCATCACACAAATGTTGGCTCTCACGGCCTACGGCGCAGAAGGCAGAGCTACTACCAACTGAGCTGTGAAGGCTGTCAATAAATGAATAAATAAATGAGTTATTATTATAATTATTAGTATAGTCTTCTGTAAAACAACATCTCGCTCGCACATTTCGACTTTTTGAAAAAAAAAAACACCATAATTTTGATTCAAACAGTCGCTACAGTTAGTTAAACTAGTTTTCGTGCTCAACAAAACTTTAAGGTTAGAGAACATGATTGGATTTTATCTTCAGAAATTTTGAAATGAAGTGAAATGTTGTTTGACGGTTGTCAGCCTCTCTTCTGTAAGAAAGAGCTCAACTTCTGTGAGAAAGCGTACAAGCGAGTTTTATGAGACTACTAACCTTCATTAAGGGCTCGATCGTACCTACACAAAAATGTGGGCCAAATATGTAATAATTTAAGATAGCATAATTGGCTTCGTAATTGGATTATTTTAAATAGTATTTTACCGTTTGTATGTCTCTAGAGGTCGTTATTAACGTTTTTATGACATGAACTTACTAGTTATTAAAAAAAAAACAATTTAATTTAAGTGGCTGTAAGTATAGCTCTTCGCAATTTGTAATTTGTACTAACTTAATATTTACACAAATCTTACCATAATAATTTTAGTTTATTTCAAAATTAATTTTACTTTAATTCTATGAGAGTTTGCCCGTGGTATATCCTGAGTACATGAGTACATAACATCAATAATGAGGTCATCGACCCGCCTGCTAAGATGGTGACTATGGCAACCCCTAATGTTTGTTTGATAGCCTTCACAGCTTAGTTGGTCTGCCTTCGTCATAGGCCGTGGGTTCGATCCCCACCGAGAACAAACATTTGTGTGATGAACTTATATGTTTGTTCTCTGTCTGGGTGTTATTATATATTATAAGTATGTATTTACTAAAAAAACGTATAAATGTTTTATATCAGCTATCTGGTTCCCATATCACAAGCTTTGGCTTAGTTTGGGGCTAGATAGTGCTGTGTGGAAAGTTCACCAATATTTATTTATATTTATTTAAAAAAATGTATAGGGGAGGCCTATGTCCAGCAGTGGATTTTATTCTGATGGTGATGATGATGAATAAGAGTTACCTTTTACCTATTTTGTGTTATCTTTGTGACAACTTAGAGATGTTACCAAACTAACCTAAGCCCAACTAAAACAAGAATCAGTAGTTTACCCGTTTCGGACTTATATTATCAGTACAAGTTAAGAAAACGATCAACGACGGAAAACACGAAACGATGTTTCCTTATGGAGACACGTACATATACATAAAATCACGCCTGTTTCCCATAGGGGTGGCAGAGACCACGGATTTCCACTTGCTACGGTCCTTACATACTTCTTTCGCTTCATTCACTCTCATAACATTCTTCATACATTCTCGTCGGTTTAGGGTATGGAGATACGTCAAAATGGAAAACAGATGACCTATCTGATACTGTCTATCAACTAGAGGCATATAAATGTTAAGCCTCATGTGCCTGTAATTTCACCGGCAACCAAACTCTTCAAACCGAAACACAACAACGCTGCTTGGCGTTAGGTCATTAATTTGGCGTAAGAATCTGTCAAGCTAATGTCATTTCCATACCTACAATTTATCTAACCGCCAATTTATATATCCATCTATGTGCCGCAAACAGAAAATAGATCTTGTGCAAGTGACCAAGACCCAAGTCGGAGAACTTGGGTTACGTCAAAATAAGGCCCACATAACACATCAAAACTTTTCGTACAAGTAAAAGCGATAACACGTATAGCCTGTCTTACTGTGAAGCCCTGATTAGCTTAATACTGTAAAGTTCTCTTATTTGTAATCAAAGGGTCTGACAGACGTCAGACAAGATCCAACTTGGGGGTTTTAGGGCATGTTTGGTTAAAGTTCACATCATTTTGTAGGTCCCTTGCTTGCAAAACTTTGATAGTAGGCTGGTTGTTCTTATACAGTGTACAGCCAAAAAAAAAAAGCTAAAAAAATAGTAGAAAATACTGCAAAATGAAGGTATGTGCCACAATGTAGTTTTAGAACGTACCTTTGACTACCTTCCTTAGATATTCTCAAAGAATCTTGAGTTGGTACTAAGAGATCTGAGGAGATATCTACCTTGACTGGAGATCAAAGTTAAGCTGTTTCTAGAACGTTTCAGGCTTTTAGACGAATACGTCGACAAAAACCCTGCGTCCATCAACTTGTGGTATACATATAGTGCCTAAACACCCACACCCTTTTAACTAAAACACGACAACATACTCAACATAACATATTCGTAGCTATGAAGTAAATAATAGTGAACCATCGAGTTAGTAGGAGTAGAGTACTATCAAGGGCTCGTCCGGGGAAGTATTTCCAGTATGCCTTTTTCTGCCTTCAAGAAGCGTTGTTGTGTTTCGGTTTGAAGAGTGTTGTTGTCGGTGAAATTACAGGCACTGTATGCCTCAAGTTGATGGACGCAGGGCAGTGCATCGTAGGGCACGTTCCTATCGAGCGAGACTTACAATGCAATACATTGTTATAAGTGATGGTAACCAGCAGGGTGATTACGTTACTTTGTTGCAATCAGTGTCTATATGAAACAATAAGTAATAAAACAATACGAAAGTTTTGCGATTATCCATCAATAGACACCAGTTGTAATCTAACTTTGTTAGCAACTGCAGCTAAAATGTAACCGCATAGCCGTCATATTTACTTATTACAAACAGAAACTGATTGCAACAAAGTAACGTGATCAGCTAGCAGTTAACATCAGGTGGGCCATCTGCTTGAACCATCAGCAACTTGTTTAAAAAAAATCAGTATAAATCATTGACAGACTTCACAGCTCAGTTGGTAGTAGTTCTGCCTTCTGCGCCGTGGACCGTGAGTTCGATCCCCACCGAGAACAAAATATTTGTGTGATGAACATAGATGTTTGTTCTCTGTCTGGGTGTTATATAATATTATAAGTATATATTTACAAAAAAAAAGTATAATAGTAAAAGTATAAAGTATATCAGCTATCTGGTTCCCATATCACAAGCTTTGGCTTAGTTTGGAGATAGTGCTGTGTGGAATGTCCATCAATATTTATTTATTTATTTTATATTGTTTCCCTATAAATTGTACATTTACTGGTCAAGCAATTTTGCTAGTTAGCAGGCGGTGGGTCCCTAGAGGTCTCAGTTGTGAACTTATTTAATCCAATTAGCTACGATAAGTTATTTTCGGGACTTTGGAGAGTTTTAATGACGTCAAATTTTCAAATTGCAGAACTCATTACAGACAGAGGGTCGAGAACTCGCACCGTAAAAAGACGTACCTAAAAGTGTTTTTGTCCAACTTTGTTTGATAATAGTTTACTGTTTATGCTTGAAGGGTGTTTTCTGAAGTTGAAATAACAGGCACATGAGGCTTAACATCTGTATGCCTCAAGTCGATGGACGCAGGGCAGTGCATCATAAGGCGCATTCATATCGTACGTGACGTCCAAGGCAATAATTTGTTATAGGTGATGGTTACCACTTAACATCAGGTGGGCCATAAGCCTAGCAAGTAGTATACAAAAATAGTTAAAAAGTACTTACTGTGTACAATAAATGGCTTATTTATCTTATTGTACAAGTTATTGTACAATATACAAGGTGTTAAAATACTAGTACCGGAAACTTCAGGGGGCTAAAGAACCCATCAATATGAATAACTTTTTCTAAGGAACGAAAATTGTGAACGAGGAAACAAAAACAGCTGTTTCATACATTTAAGCCAGGTAGGTATTGAAGTTTTGCATGAAATAGCTGTTTTTTTTTCTCGTTTACAATGTTGGTTTCTTACTTTAGCCCCCTGAAGTTTTCGGTACTAGTATTTTAACACACTGTATAATTGGCATACAACAATTCTTCTCACAGCAAGGTTTAAAGAAGCTTCGCTTAGAAATGCCGAAATTATTCAATGAAATCACGTACGTTTAAATCAGCTCTAAGCCGCCTCATTTTATCTTCATCCCTAGATTTGAGCCATACGAGTGAGCGTTCGATTTGTATAAATGCCTCTTGAATCCCATTTGCACCACGCATGAGAGAATAGTCAGTTTAAACTTTATTCTTGAACTAAGATATCTGAGTGGATGACTAGTTTTTTTTTAATTTATCTATCTGATGGAACAAGCAGATATTAAATGTTAACTATCACCTATGACAACGCATTGTCTCGTAAAGTTATTCTTGTGATACAACTGAATTACAATTAGATTTTTTTTTCTCTTTTATCTTGAAATTTGACAGCCTTCGCAGCTCAGTTGGTAGTAGCTCTGCCTTCTGCGCCGTAGGCCGTGGGTTCGATCCCCACCGAGAACAAACATTTGTGTGATGAACATAGATGTTTGTTCTCTGTCAGGGTGTTATATAATATTGTAAGTATGTATTTACAAAAAAAAAAAGTATATAAGTAGTATATCAGCTATCTGGTTCCCATATCCCAAGCTTTGGCTTAGTTTGGGGCGAGATAGTGCTGTGTGGAATGTCCACCAATATTTATTTATTTATTTTATTTATTAAATTTTTCAATTTGTTTTTCCAATCTGAAACATTTTTTTACTTATACATCTGATTTAGGCAGTCGTGCCACAAGGACTTTGCTTTGGCTACGTGTAATGGTGTAGTTATCGCGACTACAAATAAAGATGGGTTTTGGATTCGAAAATAATTAGGTAAACATGCTAGCGAAATGTCCGGACTTCTCGCTGAACTAGGATTTGTTATAAACTAACCTAGCCTACGTTAGTTACACTAACTTGAGGTTAAACTTTCGGTGCATTCTTGCTCGACGGGTTTTGAACATTAATAAAACTGGTTTTATCTTTATCTTTAACCGTTTATTCTTCATCACACTAAACTGATAGCAATTTTATACGCCTGAAATTCCAAAACGCGAGGTTTTTCATAGGAATTAGAAATTAGATAGTATTTTCAGGACTGCCTCCTTATGTAGGCTATAGTAATGTGTTTGAACATAAGTTTTACAATGTTTACCTTTGTCCTTTGTTATATTTGTGAAATAAACTTTAAGGCGTTGTTTCATCAATATATGGAGCCGGGGTCGGGTCTGTGTACAGTTAATATAATTATCGCTTATCAATACTTTACTTCGTTTTCTTGCTCATCAAGATTTTATTGGTCAAGGAGAGCAACACAATGCACTAAAAATATGGCGGACTGACATGCGTGAATGTCATTTTGACAACTGTTGTATAAGTCAAGCTTGAGAGTGAAAGTCATTACCGCCAAAAAAAGCAACAAATATGTCAAAAAATTAAAAAATGCAATGCGTCATATCAAACGTCATGTCAAACGTCAATTATGGAGAGTCATGGCGGCTCTAAAAATGTGCACATAGTAAGAAATTCGAACAGATCAACATTTAGTGATGAACACTTTATTAACCTACATTTTTAATCTTCAATTTTTTTAAATTTTTCTATGCTACATAGACCAGAACCAGAATAAAATATGTTCTTCATTTGCAATTTACCTTCATAAGAAGTTGATGACTTCAAACTTTTATAGTCAACGATTTTGATGTTTTGAACGATTATTATTTTATTTGTATGCTGACTGTAGACAATATATATATAAATATTTGTTCCTTGTGTGCGCCGCGAATCGAACCAGCACCTACTGGTCTCAGTCAGCTAGTTTCCCGCTACGCCAAGGAGGTCGTCTGTCTATCATCGTACTATTTATAGGAAACATCTAAAAATAAAATACTTCACCGGCAGCGCCAAATCCATTATGGTTTATCGTCGAAATATTTCTAGTTGATTGCTATTTTATCCTTGTACATTATTTTTGTGTGATAATAAAAATATACCTACTTGTTTTTTAACCTTTGATTTAAATTCTAAGCGACTTTGATCCCGAGGCACGGTAGATATCCCCTCAGTACCCCAAGTCTGAGTTTTGTTTTTCGTATTTCGTAATGGTACGTCCGTTGTGTTCACGTCCTCTGACTACTCCCATTAGACATCATCAAAGAATCTGAAGTTCTAGAGAAAGTGAAGACTTTGTAGGTACTAAGAGATCTGAGAGGCCTGGGGATCAAAGTCGTGAAGCTGTTTCTGTTTTCTGTATTTTAATTTTGCGAAGGTTTGAATTCAGAGTAAAACAAATCAATTATTTTTTGTAACCATGACATGTTGGTGGTGTAATCTTACGTTATTTTCCTTTATTTTTTAAACAACTAGCTGATGGAACAAGCAGATGGCCCACCTGATGTTAAGTGGTAACCATCACCTATAACAAAGCATTTCTTCGTAAGTCACGCACGATACGATACGTGCAATACGATGCACTGCCTTGTGTCAATTTGAGGCATACAGATGTTGAGCCTCATGTGCCTGTAATTACACCGGGAACCACACTCTTCAAACCGAAACACAGCAACGTTGCTTGGCGGCAGAAAAAGTCGTGCTGCAAACAATTTCTATTCAAACCAAACTTTATGATCGCTTTCTTATTACCTATTAACTGCAGTACTATGATAATCGCAAATAGTGTTTATATCGCAAACCTTTAAAACTTTTATTTTTGATCGCACGAGCGAAACGTGCGAAGATTTCTGAAACAACTTATTCGAATTAGCGTTTTATGTTTTGCCGTTTGTGTGTACGCAGGGCAGTGCATCGTAGGGCACGTTCCTATCGTGCGTGACATATGCGAGGCAATGACTTGTTATATGGTTATGGTTACCGCTTAACATCAGGTGGGACATCCGCGTGTTCCATCAGCAAGTGGTATAAAAAAATGGTCTTACTATCTGCACGTTTGTATGTATGTTTGTCCGACCATAACTGCCAAACAGATCTGAAGTTTGGTCTTTTAATTGTTTGAAGTTGAACACTGCGAATCGTGCGAGAGGGTGCGATACATTATCGTTATTTCGTTCGTCATAATAACGCCATGGCACCGTCCCTTTCATACCATTCTCTATTGTGGTTATGGGTATAAAATTTATACCCATAACCACAATAGAGAATAGAGAATAGAGAATGGCGTTGCGATGGTGTGTAACATGACATGATGTGAAGCTGACTTTACCATGGTGTAATCATAACACCTTGTATCAGATTAGGTATTTATTTCTCTGTTTACAGAAGCCGCCAGCGAACACCGTTTATTTACGAATCTCCAAACACACGTAAATCATATTCTTTTAATTATGATACCAATTTTTCTCAGTCGGTTTTTTTTACGTTTTATTCATAGCTGTCTGGTTTTGTTTGACTGCTGAGCCCTTTGATTTGTGAATGAAGCTCCGTTTTGTATTAATAATTATGGTTTAGTCGGAACATTTATTTACTAACCATTGGTTCATGCTGTCTGTTTGTGGAGGATGTCGAAAAGTAAACTGCAGCCTAATCATGGACGAATTCGACGCTAGTCTCGTATACGTATCGTATCCTTAACTACATCAGTATTTTATCTATTTTATGTTCTACTACTAATTTTCATCAAACTTGCAACATAAAGTTGCGTATTGGTATCTCTATCGCGTCTTCATACAAAACCCGCAATGAACACGGAACAAGAACGAAAAACGAAAAACCACAACTCATACTTAGGGTACGGAATAATATTGAATATCGCGACTAATGTCGAAATTAATTAATGCTGTTATAACAATAACGAAGACCTCAATAACAACCAGGTTATAAGTGATGGTTACCACTTAACATCAGGTGGTCCATCTGCTTGTTCCATTGGCTAGATGTATTAAACACCTAACTTTTCGACAGCCTTCACAGCTCAATTGGTAGTAGCTCTACCTTCTGTGCGGCCATCATGGGTTCGATCTCCACCAAGAAAAAACATTTGTGTGATCATCATAGACTATGTTTGTTCTCTGTCTAGATGTTATATGATAAATATAGGTAAGTATGTATAGAGGCACATGACTCTAATTGAGGAAGTGTGGAGAAGTCTCCAAATAAAATACACTTTATATGTTTAATTAATATCTTCAAAGAACGCAGTACAATGGCATCTGATGTAAGTAATCAAAAATATGCGGTAAAATATGTCTCCTTTGTTTTTGGCAACAAAAGATCACAAAGTAATTAAAATAAACAATAAAGATTTCAGAGCCACGTATTATTAAAACGGCTATAATTCCAGTATTAAACTTTTTAACTGTTGTTTGTCTGCCCCTATTGTTCAAAGAGTTGTCAGCACAGACTTCCACATCGCTTTTAAAATCTCCCCAATCCAAAAGTCATGATTGCCATATAAAAAAAAACAATTTGCGTTTGGGACCCGCTCACTTTTACCGTTGTGTCTAAACTGAAACTGAGCTAACGCTGAAAAACGGATGAGGGCTCTATCGAAGGCAAACAAAGCTCTTGCTTCGTTCGTGCGTTTGCTTGCGTTTGTTGTAAAAATATGTAGAATTTCACTTCTATCTGCAGTTTGTAGTTAAAAACGTTGAACTTAGTATAACTAACTAACTTTAAAAACTTGTGTTTAGACGCAAGGGTTATATTTTACTTTTTTTCCCGGCATTCAAGAGCCTTGATATAACTAACAAGGAGCTGATTTCACCATGCTCAGCTGATTCACTATTAACAGGCCGTTCAATCTAACCTTAGATGTCAAACGCGTACATTTTGCCATATTTAACGGCCTTATAATCCTTTGTTAATCTAAGACAGCATGGTGAAATCAGAGCTAAGTCAGTGAATGTATTTTGAAGACTAATAAATAATTGAAACTGATGTAATAAACATAGAGCATACTCCATGTTTATTCTTTGAGAACATTATGTCACACTCATGATATAACCTATGACACTATATTTATCGAAATCTATCGAACCGTGGCTAAGTCTAACCTTAGAAACTGTCTCACATTAAAGTACATCCGAACCGCATACCCTTATCATTTATCCCTATTTATATTTTATTTTATCTTGTCCCAATGCCAAAGTTTCTTCACTTAGTTAGTGTAAATATTAATATTTTTTTGTCAATTTCACATAGCGCTATTTTAATAGGGCTGTGTCGCTGTGTGTAATTCATTAAATTGTGAAATTTCGTTGATCCAAATTCTTAATATCCAATGAAAGGTAACAATGTTTGAGGTTAGCCCCAAATTGAGCAAAACATGAACTAATAGACACCTGCAAGTGTCCAATAGGTGCCTCTTTGAGGCGCACTCAAAATCCTTTCACCACACTGTTTCGAAAGAAACTAGTGACACGATAAGACAAAAAGTCTGATCGGACTACTGATACCTGATAGAATACTTATATACTTTTTATATATTTATATTTATAATACAACATAGGACAAACATCAATGTTCACTTTTATCTACACTAAATATTATAAAGAGGTAAACTTTGTATTTTTGTATTTTTGTATGTAACGAATAGGCTCAAAAACTACTGGTCCGATTTCAAAAATTCTTTCACCATTAGAATGCTACATTATCCCTGAGTAACATAGGCTATACTATATTTTCAAAAAAATCAGGGATCCTTACTAAAACTTCAATAATGTAACCCAAGGTGGAAAACAAAAACCTTACATCGCGTGCGCTGCGAAAACTATTGAAGATAGAACAAAATAATGTACTACGATTTTGTAGAACACGTTATCATCTACAAAAAATGTCGCGACAGCATATGTCTAACTATTATAGTTATGTCACAATAAGTGTTCTTTTATTATAAAAAATTAATTGAAATGCCTCCGCTAGAAAAGGGTCTTTATTTGTACCTTGGTATTAATCCTTATCCAAATAAATCATTTCATAATTAAGACGGTTTCAATACCTATAGATTACTTCTTAAATTTTTCAAATCGGACATTCCATTCAAAAGATATGACGAAATTAAAAATGTTTACGGGTCCACCGGTCACGCGCGGGGTGCGATTTCACTCACTCAAGGAGAAGCGCGTGCAAATGTATGAAATAAGTAGACGCGAGGCTCGAACCCACGGTCTAAGTTTATCCTAAAATGTTCAAAAAATTTATGACCACCCACGCGAAGCTGGGACAGGCCGCTAGTAGATAATAAATACTAACAAATATGTAAAGCATCCCTCATCCCTCAAGGCGTATATAAAACGCGGATACTCAGTTTTAATTAAGTTTATTGATAAATGGTCGACCCTTGTCATAAACCACTTGGGTTCAAGTAATTGGAAAACAACGTAATTTTTTTTTATTATCCCAAAAGTTAGGAACAGAGACACTATAAAATAACCATACACCATGAGTTTTTGGTCAGTTTAAAGCTTTCGCTTTTATTACTTAATCGTATTTGTGTTGTTGTTGTCGTTAATTTAGTTATTGAATTTGATTTGTATTTCATACGAAACTGAAAAGTCGAACTGTTTTTTTTTATATCTCTAGCTGATGGAACAAGCAGATAGCCCACCTGATGTTAAGTGGTAACCATCACCTATAACAAAGCCTTGCCTCGTAAGTCACGCACGATTAGAACGTGCCCTACGATGCACTGCCCTACGTCCATCAACTTGAGGCATACTGTGCCTGTAATTTCACCGACAACCACACTCTTCAAACCGAAACACAACAACGCTGCTTTAAGGCAGAAAAAGGCATATCTTTTATATATTTTATTGATATCTTTTATTTATTGCGTACCTTAAGAAGCCTGCGGTTCTAACTTATTAATTAAGATTAAATTCAATGGAATACCCGATAATCACCCTTAGCACCGGTGTAATGATATCACTATGAAATATGGAGAGAAATATAGCCTAGGGCAGGGGTGGCTAACATTTTGAATCAACGTGCCATTTAAAAAAAATACGACGCCTTAGACGCCGTAGTGCCTTCAAATAATTTCAACCAAAATATAATCATATTAATAATGATTATTTAATATATTATAATCATTTCAACGCAAATTCCAACAGGCGCACTGGGCACGAGTCGCAGTGACCCGGAGGGCGATTTATACTAGTCTTTGGCGTATCGGGTGGGCGGGTGAAGTAGCGGATAGTTTGAACATAAAAATGCAATTTGTTTTGATCCGTGGCGTGCCCAAAATATTGTGTCGCGTGTTATCAATGACACGCGTGCCATTGGTTCGCCATCCCTGCCCTAGGTAACGTTAACATTTTCAGAAGTAATCTCTATTATACCACTTGTAACTCGTCATACGATAAAATAAAATTCAAATATTTTGCTTCCGAAGAAGAAGAAATATCTAAGAAGAATAATCTGTGTAAAGTGTGAAATTCAACCAACCAATTTCAAAGAAACAAATATAAAATGGCGCTACTAGCCTAAGTGTTTGGGTGTCGAATAAAAAAACTTATATTCTATTGACGAGTGCGATCGAGACGTATATTTTATAATACTTGCTAATAAAGCAAGCAGGTTAAGTGGTAACAATTATTTGTACAAAGCATTGCCTCGCAAGTCGAACGTGCCTTAAGATACACTGCCCTACGTCCATCAACTTGAGGTATACAGATTTTAAGCGTACCTGTAATCATGTACCAGTAATTTTACCAGTAACCACTTCCTTTGAACCGAAACACAGAAATGATGCTTGACGGCATGCTCGTCAATTCAGGCAATTTTTATGTATTGCATTGTATGCAAGATAATTTTGATCCAGGTATCTTGAAACTGTTGCCGCGGGTCACATGCCCACTGTGTTCGTCATTTTTTTTCAATTACTTTTCTGAAAACTACATGTCAAAAGTTCCTCGTCGTTCAAAAGAAACTGAAAAATGATAAGATAGGTAAATAGCGGTCATTAGACCTAAGCACAACTTTATGTCTCGAGCTCACTTAAGCTGAATAAGTCTCTTAGGGACACTAAATTACCCACTTTGAGAATAAAACATTTAGGGTGTCCCTGGACAGTTAAACATAATTTGAGGGACGGAAAAGGAGTTGTAAAACGAATGTTTTACAACTCCTAGATAGATAGTTCAAAAGAAACTGAAAAATGATAAGATAGGTAAATAGCGGTCATTAGACCTAAGCACAACTTTATGTCTCGAGCTCACTTAAGCTGAATAAGTCTCTTAGGGACACTAAATTACCCACTTTGAGAATAAAACATTTAGGGTGTCCCTGGACAGTTAAACATAATTTGAGGGACGGAAAAGGAGTTGTAAAACGAATGTTTTACAACTCCTTTTCCGTCCCTCAAATTATATTTAACTGACAGCTCGTACAACGGTTATGCCTGTGCCACCAAGGTTTTTCCTGATCATTTGGGACGGACGACAATGAATGTAAAAATAAATACAGGTCTTATGAATGTAAAAATAAATATTTGGCTACAGGTCTGCCAGAACTCTAACTGAAAAAGTATGGCCTGGCCGATACAGAGTTTTTTTTCGTTTTTGGTATTAGATTTTCCGTATTGCGAGCCTGGTTTTTGTATGCAGTCATGAGATTTCACGGCACGCCTAATGCTTCCCACGTCTCTGTCTCTATACAAAAACCGAAAAACAAAACTAGAACTGAAAATGGTGACCAAATATATTTTTCTCAATCTATGTGGATGCACTTTTGAATACAAATAAAGATAGCCTCACAGAAACATATTTATCACATACTTAAAGATAAAATACTCGCACCAGTTTAATGTTAATTATTTGCTTGATAAGAATAACAAGTCCAATACCTTTTAACCAAAGGAGTGGTTTCAAGAATTGATGAAAACTGGGTTTTTTCTATATAGTGCATGTTGGAAACATTAAGTTTATTTTAGATTTAATCTGTGCTTGTTGTGTTGGTTCATTCTCTTCTTCCAATAAAACTCAAGTTGTGAACACGTCGCTCTCATTTAAACATCCAGAACTCCCATCCGTTAGGACCATTATTCCCTTTTTTCTCCAGTGCAGATCACAGGCCAAACCCAAGATGGAATAATCCTTTTACAAAATTATACTCAGTTTTAATCAGGTTCGTACCTAAAGAAGTTCGTATCTTCAGAAGGCACGGCGAGCAATATACCTCTATATAATAATAGTTATTATTTTAGTAGACTATAGGACAAATCCAAATAGGCCTACCTAAGAGTATCCGGTGCTACATGGACACGTTTAAAGACCAAAAAAGGAGCCGACCATGCTTTACATTGCAAGGCTTATGGCCAAAAATTATCAGATCTACAATAAGGAAACATTTATGTACCTACATACATTAACTTTTAACTAGATTATTATTGTCAGTTTTTTAATGTTGATATGAAATTTGAAAGTACTGAATTTGGGAAAAAAATTGTTTTTATTATTTAACGTATTTTCGTAAAACACGTAAAACCCTTCTGTCGTGGCGTATTTATCTTCGAACTTTGAAAAGATGGCGTAATTTTATAAATGACCTATCTAAATCCGGTAAAATACTGTCAAACTAATGTTCCTATTTTCCTTGAAGACATAAAATACAACGAAAACATCAGATAGCGTCCGGATTTCCATAAAAATTACATTTGCGAACGTTACAATGATTCTTTTCAAATAATGCAATATGGGGTAAGTTCGGGACGAAAGTGGAAAACAACTGAATCCAAGTATTTTCACTACAAGGTCTAGGGATTTTAATACAATTTTCAAGTATATAAACGACGTCTTAAATTATTTTTGTAAATTCACACCACAAGGGGCTGAAAAGGGGTGTCAAAGTTTGTTTGGAAATAAATTCACGCGAACGAACTCACGTGGGACTTGTACTCTTACTGTAATATTCTTACTGTAATATTTTTACCGTAGTATTCTTACTGAAGTATTCTTACTGTAATATTTTTACCATAGCATTCTTACTGTAGTATTCTTATTGCGGAGCCTCTTTGAAGCGCACGTAAAATCCTTTCACCTCAATATTTCGAAAGAATACGCCAAGAAGATTGTAGTACTTAGTAGTTTTAGTGCCCAAAAAAGTCTATTATTCAGTTTCAGTTGAGATTAAAACGAAAACTCGCTCAGAAACTATCTCTAATGGGAAAATTTAGCCAAGCAATAATGTAGAATAATGCAAAATGTATGCACCAAACTCGTTGATAAGTCAATTTTGGAGTTCTGAACTGGTAGCCAATAATAGAGCACCGGTGGTTTGGGGGAACAATTCTTCTTCTGATCGTTAGGTCGTGGGTTCGAGTCAGGTCTCTTCGAAATGTAAGCACATAGCAATGCTTTCAGTCGGTGAAGGAAAACATCGTGACCAGTTTGAATTCCAGCAATAGCGATGAGTTCGCAACCTGCCATATAGGTATGGAATAATATTTGGAAGTACCTCTGACTACCCTCCTTAAAACGGAACTTATACAACATTACGACTTCGATCCTCAGGCACGTTAGATATCCCCGCAGATCTTTTAATACGAACTAAAGAAAATTAGCATAACACCCTATTACAATTCAAAAATAGGCATTTTTTAAGTAAATTGTGGGTATTTTTTACGTTAACGCGGATATATTCATCACGTAAATTGGTGCTGACTAATTTGGCGTAAAAATAGAAAAGTGCTCATTTGAAGGATAACCGGACGGTTATCCTTCAAATGAGCACTGGATGAGGTGGAATGAGCACTGGATGACTGAACACCGGATGAGGTGGTATTAATTTGAACTTTAGCGTGCACAGAATAAGAACTTTCTTGTTTAACATATTTTTTACAGTTTAATTAACTGTTACTACGGAATAGTTACAATTACCAACCTACATTTTATTAAAAAGCGGTAATGGTCTATCACTTATGAAATAGCATAATTTAATTATATACATATTAGCAATAATTTATTATAACTTAATACTTTACTTAACTTACCTTAACTTTGACATTTTTCATTTTAATACTTGACTTTATCACAATTTGACATTAATATTTTCAATTTCTCATTATAAATTAAATCCTTAATAAACAAAATTTGACATTAATACCCAATACCTACATGACCGTATGTAAATTGAAAACCTCGGCCTGCCTCCTTGTTGCCATACCCTATGCAGGGTCCATGTGATACTTACTAACACCCAACAACTATGTTTGTACCTAACCTAAACCATGTGTAAGCAATAAATATTTTGAGTATTGAGCAGCTACTGTAAAATGTGGGTGCGTGCCAAATATAACACTTGGACGTACCTCTAACTACCCCTCTTAGACATCCTTAAAAGAGCCTGGAAAGAAAATTCTTCAAGCTAGTTTGTTTAGTAAAACAAACCTACGTCCCCCCCCCATACCCGAGACCCGCCGCCGGCTCACTCATTCTTTCTTACTTACGAACACCGGCAAGCGGCGACACGTCATTCCAATATACTAATTCTAATTTATAGCCTTGTTAAGAAGCGGAGAGAGTTTATTTTCTGAGAAGTATTCCCTATCAACAACAAGTTTGTTTTAAACTAACTCAAAAGAAATAACTCTATAGTGTAATATTACAATAATAATAATAATAATAAATATTGGTGGACATTCCACACAGCACTATCTCGCCCCAAACTAAGCCAAAGCTTGTGATATGGGAACCAGATAGCTGATATATTACTTATATACTTTTTTTTTGTAAATACATACTTAAAATATTATATAACACCCAGGCAGAGAACAAACATCTATGTTCATCACACAATGTTTGTTCTCGGTGAGGATCGAACCCACGGCCTACGGCGCAGAAGGCAGAGCTACTACCAACTGAGCAGTGAAGGCTGTCGTACAATGCATCCACAGTAGTGAACTAATGATAAATTTTGAATTTCAGGTTGATGATTGATTGGCTGCTGACTACAAATATCCAAGCATCGAAACTTCTAACTAAAAATATAGTTATAGCTGCCAATTGCGGTTGCAATAACTTTCTGGGAAACACAAGTTTGACCCTATAAACGTATCTATAAAAGAACCATTTACAAAAGAAGAAGATTAAAGGTGAGTAGAGTGGCTGACATGCTTTTTAAATACATTAAAATAAATGAGTATTATAATTTTACGTTATTCGCTGTAGTAAAAGTTGATGTCCGTAGTTTTAACTTTAGCTAAGAAGCTTAAAGCAATCAGCATTACTCACGTTACCTAACTAGCTTTTGTTGTAAGCTAAATGCATTTTATTTAGTACAGAAAATAATTAAAAAGAATAAAAGTCGACGGATCAACGCTCCGAGTAAAAACTCATTGTTGGACCCTAAATTTTTAATGTTCTCTTCATAAGCTTATCTACTTCTTAAATCCTTTATTGTACACAGAAACCATGTTAAACCAAAGGAATGGTAGTTACAACATTTACAAATGCTAGGTTCACCCTAAAATGAGTTTTGTTGTACAAAATTACAGGTACATGAGGCTTGATGGACAGGGCAGGGCATTGTAGGACATGTTCCTAACGTGCGTGACTTACGAAACAATACTTTCTGATAGATGATGGCTACAATTTTACATCTGGTGGGCCATCTGCTTGGCCAATCACCAAGTATAAAAAAACATTTTCTCACGAAGTGTGAATATTTCGAACTGAACCCGAATTTTGGTAATTATTATTTTATAACCCTTTTATTAGTACCAAGGGCTTATAAAATACAGGCCATTATCCTTTCGACTGCAATGTACAACTGAGAGCTTTGCAACAGCTATAATCTGATGTAAAATCAAATTATCTCACATCTATTATATGTATATTGAACCTGACTGTATTCGGCTCTGAATTTGTACAGCCAACGGAAAATGTGTCAGATTTACTTACGCTTATCTTTATTAACAAGATTGGATATTTCAACGTGTTAAAAATCTGATGAGCTTTGAATTTATAAAATTAAACTGACATATTCATGAGCCATAAGAAGTCCTATATATACTAGATATAAGCGTCTCTGAGCCCCCTCCACGATATTTATAATGTTATCGGTCCATCTTAAATTACACAAAGAAAAGAGAAAAAAAATTGACCTAGAGATTCTTGACGACGACCAACAGAAGGAGTAGGTTTACATAACTTACACAAGGAAGAAGTATATAACAATTATTATCTGAAAGCTCGATCAAACGCAATCGGATGTCAAGTCACTTGCTATTTCTGCTATTACATCAAATTAGATACCTATAGATAGCAAGTGACTTGACGATTCGTTTTCTGACATTTTGGGAAGCAACATAGCTTTTTCATTTTAATTGTTTTTCTTGTGTTATTTTGAGTAGTGTTGTGTAATTTCGGTGGTATTTTAACCAACATTACTTATGATTTTAGCACAAAGTGTAAGCATTTAGAATGAAAGTGTAATATGTGATATCCTGATTTGACTGAAAATGTTTCGAATGTTTCGAAGAAAACCGCCACCATTTTCTTTAAAGCAAATGACGGCCGACTTGACTATGGACTGACTTGACTAAAAAGTATTCATTCAATACAAATCACTTGACACTGGCAAGATTGTCTGTCAAATGACAGACAGAAGCCATAAACGGAGAGAAGAAGAAGAAGTGACTTGACATCTGATTAGGTTTGATTGAGCTTTCAGAAACCGAACGTTAGTCATATTAAGTTATTTATTAAAAACTAAATTTCAATGTATTTTGTCATAGTTCAAAGATGAGAGGAACATTCTTACACACAAAAGCTATTTCTGCTCTCTCTCACAAAACAAACACGTAGGTGCGACTATTCTCGCTAAGATGAAAAAGCTGAAAAGGCACTGTGAATTTACGCCCTAAAAGGCACAAAGAGCTCATACGAGACATCCCATCGCAACTTGGTGACGATTTTCATACTTTTCTACGCTGTATGGTGAAAAGCTTTTCGCAGTAGTTTTTTAGCGTAACTGGCGAACTACTTGTTGGCTTACTTCACGGTAGTTTTTTTACTGAAAGCCACAAATTATATCTATATATGTATTAATATTATTATTTTATTATATTTTCATTTATTTGTGACGTTACCCTATTCAAGGCTCTGACTGAAAACCAGCGCTGCTTGGCAAGGAAGATTATCTACTTTGTTAAGCAACAAAAGCTGAGTCTGGGCCTTTTTGGCATACCACTGCAACGGGACGGGACTGGCTATGACCAGCTTTATATTATTCATGTATTTTTACTTTTTTATTGTTATGGGTTTTTTAGTTGGTAGGTTTTCTGTTTGTCTGTCCGTTCTGTTTTATTTTTGTTTTTTTTTGTGTGTAGGTATGTCAAATAAAAGTATTTTCTTTCTTTCTTTCTATTTCAGATTCCTGGGGCCTTATGCTCACTTCGAGCGAGATTATCTCACGGTCGAGATGACGTCATATCTCGTTCGATAACTCGTTAACCTTGCGTCTCGCATGAACTTTGAATGAGAAAATTGGGTAGTGAGATGGTGAGAATGGGGATTTAATAGTTATTGAACGAGATATGACGTCATCTCCACCTTGAGATAATCTCGCTCGAAGTGAGCATAAGGCCCCTGGTTGTAGAGTTATCTATGAGTTTTTTTAGATACTGATTTTAGTTGGCGTTGAATATGTGTGCCCAGTGGCAAAGGCCTTCATCCGTTTCCAATCCTCTCTAACTTGATTTTCTGATACTTTGCGGTAGTACTACCTATATTTACACGTTTAGAGTGCTCGGTATACGTGCACCTACGTACGCAGTTGGTAGGGATACATTTTACTGTAGTAGGTTATACCTTTATAGACGAAGAATAATTATTTCTAAAAATATCGAGTAGTGTAGCGCATTAGTGTTCTAGGAGTAGAAACCCTATCTTGCGATAGTTTCAATCCAGTATGGAGCTATGGATTATTTAAAAAAATATATGTGCAAATTAATCTGAAACAGTGAAGAAAAACATTGTGACGAAACCACGATTTAGTCAGCTCCGTACGTATTTACCATTGTATTTCTTGCGGATCGAACTCGACTCGACTAGTCTGACCTCTAATGGGATAGGATGGTGGGCAAGTCTAGTGTCTGGTTAATATGGGCATGGGCAAAAAAAGTTATCCCTAACGCTGTATAATTTACATTAACTAGTAATAACCAGTAGAACTTACCACGTGTTTTTTCTCACTACCGTCTTCTAGTGAGCGAGTAAAATGTGAAAACATAAAAATCAAGTGTTCATATTAAGTGTCATGTGGAAATAGCGCTCGAAAGGAGCCTCTTTGAGGCGCACTTACAATCCTTTCACCACACTGTTTCGAAAAGAACTAGTGATACGAAAAGAAGAAGATGTGTTTATTAGCAGATCATGAACAAAGGGATTGTTCCGCCCACGTAAACATAATTAGATAATTACCCTGCTAAAAAGACGCGTCCACGTAAAAGTGGCTAATTGAAAGCGGAAACAGGCCATAAATTAGGATAGGGATATAAATCCCTACTGGCCAGTCCCCTTAAGCTCTTAAGATTTGGCGACCGTCGTTTTGATGACCGTTATAAAAATGGTGAACGTGAATTTCAACATAGCTTAGTTCAAAAACGTCGGTTATATATAACATTTTATATACAATCGTCACAAAATATTCACCGCTGCTTAGGAAACCTTAGTAAATTTATTCGAAGGCAAAAACTAAAAGACCTGGATTGGCTATACAATTTACTGTTTTCCTTTTAGTATTTAATTGCGTAGAAATTTATTGACAAGCGATCAGTAGTAGTCAGGCAGTCATTGAAAACAATAAATTAAATTATCACATGCATAGAAAAAGAAACTTGTTTAATAAACTTAATAAAAAATATTAATTGGAGATTAGCGAGATAGGTACCGAATTTAATTTAAGTATATATTTTTTTAAACTTACCTCAGATCTGAATAAAATTTATTTCACACTTCTTTTACAGTCGAAGACACCAATGCATCACAATACCGACGAATAAATTAATTTTTCACACTCACAAAACTTTATTACTTACTTATTTTTTTCTTTCTAAGTAACTAAGTACTACCAAAAAAAAAACACTTGCCCGACGAAAAAATATAGCAAACTCCACTTTTAGCGTTTTAAAGTCTTCTAAATTCAAAATCACCATCGGCTAGTTACTTTTTTTTACTACGGCATATAAAATTATTTAACGAACAGCGCGCGCGTCTGCCAGCGTTGGTCCGAGTGACACCGCTTTACTCGACGGCATCCGATAGCTATTTGAAGTTCGAATGTGCGCCAACGTGAAACGTTCTCGCGAATTTTATCACATCACTTGAACAGATTGATAACCAATGATCTTGTTTATTACAGTTAGGCGGCTATGCTTACATCCAATGAGAATAGTGTATTACTTTTTAAATTTAGAATATCTATACTTCGGAATGGAAAGATTTCATGAAAATAATCAGTTTCAACTAGTTCGGATAACTTGGAGTAGTCTGATTAAGTTTTAATAACGTGAAGTGGTTTTATCAAACCCATTACAGTAGCTTGCCATGCGTAAAACTAGAGGTATATACTAATATTAAAATTTATGTTGTTCAATCTGTACCCCGATTTTACACGTTGTTGGATCTCTATGTAGGTACGTGTGACTTTTTACGGCTTCTATGTTAGTTACAGATGTAGGTAACTATGTTAGTTGCATTTCAGATTCTAAGATTTCTTAATCTATGGGTGTAACTAACATAGACTCTGATGAGTTTTGTCTTTGCAATACTACCATTTATTAAATAGGAAGTGGTATTAACAGGCAAGGACTAGGTAATAATTTCCGTTTTTTTAACGTATTGCTTATGTAAGTAGGACATTTAAAAATTATTTTTGTTCGTGCTTAAATCTTAAGTAATCTAGTAATATTTTTAGGTTTTATATTTCTGGCCTTTTCACCTATATCTTTTTCATCATATATTTAATTATTCTATCAGCTACCCATATAGCTATACTGTGAAATGTCCGCCAAAAAATTTATTTGTCTATTTTGTGTAGAAAGGTCTATTTTGCTTGGCGGCAGAAAAAGGCGTGGTGGTAGTACTACCCCGGACGAGCCCTTCACAAAGAGCTCTACTACTTTTAAGTTAAATAAAAATATTAAACCTACATATATTCAATAAAACACTCTTATTTTTGACGAGTCTAAAGAAGAGAAGTAGGTAAATATATTTATAATGTACACCTTACTCAGAGATGGTGAACCAACTTGAACCCGAAACCCTCGCTCCTGAGTTGAGCAGTGTCTGTATAGCGGCCGGAAAAGTCTACCACAGAATTTCCAGTCCATTATGAGATTCGCTGCCGTCGCATTTTCCGGGCTCTAATTTATTTTTTATCTGACTATCTCAGTTTGACGTTCCTTAAATTTGGGATTTTATTAGTGACAAAGTTGAGCAAATGCTACCCATATTATCCAAAAAGAAACTGAACGCAACTTTAGTTTACCTACTAATATCCATTAAAATTAAGATTTACAACATTTTTTTGGTCGCTGAGCGTTCTGTTAACTAAACTGACCGTTCAGTCTATTGCTGTCCCTTTTTATTCACATGAAAGTGATAATGACACGCATAAAGTCGCTATAAAAAACGGCAGGGAATATCAATAAGAGCCTCAGTTTTAATACCCTTACTTCTGCAAAAAGGCCAAAAAGCCTGCTTCTATAACCAACACAGAAAACTATTTTCTGTCGCTATATTTAATTATAATGTAGCACCTGCCTAAGTAAATAACAAGTAAAACCCAATAGTCTAATACAACATGTTAAACAAATAGCCGAACCAATTCATTGAATCTCCAGAACGTTCGACGTATCCAAATATGAGAGAATTACATCCGTGGACGAAAGAAACAGTCTGGTTAATTTAACACTTAGATTTTTTTTTTCGATAGAAGCACTCATCATTTCTTTTTTTTTTCATTTATTTCATACAGATTCTGTTGTTACATTAACTAAAATAAAATACTTAAACTATGTCAAATAAAAAGATCTTATTAGCTTCAAGCTAAAGTTCAAATTAATACATATTGGTGGACTTTCCACACAGCACTATCTAGTCCCAAACTAAGCCAAAGCTTGTAATATGGGAACCAGATAGCTGATATAATACATATATACTTTTTTTTTAATACATACTTATAATATATAATAACACCCAGACAGAGAACAAACATCTATGTTCATCACACAAATGTTTGTTCTCTGTGGGGATCGAACCCACAGCCTACGGCGCAGAAGGCAAAGCTACTACCAACTGAGCCGTGAAGGCTGTTCTTCACGGCTCTAATTAGTTTACCACCTACTGATATTCCTAAATGTAGTATTTTTATTTACAATATTTACATCGTAAAATGTTGCAGTCTCTTTCTTATAAACTGACACCACAAGGACGGCTATAAATTTAGCGCTATCGTATTTAATGGAACAACTGAATCGAGAAGTTTCTAGTTGACATTTAAGTTACATTGTGCGGTAACGCGACACTTAATCTCTCTCTCTCATGTCGTGTCACTAGTTTCTTTCAAATCAGTGTGGTGAAAGGATTTTAAGTGCGCCTCAAGAGGCTCTTTTCGAGCACTTGACACATGTTATAGAACTTTTTAGGTTCTACGACATGCCGGTTTCCTCACAATGTTTTCCTTCACCATTTGAGAGTACTGGCATTATGCACATACATTTTTGAACAGAAAGACTCATTGGTGCACGACCGGTTATGAACCCACGACCTTAGGATCGGACGGCGGGGTCGCTACCACTAGACAACCAGTGCTCTCAGTTAATAATTGCTATAGCTGTATAATGATTCGAAACGCTTTGATTTTACGAACATCGATGTACTAAAAAGATAAAGCTTTTTTGGATAGCATGACAGTCGACTAGCACGACAGGCCGTGCTAGCGGTGACGGTAAGTTTAGTTAAATCAACAAGCAACGACTCCCTATTTCTATTATCGCGATTTGCTTATGAATAACCTAACCTATTATTATTGTCAACATAGGTAATATCTATTTGCTTAATTTATCTAGAATCTAGATACCTTATTTGTTACGTACAAATAATACATAAAGTGTTGTTGTTGTATTTTGGTCACTGCTAAACTACCTTTTCCCTCCTTGGTTTCAAAGTCAAAGTCAAAAGGTAAATTCAGTAAAATCACAAGGATCTCTTTGAAAGTTTCAGCAGCAGCGTTGAGTGGTAATACACCAAGCATTAATGCTGAGCTGAATACCATTTTAGCATACCTACTACTGTAGTCGCATGATGGCGGCTTTTTTTTATGGTACGTATCTTTTTGACGGATTTCAGGCTTATGTTTTATTGTTA
This sequence comes from Chloroclysta siterata, assembly GCA_932294275.1. NCBI lineage: Eukaryota > Metazoa > Arthropoda > Insecta > Lepidoptera > Geometridae > Chloroclysta > Chloroclysta siterata. The sequence continues at coordinate 11,841,212 of OW028595.1, forward strand.
TACTTATCCTATCCTACTAATATTATAAACGTGAAAGTTTGTAAGTATGGATGGATGGATGGATGTTTGTTACTCTTTCACGTAAAAACTACCGAATGGATTTTGATGAAACTTTACAATAATATAGCTTGTACATCAGAATAACACATAGGCTACAATTTATAAAGATATTGTGTGAATTGTCTAAAATATGACGATAAGTGTCAAGTAAGTAGAAAAAAAACTACCATCTGCGAGCTATTCTGGCGTGCGCTGCCTAACCACTAGAGTTACACATAATGTACTACGCCACGCTAATATAAGCTACTCGAAATACTAAGCCTGCGCAGACGTAGTCGCGGGCACCAGCTAGTACTAAATAAAGGGTTATTGTATTCAATTCTTTTGTTCTAAGGTAATATCCCCGCCACTGTAGTCATGTTATCGTGACGTTTAACTCAAAATATGAACCTTGGTGTATCGTTTTGTGAAGATCCGTGGTGAAAACTGAAGCAGGTTGTGAGAAGATATTTCGGGTTCCATTTTGTGGATAATACACGCATATACATGGCTCAACTTTGGAAAGGTGTGAAAATGCGTAGCAATTTAGATCTATGCATACCTAATTTGCCAGACAAAGAGCACCGCTACCACAAGAAATAGAGTGAACCCATGTAAAATAAAATTTCCTCTGTCCTCCTCACCTATTTTAGAAAAGGATTTTTGCATCTTGTATTCTTGCATCCAAAGTATTTGTATGGTTTAGTAATCTGTTGTCGCTTTTGTTCCCACGATTTGTACATCTGTTTGTATTTTTTTTTCGGACTTGATACAAAAATTGCTGTGACGAATGTATCAAAAGTCATCACAAAATAAATTTGAATATCACGAAAAGTATTTTAGTGCAGGTACCTATTATAACATTGGCTATTTTTCTCTAATCTTAAAATGCTTCACAAATTTCATGAACTGAAACGTTTCCTGCTAATTGAGTCATTAAAATTAAAAATATTTTTACGAAGTGAATGACAGTTGGCAGGAGTTCGGTCTCAGCCGTAATTTTTGTTATTTTTACCTCGAACTTGAAGAAATATGAATCATAAATATTTTTTTAAAATTTCCTATTCTGTTATATTACTAGTTGTTCGCTCCGAACTGAGATTTCGTGATGCGACTGGTTATCTTAATTTTACTTTTTGTTGTATCTCAAAAACCGGGCGTGCTCGAAAAAAAGTAAAAATGGTTTTAGAATGTCCAAACAAAGCCCTTTCATATGACATGTAACTTGATATTTTTGTGTAACTTTTTTATTTTTCCCCCATAAAAAACCCCATATCTTAATAACTAGTTATCCGATTAAACTTATATACTTACCAGTACATTTCTCAAGTACCTACAAGCTATCGACTTACCAAATTTCATGCAAATTGGATCAACGGTTCTAAAGTTATGGTCTGACATACATACATACATTCGCTTCGCTCACTCAATCAATAAGAATCATAGCCATTAGGGCTTTGATTCTTGTTTGATTTGCTAATTTGCATATATTCCATATATTTTTATACGTTTAAATCAACGGGGCGACTGGGCCCAGTCATAAAAACTTGCGAAGTGTATAGCGTGTTCCTGCCAGTACGTAAAATAGATGCTTACAAGAATGGAATTTTGAAAGTTCGAATCTGTATTATTCCAAAATTAAGGTCAACATTTTTAGCATATTAGTATGTTCTGAAATTATGTGTACGGCGAAGTACGTACGAATTTGCAAGTAACAGATTGTAAATAATATCAGTCATTCATTCATCATAATATTTATTTTCTTTGAAGTACCTTTAAGATTAGTATAAACTCATCCATCTTCACAGCGTCTTTGCAGTTCCGCATGCTGGTTAATTTAAACCTGACATACAGGTAACAGAAAACAGTGAAGTAAGTATTAGTTCAAGACCGTTTTCTAATTGGTAAGCGAGCCGCAGCTTTGCTCGCGAGGAACTGGCGTAGGTTAACCTTATTGGATAATAAATAATACTAAGATTGAAAGTCTGTGTTCCGTTTTAATTATGTTGAATAAAACCAGTTTTTTTAGTTGATCCAGTTGTATAGCTCGTTTATCACCCGCATATTCTAGGTTGCTCTACCCGCTGAGGTTTTTCCCAGAGAGCATAGGGTTCTTATACAAGTTGTTTCAAAACATGGAACCAACACTGTGAACGCGAAAAAAAAACAGCTGTTTTATACATTTTAGCCAGGTAGGCATTGAACTTTTGTATCAATTTTTTTTGTATCAGCTGTTTGTTTTCGCGTTCACTGTGTTGGTTACTTTGAAAAAGTTATTTATATTGATGGGTACTTTAGCCCCCTGAAGTTTTTAAATACAAGTATTGGAACACCTTGTATAATGGGGCGTTTTAAAAGGTTTAAAGGGTTGGAAACATGCGTCTGATGCCTCTGGCGTTACAAGATTCATAGGTTACGGTAAACCGTTTTCATCAGATGGGCCGTACAATTGTTTGCTTGTACAACGATCGCTAATTGTGTTTAGCAAGCCTATATATAACTAATCACATTTGGGAAGCTAATCACGACTAACGTATTTCACAAGAACAAGTCACTACTAGATAAACTGGCTGTCAGGCAATAAAAATGACGTTTACTCTAATTCTGTTTCGTTTGTTAAACAAAATACAATTCATTTTTCAGAGTAATAGAGCTCTTTCTGAAAGGCTCGTCCGGGGAAGTACTACCACCACGCCTATTTCTGCAAAAGCGAGAACGAAAAGAGATGGCGAATGATAGAGGAGAGTGGAAGAAGAAAACCTGTTGTGCCGACCCCACTTAGCGTGGGATAACGACAGGAAGATGACTATCTAGCCCCAAAATAAGCACAGCTTGTACCATGGGTACCAGGTATAAAACTCACATACTTTTTTTATACTAACACCCAGACAGAAAACAAACATCTATGTTCATCACACAAATGTTTGAATTGGTTAACTTGACAACCACGAAGAGCTAGCTGTGAAAGTTTCTGAACACGTGCCTTCAGGTACCTAAAGCTATTTCGATCATAACAAATATACACGTTAAAAGCTTTATAAATAGAACGCGTAGGTATACCTGAGTACCAACTAGTAAGTATTTATGCTAAAAGTTCACTAACAAATAAACGAGCTTTTAGCCGTAAACATCGGCTATTATAAACAATTTAAACACTAAAACATCTGTAAAAACAAATGGGAGTGTTAAACTCGATTACCGTCTGTTATGTTGGTAAACTTTTCCATATTGCTGACCAAGGTAATTTTTCAAGGACACCTATAAATTGTGTTTTCATGAGTACTATATTTTGATACAGTTATACACTCACATGCAGATCAGTTGGTAGTAGCTCCGCCTTCTGCGCTGTGGGCCGTGAGTCCGATACCCACTGAGAAACATTTGTGTGATGTATTTTTTTTTGTAATACATCTAGCTGATGGCCCACATGATGTTGGCAACCATCACCTATAACAAAGCATTACCTCTTAAGTCACCCACGATAGTAACATGCCCTAAGATGCACTGCCCTGCGTCCATCAACTTGAGGCATACATATTAAGCCTCATGTGCCTGTAATTACACCGGCAACCACACTCTTCAAACCGAAAAACAGCAACGCTGCTTGGTGGCAGAAAAAAGCGTGGTGGTAGTACTTCCCCGGATGAGCCCTTCACAAAGAGCTCTACTACTCTTGAAATATATACATATCATAGAGGTTTGTTCTCTGTCTAAGTGTTATTTAATATTATAAGTACCTATGTATTTACAAAAAAAAGTATACGAGTATTATATCAGCTATCTGGTTCCTATATTGCAAGCTTTGCTTAGTTTGGGGCTAGATAGTGCTATGTTGAATGTCCAACAATATTTTTTTTATTTCTACGAACACCATCAAAAGCTGTAAATGATATTATGAGATACATATGTAATTATTCGTTATTTCATTTTCTGAAAGTACGTATGTATACTTTCTAATTTGTGCAAATTAGAATCAGCTAATGGCGCCCATCCCTGCATAATAATGCATGTTTCAAAAAGCACTTGACTAAATTAAAATTAAAAAGTTTTCTCATTTGGAAACTGCATTCTGCAATAACAAAGAATGTTTACAGAGCTTCACTTTCCTTGCATTACCATAAACAGATGACTGTTAGGAATCATCATCATAACCTTGGAGATATCCACTTCTGGATATGGGCATCTTACAGTTCTTCTAGGCTTTGGTCACGTGGAACTGGCACCGCGAATCTACTTAGTTTTAAGACGTTTCAAAGTGTAACGTCTCATTGCGATTAAAGAATAAATACCTTTTGGCTTACTGTACATTTCCAGGAAGAAAGATTCTGAGCCCTCTTCATCCACCGACTGCCCGCAATCTTCACAATATCGTGGGTCTATGTGGTAAGAGAGTTTTCTATGCTCTGTCTTAAAGTTCGTGGTCTTCTTTCCAGAAAATTTATTTCCCAGCAGAGGTCAGTTCTTAAAGCTATTGATCGGCCCATCGCCACTTTAGCTTGGTAATTTTACGATCTATGACGTACTTTGAAACGTATTAGGTACACTAAATAAAATGAAAAAGTTTTCTACCAATGCTTTTATTATAGGAACCTAAAGCAGAAATTTGTAAAATTTCATCATTTTCAAGTATTTTTTTTATTCAACTAGTTAATGGAACAAGTAGATGGCCCACCTGGTGTTAAATGGTAACCATCACCTATAACAAAGCATTGCCTCGTAAGTCACGCACGATAGGAACGTGCTCTACGATGCACTGTCCTGAGATGTTAAGCCTCATGTGCCTATAATTACACCGGCAACCACACTCTTCAAACCGAAACACAGCAACGCTGCTTGGCGGCAGAAAAAGGCATGGTGGTAGTACTTTCCCGGACAAGCCTTTCACAAAGAGCTCTACTACTCTTAAGATAATTGGTAATTTGTTAGCCAGTACAACATTACATCAAACAAACTTTTTTTTTCTACATACCTACGTCTTCTGTTTAAAATTTTCCGAGTAGTTTTCAACCATGCTCACTAACCCACTAGTGGTGCACTAAAAACGAACAGTGCAAGACGGTTAGTGCAAGGTTTTGTATTTGATTAGCATAAACTATTTTCCGAGATACGAAAAAGTGGTTCGGTGCCAGTCTCGTGCGTGTTATTGTAAGATTAGCCAATCGCACAAACTTTAACGTTGATGCCAAAAAAACCTTACACAAAATTATTTGGTTTAGCCACTATGGTACTTTACTTTAATTCAGTTTTTAAGATTCCAAATGCATATAAAACGCTAAAAGCTTCAGTTTTCTTCTGTTAAGACTTAGTTTTTACAGTCCACAACTGTAGGTATACCTTCAGACGTGGACTTAAAATGAAAAAGCGGTGTGCATTATTATTCCACGCTGCATATCCTCGCTCCTTCAAGCTTGTCCTTGACAGAACTTCTCTGCGGCTTTCAAGACCATTTAGATTGGCCTCAGTGTGCCTCATTTCTCTATGTCGTTATTGTTTACTGCTCTGGAATGGTGCTCGTTCATTTTATTGTTACTTTCTCGTACACACCTTTGTAAATAAAATCAGGGAGTTAAAATGAACGCCCTCCATTTTACGGGTTATTTTTCTTTTCTTTTATTTTGAATAAATAAATGTTGGTGGACTTTCCACACAGCACTGTCTAGCCCCGAACTAGCAAAACTACGTAGATAACTGATATAATACTTGTTCAGTTTTATTACATTTCGACGAGAAGTACGTACTTCTCGTCGAAATGTAATACACTCACTGTGTAGTCCCTATTGTGTAAAGGTTTAAAATCTACAGGTACTGATGCAGTCTTGGTGTAAGCACTCATTTAGAGACAAATTTTGGTCATTTGCGCCCCAACATCTTGAAAAGGGGTGTCAAAGTTTGTTTGAAAATAGCTTCCTGGCACGAAGTTGCGTGGCATCCCACCGTGCCCTAAATAAGGTTTCCAGTGGCTATAGCTTTTTATATCCAACTGCTCGAAGAGAAGCAATGGTCATAATAATGTTTTCAGACCTGTACCATTTTCCATTACAGAATGCTGACCGTCACGCATGTGACGTGAGTGACCACTGTGCATGCTATGTATAAAAAATACCTACCTACCTCCCCAAATGTATAAAGTACACACCTACAATTTGCATCCCAGCTATAGGGAAGAATATATAGCCAGACAAGAACTGAAAAAAACGCTGGTATGATACGATGTTTTTTTTTTAAGGTTTTTGGAAAAACGAATAATCCATTATAGAAACTACTTCCAAAAAAGAAGATATATTTTTTTATTCTATATATTTTGCGCGATTACTTTCCGCCAATCATGATTTGAAAGATTTTTTTATTCGGTGGAGGTTTTTTCAGAGTTCATCCCTTATATATTTTATCGAAATTGTATTCAGTGCTTTTTGAAAAATCTATAAAATCAAAAAATATGTACTTAAGAGGTTTTGGATTTTATTTAATTTTTTCAGTGTATTTAAAGTCGGATTATTTTGCGAAAATGTTATACAAACATTCAAAAAACGCATTCACTGCATACACTGACACGGCCAGCAGCATAATAAGCGTGGATTAGACTGTTGAAATTGAATTTAAAATTAATTATTTCAATGAAAATAAATATTAAACCCATAAATAGTTTCAAAAGTCATTTCGAATAAACCTGCTCGAGAGAACTTTATTTTTGAATAAGCAGAAATAACGAAGATACTTACCAAGACATCAATGGAATGCTCCAGACACGGCCAACCCTGGAATGCTGGTAGATATTAATCTGAAGATATTGGTAATTAGAATGCGGATTCCATCCTGCCTTTATTAAACTAGGGATTACGACTAGAATCTAAGGTTTAATTTTGGAAATTGAAAAGATAAACTAGTTTTGACACGACCCGACACGAAATACTAACGATTTTAGGTTACTAAAGGTTTTTTGTTTGCTCCCAACGCTGGTCAGGATTCACAAAATTTTACTAATTATATAAATGACACCTGATGGTTAGACGCGGTGATGGCCGGTGGAGCAAAGCCTTGACCGAGAGGTGACCAAAGTCAGGCCAAAGAAGTTTAGGGCGTCCGAAAGCGCGATGGGTCGACGACATTGTGAAGGTCGCAGGAAACACCTAGACCAGAGACGCAAGGACAGAAAGGAGGCTGGCAAAACACGAGGGAGGCCTATACTTATCCACAGGTAGTTCTTCTAGACATTCTGTTTATACTCCCTGAGCTTGACATGTTTTCAATCACGTCTGCCATCCAATCTCCGAGATTGAACGGTGCACTAAAAAAAACTTCTTACGTACTACGCCGCGTTTACTTTTCTATTTGTAGAGGCTAATCTCAGAAAATACTGAACACAATTTACTACAATAATACAGGCACCTGAGGCTAAACATTTGTATGCTTCAAGTTGATGGACGCAGGGCAGTGCATCGTAGGGCACGTTCCTATCGTGACTTACGAGGCAATGCTTTGTTGCAGGTGATGGTTACCACTTACCATGTGGGACTTCTGCTTTTTCCAACTGTAAGTAGTAAGTATAAAAAATTAAATACTAAAGTCTCAACGAATAGTTAGAATAATTTCCGGAGAGGATACCAGTGAAAGTATAGTTTAAGGCGAATACAAGAGCTAATGTGACTCTCGCTCGTTTCGACATGTTGAAAGATATAAAATCACTTAACTCATTTAATCACAGAAAAATCTAAATTACCATTTTGTGTGCAATCACATTGTACACCAGTTTAGTAAAAATTTCATTTTGATGGATACATGTTTTCCTACTCAAAAGTTTGCTTTACTAGTTTTCGTACATAAGCAAACTTTTAAGTAGGAAAACTACTACTACTACTATTGTATCGATCAAAATAATTTTTTTACTTAACTGTGTGCAATGTGATTGTACACAAAATGGTTGATTGTGAATTTTAGAAAATGAGTATAGTGATTTTATATCCTCAACATGTCGAAACGTGCGAGCGAGAGTCACATTAGCTCTTGTCGTCGCCTTAAATAGTAATACTGTGTGTATAAAAGCCGTGCAAAGCCGTAGTGGGTCATTTAGCCAATAACAATAAAATAAAAAGAGAATAGACCCAGACACGGTAAACATGCCCAGGGGTCTAAGCAAGGTCTACTTTTCGTTTTCGGAACACGCCTGGCGAGAGATAAACCAGATCAAAGGTCCTTGAACCCGATTCTGCTGTATTATGAAGGAAGGCCGTAACTTAGTCAAAGTAGAATTCGAGATAGTTGAAGTTTCGTCTAAAATGAAGGCTGGCGATTTTCTAGATGCTTTTGGTTATTGAAACTTGTTATGAAATAATTAAAATAAATAACTTTTGAATCATATTTTCTTTTGAATATTATTTTCTTTCACTTCATAATCTTATTTTTTTAAGCGCTATCTAAGCATAAAAATAATATTTAATAAGCAATACTAAAAAAACCTTATTTCATAGAATGTAATAACGGCTTTTTTGATAATATTTGACCTCGTTATTTCAGGGTATAAACAAGGTGGAAAGTTGACTTATTTGTTAATTTTACGAAAACGAGTATTACAAATAAATTTCTGTTGAAAATGGTCAACATTTTTTTTTCAAATCAATCTGTTAACGAGGCAGTAGACTTTTAATTTTATGATTTTTAATTTGTGATCGTGAAACCTAAACTGTAATAAAAATCGAGTTCGAAAAACTGCCTAACTAGTCCATATCTATCAGAGGATTCTTAACGCTGTGATCTCGTGTGACCCGAGCTAACAACTGAAAGACGTGCAGGCGCGCGCCGCGAGCTCCGGCGTGCGGCGGACAGAAAAAATTACTCCCCACCCTTCCACGAAAGGCCTCATTTGGTAATTAGTGCTTTTCATTTAAAGCCTAACCTAACCTAAAAAGCCTTAAATGGGAATTACGGCCGTATGGCCGTAGATTAGCTTAGATGTAAATGCTTGAACAAAAGGCCGTAATTCTGAAATTAAGTCGAAAATCGTTATAGCATCTTGGGATTCATTCGAGTTACAGCTTAATAGATCAAGCCTAATGATAACATTTTGCTTGCTGATTCCGAATCTGTAACTAACGAATTTTTGACAAAATTGTAAGTTACGGCCTTCTTTCTTATGACGGCAGAGATGCTCACGCCAAACTAATGTAATTTGCTACAAATAAGAGTTTTGACATTTATTTTTAAAAAATGCTTAGTTATGATGAGAATCTGAAGCAAATCACTGTAACCCTACAATACAGGCTCGTCAGAGACCGATCTAGGGGAAGCGAGTAGGGTAGAGCTTCGTCAGGTACCTGGGTCAAATAGGCTCTACAACACATTCTTTGACCAGTTAAATAAAGTAGTAGTAGTACAAATACAGAAAAAAATGAATAAATGAATTTGACATCCTGAAAACTGTATCATATCTATTAGCGCAATAAAACAGCTATGGTGAATGAGATTGACCTATCAAGTATTATTATTCTATTAAAGTATATTTTTTAGTTCGTTATGTTGTATCTAGTTAGTTTATTGTGTCTCTATTAGTGATGACCTATGAATGGCCTCAGTGTTAGCTTTTTAAGTCGCTATTATCATAATAATAATATCATAATCATAATAATAATTTATTCGCAGGAATGTAGGTACAATAGTTGGTAATCAAAAATGCTTGTGGCCCGTTACATTCTGCCTCGTCAAGGCGTGCAAAATTTTCATCATAAAAAAATTACAATAAAACACAATAATTATGAGTTTTTTTTTTAATACTACTAGCTGATGAAACATGCAGATGGCTCACCTGATGTTAAGTGGTAACCATCACCTATAACAAAGCATTGCATCGTAAGTCACGCACAATAGGTACGTGCCCTACGATGCACTGCCCAGCGTCCATCAACTTGAGGCATACAAATGTTAAGCCTCATGTGCCTGTAATTACACCGGCAACCACACTCTTCAAACCGAAACACAGCGTTGCTGCTTGGCGGCGGAAAAAGGCGTGGTGGTAGTACTTCCCCGGACGAACCCTTCACAAACAGCTCTACTACTCTTAAAATAATCATAAAATAAAGCATGGTAAAATTATGTTTAATGTGCCGATGGTTTTCCCAAAATAAATAAATAATAAATATACAACTATAGATTTAGGCAACCTATATTTAAGCAGTTAACAATGATTTAGGGCCGGAAGGGATTTAGGCATACTACCTATATCATGTAACATACCTATGTTATGTACCGAACCTTTAAAAAAGCTTTTAAGAACTGAATTAATAATCATTTTCATAATTATAAATATTTATATAAACGTAGGTCAGTTCCGCAAACAGACCCTAGTTTTAATATAAAGTAGAAAGAAAATTCAGGTCTATAATTAAATAAATAATTTCTGTTAAGAGTTCGTTTATGTTTGCGCAAAAAACGACTAATGGTGTGCTCGGCTGGCTACCTGCCGTTTGGAATTGTATTAGTAGGTGGCACTCGGCCAACTTACAACGAGCAAGTTTCTGAAACTTTGTTTGTGTCGGTCTGTCAATAGATGTCTACCAACTATAGTGTTTATATTCTTAGGTATAAGTTTCAAATTCACTTGATAGAGGCTATTTGGACAAACTTTATTTTTTATCCTGTTGCTTATATTGGTTCATTGGCATCTTTTATACGAATTTTTACTCATTTTATGTATCAGGCTTTACAGCATCACAAAATAAAAACATGGTAGATAAATATGGTAAAGTTACCCCTGTAAAATTTACTTATAGTCGCGTTAAACTCTCGCTGCAGGCTCGGTCATAAGTTACCGGAACGAGACAGCAATATTGCTCTCTCTCACTCTCGCACTTAAGAGAACGGACGATCCTTTTGTAAGCGTGTGTCAAGATGATTTATGAACGAGTTTGCAGCGGGAGTTTAACGCGACTATAGGTTGAGCACTGACCGAGTTTGCAGCTAGAGTTTGACGTGACTATATTTGTCATAAGATAATGGATCAAAGTATCACAGCGCTATAAAAGACAAATAAATTTCGGAAAGACATCATATTTCGATCCCGAGGTCATTGAAACTTAGTCAGTTATTTCAACTTATATTCAGAACTAGCTGCCGCCCGTGGCTTCACTCCCGTTGGGTTCGTTTATGTTTTCTACCCCGTTTCGAGTGATTTTGCCACGTACCATATAAATAAGCATGGGTCGTGCTCGTGGCCTAGAACTTAGAATATTCCGATCGGTTTGATTGTTGAGGCGTGATCGAGCCAAAAACAACCGAGCATCGCAACTTGGGCAACAAGCAACAACTAACTTATCTTATATATATTATCTTATATAGGATTTCCCGGAAACTACATCCTGCAACAGTAACACAGCAACGCTGCTTGGCACAATAGGCATGGATGGAATTCTTCCCCGGAGGAGCCCTTCCTATAAGAGCTGTACTACTCTTACGGCCGGTTTCTGAAAGCTCGATCATAACTAATCGGATGTTAAGTCAAGTCACTCGCCATTTCAGCTATTACATCGAATTAGATAGAGATAGCAAGTGACTTGACATGCGATTAGTTTTGATAGGGCTTTCAGAAACCGGCCGTTATTCTCTCTCTCTTGTCGTGTCACTAGTTTCTTTAGAAACAGTGTGGTGAAAGGATTTTAAGTGCGCCTCACGAGGCTTCTTTCGAGCACTTCACACAGTCATGTTATAGAATTTTAGCTTTTTAGCTTCTACGACATGCCGGTTTCCTCACGATGTTTTTCTTCACAGTTTGAGAGTACTTGCATTTCGCACATACATTTTTGAGCAGAAAAACTCATTGGTGCACGACCGGTTTCAAACTCACGGCATTAGGATCGGAAGGTGGGGCCGCTACAACTAGACCACCAGTGCTCTCAATCATCAGTACTCTTAGTAGTATATAGGGTAATGTATTTATAATCACATAAATGGGTACAGATAAGCATTTGAACCGTACTCACCACTTTACGTCTGCAGTTAATCGTCTGGCGGGGATCACGTCGCGCGACATTGAACATGATATAACCAGCATTAGAGTAGAACTAGATTATTTTAAGGATCGATTTCCTTTGTGCTATTTCAGTCGCCTTCGGTCATGATTTTCGTTATGTATTTAAGGAGCTGACGCCCGTTAAAGTACCTCTAGCTTGCACATTTCAGTATTTTGAAAGATGTAAAATCATTGCTTTACTAGTTTTCGTACAGTTTGTCTCAAGTTGATGGACGCAGAGCAGTGTATCGTAGGGCACGTTACTATCGTGCGTGACTTACGAGGCAATGCTTTGTTATAGGTGATGGTTATCACTTAACATCAGGGGAGCCATCTGCTTGTTCCATCAACAAAAAAATATATTGATCATAATGATATTTTTGCTGAATTGTGTGCAATGTTTGCACACAACTTGGTTGATTATCTTTCAAAATTTTGAAATGTACGAGCGAGAGGTACGTAAGAAGTAGTCTTCGTCTTAAAAGCTTCTTGGACAATAGTCCTCGTGATTAGCAAGCCACTGGTAATCTCATTTAGGAAGCTGATCGCGATTATTTCCTATTTGCACAAGAAAACATAAGCAGATAAACGTGATTAGCGAACTGTCATAAAAATGGTGTTGTGCTAATTCTGTTTAGTTTGGTAAACGTGTTTAACTAAATACAATTAAATCAGATTGTTGTGAAAATGTCCCTTAGTTGTGGTCGCTAAAAATTATTAAGCATTATTAACGAACTATTCAGATAATAGGAATGGTATTTGTGATAATTCTGTTTAGCTTGGTAAACGCGTTTAACTAAATACAATTAAATCAGATTGTTGTACAAATGGCCCTAAGTTGTGGTCAGAAGTTGTGATCAGATAATAGAAATGGTATTTGTGCTAATTCTGTTTAGCTTGTTAAACGAGTTTAACTAAATACCATTAAATCAGATCGTTGTGCAAATGGCCGTAAGTTGTGGTCGCTAATAAATGTCAAACGTTATTATCGAATTATATACCTATCAGATAATAGAAATGGTATTTGTGCTAAATCTGTTTAGTTAGGTAAGTGTGTTTTACTAAATACAATTAAATCGAGTTGCTGTGCAAGCGGCCCGAAGTCGCGGTCGCTAAGAATAGTCGCGCGGATCGCAGAATTCTAAGCAGCACCTTTAAGGACCACTTGTACTGTTCCGCAGTTAGTTTTAATAGGTCACAAACCTCTAATCACAACTTTGGATAACAGATGGGGTTACACAATCTCAATCTTAGATAGCATTCGGCTTAGCCAATATTGGAAGATAATTACGACTCTTGAGTAATAAACCAAGGTACATTCAACATCAGTTTCAAAAGGGGTTTATGAATAACAGTATATTTTATTCATAAAAACCTATGTTTCAAATCAAATATTATGTTCTTTATCAAACTAACCGAGCGGTATTGTTGAGGATAGAATATTGTAATATACCTTCTTTGTTTTAGTCGTGGGCGAAAGCTTTTAAGACGAGAAACGCTGCTATAGTGTAAAGAATTTAGAATTTCGGAAATTTAATAGGATTTTATAATACCTACTCCAAAAGTTATGAAGTGTTGGAATCCACTTTATGCATATTTCATAATCCCTGTTCCACTGTTTATGAATAACAGTATATTTTATTCATAAAAACCTATGTTTCAAATCAAATATTATGTTCTTTATCAAACTAACCGAGCGGTATTGTTGAGGATAGAATATTGTAATAGGTATACCTTCTTTGTTTTAGTCGTGGGCGAAAGCTTTTAAGACGAGAAACGCTGCTATAGTGTAAAGAATTTAGAATTTCGGAAATTTAATAGGATTTTATAATACCTACTCCAAAAGTTATGTGTTGGAATCCACTTTATGCATATTTCATAATCCCTGTTCCTGTATATTATACTTATTTTTTTTGTATAATACTTAATTCATTCATACTTAATATTTATTAACATCCGGATAGAGAACAAACATCTATGTTCATCACACAAATGTATGTTCTCGGTGGGGATCGAATCCACGAGTCTAAAAGTCATCAATTTCTGAGTCAACTCATGAGTCAAACTGTGAGTCAAACAGAAGGCTCATTTGGACCGTCATGTTTTTTTTAAACAACTAGCTGATGGATCAAGCAGATGGCCCACCTGATGTTAAGTCGTAACCATCACCTAAAACAAAGTATTGCCTCGTAAGTGCCGTACGATGCACTGCCCTGCGTCCATCAACTTGAGGCATACAGACGTAAAGCCTCATGTTCTTGTGTGGTTCCTGTGAGTGCTGCTTGGCGGCAGAAAAAGGCGTGGTGGTAATACTTCCCCGGACGAGCCCTTCACAAAGAGTCGTACTACTCTTAAATTACTGTACCTACCTCAGTTAAGTTCAGAGTATTTAGTTTCTAATTAAATGTGACCTTTCGTATTGTATATGAGTAGGTAACCACTAACCACACATACACCCGCATTCCAGTGTGAGAAATGGTGTTGCTTCTTTGACAGATGGCAAGAACCTCTGTCTCTTGGGGACTCTTGGAATGACTGCAATATGTAACTGTCATATGTGGCTTCACTGGTCTTTTCATTACATATGACTGTTTTTATTTATTCATACATTATTGCAGGGCTGTCCAAACCAAGGCCCGCCCCACGTCTCACACAGCGACCCGCAGAAATATTTTAAAATTGTGTCGCAATAAAGAGAAAAAACAATTTGTTATAAAGTTTCCTGGCACCCCGAATATTTACAGAAGATACATGAATGAAAACTGAATAAAAATGATGCATGAAAATATTTATGTTTTTTTTCCTTGAATTAAGGATGAATGGCACGCCTTCCTTGAATTAAGGCGAAGACAAGAGCTAATGTGACTCTCGCTCGCACGTTTAGACATGTTGAAAGATATAAAATCACTAAACTCATTTTCGAAAAATCGCAATCAACCATTTTGTGTGCAATCACATTGCACACAGTTTAGTAAAAATTTCATTTTGATCGATACATGTTTTCCTACTCTAAAGTGTGCTTTTCTAGTTTTCGTACATAATCAAACTTCTAAGTAGGAAAACTTGTATCAATCAAAATGATTTTTTTACTAAACTGTGTGCAATGTGATTGCACACAAAATGGTTGATTGCGATTTTTCGAAAATGAGTTTATTGATTTTACATCTTTCAACATGTCGAAACGTGCGAGCCAGAAGTTTTTTGATAGTTGTCAGCCCCTTAAGTCGTAATTTTTTAGGCCTATTACAGCCCTTCTTTATTGTACAAAAATACATGGAGCATAAGTGTTGAACAAGTTCTACAAGGCATAAGATCGGTGCTCTACGAGGCATACTCGGTTCGTATCTCCAACTAGCTGCCGAATATTAGAATAGGGTATAGTAAATTATGTAGTAATGCTAGTTATGTAATAATTGACGTACCTTAAATAATCTTGGAAATTGCCATGAATATTACAATTTATATAAACATCTAAATCTGTGTATTTGATGTATTACGTCTGTTTAATTGAACAATATTTTAGAAAAAGATAATAGTAAATTGGGTGATAATTTATACAGCTAAAATAAGATAAGAAATTTCCAAGATTATTTTAGGTACGTAAATTATTACATAATTAGCATTGTTACATAATTTACTATACCCTATTCTAATACCCGCGATATTTTGTTTTTGTATAAGATGGATATAATAACTTATTTAACATATACAAGTTTGGCAAAATATGTTCGGGCGCTTAAACTTAGTTTAATAAAATTGAAACTTATTGATAAAGTAACAAATTTAGCTAGTAGATTTTTAATTTTATTCTCAGTTTAGTAAAAGCACTTTTTTTTAAGTTTCAGGTAGATATATTTTCTTTAGTTTTTTATTATATTTTGGAATTAAGATTTTGACTGCCATGTAATATGGATTTTTATATAGCATTTTGATTCTAGAATAAGGCAGGTAAAGTCTATTTTCTAATCGGATGTGCCTAATATACATACTATTATATACAAAATACAATATAAATTGTTATATTTTCAAATCCGTAATGCAAATAAAAATAAATATCAAACGCCGTTAGTTTCTCGAGTTTTTTTTTACCTGGGTATCACTCTTCCTATACGATCCAAAACCAGATTTCTCTAGTTATGAGACTGTATTTCGCTCGATCATATAATCTTTATGCCCCGGCAGCGACAAATCTAATCCCGCTGGTAATATTGTGTTAAAATATTCCACGGCCAATGCCGCAAGTCTGTGTATAGCTTCGTTTTCGGTATTCGCTTTTCTGTGTTGCGAGCCACGGGAGCTACGGGAATACCTATTCCCGTAACTCAACACATAAGAAAGGCGCGCCACACTACTTGAGCTCGCTAAACTGAAAACCATTATATACGAATATCACTATATACGAAAAACAAAGTCAAAGTCAAAAGGTATTTATTTATATTCAAGAAAATCACAAGGATCACTTTGAAACGTCTTAAAGCTAGATGACTCTAGGTGCCAGTTCCACACGACCAAAGCCCAGAAGAACAGGCAACAGACTTACGGCTTGGTTCCTACCGTTGTTTTGTATGATTGTTACAATGTAATATAATACAACATTTAAGCTCCAGTGTGATGCCAATCGAATTTATTGAGGCGTATAGGCGTAACAGAAAAAGGTAAACATAACCAAATTTATAAGACAGCACGTTACGCTTTAAACTAACTTACTCTAACTAAAAAAACTCGGACTTGTAGTACTGTTATCGGTATTTTTATGCCATCCGCTTCCTCCGCGTTTATTGCGGAGACATCAAATTATTTCGGCAACCGTCAACTTCGGGCTTTGTGGTATTTACGTATTTACGTGGTGATACATCCAGATAGTGAACAACTCTGTGTTTATCACCTAAATGTTTATGTATAAATTATATTCATATATTTTTGTAGGTCGGGTATTATATTATTCGGGTAGGTACCTATATTATAATGTGTGCGTTATATTTATTGTTTTCTTCTATACCAACGCCCTCTATCTTTCTTTTCAAATCCAGTCCATCACAAGATTGTCTGAAAGAGATCGCTTTTACTGCTAAGACTGCTTATTGTATTCCACTTCGATGTTTTTTTGTTCTGTTAAGTGGTTGGCAATAAAGTATTTTGGATCTATCTATCTGTCTGTTTAATAAAATAGCTTATATACATTTTCTTTGTTTGATTTCACACAAAAAACACTTTTTTTGAAGACCGTAATATTATTCCGAAAGGGCAACTGGTGCATTGCATATTTGAAATGTAAATATTGTATTGCTGTACCGACTGGCAATGCCCGTGATTGAGTAACCAGTTAGTGCAGCTTAGTGTACTTTTCGGAAAATGGAGTCGGGAGTATGGCACACATTGAGGCGCACTTTAAATCCTTTCACCACACTATTTCGCAAGAACTAGTGACACGACAAATAGAAGTGCATCGTAAGGCACGTTCATATCGTGCGTGACTTGCGAGGCAATGCTGCGGCAATCGGTGATGGTTACCTATAAACATCATCTAGGCCACCTGTTTGATCCATCAGTATAAATAAATAAATAATGGTGGACTTACCACACAGCACTATCTAGCCCCGAACTAAGCCAAAACTTGTAAAATGGGAACCAGATAGCTGATATAATATACTTTTTTTTAATATACATATATATACTTATATTGTTATATAACACTCAGACAGAAAACAAACATCTATGTTCATCACACAAATTTTTGGCCTCGGTGGGTATCGAACCCACGGCCTACAGCTCAGAAGGCAGACCTACTACCAACTGAGCTGTGAAGGCTGTCAAAGGCTTTATTTGTACTACTGCTACTTTATTTATACTGATCAAAGAATGTGTTGTTGAGCCTATTTGACCGGGGAGCGAGTAGGCGACCAAGACCAAGACCAAGACCAAGAATACAGACCAAGCTAGGGCTTGGTCTGCATTGTAGAGTTACAGTGGTTTGCTTCTAATTCTCATCATAACTAATCTTTTTTTTAATTAAATATCAAAACTTTTATTTGTAGCAAATTACCAACTGAGCTGTGAAGGCTGTCATAAAAAAGTATATAAAGATAAAAATAAACTGTAAGTTGTGTGCAATAAAGTCTTTTTTATCGATCCTCATCGCAGCAGATTGTACCTCCCAGAAAACGTCGGGAAATTAGAGTACATTGGAAAACTCTAAGCCAGTTTTAGAGAATTCCACAAAGGGCAATAAAACTTGCAATAAGCTCACCAATAACAGAAAGTAAACGAGTCGAATAACCCCGGATCACCTCACTCGAAACCCCAAATGTTTACGATGCCCATTTAGGGTCCACTTTATTTATCCGCCCAATGAGTTCCTACTCGATATACTACACTGTAGTATATGAGGGTATTAGTGGATTTGCAAGTGAAATGGGGCAAATAATTTGCATTTGTATACAACACTTTTCCACCAAAACTCTGCTATAAACGTTAAAACCCCAAACTAAGCCAAAGCTTGTCATATGGGAATTAGATAGCTGATATAATACATACTTTTTTGTAAATAAATACTTATAATTGATCGAGTGAGCGAAGCGAACGAAGATCTTAGTTTCAACTTGGGCGATTTGGCATTTTATGTATGTATGTATGTATGTATGTATGTATGTTTGTCTGGCGATAACTTTAGAACCGTTGGTCCGATCTGCATGAAATTTGATATGTCGATAGCTTGTACTTGAGAAATTTACTGGTAAGTATATGAGTAAAATCGGATGAAGGGTTTTTGAGATATGGGGTTTTTTGAGGGCGCAAAAATAAAAAAAGTTACATAAAAAAATCAAGTTACATGTCATATGAAAGGGCTTTGTTTGGACATTCCAAAACCATTTTTACTTTTTCTCTGGGATGCTCGGTTTTTGAGATACAACAAAAAAGTTAAATTAAGATAACCAACGACCCAAGAGCTCCCATCCCTAAGAGTTTCGTTGACATCAAGGTTTTTCTACTGGTCGCCCAGTTCCTTTGCTTTTTCTTATTTTTTTTTCTTGAAATAAATTAAGGAGGTACTCAGTTCTCATAAAATGGTGCCGACGACCAGGTCTGATGATGGAGCCAAGGTCTGTTCAACGGAACTCTTCAATAAATAGGCCAATAGAGTTGAAACTTGGTTACCATACCAAGTTAGTAGGCGGTAGTCAGAAAAAAGTCCAAAAATAATGTTTGGACTTGCCCCTGACTACTACCTACTCAAAGTTTTGATGTGTTCGTCGGGTCGAATCACGAGATCTCAGTTCCGAGCGAACTACTAGTATATAATATAATAACCTAGATAAGGGCACGAAGATGATGAATATATAATTACACCCAGAGAACAAACCTCGATGTTCATCCCACAAATGTTTGTTCTTAGTGGAGATTGAACCCACGGCCTACAACGCACAAGGTAGAGCTACTACCAACTGAGCTGTATATAAAGGCTGTCAAAGACGAGCAGTTGGCACTCTCACCATAAAAGAGTTTCAAAACTTCACATTTTGATGAGATTTCAACTGCACAACATGGGAAGCTGGGTCACTACAGGTATTCCACGACCTTTGCGAGTTTCACGGCGTAATTCTTCTTGTCGTGTCTCTGTTATTAAACTTTTTTAGGTTCTACGAAATGCCGGTTTCCTCACGATGTTTTCCTTCACCGTTTGAGAGTACTGGCATTGTGCACATACATTTTTGAACAGAAAAACTCATTAGTGAACGACCGGTAGGCGGGGCCGCTACCACTAGACCACTAGACCATCGGAAGGCGGGGCCGCTACCACTAGACCACTAGACCAGTTATCTTTTTTTTTGTTTTTTTTTTATACAACTAGCTGATGTAACAAGCAGATGGCCCACCTGAGGTTAAGTGGTAACCATCACCTATAAAAAGCATTGCCTCGTAAATCACAAACGATAAGAACGTGCCCTACAATGCACTGCCCTGCGTCCATCAACTTGAGGCATACCGATTTTATCTCATGTGCCTGTAATTACATCGGCAACCACACTCTTCAAACCGAAACACAGCAACGCTGCTTGGCGGCAGAAAAAGGCGTGGTGATAGTACTTCCCCGGACGAGCCCTTCACAAAGAGCTCTACTACTCTTAAAACCTACCTCCCATTACTCTGTCTAATTAGTCACACAGACCTAGGGACTACAATCTACATCCGTTTGCAGGCTCTGATGGAGCGGAGATCTACTTCGGGGTTACTATTGGTCAGTCAATACGAGGGAGACTTTGTTTGAACAGTTTGTCGGCTAAATCAGACCAGTTGATTGCTATCTCAAATTAAAACCGTAGGTACACACGGATACAGATCAAACTACACCAAATAAGGAATAAAAGAGATAGCCGCATATAGCCTGATGCGTATCCAAGTGTATGTACAACTAAACTAGCATCAGAAGTTGATGACTTTTTCAGAATTTTGAAATTGTTTATATTTTTTATTTTTTTTTCCTACTCTTATTGCCGCTTTATATTGAAGCTGTCTTAATATATCACAGGCGCATGTAAAGTAAAATAAAAGTTTATTTGGAACTAAGGTACAAGATAAAACTAAAAACAAGTGTAACGATACTGACTGCAGAAGTATAAAACTGTGTCGCAGCCAGTAAGGCTTCTTTCCACAGCTTCTTTCACTTTTAACTTTGAGTTTTTTTTTTATAATGAATGAGCCGTCCTTTGGTTACAATCTCACCTGATGGAAAGCGACGATGTAGTGGACGTTGGAGCAGAACGGTTTAGAAGACTCACTTCAATTCACTCTTGCCTTGAATATTTTTAGATTGTAGTGGTCAGCAAAACCAGACGACGGTAATGAGCTCCACTCCTTAGCAAAAAGTTGATTGTTTTAAGATTTTTTCAACTACCTTCAGTAATTTTATAACTTCATAAATGTTGAAAGTTTGCGAGAAAAAAGTTGCTTGAGCATAGAAATACTGAGATAAGAATATGTTTGAGCACAAAATAATACAGCCACAAACTTTAGTTTTACCCATCCGTGTTCCCGACTTTGTTGAAGAGTCTATCTCCATAGGCTTGAGTCGTCAACTTTGTTGGATTATGTTCGGTCCAGTTCCTGCTTTATCTAATAGCCAGTAAAAGGCTGAAGTTAGATAGTTTGAATGTGTAATAACAGAGTTCGAAGAATGTTCGATGTCGGAAAGACCGTTTAACTACGGTCCTACTCGCAAGTTGGGTCGCTTGATCTGCAGGGCGTTATTTAAGGCCCGGGTCATTTGCCTATGATATATCACCACTTGGTATAAAGCACTTTTAGCATGTTACAGTTTTTTTATTTGATTGTGTGTGATTTTTGTTTTTGTGTTTTTGTGACACACACATGTGTGATTTTTTTTGTTGTTATTTTGTCATACTATTTTGTAAAATGTGACTTTTCAGAGTGTACAAATGTATCAAAATGGAATAAAATTAATTGAAATAAAGCAAAATATCTTCACTTGTCTATCTGTCACACAAGCTTTAGCAGTAGCAGTAGATTTATTTCAGTTTTCATTCGTTTACGAAGAGCCGTACTTAATATTTCCGTGTATAATTTGACCTATAAAATTTCATTTTCTTATCTCACGTACTCTATCCATTTTCCTCTATGACGGGGAGACGTGAACCGTCTTGGCCAGGCAGAGAAAAAGGATCGATGCATTCGAGATGTGGTGCTGGAGGCGAATGCTGCGAATACTGTGGACGGCAAAGCGTACAAATGCATCGATCCTCACCCAGCTCAATATAAAAGGCCGACTATCTACCATATGGTAGATAGTCGGTAGATAGTATGGTAGATGTCGACGATGACATATGTTATCGTCGTCCTCTCATATTTTGGCCACATTGCGAGACGTGGAGTCAACCATTTAGAAAAGCTGGCCATAGTCGGCCACGTGGAAGGGAACGATCCCGTGGAAGATCCCCAACCAGATGGTCTGACCAGCTTAGAGAAAGAGACACGTCGTTCTACAGTGGAGTCCAGGTGGCTACGGAGTCGCCTGGAGATAGGCCGTCTACGCCTACAGAACAACACCTGGTTGATCACGATCTTCAGGAATGAAGTACCGACCAAGAAGATCTCACGCAATGCAATTTACTACACTACCTAATTAGGTAAGATTTAGCATGAAAACAAATATGGTGAACCTACATGCCAAGTAAACTAATATACAGTAATACTCGAAAATACTCGCCAACCCTGTGTTGTTACACGATCAGCAATAAAAAGTTATTTAATTCATAACATTCACTTACCAGCTTTCACATGGATTCTTCCCTGAGCGCCTGAAAGTCCTAACACATAGCACCCAGACAGGGAACAAATATAATTCATCACACAAATGTTTGTTCTCGGTGAGGATTGAACCCACGGCCTTCAGCGAGACAGAGCTACTTAGCTGTGAGGGCTGTCAAAAGGCTCTACTTGCAAATAATGTTAGGTTTCAGAACATATTTGTCCGCAACGTCTGAACATATTTGTCTGAGATTCAATTAAAGTTACGTCTTGAGTATTTCTTGCTAAATGGAAGACGTATTTAGCGATTGCACGCACGAATGGCTTACAAGCTTCAGCGATTCTGTCTCAAGGTTTTAATTGGTTATTACCTTTACTGGACAAGGCACGTATAGAGTTGACTTAGCCCCCTCTACACTAAGCGGGTATACTATATTTACCAGTTAGTAGTAGTAGGGATAACTACAGTAGGTAGTAGGTCAGTGTAGGTACTAGTCAAGCCTAATCCATCTAAAAATGTACATACCTATAAGATATTGTGAGGGGCTCGTCCGGTGAAGTACTACCTACCATCACACCTTTTTCTGCCGCCAAGCAGCGTTGCTGTGTTTCGGTTTGAAGAGTGTGGTTGCCGGTGTAATTACAGGCACATGAGGTTTAACATCTGTATGCCTCAAGTTGATGGACGCAGGGCAGTGCATCGTAGGGCACGTTCCTATCGTGCGTGACTTACGAGGCAATGCTTTGTTATAAGTGATGGTTACCACTTAACATCAGGTGGGCCATCTGCTTGTTCCATCAGCTAGTTATATAAAAAAAGGAAAGGCAACATTTCTGATTATATAAAATCACCGTTTGGTTATAAAAAATCACAATAAGCCAAGTTTTGTAGAATAAAATCACAAAGGTTTAGTTATTAAATAATTTCTCCAAAACTTGGTTATTGCGATTTTTCATAACATTCAGTGTTTTTTTTTTTTAATAAAAAAGAGCAATTTAGATGTTGTTTGACGGTTGTTTGCGTGCGGCAATTGCTAAAATGATGATGATGATCACGATTATTTCAATAAAGGTGTGGGTTTTTATTTGGTAGGAGTTTATGTGTTTTTTTATGTTGTTGGAAACATTTTATGGCGATTCACTTTGCCAGTTTATGGTGATCGCGGGTCAGGGTGATATAAAATTACAGCATCGTCAAAATATCAGCGAAATGCATTTGTACTTTATATACCTACCCCGTACTACCTTTATATACCGTTCACCCCACCCGTGAGAGCAACATGTTTTTCAGTTTATTACGTCCAATTGAACTCTAGTACTGCGAATTGGTCCCTTGATTACGTGGCTCGCGACAGGCTTGCGACAAGCATTTATCATCATGGAAAAAAAATATGTTAGAATGTTTAAGGTTTTGTGAAATAGAATAATTAAATTTAATTGGCATGTTGATTTCTCCGTATTTAATTTCATATTATATACAATATTATTTAATTTTTAATTTAGGTTTTTTTTTGACTAAACTTCATCTGACACTATTTGTAAACTTGACTGGACCACACTGAACTATTGTATTTTAAATTTAATTTGAACTAACTTGACTTAAATAATTTGTTTTGTATTTAAATTTTTAGTTGTATTCTTGTACTTAATTTGTTAGTGTAATTGGTCTGCGTACCGTTCTAATTAAATAAATAAATAAATCATCATCTAGGCCGCGGGTTCGATACCCACCGAGAACAAACATTTGGGTGGTGAACATAGATGTTTGTTCTCTGTCTGGGTGTTTTATAATATTATAAGTATGTAGTTACAATAAAAGTTTATATGTATTATATCAGCTATCTGGTTTCCATTTACAAGCTTTGGCTTAGTTTGGGGCTAGATAGTGCTGTGTGGAAAGTCCACCAAT
Organism: Chloroclysta siterata; assembly: GCA_932294275.1. NCBI lineage: Eukaryota > Metazoa > Arthropoda > Insecta > Lepidoptera > Geometridae > Chloroclysta > Chloroclysta siterata. The sequence continues at coordinate 11,865,418 of OW028595.1, forward strand.
ATTTATATTTATCTGCCTGGTAAAATCCGCTGCTGGACAGATGCCTCTCCCACATTGGAAGGGTTTACATATTCGATCTATATTATCTGAAATAAAGCGTTACTCAAAGATAGAATGGTGTAGAAAAAGTTAAAAATAACAAAAAATATAGCCAAGGATGACAGATACACTGAAAAGTCATGAACAAAGAATTAATCTAGGTATGTAATTTTATATATTGTGGATGCCTTATGTTCACTGCGAGCGAGATTATCTCACGGTGGAGGTGACGTCATATCTCGTTCAATAACTCGTTGACGTTGCGTCTGAAAGTATGAACGAAAGTATGAACTTTGAATTTTGAGTGAGAGATAATTGGGGAGTGAGATGGTGAGAATGGGGATAAATAGTTATCGAACGAGATATGACGTGAGATAATCTCGCTCGAAGTGAGCATAAGGCCCCACGCCTGTATTTGCATAAGGTCTACGGTAGGTCTTGACCATTACATAGCCAAGAATCTAGACAATCTGATAGAGTCGCCAGGACAAGATCGCTCTATCAGACTTGGCAGGACATATCAGTAGCTACACTAAAAGTGTTATAAATAATACCAAACACTTGGAAAAACAGAAAAACACTTTTGTAAACATTGTACTTGTGAGACATTCCCTCTCGGAACGTTGGACTTGGCGAACCTGTTAATGCTACTCCGCCGACACATAGGGACATATAGGGATACATAGGGATATATAGGGACGACGATAATATCTTCATACTTTCAGCTTCTTCTTCTTGTCGTGTAACTAGTACTTTTGAAACAGAGTGTGGTGGAAGGATCTTAAGTGTGCCTTAAAGAGGCTCCTTTCGAGCACTTGAGTCATGTTTTTATAACTTTTTAGGTTCTAAGACAGGCCAGTTTCTTCACGTTCTTTACATTGTAAACATTACATACAAATATAACCGCTTAACAGCTTGACGACATTGTCTGGATGGCGGGTAGTCGGTGGATGGAAAGGCTCGGAATCGTTCTTCCTGGAAATGTATAGGGGAGGCCTCTGTCCAGCAGTGGAACTCTTTAGGCTGATGATGATAATTACAGCTTAGTAATGTAATAAAAGCCTTCATAGCTCAGTTGGTAGTAGCTCTGCCTTCTGCGCCGTAGGCCGTGGATTCGATCCCCACCGAGAACAAACATTTGTGTGATGAACATAGATGTTTGTTCTCTGTCTGGGTGTTATTATAATATTATAAATATGTATTTACAAAAAAAAGTATATAAGTAGTATATCAGCTATCTGGTTCCCATATCACAAGCTTTGGCTTAGTTTGGGGCGAGATAGTACTGTGTGGAATGTCCACCAATAAAAAAAAAAGCTTCAATAAAAACTAAGATAAATCCATCTTCACTGTCTATGGATTTATCGAAGCCACCGTTTGTTGAGAAACAAAGCTTCTTCAATTCTCAGAAACGAGAGAAATACAAAGCAAGGCTTTGATCAAAGGTAGATCAAACTAATCTGTTGTATTTAAGCCACGCTAGGTGCTTCTCGATACAAAATTTTACTTTGAATAATTTTGCTCACGCTTCGTTGGTGTAAACTAGATAATAATGAAGTGCCGATTTAGAAAGTTATTCAGCAAAGATGTTAGTTAAGTTAGTTAGTAATTCCCCAGACGAGCCCTTCACAATAAGCTCTACTAGTCATAAGTATATGATTATACAACGTGTAACATAATACCTCTATAACCCTGGAAGCAGGGTATCCTACATGAAATGCCTTTTAAACTTTCCTCCAAAATGAAACTAACACAACATGACGCAGCCCTATTTACAGCTGTTTTTTGATCTTTAATTGTGAACTGTAGATAAAATAGGTAACATAATTGCCAATAATTAGTAAACGCAAATTACGTACATATTAAGGATCACGTACAAATTATCAGGGTTGTTGCAAATTTCTGAGACAATATTAATTTTACTTTTGTATGGAACGAAGTATTCAAACTTTGCTCACGTAAAGTATTACAGTGCTTGGTCTGATCACTTGGTCTTTGGCCTTATAGGGGTATAATTTTACACGTTGTATAGTAAGATAGACTGTCTTTATCTGTGTTTGTCTTCGTGGTCGTCATTCAAGAACCGTTATTCCTAGCGGCTGTCGGTTTTAGGAGCTATAATGGCATGCTCGCTGCCACTACTCCAGCCAGTACTTTCAATCGGTGAAGGAAAACACCATGAGGATATCAGTTGGTATTTCGGCAGCAGCAATTTGTCACATAAGGAATACCAACTTCTGCAAATAGGGGTATGTGCCAAATGTAATATTGGGACTCATCTCTGACTCTTTATCTTGAGTTGGAACTTGGTATTAAGAGAACGTAAGGGATATCTATAGAGACTAAGTCGTAAAGCTGTTTTTCATTGCCACTTCAACTAGCTACAGTATCAGTTGAATATTTCTACTCTAAGATTTTCAGAGCCGGGGATTTAAACCATCTTTGACGGCTCACAACGCCACCGCTGGCGTAAAAAACAAATCCAGGATCAATATTAGCAAGCTATAAACAAATATGTTCTTAAATCTTAGGTTTTCTATTTTCTAATAATAGGTAAGTATCTGCCACCTAAATCATCACTATACCTTAACACATTTTTATCTCGCAAACTTAAAAATATTACGATCCTCTAGGTAAAGGTTTCGGGCCATTTTGTACCAAATAACTATTTTATTTAACCCTAAAGGCTTGCCGTAAAAAATAACGATGAAAGCTTTTATATTTTCGTTTATTATCACTGTAATGTAAAGGGGAAAATGTCAAGTGTCTATTGAAAATTATAACGAGTTTTATTAAATATTGCACAAATCTAATTGTGGGGTTAAAAACCGCAATAAGTATTTAGTACTGATCCCTAAATACTGAATATACCAAAATACAGATTGGTAAATTTCGAGTTTACAAGTCATGGCCAGAAGGCATATTATGTAAAGTAGTTATAAAATTATATTAAAGTAGTTATAAAAGTAGTTATAAAATTATATTAAATCTAATGAAAATTATTATCAACATAGAGGCCAACTGGCTTTTAAATATTGAGACCTGTTTTGGCACAAGACAGAGAATAAACATAAATTTTCATTAAACAAATATTTGTTCTCAGTGGGATCGACTCTTCAACCTACAGCGCAGAAGGCATAACATGTGTCAAGTGCTCGAAAGGAAACTCTTGAGGCGCACTTAAAATCCTTCCACCACACTGTTTCGAAAGAAACTACGACGGAAGTGACATGACAAGAGAGAGAGAGAGAGCACAGAAGGTGTGTGTGCTGTGCTTAAAAATTATGAATATTCCATGCAAATACTTGGCTTGTGTAAAGTTTATACAATACTTAAGACTGTAGCGAAGAAAATTTCATTTCCGGAACATCCATACCATTGTTGCCAAAATGGTTAAACTTAAAACAAATTCACCGACAAAGCTGTTTGCCTAGAGAATTTGCCAACTTTGATTGAGAAAATAACAAAGGGTCGACATACAGAGAGCAAAACCACAGCTCCTAAAAACGAAAAGTACATTCAATATTTAGTCAAGTCAAATGTATTTATTCAGTTGAATCACAAGCATCACTTTGAAACGTCTTAAAACTATGTGAATCTAAACCGTTCTACATAATGGAAGTTACCAGATATTATTAGTTCTATAGAACAAGGAAAGCCTTAGCTGAAGGAGTGGTCGTTCACGACAACACCTGGTTTGACTTGCTAGCTCAAAAGCGCGAACTACGTCACCAACGCGCGGCTGTTCCTCCAACGTCATCACATACACAATTTGTTTGCCAAATATGCGGTCATAGTTGTCGCTCTCTTAACGGCCTTACCAGCCATTTCGTAAGTGCCGCACCTCGATAACAGACGCTGCTTAAATCATCTTTTATCGATGAAAAAAAGGCATATGATAATGATAGAACAAAAATGGGCTAGTTTTCGTTTCAATAGTCCTACCATTAAACTACAGGGATAAAAAAGTTTTAACAGTTCTATGACGTAACAGTCCTCTAGAACAAATGGGAATTACCGAATCTAGTGACTGACGGACTGACAATGAATGCACACAAAATAAACCAGAGGTTCTAGTAATATGCATTTTCTGGGCGTTGCTTCCTGCTGTGATGTAGGGGTGCGCTATGAAAGTAATTCCCAAAACCGAACCCCTAAACGGGTGCAGTGGGTGTCGGGAGCTAAATAGCTGTACGCGTATGTAGTCGTGCGGGATTCCACTAGTCCTTTAAGACACTAGTGGTTTGCCCCGAACCTCTTCTTCTTGTCTTGTCGCTAGTTTCTTTCGAAACAGTGTGGTGAAAGGATTTTAAGTGCGCCTCAAAGAAGCTCCGAATAAAGATCTCGTGATGTTCGCTACATTCTTACACTGATCATCATTTTCCTGCCCTTATCCCACGCTAAGTGGGGTCGGCACAACAGGTTTTCTTCTTCCACTCTCCTCTATCATTCGTCATCTCGGTGCTCACTCCTTTCTTACTCATGTCATCTTTCACACAGTCCATCCATCTTTTCTTTGGCCTACCTCTCTTTCTAAAACCATCCACATCCATATCTAACACTCTTCTCGTAATATGACTTTCTTCCCTCCTCATAACATGCCCATACCACGCTAATCTATTGCTCCTCAACTTATCTGTCACAGGCGCCACTTTCAAACTTCCTCTAATATACTCATTCCTTATTTTATCCATCCTTGTCACTCCGCACATCCATCTCAACATTCGCATTTCTGCTGCATGCACTCTTCTCTCATCCGTCTCTTTTGTTGCCCAACACTCAGATCCATACAGCACGACAGGCCTTATGATCGTCTTGTATACTTTCCCCTTAAGTTTAAGGGGCATTCGTGGATCACATGTTGTTCCTGAGACCTGTCGCCATTTCATCCATCCCGCATTTATTCTATTTTTCACGTACATTCTTACACTGATGCCAAACACAATTTTTGGACTGGCCTCTCACAACCTCACTTACTTGGTATAGTAACCACGTTTCAGCTAAATTGGATAAGTGCTCAAAAGGAGCTTCTTGAGGTGCACTTAAAATCTTTTCACCACACTGTTTCTAAAAACTAGTGACACGACAAGAACAAGCTAAATTGGCCTGTTTGTAAATTAATTTTACCAGTAAAATTTTCAAGCACAACCTACCAAATTTAATGCAAACGAACGACGAATTTAAAAAGAACGCGGAATCTAAAATTAAAGTAAAAGATATAAATATTTACTTATTCAAAAATCTTTAACCTTAATTTAGTCACTGTAAACTTTCCAAAGTCGTATTTAATTTTACCGAATATTTACTGTGCCACAGCCGAAAGTGTTGCTGTTTCTTTTTTTTCACAAAAATAGTTAATATTGCGAGAAAATGTAATCCACGCAGGAAGTTGCGAATATACTTAAATACTTTCTGAAGGATGCGCCAATACGGTATAAGGAAAAGGAAACTATAACTATACAGGGTCCCAAGACTTTGCGACATGAAGGCAAAGTACCTTAAATATTGTAGATAGGATATTTTGCTGAAGGGAGACTTTATTTTTGATTAATTTTACGTTATTCTTTGTTTTCAGATTCTATGTTACTCAAGAGGAATTATTATTTTTTATCCATTCTGTCGATTGCAATCATAAAAATACGGTTTGTTTTTTTTCACATTGGAGTTGGTTCGTGTCAAGTGCTCGAAAGGAGCCTCTTGAGGCGCACTTAAAATCCTTTCACCACACTGTTTCGAGAGAAACTAGTGACACGATAAGAGAAAGAGCAAAATATCCTATCTACAATATTAAGGTTCTTTCCCTTCATGTCGCAAAGTCTTGGGACGCCCTGTATAAGAGTTATATCGGTTTTATGTACAGAAGCAGTGCACATCTGGTCCAGCTCCCGCGGGGTTCGGTTACCGCAGTAAAATGTAACAGAGTCTACTCAATACGAATTTATGGTAGACTACTAGAAATTTACGGCATGTATCTCATTTTCAAGCAATGAATACACGCTGGAAACGTATGGAATACCAACTAGTGAGGTTGGATCATGAAAACATTTTGACATGTGTGGCGTTTTTTTTTATACAACCAGCTGATGGAACAAGCAGATGGCCCACCTGGTGTAACCATCACCTTTAGCATTGCCTCTAAGTCACGCACGATAGGAACGTGCCCTATGATGCACTGCCCTGCACTGTCCATCAACTTGAGGCATAAAGATGTTAAGCCTTTAACTTAACATCAGGTGGGCGATGGCCCACCTGTTGTTAAGTGGTAGCATTGTGCTTGTTCCATTAGCTAATTACATAAAAAAAATTCCCTACAAAAATTTTAAAATATGCAAGCGAGAGTTTGTTTGGATGTTGTCAGCCTCTTATGACGTATGATTGTAATGGACGAGCACAATGCTATGAAAAACCATAAATAAAGCAATCCTTTATGATTTTTTAAACATATTTCATTTATTTTATTTACACAATACACTTTTTGTCAATGGAATTATTCGTTCGGGGTTTATGCAGCAGCGAGTTTCATAAAAATAATTTTTCAGTTTTCGAATTTTCCATAAAATTTATTAATCCATTCGTTTTTCGACCAAATAATTTTACATGACTACTCCGGTATTTTTTATGTACTACTGGCTAATGGAACAAGCAGATGGCCCACTTGACGTTGAGTGGTGACCATCACAAAGCATTGGCTCGCCAGTCACATGCCCTAAGTCCGATACACTGCTCTTGACGCATACAGATTTAAAGCGTCATGTGCCTTTAATTTCACCGGCAACCTTCAACCCGACATAAATAAACTCTCCTTGGTGGCAGAAATAGACTTGGAAATGATATATTCATAAATTTAATATAATATATTTGACACCCAATAAAAAGTATAAAGTATAAATAGCCCTAAAATAGTATTAGATTACAATACAATACCCAAAACGTTAACCAATTTCAATCATACGCGGAGCTCATATAAAAGCAATCACTACCGTACAAGCTCGTAGATTGGCTACGAAATGCCTACGGCGTAGACGAATGCTTTGTTATTTTCAATTCAATAATTCTCCCAGATTGTCTGAGCCAAGCGTACAGTTCACCAAACACGTAGCAACATGTAGCTAGGTAATAAATTATAATTTTAAAGGCCTCTGCAGGATTATTACGTAAAAACAAAGAGTAGTGATAGCAGTGACAATAAAATGGATCGTTGCTTGATGGTTAAGATACTTTTTTTAACAACTAGCTGATGGAACAAGCAGATGTCCCACCTAAGTGGTAACTATCACCTATAACAAAGCATTACCTCGTAAGTCACGCACGATAGGAACGTGCCCTACGATGCACTGCCCTGCGTCCATCAACTTGTGGCATACAGATGTTAAGCCTCATGAGACTGTAATTACACCAGCTACCACACTCTTCAAACCGAAACACAGCATCGCTGCTTGGCGTCAGAAAAAGGCGTGGTGGTAGTACTTCCCCGGACGAGCCTTTCACAAAGAGCTCTACTACTCATAACCTGCCGCTAATGTACTTCTAGCTGGCATTTTTCAACATTTTTGGAAGATGTAAAATTACTTAGTGACGTTATAAAAAATCGCAAATAATCAAGTTAATATAATAATCAAATCAACAAAAACAAAGTATTTAAGTTAATACTTAAATACTTATATAATTATCAGCTATCTGGTTTCCATTTTAGCTTTGGCTTAGTTTGGAGCGACATAGTGCTGTGTGGAATGTCCACCAATATTTATTATTATTATTACCTATAGTAATTTTATATCCTCAAAAATGTTGAAATGTGCAAGCGAGACGTTGTTTGTTTGTCGGGTTTTGGCTTCTTAAAGAAATCTCACCGCTATCACTATCCCTGTCAGTCGTGATGTTCTTTTAAGGTCATCCATTTTCCGACAAAGATGAAAGACTTAAAGAGAAAGAGATTTTTTTGTAATATGTGTTAAGCAAGCAACTAATAATTTCGCTGATACTGCTATTGCTTGTTTTAGGTAATAAGCCTGCCGTTTGACATGTGTTGGTGAATGAATTATAGAAAAAGTTTTACTTCACGAAACTGTGGGTTCCATTAAATCATGTGTTAGCGGATGTGATACATTCTTAAGGCGACGACAAGAGCTAATGTGACTCTCGCTCGCACGTTTCGACATGTTGAATGATATAAAATCCTTAAAAATCTTCGAAAAATCGCAATCAACCATTTTGTGTGCAATCAGATTGCACACAGTTTAGTAAAAACTTCATTTTTATCGATACATGTTTTCCTACTCAAAAGTTTGCTTTACTAGTTTTCGTACTTAAGCAAACTTATAAGTAGGAAAACTTGTATCGATTTTATTATATTTAATATTTAACAATGCAAAAATGTATTTTAGATTTTACAATGAAAAATCTAGAGTAGTAGGCCCAGATAGACTGACTGATAGACTGATTTTTCGAGTTCAAAATATAAAAGCAACAAAATAACAAACTTGACTTTAAATAATTTAAAAAATCCTCAAGCTAAAAACTTTTGGTACTGCGCTATTCGCTTAAAATAACTATTGAGGTTTTTTGAATATACTATGTAAGCCGTAATTTACCTAAAATAATGCATCACTCAATCATCTAAGCATTGTTTTTTCTTATTTCATCAACTAAGTGCCACTAACCGCGTTAAGAAGTCTAGACAGCTTATCTTTCGTTTTACTCTATTAAACACAAAATGTTTCTGAATAACTTAAAATGCTACACTTACCGCATTTGCATTTTGCGAATGCTTATTGCACTGATATTTAAAAGTGTATGGAGTTCCACTTTTCAATTATTTAATTCTTAAAAAAAGAAATACATTTCTTGCCAATAAATTAATCAATGTCTTAAAAGGACTTCAGCAAATAAATATACTTTGACTTTGAAATATCTTAAAACTAGGTGAATCTAGGTGCCAGTTCCACGCGACCAAAGCCTAGAATAAAAGGCAACAAATCCTTGTTATAATCTCTAATACTATAAGAATCAAAGTCCTGACTGACTGACTGACTGACTGACTGACTGACATATAGACAACGCACAGCCTAAACCGCTGGTCCTAGAGACTTGAAATTTGAGGAGTACATAGGTCTTATGGCGTAGAGGTGTACTAAGAAGGGATTTTTGGAAATTCAACCCCTAAGGGTGTATAAAGGGTTGAAAACGTTTGTATGAAAAATAGTATTCCTTGAACCTACAAACTTGAAACTTGGAGTACATATACTCCAAAGCTAAAAAATAGGAAAGGCATTTTTAGTTTTTTTAAAACTACCCTTAATAAGTGTGCAAAGGGATGTGAAAGTTTGTATGGGAGTTTTTTGACGCGTGGTGCGATTGACTTAAAACTGGGAGTATTTACCTACGTTGGTATTTAAAATCCTACCCTACTAATATACAAATCAATGCGAAAGTTACGATGCTTGGATGTTTGCGGCTCAATCGCGGCTCACCACTTTAACGCGTGCGAAGCCGCGAGAAGCTGCTAGTGTAATATATACAATTTGAGTCACTAACAGCAAACAAGCTTTGTCGTGTATATTACGGTCACCGTGACGGTGAGCAGTTCTTAGTACTGACTAACTCTACTCCAAAACAGCCCAGAGTTTCAAACCACAAAGCGTTTGAATCAAATGCATAATTCAAAGGCAGACCCTTACGGTATTGTTTCTTGAACAAGACGATTTCTACCGATGAAAAGAACCTTCCGCAGCACCTTCCAGTTAGTACGGAACGCCACCACAGACTGTTTAACAGTTAGTATGTGAAAATAAAGCGCCAATCTTGAAATTAGGCCAATCTTCAATAGGCGGTCAGGTTTAGTTAGATCAGGTTATTGCTAAGGCCATGGAAGACTGCGAAAGCGTACCCACAGCCCCAGCACATGGTGTTCAGAAGGACTTGAGTCGGTAAGAGTCCAACATAACTCTTCTGTTGTCACCACAACAATGGGAAGGAAAACCTCTTGAATACTCTTGGAGGATTTTTTTTATATCACTAGTTGATGGAACAAGCAGATGGATATGTAGGTATATGAATAGTTATTATATTAGGTATTGAAGTTAATATGGGTATATATATATATATATATATATATATGTATATAATCTTTATTTATTTTATTTTGTATTAGGTATCTCATTTATTAGGATTTCTCTTACTTTTATCTTGATTCTCCTATCAGCTTTTTCAATATATATATTTTTTTATGTTTGTACACCTTCCCATCACTTTAATCAGCTCTTTCTATCCTCTAAGGTTTGCTGGAAGAAAACTCTATCTAGGGTTAAGCTCGCCTTTGTACATGACTATCATATCTTCTTTTGTGTAAATTATTTGTGTACAATAAAGAATAAAGAATGGCTCACCTGATTTTAAGTGGTAACCAATCACCTATAAAAAGCATTGCCTCGTAAGTCACGCACGATAGGAACGTGCCCTGCGATGCACTGCCCTGCGGCCATCAACTTGAGGCATACAGATGTAAAGCCTCGTGTGCCTGTAATTTCATCGGCAACCACACTCTTCAAGCCGAAACACAGCAACGCTACTTGGCGGCAGAAAAAAGCGTGGTAGTAGTACTTCCCCGGACGAGCCCTTTACAAAGAGCTCTACTACTTACCTAAAGGGTTTTTTCGCCGTGTGGCAACACTGGCGGTCTGACGTAAAAATCAGCTGCTCTTATTTATTTTAGATTTAAATTAAGTTTTATCGTGAACTATCAATCTATTAGCCAGTGTAACAGTTATAAATAGTATAAATAGTTTGTGTAATTGTTTGTGAACTATTTGGACAAGTGAAAATACATAAAAAGCGTTAGAAAGAATCCTGTGTGGCGAATGGCGATTTGAATGTTTACAAAGATTAGCTGTTAGAAGCGGATCTCTGCCTGTGAACTAGATCTACTGCATTTGAAGCTGCAGATAAACCTGGGGAGTATTGTGTTTATTTTATTCACATTCACTAACCATAAACACAACACAAGCGCATCAAATTCAAACTTACTTGCTCACCGGCCGGCACATAACCGTCTGATGAGTCACGTCACAATTCACAACACAGGCACCGTTTAATCTCTCTCAGCTTGACAATTTTAGTGGAAGCTCGAATTGACGACCAAAACATTTGCCTCACACAATTATAAACTACACCTAGGTACACAAAACACAAGGCAAATTAGCCTATTAACAATTCCTTCCAACCTAGTCCCTTACTAGTATCTACAGAACAGCCAAACTAACAAACTGTAGATAACTACAACAACTACTCATATGTATATTAGAATTACTACTTCCACTTGTGCATACTGAAATTAAAAATAATATCTACTTATTGTTTTTTAACTATTCATTTGTTTCTAAAGATTAATATGTACTTACTTGTAAAAATCTAAGTGCCTGCAGTGTTATTTGTGTAAAATTATAGTATTATTCCTTTTTATTTTTATTAAAATTAGTGAGAGAATTAGAATTTTATCTGTTTTGCTCAGCAATAGTAACTTTATTTTAACTTGTATTTCCATTTCCTATCTAATCTAAACACTAATTTGCTACCTACTATCCCACATTCCATTCTCACGTGCTGACCACTGTGTTTCAGACTATAAACCATGACCATGACTCGGAGGGCACGTGACTTTGAGGCAAGGCTAAAGGTTGCTACTGCGGAGCTCAAAGAGTCAAATAAGATTCAAGAGCAACTTCTGCAAGAACGGGATGAGAGTGAGGCTGAAATGCTGGGGATTTTGGGCCAGAATAAAACCCTCAAAAAGGAATTAGCCGAGCTATCCACCCAATATGAAGACAGTCGCGACCAAGTGGAAGGCCTACAGTCAAGGCTCGAATGTATGAACCAGTGTCATGAGACTTATGAATTGGCGATGCAAAAAATCCAGGACTTAAAACAAGAGTTATATGAGTGTAGATTAAGAAATGAACAGAATGAATCAGTGCACATATCTATTTCAAACGATTACAGTAGTCTGGACTTACAAACGGAACTAATCAACGGTGACCCCAACTACTCATTAGTCAACTTCAATACACCTAAGTGCCAAGGTGTATCTCCATTAATAAAAGGGAGTAACAAAATAAAAAAATATGTAAAATTAAGTAGCTTCTTAAAAAAATCAGAAAAAAAAATAAAAAGACAAAAAAATTTATTTGTACAGGCAAAGCTTTGCAAGGAAAAATGTAAGTTGAATGAAGAATTGAATTCCTGCTACAAATTACTTGGGCGGAATTCAGTAGAACAGGAAAACATGTCTGCAAAAATTATACAGTTAGAAAAATCACTTCATGATATAACAGAGAAATATAAAAAGGCAGAGCAAAATATGTCAGAATTAATTAGTGATGACAGTACATATGTACAAGTATGTAATAGTAGCTCACAGACAGATCCACCCATGTTTGAACAGACGCTCACTGGCGCAGCATTGGTTACGGAACAGGTGGCATCACTTTCGCCACTTGTGCCGCTGACAGGTGCTGTGACCAATGAGCCCATTAAAGTATGTGTATCACAGTCTCCTGTTAGACTAGACAGTGCTTGTCTAAAGACCCGGAAGACTGTAATATATTCGGACAGGATAGGAATAGGGATGGGACTGCTACTTAGCGATCAACTAGGTCAGGTAGTAACGAACAACTGCTTCCCGGATGCTCCCATTAGCTACTTTATAAATAGCATAAAAAGTGACAGTTCTCTTGACAAAGACACCACCTTGATAGTGCAATTAGGTGAGAGCAGTGTAATCAAGCATTTAGAATTAATTAAACTGGTGGAAGCTTTGTTAGGAAAGTTAGAATTAGGACTTCGAAAACTCATTTTATGTGCGTTTCCCTATTCTAATTCATTGAGTACTCAAGAAAATAAGAATATCTTTAAACTTAATTTAATGTTTTATAATTTGACATGTCGTCATAGTGACGTTTTGTATTTCGACACTAATAATTTTATTAGTAATTTTATATTGACTAGAGGTACTATGTCTTTATGTAAACATAGTAAAATAACCATTGCTAAATTGTTAGCATTTAATATTTTTGATCCTGTTATAGGTACTATAACACAGTCCGTAGACAAGCCCGTAGTTAGTAGCAGTACTAATGAGGGCTTACAAGCTGAAGGGCCTATTGCCCAACACTTAAACTAGTCTCTTCGACAATGGGAAAGCCTGGCACTTTACATGTTGTACACCAAAATATGCAAGGCCTTCCCAGCAAAGTATTAGAACTAGAATTATTTTTGAATTGTTTCAATGTAGATATCATGTGCATTACAGAACACTGGATATTAGAACTAGAGTTGCTCCCTTTTTATAATAAATACAGTATTTTGAGCTCTTTTAGACGCAAGAACGCTATACATGGCGGTTCTTTAATTGTTGTAAATAATAACTTGAAATGCAGGGAGCGTAAAGACATTGCAAATCTCAGTATTGAGAGGACTATTGAGCTGTCGTGTGTGGAGCTGGAGCGGCACATCGTTGTGAGTGTATACCGTCCCCCAGACGCGGACTTCACGTTGTATGAATCCACTATGGAAGAAGTATTGCTTAAAACCTTCGATAGTAAAAAAACTTTAATAGTCTGCGGTGATTTTAATATAGATATTCCGGTTCATCCACTCTCTGAGAGATTTTTAAATTTGTTCAAATGTTTTGATCTACACAGCTTGTTTAAAGACCCAACAAGAGTGACATTAACAACAGCCACCTGTCTAGACAACATCTTTTGCAGTCATGAACCAATTTGTAAGTCCGTAGTTAGGCATTTTAGCTCAGATCATTACGGTCATAGCGCTAGGTTTGAATATAAAGTATCAGATAAAGACGAGGTCTTCACCTATCGGCTTATCACAGATAGCCGTACTAAAAAGTTTCAGAACAATGTTGAACTGAAAGTGTCCCTTTTACCATATTTGAATGACCCAAATGATCTTTTTATAAAACTGTCAAATTTAATAAATGAAGAACATAATGATACTTTTCAACTTAAAACATGTAAAGCTTGTGTAAGTGTCAAGTTCGCTGACTGGGCAACTCCAGGTATTTACAAAAGTAGGAATAAATTATATGACCTATACGCTGCTAGGGAGTCAATGCTGAATGACCCAACGTTTATTCTACACACTAAAAACTACTCTAAAATTTTCAAAAAAGTATGTCACGCGGCGAAATCATTGCATATAAGAAATAAAATTGAAAAATCGACAAATAAAATTAAAGCCACTTGGAAGGTAGTTAATAACGAAACAGGCAAATCAAAGATCGGTAATAAACAGATAAATTTAAAAGTAAACAATAATGTTTTTACTAAAAATATTGAAGTCGCCAACGCGTTTGATAGTTTTTTCTCCAGTATACCTAAACTTGTGACTTCATCCCTAAATTCCTCAGCTGCTGAAGCGACAACACTATTAGAGTCTAGCGTTAAAAAATGTAATGATATCTTCAGTTTTAAATATATTAATGCTGATAATATTGTGAAAACTTTTAAATCCTTAAATATTAAAAATACTGAAGATCTATGGGGAATGTCCACAAAAGTTTTAAGCGCTATTATAACTGATATTGCACCATGTCTAGCATACATTTTTAATAGATGTGTAGATGAGGGCGTTTTCCCTGATTTAATGAAACACAGTAAACTCATTCCCCTGTACAAGTCTGGAAATGAACAAGATCCTGCGAACTACAGGCCTATTTCGGTACTGCCTTCGTTAAGTAAAATTTTTGAAAAAATTGTTCTTACTCAGTTATTATCACATTTCAACGTCAACGGCATACTTCATAGTCATCAATTTGGATTTACTAAAGGTCGATCAACGACAGATGCCGGTTCGACGCTCCTGAAGCACATTTATGATGCTTGGGAACACTCACAAGATGCGATCGGGGTATTCTGCGATCTGTCCAAAGCTTTTGATTGTGTAAGTCATGCCACCTTAATATCTAAACTTAAACATTACGGCATCATAAACCAGGCAATTGGTCTTTTACAGTCATATTTAACCAATAGAGTGCAAAATTTGATGTTGGCGGTGAGAGGTCGTCTGGGTCGGTTATTGATATAGGGGTACCTCAAGGTTCCATATTGGGTCCCTTTTTATTTCTAGTATATGTAAATGACCTTCCACCTTTTGTAAAGGATTTATGTGAAATAGTTCTATTTGCTGACGATACCTCTTTAATATTTAAAGTCGACAGATTGAAGACTAACTTCGATGACGTTAATGCATCTCTGTCGCAAGTACTTAACTGGTTTACTGTTAATAATCTTTTGCTCAATGCCGGGAAAACGAAATGCATTAAATTTACTTTGCCAAATGTGGTTCAGCGTCCAACCAATATTGAATTAAATGGAGAATCACTTACCCTTGTCAATTCTACTATTTTTTTAGGACTTAATATTGATGCAAAATTGCAGTGGGGTCCACATATCAAATCACTTGCTGGTAGACTGAGTTCGGCTGCATACGCAGTTCGCACAATAAGATGGCTTACAGATGAAGCTACAGCTAGGCTAGTATATTTTAGCTACTTCCATAGTGTAATGTCTTATGGTATTTTGCTCTGGGGGAAAGCTGCTGATGTACAAAGTATATTTGTACTTCAAAAACGGGCGATACGTGCCATTTATAAAATGAAACCACGCGAATCATTGAGGGAGCGATTTAAAGAAATTAATATTCTCACAGTAATTTCACAGTATATTTATGAAAATCTATTATACACTCATAAACACATAGATAGCTTTAAGAAAAAGAGTGATGCACATAACGTTAACACTAGAAATAAAAACAAATTATGTATTCCTAAATTTCGACTCCAAAAGGTAAATGGCTCGTTTATGGGGAACGGTATACGCTTCTATAATAAACTTCCAGAAAGTGCCACTGGGCTTCCTATTAGAAAATTTAAAGCATACATTAAGAATAATCTAATAAGTAAAGCTTATTATACTTTAGATAGCTATATTGATGATAAAAGTGCGTGGCCCGATGTCCCGGTCGCTCTGCCCATCGGCAGCTAACATGTCTGCAATGTCTGTACTGTACCTACTATTGTGTGTTTTATTTTTCTCTGATTTAATAGATTGTATTTAATTTTATGCATTAGGTATTATTAGTTTGAAGCGTAGCGTGTGCTGTCTTATAAATTTGATTATGTTTACCTTTTTCTGTATGCCTACGCCTCACTTAACTTCAATAATATATTATATTACATTGTAAAAGGATCATACAAAAGAACGGTAGGAACCAAGCCGTAAGTTTGTTGCCTGTTCTTCTAGGCTTTGGTCGCGTGGAACTGGCACCTAGAGTCACCTAGCTTTAAGACGTTTCAAAGTGATCCTTGTGATTTTATTGAATAAATACCTATTGACTTTGACTTTGACTTTGGATTTCCCAACGTTAAAAAAAAAGGTGTGGTTATACAGAAGAGCAGATACGATTGGCGCGGATATAGCAGAGTTGTGGTAAGAAATGAAATGAAATGAAATGAAATGAAATGTTTATTTGCGAGAAATATGGTTAGAAGTTAGTTCTTAGTTGGTAAGTGTATCACATATTTCACCAAATCATTGGCATGCAAATTTTTACTTTGGTACAATTAAATAATATTATCATTAAATTAAATTAGGTACATTATAATAAAGAAGTCCATAATAAATTGTCAATAAATCAATAAAATTAGTAAGTCAGTGTACAAGTTCAATTATTCAAAAAATCATTAACATTATAAAAACTTTTTTCTATTAGCCATAATTTTAACTTTTTTATAAATTGTCTGGTTGGTAAGTTTTTTATTTCAGTGGGTACTTTATTAAATATTTGTCCACACATAGCAAAAGAGTTTTTTTTATATAAAGTAGTTCTGGGTACTCTAGAAAGAACAATTCTGTCAGGGTTTCTTACACATCTTGAATAGATATCTCGCGCCTTTGTAAATAAGCTAGAGTTATCTTTGGCAAATTTAGCAGCTTCCAAAATGTACATGCTAGGCAATGTCAATAGTTCTAACTTAAGGAATACGGGTTTACATGATTCCCAAGGAGGTATGCCGACAATAGCACGTACGCATTTCTTGTGCTATAAACGCCTTATTTATTTCAGTCGAATTACCCCAGAGAACCAGTCCGTATTTTAAAACAGAGGTTACATATCCGTGGTACGCGGTCATAATAGTATTATGATTTGTAGTCTTGCGTAGCTTGTATAGAACGTACACAAATTTATTTAATTTTCGGCATACTTCATCTATATGGGCTTTCCAATTACAGTGCCGGTCAATAGTTATGCCTAGGAATTTCGTTTTGTCGACTTCATTTAGATTTTGGCCTTTATATGATAATTTAAGATTTTGACGTTTTTTCCCATAAGTCCCAAATTGTATAAAGTTTGTTTTTAATAGATTAACATTTAAATTATTGTTACTAAGCCACAAAATTATTGCATCAATGGTATTATCAATGTCAATAGTATAATTATAAATGTCAGAATTAGAAGAAATAATAATAGAAATGTCATCGGCAAATAGTGTGCATGGATTAGGCGTAATGTCAGGAAGATCATTTATATAAAGCAAAAATAATAGTGGTCCCAGGACACTGCCTTGAGGTACCCCACAGTCATTTTGCATATAGTTTGATCTGACAGGCTTTAAATCTTTATTAATGTCAATATTGGAAATTTCTACACTTTGCATTCTCTTGTCTAGGTAACTTGCCAGCCATTTTAGAGCTGGTCCTCGAATACCATATTTTTCAATTTTTCCTAATAATAATTCATGAGATACAAAGTCAAAAGCTTTTGTCATGTCAAAAAATACAGCTGTTACCCATTTACCAGCATCCAAATCATCAATAATCCTTTTTGTCAAATTGAAACAGGCTAATGTTGTAGATTTACCCTTTTGAAAACCGTATTGTTGACTTTTTAAAATGTCATGTTTACCAATGAACGATAGCATACGTTTCTGCATAGCCCGCTCAAATATCTTTGATATTATTGGAATCAATGTTATCGGTCGATAGTTTTCTGGTTTGTTCCGGTCGCCTTTTTTATAAAGTGGCTTTACTATAGAAAATTTCAATAATTCTGGAAAGCAACCTTCCGCAAAAGACATATTAATCATATACGTCAATACAGGTACAAGTTCATTTGAACAGGCCTTTAGAATGTTAAGACGTAGAATGTTAAGACGTAGCTTGTCCGCACATTGGGTCACTTGTGGCGATCACTAAACGCTACCACTAGTTACTTTAATTCTTTATTAATCTGGTTAGTGGTGAAAGTCACTGTTCTATCTTTTTCTCTCACTTTAGTAAATTGATTCAGAAAGTCCATTGATAAATTAAAATGAAAGTGATTTTTTTCCATCGTGGGCTATATCTAGACAAAATTCTTCTCTAGCCAAATGAGTTGGATAGTAAAAAACTGTCATCACAGCTGCTATTGTGAGCCCAGCATCTCTTATTCACAGCAGCTTTGTTTAACGTTGAATACTTTGAGTGCGCCGTGCTTTGTCGCGTAATGAAGGCGGTTGCACGTGACCTGACAATACTGTGCTAAATACTATTTGAACTACGTTTACCTACCACGTATTCTAACATAATGAGTTGACCTTAGGTTAGAATATATTGCTAAATAGTGGGTAAATACATATATGAAGAAACGTTCATAAGCTAGCCACACTAACTCTTTAGGTTACAATACTTTGCTAAATTGGGTAAATACTATATGGACTGATGATGATGATGATGTCGTCCAGGCCGGTTTCGACTACGGCGACATTGATTTAAGGTCTAACAATAAAAGCTACCTACACTAATTCCTTAGGTTAGAATACTCATCTAAATAGCGGGTAAATACTATGTGAAGAAACGTTCATAGCCTACACAAAACTTAGGTTAGAAAACTTTGTTAAACACTGGGTAAATATTATATGAACAAGTTTAGAGCTGATTTACCATGCTCTGCTAGTTACTAATCAAGGATTAACAGGCCGTTAAATCTAACCTTAGATGTCAAACGCGTACATTTTGACATATTTAACGGCCCTTTAATCCTTTGATAATCTAACAGAGCATGGTGAAATCAGCTCTTAGTGTTCATAAGCTAGATATAATTATTACTTACATTATTATCTTGCCCCAAACTAAGCAAAGTTAGTAGTATGGGAACAAGATGACTGGTATAATACTTCTGTACCTTTTTTATAAGTACCTACCTACTTACATTACTATATTTTTAACATCAAATCTGAGTGTTGTTTTTAGTATTTCGTTTTTCGTAACGACAGGCCTTTTTTGTATGGAGATTTGAGAGTTCTTAGTATGCCCGATAGAGGTGGTTATCGAATTTCCATAAAAAAAAAGGCTGACGTTAATAAAACAAAAAACAATACTCAGTGTTGAGGTACTGTGAGGCAGTCAATTAGGAAATTATGAGACCACGGCGCTCTTAGAATAAATATTTATAAATTATGCTCAAACTTATATTGTAAGATCTATTTGCACATAAATTGCTTTGATACCGGTATTTGAACTTACCTAAAATTCTAATGCTTTCAGTTTGGGTAGTGCTTTGTGGAAAGTAAGCTGTTTCGAAGCTTTTAGCGATAACACTGCCAAATTATATTCCACTTTGTAATTTATTTAAAGAATATAGAATTTCAATACTGAGAGCTCTATTTGCGATATTATGAGCTTCTTTGTACCCTATTTTATATCTACTTCCGAAACCTCTGCCTACAAATATAACACCTACAGAACGGAAAAGAACTAATACAGAAATAAAAAATATTGGTAGACATTCCATACCTCGGTTCATCCATTCAGAACGATGCCGAGATCAACCGAGACGTGAAAAATAGAATAAATGCGGAATGCATATATGGCGACAGGTCTCTGGAACAACATGTGATCCACGAACGCCTCTTAAACTTAAGGGGAAAGTTTACAAGACGATCATAAGACCTGTCGTACTGTATGGATCTGAGTGTTGGGCAACCAAAGGGACGGATGAGAGAAGAGTGCACGCAGCAGAAAAATAAGGAATGAGTATATTAGAGGAAGTTTAAAAGTAGCGCCTGTGATGGATAAGTTGAGGAGCAATAGGTTAGCGTGGTATGGACTTGTCATGAGGAGGGAAGAAAGTCATATTACGAGAAGAGTATTGGAAATGGATGTGTATGGTTTTAGAAGGAGAGGCAGGCCAAAGAAAAGATGCATGGATTGTGTGAATGAATGATAGAGGAGAATTGAAGAAGAAAACTTAGCGTGGGATAAGGGCAAAAGATGATGATGATAGACATTCCATGCAAAACCTTTAAGCCCCAAAATAGTCACTACTATGCAAACCAGATAGCTGATAAAATATATAAATGTTTTAAACTTTTTGATCCACTTAAGATTATTATCCTAATAAAGGTAGCCAGAGGTACGTCTAACTATTACGTTTAACAGCACCCTCATATTACAGAAGTTGGTATTCCATACGTGACAGGTCGCAAGCCCATCGCTGCTGCTAGAATACCATCTGGTTTCCTTACGATGTTTTCCAACGCCAATTGAAATCACAGGCAATCAAAGCGCACATATTTTTTTAAATAGAAAAATCCATTGGTGAACCTCGGAATTTGAACCCACGATGATGAAAAGGCCTCTCCCACTAGACCGCTAGTAAGTGCCCGTAAAAATATAGTCTTTAGAAAATACTGTAGTCATATCACGAAATATGATAAAACTAGCTCTTCAGATCTGCGGAATAAAAATAGATACGATGAAATTGCGATATTTTTGCAATATTTTTCATATTGCAAAGGTTGCAATCTCACGGACCGGAAGTGGCACCTGGGAAAGGCTGCAACATTGCATATTATGTTCAATTGAACGACTATTCACTGCATGACTCAATTGTATCATATATTTTTCCATGAAACCTACAAATAAAATATAGATAGCTTAAAGGCGTGGCGCGTATTGCGGCGATAGTTTTAGAAGATGTTGACGAAACGATAATGCCTATTTCTTTTTTGTTTCGGTTTGAAGGGTGTGGTTGCCGGTGAAATTGCAGTCAAATGAAGCATACCATCTGTATAACTCCTATTAAATACCTGTATAAATATTTATTACTTACTGAGGTATAAATATATATTTATATATATATTATATATATATATATATATGAATATATATATCTATTTTTTTATATATACATATATATATATATATATATGTATATATATATATATCGTCGGTCCAATACTCAAGTCGCCAAACTGAAAATTCGTGATTGTTCAGGAGAGCGAAAACAAACTTCAATTCGTTGCTGTAAATCAGGGGTTATTCATAGGTATTTAAATCATGGCAATATATTTGCCTTAGGTCAATATCTTTATGATAGTATTTATCAAATTGCTAAAATATTAATATTATAGAAGTTATCGCAAATTGGCGAGTTTATCATGATTAGTTTTAATAGATTGTATTTAGAAGTACTTCGGTCAAAGAGCCAATGTGGTAATTAGACGAGTATACTCTGGTGTGATACATCAAGAAAATGCATAAATTAATAGTAAACTAGCCATAATGTAGAAGGTGCAAACAAATTACTATCACCTTTTGCTAATGTAGGTACCTACCTATAGGAATTAATTGATGAGGATAAGATAATTATATTAAAAACACGTAAAATGTATTACTTTATTAAAAACTAGCGGCCCGTCCCAGCTGAGCATGGGTGGATATAAACTTTTTGAACATTTTAGGATAAACTTAGACTAAACTTAGATTCTCGCGTCTACTTCTTTCATACATTTGCACGCCCTTCTCCCTGAGTGAGTGAGAACGCGCCCTATTGCCCGCTACCGCGTTCGCTAATATTTTTAAAGCGAACTAAAATTTTTAATTTCGTAATATCTTGAATGGAATGTCCGATTTGAAAAATTCAAGAAGTAATCTATAGGTATTGAAACAGTCTTGAATATGAAATGATTTATTTGGATACGGATTAATATAAAGGTATTAATAACATGGTCAGATTTTGGTCGGATTTTCTATCAATTTTTAAAGTGTAAAAAAGAAGTTATAGTAACATAACTACGATAGTAAGACATATGGTATTTTTGAGTTTTTTGTAGATATTGATGTGTTCTTTAATATTGCAGAACATTTTTGTGTTCTATCGTCAATAGTTTTCGCAGCGCATGCGATGAAAGCCAAATTATGGCCAATTTGTATACACTTTGGGTTACATTATTGAAGTTTTAGAAGGGATCCCTAATTTTATCTTGAAATCATAAACTTACATAATAAAACCAACATCAGATAACTTTTATCTTAGTTATCTACATCTACATCTACACTAATATTATAAAGAGGAAAGATTTGTATTTTTGTATGTAACGAATAGGCTGAAAAACCACTGGTCCGATTTTAAAAATTCTTTCACCATT
Source organism: Chloroclysta siterata (assembly GCA_932294275.1). Classification (NCBI taxonomy): domain Eukaryota; kingdom Metazoa; phylum Arthropoda; class Insecta; order Lepidoptera; family Geometridae; genus Chloroclysta; species Chloroclysta siterata. The sequence continues at coordinate 11,887,937 of OW028595.1, forward strand.
AGAATGCTACATTATCCCTGAGTAACATAGGCTATATCTATTACTAGAAAAAATTGGGATCCCTTCAAAAACTTCAATAATGTAACCCAAGGTGTAACAAAATTGGTCATCTTGTTGGGTCTCTTGGCCAAATGCCTTTGATCGCATGCGCTGCGAAAACTATTGACGATAGAACACAAAAATGTTCTGCAATATTAAAGAACACATCGATATCTACAAAAAACTCAAAAATACCATATGTCTTACTATCGTTGTTATGTTACTATAACTTCTTTTTTACACTTAAAAAATTGATAGAAAAGCCGATCAAAATCAGACCATGTTATTAATACCTTTTTAAAAAAAATTGCGAACGCACGGGCCACGGAGCGCGTTCTTACTCACTCAGGGAGAAGGGAGTGCAAATGTTTGTTGAATAGTTTGATAGTTTGATATAAATAAATTGAATTTGAATTTGTATGAAATAAGTAGACGCGAGACTCGAACCTACGGTCTAAGTTTATCCTAAAATTTATATCCACCCATGCGAAGCTGGGACCGGCCGCTAGTTTATTAATAAAACTACGACAATTTCGATTCGAATTAGTTGAAGTTATAAAATTAGGGTTTTCATCATCCTTAGGCATTTTTAGGAATAAAGATAAAAACCAACTTATTTGCTACTAAGTAGGAACTTCGCTGTAAATCACTTGCATATTTCAGCCTTGGGCATGTTAAGGAATAAATATATGTATAAATCAACTTATTTGCTACTAAGCAATAACTTCGGTGAATATCACTTTAATATTATCAATATTTACTCTTTTCAACTACTTTTTCTTTTATTTACAACTATAAAATTTAAAACGAGAATGTTGTACCTTTAAAATACTTACATTATTAAAATTAACAGCATTTGGCTTTTATTTTAAATATTTATTAATAAAACTACGACGGACTTTCGATCTAAATTAGTTAAGTTGATAAAATTCGAGTTTTCACCAGTCTTAGGTATTTTAGGAATAAATATATAAATCGAAAAAGCATAAAACTAGACCAAGGTAGATTAGCCAAACTGCCACATTAGCTAATTGACATGAGTGATTATATGAGTTTTTATAGTATAATGCCATAGTAAACTGAACAATCGGGCACATAGAACAGTTGACAATAGTAAAAAGTAAATTCTGTGCAGATAGCTGAAAAAGAAATTGGTGATAACTTCGTCATATTGAATGCTACAGATATGAAACTTTGCCACAGTGTGCTTTTGGCCTAACTGCTACTATGCCCATCAAAAAGTGAAAAACGCCAAAATGGCAGTTTGGCGAGTTGACCACTGGACCGACGATATATTTTACAACCAGCTGATGGAGCAAGCAGATGGCCCACCTGATGTTATGTGGTAACCATCACCTATAACAAAGCATTGCTTCGTAAGTCACGCACGATAGGAACGACGCACTGCCCTGCGTCCATCAACTTGAGACATAAGTACAGATGTTTAGCCTCATGTGCCTGTAATTACACCGGCAACCACACTCTTCAAACCAAAACACAACAACGCTGCTTGACGGCAGAAAAAAGCGTGGTGGTAGTACTTCCCCGGACGAACCTTCAGCTCTACTACTCTTTTTCTTAATCTTTTTTATTTACAATATTAGTTGATAAAAAATACATATTTGTCTGAATGCAATAATGTGCAACGAAGTGCAAAATGCTATAAATTCCAAACAACAATTATACTCAGTTAAGATATCACCAAAACCATTGTTTTGCTGAAATGATAAGCAGATAAAAGCTGCATTGTCAGAGATCTGTGACAAAACACAAGAGGTTATGCTTTTAGTAAAACAAGTCACAAGATTTTCTTTTGTGTCACGTCGTGGATAAAATCTTGTGTCTGCAAGTCTACAGACAAGCTAGTTCCATCACGAAAGTACTGAGAGTACTGGTGGTTTAGTGGTAGCGGCCCCGCCTTCCGATCCTAAGGTCGTGGGTTTGAAACCAATCGTGCACCAATGAGTTTTACTGTTCAAAAATTTATGTGCACAACGCCAGTACTCTCAAACGGTGAAGGAAAACATCGTGAGGAAACCGGCATGTCGTAGAACCTAAAAAGTTCTATTACATGTGTAAAGTGCTCGAAAGCCTCTTGAAACTAGTGACACGAGAAAGAGAGAACAAAGTTTGAGCGCGATTGAGAGAGACATCTCAATCGCGCTCAAACCAATGAACCGACTTAGACAAATATAGTTCGTAACCTGGATTAGCATATATGCTAATCCAGGTAGAATAATAATATTTATATTATTAATATTTATAATATTTATAATATTTATATTATTATTCTACTTTTTATCCCAAAAAATAACCGGAAACGGTAGAAACATGTACGAACTCAATAAAGGGAAAACGCCTTAAATATTGATGTTTGGTGTGATCAAAGTAATAAAATACTGTTTTCACTGGATTAATTTAGTTTATTTTACGGGAAGGCGAGCTTTACATTTTGGAGGGAATATACGACTGCTTTGACATTAGAATCTATGACTATATGACAGTTCTACAATGTTGCCACAGGTAAAGCACAGATAACAATGTATGTCCGTAACAATGTTAGCAATTACTATCTACTAATACGCTGTGGGCAACATCAAGTAAAGAAATATATATATATTCAGTTACATGGATATTCCACACAGAACTATATATTCCAAGTTGAAATTTAATAAGAAGGTTCATCTTAAAACAGTCGCTGAACAATTCACAAGGTATCAAAATATCAAATTACATTATCATCCAATCTAAAAATATATATTTTAGGCAAATATTTTATCAAACTAAAATAGCAAACAACATCATTACGTAAATAAAGTATTATTGGATTACATAATCTTCAAATTCGATCCGTCAGTTTTTTTATCGTGAAAATAAAGTTGAATGAAATAGACAAATGCGTGCGTGACTCACGCCCTGAGGGTTCCGAGCTCAGTACCCAAGTTTTGTTTTTAGGATTCCATACCCAAAGGTTAAAACGGGACCCTATTAATAAGACTATTCGTCCGTCTGTCTGTCTGTCAGTCCGTCTGGTAACCAGGATGTATCTCATGTACCGTGATAGTTAGGCCGTTGTTCACAGATGATATATTTCTGTTGCCGCTATAACAACAAATACTAAAAACAGAATAAAATGAATATTTAAGGGGGCTGCCGTAACACAAACGTGATATTTTGCCGTTTTTATAGATAATGGTACGGAACCCTTCGTGCGCGAGTCCGACTCGCACTTAGCCGGTTTTTATTTATTTCCTGTATCGCCAGTCAGGTCGTTTTTGTATGGAGACTTATATAGTGCCTCTATCGGGCCTGCTAAGAACTCTCGTAGCTATAGAGCTACGAGAGACAAAACCCAGGTTAACAATAAGGAAAAAAGAAATCAAGAAAATTAAAAATTTGACTAAGGACTTCTTTGATATTTTTTTATTAGTTTTATAGTGTTTACGTACACTTAAGGCAATCACAAAGATTTTTAATATAGTCCCAAAAGGTAAGCGCGGCCTCGTATCAAGGGGAAGGTCGTGGGTTCAAATCCCACTCGGATAATAACTTTTGGGACTATTAAAAATCTTTGTGACTTCTTTGAATTTGGAAAGTTTGCACCAAAAGTTTTGAAAAGGGAAAAGCTTTAGGCAAAGTTGCATAATATTCGACTTTTCAGCCAAAGAAGTCATAATAGAAGAAAGAAAAAAGAAAATACTTAGATACATTTGGACCAGCTTTTATTTCTTTAAAAATATAGGTATGTTTTTACAGAAATAAAAGCTGCCGTCAAAATTTTGGGAGAAAACAAGTTTGAAAACTAGAAAAACAATATTTGTAGGAAAACTTGCTTGGATCTTGGATGAAAATTATACTTTGCTGAACTATTATAATGTTATTCTTCGAAAGTTGGATGTTTGAAATTTTTCATAGCTTATGTAGGAAAAGTAGTAAAGCAGTCTTTTGAGTAGGAAAACATGTATCGATCAAAATTACATTTTACTAAGCTGTGTGCAATGTGATTGCACACAAAATGGTTGATTACGATTTTTCGAAAATGAGTTTAGTGATTTTATATCTTTCAACATGTCGAAACGTGCGAGCGAGAGTCACATTAGATCTGGTCTTCGCTATAAGTGAAAAAAAAAAAAAATTTACAAAAACTTTAATAGTTTTTTTTTTCCATTTTTCATTTTTTTATTTCTTAAAGAGTATATCTCAAAAGCTATAAACACGAGTGTGACATTATCGTGATGGATAATAATTTGCAACTCGAAATGTACTATTTCACTCAAATTAACGTGTATGTTAACTGTTTAATTTGACGGTTTTATTCATCCGAAGGTTGATGATGACGTCATTGCATCCCATCAAGCCTGTTTTACGTAAAGCAGTCATTAAACTGAACAGTTTATGCGCGAATCTTAATTTTACTGGAAAATAATTGCACAGAAAGGCCTTACAATAACAAAACATGAGCTAGTAGAATACTAACTGGTACATTTTTCTATTGTAATTGATCGGAAGGCGGAGTCACTTCCACTAGACTACCGGTACTCTTTAGAATTAGCTGCGTGTAAAAATGATTTAAATTTATTATTGATGTCAGGAAATGCCTCTGACTACCCTTCTTTAATATCATAAGCAACAAAAGATATTTTTTAAATAGAAGAAATTGATTGAACAAACGCCATAACTTTAGGCAGTAATATATGCATACCTACGTCAATCTAATCTGAAGAGAGATGTCGTTTAAACATATAAAATGCTAAAAATGGTATAAACTTATGTATAAACTATTAGTTATTATTAATATATTATTATTATATATTAATATGTTATTATTATTATTACTTGGTATGTATAAACTTGGTGTTTTAACTATAATATTATAGTAAACAAGCTGGTGCCCGCGACTTCGTCTGCGCAGGATTAGTCACACAATATCTTTATAATTTGTAGCCTATGTGTTATTCTGATGTATAAGCTATATTATTGTTTCATTAAAATCCATTCAGTCGTTTTTACGTGAAAGAGTAACAAACATTCATTCATCCGTCCATCCATACTTAGAAACTTTCGTGTTTATAATATTAGTAGGATAGAGCAGTGGTCCTACAATTTAGAGTTATTTAAAAGAATTTTGAGTAAGATAAACCTTTGCTGCACTGCATTGGCTCAAAAAGAAAAGTGAATATTGAATTTCAATAGACTCTTTGTAGATAAGCCGTTGTTATTATACGAGGCGGGGCTCATACAATATGAACCTGTATGGAGTGTAGTGAAGAGAATACGTAATAAAGTATTGTTATCTTAGCAGCTGTTTTTGGCGGTTTTACGTCGAACTTTCGAGTATATTTTATACAAGTGTTAGCTTTGACTAACTATTGAAATTATGTAATTTAATAATAATTTTAAGAACCACGCTATTCATTGATATGTTAAAAGTAATATATTAAAAAAATATATAGGTATATTTATTTCAGATGTCATAGATCCATACAAACTTAAAAATAACACTTATTAATGAAACAATTTAAATCTAACATGAAGTAGGTCGGAACACTATGTTTAGTTAATATAATAAATTTGTCTGGCATTCGGATTAATAAGTGCAGACACCCAGTGAAACTGCAATGGACTGTTTCATCTGCCAGCATTGGCTGGCAGATGAAACAGTCCATTGCAGTTACCCTGAGTATCTTGTTGGGGCTAGCCAACATAATAACAAAAATGTTGATTTAAAACGAGCTGATAGATTTCAAAGTCAAAGTCAAAGTCAAAATGTTATTTATTCAATAAAATCACAAGGATCACTTTGAAACGTCTTAACGCTAGGTGACTCTAGGTGCCAGTTCCACGCGACCAAAGCCTAGAAGAACAGGCAACAAACTTACGGCTTGGTTCCTACCGTTCTTTTGTATGATCCTTTTACAATGTAAAAATATAATATACTAGTGGCTTCCCGCGGCTTCGCACGCGTTGAAGTGGTGAACCGTGATTGAACCACAAACATCCAAACATCGTAACTTTCGCATTGATTTGTATATAATTAGGGTAGGATTTTAAATACCTACGTAGGTAAAAGGGATACCTATAGGCGTACATTACCTATATTAGGTAGGTAGGTATAGGTACTGAGTTTAGCACAAACATGACAAATACAACAAAGACAACCTTACACGGAAAATATGTACTTATTTGTTCCTAGTATCTACCCCAAAAGCAAACGAAACGAAACAGCTTCACGACTTTGATCCACAGGCACGGTAGATAGGTACACTCAGATCTCTTCGTACCAACTCAAGATTCCCGTTTTTAGAACATTGACGCCTCGTTGTAGGTATTCTTTTTACTCGAGCGCAACGAAGGAGGGTAACGTCTTTATGTTATTTATCCACAGAACACATTTTCTTTTAGTTTGAAGTTAATTACACAGTTACAGTTAAAAATCTCCCATACAAACCTTGAAACTTTGCAGGGGTAGTTTTAAAATATTGAAAACGTGATTTAAAAAAAATTATTTATTGTGGAGTATATTTACTTCAAGTTTGAAATCAATCGCACTATGCGTTAAAAAACTCCCATACAAACTTTGACATCCCTTTGCACGCTTATTATGGGTAGTTTTAAAAAATTAAAAAAGCCTTTCCTATTTTTTTGCCTAAAAGTTCATATACTCCAAGTTTCAAGTTTGTAGGTTCAAGGTATACTATTTTTCATGCAAACGTTTTCAACCCTTTTACACCTCTTGGGGTTGAATTTCCAAAACCCCCTTCTTAGTACACCTCTACGTCATAAGACCTATGTACTCTTCAAATTTCAAGTCTCTAGGACCATCGGTCAAAAAACTCCCATACAAACTTTTACATCCCTTTGCACACTTATTAAGGGTAGTTTAAAAAAACTAATAACGCCTTTCCTATTTTTTTGCTTTGAAGTATATGTACTCCAAGTTTCAAGTTTGTAGGTTCAAGGAATACAATTTTTCATACAAACGCTTTCATCCCTTTTTACACCCTTAGGGGTTGAATTTCCAAAAACCCTTTCTTAGTACACCTCTACGTCATAAGACCTATGTACTCTTCAAATTTCAAGTCTCTAGGACCATCGGTCAAAAAACTCCCTTACAAACTTTTACATCCCTTTGCACATTTATTAAGGGTAGTTTTACAAAACTAAAAATGCCTTTCCTATTTTTTTGATTTGAAGTATATGTACTCCAAGTTTCAAGTTTGTAGGTTCAAGGAATACAATTTTTCATACAAACGCTTTCATCCCTTTTTACACCCTTAGGGGTTGAATTTTCAAAAACCCCTTCTTAGTACACCTCTACGTCATAAGACCTATGTACTCTTCAAATTTCAAGTCTCTAGGACCATCGGTCAAAAAACTCCCTTACAAACTTTTACATCCCTTTGCACATTTATTAAGGGTAGTTTTACAAAACTAAAAATGCCTTTCCTATTTTTTTGCTTTGAAGTATATGTACTCCAAGTTTCAAGTTTGTAGGTTCAAGGAATACAATTTTTCATACAAACGCTTTCATCCCTTTTTACACCCTTAGGGGTTGAATTTACAAAAACCCCTTCTTAGTACACCTCTACGTCATAAGACCTATGTACTCTTCAAATTTCAAGTCTCTAGGACCATCGGTCAAAAAACTCCCATACAAACTTTTACATCCCTTTGCACACTTATTAAGGGTAGTTTTAAAAAACTAAAAATGCCTTTCCTATTTTTTTGCTTTGAGGTATATGTTCTCCAAGTTTCAAGTTTGTAGGTTCAAGGAATACTATTTTTCATACAAACGTTTTCATCCCTTTTTACACCCTTAGGGGTTGAATTTCCAAAAATCCCTTCTTAGTGCACCTCTACGCCATAAGAGCTATGTACTCCTCAAATTTCAAGTCTCTAGGACCAGCGGTTTAGGCTGTGCGTTGTCTATATGTCAGTCAGTCAGTCAGTCAGTCAGTCAGTCAGTCAGGACTTTGAGTCTTATAGTATTAGAGATTATTGAAGTTTAGTGAGGCGTAGGCATACAGAAAAAGGTAAACATGATCAAATTTAAATTTGAATAATTCGATTTTATATTTTAAATAATTAAACCACGACCACGTGGTGGTTATTAAGCTGTATTGTAGTTATGAAGGTTGATGTTAAAAGTGACGAATATATTACTGGTGATTGGAAACGCAGTACGTGTTTTATTAGCGTGTGCGTGATTAGTCACACAATATCTTTACAAATTGTAGCCTATGTGTTATTCTGATGTATAAGCTATATTATTGGAAAGTTTTATTAAATTCCATTCAGTAGTTTTTACGTTAAAGAGTAACAAACATCCATCCCTCCATCCATCCATCCCTCCATCCATCCATTCTTGAGGCATACAGATGTAAAGCCTCATGTGCCTTATTTCCCCGTCAACCACACTCTTCAAATCGAATCACAGCACTGCTGCTTGGCGGCAGAAATAGGCATGATGGTATCAGTAGTTACCCAGTAAGGATTCGCCTTCAAAAAGAGGTTTACTACTCTCGAAAGAGACAAGATTAGCAAAAGCTTGCTAGAATGCCACCTACTATGCAGTAGAGGTATTGAAAAGTTGTTCAGTATTTTTTTTTGTACTGTTCAATATACCATTGACTCGATAAAAGAAGAAGCAGTTTTAAGAGTAGTAGAGCTCTTTATGAAGGGTTCGTCCGGGGAAGTACTACCACCTCGCCTTTTTCTGCCGCCAAGCAGCGTTGCTGTGTTACGGTTTGAAGTGTGTGATCGCCGGTGTAATTACAGGCACATCAGGCTTAACATCCGTATGCCTCAAATTGAAGGACGCAGGGCAGTGCATCGTAGGGCACGTTCCTATCGTGCGTGACTTACGAGGCAATGCTTTGTTATAGGTGATGGTTACCACTTAACATCAGGTGGGCCATCTGCTTGTGTAGTAGGTAATGTAGTAGGTACTATTAAAGAGTCTATTTACAAAATAAATCTTGCTAAATAATTTGCAAAACGTTTTAGTAAAACGTGGACTTGTTTGTGAGCAAACACTTTTAGTTTTAGATTTCACAACTAACTTTTAATCAACTTTGAAGATAAATTGTTTTCTATGAGCGATAATAATTAAAGTTATTTTGGCGTTACTTGTTTTAGTCATAGCGTTAAGAGCACGGTAGCCTAGCGATAGGATGCTGAGCTTCTGATTCTAAGCTTGCGGGTTCGAATCCGATCGTGATTGGAATCGAAACTGGATTTTTCAGTTCGAAAAAAATATTTATTTAGGTGTGAAATATGCTCTTAAACTCTTAATTGACCAAGTCTTCCCTGTGTATCTGTGCTGTGGGTAAGCAATCTAAGCATAGCCGTTTTTTTTTTGTGAAAGTGATGGTCTTGTTTTCCTCTAGCGCAACGGCACCTAATATCATTCAAATCGAAATAAAACAAAGTGACCTTTTTCAGCTCACTTTGTGCCATTGATTTGTACCATAGATGGTACAAGTGACACAACTTTGTATCCTTAGTACCATTTTCTCTTGTCGTGTCACTAGTTTCTTTCGAAACAGTGTGGTGAAATAAGTGCGCCTCAAGAGGCTCCTTTCGAGCACTTGATACATGTTATAGAACTTTTTAGGTTCTACGACATACCGGTTTCCTCACGATGAGAGTACTAGCATGTGCACATAAATTTTTGAACGACCGGTTTCGAATCCACGACCTTAGGATCGGAAGGCGGTGCCGCTACCACTAGACCACCAGTACTCTCAAATACCATTAAAAAAAATTAGGATATTCCCCCGTATTGTTAACCGATACCTATGGAACTGGTGATACAAAGAGCATGAAAAAAAAGTCAAAAAATAATCTAAGAGTATGAAATTGAATGGGAACTTAGGAAATAAATTCCCAAAATTCAAAAGGGTGCTGCGAAGAGGATGTAACATTGCACATGTTTAAGAGTGGTAGTCAAAGTCACGTCCAAATATTTCAGTTTTGGCACAAACCATATGTCAGTAAATCTAAGATAAAATGCATTTATTCATTTAAATCACAAGGATCACTTTGAAACGTCTTAAAGCTTGGTGAATCTAGGTGCCAGTTCCAAACCTATAAAAATCCAACAGATACGAGTCCATAAAACATATTATAGCCCATAAGTTACCCATAAATTTATGCATAAACGGGAAAACTTTCGGTAAAGGATATTACAGATAGTGACTGTTACTCGGCACACCAAGAATAAGACACCTATTTTAGTTGTTTTTCTGTGAAAGAATTTCTGGCATATTTCAACTAGTTTTCCTTCCAAAAGATTTAATTGTTTTTGTTTGTTGATTTAATTGTTTTTGTTTCTTAAATGTTTAATTGCTTTTATTTTATAATTATTAAATTCTTATGTTCTTTAATTAATGTAATTGGTTGTATGTGCCGTTTTAATCAAGCAAATAAATAAAAGCAAGATGGAAAAATAGTTTAAGTTTTTTTTATGTTTTACTTATGTAATTCTCCGAAACTTGACTATCTGCACTTTTGCACTTTATATATCTTGATTCTATACAAGGTGTTCCATAAGTTGTGTATTAAATAATAAAAAAAAAACAGCTGTTTCATACAAAAGTTCAATACCTACCAGGCTAAAATGTATGAAACAGCTGTTTTTTTTTTCGCGTTCACAGTGTTGGTTCCTTAGAAAAAGTTGTCCATATTGATGGGTACTTTAGCCCCCTGAAGTTTACATACACAACTTATGGAACACCTTGTATATCTAAAAAAAATGTGTAAGGCAGAAGTTGTTGGTTTTCAAGGACAACATTGTTTTGATTTAAAAAAAATAACTAATTTTCATTTGCAACGTATAGACGTATACCTCGTAGTACACCGATTTTTAGCTGCATGAACATGCACTTGCCGATGGAACATGCAGATGGCTCACCTGATGTTAAGTTGTAACCATCACCATAGATGATGACATGAAACCCCATAAAAGACTGCCTTCGGTGCCATGGTAGCTGCCGTGAAGTATATGATTCACAATCCATCCTGAGGTAATGCTTGTTTGATATTAATGATCGAGAACTTTCCGTCCTCGGAGATTAATAGCTTCTGCTAAATTACTTGCTTATTAATTATAATTCCTTCTTGGTTTGAGATATGCTTCTATTGGTAGTATACAGGGAGTTAAAATACCACTCCCGATAACTTCAGGGGGCTAAGGGACCCATCAATATGAATAACTTTTTCTAAGGAAGCAACACTGAGAACGCGAAAAAAGAAACAGCTGTTTCATACATTTAAGCCAGTTAGTTTCCTATTCAACTTTTGCATGAAACAGCTGTTTTTGTTTCGCGTTCAGTGTTGGTTCCTTAGAAAAAGTTATTCATATTGATGGGTACTTTAGCCTCCTGAGGTTTTCAGGGGTGGTATTTTACACCTTGTATATACAGCTTTTTTCTTATTATCGACAAGGGTTAAAGAGGTAAAGGCTATCATAATGTGTTTTTGTGTTGTTATTTTTCAAAAAAAAGAATAGAAGAAGAGTCAGTCACGTCGCTCACGTCAGACACGTCAGTTAAGTCAGTCACGTCAGTTACGTCAGTCACGTCGCTCATGTCAGTCACGTCAGTTAAGTGTGTCACGTCAGTTACGTCAGTCCCATGAGCCACGTCAGTCACTTCAGTCACGTCAGCCAAGTCAGTCACGTCAGTCACGTCATTAACGTAAGTCACGTCAATCACGGCAGTCACGTCAGTCACGTCAGCCACTTCAGTGAAAAGTGTAAGCTGATTTGAATCTTTTAGCGATAAAACAGGCAAATTATATTCCACTTTGTTATTTATTTTAGAATATTAGTAGAAATTCTACTTTGAACAGATTATAAAGTCGTTTGCGTTCCAGCGTCTACTGCTGACTGTGCCATTAGCATGAGTACTCGAGGATATGGAATCGCAAACGAGACCGTTGCAAGTTTTTTTTATAATACTTGCTGTGAGAACAAGCAGATGGCCTACCTGATGTTAAGTGGTAATCATCACCTATAACAAAACGTGCTCCACGATGCATTGCACTGCATCCCTCAACTTAAGGTATACAGATGTTAAGCCTCATGTGCTTGTAATTTCGGCAACCACACTCTTCAAACCCAAACACAGCAACGCAGAAATTAGCAATGGTGATAGTACTTCCCTGGACGATCCCTTCACAAATTCACATTGTACTAGATTCATGATGCGTCCATGTGTACAGTAAAGTTTCATTGATAGTTGACACTTTATTTAGATAGATAGGTATATCGATTTGCACGACCAATGTCAAAAAAGAAAAATGACCAAAGCCAATGTCCATAAGTAAAATAATTATCGGGTTAGGTTCGGTTGGTATGGATTGTAAAACGTCAATGTGAGCATAATAATATCGTCAGTTTATTGGGTGGGGGAGGTGTTTTACATTTTCATTCGGTTCGTGGTCACCCTTTTCACCAGCCATTATTTTTTTTATGTAAAAGACAGACATACTGGCTTACGGCCCACCTGATGTTAAGTGGTCACCGTCGCCCATATACACTAACAACACTTGGGGTGTTGTCGTTGCGTTGCCTGCCCTGAAGGACTTTTTTTCTTTCTTGAAGCTATTTATTTTATAACTGAGCGGGAAAACCATCGGTGGTAGCGCATTCCATTGCCGATCTTTTACATAACGCCGTCCATTACCGCTCTGTTCATCTTTTTTTTAATCTTTTTTTTATTCTAAGGTTGCCTGGAAATTGGACACCCTTAAAAATGCAATCACTTTTAAAGAGCAATCACTTTAATAAGTAGTAAATTTTTGATGTATCCATGTCTAATAAAGAATTATTCACACGTTTATCTGTATAGGTAAACAGTGGTCTTCTTCAGGCTGATGATGAAGAATGTCGAAGGATAAATTCAATTGGCACTGCACTGGAGCTTCAATATTTTATATTACATTGTAACAAAGATCATACAAAAGAACGGCCAAGTCGTAACTTTGTTGCATAACGGCTTTGGTCGCGTTGAACTGACACCTAGATTCACTTACTTTTAAGACGTTTCAAAGTGATCCTTGTGATTTTACTGAATAAATACCTTTTGAGTTTTACTTTGACTTTGATTTGCTGGCGATTCTCCAACTCGGCAATGTACTGCTAGAGGTACAAAAAGTTTAAGGAATTGGCGCCTGCATTCTGTGTCCAGTTCGAGCTCGACCGGACTTTGGATTAAGTACACTGACGGACATTAAGATGTCATTTTCTAAGAAGTTATGTTACACAGAGTTACAAGAGAAGTAGAGCTCTTTGTGAAGGGCTCGTCCGGGGAAGTACTACCACCACGCCTATTTCTGCCGCCAAGCAGCGTTGCTGTGTTTCGGTTTGAGGAGTGTGGTTGCTGGTGAAATTACAGACACATGAAGCTTAACAATTGGCAAAATTTTTTCAATTTTTTTTTTTTTTTTTTCAAATTATTTATTGTGCAAAAAAAAATACATTGAGTACATACCTTATTATAGATACAAAATTATATTCTTAAATAGGTAATAGATGATTTAACAATGGTAGGCACTCAACAGAGAAATTAGGTGAAGTGTGTTGGGGATCAGACGAGAGATTCTGTATCCTGACCCCCAGCGCCTTCCTCCGAACTGCTTGTGTATTAAATATATATTATGGTTACTTATAATATAACGTATGTATTAAACCTTCCAAATTATTAATTAGTATACAGTGATACTGCCGATATTAATAATACAGCCTCCTAACTTTATTTACAAAGTGGTGGAAATTAACTCGGTTTTACTAATAAACAGTAGGTATACCTAAGTAAATTATTGTATTATATTATTGTATGCCTCAGGTTAATGAACGCAGGGTACATCGTAGGGCACTTTCCTATCGTGCGTGACTAACAAGGCCATGCTTTGTTATAGGTGATAGTTACCACTTAACATCAGGTGGTATAAAAACAGGCAGCAAACTTTCAGCTTGGTTCCTACCGTTCCTTTGTATGGTCCTTGTAACAAAAAAATATAATAATGAAACAAATCAAATCATCCTCAAAAAATCTGGAGTTAATACTTGATACTATGAGATCTGCAGGGATATCTACCGTGCCTGCAAAGTCGTGAAGCTCTTTCAGTTATTTTATAATAATGAAACTCCAGTGTAAAAAAACAAATGCATGTCAAATTTACTTATAAATAGAAAATAGATTATATTTACTATTTATGACAATTAATTAAAAGTGGCCATTTAGATAAAAACAAAGAGGTCACAAATAGACAACAAGGTTAATATAAGGTTTGTATATTTTTTGCAAGTCAATACATTATCTGGTTTTATGCGAATCTGTCCTTTTTTTTTATACAACTAGCTGATGGAACAAGCAGATGGCCCCCCTGATGTTAAATGGTATCCATCATCTATAACAAAGCATTGCCTCGTAAGTCACGCACAATAGGAACATGCCCTATACGATGCACTGTCCTGCATCCATCAACTTGAGGCATACAGATGTTAAGCATCATTGTGCCTGTAATTACACCGGCAACCACACTCTTCAAACCGAAACACAGCAACGCTGCTTGGCGGCAGAAAATGGCGTGGTGGTAGTACTTCCCCAGAGGCCTTCACAAAGAGCTCTACTACTCTTAAAATCCTTCTGCTAATCTAGGATTTTGCTATTCCGGGATTTAGCTTATCTGTCCTTCCGCTGCAGGGACGCTTAAAGACATGTGCCTGAGTGTACCGACACAGGTGCAGTGGCTACAGCGAAAACGTTTCCTATAAGTCGTTTCGATCTGCGATTTCGCGCGTCGCTCACTTCAAGCGGCTTTCAACATTTGAAAGAGGTCGGAATAAGTAGCTTATTGGCGCTTCCTTTTGAAATGTTTTCCTATGTCATTTGTATGCATGAGAAGGGCGAGTGGCAACACCATTTTCAATCACTATCTAGCCCTAAACGAAGTATAGCTTGGAGTATGTCAACTATACAGGGTTACAGGAAAAGTCGTGCTAGATCCGTTAAGGGCGTGGAGTACCCATCATTCCTGACATATTTCACTATGAAACACCCTACCCTAAACTAAACCCTTTTCGAGATATTCGACTTTTAATTTTTTTATTGAAAATTGCCGATTTTTAGGCAATTAAATTTATTTTTGGTTGTTTTGTGTATCTTATTATTATTATTATTGCATTTTTACATGTGTAATTAGATGCTTTAGGACGTCAATCATTAAAATAGTGCATAAGTTAATTGAATAGACCGTAGTAGACAAGTGAAAGTTAAGAAATAAAAAAAAAATTAGAAAGTTTATTTTTCTCTAAGGGATATCTAAAAAAAATATTATGGCAATTCTTCGGCAGATGTTTTTAAAAATATCTACGTTTCATCAGCTATCTAACGAGGTATAACAATCTAGGGTTTGTATTACATTTCGTGGAAAAAAAGTAGTTGGGACGCTCCAGGTAGCAGTTCTAACGGTCCCGCGCCTATTGTCCTTCAAGTTCAGACACACCGTGAGAGCGAGACAAGTGACGATTTATGTAGGTATGAATGAAAGAAAAAATGTGTAGAGACCGGTTAGGGCTGGGAATACAACAGGGGGTATTGTTTTGGTTGTCAGTCTGCTTTTGTGCTTCGTACATAGTAGATGTGATATCGTTTTGCTCTTTTTCTCGACTTGGCTGTGATTCTGGACTATTTCTTCTGATTTGTGACTACTATACTTGTTAACCGGACTCTGATTTGTACCTGTGATACGGAAGTGTTGAAGATGACGTCCTACACACCTGAGGAATATGCTGATATGCTTATTTGTTACGGATACTGCGATTGTGTATCTGCGCAAGCTCGCAACGAATACGTAACTCGCTACCCCGGTCGTCGAGTGCCGGATGTGGCCGTTTTTGACAGAGTTTATCGAAGACTTCGAGAATCTGGCTCTGTTTTGAGACGTAATACAGACATGGGTAGACCACGAATTGACGACGAAGAACAGGACAATGAGATAGTGCAACGCTTTCGAGCGGATCCGACTACTTCCACTAATATTGTTGCCCGTGATCTGGGACTTTCGCAATGGAGAGTGTGGTTTACAGTGCATACTGCTGGCCTATACCCATACCATTACACGCCGGTACACGTTATTGAAGAAGGAGACCCCGCGAGAAGATTGGACTTTTGCAGATTTATGCTAAATGCTGACGTAGAAGACCCAGATTTTCTAAGAAATATCTTGTGGACGGATGAGTCCAAATTTGATAAAGATGGCATAACTAACTATCACAACGCCCATTACTGGGCCCCAAAAGCACTAAGGAATCCCAATAAGAAAAGAGTGAAGGGGTCCCAACGAAGATTCAGCGTGAATGTGTGGATGGGCATTATCTCCAATCATTTGATTGGACCTTACTTTCTACCGGATAATTTAAATGGGGAAAGCTACGAAAATTTCCTGAGAGCAGACTTGAGTGATTTGCTGGATGATCTGCCACTCAACCTGATCAGGGACATGTGGTTCCAACACGATGGCTGCCCTGCCCATTTCAGGAGAAGTGTCAGAGACTGGCTGGACACAAATTATCCAAACAAATGGATAGGACGAGGTGGGCCGTTGCCATGGCCAGCAAGAAGTCCGGACCTAACCCCCATGGATTTTCATGTGTGGGGGTGCATGAAAAGTCTTGTGTACAGCGAGCCGAATCCAGTTTCGTCTGTGGAAGACCTAAGAGAAAGGATTGTGGATGCAGCAAATAAAATGAGGACCACGTTGACCACTGGAGTAGTGAAGACTGGTCTCCGTAGAAGGATGCGACAATGTATCAGAAATAGAGGCGGCCATGTTGAACATGAACTGTAGAATAAGAAAAAGTTGTGTGAAAACCTTTAATAAATGACATTTCATGCTTACCTATTGTTTTACTTTTACTTTTTAGGGCTAAGTATAAATTTTCTTCTCCACTGTCGCCTATAAAACTAATTTTTTTTCAATGCAATTGAATAAAACCCTAGATTATTATACCTCGTTAGATAGCTGATGAAACGTAGATATTTTTAAAAACATCTGCCGAAGAATTGCCATAATATTTTTTTTAGATATCCCTTAGAGAAAAATAAACTTTCTAATTTTTTTTTTATTTCTTAACTTTCACTTGTCTACTACGGTCTATTCAATTAACTTATGCACTATTTTAATGATTGACGTCCTAAAGCATCTAATTACACATGTAAAAATGCAATAATAATAATAATAAGATACACAAAACAACCAAAAATAAATTTAATTGCCTAAAAATCGGCAATTTTCAATAAAAAAATTAAAAGTCGAATATCTCGAAAAGGGTTTAGTTTAGGGTAGGGTGTTTCATAGTGAAATATGTCAGGAATGATGGGTACTCCACGCCCTTAACGGATCTAGCACGACTTTTCCTGTAACCCTGTATAACTGATATTATTATACTTTTGTAAATACTTACTTGTAATATAATATAACACCCAGGCAGAAAACAAATTGCGACGCCTTTTAAAGACTATCTCGCCCTTAACAAAGTAAATAATAATAATAAAGTAATCTATATTTCTAAGTTAAGCTTGGAGTAATTTAACCTTATAGCTGATATAAAACTTTTTGTTAATACATACAAACATAATACATCCTACAAAACGCGAAAGTTTGTAAGTATGGATGGATGTTTGTTACTCTTTCACGTAAAAACTACTGAATTTTAATGAAACTTTACAATAATATAGCTTATACATCAGAATAACACATAGACTTCAATTTATAAAGATATTGTGTGACTAATCCTGTGCAGACTAAGTCGCGGGCACCAGCTTGTATAACATAATACCCAGCCACAAACATATATGTTTATTAGAATTGTGAACATTCTCTTTTAGTAGATGCTTTTTTTATGAAAATAGAGTAGACTATGTCAGTGATTGTCATTGTTTTGTAAATAAATAGGTTATAAAAATATTTCTTTGTTTTCGGTGAGGATTGAACTCGCGGCCCACAGTGCGGACGGTAGAGCTACCAACTGGGCTGTGAGAGCTGTCTCACAAAGTGCCAGGTTTGCATAACTAAAACAGCGACAGAAAAAACATTGTATTTATTTTCAGTAAACAAATGTGCTGTTAGTTAGCTAGGAAAATAAAGCAGTGTGGAAATTTAAATAATATCCTTTTTCTGTGTATTCCCGCGACAATAATAACTCACAGAAACAAAATTGTTCGGGGAATGTTGAAACTTTTAAGAGTTTTTGAGGATTTGGGTAAAACCATTGTCTGGTGAAGGATAAATTTGTTGGTTTTAGAATTTTTGGCTGAGTACCAGCTACATTTTTACAGATTTAAAATAAACAAAACCCTAGAGATTTATTCATGAAATTGAAGCACAAATACCTACATTTGTTTATCTCGACCACTTAGTCGCTTGAGTTTTGACCGATGTACAACCAAGAAGTGTATCGGATAACCACCACGCAAGGTGAAGACGGGCGTTTTATCTATTTCCAACAAGGTTTAGTTTTATTAAATGAAATTATTGTAGGATGTAGATTTTATTAAGGTCTTTTTAAAAGTAGGTAGCTTACCTAACCTAGTTAGTGGCGTAGCTAGGTAGACAAGGGCCCCGGTGCATAGAGAATCGGGCATAGAGAAATAATTTTGTGAGCAGGCTCAAGGTTTTCTAGCTTCGGGAGCTGGCTGACCCTCTCTTTTCAAAGCTTAGGTTAGAGGGCCCTCTGGGCTCCGGGGCCCTGGTGCACTGCACCACCTGGCCCTAAGATAGCTTGGCGTAGTATACCACTAGATTGGTACGTCAGTACTAGACTGGTATATCAGTCATACCAGTAATTTTGAATATTGAAATAGGTTTTAATTCTTCCTCAATATCGGAGATATTCTTTCAAGATTTTATTTAGAAGGTTATTTTGTCGTAATAGTAGAATTAGTTTTGAAAAAAAAGTGGCTGTATGTCTGCGGATTATTTAGAGGCAATCTACGGTAGGTATTTTACGAATTCGTCAGGGTTTGAACGAGATTTTTAAATATCGCATTTGGTAACACTCACTCAAACAACTCTGCAACTTCACTCAACTCATTTCCAGAAACATTATTGGCAGCTCTAAAACAGTGTTCTGTTTCAGCAGCTATTCAAAAATCTTACAATGACCAATGCATTGCCATTCTTATTAACTTGAGTGTATTTATGGGTCATTGAAAGTGGTGCTTTGACGTGTGTTTTCATCAGCGCGTTCTAGGATTGAGGCATTATTACCAGCGACATCTAGTTATGAATTACTGTTTTATTGAATCATTGTTTTATCTATGATTTTTATAATTATACTGTCCTGCAGGATATTTCAAGCGATTAGGATATTAAACAAAGTATGAAATGAAAGCCAAATGCAGCGCCATCTGCCGAGCTGATTTGTGAATCTAAACCATCCAGGGTGCCACACAAACGAATACAAAAAAATTCATTCAAATCGGTCCAGCCGTTTAGGAGGAGTTCAGTGACATACACACGAAGAATGATATGATTATTATAAGTATGTATTTACAAAAAAAAGTATATACGTAGTATATAAGCTCTCAAGTTCCTATATCACAAGTTTTGCCTTAGTTTGGGGCGAGATAGTGCTGTGTGGAATGTCCACCAATATTATATTTATTTGCGTCACCAAAATTCAGGAAATACGTTAGTATCTTACGATCGTGAGTCGAAGGCATTCGCTAGCAAATGATTGTTTTACTTGGATATGTTTGACTAGTGTTTTGCTTATCTCTACAATTAACCCTTTGGATTCCCCTTGGTCACGATAGGGTAGATTGACGATGTAGCATTAGTTTTAGCATATTGAAACATGTCGTTTGATTTTATTTGCTTACAAATTAATGATGCAAAAATGCAGTGTTGTTTTATTGTGACAGCCTTCACAGCTCAGTTGGTAGTAGCTCTGCCTTCAGCGCCGTAGGCCGTGGGTTCGATCCCCACCGAGAACAAACATTTGTGTGATGAACATAGATGTTTGTTCTCTGTCTGGGTGTTATATAATATTATAAGTATTTATTTACAAAAAAAAAGTATATAAGTAGTATATCAGCTATCTGGTTCCCATATCACAAGCTTTGGCTTAGTTTGGGGCGAGATAGTGCTGTGTGGAATGTCCACAAATATTTATTTATTTATTATGTTCTAATTTGAACAGAAATTGAGATTGTGATTGGAATTAAGTGTGTTAAGCCCACTGTTCTCCGTGACCACCCAAAAACGGTTGTTTTAATGTTTATCATGTACCTATATCATTATGAAAAATCCTCGGGATAGGGTTAGAAAACCATGAACAACCCTATTGAAAAGAAAAAATGTACGCAAGCGGCATCTAATTTAAAAAAACAATGATTTTCCAATGTTGACGGTTGCTGCTAAAAGCGATTAACATGTCAAAACACCTTTTACGTTGCCCGTCACAAAAGATTTTGAATTTTATCGAAAAATGTGAGGACAGTTTTTTAATGCACTCAACAAACTTGAAATTTTTCGGGTTAATCAATTCTGTGTGCCTTTATTACTTTTTACAGGTTTTTTAAAACTTTTTTTGTCATTCATTCATTCATTCAAATTACAAGTTGAATGAATGTTAATTGAAAAAATGAAAATTACTTTTTTTAATTAAGTAACTGATTCAGGCGTGACTTTGCGGAATTCCATTGTTAAACATAAATTTAATGAAATACATAAATATATAGTACTAATCCGCTAATCTTATGATTAGCGGATTAGTACTATATATTTATTTCATTAAATTTATGATTACTTTTTGTATTAATTAATGAAATTAATGATTGGATTAGCTTATAGGCGACTTTTTATTTCAAAAAAATACCGGTAACATGGTAAAATACATAACCGAAACCAATACGGGAAAAACGCTTTAAATATTTATATAAGAAATT
Source organism: Chloroclysta siterata (assembly GCA_932294275.1). Lineage (NCBI taxonomy): Eukaryota > Metazoa > Arthropoda > Insecta > Lepidoptera > Geometridae > Chloroclysta > Chloroclysta siterata. Next base: position 11,908,936 of record OW028595.1, read on the forward strand.
AAATAACTTACCAGACCGTTGTTTACCATCCACTTAGGTATATTGATGCTTAAAATGATTGCCCGATCAAGGTTGCCTGGAAGAGATCCCTCTTACAGATAAGGCCGCCATTTGTATTACTACAATTATTCGTTTTTAATAAAAAATGTGTACCTACCTATCCTTATTTGTTCTGGTAATCAATAAAGATAAATAGATATATAACACTTTATTGTACACAAGGATACATCATAAATCTAGGCATAAATTAATAAAGTACAATGGGCGGCCTTATCGCTGAAAGCGATTACTTCCAGGCAACCTTAGGATGGAAAGTATTTGATCAGAGCGGTAATGGACGGCGGTGCACGTAGTGCGGTAAACTTAAATAATTACATATTTGAGGAACTTAATATAATTACTAACATAAAAATTAATCCTAATACATACATGGGTAATGTAAAATAAGATAAATAAGATAATGTGATAAGATACTTTATATCTATCAATGTACAATGTGTCTTGAAGACAATATAAAAATATTCATAAGAGGTCTAACATTATCTTTCCCAAAAAGGGATTGAGTAAGAATTCTAATCACTTATGAAATTCAGTGAGCTGACCTCTAGCCTACGTTGGAATAGGCAGATAGTAAGAGTAGTAGAGCTCTTTGTGAAGGGCTCGTCCGGGGAAGTACTACCATGCCTTTTTCTACCGCAAGCAGCGTTGCTGTGTTCCGGTTTGAAGAGTGTGGTTGTCGGTGTAATTACAGACACATGAGGCTTAACATTTGTATGCCAGAAGTTGATGGACGCAGGGTGTGGTGTTAGTACTTCCCCGGACGAGCCCTTCACAAAGAGCTCTACTACTCTTAAAAAACCAACAAACTCTAATGCCACACCAATCTCCATTTAAAACCTATTAATCGAATTCCAAGTAACGACTCGGGCTGTGTGACCATAAACTTTAGTGCGAAATTAAACTGAAACTAGTTCATTTGTAGTCAGTTTGGAGGCCGTTTAAGTCAAAGTCAAAGTCAAAAGGCATTCGGTTAAACCCTTGGCTTGGCTTATAAGGCATTTAGTTAAATCTCTTACGGCTTGGCTCAAACCGTTTTTTGTATGATCATTTTACTAAACTATACATTAATAAACCTTCAGCGTGGTACCGATCCAATTAGTGAGGCAAAACAGAATATGTAAGCTTCTAAGGCGAAAGTATAGATTTTCACCAAACATTAAATGGTTCCTAATTTTTTATTGTACATAATAAAATACATAGGAGCAAGACAGAAATAGAGGACATGTACAAAGTAGAGCTTAACCCTAACAAATTTTTTCATTGAAATTATATGGTTTAAAGTATTTTTTTTTTTACTTTTTATCTTAATTTTTTTTTATGGCTGCTGTTCGTCATTTTGACACACAATCTTGCCAGTGTCAAGTGGAATAATTAAAAAGTATTTAGTCAAGTCGAGCTGTCATGTTTTGAATAAAATAAAGGCGGCTTTCTCCAAAACCAACGAGAAAAAAAACCTTATGGTAAGACCTCGAGTAACTTTGGTTAGAATACCACTGAAATTACTCAACAAAACTCAAAATAGTACGAGATAAATAATGGATATGAAAAAGCTACGAATCTTCCCAAGATGTCAGAAAGCTTAGGTACTTTAAAATGTATGTCAATGTCAAATTACTTATTAGCCTTATTAATAATAAATAGGGATTCATTTTCTGACATTTTTGGAAGCAACATAGCTTTTTCATTTTATTTGTTTTTCTAGTGTTATTTTGAGTTGTGTTGTGTAATTTCGGTGGTATTTTAACCAACATTACTTGAGGTCTTAGCACAAAGTGTAAACATTTGAAATGAAAATGTAATGTGATATCCTTATTTGACCGAAAATGTTTCCAATGTTTTGAAGAAAACCGCCACCATTTTCTTTAAAACAAAATGACGGCCGACTTGACTAAAAAGTATTCAATACAAATCACTTGACACTGGCAAGATTGTCTGTCGAATGACGGACAGGAGCCATAAATTGAGAGAACAAGAATTTCGTTTTCTGTCATTTTGGGAAGCAACATAGCTTTTTCATTTTAATTGTTTTTCTAGTGTTATTTTGAGTTGTGTTGTGTAATTTCGGTGGTATTTTAACCAACATTACTTGAGGTCTTAGCACAAAGTGTAAGCATTTGGAATGAAAGTGTAATATGTGATATCCTGATTTGACTGAAAATGTTTCGAATGTTTTGAAGAAAACCGCCACCATTTTCTTCAAAACAAAATTTGACGGCCGACTTGACTATGGACTGACTTGACTAAAAAGTATTCAATACAAATCACTTGACACTGGCAAGATTGTCTGTCGATTGACGGACAGGAGCCATAAATTGAGAGAAGAAGAAGAGAGAACAAGAACAATAATAAATAGATGGTAATATTGTTTAAGTACGTTTCAAAAATAAAGCGTCCACTATTTTTAAAATATACTTAACTTGATTATTGGCCTGAACAAATTGTATTAGCGACAAAACTTCTTTACCGTGTTCTATTTTTTACAGATAATAACATAAGTGTATTAGCGACAATTTTCTCTACCGTGTTCTGTTTTTTATAGATGTAAGTAATAACATAAAAGATAAGTGTAAATAAAATGACCAGCCAGTCATATTTTCTCACTTAAAACCAGCGTTCATAACCATGACGCCGTCCGCTATGTGCCTATGTGAAGGATTTACCGGAAGAACTCCACTTAATTTCCGTGATTTTTACTATGACGTCGATCAATCGAGAGGCTGGCTGGTAGGAGTGGGGTCTCTGGCTCTGAAAGCTCTTAAGCTTTCACTATCTGCTTCTTATTTAATTTACTGGCTTTACAAAGCGGAATATGAAGACAGATACCCCACCCCCACCAGCCAGCCCCTCGATTGATCGACGTCATAGTAAAAATCACGGAAATTCAGTGGAGTTAGAGTTCTTCCTTCTTTCCTTCTTCTGCTTCTTTCCTTAAAATCGTTCTTCCTGTAAATATAAAGGCCATTTCTTAAGTCACCCCCACTCGATAGATCGATTTCGTAGCGAAAATTACGGAAAGTGAGAGGTTGAAAATCGTTCTATAGAGAGCATTAAAAATCGTTTAGCTTGTAACTCTAAAGGAAGGCTACCAAACTGGAACGGCTAGGAAACTTTATTTACCAAAGTCTTCTATAAGGGTTGTTGTTAAATTTGAATGTCTCCTTCAATTGTGATTTTTTTGAGTTTTAATTCGTTTGGAGTCTCCTGCCCATTAACGAGGAGCAAAACGGTGAAGATTTGAAATAAGCACCTCGTCTAACCACAAGTATGGAATACAAACTATTGCAAAAGGGGGAATATTGTTTTTTTTATACAACTAGCTGATGGAATAATCAGATGACCCATCTGATGTTAAGTGGCAACCATCACCTATAACAAAGCACTGTTCCGCAAGTCACGCCCGAAGAGAACGTGCCCTACGATGCACTGCACTGCGTCCATCAACTTGAGGTTTACAGATGATAAGCCTCATGTGCCTGTAATTTCACCGGCAACCACACTTTTCGAACCGAAACACAGCAACGCTCCTTGGCGGCAGAAAAGGGCATGGTGGTAGTAATTCCCTGAACGAGCCCTTCTACACTTGGACGTACATACCTCTGACTTCCCCCTTTAGATATCCTCATAGAATCTTGACTACGAACTTGGTACAGAGATATCTTAGGGGATATCTATCGTGCCTAGGGATCAAAGTCGTAAAGCTACTTCTCTTCTAAACTCAAGTATTCAAGTAATCATATTGGTCGTCTCGACTCCTCACCGCTCTGCCCCGACAGTGGGAACGCACCCTTAAGGTCAAAACCATTATATTTTTATCGGATAAAGTAAAGATTTCACGGATACCGTACCCACACCAGATGGTCGGACGGGAACTTTTATCCCTCAAAAGGTATTAAAACAAAAGTTTTTTCGTTTCCCTTCAGCGTAATAAACTTGTTCGTCCAATTGTGCGCACGTGGTATTCAATTAAATCTGAAAATATTTTGAGCTTTCAATTAATTTTAATTACATTAATAATAATAATAATAATAATAGGTATTTATTTTCAGAAACAAAAATACAGAAAATTTTTACATTGTAGTAGGTACAACATAGGTGCGGTGTGTTGACGAATACAGTTTTTTGTTGAGTTTACAATTTAACAATTTGGTCTCTATCTGTACTTTACAGTGAAAAACGTTGAACCTTGCTCTAACTAAGTTAAAAAAACTTGTGTTTAGACACAAGGGTCTCTGCTTCGGCTCTGATTGAGAGATGATAGGTTGAGTAAGTAGGTGAACAGGTCAAAACAAAAACAAAGAGTACGTACACAAACTAAGTACCTAATCACTAAAAACTAATATTAAAAAAAACAATATAGGACTCCAATAGGTTGCGTATATGCTATTTGTAGGATGTGTAAGAGAGGATGATGGTGTATAGGTGTGATTAGTGGATGTAAGTGTATGTGCGTTTGTATGCAATGCAAGTGCAATTTTAATGCAAGTGTATTAATCTTCTCCCATTGCTCAGTGGGTAGGAGCTATTCCTTCTACGCTGTCGGTTAAAGGCGGAGACCCTACGGAGGACAAAGATAATGTGCGCTGAACCAAGTTATCTATTAGGTTTCTTTATCTGGATACACCTAGTTATACAGGTACGTTTCAAAGCGATTCTTGTGATTCAACTGAATAAATACATTTTTGATTTAACTTTGTAAATATACAGACATATAAATATTATAACACCCAGACGAGTTCTATTATTTACATGTCTGTATTTACAAAAAAAGACTGTTTTCTGGTTCACATGTCACAATTTGCTTTGCTTAAATTGGGATCAAATAGCGCTGTGAAAATATCTACCAATATCTATATTTAAAAGTTGTCTTGTATACTTTTTTTCTCTATATTGTTTTGTGTTTTCATCGTAATCTATCTATCTATATTTATTTACTAATGCTGGGCTTCCCTCCAAGCGATTTAAAAATATTTGAAGACGCTTCGATCCGAAAAGTCAGTTCCTGTCTTTTTTGTTTATAAGCAAATAAAAGAAACAAAAGAGAGACAAATTCTGGAGTTTCCAAGCGGACACGTGTATATTTTAAAATAGCCATGCTGAGCGTCAAGTCGGTTATTATTCCGGAATGTTTTTATAGATTAAAAATGCCGCTTCATAGGCGATCGTCACTTACCATCAAGTAAACCTATCTATTCCTTTTTTTTCCAGTTTATTAATTGTGCCTTTATAATTATTTTATGACATTGCAGTGCCCAACCGGGTGCAAGTACTTGTCTTATGCTACAACTAGACTAATTTATTGATGTCCGCAATTAATGAATAAATTAATACATAAATAAATCCTGTCCACACCGGGGCTGGAATAGATTGTGCAAATAACGAGGGTAATATAGACAAACAGGGTAAGTGGGCGTATTATAGGTACCTTTACATTGCGTATTAGGCTCCTTGGCAAACACCAGACGCGTGTTAAGCATTTTATTTACAAAATAAACAAGAAAACCTTTTCGTACAGTGTACATGTCTTTGAAAATATCCAAGAAACCGTAAATAATATGTGATCAAATGAACTTCTGTGAAGTTCGATCAATATTATATGAGTTCACTTCATTCGAAGATATATTTAACGTGTAGTACTTTTAACTTACTCGGTAGCTACGCACTTTTTTAGAGATTTTATAAAACCAAAAAGTTTTATAACCAAATCGACATTTACCTACTGGCTGGTTACACCACAGTCCGAGTGTGCCTTCATTCTTTTAGAGATCAGACAAATGCAAAGACATGAGTATGTATTACGGGATTGGGCTGGGTGGGTACTTATATCTTCGAATGAAGTGAACTCATATAATATTGATCGAACTTCACAGAAGTTCATTTGATCACATATTATATTTCTTTCACTTCATTCTTCAGATATATTTAACGTGTAGATGTTTAGAGGGTTTTTGCATTTGTTATACATTAAAAAGACATAGTTTTGCCAAAGTTAAGACTGAATTTTAATCAACTTGAGTTTAGTGGATTAATTAACATAACGACATATTCTTAGAGTAAAATAATAATTGTCAATAAATTATCTAATCATCTGTATTATTTAGTAAAGTCGATTGGGCAAAGTTATTAACATCTGCAATCAGACGGTGGTAAAATTTTGCAAAGACCTCAGATGGATTAGTCCATCCAGCGGCTTTCCTTAACATGCCAATAGAGACCCCTGCGGTGTGTGCCGCGTGCTGTGCGCACCAAACGTGATCACCTCCATGCCGCTCTCCACCAGTGCCTGCTTTATCCATCTGCTTATTGACTGTGCTGTCGCGCTCTTATAAGGGCGCTTCACTGTTATTAAGAGATTGGAAACAATAACGGGTCGATCTTCTTTTGTCACGTAGAGGTAATCCTCTAGGACTGTGGCAGGACAGATTCGAAGGTGTTCTTGAAAATATGTTAAAAATAAGTTCGGTTGATCTCGACCGGCCGCTGATGTCTTTATAATGTATTTGATTGCTATGTGAATTCAGTTCAAATCTATACATAGATTTTGAGGCTATATAAAAAATATAGCTTGAACACGTTGGGCTGTACATATCGGTAGTAAAATTACCAATTTCTTTGTAATTGTTTCGCTACTTAGATATCTATTGGGGTACCAATTGAATACATAATTGAAGACAGTTTGTGGTTTCCATGTACTGTTATACTTAGGAAAATTGGGTTTCAATTTAAACACACCTTTTAATAGTCGTTTGACACTATCGTCGGATCCAACGTTGTTACCCAGTAAGAAAGACAGTGCGGATCTGTGGCTATTTAGAGAGCCGTACAATGCCCCTTTTCTGTACTGTTAACTCAAAAAACATAAGATTCTTGGCACAGAGCAATCAGAGATACTTCAACTTACAGCACTACAGAATTCTGAAATTTCCCACCATAATTTGAATGAGACGTATTGTTGCATCATGTTGTTTGACAGCGATGTCAAAATTAAGTCTATGGCTGAATCGGGAACGCCGCGTGATGAGAACACCTGCCTGTGAACACTGCGGCACCCAGGATAGGGGGATTTCTGTAACCTGATTGTATACGTGATCTTTAGGATTAAGCCAAATAGTATTTGATACAACTAATTTAATCAATTGCGGGTACCAAGCTTGAGATGGCCAAAAAGGGGAAATTAATATGCCAATAGCATTTTCTTCGGCTATTTTTTGAAAACACTTTAGAATAAGTGGGAATGACGGAAAAACGTTAGAAGACACGAGATCAGTGTTACCTCTTACTGTAAAAGCATCTATGGCAAAAGCATCGGGATCTTTTGTCCATGACATATACCTCTGGCATTTAGCATTGGCCCAAGAAGCAAATAAATAAATTGCAGGTTCTCCGAAACATTTGGTTATTTCATCAAAGGCTGAATCAGATAATTTCCACTCAATATCTGGGTTCGATTTTCGAGACTCTTCTTAAGCTTCTGTATTTTATTTAATGTTTATGTAGGATGCAAATAGCCAGATGTTTCTCTCTTCAGACCCTTGCCATATTTGTCTAGATAAATCATTTAGATGAGGATATTGGATGCCACCCATGCAGTTTACATAGCTGATAGCTGTCGTGTTGTCAACGCATAGTAAAATGGAACAGTTACGCATTTTCACTTGCAAAGTATTTCAGGGCCAGAAAAACAGCTAACAACTCTAAACAATTTATGTGTGATTCTAGTTTATTTATCTTCTAGGCTTCATAATCACCTTCAGAATTACAAGCTGCTCCCCAGCTAGTACGTGAAGCGTCCGTAAAGATTTCTAGTTCATAGCTAGCTGTTTTCATGGTGTTCCTAGTTTTAAATACATTTAGTTTTCACCAGTTCAAATCATTCAGAATAATAGAACAGTGCTTCAGAATTAGGGTTGTTTTGTAATTCTATATATTTTTGTTGAGCAAAGTTTTTTTTTTTTTTTTTTATTGTGCATTTTTTCATATTTGTAAACTTGTCAACCATTTTACTGATGTTCAGTCACATGAACTGGACAACTGAACTAGTGGGAATAGACGGATTTTATAGCATTTTTCAGATGATAGAAAAATTAATTGTTTAACATGAAAACCAAGAACATTCATGAATGTTTTGTGTAAGGGAGCTTTTTTCATAAGTTATTATAATGCCGAAAGACCATGTGGCAAAGCACTAAATTCGTATGTAAGAATTTCCAGATTTTTATTTTCATATTAAAATCTTTTTTTTTTTTTTTTAAATTTCGAATCGGTATTAGTAAATAGGCTTCCTTTAAATCAATGGTAGCCGTAAACTATAAGCAGAAACTAGTTTAGAGGCTGTTCTGTAGTCTTCCATCTTAAAATGCACTTTAGAAACAATATTATTTAAATTTAAGGTGAGACTGGTGAAGGTGGAATCCTCCATTCAGCCTATGACTACAGTCATGTCTGCTTTTTCAGATGGTGACAGGTGAACTTGTGGTATATGAGTTTGTACCAGTTTGCATGTGAAAGGTATAGGGAAAAACATTACGTACCCAGTCTAAAAATACAGAATTAGGTGTAATATTGAGCCAGCCTTCGTAAAAATGGGAGATCCTACCAGCGTGTTTTACCTCAGCTACTGGCGCGTTACAGGCTGCTTCAGCTTGTTCGGACCTGTCACACCCGCTGCCTGATCCTGCGGAGGCCAGCGGTTCGTCGCAGAGATGTTCGTTCTGGCCGACCATCTGCGCCCCCCCCTGTTCTGTTAAGAGCGTGACGGTCCGACCAGATTCCCTGATAGGCACCGGATGATCTGTATTAGTATTGGGGTCGGGTAATAGGCACCGCCTGTTCCATCGACAAAGGCGTTTTTGGATATCTTGTAATTTTTTTTTTTTTTAAATTGACAAACGTATTGTTTCTTTCGCCATCTTGATCAATGTTCGAAAATGGTTTGGCCAGCGCATAATAGATAACGCTCACTCTTGCTTGCATTTATTGATAGTGAAGATCAGTCAAGATTCGGCAGCCGTCACTGATCAGTTTTATAGCTTCAATCTTGATGTCACTTATGAGCATGGGAGTCAAAGCTTTATTGATTGCCGAGATGCCAACGTCTAGTTGTTGTTGCTCGATCTCCTTTCCCTTATCTCGCTGTCATGACACTTCTGATATAGCCGCTGCCTATTCACAATTCAATTTGGGTCCTAGTAAGAGAGTGCAGTTTTCAGGCACAAGTTACTCTTTGAGCAGTTTGTATTTTGGTCCCTATCGATAAACCTTTCTTTAGAAGAGGTTCCCACCGCTGGGCCAAGCTTCTATGGATCTTCTCACCAATCTTCGGAGCACTTCCGGTTTCTTCTCCGAGTTCCCCGAGGAGTTCCGGGTCAAGCTCTGGACCATTAACATCTTCCTTGTTAGAGGGCGGCGGATCCGTGGCAGTTGGGAGAATAGTCGTGCCTGGGTTACCAGTGGCGTCTGCGACTGGGCTTGTATTTGCGTCTATACTCAGTATCGACTCAGATGCCGCGGAAGTACTAACACTCGTCTGAAAACAAGGCGGAACTATTCAAGAACATGTTTATGTACTTTTGTGTTGACACACGGTTAACCACTAGTTATTTTAAACACATGGAAGTATCGGGTGTTTAACCCATAGCTTAGTAGGCATTTTACAATCTATGGCCTTCGTGTTAACTCTCGGTTAACCGCCAGGCGTTGTCATCCCATGGATGTTTCGGGTGTTTAACCCATAGCATGATAGGTATTTTACAATCTATGGCCTTCGTGTTAACGCTCGGTTAACCGCCAGGCGATTATCATCCCATGGATGTATCGGGTGTTTAACCCATAGTATAATAGGCATTTTACAATCATTGGCCTTCGTGTTAACGCTCGGTTAACCGCCAGGCGATTGTCATCCGATGGATGTATCGGGTGTTTAACCCATAGCATAATAGGCATTTTACAATCATTGGCCTTCGTGTTAACGCTCGGTTAACCGCCAGGCGATTGTCATCCCATGGGTGTATCAAGTGTTTAACCCATAGCATAATAGGCATTTTACAATCATTGGCCTTCGTGTTAACGCTCGGTTAACCGCCAGGCGATTGTCATCCCATGGATGTATCAAGTGTTTAACCCATAGCATAATAGGCATTTTACAATCATTGGCCTTCGTGTTAACGCTCGGTTAACCGCCAGGCGATTGTCATCCCATGGATGTATCGGGTGTTTAGCCCATAGCATGATAGATATACTTATAGTTTAATTTCGAAACGAAATTTTAGGAAATGTCATATAAAGGTTAGATTTGAATACATACCAGAGTCTGACAAGGATTCAGTAATGCGTTTACCATTATGATTTCGTTTCTCTTCAAGTTTCCTTCGATAGTATTCAATATAATCCAAAGATTTTTGTTTCAACATTTTCCTTATTTTTCTTATGTCAAACGCAGTTTGACAGCAACGTGTGCTCGCTACCGCGCACGAAAAAAGAAAGATGGCACACTCGGACTGTGGTGTAACCAGCCAGTAGGTAAATGTCGATTTGGTTATAAAACTTTTTGGTTTTATAAAATCTCTAAAAAAGTGCGTAGCTACCGAGTAAGTTAAAAGTACTACACGTTAAATATATCTGAAGAATGAAGTGAAAGAAATATAATTTATCAAATATAGGGCGAAGACAAGAGCTAATGTGACTCTCGCTCGCGCGTTTCGACATGTTTTAAGATATAAAATCACTAAAACTCAAAAGTTTGCTTTACTAGTTTTCATACATAAGCAAACTTTTAAGTAGGAAAACTTGTATCGATCAAAATGAATTTTTTACTAAACTGTGTGCAATATGATAGCACACAAAATGGTTGATTGCGATTTTTCGAATATGAGTTTAGTGATTTTATATCTTTCAACATGTTGAAACGTGCAAGCGAGTAGTTGTTTGATGGTTGTCAGCCCCTTAAATAGGCTCATGCTTCACGACTGTAATCCAAGATTCTAGACACAATCGATTATTGAGGTTACGGCACGGTAGATATTCCATCAGATCCTTAATCTTTTTACTCTCTAAAAAATAAAAAATAATAAGAATCGAGTCGGGAAATGTTGGGAATAAATAATTAAGTTTTACGAAATGTGTACCGTGGGAAAAATTATCCCACGGAATTTGCATAGTATTAAAACAAAAATATACCCAACAAAAACGGTTCGTTTTGGATCTTGATTTTGGAAATGTTTTCCTAATGCAGCATATCTTTTTATTGTGCCTAACGATTTGTAATTATGTCATATTGTAGGATAAAGATTTGCATTTATAATAAATGCAACAGATGTTATCCTGTGACCCAAAATTTGAGAGGGTATTTTTGCGCTCGATTTCAAGTGGTTTGTTTTTTGTTCGATTTCTCGTAAACTAAACACTTCTTACAGCTGAAACTCTGTCTGTGATAATATAATGGACCAAACTTTAGTGTAAGTTAATTATCTAAGCCACTTGAAGTACTGTGTTCTCAAAATTGAATTTTAAATCAACCCTATTTTTTGCCCGTGCGGTCGGGTTCGGGATCGGGATTGGGGGTTTGTAAGACTAGTGTGGTGAAAAAAATGTATAGGGAGGTGTGTTCTTTTATTGATCAATGTAAAATAATGTATATTCATGTCATTAAAATAAAAACTTTTTGAAATAATGGTTAATTTTTTATATTATAACTACTTTTGTACAATAGACTGATTTCAAGTTATATTATTAATTAATTGCAAGGCAAACTAGAATACTTATTTCAAATGACATGATGAATCGCTTAAAATTAAGTTTAATTTTATTATTTATTTGGCCGCCAAAAGTTACACAACATTTCAAAAAGTTCTGTACATGGTAGAATTATATCGAATGTTCCTTCAATTGTAGTGATTTTTGACAGCACGACAATCTAGAGGTAGGACGACAGACACACGATAGCGATAGCGGTGAGATTTGTTTTACGTAATCAACGACTCTTTTAGATTATAATATATTTTTATTTTACACACAGCACGCTGAACAACGACGCTTGGTATAAAGACAATTTTCAAAAATACAAAATGAGCCTATATCTTTAAGGTTTAGGATTTTAGATTTTAGGAGAGTTTCGTTTTAAGTTTAGGACCTAAAACCATCCAATATAAATCGGCTTATCGAGGCGACGCGTGACCTGAGAGCCGTTGAGTATCTGGCTGAGCACATCAGCATTGCTATTTAGCATGGCAATGCAGCCAGTGTCTTGGGGACGCTTCAGATCAGCACTGATTTTAGATATGTTAAGCTATAACTAGATCGTTTGCAACGGTCTGCAGATAGCTCAACTGTTCTTTATATATTTTGTAATTACTTGTATTCATTGTAACTTTCTTTGTAAACAAATATAAATTGATATGTCTAAATTGGTTAGTATGTCATGTAACGAGAAGAATGCTAGGGATGAATCTGGATGGATATAGGAGTAGAGGAAGAAAAGAAAAGATCGATGGACTGTGTGAAAGATGACATGAGTAAGAAAGGAGTGAGTGCTGAGATAACGGTTGATAGAGGAGAGTGGAGGGAAAAAAACCTATTTTGCTTACCCCACATGAAGTGGAATAAGGGCAGGAAAATGATGATACCCATAAATGCAATTTTTACTGTTGCTGCTATCGCTGTTGCTTGTTCTTAAATAATAGCCTTGCCGTGCTTGTGCCTCGGTAACCCTAGAGTCTGGGCATTAACTCATTATGAAATCTGTCACGCGTGTCCGTGCCAAGGTGACAAATTCCATTATACCCACCTTAATAAAACTAAGACAGGCTTGAGTGCTTTCGACATTATTCACATCAGCTGAAACCGGGTGGTTTTACTTGCATTGAATACCTTACTACGTTAACTTGCGTAGGTAGACTTCATTTCGCGAAAGAAGTTTGATTAAAAAAAACATTTTTTAGGGTTCCATACCCAAAGGGTAAAACGGGACCCTATTACTAAGACTCCGCTGTCCATCTGTCACCAGCTTAGAGCAACACGGGCCACCGGCGGACCGGAGGGGAGTAGCCTTCGAAGGCATTCCCCTCTGTCAAAGTACAAGTCCACGCGGTCCTAGACGTACAATAAAACTAGTTGCAGCCGCACTGCTATCTAGTTGCGGGACAGAATCAATGTCCTTTAAAAAATGCCGAATTGTTCTGTTTTATGCTGCAAAAAGACATCTGCCACGTCAAATTTACAAAAAGATGGCGTTACCTTTCATATGTAAGTAATTTTTAATCACATTATTACTTTAAACTTCTTTTAAACTTAAAAATCACAATATTATCGGTCGTGTTGTTTCCGATTTGTTAACAAACACAGGCCGCCACAGAGTACTTTGTTATAAATGAAATAGAGGTACAACTCAGCTAAAAAATCGGGTAATACAAAGTGTCGCCCACTGGTCGAAGGTTTTGGAACTAATGCCAACACAGTATGTACGTAGGTAGGTATCTATAGCTCGCTACGGTTGCTAGCTAGCTAGCTATACATTTATCTCTACCTATCTACCGTTTTCTATAATGTTATTATTTTTAAATACATTAAAACAATGTTCATTTGCATACTATGTGTTTTATTATTTAATATTTCTTTATAAAAACCTTTCAGACATGTTTTTTGCTCATTATTTGATGTTTTTGGATTCATAAATTTCATGTTTTTCATGAGATGCTTGGATTCCGTCCATGTTTTGTGGTGTATGGAAGTAGGCGTCACAGGTCCTAGAAGAGGCTTGCCATGCTCCTTTCTTTTGCTTATGCTTGCATTCATGGAATCAAAAACTTGGTCGAGAAACATATACATATATCATATCAGCTGTATTTTTGGCTTATTCCGGAAGAATGCCTTCATCTGAAAAAAATATACCTTTTATTAGTATTTTAATCTAATCTGGCAAAACAAAGAGGTGAGAACAGCATGGCAATATAGATAGGTATTACTAATGTTTCGTTATTATTATTATTTATCACGCAAAAATAAATATTTAAAATAAGATCTTCTCTGCTTGTTCCATCATAACATAGAACAAAAAATAATATTATTTAATATGCTTAGTTTTATAATTTTTTACTGACCTGGTAGGTATTTTTCTCATGGGTACAGCTTCTTTAAGATGATTATTCCAGCATGAACACTTTTCTTCAAAGTGTGCATCACATACACAGCGATATTTAAAAATATGGTCATCTTTTAGCTGCAAAATATTGCCACCAATAGATTTTTGACCTTAGCTGGAATAGGGAATTTATGCAAATTCATCTTGGTGTCTGAAAAAATAACAGATAGGTTACAGAATAGTTATAAGTTTAAACATACAATAAATTTATATGAAGCATGATGTGCATGTTGCTAATTATTTTCAATTATATATTTTATCGTTCTATTTTGCAAGAGAAAATAGTTAAACAAAACAGTTGATTTAGTGGAACTGAGACTATTACACAATGTATTATCCAACTCAGTAGAAGGAAACGAAATTTTACCTAACCTATATTACTTGTAGGTACTTAAGTATGTACTAAATATGATGTACGGCTACTTGGGAAGATATCTGTACCTTACTTACCTAGAAATTGGAAAGATTACAGAAGAATTGATGTTATTAACATTAACACTACCATTTCGGTATCATGGTGAGGTTTGAGCTGCGATTCGGCTCGTGAAACACACGTAATCAAGTTTTTTTGAATGATGAACTCCATGGCTGACTCTAACAGTTAAAACAATTACCTAAGCTATATAAACATCCGGGGACACAGCACTTTCTATTAGACTTTTGTTCAAAACCAGGAACAAAGTAAAACGGGAATTTTCAAAGTAGGTATAAACACTGTGAACAACGGTAATAACAAAAACTGCCATGTTGGATTCGCAGTTTTCTTTAAATCTTGCGGTAGACGGTAGAATGTGGATACAAGTCTTTTTGCCACGAGATGTTCAGAATTTTAAATACTGCCATCTTTGCAAAGGTTTTGGAGTTACATCACATTTTAGTGACGTAAGCGGTTACCCGTTTCACACTACTATGATTGTCAACCCTGCAGGCCGCTCGCCTTCATACAATAAGCGGATCGGTCGAGTGACTGATCCGAGACATTTCCTAGAAGTCGCTGTCGCCGAGCGATAGTGTTGTTACCGGTTTGTTTGTAGATAGTTATCGATAAAAATGGCAAAGGCAAAGGATACAGACATTTTTGTGATTTAAGTTTTCTGATTAATTTAAAATATTATATTGTGAGCTTTATTTTAATTTAAATAGTTTTTTAATAAAATTGCATTACATTCAATATAATACAATACTTACGAGTACAAACACATAATTACTTAGTGTGAACCATAATGTTTTTTATTTATTTATTGCAGGTTTCCTAAAGATCCAAATTTTAGGGATGCTTGGAAGAAATTTTGTATTATCAGACTAACCTGGACGCCCACAAGAAATAGTGTAATTTGCTCAAATCATTTCAAGACCTCTGACTTTCAAGTGTTGGCGAACAATAGAAGGAAATTAGTCAAGGGCACCATTAATGGAACTGACAAGATTAGTAATGGAAAAATATACTGGTACAAGCATTTCTTTCTTAATGAAAAAAGAAAACCCACAAAAATGTAATCGTCATATACATTATATAGAAAACTAATCCATTTTAAAAACCAGTGAAAGATACAACTACAATTAAAATGATATAAACATTATGTTTATTGTGATAATTATTGTATTACATAATAAATAAAGTCCATTTTTATGATAACATCTTACCTTTCTATCACTTTAAAAACCTAATTTCCCTAACCGAGTTCTTGAATTTATCGATAATGCGTATCGACAGTTGTTACAACTACGGCTGTAAGCAAATTGACAGTGTCACCTCATACTGTTAGGACACAGAATGTATCTATGTGTGCATGATATTGTTAGTGTAATTTTAATTAGGTATGTGTGAGTTTCGTAGTGACAGACGATTATTTTTGTGTGGGAATTAGAGAAAGTGTGCGTAACACAAATTTCCCCCCGCAAAAAATGGCAGACAGTTTTGTATCGGTAATAAACGCTACGGCCACTCCCCTCCGTGTTGCTCTATGGTCACCAGGCTGTATCTCATGAACCGAGATCTTAGAGCAACACGGGCCACCGGCGGACCGGAGGGGAGTAGCCTTCGAAAGCATTCCCCTCTGTCAAAGTACAAGTCCACGCGGTCCTAGACGTACAATAAAACTGACACAGAATGTATCTATGTGTGCATGATATTGTTAGTGTATTTTTAATTAGGTATGTGTGAGTTTCGTAGTGACAGACGATTATTTTTGTGTGGGAATTTGAGAAAGTGTGCGTAACACAAATTTCCCCCCGCAAAAAATGGCAGACAGTTTTGTATCGGTAATAAACGCTACGGCCACTCCCCTCCGTGTTGCTCTATGACCGAGATAGTTAGACAGTTGAAATTTTCACAGACGATGTATTTCTGTTGCCGCTATAACAACAAATAAACTAACTAAAAAACTGAATAAAATTAATATTTAAGGGGGCTCCCATACAACAAACGTGATTTTTTGCTCGAAATTGATAACAGCAACAGGTAGACGCTTGAAATATTCACAGAATATTTAGATAAATATTTGAATTAAAATAAAACAAATATTTATGGGGGGCTGCCCATACAACAGACATGATTTTTTGTGCAAAAATGTATGTGCACACTCTCAAACGGTAAAGGAAAACATCGTGAGGAAACCGGCATGTCGTAGAACCTAAAAAGTTCTATAACATGTGTCAAGTGCTCGAAAGGAGCCTCTTGAGACGCATTTAAAATCCTTTCGCCTCACTGTTTCGAAAGAAACTAGTGACACGACAAGAGAGAGAGACCAGCTACGCCACAGAGGTCATAAATTAAATGTCCATAATTTTACCTAAAATTAATCCTGACAATGAATATAATTACCTACTTTGCATGAACATTAAGGTGACATTTACGCATAAATTATTTCTTTTATTAATTAAGATTTAATACTTTTTATAATATAGGGGAGGAATAATTTTCAGGCTACTTTTTCAGGCTTATGTCCATGAAGATAGTTGAATATTTAGTTATATTCCGATTTTTTGTGAGAAAAAGAACAGTTCAATATCTGGTGGGCAATTAGCTATTGCCCACCAGATATTGAACTGTTACCTCTACCGATAATAATTGTTATAGGAATTAAAATGTAAGAATTATGTATCCTGCCATTTACGATAATTTTTTCGCGTAAGCTTCGAAGAAAACTGTCTAAGAAATCAATTACTTTAAAAAAATAATGTGGGCTCGATGTATTGGACTCATTTTACCAAAAGATCTTCTTCTTCAAAATTATCAAATCAAAATCAATAAACGTTCAATTGACTAATTAAATAAGAAACAAAAACAGCTCTATGACTTTGATACGACACGGTAGACATTCCATCGCCACTAACTGGTTTCCTCAAAACAGTGAAAGAAAACTCCTTCACCGTTTGAGAACACTGTCACAGCGGACCTAAATTTGTAGAAGGTAAAAATCCAATAGTGCACGACTGGATTCGAACCCACGACTTAACTATCACATTATCACTCCCACTAGACCACCGGTGCTCTTGGATTTTCTTGGGTTTATGTAGTGCTTTATTTCACTCCAGACTCCTCGGGCGATACCAGCTTTATGGTTAGTGTTTCGTTACAAACTTCGTTTATCGTTGGTACATCGTCGCTTTGGCCTTGGTTAGAAAAAGCTCTATTGAATTGACATCATGTGAAAATACGCTTTACTGCAAAATTACCTAACTTTTAGCCTCAGTAAATAGCAACCTTTTATACAATAGAGCATGATTTAGTGCGGCCTCATGACATCCATAATACGAGTAGCTTGTTTAGTAGTCTTGATTTAGGTGAAAGGGTATCCTACTTTGTATAAATAGATTTTCCCGGTTATTTGTAAAGTTTAGGTTTTTTTCCAGAATTATATTTGCAAGCGGAAATGGTATTTTAGGGTACATCACGAAGTTATCGCGGACTGAGTGGATGGTGACAGAACGTTTGTGAAAGGATGGTATTTGAATAAAGGTGGTATTTGGACAGAAGCTGTTATTTAAATATAATCACAATGATAATAACTCAAGTTTATTGCACGCAACACAGTAATTAAAATTTAAATACAGGCACAAATCATAGATAGATAGATCGAAAATACTTTATTGCACTCCACATAATAATTACACATAACAGAACAAAAAAACATCTGAGTGATATACTATGGGCGGTCCTAGGGATGGACTGGATTTGACAAGAACAATAGAGGACGTTGGTGTAGAAAAAACAATAAGAATAACGCATACATATTACCTTAAAAACTAAAATACATGGCGAGATAAAAAATATATTATAACTTAGATAAATAAACTGAAATGCAAAAAAGCCAACAAACACGCGGTGTTCCCAGGCGGTCACCCATCCAAGTACTGACCGCGCCCGACGTTGCTTAACTTCGGTGATCGGACGAGAACCGGTGTATTCAACGTGGTATGGACGATGGCGACAATGTTTCTGGATTTTTACTATCACTCCTTATTCGTAAACAATAATGCTATCCCACAGTGAAAAGCGGCCGACATATTTTTTATTAATTGTCTGCACTATTTTATTAATTTAACACGGATTGTCTGCACCATATTTCGCAGGGTCACGGTGTCTCGCAGGCGCTTACGGAAGCACTATGAATAGTCTGTTTGTAGACTGCAATCTAATCAGGTGACAGACTTCACAGCTCAGTTGGTAGTAGCCCTGCCTTCTGTGCCGTAGGCCGTGGGTTCCATCCCCACCGAGAACAAAAATTTGTATGATGAACATAGATGTTTGTTCTCTGTCTGGGTGTTATATAATATTATAAGTATGTATTTACAAAAAAAAAGTATACCATAAGTGCCTAGTATATCAGCTATCTGGTTCCAATATCACAAGCTTTGGTTTAGTTTGGGGCGAGATAGTGGTGTGTGGAATGTCCACCAATACTTATAAAGATTATATTATACAGATTTTTATAAATATTACATTTATAAAAATCTGATGGTGAGTGACGATGTAGCCGATATTCAAGTTCGTGCATTGAAGAGATTGTGGTTGTAGTGATGGGAAAAACAGACCGTCTCGTCTGTTTTTCCTCCTTAATGATGCTGTTGCATGGGCGACGGTGATCGGCTCGATCAGATGGCCCATCTGCTCATTTGCCATAATAAAACAAAGTCGCTTCCCGCTGTTTGTCTGTCCATATGTATGCTTAGATCTTAAAAACTACGCAACGGATTTTGATGCAGGTTTTTTTAATAGATAGTGATTCAAAAGGAAGGATTATATGCATAAAACATGCATAATATAGTAGAGAAACACTGATAATTTTAGAGGTTTCTAATGTAATGTCATAACTAAACACATTTTTTTGCGCTTAAATGGCAAACGCTGGCTGAACCCTACGACATAGATCAAAATAATGTACTACAGTATTGTACACCTTAAAAAGGTCTACAAAAAAGTCTTCAATAATATATTTCTATCTCTTAGGGATAACCCACAATAACCGTGCGAAGCCGGGCGGGTCGCTAGTAAAATATAAATGAGTTCCACTCCGGAGCGGAACCAACGCAACAACGCTATGATTTACGCAGTTGGTGGTGACATGACGCATCCAAAGCGTACACACGGGTACAGATTAAGCTACACAAAGCTTTTTTTTACAACTTATAGGTAAAAGAATAGAATAGAATGAATAGAACATAAATTTATATATAGGTTATAGTATATAGTTAAAACGTTTGACCGCAATCTCACCTGATGTTGTAAGTGATAATGCGGTTGACAGTGTGGCACGCTTACGTAAACAATACCTATTCACTCTTCTTTTGAAAAGAACCAAATTATTTAGGCACTCGGAAAACCGTAGGGTAGTGGGTATATAGGGTCATAAAATATATGAAAATGTTTGTAAGTAGGTACTCCTATCCTATCCCATAAAAGAAAGCAGAGCAGGAATTTAATGAAAGACCACAATACGAAACCTCAACGCTTTACAAAATCGATTGGAAACATCAAAGGCTTCCAAGTTGTATTCGATGAGTCTGTTCCATTACGTAATAGCTTTAGAACCTATCTTGTATGTATGTTACGAATTACTATTTCCAATTACCCAATTAGAAGTTAGTAATGGAAACGGTTAGTACGAGGATGGTAAAGGTGACAGACAGAGATGGATGTGTGTTGTGCTAACCACTATAAAGAAAATAAAGCAGTACAAATTTCACAAGGATCACTCTGAAGTTCCTCGCAACGAAACCTAAAAGAATAGATAATAAAATCTTTATTAAAAAAATAAAAAACACCGACTGCCCAATCTAAAAGGATGGAAACAAGATTATGTTTTAAATTTCATCTTGATAGTGAACTCCAGTTGTTCAGTCTTGACGAATGATACAATTTAATAATCACAGGCTGTCAGGAGGCTCGTGTACCTATATCCTAGCAGTACCTATACTGACGCCTCCAACTCCGAAAGGCCAATGTCCAGTGTCCAATGTCCAATGTCTATTGTTGCCAATTCTTCTAGGCTTTGGTCGCGTGGAACTGGCACCTAGAGTCACCTAGCTTTAAGACGTTTCATTATCCTTGTGATTTTATTGAATAAATACCTTTTGACTTTGACTTTGACAGCAGTGGACTTCTTCAGGCTGATGAAGATGATACATGTACTGCTCACCGTAGTTTGAATCTAATTATTTTAAAATGAATCTCTATAGTACACATACCAACTTTAAATCAGTTTTGCACACGATACAGTTAACCGCAACGGGAATAGAGTTCCTAACTAAATTCGTTTAGCTTTCGACTGAGCTACCGAATAATTCCGAACAAATAATGTAGCTCAGTCTTGCTCTGATGAGACTATTTTGTGGTGTTACTTTTGCTCATTAAGTTGATGAAAATCTACTTAGTTAATGGTAATAATGAAATGAAAGCAAGTCACGCTGACTATCAAATAACACGTTCGCTGCTTCGTTTGTTTTCTAAACATCGCCATTTATTTTGATTTTCGCCGTAAATGACGATTGCTAGTTGCATAAACCTTCTGTCAAGATCATAAACTTTGGATAAACGGTGATGGCAAATGCGGTTATGTACCAAATGTAAAAATATTAAAACGTACGTCTGATTATCCCATTGGCAACCAACTCTAAGAATTTTTTCTAGCAAAAAAAGTTTTTATTACAAAAAGTAGGATGAACATTTTTTTGATAGTATAAGTTATAGGTACTCGTATTATATAAATACTAAAACAGTTATTTGGTAAGAATTGAACTTGGATCGTAATGATATTTTAGATTTTTTTGTCAAAAAAACAGAATACAACAAACGTGATTTTTTTTTGCCGTTTTTATAGATAATTGTAAGGAACCCTTCGGGCGTGAGTTGGACTCGCACTTGGCCGGTTTTATTATATTAACCCTTTGTACTATCACTTTGTTCTCTTATACTAAGCTTTTGTCGTGTTTTGCAAAACAAAACGGAAACACCTTCACGACTTTCCTAGATCCCCAGGCACGGTAGATAATGTTAGATCTCCGAAACTACATGTACATACATCCTTTGAGGCATGCATGTAGTATGTATGTTAAACGGAGGGACGCGCGAACGCCCAAATATTACGAGAAAAATCCGTTGTTGCACAATTGGATACAAGCCTACTGCAAAAACCCATCCAAAAAACCGCTATAAAGCTATTTTGAAAGCTATTTAACCATCGGAGATACTAAATTGCACCTTCTATTAAATAGCTGTTCAAACATTTCTAATCGCAAACTCCCAACTGAATACACAGTGCGGTATTCAAAGCGTAAACTGCTCGGTAATAACTAGAAGTTAAACTTAACTTACCAGTCAGCTATTATCAAAGTCATATTCAGAACGATCTCGGAATAGCAGAGAAGCAAACGAAACGCCAACATTATGGGTAAAGTCATGTTCATACTGTTTATGACGCAGACTAACTGTCAAACAACTGCTCTCTTGAACATTTTTGAAGATAATGTTGGTAGTTATGAAAGATCGGGAGAATTTACAACCTTTCTATAAAAACCATTCATTTACAAAAAAACATTCAGCAAGTTTTGAATGTATTCGAAACAAACATACATTTATTTAGGCATACAATAATTTATCAT
Source organism: Chloroclysta siterata (assembly GCA_932294275.1). Lineage (NCBI taxonomy): Eukaryota > Metazoa > Arthropoda > Insecta > Lepidoptera > Geometridae > Chloroclysta > Chloroclysta siterata. The sequence goes on from OW028595.1 coordinate 11,931,230, forward strand.
CGACACAAACCTTACTAGGTTTCACGGTGTTGTAAAATGAATACTGAAATTAGTGATTTTGTTAAATAAATAAATTTAGGCATTTTGTCCACTGATTTTTTACGTGAATGTTCAACTTTATAGTGGAAACTTTGGATTAAGCATTGGCTATTGTTTACTTTTTTTTTCTGCTTGTTTTCCCAAATATAAATAAATAAATTAATCCCGTGATACCGGTAGTCCTGGTTATATAATACTTGCAGAATACACTGCAACTAAGTTCCATCCATCCTGCGTAAAACGCACGTTGAGTGGCAGCAGATTTCTTGAGCACTAAGTATTAACCGCGCATTCACCAACCCGCCCAGTAGAACAACGTATAAAGTCGCCAAGAATACTTACCTAGCCGAAACTTCAGGCGCAAGTTTGAGAAGCATTGAACAGCTCGCTTGTTGAATATCGCTTTGATAGTGAACCACTGAATGGAACTCGTTGATTGTGTATCGTTTCCCGTCCGGGTATGCTGGCTTATTATCACCCCAAAGCACAGTGAGAGCACTGATGGTCTAGTGGTGGCGACCCCGCCTTCCGATCCTAAGCTCGTGGGTCCAAAACCGGTCGTGCACCAATAAGTTTTTCTGTTCAAAAATGTATGTACACAGTGCCAGTACTCTAAAACGGTGAAGGAAAACATCGTGAGGAAACCGGTATGCCATAGAACCCACTAAAATTATTTATTTATTTATTTTTGAACAAGATCCACAGCTCTGATACAATGTAAATACTTAGGTTCTATAACATGTGTCAAGTGCACGAAAGGAGCCTCTTGAGGCGCACTTAAAATCCTTTCAGCACACTGTTTCGAAAGAAACTAGTGACACGACAAGAGAGAAATTGCTAATTCAGAATTCAAAATTGCGATATCTTCATAATACCTATGAAAATGTATACTTATAAATTTTATACCTGAGATGATTAATCTTTATAATAATAAGCGAAATTTAAAAAAGTTACGTGAATTTCCGTTATAATTTATACTAGTGGCTTCCCGCGGCTTCGCACGCGTTGAAGTGGTGAGCCGTGATTACGATTTTTCATACAAACGTTTTCATCCCTTTTGACACCCTTAGGGGTTGAATTTCCAAAAATCCCTTCTTAGTACACCTCTACGCCTTAAGACCTATGTACTCCTCAAATTTCAAGTCTCTAGGACCAGCGGTTTAGGCTGTGCGTTGTCTATATGTCAGTCAGTCAGGACTTTGATTTTTATAGTATTAGAGATGAATTAATTCAGACAACATTTGGTCCATTTTTGTAAGAAAACAGGGAAGATAAGGGAAATTTAAATCATCTTAATTAAATATCTAAACTACTATTTTTACATTGTTTATCTTACACAAGCTTGTCAAGTATTTAATAGAAACATTTTATGAATTCCGTAAGGAATAAACCCGTCAGCAACTTAATATAAAATAGAAAAAACATGATATAATAATTTTTCGCATTCTTTTTTGTATAGATAATTTTATTACCTATTTGATTGTGTATTATAGTGTATCCCACGGGAAGGAAAGCGGAAAAAAGAAGACCAAAAATGAGATGGAGGGACATTTTTACTCAGCGATACGGACCGGAATGGATGAGAAAGGGACGTGTGAAAAGATTTAGGGGAGGCCAGGCTGCTGAGGAGGAGGAGATAGTTATTAGATAAAATAGTGTAGAATTAAGTTAGTAGTAATCTAGAGTACCTAATCGCAAAATAGTAAGTAATTGACAAAGGCTGCTGAATAAAGGCTTTTTTATTTTATTTTGTTATTTCTTAATATATTTCCACTGAATCACTGTTTCAGAATAAACACGGTAGCGCTCACGTACACCGAGACAAAGCTATCGTCTTCGCCTAGGTAAGTGAGTAGGTACTGGAGTTAGGGTTGGCAATGCTACATTTTAAAAATCTTCTTCGTAATCGGACTTTATTCTTTATTCTTAAAGATCAAGTTTAGTGAGAGCATCTAGTAGCTTAGCATTAGTAGTTTAGACAGCCTTCACAGCTCAGTTGGTAGTAGCTCTGCCTTCTGCGCCGTAGGCCGTGGGTTCGATCCCCACCGAGAACAAACATTTGTGTGGTAAACATGTTTGTTCTCTGTCTGGGTGTTATATAATATTATAAGTATTTATTCACAAAAAAAAAGTATATATGTATTATATCAGCTATCTGGTTCCCATGTTACAAGCTTTGGCTTAGTTTGGGGCTAGATAGTGCTGTGTGGAAAGTCCTCCAATATTTATTTATTTATTTATCTGTCGAGCTAATGTCATTAAATCTTTCTGCAGGAGTGTTCCGCAAAGAATGATTTCCGACGGCCAATCTCCAGTGACTGCGCATTTGTAGCCATCAGCGCCACACTGTGGTGGAATATCCCCAACATCTTCCATTTATACAATGTTGAATATCCTCAACATCCATTGAATGAGGTTTATTTGATCGTTATCTCATTAGCATTTTAACCTGTTATTCAGATCAGAAGCTCTGAAAGCCATTCATGAGTCAAAACTAGAGTACTTCATTAATAAATCCATGCAATTATGTATAAATGCATGCAATTAAGATTAGTCCGTGCCCGATATAGTAACGGCGGGACAAACTATTTAAGAAAAACAAAAGTGATAGCAGTCTTATAAGTTGTTGAACACTAAAACATAGAATACACTTACTCATGTTCATCAAACTAATATTTCTCCTTAGCGGGGATAAAAACACACAACCTACAGCGCAAAAGACATAGAAAGAAGAAAGAAAGAAAGAAAACTTATTTATTAACCCAATAAAAAAAAATGTATGCTAAATTAGGTAAAAAAGGACAGTACAGTACAAAAAAAAATATAAAAAATACATAAAACACAAGAAATTACATAAAAAATTAAAACTTAAACTAATGGGAAAACACTGTACTACTACCAACTGAGCTGTGAGCATTACATAAAATTAAATGTCAGTGAGACTAGGTACTATCTAAGTGTCAAGTGGGTACTTAATAACAAACTCAAGAGTATCTTGGAGCACTGGTAGTCCAGTGGCGGCTCCACCTTCCAATCCTAAGGTTTTGGGACTCAAAACCAGTTGTGTACCAATGAGTTTTTCTGTTTAAATATTTAAGTGCAAAGTGCCAGCCGTAGAACGTAGAACTTACAAAATTCTAAAGCATGTGTCAAGTGCTCGTAAGCAGTCTTTTGAGGCGCACTAAAATACTTTCACCACACTGTTTTGAGAGAACCCAAAAGTGGCAGCCCTATGCTAGATCCAGATTGAATGGCGGTGACACCGCGGCGCATCAATCAGCTGGAAAACCAAATAACGCCTCCAAGATTGAGTTGAATTAATTGTACAAATTATTTTGATTTATTTAATAAGAAAATAATAAAAATTTTGTCTGTGTCTGGGTGTTATACAGTAATTAGTATGAATTTCCAAAAAAAAAAATTTTTGGAAATTTGGCGACTTATTGGTAAAACGTGTCGTCAGTGTAGCACGCTTATCTAGGAAATTCCCAATCACTCAACTCTTAAAAACATCCGCATTGTAAGCGTTCTGAAGAAACAGACGCCAGTAAGGAATTGCACTGTGTTTCTACGGCAGGCATGCTTTTCTGCATCATAAAGGCATAAACAAAGTAATTTGCTTGTGGCCGAACTAGCAACGTATAAAAACAAGTGAAAATCTGGGTATGTGCCTAAATACAAAAACACCTATTTTAAAAAGAAATGGTGTTAACTTTGACTATAGACTCTCGTAGGTTCTACGTAGATCCTTCTTTGAATTGCACACGATTCTGCACTAGAGCACTCGAGAGCAAAATTCTTAACACAGTTCAAATCCCACTACAGAGGAGTTTGAGGTCAATTTATACTGAAGCATATTTCAGTGCTACTACTTCAATTGAAAACAAGCTATTTGTTTTAAATCAGGTGCAATCGGGATTTTTTGCATTCTTAACATATAGCCATCAGTAACATAGCTACATTAACGTGGTGAATCCATATTCGGATTATCAACTAAATTCAGGTATAACATTTTTTTTTATATACTACTAGCTGATGGAACAATCCGATGGCCCACGTGATGTTAAGTGGTAACCATCACCTATAACAAAGCATTGCCTCGTAAGTCACGCGCGATAGGAACGTGCCCCACGATGCACTGCCCTGCGCCCATTAACTTGAGGCATAATGTTAAGCCTCATGTGCCTGTAATTACACCGGCAACCACACTCTTCAAACCGAAACACAGCAACGCTGCTTGGCGGCAGAAAAAGGCGTGGTGGTAGTACTTCCCCGGACGAGCCCTTCACAAAGAGCTCTACTACTCTTAAATTTGATGATGGATTCTTACATGCAATTCCAAAGTTTATGAACGTTGTGATGAATTGTACGATGACATGTAGTTCGACCCAGCGACAATTTCATGTAAAGCACCGCAACTTATCGCTTTTGAACGTGAGTGGTTTCTTCAATGGCGGTCCTAGAGATTATTGGCTATAAACGGCATATGGTGCTGGAGGCATGCACTATTTCAACCCATTCGTAATGTGTTTTATACCCTCTGTAACTAAAGAGTGAATTATTGTTATTTTTATTAGTTTTCCATGTAGGGAGCTAAAGTCTTTTAAGATCATACTGCCTAGTCTTTCGTTATATTTTTCCTTTTTCAATTCCTAGTTATTTTTTCTTCATAAAATATATTTTTAGTCAAGTCTAGTAATAGAGTCAGCCGAAAATGGCGACGGTTTTCTTCATACGAGAAACACTATTGTTTAAATCAGGATATTACTATGCACTGTCATTCTAATTGCTAACACTTTGTCCTAAGAGTAATGTTGATTAATGATAATACCACCAAAAATCCACAGTAGAACCCAAAATAATACAATAAAATAATTAAAATGCTAATTAAAATGAATACTAGTCTAGTAGTATTAGTAATGTTCACGAGTTATTGCATACTTTTGTCTTCGGTAGGTATGAAATTACACAACAGAGGTTATTGTCTCCAAAAATGTCAGAAAACAAATGGATACCTATTATTTCAAGTATTATTTATTAAAAGCAATCAATGAAATGTCGAGAAATGATGGCGGGACGAAAAGGAAGGTCTTTGCCTTGCAGTGGGAGGAGTAGGCTGATGTAATAAATAATCACAAATAAATGGAATGCTATTTGATATTATTATATGCCATCGTGCCCAGCGGCAGACAATTAACGACCTTATTACGTACGACATTATGTATTCTACTTACTGATGGAACAAGCTGATGGCCCACATGATGTTATAAGAGTAGTAGAGCTCTTTGTGATGAGCTCGTCCGGGGAAGTACTACCACCACACCTTTTTCTGCCGCCAAGCAGCAATGCTGTGTTTCGGTTTGAAGAGTGTGGTTGCCGGTGTAATTACAGGCATATGAGGCTTAACATCTGTATGCCTCAAGCTGATGGACGCAGGGCAGTGCATCGTAGGGCACGTTCCTATCGTGCGTGACTTACGAGGCAATGCTTTATTGATGATGGTTACCACTTAACATCAGGTGGGCCCTCTGCTTGTTCCATCAACTGGTTGTATAAAAAAAAAAAAAAAAATTTTTGAGCGGTAACTTTCACCAAAAAAGCAACAAAGCATTGCCTCATATGTCACGCACGATATGAACGTGCCCCACGATGCACTTGCGTTCATCAACTTAATGCATATACCTACCACACCCTTCACAAACACCGAAACACAGCAACGCTGCTTGGCGGCAGATTTCGGCCGCTAAGCAGCGTTGCTGTGTTTTTACGCATGGTGGTAGTTCTTCCCCGGATGAGGCCTTCACAATGATCTCTACTACTTTTCAAGATACAAAATTATATTTGCGGTACCATAACTAGCTTCACGTTTGCCAAGATCCACCGCTCAAACTGTAGCTGTAAATGTATACAACTAGCTAATGGAACAAGCAGATGGCCCACCTGATGTTAAGTGGTAACCACCACCTATAACAAAGCATTGCCTCGTAATTCACGCACGATAGGAACGTGCCCTACGATACACTGCCCTTTGTCCAAAACTCTATGTTAATTACAGAAAATTAAATGCTTGTTCTCATTGGGGATCGAACTCACGGCCTACAGCACAAATAATACAAAAAGCATCGTTTGGAAGCTTTTCATACTCGTTTTATTTATGAGTCAAATGCGAAACACGCACTCAGTCCTCTGCCTATCAGCTCAATTAGTAAAACTAGGGCAATCGGATTACCTACGCGTTTTCGCCCACACAATAGCCACCTAACCAACCAATACATTTAGTATGTGCCTACCTATGTAGGTGTTGATGGCGACAAATTAAGTGAGTTTTTTTACAAACATGAATGTGTTCATCATCCTATTTTAACTGTGGCGATTCTAGACACCATAAAAAACCAGCCAAGTGCGAGTCGGACTCGCGCACGAAGGGTTTCGTAACATTATATACCGTATCTATAAAAAAGGCTTAGAAATCACGTTTGCTGTATGGGAGCCCCCTTTAATATTTATTTTATTCTGTTTTTTAGTATTTGTTGTTATAGCGGCAACAGAAATACATCATCTGTGAAAATTCCAACTGTCTGACTATCACGGTTCATGACATATAGCCTGGTAGGGTTATTTAGGGTCCCGTTTTACCCTTTGGGTACCGAACCCTAAAATAGTTGAATAGGGCTCATTATGATGGGCTCGTCCGGGGGAGTGTTATACTACCATGCCTATTTCTGCCACCAAGCAGCGTTGCTGAGTTTTAGTTTAAAGCAGTTCGGTGCCGGTGAAATTCAGGCGCATGGGGCTTAACATCTGTACGTCTCAAGTTCATGAACGCAGGGTAGTACCTCAAAGGGCCTCGTGTGTGCCTTGCGAGGCAATGCTCAATGATAGATTTCCCTCCTTATGTTTATTTGTATCTATGATAACCAGTTAAAATCCTATAAAAAAATCCAGTAAAGATGTATACCTATAATTCAATATTTAGACACAAAACAAATAGTCAATACCATTTTTCTATTTGTCTATACATAAGGAGGGAAATATATACATAAGGGGGAAAAGTGACCGATGTACTAATGAAACGTAGATGATTACTAAAAGGAGGGAAATAATCTACAATTTGTATGGATTAAAAAATTTGCAAGCAAAATTAGAAATTAACCCCTGTCTGATTCTGCTTACAAATTCTTAATTCCATACAAATTGTAGATTATGATAACATGAACCTCAGAACAATAATGTTCATCACACAACCATCTGTCCTCGTTGAGGATCAAACTCACCACCTACAGAAGACAGAGCTGTGCTGGTGTCGCAAATAACAAACATCAAAACTTTCCATTCCATAAATGATAATAATAGGTTAGAATTGTAGGTCGAATCCCACGCATCCCATTAAAATATACCTACCAACTTTTCCTGCCTAGTTGCGTCATAGACAAGCCATAGCAAAATTGGTGTCGATGAAACCTGATCTTGATGTTTACTTGATGGCCCGTGCGATGTGTCATCAGGCATACGTGTTTTGGGGTTATTTTAAGTTATTGCGCGTGATCTAGACTATTTATTTATCTGTGCGTGACTCTTGAAGTTGGGTTTTGTAAAAACTATTTCAGTAACATGAAAGTCGTTCGTAAAAACTAACAATTATAATAAAATAAAATAAATATTGCTGGACTTTCTACACAGCTCTATCTAGCCCCATTATTCTTATAATTATTATTATTAACAAGCTGGTGCCCGCGACTTCATCTGCGCAGGATTAGTCACACAATATCTTTATAAATTGTAGCCTATGTGTTATTCTGATGTATAAGCTATATTATTGTAAAGTTTCATTAATATCTATACCGTAGTTTTTACGTGAAAGAGTAACAAACAGCCATACTTACAAACTTTGGCGTTTATAATATTAGTAGGATTCTAAAATTTGGATTTTTTAGATTTTTGTTTTGATTTTTGATACCCCCCTTGAAAATTCTCAAAGAATAATCCAAAAGTCGTAAAGCTGATTCTGTTACATTGTATTTTGTATAAAGATTGCCAGTTGCCGTCAGCACTATAACACCGCTGTGTAACGGTCACAGACTTTTAGTGAACTAGAAATGAATAAAGTTTGTCTAGCCACCCTTGTACCCTTTACTCAAAGTATTTTGATATCACGTTAATCTAGCAAGTCAATGTAATATTCACCCACTCTTGCCAATTGTTGATAAATCGGCCAAGTACGCGACAGACTGGATGTTTTTATTAAGGGTTTTAATACTGAAATGCTTTGAAACTTTATTGATATTGAAAAACCTATATATTTTAGTAGTGAGCACGAGGGGCGTGCGTATCTTACGTAGTATATATGTACGTAATATTTCCTTCACTGTTTTAGAGCACTGGTATTGCGCTAAATCAATGAGTTAAATCATGATTTAAAAACTGTCCTTTCCGAATGTTTTGAGAATCATTCAAAAAAAATTTATTTAAGTTACGATGGGCCCACTTTAAGATAGATAGGATCGATTTTCGACACCACCAAACCAAGTTGCGCGATTGCTTCATTGACAAGTTTTTTTTCAACACTTACATCTATAATGTTTTAAGTTACACAAGAGAGAGATCTCTTGTCGTGTCAATAGTTTCTTTCGAAACAGTGTGGTGAAAGGATTTTAAGTGCGCCTCAAGAGGCTCCTTTCGAGCACATGTTATAGAACTTTTTAGGTTCTACGACATGCCGGTTTCCTCACGATGTTTTCCCCCACCGTTTGAGAGTACTGGCATTGTGCACATAAACTTTTGAACAGAAAAACTCATTGGGCACGACCGGTTTCGAACCCATGTCCTTAGGATCCGAAGGCGGGGCCGCTACCACTAGACCGCCAGTGCACAAACACAATAAGTGTTGCACTTCGATAGTATGACAAAATTTAAAAATCATTATTCAAACCGTTGGTATGAACGTTGTTTTTACTCAATTGAGGGTTGATGAAATTCTATATTTTTTGTTATCTTCTTGCGTTGGATATCAATATGTATTTCAACACATGGCGTGTCATCTTGACGTTTATGTAACCTTATCTTCATTCTTTTTTGTTTGTGAGTAAAATTGTTCATTATTTAACTTTGTTGATATTTCGCCCATTATCCCTATGGCAGCATCTGTCCGAGGGCACATTTTTAGATGACAGTTTGGACGAACACTTATTATTTTCTTTCAATATAACGCGTCACGCACGACCCGCTTCGGTAAACTTATACAGTTCTAGTCAACCCAATCGTTTATTAAATCAAATTGACTCACGACCTCACCTCACCTATAATATAGGCTAAAGCTATTTGTACCGTTGGTACCTTCCTTTTCACAAAATTGATGGCCAATGTCAAGTGAAATAGATATACAAGGTGTTCCAACACTTGTATTTAAAACTTCAGGGGGCTAAATTACCCATCAATATGAATATATTTTTCTAAGGAACCAACACTGTAAACCAAGGAACCAACATTGTGAACGCGAAAAAAAAACAGCTGATTCATACATTTTAGCCATTGAAAGGTATTGAACTTTTGTATGAAACAGCTGGTTTTTTTTCGCGTTCACAATGTTGGTTCCTTAGAAATAGTTATTCATATTGATGGGTAATTTAGCCCCCTGAAGTTTTAAATACAAGTATTGGAACACCTTGTATATTTTTTAGTCAAGTCAGGTATTATTTTAAAATTTTAAATTTCCGATGTTTATATTAATTGAGCAGAAATTCTTAAGTTGAACTGTAAAGGCAATCTTCAGTTGGCACATACTCACATCTTGGAGTAATTGCTATTGTATTGGCCATATACGAAGGGCTGCAATCAGCGGTGATGCTGATTTAAATAGGGCGTATAATAAGTGTAGCTCATAAATCAAAAAACTACCTAATTTTATTAATATTCTTTTTCTACAAGCCGTGTGGCACTATAAAGTGACAAATTATTTCATTTGTAACGGAAAGTAGCATAATAAAAAACCGTTGTAAATAATAGAAACGGCCTATTATCACTAGAATAAAAAACACTACATCTATAAATTCCACACGAATTGGTTCCAAATGGCCTTCGATACCGATGCTTTATACTTAGAGTAACAAAAACTTGTGGGCTTGTTGCTTAGTGGAACTGACACCTAAATTCACCTAGCTTTTGGACGTCTCAAAGTGATCCTTGTGATTTAATTGAATAAATATTCTACCATCGGACCACCAGACGTACGGAGACGAGGCATCCATTCATGGTTGACATACCAACTGCCCGCACCAAGCGCTTTGCTTCAACATTTATCATGCGTACGGCCAAAGAATGGAATTCCTTACCGGCGTCCGTTTTTCCGAATGCCTATAATTTTTTTATATATATATATATATAATTTTTCAAGAGAAGAGTGAATAGGTATTTTCTAGGTAAACGTGCCACATCGTCGACCACATCTTCACTTAACATCAGGTGAGATTGCGGTCAAACGTTTAACCTATAAGTTGTAAAAAAAAAAAAAAACTTCTTTCTTTGAAAGTATACATTGTTCGTATGTGGTTACGAATAGTGGTTATTGTTTACACTGATCCAGGGTACGACTATATTTTTAAGTGTCATCCCGATCAATTATCCACGGTCCTTAGAAAAAAATGTTTACAGCGGTTTTGGTTTATTTTAATTATAAACGCTCACTTTGAATTTTTTCATGATGTACCTATGTATTTTTTTTTGTATCTTAAAAGTTAAGAATTTAAATGAATATGTATGTAACAATAATATTAATCTTATAGCAGGTAGTGTATGTACCTACTGAAAAGATGCAGAATAAGAATTTGACTTAAAGCTACCTTTTACTTAGTCTGCAACCCTGATACTTTAACTCAAGTTTCCTCCAAATCAATTCATAGCCTAAGTTGTTTTGCAGCGTCTAAATTTGTTATAGTTTAGTTGAAAATAATTTCAGCCTTTCATTACCACAGAATACTTAATAATACCAAAAAGGGACGAATTGCTACCAACGTAAACGTCATCTCAATGGTAAGTGATCGAGCCACAAACATCCGTACATCCAGACATCGTAACTTTTGCATTTATATATTAGAAAGGATGGTGGGTCTATAGCTTGATCTATTTACTCCATTCATATTGGACGCAATTCTTTCAATAAAGCCAGTAATATTCCCAGTCCAGGCATGCGAGGGATTTCACACTACATTGGTTCTCATTCTATCATTCACGAATATTTTATTTAGCTTTCGTACAAATGCGAATAACATTGTAATGACAATAATTTGTGGACATTGCATAAACGCTATTATAATGCCAAACTACCAAATGCTAAACTACCCAAAAGCCAAGTTCCCCCATTTCCAACCCCTACACCAGTGTACCTGCCCCTTGGCTACGAACTGCAGTGGACAAGCTGGAAGTCTCTTAATCGACTGAGGACCCAAGTTGGCTGCTGCAGAGAAAACCTTGCCGAATCGGGTTACATCGACCCATCCCAGAGCAAGTGAAGCTTAGGAAAAACACAGTCGATGGAGCACCTGCTCTCCTGTCCCCTACCACCTCACGCGTGGACCTAAACCAGGCGACGGGACGAGGTGTGCCTGTTATGCCTACGCCTCACTAAATTCGATTGACACCACACTGGAGCTTCAATATTGTATTATATTACATTGTAAAAGGATCATACAAAACAACGGTGGAACCAAGCCGTAAGTTTGTTGCCTGTCCTTCTAGGCTTTGGTCGCGTGGAACTGGCACCTAGAATCACCTAGCTTTAAGTCGTTTCAAAGTGATCCTTGTGATTTTATTGAATAAATACCTTTTGACTTTGACTTTGACTTTGGTATCGAGGTCGCCTCCTACTGGGCTAACGTCATATAACATTTGTTATGCCATTGACTCGAAAGAAGAAGAAGGCAAAACTAAACAATGCTTGTAATATCTGAACAAGTTAAGACGATGACAACTGCTAATGTACCTCTCGCTCGCACATCTCTACGATTTTAAAGATATAAAATCACTGAAATTATTTATATAAAATCGCAATCAACCAAGTGTGTGCATTCACATTGCACATAGTTCAGCAAAAATATAATTCTCATTTAAAAAAAAACCCACTTTCTCCTTTTCCTACTTGTTGTACTCTAGTCGTGTCACTAGTTTCTTTCGAAATAGTGCAGTGAAAGGATTTTAAGTGCGCCTCAAGAGGCTCTTTTCGAGCACTTGGCACATGTTATAGAACTTTTTAGGTTCTACGACATGCCGGTTTCCTCACGATGTTTTCCTTCACCGTTCGAGAGTACTGGAATGCCAGTACTACAGTACAGTACAGTAGTTTTTTTTTAAATGTATGCACATACATTACAAAAAAAAACTTTATTGGTGCACGACCGGTTTCGAGCCCACGACCTTAGGATCGGAAGGTGGGGCCGCTTCCACTAGACCACCAGTGCTTTCGTATTTAAAACTTTTTAATATTGCACACAATTTGGCTGACTGCGATTTTTCAGAAATAAATTCAGTTATTTTATATCATTCAAAATGCTGATAATTACTGATATCTGATTTTATATCTTTCAAATGCTGATAGCCGTTACTTTCTTGTCTGTTCATCTAAGCTTGCTCGCGTAAAACTAGTTTCAAGACGTTTCAAAACCATTTTGATTCAAATAAATAAAAATAAAATAAGTCTAAAAAAATAACGCTCATTCCCAAACTAAGAGTGGTTAAAAATAAATAAAATATCGCCCTTATTACAAGTTACTAATTAAATTTACGCTACACGAGACGTGCGACGTGGCACTTAATATAGTTAGCTCGAAGATTCAATAAACTACATATTTCCTTTACAGGGAGACATTAATTTTGTATGACTATTTTATATGCAGTGGCGTAGCTATCGTAGGTGCAGGTGGTGCAGTGCACCAGGGCCCCGGAGCTCAGGGGGCCCTCTAACTTAAGCTTTGAAGAGAGAGGGTCAGCCAACTCTCAAAGCTAGAAAACTTTGAGCCTGCTCACAATTTTCTTTTATTTTAATGATTTATTTTAAGAACAATATAAGTTCAAGTTGGAAGTTAAGTTCATGTGGAAACGGGGGGTGAGGGCCCGATTCTTTCTCTATGCACTGGGGCCCTTGTCCACCTAGCTACGCCACTGTTTATGTGTCTAGATATACTGAAGCAATAATCAAGAGTTATGACGTATTTTTAATTTATATTTTGTCGCGACTCAATCAGAAACAGTCACGGCTTTGATCCTCAGGCACGGTAGATATCCCCTTAAATATTTTAAGGCAGAGTCAGTTAGAGATACGTCGAAATATAACACGTAGCTCGTGCCCACATTTTGCACTAATAATTTTACAAATATCATCAGAAACATAAATTTAAACCAATTTCATTTCAAATAATAAAATATCCCGTAGAGGCTCAAAAAAACAGCTACGCATCTGCTACGCCGTAGCATCTGAGCCAAAATGATTAACGAATTTCGGTGGACAGAGTCTATTTTTAAACCAATCTTCTCAGCACAGAATATAACAAATCCTTGGTAAAGCTGAAAATACTATTAAGTTTTACAACCAAAGAGTTAACTTAAACAATTAACGTACTTTGAGAAGTTTTATGGTAGCAACACTTGCTTGGATCAAAAAGATATTTTTGTTGCTCTGAAACTATGTTTAAAATTTTTCATAACTAAGTACATTAATATGAAAAAAATATGAAACATGCGAGTCTAGGGTCTAGCAGTTGTTAGCGTCTGTAAGAGAATTACTTCTTTGTGGCCTAGTTGATCACTATCGCGCTGAAATTGCTTTGTAGAACGCAAATAGTGTGTTAATATCCTTAGTACATTAAACAAAAAACATTTGAAATATTCTAACGTTGATCTTATTGTTAAAATTTAAATTGATTGCAGTGTTTTTTGTTAAAATTTAAATTGTTTGCTTAAGCTTGTAGAGTTTTGTATTAGTTTTTGATCCTGTTTAGTCTCTAGAACAGGTTGTAGTTTTTATCTCTATATAACTATAAGAAGCGTATCTATTCTTTAGTTTTTATATTCATAGGTATATAAATCATAGTTGTTCGCCACATAATAACAATTTTTGTAAACTTTTATATGTCTCCCGCGATACAGGCTTAGTCCTAGTTCGGGTTCCATTACATATTTTGATTCTTGTTAAAATGAAGTCTCAAATAAATAATTTTGTATTTGTATAAAGCCTCAACATGACAAAGCTTCGATTACTTGAAATAAATTTAAGTTAAGTTAAGTTAAAGACCGGATCTTGGAGGCCTAAAGGCGGCCTAAATACTATAACACCAAAGATGTTGTTTATCCAAATATATAATCAGAACGTATGATAAAAACTGGGAATGAGCAGATGAAAAATTACAGGCACGTGAGGCTTAACATCTGTATGCCTCAAGTTGATGTACACAGGGCAGTGCATCATAAGGCACGTTCGCATAGTGCGTGACTTGTGAGTCAATGCTTTGTTATTAGTGATGGTTACCACTAAGCATCAGGCGGGCACATCTTTTTATTCCATTAGCAAGTGCAAAAAATTGTGTGGTCAGAAGCACATTATTATTTTGAGAAATGGAGTTTCTATTTCACCTCATTTACTGTGATAATATTTTAACTTCATTAGAAAAAGCATAAAGCAACCCAAGCCATTTCAATTATCACATTTCTAAGTCCATTTACTTTGGAAAGAAAACTTTGTCAAATAAGAAAGAACAGCTGCAAGAAGGTACAGTCAGTCTTAAAAGTAAATGTCGATTAGTTTTTTTTTTAAACTACTAATGGAATAAGTTCTTGGTCCACCTTTTAAGTGGTAACTGTCACCCATAACAAAGCGTTGCCTTGTAAGTCATGCACGATATCAACGTTTCCTACGATGCACTGCCCTGCGTCCATAAACTTTAGGCATACAGATGTTAAGCCTCATGTGCCTGTAATTTCACCGGCTCATAATTTGCAAGCCAATCGTCGTTACTAGAATAGTTCCATCACGATATTTTCCTTCACTGTTTAGGAGCACTAGCATTAGCACTGAAGAAAAACACGACTTAAAAACTTTATCAACAGAGTTGGTAAGAGTGTGGTTTCCGGTAAAATTACAGGCACATGGCCTAATGTGCCAATCAAATGTGCGTTTAAGATCTGTACCTACGCCTCGAGTTTATAGACGCAGGGCAGTGCATCATAGGGCACGTTCCTATCGAGCGCAAATTACGATGTAAAGAGTTGTGAAAAAAGGGTGTTACTTATCTCATACGAAATTATGTAACTACTAAAAAAAAACGATTCTCTCATACATGCGACGCAGACGGCTCAACATCGGAGCCAGGCCTTGGAACCAATAACTTAGCATTTATTAAAGGGATGTACACAAGAGTCATATATTCCGACTTTACCCAGGAACCCCAATGTTTTGGTTATTAGAAAATAGTAATTCTATAAAATGCATGCAAGTCTGAGTGAGAGGTAACTATAGGTATTAATAATCGTGTGTGAGTGAGAGGTACTGATTAGCCTCATTGGCACGATTTATACCATAGTGCAGTCGTCCTAAAGGGTACCTAATTCGTACATTCAACATCAATAGTAGCTCCATATATAGTAGGTATCTGAACTTTCCAAAAGAACCGCATTGCAAAACATTACAATAGTCTGACAAAATCAAAATCATTTTTTTCTTTATAATTTCATTTGATCCCTGATGAATCGATTTGATTAATTCAATTTGAACTTAAAAACGTGACTGAAATATGAAGATAAATCACAAAAAACGTTGCCCATCCCTAGCAAAAGTCTAAAAAATGTGCTCCGTTCAACTCGGAGTCGTCCAAATTTATTTACATTCTGTTCCATTTAACAGTTTGATGAGGCGACGCGGCGTGAATAGACCCGATTTACACAGTAAGCTTAATATCAGAGTGGGTTACCTGCGAGGCTATTTTCTAAAAACAGGCATTTACGACAGCAGTAGCAAGTAGCAGTAAATCAGTCGTTCATTGTTTGTTATCCGATAGATTATGTACCACGTATGTACCTTTTTCTGCCACCAACCAGCGTTGCTGTGTTTCAGTTTGACGAGTACAGTTATTGCCAGTGTAATTACAGGCACATGAGGTTTATCATCTGTATGCCTCAAGTTGATGGACGCAGGGCAGTTCATTGTAGGGTGCATGTTCCTATCGTGCGTGGCTTGCAAGGCAATGCTTTGTTATAGGTGATGGTTGCCACTTAACATCGGGTGGGCCATCTGCTTGTTCCATCAGCTAGTTGAATAAAAAAAAAACGTTTTTGATTTGTTTATTGAACAAGTAGTAATTCTAGCAAGGATAAAATTTATCCTTGCTAGAATTACTAATGACTCGCAGGTTTCAACAGAACTGTTCGGACTACCAAAATAGAGATGACTTTGTTAAATAAACAAAAAAAAAATGGTAGAAGAGAGTAATAAAATTGTACACCATATGATATCGACATGGTGATAGATATAATTCAGAAACATTCTTGTAGTACAAGAAACGAAGACTGTTTCTGTTTATTTTATTTATCATAATAAAAAAAAACATTACGGTTTATAACGAATATATTAAGGTCATTCACACTGCATTTTTAACCGGCTTCAGTAAACGGAGGAAGTTCTCAATTCGACTGTATATTTTTTTTATTTTTTGTTAATGTTTGTCAGCTCAGAACTTTCGACTGGTGGAACCAATTTTGATGATTCTTTTTTTATTTGAAAGCTGGTGCTTCACATGTTTCCAGTTCTGACAATGGCATCCATGAGAAAACCATTGGAATTTGTTTTTTTTTGCAGAAAAGTTATTCAACGTTTCTCTACCCAGCTGGGTAACAATTTTCAAGGTTTATAGCTCACCTGCTTTTCGTCGTAGAATGACAAGAGCAACGAGAGATGTATTCCCAGAAGTGGCTTAAGTTACGTTACGAAGTATGTTGATATTTATTTCAACGCCATATACATGAGTTTTATATTAATACACCTAACTTCAAATGTATCTACAAAAAACAGTAACGTACGATTCAATTCAATTGAAAAATCACAGCCTGGTTTTTGTGAGAATTACAGTAAAAAAGGACTATTAAAAAATATATCGTTAAACCAGTCACGTTTAAGGACAGTGAAAAGAGATTTCAGGAGTAAATGACGTCGGTGAAAATATTGCAGCCACAAATGTATAGTGTTCTCGACTTGACGAGCTTATATACTACTGAATAATTTTAATTGTTAAAAAAGTTGTAAAATTATGAATGTTCTCGTCTTATTAAAATCTTAGTCTTTTATATTAAACGAAGACGAAAATTAGGTGTTCTTAAACATGTGTCAAGTGCTTGAAAGGAGACCCTTTGAAGCGCATTTAAAATCCTTTCACCACACTGTTTCGAAATACTTAGTGACACGACAAGAAGAAGAAGAATTGTATAATACAGAAATATTGTTTGCTCTAAAATTAAACATAGAAAAGCACTGAATTCAAACGCAAAAAAATATGTAGGTCCTTCTCTTACTTTGGTATAAGTCATTAGTTATTTTATTTCGTACAAAACACTGCCTTATTACGTCAGCTCCACACGCAAGCAAATAATTAACATCATTGCACGGCAGAAACCGGAAATGTTTTTTTTCTAGCGTGTTTTCTAAGGCAAATCAATTCGAGGATTCTGCATTGTAATGTATTTTCATGGAGTTTTCTTGTATTAATAATTTACTAATAAAATAAGCATGCTATATATATATTTTCACCATCATACTCGAATGGTGCCGTATTACTAGAACCTATTGGACAAAGTGACTTTAAATATTTTGAATAGTAACAGCAACACGAAAGAAGAAGATTAGATAAAGTGTGGGAACATTATGATGACTCTGAAGTTAAGTTACTTCTGCCTATAACAACATTATATTACCTATTGCGAAGAGCACGTCGAAAGAAGTGGCCTATGCGTGATTGGGAATGTGAAGTGGGAACCAAAGTAGAAATTGTCCAATTGTTTTTTTTTTAGTTGCAAGAACGATCGCAATTTTCTCTCAGTTTTTTTTCTTGAATGTTTCTCGTAATTTTTGATCCGACATTTTGATATGGGCTCACATTTTCGTTTTTATTTTGTTTTTAAAAACAATAAGTGTGAAATTGAAATTGCGTATGGGTCATGGTCAACGCGTTCTCACACCGACTCAGATACCATATCGTCTTAATAGTGTGCCCACGTGTGCCTGTTACCTTTTTGCAAGTCGACAAATATTTACGAGTGAACAACACTTTTCGGGGTTAGGTATGTTTTCGAATGTAGTCGTATATTTTTGGTCGAGTCTTTCGTGTATCGCTTCGAATCGACATTCGTCTTTTTTCCACGATGTTTGTTAAACGTCCGCTCGCCTACGAGTTTTCTATTAAGGCTCAGTGGAATGCTTCTAAAAAGGGTTTTGAGACTTTATGCTGGTACCGTTAAAATTTCATGTTTATTTAGAAAATATTTTATATTAAAATATGTAGTAATGTTAACGTTATTAAGCAAGAATTTATACATATCTTTACTTCAAGCTCTAACAAATTAAGTATGTTATACCATCTACAATATTATATAAAAAAATATAATATCCCAAAAGTTATTCCCCGAGAGAGATTTGAACGAGACGTCGTGATTTCCCTGAGTCTAGTAATAACTACAAATGAAAAAAAAAAATCGTCGGTATGCTAATATTATGTTACAGTCAGAAAATGACGCCGTTTTTTGCTATATAACAGCTATTAGCCTTCGACTGTCATCCTCAAACCAAGACACTGGCTGCCATAATTGAAAAAAGATAGAAAACAAGGGAAGAGAAGAAAATAAAGCGTCCCCGGCTGACTTCACGTCAGACCTTCCAGCTAAGCTGACGCCTGATTTTGCTTTACTGGAATAGGGGTACATTGTTTTAGCTTTTTTTGATTAATGAGAGGAGTTCAGCAACAAAGCCAGGCAACATTTACCTAGTCACAGAATCTTCAGCTTATGTTTTTACTGTGTATAGTTTATACTGTGACCTAGTCGTGTAAGTAAAAGGTTTAATAGCGCTAATTTCAAACAGTTTTAACTTTGGAATGCATTGTTTTGATTGCTGACGATCGTAAATAACTTGTCAATGTTAATGATCGATAGGTTTAAAGTTTGGACCATCTCCTATATCAAAGCATTGCCTAGTGAGTCACGCTCGTGCCTTACGATGAACTACCCTACGTCCATCAACTTGAGGAATACACATGTTAAGCCTCATGTGCCTGTAATTACACCGGCAACCACACTCTTCAAACCGAAACACAGCAACGCTGCTTGGCGGCAGAAAAAAGCATGGTGGTAGTACTTCCCGGGACGAACCCTTCACAAAGAGCTCTACTACTCTTAAAAATACATACGTAAATGGTGTTAAGTGGTTCGTGGTGTTATTCAAGATATTTAATAGGGTGGTCAGGGGTAGCTATTAACTTTTGGCATTCCCCTTTTAACAGAAGCCTGAGAAATAACTTCGATCCCGTTGAAGATCCCCAACCAGATGGTCTGACCAGCTTAGAGAAAGGGACACGTCATTCTACAGTGTGGTCTAGGTGGCCTACAGAACAACACCTGGTTGATCACGATCTTCAAGAATGAAGTACCTACCGACCAAGAAGAAAAGAAGTAACTTATACCATACTCACAGCTAGTAGTCTAAATGGACTAAAATGTTGGTATAATTGGTATGACGATTGCCGACAGCGTTACCGGGCACTAATAATTACAGGGTTTCCACATCCTATATGTATTATTCCCTTATGTTCGTAGGTTGTTATTCTCACTGTGTAGGATATATCGAACTCGTAAAACGCGACATTTTAGGCCTTAATCCGGAACTCCATTAACCTGGTTTCAGACGATTCGACATAGATTGATGGCGTCAAGTTGTTAGTGATACGATATTCGGGTTGACCTCCACTATGCTGTATACATTCCCATAACGCAGTCAAATTGTTGGGTGAATTTGTGTGAGCTAGTCAACTGTGGTAATAAGGTGCTTTGGCCGTCATAAATACAAAAACATTAGAGTTAAATATCAAGAGATGATGTACCTGGTTGGTCATCGTATCCCTTATCAAAGTGACAGTGGATGGCTGGAACCGCACTCAATTCATAACTTTTAAAATAATAAACATGAAAAAATTACGACACTTGAATTAAAAACAAAAGAGCTACGGGGATATCTCTCTAGATCCCAGGCACACTTGCCTGGGATCGAAGTTTATAAATATCTGGAGTCTTTAGCCTAAAGAAAAAAAACAACGCCAAATCTTCCTATGTCAATAAACTACGGTGACCACGTGATCTGTAATCATAAAGATATGGAACAAATTTGCTTTAAAACAACAGCTGATTCCCCATATCAAGGCGCAGGTAAACATGGTTACGTGCTGTGCGGAAGTCAGCCCGCGGTGAACGCAACAGCGGAAATTTGATGCTCTCTGCCGCTAGTACACGGTGGACCCAATACTAGAGTCACCTAGAGTTCAGTAGAAACTGAAATTAAAATGATACTACTCTGACATGGTGGTGACAAGTGGCTGAGACGTGAGTGGGTTCATTTCTCTGCGGTAACACTTGTTCAATGGAATATTTTTTATATTCAAATATAGTAAGATAATATTCAAGGATCTCGGTTTTACAATAAAATAGTTTAATATAAATATAATATAAACAATTTTGTCTTAATACATCAAGCAAAATGTCGATGACTTTCAGCTAAAGGCAACGTGGATGATGTTAACAAAGTATTTTAAAAATTTTGAAAATACTGTATCTGATTTCCAACCAACGGAATTTATTCTTTATTTTTCATAACAGTTGTTGGTGGTGGCAGAGGATCGAGAAGTAGAAAATGAGACCTTAGCCCAAAAGTATGACAGTAGGCTAAGGAGTAAAATGTAATGCATTCTATCGCGGAAGGTAACAAATAATTTCTTTCCATCGTATAATTTCTAAATCTTATCCCATTGAGATAAGGACGAGAATAGAGCGATCACAATAACCGTTCTCGTAACTAAGAACGGTTATGACCGCTGGGTTCACGGTCTTTTGAATAGGTCTGTAATTTACTTCGATCAAATCAGTGCGAGGTATGTCTGCAATAAAATATTAATTTTTATTACAAGCAATTTTTGTTGCGTGACATTTCCAGAGTTTGATGAAATAAAGGAAAAATAACATTGTGAAGACCACGGGAAGTCGATGGATTAGTGACGGCTCAAATACATTTTTCTTGAAAACGTGTAAGATAATTCTATGGTCTGCAGTGGTCCTCTCAAGCTGATGATGATTAATTGAAGTGAAATGAAAAAATAAATTCAACGAAAATACATTCATTCGAATGTGGCGTGGCGGGTCATATAGAACCTATAAAACTAGCTGTGGTTTGGAGGTGTTGCTTGTAGTTCAGCCGTGCTATTGAAATCATTTTTCCTTGGAGAACACACATACTGCATTGACACCTATCAATAATCCAAAAAAAAATATCTTAAATATTAACCCTCATACTATAAAACGGTGCCTAAAATTTACGCTGTCTCTGTTTGCCATTACGCATTGGTAAGAGATGGCAATAGTTTTGGCATAGTTGATCGTTTGACAGTTTTTTTGTAGTAAGGCCGTATAAGTTACAAATTCCGGATATCCTCTAGGATCATACAAACGAATTTTACCAAGCCGTACGTTTCTTGCCTATTTTTCTAGGCTTGTATTATGACAAGATATTATTATGTATAATAATATATCTACTATACCATAAAACCCTACTCAAACTCCGCCTACTACACCAAAGCCAAAGCACACATGCAGTCAATTTACGTTACGGCCTAAAGGAAATTGAAAAACGTAGTTGTGTATAAAAAGCAAATGGCTATGGGAGCTCCATTTATCACAGGCAGGCAGATAGTACGAGTCACTGCTTCTACGAAGAATATAAATTGTATGTCTAGATTCCAGCGGCTTTAACGACTGATGGCAAATTAAGCGAAGAAGACTTTTTATAAAACGACCAAAATACGTCACAAATAATAGTTATCTTAAAAGTAAAAAAGTTAGTTCTGCTAGCATCTCGACGCGTGAAATCTCAAATCACACACGTAAAGACGTTGAAATACGGTTCAAAATAACATGCGCTTTACTGTGGCGCTTAAGACTACGACAGCAACGAAGACAAAATGTGAGAAAAAAGCATTTGTTTGATGATTATGCACAAATAAAAGTGGTTAAATAATTAAACCCCTTACTCATTTTGAAATTGGAAAGTCAATCAATATTAATACTTCTTTATATTATATTTTTTAATTGTACATTTATTTCTAGTTCAAGTTGAAACCTCGGAATGTAACTGTTTCACAAACTCTAAGAAATAGGCTTTGTAAGCAAAATTAGCAACCCAGTCAGAACTAGTGTTTGATCAAAAATTACCTTTTTAAAGCTTTTACTGACTTAACATAACTCGGGCATGTTTACGAAAAATAGAGTGGTAGGCTTCATGTCATAGTATGCAAAAGATGCGCGTCATTAAGAAGTGGCAGCCCGAACAGAATCGTGAACGCATTGTCTGAGAGGTGGGACTGTCCCCTCAATTTTGTTGCACGCTCAGCTCTAAGCCATTTTTTTTGTTTAGCTGAGTGTGCACTGTCATGTCACTAACACAATTCTTAAGTTATAATGTTACCAACAAATATACTTACGGACAAAGTCTGAAATAAATATATCGAATTGAATTGAACAACTGGGCAAACACACCCACATATATCTAAGGTACAAAACATCTAGAGACACGCGACATCATGGGATTTGTCGGACACTACTTGACACCGACCGTTTATCACCGTGAAGTGCGATTGCAAGCTCTTACGTGCTTTTACCAAGATAGTCTAGTCAAGTTATTTCTACTGCGGTTTTCACACTTATTTGCAAAATATATAAATAGTAGCTGCTTATTTAATAAAAAATATAGACATAATAAATATTTTTTTATTTAGGGATACACAGAAGTTGGATACACGGAAAAAACCTGTTGTGCCGACCCCACATGAAGTGGGATAAGGGCAGGAAAATGATGATGATTAAGGATACACAGAAGTTAAAAATTAAAATTTAGGTCAAGTCATAAATACCTTGAAAACTAAAATATACGAAAATATATAGATTTTTAGCGTGTTATTTTCCACTGCTGGGCAAACAAACGCTGTTTTCATAAGTTATATAATTAATTGACCCGGATTATGTAGCCTATATTATTCAATATATAAATTATATATCGAAGTTACGAACTATATATTTAAGCTTCATCCCAATCGGTTTTGTAGCGTGATTGAGCCACAAACATCCATAACATCAAAATATCGTTTTTTACATTCATATCTTGACAGCCTTCACAACTCAGTTGGTAGTAGCTCTGCCTTCTGCGCCGTAGGCCGTGGGTTCGATCCCCACCGAGAACAAACAGTTGTGTGATGAACATAGATGTTTGTTCTCTGTCTGGGTGTTAAATAATAAGAGTAGTAGAGCTCTTTGTGAAGAGCTCGTCCGGGGAAGTACTACCACCACACCTTTTTCTACCGCCAAGCAGCAATGCTGTGTTTCGGTTTGAAGAGTGTGGTTGCCGGTGTAATTACAGGCACATGAGGCTTAACATCTGTATGCCTCAAGCTGATGGACGCAGGGCAGTGCATCGTAGGGCACGTTCCTATCGTGCGTGACTTACGAGGCAATGCTTTGTTATAGGTGATGGTTACCACTTAACATCAGGTGGGCCATCTGCTTGTTCCATCAGCTGGTTGTATAAAAAAAAAAAAAAATTATGAGTATGAAATTACAAAAAAAAAGTATTTATGTATTATATCAGCTATCTGGTTTCCATTTTACAAGCTCTGGCTTAGTTTGGGGCTAGATAGTGCTGTGTGGAAAGTCCACTAATATTTAATATTTATATTAATTAGTAGGAAGTTGCAAGTAGGATGCTACGTCGTGACGAAAAAATGTTAATTTATAGAAATATAGACATCTGAAAAACTTTATTTTGCGACATTTTTGTGATGCATCGCCTCCACCGGAGTTGACCTACTTAAAATACGTAGGAATAACATGGTGCCGTACTCAGACCCTGACTTTTGTGTGGCAATCTGCTGCATTTAGCTCTTTTCCAACGGGGCTCTCTACTTTTCAGTACAAAATTGCTTTTAATTCAGCCCTACGATTCACTGCCCTGTGTCCTTATGTGCCTGTAATTACACCGGCAACCACACTCTTCAAACCGAAACACAGCGACGCTGCTAGGCGGCAGAAAAAGGCGCGCGGTTAATACTTCCCTGGACGAGCCCTTCACAAAGAGCTCTACTACTCTTAAAATTGTCAAAGGCAGCTGAATAAAGGCTTTTTAATTTTATGTTTTTTAATTATTTTATCATGGTATATTTATCCCATAAATGCTGCGAGGTATATTTTACAACCGCGTACAGAGATTAACTTGAGATTGCAGGGGAAGGTCCGCTATAAAACATGTTTCATTTACCTTGACGGTACACGTGGCTGATTCCTACAGCTCTTAAAACGGTTTACGAACCTTCGCATGCGTTTCCCCATGAAAGGCTTCCTTGGATCCCGTTAGTTTCTTGCCCGTTCTTCTAGGCTTTGGTCGTGAGGAACTGGCGATAGATTCACCTGGTATATAAGACGTTTCAAAGTGATCCTTGTGATTGTACTGAATAAAGACCGTTTTGATTTAGATATAATATAATTAGCAACATACTTACCTTTTGTCAAAACAGAATTACATTTAAAAATCAACGACTCATTTTACTGTAAATTTTATCGCTATTGCTTGTTCTTAGATAATACTCGTAGCTCGCTTGCATTCGGTGTGGTAGGACCTTTAACCCGGAAACATTCGGCATAATGGAGCCACTGCGGGATCAAGAGATAAACTAATTACATGATTAGAAATAGGCTGCATTCACATGGAGGTTTTTTTTACTTTTTTTTTTACTATTTACTTTATATTATTATTAATGTTATTCTTGTTCATGTTTTATATAGCAGATAATTGAAAGGATTTTTTTATTTATAGCGACAAGCTACACAGTAATTTACAAAAAATAAACAATTACAGTAATACAATCGGTAACCTTATTGCTACCAGCGATCTCTACCCGAAAGCCTTGGCTACTTCAACAGCTAAAAAAAATACTAAAAAAAAACACTAAAGAACTGAGCCAAACACTCTACACTTAGATATTTTAGGAAGAGTAGTAGAGCTCTTTGTGAAGGGCTCGTCCGGGGAAGTACTACCACCACACCTTTTTCTGTCGTCAAGCAGCGTTGCTGTGTTTGGGTTTGAAAAGTGTGGTTGCCGGTGTAATAGCAGGCACATGAGCTTAATATCTGCATGCCTCAAGTTGATGGACGTAGGGCAGTGCATCGTGGGGCACGTTTCTAGTGACTTACGAGGCAATGCTTTGTTACTCGTATAGGTCATGGTTACCACTTAACATCAGGTGGGCAATCTGCTTGTTCAATCAGCAAGTAGTATAAAAAAAATATCTTTATAGATATATATCTTTATTTTAACCTGTCATCTTACACAATTTTCTAAAAAACCATGTGCCATTTCTCAAAATTAAAAATACCTTTATACCTCAGTGTAAGGCTGTCTTTACACTATCTCTACTCCATTACAATTAGCATCTGACCCAGTAACTGTACTCAAACTTGGCTTTGCAGCCCACCTGATAGGTTTCAAGTACAAAGTAGTATCGGGTTAGGTTTATATGGTCTAGATTGTAAAATGTCTGTGTGAGCTAAATGTCTGGATGGAAAAAAGCCTAAGATACACTAGGTGTAGGTGGCAAAATGTCTTATTTTGTAAATGCCATGGTTGTAAAAAGCCTATACAAGCTATGAAACGCAACACATACATACGAACACCACCAAATCCCATAAATAATATATAAATATAGGTATTTGTGGATAGCACAAAACACAATCAAACTAAGCAATCTAATAATAAAAAAAAATTGGTGAACATTCCACACAACACAAAACTAAGCAAAGATGGTACTGTAGAAACCAAGATAAAGCTGATACAATACCTTAATACGGAACCCTAAAAAATATATATTTTTTAGGGTTCCGTATTCACTTTGGGTACATATATATATTGTAATAAAACAAAGTGTAAAGCAGGACCCTATTACTAAGACGCCGCTGTCCGTCAGTCTGTCTTTCCGTCTGTTACCAGGCTGTATCTCATGAACCGCGATAGTTAGACAGTTGAAATTTTCACAGATGATATATTTCTGTTGTCGCTATAACAGCAAATACTAAAAAATGGAATAAAATAAATATTTAAGGAGGCTCCCATACAACAAACGTGGTTTTTTTGCTCGATATTGATAACGGCAACAGGTAGACGCTTGAAATAATCACAGAATATTTAGTTATACAGTCACTCAAAAAAAAATTAAATTAAAATAAAACAGATATTTAAGGGAGCTCCCATACAACAGACATGTTTTTTTGCCGTTTTTATAGGTACGGAACCCTTCGAACGCGAGTCCGACTCGCAATTGGCCGGTTTTATTTGTAATTACTACCTATTTGAGTCACTGTTGTGAACTTCATATAATAATACGTTATAAACAAAAACACAGTCATTCAATAAAATAATGACACTAGTTCTAATTTATATTTTTGATACATTTAAAGTACCTAGGCCGGATGTAAAAGAAAACCGAAACACAATCAGCAGTTTCCTCACTTTAGTAATCATTAAACCAATTACAACAAAGAAAAAAAAGTCTTTGCGAAAAAATTCAAATTAAGCTTCTCGTTTTAAGATTTTTCAAGCCTTTTCTGTAATTGGTAGAAAGTTTTTAACGATTACAAATTAAGATATTTCAGCGTTTTATCTTTAAGAAAGAGATTTTTATACTTATTGTATAGATTTCGGTTTGAAGAGTGTGGTTGCCGGTGTAATTACAAGCACATGAGGCTTAACATCTGTGCCTCAAGTTGATGGACGCAGGGCAGTGCATCGTAGGGCACGTTCTTATCGTGCGTGACTTACGAGGTAATGCTTTTTTTATAGGTGATAGTTACCACTTAGAATCAGGTAGGCCATCTGCTTGTTCCATCAGCTAGTAGTATAAAAAAAAGGATTTGAAGTGCGCTTTCTACGACATGCTAGTTTACTCACTTTTCCTTCACCGTTTGAGAGTACTGTTCAATAATTTACGAGCACAGTACGTAAGTACGCTTTTGAATCCACGACCTGAGGATTGGAAGGCGGGGCCTCTAACACAATACCACCAGTGCTCTCGATTAAAGACATTTTTTGGAACACCTTATGCGATAAATAATAGACCTGAAAATATCACATACAATATTTTTAACATTATTTCTTCAAAAAAGTTTTTCTAATCCAAAATATAGAGCATCAAGCGAGGTTCGATCGTAGGTAATCACCCAACCTGCGACCGAAGCCTGCAGTCACCCATACACTTTTTTTTTTTTTTTTTTTATACCATTAGCTAATGGAACAAGCAGATGGCCCACCTGATGGTAAGTGGTAACCATCACCTAAAACAAAGCATTGCCTCGTAAGTCACGCACGATAGGAACGTGCCCTACGATGCACTGCTCTGCGTCCATTAACTTGAGGCATACAGATGTTAAGCCTCATGTGCCTGTAATTACACCGGCAACCACACTCTTCAAACCGAAACACAGCGTTGCTGCTTGGCGGCAGAAAAAGGCGTGGTGGTAGTACTTCCCCGGACGAGCCCTTCACAAAGAGCTCTACTACTCTCAAAACACTTTCTGTATATCCAGGCTACCGATACCTGATTATAAACCGATTAACGGATGGAGTGAAACATTTTTTTTCTGTTTCATGATACCTGTAGATTAACATAATTATAAGTCAATATGAAAGATCAAATTTGTTGCCATTTTTTTTATGCAAAGTAATTTTACTTGAAGATTCAAGCCAAAAAACATTAAGTCCAAAATAAAATCTCACTTCTTAGCTAATATAGAACACTACTAATAACTAAAATACCTACCTACTTACTAAAACTGCACTTACCTAGATCCAGTTTATTTGTGGTTTTTTGTTTTTGTGTAATTAGAAGCAATCGACATAAGACTCTCTAGTAGCATTACTTTTTCAAACCTTAGTGGTTGTCTTAGTGCTATTTAATTAATATCTATTGTGTTTTTATTGACACATGTTATAGAACTTTTTAGGTTCTACGACATGCCGGTTTCCTCACGATGTTTTTCTTCACCGTTTGAGAGTACTGGCATTGTGCACGTACATTTTTGAACGGAAAACTCATCGCTGCACGACTGGTTTCGAGCCCATGACCTTAGGATCGGAAGGCGGGACCGCTACCACTAGTCCACCAGTGCTCTCTCAAAGGCAAGTACAATCATCGTGTAGCTCTATGATTTTTCCATTTTGTAATTACAAATACAGAAACATAACACCTTTACGTTTAAGAGTGAAGCAGTAAGTGCTACACCACAAGAGGAATCTCATTGGCTGGCTTCAACACTCTTTATTCGATCATACAAAATGGCGACATCTCCTTCATCTTTTTTAACTCTATTCAATTACAAAAGCTTAAAAGTAAAGTGACAAAAGGAAGGTCACATTAGCTACTGGCGTAGATGTGAGACCTGAGGCCTCGATTGTTTGTGTATGTTTTTTCATTTGCTTATACCTTCATCATTTTCAATACGACTTGTTGTGTTACCAACTCATCAGTAGCGGGTAATTAAACCGGCTACCCGCCACCACCGGTTCCCGCAGTAGCTACGGACCCCCCGATACAATACTCATAAGAACTTGTACAGCTCCCAACTAGCCGAAACACAATACTTGCGCGATTCAGAATTTGAATTACCATCGCTGTTTATGCCCGTTTACAAGAAAGAAATCACATTAAACAGAATTATTACCATTAAATGCATTGTAGACTTCATGGAAGTTTAGTCAGATTTTACTAAAGTAAACTGCTTATCAAGCTAATTGAATAATAAAATAATCAGCTTCTGTAACGTTTACTGTAGTGGAAAAGAGAAAACTGCATGAGATAGCATTGAGTTCCCGCATTTTTAACTCGCTACCTACCCGTGAAAATTCATGTCAATGCAAGTAAGTTACCTAATACTTTCATTCATTTTACAACAATGACTATAAAATGCAACAAATAATGTAATAAATACCTTATAATAGGATTTTTACAAACTTGTCTAATAATTTTTCAGCACTGGTAGTGACAACCTACAACTTGAAACTCGTTCGTATGTACTGTCCTCACGTTTCCAAGCTTTTTCCAAGGGTATGGGTTGACATTCCACGCGGCTAGTGGGCGAGACAGTTCTCGCCCTAAACGAAGCCAAAGGTTGTACTATTGGAACCAGATAGCTGATATAATACTTAAATACTTTATTTTTGTAAATATACACTTGTAATATTAAATAACACCCAGACAGAGAACAAACATCTATGTTCATCACACAAATATTTGTGCAAATAGAGAGGTTAGTATAGGGTTGCACCCCTGTGCAAACCGGTCAGCATTGAAATCGTACATCTCTGTGAGCATAGATGGCAGTAAACACAACTATAACCGGGATCAGAGTCAGAGTATGCGTTGGACAAATGATTGATTTAAATTTTACTTATAGTTGTCTTTTTAGTGTTATTATTATTCTCATTTTGTGCAATTTCATTAAAATTTTTTATTAGTTTTAGGGTCTTTTTGAAAATACATTTTATCAGTTAGTTATTTTATTTTAGAGCACTGTTGGTCTAGTGGTAGGGCCTTCGATCCGTAGGTCGTTGGTTCCTACCGTTCGTGCACCAATGAGTTTTTCTGTTCAAAATAGTATGTGGCACAGTGATAGTACTCTCAAAAAGTGAAGGAAAACATCGTGAGGAAACCGGCATGTCACAGAACCTAAAAATGTAAAAAACACGACGAGTGCTCTTAAGGAGCCTCTTTATGGCGCACTTAAAATCCTTTCACCGCACTGTTTCCACTACAGATGTCTACTACGAAAACAACGTGCTGATTTTGCATTAATATTTCAAAGTTAACAAAAACTCATATATATTGTTGCAAAAAAATATATAAACACTATATTAGAGGTACACACCACATATAGATTTACAGAAAATAAAAACATCAAAGTGGAACACAATGGGCGCTCTTACCGCTAAAACAATCTCTCTCAGTCTCTACCGAATGTAGCATACTACGCAGTATGCTATGACAGGGAGCCGAATTGAGTTCTAATAACTGGCATCGTCATATTGTTTTGCTATTTTCCAATTTCCTGGTGTTTCATGCTTAATAATTTTAAATAAAAATTAACGGCCCGTTAAAGTTATTTTTTTTCACAATACCTATAATATAGTTGTTTTCAAGAGAAGAGTGAATAGTAAAAATCTTCTAGGAAAGCTTGCTACACCGTTGACCACTTATAACTTAAATACCACTTATAAATTAAAAAATTATAAAGATGAATAATAGTAATTGTATTCGGGTATATGTCTTTGACATTATTGACGGCCTAATTATGGTGTTGGAGGTCTGCAACAACAAAAGGAAGGTCACATTAGCTACTGGCGTGGATGTGAGACCTGAGGCCTCGATTGTTTGTGTCTGTTTTCACTTGTTTTATTCTTTCATCTTCATTACAATAGGACTCGTTGTGTTACCAACTCATCAGTAGCGGGTAATTAGACCGGCTACCCGCCACCACCGGTTCCCGCAGTAGCTACGGACCCTCCGATATAATACTAACAAGAACTTGTACAGCTCCCAACTAGCCAAAACAAACCACTTGCGCGATCCAGGATTTCAATTTCCATCGCTTCTTAGGCCCGCTATCGACAGAAAATTCGCTTAAAAGTGAATTATAACCATTAAATACACTACAGACCTTATGATGGTTTCAACAGTTTTTACTGAAATAAACTGCTTATCAAACTAAATGAAAAATAAAATAATCAGCGTGTGCAACGGGATTTTCTGATGTGGAAAAAAGAAAGCAATATGAGACAACGCATTAAGTTCCCGCACTTTTTAGTGCGCATGTGCCTTTTAGCTGGAGCTTTAGCAGTATTAGTAGTCTACAATAGGCTTTATTGTATTTTAAAATTATTATATACGAAATTATAGCCTGAAACACGTTTGACTTTCATTTTACACATACTATAACACACATAGTTGCGGTAATTTAAGTAATGTAACTCTATATTTTGCTAGCGACATCTCGCGTAAACGTGTAAACTTACTTTGTAATCCAGGGTGCTTCCTGGGATGAGGAGTTGAAATCGTGTTATAACTGTTCATAAACTCGTCAGCAACGGCAGTTTTTACAAATTCTGCTTATACTAAATCTGATCTTTGCCATACAATATGAATTGTTATTTAAAAATAATGCTGACCTTTAATTCATTACAATTTGTTCACATAACCCTTGAAACAAATCAACACTTTCTGAAAAAATACCTAAACATGCGATAATTTTCGCATGTTTTGGTATTTTTTCGTCTTGCCGCTGGAATCGAACCCGCACCTCTTCGACACAGTCACCCTCTGCACCGCAGAGGTAATTGCATTCATAAAACAGTGACATACTACAAACAGTGAAGATTATTAAATAATTAATCACGTGGGCTACGAAAGTGCTACGTGAGTGCTACGAGAGTGCTACGAGATAGCTACGTCGAATTAATACTATCAACAAAAAATACAATTATGTACCGAAACCACGATCGTGTTCTATTTATTCATTCATAGTTTATTCATCTATTTGCTCTTCCAACATTGTCTCCATAAAATGATGTAGGTTTTGACGTCTTCAGAACTCTACGATAACTTTTTTTTTGTATAATTTCTTGTTGTCTTAATAATGAAATCTTTGATCTTTCGTTTGGTGTTAATACGAACCACTTTAACCAGTATACGCTGTGATACGAGTTGCGTTTATAAATGCATGAAGCTAAATGTAGATTAATCTAAATTTTCACAAAATGATGAAATAGTTACCTTAGCAGACTGTGCCTTCAATAAGACATGCGCATTGGGCATCCCGGGAAACAATGTCCTATATCAATCTGCCCTCTCACTCTCCCTGCAAAGAAACTCATCACACAAGCTGTATTCCATTATTTTTGAAAAAACAAACAATTGAGTTCTTTATATTAAAAAACAAAACACACACACATACATAAAGCTTAGCAACAGTTTTCAGCAAAGTTGTTGAAGGCTCAGTTGTTTTAGCTAGTTGTATGAGGAGATTGAAGTTTAAATCCTAGATCGCGCAAGCAGAACATTTCGAGCAGGTAACTATGGAAGAAGTCTTGAATCATATTTCTTGGGAGGGTCCGTAGCTACTGCAGGAGCCGGTGGTGGCGAGGAGCCGGTCTAAGTCCTCGCCATTGTCTATAAGTTCTGTATACCCTAATACTAAGTACCGAGAAAATACAAGATAAAAAGAAATGGAGTGCTG
Organism: Chloroclysta siterata; assembly: GCA_932294275.1. NCBI lineage: Eukaryota > Metazoa > Arthropoda > Insecta > Lepidoptera > Geometridae > Chloroclysta > Chloroclysta siterata. The sequence continues at coordinate 11,963,876 of OW028595.1, forward strand.
ACACACTCCCCCCCGTGCTAGTAGCTGATTTGACCTTCCTTTTGCATATTTTTTTTACGTATACACTTTACAGAGTTTATAAATATATATTCATATTCAATTACAATATGAATATAGAATTTTTAGGGTTTAAAGGTTACTATAGTACCTATAAAACCGGTTTATAAAGTTAAAAATATTAAAAAAATAAAAATATGCTGTCAAAAGATAATAAAAATATATATGCTGTTGCAGGTGCTGTACAAAATCCACACACGTCAACATTTTGTTAAATAAATATAAATAACAAGCTGGTGCCTGCAACTTCGTCTGCGCAGGATTAGACACACAATATCTTCATAAATTGTAGCCTATGTGTTATTCTGATGTATAAGCTATATTATTGTAAAGTTTCATTAAAATCCATTCAGTAGTTTTTACGTGAAAGAGTAACAAACATCCATTCATCCATCCATCCATCCAAACTTTCGCGTTTATAATATTAGTAAGGATAATGATTGGTGGACATTCCACAAAATACTATCTAGCCCACCAAAGCAAAGCTTTCAAGGCAAGATAGCTGGTATATCACTTATATTGAATTTTTCGTAAAAACAAACTAACAATACGTGTATTACATTCAGACAGACAATAAAAACATCTATGTTAATTATACAAATAAACCGACGAATACATCGGTAAAAGCAAACAAGCCTTTCCATATATTTATAAATAATTAATACAGCATTAGGCGCAACTTTTTCAGCCCCTATTTACAGGATAAAATAGAGCCAGACAGAACAGCACTTTACATAAAGTGGACTTGCCTAAAACCTTAACCACTCAAAGTTAAGTCTAATCCTCATGGTAATCACAGATTAATAAGAAAAACTTTTATATTCTCTCACACAGTTTCTTAAAACTAATTTGAAGTATGAATGCATAAAAACTTCATGTAAACCTGGTCTGTGAGAGACTGGTGCTTGAGACAGGTTTTTAAAACCTGTGTTACAAGTCACGGTGCTCTAAACTCGCGGATTCAGCATTTGACGTACAATACAGCCTTCACAGCTCAGTTGGTAGTAGCTCTACTTCCTACGCTGTAGGCCGTGGGTTCGATCCCATTTGAGTGATGAACATTGATGTTTGTTCTCTGTCTGGGTGTTATATAATATTATAAGTATGTATTTAGAACAAAATAAGTAGTATATCAGCTATGTGGTTCCCATGTCACAAGCTTTGGCTTAGTTTGGGTTGAGATAGTGCTGTGTTGAATGTACACGAATATTGTATATTAATACATGCTGTACAACTCGTCTTATGATGTATTGGACCCTACAAAATTCCCGCGCCAATCTAGTTTTAAATAAACTCTTAAATCACAGCTCAGTTGGTAGTACCTCTACTTTCTGCGCTGTAGGGCGTGGGTTCGATTACCATCAAGATCAAATATTTGTGTGAAGAGCATAGATGTTTGTTTTCTGGCTGGGTGTTATGACATGAATTATACGTATGTATTTACAAAAAAGTATATAAGTCCTATATCAGCTATCTGGTTCCTATATTACAAGCTTTGCTTAGTTTGAGGCTAGATGGTGCTGCGTGGAAGGTCCACCAATATTTATTTATTTAGTGATTCAGAGCGTTGTCATGTCAGTCAGAGATTAAAAAACAAACTCCTCATTTTTATAGATCTGTATACAAAGAAAGTAAAATCGCTGGTGATTACTCATCCTGAGTTAAATAAAAAATCGTTATCACCCGTAATAGTTGTGTTTACTGCCATCTATAATCACATCAGCGAACGCATTGTATGCTAACAGAACCGTGTGTACGGGGTTCCAACCCCTTATACACCTTTCCATCTTATGTAATCCTAATTGACAGACATTTTGTTTAAAATCATAATATTTTCTAAGGCAAAAAAGATGCATCTCATGTAGTTACTGTTGCAAAATAGAAAAACGCATTAAAAGCTTGCAGTGACCTTAATTTTCACTGGATGGTACAAAGTGCGGGAACTTGTGCTGTCTCGTATTGCTTCCTCTTTTCCACTACAGTAAATCCCGTTGAACAAGCAGATTTTTTATATTTCATTTAGCTTGGTAAGCAGTTTATTTCAATAAAAACTGATTTATCTGTCTTAAGGGCTATAACGCACTTAATAGTTCAAATTTAATTTTAAGTGAAACTTTTGTTGTTAGCGGACTAAAACAGCGATGAAAATTCAAATCCTAGATCGCACAAGTGTTGTGTTTCGGCTAGTTGGGAGCTGTACAAGTTCTTGTGACTATAATACCGGGGGGTCCGTAGCTACTGCGGGAACCGGTGGTGGCGGGTAGCCGGCTTAATTACCCGCTACTGATGAGTTGGTAACACAACAAGTCGCATTGTATTGATAATGATTATGAAAGAATAAAACAAGAGAAAAAACAGATACAAACCAATCGAGGCCTCAGGTCTCACATCCACGCCAGTAGCTGATATGACCTTCCTTTTGTTACTTTACATTAAAACTTGTGTAGCTTTTAGAATCGCTAGCTCATTTTACTTTTAAGAATCATTATCCTGGCAAATAGACAACGCACTTAACCCACTTTTTGCCTCCACAGAAATCTTCTCCTTTTTTGAAGTCGATGTAAAAATCACAAGAAACTTTTGCTGTGAGTTGTAGCTATCATCATCAACTACAATTAAGTAACCTAATGTTGATTGAAATAATGGACGATTCACCTACTGGATCTGCTACTGGGGTGTGCAATATGAGCCGTACAATAGCAACTGATAATGCACGGCCAATAATGTACACCCAGATATTGTACAGCATGATAATTGGAAGCCACTTTGGTACCGTAAAAAATAATTTCTGGCACTTCGGCGGCCGCTGCCGCGGCACGCTCGCTTTGCTCGCTCGCCTCGTGCGTAATTTATATGTTTCAACATAACCTAACCAATTCGACTCAACGGTACTAAAGTGGCTTCCAATTATATAAACCGTAGGCGAGTCGTCCATTAGGTATTTCAAACATAGTGCAAACATCCAATATCTTAAAAAAACATTAGATTAATCGTTCGTTAGTGCGATTAATTTTAGTTTAATTAAAATTATGTATGTTAAACAGTACTTGAATCGGCCAATATGCGTTATGAACATATGTGAATCGACCGTAGTTATTTCAAAAGTAGTTATAATAGGTTTAGTTATTATAATATGTAACCATTCCATCCACCGATTTCCCGCGATCCTCACATTGTCGTCGGTCTATCGGGTAGGAAGGCGTCTCACGCTACATCTTTCAGTTCGTGGTCACCATTCGAGAACCTGTGTCTTTGCGTCATATTTTACGAAAATGTCTAATATTTTAACATTTCTGAGAATTCATTTCTAAAGCAAAAAGCAATGCTCGTTGATTAGGCATCGTTCTGTGCAGTCACCATTTTAGTTAAGTTTGTAGTGGCAATCACATCTAAGTTCTTTCAAGCTACTTACTCAATCACGGCATAACAATTAATCTTTAGCTTTTTTAAGAGTTATAGTTATGGTAACTGCCATCTATGCTTACAGCGATGTACGATTTGTATGCTAGCAAGTTTTCACACAAGTTCCAGCCCCTTATTTTCCTTTCCAAGCCTGAAAACGCGAGCACAGCACATATACGCGATTTTCAACTTGAAGGAAAGATGTCACTACCTTACAAATAAGTGGTGAATAATTACTAGATAAAAATATATAACGTAAGGCATATTATAAGGTATTTTTTACAATTTGTGGATTTCATTAAATCACTGTTGAATAATGTATATACTAAGTGTTAGAATAAGGTACGGTACTTGAATTTTCACTGGAAAGCACGGAGTTAAAAAGTGCGGGAACTCAATGTGCTATCTCATTCAGTTTCCTCTTTCCACTACAGTAAACCCCGTTACAGAAGCTTATTATTTAATTTTTCATTTAGCTTGATAAGCAGTTCATTTCAGAGAAAACTGATTGAACTGTCTTAAGGACTATAATGTATTTAATGGTTTAAATTCAGTTATAGACGAAATTTTTGTTGTAAACGGGCTTAAGCAGCTATGGAAATTCGAATCCTGGATCGCGTAAGTGGGATATCTCGGCTAGTTGCGAGCTGTATAAGTTCTTGTGAGCATTACATCGGAGGGTCCGTAGCTACTGCGGTAACCGGTGGTGGCGGGTAGCCGGTCTAATTACCCGCTACTGATGAGTTGGTAACACAACAAGTCGCATTGTAATTTTAATGAAAGAATAAAACAAGAGAAAAACTGACACAAAGAATCGAGGCCTCAGGTCTCACATCTACGCCAGTAGCTAATGTGACCTTCCTTTTGTCTCTTTACTTTTAAAACTAAAACAAAAAATGAATCCACTGTTTTTTTTAGCTAATACAAGTAGTAAACATTCCCTCCAGCCCCCCTTAGGCAAAAACAGCGCCTGGTCTTCGGACTAGGCATAGAAGCTGAGTCTTGGCTTTTCAGCTATACAGAATGCAGAAATTACAAAAATTTTATACAGTTTTTAGTTAATACTTACACACCACAGTTTATTTTTTTTTTATTTGTACCTATGTATGTTTAGTTGTAGTATCTTTTTTATATAATTATTAACAATAACGTGTCTGTGTAGTTAAATAAATGTATTTTCTTTCTTTCTTTTCTTTCTTTTATTATAAGAATCTTTACCCTGGCATATAGACAACGCACAACCTAAACCACTTCTTGCCCCCGCAGAAACCTTCCTTTTCTTTAAAATCGGTGTAAAAATTACAAGAAACTATGTAGCTATCATCAGAAAATGTCCTCGGCTGTACGTAGGCAGGAAGAATGATTCTGGGCTCTCTCCATACACCAATTTACCTCGATCCTCACAATGTCAATGTTTTTCAAATTTTTTTTTCAAGAGTGGTAGAGCTCCTTGTAAAGGTCTCGTCCGGGGAAGTACTACCACCACGCCTTTTTCTGCCGCCAAGCAGCGTTGCTGTGTTCCGGTTTGAAGAGTGTGGTTGCCGGTGTAATTACAGGCACATGAGGCTTAACATCTGTATGCCTCAAGTTGATGGACGCAGGGCAGTGCATCGTAGGGCACGTTCCTATTGTGCGTGACTTGCGAGGCAATGCTTTACTATATAGGTGATGGTTACCACATAACATCAAGTGGGCCATCTGTTTGTTCCACCAGCTATTTGAATAAATAAAAAAAATTGTCGGTCTATCGGTAATTTTCGACACGCACTAGTAAGATGTGGAACGATATTCCTTTTGCGGTTTTCCCTTGGAGTTTCGACATGGAGTCCTTCAAAAAGCCGGTGTTACCGGCAACGATGACCGCTTCCCATCAGGTCCCTTGCCTGCCAGGTATGGCAATAAAAAAAGAAATAAGCTAGTGAAACCACGCATGGAACCTACATAAACACACGGAATAGTTAATAATTAAACATAGCCTGATTACTATTTGTTAGGTTGCCTAGAATTCTGTATCTAAGAAAACTACGAGTAGGTAAATTGTGTGGAAATAATAAAATTTTGAACTATTTTCATTGTTTCCTTTGTAAAAATCACAATATTTGACAAAAGTTAATGGCAAAATGAAATTAAAACCGTTGTTTTGTTAAATTTTTATACCTGTGTTTGGCAAGTTTCCTTCTTGCGGAGCTTAACTACATAACAATTGTTAGAATTGTGTTTACTGACATCTATACTTACATCGGTGTCCGCATTGACAACAAGTATGAAAACAGTGTTCACAGGGGTTGCAACCCCTCATTTCCTTTCCATCCTCGGTAACGTGAGTCCTAACCAACCGACGAGATGTCATTACTCGCGCGTGCTACAAATTCTAAACTATTTTATTGAAAATAATAAATATATCAATGAAAAAAAAGACACATTTTTACATGGCTGTGTTATAAAATTAAATTAAAGCATTAACATACTTACAGTGACTTCAGTTTTTCATTGAGTTACATAATAAAAAGTGCGGGGGCTTAATGTGCGATCTCTTATTGCTTTCCCTTCTCCACTACTGTAAATTCCGTCACATGAACTGTATATTTAAAATTTAATTTAGCTCGATAAACAGCTTATTTCAGTAGAAACTGACGTAAACTATTATAAAGTCTATGGCATATTTAATGGTTGAAATTAATCTTAACCGAATTATTTGTTGTAAACGGGCTTAAAAAGCGATGGGAATTCAAATCCTGGATCGCGCAAGTGCTATGTTTCAGCTAGTTGAGAGATGTACAAGTTCTTTTCAGTATAAGAACGTATCGAGGGTCCGTAGCTACTGCGGGAACCGGTGGTGGCGGGTAGCCGGTCTAATTACCCGCTACTGATGAGTTGGTAACACAACGAGTCCAATTGTGATGATGATGATATTGAACAAATAGAAAAATCTGACAAACATTAGAGACCCTGAGGTCTCGAATCCACGCCAGTAGCTGATGTGACCTTCGTTTTGTTATTGGATGCCTCCAACACCATAATTAGGCCGCCAATAATATCAAAGAGTACATTTTATTTCCACTATTTACAAGTCGGGAGAATTCATTTCTTTGATAAAAAGCGATGCTTAATAATAAAGCAACATTCTGTGCGGCCATTAGTGACGGGTGGCTAGTGGCTTTTACATCTCAGTACTTTTTAACTTTCATACCTTTTCATGCTTTTAATAAATGCACCTAGTGTTTTTTTTATACAGAATTATAGTTGCATTTACTGCCATCTATGCTCACAGCGATGTACAATTTGTATACTAGCAAGTTTGCACAAGGGTTCCGACCCCTAATTTTCCTCTCTACCCTTAAAAACGAAGGTTCAGTACATAATACGTGAGTTCCATCATGCTGGAAAGATGTCACTACTTGAGAATTATGAAAAATTACTAGCCGATTTTGTTATCAATAATTTTACAAGTTATTCATTACATTATTTGTTGCATTTTATTATGTCGCTGTTGTAATGAATAAAAGTATTAGGTACCCTACTTGCACTGACCTGAATTTTCCCTGATGTGCTATCTCACACAGTTTTCTCTTTTCCACCATAGCATAGTAGATCCCGTTGCACGAGCCGATTGTTTTTTTATTTCATTTAGCTTGAAAGGCAGTTTAATTCAGTAAAAACAAATTAAATTATCATAAAGCCTGTATTATATTCATATTATATTTGGTTATAATTCAGTTTTTAGCGAAATTTTGGTTGTAACAGGGCTAAAACTGCGATTTTAATTCAAATCCTGGATCGCGCAAGTGCTGTGTTTCGGCTAGTTGGGAGCTGTACAAGTTCTTGTGAGTATAATATCGGGGGTCCGTAGCTACTGCGGAAACCGGTGGTGGCGGGTAGCCGGTTTAATTACCCGCTACTGATGAGTTGATAAAAGCAACGAAGTCATATTGAATTGTTGAAGCAAGTGTATAGAGAAGCAAGTGAATTAAACAGAAAATGTACAAGATATCCGGAGGCCTCAGGTCTCAAATCCACGCTAGTAGCTAATTGTGACCTTCCTTTTGTTTGTTACTCTACTTTTTAAGTTTCAATTTTATTTAGTACTAGTGCCTTCCCGCGGCTTTGCACGCGTTGAAGTGGTGAGCCGTGATTGAGCCACAAATTAATATCCAAACATCGTAACTTTCGCATTGATTTGTATATTATTAGGGTAAGATTTTAAATACCTACGTAAGTATAAGAGATACCTATAGGCGTACATTTCCTATATTAGGTAGGTAGGTATAGGTACTGAGTTTAGCACAAACATGACAAATACAACAAAGACAACCTTACACGGAAAATATGTACTTATTTGTTCCTAGTTTCTACCCCAAAAACAAACGAAACGATACAGCTTCACGACTTTGATCCCCAGGCACGGTAGATACCCTCAGATCTCTTCGTACCAACTCAAGATTCCCGTTTTTAGAATGTCCCTTACAAACATTGACGCCTTGTTGTATCCTTTTTACTCGAGCGCAACGAAGGAGGGTAACGTGTTAGGGGTTGTTTTCGAAAATCAAACTGTCTTTTTGTTATTTATCCACAGAACACATTTTCTTTTAGTTTCAAGTTAATTACACTACGCGTTCAAAATCTCCCATACAAACCTTGAAACTTTGGCAGTCTTTTGAACCCTTTGCAGGGGAAGTTTTAAAATATTAAAAACGTTATTTTAAATTATTTTTTGTGGAGTATATTTACCTCACGTTTGAAATCAATCGCACTATGCGTTAAAAATCTCCCATACTAACTTTTACAGTCATTTGCACCCTTTGCAGGAGTAATTATCAAAAATTAAAAGTGACATTCTTAATTATTTATTTTTTAGTAGTTTAACTTCAAGTTTTAAGTCAATCGCACCACGCGTTAAAAAACTCCCATACAAACTTTGACATCCCTTTGCACACTTATTAAGGGTAGTTTTAAAAAACTAAAAATCTCTTTCCTATTTTTTAGCCTTGGAGTACATCTACTTCAAGTTTCAAGTTTGTAGATTCAAGGAATACAATTTTTCATACCAACGTTTTCAACCCTTTTTACACCCTTAGGGGTTGAATTTCCAAAAAACCTTTCTTAGTACACCTCTAAGCCATAAGACCTATTTTCTCTTCAAATTTTAAGTCTCTAGGACCAGCGGTCAAAAAACTCCCATACAAACTTTTACATCCCTTTGCACACTTATTAGGGTAGTTTTAAAAAACTAAAAATGCCTCACCTATTTTTTGCCTTAAAGTACATGTACTCCAAGTTTCAAGTTTGTAGGTTCAAGGAATACTATTTTTCATGCAAACGTTTTCAACCCTTTTACACCCTTAGGGGTTGAATTTCCAAAAATCCCTTCTTAGTACACCTCTACGCCATAAGACCTATGCACTCTTCAAATTTCAAGTTTCTAGGACCAGCGGTTTAGGCTGTGCGTTGTCTATATGTCAGTCAGTCAGTCAGTCAGGACTTTGATTCTTATAGTATTAGATAAGAGATTTAGTAATATGTTAATGCTTATGGATGATCCTTATGATGATCCTTATGATTTTAACTATGGTTAAAATTTAGGGTTCTTGTTAGAGTTCAGCATAAACCTTTAGAGCTATTTTTGGATCCAGGAGATGCGTCTTGTGGCTCTGGCTGCAATTATAGGCCGTGAGTTCGATGCCCACCGAGAACAAAGTTTTTATTATGATGAACAACAGACAACATTGTTTGTTCTCTGACTGGGTGTTATAAAACCTATAGGTATTAGAAGTATGTATTTATAAAAAAGGGCCAAGGTATTCACTTGCTTTTTCAGCTTTTACATCAAATTAAACTGAGATAGCAAGTGACTTGACATCTGATTAGGTTTGATCGAGCTTTCAGAAACCGGCCGTTAGTGTTATAAAATACTAGCGGCCTGTCCCAGCTTCGCATGGGTGGTCATAAATTTTTTGAACATTTTAGGATAAACTTAGACCGTGGGTTCGAGCCTCGCGTCTACTTATTTCATACATTTGCACGCGCTTCTCCTTGAGTGAATGAAATCGCACCCCGTGCGTGACCCGTGGACCCGTTAACATTTTTAATTTCGTCATATCTTTTGAATGGATTGTCCGATTTGAAAAATTTAAGAAGTAATCTATAGGTATTGAAACCGTCTTAATTATGAAATGATTTATTTGGATAAGGATTAATACCAAGGTACAAATAAAGACCCTTATCTAGCGGCGGCATTTCAATTATTTTTTTATAATAAAAGAACACTTATTGTGACATAACTATAATAGTTAGACATATGCTGTCGCAACATTTTTTGTAGATGATGACGTGTTCTACAAAATCGTAGTACATTATTTTGTTCTATTATCAATAGTTTTCGCAGCGCACGCGATGTAAGGTTTTTGTTTTCCACCTTGGGTTACATTATTGAAGTTTTATTAAGGATCCCTGTTTTTTTTGAAAATATAATATAGCCTATGTTACTCAGGGATAGTGTAGCATTCTAATGGTGAAAGAATTTTTGAAATCGGACCAGTAGTTTTTGAGCCTATTCGTTACATACAAAAATACAAATGTTTCCTCTTTATGATATTACTGTAGATTAAGAGCTGATTTCACCATGATCTGTTAGTTCCTAATCAAGGATTAACAGGCCGTTAAATCTAACCTTGGATGTCAAACGCGTAAATTTTGACATATTGTCTTTCTTAAAAGTGCGGGAACATAATGTGTTGTCTCATATTGCTTTCTCTTTTCCACTACAGTAAATCCCGTCACACAAGCACATTTTTTAAATTTCATTTAGCTCGATAAGCAGCTTATTTCAGTAAAAACTAACTAAGCATTTAATAGGTCTAGGCCGTATTTAATGGTTATAATTTAATTTTAAGCATATTTTTTTATGTGAACGGGCTTAAACAGCGATGAAAATTCGAATCCTGGATCGCGCAAGTGCTGTATTTTGCCTAGTTGGAAGCTGTACCAGTTCTTGAAAATATTTTATCGGAGGTCCGTAGCTACTGCGGAAACCGGTGGTGGCGGGTAGCCGGTTTAATTACCCGCTACTGATGAGTTGATAAAAGCAACGAAGTCATATTGAATTGTTGAAGCAAGTGTATAGAGAAGCAAGTGAATTAAACAGAAAATGTTGCAAGCCATCCGGAGGCCTCAGGTCTCAAATCCACGCTAGTAGCTAATTGTGACCTTCCTTTTGTTTGTTACTCTACTTTTTAAGTTTCAATTTTATTTAGTACTAGTGGCTTCCCGCGGTTTCGCACGCGTTGAAGTGGTGAGCCGTGATTGAGCCACAAATTAATATCCAAACATCGTAACTTTCGCATTGATATGTATATTATTAGGGTAAGATTTTAAATACCTACGTAAGTATAAGAGATACCTATAGGCGTACATTTCCTATATTAGGTAGGTAGGTATAGGTACTGAGTTTAGCACAAACATGACAAATACAACAAAGACAACCTTACACGGAAAATATGTACTTATTTGTTCCTAGCTTCTACCCCAAAAACAAACGAAACGAAACAGCTTCACGACTTTGATCCCCAGGCACGGTAGATACCCTCAGATCTCTTCGTACCAACTTAAGATTCCCGTTTTTAGAATGTCCCTTACAAACATTGACGCCTCGTTGTATCCTTTTTACTCGAGCGCAACGAAGGAGGGTATCGTGTTAGGGGTTGTTTTCGAAAATCAAACTGTCTTTTTGTTATTTATCCACAGAACACATTTTCTTTTAGTTTCAAGTTAATTACACTACGCGTTCAAAATCTCCCATACAAACCTTGAAACTTTGGCAGTCTTTTGAACCCTTTGCAGGGGAAGTTTTAAAATATTAAAAACGTTATTTTAAATTATTTTTTGTGGAGTATATTTACATCACGTTTGAAATCAATCGCACTATGCGTTAAAAATCTCCCATACTAACTTTTACAGTCATTTGCACCCTTTGCAGGAGTAATTATCAAAAATTAAAAGTGACATTCTTAATTATTTATTTTTTAGTAGTTTAACCTCAAGTTATAAGTCAATCGCACCACGCGTTAAAAAACTCCCATACAAACTTTGACATCCCTTTGCACACTTATTAAGGGTAGTTTTAAAAAACTAAAAACCTCTTTCCTATTTTTTAGCCTTGGAGTACATCTACTTCAAGTTTCAAGTTTGTAGATTCAAGGAATACAATTTTTCATACCAACGTTTTCAACCCTTTTTACACCCTTAGGGGACACCTCTAAGCCATAAGACCTATATACTCTTCAAATTTTTAAGTCTCTAGGACCAGCGGTCAAAAAACTCCCATACAAACTTTTACATCCCTTTGCACACTTATTAGGGTAGTTTTAAAAAACTAAAAATGCCTCACTTATTTTTTGCCTTAAAGTACATGTACTCCAAGTTTCAAGTTTGTAGGTTCAAGGAATACTATTTTTCATGCAAACGTTTTCAACCCTTTTACACCCTTAGGGGTTGAATTTCCAAAAATCCCTTCTTAGTACACCTCTACGCCATAAGACCTATGCACTCTTCAAATTTCAAGTCTCTAGGACCAGCGGTTTAGGGTGTGCGTTGTCTATATGTCAGTCGCAGTCAGTCAGTCAGGGCTTTGATTCTTATAGTATTAGAGAAGAGATTCAATAATATGTTAATGCTTATGGATGATCCTTATGATAATCTTACGGTTGGCTATAGATATCCGGTAGGTACCTGATTTTAACTATGGTTAAAATTTAGGGTTCTTTTTAGAGTTCAGCATAAATCTTTAGAGCTATTTTTGTATCCAGGAGATGCGTCTTTTGGCTCTGGCTGCAATTATAGGCCGTGAGTTCGATGCCCACCGAAAACAAAGTTTTTATTATGATGAACAACAGACAACAAATTGTTTGTTCTCTGACTGGGTGTTATAAAACCTATAGGTATTAGAAGTATGTATTTATAAAAAAAGGGCCAAGGTATTCACTTGCTTTTTCAGCTTTTACATCAAATTAAACTGACATAGCAAGTGACTTGACATCTGATTAGGTTTGATCGAGCTTTCAGAAACCGGCCGTTAGTGTTATAAAATATTAAGAGCTGATTCCACCATGATCTGTTAGTTCCTAATCAAGGATTAACAGGCCGTTAAATCTAACCTTGGATGTCAAACGCGTAAATTTTGACATATTGTCTTTCTTAAAAGTGCGGGAACATAATGTGTTGTCTCATATTGCTTTCTCTTTTCCACTACAGTAAATCCCGTCACACAAGCACATTTTTTAAATTTCATTTAGCTCGATAAGCAGCTTATTTCAGTAAAAACTAACTAAACATTTAATGGGTCTAGGCCGTATTTAATGGTTATAATTTAATTTTAAGCATATTTTTTTATGTGAACGGGCTTAAACAGCGATGAAAATTCAAACCCTGGATCGCGCAAGTGCTGTATTTTGCCTAGTTGGAAGCTGTACAAGTTCTTGTAAATTTTTATCGGGGGTCCGTAGCTACTGCGGAAACCGGTGGTGGCGGGTAGCCGGTTTAATTACCCGCTATTGATGAGTTGATTAAAGCAACGAAGTCATATTGAATTGTTGAAGCAAGTAAAAAGAGAAGCAAGTGAATTAAACAGAAAATGGACAAGCCGTCTAGAGGCCTCAGGTCTCAAATCCACGCTAGTAGCTAATTGTGACCTTCCTTTTGTTTGTTACTCTACTTTTTAAGTTTCAATTTTATTTAGTATTTAGTAATATGTTAATGCTTATAAGGGGATGGATGATCCTTATGATAAACTTAAGGTTGGCTATAGATATCCGGTAGGTACCTGATTTTAACTATGGTTAAAATTTAGGGTTCTTGTCAGAGTTCAGCATAAACCTTTACAGCTATTTTTGGATCCAGGAGATGCGTCTTGTGGCTCTGGCTGCAATTATAGGCCGTGAGTTCGAAGCCCACCGAGAACAAAGTTTTTATTATGATAAACAACAGACAACATTGTTTGTTCTCTGACTGGGTGTTATAAAACCTATAGGTATTAGAAGTATGTATTTATAAAAAAAGGGCCAAGGTATTCACTTGCTTTTTCAGCTTTTACATCAAATTAAACGTTCACATAAAAAAATATGCTTAAAATTAAATTATAACCATTAAATACGGCCTAGACCTATTAAATGTTTAGTTAGTTTTTACTGAAATAAGCTGCTTAACGAGCTAAATGAAATTTAAAAAATGTGCTTGTGTGACGGGATTTACTGTAGTGGAAAAGAGAAAGCAATATGAGACAACACATTATGTTTCCGCACTTTTAAGAAAGACTAAAAAACTCCCAACAAAAAATTGTGCTTGCTATTTATATTTTTAATGTTTATACATCCGGAAATACGACTTTTATTTTATTTTACAACAGTGCCTTGTAAGAATGCATTTTTTTTATAGAAATATGTAAGATTTTTTTTGTAGGCACGATTATTGACTTTCTCTTTTGGTTAGGCTTCACGCTACCGAGGGTGGAAAGTAAATGATGGGTTGCAACCCCTGTGCAAACTATAATTTTTGAAACTATCATGGTTATGAAACTAATTTTCAGTTAAACTAGTAGTATTAGTGGTTCGCCCCGAACTGGGATCTCGAGATACGACCCAACGAACGCACCAAAACTTTGAGTAGGTGGTAGTCAGAGGCAAGTCCAAACATTATGTTGGGACTTTTTTCTGACTACCGCTTACTAACTTGGTATGGTAACCAAGTTTCAACTCTATTGGCCTATTTATTGAAGAGTTCAAGTCATATTGAATTGTTGAAGCAAGTAAAAAGAGAAGCAAGTGAATTAAACAGAAAATGGACAAGCCGTCTAGAGGCCTCAGGTCTCAAATCCACGCTAGTAGCTAATTGTGACCTTCCTTTTGTTTGTTACTCTACTTTTTAAGTTTCAATTTTATTTAGTATTTAGTAATATGTTAATGCTTATAAGGGGATGGATGATCCTTATGATAAACTTAAGGTTGGCTATAGATATCCGGTAGGTACCTGATTTTAACTATGGTTAAAATTTAGGGTTCTTGTCAGAGTTCAGCATAAACCTTTACAGCTATTTTTGGATCCAGGAGATGCGTCTTGTGGCTCTGGCTGCAATTATAGGCCGTGAGTTCGAAGCCCACCGAGAACAAAGTTTTTATTATGATAAACAACAGACAACATTGTTTGTTCTCTGACTGGGTGTTATAAAACCTATAGGTATTAGAAGTATGTATTTATAAAAAAAGGGCCAAGGTATTCACTTGCTTTTTCAGCTTTTACATCAAATTAAACGTTCACATAAAAAAATATGCTTAAAATTAAATTATAACCATTAAATACGGCCTAGACCTATTAAATGTTTAGTTAGTTTTTACTGAAATAAGCTGCTTAACGAGCTAAATGAAATTTAAAAAATGTGCTTGTGTGACGGGATTTACTGTAGTGGAAAAGAGAAAGCAATATGAGACAACACATTATGTTTCCGCACTTTTAAGAAAGACTAAAAAACTCCCAACAAAAAATTGTGCTTGCTATTTATATTTTTAATGTTTATACATCCGGAAATACGACTTTTATTTTATTTTACAACAGTGCCTTGTAAGAATGCATTTTTTTTATAGAAATATGTAAGATTTTTTTTGTAGGCACGATTATTGACTTTCTCTTTTGGTTAGGCTTCACGCTACCGAGGGTGGAAAGTAAATGATGGGTTGCAACCCCTGTGCAAACTATAATTTTTGAAACTATCATGGTTATGAAACTAATTTTCAGTTAAACTAGTAGTATTAGTGGTTCGCCCCGAACTGGGATCTCGAGATACGACCCAACGAACGCACCAAAACTTTGAGTAGGTGGTAGTCAGAGGCAAGTCCAAACATTATGTTGGGACTTTTTTCTGACTACCGCTTACTAACTTGGTATGTTTTTGTTTAAGTTTTTGAGATAAAACAAAAAAAGTTAAATTATAAAAACCAGCGATCCAAGAGCTCCCATCTCTAAGAGTTTCGTTGACATCAAGGTTTTTCTACTGGTCAGCCAGTTTCTTTGCTTATTCTTATTTTTTTTTCTTGAAATAAATTAAGGAGGTACTCAGTTCTCATAAAATGGTGACAACGACCAGGTCTGATGATGGAGCCAAGGTCTGTTCAACGGAACTCTTCAATAAATAGGCCAATAGAGTTGAAACTTGGTTACCATACCAAGTTAGTAAGCGGTAGTCAGAAAAAAGTCCCAACATAATGTATGGACTTGCCTCTGACTACCACCTACTCAAAGTTTTGGTGCGTTCGTTGGGTCGTATCACGAGATCCCAGTTCGGGGCGAACCACTAGTTTAACTGAAAATTAGTTTCATAACCATGATAGTTTCAAAAATTATAGTTTGCACAGGGGTTGCAACCCATCATTTACTTTCCACCCTCGGTAGCGTGAAGCCTAACCAAAAGAGAAAGTCAATAATCGCACCTACAAAAAAAATCTTAAATATTATAAACATTAAAAATATAAATGGCAAGCACAATTTTTTTCTGGGAGTTTTTTAGTCTTTCTTAAAAGTGCGGGAACATAATGTGTTGTCTCATATTGCTTTCTCTTTTCCACTACAGTAAATCCCGTCACACAAGCACATTTTTTATGTGAACGGGCTTAAACAGCGATGAAAATTCAAATCCTGGATCGCGCAAGTGCTGTATTTTGCCTAGTTGGAAGCTGTACAAGTTCTTGTAAATTTTTATCGGGGGTCCGTAGCTACTGCGGAAACCGGTGGTGGCGGGTAGCCGGTTTAATTACCCGCTACTGATGAGTTGATAAAAGCAACGAAGTCATATTGAATTGTTGAAGCAAGCGTATAGAGAAGCAAGTGAATTAAACAGAAAATGTACAAGCCTCCTGGAGGCCTCAGGTCTCAAATCCACGCTAGTAGCTAATTGTGACCTTCCTTTTGTTTGTTACTCTACTTTTTAAGTTTCAATTTTATTTAGTACTAGTGGCTTCCCGCGGCTTCGCACGCGTTGAAGTGGTGAGCCGTGATTGAGCCACAAATTAATATCCAAACATCGTAACTTTCGCATTGATTTGTATATTATTAGGGTAAGATTTTAAATACCTACGTAGGTATAAGAGATACCTATAGGCGTACATTTCCTATATTAGGTAGATAGGTAGGTATAGGTACTGAGTTTAGCACAAACATGACAAATACAACAAAGACAACCTTACACGGAAAATATGTACTAATTTGTTCCTAGTTTCTACCCCAAAAACAAACGAAACGAAACAGCTTCACGACTTTGATCCCCAGGCACGGTAGATACCCTCAGATCTCTTCGTACCAACTCAAGATTCCCGTTTTTAGAATGTCCCTTACAAACATTGACGCCTCGTTGTATCCTTTTTACTCGAGCGCAACGAAGGAGGGTAACGTGTTAGGGGTTATTTTCGAAAATCAAACTGTCTTTTTGTTATTTATCCACAGAACACATTTTCTTTTAGTTTCAAGTTAATTACACTACGCGTTCAAAATCTCCCATACAAACCTTGAAACTTTGGCAGTCTTTTGAACCCTTTGCAGGGGAAGTTTTAAAATATTAAAAACGTTATTTTAAATTATTTTTTGTGGAGTATATTTACCTCACGTTTGAAATCAATCGCACTATGCGTTAAAAATCTCCCATGCTAACTTTTACCGTCATTTGCACCCTTTGCAGGAGTAATTATCAAAAATTAAAAATGACATTCATAATTATTTATTTTTTAGTAGTTTAACCTCAAGTTTTAAGTCAATCGCACCACGCGTTAAAAAACTCCCATACAAACTTTGACATCCCTTTGCACACTTATTAAGGGTAGTTTTAAAAAACTAAAAACCTCTTTCCTATTTTTTAGCCTTGGAGTACATCTACTTCAAGTTTCACGTTTTCAACCCTTTTTACACCCTTAGGGGTTGAATTTCCAAAAAACCTTTCTTAGTACACCTCTACGCCATAAGACCTATATACTCTTCAAATTTTTAAGTCTCTAGGACCAGCGGTCAAAAAACTCCCATACAAACTTTTACATCCCTTTGCACACTTATTAAGGGTAGTTTTAACAAAATAAAAATGCCTTTCCTATTTGTTTGCCTTGAAGTATATGTACTCCAAGTTTCAAGTTTGTAGGTTCAAGGAATACTATTTTTCATACAACGTTTTCATCCTTAGGGGTTGAATTTCCAAAAATCCCTTCTTAGTACACCTCTACGCCATATGACCTATGAAATCCTAAAATTTCAAATCTCTAGGACCAGCGGTTTAGGCTGTGCGTTGTCTATATGTCAGTCAGTCAGTCAGTCAGGACTTTGATTCTTATAGTATTAGAGAAACGATTTAGTAATATGTTAATGCTTATGGATGATCCTTATGATAATCTTACGGTTGGCTATAGATATCCGGTAGGTACCTGATTTTAACTATGGTTAAAATTTAGGGTTCTTGTCAGAGTTCAGCATAAACCTTTAGAGCTATTTTTGGATCCAGGAGATGCGTCTTGTGGCTCTGGCTGCAATTATAGGCCCATTCGCGCGCGGCACTACTCCGTGAGCGCACGTATTTAGAGAGCCTATTTTACCGCGTTTTGTTTTTTTTTGTGAATACCCACATTTTTGCGTCGCATTATGGACGAGGTCGCCAGACCTCGATCCAACCTAGGAAGTGATTGTGAGGAAGAGGATTTGCAGTGTAACATGATATGTAATTTGGAGGAGTTCAACAATCATGAGGAGAAGCAAATACAACAAAGTTTTGAAAATATAAGTGGAGCCAGATCGAAGCGGAGGATAAGTGATGTAGATAAAAGTTGTGAAGAAGTCGATTTTAGTGTGGACCAAGAAGGGTTTACTTTAGTTAAGAAGAAAGTGAAGAAAGCGAAACAATCTATGGGGAATATTAAATCTTACAGAGATAATTTCCAAGCGAAAACTAATGAAAGAAGTTACAACAAAAGGGGAGATGACCTAAATGCAATGGAAGTATGTGTTTCATCTAATCAAGTGCTGCCGAAACAGATAGGTATGGCCAAACTGTTGAAGGCAGAAAATATTTCAAACATCACTGAAATCAAGTACAAGAACCCCAACAAAGTGTTGATGAAATTTGAGACCAGGGTAGATGCAGAAAAACTGCTAAGCAATAGTAAGTTTATTGATTTAGGCTACAAATGTAACCTCACGAATGAAGTCAGTTTTACATATGGACTGGTTAAATACATTGAATTAGAGATTTCAGAAGAGGAACTCATGCAATCATTCAGAGGCGAGTGTGAAATAGTTGCTGTGAAAAGGTTAAAACGCATGAATGAGAACGGAGAGTGGTGTGACAGTGAAACAGTACGTTTCTGTTTTAAAAAATCTACTTTGCCACCATATGTTTACGGATATGACTGCCGTTTCAAAGTTGAGCCATACACGTTTCCAGTAACCCAGTGTTCAGTATGCTGGAAGTTTGGACATATGGCCCGTATGTGCCCATCTTCAAAGAAAAAGTGCCCCAAGTGCTGCAGTGATCATGAAAACTGTGAAACTATAGAATACAGGTGTATTAATTGCAAAGGGAACCACATGGCCTTTGAAAAAGTGTGCCCAGTGTATGTGAAAGAAAAAAAAATCAGACAAATAATGTGTGAGCAGAACTGTACCTATAAGATAGCAGTTTTAAAATTCTTTGAAAATAAAAAAACCACTTGGAAGCAAAATGATGAAAGTGACATGTGTGCAACTGATAGAAGACACGTACAGTGCCCCTCTTCTATTGAAGCACAAACCATAACTACTGAAGCCT
The DNA here is from genome assembly GCA_932294275.1 of Chloroclysta siterata. Classification (NCBI taxonomy): domain Eukaryota; kingdom Metazoa; phylum Arthropoda; class Insecta; order Lepidoptera; family Geometridae; genus Chloroclysta; species Chloroclysta siterata. Next base: position 11,983,152 of record OW028595.1, read on the forward strand.
TGATCCATGAGGACAGTAAAAACAGTGATATCCAAGTAGAAAGTGACAATGATGGAAGCAGCGAAGGAGAGGTTTGGAAGTGGGGAGCAAGCAAGCAAACAAAAAAGAAGAAAAATACCAAGTCAAAGATGAAAAATATTGGAGAAAATAGACCCCGGCCTACGGAAAAAACTAAGGGTCCAACAACTGCAACCATATCACCGGAAAATGAAAACCAAAATAATAAGAAAAGTGACAAAAAGAAGAGAGAAGACGTGGAGCAAGAGAAAAGTAATACGTTTAGTCAAATATTCAGTAAGGTACAAAAAATATTTATGGCTTCAACAAGCTTTGAAGAAAAAATTATACAAGTTTTGAAAGTGTTACTAGATGAAGCTATGAAGTTCATGGTGGGATTTGTCAACAAAGGAGAGGTAATTAGGAAACTTTTTAATCTCTTCCATGATGGATTTCGACAATAATATAAGAAATCGTGTCCCAACGGCATTGGGCTTGGAGAGTCCAACTGCTCAATATTTAAATATTGGGCAGTGGAACTCTCGAAGCCTAATGCCAAAAAAGCAAGAATTCGATTTATTATTGAATCAAGATAAAATTGGTATTTGTCTAGTAAGTGAAACCTGGCTGGAGCCAGAATCAAGCTTGAGAATTAATGGGTATAATGTTTTTAGAAAAGATCGAGATGATGAGCACGGTGGTGTGGCTATTATAGTACATCAGTCTGTTAAAGCCCAGTTCTGTCCTATAAATGTTAGCAATTCAGGAATTGAGATAATTTGTGTAAAGGTATCCAATTGTAAACATCTTAAGTACATTGCCTCAATTTATTGTCCCCCTTCTGTTAGAACTTCCCGGCAAGATTGGGATGAGGTTTTCTTACAATTTAAAGAAAAAACAATTTTAGCCGGGGATTTTAATGGTCACCACACTAACTGGTCTAACAAAACAGACTCTAGGGGAATACAGCTTCTAGACTCTAGCATGGAGCATAGTTTTGTATCATTAAATAGTGGTGAACACACAAGAATAAATATGGTAAATAATATAATGCAAAAAAGCTCTCCTGATATAACATTTGTTTCTACGGACATAGCAGTTTTTTATAAATGGTTTGTGACAAAAGAAAGTTTGGGAAGTGATCACCTATTTATAAAAATAGGTCTAGAATATTATGATACACTTTCATTTCAAAAGCGCCGCAATTTCAAGCTTGCTGATTGGAAACTCTATCACGATACATTCCAGACAAGATTTGTGGAAAATAGAGTTCCAAGCAACAGTGATGTGCAGACCATGTATGATTTTTTTATTGACACTGTAAACCACTCTGCTGATAAAAGCATACCATACCTCAAAATTTGTAAAAACCCAGCCAGGTCGTTTAAACCGAAACCCTACTGGTGCCCGTCTGTGTCACAAGCTATCGCTAAACGTCGGTTAGCCCTCAAAAACTTTAGGAAAAACTCAACGCCAACTAATTTCAATATATGGAAAGAAAAAGTAGCCTCTGCTCAGAAAATTATAAGACAAGCCGTATCTAACAGTTGGAGGAGCTTTTGCGGCGAGGTAGACGAATCCACCAGCTCGGGTGCAATGTGGCAAAAAATGCGATGGATGAAAGGTATGAAAAAATCTCGAATTAGTGCCTCTAATGCTCAAAAAGAAGAACTCCTGAATTCTTTAGCTCCAGACTTTGTAGAGCCGCCTCCACCGATATTTGTATCAAAGAATGAACAGCTTGAATGTCACCTTTCGCCGCAAGAGCTCTTCAACTGCCTAAAGAAGAAGGATTCAGCACCTGGTGAGGATAATGTTACATACTCAATGATATTTAATTTACCTCTTGAAGGCAAACTATTCTTGCTTTTAATCTATAATACAATTTTTAATCTCGCATCCGTACCAGATCAGTGGCGAAGAATAAAAATTTTACCAATACCTAAACCAAATTCAAATTGTAATTTAAACTCAAAATTTAGACCGATTTCCTTGATGTCATGTATATGCAAAATTTATCATGCAATGCTGAACAAACGGCTTGAATGGTTTGTTGAAAAGAATAAAATTATCCCACAAACTACATCTGGTTTCAGAAAAACACAATCTAGTATTGACTGTATAGTACGGTTAGTTACCCAAGTTCAGATTGGTTTTTCCCAAAATATACCGACTCTAGCATGTTTTCTAGATATAGACGGAGCATACAATGCGGTTTTGGTAGAGCAACTGGTGGAGATACTGGATAAATTGAATGTAGGCTCCAAAATGTGTAAATATCTATATATGTTTTTGAAAAAGAGATGTCTTACTATCAAAGAAGATGATGAGGATGGTACCCTTATGAGATGGACTGGTAGAGGCCTGGCACAAGGAGACCCGATCTCTCCTCTCCTTTTTAACATAGTTACATATAAGATAAGCCAATCTATTAATAGCATTAACGTCTTGCAGTATGCAGATGACTTTGTATTTTATTCACAAAATAGCAATAGTGTAAGTAGTGCCTTAGAAATGCAGAACTGTGTCAGGGAGGTATCATCATTGTTAGCTCAAATTGGTCTGGAAATTTCACTAACTAAAACGCAGATCTGTACATTTAGTAGAAGGCGGACAAGGGATCGGGTCGAAGTAAATGTTAACGGTCATAATATTCCGGCTGTGGATTGTGTTAAGTATCTAGGTGTCTGGCTAGATAGTTCGCTCCGGTGGAATAGACATATTAAGGAAGTCCAGGCCAAGGCCTTAAAAATTAATAACATAATCAAAATCTTAGCAGGGGCATCTTGGGGGGTACATCCGAAACATCTTCGTAGGCTATATATTTCGCTCGTAAGAAGTAGAATCGACTATGCTAGTTTTATCTACGATAGTGCGGCCAAGACACATCTACTTAAACTGGATAGAGTCCAGAATGTAGCAATGCGTGTTGTGGGAGGGTTTATTAGGACTACTCCCATTCATGTCATGGAATCTGAACTCTCTTTACCCCCACTTCATCTACGAAGAGAGTATCTAGCAACTAAGTACTGTCTCAAGGCGCAGTCCTGTTCAAGCAATATGACGATTAGTTTGATAAATAATTTAGCAGATAATAGTAACTCACAATATTTTCGTAGGAATAAAAGTTCTCTACTAGTAAATATTTTCGGCAACACAAAAAATGAAATTATTAATGCATGTAAACCTTTATATATGTATAGCTTAGACACTTGGATCTCAAATATCAATATGGATTTTATTAAAACGTCGGTAGAGAATATTGTACAGCCTAAAAATAAATATGATAATAGAGTTCTTAAGTATAACACATTGCACATGATGTATAATAAGTATGATGGATGGCAGAAAATATTTACGGATGGGTCAAAAACAAAAGATGGTAGTGGTGCGGCATTTTACGATCCCACCCATAATGTGAAAGGGTGCTTTAAGCTTGTTAATAGCTCTTTTAACTGCATAATGTCAATTGAATTATTCGCGATCTCCGAGGCACTTTCTTATGTTACCAGTGCAGGATTTAAAAAAGCAATTATTCTGTCAGATAGCAGAAGTGCTTTGCAACATGTGGCTCGATGCGCCTCTGGTCACAGAGGTACATCGATTGCCTACAAAATATTAAATAAAGTCCAAGCACTGGTGACCGAGGGGGTGACTCTCGGATTTCAGTGGATCCCATCACATGTCGGGATTAGTGGCAATGAAGTGGCTGATAACCTCGCCCGTGAAGCAATGTCAGATGGAACAGAAGTTTTTATGAAACCTGAGTATTCAGAGATCTTGCTCAAATATAAAAAAAGTTTAAAATCAAAATGGAAAGAATATTTTGACATTGCTTCACGAGAAAAAGGAATATGGTATAGGACCATGCAAAGTGAGCCACCTCATGTGCCATGGTTTGTGAATTCGAAATTAAGCAGAAATTACATTGTAATCGCTCATAGATTGCGCTCTGGGCATATGCCATTGAGAGCTTTTGCTTTTCTGATGAAGCTAGTAGACAATCCTAATTGTGAAATGTGTGGTGTTAAAGAGGATGTTTACCACCTCCTGATGGAGTGCGCCCGGAGCGCATCGATGAGGGAGGAGTTAGGGCGAAACATAAATATTAACTGGCTTGATATGGGACTCTTTCAGAGCATGTTAGCGGCACCAACCTCGGTTGAGGCTAGCATGCTCTATCGGTCTATATATGGGCTGGTAACAGAGGGTATATAGTCATGAGTCAAGAGTTGTATATTATGGTAGCATAATGGAACTGACATGGTCGGACACCGACAAAAGTTCCTTAAAAAATAGATTAAAAAAAAAAAAAAAAAAAAAAAATTATAGGCCGTGAGTTCGATGCCCACCGAGAACAAAGTTTTTATTATGATGAACAATAGACAACATTGTTTGTTCTCTGACTGGGTGTTATAAAACCTATAGGTATTAGAAGTATGTATTTATAAAAAAAGGGCCAAGGTATTCACTTGCTTTTTCAGCTTTTACATCAAATTAAACTGAGATAGCAAGTGACTTGACATCTGATTAGGTTTGATCGAGCTTTCAGAAACCGGCCGTTAGTGTTATAAAATATTAAGAGCTGATTTCACCATGATCTGTTCCTAATCAAGGATTAACAGGCCGTTAAATCTAACCTTAGATGTCAAACGCGTAAATTTTGACATAATTGTCTCTCTTAAAAGTGCGGGAACATAATGTGTTGTCTCATATTGCTTTCTCTTTTCCACTACAGTAAATCCCGTCACACAAGCACATTTTTTAAATTTCATTAAGCTCGATAAGCAGCTTATTTCATTAAAACTAACTAAGCATTTAATAGGTCTAGGCCGTATTAAATGGTTATAATTTAATTTTAAGCATATTTTTTTTATGTGAACGGGCTTAAACAGCGATGAAAATTCAAATCCTGGATCGCGCAAGTGCTGTATTTTGCCTAGTTGGAAGCTGTACAAGTTCTTCTAAATTTTTATCGGGGGTCCGTAGCTACTGCGGAAACCGGTGGTGGCGGGTAGCCGGTTTAATTACCCGCTATTGATGAGTTGATTAAAGCAACGAAGTCATATTGAATTGTTGAAAATGGACAACAAGCCTTTTAGAGGCCTTCAGGTCTCAAATCCACGCTAGTAGCTAATTGTGACCTTCCTTTTGTTTGTTATTCTTTCTACTTTTTAAGTTTAAATTTTATTTAGTATTTAGTATTTAGTAATATGTTAATGCTTATAAGGGGATGGATGTCAAACGCGTACATTTTGACATATTTAACGGCCCTTTAATCCTTTGTTAATCTAACAGAGCATGGTGAAATCAGCTCTTAGAATGTTGTTAATTGTACATGAATCATTGTATGTGCAATAAGGTAAGAGTATTATCTGAATAATAATAATTCGTTTATTTACATACAGAGGTGCGGCCTTCTTAGTATTTGCTTTGAAGGAGGCTTTAAAACGACATTGTTTCTTTGTAGGTACCTAACACTAAATATTAGTATTGGTGCCCACTGCCAATAACCAAGCTAGCTAACCGGTCTAGGAAAAATGCCTCTCAGATCTCTCAGTAATAATGACTGCAGATTAATTCTAAGTGGAGTAGTCAGAGGTAGGTATGTAGGTACGTCCAGTGAGCGAAGCGAACGAAGATCTTAGTTTCAACTTGGGCGATTTGGCATTTTATGTATGTATGTATGTTTGTCTGGCCATAACTTTCGAACCGTTGATCCGATCTGCATGAAATTTTATAAGTCGATAGCTTGTACTTGAGAAATTTACTGGTAAGTGTATGAGTTAAATCGGATGACGGGTTATTAAGATATGGGGTTTTTAAGGGGCCAAAAATAAATAAAAAAATCAAATTACATGTCATATGTGTACTGTACAGGTTGCTTGGGTACCAAATAAAACACAAATTTATATAGCGTCCGCCTGTATCGGCCGCCTGGAATCGAGTGCCCCCAACCGTGCGTTCGGTTGCTACCCGCCTCCAGTCAGCGCGCATAGTTTATTGTTATAGGTACACTACATCTACCTTTTACAAAAACAAAATATAAATTTAGGAACTTATTAAGTAGGTAATATTAACTTTATAAAACACATCTAGATCTTAATTAGTTACTAATCACAGCAAACAATATTCATCAGAAGTTGTACTAGCTTAAAGATATCATTATACAACTCACTTAGTTTTTAACTATTAGTGACAGTGATAACGACATACTAAGTTACAAGTTACTAATAGCCCAATGGCATAAGCTTAAACCTCATTTAATTTCAGGATATAGTAGCCGAAAGGCTATTACAATATTGTAACGGGTCGCATCTCATAACCATGAAACTATAAATAAATCTATCCATCTATATATCTACTTGTATCATTTTCATCCAAGCAGTCCTTCCATTTTCTTCAGACCTTCCACTTTTCTTTACCTTTCTACCTTTTTTAACTAGATTAGACCTGACCGCCTCTTTCATTTTCTACTACAACAGCTTTTCACTTCTTGTTGATGCCGTGTGGTGCATTATTAAATGTATATGTCAACTTTTTCTTTTATCATATTTTTATATATACTTTTTCACCGATTCCAATTTAAGCTTTCTATAGCACACCTTCTGTATATAACATTATATTCACATTATATTTCGCATCCGTGTCCTTTGGATCAAGAACTGCAACTGCATGTGCGGGGTAGTTGTTCCTAAAATTGGCGTACCTAATGACGTCAAAACGAAATGTCAGCATACTCTTGGTAGTGTCATAGTTCTATCGCTCTGGTCACGGTTTTTCCGTTCTGAGTTTGCACAGCTGACAAGAGACTCGTGAAGGCAAATGTAATGTTTGATATTGCTAGTGAAACAATAGCACACCTAAAAGTAAATCGTTTAGTTAAGAGCGGCCAACCCGTCTTACTATTCATACAAACGCTAATAGGTATCTTGTGCACTATATCTAGGTTACTATCAAAACAAAAAATCCAAATTTGGAGAAACATATTCAGTATAAGCCTCCAAAAATTTGCTTTTTTTTTCACAAATTTTACCTGAACTTTGGGCCTTCATAATGTACTCATAAATTGTAAAAGTAAAGAAAATATTTTGATAGAAACCTTGCAAATGTTATGAAAATTCTAATTTTTTTTTTTTTTTTTTTTTTTTTTTTTTAAATAGTGTACATTACACATTATAATGTACTCTACTTATATTACAATCTAGCCACAATAGCGGGCTAATGAGTAATTTTACATTGACCTAAATTTTTAGCTTACTTTACTAAGAATGTGTCCATTAACACTTTTCTTACTGTCTCTATTTAAGGGGAAGACACTTTGTTTTTGTGTTCTTTATAAGTGGCACTTGTTTACACTTGCACTACATTTTACTCATATTACCACTACACTAACTCAAAAGGTTTTTTTCTTTTGAGTCTCACTAGGTCTGTATTGTCGAGGAGCTGGATGGCTTCGACGTTAACATGGTGATGAAGTCTTTTTTCGTGAGCTTCAGCGTATTTTTGAATAAATTTATCGACGACCTCTATGTTAAGGTCCCGATGGAGATCGTCATTTCTTATGTACCAGGGTGCATTCACTACTCCTCTCAGCACTTTGTTTTGGAATCGTTGGATTATTTGTACATTGCTCTTTTTGGTACAGCCCCAAAGCTGTATACCATAGGTCCAAACTGGCATCAGGACTTGTTTGTACAATAGCATTTTGTTGTGTACTGATACAGTAGAATTTCTTCCAAGTAGCCAGTACATCTTTTTGTATTTTAGTTCCAACTCATCTTTTTTCTTCTTAACGTGAGCTTTCCAGCGCAGCTTCGCGTCAAGTGTCATGCCCAAATATTTTGCCGTATTTTCATACGGGATGAGCGTATTGTTAATAAATATTGGGTGATATTCCTCCTTTTTGTTGGTAAAGTTGACGTGAACCGATTTGGTTTCGTTCAATCTAATTCTCCATTGTGCTGTCCATTCATAGATTTTATTCACTGCTACCTGAGCTTTTTCCGCTGCTTCTGCGTGGGTGGTGCCCACAGCCATTATTGCAGTGTCGTCAGCAAAGGTTGCGATAGTGTTGTTTTCAAGTTTAGGAATATCACAGGTATATAATAGGTACAAGACCGGACCTAATACGCTTCCCTGTGGTACCCCAGCTTTTATTTCTTTAATTTCAGAGTAAGCATCTTCTTGCCTTATTCTAAAGACTCTATCGGATAAATAAGATTCTAGTATATCTGCCATCACTTTAGGTAACATTTTACGTAGTTTTAGCATAAGACCTTTATGCCAAACTTTATCAAATGCCTGAGCTACATCCAAAAATATAGTAGAGCAGACTTTCTTTTCTTCAAGAGTTCTCTCGATCATGTTTGTTATTCTGTGAACTTGGTCTATAGTAGAGTGTTTCTCACGGAAGCCAAACTGATGTTCTGGTATAAGACTCTTCTTGTCAAGTATTGGTTTCAGCCTTTTAAGCAGTAGTTTCTCGAATAGCTTAGACATAATGGGTAGTAAAGAGATTGGTCTGTATGATGTTGCATCTTGTGGTGGTTTCCCTGGCTTTGGTATCATTATTACTTCAGCCACTTTCCATAAATTCGGTACATATCTCAGCCTCAGTGCAGCATTGATTATATTTGTTAATTTAACTAGGGCTTTTCTAGGGAGGTTATGAAGAATCTCTCCTGAAATAAGATCATATCCCGGGGATTTTTTTGGATTGATGTGATGTTTTATTTCACTTGCTACTTCGCGTGGTGAAACAAGCTTTATATCTAAACTATCATCACATACTTCATGTCTCGAAGCTTCGTAAATGATTTGAGCTTCGTTGGGTTTGAATATATTTTCTAGGTGCTCCGCAAACTTTTCGGCTTTTTGCTCATTGTTGACAGCCCATTTACCGGGTCCTATTTTTATTGGTGGGATCTGGGTATTAGGCCGTTTTAGCTTTTTGGTAGCCTTCCAGAGTGTGTAGTCTGTACTACGGTCACTGGTCAGGCTTTGAAGGTGCGTGTGAGTTGAAGCGTCAATGTGGTTCTGTATTTGCCGTTTCAACTGCTTAGTAAGCTTATTTAGCTTCGTTTTGTCTTGCGGAGACCTAGATTGATGCCATTGGTTTCTCTGCTTCCTTTTTTTTCGTATTAAGTCTTTGATTTCTTCTGGATAGCTATTTCGTGTAGCTCTTATTTTAAGTTCTGGTGAGTTTTTCCACGCAGTCTGCTGTATAAGTTTATTGAATTTATCAACTTCTGAGTTAAGTTGGTCTGTAGTTTTTAGCGGTACTCTTAGATTTATATTGTTATTTAATTCTATCTTAAAACTCTCCCAGTCTGTGTGTTTATTTACTAAGGTAGGAGAGTTTTCTTTGTGTAATACGCTATCACTAATTTCTAGGTATATTGGAGAGTGATCCGAGTTCATATCGTAACTCTGTTCTGTTCGAAGATAGTTGGAAGATAGATTTTTGTAAATGAAAAAGTCTATTAAGTCAGGTATTTTATTTTGATCAGTTGGCCAGTAAGTAGGCGATCCTGTGGATGCAGTCTCACATTTAAGTTCTTTTATTGCACCTAGGAGCTCTTTTCCCTTTGTGTTTGTTAGTCTGGAACCCCAGTACTTATTCTTAGCATTAAAGTCTCCTCCTAATATAAATCTTTCACCAAGAGGTTGTAATAAAGTTTTATATTTGTCTTTTCTTATGGTGTAACGAGGTGGGCAGTATATAGAAGCTATCGTTAGATGATAGTGATTTGTACTGATACATATGGCTACAGATTGAATATCAGGCTCTTCGTATCTAGTTTTCTCGTGATGTTTAATGTTTTCTTTAACGATAACTGCACTGCCCCCTCTTGCTTTGTTGTCCGGGTGTAACGCATGGTATATTTTATAGCCTTTAAAGTGGATGTGTGATTGTCTTGTAAAGTGGGTTTCTGATATGAGACACACGTCTATATTTTCAATGTCTAGGACTACCTGCAGTTCACTTTGATGTTTTTGTAGCCCATTACAATTCCAAGCCATTATTTTGAGTTTACAAATCATTTTGAATGCTTGGAAATAGCCATTTTATTGCTATGTTCGATTTTTTTCAGGCGTTCATCAAAGGATGACATTAGTTTAAGAATTTCGTCTAACTTGCTATTGTTAGTGACGTCATGTGCCTTGTGTTGCACAAGTGCAGGCGCAGTGTTTTTGGCAGTAGCTTGAGCGTAGCTAACGCTCTTGGCTGCTGTTGGCAATTTAGCAACACTAGAGTGAAGGCTAGTCGTGGGTTGCTTACCGCTAGTAGTTTGCCGCATTGCATCTGGTTTTTTAAGGCTTTTGCTCCGAATTTTCTGCATTTCCTTAGCTATCATGCACCCTCGATAATTAGCCGGGTGTGCATCTCCACAGTGAACGCATTTAGGCTTCTCGTCTGCGGGTTTTTTACAGTCCATTGTTAGGTGTTTTCCGGTGCATTTAACGCACCTTGGCTCTTTGGAGCAATACTTTTGAGTATGTCCATAGACTTGACACTTCTTACATTGAGGAACTAATTTTGTTGTTCTGAGCGGTTGTATTTCCACCATGCAACCTAGTATAGACTTAATTCCATAGACTTTGTTAATATCCTCTTTGTTACTGAATGAGAGCTGGAACATGTTGAGAGGTTCTTTGCTCTTCCAGCTGAGTTTATTTACGGCTCCCTCGATTTTGTACCCATTAAATTTTAGGTCTTCAATTATCCTTTCTGGCGTACAAGTAAAAGGCAATTTTTTTACCATTACCCGTATCGGCCTTTCCTGTTTATTTTCATATGTATGCCAGAGGCTGTGGTTTTCCGACAGCGTCTTTGTTAGACCTCGGTAAGATTCCTCATTAGAGGCATTTATTTTAACGCTGTCTCCACTTAAAATTTTTATTGTGAAGGTGCCAGCTGGTTGTTTTGTAGACAAGAAGTCATAAAATTGTTGGTAGTTCTTCACATCGTCCACAATAATGGGAGGGGGTGGGGGAACTTTTTGGATTTTTACAATGGTGTTCTTTTCCGGCGGGGAGGAAAATTCTAAATGACTAACTTTTATTTCACAAATTAGTAAGGCTTACTGAAAAACAGGTATTTCCCTGGAACAAGGTTTATGAAATTTCCGCACACTATTTTTCATTCAATGTTATCGCGTTCTCACTTGGTTCACAGTACCTAACCGAATGCCAACCAAGCGCTCAGGCGCTTTCTCTCTTTTTTCGCTTTGTCTCTTTTTCTAACATTGCTCTGGATGAAACAACAAGCTTCAATTCAAGTTCAATCACGTTCGCATTGACGATACTAGGACCGGGAAGGGCCCTCTTAAACCTATAAGTTCATGGAAAACCTGCATCAAACTGTCCACAATCGTAGTTGGTACTTAATTTTTTGGATGCCGCCCCTTTCTTTCTTTTGTAAATATGTGACACTTTCGTTTTTTTTTTTTTACTTTTACTTTCAGTATCTTAGACCAACAATTTCTCTATCTAGTAATATCTAATAGCTATAATATGTTTTAGTTTTTCCGAAAATGTGAATTTAGAATAAATTTATGAGTATAATTTTTATTTATGTTTCTATTGTTAATATTACAGGCATCAATCTTTTCCTAAAGCTTTGCGCTAAGCTGTATTTGCATTAAACCACTCTTATATAAGAGTAACGAAGTTCCATTTTATAATATGCATCAACTTTAAGTCCAAGGAAAATATTCGAATCAGCAAGGTTTACCTACTGACTCCCCATTTAATACAGTATTGGTTAGTTGTAAAACCACGTTTTGCAAGGTAAATTTTAATTCAATTCGTTTTCTTAACATTCACAAAATCATTAGCAAATAACGGGTGAGCCAGTTATTTTAGCCAAGTATTTTTTTTTCCTTGAGACCAGACAAGCAGACGTCCCACGTGCTTTCAAGTGGGAACCATTGAACCATTACCCATAACAAAGCACTGCCTTGCAAGCCACGCACGATAGGTACACGCCCTACCATGCACTACCAACTTGATCATCAACTTGAGGCATACAGATGTAGCCCATCGGTGCCTGCAATTCTACCGACAACCACACGACTCAAACTTGAACACAGCAACGCTGCCCGGCGGCAGAAATAAACAAAATTGGTCTTTACTCTGTCTGTCATTAAATATATGCTTATGAAGGAACATGATGCCATACACTGTGGCACCACTATTATGTGAATAATTGACCCAGACGACATCTCACTGCCATCAACTGTTAGGACTCTATTCGTTTAGTAAAACTGTATCTTAGGTCAATGGTCTGGTTTAGGATGCTATAATGTTTTAGTGTCACCAACTAACACTGTCAGTTTTTTTTTCCGGCAATTCGCATTAATTCCCAATTCTTTGTGTAGTGTTCAAAGATCATATACCAACATATTACCGACATACCAACAGTCGTATATTGACCTCTGTTAAATCCAAACAGATGGCTATGGTGTACAACACAATGTTACAATCGCATACTCGTAAGAGGTATTATTTTAAAACCACCATAATATATGATCGGTTTTTTCATTAGCACAGGTAGCATGTTTTTTTCATGTGAAACCCAATACTTATCGAAAAGTATTTATTTAATTCGATCTTATGGATTACTTTGAACGCTATGTGAATCCAGTCAGTACGTCAATTCCACGCAAAGCCTAGAAGAACAGGCAACAAAGTTACGGCTTTGTTCTTACCGTTTTTTTATGTGTTACTAAATACCATAATAATGAAGTATCTTATAACCATTCCTTTACTGGTTCACAAAAGAATAATCATTTATAAAATAAGCAATTAATAAATCTTTATCTTTGTCTAACTCCAGAAAGAAGACAATAGAAATAAATAAAAACATCTTAACAAATTAAATAAATGATGCAAGTTTTGTTGGACTAATTTAATTTGGGTAACCATTTAATCTTGAATGTCTATTATTATTATTTATTTATTTTCATCCCCATAATAGTATATTAAAATACATTGCATATTGCTGTCTCTTTTGAAAAATACTCGTCTAGCTTGGTTAGGTATTGCAATTCCCGACTCAGCTGTTATGTTTGTACCCGCAAATATTATGAGGTAGGTATATGTACCGAGCTTATTGTACCGTAATTCCACCCATGCCAAATCATCGTTGTCCGCTGACTCAGTAATGTACATTCCGATCAGATACAGATCATTTACATTTCTTCCAACTTCTAAGGATGACTCACCCCAACAATCTAGACTATAATTGAGAGAAGTAAGTAAAGGCTCTAATGGGGGTCTTTAAAACCTGTTCATTTTCTGTCATAATTTAGTGATAGAACTGTGTGGAATGTCCACCAATATTTATATTATTTAAATATTTCATTTCTATTTGGGCTACCAATAAATATAGTAATTCCCTTTTTAGGTACTATTCAGATTTATCCAAACTACCCTTTAAAATTCATCATTCAGATACTATTCAACGTATTCTGAAACTGACATTTTGTAACAACGTTTAGGTACCGTTCAGATTTTTCCAAACTACCTTATATTTTTTTTTAATTCAGATACTATTCAACGTATTCGCAAACTGTCATTTTGTAAAAACTTTAGGTACCGTTCGGATTTTCCAAACTAATCTTTAAAATAAATAATTCAGATCTATCCAAACTACCCTTTAAAATTCATCATTCAGATACTATTCAACATATTCTGAAACTGTCATTTTGTAACAACGTTTAGGTACCGTTCAGATTTTTCCAAACTACCCTTTAAACTTTTAATTCAGATACTACACAACGTTTTCTTAAACTATCATCTGTTGTAACAACTTTTAAGTACCGTTCAGATTTCTCCAAACTATATCTTGAAAACATAATTCTGATACCGTTCAATACTTTGATAAACTATCAATTGTAACAATATTTAGGTACCGTTCAGATTTCTCCAAACTACCTCTTGATTCTGATACCGTTCAACATTTTGTCAAACTATCAATTGTAACAACATTTAGGTACCGTTCAGATTTCTCCAAACTACCTCTTGATTCTGATACCGTTCAACATTTTGTCAAACTATCAATTGTAACAACATTTAGGTAACGTTTAGATTTCTCGAAACTACCTCTTTATTCTGATACCGTTCAACATTTTGTCAAACTATCAATTGAAACAGCAATTTTACAGGTAGTAAAATTGCTTAGTTTGATATATCAAACTACGTATCCAGTGGAACCTTATAAGTTCTTAGTTCTCGACATTAAAATAGGCACAAATAGTACTTTCTAGAACTACGCAATTTAGCAAAAGTAAATTCGCTTACATATCATTCACACATTTTACTCAGTGTATTAATGTAGGTAGTTATCTACTTGTGCAATACATTTTTTTCCAATAAACAGAATATATCTGAGTATTTCTGTACTTAACTGGTTTATTAGTATAGAGTATTTATCTATTTGTCAACAATTAACTTGATGTAACACTGTTTTTTGTATGTGAGTACTAAAGTTACTTTCTGCAAACGCAACGGCGACAGGCCTGTTTGTAGGTACAATCCGTATTAAAAACCAGCATTGTCCCACAAAGTCGAACATCAAAAGTCGGTAGCGTATTGATTAAAATTTTGTTAAATATTTTACCCGAACAAGTGGGTAGTACTTTTATTGATGTTGCTTTATCTTACTTCAAAAACGAATGTTTTAAAACAATATTAAAGTTAACCCAGCCGAAAAAAGTTAACCTGCCAACTTAGATGTTTCGTAACTAGGTACGCAAGTTCTATAAAAATGCAGTTCATCCGATACCGATAACCAGTGAAATATAAATATCTAGCGTTCGTTAATTTGCAGAACAAAACAGACTCATTTACTCTTTATACTTTTTTTTTGTATTTATTTTTGGTACTTACTGTAATGGTTGTAAACCACTGGCAGGGTCGCCACATGTACTGTACAGGTTGCTTGGGTACCAAATAAAACACAAATTTATATAGCGTCCGCCTGTATCGGCCGCCTGGAATCGAGTGCCCCCAACCGTGCGTTCGGTTGCTACCCGCCTCCAGTCAGCGCGCATAGTTTATTGTTATAGGTACACTACAATATGTATGAAAGGACTTTGTTTGGAAATTCTAAAACAATTTTTACTTTTTTTCTGGGGGCGCTCGGTTTTCGAGATACAACAAAAAAGTTAAATTAAGATAACTAGTAGTTCGCCCCGAACTGAGATCTCGTGATGCGACCCGACGATCGCATCATAACTTTGAGTAGGTAGCAAGCAGCAGGGGCAAGTCCAAACATTATTTTTGGACTTTTTTTCTGACTACCGCCTACTAACTCGGTATGGTAACCAAGTTTCAACTCTATTGGCCTATTTATTGAAGAGTTCCGTTGAACAGACCTTGGCTCCATCATCAGACCTGGTCGTCGTCACCATTTTATGAGAACTGAGTACCACCTTAATTTATTTCATGAAAAAAAAATAAGAAAAAGCAAAGAAACTGGCCGACCAGTAGAAAAACCTTGATGTCAACGAAACTCTTAGAGATGGGAGCTCTTGGATCGCTGGTTATCTTAATTTAACTTTTTTTGTTTTATCTCAAAAACTGAGCGTCTCAAAAAAAAAGTAAAAGTTGTTTTGGAATGTCCAAACAAAGCCCTTTCATATGACATGTAACTTGATTTTTTTAAGTAACTTTTTTTATTTTTGCCTCCTTAAAAAACCCCATATCTCAAAAACCCTTCATCCGATTTTACTCATATACTTACCAGTAAATTTCTCAAGTACAAGCTATCGCCTTATCAAATTTCATGCAGATCGGATCAACGGTTCTAAAGTTATCGCCAGACAAACATACATACATACATAAAATGCCAAATCGCCCAAGTTGAAACTAAGATCTTCGTTCGCTTCGCTCACTCGATCAACCAGCAACCCAAGAGATCCCATCTCTAAGAGTTTCGTTGACATCAAGGTTTTTCTACTGGTCGGTCAGTTCCTTTGCTTTTTCTTATTTTTTTTTTCTTGAAATTAATTATGGAGGTATTCTGTTCTCATAAAATGGTGACAACGACCAGGTCTGATGATGGAGTCAAGGTCTGTTCAACGGAACTCTTCAATAAATAGGCCAATATAGTTGAAACTTGGTTACCATACCAAATTAGTAAGCGGTAGTCAGAAAAAAGTCCCAACATAATGTTTGGACTTGCCTCTGACTACCACCTACTCAAAGTTTTGGTTCGTTGGGTCGTATCACGAGATCTCAGTTCGGGGCGAACCACTAGTTTAACTGAAAATTAGTTTCATAACCATGATAGTTTCAAAAATTATAGTTTGCACAGGGGTTGCAACCCATCATTTACTTTCCACCCTCGGTAGCGTGAAGCCTAACCAAAAGAGAAAGTCAATAATCGCGCCTACAAAAAAAATCTTACATATTTCTATAAAAAAAATGCATTCTTACAAGGCACTGTTGTAAAATAAAATAAAAGTCGTATTTCCGGATGTATAAACATTAAAAATATAAATAGCAAGCACAATTTTTTGTTGGGAGTTTTTTAGTCTTTCTTAAAAGTGCGGAAACATAATGTGTTGTCTCATATTGCTTTCTCTTTTCCACTACAGTAAATCCCGTCACACAAGCACATTTTTTAAATTTCATTTAGCTCGTTAAGCAGCTTATTTCAGTAAAAACTAACTAAACATTTAATAGGTCTAGGCCGTATTTAATGGTTATAATTTAATTTTAAGCATATTTTTTTATGTGAACGGGCTTAAACAGCGATGAAAATTCGAATCCTGGATCGCGCAAGTGCTGTATTTTGCCTAGTTGGAAGCTGTACAAGTTCTTCTAAATTTTTATCGGGGGTCCGTAGCTACTGCGGAAACCGGTGGTGGCGGGTAGCCGGTTTAATTACCCGCTACTGATGAGTTGATAAAAGCAACGAAAGTCATATTGAATTGTTGAAGCAAGTGTATAGAGAAGCAAGTGAATTAAACAGAAAATGTACAAGCTCACTGGAGGCCTCAGGTCTCAAATCCACGCTAGTAGCTAATTGTGACCTTCCTTTTGTTTGTTACTCTACTTTTTAAGTTTCAATTTTATTTAGTATTTAGTAATATGTTAATGCTTATAAGGGGATGGATGATCCTTATGATAAACTTAAGGTTGGCTATAGATATCCGGTAGGTACCTGATTTTAACTATGGTTAAAATTTAGGGTTCTTGTCAGAGTTCAGCATATTGAGAGCTATTTTTGAATCCAGGAGATGCGTCTTTTGGCTCTGGCTGCAATTATAGGCCGTGAGTTCGATGCCCACCGAGAACAGTTTTTATTATGATGAACAACAGACAACAAGTTGTTTGTTCTCTGACTGGGTGTTATAATAAAACCTATAGGTATTAGAAGTATGTATTTATAAAAAAAGGGCCAAGGTATTCACTTGCTTTTTCAGCTTTTACATCAAATTAAATTGAGATAGCAAGTGACTTGACATCTGATTAGGTTTGATCGAGCTTTCAGAAACCGGCCGTTAGTGTTATAAAATATAAAGAGCTGATTTCACCATGATCTGTTAGTTACTAATCAAGGATTAACAGGCCGTTAAATCTAACCTTAGATGTCAAACGCGTACATTTTGACATATTTAACGGCCCTTTAATCCTTTGTTAATCTAACAGAGCATGGTGAAACCGGCCCTTAAGCCCGAACTCTACCGAGAAAGGGTAATGAGCGAGAAATGATTAGCGGAACGGACTCCTTTTCAATGAAATAGGTTTACGTTTCCACCAACAAAGAGTTTTGTCTTTTGAATTGCACTGAAGAGCTGAGCGAGTTCATTTCAACACTTTCTGCTCACTCAGTCCTTTCCGCTCAACTATTTGTTGGTAAATACAAGTAGGTATGCAGTTTATTCTTGCGAGTTAAACGGAGTCCTTAATGTTAATGTTATGTGATGATGCGGTCGACGGTGAAGCATGCATACCTACTTAGAAGAAAATGTTTCACTCTTCTCTTGAAAATATCCAAATTATAGGTGGCGGAAAAACAGATTTCCACTCTTTGACAGGCCACGTTTTTATAATTTATTTTTTGTAGGTGTCTGAGTACAGGTATGTATCACTCTTTAGGTATGTATCAGCGGCTCATTATAAAAACTGACCTGTAGGTAGTTAGGTACAACTAATATACACTGGTTTGGTACATAATTTATTTTCAAAAACTAAATAGTAGGTATAATAGGAAATGAGCTCCAGAAACCACCGGTGATCTAGTGACGGCGTGTGACTTTGCCTTATAATAAGGACGTGAGCTAGAATTAGGTTCCAGTGGAAATTTATATGCCAGTGTTTTTAAAAAATGAAAGAACACATCGGGAGGAAACCAGTTTGGTAGGTAGGTAGTAGGTGTTCTAGCAGCGACGATGGACTTGCAACCCGTCTCTTATAGAAAACCAACTAGGTATTCTAGTAAATATGAAATCGAATATATAGACTGGACGTACCTACATACCTACCTCTGACTACTCCTCTTAGAATTCATCTGCAGTCATTATTACTGAGAGATCTGAGAGGCATTTTTGCTAGACCGGTTAGCTAGCTTGGTTATTAGCGGTGGGCACCAATACTAATATTTAGTGTTAGGTACCTACAAAGAAACAATGTCGTTTTAAAGCCTCCTTCAAAGCAAATAATAAGAAGGCCGCAACTCTGTATGTAAATAAACGATTTATTATTATTCAGATACTCTTACCTTATTGCACATACAATGATTCATGTACAATTAACAACATTCTAAGAGCTGATTTCACCATGCTCTGTTAGATACTAATCAAGGATTAACAGGCCGTTAAATCTAACCTTAGATGTCAAACGCGTACTCTTTGAAATATTTAACGGCCCTCTACTTCTTTGTTAATCTAACAGAGCATTGTGAAATCAGCTCTAAGGCCCAGTTTCACCATGCTCTGTTAGTTACTAGTCAAGGATTAACAGGCCGTTAAATCTGACCTTAGATGTCAAATGCGTACATTTTGTTATTTTTAACGGCCGTTTAATCCTTTGTTAATCTAACAGAGCATGGTGAAACCGGCCCTAAGCCCGCTAGTGAATGTCCTGCTTTTCACCGTACCTCTCAACAAAACGTCAATGCCAATACTGACATGATTGGTCTGTCAATGTCACTTCCATTTATCTATCACCCATTTCAACCGTTCATTTATGACATTTTCTATGCTTAGAGCAACACGGGCCACCGGCGGACCGGAGGGGAGTAGCCTTCGCAGGCATTCCCCTCTGTCAAAGTACAAGTCCACGCGGTCCTAGACGTACAATAAAACTAGTTGCAGCCGCACTGCTCACTAGACTAAATCTAGTTGCGGGACAGAATCAATGTCCTTTAAAAAATGTCGAATTGTTCTGTTTTATGCTGCAAAAAGACATCTGCCACGTCAAATTTACAAAAAGATGGCGTTACCTTTCATATGTAAGTAATTTTTAATCACATTATTACTTTAAACTTCTTTTAAACTTAAAAATCACAATATTATCGGTCGTGTTGTTTCCGATTTGTTAACAAACACTGGCCGCTCGCCTTCATACAATAAGCGGATCGGTCAAGCGACTGATCCGAGACATTTCCTAGAAGTCGCTGTCGCCGAGCGATAGTGTTGTTACCGGTTTGTTTGTAGATAGTTATCGATAAAAATGGCAAAGGCAAAGGATACAGACATTTTTGTGATTTAAGTTTTCTGATTAATTTAAAATATTATACAAGGTGTAAAGTCATGTACGACATTAAATTGAAACACGTACTCCTAATTGCATTTTTAGATTTTAGGAGTTGGTTTTATCAAAAAAGCCTGAATATTTATCGAGATATCGATACTTTTCCAATAAATAATTTCTATGCAACCTGTATCTCTAATCGCCGGTGATGAGGTCAAATTTCCGGGGTCATGAAGTCATGTGACTCATCAATCAAACGAAAAAAAGGACAGAGATATCATATTTATACGCGTTAGACCGCATAAGAAACATATTTGTGCGCTCACATTGTAAAATTTCGCTGTGCGACAAGGACAGATATCATTCCGCTTACGTGTGTGATAGAGACAGATAGGTACGTAGCGCGCCCCACTATGTGCCACGCTGCCGCCCGGTGGCCAGTGAAAGACATTATTATTTAGTAAACAATCGCCTTGGTAGCGACCTTGACATATCTAATTTTGAAAATTGTAAATTCGTGTTATTACTCGTGACTAGTGTCTAGATTTGGTACCGCGAAATAGACTTTTTGTGTGAGTGTGTGTGTCTTGTTAATGTCATCAAAATGCAGAACTTGTATTATGAAGGGAAATATAATTGTGAAACTAGGCATACAAAACAAACTCTAGAACAGTTGAAGGAGCTCTTCAGTGCATTCATTTGTATGTGCAACATGCAACAACGTGAGCATATTGGAAACGTACGAATTTGAGGTACCTAACTAGTTTTATTTTTCCTACATGCTAACGTTGCTCTTATCGGCGAATCAAAGACGCCGCCGCCGGCCGCGCGCCCGCGCTGAAAGGGCGTTCACCTTTAGGCACGGGCGCGCGGCACAGTTTAGGTTTAGTCGTAGTAGGTATGTTTGTGCGGTTTCTGCGCGCGGGGCGCGGCATTGAATGAACGTACGTTGCTTTGTTTGTGTGTTTATACAGAATGTTCAATAATTTTATGCTTATTCTGATATTTAGTTTGTTTGAAAATAAAAAATCTCAATTATGAATGAATGTTAATACAACCTTTTTTAAATCAATACTAGATAGTAGTACTACACGTGTATTAATTTAATGTCGTACAGTCGTTTACACGTTGTATAGTGAGCTTTATTTTAATTTAAATAGTTTTTTAATAAAATTGCATTACATTAAATATAATACAATACTTACGAGTACAAACACATTTTACTATAATTACTTAGTCTGAACCATAATGTTTTTTATTTATTTATTGCAGGTTTCCTAAAGATCCAAATTTTAGGGATGCATGGAAGAAATTTTGTATTATCAGACTAACCTGGACGCCCACAAGAAATAGTGTAATTTGCTCAAATCATTTCAAGACCTCTGACTTTCAAGTGTTGGCGAACAATAGAAGGAAATTAGTCGAGGGCACCATTAATGGAACTGACAAGATTAGTAATGGAAAAATATACTGGTACAAGCATTTCTTTCTTAATGAAAAAAGAAAACCCACAAAAATGTAATCGTCATCTACATCTACATCTACACTAATATTATAAAGAGGAAAGCTTTGTATTTTTGTATTTTTGTATGTAACGAATAGGCTCAAAAACTACTGGTCCGATTTCAAAAATTCTTTCACCATTAGAATGCTACATTATCCCTGAGTAACATAGGCTATATTATATTTTCAAAAAAATCAGGGATCCTTACTAAAACTCCAATAATGTAACCCAAGGTGGAAACCAAAAACTTTACATCGCGTGCGCTGCGAAAACTATTGATGATAGAACAAAATAATGTACTACGATTTTGTAGAACACGTCATCATCTACAAAAAATGTCGCGACAGCATATGTCTAACTATTATAGTTATGTCACAATAAGTGTTTTTTTATTATAAAAATTTAATTGAAATGCCGCCGCTAGAAAAGGGTCTTTATTTGTACCTTGGTATTAATCCTTATCCAAATAAATCTTTTCATAATTAAGACGGTTTCAATACCTATAGATTACTTCTTAAATTTTTCAAATCGGACATTCCATTCAAAAGATATGACGAAATTAAAAACGTTAACGGGTCCACGGGTCACGCTCGGGATACGATTTCAGTCGCTGGCGTGCAAATGTATGAAATAAGTAGGCTCGCGAGGCTCGAACCCACGGTCAAAGTTTATCCTAATATATGTTCAAAAAATTTATGACCACCCATGCGAAGCTGGGACAGGCCGCTAGTATACATATACAAGGTGTTCCATAAGTTGTGTATATAAACTTCAGGGGGCTAAAGTACCCATCAATATGCACAACTTTTTCTAAGGAACCAACACTGTGAACGCGAAAAAAAAAACAGCTGTTTCATACATTTTAGCCTGGTAGGTATTGAACTTTTGTATGAAACAGCTGTTTTTTTTTTCGCGTTCACAGTGTTGGTTCCTTAGAAAAAGTTGTTCATATTGATGGGTACTTTAGCCCCCTGAAGTTTATATACACAACTTATGGAACACCTTGTATAGAGGTAGAAAACTAATCCATTTTAAAAACCAGTGAAAGATACAACTACAATTAAAATGATATAAACATTATGTTTAATGTGATAATTATTGTATTACATAATAAATAAAGTCCATTTTTATGATAACATCACTTTAAAAACCTAATTTCCCTAACCGAGTTCTTGAATTTATCGATAATGCGTATCGACAGTTGTTACAACTACGGCTGTAAGCAAATTGTCAGTGTCATCTCATACTGTTAGGACACAGAATGTATCTATGTTTGCATGAAATTGTTAGTGTATTTTTAATTAGGTATGTGTGAGTTTCGTAGTGACAGACGATTATTTTTGTGTGGGAATTAGAGAAAGTGTGCGTAACACAAATTTCCCCCCGCAAAAAATGGCAGACAGTTTTGTATCGGTAAAATAAACGCTACGGCCACTCCCCTCCGTGTTGCTCTATGTTTCTATGGGATTCGTTTTCTGGCATTTTGGGAAACAACATAGCTTTTTCATTTTAATTGTTTTTCTTGTGTTATTTTGAGTTGTGTTGTGTAATTTCGGTGGTATTTTAACCAACATTACTTGAGGTCTTAGCACAAAGTGTAAGGATTTGGAATGAAAGTGCAATATGTGAAATCCTGATTTGACTGAAAATGTTTCGAATGTTTTGAAGAAAACCGCCACCATTTTTTTCTAAACAAATGACGGCCGACTTGACTATGGACCTCCGACAGGAGTATTATTGTTCTGTGCTATGGACCAGGGCTGCCAGGTGAAAATATGCCGCAATCGTACCACAGCTTAAAAAAAGTCGTACGCCCTAAGAAAGTTTGAAAAAAAAAATCGTACCTACAAGAATCAATCATCGATATATTTAAACATTTAATAATAAAGTACACCTCTTTGCACTAATTTCTTTTTAGGAGTACGAGAGCTCTCAATAACACTTTCGTCGCTCATTTTTATTAAATTAATTACAGAAGCGCATCAGTTTTCACAAAAGCCTGCACGATTTAGTAGAAAAAAACAAGTAAAACCGAGTTTCTCCGCTCCGTACAACTAGACCGCGCGCAAAGGAAATGATTTGTCGTCATTCTATTAAGATAATCATCAACTATAAGGAATATTAACGCAATGTTAGTCGGATATCAACCGTATTGTTTACGGTCGAACGTTTTCTTTCATGTATAGAAGTCTAAAACTGTATGTAAAAAAATCGTACGTTTTCTGTACGATTTCGATGTTTCGATCGTAATCGTACAGAACATGCAAAGAATCGTACAAATACGATTTAAATCGTACAAATGGCAGCCCTGCTATGGACTGACTTTACTAAAAAGTATTCATTCAATACAAATCACTTGACACTGGCAAGATTGTCTGTCGAATGACAGACAGGAGCCATAAACGGAGAGAATAAGAAGACATTGTATTCTTGATCTAAGGTTCGTTCTTTCTATCCATTGACATTGTTCGTATTCGTCTCGCTCGCTCGTCCGTCTGCCTGAAACAAACAAACGAAAATTCTCTACTAAAAATCTAAATCTAAACAACTTACCAAATACCTTCCGAAATGTCTATCGAAAATTCTCCAAGCAAAGCCTCAAGATCTCAAAGTGTAATCGAAAGCGTGGATGATTTTGAAAGTCAAGTAAGCTTACTGTTACGCCTACTTTTACAACTTCCTATTCAATTGCGTTTTTATTATTAAATCATGTTGTTTCTTCTAGGATACTTTGCTGAAACATGTAGATATTTCTATCGTGGAGTCAGAAAAACGCGCTAATGGCACGCTACATGTTCGAGAACATTACACGGTGTATCTAATTGATCTGAAGTAAGTTGTTCAATTCTATTGTTTTGCTAAGAAATTATTGTTTCTTTTCGAGTCTATTCACGCTATTGTACGTGAAAAGTGTTAATTTCAAGCTAAAAGCATTCATTAAATGCTAAATAATACTTAGTAAGTTTGTGAAACTTCAATTGTTATCCTTGTATATTATGTTGCCAAAAGACCAATTTTCAGACATACATTGTACTGTTATTCCTTTAGTTCTGACAAACTCTATTATGAACAAAGACAAATAAAACAAAGAAGCATTCCTACTGTTAGAAAATGACCCAAATAAAATGGCTACAGCTTGGTCCACCACAGTAAATGCAGGCAATGTGGCAGGCGCATTGATATAGAAAATTAAATATTATCAGTGACCTATACATTGGATGGTAATTTTAACTTAAACCTTGAAGGACTATGAATGACTTTTTTCTGTGTAACTAACAGTCAACATAAAGTTGTGACATTTTACCAATGATGTGTATGTTTGTTTGAAATTGAATACCACAATCTTTACTTAATTTTCTTGATGAAATGCTTTTTTTTTATATTTCGTGCTGTCAGTGGGCCACATAACAAATACAATCAGACCCTTAAACCACAAAAAATCCCTAAACATTCAAACCTTAAGTTATAGACAATCAAGTCTAGAACTGAAGCTTCCTTTGTGTTTTAGTTACCTGTTTATTTAACTATTTAATGTTTTCATTACTATTATATTACTATTTTAATGTTTTCAGGGTCACAGATGCTGATTATAAACTAGTACAATCCAAAATCAGTACTATTTGGAGGCGATATACCGAGTTTGAGCAGATACATGACTACCTACAAGTCACATACCCACATGTGGTCATACCACCTTTACCGGAGAAAAGGGTAAATTTAAAGGCCATTCATACTCACTTCTTCCACTATAGTGACTCTGTAACTTAGTTCATTGTCACTATAAAGTAGGGTAGATTATATGAATAAGACCAAAATACTTGCAACTTGACACAATTCATTCAACACTCATAACATTTTGCATTATGAAAACTTTTTTTTAAATCGATTTCTTAAGGATGTTGCGTCTTTTAAAGACAATGTCAGACATAAAAACTTAAGCAAATTGTTTATTTATGAACAAACTATTCATGACACTACCATACTATGATCTACCTTATACCTACTGGTAAAAATGTGCATCAATTTTAAATATTTGCCCAAATCTCTGACTCCCCTAGAAACATCTTCAAAGATGATGTTTATGTATATGTCTATTGGTATTCATCTGAAGAGATACTGTGGTAAATCATAGTACAAGTGAGTTATTTCAATATTACATCACTTGTATTGCTTGTTTTTTGCCTTGAAATCTTATTAGAATTACCAATTTGGGGATCAGACAGGTTATGACCTTCCCCGAATTAGAAGCCCCAGCGAAATCAATCAATTACTTATATGGCTGCCCACACATGCAGGCGAAACATGAGGTCACGGGATCAATTCTGGCATCTGACCATGTAGAAGAAGCATAGGTAGCATATTTATGTCATAGGTTGATAGAATAGGTATTGGACTCCTGTACTCGAAGTCTGAGTTTTGTTTTTCGCTTTTTTTATCTTATGAGGTATCCGCATATAGACTCGAAGGCGGCCAATTATGTATGACTGGAAATCAGATAATTTATAGATTACTTGGTGGTGATACAACCCACAATACAGGGCAACGGGCTAGCTATCATGCCTATTGCCTATTTCTGCAGCGTTGCTGTGTTTCGGTTTAAAGGGTGGTGAAATCACAGTCATGAGTACAGGGTAATGCATCATGCCTCATGTGCCTGTAATTACACCGGCAACCACACTCTTCAAACCGAAACACAGCAACGTTGCTTGGTGGCAGAAAAAGGCGTGGCGGTACTTCTTCCCCAGACGGGCCCTTCACAATAAGCTCTACTCTTATTACAGGTTCTATACGCTTGGAGAAAATCTGACACCACTGACCCAGAGTTCGTGGAGCGCCGTCGCGCCGGCCTCGAGAACTTCCTGCTTCGAGTGGCGACGCACCCGCGACTGTGCTTCGACGACCAGTTCATCAACTTCTTGCAGCAAGAGCACGGCTGGCGGGAAACTATCACAGACAGTGGTATGTTGGCATAGAGGCATTGCTAATATAATATTAATAGGATAGATGTATGGTGCATCAATCCTACTAATATTATAAATGCCAAAGTTTGTAAGTATGGATGGATGGATGGATGGATGTTTGTTACTCTTTCACGTAAAAACTACTGAATGGATTTTAATGAAACTTTACAACTAGTGGTTCGCCCCAAACTGAGATCTCGTGCTACCACATGTCGGTTTCCTCACGATGTTTTCCTTCACCGTTTGAGAGTACTGGCATTTTTCACATAATTTTTTGAACAGACTCATTGGTGCATGACCGGTTTCAAACCCACGACCTTACCTAGCCTACCATAGGTTTGAATTGAGGTAGCCAACCAAAATAATTTTGTACGCCTATATTGGTAGGACATTAGTGATACTATCATTTTTTTAAGTAAGTTTCGCGCTTTGTCTACCTTGACATTAGATTTTAGTCACAGCTCATTAAAACTTCCCATACAGGTTTAAATCTATAAGACCTGTTTCATAATCCCCGTCATTTTATAGCGGCTCTATAAGGTAGAGTACTCGTCACTGACACATTCATCAATCTTCTTCTATCTTCTATATATATCTACACTAATATTATAAAGAGGAAACATTTGTATTTTTGTATTTTTGTATGTAACGAATAGGCTCAAAAACTACTGGTCCGATTTCAAAAATTCTTTCACCATTAGAATGCTACATTATCCCTGAGTAACATAGGCTATATTATATTTCAAAAAAATCAGGGATCCTTACTAAAACTTCAATAATGTAACCCAAGGTGGAAAACAAAAAACCTTACATCGCTTGCGCTGCGAAAACTATTGATGATAGAACAAATTAATGTACTACGATTTTGTAGAACACGTCATCATCTACAAAAAATGTCGCGACAGCATATGTCTAACTATTATAGTTATGTCACAATAAGTGTTCTTTTATTATATATTTATACAGGGTGTTCGGAAGAACGTTGAACATACGAAAATGGGGGGTAGGGGGGGTGGTCTGCTAACTACCTACCCCAAAAAATTTCACCTAGGTCTCAAGATTTTTTTTTAAATATTTTTTTTAAAATTTTTGGAATTTATCGCTTTTGTACCTTTAAACCCGTCTAACTTTTTTTTTTTATGGCCAGATCTAAATTTATTTTTATTATTACAGTCTTAGTGGTTGGTAGGTCCCTTTTAATTAAAAGTTATAAATTGCACATTGCTAGAAACAAAGTTATGGGCCCTCAAACATAAAATAAGAGTTTAAATAAAATTTGAAACTCAACTTCGCGTAACATTTAAAAAAAAACAAAAAGTGATGGATGACTTCTGATTTGTTAAAAACATCTCTAAAGTGTTAGCTTTCTAACGATAGGTAGTTTGTTTTGATATCTTTTTTGTAACCAAAATTATTCGATGTTTTCTACCAAGGCGGACCATTTGGACGGAAATCTACTTATGTGAAAACTTAAATGTTTTGCGAAATTTGTCAATGTAAAGGTTGAAAAAATTAAACGATTAGTTCAAATCTATTCTTTATTCAAATTGACGTCCCTCATTTGCTATGCACGCTCTGCATCGATTTCTAATTTCAACCGTTGTTGTACGAAGTAGCGTCTCCTGTTTCATCGCCTCAAACGCAGCATCAATGCGAGTTATTAATTCTTCACGAGTGGACACTTCAGTTGTGTAAACTAAATCCCTGGCTCTTCCCCAGACGTAAAAGTCAAGAGGGGTGAGGTCTGGCGATCGCGGAGGCCAGGGAATTGGACCGCCCCGACCAATCCAAGAATTAGGGAAAGTATTATTGAGATATTCCCTTACGGCTAGGCTATAATGAGCTGGGCAGCCGTCATGTTGGAATATTATTGCAGCGTCTTCTTGGAACACTTCTTCCACCAATTGCGGTAAATCATTAATCAAAAATTCTAAATAATTGTGTCCATTGAGAGTGTCGGGTAAATAATATGGTCCAATTAACTTATTTCCGATCACTCCTGCCCAGACATTAACGGTAAACCTTCTTTGAAAACCCCTTAGTGGCTTTACGCGCGGGTTTTCTCCTTTTTTTGCCCAGTGGTGCAAATTGTGATAATTCACTATTCCCTCTTTGTCAAATTTAGATTCGTCGGTCCAAAGAATTCTCCTCAAAAAGTTTATATCGTCCACATCGGTATGGAGCAAATGCCGGCAAAATGCGACACGCCTCACAAAATCATTATCTTCAAGACCTGCAACAAACAAAACAAGATTTTAATTCACTACTTACATGTTTATTAAGTAGGTACACTAATCTGATATTGTGTAGCGACTGCTTGTTGCAAGAATGCAGTCTAACAAACATTTCCTTTTGTGTTTAAAGAAAACAAATTCTGATGCACTAATAACATACGAGATTGGGTTATTATCAGGAAAAAAAAGTCAAGTGTTCCTAAGAGTACATACATACCTTGAACTGGTGTGTAGTGGAAAGGATGCCTTCCATCGTGCCGGAGAACTGACCATACTTTCCATATGCCCAGGCCAAGTGCTGCAGCAACCTTTCTCACACTTTTCGTAGGGTCCGCTTCAAACTCGGCAAGGATTCGCTCGTCAATGTTTACATTGCCTTCTCTAATGCTGACTCTCGGCTCTTGAAAACATAGGTTGCCGGTTTCCCGTAAACGCCGATAAGTGTTCGTGAACGTTTGGTGACTGGGGACACGTCGGTTGGGATAACGTTCTTGATAAACTCTACGAGCTTCACGCGCATTGGAGTTAGCTCTTCCATATGCCATTAAAATGTCCGCATATTCTTCATTGGTAAATGAAGTCATTTTACCAAAAACAAACGTAACAGAAATAACAAAACTTAACAAAAGAACTGATAACAATAACACAAAACAAAGATAACTGTAACAAGCGTAAGCACAAATGAGCACGTATGATCGCAGAGGCGGTTAAGTCTCGACAAAGAGTTCTCTGTCCGTCGTCCTCGTCACTTACACTGAGTCGCTTGCTCCGAAAATGAAAGAGAGGATACATACGATGTAAGTGTGCTAGAGTGAAACATTATCATTACCTTCTTTGTGAAGCGTCGCTCGCCTCGCATTCCACACAGATTAAGAGAGAGAAAATATGTTGTTATGAGTGCGCAAAAGTGACAAAAAATCTACCTGCTTTATGTCCCTATCCCAGTATTCCCAGTAAGCCATTACGTTATTTTGACCATTGCATTGATAAATTTCGCAAAACATTTAAGTTTAAGTAGATTTCCGTCCAAATGGTCCGCCTTGGTAGAAAACATCGAATAATTTTGGTTACAAAAAAGATATCAAAACAAACTACCTATCGTTAGAAAGCTCACACTTTAGAAATGTTTTTAAAAAATCAGAAGTCCTCCATCACTTTTTGTTTTTTTTTAAATGTTACGCGAAGTTGAGTTTCAAAATTTATTTAAACTCTTATTTTATGTTTGAGGGCCCATAACTTTGTTTGTAGCAATGTGCAATTTATAACTTTTAATTAAAAGGGACCTACCAACCACTAAGACTGTAATAATAAAAAAAAATTTAGATCTGGCCATTAAAAAAAAAGTTAGACGGGTTTAAAGGTACAAAAGCGATAAATTCCAAAAATTTTAAAAAGCATTATTTAAAAAAAAAATTTAAGGCCTAGGTGAAATTTTTTGGGGTAGGTAGTTAGCAGACCACCCCCCCTACCCCCCATTTTCGTATGTTCAACGTTCTTCCGAACACCCTGTATATTGAAAAGGGTCTTTATTTGTACCTTGGTATTAATCCTTATCCAAATAAATCATTTCATAATTAAGACGGTTTCAATACCTATAGATTACTTCTTAAATTTTTCAAATCGGACATTCCATTCACAAGATATGACGAAATTAAAAATGTTAACGAGTCCACGGGTCACGCGCGGGTTGCGATTTCACTCTCTCAAGGAGAAGCGCGTGCAAATGTATGAAATAAGTAGACGCGAGGCTCGAACCCACGGTCTAAGTTTATCCTAAAATGTTCAAAAAATGTATGACCACCCATGCGAAGATGGGACAGGCCGCTAGTTATATAGGTATATAGGTATATAAAAGAAAGTTGTGTTAGTTACACTATTTATAACTCAAGAACGGCTGAACTGATTTGGCTGAAAATTGGTGAGGAGGTAGCTTGGAACCAGGAGACGGATATATACCTTTTATGCCGACTTTTTTTACTTTTTTTTATATTTTATACAAACAATCGAAGAGGAACTTTCAAGTCGTCAATTCCTGCTTCTTTCCTGCCTTGCCTGTTCCTGTTTCCATGGGGATGAAAGTACAAAAAAATATATAAAAGATGTTGCCAATCATATCAATAAACCATTATTTTATTTTTCTAAAGTAAAGGTGCGCGAGCGACGCCGCGGGTAAGAGCTAGTATCAACTAGAAAGAGATTAGCAAATGCCTTAATGGCAACTGTAACTAGTGCAGCCCTCAGTAACCATTAAGCAACCCACCCATATCTTCAAGATGTTTTTTTTCTTTTCAGGATATTTATTACAAGCTGAGAACAAAATCAAATCATTATCAGTATCAATTAGACTGAAGAAGCCGGACCCTGAAATTGAGAGTGTCAAGAACTATGGCAAACAACTAGAAACTAATCTTGGAAACTTTTTATACACTAGGTAAGTTGACATTTTTATCTGACTCATAAAAAGAGGTATAATCCCCAGGCACAGTAGACATTCCCACCAGATCTCTTGAAAAATAGGCACTCAAGATTCTTTGCGGATGTCTAAGGGTAGTACTAAGGGCGTTTAAATTCTACTCCCCTTAGACTGTAGGGGGTCCCCTGACTAGTAGGCAATCCCCTTTAATTTTCTTCACAAAGTACCCACTCAAAATTCTTTGGTTGGGTACATCCAAATATGATATTTGGCACATGAGAATGGAAATTATTTGAAGAAACTTTATTTTAGACAGCTGTGTGCTGAAAGCCGTGGGTTCGATCCCGCCGAGAGCAAACATTTGTGTGATGAACAATATGTGTTTTGTTTTGCATATTACAAGCTTAGCTTTGCAAAGTCCAAAAAGTGGAAGTCCAATATTTATTGAATTGTTATTTTTCAGGTCTAAAATAATAGAAAAAAACTACGCGCTATGTAAACTGCACGCAAACTACGGCAAACTGTTCAGTGAATGGAGCGTCATAGAGAAGGAGATGGGCGATGGATTGCAGAAAGCTGGACACTACTTTGGTAATTACACTATTGTAGAAATTGCATCCGCCTGCGGTACCACGCGGTACCTAGATAAAAATTTACAAAGTATGTTAATTCCAAGTTTCATACAATTTCGTGCAACCGCTACACCAAATACCATTGTACCGTATCTCAGAAAGCTTCTTTAGCCGCGTATCATGGTTATGTGTCTTCTGTATTACTGTACGGATTACCACTATGGGGCAATTCAGTAGATTTGATGAAAGCCTTTAAAGTCCAAAAAAAATGTATTCGAGCGGTCTGCGGAGCTTGGTTCTTAGATAGCTGTAAGCCGTTGTTTAAAAAAACTAAAGTACTGCCTCTGCCATGCATGTATATTAAAGAAATTTGTGTTTTTGTTAAACAGTATCCTAATAATTTTGCAAGACATGAAGAAATGATAATGAGACATACCAGACATAAAAATAGAATTTATTTACCAAACCATCATTCGACATTTTATAGTAAAAACGCTTTTTGTATGGCTGTCAAAATATTTAATCGATTACCTGACGAATTAAAAGAATTACCCTTAGCTATATTTAAACGCAGACTTAATAAATGGTTGTTAATTAATTGCTTTTACACAATTGATGAATATTTTCGTTTTTAAAATAAGTGACATTTTGGTAATTTTTTTTGTAAGTATAAGTTGAATTTTGACATTATTGTAGGTATTATTTTATTAAATTAAATTATTATTCATTAATTTTAAGTTCAAAAATGTTTGCACGCCAGGACTGTAACTGGTAGAATGTAATTATGCTCATTTTTCTGTACATTAAGACCAGTGTAAACCTAAACTTACATTCCGCAAATAAATGATTCTGATTTCTGATTTCTGATTGTCACAAATCCGTGGTGGCTAAGTGCGTCTCACTTCATTATTGTGGACGCTTCCGATTGGTACTGTTTTGGATCAGTTGAGCTATCTCTAGACCGTACGCAACGGTCTGCAGATTCATTCATCAGATTCATGTATATTTTGAATATAAATACTTTATTGTAAACTAGCGACCCGCCCCGGCTTCGCATGGTTATTGTGGGTTATCCCTAAGAGATTATGCTTGTATTATGCATATAAAGCTTCCTCTTGAATCACTCTTTCTATAAAAAACCGTATCAAAATCCGTTGCGTAGTTTTAAAGATTTAAGCATACATAGGGATATAGGGACAGAGAAAGCGACTTTGTTTTATACTATGTAGTGACAATGGCCGACCTAAACGGAGGTGGCGGGATGATCTCGATACATTTTCTGAAAATTGGACCTCAAGGGCCCAAGACCATAAAGAGTGGAAGGGGAATAGGGAGGCCTTGCCCTGCAGTTGAACGATGCAGGCTGAAATAATAATAATAATAATTGTAAACAAAGGAAAACACATACAGAGATATAACAGATTTAGGTACACTGGGCGGCCTTATCACTTATTATTTAATACTTGTTTTCACTTTAATTTTCTTTGTAATAATTGGCCACAATGTCTATCCGACTCCACAATGTCTATCCGACTCCAGGACCAAAGCACGGATCCTATCCAATTGCAAAAAGGGGTGAGACAGGGAGATGTAATTTCTCCGAAACTGTTCACCTCGGCACTGGAGGATGTTTTCAAGCTGCTGTCCTGGAATAGGTATGGCATCAACGTCAATGGCGAATACATCACTCACCTTCGATTTGCCGACGATATAGTCATAATGGCGGAATCGCTGGAAGATCTAGGCACGATGCTCAGAGACCTCGATATTGTCTCCCAACAGGTGGGTCTTAAGATGAACATGAGCAAGACGAAAATCATGTCTAATGCTCATGTCGCACCCGTGCCGGTACATGTTGGGAGCGATATCATCGAAGTTGTAGACCACTATGTGTATCTGGGTCAGACGATCCAACTAGGTAGGTCCAACTTCGATAAAGAGGTCAGCCGACGAATCCAACTCGGATGGGCAGCGTTCGGGAAGTTACGCCACATCTTCTCGTCACAGATACCGCAGAGCCTCAAGACGAAAGTCTTCAACCAGTGTGTGTTGCCAGTGATGACGTACGGAACTGAGACGTGGTCGCTTACTATTGGCCTCATCAACAAGCTCAAAGTCGCTCAGCGGGCTATGGAGAGAGCTATGCTGGGAGTTTCACTACGGGATAGAATCAGAAATGAGGAAATCCGTAGGAGAACCAAAGTAGCCGACATAGCTCGCAGAATCAGCAAGTTGAAGTGGCAATGGGCAGGTCATATAGCTCGAAGGACTGATAACCGTTGGGGAATAAAGGTTCTCGAATGGCGACCACGAACAGGAAAACGAAGCGTGGGACGCCCTCCTACCCGATGGACTGACGACATTGTCAGGATCGCGGGAAGTCGGTGGATGGAGAGGGCTCGGAATCGTTCTTCCTGGAAATTTATAGGGGAGGCCTATGTCCAGCAGTGGACTTCTTTAGGCTGATGATGATGATGATGATGAATGGCTTATAGTATTTGTACGGGCCAACCCGCACATTCAGCAAAAGCATTACATATACTTTCCTTATTACAATAAATCCGTTATAAATAAATAAATATTGGTGGACATTCCACACAACACTATCTCGCCCCAAACTAAGCCAAAGCTTGTGTTATACTTGTGTGAACCAGATAGCTGATATACTACTTATATACTTTTTTTTTGTATATACATACTTATAATATTATATAACACCCAGACAGAGAACAAACTATGTTCATCACACAAATGTTTGTTCTCGGTGGGGATCGAACCCACGGCCTACGGCGCAGTAGGCAGAACTACGACCAACTGAGCTGTGAAGGCTGTAAAGTTTAAAACACTTATCGGCATTGAGCGGTTTCAATCATCCACCCGATCCCATAGCAGTATCATTGGAATGTGCAGGGAATAGCAAGTCCTCGTACAGTATTAATAAATTTTAAATCATTAGTATTTTTATAAATCTGATTAAAGATTCGATAGCGGACAGCATAGACTCGGTGGCAGAAGACGAGGAGCAGCTAGCAGACCAGCTGAAGGAGTATCTGTTCTTCGCGGGCGCACTGCAGCAACTGTGCAGTAACCATGAGGCTATGCAGCGGGCGAGGGAGAATGCACAAGACACGCTGCAAAACAGGTATGACTTTTATACTACTTGCTGACGGAACAAGCAGATGGCTCACCTGATGCTAAGTGGCGACTATCACCTCTAAGTTGATGGACGCAGGGCAGTGCATCGTAGGTCACGTTCCTATCGTGCGTGACTTACGAGGCAATGCTTTGTTATAGGGGATGGTTACCACTTAACATCTGATTGTTCCATCAACTAGTTGTATAAAATAACCGTTCAAACATTACATTGTGGCACATATCAAACGCTTCTTTAACAAAGTCCCAAGCGAGATTCACCAGTTGTCGATTAGCAAATTCAAAAACATAATAAAAAGAAAACTTTGTACAAAAGCTTACTATAAAATATCTGATTATATAGATGACAAAAAAGCATAGGACTGATCTATGCTCCAACTCATTAAAACACTAAACAATTATGTAGGTACCATAATAAAATTGTAAAAAGGATCATAAAAAAAAAACGGTAGGAACCAAGCCGTAAGTTTCTTGCCCGTTCTTCTAGGCTTTGGTCGCGAGGAACTGGCGATAGATTCACCTAGTATATAAGACGTTTCAAAGTGATCCTTGTGATTGTACTGAATAAAGACCGTTTTGATTTTGATTTTGTTTAACTATAAGCGTCTGTATTTCCCAGGATAACAGACCGAAATCGCGCCGCTGCCGGCAAATCTGGCATAATGTCGCGGATATTCGGCACAACGGACCCCGACATAGTGCGCGATCAGACCACGCGCGTCCTAGATTCCAAGATAGAGGCCGATAAAGAAGCTATCGAGAAGGCTAACAAGGATCTCGAGTGAGTATTCTTAAATAATAAATAAATATTGGTAGAAATTCCACACAGCTTAACATTTAAATTACCTAGATTTAAATTTGTATTTTTTTTAATTTAACATTCGACTTAATCACACTTTGACCTAAATATTTACTATTTTTTATTAATAATTACTTAATACATTAACTTTGACATACATTCCCGATACCTATAAATAAATATATTTTTCGTGCCTACTGTAGCTATAATATACAATACCTACCTAGAGGTTTTTACCTGTCTACCAACTATACGCATAATAATTTAAAACCTCGGCCTGCCTCCATGTTGCCATACCCTATGCAGGGTCCATGTGATACTTACAATTTTTTTTTTTTTATACAACTAGTTGATGGAACAAGCAGATGGCCCACCTGATGTTAAGTGGTAACCATCACCTTTATCAAAGCATTGCCTCGTAAGTCACGCACGATAGGAACGTGCCCTACGATGCACTGCCCTGCGTCCATCAACTCGAGGCATGCAGATGTTAAGCCTCATGTGCCTGTAATTACACCGGCAACCACACTCTTCAAACCGAAACACAGCGTTGCTGCTTGGCGGCAGAAAAAGGCGTGGTGGTAGTACTTCCCCGGACGAGCCCTTCACAAAGAGCTCTACTACTCTTAAACTAACACCTAACTATGTATGTACCTAAACTAAACCATGTGTAAGCAATAATGTATTGAGTTTTATCTAGCCCAAGCTTTAGTTAGATGGTGTGTGTGGAACGAATGGTAGCTCACCAAATTATATTGCTATCATGCTTCGCTGTACGAAATTGCGAAGGCCACTTTGTATATAATATGTTATGGTTTAGTTTAGAATAGTTTAGAATAAGATAAGATAAGATTAAGAATTACTCTATTGCATTAGGAAATCCTGTAAAGATAGAGGTAACATGAAATAAATAAATAAATAAATAAATATTATATTAATTTTCCGATTTTGTCGTATTTCAAAAACTACGTAAACTAGAATCATAATCATCGTCATCTAATCCCTGTATCACCCACTTCCTATATTTTGTTTTCGGAAGAATATTTTTTATGTTCGTTTCCACTTCGGCTACATATTGGCCATCATTAAACTAGAGTCTAAATATGTTTGTAATATGTCATCATCTTCCTGCCCTTATCCCACGCTGCATGGGGTCGGCACAACAGGTCTTCTTCTTCCACTCTCCTCTATCATTCGTCATCTCGGTGCTCACTCCTTTCTTACTCATGTCATCTTTCACACAATCCATCCATCTTTTCTTTGGCCTGCCTCTCCTAAACCATCCACATTCACATCCATCTAAATATGTTGATATGTATGTTTTTAAAAACATACAAATTATTACAAACATACATGCAACTGTCATTTTGTTTACTAGTTTTGCTTTTTTCAGAGAGTTCACGGAAAAGGCGCTACTTGAGATAGAATACTTCCAAAGACAAAAGGACAAAGATCTGCACGAGACCCTAGTCAGCTTCATTAGGCTACAAGTTAAGGCCGCTAAAAAGGTGAGCTAAATATATTTAATTATAGGGTAGCCCAAGAGCCTCATTTACATTTATTAAAAAAAATTGATGATTTATAAATCATAATGGTGGACTGTGAGACAGCCTCCAAACTATCTTTCAAAATGTTGAAATGTGCGAGCGAGAGTTAATTTGCAGTTGTCATCGCCTTAACCTCTCACATGCCGGAACGTAGATCCACGCAGACACAATAAATTTTCTAATGCTTCTGGAATCCCAGCATACACATTTTTCACTCGTTTCACTTTTTGGGAAATAAACGATTGTTTTTATATTATTATTATACAAGAGTTATTAGACTTTTAGTTCCATCCAGTAAAGTCAAAGTCAAAAGGTATTTAATCAATAAAATCACAAGGATCACTTTAAAACGTCTTAAAGCTACGTGACTCTAGGTGCCAGTTCCACGCGACCAAAGCCTAGAAGAACAGGCAACAAACTTACGGCTTGGTTCCTACCGCTCTTTTGTATGATCCTTTTACAATGTAATATAATATATGATTGAAGTTTAGTGAGGCGTAGGCATACAGAAAAAGGTAAACATAATCAAATTTCAGTAATCATTATCATCATTTTAGCCCGACATCACCCACAGATGGGTATTCTTCTCCTTCAATTTCTGCTAGCCTCCTCTTTCCAGCAGGCCTAGCACGGGCAGAGGAAAAGTTGTCTTTCCACCGTTTTTATCTACTTGTCAGTGGAAATAGTTCTCTTTATTTCTACTGACAAGTAGATAAAAACGGTGGAAAGACAACTTTTCCTCTGCCCGTGCTAGGCCTGCTGTTCGTCTCTTGTCCAGGTATTTCCTGCTACTTTAAGGATGTCGTCGACCCATTGTCTTTCTTTCGGCCTAGATTTCTTCGGCCCTTAACGATGTCATCCAGTAATAGTAGTATAATAGGTTTTTGTAATACCCTTAACATATACTCATTACTACTGTCAGGAACCTTTATGTGTCTGAGAAAATAAATCCTACTTAATATTATAAACGCGAAAGTTTGTAAGTATGGATGGTTGGATATTTGTTACTCTTTCACGTAGAAACTACCGAATGGATTTTAATGAAACTTTACAATAATATAGCTAACACATCAGAATAACACATAGGCTACAATTTATAAAGATACTATGTGACTAATCCTGCGCAGACGAAGTCGCGGGCACCAGCTAGTGAGTTATAATTATTATTTTTAATAGTAGTACAGTATTTGTTTTCTTCGTTACAGAATCTACAAGCATGGACGCAGATAAAAGAGTGCATACAAAACATGCCTTAAACCTACCACCAAATGTACATAAGCCTATTTATTACATAAGTGTATTAGTACTTTTGTATATCACTTTGTATATAACTTTATATTACTAGTATAACTTTACTGTGCTGGCAAAATAATACGTAGTTTTTGACAGGTGCGCTAGTTTAGAGAAATCCTGAAAATCAAATATATGAAACGGAACGCCGTAATTTATCGTAATTTTTGCAAATAATCTCTGTGGCTACTAATGTCTACGTTATTTATTACGCGCAAGTAATGAAGACGTATAAAAAAAACCAAATTATTTTGAATTATTATTATAGGATTTGTCATAAATTATAACATTTCACTGGAAAATGGTATTTAGAATTAAAGAAAAACATATTATTTAGAATGTTTATCATACAAAAACAAATACAATACTCTTAAATTGCTATGTACTGAAAAACGCAATAAAATTTAACAAAATAAAAACAAAATTTATATCGCTTTTTTTGCTCATTTGGGGGCGTCCATTACGTGAGGCGTTTAGGGGGTAGGGGGTCGAGCAGAACCTTACCCATCTCACGTGAGGGAGAGGGGGTCTCGGCAAATATCACGAAATTAATATTTCCGTGAGTAACAGTGTAAAATTGCAAGAAAACCGAGTAAGTATTTTTTTTACTGAAAAATATAAAAACTACTCTTAAACAAAAATAACTAAGCAAATTTTTTTTTTTTAAATTAATGCAATAAAGCACAAATTAAGATTATTAGCTTGAGAAATGCTCATTTTGAAAAATCTCACGTGAGATTAGGGGGGAGGGGGTCTAGCAAAATCTCACAACATCACACCAAGGGGGGGGTCAATTGAAAAAAATCGCCTAAAACACCTCACGTAATTAATGGATGCCCTCTTTAATATAGCTTCATTGCATTTTTACTAAGTCGATTGTAATCTACAGAAAATATACAGAACAACATTTTTATTATATCTCAAAAGCTGTTATCAGTTATTATAAGTTATTATTTAAGTACCTAATAGAATATAATAACCAGTGTGGGATTTGAAAACTAAACATTAAAATATACAGAACTTACGCAATTTTTACACAAATAATACAGGTGCAATAATTTCAATATTATTTGTTTCCCAAAAGAGATTACGATTCGAACGAATCATAATTTCTTTACTTTGTTTTTTCCTTGATCAAAGCGTACTTGTCACAAGGTGTTTTTTAAAGTCTAAAGTGTAACGGTGGTGCTCTGTATTTTATTATTCTTTTCAATACTAAGAGCTGTTTCACCATGCTCTATTAGTTACTATTACTAATAAAGGATTAACAGGCCGTTAAATCTAACCTTAGATGTCAAACGCGTACAGTTTGACATACAGTGAGACCACTGGTGGTCTAATGGTAGCGGTCGTGGGTTCGAAACCGGTCGTGACCAATGAGTTTTCTATTTTAAAATTTTTGTGCATCATGGCAGTACTCTCAAACGGCGAAGGAAAACATCGTGAGAAAACCGGCATGTCGTAGAACCTAAAAAGTTCTATAACATGTGTGAAGTGCTCGAAAGGAGCCTCTTGAGGCGCACTTAAAATCCTTTCACCACACTGTTTCGAAAAAAACTAGTGACACGACAAGAGAGAGAGAGTATTTGACATATTTAACGGCCCTTTAATCCTTTGTAAATCTAAGAAATCAGAGCTGAGGTTCACAAGATAAACCACCGCGTTTTTTAGGTTAATTTCTGTAAATAAAATTGAATTATTTTCTTTCCATAACGATTAGGATAGACTCATTTATTAAATTTAATGTTTTAATTTAATACTCAACTGTGATTGTGAGACCAACTAATGTACAGTTTTTGTATTATATAAATAATTTCTTTTATTTCCTAGAAATAATATTAAAGTTTATTCCCGTTTGTAATTTTAGTAGATTGTTTTTCGTTATTTAATTTATTTATGTTGAAACTGATATTATTTTCGCGTTGCGATTTGGAATGGTGCTCAAAATCGTGCTCGGCAAAACGTCGAGTGTGAAAACCGCGCGCTAGTTTACGCCGCGCGTGACTAACGCGAGCGATCTTGACGCGAGCTATACAACACCGCGTGCTCACCAAAGTGAGGCTTAGAACAGTGAGCTATTTGAAGTCCATTCTTATAACGTCGCGTTAGTTCAAAGCGAAACATTCCGATAAAAACAAATAGCGCCTAGATTTCACCATACGAAACTGAATAAATTTTCTTTTTTGCAAACAACAAAATATCTCGCTAAGTGTACTTCGCTTTGAACTAACGCGACGTTATAAGAATGGACTTCAAATAGCTCACTGTTCCAAGACTCACTTTGGTGAGCACGCGGTGTTGTATAGCTCGCGTCAAAATCGCTCGCGTTAGTCTCGCGCGGCGTAAACTAGCGCGCGGTTTTCACACTCGACGTTTTGCCGAGCACGATTTTGAGCACCATTCGCGATTTGTATAAATAGATTTATCACTTTTAAATAAACCTCAATTTTTATAAAACTAGTTTTTTTCAATTTCCGTAAATCTTTTCCAATAACTTGTATAAATTCACCCTCAACTTTTTAACATTTCCAATGCGACTCTGTAGTGTTAATCTTTTCTAATCCTTTTTATATCACTGTTTTTACTCTTTTTCTTAATACTTCTCTGTAAATACTCTCTATGAAGGAAGTTACTGTTCATTTTAGGTACTTACAATCAATATTTTAGGCTCCTTTTTGGTATTTTAACTTTATAATTCTAAATTTTCACTTAAACACCAATCGATAGAGCAGAATTTTCTGATCCTAGGAGTATAAATGAAGCTATATCTATTTTTATTCTAAATTACTATTTTTATCAAAACATTGAAATTTTCCTCTTGACAATATCGACACTGTCAGTCGTATTGTCAAACTTTTAGTTTTAAATCTCAAATTTCGATAGGTTGCTTTACAAATTGTCATCCAAACTCAACTCTACAGCAAAAGATGCTAGCAGCTGAAGGTTCCATTTTTGAAAATTAAAAAGATAATATTTTGGATGGATTTTGCTATATAAGCGGAACCAGGCGACAAATCGAGAGTTCATTGGCAGACGCCTTGGAGAGTACTACATAAGTACCTAGCTACAAGTCCTACAAGTTACCTAGCTACAAGTCCTACAAGTTACCCAGTTACAAGTACCTACAAGTCGGAAAGGAGTACACCTTGTACTGTATCCAGATACCGTGCTCGTGCTGGAACGTGTCCAACAGATGTCGGATACCCTGGGTTGATTAAATCCTAGTCAACCAACATCCCTGGGTTATCAACTTGAAGAAATCCTCAAAACCTAAATTCCTTTGCGCCTCTCCAGGTTACATCAAACGGAATTCCACCTACGACTGCTTCGGACGTTCCATCAGCGTCTGCGGGGACGTCCACCCTATACCTGCATCCTCTGCGGGCCTTACTACGGAATCTTCTACGTCTACTCCACACCTGCACCCTCTCCGGGCCTTACACCTGCATCCTCTCCGGGCCTTACTACGGAATCCTCGCCTCCAACTCCACTTCTCCCTGCCTCAGTGTCTGCCGTTCTGCCGTCTCCTCATCCTCTACCTTGGTTACTCTAAATAAAACTTAATCATCTTGTTCCATTTCTTTTTTTAAAACGTTAGGATAGGTAAAAGTCCTCTTCTAAATTAACTTGTGCGTTCAATCCTCTTTAGGAAGAGGATTGTAACGTTACAACTCATAAATTGCTTTGAACAAAATTATTGAGTAAATAATCTTGCCATGAACGCAGCTGTTAAGACCGGCATGCACAGAATAGGCAGTAGTGATGGTCAGATGTCGATATCACATGTCTAATTGTCGTGGGGTATCGATTCATCGATCGCATGGCTCGTCAACATTTTCTACTAAAATAAAAATATTTTTTTCTAAAATAAAAACACAACACAATAAATTTACACCTAGTCTTATAGCTTGTTTGAATAGCTTTCAGATAAAATAAGCCGAATCACCCATAACAAAAGCATTCTATCGCTAGACGTAAAATAACACGCAAGGAGCGACCGCGCGCGCACGCAAACAAAACGCGTCGATGTTAGCGGTATTTCAGCAGGGTCAGGGTCGATGGCAAAAGGTTAAAAAATAAGCGTAAAAAATCCGTTATTGGAAACAGTGACAGAACTAATTTAGCTATAGGAACCCATTTTAACATTTACGTAGTATTTAGTATGTTTAAAACAAAAAAGATAGTCTCGTGTAAATATGTTCATCAAAATGACTATAAAAAAATGTCATGTGATCAGTTATTGAAGTAGATGGGTATGAGACAGTATAGGTAGTATAAAAATAATAATGGATTGTGAGAAAACTAGCGACACTGATTTGACGGTCATCCGAATAAAACTGTATGAGAACGCAATACAATCAACTGACGATAAAAATTAATAATATTGTCGGGTAATGGGCAGGAAGATGATCAATAACTTATTTTCTTAAAAAGTTAACAAGCCTTTGCATCTTAGATGATTTAAGCAGCGTCAGAAGCATGCCCCAATTTACGGAACTTTTTTTTTTTACAACTAGTAGTTCGCCCTGAACTGAGATCTCGTGATGCGACCCGACGCGACGAACGCATCAAAACTTTGAGTACGTAGTAGTCAGAGGCAAGTCCAAACATTATCTTTGGACTTTTTTCTGACTACCGCCTACTAACTTGGTATGGTTACCAAGTTTCAACTCTATTGGCCTATTTATTGAAGAGTTCCGTTGAACAGACCTTGGCTCCATCATCAGACCTGGTCGTCGTCACCATTTTATGAGAACTGAGTACCTCTTTAATTTATTTCAAGAAAAAAAATTAAGAAAAAGCAAAGGAACTGGCCGACCAGTAGAAAAACCTTGATGCCAACGAAACTCTTAGAGATGGGAGCTCTTGGATCGCTGGTTATCTTAATTTAACTTTTATTATTTTATCTTATAAAACCGAGCGTCCAAAAAAAATTAAAAAATTGTTTTGGGATGTCCAAACAAAGCCCTTTCATATGACATGTAACTTGATTTTTTTATGTAACTTTTTTTATTTTTGCCCCCTCAAAAAACCCCATATCTCAAAAACCCTTCATCCGATTTTACTCATATACTTACCAGTAAATTTCTCAAGTACAAGCTATCGACATATCAAATTTCATGCAGATCGGATCAACGGTTCTAAAGTTATCGCCAGACAAACATACATACATACATACATACATACATACATACATACATACATACATAAAATGCCAAATCGCCCAAGTTGAAACTAAGATCTTCGTTCGCTTCGCTCACTCGATCAATTATAGGCTGTCCTTTGGCT
Source organism: Chloroclysta siterata (assembly GCA_932294275.1). Lineage (NCBI taxonomy): Eukaryota > Metazoa > Arthropoda > Insecta > Lepidoptera > Geometridae > Chloroclysta > Chloroclysta siterata. The sequence continues at coordinate 12,026,624 of OW028595.1, forward strand.
ACAGTCTCACCTGATGGTATGCGACGATGTAGCCGACGTTGGAGCAGAACGATCTAGAAGACACCTATTCACTCTTGCCTTGAAGAACCGAAGTTGTAGTGATCAGAAAAGACAGACGAGGGCAATGAGTTCCACTCCTTGGCAGTTCCCCTAATAAATGTAGAAGCAAAGCGCTTAGTGCGAATAGGTGGTATGTTTACCAGATATGGGTGGTACTGAGCCGTACGTCTACTTGTCCTGTGATGGAAAGGAGATGTTGGTATTAAGTCGTGAAGTTCCTGAGCATATTCTCCAAAATGCAACCATATGCAAAAATGCATGCATATAGATGTAGTGTTTGGAACGGGAGTTTAGATGAAAAGGTTTGCCCAGTGCCATCCTCACAGCTTAGTCGGCCAAGCCCACAGGATGAGCGGGCTGAAAAATGTTTTCGCTACAATGTTTTGCTTCACCGTTTGAGAGCACTAGTATTGCGAACATACGTTTTCTGTACAGAAAAATCAATAAGTACAAGGAACCGGAACGGAAGGCAGGATTGCTACAATTAGACCACCAGTGCTCAATTTACGGAGTTTTGATAAAGGTACATAAAATTAAGATAATAGGCATTATGGAAGGTACATACCTACATTACCTACACTCGTGCCTTTGTGTGTTGTTGCTGATAATTTTAACCTGAGTATGTAATATTAATATGTGTTTAGTAACAGATAATAACCTATTTATTCAGTCATAATAAGTGCCTACTGAAGTCTTTGTGTGGTTAATGCATTGTTGATCTAATTCCTTATCTACTTTGCTGTATATTTGTTGTTTTATCGAAATCACCTTGAGTTATTAAATTTATTATATTTACATTATTATTTTGACGTCAAGGATCGCATTATGATTGCAATTTTATCTATTTTATATAAACGAAGGCTATGGTTCTGATAAGTTTATAGGAGTAGGTATATTATCCACATAAAAAGAGAAATAAACGAACGTAAGTTGTCTTCATTCTATATCCGGAGCGAAAACCTTCATAACATTACCTATTTAATTTTTATTTATAAAAAAATCACTTAAACCTACATACGGACAGCTCCCTAAAATACCACCTTTAGCTCCCATCCTTTTTATTGTCTATTTGTCATTAAAAAACTAAATATTGGTGGACTTTCCACACAGCACTATCTAGCCCCAAACTAAGCCAAAGCTTGTAACATGGGAACCAGATAGCTGATATAATACATATATACTTTTTTTTTAAACATACATATAACACCCAGACAGAGAACAAAATCAATGTCACAATTGTTTGTTATCGGTGGGAATCGAACCCGCGGCCTACGGCGCAGAAGGCAGAGCTACTACCAACTGAGCTGTGAAGGCGGTCAAAATGTCATTAAATATCATTACCTATAGCAACAGTTTATGCTTACTAATCTTTTGACAGTTTTTTATAGCATGATCATAAAAGTTACCCACCCCTGCTTCATTTATAATTTCACACCGCGTCTATCGTTACCATGGGAAATGGGTCACTACACTACCACAGGCGGCTTCTTTACTTGCACTCGTCATACCTGAGCCAGGAAATACGGACAATCAAGGAACTTGAAACTGGGTCTTGTTTTTGACAGTTATAAGAGGTAAGCCACAAGAAAATGTTTATATCTTTGACCGTCTCTCAATGCAAAATGAGAAACTCAGATTTAGCGCGCAATCCGAAACGAAGAGTTGGTTTTGAGTAGTTACTTCTCTTTACTCTTCAGCTTCAGACAAAGAAATTTTTGAAACATTTTTCTGTGCGTTTACATCAAGAAAACGCTTGGAACGTATTAATGTGCAGTGAGTGCTACTGTTTCCTCCCCTTAAATAGAGACGGTTATAATAGTAACAAAGCATTGCCTCGCAAGTCACGTACTATGTCTACGTGCCCTACATCTACTGCCCTGCGTCCATCAACTTGAGGTGTAAAAGATGTTAAGCCTCAAGTGCCTGTAATTTCACGTTGCTGCGTTTCAGTTTGAAGGGTATGGTAGGGTATGCCTCCAGGCAGAAATAGTCATGTGGTAGTACTTCCCCGGACGAGCCCTTCGCAAAGAGCTCTACAACTAACAACTAGCGGTACCTACGTATTACATAGTTGCTTCAAGAGCTATAAGCAATTTAGAAGACTTAGGTACGGCCGGTTTCTGAAAGCCCGATCAAAACTAATCGGATGTCAAGTCACTTGCTATCTCTATCTAATTCGATGTAATAGCTGAAATGGCGAGTGACTTGACATCCGATTAGTTTTGATCGAGCTTTCAGAAACCGGCCGTTAATCTATATCTACGTTGACAATAACAATATTAGGACCCTTTCCGTTTTCGTAAGCTTTAATGCAGTTTCTTATTCCGAAAATGACAACTTAGATGATTTATTGTTTTTTTTTAATCTCCTAGTCTATTTTAAATTTGTAATATATTTGTAATTTGTAATACATTCCTAATTATCTTTCTTTAATTTTAAATTGTATAAATTATCAGTGGCGGATTTACCAGCAGACTGGCTGGAGCCTAGGACGGCAGTTTTTACGAGGCGGCAAATAAGGCTTTTTTTTTTCTTATTAGTACCGGCGGCAAGCCTTAAGCCTATTTTTCTTATAAGTACCTATCTATATCTTATTTTCGGGTATATTTCTAAGCTTAGAAAAGCTCAATCATGTACTTTCTACTTAGTTTTAAGATTGAGTTTTTAGAAAAAGAACTGACACATCGATCCCAATTTCACAACACAATCATACTATTAACGGGGAAAAGCTGATGTAATGAGGACAAATGACAAAATGAGTGCACAAATCATAAAGTTGCAATTTCATTGTATTTTTTTTTAATAAATATGATTGCAATCTAATGCACCTACCGAATAGTAGGGGCGGCCTGAATAGCATATTGGCGGCAAATATGTAAATCCGCCATTGTAGATTATTGCTACCTTCAGTTGAATATGGAAGATAAATTATAAACCTTAGGGCCGGTTTCACCATGCTCTGTTAGATTAACAAAGGATTAAAGGGCCGTTAAATATGTCAAGATGTACGCGTTTGACAGCTAAGGTTAGATTTAACGGCCTGTTAATCCTGGATTATTAACTAACAGAGCATGGTGAAATCAGCTCTTAACATCCGATTTCCCACTTACATTCGCAATAAAGTTATAACGATTATGATAAGTACAAAGTTGTTAGGGAAGGTGCACCATGAAACATCAGCAAGTGAGCGTCGACTACTGGGCGATGGGGAAGGCGGTCCTCACATACGGAGGTCTCACCGCGCTGGGCTGGATCATGATGCGCCTGTTCAACACAGTGTTCACTCTACCGAGGAGGATGCGTGCGCAGCAGGATCACATACAGAACACGCTCAGTGAACTGCAGGTAAGGCGTTTGTACAGGCAGCTGCGTCAAGCAATCTTTCTAAAAAAAAATTATCAATAACTTTGGTATCATTACCTAACTAGCTTCTTCGTGTTTCTTTCTAAAAAGTGTGGTGAAAGGATTTTACGTGCGCCTCAAAGAGGCTTCTTTCCAGTACTTCACACTTGTTCTTTTTTTAGGTTTCCGAACCCAAAGGGTAAAACGGGACCCTATTACTAAGACTCCGCTGTCCGTCCGTCTGTCTGTCTGTCTGTCTGTCTGTCTGTCTGTCCGTCTGTCAACAGGCTGTATCTCATGAACCGTGACAATGACCATGAAACCGTTTCACAGATGATGTATTACTGTTGCCAAATACTAAAAAACAGAATAAAATAAATATTTAAAGGAGCTCCCATACAAAACGTGTATGTTTATATAGATAATAATATAATAATGTTTTTATAGATAATGGTACGGAACCCTTCGTGCGTTTTTTTAACTACGACGGTTCTACGGAAATGGATGTGGATGGTTTTAGAAGGAGAGGCAGGCCAAAGAAAAGATGGATGGATTGTGTGAAAGATGATATGAGTAAGAAAGGAGTGAGCACTGAGATGACGTATGATAGAGGAGAGTGGAAGAAGAAAACCTGTTGTGCCGACCCCATGCAGCGTGGGATAAGGGCAGGAAGATGATGATGGTTCTACGACAGGCCGGTTTCCTCACCATGACATGCCGGTTTCCTCACGGTTCCTTCACCGTTTGAGAGTACTGGCACAGTGCACATACATTTTTGAACAGAAAAAGTCATTGGTGCACGACCGGTTTTGAACCCACGACCTAAGGATCGGAAGGCCACTAGACCAACTACACTGAAAAAAAAAACCATTAAAAAGAACTGATAAAACGTTCATGTGTACTGCTTTGAACAGTACCAGGGGAGCCTGCCGAGCAAATCAGTAACATTTACTGCTCCTAAAACAGTTAAAGTTCGAGGCAAAATTTTACCGTTATGACAGTAAATTTAAATGTTTTGAGTAGCAAAAATGTGTAAAAAATGTTACTGTTTTATACAGTCAAAATTTTTTACTGTTTTAAACAGTAAAAAAAATTACTGTTTTAAACAGTAAAATAAAGTTACTGTTTTAAACAGTAAAAAATGTTACTGTTTTAAACAGTAATATAATGTTACTGTTTTAAACAGTAAAAAAATGTTACTGTTTAAAACAGTAAAATATTAGTACTGTTTGAAACAGTAAAAAAACTAATGTGCATGCACAGTAGCGGGTACTGAAGTGAGCAGTTACAGGTAATGTCAAGGATAGTACTTTTTAATGCGCAAGAACAGTAGCGGGTACTGTAAGTGCACAGTTACATGTAATGTCAAGAATAGTACTTTTTAATGTGCAAGAACAGTAGCGGGTACTGTAAGTGCACAGTTACATGTAATGTCAAGAATAGTACTTTTTAATGTGCAAGAACAGTAGCGGGTACTGTAAGTGCACAGTTACATGTAATGTCAAGAATAGTACTTTTTAATGCGCAAGAACAGTAGCGGGTACTGTAAGTGCACAGTTACATGTAATGTCAAGAATAGTACTTTTTAATGTGCAAGAACAGTAGCGGGTACTGTAAGTGCACAGTTACATGTAATGTCAAGAATAGTACTTTTTAATGCGCAAGAACAGTAGCGGGTACTGTAAGTGCACAGTTACATGTAATGTGAAGGATAGTACTGTTTAACGTGTACGCCCAATATCGGGTACTGTACTTACTGATCAGTAACAGTACCCGCTACTGAGAATGCACATTAAAAAGCACTATCCTTCACAATACCTGTAACTGTACACCTACAGTAGCGAGTACTGTAAAAGCACAGTAAAAGGTTGTGAAGGACCGTCCCTGATACCTACTGCCTACGCAGTACTGCATAGGTAGGCAGGTATGCAGGCGACCTGAAATAAATTAAAAAAGATTTAATTGAAGTAATTTATTTAAGATGAAAAAACTAAAAATAAAAACGTTTGTCGCTCTTCCAGGACATTTCTGTTTCATCTTCGATGTGTGAAATAAAGCTTTGGCGCACTTCTGCGACTCATGTTCTTTTTCGTTTCAATTGCACCGGGCCAATGATGTGCGGCAGAAGTAGCAATAAGTCCAGGTTGCTCGTTTCGGGAATTTGATCTGTAAAGCAACAAGAACGAAAATTAGTGACTAAGATTTTTATCGTCGAACGTTTATAGGTACCTACTCTTTACTCAGGAATTATACTGACAACTGGTTAGTTCTATGGAAAAAAATCGTGTTGTATGTGACAATACATTAAACTAATTTAAATTACAAACTAACCTCGTGCAAATTGCTTCAATTCTGCCAATGATGTGTGGCAGAAGTAGCAATAAGTCCAGGTTGCTCGTTTCGGGAATTTGATCTGTAAAGCAACAAGAACGAAAATTAGTGACTAAGATTTTTATCGTCTAACGTTTATAGGTACCTACCTACTCTTTACTCATGAATTATACTGACAACTGGTTAGTACTATGGAAAAAAAATCGTGTTGTATGTGACAATACATTAAACTAAATTAAATTACAAACTAACCTTGTGCAAATTGCTTCAATTCTTCCACAAATGGTGATCGTGTTGATGATGAGGAGTAATTTGCTCTTTAGTAGCGGTAGTTTATCATCCAATGAATGTTCATTTTCAGGATACCAATGATTGAAGTCTGCAGTGAGCTGGAATTAAGAGATGTAATGAGAGAGAAGTATGTTGTTAGAAAACCCCGAAAATTTTACGACTAAGTCCAATACAAAAAGTCGTAAACCGGGTGCCATGTGGTTGCACACAAAATGGTTGATTGCGATTTTTCGAAAATGGGATTACTTAGTGATTTTATATCTTTCAACATGTCGAAACGTGCGGGCGAGAGGTAGGTACCTACATGAGCTCTTCTTTTTGCCTTATACGCTCAATCTCTAATCTCTATCTCTAATGCTTATGAATTGACTTACCTTCAAAATAATTCACGTAGGTACTTCTCGAATCCCCAGTCTGTAAGAAGTGTTTTTGTGGTATCGTCACTCATACACTTTCGCTAAGATTGATACACATCATTTTGCACTGTCACACACAACTCAACTGAAAAAAAGTTTAGGGTTTATATGATTCTTCCTAAATTGTTATATTATTACAATTATAAAACCTCTATAATATTGAGTTCACAGACAGATAGTCAGATACGGATACGTTTACAATATGTCTGGCTTGTCGCGAGGTCAGGAGGGAAGAGAGCGAATGTTTGGCGGCCACGCGCTCACAGAGCCGGGTTATGTTGGCTGCCTGTGAAGGGGCGTCTCCGAACCGCGCGGCAAGTCCTACCATTGGCGGCCACACACAGTGCAGCCATCACAATGCCAAGATGCGCTCAGAATAAGATACGTTCGGAAATTTCGGAATATACAATAATAGATGATTTCGGAATACATTAATAGGATCGTTCGCCACAAAAGATTGAAGAAATAATTAACAACTTGCCGAAATTATACTGAACTGAACATAGCGAAGGGTAGAAGGCAACTAGCTAGCCGTGGGTAGAAGGAGTCGGACGTACGCGTCTGGAGCGGCTCATACTGTAGTGAGCCGTCAGTACCGGCTCTATTTCTTTTGGAGCGGCTCAACAGCTCTCATGCCAGCCTAATATAAATTTTATTCCTAGCTTGATAGGGTCTACATTAGAAAAAAGATATCCAGATCAAAAATTTTGCTAAATGAATTTGAATTGAATTTGAATTGTTTTGTCTAGATAATATGATCTAATTTCCAATGCTGCATTTTTGGAGCAGCTCATCTGTGGAGCGGTTCTCAGGTCTACTCATAAAATGTGATACACAACTCATACGGTTCAAAGATTGGTTTTATGATAAACAGAACCCTGAACCGTTTGAGTAGAATATTTATTTTTATTCGTTGGGAGGTTTACTACGTACTCGAACCGTTGAATCGTTTGAAGTAATATCTGCACGGGTGAGTGAGTGGAGTTAGGATGAATTGAAGGATTATGGTTCTTTTTAGAAAAGCATGTTTTTAAATGGTATGGGTTACGAATTTGAATTATTAACTTGAGTTGTTTTAGCAACAGCCCGTGGGTGCCCTCGCGTTTTAGCATACATATTTAAGGATATTTTGCGTTCTAGGCTCGTCATAATTTGCATAAATATTTTCTGTTTTATCGTTTAATCAAGTATGGTTCATTTTGAATAGTAGAACTTTTACTTGAATTTTATTTCATTCCGTCGTTCATTGTTAGCTATATTTATTAGTTATTGCTAACATAGAAATTCACGGATTTTCTCCTGTTTATTTTCCGCAAGACTCGTTTATTTTTCTACAAAATTATTTTTATCGTAGTATTTTTTGTTTTGGCGTCTAGTCCTTTTGCCAAGTCTTATCGGTGCTTGCTTGGAGTATTTGAAGGTACCATGAAAATAAATTGGTCCTGAAATTCTGAGCCGTTTGAACCGCGGTTCGGCTCCGGCTCGAGACTGTAAATGAGCTGATGCGCTGCAGATCATGTTTTTTGAGTGAGTTACCCATGGCTACAACTAGCGTGTCGCACGCAGCGGCCAGCGGCGGCACGGCGTAAGCGCGGCGGGGGGCGGAGGAGCGGCGCATGTCACGTACTTACGCGAGCGAGCATTTGCGTTTATTGTTTGAAACATTAGATTCAATTGTGTAATGAGATAAACAATATTTTAAATTGTTATTATTATTATTAACAGTTAGTTTAATCGTTTATTCCACAAAATACAACTCGTAAGAGAAGGGAAGGTTAAAAGATCCACATGCTTGGAAAACAACAGCAAACAGCGAATAGGTAGGTAGGTACCTACCAAACAATAAACACGAACATGTGGATGGGTGTTTGTTTGTTTTTGTTTGTGTTTGGCTGTTTTTGTTTGTGTTTGCCAGTGATCGACGTTGGTGTCGGTTTTTGTGCACAAATCACAGGTGTTCGACAAACGTGTCGGCGATGTATCCAAAAGCTTGTTAGGTATCTAGCAAGGCGGCGGCCTTGTACGATTTTTGTGAATTTTGATCATCCTCCATCGTCTTCGTTTCCTTCTTTTCCCTCAAACTCGTCGTCCAAGTTTGCCCATCCGGAATATAGGTATTAGTAATCTTAATATAGGTACCTACCTACTAATGTTTCGATAGTCAAAATGCACGTTAGGTAGGTACCTAACGTGCATTTTGACATCTTAACGTGCATTTTGAGTATTTATTGACGGATTTCGGAAGACTGGTAGGTACCAGTCTTCCGAAATCCGTCAATAAATACTTATGTGTAATATAATAAGCCTAATAAGATATACTTACCTACCTAATATGAGGAGCTTTAGGAGGGCACCAATGAACATGAAAAACAGACAGACGCGAAACGAAACTTTATTTTATACCTATTATGTAAGGATAATACCTATACCTATTATGGATTAAGTAGAGGTAGTTATTTCTGTCTAGTGCACTAACTTCTGGTATACCTTCACGTAACGTTACTAGGTAGGTAGGTTACCAACATACGGTTGTTTGAATTAGGTACTTACTGACAGTAGGTTGGCTATAAGTAGGTAGTAGGTAGGTTGGCTATAAGTAGGTAGTAGGTAGGTTGGCTATAAGTACGTATATATATTTACATAAAGGTAGTTTTTTAAACAAATTGGCAATCAAATATTTATTTCGGTTATAACAAAATAGGTACCAACAAATAGGCACATAGGTAGTTGAAATAAGTAAGTACCTACTACACTACGTAAAGCTATTTATTATAGTGCAAATATTAACACGTCCGGATAGGTCAACTAATAATCGTACCGTTTAACACAAAAAGTGAGAGTACGGCACAAACCAACGAGACAAAATTCACGTTTTCATCATAGTCAAAAAATGGTTAACTCAGCGCCAGCGGCTTTTTAATATTCGAACGGTAGTAGTTATAGCACCTGAAGTAGGTATATATTTTATAATGGCTTGAAAGTTATTAGTTAATGAATGAAACTGTTTAAATAACAGTTAAGTACACTCAAATAATTAAAATATACTGCTTTAATACATATCTTTTTATGAGGTAGTGATCAGTCAGTTTTAATGTGATATCTTTTAAAGTAACTGTTTTGTTCATTTAGTGATAACGTTCAAATCATTACAATTTACTGATACAATACAGATCATTTTGTAGAGGTCATGTTCAGTCAGTTGTACTGTTCTAGCATTTAAATTAACTGTTTTGTTCATTTAATGATAACGATAAAATCATTACAATTTACTGATACAGCACGGACAATTTATTGGAAAACTATGGTGAGTTAGTTGTACAGTGCTATCAGTTGAAGTAACTGTTTTGTTCATTTAGTGATAACGTTCAAATCATTACAATTTCCTGATACAATACAGATAATTTTAAAGAGCTCATAGTCAGTCAGTTGTATTATACTATCCGTTAAATTAACTGTTATGTTCTTTTAGTAATAACGATCAAACCATTACAATTTACTGTTTCAACACAGACATTTATGGAATACCATGGACAGTTAGTTGTACTGTGCTATCCGTTGAATTTACTGTTTTGTTCATTAGGTGATAACGATCAAACCATTACAATTTTCTGCTACAACACAGACATTTACGGAAAACCATGGACAGTTAGTTGTACTGTGATATCCGTTGAATTAACTGTTTTGTTCATTAGGCGATAACGATCAAACCATTACAATTTTCTGCTACAACACAGACATTTACGGAAAACCATGGACAGTTAGTTGTACTGTGCTTTCCGTGGAATTAACTGTTTTGTTCATTAAGTGATCACGATCAAAACATTACAATTTACTGTTACAACACAGACATCTATGGAAAACCATGGCCAGTTAGTTGAACTGTACTATTCGTTGAATTAACTGTTTTGTTCATTTAGTGATCACGATCAAAACATTAAAATTTACTGTTACAATACAGACATATTTGGAAAACCATGGTCAGTTAGTTGTACTGTGCTATCAGTTAAAACAACGGGTTCGTTCATTTAGTGATACGGTGCTAACCATTAAAACTTACTGACATTACAGTAATGGTGACAATTTTTTTTTTTTAGTTTTTTTAGTAATTTGTACTGTTTAATCAGTTAGAGTTACTGTTTTGTATTTAACTGTTATTGAAACATTTGTCGATAATGTTTAAAGTAGTTAGTCCTAATGAAAATCTCTTAACTGTGTGACAGTAAGCAATCATTTTTTTCAGTGTACTGGTGGTCCTAGCTGATAAGCTAGGACTCCGACCTTTGCACCTGCAAAAAAATGCAGTTCATTTTTCCAATTTCATTTTCTAAACATCATGTCTGTTTTCAGAGACGTTTCCCCGATATAAACATCACTGAAGAAGACCTTAAGAATGCTGAACAAGAGTTGGAAGCGTTTATAAAAGAAGATGAAGATAAGAAAGAAGAGACAGAATCGGAAACCGGGTGTGAGAAAGAGAAACCAACTATCAAAATAACAGAAGATTCAGGACTAGAAGAGTCGGAAGCAACGGGTGGGAAAGAGGAAGATGTGTCATTGAAAAATGAGGATAAGAAAACTATCTAATATATTTTGTCAAGTAGGTTCCTAAGTCAGAATATATATATACAATAATAATATATACAGGGTGTCCCAGAAGTCAACGTCAAGCCGAAAACGGGCGATGGGCCAAGTCATGATAGTTATCAGAAAGATATAAAAAAATATATTTGTCATGTACTTTTCTGTATCTGTTTCACTTACATTGTCGAAATGGTATGTACTTGTACCTGTGAATTGTGAGCGACTTAAAAACGCAGCATAGGCATTTTTAAGTCCATAATTTAAAGGTTACAAACATTTTATCTAATTAAATAAAATTGTCAAGAAATCGGGTTTAGTTAAGATAACAATTTTTTTACCCAAAATTAAGGAGTACTCTAGCAAGTATTATACCATTTTGGAATCCTGACTAAATGCGCCATCTTTTAAAGTTACTTGCCAAAGTAATGTAGTACATTTTTTTTACGGTACAGTCAGTTAAAGTTGGGTGATGTAATTATTTTAAATTAAATGTTGGCCAAAAATCAACATTTTATTTAAAACTGAGGCAGTTACGGTTTAATTTTGAATTGTATTTTACAGAAGCGCTATTCATAGTTACATTACAGAAAAAAGTTTCACGAAAAGTTAATATTTGTATTTTTTGTAATACTCATAATTCGAAAAGTACATGACAAATATTTTTTTTGATATTTTCTGATAACTATCATGACTTGGCCCATCGCCCGTTTTCGGCTTGACGTTGACTTCTGAGACACCCTGTATATACAAGGTGTTCCAATAATTGGGTTTCGAACTTCAGGAGGCTAAAGTACCCATCAATATGAATAACTTTTTCTAAGGAGAGAAACGGCTGTTTTTTTTTCGCGTTTACAGTATTGGTTCCTTAGAAAAAGTTATTCATATTGATGGGTACTTTAGCCCCCTGAAATTTTAAACCCAATCATTGGAACACCTTGTATAATGTTGTAGTACATATTAGACAATAGACAGTATTCATACAATAATAAGACTTTTACCTTAGAATTCGTCTGTTATTCTTGCATCTGATTGGCTTATTATAACAGTGAGAGCACTGGTGGTCTAGTGGTAGCGGCCCCTAAGGTCATGGGTTCGAAACCGGTCATGCGCCAATTAGTTTTTCTGTTCAAAACTATATGTGCACAATGGCAGTACTCTCAAACGGTAAAGGAAAACATCGCAAGGAAACCGGCATGTCGTAGAACTTAAAAAGTTCGATAACATGTGTCAAGTGCTCGAAAGGAACCACTTGAGGCGCACCTAAAATCCTTTCACCACACTGTTTCGAAAGAAACTAGTGAAACTACAAGAGAGAAAGAGATTAGAACAGTGACCACGAAATGAGTAAAAAACAAAAAAAAAATAGGCGATTTCTGTCATTCCTCACACCTTAAATGATCTCAGAGTCTTTTAATCCCAAAATAAAAAAAAATTGTTTGGTATTTTGCAGTTTTGTTTTTAGTAATGCAGTTTATAATATCTCAAAAAGTAATGGTTGATCCTAGGAACGTTTTCCTGTAATTATAACGGTTAAGGTATACTGTCCCGTCTCAAAAATCCACCCTACATAATAATACATATCTACACGTTGACTGTAACATGACTCTACCATTAATTATTTACTTAACTGTCTTTGATTTTTAAGGTGGAGTTTTTCTATAAGGGGTCACATAAAAAGTACCGTAAGTAGTACCTTAAATAGTTCGTTTAGGTAAGGTACTTGCTTTACGCATGTACCTACCCTAAACGAAAACATATATTGCAGTATTGTGTAGTTCATAAATTAGCTTATCTCTTAGCGCATAATACAAGTTGAAACAAATATTACCTATCTTATTTCTTTGGCGGTCTGTATACAAGGTGTTCCAATACTTGTGCTTAAAACTTCAGAGGGCTAAATTACCCATCAATAGAATAACTTTTTCTAAGGATCCAACACTAACGCGAAAAAAAAATAGCTGTTTCATACATAAGTTCAATACCTACCTGACTAAAATGTAATACATTTTTTTATTATTATTGTACAAAGTTTTATTGTTCATTTAAAATCAACAATAGCGATGAGGGGATGGACAAATGGCGCTTTGGGTTCAGACGTAGCAGTCCTCTTTACTTCAGTACAAACTTGACCAAATCAATAGTACAAGAACCTACCCTCGCTTAGCATAAGCATGCAACAAGTTCAGCGCGTTACCAATAGATGGCAGTAAAACGAAAGGAAGAGGGGTGTGGCGGCGTATGGAGCTTTCACCCCAACCCAACTATGTAATAATCGATAGTAGTAAACAGCTAAACGCCGTTCTCGGCATGTTATTTTTAGCTATTGTATTTTATGAACGCCGTTTTTGTCAACGATGTGATAGCTTATCAATGAAGGCAGTGAGCGCGATGAATAGTCAGTTGTTATTGTGAAGTGTTGTATGTATGCCGTTTCGATTGCTCATTTCATTCAGCTCGGTGATAAAGATAGTGTGATGACTGGTGGTGATTCGTGTTCACAATGACGAGATCTAGCTACCGGCCTCTGGTGCCACGGGCGTCGATCAACTCCTTGGATACCGGAGACCCAAGGTAAGTCTGTGAAATTCCTTTGTTAGCAATGCTTAGACGATTCGTCAAACTGAATAAACCAGGTAACTACACCTAAGTTTCGTATCAATATTGACATCACTTTTCTTGATTATATACCTAGGTGCGGCACCTACCTACTCTACTATTTACCAAACTATAATTTTTCTACTCTTCTATTGTAGACACTCTTTTCACATTACTTATGTTAATTTTTGTTAGCAACTAAACAATAATTAAAAAAAGGAGAGCTGAATAAATCGCCTCAAACTTAGGCTTAGACTAATTTCAATTACATCTTATAACAAGCGTGTCTAGCGTTCAATAGCATCTACCTTCTACGATAGAATAATAAAGGTATCTAGCAGGTTACATATAAATGTCTAAGTAGTAATGTACGTAACAAGTGGAGGCCTTTCTAATTGATTTTAATTATAATGTGCCGTGTGAGGGGTTAACGGCCGTCAAGGTGAGTCTATGTCGCCCTTCGAGGCCTACCTGGTGTCAGGTTTATCAAGTTTTTATGAAAATCAGTCCTATAGGTACTTACTTACCTGCATGGTGTAGACAACTCACGATAGCAAAGATATACCTAGGTATAGTAGGTAGGTACAAAGGAAATAAATAAATAAATATTGATGGTAATTCCACAGCACTGTCTTGCAACAAATTATCAAAGCTGGGTACCAGATAGCTTATACAAGGTGTAAAAATACCACTCCTGCAAACGGCAGGGGGCTAAAGTACCCATCAGTATGAATAACTTTTTCTGAGGAACCAATACTGAACGCTAAATAAACAGCTGTTTCATGCAAGAGTTCAATACCTAGCTGGCTAAAATGTATGAAACAGCTGTTTTTTTTGTTGGTTCCTTAGAAAAAGTTAATTCATATTGATGGGTACTTTAGTTTTTAAACACAAGTATTGAAACACCTTGTATAATAATTCGTAAAAAAATACTTATAATAAATAACACCCAGACCTAGTATTCTCTTATCTGTGCCCAGACAGAGAAGAAACATTCATGTTCATGATAAATATTTGTTCTCGGTAGGGATCGAACCCACGGCCTACAGCGCAGAAGGTAGAGCTGACAGAGCTTGTAAAGTCATTATATAGGTAAAAAATAGCTTTATTTTACAGAAGCGCAGTGCTTGCGTGCTTGCTAAAGGGGATCGACCGAATAACATAGTCTAGAGTTGGTAGGGGGGCCTCACCAATGTGACCAGCTGTGACAAGGACGCGGGAGGGGTCAAAAAATCATATAATTCGTGTGACGTAATTTATGAATGACCCCTTACACCCTGTTTACATAAATACTAACATACCTACTAGCCGACATCAGAATGCTACCTCTAGAGTAGGTGTAATAAACGGTACCTACATAATAGGTAACGAATAGGTATTTCAACCTAGGTAGGTACCTACCTAGGTTGAAATACCTATTCGTTCTGTATTGGTATGGCAATATCTTTGTTCGTAAACATCATTGTGATATATTGTTTGTACGTACTTACGTAGGTAGGTAGGTACCTTGTTTACGTGTGGATATACCTATTAGTATGTTGATATGTATGCAAACCTTCTTACAAGTTCCTCTTCCTGTTATTATTATACTGATGTACCTTTTTTCATTGTTTGTGCATTGCTTCTGCTTCTGCTTGTTCCATCAGCTAGTTTTTTTTTTTAAAAAGCAGGTTAGTATCCAAAACCAGACTAGGTAGGTACCTTGCCCTAACTACTCCCGAAATTAAAAGGTCACGCTGCGCAGTTGAGACTGATAAAAAGTATATTTTTTTAGTAAAATTTATACCGACTTAGGTGTTTGATGTCATTTTTGTAGCGTTCGTAACATGTGGTTACGTTGTGGTTACCACTTAGCATCAGGTGGGCCATATGCTTGTTCTGTCAGCAAGAAGTATCAAAAACACTTGTCGATGAAATTTTTGAAACGTCGTCACTCGGATAAACAAAAAAAAGCTAATAATATTTTTAACTCTGCTTCTGAACACCAGTTTTATTTGCATGGTTTTCAGTTAAAAATAAGACTACCGCAAAGCTACCAAAAACCTGCATTTTATGCAAACTTTTTAGGAAAACTTGTTAGGATTAAAATGCTATTTTTGCTATATTTGAACTGTGTAAAATGTTTTTTTTATTATTATATATTTTTAGGGCTTTGTAATAAAACATAAATAAAATACATGTCATATAAAAACTTAAATTAATTGCACACAACTAGATAGATTGTAATTTTTCATAAAAAAGTTCAGTGATTTTTTTTTTTTCAAAATCTGCGAGTCAGAAGTTTTTTGACGAGTGTCAGCTACTTCTTCTTCTTGTCGTATCACTAGTTTCATTCGAAACAGTTTGGTGAACGGATTTTAAGTAGTAGTCAGCCACTTAAACTTGTGTTTATCAAGTCTAGCAAATAAAACCTCGTAGCTCAGCGCATCCTGAAAAGTCTTGAAAAGTCCTGAATGGAGACACATTCTGTTATTTCAAGTGCATATTCCACGTTTGGGTACGTACTTAGGTCACGTGCATACAAAACCTTATCTAAGTAGGTTTCAATTCTCATCGGCCGGCACTTCGATGATTATACCTATTTTTGGGATATTCGTTATCGTTGTGTTGTGACAAATGATATCTAGGTCGCAATTGTTATTACTTCATCCAAACGGATTGAGTTACGTATAAACTCAATTCTCCTGCACTTCGATGTACCTACCTTTTTTTCTTTATACAACTAGCTGATGGAGCTTGTTCCATCAGCTAGTTGTATAAAGAAAAAAAAATGAATAAAGAAATTGAGAAATTGTATAAAGAAAAATATGGCCCACCTGATATCACCTATAATAGCATTGCCTCGTAAGTCACGTACGATAGGAACGTGCCCTACGATGCACTGCCCTGCGTCCATCAACTTGAGGCATACGGATAGATAGGTAGGTAACTACGCTTTACCTTTATTTTCATTCACATTTTCAGAATGTTTCCAAAAAATGCAGTACAAAACAAGAGCAATGACATCATTTTGAAAATTATGAATTGAAATCATAAATTTGCGTGAAGTATAAATAATTGTATAGTTACCTACGTCTGGGTGCAGAAGTCTACCTACCTATTAGATCTCAATAATGAAATAAAACTGTGAAATCAATTCACTCTTCTGATTCGTAAAGCTCATAAGTAGATAGATCGGAGAAAGAATATACTTTATTACACACAACAACTCATAGAAAAATTGCACCCGAGGTCCGAGTTATGTTATGTCTGAAAGATTTCGTTTTCTATATCACGAGGCCAGATTTTGTATAGAGACTCGATAGATAGATAGATAGAAGATAGACAACTCTTTATTGTACACCACAAAAAAATAGCTTAACATTAAGGAATCCGACGAGGTGGGGCGACGATCTGCGAAATGTAGCTGGCAAACATTGGATGAAAAGAGCCGAAGACCGGGCTCAGTGGCACGTCTTGGGAGAGACCTACGTCCAGCAGTGGATGAACATAGGTTGATGATGATGATGAAGGAATTAATTTAAACTACAGCGAAGTACATACAATGGGCGAAAGTACTCGATAAACGGATAATATCGGGCGTGCTGAGCTAACCGACTTCAAAGTAGGAGGAAGTTCTCAATTGAGGTATTTTTGTTATTTTTTTATGTTATTGTTATATTGTTTCTTACGTAGGCATTTCTTTGAAAACATTATAAAAGCGAAACACTCCTGAAAACCAACAAATCATTATTCAGCTCACAGTCGCACGTAGCACGTATCGTAGTACGTTGCTACGAACCGTTAATACATCAACATAAGTACTTCTGCTATGCGTTTAAGAGGCTGATAAACGTCAAACAACTTCTCGTTAATTAATTAATATTTCAATAATTCATCACTGATTATAGTTATGGTAAATCGCAAAACAACAAAGTCTCTATAACATTATCATTTTGATCCAAATAAGTTTTCCCACCAATTTAAAAAAAAATTGTCGAATAGCTATATTTTTTGTTCTAAATATGTAAATCCGTTATTGGTTGTATGTGAGACATCTAAGTATTTTCATTGTATCTTAAGAGTTGGTGTTTTTTTTCTAATATAAATAAACGACCTTTACGATTTTTAGTTCTGGTGAGCGAGATGAGTTAGTGAGTTTTTTTTTTGTTTTTTTTTTTTTATACAACTAGCTGATGGAACAAGCAGATGGCCCACCTGAGTTGTCTGCGTCTTAATAAATCTACGGCATAGTACTTGTACAACGAGTTTAACGTGATCATGTCGTCGACCACGTCAGTAGAGGGCTCCACTGAACTTTCCATTCTCCGCTTTACCGAACCTATTTACTAAACCGGAAAAGCTACATAGATAATCTACCGGGGATCGCTTAGTACCGAAGCCAGAAGGGAGGAGTTAGTAAAGCGATATCATATTTGTTGCAATGATATTGAATAAATAATTATTAGTGGACATTCCACACAGCACTATCTCGCCCCAAACTAAGCCAAAGCTTGTGATATGGGAATCAGATAGCTGATATACTACTGATATCCTTTTTTTTAAATACATAATTATGTGGAGAGGATGGATGAACGTAGATAAACGAAACATGTGCAACAGGCGATCGTAAATGGGACTGTTGGGAGGGGAAGACCTATAGGCGAACGTATCTCGATCAGACAGCAGACGTTCTAGAGAAGGGCCAGAGTACCCTAAACCGACGAGAATGTATGAAGAATGTTATGAGAGTGAATGAAGCGAAAGAGGTATGTAACTGTAAGGACCGTAGCAAGTGGAAATCCGTGGTCTCTGCCTACCCCTATGGGAAACAGGCGTTATTTTATGTATGTATGTATGTACATACTTATAATATTATTTAACACCAGACAGCGAACAAACATCTATGTTCATCACACAAATGTTTGTTCTCGGTGGGGATCGAACCCACGGCCACAGAAGGCAGAGCTACTACCAACTGAGCTGTGAAGGCTGTCAATAAGCCTATATTAAAGACTAGCGGCCTGTCCCAGCTTCGCATGGGTGGACATAAATTTTTTCAACGTTTTAGGATAAACTTAGACCGTGGTGGGTTCGTGTCACTTCTAACTCGCGCCTTGCCTGGGCCCGCGCTGGGTGAGAACGCGCCCCGTGACCTTATATTTTTTAAATCTTTTGAATGGAATGTCCGATTTGAAAAATTCAAGAAGTAATGTATAGGTATTGAACCAGTCTTGAATATGAAAAGATTTATTTGGATAAGGATTAATACCAAGGTTCAAATAAAGACCCTTTTCTAGCGGCGGCATTTCAATTAAATTTTTATAATAAAAGAACACTTATTGTGACATAACTATAATAGTTAGACATATGCTGTCGCGACATTATTTGTAGATGATGACGTGTTCTACAAAATCGTAGTACCTTATTTTGTTCTATCATCAATAGTTTTCGCAGCGCACGCGATGTAAGGTTTTCTTTTTCCACCTTGGGTTACATTATTAGAGTTTTAGTAAAGATCGCTGATTTTTTTAAAAATATAATATAGCCTATGTTACTCAGGGATAATGTAGCATTCTAATAGTGAAAGAATTTTTGAAATCGGACCAGTAGTTTTTGAGCCTATTCGTTACATACAAAACAACAAAACAACAAAACAACAAAAATACAAATCTTTTCTCTTTATAATATTAGTGTAGATAAGGGTAGTATCTTCATATCGTATTTCACCTGCGACCATATCGGAGTTTTTAAGAGTAGTAGAGCTCTTTGTGAAGGGCTCGTGCGGGGAAGTACTACCACCACGCCTTTTTCTGTCGCCGTTACTGTGTTTCGGTTTGAAGAGTGTGGTTGCCGGTGTAATTACAGGCACATGAGCTTAACATCTGTATGCCTCAAGTTGATGGATGTGCGTGCGTGGCTTATGAAGCAATGCTTTGTTATAGGTGATGGTTACCACTTAACATACAACATGAGACAATGAATAAGATTATGAACATCAGGTGGGCCATCTGCTTGTTCCACCAACTAGTAACTAGTATAAAAAAACACCTTTCAAACCGATTATTAGCGCGTGTAGCATCAAAAAAACGTGAATTCTCTTATCTCTATTCATGTCAGACATCGTGTTATCGTTACCTTGATCAGGGTTCAACTACTATCAAACTAAACCAGGTTGGGTTCTGAACTTTTCAGATTAATACTACGCTCATAAAAGTGCCTCATTTACTTGATTTGACCAAATCTGACCTTAATGACGATTATATTTTAGAAGCAGGTCAAAGAATTCGTCCTGACCTGACCCTAATATTCTCAAATCATAGGCACGGAACCCAAAAAAGATTGGTATTAGTATGAAAGATAACGATAGTATCTTACCGGTCGCACCATTTTTGGTAATTTTGGTAGAGCCTGTTTACCTTAGTTTACTTAGTTTACGATATTTATTGATCGAGTGAGCGAAGCGAACGAAGATCTTAGTTTCAACTTGGGCGATTTGGCATTTTATGTATGTACTAGCGGCCTGTCCCAGCTTCGCATGGGTGGACATAAATTTTTTCAACGTTTTAGGATAAACTTAGACCGTGGTGGGTTCGAGTCACTTCTAACTCGCGCCTTACCCGGGCCCGCGCTGGGCGAGAACGCGCCCCGTGACCTTATATTTTTTAAATCTTTTGAATGGAATGTCCGATTTGAAAAATTCAAGAAGTAATGTATAGGTATTGAACCAGTCTTGAATATGAAAAGATTTATTTGGATAAGGATTAATACCAAGGTACAAATAAAGACCCTTTTCTAGCGGCGGCATTTCAATTAAATTTTTATAATAAAAGAACACTTATTGTGACATAACTATAATAGTTAGACATATGCTGTCGCGACATTTTTTGTAGATAATGACGTGTTCTACAAAATCGTAGTACATTATTTTGTTCTATCATCAATAGTTTTCGCAGCGCACGCGTTGTAAGGTTTTCTTTTTCCACCTTGGGTTACATTATTAGAGTTTTAGTAAGGATCCCTGATTTTTTTGAAAATATAATATAGCCTATGTTACTCAGGGATAATGTATCATTCTAATGGTGAAAGAATTTTTTAAATCGGACCAGTAGTTTTTGAGCCTATTCGTTACATACAAAACAACAAAACAACAAAACAACAAAACAACAAAAATACAAATCTTTTCTCTTTATAATATTAGTGTAGATGTATGTATGTATGTATGTATGTTTGTCTGGCGATAACTTTAGAACCGTTGATCCGATCTGCATGAAATTTGATAAGTCGATAGCTTGTACTTGAGAAATTTACTGGTAAGTATATGAGTAAAATCGGATGAAGGGTTTTTGAGATATGGGGTTTTTTAAGAGGACAAAAATAAAAAAAGTGACATAAAAAAATCAAGTTACATGTCATATGAAAGGGCTTTGTTTGGACATTCCAAAACAATTTTTACTTTTTTTCTGGGACGCTCGGTTTTTGAGATACAATAAAAAAGTTAAATTAAGATAACCAGCGATCCAAGAGCTCCCATCTCTAAGAGTTTCGTTGGCATCAAGGTTTTTCTACTGGTCGGCCAGTTACTTTGCTTTTTCTTATTTTTTTTTCTTGAAATAAATTAAGGAGGTACTCAGTTCTCATAAAATGGTGACAACGACCAGGTCTGATGATGGAGCCAAGGTCTGTTCAACGGAACTCTTCAATAAATAGGCCAATAGAGTTGAAACTCGGTTACCGTACCAAGTTAATAGGCGGTAGTCAGAAAAAAGTCCAAGCATAATGTTTGGACTTGCCTCTTACTACCACCTACTCAAAGTTTTGGTGCGTTCGTCGGGTCGCATCACGAGATCTCAGTTCGGGGCGAACTACTAGTTTATTTATTTTCTTTCTTTTTTTCTGAATATGTCAAGAACTAACTATGTATGTATGTATTTTGTAACTATGTATGTATGTAAGTATATGTAACTATGTATTTTTTTATTAGCCCATCCATAGGTACATCGTATTTTTTATAAAATACAACACTATATTAGCTGGTGTATTGCATATGTAGGTATATTTTATAATTAACCAGCCCCCGCATTATACATATATCACAGGTTTGCGACAAGCGTTATTAGGGAATCATTGCCCTTACAGCTCAGTTGTCAATATTTATTAAAATCCACCAATATTATATTTACTAGGTTTTATCTAGGTTTTATCTAGGTTACTAGGTTCGGGGCAATTTCAAATATTGAACAGGGTACCGACCGGCACCTCTTATAGCAGTATTAAAATAATATTATGAACTGTCAATTTCAGCAGTTGTGAAAACAATCTTGAAAACAGTTCTAGCTTCTATAAGTTGAAACGTCATCTAGTACGAAAATACTTGTCAGCTATTCTTTTTTATCTGGTTGTAGTTGAACAGACTTGATGACGTATATAATATGGTACGAAATTTCAGTCTAATATTATTTTAATACTGCTATAAGTAGTGCCGGTCGGCCCCTGTTTTAAAAATAGTTTTCAGTTTTTTAAGAAGCCCAAATCAAACAATAAGCCGTATTATATTCTGGAAACTGATAACGTTGTCTCAAAATAGAAGTTCATATGTTATCATTATTATCACGAGGCTGTCAAGTGTCATGTCACTTCGCAGCTAAGTACACAACTACAACCTCAAAACCTGGCTTCGCGTGTGATTGTAGTGAAATCTAAAAAATAATGCTAATTTGGTCGCTTTTAGTGCCTTTTTTGTAGTTGCTCGTGCGCTAAATTGCATTTATAGCCACTGCCTGCTATTTTATAATAAAATGTGCAGTGTAGTGACGAACTTGTGATCGCTAACCTCTTTTCACTAACCGTCGCACAGTGGACGAACCGCTTGCTGGACGCCTTGGCTGGGCCTTCTCAACGAGAATTCACCAGGCTGGGCAGCTCCGCAACGAGGGGAGTCAATGCTGACGACAAGAAGCATCTAACGCGACCCCTACATACGAGCTAAACCCACCGCTACTCAGCGAAATGTCCGAGGGCGGCAATCCGCCCCGGAAGCCTCCGGATCCGCCCCAGTATGGGCAACCACCGGTAGGCACAATGCCACTACCACCATCAGCGCCTGTACCCCTGTTGGAAGACGTACAAGGCTTCAACACGGGCGGAACTGACGCTCCACCGCGAGTTGAAACCGACCGCCTTCCAAGCGAGAGAGCAGTGCAGCCAAGACGCCGAGGCTCTTCTGATGAAGAGCACGGAGACGAGAAACGGCTTAAAATTAAGCCGCACTCACCCCCGACGCCGCCTACTCCAAACACGCCCTCACCGCCGCCGCCAACAAGGATCCCCTTATTGGTAAGGTCAGTACGGTCTGCTCCGGCAAGACCATCCATGGGGCACTCTGACGTGATCCGGTTCCCGCAACCACCACGATCTCCATCTCCGCCAGATTCTCATCCGTCACATGATGGGGGCGAAGCGCTTGCCGCCCCTCATGACATGAATGCCCCTGTTTCAAAGGAGGCCAGTGACACATCAGACTACTCGGACTGTGAGCGCACGGATACAGCCTCACCACCGAACGTATCTACTCACGACTCAACGTCATACGTGGGTATCGAGTCGGTTTCTCCGCCGGTGCCAAACGCCGCCACCTCCTACGCTGCGGCGCTCGCTAGCTCATCGAGACCGGGCTCCGTCATTCCAGAGCCACCTAGCGAGGCCACGGCGCCTGCTGCCGCCCACCCGCCTGCAAGACAAGCTGCCGCCGCCCGCCCAGCTCCAGGACAACCCACCGCCGCCTGCCCAGCTCCAGGACAACCCGCCGCTGCTTACGTACCCTCTAGGCAACATGTCTATACCTACCCGCCCTCAGGGCATCCGGCTACCAACCCAGTTGCTACGGCCTCCCAGTCTCACCCTACGCCTCAATCAAAAGCATATCCGCCCTTTGTAGTGGAATGCCTCCCAAACTGGACGGCGCATTTTGCCACTCTAGCAAAAGAGCTAGGCCATGCACCCAACGCGCGTCCACTGGGTAAGGGGGTGCGCTTTATACCACGCTCTCAAGAAGAATACCGGATTGTGCAGCGCCACTTGGTGAAGGCCATGGAGACGGAACCAGAACTATCTTGGTTCTGTTATAGTATGACATCCGAGATACCCACAAAGGTGGCCATCCGAGGCCTTCCGGCAGATACCACTCCAGATGACATCCAAACCGCCTTCGAGGAACATGGCTTTCGCGTGCGGTTTGTCAGGCCCATCCCTCCTATTAGAGGCAGACCTGGCTGCCTCTTTCATGCTCAATTTGAACATCTCAACCAGGAAGAGCTTGCCCGACTGTACAGCATAAGGGAGCTGTTATATATGCCGGGCATTACCATAGAAGCCTGGCGGGGCGCAGCCGGTGGTGTAGCTCAGTGTCACCGATGTCAAGCTTTCGGACATGCCTCGAACAACTGCCACCGCCCGCTGCGTTGCGTACGCTGCGGGGGTAACCATCCAGCGGCCGACTGCCCCCGTCCTACAAGCGAAAAGCCGACGTGTGCCAACTGTGCCAAGCCGCACACGGCTAACGACCGTCGCTGCACTGTATTCCGGCGTGAGGCCCGAAAGCGGGGAGTCAAAACCCCCGGCCCGCGGCCTTCCCCTAACGTTCCTAGACAGCGAGAGCCCTCTCCGCCAGCTCGTCCAGACGGTCGGACAAGTGCGCCAGACCGAGCCCCAGTGTCAAAACAAGGGGCAACTCTTACTACTCTACGCACTCTAAAATCTACAAGAACTCCAGCAAATCCCCCGACCGACCGTGGAGTTCCTTTGAAACAAAAAAGGAGAGGGGGAAGAAGAAAAAGACAGCCAGTGGCCTCTTCGACGCCACAACTGCCACCGACTACTACTGCCCAGCGAGAGCCGATGCTTCCTGAGCCACTACCGCCGCCGCAAACACCAACCCACGATGCGGCGCCCCCACCCTCCGCCCCTGAGATACACCTAGCATCTTCTGAAACTGCCAAAAGACTAGAACCTGTGCCCTTTTGTCTGCCGGAAGTAACGGCCTCCTACCGCCCTATGGTAGTACACTTCGCACCCACCGCCCACTCAACTACAGATGTACAACCCGACTTGCATTTAAGACATCTATCACAGAGAGAGGCTCGAGGCCGCCACCCACAACGTGACTGTGCGCTGGCACCTCCACCACAACAGACGGCGAGTGCCCCACTCGTGCCAACGCCTAGCGTGCCTATAGCAGCTAATAAAAAGGAGGGCAGCGCCGGGGACCCAATGCGAATCATGCTTGGGATCTTGGCGGATCTGCTCACCACCATCGTCGCTGGGGGAGACCTCAGAGATGCGGCGATGCGCGGACTGACCGCCATAAACGAACACCAGTATGGGTAGCCACAACCAACTACGGCTCCTATACTGGAATCCCGGAGGGATTAGGGATAAAATTTCGCCCCTCCGCCTACTCGCTCAGTCACAGAATGCGCATATTATTCTTCTCGGCGAGACTAAGCTTAATTCCTACCAAGAGCTCCGACTGCCCAACTACTTTTGCTACCGCCGCGATGAGGTTTCCCCGAGGAACATAGCCTACAGAGGTACTGCAGTTCTAGTCAGGCGAGATATCGTGCACGACGAGTTAGAACCAACACCGTTCCAAACCCTGCGGGCAAAAGGTGTGCTCATTAACGTGGACGGAAGAGAGCTGCGTATTTTTGCTGGCTATCGTCCACCAGGAACCCACTACGCACGCTGCGATACCGCTGCGATCCTCGACAGCGCCAAGCCCACGCTACTAGCTGGCGACTTCAATGCAAAGCACAGAGCATGGGGATCTCGTACCATAAACCCGGCTGGACGACAAATGTTTGACGACGCAGAGGCCAATGGTTTTGAGGTGTTGGGGCCTGATGCCCCCACACACGTGCCGACACAAACAGACCATGCCGCTGACGTACTAGATGTCGTAATACACAAAAACCTCCACTGCCCAGTCCACATTGAAGTACTTTACGACATGGACACTCAGCACCTACCCATACTTGTCACCCTGGCCCTTACTGCTAATTTCACCACCCCGCGGCCTCTGAAAGAAAGGACAGACTGGGTACAGTACGAGAAGGAGCTTGAAGACCTCACTGCCGGCAGAGTGACCACTCCCGAAGAAGTTGAAGCCACCGCATCCTATATCTTGAGCAGGATGACGGAAGCTAAAGCCAAGGCATCAAAACCCTCAAGACCAAGACCACCACGCCGCGACGAACTCCCACAAAGAATAAAAGACCAGCTGAGGAAAAAAAGAGTGGCGCTTCGTCTTTGGGCCCGTACTCGCTGTCCCAGAGTAAAGACAGCACTCAACAAGCTCTCTTTTGAAGTCGCTGAGGCGGTAGAAACCTGGCGCGGCATTTCCTGGGAGATCAGGATTGATGAAGCCGCAGATAATGACACCAACCTACACGCATTAAATCGTCAGCTAACAAGGACTCCGATCCCCACTTTCCCGCTGCTGGATGCACAGGGCCAGAGGAGATTTGCACCATCTGATCGAGCTGAAATACTGGCAGCCCATTTGGAGACTCAATTCAGTCCACACCCCATTGCAACTGACTGCCCAGATGTTGCTGTCCATCATGCCCTCGTTGAAGCAACGGTCAAAGACTTCTTGTCGCAACCGACACCGCCACTCAACGGGGAGGCCTTCATTTCACCAGCTGAAATACGGAAGGCAGTCCTCCGCCTACCAAGACGAAAAGCACCTGGTTGTGATGGGCTGCAAAACTCAGCACTTCGGCATCTCCCACGTAGAGGCATAGCGGTACTGTCCATGCTATTTAATGGCATCCTACGGACCGGTCACTTTCCGAACATCTGGAAAATGGGCAAAGTCATAATGCTCCCGAAGCCGGGCAAGGACAGGCGCCTACCCGCTAGCTACCGACCCATCACTCTTCTTTCTACAACAGCGAAGCTCTTCGAACGCTTACTACTGCGTAGACTGGCGCCATGCATCGAACCCCGGCCCGAACAGTTCGGATTCCGAAGCCAGCACTCCACAACCCTCCAACTAACACGCATCTTACACCATCTCTCCCACGAACAAAACAGCGGCCGCTCCACTGTCGGAGTTTTTCTCGACGTTGAAAAGGCTTTTGATCGTGTCTGGCATGTGGGCCTTATCCTGAAACTCATTGGATCCAGCACTCCACCTGGTATCATCCAGACTGTGGCGTCTTTCCTCCGAGACCGGAGCTTCTACGTGTCAGTTGAGCAGTCTGACTCAATGCCGCGACCTATCACCGCCGGGGTTCCTCAGGGCAGCTGTCTCTCACCAGCTCTGTACGCACTCTACACAGACGACATCCCGACCCTGAAGGGCAGTCTCGGACCCGGAGAGAAGGATGTCACACTAGCACTTTTCGCAGATGACAGCGCCTTCTTTGCATCATCCACAAACCCAGACAGAGCCGCCCGCCGCATGCAACGCCTGCTAGATCTCCTGCCGACATGGTTAGACAAATGGAGAATCGCGGTCAACGTTGAAAAGACAGCTGCGATCCTTGTCTTCCGCCGGCGAATCGTGCTTTCGACGCTCAAGCTGCGAGGTATGGAGATAGAGTGGAAAACTGCCGTCCGATACCTTGGCATCGAAATCGACAGATCGCTGACAATGAGTGCTCAGGTTGAGCGCGCGATACGCCAAACGCGTGCTGCTCGAGCGATGCTCCGACCAGTCCTATCGTCAAGTTTGCCACTTAGGACAAAAGTTGGAGTCTACAAGACATACATCCGCTCCCGACTCACATATGCAGCGCCGGCATGGTACGCGCTATGTTCTGCCACAAACCGGAAGAGGCTCCAAGCACAGCAAAACATCGCCTTACGCGTCTGCACAGGAGCGGGGAGATACGTAAGAAACGACGTGATCGCTCGAGATGTGCAGATACCCAGCGTTGAGAAGGCCGTGGCAATGCTGGCGCGACGAATGTTCGACTGCGCCGACAATTGCCACCATGCTCATCTCAACGCAATTGCTCCCCTGCACACCCGACCACCAGACACTCAGACACCCTGGCGGCCACTGCCCCGCGAACTCCTGGGCACACCCGAACCCTCGTGAGGCGATGTTGGAGTGAAAATCACGTGACATCAAGAAGCCACCTCCATATGAAGCCACCGCTGGTCATGAAGGCCACCGAAAAGCCACCGAAAGGCCTAACAAAATATGGCGCTCGGGGCAAAGTCAAATGACTCGTGAGTCGAAGCTCACGAAGTTGAAGCCAGAAAAAAGAACGAACGTTCGATTCTTACCGCATTTCCTAACCAAGAGGGTTGAATGAAGGAAGTGTTGACGACTCACTCACACACAACTACTACTATTATATCATCATCATCAGCTGTGTGTTTTTGACTACTATTCTTATAACTTTCCTCGTGCACCTGCGACCAATTTTCCACACTTAAACAATCCTCTCCATCCGAAGGTTGTCTGGAAGAGATCGCTTTTAGCGATTAGACTGCCCATTGATTTAATTTACTATTGACTTCATTTTATATTTTTATGTGTACTTTGTTCAGTTTGGTGAACAGTATTTTCATTCATCAGCCTGACGACGTCCACTACTGGACATAGGCCCAGGAAGAACTATTTTGAGGCCTCCCCACACACCGACTACCTGCAGAACTCACAATGTCGTCAATCCATTAGGTAGAAGGGCGTCCTACGCTTCGTCTTCCAGTCCGTGGTAGCCATTCGAGAAGCTTTATTTTACAACAAAAAAGATATTTTTGTGTGATAAGATATTACATTGATCAAACATATGCCTCAAAACAGAAAGAACAAACATAATTTAGGTAATGTACATCAACATCTAATTATTTCATTATAATAATATACGGAGCACCGGTGGTCTAGTGGGAGTGACGCCGCCTTCCGATCGTAAGGTCGCAGGTTCAAATCCGGTCGTGCACCAATGGATTTTTCCTAGCGAAAAATTTATGTGCGCAATGCCAGTGCTCTTAAACGGTGAAGGAAAACATCGTGAGGAAACCAGTTAGTACTCTAACAGCGGCGATGGGCTTGCAACCTGTCACGTATGGAATACCAACTACTGCAAAATGTGGGTATGTGCCAAATGTAATGTTTGGACGTACCTCTGACTACCCCCCTTAGACATCCTCCAAACAATCTGGAGTTAGTACTTGGTACTAAGAGATCTGAGGGGATATCTACCGCGCCTGGGGATTAAAAGTCGTGAAGCTGTTTCAGTTTCAGTTAATAATATACCCAAGTATCATAAATTCATAACTGAGTAAGTGAAATTTCTCAAAAGCTTGAACATAATTATCAGCGATCTATGTTTGTCAGAGCAGTCGAACCGAAACTTCAAGCCGTTCTTTCAATCTCATAGATATTTTTATAAAGGTTAAGTTGAAATTACTGGAATTTTTTGGTGCAATTAACTCAACTGGTTGAACTTATAGTTGAACTTAGTGGAAAAGGTCGTTATTTTTGGCTATTATTCAATCAACATTTTTATTCGTGGCAATTTTAACAACAGCTTGACTAAGCTAGAGCCTTTAGAGCAGGAAAATGGGGACTGTTTTTTTAGCCGCTTTCACAAAAACAAAAAAAAATCTGATGTTTTGTAGAAAGAAAGACATGTTTCCAAAGACATGTTTCGAATGGCCACTGTGTATTATCGTTTGTTTTTGCTAATAGAACAAGCAGATGGGCCACTCGATGTTAAGTCGTAACCATAACCTATAAAATAGCAATCGAAATCAATAGGTATCTTGATGTTTTTAATACTAATAAGAACAAATAGTATCTTTTCGAGCCACAATTATCATATTTAATTAAACTATATAAACATGTTTCAGTTATTCGGTATTCTCTCTTAGTACCTATAAAGTTGTGAATAATTTGAGTCGCGAATTGCGAAAATTCCCAAATTGCATGCCTGAAGCTAACATACTGCCCAAATAAATCTCTTTCAAGGCCTGGAAGCGACGCCGACCACTACACACGTCACTGCACTGCGCTTATTCGGGAATTTAACACTTATTTATACTATTACTAGCGACCTGCCCCGGCTTCGCACGGTTATTGTGGGTTATCCCTAAGAAATTATGCTTGTATTATGCATATAAACCTTCCTCTTGAATCACTCTTTCTATAAAAAAAACCGCATCAAAATCCGTTGCGTAGTTTTAAAGATTTAAGCATACATAGGGATATAGGGACAGAGAAAGCGACTTTGTTTTATACTATGTAGTATCATTTATAGAGTCATCACCATTAAACACGAATACTGAAACCATAAGGCACGTCCGTAGACGTGCTCTGAGAGGTACCTTGCAATTGTTATAGGCAAAGTCAGGTAGCTATCTACTAGTTTTCATTTAATAATTGAGTAAGGTGATACAAACCTCTTTTATTCGCCAGTGGAAGTATCTATTTAAGGCGAAGAAAAGAGCTAATTTACCTCTCGTTCGCTCGTTTCCAAACGTCGAAAGAAAAAAAACCACTAAACCCATCTTCGAAAAATCGCAATCAACCTTTTTGAGTGCATTGCACACAAAAGTTTTCCTACTCAAAAGTTTGCATAAGGTACAAAAACTAGTAAAGCAAACTTTTGAGTAGGAAAACTTGTATCGATTAGAAACGTGCGAGCGAGAGGTACATTAGCTCTTGTCGTCGCCTTAATAGAACCTTCGGCGCCATGCGCTTTGATTCGGAGGCTGTTATTTCAGGAAGGTTGGCGCGGTGCCAATCTGTCGATATGAATATTGACGATTGTATGTCATCTATTTTTGGATAAGCTTTGATTTACAGGTTCCATTCCCGCTTTGATTTTAAATGTTCCTTCGTTTAAGAGGCTCAACTGTCAAACAACTTCCTGTTCGCATATATTAACATTTTCATATAAAAAAAAATATTTCTTTGGCAAAAAACCAGGCACGTCTCACATGGCTTCCCTTTGTCTTTCTTTTTTTGCAGACACATGATCTTTATTACCTTGTAACCGTCTGGAGAAATACATACCGTTAATTTCATTCAATCTTCACATAAATTAAATAAATAAATAAATATTGGTGGACTTTCCACACAGCACTATCTAGCCCCAAACTAAGCCAAAGCTTGCAATATGGGAACCAGATAGCTGATATAATACATATACCTATACTTTTTTTTGTAAATAATATTATAGAGAACAAACATCAATGTTCATCACACAAATGTTTGTTCTCGGTGGGGATCGAACCCACGGCCTACGGCGCAGAAGACAGAGCTATTACCAACTAAGCTGTGAAGGCTGTCAATTAAATTAGTTTTTTAATCCAAATCTTGTTAAATAAGGGATGCTGATATTTAAATTAGTTACGTCAAAGGTCAGGCCATGATGAAAGGATCTGGGTAACTGGGTAATTTCAGATGAAGGTCGTCGAATGTTACAATTAAATTGCTTCCGATTTAGATCAAAACCCTAATAAAAACCAGGCCGTAAGGAAAACGTGGGGATTTATTGTGGGTTCTACAAAACGTGATTTACTAAGAAGAGAGAGGCACGTGTTTCCTGCCCTTGTTTTTCTGCTACAAAGTAAACAGAAAAAGAGGTTTTTACTGCGGAAAAATAAAATGTGCCTCACTTATTTTAAGAAAGGCATGAAACTATACCTAAGCAGGTATAGGATTTATCTACACTTCTACACTAATATTATAAAGAGGAAAAGTTTGTATTTTTGTATGTAAGGAATAAACTCAAAAATTACTGGTCCGATTTCGAAAATTCTTTCACCATTAGAATATAACCCAAGGTGTAAAAAAATTGGTCATAAAATGTCTTTCATCACATGAGCTGCGGCAACTATTGTCGATAGAACAAAAAAAATCTACAATATTAAAGAACACATGAAGATATTGATCTACAAAAAACTTTGCCATACCATATGTCTTACTTTAATTTCTTTTTTACATTTATGAGTTGATAGAAATGCCGACCAAAATCAGACCATGTTATCCATACCTTTATAATAATCCTTATCCAAATAAATCATTTCGTATTCAAGACTGTTTCAATACCTGTAGATTACTTACATACATTTTAGCCAGGTAGGTATTGAACTTTTGTATGAAACAGCTGTTTTTTTTTCGCTTTCACAGTGTTGGTTCCTTAGAAAAAGTTATTCATATTGATGGGTACTTTAGCCCCCTGAAGTTTATATAAACAATTATTGGAACACCTTGTATAACAGAACATAATAAAATTATCAAAGCATACATGTCTTATCTAGTAAAAAAATATTTATTTTCGTCTTCCTCACCAACAATAGAAAAATCTGAAAACCTTTGCAACTTGAGCTTGGATGTCTTCTATAGGAATAAGACTTTTTTAATGTAAAAAAGGGTAAATAGATCTTACAGAAGTTGGTAATTTTGTTCCAACAGTTTACCCATTTCGGGCATACATTCTGACTCGCCCTCTCAGACATACGCAAGGATCTTTTGTAACAAGAGATCTTTAAGTGAAATTTTCCATTACGTCATCATGCTGGCAATCTAAGGAAGTCCAAACAAGACTGACTCGTTTGAAAGGTTCCTGCTTTGGCTTATAAGTATTGTGTGAACTTGAAACTTAGCAGATTGCAAGAATTTACTTCGCTTCGGTTCAGTCGAGTATCAGTGCAGTATCGAACCATTCTGGTGACGTCATTGTTATGAGGAAATGTAACAGAACTGGCATGTAGTAGTAGCCTACCGCCACGCCTTTTTCTGCCGCCAAGCAGCGTTGCTGTGTTTCGGTTTGAAGAGTATGGTGGCCATTGTAATTACAGGCACATGAGGCTTAACATCTGTGTGCCTCAAGTTGATGGACGCAAGGCAGTGCATCGTATGCTTAGCAGTTACCTTTTGCCTCAGTGAACAACGCACCTTGACTGACGTTGCCTGTGGCATTGCGGTGCGCCCATCACTTTGAGACGTGAAGATGTTAAGTCTCATGTGTCTTGAATTGCGTCGGTATCCATAAAATCCTTCAAATCGATACAACGCGAGAATCGATACAAAAACAAAAGATTGCAATACAAAATAATTTATTTATGCCACGGATCAAAATATAAATACAATAATATAAAATAAATAAAATATTGGTGGCTTTTCCACACAGCACAATCTAGCCCAGCTTTAAAAGCTTATAGATAGAGCTTATATATATGGGAACCAGATAACTGATACAGCACTTATACACTTTTTTTTATACAAACATACTTATAATAACATTCAGACAGAGACCAAACATCTATGTTCATTACACAAATGTTTGGTGTTGGTGGGGATAGAACCCACTGCCTATAGCACAAAAGGCAAAGCTACTACCAACTGAGCCGTGAGGTTAATACTTATTTAAAAAACTTGAGATACTTTATTCCTTTTGACTACATTATGCTGCTTTAGTATTCCGATTCAGATTGACAAATGTCGGTTAGGTATTGGCTTGGTGCCCAAGTACTTGCAAGTTGGGCAACGGGAAAGTAATGTACCTAACTGACTAGATACTTAATTTTTATTTAGTACATGAGGAGTATTTATTGTTTAAGTAAACAGAAAGTATGAATGAATGAAAATAATTTATTGTACACCAAACAACAGAACACTGTAAAATTAAAAATAAAAACTGTGCCATGAGGTAATACCACCTATTCGCACTAAGCATTTTGCTTCTAGATATATATGCGAACTGCTAAGGAGTGGAACTCATTACCGTCATCTGTTTTTCCTGACCACTATATTGTGTATTGTTTACAATCTAAATCTCTTCAAGGCAAGAGTGAATAGGTGTCTTCTAGACTGTTCTGCTCCAACGTCGACTACATCGTCGCTTACCATCAGGTGAGATTGTAGTCAAAGGACGGTTTATTCATTAAAAAAAAAACAGCTGAATGCTGTTCTCTTCCAGACAAAATTTGGATGGATATGATAATCACAGTCTTATAGACTGTGATTTAGGCGCTACTCTCAAAAACATAAACAGAACCTTCAAAACCTTTAAAATGATTTCAATTATGTACCATCGAAAGAATAGTAAATTAAAAAAAAATGTTGTCACTCTTAGAATTTTGCTTGTCAAGAATGAAAACAATTTTTTTTCATATGTCGTGTTTTCGTGAGATCCGAGATATTAGAATGACTTTGGTATGTGCCAGTACTCCTTTATAATACGAAATTTTGGACAGCAAGGACAATGTAGTAGGAGCAAGTAAACTTGCCTAAATGACACGAGCTCCCATTTATCAAGTTTAAGAAGGCAATAAAAAAGGATTTCCATAGACAGATGACCAACTCATCCGAAGTAATGGTGTTTGTGAGGCTGGGGTGCTTATGAGATCACGTCGTCTAGAGCCTAAGACAGCCATGGAATTTTCAACGGAAAAGGCATAAAACAGGCTCAAATCTCATACATAAAATAATAAATCACAAGCAACGTGTTTGTTTCACAACGACTTAGTTAAGGAATTTGTTGAATTATCTCCTGGACCCCAAGATTCATGCTGAACGCATGTTTTAGTCTTCAGTGAAACAATTTTTGAAATATGTTACCCCAAGTTGTTGAAAAGAGGTGTCAAAGTTTTCATGAAAATATCTCGCAAACGAAATCACGTGGCATTCCTTTAGTCGTATATAAATTGTGAAAGCACTCGAGCGAAGATATTAGTAAAACGTGTACCCTTGGCTTTGTTTGGAAGTAGTTGATCGAGTGAGCGAAGCGAACGAAGATCTTAGTTTCAACTTGGGCGATTTGGCATTTTATGTATGTATGTATGTATGTATGTATGTATGTATGTATGTTTGTCTGGCGATAACTTTAGAACCGTTGATCCGATCTGCATGAAATTTGATATGTCGATAGCTTGTACTTGAGAAATTTACTGGTAAGTATATGAGTAAAATCGGATGAAGAGTTTTTGAGATATGGGGTTTTTTAAGAGGGCAAAAATAAAAAAAGTTACATAAAAAAATCAAGTTACATGTCATATGAAAGGGCTTTGTTTGGACATTCCAAAACAATTTTTACTTTTTTTTTGGGACGCTCGGTTTTCGGGATAAAATTTAAAAAGTTAAATTAAGATAACCAGCGATCCAAGAGCTCCCATCTCTAAGAGTTTCGTTGACATCAAGGTTTTTCTACTGGTCGGCCAGTTCCTTTGATTTTTCTTATTTTTTTTTCTTGAAATAAATTAAGGAGGTACTCAGTTCTCATTAAATGGTGACGACGACTAGGTCTGATGATGGAGTCAAGGTCTGTTCAACGGAACTCTTCAATAAATAGGCCAATAGAGTTGAAACTTGGTAACCAAACCAAGTTAGTAGGCGGTAGTCAGAAAAAAGGCCAAAGATAATGTTTGGACTTGCCTCTGACTACTACCGACTCAAAGTTTGGATGCGTTCATCGGGTCGCAACACGAGATCTCAGTTCGGGGCGAACTACTAGTAATTTTAGTTTATAGAAGTGGTAACTGTGCAACTTCTACCATCTGAAATAGATGTAGTAACACTGAAAGTTTTATAGCAATCTCTTCAGAATAGTTGGTAGTGAAGGTCCTTGGAGGAGAACGTGAGACAAAATGTTATATTTTGGTTTTTTATAATAAGAGTGAGAAATAGCATTTCGAACAGCTGAATGCACTCTGTTTTAGTTCGATTCCTTTATTTTAAAGAAGTAATCGATATAATCGCGAAGAAAGCTACAAAAATAATTGCTATAAATAAATAAATAAAATAAAAAAGCCTGTATATTCCTAAGTTTTACATTGATTGTTTTAGGTTTTCACTATTTTTTTTATATATAAGTGCCACTAATTAGGACCCCTCTCGGGTAAAGGCCTCCTCCAGCTCTTTCCATTGGTCGCGGTCTTCTGCCAGTTCTGTCCAGTTTGGGGTGTCAGTTGCTTTCTTTATCTCGTCCGACCAACGAGTAAACGGTCTTCCTACTCTTCTTGTTCCAAAAATAATTGCTATGCATAGACTTAATTCTATAGGTAAATATTTATAGCCTAAAATAAGTATTTTAACATATATTCAGGCAGGAGCCGGTGTCCTTGTTGGCATCTGTTCTTTCAGCACAAATGGTAACATTATAAGATAAAAAATGGAAATAGTCTTTATTCAGTAACACCACAAGAATCACTTTGAAATAAGTGAATCTAGGCACCAGATCCTCGCTACCAAAACCTAGGTCAAAATTTATTTTTACATATTAGGTGCCTTCATGTTATGTTTACATGCTTTGTTATTTTCCCATGCCCACATTTTATGATAACATTCCATCCGCACGTCATAAGTTGCCCGTCTCCGCTACAGTTACGGTAATAACCAGGCTAGTAACCTAGCTACGTAATCCCGGAACACTGCCGTTAAGAAACAAAAACAACAAAAAGGTCGATGCTCCAGGCGACAAACAAGATAAGATCACGAATGAGGAAACCCAAATCCTCGGGACTTTTATAGACATTGGGGAACGACTCACAAAATCCCCGGCCATGGATGGACCGAACTTTGTAATTCAAATTTATATTTGTAGATTTTTATCTTGCTGTACAAAAACTTTGGCTGCTTTGGTTGGTAAAGAGAAATATAAAGTCGCAAAAAGTTGATTTTTCTCAAAAAATATGAATATATCAAAAAATTACTCCCGGATCTTTAGTGGGATTTAAAGAAATCGGGCTATCTACAGCAATAATAAGGTTGAGGTACGATGCAAATAACTTCATAATCTTAGTTCAAGTTGAGGTAAAACATACTGCAGCTAATCCTACACCTTAGAAATGTAAAGAAAACTTCAGTGCCTCTTCACATAAAACAAAATAGGAAGATAGCACTAGGTTATACCAACATGAACTAGCTGAATAAAAGTAGGTCATGCTTCGGGCTGCCAGCTAATGGCAGCAGGCCACAACCTAGGCTGTTCAAAGCCTCAATAGAAAAGTAGACTTTGAACTTTTTAGTTCAGCATCTGCTACATTTCACATAAAAAAATACTGCTTTTTATACTTTCGACTTCTTTGAAGTGTTTTTATAAACCTACAATTCCAAAAGTCCAAACCTACAATTTCTAAAATTATCGACATATTTTTCCCGTAATATGTAATTCTAATTTTAAATAATGTAAGTAGGTACCTACTACCAACCTACCCAGAACTAAAACCTCTTAAAACTGGCTATATTTATTTTTTAAACTGAAAACATTCCCGCTAAAAAAGTTTCTGCATAAAACAGCCAGTTGCCGAGCAAAGCAATAAGTTCTCATTACACCCGTAGTACCGAAAAGTTTTTTAATAAAATTATTTTGACTGAAGCTCTGCGACCGTAAATTAATTTCAGAATAAATTGGTTATTTAAATGTTTTCAGATGTATGTTGTAACGGTAATGAAAAAAAAAATATTTTAAAGAATTGTGATACGTTTTTAACAATTGAGGTGTTTAAACTCGTATAAGTACATTATAATCAAAAGAGGCAATTAGGGGGTATAAACAATTTAGTAGCCTAATATTACCCTATGTAAAAACAGACTTTTACTTGACAAAAAGAGCTTATTACTAGAAAAATTTGAAGATAATAGTTTCGGATAAAAGAAAATGATACGGCCTACATTTTCAAATAGGAAATTGAAAAGTCAACACAGGCGTCGGAAATATCCAATGTGGTGAAAATATTGAATTGTCGAGTTGAGGTACTTACCTATACCTACGATATCATACTCAGTACATTTATTGCTTACACATGGTTATAGTATCGATCAAAATTTCATTTTGATCGATACAAGTTTTCCTACTTAAAAGTTTGCTTATGTACGAAAACTAGTAAAGTAAACTTTTGAGTACGGAAACATGTATCGATCAAAATGAAATTTTTACTAAACTGTGTGCAATGTGATTGCACACAAAATGGTTGATTGCGATTTTTTGAATATGAGTTTATTGATTTTATATCTTTCAACATGTCGAATCGTGCGAGCGAGAGTCACATTAGCTCTTGTCTTCGCCTTAAGTGGGTACTTATCTTTAGTGCAAAACCTATGTCCACTTGCCGAAACGATACATGTTTATAAACTGTGCTTGTGTATGTAGGTCTAGGGTAGGTTGGGGAACTTTGTATGTAATCTAGGTACCTAGTACATTGGTTCTACGCCAAGTGGCGACATCGCGTCACCGCGTGAGAGCCAAATCGCACCATTATATGTATAATAGCCAATTACAATTAGGTAGGTAGGTACTCTACCTATTAATTATCATCATCATTAGCGCGAGAAGTCCACTGCTGAACTGGACATGTAATTTCCCTTTACATTTCCAAGGAGATTGAATACCTAGTAATTGTAAGAGCTTTTTTAAAAGGTTATGGTTAGCTGTTGTAAAATTTCCATGCTTGGCCAGGTCCGAAATCACCTTGATCTTCAAAACTGAAGACCTGGAGAAGTCTACAGAGGTAAAGTGCGTTTATGTTAGAAGTTGGCAACGAATCGTTGTAAGGGGCGTGGATTCAAGTCCCACCCGGAAAATAACTTCAGTATTTTTAAATCTCCATACTATTTTACTCATAAAGAGTAATTTATAAAATTAAGATATAGGTTTTTTATACAACTGATTAAGTAAGCATCACCTACAACAAAGCATTGTCTTGCAAGTCAAGTCATGCACGATAGAAACGTGCCCTACGATGCCCTACAACGATATTCATCTCCAACCAACCTTACGGAGAAATCATAACTTTTGTACCTAATTTGTTTGTCAATGCCAATGAGACGAGCCAGTAGGTAAATGAGTCACTCAAACGTGTCGAGGCTCGAGGATGAACGGACACGTGGCTGGGTTATGTTTCAGTCACGTGACCATCTTGGCGTGAATCTAGGTTTTTGTTTTTTAAATGTAAAAATGTAAAATTTGTTTATTTTTCTCTTACGCACACAAAGTAGGTAACTTAAACAATTTAGGCTTATCTAAAGTGGTTTGATGCGAGGTTTGCCTGTTTTGCGAGAGACTGGTGCCTGAGATTTAAAAAAACCTGTAATACACCAGGCCTCTGCTCCGCGTGTTTGTGGGGAGTAAGTGAACTTGAAGGTTGCTCGAAGTATTTTTTTTATAAGAAAATTTGCAGTTTAAAACCCCGATCCCTTCACAATCTGGGCAAGAACTGATGATTTCAAACAACTGAATATGTTTGGTTTTTTTCTTCACCATATTACATTCTAGCAGCGGCAATGGGCTTGCTACCACCTATCACGTGTTGAATACCAACTACTGCAAAATGTAGGTATGTGCAAAATGCAATCTACACTAATATTATAAAGAGGAAAGATTTGTATTTTTGTTGTTTTGTATGTAACGAATAGGCTCAAAAACTACTGGTCCGATTTCAAAAATTCTTTCACCATTAGAATGCTACATTATCTTTGAGTAACATAGGCTATATTATATTTTCAAAAAAATCAGGGATCCTTACTAAAACTCCAATAAGTGTGCTTTTCTAGTTTTCGTACATAATCAAACTTTTAAGTCGGAAAACTTGTATCAATCAAAATGATTTTTTTACTAAACTGTGTGCAATGCAATGTGATTGCACACAAAATGGTTGATTGCGATTTTTTGAAAATGAGTTTAGTGATTTTATATCTTTCAACAGATGTTAAGTCTCATATGCCTGTAATTACACCGGCAACCACACTCTTCAAACCGAAACACAGCAACGCTGCTTGGCGGCAGAAAAAGGCGTTGTCGTTAGCAAGTCGGAGTGGCAATGGGCTGGTAATATAGCTGGAAGAACTGACAACCGTCGGGGAATATTCTTGCATGATGACATGTTTCGGTTGGAAGAGTGTGGTTGCCGGTGAAATTACAGGCACATGAGGCTTAAGCTTGTATGCCTCAAGTTGATGGACGCAGGGCAGTGCATCGTAGGGCACGTTCCTATCGAGCGTGACTTAAGGCGAAGACAAGAGCTAATGTGACTCTCGCTCGCACGTTTCGACATGTTGAAAGATATAAAATCAATAAACTAATTTTCGAAAAATCGCAATCAACCATTTTGTGTGCAATCACATTGCACACAGTTTAGTAAAAATTTCATTTTAATCGATACAAGTTTTCCTACTTAAAAATTTGCATATGTACGAAAACTAGTAAAGCACACTTCAAGTTGATGGACGCAGGGCAGTGCATCTGGGTGCATCCAGCTGTACCTATTACCAGCCCATTGCCACTCCGACTTGCTAACTCCGCGATAACCTTGGTTCTCCTACGGATTTCCTCACTTCTGATCCTATCACAAAATAAAACTCCCGGCATACAACGTGCTTAATATTGGCCCTGTTACTTTTTGTCGCTTTAAGAGATTGTAGTTTATGCATTTTTTTTTACTTTTGACATGTTTGTATAAGTAAGGTCATGGTAAAAACTAGTTGAAACTAAGCGCCAGATTCACGCGAGTCTCACCCATCGGAAATTTCAAAACTTATACAAACATATTTTCAGCTAAATTATTCATCCTTTCATCGTGACTGCAAAATATAATTTGGAGAGGTTCTCAGAAGAAGAAACATTTTAGATACTTACGTTGTTATCATTATGTTTTGAAATTTGGCGTTGCACCAAGTTTTGTTGAACTGAAACAGTTTGTGAACTGCTGACTGGTAGAGGCCTAAACTCCCAGTTTTATAGCTTTATATTATTGTACTGAGACTGTGCTGATATTCGATCAATCCGCTGTCTTTGCCCATCCCTTCGATCTTGAGATCTAAATTACTATGCGTTTTATCCCTGTAACAAAAGTTATATCATTGTGTTGCCAAACCAAGGATTGGATTCTATTTATGATATTACCTCCATGGATTCTATACTTAAACTTATTAATGATATTGAAATAAAAAAGCGTGCTATGTATCATTAGGTACTTAAAACTCACCGAACGAAACTATAGTAACTAATAATAATTATGATATTACCGATAGTAGCGTAAAGGTAGGTATATCTACTTACTTAGAGTATTTTTTTCAAAATGTTGGCGTATACCTCTATACAAGGTTAACAATGTTCTTTTTCACATTGCCAAACTACATGCGCTAAGAATAAAAAAACAAAACACCGTGCTGTGTAGACGCATCTACGTCAGGCTCTACGTAATGCTACGTCATGCTACGTAACGCATGACGTAGCAACCGCGTAGGCTACTTAATCATTTTGTGAGCTGAAACACAGATTACACAACAGCTTCCTTAGTTTTACGTCATGTACTATGAAATTTAAGACAACCACCTGTTTTATTTTACACACATATCAAAACATTCAGTAAACGAGTTATTTTTAAAATAGCTCAGGATTTTAGTAAGCAGAACTCTTAAATCTATCCGGTACATACGATAGTTGTAATGTAAACTAAAATTACCTCTTTCATTTCTTCGTCCTCACTCAAGACCATTGAGATTGTTTTAAAAGTCTTTATATAAAACTTGGCACATTATATTGGAGTTTTACAAATATAAAATGGGAAATGTTAGTCATTCGCATCTGGAATCGAAAGATAATATAAACACCGTCTTCCTGTAGAAATGGTTTCAGGAATTATTTAGTTCAGATGAACTACTGTAAAAAATTAAAATTCTACCTACACTATTATAAAATCAGTAATACCTACTTCGTCGATACATTTTAAAACTGAACAATTGAAGATAAGATTAGATTTATAATTAGTTAGATAGTGTGTACTATACTCATAAGGAAATCACAAAGATTTTTATATTTTTCGTGGGTTCAAATCCCACTCGGGTAATTTTGGGACGATATAAAAATCTTTGAGACTAGATTCAGTTCAAATTAAAAGTAGCTGTAGGCTTAAGAGTTATATCATCTGATTCTGATTAAAATAGATATCACCCACCGACAGACTGCCGTTCATTGACTCCTCAATGTCGAGCTAAATATATTGTCATACTAATATTATTCAAACGCGAGAATGAGCGCGAGAGAACGAGCGGATCTGAACCCACGACCTTAGGATTCCTGCCACTATAAACCTATGCTATATCTTAATACTTTTATTTATTACAAGCTGGTGCCCGCGACTTCGTCTGCGCAGGATTAGTCACACAATATCTTGATAAATTGTAGCCTATGTGTTATTCTGATGTATAAGCTATATTATTGTAAAGTTTCACTAAAATCCATTCAGTGGTTTTTACGTGAAAGAATAACAAACATCCATCCATCCATCCAACCATCCATCCATACTTACAAACTTTCGCGTTTATAATATTAGTAGGATTTATTATATAGCGTTAATAAATCCTACTACTTACATGTATATTGAGATAGATAGATAGAAGCAATAAGCAGGTTTATTTAGGTACTCACATTCGTCTATTTTATATTTATATCAAGGCACACAATCCCTTGCAAATAGGTTCAAGGTATAGATAAACAGAGAAATATAACAGTTAAGTTTTAAAACATTGTTTGTTACTCGGCGACAAAAACATGATACCTATTTCATACAGACAAGCTAAAATAATTACAATAATTATGACAGCTATATGATGAGCTTAATTCATCAACCGACCACCCAACTACGACAGCCTACAACAACGACAGCCTTCGCAGCTCAGTTGGTAGTAGCTCTGCCTTCTGCGCCGTAGGCCGTGGGTTCGATCCCCACCGAGAACAAACATTTGTGTGATGAACATAGATGTTTGTTCTCTGTCTGGATGTTATATAATATTGTAAGTATGTATTTACAAAAAAAAAGTATATAAGTAGTATATCAGCTATCTGGTTCCCATATCACAAGCTTTGGCTTAGTTTGGGGCGAGATAGTGCTGTGTGGAATGTCCACCAATAAAAAATATAA
Source organism: Chloroclysta siterata (assembly GCA_932294275.1). Classification (NCBI taxonomy): domain Eukaryota; kingdom Metazoa; phylum Arthropoda; class Insecta; order Lepidoptera; family Geometridae; genus Chloroclysta; species Chloroclysta siterata. Next base: position 12,069,103 of record OW028595.1, read on the forward strand.
TATAAAAAAAGAAACTGATTAAAAATACATACGCAATCATGGTTTTGTGACTCGCCATAAAGTAAATTGTCTACAGCTTACTGCAGCAACTTCACGCAGTTCCGCCGCCCGAGCTGTAACTACTCGTCACTGAAACATTCCTTGAAATTTTCATAAGATGAGACACTGGTATGTTGACTCATTTGAACTGATTCAGATATCGATGTCATTTGATGTTTATGATTCAGTTCTGGAAATAAGCTGCGTATTCGAATTTAACCCAATTCAATTCACGGACGTCCATCTTTTACGTTTGTGGGTTCGAACCCCACCAAAGACAAATATTTGTGTGATAATATTTGTTCTGTATCTGGATGTTGTATTATATTCTAAAGTATGTATTTACAATAAAATACAAGTTATTAATATTAACTTTTCCAAAATAAATAGTATAAAGGTATCATTCCTGAAAATATTAGGAGAACAACATCCTAAAAATAGGTTGATATTTCCTGGAAAAGGTTCCTGGTGTTTATTTTCGAAACCTTTGCGTAATTAGGGTTGTCATATTTGCCACGTGACAAGAAAAAATAACAAATTAAATGTGTCATTAGTTGTGTTAGTGTTAGTTTTAACCAACATATGACAATATCAATACATACTTTATGGTATTTTAATCTAGGTCTGTGCACTAAGCATGAGCTGTTGAAATGAAAGTGTAATTAGTGTCAAGTGGAATAATTAAAAAGTTTTTAGTAATGTCAGTCAAGTCAAGTCGGGCAGTTATATTTATTAGTTAAATGATGGCAGTTTCTTCAAAACCTACGAAAAACATCGTTCTTATCAGGATGTCACATATTACACTTTCATTTAGGTATTAACTTAAATACTTATTACAAAAGTCATTAACTAAAATCTAAGTGGCAACCCTAACGTAGGTTATACGGAACGTGATATTTTATTTTCCACTTATAGACCAGGGTTGCTGTCGAGGCAACTTAATTAACGGAGCGTTATTACGTAGGTACTCGTAGATCACGAGACGTGTGTTTATAGAAAGAAAATGACATATTATAATAATTTTGCTACGTTATTTGGTAATTATTTTTTTCTCTCCAAATACAGAATTCAGAAATAAAACGCTGTAGTTCTCTCCTACGGATGCATACCTGCAAAGCTGAAATCTCTTAATATCACTTGCGATCCCTGTAAAATCTAAGAAGGATATTCAGAGGCATGCCTAATCTTAACAATACATTTTGCACACTTTTATACTTTTTATTCCAAGCGTGGACTATTCCAGCCAAGTTGCAAGCTCAGAATATTCCTTGCTCTATGGCGATCCCTGTAAAATCTAAGAAGGAAATCAGAGGCATGTCTCATCTTAATAATTTTAGCACACGTTTATACTAATTATTCCAAGCGTGGACTATTCCAGCCAGGATGCAACTTCAGAATTTTAGTCGCTCTATGGCGATCCCTATAAAATCTAAGAAGGATATTCAGAGGCATGCCTAATCTTAACAATACATTTGGCACACGTTTATACTTTTTATTCCAAGCGTAGACTATTCCAGCCAGGTCGCAAGTTCAGAATATTCCTTGCTCTATGTTCACTCTGTTATTTGTTCGGTAAATACGTCATGCTGTATGCATATTTACGAAAACTACTAAAACAAACTTTTTCGTAGAAAAACTTGTTTGGATTAAAATTATATTTTAGTGGAACTGTGTGCAATGTTGAAACACAACTTGGTTGATTGCGATTTTGTATAAATAAGTACAGTGGTTTTATATCTTTTAAAATGTTCAAATGTGCAAACGAGTACATTAGCGGTAGTCTTCGCCTTAAACAATAAACCAAGACCACTCAAGCTGCGCACGTTTCTATGTATAGATATCATTGTCTCTGGATTATGTGCCCGTTTTCCGGCTAAGCCCTCTCATTTACCAAGCTTGAGCCCTCAAAGAGCCTTTGAGTCTATCTCCAGTCGACAAGTGGGGTGCGACCGCAAAACTTCGGTAACTTGGTAACTATAGGTGTACTCGTAGACAAGATACCTCTATATTATATAGCAAAAGCTCAGCGTCCTGCAACTTATGGCCAAATAATGGAAAGAAGGATCCTTTTTACTTAAAAAAAATATATCATAAATTCTATGCAAATTAAGGTTTGTCGACGGAGGGTCAACGACACCGTTCATCAACCCCTACTTTGTTAAGCTATAGGTACAGGGATGTGCTAGCATCTATTTTCTTTCGTTGTAAATTAGTGAGGATCGGGAAACTCGCCCTTTTCCTGATTTATCTGTATCTATTCTGCTGAACGTTTGTTTTTGAAAATGTCTGATAGTACTTTATTTGTTTTTGTTTAGATTTCAATGTTTTATTGGCTTAACAATTTATTTATTTTTTTGCAACCTGTAGGTAAAACTTTTGACCGCAATCTCACCTGCGGTCATGATGCGGTCTACGGTGTAGCACGCTTACCTAGGAGCAGGGCCGGATTTAGAGGGCCAGAGGACCCGGGGCAACAAAGGAGCGGAGGCCCCCTCGTCCAAATTATTTTCCAAATAAAGTGAACAATTTTTTTTTGTCGAGTTTTTCAATAAATAATTTATTATGAAACCAAGTAGATTCTCTTATACAAAAAGAGTTACGAGCAGTGCACATGGTCCATGTGCACTGCTCGTAACTCTTTTTGGTGTTTCTGTTAATCCCAACCTCCGAGGTTGCGGGCAAGTACCACCCCACTCAGCCATTAAATGATTGGGGTACTCCTTCAAGATGGGTAGTGAATTGGAAGTGCTTATCAGGGCCATTTGAGATTTTATATTTCACTGATTGCCTGATTGGAGTGAACAAATATAGATCAATGATTTCAGTTATTTAAGATTAATATAATCAAATAATCATGTATGTACAAAGTACTGTAGGCTGTAGTAAAGGTAAAATAGCAAAAAAAAAATATCAAAGGAAAAGAAAATGTTTACTAGTGTTTACTAGTTGGAATTTGAAAGATTTTTTTTTCCGAAGTCTCTATTGTGGGGGCCCCCCGTTTGTGGAGGCCCCGGGGCCATCGCCCCGTTTGCCCTCCCCTAAATCCGGCCCTGCCTAGGAGATACCTATTCACTCATCTCTTGAAAACATCCAAATTATAGGCATTCGGAAAAACGGACGCCGGTAAGGAATTCACTGTTTGGCTGTTCGCATTATAAAAGTAGATGCAATGCTATTGATCTATTGTTATTGCTGATGATCTATTGCTATAACTTTTCCATTATTAGGACATGTGCTACATATATCCTTCCATATGCACACTCTTTATGCTAAGACCTCAAGTAATGTTAGGTAAAACCACCAAAATTACACAACAGTACTTAAAATAACACTAGAAAAACTATAAAAATGAAAAAGCTGTCATTTCGTTGACATGAAACTGACAGGAACACCTTATAGCGCCGTTATAAAATGACGGAGATTATAAAACAGGCTTGTAATGTTTGGGGCGTGTCTCTGAATATCCCCTTAGACGTTAGGTACGACATTAGGTATTATTAGTTTGAAGCGTAGGCTGTGCTGTTTTATGAATTTAATTACCCTTACCTTTTTCTGTTATACCTACGCTTCACTAAATTCGATTCTGGAGCTTCAATATTGTATTACTAGCGGCCTGTCCCAGCTTCGCATGGGTGGATATACATTTTCTGAACATTTTAGGATAAACTTAGAGCGTAGGTTCGAGTCTCGCGTCTACTTATTTCATACATTTACACGCCCTTCTCCTTGAGTGAGCTAAATCGCACCCCGTGCATGACCCGTGGACCCGTTAACATTTTTAATTTCGTCATATCTTTTGAATGGACTGTCCGATTTGAAAAATTTAAGAAGTAATCTAAAGGTATTGAAACCGTTTTAATTATGAAATGATTTCTTTGGATAAGGATTAATACCAAGGTACAAATAAAGACCCTTTTCTAGCGGCGGCATTTTAATTATTTTTTTATAATAAAAGAACACTTATTGTGACTTAACTATAATAGTTAGACATATGCTGTCGCGACATTTTTTGTAGATGATGACGTTTTCTACAAAATCGTAGTACATTATTTCGTTCTATCATCAATAGTTTTCGCAGCGCACGCGATGTAAGGTTTTTGTTTTCTACCTTGGGTTACATTATTGGAGTTTTAGTAAGGATCCCTGATTTTTTTGAAAATACAATATAGCCTATGTTACTCAGGGATAATGTAGCATTCTAATGGTGAAAGAATTTTTGAAATCGGACCAGTAGTTTTTGAGCCTATTCGTTACATACAAAAATACAAAAATACAAATGTTTCCTCTTTATAATATTAGTGTAGATAATACCTACATTGTAACAAGGATAATACAAAAGAGTGGTAGGAACCAAGCCGTAAGTTTGTTGCCTGTTCTTCTAGGCTTTGGTCGCGTGGAACTGGCACCTAGAGTCACCTAGCTTTAAGACGTTTCAAAGTGATCCTTGTGATTTTATTGAATAAATACCTTTTGACTTTGACTTTGACGTTGATAAAAGTCTTGGCCCCAAAATGGCCAAGCTCTGATAGCTTGGCGTTTTCAGCCGTGACTTGAAGCTTGAACCATCATTATTAGTAGCACTGTTATAATTTCGACAACCCTAATGTCTATGGCAATATTCAAATTGCTGCAGTTAATTCCTTAAAACACTCTCCGAACACGACCTCAGAGGGCTTTACCCTCTTTGAGAAGATCCATTAACATTTAGGATATGGCTTTTATAATATCTGAATGAATAAAATAACCATCTTAAACTTTTCCATTCATCTGCCGATGCCGTTTCAGCCGACTCACTGAACATTAGAAATGATATTCAGCAAAGTCAATTTTTACGAAAAATTTAGTGCTCTAAGTTATTTAGAGTTGTTTTACTATTAATAAATTGTATATGAATAATTATTTTATTGTAATCTTTATTAATATTTCTTACGACATTGTCAGCGTCGTGGGCCTTAAATGGATGAGGGTAGCCCAAGACCGTTTGAAATGGAAAGAGCATAGAAAGGCCTATGCCCAGCAGTGGGCTTAGTCAGGCTGCGGATGATGATGATGATGAATATTTATACAAAGTCATCGTTGGGTAATGGTTAGGAGTATGATTTGCATTTATACTTATAGCATTTACTAACTCGCAAAACAACATAAGTAAAAAAATACAAATTACAATTTATTTTCTTTTAGGTTTATTTTTTTATATAACTTTTCAACATTTATAAACTAGGTTCTCCTGCGCCAGTAAATTCACTTACAGTTAGTTTATTTATTTTTAATTTTAATTTATTTGCAGTTAGTTTTAGTCGGTTGTATCATTTCTTATCAATTTGTCACATTATTACAAAATCACAATTATCAATTTTTGAACATAATTTGTCATGTAATTGTATTTTTGGTCATCGACAACATTATAACCAAAAAGAACAACGTACGAACCTGTAAAACCTCACGGAGATTTGCCAAAAGACCAGAAATATTGAAATCTGGAACCTTTTATACATACAAAATTGTTTTATGAAAATCGGAATCGACTACACCGTTTTCATATCCTGGGGCTATACAGTATACACGGAATACTTATATGGAATTTCGTTCATTTCATTCTATAAATTTTCGTTCAATTTTGTTCAAAGCAGCGGGACTTCAGCCCTCTATTCCCTGAGGCAAAGCTCGGAAAAAAACGTTTAAACTCTTTATTTTTCATCGCTGAAACCCTAACCATTATTTTACTTTACCATCCTCTCATGGGATTTCATTTCAGGCCAGTTTTAAGCCCTATGCTGTGAAAATAAGGCTCAATTTAATTAAACCCAAAATAGCTAACCACAGTCTTTTGTTTCCTTGATTTGCTATCGTTGCCAAATCTTTTTTATCAGGATGTACTATCGCTTTTTTACTGTACCGATTTCCGGCTGTGTCATCGCCAGTTTGTGTAACCTTACAGCTGCCTCGATTGACTTTCATTATTTTTAATTTCAACTTTTAATCCTACGCGTTGTTTAAGAAGCTTCATAAATTGAGGGAAAATTTTATCCGATGAAATACACACATTTCAGCTCTGAGATAATTAGAATTTGCAAACAGAGAGTCTGTGGTTGCAATCTAATAGTATAACCCCCCTTCTCCTGCCCTTTGACAACAGCCCTGGTCCAGTCCGGTTCGGAGTAATCCGTTTTCCCTGTTTGTGTACTGAAATTTAGATCTGTTTTCGTTAAACTTGGCCTCTAGCTATCTTTAAAGAACGCTCATATTAAATCTTTACTGGAAACGTATTGCCTGTTTTGTTTTATTATTTTGGGAATAAACTAAAGTTCGAACTTTAGTTTACTGACGCAATTATACGCCACAAAGGCATGTTTTTTTTTTATATAGAACTTTTGACCAATCTAACATTCTTTATTCAGAACAACGCAGTATACCGGCGTACACACATGTTCTTAAATAATTTAAGTTTTAACAAATCCTCTTTCGAAAAACGTTGTTTGTGGAGACAAAAAAAGTATCCACGAAAAGAATGAACAATCAAACAAGTGTTCATAAACGCATGAAGGATGGATATAACCAAAATAAATGTAATCTTTTCACAATTTAAGTTAAGAGTTTTAAAAACACTTTTTCTTCTATCTATGTATATAATTAGTATACCGTCCGTATATGCCTCAAGTTGATGGACGCAGGGCAGTGCATCGTAGGGCACGTTCCTATTGAACGTGACTTACGAGGCAATGCTTTGTTATAGGTGATGGTTATCACTTAACATCAGGTGGGCTGCTTGTTTCATCAGCTAGTAGTATAAAAAAAAAACGTTCATCACACAAATGTTTGTTCTCGTGTCTAAACTCTTAAATGGATGTTGTTAGGTTAAAGCAAAACTAGGAAGTCTAGCTTCCGATCAAAATAACACGATAGTCAACTTTGATTTATTACCTTTTGTTATGAAACGATGAGATATCATTTTAGATGGATCTCTACATCGCGCCTGCCTCCCACACCAACTTTCATTTCCTTAGAAGTGGCGACCGTCTAATAGCGACCTTAATATAACAACCACTGTGGTTTTCAGCTGGGGCCTTATGCTCACTTCGAGCGAGATTATCTCACGGTGGAGATGACGTCATATCTCGTTCAATAATTCGCTGACGTTGCGTCTCGCATGAACTTTGAATGAGAAAATTGGGGAGTGAGATGGTGAGAATGGGAATTTAATAGTTATCGAACGAGATAAGACGTCATCTCCACCGTGAGATAATCTCGGTCAAAGTGAGCATGGCCCCTGGTGATTTACGTCAATTCTTAAGTCGAAGACAAGAGCTAATGTGACTCTCGCTCGCACGTTTCGACATGTTAAAAGATATAAAATCAATAAACTCATTTTCGAAAAATCTCAATCAACCATTATGCGTGCAATCACATTGCACACAGTAGGTACCTATAGTAAAAATTGCATTTTGATCGATACATGTTTTCCTACTCAAAGGTTTGCTTTGCTTTGCACACAAAATGGTTGATTGCGATTTTTCGAAAATGAGTTTAGTGATTTTACATCTTTCAACATGTCGAAACGTGCGAGCGAGAGTCACATTAGCTCTTGTCTTCGCCTTAAGCAACTTAACAATTACTCACTTCTTCTTCTTGTCGTGTCACTAGTCCTTTCTAAACAGTGTGCTGAAAGGATATCTTTATAATTACCCTCGCTCACATGTTTTAACAGTTTTAAAAATAGAAAATCACTAAATGTAATGAAGAATCGCAAACAATGTTTCGAAAAATAACATTATTAAGGTTCAGAAAAAATATTATTTAGATCCAAACCAGTTTTCTACCAAAAAGTTTGATTATGTACGAATACTCGTAAAACACATTACGGTAGTTAGCTTGCTTGAATTAAAATGAAATTTTCGCTGAACTTTTTTGATGACATCTCTACGAAACATATCGAGTGATTTTATGTCTTCAGAAATGTCGAAATGTGACAGCGAAAAGTTGTTCGACGGTTATCTGCGTTTTAATTAAAACCGTCATATGATGGTCATTGCTTTTCAGGAAGCATTGGAAACCAGTTCACCGGTCGGTACCCGATCGACTTTCCTTTTTACTATGCTTAGTTTTATAACCCAAGTCTGAGTTTAGTTTACCATTTTTCGTATTTCGTTTTTCGTAACATCAGGCTTTTTTAACCGATTTAAAAAAAAGAGATTCTCAATAATTCGACTGTATTTTTTTATGTTTGTTACCTCAGAACTTTCGACTGATGGGTGAACCGATTTTGATAATTCTTTTTTTATTTGAAAGCTGCTTCCCGTGTAGTCCCTTTTCAATTTAGTCCAGGGGCCTTATGCTCACTTCGAGCGAGATTATCTCACGGTGGAGATGACGTCATATCTCGTTCGATAACTATTAAATCCCCATTCTCACCATCTCACTACTCAATTTTCTCATTCAAAGTTCATGCGAGACGCAAGGTCAACGAGTTATTGACCGAGATATGACGTCATCTCCACCGTGAGATAATCTCGCTCGAAGTGAGCATAAGGCCCCAGTTCTGACTATGGCATCCATGAGAAAGCCATTGAAGTCGGTTTTTTTTTGCAAAAAAGTTATTGTTCAATAAAATCAAAGTGATCCTTGTGATTTTATTGAATAAATACCTTTTGACTTTGACTTTGACTTGTGTGAAGACTCGTGAGTTCTCAGCACGCCCGATAAAGGCGCTTATCGAGTCTCCATACAAAAAAGGCTTGGCGTTACGAAAAACTAAATATGGTAAAGAAAACTCGGACTTGGGGTACTGACTGATCTGTATAGTTTGTTTATATTTAAAGTATAAACATTTTAAATAATAATTTCTTCCTTGTTTCAGGTAATAATATGTTCAGTAAAAGAAAAAGAAGCTGCTATAAGTTTTTCTAGCCTCTGCCAGCCAACTTTGGTAGGTTGTTGAATACATAAGTGTCACTGACTTCTTTACCCTTAGATTAGAAAATAGTCAGATTGTTATTATGTCAACCCAATAAATGAATATATGAATTACAAAATATTTATATGATATTATATTATAAGTCTAGTCTAGTATTTAAGTCACGATGCTCTTCACAATGCCAAAGACAGGCATAGATGGCGGACCATCGTCAAATCAGTAATGGCTCAACGTCGGGGGAATCACGACCCTCAGTAATGAGGAACACGCGCGAGGAGGAGGATATTATAAGTATGTATTTACAAAAAAAGTATTTTAGTATTATATCAACTATGTGGTACCCATATAATAAGCTTTGCTTAGTTCGGGGCTAGATAGTGCTGTGTGGAAAGTCCACCAATATATCAATATTGAAAGACTTTCCTTGAAAACACACTTTTTGCATTAGCCTTTCTTTTACAGACTCCTTCATTTCTTAAATAATATGCCTTTATTTTGGATTTTATTCTTGAGCCAAATTAAATATTTGGACGTAACTCTGACTACCTCGTTAGAATTCGTACTTGATACCAAGAGATATGGGGGTATATCAACCGTGCCGGTGACTTAAAGTCGTGAAGCCGTTTCTGTTACTGAATTACCTTTGGCTTCCGCATCACAAAACAATAGAATAATACAATAACTATACTGCATAAGCCGCCGACACTGACCGCATTTCGGTCCATTCGCAGCCTGCAGCATCCAAACCGTCGAAACGCACCACTTTCTTTACTCCGCATCTAGCGCGCTTTGGCGATATTCCGAGTGCTAACTACCCAATCCCGAATAACCTATCCACCAATTTAAAAGGTCAAATAAGTGACTCTGTTGCTATGACAGTAGAGACGACTTTCACTTGTACGGTTTTCGGTTAGGCTGTGTACACACTGCGCACGATCCCGTTTAGTTTCCATGGGTGTGTGACGCGCGCCGGGCAGTCGTCCGCGGGCGGAGGCGCGATCGAGACGTGTCACGCGTACCCTCATCAGTGATAGTGACTATTTGGAACATGTGCTGTGCTTGAATGGAGAAGATGACTGGTGAAATTCAGACCGTCAGCAAATGGTATGCGTTTGTTATGGCGCGTGGCTGAGAAGGCGATGCGCTTGTGGTGTTTCTCTGAGGAGCGGATCCCCGGCATGAAGGGCCAACCGGTTTGGTGAGACCCCTGCCGATCCGCTAGTATCGTTACCCTTTGGTCCAACTAGACTTAACTAGAGTATAGAGCCAGCCTTGTTTATTTAGTTACATTTTCATTTTGCATGCCCTCGGGGCGTAGCGCTTTCCCGTGAAAATCATCTAGCGTTTAGAGAACATCTGATGTTATTTTATGTACTTACCTAGTATACAATCGTATATATTTACAAGCAGTAGAAAGCTTTTTAAATAGTTAAACATAGGTATATAATGGAATCAAAATGTACAATCAACTTTTATTCGACTCTATGATATAGTTAAATAGCGTTCATTCTTCTCTAAATTAGTTATTATAATACTACAGGGACTTACACTGTTACTTCTACTTAACTAAGGTATTTATTTAATGTTAGTTATGTGTATTTAAATAAGCCCTATTATGTTTTGTGAATTCACAACAATTAATTAGGTACAATATTTACTATACTTAATAGTATAAAACGATAGTTAAATCCATTTGAATAAAAGATCTATCGACACAAAAACAAAACACAATCCAGTTTAGTCAAGTCGACCGTCAAAACTTTCAAACAACCATTTTCGGACAAGTAACTTCTTCTAAACTTTCATTCCAATTGATCTAGCCTCAAGCTAAGCAAAGCTATACAGGGTGCCCTAAAAAGTAGTGATAAGAGGTAGTCCAGAGATAGAGCACCACTTGGGGTATTCGAATCACCCCCATGTAGGTATGTTCCGCGATGTTCAAAGTTTTCGAGTTATGATTTTTTTTCTGAAACTTTCGACCTGAACATCTTTAAAAAATTCTAAATATGGAACCAGATAGCTGATACAATACTTATACACTTTTTTTCTAAATACATTCTTACAACATATAGGTACCTAATATACTATAATATACCTGCTGCTCTACTCAGTATGGTGCCACTGAAAACCAGCGCTGTAAGGGCTTGAGCTCATGTCAGCAAATGCCGAGTGGTGGCCTTTTTTGTTATCAAAATTTAGATTTTTAACTAAACAAATAAAGATTTTTCTATTCTATTCTATTCTATTAATAACACCTAGACAGAGAAAAAAAACTATGTTCATCACACAAATGTTAGTTATGTGTGGGGATCGAACCCACGCACGGCCTACAGCGCTGAAGGCAGAGCAACTACCAACAGAGCTGTCAACGACATATAACGATCATATGTTCCACGACTGCTTATACCTCGAGCAAATTTAGTTAAGAAGTCACTTTCAAAAATGGTTAAAAATGACCTCATCACTACAATTGCATCTAATGCATAAGATGACAAGATCAAATGACAATAAGATGGAGTTACATTCCAGCGGGCGAGACGATGACTGTTTTTAGTCGAGACGAGAGATCTCATATGCAACTTGACATTGGCAAATTCGTAGCAAACCTTATCGGCCAAAAAAAAAGAAGAAGAGATCGCGTATTATACATTTTTTTTTTTTTTCAAATTTAGAAAACAGCTAAGTATAAAGTATTTATATCTATCAACACTAAAATAACATGGGTATCTTTAAAGTTTTAAACACAAACCATAAAATATGACTTAATTAATACATAGGTAATACCAATTTAAGGCAGACAAACGGCCGGTTTCTGAAAGCCCGATCAAAACTAATCGAATGTCAAGTCACTTGCTATCTCTATCTAATTCGATGTAATAGCTGAAATGGTAAGTTACTTGACCGCCATCCGATTAGTTATGATTGAGCTTTCAGAAACCGGCCGTAAGGTAAATTAACATCTGCTCGTTCTATCAGCTAGTTGTATAAAAAATAAAATAAAAAAGTAGCTAGTAAATAATTAAATTTGAAAGCAAGTAGGTACATTGTTATTATTGCTATAGTACCTCTACCTACCACCTACACACCCACAAATAAACTAAATAGTGATAGTGATCTAAAGTTTATGTAGGTACTAGGTACATGGACATAGGTAGGTACATGTTCTTTATAGTGATTAATTTCTATATTTCTGTAAATTACATTCTTTCCTATTGAATGTCATTGGTAGCTTTTGTTTATTTTGATAATGTGATTGTATAATCCATCACTTGAAGCACTAGAAGGTAGCACCAATATTTTTGAGGTACGCTAAGATGATGTTAATAACTATTTCATTTCACCAATTGAAATGAAAGAGATACCGCCGCGACGTATGAAAAGTTTCTGTTTATTAAACAAATAAACATAGTCAGAAAAAGGACTTGCCTCTGACTACCACCTACTCAAAGTTCTGGTGCGTTCGTCGGATCGCATCACGAGATCTCAGTTCGGGGTGAACCACTAGTTAAAAAATAAACAGCTTTACGACTTTTATCCCCAGGCACGGTAGATATCCCCTCAGATCTCCTAGAACCATGTACCTACCTACCAACTCAAGGTTCTTTAAGGATGTCTAGTCAAAGGAATGTCCAAATATTACAGTTTGGTACATACACAGATTTTGCAGTAGTTTGTATTCCATACGTTTTCTGTTTATCCGAACTTTTAATAGATCCGACGAACAATTTAGCCATAATATAATTAATTATCAGTTCAGGTACTACGTAGGTAAAGAACTCGTAAAAAACGCCGTTTGTTAAACACAAAACAAACATCTAGAATAAACACTACTGTTTTCTATTTACGAGAGTATATTGCGTACATAAAGTTATCTTAGTGTTGTGCTCATTTAAATATTTTGGTACACAAATATCTGCAGTCGCAAGATTATACATAGGCGCAGTATCAATTCCAGTGTAAACCGGATATATCGCCTTTTTCTGCCGGTTGAAGAGTGTGGTTGCCGGTGTAATTACAGCCACATGAGGCTTAACATCTGTATGCCTCAAGTTGATGGACGCAGGGCAGTGCATCGTAGGGCACGTTCTATCGTGCGTGACTAACGAGGCAATGTTTTGTTATAGGTGATGGTTACCACTTAACATCAGATGGGCCATCTGCTTGTTAAATCAGCTAGTTCTATTAAATATAAATAAAAAAAAGGAGTATTTTGTTTGACAGATTTATCTGGTTGATATCCGGCAACACCCAATATTAGTTAAATTCTAAATTCTAGGTAATCATATTTTTAATAAAAGTATGTAGCTCTACTAAATTTAACCTGTGTGCCTAAACAAAATGTAAATATAGTAGTTACCTAATATTATTTATTTTGTAATATCTTGGTAGAATTGTTTTTTGGACGAATTATTTTTTAGGAAAATCACCGTCCATAACAGTTTTTAAAAGAAGATTATATCCTAATATTGTAGTGAAGTAAACATAATTTAATTTTACTTAAAAAGTAAAATAATGTTCTCAAGAATTTAAAAACTTCTAAAAATACTCTTAGTTTATCATAAGCAGCCGTTTTAAAGTAAACAAACGTTTCGAGATAATCTCCTGATCTGTAGATTGCAACTGAGATAATTCTTAAACAAAGTAGAGAATGAACAACAACATTGGAATGGAATACTTTCAGTAGCTTTGTAACAGGTAAAGTCAGAGCTAAGGCTAAGCTAAGGCCCGGATCTCGAATCAATGTTCGATATATTATTTTTGTGTACCATAACCAACCAATCTTTATTTTTTATTTATATAACTACCTCTACACTCGTGCTAGCTGTGGCTAAAAGGAGTAAAAACAGGAAAGGTATCATTATTGTTAAATTATCTTGTAAGAATAAATGTATGTATTACTCACTGGAATCCCTAAATAATTAAAAAAAAATAACATGAGTCTCAAGAAAAAAATTAAAATACCTAGTTCTCAATTTAAAAAAGGAATTTGTGCCAATGACGACCCTATAACTTAGCAGAGGTACTCATGACTTGAAAAAGGAAGCTAACATGACTTGAAATCATAATCAATGTTTTGTATTCCCGCGAAATAATTATTTAAAAGACGGAAGAAAGAAGGTTTTAAGCCTATAACCACATCTAAACCATACTTTCATGCAAAACCTAAGAGCTTTTACACATGCCCCTGACCTTAGTCTGCCAACGTTTCACAAGATAATAAGCCTTACTGAACTTTTGCAGCGCTGAAAATCAATAACTTGTGCGTGTCACTTAGAAGTAAGTTCTGTAATCTACATGTTTTAAATAATCCATTTAGTTTTTGTATGCTCTTATAATGGTAGAGTAAAAAACCGCAAAAAACGGTACCGACAGAAACCGTTTTAGCGCATAATCAGTCACAAACAATAAATCCGGTGAGAGGAAGAAAGAAGAGAAAAGAACGGTAGGAACCTCTTTCTGTATGCCTACGTCTCACTAAACTTCAATAATTATATTATATTACATTGTAAAAGGATCATACAAAAGAACGGTAGGAACCAAGCCGTAAGTTTGTTGCCTGTTCTTCTACGCTAGGTCGCGTGGAACTGGCACCTAGATTCGCCTAGCTTTAAGACGTTTCAAAGTGATCCTTGTGATTTTATTGAATAAATACCTTATGATTTTGACTTTGAACCAAGCCGTAAATTTGTTGCCTGTTCTTCTACGCTAGGGCGCGTGGAACTGGGGCCTTATGCTCACTTTGAGCGAGATTATCTCACGGTGGAGATGACGTCATATCTCGTTCGATAACTATTTATCCCCATTCTCACCATCTCACTCCCCAATTTTCTCATACAAAGTTCATTCGAGACGCAAGGTCAACGAGTTATCGAACGAGATATGACGTCATCTCCATCGTGAGATAATCTCGCTCGAAGTGAGCATAAGGCCCCTGGCGCCTAACTTTAAGACGTTTCAAAGTGATCCTTGTGATTCAACTGAATAAATACCTTTTGAGTTTGAGGAAGATCTTCAGCCAAGTTCTTTACCATAGTTTAAAAAAACTTGAAACCAACTAACATGCAACTGTTCAGTAACCATTCATTATTTTACCCGGAAGCAAAGCCATTGTGCTGAATGCGTATAATTTCTTTAACAATTCTCATAAAGGCGGACTACCATTGTAGCCGCGTATAGTATTGTGTAATAATTGTCATTAAATGGGGCAGTTGGTTGAAGATTTAAGGCGAAAACTACAGCTAATGCACTGCTCGTTTACACATTTCAACTTCATTTCAATTCATATAAAACAACTGAACTTATTTATAAAAATCATAAATAATACGTTCAGTTGTTTCTCTGCCTCTATATTTTAAAATGTTGAAAGTTCGAAGGTACTTTGACAGGCGTCAGACTTTTAACAAATGTACGTCTCGGGAGTGTGTATAAAGTCTAACTATATGACCCTGTTTGAATCTACTAATGAATATAATAGGCACTGTATCAATAAGTACAGTTATTTGTACTTATGATAATAACGATTGTATTATTAGTTTAAAAAAACGGTCCAGCAACATACAAGAATAGGTGGAACGTATTTAAAAAAAAATTGTTTTCATTAAAACAGTTAGTACGGTAACAAAATACCTTTTAGTTTTAGATACGTATATTTTACGCACACCATCGCGTGCAAACCAAGCAATTAATTATTATCATTGTTGTAATCATTATTTACCTATGCCGTTATAACATAAAGCTAATGATTGCATAATAAGAGAAACCGCAGCTATTTATATCCAGCATTCACGATTAAATATTTAATTACAAATAATCAAATGACGCCTGAGCCCTTACCAAAGTTCGTAAATTTTCATAATTGCATATAATATATTTTTTTATACAACTAGCTGATGTAACAAGCAGATGGCCCACCTAATGGTAGGTGGTAACCATCATCTATAATAAAGCATTGCCTCGTAAGTCACGCACGATGGGAACGTGCCTTACTACCCTGCGTCCATCAACTTGAGGCATACAGCTGTTAAGCCTCATGTGCCTGTAATTACACCGGCAACCACACTCTTCACAAAAAGCTCTAATACTCTTATAAATATGAAGAAGATTACCCACACTTTAAGAATGTATGGAATGTAGTCCCATGCGGGTGGAATATTAAACAAAAAGGTCCAATGTGTATTGTTGTACCAAACACCTACCATACACGTGTCACTGTTTATTTATGGGGTGATCAACAACCATAGATGTCGATCGAACGTGCGTTTTTATGTTTCAGCATGCCTGATGCCCAGCTATTAGGTATACCTAAGACATTTGATATTATCGTATACTTACATACGTACATACATAACTTTATTCATAAAATGCTACTAATATTATACTGAATATAGGAAACGAAACTTATTATAAGAATCATAGTATGGATAGGATCATAGACGAATCATTACTTCGTTTAGAAAGCAAAATAACAATATAAGTTAGTACAGAATGCACATACGATTGTTTTAATGTGGGTAATTAAGTAACTGATTGATTTATTAGACCAATCAAACAATTAAATAAACAAGGAATGAGAAACGATAAACTATATGACAGATCAATGTGGACAATAATGTTCAACATTTAACGGTACCTGTGACGGTACTGAGGCATTATAGCTCATAACTAGGTAAGTATGTAATTTATATTGATACCTATAAAGTCATTGAGTACGTAGCAAAGCAACTGCTTAAACTGCATATTACAACTTTAAATGGCGCCTAGAAAACATTTTAATATCGTTCTATAATTCTATTTATTTCAAAGACTTTAAATATGCAAATATGCTCTTCATACATATTTTAATCAACCATTATGTCTCTCCAATTTTCATCAAAATAGTTTTTGATGGCTGCAAAATCAGTTAAGGCGAAGACAAGAGCTAATGTGATTCTCGCTCGCACGTTTCGACAAATTTTCGCAAAATTTCATTTTGATCGATACAAGTTTTCCTACTTAAAAGTTTGCTTATGTACGAAAACTAGTAAAGCAAACTTTTGAGTAGGAAAACCGATACATGTTTTCCTACTCAAAAGTTTGCTTTACTAGTTATAAAAATGAAATTATTACTAAACTGTGTGCAATGTGATTGCACTCAAAATGCTTGATTGCGATTTTTCGAAAATGAGTTTAGTGATTTTATATCTTTCAATATGTCGAAACGTGCGAGCGAGAAGTTGTTTGATAGTTGTCAGCCCCTTAACTAGAATTTCAGCCGTTCCGTGAGATGAAAATTGCTTACGGCGAAATAATGAACTCGGGCAACGAGAACTAAGAATGAAAATTGCACATATTGGCTAAAATAATCACTTCTGCGAACAATTGCGTAACTAGAACCCTCTTAAAAAGCTGTATTCATTTTAATTTCATGAAACTCGTGTAAAAATTCGGTGTAACAATTTTTGTTGTGGTAGTTTTAATGAAATATTTACAATTCCCGCAATTTTTATACGAAAGGCATTCATAAGGTGAAGTCAGAAAAATTAAGTCTTCTTTAAGGGTAGGCTAATGCCATACAACAGTGGGTTTTATTAGTAGAGAATAAGCGCTCAATATTTGAATGATAACATTCTCCATATAAAATAATGGCACTATAGCATCCCGTTATAAGTAAAAAATATATGAAAAAGTCAGTTTATGGAACGTAAAAAAGTTTTGGCTGTATTCAGCTACGACAAATCAAGACTAGATATACCTTAAGAAGTGTGAGTAGGCGTCTAGAATATACGTTCTAAAGTGTGTATATTTTTTAAGTCTACAATGTTATGTGAAAATCTCACACAGATCCCGAAGATGAAATTACCTACGTATTTCGGCCTGATTCACCTTCACCGTTACAAGTACGCCGTCATTAGCTGCTTCTAATTCCTTTACGAGAACAACTTACTATGTTAATTAACATACCTACATGAAGGTGAAATTGAACGCATCATTCTGGTTCACATTTTCGGGTTCATTATACTTTTGTGTGTCACTAGGTTGGTCTAATTTGTACCACATAGTACCTTTCTTTCATGATTAACATAGGTATTCCTAAATTGGGATGTGCCTGGGAATTGGTTCCTCCGTTCATGTTTTTCTTTTTTTATAAAAAGACAAGTAAAAGAAGGGCAGATTAAAAGATAGTCCACTTCATGCTTGGTTGATATTCTACCAGCCTCGATAATGATTTTTATAATTACACTAGTGAAATTATACGTGACTTCGATTGAGTAAAGCTTTA
Organism: Chloroclysta siterata; assembly: GCA_932294275.1. Lineage (NCBI taxonomy): Eukaryota > Metazoa > Arthropoda > Insecta > Lepidoptera > Geometridae > Chloroclysta > Chloroclysta siterata. Next base: position 12,087,312 of record OW028595.1, read on the forward strand.
TAAAAAAAGCTCAAGGCGAACAAAGTTTTGACAGCCTTCACAGCTCAGTTGGTAGTAGCTCTGCCTTCTGCGCCGCAGGCCGTGGGTTCGATTCCCACCGAGAACAAACATTTGTGTGATGAACATAGATGTTTGTTCTCTGTCTGGGTGTTATATAATATTATAAGTATGTATTTACAAAAAAAAAGTATATTATAAGTATTATATCAGCTATCTGGTTTCCATATCACAAGCTTTGGCTTAGTTTGGGACGAGATAGTACAGTGTGGAATATTCAACAAAAAAAAAACAAAAAAAAAAGTCGTCATTTATTCCTTGCAAAATCGAAATCAAAACGATCTTTTTTTAGTAGAATCACTTTAAAATGCTCTAGAAACTAGGTTAATCTAGGTTTGTTTCTTAGTGCACGTGTACTCAGAAGCTAGCTCTACCTCTATACTATAGGACCTATACTTGGGTCTAAGTATAGGCTATGCATTGACTGTTAGCAATGTAGATGGCAGACTAATGGAAATGTATTATTGATTCAGTGACCGAAATGATACTGAAACACAGCTCACATCTACCCCGATAGTTTACCCAACTACGGTGATGTCATAACTTTCTCTATTGGGACGTGGCACCGATTCAATGAGAAAGTTTGGCCTATTTCAATTGGTAGGTGAAAATTTTGGGTCATATTTGTAGAACTTGAAAGTATGACAAGACAAAAGTCTTGATTTTGGTGTTCATAGAGTTAGACCTCAATTTTTATTAATTAAATTATTGTGCAATTTTAGCCGAATACTATCTCATATTAGTATTAATTATTTATTTATTATTTAGATACTATTTATTATATTATATTACTATTTTATATTATATTATACTATAAATATATTATACCAACTTTACCTATTGATCTTGATTTCTTTAAAATCGTTCAAGCTTTTGACTAAAACTTTAAACTTTATTTGTAAAACTCACAATCATCTGCTAGTGGATCCGCCTTAAATCATCTGCCAAATAAAGTTGCCATTTATTTTTTAAATTATTTATATTTATTTATTGATCACTGACATTTTTTATACTTTTCTTGTGGACTTTTCCTATCAACCCTTAGACGTATGATATTTCCTCCATGTATCAACCAGTCGCCCAGTTTGTAACGCAATAAATACCATCTGTGTAACGCTTCAATTTATGTGGATCTGTAGATACATGAACTATGTATGGATAGTTACATACATAGTTCATGGATATTAGTAGACAGTCTACTAATATTTACCATACAATTTATTTTGAGTGTTACTAACAAAGTGGATCTAAACATCTGAAAATGAAATATTATGTATAGGTAAATAAATTTGATTAATGTGTATTCGAATGATGGATAAAGTTAATATGCTGATTGCTTATTGATCTATATCAATAAGCACTAGAGTAATTCCACTTTTTGTGAAACAAAAACTGTCACAAAAAGGTGGAAAAGTCGACTGTTTTGTATGGACCACCAATGACAAACTTGTATTATTTAAATCTTTTGAATTCATAAGGACTTGTTAAACCATATTATTACAAAGCAATATTGCATGAATGCCGGTAATGCGTGCAAACAAGCATCTTTATTTTGTACAAAAAAAAAACAACAATACATGACGTTACATGACGTTACAATCATGTATGCCTAAGTTTTAACTATAACATACTCTAATAAAAGAAGATATCAATAACTAACCTATTAATAATAATACAATTAACCATCATACAATTAACAATCAACCACCATATACTTATAAGCTGTATGGAGTATCATTTAGGAAAAAAAAATACGGGTTAAAAGCTTGTGTGGTTTCTTGTTTCATCTTCGAGGAAAAAATTACACTTCCTCAGATTATGTAACAAAATAGAATCAGTACTAATATGTAACGGAACCGAACCGAATGTGGTAATATGAGTTCGGAAGACTGGTAGAGCAGCATTGAGACTGGTTTTAAACAAAAAATAAACACGGAGTAAATTGATTTTTAGATATGAACGTAGTGTCATTGAACTTGACAAGATTGGGGCTTATTTCAAGATCGGATATTTCATGCAATCCCAAATCACAAAACAAAAAATAAAAAATAAAACCTAGCTGCAATGATTCCCGTCCAATTTTTGAGACAAAATGATGATAAAGCTGTTGTTTTTTCTGATGTAGCATTGTTCATCATTGAAACTCGAGCAGAAATATTCCAAATAATATAGTTCAAGACACAACTACCTACAAAAAGACTTGTTATCTGTATCAAAAGTCCTCGCTCCTCCTCGGTGATATCGCTCACAAATAAAATTCAGCACACACGTTTGCTGGCATCATTTTTATTTGCTTAATTCATGAGTAGAACGTTTGATCAAAATTCGATGAATAACATTACCTTCGTCGCGCAGACTTTGATACGACAGTAGAGTGATACATAATTTAAATAAATACATAGGACAAAGAACGGTAGGAACCAAGCCGTAAGCTTGTTGCCTATTCTTCTATCTAGGCTTGGTCGCGTGGAACTGGCACCTAGATTCACCTTATTTTAAGACGTTTCAAAGTGATCCTTGGGATTGAACTGAATAAATACCTTTTGACTTTGACTTTGATTCAAAGTACGTAAAAGCAGCACCAACTTTTAATGACGTCGTCAAAACTATATTCTAAAAGCAGCATTTTATTTATGAAGAACTATTCATGACTAATGTGTGAGGAGATAACATAAGGGAAACAAACGTCAAAAAGTAGAGTACCTACGAGAGGCAGTAAGCAGGTTACCACTCTTCTAAAAGACAGTCGAATGGAAAGTAAGTCAGTACCAACCTACCTACTTCTAACCAATACCTACTAGGTGTCTTACAATAACATAGGGTATTTTTATCATAAGCATTACGTAAGACACGTTCCATGCGTGTTGAAGGGGGCGTTTTTCGGGTTACCTACCAACATTCGCAAATGTTTACTGATTCGTGCTCGTTGGTTTGATACCGCTATCTCCGCCGAGAAATGATGTGCATAAACATAATAGCCCACAAACCAAACTAGGACATTTTTTAGGAAAGTTAATAACCTTTTCAAAGAGATGGTCATGATGACGTCACGAGGTACTTGCTGGTAGTATAAAAAGGAGTATTGGTCTCTCATTGGTGGTGCATGTGTGTCATTTTGCCATTGTCAAGAAATTACGAATTTAAAAATAGATTTTATTAAAATGAGTAGGTATATAACTGATTGATCACAATCTCACTCCAACATGCTACGACTTCGAGCAATGCTGGTTAAAATGCCACCGAAATTACACTCTGAATTTAAATGAATACCAGGATTAATGCTTCCAAAAATTCAAAAAAAGAATTGGACTTCTTTTATTCTTTGATTGCGTGATCGTAAAATCAGCGTGGGTCATTTATTTTGACCAATACAAATTTTTATGAGAACTCTGATTTCTGATTAGCCAGACTAGATAGACAATGGGTCGTACCCTCTTTAGTAAAATAAAAGACTTTTGTCATTGGCACGCAATCTCATCAGTAAATTACGTTCCGATTCACGCGAAATGTATTTCGGTCGGGTCGGATAGGTAAATAAATAATGTCGACGCACCTGCTGTCACCACTCCGCGTCTCCGTGACCCAAGAGTCTGAAACTTCGTTATTGAAGGCACCGTATCATGGCTTATGCTATATCTTACTTTGAATCGTAGAGTAAAACGTCAAAAATGTCGTATAAATCTATACATCTTTGTATGGCTGGTGCGCTTCGTCTGATCATGGCAACATAAATGATTTTTTTCAAATCGTTAAATTTGTTTTCTCTAAAACTCGACATAAAAGCCTACAGCGCTGCTCAAAGGTATACATTTTATATAGATCAATAGGTACTAATCTATGCCCATCGGTCGCAATTTACCACTGATCCCAGGTATACCTGAAACTGGCGTGCTCTGAATTTCACATTTGAATAGCATGAACGTTCATCGCCCCCAATTTTTGTCCAAAGCCGTCTTTATCGTTTTTTGCCACAGATGGAGGCAGAGGCACGATCCCGCGGCCAATTACGTTAAATAATCTGAGATCAAAGTTATCTTGAAGAAGATAAAGCTATTAAAAAAGAATGGAAGGTTTATTGCGGCTGTGGTAGGTAAACTGGTCTGTGGTTATTTTTGGTAGTTATTTTGGTAGTACTTATAAATAAAAATAATGAAAGACCGCCCATTGTAGGACAGTTTTAATCTATTCCTTGTTACATCAGTTTATCGGATTTATTGTCCTATTTATTTTTATTTATTATCTATTTCATTTTAGCTATGTGGCGACAAGTGCCCAATATAGATGTGGCTGAAAAAACCTCTTTATAACCTCTAGGTATGCAGGTAAGTTGAATAAACTAATCGCCAGAGGCCTTTGTTTTTGTCCATTTGAATTGAAAACATTTTTAATATACCTACCTTTGTTGTTATTGTTTTTGATTATGAGGTAGGTACATTAAAAAAGATATAGTAATTAAAACTACATTTTTGGAATGAATATGTAATATTAACATATTACTTTTTTCTAAATTTAAACCTCCATATTATTCAAAGGTTCTCTCATGTTACACGAAGTATATGAATGCGTAAAAGCCAACATGGTTAGTTCGCTCGAGCATGTAAAATTTGGAAAATATCATCTAACTTATTTTGGGCATTGAGTAACAATATAAGATTTTTTCGGATAATTATTATATAATCATATAAGTAATTTGTTTTTAGAGTTGAACCTGTAACTGAGACATTTGCATATATTAGTAGATGAAAGGCAATTTTTTTTTCACTCCTTTTTCTAGAGCCAAAGTCAAAAAGTATTTATTCAGTGAAATCACTATAGGATCACTTTGGATTATTAATGATTCTGTAGTGGACGGGGCTTTAAATGGCTTGCCTACCATTTATACAATCCTCGCTTATTCGGCCTAATCCACATAATCGATATGACGTATCTTATCACTTGTTTTAAGACAATATGGGTGTAGTTTTACCTAGTTCGTTTCTTATGCGGTTTTGATAACATTGTTGGGAACAGAAACAATGTTTCTGCCAATTCTTAGGTAATTACCTACTGTATTGTGTACGAGATAATGATAGCAGCTTCATATTGGATTTCACTCATCACTATCGGTAGGTTAGGTACCCTGTTTCGATTTACGTCTATATAGCCACAATTTATTTGCAACTAAAAAAACAAAGCTACCGCAAGACTTCGATCCCAAAGCAGGATAGATATCAGATCTCTTAGTACCAATTACAAACCCAAGATTATTTTAAAGATATCTAAGGTGGGTAGTCAGAGGTATGTCCTCATTTCATTTTGAAATATTAAAAACAAAACATCCTACTAATATTATAAACGCGAAAGTTTGTAAGTATGGATGGATGGATGGATGTTTGTTACTCTTTCACGTAAAAACTACTGATTGGATTTACAATAACATAGCATATACATCAGAATAACACATAGGCTACAATTTATAAAGTTATTGTGTGACTAATCCTGCGCAGACGAAGTCGCGGGCACCAGTTTGTTTACAATAAAGCACGTAATTCTGCTACACAGGGTATAGAAAAATACAGATAACACTAGTAGGCACCTACAACATAAAAAAATATTTTTTACTAGTGTTATCAATATTTTTTTATACTCTGTGTCAGAAACTTGAATGGCATTTCTATCAGGTAAGTCGAGAAACAAGGAAACGATCTCAGTCACGCGATTCCGATACCTAACGAGTTTTTGCCATCAAATTATCACGTTTCCATTTATTGTGATGCTATCGGTATTGCTGTCGCTATGACTTATGATCATTTGAGTACTCGGGTGTTGGTGACCATCGATTTAATGATGGAAACCCTGAATACTACACCACCTGCACGCTTTTTAAAAACCTATTAAATGAGAGTAAATAGGTTTTGACAACGGCTGTATTAAAACTTCTAGAACCTACAATCTTTTAGAACCTAGAAGATTGAATACAGCGTCAGGTTGGGAGGAACTTTATATCGTGCTTAAGATGGATGAAGTTTGTCTAACACCTCAAACATCCTCCCAGTCCAATCCACAGAAAAGACAATGGCAACTAAATAAAAGTCCAGAAAAGCACTGTCGATATCTTTTCTAGTACAAAATAGAACAGCAGACTTCATCGACATAACAATAAGCTAAAAGATCTTTTAAATCATTCACATTCAAATTAGTTTACAGCTATAATAGACGGAAGGTACCTAGTAACCTAACCCTGATTTATCAAAAGATATACGCATCTCATGAAAAAAAACCTTGGTAACTGAATCATCTATAATAGGACGCTCATTACCACATCCTGGGTAGATGTACCTTGGTTCTTCTTTACACGCAAATCTCAGCCAATCATAGGAACACGTGTACTTACCTACTTAGTACCATGGTACCTAGATACGAAGGTACCGTGCTACCTTGTTAATACAGTTTAAGATCGCGTGATCAGTCGAAAAGAGAAATCTGCCCGAGGATTTAAACATACTATAGTTATTGTGGCGCTATGTTTGACCTTATTATTATAGAGTGCCCTTAACTAAAAAAGGTGTGGGTTCAGGTTTACTACCTATAATAAATTATCTTTAATTACCGAGACAAAGATGGTCAAGGTCAGACCCAACCAGCCTAAAAGACTTAGCAAGGTAGAGTAGGAATCTCTATCTTTTCAAATAAATTCTGTCCGATCCGACGAGTAAATGTCTATAATACAACGCTAGTTGGTAAATGTTATGAGTTCACAGACTAATCGTTGCATAATCTCTCTCACGGGCCGAGGCATGTCTATCGCCCACTATCTGAAACCATGATTTCATTCAAACACGAGTAAACTTTACTTAGAATCCCGTCTACATTGCTTCCGAATCTCACGGATACTGCGGTCATAACCTACAGACTATAAATAATTTGCCGGTTATAAAGTTATACCTTCTCGTTTATATGATAAATTATTGTTTGTGGGACAGGTATTACTGTTGCACCTGTCGCATCCGCATTTTAAATTTCTTTCTTTTTTCAACTTCATTTCGAGTGTTGTTCTGCGACTTAAGTTCTAAAGACATTTTTTTAATGTTATTTTAATTCTATAATGTTTTGTTTAATTTATTTTGAACTAGCGGCCTGTCCCAGCTTCGCATGGGTGGTCATAAATTTTTTGAACATTTTAGGATAAACTTAGACCGTGGGTTCGAGCCTCGCATCTACTTATTTCATACATTTGCACGCGCTTCTCCTTGAGTGAGTGAAATCGCACCCCGCGCGTGAACCGTGGACCCGTAAACATTTTTAATTTCGTCATATCTTTTGAATGGAATGTCCGATTTGAAAAATTTAAGAAGTAATCTATAGGTATTGAAACAGTCTTAATTATGAAATGATTTATTTGGATAAGGATTAATACCAAGGTACAAATAAAGACCCTTTTCTAGCGGAGGCATTTCAATTAATTTTTTATAATAAAAGAACACTTATTGTGACATAACTATAATAGTTAGACATATGCTGTCGCGACATTTTTTGTAGATGATAACGTGTTCTACAAAATCGTAGTACATTATTTTGTTCTATCTTCAATAGTTTTCGCAGCGCACGCGATGTAAGGTTTTTTGTTTTCCACCTTGGGTTACATTATTGAAGTTTTAGTAAGGATCCCTGATTTTTTTGAAAATATAATATAGCCTATGTTACTCAGGGATAATGTAGCATTCTAATGGTGAAAGAATTTTTGAAATCGGACCAGTAGTTTTTGAGCCTATTCGTTACATACAAAAATACAAAATTACAAAAATACAAAGTTTACCTCTTTATAATATTAGTGTAGATTATATCATTATGTTGCATGTCGGTCATCGACGAAGTGTGTGAGACCAATTAGACATAAGACCTTATTTTACCATACTTCAGGCAAATAAATACATTTCATTTCATTTCAATACATTTCATTTCATTTCAAAGCCCCTAGGCCTATCGCAGATTCTTATAGTGGTTCTGGATATAGGCCACTATACATCTACGTATACATACTTTATACATACATACATCCTCCTGACACCAATGACATAAGATGATACACTAATTCGTTTATTTTGCTCCTTTAGAAAGCATTAGCATTAAAAACCTCCGGTGATCAAAGGAATATGAATTGATGTCTAGTTATTTGGTAACTGTTGTGTCTCGCACTAGGAAACTAGGCAGTTTTTGCTAGACCAATTATCTAATAAGGTTTAAACCCGGAGCTTTCCAGCTGGCATTGGCAACGTCGCTGGCTGCCACGGCGACCTTGCACGCGAGGGTCACGGCTTCCACGCGAATCAGCTAATTCTGAGGGTACAATGTTTAGTAGGTACTGCTCCTTTGGCACGCCACTAGCTAAAGCCCTGAACATACTGTGCGTCCACATCAAGTACTATTGTTAAATTACCTCCAGCCGCTGATGTTTACCGAGGTCGGTAAACGACCTTTGCTGGTAAACGAACTGCTGGTCGAGGCTGATTGGGCTGCGGACTCTGGTTCGCATATGGAAAAACATTCTGGTTCTAATACATTTGGAAACGTCAGGTTCTTTATTTTTTTTGTTAACGAGCAAACAAAACAAGAGCAAATTCTGACGTTCGCGATCGGAAACGTTTCTGAATGTTTTGAACCCAGCTGATCAAATACGCTCAAACAAGGACACGGATTATGCTGTGCTCTCCAAGCCACCAGAGATTTTGTCCAGAGAAAGATAATTCTATGGGAGAATCACTATCCTTTGTCATGAGGACGATGCATGATATAGGCAAGAACAATATGGCACGGCATGTGATATGCACCAATTATGTTCAGAACTTATAATTTCGCATGCCACTCGGTGCAAACTCCAATCCAAACTGATTGCTGCCTAGTTGGGATCAGCTACTTTTGTTGTGAGCGAGTCTTTACTGTAGAGTAGGCTTTGCGGAACCCAATAAACTTGTCAAGTGTCTAGGAGCTCAGATTCTACAGTCAAGTCGTATTGTAATTATACGACCGCCGGTTTTGCATTGCTGTATACTGTAAATATTCAGCATTACCAGCATTACCATAGAGCTGACAGTAAATGAACTTCATCATTTCTATAACAGATAGTTTATTTGATTTATACAGCTTAAGTGGATCTGGTTTACACAGTCGATATTTTATAATTTTCATCTGAACTCACTGTATCGATTAACAAAATTGCAAGAAATATCGTCAAAACATGTTTTCGTAGTGTGTTTTCCTATGATAAAGACGTGTTCTGTCTTTTGAAGCCGCTGATTGATATGTTTACATTGCGCCGGCGCAGATGTGGCCACGGAATAAAACGCGAAAAAAGGTCAGCCATAAACCTACATAGAATAAAATTAGAATCTAATAAAAATATTCAATGCCTTTATAAAAAGATGCGTGACCTATGTTCATGATACAACGTGCCTGCAGCAGTAGTGCAGTTTGATATTGCTGTGAGTAACTCATTCGATTCTTGATGACTCAGGCTTATTCGAAGCCTCTATTCATCATCATTATCATACACACACAGCCTTACTTATCCTATTGCTGGTTTACACCTATAGGCCTCTTTAAGCTGGCCTTGCAATAATCTCTTGTATCCTCAATTTACAACCCGCAGCTTTGACGATGGTGTCTGACCACTGCAGGCTGATCCACGATGACTATACGATAACTACATCTGATGTAAACCATATTGAATTCCGCCTAGGTTCAGGTTTCACTTGTACATAATCAGCTGTTGTCATGAGTCACGAAGCCTAATAAGATTTAATCGTCGCTCGTATGCCCTTGGCCTTGCCCACGAATAAGCTAAGCTTTGCTATTTCAAAAGGCTCTCTTTCAGCTTTCGCCGTCACTTGTGGCGATAAGGTCGATTGATTATAGCGAAGGCTTGTTTTTAAACTTATATAAAAACCTAGGATAATAAACGGGAAACCACTTTTTAGGGTTCCGTACCTCGATGAGAAAAAATTGAATCCTTATAGTTTCACTTTGTCGTCCGTCTATCAAGAACCTTTTTCTCTGAAACGGCTTCACCTATCAACTTAAGAAGTCCATTGCTGGACACAGGCCTTCCTTATACATTCAAAAGAAAAACGATTCTGAGCCCTCTCCTTCCTCTGAGTTCCTGCGAACCTCGCAATGTCGTCGTTCCATCGGATAGGGAGGCGTCTCACGCATCTAACTCAATTCATTAAAAATATACGGCAATTAATGTCCAAATTTTATATGGAAACTGGAACTAATTTAAATCCTTTAGTTCCAGTAATCAAACAATTCTGAAATATGGAATGCTTGGAGCTTTTATGAGACTGATAAAGAAAGATTGAGGAATTTTATTTTTTGGTTTGAATTATGAGATATAGACTCCACAGCCCACTATCCAAAAGTAACACAGCTGCAATGCAGCTTTAAATAATGTGGACAGAATTCCGTTGGGTTTATATATTCTCTGGCTTAGGGCTTGTCCCAGATTTTAATTAAAAATAGTAGTCATCATTTATATCTAGTTTAAATGGAAATAGAAAACTAGGAAGCAATCGCTAGTTTCGAAGGATATAGTCAAAAATATACTAAACTTACGAAGTAATTAGAGATATTACCTACCAAAACAAAACTATATATTCTGTCACAAAACCTCAGTCAAATAAACCTGCGCTTAATGAGCTAGGTCCTATAGCAGTTAGAGCATTAGATGATACCATTTATGCATCGTTTGAAGCTAAGTGGGTACCACTAGGTATATCTACATTTCTATGAATTATGTAAAAAAGCCCCTCAGTTCAAGAACTTCGCTTGAAAGCCAGTGAATGCGACCTGTAATCTACATATTCATGAGCGCATGGTAACTTTTCACCCATACCTACTCACCTAGTAGTTGTTCTAGTCCAAACGGATTATCCATAAGTGACATTTGACCATTGTGTTTACCCGCTTTGAAGTAGTTTAATGGAAGGAATAACATTATAGTACCTTTATCTAGTTAAGTGCATATACACATATAACAATTTACCTACTCTACTAATTTATATGATATAGGAAAAGATATTGTATGTAACAAGTTGACCTAGTTTCGTAACGCAGTAAAACGACGTCCCCAAAATTCATTTTCAATAAAGAAATACCGAGACTCTACGAGTTACATCTAAAATCGCCTATTCTGTGAGAGAAGGTCCAACCCAGGCTCCCAAGGACTGCATTATTTTTATATCTACGTAGCCCTCGTAAAATTCGGCTCCAATAAAATGACTACTGAGAAAATATTTTTGGTATAGCTTCTAGCTTCTTCCCGCAAGTATGTTCGTTGTACTCGAATAAAAAGTAGCCATATGCTATTTCAAGTTACGAACTGTGTCTATTCCAGTTTCATACAAATTACCTAGTACAGTAATTCCTACCACGACCATCAGTATGATCAAAAGTTTCACATTTTGTATATTTATTTTTTTGTCTTATCGAAGCAACGCGTGACCCGAGGGCTCAGCGCATCAGCATTGCCATTCAGCGTGGCAATGCAGCCAGTGTCTTGGGGACGCTTCCGATTGGCACTGATTGGGATCAGTTGAGCTATCTCTAGATCGTTTGCAATGGTCAGCAGATAGCTCAACTGTTTCATATGTACTTCGAACATTTTGTAAATAATCTATCATAAATAAATAATGTTTATCGGTACATGTAGGTCCGCTGAATTACAATGTCGTAGACATAAGCCCCACCAAACAGTCGTCATGCGTTTCTCGAGCTCATTACGGGGATCATGGAAGCCGTACCGAAGCAGGGTCTCTGTCACATTGGAGGTCACACAAATTGAAAACAAATCTTTGTTACTTTATTAAATTTCATCCAATTGGTGACTTTTAGAGTTTTAACATGTACCTATTAGTGTTCCTGACATTACAGTCAGAACCAACATCCCAACAATAAGGGAATGGTTAAAAAGTTACCCATGACGAGTATTGAATGTTGCCGAGTCCTGTTTAAGCTGTTTGAATGTTGTAGCTCCGAGTCCTGTTTTAGCGGTTGGTTTGGAGAACTAAAAGGATTTTTGAGTCTGTAAAAAAGGTTCTTATCCCATTGATTCAGTAGTGAATTCCTGTATTCAAATAGTTTCATTACTATAAAAAATACTATACTTATTTTATTGAATACCATTTGAATACCATTTGAATTACAAAACATAGCTTCATGCTACAATATTGCCTAATTCTTATAGAAGTGTGAACGTTTTACTTATTACTAGAGTTCTCACGCTATTCTACGTATCATTTACATTATTGCCAATATCCATGAAGTTACCATTTCTAAAGCCCCCGGTTTACTCGTAGGTATTACATCTGATATTGTTTATGTAAGTCGGCTCAATGGCATATTGCGATACTCGCTTTATTGGCCGCGAACACCATCCTTCCTAGGGGGTAGTTCGACTTGCACATGTATCACAAGTGAATAAGGTTCATTGTTGTGTGTGATAGGTATGTGTGGCAATGCTGCTAACCATATTAATGAACCGGAAGACGGGAATTGAACGGGATGAGCAACTAACCTGTCAGATAGACGGATAGATAGAACATACTTTATGGCACGAATTAAAAATACTGTGGGTACATTTAGACAGAAAGCCTCACAACTCGATTGATAGTAGCTATGCCTTCAGCGCTGCAGGTCGGGTTCGATCCCCACCGAGAACAAACATTTGTGTGATGAATATAGATGTTTGTTCAATGTACGACATTATCAGTATTTATTTACAAAGAAATATGTATATAAGTATTATACACCGATTGCGCCAAGCTATTGTACAAAAAATATGTGAAACGTTACACAATCCTCATTACAGAGTGTCCGACTATAGAGGAAGATAGTAAAAATAATGATATTCATCTTTGGGATGGGCTTCACTAATTATTATGATAGGTTATTAAAATAAAAGGTAAGAAATTGCGGCAATTTTCAGCTGCAATAAAATTGAATAGCTGTATCGTTTACACAAATACGATTGCAGCAATAAATTGCCACAAAACTGCCCGTTTTACAAACGCCATTACACACTTTTTATGCAGCTGTGATTTCATATGTGACGTAAACATGCCTTGGTAATGCTTTTATTTTATATTGGATAGATCCTCTCTTATAATACTTTCTATGAAAATGTCAACTTCACACGACACAATAGACTTACGTTCTCAGCCACCGGCACTGCATACAATCTATAAATAGAACCTTTGTCCCTCTCACGTGTAAATATAAATAAATCTATACCTAGATGTGCTACATAGTACCCTCCCATATCCAGCACAATGTTTTTTTTAAGTATACAACTTGCTGATGGAACAAACAGATGGCAGTAGTAACCATAACTTAACTAATTAAAAACATTGCCACCCAAGTCACGCACTCAAAGAACGTGCCCTACACGTACATCCTCTCGTCCATCAACTTGAGGCATACGGATGTTGAGCCTCATGTGCCTACATGTGTAATTTCACCGGAATTGTAATTTGTACCTGTAAATCTGGGTAAGGTTCGTATAAATCCTTTAAACACAGCAACGCTGCTAGGCGGCAGAAATATATAGACATGGTGGTATATACTTTCCCGGATGAACCTTTCAAAAAGAACCCTACAGCCCATCAAAGGTTTTGATAGCATTTTATTTATTTTTAATATTTATACTTTGACCCCTCTAACTACTGAAATATGACAACTGACATCATTGATCAGCTTCCTACTTGTGCTTTGTTTTCCAACCTTGCTAAATTTAAAGATAAGTAAAACGTATAGTTAGTACCTTCTCGAGGTGATAGGATGTACCACATATTCCAAATCACTACCGAAATTTTCTTCATTACCATTCCTACTGGGAGGATTATATATTTTTGATAACCTACACTTAAGTTTTCATCGGGAGCCGGTATCGCATTTGGCTACCACATTCTTGTTCCATTTCCTACCGTTGCAAGGTAAAGGTCAAGGTTTCGAATATCAATCGGTATAGAGGTATAACTTTTCAATTAATATTTTGTTCCCAAAATGTCCATTGCTACGGCGCGGCGTAGCCTGGCTAAAAGGTTTTTTTTCTGCTACGTCGTAGGCTGGCTAGAAGTATTTATTTATGCTATGCTGTAACAATAACAATTTCTTGAATTTGCTCTCATAACATCTTATCACGTCATAACTTTTGTTGTTCATATTAATCGAGAACAGACTACTATTATGGGCCGTCTTTATGGGCTGTTAAAACACTTACTCCATGATTTCATAAAATTACTTAGTTTGTAGAGGTACCTATATGTTAGGAGGACGCCGCCGTTGCAAAAATCAAAAACCATCTCTTTGCTCTAAGCACCAGTTTATACCTTAGTAAAAAGATACCGAGTAGTTATGTAACTACCTCGAATGACTTCAGTGAATATTTTGAGCTCTTTATAAAAGTGCCCACTTACTGCGACGTTTTGAGCCGCGTCGTCGCCTCGTTGGTGATTTTGATAGACCAATTTCAGACCTATCAAAGACGACTTAGACAAAGTCCGTCTGATGATTTTGAAGCTAGTATGGTAGTAGCATCACTGATCAAAGCATACTTCGTTCAATCAGTGGCGTGCAAGTAGTTAAAGTTGTTATCTAATCAAAATTTCCAAGCTTGCCAAGCTTTGATCGTGCTGATGTTTGTGCCATCCATCACAACCACTATTCTGATTTATGTATGTTGTTTGTTACGTAATACATTCGTCAAATTTCGAATACCATATCTGGTGACACTGATTCTTTAGCTGCAAACAATGAGTATCCAGTATCCAGTTACGGTTTACGACCTCGTCAGGGATACCAATTCCTTTGCCAATTGCTTGATGAATATTCAGTTCCCTTTGTGATCTGTGCTTTGACAGGTCGCTTTGACCTGATAGACTCAATGAAACTCGATGTCTCTATTGACGTCAACACAGACCTAATGGATCCAAAATCCAATTCCCTGATTGTATCAACGTCAGTGATTATGGCAGTAGTGACGGTTGCAGTACCTACCTACTACCTACGTACTCAAACATAGGAAATAGGCATATTATGCATGCTGAGATATGTGTTTGTGTGTATACCAGGGAAATACTTCACTGCGTTCTTAGGTATAAAGTTATCAGTTAATTAAGTAGTTAATAATTTACTTTCTAGTATCTTTGACGTACATTATTTAATTACGACGCAGGCTATTATTAAAAAAATCTGCCAAGTGCGAGTCGGACTCGCGCACGAGGGGTTCCGTATTATTATCTATAAAACGGCAAAAAAATCACGTTTGTTGTATGGGAGCGCACTTAAATGTTTATTTTATTCTGTTGTTTTAGTATTTGTTATAGCGGCTACAGAAATACATCATCTGTGAAAATTTCAACTGTCTAACTATCACTGTTCATGACATGGAGGTAGTATATACTGGAGGGAGCCATAAGGCTTACCTCCTTTTACAACTGTGTATCAAACAGTGATCATCTATCTTTGTTCTTCCCATGTAGCCTAGCTACGAGTAAAAGAAAAGAAGATGTAACTTCACTCACTCCATCTCACTTACTCACTGTCTGAGTAAATCGTGTCCGTCAGTTGATGCAATGTTTTGATCTTGTTTTGACGTTCTAGAAAAACTCGGTAGCAACATTGCGATGTAGCGAAAGAAATTGTGAAAATATTTAAAGAATTATTATTGTCTAGGCAAAATATATTTGAAAAGGTGAAAGTATGTCTTGTGAAGCTGTGTTTTGTGTATCAAAAACAACAAAAGGAGGAGTTAAAGACCAGGAATTGTCATTTGATACGTAATATTCTTTTTCTATTTTCATGCTAAAAAAATACGTTTTTTCTCCCATAAAGACTGTAGAAATTACATTTTATTAGTACCTACTAGTCATATTTTCCTATGTGAAAATGATGTAAACCCATAAATTATTGCAAAATAAAAATTATTGTTTTAGTCATCTGTTCTAGTGATGTACTTCCACCGACCAATTTAGCTTTATCGATAATATTTTATTTTCCGTTTTTGATATTCTTATTATTATATATTCTTCTTTTAGGTTCTTATAAATGCCCAGAATGAAGACGGGAGTGGATAAAAGCTGTTAGGCGTGAAAACTGATAAGACTACAAAATTTTCTTATGCATGGACGAAATGGCCATAAGAAAGTGTATCGAGTGGGATGGACATCGCTCTCACGGCTAGGTCAATGTGGGAAACATTATTGACGATGATAGTGTTTCAGTGTCTATAATGGTTTTGGGCTTTCGCAATAAAAGTCAGCAGCCAGTTAAAATTAAAAAGTTGAATTCCAATTAAAACGCCTTTTTCATCCTTTTCTTATTCTATCGATAGGTTAGTCAATGTTGTTCCTTCTCTAGTCACTCACGCGAATACATACAAACTAACAAAAAACGGCCACGCCAAAAACCGAACCACTCCGTCTATATGATACTTAGTCTAAGGTTCATGAGATACAGCCTGGTGACAGACGGACAGACAGACAGACGGACGGACAGCGGAGTTTTAGTAATAGGGTCCCGTTTTGCCCTTTGGGTACGGAACCCTAAAAAATATGATAACCTACCCTTGCCTTTTATGATCTTGCCCTTGCCTTTTATGAGGTAAAATTAAATTAGATTGCTTAGACTACTGAAGAAACTCTATTGAACTATCGTCTAGTCAAGATCCACTTTCACAAACAGAAAGTGGATCTTGGTTTGACCCCCAAAGCAACAGCCAGGACTTTGATTCAAACCGAAACACAGCAACGCTGCTTGGCGGCAGAAAAAAAACGTGGTGGTAGTACTTCCCCGGACGAGCCCTTCACTAAGAGCTCTACTACTCTAAGGTGTTCTTCTGACTATCAATTTTATCCCGTCAAGAAACACCAAAAAGCCAGAAAGCCTCACAAATATTGCCCCAGGATTTACTGACTTACTCAGCACAAATGGGTCGGGTAGTTAAACCTCGTATATGATCCTGGCCTAAATTCTTTCGCTCGCTGGAAGAATCATTGCGTAACGTTGACAGGGATAATAGAACGCGAAGCTTTGAGACAATGGGCTTAAGAGATTGACAAGTCTGGAACAACTTCTCGCTTGCACATTTCAATATTTTTCTAAGTTTCGGAGAATAGCATTTATAGCGTAATAGCGTTATATTATTATATATCTGGTATTATTAGTTCTGGTATTGTACGAAACTTTGTTATTTGCGACTTTTCATAACGGCCTTCAGATATTTTTCAACCTCAATGAGGTTGTAATTTGCTAGCTGTACTGTACAGGTTGCTTGGGTACCAAATAAAACACTTAATTCGACTAACATATGCCTGGGTTGGCGGCCTGGAATCGAGTGCCCCCACCACCGTGCCCAGTCAGCGCGCATAGTATATTGTTTGTTATACACTACATCAGTGATATGTTGTTTGACTGTTGTCTGCGTCTTAAAAACATACTTGTTATGGAATAGAAAGAAATAGGATTGATACGGTTGTTGAAATATTATTTTCCTTGATACTTAACTATACCTGACCTACATGCTCATCTTGTTCACGTCGTGTCACTAATTCTTTCGAAACAGTGTGGTGAAAGGATTTTAAGTGCGGCTCAAACGGGCTCCTTTCGAGCACATGACACATGCCACCTACATGCTGAAAACGTACGACCATGCTGGGAACTATAAAAAATTCAGATATCTACTTACCTACTTAAATTAATTAAATGTAATCTAATGGGTAGATCGACCTGCTTTCCTTTGTAGGGGCGTGGGTGGGTTTACCAGCAAAGTGAATGTGTCGATGTAACGAACGAACTAAAATTCCGGTGTCCGCTTTAGCTGAAAATATTATCTAATTTACTGGCAATAAATATTTATTCCTTTCCAAACAGAACACAGGCCTATAGACATGGATATTTATAAACGAGAAACCCACTAATGATAACACATCCCCAAAATATCCGAAACTACAAAGCCGATAAATCTGTACAGCCGGTACCTCTAGTTAAAGCTTTTGTTTCTGTTCTAGTAATTGTTTTTCTGTATTGCCCGTGTTTTGTATTGCGCGTTTATACACATACTAGCTGGTGCCCGCGACTTTGTCTGCGCAGGATTAGTACTTCGAGTAGCTTATATTAGCGTGGCGTAGTACATATGTGTAACTCTAGCGGTTGTGGCAGCGCACGCCAGAATAGCTCGCAGATGGTAGATTTTTTCCTAGGTACTTGACCACTTATCGTCATATTTTGGACAATTCACTTTTTGCGAATGTTTGGACAATATTTTTATAAATTGTAGCGTATGTGTTATTCTGATGTATAAGCTATATTATTGTAAAGTTTTTTTTTAATCCATTCAGTAGTTTTTACGTGAAAGAGTAACAAACATCCATCCACCCATCTATCCATACTTACAAACTTCCGCGTTTATAATATTAGTAGGATTACACCAATGGGGTTCCATCTGATGCCCAGATTCTTATGAGACTGCGGTGTTCTCAGTGGACTTCCGTAAACATACTCATTACTCACACAAATTTCTTTTACTCACACAATTCACTTTACCTTACTAATTTCAGCCTATTTCATTAACTTTAATCAAATGTTTTGAATCTAAAATTTGCCTAAAATTTGTCTAAAAAAGCCTTTGAAATAATCTGTTTTAAATAGAGCGAGGTCTCCTATGACAAGTATTTTTTACTTAAAAGGAGATTTCATCGTTGTAATATTTTATGTCTTTTTGAAACAATCAAAAACATTTGAATTTGTATGGAGTCACAGGAGCTCTCAGCATGCCTAGGCACCTAGCACGATAGGGCTTTTATTGCGTCTCCATCAAAACCCGGGCTCGCAAATAATCCAATCAGCAATACCGAAAACCGAAAACGAAAGACTTAACTTCGCCGTACGGGACTGTTACTCCGGCACTTATTGAGAAAATTCGCTTCCCTAAATTAGTTGAAAAGATAATAATAATAAGGTTGACTGAGAGCACTGGTGGTCTAGTAGTAGCGGCCCCGCCTTCCGATCCTAAGGTCGTGCACCAATGAGTTTTTGTGTTCAAAAAATGTATGTGCACGATGCCAGTACTCTCAAACGGTAAAGAAACCGGCATGTCGTAGAACCTAAAAAGTTCTATATCATGTGTCAAGAGTTCGAAAGGAGCCTCTTGAGGCGCACTTAAAATCCTTTCACCGCACTGTTTCGAAAGAAACTAACAAGACAAGAGAAGAGTTGAAAAGATGAAACACAAATTTTGTATGAAAATATCTTCACGTGAACGAAGTCGCGCAGCACTCCACTAGTCAGAATCCAAATAAAATCACTGGGAACTCTACAAACTGTTTTCAAGAGCTTCCTTGTTTTGTTGACCTTTCACAGAAAAAATAAACCTTTCTCGTCCTCTCTAAGGAGACCTTTGTCATGTCAAAAGCATTCATCACTTGAAATCCTAGCAAAGACTGCCCGACAACGAACAGTAGGTAAACAGTATCCTTAGCACCAGAACCACCAGCTATTTTATCGCAAGTTAGAAAACTATTATAATTAATAATCATAAAATATTTATTGGCTTTTCATTGTCGCTTTGGTTTTATCTTTAATAACAATGTAGAATTTTAATAATAAATAAATGAATTAAAAAAATTGGAACAATGAGAAAATTGTGATACCTGCAGTTGTCGTTAGACTGGGTCGCAGATATCAGCGCCCATTTCCTTATTCTAGGTACAGTAGGTTTTAAACGAATATGCATAAAAAAATTCGTTAACAAAAAGGTCTGCACTTAGGTTTATTATGTATGTGTGTGTAGGGTGTTATTCTGTGAGATCTCCAGACTTGAAATCGAATAGGCAATACTTGACATATAGTTCGAAGAACTGACAACCGCTGGGGAATAAAGGTTCTCGAATGGTGACTTAAAACGGGAAGGTAGCGTGAGATGCCCGTCTACCCGATGGACCAACGATATTGTGAGGATAGCGGGAAGTCGGGGGGTGGAGAGGGCTCAGAATCGTACTTCCTGGAAAGCCTGTGTCTAGCAGTAGCAGTAGACTTCTTCAAGCTGCTGATGATGATGCTGCTTGTAATTTTTCGAGACGACATTATGTCGAGAATAAATTAGTGCTAGTGGTACCGAATCAAATACCCATCGCCGTAGTAGCTACTTATTTGTATTCTGTTAAAAAGCTTAAAAAGCTTTCCGCTGTTGTTTGCGTTTCAGCTTCGCTTGTTTTTGTATTATTTGCAGAGTATTCTTTAAAAAAATATATTATTAGTACAGCAATAGCATCATCATCAGTCTAAAGAACTCAAAGTCTAAAGGTATTTCAATAAAATCACAAGGATCACTTTGAAACGTCTTAAAGCTAGGTGACTCTAGGTGCCAGTTCCACGCGACCAAAGCCTAGAAGAACTGGCAACAAACTTACGGCTTGTTTCCTACTGCTTTTTTGTATGATCCTTGTTACAATATATTATTTATCATACAATATTGAAGCTCCAGTGTACTGGACATGAAATGTCTTCCCCATAATAGGTAGATAGGTAAAATAGTTATTACCTGTACTTTGATACATAATTCAGGAGCACATTGTTTGTTATACTAATGGCTGTCAGACCCTCCCTAATTAATTGAAGGACCTTTTTCAGTCGCTTCCTGACTTAGAATAATGTATGAACTTAACCAAACTACCTGTGTAGGAACTGGGTTCATAAGTCATAACCCATTTGTAAGCTTCCGACCAAATAGAAAATATTGAACGCACATAGCAGGTACCTACCTACTTTCATACCGCAGAGAATAATTAGTTCCCTTTGTGATAGAGTTGGTACAGTTGGAACGGGACCTCGGCCGTTGAACCCGTCTGTTCCACTCCGCTTCCGCACGTCTGCACACAGTGACGTTTGCGTCATCACATCAGTACCTACCTATCCCCTGTTCCTGAATTATACTTAGGTACCTTTTCCATCTAGGTGTGATAGGAAGTGCAGACACAACAATAACTCCTATACAAGGTGTTCCAATAATTGTGTATATAAACTTCAGGGGGCTGAAGTACCCATCAATATGATTAACTTTTTCTAAGAAACCTACACTGTGAACGCGAAAAAAAAACAGCTGTTTCATACATTTTAGCCAGGTAGGTATTGAACTTTTGTATGAAACAGCTGTTTTTTTTTTTGCGTTCACAGTGTTGGTTCCTTAGAAAAAGTCATTCATATTGATGAGTACTTTAGCCCCCTAAAGTTTATATACACAATTATTGGAACACCTTGTATAGACGGTTTCTTCGTTTGAGGAGGCAGTCTTTCTCTATGTTCAGCCGTATCGAAGATTTCAAAATGCAATTACATTTTTTGTTTTTCATGCGTTTGGTTTAGGTACCTTACACATTGAACACACATTATGTAATTCGTGAAAAAATTTGCAAGCTAAATTGTTAAGATAAATTTTAAAATCCCAGCGTGTTTCAAAATCAAAGCGATCTTTTTTTATGAGTTGTAGAGCATGAGTAATAAAACCTAACAAGTCATTAGACGCTCTCGAAGCATTTTTACAATCAAATATTTCTCTTCTTCTCTCCTCACTCTAATTTCATGATGTTCAGATGAGTTCTGAAGATAATAATTAAATCTTCAAGAAATATTTACCTACTATTAGGTTAGGTAGTGTGCAGTTTACAGTTACAAATTCGAAAACATTTATGATTGGCTCCACAGAAATGTAAGTGATTGGCTCTAACCAATTCAAATCAAATAACGTTTATTTTGTGTCACGAAAACGTAAATGAAATACAGAGAACAATTTTATTGATTAGGACTACAAAATCGTTCGTCACTCAACTTTGTGCTATAAATAGTTTAAACCACACATCCAACATTTTGTTGAAGAGGTTTTGTTAAAACTGTATGATGATGATCGTGTCCACATGTTTATTCTTTTATTGACAACTAGCGACCCGTCCCGGCTTCGCACGGTTATTGTGGGTTATCCCTAAGAGATTATGCTTGTATTATGCATATACCTTCCTCTTGAATCACTCTTTCTATGAAAAAAACCGCAATAAAATCCGTTGCGTAGTTTTAAAGATTTAAGCATACATAGGGATATAGGGACAGAGAAAGCGACTTTGTTATAGAGTAGTGATGTCATTGTATGAAAATATATTATTTGCAAAAGATTGATCTACTATAATACATTTTACTTATACGAAGTAGGTAGTTTGATTTAAAAAAAATAGAATTTACTCTTGATGTTGATTATATGTACACTATGTGCCTACACTACGACCAAAGCACGTATTCAGCTGGCGATCGATGGCGTCGACCTTATTGATATGCAGACCCAGCCTGGTTAGTTCCGGCGAAGGAAATCTCAATGCTATAATGGTGTATTCTCCTCGTAAATTATATAATCATTACAACGAACTGATCGATTTTTGAATTTGAACCGGGAATTTCGATACTGATCAGTACCGGTACTCCAAAAAGCAAGTACCGGTACTTTCGATACTTTCGATACTCGATATCACTCATAAACTGACGATGTTTTCTAGTACGATATACATCAATTTCCATAAATAAACACTAGCACTGCGTTCAGTATCACTTTTCTATTTAGATTTCGATTTTTTAACGAATTATGAACCTAGATTTAACAACCTTCTAATTAAATCCAAACAATTGTAAGTATTACGATCAGGTACGTAGTTTGTGTTAATTTTTTTATGATTATTCAATTGATCTTAGCTCTTTCTGATTGTTGTTTGAAAGTGGGTGGATTGAAAAGTTCGCGACCTAACCAAGAAAACAATGTTCATTACAAACAATTTTTATTTTTATTTAAATAAAGTACCTACTCCTTCCTATAATTAAGGCCGTAAATGTTTGTTTGCGAATTTTTTTCTCATCTACTCTGTAACCATACTAAATAATATGCCGAGCAAATGGTTTCGCCTTTAGCGAGGTGGTCTACCATGATGACACCCTTAGCATCTCACCCTTTTCCACAGTGGTGAACTCAGATTACATCTGTTATCGAATCTGCTATAAAAATCTTGAGGCTCAGCCTCAAACGTGACAACACAGTCGCAAGATTTTGTGAGCTCAATACGCTTTTGCTCATCTGAGAGCAACATGGGGACCAACCTAGCTGAGACCTTAGAAAATCCAAGTTAATTGACAATTATGTTTTTGTATGTTCATAGGAGATGGTCAAAGTGTGTGCAATCTTCTTGAGGATCAGTCTTCGGTCTTCCCTAATGAGATAACACACCTTTTCATTGTTTTCCTTAGTCGTAGACGTCTGAGGCCGACCAGACCTAGGGCATCTCTCTCTAGTCAGGTTTGAATTCTGTGACCCACTTCTTTACAGTCGTAGGTTTAGAATAGGGATTTATTTTCATGTTGTTTTCATATCATCAAACAATTATTTGACGATCGCACGTTTACTTTAAAACCAGAAATACTACAATAACCAAATTTTGGATTTTGACAACCAACAAACATAGAAATAAAATGGGGGTAGTATAAAAAAGATATAATAATACCTACAGAATTATTGATTTAGTTAGATCTCACCTATTCTGATTGTTGTGTGTAAGTGATATTATTGTATAAAATATATAAATATATATTGTATAAATCGTATAAAAAAACGAATAATCTTAAGTTATTTTATGTACTACAGTTTTTGTTTCATTTTACGGCTATACAGTTAGTTAATTTAAGATAATTAGCTCAGTATCGAAAGTATCGAAAGTACCGGGAATTACCGGTTCTGAGCCAGTATCGGCCGAAAATTACCGGTACTGAGAAAAGTATCGATACTGCATGCCCTAGAGTACTTAGTAGTTGACACGTGACATGAATACAGGGGCATTATTCTCTATGACATAGGAGATTCCGTGCCATAACCGTGTGACGTCACAGCGTGGTCTAAACGCAAACGCGATTCATAAACCAAAAAATGGACTAAGAATGACAACTAGGAATGACAACTAAGTCATAGGGTCAACTGTTTTGTCCGATTTCGCGCCGCTGTCTAGTCGTATCTGTGTAACGCAATTGCATTGGCAATAGAGAATAATGCTCCGTTCAATACCCGAAGTTTTTTTTTTCGTTGTCTTTATCGTCAGGCCGTTGTTGTATGGAGACTCGTGAGTTCCCAGCACGTCAGATAGAGGCGCTCATTGAGTCTCCATACAAAACGGCCTGACGATACAGATTAAGATTACCTAAGTAGAGCTCTTGGTGAAGGGCTCGTCCGGGGAAGTACTACCACCACGCCTTTTTCTGCCGCCAAGCAGCGTTGCTGTGTTTCGGTTTGAAGAGTGTGGTTGCCGGTGTAATTACAGGCAGATGAGGCTTACCTATGTATAAGTACCTTAAGTTGATGGCAGTGCATCGTAGGACACGTTCCTATCGTGCGTGACTTGCGAGGCAATGTTTTGCTATAGGTGATGGTTGTTACTAAACATCAGGTGGGCCATCTGTTCGTTCCAGCAGCTAGTAAAAAACTCACGTCTTCGGGTACGGGCTACTAGTACGGGTACTCAAAAGTTAGGTACAGTTCGGGCAGTGGATCTAGACAAACGTGAAGTTAACCGTTTGTCAGACAATTTTCGACCTTATGCAGTGACACAAAACCATATTTGCCACAAAATTAACTTCACTAGTGTCTAGATCCGCCGACCGTGCTGTACCTACCTTTTGAGTACCCATACTCTTGTAGTTCGTACGTAACATAGATCAAGAGCTAGTAGTCACTGGTAATACATCATATATATCGTAACATTAAATTAAAGATTTGTTTCTTATTATATACCAACGCGAAGAACTTTGGCAGTTCTTTAAAAAATATGAACCTCGAGAGAGTTTGCAGGAGCTCGAAGAATAGGTTTCAAATATGTTTCAATAAGAGTTTCGCTACCGATTTGAAGAATTGAGTGCAAAATTTGTTCGCCTCACTCGAATTGCAGATGACCAGCAGTTTCATCAAAATCGGTACATTGATTAGGGCGTGCTTGAGCCACAAACATCCAAATGTCCAGTAGGCACCTTCCAGAAGTTCCAGCTATTATATGGGTACTGAATTCAGCTCTAGAAAGAACAAATTCCTAACTCTTTGCCAATTTCTTTCAATACACATTTGCTAACGGTAGGTAGTTCTAACAATAGCAACAAAATGCCGTGTGTGTGGGTGATGTTGGAATGCTCCTTACTGTGGCATTACGGTCAGAATTGTAATCCCGTGTATGTCTGGAAGCTGGTAATAAGGAAGTGCTTTATACCTAACTAGTACCTTATACTTTGCTATGTAATGACATCTGCTGTACTATACTGTACACTTCTGGACATAGGTCCAGCAGTGTACATGGTCTAATATGACCTCCTGAAGAACGATTCTGATTATTTTATTGGACTGCTTATTTACTGAAATAGTGTAAATAATAAGGTACGGTCGATCTGACCAAAAAGAACGCCCCCGAGCCTAACGGGTAAATAAACGTTTTAAAGTTCAACGCATCAACAATCTATTCAATAAGTAAGTAGGTACTTCTTTCGATAAATGGTTCAATAAGGGTACTTACCTACCTACTCACTTAATATTTATAACGAGCTATATAATTGTATCACGCTCACGCGTGAGTGCGTGCGAGCAAATCGTGAGCCAAGTGCGTCACTGAAAATCTTTACTTTTTTGCCAAAAACGTGGCCTTAAACTCTGTAAATTATTTAAGAAAATAATGATACAAGTACCTACCTCCTGTCTTAATAGCAAATTGTAGTTTCGGTATCAAATGGACTGTGTAGCAATGTAACAAGGTTCAAAGTGGATTACAAATTGGATTGTCACCACCACAGGATCTGAACGTCCGCCAGCCAGATACGAGTACTAACGTACGTCCTCTGTCTGTCAATTGTGTGGAGAGCGATGACTATTTCTGACCGTGCTAATAGCAGCAGTAAATTGCCCCCTCTTCGCCCAGCAACGAGAATAACCCAACAGAAATAACTCGTCGCGTGTGATAGTCACCCACCGACGCGCGGAGGGTATATTATAAACACGATGCTTGGTGGCTAATGTGACAATTAATTTTGGGCAGACTTTGTTGTAAGTATAATTAATTTGGTCTGTAAAAATAAAGCTAATTATTATAGTCTTTAGGCCGAAATAAAATTTGTAATAACATATCCTAAAAATATTATGAATGCGAAAGTATGTGAGTGTAGGTACCTATGTGTATATTTGTTCCCACTAATCTCCGAAACGTATTACGTACGTAGGTACCTACCTACGTAACGATTTGGATGAAACTTTGAATACTTAAACATAGTTTGTAGAAATACCTACATACATACATAAAATCACGCCTATTTCCCATAGGGGTAGGCAGAGACCACGGATTTCCACTTGCTACGGTCCTTACATACCTACCTACCTCTTTCGCTTCATTCATTCTCATAACATTGTTCATACATTCTCGTCGATTTAGGGTACTATTGACCTGGCCCTACTCTAGAACGTCTGCTATCTGATCGAGATAGGTACGTTCGCCGAGGTCTTCCCCTCCCAACAGAAGAAGAAATAAAAATAAATAACATAGGTACTTATAGGCGAGTGAAGCCACGGGCAGATTCTAGTTACGGATAGGTACAAATAAAGAATAACGCATGGTTTAGTAGCATGCATGACCTGACTAGAATATCTATTTATGCACATGTTTTCTACTCTATAGGCACTTAGTGGTAGATACACCTTGCATGTAGGTAGCCTACGCATATTACATCTTTAAAATTATGTCATTCACCTTTTATGGTTTTCATAGCAATAGCACGTCCCATTTTTCGACTATCTAATAAAATTAATTTGCCAAGATCGTGACAAAGAAGCATTACTCCCATTTTACGTAGGTTACCTAATATGACTGTCAAAACTTAGTTTACATAGGTACATAGGTACTTACTACAATTTTGTATAAAATACATACAGCTGGGTACTAGCACAGTTAAGAGAATACTAGTAGTACTAGGTAGGTATCTAGGTAGGTACCTCAACACTTCTCAAATTATGAACTTCCAAAAGCGTGTTAGAGTAAGTAATTATTCAAGTTACTATTTGGTGCAAAATTAGAAAGTTTGTAATTTTAGGCTGTTTTTGCGACGTAAGTTCCATGTTCTTAGTACAGGAGCCAGAGTAGTTTTCTCACGTCATTTGCACCTATCTTACCAAGTAAGTAAGGTTAGTGATACCAACCAACTCAGTATGCAGTGAAGTTTCTAATAGGAGTCTTAGGTAACTCAGTTACGAAAAGACCAGATAAGACAGTACTTTTTATTCATTATCCGCAGAAGGTTAGTAGTTCATTGTAATAATAAGGGATACAGAATTAGCGTTAGACATTTGTCTCTGACTTTGCTCAGAACTTTAGTTAGGTGTTGTTCAAAAACCACCACAAGCTTCTGTGCTATGGTTATTGCAGAATTCGGCATTTTCGTTGGCATTCGGCACAATGCTAACAATGGGAAGTACTTAGTAGGCTGTGACCACCGGATCGGAAACTACAGTTAATTGTCATCAGCGATCCGTAACTGGTAGGTAGGTAGCCTTACTGGGCATTCTTCCACCTTTTGGCTATGGTCAACGCCCACCATTATGTGCGGTAGGTGTACGCAACCGTTCACAAACATTAAATTCAATGAAATTCATATTTTTGCAGAGGCAAGACTAATAGCACGCTCCAGAGTTAGAAACATGGCCACACCCTTTTTGTTTTTCGTTTAGGACTTGTTTTTCCTGACTCGGTTTGTTGTTTTACGAAAACACATCAATCTACATTAGGTAATAGTGATCGCTGAATCGGCACTTTGCCTGCTTAGAACGTAGTAGGTACTATTATTTATTCTGTGCCTATTCTATAGGTACATACTTTTTTTGACGTGGTATGCCTACATCTGCAATCAGATACTCCACCACTCGCTAGTCATCATAATCACCCGGAAAAAAGCACCATATTATTTATGATTGATTACTACTAGCATCTACTAGGTAGTATGGGTAGGAAGGAACCTCCCTAGAACCTACGGGTAAATTAAAATAGTAGATTGTTTACCAAGGGAGCAAACAACTATTTTTATGGCGAGAGTGTTTTTTGAATCCAGAGCGGAGCGAAGGATTCTAGAGTAGAATCCCGAGCGTAGCGAGGGATTCTAAAGTAGAATCCTAAGCGTAGCGAGGGATTCAAAGTACTTCACTCGAGCTTAAAATAGTGTTGCTCCCGAGGTGGACACTCTACTTTTTATCACCCTCTATGAGAAAATAACTTAGTGCAACTTATGAATAATCATAATCATAGTCACAAATTCACGAAGTCACGAAGTCACAAAGTCACAAAGTCACAAAGTCACAAAGTCACAAAGTCACAAAGTCACAAAGTCACAAAGTCACAAAGTCACAAAGTCACAAAGTCACAAAGTCACAAAGTCACAAAGTCACAAAGTCACAAAGTCACAAAGTCACAAAGTCACAAAGTCACAAAGTCACAAAGTCACAAAGTCACAAAGTCACAAAGTCACAAAGTCACAAAGTCACAAAGTCACAAAGTCACAAAGTCACAAAGTCACAAAGTCACAAAGTCACAAAGTCACAAAGTCACAAAGTCACAAAGTCACAAAGTCACAAAGTCACAAAGTCACAAAGTCACAAAGTCACAAAGTCACAAAGTCACAAAGTCACAAAGTCACAAAGTCACAAAGTCACAAAGTCACAAAGTCACAAAGTCACAAAGTCACAAAGTCACAAAGTCACAAAGTCACAAAGTCACAAAGTCACAAAGTCACAAAGTCACAAAGTCACAAAGTCACAAGGTCGCAAAGTCGCAAAGTCGCAAAGTCGCAAAGTCGCAAAGTCGCAAAGTCACAAAGTCACAAAGTCACGGAGTCACATAGTCACATAGTCACATAGTCACATAGTCACATAGTCACATAGTCACATAGTCACATAGTCACATAGTCACATAGTCACATAGTCACATAGTCACATAGTCACATAGTCACATAGTCACATAGTCACATAGTCACATAGTCACATAGTCACATAGTCACATTGTCACAATGTCACATAATCTCATAGTCATAATCATGTATTTATTGTAATTTTATTTATTTTCATAAAACTAAGTAAAATCTGAATTTGAGTAAACAATTATGAACAAAGGTGGAATGCGCGTTTCACGTGTTTTTGTTTATTTTTATTTAGTTCAGGCGCTTTTTTTTAATCATAAAGCCTGCTTGTTCATACAGTGTTCGTGATCTCTTCGGTGATTGGAACTTTTACTCAATATGCACATTCCAAATTCAAATCACATTACCGCCCTTGGTAGGGTTGCCAGATGGCCGGGATTTCCGGGAAAGTCCCGGAATTTCACGTGTGGTCCCGTGTCCAGTAATTACACTTTACTGTCCCGGAATTCATGATCACTAGTTTTTTTCCACAAAGTAACGACACCAAGGGGCGGCACGCATACTCGTACCTCGGACGAGCCGAGACGATTTTTATCTAAAGAGTAGCCTAATTTTTATTTGGAACTAAAAATTCTAATATGTGATTTTGTATGGTATGAATAAAAATTACCTATAGATATTATAAAAAATAAATTTGTTTTTAAAGTCATTTGTTTTTTCTTTTAAAATAAGTACCTAACTACCATTTTTGTAATATTTTTGTATTGCCGGTCCAACAGCAAACATTTGTAGTTGGATTTGGACTCTAAAAACTCCAACTCAGTTTGTAACCCCAGAAATGTCCAGGAAATGTCCAGGAAATAATAAGCCAGTATCTGGCAACCCTAGCCCTTGGGCGGTAAAGTACTTTACCGCCCTTGGGATCAAAGTGCTATTTTGCTACCTGTTTTCGAAGAGCAAACTATCTATTTTCGAATTGATGTGATAAAAATAAAGTTTTTCATCATCCGTTCCATAGATAATGTGAAAACACGATTTTGAAACCTGCATTCATCTTCACACTTACCTATGCACTCTGGCATAATAACTGAAGTTCATAGTTCATTTATTCTTGTCCACAGGACGACGTCGCCGCCTGGTGAGCCGTTGGTTCGCGCTCCAGTGGGCAAGCCGCGATGTCCGCCAGCTATCTCCAGACTCCGGGTGGAAAAGGTGGAAGGAGGCCTAGCGGTCGCGGGAGTGGTCGTCGCTGCCAACTGCCAAATCGTCTTACCGATATTCGGATTTCTATTCATGCTCGTTGGCTGTGTTCTTACTGGTAAGAACCTCAAGTTCCCCAATACCCCAATACATATTGAAATTCTAATTCAATTTATTTTAACTGTTGTAGGTAGTTAAGTACAACATTACGGACCGCGTCGTTCTATACTATATTTATTATAAGTATCTCAATATATGTATATATGTATAACTATACTCATTTGATCTCAAGTACGGTATAACTCTGTAGTATGTATACATTTAAATTATTCTCTTCTTTTTATATCTCTCGAATCTCGATGAAGATACATTCCTAATTTAAAATTAAAAATGTTTCAAATATGGCGCCAATTTCGAGCTTCCGCCGCGGTTAAATACCGTAAGAGCATAATTTTATTTACGTTGCCATGTCCATATTTTTTCAAATTGCTTAGGTTCCGTAGCTGCGTAGTAGTGTATATCCATTATTTTCCATGAAGGAACATCAATAAACAAAATATGTAGGAATAGGAACCCAATGTAAGAAAGTAAAAGTGTTAAAGTAAAAAAAACTTTTTTTACAATGAATGAAAAATGATATTAAAATCCTCAAGGAAAGTCTTCAAAAAAAACCAGAGTTTGTACTTGGTACAAAGAGATCTGAGGGGATCGAAGTCGTGAAGCTGTTTCAGTTTTTCTATGATACTATATTGGTTGTTTGGTATTGGAATTGGATGTTTGGCTCAAACATGCCGTAAAAGCCGAACTGATTTGAATATAACCTAAAATACAGTTAGATACATACCTAAGGTAGGTCCTTTTCATCCGGGTAACACAACAAACAAACTAACCACGAGCTGAATGTAGCGTTATAAAGAAACTTATACTGATCCTAGATAAGCCTAGTACAACTGGGAAAAACTTACTCTCCAGAACCTTGAATCTCTGAAACATGTCAATATTTGTTTTAGGGTTTTTTTAGTCCTAATTATATTTTAAGAAATACCTACCTACCTAGTTAGTTTTCCCGGTAGATGTAAAATGCAACTGCAGAATACTCTCATGATAAGGTATTCAAAGCTAATATTTAACACTGATATCGTCTCTTTAACAGCGGCATCGTATCGCGGCTGCGGTGAAAACGAGGAGCCGGACCACTATGCAGCCCGGATCGCATTCACTGGAAACTCGAGAGTACTTGGCCCGGTTTGCATCGTTGCGGGAGCACTCATGACTATAGCTGGTAAATTATTTTTATTTCTCTAGCTAGATCATTAATTATTGGCGTTACAATACAACCAGAACAGGCAGATGGAATTCAGAGTTATGGTTTTAATTTCGTTCACATAAGCCCAGTTCTTATTTTCTATTAGCGTTTGTTACTCATAGTGCCATTATAAGGCATACAATGTCTGGAAAAGATCGCTTTTTAGCAATTAGACCACCCATTGAATATTTGTCTTTTATTTGGTTAGTTTGTAAGGTGTAATGAAGAATTTTCATTCATTCATTCAATATGTTTTTTTTTTGTTAATTTCAGGTATAGTGCTGTGCATGTTGATGCGGTCTGCTCAGCGGCGTCAGCGTAGACTAGCTTTTCACTGTCCCATTCACGGTGACTTTTATCCACTAAGTCCCCAGAATAGCAGAAAGTATTCACGTAAGTACTACTGACTTACTTATGACGAAGGGCATGGCGGTCAAATAATCAGCTCACCCAAGACATAGACATATCACTAGTATTTATTATAAAGGGGAAGTCCACTCAATGATCACGAAATCTCGGACACCATACAAGGCCTTGAGGTCTAAATTTAACACAAGAACTCTTTGAGGTGTGTAGACGCCTAAGAAACGGGTCACAGAGTTTGTATAGAAATAGCTTCACAAAAAGGAAGTCGTTTGAGGGATTCCACTAAATTCAAATAAAATAAATTGTATGCTTATAACGATCACCTTTACACACAGGAAGCCCAACTGGGCTGTGGCACAGGCTGCATAGTTGGCTCGGAATGGTAGAAGAGGGTGAGACACCGCGCTGCCCACGCTCTGCAGAACCCACCTCACCAGCACGTGCCGATGCTCCATGCCCGCCACCATTACCTTTCCTAGTGCCATCAGATTCTGTTGTGTGAGTATTAAGTAGAGCATTGGTTTTCTCTCCATATTTACGATAGCATCCTGCTCATCTTATCTAAAAATAAATCTTTGTTCTTTTTACAGAGGCATGGCATCCGTTCTTGGAGCCCCACTTAGCCCCGAACAAACATTTGGTTCGATAAAGTCACTGGCTATTTCACGAGAAGTAGCAAGCTTCCCCCTATCGCGCTCACCGTCTCCACCACCTTTGAGGTAATTATCGCACAAAATAAAGTATAATAGAATTTTTGATGTAGGCATTTTAGTGACAGAATACCTGTAACAATATTTCATTTGATTCTGATTCTAATATTTTTAACTAACCTACTTTATTATTTATTACAGTTGTCCTCCGTTCAAAGAAGAATCGAAATGCCTCGAAGATTGTATCCCAAATGTTATTCGTCCTGACTTCGATTGTGGATCTGCCACCTGCAACTACAGAGTCGTTGAGTGCAAATTGACTACTACAGAAGAGATACATCGCACTCCTATAACTCCTAGTATACACATGATCTCAGATAGCAAACAAAATAATATTAAGCCAACTTCAATTTCAATATCGATACCTGACGAGGGTAAGGGGTAAGGTTTTCTTAAGTTGGTTAGGCAACTTAAAATGTTCAAAGTGATTATCAGATTATAGGATTAAAAATGTGAAACATTATTTGGCGTAAGATGTTATCCATCTTAGATTAATATCTAACTTTGATCGAGCAATGTACCTAAATACACTACTTCACAACTTAGAAATAATTTGATATTTGAATAATTCATATGTTTATACTGTAGATAAATTAAACATATTTTGTCTTCCACAGACACATTTACTCACCATGTTTCTATCAAGCATAAAACTATCCATAGGGAAGTCATATTTGTTAAGTGTTTGATTATCAATACATTCGTTATAAATACGCGTATATACCTACTGGATTTCTATAGTCTCAATTTGGTTAACTGAAGTGAGTAGGTAGATAGGTTTTATAATTAAAGATTTAATAATACCAACTTATAAAATTATATTGTATAACGGACTATAAAATCTATTTAGCAATACCTACATTTCGCCAAATATTGTGAGTAAAGTAAAATTTAAGGTGATGATAAGAATAACGAGTGTGTACGGCGTCATAATAATTATGAACTTATTTTATTCTTTGTGGTTGTGGGTTGTGCTGATGAGCGAATCAAGAATTTTGTATTGTAAGTACGTAATCGCAATAGCATTTTATTTGAAATGTTTTTTTAACATTAAATTGCACTATGTTTTATCAAAGTTTTAAATCGCTCATAAAGTTGACATTCTAGTCTTATAACTTCCTTAGGATACCTACGCTATGGTACTTTGTCAAGATGTAAAAAATAATTTTGCGTGAGAAACATGAACGTAGGTAGAGTAGTTTTGGCTCATTAGAATAAAGTTACATAGCTAGGTTGCTATAAGAGATTTTCCATTTAATTGTTTACTTACTCTAAAAAATAATAACTATGTATGTCAATATTTAAAAAAAAATGCTTTTAAATTTATGTATTAATAAATTTATATACTTAGGTATCTACTTTACCAACCTATTTTATTAAGTAGAACCAGTTGACATTGTATGTGATATTATTCATTTATTGTTCAGTAATTTAATTTCTCAATTTAGTATCAATATACTGGGTGGTACCTACCTTAAGATCTTTTTTTTATCAACTTGTAATTTATTTGGTGGATGAGGATGAGCCAAAAAGAGTTGCCAAAAATAATGTTCACCGCGTCCATGAGTCTGTGTTTTGTATTTAATGTTTAAACATTGTAAAAGATAACCACTGATTGGATTTATATGGTATTATTTGGATTTCACTCATTGAAACATTATCTTGAGATTCAATATAGGTACAATGTGATACAGAAGCACATTAGAAAAGAAACTAAGAGAAGAAGTATTCATTCATTTTAGTAATAAGTGAATAGGTACTGTTATTTTGTAAGAGTTGTGCTCACATAAGTCCGATCAGTGAATAAAACATTCAATAAAAATGTGCTCAGAAAAGACAAGTTTATAGAAAATGAGGACGTAAACGAGATGTGTAGGTAGTCTAAATCTAGAAATTATATTAAACATTAATAAGTAGGATGTATTTTATAACATAAGGATACAGTGTTCGTGATGAAGGCATTTATTGGCCATGTTATTCAAAATCAAGTGGATTGAAACTTTTTAGTTTATAATTAAGTGCCACGCCTAAAAATAAACTATAACTATTTAAAATTATAATTAAGCATTATTATAATTACCTACAGTTATTATTGTAAGCATAAAACGGAATTAAATTACAAAATCAAGTGAAACATTTTTTTATTCATTTCTTTTCAAACGTTACCTTTAGGTGGTAGAGTGTATGGTTTCTAATAATAAAAAAAATGCATCTAGCAAAGTGCAAATAAAGATTTAGAGTCGGGTGAAAAGTGATTTTATGGATGTAGACAACTAAAAAATATATGGTTATTCATTTTATGGTCGGTAAGTTAAATAATTGAAACTTTCATGGTGCATTACTTGTGTAAGATCAAGTCAATCTTGACTCCAAGATTAACTCCCAATAGATAATGAACATTAGAAAGACGAAAATCATTTCATATGCTTGTGTTGCACATTTTAGGAGTGACTATTATCGTCGTAGTTGTCAAAAATTATTTATATTTGAGTCAGACTTTAAAAGGTACCTAGGTATAGCTAGAAACATAAGTTCAAAATCGTCAACGAAGTCATTCCACGAACCCAACTCAGATGGGCAGCGCCCGGGCAATAACGCAAAGCCACAAGATGAAAGTAGGTATATATGGTTGTCAATAATTGCTAAGAGTTTACTAGTAGGAGTTCATTATCCGACACGAGCAAACTGTAGAACAAAGAATCAAAGTCACCGGCACAACTCTCAGAATAAGCCAATTGAAGTGGCAATGGGCAGATCTACCTACCTCAAAGCTCGTAATACCTATAAACGCTGGCGAATAAAGATTCTTGAATGGTAACTATGAACCGGAAAAATAAAGCGTACGTGGCCTATATTCAGCAGTGAATTTCTTCTGGATGATGATGTTCTCATGGTGGTACTTCACATCGCTATTTGAGTTCGCGCATTTGTCTTATTTTCTTAAATACGACGATCTGTAGTGACTCTAATCGCCTATACTTGCCAATTTTTCACGTACCTACAAGGTGAATACACATATACTCAATAATAGGTACCTCTGTTCGTAAAGATGACGTGTGGAAAGTGTGTTCGAAATATTCGTACTTTTATACGATGAAACCGAATAATAGCAAATAAAAACGCGAATAAACTAATAGCGATGTGAAGTGCCACCTTATCAGCCGCTTTCTGAAAGCTCGATCAAACGCAATTGGATGTCAAGTCACTTACTATTTCACTTAGATCAAGTATACAATAGATAGAGCATCAAATAATAATACCAAGAGTAAGAGAGACGCAATAATACAAATTATACCTATGAGTGAGAGAAATATAATATAAATGTTCTGTCCCTTTCTGCGTATACGTTTTTGATTGTTTAGCACCAAGTTTGGTGCTAAACAAACCGCTTGGTGCTTGTGAGTTTACA
Organism: Chloroclysta siterata; assembly: GCA_932294275.1. Classification (NCBI taxonomy): domain Eukaryota; kingdom Metazoa; phylum Arthropoda; class Insecta; order Lepidoptera; family Geometridae; genus Chloroclysta; species Chloroclysta siterata. The sequence goes on from OW028595.1 coordinate 12,123,337, forward strand.
GGTGTTTAGTGCCAAAGTTCTTTGAAAATAGTGTGTGCCTAGGTCCCAGTATACGTAGAGTTAAGTTTATAATGTGGTGCATTGTAGTATTTTAGGCTGTGATAATGATACAGCTCGGAAAACTGAAAATTAAGCTTCCTTCGGTAAGTAGCACTTTTATGTTCTATTTGTCAATTAAACTATAAAACGGAGAATGCACAGTGTCCACAATTAATCATATAACGGTTGTGTTTACTTTCTATCGCATATCATAGTAGATTTCTAGAATTTAATTATTTTGTAAAATTGAGTATAGGTTACTATAAACCACACAAATGACATGGCTATTCAAACCGATACAGTTCTATAGAAACATAATTTGGCTGGGTTATACGATCTTTCGGGCTGCCAACTAAAACAAAATCTATTTGCCAAAAATGTTGGGAAACGAACAACTTTAGGGTGGATTCGACTCTGATATGTTAGGATACGTTCAAATACACACAATAATCTAGAAAAAAATGACAATGTCGCAACTTATTATTACCTTATTCAAAGAAATAAGGTTTGCTTGACTTAAGTACATAATGAAAAAAAATATAATATAGGTATAGGTAGTAGGTACATATATTTTAATTTCATTTAATTTATTGTTTTAGTTTTGCGTTACATTTTAATAATTTAAGTCTCCTCACGATTTTCATATGAGAAGTTGGTAGTTATTTTATGTCTGAGACCACCATCGCGTAGTATGATTAAATACCTACTTATGCCTAATAATAACATGTTTGTTTTACAGATTTCCCAAAGATGCAACTACTTTGGGCTGGTGGGTTAAAGCTACGGGTTACCAAGCTCCAGGTCACCAAGCTCCAAAATCAAAATCAAAACGGTCTTTATTCAGTACAATCACAAGGATCTCTTTGAAACGTCTTAAATTGGTACTAGGTGAATGTACCGCCAGTTCCTCGCGCGCGACCAAAGCCTAGAAGAACAGGCAAGAAACTTACGGACTAAAAAACTTTTGGGCCATTTCAACATAAACGGTATCTCCGCTTTTTTTTCTGGATATAAAAAGTATGTTCAAAAATCTTGCTTTAAAAAGTGTGAATTAAGAAAATATTCTCATCTGAAATTGTTATGTACAAACTATTAAATATTTATCGTCTAATAAATAAATACGTACTTACACGTGATATATTTTAATGTATTTATGACATATTCATAGTCATGTTCTGAGGATACCTGTATTCATAATGCCACCACTTCGCGCTGCAGGGCAAAGTGGTGGCATTGCTCAGGCTTATGGTCAGCTCTAGCATAAGCTGGCTTACTCCTGTTAAGATGTATTGTTTATACCTACTTAATTTAAAATTGAAGCACGCGTTATAAATTAACCTTTTGAATTACGGTTTCTGATGAGTAGGGATGTAGAATAAATAAATCAATGATAAATAAATAAATTGTTTTTTATTCATAAAAATTTTACCTAGCTGGTGCAGTAACATAGTTAAGCTATTGGTAGGTGGTAGAATGTGAAGAATAGCACCACTAGCTAGCTCTGTCCCCCTCACTAGGAAAATCGAGGACTCTAGCTCGCGGGGCCTAATGGTTCTGATGTCAATGTCTAAAATGCCAGCTTAGTGCCAGTTCGCCCTGTTTTTTTTATTTTATTTTTTATAAATATTGGTGGACACAGCACTATATAGCCCCAAAATAAGCCAAATCACAACCACCCAGGCAGAGAACAAACGTCTAGTATCACATCACACAAATGTTTGTTCTCGGTAGGATTGAACCCACAGCCTATGGCGCAGAAGGTTACCAACTGAGCTGTGTAGGCTTTTTTCTAGCTCATTCCTTAGAAGATATTAAAATGGCGTAACCTAGAGGGTACAAACTATTAAACTGCAGAAACTAGCTTTAATTAAACATCATTAAACAAACAACTGGAGCCGCGGCGACATCATAGCTTAAGCTTGGTTGGGTGAAAATAGTATGATGTGGCAACCCATAAATTGTATGTACTTGTTGTCCGCCTTGCTCGGGTATACGCTCGTAGGCAATCTATAGTATTATAAATCTATGCTATTTCAGCTATTACATCAAATTAGATAGAGATAGCAAGTGATTTGACATCCGATTATGTTTGATGGAGCTTTCAGAAACCGGCCGTAAGTTTCTCAAAATCCGTAACTATTTATGTGTTTTTCTAGATGTAGGTACCTAATAGCTGAGGGGAAGGAAAATATCCATCAATCCCGTTTTGTTGTCTACAAAGGATCTCTAATATAAATTATTTTTTGCACTGGCATTTTCGTTTTCTTCCGACACATCAATAATGTGCGAGTGAGACACAAAATAGCATAAAGGAAAAGGAGAGAAGATTCTCACGCAGCACCACCGCGCCTCCGCCATCTTGAACTAAAATTTTATGGTGGCATTGTCTTTCCAATTAAAATATAAATTGAATCAAAATATTTGTGCTTGCTAGAATAGCACTATAAATATTATGCGAAATTATTTCTTTTATTTTTATTCCTATACAGTGAGAGTGAGACTTTACAAATTAAAAAGATCACCAATAAAACAAATCAGCTGTTATCCGTCAATCGATGTCAACAAAATTACATAATTTTGTTTAGAAAAACAGTGCAGCCTCTGTTTTAAATGTGTCAATTTCGAAATATCAAACATGAATAAACATTTCTTTAATTTGTAGGAAAAATTGTGAAATTAAATGAGTGTAAAACATTTTAAGGGATTGGCGACAACTTTGTGTTCTTTATGTATGATGTAGTCGGTCTAATACATTATTTTCAATGATGGATCAAAATAATATTATCGAGTGCGGTGGATTTTATTTTATTCACAATTTTGATTCTGGAAATCTTGGACATGTAGAGAGAGTGCCCACGGAGCTTATCGGTAAGCATTTTTAGCCATGATCATACAAAGTCCGAACAAGGAAGTAGTCTTTGTGCAGTGCCAATTTTGTTTCTCTCATGGTCTGCATTCATTGAAGATTTATTGTTTGTCCGTTTTACAACGCTGACGCCTTCATGGGCTCGAACCCTGTAAATAGTTTGCTTTTAGAATTTGCAAACAACCTACTTTAGTGTTAGTTAGGCACCTACTAATAATCTAGATTGTACAAATAAATACTCTCATAGCTTACTTGAATGGTAAAGTGTACATAGAAGAAATTAAATAGAACCAATTTTTGTATAATCTAGCCAACCTAGGTAGTATTGGCTAGCCAGTTAGCTTTATTCAGTAAAAATCAGTAATTATTCCGTATTCAAATCAAGAGCTAAAACTGCAAAACTATTGAAACCGATGTACAAAATTTGGTTGTCCTTCTAGCTCCGAGCGTGAACACCAAGACAAATTCGGTGGAGACCCCAGACTATGAGTTCAATATGTGGACACGGCCCGACTGTGCTGGCACTGAGTTTGAGAATGGAAATCGAACTTGGTTCTACTTTGGGATTCAGGCCAGTGAACCTGGAATGCTGGTAAGTCCTTTAATAATCCCTCATCCCATTACTTCATTGGTGAAAATGTACATGTCATTCTTTATTCTGAAAAACTGAAACAGGGTTACAACTTAGATCCCCAGGCATGGCTGATATCCCCTCAGGTCTCATAAGGGATATTCTTTATTCAACATTTCTTAATACCTACATCAAATTTTTATTTTAATATCGCCCTAAATGAGTTTCTAAGCAAAAGCCTTCCCCATATTACCACATATTCACCAACCATGTTTCGCAGGTGGATGGTGGTTTGTCTTTATTACAATGTAGTTTCTTATTTAAACTTTGAGCAACTCTGTTAAAAACGTATTTTTTATACAACTAGCTGATGAAACAAGCAGATGGCCCACCTGATGTTAAGTGATCCATCACATATAACAAAGCATTGCCTCGTAAGTCACGTCCATCAACTTGAGGCATACAGATGACAACTACAGACATTATTGAGTTCCCTTGCTGTATGATAGTACCTACCAAATGGGACCATATCCCAGCATTACAATCTATCCTATTCTTTAAATTGTGTGTAGGTACGGCTGAACCTTATAAACCTGAACAAGCAAGGCAAGATGTATAACCAAGGCATGGCGCCAGTCACCCGTACTCTGCCGGGCAAGCCTCAGTGGGAGAGAATCAGGGACCGTCCTGTGCATTCTGTAAGTACCTACTGCATACCATGTTGCATTTTTTCGGCATCTTCTGTTATATCTTAATCGTCTTGCGTACTGAAACATTGCAATAAATTGATTCTCTACGAATTGTCACAGCAAGGAACCCCTGTTAAACAAGAAACAACGATTTAGATTTAGTATCTGCTGGTTAAAAAATCGAACAAGAATTCGCTTTCGCTATGCTCCGTTCGCCATTGACCACCAAATCCTTAAACAAAGGAGAGCTATATTAAACTCGTGCATTTTCTAATTACCTTCTCACATCATCGCGCCTTGCCGCTGACGATTTTTAAACTATAACAGGTTTGGAGGAATTAGCTTTTAAACTATGACATTCTGCTCATAAATTCTTATCTACTCCAGACGGACGACAACACTTTTACCCTGAGCTTCAAGTACCGTACCCCGGAAAACTTAAAGGCGACGTCATTTTTCGCGTTCACCTACCCGTTTTCATTCGCGGAGCTGCAAATCGCCCTCAACTCTATCGACTTGAAGATGCTGCCTCTGCCGCCCGCGCAGTCGCCAGATGACATCTACTATTACAGAGAGTGTTTGGTTTACTCTCTTGAAGGTAAGATCGAGGAAATCAACATTTAGAATCAAATCATAGCTACAGTCAGCGTCAAAAGAGGTTAACAACGGTAATTCCACGCTCTTAACGGGCGGTCTTACGAAAAGGTTAGATTTAGCTCTCAGAAGGGCTCTTAAGTTAGGACATCATCATAGATCATACTAGAGTAACAGCCGGTTTCTGAAAACCCGATCAAAACTAATCGCATGTCAAGTCACTTGCTATCTCTATCTAATTCGATGTAGTAGCTGAAATGGCGAGTGACTTGAAATTCGATTAGTTTTGATCGAGCTTTCAGAAACCGGCCGTAAGAATCACAATAAATATTATCAAATGCGGAACTTTGTAGTATGGTGTATGGCGGGAATGTGATTACTATGTTTGTTCCCACTCATATCTGTAATGACTGAAAGGATTTGGATGAAACTTGGAATATACGGTAGTTCCTGACCTATAGAATAACTTATCTTAGACTAATTTTTATCGGCGTAGGTATGTAAGTTTGTTGCCTGTTCTTCTAGGCTTGTTCGCTTGGAACTGGCACCTAGATTCAAGTAGCTTTAGAGCTGATTTCACCATGCTCTGTTAGTTACTAATCAAGGATTAACAGGCCGTTAAATCTAACCTTAGATGTCAAACTCGTACATTTTGACATATTTAACGGCCCTTTTATCCTTCGTTTATCTAACAGAGCATGGTGAAATCAGCCCTTAAGACGTTTCAAATTGATCCTTTTGGTTCAATTGAATAAACTTTTGACTTTGTACCAAGCGAGTGGAAAAGCAGACGGATGCTAGTTAAAAATAAAGATGATACAAATGTGTAGCAAAAACCTGACCTAGATCGGTAGAGTTCGCATCGCGTGACTAAATTGCAATCTTCGGTCATTCTATTCATTTTATGGCGCCCATTATACCTGGAAACTTTCCTTACTACTTTTGTTACTGCAGGAGTTAACTGGGTTACTTTATACCTATGGTTTTTGCAGTTGTAAACTTGGGAAATAAGTGTTTGCTTATCCACCTTATCTAACTGCAGTAGGTTACAATCCACCGTAAAATCAATTTGGATTTAGAAATTATTAGGTAGCTACACCATAGTACAGTACCCGGCGATAAATTTTGCACATCAAAGTCAAAGTCAAAAGGTATTTATTCAATAAAATCACAAGGATCACTTTGAAACGTCTTAAAGCTAGGTGACTCAAGGTGCCAGTTCCACGCGACCAAAGCCTAGAAGAACAGGCAACAAACTTACGGCTTGGTTCCTACCGTTCTTTTGTATGATCCTTTTACAATGTCCTTGTTTACAAATCCTTTTACATCGACCTTTGAAAGAGACAATCGGCAAATGTTGGCTTTGTAGAGCGTTATCTCTGTCGCACGAAATACTAACGGCCTTACTACAAAAAATATGTCTAACGATAAACTATGCTTAAGCTATTGCCATCTCTTACGAATGCGTAATAGCAAAGAGAGACAGCGATAAATTTAAGCATTATTTAAATTTAAACACCATTTTATAGTATGAGAATAACAGTCCGGTATCTATTAGGACTCTGTTGCATGCTTAAATCTTTAAAACTACGCAACGGATTTTGATGCGGTTTTTTTTTATAGAAAGAGTGACTCAAGAGAAGGTTATATGCATAATACAAGCATAATCTCTTAGGGATAACCCACAATAACCGTGCAAAGCCGGGGCGGGTCGCTAGTAAATTATAAATTTAAAAAATCTACGCAAATCGAGATCTTATTAGTCAAATTCTTTCAATACTTCTCAAGACTAGTACTGGCCAACAAGTTTTCGTACCAAAAATAATGAAAGTAACAAAATCAAATTTTAGGAAAGATAACTTATTATCATCTTAATGCATTTTTTGCTGAACCTTTGTAATGCTATTCTCCAAAACTTGTTTTTTTGCGATTTTTCATAATTTTATTCAGTGATTTTATATTTTCTAAAATGTCGAAATGTACGACCGAGAATTGTTTTGGTAGTAGTCTGCCTCTCAATACAGATAGCAATGGTAAAACTTAATTGATGCAGTAACGCAACGAATATCTATTTTTTGAATCAGGGAGACGAGTGGATCTACTGACGATTACCTCTCATCACGGCTTGACGAATGAGAAGGAGGAACGGCTGAAGCACCTCTTCCCTGACAACCAGGAGAGACCTTTCAAGTTTCAGAATAAGAAGGTCAGTTTTTCTGATAACTTTACGTTATGTCTCTAAAGTTGAGCTCTCAAAATTCTGATCTAAATTTTTTCGTTAGAAGGGTCCAAGTTACGTAACCAAATAATCAAATTTCAGTTTTGACCTCATTTTACAAACTGTGTAATACTATTGACATGCTGAAATTGACATAACAAAGTTTAGTTCAGACTCGATTTAGTTAACTTCAAGTTGACTGTCAAATAAATACATTAATAGCAGGCGTAAAACAGAATTTAAAACATACATACCGCGGTGTGGCTTTACGGTCGCTTAAACCCTCATTGTCAACAGCCTTAATATGTTCACTGTCGGATATAGGCTTTTCTCATATTTTGGGGTGTTTGCCGTAGTAAACACGCTTGGCAAGAGCATTGGCCGCCGCAGTTATCTCAGGCAGGAGATGTATTAAATTCTCCTGCCTGAGTTAAAGGCAGCAGCCAATCTCCTGGTGTGTTCCTTTAGACGCCTCTTACGACATCACGGGAGGTGATGGATGGGCCTTGTGACTTGACTTATATGAAAATATTGAGACTTGAGTTATATGAAAACTTTGAGCGTAAAGCATGAACTTGTAAGTTGGTCGAGATAGTGCAAAAGAAAATAATATCTATACGAATGTAGCTCAAATACTGTCATACTCTGCAGGTGATCTTCATCTCAGCTCGAGTCCACCCAGGCGAGACACCATCTAGCTTCGTATTCAATGGCTTTCTGAACCTACTGCTCACCAGGAATGATCCCATCGCCATACAACTGCGCAAGTTATACGTCTTCAAGATGATCCCCTTTTTGAACCCGGACGGGGTCGCTAGGGGTCACTATAGAACTGATACACGAGGGGTCAATCTCAATAGAGTGTATTTGAACCCATCGTTGACGTTACATCCAACGGTCTTCGCTTCGAGATCCTTGATAAGGTGAGACTTTAATCGATTATTACGTTTCTGTGAAAAGCTTTTGAATTGTCCCCTTTTTGAACCCGGACAGGGTCGCTAGTTGACACTATTGAACAGATACAAAGGTCAATCTGAAAAGTATACTTGAACCCATTATTACTGCTTCTTCTTACTTTTTCAGCTTAGAGATCCTTGATAGTTGACACTATTGAACAGATACAAAGGTCAATCTGAAAAGTGTATTTGAACCCATTATTACTGCTTCCTCTTACTGTTTCAGCTTAGAGATCCTTGACCCGGAGAGATTGTAATCGATTAAAACAGTACAAAAGCTTTTTATCTATCCCCTGTTTGAACCCGAACGGGATCGCTATGGGTCGGACAGGGGGTCCATACAAGGGGGTCAATCTAAGTAGTGTATTTGAACCTATTATTATCATTAGCGCTACATCTTCGCTTCTAGAAAAGCTCTTACGATAAAAAAATGTACTTTTTCCAGATACTACCACTTCGGCTGCGAAAAGGAAGATACCTTCGATGACAGCAAAAGTTTCACATCACGAAGCATCCAGAACATTAGCGAAAGCGCTGAGGTAAGAAATACTAAACAGAAATACGATACGGCTTCACTATAACCCCCAGACACGGTAGATCCTTTTATCCCCTCAGATCCTACACGCAAAAAGGGCCCACCAGCGGCCTACTTGCGGAAACCAGTCCGCTCACCAAGTACCAAAGTACCAAGTACCCTCAGATCCTACAAGATCTTTATTGTACACCACAAGTAAATAACATAACATTCAAGAATTAATTTTAACTACAGCTAAGTACAATGGGCGGTCTTATCGCTATGAGCGATCTCTTCCAGACAATCTTTGGATGGACAAGTACCAACTCATGACTCTTTCAGCAACGTTCAATTGTTATATTTTGGTGTACAAGAAAATGACGTCACAATGTGACGTCACATCTGAAATACCAATTACTGCTAATGTGAGTGAGCACTATTTGGTATGCCAAACGTGAGAAGTTTCAAGCCCTTCGATTTGATTTTCATTTTAGAATCGATACTTTGATGCATCTTGCAAGTTCCATATTTTTTTCATGCTTTAAAATAACAAAAAACATGTTTTAAAAAGACTGCTTATGAAATGTTCAAACAAATATACAGGGTGCCTTTCCTACTTTTCTCTGTGATTGTAAACATAGATACTTCTGTTTTAAGTAATTATATTCTGAATTTCCACAGTTAATAGAAACAAAGAAGAAGAAGAGCCCGAACACGTCATACAAAGGCGATGTGTACAAGCGCGAGAAATCCGGCAAGTCTGTCAATAGCAACAAGTCTTCCACGAACATCAAGCAGCCGTCCTCAGAAAACAAGGACTCCAAGACTCTTGGCGAAGCTGCGAACTTGGCTGAACAGGTTTGTAAAACGTACCACTTAACATCAGGTGGGGCATCGGAGGCCCAATCACGAATGAATTTCGACATCTGTGGCGTTCACGTATCCCAGCGATATTCGACCTTATTCTGTTGTAGTTAGGGATACGGTTTTTTTTTCAAAAATAGTTGATGGAATACTCGGATGGCCCACCTCTTAAGTGGTAATCATTACCTATAACAAAGCATTGCCTATAACGAGATCGTGTCCTACGATGCACTGCCCTGCGCCCATCAACTTGAGGCATACAGATGTTAAGCCTCATGTGCCTGTAATTACACCGGCAACCACACTCTTCAAATCGAAACAGCAACTCCTTGGCGGCAGAAAAAGGCCTGGTGGTAGTACTTCTACGGACGAGCCCATCACAAAGAGCTCTACTGCTCTTAAACTGCTGGACATATGGGTGTTTCGGTTTGAAGAGTGTGGTTGCCGGTGTAATTACAGGCACATGAGGCTTAACATCTGTATGCCTCAAGTTCATGGACGCAGGGCAGTGCATTGTGGGGAATGTGCCTATCGTGTGTGGCTTGCGAGGCAATGCTTTGCTATACTTGATGGTTACCACTTACAGGTGGGCCATCTGCTTGTTCCATCAGATAGTTGTATTAAAAAAAAACGAACTTCTTCAGGCTGATGATGATGATATAAACCAAATAAGACTTGTCGTATTACATTTCACGGTGTTTAACTCCATAAGCTATCAATTTATAACCTATAGTGGGCGTAATACAGCACAATACTAAACTAGGCTTTAGATAACGCTTCACGGTAGCTTTCGGTACGAGACTTTGCGATAACAACTTTATTGAACATCGATGGAAAATTACAGGAAACAATAGAAATTGCTTTTTATGATTCGGAGCTACTGATATTTTAAGGGAATTTGTTATGTAACGGTATTCGTTGTTGGGTTGACCCAAATATGGTTTGAGGTAATAAAAACTTGTGAGTACCAGGGGTCGGAATAGGTAGAGTTTTTAAGTACCAAATGACGTAAAATTACCTACGCAATCTTAACATGGATAAGCCTTATAAACCCGGAATTGGGAATTAATAAAAAATGTTTACTAAAACTTATGAGTTTTTTTTATATACAACTCAGACTCTACCTATTCCAACTCCTGGTGAGTACACTACCACAGATAAGAGAAACACTACTAATCGTAGGTAGTGAGATTTCGTCATCGAAAGGTTTTGAAAACCGAAACAGATACACGAATACAGTACACGAATTAGATCCGCCGGTACGATAGATCCCCTCAAATCTTTTTAGTACTGAGAACCAAGGTTCTTTGAGGGTGTCTAAGGGGAGTAGGCTGACTGAAAATCTAATTACATTTGCGACATTTGGTGTTTCATACGTGACAGGTTGCCCATCGCCGCTGTTAGAATACTAACTTGTTTCTTCGCAATGTTTTCCTTCACCGTTTGAGAGCACTGGCATTGCGCACATTTATACTATCCCTATTTATCCATAAAATTAGAGAGTAGTAGAGCTCGTTGTAAAGGGCTCGTCCGGGGAAGTAATACCATCACGCCTTTTTCTGCCGCCAAACAGCAACGCTGTGTTTCGGTTTGAAGAGTGTGGTTGCCGGTGTAATTACAGGCACATGAGGCTATCATCTGTATTCCTCAAATTGATGGACGCAGGGCAGTGCATCGTAGGGCACGTTCCTATCGTGCTTGACTTACGAGGCAATGCTTTGTTATAGGTGATGGTTACCACTTAACAGTTGACCATCTGCTTGTTCCATCAGCTAGTTGTATAAAAACAAAAATTGTTCCACGTTCCACGCTTAAAAGCTTGCGGTTCAATTACATCCTTACACAATAATTTGATAGCCTTCACAGCTCAGTTGGTAGGCCGTGGGTTCGATCCCCACCGAGAACAAACATTTGTGTGATGAACATAGATGTTTGTTCTCTGTCTGGGTATTTATGTATTATATCAGCTATCTGGTTTCCATATTACAAGCTCTGGCTTAGTTTGGGGCTAGATAGTGCTGTGTGGAAAGTCCAATAATATTTATTTATAATACATTTCAGGTATACGACCTGAAACTCCAAGAGATGCCGTCACAGACCAGCGATACGTCAAAGCCGTCTGCGACCAACCTGCACGAAAGCACCTCACTACTGACGGATAGCGTGCTTCGTACCTGCCTCGGATCTACCGTCCACATCAGTACCAGTGAGGAACTGAACTTGCAAGGCAGTAACCCACTGCGGCCCTTGCGAGACACGCTCAAAAATAGCATTAGTTTACTTATGGACTCGTCTTCGTCTGTCGGCGGGTGAGTAACACAGCAAAAAAATGATGAAACTGAAATTGAAATAACTTCACGATTTTAATCCCCAGGCACGCTAGATATCCCCTCAGATATCTCAGTACCAAGTACTAACTATAGATTATTTGAAGATGTCTAAGGGGGGTAGTCAGAGGAACGAGGAGGAGGGGCGTATGGAGCTTTCGATTACGAGGAGCTCGCTTCGCTCACTATTGTTGCTATACCTGCAATGTTTTATGAGCATTATAATAAACATGAAGAAGTCCTGAAAACAGCCCTAACAAGTTTCCAGGTAGAACGGTTTTCTATCCACTAAATCCTATCCTACTAATATTATAAACGCGAAAGTTTGTAAGTATGGGTGTTTGTTACTCTTTCACGTAAAAACTACTGAATGGATTTTAATGAAACTTTTCAATAATATATCTTTATTCATCAGAATAACACATAGGCTACAATTTATTAAGATATTGTGTGTCTAATCCTGCGCAGACGAAGTCGCGGGCACCAGCTTGTGTATAATAATAATGTCATCAGTCTATCAGATGGGCCGTGCAATGTGTCTTTTTAAGGATCGATCAAAAAGAAAAGCAGCTCGCTGCGCTCCCTAAAGTAGTTTATACAGCGTGCGGCTCTCTTCGCTTGCAAGTGGATTTTTGATCTCTAGACCTGGCTTCGATCACGAATACATTTCACATTTGTGGCGTTAACGTTTCGAACCGATATCCGACCTTATCGTGTTGTAAAAAGGGATACGATACGTTTACGCCACTAAAGTAAAATTCGTAATTAGGCCCCACCACGCGTGCGATACATACGATACATACTGTTGTTTCTTTAGAATAGTCCTACTTATATTTTAAACGCGAAAGTTTGTAAGTATGGATGTTTGTTACTCTTTCACGTAAAAACTACTGAATGGATTTTAATGAAACTTTACAATAATATAGCTTATACATCAAAATAACACATAGGCTACCAATTTATAAAGATATTGGTGTCGATTCTGTTGTTGCATTATTCTAAACTAACCTAATCTGACAGCTCTAAAATTATAGCCGTCCTTGTTGTTTCGGCCTTTTGGAAAGGGACGGCAATATTTTTAGTGCTGTCAAATTAGGTAAAATTAAACAACAGAATTGACACCATTGTGTGACTAATCCTGCGCAGACGAAGTCGCGGGCACCAGCTTGGCTCGTAAATAAATGGCCTATTATAAATGTTTTATTGACAGTGACAGCTCAATAGGCGCCAAGGAGTCTCGCGCTGCGAATGTCAGAATCGGTTGGTGCCACACTTGCCGTGCCGCCATCAACAAGCTGGAAGACACTATGCCGGGAATCACCAGTATGGTGCCTGGATACAGCGCCGCTATGGTATGCAGCGTGGTTTACTCATTTTGACAGTGACACTGACAGCTCAATAGACGCAAAGTCTTATGAATGAAACTTATCCGACTTTACAGTCTGCTGATTACCTTACCGACCTCTGATTACCTAACCGACCTCTGATTACCTAACCGACCTCTGATTACCTAACCGACCTCTGATTACCTAACCGACCAATGATTACCTTACCGACCTTAGAAAAATTCGTAACTTTTAAAATGGTGTCACAGCATTACCATGAAACTTCTACAAAAAACAGGGAAAATTCTAAAAACTATGTGAACGATTTTACAAAAGAAAACATTTTATGATTTTGTACTTTTTATGTAGAAGTGTTTATTGTAATGCTGTGATACCATTTTGAAAATTTCTTCGAGGGGTGTGAAAATTTCTACACCAGAAATTTAGACACTAGACACAATATCATATCTCTTGTTCCGGAATCTCTATGGAGTCATTAGTTAATTAACATCAATTAATTGGGCCAACTGATTGTTCTATCAGAAACTGGTATTAAAAAAAAAGGTAAAGGCTAACCTTGTTTACGACGATTCCTTGCTAAGCCCCTTCCATTTCCACAAAGTCCCATCCCAAATCCCTTCCGCAGGTCCGTTCGAGTACTCCCACCTACCACACGATAGAGGAGTATAGGGAACATCAGCGACAACAGATCGACGAGCAAGAACGAAAGGTAATCTAACTTGCTTGTCAAAAATTCTTTTGTCAACCGAAATTTCATAATCCTTGGTAAACAAAATGTTTTTGTAAGTATAAATTATTTTTTTTATTATTCTTTGTATGGAAGAGCGATGCCCCCTAATACAGGTATTTTATCACTTAAAAGGAGGTATCAAACTGCTGTTATAATTATTGTAACATTTTTAAGAAGATTTTTTTTTGTTAGGACATTCTAAAAGTAACAAAATCACATCGTTAGGTGAAGAGGTGGAGATCGTTAGTTTCCGACTACTGGAAGACTGGAACAACTGGAAACATTGAGCAATACAACTGCTAGCAATACACGTGGCGGATTTACCAGCAGGCTGAGTAGACTGGAGCCTAGGGCGGCAGATTTTAGGGGGCGGCAAATTAAGCTTTTATTTCTTAAATGTATATCTATATCATGTTCTTGGGTATCTATCGTGTACCTTCTACTTATAAGATTGAACTTTTGGAAAAGGAACTGACACATCGATCCCTAATTCACAACGCAATCATACTAATAACGGGAAAAAGCTGATGTAATTAGAACGATAGTGCACATATAATATTATAATTATATATATAATTTTTTATTTTGTTTTACGTGTTTTATGTATTTTTTATATTTTCTTTTTGCACTGTACCCTTTCCCACTTTTAGCGTATATTTTTTTGTTTTTTTGGGTTAATAAATAAGTTTTCTTTCTTTCTTTCTTTTCATATCATAAAGTTCCAATTTCATTGTGTTTTTTTTTAAATAAATATGATCGTAAATCAGTATATCGAACTGTAGAGGTCAGTAGGGGCGGCATGAATAGCCTACTGGCGGCTAATATGTATTCCGCCACACCATACATTTCCCGAATCCTCAGCAGATAGACATATAATTATTTTCTTATAAACACACATACAAAACAATTTCAAGTGGAAAAAAAGGCAAATGGAAATGCAAAATCAGATAGATATGTGTGATATGTCTCGTATGCCTCACCACTATAATTGTCCAGAGTCTTAGAAATACCTTTTAGCACCAGAAACATAATGGGCGTTGATATTGCCATTCATAAGAACCAGTAAGGATTCGATAAAGCTAATATAAAATAAACCTTATCCCGTCAGCTTTAAGCAGCATTTTTCATGAATGTAAATTCTCTTGTTACAGCTCCAGGACTCCGAGTCTCCGGGGAAAGGGGAGAACGTGTATTTCTGCACGAACTGTTTCAAACGTTACGTCATCACTGAACTGAATGAAGAAATTGTGAGTTTATCCTAATGTTTAGGAATTGGAATAGTATCTTGGTCTTTTCTCCGTCAGTACCCCAAGGCGTTTTCTGTATATTCAGGCCTTTTTTGTGTAGAGATCCAATAAGCGCTTCTATCAGGCGTGCTGAGAACTCGCAAGTCTCCATACAAAAACGGGTTGACGATACAGAAAACGAAAAAAAAACTAAAACTTCGGGTACAGATCAAAATTGTAATGGTCATCCTCACCATCATAAGCCTAAAGAAGCTCGCTGGTGGACGCCTCCTCTATACATTTCCAGGAAGAAGGATTTTGTGCACGCTCCGTCCGTCGACTTCCCGCGACCTTTATAATGTCGGTCCATTGTCCATTGGCTGCTTTGTGATGGTTACTACTTAACATCAAGCGGGCCATCAGCTTGTTCCATCAACAAGTAGTATAAAATAATGCTGGCTGGTTTTTAAATTTGCTGTGGCAGTTTGCTGTTCCACGTAAAAACTACCCACAACTACTTTTTGTTATATGCTCAACACAAAATAACTGTATTGTTTAGTGTCTACGAGCTGTCTAGCCTAGCATGATTTTATTGTTTTATTTTAGGTTAATATTTAAGTGCTCACTGCTCTAAACAAAATGTTAATATTGATAAATAATGTTTCTCAGTGAGTAAGTAAAAAAAAAAGTAAGAAAAAAATAATAATAAAAAAGTAAAGTATTAAATATCTTAAACCGTAAACGGTAAAACCTGTGCGATACCTGCGGACTGTCTTCTAGGATTTGGTCGCGTGGAACTGGCACCTAGATTCACCTAGCATAGAATTTTCATTACTTTAAAAATTCTTGTTATTTTATTGAATAAATACCTTTAACTTTGACTGACTTTGGCTCTATCGGCGTTTTAAATGTGTGTGTTATTTGGTCACAGAAGGTGTCAGAAGCGGTGTCGTGCACTAGTGTGGGCGTGTCCTGCGGAGACAGCGGCGACGCGCGCGCAGCTCAGCTCAACACTATTGGAGACACAGCCATTACTGTAACTATATTTTCCTAATTTATCATTAGTTTTATAGTGTTTATCTACACTTATGGAAAGCAGAAATATATTTTTTCCAAGAAATCAAACACTAATAAAAATATTAAAATACCACTCCCGAAAACTTCAGGGGGCTAAAGTACCCATCACTATGAATTACTTTTTCTAAGGAGCCAACATTGAACGCGAAACAAAACAGCTGTTTCATACATTTTATCCAGGTAGGTATTGAACTTTTGCATAAAATAGCAGTTTTTTTTCGCGTTCACAGTGTTGGTTCCTTAGAAAAAGTTATTCATATTGATGGCTACTTTAGCCCCCTGAAGTTTTCAGGATTGGTATTTTTACACCTTGTATACTATCCCAGCATTCCACGAAATATCGATTACAGCGCCATCAACTCATTCGTAATTAGTGTGAATCGGTTAAGGTGTTAAGTTCCGTTCTTAAAATAATTATTGGAACTCCTAACTACAACATTAACTTATTTTTTTATTGATCCTGAAATCAGATATACAAGTAAGTAATTTCGTTAATTAAGCTTGATTCGATAAAAGTAAACAAAACTTGCCTAAAATATATTTTTTATCTAAGACCAAGTCAGTTATTATATTTATATGTAATTATATTATTTTGGTATAATAACGGAGCTTCAAAAACAATTGATTGTGCAATAAAACTGCATGTCAAACCTAATTATAATTTTATTGGCTATATGAATTGTACCTCCATCCGAAATTTATTTACATAATGCGTAATAACTAATGAATATCCTCATTTTATTCTAGCCTCAGCCTGTGAAGGAAGACAAACCCAAATCCCCTCCAGTTCCTCGTCAGACTCGTAAGAAGGCAGCAACGCCCATTCTTCCCCCACCGCGACCCGCTGTCATCAAGGAACCAGAGTCCGGACTTTATTTGTACATTGATCTTCATGGACATGCTTCTAAGAAAGGTAAGCTAATCTAGACTGTATGCCAAGGCTACAGAGATGCAAGTCACCTGACAAGCTTACAAGATTACCACGAGTTCGGCCTGTAACATTGAAAGGTAACATAAATAGGACTCTATGGTGTAAGAAATAAACGCGAAAGTGCCATGTCAGCTTCGTAAGAAGGCAGCCATAATATTCACCGCGACCTTACGACCTCAAGGAACCAGAGGCCGGACTTTATCTGTACATTGATCTTTATGGACATGCTTCTAAGAAAGGTACACACACATTATATTCACTTTTTGAGTACCTAATACATAGCGGACATCGTAACATTCAACCGACAATAAATACTCGCGAACCGCGACCATCATTTAACGAATGCAGTGATTGACTGGTAAGAAAAAAATGCGTTTCTCAAAGCAAGTCGCCGTCACTGGCCGACCGCTGATTGGACATTCGTTTTTTGAATTCAACCAATGACAGACAGGGTGTCGAAGATTACAGTTCACAACTAGAGGTCAAAAAACAGCTGTAAATAGGGCTGCCTCATGGTGCGTTTAGATTCATTTTGGATAAAAGTTTAAGAGGCATTTCACGAATGAAAAACTACGAAATTTAAAAAGTTGTTCACTATGACCTGTTACTTACCCTGCTTCGGTATTATGGGTTATGTATTAAACTCGTTGTATAATTGATGGTTCCAGGTATATTCATGTACGGCAACCACTTCGAAGACGCCGATAGCTGCGTGGAGTGCATGCTGCTGCCGCGAATAATGTCTATGAACAACTTGCACTTCCACTTCTCTTCATGCAACTTCACGGAGAGGAATATGTACCTCAAGTGAGTAGTGTTAGGTATAAGAAATAAATAAATAAATATTGGTGGACTTTCCACACAGCACTATCTAGCCCCAAACTAAACCATAGCTTGTAATATGGGAACCAGATAGCGAATATAATACATATATACCTTTTTTTGTAAATACATACTTATAATATTATATAACATCCAGACAGAGAACAAACATCTATGTTCATCACACAAATGTTTGTTCTCGGTGGGGATCGAACCCACGGCCTACTACCCCGTTTACATTCATGTCCGTGGAAATATACTCATGAATTGGGGCCTTATGCTCACTTCGAGCGAGATTATCTCACGGTGGAGATGACGTCATATCTCGTTCAATAATTCGTTGACCTTGCGTCTCGCATGAACTTTGTATGAGAAAATTGGGGAGTTAGATGGTGAGAATGGGGATAAATAGTTATCGAACGAGATATGACGTCATCTCTAACGTGAGATAATCTCGGTCGAAGTGAGCATAAGGCCCTTGGTGCTAAGTTTTTCTCCCGTTCGATTCTAATATATTTTTTAAACCCTGATATTTTAACAACCCATTGGCCGATTCAACTCATATTCTTATTTTCTCATTATGTAATACAAAACTTCACCAAGGAAACAAAATCAAAACGTCAAAATTTTGGTCACCTGTATCCTACAGAACACAAGGTTTTTTTAAACATTATGTTTATCATTTAAAAAACAAAATCTTAAACAAGTTTTCCTACTAAAAAGTTGGCTTTACTTTTGCAAATTTTTTGGATCATAATGATATTTTTGCAATGAAAAAATGTGTATTCGATTGGTACCAGGGACCGTCGCGACGGCATGTCCCGCAAAGGGTCCGGCCGCGTCGCCGTCCTGAAGGCGACTGGCCTAGTCAATTCCTACTCCCTGGAAATGCTACCTCGAAGCCGAGGGATGATTTGTTTACAAGACTTTTACAAATGCGAGCTTATCCCTAAAAAAAGTTTTCTTCCAGCAACATTTTCAGGCTAAAATAAATGTGTATTCGATTGGTCCCAGGGACCGTCGCGACGGCATGTCCCGCGAAGGGTCCGGCCGCGTCGCCGTCCTGAAGGCGACTGGCCTGGTCCGCTCCTACACGCTGGAGTGCAACTACAACACTGGCCGGCTCGTGAACGTGCTGCCGCCCCCCGCGCGCGACGGCCCCCCGGCGCCCGCGTCCGCCCCCGCGCCGCACACCCCCCCGCCGCCGCCCAAGTACACGCCGCATATATTCGAAGAGGTAAACCCGTTTCAGGTTTGTGTGCTCGCATGTGAACTAGACTAGACAAAAAAAAACTACAGTTGATATAGCTTTACTGCCGTCCTATAGCTAAAATGCCGTTATCTAACACTTGCTCAATTTCGACTTTTTTATGGCATTGTAATCTGTAAAAAAGCTACATCGACCAATTTTATCAGAATTCAAATAGCTTTAATAGTTTTCGAAATATAAAAAAGAAAATGCCATTACCGGAACCAAATTAATATCAATTCAATGCTTAAATGTTGCTAAGTGTCATTGATAAGCTTAAAAATGGCTAATGGTTATTACATTTTTACGTCAACTTAAACGGTACGTTGGTTGCCTAGCTTGATTGCCGTTAAATATTTTTTGTAAGCTTTCCCGCCTTTTGTTTTTGTCTCGCGTAACTCAAAAAGTAGATTTTGCATTTAACGGCCTTTTAGCTATAGGACGGCAGTTTATAGGTTTATACCCCAGGAGTTGTTACCCCTGGAGCTGAAGCCAGGGTAAAGTTTATTTAACTAGGCCCCCCTATCTTCTTTCCCTCGCAAGGGAGGACAGAAATCTGATAGTCCTTGGTAGTTTTATAGGTTTATACCCCATGATGACCCTGGGGTTGTTACCCCTGGAGCTGAAACCAGGGTAAATTTTATTTAACGAGGCCCTACCCTCTCTCCCTCGCAAGGGGGGACAGAAATCTGTTCGTCCTTGGTGGTTTTGTTGGTGGAAAAAGTGATGGAGCAAGTGGATGACTCACCTAATGATCAGGGGACATCGGCTTATTCCATCAGCAAGTTATATTACAAATAAAAGTTGAGTGGTTACCTCTGTAACATTTGCGTTCACAAGGTGGGCCATCCGCTTGGTCCATCAGCAGGTAATATATTAAAAAAAACATCTCATTTCCAAAAGTTAGGATTAGAACCCCTCTAATTGATTTTCTGTAGATGGAGCCACGGTCGCAGTACCGTATAAAAACCCTTATGAGTTATTCGCCGGGTGAGATTGAGATCTAATGCCGCAGGTGGTTAGCGCAGCTCCATATAAGGGGAGAGATCTAGTGTTACTGGTCGAGTAAAAGTAGGATTTCAGTATTTAGAGAGATTTCACAATGATTTTATGCTGATGCAAAAATTTACAACGGTATTTTTAAGCAATGTTGAAATATAAGTAACGTTTATAAGACAAGTATAGTGGTATTTGTTACAAACAGTATCATCTAAATTCTTGCTTTTATCACCCAAACTAAAGTCAAATGTGTGAGTTAATTTCTACTGAAGTTGAAGTAACAAAAACGTTTCAGGTAAGAATTTCGCACTGTCGCGCTAAGGGTCTGGAGATTTTTGAAGACATAGACCCCATGAAGGTTTGTCACGAATTTGCATCATGTAATTTCAGTAAAATACTCGTAGGAACTAATAATTTGTAAAAAAGAATTTCATTAGACTTCGAGTAGATTTGTATAGAGTAGTTTATACATTGTATTTAGAACGCTTTTTATAAAAACTCTTCAAAAATCTCCAGATGTTTAATATTTACACAGCAGCTTTATGAGCACGAAAATTTATTTCAAGTGTGAAATCAAATGTGGGATATGTAAAATATGTACGGTAAGTAGCACCATAATTTTTTTCAATCAAAAATAAAGACGCGTTTTGGGCTATTTTGTATTTACATCTTTCACACAAACGTGCGATAGAAAGTACAATACAATAAAAAAAATATTCTACTTGTTTATATTTAATCTTTAAACTTACAGAGGATAGCCCCAAAATAACTTGAATTACTAGTTGACTATTACTAGTTGAGGTGAATTTTCGACAAAACAACCTCGATCTGCCGGAGCTACGTTAGAAGTACCCAAAGAGGACATGTACACAATATTGTGTAATTGTTGCCCTCTTTACCATGCGATGACAAATAAATGTATTTATAAATAGTATTTAGGAATGGTTTAAATTAAATTAATCTGTGTAAATATACCCATAGTGTAACATAATGTACTTTTTTCACATCTAGATGAACGGTTGTACCCACTTTATATAAATCCTTAGATGTTTCTTATGTATATAATTGTTTTAGCTGTTGTTTTCCTAGTACTAAATTGTTTTATATGATGAAGTTTTAAAATGATTAAATTAATATTGGTAGACTAATATTCCTTTGCCCAGCAGTTTTACAGAACAGTCTGAACAATTATTTTTTATTATAATGAGTAATGGTGGATGATTCACACAACGTTAGCCAAACCACAGATAAGAGATACAGGCCAACCTAAGTTTGAACACAATCAGACTACCCCCAGTTAGGATCTGTTTGAAGTTGCGAATAGTGCGAGAGGGTGCGATATGTTGTTGTTATTTCGTTCCCACTAACGCGCTGCCACCGCGCCGTCTCTTTCCTACCATTCTCTGTATTGTGTGTAGCGTAGTTATGGGTATACAGGGCGTCCCAAGACTATGCGACATAAAGGGAAAGTACCTTAGGAGCTGATTTCACCATGCTCTGTTAGTTACTAATCATGGATTAACAGGCCGTTAAATTTAAACATAGATGACAAACGCGTACATTTTGACATATATAATATAGCCCTTTAATCCTTCGTTAATCTAACAGAGCATGATGAAATCAGCTCTAAACATTGTAGATGGGATATTTTGCTGAAAGGAGACTTTATTTTATTTTTAAAAGTTAGTTTCAAAGATTTTCTAAAAATAACAACTGTGTCAGGAAGTAAATAATTTTCTTGAAATTTGAATCAAACATTCTACGTTATTTTTTATTTCATAGACTTAAGATACTATGTTACTTATGAGGTTTTTTTTATCCATTCTTTCTATTGGCATCATAAAAATTCCCAGACGAAGCAAGTAATTTTTAGAAAATCTTTGAATGAAGTTTAACTAAGTTTTAAAAATAAAATAAAGTCTCCTTTCAGTAAAATATCCTATCAACAATATTTAAGGTACTTTCCCTTCATGTCGCATAGTCTTGAGACGCCCTGTATAGGGTGTGTAGTCGACTTTACTTGGGAACCAGATAACTGATGGAATACTTATCATATCCTTTGTTTTGTAAATACTAACATCAAGTTCATCACACAACTATTTTTACTTTTAGAAATCGAACCTACAGTGACCAGACCTACAGACCCAGCTTAGGTCTGCCTACTGGCATACCTGAACTGTGAGGCAGTGTGAATCTCTATGTATATATTTCTGTTCTCAATTGCTGTTCGTTTGTTTCGCTAAAACTCGAGAACGGCTGGGCCGAGCTGATAGTCTTAGTCCAGGGAAGGTTTAAACGATGAGAAAATATGGAAAAATTGTGAGGAAGATAGTAAAAACAACAAGGAGAGTTTTAATGTCGTTAGGATAGGTGATACGAAGTACATCGGGTCATCTAGTAATAAATAAATATTGGTGTACTTTTCGCACTTTATATTTAACTAGCGGCCTGTCCCAGCTTCGCATGGGTGGTCATAAATTTTTTGAACATTTTAGGATAAACTTAGACCGTGGGTTCGAGCCTCGCGTCTACTTATTTCATACATTTGCACGCCCTTCTCCCTGAGTGAGTGAAATCGCACCCAGTGCGTGACCCGTGGACCCGTTAACATTTTTAATTTCGTCATATCTTTTGAATGGAATGTCCGATTTGAAAAATTTAAGAAGTAATCTATAGGTATTGAAACCGTCTTAATTATGAAATGATTTATTTGGATAAGGATTAATACCAAGGTACAAATAAAGACCCTTTTCTAGCGGCGGCATTTTAATTATTTTTTTATAATAAAAGAACACTTATTGTGACATAACTATAATAGTTAGACATATGCTGTCGCACATTTTTTGTAGATGATGACGTGTTCTACAAAATCGTATTACATTAGTTTGTTCTATCATCAATAGTTTTCGCAGCGCACGCGATGTAAAGATTTTGTTTTCCACCTTTGGTTACATTATTGGAGTTTTAGTAGGGATCCCTGATTTTTTTGAAAATATAATATAGCCTATGTTACTCAGGGATAATGTAGCATTCTAATGGTGAAAGAATTTTTGAAATCGGACCTGTAGTTTTTGAGCCTATTCGTTACATACAAAAATACAGAAATACAAAAATACAAATCTTTCCTCTTTATAATATTAGTGTAGACTAGCGACCCGCCCTGGCTTTGCACGGTTATTGTGGGTTATCCCTAAGAGATAGACATATACCATCACGGACTTTTTAAGGTGTACGATACTGTAGTACATTATTTTGATCTATCTCGTAGGGTTCAGCCAGCGTTTGCAATGAAAGAGCAAAAAAATGTGTTTATTTACGACATCACATTAGAAACCTTTAAAATTATCAGTGTTTCTCTACTATATTATGCATGTATTATACATATAAAACTTTCTCTTGAATAACTCTATCTATTAAAAAAACCGCATCAAAATCCGTTGCGTAGTTTTAAAGATTAAAGCATACATAGGGATATAGGGACAGAGAAAGCGACTTTGTTTTATACTATGTAGTGATTAACCTTACAAAATCTTCCAGGTGGGTCGTTCCCTCGGTGCGTCTATCTTGGATCTGACCGGCCAGCACCCGAATTCCAGAATCCCATGTTCCGAGCATCGCAACCTATCCGCTGTGAGGGAATGGCTCCGGTCACACACCAAGACTATGAGGCCGCAGGTTTGTGGTGTACATGCTTAAGCTATCGTCACGTAAAAAGAACGCTAGCGAATATTCTGTTTGGGAGATTTATGAGTAGACTTAGTTAGACTCAAACTAGACTCAATTAAAGTATTCGATCTCTTTGTTAAGGGCTCGTCCAAACCATGCGTATTTGCCGCCAAGCTTTGTTATAACCAGGGGTTCGGATTAGGTAAGAGTTTTTAAGTACCAAATGACGTAGAATTCTACGTAATTAATTTAATTCTACCTACGCAATCTTAACATGGACATGCCTTTTAAACCCGGAATTGGGGATTAAATTTTTTTTTTCTAAAACTTATGGGTTTTTTTTATATACAACTAGCTGATGAAACAAGCAGATGGCCCACCTGATGTTAAGTTTATATTATTGTCTTCTAAAACCTTTTTCCTGTGTTAAACACAAACTAATAAGCGTTACACGTACAGTAGGCTATTTTAAAACATTCGGAAAGGTTTCGATTCGGTAACGTCAGTTTTTATCACATTTCACATTTTCGAATTTGTGAAAGTTGGGTAGGCAGAAAAGACATCAGAGTAGAGTGAATGCAGTAGAAATGAGAGCGGTACGTAGTATGTGTGGTGTGAATTTGAGGGATAGAATGAGGAACAGTGTGATTAGAGACAAATGTGGAGTGAAAGAAGAGGTAGTGATGAGAGTAGAGAAAGGTATGTTAAGATGGTTTGGGCATGTAGAGAGGATGGATGAAAGAAGATTAACGAAACAGGTACATCAGGCGAGTGTAAATGGAACTGTTGGGGGGGGAAGACCTCGGCGAACTTATCTGAATCAGATAACGGACATTTTAGACATTTTAGGTCAAGAGTACCCTAAACCGACGAGCATGTATGAAGAATGTTAAGAGAGTGAATGAAGCAAAAGAGGTATGTCAGGATCGTAGCAAGTGGAAATCCGTAGTCTCTGCCTACCCCTGAAACAGGCGTGATTTTATGTATGTATGTATGATTTCGAACCCGAATCGTTTCCGAAACGGGGATTAAAAAAGGCATATCCATATTTAGATTTCATAGTAGCGTATTTGACGTCATTTGGTACTTAAAAACTCGACCTATTCCGACCCCTGGTTATAACGCTATTGGTTCGTCAGTCGACTTCGCATACCTGAAGACAAATCCCCTCTAGTGACATTAAGCGTTCATTTTACGTGACATGAACTACATACGCATACAACAGCATTGCGCAATTTCTTGTACATTTGAGTTTGCTTACCAATTCTTTATTTAAGGGGCTGACAACTATCGAACAACTTCTCGCTCGCACGTTTCGACATGTTGAAAGATATAAAATCACTAAACTCATTTTCGAAAAATCGCAATCAACCATTTTGTGTGCAATCACAATGCACATAGTTTAGTAAAAATTTCATTTTGATCGATACAAGTTTTCCTACTTAAAAGTTTGCTTATGTACGAAAACTAGTAAAGCAAACTTTTGAGTACAAAAACATGTATCGATCAAAATGATTTTTTTACTAAACTGTGTGCAATGTGATTGCACACAAAATGGTTGATTGCGATTTTTCGAAAATGAGTTTAGGGATTTTATATCTTTCAACATGTCGAAACGTGCGAGCGAGAGTCACATTAGCTCTTGCCTTCGCCTTAATCTTCCCATCACCTTAAACTGCTTAGCTTAAATTTAGCTTGGGTCGGCACAACAGGTTTTCTTCTTCCACTCTTGCATTCGTCATCTCAATGGCTCTTATTTTACTCATTTATTTTGGGAGTATGAACAACTTACAACATGACAGTAGGATAACAAGAACAACCTCGCTTATACCTATATAGCAATGAAAGTATAAAGAAGCACATTATACATTGTTCTATAATCCACACATATCGTTGCTTTTAACATACACTAAAGCTACATTTTGCTTTATCTCCTTTAAATATTATTTGTGTTTTTATTTTTTTCGTTATTTGGTAACATTGGTATTTTAATTTTCAGTTAACAGATCAAAACAACAGTCCTTAATTAGTAGTCAGGGTAAGAACAAATTGTTGAGTGAATCGTGTTGTCCAAATTCGAACGAATAACATTCATTTGCACAGAATTAGTAGTACTAAAACTGGGAGTGAGGTGTTACACATACTATTGTTACAACAATATGGCCATCTTAAGACGCTGACAACCGATAGTACATCTCGCTCTCACTTAGCAAATTTTTGAAGATATAAAATCACTTAATATCTATATTTTCTTTATACAACTAGCTGATGGAACAAGCAGATGGCCATACTGATGTTAAGTGGTAACCATCACCTATAACACACACAATAGGAACGTGCCCTACATGCACTGCCCTGCGTCCATCAACTTGAGGCATACAGATGTTAAGCCTCATGTGCCTGTAATTACACCGGCAACCACACCCTTCAAACCGAAGCACAGCAACACTGTTTGAGGGCAGAAAAAGGCGTGGTTGTAGTTGGTAGTACTTCCCCGGACGAGCCCTTCACAAAGAGCTCTACTACTCTTAAAATATGCAATATCACAAGCAACAAATTTTTGGAAAATAGTAATTACGAAGAAAAAGACATTCGTCGAATATGTGATTTTTATCCAAACAAGTTTTCCTATGAAAGAAGAGTATGAAAACGAGAAAAACAAACTATAAAAAAATTGAAATGTGCGAGCGAGAAGTTGCCTGATAGTTGTCAGCTTGTTTAACAAAGCAGTTGATAACAGCGGTCATAGTACCTATCTAATGCAAGATTTAAGTTTCAGTCGTATTACGTAACTAACAACTCTGCGACAAGCGTAAACAGGCCAATATTGCTGTCCAATGTAACTTTTTTTGCTAGTGATGATAAAAAAACCGGCCAAGTGCGAGTCGGACTCGCGCACGTAGGGTTCCGTACCATTCCATACCATTGTTTTTATAGCGGCAATAGGAATACATCATCTGTGAAAATTTCGACTGTCTAACTATCACGGTTCATGAGATACAGCCTGATCACAGACGGACGGACAGCGGAGTCTTAGTAATAGAGTCCCGTTTTACCCTTTGGGTACGGAACTCTAAAAATGAAAAGCATACAATACTTTACTACATTCGCGTGTACTTGGTTGAACTTGATGACGACGCCATGTGCCTACAACATGATTGCCTATAACGCCTGTCGCGGACCTATCGTGTCGTAAGTTACGTAATACGGGGATCGTCCGTACTACGCTGAGGTAAACTACTATTAAATTTTAGTTGGATACAGAGTCCAATGCTCCTTTGTGGAACTGTATTAACAACCTACTTTGATTCTGAGTGATTCCATGACCAGCTATTCCAAAACGTAGTCGCAGGCGGTATCTTAGATCGCTGTTGCGCACCGCAATGTCCAAGCACCCTGTCCAGTACCTATCCTGAACTGACCGAGCATTGTCTTCCAGCTGACGATGTCTCGTCTCCGCCCGAAGACCAGCTCGCCGACCCGGGTCCCCCTGTACGCGCGCTCCAAGGGGAAAGTCACCGAGGAGCGCAAGGAGAACACCTACGTCGGCGCCAAGACAGACGAACACAAACGCGGCCCGGCCCTTCTAGCGCGCCCCTCGGGACACGACATCATGAAGTTCGCCAAGAAGAACGAACCCGTCAAATCGACCTCCCGAACGAGGTATCTCACCGAAAACGAGCCGAAGCCGAAGACGCTATCCTCGAAGCGTCGGAACATCCTCGCGATCAGGAAACCTAACACGAGCAAGACTCAGGTCGGCGTGAAAGCGAAAGTGAGCCGGCGGTCAGTGGACGATTCGGAGAGTCCCCGCGCTTCGCTAGTATCGGCTAAGCTCAGCAAGAGAAGCTTCGCGCGTTCCATCCGCGGCTCGGCGCGCTCGGCGCACCGCTGCCGCGCCATGGCCTCCTCCTCCTCCGAGGACGTGGCGGGGGGCGCGTGGGAGGACGTGGCGGGGGGCACGACCCCCCTAGCCGGCAAGCGACGCCCCTTCCCGAACCCTTCCCCGTCCCATCTCAAGAAGATCCGACTGAAGACCGGCTTGTAGCGTAAAGCCCGCGCCCGGCCCGCGCCGAATCCTACGCACCCATCCGCTTAGCTCCTACAATATTAAAACAAAATTCATCTCGCGGATCTGTGCTCGAGGGCCGCTGGACATTGCCACCTGCGGTTCACTTCACACTTTTACCCGAACTGTTCTAATTTTAGTTGGTAGAAGTGATGAATTTTTCGGCAGGATGCGAATGTTCTGTCAGTTTGTGGAGTGATTTTTAGTTAACTTTCGATAAATTACTTGACTGTGGTTAACGTAAATAAATTGTGGTGGCACGATGGTGATCGCCTCTTATGCCATTAAAAATAAAATATTATGTAGCAAGGGTGTTCTTCTTAGGTTGTGAATTTTGTCATCTTGGTTATAAAGGTTGTTGGAAATCTAATTATTTATAGTTATGTTATTATGTAAAAGTATTTTTAATGGCATGGGGATCAATGTAACGAGTTTTTGTTATGTTTTTTTTTACAAATTTATATTTTTATGCACCCACAATTTTGTTGACTGATTTTATCGAAATTAATGTGTTCTGAAAACATAATAATATGTGTTGTTTTGTGCAAGTGATTGTTTATTTTTATGGTTATTAAACTTTGTATCTAGAAAAATAATTATAAAAAGTTTGTATCAATGTTTGTGTTAAATGTAAAATGTATTCAATGTATAGGTACATAGGGCTCAGGGAGCTACGTTTCGGATTTGTGCTAATTATGTTAATGTATTTTATTGATCTCATAATATATCAAATAGAACAGAGAGCATCCCTAATAAAATGCTCATAATTTTGATCACAAATATTTCTGTATCTTATATTATTATTTAATTTTCATATAGCTTTAAAATTATAAAAAATATTGAAAAATGGAAACAGAAATAATATAAATAATGTTTGTGGGATTTTTAACAAAATTAGTGTAAGACTGTTTTAAAAATTTACTTCTAGGCCACTCACACCAATTCTATGTGCAATATTATAAAGAACTATTTGTAAATGGATTTTATTTAAGGAGTATCTTACTGATTAGAAAAACCTATACTTTTTAAAAGCTTTGTAAATTATACAAGTGTTAGCAACGTTTAGGGAATTTATATTGTATTGATGTGTAGCTGAAATTAATGTACCTTTATCAATAAATAACAACATTCAATGTTCTCTCCAAAAATGCATGTTATTTCTCAGTCCCATGAAATTACTCATTTGGTTAATCCACTAGAATCCTCTAGCTAGCCGAAACCTTCAGCTGTGAAAACATTTCGTAAAAAGGTTATCCCAGCTGTACCTACCCAAAGTCCGAGTTTTGTTTTGCGTATCGAAAGGCCGTTTTTGTATGGAGACTCGCTACGCGCCTCTGTCGTGCGTGCTACAAAATACAAAAACGAAAGTGTTGTGGTAAGTACTGAGAACACTGGTTGGTATTATGGCTAGTCGTGCGTGACGCCTATGATTTTAAATGTATGAATCCCTATCAAGTATAACTCTTGCTTGTAAACTAATCTTAATGGCGGCGCTAAATAATTAACTTATTATTAATCCCAGTGAGAGATAACTAATGTAATCAATTTTGCAATTAATTGTCTTTTTCTCCACTTCTTGAGTAGGTATGTTGAGCTTTGTACAGTTCTTCAAGTCTTCCTTGTTGCGGAGACAAAAAAAAATATTTTTTATTTGAGCCACTACAACAAAGTATTAGTATAAGCAAATAAAAGAGAGGTAGGTACTACCTTATGGATTGGTCTACAGTAGCCCAAATCGGAACCCATTGGAGAGAAGGGAGGCCTTTGCCCGGCAGGCCACTAAGGGCTCTTAATAATAATAACATTAAGAAAATGCTAAACAGTAGCTGTAAGCTGAGCTAATTGACGGATTCTCTACAGTCCCTAGTTACAGTGATCCAAGGGCTCCAGGGACCTAAGATGACTTTTGATTCAAGACCATATTTCAGAACAAGATTAAAAAAATTATCTACTACAATAATTAACTTGGGCTACTGACCGATTTTTCAGGTCCTCAGTTCTGAAAGATCCAGAGCCCCCCCCCCCCCCCCCCCCCGAGTTCTTTCATAACTCAGTCGTTTTGTTTCTATATTGGCGCGAGTTATGCAGGCAATTCAATTTCATAGTTTTTTTTGTTTATTATCACAATGTGTAAACAACAAAAATAATGGTAATTTTCCACAGCTTGTCTTTTTTTTTTCTTATGATGATTTTTGAGTTTTTGATGCTTACACATACCTACTTAGAATAGGTAATTTAACATGAATAAAACCATGTAAATACCGTAAACCTCTTTATTCAAAGTCCACAGTGAGCTTAGACTAACAGATTACAATCTGCGACCCCTTCGGCCACCCTTCCTGCGAGTGGAGTCTGAGGGTACAGGTGTGACATCCTCAATACGACCAATCTTCATACTGGAACGAGCGAGAGCACGGAGAGCAGACTGGGCGCCAGGTCCGGGGGTCTTGGTCTTGTTGCCACCAGTGGCACGGAGCTTGATGTGAAGAGCTGTGATGCCAAGGTTCTTACACCTCTCGGCAACATCCTGAAATATAAAATTACAGAAATCAGAATCATTTATTTGCGGAATGTAAGTTTAGGTTTACACTGGTCTTAATGTACAGAAAAATGAGCAGTATTAGCAATTAAGCTTTTTAGGGTGCTTTAACCAAACTACTATAAGTATAAACAATTATTTCTTTGATCTATTCCTATCTAATACCAAAAACGAATACCAATAGTATTTTTTTGGTGGTCATAAATTTTCTGTTCCTGACGAAATACCATTTTGGTATTAGAAAGGAATAGGTCTTTTCTTTCATCTGACGGATATAACTGGCTTAGGAGATCAATTCCAATTCAGCTAAAACCCAAAGATTTAGGTTCTAGATTTTATTATCTACTCTCATTGTAATTATGTTTAACAAAAGTTTAACTGGTAGTTAACTATATGGTGATAGCTTCAAAGTGATGGAATTAGTAGTAAACATTGATAGTTCAGAATCTTAAGTTCTAACTAGAGTAGTCAGCTGATTTGCCCTGCATTAGAATGAATTTGGACATTCTCAGAATTGCTGTTGTGTTTAAGCTGAAAACAAACCAGCAGCAGCATTTTACCAGACTGGTGCTAGCAGGATTAGAAACAGTCAGCCAGTACACATAACCCCAAAATATACTTTGCAACTAGCTAAAAAAATCCTACTAAATGTTAAATAGGTAAACATACCTGTGCAGCCAACATAGCAGCGTAGGGCGATGCCTCGTCACGGTCAGCCTTCACTTTCATGCCACCGGTAACACGGGCAATGGTTTCCCGACCGGATAAGTCAGTAACATGAACGAATGTATCGTTGAAAGATGCGAAGATGTGAGCGACGCCAAACACAGTCTCGCCGATCAAGTGCTGAGGACCCAGGGTCACCTGGACCTCCTCTTTAGCAACTTTGTTTTTCCTTGGGGCCATGATTTAGCCTGAAAATAACAACACTTCTTCAAGCACTGTGTAACCTTAAAAAATCGAAGTAATCTTCACACAAATTATATAAAAATTAGAATATAGTAGATAGGGCGTAAGTTTGCCTATCGTTCAATAGCATTATTTCATTATATTTATTATTTATTTTTCACTTTTTCGCAAAAAACAAAATACCTTGAGCTTTGAAAGCTGTCAAAAACTAGAGAAAGATTTTTTTTTATTGTCAGCTAGGGATGCCAACTCTACATGTCAAACAGTGTATAAACAGCATCAGCAGTCCCAATTATTAAAAACAAGATGGTGCCCGCGACTTCGTCTGCGCAGGATTATAATAATAATAATAAAATCTTTATTTCAGACAACAAAGTCCATAGTAGGTACACATTAATTACACAAATACAAGATAATAATATGGCTTAAAACTAAAAATTAGAGTAAAATAAAATATGTATACAAATCAAAACAAACACAACTATTTTGCTAAACTATTGGACGGTAATATAACCATGTTAACCCAATGTGACAGTATAGGACTGTCAAACTTATCTGATAAGGCTCTAAGGATGCTGTTATGACTGCCTCTCATTCTTCCCATTATCGAAACTATCCTCTTGCGCATAATAGCTGCAAAGCCATCAGTCCGGGCATCTGCAAACATCCCAGAGGCACTACAGTAACGAGGAAGACCTATAAGTTTTCTAAAGATGTTGTTGTATTGGACTCGTAGGGCGTTGAGAGACTTCTGTGTGTACTTAACCCATAGGCTGCTCGTATAGAAGCATTGGCAAAAAGCTTTAAAAAGCGTTACTTTAACGGATATTGAACAACGAGCAAACCTACGGGCTACCATATTGCCTCTTACTGCCAACGCCCTACGTTCCCTCTCAATGTCATAGTCATCTTTTAGATCAGCCGTCAACATGTGTCCAAGATATTTAAATTCTGTTACAAGCTTTAGTTCATTTCTGTATAGCCTTAGAGGAGGAACATTTTCCGGTGATTTATTATTTCACAATATCTTTATAAATTATTTCCTATGTGTTATTCTGATGTATAAGCTATATTATTGAAAAATATCATTAAAATCCATTCAGTAGTATTTACGTGAAAGTAACAAACATCCATCCATCCATCCATCCATACTTACAAACTTTCGCGTTTATAATATTAGTAGGATACAGTCTAATCGAATGTACATACAGGCTACATTAAGTTATCGTTATAGCTTGGAAATAAGAAATAAAGAGATTAAAAGTGAGATATCCACTAAAGTTCTAGTCCTAGATAGACCAAATATAATGTTTGCCTCTGACTATCTAAAAATCACTTGGTATGGTAAGTTTGGTCAAGTTTCGTCTTAATTGAAAAAACCTTAAAATTTACAAAAATTGATAAATGGCGGCTAAATATTTGCAAATCCTTTACTTCGCTCAATTAGGTGGCATGGCATGCAAACAAAATGAATCGTTCATTTAATTTCTGAGAAAAAGGTGCAATTTAACAAATTCACAGTAAAAACTAAAAGCTGGAAGCACCTAGAAAACAAAGTTGCGTTCAACGGTTCAACAATTAAGACTTGGCAAAAGGACTAGAATCCAATGCCAGAACAAAATAAAACAAAAATGTCAATGAAATATTTTTAATTGGCGACCAAATGAAAGCTCAGTGTTGGTGACTCAGAACATACTCAGACGAAATATCTCCAAGGTTGGCGACCTTATTTAGTTTTCAAACTAAAATAAACTGTATAAAACGCAAGACAAATATGTACTGCAAAACAAAACGTTAGACTAGGTGGTATGGTCTTAGAACGATAGCCTGCTCCGAGAGGAGAAAAAAATAAAAAAATGAACGCATCTTGAGTAAAATGTGAATGTGACAGCATCCGGAAATAGCGTATGTCACGTCATTGCTAGCCATGGGTAACTCACTCAAAAAACATGATCTGCAGCGCATCAGCTCATTTACAGTCTCGAGCCGGAGCCGAACCGCGGTTCAAACGGCTCAGAATTTCAGGACCAATTTATTTTCATGGTACCTTCAAAGACTTCAAGCAAGCACCGATAAGACTTGGCAAAAGGACTAGACGCCAAAACAAAAAAAAACTACGATAAAAATAATTTTGTAGAAAAATAAACGAGTCTAGCGGAAAATAAACAGGAAAAAATCCGAGAATTTGTATGTTAGCAATAACTAATAAATATTGCTAACAATGAACGACGGAATGAAAAAAAAATAAAGTAAAAGTTCTACTATTCAAAATGAACCTTACTTGATTAAACGATAAAACGGAAAATATTTATGCAAATTATGACGAGCCTAGAACGCAAAATATCCTTAAATATGTATGCTAAAACGCGAGGGCATCCACGGGCTGTTGCTAAAACAACTCAAGTTAATAATTCAAATTCGTAACCCATACTATTTAAAAACATGCTTTTCTAAAAAGAACCATAATCCTTCAATTCATCCTAACTCCACTCACTCACCCGCGCAGATATTACTTCAAACGATTCAACGGTTCGAGTACGTAGTAAACCTCCCAATGAATCAAAATAAATATTCTACTCAAACGGTTCAGGGTTCTGTTTAACATAAAACCAATCTTTGAACCGTTTGAGTTGTATATCACATTTTATGAGTAGACCTGAGAACCGCTCCACAGATGAGCGGCTCCAAAAATGCAGCATTGGAAATTAGATCTTATTATCTAAACGAAACAATTCAAATTCATATAGCAAAAATTTTGAGCCGGATATCTTTTTTCTAATATAGACCCTACCTTTCTAGGAATAAAACTTATATTAGGCTGGCATGAGAGCTGTTGAGCCGCCCCTAAAGAAATTGAGCCGGTACTGACGCGCTTACTACGGTATGAGCCGCTCCAAACGCGTACGTCCGACTCCTTCTACCCACGGCTAGTCATTGCCAACTTCATATTTCCAATTCCATCTTTTCTTGCTGAGAAAAATCATAGGTTTTAGCGCTATAGCTTATTGCAAATAAGTGCGAAATATTGTGATAAACTTCCTCTAGCATTAGATAATCTAGTTCAATTAAAACAAGTGAGTATATGCTGTTCAATATCAGTGAAATCTACGCTCGAACTTCGAGTACAAATTACGTTCTGTCATTCATGTTACTCAATTCACTAGCGAATTCTTACTACGTTTTCGATGTCTGACGACGTCTGAACATATGCTTGGTGAATGAATTTAAACTTACTGTGTTATTCCGCGTGCAAATGCTACGTCGTAATTGATAAGTTAAAGATTTGCAAGTCATTACCTAAAACATCTTCACATACGTTCTCAGTGAAGTTCAAGAAGGTTGAGTGGATCCTTTATCTAATGGAATGATAATAAAGTAGAAATAATAATTTCCTACATTCCAGATTCATAATGTTTATCTTGGATTGGTTCACGGGAGTCCTTGGTTTCCTTGGTGAGTTAAAACTTTATCAGCTACTATTTATAATTTTATTTATTTCAAATGTTTAACCATCTCATCTTTCTTAATAAAATGTATTCAATACTTGTTCAAAAGAATTGATGACCTTGCTCAAAGAAGATACCTAAATCTTACATAGATACACCAGTGGTGTACTGCCACATCATGCAAATTTAGTGAATATAACTAATTCATTGCACAAAGCCATTGTGCTATCTATCAAACCCAATAATTGATTATACTTACTGAAGAATCATTTAGAATCTTCTCTAAGCTAGTTCCTTGAAATCAAGCTTAGCAATCTGTTATGCCATTTTCGATCTAGATTTTTGTGTATTCTGAGAAGTAGTACCAAATCATCTGTTTGGTAGGTCTATGGAAGAAATCTGGCAAACTACTGTTCCTGGGACTAGACAATGCTGGGAAGACCACACTCCTTCACATGCTCAAGGATGACAGACTGGCTCAGCATGTACCTACATTGCATCCAAGTGAGTAGTATTCATTTTAAACCGCTTTAAATATGGTCAATGTCTCAGACAGAGTAGATTTCATGACTATTTGGAGGCTATTGGACTCAATCAAAGTCAAAAGGCATTTATTCAATAAGGATCACTTAAATTTCAATAATA
This sequence comes from Chloroclysta siterata, assembly GCA_932294275.1. NCBI lineage: Eukaryota > Metazoa > Arthropoda > Insecta > Lepidoptera > Geometridae > Chloroclysta > Chloroclysta siterata. The sequence goes on from OW028595.1 coordinate 12,158,629, forward strand.
TAGCTTGAACAGTAGGCAATGGATTATGGTGTGGTTCCTAGTTCTTTTGTGTCATCCTTTTTACAAAACACATAATTTTCCAAGTGCATTCCCTTCAGGCATGTCAGTATTGCTGCAATTAAAATAGTGTGTAAGCCAACTGTGTTAGTGTAAGTGGGACTTAATCACTATACAGTTTAGATTCCAGGCAATAGATTTTCTTCAAGGATAACCAGTGCTAAGAGGAGTTCCTTCCTAGTTCTTTTTGAATGCATAATTACATTATATCATGATTAGAGATCGGATATTCGGATGCATATTTACCTAAAATTTAGATGTTGGCTATTATGGAAAGCACTTTTTATCGAAAAATCCCGGGGTTCCGGGAAATTAAAATTTTGCTTTTGTCTAAAAGTTGCAGGATCCCAAGAAATTCAAATTCAAGTGACACAAATGACAATAATTAACACTCGTGTAATTGTAATTCTGGCAATTATTGCCCTGTTACAACGTAATATGCCCCTCGGGGCCCAGTATCATCACCCCCTTTCGGCTTAGTACACATGTAACGTGGCACCCTGTATACATCCGATTATTTATGCAACCCCGGGATTTCAATTTTAATAAAAGTATCCTAAGAAGCCGCTTCCATAATTTGTTAGCCTAAAATTAACTTTAGGTAAATATGCATCCGAATATCCGATCTCTAATCATGATAAAATGCAGAAAAACAGTAACACCTCCATGACTTTGATCCCCAGGCATCCCCTCTAATCCTTTAGCACCAAGTCCCAATGCTAGATTCTTTGAGGATGTCTGAAGAGTAGTCAGCGCAGATCTTATTCAATGTTTTTATTCTTTTATTTATTTCTTGGTTCGCTACATTAGAACTGAAACCAGGAAGTACCCTACTAATGGTGGCCTTGAAAGGAAAACTACATTATTGAATTTGTACATACCTAGTATGCCTTGATAAAGAGAGTTGTGATTATAATAATTATTGTTTATTCAACACTGATATCTTTCTGTGTCAGTGTACCCTATGAGCATAAAAAAATTACTACAGTATTAAATTAGCAAATTCCAAGTGATTAATTTGCGAAGGCTATTTAGTGTTATGCAGTATTTAGACCTGAATTATATCACTTTATTATGAATTCATTTTCCCAAGGTGACTTAAACTGATGTAATGATTTCCTGGTTTTATGAACAAAGATCAAACAAACAAAGTTTATATGTAATACATCTAACATGAATTCCAAATTATCCTAAAATTATAATGGCTGAACCTAGATTTCTCTCTGTTGTGAGTTTGAATCCCACTTGATTAATTAATTAATTGGCTATGATTATGACTCACCATCATCAGCAGCCTGAATCCACTACTGGACATAGTCCTCCCCATTAATTAATCACTATAAAAACTCCTTTAAACCTAATTGGAGGTAGCATCACCAAAAATATTACTTACCTATGTTATTACCTCTCTCCCTCTTGTCGTGTCACTAGTTTCTTTCGAAAAAGTGTGGTTAAAGGATTTTTAGTGCGCCTCGAGAGGCTCCTTTCGAGCACTTGACACATGTTATAGAAATTTTAAGGTTCCACTATGTGCCGGTTTCCTCACGATGGTTTCCTTCACGACCGGGTTCGAACCCGCGACCTGAGGAACGGCAGGCGGGGCCGCTACCACTAGACCACCAGTGCTCTTGTCTCATGTTATTACCAAAAAAGGTAGTTTAACCATCTCTGTTGTCCACAGCATCCGAAGAGCTATCCATAGGCAGTATGCGTTTCACAACGTTCGACCTCGGCGGGCATCAGCAGGCGCGGCGAGTGTGGCGCGACTACTTCCCCGCAGTAGACGCCATCGTGTTCCTAGTGGACGCGTGCGACCGCGCGCGCCTTCCCGAGTCGAAGGCGGAGCTAGACTCGCTGCTGACGGATGAGACTCTCAGCAACTGCCCCGTGCTGATCCTTGGGAACAAGATCGACAAGCCGGGCGCCGCGAGCGAGGACGAGCTACGTCAGTTCTTCAATCTGTACCAGCAGACAACTGGCATGGTAAGTTTGTTTTACTCTAAAATAATATACTTTTTTATTTGTCTATGGTAATTGTGTGCTAAAGAGCTGATAAGCACCAAACAATAGAAAATGTTGGGTAGAATGAGTTTTTTTTTTTTATACTACTTGCTTATATCATTTGATAAGCAAGTAGTATAAAAAAAACTCATTCTACCCAACATTTTCTATTGTTTGGCGCACCTTCTGTAACGTGGTAACTATTACTATAGGTAATGGCTAAGCATTCGGTAATCGGCATAACATCGGTCACGCACGATATGGACGTGCCCTATGATGCTCAGTATCATGCATCTATCAACTTGAGAGATATTGAGAATATATATTTTATTCAGTTTACCAAACATAATAAATGAGATGCCTATTACACAAGTAAAACAAATTCTTGTGACAAAACAATTAATTTTTTAAGGCAGACTGGCTTGACTGACTTTTTTAGAGTTCCGTCAGGAAGAAGCGGAATCTATATTGGAGCTATTTTCTAAGAACAGGCCGCACTGAGCAGTAGTAGTAATAAATGGTTTAACAAACAAATAATTTATAATCTACACTATCTACATCTACACTAATATTATAAAGAGGAAAGCTTTGTATTTTTGTATTTTTGTATGTAACGAATAGACTCAAAAACTACTGGTCCGATTTCAAAAATTCTTTCACCATTAGAATGCTACATTATCCCTGAGTAACATAGGCTATATTATATTTTCAAAAAAATCAGGGATCCTTACTAAAACTCCAATAATGTAACCCAAGGTGGAAACCAAAAACCTTACATCGCGTGCGCTGCGAAAACTATTGATGATAGAACAAAATAATGTACTACGATTTTGTAGAACACGTCATCATCTACAAAAAATGTCGCGACAGCATATGTCTAACTATTATAGTTATGTCACAATAAGTGTTCTTTTATTATAAAAAATTAATTGCCGCCGCTAGGAAAGGGTCTTTATTTGTACCTTGGTATTAATCCTTATGCAAATAAATCTTTTCATAATTAAGACGGTTTCAATACCTATAGATTACTTCTTAAATTTTTCAAATCGGACATTCCATTCAAAAGATATGACGAAATTAAAAACGTTAACGGGTCCACGGGTCACGCTCGGGGTGCGATTTCACTCTCTGGCGTGCAAATGTATGAAATAAGTAGACGCGAGGCTCGAACCCACGGTCTAAGTTTATCCTAAAATGTTTAAAAAAATTATGACCACCCATGCGAAGCTGGGACAGGCCGCTAGTTCTTAATAATTTAAAATAATTTATTATAAATAAGTCTTTATTGACAGCACGACAATCGACTAACACGACAAAGAGTGTCGCGATAATATTGAGATTTGTTTATTTAACAAGCTACGACCCATTTTACTGCTACTGCACTACGACTTATTTTTAGAATATAGCTCCACTAAACTAGCTTGTTTGCGGCTGATACGCAAAAGGTTTGATTCCCGCGTAGACGCGTGAATTGAACTACATATTTGTTTCTGGGGTCGAGATAAGATTGTCATCGTTCACACCAGGCGGGATGATAAAATTATTTGAGAATGACACTATCTTGGCGTTAGCATCTGTCTAGCTACCTAGGTGTTTACGTAAACATATGGATCTGACCTAGAACCCTGGTTTGAGTGTTTTGGAACATTATATCTTTTAAAATACAACGACTACGATCCTCAGGCACGGTATCTATCCCCTCTGATCTCTAAACCAAGTACTAAATTAGGATGAAGATGTCATAGGAGGGTAGTCAGAGGTACGTCCAAATATTGCATTGGGCACATACCCATATTTTGCAATAGTTGGTATTCCATGCGTGACAGGTTGAAAGCCTATCGCTTCTATCAGATTACTAACTGATTTGCTTCGCCGTTTGAGAGACCTGTGAGTTTTGTTTACCATATTTCGTTATCGAATCTCCATAGATAAAAGGCCTGACGTTACGAAAAACGAAATACCAAATATGGTAAGCAAAACTCATACTTAGGTTACTGGTATTAAATAAAGTCTTTTTATTGCGCACCATTTCAAAAGGAAAGGTCGGATCCGTAGGCGGGTCACTCCCACTAGACTAGATCATCCGTACACTTTATGTTCTACTACAAATGTTGTACTACTAAAAATTTTCATCATACTTGCAAAATAAAGTTCCGTATCGGTATCTCTATCGCTCCTTCATACAAAACCCGCAATGAACACGGAACAAGAACGAAAAACGAGAAACCAAATATGGTAAACACAACTCATACTTAGGGTACAGCTCATGTTTTTTTCTAAAAATCCTAAATTTGTCTTTATGTTTTCCAGGGCAGGGTACCGCGGTCGGAGCTTCCCGGCCGTCCGCTCGAGCTCTTCATGTGCTCAGTGCTGAAGCGCCAGGGCTATGGCGAGGGCTTCCGTTGGCTCGCGCAGTACATCGACTGAGCACCCGCAGCCCTCGGCCTCCGCCCCTCTGAGACCTCACTCAACACAGCACCAGTAAACGACAATAGTAAACCAGCCATCGCTCGTTACTACGACTCAACAACAAAGCATGCTAACCTATTTTTTATGTAAACACTCGCTCAATCAAAGTTTATTCAGTAAAATTACGAGGATCACTTTTTATTGAATCTTAGTTTAATCTAGCCATTTCCTCGCGATCAAAAGCTAGACAGCAAAGTCAAAAAGTATTTATTCAATAAAATAACAAGGATCACTTTGAAACGTCTTAAAGCTAGGTGACTCTAGGTGCCAGTTCCACGCGACCAAAGCCTAGAAGAACAGGCAACAAACTTACGGCTTGGTTCCTACCGTTCTTTTGTACTTAGTAAACACTGTAATAGGGGTGACACCCCTCAAAGGATTTATCTCCATAAATAATATTTTATCAGAACTGCGTGCATATACTGACTGCATATACACTCAACTTGGATTATTGTGACTTTTCTTTTGAAGTTCAGTGATTTTATATCTTTAAAAATGTTGAAATGTGCGAGCGAGAAGTACATTGTTGTTTCAGTTTGTTAGAAAGGGACGGCAATGTTTTTTGTGTATTTAAATTTGGTTACTTTACGATTTTGAACAACAGAATTGACACCAATATCAGCCGAATATCAAATCAAATTATACCATAAGAAAAAAAAAACGATTATTTGGTATTGGCTTTTAAACTAAATACATTTTGGCTTGTCCTTCGTCCAAGCTTAAAAGCAACTTGTAGTTATGTTCATTTTCGAACAGTTTTATGTTCTTGTTGAAATCATTATCACTGACTTCCCACGATCTTTAAAATGTCGTCGGTCCATCGTGTGGGGCGTCCTACGCCTTCCTTCTTCCGGTTCATGGTTATCGATTCTACGAGCTATATGGCCTGCCCATTGCCACTTCCAGGCAAAAATATAGTTATATTTATAATTAACTATATTTTAAAGTTGTAGCTTATAAAATAGTCCATTGAAATACAAACCTTAAATCATTGCTTTAATTTGAGTCAATGTTGGGTCGTCATAATGTGCGATGGCCTAACGATTCACATTGTCGGAGCATGTTTTTACAATTTATTCAGATAAACTGATGAGTTATTATAGAATTAAAACGCAGAAAACCGTAAATAAATGTTTTACTAGTTTTCGTACAAAAATATTTTTTTTCGTAGAAAAACTTTTTTATTAAAATGTTTCAAAAGCGAGCATTGTTTTCAACATCGAGTCTGTAACTCCTAATGCAATATTCAGGTTATTTTTATCTAAAGCAATGTTAACATCTTTGTGTTTGTGTGTATGAGTTACTTTTATTACATACAGTACAATAGGTACATCACGATACCTCACAGCATCTTCGAAAATGCAACCGGTATATTTGCTAACATAATTGTAAAATGCGAATTTGCTGACTTTGAGCAGTGTTTCAACTTTAGTAACGTTTATAAGTAAGAAAGAGCATAGGGGTTTAAATGACTCAAAGTTTAATAGAATGTCATGGTTAAGCCATTTTACCATTTTACATTATGAGAGTTATCTGTATGTGTGTGAGTGGCGATCAATACCCCAAGTATGAGTTTTGCTTACCATATTTGGTTTTTCGTTTCTGTTTCGGAACTTTATGATGCAAGTAAGATGAAAATTAGTAGTAGAACATAAAGTTCCGTATCGGTACCTCTATCGCGTCTTCATACAAAACCCGCAATGAACACGGAACAAAAACGAAATACTAAATATGGTAAACACAACTTATACTTGGGGTACTGTTTTGTAAATACTGGCAGGTCCTGTCGTCCTGTCATTAAAACCATGCGTCAATGAAAAAAAATCATTAATTGCGGGGCTAATTATTACATCTCACTCATACTATTGACATTAGCTACCTTTCACACGAGGGAGAGGTATAGATTTAGCTCCGCCATTTATAAACCGTTTCTTTGTCGGACTGATCGCCACCGTGCACGCCGCCGCGGACGCATGTTGAACGCGTTGTGTCCAGCATTTTACTTATAATATGTCAAATGATAACTAATGTTGAAACTATTGCCATCTCTTACCAATGAGTGATAACCATCAGTTCCCGGCAGGGCCAATTTTAAGCAATGTTTAAATATAAGTAACATAATGAGGGTTAGTAATTTGGGTCTAACTTAAATCTTGTGTAATAGAAAATTTCATTAATCGTAATAAATAAAGCCTTGATTAAATGACAGTTGTGAATAAGGCCCAGAGGCTCTGTTTATTTATGTTTATCCTTGTCATAATCAGCCCGAAGATGTTCACTTGTGGTGATGACATAGGTCTGTCCCATAATTTCCAGGATCCAGTAAGATGGATTTATCCATAGGGATAACATAGCCTATTTTTATATTTTGCATAGGCACGGGAGATGTTTTATAAAAAAGACAAGTTACAGTAAGTGACAAACTAATTGTCCTTTGACGAACGTGTCTAACCTGCGCAAAGGGCATTTCTGTTATGAATTTTAGTTTTGCGCAGCTCACGTCAGTCAATGAACAACTTTTTTGTCGCTTGCTTTACGACTTCGTTAGGGTAGGGTATCACTACATAGTATAAAACAAAGTCGCTTTCTCTGTCCCTATATCCCTATGTATGCTTAGATCTTTAAAACTACGCAACGGATTTTGATGCGGTTTTTTTATAGAAAGAGTGATTCAAGAGGAAGGTTTATATGCATAATAATCTCTTAGGGATAACCCACAATAACTGTGCGAAGCCGGGGCGGGTCGCTAGTTCCCTATAAATGACCAATGCATTCGTAATTTGATCATCTCGTTTTTGTAAACCGTTGTACTAAAATTACACAAATCTACCGTTAGGCATAATTTAATTTCCATTCGGTCCAGAAGTTAAGGTTTATATTTCATATGAGTAAATAATAAATACGTGGTGAACTCGTCAATAAATACATGAATGTAATTGGAAATATGATTGAACCTGATATTATTTTGAACGGAATAGCAATAAACTCATGGGTGACTAGTAAAAAAACAGCTATTGTTTCTGAAGTGGAACAGTTGGAAGCTAGTCGAAGCTTCTACTGAGGCAAAAATTAAGTGCGATTACAGATTGGACGTATTTTTGCGTCACTGCGACATGCACGCACATCTCAAGTATACTCGCCCTATACAAGTTTGTTAACTACTCGCGATGCGCGTGTAAGGCGGCCTTAGATAGCACTACACAATCAAGCTATCGTGAATTAAGGCTTTCCTACATAATGCGTTATTGCCTGCAATACTTACTCATTATTACAAAATCTTGCAATAATGTGGTTTCGAAGTAGTAAGTATTGTTTAGGTTGCAATTTTCTTAGCACGATGGATCAGCTGTAACTTAATATGTAGGTACAGTTTACTACCGTATTGAACTATCGTCTACAGATTATCTTTATTATAGTCATCGATGCTGTGGTATCAAAGTTCAATTGGTAAACAAAGTAGGTAAAACACCAAAATGTGATATCCATACGAATGCAGTGAGTGAGCGAACTCAAGCTATCGGATGGCGCTTATCATCGCTAAAAAGAAACATTTTGACAGGGTGTTTAAAATGTTTCTACTGATCCGATCCAGTTTTGGCTGTGGCCAAACGCACTTACTTCAATTAGTTAAATCTAGCGTCAGTAGGTAAATGTAAAGAGCTCAGAGTGAAGGCGGATAGCAATGGCTACTTCTACATTGTAATGTGGACGTTTGAAATGCAATATTTGTGAGAACTCGCTTTCTAGTATCTCTGTTCTTCGCCGTTTTTAATAAAACTATTCTCTTTGTTGGTATAACAACAGTATTAAAACTTTTTTATGTATCTAAAAGTAGTTTGTATAGTACAAAATAAGAATTCTAATGATACAATGTTTCCACCCAGCGTTACTAGAAAGCGAGGTGTGTTAAACTAAGCGTGGCTCCCGAGGTATTCGGCTGCGGATAGCTGCTAGCTATTGTTCAGTGATCGTGTTTTGGCTGTAATACACTGAATCATTTTTTTTTGTTTTATGTAAGTTCACTTGATTATGCAAAGATTTGTTGGGATATTTGGTTTGTGAAACCGTTTAAATTTGTCTTTATTAAGCTAAGGGCCGGTTTCACCATGCTCTGTTAGATTAACAAAGGATTAAAGGGCCGTTAAATATGTCAAAATGTACGCGTTTGACAGCTAAGGTTAGATTTAACGGCCTGTTAATCCTTGATTAGTAACTAACAGAGCATGGTGAAACTAGGCCTAATGGTGCAAAGCGCATGGTCATTTAGCTATCGTATCATCTCTTCGCCCAACTATTGTACAGCATCGACTTCAGTTCAAACCGCTTTTCTTCTCATAAGTTATGTGTTTAGTCGTATATTTTATAAGTAACCATTTGGATATTTCTCAGCAGTCGGAGTAATGCAATTTTACAATATACATTTTAATTAATATTTATTTTCATATTCTCATTCCAACGTAGAGTGATAATTTTGACTACTATTTCAAGTTGCGCTCTTGAGTTATATTTGAAATGACGAATGTTATATTTTTGTAAATGGTTTCAAGAATTTTTCGGATTGTTTAAAAAATAATGTACGAAACGGTTGGTCTACATTAGGGTTGATTAGTCAAATCGTTGTATTCTACCAGTACTGACGTCATCATGACATTGGTCAAATGTTCATTTAAAGACCTGTTTTTTTTATAGGTTTTTATTTACTATCATAAGATTTTTTATGTGTGATGATGGTATATTTGCTAGAATAGCTAAATTAAGCGTCTGATAGTCTCCTTGTTAGACTAGCCGTTTCCAACCTGTTGCGATCAACGTCTGCTGGCTTCCCAGCTTTACTTAGACTTGTTCTTTGGTATATTATTTGCAGTTTAAGTCGAAAAACAGTTTGTAATGAAATTTATATCAAATGATTCGTTTTATTTTAGTTTTAGAACACCCTTTCTCAGTTATCTGGCATTTTGTGCTGACGTGTATATTTTAGAGTAATTGTACTCAGGAGCCAGGTCCCCAGGGCAAGAATATCTAGTCTGAAGAATAAGAAATAGTAACCGTAAGTATAGATCAGATTTGTGGTTGGTCAAAGGAAAAAATAATTTTCATACTAATTAGTTTAATGAAAGAAAATAATGCAATAAAAATACTAATGTACCTTCATATATTTTCTAAGTAATAATTTTACAAACAATATTTAATTTCTCCTGTGAAAATAATCTTCAATTCAACAATATTAATGCAATACGTATGGGAATGCTTTAATAAATAATCTGATGTGAAAGCATGAAGTTTAGTTATCGAACTAAAAGAAATATAATGTTCTAGTCAAACTACAATCTAATTCATCTTAAAACAATAATCGCTGGTGAATATTTACAATCGAGAATAAAATTAAATGATATTGCACGTAACACTTAAAACTAAATTGAATCGTAACATAGTTCTGTCGCTGTGTGAGACTAACAAATTCCTTGTTTTATCACAATGTCCATGACCTTACAAGGTCCTGTAGACAAACGTCCATACAAAAGCGCTTACATGTTGAGTACGAGATCGGTTGACGTCTTAAATCAGAGAAATCGACGTACCTTTTAGTAATTAAAAACTCAAAATTCAGATAACCTTTCATCTAGTGGCCAGAGACACTCACAATATATCGATCTACAGGTTCTGCCTATAAAACTAGGCGCCCTGAAGTGCAAGTACGTTAGTAAAATGTAGTTCTTGAATTTAGCAGCCTAGCCGGTATATGTTTTATCTAAACATGGTTACTTCATTCAACTAGTTACGCAAACCTACGCGGCCGGTACAGAACACGCATAGTGAAGTAATATCACATGTAGGTAACATTAACTACACAAATTATACTAGCTACATCGCGCACGATTTATACAGAACACAGCATTTGACAGACTGTTAGCTTTGGGCCAATATTCACCAACACAAACCCAATTAAAATGACAACTAATTTGAAAACTTTTATGAAAAAGAAACGGTTAGATCGGTGTGTTGGTGAAAACTAGCATTAAAACATTATCACACTGGCGTTTTACAAACGTGTTTTACAACAGGGATATCATTCACGTGCAGTCAAAATATAATGTACCTACCATGGAGGTACTATGATACTTAGTCTAAGGTACCTACACTCAAAACAGCCCGCCCTATCTCGCTTCAGTCAGTCATATTGTCATCATCACTGTACATACGCATGCGGTTGTACTATTTGTGAGTGTAGCGGCGAGCCCGTTGATTGATATCCTCGCTAAAAACATGGTCGCGAAACGCTAGTGTGATAACGCCCTTAGTGAGGTAAAGGTACTTTCACACAACCAACCATACATAAATTCATTTGGTTGAAAAGGCGCGCTGCGGTGTTACCGAACTAACCTACAAGTCTACACGAAAACTGGTGAGGCACATCGTGACGTCTGAATCACTATCTAGGGTCCCACAAGTACAAGATTACTTTTTAAAATACGCATCCAACTTTCTATCATGAGATTGGATTTTTCATAAATAAGATCACAAAGTGTGTGACGGGCTAAAAAGAGCCTTGAATGCTTTTCAATAGTTCTATAGAACTATGAAATCACTTATTGTGTCTAATTTAATCCCAGCAGAAAATTAAATCATTACTAAAAATCCCATAAAGCAGTTGTAACTTGTGGGTGGCCCCCATACATAACATTGCTGGTTGGTTTAAGAATACGCTAGTTACGCTACTTAAATGCATACGCTTCTACTTGGTAACTTAACCTACACTACCATTGAGATTTCAGGAGTATACGATGGCGTATACAATAGGAGAATGCCACAGTTAGCGTCATTAATAAATAAGAGTTGCTGAAAAAAAACATGGTTTAGCCAAAAAGATACGTTGTTTGTTGATAAGATGATTTTGTTTATTTTATTATTATTTTTCTCTTTTGAATTACTTATAGTGAGATTAAAACATAGTTCATCCATACCGATGAGTTTACATCATAAGTAAGCCATTTTGACGCTTATCATTACATGAGATCGGTCCACTACCCTCAAAATAAAGCGACAGTATTTTGAACCATCTTTATCGATCCAACAAGTGGACGGCTATAATTTTATGACACTGGCGTCTGGCTATTCAAAAATGGCTATGGAACGCAGATCACGCTAAGCGTGTCATTCCCCTTTCTACTAACTGATTGCTGAAAAAGTCAATACAAATCACACGAAACATTCATAGAATACATAAAAAAATGAGAAAAAAAATATTAAAAATATCTGCTAAACTTTAAAACGGTCACATCTAAAATATTTGAATTTAATAACGATTTATATCCTACATTATATGCATATCACTTCTATCTATTTACAAAAATGTGTTTCTAATGATAAACGATCTAGTCCATAAAAATTATAAAATTGAAGGTAGTATAAAACTGTTGATATTGTCAATTATAAATCTCACAACTCATGAAAGTGGCTTCTATTAGATACATCTAAATATCGTCAGCTTACAAATACGTAGACAACTTTGGTAAACTACACTAGGTATCATAGCCTTGCCGCTATTCACATCACACTTGCATTACAGATAGCGATCAATGTACAAAAAATATATAAAGTTTAATACGTTGATTTAAAATAATAAATTTACTTTTACGTCTTATAGAAAAATAATGTGTATCTTGAGTAGTCCAGCTATTAGTCTTTATTCGGTTTAGTTCATCCATTTCCGACAGTTGGGGGCGCCGCACATGCAGCTGATTTTGTGTGCGTCGTCCTCAATGTCGAATTTATAATCATACGCCAGCTGTGGACAAATACGTCATTTTAAAGAAAGTGGTCATATAGTTCTTTGATCGTTAACTGGTTGGGTATAAGTGCGGGGGCACACGATGCGTTGCGGCGGCGGTGCGGCGCCGGAGCGGTGTCGCTGCGTCGTCTTACATAGTAATTACTGTGGCATGTCACACGATGCGCTGCGGCGTCGCACCGGACATGCAACCTCCGAGACGAGGCGGGGAGGAGTGAATGCGTCGCGACGCCGGAGTGGCACCGCTCAGTTGTTTATTCGTCACAAGGAAGGGACACGCTCGCTGTTTTCGTTTTTTTTCTTAGTTTTTTGTTTATTGTGATTGTTAGTTTAAAAAATGAGTACCAACATAGAAGATATTGATATGGACTACCTCATAACATTAGTTCAAGAAAGGGAAACTCTATGGGACCAGTCCAATGTAGACTTTAAAAATAAAAATATTAAAATTTATGATCCATTTTTATTAACTGACTGTCCAACGCTTCGGGGGTGCCAGTGGCGCCGCTGCGACATAACAACGTTGCGGCGCCGCACCGCTTGTGTGCCCGCTAATACGGTGAAATCTTTGCGGTGCGGCGCCGCAACGCATCGTGTGCTCCTACACTAAAGGTTCTCGAATGCCGACGAATCGGAAGACACGTGGGCTCCAAATCTTTTAACCTGGATATATTTGACAGCCTTCACAGCTCAGTTGGTAGTAGATCTGCCTTCTGCGCCGTAGGCCGTGGGTTCGATCTCCACAGATAGTGCTGTGTGTATAGTTCACTAATATTTAATTAGGGAAGACCTGTTACCAGTGCAGTGGTGGAATTCGTCAGACAGGTAAAAATTTGTTCTCAGCACACCCGATAGAGGTACTTATCGAATCCCCATACAAAAAGGCCTGTCGTGGCCTAGCTAGACGTTTCAAAATTATCCTTTGAGGTTTGATTTGACAAATTAGCATGATCAAGTTACCTCTTCCCCCCTCGCGATGCGTCGCCGCGCGAATATAATGATGCGCAGATTCCGGTCCACCTCGACGGTCTCGGCGACGCAGTTCGGCTGGCAGGAGTGGTTGATGTACCGCGCCAGGCCTCCGCTGAGCGTCGCGTCGATAACTCGCCGCTCGTCCAGGCGGAACATGTAGATGCCGCGGTTCTGTACACAAGCATTCGTTTATAAAATCTGCATACATATAATTACTACTAGCTACTACTACTCGCTCACATCATAGTGGTGATTGCTAACATATTTTTATCTCTTTTATGAAGTTCTTTTATATTTGATCGCTTCAGTAATTTTTTTCGGGATCAAAAATAGTCTTAAATGTTTATTCATGATACGAGGTATATTTGTTCCGAGTTTCATTCAAATCTAATGTCTAATGATTAGAGTGTGATTGAGCAACACACTACCAAATATCCAATCATCATAAGTTTTAAGCATTTAAATATTAGTAGGATATGGCATACCAAATACTGCAAAGTACTGCAGTACTTGGTACCGAAAAGATCGAAAAGGTTGAACTCACTTTAGCTTCATATTGCTTCTCGCGTATTTCTGATAGCTCGGAGCGAATCATCTCTCCAATATACTCTATGACCATGGTGTGCTTCTCTATATCGCGGGCCGCGTATAGTCCTAGTCCTTGGATTTTAGATCTGAAACGAAATAAAATAGATTTTGTTTATTTTAAACGTGTTTATAGCGAGCTTAACTATAACTTCGTACAACATATTATACGAATGTTTTTTTTTGTAAGAAAACAAAATTGTTCGTATAGATCGCTCTTACCATATACATCTGCCTATACAATTTGAAACATATCAATCCTGAAAATTCAGAGGGCTAAAGTAACAACTGTTTCATCCAAAAGTTCAATACCTACCTGTATGAAACAGCTGTTTTTTTTCGCGTTCACAGTAGTGGTTCCTTAGAAAAAGTTATTCATATTGATGGGTACTTTAGCCCCCTGAAGTTTTCGGGAGTGCTATTTTAACACCCTGTATAAACTGCATTACTCCACATAGCACATCCACCAAGTACGCGCTCTATTATGAATCAAAGACTAGAATTCATGAACTAGTAAATCACCTGTCATCATCATTATCTACATCAGCCTGAAGAAGTCCACTGCTAGACATAGGCCTCCTCTATACATTCGGATTTTACATAAGGATGAGCTCTCTCCTCCGACGAAACCTATTAGAATTACCTGGCAAGGTAGACATTATTCCGCCACTCCATCTTCATCTTCTTATACTGGCTACTCTTGGTGTGTATGAACTGCTTGGTGTAGGGACAGACCGGCTGGTCGGTCCCGGGGGGCGGCGCCGGGAGGTGAGGCATAGCCGTGGTGTGGAGCGGCCGGGGAGCTCGGCGCCAGGATGTGCGGCACTTGGGCTCGCATCTGGCGCAGCCTGACGGATTGATAGCCAGACCTCCCTCGAGGAGCGCGGATCGACCGAACTTGAATCGGTAGTCGGTTAGGGTTTCGATACCTGCGTGATGTCATGGTTTGTTAGGTTCTGCTTATTGATATATGTAAATAAAGATAATTTTAGTAACTCGCAGTAACTATACGGGTCAGGTTTTCTCGAAGGTAAATCTCAACGCGTTCTTACAGTATGACCAACTCAAAAGGTTTTTTTATGTCATAAGAAATGTGTTTAACAACAACATAGCAGGAATATGTGTATTCTTGTTTTGACATCAAAGTTCAAATTAGCACGTTAAACCCCTATTTTACACACCGAACATACACGTTGAGGTGTACAAGGTGTCCGGACAAGATACACTTATCTATTTGCTTTCACGTCAGGGAAAAGATGAATTTTTGATCAGAATTTGAGAAATTTTAATCCTTTCACCCCCCTTCGAGCCTGCTAGTTCGGTAAATGAACTTACCAGGTAAACTTTCCAGTACTCTGACGACGGCAGGCTCCGTGAGCCCGAACAAGTCTTCGCCCGTGACGTAGTTGGGCCATAGCTTGAGAACGCCGTCTTCGTTGCGTTCATCGCGTAACGCCGCTACTGCGTCTAAAATCTAAGTACAAAATATATAATATGAAAAAATAATACGCATTCCACTGATGTCACGGAAGAGCAACGGCAAATTTTATGTAGCTTTCTTTTATTAGTTTTACATATATCCCAAAGTCAGACCTGTAGATGGAGCCACGGTCGCACGGTCGCACAGCGTACTAAGACTAACGTATCCCTGAGTTATTCGCCGGGTGTGATTAGAGTCCGATGGTGCAGGTGGTTAGCGCAACCCCGTATCAAGGGAAAGAGCGTGGATTCAAATCCCACTCGTATTGGGATATATAAAAAAAAACTAGATATAGCTTACTCTTCATGTCAATTCTTGTTTATCTGTAGCGTAAATAAATGATTCAGATTCTATTGTTTCTAGCAGAGAGCTGCGCACACTTTTTTAGTGTGATGCGAGCCCATAAACAAAAATCTGTAAGTGCAACTCACACACGTACTGAGTTACTTACATTGGCCCAGGCGGCGCGCGGAGTGGCCGCGGCATTTTCGTGCCTCGGCTCGTCTTGTGCTCGCACGTGGAAGCGCGGCCGGCCCTCCTCTTCAGAGATCCAGCAGAGGTACCGACACCGGGCGTTAGCGCGGATCATTGACCAGTAAAATCGAACCTGGTGGTAAGCCACTGGATAAACGCACTTAAAAACGCATTTCTTGGACGTTTTCAAAGGTAAGGATCAAGGTTTTTGGTTATAGACCACACATTAATTCGCTAAAGCATGAAATAATTGCCTCTTTTTGTCCTACATATATAGTTAATGTTAACATTTTTCTACGAGGGGCGAGCGAAGCTCAGAGCACTAAACCATAGTATGCCTGTAGCTTCTAGTAATAGAACGTAGATATACTATAATCACTTTCTCTGTCCCTATATCCCTATGTATGCTTAAATCTTTAAAACTACGCAACGGATTTTGATGCGGTTTTTTTTTATAGAAAGAGTGATTCAAGAGGAAGGTTTATATGCATAATACAAGCATAATCTCTTAGGGATAACCCACAATAACCGTGCGAAGCCGGGGCGGGTCGCTAGTTAATAATATTCTGCAAATGGAAACCGCAAATTTAATAATTGAATCCTGTTTTCATTTACACAACAAGAAATTCTGTTGTCAGCACATCTAAAACTGCTTTTTGAAATTTATTTGCGAAGATCCTCCTTAAACCATCAGCAAACCGAAGTTGCTTTTTCAATGCTAAATCGAAAGCTAAATCAGAGAATTGAAAAACCAAACAAGAAAGTGTTTTCACTCATTCATTCTCAAACCCTTGATATCGCTGTCTCTTCAGCTCAGTACATAGGTTTCAGTAATAAAAGACAGGTTACATTAACTAACTCGTAATTGAGAACAGTATACCTAGTGGTCACTAGTTTAAGTACTTACGATCTTGTATCCGATGGGGTAGATGTAGTTTGGCGTATGGAATGTCGCGAGTTGGTGCGGCAGAAGGTGGCCCGGGTTTAAGAAGATGAGACCACCGACGCGGATGAGATGGTTGCTGTCAGAGTGTAGCATCACCGACGCGACTTGCCGCTGCTCGTCGCGGGATATAAACACACGCCGTTGGACGCTTAGGGTAGTCAACTCATTGTCTTTCTCGTTCTGTACCGATGAAAAGATGGATTACATAATGCTATTCAACAGTTTGGTCAGTGTTTTTGTAATTGTGTTCTTTGACTAAAGGAAATAGAAGTAACTATTAAATGTACTATAAGTACACGAGCACTCGGGAATAATTAATAATTAAGAATAGTATGTAAGACCGTATTAACTAGTGGAGTCAATAGGCCATTTAAAAACATATAAAAATGTCGTATAGGCGTATACTAATACTACTCATAACTAATGGGTATTGTAACCAGGTATTTACAACTTCGTAACCAAATTTTAACTTTCACTAGTTTAGCAACAAGTGAGCTAAAGAGCTATAATAATATGTCTATCTTACACCATGATTATTATTGCAGTCAGAAAATAGGAAACTTACCTTTGGTGCGTGAGACGCGCAGAACGCAGTCTTATTCTTGTAAAATACGCAGTTATCCTTCACCGCGCATCCCAAATGGTAGACACTTCCACACCGCACCTTGAAGCATCTCACGGTAGCGCCCAGCCTTCTACAAACAGCACACGTTGCGTTTGACCCTGTCGCCAGAGCAGTCTCTACATTCATAAGGGCGCCGCTAACGGTCTCATAGACTCCTGCGGACCACAGAGCACAGTTAAGGTGCACCCATCTATTGACGTCACAGTTCAGTAGTCTTGACACACCATCGGTGACCCCGTCGCCTTCTATTCCACAAAGCTCACACCGTCTGTGATCTTCATTTGTCACAGGCATTATAGCCACTCCTGTTCTAAAAACCAGTTCAGTTAGCTCTCTGTCAGTAGCTCGCTTGTACTTTACTGGCGGGCCTATGCAGCCTGGAGACCACGCCTTGTACCGAATCCCTCTGTATTTTTCTTTCTCTGTCCCTTGGTTACTCTTTTCATCTTGCTCGCTTTTCAAATCTTCGGATTCTAAAGCGCTCACATCACAATCACCTACTTCCTTCATCAATTCATCGTTGTCGAGTGAATCCATGAATGAAAGGTCCATCTTTTCATCTTTGATGTCCGGTTTAATATCTAAGTCATCCGTTTCCATACTTTCGTTAGATGCTGTATCGAAGTCTTCGCGATCTCGAGACGCGCTTGCATCTGTTTCTGACTTGTTGCCTCCTTTGACAGCTGGTTTAGATTTTCCATCGAGGATGATGTTTGTCGGACGCCACGCGAACCTTTCGTAGCACTGAGTGCTACAGAAGTATAGCTCTGAGTCACTATCGCACAGTATCTCTCCAGCATTACCCTTATTGGCTGAAAGTAGTGGGAACTCTGAAGCTTTGGCTCTGACAACTGAATCTAAGATGACAACGTCGCAGTGCCTGCAGAATTTGGCTGCACCGTTCAGAATGCTTTGTATATCAATTGGAGTGCCTTCTTTTCCGTCTTTTCCTTTAGATCGGTAAAGTCCTAATTTGTGCGACGGTGGCGTGGCTGTTCTCTCTATAATCTGGTAAGACGTAGGCGGCGGGATATGTAAGATTCCAGCAAGTTCTTTCAATACTCCAAGTATATCTTCCGCAGCGCCCGATGTTAAAGTCAACGTCACCGTGACATTTTCATTACTTTCGGAGCCAGGCGAGCCTTCCATTTTGATTTTGTTCGGGTCGGTGTCTAATGTCTTCAATGCTTTTTGGCTTTCTTCCTCTTCCTTTAATGGATATAGCCCCAGTGTCTTAATTCGAATAGGAACAGGCGCGATGATAGGTATAATTGGAGATACGCGACCAGAGGCTGCATCACTATCCTCGTCTTCCTCATCATCATCAATGAGTTTGAGTCCAGGGAATCTATTTATCGGCTCAATATCAAGGCACTCGGGACTGGAACAGCTGACAATACTATCCGGAGTATCTGTATCCCGCTCCTTGCAAACAAAATCAAGCTTTTTGTCTTCCGGATCGTCATCAAACATAATTGGTTGGAACTCTTGGTCGTAGAAACCTCGCTGTGTTGAGGCGGGAGGTTTTTCAGGAAGAGGTTCTTCGTCTCCGAAAGGTTTAGTGTTATAGTAATCAGCGACATTGGGGATTTTAGCGTTTCCAAATTCGCCAGTCAAGTCACCCTTGAGGAAATCATAATCCTTATTTTTCAGTTTGGTTAAATCACCTGAACCGAATAGTGGGCAAACGGCGAAGTTTGTAGTCAAGGCGGGTTCTTGAATTTGCATTGTCGGCAGTAACCGTAGTTGAGCCATCAAATTGTCAATGAAAGTATCATAGTCTTCCTCGAATCTAGACCCTTTACGCGGCCTCTTTTTAGCATTGGTGACGTTCAAGCTATTTTCTGCTGCCGCTTTCATGTTCATCTGGAGTTGCTTTCTTTTTTTCTGCTGATATTCTCGTCTCTTCCTCTTTTTAGCTTCAGACGGTGTTTCGGTGACGTTCGGCTCTATACTAGAATCCATGTGGACGCTCTCTGGGTATTCTTCTTTCATGGGATGGTCTAGTCGAATAGTTCCTTGGTCAGATGCTCCGGAGACCCCAGACGCAGCAGATTGCTGTGAACTCTCATCTATCAGTTCCTTTTTGACATCTAAAGGCGTGAAAGGTCGATGAACCGGGCTTTGTTGTGGAGGAGCGATTTCTTTCTTGATAGCTTGTTGCAGCTGATGTTGACTTTCAATATTCATATTCATGTTCATGTATCCCATTTGCCCCATGTGCATGGATTTAATCGTTGGTGAACTCTCTGGTATAGGTGTAGTCTCTTCCTTGTTCATGATTTTCATGGGAGGTTTTCGGACATCCATCAGTGATTGCGTTGTATGCGTGGGATGAATCAACGGTGATATGGATGAAGTGGGGATACATGTTTGTATCGGTCTCGGTGGAAATGAAGAGCTGACAGTCGTGATGTGTCGAGGCGTGGCCTTAGAAATGTCTACGTCATGACTCAGAGCGAGTGTTGGAGGTGGTATCGAGGGCCTGGCTAGCTGAGCTTCTAGAGAGGGTATTGTGCCAAGAGCCGGCGCTGTTCTTGTTATAGTCATAGTACGTTGAGGCTGCGGTACAACAGTTGTGGCAGCTGTCGATGTTTGAAGTAGTTGCTTTAGAAGCACATTCTGAGATTCATCATTTCTCTGGTTAGCGGGACTCTGAGGAATCTTATTGCCAGAAGCGTCAGTAGCAGCGTTGGCCGCGTTAGGGTCATCTGTTTCCATTGGTTCTGATTTCACGACAACAGCTTCGACGCTATGCCGTTTCGCCGGCTGTATGTGGCCTACTATCACTTCGCTTTTTGGTTCATCAGTAGATTTTGACCTTTTTAGTGGTGAGGTCAATTGCGTGTGTAACAATTTAGACGTATTAATGAAATTCAATGGAGCAGCTTGTTGTTTTTGTATTTGGCTCATGCCGGGACTAACTATAGTGTGCGTTCGGACGGTCACATTCGGAGGCACTTCTTTATTAACCATAGGTCTTGAAGTCATGACTAAAGCGGGAGGTTGGCTAGAACTGATGCTTTGTTGGTTGAACGGTAAATTGGCGTTCATTTGCCTCGTAGGCTGTAACAAAGTGTGGCTCAATATACTGGTCTGTAAGGGTTGTTTATTTTGAAAATTCATAGTACTCGTCGTTATTGAATTATTTGTGTGTATAATGGCCTGTGGAGTTGTGCTACACTGTATTCTTGATAAAGCCGGCATTTGAATGATTTGGGAAGCGGATTGTTGGATCATATCTTCCATTGGATTGTACTGGTTTGTTATCAGCGGACTTTGGTTCGTGTGCAACGATTGAGCAGGAGACTTCATAAGTGGGCTCTGCATTACGGGCGAATTTAATGGTGAGACTGTAGTTGATTTCCTCATTTGATTAATTGCAGAAAGTGTGTTAACTCTAGAACCAATAGCTTGCGCTACACTCATCGGCATTGGTTCGAGGCTTGATTGAACCACTGTTTTGTCAATCCTCTGAATAGGCGATGGTCTCGGTACCGCCACTTCTACTTTAGAAGACGGTAGAAGATTCTCAAAGTTTACTTGGGTTGGTGTCGCGTCAGTTTTTCTTATAACATTGGCAGCCTCACTTTTAGCAGCGTTTTGGTTGATCGAAGACATGATCGTCCTGAGTTGTTGGGACACGTTAGCCATGTTCGATTGTAGTTCCGCAGGTTGGGATAGCGGCGACAGTTGTGGTAACGTAGCCGCTTGAAGAGCTTGTAGACGGTCCGGTTCGCGTTTGGCGAACGTCGGTGGCTCTGGCTTATCATGCAATTCTCGAGATGGGCCCGCATTTGGGTTCTGCTGAATCGTCTGTGGCTGAGGCCGTGGTTGCTGCTTTCCGTAAGTTTTAGGTTCGTCAATGTTCTCAAGCATACACAACATGTCTTCGAAGGTCTCCACGTGTTTTCTATCGTCTGGTACGTCAGGGTGCTCCCGCATCGTGATAGCGTTCAGATATCTCTCCTGCGACGGCGTCGGCGATGGAATCGAGATTTGCACAGATTCGTGTGACATTTCAGAGGTTATCTGCATGTTTGAGTCAATGACGTTATTGGTATATGACATGTCTTTAGTCTGATTGGCGATAGCCTTAATAGTTTTTACAACAGTTTCCTGCGGGGGATCTAAAGGCGCAGGTGCAGGGGGCGGTGCTGGCGCTGGGGGCGGTAACGGTGCATGCACTGCAGTATAAGCCAGTAGCATTTCCGTAGCTGTATCGTCTGGTTTATCATCGTCGTCACCTTCCATTATATTGTCTGGGATTGTCTCCGGCACGGGGTCAGGGCTTTTAATATCCGCCCGGCCGAGGGGTATAGGCCCACGTTCAGAAAACGAGTGAGCGTGTGAAGGAAGCTCTGTATGACGACTAATTTCACGCTCAATATCGAGATCCCGTGAGCTTCCCGCTTCACTCACTACGGTACTATCAGGAGATGCCACATCGTCTTGAAAAATCTTAGCCGGGAGAGTCACGTCATGAGTAACAGTTAAACTAGACAGCTTCGAACCCCCCAACGACAGTGACATAGGCTTTTCAATAGTTTTTACAATCTTCTGTTTCACTTGATGCTGCGTGAGTAAGGAGACCGGCACGCGTGCTTGAGGGCTCGAAGTCGCAAGAGTTATAACTGGGCTCATTGCCACTTTGCCGCCACCAGAACCAATAATACCTATGACTGGTCCAATTTGCTGTCCTGGCTTCTTCGGTTGAGGCCTAGACCCTGCGCCTATCGGTACCGATAGGTTCTTCAACACAGGCACTGAGATAGTCTGATTGGCGATCGATACTGACGCAACGGTCGCTTGAGAGACGTCATCGAGGAGCTTCGATCCTGAATGAACGTGAGTTCCTAAGACGGGTAAACGCGGACCCATCAGTTTGTACTGCTGTAAAGCTGCCGCAGGCGGTTTTCCGGTCGAGAGACTGATGACGGCTACGGTTTTGGTGGCAGTTTCCGTTCTAGACGTGGACTGAACGGGTTGGGGAGGAGTATCTGCTTCCGAATCGTCGACTGTGCCACCATCTATCAGCTCCTCGAAATCTTCTTCCGTAGCGATGCGTTCTTGCGGTGACTGAATCGTGCGGGAAAGCTGAGACGTACGAGGTTCGACCAGCACTACGTCATCGTCCTGCCTCGGCGTGTCGTCGCCCTCAAAATCTATCTCGTGCGTGAACTGCGCGTACGTATGCGCGTCTTCATCGATGCGCTCGTCTACAGCGGGGGTTTTTCCGGCGAAGCGACGTCGTTTAAGGATAGGTATGTGTCTACGGTTATCGTTCTGCGGCCACTGCGGCGGTGGCGCTCCTCCTAACAAGCCGGGCTTGCGGAAGCGGAAGCCGGGAGGGAACGGTGCTGCATCGAAGTTACTACCACCTCCACGATCAGCTGGCGCCATGTGGTGTCCGTGGCCGCCGCCGTGGTCGATGTGAGGCGCGGGTGAAGCAGCAGGCGACGCCGAAGGCGTGGGCGTCCGCACGTGCGGAGACCGTGATACTGATGGGGAGCCGGGCTGGCCCATTGGACTGTATTGTTGACGGGCCACCATTTGCTGGCGCTATAAAAAAATAAAAGTAAGATAGTATGAAGAAAAATATTTATGACTTTCGGTCATTATAATTTTATTGTTTTATTAAATGGATTGGTATACTTACAGCCATTTCGTTGGAGGGATTGCCCGGTGATGGCATTGGCTGTGGACTGCCGAGCGGCGATGTCTGCTGACGTCCTACAAATGGACTGCCAACACGCATACCTGCCACAAAGCAAACAACTAGTATAGAATAGATTTAAAGATAAAACCTGTCAAAAGATAATGTAAATGCCAATGACAGTGACAGCCATAGTTTTAAACCATGGTTTAATTTATGCAAAACTTACAAGTAAGGTCTATAAATAAATTACTGAAATCTCCTGACAGAATTACTGAAATCAGAGACGATCGATTGATTAAATTAACTGATACGCGAGAAAAGCGCGTTTGATTCTCGTTGCAACAGCCGAGCTGATTTGGATGTGGAGTACACCGGTCACAAACATAGTTGGAAGCTTTTTCTATCATGCTAGTGAAGCCTCGATATAGACGGTACAATCAAAGTTGTAGTTTCACAAAAAGCAAAATAATTATTACCTTGCTGATGATGCGGCGGACGAGCAAAGCGAGTGGGCAACGGCGAGCCACCAGGCACTGGGCGCGGGAACCTGCCCGTTATGTAATCAGTCTGCAACAAGCCATTTAGATTTGTTGATTGCCACAGAGGTATAAAATAAAATTTTCTTTCGAAGATATAGTAATATTCAGTAAAAAATAATCCCTCAAAGCACCAACTCAAGATTCTTTGAGGTTGTTTAAGGGATACCCCTTTAAAGGTACGTCCAAATATTACATTTATGTATATTTAATCCGTTTTGGACCGAATTAGAGTATCATAAATCATAAGAAATATAATGGACTCACATTTTGCAATTGCGGTGAGTGTGACGACACCGGGCTTTGTATTTGTGACTGTTGATAAATCTAAAATAGGAAAAATTAGACATTAATTTGTATTATTTATAATGAAACGATGTAAGGAACCTTAATTCTGGATAATAATTACCTGTGGACTTCTGCTAGGAGTGGGCAACTGCGGACTAGTCCTCTGAGCTTGCAACTGCTGTAGAAAATGTTGCGGCGACATAGCCGGCTGCATCGGCGACTGCTGAGTATGCATGGGACTCTGCTGCATATGCATCGGCGACTGCTGGGAATGCATCGGCGAGTGCTGCGACATCTGACTTTGATTGTGATGCGGCGACTGTTGGTGATGCATCGGAGACTGTTGAGGGTGCATCGGCGACTGCTGAGGATGCATCGGCGATTGCTGAGGATGCATCGATGTCTGCTGAGAATGCATAGGCGACAGCTGAGGATGCATCGGCGACTGCTGCGGATGCATCGGCGACTGTTGCGGATGTATCGGCGACTGTTGCGGATGTATCGGCGATTGGTGCATCGGGGACTGCTGATGCATGGGAGACTGCTGAGGATGCATCGGAGATTGCTGAGGCATATTTGTCTGCTGCACATGCATCGGTGACTGCTGAGAGTGTAGCGGGGACTGCTGCAGCGGCGACTGAGTCGAAGGATGTAAAGGAGATTGTGCGGTGTGATGCAACGGTGACTGCTGGGAATGCAGTGGCGATTGCATCGGTGACGTCAGATGATGAAGCGGAGACTGCGGCGCGAGGGAATGCAATGGAGATTGAGCCGATTGCACATGTAAAGGCGACATGGCCGGCCTCGGTCCTGGCCTTTGGCCCTGCTGCACCGGTGGACGAGGCTGCTGCCCGAATTGGACCAATCCTTGCGGACGCTCTTGTGATAACTGTCTTACTAACTGCTGGCTCGGAGCGCCCGCTTGTTCTATGACCAACGTCCGTCCGCCTTGTTGAAGAATTCGACCTTGCGGTGTAGAAGCTACTAGTCCTATTCGCTCGTTGGAGATGACGCCTGATTGAGTGCGTATTAGTGTTTGTTGCATGCCGCTGCCGAGGCCGAGCTGCATGGGCCGGTTGAGTGTAGTCTGTTGGATTTGTTGTGCTTGGGGCATGTTTTGGTTGCCCGTGAACACCGTCTGGTTTGAGCCAATTTGCTGTTGGCTTATGACGGTTTGTTGCGTCATTTGCGGGTTCTGTTGTCGCTGTTTCGTTTCGTATTCCTAAAATTAAAATACCAATTTAAGCAATTGATTCTTTAATACAATAAATCTTTGACCATTCTATTATTAATGTTTTATTTAGAAAGTTTTAAGAATTCACATTATGTTTTCTCATGTTCTGACCTGTATAAGCATGCTGTGCTGCCTGGCCTGCTTCCTCGCCGCCTCCAGATGCTTCTGAAGCGCCTGCTGCTCGGTCGACACGCGCAGTAGCTCCGCGGCATCGTTCGGCATCAGCTCGTTCCCGGACTTGCGCAGTTGACGCTGCTTACTATTCAGCGACTGAAATATGGCGGAGTGTAGAAGCAAAGCCCATTCGCGAGGCGAGGTTTCGATAACGGACGATGCATAGAAATCCATGAAAGTGAGTAAAATCACAACGTTCCGCAGTCGGTTATTTGCCCGTGTTAAATTCCTTAAAACAACGAAACGTCTGTGATCGAACGCACCTTTCAGGAGCTTCCGTAGCGCCATCGCAACGGGCATTAGGATCGGTCCCTCGTTAGTGACGAGGCGGGCGCGAGGCGCGGGCGCGCGGCTACTCTACAAGCACACGACACGAAAGCGCACTACTGCTCACCTTGCGGACCTTCCGGAGCTTCTGCACCTCGACCTCGTAGTACCGCTGCTGGTCGGCCGCGAAGGCGTTGTACTGCTTCAGCCACTGCTCGTAGACGAGGCGCGCGTGCACGTCCGCGTCGGAGGCGGCGCGCTCGGGCGGCGCGGGCGGCGCGGGCGGCGCCAGGCCCGCGTACAGCGGCACGGCGGGGGGCGCGGCGCCCGGCGCGGGCCCGGCCGCCGGCCCCTGCGCGGGGGGCGGCGCCGCGCCGACGGACACGCCCCCCGCCGCCGGACCCGCGCTCGACCACACCCCCTCACCCCCCTCGCGCTCCTGCTCCCGTTTCTCTTGCTCCAGGAGCTCCTCGAGAAGCAACGGTTGCTCCTGGTTTACGTTCTGATGGTTAAATATTTGATATGTGACGTCGCCCGGCATGCGACGCCGATCGCGATCGCGACGCTACTATTGTGTCGCTCTCGCATTTTAGTGTTTGAATCTACTGTACTGAGACTTTTTTCTGTGGCTTTTATACAACGTTATTGGGTAGAAAGATAAACAGTTATGTTGACAAAAGTAGAGTCTACGTAGACTCGTTTCGATACAATGTTTTGTAGCATTTTAGCGAATGTTTTACCTGTCTCATCTTGAATGATATATGTCGATGAACGGTTATTATTCATCTGTCGATTCTTGGAGAAAATTTATCATTGGCAAAATCAAAAACATCGAGTAAAACTAAGGCCAGTTGATCCTGCTACCAATTTAAACATTGAAATAAGTCAACAGTTTTCAAAATACTTAGCACATGCTCTGTTTGCTGGAAATACACTAACTAATAGATATGTGCACAATACTACAGATTTTGATTCATAAGATAGATTGTGTGGACTATGCGGTATCTAATAATTTAGGTACATTTATAAATTGTACTTTTATACGCAACCAAATTGAATAATAGTTTTATCAATAGGAGTCTACATGAGCTTGTGTTCAGTTTCGGAAGTAATGTTCAGTAGGTATTTCTGTGCATGTTCAAAGAGTAACTGTACGAGTAATTGTGCATAGTACCTATCTCATTGTTATGTCAAAATCATTCAAGACATCCAAATACAGGCAATCCCATAACCAGAAAATCACACACTCCACCACCTTAAAAATCTTCAGCCAAGATGAGACAGGCAATTGAACCTAACTCTTTTACATTTCAAAATTCAGTTTCTTCAATGTTATTACTCTGTTATTAGTGTTATGTGTTAGGAAGGATGCTGAAATAGTACAAAGGTTAGTTTTACGCATGCGTGTCACGAGCGAGCAGAGTAAGAAGCGTTAAACACGTAAATGTGGTTAGCGGTGACGAGGCCCTCTAGATTCCGCTGGGACCTTCTAGACTAAGGAAGGATGACGAGAGGGTAGAGGATAAAGGAAAATACAAGAATTCAAACGTCCTAGTTTTATTAAATTATTCTTTGTTAGAAAAACATTTGAGACATGTGATTAGCCACAATTCTAACAGAATTATATGACACTACAAAAACAGTTTGTCTTATTAACTACATAAATATATAAGTATTTTATTTCTAAAAATCACATTCTATTTAATTTTAGAAAAGACTTAGTAGACTTCATAGTTCCACAGTCTTATTTTATTTTATTTCTAAACCATGATACAAACATTGTTCCTTAGATATCTAAAACTGTCTACGGTATTTTCACACACAAGAGTAAAGGTCAGATAGGATAGGTCCAAGGACAGCTAGAGAGCTAGGTGAGGTGCTGTGTAGGCTATAGGCTGGCTTAGTGCACATTCGGCAGAAATGTAGATACCTCATCTAATTATACACGGACTTTGCCATGGCCGACATTGAAATAATTTTGCTACGGGTTTAAAGCTAGCCGGTAAATTAAAAAAAACTCACATTCTTGTAAAACTTATTGTATTGTTCTTTCATCAGCTAACTCTTTCTGTTATAAAAGATAGAAGAGACTACTCGGCCAAAACGGACTTTTAGCAAATTTGTCGGGCAGAGCAGAATCGATACGATGAGCTATGTCCACTTTCTTCAGAAGCGTTTGACGAAACTGGACTAAAGAGCGATTACACGATGCATTTTTAGCGATACAAACGCGTTTTTTTTTACAGCTAGCGACGGTATCGCTACTGCATCGTGCAGTATCGTGTGTAAACGCAGCGTTACCGCTTGAAAAGTTAGGAGCGTTTCTGTCGCATATGTGAGTGACGAATGTGCACTAAGCCGGGGGATAGTGGGGTTCGTCTGACCTGCAGCAGCAACGGCCGCCGGTGGAGCCAGTCGGGCCACGCCTCATAGGGCGCCTGCCCGCGCCAACAACCATCAACCACCGACATGCAAACAACACGCCTGTACTCCGCAGTCGATGGGTAACAACACCTACACTCGCCTCCATTTCATAGCATCGACCGTACATTAACAAACCGCAAGGGCTCATGGATTCACCCCAATGTCGAACAAAACGAACGTCGTACGCAAAGTCAATGCTGCTTTTGTACAGCAAATATTTAGAATCAGACAAGAAAATGCCGCAATCCACGGGACGAACTTGCAAAAACGGACATCTGCGCTTCTATGCAGGAATATTCGAATGTTTGATGTTCTTTATTTAATCAATTTGTGGTTTTGATCCAGTTTTAGGTACGAGTTGACCGATTTGGTTTAAGGCGTTAATTTAAATTTGTAATCATTATGGTAAGATTTAATTTTATACAAGCGCAGTTTTTTCTCTGTTTACCCAAGGATGACAACCAAGGGATTTGAGGAGATGACTGTGCATAGGGATTGCAGTGTTTTGTGTTTATCTATGCAGTATTATAATGAATGAATTGATCGAAGTTTTAAAAAATAGAGGCTAGTCAAACGGAAGGTTTGTTAATTTCTATAGAAGACTTTGTTTATTTAGTTCAAGAAAACGTTTTTGCTACTATGAATTCAAGTACTGACTCGTATTAATTGTATAGATTAAAAATTAATTGGTTATAAGGTCTACGTATGAAATGAAGGCGATTACTCATATACCCATGCAATATTAGTCTTTTAAGCTTGTCTCAAACAAGTCAATTTTAAATTTGGATTCGTTATTTACATTCAAAACCGCCACCAATTGTTCAACAAATTAATATTGCTCTGGATATTATGATAACGTTTAAAACATCACATATCTGCGAACGATCAAAATTAAGCGAATTATAAAAAAAACATCATAATCGGTTCACATTAAACGACGATTTGCGTGACATTGACATTGAACGTGCCTCGAAAATGTGAACCAAAGCTTACGCCATACATTTAAAGCTGTAGAATCTGCCCTGACTCGGGATCAAGACAGATTCGTCAAAACACGAAAATACAGCATGCACGACAATGTACCCAAAAATCCTCCAAGATTTATCATAACATTTAGCTATAGCATTATTTCGAATTAGTTGGATGGCCGACTCCTTCATTCTATGCAGTCCGGGATTAAATTGTTCATGTTTTCTTTTATTATCTTTAACATTTATATCATTGATGCAATTCTGGGGAATATCAAATTGTAAAAATAACAAATCCATAGGATGTGGAATGTACTAACATCTTTAGTAAAAATTTACACAGCATCGCGGACCGGTCAAATCCTCTTATTTTAACATTTTCAAAGAAATCAGAATTGCTTCAACGACTTTCGCCTGTTTCACTCTTACACTGATGTCGGTCAGCAAGTAAAAAGCGTCGCTGATGTCAAAGTCCACTAAGGTACAACGCATATTTGTAGCTCTGAAGTTGCCAGTCTTATCTCGCTCAAAACTCCACAGAATTAGTTCTGTGGAGTTTTGAGCGACTATTTATGTTAGCATAACATACATGCGCAATCGGGACGTACATATTTACGTCCCGGTTCAAAGCCTAACTTCAGAGTCTAAGATATGTTGTAACTAGTGTATACAGGCTGTAAGACAGCTCCCGAAAACTGAAGGAACTCGCACAGCTATCGCAACATAAATCTTATATTCAAAACAAAAATATTTCTCAGTAGAAATTCACTTGAGATGTGACTTCAAAGTGGTTTCCGCAATCCGAAAATTGCAACGAGTTTGGATGAGTAAAAATAAATAATGATAAATAAATCATTGATGACTAAAACACGAACGTTCAAAGAAACAATATTAGAATATAAAAAATATGACTGTTAAAGAATATCAATAAAAAATATTGTTTTATTTTTAGCTTATTTTGACAATCGATTGAGCACGGTTTGAAGGTTACAAAGCTCTCTAAAAAGTTTTCGTTAGCTGTATTAACATTCTGCATCGCATCGGTATCAGCGTAGGAGTGAAAGGTAGGGTATCTGTTATCGCGGCGGGTTAGAGCCTTACCTGTGGGTAGGGCGGCGGCGGCGGCTGCGGCTGGCGCAGCGTGCCGGGGTACGGCGGCGGCGGCGGGGGGCGGGGCACGCCGGCCACTGCAATGTGGGCATGACGTCACATACGATACATCACGCCTGGGGCCTTATGCTCACTTCGAGCGAGATTATCTCACGGTGGAGATGACGTCATATCTCGTTCGATAACTATTTATCCCCATTCTCGCCATCTCACTCCCCAATTTTCTCATTCAAAGTTCATGCGAGACGCAACGTCAACGAGATATGACGTCACCTCCACCGTGAGATAATCTCGCTCGAAGTGAGCATAAGGCCCCTGATTCACATATAGGCTGAGAGATCACGGTTTTATTGCCAGCGTCCAAGGAATATGGAGGACATGACGTCACATACTATACATTACGCCTGATTCACATATAGGCCGAGAGATCACGGATTTCTTGCCAGCGTCCAGGGAATATGGAGGACATGACGTCACATACTATACATTACGCCTGATTCACATATAGGCTGAGAGATCACGGATTTTTTTGCCAGCGTCCAGGGAATATGGAGGGCATGACGTCACATACTGACGTCAATACATTACGCCTCTTATTCCACCTGTTTCTCATTGCAGCTAAACTTCGAACAACATAATACGTGTACATTGTACAACACTATTCTTGCTTCGAATATTTTCGACATCTTTACACCATTCTAGACTGTATCTTGTTAACACAGAGCCCAGTTAGTTTAATAGTAAGTTGTAGTTGTAGTAGTAGTTAGTTATAATATAATAATAGTATCTACAGATTAACAATTTAAGCACCTATTTGTAAGTCTGTAAAACACAAGATGTTTAATAAATAAAAAAAAAAAAAAAACACCTGATTCACATATAGGCTTAGAGATCACGGATTTTTTGCCAGCGTCCAGGGAATATGGAGGGCACGACGTCACATACTATACATTACGCCTGATTCACAATAGGCAGAGAGATCATGAATTGCCACATGATTTATAAGATTTTATTATAACACAGAAGTTATGAACCGCGTGGGAATCGGAACCACGACTGAGAGTGTGATTCTGGATTGAATGAGTTAACCAACTGCTGATTTTTGACAAAATTCCAACCAAATTAAAATTGGGATTGGAATCAAGTAGAACCAATACACAAAATCGAGATTGGGATTCCAATCGATTGTCGGTAGTAACCACTCTGGTCGTTTGTGTCACCTTGTTGCGGAGGCTGGTGTCCAGTAGCCGAGTACGGCAGATGAGAGAGAGTGACAGTTCTGTCAGCTCGCACGATGCCCACAGCGCCGTCCGCGCCTACCAATCGCGTGCCCGCTGCGATACTGCGGCCCGCTGCTAATGCCGCATTCACCTGTTGACAACACTTGCGTACTGGACTCGTCCGGGGAAGTACTACCATGCCTATTTGTAATGCCAAGTAGCGTTGCTGTGTTTCGGTGCCGATGAAATTTCAGGCGCATGAGACTTAACATCTGTATGCCTTAAGTTGATGGACGCAGGGCAAGTGCATCGTAGGGTACGTTCCTATCGTGCGTTACTTACGAGGCAATGCTTTGTTATAGATGATGGTTACCACTTAACATCAGGTGGGCCATGTACATGTTCAAAAAGTAACGTAAAAAAAACTGCACGTTCCACTCACAACTGTGCTGCCGTTAGTGGCTAAACGGATGGTCATTCGTCAGAATATCCGACTGTCAACGATACGTAGCTACTGACGCTAGTTTAATATATTGATCTGTATATAAAAAGGTCATGTCGTAAAAGGGCATGTCTATCGGGTATGAATATCCTCTTGTGCATTGTGTAAGCTTACCTGTGCAGTCATAGCGTTGACGATACTCTGTGCGTTGGCGGCGGCAGCAGGCGATACCCCCGCGGCCACCGTGCCTCCCGAAGTGCCGCCTTGATCCACGATTTGCTACAAAAATACATAAAACTTCAAGCGTAATTCATGTGCAAGATGCAGGCAATATTTATTGATGTTTTTCTAAAATCTTTGATAATGTTGTTCGGTAAACAGCGAAGTAACAAAGTATGATAAGGTTAGTACGCGCAGTAAACTCCTTCGTGAAATCGTGGATTCATTCACATAGGTTAGGTTGTATACCAAGAGGATTAGAATAATAAAGTTAATATGATGCCAAACAAGTTGTCCTCTCACTAATCAAGTGACTTACGAGGCGGCCGTGAGTTCGATCTCCACAGAAAACAACTAATTGTGTGATAAACATAGTTTGTTCTTTGACGGGTTGTTATACTATATTATAAGTAATAAAAATATAAAAAAATATATAAGTAAGTATTGTACTAGAAATCTGGCTCATATATACTTTGCTTAGTTCGGGGTTAAGTGCTGTGTGGATTGTCAGCCACTATTTATATAAATTTTTGTTTTGCGCAGCTGACTTTGATCATCAGTCAGCGGTCAGCTTTTTTGTCAGCTTGTTACCTGTGTAAAGTGCATGTTGTGCTGTTGAAAGTGCAACTGCTGTCGAGGAGCTTGTGGCGCCGCTGAGGCGAACTGAGGCACGCGTCTTACGACGTCTTGTTGCTGCAACAAATTAATGTTGTATCTATCAGTATATTGCACGGATGATATGTTGAAATCTGTGTCTTCTAACTAACTAGCCACAAGGTTAGACACAGATTAGAACAAGAATTAGTTAGAAGAAGAGTCAACGCAACTTTTTTTTTATTAATTTATTATTACTCAATGTGCTACTACAGATTTAGATTTTAATTACATTAAAATGTATGACCAATTTGAGAAATTCACCAAGCTAATTTTGAATATATAATGTATGTTGATTATTACAAGGGCTCGAGTAAATGGTGAATCACTAAGGAGTTTAGTTCGTGCCCGGCTTGGGATCGGGATCGGCTCGAGATTGCGAGCAGCCTAGGCCATCCACTTAGTTATCAGGAACACACAAACTGCCGTGCTCAAATGAACACCAACACTTGCTCAATTTCGACAAAAAGCTCTATCGACCAATTTTATCAGAATTCAAATAGCTTTAATAGTCTTCTAAATATGAAAAAATAAAATGCCATTACCGGAACCAAATTAATATCAATTCAATGCTTAAATGTTGTTAAGTGTCATTGCTAAGCTTAAAAATGGCTAATGGTTATTAACTTCATTATTACGTCAACTTAAAAGGTATGTTGCCTAGCTTGATTGCCGTTAAATATTTTTTGTAAACTTTAACGGCTTTTGTTCATGTCCCGCGTAACTCAAAAAGTAGATTTTGCATTTAACGGCTTTTAGCTATAAGACGGCAGCAAACACTCGATTTATCTTCGATCTATATTCTCTGTGAAGCGCTTATGTATCAAAAAGTTACTTTTACAGAACACTAATTTATTTTTGAACTGGTGGTTTTTTTCCTTTTACACCTTTTAACCCTTGGCCCATTTAGGAATGCATGTTACCTGATGGTGGATTTGCAAGCGCTGCTGTTGATTGGCGAACATCTGTGAGAACACAGGCCTCTGTTGCTGTTTGTCGTCTCCTTCTAACTTCACTTCGGATTTGATAGCTTGCATTGCATTCTGTAACAACAAATTTAAATGTAGAAGTTTAATTAAACCAGCTATGAAAAGGTCAGATTGATTTGATTTAATAAATAAAATAAATTCATTTGATGATACAATAAATCGATTAAATGAATTTTGAATTGAATTGGTGGTCTGAAAAGTATCCTGAACAGACCACAACCTCATATCGTTCACCCGAACTACAAAAAAGAGAAACTGCTTATTTCTTTGTGTTGAAGTAAACTTACGTGCCTTTCTGAGAAATAAACTGTCATACTGCATAATCATAATGAACCCAAACCAAAGTTTTGCGTAGTACAGACTGTTTTTTTTTATAAATCCATATTTATAACCTGCTGTGGTGAGCACTGGTGGCTTAGTGGTAGCGGCCCCGCCTTCCGATCCTAAGGTCGTGGGTTTGAAACTGGTCGTGCACCAATGAATTTTTCTGTTTTATAACTCTCAAACGGTGAAGGAAAACATCGTGAGGAACCGGTATGTCGTAGAACTTAAAAACTTCTATAACATGTGTCAAGTGCTCGAAAGGAGGCGCAATTAAACTCCTTTCACCACACTGTTTCGAAAGAAACTAGTGACACCACGAGAGAAAGAGAGAGAGACCTGCTGTATGAAATATCGTATAAACAGAAGCGCTGGGTTCGAGACACTGCCAGTTATAAAACCGATGGTAAAAATAAGTGCTGATAAACGCAAGTTAAACTAAATAGCTTTCAAGAAATATCAGACTTATTTTTATAAGAGTTTTTTTTTTTTGGCCATTGAATACATGATGCAGTAAAGTTTTTGAAAGTATTATTTACGCCCTGAACGTGTGTACCTGTATTAAAAAAAAAGACGTACATGCGATGCGATGTGTACTCAACTCACAAAGATAAGCGTGTTAAAATGCAAAATAAAAACAAAGTGCTAACCTGTAATCTAACCTGCAACGCCATTTGCTGGTTCGGCGTGATTATCCTATGGACGCCGTCACTGTACATCTGCGCCATACTTGGCTCAGACTTAATCTCTTGTACCTATTGTTCAATAGTAAAACAACATATTATCAAGCAGCAAATTATAATTAAAAAAACGATGGCGTATACTGATGAGATTTTAGGCAAAACTAAACTACTATAAATATGAAAATTCTATACCGCAGATATAGATTGAAATTGAACTAGATACCGCAAGAGCGTCGTATTGTTTGAAAAGGACGCAATTTTTTGTAGCTGCAATAATGTTACCGACTAAATTTATCAGTGTGCAAATTAGTGCATTGCACTAAACTTTATTTACTGTGTTAAGCTGCATACGTGTGCTCTAGGGCAGATCTTATTTCCCGATTTACCAATCGTATTTACCCTCTAATGGATAGAGATCGAGGTAGGCCTAAGAAAATATACATGGATTTTGTGAAAGATGATGTCTCAGAAAGGAATGAGTACTAAGATGATGAATGATAAGGGAAAATGGAAGAAAATAACATGTTGTGCCGACCTCGACTAATGGGATAGGGGCAGGAAGGTAATGATAATTTACCCTCTAGTTCAACGCACTTGGGGTAAATAATGGCACGCGAAGAGAGCCACTTGCGGTATCTAGAATAATAGCTATTGAATATCTGTGTTAAGCTTAAGAACTGCTTTAGAAAAAATCCAATTTAAATGTTAAAAAAAAACTTGAAAGGATGAACAAAATGTATCGTACCTCTGACTTTACTTCTGTTTCTGATTTCAACTCCGGCTTGTTTTCAATGTTCTTGACAGCTTTTTGCAGATCATTGTACATTTTATTGCTCTCCTGGTTTTGGTCTGATTCATCCCTGTTTCAAATAAAAACAAGCAATAATAAATTATACGCAAGCTCAAAGCTTGGCTTAATTCTGAAAGAGATAGTTCCCGTCTGCCGGAATTGTGGTTGATGTCCTCTGGAAAGTACTCAGCGAGGAACTTTGCTAAATGCCATGTTTAGGTATGAACATCAGCATTTTAAGTATCAGGTACAAGCAGATGATGTTAAGTGGTAACCATCTCCTATAACAAAGCACTGCCTCGTAAGTCACGCACGATAGGAACGTGCCCTACGATGCACTGCCCTGCGTCCATCAACTTGAGGCATATAGATGTTAAACCTCGTGTGCCTGTAATTACACCAGCAGCCACACTCTTCAAACCGAAACACAGCGTTGCTGCTTGGCGGCAGAAAAAGGCGTGGTGGTACTTCCCCGGACGAGCCCTTTACCAAGAGCTCCACTTTTCTTTAAAGATTAGTCGAACTACGTCTCACTACCCTTGAAGATAGACGCCTTCGAGATCTCATAGAAACATACAAGATTATAACCCTTCAGTACTACCTACCATTCAAAACATTCTTAAGAGAAAAGAGGATCAAAGACCTTCACGTCTCCTCAAATTACCCACGACTCAGCCATTGCCACTAACCGATTGCACTATCTGATTACATAGTTACTGCTACTACTGTCAATGCATTTAAAATCAAACTCGACAACTGGCTACGACAAAAAGGTTCGCAGAAGTAACAGCCTATACGTTATAAAAAA
Source organism: Chloroclysta siterata (assembly GCA_932294275.1). Lineage (NCBI taxonomy): Eukaryota > Metazoa > Arthropoda > Insecta > Lepidoptera > Geometridae > Chloroclysta > Chloroclysta siterata. Next base: position 12,194,813 of record OW028595.1, read on the forward strand.
GTTTTTAAAAAGATCTACATAAGAAAGATAAGTAGTGAGTTTTCTTACTCTGGCTCTCGCTTCGCGTGTCTTTCGGGCACATCGTCAGCCAGTTCCAATCCATCCAGGATATGTTCAGCGTCGTTCAGATTGGCTAATTCAGGGTCTGCGTATTCCAGGATGTTGAACTGTTCACCGATTTCAGCGGTCAGAGACTCCAGCAGTTCTTCGTCATCTTCTCCGCTGAGGCCCGTTAGGATATCTCCAACCTGGTGAAGAAAGGATTTAGTATTACCATGTACATTTTCTTTATATACAGGGTTACAGGAAAAGTCGTGCTAGATCCGTTAAGGGCGTGGAGTACCCATCATTCCTGACATATTTCACTATGAAACACCCTACCCTAAACTAAACCCTTTTCGAGATATTCGACTTTTAATTTTTTTATTGAAAATTGCCGATTTTTAGGCAATTAAATTTATTTTTGGTTGTTTTGTGTATCTTATTATTATTATTATTGCATTTTTACATGTGTAATTAGATGCTTTAGGACGTCAATCATTAAAATAGTGCATAAGTTAATTGAATAGACCGTAGTAGACAAGTGAAAGTTAAGAAATAAAAAAAAAATTAGAAAGTTTATTTTTCTCTAAGGGATATCTAAAAAAAATATTATGGCAATTCTTCGGCAGATGTTTTTAAAAATATCTACGTTTCATCAGCTATCTAACGAGGTATAATAATCTAGGGTTTTATTCAATTGCATTGAAAAAAAATTAGTTTTATAGGCGACAGTGGAGAAGAAAATTTATACTTAGCCCTAAAAAGTAAAAGTAAAACAATAGGTAAGCATGAAATGTCATTTATTAAAGGTTTTCACACAACTTTTTCTTATTCTACAGTTCATGTTCAACATGGCCGCCTCTATTTCTGATACATTGTCGCATCCTTCTACGGAGACCAGTCTTCACTACTCCAGTGGTCAACGTGGTCCTCATTTTATTTGCTGCATCCACAATCCTTTCTCTTAGGTCTTCCACAGACGAAACTGGATTCGGCTCGCTGTACACAAGACTTTTCATGCACCCCCACACATGAAAATCCATGGGGGTTAGGTCCGGACTTCTTGCTGGCCATGGCAACGGCCCACCTCGTCCTATCCATTTGTTTGGATAATTTGTGTCCAGCCAGTCTCTGACACTTCTCCTGAAATGGGCAGGGCAGCCATCGTGTTGGAACCACATGTCCCTGATCAGGTTGAGTGGCAGATCATCCAGCAAATCACTCAAGTCTGCTCTCAGGAAATTTTCGTAGCTTTCCCCATTTAAATTATCCGGTAGAAAGTAAGGTCCAATCAAATGATTGGAGATAATGCCCATCCACACATTCACGCTGAATCTTCGTTGGGACCCCTTCACTCTTTTCTTATTGGGATTCCTTAGTGCTTTTGGGGCCCAGTAATGGGCGTTGTGATAGTTAGTTATGCCATCTTTATCAAATTTGGACTCATCCGTCCACAAGATATTTCTTAGAAAATCTGGGTCTTCTACGTCAGCATTTAGCATAAATCTGCAAAAGTCCAATCTTCTCGCGGGGTCTCCTTCTTCAATAACGTGTACCGGCGTGTAATGGTATGGGTATAGGCCAGCAGTATGCACTGTAAACCACACTCTCCATTGCGAAAGTCCCAGATCACGGGCAACAATATTAGTGGAAGTAGTCGGATCCGCTCGAAAGCGTTGCACTATCTCATTGTCCTGTTCTTCGTCGTCAATTCGTGGTCTACCCATGTCTGTATTACGTCTCAAAACAGAGCCAGATTCTCGAAGTCTTCGATAAACTCTGTCAAAAACGGCCACATCCGGCACTCGACGACCGGGGTAGCGAGTTACGTATTCGTTGCGAGCTTGCGCAGATACACAATCGCAGTATCCGTAACAAATAAGCATATCAGCATATTCCTCAGGTGTGTAGGACGTCATCTTCAACACTTCCGTATCACAGGTACAAATCAGAGTCCGGTTAACAAGTATAGTAGTCACAAATCAGAAGAAATAGTCCAGAATCACAGCCAAGTCGAGAAAAAGAGCAAAACGATATCACATCTACTATGTACGAAGCACAAAAGCAGACTGACAACCAAAACAATACCCCCTGTTGTATTCCCAGCCCTAACCGGTCTCTACACATTTTTTCTTTCATTCATACCTACATAAATCGTCACTTGTCTCGCTCTCACGGTGTGTCTGAACTTGAAGGACAATAGGCGCGGGACCGTTAGAACTGCTACCTGGAGCGTCCCAACTACTTTTTTTCCACGAAATGTAATACAAACCCTAGATTGTTATACCTCGTTAGATAGCTGATGAAACGTAGATATTTTTAAAAACATCTGCCGAAGAATTGCCATAATATTTTTTTTAGATATCCCTTAGAGAAAAATAAACTTTCTAATTTTTTTTTTATTTCTTAACTTTCACTTGTCTACTACGGTCTATTCAATTAACTTATGCACTATTTTAATGATTGACGTCCTAAAGCATCTAATTACACATGTAATTACAAATGCAATAATAATAATAATAAGATACACAAAACAACCAAAAATAAATTTAATTGCCTAAAAATCGGCAATTTTCAATAAAAAAATTAAAAGTCGAATATCTCGAAAAGGGTTTAGTTTAGGGTAGGGTGTTTCATAGTGAAATATGTCAGGAATGATGGGTACTCCACGCCCTTAACGGATCTAGCACGACTTTTCCTGTAACCCTGTATATAATTCTACTGTACGTGTGTATGTCAATGAACTCCTCCTAAACGGCTGGACCGATTTGAATGATTTTTTTTGTATGCGTTTGGGTGGCACCCTGGATGGTTTGGATTTACAAATCAGCCCGGCAGATGGCGCTGCAGTCGGTATCTAGGTTATTTATCTATACTACAACTAAATAATGCAGGACAACGTCCGTCGGGCCCGCTAGTATTATTATACATTACTTACTATATACCTTATACATTACTAATAACATTTATATACGTTCAGAAGCAGATTTAGATATTTGAGAATTGGGAACATATGAAAACTCAAACGGAGAAATAACAGTGAGGAAGCCAGTTATTATTCTTACAACGGCGATGGGCTTGCAACCTGTCTTGTATGTATAGTAAACAAAATCTTACTTCTCCAATATTTCCTGTATCTTGCTCCAGCTTATCCATTTCGGCCATATCCATTTCATCCGTTCCTTGCTCTTGGTTTTCTTGCTTGTTTTGGTTGTCACCTGCAAGTAATTATGAGCTTTAGCAACTGACGAATAAAGTCTTATATTGATAAAGGAGTCAGGTTAAATGTCGTCAGCTGCCAAGTAGAATAAGTGCATGAAATACGAGAAAACTCGCAGGTCACTTATTCTAATGTACTGATAGCTGCCTTTTTATATGCTCCAGAATAAAAACGAGTTTGATTATGTCTCAAGTCAACTTGCAGAACGACGTGGAGGTAAAAAAAGGCCATAATGTATGTATTTACGAAAAAAAATGAGTACTATCAATATGTAAGCCTCAAGTTAGACGCAGGGTAGTGCATCATAGGTCGCGTTCATATCGTGTGTGAGGCAATGCCACTTAACATCTAGTGGTGCCTGGTGGTAGACTGTTCCATCAGCAAGTAGTTTACAAAAAAATATCTGGTTCCCATAAAAGCTAGTTTTTTTTTATACTGCTCGCTGATAGAGCAAGCACATGGTCTAGATGGGAGTGTTCAAAATAGTTTTTACTTGTAATGGGCGTTGACTCTGACACCTCTTAAGGCGAATACAACAGCTAATGTGACTCTCGCTCTTACGTTTCGATATGTTGAAAGATATAAAATCACTAAACTCATTTTCATTCTGATCGAAACAAGTTTTCCTACTTAAAAGTTTGCTTATGTACGAAAACCAGTAAAGCAAACTTTTAAGTAGAAAAACATGTATCGATCAAAATGAAATTTTTACTAAACTGTGTGCAATGTCATTGCACAAAAAATGGTTGATCGCGATTTTTCGAAATGAGTTTAGTGATTTTATATCTTTCAACATGTCAAAACGTGCGAGCAAGAGTCACATTTACTCTTGCTTTCTTTCTTAGCTTCCCAAGGGTTTTAAGTTCCGATATTCTATTTTTAGCTAACGGATAGTGTTACTCAGTGATGGTGAAACAGGCACTTACTATTAGGTTGGACGATGACGTTAGTCTTCTGTGCTTCCATTACTTGCTGGGACATCTGATTAGACATCTGATTCTGCTGCATTTGACCTTCTGCTGTTACGATGCGCTGTTGCATTATCACTGTAAAGACATTTTTCTTAGCTTAGCGAAGTTCACCGATTTATACAAAATATTTCTAAACTGTGGAAAGTAAAAGAACCTGTTGTGCTAAATCCACGTGATATGGGAAAAGGACAGGAAAATAATGATGATGATTTAAAAGCTTTGAGTTAAATCGTAATGATGCTATAACATCTCTGAAAATACATCAGCTTGAAAGAGCACAGGCAAAGTGTATCACGGATAGGAAATCTATTTCACTGGTGTCACGGAAGACCAGCGTTATAGTAGCGTATGCTGCTATAGCATTTATTCCGAGTGACCGCCAATTTATGTCACTTACTTTTCATGAGCCAGAATCAGAATCATTTATTAACAAAGATTTAACACATTTTCAATATATTGTTATGCATAATAAAACCTTGGCACGTCAAGCGTAATTTAACATTACCTATTCATAAAAAATATTGCATTTAAATCTAACCTAACCTAACCACTTACATAGGTACTAACTTAAAACAGAATGCGCCGTAAAGAGGCGACTTTGTCGAATTAAAATAAAAGAGTCATAAAAAATAAATTTCACCTTAAAAGTTAATGTAGCTAAGTACATAATTATAATAAAGTTTGAATTATTCTCCGTCATAGTGGGTAAAGTCTTGTCTCTTCTTGTATTTTTTATAAATTGTAGGCGTTTACGTGTGATATAAATAAATGATATTGTATTTTCAATATATTTGTGATTGGTTAAAACTTTTGCCCAAGCTATACCATTAGATAACTTACTGTGCTGATCAGGCCGCTGGTTAGGCAACAACGGCTGCCTGGGTCGCATGCCGACCGGCAATGGCGGTCGGAACTGCTGCTGGCCTTCCATGCCACCGGCTTCTATGCCATCGCCTTCTGTCAACAAACGACTAGTTTTAAACTGGGCCTGGGTACTTTATCTACTCTCATCGCATTGAAATAAAGCAACTGAGAATACAGTGTAGAAATGTAATACCGAATTGTCTCTTTTCATTGTAGCCTGTCAAGGTTGGCTAGTAGAAAATGCTGTCTAGCATTAACCTCTCCTTTTGTACAAACTTTGTTTGGTGCAATAAAGAATTAATTAAATTAAAATAGACTAAATTTTTTATAAATACTATCCATATCAGCAACTATTATTTATAGTAAGACTAAACTGCCAACAGCAATCATAGTAAATGTATTTATCAATTTAAGAGTTCTAGCTGTCTTCTATTCCCCACGTGTCGATTTAAGTGTCCGAATTATACACTCACGTTGCGGCCACATTTTCTCCGGATGACGTTGCAACAAATCCCTGAGCTGCCTGTTAATATCCTCATTCCCACAGTGCAGGGGGAACCTTGCCGCGGGGAACGCACTGCGGGGGGCCTCGGCCCCCACGCCGGGGGAGTGGGGGGGCACCGGCGCGGGGGACGTACTGCCGTCGGGCGCTCGCAGCCGCTGCATCGCTGCTTGAAGGCGGAACGCGAGGTTAGTTTGTGATGCAAGTGGGGGTACTGTGGATGAAGTGATTGCTGGCTGATTATGAACACCCCATCATGTCAATCGACAAACAATAGATAATTTTTAAAACAGTGATGCATAGTTGGTGTCCATTATCAGTCAGCAGATGATCCTAATTCGTGACGAGCTATGTTAAATAATAAGCTATTATTATAGTCTGCGTTACGACCGACCGAAAAGTTTCGCCAATCAGTGTACTAAAATAGCATTTGGAGCACCAATATTCACGCAGATCGCATGATCGCTGATCACATGCAGGAACGAATCGCTGACTAAGAAATTGCCTGGGCCAAAATCATGCCAAAAGTTATAATGTTACTATGAGGATTTGTTCGTGAAACCACTCTATTTGATTTATGAAACAAGATCTACCTTGCATTCTCTGGTCGTGTATAATCTGCTGCTGCTGCTGCGTTTGTTGCTGCCGCTGCTGCTGCAGATGCTTCCATTGGCGTTCCTGTTCGGCCTCGCGAGCTGATCGTTGCTGCCCGCATGTACGCTCTTGTTCCTACACCGATACTGAATATAAGTCGTTGTGTCTTGTGGAGGGGCAGAGGAAATTTTTGTCACTCAAAGAAGAACGGTTTATATTTATTTCTCGGTTTTTTAATTATATTTGGTTGTACTTATTAATCTAACAGGTACTTTACTATCTAAGGTTTTAACCAGCAAGAAAAGTCTACGTTTATATTTCCAACTTGTGTTTTATTTTACTTCTTATGATAGTAGACATTGTTCTGAGTTCTTCTTGAATGGATAAGAACGCTTAGAGATTGAACAAAAAATTATTTACTGACAAATTATGATGAAACCAAACATCTCCTCACATTTGTGATTCAATTCTTCTTTGTAATGACAAAATGCATCCTTTAGTATATTATTTACATGCTTGAACTACGCAGGCATATTTATTTGATACTATAATACAAATTAGGTAAGAAAACCTCTTATAACAGCATTTTAAGATATGTTACCTATCACTTATGTAGTTTAAATAAATATCATACATACATAAAGAATACAACAACCAAGTTATAAATAATATTAAACTGAAATAAAATAAATAAAATATTTTAAGTTTCAAAAACCGTGACAAGGCATGCCTGTTTTAATAAGTTATTTTATACAAGTGTTTTCTAAACTGAGATACATAAATTAATATACATGAAGTCGTTTCGAACTATAATTTGATATTCACATAAACCATTTAGCGCTACGATGTTTGTGCTTGTTTTTTTTAAAGTCAGTGTGGCGAAGTCCAAACCACAACTAATCTGCAACCATAAGATATCAAATGACTTATTTAATTTAAATAAGTAAAGATACCGCTACATATCCGAAACAATATCTACGATTATGTTCCATCAGCATCCCAGAACAAGCTTCACGAAATACTTGTGTCTCCCACACAAGTAACTAGTTACAAGGGAATTTTTATAGCCAACATTATCGCCTGAATGATGGGTCATGGGGGACTTTGGAAACGCTTATATAAATTCGAACGAATATTATAACGGGAGGCGTTCTAAATGCGATTGATAAAATCTAAATTGTCCTCTGGTATGGTATGTTACTCAACCCCATAGACCATGTTGTCTGAATGAATAAATTATTATTAATAGTCCATATAATTGCGAAAATTATAGACCGCTGAACCAATCTAGAAAAAAATATTTTTTATTTTATTTTAAAAGTTATTGCGAAAAAAATGTACCAAAACGATAACCACGCGATGACAAGTCGCGGACTAAAACCAGTCAATAATAAAAACTCAATGAATAATAAAATATGCTCTCAAAATTGTTACAGTTGTTAATCCACTGAAAGAAAAAGTTAATTACTACACAAAATAAAATAAAAAATAACAGTTATTTATTTACTCATCATAAGACTTCATAAAAGTTTAGTAAACGTGTACCTTATACCTAATGAGTAACTTATATCTAACTTACAAGCTTATACAGTAGCATAAACGCAAATCAACCGTGAACTACATTTAGTGTTAGAACTGTTAGCACTCCACAACCAGCCACTGGAGACATCTGGTGCCTCCAATGTTAAAGCCAACACTACCAAGGCAAAGCGAAAATAAAAAAAAAACAACGTTACGGAAACAGGACGCGAGTCCGGGAGGCGGTTTCAGGGATCAATACGCGCGTCCTCAATAAAAGCCAGCTCAAATAAAATGGAAACAAAAACACACCAGCTTACAATGCCATCGAACAGCCAAAAACTTTGTTGGGTGATGTTGGAATTGAAATTGAACGGACGTGCAAAGGACCACGAGGTGCCGCGCGATCACCCAACAATATGTAGAAATGCAGCTCGCATACACACTTTGCTTGTATTGTCTTTTCTAAAAGTGTCACTGTATTATAAGTTTTTTTTTGTTTTAAGTGTCCCTTTGTATAGTTGAGAAGTTCATGTCTGAATTGTAAAAGTATCACAAACAGTCAGTAATCTGTAATGGTAAACATGAGTACGCGCTGCACAAAATATGAGTTGTTTTGTGTAAATGTGAGAAGAGATGAGTATGTAGGTCGTGCGACAGTGTGTATGCGAGTTGAGTCGTAAGTCCCGGTACCGTATGGGAGGGCGGTGTGGGTTCGGGCGCGGGCGCGGGCGCGGGCGTCGGCGCCGCTGTCGGCTGCGGGGTAGCGGGTGGTGCGGGGGCGCGCGGGGTGGTGGGGGGGTGGTGGGCGAGGCGCGGCAGGGTCCGCATTATCTCAGAGGGGGTGAGCACGCGGATGTGTGCGTCCGCCTCCAGGAGCCCGCCCGCCGTCACCGTCACGTTGGGCGCGCGCACCGGAGCGCCCCCGGGAGCGCCGACGATGGCCGCCGCCGGCCCCGGCGCGGGTCCCGGGGCGACCGTCCCCGCCGGCGGCGCGGGCGCGACTGCCGGCCCGGCGACTGCGCCCGTCGGCGTGGTGGGCGTACTCGTTCCGCTGCCCGCCTCGCTCTCGCCGCCCGTACTCTGTCGCGCCTCAATACTTAGTATCTCTCTCATTGCTGCTGCCTTTCGTATCGAAAGACTTTTCCGACTATGCGAACCCGACCTAGATTGCACTTGGATGTTTGGACGGTGCATCGTCTTGGGTAGTAATGGTGCGGTCTACTTTTGTTAGGGATGGCATCGAAAGCCCAGGGTACACACTAGGAGAAACACCCACTTGGACCAAGCTCAATTTGATCAAGCGAAAATCCCATTATGAAGAGAAAAATATGAACCCGTAGCGACAAAAAATACTGTAGATCCTTTCGCTTACACAAACGGGCACAACTGTCGAAGCATATTTAACAGCAACAATACTGTGCTTGTGAATCCTAGTTTTATTTACATGTGCTAGTCGATACAAGCAATAGAATCTACAGCATTTATCACACATCTTATTAGCTACCATGTGTTTAGCTGAAAACACTTCTTGTTTGCTGAAGGCTTATAAACAGTGATCCGAGATTGTTTGCGAACTAATTTTCATCCCAATTTGGAGTTTGTATATATCCCAGTAAAATTATAGCAGTACAGTTATAACACACATAATTATAGCAACTACATTCCACATCAAGTGGGTAATATATTTCCACTTCGTGATATTGTATTGAGAAAGGCACTCAAAAATACAGTTTGGACGATATTATCGGGCCGCCCTGCTATTTGGTCACTTCAAGGTTGCCGAGAAATATCGCTTATACTGAAACTGGTTTGATACAGGACCAATGTTAAAAAGTTTTTATCTACTCTGTCTCAAACTCCAGAAACCCAATAACTTGATAATCGTGAACATCTGAATGTGACTATACTGCAAACATAGGGTTGGTAAAAAAAGAAAAAAAAAGAAAATGTTTGTAATGTGTACTGGGTCCCATATGAAACCAGCATTGAATGGCACACAATAAACACGGGTGGTAAGTGAGTCGGGTTAGCACACACCACGTCTGAGCACAAACAAACATACCTGTTGAGCTTTCTTCATTCTGATAGCGCTGCGGTTATCCCTCGCCCGCTGAAGATAAGGCGCTTTCTGTTCGGAGGGAAGTGCCCGCCATTTCTTGAGTATCTGCTTGCAACGATCCACCCAGTTCGGGAATTCTGTCTTCCATTCGGGATGGTTCGTGTTTGCGTAGAGGACGGCGGATATTGTCGCCGCTGAGCCTAGACCTGTTGAATTTGTGAGGCATAACATTAACGAAACATGATCAAAATGGGAAAGAAAACTGACTTTTGGAGAACAATCCGGAAGTCGAATAACAAGGATCTTTACATTATATAAATAGCTCTTTAGATCATGTTTCCAGGATAATAATAATATTTCTCAATTAATTTAAATAATGTCCGTTTTATAGTGCATGACCCAATCGTTCCTCGAACTGTCAGATCAGTCAAACACTGGCCCATCTACTAATTTGGTTGAAAAACTATCCAAATTAGGGGTAAAACCCTTAAATATTCCGAGAAAAAAAAACTGAAAAAGCTTCACGTCTTTGACATGATAGATATCCCCTCAGATCTCTTAGTACCGAGTACGAAATCAAGATTCTCTGAATATAAAGACAATACTCACTTTCATCTGCGCGCATTTTGTCAGCACTGCGTTGATTGTAGGAAGGGGGCGGGGCCGAGGGCTGCTCTCCCCATTGGCTGCCCCCACCCGCGCCGCTGTCCGACCCAAACAGCGGACTCAAAGCGCTGCTGCCGCTAAAACCAAATGAAGATTGTATTGTGATGTTGGCTCTGCTCTATTGCAACACCCTGGTTGCATTTATATAAAGATACTTAGTCCTAAGGCCTAACCATGTTAAATGTACAAACATAATAAGCCATCAACATACTGAATACTGAATAAGATATTTTAAAAAAATTTGCCTGTTCTTTTAGGTCGTGTAGCTTTAAGGTTTCTTCAAAGTGTAGCAAATGGTGAGTGGTAGCCATTTTAACATTATTATTTTTGAAAATATTTTTCTATTTTTATAAGGTTTTGGCTCAGACAATTAAGAAAGAAAGAAAATGGATTTATTTGTCACACAAACATATGTGGATCCTTAATTTAAAAGTTAAAAAACTAATAGTATAACCTAAAAAAGAGACAAAAAGAGAAGGTGCAATTTAGTCCTCCATATGCCCAGTGCAACAAACATCCAAATGCTTAAATTAACCACTATTTAATTTAATTTAAAAGTTAGAAACTAATAGTATAACCTAAAAAAGAGACAAAAAGAGAAGGTGCAGATTAGTCCTCCATATGCCCAGTGCAACAAACATCCAAATGCTTAAAATAACCACTATTTAATTTAATTTAAAAGTTAGAAACTAATAGTATAACCTAAAAAAGAGACAAAAAGAGAAGGTGCAGATTAGTCCTCCATATGCCCAGTGCAACAAACATCCAAATGCTTAAATTAACCACTATTTAATTTAATTTAAAAGTTAGAAACTAATAGTATAACCTAAAAAAGAGACAAAAAGAGAAGGTGCAGATTAGTCCTCCATATGCCCAGTGCAACAAACATCCAAATGCTTAAATTAACCACTATTTAATTTAATTTAAAAGTTAGAAACTAATAGTATAACCTAAAAAAGAGACAAAAAGAGAAGGTGCAGATTAGTCCTCCATATGCCCAGTGCAACAAACATCCAAATGCTTAAATTAACCACTATTTAATTTAATTTAAAAGTTAGAAACTAAAAAAGAGACAAAAAGAGAAGGTGCAGATTAGTCCTCCATATGCCCAGTGCAACAAACAGGTATCTCAGCCAAATGCTTAAATTAACCACTATTTAATATATATTTTTTCACTCAAAATAAAATATCCATTATGATGTTTGAGAACGCCACTGTTTATTTCTTTTAGTGAATTTGAGACACTAGAAATAAATAAATAGAGGAACGAATACTGACTTGCTGCCGAAATCGTTGTGATAAGGCGATGCATAGGAGTCCATAGGGCTTTGTAGCTGCCGTCTCTGCTGTGAGTAAGGTGTGCCCGCCATGGAATTCACGTACGAAACTGACGATTCTTGGGACTCCTGCAAAACATGCATGTTTTTTTTATACCACTAGCTGATGGAACAAGCAGATGGCCCACCTGATATTAGGTAGTAACCATCACCTATAACAAAGCATTGCCTCGTAAGTCACGCACGATAGGAACGTGCCCTACGATGCACTGCCCTGCGTCCATCAACTTGAGGCATACAGATGTTAAGCCTCATGTGCCTGTAATTGCACCGGCAACCACACTCTTCAAACCGAAACACAGCGTTGCTGCTTGGCGGCAGAAAAAGTCGTGGTGGTAGTACTTCCCTGGTCGAGCCCTTCACAAAGAGCTCTTCTACTCTTATGTTATTATAGTAATAAAAAACCAAGGAGGTTTCCACCAAATTGTATGAAAATTACACTAGTAGTATGGCGTGAGCATCTGTCATGCTAGTATCATTTTCATAAAATTTATCATCCCGTTCTTGTTAATTTATATTTATTTATACAACTCCTATAGAGTGGCTGCGTAATCGTGCGCATGGTGTCATTTTTATAGACCTATAAAACTTCTCAAACTCTTATAAGTAATGCGTTATCAGTCATTCAGCTACTCAACAGCTGTAAAATATTACCTGAGAATCATCGGTAAGAACGCCTTTGAATATTTCGTCGACGTCATTACTATCCATGTCCGGGAGTGAATCGCGGACCATATTATCTATGTTTATATTGAGTAAGGATAGGTCGTCTTTGGGCGAGATAGTTGAAGCTTGCGACGAACCACCAGTTTCTGGGAAAATAAAGTTATTTCAAAATAAGTTATATTTGAAACCTCTTATCATCTTCCCGACTTTATCCCACCCGCATCTTATCTAACAGCGGCGATGGGCACGCAACCTAGTCACGTATAGAATACTAACGACTGCAAAATGTAGGCATGCACCAAATGTAACATTTAAATGTATAACAGACTTTCCCCTCAGACATCCTCAAAGAATCTAGAGTTGGTAGTAAGATATCGGATGAGATATCTCCCGTGCCTAGGCATTAAAATGTCACAAAATAATAGATACCTACTTGTATAGTTTTTTTTACACTTATAATAGGTATATATTAACACCCAGATAGAGAACAAACGTCTATGTTCTTGACTATGACTATGTTCATCACACAAATGTTTGTTCTCCGTGGGGATCGAACCCAAGGCATCTGTTTTTCTGTTATTATCTCTTAGGGTCGGACTCTCCATATTCTTTTATACTTGGTCTGCAGCCCAAGTATCGTGTTCTTTACCTTAGTAAAGAACCCGTTTCTACTCTGTGTAAGCACAGAGAGTATTCGGTGCACGAAATTAGTATTTCAATGTAAGAAATAAATGTAACGCAAAGTTAACTTGCTGCGTAGATGCCTTACCACTAATATTTTCAGTCTTAGGAACGATCTGCGCTTCAGGCGCATTGGTCGGGGCCTCTGCTTCGGTCTGCGGCCCTAGTATCGCGTTCTTTAACGCCGTAGAATCTTCAGTGTGCTTCAGCTGACATTCGTCTGTTTCAGTCTTTATTTTGACGCCGTCCGTGGTTTCGTCTTTCTGTCCCTTAGGTTGGAGCGTGTTCAGGAGATCTGTCTCTTCCTGTTTTATTTAAACAAATTAAATTAATGTTACATTGATTTAAATCTGCGTTTATGGTTTTTTTAAGGGGAAGTTATTAAAATTATGTTTTTTTTTACCCAAATATAGACTCATCAAATATAGACCACAGACAGCGAGGTCTTGACAATTATTGACAGTATCATACATGTAAGAGTTTGAAGTGGTAATCGCAAGGTTACAGAACAGACTGATAGCGGACTGACGCATCCTCGTATTATGAGGACAGTCGTGCTAATCCAATTTGGTTTAATCTAAGTCTTGGTCTTGGTCCAAGATTTTGTAAGTTGATAAGTACCTGGTTGAGTGTTATAGTGATGGTTTGATCGTTTTCGTTGAAAATGGTGAGTGCCGCTAGTACGTCTTCGCCCTCGCTGTCAGAGCAGTCCAGGTCGATCTTGAAATCGCGCAGTTCACGGTAGCCTTCTGGAGTAGCCGGTCGTAAGGTGCCTCCGGGACTCTCAGATGAGTTTCCTGGAACAATTAAGCATGTTAGAAATCTTTTCAAATCTCGAGGGTTAGTTTTGTAACGTAATACAAAAAAATTGTCTATGACTTTATTCTTTTTCTCAAAATGGGACTATTCATAAATTAAAAAATAAATGTGTGTAGAAAGGAATGGCTCTTATTTCTGAATTAATTAGCAAACTGTAGTAAGTAGTGTATTTACCTGTAGAACTGACAGCTGGCTTGGTAGGATCCAACAGATCTTTACCGAAGAAAGCTTCTTGCATGTACGGTGGAAACTGCTCCATCAACTTAGAACGCGGCTTGCGACGTGGCTTACGCTTGTTACTTGGCGATTCTGCCAGAAAACATTCAGTTCTTAAAATAATGTCCAAATTCGGCTAGAACGCATACGTTGGAATTCATAGTAAGGAATAAGCTTGTTACTAGGCGATTCTGTTACAAAACATTCAGTACTTATAGTAATGTTCATATTCGGCTAGAACGCAAACATACGTTCAAATTCATAGTAAGGGATTGTACAGTCTCTATATTGAGATTATTAATATGAGAGGTGATTACAGATTTCCTCTTTTGGGGCCTATTCATGCGTGGCGAATTCAAACGTATAACATAAACAAAATAAACTTCGAACTTGACAGAATTCAGGAGATGTTAAAATATGTCGTTTCGTCGTCCAACGAATCCCGTAGCGAATACTCTTTATAGCAAGTACAGCAGACGTTCATAGACAACAAGTTAATTGAATTATAGATTTTGGTAGACTGCTCTCAATCCTGAGGTTTAAACAACAACTTTCTAAGGAACCTCACTATGACTGACAGAATATCTTACCTCCCGAATTCTGTGTTCCATCTCCCTCTTTGTCCTCATCCGCCTGCGCTTTGATAGTCGCCTGTCTCTGTCGCACAATAAACCCCCCTATTCCCAGCTTGTTTAGATTTCGCTGTCTCTTTCTTCTAAGTACCGTCAAGCCGGTTTCTGTCGTGTAGAGAGTGAAGCCTTCTGGGGGCGGTCCATCGTTCGCTGCGTTCCACAGTATGCCTTCTTTGTAATTTTGCTGCAAACCTAAACACAATTCAAAATGGTAAAAACAATCGCGGCAGTGCTAATTAAAGTGACGTTCTTTTATATTGAATGTCAAAATAATATGCACAGACAACAAATAATTTGCCAAGAAGTTATTTTACTTTATTACACATGACACAGAGCGATAGTTGTACAGTCGACATAACATATAAAAGTTGATAACTTTTTCAGAGTTTAGAAACACGACTGTACATTGGATTAATATAAAACTCCATTCAAGACACTTTTATTAACGAATTCAGGAAATAAATTCATTTTCGAAAGCTACATTATTAAATTATATATGTTGTCTTCTTACCAGGTTCTTCTTTGACTTCAGCGGTGCTATCTGGCTTCGAGTCTTCAGCCATCTCTGCATCAGCATTCTGATGCACCACTGTTTCAATAGATGCCATTATTTCTATTCCACAATGCCAGCGTCCAACACACAAAAACTCATATTAGATAATAATTTATCTACTAATTGAGCTTCATGAAAAGAAAGAAAGCCATGCAAAAATATTTTAGTTGGACAGAGGCATAGTGAGTTATAAAATAACATAGATACAAAAGCAGTCACAGAAATCGAAAGTGTAAAGCAATTTGGTAAACATTTCAGAGTGTTATTCATACGGCGAAACGTATTCGCATGACATCAATGCATGCATCATTGCAATAAAAAAAAACGTTCTAAGCTGTTCTGCAGTTAACCGCATATGTGATACATCCCGAAAATGTATAACACGACCAACTTCAAACCAGCTAAATTGGCAGAACTAAAAGACACCGATTTCGATCGAATACGTTTTCGCCTACACTAAAGGAACATTTGAGCAAACTGATATTGTATTTTATATTTTTACTGTATCATTTCATAGGATACTTTTCTAAATCAAACAGCACACGTAAGCAACTGAACTTACCCGCATCTTTCTCATTCTGCTCGTTCTTGAAGCGTCGCTTCCTCCGCGTATGCGTGATGCCTAACTCCGCCTCCAGCTGTTTCATGTGATGTGCGCCGCGCTGCGAGAGGCATACGTCATCGACGTAGTACTCGCCGGCCAGGCCGAGGGAGAGGGGGGTGGGGCGGAGAGCGGGGCGCGAGGGGGGCGTGGCCGGGGGCGGCGCCGGCTCGATCGCGCGGGTTATGTGCGGGGCGGGGATCTCGCGCCCGCGGCAGAGGATGCATTTGTACCTATTGGAGTTATTGCACTTCAAATACCTATTCTTTCATCCATGCAAATTTATAAATGCGAAAGTGGGTCTGGTTGTTTCTTCACGGCTAAATTAATGAACAGATCGGAATAAAATTAGGCGGAGAGGTAGCTGGTAGACTATACATGGCTATACTATACTATGGCTACATTAATACAAAACGGGACATAAATGATACTGCTTATGCCTAGCCCGGGCGGAACTACTAGTTTACAATATAAATGTACATTTTGAATTGCCAGTACACGCGTCGTACAACTTAAATTAATGTTAGAGTCGGTGTTAGTCTGGTGTGAACTGTGAAGTAACAACTTTTAGATATCACGATCTTATTTGCTCGGTTTTAAGATTCATCCAACCGGCTGCGCCAAACAAACGCCAGTTAACACAGAAGTTTAAATGACTTGTAGGCGATCACGCGCTATGATGATAATCTTACCCAGCCCGACAACAGATTTCAGCGTCGTTCTCGTTACGTATAGCATCGCATGTGGCATGCAGCCATCGATTGCATGTTTCGCACTGGATTATCAGTTCACCATCGGAGTAAGGTTCTGAACATACGCAGCACATCACTAGTGAAGCGCACGGGGCACATTCTGGAATAAACCATATTTTTTATGTTTTTTTTTAATTGATTTTTTCGACACCCCTAGTCAACGAGAAGATGGATGGACTGTGTGAAAGATTACATGAGTAAGAAAGAAGTGAGGACCGAAATGACGAATGAAAGAGGAGGGTGAAAGAAAACCTGTTGTGCCGACCCCACTTAGCGTGGGATAAGGGCCGGAAGATGATGACACCTAGGGGTGTCAATTAACACAGATCAAAAAATTTTGTTAAATCTTGTAGATCACCACTAGTGTATTAGAGGTCTAAAAAATGGTAACCATACCTTTGGTTCCTAATGTAAAAGAAAAGCGTAAATATATTAAAGAGAGATCTAGCAGACCAAGAGTGTCTTATATGTGGCCGTGGTTGCCACTCCCGAATAGGTCTTGAAAATCTACATTCATCTTACGCTTACTTAAAGATTTAAAGGCTAATGACCAAGATATTGGGACTTCGTCTAACATCGGCTGCACAGTAACCGTATACACGGTACAGTATACTCACCGGTGTAGTTGTCGCACCAATGCGCCGTATCTCTAGTGCCACACACAAGACAACGCCGGCATCGCTCACAGCGCCACGCCCCTCTCGGCACTTCGGCCAAGATCGGCTTGGCACAGTAAGTGTGCCAAGCAGTATCGCAATCGTCGCAGAGTAGTAGAAGCATATCGTCGCCGCGATTGCCACAGCCCTCGCAAACTGTGCAGTCGAGGCAACGCCAGCCGAGTGTCACGATTACTTGGGATACCTGTTGTAAAAAAGGTAAATATTATTAAAAGTCTATGATTATGATTAAGCACTACACCTTACATAGTTATACTTATGATTTTTATTTAACTTCTCATATAATTGAAGCTGTTTTTTTTTTAAGTTTAATAAAGTTCCTTAAAACCTACTAGCGACTATTTCACCATCTCTATCCGTCAGATAATAATTTCCGTCTCTACTATGGACTTTTGAAAAACAAAAACGGGTAAATGTTTACATGCTACCCATTACTCAGAGATGGTGAAGGGCGCTTATTCGTAAAACTTAGGTAAGTAAACATTAATATTGTCGATACCTGCCTAAATAAGTTCACTGCTTGACATAGAACTCAACATATTTGGGAGGATTTGACTCTTGGCAGGTTGATTGCTGACTGTTAAGTTATCAGGAGATACCTTGGTGTGTTCCAATTAGTCACCTCCTTCGACATCGGAAGGTTTTTTTTTATACAACTAGCTGAAGGAACAAGCAGATGGCCCACCTGATGTTAAGTAGTAACCATCACCTATAACAAAGCATTGCCCCGTAAGTCACGCACGATAGGAACGTGCCCAATAATGCACTGCCCTGCGTCCATCAACTTGAGGTATACAGATGTTAAGCCTCATGTGCCTGTAATTATGCCGGAACTACCACGGCCAGACTTTGATATAATAAAAAAAATAAAAATATTGGTGGACTATCCACACAGCACTATCTAGCACCAAACTAAGCTAAAGCTTGTAATATGGAAACCAGATAGCTGATATAATACTTATAATATACTTTTTTTTTGTAAATACATACTTATAATTATTATATAACACCCAGACAGAGAACAAACATCTATGTTAATCACACAAATGTTTGTTCTCGGTGGGAATCGAACCCGCGGCCTGCGGCGCAGAAGGCAGAGCTACTACCAACTGAGCTGTGAAGGCTGTCTGTGTGTTACATCAATATCACATGAAACTCACCTTTATGTTAACGCAATAAGGATGATAGGTCTGTCCGCACTGCGCGCATGCGATAAGACACCCCTCAGAGTCAGTTCCGATGGCACCACACATTACGCAAAGATCTTGCGTTAAAACAAACTTATCTTTACTTGAGCACAGGACTAGTTTGTTTTCCACACCTGAAAGAGATCCGGGGATCAGACGATAATATCAAAATCAAAACGGTCTTTAGTCAGTACAATCACAAGGATCACTTTCAAACGTCTTATATACTAGGTGAATCTATCGCCAGTTCCTCGCGACCAAAGCAAGAACAGGCAAGAAACTTACGGCTTGGTTCCTAGCGTTTTTTTGTATGATCCTTTTCACAATTTTATTATGATACCTTAATTGTTTAGTGTTTGTAATAAGTTGGAGCATAGTTCTGTCCCAAGTTTTTTTGTCATCAAAATTTGACATGCACTACATTTAAAGTCGATCACACAACGATATGATTTCATTGTATTTAGTTAAACATGTTTACCAAACTAAACAGAATTACCATTATTTCCATTGACTGACAGTAATCCCTGTGCAAGAAGTTCATTGTGTTATGTTTCCTAAATGCGTTTAGCGATTATTATTGTGCAACAGCCCTTAAAGATGACATAAAAGTAAATTCAATAAAAGCAGACCACTTTTCAAATAGATTTCATCACATATTTCGTTTAAAATACGTAAAAGCTCTGTCACTCACAAAGTCATACAGTCACATGTTCATGTAATACACAAACGTTATAGATAATCATACCTGGGTCATCTTCAGGTGTTTTATTATCAGGAGCCTGAGGCCTTTGGAGCCCCAATCCCGGCACTCCAAACACGCCTCTCATCTTCGGCTTAGACCCACGTTTCCTCCCGAAGTCTAGCGCAGATCTCTGACGCTTCTGGAAGCCTAGCTTGCCCGCTGGAGGGAACCCGCCGGAATTTAGTTTGTAGCCGCCGATTTTCTTTTTGGCCACTTTTGAGGATACCGTGAACGGCTTGCCTTTACCTAATCCTACATCGGCGGGCTGTAATAAATATTATGTTAATTATAGAAGATAGGCGACATCCTAATGTAAAAAAAAATATGTCTACCCATGCGGCGCTGTGACAGGCCGCCTAGTATCATATAAAAAGTGGTGTACATCTGTATGCCTCAAGTTGATGGACGCACTGCCCTGCGTCCATCAACTTGAGGCATACGGATGTTAAGCCTCATGTCATGTAATTACACCGGCAACCACACTCTTCAAACCGAAACACAGCGTTTCTGCTTGGCGGCAGAATAAGGTGTGGTGGTAGTACTTCTCCGGTCGAGCCCTTCACAAAGAGCTCTACTACTCTTATTACTATCTAGTAATAAATATAGCCTATGTTACTCAGGGATAATATAGCATTCTAATGGTGAAAGAATTTTTGAAATCGGACCAGTTGTTTTTGAGTTTATTCGTTGCATACAAAAATACAAATCTTTCCTCTTTATAATATTAGTGTAGAAATGCAAAATTACCTTAGGTTCTATAGCCAACGGATCCTGTTCAGATTGTGAATTTTCATCCCCAAATGACGAGTCTTGTGATGTTGAAGCCATGGTATCCTCGTCGAAAGCTGGAAAAAACAACACTGTTCCGGTAAGGCCCTTTTACGCGAAATATTAACGGTGTAAAAAATAATAATTTTACAATTTGAGCAATACAAGAATTAAGATGGTTGGGTTGAGTGGTTCGCCCCGAACTGAGATTTCGTGATGTCCGCTCCTGGCTTACATTGATACCAAACACGATATTTGGCCTTTGACTACTCCCTAACTTACTTGGGGTAACCAATTTTATCTCAAAACTCATACATACGTCCTAGAATAAAATAAAAATGGTATTGAGATGTAGTACAAACCAAACCCTTTCATATGACATGTAACTTATTTTTTTTATTATGATAATACCAGCTCTTGCGCTTTGAGAATATATTTCACTGGTAAACTTACATCCAGATTTGGAAGACATTAGTGGCATCTGGGTCTTGCAAATGGGGCAGCAGTAATCATAGCTCGGATTCTGCTCCTTCTTCTGTCTGTAGTGCTGCGGCTCTGCCTCGGGATCGCACATTCCGTGCACATATCTATAATGGATAACAACATTGGTAGACTTTCCACAGAGCACTATCTAGCCCCACACTAAGCCAAAGCTTGTAATATGGGAACCAGATAGCTGATATAATACATATATACTTTTTTAAATACATACTTATAATATTATATAACACCCAGACACAGAACAAACATCTATGTTCATCACACAAATGCTTGTTCTCGGTGGGGATCAAACCCACGGCCTACTGCGCAGAAGGCAGAACTACTACCAACTGAGCTGTGAAGGCTGTCAATTGGATATTACATTAGCTTTTAACATGAATTACAAGCAGAATTTGAACTGGAAAAGTGGGGCTCTGCAAAATCTAAAAAAATCCTTATCTCTTCTTCTCTCTTCGATCTTAAGAGATCGTATTAATTGAAAATTGACCAACCGTCACGATGTTATTGAGAAATAAACAAAAATCTTTTACACATATAAAATATGATATGATAGTTGTATCCCCCACAAAATTAAGATACCTTACAGATATTACGCTTTATCTATAAATATCTTTAGATTGAAATATGGTTGTATTTTATTACGATATCGAAATATTAGTGTACCAAAAATCGCTATTTAGCCCAAACACATCTTCCACAGCCACTCGATGCGGTCGATGCAGCCAAAGGCCAAAGTAACGTGTAGCGAGTAAGAATAATTTTAAATCAACGCATACAAGCTGCATCAAACTTTTCAACTCGAATGACGATTCACCCCAAGGGGGGCCTCTCGCCTACCCGCATCTATTTATTTCTGTACCGAAATGAAGTATGGGTTAAATAACGGTATCAAATGTAAAGGTTTTGATTATGATATTGCAAATTTAGGTTTAAATACCGTTATTTAACAATAGTTTTCGTTTCGCATACATACCGCTTGCAGAGTGTACAGCGGATCATGTCGCGGTAGGCGGCGGCACGGTAGGCACGGCGGCACAGCGGGCAGCAGGAGCCCTTGTTGCGTTGTTGGTAACACGAGTCGCACACTGTGAAGTGTGCGTGCCAGCGGGAAGAAGGGCCGGCGCCGGGCGATCGCGCGCCGCAGTCAGAGCAAACGCGGCAACACTGCAAAACATTACATTTATTGCTCAAAAAACCTTAAATAACATTAAAAAAATAAGCGAATACGTCAATCGGCTCACCTTAAGGATAAGGTCACAGCCAAAAAAAAAATTGACTCTCCTGAGTCACTTGGGAAATTAGTTCGATAATCTGAGATTACTTTTATGTAATTTTAGGAAGGAAGTCAACACTCTTTTGAAGTAACATAGTCAACACTCTTTTATTTTAATTGTTTTTTGTGTTATTTTGAGTTCTGTGAGTTATTTTGGTGGTGTTTTAAACAACATTACTTGAGGTCTTAGCTTATGTGTGAGCAATTGGAATGAAAGTAGTCATACCCTGATTTGAACGAAAACGTTTCGTAAGTTTATAAGGAAACTGACACCATTTCTTCAAAACAAATGACGGTAGACTTTACTATGGACTGACTTGACTATAAAGTAATTAACCATATCAATGTATATCACATGACACTGGCAAGATTGCCGAATGACGGACATGTGCGATAAACGGAGCGAGGACGAAGAAAAGAAGAGATTGATTGAGACAACCTTACTCACATACCTTACACTTCCAGCCATATTTCGGCACGGTGGCCATGACCGGCCGTAGACAAGTGGCATGGTAGAGCTTATCGCAATGCTCGCAAGCGACGGCGCGGGGCTCCCCCGGCGACACCCCCGTCCCGCCGCCCGCTTCCCCTCTGCACACCTGGCAGACGCGACACGTGTGACACGACCAACCCGAACGAACACCTGCCAAAGAAAAAGTATGAAATAAAATAGGCAGCAAGCTGGTTTGAAGATAGAACCAAGATCTTTTCAACGGAACTCTTCAACAACTTCACAGGTATTGGTTACTTTACCATACTGAGTTACTAAGGGGCAGTAAGAGGCAAGTCCAAAAACTGTGTTTGTCACACATGCCTGCTGAAATAATTTAACCGATTTTTAACTTTATTTGTTTTTGAAAAAAATTCACTACATACGTTAAATTGAGTAGGACTTTACATCGCAAGATTGTACCCCAAGTTCGAGTTTTGTGTTTTTTGTTTTCCGTATCGTCAGGCCGTTTTGTATGGACGCGATCAGCGCCGCTATTGGGTGTGCTGATAACTGCTGGTTGGCTCCTGAGACTTAGTGAGAACTGAGATCTTGTGATGTACTTCCTAGTAGTTATTCTTATTATATCCATGAAACATTATTATTAGTAGGCAATGGCAAACCTGGTAACTGCGCCAGACCGACGCAAGTCCCATGGGCGTGAGCACCGCACGTCACGCAGGTCATCAAATTGGCGATGTCTCCGATAGTCCTGCAGGTCCTACAATCTATATCTGCTGTACCTGATGGCAACATTACCTGAATTAGCACTGAATGATAAACACAAGGCTGGAATAACACTAACCAGAGCTATAAGCTTAACATAAGCAAGTTACGCTACAACCACTTACTACATATTAAACGGATATTTTACTTTAAGAATAAAAAGTGGACCTAATACAGATTCTAATGACATAGCTATGTTTTGCAATAATTTCATCTTAGAACGAGAGTATACTCACAAACTAATGGAATTTGATAGAGATGATCTTTACAAAATGAAGATTTGGACTGGAAGTCAATGAACCCTCCAGATGCAAGAACACAGGGAAAATGAAAGAATTTATTGCAGCTCATCTGTAACAAAAAATATTATTATTATAAGTTTAAATTACACATGACACGTCTATACTATACTATTGACGAATTCTATGGGGTTTGTCAGCTGTCCGATTCAAGTGGTGCGGTTCATCTCGCGGGCGGCTTAATGAAATGTTTGCGTAATCTGCATTGCACATATTTGTTCCATGCCTGTGTGTTGTGATACCATGGTACCCTGAGTACTTCCTACAACACAGAAATTCCTAAGTGGAACCAGAACTAGGTACATAATATGACTATGAGGGTCTTATGTATTGAAATGTGCTTAGGTGTAAGAAATATCGTCAGAAACGCGTGTGCAATATCAAGCCGAACCTGGACGACAGCCTTACATTACAGAACATATTATTCTGAAATTCAGAATGAATTGAAATAATTTTTGACCTTGAACATCATACTACGTTTTATTTATACATGTCAAGGTACAGTTTAAAGAAAGCTTACCTTACAAGGAATACTAGCACCATGTCTGGTACAAAAGGCACATTTTCTTCCCAAAGCCGCCGACAGTATACCCTTCACCCTAGCTTCCTCCAGCTCCACCCTCTCTTCTTCAGACGAGGTTGCCACCATCTGCTCTTGAAACGGCGGCGTGAACTCAAGGCAGTTGCGATGCATATAGAACATTCGAGAGAACACTACAACTGGTAGCTCTAGCATTTCTACATGACCGATTATTGAAAGTTCATCTGTGTGCTCCATGTTGTATAGCGGTGTTCTGAGAATAAATATTTCATAGGTTAGTTTTTATAGTGTCATATTGCCAAGAATGCATGAGGTTTTTTTAACAGCTACCAGATGGTTACCAGATGGTTACCAGGTGGTAACAATTATTTGATAGTATCAATTAAGAATAGTTTTAACAAAACATTTGAACTTGTTTTAAATGTTAACGGAACTAATTTGGGCAACTCATGTTTCACTTACTTGCACTTATTAAAAGCCTTCTGCCTCCTACTCAGGGGCAAAGCCAGAGGATGTTGGTTAGGATCAACCAGCTCAGGGGGTGGTGACACCAAGCCAGGGGTGACCGGCGTTGTTGGAGCACTGCTAGGGGTAGTCACACTAGTTGGTGTGGCACCACCTGAGCTAGCCACGGGGGTGGTGTTGCCCTCGCCCTCAATGGAACAGGGAATCTGACGCATCTCACCCTGTCCTAGTTGACTGCGCTCACTCAGGTTGCACAGAGCACAGACTTTTCCAGCCCTACAAATCAAACAACCACGAAATATAGAAAATTTGTTTTTTTTTTAATTGTATTTTTACTAGAGTATTTTATTATTTTATAACATACTCTAATAATATTACAATCTAGCGATAATTATGGCTATAGGTAATTTAACAGTTTTTCAAAGTAAGCTACATCTAAGAATGTTTCCACTAAAAATTTTCTTACTGTCTCTATTTAAGGCAAAGACACTTTGTTCTTGTGTTCTTGATTACAGTTTTTCACATTCACTACATGAATTATGACTTTACACTACACTCGTTCAAAAGGTTTAGTTCTTTTAAGTCTTCTCACTATGTTGTCGAGGAGCTGGATGGCCTCAATGTTCACATGATGATGAAGTCTATGTTCGTGAGCTTCTGCATATTATGAAAATTTAAAATAAATGTATTCTATGTCCAGGGCTATTGTCTCATGCCTCAAGATACTGGCTCTAGTCTAGTCTAGCTCTAGTCTACTGGCTGTAATTCATAACAACTCATCATTTTATATCTAAACTTCATACATTTTGACACTTATCAAACTCTTCTTTTGATCATTTTGAAATTTGCTAGAATATACATACCATTTTTCAGGCATATAAGGTGGTTCTTCAGGCACAGGTGGCATGGTGAAATCATCCTCTTCCATCATTTCTTCCATGGCATCATCACGGCTTCCTCTGTGTCTCTTTGCCCCTCTCACGGAACCAGCACCTCCTCTATACCTACAACAGAATCACAGAACTGTTGAGAAAAAACATATGTAAAAGTACATAATTAGGAATATAATTCAGTTAGATAGTAAACATACAGAAGGAAGGACTTTATGGTTCACCTCCCAACCCTAATACAATCTCACATATTGGAATGTTATAAGTACATATAGTTTGTAACAAAGATCATACAATAAAACAGTAGGAACCAAGCTGTAATTTTGCCTGTTCTTCTAGGCTTTGGTTGTGGGGAACTGGCACCTAGAGTCACCTAGCTTTAAGACATTCCAAAGTGATTTTATTGAATAAATACCCTTTGACTTTGACTTTACCAAATTCATATAGGAACACATTTATCATTATATCCAATTATTATATTGTTGGTCAAATAATAGTGCTTTTTATTTTATTTACCTTCTGACGATTTTCCCTTCCCTTGTAAGCTTTGGGCCTTCTTTTCTCGGTCTTCCAGGTCCTCTTCGACCCGCAGTGAAGAATGGACGAGTATAGCTCTGATGGTGGAAGAAGGCTGGCTGAGATACCACCCCATGTGGAGAAGCAGGCTCCTCACCGCGTGGCGAGGATGCACACGATGTAGGAGTTGACCCTGGACCCGGATAGAAGTCTAAAACGTATTTGAATATCAGTACCACTACTAAAAATAGATTGGATAATAATCCCTTTGATTTAATATTGCCCTGTAAATTTTTTGGCGCTGAAACTTTAATGTCGCTTTTTAAAAGCTGAAGCTAAGCTTTACTAACCTGACGACTGCGGAGCTTCGCCCTCCTCCTCAGACCCATCGTCGGGTAACAGGTCTACATCCAAAACGCTCTCATCTGGTACGTCCATCTACAGAGCACGTTCAAAAACAAGTAAACAAATATTTCCACAATTAATCCAACCTTGGCACGACAACGACATGACAAAACTTAGCGAATAACAACATTCAGCTATGTAGAAAAGTACTGACCGCCATAGTGAACGACAAGTAGATTTCTAAACTAAGCACAAAATAACTTACCGCAAAGGATTGCGATGGACTTTGATCTCAGAAAATCACAGTGAAAGTTTTTTTTGTGAAACTAAATTCATTTTGTTAATAAACTTTAAAGAAAACACAAAACACGAAATAAATCGCAAAACGCGACCAACGAAACGAAACGAACGAACGAACGAAGCGTAACTAGTGATGCGGATGCGTTCTATTAATTTCATTCATTTCTGTTGCTCTAGCGACGAGACGACGAGAATCTTTCATAGAAACTCGATATTGACCGTTAATCGATTTGATCATTTATAGATTCGAGAATTCAATTATTATAAAATAGGTTATAATTATCTTTTATTCTAGGTATCTAGTATAAAAGTATAAATTTTATCTAGTACTAATCTATATCCGTTATTATTATAGAGACTGTCAAAAAAATATTTAAGAAAAAGAAAAAAACTGTGATTTTGCTTACGTGGTTGACGTTTCCGGGTCCGGTTAATTTACGACCAAGTATTACACAGCCCGAAAATGTACAACCCGGAAAGCACAGCCTGGAAAACACGGCCCGGATTCCATGTACAAAATGTACATGAAATCCGGGCCGTGTTTTCCAGGCTGTGCTTTCCCAGCACAGTCGGGATTGTACAGCCAGGATTGCACGACCATGGATTCTGTGACCATGCTCTGATTGGTCGAAAGCCTATGCTCTGTTTAGATGCACTACACAGTAAGTATAGGCAAGTAGCACAGATTAAAAATTATATAAAATAAGAGAATTATTCAGAGATTAATGTTAGAAAAAAATAAAACTCTGGCACTTCGGCGGCCGCTGCCGCGGCACGCTCGCTTTGCTCGCTCGCCTCGTGCGTAATTAATATGTTTTAACATAACCTAACCAATCCGAGTCGGATCAACAAGTGAGTGAGTAAGTAATTGACGAGTGTAAACAAAGCCTAAGTTTTGGCATCAAAATTTTGGCTGCGTTTTATCGGGTCGTGCTTTCCAAAGGTGTGCATAATTTGTACGGCTTGGAATGTACACCCTTGGATTACACAGCCATGGATTTCGCGACCAAATTGTACATCAAATCCGGGCTGTGTTTTCCTCGGCTGTACAATCCATGGTTGTACATTATCGGCACCCGACGTTTCCTACACGCACACCTTCACCGCAACACACACTTAAAAAGATTACATTGATAAAGGAAGGATACTTATTTTTGTTTGTTTGTGTTGTAGTCTTTCTAGCTTAGGTCGGAAGTTATCGTACTATTTATTACTGTTTACTTACGCAAAGACAGATTAGTTACAAAAATGGGATATTTACTAAAATCCTTGTTCTTATTAAGTTTTACCAGCTATTGTAAATCATCGTTATTCGAAAGCGATTCATGTTATTCATTCGGTAGTGGTAATGTGTTTCCCGGTGGAGCTAAAAAAATTGAACACAAGCTTCAATTTACTAAAGCTATGAGTAAGTATTATTTCTTATGAGTTCTTAAATTAACATAATATTTCTTTTAAGAACATCATAGTAAATCGTTGTATTAAATCTACTTTTTAACAGTATCAAAGCCGGCACCTGAGTGGGAGGCTACCGCTGTTGTAGATGGAGAAATCACGCAACTGGCTTTATCAAGCTTCAAAGGAAAATATTTGGTTTTCTTTTTTTACCCATTGGATTTGTGAGTCAATTTTATTATTTTATTACTAGCCATTTTTTTATCATTTTAAATTGTATTTTGTAATCTTCATCCTTATCTCATAAGCCTTTGATTACAGAGATAATTATAACTAGGTTACCAACTACCTAATACCTAATAATACCTAATACCTAAGTACCTAACTAGGAACCTTAATTAAATAAAAAATCTAGAGTGTAACCTACCTGCATGATGGTCTAGATACACACTACATTTTATTTAAATAACTTCTACTTATAAATTATAAATCACATTAGGTATGCAGGTACAGATAATTTTATTTTATGTATAATTAAAATATTTGTACCTAAATATATTTAAATAATTTGTAATAGGTACTTAAGTTTTAATTGAGATCGGTGTATCACTACTTATAGTTAAAATACCTATTTCAATACCTGTTTAAACATATAGCCATTGGATGACTATATTGGTAAATTAAAATTATAACAGAGATAGATTGGGTATGATGTGAAGGTACTTTAATAAACAACTCCCAATCTGTTTTTGTTTCAGCACATTTGTGTGTCCCACTGAAATTCTAGCATTTTCGGAAAGGCTAGACGAATTCAAGAAAATTAACACTGAAGTTGTGGCATGTTCTGTAGACTCTCACTTTACCCACCTTGCTTGGATCAACACACCTCGTAAAGAGGGAGGTCTTGGAAAAATTAATATTCCTCTGTTGAGTGATTTAACTCATTCTATTGCTAAAGACTATGGAGTTTACCTTGAAGATTTGGGGCACACGCTACGAGGTTTATTCATTATCGACGATAGAGGAATTTTAAGACAAATCACTATGAATGATTTGCCCGTGGGTCGATCAGTCGATGAAACTTTAAGACTTGTGCAAGCTTTTCAATACACAGACAAACATGGCGAAGTATGTCCTGCTGGTTGGAAACCCGGTCAAGATACCGTAAGTTATTCTTTATTAACTTCTAAATAAATATAATATGTAATTTATTGTTATCTACAAAATAAATATTGGCGTGAATTTCAATCAATGATACCCCCAAACCACGTATATGCTCGCATTACTATTATTTATTTTGTGATCCAGATAACATAATACTAACTTACTTTTGTTAAAACATTATGTACTTACCTATTTACCTCCTTATATTTTTTTTAATTACGGCCGGTTTCTAAAAGCTCGATCAAAACCAATCGGATTTTAAGTCACTCGCCATTTCAGCTATTACATCGAATCAGATAGAGATAGCAAGAAGTTTTGTCTAAACTGTTTCTTTGTTCGTTTCAGATTATACCTAATCCCGATGAAAAGAAGAAATATTTTGAAAAAGTTGCAAATAAAGTGTAGTAAGATCACAAATAACTACCTATAATTATTTATATACAAAGGATTTTTTAGAACTTAAAAAATCTTAAAGCAGCCATATTTTTAAAGGCAATACTTTTAAAAGAAGCATAAATAACAATAATGATATAGGTAGTTGGTAGGATTTTTTATTACGTGTCATTTATATGGCAGTAAGCGATCCATAATTTCAAAGTTTGATATATGTTATGATTTTATTAAACTATTCGTCATTTTCACCATTTGCTGGCTATTCACAGAAAAATTACTTACTGTGGGCACATTAATTTATGTTGCTGCTTTCTGGACAACCATGAATTTTATAATAACATGACAAAATATTTTATATCATATTCTCTATTTATCATCAATTTTTTATTTTAATTATGTAAGTATCTACTTGTAAACAAGAAGTCGGACTCATACCTATACTTAGTAATTTTTTGGAGATTTACGGCGACAAACGTTGTGATAGAGTTCAAAATTCGATCATCACAATTTCTCAAATATTAAAGACTGAAGTTTACTATTAATTATAATAGGTAATATACCTGCATTTTTATTAGTTAATACACACCTAACTACTGTTTTATTTAGTTAATTACTGCCTTCAACAATATTACATAAATTTTTAACAACGACTTATTTAAATAAATTAATTATTTTGTACATTAAATTTATAATCATGTATTTGTGTTTAGCGGTTTATTCCCTTAATAATATGATTTATTTTATTTTAGAGGTGAGTTTTTAATTAACACGAAACGGTTATTTAAGTTACATAGTGCAAGATTATAATTACGGAACCACAAACTCTTGCGGCTAATGCTAGCGACAGACTATAACATTTTTCAGTCGCCGAGCTTACAAGGGTCGAGTGTAAACAATAAGTGTGAATGTAGCTAGGTACGTATATACGTAACACGCTACATCTACATCCCTCATAAAAAAAAATATATAAAATTACTTGAAAATGTAAATATGAAATGACATTAGAATGACATTAAAATTTAATAGTAAATTACACTATAAAACTAAAGTAGGTAATGTATTGAAAAATATACAGGACAGGAGGTATAGTAGGAAGGTATATGTAATTCCTAATCTAACAACTTAGTACCTATAACCTAATTTTCTATATAAGAAAAAAAAATTAAATGTTTTAAAGATATAGGTAGGTACATAAGAAAGTATATAAAACAAAACTTTATATTTGTTAATAACTAAATACTTACTAATTAAGTTATACATAAAATTTTTGCGTACACCTGTATAGCCAGGTTCGACTTTAAACTTACTCTAGAAGAGTGTTTTAGGATAGTTATTATATAATAACTATCATATATAATATATAATAATTAAGGGTAACTGCCACCTGCTATAACTACTGAAACTCCCGTCTTTGTGGCAGTGCCAAATAAAAAATAGAACTGAAGTGGTTTAAAGTTCATGGTAGTAATGACGTACGCTGTGACTGAAATTCCGGAATGTATGAGTCTATTTTTAGAACAAAGATCTTTATACGATACAACACGATTAACGCGCACTGCACTTTTAATAATTTTATTCACTCTTTACACTTTGAATACCTTTGTTGACTCATGGTGCTGAAGTGTTGATTTGCTGATGACTGCGTTCGTTGTTCGCTATCGGTAAGTATATACTTGACACACTTAAGAGTCAAATATCAAACCGTACAGTCTTCTTAACCGTGCGACCGGATCTCGTTATGACTGGTGTTGTTGTTCTCACATCAGATTTCGGCGGATCGATTAACTTCGATTGCTGAAGTGTTAGAAGTGGCGTACTTAATGGTGCTGTTGTTTCAAACGTTGTTGGACTCTGAGAAACCATTGTTTCGGGTGTCGCATTGCTAGGTGTGTAGTTTATAGCGTAAGCTGGTTTAAGCCTATCAAGCGAAATAGCGACGTTTCGAGAATAATAGTGAGGCAATATGTGTAGGTAATCCTCCGATGGTATCAGTGGTCCGATTTGAGTTTTCAAACTCTCAATCGTGATAATGTATGCTCTTGGACCTTGCATTTTTAACACTTTAAGCATTTTCTTACGAACTTGGCGACAACATTGTTCATGCCGGGCCAAAGATAACGTTGAGCAATAAGGCGTCGTGTTGCAGTTACTCCTGCGCGTGGCTTAGTCCATGTGTAGATACACGATAGAGCTTGTTCTCGGAATGCCGTAGGTAGGTACAAACGAGCTTGTGTTGTTGATTAATTCTCGTTCTGAGTAAGGCATGATATTTAGTTTTAGTTCTGTATCTTCGATTTGGCTTTTATATTATAGCTCGTAGGCGAAGATATCAGGCAAGTGATTATTTGTATACGGGTGTTCCCTTTGTGCAAATATAGTTGCACGTTATGTTTGGGAATCGCTTTGAACGATTCTGGTTTAGTTTTATCGGGATACCGCAATAGTAGTGTGATATTTATCTGTGGTATTGACGACTTTTATGGTAGGAAAATCGTCTTCTAAAATCACTTGCGTATTTCTATTATGGTCGGTCAACTTATCTTTTAGTTTACTGCCGTATAGATCAACTAATATCTAGTTGGTTTTTGGCTAGGAAATCTGCTCCGATAATTGACCGTTGTAGGTAAGTACATCTGCCATAATGAAAGTCCAGCGCAATGGGCGCCTTAGGCCAAGATCTGGAGTTACTGGTATTCACTCCATATGTATATATTGGCGTTCCATTTGCAGCATATAATGTAGGTATATAATGTATCTGCAAGAATGAAGGTCCAGCGCATTGGGCGCCGTAGGCCATGACCTAGAGTTACTGTGTTCACTCCATGTGTAGGTATTGGCGATTCATTTGCAGCATAATATGTGTAATAGTAAAAAATAGTGGTGGCCGTACTTTATACTGATGGTGACGGCGGTGATGAGTCTGTCGTTATGGTGACAGCGGTGATGAGTCTGTCTTTATGGTGACAGCGGTGATGAATGATGAGTCTGTCACTAGATGGCTGCGCCGTAGGAGCCGCATCGCCGCATCCTCCGGTCCAAGCTGCGTGTCCAGCTTGGTGTGAGCAGGGGTGGTAGTCATTGTGAAACTACCATTTGGCACAAACCACTGAATTTAATTTAATTAATAAAAATAGTCACTTGCACTATCGCGTTTCGTTTATCCACTTTTACTGGTTATCACATAATACGTGAATTTAAAACCCATAAAAATGGATCACGTCGGTGGGTCACCAATTTAGCGGTTTGTTCCCTTAATAATATGATTTATTTTATTTTAGAGGTGAGTTTTTAATTAACACGAAACGGTTATTTAAGTTACATAGTGCAAGATTATAATTACGGAACCACAAACTCTTGCGGCTAATGCTAGCGACAGACTGTATAACATTTTTCAGTCGCCGAGCTTACAAGGGTCGAGTGTAAACAATAAGTGTGAATGTAGCTAGGTACGTATATACGTAACACGCTACATGTGTAACCTACCTACGCCTACTACGTAGTTACGTGCCTATTTTAGAGATGCTCGAAACAACTGAAGATTTATGTAGGTACCCACCCACTCCTTGGTTGCCTACTGATATCATACCCACTGAAGTCAGGACATTTTATTGCCTAGCTATTGCCCTAATGAGAAAAAGGTATGTTTTAATTACATAAAGTATCTAAATAAATTATATTGAAAGATAAGAAAAATGTGCTCTAAAATAATTTCCTGATACTTCAATTATTTATTTAACCCTGCTGTGGTCGCGCGGATTACTTATTATTTAATCCACTCATGCAAGATTTTCGAAAATGTTGCCACGCTTTTTTTTTATATATAGGTACTTCTTGCTGATGGAACAAGCAGATGGCCCACCCGATGTTAAGTGGTAACCATCACCTATAACAAAGCATTGCCTCGTAAGTCACACACGATAGGAACGTGCTCTACGATGCACTGCCCTGCGTCCATCAACTTACTGATGTTAAGCCTCATGTGACTGTAATTACACCGGCAACCACATTCTTCAAACCGAAACACAGCAACGCTGCTTGGCGGCAGAAAAAGGCGTGGTGGTAGTATTTCCCCGGACGAGCCCTTCGTTTTATGCTTCCAGCCTTACACTCTTAGCAGTGAACAACTGCAGTGGCCACTAGCGATGTTACGACTCGGGTTACCAACCCGGTTCAACCCGGGTTGAGCTTCAAACCGTTCAAGTCGGGTTGAACCTATGCCAAACCGATCTGGACGAGTTGAGTAAGCGAGCGGTTTGTTGATCGCTGTCCCTCTTCAACTCACGCACGGTGCGGCGCGGAACCGCGAGTCGGTACTTCGGGTCGGACCGAACCGAAATATGAAAATGAGATTGACTTGACAAAGTCGATTCAATTTGTTCTTGGGTTCTACGAATGAGTTAAATTTGTATTCATACCGTATTATGAATACAAATTTAACTCATTCGTTTCGGTTTCCATAACATAAAATTCTAGCATGAGCAATACAAATTGGTTCGTCGTATTGACTTTGTCATTTCGGTTTGTAACCCGGTTTCAAACCGGTTTACGTAGATTTTTGCGGTTCGATTTACGGGTCGGTTTGCTTATTTTTCAGACCGGTTTGCGTCGGTTTGAAAATTTTCGAGATCGTTACATCGCTAGTGGCCACCACTATCAAAAAGATCGGTATAACTGACAACTTTCTGTAATTGACACAATATGACACTTTTCTAGATCACTAAGACCAAAGACAAAACAAAAAGGCCAAAGCGACGGGGAGGGGACACTCCCCCTCAAAGGTTAGGAGACGGAAACCTTTAGTTTCGGAGGAAAAAAAAAAAAAAGAAATAGGCTAGTACCAAAAATTCACTGATCTCTACTATACAAAAAATTGCAAAATGGGTGGAAGGATAGGGGGGGGATTGTAGGAGGTGGCAGAGATCGCTCCCCCTCAAGTCCTTTTCCCAAGGAAATCTATAGTGTTTATGTAATTAATTTATTTGTAAAATTAAAACCTCACTTTTTTACTGGTTTTCTGTGCACTGTGTCGGTTTTGCGACTCATTTCGAACCTAAACTACTCAAGTTGGGGTGCCCCTTGTTTGACTCTGGAATGGCTCAGCCAGCACTCTCGCGGGGTCGCCCCTGAGCGTCGTTTCTCGCGCTCAACCCGGGACCTCCACGCGAGTTTCTGGCTTGGCTTCCCGATTTTTATATAATATTTTTATATATTATTTATTATATTTTTATACACTCTAGGGGTAGGGACCTCAAGACTACGTGGATTCGGGGCGCTCTGTGTCGGTTCTGTCACACATTTCGAACCTAACCTACTCAAGTTGGGGTGGTGCTCTGTGTCGGTTCCTTAGACCATAGACTAACTGTGTATAGTTAGTCTATGCTTAGACTAAGTATCATACCTCCATGGTCGGTTCTGTGACACCTTAGATCAAGAATACAATAGATAGAGCATCAAATAATAATACCAAGAGTAAGAGAGACGCAATAATACAAATTATACCTATGAGTGAGAGAAATATAATATAAATGTTTTGTCCCTTTCTGCGTATACGTTTTTGATTGTTTAGCACCAAGTTTGGTGCTAAACAAACCGCTTGGTGCTTGTGAGTTTACAGATGTTTAGTGCCAAAGTTCTTTGAAAATAGTGTGTGCCTAGGTCCCAGTATACGTAGAGTTATGTTTATAATGTGGTCCATTGTAGTATTTTAGGCTGTGATAATGATACAGCTCGGAAAACTGAAAATTAAGCTTCCTTCGGTAAGTAGCACTTTTATGTTCTATTTGTCAATTAAACTATAAAACAGAGAATGCACAGTGTCCACAATTAATCATTTAACGGTTGTGTTTACTTTCTATCGCATATCATATTAGATTTCTAGAATTTAATTATTTTGTAAAATTGAGTATAGGTTACTATAAACCGCACAAATGACATGGCTATTCAAACCGATACAGTTCTATAGAAACATAATTTGGCTGGGTTATACGATCTTTCGGGCTGCCAACAAAAACAAAATCTATTTGCCAAAAATGTTGGGAAACGAACAACTTTAGGGTGGATTCGACTCTGATATGTAAGGATAAGTTCAAATACACACAATAATCTAGAAAACAAATGACAATGTCGCAACTTATTATTACCTTATTCAAAGAAATAAGGTTTGTTTGACTTAAGTACATAATGAAAAAAAATATAATATAGGTATAGGTAGTAGGTACATATATTTTAATATCATTTAATTTATTTTTTTAGCTTTGCGTTACATTTAAAAAAATTTAAGTCTCCTCACGATTTTCATATGAGAAGTTGGTAGTTATTTTATGTCTGAGACCACCATCGCGTAGTATGATAAAATACCTACATATGCCTAATAATAACATGTTTGTTTTACAGATTTCCCAAAGATGCAACTACTTTGAGCTGGTGGGTTAAAGCTACGGGTTACCAAGCTCCAGGTCACCAAGCTCCAAAATCAAAATCAAAACGGTCTTTATTCAGTACAATCACAAGGATCTCTTTGAAACGTCTTATATTGGTACTAGGTGAATGTACCGCCAGTTCCTCGCGCGCGACCAAAGCCTAGAAGAACAGGCAAGAAACTTACGGACTAAAAAACTTTTGGGCTATTTCAACATAAACGGTATCTCCGCTTTTTTTTCTGGATATAAAAAGTATGTTCTAAAATTTTGCTTTAAAAAGTGTGAATTAAGAAAATATTCTCATCTGAAATTGTTATGTACAAACTATTAAATATTTATCGTCAAATAAATACGTACTTACACGTGATATATTTTAATGTATTTATGACATATTCATAGTGATGTTCTGAGAATAGCTGTATTCATAATGCCATCACTTCGCGCTTCAGGGCAAAGTGGTGGCATTGCTCAGGCTTATGGTCAGCTCTAGCATAAGCTGGCTTCCTCCTGTTAAGATGTATTGTTTATACCTACATAATTTAAAATTGAAGCACGCGTTATAAATTAACCTTTTGAATTACGGTTTCTGATGAGTAGGGATGTAGAATAAATAAATCAATGATAAATAAATAAATTGTTTTTTATTCATAAAAATTTTACATAGCAGTAACATAGTTAAACTATTGGTAGGTGGTAGAATGTGAAGAATAGCACCACTAGCTAGCTCTGTCCCCCTCACTAGGAAAATCCAGGACTCTAGCTCGCGGGGCCTAGGGTTCTGATGTCAATGTCTAAAATGCCAGCTTAGTTCCAGTTCGCCCTGTTTTTTTATTTTATTTTTTATAAATATTGGTGGACGCTCCACACAGCACTATATAGCCCCAAAATAAGCCAAATCACAACCACCCAGTCAGAGAACAAACGTCTAGTATCACATAACACAAATGTTTGTTCTCGGTAGGATTGAACCCACGGCCTACGGCGCAGAAGGCTACCAACTGAGCTGTGTAGGCTTTTTTCTAGCTCATTCCTTAGAAGATATTAAAATGGCGTAACCTAGAGGAGGGTACAAACTATTAAACTGCAGAAACTAGCTTTAATTAAACATAATTAAACAAACAACTGGAGCCGCGGCGACAGCATAGCTTATGCTTGGTTGGGTGAAAATAGTAAGATGTGGCAACCCATAAATTGTATGTACTTGTTGTCCGTCTTGCTCGGGTATACGCTCGTAGGCAATCTATAGTATTATAAATCTATGTGTGACACCGACACAGAGCACTGACCTCATTAAATACACTGGACAGGCTTTCATCATTACAATGACAGCAATTTTATGTGCCACTTTGAAACGCCACTTTTGACATACGAGTGTCCCTAGAACTAATTGCATAGATTATTACGTACTACATAGCCGTGGGTAGAAGGAGTCGGACGTACGCGTTTGGAGCGGCTCATACCGTAGTAAGCGCGTCAGTACCGGCTCAATTTCTTTAGGGGCGGCTCAACAGCTCTCATGCCAGCCTGATATAAGTTTTATTCCTAGAAAGATAGGGTCTATATTAGAAAAAAGATATCCGGCTCAAAATTTTTGCTAAATGAATTTGAATTGTTTCGTCTAGATAATAAGATCTAATTTCCAATGCTGCATTTGTGGAGCCGCTCATCTGTGGAGCGGTTCTCAGGTCTACTCATAAAATGTGATATACAACTCAAACGGTTCAAAGATTGGTTTTATGATAAACAGAACCCTGAACCGTTTGAGTAGAATATTTATTTTGATTCATTGGGAGGTTTACTACGTACTCGAACCGTTGAATCGTTTGAAGTAATATCTGCGCGGGTGAGTGAGTGGAGTAAGGATGAATTGAAGGATTATGGTTCTTTTTAGAAAAGCATGTTTTTAAATGGTATGGGTTACGAATTTGAATTATTAACTTGAGTTGTTTTAGCAACAGCCCGTGGATGCCCTCGCGTTTTAGCATTCATATTTAAGGATATTTTGCGTTCTAGGCTCGTCATAATTTGCATAAATATTTTCCGTTTTATCGTTTAATCAAGTAAGGTTCATTTTGAATAGTAGAACTTTTACTTTAAATTTTTTTCATTCCGTCGTTCATTGTTAGCAATATTTATTAGTTATTGCTAACATACAAATTCTCGGATTTTTTCCTGTTTATTTTCCGCTACACTCGTTTATTTTTCTACAAAATTATTTTTTTCGTAGTATTTTTTTGTTTTGGCGTCTAGTCCTTTTGCCAAGTCTTATCGGTGCTTGCCGCCGTTTGAACCGCGGTTCGGCTCCGGCTCGAGACTGTAAATGAGCTGATGCGCTGCAGATCATGTTTTTTGAGTGAGTTACCCATGGCTAGTACTACAAGTAAACATTTCTCTGAAGGTGAAGGCAGTATAAATAATACTATAGATTGCCTACGAGCGTATACCCGAGCAAGACGGACAACAAGTACATACAATTTATGGGTTGCCACATCATACTATTTTTACCCAACCAAGCATAAGCTATGATGTCGCCGCGGCTCCAGTTGTTTGTTTAATGATGTATAATTAAAGCTAGTTTCTGCAGTGAAATAGTTTGTACCCTCCTCTAGGTTACGCCATTTTAATATCTTCTAAGGAATGGGCTAGAAAAAAGCCGACACAGCTCAGTTGATAGCCTTTTGCGCCGTAGGCCGTGGGTTCAATCCTACCGAGAACAAACATTTGTGTGATGTGATACTAGACGTTTGTTCTCTGTCTGGGTGGTTGTGATTTGGCTTAGTTTGGGGCTAGATAGTGCTGTGTGAAATCTCCACCAATATTTATAAAAAAAAATAAAAAAAACAGTGAACTGCTAGTGTATAATGTTTGGAGAATCCCTTGTTACCCCGCTAAGCTGGCATTTTAGACATTGACATCAGAACCCTAGGCCCCGCGAGCTAGAGTCCTGGATTTTCCTAGTGAGAGGGACAGAGCTAGCTGGTGGTGCTATTCTTCACATTCTACCACCTACCAATAGTTTAATTATGTTACTGCACCAGCTAGCATCAGCTAGGTAAAATTTTTATGAATAAAAAACAATTTATTTATTTATCATTGATTTATTTATTCTAAATCCCTACTCGTCAGAAACCGTAATTCAAAAGGTTAATTTATAACGCGTGCTTCAATTTTAAATTAAGTAGGTATAAACAATACATCCTAACAGGAGTAAGCCAGCATAAGCTAGAGCTGACCATAAGCCTGAGCAATGCCACCACTTTGCCCTGAAGCGCGAAGTGGTGGCATTATGAATACAGTTATCCTCAGAACATCACTATGAATATGTCTTAAGAACATTAAAATATATCACGTATAAAGTACGTGTTAATTTATTAGACGATAAATATTTAATAGTTTGTACATAACAATTTCAGATGAGAATATTTTCTTAATTCACACTTTTTAAAGCAAGATTTTTATTATTCGTGTTTTAGTTTTTGAACATACTTTTTATATCCAGAAAAAAAGATACCGTTTATGTTGAAATAGCCCAAAAGTTTTTTAGTCCGTAAGTTTCTTGCCAGAGGGCGTATTACGAGTTTAGTGCCGATCGAGTGCTGATCGTCGATCGTTACGATACACCGAATTTTCTATGAAAAAAAAACGGGTTCTCAAAGAATACGCTAGATGCCGTTGATTTATTTTCATAGAAAATTCGGTGTATCGTAACGATCGACGATCGGCACTAAACTCGTAATAAGCCCTATGTTCTTCTAGGTTTTGGTCGCGAGGAACTGGCGGTACATTCACCTAGTACCAATTTAAGACGTTTCAAAGAGATCCTTGTGATTGTACTGAATAAAGTCCGTTTTGATTTTGATTTTGGAGCTTGGTGACCTGGAGCTTGGTAACCCGTAGCTTTAACCCACCAGCCCAAAGTAGTTGCATCTTTGGGAAATCTGTAAAACAAATATGTTATTATTAGGCTTATGTAGGTATTTAATCATACTACGCGATGGTGGTCTCAGACATAAAATAACTACCAACTTCTCATATGAAAATCGTGAGGAGACTTAAATTATTAAAATGTAACGCAAAGCTAAAACAATAAATTAAATGAAATTAAAATATATGTACCTACTACCTATACCTATATTATATTTTTTTTCATTATGTACTTAAGTCAAACAAACCTTATTTCTTTGAATAAGGTAATAATAAGTTGCGACATTGTCATTTTTTTATAGATTATTGTGTGTATTTGAACTTATCCTAACATATCAGAGTCGAATCCACCCTAAAGTTGTTCGTTTCCCAACATTTTTGGCAAATAGATTTTGTTTTAGTTGGCAGCCCGAAAGATCGTATAACCCAGCCAAATTATGCAGATACTTGTTTCTATAGAACTGTATCGGTTTTGAATAGCCATGTCATTTGTGTGGTTTTTAGTAACCTATACTCAATTTTACAAAATAATTAAATTCTAGAAATTTACTATGATATGCGATAGAAAGTAAACACAACCGTTAAATGATTAATTGTGGACACTGTGCATGCTCCGTTTTATAGTTTAATTGACAAATAGAACATAAAAGTGCTACTTACCGAAGGAAGCTTAATTTTCAGTTTTCCGAGCTGCATCATTATCACAGCCTAAAATACTACAATGCACCACATTATAAACTTAACTCTACGTATACTGGGACCTAGGCACACACTTTTTTCAAAGAACTTTGGCACTAAACACCTGTAAACTCACAAGCACCAAGCGGTTTGTTTAGCACCAAACTTGGTGCTAAACAATCAAAAACGTATACGCAGAAAGGGACAGAACATTTATATTATATTTCTCTCACTCATAGGTATAATTTGTATTATTGCGTCTCTCTTACTCTTGGTATTATTATTTGATGCTCTATCTATTATATACTTGATCTAAGACTAATTGTGACGTACATTGCAAATGGCTGCCGTGGTAACTTCATGGATCAAGTATACAAAAATATATGGGTAAATTATAGTACCTCCATGGGTAAATTAGATAGAAGTAGGGATGTTCCGATACCACCAAACGCAAAGTATCGATACCTACTCAAATCGTCTTGCGATACTACTTACTTGAGTACCTAAAAAGTATCGATACTTACTCATATCTATAGTATAATTTAAACTTTTTGGACTTCTAATGGGACTTTATTTGATATTCTACGTATTTTGATGTATAAAAATTAAATGTAGGCAGATGTTTGAAACTAAAAATTAAATAATGAATAATCTTATAATAAAGAATTATTAGGTCAACCAGCTTTTAAACTATTCTTCATTTCAATAGATACCTGCTTGCTTCGATAAATCAGAATAATGTCAATTTATTCAGACACACAGAACCTTATTAGATACCTTTTAGGTGATAAAAAGCTTCTTCCACAAATTGTGTGACAAGTACATAATAGTCACCACAGCACAGCTACATATACAAACCATGAGCGTATAGCTATCGATAAAAACATAAGATGTCGACTTGCGTGCATCACTAACTTTAGTTCCATGGACACTAGCCGTGGGTAGAAGGAGTCGGACGTACGCGTTTGGAGCGGCTCATACCGTAGTGAGCCGTCAGTACCGGCTCTATTTCTTTTGGAGCGGCTCAACAGCTCTCATGCCAGCCTAATATAAATTTTATTCCTAGGAGGATAGGGTCTACATTAGCAAAAAGATATCCAGATCAAAAATTTTACGAGAATTTTAAGCAAATACGAGTGTCCAATGGACACTCGTATTTGCTTACAGCGCCAAAATGGCGTAAATCAAATAGTCACGAATCTATCTTGCCAGCCGCCTGTCCAGTGTATTTAATGAGGTCAGTGGACACCGATGCCAAAAATCCCGTAATTTCGTGGAAACATATGTCAATGTCACTGTCAAATGATCAAAAAATCTCGTGATAGTTTCATTTTGTTGTAGGGATTAAAAAAATAGAATTTAAAAAAAATATTTCTCAAAAACTAGCTGTTTCTGTGTAAAACGATTTCAGTTAAAGGCCTCCTAGCTGTGCTCGCATATTGGAAAGTTGAGCTATATAATACCTATTTAACTAGCAATCAAATAAGTGAAGTAATATACGTTTTTTATACTTTATGACAACCTACGTGCGACACACCGGATTGCTAGATTGTTACTATTTGCTAAACGTTAGTACACATAGTAGGTAAACATTTTGAATCTTATCAGTGTATGATAGCAGGTCTTTTTAGTATGATGCTAGAACTACCTACCAATAGTTTGTGTAATATTTCCTTACAGTACCTACCTACTGTACCGACATAATATATAAACATGATGATTACATTCCGTGCTGCCACAAGAGTACTGCCCCATATTGCCCATGATGCTATAGCAATATCGCATATTTTGAGGAATCATAGCAGTATTTATATTTTTAGTTTTTGGGGCTATAATTCAAAACTTGTTTTCCATGCATGTATGGATTTTATTAAACCACATAAATAGCTATGCTCAAGGTTCTGTAGTCTTTGTCCTTACTAGTGCTTATTTACAGCTATGGGATTGACTCCTACATTTTAGTTTTCTTCAACCATTGGAACCTTATTACAATAAAGAATTTTTACTAAGTATTTGAATAAAAAACAAAAACATTGCAGAAGTTACCAGTTCCTTAAACAAGAGAGTATTTGCTACTGAAAAGAAAGACTTCAAAAAAATGGTAGATCCAAAGCAAGTCATCAGTTATGAAGATATGTTGAAAGTTATCCATCAACCTGAAAAAGTTATAATTGATGTCCGTAATCCAGATGAAGTGACCTCCACTGGGAGAATACCTTCTAGCATTAATATTCCATGTGAGTAAAAACCTGTTGTTAAAACTTGAATAAATCACTCAGCGAATGAGCACTGCAGAGCCAATAACACCCACTGTTGAATCAGTACACAAAGCCCTGGTTTCTAAAGCTTAGGTTTATCAGATGTCAAATCACTTGCTATATCAGCTGTTACATCAAATTTAACTGAAATAGCAAGTGATAACCTAATCAGATATAGATATCTGATTAGGTTTGATCAAGCTTTCAGAAACTGGCCAAAAGTGTGGTAAACATAAATATGTAATTAAAAAACTATAAGATCTAGCTTGAGATGAAGAGACTTCCTATTTCATATTAAATATTATGGAATCAAATTCTGTTTTCATCAGTATTTTTTTTAGTGGGTAATGTGCAAGATGCTCTGGTATCAATGTCTGATGCTGATTTCAAGAAACAATATCAAAGGGACAAGCCCTCATCTTCAGATGAGTTGATATTCTACTGCCAGTCAGGTCGGAGATCTTCGGAAGCCTTGGATAAGGCATTGAAACTTGGATATGCAAAGTAAGCTACTACTATACTTATCTTCTTTTGTTTCTATCATCCTTTTACTAAATACCTACAGATGAAAGAAAATGGTAGGTATATCATTGACATTGTCAAAATACATATTAATTATTTACAGATCCAAAACATACCTTGGAAGCTGGAATGAGTGGTCAAGCAGGCAAAAGTAAATTTTTCATGTTTAAACATAAATTATTGTAATTTAAAGGTGAAAGTTATATGTATATTTGTTGAAAAGTTTAATAAAAAATGTTAAATTATCATTGCATAATTTAATTTTCTTTGAAACACTTGAATTTGTCATAATTTTTGTTATGTTTACATAACCATAGCCCAACTAAAATTGCTTATCTATTGTGTCAACTTTGCCATAGTAACCACTATCATAGAATTTTATACATTGTATTCAACATGCCCCTGAGAAGTTAATAATATTTTTTCTTGAATGTGCTTTATGCACCTTTCGTTTCATTGAGTCTTAGTAGCCCAGTCGGTCCAACTGCCCAAGTAATTCTTTGCACTGAAAAATAAATTCAAGCTGTGATTAAACTGACAAATTACATATTC
Organism: Chloroclysta siterata; assembly: GCA_932294275.1. NCBI lineage: Eukaryota > Metazoa > Arthropoda > Insecta > Lepidoptera > Geometridae > Chloroclysta > Chloroclysta siterata. The sequence goes on from OW028595.1 coordinate 12,238,534, forward strand.
CAAGTATTATAAAAGTTTTTATAGATGACTATTAGGTAATTCATACTTTTTGTATCCCAAATTAAGAGCATGTTGTTGTGCCATGCCTGATCTCTTTCCAATCATGCAGTAGAAAATGATTTCAGTATTTTCACTAGGTTTGTCTCTTTTGAAGGTTTTCTTGAACTCATTTTCTGATACACTTAGTGTTGTGGCTACAGTGCCCACTGAAAATAACATGATATAATTTTTAAGATGGTATCAATAAATTAGTAATAAACAAGTCTGTTCACAAGGATCTCACAAGGTATGTTTAGACTGTTTGGAATTTTTCCATGTTCCTTTATTTCATCAGGTTCTCTCACATCGATGATCAGTATATCTTTGCTGCTTGTGACCTTCTTGACATATTCATAGTCGACTACCTGCATTTCTTCTGTGCTTGGTTGCTGAGAGTACCACCGTGGTGTGAAGACATTTGCAGAACAGGAAACTGACAAACCTATAATTATTAGATAACTAGAAATTCTACTCATTGATTATAGGTTCGTGCTTTAGTAAGTACAATTTGACGTGCCAATGTACAAAGTAGAGCATTCTCTAAATTAGGGTTTGAAATTATAAATGTCTGAAAGGAAACAGTAGGTATGTAACTAACGTGAAAGGATGGTCTTTTTTACTGTCTGTGATGTTGTTTTAGATTTCAAGAGCTGGTATGATAGCGGACCGACTCTGCGAATGCTAGCACGACCCAACATTTTTATATTATCGTCCGTTCTTTGCAGTTCGTCGTGAAACTAATTTTTTTGAATTTTCGTCTCGCTCTTCTCGTTTCTTCTTCTTTTCACCGTTTCGTTCAAGGTTTCGTCCGTCATTCGACTCGACAGACATCTTGCCAGTGTCAAGTGAATTGTATTAAATACTTAAAGTCAAGTCGGCCGTCATTTGTTTTGAAGTTCTTCTGTTTTACTTTGGTCGCTCTATGACACCTGTCGTGTTCTGTGCACCTGTCCGTCGCGTCGTTTCGACAGACAATCATGCCAGTACCAATGAAATACTATAATAGGTACTTTTTAGTCAAGTCATGGCCGTTATGATCAAAATGATCGATCTTTTCAATCGCAATGGATCGTGGAACTCATCTATCTTTGAATAAGAATAAAAAAAAACTACACGACTTTGATGCCCAGGCACGGTGGATATAATCTGATGAATCATAAAATGTAAAACTGTTTGATGTTGCAGAGGTAATAATGTTCCAACAGTCTACCCATTTCGGGAATACAATATTGCTATAGTACTTCTTTTAACCATCCTTGAACACCCATTGCAAATAATAAATTCACATTATGTAATCTTAGATTAATCATGAGATAATAAGGTATCCACATAAATTATAATAGGCGAATAAAATATATAAGAAGGCTAATAAATAATGCACTTGATAGTTAGTAGACATTTACTACTAATGAAAACTATAGTAAGTAGGTAGGTAACGAGAGCACTGATGGTCAAGGGGTAGCGGCCCCGCCTACCGATCCTAAGGTCGTGGGTTCGAAACCGGTCGTGCACCAATGAGTTTTTCTGTTTAAAAATGTATGTGCACAATGTCGTGGAACCTAAAAAGTTCTTTATCATGTATCAAGTGCTCGAAAGGAGCCTCTTGAGGCGCACTTAAAATCCTTTCACCACACTGTTTCGAAAGAAACTAGTGACACGACAAGAGAAGAGAGTAGGTAACTAGGTAATACAGTATACCTACTCTGCTAGATTTTATTGAATGATTTGTAATATCAAAAACATAGAGGAATGTTGCATGCATCAGGGCTAAAAAAGTATTTCTTCTTGAGTCATTAACATGAACTTAAATTTGAAATCATTTTAGAAAAAGATAATTTATTATTTTTTTATTAAATTATTAAATTTATTTATTAATTTTATAACAAGTCTAAATAGTATAGATACCTACATCTCTCAATTTCGCAAGTCTTCACTCGACACTGACATTGTGGCATGATTGTGTCGAAATGACGGATAGGCGCCTTAAGTGGGAGCGAACAAGAGGAAGAAATTGGCGAATAAAAAAATTATATTATGAAACAGTATGAAATCTTAACTTCTCTCTCCGTCGATCGACTTCGTTCCGTTTCGAGTGTTGTCACTCGCTCGTTTATTTAATTGATTGCCCTTAGCCCTACCTATATAAGCTATTAGCATCCGTTTCACCGACATTGTGTGATGTATGCATTTATTTTCTTTATATCCCACCTAGGGCTTGTTAAAATCCAAAGTGATATTTGGCATCAGTCATGTAAATTGTAAACTTGTTGCTTCCATCCAGGCATCCATACCGTACCTATGTGGTTTTATTGTAATCTATTTCTATGCATAGCATCAGTGAGTGACGGTAAACATGCTTAGGTATCTTATTTTATTTCATTTTCAGATCGTGATACATAGGTTACGAGAGCATTTGTGTAAAGTTCGGGTGAGCTGTAAAATGAATTCGAATTGAGATTAGCGTATCCACATTTTGTTCTAAAATGGGGTCTATGCGACCGACAGGACGATTCTTATCGTTCTCGAATAACATTCAACGAACGCAGAAACCAGCTGGTAAGTGCATTCAGTGCAAATTCAATCAAATTGTGCAACATTCCAATGCTATGACTCATACATTGTATGACAATAGTGCTCATTTTCACAAATCACTAGTATAGTTGTTGTGTATTGTGTAAACATCTGTTTTGGAATACTGTTTGAATGTTGGTACATCATATCTCTTGTTCTTACTGTATTACTAGCACCACTTAACATATGATTGAGTCTATCAAACAATATGGTTATACTATGTGCTCAAAAAACTATGATTAAACTTATGCTTTGAAAAAAAAAATGTATGCATGTTGATTATAATACTCTATCTCAGTATAGTAACAGTGTACATTTTTTAGTGAGTGGATTGCAGCAATATCAGATCTTTAAAAGAACTTTTCATTTTACTGTGTATTTTACTAAGCTACTTCATTCTACAAATTGTTCAACAGTGTCCAGTGGTTTCCCTCAAAGTCTATCTGGCAGTGAAACAGATGTATCAACTTCCAATGAGAACCTTTCCCGGGTAGAGCGTTTTGTTGTGAGGCACACAGCCAGAGTTGAACCTCAGGGTCAGGAGAACCAAAGCCAGAATAACAATAATAACAGGAATTCATTGAAGGTAACATTTTTTTATCAAATATTATGCACACTACTGCATAATGGCATAATGTATGCCATCTGTCAAATGTTATATTATAATGTACCTCTGATCTCCCTTGGTCAAAGTACAAAAATCATGAGTACTAGAAGATCATGGGGAAATCTACCATACCAAGTCATGAAGCTGCTCTTTTCATCACTGTCATTATTTTTGGTACTATCAGTGCTACTTTAAGTGCCTATACATTCGAAACATGACTCTACAAGCTCTTGTCATAGAATATTTCTTGTTTGTATTAATCTCAGCCATTAATTTGATAGAAAACAACCACATAAAAAAACAAATATGTTCAATTGCTTTAAGCACTTGGCAAATTATTTTGTAATAATATTTGGTTACATCAGGAAAACTTACCAGGCAGTAACCGTAACTCACTGAAAGACTCTGTCGGTGGCGGAAACAGCAATCGGAGCTCTCTGGATGTCTCCTCATCTTCCTACAACACTCTTATCATCCACAACCAGGATGATAGCTGGCCACCGAGACCTACTCCGATACGGTATGGGTTTAATAACTGTTATATCCAAAGAAATATATTTAGGTAAATTGATTTGTTGAGTTTTGTAACAGAGAATATATGAAATTTCTATAACTTTAAAATGGTAGGGAATATGGATATGGACCTAAAAATCTCAACTTATCTACAGAGAACATGAACGAACAAGCAGCGAGGTGAAACACCCAGCAAGTCAATCTTCTCCATACCATACATTGAAGAAGCCTGATGGCAAGAAGAGCGGCATCCCACTGCCAAAAGTGCATAAGGAACAGGCCCTGACTGCGAATGCCAACTACATAGATATTGGTGGCCAGAGGATCTATACCAGCCCTCCTGATCATGGTGTTCAGGTAAGGATCTTATGTCATTATGTAAAATTTTTGGAGCAGAGTTATTTTTTAAATTATTGTATATTAAAAGCTGCCGCGGCTTCGCTCGCGTATTGCAATTTTTTGCCTATAATCCTAAAGTGGGTTATGTTCTCATTTTCGGTACCGTTCCCGGTAAATTTTCGTGATAAAAAGTAATCTATTAATATCTGTAAGTTTCATCCCGATCAGTTTGGTGAGGGGTGATCCAATTAAGTATTATAACATTCGCTTTTGTATATAAGTAGGATAGGATTGTATTTACTCTTGCTAAGCTCTGCTGGTGGTTAATATATTAAACGGCGTTTTCTAATGTTTATGTATATTATACATAAACATTAGAAAACGCCGCATTAGGAGCAAATTACTCAGAGAAACTGAATATAATTGGTATATTCAGTTTATATATGGAATTAAATGGTATTTTTTACATAGTTTCTTTATTTTCTTTTGTGGAAATCTTAAATATCTGTTTTTCTCTGCAATGGCAATCTTTAAATTCACTCAATAGTCTCTGATTGGTTGTGACCATGCCCCAAACCAGGTACCATGTGATGATTATGCTTATTCAAAATCTACACTAATATTATAAAGAGGAAAGATTTGTATTTTCGTTGTTTTGTATGTAACGAATAGGCTCAAAAACTACTGATCCGATTTCAAAAATTCTTTCGCCATTAGAATGCTACATTATTCCTGAGTAACATAGGCTATATAATATTTTCAAAAAAATCAGGGATCCTTACTTAAACTCCAATAATGTAACCAAAGGCGGAAAAAGAAAACATTACATCGCGTGCGCTGCGAAAACTATTGATGATAGAACAAAATAATGTACTACGACTTTGCAGAACACGTCATTATCTACAAAAAATGTCGCGACAATGAAATGTCTAACTATTATAGTTGTGTCACAATAAGTGTTTTTTTATTATAAAAAATTAATCTATATGCCGCCGCTAGAAAAGGCTCTTTATTTGTACCTTGGTATTAATCCTTATCCAAATAAATCTTTTCATATTCAAGACTGAGCAAGATATTGTCACATTGTCACATAGTCACCTAGTCTCATAGTCATAATCATGTATTCATTGTAATTTTATTTATTTTCATAAATCTAAGTAAAATATGAATTTGAGTAAACAATTATGAACAAAGGTGGAAGGCGCGTTTCACGTGTTTTTGTTTATTTTTATTTAGTTCAGGCGCTTTTTTTTAATTATAAAGCCTGCTTGTTCATACAGTGTTCGTGATCTCTTTGGTGATTAGAACTTTTACTCTTCTTCTTCTCTCAATTTATGGCTCCTGTCCGTCATTCGACAGACAATCTTGCCAATGTCAAGTGATTTGTATTGAATACTTTTTAGTCAAGTCAGTCCATAGTCAAGTCGGCCGTCATTTTGTTTTAAAGAAAATGGTGGCGGTTTTCTTCAAAACATTGGAAACATTTTCGGTCAAATCAGGATATCACAGAATACACTTTCATTCCAAATGTTTACACTTTGTGCTAAGACCTCAAGTAATGTTGGTTAAAATACCACCGAAATTACACAACACAACTCAAAATAACACTAGAAAAACAAATAAAATGAAAAAGCTATGTTGCTTCCAAAAATGTCAGAAAATGAATCAACTTTTACTCAATAAGCACATTCCAAATTCAAATCACATTACCGCCCTTGGGATCAAATTTTTATTTTTATACTCTTGTAATCAGGTGTGACTTATTGGGAAAAAAAAAGTTTCGTTGAGTAACAGTGTTACTCAAGGGGAATTATTTATTCCCATTCAGTAACACTGATACCGTAGGGTGTAACAGAATGGGAATAAAAAATTCCCATTGTGTCATAGTGTGACTGAAAAGTGTTACTCAACGAGAATAACCCGATTCATATGCATACTCTATTTTTAAAGTTACCTACTTAAACTTACTTAGAATAAATACATAAATATTACACAAATATTACACAGATATTATGAAATATGGTCTTATTACGGAAGAGCGATGCTGAACTGTCAACACACAACACTTCCATACTTAAAAGACGGTCTAATACCTATGAAATGTACTCTAGACTAAGTTTCATCATCATTACCATCAACAACCTATGTATGTCGACTGCTAAACGCAGGTCTCTCCCAAGACATGCCACTGTGCCCGATCTTCGGCTCTTCTCATCCAGTGCTTGCCAGCTACATTTCGCAGATCGTATTGCCCCACCTTGCCGGAGGGCGTCCTACACACCTAACACGTTGATTTATTTTCTTCCAGGAAATAAACGAGATTCCGGATGACTTCCTGAACCAATCCTCAGTACTGAAGCACCTGGCGGCGGAGGTCGCGGCCTCGCCCCCTCCCCGCGGCGCAGCGCCCCCCTCGCCGCCCTCGCCCGGCGCGCCGCCCCCGCGCGACGACAGGAAACCCAAGGGCAAGTCGAAGGCTAAGCTCAGCAAGGAGAAGCTCAATTTGTCACGATCACAACCTGATTTGACTAGGTGAGTCTAGTTTTTAATTTTGACGCTTCTTCTTTCGTGCCATTGTTGGTATTAAAAGTATTTTTTAAAGCCACTTAATTGATGTCTATGCAATAACGTAATAACATAATAGCCACCTATTAGACAAAGTGGCTTTAAAAGTGGCTACAAACCGTATATTTGGAATATTTCTACAATTGACTAGTTTATGATTTTCAATAATTTTGAAATAGTTGATTGTGTATAATTATGTATACTTGTGTATCTTGATATCTAGGCTTTGGTCGCGTGAAACTGACACCTAGAGTCACCTAGCTATAAGACGTTTCAAAGTGATACATGTGATTTTCAAAGTTCGTTTCAAAGTGATACACTTTTATATAGCATTCTTGCTTAGCGTGCCAAATGATTTCTTGCTCAGACCTGGGCGCGGCGGGGGCGCGAAGTACAGTAGCTAATTAGCAGATTTGACAACCTATTTGACTTGACTCCTAGTTTCTCTCAGGGTGGTGTGTCCGCGCTGTGCTTGGCGTCTTAAAGTGCAGCGGCTGGTTCACATTTCTAATCTTGTACTAGACCCTTGTTACCAAGCGCGGATGGTTCAAAGTACAATGTTTACTGCCGTTTTTGAACCCATGTATCTTGATCCCTACTTTCTCTTTCAGCGTGGGCGTCCGGGCCGTGCCCGGGGGTTCAGAGTCGAGCGGCTGGTGCTCCGGCGGCGAGGGCTCGCTGGAAGAGCCGGACGATGCCTTCACAGCAGTGCTGGACGCGCTCGCCGCTGAGAACCATCAGCTCAAGCGGCAGCTGGCGGACGCATGCGAACGGATCGCTAAGACTTCCAAGGTAACTATTACCTACACTACTAAGGCTAACCTATTTTAGCATATAACCGTGGATTTTTCTGTTCAAAAGTTTATTTGCACAGTGCCAGTACTCTCAAACGGTGAAAGAAAACATTGTAAGGAGACTGGAAAGCTGCAGAAACTAAAAGTTCAAATAAATGTGTCAAGTGCTCGAAAGGAGCCTCATCTATACACATAAAAATCTTTTCATCACATTTCGAAAAGAAGAAGAAGATTATTTTACGCTTGTCAAGTTTTAAGTAAGTCTAGTATAGCGGTAGAATATTTGGACTTGTTTTTAGCAGCTCATAGTTATGATAAAACCAAATTGTTAGTAGTTGAGATCTTAGGGAATATTTGCCTCGGGCTTCACGAACCCATTTTATATAGTTGTTTTTTTATTACTAAAAACGTATGGGTAGAATGAATTAGTAAAAAATTTGTTTCTACACCACCGGATACCCTTTTTATTACCTCTTATTTTTTCACCCCACCTTTTTCGTTTTTATTATTGTCTATGGTAAAGTTATCCCGGAACTCTGAGAGTGTTCACACAAATTATTTGTACCCTACAATTATGTAAATTGAATGCGTCTGTTGTAGCTGGAAGAAGAAGTAGAAAAGGTCCGTACAGCTCACGAGGAGTTGGTTGGATCGTGTGAGCGTCGCGAGCGGTTAGAGCGAGCGGCGCGCGTGCGGTTACAAGCGGACTGCCGCCGGCTGCACGACCTGAACCGCGCACTCAAGCATCAGGTATTTGTTAGTGCTCCTCCATGTACCTAACTGTAGCTAGATGTAGTGGAGAGACAGCCTTGGATGTAGGCCAAACAAACATCGGAAATGCTGTTACTTAGAGACAGAAGAAAGAAAGAAAAACGCTTTTTTAACCCTATAATATTTCTGATCTGTACACCTACTTACAGGTGTACAGATCAGAATTAAAATAAATACAAGAACAACTATTTTTATCCATTTTAATTGAACAATTCAATTCAATTATTTATTTGTAAGTAAGAGTTAAGTACAATTTAAAGTAAAATGTAAATACACGTTTTTACAAAGCCAGTCATACAACAAATAAATACATAGGTAGAAACCTAACTTATGTATATAATTGAATATCATGTATGTCATTGAATTGTAATAATAATTTAAGTATGGATTGATATGAAATCATATTTATAATAAAAAAACACTAAACAAAATCACTAAAACTCTGTGCTGTGTGGCATGGGAAATGGTCAGTGAAAGGTTAATTACTGCTTCTACTTCTCAAGTATCTGTTGATTTGCATGTGTATTACAGATGAGCATGTTATTTCATTACAAATTTTGAATTAACATTGATTTTTTTGTATTTTTTTTAATAAAAACGCTTTGAAAATCCTCGTTGGGGAATGTGCTTACTTTAACACGTCGCAGTTTCTTACTCCTTACAACAAGAAATCAAGTTACGAAATGTGAACGCTATGGCTGTTTTAATAAAGTCGCATTTCAGGTGGAGTTGTTGTCACAAGGCGTTAGAACAGACGGCGAGAACAGTGCAGAAGCATTACGGAAGGAACTACAGAACAGGGAGATGCTTATCGCACAACTCATTACACAGAGTAAGTTTACAAACTTCGGTTTCGAAACAAATGAGCCAAACCTAATTTAACATAGTCCTAATATGAAACCCTTAAACTAGTAGTTCGTCCCGAACTGAGATCTCGTGATGCGACCCGACGAACGCATCAACACTTTGAGTAGGTAGTAGGCAGAGGCAAGTCCAAACATTATCTTTTGACTTTTTTCTGACTACCGCCTACTAACTTGGTATGGTAACGAAGTTTCAACTCTATTGGCCTATTTATTGAAGAGTTCCGTTGAACAGACCTTGGCTCCATCATCAGACCTGATCTTCGTCACCATTTTATAAGAACTGAGTACCTCCTTTATATATTTAAAGAAAAAAAAATGAGAAAAAGCAAAGGAACTGGCCAACCAGTAGAAAAACCTTGATACCAACAAAACTCTTAGAGATGGGAGCTCTTGGATCGCTGGTTATCTTAATTTAACTTTTTTGTTGTATCTCAAAAACCGAGCGTCCCAGAAAAAAAGTAAAATTGTTTTGAAATGTCCAAAGAAACCCCTTTCATATGACATGTAACTTGATTTTTTTATGTAACTTTTTTTATTTTTGGCCCCTTAAAAAACCCCATAACTTAATAACCCTTCATTCGATTTTACTCATATACTTACCAGTAAATTTCTCAAGTACAAGCTATCGACTTATCAAATTTCATGCAGATCGGATCAACGGTTCGAAAGTTATCGCCAGACAAACATACATACATACATACATACATACATACATACATACATACATACATACATAAAATGCCAAATCGCCCAAGTTGAAACTAAAGATCTTTGTTCGCTTCGCTCACTCGATCAAAAAGATCTTTGTTCGCTTCGCTCACTCGATCAATTAGTATTAAAAGCATACTTTACCTGTTGCCACCTTAATTATCAGTTATTTTTACATGCATTGAAATTTCCAGACCATACTTCAGAGGGTTCATTTGAACTGTACAATATATATTTTACAGTCCCAAGGTCAACTATTCCCTCTTACTATTACTATTTACGGGATGCTTTAGTGATTTGGACAGGATTTCCGAACAGACTAGGAAAATATGATTTAACTTGCCAAGTCGGTTCGGAATAAAGATGAACAACTTTTTTGGCGGAAGCTATAGCTACTGTGATTTTATGCCGACACACACGTGATGAGGATGGACGTGCTGGAGGATAATTATTATTAATTGTACTTGTGATACATAATCTCGAACAAGTAATCAACTTTTGAAGGCACATCCAGATACCCTTTTGGTGCTACAGCACACTGAAACACAACACACTTTTCAAATATCGATCTTTTTTTATATCTTCTAGTTTGTGCTTATGTAGTAAATAAATAAATGCCTATATCTATCCAGAACATATTAAAATAGTGATTGTCTTCGACAGATAAAGAGTTGGCGTGCGCGAAGGAGCGACAAGAGATAGAAATGGCGGCGCAGCGAGCCACGTTACAGGAGCAACGGACGCACATCGACATATTGGATACTGCGCTCACTAACGCACAGACCAACGTAGTGAGGCTGGAAGAAGAGGTATTATTCTAATTCTTATTAAAAATCAAAATGGTCTTTATTCAGTAGAATCACAATGAGCACTTTAAAACATCTTAAACATATACTAGGTGAATCTACAAGGTGTGGAATAAGATCTGAATTGACATTCCATATTAGGGGTGTATAGTGCATTATCCCCCTGCTTACCACACCCCCAGCCCCACTCCTTAAAGTAGCGAAGGACTTTGGGTTGATGGCAGCAATGTTCTAGCATCCCCGATGGTGATGTGGATGCAGAGGAAACACGATTAGCTTCTGCAGCCCCGTTTTTGACCTAGCTTCGTTAGTTGCGGAGTAGTGCAGTACTGCATGCTCCATAGTCTCTTTCCTGAAGACAGCCGCGACATAGGTCCATGTCTGTCTCTCCGATCTTGAGAAAATGGAGTTGAGGTCACAGTGGCCCGTGATGATGCCCACCACAAGCTTTAAGTCTTCTCGTTTCAGGATAGTGCCTTGTCAATGTGACCTGTTTTTTTTTTTATTTTATTTTAGAGTTTTAGGAAAACTTACACTTACTAAAGATTATATTTGCTAAAGGCCAATCAAAAGTTTCCACACAGGTTATGTTTAAACAAGAAAAAAAAGTAAAGTAGACTACTAAACAAATCTTCTTCTTGTCGTGTCACTAGTTTCTTTCGAAACAGTGTGGTGAAAGGATTTTAAGTGCGCCTCAAGAGGCTCCTTTCGAGCACTTGACACATGTTATAGAACTTTTTAGGTTCCACGACATGCCGGTTTCCTCACGATGTTTTCCTTCACCGTTTGAGAGTACTGGTATTGTGCACGTTAATTTTTGAACAGAAAAACTCATTGGTGCACGACCGGTTTCGAACCCACGACCTTTAGGATCGGAAGGCGGGGCCGCTACCACTGGACCACCAGTGCTCTCGCTAAACAAATAAAAAGTTAGAAATAAAAGGGTAGTTGAAAAATTAGGCATTGTTTCAGTGTCGTCACGCGAGCGGCTACGTAGAGCGCGTGGCTGGGCTGCAGCGTGCTCTAGCATCGATCCAGCAAGCCTCAGACCGCAGGGAACATACCGAACGAAAGCTACGCGCGCAACTTGAAAACGAATTACACGCGCTAAGGTACACCACAGCTAATCATGTCTAATAAAACATCATCATCTTCCAAAGTGAGGTCTTCACAACAGGTTTTCGTCTTCCACTCTCTTCTATCATTCGTCATTACGGTGCTCACTCCTTTCTTACTCATGTCATCTTTCATACAGTCCATCCATATTTTCTTTGGTCTCTTCTTACTCATAAACCATTCACATCCACGCATAACACTCTTCTCGTAACATGGCTTTCTTTCCTCCTTAAGACATGCCTATACCACGCTCACATCCTCAACTTGTCAAAAACCACTGATCATCAATAGGGATGATTCGTCGAATACCCCTTAAAGTTTTCCCACATTAGATAACGATTGACACTACATAGTGGAACACCCTGAATAGATTTTCAAATTTCTTTCCGAGCCCATATCATAAATACCTATTGGTTCCCTTCAGCCTATGTCGTCCCAATCCTGGATAAAGGCCTCCCAGACTCCTCAAAGACTTCCAGTTCTCCTTTCCTGGAGCTTCCTATCACCTTCTACTTCAAAAGGCACCTTAATAAATTTAAAATAATAGTCATGTGCCTGTACCTGTATGTTAAGTATCACTTTATTTCTACAGAAAACGTGAATGTAAATGCGGGGGCGCCGGGCTAGGGTCCGGAGTGATCGGCGAAGGCGTGGGCGAGGCGGAGCTGCGGCGGGCGCTGCGGGAAAGAGACGAAAGACTACTAGCGTTAGAGGGAGAATGTGCCAAGTGGGAGCAGCGGTACTTGGAGGAAGCCGCCTTGAGGCAGGCAGCCGTCTCCGCCGCATCTATACCTAAGTGAGTATCTCTCTCTCTGAAATCATCAAAAAGTATATTTAGTTAAATCGCAAGGTGAGATGTCAAACGTCTTAAAGCTACGTAAATCTAAGTCAAAGTCAAAAGGTATTTAATATTTATTAAAGTTGAATCACAAGGATCCCTTTGAAACGTCTTAAAGCTAGGTAAATCTAGGTGCCAGTTGTACTCGACTAAGTCTATTGAAACAGGCAAAAAAAAATTGTGCTTTGTTGTACCTCTTTTACAGAGTTCCGAGTAAGTCTCTCTAAGCCTCTTCACGACTTTGATCTCCAGCCACAATTGACGTGCCCTCAGATCACTTAGTAATGTAGTATAAGATTAAATAATTTATTTTCTCAGCGTATAAGTTATTATTGGTATAAATGCTTAACAAGAATGTTACTTATTTATATATAATTATTATTATAGCATTTTTATTTCCTGATAAAACTTACTACTAAACATGTGCAAGTACATTTCAAATGTATGTTCGTTAGTAAATTTGGTTTAACTTAAGTGTTAGTGTGGGATGTGGTTCACTTGAGGGTAAAAGCCTCCTCCAGGTTGCTCCATGCGTCCCTGTTATTTGCAGTGGTTGTTCCTGCATCTGCATCCAGCAATTTCTACAATATCATCGGCTCACCACTTTCTTGATTGATCGTCCTTCGTTTTCCTTTAGGGCCCGTCCGTCTGCTATCTGTATATCTAGTATATAATTTAGAGATATGTATATAATACCAGTATTGGTTCGTACCTCGCAGCTTTGAGTTTTAAAATAGTGTATACTTCAGGGACGCTAAGATCGCCGCCCTAGAGAAGACTTCGTCCGAATCTGAGCGGCTGATGGCAGAGGCGCGCAGTGAGAAGATACGGCATATGGACGAACTGCATGTTGCACAAAAGAAGGTCGCTGATCTCGAGAGCAGGTAACCTACAACAAACGTAGTAGTAGAGTTCTTTGTGAAGGGCTCGTCCGGGGAAGTACTACCACCATGCCTTTCTCTGCGGCCAAACAGCGTTGCTGTGTTTCAGTTTGAAGGGTGTGGATGCTGGTGAAATTACAGGCACATGAGGCTTAACATCTATGTATGCCTCGGGTTGATGGGTGCATCGTAGGACTGTCCTATCGTGCGTGAATAGGTAATGGTTAACACTTAGAATCAGGTGAGCCATCTGTTTGTTCTACCAGTTAGTTATATAAAATAAAAATAAACGCATTCAGCCACTTAAGGACATGCTCCCAGAAGAGCTGGTAATATTCCATAGGTATATAATGTTAGTCAACTGCTGGCCTCTCATCAAAGACGTGAGCTATGTGAACTTGGCACCCGACTTTAAAAAAAATGATATTTTTTCGGTTTATTTGGTAGATTTAGGTTAGTAGTAGATAGTAGTGAAGTTATTTTCGTTTGTAGTAAAACCAAAAAAAAATTAAAAAAAATTAAAAAAATCGCGTCCCCCGACTTTGCAAAAATCAACTTTTTCCGGCTGATTCCTATAGATAAACGTTAGTAGTGGATTGTAGTGCAAGAATTTTCGTTTGTAGTAGTATAGAAAACATAGAAAAAAATATTTTAGTTTTCGACTATTTATAAAAACGATATTTCCTACAAAAAATCGATTTAAAAGGCTAGATGATTACTACAAACGCTGAAAACGACTGAAAGAGGTTCGTAGAAGTTTGTAGTGCAAGAATTTTCGTTTGTAGTAAGCCAGAAAAAGCTTAAAATGAGTAAAACTTGTTTTTAAGCATTGAACCCAGGATTACTTAAAGTAGAAGGGTTATACGGTTACTACAAACGCTTAAAACGATAAAGATAGGTTAGCAGAGGTTTGTAGTGAAAGAATTTTCGTTTGTAGTAAGCCAGAAAAAGAGAAAATTGAGAAAAACGTGTTTTTTAGCAATGAACCCGGGATTACTTAAAGTAGAAGGGTTATACGGTTACTACAAACGCTAAAAACGATAAAGATAGGTTAGCAGAGGTTTGAAGTGAAAGAATTTTCGTTTGTAGTAAGCCAGAAAAAGAGAAAATTGAGAAAAACGTGTTTTTTAGCAATGAACCCGGAATTACTTAAAGTAGAAGGGTTATACGATTACTACAAACGCTTAAAACGATAGAGATAGGTTAGCAGAGGTTTGTAGTGAAAAAATTTTCGTTTGTAGTAAGCCAGAAAAAGAGAAAATTGAGAAAAACGTGTTTTTTACCAATGAACCCAGAATTACTTGAAGTAGAAGGGTTATACGGTTACTACAAACGCTAAAAACGATAAAGATAGGTTAGCAGAGGTTTGTAGTGAAAGAATTTTCGTTTGTAGTAAGCCAGAAACAGAGAAAATTGAGAAAACTTGCTCTTTAGCAATGAACCCAGAATTACTTAAAGAAGAAGCGTTATACGGTTACTACAAACGCTAAAAACGATAAAGAAAGGTTAGCAGAGGTTTGTAGTGAAAGAATTTTCGTTTGTAGTAAACCAGAAAAAGAGAAAATTGAGAAAAACGTGTTTATAGCAATGAACCCAGGATTACTTAAAGTAGAAGGGTTATACGGTTACTACAAACGCTTAAAACGATAAAGATAGGTTAGCAGAGGTTTGTATTGAAAAAATTTTCGTTTGTAGTAAGCCAGAAAAAGAGAAAATTGAGAAAAACGTGTTTTTTAGCAATGAACCCGGAATTACTTAAAGTAGAAGGGTTATACGGTTACTACAAACGCTAAAAACGATAAAGAAAGGTTAGCAGAGGTTTGTAGTGAAAGAATTTTCGTTTGTAGTAAGCCAGAAAAAGAGAAAATTGAGAAAAACGTGTTTTTAGCAATGAACCCAGGATTACTTAAAGTAGAAGGGTTATACGGTTACTACAAACGCTTAAAACGATAAAGATAGGTTAGCAGAGGTTTGTAGTGAAAGAATTTTCGTTTGTAGTAAGCCAGAAAAAGAGAAAATTGAGAAAAACGTGTTTTTTAGCAATGAACCCGGGATTACTTAAAGTAGAAGGGTTATACGGTTACTACAAACGCTTAAAACGATAAAGATAGGTTAGCAGAGGTTTGTAGTGAAAGAATTTTCGTTTGTAGTAAGCCAGAAACAGAGAAAATTGAGAAAAACGTGTTTTTTAGCAATGAACCCGGAATTACTTAAAGTAGAAGGGTTATACGGTTACTACAAACGCTAAAAACGATAAAGATAGGTTAGCAGAGGTTTGTAGTGAAAGAATTTTCGTTTGTAGTAAGCCAGAAAAAGAGAAAATTGAGAAAAACGTGTTTTTTAGCAATGAACCCGGAATTACTTAAAGTAGAAGGGTTATACGGTTACTACAAACGCTAAAAACGATAAAGATAGGTTAGCAGAGGTTTGTAGTGAAAGAATTTTCGTTTGTAGTAAGCCAGAAAAAGAGAAAATTGAGAAAAACGTGTTTTTAGCAATGAACCCAGGATTACTTAAAGTAGAAGGGTTATACGGTTACTACAAACGCTTAAAACGATAAAGATAGGTTAGCAGAGGTTTGTAGTGAAAGAATTTTCGTTTGTAGTAAGCCAGAAAAAGAGAAAATTGAGAAAAACGTGTTTTTTAGCAATGAACCCAGGATTACTTAAAGAAGAAGGGTTATACGGTTACTACAAACGCGTAAAACAATAAAGATAGTTTAGCAGAGGTTTGTAGTGAAAGAATTTTCGTTTGTAGTAAGCCAGAAAAAGAGAAAATTGAGAAAAACGTGTTTTTTAGCAATGAACCCGGAATTACTTAAAGTAGAAGGGTTAGACGGTTACTACAAACGCTACAAACGATAAAGATAGGTTATCAGAGGTTTGTAGTGAAAGAATTTTCGTTTGTAGTAAGCCAGAAAAAGAGAAAATTGAGAAAAACTTGTTTTATAACAATGAACCCATGATTACTTAAAGTAGAAGGGTTATACGATTACTACAAACGCTTAAAACGATAAAGATAGGTTAGCAGAGGTTTGTAGTGAAAGAATTTTCGTTTGTAGTAAGCCAGAAAAAGAGAAAATTGAGAAAAACGTGTTTTTTAGCAATGAACCCGGAATTACTTAAAGTAGAAGGGTTATACGGTTACTACAAACGCTAAAAACGATAAAGATAGGTCAGCAGAG
Source organism: Chloroclysta siterata (assembly GCA_932294275.1). Taxonomy (NCBI): domain Eukaryota; kingdom Metazoa; phylum Arthropoda; class Insecta; order Lepidoptera; family Geometridae; genus Chloroclysta; species Chloroclysta siterata. The sequence goes on from OW028595.1 coordinate 12,255,132, forward strand.
GTTTGTAGTGAAAGAATTTTCGTTTGTAGTAAGCCAGAAAAAGAGAAAATTGAGAAAAACGTGGTTTTAGCAATGAACCCAGGATTACTTAAAGTAGAAGGGTTATACGGTTACTACAAACGCTAAAAACGATAAAGATAGGTAAGCAGAGGTTTGTAGTGAAAGAATTTTCGTTTGTAGTAAGCCAGAAAAAGAGAAAATTGAGAAAAACGTGTTTTTAGCAATGAACCCAGGATTACTTAAAGTAGAAGGGTTATACGGTTACTACAAACGCTTAAAACGATAAAGATAGGTTAGCAGAGGTTTGTAGTGAAAGAATTTTCGTTTGTAGTAAGCCAGAAAAAGAGAAAATTGAGAAAAACGTGTTTTTTAGCAATGAACCCGGAATTACTTAAAGTAGAAGGGTTATACGGTTACTACAAACGCTAAAAACGATAAAGATAGGTTAGCAGAGGTTTGTAGTGAAAGAATTTTCGTTTGTAGTAAGCCAGAAACAGAGAAAATTGAGAAAACTTGCTTTTTAGCAATGAACCCAGAATTACTTAAAGTAGAAGGGTTATACGGTTACTACAAACGCTAAAAACGATAAAGAAAGGTTAGCAGAGGTTTGTAGTGAAAGAATTTTCGTTTGTAGTAAGCCAGAAAAAGAGAAAATTGAGAAAAACGTGTTTATTAGCAATGAACCCAGGATTACTTAAAGTAGAAGGGTTATACGGTTACTACAAACGCGTAAAACAATAAAGATAGTTTAGCAGAGGTTTGTAGTGAAAGAATTTTCGTTTGTAGTAAGCCAGAAAAAGAGAAAATTGAGAAAAACGTGTTTTTTAGCAATGAACCCGGAATTACTTAAAGTAGAAGGGTTAGACGGTTACTACAAACGCTACAAACGATAAAGATAGGTTAGCAGAGGTTTGTAGTGAAAGAATTTTCGTTTGTAGTAAGCCAGAAAAAGAGAAAATTGAGAAAAACTTGTTTTATAACAATGAACCCATGATTACTTAAAGTAGAAGGGTTATACGATTACTACAAACGCTTAAAACGATAAAGATAGGTTAGCAGAGGTTTGTAGTGAAAGAATTTTCGTTTGTAGTAAGCCAGAAAAAGAGAAAATTGAGAAAAACGTGTTTTTTAGCAATGAACCCGGAATTACTTAAAGTAGAAGGGTTATACGGTTACTACAAACGCTAAAAACGATAAAGATAGGTAAGCAGAGGTTTGTAGTGAAAGAATTTTCGTTTGTAGTAAGCCAGAAAAAGAGAAAATTGAGAAAAACGTGGTTTTAGCAATGAACCCAGGATTACTTAAAGTAGAAGGGTTATACGGTTACTACAAACGCTAAAAACGATAAAGATAGGTAAGCAGAGGTTTGTAGTGAAAGAATTTTCGTTTGTAGTAAGCCAGAAAAAGAGAAAATTGAGAAAAACGTGTTTTTAGCAATGAACCCAGGATTACTTAAAATAGAAGGGTTATACGGTTACTACAAACGCTTAAAACGATAAAGATAGGTTAGCAGAGGTTTGTAGTGAAAGAATTTTCGTTTGTAGTAAGCCAGAAAAAGAGAAAATTGAGAAAAACGTGTTTTTTAGCAATGAACCCGGAATTACTTAAAGTAGAAGGGTTATACGGTTACTACAAACGCTAAAAACGATAAAGATAGGTTAGCAGAGGTTTGTAGTGAAAGAATTTTCGTTTGTAGTAAGCCAGAAACAGAGAAAATTGAGAAAACTTGCTTTTTAGCAATGAACCCAGAATTACTTAAAGTAGAAGGGTTATACGGTTACTACAAACGCTAAAAACGATAAAGAAAGGTTAGCAGAGGTTTGTAGTGAAATAATTTTCGTTTGTAGTAAGCCAGAAACAGAGAAAATTGAGAAAACTTGCTTTTTAGCAATGAATCCAGGATTACTTAAAGTAGAAGGGTTATACGGTTACTACAAACGCTAAAAACGATAAAGAAAGGTTAGCAGAGGTTTGTAGTGAAAGAATTTTCGTTTGTAGTAAACCAGAAAAAGAGAAAATTGAGAAAAACGTGTTTTTTAGCAATGAACCCGGAATTACTTAAATTAGAAGGGTTATACGGTTACTACAAACGCTAAAAACGATAAAGAAAAGTTAGCAGAGGTTTGTAGTGAAAGAATTTTCGTTTGTAGTAAGCCAGAAAAAGAGAAAATTGAGAAAAACGTGTTTTTTAGCAATGAACCCAGGATTACTTAAAGTAGAAGGGTTATACGGTTACTACAAACGCTAAAAACGATAAAGAAAGGTTAGCAGAGGTTTGTAGTGAAAAAAATTTCGTTTGTAGTAAGCCAGAAACAGAGAAAATTGAGAAAACTTGCCTTTTAGCAATGAACCCAGAATTACTTAAAGTAGAAGGGTTATACGGTTACTACAAACGCTAAAAACGATAAAGAAAGGTTAGCAGAGGTTTGTAGTGAAAAAAATTTCGTTTGTAGTAAGCCAGAAAAAGAGAAAATTGAGAAAAACGTGTTTTTTACCAATGAACCCGGAATTACTTAAATGAGAAGGGTTATACGGTTACTACAAACGCTAAAAACGATAAAGAAAAGTTAGCAGAGGTTTGTAGTGAAAGAATTTTCGTTTGTAGTAAGCCAGAAAAAGAGAAAATTGAGAAAAACGTGTTTTTTAGCAATGAACCCAGGATTACTTAAAGTAGAAGGGTTATACGGTTACTACAAACGCTATAAACGATAAAGAAAGGTTAGCAGAGGTTTGTAGTGAAAAAAATTTCGTTTGTAGTAAGCCAGAAAAAGAGAAAATTGAGAAAAACGTGTTTTTTACCAATGAACCCAGAATTACTTAAAGTAGAAGGGTTATACGGTTACTACAAACGCTTAAAACGATAAAGATAGGTTAGCAGAGGTTTGTAGTGAAAGAATTTTCGCTTGTAGTAAGCCAGAAAAAGAGAAAATTGAGAAAAACGTCTTTTTTAGCAATGAACCCGGAATTACTTAAAGTAGAAGGGTTATATGGTTACTACAAACGCTAAAAACGATAAAGATAGGTTAGCAGAGGTTTGTAGTGAAAGAATTTTCGTTTGTAGTAAGCCAGAAAAAGAGAAAATTGAGAAAAACGTGTTTTTTAGCAATGAACCCGGAATTACTTAAAGTAGAAGGGTTATACGGTTACTACAAACGCTTAAAACGATAGAAATAGGTTAGCAGAGGTTTGTAGTGAAAGAATTTTCGTTTGTAGTAAGCCAGAAACAGAGAAAATTGAGAAAACTTGCCTTTTAGCAATGAACCCAGAATTACTTAAAGTAGAAGGGTTATACGGTTACTACAAACGCTAAAAACGATAAAGAAAGGTTAGCAGAGGTTTGTAGTGAAAAAAATTTCGTTTGTAGTAAGCCAGAAAAAGAGAAAATTGAGAAAAACGTGTTTTTTACCAATGAACCCAGAATTACTTAAGGTAGAAGGGTTATACGGTTACTACAAACGCTTAAAACGATAAAGATAGGTTAGCAGAGGTTTGTAGTGAATGAATTTTCGCTTGTAGTAAACCAGAAAAAGAGAAACTTGAGAAAAACGTCTTTTTTAGCAATGAACCCGGAATTACTTAAAGTAGAAGGGTTATACGGTTACTACAAACGCTTAAAACGATAGAGATAGGTTAGCAGAGGTTTGTAGTGAAAAAATTTTCGTTTGTAGTAAGCCAGAAAAAGAGAAAATTGAGAAAAACGTGTTTTTTAGCAATGAACCCAGGATTACTTAAAGTAGAAGGGTTATACGGTTACTACAAACGCTAAAAACGATAAAGAAAGGTTAGCAGAGGTTTGTAGTGAAAGAATTTTCGTTTGTAGTAAGCCAGAAAAAGAGAAAATTGAGAAAAACGTCTTTTTTAGCAATGAACCCGGAATTACTTAAAGTAGAAGGGTTATACTGTTACAACAAACGCTTAAAACGATAGAGATAGGTTAGCAGAGGTTTGTAGTGAAAGAATTTTCGTTTGTAGTAAGCCAGAAAAAGAGCGTTCGTATCGTTTTTAGCGTTTGTAGTAACCGTATAACCCTTCTACTTTAAGTAATCCTGGGTTCATTGCTAAAAAACACGTTTTTCTCAATTTTCTCTTTTTCTGGCTTACTACAAACGAAAATTCTTTCACTACAAACCTCTGCTAACTTTTCTTTATCGTTTTTAGCGTTTGTAGTAACCGTATAACCCTTCTACTTTAAGTAATTCGGGGTTCATTGGTATAAACACGTTTTTCTCAATTTTCTCTTTTTCTGGCTTACTACAAACGAAAATTCTTTCACTACAAACCTGTGCTTACCTATCTTTATCGTTTTAAGCGTTTGTAGTAACCGTATAACCCTTCTACTTTAAGTAATCCTGGGTTCATTGCTAAAAAGCAAGTTTTCTCAATTTTCTCTGTTTCTGGCTTACTACAAACGAAAATTATTTCACTACAAACCTCTGCTAACCTTTCTTTATCGTTTTTAGCGTTTGTAGTAACCGTATAACCCTTCTACTTTAAGTAATTCTGGGTTCATTGCTAAAAAGCAAGTTTTCTCAATTTTCTCTGTTTCTGGCTTACTACAAACGAAAATTCTTTCACTACAAACCTCTGCTAACCTATCTTTATCGTTTTTAGCGTTTGTAGTAACCGTATAACCCTTCTACTTTAAGTAATTCCGGGTTCATTGCTAAAAAACACGTTTTTCTCAATTTTCTCTTTTTCTGGCTTACTACAAACGAAAATTCTTTCACTACAAACCTCTGCTAACCTTTCTTTATCGTTTTTAGCGTTTGTAGTAACCGTATAACCCTTCTACTTTAAGTAATTCCGGGTTCATTGCTAAAAAACACGTTTTTCTCAATTTTCTCTTTTTCTGGCTTACTACAAACGAAAATTCTTTCACTACAAACCTCTGCTAACCTTTCTTTATCGTTTTTAGCGTTTGTAGTAACCGTATAACCCTTCTACTTTAAGTAATTCTGGGTTCATTGCTAAAAAGCAAGTTTTCTCAATTTTCTCTGTTTCTGGCTTACTACAAACGAAAATTCTTTCACTACAAACCTCTGCTAACCTATCTCTATCGTTTTAAGCGTTTGTAGTAACCGTATAACCCTTCTATTTTAAGTAATTCTGGGTTCATTGCTAAAAAGCAAGTTTTCTCAATTTTCTCTGTTTCTGGCTTACTACAAACGAAAATTCTTTCACTACAAACCTCTGCTAACTTTTCTTTATCGTTTTTAGCGTTTGTAGTAACCGTATAACCCTTCTACTTTAAGTAATTCTGGGTTCATTGCTAAAAAGCAAGTTTTCTCAATTTTCTCTGTTTCTGGCTTACTACAAACGAAAATTCTTTCACTACAAACCTCTGCTAACCTATCTCTATCGTTTTAAGCGTTTGTAGTAACCGTATAACCCTTCTATTTTAAGTAATTCCGGGTTCATTGCTAAAAAACACGTTTTTCTCAATTTTCTCTTTTTCTGGCTTACTACAAACGAAAATTCTTTCACTACAAACCTCTGCTAACCCTTCTTTATCGGTTTTAGCGTTTGTAGTAACCGTATAACCCTTCTACTTTAAGTAATTCTGGGTTCATTGCTAAAAAGCAAGTTTTCTCAATTTTCTCTCTTTCTGGCTTACTACAAACGAAAATTCTTTCACTACAAACCTCTGCTAACCTATCTCTATCGTTTTAAGCGTTTGTAGTAACCGTATAACCCTTCTACTTTAAGTAATCCTGGGTTCATTGCTAAAAAAGACGTTTTTCTCAATTTTCTCTCTTTCTGGCTTACTACAAACGAAAATTCTTTCACTACAAACCTCTGCTAACCTATCTCTATCGTTTTAAGCGTTTGTAGTAACCGTATAACCCTTCTACTTTAAGTAATTCCGGGTTCATTGCTAAAAAACACGTTTTTCTCAATTTTCTCTTTTTCTGGCTTACTACAAACGAAAATTCTTTCACTACATACCTCTGCTAACCTTTCTTTATCGTTTTTAGCGTTTGTAGTAATCGTAAAACCCTTCTACTTTAAGTAATTCTGGGTTCATTGCTAAAAAGCAAGTTTTCTCAATTTTCTCTGTTTCTGGCTTACTACAAACGAAAATTCTTTCACTACAAACCTCTGCTAACCTATCTTTATCGTTTTAAGTGTTTGTAGTAACCGTATAACCCTTCTACTTTAAGTAATTCTGGGTTCATTGCTAAAAAGCAAGTTTTCTCAATTTTCTCTGTTTCTGGCTTACTACAAACGAAAATTCTTTCACTACAAACCTCTGCTAACCTATCTCTATCGTTTTTAGCGTTTGTAGTAACCGTATAACCCTTCTACTTTAAGTAATTCTGGGTTCATTGCTAAAAAGCAAGTTTTCTCAATTTTCTCTGTTTCTGGCTTACTACAAACGAAAATTCTTTCACTACAAACCTCTGCTAACCTATCTTTATCGTTTTAAGCGTTTGTAGTAACCGTATAACCCTTCTACTTTAAGTAATCCTGGGTTCATTGCTAAAAAAGACGTTTTTCTCAATTTTCTCTCTTTCTGGCTTACTACAAACGAAAATTCTTTCACTACAAACCTCTGCTAACCTATCTCTATCGTTTTAAGCGTTTGTAGTAACCGTATAACCCTTCTACTTTAAGTAATTCCGGGTTCATTGCTAAAAAACACGTTTTTCTCAATTTTCTCTTTTTCTGGCTTACTACAAACGAAAATTCTTTCACTACAAACCTCTGCTAACCTTTCTTTATCGTTTTTAGCGTTTGTAGTAATCGTAAAACCCTTCTACTTTAAGTAATCCTGGGTTCATTGCTAAAAGGCAAGTTTTCTCAATTTTCTCTGTTTCTGGCTTACTACAAACGAAAATTCTTTCACTACAAACCTCTGCTAACCTATCTTTATCGTTTTAAGCGTTTGTAGTAATCGTAAAACCCTTCTACTTTAAGTAATCCTGGGTTGATTACAAAAAAACAAGTTTTTCTCAATTTCCTCTGTTTCTGGCTTACTACAAACGAAAATTCTTTCACTACAAACCTTTACCAACCTATCTTTATCGTTTTAAGCGTTTGTAGTAACCGTATAACCCTTCTACTTTAAGTAATTCGGGGTTCATTGGTATAAACACGTTTTTCTCAATTTTCTCTTTTTCTGGCTTACTACAAACGAAAATTCTTTCACTACAAACCTGTGCTTACCTATCTTTATCGTTTTAAGCGTTTGTAGTAACCGTTTAACCCTTCTACTTTAAGTAATCCTGGGTTCATTAAAAAAACAAGTTTCTCTCAATTATCTCTTTTTCTGGCTTACTACAAATGACAATTCTTTCACTACAAACCTCTACTAACCTATCTTCATCGTTTTAAGCGTTTGTAGTAATCGTATAACCCTTCTACTTTAAGTAATCCTGGGTTCAATGCTTAAAAACAAGTTTTACTCATTTTTCGCTTTTTCTGGCTTACTACAAACGAAAATTTTTGCACTACAAACTTCTACGAACCTCTTTCAGTCGTTTTCAGCGTTTGTATTAATCATCTAGCCTTTCAAATCGATTTTTTGTAGGAAATATCGTTTTTATAAATAGTCGAAAACTAAAATATTTTTTTCTATGTTTTCTATACTACTACAAACGAAAATTATTGCACTACAATCCACTACTAACGTTTATCTATAGGAATCAGCCGGAAAAAGTTGATTTTTGCAAAGTCGGGGGACGCGATTTTTTTAATATTTTTTATTTTTTTTTTGGTTTTACTACAAACGAAAATAACTTCACTACTATCTACTACTAACCTAAATCTACCAAATAAACCGAAAAATAATCATTTTTTTTAAAGTCGGGTGCCATGTTCACATAGCTAAAGACGTGCCAAAGGATAATGAAGCTGAGTAAAAGTTCACGAATGGTGAAAAAACGCACGCCACCCGATGGTGCAACAGCGTTGTTGAGATTGTAGGAAGTCGATGGATAAAGAAAGCTCAAAATCGTTCTACCTGGAAATGTATGGTCTATGTCCAGCAGTGGACTTCTTCAGGCTTATGATGATGATCGATGACAGCCGAAGGGAAATAATAAAAGGAATGGTGATCGCGAACCAAAAGATCAATCGTAAAATGATTGACAAAGGTTTTTTTTTTTTTATTTGTTGGTAGACTCAATACTCAACAACATGGAGGCAGACCGAGGTTTGAAATTAATATGCATATAGTTGGTAGATAGGTAAAAACTCTAGGTAGGTATGATCTAATAAACAGTAGGCACGAAAAAAATATTTATATTTATATAGGCTTAGACTATAGGCGGATGAGTGGAAGGACAAATGTCTCTTTAAGTTCATACTGATGAATATTAAACATGAATTGAAAGCATTCAGTATTACAATGATCTGTTTCAGAGTAAAGGAGCTGGAATCTAAAGTGGCAGAGCGTGACGCGATGGTGAAAGTATTACAGAAGCACACTAGCGCCGCGTACGATAGCGGAGCTTCACTGCGCAACAACTCTAGTCGAGAAGAACTTGGTAAGTTTTAACCGTTGTTTTAACGCCGAATTTGGACGTTTTAACGCCTTTTTCTACCGCCAAGCAGTGTGCTGTGGTTCTGTGAGTGTGGTTGCCGGTGTAATTACAGGCACATGATGCTTAACATCTGTATGCCTCAAGTTGATGGACGCAGGGCAGTGCATTGTAAGGCACGTTCCTATCGTGCGTGACTTACGAGGTAATGCTTTGATAAAGGTGATGGTTACCACTTAACATCAGGTGGGCCATCTGCTTGTTCCATCAGATAGTTGTAGAAAAAAAAAGAACCCACGACGCACTTATGACGATGATGATAATGATAAAATATAAAAAGTTTTGAGTCAAAAAAAAGTTTTCCAATTAAATCTTCTTCTTATCGTGTCATTAGTTCCCTCGAAACAGTGTGGTGAAAGAATTCTAAGTGCTCTCAAGCTCTCAAAGAGGCTCTTTTCGAGCACAATTCAATCAAGACAAGCATAGATTTTCTTTAAAAAAAAACATTGCTTTCGATTCTAGTCAGTGAATTATTCACTGTTGTGGCTCTTTAACAGGAAACATAATGCCGCGTGTATCGTGCAATAAATAATTAAATACTAATTGAGTAATGAGGTAGTGTTTCGTGCAATAAATAATTAAATACTAATCGACTGTTAGTTTTTTTATCTATCTTTCTAACCAGCACCCACTGTTGGGTAGGCCTCGCAATTCGTAAATTTAAGGCCGGTTTCCACCGCGAGCGGAGCGGACCCATTAAGGACTCCGTGTAACTCGCAAAAATATTTCCACCAACAAATAGTCGAGCCATATTATGCATTTTATTCTTGCGAGTTAAACGGAGTCCTTAATGGGTCCGCTCCGCTCGCGGTGGAAACCGGCCTTTAGAGATTCGACTATATTTTCCAAAAACTACCCTCCAAGATACAGTTTATTAGTTAGTTTTAATAAACTGTACCTCGGATGGTAGTACGCCCTCCACCCGCGGTATCAACCTCCGGCGTTCGAAGACTGACGTGACATGGTGAGTTAAAGTTAATATGAATTTATCGCAATATTCCAGTGGGCCTATCATCGGGGGCTTCGTTCTCTAGCGCGGAAGGCGTCGGCAGCGGCAGCGTAGCTCGGTACCGCCATCTGGCGAGAAGGAACTATTCTCCGCATAACGATAACGCTAGCGGTAAGTTAACGAACGGCAAGTCGTAAATCGTGCGGTCACTGCCATATATTTAGATGTGTATCCATGCCTATGTCCAGTTTATCGTCGCATCGTTCGGATCGTTCTCCGTCAAATTTCCGAAATACGATATATGGTAAACAAAACTCAGACTTGGGGTACTGGTCTGATATATATCAGTCTTTCTTAGTCTTCGTAATCTTCTTAAACCAAGATTGAGAAAGAAGAGCGAAAATTTGAAGACCTTTGCCCAGCGGAGATTATTTATTATTATTTATTTAACAACACTATAATATTACATATACAAGGTGTTCCTTAAGTTGTGTATATAAACTTCAGGGGGCTAAAGTACCCATCAATATGAACAACTTTTTCTAAGGAACCAACGCTTTAAACGCGAAAAAAAAACCAGCTGTTTCATACAAAAGTTCAATACCTACCAGGCTAAAATGTATGAAACAGCTGTTTTTTTTTTCGCGTTCACAGTTTTGGTTCCTTAGAAAAAGTTGTTCATATTGATGGGTACTTTAGCCCCCTGAAGTTTATATACACAACTTACGGAACACCTTGTATATTGAAATGTTGCACCAATAAACCTTCCAGGTTTGTCTAGGTGCTCACATTGTGATTAACATAGATGTTTGTTCTCTGTCTGGGTGTTATATAATATTATAAGTATGTATTTACAAAAAAAAAAGTATGTAAGTAATATATCAGCTATCTGGTTCCCATATCACAAGCTTCGGCTTAGTTTGGGGCGAGATAGTGCTGTGTGGAATGTCCACCTATATTTAAAAAAAAAAAAAAAAAACAACCTACAACATGCTAATAAATGTTTCATTCAATTCCAGGTTGCGGGTTTGACAGCACGTCCCTCCGGCTGGACGAGCAGCTGGCCGTGCTGGAGTCGCGGCTGGAGCGGCCGCCCGTGCCCGCCGTGAGTTACCTGGCGCACGCGCCCGACCCGCGCCCGCATGATAACTACTACTCTGAATACTGACCGTACCGATACCGGCTGCTTTAACGCAAACCAACCTTAATATGAATCAAAACTTTCATGATCACTTTTATATTCTCAAAAAAAACAGCAGTTTTTAAAAGTAGTAGAGCTCATTGTGAGGGGCTCGTCCGGGGAAGTACTACCGCAAAGAAAAAAGAGATTTATTCAATGTAAATAATCACAAGGATCATTTTATATTTTTTTATATAACTTCTTGAAGCTGAATGTAGGCCAGTACCACACGACCACTTGATACAAATTAATAAAATAATGAAGCTCATGTGTGTTGCCATTCAAACTCAGTGAACTGGTTTTAACATAACGTGTTATATTCAAATTCAAATGTTTATTCAGGAAAAACAAATACAAGTAGGTAACTCAAAGTCAGGATCGATGATATCTGCAGAAGTGTAAAACTGTGTCGCAGATCCCAACGCCCTCCTCCAGAGAAGTGGGATTATTAAACAATAGATTATGAGGAAAATTCAAGGTAAACTAACTAAGTACATGAGAAATGGTAAAAAAAAATTATACTGCTAATATTTCAAAAATGATCATCAAAGTTCTGAACAACATTTTGGTTTCGCAATTAGGCAGCTGTTTGTGTGCTGGGCTTTTCAGTTACTGCCCTAATTCCTGAACAAAAAGGCTATTTTCCAGCATTCGGAAATGTTTTTGAATGTTTTATAACTCTACAGACCGTACCGTCAGAAACAAAGGTAGATTAAGACGCGAACTACCGTGAAAGAACTTCTCACTCGCAATAAAAAAAAATAAGATATAATATTACTGAAGGTAGTTAAGTAAAATCGCAAACAACAAAGTGACTCAGAATATTATTAGCAAAGGTTTAGCAAATATTTAATTTAGATCCAAACTAGATCTCGTACCAATTTTTTATATTTTGCGAGCTAGCGGTTGCACTGTTGTCCGCATCTTAAAAGCTACCTCATGACGACTTCTACGCACGTCTACCGAATTATTATGACCCACATGCCAATTACACTATTGACTATAGAACTAATTATTATTATGGCTGGTTATCAAGGTACTGAACAATATTTTCCACACAAAACTGACATTCCGATGAAAATGTTTTATCCATATATTCCATATCCATATAACATTCCTTTAATGTAAAATGTGCAAACTACTTATAAAACACAGCTTTGTTTTTTTGTGCTATAATGTTTTTCAATTATTTTGTAGTGACTGAAAATATTTTAATTTATTTTACCGAAAAATTTACTAAATAATTATAATTTTACCGTGTTTTCTTAGCTTATCATGTAATACAAAAGTTAATTTATAAAAACGAATTCTTCTCCTTTTACTAATTGGAATTCGTTTAGTGAAATAAATAAAGACTAATCGAAATATGTATGCCTTATAACGTGCCTTGAGAATGTATTTTCTTAAATACATTGTAATGTAGAAAGAGTTGGTGCCAGAGAAATAAATAGATTGATAGAAGAATCTCCCAGACGTGTCCAATGTCTACGACTCCACTAGTAATCACCTAGTCTTGTAAATAAGGACTTGTAGAATGAATAAAATAACTAAATAATAAGTACATAATCATCATCATATAATTTTAATAGTTATTTTATAAATAAAGTTATAAGTATTGGTCACAAAATTAAACCAAAGTTAGAATAAAAAATATTACGCGGCTCTTTTCGAAAATTGTTTTCAAACTGAACTCATTTAGCATTATTATATTGATTTAAGTTATTTATTATTTAGTCTAGGTTTACTCTTGTTATAAACAGTAACCAAATCTATATTATATCCATCTGTAAGCCAGTGTAGTTATTTTACATATTGCAACTGTTTATAAAAATAAATAACCTATAAGTGTACTTTTAAGAATTGTATGTTGTTCGTATAAAAACGCCTTTGTTTGTTGGATATTCCTGTCATTCCGAGGCTTTAAATAATTTTAAGGAAAATGTATATTTACATAATATTTTTGATAATAGTTTTCAATGTATTGCTATTTTAGAAAAGCATGTTTTAGAATAAATACCATGTTTTGTTTGTTGTTGTTTTAATGGCTGCCTCTAACATTTAGCTTTTAAGCGCTAAAATGCAGTGTTTATAGTTTTACCTAATGTTTGGAGTGTAGCAGTAATACATAACCAGCTACTAATAACTATAAACGTATATAAACTGCTAAGCAACCAACACAATTACCTAAATTAGCTTTTAAACTTATTGTTTATATAAAAAGATCTGAGGGGATATCTACCGTAACTGGGGATTTTTGTGATAGGTATAATTTTTTTGAATAATTTTCGAAAAATGTTTAAGGAATTAAAATCTTTCGGCTAGGTATAAATATAAAACAAAATTTAGTGATCATTGGTGTTGAAGCAGTCGCAATATTTAATTGAATTCCTGAACAAGGTAAGTCCTAACTATGTTTGTCCTAAACTAATTTTACTGTTAGCTTTTTGAAGTTTTACACGCATAACCAATAGTTTATCGGTCCTTAACTCTTCGAAAATATGTCTACCATGTTTTAAGCTAATTTTAGATCGTTTCAACTGATAATCACAATGATAGAATACATCATTGTGATTACAGAGGCATCATCATATTCGTTTACGGACCAAGTGCAAATAATTCCTAATTGTAAAGGCATTAATGAACACTCAAATTGCAACTTTAGTGCAAGCGCACGCGCAATGCGCACTTATAAAAGTCCGTTTAGGAGCACTGAGATTCAAAGTTAGCAAATACAATACAGGACCAATACTTTTTACTCATATTTTCAGAAATCAGTGAAACAAAAATTGGAAGTAATGTCATAGTAGAATACGCTAAAATATATATAAAGCAGGTCTTCCATGTGAAATTAAAAGTGATGTCCTTCACAGCGAGGTCTTTGCTGCTTCCCCGGGCTAAGCACAGTGGGCGCGCGAGGCACCAGCGGTCGCGGTGAAGAGGCCTTACTCCTGGAGCGGCAGGGTAGGGCTTCCCAGCAGACACGATCCTCAAGTCTACCTCCTCCGCCGTCGGCCCTACCTCGGCCGCCAAGGAAACCTTCAGCACGTACCACGCGATACGACAGACTGGAACACAGGGATGCTAGAAAGGTATGTTGAAGTTAGATTCGGTGACAAGATTCTTCAAATGCCTGAATGAATGGACATTGTTTTTAAAAGTGTTTAGTTAATTAGTTATATCAGTAGCACTTTTACTCTAAGTTCCTAAAAGGCTAACTTCAGAGCGTCAGAAGAAACAACATGTAGCATGGAATTACAGATCTCGATATAGAAAAGATAGACAAGATTTGAGGACTAGTGGATTTCTCAAATCAATACTTTCCTCCAGGATTCGGACGGTTCCGGCTCCATAGCATCAACTGCCTCCCGCAGCTCGCCTCTCCCATACGACACAGTCCGCAAGCTCCCCTCAGTGCCCACATCGGCCTCCCTTCCCGCTGCGGAGTCTCGTGAGTCTTTGGTGAGGCCCCGGGACTCGAGTCTACCTTCGCCGTCGAAGCTAGCGGTGTACGCGGCTGCTAGGAGGCGGTCAGCGGAATCCGCGAAGGATAATAAACGGACTCATCATTATCGAATTCAATTCTAAGTCACTCTTTGATGACCCTTTTCTTAAAACTTGTAATTATGGAGTAGGTATTGTACTTAAAACTGGTTTAGGTAAGTACTGCTTGCTGTGTTGACCGTAGATCAAGAGGGCATGACTTGCGTCTAATAGGCATGAGGATGAATCCCTCAGAATAAGCACTGAAGCAGGTAATTATTCGAGATTAAACTCAACCACCAGTTTTGAATCTTTATCAAAGAGTTAACATATTATTTTATTACTTTTGGACAGTATTTCTATGCAGCAGCTTATACAGTTGATGAGCAAATGTCTCTTATAGTCCTCTGTTGATTAAATCTCGAAATAATGTGTGAAGTAATGTGACGTGGATTTAGCCAGACCGACAAATGGACGGCAAAAGCATCGTCTGAAGAAAACTCATTATTTTATAGATTGAGTTTATTTATAGGGTCAGGCTCAGTATTATTGCATGCTTCAGCACTGATCAGTTGTCATCACTTTTTGTATGGGATGGCGCCTGTATTTAACGTGCTCAAGCGTCGCTGATAACGTTTTCTCCAACATTAAATAGTAGATAAGCTTAGTAGAGGAGAGTGGAAGAAGAAAACCTGTTATGCCGACCCTACTTAGCGTGGGATAAGGGCAGGAAGAAGATACAAGGTGTTCCAATACTTGTGTATAAAAACTGTTTTTATTTAAAAAAAGTATTGGAACACCTTCTATAGGCACGATGCGGATCCGTGTGTATAACGAATGTATCCTACCAACACGAATGTACCCACTCAGTCAGATTGTGTAAACCCAATTTTGTAAATTAACTTACTCCCATAAAGTCGGGTAATTGGAACTAATTTGAGGTTAGTTTGTTTATTACCCACTAAAATTTAGTTATTTAGTACTAGCTACAAGTTATTACAATCCGAGTGCATTATGCATTATATCGTTATTTTATGTGTATAAATTATATACGCATGCGTACACTGATGTTATATTTTCGTAATAGCTCAAGTAGATTAGATTGTGTTTATTATTATTGAAAGATGGAGAAAATTAACATGTGTTCAATTTAAATCTTTATCAAATCAATTCTAGTTAAAACGATGTTATGGCCTGCCTATAAATGTGCTACTATAAATAATCAGCTTGGGAATACAGCCTGTATTTATGCTGTCAGTTCAGTGAGTTACCAACCTACAATTATTTTTGCGTGCGGGTAGTTTGAATATTTTATAGACCTGTACCCCAAGTATGAGATTTGCTTACGATATTTCGTTTTTCGTTTTACGTTTTTGTTCCGTGTTTATTGCGGGTTTTGTATGAAGACGCGATATTGATACCGATACGGAACTTTACAAAACCCGCAATGAGAAAAACGAAATATCGTAAGCAAATCTTATACTTGGGGTAGGTACTGTATACTTTCCCAGCCAGCGTCATCTCGAACTATAGCGAAATTGGAGAACGTATCGCTGAGTCTCAGAGAATGTGCGGGTTCAAATCCGCGGGTTGATACCAAAACTCTAGGATCGTTGCATCTATTTCGAAAAGAAATAGTTTGTAATACGATACAATTGGGTTATTAGAAAGAATAGGATTTCTCAAAATATTATTTTAGGGTCGAAGGGTTGGATATTATAAATTTTCTATATGTATACCTATTTTATTTTTACACTAGCGGCTCGCCTTGGCTTCGCACAGGTGGACATTTTTTTTATTACATTTATATATTAAATATAGCCTATGTTACTCAGGGATAATGTAGTATTCTAATGGTGAAAGAATTTATGAAATCGGACCAGCAGTTTTTGAGTTTATTCGTTACAAACATACAAATCTTTCCTCTTTATAATATTAGTGTAGATTGTACCTATTATGAAATATAACCTGAAATAAATAGGTAGGTAGTTCGGTACCGCGTGCTGGTCAATATGTCTCCAAAACTCTATATAGTTTATTATCTTTGGAGGAGTTGTCAACCTTTTGGCTCCATCATCAGGATCTGCTCGCTGCCGCGCTGTTTCCCTTATATCGACCCGTCTCCGGTCCCAGTCACCGTGAAATGAAATGAAAGGAATTTTATGCAGTGTATAAGTTTTTTTTTTTTTATTTTACTAGCTGATGGCACAACCAGATGGCCCACCAGATGTTAAGTGGTAACCATAACCTATAACAAAGCATTGCCTCGTAAGTCACGCACGATAGGAACGTGCCCTACGATGCACTGCCCCGCGTCCATCAACTCGAGGCAAGCAGATGTTAAGCCTCATGTGTAATTACACCGGCAACCACACTCTTCAAACCGAAACACAGCAACGCTGCTTGGCGGCAGAAAAAGGCGTGGTGGTAGTACTTCCCCGGACGAGCCCTTCACAAAGAGCTCTACTACTCTAGATATTTGCGATAGGTACATTATATTTAAGTTGTTTTTCGAAAAGGATGAAAGCTCATCTTTTAGTATTATTTATATTATGTCCACGAATTTTTTGATAATGAGTGTTTGTTGCTAAAACTGACGTTCTATTGAACTTTAGTGTTGTAAAATACGAATTATAATTTGGTAGGTAGTTGACTAGAAATTTAGACAAAAATTGTTAATTTGGAAAATAATCTGCACTTTAAACACAATAGTGTTTGTTTTGGTCTTGTTTATGTTTGGAATTGTTTTTTTTGCTTACGAAATTAAATCAAATTGTTTTAATGCAATGAATTTCTTTTCGTTTCTATAAATACCTATAGTAGGTATATTCGTGTGTAAGTTGTGGCGGCGCCTATAAACCTATTCATTCGAGCTTTTCGGTACCTATCTCATGTTTATATGAATAGAAATGCGCTTCGTTTTGGAGTACCTAACAGCATAACAAATAAGTAAAAGAAAAGAAACGGCTTCACGACTTTGGTCCCCAGGCACGGTAGAATTCCTCTCAGATCTAGCATAACAAATAAGTAAAAAAAAAGAAACAGCTCCACGACTTTGGTCCCCAGGCACGAATTCCTCTCAGATCTCTAGTACCAAGTACCTACCTACCAAGTTAAGATTCTTTAAGAATGTTTAAGAGGGTTTGTTAGAGCAACGGTAACTGTCCTAATATTACATTTATAAGGGCACATACCCAAATTTTGAAGTATTTGAATGAAGATTGAATTATTATAACTTTTGGGACATTCATTAAATCTTTGTGATTTGTTTAAATGTAAGTTAACACTATAAAACCCTTAGACTAAGTATCATATAGACGGAGTGTTTCGGTTTTTAGCGTGTCCGTTTTTTGTTGGTTTGTATGTATTCGCGTGAGTGACTAGAGAAGGAACAACATTGACTAACCTATCGATAGAATAAGAAATGGATGAAAAAGGCGTTTTAATTGGAATTCAACTTTTTAATTTTAACTGCTGTTGCTGACTTTTATTGCGAAAGCCCAAAACCATTATAGACACTGGAACACTATCATTGTCAATAATGTTTCCCACATTGACCTAACCGTGAGAGCGATGTCCATCCCACTCGATACAATTTCTTATGGCCATTTCGTCCATGCATAAGAAAATTTTGTAGGCTATCAGTTTTCACGCCTAACAGCTTTTATACCACTCCCGTCTTCATTCTGGGCATATAAGAACCTAAAAAAAGTAATGTAAAATTTAACAAAAATTGAGCCGTCGCGAGACGCCTATAAGGTGTGAAAAATTGAAACTACAACAGAACAGCCGGTCTGACCCACCGCATTAGATGTTTCATATCAAAAACGGAAACTAAAATAATGGTGTTGATTCTGTTGTTGCATTATTCTAAACTAACCTAATCTGACAGCTCTAAAATTATAGCCATCCTTGTTGTTTCGGTGTTTTGGAAAGGGACGGCAATATTTTTAGTGCTGTTAAATTAGGAAAATTAAACAACAGAATTGACACCATTATCGATAAAGCTAAATTGGTCGGTGGAAGTACATCACTAGAACAGAAGACTATAACAATACATTTTATTTTGCAATAATTAATGGGTTTACATCATTTTCACATAAGAAAATATGACTAGTACTAATAAAATGTAATTCCTACAGTCTTTATGGGAGAAAAATCGTATTATTTTAGCATGAAAATAGAAAAAGAATATTACGTATCAAATTACAATTCTGGGTCTATAACTCCTCCTTTTGTTGTTTTTGATACACAAAACACAGCTTCACAAGACATACTTTCACCTATTCAAATATATTTTGCCTAGACAATAATAATTCTTAGAATTTTTCACAATTTCTTCCGCTTCACCGCAATGTTGCTACCGACTTTTTCTAGAACATCAAAACAAGATCAAAACCAATCAAAACATTGCATCAACTGACGGATACGATTTACGCAGACAGTGAGTGAGTGAGATGGAGTGAGTGAAGTTACCTTCCTTTCTTTTACTCGTAGCTAGGCTACATGGGAAGAACAAAGATAGATGATCACTGTTTGATACACAGTTGTAAAAGGTTGTAAGTCTTATGGCTCTCTCCAGTATGATTACTACCTCCATGATAAAACCAATAAAATAAGTATATATTTATGATCTGATCGAATAAAAACCATTTGACATTGACATGATTAGAACCTTTGTAAAAATTATGGATCAGAGATCAAAGGAGATCCATCGTGCGTAAGCTTTTGTTATACCTTAATAGCCTTGGTAGAGTTATTAAAATCGTTTTCATTTTTTACAAAGTCTATCTAACCCTGAATATTTAGCGTGAGGATATAATGGAATTCATTCTTGAATCACGATCCGCCCTTGATCCTGACATTTGCAGGCCTGACGAAAATGAGGCCGAAGTGGCCTCGCGCACTCGACCGGCGGCGGCAGCGCTTGCGCAACCCACAGTTAGGTACCAAGACTCACGAGCCACGACCTGCGAGCAAATGTTAGGCATGAGACACGTGGACTGCATGCCTGTTTAAATAAGTACTCCGTTGAATTGACTTCATAGCATACTACTATCACTATTGACAATACCGACCAGCATATCGTGAGCGACGGACTGCATTCATTGAAGCTTGTGAAATACATGCAGGTAAGTAGGTCGGTATTAAGGTAGGTAATCTTTAAAATATTCTGAAAACACAGTTACTGGCTCTTATACAATGGAATGGAACGTTATTTGTTGGATTGATTTACTGTTTAAGAGCCCGGGTGGGCACTAGCAAGTGGGTACATGAGAATTGAGATACATTATCTACATTTATTGACTCTCGATACTCTAGCTCCAATCCAACGGATGGCGACGTAATTCTGACCTAATTTGGTACCTAATCTAAGGCTGCGTTTATGACACCGACCGCTTAATGCAGTCTGTTTATTCCTAGCCTTAAAACATTAAGAAAGAGAAGATGTGGTGCTATCTCACTCAGCTTACAATGATAGAGTAATGAGGACAGCGGAACTATATGTTTAAGTTTCATTTAAAATTGATTTGATTAGTTACTGATTTTATCTGGCATCGCTTCACGAAAACACAATGCCTGAGTGGGATAAGTGAATGGTGGGCAAGATGGAAGATACGTTACGTAAAATATTGCTTTGTCCGATAGAAAGTTGTCTTCGGAGCGAAGGTAAAGACATTTAGAGTCATGTTATGTACCCTAACCTTGCAGGAAATGGAAACAGTCGGTAGGAGGTATCTTAAACAAAACAACGTAGTATTTTCTAGGTCAGTGTGAAGGACGATGCCGGTTTCACCACAGAAGTAATAGTTGGAGGTACTACGGCTTCGGTGCGGAATGCGGGGGTGGGGACATGACCTAGATATTCAGGAATTTCTTACATCAAACAAAACCCAGCTCGATCCCGAAAGTATGTGTGAAATTAAAAAATTTGAACAATTACAATTTATTATAATTTTCATGAAACTGCTTTTTTTACAAGAGTCACCTATTATTTTAAATCACCACATAGGCAAGGCACATTTAGAGTTCGTCTGTTTTCAGATGAACACTCTGAGCTAAAGACTGAATTTCAGTGCATGTAAAAATATATTGTAAGTGTAGCAATGGGTGTTATAGGCTAGGCAAGGCTACTCGTTCTACGACATACCAGTTTCCTCACGATGTTTTTCTTTACCGTTTGAGAGTTCTGGCACTGTGCACATACCTACATTTTGAACAAATGCTACGAAACCTATGCTACGAGATGATCTATCAGAGAATAGCCGTACTGTAGCTATGTAGGTACCAACCATGTGGCTGTGATAGGTAGGTAGATACTTGGAGATTGAGAAACACGGAGATCGCAACAAGGTCAAGGTGCGCGAGTAGGCAGGAAACTCTGTTTACGGAAAACGTTTGCAACACAAAGTTTTCAACACTTTTGTTTGAAGCCCAACAAGCACGCCTAAAGTAAACTTATCGACACGGCCGCCGGCGGCCCGGCGCGGCACGTGTTGGTTGCTTCGCGCTGTGTACAAAAGAGATCGACCAGGCACGTGATATAAAAACGTGGAAGTTATGTGAGTAGATAAAGCATGCTTTTGATGGGTGCCCAAATGAGGCTGCCACATTGTATTAGGGTTAGTGGTAGGAGTGCAGAAATGCGAATGTTGAGATGTTGTGACACGGATGGATAAAATAAAGGAATGAGTATATTAGAGGAAGTTTGAAAGTAGCGAATGATAGAGGAGAGTGGAAGAAGAAAACCTGTTGTGCCGACCACACTACTGTGTGCCTCAAGTTGATGGACGCAGGGCAATGCATCGTATAGGGCACGTTCCTATCGAGCGTGACTTACCTACGATGTAATGTTTTGTTCTTTTGTTACCACTTAACATCAGATGGGCCATTTGCTTGTTCCATCAGCATTTTATATAAAAATATCCCACAACTAACTGGAAATGGTGCGATTCCAGGAGAACTGCTCTGGAATTGCATAAAAAAATTAGAAATACCTACAATATAAGTAAATATACATATTTCCATAGTGGTGGAGCGAATGCGTCTTCCTCCTGGATCCATTTCCTGTCAGAGCTCCACTTTTCTAAAAATACCCAAGGTCTCCAACAAGTTAAAGACGGCACTAAGGCTTTTGTTTAGCAGGTTTTTACATTTAAGTGGGGCGTAACCCATAGGTAACTTTGGGAACCCCTGCCGTTCGTTCGTGACTGTGTACACACTACGCAGATCTGCCAACCCTAGGTGGCACTGATCTCGATATTGCTAGGTAACGTCTAGTTGACCTCGCCGAACTGACCTTGCCGCAATTCGAATTGCGACCTTCATTCTTATTTGTTTTATTACTTACTTCCTCTTTAAGATGATAGTTTAAAGAAACTCAATGTAAATTAGAAGCGTAGTATGTCCTTTATTTAGGTAGCCATTTAGCCGACAAGATAGGTATAGTACCAAGTTAAGATCATTAATAATTTCTTTGAACCACATTATCTCACCAAAGATGACATCTTACAAACTTGATTCACGTTTAAAAAACTTTTCAAAGTGATCCTTGTGCTTTTGATTATTAATGTTAATAATTTCAGTTTCTCTATATCTATTTATCTATTGAGCTATCTCTAGATCGTTCGCAACAGTCTGCAGATAGCTCAACTGTTTCATGTGTACTATTTTGTGCATTTTGTAAATTCTCATTTATATTAAGGTAATCTTATTTTTTGGAAATAAATACAATTTTGGACATTGTTTTATTAAATCATCGTCAGGTAAAAACCGCCAAGATTACTTTTCATTTTTAGTTCGACATCAATATTTTGTTCTTATACAACCATCCGAAGAGCATACATCTAACTCAGAAATACATCTAACTCTTTTCTGTAAACGCTTCCGAGCCCCACACGTTGTGCCCTGTGATGAGTGAGAGTCGGCACAAAACATCACTGACTGACACATTTTTCGTCACCCTTCCCCTGCCGTGCTCGAATATCATACGTGAAAGTGGTATTGAGTGTTGAGTAAGAATTCAATGCACCTCGTAAAAGCGTTCGTAAAATATCCCGTTGCACGATCGTTAGGTGGGTACCTTATTTCCGAATGCGTCTGCGGCAATGGTCATGAATTAACAATAAGTTGAGCTTCCCTCCAACTAATAGGTCTCCATAATTCATCGTCTGGCCAAGTGGAGGGTAAATCGATTTCTCTTGACCTAAATGCGACGTTGAACGGGTCAAAGCCATGTCAGCGTCGGCAAGCCAAGCGTTGCTGGAATGACAATGTTTATAGTCATCTCGTGACTTTCCTAGCTGCATTAATCTGCTGGTTTGCATAATAAGATAGAATTTATATACGAAATACGCACATGTGATAGCTAAGTTCCTCTATAGGTACTCGCTAGCATCACATCCTGTATTGTATACCTATACTCGTAGTTGAATCTACTCTTTCTACCTTATGGGACACAGAAAGGCCTTAATTGAGTCTCAACTATAAAAAGATTAACTCCACATCGTCGGTAATTACGGGAACCCTGAAAACGGCGCTGCTAAACGCATTTTATCTTTTCGTTGAACGTTTTTCCGTGGAAAGTTTTCCCCATTTTCATTATGAATTATGGTTTAGGTCTTTGGATCTCATCTTATTCCAACTATCTTAAATTTTTCAAAGATATGTACCGTTTCCATTACAGCCAGGACTTTATATTGCCCTCGTGAGCACATTGTGTTCAAGAGCAATGTTTTCCACGGTAGATTCTCTACATAAAGCCTCTATATTCATCAATTTCCTTCTGTACCAACGGCAGGTTCGCATCTCCGCCGTAGATGGAGTAAGTTTCGCGATGATGCAACGCGTTGTGAAAGCCGATACGAGGTACCGACTACCGACCGACTGGAATTGGGTTAGCGTTGCGCGTGAGTCGGCTGCGCTGTACGTTGTTTGTTTATCTTTGTGAAGGCCAGGGAAGCCAGGGGAATAATGGTAACTTTATAAGTTTTTCGACGAAGGCCGATGTGTTTTCTTTGGCTTAGGCCCAGTTTCACCATGCTCTGTTAGTTACTAATCAATGATTAACAGGCCGTTAAACTTAACCTTAGCTGTCAAACGCGTACATTTTGACATATTTAACGGCCCTTTAATCCTTTGTTAATCTAACAGAGCATGGTGAAACCGGCCCTAAACCTCTTGCCTGTGGTAATTCCAGACATTAAAATCAGAAAATCTATTATGTCTCGAGTCTCGACCATCTGTGATAAGCGGACCAGGGTATATTATGTAGGTACAATATGCCGTGACTCACCTGTCTCATGCATAACTGCGCTAAATCCAATTGGTAGGTGATAATGAAACATCAGCATGAATAATTAAAGAATATAAGTTTGTACAACTAAAGTAGACACAATGCAAACTACCGAGGCCTTGACCTTTTACGGAATACCTACTTAGACTATCTGCACAAGGCGACCGCGATTTGATGCTGTAGGCATTGTCTAGTAAACACTGGTAAAGTACGTACCTAGGTTTAATAGTATGAATTAAGTTGATTAGTATTATTACGAATTACCTACCTTGACTTTTTAATTATAAAAACAACATAGGTGGGTTTTACCAACTAATGAAACAAGTTTTGAAAAGTCTAAGTGTAGAGACCAAAATATTCCTGAGTTGGTAAAATTCCTCTTAGTTACCTTCACAGAACACCTCTTCAGTATTATTCTGTGGTGTAAGATGTAAACTACCCTTGATAGAGTCTTGGAATAAATAATAGTAGGTAGGTACCCGGTAGAGTAGAGCATGACCACAGAATACAAATACTCTACCTACAGCAAATCATAAGAACAATCAATGGTGAACAAAACAACAGTGAAGTCATTCGGAAAGACCATAAAATCACATGGAAACGTAACAAAATAAAAACGTTGTTCTCACGTGCAAGAACAATGACATCGGAAAGTTGTGCGGGAACTCTAGCGAAGAAAGTTGATCCAGTGCAACTGCTACCACACATCACTTTGCCACCACTGAGAGACAGTGACGGAGATATGTGAGTATATCAGCATCTCTTTCCAGGTACTGTTAAATAATGACAGGTTTCGACGAGCGGCAATACCGCGGAACGCGATTCAAGCGTACAGCATATATACTGCGCAAAAACTCACCGCGCAGAGAGAAATTTCCTCGATGTTCAAGTTTTTGTTGCGTGCAAATTGCTACATAACGGATCGGTTTTTCATCGTTATTTACGATTCTATGTTAGATGAGAATACCGAAGAAACTCGTCTTCTCTATAGGTCCTATTCATTCGTAGGTAATAATACCTAACAGTTGGTAGGTACCTCCGAACCAACTGTTATTTATAAATCCGAAAGTTTTCCATAGTAAATTATAATCTGGAATAATAATAATCTACGATTAAATTTAGAATAAATTTTTCGTTATTTACTGTACCTTATTATAGTGTTAGTTTAGCAAAATATTCAATTATCCTTATCAAGTCGATGCTTTGCTTAAAAATCTTCTTCTTCTTAAATTTAAGAGCTTAGCTCTTGTTAGGGTTCTGATGCAGTTTTCTACAGTTTAGTCTTTTCAATGCGGATTCCTTAAACGACATGTTAGCGACCTTCTATTTTATCTGGCTCACGTAACTTATTTTTGGCTTCCTCGTTTTCCTTCAATGATGTTCTTTGTGTAGCTGTCATGTTCTAGAAGATGTCGAAACATTTTTCTTTATGGTTTTGTATCGTCTTAAGTAGGTAACGTTTCAATTTTTTCTGCCCAACGAATTTTCGATTTCGGCTCCATCTTTGGTTAATTATTTAAGATAAATATAGTGACCACCTCAATAGCGATATCTGTGGTCGTATCGCAGAAGACCGAAGGAAAGACCCTTGTGCAGGTATTTGGGCACGAGTAGGGGTAAACTAGCAAGTGCTGCATGGTTTTGGAGCAGCTTAGTTAATTTTAGCTAGGTAGGCTAGGAATTATGCCTCAACTTGACCCCCATTTGCATATGTATGTCAGGAAGTTCGTCTGCCTCCGCTCTCGCCTCTCAGAGTTAGGTCCACTATTATAAAAGCTAGAGTTATTAAATTAGTCATAACCTCAATAGCACCTAATATAGTGTAGTGTATTAATAAAATATTCTGAGATAAAATATGGAGGCTCAAACAAGATATTAGAAATACCTATTTAAATAATTTTTTTGACTTGCCAACGTTCGGGTCTACTGAATGAGGTGGAAGAAGGAAGTGTAATAAAAGATCTACCTACATACTTATTCAGTTCAGTATTGTTATATGTTTTAAACAATTCATTTCAGTATTGTTATGACATGAATAAAATCGAATTTACCTAAATTGTTTCCATGACTGTGACTGGCCAGCAAGAGCTCAGAATTTCAGAAACGCGCGCACGCAACACGAGAGCATCGGTGAAAGACGAAAAGGTTCGGTGCAGTGCATGTTTCGTGATCTCTTGTGACCTGAAAACCATCAGTGCATGTCATCTGCCTTGCCGGTGATAGCGGGAATCTGGATATCACCAGTGGCCCGGCGCAGCCGGTGCTTGGCATGGCACACGGTACAGCACGAACACCTCGGCCATCCTCGTGTCTTCAATCGGACGTGATTGCGATAACCGCGAGAGCGAACGAGACCTCGTTCCCCTTCCACTCGTCCGGGGATCGAGTGAGTACACACCTCCCTCCCTCACTCCTCCCTCCCTCAGTCTACCTCGAGCTCTGCCCGCGGCAGGCCGTATTGTTTGTCCGTCGCGATATTCAACCGTCATTTTCATTCGTCTGTTGCCCTCGAATGCGCCTAAAAACTCTTGAAATCTCCACAAAAAGCCGCGGTTTGCGCTGTGGTGACTTTAGTTTGCGTTGTTAGATCGGTGACAGTGAAGTGGGGCTGGTCGCGCTACGCTGCCGTCGTGCCTGAGTTGGCATCGTCCCTCTGAGGCTCCGATTCTCGCGAGGTAAATGCTGTGACTTCTGCGAGATCGCTTATGTGTGCCTACAAAAACCGGATCGCAGTGCCGTGAATCTAAAGGAAAACTAGCTTTTTTTATACAACCCTGTAGTACCTAGGTAAAGTTCAAGTTGCTTGCTACTGCGGTGCCGGAGAGCGTGCCTCGAAAGACTTTTACCGTTAGACGAGTCGTCGCGGTCGATGCCTGCTGGTCGAGTTTCTTGTTAGACATTAGCTATCCACCAACAGGTATTATTATTTAAAATACACACGGACTGAATATCCCAAAAAGAGAAACAGACCTCGTGTTAAAGTTACGTACCTACAGCCAGCTCAATTTATAATAAGGAAATCTTGATTTAACATGTTTCAATGCCATTATCTTGATAAAGGCTGTTACGTATGCGGAAATAGCGTCGTCGCTTTATTATTCCTCAATCATCGGGTAGCAAACATCTGGCCTTTGTTTGATGTATTGAACCGACCTCTGAAACCTGGTTAGTAGGAATATACCACCCTATTAAATTTACACTGTACCTATCTCTCAATATAATTTTCTAGTAAGTAGAGGTACCAAGTTTAACGATGAGTCAACTCTACCTGAAATTTGGACAAAAAATCTCCAGTTGCTTCCAATGGGCGTGGCAAGTGTCCAAGTGCTCCAAGGCTCGTGGAGACTGGTTTTTAAATCGTGCACTAGGTACGAATACGAATCCACTTGAGAAAATTTCAACATCACTGACGAGCGTTGGGTCACCAGACACTTAGAGCGCTCGACATGGATTCGTCCAATCTGTTAAACATTTTGTTCGGCGTTGGCCATAAAAAGTTTGGAAACGTGTTTCACGGAGCGATAAAGCCTTATGGCGTGTTTTTGTACCTACCTACTCCTCTTATTAACTTACTTAGAAAGTGAAGATGAAAATTATGTGGCGTCGTGCTGCATTCCTGTATGAATATTATAGATCTCCAGATATTGAATGATGATCGGGTGATAGGTGCCTATAAACTTTAAATTATGTAGGTAGGTAGGTAGTAGGTACGTCGTACCTGACACAAACACAATATTTTATTTACAAAATATACCAAACCCACGTTTAGTTAGATATTTTTTATTTTATTTTATTGTTTGTATTTATTTAAAAAAATTATAGAATTTACACTTTTTGTAAAGCTCGAAGTGGGTAGGTAGGTACTACCTACTAGTTTTTCTACAAGTTTTGAGCTGCATTTGAATTTTTAGATTCTAAAATTATTAATCGTACCTACCTATACCTACCTACCTTCTAATTCTAATAGAAAAAAAAGGTACTTACCTAGGAAGTGCCTCTAAAAAACAAATTACTTATATAAGTACCTAGGTAGTAGGTACTTACCTTACCTACCTACCTCTACCCACTTGGACACTTTCTTGACAAAAAGTAGGTAGGTATATTGCCAAGCGCTTGTTCGCTGTTGGACAGATTCTGGATTGGACAGATTCGAAATTCGGCAGATTCTGTACTCGACAGATTCTGGATTGGACAGATTCTTGGATTCGACAGATTAGCTATACGGCAGAAAATGGACACTTGTGCACAGAATACTGATCTGATACTGATCAATGCAAAAGCTGAACTAATCAAACTACAACATATTAGAAAATCATCACAAATTTATAAAACTACAAATTTATTCTCAACACGAACGTCAGGGCAGTGATGCCAACAAAGTAGGTCTTGATATTTTGCGCACTATCTACCTACCTCCACCTAGGTACCTTACCTAGGTAGGTAGGTACTACTACCTACCTACCTGCCACGCGCAAACGCAGATTATTCAGCGACAGTGCGTGCGAAGGACGCTAAATTCAAGCAAAATAGGCCACCTCGATGATAAAGTAAACAAATACCTAGTACAGACAAGATAAATGGAATAAGATAGACGTGATTTATATCGATGCCACTTTGTGAGGATGTTTAAAATCTTGATTTTCTAAAAGCAGTGACCCACCTACCTACCTACCTAATGGCAGTTCACATCGCTTTACCTACTACGACCTATATTTACCTACTTTTCTATTTTTTCGCAAATACCTACGACGACCTACCTAGTGATACATGTCTATATTTCACGAAGACGAATAGGTAGGTAGGGTACGCAAATACACGAATACTGATGTTCGTGATGATGTGTGTTCGAGGTATTCGGTCTTCTACAGAATAAAGCCGAATAAAAAAAGAAAAAACATTTGTTTGACGCACAGAGAATAAATAATACACAGAGAACGCAGACAACAATATAGAGAACAACACAAAAAAGAACAGAAAAGCAGAAAGATACAGTATGTTTTAGGCCAATTAGATTCCTCTGTTATGTGTTTGTGTTATCTGGGCCAAACAGGTCCGGTAGTATTGATGTATGACTGCGAAAATATTAGGCTTAGCTAACCTCCGCTGTCGGCAATCGTCATACGATTATACCTACCTAGGTACCAGCAATTAAGTCCAACACTGAAGCAATAGAGTCAAGTAGGTTAGATAGAACCATAACGGTTTTAAGCCAGATTTATGATGGTAGCCGCTTCGTTTCGTAGAGCAGTTGGCTCGCTTTATTAATCGCGTATCACCAACGTATTCGAAGAATTCACTTTCACAAGCAGGTCAAACACCCAAAATACAACGCGTGGCCGGAAACCTTTGTGATTCACGCTACGCTTGCATTTCGAACTCCGATTAATCTATATTTAAACCTATTTAAATCTACTCGTTTGTTGTGAGTGCATTTAATCATTTAAGTCCTACTCGAGCTAGGTCTACCTACTTACGAGTAGAGAATTTATCTATCATGTTCCTCGTTTACAAGACAGTAATGGAAAAGTATTTGGAGGTATAAGTATGAAGAAGGGATCCTTTCTAAGAGACATGAAAAGAACAATGAAATAGATATTTTTATAAATAGGTAGGTAAGTACCTAAATACCTAGTTACACATGAAAATATTCGATAAGACATTAGGCAGGTAGATAAGAAGAAAACAAATGATTTACACTGACGAAGGAAGGCTAGGCTCTACAATCGCGTCCGTGACGGAAAGGTTGTGAACGACCGAATAGGGTAACTACGCCCCTTATCGTCCAGTTAGCGGAGTTGTCACATTTAAGCACCAAAAAGTCTATGTTATTGTAGGTTTATAGAGGTGAAACTTTTTCTGCACATAGCCTATATCCTCTATTTTCATTTAATGTAAAGTATTTAATTATGAAGTAAACTGCGAATTTTATAAAAATATTTTAATGTCAAATACCTATTTTGACCAGTTTTCGTCCACAAAATCCAGTTTTCGACCACCTACTCCCCAGTTTTCGACCATTCATTTCTGATGGGAAAATATTTCAAATATAGGAGTGAAAATTGATAGAAACGAAACAAAGTTATAGTTATCATGTCGTATATTTTAAGAGTCATAATAATAATCAAAATTTCTGCATTTAAAGTTCAAAACTTACTATCTAGGTATCGAAAATCATTTTTGCTAACTTCTGAAGAAATGTCCCTTTGCATTTTAGTTTCTATAATGTAATAGTGTACCACAAGAGTTTTAAGTACTTATTTATTATATAATATTATTCAATCGTAACATATCATCATCATCATCAACCTATGTCAGTCCACTGCTGGACGTAGGTCTCTCCCAAGACGTTCACTGAGCCCGGGCTTCGGCTCTTCTTATTCCGTATTTGCCAGCTACATTTCGCAACGATGATGACGACGAAGTGGGGCGACGATCTCGTCGCCCCACCTCTGCGGAGGGCGTCCTACACTACGCTTACCTAAACGCGGTCTGAAGAACCACTGGGACCACTCAAGTATTAGTTTGCTCCAGCGATTGTCAGTTCTACGGCATACATGGCCGGGCCACTGCCATTTCAGCTTGCTAATCCTTTGAGCTATGATGTCGACTAGTTTAGTACTCCGTCGGATAACCTCGTTTCGGATTCTATCCTTCGGAGAAACTCCGAGCATAGCTCTCTCCATAGCTCGCTGGGCGACTTTCAGTTTGTGAGCCGACCCTACTGTTAGTGTCAACGTTTTGGCAGCATAGGTCATAACAGGTCGGACGTACCTACTGGTTGAAGACTTTCGTCTTCAAACATTGAGGGATGGGCGACGATAAGACCTGAAGAAGTTCCCCAAACGCAGCTCAGCCTAGCTGAATTCTCCGGTTTAGCTCTCTCTCAAAGTTGTGTCTACCCAACCGCAGGGGCAGACCCAAGGTAGACATATTCCTGTAAAACTTCGAAAGGCATTCTGGCGACAGTGATCGGTTTGGGTGATGCGATAAATAATCATGATTTGAGTTTTATCCAAGTTCATACCCAGCCGACCCGTCGTGAGGCAGCAGCTAGGCTGTTCAGCATCTGTTGTAGGTTCTGCAACGATTCTGCCAATATGACGATGTCATCAGCAAATGCCGTAATGTTGTGATGTATTCGCCGTTAATATTAATGCCCATTAGGGTGCAACTCAGTGTCTTAAACAAATCTTCCAGTGCGCATGAGAACTGGAGGATATTACGTCCCCTTTTCTTACTCCGCAGCACAACTGGTAGGTTTGGAAAGCTGGTTCTGGACCTGAACAGACATGGTGGCATCATTGCTTAAACATCTCAGCACTTCGATGTATCGCCAGTCAACCTGACATCGTTGCAAGGACTGCCGAACAGCCCTTCAAAGGCCTTCTCCAGAAACCTAGTCCACAACCGTTAGGCATAAGGGCTGATTATACTCTTCATATTTTTGTATAATCTGCCGTATTGTGTGAATGTGGTCTAGTCCTGCTCGAAACCCAGCCTGCTCCGGTGTTTGAAACTCGTCAAATCTCGCGCAAGACGGTTCGAAATAACCCTAGAAAACAGCTTGTAGACTTGGCTCAAGAGCGACATAAGTCTATAGTTTTCAAGAAGACTTTGTTGCCTTTCTTGAAAAATAACACCACGACACTTTTGCTCCACACCCTTGGAGTTCTTCCATGGTTAAGAACGGAATTGAAAACACGTTGGAATTCTTTCAGAACAGGAAAACTACCCGCCTTTAAGAGTTCCGAAGTGATTTCATCTTCCCCTGGGGCTTTCCCATTTTTCAACTGTTTCAAAACTATCTCGATCTCGTCAAGGCTGATCTTTGGATATCTTCTGTGTAGTGGCGTGTCAGTGTAGCTCTACCATCCTCGTTACTTGATTCGGGACACAATACCTGCGAGGGCACAATACTACCGACCGTAAAATTCCTCTATTTCAGCTAAGACCTCCGGCCTGGAGAGGAGTAATCAATAATTTCTTAAATGGTCGAAAACTGATCGGATGTATCGGTTTTCGACCACAGTATTACTAAGAATTTTAGAGGAAATTTATATGTAAATAATGCAATAACCTCAATAAAATAATAAAAAAGGAATTAATACATGTTATTCTATAGCTTAAAATTCAAATTTATTGATGTTTTACAGCATTTGTTGCAAATTAAAATCATGGTCGAAATCTGGAAGTCGTATTTACCCCATCCTGTTCTCGACCACTAGCATTATATTAGTATCTGTATTTGTTGATATAATCATATTAGCCTGGACGAAAACTGGCTAATAAATTTAGGAGGAGTAATAAGACTCAATATTGTTTAAAAGCAGCAGTTAGTTTTCATACATAAAAAAATACAAGACTCCAATTTCTTGACATGATACCACCAGTTCCCGACCACGTGGACGAAAAATGGCTTTTCATATAAAAGCGTGGTACAGTTCTCGTCCACGTAATTTAAATAACTTATTATTTATATTTAAAGCGAAAAACATTATAAACTTATTTTTTGATCTATTATGAAGGCATACGAATAACTATTATTCTAAAAGTCATAAAAATGAGTGAAGAACTTAGCGTGAAAGCGCCATCACTTCACTATTTTTTTCGTTGTTTTTAGCGCTTTTGTATCAGATCACGGCCGACCCCAAACTGATTCTATTATTTATAATTGTTTCACTTGTGCTGGTGACTTGAAACTTTTTTGAGTGTTTGCTTGGACATTCAAGAAGGCGCCAAAATACTCTCTCTCAATGTGTGCATGTTAATTTTACTATTTTTAGTGTTTATCTACTAGTAGTGCCGCGAATGGTCGAGAAAGGGACGTGGACGGCGAACTAGCGCATCTACCCTATAGCGTTAAAGATAATTTCACTGTGGTTGGGCCGATGCGATGTCGTCAGCTGATAGCCAGGGGTTAACGACCTCGACTTTGTCTCGGTGCCCGCACTTACCCTAAGCGATGACAGGTCGACGGGTTATCGGAGTTTTATTTTATAGCTTTGATCGATCGCTATTTCGTATGAACAGAGCATTGGTAAAGAAGAGATTCAGAATATGTAAGTATTCAAAGTAAAGAGATAGGTACATAAACAATACAATACCTACACTATTTTCGGTAGGTAGATAAAACACACTTTTGATAGGTATTAGGTAGGTATTTCCCATTTTGTATACACCTCGAGCAGCATTAATTGATTAGTCCCCTTACTTTTAAGGAGGGGTTTTGCATTATGAAGAGTATTACTGCATATGGTTCACAATAATGAACAAGCGGTGACTGTAACCATTAAACAAGTTGACAGCTTGTTTGTGCACAATTTGTCAAAAGGAATTTTATTGATTACCTATGCAAAAGTGTTGGGGAAGATTGTGGGAAGGTAGTAATGCTCCAGGAGGTAGTAATGCCGGAGTAATGTTGGATGGAAGTTATGTCGGTTTAATGTGTTTTAGATTCGCGTAAAATAATCACAAGTACACTGGACATAATTATCCGTATAGATTTTCAGTAAGGACGAACTGGAGCCAGTCCATCAACCAATTTCCCACGACCTTCACAGAGGCGTTTGTCTATCAGTAGAAGGTACCTTGTTTTCACAAAATCTACTCAGCTAAATAACAAATAGGTCTACCGACGCAATATAATATTTTTAAGATTACCTACTTGCAAAAAAAATATGATTAGCCGCATCCAAAGCTAATAAGGCTTTACAATATTAAATATAGCTAGAAGACTCGGGCACCATGCTCACCTCGTTTGGTCTCTCAATAACAAGTGGGTCAATGAACATGAGTAAGACGAAAATCATGTCGAATGCTCATGTCGCGCCGGTACCGGTAAATTTTGGGAGCGATAACATCAAAAGTGTAGACCACTATCTTGGGTCAGACAATTCAATTATTTAGGTCTAACTTTGACGTAGAGGTCAGCCGATGAATCCAACTGGGATAGGCAGCGTTTGGATAAATACGCCACATCTTCTCGTCACAGATACCGCAGACCGAGGCGAAAGTATAATCAGTGATGACTTATTTTCATAATTTATCACTGAGTCGTGGTCGCTAACTTTTGGCCTCATTCACAAGCTCAAGACGCACTACGAGCTATGGAGAGAGCTATGCTCGGAGTTTTACTACCTACTAGGTACGTGATAGAATCAGTTACGAAATCCGAGGAAGAACCGAGGTCGTCGACGTAGCTCGCAGAATTAATATTTGAAGTTGAAGTGGTAATGGGTCGTATAGTTCGAGGCACTCACAACCACTGGGGAATAAAGCATAGGATGCCACCCCACCCCAAAGGCCCATGACATTGTAAAGATCGTGGGAAGTAAGTGGAGTAACGATTCTGAAGCTCAGAATCGTTCTTCCTGGAAATGCATATCCAGCAGTGGATTTCTCCAGGCTGATGGTAATGATGATATTAAAAAGTGAACAGATATCACATGACGTCACATCCTCGGGCCTGCAAGGTTGGCCGGTAATTGGCGAAGATTGCCTACGCCTAGCCTCCGTGATTCATAGCTCATCTCATCGCGAGAACTGACAGTTCGGCTGATTTATTAAAAATAAATTTGATTAAAAAGCTTGTTCAATCATAATAAGTTCAACAATAACGGCTAGCATTGCGTGCGATATTTGAATTTGGACATTTTTGGAACTGTTCATGAACATCAAGGTTTTTCTACTGGTCGGCCAGTTCCTTTGCTTTTTTTTATTCTTTTTTCTTGAAATAAATTAAGAAGGTACTCAGTTCTCATAAAATGGTTATAGCGATCTGGTCTGATGATGGAGCCAAGTTCTGTTCAACGGAACTCTTCAATAATTAGGCCAATTAAGTTGAAACTTGGTAACCATACATAGTTAGTAGGTGGTAGTCAGAAGCAAGTCCAAACACAACGTTTGGACTTGCCTCCGACTACCATCTACTTTCATTTTCGGACCCTTTGATCCAATCTGCACGAAACTTGGTAGGTTAGGTTGTACTTGAGAAATTTATATTAATTTATATGGGTAATGAATTCAATCGGACAAGGGGTT
Source organism: Chloroclysta siterata (assembly GCA_932294275.1). Taxonomy (NCBI): domain Eukaryota; kingdom Metazoa; phylum Arthropoda; class Insecta; order Lepidoptera; family Geometridae; genus Chloroclysta; species Chloroclysta siterata. Next base: position 12,289,619 of record OW028595.1, read on the forward strand.
ATTGAGATATGTTGGGTTGTCAGGGGAGAAAATTTTACCAAGTGAGGTGTCATGTGAAAGGGTTTTGGTATGTATGACGTATGTATGTATGATTTTTGAGATACAAAATTGGTTTGGGGTAACCAAGGTAGGTCAGAGGCCAAATATCGTGTTTGGTATCAATGTAAGACTAGAGCGGATATCACAAAATCTCAGTTCGGGGCGAACCACTGGTATATTTAAATGAATGCTGAATAGGTTCAGTTGTTTTTGTGAGTGGCTTTCCTAACTTTTGCCAAATATGACAGCCAAAATTCGACGGAACATGTAGACTGCGATGTAAATGTCCCAGCTGGTCCATCAGCTGATTAGTAGCGGTTACCTTAAACAATAGCCTACAACCTTAAAACAATAGGCTTCAAAACCGCTAGCGAAATATACCTAAATTCGGAGAGATAATTACTGGGAGAGCTGTGTTGGTGCTGAATATACGTATATCTATCGGAATTTCATTATTCACTTACTTCCTGTCCGAGCAAATCACATTACGTGAGGCTTCGACCCCAAATATCCTGGTGGCCTGGGCAGCACTGCCGCATAGCGTCGTCAATTCGATGGCTCGGCGCTAAAATTGTCGTCTAAGTGAATTATGTCGTGATGTACAGTATCGGGGTCCGGAAGGACGGTCCAAAATGCTTTACAGGGAATTGATTTACCTTTAATAGGAAATTTAAGTTGGTAGGGTAAGAACATATTAAAATCCTAAAACTGTGCCTCTTTATTTACTATGTAGGTACCTATATACCCAAGTTTCAAGTTCATCGCACAACCTTTTATGCGCAATATGTTTAATTCTCCATACGAACTAACATTCCGTTTTAATATGAATTAATATATTAATACGTTATATTATAACAGTCTTAAATATATACATACATATTATATACCATAAGACTAATCTGTCGCCGGGGCGTAGCAATTCGTTCAAGGTCATTCAAAGTTAATTAATCGGCTCAATGAAGCTGGTCATACACATAACTAATGTATATTGAAGTAGGCATATAACAATAACGACTGGAATTAACGTATTCTCGAGTGTAGACCGCGTTTAGGTTAGCAACCTAATAGGTACTCGTACAGCTCAAACGAACGATCGCATTATTTGCATTATTAACTCTACTTTACCTACTCTAGATATTCGTTTAGTTATGCACATTACCTTCAGTACTGAAGGTAGGTAGGTACCTACTCCTTCAATGATTTAGTTCTTCGATCGAAGTTTAGTTGTACAGTCAAGTGAGATAGTGTATTGTTGAATGAAATTTCTACGTTCTAGTTTTGTGAGATTATTTCAAAGCGCAACAAGAAAGGTATGTCAATTGTAGTACCAAAAGCTTAGGATTGAACTACTCATTACAAAAACTAAAAAATAAAGTAATTTTCTTGCCCGTAATAGACTTTAGTCGCGAGGAACTGGCGGTAGATTCACCGAGTAGGCATAAAACAATTCAAATAGATCCTTATGATTCTTACTGAATAAAGATCTTTTTGATTTTGAGCCCGTGGACAACAGTGGTCCAATCCACAGCGTCCACAGCTACGACCGCATTTCAGACATCTGTACAGATGCGTGTTCAACCATTCGCTCAATGCGGAAGCGTTTTTGGCATTAAACTGTGCGTGATTGTAAGCAGGCAGTCTTGCAATGCATGCAATACTGGCTCGGTTACTTCCGGATCGGGTATTACGAAACGTTAGGTCTCGCTCGACTCTCGGCACAGCATGCATTGCGCGCCCTCAATTTTATCACGGTCAAGAATTTGATGTTTAATCTCAGTCAGTAGACTGTTCGTATTTTTGATCGAGTGAGCGAAGCGAACGAAGATCTTAGTTTCAACTTGGGCGATTTGTCATTTTATGTATGTATGTATGTTTGTCGGGCGATAACTTTCGAACCGTTGATCCGATCTGCATGAAATTTGATATGTCGATAGCTTGTACTTGAGAAATTTACTGGTAACTGGTATATGAGTAAAATCGGATGAAGGGTTTTTTGAGATATGAGGTTTTTTAAGAGGGCAAAAATAAAAAAAGTTACATAAAAAAATCAAGTTACATGTCATATGAAAGGGCTTTGTTTGGACATTCCAAAACTATTTTTACTTTTTTTTGGGACGCTCGGTTTTTGAGATAAAACAAACAAAGTTAAATTAAGATAACCAGCGATCCAAGAGCTCCCATCTCTAAGAGTTTCGTTGACATCAAGGTTTTTCTACTGGTCGCCCAGTTCCTTTGCTTTTTCTTATTTTTTTTTCTTGAAATAAATTAAGGAGGTACTCAGTTCTCATAAAATGGTGACGACGACCAGGTCTGATGATGGAGCCAAGGTCTGTTCAACGGAACTCTTCAATAAATAGGCCAATAGAGTTGAAACATGGTTACCATACCAAGTTAGTAAGTAAAGTAAGAAAAAAGTCCAAAGATAATGTTTGGACATGCCTCTGACTACTACCTACTCAAAGTTTTGATGCGTTCGTTCGCCGCATCACGAGATCTCAGTTCGGGGCGAACTACTAGTATTAAAATAGATCATGAGCGTACCTATGTTACATTTTTGTTTTAAATGTTTTTCATTTGTTGTAGCCTTTTATTGCACTATTTTTATGTAAGTTAATACCTTTTTACAAAGAAAGTTAGAAACAAAAAAGTACAATAGGATCTAAGCCTAAGCTAATTCTAACCTTAAATCTAGACAAGTATAGCTAAAATCCAGCTACTAATTTCTTACCTAACGAACAGTTGGGTGACTATACAGTTCTTATTAACCATCAGAAACGAGGTTTTCTCATAGTCATAACAGTTATAACACCCAATTAACCTACAACATAAACAGGTTGGTAAGACTGAGCGGCCATCGTCCACCGGCACTTTCACCTGCCGCCATTTTGTGGTTAGCGGCCGCGAGCGACGAGCGACGCTCAGTCAAACGAATTGGCACTGCCGTAACCAAGTATTTGACTGATGATTTGACGTCATTCTCATTCATTTGCGTTTCACAGCACTGACCTCCCGTATTAATAAAGATAAGTGGATTTCAGGCTTGTAAAACATGGATTTTGAGAGTTGCCTGTGATGGTCAAATGTAGCAAAATATAGCTTTTAAATGCACAATGTCATACATATTGTACTTCATTTTTTAGCTCTCTTTGAAAACCCCAGATCTCAACAACCCCTTGTCCGTTTTCATTCATATACCTACCCATATAAATTCATATAAATTTCCGTTGAACAGACCTTGGCTCCATCATCAGACCAGGTCGCTATCACCATTTTATGAGAACTGTACCCCAAGTATGAGTTGTGTTTATCATATTTGGTTTTTCGTTTTTGTTTCGTGTTCATTGCGGGTACGGAACTTTGTGTTGCAAGTATGATGGAAATTAGTAGTAGAACATAAAGTTCCGTATCGGTATCTCTATCGTGTCTTCATACAAAACCCGCAATGAACACGGAACAAGAACGAAAAACCAAATATGGTAAACACAACTCATACTTGGGGTACTGAGTACCTTCTCAATATATTTCAGAAAATTAATGGTTTTGGAATGTCCAAACAAAGCCCTTTCATATGACATGTAACTTGTTTTTTTTGACTAACTTTTTTATTTTTGGCCCCTTAAAAAAACCCATATCTTAACTCGTCATCCGATTTAACTTATATACTTACCAGTCAATTTCTCAAGTACAAACTATCGACTTATCAAATTTCATGCAGATCGGATCAACGGTTCTGAAGTTATGGCCAGACAAACATACATACATAAAATGCCAAATCGTCCAAGTTAATATTTTCGTTCTCACTCAATCAGAAACGGTGTCGTGTCACGAAAGACCAGCGTTATAGTAGTGCATCGAACACTAATAAAGCACAGCAAAGCTGAGTGATGATCATCACTCAGCTTTGTGCTTTAATAGTCGGTCATCAGTCGACTGATGACCGATTTTGTTGCCCTACCTAACCAATATTGTTCTTTATACTTAGGGTTGCCATACGTCCCGTATATACAACAACAACATATTATACGGGGCTGTCACCGTATTTGACCATCTCGTCCCGTATTACTACATGTCCCGTATTTCGACAAAATACGGAAATAGAGGTGAGTGGCGCGGGCGCCCACTTTTTTTTTTTTTTTTTATTTAATTTCTATATACATTTGATACGGTTGAGATCAGAGGATATATGTTAGAAAATAAATATTTTGTCTATCACTATGTACACATGCGTGCTATGTATGTGCGTAGTTGAAAAGCCGCGTGTCGGCGTTGAATGTGTTAGGTATGATGAGTTTTGGGCATCGGAAGAGAAAACGTCCCGTATTGCTTCCTATAAGTTATATATATATATAGTTACCCTATTTATATTTCTTTCGCCTATGTTTGTTGTGACACAAAATAAAAGCTTTTTGATTTGCTTAAAAGTATGATACGAACTACACAAGTTTAGTGTCATGTACACATAGTAACCTATTAACATTTTACTAAGGTAACAGTATCTACTTGTTATTTTAGGTAAGCAGGTATGTAGAATAACAAGTTCTGATATTGTCCTGCCACGTGCTAGCGAACTAAGGTTAATAAATGGACATTAGGGGTGAGGCAGAGCCTTTAGTGCGGAGTTAAAAGATTTAATTATATCTGCCGGGGAATACCGTTAAGTTAAAAATAAACTGTAATGCAGACTTGCTTGGCTGGTTTAGGCCCAGTTTCACCAAGCTCTGTTAGTTACTAATCAAGGATTAACAGGCCGTTAAATCTAACCTTAGCTGTCAAACGCATACATTTTGACATATTTAACGGCCCTTTAATCCTTTGTTAATCTAACAGAGCATGGTGAAACCGGCCCTTAGCAACTTAAATCACAAGCAAGACCTCATCTTAATCGATGCTGACTTGTCCTGGGATTCGTATTAAAATTTGATTCAAATAAAAAAAATCCTACTTAGTCTAATCTAATCCTAAAAATTTACGATGTTTGGATGCTAGGGTGTTTGTGGTCTATCGATTATTCTGATCGAACCGATCGGAATGAACCATAGAACTATTATAATTAGCTCGTATCGTATCGTAACGTTATATTACATTGTAACAAGGATCATACAAAAGAACGGTAGGAACCAAGCCGTAAGTTTGTTGATTGTTCTTCTAGGCTTTGGTCGCGTGGAACTGGCACCTAGAGTCACCTAGCTTTAAGGGGCTGACAACTATCAAACAACTTCTCGCTCGCACGTTTCGACATGTTGATAGATATAAAATCACTAAACTCATTTTCGAAAAATCGCAATCAACCATTTTGTGTGCAATCACATTGCACACAGTTTAGGAAAAATTTCATTTTGATCGATACATGTTTTCTTACTCAAAAGTTTGCCTATGTACGAAAACTAGTAAAGCAAACTTTTGAGCGATTTTTCCAAAATGAGTTTAGTGATTTTATATCTTTCAACATGTCGAAACGTGCGAGCGAGAGTCACATTAGCTCTTGTCTTCGCCTTAAGACGTTTCAAAGTGATCCTATAAACTTTAACTCGACTTTGACTTTTGACTTAACCTGGATTTGCATTTAGGCTACTTTTTATTCCGGTAAATTGCCGGGAACGGGTAGAAAAGTCAACGAATTTAATAAGGAAAAACTCCATAAACAATATATTAATAATAGAAATCACTAGTACGCGAACGAAGCCGCGGGCGGCCGCTAGTCTTTTTAATTATTTATACATATAAATATTTTAGCTAATATGTTCTCCTCTTTGTTACAGATCTCCCCAGTGGCAGCATAAATTCCATTTCGGACGTAACGATTGAAAAGTAAGTTATAACTAAAATTAATCAGTACCCCAAGTATGAGTTGTGTTTACTATATTTGGTTTTTCGTTTTTCGTTCTTGTTCCGTGTTCATTGCGGGTTTTGTATGAAGACGCGATAGAGATACCGATACGGAACTTTATGTTGCAAGTATGATGAAAATTAGTAGTAGAACTATCGGTATCCCTATCGTGTCTTCATACAAAACCCGCAATGAGCACGGAACATAAACGAAAAACGAAAAACCAAATATGGTAAACACAACTCGTACTTGGGGTATAGGATAAGAAAATAAATCACATTACACCATTCAAGACAAAACCTACAATTTTTTTTACCGAGTTCAATAAACGTGTTTGGCTGTGGGCAGGAAGGTCCTAGTAGGTAGTTACTTGTTAAATGGCTTTAACTCAATGTTCTAAGTGAGAAAGGTTAAAAAGGATTAAACTAGTGTCTCAGACAACAAATTTAAGGTTTGCTTTTACACGACTTTCAAACCATTTAAAAAATATTATCTTTGAAAACCACCGTAGTATTTATTGTATAAAATACATTACTAAAGGACAACTCTGAGTGACGACCTATTTTATTGTTAATTTTATTATTCTATTTTATTATTCTATTCTATTTTATTTACAATAAATGATTCTTATTCTTATTCTTATTCGGTTTAGTGCGTCAGGGATGTTTGCAGAGTTTCAAACGGATGGCCATTTCGTTTTCGTTGAGTAGGAAAATATGTATCGATCAAAATGATTTTTTTACTAAACTGTGCGTGCAATGGGATTGCACACAAAATGGTTGATTGCGATTTTTCGAAAATGAGTTTAGTGATTTTATATCTTTCAACATGTTAAAACGTGCGAGCGAGAGTCACATTAGCTCTTGTCTTCGCCTTAACATTCGAAGTCAAAACAGCATCCTGAAAATCATATCGGATAGGTTTACATCACATATGGGAATGTTTCCTCCTGAGAGTGATCAAACTCACCCAGGGATGACCACCATGGGGTGGTTTTTATCACTTTACTGTTGTAAGTTTTTAAGATACCTAATTATTATGGATTCAAGGGATCTGAAATAAAATCTATTTTTTTTATTTAATAAGCAGTATTTGTTTATAATGCCCTATAATGCGTTTAAATTAGATTGGATGGTTAGTTGCTTTCAACTTTGTCGTCTATCTGAGTGAGTTATGTTATTACTTTGTCTGCTCCACCAGCTGTTCAACGTTCTCGTCTTTGTCCATTTATAGGACAATAGCTTTAAAAAAAAAGACTAGCACAAAAAAAGTTTCACGCCAACAAAACTTACGAAAAAATTATCCATTTCATCTCTCTAATATTTATTGTACAAGTTGATTTTGTCGGTTGGACCCTTTAAGTAGTAACTAAGCTATAACTGTCTGTTCGTGCTTCGTTTTTAGGGTTCCGTACCCAAAGGGTAAAACGGGACGAAGACTCCGCTGTCCGTCCGTCTGTCTGTCTGTCCGGCTGTCACCAGGATGCATATCATGAACTGTGATATAGTTACAGTTGAAATTTTCACAGATTATGTATTTCTGTTGCCGCTATAACAACAAATACTAAAAAACTGTAAAAATAAATATAAAAGGGGGCATGTATATACAACTTATATACATGCTTATAAACTTGATTATTTGCCGTTTTTGTAGATAATGGTACGGAACCCTTCGTGCGCGAGTCCGACTCGCACTTGGCCGGTTTTCTTATCTATCTGATATACAGAAAGTTTACTGCTTCCTGATTAGCTTTACCGTCTTCATCAGCCAAAATAAGTCCACCTTGGACATATTTACAAACTCCTCATATTTACAAATATGAAATAACTTTATCGACATAAAAATTATACATAACGTTATTGAATCGTGATGGACAGGTACCTACTGTATGCAAGGTGCTGGCACCCCAGATAAGACGGCGGCACAAGCTGTTGCTAGTCCCTATAGGCAGGACCAACCTTCTGAAGGAAGCACCTTTGACTAGGGCTCTTCGTTTAATAAATAGTTTGAGCGAAGAGGAAGATTTTGACCTTTTTGTGGTTTCCCTGACGAAATTCACAGAAAGCGCTTTGATGTCTCTTAGTAGATAAGTTTTAGATAAAAGTTAGTTTAAAAATTGTTTTTCAATGTCGATTTAGTTTTTACTGTTAGGGCATTTTAAAAAGAAATAAATAAATAAGCGATTTTCAATATTCGCACCCCCAAGTAAAGAAACGCGTAGGATTTCACTAATAGGGGAGACAAGACAAAATTGGATAGCCCGTTTTGGTCGGATCGGTTTAAAACTGCACGAAACTTACAAATGAATACCTGTCTGATTTTCTTATTTGAAATTTAAAGTAATTGCCTGCCTGACAAATAAGTCACAACAATGCTCTACCACAAAAGTTTGGAATAGACTTAAATTAATATTCATGGTCGTTGCGATTCTCTTGAAACGAAGTTATGTTTAGTTAGCAAGCTATTTTAGTAAATGACGAAATAATACAAATCACCCAGACATTTTTTACGAAAACATAAATAGGACGCTTTGCAAGCAGAAGCAGAACGCAAGCAGTTCCTACCTGCATATACCTACCTACCTCTGCGAACTCTTGGTCACACCAGATTGTCACACTTAGGCCTGATTTCACCATGCTCTGTTAGATTAACAAAGGATTAAAGGGCCGTTAAATATGTCAAAATGTACGCGTTTGACAGCTAAGGTTAGATTTAACGGCCTGTTAATCCTTGATTAACAACTAACAAAGCATGGTGAAACTGGGCCTTAGAGCTTAGAGCATGGATACCAGTATTCGATAATATCGAAAAACCGGAATATCGGACCAAAAAAACGATATTGAAATACCGATATTGGAATTATATAATATCGGTTTTATACAGGGTGTAAACGCTTGTACGACATTAAATTAATACACGTGTAGTGCTACTATCTAGTATTGATTTAAAAAAAAAATTATTGAAATTCATTCATAATTAGTTTTTTTTTATTTTCAAACAAACTAATCATCAGTTAAAGCATAAAATTATACAGCACTCTGTATACGTACACAAACAACGAAACGTACGTTCATTCATTACTCGTCGTCGTCGGTGCCTATAAGTGCGAATATGCCGCGCACTCACGGCGCGGCGCTCAAAGGCGCCGCCGCGCCGGCCTGTAAAGCCGAAAGTCGAGCGCGCGGCAGAACACACACAAAATGTACCGCACACTAAAAATAAATAATAAATGTACCTAGGTTACCTCAAATCCGTAGGTTTTCAATATCCCCCCCGCACGTTGCACACACTAATTTAATTGACGGGGAACGTTCGCCCGTACTTTCACCAACACAGCTGTTCGACACTTGCCTTCAGTTTGTCGAAAGCACCTAGGTACAATCCGTCTGCGCAGTTCTTGCACTGTATCGACTTCTTGTGCGTACCTACCTCTTCTTTGATGAAGCCCCACAAAAAGAAATCTAGTGGAGTGAGGTCTGGCGATCGTGCTGGCCACTACACTTAGTTTAATAACAAAAAAACACATTCACAAGCGACAATTTCGCGGTAACGTAACGTATTTAGTTTATTATGAAAAAAAACACACACACAAAAAGCGTCTATTTCGCGGTACCTAAATCTAGCAATGCAACAATGCAACAAATATGCAATTTTCAAAATTAGATGGGTCAAGGTTGCTACCGAAACAATTACTAAATCATACGCGCTTCCTCAGTCAGTCGCTCTGTGGCTAGGCGTGGGCGACGCGGGACGGGGCGCGCTTCTCGTCTCTTTCCGACACGCACGTGAAATGTATCTGTCGGTCACGTCGTTCTAGATCGCACTTTTTGATTGTTTATTCTGCTCAAACGCGTGTAAATTTGGTATTTCTATCTTTTTTTCTTTTGATTCATAGACATATGATTTCGTGACCCCGGAAAGTTGACCTGAACACGACTGATAATAGGTACAGGTTGTTTTGAAATGATTTATTGGAAAAGTATCGATATCTCGTTAAATATTAAGGCTTTTTTTATAAAACCAACTCCTAAAATCTCAAAATGCCATTCCGAGTACGTGTTTCAATTTAATGTCGTACAAGCATTTACACGTTGTATAATATCGGAATTATAAAATATATTTTTTAGGTAGATACTTTTACCAAAACCTCTGCTTTTTACGATTCTTATTTCAACAATCATGATCGTGAATCCTCATGAAGCCTTGTTTGTTTTGATTTTATAACCATCTTCATCATCATCAGCCTAACGAAGTCCTCTCCATCCACCGACTTCCCGCGATCCTGACAATGTCGCCAGTCCATCGGGTGGGAGCGTACTCTCTTATTTTTGTAATTTCCGTAATCCCTAACAATGTTAAAACGTTTTTGATCAATAACTTGCAGTAATATCGGAAAAATATCGAAATATCGGAATACCGATATTAAAAAAATCAATATCAAAATAAAACCGGTATTGGAAAAAGGTTCCGATAGTCGATGCTCTAGTCACACTGGTGTGATTAAGAGCTGATTTCACTATGCTCTGTTAGATTAACAAAGGATTAAAGGACCGTTAAATATGTCAAAATATACACGTTTGACATCTAAGGTTAGATTTAACGGCCTGTTAATCCTTGATTAGTAACTAACAGAGCATGGTGAAATCAGCTCTAACAGCTTACAGATAGGAAGCCAAATACATTATGTCTCGTTAGAATATTTTGTAAGTTTTATTTTCCTACCTGCGAGTAGGTGTGTAGGTACACCTACTCGCAGGTAGGAAAATAAAGTTTATAAAATAAAATTAAGTTAGCAACAAAAGTTTATATCGAACACACTATGTACCTACTATTATTCTGTGTGGCTAAATGGTATAACTGTGCCTTGAAAATTGTTATGAGCTTGTACTTGAAGGTTTTTCTTAGCAAACCTTCAAAAACAAGCCAATATTTTGATTTGTTGACTAGATTACGAGGTTACAGGTTCCGGAGCTAATCAACATTTTAAATCATCAAAATATGTTCATGAACTTCCTGTGTTGACTGTTCATGTATGTAGTATAGATTTAAATACTTTGCTCGATATTACACAATACCTACTTATCTTGGCTACATAATCTACGTCGAAGCATATAATAAATAATAATAGTTCTATTCTTTTAGTACGAGTACGACACATAGTAGTAAGATAGAGGAGATTGACAAAATATGGGTCACTTACTAAAATTATATTTCATTAACACACACACAAGGTGTGTCCCTACCTAGTCCCTTCACGGTACTCTAATAGATTTGTTTATCTAAAAACTATCGTTGCTTTTATTCGATTCCAAGTAAATCTTATTGACTATTAAACAATAAAATTATTTCCAGAAAGAACAATCATCGAAACAATGGTCAACAAAAAGGGAGCTAAAAGCGATAACTGAAGTTAAACGGAGTGACATTTTAAAACCCGTTAAACGTTGACACATGTCAGTCAGATCAAAATGTAAAAAAAAAACTCCCCTTCATTTTTTACAATTCTACAAATTCATTGTGTCTCTGGTCTATTCTCTATTCAAACAGAAATAATGAACTTGACCTAGTACTCTGCGGGCGTTCAAATGTTCACTTGTTTTATTTCATCCAACTTATCCGACCTTTGGTAAACTTTTGTTTCCATTGTCTGACTTTACTGATATCTCATTTCTATTTGCTTTTGAAATGAGATTGAGTTTATTTTCATAAGATGTTATTTATGGGTGCCGTATTGCTACAATTGGAAGTACCTACTTACGAAAGAACGGGATCGGAATTCAGGTTTTTTTTTTTATAAGTACCACCAACTGATGGAACAAGCAGATGGCCCACCTGATGTTAAGTGGTAACCATCACCAATAACAAAGCATTGCCTCGCAAGTCACGCACGATAGGAACGTGCCCTACGATGCACTGCCCTGCGTCCATCAGCTTGAGGCATAGAGATGTTAAGCCTCATGTGCCTGTAATTACACCGGCGACCACACTCTTCAAACCGAAACACAGCAACGCTGCTTGGCGGCAGAAAAAGGCGTGGTGGTAGTACTTCCCCGGACGAGCCCTACACAAAGAGCTCTACTACTCTTAAAAAAGTTAAATAAGGTTTCAATAGTTTAGAACAAATTATGGTGTACAGCGCCATCTAGCCCCAAACTAAGCAAAGCTTGTATGTACTTTGGAAACCAGATATCTGGAAGAATAAATACCTACGTAATATAAACTACTATGTACTATTATTAGAACTTGATTGAACGAAACCATTTATGAGCGAGACGCGCGACGCTCTTTGTTTAAAGCTCTACAAAAACTGTTTTTATAGGAGCATTGACTTCTAAGCCTACACAAAAAATCAATTGACTTAGCATGGCCGTTCATTTTACTGACAAGGTGCTTTAACCGATTATAAAGCTTGGTTCATCGCGTGAGCTCAGCAAAGCTGTCCGTCGGGACCAGGTGACCTAGCAAAGTCTTCGCTTTGCCAAATTTGATTCGCATTGCAATAGGATAATGAAGTTTACGGTTCGCGCGGGTGTCGCGACAGGGAGCGGATTGCGGAGGGAGGGTGCAGGTCAATGACGCCCTTCGTCTGGGCCCGCAGCCCCGCGCGAACCAGTTCCCCGACTGCCTTACCAACTGTTGTTCAGGCTATGGCCGAGTCATGTAGCATACCGTCATCTCTATCTAGTTTGCAGCCTACTTGCCTACCTGCTGAACCTTCTAGTTAGGCTGCATTCTACGAGGTAAAAAGATCGAATGCGGTGCGAATGCGATACTCTGAAACGGAGGTACTACTAGTGGTTAGTCGGGCACTCGAGTAGTCCTTAATAATCAACTCTAGGTAGATAATGCTTTATCAATCCGGCTGGAATGCTTGATTAACTGTGATGTTAACTTAAGCCGTGTCCCGTTCAACCCTGGATTGACTATTGTCCTTGTTTGTGCATCAATAGGTAACCTTGTCTGCCCGCTATCATAAACCATTCAATGTATCGAATTGAATGTTGTCCAAAAAACGGGAAGTTCAGCTTTAAATGTCACTTATTTATAGCAGTGCATGTGCCTTAAACATTTTTAATAGTTCGAAATGACGTAGCGTAGGTATTGAACTAAAATGTTTTATCGGTTAATCAAGGTCAAGTAGTATGGTAGGTTTTGATCGTACAAATAAGAAACCTCATAAAACTGATAATGTCCAACCAAACGAGCAGATTAGAATTTTCGCAGCGTCATCATTATGAACAATGCAATAGATTGTATTGAAGGGTTTATTAAAAAGCCACAATGCTATAAAAATCACAAAATCTGTGCGGTTCGTTCTGCGGTGGTGCAACAATCGCTTTCTCAAAGCATTTCGTAACTGCCGAAAATAGTCGAAAGTTACTTCACGTTGCTGTCCTCACGCACGCCTCACTCGCTAAATTATTTTACGGTTTTATCACAAATTATTCATTTTCACGCGATCCTCAACAAAAAGAGCTGTACGAGCTACACAGTTAATCCAGTTTCTGAATAAACCTGTAAACTTGATACTGTTGTATTCACCTTTGATTTTTATTATCGTTTGATAGTTTTATCTTCAGTTCGGGTTGGTAATTACCACTTGGGTCCATTACCCTGCTTTCTATCCTCATTTTCATAAGCTTTAAAATCCAGACTTCGTTTCCAAAATTCTCTTTTTCCTCCTTTTGATTTCCTTCTGGGCCCCACAGACCACAAAATAACTAAACAACCAGGCTGGAACCTTCCAGCGTTCTTCTAGCGTTCTTCGCGTTCTTCAGCGTTCTGGAAGAACTAGAGTTAGCATGTTTAAGTGGCAATCAACAGCTCATAATATCTCGCAGAACCAACCATTACCCATTAGGAAGTAAAGCAGATGAGCAAAAAACACAAAATTTGGAAATATGTAAAATAATTTTTGATCGAGTGAGCGAAGCGAACAAAGATCTTAGTTTCAACTTGGGCGATTTGGCATTTTATGTATGTATGTATGTATGTATGTATGTATGTTTGTCTGGCGATAACTTTAGAACTGTTGATCCGATCTGCATGAAATTTGATAAGTCGATAGCTTGTACTTGAGAAATTTACTGGTAAGTATATGAGTAAAATCGGTTTAAGGGTTATTAAGATATGGGGTTTTTTAAGGGGGCAAAAATAAAAAAAGTTGCATAAAAAAATCAAGTTACATGTCTTATGAAAGGGCTTTGTTTGGACATTCCAAAACAATTTTTACTTTTTTTCTGGGACGCTCGGTTTTTGAGATACAACAAAAAAGTGAAATTAAGATAACCAGCGATGCAAGAGCTCCCATCTCTAAGAGTTTCGTTGACATCAAGGTTTTTCTACTGGTCGGGTAGTTCCTTTGCATTTTCTTATTTTTTTTTCTTGAAATAAATTAAGAAGGTACTCAGTTCTCATAAAATGGTGACAACGACCAGGTCTGATTATGGAGCCAAGGTCTGTTCAACGGAACTCTTCAATGAATAGGCCAATAGAGTTGAAACTTGGTTACCACACCAAGTTAGTAGGCGGTAATCAGAAAAAAGACCAAACATAATGTTTGGACTTGCCTCTGACTACCACCTGCTCAAAGTTTTGGTGCGTTCGTCGGGTCGCATCACGAGATCTCAGTTCGGGGCGAACCCCTAGTATCAAATTGTTTCTTTAATCAACAAAATTATTGGGGCCAGAAAGCAAGCCGAAGCAACTCCGAGAGTTGCTTCGACGAAAGAAGTAAGGCTCAGGTAAAACTACAGCATTAAGTAAACAATAATTGATCGAGTGAGCGAAGCGAACGAAGATCTTAGTTTTAACTTGGGCGATTTGGCATTTTATGTATGTATGTATGTATGTATGTATGTATGTATGTTTGTCTGGCGATAACTTTAGAACCGTTGATCCGATCTGCATGAAATTTGAAATGTCGATAGCTTGTACTTGAGAAATTTACTGGTAAGTATATGAGTAAAATCGGATGAAGGGCTTTTGAGATATGGGGTTTTTTAAGGGGGCAAAAATAAAAAAAGTTACATAAAAAAATCAAGTTACATGTCATATGAAAGGGCTTTGTTTGGACATCCCAAAACAATTTTTACTTTTTTTTTGGGACGCTCGGTTGTTGAGATAAAATAATAAAAGTTAAATTAACTTAACCAGCGATCCAAGAGCTCCCATCTCTAAGAGTTTGGTTGACATCAAGGTTTTTCTACTGGTCGGCCAGTTCCTTTGCTTTTTCTTAAAAAAAAATCTTGAAATAAATTAAGGAGGTACTCAGTTCTCATAAAATGGCGACGACGACCAGGTCTGATGATGGAGCCAAGGTCTGTTCAACGGAACTCTTCAATAAATAGGCCAATAGAGGTGAAACTTGGTAACCATACCAAGCTAGTAGGCGGTAGTCAGAAAAAATTACAAAGGTAATGTTTGGACTTGCCTCTGACTACTACGTACTCAAAGTTTTGATGCGTTCGTCGGGTCGCATCACGAGATCTCAGTTCGCGGCGAACTACTAGTTGATCGAGTGAGCGAAGCGAACGAAGATCTTAGTTTCAACTTGGGCGATTTGGCATTTTATGTATGTATGTATGTATGTATGTATGTATGTTTGTCTGGCGATAACTTTAGAACCGTTGATCCGATCTGCATGAAATTTGATATGTCGATAGCTTGTACTTGAGAAATTTACTGGTAAGTATATGAGTAAAATCGGATGAAGGGTTTTTGAGATATGGGGGTTTTTAAGGGGGCAAAAATAAAAAAAGTTACATAAAAAAATCAAGTTACATGTCATATGAAAGGGCTTTGTTTGGACACCCCAAAACAAATTTTACTTTTTTTTTGGGATGCTCGGTTTTTGAGATAAAATACTAAAAGTTAAATTAACATAACCAGCGATCCAAGAGCTCCCATCTCTAAGAGTTTCGTTGACATCAAGGTTTTTCTACTGGTCGGCCAGTTACTTTGCTTTTTCTTATTTTTTTTTCTTGAAATATATTAAGGAGGTACTCAGTTCTCATAAAATGGTGACGGCGACCAGGTCTGATGATGGAGCCAAGGTCTGTTCAACGGAACTCTTCAATAAATAGGCCAATAGAGTTGAAACTTGGTTACCATACAAGTTAGTAGGCGGTAGTCAGAAAAAAGTCCAAAGATAATGTTAGGACTTGCCTCTGACTACTACCTGCTTAAAGTTTTGATGCGTTCGTCGGATCGCATCACGAGATCTCAGTTCGGGGCGAACTACTAGTTGTACATGCGTTTATCAAAATATAATATCTCGTAGTCTTCTCATGGTACTCACTCACTGATGGTACGAGACCGTGCCGAAGCGTTATAACAAACAGAAATAATCTATAGATGGCTTTGCTTTAAGCTTTATAAATTGCATTTATCACAGGCAATTGGATTGCGAAAATGCACGGAATCCTTTCTCCGATAACTCCCTTTGGCGGGCTTTTTGTTTAATCATTGGACATTACTGAGCTAATCTGTCTAGACAGGAATACGAGATCGGAAGTAAGATAATTTGTTTGGCAGGTATTGTTCAACAAAGTGGAATATCGTTAAACTCTGAAAGTGTGTTCGGCATGATGATAAACTATTTATATTTTATGATGATGCTGTAAACAAGGTTCAAGGTTCTCGAGTCATAATTATGCGAAACAATGATAACATCGATATCTTAACCAAATCATAATGCTGTTTTCTTTCGCTATCTGAATAACTTTTAGGGTGATAGATCTATCAGTCATCCCCATTAGTTAGTAATGGTAGGCGAGCATCATGTCTATTACAAGGAGCAACGATTGGAAATTACCCACTTCCACTGTCCGTTGGATACAGCTGGAATAAAACGCGATATTCTTCCGGGTAATTATTACTGGTGCTAACAACGGTATCTAGACTCGAGGTTATTATAAGTCATCGCACTTGTATCTGTTTAGGGAGATATAAATACTCCTTCTCAGGTATTTCGCAATAACCGAACAATAAGTAATATAGACGGCGACTTATTTTTGAATTTTCTATGTATTTCTAAGAGTTCTTCTTGAAATACCAGAGCTGAAGCCTCACATAAGACTCGGGATATTAAAATAGCTGAGGGAGAGCTCATTTTAGAATTCAACTTATAAAATAGTTAAAAAAATAATTAAAGTTTCTTATAATCGTAATCGTTTCGAATCGGTATGGCTCGTTTTATAACGATGGTGATTAACGAGGGGGTTTGACCGTGGACAGTACGATGCCCGGTAAATTAAATATCTTAGTATAAAAATGTTTATACCCACCGCGCCTCACGTAGACGCGGATGTGGTCGAGGGGGTCAACGGTTTTCCTTGGAGGAGTGTTCACCTCCAACGACCTCATTGTACGATACGATCACTCTTTAGCTGCGTATTGGTTTATTTGTCCAATAATCACTTGTCACTGCATCGTCATTGTAACTTATTAGCAGAAGTTAGCAACAGAACACACGGTCTGTGCGTAACGAAGCACGAAGTTTGACAAAGAACAAAATCAGCTATTAGGACAAGACATCTACTAATAGGCAGGTATTACTCAACTTCGAGCCATATACTTTTTGTCATGAGTCGCGGGCCACAGATTTTTCGTTCACGTGTTTACACGAGAAAATTGACTTTTTGTCACGCTGGCTTGGGCTTGCTGTTAACTAAACAAACTGCACACCACGTGTGTACAGGATACTAAGAAATGTTTGTAATCACGTGTAGATCAAGTACCTACTCTGCTTTTTATTGACACTTTATAAAATACAAACTGGTGCCCGCGACTTCGTCTGCGCAGGATTAGTCACACAATAGTCACACAAATTTGATTATGTTTACCTTTTTCTGTATGCCTACGCCTCACTAAACTTCAATAATATATTATATTATTACATTGTAAAAGGATCATACAAAAGAACGGTAGGAACCAAGCCGTAAGTTTGTTGCCTGTTCTTCTAGGCTTTGGTCGCGTGGAACTGGCACCTAGAGTCACCTAGCTTTAAGACGTTTCAAAGTGATCCTTGTGATTTTATTGAATAAATACATTTTGACTTTGACTTTGACTTTGAATATATGTATAGATTGTAGCCTATGTGTTATTCTGATGTATAAGCTATATTATTGTAAAGTTTCATTAAAATCCATTCAGTACTTTTTACGTGAAAGAGTAACAAACATCCATGCATCCATCAATCCATCCATGCTTACAAACTTTCGCGTTTATAATATTAGTAGGATGGCCCATTATAATAAGCCCAAATAATACATTATACCTACTTTAATTTTATCTTTACATTTATTTTTATTCTGAGCAGGTAATTAACTGCAAAAACATAAAGCCACTGAAAGCTCACCTTCGGTTTGTTGACATTAACTGATCTTATTAATATTGGTATTTTCGAACAAGACAGGTTTTTTATTTCACCTTTAGCATTTATGTTGAGCACCTTGAGGCCGTCCTGTAGCGCTGATTCCGCCAACAGAGGTCACTGTATGAAGACGGAAAATGGTTATTATTAAACGTACCTACACTTTGTACCTAAGTAGGTAGGTACAGGTACTAATAACAAGATAAAATGTGTGAATGTCCGATAAGAGTTTCGCAATGGTATGCAAGTGTTACAAGATGACACACATAAACTTGTTTTGAAAGCTATCTGAAACGTTTTCCGATATGCCCTGTATTTTTTAAATGTTCCTTCAAATAAATTAAGTATTCGAAATAATTGTAGAATCTATCGAGTAGAGAACGCAGCGCGTAGTCGCGATGGCGTGCTCGCAACCTTGCGGCGCGCGGCGCAGGTCAGATTTTTCGAAGGTCGATGACTCGCGTGTAATCGTCGAGTTATTATTATTGAAAGCACCCAGCTCAGGACGACTACTTTGTAACGCACGAACGAGAATCGATGCCCTCGATTATTCGGTATCGACATTTTTGGCGTGTGGTCCATTTTTCGCAATTCTCCCCTTTGATGGAGGTAGTTAAATGTACACGCGAATATACTTTAACTAGAGTATATACATACAAATACGTCTAGAGTTAGGGGAGTGAAACATGTTTAGGTGTGAATATTGTAGAATTAAGATTGATGGTCGGCATCTTGTTATATTTTATTGAGGCCCACTCCAAACGAATTTAGTTGATTGATGTGACCATAGTTTAGGTAGGTAGGTAGGTAGGTACTCCAGGTACCTTGTACCTTACCTATCTACTCCTACACAATGAAAATAGACAAGGTTAGATAATTACATCATAAATAAGAACCTATGTAGGTAGGTATGTAATGTATAGTCTGAAATGTATTCAATCAAACAAACACTATTACACGACCGTATTTGTAGACAAGGCCCAAAATAATAATAAGAAAACCATTACATATACAGATACCCACCCAGACAAAAATCGGCCTTGTGCGACATCTGCGATGGGACTGACACTGACAAGCATTAGAATAATTTCTGTTCTGCTCAGACAAAATAAAAAAGCTGTTCTGTAGACCAACAAAAAATAAAATGAATCATTTTGTAGAGTTATAGGTTCCTACGCATACAGTTCAAGCTAAAAGTACCTACCTAAAGCCAAATAAAAATGACTCTTACTACAAAGAAAAAAAATCTTGCAGTGTATAGTGTATAGCCTGATGCGTATCCGTACGAACCTAGGTAAGCTTAGGTAACAACCTAACTAAGCTGAAAATAACCATATGTAGTTAAGTAGGTGGAGACCGACATTGCTAAAAATACACTCTCACTCCTCTCCTAGTTTATGAAGACTCTGACTTTACGCTGTTGTAGTTCTCGCACGCACATTTGAACATTTTTGAAGGTACCTATAGGATTAGTGAAGGTATTTATGAAAAATCATTTCCTTATTTTTTTATTTAACTAGTTTCAGTAATTTTATTCTATTTTTGTTACATACTCTCTCTTCTAATTTAATAAGCAAAATCTACAGGTTTCGGTAAATTTGCTATCACTACCTGCTACAAAAAAAGTCTATAGCCGTCCTATACAAACTGATTTATCAAAAGAATACCAAATGTATACTTTTAAATTTATATCAAAGTCACCTACACACGGACAAAGGCTTCGAGATTCAATATGTTTTTTGTTGCGCTGTAAAAACTATATGCACCCCGCTCTACCCCACTTTACCCCACAGGAAGGTCAACTACCTGCGTTGGTAATAATAATAGTCGAAGGGGCCTAGTTTACTTGTGTTATCTATCCGTTTCTTTAGAAAAAAAAAAATTGTTTATGTCAGAGGTTCGACTTCTATCGTTGGTAGAGTCGGTAGGTTAAGGAGACAATTCTTGAATTTTATGTCGACTATTTATAATATTTTTGAAATGTATTATTTCGCATATAATAAATCCAGTGAAGTATTACTGTATTACTTCGCTGAATTTCAAACGGATTGTTTTTGATCCTATAAAAGGTACCTACCTAGGATTATTTTACGGGACGAAAGTTTGGAAATTCTTTATTTTATTGTCTACTAGCGGCCTGTCCCAGCTTCGCATGGGTGGTCATAAATTTTTTGAACATTTTAGGATAAACTTAGACCGTGGGTTCGAGCCTCGCATCTACTTATTTCATACATTTGCACGCGCTTCTCCTTGAGTGAGTGAAATCGCACCCCGCGCGAGAACCGTGGACCCGTAAACATTTTTAATTTCGTCATATCTTTTGAATGGAATGTCCGATTTGAAAAATTTAAGAAGTAATCTATAGGTATTGAAACCGTCTTAATTATGAAATGATTTATTTGGATAAGGATTAATACCAAGGTACAAATAAAGACCCTTTTCTAGCGGAGGCATTTCAATTATTTTTTTATAATAAAAGAACACTTATTGTTACATAACTATAATAGTTAGACATATGCTGTCGCGACATTTTTTGTAGGTGATAACGTGTTCTACAAAATCGTAGTACATTATTTTGTTCTATCTTCAATAGTTTTCGCAGCGCACGCGATGTAAGGTTTTTTGTTTTCCACCTTGGGTTACATTATTGAAGTTTTAGTAAGGATCCCTGATTTTTTTGAAAATATAATATAGCCTATGTTACTCAGGGATAATGTAGCATTCTAATGGTGAAAGAATTTTTGAAATCGGACCAGTAGTTTTTGAGCCTATTCGTTACATACAAAAATACAAAAATACAAAAATACAAAAATGCAAAAATACAAAAATACAAAGTTTACCTCTTTATAATATTAGTGTAGATTTTTATTTCGTAAACTAAGGACTAAGTTAGGTACGAGAAGTTTACAACTAAAAGGGCCTTACTTATAAAAATCTATAAAAAAAAACAATTTTAAACTTAGAACAAACTATTGCTATTTCATTCCAAAGCTTAGACGAAGTATTATATTCCTCCATGTCCCAAAGAGTAGATAACCAGAGATAACCTAACCAAAGAATGAATGACACACACACAGTGACACGGCAAATTTTATGAGTAGGACGCTAAAAAAACGCTTTTTGTGCTTTTTAGATAATATTAATATTTTAAATAACAAGCACAAAACGCGTTTTTTTGCACGCTAATATAAATCAAAATCAAATTAGTATGGACACGGAATTCCCGAAACAACCCCTGAAAGGGTGCAGCGGGTAACGATTGTATGAAAATAACTAAACGCGAACGAAGTCTTTGTTTTATGAATAACAAGCTGATGCCCGCGACTTCGTCTGCGAAGGATTAGTCACACAATATCTTTATAAATTGTTGCCTATGTGTTATTCTAATGTTTAAGCTATATTATTAAAATCCATTCAGTAGTTTTTACGTGAAAGAGTAACAAAGAAACATCCATCCATCCATCCATCCATACTTACAAACTTTAACGTTTAAAACATTTGACCGCAATCTAAGTGATGATGGTCGACGGTGTAGCACGTTTACCAAGAAGATACCACTACCCGATGTCTGAGTTTTTCAGTACCGTCAGGCCGTATTGGTATGGAGGCTCGATAAGCGCCTCTATCGGATCCACTGAGAACTAACGAGTCTCCACAAAAAAACAGACTGACGATACATAAAACGACGAATGAGAAACAAAACCCATTCTTCGAGTGAATAACTCTCTTCAAAAGTAAAAAAAAAGTCAAAAGGTATTTTTTTATTCAATAAAATCACAAGGATCACTTTGAAACGTCTTAAAGCTAGGTGACTCTACAACAAACTTACAGCTTGGTTCCTACCGCTCTTTTGTATGATCCTTGTTACAATGTAGGTATTATATTACAACATTGAAGCTCCAGAATGGTGCCAAGCGAATTTACTGAAGCGTAGGTATAACAGAAAAAGGTAAGGGTAATAAAATTCATAAAACAGCACACGCTAAAACACTCTTGAAAACACAAACAAATTAAAATACTCTTGAAAACACAAACAAATTAAACAGTCGCGTGGATTCGACTAGTGCGGAACATACGAGACCTTCAGGCTGCATGGTCATTACGGTGTCATAAAGTGGGTAGTGACCTTTAATTATTGCCGAAGAATGAAGCGCGCAGAACAAAATGTTTTATTGCAAAAAATTATGCGCAATAAACAATACAATACAATGTGCTTTTACACAGTGGTTCGCCCCGAACTGAGATCTTGTGGTGATCTTCAGTCTCATTTTGAAAAAACAATATTTGGCCTCTACTCTACTTTATAATTGGACTACCCTCATATTTTATTTATTTTTTTGCTACTACAAGAGTAGTAGAGCTTTTTGTGAAGGGCTCGTCCGGGGAAGTATTACCACCATGCCTTTGCTTGCCTTCTGCAGCGTTGCGGTGTTTCGGTTTAATTGTGGTTACCAGTAAAATTACTGAGAAATGAGTTACTATAGTTCAAACTGAAATACAGCAACTTAGGGGCCACGATTCATTGCGCTATTTGTTGGCCTGATTGTAAACTTTCCGGTTCAAAAGCACCACGTTTCTTACGATATATTTTAGAAGCCGCGCGGCCAAACGCACAATATCGCACCCTCTTTCGCCTCTCTTCATATTTAATTAATCCTATGCCATGCCATCCTACTGATATATAAAAGCGAAAGTTACGATGTTTGTGGCTCAATCACGGACGATAAAGAAAAAACTGAAACTTCGGGTACTGAATTGGGAACGGGTAAAGCTACGTTCAAACCGCTCTGCTGTAATGACCACGGGTGCGACCATGCTGTAAAACCGCAACATCCTCTTCTATTCTATGTGTAAACCGGTTCGTTCCGCCTGGCGTCACAGAAATACCTACGTACCGTATTATTACCAAGTAGTAGGTAGGTTAGGTCATCGTCATCAGCCGATGAAAGTCAACTGCTGGATATAAGCCTCCCTATGAATCTACGCCCATTTATAACATTTCGGATATTATTAAATGTCCTACTTGTAATAAATAGTTTCCAATAGTGCTACAAAGTCTTGCGATTTGCTACTACGTTTAATATTGTACGGTAATTAGCTAGCAACGAACATGCACGTGTGTATTAACCACTCTTCGATCGGTAACTAAGCTTGTTTGCCAGACTGCTGTACCTACCTTTTCTAAGGCTCCTTACCTATCCAAGCTAAGCGAAGGCTCCGCTGACATGCCTCCATATTCGTTCTCTGATCTTCTTCTTGTCGTGTCTCTTTGTCTTGTAGTTCTTATGAAACAGTACAGTGAAAGGGAAGAAGTGCGCCATATTGTGCGATTCAAAGGCACTTGACTCATGTTTTAAAAACTTTTTAGATTCTACGATATGCCGGTTTCCTCACGATGTTTTCTTTACCGTTTGAGAGCTAATCCACTACCATAGGATCGGAAGGCGGGGCTGCCTACCTAGACCACTAGTGCTCTCTGATTCGTAGCAATGAGCAGATATAGTATTCTAGGGCGTTTATAACAGAATGTAGACAGATGTCAAGAATCGCGTTTCTATAAATAAATTATAATAATACGCGGAAACTTTATTCTATTCAGAAATTGTGTGATGTCAAGCTCTTTAAAACTGTATGTAGGACTACGTGCATGATATCAGTTTGATCGTGCTACGTGCATGACATGTTTAATCGACTAATAACTGACACATCTTTTAGGAAAATCACACAAGAGCACAGCTATTCTGTGAACCTGAATAAGCTGAAGTCATGGTCACGAAGCAAAATTATTGCTGACCGCTCTTCAGGTTAAAATCCTCTCAGTGACTTTCTCAGAACTTTCTGTGGTTCATGTTAGATCTTCACATATAGATCCTTTTCAGTATGGCTACAGTTCGTAGACGAGACGACGCGACGTGATGACAGTATAAAACGATTATTCTGGTCTTATTTTCATATCTTTATCTCTGGCGAACACCGGGCCTAATACGGTATAATGAGTGCAAAATTCGCTGTCCTACTAACCCACTTCTGTCTCCACGAGGCAAGGTCAGGCCGGCGCGCGACTAGGTACCTAAAGCGCAATCATTCTGTTCCGAGCACGATCTAATGCTTTAATAGAAGCGTAACTCTTTATACCATCTCTATACACTACCAGCATTAAATCCACCCAGAATAAAGAAATCCCCCAGCTGCAAGCGCCCACAACTTAATTTTTCCTAAAACAAGGTCATTTTGCACGTTTCTGACTTAGAAATCCTCATGAATCTTGAGAACTAAAAGATCGGCGTGATTATGGTATAAAATCGTAAACTTCCTTATTATTTATAGTAAGATAAGATGGATCACTATACAGCGACATTGTCATGAACATGGAAAACGCATTGACTTAGAAAAGCCGGTGGTGATGATAAACGAGAGAGCTGACACCTTTGCCTTCTTCTTCTATATGTGGATGTTCAGTGGCTAGAAGACAGATAGAAGCCCATGGATAGAAGTTGTCGTTGCTGATAACCCTATCAGCTCGAATTTTTCCATGTTAAGTTGTTTACTAGGCTTCAAACAAAAAGGCGGAGTTCTGAGTAACTACGAAGGTTGACGGCACTATAACAACGATTATAATACGGCCTTCACAATGACAGTCGCTACTTTTAAGAGCCAAAGCCAGAACAAACTTCCCTACCGCCCACAAAGTAGTACGGATGGCACGAACACCGGTAAAGTAGGATTAAACTGTTTCAAGTTATCGGAACTTTCTCTTTGGAGGACTTAGGGGATTGAGATCTGTTTTTCGCTTTCTGAGAGAAATATTGGAGGCAGAGAGGTGCTTTTACTTGAATAAATAATAAACTTTGAATATAGTGAAGTCTTTTTGCAAATGATGGGTTCGATTTTTCAATTAGGCCTTGTCAAAGGACAACCGACCAGAAATGTACTGTTGTTTTAGTAAGCGAGTTAGTTTCCGCGCTGGTATACTTTTCGCGTAACGGTGTCAAAATAATGTGTAGAACCAAACCCTCCATCATGATTACTTAAACACAATTTAGATAGATGATTAGTAAATAAACGAGTTTGCCGATAAAGTGTCGTTGAACGAAAGATAAATAATTATAATCTTTGAGATTTCTTTTCTTTGTAGGTTCTTGCTTGACCAATCCGGCGGGGTAGTAACAGGAGAGCACAGCACTTTGAGCTATCCTAGTGTGGGTAGTTCATAGTGTAGAGGCATTAGCCGCTGGCCGGCACTGCTGGAGATCGCGAAAAATGTTTGTGCGTACCCGTGTCCCTTGAGAACTTTAGGTTTCAGCCAGTAGGAGTCTAGTATCACCGCGATGAATCTCTCTGTCATCTCTTTTCCCCGACAACAGTGCAAGCCGAGGTTCGTACCTAAGTGGTGCTCTTGCTTTTATTTCTAATAAACCCTTTTTTTGTATAGCACAGTGCCTTCTTCATCCTGCGATTATACCATCCAAAAAAACCCTTAGCAGGAGGTTTATCCATGATCGATTTTCTCACATGAAAAAGTTAGTTTGTTACGTTCGGTTAGAAACCTCAGTGAGTGATAAATTACCGATACTTATGACGGTCGTTTCTAAGAAACTCTGCATAATATTAGTAATTTGTATGCGTGCTCTAGCTGCCTAGCAGGTTTTAACTATGCCAAAATACCAACGGACTTCTCCAATCTGTCGAGGACTCTTTAAGCACAAATTTGTATATTATTTCTATTTTTTTTTCGTATTTTCTTCAAATTATCATGCATGGTTTTCAGCACCTGTGCTAGAGTATGATTTCATATACTGTGCGGATACTTTTGGAACTACGTGCTCTGACCAGGTTAAGCGTAATTTTTTCGCTATCTCGAACTAATTATTGATAAAAAATCAACGAAAACATTTGCAACTCGCTGCACTTTCTCTAAGCAGTGATAAGCAATATTCTCACGAGAGTTAAACGATTGTCGGTTGCTCTAATTAATAACAGAACGCCTATTCAGCAAGTTGATGTAATCAACGGGGTGACATAATCGCACTCCCGTTTCAAAACAGAGTCCGATTACCTGCAAAGTTCATCGAGGTTATTTACATTCATGTTGAACTGTAGGTGTGTTATTTAGTTTAGGCCCGGTGGTAAACTGAAGTTGAAAGTAAATTTAAGTGCTAATATATCATGGCGCGATTTTGTTTCATTTCGTTACTCAATCGACGTACCATCTCCATTCTCCACGTAGGCATAGAATTGAAATAAGTGTGGCGTAGGTATTGAGCCTTGTTTTACCTTTCATTTAAACACCTGCATAGTAGAACTACACGGTGTTAGAGCTATTGTACCTATTACTTAGTTAAAACATCGTGCCAACATTATTGTTACCATATTGTGTAATTCGCAAGTGCAAGGAAATTCTGTTGCCATGACGATAAGTGACGAGGTTTATGCGCGACCTCGTTGCGCAAAAGGGGGTAACGGTACCCGGGCCGGGCGGAGGCTGCCCAAACCACAGAATAACTACGTGCGTGCCGAAACTGCACCGAAACTCGACGATCACTTCGAAAGTATTCGCTCAACGGTCACTTTCTCTAGAACGAGTTACTGTGGCGTGTACCACGTACGGACGAACGTGCTCACGCCGGTATCCACGGCTCTCAAGAACATAGTCGCACAAGCTATTTGAAAAACGTGGTACAAGACCGACCGGTTGGTAGCAAAATGTACTGCTGACGTGGTCAGGTAAATTAGACGTTTCGCGTAACCTCGCAACAACCTTGGAGCTTCTGCAATTCGTTGACCGTAGATGAACAGAAAATGTAGTATTCGTCGTCACTGCACTTAGTTACTCGCATCTAACATATTATTTACCTCCTATTTGATAGTCAAATGCGTATTAGGTATTCATCTTTTTCGAAAGGAATCGCAATTCCAACCACATTATAATTGAAAGTGCCCAATAAATTTTGTAACTGGATTTAAATAGCTCTACGAAATTTAAATTTGAAGAAGTGCTATGTCATCCTGCCATTTCAATCATTCTCAAATTAGAAAGCAAAATTTGTCACAGCAATCCCCAGTCGCCACCTTGGTCAATCACGCCCAAGGTTTTCTATAGCCTCGCGAATTCGCGAATTCCATCGTAGTGAAAGGTTCGTCAGTTGCCAGTTCTGCTACGAGTTATATCGCCGGCATTAAAAATAAAACAAAAACTGGTAAGGCAATGACTTGGTGTAGGAGCAAAAAAACTCGATGGAGAGCGAGCGAGAGAGCCAGAACGGAGAACCAAACAAGTGCGTTACCCCCTCGGCGATTGTAGTGTATTACTCGTACGTATTTATTTTTATTTATCAGTGATGCGTAGCGGTTGAGGTGCGAGAGAGCTCGATTCCACTTACAGCCAGTGTGCCACAAGATAAAACATCGTGTTTATAAACCGAGACAAATGTTTACCATTACCAATTCAATTCAATTGATCGCTTCACTCGTTCATGGCCTTAACTCTATCGCATCATCATTGTCGTTATGAATTTTACTGTCTCAATCTGGATGGTTTTTTTTAATTTGTGCGGACTGAATTCAATTTATTACAAATTACAAGGGCCGTTAATATTCCGCCCCTCTTAAGAAGCCATACTCACAAGAAGGGTGGATTATTGAATCCAGAGCAAAAGAAACGAACTCTGTGGTAGAACCATTCCTTTCGCGAGAAGCTCATCATCACGCATCTGAGGACTTTGTGGAACATCTTCTTTGCACCAGTAACGTCTTACATGTGAAATAATTATTGATATACCTACCTAAATATAAATTTGCTAAAAAGCGATGGCTAACTTGGGTCCCTATTTTAGTTAATAGCCCTTTTTATTAGAATTATGAAAAACATTCCCTTTTTTTGTCTGTTTCATAAATACCTACCTAGTACACAACCTAAGCAGGTTTTAATGGTCCCTGTTATAAGTATTAAATGGCATTTATTGTTTTCTATTTTAAATTTACTTAACCGGTTTTACCACATTACCCAAGGAGTTATTATTGATAGGTAAGTGAGAGTAGGTAGGATGATTCTAGATACGCACGTACGTACTTAGACCATGTACCTACCACCTACTCACGTAAAAATCTGTTACATGTTTTATCATCAGCCATGGTTTCGTCAAATTAAATTTAAAAGCATTAATAATTACTTTATAACAAAATTACTAAGTATGTATAATTATATACCAACATAAAAAAAATATAACTACTTAACAACAATTAATATTTATTATTGTATTTATTTTTTTCAACAAAATCACAAGGACCATTTTAAAATCCAATAAACTAGGTGAATCTAAGCGCCGCCCCGCCAGTTCCACGCGACCAAATTATGTAATAACAAATATGATAAACCACTCCTTAAAATATATGACGAGGACAAAGATTGACAATTTAAAGATACAGTGATACACATTAGAGATATAATAAATTACAATTCACCATACCAACCCGCATTTAACGTCTGAGTTAGGTAGGTAGGTACGTCACATTCGTTTTTGTTATCGTACGGACCGTACTGTCATCTTTATTGCCCATATTTTTATCAAGCTCTTATCTGTCTTCTTGGTTCGCTCCGATAGAGCTAGATGGTTACATTGTTATCAACGTCATATCGTAAATTATTATTGCTTGTCAGTCACTACTCTACTCTTCAGGGGTTATGTGGTTGCTTCGTTTACACATCAAGTTATTAGCAATTATTGGGTACTTTACTTACCTACCTGTAGGTATAGGTAGGTATGTAAGTTTTGTTGTTTGCTGTAACAACTACTCGATGACCTCTACGGTCGGATGCGTGGCACTGAGTGTTTCTGAAGGTTGAGTGTTCTAGGATGGTCGTCATAAAAGTAGCAGATTTATGTAAGCATCAATAAAAATAACCAATATAAAAAATCCCAAGCAAATAACTTAAATCACGTAAGTAGAGCTGGTAGAGTCGTGTCAAGCAAAAACAGCCTACGATCTTCAGTCTGACATTGCTGTTGTTGTGTGTGTGTCGAGCCAATAGGTCGACCAACCAGTCAACCAGACGCTCTCCCTCCCTCGCTCTATCCTTCGGTCGTCTGCCCCCTCCCCCGATTTCCCCATCCCATCCCCCCACTGCGCCAGCCAGTCAGCTCTTGGTCGTCGATCCGTTAGCATGTATTGCCGTAGCGCTGCTACTTCTTTACGTCATAGTTAATTTAGTGCTTTATTTTAAACTCACACAATTTGAGTAAGTGGCGCGTGTCTTATCTTTCTTCTAGTTTAGTGGCACATCTTGTTTTTACGTTATTTTCATTGAAAATTCACAAAACTAACTAACGCTTTGTCTTGTTACAGGTACCTACCTACTTGGAACTGGGTGTGAACCCAGATACGGTGTGTGTGGTTTTATGTAATCTTATTTATGCTGTTATTCAAGTAACGTTTAGTGGAATTATAACAGTGAAGGATCCGTTCAGTGTCAGTGCATAAAATGGATACAGTTGGATGATAAAGAAGAGTGAAGTGAACGCTTCCGATACACTTTCTGGTGGTTGTGCTTTGTGTTTGTGATATTATCGGATTGTAATTTGGATTTCTGCTGCTAAATGGCAATTGTAAGTACCTAAATGATTGTTCTTATTCTCTTCGAAAATTCTTTTAAAGTTTTTAATTTTGTGTATAATAAATAGAAGTGTTGTTCATGGTTATAGAACGAGCGCGTAGTCGATGCCATCGTTAAATAATCTTTTCTAGTGAGAGTGCGAAAATTGGGTCAACGGCGGATCGTAATGTTGATTTAAATTTAGACAGTCAAAGTTTACAACGATACAAAATCGTACTGTAAAGAATTAATATAAACATGAGACTGATGATTTAGCAATATCGTCTATGTAGCTGTGATATACCTATGTATAGTTTATCGGTTATTTAAATAAGGACCTATAATTAATATTTTCAAGGTTAATGACTTAGAGGATAATGAAACTTAGCTATATTTAATAAAACTGACTAATGAAATAAACGAAGACGATAACGATAAAGACCAAGGCGTCGGAAACAATAGTGCCATTGTAGCAATTAGGAACGGAACAAAGCTTTGATATTATCTCGGACTTTTTTGTTCGCTTTTAAATCGGAATGGGAGAGTTGAGGCAGTCACAGTTGGACATTCTACGAATTCTCACGTTAGGTTTGGCCTTCTGAATCTATTTGCTGCGTGTGTAATGTTCATTGTGAATTGTTGAGCAAGGCTGTCGAGCTAATGAGACATCGATAGTATCGAGATTGCGAGCATACGGGCGCCATCTTTTCGCATAAACTGCTGCCGCGCTGCTCGACCTCGCATCAAGTTCACTAATTTTAGAACTCGGTGACATTTTGCTCGTGCTAAATTATTTTTTAATAAGGTTAGGTGTGCTATTAATTTCTTCTACACTCTTTTTAAAACTCTAGAGTGCAGATTCCTTACGTTCGTCTGTCCCAGTTTGTGTTAGGTTACCTAGGCTAAGTAAATTATCTTCTTGCGTTTTATTTTTGTACCTTCTACATGTGGTATCATCGTCCTTATCATGTTGTTTATTGGTATATTACGCACCTATCGTCATTGTATCGCTAGATTCTTGGCACTCGATTTGTTTTCATTTTCGTAATTTACAATCAATTTTATGGCGTCATCTGTCCCTTCCGATACTCGTCCGTTCCGGAAATGTGAAACAAGTAGGTAGATAGATACCTATTACGTTATTCGTTCACCCGAACTAAGATCTCGTGATCTAGCTGATAAATCATCCCATTATTACCTGAGCGAAGGGCGACCAAATCATAGAAACTAACTTTTCAAACTCTATTTCATTATACCTAGGTACCTACCTACCAATTTTAAAGATACAATACCCTACAGTTAAACACAAATGTGTTGGGTTATCTTTAAACCAACCTAGGTATTTCATAAAAACTTATCAAATATTTTTTGTGCCTCCTGTAAGTGGATGACCTGAGGCCGAATTAAATTTATTAGCAAATTTTACATAGGGACCTAAATGAAGGTACCAAATTCTATGCGGATCCAAATAAACGGTTCGAAAGTTAGGTATTCTCGGCCCAATACCTCTACAATGCCGATTTATTTAAGTTGTTTAGAGATCTTCGCTCTCTCGATTAATTTATTTTCACGACCTCCTAAATTTGTACCTACCTACTCCTTGCTTGCTAGCCTATTTTGACGTTGTTCCTTAGGAAACCCGTCAAAAAGTAAACAACACTCTTGGATTGTGTTTCATACAAACTACAAAAACTAACCTTTTTTGCCAAACCATGCGCAGAGCTTTACTCACAGACATCTTACCTAGGTAGGTAGTTCGGTTCGGATTGCATCTTACATTGAATCAATTGACTTGGGTGTTATTTTTCAGTTATCTATATTGCAATCCTCGTTATAAAGCGACGAGTTCTCAGTTTGCATTGCACTTGTGGAGTACCTAACTACCTATGTAGTGCCTACATGGGTGCAAAAGTGGGTCAAGGCGCGTACGCGGGCGGTCGTTTAGCGTTTCCTACTTGCGCCGGCAGACACTGCCGCTATAAGGAAGACCCTTGTTATTCACACTTGAGATCAACCTCTATTGATATAATTTAGACTTATGACAAATTTATTGACCCTTTCGCAGCTGCCACGTCATTTCAAATTACAGGAACGTGAAGCTTAACATACCTATGTATGCCTTAAGTTGATGTACGCAGGGCAGTGCATCGAAGGGCACGTTCCTATCGTGCGCAACTGACGAAGCAATGCTTTGTTAAAAGTGACGTGATGACCATTTAACATCAGGTTAAGAGCTGATTTCACCATGCTCTGTTAGTTACTAATCAAGGATTAACAGGCCGTTAAATCTAACCTTAGATGTCAAACGCGTACATTTTGACATATTTAACGGCCCTTTAATCCTTTGTTAATCTAACAGAGCATTGTGAAATCAGAGCTAAGTGAACAAAAAGGATTAACCAGTTGGTTTCGCGGATTTATAAAGTTTCTAAATAGAATCTTCTGAAAATGAATCCAATCTATTACGTAGTAGTTAATAGACACTTTGCGTAAAGTAGGACTCAATCGATGATAACGACATATTTAGAAATTATGTCAAGGACTGATAACCGGACCCATATTATTATTTATGTTATAATAGGGTAACTACGCCCCTTATCGTCCAGTTAGCGGAGTTGTCACATTTAAGCACCAAAAAGTCTATGTTATTGTAAGTTTATAGAGGTGAAACTTTTTCTGCACATAGCCTATATCCTCTATTTTCATTTAATGTAAAGTATTTAATTATGAAGTAAACTGCGAATTTTATAAAAATATTTTAATGTCAAATACCTATTTTGACCAGTTTTCGTCCACAAAATCCAGTTTTCGACCACCTACTCCCCAGTTTTCGTCCATTCATTTCTGATGGGAAAATATTTCAAATATAGGAGTAAAAATTGATAGAAACGAAACAAAGTTATAGTTATCATGTCGTATATTTTAAGAGTCATAATAATAATCAAAATTTCTGCATTCAAAGTTCAAAACTTACTATCTAGGTATCGAAAATCATTTTTGCTAACTTCTGAAGAAATGTCCCTTTGCATTTTAGTTTCTATAATGTAATAGTGTACCACAAGAGTTTTAAGTACTTATTTATTATATAATATTATTCAATCGTAACATATCATCATCATCATCAACCTATGTCAGTCCACTGCTGGACGTAGGTGTCTCCCAAGACGTTCACTGAGCCCGGGCTTCGGCTCTTCTCATTCCGTATTTGCCAGCTACATTTCGCAACGATGATGACGACGAAGTGGGGCGACGATCTCGTCGCCCCACCTCTGCGGAGGGCGTCCTACACTACGCTTACCTAAACGCGGTCTGAAGAACCACTGGGACCACTCAAGTATTAGTTTGCTCCAGCGATTGTCAGTTCTACGGCATACATGGCCGGGCCACTGCCATTTCAGCTTGCTAATCCTTTGAGCTATGATGTCGACTAGTTTAGTACTCCGTCGGATAACCTCGTTTCGGATTCTACCCTTCGGAGAAACTCCGAGCATAGCTCTCTCCATAGCTCGCTGGGCGACTTTCAGTTTGTGAGCCGACCCTACTGTTAGTGTCAACGTTTTGGCAGCATAGGTCATAACAGGTAAGACGTACCTACTGGTTGAAGACTTTCGTCTTCAAACATTGAGGGATGGGCGACGAAAAGACCTGAAGAAGTTCCCCAAACGCAGCTCAGCCCAGCTGAATTCTCCGGTTTAGCTCTCTCTCAAAGTTGTGTCTACTCAACCGCAGGGGCAGACCCAAGGTAGACATATTCCTGTAAAACTTCGAAAGGCATTCTGGCGACAGTGATCGGTTTGGGTGATGCGATCAATAATCATGATCTGAGTTTTATCCAAGTTCATACCCAGCCGACCCGTCGTGAGGCAGCAGCTAGGCTGTTCAGCATCTGTTGTAGGTTCTGCAACGATTCTGCCAATATGACGATGTCATCAGCAAATGCCGTAATGTTGTGATGTATTCGCCGTTAATATTAATGCCCATTAGGGTGCAACTCAGTGTCTTAAACAAATCTTCCAGTGCGCATGAGAACTGGAGGATATTACGTCCCCTTTTCTTACTCCGCAGCACAACTGGTAGGTTTGGACAGCTGGTTCTGGACCTGAACAGACATAGTGGCATCATTGCTTAAACATCTCAGCACTTCGATGTATCGCCAGTCAACCTGACATCGTTGCAAGGACTGCCGAACAGCCCTTCAAAGGCCTTCTCCACAAACCTAGTCCACAAACGTTAGGCACAAGGGCTGATTATACTCTTCATATTTTTGTATAATCTGCCGTATTGTGTGAATGTGGTCTAGTCCTGCTCGAAACCCAGCCTGCTCCGGTGTTTGAAACTCGTCAAATCTCGCGCAAGACGGTTCGAAATAACCCTAGAAAACAGCTTGTAGACTTGGCTCAAGAGCGACATATGTCTATAGTTTTCAAGAAGACTTTGTTGCCTTTCTTGAAAAATAACACCACGACACTTTTGCTCCACACCCTTGGAGTTCTTCCATGGTTAAGAACGGAATTGAAAACACGTTGGAATTCTTTCAGAACAGGAAAACTACCCGCCTTTAAGAGTTCCGAAGTGATTTCATCTTCCCCTGGGGCTTTCCCATTTTTCAACTGTTTCAAAGCTATTTCGATCTCGTCAAGGCTGATCTTTGGATATCTTCTGTGTAGTGGCGTGTCAGTGTAGCTCTACCATCCTCGTTACTTGATTCGGGACACAATACCTGCGAGGGCACAATACTACCGACCGTAAAATTCCTCTATTTCAGCTAAGACCTCCGGCCTGGAGAGGAGTAATCAATAATTTCTTAAATGGTCGAAAACTGATCAGATGTATCGGTTTTCGACCACAGTATTACTAAGAATTTTAGAGGAAATTTATATGTAAATAATGCAAAACCTCAATAAAATAATAAAAAAGGAATTAATACATGTTATTCTATAGCTTAAAATTCAAATTTATTGATGTTTTACAGCATTTGTTGCAAATTAAAATCATGGTCGAAATCTGGAAGTCGTATTTACCCCATCCTGTTCTCGACCACTAGCATTATATTAGTATCTGTATTTGTTGATATAATCATATTAGCCTGGACGAAAACTGGCTAATAAATTTAGGAGGAGTAATAAGACTCAATATTGTTTAAAAGCAGCAGTTAGTTTTCATACATAAAAAAATACAAGACTCCAATTTCTTGACATGATACCACCAGTTCCCGACCACGTGGACGAAAAATGGCTTTTCATATAAAAGCGTGGTACAGTTCTCGTCCACGTAATTTAAATAACTTATTATTTATATTTAAAGCGAAAAACATTATAAACTTATTATTTGATCTATTATGAAGGCATACGAATAACTATTATTCTAAAAGTCATAAAAATGAGTGAAGAACTTAGCGTGAAAGCGCCATCACTTCACTATTTTTTTCGTTGTTTTTAGCGCTTTTGTATCAGATCACGGCCGACCCCAAACTGATTCTATTATTTATTATTGTTTCACTTGTGCTGGTGACTTGAAACTTTTTTGAGTGTTTGCTTGGACATTCAAGAAGGCGCCAAAATACTCTCTCTCAATGTGTGCATGTTAATTTTGCTATTTTTAGTGTTTATCTACTAGTAGTGCCGCGAAAGGTCGAGAAAGGGACGTGGACGGCGAACTAGCGCATCTACCCTATGAGATGTTTGTTTTAAATTTCGGTGAACCAGATGTTCTAAGCTCTATAAACTCACAGAATGGCAAATGACTCATGCATGTCAGATTAGCGAATTCGATATGAAAGTAAACAAATAAATAAGCTAAATACATATTCGACTAGGTACTTATACTTACCTAGATAAGAGCAGTTTGAACTAGTTTAGTGTCTGCAGCGACCCACTTAGATACCGACTATCAACTGTTACCGTTAAGATAACGTTGCCACTTTCTCTACAGAAGAATGTCCTCTATTTTGTGTAGGTACATTCTTTTGAGATTACCTGCAACGTTATCGTAGAATAACTTTCCTTCGCATTAACTACTTTATAATACTTAATTTCAAGAATAATCTACAAAATAATATTTGTAGTCATCTTGTTCTCGCTAATGTAACATAACAATTATATCATGAATCATGTCGCACCTGGGTTTTTTAATGCCGTCAGACCGATCTAACGAAAACAAATACATTCTTTCACTGGCTCGCACTCTTTACTTCTTGATGAAGAAGTCCTTTCTATTGCATGCTAGATTTGGCTACCTTCGCATGATATCGTCATCTTCCTGCCCTTATCTCACGCTAATTGGGGTCGCCACAACAGGTTGTCTTCTTCCACTCTCCTCTATCATTCGTCATCTCGCGGCTCACTTCTTTCTTACTCATGTCATCTTTCACACAGTACCTACATCCATATTTTCTTTGCCTGCCTCTCCTAAAATCCACTACCTTCGCATGGTATCTGGATTAAAATAGCAAATCTAGCGTTGTGATTTCAAGAAGGCAGGAAATTCAAAATGCTTATCAAATTCTCATGAATTCAAA
Source organism: Chloroclysta siterata (assembly GCA_932294275.1). Classification (NCBI taxonomy): domain Eukaryota; kingdom Metazoa; phylum Arthropoda; class Insecta; order Lepidoptera; family Geometridae; genus Chloroclysta; species Chloroclysta siterata. The sequence goes on from OW028595.1 coordinate 12,325,968, forward strand.
GAATGAATCTGAATATTTCCAACAAAACATTCAATGAATTCAAACATTAGTGCTAGTAGACTAGTCAAGGCTGAACTTCTCAATCTTTAAACATTTCTGTGACCCCAAATCATAGGCTATCATTGTGCATAGTTATCGAATGTAACATTGACTTTCACATTTGCAACGTTGGTTGGTCGCTGATGTAACGTGCGAGCGAGCCGTGCGCCCGCGCAGCCTCGTTGATGCGATTAGGTAAACGTTGCGCGCGCCGCTTTCACCCCACTTTCACCTCCATTTCCGCGTTGCGAACCTGTATTAGCGCCCGCAGAAACTCGACCACGGTTGGTGTATTCGTAGAGCGATAATTAAGGAATGGAGTTTTACATTAGCGGTCTATTAGCATAGATCGCTTATTATAGCTTAAGTAGGTATGTCACTCAGGTTAGGCTTCAGTTTTATATGACAATATCACATCACATCAGCTTTTGGTATCTCCACATCCAGCGACCAGTTTAATAATTTTTTTTATTATCTTTATTAAAAGATTGTAACTTTGGTATTTCCCCGGACGAACCCCTCGCAATGAGTTCAACTACTCTTAAAATAAAGCTTCAATAAAGGACCTTTACTGTAATTGTTTGTGCACTGACTTCATCAAGTTTATTGTGATGATTTATTTACGATGACATAACAGGGCAAAATGTCACAAATGTTATCTCTGTGATAGATCACGCTGGTATGCTTCCGATATAGGTATCAAAGTAGCGATCAAACTACGACGCATTATTTACATCGTAATATTGTATAAGGATAGGCATCTTCTTGAAAAAATTCAGGGGACTCGAAATTAATTTGCTAAAAGCCGGTTTTTGAAAACTCGATCAAAACTAATCGCATGTCAAGTCACTTGCTATCTCTATCTAATTCGATGTAATAGCTGAAATGGCGAGTGACTTGACATCCGATTAGTTTTGATCGAGCTTTCAGGAACCGGCCGTAAGTCTCGTATGAATCATATTTTTTGCCACCTTCTCCGTTTACGAGGAATTCTTGTGACTCACACAGAGAACTATAAAATCAACGACATGTTTATGCTTTACTTTAGCACAGATTTATCAATCCATGGTAGTCTCAGCATTATTTGACAGCCTTCACAGCTCAGTTGGTAGTAGCTCTACCTTCTGCGCCGTAGGCCGTGAGTTCGATCCCCACCGAGAACAAACATTTGTGTGATGAACATAGATGTTTGTTCTCTGTCTGGGTGTTATAAATTATTATAAGTATGTATTTACAAAAAAAAAAGATATAAAGATATATAAGTATAGACAGGCAAGTGTGAGCGTGCTCTAGGACAGGCAGGTGTTTGATGAAACTTCGGTGACTGATTGGAATGATAATTGCTTGTAAATAAGAAGACATGTCCTGCTGGGGCATTATTCTCTATTGCCAATGCAATCGCGTTACACAGATACGACTAGACAGCGGCGGGAAATCGGACAAAATTCATTCTTAGTTCATTTTTTGGTTTATGAATCGCGTTTGCGTTTAGACCACGCTGTGACGTCACACGGTTATGGCACGGAATCTCCTATGTCATAGAGAATAATGCCCCTGATATCATAAATTCGAAAGTTATGCAGTCTGAGTACAATAATAATTGCAAAATGAGCTAGGTAGGTTTATCGATTTGTTTAATAAGTAAGATGTTCAATTAATGAATGGCAAATCGCTATGTCCTTCATATCTTTTAAATCCTGTTGTAGAAGAAAATTGCATAAATTCTCGCGGACAAACTAATACTCCAACACATTAATTCAATTTCTTTGTGACGCAAACATTTTTCCCTGAGCTTCGCCGTAGGGCAAATCGTGTTTCAGAATCAGCCGACTCCTTTAGAATTACATAAAAGCTAGTCTGGAACATAGGTACCTACCTATGTTTCGAATTAATTTCGATTACACCGCGCCACGAAGACAGTACTGACATGGTGACAGTAGTGTGTGCTATTTCTCGATCGTTTTCCGTTTGTTTGCACAACTGCAAACTACCTACATTGTATTTAAAAATGTTGCTATTGATTCTGACGGTTCCATCCAAACACATAATATTTTTAATAGTAGTTTGTCTGCTGTAAATTGTGATATCGCAAGCATTGTAAGGCCTTTTTTTATTATCGTTGTGTAATAGTTTCTACAATATCAGTAGGTGATTATAAACTGGTTCCGTTACTACCTGCAGCAGGAAATGTTAGTTAATAGAATACTTGAATGCCGAGGTTTTAAGGATTATAGAGTATAAGCTGGTGCCCGCGACTTCGTCTGCGCAGGATAAGTCACACAATATCTTTATAAATTGTAGCCTATGTGTTATTCTGATGTATAAGCTATATTATTGTAAAGTTTCATTAAAATCCATTCAGAAGTTTTTACGTGAAGGAGTAACAAACATCCATACACAAACTTTCGCGTTTATAGTTTTAGTAGGATTGAAGTTTGTAGCGAATAATGTTAGGGTACCTAACGAAAGTGGACGTAGGGTATGAAAGTATTCATCTAGAAAAATCTAAGAAGTATGCTTAGGCATTTAAGAAACTGAATTACCTATTTAAATAAAAAAAATCGTAGTAAAAACCTAAGCGTAGCAAAATAAAGAAAATTATGCTGAGTATGTTATATTGAAAGCTATGGCTTGCTCTACAAAATTATCAACTAAGACTGAGAGTACTGAGATCCTGAGTCTCGGAATATCAGCTTAAGTCCTAGTTGATTGATAGGTTCGCGCTAGATGAACATGTTCAGCGAGCGTGGTCTCTATCATCGATCGCTAGTAAATTTGATGTTTTGGTAACTCAGCGCTCAGTATTTGTCGGTCCTCGCTCCATCAGCAATCAAGCTTTGACGAAGACCTTCAGGCATAAAACTCAGTTTGCCACTGGCTCATACGAACTTACTAATAACAGTGAACAGGTTCGTGAGTTGTTTGCGAACAGCGGCCAGCTATTGACCCACTGACACACTAACGCCGAAGGAAAACAACTCTGTTGCGTTGCGTGTCACAATACTCACAATCTGTTCGGTTACGGTACTATCGAAATTATTTTCGTCTACGATGCGATACTGATTATTTATTGAGCTTTTAACGAGCTTCTAATAGTTGGATTAGAAATTGGAACAATAAACACCGTAGGTCGTTGGTTGTAGGGTTATGAAATCGTTTATGAGGGTTAACTTTTTAGGTCATTTATTTTTGATACGACTTGCTGATGGAACAAGCCTATAACAAAGCATTGCCTCGCCAGTTACGCACGATAGGAACGTGCCCTACGATGCACTGTCCTGCGTCCATCAACTTGAGGTATACGGATGTTAAGGCCTGATTTCACCATGCTCTGTTAAATTAACAAAGAATTAAAGAGCGATTAAAAATGTAAAAGTGTACGCGTTTGACATCTAAGTTTAGATTTAACGGCCTGTTAATCCTTGATTAGCAACAATGGTGAAATCAGCTCTAAGCCTCTTATTTCAACGACAACCACACTCTTCAAAGCGAAACACAGCCACGATGCTTGGCGGCAGAAAAAGATTAAGTAGTGGTAGTTCTTCCCCGGACGACCCCTTCACAAAGAGCTCTACTTTTATCATGTTGAAACTTAAAATTTGAGTAGAAAGCTCAAGATATGGTTCGTGAAACTCACTATGGTGAAACTGCACAGTACCAACAATATCGTTTACGAATTTTCAAAGCCAGATATATATCTCGTTCGTACAAAGGTAAATCTCTACAACAAAAGGACCATTTGGAACTCAATATCGTTGAACGTTGGCGACATTCCAAATGGATGAGCTCTAGTTATTTAGTTTTAAAATAGCCACCAGTAGGTATTTTATCTCGTGCTGTTTGCGGTCGCACAGCTGTCTTGACCTGTAAACTGAGAATTAAACTAGGTACTTGATTGTCTACTACAAGGAAGGATTCGTTCTAATTATAGCGTTTTATCTTCCACGATTTATGTTACAAGTTTAGAACGCGTGCTATCGTAGATATTGTTTGTATCAGCGGATACAGACAATATCCGGAGGACGAGAATTAATTTCAGGGTTTAGCCTCAGACTGCGACGATTCTAGACAGTATTATTTCTAGTGTTTCGACGCAGGGCTATTTTAAAACATTCGGAAACGTTTCCGATCGGACTCGTCAGAATTAGATTCAGAGTAGTAGAGCTCTTTGTAAAGGGCTCGTCCGGGGAAGTACTACCACCACGCCTTTTTCTGCCGCTTAGCAGCGTTGCTGTGTTTAGGTTTGAAGAGTGTGGTTGCCGGTGTTATTACAGACACATGAGGCTTAAAATCTGTATGCCTCAAGATGATGCACGCAGGGCAGTGCATCGTAGGGCACGTTCCTATCGTGCATGACTTACGAGGCAATGCTTTGGTTACCACTTAACATCAGGTGGGCCATCTGCTTGTTTTTGTTTTATTTGCTTATCTACACTAATATTATAAAGAGGTAACATTTGTATTTTTGTATTTTTGTATGTAACGAATAGGCTCAAAAACTACTGGTCCGATTTCAAAAATTCTTTCACCATTAGAATGCTACATTATCCCTGAGTAACATAGGCTATATTATATTTTCAAAAAAATCAGGGATCCTTACTAAAACTTCAATAATGTAACCCAAGGTGGAAAAAGAAAACCTTACATCGCGTGCGCTGCGAAAACTATTGATGATAGAACAAAATAATGTACTACGATTTTGTAGAACACGTCACTATCTACAAAAAATGTCGCGACAGCATATGTCTAACTATTATAGTTATGTCACAATAAGTGTTCTTTTATTATAAAAAAATAATTGAAATGCCTCCGCTAGAAAAGGGTCTTTATTTGTACCTTGGTATTAATCCTTATCCAAATAAATCATTTCATAATTAAGACGGTTTCAATACCTATAGATTACTTCTTAATTTTTTCAAATCGGACATTCCATTCAAAAGATATGACGAAATTAAAAATGTTAACGGGTCCACGGGCCACGCGCGGGTTGCGATTTCACTCACTCAAGGAGAAGCGCGTGCAAATGTATGAAATAAGTAGACGCGAGGCTCGAACCCACGGTCTAAGTTTATCCTAAAATGTTCAAAAAATTTATGACCACCCATGCGAAGCTGGGTCAGGCCGCTAGTTAAACATAAAAGACAGAAAATAACGTCTCTGATGGATACGTTTCCGAATGTTTTGAAAGAGGCCTGCCTCGACTTGAGTGCATAAAGCAGACGATGGGATAAATAAATAACATATAAAATAAATAAATAACATATAAATAAATAACAATAAATAACAATAACGTCCTTTGATTGCTTTGAAACGAAACATGATTAAGTTATCAGTTATCATTCATCAAAGTAATGTAAGGTTCTGTTAGGCAGGAATCTGTCAGAATTTAATAAAAAATAATGTTTTTTTATACAACTAACTGGTGGAAAAAGCAGATGGCCCACCTGATGTTAAGTGCACGTTAAGTCCTACGATGCACTGCCCTGCGTCTCTCTAATCATCAGCAACCACACTCTTCGAACCCAAAACACAGCATCGCTGCTTGGCGACAGAAAAGGTATGAAAATTGAAGATCCCCTCAAACGGAAGGCACACTGTAACAAATACAGGAAGCGAGCGATATGCTGGAACAAGTCAATCGCCGGTCATAAACAATGCGGATCTAATTTTAGAGGACGCTGGCGGGTGTAAAATAGAACGGCTATGTAGGCCATAGCGCATCGCTGCGTAGGTATGTCAGGATTATGGATCAAGTAACAATCAACATTCAACAGACATCGCATCGCATTCAAGTCGTTTCCAACCGAACCCTGAATTCCTGGGTCCGATATTATCTTGGATGAACCTCTTCTACTTGTTGTGATTTTTAGAAATAGTAGTAAAAGGACTTTAAGTGCGCCTCAAAGAGGCTCCTTACGAGCACTTTGGGTGGACTTTGATATTAATCTACGTTTAATCTTCGTTTTAAGAGTAGTAGAGCTCTTTGTGAAGGGCTCGTCCGGGGAAGTACTACCACCACGCCTTTTTCTGCCGCCAAGCAGCAACGCTGTGTTTCGGTTTGAAGAGTGTGGTTGCCGGTGTAATTACAGGCACATGAGGCTTAACATCTGTATGCCTCAAGTTGATGGACGCAGGGCAGTGCAACGTAGGCCACGTTCCTATCGTGCTTGACTTACGTTACGAGGCAATGCTTTGTTATAGGTGGTGGTTACCACCTAACATCAGGTGGGCCATCTGCTTGTTCCATCAGCTAGTAGTATAAAAAAAAAACGTTACTTTTAGATGTATTTGTAAACAGATGGTGAACAAAATCTACTGTGAACTACCAAACAAAAAAATCTTCGCTTTAATTTATTGAAAAAGTTTATAATGTTGTCATAATATTCATTGGGCTCCCTAAAAAACAAAATTATAAGTCAAATTTTGTACCAAAATGTTGTCATCCTTCCCGGAAAATACACAGTTTTCGATAGAATCAGACTAGGTTCCTAGTTTGTTCATTTTCCTCGTTTAAGCCAGAAAATACTAAATAAGAAATTCATATTTTTTACCGACTTTGTAACGGAGAGTTAAATAATGGGTTTAAAAGTTGTTTGGTTTTCCTCATTATGCTAAACAATAAAAATTGTTATGTGGAATTCCTAGGTTTTTAATTTATTTTAAACCAAAACAAACGGTAGTTGATAAAATACTGGGTCTAGACAGGATCCACTTTGACGGCCTTGACAGCTCAGTTGATAGTAGCTCTGCCTTCTGCGCCGTCGGCCGTGGGTTCGATCGATCTCCATCGAGAACAAACACTTGTGTGATGAACACCATAATAACACCCGGACAGGGAACAAAGATCTATATATTTGTTCTCTGTCTGATATTAGCTATCTGGTTCCCATATTACAAGCTTTAGAGCTGATTTCACCATGCTCTGTTATTTACTAATCAAGGATTAACAGGCCGTTAAATCTAACCTTAGATGTCAAACGCGTACGTTTTGACATATTTAACGGCCCTTTAATCCTTTGTTAATCTAAGACAGCATGGTGAAATCAGAGCTTAGTTTGGGGCTAGAAAGTGCTGTGTGGAAAGTACTATTTACCAATATTTATTTATTATTATTACTTTCTGTTTGCGGAACACGCCTGCGATAAATTGTATGGAAACGTTCAAACTAATGTCATTCTCATACAACGTATCTTTCCGCAGGGGTTAACATGTCCTATTTAATTCCTTTATTTACTTTTTACACAAGTAACATGTTCTTAGATATGTCAGTTTATAAAAACCATGGTTTTCTTAGGAGTCTTAAAAGTAAGTTTTCTAGACAGGAGCCGATCTCTAATACAAGCATATACCAACAAGTTTAGAATTTCTTATCTATTTTATATTTGCAAGATATTTTTGTAAAAATAACATGTTTATTTATACATACATTTCATTTGAAAGACGATCAGTTATATTTTCTAGGGCCCTTTTTGATATTGGTCGTTGAGCGCTCCACTAGCTTAAATGTTCACTAAGTCTGTTAGTAGGTAGGTATCTCTTTTATTTCGATGAAAGTGACATTAATACGAATACTTTATAGAGCCGCTATAACGTGTCAGGGAATGAGAGGGAACGCCAGAAAATTATAATCCCCGGATCACCTCGAAACTGGAACATTTTGTTTCTTCATCTACAAATGCGTCAGGCGCGTTGAGGGGTACATAAAATGATCGCACTCCACCCCTCGCCATTATTTGCTAGTCTCACAAGGGATGGGGTAGTTACGTGACTATGGAGAACATGAAAAGATTAATCGTCCTCAAAATTAGTTTGCCGATAGTCGATTTATAAGTGTGGCACTTTCGCGTGATAACATTCATCAACTGCATTAGTCTATCGGATATTTGTTTCTATGTAGTTTTATTGAGAAACTGAAATAGCTTAATTTGATATAGTTGGATATCAAAACTTTGGTGATATTATTTGACCCAGCTCTATCGCGGACACGAAGCAATGATTCGTTGTAAGGGTTAAAAATGTCATAATGCTAATGCTAACCCTAAATGTGTTGTATGGTAGGTACGTAAGTTAAGTACCTACTTTATCTTACTAGCCAGCCACGTGTCGCTTACCCTTGCCATAAAATGGTGCCATACGTATTCGTTACTTCATCACGATTCTTTATTTAGGTACAAATTAAAAAGTGTGCATAGATACATAAATAGATAAATACTACCTACATAACCTAGGGCAAGGCAATTAGACTAACCTAGATATTATACTCATTCAATACCTAGGTAGATTTGACTAATCACTTTTCGAACTCAATATTATAAATGATGAGTGATCTGATGATGTCATGTAGGTACGTCACTAAATGTACACCTAAGTATGCAAAAAGTCTAAGAAACTTATTATTATGTTCAGGATCTCAAGACAAAAACTGTACGAAATAGGTACGATTCACCTTGTTTCGCGCGCCTCGCGGGTTCAATGACCCCGCACAGCTGTGCGAGTGTGTAAGTAAATAATGGCTCAGACACACACGCGTACTGTCATGCGGTCGACTTGTTTGTTTCATCGAAAAATTTTTGTTTGTAGGGAGGTACAGTACATCATATTGTACTAAGTACCTACCTACTAACTACCTATAATAATATATAGGTATTATTTTTATTTTAATCTAAGATAAAGTACCTATCTATAGGTACATTAGGTTATGGTACATGTACATGTATGGTACATTGTAGTTATGGATAAGGGCAGGAATATGATGAATAGATAGATAAATCTACATAGATAAATGCGTCATCTAGCCATCGAGTAGGTAGTCCTATAGTCGTTGCGTTTATTCAACGAAAACCGTTTTGAAAGTCAATTTGTGTTGTGACGTAGTGAATCTACCTAAATGTCAACGGATGTCAGATATGGGTCAATGTCCATACAGCTGTAATATCTTGATACCTAGGTCATCATCATCATGTCCAATTGTCCATAGCTTTATAGCTAGACAGCATACATAGTAGGTACATGTAATCTAATCACTATAAGCGTTTTCCCTTTTCTATTCTGTTCATTGACTATCTGTTTTTGTTGACAATAATCCAGTATGGTATTATTTTTTGGCATTGTTAGAGAGACCAGAGTCCTCTCTTCTTTCAGTCAGCGATCACAATTACATTATTATATAATAGAGTTTTATCTTTTTTATGCTTTTCTGTAACCATTCTGACGAACAATCGATCGGAAGTTGCAATTTTTTGCAAAATTGAGGGAAAAGGACCTTTGAGTCACTGAAATGACAGTATCTATAGAAATACGAGTAGTCATGTAGTGTGTCTACTTTATGTACCCACTTGAGTGTAGTAAGACAATTCTAGACGTCCTAGTTTGTCGAAAGCGAAATAATTATTTATCCAAAGATATGCGAAGTGCCTAGTATATATCATATATTGAAATATAAATATGTATAAAGCATAGCAATTCAAGCACTGCCACTGAAGCAAACACATAAATATAACTAATGGCAATAAACATCTTTCGTCTCGTGGCGAATGAAACTCTGCTCTTCTTTAACGATAAAACGATTAAAATTCAATATAACAAGATCATAAATTACGATAACATGAACAAGTTCTTGACAGACAAATAGTTGATGACCTTTCTCATTTTGTTCCAGGTAGTTCACTAGAATAACCAGAGACATGAGTGCGGCTGGGGGCAGTTATTCGCATCAAGCTGGATAGTCTAGCACAAGTAAGTTTAAGCTATATCTTCCATCTAGAGTTTAAATCAGTGGTTCCCAAACTTGTTTTGTCTACTGCCCACTTAGAGAATAAATTAGTTTTTAGCGCTCCCATTTTTTCACCTACTTAAAAACCACTATAACTAGTAGGTAGTACACAACGGCGCTCAGGTCTCAAGTTAATTCCCCTCATTTTTTCTGGGTGTCTTGCCGCCCCCTTTTAGGCCTGCAGCGCCCACAAGGGGGCGTTATCGCCCACTTTGGGAAAGACTGGTCTAGATGGTCACCGTAAGGTCTACATTCTAGACCTTACGATGACCTTCGAAACCCTCCGGAAAAGTTATGAGAGACTCCTGTTTATTGGGGGTTAGTGTAAGAATGGGGGACATCTGTGCTTGAGTGGGCTGCGATTAATCATATTCGGGTTACATATTTACTATTACAAATAATAAGGTACGTGACCCGAACGTGGAGTTCAAAGAAATTAACTTTTTGTATCATTAGTAGACACTTTACTTTACGCTCATCTACACTTCTACACTAATATTATAAAGAGGTAACATTTGTATTTTTGTATTTTTGTATGTAACGAATAGGCTCAAAAACTACTGGTCCGATTTCAAAAATTCTTTCACCATTAGAATGCTACATTATCCCTGAGTAACATAAATAAAAATATAAAATATAAAAATAGCTTTATTTCCACACAAAATAAAATAAAATAAAAAATAAATCTTAATCCTAATTTATCTAAATACTAGTTATTACTTTTATATATTTGTGTATGGACCACCTTCGGCGGTATAAGCCTCCTCCAAGGATCGCCAATCGTCCCTATCTTTTGCTTTTCTTGCCCATATTTTCCCCGCCACCTTTATAATTTCATAGTTCCATCTTTTTGGTGGTCTTCCTTTTTAAAATAATATAATATGTATATTTTTATACTAGCGGCCTGTCCCAGCTTCGCATGGGTGGTCATAAATTTTTTGAACATTTTAGGATAAACTTAGACCGTGGGTTCGAGCCTCGCGTCTACTTATTTCATACATTTGCACGCGCTTCTCCTTGAGTGAGTGAAATCGCAACCCGCGCGTGACCCGTGGACCCGTTAACATTTTTAATTTCGTCATATCTTTTGAATGGAATGTACGATTTGAAAAATTTAAGAAGTAATATATAGGTATTGAAACCGTCTTAATTATGAAATGATTTATTTGGATAAGGATTAATACCAAGGTACAAATAAAGACCCTTTTCTGGCGGCGGCATTTCAATTAATTTTTTAAAATAAAAGAACACTTATTGTGACATAACTATAATACATAGTTAGACATATGCTGTCGCGACATTTTTTGTAGATGATGACGTGTTCTACAAAATCGTAGTACATTATTTTGTTCTATCATCAATAGTTTTCGCAGCGCACGCGATGTAAGGTTTTTGTTTTCCACCTTGGGTTACATTATTGAAGTTTTAGTAAGGATCCCTGATTTTTTTGAAAATATAATATAGCCTATGTTACTCAGGGATAATGTAGCATTCTAATGGTGAAAGAATTTTTGAAATCGGACCAGTAGTTTTTGAGCCTATTCGTTACATACAAAAATACAAAGGTTTCCTCTTTATAATATTAGTGTAGATTAGTGTAGATGTAGATGTAGATATAAGCAAAAAATCTAAAGATCGGTAAGTTATTGTTCTTTCGTGTGATATCAGTTAGGTACTTTATGTATGTTTAGGTACTTAGCATTTATTGAGATTTGAACAGCTTGTTTCGAACTAAAAGCGATAAATGATACCTACCATTGTATAGGTATAATTTTCCGCGTTATTCATTTCTAAAGTACATAGAAGCACAAATGCCCGGGTCAATAAATTCTGCGATGTCATTGAACTCCGTATCTCAGACGTCAGACAGGTGACATTGACCTTTCATAGACTCATAAATAGGCTGGGACAATAGTCATACTTAAGTACTACCATTGAGCTAACAATGTCTAGGTTAAGTAAGAGCCTACATTATGTACTAGGTGCCTACCTGTTAGATGCCTTATGAATAAACAAATCAATGCGTCATAGAATGACACTGTAATAACTTGGTAGCGGTTCCCAATTCCCATTAGGAACTAGGCCATTCTGCAGCTCCGATCGATACAGTGGTTTTTTTAAAAGAAAAAATTTCGACGAGACGTCCGAGAGTAAAGGGTAGCTAGTAGCTGCTAATACACGTGTATTTTAGGTAACAATTATTTTGAATCAGTACGCATTCATTGCATTATTATGCAAGTTTCTTGGCTTGACTTTCATCAAAAAGATGAATCTCGATTAAATAGTGAAGTTATTATTTTACGCGCTGTCATCACGAAACGGTGGAAGGTATCTGTTGGTTAGGTCCAGATTTAGCCCGTTTATATTTGCAATCAATTATACTTATATGATTTGACACAATCACAATGAAACATAGCAAGAGCGTTAAACAAGTCAGGCGATGTTTCCTACTGCGAAGTTATCATATCACAACTTCGCAGTAGAAAATATCGGGACTAAAATTTACCCATATTTGGTTCTCAGTACGAACGTAATAAATCAGTAGGAGAAATCTATAACCAGGAGTTTCCATAGTAACTTCCAGTGGAGTTTGCGCTGTTGCGTTTATAAATAGATTTTGCAAGGGCTCAGCGCATCTCATTCGTCAGCGGAGGACTCGTTGCAATCGATAGAGGGTTGCTACGAAACAGCTTCCCGGTCCGGGAGTCCGCACTCTTGTTATCAGTATCAGCTCAACTTCCGTCGCAAATACTCGTATTGACATCCGAATAAGTTGTAAGCCTCGCGCAACTGATGTGGCCAAAAGTCTACCTGCCAACTGTTATGCTCATTCAATTTACTTTTTACTTAGCTGTTCTGTTTAAGTCATTTTGTGTACGCATTCTACGCACGTTTTAAAGAACGGTAGGAACCATGCCGTAAGTTTTTTGCCTGTTCTTCTAGGCTTTGGTCGCGTCGAACTGGCACTACAGTCACCTAGCTTTAAGACGTTTCAAAGTGATCCTTGTGATTTTATTGAATAAATACTTTTTGACTTCGACTTTGACTTTAGAGTGCCGCCTAGCTCTTGGTTAATAGTATTTTATTTTGTGTATTTTACCGATTGTCCCTGTTTTGTGCGCCTAATAAATAAATAAAAATGAAAATACCCCGGGCACTCGGGTATGTGCCGAAGGCGCCTCGGGTGTGTGCGCCATAGCGCCACAGTAGCCCAAAGTATAAGCGACTGGAGAGAAGGAAGGGAGGCCTTTGCCCTGCAGTGGGACACTACAGGCTCCTAATAAATAATAATAAAATCTAAATTTTCAAATTTTTTATTTAAAACGACTCGTGATCATGTCAATCAAACTCACGAATCATGGTAAATATCCCGTTTTAAATGAAAATTATGCTCATAACCATGATAGTTTTAAAAGTAATAAAATCCTCATTGTTTTATTTTAATTATTATGAAGTAACTTGGTCTATTCAATTTGAAAACTATGTAAACAAAGGCACTAATCGTAATCAGTCCATTGTTTTCGGTTTTAAATCGTGCGTCAATTTGTTCGTGACACGGTCACGGAGAAAGTTTTCGTAAGTAGATAATGCGAAGTTTTGAAATTTTTGTTGAATCTTTTGTTTTTGTGAACCTCGATCATTGTTTGTTTAATAATGACTTGTTTACTAGTTTTTATTAAAGGTGACAAAACCATCTACACTAATATTATAAAAAGGAATTATTTGTATTTTCTCACTCAAAAAGTACTAAGAAGTTTGATTATAAAAAATCTTTCACTATTAGAATGCTACATTATCCCTGAGTAACATAGGCTATTTTTATTAAGTACTAGAAAAAAATAGAGATCCCTACTAAAACTTCAATAATGTAACCCAAGGTGTAAAAAAATTGGCCATAAAATGTATGTAATATAAATATTGTAGAACAAAAAATTTTTCTATAATATTTAAGAACACATCAATATGTACAAAAAACTTCGCGATACCATAATGTCTAACTATTGTACTTATGTTACTATAACTTCTTTATTACATTTTAAAAGTTGATAGAAATGCCGACCAAAATCAGACCATATTAATCCTTATCTAAATAAATCATTCCGTATTCAAGTCTGTTTTAATACCCGTAGATTATTTTTTTCAAATCGGACATACAATTCAAAAGATATTTCGAATTTAACAGAAAAATTTAAGCTGCCTCACGCAAATTTAAGGTGGTCGGTGTGGCGGCACTCAGTGCCGGAGAAGTGCGGGAGAGGGGCGAGCTATGGGCAATGGCTCAAAGGCTCTATCGGTCTAGCGGTTTATCCGAAAATGTTTAAAAAATAAATTTCCACCCGTGCGAAGCCCGGACAAGCCGCTAGTGAAAATAACAAAGTTACCTTGGGCTGAGAATTTAATGAGAACATACAAATTACGGTGCGTTGGTTTACCGAAGTCTCACGAAGGTCATATACAACAATGGGTCGCACCCATTCGTTAGGTACTATAATGCTTTTAATGAGTGCGAGTCAGTTGTGCATGTATCGCTCTCTTACGCGTAGTATCGTACCCAGACCCACCTAGTTAACATGTACTGAGAGATCTTAGGTGACAACAAACGTGCCTCACTTTTTTTTTGTCGGCATCTTCCGTGGAATTTTTCAGTACATAGGTGTACCTAACCATTAAGGTTATATGTATATTTCCATATTCCATTTAAATTTTACGTAGGAAACTATCTTGTTGCAGGTAAATACAACTAAAAATCAGCAGCACGTAGCATGGACGTAACCTTCAACAATGTACTGGAAGGCAAAGTTCGCCAGTACTTCCTGGGTGTGCCGAAGCCGGCTGCAGCGGAGGGCGCCGGGCAAGGTGCGTGGCCGGCGGGCGCGCCGCCCGAGGAGGGCGCTCCGGCGCAGTCCGGGGCCCCCGCGCCCTCGTCGCGCCCCCCGTCCGCCGCCGCCGCGCCGCCCGCCTCCCCCACGGACCCCATGGAGCCCGAGCCGCACATCATCCACAAGGCCACGGTGATGCGCGAGGCGGCCGAGAAGCGGCGCGAGCTGCCCGACCTCGACGACGAGGAGGCCGGCGGCGCGCTCTCGCCGCCCTCGCACATCATCCGCAAGCCGGCGCGCACGCTGCCTTCGCCCGCGCCGGCTCCCGCCGCACCCTGTCCCTCCCCCGCGCGACCTCCCTCGCCTGTCCCTCTCGCGCCGCCGCCCGCTCGCGACGACCAGGAGGTCGCGGGGCAGTTCCGCCCACCGACGCATCGTGTGCAGACGCCCACCGCTAGACCGCCGGACCCTTACGCTCCGAGTCGTCCACCGGATCCCTACTCTTCTTCCCGACCGCCGGAGCAGTACGGCAGATATTACGAGGCGAGCGTCGCGGACGGCGGTAGGACGTCTAACGGACCGATAGCCTCGCCTCAGCCCTCGGTGCCCGCGCGTCACAGTCCACAGACGTACGCTAGGATCTCCAGTTCGATCGGTTCCGTCCCTCAGAACGCCGCTGCCAGACTTCGAGAAGGAGCGTCGCACAGTCCACCCTCGCAGCGCTACGCGATGCCGCCGGCGCAGCCACCTCCACCGCACAACGACCGCGTTCCGCCGATTCATCACCCGCAATCGACGCCACCCACACAGAGGCTCTCATCTGCAGACGCGAGGTCATCACACGCTTACCCACCGTTGCAGCAACGTCGCGAGACATCTCCGTACGCTCGCATTAACTCACATTACGATAGGCAACCGTCTGTCCCTACACGAAAGTACGACCCGCAACAGGCTTATCCTGGCTATCGACCTTCACCGGCTGCACCCCAAATATTGTCCAACCATCGAGTAGATATTATGCAGCAGCAGATACAATACAAACAAGCCGCCATTGACGCTTTAACCGCAGAATATTCTGCTAGAGTAGCCGAGCGCGCGGCACCGTCGCATGTCCAGCCAGCGGCATCCGAACCTGTGCGTATTCCTCCGAGAATAGATTATCCGTCGGTAAGTAGGACTACAGACGCTCGAAGTGGATATCACTACCCAACACCGTCAACTTCTCGATACGTTTCAAATGTGCCAGCATCTTTAGCTCCGAATTCGACGTTGCAGGCGAGGACCCCATATCGTGTGGGAGCTGCACCAAAACCGAATTATAACTACCCGGCGTCGCCTTCCGTTCTAACTTCACCAGCCAGATCTACCGTTAAACCTGGATACCCAAACCAAAAAGCGAAACCGACTGTTTCTGTAACCTCTCTGTACAACGAAATTAAAAGTAAACGCGAACCTTCAGTCCCAGCGAGTCAGAGCAAGCAGAAACGCGAGTCGCCTCTAGACTTATCTGTGAAGACAGTTAAAAACTCTGCAGATTCCTCAACCACTCAAGATGATTCCGTAGATTCTGCTTCTACTGATAGCAAAATATTGCCTTTGCAGCCACGACCGTCGTCGATATCCGGTCGACACCTACATATGCCAGCTGTTGGGTTTGCAGCTTCTCATAAGGTTGATTTTGCACCAAATTTCAACCAATACGGAGAAAGAAGCGCAAGTCAAGGTTATGGCTCAGCACCACAGCAGAGTCACCAACCTGTTAGATACAATGGAGCCTTTGATACTCGGCGCCCGGTACCCGGAGAAGCGTATTCTGTAGAATCTCCTCATCCAGTTTATCATGAACGTAGCAAATATGGCATTCCAGTAGCTAGACCTGCATTTGTTCCTAAAATAGATCTCACAAGGCCAGTTGCTGACCAGCGCCACCCTGACAGAATCCGTGACGATAGAAATTTCTTGATCGAAGAAAGAAAACGACCTTCCGGTCCAATAGTCAGTAACATTCCTGAGAAAATGGTTCGATATGAAACGTGGTCTTCAGACAGTCGGATAGAACAACGTATGAACCAATCGGCGCGAGAGCAACACGAGCTTATGAATCAACCCGTTTACAGTTACACCAGTCATAAACAGCTGGAGGCTTACCAGAATGAACAAAAAGCTAAACTTTTTTCATCATCAAGTATGTATCGACAAAATCACCCTCAGGGACATCATCGTTACCCTAGTAGCGTGTACCCAGCTGAATTACATTCTCGTGACGTACCGACGAATGAATATCATCCGCACTATTCCGATAGATCTCTTCCTTTGAGTAGCCGGCATCAGGTTATTCAAAAGATCCCGAACCAAATGAGAGATAAAGATGCACATCTACATCACTTAGATCCTCACAGCAGAATTCCTGCGAAACAAAGTGTTTTAAGTATTCTAAGAAATAGTTTGGAGACGAAACAAACTGGGTTCGCTGACCCATCAAAGTCTATCAAACCTGATATTATTGTAATAGATGATATAGATGATCCCGTTATAGACATAACGAAAGAAAATGACCACGAAACAAGTATTCCTAAGCCCTTCCTCAACCATTTACCGGGTCCAGGTTCTCCAAGTTTTGGAAACCATATTCAAATGCCAAAAGCAGTTGATTCAATTCCAAAAGATTCAGAATACCAACACATTGAAAATCCTGAAGTCAAAGTAAAATCTCCAGAAAATGATGTAGCGTCAAGAATTAGAACAAAAGCAGAGCTGAAATCAATGCCACTATCACAAGACAGTACGATGAGATCGGAAACAAAGCAAGATTTTTCATTAGATGGTGACAAACAAGTCAAGTTACTTCCAAAATCACAAAAACAGCATCTATTCAATCGCATTAGAGAAGATCTCAGATTAGAATCTGTAATTAAAATAGAGAAACCATCTGAAATAATTATTCCTGAAGTAAAGTCTGAACCAATGAATATTGAGGAAATTGAGAGAGATGCCGTTATTCCAATTAAATTGGAGGATACTGAAAACTTTGATTCACAATGTTTTGAACCTGAAGATTCAGATTGGACAAGTGCTTGTGATAACTTCATGGAACAGCTTAAAACCGGTACACACAAAAAGAAAACATTGAGACGAAGATTGGACAGTATGGACAATGAAAAAGAATCTCAAGTCAATCAGGCTGAGAAAATAAACGACATAGTGCCTACTGCACAAAATCAATTTCCTGAAACGGAACCCACATCTGTTGCTTCTGTTTCTACTGATATTATTATCAAACAAGAACCTATGGATGAAGTTATAAGTGATGATTTGCTAGCCTCAACATCAGTCATAGAGAACCAAGCACAAAAAATGGATAACACACTTGAAATTAACAAGAATAATGAGCCAGAAGTTGCAATTGAGAAGAAACTAGACAACAATAAAAAACATGATCCTGAAAAAACCACCAAAATCAAGCAAAAAATCAAGTCTAAGCCGCAAACTCTTGTTAAGAGGGAGACAAAAGAAAATAAGGACAAAGTTGTAAAAGAAGGAAAAGAAATTAAAGGAAAAGCGGTGAAAGAAAATAAAAGTAATAAAGAAAAAAAGGAAAATAAAGTAAAGATCGCTAAAGAAACAGAAGAAAACGAGGAGAAAGTCGTGATAAAAACTGTGATAAAAGAAGAGCAAGAATCGACTGATGATGATGAACCTTTAATCAAAAGTAAAATACTTAAAGAAAAAGAAGAAAGCGACCGCCTTAAATATCAACTTTTGAGAGATTTTACTGAAAAATCTGCGTATGTCAAACTCGAGTGTTGTGATGTTGATGTAAATAAAAATAATAGAAAGTCATTCGATTCTACATTGAAAGAAAAAGAAGAAATTAAACCAGTTAAAGGAAAATTGACAAGACAGTTATCGCGATCAAAAACCAAATCATTTTCTATTGATAACAATAAAACTGAGAAACAAGACGTAGAATCAAGTTCTGAAAGTGATGATGATCTTTGCGTGGCGAGAAGACTTAGAATACGTAAGAGCGTTAAAGGTGAAGAAAACAAATCTACATCAACTGTGAAAACACCTGGAAAATCTTCACCAAACAAGAAATTAGAAATCAGCAGTGCTAGCAATAGTTCAACTCCCGTAAGGAAACCTGGTTTTGGCGATGGTTCCGATTTTCATCCAGGATGGGAGGAAGAATTATTTAGATACAAGCGATCTCTACGTATGCCTACAAGGCTCATTGCAATTCCCCGCGGACGAGTTGCAGGACCATTTATGCGCGGGACGGGAGCGTTTTTTACTCGAGGCACTACATCTCTCCCAGATTTGGACCCAGTTCCTCTATCACCAGCCCCATCTTCCGCACCATCTGCTGCCACTGATGATTTGTACGCAAGACGACCGGACAAGCTTACTCTTGACAGTGACCTGGATTCTAATTCTAGTTACTCAGCTCCAAACAGATTACATTACGATTCGGAAGCATCAACATCTACAATAACATCATCAACAAAAGCTAAAAAGAAAGGAAGTTCTATTGTCGACGTTCTTATCAAAAAATGTGGTAAGAAAGAAGATTCGAAGCGTAAAACAAAGGAACGAGAGGAGAAAACTCCAAAAATTATAGCCAAATCTTCTACAGAGCTCTTACCAACACCTAGTTTAGGACTCCTAAAAAATAGCAGTAAAGGAAATTTAATTGCTCGAAAAGAAAAACTAGAGGAGGACATATTCTATTTAGGTGCTTTTAGGAAAGAAACCGTTACTGCATACAGAAATGATTTTTTAAATAATACAGATGGTCTTCTAGGCGCTACAGAAGAGTTTACGCCGCTTGTTTTGAAAACAAGAACAAGAACCGAAAGCAGGATTATCAGACAACGTGCTACTATTAAAGAAGTATTTGGCGATGAAAGACCAGCGTCTGCGCCTCCTACGTCATGCAGAGGTGATCTTTTCTCTACTGAAAAAGAAGATGTTGTCGTTAAGAAAGAACCAGAAGAAAATAAGCCTAAATCAAAACCTAAGAAAATTGATAAAGGTAAAATTCTACGAAGATCTAGCTCAATTAGAGATGGACTCAGGAGTACTAAACTGCTTAAACGCAATGACGCTAAAGGCCGCCTTATGCGTATCAAAAAGAGAAATAGCATAATGATATCAATGAACAACAAAAGAATGAAAGAAATTTCTAGTAATAAAAGTAAAAATGAAAACAGTTTATCAAATAACACGGAAGAAAAGATAAAGCAAAAAGAAGAAAACAGCTCTCCTGGGTCTGTTGAAGGAGGCACTGAAGTAAAAAAACGCTTCAGACGCCTATTTGGTAGACGTAAGTTTAGTTCCGGATTCGACTACATTCGAAAAAAGAAGAAAATTAGTCGCAGTAACGACCAAGTTGCAAAAGTTCGAAGACCAGTAGCCAAGCCGAGTCCAGAATCCGTTATAGACGTCCAGAAAGAGATCAAAGGCTGGTTCATTAATAAAAGCATCGGGGAAACTCATCTCCATCGAGCTGCCAGACTTGGATACACGGTGAGATTACTATCCGCATTACAGTAATTACTACAAAAAGTGGTGGACTTTTCACATAGCACTATCTAGCACCAAACTTAGTAAAATTCGTAACATGGGAATCAGATACATAGCTGATAATAATACTTCTATACTTGTTTAATACATATAATAAAAATGATAACACCCAGATAGAAAACAAACATCTATCAATGTTTGTTCATCATACAAATGTTTGTTCTCGGTGGGGATCGAACCCACGCACGGCCTACAGCGCAGAAGGCATCGAACCACCATCCAGGAATAGTTTCTATAATCCGGGTTATTAATAAATTTACCTTTTCCTTTCAAGGATTGTGTGGCGTACTGCTTGGAAAAAATGGAAGCGGATCCTTCGGCGAAAGATAACGCTGGCTTTACTCCCCTGCATGTTGCTTCGGCCAAAGGTCACGTCAGGATCGCACGTCTACTTCTCCAATACGGCGCGAATGTCTCAGCTGCCGCTCAAGGAGGGATCAGGTACATAACATGCCCATTATAGCATTTTTTTAGGTTAGTTTTACCCGTAAAATATATAAATAAAAAAAAGCTTTTCTCAGAGTTTGAGTTATTGTATCAGTACCCCAAGTCTGAGTTCTGTTTTTCGTATCGTTAGGCCGTTTTTGTATGGAGACTCGATGAGCGCCTATATCGGGCGTGCTAAGAACTCACTAGCCTTACTGACGATACTAGCTTCTCAAATAAATTCGAGTCGGATTAGTAAGATCCACTGATTTGCTCTAGACATGAGTCGGATATATCAAAACGTAACTTATATCGGATATGGGTTAGATATCATACCATATCGATATTCTTATCAACATATCCGATATCATAAAAACTATTCAAAACCTCAACTGTTACATAAAAAGACACGAACAAAACGAAAACTTCACAAACCAAACGATATGAAACAAACACCAATTGATATTCGCTACCTCCCTTTCTAAGAATGAATTGTTTTACTGGTAAAAAAGAGATGAAGCGAATATGACGTAACCATAGCCAAAAAGTTTGCGTTTGTCGTTTCGTTGTTAGTTTGCCATAACTAAATATCATGTTAACGTTTGCAACCCATACGGCTGATATCGATATCAGAAAACCGTTTTCTATATCGATATGCAAACTGTATATCGGTTAGATAACCGTTTGCGGGAAAAAACGAAAACGCCCATGTCTAATTTGCTCATTATATTATCTCAGACTTCTGTGTGTAATTTTTCCTTGTGTTTGTTTCTGTATCCACGGTTCGGTCGTGAAGCTGTTTCTTTTTGTTCCTTATCCAGTTATTTTGTTGATTCCAGACCTCTACACGAAGCCAGTGAGAA
Source organism: Chloroclysta siterata (assembly GCA_932294275.1). Lineage (NCBI taxonomy): Eukaryota > Metazoa > Arthropoda > Insecta > Lepidoptera > Geometridae > Chloroclysta > Chloroclysta siterata. The sequence goes on from OW028595.1 coordinate 12,347,474, forward strand.
TTGCCATGTGGAGATGATGCGTCTGCTGCTATCGTACGGCGCCGACCCTCTGCTCGGTACCTATGCGGGGCAGACCCCCGAGGAGCTGACTGAGGGATCAGCGGCGAGACTGCTGCAGTTGCACATCGCGGACGTACAAGGAAGAGCTGTGGAGCCATGGACGTTCCCACCGCCAGCTATGATCATTGGTAAGATATAATAGCAAGACAATCTGGTGGTGTTGTGCTAGATAAGACGAAATTACCTTTTTTTTTTTGACGCTGGGAAAAATGCGTTACGCATTCCCCCCCATTGGAGGATGGAGGGGATATGTGGGACTCCCCGGTTTTCCGCTCCCGGTATACCCACTAAACAACCCAGCGACACTCCCGCGTCGCCTATATGGAGGGGAACTGGGAAACTGGCAGAGCCTTTTCATCCAGTCCCCCGCCGGCAATTGGCCCGCCATGACAGCGGGGCCCCCGCAACGCCCCCGCCTTTACGGCGGGGCCCGCACGCCCCCCCATTTGCAGGGAGGGACCCGGGAACAACCGTGAGTGCCCGGCCGTTCCCGCCTGACGGGGTGGTGAATATGTGCAATGCGGGAGAAGGCCCCTCCAGGTCTTCTCCCGCTATTCACCACCATGAGCGGCGCGAGAAGTTCCGCGTCTCTCGCGCGCGCTCTACCGCCTGGGTAGACCCGTAGGTCTACCCTGCCTCATCACGCTGTGCCCTCTGCTAGTCAGAGGGACACGCGGAGAGGCCCACCGTGTCGGGTTATCGGCCACCATGAAACACGTCCGCAGTACTCTGCAGGCATGTTTCATGGTGTTACCAGGGTGCACCACGAGGAGGTTACCCGACCTAGCACCCCAAGACGAAATTACCTAACCTAACCTATTGAAAAACAATCTGATAGAGCATCAATAATAATTATGTAGCGATATTTTCGGAAGCCATTATCTCTTAAAATAATATCAAGCTATAATTTTATTTATTATATACATTTATTTACAAAGAAAATAACATTGAATAACAAGTATCTACTATATGTACAAAATACACATGAAACAGTTGAGCTATCTGCAGACCGTCGCGAATTATCCAGAGATAGCTCAACTGATCCAAATTAGTGCCATTCGCAAGCGTCCCCAAGACTGGCTATGCTATTAATGATTATATTAGAAATTCTGTTTTCCAAACTTTATATCGTGTTTTTGTAATTGAAAATATTTTTTCTTAACAATGATAGTTTTAATTATGGTTTTAGTTTTCTAATGGAGTCAGAAGTCTCAAATCAAATTATTTTGTTTCCAGACCAAGACGAGCTGGGCTACGATCCGCTTTGTTCTCCCCCGCCCGCGTCTCCGCTCCCGCCTCCCGACACCACGATAGAGATACAATGCACGGAGGCACCGCTGCCACCGTTCTACAGCCTGCGGACCTCGCCCGGCCAGCCAGCTGATGGCTTGTGGTGTTTGCTGCAGGATGTTACTAACTTACTCCAGGTAAATACCGCCATGCCGATACTGCTCCTAGTCTGGGCAGATAACTTGTCAAAGTATTAATGTTAGCAAGCACAACTAATACGCGAGCGAAGATGGCGTGGTAGTATCTAATGAGTAACCAACTTTTTATTTTTTTTCTTAAACGAGTAAACCTTTTTATTCCAGATAAAATCAAAAGACAGCTTACTGAAGCAAATCCACTGCGGGTCCGGCTCTCCCAAGGAGCTTTTGCGAGAAATACGCACGCAAGAGTTCCTCGAACGAGCCCAGTGCAACCAACTGCTCGGCGCAGGCGAGAAAGTCAACGTCAGGGCCTCCAAAGTGTCCCTAATCAGGGTCACCGACAAACTGCGACAACTGCTCAAGATAGAAACAGTTCTGATAAGCTGACATTGCGAGAACGAATCGGAAACAGTGTAAAACAAATATAGAAGGTGAATTTTATTCGTGTCGACTTCCGATGCGTCCGAGTTGAATGGTAATCGAAGAGTGTTATGAATTGACGACGGCTCAATAATCGAGATCTTGAAACCTGCCTCGACTGATTATTGTATTAACATGTATCTCAATAAGAACAATATAAAATGAATATTCATATAAAGAGACTGTGTAATTTAAGGCAGCCATTACATAATCAATGTGTTAGTAGGTATTAATTTATTAAATTATTGATTAGTTGCTGGTGCGATGCCTACCGTTCGAACAATTCGCTTGTAAATACTGTAAATAGCTTGTCAATGTAGTTCTACCTTTATTTGGCGCATGCGTGTGTGTTTTGAGTCGTAGATAAAGATTGACCACTGAAATAAAGGTACATTTACATTGTGTATCGCTTAAGTGTCGCTTTAATTGTATAATATTTAATGGGTGCTATTTAACGATGGTTGGTGCGTCTAGTTATCGTTATGGCCACCTGGACGTTAATGTTGTATAGAAAAAGTAGAAAATTAGCAAAATAACGAGATGTAGTTACCACTATTTATAATAAAGCATTGGCATAATCTATCAATGTGTGTGCAATAGTATACGTGCGTGGAATTTGAATGTTAGTTACGATACTGTTAATTAAAATTAATATTACGGAGGGTATATTTGACAGGGTTAGTAAGCCTTATCGCGCGATTATTGCACTTATAGTCAACAAAGCGAGTGCAATAGTGTTGAAAATTGAATGCTCTCCTAAATGATTTCAATCAGACCCTGATCGGTAGCTCAAGTCGGATTCAGAGGTTGTGGGTTCAAATCCCTTGCTGGCAATCGTATTTGTGGTAATTTTGTAAGAATACGTAGATTTCTCAATCTTCAGTCATTTTTCACGATCGATACATCACTGTTATTTGTTGAAGATAACGTAATTTTTTTTGAGATTATGCTCGTAACTTCATATAAGTACCTATACATACAATTTTATGTTAATTGTTATCAATATAATCAGAATATTGAGTTTATTATTTTATTGACCAATTTATTTACTTATCTTTAAATGAATTAGTTGTTTTTATTTATAAAATGCTGTACATATACAGGGTTACAGGAAAAGTCGTGCTAGATCCGTTAAGGGCGTGGAGTACCCATCATTCCTGACATATTTCACTATGAAACACCCTACCCTAAACTAAACCCTTTTCGAGATATTCGACTTTTAATTTTTTTATTGAAAATTGCCGATTTTTAGGCAATTAAATTTATTTTTGGTTGTTTTGTGTATCTTATTATTATTATTATTGCATTTTTACATGTGTAATTAGATGCTTTAGGACGTCAATCATTAAAATAGTGCATAAGTTAATTGAATAGACCGTAGTAGACAAGTGAAAGTTAAGAAATAAAAAAAAAATTAGAAAGTTTATTTTTCTCTAAGGGATATCTAAAAAAAATATTATGGCAATTCTTCGGCAGATGTTTTTAAAAATATCTACGTTTCATCAGCTATCTAACGAGGTATAATAATCTAGGGTTTTATTCAATTGCATTGAAAAAAAATTAGTTTTATAGGCGACAGTGGAGAAGAAAATTTATACTTAGCCCTAAAAAGTAAAAGTAAAACAATAGGTAAGCATGAAATGTCATTTATTAAAGGTTTTCACACAACTTTTTCTTATTCTACAGTTCATGTTCAACATGGCCGCCTCTATTTCTGATACATTGTCGCATCCTTCTACGGAGACCAGTCTTCACTACTCCAGTGGTCAACGTGGTCCTCATTTTATTTGCTGCATCCACAATCCTTTCTCTTAGGTCTTCCACAGACGAAACTGGATTCGGCTCGCTGTACACAAGACTTTTCATGCACCCCCACACATGAAAATCCATGGGGGTTAGGTCCGGACTTCTTGCTGGCCATGGCAACGGCCCACCTCGTCCTATCCATTTGTTTGGATAATTTGTGTCCAGCCAGTCTCTGACACTTCTCCTGAAATGGGCAGGGCAGCCATCGTGTTGGAACCACATGTCCCTGATCAGGTTGAGTGGCAGATCATCCAGCAAATCACTCAAGTCTGCTCTCAGGAAATTTTCGTAGCTTTCCCCATTTAAATTATCCGGTAGAAAGTAAGGTCCAATCAAATGATTGGAGATAATGCCCATCCACACATTCACGCTGAATCTTCGTTGGGACCCCTTCACTCTTTTCTTATTGGGATTCCTTAGTGCTTTTGGGGCCCAGTAATGGGCGTTGTGATAGTTAGTTATGCCATCTTTATCAAATTTGGACTCATCCGTCCACAAGATATTTCTTAGAAAATCTGGGTCTTCTACGTCAGCATTTAGCATAAATCTGCAAAAGTCCAATCTTCTCGCGGGGTCTCCTTCTTCAATAACGTGTACCGGCGTGTAATGGTATGGGTATAGGCCAGCAGTATGCACTGTAAACCACACTCTCCATTGCGAAAGTCCCAGATCACGGGCAACAATATTAGTGGAAGTAGTCGGATCCGCTCGAAAGCGTTGCACTATCTCATTGTCCTGTTCTTCGTCGTCAATTCGTGGTCTACCCATGTCTGTATTACGTCTCAAAACAGAGCCAGATTCTCGAAGTCTTCGATAAACTCTGTCAAAAACGGCCACATCCGGCACTCGACGACCGGGGTAGCGAGTTACGTATTCGTTGCGAGCTTGCGCAGATACACAATCGCAGTATCCGTAACAAATAAGCATATCAGCATATTCCTCAGGTGTGTAGGACGTCATCTTCAACACTTCCGTATCACAGGTACAAATCAGAGTCCGGTTAACAAGTATAGTAGTCACAAATCAGAAGAAATAGTCCAGAATCACAGCCAAGTCGAGAAAAAGAGCAAAACGATATCACATCTACTATGTACGAAGCACAAAAGCAGACTGACAACCAAAACAATACCCCCTGTTGTATTCCCAGCCCTAACCGGTCTCTACACATTTTTTCTTTCATTCATACCTACATAAATCGTCACTTGTCTCGCTCTCACGGTGTGTCTGAACTTGAAGGACAATAGGCGCGGGACCGTTAGAACTGCTACCTGGAGCGTCCCAACTACTTTTTTTCCACGAAATGTAATACAAACCCTAGATTGTTATACCTCGTTAGATAGCTGATGAAACGTAGATATTTTTAAAAACATCTGCCGAAGAATTGCCATAATATTTTTTTTAGATATCCCTTAGAGAAAAATAAACTTTCTAATTTTTTTTTTATTTCTTAACTTTCACTTGTCTACTACGGTCTATTCAATTAACTTATGCACTATTTTAATGATTGACGTCCTAAAGCATCTAATTACACATGTAAAAATGCAATAATAATAATAATAAGATACACAAAACAACCAAAAATAAATTTAATTGCCTAAAAATCGGCAATTTTCAATAAAAAAATTAAAAGTCGAATATCTCGAAAAGGGTTTAGTTTAGGGTAGGGTGTTTCATAGTGAAATATGTCAGGAATGATGGGTACTCCACGCCCTTAACGGATCTAGCACGACTTTTCCTGTAACCCTGTATATATTAGAAAATTTATTGACTCATATTTTAACATATCGCAAACACATAGTAATTATGCAAATATACATAAAAAGATATATTATTTTGGAATTATATTACAAATCAAAAATTAAAGTAACATCAGTGTGATGATTTTAGTTTTGATCAAAATTAGATATCAAAATGAAGTATTTTTGAAATGTTTGTCTCTTAACTGTTTTATAAAAATCTAAATTGCTAGGTAATAACCTGTCCTTTAAGACCAAGTTCCGCCCTATTTCTATTTTTTGGAGAAAATAAGAAACGGAGAAAAGTACATTTTTGAACTGTGATGAAATATTATTAATTAGGAGAAAACTTGAATGGGAAAGGAACGAAAATTAGGAACAGGAATGATTTTTGTAGTAAGTACCTACATATAATATAACTAACCATTTTTAGTGTTAAGTACCTACCTATACCTACTTTAATTAATATTCTGAATGGAAATAAAATTGTAAAAATCTGTTTAATTCTAATTACAGTGTAATTTAATAAGTATTATTAAAGCTATTGAAACATTTTCTTGTTGACAACTTGAGAATAATAAAAATGTGATCAATTGCTAAAATTTTATTTGATTTGTCCCAATAAAACTTCCTACATAGCAGCGCCTACATACAATACAGGGCGACTTAAAGAGCACCTGTGGTTTACTGTTTAGTGGGGGTGAGCCCGCTTTCTGATCGAAAGGCCACAAGGTTGTATTTGTGCGCTTGCCAGTTTTCTCAATTTGTAAAGGAAACCGTCATCAGGAAACCAGTTATGGACCTACAACCTATCACATAATTTTATGGAATACTAGGTACCTAGGTAGGTACTGGTAATTGTGGGTATGTCGTCCAAATTTTAGTACCTCAGACCCTTAGACCCTTAAAGTTCCTCAAAGAATCTTGAGTTTGCATTTGTAACTAAAAGATCTGAAAGGATATACCTTGTTCCGTGCCCCCAAACAAACTTGTGGCTGTTTCTTTTTAAAAACTACTTACTTCCATCAGTACTACTTATATATATTATTATAAATTATAAACTACTTACCCTGGGGCGAAGTGCGCGAAGAGTTATCCAAAAAATAAATAATGATGATAAATAAGTTCATAACTAACTTAGCGATCTAATATGTACTTACTAGACATGAGTCGGATATATCAAAACGTAACTTATATCGGATATGGGTTAGATATCATACCATATCGATATTCATATCAACATATCCGATATCATAAAAACTATTCAAAACCTCAACTGTTACCTAATAAAGACACGAAAAAAACGAAAACTTCACAAACCAAACGATATGAAACAAACATCAATTGATATTCGCTACCTCCCTTTCTAAGAATGAATCGTTTTACTGGTAAAAAAGAGATGAAGCGAATATGACGTAACCATAGCCAAATAGTTTGCGTTTGTCGTTTCGTTGTTAGTTTGCCATAACTAAATATCATGTTAACGTTTGCAACCCATACGGCTGATATCGATATCAGAAAACCGTTTTCTATATCGATATGCAAACTGTATATCGGTTAGATAACCGTTTGCGGGAAAAAACGAAAACGCCCATGTCTAGTACTTACCAAAAATACTGCTACCGCGAAGGGAAGGTAGAAAGAAAGATGGTAGTAAGTAAGTAAAAGAATAATCCCTCTATCCCTTAGATCAAGAATACAATAGATAGAGCATCAAATAATAATACCAAGAGTAAGAGAGACGCAATAATACAAATTATACCTATGAGTGAGAGAAATATAATATAAATGTTTTGTCCCTTTCTGCGTATACGTTTTTGATTGTTTAGCACCAAGTTTGGTGCTAAACAAACCGCTTGGTGCTTGTGAGTTTACAGGTGTTTAGTGCCAAAGTTCTTTGAAAATAGTGTGTGCCTAGGTCCCAGTATACGTAGAGTTAAGTTTATAATGTGGTGCATTGTAGTATTTTAGGCTGTGATAATGATACAGCTCGGAAAACTGAAAATTAAGCTTCCTTCGGTAAGTAGCACTTTTATGTTCTATTTGTCAATTAAACTATAAAACGGAGAATGCACAGTGTCCACAATTAATCATTTAACGGTTGTGTTTACTTTCTATCGCATATCATAGTAGATTTCTAGAATTTAATTATTTTGTAAAATTGAGTATAGGTTACTATAAACCACACAAATGACATGGCTATTCAAACCGATACAGTTCTATAGAAACATAATTTGGCTGGGTTATACGATCTTTCGGGCTGCCAACAAAAACAAAATCTATTTGCCAAAAATGTTGGGAAACGAACAACTTTAGGGTGGATTCGACTCTGATATGTTAGGATAAGTTCAAATACACACAATAATCTAGAAAACAAATGACAATGTCGCAACTTATTATTACCTTATTCAAAGAAATAAGGTTTGTTTGACTTAAGTACATAATGAAAAAAAATATAATATAGGTATAGGTAGTAGGTACATATATTTTAATTTCATTTAATTTATTTTTTTAGCTTTGCGTTACATTTTAATAATTTAAGTCTCCTCACGATTTTCATATGAGAAGTTGGTAGTTATTTTATGTCTGAGACCACCATCGCGTAGTATGATTAAATACCTACATATGCCTAATAATAACATGTTTGTTTTACAGATTTCCCAAAGATGCAACTACTTTGGGCTGGTGGGTTAAAGCTACGGGTTACCAAGCTCCAGGTCACCAAGCTCCAAAATCAAAATCAAAACGGTCTTTATTCAGTACAATCACAAGGATCTCTTTGAAACGTCTTAAATTGGTACTAGGTGAATGTACCGCCAGTTCCTCGCGCGCGACCAAAGCCTAGAAGAACAGGCAAGAAACTTACGGACTAAAAAACTTTTGGGCTATTTCAACATAAACGGTATCTCAAAGTAAATATTCTCATCTGAAATTGTTATGTACAAACTTTTAAATATTTATCGTCTAATAAATAAATACGTACTTACACGTGATATATTTTAATGTATTTATGACATATTCATAGTGATGTTCTGAGGATAGCTGTATTCATAATGCCATCACTTCGCGCTTCAGGGCAAAGTGGTGGCATTGCTCAGGCTTATGGTCAGCTCTAGCATAAGCTGGCTTCCTCCTGTTAAGATGTATTGTTTATACCTACTTAATTTAAAATTGAAGCACGCGTTATAAATTAACCTTTTGAATTACGGTTTCTGATGAGTAGGGATGTAGAATAAATAAATCAATGATAAATAAATAAATTGTTTTTTATTCATAAAAAATTTACCTAGCTGGTGCAGTAACATAGTTAAACTATTGGTAGGTGGTAGAATGTGAAGAATAGCACCACTAGCTAGCTCTGTCCCCCTCACTAGGAAAATCCAGGACTCTAGCTCGCGGGGCCTAGGGTTCTGATGTCAATGTCTAAAATGCCAGCTTAGTGCCAGTTCGCCCTGTTTTTTTTATTTTATTTTTTATAAATATTGGTGGACGCTCCACACAGCACTATATAGCCCCAAAATAAGCCAAATCACAACCACCCAGTCAGAGAACAAACGTCTAGTATCACATCACACAAATGTTTGTTCTCGGTAGGATTGAACCCACGGCCTACGGCGCAGAAGGCTACCAACTGAGCTGTGTAGGCTTTTTTCTAGCTCATTCCTTAGAAGATATTAAAATGGCGTAACCTAGAGGAGGGTACAAACTATTAAATTGCAGAAACTAGCTTTAATTAAACATAATTAAACAAACAACTGGAGCCGCGGCGACATCATAGCTTATGCTTGGTTGGGTGAAAATAGTAAGATGTGGCAACCCATAAATTGTATGTACTTGTTGTCCGTCTTGCTCGGGTATACGCTCGTAGGCAATCTATAGTATTATAAATCTATGCTCTATCCCTATATAATCTACCCACAGCTACCCACACACAAACCCACAATTGAATAAAACATGAATAATGTCATTGTCACTGTCAGATGGCCCAAAAATCGCGCGTAATTTTATTTAAATAAAAAATATAAAGTAGATTGTGTACTTTGGGAGCAAACAATTATTTTAAAGACAAGAGTGTTTCTTTGAATCGAGAGCGGAGTGAATGAAGGAGAATCCCGAGCGTAGCGTTAAAACAATGAAAAGAAAGATCTCATTAGGGAAGAAGTTCACCTTGCGACTTACATTTGAGTGAGTCCCTCAGTCACTGGAGATGATGGAAAGAAAATAGAAAGAAAGAAAATACATTTATTCAACTACACAGACGTTATTGATAATAATTATATAAAAAAGATACAACAACTAAACATAAATAAGTACAAATAAGATAAAATTAAACATAAACAATTTACGAACTCTGTATAGTCGAAAAGCCAAGACTCAGCTTCTATGCCGGCGCTGTTTTTCAGTCTTGCCTATGGATGGAATGTTAAAATTAAATGTTAAAAGTTAAAATTGTGCGATAACAGATAGTCGGTCATGTGAGTAAGTGGTGTTTGTAAGTATGAAAATTGTGTGAGTTTGCGGGCCCTCCTGCTACTACCAGTCTCGTAAGAGTCTGGGTATCACAGGATTGACCCACGTGTGTATGGGGGTGAGTTTAGGGTGTTTCTGTGGTGTGTGCGTGTGAGACTGTATGGCATGCATTGCGAAGTGTAAATGTGCTCGAGAGCGAAGGGCGAATTGTGCGGGTGAGAATTTGTTTAATGCTATTGAAACTGCGGAGAAAAGCGAGTTAGCCACCGCCAGCCTGTTCCTCCAGGAGATTTTTTTTGTAACTCGATTTAAATGTGAATTTAAACAGTGAATTTCTCAACGGCGGTGGTAGATTATTCCAGCATTTTGAGGCTTGGTAGCGGAAACTGCTTTCAAAGGCTCGTGTTTTGTGATATGGAGTAACAAGTTTGAATTTATTGTCTCGCCTGGGATCTTCTTCCGTTATCATGACGTCATCTAAGCTTATCATATAAATAGTTTGGATGTTTGAACTGGACTAGAGTATTAATCAGGCTGGCCAGATGGAGATTTCTACGCGATGTCATATTTAATAATTTTGCTCGATTAATATAGGGGCTGACACGGAACAGAGAATGGGGCTGATATGACTTCTAGGCGGAATCTTGTAGCAGTAGCGTATACATGCATTCTGAACTCGCTGGATAAGTTTTTTAGTTTTAGATAAGAGACAGGGACCAGTAACAATGTCCCCGTAGTTGAGTTTGGATATAATTAATGATGTTGGCATAGCAGCACCTAATACAGTTAAGGCAACAAAGCGAGAAGACCATTTAAAGAATAGGATAGGAGACATTGATGTTTGGCAAAAAGATTAATATCCAAAACCAGAACAATGAAAAAAAAGCCTTTTAAGCAGTGAGGTGAAGAAAAAAAAAGAAAAAAAGGGCGAGGCGGGCGAGGCGTTTCGTTCTTCTTGTCTTGTTTGTCATCACTATTTTCAAAATAAAAACGAATTTTGGAATAGGATCGCTATGAACTATATTTGAGGTAATAGAATAACATAATTTAAATAAGTGGCAATGTTCTACAAACATTTCATATAACATCTTGTTCCAGGAGCTACGCATGATGAGGTATTCATTGTTTTTGCTAGCGGTGGCGAGTGTGAGGGCACAAGTGCTAGAAACCTCCGGCCCGTACAACCCAGGCTTCCCTCAGCAACAATATCCCAGCAGCACACAAAATGGAACACAGTATCGTCCTAACCAGCAGATACCGTACGGTAGTTTCCCTGTCAATGGCAACGATTTCAACAGTTCACCGCAGAGCTCTTTCTACCAGGATAGCGTCTACAACACGGACAATTATGGCGAGAATGACAATGAAGTTGACCCTCAAAACTCAGCCACATACTACGCAGGCTTAGATTATGATGAAAGGTACAGGTGTCCTCCTAATTGGATTCGCTACAGGGAAGCTTGTTATCGCTTTACGAAGTCTCCTGACAGACCGAGAAATGAAGCCCGTAAAATTTGCCAAGCCTATGAAGCAGATTTAGCATCTGTCAACAATCCTGAAGAACATGGGTTTATTATAACTAGCCTCATGAAATTGGACCCACAAAAAGGTTCATGGTATATAGGAGCTCACCAGCAGTCTCCTGGTCATTGGGTCAATGATGCTGATGGGTCTCAGTTGTCTGGATTAGAAAATGCTTTCTTCACTGACCGACAATCTACTTACACAAATTACAATTTGTTGCCATCTGACTACTTAGTTTACAGATTTTCTCATGAACAAGGAAGGTGGGGCTTAGCGGCCGTAGAAGGCACTCAATACTATCATTTCATCTGTGAAGGTCAAACTCAACGATTGCACTACCTTATTGAGGAGCAGAGGTCATTCACCTATGGTTTAGACACTTACGATCCTGAAAGAATACCGAGAGGTCCATACTTCATCAAGGAACCTGTTGATACTGTCTATGATCCTTTGAAGAATCACCCCGTGCAGTTGATTTGCATAGCTGGTGGCTATCCTGCTCCTGTTTACAAATGGTACAGAGAAGATTACCAAGTAGATAGTCCTGTGTACACAGAAATAGACCCTTTGGTGGACACAAGGTTTGTCCTGAGTGGTGGAACTCTAATGATCTTCAGCCCTGACACTGATAAAGACAGTGTCAAGTATCATTGCACTGCAGCAAACAAGTTTGGAACAATTCGCTCGGAGTCTGTACGCTTATCATTTGGCTTTATCAGAGAATTCAATCAGAAGAGACCAATTGAGAATGGCAAGGAATATTGGGGAAAAGTAATTTACTGTGATCCACCTTCCTACTACCCTGCAGTTAATTTCTTATGGGCCCGCAACTACTTCCCCAATCTTGTAGAGGAGGATAAACGAGTATTTGTGTCTCATGATGGTGGCCTTTACTTCTCAGCTTTGGAAACTATTGATAGAGGAAACTATAGTTGCAATGTCATGAGTAGAGTTTCTGATGCTGGACGAAATGGACCCTTCTTTCCACTCTTTGTATACCCAAATTCTGATTACCAACATCTGAAGTTTCCTAACAATTTTCCCAAACTTTTCCCTGAAGCTCCCACTGTGGGACAAGAAGTGAGGTTAGAATGTGTGTCATTTGGATATCCAGTGCCTTCGTATAATTGGACCAGGAAGAATGACCAGTTGCCAAGAAAGGCACGGTTGAGTCATTACAACAGAGTTATGACAATAAGTAATGTTGGTGTTGAGGATGAAGGAGAGTACATCTGTGATGTTCGTAATGATAGAGCTCATATTTTCAATAGTGTTTTCCTAAAAGTTCAAGCAGAACCCAATTTTACTATACCACTGACAGATAAGCATATGGATAACAAAGGAGAGCTCCATTGGAACTGCGAAGCCTTCGGCATACCTGATGTCAACTACACATGGTGGAAAAATGGACAGAAGATGTCTATGAAAACCTTGGAACCTGAAGATAGAGATAGATACATTATCCAAGACAATGTTCTAATAATGAAGTACTTAGACCCAACCAGAGACCCTGGCATGTACCAATGTGAAGGTAAAAACCAGCTCAAATCTAGCTTCTCAAGTGGACAACTTCGTGTTTTATCTCTTAAGCCATCATTCAAGAAGCGCCCACTTGAATCTGAGACTTATGGATCTGAAGGAGGGAATGTAACACTTAGATGTAACCCAGAAGCAGCTCCCAGACCTACATTCACTTGGAAAAAGGATAACATAGTCATAGGCGCTGGCGGTAAACGATTTATTACAGAGACCGGTAACCTGATCGTTCGGCAGTTATCGAGGGATGACGAAGGAGTATACACGTGCGTAGCCAAGAATCAATACGGTTCAGATGAAAGCAGAGGGCGCCTGTTAGTTCTACGCGCCCCACGATTCCTCGAAAGGCTACCTCCGCGAATCACGACTCAAGTAGGGCACGTTATCTTCTTACATTGCAACGCCGAGGTCGATCCAGTTTTGGACACGGCATACCTGTGGAATCACAACGGTATCCGCATGAAAGAGGCGGCAGACCTTTACGCCGACAAGAGAATCAACATCGATGGCGGTGAAATGACAATCATCAACGTGAGTCTGTCTGATGTTGGAGACTATGAATGCATAGTCAAGTCGGCTATTGGTCGGATATCTTCACACACACAACTGCGCATCGAGGGACCGCCCGGCCCGGCTGGTGGCTTGCAAGTTCAGAATATCCAACGCTCCCAAGTGACGCTGGAATGGACCGACAGCAACTCAAATGGACGCCCTATCACTGGTTACATTATCACCGGCCGGACTCATTGGAACTCCACCTGGGCTGTGCTCACAGAAAACGTGCCGAATGTTGGTGAGATCGATCGGTACAACGGACGCAAAAGATCCGTAATAAACACCGCACTTATGCCATGGTCTGTGTACGAGTTCAGAGTCCAAGCTGTGAATATTTTGGGCGCGGGAGAGCCGTCAGCGCCGAGTCCTCAATTTTCTACTCCTGCTGATAAACCTTATCAGGCTCCCTTCAAGGTGAGTGGTGGGGGAGGCAAGACCGGCGATCTCACGATCACTTGGAGTCCCCTACCGCAGTCTCTACAAAACGGGCCGGGTATACACTACAAAATATTCTGGAGACGAAAGGGAACGGAAGTTGAATATCAATCATTGCTGCTCAAGAAGTTCGGAAACATAGGCCAGTTTGTCGTTCACATTTCGCCGACTTACTTCTACACGCCTTACGACGTAAAAGTTCAGGCTTTCAACGAGATTGGTGCCGGGCCGGAGAGCGAACCAGTAACCGTTTACTCTGCGGAAGACATGCCTCAAGTGGCTCCTCAGATGGTCTACGCTCGTTCCTTCAACTCTACATCATTGAACGTGACTTGGAATCCTATTGACCAATCACGGGAGAGACTGCGAGGCAAGCTCATCGGTCATAGGCTGAAGTATTGGAAGCAGGCTAACAAGGAAGAAGATTCCATCTACTATTTGTCGCGGACTACGAGGAATTGGGCGCTGATCGTGGGATTGGAGCCAGATATATATTACTTCGTGAAGGTAAGTTGCGCTAATTCATACTTATTTACATCTCATTTTAAGTGTGAGAAAAGTCATTTCAGTTTTCGCAATAAACAACTTTGTTTACAGGTAATGGCATTCAACTCTGCGGGAGAGGGACCAGAAAGCGAGCGGTACTTGGAGCGTACATTCCGCAAGGCGCCGCAAAAGCCGCCTGCGTCCGTCAATGTGTGGGCCTATAACCCGACCACTGTGCGCGTCGTGTGGCGTTACGTACAGCCTACCGATGAGGAAGAACCTTTGCTCGGTTACAAGGTAATAATTGGTTAACCAAGTCCCCATTACAGCTCTAAACGAGGTCCACTTTCTGTTTGCGGAACATTCCTGCGAAAAGTTCTTCGCTCCGTGTATGGCACCTGTCCGTCATTCGACAGGCAAAAGTTATTATGAAATTGACATCAGATTGACAAATGCTCACGCGAAACCTATGCCGTTTTATGCTAAGGTCGTGCGTGGGCATGTGCACAGTCCAGTAGCCTCAAACGGTAAAGAAAAACATCGTTTGGAAACCGGCATGTTATAGAACCTAAAAAGTTCAAAAAAATGTGTCAAAAGCTCTAAAGAAGCTTCTTTAAAATCCCTTCACCACACTGATTCTAAAGAAACTAGTGATACGTCAAGAAGAAAAACCACTAAACGACGAAAAAAATATATTTCCTAATGTTTTAACAAAAAATCCATTCTGATACCATTATGTAACCTTCCAGGTGCGAGTGTGGGAGACAGATCAGGACATGAGTACAGCCAACGACACCCTAGTCATGGTGGAGCACAAGCTAGAGGCCTACGTCACAAGCCTGGCGCCCGGCAAGACGTACCACATGCGTGTGCTCGCTTACTCGAACGGCGGCGACGGACGCATGTCTTCGCCAGCCATCACCTTCCAAATGGGCGACTACCACAGTGACGCGTATGGCTACACTGCAAGGGACTCCGCAAACAGCGGTACTATTGCTATTGGTACAGTCGTTTTATCTATAGTTATTCACTTTCTTATGAATCTCTTGTGATGTGAAAATTTAGTTTTAAGCTTATGGAGCCTCAATTGAATGGATGGTTTAAAAATTTTGTCTATCGAAGTATGTAAATAGCTAGTAAATTCAATTGACGGTTCCGATTGACATTTATAATTATTTGCATTTTTTAATATTCAGCAGTTTCTACTAAACGCTATAACAATTCAACTGTGCATTAAACATCGCTTTTTTAAAACTTTCGGAAACGTCAGAATTTCTTTCTCTTACTCTTGTTTTCATGAATTGATGAAAAAAAAAACAGAATCTGAAGTTTCCTATCGGAAACGTTTACGTTTTAAAAAAGCCCTGCTAATGTGAATGCCTCTTGACTTTTTATCGATTATTAAGGGGCGTCTAAACGGGCTATATTTTACGACAATTTGTGGCGGCAATACTGTGGCCGGCAACATTGCTAGCAATACCAGCCACACTATGCAATATTTTAAGGATGGCCCGGCATTAAAGCCACATATTTTTTGGTATGTCAAAATGTTTTTATGTGTAGCCGGCGTGTGGCCGAACGATCGCCTCGCAATCGAAAATACTGCAATATATCTGGGCCATCTTTATTGTTGTTCTGTTTTACTGTATATGCGCGTCCCTTTCTCCCTGCGAATTTGTTCACAAGAAATTCGAAGTCGCTCTTAGACATTGTTGTAAAGTTTTTAAATAAGAATTAATTAATTCCTTGTCTACGGAATCCAAAGTGTCACGCCTACTTAGGTAGGGTCGAATCCACATTCATGTCCTTTTTTTTCGTTTTTCTGCCAAAACAATGTAAGCGGCTGCGATGAGCGTCATTTCGTCGGCCATTGTTGCCGGATTGTGTGGCTCATTAAAGGGTTCTGAATCAAAGGCCATACTATTGCAGCCATATTGCAACATGTTGCCTTCAATTGATTGCTCAGCCATGAAATGCACTAAAATGTTTTTTTGATGGCTGGTCAATGTTTGCCAATAATTGCAGCCACAAATTGTCGTAAAATATAGCCCATTTAGACGCTCCTTTACGGAAATATCAATTTATATTGCAACTACAACTCTATTACTTTTTTTCTTAATCAAGATCTATAATTAGGTCTTTTTTAAATCTATGCTATGATTTTTTTAATTTTATTATAAAAATACTAAGGTATGTCTGTTTAAATTACATTTTCTGTCAACTTGAATTGACAATAATTAACGTAATTTTAAGCTGTAATTGTTATGTCCATATCACAATAAGTATAAGAATCTCGTAGGTATAAAAGATGTATATGTATAAGTGTTATTTATATATTATGCTGTTTACCACCAATCCGAGCCATTTAGCGATCTTATTTTATTTTGAAAATATTATTTTTATACAAATGAAATGAAAACATTTTTTATAAATTATGAAGGACAAAAATATGTATTTTTTGGTACAATCTAATTTTTTATATTGTAGTGTAGCGTTGTAGCATGTCCAGTGTTTATTTTCGTAAAAAAGTATGACTAGTCTGTTACGAGGACTATAATTTTTGTTTCAAACATCTTAAATTATGCCCCAAATTAAGGCTCATGAACTCAAACGTTTGCCGGAAATTTACGAATAAAAAAACAGATGGTACTACTTGTTTGAAATAACTAACATTTTCCAGTCAGCTGATTTTCTAGGATTTCGGAAACTGGACAAGCACTATGAACGGCATTTATCGTTTTAGTATCTTACTTGTAATGTATTTATTGGTAACGATACCATTTTTACTCATAAAACGTGGAAAGAGATGCCTTACAACGTTAATTAAGCAAATCTTTTATATTGTAATGTTTACATTGAAATTATATGTATAAAATAAAAACTTTTATTTATTTTTAAATAATATACCTAGGTTAATTATTTTTTCGATAGTCTGTCTAATAGGACTTAATACCCCTAATCTTATCGATTCAGTCTCGTTCGTCAGAATTGCCATACTCTACAGAATAAGTAAGTGATACTCTAGGGTATTTATAACGGTCATGCCTTTCTCCTAGAGTGGGAGGCATGCACAATGCATCCCCCCCTATGAAATATTATACGTAGAATTATATTATAGGTATTGCTTTTGGAGTACCCGGTAGTGAAACAGGTGATCCTGGTAAATTTCATTTTTTATCCATCGCTTTGGAGGATTAACTAAAGAGCCACTCTTTATCGGATCGAGATTCTATCGAGACGAGATCCTAGTGACTAGGTTCTTCGGGTACGAGATCCTAGTGGACTGGATGATGTTAAATGGATTCCCACTCTTTTGCAAACCCAATTGAACATTGGTGTAAGTTATAAATCAAACCATCTCAAGTTATAATTATTGTTTATTTAAAAACAATTGAATAGTGGTATTTACAATCAGTTTTGTTCTTTGAAATATTGTAAAACTATAATATTTTCTTCTTAGCTCGCCTTTTCAAACACTTTGCATCACTATCTAAATCTACCGGGCTTCTCCTTTTCAATAAGCAACTATCCTCAGTTTGTTGAGCAGATTTCATAGGGAGTAACCCTACTGCGTACGGAATATCTTGGTCTAAACTTAGATTAACCTGTTTTGTTTCTGGTGCTTCATTCTCCTTGTTCATAGACTCACTATTGTCCGTAACACCATCCCATACTTCGTGTTTGTCATTAACAGGATCCGTTAGGTCTATCAGCGAATATTTGGATCCTGAATGTTCATTGTTTGTATCATTTCCAGGATTTCTGCAATCATCCATGTCCATCCATTGCATGTTCGGTGTTAGACCAGCTGTAAAATCGCCATGTTTGTTTTGGAACTCGTTTGTATCAGTGGCAGTATCTTCGATTGGATTTACAAAATCTTGAACGGCGTCGGTCCTGTTAGAATTTTCTTTATCGTCATCAGAGTGTTTTTCTTGCTGTCCCAAATTCATTTTACTTTCGATGCTCATAAGATCCTTTATAATATCTGCCTTAGCTTGTGCTCTCTCTCTGGCTAATTGACTATTTATTTCGAAAGAGTTACCATCATCGTCGTCATTTAGTCTTGGAGTTGCTATCAAGCAGTCCAAATCCTCTTTAAAGACGTTACTCTGCGGTACCAGCGGTAAAGTAAAATCATAGCATTCTTCGGTTCTCCGGAGGTCGTCTGTGTTTAAAGTATCATAGGTTTGGCTTAAATTTTCATTAAGTTGAGAACTTTTGGCATTGAGTAGTGACATACTAAAATTTGTGTCCAAGGAATTGCTCGTCGGGCACAGTTGTTCCATCACTCTCGCTTCGGCGAGCTGCTGGTCTTCATAATATTTCTTCACGTCATCGCTCATTGATTTGGTAAAGAATTGCATATCTCCATCGATGCACGAAAAGTCATTAGAGCTGACATGGTCTAAGTTGTTTTCTTGAAGCCGGGGATCCATGACGACAAAGTTTTGTTGTTCAGCATAAGCTTCTAGATTATCCGGTAAGATAGTGTTGAGGCTGTTCAAACCATCATCGGCTCGATGGTAATCTGTATCTTTATCAAAATCTGCGCTTAGCGAGTAACTTTTACTGCTTTGCATCATTTCCCCTCTCTCGATAGATTTCGACAGATCATCAATGCTCTTGATTTCGCTCGGATCCGCCACCTTTTCAATTATGTTTGGTTGTTCTATAACTTCGTATTGAATCTCGCTGCTCTGTACCATGTCCAGCAAGACCTGCTCGTTCACATTAATGTAGGATCCATCTCCGGATTCGAAGAGTATTGGCAGGTCTGTGGGCAGTCCAGCGTTCTTGAGAGCGTTGACATATTGAGACATAGCGTTGTTGATTCCGTCGTTGCTAGTGTCATTGGCCGTATTGGACGAGCTGGAGTTCGGGTAGCTCGTGGGATCTTTCATGGCGTTTTCTTTGCCAAAAGACATGTTTGGATCAATGTTTGTAGATCCTTGATCCATATTATACATGAGGTCGTTGTCCATGTTCATGTAGCTATTGGATGATGTGTCTGGCCCACAGATGCTGTTTACCGCTTGGGATAGTGTCACCCTATCCATGTAATCCTGTAGTGTATTTTGTATTAGTTATTATTATATTGATACAAAAAATCTATTTTTAATATCAGGGATATACCTATTTATCATAAAGTCTTGTTGCGATTAAATTCTCTAAATTGTTGAAATAATGGAAAAAAGTCAACGTATTACGACGGGATAACCGATTAAATTCGTCAAATGATAGCAATTCAGAGAACTAAATCGTAATAAGATTGCGTGGTACGGCCACAAGTCGTCAGTTTAATTGCTGACCTGCATGTGCCTCGTTTGTAGATGTTTCAGTTGGTGTATGGCCTTCCGGGAATCCTGTTCCCGTCTGAGTAGCGCCCTTTCAGCCGCGCGGCTGAGAGAGCCAGCCCCTTCCCATCCGCCGGAGCGCTAGAACCAACGATTTATTGATTTTCAATTAGGATAAAACGTCCCATCCTGAAATAAGTATGTTTCTGTCGTTATACTACTGACTGAATGTGTTGCCGTGTAATGTTTCGGCGATCCAGTTTCAACACTCTAAATTATTTCATGATTATGTAATGGCAAAAGTCATGATGTTCCATGTCTTTTGTCAGTTGAATTGACTCACCCTAGCAGTAGGCCGTCCACGACGAGGTTTTATAGCGCGAGGCATATCTGGGTAGTCAACGTTTGAGGAGCCACTGCCATTTTCGATGTCGAACGGTATGCGGACCACTGTATCCTTACTGGGACGTCCAAACGCATCCAAAGGCTGACCATTACTAGGCGGTAGCTGCGATTGCGCAGATTTTTCGCCATCCTACAGGTATATAGAGTTAGGTACCTATATAAACTTGGGATTACAGTAAGTTTACGAAAATATAGAGTAAGTTAATTCACGCAAAAACGTAGTGTTACCTGAGAATGGACGTCGATAAGTGATTGCGGTGGTCTGTTTATTACCACTGGTGGAGTGAATACTGGCAGTTCACCTAGAGCAAAGGTATTCAATGCATAGACATCTACATAACTTACCTACGCTATTGAAGGACTACCTACTCTACATAACGATAAACGAAGTTTAGTATTGTTTTTAATTGATTTTTCTCCGAAAAGTATGCACGCAATGCCGATGCTCTCAAATGGTGAAGGAAAATATCGTGAGGAAACCAGTTAGTATTCTAGCAGAGGTGATAGGCTTGCGAACAGTCACGTAGGGGAAGGGGGGGTAGCCCCGGACGGCGGGTACCCCCGGACACTTCAAGTACAAGGTGTTTAAGCACACTTAGAAAACAAATAAACACACCTAGATATCGTTTGTGGAGTATAAACAAAGAATCTAATCAGTGGTGGCGTGTCCGGCCAACGGTATTCACGTGACGACAGATTTTATCGCGGATCAACCGATTTACGCTGCTCCTTAGGAAGTTTGACTGCAAAAATCCGATATTAAATGTAAGTATTTTGATTTGATATAATTGTGTTACCATAGATAATTTATGAGGCATCCAAAATTTAAAAGTTATTTTCCAATCACATTCATACTTTTGATGTGGTTGGTAAAAACATAAATTTTGGGAGGTCGGGTACCCTCGGACAAATTTTTGGCGGGTACCATCGGACATTTTTCTATGTTTGTTATGTAATTTTTAGGAGAGCTATAGTTACTATAGAGGGGTTTTTTATTGATGTACCTACATATTCATTACAGGTAGACCATAAAATGCCCAAATTTATTAATAGAACCACGGGTAGAGGAGACTCAACAGAGCTTGAGATGAAAGAAGCTTCTAAAAAGCGTTTCTTGGCACGGACACGTAAGTCACAGAAGAGTCAAATCTTGATGTCATCTCCATAAAAAATGGATCTGCAGAAAAAGAAAAACGCTTCTAATGTGAAAGCCTTGAAAACGAAAGGAAATATTCATAGCCTTGTGCAGAAAAGATAGCCAGACAATAATGCATAATTTGTGGCGAGATATTCGAAGAAGACTGGATACAATGCCATAAATGTAAGGACTGGGTCCATGAAGCTTGTGTAGACATCAATGAGTCTTCTGCACTAGGTAAAAAGCGACTGGATCAGCGCTAAAGTAGTGTCCGGGGCTACCCGACATTTTTTTCGCATGCCAAATATTAGAGGTCTGCAGTTTTCATAATATTTTGGTCAATGGTGAATATAACTTGCTAATTCATAGTTACTATGATTAATTATAATATTTCTTAAGTAAAATGTATTTTTTTTTAAATTAACGATTGTTGATTATGTCTAGAAAAAGGATTTTATTTAAGTGTCCGGGGCTACCCCCCCTTCCCCTATGCAATAGCAACTAATTAGGTCCTGCAAAATATGGATAGGTATGTGCCAATTTATTATTCCTTTTCTGTTTATCTATTTATTTTAGGTACATTTTATATTCGCACTACGGTAAATGCCTCTCTCTACTTCTTCCCCTTTCAATATGAACGCTGTTACAGATCAAGATCAAGAGTGCGCTTCGCTATTTATTTATCTTTCAATCTCTAGGTAGGTAAGTGTAACTAAGGTTCCAGCCTAGGTAGGTACTAGTCATTTTAAAGTCCTAGGAACTCACCGGAATCAGCAATACCAAGGCCTTCCTTAGTAACTTTTGAGAGTCCTTTTATTTTTAGAAATTGCGCTGCGGTTACCAACTCGTCCAAATTTTCTTCCAAGCACTGAGTTTTTCCACAATACATGAACTCAACCAAACATTTTAGGACACAGAAGCGCATTTTTAGTATTATCAAAGGCTCTCCCGTTTGTTTTTGTAGCACCTCCTAAAAATCAAAACTTTGATAACAGCGAAAAACCGCCTCGTCTAACTAATAATCGAGAGAGATGACAAGATAAAATTCATCAATCTACGCTCTACTCTCTTTCTCTAGTGGTGTTCTACATAACGGCTTTATTTTGGCGCGCTTTTGTTATAAAATTGCTAGGTACTTATAACAATATTTTTACCTGAAAGTAAGCACTGCTTGCTGCGAGTACTGCTTTGTGAACTCGTAAAGTATGGGAACTACACATAAGCGTCATATCTACTAACGATTGCATTTGTAGCAGTTTTCCAAATCTTGACATTAAATGTTCAGAATAATCTTCATAATGAAGACTGTAACGTATCGGGGCCATCTCGCGAAGTATTATTTTTAATAATTTCGACTAAACATCCCTCCACTTTTAGTCAGATGACATTATTGATTGATGTTTGACAGAACGCTGAACAAAAGAAAAACGAAATTATTTTTTTTTCGAATTATTTTAAAAGATGCCAACCTTACTAATGGCGTAGATCATATACCTATACTTACCACAAATAAGTTTTATTAAAAAAACAATGTTTTTGTTTGAAAATAAAAGACATTTGTATCGTTCGAGTATTTTTAATTATTTTAAAAATGCAGAAAAACATAGTATAATGTTAGAAAATGAATTTATTACAAATTTGTATTCGTCATAGTTAGCTTATATAGAAATGGAAAGTAGAAATAAGCAGAATAAAACTTGACTGTGTATTAGGAATATTCTATCACAGGCTAATAACTTAAGTACCTACTTATAGAAAATTTGATGCATTGATAAATAAACGTACAACGTATGTAAGTTTACATGAATTAAAAGCCTATATTATCAGATCCATGTATAATTTATGTTAGACTTCGTACCTACATCTAAAATGCAGACAAATCAGTTTTTCTGTGGAATGTCATGTAACTCGTAGTATAGTTTAGGAATGCAACAATTTGTTCATAAGGCACTTGGAACAAATACAATGAGATCATAGACGCATTAAGACGCGTAGGTAGGTAATTTCAATATTTTATGATTCGATAGAGCCAAGCCATATTCTAAGTACAGGGTGTCTCAAAAGAAAGTTCACATTTGTTTTGGTTATTGCGTGAACGCAACTGTTCTGAGGGGCGCGGGGGGGATGTCAATCGGTAGCCTGGCTTTTGGGAATTTAGTCGCTATGGAGCGTTTCTCGGGAGTGGACCGTGCGTTGTGCGTACGCGAGTTTTATAAAAATGGTAATTCGGCGACTGTAGCGCGTAGAAAATTCTGATAATTCCTCGCGCCGACATTGTGGCCCATACGGTGACTTTAGGCGAATGTAGGGGTGTCTGATGTTTTTGTTTTGGATTGGTTGCACTCCAGTAGCGGCAATTTTGCTTGTTAACATAGCCAGTAAGATGAAAATGGGCTTCATCCGAAAACAAGATGTTGGTAAACGCGCTACAGTCGCCGAATTACCATTTTTATAAAACTCGCGTACGCACAACGCACGGTCCGCACCCGAGAAACGCTCCATAGCGACTAAATTCCCAAAAGCCAGGCTACCGATTGACATCCCCCCCGCGCCCCTCAGAATAGTTGCGTTCACGCAATAACCAAAACAAATGTAAACTTTCTTTTGAGACACCCTGTACCTAATTATTTAACAGGTTTGGTTAGCAACTTATTTCAAGGTTTAAGTTTTTAGTCTTGATGCGTTCGTTGTACTGATTTATTGTGAAAAGATATAAAAAATATATTTTGAAACGAGTAAAAATTATGCTGCCTAATGATATAAAAAAATCTAACTAAATCAGTTATCTTATTCATTTTTTTATATTTTTAAAGATGTGTAGGTAACGTTAGATAAGATTTTTAAGTTATGTCAATTAATGAAAGAAAATACAAATTTGTAACATTTCCAATACTTTTAGTATCCTCATAGAAATCAGTTCCTATAATAGCTTTTACGTTACCCTTACCTCCCTACGACGAAGCTCATAATCGCTGTACCACAGCCGCGAAGCTTTCGTACCTACGATTCATAATATAAATACTGGAACACATTCTGTATAATATCTGAGACAGAAATAATTTAAATCTCAATTTCAACTCATTCTGAATTTCGTACTTAACTGAAAACAATTACCTACCATGAAGAAATTATACAGAACAAGTAAATTAGGCAGAAACCTAACAAAAATATCTTATTTTTGTACACTAACATCTAGACAGCGTATTAACAATTACAATATTTAAATATTTAATATTTATACCGTAAACACTACAATATTGTCATACTAAAGTGAAATTACTAATAGGTACTTTGGAGTTCTATCCCAGATATTGCAGAATTAAATTATAATTCAACAGCCACGAGTTCAAGTTCAATAATCACGTTTTATTTAAAAATTAAATTGATTAGATTATTGTTATTAAAAATATTTATTTAAATAGAAGTCAGATTAGCACAGTATTCCAAAAATATTTTTTGACAAACATAAAATCACAACCTAAAAATAAAGTCAGTATCGAAACAATAATATTAGGTCTTAAATTATGAAGTAGTCGTTAAATTCATACTTTAATACCTATTATTACATTAAGGTTTCATATTAAAAAATAGAGCGTTTGTTATGTATTTACTTATTAAAACTATGATTAAATTATGAGTAGTTGTAATATTTGGGTAGGTATGTATTGAAATTATAAAAATAATATGACTTAAATTACCCCTAAGGTTATCTTAAGGATATCTTGTTAATCCGTAATCCGTAAATGACACGATACGTCGCTATTTGTTAGAATTCGTATTTTATCTTACATTAAATAATACACCGATTGACAAGTTAATTGACGCAATGTACCTATTAAAATAAAAACAAGTGATGCCATACAGAAACAAAACACATGATCCAAATCATGAACTGAATTGTCTATGATTTTAACTTATCCTGAACACTTTGATAGAGTTTTAAGTTGTTTTGTACACAGCTTGTAGAAAAAATAGAGATTCACCTTAAAAGAGATCGTACAGTGAAACGAGGCCATTGCCAGCCGATAAGTTCTTAAAAAGTATGTTGTTAATAGTTTAAGTAGTAATACATAAATTGACCACGTTGACAAAGTGCACTGCGCCTGCAGAAAGGCACCGCATTTCTCGCGCTTTTTCAAATACAATAAATATTTTTTTTTATGTATGTACTTACATTCTGTATTTAATCTGGGAGTCGAGAGACAGTCAGACCCACCAGAGTCAGTATATTAGTGTTTTGTTTGTTTAATACTTGGCACCGAAACACTTCAAAGTTACCTTACAAAAATCATAAAGGGTAAAAAATAATTAAATATTAAATTAGTATACTGTGCAATGGTCTGTTTCAGTGTTAGATATTACATTACAATAAAAGCAAATTACAATATTTACACCAGCCGACAATAGTTACACCTCGCGAATTAGATTTCTAACATACAAATTATGTACACATTTATTTTGTTCAATTTTCAAAAAATACTATCACCTCGTAAGAGTCCGACGAAATTACTTGTCTAGGATTTTGAAAAACTCCTCGGGGGAGATTTGGACGTCACCGGGAGCATCCTTCGAAGGGGCTGTCGCGTTGGGGACGGCGTGTTTGAGTTCTCCGAAGGTGTACGTGTGTTTTTTATTGCGTGCAGAGCCGGGCACGCGTCCTGCGTGGCCCGCTTCGAAGTCGAGACTGGCGCGCTTGTTCCAGCAAAAAGGCTGCCGAGGCTCTGCGCCTGCCGACATGGGCATCGCTAGCTGTACTCTACTCCGGCACAACTCATTGTCGCTCATCTGACGCTTCAGCTTATCCTTCCCTACGACTAGTTGGAAGCCCTTTGAGCCGGTCGCTCCGTCCCCTCCGAGGCCCGCTTCGCTTAGCTGCCGTTTTAACTTCAACGGTTCGACCAGACTTGAACGCGAATGCTTATCGACTAGACTATTCTGCCGGGAACTGCCACTCTGAACTCGTGACCCGGAGCTGCTCTTCGCCAAAGCGGTCTCCTGTCCGCTGCTGCCCGACGAGCTGCTAGTGTTAGTGGTGCAAGTCCCGACGTTGCCGTTGTTTCTGCGCAGAGATTCGATGACGCTGTAGAAGTGCTCTATGTCTGAAGTGCTGTTGTTTCTGGACCGACTGACGTTGTTGGTGCTGTGCCTGTGAGGTCGGATCTGGGCTCTGGGAAGGTGGCCGTAGCTGCTCTGGCGACAGATGCCGACGCTAGCCTGGCGTCGCGGCATGCTGCAGCTCTTCGGAACGAAAGCTTCCTGTGACATAACCACGTTCTCGTATACATGTGCACTTTCGTCCTCTTGAGGTATGAGGTTCTGTCGACTACCGGTTGTTTCTTTCCTTTGACCTACCGAACTGCTCTTTTTATGACCACTCTTTATTTTAATCTCTGGTATTTTCTTCGTTAGTTTGCAATCGCTCGCACTTCGTGGCAGTAGGTTGGCGTATCCATGTTTGGCGATCTCTTCGTTTTGTGACATTTCTAATTTGGGAATACTGGCACTCGGATTTTCTGTGATTCGGGTCGAATTGGAATACTTGGGTTTGTTGGATGGATTGGGCTTAGCAGGCTCAGCTGTCTGTTGAGGCAGGGTATCATGCCTCTTTCTTTCTAAATCGGGTTTTGATGATTTGTCGAGAACCACTTTTGTTTTATCACTCTTGCATATTTTCACACTAAATCTGAACGGAGGTTTGAATACGACTTGTAATCTAGCTTTTTCTCCTGAAAGTAGATTAGTAGCGCTCTTGGACGGTCTAGTTTTTCGTGTGCCCTTTTGAACTTGTCTATGCGTTCGCTCCGTAAGGCCTAGGGGGATAGACTTCGATTTGGGAAGTCCCGATGGCTGAGGGGTGCTAAGCAGCCATTTTTGCACCTTTGACAGTGCTTCTGTGTCTTTTGTGGGAGAAGCAGGATGCTTCTGCATTGAACTATAGTCGATTGTTTCTTTCTTCATCTTAACTTTTCGTTTCTTTATCTTGCCCTTGTGTTTGGCTAGAAGAACATGTTTTGGCGACTTCCCTTCTGAATTTGTTATAACTACTGCACTCTCTTTTGTGACTTTTGGAGATTCTTCTGATTTGGCTTGAGAACTTGGCTTCTGAAAAGAACAATCAAACATTAGCATATTTACTATGTAATGTAAAATACAAAGATCTGTGTGCATATTTTTTGGTATGAGCCGATTTTTATAGAAGTTACAGTATAAGATGTTCCTTACCCTCTTTTTATTGGCGTTATGAGACGGTGACGCCTTGTCACCTTGTTTGCTCTTGTGTTCTTTCTTGTTTCTGTAAGCTCGCGTCCGCAAGGCTACCTTCTTCTTGAGAGGGACTTTGGACCTGAAAAATATTGGTTTAGTTTAGGCATTATAAATCTCTTGCTAAACTTAGCCTTGCTGGATTAAGTATTATATAGTCTTACCTAACTGCAGTGTGCACTATAAGACCCTGATCAGCTTGATCAGGTAAACGGACGGTTTCTGTAGTGGACGAGTGGATGATGGTCACGGACTTAAGCTTCTTGCCGTGGCGACCGAAGAACCTTGTACTTATTACCTGAAAATGTGAATACAGAACAGATAATGTAATGTTTATCTTTTTGAAAACTTACGGTGATACGGTATTTTTTATAAATGAATACCATTGGTGATAGGCGTTTAGGTATTATGTGTATCAGAAGGACGAAATCGATATTCGTGATGAACTATATAAAATATGCGAAGAACGGCTGACTGAATTGATCACGATCTTTTACATGGTAGGTCTAGGTATAATGTGATCTAAATTATCGGAATGAATTGTGAACATTTCGTAGGATTTCTAGCATTTGGTTTGGCACTTCCATAGCGAGTTACACTCATCACACTCTAGCTTAAGTTCTGTCAGTACCTTCCAGATTTGGCTTAGTTTTTATAGAGTTGTGGTTGTAAGTAGCAGATTACTTGTCGTAATCTGCAACAGCATCAAGTATGCTGCAGCATTTCTGGAGATAAATGAAATATAAATAAAAATCTGCGGAATATCTTAATAAGATGAGAAAAAACCTTGATTATGACTTGATTTGGACTGCGTAAGTATCATAAACACAATATTATAAGAGAGGATAAGGCAGGTTACTTATTAGGTACAACTATAGGTAAAAAATGGGAAAGGCAGCAATATCGAAGTGTTATATAGGTAATAGGTGTTTCTGTTTAAAACTAATGTTTAATAATAATATTAATAATATTGAAGGTACTGACCAGTAAGACGATGACAGATATCAGGATCAGCAGCACTGCGTACCAATGTCGCAGCACCCACCGCTTGAAGCCGGCGATACTCTCATCAGACAGGAGCAGTTTCCGCAGCGTCGCCAGAGGACCTGACGGGTCCACCTCGCGGCAGCGTTGGAACACGTCGCAGTACCTGAGGAGATACACAAAGATCACATTTACTAAACTCAACCAAAAACGCCCTTTTTTACCAAACGAATTTCATACACATCAGATAAAGAAGGTTTGAAAGTATATCTACAACAGAAACATATTGAAAGAAAGAGCAAAAAAAGTAGGTATAGCCAGAAGTTCGTAAACCTAACAACGACTCGCCGCCAGAATATTGAAAAGTCTTTCCCAGAATGTCACCCTGGCTAAGCATAAAAACCGGCACACGATTTTATTGGAAAGAAGATTGACAGGCACCGCTTTGGATTGCAGACTGGATTGGCGAAACATAGCAGATGGTCCCGATTGATAGTTTTTTTTATCCTAGGTACTTGCGGATGGAACAAGCGGATGGCGCACCCGATGTAAAATATACAAAATAGCATTGCCTCGCCAGTCACGCATATATATATACTCTTAGGAACGCAGCCTACGATACATTGTCCTTCAACTTGCATACTGTTAAATCTGATGTTTTTGTAATTTCACCGGCACCCAAACCATTCAAACCGAAACACAGCAACAGGACAGGAAACTTACCCATTGTAGTCATTGCACGGCGTTCCTGGCTTAGCATACATGTCAGGCACGTCGAAAGGCGAATTGTTCCAATGGAAGGAGGACTGGCAAGTACCTCCCGGCTTACGACAGCACAGCTCGCAAGCGGACCGCGGGTCGTCCTTGCGAGGCGCGCATTGACAAGACTCCAGGCCGTATGCCAAGCAGATGGAACCTGTGCACTCCTGGAAATGTAAAATGAATGGCTTAGCTTTGGTTGTGATGCTAAATGTTATCGCCAACTAATACTTTTAATGTTAAAAAGGCAGATATATGTTATGCAGCCAAAATACATATACCTAGTCTGCATTCTTGCATTTTAATCCTCGTTGTGACCCTTTTCTTGAACAGTTTTAGTATTGGGTTTGACCTTGTTTCGACAGTTTGTGCATCGTTTGCTACATAGATAGTATGGATATACTCACTCCCATATAACATACGAGCTCCTTGTCGCACCGAGTGCGGTTCGCTTTGTGTTTGCTCGCTGGACAGGCTGCGCGCTTCCCGTCACAATGCGCTGCGTCTCGGCATCCGTTGTCGGACCGACACCGGTCTCCGAACTTGAGCGTGCATGATGCTGTGCAGCATGGACCCTGGAACCATCAAGGTATTTTATTATTAAACTGCCCATAGTTATAGGGTCCAGGTTTGTCATCGTGCTAGTTATGAGGGTCTCTAATAAACGGGTAAAGAGACCCACGGAACGAGAACCATATCAACTCAAAACGCGCCCTGTTACGTCCTTACGGACTATTGGTTGAGGATAATTTATAGTTTGTGTTTATCACAACCAATTTTAAGTTGTCGAACTACGAACTTGTTTTTTCTTTGTCTTTTGTCAAAGTTTGTCAGTCTTTGTTTTATGCAGTTGTTGTTATTTCTTTATTTCTATATATATCTATGACAATATAGCATTTTAGTAGCATTTGGGGTAAGCTATAACTAGTAGAGAATTAGTAAGTTGAAGTGGCAATGAGCAGGGCAGATCATATAGCTCAAGGAACTGACAACCGCTGGGGCATAAAAGTTCTGGAACAGCTACCATGAACTGGAAGACGAAGCATGGGACGCCCTTCTACGATGAACTGACGACGTTATTAGGATAGCAGAAAGTCGGTGGACGGAGAGGGCTCAGAATAACGGTTCTGGCCTCCTCTACACATTTCCTATGGAAGAACCATAGTTCATAGTCCTGGACATATCCAGCACTGGACTTCTACAATGATAACTTTTATTAAGTAGGTAGTAGGTACCTGACTAGGACTGCAAACGCTGTGTTCCGTGAGCGTGCACGGCTTGTAGTGCGGACGCGCGGCTTGCGGCCGGCAGCACACGTCCGTGCACTCGGACGCCCAGCCGCAGTCGCACTCCTCGCCCTGTTCGACCACTCCGTTGCCGCAGATCGCTGGTTGAGGTTCTGGAACGGATGCAGGGTTTTGGTATACACAACGGTTTCCCGGCAAAACTCCCTTCAAAAGAATCCTCTTTCAAAACGTACGGGTAGGTGAGGTAGTTTATAATGCTTGTTCTATTTGTTGTCAAAACGCTTTAAACGATAAACTTTGTGGCACGTTACTTAAGCAATACGTTTGATTTCTTAAAAGCAATGCGCTTTTCTCCAATACATGGCTGGTAAGTGGTAACCCTTCCCATTTAAACCTACGAAAATGTACCTATGTGAACCCAACGGATGCAGTAAGTTGCAAAATTATGATTTCTTTGGCGGAGATCAAATTAACTGAAAATAAACCATGTATAAATAGACAAGATTATATGTGAAGCACATAGCTTATGGAGTTATAGTTATACCTGTAAAGCATCCTTTAGGCGACCGTGCCTTGTTATTGAGAACCGGGTCGATGGCTCTCAAAGAACAAGGAGAGAATTTATTATTGTTCTTCCTATCTCCACTGGTTGCGCGCGCGAACATTATGTAATTCCCGTCTTCTCCGAATGGGGTGCATACTTCTGGGTCGTGCTGGAAATTGTAATTGAGAAGCAATAAGCATATTTTTCATTATATTAAGCCGACGTTTGTTCCTGTCAAGTCTTTCTGCAATAAAGACCTCGGGAACAAAACTAATGCTACAAAAATCTTTATTTTTATTATTATACCTATGGGTGATTGTTTTGATTTTGAACTCTGAGTGCACCCAGCAGTGGGTGCATACAGGCTGAATAGATAGAACTGGTAATTCTAGAGCTAATACTCACAGGCGAGCCAAAGTTGTGGCCGATCTCGTGGGCCAGCGTCACGTGGGACACGGCTGGCGGCACGTGCTTGCCATAGTTAAGGAGGGTCACTATTCCCGTGTTCAAGGATTTCATGCTGCCTCGGTAGTGCTGGAAATATACTTTTACTGTGAATATAATGATTCTGATCAAGAAAGTCATTGTGATATTAGGCTCACGTTTATGCAACGTGTATTTGGTCGCATCGAACATCATCTTCTAGCGAGCTGTAGTAACAGATAATACAGATACCAAATAAAAATAGTTTTCTGGTTTGAAATAATTTCAAATATTTTTGTTCCCAATACGTAAATAAAATAATTCTCTGATAGGGATTTGCGCATGTAGTTTTGAATAAATAATGTCTTACCCCGTTCTTCTCACAAACTCCTCCAGCGTTTTTGAGATCGCCTGTCCAAGCCAGCCCTAAGGTACCCATCTCGAAGTCTCGGTAGGTAAACATATACGCTAAACAAAAGCCGTCGTAATCCTCCTCTGAAAAAAAATTAGTTTTTTTTGAAAATCTATCGTACAATTCAATTTACAATTGAATAGCACTGGCAATATTTAGATTGTTTTGAATGGATACTACGGATCAAAACAACCAAAAAATACCAAATCGTTATTCGTTCTTCCTATCGTTCTTCGTATCTTGGGACTATGACTGGATGGGAGGATCAGTCACCAGACTTAACCAGACCGAAACCAAATACATAATCAGCTTAAAAAGTCTGGCTTTTCAAGCTGATTATGTATTTGGTTTCGGTCAATGTTCTATTGAATTATCTAAATAAAATTAATTAGGAGAAAGTTTACCTGAGAAAAGCTCCAAATATTTTTCAACTCCGTAGTTGTTGGGAAATCTATATGCTGGATCCTTCAACGCGTCTGACGTATGAACCTTTATTCGTTTGATCATAAACGTGATGTTATCAGGCTTGCCGTCTTGATTGAAGTCTGAAACCAATTATCGGAGGTTCATTATAGCTGTGGGCACAATAGGAAAATAACATAAATTCAATGAACGTAAAATTACCGGTAACTTTATAAATTGCGTTGACTTTCTGCACATGTCGCGTCATGACCTCGATACAGGCTTCCTCCGACCCGTACCTTTGATAAAACATGTGGTCGGCTTGCAAGTAAACAAGACACGTGGTTTTTCTAGGGTCTACCGTTGCTCTCTTGTTTACATGTCGTCCGTCGTCGCTAGCGTTTGCCGTCAGCACCGTATACCCCACAGGTTCCTTCTTAACAATATCCTTACTGACTGTTACTACGCCTGCTTTAGTCTTTATTACTTCGACGTGCGTCTTTGGCTTGGGTCTCGAGTCCTCCGAATCGAGTCGCACCTTAGTTATAAGGTTACTTTTATCGATTTTGGTTTTAGGCTTTCGCGTGCTTAGTTTCTCGAAATGGTCACTGTTGCTCGTGTATGGGACGTCTAGGTCTAGGGGCAGTTCTGGGTTTTTCTTTGGCTCGTCGTCTTGCATTTCGTCTTCAGGGAGCCATCGTTTCTTCCGCCTGTGAATTTCGCCACGGAGATCTTCGGTTTTGTTGTCGAGGGGCGGGTTCTCGAGAGTTGTTTGGTCAGTGGTGAAGTTAAAAAGCTCTGCATTTAGGCCCAGGGTTCGCTTCATGTGGAGTAAGTGTGAGGCACAGGGTGTGGCTTCAGGGTTGTCATGCGGATGTTGGACGTCTGACCGCCGGTAGATGACGCTATGCATAGAGGGATGGTCCACGTCGTACCGGGAGATAGGCTCTACGTAGTATTCCTCTGTTGGAGTCCAAATGGTCCCGTCAAAGAGACCATCTGACGTAATGACTCCATACACGATCGATGACTCGTCATCTGTAGACAAAAGTACCAAATGTGAATTTTCTGAGAGAAGTTTCTAGGAATAAACTTTTCCTTCTTGTTGCCCTTTTTTCTAAGGTTGTCCGTAATGGACCACGCATAAATAAAACATCACCTAAACAATTACCTAACTAGGAGCTCTCGCACCCAGTAAGCTTTTGAAGTACAAAGCTGGAAGTAGAAATAAATGGCAAACGATATTTTATGCAAACTAATTCGAGGTGCAAAGAGCCTCAGGACTCAATGAATTAAAATCACAACTTGCAGTCGCAGCGGGAGGGATGAAACCGCTCATAAATAAGGGTAATTACTGCCCCCTGTCTGCACCCCTTTCCACCCCTTTGTTCATTTTCTAACAGATGAAAAACATTGACAGCAAAACACCGCTGCAAATGTATGGTTTTGTTTTTTACAGTAGGGTGATGGATGGCACAATTAGGATAAATGAGTTTCTACGTGTTTAAAATAAAAAGAAACGGACGAGCAACATCAAGACCGCAGCCGGGTCGAATCGAATCGAGGTGATTTCGAACAAAAACCGTGTGTAATTTAAGAAACGCATTGGGGTTTGATCTCTGTTTGAATTCGGCGAAGGTAGAGGGAAAAATTTGGGACAGGAAATTATGATAATTTGATTCTGTTTTATAGGGAGTTATCTTCAGAGGTCTTTTTTACCTGTTATTTTCATTGACGCGTATATTTTGGGATCGACCGCTGACTCGATCGAACAGATGGATGAGGACAAGGCAAACTTGAAGAAATAACTCCCTCCTAGTTCATTAAAACTTTTGACTAATTTGTTCAAAATTCACTTTGTCTCGAGCGTTCCAGATGGGTCGCAGCACATAATTTCGCTTTATTAAGTTAGACGCAGAATGTAGAAGTTTGTCGAGCTCATGTTTAATTGCCTGTTTCGGATGCTTGCGAGATCACTTAGGGTGACATAGGTACAGCCTGGTGACGTTCCGACGACCTGTTATTATACAAGGTGTTCCATAAGTTGTGTATATAAACTTCAGGGGGCTAAAGTACCCATCAATATGAACAACTTTTTCTAAGGAACCAACACTGTGAACGCGAAAAAAAAACAGATTTTTCATACAAAAGTTCAATACCTACCAGGCTAAAATGTATGAAACAGCTGTTTTTTTTTCGCGTTCACAGTGTTGGTTCCTTAGAAAAAGTTGTTCATATTGATGGGTACTTTAGCCCCCTGAAGTTTATATACACAACTTATGGAACACCTTGTATATGGTAGCTTAAAGTTTATTTTTTGCACAAAAAATGAGCTTGAATATAATATTTAAGACTCACTGTAATGAAAGTGTGATGACGCAGCCGGTCGAAGAATATGAAATGAAAGGAAATTGGCTCGTGACTCTCCAAGCACGGTAGACATTCCCTCCGATATTATGTTGCTTACTATGGTGGTTCTAGAAAGACCCTTCGAATGTCTAAGATTCCACGCGTCCATTGAAAAGTCCTATCCAGCAAAAAGTAAAGAAAAGTATTTAAAAAAAATCTTTAAAAAGATTCTCATTTTCGAAAATGATAGACACTTGACGCTAATTCGAGCTTATCAAGAAAGCAAAATTTTAAAGAGACTTTTAATTAAAATAAATCGGCACAAAGGCGTAAACCGTTTAAAGAAAACAATTTAATTTCCGCGAACAATTAATGGACGGTTGGGAATCAGAGTGAAAATAGCGAAGCTGTGATATAGAGAAGAGACGCTTGGTATTCCTTGAACATGTTGCAAAGCAGCTTACTCCACGTGCATTGCTACGTAAGTAAAGAGTGTTAGGTATAAATGTGGATGGATATAGGAGTAGAAGAAGGCCAAATAAAAGTTGGATAGAGTGAAAGATGTCATGGGTAAGAAAGAAATGACTACTGAATTTAGAGGTTATTAAGAGTAGATCTCTTTGTGAAAGGCTCGTCCGGGGAAGTACTACCACCACGCCTTTTTCTGCCGCCAAGCAGCGTTGCTGTGTTTCGGTTTGAAGAGTGTGGTTGCCAGTGTAATTACAGGCACATGAGGCTTAACAATCTGTAGTATTAACAATAGTCATCAACCTCAAGTTAATGGAGGCAGGGCAGTGCATCGTAGGGCACGTTCCTATCGTGCGTGACTTACGAGGCAATGCTTTGTTATAGGTGATGGTTACCACTTAACATCAGGTGGGCCATCTGCTTGTTCCATCAGCTAGTTGTATAAAAAATACCGAAATACTGATGAAATACCATTTTAATTTTGGTGCAATAACAGGCGCATTAGACCTACATCCTCTGAGGACATGATCTGCGAAGTTATGCAATTACTATGGCGATACATCTACCATAGTAATTGCATAACATCAGATAGGGAACGGAACGTGATCCGTTTACATTAAAAAATACATATACCTCTCCTACATTGCTGTCGAATATAAAAACAGCGCTACGAGGAAACTATATTTTTTTAGTAATGTGTGAATTTACAAATAAAATAGTTCATACCTTACAAGCGAGCTTTAAAGCTGATATAGCTCATAGGTACAAATGCTCTATCCGTAATGTCGAAATAAAAAGTCTGCAACAGCAGAGGTTGTTGAATCGTTTTATTTGTCACACTCTTCTCGGAAATGGGAATTTTAAATGAAAATGTAGGTAAGTACGCATTGTTCTTTTTAAGGGAGAATATTTTAGCTTGTAAAAGGCTATAATCTGAAAATAGAGGTCTAGTCAGCGTCCAAACTGGACTTAACATTTTAGTTATTCAATGCCCTTTTTCTCAGGATTGGGCAAGGAAATTGCAGCTTCTGTTTGTGCATAGTTGGTTCAAGGTGTATCCTTAAGTGAAGATCAAAACTTTAATGGATGCCTACGTCATAAGAGGAATACGTTTGCGAAAAGAACTATAACTTGTAACTTACTATAGTATAGTACTACTTACGCCATTTGGGAATGGTCGCTTTTTGCACAAGTTAGTATGACAAATCCCCCTCAGAACTTTAAAATAAAGCATGGCAATAAAGAAAATTCCCGGTTATTCTAGGAAATTTTCAGCGCGAGTTTTCAAGTTTCGTTTATCTTTAGGTCATTAGTCATTACTGGCCCGTGGACTAGCTTGGTTGTTCGATGTTTTCCTTCAACGTTTGGGAGCGCACATGCATTTCTCGAAGAGAAGACTCTACTTATACACTTTATAAAAATATATAAGTAGAGTACTTTATGAAAGTATATAAGTTTTTCCCATATTACAAGCTTTGCTTAGTTTGGGGCTAAATAGTGGTGTGGAAAGTCCGCCAATTTTTATTTAAAATTTTATTTTTGCACGACAAGATTCTTATGTATGTGTTGCATGGACTAAAACCATCTGATGTTTCTAAAACTGAGTAGGTAAATAACGGCTATCAAATATTTAATTAATCTATACGTGCAGACTTATCTAGTGAATGTCAGCAAAATGTAAATGAGCTTTTAATCTCTGTGAAATTAATTTGCATCATTGAAATTGAGCAAGCAATGATGGAGGAGAGTTCATTTAAATGGACAATACATTTTCCAACTTCATATTATTTGAAACGCAAAACAAAACAGTTGATTTATTATTGTGTTAATCTTTTGTTTTTATATCTCTTATATATGTATATATGTACCGACTTCATCATCATTGATCGTACACACAGATATGCATCAGACTAAACATTCCTAAACTGAACAGCTACTTAGTGCAAACCGGCAATTAATAATAATAATAATAAATAATAAATATTGGTGGACATTCCAAACAGCACTATCTCGCTCCAAACTAAGCCAAAGCTTGTGATATAGGAACCAGATAGCTGATACACTACTTATATACTTTTTTTTTTGTAAATACATACTTATAATATTATATAACACCCAGACAGAGAACAAACATCTATGTTCATCACACAAATGTTTGTTCTGTGTGGGGATCGAACCCACGGCCTACGGCGCAGAAGGCAGAGCTACTACCAACTGAGCTGTGAAGGCTGTCATGTTTATGAGTTAATGAATTATGAGTTTTAAGAGGCAGACAACCGTCAAACAACATCAATCTAGCACATTTCAAAATGTATAAAATAAAAAAATAGCTAGATTTCGACTTCAATCAAACTTTTAGGTACACTTGTTTGGATCAATTATATTTATGCGGAACCTTTGTAATGATATTCTCTGAAACTTTGTTGTATACGATTTTTGATAACTACCTTCAGTGGTTTTATATTTTCAAAAATGTAGACATGTGCGAGTGTGAGGTACATTAGCGGTTGTCTGCACCTTTAAGGTGCATGTTACCTTCCAATTTCCCCGAGTAGACATGCGCCGTGTTGTAATCCATCTGCCCTGATGATGAGTGGAACTGGACGTCCTCCGAGAACACGGAGCTCGGGTCAGGCCGAAGCACCAATTTGAACTCTCTGTAACAAGGAAATAAGAAATACAATACAAAATCAAGACATTTATTTTAGTAAACTTATTATAGGATAACTTATTATTATATTACTTTCATGTGTTTGAGACCGGCTTTTAAGTAAGGACCTATGTTAAAGAGTCTCTCTGTAATAAAGTTATTTTAGCTAAGTTGGTAAGTCTAACAAACACGATTTCTACTAATAAAAGGTTAAAAAATCAATGAGACAAGGATAAAAGTCGGAAGGACAAAAATCTAAAACAAAAAAATTGTTAGATTCTAAATTTGAGATATTATGTTCCGAGAGTACGAGTCCTAGAGGTAAATATAGAATTGTAAAATTGTTTGGAAAACAAAACCTTGCTGCATGCTTAGACGACAAATGTTACGACTTATAAAATACTCCGCTCAATTCTTCACCGCTTAAAATATACCAGCGCATTGTATCCACTATGTAACAAGGGACACTATCATTTTCATCCTTGTTCTTATTCTGTAGCAAAGCTTTATTTCGAGCACTAGGAGAGATGCTTAAAATAGTTCGTAAATAGGCAGACTCTCAATATATCTAATGATTGGATTACTCTTTGGACATCTAAGGACTTTCAGATCTAAGGGAATGGCTAACGTTCAAAGGAATACCGACAATTACTGTACCTACGTGACCCTTTTTCTCTCGCCTATTACACCATGTCTGAGTAACGCTCAAGTCAAGTAAAAGTATATCAATTTTTGTTTTTGGCAAGTCTGAAGTGGAGACGGAAATATTTTTGTTACGGAAATATTTTTATCTAACGAATAGTTTTATTAAGAGATGGTGATATAGGCATTTATACTTTTACCATTTATTTACAGAGAAAATTACAATGAATACCTACCAAAATGTGCAAAATACATTTTGTTTAAAATGTATTTATTTATTTAACAAAAGATATAATTTCAGTATTTATTTTACAACATCATGAAACCTAGTAAGGTTTGTGTCGATGTTGGCACTGACTCGAGCTGTTACACTTTTTAAACACAGAATTTGTAGTAGGTATGTATAATTGCGTAAGTAAACTTCTTAAAATTAAAATTAGGACTGAACTGCATGCATAATTAGTAAGTAGGTAAAAACAATAACTTTCTTTCATTTGATAAATTTAGGGTCAGTTGGACCAAAAACAACCAACAGTTTTTTTATGAAACAGTTGAGCTATCTGTAGACAAAATAATTGATAGTAATACGCGTTGGTCATCTATTATAGGAGCCTACTAAAATATATACTATACCTACTAAATACTACTTAAAGTAAAGTCAAAACCGCGCAGCAATCCATGGACTAAGTAGGTACTTAGTATACATCCATGTCGTAAAACTTTTTAGATTACCTACATTGTGCTTAAATGTGAATAGATGCATTTTATAGCATTGTATATTTATTTAGTAGATAGCATTCATTACTTAAGGTTGCGCAGCACACCGACTGGAGCCCGTTGATGGGCGAGACTGATGCCGGGTACACACCGATAGAGCGAAAGCAAGTGAAAGTCTTCACAGGCGCCGCCGCCGCCGCCGTTGGGACCACAAGCTCGCTCGCCTTCAACGTGGTTCGCAACCGAACGATGCGATCGATAGGACGACTGAGGGCAAGCGAAGGCATTTTCTCGGTCTCGCTAGAACGTCCACACTGTACCCCAAGTATGAGTTATGTTGCAAGTATGATGAAAATTAGTAGTAGAAAATAAAGTTCCGTATCGGTATCTCTATCGCGTCTTCATACAAAACCCGCAATGAACACGGAACAAAAACGAAAAACCAAATATGGTAAACAAAACTCATACTTGGGGTACTGGTTCTCTTCCTTTCGCTTGATTTCTTTCGTTCGGTCTGTAGCCGGCATAAGACGCTTGCTACGTCACCTTACATAATGTAATATTAGTAGACTTCTTTTGACCGAGCTTTAGGAGAAGTCTGTTAAAAAAAATATAAATATATTCATTCTAAATAAAGTTAATTTATCTCTTTTGACACTAAGTTTGTAAATGTTTTGGTTTGGTGTTTTTATACTCCATATGGTATGGTGTTTGTATGGAGAAAATAGTGAGAGGTTAAGAGCTGATTTCACCATCTCTGGTAAATTAACAAAGGATTAAAGGGCCGTTAAATATATCAAAGTGTACGCGTTTGACATCTAAGGTTAGATTTAACGCCCTGTTAAACCTTGATTAGTAACAAACAGAGCATGGTGAAATCAGCTCTAAGCCTTAAATAGCTTTGCTTGTGGATGGAAATATAAACCTGTAGACACCCACGCTCTACCTGCACATCGTGCAAAACTATACAAACTTAAGTAGGAAGTACGTACTCTAAGTACCAAGCTCAAGAAAACTAGCACTAAAAGCGTGCTACAGAACCACGAGGTCACACTATATCAAAGTAACACCTCTGATTTATTAGCCATTATGGCTCTCTACATTTTAATGCGAGTTTGAACTCTCCATGCCGCTAAATCATAATTACCCACCGCGCTACCTCTACCAACTTGACGGGGTAATGTGAAACAGGAAAACTTTGAAAGTACTTACGATCGTGTGTTCATTTTTCGGTAATAAAAACAACCTTTTACGGCGCGGTGATAAAAGCAATGAGGCTTTCATGTGCCTTTGTTTCATTAGTTATAGCGCGATACCTACTTGCACGTAGGTGCTTTGGTTTTTAAATGAATAGCTAAAATCGCTAGCTTCGAGCAGCAGTTACAACAAAGATAAGAGAATACTAGTAACAACAGTAATCACGGAATCCGCAATAAGTTTTCAATTTGGCATTTTATATTACATTCACCCATCACTAGCGCCACCTGCGTGAGTGTGGTGGCGAGTGGAATTATCAAAGCGCGCGTGGCGTAGCTTCTTATCAAAGTCTTGTTATTTGCAAAGTGAGCGCGGATTCACTAGGTGAAACTACCCGTGATTCTGATGTTTAAAGAATCGACATTCAGGGTCTACCCTGCAAAACGTCCTTTGAAATTTATTACAAAGAAAATAACAATGAATACAAGACTAAGTATTAAAAAAATGTACAAAACACACATGAAACAGGTTGTTAAAGAATGCCTCATGATGTTAGTATAGTGAAGTTATATAAAAAAAAAACAAAAAAGAATTGGAAGTTGATAATGACATTTTTCTGCAACCCTGCACACAAATCTTACAATCCACTTCAGACGTCTCTATTCTTGCAAAGGCTTTAAGTTCCCCTGACATTGTATTGTAAGATCTCAGCAGTATTCGATGCGGGATGGGACCGCAAACTAAGTTACCTGCACCACCCTGCACACATGCAGTGATCGAGTAACGCTTCATCGGTTTTATTCTGAGAGAATCGATTACCGTTCCTTGGACTTATTTCCATACCGAGCTGATAATAAAGAGAGAATAAAAATAAAACGGACGTGACAATTTTTTTTATACCACTAGCTGCTGGTACAAGCTTATGTTAAGTGGTAACCATAACCTATAACAAAGATAGAAACGTGCCATATTGCATTGCATTGCATTTTCCCGCGACCATCAACATCGTCCATCTCATGCATACCTCAAACAATTTTTTTTGCGGAAAAACGAGTGAATAAAAAATAAAATAGACGTGATAACTTACCACTGTTGCTTATGCATTAATATTGTGGTCATGGTTACCTCCCTACTTTTGTCAAGTAAACTATAAACACGTCGAATGTGTGAGACACTGAGGCGGTAGGTTTTTCTGCCGCCAAGCAGCGTTGCTGTGTTTCCGTTTGAAGAGTGTGGTTGCCGGTGTTACAGGCACACGAGGCTTAACATCTGTATGCCTCAAGTTGATGGACGCAGGGCAGTGCATCGTAGGGTACATTTCTATAGTGCGTGACTTATGAGGCAATGCTTTGTTATAGGTGATGGTTACCACTTAACATCAGGTGGGCCATCTGCTTGTGCCATCAGCTAGTTGTTTAAAAAAAATGCAATGTTTCTTTTTATTTATAGAATTAACTATGTTATTTTATAAAGTTACATGTTGGAATAAGCAAAATTATTCCTCAGGCTAT
This sequence comes from Chloroclysta siterata, assembly GCA_932294275.1. Taxonomy (NCBI): domain Eukaryota; kingdom Metazoa; phylum Arthropoda; class Insecta; order Lepidoptera; family Geometridae; genus Chloroclysta; species Chloroclysta siterata. The sequence goes on from OW028595.1 coordinate 12,389,338, forward strand.
TACTTCAGTTTCCAAGCTCTCCAATGTTTCAAATAATAAGTATTTATGCTGTACTTTATTTCAGGCTCGCCTTGTATGGCACGCATTAAGAGCTAAGTAAACTAGACACTTATGTAGGTACACATGTTCTTAGGAACACGCTTATGTTTGTGATAATAATAAAGCTTAACAGCCGCATGAATAGTTTTGGATTTGGGTCGGAGTAGGTACACGAAACTTGTATGATTTTAGTAGAAGCTAAAAATATTTATTTTACCTACTACGAGTAGTCCTACATCTAGGCATTAAATTGTTTCTTAGGTCAGTTTGTATTAGCTAGATTATTTTTTTACAAATTAAACAAACAATTACATAATCTTCAGTCTGTTGTGTTCATAATCAGTTTTTGTTTAAAAGCAGTAACGAAATATAGAAATTTCAAGGTGTTGCGACTACCAATAGATAGAAACACCCGTTAAAATCAAACTTTGTTAGCAACTGCTGTTAATGTAACTGCAAAGCAGTCCTACCTACCTGTTTCAAACAGAAATCGATAGAAACTGATTGCAATAAAGTGATGTAAATGTCCCGCAGATGTCCCACCTGACGTCACAATGTCTGATTATAACAATTGCATTACCTCACAGAGCACGTCCATCGAGATAAAGGAACAGAAACTGCTTCACGGCTTTGATCCAGCACGGTAGTTATACCCGAAGAGGCTCTCTATGCACTGTGTCGTCTTGAAGTTATGTCTCTTGTGCCTGTGATTGCACTCATTCTATTCAAATCGAAACCTAGCAATATCTCGAGCTTCTCGAGCGATATCGAGCATCTTTGCTCGTCAACAGAAATAGGTCTAGTAGTACTTCCCCGGATGAGCCCTTTTGACAAAAAGCTCTCCTACTAATAAACTAAAACTCTGCTAAATATTAAATTATCTTTTCACAGCCATCGAGATTATACCAAAATAATAGATTGTGAACGCAATTTGGCGTCCATTGTTTGCTAGGTAACCGGGTTTCTAACTTGATTAACGAATTAATTACCTGATTAATTTCATTGGAGCTCGGATTTAACCAAGTTTGCTTATATTCATTGGAATTTTGTTTATAATTTTACGTGAAAATTGAAATTATGCGCTGGGAATTTTTTTGGTCACATCCTTACCTACCACAATGATCGATCACGCTGATCCAAAATAATTAGGCTTTGATCGCGTGGAACTGGCACCTAGATTCACCTGGCTTTAAGACGTTTCAAATTGATCCTTGTGATTTTATTGAATAAATACCTTTTGACTTTGACTTTTTTGATTATTGCTAAGCACTTTTTGTAATGTTTTTATAAACGCTGCCTGCTATACATGTTTTTAATTATGTATATACCAAATCGTAGTACTTATATAGATATATTTAACTTTATGAATTTACTAATGCTTTCAAAAATTACTGAAAATAAATCGTGTCGAAACCGAAAGTAAAGTCAAAACAAAGTGACAGCTAAACAAGTTTTATTACAAAGTTGCTTGTATCGTTTCATTTCGCCTGAGTCAAGTGCAGGGTCGTTTCTAGTCTTAGGTAAAAAAAATATACTTTCGTTAACAGTGAAGCGTAGGTATTTAGTATTTTTTTATACTAAGTACTTGCTCATGGAACTAGCAAATGGCCATCTGCTAGTTCAGTTCACCTGATGTTGAGTGCTAACCATCACCTAAGAGATCTGAGGGGATATCTACCGTGCCTGGGGATCAAAGTCATGAAGCTGTTTCAGGTTTGGCTTTGTTAAAAAAAAGCATTGCCTCATCAGTCACGCACGATAGGAGAAACGTGCCCTACGATGCACTACCTACGTCCATCAACTTGAAGCATACAGATGATAGAGCTCTTGTGCCTGTAACTTCACACCCTTAAAAACGAAACACAGCAACGCTGCTTGGCGGCAAAAATATATGCATGGTAGTACTTCCCCGGGTGGGACGAGCCCTTACACAGACCACTACTCTTCTTCTTATCCTAGGCAAGTAAAAAAATGACATAATCATTTGAGTAATGAATACTCAAATGATTATGTATTTTTTTTATTGATTTTTAATGATTATGTCATGTTTCATGTTGTGAAAACAGGTCTTAGGGGGTAACAAGAACTTCCAGGACATGAGCCTAGTTTGAATGTATTGTTGCGCCGGACGCCTAGCAACTTGTTTCGTTATTTACCCTGACGTACAGGTGTTTTCAGAAGGCTGAAATATGTTTTCAGCCGTTGCCAGAAGAGGCTCTGTCACCTCCCAGTTGATTACAATTTCGACCAAGTTGCCGTGGTTTTCAGGCGCCTGAAACATGTTTTCAGTCCGTTTCAGGCTATTTCCCATCGATCCATGCAATATCCTGAAAACCCGTTTTCAGGTGTTTTCAGGACCCCTTATGGACCATTGAAGGACATTTCACTATAGAGCCATATTTGCATAGGAGTGAAAGAGAGACTAGAAAGAGATAGCAGACGTTCGAATATTCTAGACTACTGTTCTAGAATCAATCGAAGGAAATGAACGAGAGCTATTACTGTAGAAAGAGATGCAAGTATGGTCTAGTATGATCCAGAACATTCTCGGGTTAGCTGCGTCGTATATAAGACCAGTCGGCGAGAGCGACAGGCGGTCAGTCAGTTCGGTGAGATGGCTCGAGAAGAGAGCCAGTTTGTGAAGATGACTCGAGGAAGAAGTCAGTTCCAGGGAATGGCTCAGGAAGAAGTGGATAAAGGAAGAGAACTTTTGTTAAGTGATAGTTGAGTGATAATTAAGTGTGTTAAGTAGTATTAAGTAGTGTTAAGTAGTGTTAAGTAGTGTTTTAGTTATGTAAAGTGTTAGTGTAAATAAATAAGTCATCTCTTGGATTATTATTGTGCATTTTCTATCCATTCGAACCCCGAGCTCGTAACAGTATTTATTATTTCTTGACTTTAAAGAAAGGTTTGGATGATAGATAGATAGATAGAAAAACACTTTATTGTTCACAAAAGAAAACACATACAGAAAGATACAATGATTAAGTACAATTGGCGGCCAGATATCTATTAGCGATAACTAATAGATATCTCTTCCAGACAACTTAGACGTCCTCGAATAATCTGGAGTTCGTACTTTGTACCAAGAGATCTGAGGGGATATCTACCGTGCCTGGGGATCAAAGTCATGAAGCTGTTTCAGGTTTGGTTTTTTCCAGACAACCTTTGATGATATGGCACTTGTGCTTATATTGAAATACTAGCTGGTGCCCGCGACTTCGTCTGCGCAGTATTATTATTTCGTGTAGCTTATTTAAGCGTGGCGTAGTACATAATGTGTAACTGTAGCGGTTATGGAAGCGCACGCCAGAATAGCTCGCAGATGGTAGATTTTTTCCTACTTACTTGACACTTATCATCATATTTTGGACAATTCACATAATATCTTTATAAATTGTAGCCTATGTGTTATTTTGATGTATAAGCTATATTATTGTAAAGTTTCATTAAAATCCATTCAGTAGTTTTTACGTGAAAGAGTAACAAACATCCATCCATCCATCCATACTTACAAACTTTCGCGTTTATAATATTAGTAGGATTTAGTCAGAATGACACCTGCCGGCATTCAGGAATACAACCCTGTAACGGTCCACCCTTATTTCGTAAGACCAGACGTGGTTGTAGCAAGTTATTAGCGAGGCAATTTCGACGAGCCATAACTCATTTCTCGCAAACAGGCTGCTGCTAGTGTTGCCAAGTGTTATAGACTGGCCGAGAACTCGTGAGTTCTCAGCGTGCCCGATAGAGGCGCTTATCAAGTCTCCATGCAAAAAAGGACTGACGATACGGAAAACTACCAGTGTCACTACCAAACAGTGGTGCCAACTTAGGGTATTTTACTCTAGATTTAGAGTAAAATTGAAATATCAGGGTTATTTTTAGGGTATGAATTTAGTTAGGGTATTTTTTTGGGGTAACCCGATGCAGTTGCGTAGCCTCTTTTATCAGGACCAATATTAACTAATGCACAGCGGCATTTTCAGAAAGATCATTTTCAGTTTATCTAAGTCATCATCTGTAATTTCCTCTACACTTTTATAGTAAAATATAAATGAAATAAGTATGTCTAATTTGCAGTAAAGATAAACTTGAGGGTATTTTTTACATAATCACACCAAACTAAGGGTAAATCTGACTAAGCATAGGGTAAAGTGAAATTAAGCATTGGCAACACTGCTACCAAAGGTACAGTTGGTAGTTACACTGTCTTCTACGCTGTAAGCAGGTTTGATCCCCACCAAGAACAAGCATTTGTGTGACTTTATTTATTTATTACATAGATGATAGTAGGCTTACAGTGTGCAGACCAAAATGTTTACTATCTTAATTTTAAACTTAAAAATATATTTTAAGAATCACAGATAACATAAATTTGGTCAATAAATATATCTACATGTATAAATACGTTTAAAAGAGTAACGGCCGGTTTCTGAAAGCTCGATCAAAACTAATCGGACGTCAAGTCACTTGCTATCTCTATCTGATTCGATGTAATAGCTGAAATGGCGAGTGACTTGGCATCCGATTCGTTATCTCGAGTTTAATTTTAAACTTTAAATATAGTTAAAGTATCACCGATAACATAAATTTTGTCAATAAATATATCGACATGTATTTTAATAATATCGTTTAAAAGAGTAAGTGCTCTTAGAGTTGGCGAGTGATGAATGTTTTAATGCTAAATCTAAATGCAAAATGTGTTTTTTCTTTCTCAAATATTTTACAGTAAAATATGAATGCTTGATACCTGCAGTGGTTAGCAAATACGTTATAATAAGTTCTCTGCTTTCCTTATTAAGGTTAGTAGGTCAAATTATCTTTTTTAGGTCAAGTCTGGCTCTGTTTTCAGGAAGATGAAATACATTAAATAAATTAAATGTTTTTCCTTAAATACTTAATTCACCAACCAATTCCACTAAAAAATAGCTTCATGGCTTTGACCCCAGGCAAGATATCCCTTCAGATCTCTAAGTACCAGCTAAAGATTCTTTGAGGATGTTCAAGGAGGCTAGTCAGAGATACGTTTAATATAACATTTGGCACATACTTACATTTTGCAGTAGTTGGTATTCGAGTGGAATATGAAACTTTGAATATATAGCTATATACACAATATAGCTCTTGACCTGGATGTGAGCTACTTTTTATCCCAAAAAGTACCGAAAATCACTTGAAATGAAATAATTTAGTTGCGTGAAGTATGGTAGGTACATATTAAGATGATATTAGGGATACTGAAAGAATCTCACACTCTGCCAGAAAAACATAGCACTTTAAACTACTCCTTTTCATGTCACTAGTTCTTTCAAAACAGTGTGGTGAAAGGATTCTGTGTGCCTCAAAGAGGCTCCTTTTGAGCACTCCTGATATCACTATAAATACGCGAGCGAAGCCACAGGCTGCAGCTAGTAGAGTCTATGCCAAGTCACGAACTTGCAACTCTGTCCTGAACTATTTCCCCTCCTTGGCTCTTAGCGGTCTTGAGTGAGGTAATTGTTGGTGAGTGGCGACGTCTCGGAAGCCTCACGTCTCATCCTTCATCTTAATAGGAGCTGCTAATCTAGCAAAGGAATCACATAGGTGCTTCCTATCCTACGTGTTTAACGGGGTCATAGTAGTACTTACTTGTACTTAGTTTTACAGTCAAACTAAGTACGCAAGAGCTTTTAAATATGAACCTTTATAACGAAGTGGTGATATACCACTATAGCACTACTTAATTGTGATTTATGGTGTAATTAGCGCAATAGATGCAGCTTCGATTCTTTTTGTAAATTATTCACGCGTAATAATTCTTATCAAATAAATTATTATTGACTATCATTGTTAGACAAATGATTCTTGCTTTTTTAGTTTAAAATATTTTAAAGAAACTATACTTAAGATAAGTTTTCTAAATTATCTCGAATGAAGACATAATAATATATATTTTTTCATTTGTTATCTGGCAATTGGACTTTGGTTTCGGTTGCAATATCGTATATCATACTTAGAACTTAGTGTACATGTGAAATGGCATCGTCATGTAGCCACGTACGCCCGGGACTGGAGGCTAATCTAGCGCTTCGAACGGATTACCGTTTCACGAATAATTAGCATGAGTCATGCGTCTGCAAATAACGTCTCATTAGCAACAATACAGTAAGCATTAATAATACTATGTGTGTGTACTACGTGGATAACTGTATCACGAGCTTTGCCACACTCATGTTGGCATTTTCACCGCCAAAACACTCACGTGGTCCGCGCTATTGCATGCCAAATGACCAAATTGAAAACTCATCAAAGATTCCGCAATCACTTGGGCGAGTGTTTTTGTCAGAATAGCACTTCTGCCAGCGTCATAACTAGATTGTCAATTTCACGCAGGTGCGTGATTGAGCGAACAGGAGTTCGCCCAATTTTGTAAAGAAATAGCAACTTTGGTTTGCAGATCCTGTAAACCGAAGTCATGATCAAAGGTGAATTTGGCTAGAATACATCTTACTGCAGGAAGGCCTTGGCCCTGCAGTGGGACATAACAGTGATCAATAATAATAAAATAACAATACAAATCTTACATGGCGGTCATGCTAATCATCTTTTACTCGTAGTTCTAAAATAATTATTTTATCTACGTAGCCTTCTGCAGAAAATAGCCAACCAGTTAATGGAACAAGTTGTATCACTCAGAATGTTCCCGTTTCGACCGAGTCTGATACCTTCGGTCAGGCCCATAATCGGCCATGTTTAAGAAGAAAGCAGGTCGGCGCCGGTGTGGCTTGTTCACTGATTATATAATTTGTTGGGTAAAGCTGTACCATCACGACCACCTGCATGTTTCGTAATAATAATAAATCAATATTTATGAAGATTTCGCACAACGCTATATTAAGCAAATCTCGCATAATTCATACGACATGAATACATTTTTTTACTCTGACATCGAACAAACATCTATCTTCATCTCGCAAATATTTGTTCTTGGTAGAGATAGATCCTGAGTCGAGACCCTTTAGCTGCAGCAGTACAAAAACACTTACATACCTAAGTACTATAATATATATCTGTATAGCCATTTCCTTTCTTGTATTGTTTTGTATGTGTATGTGTGTTTTTTTTGCAAATAAATGTCTGTCTATGTCTATGTACCCACGGCGCAGAAGACTGAGGACTGTGAAGCCTGTCAATAAAATGTAATCGTTAGAAGTTCTGGGCTGACTGGGCCGAGTGACATTGACCCTTAGTAAAACAGGGAACAAACCTTTATTGTAATAACAGCTCAGAATAAGGCATACAACCTTGGAACGTTACAGGTCATCCAAACAGGAAACCATGCTTCCTGTGTGACTGCAACATTCTTTAGTTAGTTCCGTAATACGGTTAGATGGTCACTCCCCTTTACTAGTTACAACTTTATCTATTTGTTCCTTGATTGATGAAACTGGACTCAAAGTGGGATTGACTAGAACGTTGACGAGTAACTGTATTTGTTCGAGATTTGTTCGTAGATATTGGAGTCATATGCTGCATTAATTAAAGCCCTAAAGTTATAGCCGATCTCGTTGTTTCAGTTTCAATGAAACTGCAACATTTTTACCGCTGTCAAATTAAGGGGCTGACAACTATCAAACAACTTCTCGCTCGCACGTTTCGACATGTTGAAAGATATAAAATCAATAAACTCATTTTCGAAAAATCGCATTCAACCATTTTGTGTGCAATCACATTGCACACAGTTTAGTAAAAATTTCATTTTGATCGATACAAGTTTTCCTACTTAAAAGTTTGCTTATGTACGAAAACTAGTAAAGCAAACTTTTGAGTAGGAAAACATGTATCGATCAAGATGAAATTTTTACTAAACTGTGTGCAATGTAATTGCACACAAAATGGTTGATTGCGATTTTTCAAAAACTAGTTTAGTGATTTTATATCTTTCAACATGTCAAAACGTGCGAGCGAGAGTCACATTAGCTCTTGTCTTCGCCTTAAGTTGCTTTAGAATTTTTTTTATGCACATTTACTTGTAAATTGGTGCTGCCTAATTTGACGTAAATATACATGTAACTGAGTCGAATAAAATTAATTTTACGAATGTCGGCATTAAATTTTGTGTAAATATCGGATCAGTAATTGGATAAAGAGAATAACAACTTTCATTTTCGGAGGAGGGTGCTGACACTGATATTCCCTTTTTTTTTACTTTTGCAGCTGTCGTTTCTATTGTTTACTGTAACACCCGTGTTTGATGTTGTAGTTGTAAATAAATATATGTATTTGATTTGATATTTTACACAATTTTATTTAGTTAGCTAATACATAAGAAACGCCACTATTATCTTGTTATGTCAAGTTTTGAGCCAGGAAAATTGGTGTACTCTGTGGTGCAGTGCGACTTATCCCTCAGACGCAAGAAGAGCGGGTACGATATCCGCGCCGGGACAAATGTTTGCATGTTGAATGAATGTACTAATGAACGGGTCACAGTCGGGTGACAGGTGTTGTGGTACAGACAGCGTCAAAAGTAAATGATGATCGGTCAAGATTGTCAACTGGCTTTTTTTTATAGGCAATTGCTATTATTGCTTGAGAAGTAAAAGTATAATAATTTATTTTTATTCATAGATAGAATATCTGATCCTGACCGTACCATTGGTGCTGAGAATGTAAGTGATGCTCCAAGCTATTTAATTTTATATTTTAATGTTCAGAAACTCAATATTGTTGTACACAAAACTTTATGAAAATGCGTATTTCACGAGATTCATATTTTTCTTAGAAGTATATAAATTAATTAAAAAGACAAACATTGATACAAAACTTTCAACTCAAAGTTAGTAAAACTCACAAACGGCTTTTGCCCGTCAAAGCCTACCTCTGAACTTGTTTACAAAATCACTAGCTTCACTCACGCGGCTCGGGTTGCGTAAACTAAGCACTGACAAATCAATCTGCTATAGCTTATCTATATTTATATAGCTTATCTATACTATCTACACTAATATTACGAATTAAAAACTTTAGTTCGCATTAAAAATGTTAACGACGCGCGGGGCCACGGGGCGCGTTTTCACTCAGCGCGGACATCGCGGCGAGGGAGAAGAGCGTGCAAATGTATGAAATAACTAGCCGCGAGACTCGAACCCACAGTCTAAGTTTATCCTAAAATGTTGAAAAAATTTATGTCCACCATGCGAAGCTGGGACAGACTGCTAGTAATATTATAAAGAGGAAAGATTTGTATGTTTGTAACGAACAAACTCAAAAACTACTGGTTCAATTTCAAAGATTCTTTCACCATTATAATGCTTCATTATCCCTGAGTAACATAGGCTATTTTTAATAATTAAATGTAAAAAAAAAATGTCCACCTGTGCCAAGCCAGGACGAACCGCTAGTAAATAATAAGTAAATATTAGTGGACATCCCACACAACACTATCTAGCCCCAAACATGCAAAGCTTGTAATATAGGAACTAAATAGCTGTTATAATATTTATATTTCTTTTACTATATTATAACACCCAAACAGAGAACAAACATCTATGTTGATCACACAAATATTTGTTCTCGGTAGCGATCGAACCCACTGCCCTCGCAAAAGGCAGAGCTACTACCAACTGAGCTGTGTGAGCTGTGACTTATAGTAGAGAACCACGCTCGAGTAGGTCATACAATTACATTTATTAGTTTTTTAATTGACAAAGCTGAAGCTTCTGTTAAAAAAAACCGGCCAAGTGCGAGTCGGACTCGCGCACGACGGGTTCCGTACCATTATCTTTGAAAATAGCAAAAAAAATCACGTTTGTTTTATGGGAGCCCGCCTAAATATTGTTTATTATGTTTTTTAGTATTTGTTATTATAGCGGCAACACAAATAAATCATCTGTGAAAATCTGTCTGAACTGTCTAACTATCAGATAGTTCATGAGATACAGCCTGGTGACAGACGGACGGACAGACATACAGACGGACGGACGGACAGTGGAGTCTTAGTAATAGCGGTCTAATTAAGAACATTCTTCTAAAAACGATTTCTGATACTACAACGGTTAAACCTGCCATTACAGTCTATAAATCGTTTTCTAATAATGATGCATATTTTTAAATACATAATTGTAATTATTAAATTCGTTACCTTAAATAAATTGCATAGAATAAAATTATTTGCCGTGTTAGCGAGCCCATTAAAATAATTGAAGTCAGCAAACTGAGTATGATAGTGTCTTTGAAGGCCTTTGAAGCCAGCTTGCGCAACTTTTGTTTAGCATTTCAATTTACTTTACTCTGCTATATAACTTTAATTAATGACACATAATCCCGCTGCTGTGCTGAGTAAGCAACCTAAGAATTTCAACTTATGGAAATAACCGCGACTTCGCTCGCACCGTACTCGGATATAAAATCGGATGCATTTGTGACTTTTACAGACAGAAAACCTTTCACATAGATACATAGACAGTCTTACCACACTGATTACCCTCATTTTTTTAGATAAAATATTTACTAAATGGTTGTTTACTTTTTGTGTCATCTTTTTATATTTTATTGGAGTATTATTAATTGTGTTTTTTTTAATACTCTCTGTATTAAAAAAACACAAAAACTATCTTGTAAAAAATCTACTTAACACCCAAGACAATGTAAATCGCCTAAAGAGATGGCAAATACTAAACTTAGACCAGAGAGCCTGACCGGCTCTTAAAACTAAACGATGTCGCTTCGCTGGAAACACACCCCAACCCCATCAAACTCAGAAAAGAATCGAATTATGGCTGGAAGCCGATTGCAGATATGGAGAGAAAAACAAAAAAATGGAGTATTATATTTTTCTAAATAGGTAGAATAACTAAGAATAGATTTTATTTTGAGAACTGGTTACGGGGCAAACCTTAGTATATGTTTCACGGATATTCCGGATTTAATCATAAATTATTGTAGCAGTTGCTACGGCGTAGCAACCGCTACAGCGTAGAGCTACGGATAGCTCTCAGTTGCTTGGACTTCATGTAACGGATACTAATAATTTCTTATTGCTTAATAGTTACTAGCGCTCGTAAACGGCCAGTTATGTAGCCAATTTATATATTTATTGTTTAGTCCCGTTAACAAACCGTTTTCGTACACGAGACAGCTATAATTGCAGATCGAAATTGAATGAATGAAAAACTCTTTTTAGTACTTAACATTTGACAGAAGAAAAATAAACGGTTAAACCAGGTTAAACAATCAAAGTAAATAGCCTACATCCCAGTAGCGAGTTCTTCTAGGCAGTATATTGTCACGAATTTTGGCTCGTTTACAAGCGCCATAATTATGTTCTAATAAAAGGTTTATAACAAAAACCGTGGTTAGATCAAATATATGACGAATAAAATAAAACTGGATTTCGTGGTCAGGCCAACATTATTTTCACGAATAAACTAACTATGTTATAAATAAATAAATATTGGTGGACATTACACACATAACTATGTCGCCCCAAACTAAGCCTAAGCTTGTGATATGGGAACCAGATATTAACTGATATAATACTTATATACTTTTTTTTGTCAATACATACTTATAATATTATAAAACACCCAGACAGAGAACAAACATCTATGTTTATCACACAGATGTTTGTTCTCGGTGGGGATCGAACCCACGGCCTACGGCGCAGAAGGCAGAGCTACTACCAACTGAGCTGTGAAGGCTGTGATGCACAAAGAGAAGAAAGATTAAGAATTAAATACTCGAACGTAAAGACTGAGCTTATTAGAGTTGTTTGCACGAACACAACACAATAAAAGTGCAATAGGTACGCAAGTGGCGTGTTGTATGTATATTAGATACATTGCTCGAGTAGGGAATGAAATAAGTAGAATTTCATAGAATACAATCAAGAATGTTCATGACAGGCAATTGTCATTCATGAAATACATTATGGGGATGTTATTTTAAATCTGTAATACAATCTAGCACCCAGATACAGAACAAACACCAGCCATACAAATGTTTTACTTTGTATGTCAATGTTTGATAGTAAGAACATTATTCCCATCTCGTCCGGGGAAGTACTACCAACACGCTTTTTTCTGCCGCCAAGAGTGTGGTTGCCGGTGTAATTACAGGCACATGAGGCTTAACATCTGTATGCCTCAAATTGATGGACGCAGGGCAGTTCATCGTAGGGCACGTTCCTATTGTGCGTGACTAACGAGGCAATGCTTTGTTATAGGTGATGGTTACCACTTAACATCGGATGAGCCATCTGCTTGTTCCATCAGCTAGTTGTATAAAATATATATATATCTTCTACTTCTTCTTATTTGTATGGCCTTTGCAGTGTGGCCCGCAATCTCGCCAATGTCACGTTTTATGTTAGACCTCAGAACGCAAGAGAATGACCGGTGGAGTATGGTAATGCTCGGTGGAGAATTTTGTTTATTTTAATGTTATTTTTAGTCGATTTCAAAAATAGAACGATCATGAATCGACATTCCAAAAAAACCAGAAACAGCATCACGACTTTTAGCTCTCTCGTTCTACCAAGTACTACCAACTATTATGTGAATCTGAATGTTTTTTTTTAATTAAATGTGTGTTATCTTGATGTTTTTCGGCGTTATAGTAGAGTATGAGGCTATAGTAGAGTGAGTAGTAGTGTATTTATGCTGAGTGATAACCAATTTATGTAACATACTTACTTTTAATGTCTATTATTGTATTTTTTATACAAGGTGTTCCAATAGGTACTTGTGTTTTAAACTTCAGGGGGCTAAAGTACCCATCAATATGAATAACTTCTAAGCAACCAACACTGTTAACGCGAAAAAAAAAACAGCTGTTTCATACATTTTAGTCAGATAGGTATTGAACTTTTGTATGAAACAGCTGTTTTTTTTTCGCGTTCACAGTGTTGGTTCCTTAGAAAAAGTTATTCATATTGATGGGTACTTTAGCCCCCTGAAGTTTTAAACACAATTACTGGAACACCTTGTAGGTATATTGTACAAATTTGATATACATGTGGCATAGATTAATGATTTTGTATTGTATGTAATTTAAAAAATGCGTGGGCGAATACCCGCAGCCCACACATTATGCGGCAAGATTTGATCATCCTTGAGACGTCTCTTTATTTTCGCGCCCCAAATGTGAGTAGGTATAGGTACCTACTAGCAAAGCCGCATCGAAGCCTGAAATTGGAGCCATCCTTGCGGTTAGTTCAAAGTATTCAAACACGGAGGAGAGGTGTTTAAATTACGCTTCACAGGTTACATCAAAGAGATTAGAACGAGGTGGAGCCATGGAATAAATAACAGCTTGAAAGTAGGTACATTGCGTATGTGTAGGCTTTTTGGTAGTTTACTAAAATGTAAGAACGTTCATCCTTTGAAAAGTTTTGTTTTTGAGTATGTAAAGTCTTTGTATTTGGTTTGCGTGTGTGAATACGTAAATTAGCGTTCAATTTTTTAAACTATTTTTCAAGCATTAATTTTCCTTTTTTGAGTGTGAAACTTTTTTTATTTTGTGTGTGAGTGTGACTATCCAAAAGATGGAGGGACATGTTTTTCGAGTATGTATGTGTGTTTGTATTTGTAAGTCTAGTCGGAGTTTCAAAACACCCGCCTACCTTGACTCCATACAAAATAGCTCGTCTCGGCAACGGGGTCTCATTATCTACACAAAAACAAAAAGTCAGACTTGAGGTAATTAATACGCTCAGCGCCAACAGGTTACAGTTCCAGGGTCGTTGACTTTGCAGTTTTTTTTACTGCAGAAATTACTTCGACTAGTCCTTATATGTATGGTTTTTTTGTCCTACCCCCATTTTTTCTCAAAAAATGCGAAAATACCCATACCGCGTGTATCTTTCTTGATACCGCTTGAGAAAGGACACCAGTTAGTGTATCGTAAATGATACACTGGCGTGTAATGCTGTAGATGTATTAGTCGACGGCAAATGTTATCGCTTATTATATAAATTGTTGGTAATCTTGTTGCATTGCAAGTACCTTCAATTACCACAAATTTCGAAAGACATGCACGAATTCGTTAAACTTACATTAGCGTCAAGAACGTATTTAATTTAAATTATGTTCACGAACTCAGTAATTCATTCGTTTAATTTATTTTAATAAGAGAAAAATAAATGGTAGTAATAGGTGTAATGGTAGTCGGTGACCAAAATCTTCTGGTCAATTTTATTAAATAAAAAGTTTATCTCTTACAAAAAAGTTTCGGGTAAGAATCAAAAATCTTTATCAGCAGATAATTTTAGGTACTTCTAAAGTATGAAATACAAAATTACCAAACAAAAAACGAATCATCAAAACCAATTCTAAATTGGCAGAGTAGCCGCGTAACAAAAAAAAACAAACATACCCACACTTGAATTGAGAACAACCTCCTTTTCTGAAGTTGGTTAAAAAACAAATGGTAGACGCTCTGTGGCATACAGAGCACATAATCTCAAAAGCTCAGGGATCTGTGTACAATTAAAATTTAAATATAGAAATAAGTAATAAGATTCACCGTGGATCCGACCGAGCGATTATTCAGATAAATTTCTGTAATGAGCTTCATTTTAATATTTTTGGATTATTCAAAGTACGCGCGAGATTTTTTACGTTTCTTTTTATTTGATCTAAGTAAGATTTGTAGACTGTAGAGTTTTTATCTTTTACAAAATCATTTTAAACAAAAAACTATTTTGTTTTAATTATTCTCTTTGTAAACTTATTTGTTGATTTAAATAACATCCATAGATAATAATTTTTATGCATATATTAAGTGCACAAAGAATTAAATTAAGCATACAATTTTATTTGATTCAAAAGCATCTTTATCAAAATCTTTTCTATTTGTTCGGCTGCAAGTCAATGCATACATAATATATCTATGAAGTAAGTCTTTTGCGTGGCATACATGTAAAGCACCCAATACCAATCTCTCTGCTTGTTCTATTAGCCAGTGTTATTTAAACTGGGGGAGGCTTATGCCCACCAGTGGACTTCTTCACGCCGATGATGATGTGGCCCTATCTAAGTAATGATTTCTTTACGTTGGTATATCTCAACCACTAACATTTGCGTAAGGTTAATACCTACTTGGCGAAGTATTAATAAGGTTGCCTGCCACTTCAGCTAGGACTGTCGACATTTTTCGTACTTCGTCGAATGACCTCATTTCGGGTTTTATTACTAATTTTATTATAGGTGCCCATTTTCGTTCACCATTGTCGAAAGTTCCTGAGCTTGAATTTTCCGTTGCTGCCCTACGAATGTCCATTACTGCAAATTGGCGTGTAAACAAATAGGAACTGGCTTTATTCGCGACAGGAAGATTAGAAGGAAAGTTAAATGGTCGCTCTCAGCCTCGTGTTTAATTATGGTGACAGAAGTTAATAAGTCGAGAAATTCAACAAAGTGAGATTATATTTAAATATAGACTGGAGCACTACTTGTAATTTTGTTTGCGTTCTTTGTGTCTTTTGTGAGCCTAAGCAGGTACGGTGGCCGCCTTTGCTTTGTGGTTTGAAGCTGGGCCAGTTTTTTTTTCTATTTTCGTTCCTGGCGTTTGCTTTATGTACAGCTCCACTCTACATAAGTTTTAATTCTTAACAATAAAAGAAAATACATATCTTACTTATTGTCTTGAGTATTTTTGTCTCCTATTTTAGTCTTTGTTGAAATATGCAATCATACTTCCTAATTAAATATAAATGTGCAAGTTACGATGATTGTTACGATGAGTGCGATGATGAGATGTCTGTGGCTCAATTACACACTAATCACTGAACTAATCGACATTTCACGGGGTTTACTTAGAACAAATAAAGATCGTAGCCTGGATTAGGCTACATCTTATCCCGATAATAAACCTAATAAAGAGAAAGCACCTTAAATATTAATAAAATAAATCAACATTAATATGCGAGTAAAGTCGCGGGCAGAAAGTAATAGAATAAAATTCTACTGTATAAAAGTATCTTCGCTATCTACTTTTGATGAAATCAATGTCCTGTGCTATTCTATGTAAATGTAAGGTGCTCGTATCTATTCAATTGACATTTGCTGAATCAATATAATTTGAGCGGCTTCGAATGCCAGCTAACAGTGAAGTCTTGGTCTCCTAGGCGGCCGTCAGTTGCCGACCGTCACTTGCCAGCCAAGCTACATAAGTATCTGTATAACTCTTGAATGACCGACGACGGGAAGTCGGTGCATGGTGACGGCCCAAAATCATTCTTTCTTAGAAACGTATAGGAGAACTATAGCATGGGGAGCAAGTTTTCGAGGGTGATCTTCTTCTTCTTGTCGTGTCACTAGTTTCTTTCGAAATATACTCTACGCAAATGCTTAGTTAAAGTGCTATAATTAGATAAAACAGTGGTTTCCAAAGTTGACTGGACCTCCTCTCTGGGACTGGGAATCACCTCTTGGTTTCATGAAGGAAAAAGAGGCATAAATATATCAATGAAGAACTGTTCAAACAAGAATTAAAAATAAAGTGTTAATGAAAATGAAAATGTTATAATATAAAAATAAAAGCAGTGCTGTTTTTTTTATTAGAAGACTCAGTGCAGTCTTCTAATAAAAAAACAGCACTGCTTTTATTAACATTAACAACGACATTGACCCGCGGTCGGTCAATATGTCATCTATTTTTCAAGGCCCAATCAATATTCAATCGCGACCTACCAGTACCAGGGTCGTGACCCATACTTTGGGAACCACTGAGATAAAGTATTATATTAATTGATAGCATAACCAGCCTGAAGGATATAAAGAAGGATAGAATGATCATAGCATTAAGCCCACCTTGTGTACACTTCATTGTTTACTATTGTGCAATAAAGTGTTAAAAAAATAAATGACGGGCGCACATTGACGGCAACGTTCGTTCGAAGCCACAGCTTTAGGTTAGCACGCCTGAATCCCCGTAGTTGGTCGTTCTGACCGCCAGTGGCATGCCGGAGCGACATTATGTGATCATCGGTATTCGCGATGAGCCTGCGATCGCAACGCTCGATCGTAATCCATTTAAAATAGCGTTTGACTGCTTCCACACGGTATGTGATGCGGCATGCCGCTGTGGCATCATTTTTTACAAAAGCTTTGCGAAAATGGCCTAAAGATGCAAATCATGCTTTTTTAAGCTATCGTCAGAAGGTTTTAAAAATATATTAGTCATGCGTGTCTGCGACATAGATATAGGTAGTTTTAATACCTACTGAGGAGAAAAGCAGAATGTTCAAATTATTTACAAAACGTACTTTAGAAAACAAACGACAATATAGTCGTAACGCTATCAGGCCATAAGGCGATCTAGTCCAAACGCTATGTAGTCCTAACGTGATCTAGTCATATCGAGATTTAGTCAGAAAGCGATGTAGTCATAACTGCTATCCAGTCAAATCAAGATGTAGTCTCAAAGCTTCTAACCCATAGGTAGATAGGTACTACGTGTGAAAAAATTAACACAAAACTAGCAGATTTCGTTCATCAACTGTAAACCAGCGCTGCGTTGTCACCTCGGTGGCATCCACAAAAATAATAATCATCATTATCAATATCAACCTATGTTAGTCCACTGCTGGACGTAGGTCTCTCCCAAGACGCGCCACTGAGCCCGGTCTTTGGCTCTTCTCATCCAGTATTTGCCAGCTACATTTCGCAGATCGTCGCCCCACCTTGCCGGAGGGCGTCCTACACTACGTTTTTTTTTCTTGTTATGTTATGTTGCACCGTGTTTGTGTGCCAAATAAAATATTTTGTATTATATTCATATTTACGTTCTGTAGCGATATCAAAATCGTATTGTTACGAGCTCGGGGTTCGTATGGATAGAAAATGCACAATAATAATCCATGAGATGACTTATTTATTTACACTAACACTTTACATAACTAAAACACTACTTAACACTACTTAACACACTTAATTATCACTCAACTATCACTTAACAAAAGTTCTCTTCCTTTATCCACTTCTTCCAACTCTCTTCTTCCTGAGCCATTCCCTGGAACTGACTTCTTCCTCGAGTCATCTTCACAAACTGGCTCTCTTCTCGAGCCATCTCACCGAACTGACTCCTCGAACCGTTTTCACTAACTCACTTTCTTCTCGAGTCCTCTCCACAAACTGACTGCCTGTCGCTCTCGCCGACTGGCTTTATATACGACGCAGCTAACCCGAGAATGTTCTGGATCATACTAGACCATACTTGCATCTCTTTCCACAGAAATAGCTCTCGTTCATTTCCTTCGATTGATTCTAGAACAGTAGTCTAGAATATTCGAAAGTCTGCTATCTCTTTCTAGTAGTGCTTTTCCTTCGATTGATTCTAGAACAGTAGTCTAGCTAGAATATTCGAACGTCTGCTATCTCTTTCTAGTAGTGCTATCTCTTTCACTCCTATGCAAATATGGCTCTATAGTGAAATGTCCTTCAATGGTCCATAAGGGGTCCTTAAAACGCCTGAAAACGGGTTTTCAGGATATTGCATGGATCGATGGGAAATAGCCTGAAACGGACTGAAAACATGTTTCAGGCGCCTGAAAACCACGGCAACTTGGTCGAAATTGTAATCAACTGGGAGGTGACAGAGCCGCTTCTGGCAACGGCTGAAAACATATTTCAGCCTTCTGAAAACACCTGTACGTCAGGATATATAACGAAACAAGTTGCTAGGCGTCCGGCGCAACAGTATGTTAATAGCGTAAGCGACTACAAAGGCGTTGATCATGCAATATATCTATTAGCATTTGTTTAATTCGTGGATATTGCTTGCTTCGAAGCTGCAGCGACAAGCCACAATCATGTGTAAGAGCTTTTTCAGTGTGCAATGCTTAGCTTTACGCCAGAGTTGGAAATGATTCAATTTGTCTTTAGGTGCCCACTGCAGTCGCAATCGTATTCGAATGCTGTCGCGTTTATTTTGAGCATTTATATTGGTAATCTTGAATGTTATGACAAAAGTCTTTGAAAAAAAAACGTGGAACCAACTTTTTCACAGTTTAATTTATTTAAATCGAGCAAACCTTAGAGAAAGGTGAAATTAGAACATAATATGTAGTACGGTAAAAAATAACTTGGACGTATTTAGATTATTACTATATTTGCTCTAATTTCACCTTTCTTTAAGGTTTGCTGGAAGTTGTACATATTTTATTTTCAAGTTTACCTACTATTTAATATATCACTTTTTACAGTAAAATATCTATTATTTGAATATACAAGGTGTTCCTTAAGTTGTGTATATAAACTTCAGGGGGCTAAAGTACCCATCAATATGAACAACTTTTTCTAAGGAACCAACACTGTGAACGCGAAAAAAAAAACAGCTGTTTCATACATTTTAGCCTGGTAGGTATTGAACTTTTGTATGAAACAGCTGTTTTTTTTTTCGCGTTCACAGTGTTGGTTCCTTAGAAAAAGTTGTTCATATTGATGGGTACTTTAGCCCCCTGAAGTTTATATACACAACTTAAGGAACACCTTGTATATTACTATTGGTGAATGTGTAATTTTTATTTTTGTGAAACTCTCAAATAAACGATTATTGATTTGGCAAGTAATTATCACAAGATTGTCATTCAACGTTCAAAAAAGGATCCGAAATCCGAATCCCTCAACCGAATTCACAACGTGAATTGCATTGCAGTCATCTTTTCTGTCGCTACATACATTCTTTAGTTCGATCAAGAGTTTTTTTATTATCCCAAAACCGTAGTAGGATTTAAACCCGCGTCCTTCCCCTTGATACGGCCTGCACTAACTGGCGAATAACTCATAGGAATATATATTTGGTAGGAATCAAAATCAAAATCAAAACGGTCTTTATTCAGTACAATCACAAGGATCACTTTGAAACGTCTTATATACTAGGTGAATCTATCGCCAGTTCCTCGCGACCAAAGCCTAGAAGAACGGGCAAGAAACGGAACGGGCTTGGTTCCTAGCGTTTTTTTGTATGATCCTTTTTACAATTTTATTATGGTACCTACTTAATTGTTTAGTGTTTTAATGAGTTGGAGCATAGATCAGTCCCAAGCTTTTTTGTCATCTATATAATCAAATATTTTAAAGTAAGCTTTTGTACAAAGTTTTCTTTTTATTATGCTAATGTTATATTATGAATTTGCTAATCGACAACTGGTGAATCGACAAAAAAGCGTTAAAATGGTCATTGCCATCATTGGCCACAATTTATTCCCACTCACGTGTGTGTAATAACAATAACTTATTATACAGTGATGCTTCTACTCACCTACATATGTATAAGGCAATAGCCAGAGGACCCTTTATGTTTTTATTCCATTTACATGTCAAAGATTTTCTTCACCGAATAGACAGAATGGAATATAGATTGGTTGATTCATCTATTTGTCTGACATGACAGCCTGCTGCCTGAAACTAATAAACAAACATTGCGACCTGTTTTTATTTTGTCTCGGAGTCTCAGTTTGTATTTTGTTTGGTTGGTTTTGTTTGTCATTCAATTGAAATTGATTTTTAGCAGTTCGAAAAAATTGTATATGGGCGACGGCCCTCGAGATATTGAGATGACGTTTACGTTGGTATCTAGCAATTCGTCCCTTTTTGGTATAAGTATTCTGTCAAAGAATTGTCGCGACGGTAAGGAATTTCAACGGCGGTATAAACACCGAGAGCATCAATTGTCGAGTGGGATCTCGCCTTCCGACCGTAAAGCCGTAGGTTCAAATCCGGTCCTGCACCGGTGGATTTTTCCATTCGATTCGAAACTTATGTGCGCAATGTCAGTGCTCTCAAACGTCGTAGAAAAATATGTTGAGGAAATCAGTTCGTATTCTAACAGCGGCGATGGGCTTGCATCCTTTCACGTAGAATACCAACAACTGCAAAATGTGGGTATGTGCCAAATGTAATATTTGGGCGTACCTCTGACCCCTTAGACATTCTCAAAGAATCTTGAGTTCGTACGTGGTACTAAGAGATCTAGGGTATATCTACCGTGACTGCCTGGGGATTAAAGTCGTGAAGCTATATGTGTGTGGTATAAACGAACACGTAAATGAAAATGTATGTCTCTATATTGCGTGTTTCGTACGCCAAAAGCCGTGTATCTGTCACCAAACTAATAGATTTCCATATTTCTCCTTGTTGCGTGACTCTTCGAGCCGCCATAACACGACCACTTGAAGTATACCTTCGAATTACTTACCTGTAATCTATTCCGGAGTCGTTGTTTGTATTAAATCGTTTATTTTGGTTTATTATTTGTTGATTTCGTGTCGACTTTGGCTGAATTGGTCGGTTTTTTCATATTGCTATTTTATTTGCAAGCTAAGCTCTTTTGCCTTGTGGAAATCACTGTATATTGCCATCCAATAAACAATATTTCAAATAAGGAGAATAATATATTTCTAGAAATTTATATCATAATATACATTCAAGATGCCCCAGGAAAGACTGTCAAGCGGTGGTCCTGCTGGCGGATCACGTAACTTTGTTGCAATCAGTTTCAATCAGTTCCTGTTTGTAATAAGTAAATATGACGGCTATCCGGTTACATTTTAGCTGCAGTTGCTAACAAAGTTAGATTACAACTGGTGTCTATTGATGGAGAATCGCAAAACTTTCATATTGTTTTATATACTTATTGGTTTCATATAGAAACTGATTGCAACAAAGTTACGGAATCACCCTGCAGAGATGCAGCACCTCTTAGGCTACTTGAATCTGTATGTTCTGCGTTGGTGTTATTGTAAACATGGGGTGATTTGGGTTGCCCAACGGGTACTGCATCTTTGGACCACTGCTTAATAGTCTTAATCTGGGAAATCCTGTATATACAGTTTATGGAGTATAAACTAGTCGCGTTAAACTCTCGCTGCAAACTCGGTCAGTGCTCAACCTATAGTCGCGTTAAACTCCCGCTGCAAACTCGGTCATAAATCATCTTAACACACGCTTAAACAAAAGGATCGTCCGTTCTCCTAAGTGCGAGAGATAGAGAGAGCAATAGTGCTGTCTCGTTCCGATAACTTATGACCAAGCCTGCAGCGAGAGTTTAACGCGGCTATAGGTATATTATTCCAAAATAACAGTTGAAATTTGTCAATATCTACTCAGAACGGGACTCAAACGAGTAGATTCAATCATTACGGTTATTTATTTATTACGGTTAACAATCGGGATTGGCAGCATCCTCGAAAGTTGATCAATTGATGGTAGAGTGACCCTATTTCATAACGACATCAATGAGTAAGTAGTTCCGGCACTGTTGTGTCGCTTGTCATGTTCAATGATGATGTCTGGCTAGTTTTCAATGATTCCTTGCAAGAGTAGTAGAGCTCTTTGTGTGTGGCTCGTCCGGGGAAGTAAGTACTACCACCATGCCATTTTCTGCCGCCAAGCAGCGTTGCTGTGTTTCGGTTTGGTTGCCGGTAAAATTACAGGCACGTTAGGTTTAACATCGGTGTGCCTCAAGTTTACGGACACAGGGCAGTACATCGCAGGGCACGTTCCTATCGTGCGTGACTTACGAGACAATGCTTGTTATTATTGTAAAGTTTCATTAAAATCCATTCAGTAGTTTTTACGTGAAAGGGTAACAAACATCCATCTATATATATATATATATACTTACAAACTTTCGCGTTTATAATATTAGTTGGATATATACCATCCTAAAGTTTCGTTGGTCTTATCCATGGGAAAGATGATCATCGTTATGCAGCGTTATTCTTCACCGTTTGAATTAACTTTACTAGCATTGCGGACATACATTCTTAGAATTAATAAATCCATAGATACGAGACTCGATTCGAACCCGCGACTTTAGGATCGGAAGGCGATGACAGCAAATGCTCTAAAACTATAAGTACACACTTGTACATTACGGCCGTCATAAACGAACACGGTCACAATCTTAAAAACCGAGCCCGCACTAAAAGTTAAGAGCACTAAAGATTATTAAAACAATAGTAAAAACGGTCTAGAATGAGCGAAGAATTAGATAGTGCTTTCCAAATACATACACATAAAGAAGAACAAAACAAACTACACAAGTTTACACACACACACACAGTTTACAACACAAGTTACAAGTTTTATTTAGCTGTGTAAAAGCAAAAACTTCTATACTCAAATGAGCATTTCTTGTTTAACTAAATAAAACAACATGACTGTCTGACTAACAATCGTCTTTTTTGTATTCAAGAAAGCTTTCGTAGCATTACTTTTCAGATAAACTAAGCAAATCTTCTAATATGGGAACTAGATATATGTTATAATACTTAGGAACAGGTCAAGAGTACCCTAAAAACCGACGAGAATGTATGAAGAATATTATGAGAGTGAATGAAGCGAAAGAGGTATGTAAGGTAAGGACCGTAGCAAGTGAAAATCCGTGGTCTCTGCCTACCTATGGGAAACAGGCGTGATTTTATGTTTGTATGTATGTATAATACTTACTTCAATATTTTTTTGTAAATTACATAGGTACTTATGATATTATACAATGTCTGCATATATATAATATTGTATACAGACAAAGAACAAATATCTATGTTCATCGCAAAAATGTTTGTTCTCAGCGGGGATCGAACCCACAGCCTACAGTGTAGAAGGCAGAGCTACTACCAACACACCTATGAGGGCTGGAAAAAAGAACAGCACGTGATGAAAGTCATTGGCATCCAACTAGTCTCTAAATAAATAGCTAACGTCGCTTATCTACCAGTTAAACGGATGAAAGGCTACCTTAAATAAGGCTGCGTGCGCAAAAGAAATAAAACCTCCATGCCTTATCTGTTCAATTCCATAATTGGAATTAATTAGCAGAATGTTTGACTGGAATAAAACGGAACTTTATAGGGTTCCGTACCTAAGAATCGATTATGGAACTTTATTTACCTATACTTTACTACCCTATCTTATGAACATAAGATAACATTTGTTTTGAACCTCGAGTCCTTTTTTTTCTTTTTAGATATTTGGTTTTCCGTATTGCGAGCCTGGGTTTTTTACGATAGCTCTCAGCACTCCCGATAAAGGCGCTTATATCGAGTCTTCTTACAAAATCCGGCCTGAAGATACAGAAAACAGATAAAGTAGAAAGAGTAGTGGAGCTCTTTGTGATGGGCTCGTCCGGAGAAGTACTACCACCACGCCTTTTTCAGCCGCCAAGCAGCGTTGCTGTATTTCGGTTTGAAGAGTGTGGTCGCCGGTGTAATTACAGGCACGTGAGGCTTAACATCTGTATGCCTCCAGATGATGGACGCAGGGTAGTACATCGTAGGGCACGTTCCTATCGTGCGTGGATTACGAGGTAATGCTTTGTTATATCAACAAACTTATCCTCAGTTTCTCGCAGGACAGATAGGTACTTCTGCTTTGTCACAGATATATTCAGTACACAATAGAATGTGTTTTGTGTCTGGACTCGCCAGAGTAAGAATATGAATAAGAGGATTTTGTGCTATTTCTTTTAGTTCCTGTTGTCTTGGTAGTTTTTATTGAAAGATCCACAAACAAAGGTTAAGTTCTTTAATGTTACAAATTCCATATAGAAACCCTTATAAAAAAACCGTACCGGTAAATAAGCAATATCATCTTGGACACTTGAAGAACCATTGCTGATCGAGGACATCCTTTTTTAGCCTCTATCGCCCCGTAATTTTTTTGCTTTAGAACTAGACGCAGTAACAACTCAAGAGTAGTAGAGCTCTTTGTGAAGGGCTCGTCCGGGGAAGTACTGCCACTACGCCTTTTTCTGCCGCCAAGCAGCGTTGCTGTGTTCGGTTGGAAGAGTGTGGTTGCCGGTGTAATTACAGGCACATGAGGCTTAACATCTGTATGCCTCAATTGATGGACGCAGGGCAGTGCATCGTATGGAACGTTCCTATCGTGCGTGACTTACGAGGCAATGCTTTGTTATAGGTGATGGTTACCACTTAACATCAGATGGGCCATCTGCTTGTTCCATCAGCTAGTTGTATATAAAAACGTTGTGGAACCCTCAGGGCGCGTGTCCGACTAGCAGCTGGTCGCTTTTATTTATTAAACGTTTATTGGTCGGAGGAGTTGGATCGAGTTTAAACAAGCTTCAGCTTTTGCAGTCGCCAAATTAATTTGGCTGTTTTCAGTTTGTTTTGTGGACTGCAAAATAAATCAGGTATCAGCGTTCTCTCTCGCAATCGCTAAACTAAATGTTTATTTAATTAATTACTAAACTATTTTGCATTTATTCCTTCCACCTACCTCTATATTGTAATTGTGAAAGTTAGTTTAGATTAGATATTTATCTTAGTATTCGCGCCGTTCGTAGAATAACTATAACTATAGTTATTGATAAAGTGAAGACGCGAGTGAAGCCGCCGGCGCAAGCTAGATTCCAATATAATAACACCAGCAATTTAGTTCACGATCTTGCCTTACTGCTAAGGGAAACTTTAAATCACAAAACCAACGGTTTTTAATCGAGCGTTTGTTATAAGCTGAAACGATCAAACTTTAGCGAAATTTTCCTTCCTTTTATGACCCATTATTATGCGCTTTTACGAGCACTCAAAAACTTGCACGGTGCATGAATAATGTACACAGCCATAGCAATAAGCGCACAAGCACTTTGGACATTAACACTCAGGACATAAAGCAAGCTAAAGTCACGACTTCCTCGGTCGACTGTACACATCTGTTTAAACAGCTCTGTTCATTACTTACTATAGTTTTATGACTTCCAGGCATCGGACACACCTTTTCCCAATTAAAAAGAAAGCCCCATAAAATGAAATTGGCTCATATACATGCAGTTTTCCGGACAAAATGAGGTAATCGAACGAATCGGACAGGGGCGGGCTCGGGGCAAGGGCAGGGCCGGTTGGCTATTAATAAATGGATAGAAAATTCTTTATTACACAAAACAAACATTTTATTGTAGGTACATAAGCAAACTTTTTGATGTTAATACTTTGTTTATATTATTCAATAGATAAAATAAATTATATACCTAATAATAGATAAATTTTATTATATTTCCATCTCGTACCCGTCGGGAGTAATAAACAGTGACCAGGCGTGACTAGATTTATCAACGTTTTGAAAAAAATGGAGGTTTATGCTGTTTGTCTTTTATGGGAAAACCCCGCGACACTCTGATATTTTACTAGTAAATTATTTTGCTCATTATTAATCTCTTAGAACTCTAAACTAATTTTATACGTGCTCCCATCTGAAAACCAGCGACGCTTTGCAACACAACGTGTTGTGGAGTGGCTTTATGCTGAGATGTGACCAAATTTGACCCACAGACGCACAGGGGCAACTCGCACATCTTACTTTTTATTTAATTTTTTTATCCACTTTGTTTTTTCTTTGTATACCTATGTATAGTTTCCTTATAGTTAGTTGTAAGTTATTTTTAATTTCTTGTTTTTATCTGTGTCAGACGTTTTCTCTGTTTTTATGTGTGTTATTTAAAAATTCATTCATAAAAAAAAACATTCATTCTTTCGTGTTTGGTACAGCCATGGAGTATTTTTGGATAAACGGCCCAAACCAGTCCAGGAACTCAACTTCACTGCGAGTAACTTTATATTGCCTTCTCTTCAAGTGATTTTTCGGGCTTCACTGAACACAGATATCGGGTGTTTAACGTTTAAGTATCATCAGATTGAACTGATGTTGTTTTTATTATATTTGTTGCACGCGCGGGTTGTGGTCACAGCCACCCGAAAATCGGTCAAGCGCGAGTCGATGTATGAACTCGCTCATAATCGATATAGTGAGTGTAGTTTTTTTTTTTTTTTTTTAAGTTTAAGAGTAGTAGAGCTCTTTGTGAAGGGCTCGTTCGGGGAAGTACTACCACTACGCCTTTTTCTGCCGCCAAGCAGCGTTGCTGTGTCTCGGTTTGAAGAGTGTGGTTGCCGGTGTAATTACAGGTACATGAGGCTTAACATCTGTATGCCTCAAGTTGATAGACGCAGGGCAGTGCAACGTAGAGCACGTTCCTATCGTGCGTGGCTTACGAAGTAATGCTTTGTTATAGGTGATGGTTACCACTTAATATCAGGTGGGCCATATGCTTGTTCCATCAACTGGTTATAAGTATTAAAAAAAAAATGTGTATTGCTACAAAGAAGATGTTTACAGAATATATGACGCCATGACCAAGTTTTTGTACAGTATATAGTTAAACGTGGGTAAAGCTGTGGGGCGAACTGTATGGGAGACATCACAAGTCTTTTAGATTGTGGGTATGTCCATCGTGTCCAATACGGTGGATCCGCGCTTGATTGTTGTTCACTGTTGTTTTTAAATTGGATCGCAATCGCCCTGGGGACAAGAGCCTAGATCCAGCCCCGCGTCAGACTAATCCATTTGTGAGTTATACAACAGCCGCACGCGGTTGCAAAGGACTCCATTCCGTAATTAAACCGTCCTGTTCGATCCCCGCGCGACTATTCATGGCCTTTGAACTGATTGGAGCTTCCTGTCAACTCAACTGGCTGGCACTTGGTAACTTGAAAAGTTGTAAAAGTTGTACTATCCAATTATAACTACGGGCGGGATTCTGAGGAGCCTATATTGAGAGTTCTGTCTGTGTTGTCATGAGAATTATCAAAATGTAGTTAAATTCAATTATTTTTGAATTCAAATTTGAGCTTATAATATAGTAGGTACCTTCTTTCAAGTTCTTTCTTCTTGTAGTTCTATGACATTGATTAGAATATTTATTTTTATTTTGATACAGCGTTTTGTAGAGGTATTCCATATCATAAAACAAACAATAACTAAATATTCCACTTTCAAACATGTGATTGTTTTAAGTAAATAGTGGCGCCTAAATCGTTAGTTATCTTGTCACTTATCACAAATGTGTAGTTATATTAAGAATGACCTTAAATTAAGGTTAGTATTACCTGGGCCTAATGGTATAGGTTTAATACTATAACAAGAACATCGTGAGGAAACCGGCATATCGTGGAACCTAAAAAGTTCTATAACATGTGTCAAGTGCTCGAAAGGAGCCTCTTGAGGCGCACTTAAAATCCTTTCACCTCACTGTTTCGAAAGAAACTAGTGACACGACAAGAAGAAGAAGAAGAAGAAGAAGACAAACACACCCCAACAAAAATGTGATTCCCAGAACTTGCCTGCAAGTAAATCAAACTTTGTATTTGACTTGTTAATAAAGACGGCAAGAACGGCGTATGTGCCGATAAATAGCTCATCAATCGATTAGTTGGGTCACCACATCTACACTAATATTATAAAGAGGTAACATTTGTATTTTTGTATTTTTGTATGTAACGAATAGGCTCAAAAACTACTGGTCCGATTTCAAAAATTCTTTCACCATTAGAATGCTACATTGTCCCTGAGTAACATAGGCTATATTATATTTTCAAAAAAATCAGGGATCCTTACTAAAACTTCAATAATGTTACCCAAGGTGGAAAACAAAAACCTTACATCGCGTGCGCTGCGAAAACTATTGAAGATAGAACAAAATAATGTACTACGATTTTCTAGAACACGTCATCATCTACAAAAAATGTCGCGACAGCATATGTCTAACTATTATAGTTATGTCACAATAAGTGTTCTTTTATTATAAAAATGTAATTGAAATATCGCCGCTAGAAAAGGGTCTTTATTTGTACCTTGGTATTAATCCTTATCCAAATAAATCATTTCATAATTAAGACGGTTTCAATACCTATAGATTATTTCTGAAATTTTTCAAATCGGACATTCCATTCAAAAGATATGACGAAATTAAAAATGTTTACGGGTCCACGGGTCACCCGCGGGTTGCGATTTCACTCACTCAAGGAGAAGCGCGTGCAAATGTATGAAATAAGTCGACGCGAGGCTCGAACCCACCACGGTCTAAGTTTATCCTAAAATGTTCAAAAAATTTATGACCACCCATGCGAAGCTGGGACAGGCCGCTAGTCACTAATACAATCACAATACAATACACTAATACATCTCTCTTGCCTTGGAGTCTAGATAAGATTCACTTTCTGTTGCGGAACACGCCTGCGGAAAGACTAATTCTATTCCTTTTTTTTATACCTGATGTTAAGTGGTGACCAACACCTATATATTAAGAGTAGTAGAGCTCTTTGTGAAGGGCTCGTTCGGGGAAGTACTACCACACGCCTTTTTCTGCGTTGCTGTGTTTCGGTTTGAAGAGTGTGGTTGCCGGTGCGGTGTAATTACAGGCACATGAGGCTTAACATCTGTATGCCTCAAGTTGATGGACGCAAGGTAGTGCATCGTAAGGCACGTTCCTATTGTGCGTGATTTACGAGGCAATGCTTTGTTATAGGTGATGGTTACCACTTAACATGTGGGCCATCTGCTGGTAAAAAAAAACAAGGCATTGCCTCGCAAGTCACGCACGATAGGAACGGGCCCTACGATGCCCAGTTTAGTTTTGAAAACGTGTTTAACTAAATACAATTAAATCAGATCGTTATGCAAGCGGCTTTTAATGTAAGCGACTCTTGGTTTATTGCTTATGTGAACTCGTGTCCCAAGCCAGTCAGCAGTGTACACATAGGAAGTTATAAACACTACTAGGTCACCGTGTAGGCCATACCGTGTCACCTCCAGTGTGCATTGCGCTAAATAGCATTTAGTACTCGTGGCTTCGCTACGTCGCCGTCGTCGGTGACCGATAAAAAGTTGCCTATTTATAATAAAGTGTCTTAGGATTACAAGGGCTACCCAAAAACGTCTAGGCAACTAACAAACTAGGTAAGCATCAGCTTATTTTATTCTGCCGCCAAGCAGCGTTGCTGTGTTTCGGTTCGAAGAGTGTGGTTGCCGGTGAAATTACACGCACATGAGTCTTAACATCTGTATGCCTCAAGTTGATGGACGCAGGGCAGTGCATCGTAGAGCATATTCTTATCGAGCGTGACTTACGATGCAATGCTTTGTTATAGTTACCACATAACATGAGATGGGCCATTTGATTGTTCAATCAGCAAGCTGCAAAAAAAACGGCAGTGTCTGTAGACGACACCTTTCGACCCAAACTCTGCATCAATAAAGGCTTTAAGACTGACTGAGCCATCCGTAGTCTCAGCTATGCGCTGCGCTGAGACAGAGTGCAAATATATGAGACGCTGAGTTATGTGTTTATGAAGTTTGGAGACTAATGGCCTCCGTGTAATTGGGTATGAAACTGCCATTATTCAAGTTCGCCTGTTGCTTTGAAGGGCTATGTATTAGTGTGCTTGATTTATATATACTCAAGTGAACTACTTAGGCCAAGAAGTGTTCATCTATTTCGATGAAGAAACTCTTGGAAAATCATTTAATAAATAAATATTGGTACAGCACAAGATTAGGCAAAGCTTGTCTGTGGGAACCAGCAGATAACTGATAGATAGAATACTTTTTTTTAAATATGATTTTAAGCAAATATTCAAATTAGATTTAATGAGAAAAATAATCTTAAGAGAACCTTATGGCCAATTTTTCTCGCAAAAGTAACTTTCCGAAGTACTTACCGAAGGCTTCCTAACTGATTAAGTTCACCAACTTACAGCTTGGTTCCTACCGTTCTTTTGTATGATCCTTGTTACATTGTATAATGCCATATTTAAGATCCAGTTTGCCAATAGAATTAAGTGAGGCGTAGGCATAACAGAAAAAGGTAGCTAGCTGTTCCTCTCTCACACAGTGACACGACAAGAGAAACAGTGTGTTGTGTCTTTCGAAACAGTGTGGTGAAAGGATTTTAAGTGCGCCTCAAGAGGCTCCTTTCAAGCACTTGACACATGTTATACCTAGAACTTTTTAGGTTCTACGACATGCCGGTTTCCTCACGATGTTTTCCTTCACCGTTTGAGAGTACTGGCTTTATGCACATAAATTCTTGAACAGGAAAACTCATTGGTGTACTACCGGTTTCGATCCCACGACCTTAGGATCGGAAGGCGGGGCTACCACTAGACCACCAGTGCTCTCAGCTGTTCCTGATTCTCGTAATCAAGTTCCTTACCTATTATGTGCGTGGAAGGTGAGCCTTAGCGGCTGCGGGGTGTGGTCCGGGGGCGCGGTGGCCGGCGGCAGCGACCGGCGGTGGCGGAGCCCCACCGGCTCGTACGCAGCCGCCTGCCAGTGCCGCACGAACGGAGACAGGGACAAGCCTGAAACAAATAATTATAAAATTATAATAATTAAAAAACTTATAGGTTTTTTTGTTGTGGTTTGACCGCAATCTCACCTGATTTTATCTCAAAAAAAATGTGGTCACAGCCACCCGAAAATCGGCCAAGTACGAGTCGGAGTATGAACTCGCTCATGATCAAAATAGGTGCCCAACGGTGAATACGCGTTTGACATGTTGAGTAATAGAGTTAATAAAGTTACTGTTCCTTACGAGTCCTAAAGAGTCTGAAGTATTGAGTTAGCATAGTCAAAACCAGTTTTTAAATTTTACTATATAAATGTTTATTTGATTTTACACGGTACACATAGATAGGCTGACACAATATTATAGTAATAAGGAAGCCGGGGAAGGATCAAGGTGTGACTCGAGAGCTTTAGTGCTTTTTGATGGGACAAGCAGATGGCCCAAGGTATCAAAGCATTGCCTCGTAAATCATGAACGATAAGAACGTGCTATATGATGCACTGCCCTGCGTCCATCAGCTTGAGGCATACATATGTTAAGCTTCATGCCCCTGTAATTTCACCGACAACCACATCATACACAAAAAACGAAACAACTGCACGTCTTTGATCCCCAGGCACGGTAAATATTCCCTTAGATCTACCAAGTATCAACTCAAGATAAAATGCACAATGAAGACTGTTTTATACTATGTATTGGAAGTGAGAATTTTCTGATCACAAATTCACAAGTCACAAAGACGTATGGATGCGCTTTCAATATGTAGCAAGCAAGCAGCGAACCTAGTGTCACGTAAAATATAAATTGCCTGAGTCTCCGCTTTGATCGCTGTTGTAGTGTAAATTCGAAAGAATAAATTGATTCCATTGCTTTTTAAAATGGAATGCAGCAACACACGTTTCAATAACATTCATTCATACACTCTTCATCAATTGACTCCACCCAGCTCTACCAATAGTTCACATCCTACGCCGTACAAGCTTTTGTATTGATCGTAGCGCAATGAAATTACTTATTCAAACACTGGGCCTTGTATTCCTGCGTTTTATATACTCGTAGCTACCAGTAGTATGTAATTAGTTTGTTTTAATTATACACAAAGAAATACTTCACAACGTTGACTGAAAACAAGTAAGCACAATTTGTAAAATAACGTTCACAAACACTGGTCTTATACCTTGATTTGACACATTTTTTTCCTCCGAGCGCAAAGAAAATAATTCGTAATCAAGATACAACTCATTGGATATTTGGCTGAAAACAATTATGTTTAATTGCCCATTTTATTAAGGTAAATAATTACTACTGCCAACATACTACTGTATACATAGCTGTCTTTTCGCTCCATCTCTGTCATCGTAAAGATAATGAAGAAATGGACCTCGCTTAGCTTTTCCAACATCACATGAGCTCGGTACTCAACCGCGGTATTCGAAACTACTCGACTGAAGCTTAGTTCGAATTTGGAACATCTGAATTCGAGGGTAATACCGCAAATAGTTAACAGGTGAAATGCCAAACTTCTCGACTGGAGTCCCAACTAGCCATCTTCACATACTACCGTGGCCACCGTATCCATGTCTAGGGGTCCTACCTCTAGTTTACTATCGTAATGCTAGCAGATTCAACAGACGTCGCTTTCAAAACTTACTTTAGCGTTGAGTCTTGAATTGGTGCTGTTCAATTACTTGGGATGGTATTTTGAGTTAGTGCTACCTATTAGAATATCAGTTTTCAATTTCAATTTTAGTTTAGTTTCAGATTTAATAAAGTCCCTAACAATCTTTTTCACACCGGTGGTAGTATTGACGTTACTCGGCTACTCATCAATATGTCACCCTAAACATTTCTGACAAGGAGTCAAACTGAGTCGCAAGTCGCAAATGATGGTGGTAGGATCACATTCCAATTTTACATCCAAACGGAAATATGAGGCTCAACTTGGACGTGATTGTAAAATCAAGAGCAATATATTTCCAAGTCTTCTCCGAGAGTTTCCTAGGATTTATTCGAACCTAGCGTTAGTCTAGATTAGTGTATGGGCGGTGTCTGCCGATTTATTGAGGATTTGCGCTGACTGCTACCGTCTACGTAGGTATACGTCTCGCATAGGTCTGCAAATTATATTTATTCGAAACTTTTACTTCGGGAATAGCTAAGTATATACTCGTAATTGACAGACTTCACAGCTCAGTTGGTAGTAGCTCTGCCTTCTGCGCCGTGGGTTCGATCCCCACCGAGAACAAACATTTTTGTGATGAACATAGATGTTGGTTCTCTTGATGAACATAGATGCTTGTTCTCTGTCTGGGTGTTATATAGTAAAATTGTAGTTTATGAGTGAGCGAAGCGAACGAAAATCTTACAGTCAACTAGGGGCGATTTGGCATTTTATGTAGTTATGTATGTTTGTCAGGCCATAACTTTCGAACCGTTGATCCTATCTGCATGATTTTTCCGATAGCTTGTACTTGAGAAATTTACTAGGAAAGTAAAATCGGATAACGGGTAAGTAAGTTATGGTGTTTTAAAAGGAGACAAAAATAAAAAAAGGTACACAAATATAATACTTGAACAAATATGTTACTTGTCATTTAATAGGGATTTGTTTGTACATTCCAAAACCATTTTTACTTTTTTTCTAGGATGCCCGGTTTTTAAGATACAACGAAAATTTTAAATTTTCATGGCCAACGATCCTAGAGCCCCATCTCTTAGAGTTTTGTTGACATCATAGTTTCATGTCTTGACTTGGTTACCATACCAAGTTAGTGGGCGGTAGTCAGAAGCAAGTCCAAATATACCTAATGTTTGAACTTGCTGCTGACTACCACCTACTTTAATTTTCAGCGTTCGGATCGCGTTACGAGATCACGAGATGTTTTTACAAAAAAAAGTACCTATATGTATAAGTATTATATCATCTACGTGGTTCCCATATTACAAGCTTTGGCTTAGTTTGAGGCAAGATAGTGCTGTGTGGAATATCCATCAATATTTATTTTGATTTGACATTGCATTTGATTTTGGCAAATTGTACCTACTGTGACTTTTGATTTTTTTCGAAAAATACATTTGATTGTTTATTTATTATTTACTCTACAATGTCGTCGGCCCATCGGGTGAGGGACCGTCATATGCTTTGTCTGCTGTTAATATTATCTGTAATGTTAATATAATGATGAACGCACACTATTTAATGTAAATAATGTCAGTCTTCCCTTCATTAATTTATTCAAATATTAACAGCCTTCCTACCATTAAATGCTTTATTCATGCACAGAGCAAAATTCAATCGTCATTCATAAAATAATTCTCGTAATGAAATTCAGCCATCATATCATTTTAAAATAAAAAGCATTCACTCCAGATGGGAATATCGCTTTTATCCGTCCAACTTCAGTGAAAAATTCTTTTTAAGTACAGAATTCACAATGCATATTTAGATTATCTTTTGATTGCAAAGCTTACAAGGATGTAGGTACTTAACCGATTTTTATAGAACACAAAACTCTTCTAAGTAAGTTCAGTAAATAGGTCTCTCCTCACATCCACAACAACAACAAAAAAATAATTATGTAAGTTTTTTTTTAATTGTATATACCTACCTAAACGCGTAGGCAGAATATACCTAAAAATTGGTAGAAAATCCAAAGTATGTAGCAGCCTGCGCAAGACAGTAGGCACCTAGAGAATGCAAAGTGTTTAGTGTTCCGCACAATTTGCGCATGGACGTGAAGTCACGTGACATTAGCAAGTGTCTTGCTCCTTGTTAGTTCTGCAACCCTAATACTTTTTTGTGAAACCGTTTCATACATACTTTTTGTACCGGAGCCGGGGAAATGACGCGTGCCTTGATAATGACGGAAAACTAATAAAATATATTTATTTCCAAATAAAACCGGTCGTGCACCAAAGAGGTATTCTTTAAAAAATGTATGTGCACAGTGCCAATACTCTCAAACGTTGAAAGAAAACATCGTATGGAAACCGGCATGTCGTAAAACCTAAAAAGTTACAAAACTTGTGTCAAGTCTATGAAAGGAGCCTCTTTGAGGCACATTTAAAATCCTTTCACTGCACTTTCCAAAGAACTGGTGAAGATTTCCAAACACTAAACTATACCAACCAGAATAGGTACTGAAAAACTTAAACTATAAAATAAATAGTTAAAGAGTCACAATATTACTCAGCATGAAGTTAGTTGGGTAGCAACTAATGCTGGTCTTTCATGGGTATTAGTCGGTTGATCCACGATCGAAGCCCACACGACTTACCAATAATTTGTTTTGAAAAATGGGTCCCTTGATATAAGTATCTTCATACCGGTAGGTGTACTCACTAAGCACTGCCGGCTTACGAAGTCCCAGTTATGCAGATTCCGAGCAAACTTATCTTCCCAGGAGAAATTAAACGTAAGTGTAGGCGTATGTTACTGCTCCAGAAAAAGTGGCAGAGTGCCAAGAAAATCTTTTGATTAGGTAAAGCCTCGTCCATAGCTATAGCTATGGACGTAAATATTTAATACGTAATAATATTTCTTACCAATATATTTTCCGTCGCTAGTTATAACTAGCGACGGAAAATATATTGGTAAGAAATATTGAATCACTTTGGACACAAGCGATAAGCTCAGGAATCTATTGACAAAAGTTTAAATAAAAATATTGGGTTAATAATAAATTTCAAGAAATTATGTCAAGAGTGTTTTGAAACAAGGTTTTGACGTTAATTTTCGTATTTCAAAATAATAAGAAAGAACTAAGCCATTTGTCTCCCTAAAAGACCGGCACAGATAATGAACCACTGTACCACTGTATTAATACTACGCAGGTTCCTTGGTAACACGCGCCAATTATAGAAGTATTTCATAAAAGGCAGCGCTAATCTCCTCTTAATTACATACAAACCTTTTAGTTACATACTACTAGTGGTTCGCCCCGAACTGAGATCTTGTGATGCGACCCGAACACTCCAAAATTTGTTTCTGACTACCGCCTACTAACTTGGTATGGTAACCAAATTTCAACTCTTTTGGGCTATTTATTAAAGAGTTCCGTTGAACAGACCTTGCCTCCTTCATCAGACCAGCTCGCTGTTACCATATTATGAAAATTCAGTACCTAAATAAAAACATGTAAAGCAACTGGCCGACCAGTAGAAAAAAACCATGATGTCAAAGAAAATATTTTTTGTTGTATCTCAAAAACCGGGCGAATGTACTCTTACAGCCCTTTCATATGACATGTAACTTGATATATTTGTGTAACTTTTTGTATTTTTGCCCCCTTTTAAACCACAT
This sequence comes from Chloroclysta siterata, assembly GCA_932294275.1. Lineage (NCBI taxonomy): Eukaryota > Metazoa > Arthropoda > Insecta > Lepidoptera > Geometridae > Chloroclysta > Chloroclysta siterata. The sequence continues at coordinate 12,425,804 of OW028595.1, forward strand.
ATCAAAATAACTCGCCGATTTAACTTAAATGATCGCCAAAATTGAAAGGAAAATGACTTACATGGATTAAGTCAGCCTCCACAGCTCAGTTGGTAGTAGCTCTGCCTTCTGTGCCGTAGGCCGTGGGTTCGATCCCCACCGAGAACAAACATTTGTGTGATGAACATAAATGTTTGTTCTCTGTCTGGGTGTTATATAATATTATAAGTATGTATTAACAAAAAAAAAGTATATAAGTAGTATATCAGCTATCTGGTTCCCATATAGCTTCCCACAAGCTTTGGCTTAGTTTGGGGCTAGATAGTGCTGTGTGGAATGTCTACCAATATTTATTTATTTATTTTTTATTTAAGTCCAAACATCGCAGTGAGTGCTCACTCCGTCGACAGCCAGTCGGGACAAAGTGAATGCATAGCGAGTCTTCTTTTCAAAGCGCCGATTTGAGGTAAATTTACCTTTATCAGACGAGCAGAATAAAATCAATAGGCTCTCCCCGTCTGCCGTGGCCTAATGAAGGCCGCTCGAATGCTTATTAACCGGGATGCTGACTGGAAAGAGGTTTAATATAAAAGAGAATCCCGCCTCAGACTGTCGACGACTCTCAGGATTAGCTCCATCAGTGATTAATACAAAATAAGCTCATTTAACTAGTCGCAGGCAGACGCGAAATGCGTCGAAAATATCAAAGCGAAATTTTTAGTCGATGATTTCCAAAAACGCTTTTGTAATCGCTGAAAATGTTGATTCAGAAAAAATTACGAACCCAGCTTTCCTTTTCAATTCGATTAATGGCCGTAATCTTGGACCCGCAAAGATTTCTTCATGACGGCTTTTCCCGACTCAGATAATTTGATTTTAGTACCTACTAGTGGAGTTTTACTGCCGCTGCTAACAATAATAATATCCTGTATTAGCGTTATTTTTCTATCAAACAAATATGGGTCGTCAGATACGTGTCGATTTATTTAATTTTATTTGTTTATATTATTTCGAATAAATAATCCAATCATGCTCAAATCATATCATAACACAGAGTTTCAGAGGATAAAACGGAATCTGTTTTTCAATCGTGTACCTACCTACCTCTGGCTTTATTCAAATACCTTGATTTCTAAGAAAGTATTTTTACACATTATGGGGCTTCCATAGGCCTATTTCGTTTCATTGATTCGTTGGGTGCTTTCTCCTCCTTTGTTTGAGATTCAGAGAAATAAAAATAATTAGACTCTTTACAAATCCGTTCCAAATCAGCCACTTTAAATTTTTTCATTTATATTTTCATTTTCAAGGAAACAAACATCGCAACTTATAGTCGCGGTAAAATACTTAAAGAAATATTTGCTGTCTCTGTATTTCAATCTTGGTTCTTCAAGAAATGTGCAGACTTGAGAGATCTTATTAGAGTAGCGGTGGCACTGCTGTAGCTCCTGTTTGGCATAAATGGATTTTCCATTAGATGCTGCATCTTGCCAAGTGAAAGAATACGGCGCGGAGCGGAGCACTGCTTTCGAATACATTTTCATAGTTTACCGAGTTTATGCATGTCTACATTTATTATTCACTTTACTCAGGAAATATTGCTCAATTGGAAAAGAGGTTTTATGGGTAGCTGAGGCTCACAGCTTCTTTCGCGCAGAAAATGTCTTCCATCAAGAAATTGAAAAATAATACATTTTTGAGAGAGTATACAAGTCTCATGCAATTATTATTAATTCAGCCTGCACCGTCCCACTGCAGGATAAAGGCCTATCCCCCTTCCACTCTTTATGGTCTTGGGCCCTTAAGGTCCAATTTCCAGAAAATGTAAAGGTAATCCCGTCACCTCCGTCTCATGCAAACTGTGTAAAAATTATAAAGTATTTTTTAGGTCACGCATTTATTTGTGTTAAGGGGCTGACAACTATCAAACAACTTCTCGCTCGCACGTTTCGACATGTTGAAAGATATAAAATCACTAAACTAATTTTCGAAAAATCGCAATCAACCATTTTGTGTGCAATCACATTGCACACAGTTTAGTAAAAAAATCATTTTGATCGTACATGTTTTCCTACTCAAAAGTTAGCTTTACTAGTTTTCGTACATAAGCTAACTTTAAAGTAGGAAAACATGTATCGATCAAAATGATTTTTTTACTAAACTGTGTGCAATGTGATTGCACACAAAATGGTTGATTGCGATTTTTCGAAAATGAGTTTAGTGATTTTATATTTTAAGTTTTTTTTTAAGTTACCTTGTTACTTCATGCCTCGCATTGAACACGACAGTCTCAAGTTTTACATAACGATAGATAATAATATTTATACGATAGATAATATTGTTTGTGCTTTTACCTCTCTTGTGATTTTATGAGGCTTTTACCCAAATCCTTTTACAAAATTTCCGCTTGTTTCATCTCAAATGTAAGTATCTAATGTCGTTATGGCTTCCTGGTATATTTTCCTCGTAGCTATAGTCTGTTGTATGTCAACTCGATTATTATTTACTTGGCACTGTGCTAAGGTATGTGCCGGTATTTGACTTATGTTAAATATTAATACATTTTAGGCAAGGGTGTTTATAGTCTGGTGGGCTCTATAAACACCGTATTAGGCTTATAATTAAACCTACCCGAAGTCGGGGCGGGTCTGCTAGGGATACAGTGTTATTTAGCTCTAAAAATAAGCAATAGACGATTGAGACTCAAAAGATAAAATTTGTATAATAGCAGGATTTATGTGTATAAATCCCACTATGATACAAATGCTTGGAATAGGTATACCTACTTATTTTGTTTTGAGTAAATAAAGATATACCACTGGTGAGCACTGGTGGTCTAGTGGTAGCGGCCCCGCCTTCCAATTCTAAGGTCGTGGGTTCGAAACGGGTCGTGCACCAATGAGTTTTTCTGTTCAAAAATTTATGTGCACAATGCCAGTACTCTCAAAAGGTAAAGTAAAACATCGTGAGGAAACCGGCATGTCGTAGAACCTAAAAAGTTCTATGACATGTGTCAAGTGCTTGAAAGGAACCTCTAAAGGCGCACTTAAAATCCTTTCACCACACCGTTTCGAAAGAAACTAGTGACACGACAAGAGAGAGAGAGATAAATATACCTACCTAACTTATTCCTTTATCCTGATTAATGTACAATTTGATAATATTATGAATGATACTCATAAAAATTTACAAAACCTGCTGAAATGTATAAAGCTTTGCCTACAATGTTATAATTTTATCTCAACCCATTCATTTTCAGAATATGACAGTTATCAAAACGAAAGCTTGTCAAAGGCGAAAGTTCGCACGTGGAACTCTACTCCATAGATAAGGCTAGAGTGGTAGGTCGGCAGGATGCCTGAACTCGTCGGAATGGCTTTTAGAATTTGGTAGTTAGCAGTCGCATTCCTACGTGGAGGGGCTACGAGATAAGAGGACAAAGTCTGGTTTTTGAGTAGCGACGAGCGTTTTAAAGTTTCAATATCAAGTCAAACGTTTATTTGCAACAGGAAATAAACGCGTTCTGCGCACAAAATAGTCTTAACTATGCATGCTGCAAGCGAGTAAATGAGACGAGGTAATGTAAAATAATAACTAATATTACTTTTATTCATGACAGCCTAGGCTTAGGCCTAAAAACTCCGTTCTTGTAATGCTTATTGCCTAATTTTAAATGCGAAAATTTAAATCTCATTTTCAGCTGCAATCTTGAAAGACTGAGACTGTAAGAACAAAAATATGAACAAAGTCTGAAATAAATAATATTTAGAGAATTTAAAATCTCGTTTACTGCTTTTTTCTCTGCTGTCATTTTGATTGACGCTCCTTAGAAGTCAAGTAAGCTTTTATTATTTAGTCCATGTTAGTACTTTATTGAATGGATAAGCTTTTATTAACCTCCAGCTACCCTACGGTTTAATCCAATTAAAGTTGAAAGTTGAAAACCGAAGTGTGCTTTGGTCGAGAGCCGTCGGTCTATTGAATGGTTGTAGGGTTACTATGAGATTGAGTGCCTTACCGTACCTTATCGTGCCGTATCTTGATATTGACCGTTTCAATTTACCTAATCGACTTTGACATGGCGGTACTGTTGGTTTAGTATTATTATTTGTAAGTTACTAAATAGGCATGTACTATCTAAATAGGTAAGTTCTATCCAAGGACACTGCTATTAGGGTAGTCTCTCTCTTGTCGGTTACTGTTTCTTTCGAAACAGTGTGGTGAAAGGATTTTAAGTGCGCCTGAAGAGGCTCCTTTCAAGCACTTGACACATGTTATAGTACTTTTTAGGTTCCACGACATGCCAGTTTCCTCACGATGTTTTCTTTCACCGTTTGAGAGTACTGGCATGGTGCACATACATTTTTGACCAGAAAAACTAATTAGGGTAGTAAGTCCATGCTTCTACCACTTCCATTATCTATGTTTTTCTTCTTCTGCTTTTTCTTTTTGTTTGTATGTATGGCCCTTGCACTGTTGCCTGCAATTCTTGGCTCCTGCCTATCATTATGAAAATGTTGCCGGTGTCAAGTTAAAATTTAATAAAAAGGTTTTGTGTAAATTTAATCACATTACGTCAAGTCGGGCTGTCTTGTTTTGCGAAAAACAGTGGCGGTCTCTATAAAATCTACGAAAAACATTTTCGTTCAAATCAGGATTATCACATATTAATACACTTCCATTGTAACTGCTCACACTTTGTGCAAAGGCCTCGAGTTGGTAATGTTGGCTAAAATACAAGAACTCAAAATAACACTAAACAATTAAAATGAAAAAGCTGTTACTAAGTATCATCCGATGACACCAGAAAATGTTATTACGTATCTTCCGAAGACGTCAGAAAATGAATCGTGTATTAAACACGAACACATTGTCTCAGATAATCATAAAAACTATAAAACATTTAGGGGAATAGTTGCTGAGCGACAAAGCAAGAAAAAAAAAAAAAAACTCTCATTGTTACTTTCATGTCACTGAAAGAGCCGACACACAGTTTATTCCAGCTTCATTGTCATTCCACTCACAACAGTCGCATAGGGTATCCATCTACATCGTTTAACACTGTCCATTCACTCTTTAGAAATATTTTTCTATGTCCTATAAAGCAATCACAAGCGCATGCATGGTATTAAAATTCGGAACAATTTATTTCACAAAAACACCTGTCAAATATAGCTGACAATATTTTTGGTGGAATATATCTTGTTTTTATGGAATTCCGAAAAGCGCACGTGCATTGCAATACAGCCTTTTGCAACGGAATAAAAGGATTTTATAATGTTATTCCAAGTTAGGATTTGAACCCACGACTTTTCTTTGCGGTTTCCTTAAAGTCTCTTATCTTGTCGTGTCACTAGTTTCTTTAGAAATAATGTGGTGAAAGGATTATAAGAGAGGCTCCTTTCAAGCACTTGACACATGTCATAGAACTTTTTAGGTTCTACGACATGTCGGTTTCCTCATGATGTTTTCCTTCACCTTTTGAGAGTACTGGCATTGTGCACATACATTTTTGAACAGAAAAACTCATTGGTGCACGACCGGTTTCGAAAATTAACAACACTAACTAATAAAACATGAAATACCTACGAAAAGTTATTGCTTTGATGCACAAGTTTGTCTGTGTTTTACGACACACACAAACTCATATGAAGGGCTAGCATTGTACCTATGAATGCTATTGCGAATATACTACTTACACATACATACATAAAATCACGCCTGTTTCCCATAGGGGTAGGCAGAGACCACGGATTTCCACTTGCTACGGTCCTTACATACCTCTTTCGCTTCATTCACTCTCATACCATTCTTCATACATTCTCGTTGGTTTAGGGTACTTGTAATATAATTAAATTAAATGAAATATACTGGCAGCTGGTTTCATGAACACGTTTTTATTTTGTAAATTATTTTATTTTAATCATTATTAAAAAAAGTTTATTAAAGGGAAGGTTTTAGCGTGCTATTTTAAACAGACAAAGCCGAAGCAGCCAGCTGGTATTATTTAATTTAAATGTTTTAAACGCACGCAGCCAATGAATTTGTTAGTTCAATATTATTCGCAACAAGTGATTTTTTTGTAAATTCTTATGAGAAAATAAAAATTCTAATCCATAATTACATCATATACCTTAGGTTCGTCCCCCGAAGGCTAGATTAATTCAATTTGTTTATTTCTTCTTCGCGATGCTAATCTGGGTCACAGAAGCGTCTTAACAAGGGACCCAATCTTTTTTCAAGAGCGCGCATTCATGGATGTGTGCGATGAGAGCATAGAGTAATTGTTTATTTATAAATTCGAGCCATGCGCGGACGGTGTCCCTACAGGGAATGTGACATAAACAGCTGTTGTTTATTCATCGAGTCCTCTGGAAAACAGTTTGCTACAGTTTCCCTCGCTATTTTTTACTTTAGGCGGCTATTTCTGTTCGGAAAGGGCGCTTTTTAGTGATTTTCGTTCGCCGCGATAAGCAGTGGCACCCTTGAGTACTGGCTTTTGCCAGTGACACGCTGATAATTGTATTGGCCACCGCAGTCTATTAAGTCATCATCATCATCAGCCTGAGAAGTCCACTGCTGGACATAGGCTTCCCCTATACAATTGCAGGAAGAAAGATTCTGAGCTTCTCCATCCACTGACTTCCCGCGATCGAGGCATGCGGAACGTGCGAGCGAGAAGTACATTAGCTCTTGTCTTTGCCTAACAATGTCGTCAGTCTATCAAGTATCGTTCAGCATTCAAAAGATTATCAGATATCAAAAATAAAATGAAATACATATAGATATTTTTTTAAGAGTAGTAGAGCTCTTTGCGAAGGGTTCGTCCGGGAAAGTACTACCACCACGCCTTTTTCTGCCGACAAGCAGCGTTGCTGTGTTTCGGTTTGAAGAGTGTGGTTGCCGGTGTAACTACAGGCACATGAGGCCTAACATCTGTATGCCTCTATATGGACGCAGGGCAGTGCATAGGGCGCGTTCCTATCGTGCGTGACAAAGCATTTCCTCGTAGAAAATGCTTTGTTATAGGTGGTTACCACTTAACATTAGGTGGGCTATCTGCTCGTTCTATTACCTAGTTGTATTAAAAAAAAATGCCTCAATCTCCCAAACTTACTTACTGGCTCAAAATAAAATACTAAGAAATAGGTTTTCCAGGGTTGTATTGATGAATAAGACGCTATAAATGTTTCTATTTATTGCAAGATATTGCTTATTTTCCGTTAGATACATAATGTAATCATGTTCTCGATAGGAGTTCTGATAAAAACGAAAATTCGCATAGTAGTAGTCCTTATAAACAAGACTAAATAAAACGCTTGAACTATGGTACCGTAAATTTCTTTTTAATTAGTATCATCCCTCTTTAAAGCGGCTTAAACCTACTGCTGGGACCTGGCCTCAATTAAACCCAGGTTTCCCGAAAAGCAGCACCCGTTTCATGCCGGCCGTAATAAAAATCCCTAACTGCTGGTTTCACAGATTCTCAGGGACACTATTTGTTAGATTAAGATATATAAATAGGCACTAGACATCTGTAATTATCAGGGGTCGTAAATGTAATTATCGTTTAACACTACTATGTTTGTGTATAACATAGGAAAAAAGAGTTTTAGAAGACAATAATATCAAACTTAACATCTGTTTTTTCCAAGTTGTATATAAAAAAACCCTTAAGTTTTAGAAAACAATTTTAAATCCCCAATTCCGGGTTTTAAAAGGCATATCCATGTTAAGATTACGTCATTTGGTACTTAAAAACTCTACCTTTTCCGACCCCTAGTAATTCTAGTTGCAATCACTTACAATCATGCCTTTTGAAGGCAGCTTTGCGGTCTTCAAATTACGATAGCCGTTTTTTAAGCCGCATTTCACTGGAAAGCCACAATTCAGTCCCAATGGACTGCCCTTCCAGCATCCATATTTTAATTATACACTGGAAATAGTTCTCCCGCTTTATAGATATATCACCCCAAGTTTATAAAACAAAAGAGGATTAATTATAATTGTGTTTCCCGTCAGCGCGAAGTTGCTGTTATTAATAACAGCAGCAGCGCGCATAGACATACCGTGGAAACGCCTAGAATATTTTCTGAAGTTTTACACCATTTTATTTATCATTTTATTAAGAATATACAATTCAAACAATATTATAGTGAAATGGAGCTCCGGTCTTGATATAAATAAAAAATATTTTTTGTTCGCAGAATACAGCCTGTGTTCGGTGGTTTTGTTGAATTTTTAGTTGTTTGATAAATTTATGTGCATTTTTTGATGATAAAAACCAGGTACGTTGACGAAAGGTATTTTTAAGTTTTGATTAAAAAGTCTTCCCAAATTGATAGCACCATCCTGGAACAAGTCCTAGCAAAGCTCGAACAACGGATACCAAAACGAATTGGCCCATAAAATTAAACAAAAGTTACTTACAGTTAAAACAGTCCGTGGAGAAAACAAAAAAAAGAAAGAACAAAAAAAAAACAGAAAAAAAAGAAAGCAATGAAATTGAATGAAAAAAACATGACAAAACGCTGTCATATTACAGCGTGTACTAACACGCGTATACCGTAGAGTCAAAATAAAACATCAACAGAAGGAACAAAGACGCCAAAGATAAGGGACGTTATTTATTTGCCGAAACAATTTGGGATACTGTACCGACAAAGCTTATGGTAGCAACAGCTACATCACTACAGAAGCTATTGCTAGTAGAACTTTGTCGTTTCCTAATTATATCAAGTATAACCTGGGGCCTTATGCTCACTTCGAGCGAGATTATCTCACGGTGGAGATGACGTCATATCTCGTTCGATAACTATTTATCCCCATTCTCAACATCTCACTCCCCAATTTTCTCATTCAAAGTTCATGCGAGACGCAAGGTCAACGAGTTATTGAACGAGATATGACGTCATCTCCACCGTGAGATAATCTCGCTCGCAGTGAGCATAAGGCCCATGATGATATTTTAGATTTCGTTATATTTCGTTAGTCTATATGAGTAAGTTCCTGTTTTAAAATAGTTTCAAATTGATCATGAATACTTGAACCTTTGATCACAGGCTTTTTTTTAGTACCTACCTACATTACAATAGTGTGTAGCAAAACTCAGTATTCTTTGCAGCTTCGTCGCAAATACTGAGTACAGACTACCGAAAATCTACGCTGATTTTCGGTGGTTTAAAATAAAAGAGTAAACCAGCTGTTTCTATCTCACCTTTAGCATGCCTCGCTCACACCAACATGTAACAATGAAGGGAAATTGTCTTTTTTTTTCAGCTCGCTGCCTCGATGTTCGATACCTCGTTATTTTTATTCATCAATTTAAATTTTAAGCCGCGCTCCAGTGTCGGGTTACAGTTTGATTACTTTACAAATAAAAATAGATGAACGAGGTTCGAATTTAAGCTTTATACCGGGCGTAAAAGAACCACTACAGAAAACGAGAGTAGTAGAGTAGTAGAGCTCTTTGTGAAGGGCTCGTCCGGGGAAGTACTACCAAAACGCCTTTTTCATCCACCAAGCAGCATTGCTGTGTTTCGGTTTGAGGAGTGTGGTTGCCGGTGTAATTACAGGCACATGAGGCTTAATATCTGTATGCCTCAAGTTGCATGGCCGCAGGGCAGTGTATAGTAGGGCACGTTCCTATCGTGCGTGACTTACGAAACAATGCTTTGTTATAGGTGATGGTTACCACTTAACATCAGGTGGGCCATCTGCTTGTTCCATCAGCTGGTTGTATAAAAAAAAAGGAAAAGTATGTTATTTTTGTTACTTTTCGTCTGTACAAAGCCAGCTTCAAACAAGGAGGATTGCAATTTTATTTCTCAATAGATCCTATGCGATTTCTAGACAGCTGAGTTTACTCGCTAAAGTGCACGTCTATATAAGGATATACTTCCTACTCCAATAGTATACAGGACTCATCTCATCTGTAATGGACCCGCGGAGTGACCGGCCAATTTTTTTATAGTCACGCCGCATATTGCCATTTTGTTCTGTTACCAGCAAAAATAATATTTATTATGCATCACTGTGTTTTATTCCTAGATTTAGATCTAAATTGCCTAAATCTAATTGTATTTATATAAAACTCATCGTCATCAGCCTGAAGAAGTCCACTGCTAGACGAACGATTCTGAGCTTTCTCCATCCATTAACTACAACGAATCGTTACTTTTGTATAAACTAAAGTAATTAATTTAACGTAAGTATATAAGGTACAGTTCGGTTTTTTCAAAACTAAACAAAGGTTGACTGGAAGAGAATGCTCTCTAGCATTAAGTTCGCCTATGTACGATACATTTTGACCTGTGCAAAAAGATGTAAGGAAGAATACGTGTTTTCTCGTAAGGTATCGTACGAGGACGAATTATGTTTAGTTCGTAACTGGTTACGAAGCTCCGGTTTCGTAGACGGCCGAAGGGGAATTTTCTATCTATCTATAGTAATTTGACAGCCTTCACAGCTCAGTTGGTAATAGCTCTGCCTTCTGCGCCGTAGGCCGTGGGTTCGATCCCCACCGAGAACAAACATTTGTGTGATGAACATAGATGTTTGTTCTCTGTCTGGGTGTTATATAATATTATAAGTATGTATTTACAAAAAAAAGAATACAAGTAGTATATCAGCTATCTGGTTCCCATATTACAAGCTTTGGCTTAGTTTGGGCCGAGATAGTGCTGTGTGGAATGTCCACCAATATATATATGTACTAGCGGCCTGTCCCAGCTTCGCATGGGTGGTCGTAAATTTTTTGAACATATTAGGATAAACTTAGACCGTGGGTTCGAGCCTCGCGAGCCTACTTATTTCATACATTTGCACGCCAGAGACTGAAATCGCATCCCGAGCGTGACCCGTGGACCCGTTAACGTTTTTAATTTCGTCATATCTTTTGAATGGAATGTCCGATTTGAAAAATTTAAGAAGTAATCTATAGGTATTGAAACCGTCTTAATTATGAAAAGATTTATTTGGATAAGGATTAATACCAAGGTACAAATAAAGACCCTTTTCTAGCGGCGGCATTTCAATTAATTTTTTATAATAAAAAAACACTTATTGTGACATAACTATAATAGTTAGACATATGCTGTCGCGACATTTTTTGTAGATGATGACGTGTTCTACAAAATCGTAGTACATTATTTTGTTCTATCATCAATAGTTTTCGCAGCGCACGCGATGTAAGGTTTTTGGTTTCCACCTTGGGTTACATTATTGGAGTTTTAGTAAGGATCCCTGATTTTTTTGAAAATATAATATAGCCTATGTTACTCAGGAATAATGTAGCATTCTAATGGTGAAAGAATTTTTGAAATCGGACCAGTAGTTTTTGAGCCTATTCGTTACATACAAAAATACAAAGCTTTCCTCTTTATAATATTAGTGTAGAAGTGTAGATATATACAAGGTGTAAAGTCATGTACGACATTAAATTGAAACACGTACTCCTAATTGCATTTTTAGATTTTAGGAGTTGGTTTTATCAAAAAAGCCTGAATATTTATCGAGATATCGATACTTTTCCAATAAATAATTTCTATGCAACCTGTATCTCTAATCGCCGGTAATGAGGTCAAATTTCCGGGGTCATGAAGTCATGTGACTCATCAATCAAACGAAAAAAAGGACAGAGATATCATATTTATACGCGTTAGACCGCATAAGAAACATATTTGTGCGCTCACATTGTAAAATTTCGCTGTGCGACAAGGACAGATATCATTCCGCTTACGTGTGTGATAGAGACAGATAGGTACGTAGCGCGCCCCACTATGTGCCACGCTGCCGCCCGGTGGCCAGTGAAAGACATTATTATTAAGTTATTTAGTAAACAATCGCCTTGGTAGCGACCTTGACATATCTAATTTTGAAAATTGTAAATTCGTGTTATTACTCGTGACTAGTGTCTAGATTTGGTACCGCGAAATAGACTTTTTGTGTGAGTGTGTGTGTCTTGTTAATGTCATCAAAATGCAAAACTTGTATTATGAAGGGAAAGATAATTGTGAAACTAGGCATACAAAACAAACTCTAGAACAGTTGAAGGAGCTCTTCAGTGCATTCATTTGTATGTGCAACATGCAACAACGTGAGCATATTGGAAACGTACGGATTTGAGGTACCTAACTAGTTTTATTTTTCCTACATGCTAACGTTGCTCTACTATATCGGCGAATCAAAGACGCCGCCGCCGGCCGCGCGCCCGCGCCGAAAGGGCGTTCACCTTTAGGCACGGGCGCGCGGCACAGTTTAGGTTTAGTCGTAGTAGGTATGTATGTGCGGTTTCTGCGCGCGGGGCGCGGCATTGAATGAACGTACGTTGCTTTGTTTGTGTGTTTATACAGAATGTTCAATAATTTTATGCTTATTCTGATATTTAGTTTGTTTGAAAATAAAAAAATCTCAATTATGAATGAATGTTAATACAACCTTTTTTAAATCAATACTAGATAGTAGTACTACACGTGTATTAATTTAATGTCGTACAGTCGTTTACACGTTGTATAGTAATACGTAGTAATTCATCCTACTAATATTATAAACGCGAAAGTTTGTAAATATGGATGTTTGTTATTCTTTCACGTAAAAACGACTGAATGGATTTTAATGAAACTTTACAATAATATAGCTTACACATCAGAATAACACATAGGCTACAATTTATTTATTTATTTATTTATTTATTTTAATTTAATTAGAACGGTAAATTACACCAATTACAATAATTAAATCTAATATAAAACGAATTCAATTGCATTCATATAAAATAAAAACTATGAATAATTCAAAACATTGAGATATTACACAGCACAAAGAATAAAAATATAAAAGGAAATTAAAAAGTTAAATCATAAATTATTTTCGCAAAATGCAAGAAACACAGACATAATCGCCTTGCATTCGTCTGCAAATATATCACAGTCCGGAAACGTTGCGAGGAGGGTGTTGAAAGCAGAGAGTACGCGCGGCACTGGTGACGTTGCGCGACCGACTGTACGGCTCGATGGTACGACAAATAATTTTTTTATCACATCAATTCGAAAATAGATAGTTTGCTCTTCGAAAACAGGTAGCAAAATAGCACTTTGATCCCAAGGGCGGTAAAGTACTTTACCGCCCAAGGGCGGTAATGTGATTTGAATTTGGAATGTGCATAATGAGTAAAAGTTCCAATCACCAAAGAGATCACGAACACTGTATGAACAAGCAGGCTTTATGATTAAAAAAAAAGCGCCTGAACTAAATAAAAATAAACAAAAACACGTGAAACGCGCATTCCACCTTTGTTCATAATTGTTTACTCAAATTCAGATTATACTTAGTTTTATGAAAATAAATAAAATTACAATAAATACATGATTATGACTATGAGATTATGTGACTATGTGACTATGTGACTATGTGACTATTTGACTATGTGACTATGTGACTATGTGACTATGTGACTATGTGACTATGTGACTATGTGACTATGTGACTATGTGACTATGTGACTATGTGACTATGTGACTATGTGACTATGTGACTATGTGACTATGTGACTTTGTGACTTTGTGACTTTGTGACTTTGTGACTTTGTGACTTTGTGACTTTGTGACTTTGTGACTTTGTGACTTTGTGACTTTGTGACTTTGTGACTTTGTGACTTTGTGACTTTGTGACTTTGTGACTTTGTGACTTTGTGACTTTGTGACTTTGTGACTTTGTGACTTTGTGACTTTGTGACTTTGTGACTTTGTGACTTTGTGACTTTGTGACTTTGTGACTTTGTGACTTTGTGACTTTGTGACTTTGTGACTTTGTGACTTTGTTACTTTGTGACTTTGTGTCTTTGTGACTTTGTGACTTTGTGACTTTGTGACTTTGTGACTTTGTGACTTTGTGACTTTGTGACTTTGTGACTTTGTGACTTTGTGACTTTGTGACTTTGTGACTTTGTGACTTTGTGACTTTGTGACTTTGTGACTTTGTGACTTTGTGACTTTGTGACTTTGTGACTTTGTGACTTTGTGACTTTGTGACTTTGTGACTTTGTGACTTTGTGACTTTGTGACTTTGTGACTTTGTGACTTTGTGACTTTGTGACTTCGTGACTTCGTGAATTTGTGACTATGATTATGATTATTCATAAGTTGCACTAAGTTATTTTCTCATAGAGGGTGATAAAAAGTAGAGTGTCCACCTCGGGAGCAACACTATTTTAAGCTCGAGTGAAGTACTTTGAATCCCTCGCTACGCTTAGGATTCTACTTTAGAATCCCTCGCTACGCTCGGGATTCTACTCTAGAATCCTTCGCTCCGCTCTGGATTCAAAAAACACTCTCGCCATAAAAATAGTTGTTTGCTCCCTTGGTAAACAATCTACTAATGACTCCTACTTCGGCTGTAGTTATTTGGTGCAAAAAGTCGAATCAACTCACTGTGGATCTCAGGTGCATCAATAATGCCCCGACTCACTTTCAGCATAAATATCAGCTGATCGTACGATCTCCTAGTCTCAAGCATATTGTACCCTAGGCATCCCACGAGAAATTTGGTTGGATAAAGGTATGGGTAATATGTTCGGCTGTGCTTATAAAGGAACCGCAGAAATGTTTTTTGCACCTTTTCAAGCAAGAGAGCGTAGGACTTTTCATGTGGGTTCCACACGCATGAGCTAGCTTCGAGCTTGCTCCGGACTAACGCACTGTACAGGAGCCGTATTACGTGCTCGTTGCGAAAATCACGGGAGTTCCTCAGGACGAAACCCAGTCTTTGGTAAGACTCTTTTGCGACAGTACTGATGTGGTCATTGAATATTAATTTTTGATCGAATGTGACCCCCAAGTCTTTAATGGCAGTTTTTCTCATTATCATATTGCCATTAATTTTGTATTCAAAGACTATTGGCTGCCTCATTCGACCAAACGTCATTACAAAGCATTTCGAGGTATTAAATTCCATTTTATTATGTACTCCCCATTCATATACGGCATCTATATCATTTTGAAGGGCAATGGAGTCTGCTTCGCATTCGATGCTACAGTAAAGTTTCAAGTCGTCCGCATAAAGTAGACACCTAGCATGCGTGAGAATCGTTGGTAGGTCATCTATCATGATTAAAAACAGTAGAGGCCCAAGAATCGAACCTTGGCTCACTCCGGAACGTGTGTGGTAAAGAGAGGATTCGTAGATTCCCAGCCTAACAAATTGCTGTCGGTCACGCAGGTAGTCGGCGATTAGCCGAAGCAAATTGGGACAAAAGCCTATGGTGCTAAGTTTGGATAACAAAATATCGTTATTAACCCTGTCGAACGCTTTCCGAAAGTCGAAATAAAGTACATCTACTTGTTTTTTTTGGTCTAATTTAGCTGATATATATTCCACAAGAGTTATTAAATTTATAAAGATATTGTGTGACTAATCCTGCGCAGACGAAGTCGCGGGCACCAGCTTGTATCTAATAATGCTTTTAGTGAATCTAAATAAAATCACACAGAGCTATGGGATCGATTTTACCGTTCTCTCCGGAGGGTACTTCAAAGAGAACTCAAACATTTTGAGAACTGAAAATAAACGAAGAGGGAAACGCTCAAAAGTTCTCAAACCTATTTAAAACTTTGGTTCTCTTTCAAGTGGCGACCTTCCTGTGACGGCCGTGAAAATAATGGCAGCCCCAAACTTAAAACATATATAGCTTAAAAGCACGACTGATCCGCATTAATCATCATTAAAGGCGGTTACTGGTGCTAGAATAACACTTTACCGCATGCAATTTCAAATTTGATGATATTCCAAAAGTTATGAACCGTAGTATGAGTAAGACAAAACAATAAAATATTGAAAGTGATAAAAAAATTTGTAGGGGTATATTTTTCCAAATTGTTTAATTATCCCTAGTAAAGCCTAAAGATATATGCTTGACCCATTCACGCTTGAGCATTATTTTAGGTACCATCATCATCATCATCAATAGCCTAAGACTAAGTATACTTAAGACTAAGTAAATAAAGTCTACTTAGCAACAGGAGCTTGAATCTTGGCATACTTTTATTTTATTTTATTTTGTTTGTATATATTATACTTATTTCTATTCTCTGCTCTCATGCACATATTTTGTTGCTGAACAAAATGAATAAGAAGGAACACGTCTACTCAGTTAGATAAAAGCTGACTCACCATTGTGAGTAGTCTGTAATCTAAACCAAAACATGTTGGTACAGCTGTGAAAGCCATTTACAATAACCAGCTTTTTGACCGTACACAATAAGAATATAACAAAACTGTCCAAACAAACTCGCACGTGTTTACAAACACAATTTCGTTTATGTAACGCGACCTAGTGACCTAGAGTCTGCTAACATTGTGTGGTGCGTTAACAGCTTTGATCTCGTCAAACTATCCTCTACGTGGTTTGAACCCAAAGTTTTGTGGCACAAAGCCTATTTTTGCTTGAGCAAGAGAATTGAAAAGTTTGGAGTTATCAAACGTAACAAAGCCTAGCAAAGGCGTTTCATTCACTGGCTTGCGAACTTGCGACGGATAAGGAATACTAATGTTCCTTCTTACATTATGACCAGACTCTTGTCCGTGGTTACGTTTTTGTTTTAAGAGTAGTAGAGCTCCTTGTGAAGGGCTCGTCCGGGGAAGTACTACCAACACGCCTTTTTCTGCTGCCAAGCAGCGTTGCTGTGTTTCGGTTTGAAGAGTGTGGTTGCTGGTGTAATTACAGGCACATGAGGCTTATATAACATCTGTATGCCTCAAGGTGATGGACGCAGGGCAGTGCATCGTAGGGCACGTTCCTATCGTGCGTGAATTACGAGGCAATACTTTTTTATAGGTGCTGGTTACAATTGATTATGTTTACCTTTTTCTGTTTTGCCTACGCCTCACTAAATTCGATTGGCACCACACTGGAGCTTCATTATTGTATTATATTACATTGTAACCAAGCCGTAGAAGAACACTTCTAGGCTTTGGTCGCGTGGAACTGGCACCTAGAATCACCTAGCTTTAAGACGTTTCAAAGTGATCCTTGCGATTTCATTGGTTAAATACCTTTTGACTTTGACTTACCACTTAACATCAGGTGGGCCATCTGCTTGTTCCATCAGCAAGTAGTATAAGAAAAACCCGTTAAATATACGATTGACACAAACTTTCTTTGATTCTTGCGTTAAAATCCCCTATTAGTGAGGATGTTAGAATTATGTTCAAGCATTACTAACTTTGTTTGTCGTCATAATCCTAGACGTCCATCCATACGACGACGACAACGACGTATGGTACAAAAACGTGCGATTTCTACCTAGCACGTACGTACACCACGCACGGCACTAATCTATTGAGACAAAAAGTCTTTGAGAATAGCGTGGGCCTTAGATAGTTTCAGTAAACATAATCCAGAAATACTGACTAGGAATACTTAGAACTCATCCATTATTTTCTGCGATGAAACTCTTTCAAAGGTTTATTTTCCACCGGGACTAGCTAGCCCATCGATCAATTAGTGCACTGATAATAACGCTTTCTATTCACCATCGTGCAGTATTCAATATTATTCAGTGAAAATAATTGAGGAGCGCCGGAACAAAAACCGATAAATCCGTTTTTGATCAAACAACTACATATTTTTTTTTTTCGTCCCTCTTGCATGTCATGCTTTAAATTGGCACGTCAAAACCCCTTAAAAACGTACTAAATGAGACTCTAAAGATGGGCAGCCAGAACAAAATCCGACAATTTCTGGTTTTGTTTTGTATTTTCCCAAAAATTTGGTAAAGAGGATTTATCGGTTTTTGTTCCGGTGCTCCTCAATTAGTACCAAGTACTAACTCTAGATTCTTTGATGATGTCTAAGGGGTAATCAGAGGGGTAATAATTGGCACATACCCACATTTTGCTGTAGTTGGTAAAATAATTAAGAATGTATTTAAAAGAATGTTTGTACTCTACATATTAAAATGTCTCCTCAGTTGCTTTGGTTCCCATGAACATCGGACCCCATTACAGTCTTACACCAAAACTCACGAAAACAACTCGTTGAAACCCGAAAACTATTCTCATCTAGTCCCACAACTGACCGATGACGTAGAACAATGTTACACTGTCCATATCCTACAAATTTAAATTCTATCTACTTTTTTTTTGTCAGGTTTTCATTGAATTCTGGAATTCTGTCACAAATTCATTTGAGTCTCGACTCAGAATTTGAGCGTTATTTTAGAATCAGCGCCGTTGAAGCTCGTGGACTCTTTGTGTCGAATTTTTAGACCGCCAAAGGACAGAGTCAGTGACGTTTTAGGGGTTTGTGGCAGATCATTATCTTGATGACTACTGACATCTTATTTGTCCTTCAAAACACGGAAATTTCAAGTAATGCCACGATTCTTCCATTCTTTATAAAACTCACTGCTGAAATCCCCACCGGTTCTAAGAGAACTCTTTACTCGTACACTGTAGGGAGTTGTTTTTAAGGTATGTGAAACAAAGCCATTTGTTAAGTCAAGACAGGTGGTCATTAGAGATGTAAACCATGACCTTATACAAAAGGTGCTTCTGTTATGCCACGCATCAGTTACTCGAAGCCGTAACCCTGACAATGTCCGTTTAATAGGAACAGCCGCATTCAATCCCATTCTAGCTATTAAGCCTCTGAATACAATGCTATTCAAGTATAATGCTACTTTAGCAGTAAGGGCTCTGACTCAAGAACTGGGGTTGCAATCTAGAACTGCATTGCGCGTATTTTGATTGAGATACCCAACGTAATTTTTTCGTGTAAGGGTGGTTTCAAGTTAGAATTGTTCAATTTAAAATTAGGTATTTATACAGTACCTACTACATAAATCCAAATTGATTGAGTATCTAGGTTTTGGTACAAGCGAGACATTTGACGAGGGTGAATATTAAATCTAGGGTGACAGGAAAGATACTCAATACATTCATTGCTTACACATGGTTTAGTTTAGGTATACATACATAACACAATAGCTGTTTGATGTAATTATCACGTGGCCGAGGATTTTAATAAATTAGTTGGTAGATAGGTATAATCTTGCAATATTCAATAATATGAGTCTTGTTCGCGAAAGTTTAAAAAATACTAAAGGTTATAAGTGGTTCAAGTCAATAGCCGATAAGTTCGCTGTGTCCATGTGAAAAGGCCTTACATATTCTAAAACAGATCAAGATATTCCCAGTGACCTGATTGCCAGAGATGCATTGCATTACTGTGGATGAAGGCCGGTATTCGGATATTGGAGTGCACCAGGTATCATGAATAAACCAATGTTCTGTTATATTGCAACAGAACCACTCGAATTATACAGGCAATTTTGATGTCTATTGCACTCAATATAAAACAAATAATTTTATATCTCTATTTACAAATGTTATTCAAACTATCTGTTATTGCGCTTTAACCAATTTACTCAATAGGTATATTCATTTCTACGGTAGGTGCATGTGTTAGTAAGTTTCACATGGATCCTGCGTAGAAATTGCTTGCTTTATAAAAAATATTTTGGTATGCCGCATCTATTTAATCACAGTAAACATGAGATTATGTTATGGTCAGTATTGGGTATTTATGTTTATTTTCACTTCAACCTATTTTAATCAGTCTGGTCATCTCCATAACCTTCGGCATCTGGTAGGTCACATACCCACCACAGGTTATAATTAGGTACAACGAAAAGCCTCCACATTTGAGAGTACTGTATTGTGTGTGAACAATGTTATCGCCCGAAATCTGTATTCTGCACTTTATTGTTTTAAATTTTAATGAGGTCAACCACATGTTGTTAATGATTCTTTTAATTTAACGCGCTTTATTTTATTCTGTACTTGATTCTCAGAAGTTTCATCGATTTTATACAATCATAATTTTCAAACGATATTTAGCTACGGTATCATCGAAATTTGGAAATCACATACGCATAGATCTCACTTCAGAGTCTGTCTGTCCATCTGTCCATGAAACCACCTCCAAGAAACTTAAACCTAAACCTTAAAAAGAATAGTGGAGTTAAATATGTTTTTTATTTGCTGAAAAATCTTTTTAAGATTTTACCTCGTAATCGACAGAGTTCCCGGTCCCGAGTCCCGACTACCAAAAAGAAAAAAAAACATCGCTGATCCGCAGCTTGTCAATGCTTCCGTTCAAAAATTCAAAAATAGAAACGTTTGTTATTGGCCGATGCGCGATGGCAGCATCGCATCGCATATCATCCAGTCACCGACCTATAAGTACACGACATGGCATCTTACAATACATATATTATATCTAAGTAGGTAGGTATACATACATGGATCCTTACAATAGATGCATTATATCTATTCTTTTCAAGCGTTTTACTTGATGTTACGAGCTTTGTCGGGTTTTGAGGGTTTGTTATGGAATACAATATTCCGATATCTTGGAGTATACATACGTAGGTTCTGGAGACTACCAATATGTTTTTCATAACTACCAATACCCATAACAACCCATATGCTGGAAGTCGAAAGAGCGCAGCGTGCTATACTCAAAGTTGGTGCCAGTCTTCCCTTTCGTTATCCTACGGTAAAGCTCTTCCTAAAGTGGGACGTACTAACAGTCAGACAAACATTTATCCTTCACACAGTTCTGAAAAAACACGCTGAACTGAAATACGACCCACTACTAACAAAGGACAGGAGAAGGAAGGGCAAGGTCTGTAAAATTCCGTCTTTTCGCACCAGCCATGCTCAGAGCTCTTACTGCTTCTTGGGTGACTACCTATACAATAAAATAAACAGTTCCCTAAATATATATTCCCTAAGTAGACCCAACTGCAAAAAAACCATAAGCAAATACCTCAAATCCCTTAACTACCTAGAAACAGAAAATCTTTTAATCACCATGACTTAATCTTCTCCCATCACTCTTTCCCTAAATTTATCGATGATTACCAACTAATCGCAAGGATCATTGTGAAACGTCCTAGAGGCTAGGGGAATATAGACCTAGCATAACCCCATGATCATTTGCACACATACACACTTATCACACGCACATACTCACCCTCTCTCTCACACACACACTAAACCCTCGAACACACACTCTCTCCCACACACGCACACACCCTCTCTCTCCCTCCCCCCCCCCACACACACAACCTCACACACACACACACGCGCATACAAATAGGTAGCAAGCTATTTATCAGTTAGGTTAGTACATAATATTAATTTTAATTTAAGCCTTAAGCTTTTAATTTTAATTCTTCTTTAACAAATACTTGTATGCCTCTGTACATAGGTCTTATTACAACAAGACCCAATGTGTCCGCTGAGTGGGGCCTGGTGACCTGTAATACAGGTTCTCACGAACCTACATCAGCCACCAGTCTTTCACAATGCTATATCATTAAATTTATCTTGTTGTCGACTTGTTACAGATTTAGTTATGTATTGTGAAAGAAAATAAATAACTTTTTACTTTAAAAAAAAAAAAAAATAAGTTGCAAAATCCAAGCGGTATACCGATCGACTGATCAGGAGCTTTAGTACGTTTTATTGAATTGAAACTCGGAAGCCAATTGATGTCCTTCAAATAAACAAAGACAAAACATTCGTTTTAGATGTTAGAATAAAGAAAGCGTCAACGATTGGTACGACGATAAGTATTCCTTTGATGTATTGGACGGAATAAATGAATATTTCTGTATAAACTCCATTTGATCGTACCCTCATTCGATATCAATTCTCCCTTATTCGATTGCTAATGTGCAGGCCGGCTCGCAATGCCACAGGCACAACGTATAGTTGGCTCACTATAGTAACAATTTTACTTATTTTATATGGGTTATGTGCGAAGAGAGAGAGAGAGAAGAGAAGAAACATAGAAAAGAAACAGAAACATATACAAGCACAGCACAGTAAGAATTCAACTCGAAAAGAAAAGTGCTGATTTCAAAGTGGAGAAAGGCGTTAGACAAGGAGATCCCCTATCCCCGAAACTATTTTCCGCAGTTCTGGAATCAATATTCAGAAGACTTAATTGGGAGCATCTAGGAATTAAAGTAGATGGCGTGTTTCTGTCCCATCTGAGATTTGCAGACGATATAGTGCTACTGGCAAAAACATCGGAAGACTTAAACACCATGATAAAAGATCTTGCGACAGAAAGTGAGAGAGTTGGGCTGACACTGAATCCGGAGAAAACTAGAGTGATGACAAATGGAAACCAACATACCATAGAAGTAGGGAACACAATAATTGACTACACTGACGAATACATCTATCTGGGACAGCTTATTACTCAAAAAGAACCTATGCGAAAAGAAGTGGAGAGAAGGATGGCAAATAGCTGGAAGAGATACTGGAGCTTGAGAGAAGCCATGAAAGATACAAGAGCTACACATAAACATAAAAAGTAAATTGTTCAACACCTGCATACTACCCGTTCTTACGTACGGCTGCCAATCATGGGCTTTAAATCAAGAGATTTTGAAAAAACTAGCAACTTGTCAATATGCAATGGAGAGGAGCATGCTAAATGTCAAAAAGTCGGACAGATTGAAAAACCTGGTCATTAGAAACAAAACAAAAACTACAGATAAAAATCAAAAGACTTAAATGGAGATGGGCTGGCCACGTATTAAGAGGACACGACAAATGGAGCAGAAGAGTGACACAACGGTACCCCAGAGAAGGCAAAAAAAAGAGAGGCAGACCGCGTAAAAGGTGGGATGATGACATCAGACAAGTGGCAGGAGTCATGTGGAACAGAGTAGCACAAGAAAGGAAAGAATGGAAAAGGTTGGAGGAGGCCTTTGCCGACTGGCAAACAGATCTAGGAAAAATAACAAAACAACAGATATTAATATAAATAGTCTATAAGTCCAGTGTTAGTTTTTAAGTTTAAATTAGTGTAAAGTGATCTGAATAAAGGGCTATATTATTATTAATATTATTATTTATTTTTGGGCTAATCCATCTCGGCTCCTATAAGCCGGTTAATGACTAGCGCACACGGGCCTAAGCCAAGTGTGCACCAGTGAGGGGTGCTGTTACGTAATCATTAGCATTTGGTGGTAACATTTCAGTAGCTTGGTCTATTTGTAAAAAATTTCTTACTATTCTGCATGTAATTATTATTATTATTATTATTATTATTATTATTATTATTATTATTATGTGCGAAGAGTGCGATGTCTGCTTCTTCTAGTTTCAAGAAAAAAACTGGTCAGAATTCTTCAATTCCAATGTTAGCTGCAAAGATTGGACTAATCCGATTAAATAAATAGTTTTTACTATTCTTCATCTATTCAAAGCGACGATAAGGCAGGGCGGTCTTGAAAAACGCTATCTATTCACTCTTGCCTGAGGATATATATCCAAATTGTATGTGATTTTCTCAGTGTCGAAAATAGAGCTACCGTGGATCTCGATCTCGATGATTCGAGAGCACAAATATTTTTAGATATTTACAGTGAAATAGATTTTAATGAAAATAACATTTTAAACCGATAGAGGCCTAGTGCGGGCAACAGAATTTGTCCGTGCCCTACGATGCACTGCTCTGCGTCCATCAATCATGAGGCCTTTACATCATTAAGCCTCATGTGCCTGTAATTTCACGGGCAACCACACTCTTCGAAGCGAAATACAGCAATGCTGCTTGGCGGCAGAAAAAAGCATGGTGGTAGTACTTCCACGACGAGCCCTTCACAAAGAGCTCTACTACTCTTATAACACTTTTGTTTGTGAAAAAAAAAACTTTACTTTAAACAAGCTGCCTCACACCAGCTGTGAACCCTCGCAGTCCAAGTCTATGCATTCGTTATCATACCAATAGACGGCACATAAATATTTATAAACACGATCAAAAGAAACTTAGTTTCTTAATTGAAGGTTGTTGTTGTACGCGCTTTTGATTTCAGCGCCAACTTTATTTGTAGGCATTCCGAGAAAAAATCACTTAGCATAATAATTTCTGGCTTTGAGCTCCTCAAGAACAATTTGACCTACCTACATATCTAAACATACAGAACACTGTATATTTTTGGTATCAAATACTAGGCAGTTATAAAATACGAAGGAATACATTTTATTATTGGAATTATAATAATTAGGTACCTACACTTCGATGAAGGTACTTACCTACACTTCGATGAAGGTGCTTACCTACACTTCGATGATTGGTCGGTTTACATCACAAATCTAAACGTATATCTATATAGCTACACTATTCTTAGTTAATATTAAACATTTTGCATGTCGGTCTCCGATGAAGTATGTGACACTCAAAATTTAACTAAATTATTAAGAACAATGTAATCTGACCATACTTCGTGCGAATAAATGATTTCATTTTATTTAATTATCCTATCCTATTAATCCTTTTTACTTCCTACTAATATGTATATGTGAAAGTACGATGTTAAGATGTTTTTGGCTCAATTACTGCCTACCTGCAGAAACAATTGTGGTAAAACTTAAAAAAAATATAGTTCGCAACCTTAATTAGCATAATAGGCAATTTTTTTCCCAAAAATCTATCTAGAACGGGGCAGTAAAAATGAAGCAACGCAGTAAAGGGAAAACACTATATGTACCTCAATATATAATGTTAGCAATCACTATATACGCAAGCAAAGCCGCGAGCAAGAGCTATTAATAATAAAAAAATACTAAATAAAAAAAACATCTTTTTAACACTTATTTATATAAATAGTAAATTGTTTATTTTCTATAATAATTAGTATCTAGGTATATTAGATGCACCAATTCGCACGAAGCGCTTTGCTTCAACCTTCATTATGCGAACCGCTAAGGAGTGGAACTCATTACCGTCGTCTGTTTTTCCTGACTACTACAATATCAGTCTCTTCAAGGCAAGAGTTAATAGGTGTCTTCTAGACCGTTCTGCTCCAACGTCGGCTACATCGTCGTTACAATACAATACAATACAATCAAAGAACGGTCTATTCATTGTAAAAAAAAAAAGATGCAAAGGACTGAGTAACGTAAAAATTAGTTTTTAAGGTTCATATCAATGCTATTTAAGTTGTGAAATAAAGAAAATTCTATCTATGATCTATATCAGGGGCTAGTAGGTACAGATACAGACGGTAAGATGCTACTAAAGTCCATTGTTTCATTTTAAAATCCGCACTCCCAATGACCACTGCTCAAGGAAAAATACCTGAATGTCTGCGCAACATAGCGCCATAAAACTGAATTTATCGCGAGACAGACAAACATCCCTTTATTATGGATAGTTAGATTAGAAACTCGTAGGTAACGAACCGAACAAAGAAAGTAAAGTTCCAATACACAGTCTGAAACAATATTTACAGTCAACAAAGTGTACAGGGTGTAAAGCATAAAGCTGCGACGTATTAGGTACGTATGTACCTGAACGTTTTCAAGTTTCAGGTTTCAGGTTGCAAGCCCATCGCTGCTGCTAGAATACTAACTGGTATTCAAGAAAAACTCCATTAGTGCACGACCGGATTCGAGCCCGGAGACAATCTTCAGAAGTCGGGGTCACTCCTACTAGACCACGGGACCACCCGAAGAACAAACATACGTATTCATCACACAGAAGAACTCTGGTGGTCTAGTGGTAGCGGCCCCGCCTTCCGATCCCAAGGTCGTTGGTTCGAAACCGGTCGTGCACCAATGAGTTATTCTCTTCAAAAAATTTAAGTGCACAATGCCAGTACTCTCAAACGGTGAAGGAAAACATCGTGAGGAAACCGGCATGTCGTAGAACCTAAAAAAAGTTCTATAACATGTGTCAAGTGCTCGAAAGGAGCCTCTTGAGGCGCACTTCCTTTCACCACACTGTTTCGAAAGAAACTAGTGACACGACAAGAGAGAGATCACACAATTATTTGTTCTGTGTGGAGATTGAACCCACGGCCTAAAGGCAGATCTACTACGAACTGAGCTGTGAGGGCTGTCATACCTGCTTTAATATAATATTCAGGCCGCTCATACCACGGCTGGTTAGATTAGGTTGATCACGGTAGGGCAGACGCTGCCGGTTATTTATTGGTTACTGGCGCACCTGAGCGCAAGCTAAAAGATGAGTTTTATTATGATTTACACAGAGACCTAAATATTATTAAAAAAACATGTTAAAATACATATTGAACAGTTGAGCTATCTGAAAGACGACACGGCAGAACAAGAGCGACATATAAATCCATTTAATACTAACATAAATTATACACATAACACTAATCTAACTGTGTTAGTAATATATCTGTAGAAAAACGATCTATAGACAGCCTTCACAGCTCAGTTCGTAGTAGCTCTGCCTTCTGCGCCGTAGGCCGTGGGTTCGATCCCCACCGAGAACAAATATTTGTGTGAAGAACATAGATTTTTGTTCTCTGTCTGGGTGTTATTATATATTATAAGTATGTATTTACAAAAAAAGTATATAGGTACATATGTATTATATCAGCTGTCTGGTTCTCATATTACAAGCTTTGGCTTAGTTTGGGGCTAGATAGTGTTGTGTGGAAAGTCCACCAATATTTATTTATTTATAGATTCAAAAGCAAAAGGTCTTTATTCACTTAAATTTAACGGGTCGGAATCTATGTGCTATTTCCACGCGACAAAACATAAAAAATCAGACAAAAAACTCTTCTGTCGATCCTTTTACAAAATAATATAATAACGAAGGTCATACGAAAGACATATGGCGCCTAACAGTAACAGTCGCAGAGTAAACAAACACCCCGCAGCATTTGTATGGAAGTAATGGTGAATGGTTAAGCCGTACTTACAAAATTTGATGAATTACTTAACTCATTATAAATTTTACCAATCACCATTACCCGCTGTAATTTCCATTTCCCCTAAAACCATTAAACACGAAATCCTTCACTACATTACTATCAAAATCAGTAGATGTTCGTTAAAATTCACCTCCTGAGGGATTGAAGAGTGTTTTCAAACAATCAGCAAATGAATAATGTCGCATTTTATGCCATCTTGAATATTTTATGCCCTCAATTCCCCCACACTTAGTAAAATTGTCTTATTAAATTTTAAACCACAAGTAGGTATAGGTACCCTGTTTCTAAGTGTTGAAGGGTAGGTATGTTGTATCGATTTAACCAAAAAGCGATTTTTTTACTTTCAAGAGTCTAGACAAAGTCTTATATCTATTAAAAGAGGGAGTGGAGCCGGAACTAGTTTTCACACAAAGATTTTTTATATAAAGACATCGTATCTAACTATCCTTACTACTTCCTATCCTATCCTATTCTACATCCTTCCTACTTCCCATCTTATATAAAAATGCGAATGTTATAAATATAAATGTTTGGATGTGAGGATATTTGAGTCTCATTCACACCCTAAAAATTTAACAGATCAGGATGAAACTTAGAACAAATATAGTGCGTGCGGATTAGCATATATGAACTTTTTATCTCACAAAACGCCCTAAATATTAATGTTAGCATCACTACTAATACGCGAGCGAAGTCGCGTGCGGCCACTGGTGTATTATATGCTTCAGATGCCTTTGTAAAAGGGTTAGGTTAAATGAATCCAACACATTGCCACAAAATATATTGCTGCTTTAATAGCTACCGTAAAGTTGATACAATATTCTTATTATTCGTATGTCTGTTCCTGTTGTATTTACAGGCCGTAAGTGTGATAATGCTGGAACATAAGGATTTACGAGGCACTTCGTATCAATGAGCCCAGCTGGGTGTACGAGGGATGAGGGGAGTGAGATTTTATGAAAATCCCCCATAGACAGCCCACCCAGCCCTCTCGTAATAGATTGCGTAAAAATGATCCGTGACACTGTAAACAATTTTAGATGCAGATTAAAGTTAATTCCTCAGCTTTATTACAGATTTCATCCAGCGAGATTAAAATTTTAAGGTGTAGTCAAAGGACTATTTTATGGATCGAATAATTTGTTGCTTCGTTTTCTGGAAAGCGTGGTAGTAAATATTTTATTTTGTTTTCCGACTTTTGCTTGATATTGTTGGCTATATTGACTCCATAAAATTTGCTTATCGTAACAAAAACCGCATAGAACAATTTGTTCTGAAAGAAAAACAATCCGAACGGAGGCTTCCCAATATTCTCCGTAGCTATAGAATTGGGAGACAAAACAAGGCTATACCATATACAACGAGAGTCTTCGAATCAGAGGCCTTATCGAGTTACGTAGCCGCGTGTTTGCGCTCGCCAGTAATTCGAGAATCGACACTTCACGTCGGCGAGCAATGAGGAATATTGCGAAAGAAATCCAATAACATTTGCTGCCTTCGCAGAGGGAGGCGCTCAGGAAATTGGGAGCGTGACACCACGAAGGCACCTGCGACAATTACACATAGCTTGGAAGGGAGCGAAATTGGCTGCGGCTAGAACACCAATACTACTAACACCTATATCTGAATAGTTTATCTTTAGAATTAGGAAACAGTCTAGTGGGACCAAACTCTCTTTCTAACTAAAACATTTGACTGCATTGAGTTTTTTCCCGGTCCGATAAACTGGAACACCAAATGACAAAGTTGCAGTAAAAACGACATTCGGGCACTAATGATTCTCTAAAACGGCAAAATGAACAAAAATACGACTGCGGAAGAGCTTCTTTACAGCTCTCTCGCTTCTTTACAACCACGATTATTTTAAAAAGGAAAATAAAGCTACAAAAACATAGCATACAAGGTGAACCGGCAGGTATGTATATTGCTCACTTACTCGACACCGATTAGTCATCCTCGTGTTGTTATAACATATTTAGTTTGTCGACAGCATCGATTCACAACGTAAATAGAATTTCATTTATAAACAGAATACGTAGTTTATTTTCTTGTTTAATCTTCAGTAGAACGTAGAAGCAGTTTCACTAAGTGTATCGCTGGATTGCCGCCATTGCCGGCATCGTCTGCGGGAGTAATGTGGCGTAAACAAGACTGATCGCTGTAAGATTACAAAGATTGGATGGGAATTGGTAAAAAAGGCGGAAATATTCAAAGAGCAGCGCTCCAAAACTCATATCCGTTTCAGGAGTAACATCCAGATATAATCTGGTGGAATCTAATTAGAACGTGGTGTAGCAGTCTAATTTGCCTTTAGTCGACGAAATTTCAGCTTTAGAAATCCTTAGTCCAATTACGAAAATGAACATTTCTAAATGAGTATCGGGGACGGGATTGCTTCGGAGATCATACCGGTATATCGGGTTTTTAATGTTTAGTTCAATGAAAAGACAAAGCAGACACTTTAAATTTCTTATTCATGCGTCACACTGAGCATCTTCTCAATCGATTTAACAAATTAAACTCGTAAAAGTGTTCGAAAATGGTTGACCCGCGCCACTTTCTCGTAACCTTGACTATTGCGGATAAATATCGGATTTCTTTAGTCGGTATTTGGTGCTATGCCAAATTGTATAACGAGAATTTGAGATCATGTCCTTGTTGTACGTAGAAGCAAGCTCAAAGTGACCTCGGAGGCTGGATAGAAGCCAGTCTGCTCCATGACTTTGGCCCACTGCATCAGAAAGTTTGGCAACGACTGTGTTGGCAACTTTCACTTGAAAAAAAGCTGTTTATTTAAATAACTTTGTGACTGAAAATAATAGCATTCTGAAGATAATCTGAACACAATGCTACCATAGATATACCAAATATACTTCTATAAAAAAACTTTTGCACATCACTTTAGCATGTTTACATACGTAGCTTTTAGTACGTACGTATACGTAGCTATTATGGCGTAGCTATCGTAGGGCCAGGTGGTGCAGTGCACCAGGGCCCCGGAGCTCAGGGGGCCCTCTAACCAAAGCTTTTAGAAGAGAGGGTCAGCCAGCTCCCGAAGAAGCTAGAAAACCTTGAGCCTGCTCACAAAATTATTTCTCTATGCCCGATTCTTTCTCTATGCACCGGGGCCCTTGTCCACCTAGCTACCCCTCTGTTACATATCTATAAAAAAACTGTACTACATTGTGGTATACATATACATTGTATGGGCGATGTTATAGCTAAAAACGGAGGTTTCTACCAGACAACCTTCAAATGGAATGAACTTTCATAATTTAAATGGCATATTGATTGTGTTCTTACGTGTGGGTGGATATCCTAACTCAGATAATCAGTGGTAAGACCGAACAGTGCTTGGCACGTGCCGACTGTTTGCCTTGTACAAAGTTACCTACAGCACACAATCTGTTCAAATCCATAATAATATCTACAAAGCTATACCCAATCTAAATGCGAAAGTATGTTTGTCTGTTGGTTACGTTTTCACACATTGGCTAAACGACTGAGCCGATTTAGATGACCAATAATGTTCAGTGCTCAATCCCTTTTTGTTTCATTTTGATGGTGACAGAGTTTTTGAACCGGGCATTCACTATATTACCTAATAGTTAGGTCCAAAGTCGATTCGTTTCGTTTTCTGTCATTTTGGGAAGCAACATAGCTTTTCATTTTTATTGTTTTTCGATTGTTTTTTTGAGTTCTGTCATGTAATTTCTAACTTAACCTACTTTACTTGAGGTCTTGCAAAATATGTTACCAATTGGAATGAAAGTGCATTTTGTGATATTCTAATTTTAACGACATTGTTTCTCGTTGGTTGGGAAAATTTATATTAATAAGAATTTATGGAATAAATTATATAAATAAATAAGAATATTTAGATAAATAACCGCCGGTTTCTGAAAGGCCGATCAAAACTAATCTCATGTCAAGTCACTTGCTATCTCTATCTAATTCATTGTAATAGCTGAAATGGTGAGTGACTTGATATCCGATTTGTTTTGATCGAGCTTTCGGAAACCGGTGGTAAGTGTGCTAACCTACCAAAGTAAACTATAGTTCCTTTAAAATTAATTATAAAGTTAGATAGAGATAAAATACATATTTTAAAAGTTTAGGTATGTTATACATTTAAATTCATAGAATTTAAGCAAAAATGTTTGTAACATTTAATTGTACGTCCGAATAGGGCAGACTATTTGTACTTATTATATACTTACCACCTTATAAATTCAACAGTTTACAATTTAAAGATTATTCTGATTCTGATTCTGAAAGCCGCTACCATTTTCTTTAAAACAAATGACGGCCGACTTCTCTATGGACTGACTTGACAAAAAAGTATTTAATCTATTTAACTTCACACGGGCAAGATTGTCTGTCGAATGACTGACAGGTGTCGTAATCGGAGTGGAGAAGAAGAAGAAGATACAAAGCCCGTAATCTATTCCAAATATTTTTTTGATGATCGCTAAGCGACAAAGCTCTTAATATAAAATAAAATAAATAATAAATGGCAGGATAAATTTCTCCTTTAACAGCACAAAGAAAATGTGTTCACCTGTAATTTTATTTTCGTCAAAGAAATATAATTCAATGGGCTATCAAAGAGACACAATTTCTTCGTGAAGTTTGAGAGTGATGGACAAATACTTTGAAACTTTCCGTCCAATACAATATGGATAGAGATAGTTTTGGTTTAGAGATTGGTGTGGGTTTATTTAGCGTGTCACCGCCAGTTTTTTTATCGAAAAACTTTATATAATAAGAGAATGGAAAAGTTTCTACTATCAGATCACGGTTTTATGTCGGGTATTTTAGGACTGCCAAACTTTGTTAACACAAAGTCTGTCTAAATAACTTTCAAGACCGCAGGAATAAAACAATAAAATTATTGGTACTCTTCTTATGCAATAAAAATTCTAATGTCAATAAAAATTTCGCATTATATTTTTGCTTTATGTACACAAATCTTCGCTGTATCGTCAGATTTCAGATTATCAAGAGAAATTGGATAAGTATATGAACTCTTCTTTTTTATATAAAATATTATGTTATATCAATCCACACTAACTACGAGAACTATTCCAACTTAAATTGTAAATTTATCATCACAAAGTGTTACTATCCGTAAAGAAACGTACCACATATTTCAGTCTCCGCTATGGGACCCCAAGTGAATGTAATGTAGCATTGTTCCCCGTTCTATATTTACTCTGTTTCATCTGATTGAAAGCCACAACGTGCCAAGACTAAGGAATAGTCAAGTTCTTCCTAAATCGAGGTTCCCTACATGACAGAAACGTCATTGGCGACCGTTTTTCAGCGGAGTCAGTATTCGCAGAAGTAAAAATGACTGCGAGAAGATTATAAAGCTGGTAGAACCGTAAACCACTGTAGGGAATAAAAGTTCTTGAATAATGACGGAACCATATGACGCAGCATGAGTTTCCAATTCCCATGTGATGAACCGACAGCTCTGAGAAGTCACAGAGTCTAGACGAGGATGATTTAGCAGTTACGTATACAACAGATTACATTATAGATTTAGTTTCTGATTTTCCTTACACCTACTAAAAATATACGGCCAAGCAAGTACCTATATCTCTTATTATGAAAAAAGTAAGCAGAATCAGCAAGTTAAAGTGGCAATGGGTAGGTATAATAAAGCATTTTTTCTTACATGCTTTAAGAATTTCTAAGCTCTATCATGTGACATGACTACACTAGGTTTAAGAACTGCTCATAAGGTTACTTTTTCGTTTTGTAAGTGTAACGGCCGGTTTCTTAAAACCCGATGAAAACTAATCGGATGTCAAGTCACTTACTATCTCTATCTAATTCGATGTAATAGCTGAAATGGCGAGTTTTCAGAAACCGGCCATTAGTTTCCTATTTTATTTAAAACAATAAACGAACAGCACATTATCTTGGAAAACCCTGGAATGTAACACGGAACATGCAAAGTAACAAGTGAACTGAATGTCCAAGATTACACCAGCTTACTTTCATGTTCCTGCTAACGAAGCTGCCTGTAGCAAAGCACTTTGAACTAGGGTTACGCCTTCCCTTTGTTGGAATAAGAGATCTACCTAAGTCTGCGAAGTGTACCTATTGGATTTTGTAGTGTCTTGATAAACCTTTATTAAAAGAAGAGTTGGTAGATCTTAAGGCTTTGTAAAAATAAAGGATAAAGAGGCTGACAATCGTCAAACAACTTCGAAGATATTAAAATAATTGAATGTGGTTATGAAGTTTCAAAGAATACCCTATTTCGGGCCTGTATTTCAATTTTAACTAGTGTGTTGCCTGAAATAAAATTTTATATATTCATGTAATTTTTGCTGAACCTTTGTAGCTTCAGTAAAAATTTCATTTTGATCCAAGCAAGTTTCAAAGTTTAAACTAGTTTTTTAATTTAGACGATAGTAATTTTATATCTTCGAAATTGTTGAAACGTGTGAGCGAGAAGTTGTTTGACGGTGGCCCGCCTCCTAAGTCAATAGTCCGTTTCTGCAGACGACAGCCCTGTAGATCTAGAGGGATTAATTAGCCGTTCGGAGCAGCACTTGTGTAGTTTTTACGAGGCTTCTGAGTCGTATCCGTGAGGTTTGCGGCGACAGTTGTAGCCGCTATAAAGGCGCGTTTACGGGCGCTGCAGTAAACACATGCTGCGGTCCAGTGCTGATAGCGAGCCTCGTAAACGGCACGTCCGGCATGTACGCAGCTTTATCTTTTTAAAGAAAAAATCGATGTGGTCATAGATTATGGAGATTTATTGTATGTATAGAGTTTTTTTAAATCATTTTTTTAAGGAACTTTGCGTTTTTTAAAGATTCTTCATTTTGTTCAGAGGCTCAATAATCAACTCGTAAATGGACTCGTAACGTTTTTTTTTATACTTATAACAAAGTAAGCAAACAAGCTTACGGCCCGCCTGATGGGAAGCGGTTACCGTAGCCTATGAACGCCTGCAATACCAGAGGAATCACTAGGGCGTTGCCGACACTTAAATAAATAAAAAACACCCTTTTTGAAGATCTACCTATCTATAAAAACACGGTGTGTACCTCTAGTATTTATGGAATAAGTTAAATGTGTCATTTATAAAAAAAAAACTCTCTGCAACAAAATATTTGAAATAACCTCAGCAGTTGAGCCAGGCTAAGACAAAAGCGTACTCAGGTTAACATGGTTTACCACTTCGCTCGGCAGTGGGCGGGCATCACACGAGTCGATGCTGATCCGATTTAAAACGATAACGGTAGAATAGACGGCCACGGCGTAGTCATAGGCCAAGCTTATCGACGGCAGCTTACAATCATCATCAGCAGCAGCCTGACGATGTACACTGATTGATTTGATTGCCTCTACCTCTTTCTGTTATGCCCACGCCTCACTAAATTCGATTGGTACCACGCTGGAGCTTCAATATTGTATTACATTGTAACAAGGATCATACAAAAGAACGGTAGGAACCAAGCCGTAAGTTTGTTGTCCGTTCTTCTAGGCGTTCGTCGCGTGGAACTGGCACCTAGAAT
Source organism: Chloroclysta siterata (assembly GCA_932294275.1). Classification (NCBI taxonomy): domain Eukaryota; kingdom Metazoa; phylum Arthropoda; class Insecta; order Lepidoptera; family Geometridae; genus Chloroclysta; species Chloroclysta siterata. Next base: position 12,460,101 of record OW028595.1, read on the forward strand.
CACCTAGTTTTAAGACTTTCAAAGTGATTTCCTTTTGATTTTATTGGATAAATAACCTTTTGTACTTTGACTTATTAGATTTGAGACTTGAGAAGGCTGTCTTGAAATTAAATAAAACCATTTTAACCTTTAACTTCTGCAAAATTTCGTAGGTTTTGAACTTCATTTCTGAGAACAAAGTCAATGATTTTTTTTGGTTCATATGACTACGGATCTCTTCGTTCTGGATTCTACTACGTAGTGAAAGACCCAAAATTGCAATATTCTTGCTTTTGTCGAACTTAAAAAGACTTGAAAATTCTAAGAACTATGTCGAAATTGAAATAAGAATGTTCCTAGAAAGCGCTAGGTACATTTTTATGCTGTCTTTATGTTCAAAGGAAGGTATTTTGCACTGCAAATGCTAAAAGCACTGTTATCTTATACTAAGAACTCATACCCATACTTACAAACGTTACTTTTTAAACTGTCTTAAACTTGTCCTGCAATGTTACTGCTCGTTTGCCCATTGCTAAGAGATGGTAATAATTGTAGGACTGTTTATCTTTTGACAGATTTGTATATGTTTATCTTTTGACAGATTTGTGTATGTGTTGGTTTTGAGACTGCTTTTGAACTCGTTCAAATCAGCCTCAAAACCCTTCATACATCGTGGCTTAACAACTACTAAAAATACCACCATAGCTTTAAGCAGTACGCAAGGAGTTTAGAATGACCAAGCCAACTGCAACACGAGCGTGGAGACTCAAAAGATCCATTGACACGAAACGACGAAAGGAAATAAGCTAATACTACGAAACATCTACTCGTACATACTACTTTTAGCTTTTTTTTTTACTTTTAGCTACCAAATAAAAATCAAATCATAAGGTTTTTTTTGTGTCATATAAACGTAGGCGAAATATAAAGAATAATGTGGGTTAGGACAACATGGGTCGTCACTTAGCTTTGTGCTTTTTTTTTATATTTTATTTTAATATTGGTGGACATTCCACAAAGCACTATCTAGCCCCAAACTAAGCCAAAGCTTGTAATATGGGAACCAGATAGCTGATATACTATTTATATACATTTTTTTTGTAAATACATACTTATAATATTATATAACAACCAGACAGAGAACAAACATCTATGTTCATCACACAAATGTTTGTTCTCGGTGGGGATCGAACCCACGGCCTACGGCGCAGAAGACAGAGCTAGAATAGAATAGAATTAATATTATTTGCAACACACATTAAAAAATAGTAATAAAACAGTTTTTTTAAACTAAAGGCACCTACGTATTACTTGACAGAATAATAATATATAATATAAAGGTAGGGTATATGTCACTTTGATCCTTTTCATCTTTCCAATTGTTTCTCCCGCCTAAGTTAAGGGTTCGATTTTTATGTGCGCATTTATGAACACTTTGAGGTACGCCATTGGGAGAGGCTCGTAAATTTTTACTAGTTCGATCTGCGTATGAATGGACTAAGCATATGGACGATCTGTTCTGGGATGAAAGATCTCCTGGACCTCCTCCTGCATATTATCGAAATCAAGGCTTCATGATTTGAATTTGAAATACTTAGAGGTTTTTTATTTTATTTATATAATTTTTGTTTTTAAAAAAGATTACTTTGAGCCGGATCGCATAAAAAAGTAAAAATTTAAATTATTTAAAGTTTCCATATCATATAATATTTATGGTATGTGAATGTGTACAAGGTTATCTATCTTAATTCCGAAATTGAAAATACGCAAACATTTCGACAGAAAGTACGAAATTCATAGTTCCATTATTCCGTGTATAAAAGTAGGTACACTTAACAGAAATTTCATTTGTCAGAAGAACTAATGACAGATTTGCACTACTTTTTTTTATCATTGGATAACAATATCTTATATCAATATTGTATCTTTACTTCAATGTTTGGGAAAAAAACCAGACAAAAACTTTTCCGTATTTTTACAAAATAACATTTTAAGCAGAGCGACTAGTTGATATTACTTGATATGTGGTATTTCACAGATAAAAAACGTAAAATAGAAAAAAGCTCAGCGATTCAATAAGATACACCAAACAACACTACAATAAAGTACCTATGGGAAAGGTTCATAATGAAAGGTAATTCAGAAAGTACTCTCTGTCCCTTAATATTTGCTATCAAACATGGCCAGGGAAGGCGTGGTTCGTGTATTTCTTCCATAACCCGCCGGCTCCCACGGGATAACAGAAACTGGAGCTTAATATTGCGCTAATCGTAACTCAACATTATTATTTTACTGTGGTACCTTAAGTACCTACAACTGATCGTACCGGCCTGTACAGACTGATCTATTAAGATAAGCCAAGCAATAACTATTCGTGTTCCATTTATCAGATAATCTCGCGATCGGCTCATCTGAATTGTAAAGATTTGAAATTAAATTAAATATTGACTTCATCTAACGACACGACACGCGTGTTCGACCTAACATTCCAACACGAAGGTTATCTAACTGAACTGGCATAGCTTAGTGGTACTAGCTCTATTTTCTGCGCTGTATCGGTTCTGGGTTAAATTCCCACACTGGACATGACATTTGTGGACATTTCTGGACATTTGTGGGATAAACATGAATATAATATTATTAAAAATGCATTTACGAAACAAAATGTGATGTGTGTAATTTCAATAAATAGGTATAGGTACCATCTTTGGTTAGTATGGGGCTTGAAATAACGGTGTAAAATGTCCACAAAAAAAAAACTGTTTAAACCAACTCGCTAACTTATCCACCTTTCGTAATGTTGCAGTAAAAAAACATTTCACTAATTCGGGGCGCTTCGCGGCCGGGATGTCTGGTATTAAAAAAAAATGAAAATTCTCTACCATTCCGAGTTCAAATTTCGAATGCTAAAGTGACATTTCCGAGAGGCAATTTTATATCAGATAGATAGACATTTTAGCGGTCCTGCGCAAGTTTATTTAGGACAGCATCTCTCGAAGTATTGGGAGTTGGGAGCGTGATTGGGCACAAGAGTGCCTCTATATTTATTTTGTACGTAAATCTCTAAGAATAAGGCAAATATAGGGACCTTGTACCTGGGTATAATGATTTCGTGCTCAATTTATTCTCGGAATCAATTTGCTTATCATACGTATTGAGACCATGGGGGGTAGGTAAGTAAACTGAAAGATTTCTAATGAAAGACACGAAACGTGTCTTATTAGGCCGTAGGAAAACAGAAGAAAGGTAGGATTTAAAGGTCACGAACTGTTCTTATTTCAAGTTTCTTTCAAATTATAGCATGTATAATGTACCTAGTCATGTCGGTGTGATTGAGTCATAAACATCTAACAAAAACAGATTTTTGGCCTTTATAATATTAGTATAGGATAGGATTGGAAAGTTTTCAATGAGAGAAGTATGAATATACCTCACCTGTTCGTAAGCTTTCCAACCAATAAAGTTCAGAAATAATCCGGAATACCGAAATTGCTGTCAAAACTTTACGGTACGGTTTTGCTGTTATAAATTAATTAGCAATCGTCTCACAGTCTTCAACTTCATTGAGCTATGGCCAGAGCCGCCGCCGGTTGTTGTTGAATAGTTACACTCAACTATGCTTTTGAATTTAAAATTGAATCTCAGATAGCATTCAAATGTTGCAGTTATAAAAACAACATCATAGCTGCAGTTTTAAAGAGAATGTTTTTAAGCAGGTATTTTTTGCGTCTCGCGTACGAAAATGTCTTGCGCAAAATGTTTTTTTTTAATAATTTTATAGACTTTGGCTACCATCTCGCCCCATGATGAAGCCGAAGCTGGAGCTGAATGGTGGAAGTGGAAGAAAACCCCTATTTACTTTAGCCATAAGTGGTCAAATGTGTCATCAAGTGGTCAAGAAAAACAGACGACGACTATGAGTTCCACAACTAATGAAAGTAAAGCAAAAACTCTTGCGAATAGGTGGTATACTAACCATGGGTGGGTATAGTTAACCTTAGTAAATTAAATATTCCAATTGCAAAGCAAAGGTTTAGATGGTATCAGAGCGCGGACTGAAAACAAGTCGCAAAAGGGAACAAAATCGTAAACTTTCTTTTGAGTAAATGTTGTTAAAACAACCTGAGAAAACTTCCCATTTCCCGTAGAATTTTATGATCTGAGAGCTCTTTCCGTTTTGACTCTTCCTTCCATAAAGCTACTTTTCTATAAAACGAAACAACGAAATGGTAAAAGAAAATTTGTATTTTCACGGAAATGTAGGTGATGCTAACTGAAGGCGGCTTTAAAGGTGTCGGCGACACTCAACCAAGAAGACCAGTTTAAACAAACTAACTTTCAGTTCTAATCGGCTATTCAGAGGTTCAAAGTGGCTTTATTCAATAAAATAACAAGGACCACTTGGCTTTGAAGATTGCTTTGCCAATAGCTGGCTCAAGAAGATCAGTAATCGAAGATAATCAGTACTTAACTGATTCACTGCGATAATAGACTACATACCTACTTGTCTTCTTAGCAGTTTTTTTTTTTTTTTTTTTTATAAGTAATAAACCGTCCTTTGGCCACAATCTCACCTGATGGTAAGCGACGATGTAGCCAACGATGGAGCAGAACGGTCTAGAAGACACCTATTCACTCTTGCCTTGAAGAGACCCAAGTTGTAGTGATCAGGAAAGACAGACGATGGCAATGTGTTCCACTCTTTGGCAGTTCGCATAATAAATGTAGAAGCAAAGCGCTTAGTGCGAATGGGTGGTATATTTACCAGTTACAGCCACCAGTCTCACAATCGAACTATGTGTAATTCCAAATTACTAAAATATGTATACAATCATCGTTTTAAAGTCTTATGGGTCTTATGTATGAAATTTTGCTATTTTGTTTATTCAAGAATAAATGATCGAATGAAAATTCTTTATTGTACACCTCACAAACTAACAAAATAAGGTATCAAATAATAACAATTAAAGAGACAAATGTACAGTGTACAAATAAATAAATTCTGTGTAAAACTGCTTGATACCTCCTTTATTTTTTGGAGCAAAACTTCGCTACAAACCGAGGTATTTCTATTTACGTACTTACCACCGGGTTTTATTTGAGTGCGCATAAACTTAAAAGCTTTTCCTTTCTCACAAAAATAGCCCAGGCTTATGATAAAACTCTTTAGATAGGCCAAATTTAGTGCTATCGTGACGGTCAGTACCTCAAGTCCGAGTTTTTTCCGTTTCAGCCCGTTCTCGAAGTGAGTTATGTGAGAAAATTTTCAGCAAGCCCGAAAGGGTCGGTTATCGCGTCTCCATACAAAACCTGTTGAAAAAAACAGGCTCGAGCACATAAGGTGCTTGCCTACGAACCTATGTATATAGGGCATAACTATTGGATCAGCATAGGGCACGTCTGCTCGACTGCCAGCTATGGGAAAAAAAGCCCTAACGCGGCTCATTACCTGGACTTTTTTGTTATCCCTGAGACATTTTGTATTTTTACAACATGAAACAATTAAAGATCAAGATTCTTAAAAAAAAAACTAAACTGAAAAAATAACTCGGACTACATACATCGTATTCCAATTCATCACGACAAAATTTTTGATTAATTGCGAAAGTTTTAAAGTTTCAATAAATAAAGCCTTAAGTAGTTTGTTGGTAAATGCTTGAGTATAATACCATGACCTTGTGTTAAAAAGTCTGCATCATAATTAAATTCACTACGCTCTGCGCTCTAGCAAATATTATTTCCCAGCGCCTGATTACAATAAAAATAAAAGCTTGTAAAAAGTTGCAAAGTATTGTATTTACAATGCTACACTAGTAGGTATAACCGGCCAAAGTAACCACTTATAGCGGACTAGCAGCTTCTCGCAGCTTCGCACGCGTTAAAGCGGTGAGCCGTGATTGAGCCACAAACATCCAAACATTGTAACTTTCCCATTGATTTGTATATTAGTAGGGTAGGGTACAAATGCTTTCAACCCTTTATACACCCTTAGAGGTTGAATTTCCAAAAATCCCTTCTTAGTACACCTCTACGCCTTTCTTAGTACTCCTCAAATTTCAAATCTCTAGGACCAGCTGTTTAGGGTGTGCGTTGCCTATATGTCAGTCAGTCAGTCAGTTAGTCAGTCAGTCATGACTTTGATTCTTATAGTATTAGAGATAGAGATTATCTCGAACCATAAAAAGGGATTGACTTATAGTAGGTAGGTACTAGATTCCACCCCTCAATGATTTAGATAAGCTAAACGGTATCGTCGATTCAATCTTATCAATACAAAAAATATGGGACAACTGAAAACAGATTGGAATGGAGGTGAACTTGTGGGGCAAGGTCACAAGGTCGAGTTTAAATCTTACCACTCAATCGTTCTATTTTATATTAATTTATACGAATCCCTCGCAGGCTGAGATTACTGAATATTGTTGGGATTTATAAATAACAAATGGAAATCCCGCGATTTAATTCGTTATTAATACAACCTTAAACCTCCTGTTGCACTTTATAGCGAATTGAGCCTTAAATTGAGAATTAAATATATAATATTGGTGGACATTTCACACAACACTATATCGCCCCAAACTAAGCCAAAGCTTGTACAATGGGAACCAGATAACTGATATAATACTTAAATACTTTTTTGTAAATACATACTTATGCATTATATAACACCCAGACAGAGAACAAACATTCATGTTCATCACACAAATGTTTGTTCTCGGTGGGGATCGAACCCACGGCCTACGGCACAGAAGGCAGAGCTACTGAGCTGTGAAGGCTGTCATTTGCACGCTATCACACTCTTATAGGAATTGAAAAAAAAGATAAAAGCTTCACTGCTTTGATCCCCAGGCACGGTAGATATCCTCTCCGATATCTAAGTACCAAGTCCGAACTCAAGATTCTGTGCCTAAGGCATCCACAAAGAATCCACAGACGTCTGAATAATACATTTTGACAAAGGTACACATATTTTGTAGTACTTGTCATTCCATACGTGACAGGTTGCAAGCCCAAAGCTGCCGCTGTTAGGAATTGTTTCAAAAGGAAGACACATATCCTCGAATTATATTGTTTTGTATGTGCATTGGTTTTCTATGTAAGCAGCTCCGGCTATACGCGCAACTGTTTTGTAAAACTAAAGTTTCGACGAACTGTAACAACAAGTGACAGTGTAGGTAGTTTTCGAAGGCTTATAGTAAGACAAGATATACATAAAAAAATATCTATTTCTGTGCCCTTCATCTTTTTTTCTAGTCGTGAATACTTACGAAACAAACACACACTTTCAAATTTAAAATTAAGTATTGAATTATAAAACTGAATAATATTCAGATGTCAGTTCCTGGCTGGAATATTTATCATGCGAAGCGAAATAAGGAAATGAAGTAAGGTAGAGCCAAACGGAAGTAATAATTAATATCTCTCGAACTTAGAGAATGAGGTAAAATAAAGCGGATGCAAGCCCTGCTATCTCATAATTTTTATTTTACTTGTTCTATCCTTCTTGGAATGGGACATTTTAAAATAATCCTTTTGTTAAAATAACCCTTCGAGTCTTAGCTCGAAGTGCGTGTACCTACCCATTTTTGTGTCCCTACCCAATGTTTCTCTTTCTTACCTACCAACTGATAAGATCATTTAATTAACTAAACTGTTCTGTTTATATGTCATGTTGTGTACGCATGTTTTAGGGTGCCGTCTAGCTCATAATTAATTGTATTTTATTTTGTCATTTAACTGATTGTACCCTGTTTTGTGTGCCTAAATAAATAAATAAGTTAGAATATAGTTTTAGTTCCACATAATAAAATTAGGAATACCAACTACCGCAAGATGTGGTTGTGTACAATGTAATATGACCTCTGACAACCCCCTAAGACTTCCTCAAATAATCTTGAGTACTAAGAGACCTAAGGGGATATCTACCGTGCCTGGGGATCAAAGTCTGAAGCTGAAGCTGTTTCTAATAAAATTAGGAATACTAATTCCTAATTTTAGGTTTAGGTTTTTTCAACATCAATTTATAAATTGTTTATGGTATTTCAAACTTTATTATCTTATCTCTCAACTTTTTTAATCTAACAATGTATGTGCATTGTAGAGAATGAACAAACATTCTGCTAACTTCAAGCACTGGACGCCATGTTTGACCGCACACACGAAATAAATTGAAGCTCTCCAGCTCTCCACTATCCTCTGAATCCGGACAAGCCTTCGCTTTGCTCTATTATGCAAATTTAATTTAAATAACCGACTTTGTACGTTTACATACACGACATTCACATACAAAGCTGTGCGCAGTGTTTCACTTGCAGCGTTCTATCTTATAATACTTAACACCCGTCCTACCCGACATAATGTTTTGGCAAAATTTTGGGAGCATCGTTTGGTAGCCATTCGTATCTAGTTTAATACTTAGTTCAACAGAATTCAACGTAGTTTGTCACACAAGAGTTGAGTTATTTTATGAGTAGCTGAGTAGCTTTGTGAAGGGCTCCGGGGAAGTACCTACTACCACCATGCCTGTATCTGCATAAATTTGTGTCACCATAAACTTATTTCGTCTTATTTTTTTTCTTTAACTGAGTAGATTTTAAGTTAGCATATAATCAGAATAATTGGCTGTATAGCTGTTTTAATTATTTGGAATAATTAAAATAAACATATGTTAGTGTGCTACTTAATTAGCTGTATAGCTGTTCTAATTATTTTGAACAAGATGCGCAGGATTAGTCACACAATATCTTTATAAATTGTAGCCTATGTGTTATTCTGATGTATAAGCTATATTATTGTAAAGTTTCATTAAAATCCATTCAGTAGTTTTTACGTGAAAGAGTAACAAACATCCATCCATCCATCCATCCAGCCGTCCATACATTCATACTTACAAACTTTCGCGTTTATAATATTAGTAGGATAAGTTCAAATAAACATAGGTATGACGTGCTACTGTATATAACATACTGTGTAGCAGGCAAAATTTACGTGCGCCGCTTTTTATAAAAAAACACCTTTCAGTGCGAGGTGGAATGTCCCTTGCAGTTAATCAATACGAGGTAATGTAAGCTGTAAGCTGGTTTGTAGGCTCATCACGCACGCTGTTTGTTTTGTAGGGGCCTTACATTATTCCTTATGTTGGATGCATAAGGGCCATTCAAACACACACTGCTTCTTCATCTTCTTGTATCACTAGTTCTTACAAAACACGGACTAGTTCGTATCCACATTTTTTCGGAGCGCTCACATTGCACATTATGTGCTAACCTTTAAAGCCAAAATTGGTTACTCTAGTCATCTTAGAGCACACGAAAGGCAATTGAACACATAAGCAGGAACAATGTCGCCGTAGCCGAAACCGGCATGGACGACATCATCATGTCTTACAAAACAGTGTGGTGAAAGGATTTTATGTGCACCTCAAAGAGGCTCCCTTCGAGCACTTGCCACCTGTTTTGTAACTTCAGGTTCTACGACATGCCTGTTTCCTCATGACGTTTTCCTTCGCCGTTTGAGAGTATTGGCGCTGTGGACATTTTTGTTTCACAAACTGCCTTCTACACACACTATCTAGCATGTATTTACAAAAAAGTATCTAAGTGTTATATCAGCCATCTGGTTCCCATAGTACAAGCTTTAGCTAAGTTTGGGGCGAGATAGTGCTGTGTAGAATGTCCACCAATATTTATTTATTTATTATCGGACTTTCACAAATCGGCCGTTAATTGTATGAATTCTTATGAATATGGAACCTAAATAGTTTGTAAATAAAAAATAACTACCTAGAATAACATATTGATGCTATTGTTAGCTGTGTCATACATAAGTTAAACTCACAATAAATAGTCCAGCAGATTTTCATAATATTCCAAAAGTACAGATTAATTCAACTTCCCTCAGGTACAAGAAGGCGTTAAACCTCCATACAAATTGAATGAGCTAATTATGTTTTGTTTAATACAGTTGATGGAACAAGGAGATGGCCCACCTGATGTTAAGTGGTAACCATCACCTTTGTAAGTCACGCACAATAAGAACATGCCCTACGATGCACTGCCCTGCGTCCATCAACTGGAGGCATACAGATGTTAAGCCTCATGTGCCTGTAATTACACTGGCAACCACACTCTTCAAACCGAAACATAGCAACGCTGCTTGGCGGCAGAAAAGGCGTGGTGGTAGTACTTCCCCGAACGAGCCCTTCACAAAGAGCTCTACTACTGATACAAACGATCAAACTAATCACGAGGTTGTTCTTGCTCGTTGGTAGCAGGTGCACATTCCCTATCACTACTGTGCTTACTACCACACACACAAAATGAGAAACCCAAGTCAACTTAACTACTAATTAGGTATTCAATTCAAGCAGACATACATAATTTATCATATTATTCCAAGAAACGTAGCGCACCTGCGGTGTAGTGCTTACAGCCATCTTAGGGTTCAATTACACGATGTAAGTTACTACTTTAAAGTTTATGCATCGTGTTGGCATCAGACACATTAGTCCGTTTTTTAGCTTTCCATTTTCGTGCTTTCAAAGATTATTATATAGATAGATTATTGTCATAATAATTATAATATTCATTCATTCATAATTTATTTTATACCATCTAAACTAAAGAAAACATGTGTTAAATACGTAGGAATTAATATTGTGGAAAAATAAAACATATTAATGCGATCCTTGTAATTTTATTCAAAGATGCATTTTGGTTTTGACTTCCCAATACAATACGCCTAAATATATAATTTCTTATATCTACACTAATAATATAATATATAATATTAATTAATTAATATTATAAAGAGAAAAGATTTGTATTTTTGTTGTTTTGTTGTTTTGTTGTTTTGTATGTAACGAATAGGCTCAAAAACTACTGGTCCGATTTCAAAAATTCTTTCACCATTAGAATGCTACATTATCCCTGAGTAACATAGGCTATATTATATTTTCAAAAAAATCAGGGATCCTTACTAAAACTCTAATAATGTAACCCAAGGTGGAAAAAGAAAACCTTACATCGCGTGCGCTGCGAAAACTATTGATGATAGAACAAAATAATGTACTACGATTTTGTAGAACACGTCATCATCTACAAAAAATGTCGCGACAGCATATGTCTAACTATTATAGTTATGTCACAATAAGTGTTCTTTTATTATAAAAAAATAATTGAAATGCCGCCGCTAGAAAAGGGTCTTTATTTGTACCTTGGTATTAATCCTTATCCAAATAAATCATTTCATAATTAAGACGGTTTCAATACCTATAGATTACTTCTTATTTTTTTCAAATCGGACATTCCATTCAAAAGATATGACGAAATTAAAAATGTTAACGGGTCCACGGGTCACGCACGGGGTGCGATTTTACGACGCGAGGCTCGAACCCACGGTCTAAGTTTATCCTAAAATGTTCAAAAAATGTATGACCACCCATGCGAAGCTGGGACAGGCCGCTAGTATATTATAAAATGACTATAGCATACGCTGTTGCCAACACATTAGAAGAAAAGTGCTCTGAATTTATATGAATACTAGCTGACCCGTGCCCACTTTGTTGGGCGGTGTCAAATTTGCAATAAAATAATATTGCGGCTTTAAATTGAGATGAAGGCTATCCTATCTTTTAAGTTAGATCAAACTGCACACGGTGCGCAAATTTGATTGAAATCGGTTAAGTAGTTTAGGAGTCCATAGCGGACAAACAACGTGACGCGTAATTTATATATATTAAGATTCGTTTCACGAGTACTATTAATTAGTAGAAGTGTATGTAATTTTCATTTTGAATATTTGAGTGAACATTGAAGTTAAGGGAAACGGATTTGTGAGTTCAGTTCGAGTAAATATTCAGTTCTAAATAAAAATTATAAATCCATGACACATTTTAATGTTATAGTAGTAGTATATAGTAAATCAACTTACGAGTATGCCACCTATATAACACATAGGCACACTCACACGAGTCTTTAAACTCTAAACGATGTGTAATTTTCTGATTGCCCGATAAGATTCTAGCTCTGTAGTAGAAAGTTAAATTAACAACTATCACAATTGTCACACACTGAAAATCAAATTTTGTATACGTGATGCTAGCGGTTAAGGTAAACATCATCATATTTCAGCATGTATACACTACTGGCACATGAAGTTTTATAAAAAAATAATAGGTACTCTTTTACTTATAGCACGCCCAGAAAAGAGTGTTTCTGAGGCAAATATATTTGATGCTTTTATTCATTTTAGAGCAATCCTCTTCAAAACGTTTCTACCAAAAGTTAATTTAACATAAATGTAACTATGTTTTATTAAATTACTATGTTAAGGGCCGGTTTCACCATGCTCTGTCAGATTAACAAAGGATTAAATGGCCGTTAAATATGTCAAAATGTACGCGTTTGACAGCTAAGGTTAGATTTAACGGTCTTTTAATCCTTGATTAGTAACTAACAGAGCATGGTGAAACCGGCCCTAAAGCTAATTAAACGGCAACACAATCGATGTGGCGATGGATCACTGAAGCCCGCAATAGACTTAGATAAAGAAAATGCACGAGTGGAGACATAGCTTTAGGGCTGAGTTCACCATGCTCTGTTAGTTACTAATCAAGGATCAACAGGCCGTTTAATACGTTTGTACGTACGTTTTGACATATTTAACGGCCCTTTAATCCTTTGTTAATCTAACACAGCATGGTGAAATCAGCTCTTAGTTTAATAATGTTAAATTATTAGCGTAAGGAGTAGTTTCTTATATAAAATAAGTTTAGCCTTTGTTATATTGTATTTCATTTATATTTAAATTCTTACGTGCATGTAATTTGTGTCCAAATAAATAAATTTATTATTATTAATATCTTTCTAAAAACTCACTCACGGCTGCAATACCCAAAACGTAAATAAAACGACTCCATCTCATCGCGAGTTAAAAAAAGAGGTCACCCTTCGCAAGTAATTAATGAAACTTTGCCATTAAATGTACATAAAACCCTTTTGTATATCACCACGTTTTAATCTCCCACAAGGTCCATCCTACACAGGTACTGAGGCCCAGCCAAGCCTCCATTATCATAATACATCGCTTCATTTGTTACAGGTAAGTTATGATCACTGGCAAGTCAGGCAACCCTTTATTAAGATAACTAGCACAGTGCCCACAAAACAACGATAGTATTCAGGGTTGAAATGGAAATTAATGTAGGTTGTGGTTAGGTGAGGTACCTAGACCACCTGTCTAAGTAGTTTTATTGTTCAGACGAGACTTTTGCCCTTTTATTATGTTTTAAATTAGAATAGAAACGATTATGGAATCTAGAAAATAAATGGCGGAGGTTTCACACCCCAAACGAAGCAAAACTTGCACTGCACTATGGTATCAAGATACTCTAATATCTAGCCTTCATAAATTATTCCATGTTTGTATCTAAACTGCTGACAAAATAAAATATAATAATTCGTGTAAACTCGTGTCGGGTATCCTATATTATAATATAAAATTCATATAAACTTTCAACTCAAAAATGACTTTCAACATTCGAGTATATAAATTATAATTGTCAACACGAACATACATAACTTATCAAATGAGTTTTACAAAATATTTTTTGCTACAAACTGCCGGTGCTCTTGAAAATGTAAGCGCTGGTTTAACTTAAAAGCGCATGCATTATAAATAGAGTAGTCGCTTTTATCAATTAACATTTACAAAATTGTGTATGAGATACCTACCTATCTATCTAGGTAGGTATCTCGCTCCACTACGTCCAATTTGCTATTATTCACTGATGCTGTGTCGAAAAAAATGGACTCTGGAGGACAAGTGGATGCAATTTACAGTGACTACAGCAAGGCGTTCGATCGTATAGATCATCAAATTCTTTTACAGAAGCTTTTGAGTGCTGGAATACATGGGGATTTGTTTAGATGGTTTTCATCATATATAGAGAACCGTTCACAAGCCGTAGTAGTTAACGGGTTTTCGTCTACTTCTGCTTGGACTCAGGTTCCGTCTGGCGTGCCTCAAGGTTCTTTGCTTGGGCCCCTACTTTTTACAATTTTTCTTAATGATATCAGCTCTTGTTTTTTACACTCTAATTTTCTTCTGTATGCTGATGATATGAAGGTTTTTAAGCAGATACAAAATGTTAATGATTGTTATCTCTTGCAAGATGATCTTAATAGATTTGAGCTTTATTGTACACGGAACAAACTCGATCTCAATGTGTCTAAATGTTTTTTAATCACATTTACCAGAAAGTTTAAACCCACTAAATACAACTACATACTCAAGGGTACTCCCCTTAAGGCAGTTAATGAGATACGAGATCTCGGGGTTTTACAGGACTCTATGTTGGCTCATGATAAGCACATCGACAGCATTGTCAATAGAGCTAACAAAGCTCTTGGGTTTGTCATGAGAGTCAGCTCTCAGTTTTCAAATATCAAGGCTATCAAAGTATTATACTGCACCTATGTACGTAGCATCCTCGAATATTGCTCACAGGTATGGAGTCCTCGGTATGATATTCATATAAAACGAATTGAGTCGATCCAACGTAGATTTTTGAGGTTTTTGCAATTTAAGTGTAGATGCTATGATGATGATTATGCTGAAAGGTGTGGAAGACATCATATATTACCATTGCAGGAGAGACGTAGAATAGCTGATGTTATCTTCCTGAGTAAAATAGCGCAAAGTAAAATAGATTCTCCTCAACTCTTAGAAAATATTAAATTGAAAATTCCAAGCAGATCAGTTAGACACCCAACTCACCTTGAGGTGCCGTTTAGTTCAACAAATTATAGGCAAAATACTTTTTTTAGTCGAGCAGTAATTACGTTTAATAACTTGGTTGACATCCCCGAACTAGATCTCTTTTCTTCTAAAGCGCTGAAAATTAAGGATATCTTAACGAAGCGCTGGTTTGATGAGTCTCCCTAGGCTCCCTGTTTTTCTTCTAAAAGAAACTTTTTATCAATGTTAAAATATTATTGTTTTTTTTTTTTTTTTCCACCCCTTTGTTTTTCTTTAGTATTCTTTTAATTTTTATTTAACAAGTAAGCTCTTTTTAGTCTCACTATGCGAAAACGTATTAATGGGCAATAGCTTTATATGTTAATTACTACATAGACTATAAGTACTGTTTGTTTTCCTAAGAAATAAAAATAAAAATAAAATAAAATACACAATTTTGTTATTGCATTGCAATTTTTGGTAATTTTAAACATGGTATTCAATAATATCTTTTTTTCTGTTAAACTATAACCTGACATCAAACTGTCGTTAATTTCGACAAATTACTATGTCTCGATTCATAATATCAACTTAATATTACAATCAGTAGTACATACGTATATACAGTACCTACCGGCTAATTATAGGTTAGATATTAGACCGCTGAAAATCATGAAACTAAAATTTTAATTATTAAATTTCTCATAGTATTTTATTCTTCTTCTTTATAAGGAAATTCTTTGAAGCGCACTTAAACTCCATTCACCACACTGTTTCGTAAGAAACTAGTGACACGACAAGAAGAAGAAGTATTTTTAATATTATCAAGTTAGACTACTAATGAGATTCTGCCTTTGTTAATTTTACGTCATTCTTTCTAGAAGCTGATGTCTTAGTACCATTCTTATATAACAAATTAGACCTACAATTAATATTTATCAAGTCAGCCAGAACTTGCGACTAAAGCGGCCACGATATAAATGATGGTTTGCAATTAGGGGAGTCGCGCTGGCTATCCATCACGAGATACACGGAGAACTGATTTTGCTGTGGCATTTTTCTAACTGGCCAAAAGACGCACGTCTTTGAGCGAGAAAATGAATAAATAGGCTGTAATACCCAGGCAATTACCCAGGTGGAAATAAATGAGGGAGGCCTATGCCAAGGAGGCGACTACTATTATATAAAATGTTAGATAAAGAAGTTTATATTTAAGTTAAACCGTTTTTTATATATAATAAGGCACGGTAGATTTCCACTTAGCTTTCTTGGTACCAAGTAGGCACCAACTAAAGATCTGTCATTAAATTCGGCACATGACAACATTTAGCGAAATGTAATGGACGTGTAAAAAACTAGAACCAGTTTGTATCTGGTAGTTTTTTTTACGAACAGGCAAAGTAAAATACACAAGGATCATTTTGAAAGCTCCTGTGTTTTTACTTAGCCCATTTTTAGGCTTCTGTACCCAAAGGGTAAAACGGGACTCTATTACTAAGACTCCGCTGTCCGTCCGTCTGTCACCAGGTTGTAGGTATCTCATGAACCGTGATAGTTAGACAGTTGTCATTTTTACAGATGATGTATTTCTGTTGCCGCTATAACAACAAATACTAAAAAACAGAATAAACTAAATAATTACAAGCACAAAAATTTTTTGCTCGCTTTTTGCTCGATATTGATAACGGCAACAGGTAGACGCTGGAAATATTCACAGAATATTTAGTTATATACTTATTCACTTTAAAAATAAATAATTAATTTAAAATAATACAAATAGGGTGGCTCCCTTACAACAGACATGATTTTTTTTGCCGTTTTTATAGAACCCTTCGTGTGCGAGTCCAACTCGCACTTGACCGGTTTTATATGGCCCGATTAAAATCTATAAGGTATATACTAAAAAAAAAGGTATATGTATACTAGCCATAATTAAGCCTAAATCGGGCTAAAGCTTATTTCCTTTCTTTCATTTCAGTCCCCTGGTTTTTTATATTTCAATTGTGAAAAAAAGAACTTACTTTAGTAATATCCATACTGTACTTACTGTACTTTTCATAAATTGATCTATGAAAGTTCTTAAAGTGGAAACGCGGTCGAACAGAAAATTGTGTAGCGTCATGTTTACCTGAAACAAAAACAAAAACATTATCAAAAATTCATAATTCTACAAAAGTTTTGTTCAAAACACTAGACTGAAGCCAAACATTTCAGTTTGCGTTCACTCCCATGCCAGTAGACGTAGAGAGGTCATTACCCTATCATAGAGCAAGAAAAAACATAACGTTGTTTGTGAATGATGAATAGATATTAGGGTGCGGTCTTACAAAGCCAATATGAAAAGGATTTTTTTATTTTTTACAATGAATAGACAGTCCCTTGACTACAATCTCACCTGATCGTTAGTGAGAATGTTACGTTGGAGCCGAACGGTATAGAAGACGCCTATTTACTCTTGTCTTGAAGAGATTCAGATATTGTCCACCATGCCTTTTTGTACCGCCAAGCAGCGTTGCTGTGTTTCGGTTTGAAGAGTGTCGTTGCCGGTGTATTTACAGGCACATGAGGCTTACCATCTATATGCCTCATGTTGATGGACGCAGGGCAGGGCACGTTCCTATTGTCCGTGACTTACGAGGCAAAGGTTAGTTCCATCAGCTAGTTGTATTAAAAAAAAATTGTCTTGAAGAGATTGAGATCTTGTCTTGAAGAGATTCAGATTGTAGGGGTCAGGAAGACGACGATAATGAGTTCCACAATATAGGGGTTCGCATAAAGAAGGTACTCTATAAAATAAGCGAAAGTGCGTAGCTAAAGCAAACGCAACAATTAGTGAAATATTCTCACCTCTTTTAATTTCATTATATTAGTTAGTCATAGATAACAAATTCATGTATCGTGTCAAAGTCAAAGTCAACGTCAAAAGGTATTTATTCAATAAAATCACAAGGATCACTTTGAAACGTCTTAAAGCTAGGTGACTCTAGGTGCCACTTCCACGCGACCAAAGCCTATAGAGCCGTGTTAACATTAGACAAATTTAAACATTTTTAATTATATTATAACTAGCGGCCTGTCCCAGCTTCGCATGGGTGGTCATACATTTTTTGAACATTTTAGTATAAACTTAGACCGTGGGTTCGAGCCTCGCGTCTACTTATTTCATACATTTGCACGCCCTTCTCCTTGAGTGAGTGAAATCGCACCCCGTGCGTGACCCGTGGGCCCGTTAACATTTTTAATTTCGCCATATCTTTTGAATGGAATGTCCGATTTGAAAAAAATAAGAAGTAATCTATAGGTATTGAAACTGTCTTAATTATGAAATTTGGATAAGGATTAATACCAAGGTACAAATAAAGACCCTTTTCTAGCGGCAGCATTTCAATTTATTTTTTATAATAAAAGAACAATTATTGTGACATAACTATAATAGTTAGACATATGCTGTTGCAACATTTTTTGTAGATGATAACGTGTTCTGCAAAGTCATAGTACATTATTTTGTTCTATCATCAATAGTTTTCGCAGCGCACGCGATGTAAGGATCTTTTTCCACCTTGGGTTACATTATTGGAGTTTTAGTAAGGACCCCTGACTTTTTTAAAATATTATGTAGCCTATGTTAGGGATAATGTAGCATTCTAATGGTGAAAGAATTTTTGAAATCGGACCAGTAGTTTTTGAGCCAATTCGTTACATACAAAAACACAAAAATACAAATCTTTCCTCTTTATAATATTAGTGTAGATTATGGTTTGATCGGGATGGATAGCTAGACGACGCAGATAAGAAAATCATATCATTTTTTCAAAATAGCGTTCACCATTTGTGCTTCAACGGCTGCACTAAATACCTAGATAAATATAGGATCTATCGACACTTCGATAATTCCTCCTAATTTTGTATGGTAAGCTACCTAGTTTGTTAGTCAGTTTTTACAGTTGCCACTAGCGGCGCTGTTCGGCTATATAAAAGCTTTTATCATCGCGCCTCGCCCTCTTTTCTGCGACCAACCTGTTAAACGTCACAAATAATTAATATACGCTCTCTGTCCATAGTTATCTTCATAATCTCCTCTTGCATTTTGACATGGTGACCCGACGTGAATATTTAAGGCGAAGACAACTGCTAATGTGCCTCTCGCTCGCCCATTTTGACATTAATTGTTTTTTTTTATACAACTAGCTGATGGAACAAGCAGATGGCCCACCCGATGCCAAGTGGCAACCATCACCTATAACAAAGCATTGCCTCGTAAGTCACGCACGATAGGAACGTGCCCTACGATGCACTGCCCTGCGTCCATCAACTTGAGGCATACAGCTGTTAAGCCTCATGTGCCTATAATTACACCAGCAACCACACTCTTCAAACCGAAACACAGTAACGCTGCTTGGCGGCAGAAAAAGGCGTGGTGGTAGTACTTCCCCGGCCGAGTCCTTCACAAAGAGCTCTACTACAAAATTGTGTAATGTGATTGCACACAACTTGGTTGATTGCGATTTTTCATAAAACAGTTGAGTGATTAAATATCTTTCAAAATGTTGAAATGTGCGAGCGAGAGGCATATTAGCAGTAGCCCTTTATATTCTTATAGGATTTTTAGTCGAGCTAGCATTTCTAAAATCCCGCGACTGCCAACGACCACTAGCCCCCTTCTCCACTTATTTTTCCGGCCTACATTCGGCCAGGCGCTGTCGATAAAATAAAGCTGCCGGAATTTATGACCGCCTAAATTGCCCTATTGACATGGCGACTGGTGACGTCACCGGTTCCGGACAGACTCTCAAACACGATAGGTTAAAAAAACTTACGTTTAGATAGAAATGAAACCTTCATCGATAGCCCAATACCCAATACTTGTCTGTTTATTTCGAATTTCGAATGATTATTTTCGTTTTATTCGAATTCGAATTTCGAATCTTGCGTCATCATTGCTAAATTATATTTGATAAACTATTTCTTTAGTAACTTTCATCTGACTCATTATTATCATGAATCCTTTCACCACACTGTTTCTAAAAAATGAGTGGCACGACAAGAAGAAGATTAATTTATTCTAAATATATTACCAAGTCGGCTATCCACTTAATTAATCAGAACTCATCTCGTCAAAATCACAAAATAAAATCGTGTTCTAGGTGACAAATACGAATATGATTGTTTTTTTTCATAGCGACTGTTTAGGAATGCCGTTTCAAATTGCTTTCTGATGCAAATGTTGCCTGTCACACTTGTTCTCCATCAGGAAGTTTCACTTCTATACGGTTTGGGACTTTCGCGTCTCCTCGCCGTGATGAATGGCATTACCACGTCGTGCCGCTACTCACGTGACCTAATTCTTCCTGAACGTGTACATTTCTCAAATCACTTTACGTAATCCGCCGTAAACCACGGGAGGGGAGGGCCCGAATCGGGTCGCTGTCACTTTATTTTTCTTTATATTTTAAGGTAAATAAACAGACCTAAACACCTAATAACAGACCTTAGAATACAAAAAATCAAACAAGCCATTTTCGTAGGGTCTTTCAATTGATTGCCAAATAAAAACAATTTTGCCAGATCTCACAGACTATTAATAGTTTATAGTTACAATTTACTTGATCCATCGTCTTCTGATTCTTGCTGGGTGCAATTCTGACGTTTACTGTTATTGTGTAACTAAAATACGATCCCAGAAACTTCAAGTTCAAGATACAAAACAAACTACCTATCTACTATCTACAAGTTAAGTTAAGGTACCCACAATTAACAATTTTTCTTGGTAAAGGTAATTTGAAAGTTTAAATGCACAAGCTTACTGTAAAATGTGAGAACTAACCTGAAAGTTGGTGTTTTCTACACATCATACAAAAAAACACGGATATAATGTGAAAAAAAGCTTAAATAAACGAAAGCGGGTAGTACGATTAATCATAGCCCCCAAACTATAGAAAACAACACACAGTTTGTTTTGTCTAACCGGTAAACCGGCGCGGCGCAGCGGTGCGTTCAGAGTATTTTTCCAATCAGGGAAATGTATGTTTGTGTTTGGATTCTCTTGATGTTCTCTTCGTAAATATAGACTTTCGAGTTTTAAAACATAGAGCAATTTAAAAATTGAGGAGTCCTTAGTAAGATGACCATTGTAAATAGGCTAATATCCACACCACCCCGACCGCTTCATGGGATTATGCTGGGATATACACTGTGTAAAGTAGATAGAGGAATTAAAAACAAAGTGTTTGTCATTAATCGTTTGATAGCATTATTGACTAATAAAAACCTCAAAGAAAATGACTTGTCTAAAGGCAATTACAGTAGCTAGCAAGTCACGATAGCTACTTACTAAATTACCAGCGAACCTCCATTTCTTCTTTCGCAATATCTCTTGCCAGTGTTTGCGTCACTCAAAGTCGAATCAATTTTATTTAATACTAGCGGCCTGTCCCAGCTTCGCATGGGTGGTCATAATTTTTTTGAACTTTTTAGGATAAACTTAGACCATGGGTTCGAGCCTCGCGTCTACTTATTTCATACATTTGCACGGCCTTCTCCTTGAGTGAGTGAAATCGCACCCCGTGCGTGACCCGTGGACCCGTTAACATTTTTAATTTCGTCATATCTTTTGAATGGAATGTCCGATTTGAAAAATTTAAGAAGTAATCTATAGGTATTGAAACCGTCTTAATTATGAAATGATTTATTTGGATAAGGATTAATACCAAGGTACAAATAAAGACCCTTTTCTAGCGGCGGCATTTCAATTAGTTTTTTATAATAAAAGAACACTTATTGTGACCTAACTATAATAGTTAGACATATGCTGTCGCGACATTTTTTGTAGATGATGACGTATTCTACAAAATCGTAGTAATTATTTTGTTCTATCATCAATAGTTTTCGCAGCGCACGCGATGTAAGGTTTTTGTTTTCCACCTTGGGTTACATTATTGGAGTTTTAGTAAGGATCCCTGAATTTTTTGAAAATATAATATAGCCTATGTTACTCAGGGATAATGTAGCATTCTAATGGTGAAAGAATTTTTGAAATCGGACCAGTAGTTTTTGAGCCTATTCGTTACAAACAAAAATACAAAAATACAAATCTTTCCTCTTTATAATATTAGTGTAGAAAATCACAAGCGCTACTTTTGACTTAAAAACTGGGCGAATATTCAGTTCCACGAAACCAAGCCTTGAAGAAGACCACAACATTTCAGTTTGGTTACCTAGCGTTTTTTTCTGAATTACACAAATCGAATTCATCAGTGAGCAGAAGCTAGTGTGGTGCTTTCGTGCCCACATAAGCTAAATATTAAAAGGCTGATAAAATTGTCATATCAGCGATCCATCTGCGGTGCGTGACCACTAAACAATAGCTAGTGAGAGCGTTCAACCTGGCCTTCCGGACAAACGTAGTGCGAAGCAAGGTGCCATTCGCGTGTGTACTGTGTAGAGATATGTGTAGTTTATATGTACCTATAATGCTGAAATAATCAGGGCCACTTGCACAACGATCACTAATCGTGTTTAGCGAACCACTAATCGAATTTAAGAAACTAATTACGATTAACGTCTTGCACAAGATAAAATAAACCGCTAAACATGATTAGTGAACTGTCAAATAATGGAAATGATATTTACGCTAATCTGTTTAGTTTGATAACCGTGTTTACCTAAATACAATTAAATCACATCATTTTGCAAGCGGTCGTCACTGTTGCAAAATAATTAAACTTTAGAGCTTTTAAACCGCAAAAAGAGCTGTCACGACACACGATACTTTTGTAACCTATTTTTTTGCGTGCTATGCGCATTGCGCATCTCTGCCCAATTGCGTCAGCTATTCGTGGGGTCGTGACAACTAGTCTCTCTGACCTCATAGTAAATATTAAATATATCAAGCAACACTTCTTAAATCTGTCAGCGTCCACGAACTCACCAGCAAAAATTGAGCTGTGGGAGTACAAGTAAACGAACTGGGTGACTGGTCGCATTGTGTCGCCCACTGCGCGTGCACAGAAGAGCAAACAGTCAGTACGGACCGGGGTTACTGACTGGGACACATGTCCACACGTAGCCGGGAAGCCTTTGTTCATGATGTTGCAAGAACACGTGACCGAAAACCTTTCATACCTTATCGGAATATATCTGGCCACCGTCTATATCACGCTAAGTAAGTTGGGAGCCGCGCATATATGACCCATATTATCTGTACAAAATAGCTTTTTTCTTTACAATGATTAGACCGTCCTTTGACTACAATCTCACCTGATGGTAAGCGACGATGTAGCCGACGTTGCAGCAGAACGGTCTAGAAGACACCTATTCACTCTTGCCTTGAAGAGACTGATATTGTAGTGGTCAGGAAAAACAGATGACGGTAATGAGTTCCACTCCTTAGCGGTTCGGATAATGAAGGTTGCTTTTAATTTTAACTTCTACAAAATTAAAAACAGTTCACGACTTCTATCCCCAGGCACGGTAGATATCCCCACAGATCTCTTAGTACATACAAAGTAACATAAGATTTTTTGAGGATGCCTAAGAGAGGTAGTCATATAGGTACGTCCAATTATCGCACATTTAGCAGTGTTTGGTAGTCTATACGTGACAGGTTTCCTTAAGATATTTCCTTCACCGTTTGAGAGCACTGACATGACAATACCGGATTTGAATCCAGCCACTGGGCCACCGGTGCTGAAATGTCAAAAGGTGCTGAAAATAGGTATCTTCAGAAAATACAAGCTTTCGAGGCAAGTTTCTTACACAATAGATGTTTCACTGGCATGTAAGTAGACTACGAACTCGCCATAAGCTCATCACGCCTTCACAGCTCGTTATGCCTGGTACATTTGTATAACTAAGAAGTTATACTGCAATTAAATGGAGTTGGTAATTAGCACCATCTGGAGATTGCTGGGTCGCAAAGGCTTATTTGAATAGTCTTCTTTTTTTGAAACGCCTTTGGCTGTGCGACAGTTGCTCTTTTACATAGTTCATATACATAGGACATTACAATACAACCTTATTGGCCAAAGCTTTATTGATATCTATTAACCATGTCTATAGGGCCAAATTAACATCCTTCAACCTCATTACATAACATTTTGTTACCCTGATTTCACTTTCACTTACGAAATTACAAAGATTTCGTGGTATAAATAGTTTTTTTTTTTCGTTTTAGTTTTCAACTTTTTAACTGTTTGGTATAGGTACTGTATAATCAAAACATCATTCCTAGCACTATTAGACGTCTCTGAGTAACGCTATCCGTCTATTAAAATGAATATACGTGTCTTTGTTTTTGACAAGTCTAAAGTAGAGACGGTAATATTACTGTCTGACGTAGGTATACTGTTACTCAGAGATAGGCATATAGGCACTTAGTAAAGTATAGAGTACTAGCTGCTCGTCCTGGCTTCGCAAAGGTCGATATTTATTTTTTAAACATATTAATAAGTATAGCTTTATGTTATTCAGGGATAATGTTGCATTCTAAAGGAATTTTTTTTTTTGTAATCGGATAAGAAGTTGAGTTTATTCTTTACAAACATACAAAAAAACAAATATTTCCTCCTATACTATTATTATAATTATAATAATTAATAGTGTAGATTAATAGAAATTGATAACGTCTTGTGGAGCTGGGTAGAATACTTGACAAGATTTGGTGATAGCAGGTGAAGTAAGGCTCTGACAGAATGGAGACCTAAGGGAACACACAGGGAACGTTTTGGATTCAAAAGGTCCAAAACTGACAAGAGTACCTTGTGTCTGCGGGAGGCTTGTGCCCAGCAGTGGGTTAGTGCGAGCTTTTTATAACGATGATGATGAAGATGAATGTTGGTTCTCACGTAGAGTTGTATCCAAACTCGAAGGTAGTTTAATGTTTTATAAGGCTGCAAAGTTATACGCGCCGCGAGCCGCGCGGGACCTATCCAAGATTTTATGTTCACACGTTCGAGCAGGATTTTTGACAAACTATGCATGAAAGTCGCGAGTCGCGACACGGTATATTTAGTAACCAGCGGAATACTTCCGACTTTATTTACGTGGAGGTGGTATTTTCTTACAACCATGCTTTTAGGTTGGATCTTTTATTTTCCGCTTATCTCATACTTTTGAGAAGGTCCTGACGATACGGGCCTATGCAAAAGCTAGCAGACGAGCATACGGGCCACCTGATGGGAAGCGGTCACCATCGCCCAGAGACACCTGCAACACCAGAGGCGTTACTGATGCGCTGCCGGCCTATCAAGAAAAGATGAACCTGCCTTTTGAAGGAAAAAAACCGGAGTTACGACATGGGGTCGTAACTCCGAGGGAAAACCGAAAGAGGAAGATCGTTCCACAACTTAGTTGTGCGTGGTAAAAACGACCGAGAAAAACGAGTTGTTGAGGAGATCCACCCATCCAGAATGGTGAGGATGGAATTTAGTTTTGTGGCGTGTGGTGCGGTGATGAAAGTTAGCCGCGGGCACCAAACCAAACAGTTCCTATAGTGTGTGTGCCTCGAGTCTATAGTGTGACACCTACTAATTTCTATTCTTTTCTGTCACTTATAATGTTTTTTTGATAAATAAATAATTATGATTTTAGGATTGTAAAAAAGATTTTTTACAAAATGAAACTTTTATAAAAAAGATTCTAGGACTTATCGTTTGGGTGTGCGTTGATTTTCAGTCGGTCATGAATGATTGAATTTATATCGATATATTTACTATTTCTGTGTATGTTTAAAGTATTGCAAATACTGCTGGCATGATAGTGATAGGTGCTACGCGCTTAGACTGTAAACTTTAAGATACTATTTAAAAATATGCTCAATGTAGTTTCAGTGTAGTTATATTTCGTATTGTTTAACCATGTATTAATAAGTATAGGTAGTTAAATTTTATAGTTAATTAGGATGATCGTTACCCGAGCAGTTACGTTCAGACAATGGAATGAAATGAAGTTTATTTATTCAGTAAGGTTAATAATATTCTAGATGGTGAAATGTACCTATATTATCACGACATAGTAGAACAAAGTCGCTTCCCGCTGTCTGTCTGTCCCTATGTATGCTTAGATCTTTAAAACTACGCAAAGGAGTTTGATGCAGTTTTTTTTATAGATAGAGTGGTTCAAGAGGAAGGTTTATATGTATAATATAATACAATATATAATACATGCATCAGTAGAGAAACTCTAATTATTTGATGTGATGTCGTAAATAAACACATTTTGTTGCGCTTACATTGCAAACGCTGGCTGAACTCTTCGAGATAGATCAAAATAATGTACTACAGTATTGTACACCTTGAAAAGGTATACAAAAAAGTCGCCGATGGTATATGTTTATCTCTTAGGGATAACCCACAATAACCGAGCGAAGCCGGTTATTGTGGGTTATCTAGTATTGTATAAGTTTAAAATGAGTACATTAAGAAAGAAAAGTAATAATAAGATAAACTATTAAAAACATATTTCCAGGTCTCATACTACGATATCTATAAAACCACAAACATACAAACTAACAAACACCAAAATAGATATAGCAGAGGGTACACGCAGCGGGGTACAGAGTATATTCCAAGTATTCACCTTAAATAATGTACTCATAAATTATACCTTCCAGCTAAAACCTACGGAACGATTTCTTAAATTGGAAAGCTATGCATAAACTTGAGTTTTTCGCAAAAGTATGGCAATGTAACGTTTTTCTAAGAGCCCTCAATTTGTTTTTATTAGTGAAGAAAATTGAAAAATAATGAGACCGCTATTTATCTGAAAGATGTAGACAGGTAAATTGTGGCCTTATTTGATTATTTCGTAGCTAAAATATGGGCATAGCTTTAACGTGATGTTCGGATGTACCTCTGACGACCACGTTTGTCCTTAATATATAAAATACTAGCGGCCTGTCTCAGCTTCGCATGGGTGGTCATAAATTTTTTGAGCATGTTAGGATAAACTTAGACCGTGGGTTCGAGCCTCACGTCTATTTATTTCATACATTTGCATACACCCTGAGTGAGTGAAATCGAACCCCGTGCGTGACCCGTGGACCCGTTAACATTTTTAATTTCGTCATATCTTTTAAATGAAATTTCCGATTTGAAAAATTCAAGAAATAATCTATAGGTATTGAAACCGTCTTGAATATGAAATGTTTTATTTGGAAAAGGATTAATATCAAGGTACAAATAAAGACCCTACCTTTTCTAGCGGCGGCATTTCAATTAATTTTTTATAATAAAAGAACACTTATTGTGACATAACTTTAATAGTTAGACATATGCTGTTGCGCCATTTTTTATAGATGATGACGTGTTCTTCAAAGTCGTAGTACATTATTTTGTTCTATCATCAATAGTTTTCGCAGCGCACGCGATGTAAGGACTATTTTTTCCACCTTGGGTTACATTATTGGAGTTTTAGTAAGGATTCCTGACTTTTTTGAAAATATTATATAGTCTATGTTACTCAGGGATAATGTAGCATTCTAATGGTGAAAGAATTTTTGAAATCAAACCAGTAGTTTTTGAGCCTATTCGTTACATACAAAACAAACAAATACAAATCTTTCCTCTTTATACCTCTAATATTAGTGTAGATGTAGTTAAGGGATCTGAGTAGAAGTCAAGCGTCGGCGTTAGAGTTGGGAGCCTATTTTTTTTAAAAAGCATGTGTGATAAGTAACTTGCTATAAATTTTTGTTATGTAACCGTATGTAGTGTATTCACCCAAATATTTTATAAGCCCGGAGTGTCAGTTATATTAGACGTCTGTATCTATAAGGCTAACCTTTGAAATTCAGCCACTATATTGCCCACGTCAGAATGGAGGAGTTAGTATAATAGAATAAATCGTAAGAGTTTCATAAAAAAGATGGATGGCTTGTGTATCTCCAGGGGCCTAATTGCGTTATTATATCGATATGCCTAATTTTGAACTTCCTTCATACTTGAAGGAAGTTCAGTAGTACTTTGCTTACTAATTTAGATCTTTTTATATATTTTTTTTATACAACTAGCTTGTAGAACAAGCAGATGGCCCACCTAATGTTAAGTGGTAAGCATCACCTATAACAAAGCATTGCCTCGTAAGTCACACACGAAAGGAACGTGCCTCATGTGCCTGTAATTACACCGACAACCACACTCTTCAAACCGAAACACAGCGTTGCTGCTTGGCGGCAGAAAAAGGCGTGGTGGTAGTGCTTCCCTGGACGAGCCCTTCACAAAGAGCTCTACTACTCTTAAAATATTACTCTTTGTTCAATATCTTCCTGCCCTTTATTCCACGCTTCTACTTTCTTATTTAGATATTTTTTTCACGGTTTAGTATATAATGTATAATAATATATATAATAGTATATAATATATATAATAATTAATATATAATATAATAGTATATAATAGTTAGTATATAATAAGTGATTATACAGATATAAAGACAAAGGCTGTCATTTATTTCATCAACCTTTCAACCTAAATAGACTGAACAGAAATCTCGATTTTCTGGCAAACACCCAACTTATGACAGCCTATTGTTTGATGAGCCGCTAAAATCTAAAAGATAGCTGTCTTATTTTACCGCCGCTGGGAATAGCCTCGTCAATAAACACTTTGTAGAGGATACTTATTATTTATTCTCTGCCGATACTAAATCATATTGTGTAGGTATAATATACAGAGTTCATATTGGTCGCTGTGCGCTCTATTAGTTAAACTAGCGGCTAAGTCCATTGCCATCTTCTTTTATTTCCAAGAAAATGACAGTGGCACTTTATAGACTGTTTATAGGAGTACTACAACGTACCAGGAAATATGAGTATTTCTGTTCAATAATTTATGTGCACAGTGTCTACTCCTAAACAGTGAAGGAAAACATCGTGGGGAAATCGGCATGTTGTAGAACCTAAAAAGTTCTTAAACATGTGTCCAGTGCTCGAAAGGAGCCTCTTTGAGGCGCACTTTCAATCCTTTCACCACACTGTTTCCAAAGAATTACTGACACGACAAGAAGAAGAAGGGGATAAAAATAAGAGCCAATAACTTCACCATACACAGTCGAAAGACTAGCTTAATTTCAAATGCTCATGTTTATTAGATGGTCCGAATAATTAGGATAAGATTGTGACATAACCAAACGATTTTCTAACTAACCGCTTAGCTGGTTGAAAAAGACAATCTCGAAAACTTAATGTCGTTTCGTGTAGAGAATAGGGCTAGGCGATTTGGCATTTTATGTATGTATGTTTGTCTGGCCATAACTTTCGAACCGTTGATCCGATCTGCATGGAATTTGATAAGACGACAGCTTGTACTTGAGAAATTTACTGGTAAGTATATGAGAAAAATCGGATGAAGGGTTTTTAAGATATGGGGTTTTTTAAGGGGGCAAAAATAAAAAAGTGACTTAAAAAAATCAAGTTACATGTCATACGAAAGGGCTTTGTTTGGACATTCCAAAACAATTTTTTCTGGGACGCTCGGTTTTTGAGAAACAACAAAAACGTTAAATTAATATAACCAGCGACCCAAGAGCTCCCATCTCTAAGAGTTTCATTGGCATCAAGGTTTTTCTACTGGTCGGCCCGTTCCTTTGCTTTTTCTTATTTTTTTTTCTTGAAATAAATTAAGGAGGTACTCAGTTCTCATAAAATGGTGACAACGACCAGGTCTGATGATGGAGCCAAGGTCTGTTCAACGGAACTCCTCAATGAATCGGCCAATAGAGTTGAAACTTGGTTACCGTACCAAGTTAGTAGGCGGTAGTCAGAAAAAAGTCCAAACATAATGTTTGGACTTGCCTCTGGCTACCTACTCAACGTTTTAGTGCGTTCGTCGGGTCGCATCACGAGATCTCAGTTCGGGGCGAACTACTAGTACTATTTATGTAACATTTATGTTCATCACAAAATGTTTGTTCTCGGTGGGAATCGAACCCACGGCCTACGACACAGAAGGCAAAGCTACTACCAACTGAGCCGTGAAGGCTGTCAAATTAAACCATGAAAACCATTAAAAGTAACTAAATCATGGTCAATATTTTTCAAAGCACGGTAAAAGAAGAAAATTAGATTCATTTTCATTACCATGATAGTTAAAGGTATAGGTAGGTACCTAATAGAATTTTCTAATATAAAGCGCTATCTCTTTGCTTTTAGCTTAGCTACATAAAAACGAGAAAACATTATCCAAAAATGAATAAAAGCACGGGTGGGTATTTACACAAAGCCCGAACAAGGTAAACACAGTATTTACCAGCCTCTCAGTAAATAGGTATAACTCCATTCTGACTCTAACAAATGGAACTCGCTTACTGCGGGATTTGTCTTATTTAGCTTTTAGATCTGAGACTTATAACAAAGCACTTTATGTTTTTAAGAAAGTAGCCATATTTGTTATATATATTTATTTATTTGTGAACAAAATCCACAGCTCGTAAGATACAATGTAAATACTTAGGTTTCTAACATACAGCCAATAACGGATTAAAATTTTTAGAACAAGAAATGTAGGCAACAAAAATCGACAATTACCCCACAAATAATAAAGACTTAATAAATGACAACTAAACAAAATCAAAGGAAATAAACTTTTAGTTATTAAGTAATTAAGTTTTAAGTAAAACGTTACGGTAGTGTGTGATGTGTTTGTTTAAGTGTCACGGTGTGTGTGAGTGTTGTGAGTGAGGGTGAGGGTGTGTGTGTGTGTGTGTACGAAGGTTCTTCCGATCACGCATGTCTCTTAAGAGTCAAGGTATCACAGGAGAACCAACAACATGTGTGTGTATGTGTGTTGCGTGTGTGATGCTGTGACTTCACCCATGACTCCATCTCAATAAACTCCATCTCATTTATTACTAGCTGCTGCCCGCGGCTTCACTCGCGTATTATTATTAGTGATCGCTAACTTTAATATTTTAACGGCCGGTTTCTGAAAGCCCGATCAAAACTAATCGGATGTCAAGTCACTTGCTATCTCTATCTAATTCGATGTCATAGATGAAATGGCGAGTGACTTGACATCCGATTAGTTTTGATAGAGCTTTCAGAAACCGGCAGTAACGGTTTTCCCTTTGTTGGGTTCGTTAATTTTTCTGCCCTTTTCCCGTTAAATTTCTACACTTCAAAAGTAGCCTTCACGCTAATCCAGGCTATATTTACTATATTTGTTTTAAGTTTCATCCCGATCGGTTCAGTATGATTGAGCCACAGACATCCACAGGTTTTGTGGTTAAGAACCTGATAGAGCCACAAACTTCCATAAGCCGTAACTTTCGCATTTTTAAAATACTTTCATTCGTTGTACTTTTCTTTGTCAATAAAAAATCTATTATGTGCTTGTAGAAAATATTAGTTTAGCCTAAAAATATTTTGCAGATTGTATGCCATAAAATGAAAAAAAAAATGAACATAGCCCTCCTTCGGCAAATAGTGAGTAGACGCACCACTGTTACTGGTTAATAGGTTTCTACAATAAGTATGCCATGTGTCACAGTAACGAGGCATTTCATTTTATTTATGTCCTCACAAAAAGCTCCGTTCGTTAGTTTTATATCAATTTAATTTCACGATTGTACCTACACTGTATTCACATTCAGCGAAATTGAGTTTACATTGCGATTCGATTACTTTGCTGGGTGATTTATTTTTTTATTTCCTTTGGAATGTGCACTCTAGACAGGCATTTAAATACAGATAGGTTGTAAGTACCCTGTTTTTAGCTTTAGCCAATGCATTCTTTTACACATAAACACACATACATTATTCTTCCCCGGACGAGCCCTTCGCAGAGCTCTACTACTCTTACCTCTGTCCGCACATTGAGCATTAAACAATATTTTCAATCTATTCTGCTTCACAAATTTCGTTTCTATTAGATTTTTTTACCAACATCCCTTTCCTTATCGCGAATCTTCGCTAGCAGGAAATAATATTACGAAATTCCGTATTATGCGTTTTACTCATAGCGCCGCCGCGCTGGCGCCCCACTCAATATCTCGGCGGTAAGCATCTTTTCAATACGACAATAGAATAAATGATCATACTGAAACACAATTTACTTTGTTCAGTTTTCACTCGCGAGCCCTCCGGGTGGTCTTTAATCATTCGGATGTGGATCGCCGCGGGTGCGAGTATGCTAATTAGCAAGGTTTATGCAGGCGCGCGCAGAGATAGTTGGCGACGGTCGCCGCGGGACCGCTCGTTTTATTGCTCGCCACCACCGGTTCCATGGAAACGCTTTTAAAATGAGTTCGTTCGAGGCGAGTAATAAGAGATTCGTCGACCCGATCGTGACCACCGCCCGACGACCTCGGGGTTACGATCGCGCGGATCGCTCCGCTCGGGATAGTTTGGCCATGATTAAACTAATCGCCGAGGTCTGGCTGGAGTAACGGGCTATGAGATGTGTGCTCGTCCCTCGACCGCATGTTGTTGCACCCGACAGATTTAATCAGGCGTCGACAACCGCGAACACGATCTCAGGGCGTTCCACTCCGCCGGACACTCTTGCACGTATGCACCCATTTATTTTTTCCGTCAGTTCGTAGAGTTCGATTTATTTATAGAGAAAACCAATCATTTTATGTTAACCCTTCAGCTAACCGCTTGCAATCCAATTTGAACTCTGAACCGCTGTTAAGATGGCGTGTTTTGGAGAGTTGAGAGCATGGGATCACTGTCGTCATGCAACAAATTCATCACGATTCCGATTTCTGAGAATAAGCGAACAAAGAAACAAGAAGAGCATGAAATCACTCGGAACATGCAAATCACCGTGATGCTGAGGCCGATGAACCCATGACCTTACAACTCCTCAGTGACGCCAAAAGATTCCACCAGAATAAGAAACTCTAGTCCACACTACTAAGTAAATAACAAAGATCCAAAAGGTATTGACTTGATTGAGATTGATAAATTGGCATATTATAAAATCATATGATAAATGTTGTAAATAAGTTAGGTAATATCACGCGAAATTAACGTATTCAGGCACTTAGACACACCCGTGCTACCATTCGCCTCCATAACCATCCTTAATTAACAGACGCCACGTTCATGGTCCTATCAATATTGACTCGAGAATTGAGTGTTGGTCTTATTAAGAGCATCAATAAGTAACATATTAAGGCGTCGGTACTCTCAAATTTGGATATCTACTGACCGACGTATCGGCATCGGTGTAAACTGGCATTTGTGGCAATTTGTTGCTACAATCGTGCATCTGTGCCAACTATTTGCGAAAGTGAGACAGCCATACAATTTCGTTAACAAGCACCCTACATGCAGGGCCGAAGTAAGACGTAGTCTTAGAAAAAAATATTAAATAACGTGATAGATGCACTCTACTCTACTACTCTCCTTTCAATTAAGTCCCAGCTGCGTAAGGATAAAAATTACAGTCACTCAAAGTAAATCAACGAACAAATCACTTTAAGAAAATTTAAGCGAAACCTGCCGATAATCTATATCCAATGAAAAGCGTGATCGAGGATCGACTACGTCACTGTCGGGAACGTCTCGAAAAGGTTTCTGCGAGCCGACTTTATCCAAGCAATAAATTGCATTCGGTACAATTTGTCGACTGTCGCTATACTCGCTACAACACTTTCTATACGGAGCCCGAATTGACAGCACTGGCTCTTTATATCAGCATTTCTATTCTTTGTCCTCAAAAATTACTGTGTGGACTTGTTATTTTTAAAACCTAAGCATTAAAGGCCAAAGGTAAACAACATGATGAACGCTGCGAGTAATACAAATCGCGTCCCATTCGTTTCGCTGAAAAA
Source organism: Chloroclysta siterata (assembly GCA_932294275.1). Lineage (NCBI taxonomy): Eukaryota > Metazoa > Arthropoda > Insecta > Lepidoptera > Geometridae > Chloroclysta > Chloroclysta siterata. The sequence goes on from OW028595.1 coordinate 12,493,593, forward strand.
TGTGGAGCTCACACAAAAAAGGCCGGCGCTGAGTAATACGTTTTGAAAGAGGATGCGAAGAATTCCCGTCCAGTGATTGTTGCTGTTGCGTAACATATCACTACGAGGCCCGATGGGTTTCTAGTTTTCAAATAAAAAAATCAAGTACCTAGTTCCCGGACTAAACGATGCGCATGAGATATCGCAGCAAAAGCAGAACTTGCGTCATGCATCATTGGAAGAGCGAAAGGCAAAACCTTCAGCCGATCTACATAATCCATCCATAGACCAAACTTTCGCACATATATCCGAATTAATAACCACCTATTAGATATTAGAACTATTTACCCCAAGAAATCTCACGGAAGCACAATCGTAGCTAATGTTGACTCCAATTCCCAGTTCATATTACAGCCAGAGCTGTAACTTCCAGAAACTTTTGTTCGGCTGTTATTTCTCTCAAATTATAGATACGTACGAGACGCCGAAAAACTCGTATTGCGTCGGCAGTTTTAGTTTGTTCCACGAACTTTCCTCTTTGTTCGCAAACCTTGCTTGCCCCAACTTTTTCAGCAAAAGTATTTAAGTATCGAGGGCGAGGCTCATAATATCCGCATTGAAATTCGTGCATCAATCAGAATGCGGATCGCAAAGTTTGCAATTCTAAGCGAAAACAATCTGTCGAGCGGGAGTTTAAATTGGGAGACGATACGTCCACGCTGCTGTCTCGGTTGCACGGATGGGAATAAATAGCGTTTTCGCGTTTTAAGTGCGGAATTCCGCGATTGTGTTCGAGGGACGACGAGGCGATGTGAAGTTACACAAATTGCAGCGGGTCGCGCCCCGACCTCGCTGACAACTGGAAGGGGAACGGCGCGGGTTAAATGATCATGTTCAGTCAACTTTTACTCGTATAAATGGGTTCTCGTGCCTCGGCGGAGCTTTTAAGTTTGCTTTAATTCTTTTAACACAGAAACAAAGTTTTAGCTAAGCAATTCTAGAAGATTTAACAAGTACCTTTGTAGCGTTGCACAGATGACTTATTTTGGTTTAGGATTTTATTGGAAGGACATTTATTGGAATATCAAGAAATATAAGAAGATAGAAATATGTACACACAAATATGTGCATAATTTTTTCTGTCTAGACATGTTTTTACTCTACGGTCTCAAAGAAAATTAATTAGGTAAGATTCTGTGTTTACTTTTTCCACCTGAGTCTTACATCGGTGTTTTGGCTTAATTTCGCTACATCAAACTTGCATTACTGACTGACTGACGCATAAATTGAACTCTTCTTGTCGTGTCACTAGTTTTATCGAAACAGCGTGGTTAAAGGATTTTATGTGAGTCTCAAAGAGGCTTCTTAGCACTTGACACATGTTTAGCACTTTTTTAGATTGTACATTTTTAACACTTTTCTATTGTATGTATGCATTAGGTATTATTAGTTTAAAGCGAAGCGTGTGCTATCTTATAAATTTGATTATCCATATCTTTTTCTGTTTTGCCTACGCCTTACTAAATTCGATTGGCACCACACTGGAGCTTCAATATTGTATTATATTACATTGTAACAAGGATCATACAAAAGAACGGTAGGAACCAAGCCGTAAGTTTGTTGCCTGTTCTTCTAGGTTTTCGTCGCGTGGAACTGGCACCTAGAGTCACCTAGCTTTAAGACGTTTCAAAGTGATCGTTGTAATTTTATTGAATAAATACTTTTTGACTTTGACTTTAGGTTATGCGACATGCTGGTTTCCTCACGATGTTTTATTTCACCATTTGAGAGTACTGGCACTGTGCACATACACTTTTGAACAGTAAACAGGACACATAAAATAACAGTCAGAAACTCACTTACTCAGCTCTCTTTGAAGTGGAAGTACAGCGGCCCGATTACGCTAATGTCTGGCTATCGAGATGGCTTTCAGTTTGACATTTGATTCCCATAGTGCAATAGCAATTGATGGATGGATGGGAATCAAATCTCAAACTAAAAGCCACCTCGATAGCCAGACATTAGCGTAATCGCCACAAAATAATTGTTGTAAATCACCTACCTTGTAAATCACCTACCTACCTATCTTATTGTTTTTTTATTTATTTTAGTTTAATTTCTTAAGTTTAAATAATTATAATCTTTCTTAAGTTTAAATAATTATATTGTTTATCATTTAACGAATCAACTTTTAGAGTCTCCCTTGGTATACTCAGATCTCCGCCTTTTTGTTTTAAGTCTATAACAACTTTACATTGGCAAATTCGTGGCAAACCCTATCGGCTACTGAACAGCCACAAATAAAAGAAGAAGCGTAATCGCCCTGCAGGTGAAGAAAATAACTGAATGCAAGCAAAGTCGCGTGCGTACCAACGTCTTGTTATAAGTGGCTCATCGCAGCCCAGTGAGCAACCCTACCAACTCTACTTTTACTTTTTTTCGCCACGAGCTTAATCTCACCAGGGCTTTTTAATTGCATTAAAAAACTTATTTCACTTTGTATTCCGTTACGGCGACGTTGTATGTAAATTATAAAATGCTAAAAATTACGTCGACAGTCGGGAGCGACGTTCGTTATCACCGCACAGTGCTCGTTTGCTATTCCGTTTGGCCCTGAAGCTTTTAGGTATTTACATAAAACAACTCTAATTACACTCTAGTTTCGTTTCACTGTTATTAATAGTTAACACTCTAAACATGGGCATTTAGTAGCATAGTTCGGTACAAGATAACGCTGAAAAATTACCAAAAAATATAGTTTTATTTATTTAATAAATGCGAATGACTATACAACTAAACAAATTGGTTCCACGTGAATGGGACCAATTTGTTCTTTATTCAAATCGATGGATGGAGAGGGCTATAAGCTGATGATGATCAAAATAAATAACTGTTACTAATTTTATTATAAGTAAGGTAAAAAGAAAGACAAAAGATCAATCTCTGCCAGATATGTACCAATCTGATTCGATCTCTCTCTCTCTTGTCGTGTCACTAGTTTCTTTCGAAACAAAGTAGTGAAAGGATTTTAAGTGCGCCTCAAGAGGCTCCTTTCGAGCGTTTGACACATGTTATAGAACTTTTTAGGTTCTATACGACATGTCGGTTTCCTCACGATGTTTTCCTTCACCGTTTGAGAGTACCTACTGGCATTGAGCACATAAATTTTTTGAACAGAAAAACTCATTGGTGCACGACCAGTTTCGAACCCACGACCTTAGGATCGGAAGGCGGGGCCGCTACCACTAGACCACCAGTGCTCGCACCACTAGACCATCTGATTCGATAAGAAACTGTGTTTCTCCGAATCTGTCCTATTACTAATACGACGTACTACTATCATATGACCTGACGTGCTACGAATCTGACCTACCCAGAAACTGACTTAAAAGAGAAAGTGACTTACACTACAATAGTCGTATCCCGAAACTGTCTGATCCAGAAGCAGACATATCGCAATTCAGACTTGGCCAGAATCATACCTACTCAGTTTTTGTCCTAAAGCTCAATTGGCTTTATCCGAGTATGACCTGCCCCGCCTAAAAGCTAGCTAACTAGGTAGGTATCTAAATGTCAGACCTGTCCTGTAGGTAGGTAAAAATCGAATAAAGAAGTTGTGCTACTTTGAAACACAAGGGGAAATGAAACTACCTACTAAAATAACTTACCCGGCTCGAAAAAGCAACATAAAAATGCAAATATTTAGACGAGGCAACAACCCTTTCACAAGACCCTTTCTATTTTATGGGGCTCCCGTCTTTTGTATATCCTCGTTTGAATGCACTTTGCGATCTCGAACTATAGATTTCACGATCACTTAATGGGGTCTGAAGTCTGTAAATTTCTATACATCAAACCATTTAATTTGATTATTAAAGTCAAAAGGTACTCTTGAATCACAAGGATCACTTTGAAATGTCTGAAAGCTAGGTGCCTCATGTGCCTGTAATTTCACCGCCAAACACATTCTTCGAACCGAAACACAGCAACGCTGCTTGGCGGCAGAAAAAGGCATGGTAGTAGTACTTCCCCTGACGAGCCCTTCACAAAGAGCTACTATTACAACTCTTCATCCAATTTCATGCGACCAAGCCTAGAGGAACAGAATACCTATTGATAATCGGTAAGTTTAGGTATGTTATAAAGAAAATGAAGGCAGTTTCAGCGAACAGCTTGCGTTTATGGCCCTAATAATACATTACGACCTTTATTTCCCATTATAACACCAAACCACTTCTTAATATTCCATTCGAGTAAACGGAATATTAACAACGAGCATTTCACGACTTCGTCCGCGCGGTCGACCTGATTTTGGAGAAACTCAGTAATAATAATTAAGAGGCCGATAACCGACAGACTACTTCTCGCTTGCTTTTTATAACTTCACTAATTTTATCTTTCAAAAGTTGAAATGTTTGAGCGTAAAGTTGTTTGATGTTTCCGGGACTTTATTTTCTGCGGTAGTCATTATTTCAGAGAAACTCCAAGACTAATAATTAATGTAGCGATATGTACCTAATATTGAGAAGTACCTCTCATCTCCACCTCCCTTAGACATGATCTGAGAGGGCATCTACCGTGCCCGGCGGTCAAAGTCGTGAAGGTGTGTGTCTATGTACTGCACAAAATTAAGTAAGAAACAAATTTAAAACCAGTAGCTTTGATTAATGTATAATTTTCCAACTTACATAATTACAGCATTTGATTTACAAAGTTTACAGTCACAGTTTTGAGGTAAAGTAAACAGAGAGAAAAGCACAACTTTCACTGAAAAGCAAACAGACTTATGAAAACATACGATTGTGTATTTTGTATTCCGTTTTATAAAAACAGCAACAACTGTTAGTCTTCACAGGCGTGTGAGTGGTAATCGCATATTTTACAAACGACAAAAGTAGGTACCCGTCAAAGTACTTTTCGCACATTTCAGCTGATTTGGTAGTTTGGTTGATTGCGATTTTACATAAATAATTTCAGCGATTTTATATTTTTTTAAATGGTGTGAAAAGTGCGACCGAGAAAAAAGTGCGAAGAGGTCCTAAATTTTCCTACTTTAAACTAGTAAAGCAAACTTTTGAGTAGGAAAACATGCATCGATCAAAATGAACTTTTACTATACTGTGTGCAACGTGATTGCACACAGGATGGTTGATTGCGATTTTTCGAAAATGAGCTTAGTGACTTTATATCTTTGAACATGTCGAAACGTGCGAGCGAGAGTCACATTAGCTCTTGTCTTCGCCATAAGAAGCCCTTCTTCAACACAGGGGTTAGAACAAATTACGTAAATTGCTGGCAACTTTAAACTTTGAACAATGCGTTTCGTAAAATTCCATTAACATTGTAAGCATGTTAGATAAGCGAAAACTCCTGACAATTAAAAGACGTATTCAAAGCATTTAAAGACGTTCACCCGAGTTTCAATGTGCAAAACTTTGGCCTTGTCTAAGTTGTACTCATTAAAATTCAATATCGAGCACCAACTCCAAACTTGAGAAGGTATAATAATAAAGGGTGTGAAAAGAATACTTTTATATCTACCTAAGAAATAAAATAACAGTACCACTATTGGAATAACCATACCTACCGTATATGCCGTTAGAACTAGTTTTGTAATTAAATTAAATAAGTATTTTGTTTACCCTTATCAGAGAAAGCCAAAGAATTATAAAAAATAGTTAAGGTTGGCATTAAGCGTATAGGTGATTGTTTTAAGTTTAAGTGTTGATTCGAGGGTGACATAATCTTTATGATTTAACCCTGTTAAATAAATAAATAATAAAAAAAGTACTTTTGTATATCTACCAATAAGAAGCTCTTATTAATAATAATTGTTTTGCTGATATTAACAGATGCAAATAAATTGGAAAGTTGATTAAAAAAACCCTCATTATAAAAGCACGTGAATTCTGAGTGAAACAAAATATTTTTCAGCTGACTCATGATATAATTAATAGTCACTGCATACTTTATAGTATGTAACCATATACTTAACCATCATAGTTTTTTTATATAGCTCTAGTAAATGCGTAGGCTGAACAAGCTGAACTGGGGGTTGATGACATCCTGCGATGACGATGCCCTGCCTTGCGTCCATCAACTTGAGGCATACAGCTGTTCAGCCTCATGTGCCTGAAACACAGCAACGCTGCTTGGCGGCAGAAATTAACATGGCGGACGAAGCTGAACATTAAAGTCAAAGTCAAAGTCAAAGTCAATAGGTATTTATTCAATAAAATCACAAGGATCACTTTGAAACGTCTTAAAGCTAGGTGACTCTAGGTGCCAGTTCCACGCGACCAAAGCCTAGAAGAACAGGCAACAAACTTACGGCTTGGTTCCTACCGTTCTTTTGTATGATCCTTTTACAATGTAATATAATATATTATTGAAGTTAAGTGAGGCGTAGGCATACAGAAAAAGTTAAACATAATCAAATTTATAAGACAGCATTCTGGCACAAGCCCTTTTGTCTTATTATGTAGGATAGACCATTGCATATTCAATTTCCGGGAGAGGTTTTATCACGCCCTGTATTATGATGCCCAGCATTGATCGAGAGTGGTGACTGGCGACGCGGCGGCGGCGACGTCGGGACTGCGTGGTGAGGACGGAGAGTGTCAACAGTAGGGATGCCCAAGCGATGCGCTCCCAGCTTGTCTCTTTTACAATTTAACAGTGGAACCGCGTGAGTTTGTTTGCATGAAGCTATTTCCATACAAATTTAGTCACACCTTTTTAAATTTTTCACATACAAGGAGGTTGCAAATTTTCAAAATTCGTTTCTAAGTGAGCGTCAACAGCGTAGAGATATATAAATTTGCAGATTTGCAGATGAGAGAGTGGACTTTATATTTATAAATATAGATTTAATACTTACTAGCTTTCACCCACGATTTGCTCAGGTGATACCCGAACAAAAAGTAACGCGCTGATACACGCCAAGGTCTAAAATGTAAGGAAATCGCCGTTTCGCCAATGATCAATAGGTCAAATAGATTTTTGTTAGCTCATAGTTAGCATTTAACCGAATGAATCAAACATTGAAGGAATCACATCGCTCGAAACTGATCCTGGACCGTAATTTAAACAAACGTTTTCGTAAATGTCAATCCACATCTCTTTATTTATATAGAAGGTAACATATGAGTATAGCTAAAAGCCAATAACGGATTTACTATAACTATATAACGGATATAACTACTATAACGGATAATTTCTGATATCTGATTGATTAAAAGTGTGTATTGAGTATAAATGTGAATAAGTTAAATCAAATCAAAACGGTTTTTATTCATTATAATCTGAGGAATCACTTTAATACGTTCCTATCAAGGCTTTTTGACTTCTTCAGGCAGTATCATAGAAAACCCATAAAACCGATACACTTTATATATATTTTTTCAAGATAGCTTTTGATTTAGTTTAGAGGCCATCGAGATCGCCTCCAGGGTCCTCCAGGGTTCTCATTAGTTTTTCCCTTTATAGCCCGAAAAAGGGTTCAGATGTTGTTAGTCTAAGGTCTGGAGTCTAGACTAATGGTTTCTAAGCGTAAGTAAATACAAAATCGGCAGTTCTCTGAGAACGGTGTTGTTGACCGCCATAATAATATATCAATCGTTCCAATTTATTTGGTTTTAGTAATTCAATTCGATCTCAATGAATTATTTCATTAGCTTTAACTAGTATAACGCATTCGACAAGTTTATACTAATAAAAAATTATAAAAAATAGCATTGTTTAAGTAAATAGTAAGTAAGTATAATATTGACAGCCTTCACAGCTCAGTTGGTAGTAACTCTGCTTTCTGTGCCGTAGGCCGTTGGTTCGAGCCCCACCGAGAACAAACATTTGTGTGATGAACATAGATGTTTGTTCTCTGGCTGGGTGTTATATAGTATTATTGATCGAGTGAGCGAAGCGAACAAAGATCTTAGTTTCAACTTGGGCGATTTGGCATTTTATGTATGTATGTATGTATGTATGTATGTATGTATGTTTGTCTGGCGATAACTTTAGAACCGTTGGTCCGATCTGCATGAAATTTGATATGACGATAGCTTGTACTTGAGAAATTTACTGGTAAGTATATGAGTAAAATCGGATGAAGGGTTTTTGAGATATGGGGTTTTTTAAGGGCGCAAAAATAAAAAAAGTTACATAAAAAAATCAAGTTACATGTCATATGAAAGAGCTTTGTTTGGACATTCCGAAACCATTTTTACTTTTTCTCTGGGACGCTCGGTTTTTGAGATACAACAAAAAAGTTAAATTAAGATAACCAACGACCCAAGAGCTCCCATCTCTAACAGTTTCGTTGACATCAAGGTTTTTCTACTGGTCGGCCAGTTCCTTTGCTTTTTCTTATTTTTTTTTCTTGAAATAAATTAAGGAGGTACTCAGTTCTCATAAAATGGTGACGACGACCAGGTCTGATGATGGAGCCAAGGTCTGTTCAACGGAACTCTTCAATAAATAGGCCAATAGAGTTGAAACTTGGTTACCATACCAAGTTAGTAGGCGGTAGTCAGAAAAAAGTCCAAAAATAATGTTTGGACTTGCCCCTGACTACTACCTACTCAAAGTTTTGATGCGTTCGTCGGGTCGCATCACGAGATCTCAGTTCGGGGCGAACTACTAGTAAGTATGTATTTACAAAAAAAAGTATATATGTATTATATCAGCTATTTGGTTCTCTGGTTGCCATATTACAAGCTTTGGCTTAGTTTGGGGCTAGATAGTGCTGTGTGGAAAGTCCACTAATATTTATATATAAATATCACTTGAAGGTTAAGAGAAACATAAAAGTTAAGAACAGTTTTAAACATTCCTATCATCCTTGCCTATTATTTATCTCTAATACTATAAGAATCAAAGTCCTGACTGACTGACTGACTGACTGACTGACTGACTGACTGACATATAGACAACGCACAGCCTAAACCGCTGGTCCTAGAGACTTGAAATTTGAGGAGTACATAGGTCTTATGGCGTAGTGGTGTACTAAGAAGGGATTTTTGGAAATTCAACCCCTAAGGGTGTAAAAAGGGTTGAAAACGTTTGTATGAAAAATTGTATTCCTTGAACCTACAAACTTGAAACTTGGAGTACATGTACTCCAAAGCTAAAAAATAGGAAATTCATTTTTAGTTTTTTAAAACTACCCTTAATAAGTGTGCAAAGGGATGTCAAAGTTTGTATGGGAGTTTTTTGACGCGTGGTGCGATTGACTTAAAACTTGGGGTAAATAAACCCCACAATAAATGATTTAGAATCACGTTTTCAATATTTGAAAACTACCCCTGTAAAAGGTGCAATAGGCGGCTCACGGCTCACCACTTTAACGCATGCGAAGCCGCGAGAAGCTGCTAGTTGTATAAATAAAAGAGTGGTTGCCGGTGAAATTACAGTCACACGAGGCTTAAAATCTGTATGCCAGTTGATGAACGCAGGGTAGTGCATCGTGGGGCAGTTCATAATTGTGTAGACCTTAAATTGTATTTATCCGTGTAGTACAAACTCTATGCGTATCTCATGCAACGTGACGCGTTGGCTGGCTTCTGGCGCCCAACGTGGGATTTATAAATACAGAATATTTTGCAGCAGACTCATAAAACGGCATTTTATATCTCTATTGAGAATTCGCGTGAATGTTTGATATTAGGTACATTTTCTGAAAGTGAAAATATTTTTGTCAACATTCTTGGGAGTGCTCGCATTTTCAAATAAATACCTATGCAGAGCATTCTTCATTTTTCTCATGGGTCGTCGTCTTATTGAAAGGATACTATTAGATAATGAGACTACAAAATGCCGTGGCTTCGCTCACCTTTTCTCTAGTAAAATAAATAAATATTGGTGGACTTTCCACACAGCACTATCTAGCCCCAAACTAAGCCTAAGCTTGTACCTAATATGGGAACCTTTTTTTTTGTCAATACATACTAATATAATAACACCCAGACAGAGAACAAACATCTATGTTCATCACACAAATGTTTGTTCTCCGGTGGGGATCGAACCCACGGCCTACGGCGCAGAAGGCAGAACTACTACTGAGCTGTGAAGGCTGTCAAAAATGCTTATGACAGGTCACAAGTTTGATGCGAGTTGGTTCAGTTACAGTGTGATGTAGTCATAAATATTTTAACTTTCGCTATAATATAGCTAAATATAGTAAGAATAGAAAATAGTTGGTAAGCATATTTCATTCTTGGCTCTTTTTTACTCTTATACAAAGCCAATTAGGCATAATATAGTTTCACTGTAAATTTTAATGATTAAACCAAGCCAAATAATTTACCAATTATAATTAACCTTCATAAAATGGAACCGCTATCAAAGCCTCTGAAAAGTTATAATTAAATTTCATTTCGTCGACCATTCACCACATGATTGATTGGTATTCATTTATTACTCTGGTTTTGATCATGTACAGGTTGTAAAAACGTACCTAGCACTCTAAAAGTAGAAAGAATTTTGTATGTTGTTATACAAGGTGTTACAATACTTGTAGTAGTTCAATATGAATAACTTTTTCTAAAGAATAAAAAAAATTAAAACGCGAAAAAAACAGCTGTTTCATACAAAAGTTCAATACCTACCTGACTAAAATGTATGAAACAGCTGTTTTTTTTTCGCGTTCTCAGTGTTGGTTCCTTAAAAAAAGTTATTCATATTGATGGGTACTTTAGCCCCCTGAAGTTTTAAGTACAAGTATTGTTACACCTTGCATAGCCACGATATAGTCCTTTTGGTGATGCTGATAATCGAGGAAACCACTACAACAAAATAACAGAATCAAAACCCTAAAAAACCTTATTTAACAGTAATTTCCGCTATCAGACCACTTATTTTCAAAACACTTATTTGACAGGATATAGGTAGTGATTCAGATAATAACTATAGCACCTTTAAACTTTATTTCTATCAGCCATCTGATTCTCATAGTCGGTATAAGCTTTGTTTTCAGGGCTACATTTGGTAAGACCGTAGGTAACCTTATATTTCAATTGTAATTAATTTAAGTAGGTAGGAATTTAATCCTAAGATAACATCATTTTGTGAGCAAAAATAGTCCTAACTCAGCTTAATGCTGCTCCGTCAGACAGCCGAGGGGTGACGACGACAGACTCAGGGCTGGTTTTTTTTAATCTATTTTTCTGGTATTTGCAAGCTATTTACACCTTATTCACCCCGCCAATGCTTGAATATGCAAAGCGAACTCTTATTTAAATTAATATTAAATCGTCAGTTATCATTCAGTAATTTCGATGAGCTCTCCTGCCACGAGCAAACCGTTTTATTAATTCATGTTCACATATAATATGAAATCTGCTTTTATAATCATTGGATATAAAATTAATTTGTAGTCAAGAGGCTGAAAACTGTTAAAAATCAAAAATTCAAAAATGCTGCACCAACTGTTTGAATTTATACGATTACCGAAGTACCGAATAACCGAAGAAAACCAGAGCACTGGTGGTCTAGTGGTAACCGCCTTCCGATCCTAAAGTCGTGGGTTCGAAACCGGTCGTGCACCAATGAGTTTTTCTGTTCAAAACTTTATCTGCACAATGCTAGTACTCTCAAACGGTGAAGGAAAACATCGTGAGGAAACCGGCATGTCGTAGAACCTAAAAAGTTCTATAACATGTGTCAAGTGCTCGAAAGGAGCCTCTTGAGGCGCACTTAAAATCCTTTCACCACACTGTTTCAAAAGAAACTAGTGAAAGTGAAAGACCGAAGAAAAGAACCGAATTACCGAGTTATGCAAAATCGCAAACAACCAAGTTTTAGAAAAAAACATTACTTAGGATCAGCAAAAATATAATTTTAAACCAAACAAGTTCTTCTTCTTTCCATTTATGGCTCCTGTCTGTCATTCGACAGACAATCTTGCCAGTGTCAAGTGATTTGTATTTAATGAATACTTTTTAGTCAAGTCAGTCCATAGTCAAGTCGGCTGTCATTTGTTTTGAAGAAAATGGTGGCGGTTTTCTTCAAAACATTCGAAACATTTTCAGTCAAATCAGGATATCACCTAATACACTTTCATTCCAAATGCTTACACTTTGTGCTAAGACCTCAAGTAATGTTGGTTAAAATACCACCGAAGTTACACAACACAACTCAAAATAACACAAGAAAAACAATTAATATGAAAAAGCTATGTTGCTTCCCAAAATGCCAGAAAACGAATAACCAAACAAGTTAATTACCAAATAAATTATTTAAGAAGCTGTCAACTGTCAAAACACTTCGAGCAAAACTCGTTTGGATCTAAATGATATTTTTGTTAAACTTTTGTAATGGCACAGATAAGAGAATACTAGTAGTAATGGTACCCGAAACTTTATAGTTTTTACTGATTATTATAGTTACCTGCAGTAATTTTATAAATATCTTTAATAATGTTAAAATGTGAGGGCAAGAAGTAATTCGGCGGTTTTCTGCGTGTTAAATCCGTCGCCTCACCGGCCAGGGTCTTTCCAGAGAAATATTACATTATGTCATGTTTAAGTGACTGTCACCATTTATGAAGCAAGAATAGAAAGTGTTAAAAGCATGAAACCTAATAAAACGAGAAGCTAAAACTAACGGTCTTTTTTATAAAAATCTACCTAAAAGATAAAAAATAATATAGTGCAAATTTTAAACAATGTTTAAATTTAAGTAAAGTTTATAAGTATGTAAGTGTTGCTTGAAGTGAAGTAATACTTGCTTGGCTTCTCTACTAAATCGGTTCTTCTGTCGATGAAATGGGTGTAGTTTTTTACCTGAAACAAACATATCATGATTTAACAAAGTAAGTAGGTAGTACCAGTGAAATTAGATTACTAATTAAAGGGTGTGGTTGCCGGTGAAATACAGGCACATGAGGTCTAACATCTGTATCCTCAAGTTGATTGAAGATTGATTGAGTTGATTGAGCTGTATGCCGTTTAACAAGTTGCAATGCTTTGTTATAAGTGATGGTTACCACTTAACATCAGGAGGGCCATCTGCTTGTTTCATCAGTAAGTATGAAAAAGGTATAGAATGTGTTTTGGTAATAAACATTTTGTAACACAGCACAGCTGCCTAGATGCGACCCTTTGGGACTGAGCTCAAGCAACACCAGTAACCTATCTTTCTTAAAAATAATGTCAAATCCATCCTTAATAAATCGGATCCTCAATAACTACGCTTTCTTTGATCTGTTTCCATTTTGTTGCAAAACCTCGTCACTTTAATAAAATATCGAAGTAATGTTATTGTTTTGAACCGCTTTGAAGTTCAATAGAATATTTCGTTTAACAAAGAGAAACCTGAGTGGAAGAAAACACCACGGCAAACTGTTTACACAGACCATACAAGCGTAGTAGGGTTGTCACCCGCCCGATACGTGTACGGGCGCCGTCATGTCAGATCGTTGATTTTCCGGCTAAAAGATGGCCTACCACCTTTTTATGGTTACCAAGTTGTACCTATCATACAAGTAGTTATTCTAGTGAGATTAACGGCCAAGACTGACTGACGGCATTGACTGACGGCAATGAATGATTTTTTTTTCAATACATACAATTGTGCCTTGCCTATTTCTGCCGTTAAGTAGCGTTGCTGTGTTTCCGTTTTAAGGGTGTGGTGGCCGGTGAAATTACTTGCTCTATCAGTATACAAGGAGCTTCTTTGAGACGTACTTAAAATCCTTTCACCACACTGTTAAAAAATATAGAGTTTCCAGGTTTTTTACGTCCCGGCAAATCAGTTAAAGTTGTTATTGTACACACGAGTCCCATAATGAAATATTCATCCGTCTTTTCTAACTTTCAATCCAGATGTGAGGGCCCATCCCTACAGCCGAGTCAAGTACAAAGGAAATAACTTGAATAGTGGAACTTAATACTCGGTGCGGGAAACTGGGATATAGCACGATATTTTGGGGCCACCGATTTTAATCGAATATGGGCGCAATAAGATCCCAGTTCCAAAGAAAACATAAGAACTTTTACTTATAATCGTACCTACTCAAGTTGAAACATTGCTCAAAGTTAACCCTGTCACTGTGACAGCCTTCACACCTCAGTTGGCTGTAGCTCTGCCTTTTGCGCCGTAGGCCGTGGGTTCGATCCCCACCGGGAAGAAACATTTGTGTGATGAACATAGATATTTGTTCTCTGTCTGGGTGTTATATAATATTATAAGTATGTAATTACAAAAAAAAAGATATGTCAGTAGTATATCAGCTATCTGGTTCCCATATCAACAAGCTTTGGCTTGTATTTCAGGTATGTAAACACTTATATTTCAGGATATAGTGATTGAGATAAAGTCAAAGTCAAAAGGTATTTATTCAATAAAATCACAAGGTCCACTTTGAAACGTCTTAAAGCTAGGTGACTCTAGGTGCCAGTTCCACGCGACTAAAGCCTAGAAGAACAGGCAACAAACTTACGGTTCTTTTGTATGATCATTTTACAATGTAATTTTGTTTTTTTTTTATGATTCTTTTCGTAACGTCAGGCCTTTTTTGTATGGAGACTTGTGAGTTCTCATCACGCCCGAGTATGCCAGTACTCAAACAGTGAAGGAAACCGGCATGTCGTAGAACCTAAAAAGTTCTATAACATGTGTCAAGTGCTCGAAAGGAGCCTCTTGAGGCGCACTTAAAATCCTTTCACCACACTGTTTCTAAAAAACTAGTGACACGACAAGAGAGAGAAGAGCACCACCGATAGAGGCAGTTATCGAATCTCCATACTAAAAAGGCCTGAAGTTATTAAAAATTAAAAGCAAATAACTCACTACTATGGAACGCATTGCCTGTGCTAAAAGACTTTTTATTTTTAAATCTATGATTAAATAAATAAATGAATATTACTGGACTTTCCACACAGCTAAGCCAGAGCTTGTAATATGGAAACCAGATAGCTGATATAATACATATGTACTTTTTTTTGTAAATACCTACTCATAATATGATATAGCACCCTATATGGTTAATTGTGTAATGGAACATTATTTGTCCTGTTATTACTAAATTTACCCTGCTTGCTTCTTTTAGTACAATGTATGTGAAGGCTGTTTATATTGTTATATTTGTTTCTAATTCTTTTCTTTACACACAAATTATTTTTTATGTCCACTCACACAAGCACCCCTTCTAAATCTAAAGAGTCCAATTCATCCAACGGTTGTCTGGTAGAGATCGCTATTTAGCGATAAGACCGCCCATTGTACTTTGTAGTTTGAAGTCTGTTTTTTTGTTATATCCATAAGTTGTGTGCAATAAAGTAATTTCTATCTTCTATCTAACACAGACTTGGGGTAGGTACTGCTCTAAAACTTCAACAGCTTTTAGCGCAAACTTAATAAACAACGTGAAATACTGAAGGTTCTTGTCGAGAAAAGGTGCTCACTTTACACAACGGGCTTAATACCTTGCCTACATTCTAGTAACTACCTCTATCTACCGCATACTTCCACTGAATTGTTTTAATTTCTTTAAGCGCTTTCAAAGGTACAGAAGCACAACAGCTATATAAATATAAATAAACAAATAAAAATAAATATTGTTGACAGCCTTCACAGCTCAGTTGGTAGGCTCTACCTTCTGCGCCGTCAGCCGTGGGTTCGATCCCCACCGAGAACAAACATTTGTGTGTGAACATATTTGTAAATACTTCTTCTTCTTCCTGCCCTTGTCCCACTTTATGTGGGGTCGGCACAACCGGTTTTTTCTCTCCACTTTGCTCTATCATCCGTCATCTCATTAGTCACTCCTTTCTTTCTATATCACCTAGACAGAGAACTATCATGAAAAAATCAGATCCAAACATCTATGTTCACCACACAAAGGTTTGTTCTCGGTGGGGATCGAACCCACGGTCTAAAGCGCCACTGTACCAACTGAGCTGTGAAGGCTGTCAAAATGATAAAACAACTGTAGGAAATAAAATCGGTCACCCTTCACACAGAGCTCAGTTAGTAGTATCTTTGCCTTCAGCGCTGGCCGTGGGTTCGATGCCCACAGAGAACACACATTTGTGTAATGAACATAGATGTTTGTTCTCTGACTGGGTATTATAATATATTTTATGTAGGTACCCATACAAGGCATACAAGTTTAAGTAAACACGAGTAGTTCATAACTAAATTCAGTGATCTTATGTCTTGAAAAATATTGAAATGTGCGAGCGATCGATGAACTAACTGACAGCGCCTTATGTTTGTATGAAAAGTGCTTCACATCATAGCAAATTGTTTTAGAAAAGAGATTCAACTTTTAAAAGATAGTTCACCATCAAATATATAAATCTACAGGATAATCCCTCTTATAAATAAAATATTGTACTATCACTTTCCTCATGTTTGTTTGAACGCGATCTCGAAAGTAATGGAAAATAAATCCGAGAAGACGTTCCTCGAGTCGTATGATTAAATTCCTGTTTTTACGCGCTCACTCATGACGCCCGTACCCCATGTCTGAGTGTATTTCGTTTTTCGTAACGTCAGGCCTTTTTTGTATAACGGCTATATGCCTTCACGGCTCAGTTGGTAGCAGCTCTGCTGCTGCTGGTTTGATCCTACTGCGAACAAACATTTGTGTGATGTAGATGTTTGTTCTCTGTCTGGGTGTTATAAAGTATGTATTAACAAAAAAAAGTATATAAGTAGTATATCAGCTATCTGGTTCCCATATCACAAGCTTTGGCTTAGTTTGGTGCTAGATAGTGCTGTGTGGAATGTCCACCATTATATATATTTTTTTTATGTAGATTCGTTAAGACGTGCTGAGAACTCACGAGTCTCCATACAAAAAAGGCCTGACTTTACGAAAAACGATAAACAAAACTGGGTTACGACGAAGTCTGCAACAATATCTCATTTACAAGATACGTCACCACTTTATTGTATATAGAACATTTATTTACAAAGAAAATTATAATGAAAACAAGTAGTTACAAATTGCACAAAATACGAGCAGTAGAGCTCTTTGTGAAGGGCTCGTCCGGGGAAGTACTACCACCACGCCTTTTTCTGCCGCCAAGCAGCAACGCTGTGTTTCGGTTTGAAGAATGTTGTTGCCGGTGTAATTACAGGCACATGAGGCTTAACATCTGTATCCCTCAAGTTGATGGACGCAGGGCAGTGCATCGTAGGGCACGTTCCTATCGTGCATGACTTCCGAGGCAATGCTTTGTTATAGGTGATGTCTGCTTGTTCCATCAACCAACTGAATTAAAATAAAAACCTAATTTACAAAACTACGTTACAACTTTACTGTGTATAATTATAACATTAATTTACAAAGAAAACAAGGGAATATTTACAAAATACATATGTATTTATTTAAATAACAATCACATATGAAACAGTTAGCTATCTGCAGACTGTTGCAAACGATCTGGAGATAGCTCAACTGATCCAAATCGGTGGCAATCGGAAGCGTCCCCAAGACACTGGCTGTATTGCCATTTATTTACATGTTTTTTAAATTTTCGTACCTCAAAAGGAAAAAAATAAAATCGGTAGGATCATCACATCACCCTTCTGTCCGTCTGCCTGTCAAGAACCTTTGTTACAGTACATCATATGTTTTGTTATATATAAGCATTCTGTACCTATCTTTATATTCGTTTAAGAAAAAAGTTTAGTACAAAAAATATCAAATGGATTTTGTATGAAAAAGACTTTATTATTTCGGTTTGTAACTCGGTTTCAAACCGGTTTACATAGATTTTTGCGGTTCGATTCACAAGTCGGTTTGCAAATCTTTCAAACCGGTTTGAGTCGGTTTGAAAAATTTCGAGATCGTTAAATCGCTACTGAGAAGTAGGGTAAAAAAATGTCTCTGTGAGATCATGAATGGGTGACCTATTCATGATCTCACAGCTCAGTTGGTAGTAGTTCTGCCTTTTGCGCTGTAGGCCGTGTGATCGTCTACACCGAAAATAAATATTTATGTGATGTTTGTTCTCTGTATGGGTGTTTTCATATATATATTATCAGCTATCTGCTTCCCATATTCCAAGCGAGGTATTCCTCGAGGCGCACCCAGATGAAGCGCACCAAGACGAAGCGCACCAAAGAACTTCCTCAGAGCGCACCCGTATTGGTGCGCTTATTTATTAGGTATAAATGTTTTTATTCCTCGTGGCGCACCAATGACAGTGTAGGGTCTAGTGCTGAGTTTAGTGCTTTGTGGAAAGTCCACCAATATTTATTTATTTTATCCATTGACACAATGAACAAAGCCTACCATAATTATGCAGATGCATAATACAACTTGTGAGTTGCCTACATTCTTTTTAATTACGTCATGGCCAGCCGGCGAGATGGTGATACCAGAATGTTTTATATTTAAAATATGTATATTTCGCGTAATGTACTCGCTTACTTTTTATGTAGCGTTGCTCAATGTTATTGCGTTTGTATGCTTTTACTGTTGGTAGTTGAGTCAATTTTATACAAAACAAAAAGTGCTTGTGCATGCAAAAGTGGACAGACCGAGATTGAAAAGATTTTGGGAACTAAAAGTTTTAAGAGCTGATTTCACCATGCTCTGTTAGTTACTAATCAAGGATTAACATGCCGTTAAATCTAACCTTAGATGTCAAACGGGTACATTTTGACATATTTAACGGCCCTTTAATCCTTTGTTAATCTAACAGAGCACGGTGAAATCAGCTATATGCTAACGCTTTGGGGCAAATTTAAGGTAAAGGTTTAGTAATTATCTTAAGTATAAGAAAACTTTGCCATATTTATAATTTTATCGTAATTAAAGGATATCACCTAGTACCTATCATCATTAGTATAATTAGTTTAATAGGGATTCTAAATACATGGAATGTGTCGTTTACCACTGCCTGAATCTTTCATACATTTCAGGCCTATTAATTCAAACGAAAATTATCGTTTGTCCAAACAAGGAAACGATATATAAATATAAACGATATTTATATATATCGATAAACAATTTATTGTATACAGTAGAAAGAAACCACTTCTATAGCTAAATAAACTTTTACAATGGAAACACCACACAGAAAATAAAATACTGAGTGCAATAGGCGGTCTTAACACTAGAAATGCTTGCTTCCAGCCAACGTCAGCGAGTACAAATAATGAATAAAATAAGATGGTGGTATTAAGTACTAGTGATGTTGCCTAAAACGAAATATAAGCCATTATGCAAAACTTACGTGCTACGAGCACGTTATATTGTATTTACACATTTCCCCAGCTCAGCTTAAGTAGATAGGCCTGACTGTCAAACTACAGCAATTTCATTAGTCTACAACACGTGAATAGCAAATTTTAGAAGCTATTACGCTCCTCGACAGCTCTAAATAAGTAACAAGTAATAAGGCGCGCAACATGCTCAGTTCAGTAGTGATATTCCGTCAACAACACTCACCCAAGTGACTGCGTAATCCGCGGTGGGTTTCAAATTTGGCATCCTATAAAATATTCACCCATCACTAGCACCCACGTGAGTGTTTTGGCAATGGAAATGCCAACGTGAGTGAGGTGAAGCTTGTGATTTTGCGAATAGGTTTTTTTATACTTCATGCTCTTCTCTTGTCGTGTCACTAGTTTCTTTCGAAACAGTGTGGTGAAAGGATTTTAAGTGCGCCTCAAGATGCTCATTTCAAGCACTTGACACATGTTATAGAACTTTTAGGTTCTACGACATGCCGGTTTCCTCACGATGTTTTCCTTCACCGTTTGAGGGTACTGGCATTGTGCACATACATTTTTGAATACATTGTGCACATACATACACGTCCGGTTTCGAACCCACGACCTTAGGATTGGAAGGCGAGGCCGCTACCACTAGACCACCAGTGCTCTTACTAGACCACCAGTGCAGTGTTAACCATCACTAATTTTAAACTGAAACATATCTGCTTGGCGGCAGAATAGGCATGGTGGTAGTACTTTCTCGGAAGAACCTTTCACAAGGAGCTCTACTTTTCAATATAGTGAGTTTACTCGCCGTGGTTGTTCACGGAATAGCAGTACAGTGTTCAGTACCCTTGCATGTGGCGCCGAGCTTTGCGCACAAACTTCACATCATAAATACCAGTTCGGGAAGCTGCTCGGCAGGAAATTACATATTTTCTACAAGTTATTCGAAACTGATATTTCAGTAGGATTTTGTAAAACATTACTACTTTGTTCAGGATTTCCGTTATACTCGTATGTACGGAAAGAGCATACCTACTCGAGAAAGTATATTTACTCATTTATCAATTAATTGATTAAGTGACCGATTAAGTGAGCAAGGAATTAAGTAAAAGATAATATTATGTAGTATTTGGGAAGAACATGTAAGTACATTCTGCTAAGGGCTTTTTAACATATTGTGGTCCTAGAGAGAAAACGGTAGTACAGTCAGAAGGGGCCATTCTTTGTCTTCTTTTTGTGTCACTAGTTCGAAACAGTATGGTGAAAGGATTTTAAGTGCGCCTCAAGAGGCTCCTTTCGACAGGGGTCATGAAGTCTTGCTATTCGATTTTCGAAATTCCAGTCATTTGACAAATTCAATTACTTTATGCCGTCTTGATACGGTTCATTTTCGTCCATTAATTTAACAATTCATATAATTGAATCGCAATAAGACTTATGGTACGGCAGAAAACTTTCATGCCCGCCTTTAAATTGGGTTATTGTCAAACTTACGAAGAAAAAGGATCCTGAAATTCATTTCAATGCGGTCATTACAACCTTGGGGTAGCCGTAACTCATACGAACAATACGCATTCGTTTAAGGACAAAAGTTCTGAAAAATTGTACATTCACCTTTGAAAAGTTCATGATTACGCAAAAGTTTTGAAATTTCGCGCTATCAACCTTGTAATAATTACTGTAATTGTTCCAATGATGGCGCATCTCTTTGTTTATTATCTTTTCTTTTTTTAACTGTGACAAAAGTTTTCTTAATTTATTATATTGTGCTACTTTGCGCTGGCTATGAAAACGACCAATTTCTGAGCCACCATAGGTTACTAACTAATCGCATAGTGACCAAGCTAGAGCTAGAGACCAAACAAAAAATCAAAACATCTCAAAATAAATATTTTCTTTGGTTAATTTTAGTAAGTTACTCGTATCGACATCGATAACGTGCATGCGCCTTCGCCGAGTACTCTCAACACCAGTGTTAAGATGATTTATGACCAAGTTTGCAGCGAGAGTTTAACGCGACTATAGTACGCATACGTATTAATTACTTACTTATTTCTTTCTGTGCTTCAGTTAAGTCAGTTTTGTACCTCACCCAAAACATACCGAGAGTATCGAGATACTAGAAATGTCGTCCAACTCGAAGCGAAGTAACGACAAGTGCTAACTTACTGCACAGCGTAATGTAATATGCAGGACACTCGGAGAGGCAGCATCATAAATGTATATAGATGTGAAACACCCGCGTTGTCACGTGATACTACACTTTAAGTGATAATTTAATTTTCATGTTAATTATACTTTTTATGGAACATGCTAATGGGCTGGCAATACCTAGCTTATTAAAGGTACAGCGGACGCGTTTTATATACATTTTAGTACCTATTTAGATTTTTTCACTTATCTATTAATGTATAATAAATATTCGTGTACTTCTAACACAGCACTATCTAGTCCCAAACTAAGCAAAGCTTGTTTAATTAAGCAAAAGCGGGAACCAGATAGCTGATATAATACTTATATACATTATTTTGTAAATAGTTACTCATAATATATTATAACCACCCAGACAGAGAAAGAACATCTATGTTCTGCATTAATTAAAGCAATTCTAACAAATCTAACTAAAAATCATTGTTTAAGTTTGCGTCTGCAATGCAAACAGATAAAACGAATAAACTAAACTCAAATCGCAGGTCATAGCTACATGGCATTATCCGGGTACCGTTTGAGGTGCTCTACCTTGCTTGACACTAATTTACTGACATCCTGTACATAACATGAGTTCCGTTTCTACGTAGCTAGTTTATGTTATAGAGGGTACGCTGATGGCAGCGTCCGGCGCCCGCATAATTTTCGCATCCCACTTCTGAAACGCCGCAGTGTCGGAACGACATATTGCGGGATATGTCGTTATTTTTGAGATACCCGGTAGCTAGTAATGAATGAGCGAACATATTTTGGGAACTGTACCCCAAGTATGAGATTTGCTTACGATATTTCGTTTTTCGTTTTACGTTTTTGTTCCGTGTTCATTGCGAGTTTTGTATGAAGACGCGATATTGATACCGATACGGAACTTTACAAAACCCGCAATGAGCACGCAGCGAAAACGATTCGTTTTTGTTCCGTGTTCATTGCGGGTTCCGTATCGGTATCTCTATCGCGTCTTCATACAAAACCCGCAATAAACACGGAACAAAAACGTAAAACGAAAAACGAAATATCGTAAGCAAATCTCATACTTGGGGTACTGAAATCGGGATGGAAGCAACAATTAAAAGAAAGCGCTGTGAAAGAATGATGAAGGCCGTACATTTTCGGAAAACTTCCGTAACGTCTGGTCACACATAATGGATATCAGGATTTCGCTAGATCGATAGTCCGCTTCATGTATTTAGTACATATACCAGTGTCATCTTGGTGCTGAAGACCAGTATGTAAGTGCTGGTAAGCGTCAGATCAGTCAAATGTTTTCTAAAAATAGGTGATCAGCTTAAAAGACCTTGCAGACTACACAACTATCGGCCGATAGAAATTCTGCAGTCTCCAGGGCTCTAAATGTAGCAAAAGCTTGTAGTTACATTGGTTGGAGCTTGATCTAGAAAAAACTAGGCAGGATCCCAGCTATTAGCGACAAGCTCCCAACAAGAATATTCGAAACCCTTCAGGTAGTCAACAGTCTCATTTGTCTGAAAGTAGTAGTATCATTAAACTACAAGCACACTGCTCCACATTCCGGGGGCTGAGAACTCATTATGTACTGGAGACAATGGCAC
This sequence comes from Chloroclysta siterata, assembly GCA_932294275.1. NCBI lineage: Eukaryota > Metazoa > Arthropoda > Insecta > Lepidoptera > Geometridae > Chloroclysta > Chloroclysta siterata. Next base: position 12,516,527 of record OW028595.1, read on the forward strand.
TGGGCGCTCTTTGACGCCCTATTTAAATTCAGCTATTACATTTTAAAGCCTTACGCAGGCTTATTAAATGCGGGGAAAATTCTCCGCTTTCATTGGGAAGCTTCAAGGTTAAACAGCATTTTAATTGAAACTTATAACAAAATCTTAAAAAAAACCCAGACATACCTCTATCGGGAATGGTGCACGCACATACTTTTATACAGGTAAATATGTTTTGTTATGTATCTATGGTATTTTATGGAACTTTATAAATTTTCCAACACAGGACTAGTCTCAATAAATAAATTTCATTATTTATCTCCAATAAATAACAAAAATCTTACTGATCCTATAAAAATGGAAACTTTCGAAGCTTTGTTTCTTAATTAGTCTGTAGATGCTCAGTGAAACTGGGTTTTTACTGGGCACTAAACAGACGCAATAATCAGTGACCAAACACTTGTCCTGCCCGATAGATAGTTAATGAAGCGAGTTAATAGTTGATGAATGGCTGCGGTCGGCCGCGTCGGGCGGGCCCTTGATCACGTTGTTGCGGCATCACTCATGCGGTCGTACTTAGGCTGTACCTAACTTATATACTACATACTTTGACAGCGCTCACAGCTCAGTTGGTAGCAGAGTAGCTCTGCCTTCTACGCTGTAGGCCGTAAGTTCGATTTCCACCGAAGACAAATATTCGTGTGATGAACGTAGACGTTTGTTCTCTGTCTGGGTGTTAATATACAGGGTGTAAACGCTTGTACGACATTAAATTAATACACGTGTAGTGCTACTATCTAGTATTGATTTAAAAAAAAAATTATTGAAATTCATTCATAATTAGTTTTTTTTTATTTTCAAACAAACTAATCATCAGTTATAGCATAAAATTATACAGCACTCTGTATACGTACACAAACAACGAAACGTACGTTCATTCATTACTCGTCGTCGTCGGTGCCTATAAGTGCGAATATGCCGCGCACTCACGGCGCGGCGCTCAAAGGCGCCGCCGCGCCGGCCGGTAAAGCCGAAAGTCGAGCGCGCGGCAGAACACACACAAAATGTACTTACCGCACACTAAAAATAAATAATAAATGTACCTAGGTTACCTCAAATCCGTAGGTTTTCAATATCCCCCCGCACGTTGCACACACAAATTTAATTGACGGGGAACGTTCGCCCGTACTTTCACCAACACAGCTGTTCGACACTTGCCTTCAGTTTGTCGAAAGCACCTAGGTACAATCCGTCTGCGCAGTTCTTGCACGGTATCGACTTCTTGTGCGTACCTCTTCTTTGTAGAAGCCCCACAAAAAGAAATCTAGTGGAGTGAGGTCTGGCGATCGTGCTGGCCACTACACTTAGTTTAATAACAAAAAAACACATTCACAAGCGACAATTTCGCGGTAACTAGATCGGTAGGTAGGTACGTATTTAGTTTATTATGAAAAAAAACACACACACAAAAAGCGTCTATTTCGCGGTACCTAAATCTAGCAATGCAACAAATATGCAATTTTCAAAATTAGATGGGTCAAGGTTGCTACCGAAACAATTACTAAATCATACGCGCTTCCTCAGTCAGTCGCTCTGTGGCTAGGCGTGGGCGACGCGGGGTGGGGCGCGCTTCTCTTCTCTTTCCGACACGCACGTGAAATGTATCTGTCCTGGTCACGTCGTTCTAGATCGCACTTTTTGATTGTTTATTCTGCTCAAACGCGTGTAAATTTGGTATTTTTCTCCTTTTTTTCTTTTCATTCATAGACATATGATTTCGTGACCCCGGAAAGTTGACCTGAACACGACTGATAATAGGTACAGGTTGTTTAGAAATGATTTATTGGAAAAGTATCGATATCTCGTTAAATATTCAGGCTTTTTTTATAAAACCAACTCCTAAAATCTAAAAATGCCATTCCGAGTACGTGTTTCAATTTAATGTCGTACAAGCATTTACACGTTGTATATTTTAAGTATGTATTTACAAAAAAAAGTATTTAAGTAGGTAATATAACAGCTATCTGGTTCCCATATTACGAGCTTTGCTCAATTTGGGGTCAGATAGTGTTGTGCGGAAAGTCCACTAATATTTTATATTTATTTACCCTATAGTTCATATTGCTCAACTATAATACCTTACTGGAAAAATTGGATCTTGATTGTTTGCAATTTTTCATAAATACTTACATTCACTATATTATGTTTATGTTCAAAAACTTTGAAATGTGCAAACGAGATATCTTTTCTTTGGTACCTAATATAAACTTTGAGTTATACATTTTTGCTCGCCAACGGGATATTTGCTGGTTATCATGTAAAAGTAACCGGTTTTCATTCAAAATACAAGTAGGTAAATAAATAAAACAAAATACAACTAGCTAAGATCTTCAAGAAATTCCATCCAAAGGACAACCTGCTACGCTTAAACCAGACTAATGAGATATGAGAGACGAAACGTGTTTAGCTGGCCCTAGCTCAGATAGACCGATTACAGCGACATAATTAGGTAATAACGTTATAAAACGTTACAAACCAGTTATTACTACAAAGTTTCATCCTATTCCGACATACCATCCTACGATTATAACTGTACCGAGTCGCTGGCCGCTTATTACCTGCTGAGGCATTACTGATTTATTGCGAGAGCGCGCAGGACGACGACCCGGCCGGAATACTGTCAGGACCTTGTTTGGCAACTAGACGTAAGGGGACACTTTCTAAGACGGGCCACTGACGGGAGACATTCCCCAAATTGCTTCATGTATATCACAGTAATGGCTTTTACAGCCACTGAACTAGATAACCTTGTTGTTTACTGAAGCTAACTGTTCTTTTTACATTACGCCAGCACAATCAATATGGTGAAACAGCTGCACCGATGCGCAATTAAACCAAGCCCCTTAAATTGAAAAGTTACAATGTAATTATAGCTTGTTTATAAGAGGCACGTCGTTCTACTCCTATATTACTCCTATGACTCATATGAAATGCATAAGTTCAATATAAGAGATCATTTTGTTGGGAGTCAACGAGTTTATAGCAGCAAACATGACTCATAAAGTCAGTTATCTGAGCTAATAAAATCCTACCCCAGTTTGCGTGCAAAAATGTGTTGTCCAATCGCATGAGACCCTATTACAGTGACCGCTCGCTTTCGATCCGCCGGGCAGACGGTACGAGAGACAGGGATGAGGGATGGTCACATTCGGATATAAACAACAATAAAATCGGCAACAAAAATATCGTAGCGCCTACAAATTACTGTAGCAGAGAAACAAGTTTCTTCGGAGATATATGGTGGCTCTCCGAGAGAGGTCGGGGGAGTCAATAAATATTTCCCAATAACTTGATTACGGAGGATCCTTTGATGGTAGGAATTCGCACGCTGGAAACAGGTGATGTCGGGACCCGGGACGTTCATTAGCAGAGGGCGAGGTGTCCGCATAGCTCCCTAAATTACCCACATTGCGGGCGTGACACAATGTTTCGTAAAACATTGATCAAGCGTTAATAAAAAACATGTATCTAGTAGGCATATTGGTTACTGCTTGAAAATTGAAAACTGTATTTTAAAACCAAACACCTGCACATAAATTAAACAAGGATCATGCTGGAATTTTAATTTATGTAATTTTAATAACCTTTATCGTATACAGCGGTTGTTCGACTTTTAACTAAGGCTTGTTTTTTATCAACGTATGAGATAGGACGTAGACTTAAGCCGAAACCAAATTGCAGAGCAATCAAAAGCAGACCGGTCCCGAAGGTGCGATAAAATTACACTGCATAACGTCCTTTTTGAATTACAAGAAAAAACAATCCCTAAACTAAAACGTCGTCGCAATAAAGCTTACCCTAGAATAGAATTGAATGTTTTTATTGTCGCCTGAACGTGTGAAATGCGACTCCCTTTTATAATATTCACGAGATAGGTACGCAGCATAAAAATGTTCGCCGACCTCGCTGCGAAGCTTTTTCCCGGAGGGCCCGTCCGGGGTCAATTTGGTAACACTTTGACCCTAAAAGTGGCGCGCACAGCCGAAATTATCTTTGGGACACCTTGAAAAAGAGGTCACTCCAGTGATAAATAGTGAAGCTTGGCTTAATGGGTGACACTAAACTGACAATGTTACTGCGTTATTAGTCTCTTTGTTACACCAAAGCACATGGGCTAACCGCATGCTTGCCCTTTTGCATGTGTCAGCCAAAATGTTACACACCAGAAGATTTCTGCTGGAAAAGTAATGTTTCATCCTCATTTTACCCAGCGGGATTCCTAATCTTAACCCGAACTTTCGTGTTCCCATATTTCACCGAGCAAGCACACGGTTCCCCGACCTAATTATCTCCATTCACATTGCGCTCAAGCGATCCAAGCCCAAATTTACTCGCATATAAAATATTCAGTCGCACGAGTCATCTTGGCCTCGGCAATTTGTATTGTGTCAACCCGCCTCGGCTTCGGGGGAGTGAACCGAGCTGAATGCGGTAACATTTACACGTACAGCTGGTTCACGGGTATAATTACAAAAACAAATGTCCGAGCGTTGACTCGAGGACGCGCCGCGTCCGCTCTGGCGTGAAGAGAAAGTCGGGCCACTGTCAAACGTCATGCTATTAGGAATGTACGTAAATTGGGTTTCATTTTCTATACAACCTTGAATAATTGCAATCGGTGAGGGAAAGTAAAAAGTATATACACGATACACGTTCTAGTCCACATAGTTAATGTGTTTTACCATCACGCGAGTGCCGCGGCCGCTCAAGTTTACACCTACCGATTACTGAGAAAAATGTGCCATGAATATTTCATAGTGAGACCTTTGTAGTTTTTGCGAACGTTGGTCGATAAAAACTGCCTATAGTGGACAAAGGAAAATAAATTGAGCTATATCACATAGTCGATAACAATAGACCAATTTAGTGTAGGTACTAATTGTAGGACAATTTACTTGTGGTGAAGAGTTATGATGGAAATCAGTCGCCCGGTATTTTCCTAGTTTGCCACACGCATGTTGGTAAACAATCGTCGCGAAGGAAGAAAGCCATTTCGTTCATTGTCGACTCACGCAAGCATAATGTTTTCGTCGTAAACGCACCGGCGATTTTACATATTTTCTATTGGCTAGTTTTAAATTGAGCCTCATATTGTAATTTCTCTTCCTTCCTTAATAATCAACGAATTTCTTATTGGAAGTTAAAATTGATAAGTTACTTTCATTGTAGATGCGTATATCTAGTTACAGCCATTTTGTAATGTATCTTCTACGTAATTACCCCGCTTTGTTATTTCATAAAAACTATTAAAAAGAAGGTCCTAAGATATCTATCACTTTAAAGTCTTTTTCTTTAACTGTATAAATATTTGTAACTACAAACAAAAAAAAATCGAGTGGTGCTCAAACGTTCGTGAGTTATGTTTAATGAAGGTATTGTTAATATAAATAAACAGTTCAATTTAAACTCGAATAACGTAAGCAAGGGCGAACTTTGGCAATAAAAGTAATGTAACCTCCATTTTCGTTCCGTTTACAATGTAACTGTGGCCGCTGGCTGTCTGTTACATCGTCATAGCATCAGGTACAAAATAAATTCTAAAATAATAGAAATTAAATCAGATTGTTCTGTAGGTTGATAAATCGTGCCTAGCAAGGTCACCTTTGTAAGAACCAACATCAAACACTCGCAGTTTTTATAATTGCCTCAATTGAAAAAACAAATTAGAAAATTCTCAGTTGGACCACTGAATAAAATAAAAGTAAGTTAGACAAAAACATGATTTATTTTTATTTTTTAGGTTTTAAATTCGCATGTTTTTGCTCAATACTGTGTTCAATATTATTGACGTAAGTTATGACTATGACTACTTCTCCTGCCCCAACAAAAGGTAATAAAGTAGGATTTTGCTTGAGTACACTACTGTCTTTCTGATTTTTTTTCAACCTTTCCATTCAAAGTTGTCTGGTAAAGACTGCTTTTAGCAATATGGCCACCCATTGTACATAAATGTAATATCTCTGTATGTGTTTTTTTTTGTACAATAAATATATGTAAACCCCTTCTGAAGCGGTGTGAGTGTCAGCCCGGATTTAGCAAAGTAACGCCCCGCCATTCTCGAAGCAATCCTATTCAACGGCCGTGTTTAAGTTAAGTGGCAGCGGAGGGCCTAAATCCGTCCCAGAGGTGCTCTCCTACTATTTACAAAAAAGGAAACACTAGGCTTTTATCCGTTACGTAAGGGTCGTTTGGTTAGCCTATGGCCCAAAAAAATTGGGTTACCCCATGACCATGAGATGTAAACTTCCAAACCGTAGGTACCATCTATATTTATATATGCAAGCCGATTATGCCTTCCACTTTTGGTAAGTTCAACATTTTTTGATGACGATTAATCTAAAACATTACTCTGTGAGGTAATGAGAGTAACTTCTCAACAAAGTTGGTCGTCTAGTAGTTCGAACATTTTTTCTACAGTAAAATAATTCAAATAAAAAAATTAAAAATATTTTTTTTTTGCAAAATGCAACCAATTCTAGAGTAGATATCTTTCTAATGCCTTGGCACTGTACTGTTCGTGGAATACCAGAATGAATGCCGATAGCCGCACTCAGTTACTCAAAAATCCCAAGCGAAAGGTAAATTAAAGTTGTCATATCAAAGGCACACATCGAGGGGATGGAAAAGGACGCGGAGTGCTCCCGAGAGGTTCTAGTGGCCTCCTCTTGTCCTCTAATCCAATTTGAGTAAGAGGCCGTCCGAGATAGTGCTTTGATTTCATTCGACAATCGACTGCTACTGTACCCCGTCTTCGTTTTGTTTACCATATTTGGTATTGAGTTATTGGTAACGTCAGGACTTTTTTGTATGGAGACACGTAAGTTCTCAGCACGCCCGATAGAGGCGCTTATTGAATCTCCATATAAAAAAGGCCTGTACCCCAAGTATGACTTGTGTTTACCATATTTGGTTTTTCGTTTTTCGTTCTTGTTCCGTGTTCATTGCGGGTTTTGTATGAAGACGCGATAGAGATACCGATACGGAACTTTATGTTCTGCTACTCATTTTTATCATACTTGCAACGTATCGGTATCTCTATCGCGTCTTCATACAAAACCCGCAATGAACACGGTACAAGAACGAAAAGCGAAAAACCAAATATGGTAAACACAACTCATACTTGGGGTACCGACGTTGTAAAAAAACGAAATACGAAATATGGTAAACAAGACAAAGACTTGGTGGGGTACTGGTACAGACAATATAAAATCAGCTTTAAAGTCTGGACTTGAAAACATTTAATAGAGTAAGACATCATCAAACACAATTAGAAAAGAAATGAGTAGAATAAATAATAATGCTCACGACTATAAAATTGCAATAAAAACTTATCAGAGGCGTGTGAACTCATCTGAATAAATGAACATCTAAAAATAAAAGAATATAATTCGAACCTGTATAAAATTCATAAAAGAAATTGTCTCATTAGAGCGCAGCGTAAAATAATAGTCCATCTATGAAATAACGTTTCTTTGTAAGCAAGTCTGCAGACAATGAAAAAGTTACGGCGCAAAAGCGTTCAAACGAAATTATTTCAGTTTTCTAAAGGGAGAAAATTACTCGGAACGGGTAGAGTTGGTTATGCAATAAAAAAAGTCGGTTAAATCGCATTGTCGAATATGTGCAAATAAATATTTATGAATTTCACTCAGCACCATCTAGCCCCAAACTAAGCAAAGATTATATTATGGATTATATTACAAGGTGTTCCAATACTTGTACTTAAAATTTCAAGGGGCCAACTCATCAATATGAATAACTTTTTCTAAGGAACCAACACTGTGAACGCGAAAAAAATCAGCGTTTCATACAAAAGTTCAATACCTACCTGGCTTAAATGTATTACCATAAATTATTATAACAAATCATTGCCTCGTAAGTTATGCACGATATGAACATGCCCTACGATGCACTGCCCTGCGTCTATCAACTTGAGGCATACAGATGTTTGCATAATCACTACATAGCATAAAACAAAGTCGCTTTCTCTGTCCCTATATCCCCATGTATGCTTAAATCTTTAAAACTACGCAACGGATTTGATGCGGGTTTTTTAGTAGATAGAGTGATTCAAGAGGAAGGTTTATATGTATAATACATGCATAATATAGTAGAGAAACACTGATAATATTAGAGGTTTCTAATGTGATGTCGTAAATAAACACTTTTTTTGCTCTTACATTGCAAACGCTGGCTGAACCCTACGAGATAGATCAAATTAATGTACTACAGTATAGTACACCTTAAAAAGGTTTACGAAAAAGTCCGCGATGGTATATGTCTATCTCTTAGGGATAACCCACAAAAACCGTGCGAAGCCGGGGCGGGTCGCTAGTACAATATATGAAGAAGTTTACAAAAATATGAAGTAGGCCGACAAATTAAAAGATGAAGCTTTAAATTCGTCCAGTGAAATATACGCAGTATTTTTTTCAGGCTATAAATCAAGTAGCCGGATAACTTCCATCACTAATCCCGAGAGAAAAAATTCCAAGCGCCAAAGCAATATTGGAGACGTTATCCGAACAAATACCTATTCGAGGGAGATTCCTAAATTGCTGACTAAATAGAAATAAATTGACGCGCTGTTGGGACCTAAAGTTGTTTCTTTTGACACAGAGTAAAAAAGAAATGAGAGCATAACCTTATGGCGCCACTGAAAACCTTTGCCTTGTATGGCCTTGTGCTCATACAGCAAATGTTGAGTGGTGACCTTTTTTGTCATCAAACAAATTGTAACAGCTCTTTTGTAAATTTAGATATTAAAGAGACAAAATTAAGTTTTTTTACAAGCTTTATTTTTAGCGTGTATGTATAATGTATCTACAGAAATATTTCAGGGGGTGTTGACCATGCTTCAGGGATCAAATTCGTGGACCTTAAAATTATGTATCTTTTTTGACCTTTTTTTTTATACAACTAGCTGATGGAACAAGCAGATGGCCCACCCGATGTTAAGTGGTAACCATCACCTATTATAACAAAGCATTGCCTCGTAAGTCACGCACAATAGGAACGTGCCCTACGATGCACTACCCTGCGTCCATCAACTTGAGGCATACAGATGTTTGATGTCACTTGATGCCTCATGTGCCTGTAATTACACCGGCAACCACACTCTTCAAACCGAAACACATCGACGCTGCTTGGCGGCAGAAAAAGGCGTGGTGGTAGTACTTCCCCGGACGAGCCCTTCACAAAGAGCTCTACAACTCTTTATTTGTGCAGGTGCCTGAGGATAACAATCGTGGGCTTATTTTTTGTGTCATTTTAGGCTATAATTATCTTCATACGGACGTAAGTCACACATAACTAGATACTTATAGTAAGAGTAAACTGAGAAGTGGAAAGATTCTGGTCTACAATACGATGTGTTGGATATTGAACATCCCTTTATGATTATCAAGTTATATTTCAGACGGTTGGAGACACGGTTCATACCTGTAGCACGTTGTAGGAGTACATCTATCGCTTGGCTTTTGTTGGGTATCGTCTGGCTGAGTAGGCCATCGATGTATGTGATGTATCGATGTATACTTTAGAATATTAAATACATCTATGCCTAAGCACCTAATATACTATGTTACATGTCACTTAGAATAGCTTGAAAGTCAAGTTATGCAAATAAATGGACGAGTGACCTTTTAGAAATCGTTTTAGTATTAATTTATTAATTTAGTGCGATGAACATCGAAATCGCATTCATTATTTTATCAAATGCACCTGTTCATCAAGTCTACTCTAGTCTTTTTTTGGTTTTAGATTTAGCTACCCCGTGTTTGTCTAGAGACGTGATTCGGAGAACTCCGTGACTACATACGAAACTCACAATACAGAATACCAAATACCAAAAACGAAAATAAAGCTCGAACGTAAGGTATTCACTTCATGGTCGAGAGCCTTCACAGCTCAGTTGGTAGTAGCTCTGCCTTCTGTGCTGTAGGCCGTGGGTTCAATCCCCACCGAGACCAAACATTTGTGTGATGAACATAGATGTTATATAATATTATAAGTATGTATTTACAAGAAAAAGTATAGTCAAAGTCAAAGTCAATAAGTAGTATATCAGCTATCTGGTCCCAATGTACCCAAATATTAAATACTAGCGGCCTGTCCCAGCTTCGCATGGGTGGTCATAAATTTTTTGAACATTTTAGGATAAACTTAGACCGTGGGTTCGAGCCTCGCGTCTACTTATTTCATACATTTGCACGCGCTTCTCCTTGAGTGAGTGAAATCGCACCCCGCGCGTGACCCGTGGACCCGTTAACATTTTTAATTTCGTCATATCTTTTGAATGGAATGTCCGATTTGAAAAATTTAAGAAGGTATATAACTATAGGTATTGAAACCGTCTTAATTATGAAATGATTTATTTGGATTTGGATAATACCAAGGTACAAATAAAGACCCTTTTCTAGCGGCGGCATTTCAATTAATTTTTTATAATAAAAGAACATTTATTGTGACATAACTATAATAGTTAGACATATGCTGTCGCGACATTTTTTGTAGATGATGACGTGTTCTACAAAATCGTAGTACATTATTTTGTTCTATCTTCAATAGTTTTCGCAGCGCACGCGATGTAAGGTTTTTGTTTTCCACCTTGGGTTACATTATTGAAGTTTTAGTAAGGATCCCTGATTTTTTTGAAAATATAATATAGCCTATGTTACTCAAGGATAATGTAGCATTCTAATGGTGAAAGAATTTTTGAAATCGGACCAGTAGTTTTTGAGCCTATTCGTTACATACAAAAATACAAATGTTTCCTCTTTATAATATTAGTGTAGATAGTGTAGATGTAGATTTTAAGTTTTATTTATAACATCATGACATGACATCATGTATTATGATGTGTTTTGTGACGAGTTGAAGTGTTTTAGATTTTATTTTTTTTCTAAACGTGACATTTGCTAAATTGCGGGCAGCACTGCAAAGGCCATACAAACAAGAAGGTTTTCTTAACATGGATGGACCACCAAACTAAGAGCGAGATCATCAAAACATACACATCCAGGCAGTCTGCAAGGTAAATATCCTCGCTGGTTCATTCTGAATAGGAACAATTGTCCCTTCAAACTTAGAGTTCCGGTAAGGACCCACAGAGAATTGAAAGAAAATCTGGAGCCGCGCTACTTTCCTTGGCTTAGTTTACCTTTATTGCTGCTTGCCTAAAATTTTCAATTATTTAGAGATTTGTTCAATGTAGTATCATTTCTGTACATAGCCGAAAAAAAGCGCTTACTGTGCAACGTTTGCTACATAAAACCGGGATATTGAGCTCACAGTGGAGTACTGTCCTCTAGAAAATGTAGTGTCTGTTACTATTTATTTATTTAGAAACCAAAAGAGATAAGTATATGAAGAATTTATTACAAAGTTTCCAATTCATATACTAAAGCTTATAGGTTTACACTTTAATTTTAAAGGATACAATCTTCAAATAGTAAGCACTAAGTAACATTATATAATCTGTGGTTTGGATATGCGTCTCTCTGTGAGCACAGCGCTAAGATTTCGACTATCTATGCCTGCAGTAAACACACGGGCCGCGCCCAGCCGAGTGAAAGAGTTCGTAACGAGTCCACGTGCATGTGCACCAATTGTCATGTACTTTCGTAAGTAGGTACCTAAGTTCATAACTCACATAAAAGTTTCAAGAATAAACTTGGATATGCTAGCGACTATCCTCACTCAAGACATGAATATGTCTAAAGGTAAGTAAGAGCACTTGATTTTGGCACATAAAGTTCATGATGAATTCATGATGTAATTATAATATTAAGTTTGCTTTAAATTTTGATAAGCAGATAAGACTTGTAATTTGTGTATTTTTTTGTAAATAAATTTGCTAATTTAATGATGCAGGTAAGCTTTGAATGATTGCCTGCCATGTTTCAACTCTTTATAGATACAGTAATACAATCAGATTTCATTGTAATATAATGTTCGAACATTTTTTTTTATACAACTAGCTGATGCAACAAGCAGATGGCCCACCTGATGTTAAGTGGTAACCATCACCTATAACAAAGCATTGCCTCGTAAGTCACGCACGGTAGGAACGTACCCTATGATGCACTGCCCTGCGTCCAACAACTTGAGGCATACAGATATTACAGCCTCATGTGCTGTAATTACACCAGCAACCACACTCTTCAAACCAAAACACAGCAACGCTGCTTGGCGGCAGAAAAAGTAGTACTTCCCCGGACGAGCCCTTCACAAAGAGCTCTACTACTCTTAATATTACATTGTAATACGAGACAAGACTCCTAAGTTTTATAGCTATATAATATGTATAGGATATAGGTAGGTACATCTTTCTCAATAGAGGCTTCCGAAAAGCCTTCGATATTAATAAATAATAGTCTTCCATTTAATGCCATAAGCTCCATAAATTGATTTCAGATGTATCAGTTTAAATATTCATAAAGGAATCCTTGATGCTAAAACGGAAAACATTTATGGATGAGAGGATATGAAGGTTAGTTTAGGCGGTAGATATACAGTAGATATACAGGTATATAGTAGATATACGGGTATACAGTAGGTATACGGTTATACGGTAGATATACGGACGAGGGTTATTGTTTATTGGAAAGTTATTTGCCACACGCACGCGCGAGGCCTCGTTGTACAAATTGTTTGATGTACGGATCGTAAAATAATAAATAAATAATTATTGGTGGACATTTTCACACATCACCATTTGAGCCTTAAACTAAATAAGTTTGTATTGTGACAACTAACAGAATGCATTAACTCCCACTTAAATCTTTTTTATCTCTGTAGTTTAATGGTAGGACTATTGAAACGAAAACTAGCCCATTTGTTCTCTAGAACTAATAATATATGGTAACTTCCATTAGCTCTATAGAACTGTTGATGTCTTTGTTCTTTTATAATACTTACCTACCTACTAGAAAATTATTCGTTTGCGCGTCCGTATCTGGATGTTACAATAAAGAAATAACGGTGGACTTTCCATACAATACTAGCTTCTTCTTGTCGTGTCACTTGTTCTTTCGAAACAGTGGGGTGAAAGGATTTTAAGTGCGCCTCAAAGAGGATCCTCTCGAGCAATACCACTATATATACAGCACTATCTAGTATATTACATCACTATCTAGTGTATTACAACACTATCTAGCTCCAAACTAATAATATAATCTAGGTAACAGACGCTAGAAGCATGATGTAGCTTCCTTGGTCATTCCTAAGCAATGGTTCTGCGCGGTCACCATGCAAATGGGTGACTACTAGCAAGCATTCAATGAACAATGGTATATGGGCAATTCGTCTCTCGCACTTTTGAAGAATCAACTTTATTATAGTAGCGTTAAACTCTCGCTGCAGGCTCGGTCAGTGCTCAACCTATAGTCGCGTTAAACTCCCGCTGCAAACTGGGTCATAAATCATCTTAACACACGCCTAAAGAAAAGGATCGTCCGTTCTCCTAAGTTAGAGAGAGAGAGAGCAATATTGCTGTCTCGTTCCGATAACTTATGACCGAGCCTGCAACGAGAGTTTAACGTGACTATAGTTGCATATCTGGCATGACGTCACGACGACATAAAAGTCATTAAATCTGTCAATCAAAACAATTCAGTGACACACAACAAGACTACGTTATACGGCCCCAGTGTACAGCAAAATAAAAGCAATAAAGATACGTGGAATAACCATGGACCATCCATCGGAGCTTAAAAACATTTCAGTAGAGGACCGGACGGAAACAACATCAAAATACTTTTTCAAAGTAAAAGCTAAAAAGTAAACATTACTAACGGCCTACGGTGCAACATTCCCAGTAATCTCATTATGAAAAGCTCCATAAAATATTCAGTTCAAAAATCTTGAACAAAAAACGAAAGTTAAACAATGGAACAATTTCAGATTCGTTCTTGTAAGTATTTCCCTTTTCGTACCCGGCTAAATTGTTTTAGGATTCCGAAAACAACAATTACTAGACGTCTCAACCTTTGCAAATAACTTCTCTTTTTCTTGTACGCTCTTGTTACGAAAAAATGTAATTTACCCGTTTTAATTTTTGATTGTGCTGTTCCGTAGCAAAGAGCTCGTTGAAGTCTTTCAAGTCGGCGTAGTGCACTGCTACGGTCGTAGTCGCGTAGCCCTGCTACGACGGCAAGCTTTGCCGTAGATCTACAATTAAAATTCTTTATTTTTCCTAAGGAACGTAACATTGTTTTTTTAAAAGGCTACTTTTAAAAGAAACCATTTGAGAATTGCAATTGAACTCGGATTTGGAATAAGACGAGATTGACAAAAAAAAACAATGATATAAAGGCGATTTTTCTTTGGCAATCACATCAGACAAACGATCGATTTCTAACTAGCCTGATGCTTCATTATAAAACAATTGCAACTACTCTTGGTATTGCCGTCCTTTCACTCGTTTGAATTAAATAATAAACTTTTGCAACAATGATTTCATTTTAAAATGAAATTTTCATTTTCTCTAGCATAAAGTTGTGAAATGTTGTTCATGTGTTCATTGTGCAGTCACATTTTACATTTGGTACTTTTATTGTTTGCTTGTATTACTATTTTTTCTACTTATTGCCTTTATTTGTTCATGCTCAAATGGCGAATGAGTAGTACATGTGATTTTAGCTAAAATAAATAAAGGTTACGAAATAGAGAACCGCCCTGTTTACGTGGGTCAAATTCATAATTATTTTTGAAACCATGATAAAGTAATTTTTTTTAGTGTATTTATGTGAGTTTCGTTTGTTTCCTGTTTCCGATTATATAAATATACTTCTATTTTTATTCTCAATCAGTGTCCTCCAATCAATATAAAAACGTAACGTAATAAGCTTAAACTCCAAGTCCCATGGGATAAACTTTGCCAAAAGCCTCGAAAGAACGGAAGCTGATTCCCGAAAGAAATCTCATTAAAGTGTCTTGCATCGAGGACTGATTAACGTGGGGCGAACATTTGGGGAATACTGATGGACGACCACACTCACACATAAAGCGGACAAACACGTGCAATCATTATTTTATTCTTACTTGTCCTACTAATATTATAAACGCGAAAGTTTGTAAGTATGGATGGATGGATGGATGTTTGTTACTCTTTCACGTAAAAACTACTGAATGGATTTTAATGAAACTTTACAATAATATAGCTTATACATCAGAATAACACATAGGCTACAATTTATAAAGACATCGTGTGACTAATCCTGCGCAGACGAAGTCGCGGGCACCAGCTTGTCACAAATAAAACTGTTTAAGCTAGGTAACTATTATTTCAACAATATTCCTGTGACCTTTGCACGTAAATGCATTTAAATCTTCACGATTCAAGTTCCACCAACGAAAAACGTCAGCTATGTGAACTTGGCACCCGACTTTAAAAAAAATGATATTTTTTCGGTTTATTTGGTAGATTTAGGTTAGTAGTAGATAGTAGTGAAGTTATTTTCGTTTGTAGTAAAACCAAAAAAAAATTAAAAAATATTAAAAAAATCGCGTCCCCCGACTTTGCAAAAATCTACTTTTTCCGGCTGATTCCTATAGATAAACGTTAGTAGTAGATTGTAGTGCAAGAATTTTCGTTTGTAGTAGTATAGAAAACATAGAAAAAAATATTTTAGTTTTCGACTATTTATAAAAACGATATTTCCTACAAAAAATCGATTTGAAAGGCTAGATGATTACTACAAACGCTGAAAACGACTGAAAGAGGTTCGTAGAAGTTTGTAGTGCAAGAATTTTCGTTTGTAGTAAGCCAGAAAAAGCGAAAAATGAGTAAAACTTGTTTTTAAGCATTGAACCCAGGATTACTTAAAGTAGAAGGGTTATACGATTACTACAAACGCTTAAAACGATGAAGATAGGTTAGTAGAGGTTTGTAGTGAAATAATTGTCATTTGTAGTAAGCCAGAAAAAGAGATAATTGAGAAAAACTTGTTTTTTTAATGAACCCAGGATTACTTAAAGTAGAAGGGTTATACGGTTACTACAAACGCTTAAAACGATAAAGATAGGTTAGCAGAGGTTTGTAGTGAAAGAATTTTCGTTTGTAGTAAGCCAGAAAAAGAGAAAATTGAGAAAAACGTGTTTTTTAGCAATGAACCCGGAATTACTTAAAGAAGAAGGGTTATACGGTTACTACAAACGCTTAAAACGATAGAGATAGGTTAGCAGAGGTTTGTAGTGAAAAAAATTTCGTTTGTAGTAAGCCAGAAAAAGAGAAAATGGAGAAAAACGTGTTTTTTACCAATGAACCCAGAATTACTTAAAGTAGAAGGGTTATACGGTTACTACAAACGCTTAAAACGATAAAGATAGGTTTGTAGTGAAAGAATTTTCGTTTGTAGTAAGCCAGAAACAGAGGAAATTGAGAAAAACTAGTTTTTTTGTAATCAACCCAGGTTTACTTAAAGTAGAAGGGTTTTACGATTACTACAAACGCTTAAAACGATAAAGATAGGTTAGCAGAGGTTTGTAGTGAAAGAATTTTCGTTTGTAGTAAGCCAGAAACAGAGAAAATTGAGAAAACTTGACTTTTAGCAATGAACCCAGAATTACTTAAAGTAGAAGGGTTATACGGTTACTACAAACGCTAAAAACGATAAAGATAGGTTAGCAGAGGTTTGTAGTGAAAGAATTTTCGTTTGTAGTAAGCCAGAAAAAGAGAATATTGAGAAAAACGTTTTTTACCAATGAACCCAGAATTACTTAAAGAAGAAGGGTTATACGGTTACTACAAACGCTTAAAACGATAAAGATAGGTTGGTAGAGGTTTGTAGTGAAAGAATTTTCGTTTGTAGTAAGCCAGAAACAGAGGAAATTGAGAAAAACTTGTTTTTTTGTAATCAACTCAGGATTACTTAAAGTAGAAGGGTTTTACGGTTACTACAAACGCTTAAAACGATAAAGATAGGTTAGCAGAGGTTTGTAGTGAAAGAATTTTCGTTTGTAGTAAGCCAGAAACAGAGAAAATTGAGAAAACTTGACTTTTAGCAATGAACCCAGAATTACTTAAAGTAGAAGGGTTATACGGTTACTACAAACGCTAAAAACGATAAAGATAGGTTAGCAGAGGTTTGTAGTGAAAGAATTTTCGTTTGTAGTAAGCCAGAAAAAGAGAATATTGAGAAAAACGTTTTTTACCAATGAACCCAGAATTACTTAAAGAAGAAGGGTTATACGGTTACTACAAACGCTTAAAACGATAAAGATAGGTTGGTAGAGGTTTGTAGTGAAAGAATTTTCGTTTGTAGTAAGCCAGAAACAGAGGAAATTGAGAAAAACTTGTTTTTTTGTAATCAACTCAGGATTACTTAAAGTAGAAGGGTTTTACGGTTACTACAAACGCTTAAAACGATAAAGATAGGTTAGCAGAGGTTTGTAGTGAAAGAATTTTCGTTTGTAGTAAGCCAGAAAAAGAGAAAATTGAGAAAAACGTGTTTTTTACCAATGAACCCAGAATTACTTAAAGTAGAAGGGTTATACGGTTACTACAAACGCTTAAAACGATAAAGATAGGTTGGTAGAGGTTTGTAGTGAAAGAATTTTCGTTTGTAGTAAGCCAGAAAAAGAGAAAATTGAGAAAAACGTGTTTTTTAGCAATGAACCCGGAATTACTTAAAGTAGAAGGGTTATACGGTTACTACAAACGCTTAATACGACAAAAAAAGGTTAGCAGAGGTTTGTAGTGAAAGAATTTTCGTTTGTAGTAAGCCAGAAAAAGAGAAAATTTGAGAAAAACGTGTTTTTTAGCAATGAACCCGGAATTACTTAAAGTAGAAGGGTTATACGGTTACTACAAACGCTTAAAACGATAGAGATAGGTTAGCAGAGGTTTGTAGTGAAAAAAATTTCGTTTGTAGTAAGCCAGAAAAAGAGAAAATTGAGAAAAACGTGTTTTTTACCAATGAACCCAGAATTACTTAAAGTAGAAGGGTTATACGGTTACTACAAACGCTTAAAACGATAAAGATAGGTTGGTAGAGGTTTGTAGTGAAATAATTTTCGTTTGTAGTAAGCCAGAAACAGAGAAAATTGAGAAAACTTGCCTTTTAGCAATGAACCCAGAATTACTTAAAGTAGAAGGGTTATACGGTTACTACAAACGCTTAATACGACAAAGAAAGGTTAGCAGAGGTTTGTAGTGAAAGAATTTTCGTTTGTAGTAAGCCAGAAACAGAGAAAATTGAGGAAAACTTGTTTTTTAGCAATGAACCCAGGATTACATAAAGTAGAAGGGTTATACGGTTACTACAAACGCTTACAACGATAAAGATTAGTTAGTAGAGGTTTGTAGTGAAAGAATTTTCGTTTGTAGTAAACCAGAAACAGAGAAAATTGAGAAAAACTTGCTTTTTAGCAATGAACTCAGAATTACTTAAAGTAGAAGGGTTATACGGTTACTACAAACGCTAAAAACGATAAAGAAAGGTTAGCAGAGGTTTGTAGTGAAAGAACTTTCGTTTGTAGTAAGCCAGAAAAAGAGAAAATTGAGAAAAACGTGTTTTTTACCAATGAACCCAGAATTACTTAAAGTAGAAGGGTTATACGGTTACTACAAACGCTTAAAACGATAAAGATAGGTTGGTAGAGGTTTGTAGTGAAAGAATTTTCGTTTGTAGTAAGCCAGAAACAGAGAAAATTGAGAAAACTTGCCTTTTAGCAATGAACCCAGAATTACTCAAAGTAGAAGGGTTATACGGTTACTACAAACGCTAAAAACGATAAAGAAAGGTTAGCAGAGGTTTGTAGTGAAATAACTTTCGTTTTTAGTAAGCCAGAAAAAGAGAAAATTGAGAAAAACGTGTTTTTTAGCAATGAACCCAGAATTACTTAAAGTAGAAGGGTTATACGGTTACTACAAACGCTTAAAACGATAAAGATAGGTTAGCAGAGGTTTGTAGTGAAAGATTTTTCGTTTGTAGTAAGCCAGAAACAGAGAAAATTGAGAAAACTTGCCTTTTAGCAATGAACCCAGAATTACTTCAAGTAGAAGGGTTATACGGTTACTACAAACGCTTAATACGACAAAGAAAGGTTAGCAGAGGTTTGTAGTGAAAGAATTTTCGTTTGTAGTAAGCCAGAAACAGAGAAAATTGAAAAAAAACTTGTTTTTTAGCAATGAACCCAGGATTACTTAAAGTAGAAGGGTTATACGGTTACTACAAACGCTTAAAACGATAAAGATAGGTTAGCAGAGGTTCGTAGTGAAAGAATTTTCGTTTGTAGTAAGCCAGAAAAAGAGAATATTGAGAAAAACGTGTTTTTTTGCAATGAACCCGGAATTACTTAAAGTAGAAGGGTTATACGGTTACTAAAAACGCTTAAAACGATAAAGAAAGGTTAGCAGAGGTTTGTAGTGAAAGAATTTTCGTTTGTAGTAAGCCAGAAAAAGAGAAAATTGAGAAAAACGTGTTTTTTACCAATGAACCCAGAATTACTTAAAGTAGAAGGGTTATACGGTTACTACAAACGCTTAAAACGATAAAGATAGGTTAGCAGAGGTTTGTAGTGAAAGATTTTTCGTTTGTAGTAAGCCAGAAACAGAGAAAATTGAGAAAACTTGCCTTTTAGCAATGAACCCAGAATTACTTCAAGTAGAAGGGTTATACGGTTACTACAAACGCTAAAAACGATAACGAAAGGTAAGCAGAGGTTTGTAGTGAAAGAATTTTCGTTTGTAGTAAGCCAGAAAAAGAGAAAATTGAGAAAAACGTGTTTTTTAGCAATGAACCCGGAATTACTTAAAGTAGAAGGGTTATACGGTTACTACAAACGCTTAAAACGATAGAGATAGGTTAGCAGAGGTTTGTAGTGAAAGAATTTTCGTTTGAAGTAAGCCAGAAAAAGAGAAAATTGAGAAAAACGTGATTTTTAGCAATGAACCCGGAATTACTTAAAGTAGAAGGGTTATACGGTTACTACAAACGCTAAAAACGATAAAGAAAGGTTAGCAGAGATTTGTAGTGAAAGAATTTTCGTTTGTAGTAAGCCAGAAAAAGATAAAATTGAGAAAAACGTGTTTTTTAGCAATGAACCCGGAATTACTTAAAGTAGAAGGGTTATACGGCTACTACAAACGCTTAAAACGATTGAGATAGGTTAGCAGAGGTTTGTAGTGAAAAAATTTTCGTTTGTAGTAAGCCAGAAAAAGAGAAAATTGAGAAAAACGTGTTTTTTACCAATGAACCCAGAATTACTTAAAGTAGAAGGGTTATACGGTTACTACAAACGCTTACAACGATAAAGATTAGTTAGTAGAGGTTTGTAGTGAAAGAATTTTCGTTTGTAGTAAACCAGAAACAGAGAAAATTGAGAAAAACTTGCTTTTTAGCAATGAACTCAGAATTACTTAAAGTAGAAGGGTTATACGGTTACTACAAACGCTAAAAACGATAAAGAAAGGTTAGCATAGGTTTGTAGTGAAAGAACTTTCGTTTGTAGTAAGCCAGAAGAAGAGAAAATTGAGAAAAACGTGTTTTTTACCAATGAACCCAGAATTACTTAAAGTAGAAGGGTTATACGGTTACTACAAACGCTTAAAACGATAAAGATAGGTTAGCAGAGGTTTGTAGTGAAAGATTTTTCGTTTGTAGTAAGCCAGAGACAGAGAAAATTGAGAAAACTTGCCTTTTAGCAATGAACCCAGAATTACTTCAAGTAGAAGGGTTATACGGTTACTACAAACGCTTATAACGACAAAGAAAGGTTAGCAGAGGTTTGTAGTGAAAGAATTTTCGTTTGTAGTAAGCCAGAAACAGAGAAAATTGAGAAAAACTTGTTTTTTAGCAATGAACCCAGGATTACTTAAAGTAGAAGGGTTATACGGTTACTACAAACGCTTAAAACGATAAAGATAGGTTAGCAGAGGTTTGTAGTGAAATAATTTTTGTTTGTAGTAAGCCAGAAAAAGAGAAAATTGAGAAAAACGTGTTTTTTTGCAATGAACCCGGAATTACTTAAAGTAGAAGGGTTATACGGTTACTACAAACGCTTAAAACGATAAAGAAAGGTTAGCAGAGGTTTGTAGTGAAAGAATTTTCGTTTGTAGTAAGCCAGAAAAAGAGAAAATTAAGAAAAACTTTGAGAAAAAGTCAAAAAATTTACAATTTAAATATTCACAATTTTCTCTTGTTCTGGCCTACTACAAACGATAATTCTTTCACTACAAACCTCTGCTTACCAATCTTTATCGTTTTAAGCGTTTGTAGTAATCATAAAACCCTTCTACTTTAAGTAATCCTGGATTGATTACAAAAAAACAAGTTTTTCTCAATTTCCTCTGTTTCTGGCTTACTACAAACGAAAATTCTTTCACTACAAACCTCTGCTTACCTTTTTTTATCGTTTTTAGCGTTTGTAGTAACCGCATAACCCTTCTACTTTAAGTAATTCTGGGTTCATTGATAAAAAACACGTTTTTCTCAATTTTCTCTTTTTCTGGCTTACTACAAACGAAAATTCTTTCACTACAAACCTCTGCTAACCTTTCTTTATCGTTTTTAGCATTTGTAGTAACCGTATAACCCTTCTACTTTAAGTAATTCCAAGTTCATTGCTAAAAAACACGTTTTTCTCAATTTTCTCTTTTTCTGGCTTACTACAAACGAAAATTCTTTCACTACAAACCTCTGCTAACCTATCTTTATCGTTTTTAGCGTTTGTAGTAACCGTATAACCCTTCTACTTTAAGTAATTCCGGGTTCATTGCTAAAAAACACGTTTTTCTCAATTTTCTCTTTTTCTGGCTTACTACAAACGAAAATTCTTTCACTACAAACCTCTGCTTACCTATCTTTATCGTTTTAAGCGTTTGTAGTAATCGTAAAACCCTTCTACTTTAAGTAATCCTGGATTGATTACAAAAAAACAAGTTTTTCTCAATTTCCTCTGTTTCTGGCTTACTACAAACGAAAATTCTTCCACTACAAACCTCTGCTAACCTATCTTTATCGTTTTAAGCGTTTGTAGTAATCGTAAAACCCTTCTTCTTTAAGTAAACCTGGGTTGATTACAAAAAAACAAGTTTTTCTCAATTTCCTCTGTTTCTGGCTTACTACAAACGAAAATTCTTTCACTACAAACCTCTACCAACCTATCTTTATCGTTTTAAGTGTTTGTAGTAACCGTATAACCCTTCCACTTAAAGTAATTCCGGGTTCATTGCTAAAAAACACGTTTTTCTCAATTTTCTCTTTTTCTGGCTTACTACAAACGAAAATTCTTTCACTACAAACCTCTGCTAACCTATCTCTATCGTTTTAAGCGTTTGTAGTAACCGTATAACCCTTCTACTTTAAGTAATTCTGGGTTCATTGCTAAAAATCACGTTTTTCTCAATTTTCTCTTTTTCTGGCTTACTACAAACGAAAATTCTTTCACTACAAACCTCTGCTAACCTATCTCTATCGTTTTAAGCGTTTGTAGTAACCGTATAACCCTTCTACTTTAAGTAATTCCGGGTTCATTGTTAAAAAACACGTTTTTCTCAATTTTCTCTTTTTCTGGCTTACTACAAATGAAAATTCTTTCACCACAAACTTCTGCCAACCTTTCTTTATCGTTTTTAGCGTTTGTAGTAACCGTATAACCCTTCTACTTTAAGTAATTCTGGGTTCATTGGTAAAAAACACGTTTTTCTCAATTTTCTCTGTTTCTGGCTTACTACAAACGAAAATTATTTCACTACAAACCTCTACCAACCTATCTTTATCGTTTTAAGCGTTTGTAGTAACCGTATAACCCTTCTTCTTTAAGTTATTCTGGGTTCATTGGTAAAAAACACGTTTTTCTCAATATTCTCTTTTTCTGGCTTACTACAAACGAAAATTCTTTCACTACAAACCTCTGCTAACCTTTCTTTATCGTTTTTAGCGTTTGTAGTAACCGTATAACCATTCTACTTTAAGTAATTCTGGGTTCATTGCCAAAAAGCAAGTTTTCTCAATTTTCTCTGTTTCTGGCTTACTACAAACGAAAATTCTTTCACTACAAACCTCTGCTTACCTATCTTTATCGTTTTAAGCGTTTGTAGTAATCGTAAAACCCTTCTACTTTACGTAATCCTGGATTGATTACAAAAAAACAAGTTTTTCTCAATTTCCTCTGTTTCTGGCTTACTACAAACGAAAATTCTTTCACTACAAACCTCTGCTAACCTTTCTTTATCGTTTTTAGCGTTTGTAGTAACCGTTTAACCCTTCTACTTTAAGTAATTCCGGGTTCATTGCTAAAAAACACGTTTTTCTCAATTTTCTCTTTTTCTGGCTTACTACAAACGAAAATTCTTTCACTACAAACCTCTGCTAACCTATCTCTATCGTTTTAAGCGTTTGTAGTAACCATATAACCCTTCTACTTTAAGTAATTCTGGGTTCATTGCTAAAAATCACGTTTTTCTCAATTTTCTCTTTTTCTGGCTTACTACAAACGAAAATTCTTTCATTACAAACCTCTGCTAACCTATCTCTATCGTTTTAAGCGTTTGTAGTAACCGTATAACCCTTCTACTTTAAGTAATTCCGGGTTCATTGCTAAAAAACACGTTTTTCTCAATTTTCTCTTTTTCTGGCTTACTACAAATGAAAATTCTTTCACTACAAACCTCTGCCAACCTTTCTTTATCGTTTTTAGCGTTTGTAGTAACCGTATAACCCTTCTACTTTAAGTAATTCTGGGTTCATTGCTAAAAGGCAAGTTTTCTCAATTTTCTCTGTTTCTGGCTTACTACAAACGAAAATTCTTTCACTACAAACCTCTACCAACCTATCTTTATCGTTTTAAGCGTTTGTAGTAACCGTATAACCCTTCCACTTAAAGTAATTCCGGGTTCATTGCTAAAAAACACGTTTTTCTCAATTTTCTCTTTTTCTGGCTTACTACAAACGAAAATTTTTTCACTACAAACCTCTGCTAACCTATCTCTATCGTTTTAAGCGTTTGTAGTAACCGTATAACCCTTCTACTTTAAGTAATTCCGGGTTCATTGCTAAAAAACACGTTTTTCTTAATTTTCTCTTTTTCTGGCTTACTACAAACGAAAATTCTTTCACTACAAACCTCTGCTAACCTATCTCTATCGTTTTAAGCGTTTGTAGTAACCGTATAACCCTTCTACTTTAAGTAATTCCGGGTTCATTGCTAAAAAACACGTTTTTCTTAATTTTCTCTTTTTCTGGCTTACTACAAACGAAAATTCTTTCACTACAAACCTCTGCTAACCTATCTCTATCGTTTTAAGCGTTTGTAGTAACCGTATAACCCTTCTACTTTAAGTAATTCTGGGTTCATTGCTAAAAATCACGTTTTTCTCAATTTTCTCTTTTTCTGGCTTACTACAAACGAAAATTCTTTCACTACAAACCTCTGCTAACCTATCTCTATCGTTTTAAGCGTTTGTAGTAACCGTATAACCCTTCTACTTTAAGTAATTCCGGGTTCATTGCTAAAAAACACGTTTTTCTCAATTTTCTCTGTTTCTGGCTTACTACAAATGAAAATTATTTCACTACAAACCTCTGCCAACCTTTCTTTATCGTTTTTAGCGTTTGTAGTAACCGTATAACCCTTCTACTTTAAGTAATTCTGGGTTCATTGCTAAAAGGCAAGTTTTCTCAATTTTCTCTGTTTCTGGCTTACTACAAACGAAAATTCTTTCACTACAAACCTCTACCAACCTATCTTTATCGTTTTAAGCGTTTGTAGTAACCGTATAACCCTTCCACTTAAAGTAATTCCGGGTTCATTGCTAAAAAACACGTTTTTCTCAATTTTCTCTTTTTCTGGCTTACTACAAACGAAAATTCTTTCACCACAAACCTCTGCTAACCTTTCTTTATCGTTTTTAGCGTTTGTAGTAACCGTATAACCATTCTACTTTAAGTAATTCTGGGTTCATTGCCAAAAAGCAAGTTTTCTCAATTTTCTCTGTTTCTGGCTTACTACAAACGAAAATTCTTTCACTACAAACCTCTGCTTACCTATCTTTATCGTTTTAAGCGTTTGTAGTAATCGTAAAACCCTTCTACTTTAAGTAATCCTGGATTGATTACAAAAAAACAAGTTTTTCTCAATTTCCTCTGTTTCTGGCTTACTACAAACGAAAATTCTTTCACTACAAACCTCTGCTAACCTTTCTTTATCGTTTTTAGCGTTTGTAGTAACCGTATAACCCTTCTACTTTAAGTAATTCTGGGTTCATTGGTAAAAAACACGTTTTTCTCAATTTTCTCTTTTTCTGGCTTACTACAAACGAAAATTTTTTCACTACAAACCTCTGCTTACCTATCTCTATCGTTTTAAGCGTTTGTAGTAACCGTATAACCCTTCTACTTTAAGTAATTCTGGGTTCATTGGTAAAAAACACGTTTTTCTCAATTTTCTCTTTTTCTGGCTTACTACAAACGAAATTTTTTTCACTACAAACCTCTGCTTACCTATCTTTATCGTTTTAAGCGTTTGTAGTAATCGTAAAACCCTTCTACTTTAAGTAATCCTGGATTGATTACAAAAAAACAAGTTTTTCTCAATTTCCTCTGTTTCTGGCTTACTACAAACGAAAATTCTTTCACTACAAACCTCTGCTAACCTATCTTTATCGTTTTAAGCGTTTGTAGTAATCGTAAAACCCTTCTTCTTTAAGTAAACCTGGGTTGATTACAAAAAAACAAGTTTTTCTCAATTTCCTCTGTTTCTGGCTTACTACAAACAAAAATTCTTTCACTACAAACCTCTACTAACCTATCTTTATCGTTTTAAGCGTTTGTAGTAACCGTATAACCCTTCTACTTTGAGTAATTCTGGGTTCATTGGTAAAAAACACGTTTTTCTCAATTTTCTCTGTTTCTGGCTTACTACAAACGAAAATTCTTTCACTACAAACCTCTACCAACCTATCTTTATCGTTTTAAGCGTTTGTAGTAACCGTATAACCCTTCTTCTTTAAGTAATTCTGGGTTCATTGGTAAAAAACACGTTTTTCTCAATATTCTCTTTTTCTGGCTTACTACAAACGAAAATTCTTTCACTACAAACCTCTGCTAACCTATCTCTATCGTTTTAAGCGTTTGTAGTAACCGTATAACCCTTCTACTTTAAGTAATTCCGGGTTCATTGCTAAAAAACA
The DNA here is from genome assembly GCA_932294275.1 of Chloroclysta siterata. NCBI lineage: Eukaryota > Metazoa > Arthropoda > Insecta > Lepidoptera > Geometridae > Chloroclysta > Chloroclysta siterata. Next base: position 12,542,703 of record OW028595.1, read on the forward strand.
CGTTTTTCTCAATTTTCTCTTTTTCTGGCTTACTACAAACGAAAATTCTTTCACTACAAACCTCTGCTAACCTATCTTTATCGTTTTAAGCGTTTGTAGTAACCGTATAACCCTTCTACTTTAAGTAATTCCGGGTTCATTGCTAAAAAACACGTTTTTCTCAATTTTCTCTTTTTCTGGCTTACTACAAACGAAAATTCTTTCACTACAAACCTCTGCTAACCTATCTTTATCGTTTTAAGCGTTTGTAGTAACCGTATAACCCTTCTACTTTAAGTAATCCTGGGATCATTGCTAAAAACACTTTTTTCTCAATTTTCTCTTTTTCTGGCTTACTACAAACGAAAATTCTTTCACTACAAACCTCTGCTAACCCATCTTTATCGTTTTTAGCGTTTGTAGTAACCGTATAACCCTTCTACTTTAAGTAATTCCGGGTTCATTGCTAAAAATCACGTTTTTCTCAATTTTCTCTTTTTCTGGCTTACTACAAACGAAAATTCTTTCACTACAAACCTCTGCTAACCTATCTCTATCGTTTTAAGCGTTTGTAGTAACCGTATAACCCTTCTACTTTAAGTAATTCCGGGTTCATTGCTAAAAAACACGTTTTTCTCAATTTTCTCTTTTTCTGGCTTACTACAAACGAAAATTCTTTCACTACAAACCTCTGCTTACCTTTCGCTATCGTTTTTAGCGTTTGTAGTAACCGTATAACCCTTCTACTTTAAGTAATTCTGGGTTCATTGCTAAAAGGCAAGTTTTCTCAATTTTCTCTGTTTCTGGCTTACTACAAACGAAAATTCTTTCACTACAAACCTCTGCTAACCTATCTTTATCGTTTTAAGCGTTTGTAGTAATCGTAAAACCCTTCTTCTTTAAGTAAACCTGGGTTGATTACAAAAAAACAAGTTTTTCTCAATTTCCTCTGTTTCTGGCTTACTACAAACGAAAATTCTTTCACTACAAACCTCTACTAACCTATCTTTATCGTTTTAAGCGTTTGTAGTAACCGTATAACCCTTCTACTTTAAGTAATTCTGGGTTCATTGGTAAAAAACACGTTTTTCTCAATTTTCTCTGTTTCTGGCTTACTACAAACGAAAATTATTTCACTACAAACCTCTACCAACCTATCTTTATCGTTTTAAGCGTTTGTAGTAACCGTATAACCCTTCTTCTTTAAGTAATTCTGGGTTCATTGGTAAAAAACACGTTTTTCTCAATATTCTCTTTTTCTGGCTTACTACAAACGAAAATTCTTTCACTACAAACCTCTGCTAACCTTTCTTTATCGTTTTTAGCGTTTGTAGTAACCGTATAACCCTTCTACTTTAAGTAATTCTGGGTTCATTGCTAAAAGGCAAGTTTTCTCAATTTTCTCTGTTTCTGGCTTACTACAAACGAAAATTCTTTCACTACAAACCTCTGCTAACCTATCTTTATCGTTTTAAGCGTTTGTAGTAACCGTATAACCCTTCTACTTTAAGTAATCCTGGGTTCATTGCTAAAAAACAAGTTTTTCTCAATTTTCTCTGTTTCTGGCTTACTACAAACGAAAATTCTTTCACTACAAACCTCTGCTAACCTTTCTTTGTCGTATTAAGCGTTTGTAGTAACCGTATAACCCTTCTACTTGAAGTAATTCTGGGTTCATTGCTAAAAGGCAAGTTTTCTCAATTTTCTCTGTTTCTGGCTTACTACAAACGAAAAATCTTTCACTACAAACCTCTGCTAACCTATCTCTATCGTTTTAAGCGTTTGTAGTAACCGTATAACCCTTCTACTTTAAGTAATTCTGGGTTCATTGCTAAAAAGCAAGTTTTCTCAATTTTCTCTGTTTCTGGCTTACTACAAACGAAAATTCTTTCAGTACAAACCTCTACTAACCTATCTTTATCGTTTTAAGCGTTTGTAGTAACCGTATAACCCTTCTACTTTAAGTAATTCTGGGTTCATTGGTAAAAAACACGTTTTTCTCAATTTTCTCTTTTTCTGGCTTACTACAAACGAAAATTCTTTCACTACAAACCTCTGCCAACCTTTCTTTATCGTTTTTAGCGTTTGTAGTAACCGTATAACCCTTCTACTTTAAGTAATTCTGGGTTCATTGCTAACAGGCAAGTTTTCTCAATTTTCTCTGTTTCTGGCTTACTGCAAACGAAAATTCTTTCACTACAAACCTCTGCTAACCTATCTTTATCGTTTTAAGCGTTTGTAGTAACCGTATAACCCTGCTACTTTAAGTAATCCTGGGTTCATTAAAAAAACAAGTTTTTCTCAATTATCTCTTTTTCTGGCTTACTACAAATGACAATTCTTTCACTACAAACCTCTACTAACCTATCTTCATCGTTTTAAGCGTTTATAGTAATCGTATAACCCTTCTACTTTAAGTAATCCTGGGTTCAATGCTTAAAAACAAGTTTTACTCATTTTTCGCTTTTTCTGGCTTACTACAAACGAAATTTCTTGCACTACAAACTTCTACGAACCTCTTTCAGTCGTTTTCAGCGTTTGTAGTAATCATCTAGCCTTTCAAATCGATTTTTTGTAGGAAATATCGTTTTTATAAATAGTCGAAAACTAAAATATTTTTTTCTGTTTTCTATACTACTACAAACGAAAATTCTTGCACTACAATCCACTACTAACGTTTATCTATAGGAATCAGCCGGAAAAAGTTGATTTTTGCAAAGTCGGGGGACGCGATTTTTTTAATATTTTTTAATTTTTTTTTGGTTTTACTACAAACGAAAATAACTTCACTACTATCTACTACTAACCTAAATCTACCAAATAAACCGAAAAAATATTTTTTTTTTTAAAGTCGGGTGCCAAGTTCACATAGCTAAAAACGTCAGCAGTGCGATTGTTAATTTGCAGTTGTTGAAATAGACCATTGAAACCGAATCGGAAAACGACTCGGTATAGTCTTTTTTTATATCTCTAGGACGTGAAGTGAAAAAAGTTTTTGAAATTAGATTAGATTTAAAACTGTAATACGTGTTATGATTAATTATTGAAAATAAATTAACCATAAAAAAATCACGTATCTGGCTGGCCTCATGCACTTTTTTTATATACAGAATCAGATTTATACTTGTAATGTATTTCGATCGCCTCAAGCGCCGACGTCACGAGACAGTTGTTACGCGCTCGTCCGTCGTACAGAGAGGTTGTGTATCTGTAAGCGTGATGAGGTGTTGATGAGCCGAGAAATAACAGGACATTACAATACTGATACACAAACTTGCTTAAAAAGTAGTCGCATCACGTCGTATGCAATCGGCTACAGCCTGTTTTATAAGTGAATGCGCCCCAGTTTGTTCGTCCGCAGATTACTGATAACGCTGTTTTATGTGAGTGGGACATTAGGGGCTTTGATAGTTTGTTGATGACTTTCGAGCTCCCGCAGAAGTGATAGTCGTGTCAATTACCGTTATCTGCGAAATAGAAAACTTGTTGTTTGGTACACGTTTAAGCTGTGTCCTAATGGCGAGTTAATTTCTATCAGGGAAACATGGGGACCCTTTTAAATTGTCTTATTGCTTTACCAAAGATTATTGATAATCCTGGACTATCACTATCAATACTATGTTTGTATTTGTATTATGTACTCATATTTATGTTCTAAGTAAGAACTTAATATACGTACATAATATACAAGCAAACATATATCTTCGTCACACGAATGTTTGTCTTTGGTAGGGATTGAACCATCATAGAGGGCAGAAATACTACCAACTGACAGCCAGGTTTAGTAAGAACGTTTTAGTTAAAGTCAAAAAGTTCAAGATTCTATTCCAGTTTAAAGAATAGTCTGTACAAAAGAATGCGCAACGCAGATGTACCTAATCATAACTGGCCATAAAGACATCTTGGCAGTTACTTCCAACGATGTTACAAGCTGTGTTGGGTACGTGAAATGCCGTACAGTCTGCGACTTAACTCTCAAAAGGCATAGCATGTCTACGCCCTCACATATCCTTTATAATACCCAATACCTGACTATATAAAATCTCGTGCCTACGATATACGACATACGACGTACCTAGATATTTTAACGGTATTAAGAAAGACTATAGCTGTCTACCAACTATTTAATTGAAAACCTCGGCCTGCCTCCTTGTTGCTATACCCTATGCATGGATCATGTGATACTTACTAGCATCTTATCTCCTTTTCTATTTTAAATTTGTGACATTTTGTATTTTTTTTAATCTATGATTCATTAATTTTTAAATTGTATAATTATTGCATGCTATTTTTAAAAGTGGAGTATGGATGAACATTATTTGCAAACCCTAACATCTGTATTGACATGTACCAACCTATATTCGCAATAGAGTTATTATGTTATTATGATTATGAACCTAACAACTGTGTATGTACCTAAACTAAACCACATGTACGCAAAAATGTATTGATTATTAAACGTATCTAATATTTACCTTCGTTAATTGAAAAAGACGAAACATGTTGTATTCAATGGATTTTCTGGGTCAGTATTCAGAGCCCACGGTTTCAATATCCATGAAATATAAAAGGTATCAATATCAAATCAAATCTCAAGGGTATGAGAGGTTTATTTAGCAATCCCCAAAATGGCCAAGTAAGCTACGCCACGAGCGCACGAAATAACTATATAATTTTAGATCCAAGCTTATAAATTCTTATTTCTTTACCTACACTTATTAAACATTTTGCATGTCGGTATCCGATGAAGTATGTGACACTCAAAATATAACAAAATTATTAAGAACAATGTAATCTAACCATACTTCGAGCGAATAAACACATTTCATTTCATTTCTTTAACTTTTGTCGCCAACAGTACGTTTTCAGCTACTTCAAAGTTAGTGCATACAGGATTATGTTACTATCCAATTTCACTCGAGTGATGACACATTAAGCTGTGTACACTCCGATCCTGCAGGCATAAGTTATTTTGACTTGCAAAACTTTGCGCGGCATATCAGTGACGATATAATAAACTTTATAATATACTTAAGTTTATTAATATACTTTTCAAGTATAAATCTACGAAAACATCGTGTTAAAACCGACATGTCTTATAACTTAAAAAGTTCTTAAACATGTGTCAAGTGCTCGAAAGAAGCCTCTTTGGGCCGCTCCTAATAATCCTTTCACCACACACCGTTTTGAAAAACACTAGTAACACGACTAGAAGAAGAGTAGTAGAGCTCTTTGTGAAGGGCTCGTCCGGGAAAGTACTACCACCACGCCTTTTTCAGCCGCCAAGCAGCGTTGCTGTGTTTCGGTTTAAAGAGTGTGGTTGCCGGTGTAATTACAGGCACATGCGGCTTAACATCTGTATGCCTCAAGTTGATGGACGCAGGGCAGTGCATCGTAGAGCACGTTCCTATCGTGCGTCACTTACGAGGCAATGCTGTGTTATAGGTGATGGTTACCACTTAACATCTAGTGGGCCATCTGCTTGTTCCATCAGCTAGTAGTATAAAAAAAATAAGAACTAGAAAACTAACTTCTGCAATTGGAATCGGTAATCTGGATAATGCTTTGATTGGTAACAACCACCTAAATAACTTTTTCACCGATCCGAATAATTGGTGTGCAATCATTGGTATATGCGTGTATGAAAACGCAATTCATTAATTCTTAGAAATAAATATTGCTCACTGAAAAATTGCAATATTTCAATGTTATTTCAATATCTGACTTTTGTGGGAAATCATTTTAATGATTTTTACAAAATAAAAAGCCTTTTTTTAATAACAAAGATGACAAATCTAAGGCTCTGACATTTGAGGGAATCAATTTTTAAAGATTTTTTTTTTCAAAAAGTGTATAAATGTGCACTTCCACAACACCCACATAAATTTGTCATTTGTTATTTATAACAATTACTCATTAATTAATGAGCTTTTTAACCATTTTACATTTTGACGATAGAGCGTATTAACGCAAGTACAATTAGACTTTTACTCGTTCAAGTTCCGGGTCGATAAATTCATTTCCAATGTTAGAAGAGTTCATAATTTCCGTATTTTTAAGAAGTATGATGCTTCATAATTAGTGGAAAAATTGATCAAAATGTTTGTTATTATTCTAGAACCAGGTAATAAATAAATAAGTAATAAATTTATTTAAAAAAATAAGGTGTCAATATCTGGCTAATTTAGGTATTAATAAACCAAAATTTGATAGTAAACGTTGCATAGCCAAGAGTTTAACTCCATGTGACTGTGAGCAGACATAACTTTTAGTTTCACCCGCCGCAGACCAATTTAACGTTACTAACAGTTGGAAACTATTGCAATTAGGTTAGATGACAGCCCTTTTAATAATAATCGCTTTTTGTTTATGCCATTATAATTAGCTATTTTTAAATGGTAGGCACCCAGGACCTTACGCTCAGAGGGCGCGGTCACTCCCACTAGACCATTGGTACTCATGATTACTATGCTGTAATTATGTGTAAATTGTTGGCGAACCCAATAAATAAAATAAAATACATGTATGGGTAAATTTAATTTGCCATTATGGCCGCCCACAGCCGCCATTATGCCTAATTTGTGACCAAACAAAGAACAACATTTATATACAACAAGGTGATATCCAAATGTAACGATTTTATGTTCTTTGAACATAAATTTTTTTTTAGGGTCCCGTACCCAAAGGGTAAAATGGGACCCTATTACTAAGACTCCGCTGTCCGTCCATCTGTCCGTCCATCTGTCTGTCCGTCCGTCTGTCACCAGGCTGTATCTCATGAACCGTGATTGTTAGACAGTTGAATTTTTCACAGATGATGTATTTCTGTTACCGCTATAACAACAAATACAATAAAACAGAATAAAATAAACATTTACGTTTTTATAGATAATGTTACTGGAAGTATGTTATGTTAATGGAACCCTTAGTGTGCGAGTCCGACTCGCACTTGGCCGGTTTTTTTTCTTTTTATACTACTTGCTGTCGGAACATACAGATAGCCCACCTGTAACAAAGCATTGCCTCAAGTCACGCACAATATTAACGTGCCCTACGATGCACTACCCTGCGTCCATCAACCTGAGGCATATAGGTTTTTAGCCTCATGGGCCTGTAATTTGGCGACCACACTATTCCAACCGAAACACAGCAACGCTGCTTAGCGGCCGAAATAGGCATGGTGGTAGTACTTCCCCAGACCTGCCACACACAAAGAGCTCTACTACTCTTAGAGCTAATTTCACCATGCTCTGTTAGATTAACAAAGGATTAAAGGGCCGTTAAATATGTCAAAATTTACGCGTTTGACATCTAAGGTTAGGTTTAACGGCCTGTTAATCCTTGATTAGTAACTAACAGAGCATGGTGAAATCAGCTCTAAAAATTAAAATTAGGCTTTTGTAATTACTTAATCTAGTTTAATATTAGTTAAGTATCTAGTAAACCATTGCGCACATTTAAGCATACAAACCATTGTACCAAGCACTAAATTAGTGTGCATTAAGCCATCTAATTAGGGTATTAGTGTATAATCCCACATAGCGATATTTACGGCGAATTAATCAGGACAGTGTGGTCCTGAATAATTATAATTCAGTATAACGGCATAATTTTTTAAAAGATATTCTCTATCTAATTATGTATATAAGTATATAGGTACATATGCACTGGATATCTACTTCACTTTAATTTAAATCCAGTAGATCTTGTATATTTATGATGTTTATACATACTCGTATAAAATCATAAACATCGTGAGGAAACCGGCATGTCATAGAACCTATACAGTTAAACATATGTCGAGTGCTCGAAAGGAGCTTCTTTAAGGCGCACTTAACATCCTTTCATCACACTGTTTATAAAGAACTAGTGACACAACAAGAAGAAGAAGATCCAACTGTGAGTCAAAAAATTTGCAACAATATAAAAGTTTTAAAAAGGTAACTTTAATCATTTTCCTATAATTGGATGACCATATGCAGCCCACTGCATTATCCGCATATTAAATCGACACTTGCGTCAGATGACGCAAGTTTTTTTTAATAATACTGCGTTTACATTTAGACATTCACGCTGCGATTCGCGTGGACGGAAATGTTGCCGTCCATATGTCTGTGGCAGAGTGGCCGGCAATGTGTGTTCACGCAACACGGGCAACGCAAGCGGCAACATGTCTCTGCACATTTTCACGGACATAAGCTGAGTGTAAACAGGGTATTAAGGCGAAGACAAGAGCTAATGTGACTCTCGCTCGCACGTTTCGACATGTTGAAAGATATAAAATTACTAAACTCGAAAAATCGCAATCAACCATCTTGTGTGCAATCACATTGCACACAGTTTAGTAAAAATTTCATTTTGATCGATACATGTTTTTTATGATTTTTCGAAAATGAGTTTAGTGTTTTTATATCTTTAAACATGTCGAAACGTGCGAGCGAGAAGTTGTTTGATAGTTGTCAGCCCCTTAAATTCAAAGGCCCTTGTGTTTTGCCAATTCCCACTTCAAGCTTGCCTAGTATTCGTCAGGTACCTGGAGTCACCATCACCAGCATCGGCCTGAGGAAGTTCACATAGACCCGCTGGAGGCCTGGAGTACCGCATTTTAAATGGGTTTCCGCCCTAATCGACAAACAATCAGTTATTTCAAAACATAGTAGTTATTGCACAAGTTTATGCGTGTGCTAATAGTAATAATTAATCCATTTAGCACGTAATTAACGTTATCTAATTAGCTGAATTTGAATTATTAACTGCCAATTATTTTCTAATAAACATATAATTATATCAATCCAAATTGGATTCATAAATGCATAGATTAAATATCAGAACATTATCTTTATGTTGCGTACTCATTATACCGTAGTTCAGACGGCAGAGTTTCTCACCAGCTCATAAATGCGAATTACTTGAGATACCAGACATCTTTATCTCGTTTTGAAAAGCTCGATGTTTTGATGTTATTTGATCCTTCCATTTTTTAAGTGGTAAGTTATCTGAAATTGGGCACAGACATTATTTGAAGAAAAATGTTTTTTTTTTAATTCGTGCTTTTAAATATATTCATAGCTTCCCCCGAACAAAGTCACGCGGAATTGCACTAGTAAGATAAACAAACGTCAACCAAATTATCACACTATTTTATCATAAACGGAGCATGAGGGTAGTTGAACAACGCTGTGAATATGAGCCACTGAACAATAAAGCAGTGCGCCGACTGGTTGCAAATGATCACGCGCAGAAGTCACGCACAATGAGAGCTATAACATTCACACTGACTGTAACTGTTGATGACAGTTAGTAGTGCAAGAGCCGGCGGTGATAGTCCCACGTAATTTCTACCACAAACTACTGACTTATCACTACATAGTATAAAACAAACAAATTTCTCTGTCTCTATATCCCTATGTATGCTTAAATCTTTAAAACTACGCAACGGATTTTGATGCGGTTTTTTTCTATAGAAAGTGTGATTCAAGAGGAAGGTTTATATGCATAATACAAGCATAATCTCTTAGGGATAACCCACAATAACCGTGCGAAGCCGGGGCGGGTCGCTAGTTTATCTATAAACTGTGACTTATTTATCTTTTTTCTATAATAATTGCTAATGGATCAGGCAGATGGCCCAGCTGATTTTAAGGTGTAACCATCACCTATAACAAAGCAATACCTCGCAAGTCACGCACGATATATACACTGCGTCCATCATCTTAACCGGCACCCACACTCTTCAAACCGAAACACAGCAACGTTGCTTGACAGCTACAATAAGCTAAGCCTTTCAGAAAGAAGAAAACAAAACCGTTTTTGAGCCTATGAAAGTCAAAGAGGATTGGTCCAATCCTGAGAGAATTATCGAGATGTTTAGTTTTTCACTAAAAATGCTTTTAAATATAAGGTCGATTCAACAACTTTGACCACAGAGTAGAGTATTCTGCCAAAAAACTTTGCTATAGATTTAAAGTTTTATATCAATTTGAGAAAACAGATCTAGCTCCTGGACCAGGATAGGGCCAAAACACCCATCGTACAGTTGATACTCGTATTTATGACCGGCGTGGTATGTGGAGCGTGCGATACTGCTCTATCCATTCATGGCTGATACGCCCAGTCTAGTGTGTGCCGTAAACGGTACCACATAGCAAGTTTACCGGAATTTTTCATAGCGATAACTATTTATCGTTGTGGTGTGATTTATAAATGGCTTACAAGCTTATGAACATAAACTAAGTGTTACAAGTATCCTCAGAGCAACTTTCGTTTTGACACATGCCCTTACTTATAAAAATCTGACTAGATAGACTCCCAAAAAATATAGGGCTAATTATAAGTGATGTATTTATGAAACGTTTATAAATTTTCAAAATGTATTTATTTCCTTTGCAAAATATGGACGGTATTTATGATGCAATAAACTCAGGTGGACACTGTATATGTGTATGTATAGATGCTATTTATTAACTATGTAATTATTTATTATAATTATTATGACAAGTATGCTTCGGCTGCAATCTACCGTGTATGATAGGTATACTTTTTGGAAAAAACCGGTCAAGCAATTATCACCGAAAAAAAGTTACTCGGTAACTTTATTTTGATTCCCTGGAGTGAACGTCTTACGATTTTAATATATTAAGAAGTATGTACCGCAGGCTATTTTTAAAGACATATTTCACACTGGAAGAAGAAACAATTGCAGATTTATTTTTTATTTGTGATTTACATTTTCATAAATAGCCGTTCTATTTCAAGCCAAAGCTCAAAATAATGTCCCATTGACAAGTTTGACTTTCTACGAGCTCTCAAATGGTTGTAATCAATCAGAACCAGACAAACAGGTTAATATTTGGGTGTGATTCGTGGGTCATTGCTGCTGGGCCAGTGGGCTAATGGCATGAGTGGACTAAAATAAATCGGTCGAAAATAATGCCCACGTAAATACCTAGATAATTAATGACAATACCAAAGTCAAACTTGATTTATTACTTCGTAGATTTAGTAGATTGATCAGTGAAATGATTCAAAGTGCCTTGTTATTATAAAAACCTGTCTAGCTTAGACCTATTTGCTGCTGTAGTACCATCTCATCTTGTAACAGGCAGGCATTAATTAGTTTTGCCACTTCAACTCATTGTTTCTATATTTACTTAAATACTTACTTACCTATCTATTACATCATCATTTTTCGTATGTTGTGTGCTAAGTAGCAAATAAATTATTATATGTATGCATTCTACTCATGTATGCATGATTTTATAAAAAATAAAATATTGGTGGACATTCCACACAGCACTATCTCGCCCCAAACAGCCAAAGCTTGTGATATGGGAACCAGATAGCTGATATACTACACTTTTTTTTACTACAAACTACACTATAATATACTTTTTTTTGTAAATAAATACTTATAATATTATATAACACCCAGACAGAGAACAAACATCTATGTTCATCACACAAATGTTTGTTCTCGGTGGGGATCGAACCCACGGCCTACGGCGCAGAAGGCTGTCAAATTCTATGTATGAATTCCATGTGAATAAACTTTAATAAACACATAAAATAAGTGTTTGCTTTTTGATATTTGTAATGTTTTGTATTCCGTTTTGTTCTATGTCGTAAAATCAATAATTTCCATTAATTTTTCTACAAATATCTGATGACTTTCATTAAACGTCTGAATCACCATCTAACAACGTTTAGGGTATATCATAATGTCAAGGATGGTACTGCCTATCGGATTAGGAAACCCGTCTTTGGCATGTCCACAGTTGTCGTGTCATCGTGACATTGGAGCTAGTTACCGCCTTGTCCCACACCTACACATCCTACCGAATTATCAAGAACCTCTAGAACAAGTTTTTCTAGTTACAGTAGAGCTCAATGTAGAATTGGCGTAAATATCTGACAGAAAAACTATGATACATAAATATGATAAGCTTTCAATGTCTCCGGCAAATGTTTGGATATTGATATCGGTGTTTATTGAAATATGTGTCACCGATTTCAGGCAATTTCTTTTCGTGGCAGGTCGTAAGGCATTTACCTAATTTGTATCTAAATTAAGACGCTGACAAGCGTCAGACAAGGTCGCGTGCACATTTCAACCTTTTAAAAAATATAAAATAACACAATTTAGTTTATTAATATAGTCTTTGTAATATTATTCTCCGAAACTCGGTTGATTACGACTCTTGATAATTAAATTCGATGATTGATTGGTTAATTTGGTTGTTTTCAAGAGAAGGGTGAATCTTCTAGGTAAGCGTGCTACACAGCCGACCACACACACATACTCTTCAAACATCAGTGAGATTGCAGTCAAGCGTTACACACAAAAGTTAAAAAAAAAATTGTTTGAGAATATAGAAATGTGCAAGCGAGATATCTTGAGTAAGCTTGAGATATCAGTGAACTTATAATAAACATTTTTAAATATACCAAGTAACTAAGACCATTTTGACATTAATTTGTGTAGATAAGCTACCTACATGCATAGGTACCTAAGTACTGCTTTTAAACGATTATAATTCTCTACCGAAATCCAAACAAAAGCATAGTCGCTGTTAACTTCTATTATAATATCGGATCCATAAATTTGGGCGCTCGCGGACAAGGTTTAATAAGCTTTAAAGTAACAAAAGTTCATAAATATTCAGGCCGTTGGAAAATCCGATAGAAGTGAATAAATTGAGTGGAGCGAGGTGTATTGGCAGGCCTGGGTGTAAGTACACTGAGTCGAGTGAAAATGTAGAGCCTTCTGGACCTAATGGAAGCTTATTTGCACTTTAGAACGCGATAGTTATACGTGACAGTACGTCTTAAGATTCACAATCCTTCCGACAAAAAACTCAGAACGTGTGTTCACGGTGGTTCGAAAGGTTGAATCCTATTTTCAATCCGAATCAATAAATGTATGTTTTGTGTCACAAAAACGTGGGCGAATCTAGAGGTAATAATTGGTTAAAGGATAACAAAATCAGTCGTCGCTCAACTTAGTACTATTATAGTGAAATAGTAAGAAGATTAAGAACAGTGCCTGTATTCCTTTACGCCTGTATACCCTATCAAAATGTACCTAACATGAAACTGAAAGAAAACGACTTGGTACTTAGAGATGTTTTAGTAGCTACGAAAATGTTTGTAGTTCTACTATCGATGCCTACAATACTTTTAACAAAATCAGGGTTCGTCATCCCGCATGTTTTGATATTTTATTTACTTAAGGCGAAGATTACCGCTAATGAAGTTCTCGCTTGCATATTCGACATTATAAAATATGTATATAAAATGTATTAAGTATTCATTGAACTTATTTATGAAAAAGCTCAATTGAAATCAACCATGTTATGTGCAATTACATTGCATACTGAATTATTTGTGATTACTGTACTTTGACGGGTGTCAGCCCCTTAAAAAGTTAAATACGAAAAACCTACCCTCCAGACATTATTAACATAAACATGTGCAGATTCAAGGCAGTTGTGCAAGAGACGCCGTTTTAGTATTCCGAATTTGTTTCATGTTTTTGTTTCTGGTGAATTTTTATGAAACATAAAATAGGTATATGCGTGCTCGTCTTATTTCGTTTTACCTCATTTTATACGAGAGTTGCAAAGAGATGGTGCTAAATAGAACTGTATTCGTGACTTCCATTTGCGTATACTCAGGCACATACAGTGCGGCTGGGTGCTAATGAAAAACGAAGAAAATTTAATTTCATACCTCTTAGCTATTTTTTTTAGGTTGGCTTATGGTTCTGCCAACTCATATGTAAAACTGGAACAACTTCACGACTTTGATCCTCAGGCACGGTTGATATCCCCTCAGATCTCATAGATCCAAGGACCAACTTAAGATTCTTTGATTATGTCTCAGTTACGGCCGGTTTCTGAAAGGCCGATCACAACTAATCGGATGTCAAGTCACTTGCTATATCTATCTAACTCGATGTAATAGCTGAAATGGCGAGTGACTTGACATTCGATTAGTTTTGATTGGGCTTTTTGAAACCAGCCGTTAGTTAGTCAGAGGTACATCCATATAATAAATTTTGGCTCATACCCATATATTGTTTTGTAGATTATATTCCGTACGTGGCAGGTTGCAAGCCCATCGCCTCTGCTAGAATACAGACTGACTGGTTTCCTCACAATGTTTTTCTTCACCATTCGAGAGCACTGACTAGACGAACAATATGTGTATGTTTGTAATTATTTCGGTTCATAATCATATTTTGCTGTTTATTAAGTATTTAAAAGTCAAGACAAGGGTTTGAATTATGAATGAACAAAATAACATTTTTAAGAACCTCTCAAAACTCAAGTTGTACTAAAAATATAACGTTAGCTTTTATTTGCACTTAGAGGTGAAGACAAACAATTCATGAATAAGTAGGCACCTACTGAGAAAATTACTACAAAAAAGGATCCTTGGGAATGGCTTGCTTTGTGCTAAAATAGTTTTTCTTTCGCCACTTTCATCTTTTATTCTATTTATTATAAATTCCCGAGGAATGGAGTGAACCCTTTGACTGAAAAATAAATCAATGAATATTGGCAAATATTTAAAACAGCGCTATACAAGGTGTTCCAATACTTGTGTTTAAAAACTTCAGGGGGCTAAAGTACCCATCAATATGAATAACTGTTTCTAAGGAACCAACACTGTGAACACGTTCATATTGATGGGTACTTTAGCTCCCTGAAGTTTTTAAACACAAGTATTGGAACACCTTGTATAACCCCAAACCAAACAAAAAAGAAGTAGTAGAGCTTTTGGCCTTTATTTGTTACACAGGTAATATAAAAGCCAGCTATACAGAAATATACCTATTGATACCATATGACAGACCGCACTGAGAACTAGGACTTGCTAGATACAAAATACTGGCTATTTGATCCGTTTTCAGAACCACAAATCTATAGACCATATATTAGTTGGTTAAAGCAAAGACAACAGACACATTAGCTCTTGTATTCGCCTTAACAGAGGCAGGTGTTGTGAATGTTGCTTCACTAAATTCGATTGGCACCATTCTGGAGCTTCAATATTGTATTATAATACCTACATTGTAACAAGGATCATATAAAAGAGCGGTAGGAACCAAGCCGTAAGTTTGTTGCCTGTTCTTCTTTTGGTCGCGTGGAACTGGCACCTAGAGTCATCAAGCTTTAAGACGTTTCAAAGTGATCCTTGTGATTTTATTGAATAAATATACCTTATGACTTTGACTTTGAATGTATTGCATGTACCTTTACTTATTTAGTGATTGCTAACCTTTTATTGGGATCATTCATGTTTTCTACCCCATTCTCGGTAAGTTTTCGGGATAAAAAGTAGCCTATATTCCAGGTTACGAGCTATATTTTTTTGTTTCATCCCGATCGGTTCAGTGCGGGAGTGAGCCATAAACATCCAAATATCGTATTTTTTTGCATTTATATATTAGTAGGAAGTTGGATGCAAGCGCTTATAACTTATGTAGTTAGATACTAGTACTTAGATACTAAGTACTCAGGTGTACCAAAAGACTTACTTATTATTCAGAAGTCAATCACGCTAGTTTTTTAATGATAATGTGTTCGTCCAAGCAGAGTCACATATTATGTTAGGCCACAGCCCAGTCAATTTACAAGTAGGTACATATATGCGCTACATTTCGTAAGTTACTAATGTATTGAACGGTAACAACCAAAATCGTTTTGTTTATGTTTATTTACGAGAGTGAGCACATAACATTGTAACCATAAAATATGGAAACAGAAGAGCGGGGTCTTCCGACACAAGTATTTAGATAGATAGAAGATAGAAAATAGTTTATTGCACACAACTTATACATATAGATATAACATAAAAACATACTTAAAACTACTAAGTACAATGGGCGGTCTTATTGCTAACCAGCGATCTCTACCAGACAATCGTTGGATGAAGTGGACTCAAGATTTTATAAACTAAATAGATGGTCCCAACTTTGATAAAATATAAAATGTTATTTAACAAAGCAAATAAATAAAAAAAACCTTCGAACATAACAACTGTTTGAACTTCTTTACCGTGACCACACGTGTGACCTTCACTATCTGCGTGACGTAGCGTTTGTAAAAAGTATCTACCTATGGGTGTCACCACTTGGAGTCGTAAGCCACTACATTTGTACATATTCGATAGGTAGTTACTATATATTATTTGCAATCGTTTAACAGCAATAGTAAATATTATACAAGCTGACCTTCGTTGGGTGTTAATATTGATGCTTGTGTTTAAAATGTGGACCATTTAAATCGGTCAGTATGGGCAAGTCTGTAACTATAAGACATACGCAACGCATACATTTCGTCCGCTCATGGACATTGAAGTTGCCTATTTACATTCTCGCATTGCCCATGTCCCTGCCCATGTCCCTGCCCATGTCCCTGCACATTTCCACGGACATGAGCTGAGTGTAAACGGGACATTTTAGGCATGACCGACTACGAAGAGTGGAAAACAAAGCCAAGATAACTCACCTAACTGTTTCAACACGTATGTAATATGCATGCAACCTTAAAGTAACTCAAAGATGGCTACGTCTCATTAACGTTTACAGTTAAATGACCACAAAAAATTGACAAAGCTGTTGTAATGCGAACGCTATTTAAATAATTTGCAGCTGACAAACGGTGACGAATAGGAGCGCACGTGTGCTCTCAATGTATACACATATAGTTGTGTTTATTCGATTTTTATTTACAAAGATAATTACAATGATGTGCCACATCGTCGACCACATCTTCACTTAACATCAGGTGAGATTGCGGTCAAACGTTTAAACTATAAGTTATAAAAAAAATAAAAAAAATGTGTACCAGTGGTGAAATTACAAGCTTAACATTATGCTTAAGATCTGAACTCCTCAAGTTTATGGACGCAGGGCAGTGGCTCGTAAGGTTCGTTCCTATCGTGCGTGATTTGTTCCATCAACAAGTAAAATAAAATAAAATTGTATAGGTAATATTATCATCCTGGTAATTATATCTATGGAAGTCATAGAGGCTCGAGATTACGAGAGAACGACATCTCGACATTAATAAACCCATAAAAGATTTGAATAAACAATTTACTATTATTTACCTTTAGTTTTATGACTTTGTTCAGTGTTTAATATTGGTGGACTTGCATTGCCTCGCAACTAACGCTCGATAGGAACGTGCCCTACGATGTACTGCCCTGCGTCCGTCATTAGCCATACAAAAGTAAGGCCTCATATCACTCATTCGAAGCGTTACACAGCAACATTGCTTGGCGGCAGAAATATTTATGGTGGTAGTACTTCCCGGATGAACCCGCCGCCAAGAGCTCTACTACTAACTTAAATTTGTATACGTCTCTGACTGATGGACAGACGCAGCGCAGTGCCAGAAGCAAATCCTCGGTAGACATACATACTCCGTTAGGTACCTACCTACTCCGTGAACAGGGCTTGAAGTTTGTATGAAAAAGCGAAACGGGAATTCACTAGTTCCTCTGAAAACAGTAGAAACACCATTGAAATCCATGCTACCTGACTGAGCGTCCTTTTATGGGTCTGTGTTCGTGGGCGGAAGTAGGTTAACGATCTCTGATTCAGATGCTGCGGGACGATGCACTCAAAAATTAATGATTCCCAATACACGATACCATGGAATAATTACGGCCTACACACATATTTTTTATCATAACGTATAACGGTTGGGTTTTTTTGTGTTTGCTCTACTTTCGGATGAGACTGTTTTATGCGTCATTGTGCTTAGCTGTTTTTTAAAGGAGTAGGGATTGTCTTCAGATGTCACTGACCTTTCCACTGTCACAATCCTACATAAGCCAAAAACGCTAGTTAAGTATGCAGGAACCTACAACTTAGTACACGTTTGAAAATAGCGCTATAAATAAGACCCTTGTTTTAACTTGGTAAACCTGAAGTTAGCCGTGGGCTGCGTTAATTATCAATCAGTCAGCTGAGTAAAGCCAGTTTCGCATACAAGTTAGACTTAGATTTTATCTACCAATTAAAGCTAGCTCTTATATAAAAAAATATAGCAGACATATTTAATGTAATGTATATGTAAGGCCTGCCTGCATGATCCCCACTCCACTCTCATGATAAAAATCTACTAATAAAACTCTAAGCTAGATATTGCAGAGACTCTATTCTTGTGTAGATTGGATTGGACACATCTTAACTTCGATGAAAACCTTAGTCAACAAAAGACTCGAATCTTTTGTGATCATAATACAATGCACTAGATACCTAACATTCAAGTAATAGGAGGATCGAAAGCATACTCGTTGTACTGCTGTGAAATTAAATGTTAATTCGATAGAAAATTAGACAAAACCGCAAACGGAGCAGAGTTATTCTATCCCTTTTCGGTAAAAGTACCCTCATTTCACAATTTACATCATATACAAGACAGAAGATGATTTCAAATGTTAAATTTATTATAGAGGTATAGTCATTTTCCCACAGCGTTATTTAGCCGCAAACTAAGCAAGTATTGTACTATGGAAACCAGATTGCAAAAATATGTTTTAAATTCGTTAAAAATCTTATTTTCAAGTAAATACCTAAGAGTCTAAGGCCTGATTTCACCATGCTCTGTTAGATTAACAAAGGATTAAAGGGCGGTTAAATATGTCTAAGGTTAGATTTAACGGCCTGTTAATCCTTGATTAGCAACTAACAGAGTATGGTGAAATCAGATCTTAATGTTTTTTTTTAAAGTTAACAGGTCAATCTAAATCTTCTGGTACAAGGATGTAGGTTTTGGAACAGATTCAAGCACGTAGCATTTAGAGGTATAATTGAAAGCTGTTTCCTTAAACAATTAGGTTGTCAGCGGGGAAATGTTCACGACGCCGCACACCACAGCGATTTCGAAACAAATAATTACTTTTGTTGAAAATTTCGTTTCGAGTTAGTTACGAATTCGCAACACACGTCACTCAGGACGATCCACCTGCTTTGTGGGAAATTACATTCCGCCTTCATGACTTTTCAGTTTGTTTCGGTCACCCACAAATACATTACCTCTAACTTTACGCGAATGTTATGTGTTCAAGCGAAGTTATATTTTTCACATGAACCTTAGGTTACATCTGATTGAGATATAGAGAAGGCACCTACTAACTACAGCAATTCCTTTGTTATGCAAGGCGATTATCTAATAAATCAGACGCGTTCTTCAATATAATACATTAAATTATATATTATTCATCAAGTTACCGGAACGTGAGACAGAGATAGGTACGTTAATGGTGCGGTACGAGCGAAATTTCCCACAGTTGTTTTTCAACGCTGTGTGTTGTAAAATTGTGAGAACATTGTCTGCCAACAAGAGCAAGGTAATAACCAGTTATGCAATGCAATGAGCACGAACTAGGTTCGAACTAAACCGCTGTGAGTTGCCGATCAAATTAATTGAGTAATTACGGAGCTTTCGAACTAAAGTACACCGAAGTATCAAACAAGTTGACCGAAATTGAACAAGCAAGAAAATGGGCCAAATGCTACTTAGAGCCTTTTTTTTGCCGCCTTACCGGATCAGGTACCTACATAGTATATCACAATAATTTGCGATATATTACCCGACCTACACTATCTTAAACCTTTTGCAGGTTATGTTAAGCTTTTAGGTTCGATAATCAAATTTTTACAGAAGTTTCCGTGTAATAAATAATTGTTAAGTAGGTATTTGTTATGTAACTTCCGGTTTGTCAAATAAGATAAATGAGAAAAGTCTCGTCGTAAACTAACAAGTTGACCGAAATCAGACAAGCAGGGAAATGAGGCCGTCAGAAAAACGCTCTTGTACTTTATTTAGAGTGCGGCCTGGCACGAGGTCACATGCTACCAAACGATGGATTTTTTCGAGATAAAGAATATGGAATGGCATTATGTAAATTCAACCCCCTTTTCGCGACGTGACTGCTTCGTTATTCGATTTGAGATATCTCGAAGCGGGATTTTAACTAATGCGACAAAATATAGAAGTTTGCGTCATCAGTTCCACAATCGAATCAATATTTACCACTCGTAGTGGATCATCACTTGTTCGTGCGTCGTGACAAGAGCGCTCTTGTATTATCAATCAGCGACACAAAAGCCGTTTTAGAATTTGATCAGTGCTTTTTCCCAATAATTTGTCACTAGCTCGGCTACTACCTCACTGGCTGGTAAAATTTAGAAACTTACGGGCGGTTTCTGAAAGCTCGATCAAATCTAATCAGATGTCAAGTCACTTGCTATCTCTATATAATTTGACTAGCGGCCTGTCCCAGCTTCGCATGGGTGGTCATAAATTTTTTGAACATTTTAGGATAAACTTAGACCGTGTTGGTTCAAGCCTCGCGTCTACTTATTTCATACATTTGCACGCCAGAGAGTGATATCGCACCCCGAGCGCGACCCGTGGACCCGTTAACGTTTTTAATTTTGTCATATCTTTTGAATGGAATGTCCGATTTGAAAAATTTAAGAAGTAATCTATAGGTATTGAAACCGTCTTAATTATGAAAAGATTTATTTGGATAAGGATTAATACCAAGGTACAAATAAAGACCCTTTTCTAGCGGCGGCATTTCAATTATTTTTTTATAATAAAAGAACACTTATTGTGACTTAACTATAATAGTTAGACATATGCTGTCGCGACATTTTTTGTAGATGATGACGTGTTCTACAAAATCGTAGTACATTATTTTGTTCTATCATCAATAGTTTTCGCAGCGCACGCGATGTAAGGTTTTTGGTTTCCACCTTGGGTTACATTATTGGAGTTTTAGTAAGGATCCCTGATTTTTTTGAAAATATAATATAGCCTATGTTACTCAGGGATAATGTAGCATTCTAATGGTGAAAGAATTTTTGAAATCGGACCAGTAGTTTTTGAGCCTATTCGTTACATACAAAAATACAAAAATACAAAGCTTTCCTCTTTATAATATTAGTGTAGATGTCATAGCTGAAATAGCTAGTGACTTGAAAAACGATAACTTTTGATCGAGCTTTCAGAAACCGGCCGTTAGACATGCTACTAATTCAACTAATCATTGCGGTTTCTACGGAATTATTCGCTTGCCTGGAAAGGGGTCATTGTCCACACGGATATAGAACTATAGGAGGATGTGAGCTTATACCCTAAACTATACCTCTAGTTTAAATACAACTGTTACTAAAACTTGGAGTTACAAAACCGTAGAATAGGTTCACCATTTCTTTAAAATAAACTAAACACAAGAACTGGTATTTCTTATTTAATTAAAACCAACACAAAAAAATCCATACCTATTGTTCGGTAGCGCTGTAAAAATCGTCAGGCGATCACTAGCATTTAGTCCATTCGAAAAAAAAATCCTCGGTACTACCATACGACGGCAGGTAATTAGTAGTAGTACCTAAATAATTAAAGCGAAAATCTGAGCAGTGTTCGCAATGTCAGAACCTGTCTGACGTAGGCATCCTTAGCAATGCAATCCAATATTCGAGCTGGACTCTGGCGAGCTCAGGCGTCTTAAGTTACTATGCCGTGAACCTAAATTTCCAAAGTTATATTTCAATGATAATGGGATTTTTCGGCTGAAATAGTAGAATATTTTGCTAGTCTATTTATTCCGAAGATTATATAATATTCCAAAAGTTATTGGGATATACTATCCGCTACCTATCTATACTACATAATATATACTATCCGAGTGGGATATAGTTTTTCCGTTGAAAAATCAAGGTTAAAAAAGAATTACATATAGGTACCGCATGTATGACTTCATCTTAGTAGGTTGACTAGGCTGAGAGATCCTATATCCAGTACAACCACTAACCAATGCTCTTCGTACCGAAATCATCTAAATTGACTTGTTTTCCTAATCTGGACCTCTACATATTACAACTAGCGGCCTGTCCCAGCTTCGCATGGGTGGATATAATATTTTTAACATTTTAGGATAAACTTAAGCCGTAGGTTCGACTCTCGCGTCTACTTATTTCATACATTTGCACGCCCTTCTCCCTGAGTGAGTGAGAACGCGCCCCGTGACCCCGCGCGTTCCATAATAATTTTAAAGCGAACTAAAATTTTTAAATTCGTAATATCTTTTGAATGGAATGTCCGATTTCAATCATTCAAAATGTAATCTACAGGTATTGAAACAATCTTGAATATAAAATTATTTATTTGGATAAGGATTAATACCAAGGTACAAATAAAGACCCTTTTCTAACGGCGGCATTTCAATTAAATTTTTATAATAAAAGAACACTTATTGTGACATAACTATAATAGTTAGAGATATGCTGTCGCGACATTTTACGTAGATGATGACGTGTTCTGCAAAGTCGTAGTACATTATTTTGTTCCATGATCAATAGTTTTTGCAGCGCACGAGATGTAAGGATTATTTTTTTCACCTTGGGTTACATTATTGGAGTTTTAGTAAGGATCCCTGACTTTTTTAAAAATATTATATAGCCTATGTTACTCAGGGATAATGTAGCATTCTAATGGTGAAAGAATTTTTGAAATCGGACCAGTAGTTTTTAAGCCTATTTGTTACATACAAAACAACATAAATACAAATCTTTCCTCTTTATAATATTAGTGTAGATAAAAAAAAGGTGTATGTATTAATAACCTAAAGAGTGAAATATCTAGAAACCTGATGTACGAGTTCGTAGTACTTCAATAGCTGGCGATAGGCTAGCAATATCGCTTTGCTGGTACCCTAGCGTCCTCAATGCATTTATGACGTGCACGTACGCATACCCACTGCAAGAAAACATGCAATTCTAAGCATTATTACTTTCATATATCGACGATCTTTCTGTGCAGGTACCAGCAATATGATGATATTGCTACATTGTGTGTATGTGAGTAAGAAATTCCCGTGTTCCTTTCTCGTGGAGCTCCTGGCTGAACATCCGGTTGAGGGATGACGTCATGATGATATCACCGACTTTAGTTTTGTTTTCGGTTGAAGACGCTATGAACTTTAACATATTTGTAAAGCCTTGATTATAAAGGTGAGACTGAAGTAAATGTTTTATTGATAGTTAAGTGGGTAAGGCATCTTATTTTCCCTATTTTTTTTACACAGATCACGGTGCATCGAAAATATATTTAATTTTATAATTATGTGTAGGTTAGGTACCTACTACTAGATATATTCATCGTCCCATCTGGTCTAACATAAAAATAACATTACTAAAATTGGTACAGGTCTAAATAGAGATACGTATTTAAAACGACCGACGATCTGTTATACCGTCCATCCCACAGAACACATGCATTATTTACCCTTTACCGAAGGAAGGATCAGAATCCACAACACAAGTTGTTCAACTTTTTTGCTTTTCAACCATTTAGATTCAACATAAACAAGGTTACCCGTAATTCTAATAAATTCTAATTCTAATACCAAGCCAGCGTTATTCACCATAATGAAAACTACAGGCGAATTAAGTGGGGCATGCATATTACGTAAACGAGAATTCAGCACCTCGCGAATAGGTACACAATAGTACACATGCAGCTATCTTGATAAGCAAATAAACAGAGTTGGAAACGGCCAACTATTCACACAGGTCGACATAATGCGAGCTTGGAGAGATAGCGATCAAAATTTAATTACTCCTTTATACCCTCACAGCACGATACAAAGCAAGCGAATTCCAGCGAAGACGAACGAGCGAGTGAGATGGATGTCTACTTACATATTTATGTGTGAGCGAGATGTAAGCTAACATACGTCTTCGCTTGCTTTCGTTCATCTGGCTTAGAGCCGGCTTAAGTCTGCATAATTGGTTCGGAAGTAAATAGACAGAAGCGACCTTGCCACTACCTTCCGTCTTCTATAGCAGATAGTTAAACCTAATAAGTAGTGGTTCGCCCCGAACTGAGATCTCGTGATGCGACCCGAATGCATCAAAACTTTGAGTAGGTGGTAGTCAGAGGCAAGTCCAAACATTATGATTGGACTTGTTTCTGACTACCGCCTAAAATTAATAGTAAGTAACGCCAAATGTCAATTACTAAGTTATTTATAATGGAGAGCACTGGTGGTCTAGTGGTAGCGGCCACGCCTTCCGATCCTAAGGTTCAAACCGGCCGTGCACCAATGAGTTTTTCAGTTCAAAAATGTATGTGCGTATGCCAGTACTCTCGAACGATGAAGGTGAAAGTGGAGGTACACACCGATCCTGCAGGCATAAGTTATTTTGACTTGCATAACTTTGCGCGGCGCATCAGTAACGATATCATACACTTTACCATATACGTAAATTTATTAATATAGATACTTTTCAACTAGGAAAATATCTTCGTGAGGAAACCGGCATGTCTTAGAACCTAAAAAGTTTGCAAGCATGTGTCAAGTGCTCAAAAGGATCCTCTTTGGGGCGCACTTAGAATCCTTCACCACTGTTTCGAAAGAAACTAGTGACACGACAATAAAGAAGAATTGAAGGTTCAGAAAATGTTTTCACTAATAAGCTATACCATAACAGAGACACGTAAACAAGTAACATCCGAGGAGCTTCCAGCGCCATATGGCAAGAAATTACGAAGGTAGAGCGTAACAAAATTACCGGAATTCAATTTGGCTGCGGTGTAATCTTGATGATGACAAAAACAAGTAGAAAAAAACAAATTATACTAGAATAGACGGACTAATCAGCCAACGTTAAGAAATAAGTAGATATAGATGATTACCTCCATATAATTGAGGCGGAAACTGATTATGGTGTGGTTTAAATGAAAATCCAGAATAAAGGCAACATTATTCTGGATTTATTTACGTAGGTTGTTGTTCAGATGTTCTCATACACAGAACAGGTTTAGCCTACGTTACAAACTTCACGTTTAAACGAACACCCAGCAGCAAGTAATCGTCTATTATGAAGATAATGTATGTAAAGGTCAGGCATAGAAACGGGTTGCTTCCATCCTTGCGCCTTTTAGTTATAAAATATTGCTCAACAACCGGTTGGCGCTTCCAGTCTAGCCTCCGTGACCTAAGAAAACGAAATAACACGGTTCCAGCACTTTGATGTTTGTCTATGTTAATAGGTAAAACAAATGATAGCGGTTAACCTAGTGACGAGTTTAGTTTTTTTGTTTTTTTCTTTTATCTATAGCTGCGTAAACAAGTTTCAGATTCAGCAGATCCTCTTTGAATCTTAGAGATAGCAATGGAAATGACTTTTTTCTAGTATTTCTTGATATTTGGGTATGGAACTCGAATTGCTACCAGTTAATGTTTATGTCGGTCATGAGTTATCTTAGTAGGTGATATTTGCTTACTTAGGTGGCATCTTCACGATGTGTTCCTTCATCTTAAGAGAGCACTTGCATTACAGTAACTCCCAGCCCGCCAATTACTTATTGTCCAGCTCATTGGGTCCTCAATGATTTATTGCATCAGCAACAACATTCTCAGGACTGTGTTGCAAGTCTTTCAACGTTATTATGTTGCTTACCCGCATGACCCACAGCTACATCGGACAATCCATCAAGATTGAAGAATGCCTAAGTTTCCAAGAAATGAGTATTGTTCATTTTCAAAGGTTAGGTACCTACTATGGGAGCCATTGTTGCACTTACGCTGCAGGTTATCAAAAAATCTTCGTAAGAAGCATTGTAATAATTGGTGATTGAGAAATAGTCGGCAGATAACTACCTTGTAGTTAACCTATTGATAGACTAACCTGATCAATGCATGTTGTAGAGCGAAGTAAGGTTCTTAACTTTGGACCATATGTAGCCACCGTGGCAACCGCGGCGCGGGAGCGTTTTCATAAAACACAGAAAAAGTAGTAGGTACCTAGGTATTCTGCGGTCCGGCTACAGAGCTACCAAAGCTTGTAAAAACAAGGGGTGGAAAAACTAAAAAAAAAATCCAACCAATCCCTGTCCAGATCCAAAAAAGCTAGGTAAGAAATCCACCTGTACCTTTTAACGTTCCAAGCGCTTTTAACACTCGCTTTGCCGAGCCGTACGTCTTTAGGTGGCTCGTTAGAAGGAACAAAGGACGTACATCAAAGCCATTTCTTTATGCTGCGATGACATTTAATAACGGGGCCTGAATTGGTTTCCCATTTTATTGTTGGCGACGTTAACAATGCTCACGGACCGATAAATTGTTTCGTGAGCTGTTTCTGTGTATGCGGCTTATTTATAACTTTAGCAGAGTTTGTTGGTTTCAAGTTCAGCTAAAATAATAGTCTTTAATGTAGCAATATTTTCTTTCTCCTCCTTTTACAGATTTTTTAGCGTATTAGCGCCTAGCTAGCATTTGTAGAGCATGGCTCATCTTGGGGTGAATGAAAAGTAAACAAGGTCCTCCACTAAAATTAAGGTAAAATTAATGGGATATCTGAAATATTGAAAAACTAGACCTTAAGTAGGTACCGTAAGTTTTTCTAAGTTTAACTTTCAATCAATTTCTATAAATTTAGGCAATTAGCCTAAATGAACCCAACCTAATACGAAATAAAACATGCAAAGCAAGCGCAGAAAGCTGAAGTTAACGAGCTGTGGAAACTAAAACAAATTGCCACAAAGTTGGTAGGTTCAGACCTACTTTTTAAAACGCTTTGCTCACTTATGTACCTACTTCACTTTATGTAGGGCCTATTGTGAAACCTAATAACAGCTTTCGAAATTTTGAATTATGATAACGTTGCTCATTCCGCTACTGGTTTAGTTATACTACGATACGAAGTATCCAGTATTCAGCGACATTTTTATGATGTTGGTCAAATTTGGACTTGTCTCTTAGTGCAGAGAAAGGTTACGTATACCTTACCATCAAATAAAATTATTTTCAAAAGACTGCGTTTCAAATAATGAGGTTGATACACGGAATCGGTTTATTGTCATAATTTCCACTAAGCTGTCCCCACCAGTAGGGATAATGACAATCTTCAATTTTTTTTTGGCGTTTTCCCCACAATCATATACCTACTCGCAAATAACAAGCTCAAATCAGTGAATCCGGTAGCTTGGCAACGTAGTCATACACCGTGTAATGATGATACTCAGCTCAGCCCTCAAACCAGTTCGATGGACGCATGAACAGGATTTGCGGTTGAGCATTCCACACCACCATTACCAGTCAATGTAGGTACCTAAAGCAATATATTAGTTGAATTGCTGTAGTTCAATGTGGTGGTACATCCTAAACAAGATATCTGATTATATGGACGTGGTAAGCGTCAAAGTGACCTTTTTAATTGAAAAAGTTGCTCGCCGTCGTTGCCTCCGTCAGCCTAGTGCCCTATCAGTCACGGTCTCGTTCATGACCGCACGAACAAGCCCATAGAACTCATGCTTCGATTCGAGTCATAATTCGTGATGCGAAGTGATGAAATAAGGAAGTATCGTGTTTGCGCCTAGCCAATAACGTCTCTGTTCTAACGGTACGATAAATTGGCGAGATATCGATGCAAATGGCCGGTCAAAGTAGCCGTACTGTCGAATTTGACACGATGGCGATAATAGCGCGTCTAGATGCGAAGGTGGTTCCCCTACTCGCGCCATAGTCCCGTTAGGCGGAGGCGGACGCCAGCGCGCCGCTTATTATGCAACTGATGTCTCCCTCTCTGGCTGCGAGCCGAGCCTGCGACGGCGCGGCGGCGCAAGCGGTCATGCGCCACACGACTTTTCAAAGGCTTTGTTCCGTAATACAACAGTTGATGCAACCGCTTATTAGGAAGATAACTTCATTTGTGCCGAGTTTTACATTGGATAGTCAAATTGAGCCGTAGGTATTAGTTAGTCCGTTATTTTTAAGATCATAAGTGTATTTGCTTTACCATAAAGTTACTTGTAGCGAGGTGCCTGTTACCATCAGTAACAAAGTTTTATTAACCATGTCCTCCGATGTCGTTTGAAAAGTTTAGGTATTCCTTATGCCACGTGCCCATTTAGTTCAACCAAGCGATGGAAAACAACAGAATCTTTCTAAGAATCTATAACATTCCTACAGATAGGTAATATTAGCATACGCTTCCGTATCACTGATATTTCCGTGGCTTTTCAAATAGCATTAAGTACACTAGAATAAATAACCAGTCCGGAGAGATACGGAATCTTTGAATTTAGATTTGCTTCTAATTTGGTACTAGTAGGTCCAAAGCTAATAGATTTCCTTCATTCATGGACCCCGTAGCCTATTTCACCTATTTGTGTGCTAGAGTAGTGTGTGACCTACAATACAAGCTTATGTAACATTCATTAGCCGACCCGTGTTGCGGAAACACCTCTTCTAAATTTTGACGCGACGGATATGCGAGTGTTTACGAAACCTTTAGTGGAATCCTAACTATATGTATCGAAGTTATCCACAAACGGTATAATATTCATAAGGATAGTTCTGTTATGCTGACTACCGTTGGGTTAGGACTAGGCATCTGCCCACGTAACTTGACAGATTTGATTATGGCTGTAGAGACACTATGGTAATTTATGTTCCGAATAGGTATTTCCAGTCCGTTCCATCCAGTTATTCACTAAGCGTCACGTAAGCAACTGACATAAGACAAGTAATTACTTTTTAGCGTGTCCAAAAATATTCCCTAAAAATAGCTATAGCTGAGCTAGCTCTGATATCACGGATGTGTATTGTTTAACAACTCCCTGTTCGATGAGGATTGAGTTTTACGCTCTCCAGACAAATTGTATAGAGCAAAGCCTTTCCTAAGTCGACCGCAATAACTAAACGATTCCCCTAACGAGAACGGAACAAATTGAAATCCGAAAATACCCAATGTGGTTCGATTAAAAGAAAATGAGAACATTCCTTCGCGTGGCGGGAACTAATGCGGCTCTAGATCATGGAGGGGTGAGCGGTACGGTAGGTACCTCAACCTGAGAGTTGGCCCTCCGATAGCTGCCAGATTATCGTCTCTGAAAGCAATTTGTGAGGATTTGCGGCCGACCTTCGTGCCATATAAGCGATAGTCGATCATTAGAACACTCTGTACATTAATCGGTTGTAAGACACAATTTTGTGTCTTTAGTAGTCATCATGGATATCAAGATGGCTGTTAAAAATGAAGTCCGTAGAGATTATATTTTCAGAAATAACTTCTCTTCGCAAAGTTCATTAAAAATTTATAATTTTACTTTGTATGGGAATTTCGAATACGTAGTAGGTAGGTATTCAACCTTTGCCCACATCAAAGTATTCCAGTGCTTGGGCTTGGTCTGAATAAAACCCCTTTAGGCTTATAGGGGTAAACGGTATGTTTGACGCTGTATAGACATAATAGCCTAAAAGTTTTTCAAAACTTAGTAGGTACCTTAGTCGGAATTTGTTTGGCGTTTAGCGTAGACACTAATAGTAATAAATTATACCATGAGAAACTTACGTGAAGTATTTTTTAATATGGGATTAAGTTATGTCACAAACCCACCTATGTTGAGCGGTAACATCTACCTAGTATGCTTCCATAATACTGTTTTGCGCGGCTTTATGAAAATTTTCTTAAGTAATTAAATTATTAAATTTTAATGGACATTTCACACAAGCCACCATAAAACCCAAAGCTTTTTTGAAAAATAGAAAATCTTAAGCTTCACAAAAATATGCGACCTAGCTTGAGGAAACGTCACAAATGGCCAGGAAAGAACCAATAATATTCGAATAAACTATTTTGCTAAACTAACCACTTGCCCTCCATAAAGCTCTAGGTACCTACAACAGTTGTTGTTTACTGTTGCTACTTGCCTAAAGTATAATAAAAAACATGCTAAATCCAACACATTTTATTTATTACAAATCATAACATAGAAGTAACTTAGGTACATCCACCACCAGCAAGTTAGTAAACATAGCAAGCAAAAGCCGTGCAACAAAAGCATTTTAAAAGTGCAAAAGCGCATGCAATTGAAATGTAGCCTTTGGTCGAGAGAGCGCGTAGCGTAGGCCGGCAGTGCACTCGCAATCACAAGGTTCAGCCTCTCACCTTGCGGCATCGGCGCGGGCTCCAGCGGCGACGCGAGGGCCAGCTGCGCCACCGCCTCCACGGCCCACAGCACTCCCCATATGTCCCACAACCACATCACAACACTACACTATCTCATTATTGGCACAACATTCACACAACTTAACCGATACGGACATCTAACTATGCTAATAACTCCTATTGGCACGATCATGCTTTGGAAAAGATCATAGCAGCCGCGTGTCGACTCGCTGAACGCTTTCTTTCACATTATTGAAGGGTTCGGAACTAGTGATAAACGTAAGTTGATGAAACAAAGACAGTTGCTGCACGTCATAACATTCCTCATTCGAGAAAAAATACGTTACGTCCCGACCGGCCAGAACGACGTCTCTTTCGACACTGATTCGTTTCGTTTCGCTTCGTTTTGTTTGTGCTGTGCTGTGTGTGTGTGTGACGCCGAGTTGCGCGCAGGTAGCTTTTCGTTCGAAAACAAGTTTAATCGAGAGTTCACTATTTGCGGAGAGCATCGATTCGAGTGTAATGAGTAGGTAGGTACCTACCTACCAATCTCTCACTCTACCAAACGGCTTTCTTCTTGAAGTATTTTTGCTTGCAAGTACAGGGATAGTGAGGTACAATTTTTGGCAAATCGTTATTTCCCAATTTCATAGTAAGTTCTGCCATTTGCTCCAGATATTTCAAACTCATTTGAGGATCTTTTGGTAACATATAATCTGATGCAGGAACCCATTCTCCATGAACCATTCGAGAAGGTTGTGAAAATACACCTTTGAAATGTAATCCAAATGAACCTAGAAATTAAGAAAAAAAATGGTTTAGCGTGGTTCGCCCCGAACTGAGATATCATGAGGTCAGCTTCAGTCTTACACTAATACCAAGCACAATATTTGGCCTCTGACTACTCCTTACCTACTTGGTATGTATGATGATTACCAAGTGTCAGCTCAATTGGCCTATTTTTTGAAGACTTCCGTTGAACAGATCTTGGCTCCATCATCAGACCAGCTCGCTGTGACCATTTTATAAGAACTAAGTATCTTCTTAATTTATTACAAAAAAAAATATTCAAATAAAAACTCTTACGGCCGGTTTCTGAAAGCCCGATCAAAACTAATCGGATGTCAAGTCACTTGCTATATCTCTATCTAATTCTAAGTAATAGCTGAAATAGCGAGTGTCTTGACATCCGATTAGTTTTGATCGAGCTTTTTAGAAACTGGCCGTTAGATTGTTAAACAAAATTTAACTTTTTCGTTGCATCTAAAAACCGGCGTCCTAGAAAAACTTAAAAATTGTTTTGGTGTAGAAAATAAATAAAATATTTATTCTCATCACAAAAATTTAAACAAACAAAACCCTTTTAGATGACATGTAACTTGATGTAGATATAGATTTTTTTTCCACTTGCAGATTGCAGATTGAAACGGAAAGATATGACCTGACAAACATACATGCATACCTATATAGGTATACATACAATGCCAAATCGCCCAAGTTGTTTGTAAGATTTTCTTTTTCTTCGCTCACGCGATAAATAATCTATTTTATTGTTATAGAATACATTAACAACCATCGCATCTGATTCCCAGATTCACGACATGATCGGGACTCGGGTCGAATAGCCACAACTTCACCACATCCAACACTGCCACAGCTTTAGATATCCGTGCTGGTTCTTTTGGAAGCTTGTTCTGTAATTATTATTAAAATCGAAGAGATCTAGTTGATTTTGCCTTGCCGATTGCAGCTTGCATATATAATAGGAATCTACTATTTAATTGATTTGATAACCACCTTATTTTCCGCTACTTTGGCCCAAAGTTTCTTGTCAAAATACATTAAGTATTCCATTGTTCTCAACTCTGGGGCAATAGTTCCAATAATCAGGCTAGAATTCCTGACCTTCGTGTATCGATTATAGGGTTCAAAGCTATTGTAACGATGAACTGTTGTTCTGATATCCACCAATTGGTTGATTCCCACAAAACCCCAAACTGGTGGACAGAACATATTCCTCAAAGGTACTTCTGCTATTTCAGCAGCGATTGCTGATATCTCTAATCCCAAATCAGAAGTGGCAACAACGATGTTTCTTTTGTTGATGTTTGCTAACGTGGATAGAATCGTCGCATTGTAGCAAGCTGGGCCTAAGTTCGGGAAGAGGACATACATTTTTCGTGGTGCCGAAGCGTTTATCATAAGTGCTAGGTTTGCCATCTTCTTCCTATTTCCTTTAAGCCATTCTCCAATTGAAGCATCCATACTGAAATCGAGGTAGGTATAAATGAGACCATTTCCTGGCACCGTTATGTTACATATGTAGTACTTACCTACCTACCTATGGTAAGTAGGTCCGTTAATAAAATAATTTTATTTATTTCACACGACTCGTAGGTATACTTCAACTGAAAGTGCCTACTTACTTCAGTGGTATGTGATCTAATATGATCAGTAGATCAGTATTCGTAAGCGCCACACCTATTTTCTCCACGAATTTCACAACTTTATTGGACTGATCTGTGCCGATGTAACTGCGTTCTTTCTCGACAAAGTCCTTAAATTCTTCAGAGCATTCGTTGTCGTAAAGATAAATTTTCGAAATTCTTTTCTCTCCAATAGTCATATCTAAAAGACCTGATATCAGATTCATTGTCATAGGATTTCCGGCTCCAGATATACAAATTACAAAGTTCTGTTGAACTGGTTTATCAACCACTTCAGCTTTTGCTTTTTTATAATACAAAACACTCTTCTCTTCTTTCACTTTCTGTTGATATTGCGCAAAGTTCGTGCTTAAGTCTTCAAATTTTTCAGAAGCTAGAAACGATTCAAATTCATAGTAAGAATGACAATATTCTAAAAACTCCGAAGCTCCACCGATGTAAAAAGGCTTGCTGCCTTTCATATGCATTTCTTTCCAAACTAGCGGTGAACCTGTATGGTGCCACTTATTTCTTTGGTTTATTTTATACAGCCAAGCCTGTAATAATTAATAATCAAATTTATGTCAATTATGTAGATATGGCGTCTAATCACAGATTAGTAGTGGGTAGTGGTACCTACTCAAAGGCAAATCCATTTTTTTCACTTTTATGTAAGACTAGATCTGCACATTGCGAGTTTATGGCAAACCACTATTAATATGAGGCAATACACATTATTTACCCTTTTCGGGTAAGTGAAGGTAATGGCATGAGCCCTCAAGCCTAAATCAGTATCAAAGAGCTAGGCTGGCCTGACAATCCGGCTCGAAGGACCCTAGCAAACGTGATCCTCGCTTTCTCTCGTACTAGGATGCCTGTGCCCGACTAATTTGTGGCTGACTGATTTGATCACTTCACTATGGTTCCGAAATAAAAATACCCTGATACACCTGTATCACCGATAACTAACTAACTAGGGTTTTAGGGACTACAGAGGATCCGTCAATAGCTCAAAATGTAACTGTTGATTAGTTATTCATTTAGTTTTTTAATTATGACTCCAATTCAGATTGGATTATAATCAAATAGGTGTACTGACTGTACACCATGTGACTACCTACTTCTGTCAGTAGTACGTGTACCTACCAGTGGCGTAGCTAGGTAGAAAAGGGCCCCGGTGCATAGAGAATGAATCGGGCCCTCACAACATTGCTTGAACTTAAATTGGCCTTTAAAATAAATCATTAAAAAAAATTGTGACCAGGCTCAAGGTTTTCTAGCTTCGGGAGTTGGCTGACCCTCTCTTTTCAAAGCTTAGGTTAAAGGGCCCCCTGAGCTCCGAGGCCCTGGTGCACTGCACCACCTGCACCTACGATAGCTACGCCACTGTCCTACATAAATTACTCAAGTACCTCCCACTCCAGTACAGGCTTTTCTATTCGCTCGTAGCAGAAGTTTGGAAGGTTCTGCGAGAGGTGGTCTGCAACTAAGCAGACTTCTGCAAATACTTCACATTGCGATTCTCCAGAAATAACAATACGAACAACCATAATTTATTTTTGTTTGATTTATGATTGACGTTGACGTGAATGATGTGTTCATATCATAAAGTACTTATAATAAATGAATCCTATTTTATAGTCACAGACAAAGTACCTACTCTGTGAACTTTCTGTGAAAGTACCTAACGTATTTTACGCTTCTGTCCATGGGCCAAGGACCTTTTATCACCATGAACTTCTACGCAATGCTTCTAACACGGTAGAGGTTATCTAAGTTCTTATTTTCGAACGAATAAATTAATGTCGCTAGGCATTGTCAGACGTCAGTCTTCAGTCAATGTCAATAGCGTACAAAGTACATACAAACTGTACCAACCGAACCAACTCCAAACGAAACTAACCTAAAAGTAAAAACAAAGTGAATGTATTCTTTATTTTCGTTTCCCTGTGTGAATTTAATTTAGATAACTGGATTAAAAAATAACAATGTCGGCTTGCCGTAATTGGGGATTCTGTGATCTGTGCATAAGCAATAAAATCGACCTGAAGAATATAGAATCTATTAAAAAACTAGGTTATGGTACGATCGCCCTGAATGCTTACATTGAAGAGCCTACAGGAGAGCCAAAAGCTAAAAAAAAGAAAGGAGAAACCAGAGAAAAGAAAGATTACATACCTGATCCAGTTTTTATTCCTAAAGAAATAAAGGAATCATGTAAACTAAATATTTTGCAGAGAGTCACCATTGAGTTCTCAGAATCTGGAATAGCTCATAAATTGAACCAATCTGAAAATCTTAAAAAGTTTGATATTATAGCTGTGGTTCCCAAGACACTTGCAGCATTTCAATATGCTTGTGGTTCCATGGATATTGATATAATAAGTTTTGAGTCCGACGGTAGACTGCCATTCAAAGTAAACAGGAAACTTTATAAACAAGCGATAGAACGAGGTATTTTCTTTGAACTTATGTATTCTCCAGCAATAAGAGACTCGACTGCAAGGAAAAATATTATCACAACTGCACATAATTACTATGCAGTGGGCAAGTCAAAAAGCATCATTATTACAAGTGGGGCAGATGACTTCATGTTCTTTAGAGGTGTCCAAGATGTTATAAATATCGGATTTTTATTTGGGCTGAATAGCAATGAAAGTATGGAAACTATTAGAAATAATGCAAGAAAATTAATCCTCAAAGCTGAAGGAAGAAGACATGGAAAGCATTACATGGAAATAGAAACAATGAATGGGATTGAGGAACAAAACAAGACAGAGGTTGCTTCTGAAACAGAAACAGCAGTAGTTTTGACTGAATAGTAAAATCTGTTGCTGATTTGATCAAAACTGTATAGCGATTACAGACAGTTTATTTTATAAGGATTTTTGGCCATAAGGGTCTGAATCTGAGATCTGCACTCATGGCTTAGACATAAACCTTAACTATGCTGAGATTCCAGAAAGAAGATAATGATTCACTTCACAAAATTGATACACTTTCTAGAATATGAGAAGGAAAAATAATTCCAATTTCTTGTGTTTGTTATCACAAAAAAATTAAATTATTGTATCATTTACTATATTGTATTCTATTTCCTATCTTCTTTTTTTTAGTTTGGGGCTAGATAGTGCTGTGTGGAAAGTCCACCAATATTTATACATATATTTATTAATTAACTTGTTAAAAAATTACATAGCCATAACTTAATTGTAGCATCACAGATAAAGCAGGTAATAAATCCACATGTAACATACAAGCCTAATTACTCCGTTTTCACATGTTTTCTAATGTCTTTGTTCTCTATATTCAGGTCTGATTCCACTCCCACAGGGTCAGCAATCGTTGAATTTCCTGTTGTCTCCTCGGGCAGTGTAAAGATATCCGCAAGCCATTTGTATCTAAGTATAAAAATACATAAAATTATTGAAAGCAAATAAATTAAATAAACTATAAGCCTGTAAGAAGCAGGGGATAATGCACAATACACCCCATTGTGGGATGTCAGTGCAGATCTTATTCCCCCACCACAAATTAGAATTAGTCTATAGGAACAATTGCAATCTTAGGAGTAGAGCTCTTTGTGAAGGGCTCATCCGGGGAAGTACTACCACCACGCCTTTTTCTGCCGCCAAGCAGCATTGCTGTGTTTCGGTTCTAAGAGTGGTCGCCGGTGTAATTACAGGCATATGCGGCTTAACATCTGTATGCCTCAAGTTGATGGACGCAGGGCAGTGCATCGTAGGGCACGTTTCAATCGTGCGTGACTTAAGAGGCAATACTTTGTTATAGGTTATGGTTACCACTTAACATCAGGTGGGCCATCTGCTTGTTCCATCAGCTCAGTTGTATTAAAAAAATGGTCTAACCATGTTTTTAAAAATATTACAATAAATCTTTATGCCATTTCCTAAGAATATTGGGTCATACTTCAAATGCAAGAATAAAGTTTTATAAGAATTATTACCGAATAAGACTGAAAGCAATATAAATGTTAGCAACAAGCCAAAAAATGAGTAATTAGTAAGCATGATGAGTGAATCACAGGAGTGCTCCAAGTAAAAAAAGCATATCTTTTGTACAGGCTTTAAGCTTGATCTAAAAAATCTTATAAACAGCCCAATAAAGTCATAAAATTTATATGGCATCATCATACCTAAAATGATTGATTGAAAGTAAGAAAATACACAAAATGCCTTCATACTTCTTTCTGGGGGATTTTCTTATGATTTTATTACAATACTCCTAATATGAAATTAAAATAGCACATCAATTTTTATTTTGTATTATTATTATTCAAATGCAATCTCAACGTTTGGTACAAGGTAATACAAAATGTATAAAATCCACACTAAAATATTATAATATTCACAAACATTGGAGATTCACACACAATTTCTAAAGCAACACCCTAAATTATTTCTGTTTAACTGTTCTAAGTACATAACAGTATAGGTAGATAAGTTATAATCAGTTGTGATACATTTAGCACCACTGGCAATAACATTCAACCAGCTATAACTACTTTAGAGATACTTGTAAAATGCGCAAACTGATAAGGTGAATGAATTGAATTGAATACATTACAATAAGCAATTTTGTTTTACTTAAAACATTTCCACTAGAAACTTCTGCCAAGGAATATAGAACTAGAAGGATAAAGTATGTAAAATGGAAACACATAGGTAGTTTCAAAATAATAATACTGCTTTAATTATTCTTGATATAAATTCTAGCCTGAAACCAGTTTGAGCATTTTACAAGAAACCCTAAGTAACCCTTATGTACTCTAAGAAACTAATTTTACATGAAAAACAGTTTTATAACTTGTGAAGTCTTGATATAAAAAGTGCATGTTTATTGCGCGTTAGTATAATGACAGCAGATATGGACTAAATCTAGATAGCTTTTTATTAAACATCTTGTTTGATTTAGGGCCGGTTTCACCATGCTCTGTTAGATTAACAAAGGATTAAAGGGCCGTTAAGGGCCGGTTTCACCATGCTCTGTTAGTTACTAATCAAGAATTAAAAGACAGTTAAATCTAACCTTAGCTGTCAAACGCGTACATTTTGACATATTTAACGGCCCTTTAATCCTTTGATAATCTAACAGAGCATGGTGAAACCGGCCCTAAATATGTCAAAATGTACGCGTTTGACAGCTAAGGTTAGATTTAACGGCCTGTTAATCCTTGATTAAGTAACTAACAAAGCATGGTGAAACTGGGCCTTAAGCTTGTTATTTCACCTGCAACAGAGATCAGCCAAGACTAGAAAAATAGTTTAGCCTCAAAAACTTATTATTTGGAAGGGACGACAATTTCATAATTTATGGTCACCATTGCAGGATTAACCGTGATGTTTTGAGCAAATAAAATTATTAAAACTATATTAAAACAGTCTTGAATTTGTCTTTTATAATTCATTAGATTTGATGCTGACCACACTTAGATAGTGCAATCTTCGACGCAATAATTATACATTATTTTCAGAACACATAAAGTCATGGAAAATAATATCTACACAATTCATTCATCATTTAAAAATTAATAATTCATTTATTCAATTTCAAATTTTCGAAAGAAATAGCATCACGACAAATTAGCATTAATAAAATAAATAATCTCTTCACACTAATTATAATAACTTTAACAAATTCAGTCTCATTGGTAATAAAACAATTCAAAATTCTCACGAGTCTTTCCTCAAGAACCTCACAAATTACCTAAAAATTTAAAATTACGAAAATCGTACATAAAACTTATATAGGAACGAAAAGTAAATTATGGGTCACAAATAAATGCAAGGGTTTGTATAATATCGCTTACAAATATCGTTATGGTCTCATGACATCATGTTATTTTATATTTTACTATTTTTATGACACTTTTTGACAAGACAAGCAAAGGAAAGTTAAAGAATACTTGTGAAGACAGGGAATAGTTTTATATCCAAGTTATCCTTAGTTTAAAAATAAGAGTGCCAAGCCACAGTTCTCTATAAACACAATTCCATAACACCTCACAATTTTACAGTCAATTCATTTTCTAACCATTTTGAAAAACTATGATGGTATTTTATTATTAGACAACACCTCACTTTTCAATCTTACCATGCTATTAGGCACAATGACATCTCTCGTTAATCTCCGATCTGTCAAACGTTCTCACGACCAACAAAATGCGACCGATGGCACTCAATCCTACTACACTATCGTCAACATTAATTAATACTGAATAAACAATTCTAACTTGAGAGTAACAGCTAAGTATTATAAAGATATCATATCAATAAATTGGTGCATAGAACTAATATGTTTGGCCTATGGAGAAACACTGTTTGATGCTAATATTTCTAGGCGAGACGTCACGCTATATTTTTTAAGAACCAAGCTTTATTTTTATAAAGATGCGAAGTTCGTTTTAAGTTGTTATTTGACCATGTTAAGTCAGAGCTCTGGTGGTCTTCTCTCACCAAGATTCAAGTTATTTCTTAGAGTAAAACTAATCTATTTTTATGTTAGACTATCTTCTTGACGGCTTATTTGCAAGTATGTCTTTTTATAATCATCGCTAACATGTCTGTTTTTTTACTAGCACATCATTAAGAAGTACAAGGTGCCACCTTTTTACTATTCATGTTCCGTCTCGCTTTAGGACACTCCCACACACAAAACACTACCTATCTCGTGTATCATCGTTTATTGAAAAGAGATAGATAGTGTTTTTGATCATACGACCTCAGATTTGAAGTTGTATCAGGGTGTAGAGATCATATTTGACAGATCCACGCAAGAGTCGCGCTACATATGTCAGTTGTTGAGGAAAGATACACAGTGAGCTACCGTATTGACATTCTCGACCAACCTGTTGTATAGTTCTCGACGCACGCTCGCAGTGAACTTGCTGACGAGACAAAGCGTGACTGTGGCTGCAAATATCGCGTTGTACAGCAGAACTAGCTTGAAGTTACCGAGCCATTCGATACGCCCGAACTCGCCTAGCAAGTCGAAATTCGTTATACCTGGAAGAAAATTTCATGAGATTAGTAAATGTCATTGTTGTGTAATATTACTTGTTATCAAAGCTAAATAAAGTATATTAAAACTGTTGGTAGAATTGCAACCTACAAGACCGTTCTAGACCGTTCTGCTCCAACGTCGGCTACATCGTCGCTTACCATCAGGTGAGATTGTAGTCAAAGGACGGTCTATACATTGTAAAAAAAACCTTTACTTTAAATGCCTAATACCTATACCTAAACTAAAATGGATCTTATATTTTTACTACGTTTATTATCTATATCAATATCAATTTCTGGGTATTGTTAGAGCTATCGAGCGCATACTTTGCCAATACTATATGTTCTCTATACAATATTAGCCAAATGTGATATTTGGACGTACTTCTGAATACCCCTTAGACATCCTCAAATAATCTTAAGTTATCTAAGGGGCTATCTACCGTGAGGATCAAAGGTGAAGCTGTTTTTTTATACTTTCTTGATTACACATGTCATATTACATATTGAGGACCTCGTTACCTAATATTTTGACGAGCAGTGGCTGCGCAGTGGAATGCGCCAATAGCACAGCACACAAGGCGTGGATCCTGGCGAGAGGCGTGCGTCGCGCCCGCGGCAGTATCCTCAAGGCACGCAGAGGCGCGCTGAGGCCAGTCAAAGACGCCGCGTGGAGGTATAGAATAAGGAAGGCTTCTAGAAGCGCTCCGGCCCATCCCAGTTTGGAGAGGGACGCTATTCCAAGCGTGAATTGCTGGAACAAAAATATGAACACTGTAAATAAATTGTACTCTATAGTCGGTCACCAATCTCGGTCGTCGGTCAATCGAAGATCGAGGTCACCATTATACCAGCAGGTACTTATTCCCAAAGTTCATTAAATGAAGATTCATGCCTACATTTTTTGTCAATTCTTAATAAAGAACTGTTATAAAATCTGATTGAGACCAATTTAGGCTCGTTCATTGTTCTGAAATACGAGTAGTTGCTCTGTCTGATCTGAACCTATCCAATTAATGCAAGCATCCAATGAACACGGGCACACTTTATCAAGGTGGGCCGTATGCTTGTTTGCTGGATCGATACTTTGGTAGTATATAAATAAATGCTACGTACCACATAGTCATCGCGTTTTATAAAAGCAGTATCGACTAAATAACGTTTTTATAGGTTCGTAAAAAAATATTGGCAATCAATGTATTGAGTATTGATACTACAACTTATCAACGACATCTATCGGATAGACGATTGCCTGAAAAGTTCTGGACTCTGGAAAGTCCGATCAAAACGAATCGCATGTCAAGTCACTTGCTATCTCTATCTTGACTTGACATCCGATTCGTTTTGATCGAGCTTTCAAAAACCGGCCGTAAGTAGGCAGTTTATAAATATTGGTGGAGAGTATATATGGAGACACGTTATGCGCCTCTATCGGTCGTGCTATGAACACTCGTGACTCTATACAAAACCCAGGCTCGCAATACAGAAAACCAAATTACAAAAAACTTAAAACATACTCGGACTTGAGGTACTGGAAAGATCTTCCTTTTTCATGAGAGAGTACTCATTGTAAATAAGAACTAGTGTCCCCTCAAGGTTGAAACTCAACTTCAAATTAAAAGAAAAGTTATGTCTTCCTATTACTACCTACGTATTAAAATTTTTAAGTTTAGTTAGGGTAGAAGTCTGTGCGAGGTCTTTTTGGAAATAAAATAATATAACATTTAATATTTAATAAGTTCCATAGGTAGGTATACAGTCAAATTAAAATTACGCTATTTATTTGCTATTTAATTAATTGTAAAAGAGTCGTTTGTTTTAATTCTTTTGTATTTTATACCTATTATCATGTTACTGTTTCATCATGTTGTCACTGTTTTGTTCATTTTTGTACCTACCTACATTACCCTAATTATATGTCGTGTGTTCTTGTGGGCAATAAATAACTGTCTATGACTCTTACTTACTAAAAAACTTGTCCCCAACAAGTTTCTTACCCGCGTGCTGAGCGGCAGAGCCTTGATTCCGATCAGCAGTTCCAGCATATTCTGCAGCACCATGAGAACTGTGATCGTGGTGAGCGCCAACAAAAGCAGCATCGCCAAGGGATATACCACGTTACGCTGCAGAGGAGACGACTTTCGCTGGTTCTCTACTTCCTAGAAAAAACAGATCATTGTTTTATTTGACAGCCTTCCCAGCTCAGTTGGTAGTAGCTCTGCCTTCTGTGCCGCAGGCCGTGGGTTCGATCCCCAACGAGAACAAACATTTGTGTGATGAACATAGTTGTTTGTTCTCTGGGTGTTATATAATATTATAAGCATAAATTTACAAAAAAAAGTACTTATTTATGTAGTATATCAGCTATCTGGTTCTCATATATCACAAGCTTTGGCTTAGTTTGGGACGAGATAGTGCTGTGTGGAATGTGACGTGACTTGCGAGGCAATGCTTTGTTATGGAGATGATGGTTACCACTTGAGGTGGGCCATCTTCTTGTTGCATAAGCAAACGAAGTGCTCGAAAGGAGCCTCTTGAGGCGCACTTAAAATCCTTTCACCACACTGTTTCGAAAGAAACTAGTGATACGACAAGAGAGATAAGCAAACAGTATTAAAAAGAAAAAAAAAGCCAGTTTATATTTTTTTATTAAGTGCAGCTTATCTATTATGTAGATACACTAGCATTAATTAATGATGTCAATGCTACATTCATGAGCTCACGGCTTTTCAAAGTGTATCGTTCCTAGCTAGCTTATCTCTCGTTTAGTTAGTTAGTTTCTAGACTGTGGATAATTCCAGTTCGATGCGCTTATACAACTTTGCATTTAGAAAACATCGTGACAAAAATATGAAAATTATTGATATGTTCATTTAATAACATATTTTTTATACTACCATCACGCTTTACATAAGTGCGTATAATAGTTATATCCTATTTGAGTTATTCTGAGATTATTTGTTTGATTAATATTGCGAGATGATTAATAATTCGATTAATTAATATAGCAACGAAGTTGTCGTATCCGCTGTCAAACACTTTCCGGTGTTTGAAACATGCGATATCCTTGGGTTACGTAAATAAAACGTCAATTTCGATGACACTTTATAAACTATAGAATATCTTTGGGTGTTCATCGATATAATATATCCGTTGAACATTTATTGATAACTTTCGGCAGGTTTGCTCTACTTCTTCTTCTTGTCGTGTCAATAGTTTTTTCGAAACAGTGTGGTGAAAGGATTTTAAGTGGGCCTCAAAGAGTCTCCTTTTGAGCACTTGACTCATATTTTAGAGCTCGTTAAATTCTACGACATGCCGGTTTCCTCACGATGTTTTCCTCCACCGTTTGAGAGTACTGGCACTGTGCAATTACATTTTTGAGCAAAAAAACATTGCTGCATGACCGGTATTGACCTTAGGATCGGAAGGCCGCTACTAGACCTCCAGTGCTCTCGATTTGCTCAACGTGCAGGTACCATTCAAAGTTTTAAGTTCTTGGTCGCGTGGAACTGGCACTAAGATTCACCAGCTTTAAGACATTTCAAAGTGATTAGTGTAGATTATTGTAAACATGAAACACTAGCTGGTGCCCGCGACTTCGTCTGCGCAGGATTGGTATTTCGAGTAGCTTATAATAGCGTGGCGTAGTACATATGTGTAACTCTACGGTTTTGGCAGCGCACGCCAGAATAGCTCGCAGATGGTAGATTTTTTCCTACTTACTTGACACTTATCGTCATATTTTGGACAATTCACACAATATCTTTATAAATTGTAGCCTATGTGTTATTCTGATGTATAAGCTATATTATTGTAAAGTTTCATTAAAATCCATTCAGTAGTTTTTACGTGAAAGAGTAACAGACATCCATCCATGCTTACAAACTTTCGCGTTTATAATATTATAGTAGGAAGTAGGATAAAGCGTTAATAGAGTATGAAGGACTGGAAAAACCAAGCCACGCATTACCTTTCTCATAAACACGACTTTTTGCAGTCTCTCTTTCAGTCCAGCCTGCAGCGCGCCATTCCGCAACCGCAGAAGCGGCGTCTCCTTCCCGCGCGGCGAAGAATGCTGACTTTCTTTTGATAACGACAGGTCTGCGTCCAGAGGTGCCGATATGTCTCCACGGTCGGGATACATGGGCTCTGGAGATATGTAGCCACTTCCTGGGAAATAAATGGTAGCATTTAACGTGTAAAATTGGTTCTTTAACTATATTGCGCACATCACTGATGCACGAACCCAGACCAACGCTATCATTAAGTGCACTATTTATAACATCAGCGATATGTTGCAGGTCAGTTAACTTGAAAACTCTAATGAACGTAGTTCTATCAGTTGCCTCAAATATTTTCTTCGTAAGCTCTACAATATAGAGAACGATCAAACAAAGCGTGCCAAGAAACGTTGACGGATCAAGGCTTCAAACCATCGCTTTTTATTTGTCTGAGTCTCAAATAGTATTTCATCCAAA
The DNA here is from genome assembly GCA_932294275.1 of Chloroclysta siterata. NCBI lineage: Eukaryota > Metazoa > Arthropoda > Insecta > Lepidoptera > Geometridae > Chloroclysta > Chloroclysta siterata. The sequence continues at coordinate 12,586,597 of OW028595.1, forward strand.
GCTAAGACATAGTTAGTATAAAACTTTTCTAAATATTACCTATATAAATTATATTGGTAGACATTCCACACAGCACTACCTAGCCCTTAATTAGGCAAAGCTTTCTATGGGAATCAGGATAGCTGATATTACGTACTTCTTTTACTTACTTATCATAAAACATAACACCCAGACAGAAATGTTTATCGCACATGCATTTTTGTTCTCAGTGGGGATCGAACCCACGGCCTACAGCGCAGAAGGCAGAGCTACTACCAACTGAGCTGTGAAGTCTGTCTGTTGTGAAAAACAAACATGAACACCGGGCGTTGAGTTTCACCTCAGTAAGCAAGGCTTTTATACAGGAAAGTAAACATAGACACATTTTCAATTCCGATCGATAACAGAGAATATCAAATTATACTTCAATTTAATATCAGTCACCTTGAAATTACGAAATGGGCTTCGTAATCTACTCAACTACAATCTTTATAATAATATCGATAGGTTTTAATTATATGTATAAATGCAATATAGCTAGTAAGTTTGTATTATCCACGCCAACACACTTATAAATTATATAACATATTCAGACCGGAATGCTTTTAGTAAATAAAAACTAAAAACATCTTTAGATTTTATCGACGACGACGATCGAACTATGAAATTATTTATGTGTATTTATTTAGCAAAATCTTGATCGATAAAGTTATTTTTATCTTTGATCAGTCTTGTTTATACAAACACAAAATATTTATTCAGTAAACTTAGTATGTAGTACATTTCATGGGTTTGAGACCCTTACCTGTGATTCCTACCTATACTACCTGTGAGTCTCGTTCTTCCATAATGGGTAGTTTCTTTACCTATATTTTATACAACGTGTAACATAATACCCCTATAACCCCGGAAGTAGGGTATTCTACAGGTCATGGCGAACACTTTTTGTTTTACGACTTTTGAAATTTCATAGTTTTTCATTCATGAAATGCCTCTTTAACGTTCCTCCAATATGAAACTAAACACACTATGAGGCAGCCCTATTCACAGCTGCTTGTACGTTCCGAGTGTTCGTGACCTTGGTACTTACGTAAACAGTATCCGGAGCAGGGATGTTGCAAATTTCTGAGACAATATTAATATACTTTTTTATGAGAATTTCGAAAACGATATATTCAACCTTTGCACACGTCAAAGTATTCCAGTGCGTGGTCTGATCACTTGGTCTTTGGCCTTATAGGGGTATTATGTTACACGTTGTATTTAAGAAATATAGGTATGTTGAGTTCGTACTAAGATATTTGAGGGGATATCCACAGTGCCTGGGAATGAAAGTCGTGAAGCTGTTTCGTTTTTCTTTCGTATATTTTATAACAACAATACTGAATACCCCTATGTTTTAAAAAAACTCAACAGTGAGGTCACCTGGTCGTTATCTTCGTTGCGGGAGATCATAATATTTTGTAATCATCAACCATTGTCTGTTGAATGTTATTGATTTAGCCATTCACGTGAGGCATTTCTACCGTATTTGTTTAGAGACTTAGGTTTCCTGTAAATTTCCTTTGATATCCAAAGTAATTCAAAATTAATTGCAAAAGAGGACTTCATGCCGGTCAACTGCATAGTGTACTGAACTAAAAAAACATATTAGGTACCAATTTATTTATTGACTAGCGGCCTGTCCCAGCTTCGCATGGGTGGTCATAAATTTTTTGAACATTTTAGGATAAACTTAGACCGTGGGTTCGAGCCTCGCGTCTACTTATTTCATACATTTGCATATTTCATACATTTGCACGCGCTTCTCCTTGACTGAGTGAAATCGCACCCCGAGCGTGACCCGTGGACCCGTTAATATTTTTAATTTCGTCATATCTTTTGAATGGAATGTCCGATTTGAAAAATTTAAGAAGTAATCTATAGGTATTGAAACCGTCTTAATTATGAAAATTATGAAAAAAAGATTTATTTGGATTAGGATTAATACCAAGGTACAAATAAAGACCCTTTTCTGGCGGCGGCATTTCAATTATTTTTTTATAATAAACTAGCGGCCTGTCCCAGCTTCGCATGGGTGGTCATAAATTTTTTGAACATTTTAGGATAAACTGAGACCGTGGGTTCGAGCCTCGCGTCTACTTATTTCATACATTTGCACGCGCTTCTCCTTGAGTGAGTGAAATCGCACCCCGCGCGCGACCCGTGGACCCGTAAACATTTTTAATTTCGTCATATCTTTTGAATGGAATGTCCGATTTGAAAAATTTAAGAAGTAATCTATAGGTATTGAAACCGTCTTAATTATGAAATGATTTATTTGGATAAGGATTAATACCAAGGTACAAATAAAGACCCTTTTCTAGCGGAGGCATTTCAATTATTTTTTTATAATAAAAGAACACTTATTGTGACATAACTATAATAGTTAGACATATGCTGTCGCGACATTTTTTGTAGATGATAACGTGTTCTACAAAATCGTAGTACATTATTTTGTTCTATCTTCAATAGTTTTCGCAGCGCACGCGATGTAAGGTTTTTTGTTTTCCACCTTGGGTTACATTATTGAAGTTTTAGTAAGGATCCCTGATTTTTTTGAAAATATAATATAGCCTATGTTACTCAGGGATAATGTAGCATTCTAATGGTGAAAGAATTTTTGAAATCGGACCAGTAGTTTTTGAGCCTATTCGTTACATACAAAAATACAAAAATACAAAAATACAAAGTTTACCTCTTTATAATATTAGTGTAGATAGTGTAGAAGAACACTTATTGTGACATAACTATAATAGATAGACAAATGCTGTCGCGACAATTTTTGTAGATGATAACGTGTTCTACAAAATCGTAGTACATTATTTTGTTCTATCATCAATAGTTTTCGCAGCGCACGCGATGTAAGGTTTTTGTTTTCCACCTTGGGTTACATTATTGAAGTTTTAGTAAGGATCCCTGAATTTTTTGAAAATATAATATAGCCTATGTTACTCAGGGATAATGTAGCATTCTAATGGTGAAAGAATTTTTGAAATCGGACCAGTAGTTTTTGAGCCTATTCGTTACATACAAAAATACAAAAATACAAAGTTTTCCTCTTTATAATATTAGTGTAGATTAGTGTAGATGTAGATATTGGTGAACTTTAAACTTTTTTTTTTTATACAACTAGCTGATGGAACAAGCAAATGGCCTACCTGATGTTAAGTGGTAACCATCACCTATAACAAAGCATTGCCTCGTAAGTCACGCACGATAGGAAAGTGCCCTACGATGCACTGCCCTGCGTCCATCAACTTGAGGCATACAGATGTTGAGCCTCATGTGCCTGTAATTACACCGAAATTCAAACCGAAACATAGCGTTGCTGCTTGGCGGCAGAAAAAGGCGTGGTGGTAGTATTTCCTCGGACGAGCCCTTCACAAAGAGCTCACTACTCTTAAAACTTCTATATTTGTACCAAAAAACTAAATAGGTTTTGTATTAAAGCTCTAGTATTTTTTTATTTGTTTCTAAATAACAACATAAATATCTTGTATTAAGTATGTCACAACTTACGTTCTAATTACCTTCACAAGTTTTAGAAGTTCACTCAACATTTTTGTGTCCAGAAATAGAAATATGCGCTCAAAGAATGATTACAAACACGTGGCATCACCCGATGCGCAGGCGTCTAACGTAACTCGTTTTAAAAATACAAATAAAACAAAACAAATTTTATTTTTCTACACCAATGTTATTTATAGTCTGTAGGTGCAAGTATGCTATGCGTACTTTGCATAGCTAGGACATATTTGTTATCTAATTTTATTCAAATAGCGCGTAGCAAACAAAGGATTGTCTGAGCCTGAGCACGAAGTCAAATACATGGAACAAGCTTAGGCTTAAAATATGTAGGTAAGCAGGTAGTTACATGACAAGACTGCAGTTGGCACTGATCCACAGAATACAAAAGAGGTAGTAGGTATTCTGTGGTTGTGGTGTATTTCTGTGTTCTATGGCACTGTCAATGTACGATTTGTGATATATTAGGATAGGACTCTTCACTATCTTTTTACTGCCAAACCTTAGGTCAAGCCATTTATTTAAAGGCTGACCCCTATCAAAGTACTTCTCGCTCGCACATTTTGAAAGATAAAATCACTAAACTTGTTTATGAATAAACATTTTGGTAGGAAAACTTGTTTGGATCTAAATAATATTTTCGCTTAACTTAGTGCAATGTAACTGCACACAACTTGGTTGATTGCGATTTTTTCCGATATATTCCGAGATTTTTAACCGACGAAAAAACGGAGGAGGTTCTCAAGTCGACGCGTTTTTTTTTAATCTTTAAAAATGTTGAAATGTGCGAACGTGAGTAGATTAGCGGTAATCTTCGCCTTCAAATATAAGTTATAAGGAATTTGGTAATTACAGTCTACTATTAGTTCTGAAATTCAAAATATTCTGGACGACCTTGACTTTAAATAGAACAGATTTAAAAATAAGTACGGTACCGAATTTCTTGTTCAATTGTTTTTGTCGATAATACATAGAAGAGACAAAGCATCAAATTGCGTGTGATTTTTAACCGAAGGTCATCAACGGTTGAAACATCGATTTATTCGGAAGCAGATACTACTCTGGAGATCTCATTAACTACAGCAACAGACCATACTGTAGAAAATGATTTAGGTCCACTCGGAGCCAAGGAGAACTGTGATCCCTAGGCACGTTAGACAACTTAGATCTTTCAGTACTTTATCTAGCAGCCTATATTCAAGGTTTTAGGAGGATGTCTTATGATTATGATATATTCTTGTATTGATATGTTTTACCAAGGGCGGTTTTACGATGTCGCTATTCATCAGATATAAATATTTTCGTCTATAAAATAGTTGGCAAAAAAAATTGTCTGACGGATAGCGTTATTCTGAATGGGTCAAACCCGCCCTTAGACTGAGCCTAATTATGACGATCTAAGCTGAAAGTTTTTTTTACATACACAGATATTTGATGAACTTGAATGTACTACACCGCACAAGGTCAGCACCTTTGCCGTTCCCCTCACGCTTCTAAATTACTCAGGAAATGTATCCTTACATCTCGGTTCTCAGCTACTTAGCAGATATCATTAGCTTATTGTATTCGACTTCCGCGATGCCGTATCTCAGTTTAAGGCGAAGACAAGAGCTCATGTACCTCTCGCTCACACGTTTCGACAAGTTGAAAGATACAAAATATAAACTCATTTTTGAAAATCGCAATCAATTAAGTTGTGGGTAATTACATTGCATACAGTTTAGTAAAAATTTCATTTTGATCGATACAAGTTTGCTTTACTAGTTTTCGTACTTATGCAAAGTTTGGAGTAGTATATCTTTCAACATGTCGAAACGTGCGAGCCAGAGGTAAATTAGCTCTTGTCATCGCCTTAACTCGCGGGATAAATATAGAATAGTTTGATCTGCTTGTAGATCACAGCAGTGATACGGCCTTTGTTTTCATAATCAGTCATCGGTACGGGTATAAATAATTATGTGCCACTATCAGCCCGGAGAGTAAAGACCTAAGTGGATAGAGTGCAGCAAGTACTTTGTCCTTCCAGATTATTGTGTAGTTCTAGAGTTGGTTTTTAGTACTAAGAGATGTGAGGGGATATCTACAGTGTCGGGGGATCAAAGTTTGCCTTTTTGTTTTTTTTTTTAATAAGAAAAACAAAATTGTCAAATTGACCCAGGACTGTGATCTCCACGCACAGTTAACAGCCTCCAAAATGTCTTGATTTTTAACTTGGTAACCTACTCAAGATGCTTACGAGCTGATTTCACCATGCTCTGTTAGATTAACAAAGGATTAAAGGGCCGTTAATTATGTCAAAATGTATACATTTGACATCTATATGGTTAGATTTAATGGCCTGTTAATCCTTGATTAGTAACGAACAGAGCATGGTGAAATCAGCTCTTAGTGTAGGGCACGTCTAAACATTACATTAGCCACATAATCTCATTTTGCAGTAGTTGTTACTCCATATAAGTTCCGATGTATTCAAAGTTTTGTATTGTTGAATAAAACTTCTGTGTGCTACTAAGTATTGTTGTTTAATTTTGAATTCGGCGCAATAGTATTACTCCCGTTTCTCTGTCCCAATTGTTCACATGATTTTTATTATCTCTAAATATAAAGTAAAATACCAATTGGTCTAGTTTTTTATATGAATCTCGAACTCTTGTGAGCGTGAAGTTATAATCGTTCGTATTAATAATGTGGTACAAAAATAAAATTTCAAAACAAGAGTTCAAAATAGTTTTTGAAGCAGACTTCAACTGTTATCATAAAACTGTCAGAATATAATGACATTGGTACAGTCAGCGTCAAAAGTAGATAAGCATTTCTGGTTTTTATACTTCAAATATTTATTAAAAACCAGCGCACTCTCGTAGTTTTTTTTTTTGGCAAAATTGAACGAAAATATTAGTAACTGAAATTGACTATCTAGCTTCGACGCTGGCTGTACATTCGGTTCATAGTTATTTTTAACTCTCATAAACTCATAACATTATAGTCAGTGCTTATCTCAAAAGCATAAACAATTTTAAAAGTGTTTCATACCATCTAATTATGAGGTGTGTGTGTGTGTGTGTGTGCGTGCACTGCTAGTGGGAGTTAACCCACCTCTTGATTGTAAGGTCGTGGGCTTTTTTTTTATTTATGGGCGCAATGCCGGTGTTCTCAAACGATGATGGAAAAAAATCGGATAAAACTAGCCGCGATAGGCTGGGTGTGCGATAAATTTAATATTTGGAAGTAACTCTGACTTCTTACAGAACAGAAAACAAAAACAACTTCACGGCTTCGATCCCCAGATTACGCTTTGTTTTCTACCGTTCTTTTGTATGATCCGTGGTACAATATAATAATGAGGCTCCAATGTGGTGCCAATCATCATCATCAAGAGTCATCAGCTGTTCCATACCGTTCAAGCATACAATTTAGTCAGTAAAGATAAGTACTTACATAGGTAAGTAAGTATTTATCACTGGCACTTTTACACACAGTCGCGTCACAGAAAACGTAATAGCTGTTTGCTCAATACATGTTGATTGCAAGGGGAACACAAAAGAAGTAGGTCTGCTGTTCGACAACAATAAGTTTTTGACAAGGCAGGTGTGCATTTGGTACTACAGCTGTAATAAATCGTATGATGTTTAAAAAAAACTTCAAAAGTGATAATACAATTTACCGGAAATCTGTATTTATTGTAATGAAACTTAAAAATATTTGTAGGTTGGAAAATAAACAGGAGGTACAATAAATAGATCAGTACCCCAGGTATGAGTTGTGTTTACCATATTTGGTTTTTCGTTTATGTTCCGTGTTCATTGCGGGTTTTGTATGAAGACACGATAGAGATAGGTACCGATACGGAACTTTATGTTGCAAGTATGATGAAAATTAGTAGTAGAACATAATAGTTCCGTATCGGTATCTCTATCATGTCTTCATACAAAACCCGCAATGAACACGGAACATAAACGTACAACGAAAAACCAAATATGGTAAACAAAACTCTTACTTGGGGTACAGGAAAAAAAAAAAACAAAAATGATTCCTCAATTAGGTCCTTGTCAGCATCTTTATATTTTGTTTATTTAGTGACTTACGTCTACAAAATTAAAAGCCCTAAGAAGAACAAACTTACCAGTAGATAAGGCGGTTTGCATCCGCCGCCTAATGGTGTCTTCTTCGAAAGAGTACATGTAGTACTCCTCATTGAGATCGCGTAGAAACTGCGGCTTCACTAGCACGCCGCCCACCACGCCGAAGAGACGCACGAAGCCCAGTGGCGTAAACACTAGAAAAGGATACAGATGTAGAAGACTCAATGCACCATACCCATTGCACCATTGGTTGTGCGTCTAGCTGGTTTCCATTTATAATACTTGGTGATGAAACAATTAGATGGGTAGACCATCTACTTGTTCCATCAGCAAGTATTACTTTGATGTGTGGTGACCATCACCTACAAAGCTTTGCCTCGTAAGACACCCCGGATATGTACGTGTCCTACGATGCATTGCACTGCGTGGTTAAGCCTAATGTGCCTGTAATTTCACCGGCAACCACACCCTTAAGCCGAAAAACAGCAATGTTGCTTGGCGGTCGAAATAGGCATAGTGGTCGTACTCCCCTGGACGAGCCCTTCACAAAGACGACTACTACTCTTCGATTCTCTCTCTCTCTCTCTCTATTGGTTGTTACTTATTTTCTAAGTAATAAACTTAGTTAAAAAAAGTTCACCATTTCGAAGGGTTTGCAACCATTTACAACTAAGCGTCTCCGTGCTTTGGACCCTAGACAAATAAAATTACTTTTGGTCCTGATTCCATATGGAGCCAGCGGAGCGGTCAGGTTCAAGCCACAACCTCAAATAGGAATACATTATATACAATTTCAATACAAATTTAATATTATGTAGTTGATATTCTATAAAAATATAAAAAACAATAAACGTTTGCACGAGAGATTGAATTACATTTTTTTTAATTCAGCAAAAATGTAATTCAATCTCTCGTGCAAAAATCTGTGCACTTAACGAAGATATGCAAAAAAGAAAGTCATACGCATTAAATTAGTTCTACAACAGTCTACTTTAGATGGAGGTCGCCTTATTAAAGGATCTTCGATGTCAAAACCATTGTTCAAACTACCTCAAAGCTATTTGCGTGTAGGGTTTCATTACTATTCATTGCAAACGGGGAGGCGTGGAATTCATTACACACCTGTAGGTTTCCCTAATCAATACAACCGACTGGCAGAACCTATTTTGAATGAAGGTGTGAGAGTCACACTTGACACAAAAACATGGCCCTTACTTAGAATATTAAAACTTAATTTGTTTTTTCCCCACGAAACTATTAATGTTATTTACCTAGTCTACCCTAACTAGAAGTGCTACAAATCGGGCAAACAGGACCACAATGAAATTGACCAGCATGCCATCTGAGACCAGTTGAATATAAAAAAAAACTTCTTTTATAATCATTGTTCTATTTTCTTATACCTTAATGTTACTTTTCCACTTAGTTAAATTCAATGCATGTAGGTATGTAGTGTTTACCTATAATTAGTTGTGCAATTAGCTCTGAATAGTACATGTACGTACGTAGATGTAAGTTTAATTGATCGAGTGAGCGAAGCGAACGAAGATTTAGTTTCAACTTGGGCGATTTGGCATTTTATGTATGTATATATGTATGTATGTATGTATGTATGTATGTATGTATGTTTGTCTGGCCATAACTTTCGAACCGTTGATCCGATCTGCATGAAATTTGATAAGACGACAACTTGTACTTGAGAAATTTACTGGTAAGTATATGAGTAAAATCGGATGAAGGGTTTTTAAGATATAGGGTTTTTTAAGGGGGCAAAAATAAAAAAAGTGACTTAAAAAAATCAAGTTACATGTCATACGAAAGGGCTTTGTTTGGACATTCCAAAACAATTTTTACTTTTTTTCTGAGACGCTCGGTTTTTGAGATACAACAAAAAAGTTAAATTAAGATAACCAGCGACCCAAGAGCTCCCATCTGTAAGAGTTTCGTTGGCATCAAGGTTTTTCTACTGGTCGGCCAGTTACTTTGCTTTTTCTTATTTTTTTTTCTTGAAATAAATTAAGGAGGTACTCAGTTCTCATAAAATGGTGACAACGACCAGGTCTGATGATGGAGCGAAGGTCTGTTCAACGGAACTCTTCAATAAATAGGCCAATAGAGTTGAAACTTGGTTACCGTACCAAGTTAGTAGGCGGTAGTCAGAAAAAAGTCCAAACATAATGTTTGGACTTGCCTTTGACTACCACCTACTCAAAGTTTTGGTGCATTCGTCGGGTCGCATCACGAGATCTCAGTTCGGGGCGAACTACTAGTTATATTAAATTTGTATTGTTGTAACAGCTGTTAGTAGTACTCTCACAACTCAGAATCCAAAAAAATGTTGCTGATGATGGAAACATCAAACCAGTTACTTTCAAACAGGCGCGCGAAAAGCAAAAACAAACGCAGGTAACGGTAAATTAGATATTCTCAAAGGTGGTAATAATAATGATTTGCGGTCGCGACGGACTAGCCTAGCACGCTTTAGCTTTCCATCAGGGCCATGTTTCTCGTCATTGACGAGTGAAAACTATTGGAAAACCTATTCATTTCTCTCATAATATCAATTTGATCGGATCCGCAGAAGGTGCAAAGCTCAGTGGATAACTAATTAATTATCAACTGAGCTTTGCACCTTCTGCGCTGTAGGTAGTGGGGTACGATTCGATCTCTACCGATATCACACATTTGTGATCATTTGTTCTGTAACTGGGTGTTATTAACCGACTTTAAAAAAGGAGCAGGTTCTCAATTCGACTGTATGATTTTTTTGTATGTTTGTTACGGCATTACTATTAATACGCCCAAATCCCACTTATCGTCTTTATCATTTTCTCACGTATGCATTTACAAACAGTATTATATGTTTTCTAAAAAAATTACTACACTAAAACAAAAATTCAAATCATGACGTTTACTTGACGAAGTAATCTTCAAGCTAATTTTTTTATGCACTTAATTACGTTAGCCAGTTATCTTGGACAGACCGGTTCCATCCAATGTGTAAAACCAAACACAAATTGTGGTGAAAACTTGATACTCAACTTTTTATAGGTCTTATAATTCTGTTCCAGAGAACGAACATTTCTCTACAAACAGGAAATCGTAACGTAAGCCATTAATTCTAAGTGCATTTACTACTTTTCCTTCTCAATCGTTATATGAACGAGAGTGATCTATACATCTACCTACACCACTGTACCGTCTCATCATTCGTCATGTCTAGATGCTAAATGAAAACAATCTATTGTTTGTTATAAATCGCTATTATAACTGCAGATTCAACAATCACACAATTTATATCATAACAGTTATCTACTTAGTAAGGGAGGGGAAAATATCATCTGCGTTGATATAATAAAGTAAAGTAAAATATTCCTATAGTGTTTTAAATATTTGTGGAAATTTCAAACGTATTAAAAATACTTCTAGCAGAGTTCACAAATGAATGGATCAGCGCACACCTGCCTCACAGAAGTGAGTTGTATGTCGCCTGGTTTCAATTGAATAATTGGCGCCGAACCCTCCTCAAAAATAAACGATGGGAATGTCGCAAGGGAAATAAAATCGCCATCAATAAACCGTAAACTTAGGATTTAAACGAAGAAGTGCTCGTTGAAATCTGAGTGAATGCAAAATTTTGCTATACCTATTCCCACCAGTAAGTTTGCTGTTTGTGAGATAAAACCTCTGCGCATGTAATGAAAGAGGTCACAAACATTGAAGTCCGCTCTTGACAACGGTTGCCAACGTGCGTTGTTGTTACGTCAATGAGGCATTACGGCATTAGCACAAAAACACCGCGGGAATGAATACGAACCGCAAAGTAATTTCCAGAGTCCCTAAAACGGGCTTGAAGAATACTCCAATGACTTCAAATACTAGTTTAAAGGCACCTTCGATAACCTCGAATCCCGCTTTGAGGAACGAGAAAGCAATAGAGCTGAACGAAGAATGGACCAATTTCATACAGAGAGTCGGCCACGTATCTAGCCTGGTCAAGGACATGGCTAGTGGAGACAAAGTAAAAGCTGATGCAGCTCATAAACTAGCTGACCAATATCTCGAGGGAAAAGTCATAATGGACGAAGAAGTGGAGATGACAGTGAAGGATAACCGCACTGTAATCAACCAGAACGCTTTCAAATCTATGGAGAACAATGACACGGTAAGAACGCATGCCAAAAGGCTCTAGTTTCAAAGGACGGAATATTAATTTGTAGAGCCGAAAACTAGGTTATCTGCTTCCATTAGCTTCGTCAAGTATCTCTTTATCCAGTTGCGTTTAAAGTCAATATAGGAATAACAATAACATGCAGAGATGTAGTGCATTTTATTTTTAACTTTTATTTAGGACACGATAAAGTCATTACTAAACATGCATCTAAATGAACTGCGTGTACTGTGTTTGTATTTTATCAGTGAAAGCAATTTGGCTCGCGTCTCTCTATAAATAAACATCAACACATAAAGACGCTGTCTATTCCAAGTGTGGTGGAGAAAACAGGGGAAGTTATCTTTACACGAAGCTAATGAGAATATAGCGAAGCAATTATGGGCTAATAGCAAAGTCTGTGCGATATTGCATCGCAATATGCGTAAAATATTACATCATACGCATTGGACGCCTGATGAATAAAAATGCATTTTGTAGAAAAAAAGAATAAGTTGGGAGTGGAAGACGTCGACTTATCTCGATCAAATAACGTTTTAGAGAAATGTCAGATCAAGAGTATCCTAAACCAAAGGGCATGCTAATGGAATAATAAAAGAATGAAGCAAGAGGTATGTTAGGATTGTAATTTCTGAAAAAAAAACTTCAGATATCCCCTCAGATCTCTTAGTACCAAGTACTAACTCCAGATTCTTTGAGGACGTCTAAGGGGGGTAGGCAGAGATTATAGCAAGTGGATATACTTGGTCTATGCCTACCCCTATGGGAAATAGGTGTAATTTTATGTATGTGGGTATGTATGGATCATCGGACGCAAAAATAAAAACATCAAAGTCGTGACCTCAATTTCAAGTTCACGCAGATTGTACGTGCGCACGAACAATCAGTTTCAATTGGATATTCTTCTTATAGCACACATTAGATTCAATAGTCGAGAACTTAATTAATGGTAATTATGGAATATGATGGTACAGACAGCGACAAAAGTTCAAAGACAATTTCAGTTATTCAATGCCATTTTTTATTTGGAATAAGCAAAGAAATGGGAACTTCGGTTTGAATATTGGAGTTATGGATCAACGCAGTTTTTGAAAGAAAGTTCAAAACATTGATAAAATTTGCGGTAGTTAAGGAAATAATTTTGATTTACAAATCAGATTAATCATGTCATTGTCAATCAAGAGTATGTGAACATGAATCAATCATGTTCACGTACTCTTGTCACTGATTGTACACGAACGGTATTACGTCTTGACTAGACTAAAAAACTTAAAGCAAAAACAATAAATGGTCACAAATTGCGAAATAAAAATAGTAACATAAAAACGAAAGACCTATCTATTAGGCATAAAAAACTCTAGAACCACTAGTTAGGTATGTTGCTCGAAATTATAGTTTACTTTTTTACAGGGAGAGATCAACAAAGAAGTGTGGATGGCAGAGATGAGCAAGGACGCAGATAGACGAGCTCAAGACCGCAAAGTTCGTCTAGAGAAAGCCGACACATTGAAGACTATGGCTGTGAAAGCTTTTCGACGAGGAGAGTACGAGAAAGCCCTGTCTTGCTACAACAGAGCGATAGAACACGTCAAAGACAACGCAATGTGCTACTGTGACCGCGCCTTGACGAATATCAAGCTGGGAAACTTCGAAAAGGTATAATGCACATAACATAGAAGACAGGGATGAAAACATGATAAAGATAGAAGCAAGCGATACAGCATTTGAAGGAACTCGTTTTCATTGAAATAATACATTGAGAAAAAACACAAGTTGGCTGTTTAAAAGAAATGCAAATAATAATATTTGCTATTCCGTTAGACGACATACTCGCAAGTCGCAAGGCTTTGAGCTAAAGAACATTTGACGGACTAAGAGCTGATTTCACCATGCTCTGTTAGTTACTAATCAAGGATTAACAGGCCATTAAATCTAACCTTAGATGTCAAAGGCGTACAGTTTAACATATTTAAAGGCCCTTTCATCCTTTGTTAATCTAACAGAGCATGGTGGAATCTGCTCTAATGATGGGTTTTACCATCACCGAGTAACGCTCTTGGTCAGATAAAATCATCTTCTTATCTATCTAAAAATATTCTGTTTAGAATTCAAATAAAAAGACAATAAATTTGCTAAATCCCATCTTATAGAACGTGCGCTATCTGCAAATACCAAGATACAGCCGGCCAAAAGTGTTGTATTAAAAATGGGCGATATATATTATAGTAATAAAATACACAATAATATAATTTTTACAAGCTTCAACTTCTTAATCAGAGCTATTATATCTAAGTAACACTAATTGTGCGGTTATCTACAATTTTATTTTTGTTGCCATGGCCATTATCCTAATTAATTACATCGCGATATCGATCAACTTTCTATACATGAATCATTTTGTCATCCTTTACTGTCATTATGATAAATTAACTATATTTTCTTCGTCTGAGCCAAACATTACGTGGGCCGAGTGCTATTGGACCAATGTAAATTACACTCATTACGTGGGCACATACCGAACCACATTTCATTGGCAAATAGACAAAAACACTATCAGCAATGATATTTTTCATTTACGTCAAATACCTGAGAGTATAGTCGCCGGTGAAATTACAGGCACATGAGGTTTAACATGTATGCCTCTAGTTGATGGACGCAGGGCAGCGCATCGTAGGGCACGTTCCTATCGTGCGTGACTTACGAAGAAATGATTTGTTTTGATGGGTACTTAACATCAGGCGGGCCATCAACAAGTTGTATGAAAATAAAAAACCCATTGAAAAGTATGTAGATTGTGTACATTCACCTCACCACCGGGACTTCTATTATGAGAATCGATTGATGAATGGTCGCGTCGAACTGGCACCTAGAGTCACCCAACTTTAAGACGTTTCAAAGTGATCCTTGTGATTTTATTTAATAAATACCTTTTGACTTTCTTTGAATGCTAAACGTATTATTTTAAATTAAGGAATTAGGAAAGAAATAACGAAATATTCACGGTAAAAAAAAAACAGTATATTTTTTTGAATTATTTTTTTGTAAGGTAGTTTTAATTATTTCCGAGGACAAAATATCTATAAGATAAGCCAAACAATCTTCAACCGAAGTTCATCCAGTTCCAAAAGAGATTCAATGCCTATAATTTCCTTAAACAGCATTCTATTTCTAGGTTGACGGCGATTGTGACATGGCGTTACGTTTAAATGAGAACAGTTACAAGGCTCGCCTGTACCGAGCCAAAGCCCATAAGGAGTTGGAATCTGACAAGTTTGAGGAATTCAGGCAGGAGTTGCGAGACACCTTCCCGCAGCATGAGGACCTCACGAAATACTTTTTGAACAAGAAAGAAGAGGTTTACGAAGAGGAAGAAGATGAAGATTAAAGGACCTAAACGAAAATTACTTTAGCAATCTTCTTTAGCCATCTCTATAGGACAAAAAAGGATTGGATCCACTTTCTCAAAAATTGTAAGAGCTTAAATTTCAGTTTAGGATTGAAATCAATTTTATTCTCATTCTTTTTGATTGTTAAGTAGTATTCCAAATTTGATAAATTAGAATATCCACGTTTATCAATGTTAATTTATTTAACATTTTGTCACGCTTTCTTTTAACATACATTACACATATCTATCATACACATATATTGAGTTGTATTGTAACCAATTTGAAAATAAAACCTTAATTGCTATAAAAATGTCGTAAAACATCGTTGAACGTACCTAGTAGGTAGTAAAAACGTTATTATCTAGAAGATAATTTTAAGATATCACCAAATATAATAGCTTTAACTGGGACATGAACACGTGGCATAACTAATAACAGATAACTTTGGAAAGACGGTTACACACGTAATGGATATTTAAAGAGTTCAATGCACCCGACTTTCTAAATCTAGATCTAGAACAGGAGGTCAATGTCTAGCTCTGTTTGGTATCAACAAATCAATAAACTTAGTTGACCGCAATAGTTTATCGGACATGATACAAGCAAAGAATACTTGCAAGTCAGACTTGTATCTGAAGATGACACGATAGAATTTGATAAAAACATAAACAATGACAATTTAGGATAAGATACGCTTTATTAAAACTTTATTATTATGTAACTTGCGATGATCACAGGAACACCAGCCCTTTCTCAAGCGTAAAGCATCAAAATCCTAATGCTTATATGTCACACATTTATTCTTATAAAACACACCTGGCCGACTCTCATGGGATACAGGAACAAAAATAATATATTGTGACTGCAATCCTACATATTTCAATTGTAATAAGAATGGGAAGAGTATTAGGATTCACTAAGGAAAAATTAACAGAAAAATTATAAATTAACTCACCTAACAACATTAAGACACCAACGAACGATACACAGGAGTACAGGAATGGAAGATATGTCCATAAATCTGTGGGCAAATAAAAACAAGTTCAAATTATGACAGCCTTCACAGCTCAGTTGGTGTAGCTCTGCCTTCTGTGCCGTAGGCCGTGGGTTCGATCCCCACCGAGAACAAACATTTGTGTGATGAACATAGATGTTTGTTCTCTGTCTGGGTGTTATATAATATTATAAGTATGTATTTACAAAAAAAAAAAGTATATAAGTAGTATATCAGCTATCTGGTTCCCATATCACAAGCTTTGGCTTAGTTTGGGGCGAGATAGTGCTGTGTGGAATGTCCACCAATATTTTTTATTTTAATTTTTTTATTTTATGTATATATCATGGAAGAGAACGCTTTCTATGTTCGTTACTTTTTTGTTTTGTGCTATAGATAATGTAAAAATGTATGATGTTGATGATTTATTGCAAAATTTGTTCTAAAAAATCTAAATCTAAAAAATATTGATCTGTGTGTCGAGTAGATTACTGGCAGTGGCAGTATGATTACTTACCACTTATATCGAATTGAAACGAATGACTGCAGTATCAAACTAGCTAAGTAAAACATATTTTTTCTTAAATTCTCTTTTCCGTTGCGAGACTTTTTGTAAGTGTTTTTCTTATGCAATTATCGAATTTCAATAAAGATGATTGGCGCGATAATCTTATTACCTGCATTAATCGGATCGGTAAGTAAAACTTATCGGGGTTTTGCTTGAAAATGAAAGATTTTTTAGTGAAAACTTTCCCGTTCATTCTTACACAGACAAAAACAGATCACGATCCGTGTCATTATAGTCTTTTTGGTATAACAGTACATCAGTTTCCGGCGCAGGCGCACCTACCCACAGTAACTATATTCTACAGTTACACAAACAAAACAATTACATGCCCGTTCTCTTCATGCTCAATTGAACATGGATAATTTGCTTTGACAATATCCAAACTCGTAATGTCAATAAATACAAGTAAGCCTACTGGCTAGGTAACATTTCTATTACTTTCGTAACAGTGGGGTAGGGTCCTTTGATACCAACTTGAAGGAAGCATTGAATGCGCTGTAGGTAGCACTACAACGGAATTCGGTACAGTCACCCGTCGAAGTACTTCACGCTCGCACTTTTAAGGGGCTGACAACTATCAAACAACTTCTCGCTCGCACGTTTCGACATGTTGAAAGATATAAAATCACTAAACTCATTTTCGAAAAATCGCAATCAACCATTTTGTGTGCAATCACTCTGCACACAGTTTAGTAAAAAAATCATTTTGATCGATACAGGTTTTCCTACTTAAAAGTTTGCTTATGTACGAAAACTAGTAAAGCAAACTTTTGAGTAGGAAAACATGTATCGATCAAAATGAAATTTTTACTAAACTGTGTGCAATGTGATTGCACACAAAATGGTTGATTGCGATTTTTCGAAAATGAATTTAGTGATTTTATATCTTTCAACATGTCGAAACGTGCGAGCGAGAGTCACATTAGCTCTTGTCTTCGCCTTAAGAACCTTCGAAATGCTATTTTTCGACAGAATACCAGTGCTGCGCTGTTACCTGTAAAATGGGTATCGGTGCAGCAAATTCTGATTAAGGGACCTATTAACCCAGGGATTCTTTCATAAGTTTTAATTATTTTTTTTTGTTAATGTATTTTTTCTTTTTCTTTTTGTATCCATCTTATTTAACGTCTTTTTATTTGGGTTAATAAATAATTATATTTCTTTCTTCCTTTTTTCCGAAACTTTGTTGTTAGCGATTTTTTATAATTCAGTCAGTGATTTTATATCTTCAAAAATATTGAAATGTAGAAGCAAGAAGTATTTTGACGGTAGTCTGCGTCTTAAAGCCCCTATTCCAAAGCTAAAATCAGGCTCATTATGGGATAAGCATCAATTCTTCGGCTGTTCCATCCAGTCACGATTTAAGAGTTTAGTTCAAGAATTCAGATTTATATTACTGCCCTATGCAATAAGTCCTGCCTAAAAATAAGTAATGGGCTACTCTAACAAAATAGGTCAAAAGGGGGACAGAATTTGACGAATTTATGATCCGTGACCAAAATGGAAGTCAAAACAGAGAATGAGCGAGTATATGCAGGGCCGGATTTAGAGGTCTGGAGGCCTCGGGGCAACAAAGGAGTGGAGGCCCCCTGGCCCCAAATTATATTCCAAATAAAACGAACACGTTTTTTCAGTTGAGTTTTTCAATCAATAATTTATTGTGCAACCAAGTACCTACCTAGAGTTTACCTTCTTTTATTGTACCTAGTCTCCATTGTGGGGGCCCGTCTTTCGTGGAGGCCCCGGGGCTGTAGCCTCGGTTGCCCTCCCCTAAATCCAGCCCTGAGTATATGGTACATACATACATGCATATTATATGCCTTATGGGGTTCCCTTGGTCAATAAGCACATACAACAGTTTTCCTTAAAATAATACTTTAAAATTGACATGGTAAACGTTCAACGAAATCGTGCCACGTAAATAGATACACAAGTATAATTATCTCGGTTATACCAATTCAATAAGAATATAAAGGAAACTTCTTGTCGTATCACTAGTTTCTTTCGAAACTGTGTGATGAAAGGATTTTAGGATTTTTATATAAGTACTCACTTAGTAAAGCATCAATACTGGAGCGGTCTCCTTCAAGCCACGCTGAAACCACATACGCCAGGCCTAGCATCAGCACGCCCAGTAAAGCGAGCACCAGGAAAGTCTCGTACACCCGGCCCTTCAGCCCCCGTTGTCCAGGAAACCCGGACGATTCGGAGAACAAATACGCGAATGGCAGAAACACGAACATCGACAGGTTTGAGAAGAGGAACACGTGATTCCACAATCCTGTAACACAAGAGATTACGTTATGTACATTTGGAAATAAAGCACCCGAGTTTGTGGCAATTCTGGTGACGGGGTTTTCACGGCATTTGTCATGGCTTATAGTCGCATTAAACTCTCGGTGCAGGCTCGGTCATAAGTTATCGGAACGAGACAGCAATATCGCTCTCTCTCTCTCTCTCTTTCGCACTTAGGAGAATGGACGATGCTATTGTTTAAGCGTGTGCTAAGATGATTTTTGACCGAGTTTGCCGCGGGAGTTTAACGCGACTATAGGTTGAGCACTGCCGACCGAGCCTGCAGCGAGAGTTTAACTGACTATAGCTGTTAATTCACAGGGACTGAGATATAGATATGCTTTCCGATGCACGGTTAAGTATCAACAATCCTCAAAATTATGACTGATTGGTCTGCGCTGGCGCTTTTTTAGTAGTTTAAATGACAGCAGTGATGATGTATTCGTAGCCACCGCCTTGTGATTCTAAAGACGTGGGTTCGTATTCCCGTCTCGTGCAGAAATTAAACGGGCGTGTCGAGGGCGAGCCAATTTGCTGTTCCTGTCAGTTACACACATTATATTTATTTATTCAACTTACAGGTTTAATACAGTATTCGTTTCGAGAATAGGTAGTCTAGCAGTGTACCCGAAATTTAAAATAGACTTTAGAAATGTGTAGTAAAGTGGTAATTCATAGGTATTCAACCCAAATAATAAATTATTAAGTCAATAAACAGAAAACACGACTACCTAAGTACACATTCCACTTATCTAGCCAAGGTTTCTCAATAGCTAGTATGTATTATTCATTAGATGTCTGTACTGAATATTTTACGATGCAGACTACGGCTAATATACTTCTCACCTGTACATTTCAAAATTACATTACAAAGGTCCAGAGAAAAAAATAATTTGATCCAAAAACATTGTTTGCAATTTTTCATAACTACTTTCAGTAATATTTAGTCATCATGAAAGTGCCCGAACCAAAAGCAGCTATAAAATAGCGGTGAATATTAATAAGGGCCATAGTACCTGTCTACATTAAAAAAACTAGTTAAAATATAAATAGACTAATGAATATGTGTCAGCCTAATTATATTCATTCAGACAGTTAAAACACCTGTTACAGCTCATTCTAAACTCTCTTGATTAATTGATCGAGTGAGCGAAGCGAACGAAGATCTTAGTTTCAACTTGGGCGATTTGGCATTTTATGTATGTATGTATGTATGTATGTTTGTCTGGCGATAACTTTAGAACCGTTGATCCGATCTGCATGAAATTTGATATGTCGATAGCTTGTACTTGAGAAATTTACTGGTAAGTATATGAGTAAAATCGGATGAAGGGTTTTTGAGATATGGGGTTTTTTAAGGGGGCAAAAATAAAAAAAGTTACATAAAAAAACCAAGTTACATGTCATATTAAAGGACTTTGTTTGGACATTCCAAAACAATTTTTACTTTTTTTTTGAGACGCTCGGTTTTTGAGATAAATCAGTAAAATTAAGATAACCAGCGATCCAAGAGCTCCCATCTCTAAGAGTTTCGTTGACATCAAGGTTTTTCTACTGGTCGGTCAGTTCCTTTGCTTTTTCTTATTTTTTTTATTTAATATAAATTAAGTAGGTACTCAGTTCTTATAAAATGGTGACGAAGACCAGGTCTGATGATGGAGCCAAGGTCTGTTCAACGGAACTCTTTAATAAATAGGCCAATTGAGTTGAAACTTGATTACCATACCAAGTTAGTAGGTGGTAGTCAGAAAAAAGTCCAAAGGTAATGTTTGGACTTGCCTCTGACTACTACCTGCTCAATGTTTTGATGCGTTCGTCGGGTCGCATCACGAGATCTCAGTTCGGGGCGAACTACTAGTTTATGAAACAAACATATAATTATCAATCAGTACCTTCATGCATGAAAGAAAGGTGCATGTGTGTGATTTTATTATTTCTCAATCTTATACCTATTCAAAGAAAGAAAACTATTTATTGGCATGAAACTAAAAAAACAATGGTTTAACATTAGGTACCTACTCGTTGTAACAAAAAAATAAGTGCCTTGTACCTAGATGAGGGATGTGGATGCCAAGATGATTTTATAATCAGCCAAAACTATTACCTATTATTATTTACTATTAACTATTAATAATTACTGAACTGTTAGAGAATAAACATTCTCAAATGGCAACTACATACCAGAGCTCAAAGAGTAGGACACCCCTATCCAATGGACCAACACTATTATTAAGATAGTGTGAAGTGAGTAGATGGAGAGCTTAAAACCTTCTAGAAACCTTCTAGAAATGTACAGGGAAGGCCTATGTCCGGCAGTGGACTTCTTCTAGCTGATGATAGATAACAATAATCACAACTTACCCTGTATCAGTGAGCTATTGAGCCATTTCACATAATAACTGTTGGGATACAAAAGCAGCACCTCATTGCTGACAATTGACACTGGCAGCAAGAGAGCTGAACCAAGTGAAACAGCCAGTGCAAATGTACACAGCCAAAGGCTGATTCTATACACTTTAACTTCATCTTCATCTCCTGTAAGGTAGTCTTCAGTGTCACGTCGTCTGAACTTCTCTATCAGCATGAATGATAGAAGATATAGTAAGATGAATAGGAGCAAGAATATCTGGAACAAAATGTGAACTTAGATTGCACATACTACAAGAATCATAAGAGCTTAATGAGGTTAATTTACTTGTTGGGACAATATTACTAGAGGTTGGTACTAGGATACATTTGTAAATATGTATAACTATTGGAAAGCGAATTTCTAAACTCAGGGAAGGCTTGTGTTGCTTGACCAACTAGGCTATGGTTTTATTTAAAATTCAAAACGTCAGCTATCCGCTTCATTTGGCGAAGATATTACAGCCTCTCAACCAAACAATGCAACTAAAATCCCTAGTTATAATGAATTAGCACAAACTTACAATTTGCTCCCTGACATTATTGTGGAATATTTGTTCTCGCAGATCAGCCTCCTCATCATCCATTATTACTCTCTAAACTTTCCTCTCCTGCACCTATCTTTTCAAATGAATACGACGTGTGTTTTTATGTTGTCCCTTCTCAAAAATACACAACATTTTATTTTGAAAAACTCAGATATATGAAGATCACTTCACTCCATATTGGAACACATTTTTATAACAAGAAATATAAACTTTTGTAACTATTTAGTAGTTTTATTGCTTTTATTTTTAATTAAAAGTAACACACACAGCTCAGCAAAACACGACCAATTTTTACGAGCGAGAATGATTGAATGAATGAATGGAGCAGAGGGGACAGCGGAGGGCTGGAAGGGGGAGTGAGTGAGTGTTGGGGTGACGCGCGGCGCGCGTGTGTTTCCATGTGGAATGAGTGAATGAGCAACATTCTTAAAAAAGTGCTTCCCTCGCCTCCCAATCCCATCCCGTTTAATTCCTAGATGGCGGTGCCTCCCTTCTAATACCTCCATGCTCCCTTCCCTACCCTAGTGCATATCATCTGTGCTAGTGCAGATTCGTGCGATTGGCTAACGACTGACTGATACAAAAATATAAAAACAGCTGTTTTTTGTACGTTCACAGCGCACTTCACATCACATCACAAATTCACAATAATAACATAGCACACAAAACAAAACCGCTGGGATATATGATCATCCTTGGACGAAGTATCATTTCCTCCAAGTGATCATCAGTGATCACAACTCTTACTCCTACCGGAGATCACAATTATCGAAAGTTTTTATGATTAGACACATCATAAAGAACAACGACCAAGCCGGATGAAAAAATGTAGATAGGAAACCATCAACGTAGTGAGTGCATAGCTAGCGCAGACTTATTTTGAATACTTTATTTTAAAATGAGTGGAACGGGAGGTAAGAGAATACAATCCTAGATTTGAGAGTGTTCTGTGCTTTGGCTGTGTCGTCTATTAAACACCCAATCATTAAGTTTCAGATGCTTCCCTGCTCAATCCTGAATTTTCAGTTAGAATAGTGGTTTGTGATCATTATCTATCAAAACCAATACCGGGAATTGATGTTATATACTCAGATTTTAGAGGATCTGATATAAAACAGGTAGGCAAAATGCTTCTATTTGTATGGGAATTATTGGTTGTTTTATTTTAGTTTTATAAAGTACAAACATCAATCCAAGCCCCAATCTCAATGGTAGTAAATGTAATTTACCACACAGTTTTAAGTAGAGATCGGATATTCGGATGCATATTTACCTAAAGTTGAGATGTTGGCTAGTATGGAAAGCACTTTTTATTGAAAAATCCCGGGGTCTCGGGAAATTAAAATTTTGTTTTTGTCTAAAAATCCCGGGATCCCAGGAAATTCAAATTTAAGTGACACAAATGACAATAATTGTAATTCAGGGCAATTATTGCCCTGCTACAATGTAATATGCCCCTCGGGGCCCAGAATCACCCCCTTTCGGCTTACACATGTAAAGTGGCAACCTGTATACATCCGATTATTTATGAGATCCCGGGATTTTAATAAAAGTATTCGAAGAAGCCGCTTCCTTAATTTGTTAGCCAAAAATTAACTTTAGGTAAATATGCATCTGATTATCCGATCTCTAGTTATAAGTATGTATTTACAAATAAAAAGTAGTTAGTTTGGGGCAAGAAAGAATGTGTGGAATCTCCACCAATATTTATTTATTAACAAGGTATCACAAATTTTTAGGTCCCAGTACTGAGGATATTTGGGCCTACTCCTGAAGGCCGCAAAGCATGTTTACACATACATGGAGTGTTCCCATATTTCTATATACCATGCCCCAATCCAAACCCGGAGCCACAGTATTTATATCAAGTGAGAAGTATACCTATCTAATAATAATAATAATAATAAAGACTTTTATTCTTTACATTGAATAAGTAAGTTACACAGATAGGGTAACTACGCCCCTTATCGTCCAGTTAGCGGAGTTGTCACATTTAAGCACCAAAAAGTCTATGTTATTGTAGGTTTATAGAGGTGAAACTTTTTCTGCACATAGCCTATATCCTCTATTTTCATTTAATGTAAAGTATTTAATTATGAAGTAAACTGCGAATTTTATAAAAATATTTTATTGTCAAATACCTATTTTGACCAGTTTTCGTCCACAAAATCCAGTTTTCGACCACCTACTCCCCAGTTTTCGACCATTCATTTCTGATGGGAAAATATTTCAAATATAGGAGTAAAAATTGATAGAAACGAAACAAAGTTATAGTTATCATGTCGTATATTTTAAGAGTCATAATAATAATCAAAATTTCTGCATTCAAAGTTCAAAACTTACTATCTAGGTATCGAAAATCATTTTTGCTAACTTCTGAAGAAATGTCCCTTTGCATTTTAGTTTCTATAATGTAATAGTGTACCACAAGAGTTTTAAATACTTATTTATTATATAATATTATTCAATCGTAACATATCATCATCATCATCAACCTATGTCAGTCCACTGCTGGACGTAGGTCTCTCCCAAGACGTTCACTGAGCCCGGGCTTCGGCTCTTCTCATTCCGTATTTGCCAGCTACATTTCGAAACGATGATGACGACGAAGTGGGGCGACGATCTCGTCGCCCCACCTCTGCGGAGGGCGTCCTACACTACGCTTACCTAAACGCGGTCTGAAGAACCACTGGGACCACTCAAGTATTAGTTTGCTCCAGCGATTGTCAGTTCTACGGCATACATGGCCGGGCCACTGCCATTTCAGCTTGCTAATCCTTTGAGCTATGATGTCGACTAGTTTAGTACTCCGTCGGATAACCTCGTTTCGGATTCTATCCTTCGGAGAAACTCCGAGCATAGCTCTCTCCATAGCTCGCTGGGCGACTTTCAGTTTGTGAGCCGACCCTACTGTTAGTGTCAACGTTTTGGCAGCATAGGTCATAACAGGTAGGACGTACCTACTGGTTGAAGACTTTCGTCTTCAAACATTGAGGGATGGGCGACGATAAGACCTGAAGAAGTTCCCCAAACGCAGCTCAGCCCAGCTGAATTCTCCGTTTTAGCTCTCTCTCAAAGTTGTGTCTACCCAACCGCAGGGGCAGACCCAAGGTAGACATATTCCTGTAAAACTTCGAAAGGCATTCTGGCGACAGTGATCGCTTTGGGTGATGCGATCAATAATCATGATCTGAGTTTTATCCAAGTTCATACCCAGCCGACCCGTCGTGAGGCAGCAGCTAGGCTTTTCAGCATCTGTTGTAGGTTCTGCAACGATTCTGCCAATATGACGATGTCATCAGCAAATGCCGTAATGTTGTGATGTATTCGCCGTTAATATAATTAGGGTGCAACTCAGTGTCTTAAACAAATCTTCCAGTGCGCATGAGAACTGGAGGATATTACGTCCCCTTTTCTTACTCCGCAGCACAACTGGTAGGTTTGGACAGCTGGTTCTGGACCTGAACAGACATGGTGGCATCATTGCTTAAACATCTCAGCACTTCGATGTATCGCCAGTCAACCTGACATCGTTGCAAGGACTGCCGAACAGCCCTTCAAAGGCCTTCTCCACAAACCTAGTCCACAAACGTTAGGCACAAGGGCTGATTATACTCTTCATATTTTTGTATAATCTGCCCTATTGTGTGAATGTGGTCTAGTCCTGCTCGAAACCCAGCCTGCTCCGGTGTTTGAAACTCGTCAAATCTCGCGCAAGACGGTTCGAAATAACCCTAGAAAACAGCTTGTAGACTTGGCTCAAGAGCGACATATGTCTATAGTTTTCAAGAAGACTTTGTTGCCTTTCTTGAAAAATAACACCACTACACTTTTGCTCCACACCCTTGGAGTTCTTCCATGGTTAAGAACGGAATTGAAAACACGTTGGAATTCTTTCAGAACAGGAAAACTACCCGCCTTTAAGAGTTCCGAAGTGATTTCATCTTCCCCTGGGGCTTTCCCATTTTTCAACTGTTTCAAAGCTATCTCGATCTCGTCAAGGCTGATCTTTGGATATCTATTGTGTAGTGGCGTGTCAGTGTAGCTCTACCATCCTCGTTACTTGATTCGGGACACAATACCTGCGAGGGCACAATACTACCGACCGTAAAATTCCTCTATTTCAGCTAAGATCTCCGGCCTGGAGAGGAGTAATCAATAATTTCTTAAATGGTCGAAAACTGATCGGATGTATCGGTTTTCGACCACAGTATTACTAAGAATTTTAGAGGAAATTTATATGTAAATAATGTAAAACCTCAATAAAATAATAAAAAAGGAATTAATACATGTTATTCTATAGCTTAAAATTCAAATTTATTGATGTTTTACAGCATTTGTTGCAAATTAAAATCATGGTCGAAATCTGGAAGTCGTATTTACCCCATCCTGTTCTCGACCACTAGCATTATATTAGTATCTGTATTTGTTGATATAATCATATTAGCCTGGACGAAAACTGGCTAATAAATTTAGGAGGAGTAATAAGACTCAATATTGTTTAAAAGCAGCAGTTAGTTTTCATACATAAAAAAATACAAGATTCCAATTTCTTGACATGATACCACCAGTTCCCGACCACGTGGACGAAAAATGGCTTTTCATATAAAAGCGTGGTACAGTTCTCGTCCACGTAATTTAAATAACTTATTATTTATATTTAAAGCGAAAAACATTATAAACTTATTATTTGATCTATTATGAAGGCATACGAATAACTATTATTCTAAAAGTCATAAAAATGAGTGAAGAACTTAGCGTGAAAGCGCCATCACTTCACTATTTTTTTCGTTGTTTTTAGCGCTTTTGTATCAGATCACGGCCGACCCCAAACTGATTCTATTATTTATAATTGTTTCACTTGTGCTGGTGACTTGAAACTTTTTTGAGTGTTTGCTTGGACATTCAAGAAGGCGCCAAAATACTCTCTCTCAATGTGTGCATGTTTATTTTGCTATTATTAGTGTTTATCTACTAGTAGTGCCGCGAATGGTCGAGAAAGGGACGTGGACGGCGAACTAGCGCATCTACCCTATATTGTTAAGAATCACTCAGTTAAGTTTGTCTTTCGACATAGGCCTCCTCTAATGCCTTCCATTTGGTTCTGTCTGTAGCTAAAGCTCTCTATACCTATCTATCAAGTTTTAATTATTTTCTCATCCAAGAATATAATTAAGATAGATTTTTTTATATACAACTCGCAAATGGCCCACCTGATGATAAGTGGTAACCATCACCTGTAACAAAGCATTGCCTCGTAAGTCACGCACGTTAAGAACGTGGCCTACGATGCACTGCCCTGCATCCATCAACTTGAGACATACAGATGTTAAATCTGTAATTTCACCGGCGAGTGCCGGCGACCACACTCTTCAAACCGAAACACAGCAACGCTGCTTGGCAGCAGAAAAAGGTGTGGTGGTAGTACTTCCCCGGACAAGCCCTTCAGAAATAGCTCTACTACTCTTAGTCCAAGTAATATTATGAAGCTGCTTCATATAAATAAATAATGTTATTCTAATTTCACAGATAGCAGCAAGTTTAGACAAAGCATTGAATATAGCATTAAAACAAGCAACTTCTTCAAATCAACATGTTTACAAAATAACCCTGGTCAAAGGATTGTGAGTAAATAAATAAATACCTATGCAAGAAGAAGAATGATTACCAACAAAATAAATATGAGTTTAGTCAATATGTGGAGAATCAAAGAATTTTCTCATTACTAGAATTTTAATATCTCAACATTGATATTATTACTCTCTCTTTTTATTGCTATACTGTTATATATGGGTGGATCAACTTTTTTCTGTCAAATCGTGTCCCAGACTTAAAAAAAATCACAAAAAAATCTGTGTTTTTATAAATGACGATTTTGCTGCTTGATAATAGAATCAGATTGTTTATTAATAACACTGTTCTATAATATGTTCAATATAATAGATTAATTTAGAAAAAAATTGTCGTGACCCAGGAGTCAAAAAATGGTTTTCATACAAATTCTTCCTGTCCCCAAGCAATGTAACATATATATCCAACAATGCTGTCTAAAATTTTTCCTTTACTTGTCAGTATATTTTGTATCGATAAAGTGCCTTGATATATCTGCATTCTAAATCTTGATTTACGCGACTATTAGTAATATTTTTGGAAAAAAAAACACGATTTGAAAAGTTGTCCCTGAAAAAACACAAAACGCGTTGTCACCTGGCTCACAACAAAAATCGTACCAACTAGTGCGAATGAGATAAACTGTCGATGGATTAACTAAAAGGAAACAGATCTGGAAGTCATATGATTGAGTTTTACCACGTCCAAATTTTATATGTACTCGGCCATTTCGTCCGTGGCTCGCAACGAGACTGCGTGTCTTTATTGTGCTTCTGCTGGCTAACGACGAAATTTCAGTAAGTGAATACCTTTTTATATAAATCTGCATTTTATCTTATGGCATTTAGGTCTGAAATGCTCTAGTCACATATTTTTTGTAATTTTTACAATATTTGTGGAACAATAACCATTAAAACCCGTAGTTTTTCTCTTGGCTCACAATTCCACTGGGTCACGAAAGCTGTGACCCAAGAGACAATTTTAGTGACCCAAGAGACTTTTGGTACTAACTCTCCGTTATACTTACATTTACTTACGTATTCTTAAGAAATATTGTCTCCAATCTTATGAATAAAATACGTAACAAAGATGTATTATACTTTTTTAAATATACACAGCTAAACAGTGATACTGTAGTTTAGAATTGGTTGAAGAACGAATAAATTATAGAAGCTTTGATAACCTGTCTATATTAAATAGTTTGTTTCAGTCAACATGTTATTTACAGCTACTGAAAGATGATATCAAGAAAAAATAAATAAGGATCCTGTTAAGTGTGAAAGAACTAACTAAAAAAAAGAACTAACTTTCACACAACTTGTCAAAGATATCACACCTAAAGAAAGTTACAGTTTTTTTTTTTATACTACCAAGTAAGCAAACAAGCATACGGCCCACCTGATGGGAAGCGGTTATCGTAGCCTATGGACGTTTGCAACACCAGAGGTGTCACACGCGCGTTGCTGACCCTTTAAATGTTTTAGAACGCCTTTTTTGAAGAACCCCATGCTGTACTCTCCAAGGAAAACCTCCGCAGGGAGTGCATTCCACAACCTTAGAGTGCGCGGGAGGAAGTTCCTTTGAAACCGAACAGTGCGCGACCATCCTGGTTCCAAGGTATGTGGATGAGCTCCCTGCCTATGGCGAGCAGTACGATGATAGAATGAAGCTGTGGGCATCATGTCAAACAATTCTACAGAACACAACCCATTATACAAGCGGTAGAACACACACAGAGAGGAGAAGTCTCTCCTCAAACTTAAGGGTTCAATACCGCTTGTGAGCTTGGGATCATCAACGATTCTCACAGCACGTCTTTGGACCGAGTCAAAAGGACTAAGCTGGTACCCAGGTGCTCCTGCCCAGAGATGACAGCAGTACTCCATATGGGGTCGGACTTGCGACTTATAGAGAAGTAGTCGTTGTCCCCCATTGAAGTACAACTTCGCTCTGTTAAGCACACCGAGCTTCTTGGATGCCAGCTTTACCTTGTCTTCTAAATGACTACGGAACTGAACGTCGCTGGAGATGTTGATACCTAGGATCCCAATGCTCTTGGAAAGGGTCATGTTCTGGAATTGAGGTGCCTCAGTAAATTGGGTTTTTTTTGCCGTCAAGATCAAATGAATCACAGAACAAAGGAATATGCAGGAGTGATTTGGAAACTTAGAAAGCGGAATTTAAGACAGAATAGATTAAAAACTTAAATCGTGTTCTCAATATGACGCCGAAAAACTCCGTGCCTCATAAAGAAGTGTTTAAAAAATGGCTGAATGAAGAAACAAAGGAGAAATCGATCTAAACTGTACCTAGAAAATTTTACACTGCAGAAAGAGAATGAAAAGCTAAAAAAGATGTTAGAAAAACACAAAAAACCATGCCAAAGAAGCGAATATAAAAAGAAAGGTAACAAGAAAACCGATAAAAAAACCAGTGCACAAAGTTATCTAAGGCAATCAAAGAAAGGTATCATACTAGGAAGCTCATCATCTTCCTGCCCTTATCCCACTTTATGTGGGGTCAGCACATCAGGTTTTTTCTCTCCACTTTCCTCTATCATCCGTCATCTCAATAGTCACTCTTTTCTTACCCATATCATCTTTCACACAATCCATCCATCTTTTCTTAGCCCTACCTCTACTCCTTAATCCATTCACATTCTTACCTAACACTCTTTTTGTAACAGGACATTCTTCCCTTCTCATAACATGCCCATACCACGCTAGCCTATTGCTCTTCATTTTTTCAGTCACTGGCACTTTCAAACTGCCTCTAATAATCTCATTCCTTATTTTATCCATTCTTGTCACTCTCTACACATCCATCTCAACATTCGCATCTCCGCTGTATGCACTCTTCTTTCATCCTTGGCCCAACACTCCGATCCATACAAAACGACAGGTTTAATGATTGTTTTGTATATTTTCCCCTTTAGTTTTAGGGGCATTCTTGGATGGCAAGTTGTTCCTGTGACTTCTCGCCATTTCATCCATCCTGCATTTATTCTACTCTTCCATCCATCCCTGTCAATCTCACCATCATTCTGTACTACTGAACCGAGGTACCGAAAATCGGAACATACTGGTAGGGAAGGGATACACCATCTAAGGTAATATTGGCGAAACTGGAGAGACCACCGAAATCATAAAATAGGCGTTCTGTTTTGGTCCTACTGATCTTCAATCCGACACTCTCCAATTTCCCCTGCCATTCTCCCAGCCTACTCTGGACCTCGGTTGCGTCTTCTCCGACAAGTACAATGTCATCGGCGAATAGCATGCACCAAGGTGCCTTCTCCTGTATGTCTGAATGTCAGTGCATCCATTAACAGGAGATACAAACAAAGGCTCAAAACTTTGGTGCAAGCTTACAGCCCCATCGAACTTGGTAACGCCAGCTTCGAACCTGACTTGTGTACTAGCTCGACTGTACATAGGCTGTTGAGGTATAAGCTGCACGTACTTTCCAGGCACTCCTTTCTCTTTCATAGCCCACCTCAACATACAAGGAAGCATAAAGTATTTGAATAAACTGATGACTCACAAAGAAAACAAATGAGACGGAAAAAATAAGAAATCAATAGATGCCTTTTTCAAAATAGAAGACATATCAAGACCGCCAGCAGGGAATAAACAAACTATCACAAAGCAAGGTCCAAAAGGGATACCTTTTGGATAGTATGAAAAACTTATATAATATGCATAATATGTTTTAGAAAAAGCCGGAATTAAGGCTATTTAACAAACTCGTTCATTGCATAAGTCATACACACGCATGACGACCATTGTGTCTCTTGAGTCACCGATTATGTCTTCGGACTCACAACAATGTCCCCAAATTGAGAAAGGGTTTTAGGACAATCTAATTTAAACAGATAGTTATTGAACAATTTTTTATACAGAATAAGATTAAAGAAGAAACGACAGTAGAGATAGAGAAAGTGTATTTCTCTTGGAATTCTAGGAATGGAGTTACAAGAAAAGTTATTCCCGTTTCTTTTATTATGTGACTCCAGAGACATAAATGGACTCAAAGAGGATGATTTTTTTATGAATGTGATTGTTTTTTACACTTTTGATAGTGACATATTATTGAATTTTGATATGTAATTGATATAAAATACAAAAACCGATTGATTAATTTACTTTTAATGACTTTTTATCACAAAATATATTTGTTAGCCAGGAGACATTATTAAGTGTAACTTCTGAAATAAACGCATAAAAACCTAAGATAAACCCAAAAAAGTTCGATGCTCTCTATAGATACATAAACTACATAAGTTTATTTAGCAATACTAGGTGCAGTTTGTGTAAAATTTCAATATTTATTTTTTTACACAAAAAGTTGATTCAGTACAGAAAATAGTTGATCCACCCATATATTTTCTATTATCATTCAAATTGTTTTCCCTTATTTTTTATTTCCAGACCATTCTATGGATTCCATGACAAAGAGCATTTGTATCTGAAGGTGTTTCTATACAGCCCAGGACTGCTAAAACAAGCAGTGGAGCTATGCAGCAATGGTGCCATCCTTGGTCAACCGTTCCAGCCTCACGAATCTCACCTCAACTTCACTCTGCAATTCTTTATAGACTTTAATCTGTTTGGCATGAGCAATATAGACTTGCAAACTGTGAAGTTCCGAAAATCAGGAATATTGGCAAATAGTAATGATCCTTTAGAAAGCACTGATGAAGGGCTGAAGCCTGAAAGTTCATGCTTTTATGAGATAGACTGTGTTGCGTCTCACATAATAAACCGTCAAAGGATAGGCAAAGGTGACGGTATCGAAAATCCAGGATTAGAGGAAGTATGGAACCAAGAGATAGAAAGGCGCAAACAGCTAAACATGTCCGTAGCCTCTAAATCTCTTTCTCAAGGAAGATTTGCAGCAGAAGAGACAGAATCTCATTACAAGTTTGAACAAATGTTTTTAATAAAAATGTCTAACTTAGCTGATCAGCCGGTAGTGACTGATGAAAATAAACAAATGGTTATAGAAGCCGTGTATTATCCAGCTGAGAGCTTAGAGGGGTCACAGTTGTTTAATGCAGTTGATGTTAGTGTACATTTGCCCAATACAATGATATGTGCAAATGAAACTATGAAAAGGGATTTAGATGAGACATTTGTTGATGATATGGATAATACAATTGTTGATGAAAGCTTAGCTCTGAATAGTAGTCTTCACTACAGTCAAGTCTTATGTAAGTATTGTTTCATATAATGTACCTTAATATAACCTGTAACTTTATCTAACCTGCTGTATCTATTTAAACAATTTACATATTTTCAGTAAATAGTGAAGATTACCATCTATTAGATGTCCTTCAGGACATGGATGAAAAATCTGTTGAACAAGACAGTGTTATGGGAACACCAGCCAATGAAGACAACGATGAAATTAATTTAGATGATGATGGGTATTTACAAGCTTACAATGATGAAACAATATGCCTTAATAATGATGATAGGTATGTAGGATTCGATAGAAAGAAACATAAAAACTTGGGTGTGTCGATAAAATCTGATTAAAACACTTTTTTTTAGTAAAGATGACACTCTCATTGATGGAAACTCACCCACATGGAATGATTCCTTTTGGGATGGCGCAAATATACCACAGCTCGATGGAACATTTGATGATGATCGTAAGTGCCTCAAAGGTATATATATTTTTCGTATGGAACAAACAAACTTTATATTCTTCCTATATTTTCGTAGATGTCAAGAAAGTAAGAAAGAGAAAAATGAGACCATTCAAACTCGGCTTGTCTAGACCTAAATCTAAGAAAAAAGAAGCTGTTAAACAGGATGAAGATATAGACAGCAAAATGGATGTAAGCGAAGCAGATGAAATAAACGTTTCAAGAGAAACCATTAAAGATATTTCAGATTCTTTTCTAAAAAAAGCTGTTAAAATTGAACCTAAAAGTGTATTAGAAGATAAAGAAGTAAATGAAGAAATTGAAAGTCCATCCATATTAGATTTAGTTGATAAAATATCAAATGATAAGGAAACTGTGCCGCTAACAGTTGCAAAAGTGTATGATATGCAAAATAGCTATATCCCTGAAGCTGGACCTTCAAAAATGTATAGTGATAACGTCTTATCCCAGCCTGATGACTCATTTATCGACAACTCAGATTCATCACTAGAAGAAAATAATACGGGAATAATGAGCTTTTACACTTCAAAAGTGTTCAATTTATCATTAGAAGGAAATGAAAATATATCGGAGAATAAACTATTTGAAAGTCATGAAATAAAGGTAAAAGTTGAAAATTATGATCGAAATGAACTAGAAGAGGTTGAAATGGAAAAAATCCCAGCTAAAAAAGAACAGATTCATGAAATAACTAATAGGTCCCTAAAAATTATAACACCAAAAATAAAACCGCCCACTAAAAGCTATATCGCAGCTACATTAGAACAATATAAAATTTCGAAAATTGTATACCCTGAACCATTTTACTCAGATCACAAGGATGTCGGTGCCAAAGTTGAGGTCGGTCAATTAGTTTTAAAACTAAACAGCAGATTAGCTCGAGACCAAAAACCATTTGAGAAAGTCACTGACACAAATTTAGAGGAATGGCGTCATTTACTATTTATGCAAACGAATGAAATGTATGAAGAATCCGCTAAACCCGACAATTTGAGAACTTTACTCGCTGGAAACAAGTCTTGTGTACTAGAACCTGCTACAAAACCGCCGTCTAGTAACGAAGTTAAACAATGGATTGAAAAAAAAGCTAATAATAATATTATTGAAAGTAAAATAGACGATATGAGTTATAACATAGAAGAACTCGATAACTCACAAGCATTGGGATTAAATGAAGATGTAATAGACAGCAGCATAAGCTTAGAAAGTAATTATAAGGTAAATTATGCTCTTTTACATGCTTAATCTAACTCTAGTTCTCTCTAATTTTCTGTTTGTATTTTCAGGAGAAGTCAAATTTAGACAGTACATTACAAGTAACGATGCAGACTGATGGATCATTTCTCTGCTTTGGTAGCAATCACGTCCAACATGAAATCAGTTCTATCGAGGCACACACAGTAGATGTAAGTACTCCTTTTGCTTTAGTGACCATTTGATTTATAGATGGTGATAGTCCAGCAACGGCGGACGGCTTGGTTGAACATTAATTTAATGTTGGTACATATTTTCAGGTAAATTTTCTCACACTAATGTTGTTAGAAGTTCACACGTCTGTCAGAGGTGTATTGAACCCAGATCCAGCACTAGATCCCATTGAAGCAATATTCCTTACGGTCACAAACGACTGTCCGCCTAATCATTTCTTACAGAAGAACGTCACTGAAATATTAGTAGTTGACGATATGTCTTCGCCAAAATACCTAGACAGATGCATCTTCCAAAATGTTACCTACGTAAATAATGAAAATGAGATCCTGAAAAGAGTTATAAATCTTGTAAAACAACACGATCCGGACATAATGTGCGGTTATGAGATAGAGATGAATTCTTGGGGGTATCTGTTAGAGCGAGCTCAAATACTAGACTTTGAAATAGTAAAGGAAATCTCCCGAATCACAGAAAAGTATCGGCAAAAGCGGTTTAGAGGAGATAACGAAAAGGATTTCGAAGGGAGGATTATAGGACGGGTTATGTTTAACGTTTGGCGGCTATTTCGACACGAGCTGGCATTGTCGAGCTACAGTTTTGAGAACTGTATGTTTGAGGTTTTGAAGGAGCGAGTCCCGAAGTACAGCTATGCTCAGTTGGCGGACTGGTGGGGCGATGAATCGAGGATACTGAGGTGGATTCCATGCGAATATTACTTGACAAGACTATCGGGCACTGTGAGAATGCTGGAGAAACTGGATATTATAAGTAAGTTTTTGTAAGCTTGGGTTATAACTTTTTCAATTTACATGCCTGTCATCAACAAATTACAAACTATCTTGAATTTTCTCTATAGCTTTACCTACAATCTAATCTTTTTAAATTTACAATCTGAAATGTTGCAGTATTAACAATCTGTTTTCTCAATATTCTGTACCAGACAGGACATCAGAACTGGCAAGACTTTTCGGCCTGCAATGGTGGGAGGTTTTATCTAGAGGATCTCAGTTCCGAGTGGAATCCTTGATGCTTCGAGCGGCGAGACCTCTTAATCTCATCGCATTGTCGCCCACCGTCAAGCAGAGAGCGGCCATGCGCGCTCCGGAATGCTTACCGCTTATTTTTGAACCAGGTAAAATATTCCACCGAATCCCCTAACCGTACTGACATTCATATTAAACAACGTGGAAAACACCAATATAATTAAAATAAAGAAAAACTTAGGTAAATTCCTTATAAAATTCGTATTATGAGTATAGAATAAGTAAGGGTTATAATCACGGTCTTTCAGAATCTCGTTACTACACTGACCCAATGATAATCCTGGACTTCCAAAGCCTGTACCCGTCCATGATGATCGCTTACAACTACTGCTTCTCCACCTGCATCGGCCGAGTTCAAAATATCAATGGGTAAGTCTTGAACTTGCCCGTTAAATTGATATCACTCGGCAGCGAGCTCAAAAATCATTTAGTGACAGGAAACATTATAGGACCAAACATGCTACCATTAGCAAAGCCTCGCTAACCTAAAAAGTACTTATTATAATTATGTAGAACAATTTACACTTGTAGGTAAACTCGTTTACCAATAAATAATCTGTATCTGTAACCAATGGGCTACTAACTATATACTTAATTATATACTATAACTATGGCTATAACTTCAGCTAAAACGCTAAAGAGGAGAGGTCTATCCTCTCGCAAATTTTTGAAGGATATTAAATTATTTAATTTTTATTAAATTATTAAAGGAGATTATTTTGAAAGTGGTGTCGTATTCGTATTTGTGGTTTCAAACCGCGAGCCAACATGGAATCTTAGTACAGACTCAAGATTGACTTATGTATGTACAAGTTTATGGTATTAATTGTTAGTGGAGGTTTCCACTTAGCTATTACAATATTTTTCACATCGTTTTTAGGGAAGCCGCCTACGAATTCGGTGCATGGCGTCTACGTATCTCCAAATCAAAGCTGGAAACGCTAGTCAAGAAAGGCCTAGTTCACTGGTCGCCGGTTGGCGTTGGTTTCGTAAAGCCCTCCGTAAGACGAGGAGTGCTACCCGCTCTGCTGAGGAGGATACTAGCGGCGAGACAGGCGGTTAAGAAAAGCATGAAGCTACAGACTGATGAGGCGGTCAAGAAGGCTATGCATTCGAGGCAGCTAGGTCGGTACTCCATTATTTGTTGTTCTGATTATATGAGAAAAATTCAGTATAATCGTCAGCAACCTTAACAAAACCAGTGCTGGGCATAGGCCATTGATTTGTGTATGCCCGCGCTTCTAGTGTTGGTTTAAAGTCAAAGTTAATGCACTTTGACCGTCTTAAAGCTAGGTGAATCTAGGTGCCAGTTCTACGCGAATAAGCCTAGAAGAACAGGCAACTAACTTACTTCTTGTTTCCTACCGTTCTTCGGTTCGAGTCAGTCAGTCTCTACGAGTTATAGGCTTGCCACTTTTGCAACTGCTGCTGCACTTCTTCTAAGCTCTTCAAACTTCAAAATTCAGAGAGCTAAAATATTTCGGCGCACCTTTAATCAATAAACCATATACAGAATTAGTAGATTAGTAAAGACCCTTTAATGTTTTTGTATTTTTTTTTATCATATGTTATGGGATTGTAGCTGTGGGACAGTTAACACCTAAGACAGTTTAAAAATAGTCTTTAGTATATGGGCATGTTTGTTTTTCCAGGGCTCAAGCTGATAGCAAACGTGACATACGGATACACAGCAGCTAACTTCAGCGGCCGAATGCCGTGCGTTGAGGTCGGCGACAGCGTTGTCGCTAAAGGAAGGGAGACTTTGGAGCGCGCCATCAAACTCGTGAGGAATAACTCCAAATGGAATGTAAAGGTATTGCGTTAAACTGCATAACTAAAAAAAAGTAAAAAGTTAATTTATTGTAACCATAGATAATAGTATTAAAATGTTTACAAACTAACAGTCTGAATTAACTCGAACTCCCACTCTAGGAATATTATGTTGTGGGTAGTTAGTCTCTTTCGTCACATAGTGGTTTTTTTTATACAACTAACTGGTGGAACAAGCAGATGGCTCACCTGATGTTAAGTGGTAACCATCACCTATAACAAAGCATAAAGCAAGCGTAAGTCACGCACGATAGGAACGTGCCCTACGATGCACTGCCCTGCGTCCATCAACTTGAGGCATACAGATGTTAAGCCTCATGTAATTACACCTGCAACCACACTCTTCAAACCGAAACATAGCAACGCTGCTTGGCGGCTGAAAAAGGCGTGGTGGTAGTACTTCTCCGGACGAGCCCTTCACAAAGAGCTCTACTACTCTTAGTACTAGAGTTTTAGTGGTGTTGCAACAATAAGAATGCGGTAATATGTTAGGGAAAGGTGCTAAACAAAAAAAGAAACAAAACTAAACAAAAGATTTTCTGTTTACCCTATGTAAGGCTATAGTATGTAAATATATAGACAGGCTAACTAAACTCTCTATACAATTTGGTACAGAGATGGCACATCCAAGACATTGTTTTTTATTTATCAGAACTAAAATTCAACATATTTAAATTAACGGGTAACAGATGTCAAAAGCGTTTATTCATACCACAGAATAATTTACAATACCACGTAGACATACCGACATTTGGTATCAGGGTGTCTGACAAGACTAGAACCATTTTCCGTTTGCAGAACACGCCTGCGGATAAATAAAATTGTATGAAAATGACATAAGCTTGACAAATTCTCACGCTAAGCTGGTGGGGCGGACCAGCTTATTGGTCATGCATTTGTATTGAATAAATAATTTAATTCTTTTTTCCAGGTGGTCTATGGTGATACAGATTCCATGTTCGTTCTGGTGCCGGGAGCCACGCGCGCTGAGGCATTCGTGATCGGCCAAGAAATAGCTGATGCAGTCACTGCGGACAACCCTTCGCCTGTCGCGCTTAAACTAGAAAAGGTATCTAGGGTTGCTTTTCACTTCACTGGCTCTCAGATTTCAATTCTGTGATTGTCATCTTTCTATCCAGAACCATCTACGGGCTGTAAGTGTACCATCCATCATGAGGAACCAGTTAGTATACACAATTGAACTATAATCTCAATGACTAATAGAATCAGTCTGATATGCTGAGTGTATTCTCTTATCTGTGGCTGAGTGTAGGCGTCCTATTCAGTGGCATAGCTAGGTGGACAAGGGCCCCGGTGCATAGAGAAAGAATCGGGCCCTCGCCCCCTCTTTCCAAATAGCTTGAACTTATATTAACCTTTAAAATTAATCATTTAAAAAAAAAATTGAGCAGGCTCAAGGTTTTCTAGCTTCGGGAGCTGGCTGACCCTCTCTTTTCAAAGCTTAGGTTAGAGCCCTGAGCTCCGGGGCCCTGGTGCACTGCACCACCTGGCCCTACGATAGCTACGCCACTGGCCTATTGTTTTTACTTGGGTACCGAAAGAGTAAGCGTTATTAAAAGCC
Source organism: Chloroclysta siterata (assembly GCA_932294275.1). Taxonomy (NCBI): domain Eukaryota; kingdom Metazoa; phylum Arthropoda; class Insecta; order Lepidoptera; family Geometridae; genus Chloroclysta; species Chloroclysta siterata. Next base: position 12,625,766 of record OW028595.1, read on the forward strand.
AGTTTAAAACTACCAGAAAAAGAATGCATAAGCAAAATGTATTGTTTGACTTTGCTTCTGCTTCCATTTAGACATCCTAAGACTCTTGAGTACCAAAGATTTGAGATTATGTTTACCATGCCTGGAAATTACAGTACCTACTTTTTTTCTTAGGTATACCAGCCTTGTATTCTGCAAACAAAAAAACGCTACGTAGGCTTTATGTACGAAAGCGCCGACCAGGAAAAGCCGATCTATGAAGCGAAAGGCATTGAGACAGTCAGGCGAGATGGCTGTCCGGCGGGCGTCAAGGTAAATCAGGATCTTACAGGGTAAATAAAGAATTAGCTAGTGAGACGATATAAGCAACGCTCATAAAAAAGCTATTGGTATTTGTGTCAGCCCCAATTCTTTGTTACCTATACTATTTAATTTTTTTTGCTATTGTTTCCGCTATTTACATTGTTTCTTTTTTTAATAATTTGTAATGTGTGTGTTAAAGTAGCAAATAAATGTCTGTGTTTGTCTATACCATAGTAGATGTCTATGTCTATTCATGTTCTCTGAAAATTATAATTCTAGTATGTAATTGTAAATAAAAATTGTATTCCTTGATAAACTATGGACCAAGTAATATAATTTGCAAATCTCTATTTGCGATTTTCTTGAATAGCGGTAGAGATGAGATTATAAGACGCATTCTAGGATTTTCTCTGTTATATTTGGATGCATTAATAATTTGTTTATTATAAGTACGTTTAGTTATAGACTAGGCCTAAAGCTCGTCATTAATAATAGTAATAATAATATTACCTCTTATTCGGAAATAATACAATAAAACAAAATGGAAGGAAATGAAATAAAAATAAATAAAACAAAAAAAAAAGTATATAAGTAGTATATCAGCTATCTGGTTCCCATATCACAAGCTTTGGCTTAGCTTGGGGCGAGATAGTGCTGTGGAATGTCCACCAATATTTATTTATTTAATACAGATTTACAATAACTCTTCCAACAGAGGACTGTTAGCCCTAGTCTGGCGAAGGCCTCAACTTCTTCCATTTGCTTCTATCCTCAGCCGCTCTTAACCAAAGATTCCCAGCAATAGATTTAAAAGCTCACCATACTTTATAATTCCAGCTCCTCAAACAGGCTCTATGCGAGCTATTCGAGACGGGCGACATGTCGCGCGTCAAACGCTCTGTTTGCTCCGTGCTGTCGCGTCTCGCGCGCGGCACCTTACCTGTACAAGACTTGTTGTTTACGCGCGAGTATCATGGACCCGCTGGGTATCGAGCTCAGGCCACCGCGCCGCCCAATGAAATTGCACTGTGAGTAGTTTGTATATAATTGATGAAATGAGCAAAGCGAACGAAGAATTTAGTGGTAACTTAAACAATCATCAATTTTATAAATTTATTGATGAGGTACTTTGTAGTAATATAATAGTGACAGTAAGCTGGTTTGATGATGCAGCTAAGATCTATTCAACCGGCCAATTGAGCTGAAACTTAGTTACGTTAAGGCGTTTTTAATTGTAGACGTTTTATTAGTAGATCATTTTACTTTTATGTCGTTCATCCCACAAGGGCGTTATGCTAGATTGTCCTTCTGATACGGACCGCTAGTAAAGCAAATTTTTCAGTAGGAAACCCTGTTTGGATTAAGCAAATGTTTTTGCTGAACTGTGTGCAATGTGATTGCACACAACTTGATTGTTTGCGATTCTTCATAAAAAAGTTCAGTGATTTAAACATTTTGAAATGTGCGAGCGAGAGGTACAGACTTAATTATCAATTAGAGTAATTGGTTTTAAAAACTGTTCTTGTTAAATAAATCCTACTAATATTATAAACGCGAAAGTTTGTAAGTATGGATGGATGGATGTTTGTTACTCTTTCACTTAAAAACTACTGAATGGATTTTAATGAAACTTTTCAATAATATAGCATAAACATCAGAATAACACATAGGCTACAATAATTTATAAAGATATTGTGTGAATTGTCTAAAATATGACGATAAGTGTATAAGCTACTAAAAATACTAATCCTGCGCAGACGAAGTCGCGGGCACCAGTTAGTAAAATATAAATATATGTATATAAATATTTGCAGTTCTCTTCGCCTTAAGTTTTAACTACTGACATAAATGAACGTATCTCGATCAGATAGCAGACGTTCTAGAGAAGGGCCAGGGGCCTTATGCTCACTTCGAGCGAGATTATCTCACGATGGAGATGACGTCATATCTCGTTCAATAACTCGTTGACCTTGCGTCTCGCATGAACTTTGTATGAGAAAATTGGGGAGTTAGATAGTGAGAATGGGGATAAATAGTTATCGAACGAGATATGACGTCATCTCTAACGTGAGATAATCTCTGTCGAAGTGAGCATAAGGCCCCTGGTCAAAAGTACCCTAAACCGACGAGAATGTATGAAGAATGTTATGAGAGTGAATGAAGCGAAAGAGGTATGTAAGGATCGTAGAAAGTGGAAATCCGTGGTCTCTGCCTACCCCTATGGGAAACAGGCGTGATTTTATGGATGTATGTACAGTAGGACCTCTTTAATCCGAACCCCTTCTAATCCGAACACCTCTCTCTGTAATCCGAACGCCCATCCCCGCCTTAAATACATGTCTTGAATGGGCTGACCAAGTGGACATTCCTTTACCAGAAAAAATGCTTTTACTTAAATTATGAGACAAAGCTTTTTATATTGCATTAAATAACTCCCGACAAACAAAAATATTGGATTTCATTAAAAAAGTTTAATAAATAACGATTTCACGATACATACTATTCGTTTTATTCCATAAAAAATATCCTATAAATTCTGTGTACTATAATCCGAACGCTCCACGAATCCGAACGGGGGGTAAATTTTCGGAGTTCGGATTAAAGAGGTCATACTGTATGTATAAATTAATATATTGCAGCCGCCTGATGTCCCGCGACCGGCGGTCGTTGCCCCGCACCGGCTGGCGGGTCTCGTGGCTAGTGTCGGCCGGTCCGGTCGGCGCCGCGCTGTGCCGGCTGGCGCGGTCGCCGCGCGAGTGGTCACGTGACCGTGCCCTCACGCCGCACGTGCTCTACTACGCCACGAGAGTGCTGCTGCCGCCGCTGCATCGCTGCCTCTCGCTGCGAGGCGCTCGCGTGCTCGACTGGTGAGTGCTACTGTCCAACATATACAACGATCAAGTAACATATCGCAATAGGCGTAACTCTCGGTCGCCGCGCGAGTGGTCACGTGTCACGTTGCCCAGCTGCCGTTTCGATGTGCTTTGTGGTACACACGGATACGCATCAGGCTACTATACACTGCTTGCTCTTATATCCTTGTAGTAAGCGTCATTTTGTCATATAATATAATGTCATAGCCTAAATTATATTCAAGGTATATATGATTAAATAATTCTGAAGTCCTTCATTCGGGTTCTGGTTGGATAGACCCTACGATATAGACTCTCTATTTGATCGGGACTTGATGAAGGATTCAAATAATTAATTTTAATAAATTTATCTGAATTTTAATAATTGTACTAACACATTTGACATGTTTCATTGAGTTCGACTAACAAATTATGGATCTATAGAACTATAGAAGATTCTACTAAGTAACAACACCTCATCTGAACTGTACCTTTCAGGTGGAACGAACTAGGCTATACTCGTGAGTCGCAGCAGCGCGAGGCATCCCGGGGCGGTATAGCTCGCTACATGGCGCGCGAGCGTTGCGTCTCATGCGCCGCGCGGGGAGTGAGGGGGACGGCGCTATGCTCCGCCTGTGCGGAGGACCACACCGCACGCGCCGCCGTCACTATAGCCGCGAGGGGGAATGCAGCTCGGGCCCATGTCACCTACTGTGAGGATGTAAGTGAGCTGTACCCCAAGTATGAGTTTTGCTTACGATATTTCGTTTTTCGTTTTACGTTTTGGTTCCGTGTTCATTGCGGGTTTTGTATGAAGACGCGATAGGGATACCGATATGGAACTATACAAAACCCGCAATGAACACGGAGCAAAACGATTCGTTTTTGTTCCGTGTTCATTGCGGGTTCCGTAACGAAATATCGTAAGCAAAACTCATACTTGGGGTACTGATCATTATTTTCTCTCATTTCATCTTCGTTCTGACGGTATCTTGGAAGATGAGTGTATTGGTTTGTTTCTTTTTTTATTTATTAAAATTTTACTCATTTTAGCTATCAAACATTTTCTTATTCTATTTCAAACGGTATCTATACTATTATTAATGCATTCGATAGTATGTACCTTATGTAATATTATATCTTATTATGTACCAATTTTAATGTTTATTATATTTTAATATTTATTAAACTAGTAGTTCGCCCCGAACTGAGATCTCGTGATGCGACCAAACGAACGCATCAAAACTTTGAGTAGGTGGTAGTCAGAGCCAAGTCCAAACATTATGTTTGGACTTTTTTCTGACTACCGCCTACTAACTTGGTACGGTAACCAAGTTTCAACTCTATTGGCCTATTTATTGAAGAGTTCCGCTGAACAGACCTTGGCTCCATCATCAGACCTGGTCGTTGTCACCATTTTATGAGAACTGAATACCTCCTTAATTTATTTCAAGAAAAAAAAATAAGAAAAAGCAAAGAAACTGGCCGACCAGTAGAAAAACCTTGATGCCAACGAAACTCTTAGAGATGGGAGCTCTTGGATCGCTGGTTATCTTAATTTAACTTTTATGTTGTATCTCAAAAACCGAGCGTCCCAAAAAAAAAGTAAAAATTGTTTTGGAATGTCCAAACAAAGCCCTTTCATATGATATGTAACTTGATTTTTTTAAACCATTTTTTTTATTTTTGCCCTCTTAAAAAACCCCATATCTCAAAAACCCTTCATCCGATTTTACTCATATACTTACCAGTAAATTTCTCAAGTACAAGCTATCGACATATCAAATTTCATGCAGATCGGATCAACGGTTCTTAAGTTATCGCCAGACAAACATACATACATACATACATACATACATACATATATACATACATAAAATGCCAAATCGCCCAACTTGAAACTAAGATCTTCGTTCGCTTCGCTCACTCGATCAATCAATTATGTAACTTTGTGTATTTGTAGATAATAGCTCCCTATCATCAATGTTTGTGCAATATCCTTTCGGTTTTTTTTTCAAAACTACACAAAGGTTAACTGGAACAGAATGCTCTCTAGCATTAAGTTCGCCTATGTTCGATAATTTGTTCTGTGCAATAAAGAACAAAATTTATCTATTTAATTTTTATCCCACCATAAGTGTGCCTTAAATTGATGGACGCATGGCAGTGCATCTTCCGATCGTGCGTGACTTACGAGGCAATGCTTTGTTATGGTTACCACTTAACATCAGGTGGGCCATCTGCTTGTTCCATCAGCAAGTTGTATGAAAAAAAACATGTACTCACTACCAGACTAAATAACAAGCCTACTCCAGCCCTGCGAATTGCAATACTCTTTCACTGATATTTTCTCTCTTGTTACAGATATGCTCATCTTGTTGCGGTCACAGATATTCGTCCGTGTGCGAGAATACAGAATGTCCAGTGTTCTTCCGTAGAATAACTGCGCGGCAGAAACTAGATCAGATTCATGAGGTGGTCGCCCATTTACCTCATCAGTTCACGAGGGAATGTTTTGACTTTTGAGTTGTACTTAAAAGAATGAAATATACTTTATTGTACACCAAACTGAACAAAAGTACAATAAATATATAAAATACTAGCGGCCTGTCCCAGCTTCGCATGGGTGGACATAATTTTTTTCAACGTTTTAGGATAAACTTAGACCGTGGTGGGTTCGAGTCACTTCTAACTCGCGCCTTGCCCGGGCCCGCGCTGGGTGAGAACGCGCCCCGTGATCTTATATTTTTCAAATCTTTTGAATGGAATGTCCGATTTGAAAAATTCAAGAAGTAATGTATAGGTATTGAACCAGTCTTGAATATGAAAAGATTTATTTGGATAAGGATTAATACCAAGGTACAAATAAAGACCCTTTTCTAGCGGCGGCATTTCAATTAAGTTTTTATAATAAAAGAACACTTATTGTGACATAACTATAATAGTTAGACATATGCTGTCGCGACATTTTTTGTAGATGATGACGTGTTCTACAAAATCGTAGTACATTATTTTGTTCTATCATCAATAGTTTTCGCAGCGCACGCGATGTAAGGTTTTCTTTTTCCACCTTGGGTTACATTATTAGAGTTTTAGTACGGATCCCTGATTTTTTTGAAAATATAATATAGCCTATGTTACTCAGGGATAATGTAGCATTCTAATGGTGAAAGAATTTTTGAAATCGGACCAGTAGTTTTTGAGCCTATTCGTTACATACAAAACAACAAAACAACAAAACAACAAAACAACAAAAATACAAATCTTTTCTCTTTATAATATTAGTGTAGAAAATAGTACCAATGGGCAGTTATATCGCTGAAAGCGATCTCTTCCAGAATTTTTTTTGATACTATTGTGTTGTGATACTATTTTAGAAATTATGAACGATGAGCAATCATTAAGTACATATACGATTTTGAAAGTTTAAAAATTAGTAGTTATGTTTTATGCAATCAACTGGCCTACTGAAATTTTGCGCCCTCTCACAGGGATAAAAAAAACTGTAGGTATTTAGATTTTTTTTTAAGAAATAAAAAACTAATATATTATAAATATATTATATTAAGCATTCCATTATGAATAGTCACATTTTTATTTACCTTATAACCATTACAAAATGAAACTAAAATAAACTTATTGATATTATTATTTATTTACTTTTAAATTGTTTATTTCAGACCGTAAGAATATAAAACAACACAGTCCATATTTAAAAATCTAGTTAGATTAGACCTACATACAAAAATAAACACAAGAAAATTACATCTTATAGAAACCAGTAGGTACCTAATCAAAATTAATCACAAGTGCATGACGTGCTCTTTTGCTTGCTTCAATATGTGACAGTCAGGTGCCACAAATTACTTTGTGACACCTGCAGTGCACCTCTGTGAGTTACATGCAGGTCACAAAAGCCAAAATCAAAATCAAAATCAAAAATCAAAACGGTCTTTATTCAGTACAATCACAAGGATCACTTTGAAACGTCTTATATACTAGGTGAATCTATCGCCAGTTCCTCGCGACCAAAGCCTAGAAGAACGATTTGCACGAATAATGTCCAAAAAGAAAAATGTCCAAGAGCAAAATAATGCCCAACTATAAAAACGTCCAAGTATAAAAATGTCCAAGTATAAAAACGTCCAACTAGAAAAACGTCCAACTAGAAAAACGTCCAACTAGAAAAACGTCCAACTAGAAAAACGTCCAACTATAAAAACGCCCAACTAGAAAATTGACCATATACAGAAAAGGCCCTCTAGAATCAGGTCAATTTTGAGATTCAAAACGACTTCTTCACAAGTCACACTTCTTCACAAGAAAAGTCTTTGACAGCTGTCAAAATGACACTTACTGTCAGATGTGACGGAAACTGTCACAAATGCAAGTTATACAATGGAAAACACAAAAAAATTAATGTCAACCTGACATATGTCAAATTTAAAACGGCCTTGGAAACTACTCGTACATCGGACAGAAACTGTCAGTTTGACAGCTGTCGTAGAAAATGTAGATTTTGTTCTTTCCTTTCATTTGAGCTACGAACTGAAAGTCTAGCTCGAGTAGTTTCCTAGTTATGACCGTTTCAGTTTTGACATCTACTGTCAATTCAATATTCATTGTCAATATTGACTGAAACAGTCTGTTTTCCTTGATTATCTTGGATTTGAGACAGTTTCTGTCACATCTGACAGTAAGTGTCATTTTGACAGCTGTCAAAGACTTTTCTTGTGAAGAAGTGTGACTTGTGAAGAAGTCGTTTTGAATCTCAAAATTGACCTGATTCTAGAGGGCCTTTTCTGTATATGGTCAATTTTCTAGTTGGGCGTTTTTATAGTTGGACGTTTTTCTAGTTGGACGTTTTTCTAGTTGGACGTTTTTCTAGTTGGACGTTTTTCTAGTTGGACGTTTTTATACTTGGACATTTTTATCATCATCATCATCATCATCAGCCTAAAGAAGTCCACTGCTGGACATAGGCCTCCCCTATAAATTTCCAGGAAGAACGATTCCGAGCCCTCTCCATCCACCGACTTCCCGCGATCCTGACAATGTCGTCAGTCCATCGGGTAGGAGGGCGTCCCACGCTTCGTTTTCCTGTTCGTGGTCGCCATTCGAGAACCTTTATTCCCCAACGGTTATCAGTCCTTCGAGCTATATGACCTGCCCATTGCCACTTCAACTTGCTGATTCTGCGAGCTATGTCGGCTACTTTGGTTCTCCTACGGATTTCCTCATTTCTGATTCTATCCCGTAGTGAAACTCCCAGCATAGCTCTCTCCATAGCCCGCTGAGCGACTTTGAGCTTGTTGATGAGGCCAATAGTAAGCGACCACGTCTCAGTTCCGTACGTCATCACTGGCAACACACACTGGTTGATTTTTACATCAGCATTTATTTGTTGGACATTTGGTAGTACAAAGCGAATACATTTTGTTTTATTTTCATTAAGTAACAAGTTGTTTACATTAAACCAGTTTACGACTCTAGAGATTGCATTGTTTACATCGTCATAGTTAGTTTGTCGTCTTTTCAATTTGAATAAAAGTGAAGTGTCATCTGCAAACAGTACAATCTCGTGATCATCTACTACTTGAGGTAGATCATTAATGTAAATTAAAAACAAAAATGGCCCTAATATAGAACCTTGTGGTACACCCATTTTTACCACTGACCCCGGAGAGCGCTTTCCATTCACGTCAACACTTTGTATTCTGCCATTTAAGTAAGAAATGAGTAGGTCTAGAGCAACACCTCTAACACCATAGTGGTTCAGTTTTCTGACCAACGTTTCATGGTGCACACAATCGAATGCCTTGGAAAGGTCACAGAAAATGCCTAAGGCGTCTTGCGACTGTTCCCAGGTCTGAAAAATATATGTTATTAACTCAACACCAGCGTCGGTGGTTGAGCGACCCCTTGTAAATCCAAATTGTTTACTGTCAAGTAAGTTATTTATAGTAAAGTGCCTTTGTAACTGATTGAGTATAAGTTTTTCGAAAATTTTACTAAATGTAGGTAGTACTGATATCGGGCGAAAGTTACTGGGGTCAGAATGACTACCTGATTTAAATAAGGGTGTTATTTTACTATGTTTCATAAGGTCAGGAAAAACGCCACAATCAATACATTGGTTGAATATAAAAGCTAGATCTGGTGCAATAATATCAATCACAGGTTTAACGGCAAAAACAGAAATGCCCCAGAGGTCCGTGGTTTTTTTTACATTTATCATTTTAAAAGCTTTGATGATGTCATTAGTATTCACATAATCGAATTTAAACTGTTGTTTGAATTCTGATAAGTTATCTTTTAACAATGACTCTGCGATTATGTGGGAAGAGCTTAAGGACTTTGTAGTGGAGACTGGAATGTCAGTGAAGAAGGTTTCAAATGCTTTGGCAACATCATCATCTTTGGTAATGATGGTGCCGCCAACATTCAAGTTGTATACGGTGTTCTGTGTCTTGACTCTTCCTGTCTCACTATTAATTATTTTCCAAGTAGCTTTGATTTTATCTTGACTAGTTTTGATTTTTGAATTTAAATATTGTGATTTAGCAATGCGACACACATAAACCAAGAGTTGAGTTGCAACTTGCAGGGCGCATCAGTTACGCTGACCTCATATAGATGATATTATATCTTAAAATAACTCTAGCCTAGAAGTCTTACGAATTTAAACACAGAATTATAATTATTTCACTCTGAACGATACGAAAATGGTAAGAAGGCACAAAGGTCATCAACCTTTGCATAATATAAGCTTTGTTTTAAACTGAATGAAGTGTGATAAACTAAACAGATGATTTTTTAAATGTACTGCATGAAAAACTAAGCCACAATCTGTTGTGGCTTAGCTTTTCATGCAGTAGAGGCTTTGAACATAGTCGTTATTCAGGGACTTTGTCATAAAATCTTAAAACAGTCAAATTATGTACTGCTTAGGTAAGTATAATGGAAATATGAATAAAAAGTACATAGCAAGTATTTTTATTATTTACAGTAAAACTCTCCACAAAACTTGGTAAGAACATAATCAACTTCTTAATAATTAGTTTTTAACAAAAAGATTGATTGAAATTGTTCCTTTCGGTATCGGAGAAACAAAGACGAAAAGGGAAGGAAGAACAAACACCTTAAAGCCTCCTTTATACCATAAAAATTCATCGGAAGCCATACGGAACTCGCTTTAATACGACCTGGATCAACGCTACTTTACGATAGATTGCTTCTTTTCTCTCCACCAATTGAATTTAGCATCATCAACCATGGGTAAATAGTACAAAATAAAGACCGTTAGCTAATTAAATACCCATTTGTGGGGTTCTATAGGATTTTACATTAGATACGCCTTGTATAGGATAGGCGAGCGTGCGAATTCGCGGTCATTTTCCATCATGTGCAGCATGTCCCGAAGGTTGATGCGTTTAAGGCGGGTGCGCAACGCTAGCTGACCGCGGCCCGTGTTGCTATTGGAGGAAGCGGAACCGCCGCTGCTAGTAGTAGGAGCGGTTTCACCGGGACCATCGAGACGCGCCTTCTTGCGCGGCCCAATGGCTTGCAAAGCCGTCAAGTTAGCCTCCCGCTGACGAAGCTCTTCTAATTCAGCACGCTGCATTTCTTTAGCCTTAGCCTTCAACTTGGCTTGCTCAGGATCCTCATTTTTAGAGCGCGACTTTGCCGCACGCAGTAACATCTCACGCTCCGAATCTTCCCGACGCTTTTTGTCAACGCGGTCCAACTCCTCTAAGAATTTTAACTGGCCTTTCACGTCTTGTGTCACTTCGTAGCGGCCGTCGGTCTTTGTGACCGGATCTATGCGGTGCTGAGTGACGCACGTAAGTTTCTCCACTATTGTTTTGAGCCTCTCCTGTAAAGCGTGACTCATTAAAGCGGCGACTTCTGGTGGAGGTTCTTCCAAGCCCTGCTTAGCGCAGATCGCCTTTATGCGCGCCATCATCGCCGCGTTAGGGACGAGATACTCTTCTTTGCAAGACCTAATCTGCGTGCCTATCATGTCGGTATTTCCAAGAATACGTTGAGTTTCTTCCTGTAGGTTGACACCTCCCATGGCCGCTACATCGTTAATATCGTCATCACCAGCCATTTTGTCATCGCAGAACTGAGCTGGAAAAACTGTTGTTGGCGGCTTCCTTTCTTTTTCCTTGAGGAGTGACTTTCCTGGAGTAAGGACAGTTGATAGCGCTGCCGATGCATGGCTACGCTGGAAGTTTGGCTTGCTGTTAACAATAATTTTACCACCTTCAATGTTTTTGTTCAAAACTGGGATTTTAGTGTGAACAGGAATATTCTGTAGGACAGCAATGGATGCACCTGGTTTTGGAGGCTGTTTCATAGGTAAGTGCGGCACATTAGCTATAATAGTAGATTGTGGGGTGATGTTTGGGAATGCAACATGTTGAGGAGGAGCATTTATACCCTCTATTACAAGCTCCTTAAGCACTAGAGATTGCCGCAGGAGTGGCAGACTTTTCTTCAAGAAACCAATCAAGCATGGCTGAGGACTTGCATTTAATAACCTTTCCAGTCTATCACAGAATTCATCTGGCTCCACTTGACTGTCAATCAATTCCTGAATTAGATTCCTTACATTTCGTTCAACAGATGGAGGTTCCTTGCTAGAAAGGTCTAAAAGGTTTGCAAGGAAGTTACGGCATTTTTCTTTTGTATTACTTTCTAGTTGAGGTTTAATGACCTGTGCATTCGAGAAGTTCGCATTCAAGCCAGATGGTTGTGTGTTTTGAACATTAGAAGTGGCAGCATTGACCATAGTTTGGGATAGTTGTTGAATAGGCATTGCCATCTGTCCCATGGAATTAAGAGATGCCACACTGGTGGACACCGTGGCTACGCCCGAGTGCGCTGGCACTGTTGACAGCCTGATGGACTGGGATGATGGTGCTGCCAGTGAACCAGACCCGGGCGCGGGACCCACCCTCAAAAGTTGATATTGACCATTTTCTGTTTTCAATAACAAATGACCCTGTTGTCCAGCTTGAAGAGTCTGCAGAGTTTGCATTGTAATTCCGGGAGGTCTCGTGTTGACTACTTGAGGAGATCCGATAACCACTCTTGGTGACACTGCCGCAACAGACTTTTGAGCTGCAATGGAAGGAGCTGCTGGCCTCATGTTTAATATCTGAACATTTGGTATAACATTTGGCTGACCAGATCCCAGGTTCTGAGCCGTAACCACGACGTTTTGTCCGGTCGAGTTGACGGACATAGGCACGGTTACCATGCCTGGCTGCCCCGGATTCATATTTGGGTTGCCCGGCTGCTGCATGACTGAAACGGTATAAGACTGCGTTTCTTGTGACTATCTGACAATAGACACGAACCAGGCAGAATTCAGGTTTGAGAGTTTCGAAATCACTAGAGTACCAATGTGCGATACAAAAACAGTCTGGCTCACTATTGAAACTTGAATGCAGTTGCAAGGGTATTTTCTTTCGACACTCCACATTTCGTATTTTGAAATATGATTACATCCACCACGTATCACCGATTATACTTTTTACTGACGCTCATCAGCAAATTATTATGGAAAATAAAAATTGACACAATTTTACTTCTTCTTTTCTTTAAGGCTCCTGTCTGTCATTCGACAGACAATCTTGCCAGTGTCTAGTGATTTGTATTGAATAACGGCGCGCTTAAATAAACCGATTTTTTTTATGCGTGGTTTGGTTATAATGTTTGCATTCGGTCTTTCGACAAATGTTTTCACATTATATTCTACCATGTAACTTTCTGATTCTTAAATTATAAATGTGAGCATAATTTCATTATTATTCCACTGAATCCAGAAAACATCGTTGTATAAATAATTTTTACGCATGCATCGTCAACAAATTATTATAAAATGCTGACATTTTATATACTGCACTTTAGCAAACATTTTTATTAAGGTTGTATAAATCTTCACTACATTAGCTTTGATGCTAGTTTTAGTGACATAGAATTAAACATAGTTAGTATGGTATCGGGTGATGATGATGTAAAAAATCGGTGAAAATAAGATTTTGGCGAATTACAGAATATCAGATAGTTACTATGACACATAGAAACTACACTTGAATCTGTGTCACACTTTTGCGTGACACAGATTAAAGTTTAGTTATTATGGATAATAGTAATTTTCGGTGTAACTATGATTTAGGCGAATTACAGAATAGCAGATAGTAACTTTGTCACATAGAAACTACACTTGAATCTCTGTCACACTTTTGCGTGACACAGATTCAAGTTTAGTTAATAAGGATTATAGTAATTATCTGTTACTTGTCATAATAATTAATTATATTTCAATGATGTATTTGTTATTAAGTGTAGCTGTTTGGGATGGGTCTTTTTTATTCAAGAATTTATACATAGTACTGTATTCCAATTAGCTGATATGATGATGGAGCCAAGTGCTGTATAATGTAGATCCTTTATTACACAGGTGTTCGACTAGGTGTTCTGTCGGTGTGTGTAAATTAATTCGAATTCAATTTAATTAAGTATTTATTCATAAAGTACTATTATATTGAGTTGGTAAAATAATAATGAAAACATCAGTGGTGAAAACAGAATAAATGTTATAATATTAGTAATACTTAATATAAATTTTATTTCAGATAACTTAGATCCTTATTGTTAGTACATAATAAACTTAATCTTATAATAAACTAACTATGTTAGGTTAGTATTTAGAAAAATGGTGACCCTGTGCTGTCATTACTCGCAAACAGTGCTTGAGGAAGGGGCTATCCTATTAATGAACAATGATGTCCAGGATGTTATTGGAACTTCCACTGACTCTCGTCAGCTGTGATGCCATTTTCTTATGCATGCAGGCAGCGAAACTGTCAGACCTCTTCAGCGGCACTGAATTTGTTTTCATAGAATTTGTGTACAGTAAAGTTCTCGGTCTTGTAAGTTTTTTTAGTTTAATAATGAATTATAGTGGTATTCACATCCACAATGAAGTGTGGTAGTTTGCTCTAGATTTTGAGACAGTAGGAGTTGGTGGTGGCATCTCATGATGTGGCAGTTACTGTTCAGGAAAATATTCAAGGTTGCAATAGGACTGTTCAGCAAATAATATAATTTTATGACAATGTTTTTAATTTATAGTACCTGCAAAATAATAAATAAAACTTTAATTATGAAAACAGGATCAATTTTATCAGCAGCAATAAATTTGTCTTTAAAGAAATTCGAGTAGGTACAGTACAATAATCTATCGAGTAAGGAGGTATTTACCTAAATTTTGGATGGAACAGCAGACTCTGTTTCGAGCTCTCTTGGTAGGTGTACCACCCATCAAAAATGTTACTTGGCAAATTGTGTAACCTATTGTAGGTTTTAGGTAAATATAGGCACCACAAGCTCGTGCTACATGTTACTCTATCTGTATCGATGAGGCTAACGCGGTGCAACCGTTTATATGCGTCCGACAATCAACATACATGCAATTATTGAATAGGTGTGCAAATCCAAACACATAAACATTAAACAATAAACAAACAAGTCAACGCCACGCCAGTTGCCAACTAAATTTCCCTAAATATAAATAGCGTAAATTCAGTTTAAAAAAACGGGATACTCAAATTATGATAGATAACACTTTATTGTACACAAGGATACATCATAAATCTAGGCGTAAAATAATAAAGTACAATGGGCGGCCTTATCGCTGAAAGCGATTTCTTTCTTGTTTTAAGTGTAATCATTCTGTTTATTTCTCAAACTGAAAGTTATATACTTAGTTGATATAATATGACTAATAGATTTATTTTGATTCCTTATTCAGTTTCTCATAGGACTTTGTCAGAGACCACGAATTTCCACATGCTACGGTCCTTACATACCTCTTTCGCTTCATTCAATCTCTAAACATTCTTCATACGTTGTTGGTTTAGGGAAGGTAGGTACTATTGTCCTGGTTGTTCCGTAGAACGTCTGCTATCTGGTCGAGATACGTCTTCTGAGGTCTTCCTTCCCAACAGTCCCATTTATAGAATAGAATAGAATCTTTATTTTGTCTGTTAAAAATCGAAATTTACAAAAGAGCTGTTACAATTTTGATGACAAAAAAGGCCATTTACGCTTGCCTGATGCACCTGTTTCGTTAATCTCCTTTCATCCATCCTTTCCACATGCCCAAACCATCTTAACATAGCTTTCTATACCCTCATCACTAGGTATGTCTTCTTTCACTCCACATTTCTCTCTAATCACACTGTTCCTCTATCACTCAAATTCACATCACACATATTAAGTAACGCTTTCATTTTTAATGCATTACTCTACTCTGACGTTTGCCCAACTTTTACTAGGTACCATACATTATTGTCGGCAGGAACACCCCCCTATGTACAGCTATTCGTGTCTTTTACAGTTTCTGGCTGCTCATAAACGTGTCTTGTGCCCCATTCGCTCTATTTCCAGCAGTCACTCTCTTTTCGATATAATGTTCATGCTTTCCATGTTTCGCAAATAAAGTCCCTAAATAGTTCGATACAAAGTAGTAGTTCTTTTTGGTTCTCAAATTATGTAAAATAGCTGAAATAACCCAATAATGATTGATTATGTTTATAATGCAGTTTGATTACCTTTATCATAGGCAAACTTGGAGTTGGCAACATTTACATATTATTTTGTTAGCAATTTTCTACTTCTTCTTTATTTTGTAGATGTTCTTGCTAACAATCAATAGCAAGCAGTTTGATAATTGACAATATGAAATGTCAGTTTTGACAGTAGAAATATCAGATATATCAAAACAAAAACTGAAAAAACAAAAAGTCCGCCATTTGTAAAATCGGTATAAATAAGTCCCGCCATTGAATAAAATACTTTTAAGTCAAGTCAGTCCATAGTCAAGTCGGCCGTCATTTGTTGTTTCTTAGCATAGCATTGACATTTGATAGTCAATTGAATTGACAGCATTTGTCGCACGCACGCTTAGATCAAGAATCTATGCACCGTGCTATGCACGCACGCAATCATTACTTCTTTTTCGCTCTTCGCTTCGCTTCGCTCAATCATTACTACTTTACATAAACGCTTGCAATATAACATAAAAAAAATAGGGAAGAATTCAAAGTACCTTTTTTACTGTGGGTCATGTTGGTAATCAAAAAATTTGAAAAAAATAAGAGATTACCATAAATGGTGCAATTTCTTCAATTTGTAGGCAAATAAAGTTGTTACATAAATGTTTATCTGGTCGAGTTTTTCAATTTGTGAACACTTCTGGAGATGCCATGATAATTATGTAATTGACGCATTGAATTTTGCTTGGGAATTTTGCGTGTAAAGTTTAGTTTAGTTTTTCGTAACGTCGTCGCGTCGAACCTTTTTTATACGAACTCGCAAAGTATCGATACAAAAAAGGCTTGACGTAACGAAAAATTAAAAATACTCATACTGGTACTGGAATTGTCAAAATGTCATTTCACGCATATCAGTCCGCCATTTTTTAGTGCATACTGCATTGTGTTCACAGAACATTATTACTCAAGACGATTGTGTTCCTCTCCTTGAAAGAGAAAATCTTGATGGGCAAGAAAACGAAGTAAAAATAAAGCAATAAAGCAGTTAAAACAGTTAATATATTGCTAAGCGATAATTATAAAACTGTACACAGACCCGACCCCGGCTCCATATATTGATGAAACAGCTCCTTTAAATTAATGCTTGCTTAGTCAGAGGATGGATGATGAGATTGAGGAATGCCTGCCTGTTGTGTTAGCCATGGGTAACTCACTCAAAAAACATGATCTGCAGCGCATCGGCTCATTTACAGTCTCGATCCGGAGCCGAACCGCGGTTCAAACGGCTCAGAATTTCAGGGCCAATTAATTTTCATGTACCTTCAAAGACTCCAAGCAAGAACCGATAAGACTTGGCAAAAGGACTAGACACCAAAACAAAAAAAAAAAATACGACTGTAAAAATAATTTTGTAGAAAAATAAACAGGCAAAATCCTTGAATTTGTATGTTAGCAATAACTAATAAATATTGCTAACAATTAAAGACGGAATTAAAAAAAATTAAAGAAAAAGTTCTACTATTCAAAATGAACCTTACTTGAATAAACGATAAAACGGAAAATATTTATGCAAATTATGACGAGCCTAGAACGCAAAATATCCTTAAATATGTATGCTAACACGCAAGGGCATCCACGGGCTGTTGCTTAAACAACTCAAGTTAATAATTCAAATTCGTAACCCATACTATTTAAAAACATGCTTTTCTAAAAAGAACCGTAATCCGCCAATTCATCCTAACTCCACTCACTCACCCGCGCAGATATTACTTCAAACGATTCAACTGTTCGAGTACGTATTGAACCTCTCAATGAATCAAGACAAATATTTTACTCGAACGGTTCAGGGTTCTGTTTATCATAAAACCAATCTTTGAACCGTTTGAGTTGTGTATCATATTTATGAGTAGACCTTTGAACCGCTCCACAGATCAAGACTGGCAGCATTGGAAATTAGATCTTATTATCAATCAGATATAATATCAGAAACAATTCAAATTCATTTAGCAAAATTTTTGATCTGGATATCTTTTTTCTAATATAGACCCTATGATCCTAGGAATAAAATTTATATTAGGCTGGCATGAGAGCTGTTGAGCCGCTACAAAAGAAATAGAGCCGGTACTGACGTACTCACTACGATATGAGCCGCTCCAGACGCGTACGTCCACTGACCTCAATAAATACACTGGACAGGCTTTCACCATTAGAATGACAGCAATTTTTTGTGCCAATTTGAAGCGCCACTTTTGACATACGAAAGTCCCTAGAACTAATTGTGACGTATATTGCAAATGGCTGCCGTGGTAAATTACATAGAAGTAGGGATGTTCCGATACCACCAAACGCAAAGTATCGATACCTACTCAAATCGTCTTGCGATACTACTAACTGGAGTACCTGAAAAGTATCGATACTTACTCATATCTATAGTATAAGTAATTTAAACTTTTTGGAAAATTAAATGTAGGCAGATATTTGAAACTAAAAATTAAATAATGAATAATCTTATAATAAAGAATTATTAAGTCAACCAGCTATTATACTATTCTTCATTTCAATAGATACCTGCTTGCTTCGATAAATCAGAATAATGTCAATTTATTCAGACGCACAGAACCTTATTAGATACCTTTTAAGTGATAAAAAGCTTCTTCCACAAATTGTGTGACAAGTACATAATAGTCACCCACAGCACAGCTACATACAAACCATGAGCGTATAGCTATCGATAAAAACATTAGATGTCGACTTGCGTGCATCACTAACTTTAGTTCCATGGACTTTCGTATTTGCTTACAGCGCCAAAATGGCGTAAATCAAATAGGCACAAATCTATCTTGCCAGCCGCCTGTCCAGTGTATTTATTGAGGTCAGTGCGTACGTCTGACTTCTTCTACCCACGGCTAGTTGTGATTGTGTTCAGTAAAGTATACAGTGTTCTCTCTTATTTTTACACAGATTTCATACCATATTATTTGTAAAAGATGAACACAGCAGACACAGAACTACGTAAACTACCAGCAGATTATTTGAGCTCTGTTGAAGAAGTATTAGAGACGAATGAAGATTGGAAAAGGTTTATGAGCCTTATACCAAAGAATCTCGAAAATCTAGACAGTGAGAACTACGAGGTTAAGTACAACGGCGAAGACATCAGGTAATCTATAAGTCCTAAACAAGCATGCCATCAACCTGTTGGCTAGATAGCTCAACAGGTTGATGGCATGCTACCAACCAAGCTAAGCTAAGAAAACCACTGTTTACCCGAATGGACTAGATAGTCCATTCCGGTAAACAGTGGTTTTCTTCAAGGCTTCTTCAAGGCCTGGGTATACCCTGAACTCACCTACTTTCCAAAGTTAATGCATCTAACTTTGTAATTTGTTACAGGTTGATTGAAAACCATTCAAAGGAGACAAAAGTAAAATGTTCAAAAGTGTTATTTGTAGAATGGGGAACATCCGGACGTGTCAGACCCACACTGAAAACTCTTCAAAAACTCCTTGTAAAAGCTTTAATGTTCAAAGCTGCTGATGCAATAGCTATTATGCTAGGAGGCAAGTATTTAAACAATATCACATTAGCTATTTAGACTTCCGTCTTATCTCTTAGAATACTAGGAACCTACCCAATGGATTTTCCATTGTTCACACTCCATTAGTTGCAAGAGGTTAATACTAATTTCTTATTTTCTAATCATTTTTTAGAAGAAAATTTCAAATGAATTTTGAAACTATTTTGTATATGTATAAAAGAATAGAATAGAATAAATATTTATTTAAAAGCTCATGAATAATAATATATAATTTGGTGGTCTCATATTTAATGTGTTGACATCTTTTAATTTTTGTTTATTGTTTATATATCTTTCAGAATCTCTACCAGAGAGACCAACTGTTGGGCCTGCTGCACGAATAGACATAAATGTTACAAATCTTCTTAATGGTGACAGTGTTACACAGCAGTTAAACACAACCACAAGTGAACATTGTAATGCTACCACAAGACAGATGGAATCCTTGAATCTCATTAAGTTCCCTACAAATAATATTGATCCGCTCAGGAAGGAATCTGTGGAACAAATCTCTGCAAGTGACATGATACAATTTCCAAACAACACAATAGACTCCCGGTATCTCCCTGCATCTGCCATATTAAACCCAAAAACTTATGAAACTCGAACCAACACCTCCCTTACATTGTCCTCTCTTGATGATTCTGAAACTTCTCAACCTGATTCTCAATCAACACAAAGTATACCAACAGAATCTAAACAGCAGAGCATTTTTTATGAGCAAACTGATAATGATATTCTAGAAGATGATAACTTGATACAATTTGCTTTTAAAGACCTAGCCACTGTGACAGACAACTTTTCAGACACAAACCGTATAGGTAGTGGGGGATTTGGTGATGTGTTTGCAGGCAACCATTACAGTTTGGGAAGGCTTGCTGTCAAAAAAGTGCATGAAAAACTGTCATCAGAGATGGTATCAAAGATGTTCAACAGTGAAGTTAAATTATTGTCCCTACTTCGTCATCCTAATATTGTACCTATACTAGGGTACTCTTTAGATGGTCCGGTCCGGTGCATTGTCTGTGAATATATTGATGGTGGTACTTTGAAGCAAAAAATTGCTGATAAAGGAGATAAAGCATTGAATATAAACCAGAGAATTAAAATTATGATTGGAACAGCAGAAGGATTAAGATACATCCACAACACTGAAAAACCCAGCCCCAATGCTATACCTTCTGCTAGGAATGCCTACTTTATTCATGGTGATGTGAAAAGTGCTAATATCCTGCTGACCAAAGATTGTTTCCCAAAACTTTGTGACTTTGGATTAGCCAAACAGTTTGACACAACCTATATAACTTCCAACATAATAGGTACAAGAGCATACATGGCTCCTGAAAGTATTTCTGGGACTATTACACAGAAAAGCGATGTCTACAGCTATGGAATGGTTTTATTAGAACTACTGACTGGCTTAGAGCCTATAGTTCAACAATATAATGCTTCTATGAATATCAAGGTTTACCTAGAAGATGGACTGCCTAGTGTGAATGGTGATATAACACCATTTTTGGACAAAGATGTTGGTGAGTGGATTGAAGCTCAGAGCATTTATGGCATAGCAAAGCTTTGTTTGAACTTGGAGAAAACTCAAAGACCATCTATGGATGACATTTGTCGTGAGCTGCTTATTATCCAAAAAGGACCTAATTAAAACATTTATTATAATGATTGTAAATATGTATGATGTATGATTGTTAAAATGAATATATACCACTAAAACTCTACAATTACTATTAAGTAGGTTGACCAGGTGCATAGTTTTATTGCCATAAAAGAAGAATTTGTTATTTACATTGTTTTATGTAATGTAGTTTTTATAAGTAAAAAATTAATTATTTACAAATCTTTAATAAATTCTTATTGACATAGTTTTAATATTTCACATTTGA
This sequence comes from Chloroclysta siterata, assembly GCA_932294275.1. Classification (NCBI taxonomy): domain Eukaryota; kingdom Metazoa; phylum Arthropoda; class Insecta; order Lepidoptera; family Geometridae; genus Chloroclysta; species Chloroclysta siterata. The sequence continues at coordinate 12,646,947 of OW028595.1, forward strand.
TTTCATCCAACTTCTCTATAAACTCTGGTGATTTAATTTCTGATCTTTGAAGATTTACATAAATCGCTTTTTGCTCATCTTTTGTACAAAGAGTTACTAGAGACACTATTAGGTCCTGAATAACTGTTGCTATGAACTCCTTCCTAGATACATAAAGAAGTTTGATAAGCGCAGACAGTATCTTATGGTCTGTGGAGAGTTGCCAGACACACCAGCAATGAGTGATCCAGACTTGAAGACACTAGAACAAAAGATGTGATATAAGTTAAGACAGTTTTAAATCTTAGGTCTGAAGAGTGGAATTATTGTTATAAAATCCAATTAAAGATTCCTCACCTCTAACACATCCACAAGCAGTATATCGGCCACAGCATCATTGCAGCATATATGGATGTTTTCAAGTAAAACCACCTTTAGTAGTTTTTTATTCACACAATTCACTTTGTGTACAAGTATTGCCTCTTTGAGAAATTGTACACAAATTGTCTTTCTGTGTAAATTTGATTCCATGTGTAGCTGCTCTAACATACTCCCAAATACTTCATCTGCTTTCTTTTTCTGAAGGTAAAGATACACATAATGAGAAAACTGGTATGTATTCTAACAGGGGAAATATTGCAAATATGCAGTAGTTTGCAATATTGTAAACTACTGCAAAAGCAACACAATACATTGTTGGGATAATAATCTGTAAAGGAGAATTATTACCTTCACATCTAATGGAACAACTTTTATCAACTCAAGAAGACATTGTAGAACTAATGTTGTTACTTCTATATCTTTCACCTGCATAGAATTCTTGAGACTTGCAAATAAAACTTCATAATAGTTACCACTCTTGAAATGTTTTTCATTCTAAAAAGAAAAGACTGGGTAAAAATCCAAACCTTTATAGACATAAATAATACAGATATACAATAAATGCAAGACTAAAATGTGTCACATTCTGAGGCAACATTCCACCACAGGAGATGGAGAAGAAAATAAATTAAGTGGAAAAAAAACATGAGAATTGAAAGTGTATTCTACATACTTACCAAACATTGCATTATGGAATTACAACACATTAATCCTTTGACTTTATTTTCATTTTGGTAGTCATCAATAAGAAGCAGAGTTATTGTAAATATCTTCACTGCATTAATCTTTACTTTATAGGTCTGAAAAACCAAAACAACAATAACTAACTTTAAACCAGTAGTGTTGTACACACTGTGTACAAAAGTTTCTTATAACAGAAAATATACTTTCCATCTAAACAGTTTTCTAGCTGAATACAAAACATGAATGAGCCTTGAGACAGGTACTTTTATATATTTAGTACCTAATATAGTTAGTAACCTACCTTTACATCTTTTATAAGCGAACAATACACATCTATCAGGCCAGGATACTTTTTGAAATCTTCTGATACTAATTTTGAATTTAATTCCTGGATAATAGTGTCAAAAACATCTTGTATGTTAAAGAGGCCACTGCTTTGTAATACATCTTCTAAAGCAATCCCGGTTTTTTCCAAAAATACTTGATTTAGTTTTTGAACATAATTTTTACATTTAGGTGTATTCCATACAGCAGGACTTGTTCGTTGTTTGTACAGAACTATTAGTGAAGGCAGAACGTTCGCAGTTACTCTATCAACATTCTTGAAGTCCATGTTTGTTAGGAAATGTAGGACAAGTGGAAAATGGTTATCCAATTTATTATGCCGGTCGTAATATTCAGGATGGTTATCGATTTCATCAATGTTTCTTGATAGTTTCGGTAACAAACAATACTGAATGTGTACAATAATTACGTCGATATCGTCCATAGTTCTGATAGTTGGTGTGCGTGCGCTGAACTGAACCCGTTTTATTAGTCTAACACTGCTTGGCTTGTATCATCACAGCACAGCAGACAGCAGCACTGCCAAAATATGTTTGTTTTGGTTTTTTAATTTTTGACCCTAAATTGAATGGGTCCGGTTAATTTACGACCAAGTATTACACAGCCCGAAAATGTTAGCCGTGGGTAGAAGGAGTCAGACGTTTTGATCTGGATATCTTTTTTCTAATATAGACCCTATCCATCTAGGAATATTATTTATATTAGGCTGGCATGAGAGCTGTTGAGCCGCTCCAAAAGAAATAGAGCCGGTACTGACGTACTCACTACGGTATGAGCCGCTCATACCGTAGTGAGTACGTCAGTACCGGAATTTGAATTGTTTCGTCTAGATAATAAGATCTAATTTCCAATGCTGCATTTTTGCCACTCTTGATCTGTGGAGCGGTTCAAAGATCTACTCATAAATGTGATACACAACTCAAACGGTTCAAAGATTGGTTTTATGATAAACAGAACCGTTCGAGTAAAATATTTGTTTTGATTCATTGAGAGGTTCAATACGTACTCGAACAGTTGAATTGTTTGAAGTAATATCTGCGCGGGTGAGTGAGTGGAGTTAGGATGAATTGAAGGATTATGGTTCTTTTTAGAAAAGCATGTTTTTAAATGGTATGGGTTGTGAATTTGAATTATTAACTTGAGTTGTTTTAGCAACAGTCCGTGGATGCCCTCGCGTGTTAGCATACATATTTAAGGTTGCCTGGAAGAAATCGCTTTCAGCCATAAGGCCGCCCATTGTACTATATTAATTTATGCCTAGATTTATGATGTATCCTTGTGTACAATAAAGTGTTATCTCTCTATCTATCTATATTTAAGGATATTTTGCGTTCTAGGCTCGTCATAATTTGCATAAATATTTTCCGTTTTAGCAAGTAAGGTTCATTTTGAATAGTAGAACTTTTACTTTAATTTTGTTTCATTCCGTCGTTCATTGTTAGCAATATTTATTAGTTATTGCTAAGTTTGCTAACATACAAATTCAAGGATTTTTTCCTGTTTATTTTCCGTTTGACTCGTTTATTTTTCTACAAAATTATTTTTATAGTAGTATTTTTTTGTTTTGGTGTCTAGTCCTTTTGCCAAGTCTTATCGGAGCTTGCTTGGAGTCTTTGATGGTACCATGAAAATAAATTGGTCCCGAAATTCTGAGCCGTTTGAACCGCGGTTCGGCTCCGGCTCGAGACTGTAAATGAGCTGATGCGCTGCAGATCATGTTTTTTGAGTGAGTTACGCATGGCTAGAAAATGTACAACCCGGAAAGCACAGCCTGGAAAACACGGCACGGATTCCATGTACAAAATGTACATGAAATCCGGGCCGTGTTTTCCAGGCTGTGCTTTCCTAGCACAGTCGGGATTGTACAGCCAGGATTGCACGACCATGGATTCTGTGACCATGCTCTGATTGGTCGAAAGCCTATGCTCTGTTAAGATGCACTACACAGTAAGTATAGGCAAGTAGCACAGATTAAAAATTATATAAAATAAGAGAATTATTCAGAGATTAATGTAAGAAAAAAATAAAATTCGGGCACTTCGGCGGCCGCTGCCGCGGCACGCTCGCTTTGCTCGCTCGCCTCGTGCGTAATTTATATGTTTTAACATAACCTAACCAATCCGAGTCGGATCAACAAGTGAGTGTAAGTAATTGACGAGTGTAAACAAAGCCTAAGTTTTGGCATCAAAATTTTGGCTGCGTTTTATCGGGTCGTGCTTTCCAAAGGTGTGCTGAATTTGTACGGCTTGGAATGTACAGCCTTGGATTACACAGCCATGGATTTCGCGACCACATTGTACATCAATTCCGGGCTGTGTTTTCCTCGGCTGTACAATCCTTGGTTGTACATTATTGGCACCCAAATTGAATCGGTCATAGATTTATAATACTTGATCTAAGGAATCGGTAATCGGTCGGATCTTATAAATCTATGGGTCGGATCGAGATTTTTCTTCGTCTTCTTTTTTTTCTTTTCTCCGTTAATAATTACTCCTGTTCATTCGACAGACAATCTTGCCAGTGTCATGTGAATTTTAATAAATCAACCTTAGAATAAGTATCTTATAACCTAACCAATTCGACTCAACGGTACTAAAGTGGCTTCCAATTATCATGCTGTACATTATCTGGGTGTACATTATCAACACGTGACGATATTGCACAGCATGTTATTGTACGGGATGATAATGTACACCCAATAATTCAAACCAGAGACCGAGTGTATACAACGTGTTTATTAAGAATTGTAGGGATCCGAAAGCAGGATATTCTACCGGTCATAACGAACAACTTTTGTTCTACGACTTTTAAAATTTCAAAGTTTTTCATTCATGAAATGCCTCTTAAACTTTTATCTAAAATGAATCTAAACGCATCATGAGGCAGCCCTATTTACAGCTGTTCTTTGACCTCTAGTTGTTAACCTTAGATAAAATAGGTAACAGAACTGCCACCAATTACCTAGTAATGTGCCTACCTAATAATGATGTTGCTGTTTTTAAAGATCTTGGTATGTAAAAGAAATATTTTCGCGACTGTAATCTCTAGTCACGGTAAACATTCTCTGAGATCTTTGGTACTAATACCTATTCAGTAACTAGGTACCTACGTGGCTACGTACTCAATATTTAATAGAATATTTATTTTTGTTTAATTACTAGATGTCGTAAACCAATGTTTATGATATTCATAGTTCTTTAAATTGTAACATGTTACTTTACCACCATGGTTCATTGACACGACAAAATTATTCAACTGCAATTTTGGGAAGTGTCTAGTCTGTCCTATTTAATCTTTGACTAACCTGTCTGTCATTGGTTGCATTTAAAAACGCATATCCAATCAGGACGGCCGACGGCCGCCGATCAGTGTTACCATTTGTGGCAGATTTCTGCCATTTGGCAGATTTTAAATATTTCAAGAAAAATCTTATTAGTTTGAATTTTTTATGAAATAATATTTATAATTTATTTATTTTTTACCGAACTGGAAACTTCTTATTCTTTTTTACCTTTATTGATTTGGTTTCTAAACAACTTCTATCTCGTTTTAGATAACTGCAAACCGTTACAAACGATCAAAAGATAGTAACTGAATGTAATGTAGGTATTTAATTTATTCCGTAGCCACGAAGGAGATGGTATGAAGTCATATTTTTGGTACTTTTATCGTCAAGCTTGGTAGATTTTGACAGATTTTTTGGCAGGTGTGTGGTAGAACCGCCACTTTTGAGATGGTCACCCTGTTTGTGTTTACATGCGTTGTTGTACATTGTTTTGTTGAGAAAATGTCATCAAACGTGATAAAATGGTGATTGTTATGTAAAAAGCCGTCGTCAGTCAGTGTGTGTATGAGCAGTGCCTACGAGGTAATGGTTTAGTGTGAAGTTTGAAGCCTGTGTCGTGCGGAATCTCGCAAACTTACCAAAATCCAGTTTTATCCAGTGTTATTATAGCCAGTAAATAATGACAAAATCCATAGGAACCAGTAAAAATATCGTGTCAGGGGATTGGCGGCGTACCTACCTACCTACCGAAAGGTAAGTATTTCAAATTATCTCGTAGGTTAGGGTTATCGTTGTTTTTCTCTTTCCTAGATAGAAGCGCGCGTGCGTGTGACCTTGACACGTACACAGACAGGGCTGTTGCAAATTTCTGAGAAAATATTAATTTTACTTTTCTATGGGAATTTCGAAAACGATGTATTCAACCGTTGCACACGTCAAAGTATTCCAGTGCTTGGTCTAAATACACGCTCTTTGTTTCCCTACATAACTTCATCAACACGTTGTATAAATGTACTCTGTGGACCGAGTGTTTCGGGTTTTTGGCGTGGCCGTTTTTTGTTAGTTTGTATGTATTCGCGTGAGTGACTAGAGAAGGGACAACATTGACTAACCTATCGATAGAATAAGAAATGGATGAAAAAGGCGTTTTAATTGGAATTCAACTTTAAAATTTTAACTGGTTGCTGACTTTTATTGCGAAAGCCCAAAACCATTATAGACACTGAAACACTATCATCGTCAATAATGTTTCCCACATTGACCAAACCGTGAGAGCGATGTCCATCCCACTCGATACACTTTCTTAGGGCCATTTCGTCCATGCATAAGAAAATTTTGTAGTCTATCAGTTTTCACGCCTAACAGCTTTTATCCACTCCCGTCTTCATTCTGGGCATTTACAAGAACCTTAAAAAATAATGTAAAATTTAACAAAAATTGAGCCGTCGCGAGACGCCTTTATGGTGTGAAAAATTGAAACTACAACAGAACAGCCGATCTGACCTGGCGCATTGGATGTTTCATATCAAAATCGGAAAATAAAATATTATCGATAAAGCTAAATTAAAAAACGTATTTTTATAGCATGAAAATAGAAAAAGAATATTACGTATCAAATGACAATTCCGGGTCTTTAACTCATGGAGGTAGTATATACTCGTACTGGAGGGAGCGATAAGACTTACATCCTTTTACAACTGTGTATCAAACAGTGATCATCTATCTTTGTTCTTCCCATGTAGCCTAGCTACGAGTAAAAGAAAAGAAGATGTAACTTCACTCACTCCATCTCACTCACTCACTGTCTGAGTAAATCGTGTCCGTCAGTTGATACAATGTTTTGATCTTGTTTTGACGTTCTAGAAAAACTCGGTAGCAACATTGCAATGAAGCGAAAGAAATTGTGAAAATATTTAAAGAATTATTATTGTCTAGGCAAAATATATTTGAAAAGGTGAAAGTATGTCTTGTGAAGCTGTGTTTTGTGTATCAAAAACAACAAAAGGAGGAGTTAAAGACCCGGAATTGTCATTTGATACGTAATATTCTTTTTCTATTTTCATGCTAAAAAAATACGTTTTTTCTCCCATAAAGACTGTAGGAATTACATTTTATTAGTACTAGTCATATTTTCCTATGTGAAAATGATGTAAACCCATTATTTATTGCAAAATAAAATGAATTGTTTTACTCATCTGTTCTAGTGATGTACTTCCACCGACCAATTTAGCTTTATCGATAATATTTTATTTTCCGTTTTTGATATGAAACATCTAATGCGCCGGGTCAGATCGGCTGTTCTGTTGTAGTTTTAATTTTTCACACCTTATAGGCATCTCGCGACGGCTCAATTTTTGTTAAATTTTACATTCTTTTTTAAGGTTCTTATAAATGCCCAGAATGAAGACGGGAGTTGATAAAAGCTGTTAGGCGTGAAAACTGATAGACTACAAAATTTTCTTATGCATGGACGAAATGGCCATAAGAAAGTGTATCGAGTGGGATGGACATCGCTCTCACGGTTAGGTCAATGTGGGAAACATTATTGACGATGATAGTGTTTCAGTGTCTATAATGGTTTTGGGCTTTCGCAATAAAAGTCAACAACCAGTTAAAATTAAAAAGTTGAATTCCAATTAAAACGCCTTTTTCATCCATTTCTTATTGATCGAGTGAGCGAAGCGAACGAAGATCTTAGTTTCAACTTGGGCGATTTGGCATTTTATGTATGTATGTATGTATGTATGTATGTATGTATGTATGTTTGTCTGACGATAACTTTAGAACCGTTGATCCGATCTGCATGAAATTTGATATGTCGATAGCTTGTACTTGAGAAATTTACTGGTAAGTATATGAGTAAAATCAAATGAAGGGTTTTTGAGATATGGGGTTTTTTAAGGGGGCAAAAATAAAAAAAGTTACATAAAAAAATCAAGTTACATGTCATATGAAAGGGCTTCGTTTGGACATTCCAAAACAATTTTTACTTTTTTTTTGGGACGCTCGGTTTTTGAGATAAAACAAAACAAGTTAAATTAAGATAACCAGCGATCCAAGAGCTCCCATCTCTAAGAGTTTCGTTGAAATCAAGGTTTTTCTACTGGTCGGCCCGTTCCTTTGCTTTTTCTTAATTTTTTTTCTTGAAATAAATTAAGGAGGTACTCAGTTCTCATAAAATGGTGACGACGACCAGGTCTGATGATGGAGCCAAGGTCTGTTCAACGGAACTCTTCAATAAATAGGCCAATAGAGTTGAAACTTGGTTACCGTACCAAGTTAGTAGGTGGTAGTCAGAAAAAAGTCCAAACATTATGTTTGGACTTGCCTTTGACTACCACCTCCTCAAAGTTTTGGTGCGTACTCGTCGCATGTCGCATGGTCGCATCACGAGATCTCAGTTCGGGGCGAACTACTAGTTCTATCGATAGGTTAGTCAATGTTGTCCTTCCCTAGTCACTCACGCGAATACATACAAACTAACAAAAAACGGCCACGCCAAATACCCGAAACACTATATGATACTTAGTCTAAGCTTTACATAGATTAATAATACTATAATAAAATATATTGAAACGTCTTAAATTGGTACTAGGTGAATGTACCGCCAGTTCCTCGCGACCAAAGCCTATAGAAGAACAGGCAAGAAACTTACGGACTAAAAAACTTTTGGGCTATTTCAACATAAACGGTATCTTTTTTTTTCTGGATATAAAAAGTATGTTCAAAAACTAAAACACGAATACTAAAAATCTTGCTTTAAAAAGTGTGAATTAAGAAAATATTCTCATCTGAAATTGTTATGTACAAACTATTAAATATTTATCGTCTAATAAATTAACACGTACTTACACGTGATATATTTTAATGTATTTAAGACATATTCATAGTGATGTTCTGAGGATAGCTGTATTCATAATGCCACCACTTCGCGCTTCAGGGCAAAGTAGTGGCATTGCTCAGGCTTATGGTCAGCTCTAGCTTATGCTGGCTTACTCCTGTTAAGATGTATTGTTTATACCTACTTAATTTAAAATTGAAGCACGCGTTATAAATTAACCTTTTGAATTACGTTTTCTGACGAGTAAGGATTTTGAATAAATAAATCAATGATAAATAAATAAATTGTTTTTTATTCATAAAAAATTTACCTAGCTGATGCTAGCTGGTGCAGTAACATAATTAAACTATTGGTAGGTGGTAGAATGTGAAGAATAGCACCACCAGCTAGCTCTGTCCCTCTCACTAGGAAAATCCAGGACTCTAGCTCGCGGGGCCTAGGGTTCTGATGTCAATGTCCAAAATGCCAGCTTAGCGGGGTAACAAGGGATTCTCCAAACATTATACAGCAGATTGACTGGTCTAAATTAATGGATGCTGGTGGCGTTGACGACATTTTATTACCAACTCACTAAGCTCTATGACGAACATGCCCCATTTCGCGCCGTCAAACTTAAGCATCTTCCCTGCCCATGGCTTACTGATGAGATCCGCTTGGCCATGCACAAGAAAGATATGGCGAAGGTTCGCATGAAATGCAAACCTACTGATGCGAACAAGAAAAAATACAATGACCGTCGTAACTACTGCAACAGGCTGTGTAGAGACGCACAACGCCGACATATTCACGACTCTGTAGACAATATTGATCCGTCTAAAGTCTGGAAATTTCTTAAAACACTGGGAGTTGGTAGATCCAAGCAAGAAATTATTCCTAAAAATTTAGATATTAACCTTCTCAACCAGCACTTTACAAATTTTTCCAATATTGACACTTCTACCAAACTTAATACCTTAAGCTATCTTTCGTCTTTACCAACCCCAGACATTCCTTCATTTCATTTTACTCAATTTGCCGATTGTGATGTTAAGAAGAGCCTAGCATCTATCACTTCAAGTGCTGTAGGCAGTGACAGTATCAGCCGTAATATGATAGTACCTATTCTTGATGAAATAGTACATATCATCACTTACATTTTGAATGCGTCTATTGCTACCAGCACATTTCCATCAGCCTGGAAAGAAGCTCAGATTGTCCCCTTGCCCAAAAAACCTAATCCTACTGCCTTGTCTGAATACCGTCCTATATCTATTCTTCCTTTCCTGTCAAAAGTCCTTGAACGCCTTGTTCACCAACAGTTAAGTTCCTTTTTATCCAAAAACTCCTTACGCAACTCACACCAATCGGGCTTCCGTTCAGGCCACAGTACCGTGACTGCATTGGTGAAAATAACCGATGACATACGATTTGGGATGGACAGTGGAAAAGTCACAATACTTTCACTACTCGATTTTAGCAGTGCCTTCAACAATGTTGATTTTGATCTTCTTTTGGGTGTATTGAGCTCTCTTAACATTTCTCCAACGGCTATTGACTGGTTTCGTAGTTACTTATTTGGACGCCAGCAGCGGATCCGTGTTGAAGATACTTTCTCTTCCTGGTGCACTCTCTCTGCTGGTGTCCCTCAAGGTGGCGTCTTATCTCCTCTTCTTTTTACCATTTTCACTCATTCTATTTCTCAAAATTTAATATCTTCCTACCACCTGTATGCAGACGACTTGCAAATCTACTACCAAACCACTACTGACAACATCTACGGTGCTATGAGTCTACTCAATTCAGACTTAGACAGAGTATGTGACTGGAGTAAATCCTTTGGACTAACAGTAAATCCAAATAAAACAAAGGTGATATTGTTGGGTAGTAGTAAGCAAATTCCTAAAATTAATGTTTCACAGCTTCCACAAATAATGTTCAATGGAATACCAATAACCATCAGCACGTCGGTGAAAAATCTGGGAATTATTATGGATTCCAAATTTACTTGGGAACCATGGATAAACGAGGTTAGTAGGAAAATGTTCGCATCATCAGGATCTTTACGTAGACTCAGAAACTTTTTACCAACCGCTACCAAAGTTATGCTCGCACAATCACTTCTACTCCCTATCCTAGACTATGCTGACGCCAGCTATCTTGATATCTCTGAAGTTTTGCTAAACAAACTTGAGCGGTTACAAAACCTCGGCATTCGGTTCATTTTTGGCTTACGCAAGTATGACCATGTCTCAGAATTTCGCATGAAACTCAAGTGGCTCCCTATCCGTTATCGCCGGAATGTACATGTTCTGTCCCTTCTTTACAATATTCTCTTTAATTCTTCCTTTCCACCTTACCTCAAGGAGCGTTTTCAGTTCCTGCACCAAACGAACGATCGAAGTCTTCGATCTTCTGAAACCCTACAGCTTGCAACTCCTGTTCATAGTACAGAAATGTATGGCAAGTCTTTCACCATACAAGCTGTAGGACTATGGAACTCTCTGCCTTTATCTGTCCGTCTATCTAAATCTATCCATATTTTTAAAACTAGTGTTAATAATCATTACTTTTCTTTGTTGTCAACGTAGACCAGGTACCTATATATAATCCTTTGATATAATTATGTGTTATTATGTGTGTGTAGGTATATGTATTATAGAGTATATTTATATTCTATTCATATTTATTATGTATTATTGTTAGGAATATTAATATGTATTCTTTTTATTATTTTATTAGGTATTTACTTAGCTTTACGTTTTAGGTATAGTTAGAATAGGTTTTGTACACCGCCGTCTTTCTGATTTTCGTTAAATCCTTTCCATCCAAAGGTTGTCTGGAAGAGATCGCTCTTAGCGATAAGGCCGCCCATTGTACCTAATTATTTTTATGTCTCTGTATGTGTTTTTCTTTGTGTACAATAAAGTATTTATCTATCTATCTATCTATACACTAGCAGTTCACCCTGTTTTTTTTTATTGTGTTTTAATAAATATTGGTGGAGATTTCACACAGCACTATCTAGCCCCAAACTAAGCCAAATCACAACCACCCAGACAGAGAACAAACGTCTAGTATCACATCACACAAATGTTTGTTCTCGGTAGGATTGAACCCACGGCCTACGGCGCTAAAGGCTATCAACTGAGCTGTGTAGGCTTTTTTCTAGCCCATTCCTTAGAAGATATTAAAATGGCGTAACCTAGAGGAGGGTACAAACTATTTCACTGCAGAAACTAGCTTTAATTAAACATCATTAAACAAACAACTGGAGCCGCGGCGACATCATAGCTTATGCTTGGTTGGGTAAAAATAGTATCATGTGGCAACCCATAAATTGTATGTACTTGTTGTCCGTCTTGCTCGGGTATACGCTCGTAGGCAATCTATAGTATTATTAATCTATGGAAGTTACATCTTCTTTTCTTTTACTCGTAGCTAAGCTAGGCTACATGGGAAGAACAAAGATGATCACTGTTTGATACACAGTTGTAAAATAGACATGGGCGTTTTCGTTTTTCCCACAAACGGTTATCTAACCGATATACAGTTTGCATATCGATATAGAATTATGATACTTAGTCTAAGGGTTATCCTGATTTGACCGAAAATGTTTCGAATGTTTTGAAGAAACCGCCACCATTTTCTCCAAAACAAATGACTTGACTATAGACTAACTTGACTGTAAAGTATACAATACAATTCACTTGACACTGGCAAGATTGTCTGTCGAATGACGGACAGGAGCCTTACGGAGAAAAAGAGAAGAAGAATTGTAGTGAATAGAAGGGTGCCAATAATGTACAACCAAGGATTGTACAGCCGAGGAAAACACAGCCCGGAATTGATGTACAATTTGGTCGCGAAATCCATGGCTGTTTAATCCAAGGGTGTACATTCCAAGCCGTACAAATTCAGCACACCTTTGGAAAGCACGACCCGATAAAACGCAGCCAAAATTTTGATGCCAAAACTTAGGCTTTGTTTACAATCGTCAATTACTTACTCACTCACTTGTTGATCCGACTCGGATTGGTTAGGTTATGTTAAAACATATAAATTACGCACGAGGCGAGCGAGCAAAGCGAGCGTGCCGCGGCAGCGGCCGCCGAAGTGCCAGAATTTTATTTTTTTCTAACATTATTCTCTGAATAATTCTCTTATTTTATATAATTTTTAATCTGTGCTACTTGCCTATACTTACTGTGTAGTGCATCTAAACAGAGCATAGGCTTTCGACCAATCAGAGCATGGTCACAGAATCCATGGAAGTGCAATCCTGGCTGTACAATCCCGACTGTGCTGGGAAAGCACAGCCTGGAAAACACGGCCCGGATTTCATGTACATTTTGTACATGGAATCCGGGCCGTGTTTTCCAGGCTGTGCTTTCCGGGTTGTACTTTTTCGGGTTGTGTAATACTTGGTCGTAAATTAACCGGACCCGAATAGAATAGCGACGAATAGGGAATTATATAATTTTAGTAAATAAATTATTTTTTCTTGTATAAATCGTTGCTAGCGGTGATTCATTCAAGTAAAATTTCAGTTAACATCATGTTAAAGTAAGTGCTTAATTGTATTCAGCGTAAAAAATATTAGGAGTCAGATCTTGTACCTATTTCCCATTTTCAGGTTCGGAGTGAAATCAGCTGTACTCGGTTCAGCTGTGTACTACACAATTGATAAAGGAGTATGGAAAGATAGCGCAACAACTAGTGCTATTTATGAAGACCTTGAGAGTGGAGTTTCTCCTTACGTTGGTGAACTGAAGAAACAAATACCTTATGATGTAGGTTATTGTTGACACTTCTAAATGCTGTTTTGAACAGGACCTGTTTCCATGTAGGTATAGGTAGCATATATGGTTATTGTTATTTTATGGATCAATTTCATTACAGATGCCTCCCCTACCGTCAAATGATAGACTATCCTATTTGATGAAGTACTACTGGAATTGTGGAGTAAAAACTACATTCAACTTTCTTGTGGACCTTCCAACACATGCAAGCAATGCTGCTGTCAAGTCATATGAATTCGTTTCTTCATCATTAGATGCTGCAGATCAAATAACCAACTCTAGCCCAGAAAAATGAAATAACTACCTAGGCTATGCATACCTAATTATTTGCTGAGAATTTTTTCCATTAAAATATTTTTACTGTTTTGAACTTCATCAGTTCTATGGAATCGAAATCTATTTTTTTTTATTTAGAATGAAAGATAATAAATAAAAAACTTAGTTATAAAAACAGCCCACAGTAGTGGCAGTTTGATTTATTCCGTTCTCACAATGTCACATTTTTTACATTCTCCAATAATCTTCATTCAAGTGCTAACATTTCCAAGCTCTTACATGAAACAACAAAAAAATATTGCATTGATATTGCAACTATTTCTAGGCTGTAGTACATATAAAACATAAGTTTACTTTTATCTTGACAATTATATTCTCCAAGGACATATTGGATACCCTATTGCAAGAGAGGCTTTGTGCTCTTTGCAAAGATCACAATTTACATATTTCATAAGTCACTAAGGAATGGTCTTTTGTAGTCTGGTTTAATTGCACTAATCTTTAACAATAATATTTCCTGCATATTACAAATTAGTCAATGCCTCAATGGGAGTAGGAAAATGTTAACAGAAAGCTTATATTTACATTGTGTATTGTGTACATACTGGTGTTGATACTGTTTTATCTTACTAACAGCACATAAAAAAATAGTCTTTTTCTTTTAAACTGAAAAAACAATGAAGACTAATTTTAGAGCACTGTAGAATTATTTTTGGGATAATGTAACAAAATAAATACCAGTGTGTAGCAAAAAGAAAATGTCTCCTGTACAGAAAATATTATGTTAGTTGGTTTGACTAACTGAAATACACAACACAACAAGTCAATCTCTATGCATAATTAATAATCCCACAAGTCAAGGCATTAAACTTCGTACATAATTCATCCAAGTATTAACAATTCATAAAATTTACAGTAAGCCATTTCATGCTTCAAGGTAATAATCATAAACTTGGTTTGTTTCACCCAACAATTGTTATTCCGAGATTTATGTCCAAAGGAGTGGAAAAGAGGAAGTTTTTTGATAGTGGTAGTAATGTTGCGTTGCTAAGCAACTGCAGCTTCCACTTCCATAGGTTCCTCAGCACCGGCTTTCTTTTTCTTTTTCTTGTTAGCTTTTGCAGAAGAATTCAGGATAGCCTGCAGAAAAACATACTACATAGAAACAGCACATATAAATACAATGTTCAAAAAAAAACTGTCATTTGAGTTATTAATCTAGTAGTGATAGAGATGGACAGTCAGCATTAAAAGTAAATGATTAGCATTTAAAAAATATTTATATCTATCTACTTTTGAGAAGACCTTTGCCCAGCAGTGGGACTTAGAAGGCTCATAATAATAAAAATAAAAATCTTTGAGAAGTTAAAACATGAACCCAAATTTTTTTCTTCATTCAGTCATTATCATTCTATATTCTTCTGATGCTGACTGTACTATAATAAAATATTTGGTGGATATTTTACACATAGCATAGCATCTAGCCCCAAAACTATACTATGGGTATAAAAAAAAGTAGTAGGGAACTATTTTGTTTGTTTGAACTCTATTTATAATTGACCTGCAATGGATTTATGTACCATCCAATGACCTAGCAACATGTAAAGGTTGTAGGAAGTCTTTGGATGGAGAGGCCTAAGTCCAACAGTGTCCTACTTCAGACTGATGATGATGGGTTTAATGTAATGTGGTAATAATATGAATCAAAGTGCAGTGAAACACTTTGGCTTTCAAATATTACAGTCACTTTGCCCTGTGCTTGTTCAAGACACATGATGTAACAATGTGGCTCGAAAGATAACAGGGTATGAAAAGGTATGATCATAAACTTACATTAAGTTCAGGATCTTTAATGGAGCGTTCACTCTTGCACTGGCTCTTTTCAAAGGGTATCCCTGTTATGCGGTGAGTACCACTGGGTAGCAGCAACACTGTGAACTTGAATTGGGCAACAAGTTCTCCTGGACGTTCATACAGAACCTGACAAGACAACATGATCAATGAGTAAAAAATGTTATTTAGATACTAACTAGGTACATATTATTGATAAATTACATACCTGGAAGGGCTCAATAAGTTTGTGGTTGACACACTCAACAACTCCTAGTCTTGCACTTGTCTCTTTGTCAAAGCTACGTAAGTTGAAGGGCATTGACCCATGCTTGTTGCGAACCTGTACATAAAATTCTGGTTAGAAAAACACAACACTGTTACTACTATTACTCATTCTGAGTAGAAGGATTAGTGTAGTAATGTTCTATACCAACATACCACAAAAATACATTGGTTCAAACACATTACCTTTCTTTACCCTGAACATTGTTTGGTACTGCAACTTACAGTGTCAAAATTAAATCTTCAGGGCAAAATAACCAAAGATGTAGTATACACAATTAAAATTACCTCACTGTAGAACATTCTTGATGCCTTCAGTTTCAACTGATATACTTCTTCAGTTTTTTTGTATATTGTACACCTGGTGTCCATTTCTCGCCCCTGAAACACACAATCAAATTATATACATAAACTGTATTGTTGTTTTTATAGAATATACTTATATCTTGGTTTTTTGTGTCAGTAATCAATAACCAAGATGCAATTGTAAGCATTTCGGTCAAGAGTCAAACTATTTAGTTTTTCCTGAGTACTGCCAGAATAGTAATATTACTTATGCTGGAAAGAATTCAGGACATAAATACAGCAATAATTTTATTTACTTACCACACCCTCACCGGTAGAAACAAGAACATCCATTGCATAAACCTCATAGGTTTCAAAGGTGGCTTTCTCATGCTCCTTACGCTGTGCTTCTGATGGGTTCTGGATAACACTCTTTTCTCCATCAATACGGAACTGCTTTAATTGGTGTGAAAGCATGCCTTCTACTGGCTTGCAACCAAACTCTGCACTGATCTTTTGAATTGCATCAGTTACTGTGTAATTCTGCAGGAAATAAAATCAAATAGTAAAATGATATCACTCCAAGTTTTTACTATGAATAACAACTACTCTTTTTATAATTAAAAATAATCTTCTATAATATTTTATTTCTTTTTGAAATCTTTCACAGGATAGGTGTTATAACTATTGCCATCTCTTACCATTGGGTAATGACAAAAAGTGACAAAGCAAACTTTGAGCAATGTTTCAACTTGAGTAACATTTATAAGTAAGATCTCTAACATTTAAAGAATAAGGGCAGGAAGATCATGATCTCTAACATTTAAAAATAGGTACATTATTCTTACAAAAATTGATACATCCAAAATTACCTCATTGTCAGGTTTAAGCAATCTCAAGGCGGCTTCACTAGCATAATGGGCTGCCAGAAGAACATCAGCTGCTCGGCCTGTGACCTCGCCCCCACCAACAGCCACTGTATGTGCCACAACTGCAATGAAGCCATCTATGTGTGCACCAAAGTCACTGCAAACCAAATACGAAAAATACTATGCTGGCAGGCTACAAATTACCGAAAGCAACAAACAAACTATGCATAGCAGAACTAATTGTTTTGAAGCCAACAAGATGCTTCCAAGTGATCCTTGTTGATTTGATTGAATAAATACCTTTTGACTTTACCAAATCTTATCAACACAATATAAGGTGATTGAACCTACTGCAACAATGGACACACTTGGTATGATTTTTGAGGTTACTTATTACAGGTAAAAATTATGTGCAATTATACAGGAACTTCCCCAATAATCAGAAGATCTCGAAACTTTTCATAAGATATTTAGATAATTAAAAACTTAGGTACATGATTGTGAAATAAATAAGCTTGTTCCAAATCACACTTACATTTTAGCTAGGTCTCCAGCCTTCAAGATGTAATCACTTTCACTGGGAATGGGTGAAAAGTGGCAAATACAGTTGTTAACGGAGACGCACGTCGAGAAAGCTATGCCTTTTTTGGAATCCTTTTCTTTTTTGAAAACCTTCGACGTTTCTTCTATCAGAAGCTTATCGCCAAACTCGCATAATTCTCTCGCAGATGCATCTGGGATGCATTTTGCAATCAATTGCTCTAGAACTCCTGTAAAAATATGTATTCTTATAGGTTTGAAATAAGGCCAAATTCAGCGGGAGTCACCACACTGGCCGCATGGCGGTACGATGACACGCGTCCATCCCATTCACACATCCTACGTACCAGGGAATTTATTTGAGAATCCAATTGTTTATGAACCATTTTATAGTTGGAGATGAACTTACGGTTGACAATTTGTCCTGCTAATTTGTACTTGGTCACTACCAAGTCCTCGGCAACCGTTTTTTCTACTTCTTTGTCGTCAGCCATTTCTCTAGATTGAGGATTTTTGGCAAAATCGTACGTGAATTTTGATTGGTGTTTCACAACTATTCTCAAGTGTCAGTCACGTGACAGCATGAACTAATCAGAAATAGGCGCGAAATTCGATTTTTATTCAGCTTAAAAAAACTTAGGAGTCGTACGTTATCCAATCTTTTATTTTTATTATTTGATATTTATATTATATTATTATTAAATTTTATAGTTCTATACTAATCTAATGTACTTTGCAGTATTAATTGAGTTGTTGATTGTTTGTTTGTTTCGACCTGTTTCGACAGAGGGATTTATTATTTATTTCATCTGTGGCAGGCACAGGAATTCCACTCTCGCTCGCTCGGTGCGGGTGCACTGCAAGCATTCTGTGGCTTGTACCACAGGTAATATAATTCTTGTACGTAACGAAGAAGGAAGAACGTACTACTACCACAGAGCAGAGTACTCTTTTGAGCATAGATTTATAATACTATAGATTGCCTACGAGCGTATACCCGAGCAAGACGGACAACAAGTACATACAATTTATGGGTTGCCACATCATACTATTTTCACCCAACCAAGCATAAGCTATGATGTCGCCGCGGCTCCAGTTGTTTGTTTAATGATGTTAAATTAAAGCTAGTTTCTGCAGTTTAATAGTTTGTACCCTCCTCTAGGTTACGCCATTTTAATATCTTCTAAGGAATGAGCTAGAAAAAAGCCTACACAGCTCAGTTGGTAGCCTTCTGCGCCGTAGGCCGTGGGTTCAATCCTACCGAGAACAAACATTTGTGTGATGTGATACTAGACGTTTGTTCTCTGCCTGGGTGGTTGTGATTTGGCTTATTTTGGGGCTATAGAGGTATAGTGCTGTGTGGAGCGTCCACCAATATTTATAAAAAATAAAATAAAAAAAACAGGGCGAACTGGCACTAAGCTGGCATTTTAGACATTGACATCAGAACCCTAGGCCCCGCGAGCTAGAGTCCTGGATTTTCCTAGTGAGGGGGACAGAGCTAGCTAGTGGTGCTATTCTTCACATTCTACCACCTACCAATAGTTTAACTATGTTACTGCACCAGCTAGGTAAATTTTTTTATTAATAAAAAACAATTTATTTATTTATCATTGATTTATTTATTCTACATCCCTACTCATCAGAAACCGTAATTCAAAAGGTTAATTTATAACGCGTGCTTCAATTTTAAATTAAGTAGGTATAAACAATACATCTTAACAGGAGTAAGCCAGCTTATGCTAGAGCTGACCATAAGCCTGAGCAATGCCACCACTTTGCCCTGAAGCGCGAAGTGGTGGCATTATGAATACAGCTATCCTCAGAACATCACTATGAATATGTCATAAATACATTAAAATATATCACGTGTAAGTACGTATTTATTTATTAGACGATAAATATTTAATAGTTTGTAGATAACAATTTCAGATGAGAATATTTTCTTAATTCACACTTTTTAAAGCAAGATTTTTGAACATACTTTTTATATCCAGAAAAAAAAGCGGAGATACCGTTTATGTTGAAATAGCCCAAAAGTTTTTTAGTCCGTAAGTTTCTTGCCTGTTCTTCTAGGCTTTGGTCGCGCGCGAGGAACTGGCGGTACATTCACCTAGTACCAATTTAAGACGTTTCAAAGAGATCCTTGTGATTGTACTGAATAAAGACCGTTTTGATTTTGGAGCTTGGTGACCTGGAGCTTGGTAACCCGTAGCTTTAACCCACCAGCCCAAAGTAGTTGCACCTTTGGGAAATCTGTAAAACAAACATGTTATTATTAGGTATATGTAGGTATTTAATCATACTACGCGATGGTGGTCTCAGACATAAAATAACTACCAACTTCTCATATGAAAATCGTGAGGAGACTTAAATTATTAAAATGTAATGCAAAGCTAAAAAAATAAATTAAATGAAATTAAAATATATGTACCTACTACCTATATTATATTTTTTTTCATTATGTACTTAAGTCAAACAAACCTTATTTCTTTGAATAAGGTAATAATAAGTTGCGACATTGTCATTTTTTTCTAGATTATTGTGTGTATTTGAACTTATCCTAACATCGAATCTAGAGTCGAATCCACCCTAAAGTTGTTCGTTTCCCAACATTTTTGGCAAATAGATTTTGTTTTAGTTGGCAGCCCGAAAGATCGTATAACCCAGCCAAATTATGTTTCTATAGAACTGTATCGGTTTGAATAGCCATGTCATTTGTGTGGTTTATAGTAACCTATACTCAATTTTACAAAATAATTAAATTCTAGAAATCTACTATGATATGCGATAGAAAGTAAACACAACCGTTAAATGATTAATTGTGGACACTGTGCATTCTCCGTTTTATAGTTTAATTGACAAATAGAACATAAAAGTGCTACTTACCGAAGGAAGCTTAATTTTCAGTTTTCCGAGCTGTATCATTATCACAGCCTAAAATACTACAATGCACCACATTATAAACTTAACTCTACGTATACTGGGACCTAGAAACACACTATTTTCAAAGAACTTTGGCACTAAACACCTGTAAACTCACAAGCACCAAGCGGTTTGTTTAGCACCAAACTTGGTGCTAAACAATCAAAAACGTATACGCAGAAAGGGACAGAACATTTATATTATATTTCTCTCACTCATAGGTATAATTTGTATTATTGCGTCTCTCTTACTCTTGGTATTATTATTTGATGCTCTATCTATTGTATACTTGATCTAAGCTTTTGAGTAATAATGTTCTGTGATACGTACGCACGAGCGGGTGCCAATAATGTACAACCATGGATTGTACAGCCGTGGAAAGCACAGCCCGGATTTGATGTACAATTTGGTCGCGAAATCCATGGCTGTGTAATCCAAGGGTGTACATTCCAAGCCGTACAAATTTAGCACACCTTTGGAAAACACAACCCGATAAAACGCAGCCAATGGCTTCCTATGGCATCCAAATACGGGCTGTACAATCCCAGCACGTGTCGGGAATGTACAGCCATGGATTACACATCCATGGATTTTGATGCCAAAACCTATGCTTTGTTTACACTCGCCACTTACTTACTCACTCACTCGTATTGACCTACAGTCGAGCTTGTGCAAAGGACTGGGTGCCATAACGGAGAATCTATCTACAATGGGAAATTATATTACAATCTATGTATACTCTGTGAACAACAATGAATTTCTTCATAGTCTGAGTAAAATTTACTAAAATTTCTTTTACATGTTAAACATCTATTTAGTATGGTTTTTGCGATTTTAATAAAACCATAAAATTTATATTACCACTGACAATTAGCTGCTCAGTAGACTATTTTTTGAGTTATCGTCAGAGGCCAGTCCAAACTTTGCGCTTTTTTTTATACAAAATAACTGATGGAACAAGCAGATGGCCCACTTGATGTTAAGTGGTAACCATCACCTGCAAGTGCAAGTGGTAATAAATCATTGCCTCGCAAGTCACGCACGATAAGAACGTGTCCCACGATGTACTGCGTCTGTAAGGAGGGGTATCTTTTGTTAAGGTCATTGCCCTCTGAAGTCAATAGTAACATGTCTACGGTGTAATAACGGAACTCCGTTACAAAGGAAAATATTGTATTTTTTTTTTATTCAAATGGTAGCTTTGGCGGTGGTGTACAAAATGATTATGGGTGTCGTGTCCGAGTAAGTAATCAGCAATTACGAATATCAGGTGCGTGTGTGTGGAATCCCCATCAGGGAACATACACCACACTTATGATTGAAAATGTACAGAAAAGGTTTCTTCGGTTCTTGTATCGGAAGGTACACGGTTATTACCCGTTCATGTACCCTACCCAATATCTACAGGGTACATTAGGATTTAATTCTCTACAAACCCGTCGGGTATTTGATCAAATCCTTACTGTATGTCGCATACTTAAGGGCCTCCTTAACTGCCACTGTTGAATGAGGCCAGTCGACTTTGTGTCCTTGAAAATCGCACCAGATTTCGCCTAAGGAGAGTGCCTCATATCGCGGTAACGCCCGCACGCACCGTGGCTCGCCAACAGTCCGCAATCTGTAGGAGTCAACGACACCTCAATGCCCTCACCGCCTCACACGCACAACTGACATTTTTGCCGATAAATGGCCCATTATTGAAAGATTGTGCGTACAATATTGTGAGAGTTTAGAGTACAAATAATTTATCAAATAATATTTTATAGTAGATGTTTAGCTACCTTTTTTTATGATCTCAATCTGGGTTTGTAAGTACTTCTTTATTTTACTTCTTATTCTTCTATATTGATCGAGTGAGCGAAGCGAACGAAGATCTAGTTTTAACTTGGGCGATTTGGCATTTTATGTATGTATGTATGTATGTATGTATGTATGTATGTTTGTCTGGCGATAACTTTCGAACCGTTGATCCGATCTGCATGAAATTTGATAAGTCGATAGCTTGTACTTGAGAAATTTACTGGTAAGTATATGAGTAAAATCGGATGAACAGTTATTAAGATATGAGGTTTTATAAAGGGGAAAAAATAAAAAAAGTTGCATAAAAAAATCAAATTACATGTCATATGAAAGGGCTTTGTATGGAGAATTCAACACAATTTTTACTTTTTTTCTTGGACGCTTAGTTTTCTAGATACAACAAAAAAGTTAAATTAAGATAACTAGCGATCCAAGAGCTCCCATCTCTAAGAGTTTCGTTGAAATCAAGGTTTTTGTACTGGTCGGCCAGTTCCTTTGCTTTTTCTTATTTTTTTTTCTTGAAATGAATTAAGGAGGTACTCAGTTTCCATAAAATGGTGACAACGACCAGGTCTGATGATGGAGCCAAGGTCTGTTCAACGGAACTCTTCAATAAATAGGCCAATACAGTTGAAACTTGGTAACCATACCAAGTTAGTAGGCGGTAGTCAGAAAAAAGTCCAAACATAATGTTTGGACTTGCCTCTGACTAACACCTACTCAAAGTTTTGGTGCGTTCGTCGGGTTGCATCACGAGATCTCAGTTCGGGGCGAACCACTAGTTGTAGAATTTATTTTGTTATTAGCTATGTTAGTTTTTTATCTTTTATCTTTTTATGTGTACCATTTATGTGACGTGTTAGAATAAGTGTGTAAAGTTACTTAGATTTTTTCGCAATAAACTAAACTAAACGTCACTTTCGCGGTGATCCCAATGGTGGGCTTGTGGCAGGCGAGGTTATTGGCGAGGGCAGTTGGGCCTACAAAATGACATAAGATACTTAAATAGGGCGGAATTAAGTCTTTTATAGCTGCACACCCTTTGCTATACTCCAACCCAAATTGTCAAAACGGGTCAGAAATTGGGGGAACGGGCTTCGGAATAAGTGACGAATGGATTGGTTCTGTGGCGAACTCCTTCTCCACCTGTAGACACAAAGCAATTCATCAAGAACATAAAACATTAACTTTCCGTAACATACCAAACTAAGTTCCACCCTGATGAGAGTACATCTCTGCACGCTTCTAGTTTCGCTACTTGCCGCTACGGAGACTACGGCGCTAGCGTGACAGTGAGGAATTAAGAAAGACTGCAGATCTTAGACTAACCGCCGGTTTCTGCAAGCCCGATCAAAGTTAATCGCATGTCAAGTCACTTGCTATCTCTATCCAATTCGATGTAATAGCTGAAATGGCGAGTGCCTTAACATCCGATTCGTTTTGATCGGGCTTTCAGAAACCGGCGGTAAGTATCATATAGATGTAGTGTTTCGGGTTTTTGGCGTGGCCGTTTTTTGTGGTTTATTGTCGTAATCCCCACTAAGCTGTCCCCACCAGTGGGGATTATGACAATCTTCAAAAATTTTTTGGCGTTTTCCCCACTATCATGTTAAATCCTGGTTGGTGGGGATTATGACAATAAAAATAATTTAGGTTTCTTTTATATTACTGTTCAATACTCGGTGCCTTCTAAAATAAAACTAAGCAACTTTCATTTCAATCAAATTTTAATTAGTTTTAAGTATTTCTAGGATAGGAGGTATTACAATTGGTATACAGTAAAATGAAGTAGGTACTTACGACATTTGTAGGTATAATTACCTAAGTAAGTACTGATTGGTTTTGTCAAAAATAGCATTTTTTCGCTCCATTTAGAATCTTACAAACCTGTTATTAGAAAAGCACATTAATTGATTGGGCGAGCGAAGCGAACGAAGATCTTACAGTCAACTTGGACAATTTGGCATTGTATGTATGTTATGTATGTTTGTCCGGCCATGGCTTTCGAGCCATTGGTCCAATCTGGTAGGTCGATAGCTTAGATTTGAGAAATTTACTGGTAGAATAATTGTCTCATCATCAGCCTGAAAAAGTCCACATCGGGACATAGGCCTCCTCTACACATTTCCAGGAAGAACGATTCTGAGCCCTCTCCATCGACCGACTTCCCGCGATCCTAACAATGTCGTCAGTCCATCGGGTAGGAGTGCGTCCCGCGCTTCGTTTTCCGGTTCGTGGTCGCCATTCGATAACCTCTTTTAGACTTTTGTTGAAATCATAGTTTTTTTGGTCAGTAAGTTCCTTTGCTTTTTCTTAAATTTTTTTTGGAATATATTAAGAAGGTACTTAGTTCTAATAATATCGTGTCAGCGACCTGGTCTGATTATGGAGCCAAGGTCTGTTCAACTGAACTTTTTAATATAAAGGCCATTAGGGTTGAAACTTGGTTACCATACTAAGCTAGAAAGCGGTAGTCAGAAGCAAGTCCAAATATTGCCTCTGACTACCACCAACTTTAATGTCGTTCGGATCGTATCGCGTAAGATTCTTAAAGGAGCAAAAAAATTCAATTTTTGACTGAGCCAATCTGTACTGTAATTAATCTACAAATTTTGTAAGTACCTATCTCATTTTACCTACTGTACACAAATTTAAATACCTCCTATCCTAGAAATACTTAAAACCGAATGTTGAGCGGTAAAATAAAATAAACCTAAATTATTTTTATTGTCATAATCCCCACCAACCAGGATTTAAGATAATAGTGGGGAAAACGCCAAAAAAAATTTGAAGATTGTCTTAATCCCCACTGGTGGGGACAGCTAGTGGGGATTACGACAATAAACCTTTTTTGTTAGTTTGTATGTATTCGCGTGAGTGACTAGAGAAGGGACAACATTGACTAACCTATCGATAGAATAAGAAATGGATGAAAAAGGCGTTTTAATTGGAATTCAACTTTTTAATTTTAACTGGAACACTGAAACACTATCATCGTCAATAATGTTTCCCACATTGACCTAACCGTGAGAGCGATGTCCATCCCACTCGATACACTTTCTTATGGCCATTTCGTCCATGCATAAGAAAATTTTGTAGTCTATCAGTTTTCACGCCTAACAGCTTTTATCCACTCCCGTCTTCATTCTGGGCATTTATAAGAACCTTAAAAAATAATGTAAAATTTAACAAAAATTGAGCCGTCGCGAGACGCCTATAAGGTGTGAAAAATTTAAACTACAACATAACAGCCGATCTGACCCGGCGCATTAGATGTTTCATATCAAAATCGGAAAATAAAATATTATCGATAAAGCTAAATTGGTCGGTGGAAGTACATCACTAGAACAGGTGACTAAAACAATAATTTTTATTTTGCAATAATTAATGGGTTTACATCATTTTCACATAGGAAAATATGACTAGTACTAATAAAATGTAATTCCTACAGTCTTTATGGAAGAAAAAACGTATTTTTTTAGCATGAAAATAGGAAAAGAATATTACGTATCAAATGACAATTCCGGGTCTTTAACTCCTCCTTTTGTTGTTTTTGATACACAAAACACAGCTTCACAAGACATACTTTCACCTTTTCAAATATATTTTGCCTAGACAATAATAATTCTTTAAAAATTTTCATAATTTCTTTCGCTACATTGCAATGTTGCTGCGAGTTTTTCTAGGACGTCAAAACAAGATCAAAACATTGCATCAACTGACGGCCACGATTTACGCAGACAGTGAGTGAGTGAGATGGAGTGAGTGAAGTTACATCTACTTTTCTTTTACTCGTAGCTAGGCTACATGGGAAGAACAAAGATAGATGATCACTGTTTGATACACAGTTGTAAAAAGATGTAAGTCTTATGGTTCCCTCCAGTATAATACCTCCATGCTGCAGATAGTGGACCCGTGCTTGCTTATTAGCATGCCAGCGATCAAACGTATCATCATCTTTAGGAACATACTAGCTTCCTCGCGCGATTTATGGACGTGCATATTGACCTCATCGGACCACTACCAATATGCAGTGGAATGCGTTAATGCCTCACCGCAATCGATTGTTTACCAGATGGCCTGAGGTAATACCAATACCCGATGCGACAGCTGAAAATAGCCAAAGCCCTTCTTACTAGATGGATATCAAGATTTGGATGTCCTACCTCTATCGTAACGGACCGTGGACGACAATTCGAATCTTCTCTTTTCCAACATCTCTTAAAGTTAGCCGGATTCTTACATAATAAAACTACTGCATATCATCCCGCATGCAACGGAGCCATTGAGAGATTTCATAGACAGTTGAAGACCTCGATTACCTGTCATGGTACCGAAAATTGGATGGAAGCACTGCCTGCCGCATGTCCTGCTCAGGATACGGAGTGCAGTCAAAGATGATTTAAAAGCTAGCCCAGCTGAACTAGTATATGGAGAGCCACTTTTTGCCAGGCGAATTCTTCGATCCAACAACAGCTGGAACAACCGACATTACAGATTATACAGCACGCCTACGTCTATTTGCGAACAATTTGAAGCCAGTACCTGCCTCGAGACACAGCCGACAATCCATCTTCGTGTACAAAGATCTTGCTACCACAAGCCATGTGTTCTTGAGAGAAGACGCGCTGAGAGGCTCCTTACAGCCAGCGTACACCGACCCACATCCTGTAATAGAAAGGAATGATAAAGTATTTAAACTACAGATAAAAGGCAAACCTGTTACTGAATCCGTTGACCGCTTGAAGCCCGCCTACATTCTTCCAGAAAAAAGATCAGTCCGATTTCCAGAGCAATATCGAGACTATAAAACTTAATCGCCCTAGACGGTCTCTGGAAGGGGGTGATGAGGCGAACTCCTTCTCCACCTGTAAACAACACAAAGCAAACATTTCATCAAGAACATAAAACATGAACTTTCCCTAACAAACCAACCTTAGTTCCACCCTGACAAGAGTACATCCCTGCATGCTTCTAGTTTCGCTACTTGCCGCTAGGGAGACCACAGCGCTAGCGCATCGGCATGGCATCGGCCGACGACTTAGATCAAGTATTATTAATCTATGGCCGACGACACCTGGGGGGGGGCGGCCGCGGGCCGGGCCGATAGTGAGAAATATTGACCCGCGGTGAATGCACGCTCGTTCCGCTAACCTACCTAACTTTACACGTAGTGATTATTTAGTGTCAGTGTACCATAACTATTAACTTTACAAATGAAATTATGGTAGCTAACCCTAACAAATTACCAGTGTTGTGTAGCGGTAATATTAGAATCACGACGTCAACTGACGAATGTGAATAAGACGTAACTAAGAAAAAGTTTTGTGTGAGCCCAACTTGACGACGAACAAACCTTCTATCAGTAAGCCAATTGATATGGCAGGGAAATAAGATTCATTTCACTAACGACAGTTGTCAGATATTTAGTAAGCAGAATGCTTTCGTTGCTACCGCTTCAATCATAAACGGTGTGTATAAATTAAATACTCCAACTTGTTTATTGGCTTCAGTGGTCGAGTCTCTAGAAGTATGGCACCGTAGATTGGGCCATGCTAATAGTAACTACATGAATAAAATGCAGAACGCTGTGGAAGGAGTCATGTTTGATGAGAGGGCTGATATAAGCAAGATGAACACTGTGTTGTATGCTGTGAAGGAAAACAAAGTTGCTTGCCTTTTGCTCATGAAAGCAACAGGAGTACTGAGTTACTGAATGTAGTACACTGTGAAATCTGCGGGCCCATGGAAAATGTTTCTCTTGGAGGATCAAGGTACTTTCTTCTTTTTGTTGACAACTACAGCCGCATGACCTATGTTTATATCATAAAGAACAAGAGTGAGGCTTTTCAATATTTTAAAGAAGATAAAGCAAAAGTCTAGAATTTAACGTCAAAGAAAATAAAGATTCTTCATAGTGATAATGGTAGAGAATTTTGTAATCATGATTTTGATAATTATTTAAAGACAATGGGAATAATTCATCAAAAGTCTAACCCCTACACGCCTGAACAAAATGGGCTTTGTGAACGTATGAATAGAACAATCATAGAGA
Source organism: Chloroclysta siterata (assembly GCA_932294275.1). NCBI lineage: Eukaryota > Metazoa > Arthropoda > Insecta > Lepidoptera > Geometridae > Chloroclysta > Chloroclysta siterata. The sequence goes on from OW028595.1 coordinate 12,675,106, forward strand.
AAGCCAGATGTCTTTTGTTTGAAGCAAAATTAACAAGCAATTTTGGACGGAAGCCGTTAATACTGCTGTATATTTACAGAATCGAATTGTGAAAACTGGACTGAAAAATCATACACCATATCAGTTATGGACAAGCACTAAGCCGAACCTTAGTCTCATTAGAATATTTGGTAGTACTGTCATGAAGCACATACCAAAAGAGAAGATACATAAATGGGACAAGAAATCTGAAAAGTGTATTCTAGTAGGCTATCCCGAGGATGTTAAAGGATACAGGGTGTATAATCCTGCAACGTGGGCAATCACAACCAGTTGAGATGTAATTATTATAGAAAATAATCCTCATCAAGAGAGTATTATTGAGGTGGAAGAGACAGATGTGATGCTAGAAGGAAGTCCAGTATGTCAGAATTCAGAGGGAGATTTGTCAGGCAATAACAGTGAGCTGGATGACTCATTTGTTTCTATAGATAGCACTTGTAAAGCTGATGAAACTTATGTGCCACATGAGAAGTCTATGACATCTGACGAAGACCCTGATATGCAAAGGAGATTACCAGTAAGAGAAAGGAAAATACCTAACAGATTTGGGTTTATATGTGCTGAACAAAGCGAACCTGACAGCATTGAACTAACTTTAGAAGAAGCACTACAGGGACCAGAGAGGGGGCACTGGGGCAGGCTGTGAAGGAAGAATTGCAAAATTTCAAAGACAACAAGGCATGGGAAGTGGTTGATGCTCCAAGTGGTGGTACTATTGCAAAGTGTAAATAAGTTCTGAAAAAGAAATGTGACAATGACAATAAAGTGCATTATCAGGCAAGGTTGTTGTGGCTAAAGGATGTACACAAAAGTATGGTGTGGGCTATGGAGAAACATTTTCTCAGGTAGTTCGACATACTTCGACTTATAAATTTGATTATGTTTACCTTTTTCTGTATGCCTACGCCTCACTTAACTTCAATAATATATTATATTACATTGTAAAAGGATCATACAAAAGAACGGTAGGAACCAAGCCGTAAGTTTGTTGCCTGTTCTTCTAGGCTTTGGTCGCGTGGAACTGGCACCTAGAGTCACCTAGCTTTAAGACGTTTCAAAGTGATCCTTGCGATTTTATTGAATAAATACCTATTGACTTTGACTTTACTAAATTGAGGCTATTATTTGCGTTGTCGGTTCAATTAAATTTATATGTTATTCATCTAGATGTCAAAACAGCTTTTTTTGAATGGGGACCTGGATGAGACTATATATATGCAAAAACCTATGGGTTTCGAAGGTTCTAGTGACAAAAAGTTCTTAAACTGAAAAAAGCTATAGATAGACTTAAACAGGCATCCCGAGCATGGCATAAAAAGGTAGATAACTGTATGTTAGCAGATGGCTATGCTAAGTCTACATATGAACCATGTTTGTATACAAAAATTGTTGATAATGATAACATTGTATGTTGATGATTTTTTTGTATTCTCAAATGATAAAAAAGAAATAAAACATCTTATAGACATGTTGAGTAATTATTTTGAAATTAAAGACCTAGGATGTGTCAAAGAATGTCTAGGCATGTCAGTTAATTTTGATGAGCAAAATAGCACTGTTACTTTAAGTCAGGAGAAGTATATTGATCAATTATTAAGTAGATTCATGACATGACAGAATGTAAGAAAGTTGATACTCCGATGGAGGCAAATTTAAAGAGTAAGAAAGAAGATACTTCTAATTGTCAGAATCCCTATCAGCACCTTATTGGGAGCTTCTTTTATTTGGCTGTCCTTACTCGTCCTGATATAGCATAACCAGTGTCATATCTCAGTCAATTTAATGATTGTATTATTGAAGAGCAGTGGATTTATGCTAAAAGAATATTAAGATATTTAAAAAAAACTAAAACTAACATAACTGTAAATGTTAACATAGAGGGTTTTGTAGATGCTGACTGTGATAGCAATATGATACTTATCCTAATAAACCATTTTGTATTCAAGACTTTTTCAATATCTATAGATTATTTCTTAAATTTTTCTTATTCGAATCTATTACGAATTAAAAACTTTACTTCGCTTTAAAAATATATGCGAACGCCGCGAGACTCGAACCCACGGTCTAAGTTTATCCTAAAATGATGAAAAAAATTATGTCCACCCATGCGAAGCTGGGACAGGCCGCTAGTAGGTACTATAAATACAAAAGTTGGATGTATAGATGTATGTTACTACTTACGCCAAAACTAGGCAGAAATTGTGCCTAGAAAAAGGCCTACCTAGAGCGTATTTATTATATTTCATAATAATTGATATAGTTTTAAAATTAAATCTAATTTTAATACCAAATAAATTATTATGGATTCCCGGTTTATTTCAGCTTTTCCATAGAATTAAACCGAGCGAAGCCGCGCGCACAAACTAGATTATATTCTGTCCCTGATTGTTAAAAATTTCGTGGCAAACGGGGATCTATTAGTTCTGGCAAGATACATCTACACTAATCTACACTAATATTATAAAGAGGAAACATTTAATTAAACATAAAGAACACAATAAGTGTTCTTTTATTATAAAAAAATCTTTTGAATGGAATGTCCGATTTGAAAAATTTAAGAAGTTAATCTATAGGTATTGAAACCGTCTTAAATATGAAATGATTTATTTGGATAAGGATTAATACCAAGGTACAAATAAAGACCCTTTTCTAGGGGCGGCATTTCAATTATTTTTTTATAATAAAAGAACACTTATTGTGACATAACTATAATAGTTAGACATATGCTGTCGCGACATTTTTTGTAGATGATGACGTGTTCTACAAAATCATAGTACATTATTTTGTTCTATCATCAATAGTTTTCGCAGCGCACGCGATGTAAGGTTTTTGTTTTCCACCTTGGGTTACACTATTGGAGTTTTAGTAAGGATCCCTGATTTTTTTGGAAATGTAATATATAGGCCATATTACATTTCCAAAAAAATCAGGTTACTCAGGGATAATGTAGCATTCTAATGGTGAAAGAATTTTTGAAATCGGACCAGTAGTTTTTGAGCCTATTTGTTACATACAAAACAACAAGACAACAAAAATACAAATCTTTCCTCTTTATAATATTAGTGTAGAAGTAGACGCGAGGCTCGAACCCACGGTCTAAGTTTATCCTAAAATGTTCAAAAAATTTATGACCACCCATGCGAAGCTGGGACAGGCCGCTAGTCTCTAATACTATAAGAATCAAAGTCCTGACTGACTGACTGACTGACATATGGACAACGCACAGCCTAAGCCGCTGGTCCTAGAGACTTGAAATTTGAGGAGTACATAGGTCTTATAGCGTAGAGGTGTACTATGAAGGGATTTTTGGAAATTCAACCCCTAAGGGTGTAAAAAGGGATGAAAGCGTTTGTATGAAAAATAGTATTCCTTGAACCTACAAACTTGAAACTTGAAGTAGGTACATATACTTCAAGGCAAAAAAATAGAAAACCCATTTTTAGTTTTTTAAAACTACCCTTAATAAGTGTGCAAAGGGATGTAAAAGTTTGTATGGGAGTTTTTTGACCGCTGGTCCTAGAGACTTGAAATTTGAGGAGTACATAAGTCTTATGGCGTAGAGGTGTACAAAGAAGGGATTTTATGGAAATTTAACCCCTTAGGGGATAAAAAGGGTTGAAAACGTGGGTATGAAAAATAGTATTCCTTGAATCTACAAACTTGAAACTTGAAGTAGATGTACCTACTCCAAGGCTAAAAATTAGGAAAGGCATTTTTTGTTTTTTAAAACTACCCATAATAGGTGTGCAAAGGGATATAAAAGTTTGTATGGGAGTTTTTTGACCGCTGGTCCTAGAGACTTGAAATTTGAAGAGTACATAGATAGGTCTTATGGCGTAGAAGTATACTAAGAAGGGATTTTTGAAAATTCAACCCCAAAGTGTGTAAAAGGGTTGAAAACGTTTGCATGAAAAATAGTATTCCTTGAATCTACAAACTTGAAACTTGGAGTATATGTACTTTAAAACAAAAAAATAGGAAAGGCATTTATAGTTTTATAAAACTATAAATAAGTGTGCAAAGGGATGTCAAAGTTTGTATGGGATTTCATTAACGCGTGGTGCGATTGACTTAAAACTTGGGGTAAATATACTAAGAAATAAATAATTAAGAATGACACTTTTAATTTTTGATAATTACCTACACCTGCAAAGGGTGCAAATAGCTGTAAAAGTCAGTATGGGAGATTTTAAACGCATAGTGTGATTAATTTCAAACTTGAAGTAAGTAAATATACTCCACAATAAATAATTTAAAATCACGTTTTAATATTTTAAAACTACGCCTGCAAAGGGTGCAAAAGACTGCCAAAGTTTCAAGGTTTGTATGGGAGATTTTTAACGCGTACAGTGGCCTTATGCTCACTTCGAGCGAGATTATCTCACGGTGGAGATGACGTCATATCTCGTTCGATAACTATTAAATCCCCATTCTCACCATCTCACTCCCCAATTTTCTCATTCAAAGTTCATGCGAGACGCAAGGTCAACGAGTTATTGTACGAGATATGACGTCATCTCCACCGTGAGATAATCTCGCTCGGAGTGAGCATAAGGCCCCTGTAAATTAACTTCAAACTAAAAGAAAATGTGTTCTGTGGATAAATAACATAAAGACGTTACCCCCCCCTTCGTTGCGCCCGAGTAAAAAGGCGACGAGGCGTCAATGTTCTAAAAACGGGAATCTTGAGTTAGTACGAAGAGATCTGAGGGTATATCACGGTAGATATACCGTGCCTGTGGATCAATGTCGTGAAGCTGTTTCGTTTCGTTTGCTTTTGGGGTAGAAACTAGGAACAAATATAAGTACATAGTTTCCGTGTAAGGTTGTCTTTGTTTTATTTGTCGTGTTCGTGATAAATTCAGTACCTATACCTACCTAATATAGGTATTGTACGCCTATAGGTATCCCTTATACCTACGTAGGTATTTAAAATCCTACCCTAATAATATACAAAACAATGCGAAAGTTACGATGTTTTGGATGTTTGTGGCTCAATCAGGGGTCACCATTTCAACGCGTGCGAAGCCGCGGGAAGCCACTAGTTTTCTCATAAATGTCAATCCTTTGATGAATCCTTTATGCGTCCAGACAATGAATATGTGGTGATTGTGTCGTCCACCATTTTGTTTTTCCCATCTCTAGGCGCATTGTCACGTCACTAGCGATAGAGGGGAATGACCTGGGGCCTTATGCTCACTTCGAGCGAGATTATCTCACGGTAGAGATGACGTCATATCTCGTTCGATAACTATTTATCCCCATTCTCACCATCTAACTCCCCAATTTTCTCATACAAAGTTCATGCGAGACGCAAGGTCAACGAATTATTGAACGAGATATGACGTCATCTCCACCGTGAGATAATCTCGCTCGAAGTGAGCTTAAGGCCCCTGGGGGTCTACTCTGAAAAACGATAAACGAATTTTCGTTTACAGTTACAAGTTACAAGTTACACTGCGCGGTAAAACAACCACTTCTCCATTTATGGCAACCCGTCAGGTAATCTTGCCAGTCCAAAAAAAAAAGAACGTGTGACCAGTAACCCAAAACCAACGCAAGGCAAAATTGTTTCAACTGGGTTGCCATAAATGGAGAAGTGGTTGTTTTACCGCGCAGTGTAACTTAAAATTCCAATACGAAAATTCGTTTATCGTTTTTCAGAGTAGACCCCCTGGGGCCTTATGCTCACTTCGAGCGAGACTAAAAGTATTTACAGACGCTCCGATTCGGTTGGTGCCAACCATCCGACCACGACCCAATCGGAAAGTGAAGAGAGCGGTCGGTCCGACATAATTATTATTAATATTGGTTGGACGTGGTCGGATGCGCCGGCGATCCGATCAAACCAAATACCTATCCGGTCCAACCAAATTGGGACGTTTGGAAGCTTTGTTCCGACCAAATCGGCTCAGTCGCATTCGCAACGCCGCCGTTGTAGGACGTCAACATGAACGCCGAGGGAGTTACGGTCACCGAACGTGACATAATAATAAAGTTACTTGAACTTTATAAAGACTTTCCCTGTTTGTGGGACTTAAGTCACAAAGATTACGCCAATAGAGATGCCAGAAATCAAGAGTATTTGATTATGCTAGACGTTTTAAAAAAAATTGACATGCATTCGAAGATATGTTTGGAAATCTTCATCATCCAATTCCTTAAGGAGCCGCATATGACTGTAATATTCTCTATAGTTGAATTTAGCCCATTCTCTTCGTTTTTTCCTTTGTTCATTTTGTAGCGGTGCTGTAGCAACAATGGTTGCTGCAACCAACGCTATTTTAGCATTTTTATATAATACCGGTGGCATGATGCTTATCCATCGACGATCGACGGCATCAGGTGGCAATACGTCCGTTCACTACTTCATAGCAAAGTCAACTGACGGCTGGAAGGCCAACCGTCGGACAATCTGTAGCAATGTTGGAATGGTTGCTATGTCGGTTCCAATATGGCTGGCACCAACCGAATCGGAGCGTCTGTTCAAGCTGTAACTCACGGTGGAGATGACGTCATATCTCGTTCAATAACTCGTTGACGTTGCGTCTCGCAAGAACTTTGAATGTAGGAATGGGGAGTAGGATGGTGAGAATGGGGATAAATCGCTCGAAGTGAGCTTATGGCCCCTGGACTTTTGCTTGTTCGGACAAGATCGATCGGTGTGTTCTAGCCATAGCATGGGTAACTCACTCAAAAAACATGATCTGCCGCTGCAGATCATGTTTTTTGAGTAAGTTAGCTCATTTACATTCATCAGCTCATTTACAGTCTCGAGCCGGAGCCGAACCGCGGTTCAAACGGCTCAGAATTTCAGGACCAATTTATTTTCATGGTACCTTCAAAGACTCCAAGCAAGCACCGATAAGACTTGGCAAAAGGACTAGACGCCAAAACAAAAAATCTTAATCATAATAATAATATATTATATAAAATGCTAATGTTCGTACGTGTGTCCACGGTTTTCTCTATGATCCGCAACTTCGATCAACTTCCCGTTGGGATGGCAAATACCCCTTGGTCTCCTGGTGTGCATAAGGGAGTTTGGTCGCGGTGGGTGGAAGAGGGTGGTTTTGGGTGGCGAAAATGTGGAATAATATATATCTGTCCTTCTCTAACTATACATGTTAGAGAAGGACAGAAAACTTTTGTACAATTCTTAAAATCTCGGGAATCTCGGGAATGATCTAGATAGTTCCAGAATGTGTGCAACTGATGTAATCAATCTAGAAAGCTATAAAACTTTCTGGAATGATCTAGAAAGTTCCAAAAAGCTGTGCAATTATTGTAATCGATCTAGAATATTTTAGAAAGCTTCTGGAATGATCTAGAAAGTTCCAAAATGTGTGCAATCGATAAAATTGATTCGAAATGGTCTAGAAAAATCTAAAAATTTCTGAAATGATCTAGAATGTTCCAAAATGGTTGCAATTGTTGTAATCGATCTAGAATGTTTTAGAAAGCTTCTGGAAAGATCTAGAAAGTTCCAAAGATCTACAACTGTTAAAATCGATCCGAAATGTCCTAGAACGTTTTAAACATTTCTGGAATGGTCTAAAAAATTCAAAAATGCCTTTATCTGTTAAAATCAATCCGAAGTGTTCTAAAAAGTTCTAAAATTTTCTAAAATGATCTAGAAACTTCCAAAATGCCTACTACTTGAAGATCAAAGTACGAGTGAACAGTAATTAGACAAATTCAAGTAATTTCGAGAACGACCGAACTATTTGTTATGTTTAGAAAGTGTAACAGCTCGAGTCAGTGCCAACAACGACACAAACCTTGCTAGGTTTCACGATGTTGTAAAGTGAATACTGTAATTAGTGATTTTGGTAAATAAAAATAAATAAATAATAATTTGAATATTCTAGAGTGTTTTGATAAGTACTAGAAATTTCGATATTTGACGATATATAATATACATGCCAAAATGCCTACTACTTGAAGATCAAAGTACAAGTGAACAGTAATTAGACAAATTCAAGTAACTTCGAGAACGACCGAACTATTTGAATATTCTGGAGTGTTTTGATAAGTACTAGAAATTTCGATATTTGACGATATATAATATACATGCGATCAGGGCTGGATTTAGAGGTCCAGAGGCCCCTGGGCAACAAAGGAGCGGAGGCCCCCTCGCCCCAAATTATTTTCCAAATAAATAGAACAATTTTTTTCAGTCGAGTTTTTCAATAAATAATTTATTGTGAAACCAAGTAGATTCTCTTATACAAAAAGAGTTACGAGCAGTGCACATGGTCCATGTGCACTGCTCGTAACTCTTTTTGGTTTTTCTGTTAATATTTTATTTTTCTCGACTATCAGCTCCACGACTATGTTCCTATTGGTGAACTGCTATTCTTTTCCTAAGGAATATCATTATCCATGTCACATGGAAAATGAAAAGAATAGAGAAGCTGCAAGCAATGTCGAGTTATGTGCATGCACTCAAAATATAAGAGACAAAAACAGAAGTGAATTGATATTTCAAAATTCAATTAGGAAACCTCAATTTACCTAATAAATATTAATTAGCATGTGATCACGATATTTCAGTCGCCTTAATGATTAACTTACGCAGAACCAAACAAACGCATGATAAACAATAAATCATAACCTCTCCGTAACCGTTTTTTATGTTCCTTTATTCTCTGCATATAACGATGAAAATACTCACGTCTTAACGTCTGTGGTCTGTCCGTAAAAATTCGAAATGATTTACATTTGTTGCACAATGTTCGCAAGTTCGTAGCTTCTCAGACGCACGAGAATGTATCAAATTCTGGGATTCCCTGCTACAAGCACGCCACTCAGCGGACACTTGTCAACGCTGCGACGACGGGTCGTACACTCGTACAGACAAAAAACAGGGGAAACAGGTACCGTCGGTGCCGTCGTATCTCGTATCGACACGCAAATAGGAAAAATAGGCTGAATAGGCTTGTAAAATCCGCAGAATATACTAAAAATTCCCCATCCGAACTGGCAATTTTAATTCTACTGTGGATTCACATGGACAGGCAGAGGGCAAAAAAAACTCACACTCGCTCGCTGGTTGAAGAAAATTATGCTTTTGGAAAAATATATTAATAAAAGAATAGACAACTACGCACGGAAACTTCAATGGACACATTCTTTCCTCGATGAATGATTCACGACTCGATTATTAATATTAGCGTTTGACTCCTTGTCAAGATGAGGTGGGTTTTGTATGACAATCGAAATCGATATTCTTCAATAATTATACAAACAAATTATTATTGATGGACTATGATTTTTTTCAATTTCTTGCATGCAGTAAAGTTCGTGAATAATTGATGGCATTTAACTGTGTCACAATAATAATTATTTACCTTGCTGCATGAAGAAATATGAAAAAAAATGCCTATTAGTCAATAATAATTGATTTGTTTAAGAATTTAAGAACACCAATTTTTTTTTCTTATATAGTATACATATAAATTAATTGCAGTATGTGAATACTGCAATTAATTTATATGTATACTATATAAGAAAAAAAAATTGTCAAGACACGGAATCGAATACCCAACCTCCGAGGTTGCGGGTAAGTTAAATGACTCAGCAATTAAATGATTGGGGTACTCCTCCAAGATGGGTAGTGAATTGGAAGTGCCTATTTGAGATTTTGATATTTCACTTATTGCCTGATTAATGAACAAATATAGATCAATGATTTCTGTTATTTAAGATTAATATAATCAAATAATCATGTATGTACAAAGTAATGATAGACTGTAGGTAAAGGTAAAATAGCAAAAAAAAATATCAAAGGAAAAGAAGATGTTTACTAGTGTTTACTAGTTGGAATTCGAAAGATTTTTTTTTTCCGAAGTCTCTATTGTGGGGGCCCCCCGTTTGTGGAGGCCCCGGGGCCATCGCCCCGTTTGCCCTCCCCTTAATCCGGCCCTGCATGCGATGTATTATAACCCGAGCAACGCCGGGTTTCGCTGCTAGTACTACGATAAAAATAATTTTGTAGAAAAATAAACGAGTCTAGCGGAAAATAAACAGGAAAAAATCCGTGAATTTGTATGTTAGCAATAACTAATAAATATTGCTAACAATGAACGACGGAATGAAAAACAATTAAAGTAAAAGTTCTACTATTCAAAATGAACCTTACTTGATAAAACGGAAAATATTTAGGCAAATTATGATGAGCCTAGAACGCAAAATATCCTTAAATATGTATGCTAAAACGCGAGGGCATCCACGGGCTGTTGCTAAAACAACTCAAGTTAATAATTCAAATTCGTAACCCATACCATTTAAAAACATGCTTTTCTAAAAAGAACCATAATCCTTCAATTCATCCCAACTCCACTCACTCACCCGCGCAGATATTACTTCAAACGATTCAACGGTTCGAGTACGTAGTAAACATCCCAATGAATCAAAATAAATATTCTACTCAAACGGTTCAGGGTTCTGTTTATCATAAAACCAATCTTTGAATAGTTTGAGTTGTGTATCACATTTTATGAGTAGACTTGAGAACCGCTCCACAGATGAGCGGCTCCAAAAATGCAGCATTAGAAATTAGATCTTATTGTCTAGACGAAACAATTCAAATTCATTTAGCAAAATTATATCAGTGATTACAGAACGGTACATAAATGTGCGGATCCATTTAAAAAATTTTAAAAATTAAACATTTACTCAAAAATACAGCTTTAAACAAGTACGTTCTGTTTCAAGGACAATAAATATGAAAATTAAAAATATGAATGCAAACAAACAAACAATCAAATCTTTCCTCTTTATAATATTAGTATAGAAGAATAGATGATAATGTGATAATCTTATTATAGAAAGAAAGAAAAGAAAAGCTTTTTATTTCGACCGCCACAAAATAAATATAACCTGACGTACCCATTTCGTTATCCTTCAGTAGGTAGGTAATAATCGATATCGATATGTTCGTCTTGCATCCGCATTGGTACATCACTAACCGAGTAGCGATGTTTTAGGCGCAATCGACTAACAGCCATTTTGCAATCAATCATATGCTTTGTTGTTAGAGACTATAACAAAAATCGATAGCGACAGCGCCATCTCTTGTTGAGTAGTAGTACCTTACCTTAGTACTATTTATGGGTTAGTACAATTTTTACCATGACAGTGCATCTAAACAGAGCATAGACTTTCGACCAATCAGAGCAATGGTCACAAAATCCATGGTCGTGTAATCCTGGCTGTACAATCCCGACTGTGCACGGAAAGCACAGCCTGGAAAACACGGCCCGGATTCCATGTACATTTTGTACATGAATTCCTGGCCGTGTAATCCGGGCTGTACAATCCCGACTGTGCTGGGAAAGCACAGCCTGGAAAACACGGCCCGGATTTCATGTACATTTTGTACATGAATTCCTGGCTGCGTATTCCTGCCCGTGCATTCCGGGCTGTACATTTTCGGGCTGTGTAATACTTGGTCGTAAATTAACCGGACCCCGCACGAGCGAGAGTGCTTGAGTTCTATTTATTTTTCATTGTATTGTAAATAGCCAATAATTAATTTATTGTGCAGAAATGGGAGACCGTGAGGAATTACTTAGGAAATTAGATGAGAGAATTAAGTTCGGCGATGATTTAGTTACACAACTACAAGAAGTTCAAGATATTGATGGTGTTCCAAAATTGCAAAGAAAAATTCGCCAAGAGGTGGAATTTCTGAGAAGAGTAAGATTCCTCTATTATCCTTATACTTACGATAAGTGAAGCGGTTTAATCATGAGCTATTTCAGTTGCAAAAATCTGGAAAAGTAAAATGGGAACATCTCTCCTGTTCGAACCTTCGCCATTTCGAGGCCATGGTGGAGTGTAGCAGAAGACCAGGCGTGATTGCAGTGTCCAAAGTATTTCACCTGGACAATACAACTAAGCTCCTTGTGGATATTGTCAGTGATGGAGGAAAATCATGGACAAAAGGTTGGTAAAAAAGAAACATCTACTCTCTCTATGTTTACAATCATTTTTAGGTTCAAATGTTTTATTTGTTACAGTGATAGCTCGCAATCCAAAATCTTTATCAGCCCTGAGCTCTGGGAAAGCTTCATATGGAGCTCGTTCCATCTTGGATCAAGCAGTTGACTATGTGGAGTGTGCAAAACTTTATCCTTGCATGTATCAAAATCCTAAGGTGATAATTTTTACTATTTAAAACTGTTTTTTGCTGTTCATTGTGTATGCATTTCTATGCTTCTCCCAAAAATGTGTCATAGAGCTTTACTTATAGTACAAAGTTATCAAAATCAAAAATCAATATTAAAATCAAAAAGGTCTGTATTCAGGACAATCACAAGGATCAATTTGAAATGTCTTGATTGATTGTGATTAATATTTGATGTAAATATTTCTTAATTACTAAGGGCAAAGATCCCGAAGTTAATGCCCTGGGGTTACCTGGGTGTTTTGAATTCACAAAGAATCTTCCTAATATTATTTTATTGCTGAGTACACTCAGTTAATTGTATTTTTATTATTTCAGATAATTTTTGAATTAATGAGTGGTATAGAAGAGAGTCTAGCAAATAAATTGAAAGCTAGAGGTGTAATAGTGAAAGGTGAAATACTCCCTGATTTCAACCATGACAACAGTTTTGATGATTCCACTGATGCTAGTGAGTTTAGTGAAGATGAGTTCTTAGAAGAAAGGTTAGTTACTGATTCTTGATCTCAATATCTTTGTAAGTGTATTTTCCATTAAAAGCAATACTAGTACCTACTATACTATATTCGGTAGATAGTATTAGAAAGATCCTTTATAAGAATGGGCTATAGCGGCCTAAAACAGAGAAGACTGGAAAGAAGAGAGGAATGCCTTTGCCAACCTGTGCCTCTTTATTCATAATTAATAGGTAAAGTACTTTTATGATGATGTCCTAATGAATGTCTTCAATATTTTAGTGCACTCCCAGACACTGAAGTTTACAGTAGTAGTACCTGCATTGAAGACCCAGAAATAAGTACCCTAAACTTAGATGTGACTGCAATGATGGCATATGTGAGCAATATGACAAATGGACATTGTAACTATGTGTTCAAAGAGCCAGTTCTTACGCAACAGTGCCAATGGGAAGCAGAAAGGCCAGTAAAGCCTGTTTTAATGAGATTATTTGAAGGTAATATCTCAATTATGAATTTTTAGAAGCAACACACATAGCCTATGCTACATGTTAACAGTTGGTATGATTTGCTTAGTTGGGGGATAGATGGCACTATGTAAAATGCAGGTATGCCAGTATTTATTTATTTTCAAAAAGTCAATTACAAAATTAACATATTTTATTATCACAGAGCGGTCATACCTGCCTAGTACAATGTTATAATTAAGTATATATTGTTAAATCTACATTCACCAGCAAGACTATCTATAAGTTTATAAGATTTTTTTTATCTAACAGGAAAGACTTTAGTTTGCTGCAGGACGGCTTGGGATGATTTTGAAAAAATTGTAAATACATTAGGAGGATCCCAAGAAATGAAAAGAACTGCTGAACTAAAACAAATGATAAAAATATACCCAGACAGCTATGCAGGTGGGTCAATTAGTTTATCATTTTTTATATTGTATAATCAACAAAGAGCGGACAAACGTCACGAGTCACGTCACGAGTCACGCCACCATTGCTATAAAAGCAGGACGCTCCCCTGACCCGGGCTCACTGGCGCTTCAGACGCCGTAGGCAAAACAACTCCCGTTACTTACTGTTACTCTGCCCACATTGTTTTTGAATTATATTTTATTGATTTTAGATTTTTGGTGATTGTAAATTGAGTGATAATTAAATTATTTTGTTGATTGTTATTTTTTTATGTCGATTTAATCGAAACCGCTTACTTCTGAAGTGGGATTCCTATCCGTTCTAATCTAAATTAGAGATTTGATATTTCATCAGCTTTATGCTTAATTTTTTATTTTAACAAAAAATAAAGTAGACCTATTTTTGGTTGGTCGTTGGATAACTATTGTTCCAGGAGTCGCAGTACGAGCGCTGTGATCATATCAAGTATACGCTGGGTAGTATGCCGTATGTAGTATTGGAGTCAAAAGGTTTATACATGCAGTGTCATGTTCTATCAGCAATACATTTATTTGTTGTTTGAGTTTTATACAGCCAGCGGCGTGGTTTTGATTGAGGTGATCAAGAAACCTACGGAGTGTATTCAGTGCTATGCCAAAGTTTTTACATCTAACTTTGATCCGATTATTTTGTTGCCTTTACGGTATAGGTTGTTGGAGAGTTGAAACATCGTACTTCACGGTAGAAGTTTTTCAAAACTACCCTTGAAATAGATTTTTGTAATATTTTACGTGAACGCGATTTTACCGATGAGTTATATTAAGTGATGGTGTAGCCTCGTTAAGAAAAAGTGTTTTTAGCTACTCAGGGTTATGTGATCATTCGGTAAATGGTCAGGTAAGCCGAACGAGTGTAACTTTGTGTTGTTATTTGCGGATGAGTATCGAGCAACGTTATGGAGGTAAAAAGTTTAGTGTTTATAGCTTTTTAGCCCAGCTGATTTACAGATACGTGCAGAGCAGTTCTGATGGCTAAGGTTCTTATTACAAAGCCAACATATTGGTGCTAAGAAAATAAGACAACAAACCTTTGTTTGAAATGTTTTAATTTTTATTCTTATTTTTTAGAAGCTAACACGCAAACCTTCACCACTGCCGGTGAGCTCTCGCAGGTCTTGCAGCGACGCTCGTCTGTGCTGAAACGCGACTCTGCCGGGACGCGGCAGACTATGATCGCGTGGTGCGGCGCGAGGCTATTGGAGCCTTCGCCTGCAGCGACGCAACTCTGCCGGGATGCGGTAGACTACGTTCGCTTGCAACGACGCGAGGCCTTGGTGGCTTTCACCTGCAGCGACGCGCCTCTGCCGGGACGCGGCAGACGACGCTCGCGTGTAGTGACGTGAGGCCCTGTGGGCCTTCGTCTGTAGCGACGCGCCTCTGCTGGGACGCGGCAGACGACGCTCGCGTGTAGTAACGTGAGGCCCTGTGGGCCTTCGCCTATAGCGACGCGCCTCTGCCGGGACGCGGCAGACGACGCTCGCGTGTAGCGACGTGAGGCCCTGTGGGCCTTCGCCTGTAGCGACGCGCCTCTGCCAGGACGCGGCAGACGACGCTCGCGTGTAGCGACGCGAGGCCTTATGGGCCTTCGCCTGCAGCAACGCGCCTCTGCCGGGACGCGGCAGACGACGCTCGCGTGGAGCAACGCGAGGCCTTGTGGGCCTTCGCCTGTAGCAACGCGCCTCTGCCGGGACGCGGCAGACGACGCTCGCGTGGAGCGACGCCAGGTCTTGTGGGCCTTCGCCTGTAGCAATGCGCCTCTGCCGGGACGCAGCAGACGACGCTCGCGTGGAGCAACGCGAGGCCTTGTGGGCCTTCGCCTATAGCAACGCGCCTCTGCCGGGACGCGGCAGACGACGCTCGCGTGGAGCAACGCGAGGCCTTGTGGGCCTTCGCCTGTAGCAACGCGCCTCTGCCGGGACGCGGCAGACGACGCTTGCGTGGAGCGACGCGAGGCCTTGTGGGCCTTCGCCTGCAGAAACGGGCCTCTGCCGGGACGCGGCAGACGACGCTCGTGTGGAGGACGCGAGGTCTTGTTGGCCTTCGCCTGTAGCGACGCGAGGCCTTGTTGGCCTTCGCCTGCAGCGACGCTAGGCCTTGGTGGTCTACGGCTGAAGCGATGCGAGGCCGTGGTGGCCTTCGCCTGCGGCGACACATCTCTGACAGGACGAGCTTTCTTTGTGATGGATATCGTTGGATACTGACGAGTATCAAACGTGTTCTAGGTCACTTTCTTTGTAAATGGATATCGTTGGGTACTGAAGAGTGTTAAAGGTGTTCTCTGTTATTTTGTGAACGGCGTAAGCTGTGTCACTCATTCTTTTATTCGTAAATTGATAGCATTGGATAAGTCACAAATTTGTGTGAGGGGTGAACTACTAAATGGCTCATGTCACTATGTCACCACATTTCATGAAACGTATGTATTTTGAAATATAAAATAGTCGATGTGAGGTATGTCACGAAAATAACATGCCGTCATGTTATTTTGAACCTATTCGATTATATTGCAAGTAGTGGGAGTTCGAAATCCAATTTATTGCAGTGTAGTGTCTTTTACTAAAGTCCTCTTTACTGAAGGGCTGTTATTTTTGGAAGCTGTTTTCCTAGCTTCAGACTACTTGTCTGTTTTGGCTTCAGTAAAAAGACTCATTGATTTACAATTTTTCAGTCACTTTGACTTGTTATGGAGTAAAAAGTTCAAAGTACCTAGTAGTGCTGTTAGCTTAATAAAAATGACCAATTGCTGTTTATTAATATTTTGAAGTCACTTTGATTTTGGAGTAAGTTCCAAATATATTTGCTTTCAGACTTTGTTAACTTCAGACTTCAGAAAGCTATGAGTTTCTTCAAGTTTGTTATTTTGTGTGTTGCAGAAGATCTGATGTTGTGTGAGAGGGATCTTCGATGGAGATCATGCGGTCGCGGACGACGAGCTTTCTGGAACCGCCGTATTATGAATTAATTTTTTATCTAGTTTCGACCGAATGACGTCATCGCTGTGAAGTAAACAGCAGGTGCAGCAGGTCGTAAAATTCAGTCTAAGTAGTTAATTATTGTGCGAGACTGATGATGATTGGTCGAATCTCTTTGCAGTTTAATGGTTGAACATTTTTATGATATGTGTATATGTGTACCTACGATCACACTTGTTACAAAACAAAACAGAACACAAAGTCAAAGTTTGAACACACATCAGTTTATTTTTATACATTGCATTACATTATCTAGATTGAGCTAGTAGCTCCTGCGAGACATGCAAACTTGGCGCCTCTGTCGTTGATGAACACTGAAGCACTGAGCTACAAGCTCTGCTGAAGTGCTGAGACAAGCTAACTGGGTGCCTCTGTCGTTACTGATGCACTTGAGCAATGGCTCGTGCGAGACATGCTAACTTGGCGCCTCTGTCTGTTCAGGATATGCAGATCATCTGTATATTCTGGTTAACAAAAAGGGACTATGCTAATTTTGTGTTTTCTATGCTTTCAGCCGTTGAAGACACCCCTGCTGGTCCATCTCAGTTAGTTCCAGGCACCATTGATGAACTTCCAGAGCTGTAAAAGATAACTGTGGTCGAGGACGACCACGTGTCAGGAGAAGCCGAATCAACAAAGAGCGGACAAACGTCACGAGTCACGTCACGAGTCACGCCACCATTGCTATAAAAGCAGGACGCTCCCCTGACCCGGGCTCACTGGCGCTTCAGACGCCGTAGGCAAAACAACTCCCGTTACTTACTGTTACTCTGCCCACATTGTTTTTGAATTATATTTTATTGATTTTAGATTTTTGGTGATTGTAAATTGAGTGATAATTAAATTATTTTGTTGATTGTTATTTTTTTATGTCGATTTAATCGAAACCGCTTACTGTATCATAATAATCTCTTTATCAATTATTTCACGTTCAGTCATTTTATTTTATCATTTCAGGGAAAGATGACAGTTTAAGAGAAAATCTTACAGTGAGAGGACATGTTCGACTCAGATCAAAAATAATTTTTAATTTTGGACATAGAATTAAAGCTTTGACTGTATCGGCCAATGATGGATTTGTCAGAGCAGCTTTGCAGCAGGTAGGTTTGGTACATATAACTATATATCTCTGTTGACATAAATTCATGCCTTTCCTTGAAATAATTTATTGGCTTGTTGTCACTATTTTGCCACTTTTTGTCTTTTAAATATTGGAAAGGAATGCAGATGAGAATAATATTGGTCAGTTTTTTAAGGGATTTTTAATAAAACACTATGACTAAAACATAAAGACTGAACTCCTATTTATTAATTGAAACTTTAAGAGCATTAAGTGATTCAAGAACCAATTCTACGACTTTTTTTTACTTAGCCTATTTCATTCCACTGCTGGGCAAAGGACTTATTATTCACAATAACTTCTCTGTTTCCAGGGCATAACTTATGCTTCGTTTATTCACGAATCCCGGGCTCTCACAGAAGGTAAAGAAGCAAAATCTAAGAAGATATTATTATGATAGTCAATGGCGCAAAGTTAAAATGTCAAAGTTATTGAATGATTAATCAGGGCTATACCAATCTGGTCCTTTGCTGTGATGACCTATATAAAAATAAAATATTTATATATGTGAAAACTGCAGTACCTACCACTACACTACCCACTCTCCTTCACAGATATAGGCTATTAAAACCAATTCATAAATTATGGAGTGTTATTCTGAGTTTCACTCACTACTGGCGAATAATAAAGATGTTCATTTCATCGACTTCGATTCATAGTCACGGTAGATATCCCCTCAAATATAATTATCAGCACCAAGTCCTAACTCAAGATCCTTTGAGGATTACTAACGTAGGTAAGACAGAGTGATCAATCGAAATGTAGAGAAAAATAGAAAACGATTAGGGAATAATGAAGATACAAGGAGGATTGAGGAACATTTGGAAGATTTGTTTTTATTTTTACTAGATGATTGTAGTGGTGCGCACTGCGTAGAACGCCATCTAGGATTCGATTGAAAAACTTAAATGTTCGTCATAAAACGGTACGGTACGACCAAGTTTGTAAAGTACCCACACTTCTAAAGATACAAATCATAGGGATCGCTTGTCTAAGTTGGGCCAACACATAGAATTTATAATGGCCAACACGATAGGTGAATAGCAACATATTCGCCAATCCTGGCCATCATAGCGTTTGTCGGTACGTATTCGCTGCAGTCGGTGTCGGGTGTTTTTCGGACAAACATCAACGAAGACGTTTGGTTATTCATGGATGGCCCATTATATCTTATTATTAATTTTAGAATCAGCAGTTGCTGTCGCTCACGTACTTCGCCAGTTCACCATTAAAGATTTTAATGTAGCGAGCGGGTAGCACGGGAATCGTCCTGCAGCCAGACGATCACCCATTAGTCCATTTGGAAAAAAAACCAGACAGTCGACATAATTTAATCTGTGGTAATAAGTTACTCTATTTTGACTTTGACATATTACCCATATATCAAAGTCAAAGCATTTTGTTTTGTATTTGTTTTGTTTGTGTTTTGGTTAATGTTGCTCTTTTTAGAGGATTTTGTTAAGTATCTTGCTTGATTTGTTTAAAAATTAAAAAAGCAATATCTGAAATCTGAACCGAAGGAACGCAAAAGCCGCACGCAGCTTTTGTTGAATGGGTTTGTTCCATGTAATCTAATTCTACTACTATGAAATGAATTTGTAAATTAAAACATGGCAAAAACTACTGATGAAGTTAGAGACTCTCAAATTATAGCCGAAAATGTCGGTTTCTTGGATAACTGCTTTGATAATTCGTTTGCCTTGCAAAGTTCGCTGCTAGCCGTGAAACAGTATGTTAGTGATGAGTTAGAGGAATTTAAGAAAAGAGGATCAGAAAGCTTTTCTGGCAAGAAAATAAACAAAGCTGCAGTTGAAACCAACACGAATAAAATCGCCACACCATCTCAAGTGACGAATAAAAACATTTTGAGTAGGAACTTGAAACATTGGGGATTACCAGTAGAAATCGCGAGGAAATATGAGCAGAGGGGGATAACCGAAATGTTCGACTGGCAAGTGACTTGCTTGGCCAATTCGAAGGTTCTTCATGATTGCTGTAATTTAGTTTATTCCGCACCTACATCTGCTGGGAAAACTCTTGTGGCTGAGATATTGACGATCAAAACGATTCTGGAACGACAAAAGAAGGTTATTGTCATTTTGCCTTTTGTGTCCATTGTGAGGGAGAAAATGTTTTACTTGCAAGAAATTTTATCAAGCTCTGGAATCAGGGTGGAAGGCTTCATGGGGTCTCAGTCACCTCCAGGTGGATTACAAGCTGTTCATATAGCTATTTGTACAATAGAAAAAGCAAACAGTCTAATAAATAGGCTGCTCGATGATGGAAACATATCAGAGTTAGGAGCTGTTATTGTTGATGAATTACACTTGTTAGGAGATCCTCACAGAGGCTACATTTTAGAACTTTTACTTACAAAAATTAAATATGTGTCCTTAAACTCAGCAAATGTACAGATACAAATTGTTGGGATGTCTGCAACTCTCCCCAATCTGGAGATTTTGGCAAACTGGTTAAGTGCAGAGTTGTTCATAACACAATTTAGACCTATCCCACTAGATGAGTTTTGCTTGGTTGGAAATACACTTTACAATAAAGATGGATTAAGTGTGAGCTCATTTAACCTACCTAAAACCTCAAACGATAGTGATAGTGTAATGAACATTTGCTTAGAAACAATCAAAGAGAGCTGTTCAGTTTTGATATTTTGCATGACTAAGAATAGATGTGAAAATTTAGCTCAAACAATATCTTCGTCATTTTATAACTTAGGTCGCCAACAATGTGATTTTGGCTCTGTATTAAGAAATCAGTTAAAAACTGATAGCATTGCAGAAGTTTTGGAGCAACTGCAAAACTGCCCTGTAGGGCTGGATCAAGTGTTGAAAAGGACAATATCCTTTGGGGTTGCATACCACCATGCAGGCCTCACATTTGATGAAAGGGACATAATTGAGGGTGCTTTCAAGTCTGGGGCTATAAGAGTTTTAGTGGCAACATCTACACTCAGTTCTGGTGTAAACTTGCCTGCTAGAAAGGTAATAATCAGGACACCGGTCTTCATGCGAGAGCCCATAAATATTTTAACTTACAAACAAATGATAGGAAGGGCTGGACGAATGGGAAAAGACACTAAGGGTGAAAGCATTTTAATTTGCACAGAAAATGAGAAGAAAATTGGATTTGAGCTGATGATAGGTGCTTTGGACCCAGTGAAGAGCTGTATTGAAACCGCTGACAAATACATGAGAGCAGTATTAGAAATGATAGCTAGTCAAGTGCTGTGTACCAAGTTAGAGCTGGATTTGTATTCAAAATGTACTCTACTATTTGCTCAACAGAACTTATCTTCGTCACAAAATAAGCTTTTAGAGAATACTCTGGAAGAATTGAAGAATTATGAACTAGTGAGGGTTCAACATATTGAAGAAGAAATTCAGTATGTTGCTACTCCTCTGGGGAAGGCTTGCCTTTCCGCATCTATGGCGCCAAATGATGGGTTATCACTATTTTTGGAGCTTCAAAAAGCTCGTCAGTGCTTGGTCTTGGAGACTGACTTGCATCTGATATATCTTGTCACTCCATACAGTGTTAGTAGTCAATGGGGGGACATTGACTGGCTCCATCTGTTGACATTATGGGAATCCTTGACAAAAGCTATGAAGAGAGTTGGGGAGTTAGTTGGTGTGAAAGAGAGCTTTATCATTCGCTGTTTAAGAGGTGCAAATAAATTAACCAATGCTCAAAATATTTTAAATGTTCATAAAAGGTAAGACTACCCGCTTAACTTATCTTGTTTAAGGTACCTTAAGACTCAAGGTAACATAAGTGTTCAATCATAAGTAGGTACCTGGGCAACACAGAACTTACACTTAAAACTACCTACATTAGATCAGAAAGATTTCACCCTATTTCATTCTATCACCTAAGTGTTTATTTTTTTCTTAGGTTTTACACAGCTCTTGCCCTGCAAGACCTAGTTAATGAAGTGCCTCTATCTGAAGTGGCAACAAAGTTTCAGTGTGCACGAGGTTTTCTGCAAAGCCTTCAACAAGCTGCTGCTACATTTGCTGGTAAGTACTTTATCTCATGTAGCTGCAAGGAAACCTTGTCATAGGTACCTACCTACCTACTTTTAGTTTGTTCCTTAGAGTTCATAATGCTAAATACGTCTTTTTAGGAATGGTCACCGCCTTTTGTCGGCAACTAGGCTGGAAAAACATGGAAATACTTATATCGCAATTCCAGGATAGGCTACATTTTGGTATTCATTCAGAATTGTTGGAATTAATGAAGTTGCCTTCTTTGAACGGAGTACGGGCTCGAGCTCTCTTCGATTCAGGCTTGGAAACAGTTACCAGCATCGCCTCTGCTGACGTAAATGTTGTAGAAAATATTCTACATAAGGCTGTGCCGTTTCAGAGTGAAAAAGAAAGAGATATGGATGACGCCCATGATATGAAAAAGCGAAACAAAATAAAATCTATATGGATTACAGGCTGTTGCGGCATGACAGCTAAAGAAGCTGCTCAAAACCTAATTAAAGAAGCTAGAAAATATTTGGAAGCCGAAATAGGCGTGAAGGATATAAAATGGAACTCTAATGTAACATCTACACCTAATAAAGATACAAATATTGAAAATTATGACACCAATGAACCCACTAAACCTGATAGAGATATCGCAAAATTGGGAGATAAATCTTGCAAAAATATTACCGTAGATGAGATTAAACAAGACACTGCTCCAACTAGTAAACATATAGATATGTTCAAAAAAGAAAATAATGAACTAATACCAAATAAATACGAATCAGGGCCCAAACCGTCTAGGATATCGCTTGATTTACTTGATATCAGTGCTGAAGATGTATACATTAGTGCTAATTCTTACAACATTGATGCAATAAAGAATCAAGAGACGGCGGTGAAAGAAGAAACACGTTCCCCTGTTTGTGATATCTTTCAAGAGACTATACCTATTGATAATTCTACTATCAAAACCAAAAAAGTGTCTTATTCAACTCCCAATGGCCTAGAAAGTAGTACACCCGAAATTTTAAACAATCCATCTACTGCCATAAAAGATGAAATCGTTTGGGATTCTCTAAATTTTACCGAGGCAGTGCTAGGAAACATTACAAAACTTCGCACGTCAGAGAAATATTTCTCCCCAAATATAAGTTTTGGAGACACAGATAACAGTGCCGCTTCGGAAAAAGTAATTGAAGAAAAAGAAATAAAAATAGAAGAGGCTATAGTCACATCAAACAAAGATATAAGTTTGTTTTCAACCGATGGAGATGATTCAAGTATCTTTGAAGAGAGTTTACCGCTTGATTTGATACCAAGCGGATTACTAGACAATAGAAAAACTTCAGCCGCACCAGCTAAACCTGAAACAACAACAGATTTTGTAAATATAAACAATTCAATATTAAGAGCTTTTGGGTCATCGCTTAATGAATCAGATGTAGATCTTAAATTAATATTCGAAGAGGACGATGAAAACGAAGATCGTCCTAAATCATATTTAAACCTATCAAAGGATAATGAAGTTGTGTGCTCTCAAGATAATATCAAAACAATCAAGGATTTTAAATCTCCGTATAGTAAACGTCCACGCGAAGATAACACAGGACTAAAACATCAAGCAAAGAAGAAAAAGATAGATGTAGTTGCTCAAGTTCATAACTTTATAAAACATGATGAGCTGGTGTCAATAAAGTCGACGATATCTGTGAATTGTTACACAATTACTTGTGTGTCGATAGAGAGCAAAGACCTTTTACACGTCTTACAAAGCACTCCAACTGCTTCTATTTCTTTAAAATTTAAACAAGTTTCTGAAGCCAAAACAAACATCGGCAGTGATATCCTCAATGTTCATAAGCAAAAAACGGAAGACCACTCATTTCTTGGAATGGCCTTATACATAGGTAGTAACAAATGTATTTCTGTAGATCAAACAGCACTAAAAAACAATAAGAGTATGATAAAAACTCTGATGGAAAGCGATAAACTAATAAATATACACTCGCTCAAAAAGAACTACCTACAGTTGAAGAAGGTACTGAATATTCAATTCCCCAGATCTACCGATGTAAGCATACTTGAATGGTTGATGGACAGCGATGAAAGCATCCGAAGTATTGAATATTTGGTAAGTAAACATAAAATTTTCTTATTTTCATTTCAATAACAAGCATTGAATCGTCATAGACATAGACATCAAAAACATAGTAGGTGAATCTAGGCGATACTCGCGAATTTTATTAAATCTCATGAATAAATTCAAGTAAAATGATAATTAGTGTATTTGGCCCCTATTCTGAAATGACGCGGTTGTACTAGATAGGTAAATATGATCATCATCTTCATCAACCTATGTTAGTCTACAGCAACGTACGTCTCTCCCAAGACGAGCCACTGAGCCCGGTCTTCGAATCTTCTCCTACAGTGTTTGCTACCTACATTGTCAGAGAGCGTCTTACACTACGCTTACCAAAACGCGGTCTCCATTCTAGTATTCGTTTGCTCCAACGATTGTCGGTTCTACGGCAAACGTGGCCGGCCCATTGCCATTTCCGCTTGCTTATCCTTTGAGTTATGTCGAACGCCTTGATTCTCTGTCGGATCGGACATCGTTTTGAATATTATCTAAAACGATTCGGCTGTAAAGGAAAGTATAATGCCATGCTTTTATTTTGTAGATGCAAAAGTATTGTGGAGTTAACTTGTCAACGGCTACTATTAAAGAAGACGGCAAAATAAAAAAATACAAAGATTTGAACTTGAACGCAGAATTATGTATACAAGCTTGGTGCGTATCGATGATTGCTGAAAGACAAGCAACTAGACTTCTTAATGATTTTACAATGACGCAGACTGTTATTGGTAAGTTGCTTGAGTGATTATAATTTTGCCTTAGACGAAGAAAGATTGAAAACTTGCAAATGGATAGGAGCATCAGAAACTTATAATTATGGCAATATATTTAATGTAGATCCGATGGTTAAAATATCAACTGAAGCATGAAAGCAGAAGTAAAACACGACTTTAATCGCAGAGCACGTTAGATATCCCCTCAAATATTTTTTATACTACTAAAAAAGTTTTACAAAATGTCAACCGTGCTAGCTTTACTTAGGGTAGTTCGACCAAACTAGTAACCTTATACTTCATCATCATCAGCCCAAAGAAGTCCACTGCTGGACATAGGCCTCCCCTATACATTTCCAGGAAGAACGATTCCGAGCCCTCTCCATCCACCGACTACCCGCGATCCTAACAATGTCGTCAGTCCATCGGGTGGGAGGGCGTCCCACGCTTCGTTTTCCTGTTCGTGGTCGCCATTCGAGAACCTTTATTCCCCATCGGTTATCAGTCCTTCGAGCTATATGACCTGCCCATTGCCACTTCAACATGCTGATTTTGCGAGCTAAGTCGGCTACCTTGGTTCTCCTACGGATTTCCTCATTTCTGATCCTATCTCGTAGTGAAACTCCTAGCATAGCTCTCTAGATAGCCCGTTGAGCGACTTTGAGCTTGTTGATGAGGCCAATAGTGAGCGACCACGTCTCAGTTCCATACGTCATCACTGGCAACACACACTGGTTGAAGACTTTCGTCTTGAGGCTCTGCGGTATCTGTGACGAGAAGATGCGGCGTAACTTCCCAAACGCTGCCCATCCGAGTTGGATTCGTCGGCTGACCTCTTTATCGAAGTTGGATCGTCTGACCCAGATACACATAGTGGTCTACAACTTCAATGATATCGCTTCCAACATATACCGGCACGGGTGCGACATGACATGCCTTATACTTAGTTGATCGAGTGAGCGAAGCGAACGAAGATCTTAGTTTCAACTTGGGCGATTTGGCATTTTATGTATGTATGTATGTATGTATGTATGTATGTTTGTCTGGCGATAACTTTAGAACCGTTGATCCGATCTGCATGAAATTTGATATGTCGATAGCTTGTACTTGAGAAATTTACTGGTAAGTATATGAGTAAAATCGGATGAAGGGTTTTTGAAATATGGGGTTTTTTAAGGGGGCAAAAATAAAAAAAGTGACTTAAAAAAATCAAGTTACATGTCATACGAAAGGGCTTTGTTTGGACATTCCAAAACAATTTTTACTTTTTTTCTGGGACGCTCGGTTTTTGAGATACAAAATAAAAAGATAAATTAAGATAACCAGCGACCCAAGAGCTCTCATCTCTAAGAGTTTCGTTGGTATCAAGGTTTTTCTACTGGTCGTCCAGTTCCTTTGATTTTTCTTATTTTTTTTTCTTGAAATAAATTAAGGAAGTACTCAGTTCTCATAAAATGGTGACAACGACCAGGTCTGATGATGGAGCCAAGGTCTGTTCAACGGAACTCTTCAATAAATAGGCCAATAGAGTTGAAACTTGGTTACCGTACCAAGTTAGTAGGCGGTAGTCAGAAAAAAGTGCAAACATAATGTTTGGACTTGCCTTTGACTACCACCTACTCAAAGTTTTGGTGCGTTCGTCGGGTCGCATCACGATATCTCAGTTCGGGGCGAACTACTAGTATTATATAATTTCGTCCTTCCGTAGACTTAAAAATAATGACGCCAATATTTTAATCTGACGTATAGCGTTACAAAGCGATGTCAAAAACCCGCCCCGAGTTATATTTTTACGTACCTTCTAGTTATATTTTTACGGCTATTGGCTGGCTACCATGTTGAAAGCAACTTGTTCAACAAGACCGCGTTCAAGTATTGGTATTTGACCAATTTGTCTTTAAAAAATACGCCACGCACCATAAACAATATTTTAAACAGATGCCGAGCACCAAATAGCAACAATATTGGCCAAATCAGAATACCACGGGATCACAATTGACAGGGCTCTCGCGTCCCAAATGTTGACTGGCGTGAATCGTTCGAAAGACATATTACAAAAGAGAGCTAACAAGCTGGCGGGCTACCAACTCAATCTTAACTCTTCCAAATGTGTCGCGAAGGTAAGACAAAGGTGTCTTTTAAAAATACGTCCGCTCCCTACTAATGGTTCCTCATCATACAAAAGTAGACAATGCAAATATTTTTCGAACGTATTTTTAAATTTATCATTTTTCTATGTACTTATGTTTTTTTATATTTGAAGTATTCTAGGTCATGCATGGAGATATAATAAATAAAATATAATAAATATTGGTGGACTACCCACACAGCACTATCTAGCCGCAAACTAAGCCAAAGCTTGTAATAGGGTTGGGAACCAGATAGCTGATATAATACATATATACTTTTTTTTTTGTAAATACAAACTTATAATATTCTATAACACCCAGACAGAAAACAAACATCTATTTTCATCACACAAATGTTTGTTCTCGCTGGGGATCGAACCCACGACCTACCGCGCAGAAGGCAGAGCTACTACCAACTGAGCTGTGAAGGCTGTGAAATGAACATAGTTTTTTATTGGTGGGCACAATTTTGGTGGTTTTAAGAACTTTTTGCTTGAAGTTAGAGTAGGATCATAAAGGATTCCGTACACAGGATGACAGGACTATTCAAAGTAAATCAATGGTTAAGTAATTTCAGGCCCTAGGAATCAATAATCATAGAAAGGTCAGCACCAAGAAAAGCGTATTAACATGCCATAATAGCCCACTATCCAGTATTGTTATATATTGGCGGAAACTCAACTCTATTCTGACGAAAACTCTGTACCCGCTTACTGAGAAAGCGCATATTTACAAAGAGGGGACTGACAAGTAAGTCATCGTTATAACTACTAGGTGATGGAGGTTGTAGTAATGACTTTGTATTTCTCTCATCCCATCTTACTAGTACTACTACGTACTACGTAAGACTTAACTGCATGCTCACTCGCGCAACTTTTTGTTGTGTTTTGTAATACATTTCTAACAGTAACGCACCAATTATTTTCGTTTACTCCATGTGAGTAAAGATCTTGGCGGATCAGCAAAAGGATCGATAAATTACATCTGTCACATATTTGTATACCCAAAAACCAAAAATGTACTGCAGTGACTGTGTTTAAGCTCATGCCCACAGCTGTGGGGATTTTTCCTTCGATTAACAGTAACTGTGCTGCTAATATTATACATTGTTCCATAGAATAAACCCAACATACACTATGCACACATGCACGGGCCGTGTGAGCATGCACGAGCCGAACTTACAAAACGTACCGCGAACTTTTACTATACCAACTGAATACTTAGAACTATCTACTCAAGAACATTCTCAATTCATAGAGTTCAACTGTAGAAATATATTCAAAGCCAGCGCTGGGTACGTGATGGTTTCAGCAGATTATTGTCAGTTGGAAATGAGAGTACTCACGCACTTTAGCGGAGATGCTGTTTTGATGGGAATAATGAAGAGTGATGTGGATGTTTTCAAGTCTATTGCTGCTTCTTGGAGCAATATGTCAGAGGAAATGGTAAGATTTTATCTTTTTATATGTTTTTTACATGCCTTCAGTTCTTTTCTTTAACCTCCATACTTCGGCGATTCCGTCACAATTGAAATCTATTTACTATGTCTCGGCCGATATCGCTGGACCTATAGAAGAGTTTTAATCAAAATAGGAGTTTTACCTATTCCTTACTTCCACACTGAGACTTTTGTACGTATTTTGTAGATAACCTAAAATCCTTATATCAACAATACAAAACCACGCGCGGAAGTTTACCTACGAAGCCTTCTTTTATGTACCAAAGTTGCGCAATTGTCCCTTGTTATCGCTTGATGGGATTTTGATGTTTCATAATTTCGGGTCGCCTATTGTAGTAATGTCTTATCAAACATTGGCCATTTTGAAGTTCCGCTTTTTGCAAACGTCGAACCACCTTTTTTTGCAGTAACATAAATTAAATGGAAAGATATAACCTCGACCCTCGACTTTAAAGACCTGTTTTGCTGAACCGGAAAAATATATAGCTATGGACTTTATTTAATTACACACCTTAAATGGTTTTAATAAACGGGTACCAATTTTGAGCATGTCTTTGGGCTGTTTTAAATGAACGATTTATTTGTAGGTAGACGATGACCTTAGACAAAAGGCAAAGCAATTGTGCTACGGCATATTGTACGGGATGGGGAACAAAACCTTGGCGCTACATCTTGACGTCACCGAAATAGAGGCGGCGTTTTTTATGGATTC
Organism: Chloroclysta siterata; assembly: GCA_932294275.1. NCBI lineage: Eukaryota > Metazoa > Arthropoda > Insecta > Lepidoptera > Geometridae > Chloroclysta > Chloroclysta siterata. The sequence continues at coordinate 12,703,985 of OW028595.1, forward strand.
TTTCTACATGACGTTTCCAGGCGTGAAGAAATTTACGAATAGCGTTATTGAAGAATGCAGGAAGAAGAATTATGTTAAAACTCTAATGGCACGAATGAGGCATTTACCTGATATTAAAAACAAGGTTGCAACTTTACGGGGTAAGTTACCTACTTTGTATTTTAAAATTTAGTGGAATTTCCTTTGGAATAATATCCAAGGATTTGCCTTTTCCCGGCAGTAAATTACGTATTATTAAAGAGTGGGATGGAACGGAAGGGACCAATGAGAATTCGACAGACGTTCTCCCTTCTAAAATAGACTTCGTTTTTTGTTGATTGGTTTTAAATACACAAATTAACACTTTATGGAAGATCATTATAATTTACTTGTGATTCCCATGGCAAAATGGTAAATCTGAAAACACCTGCAATAAACGTTTTGAATAAAAATTCTGTGATCATTAATTCTAAAGGGGTTTGAATCGGGTCGAGAGAGTTGGAATAATATATATTTGAAGCATTGAATATGTTGATGCTTTCGGTTAGTTCACCAAAGCTATTCTCCGCAGGTGCAGCAGAAAGGCAAGCAGTTAATACAACCATCCAAGGGTCCGCCGCGGACATAGCAAAAGCAGCCATGTGCGCATTAGACGACAGATCAAAGTCCCTCGAATACGAACCCAGACTTCTACTTCAAATGCACGACGAACTTATTTACGAAGTTTCTGAGGAACATAAACAGGATTTCAGTAGAATTTTGAAAGAAGTCATGGAGGGTACTGTGAAGTTAAAAGTGCCTTTGCCGGTTAAAGTCAAAAGTGGTTATACTTGGGGCACTCTAAAAGAGATAAAACTTTAAATTAATTTCTCCGTGTTGGTTCCTGTAAGGCTGTGATTTCTATGAATTATGTCGTGATATTTAATGTACCTGGTACCTTCATAGGTAAACTAATCTGTATTAAATTTATAAATAATGCATTGCAATTTCAGTTTAGCTTTAATAAACCCGTTTAAATCTTGGTGAAGTAAAATTATAAATAAGTAAGTATGGTAGGTAACATCGCAACCCAAACGCAAATATCAACTGAAATCTTTAATATTAAAGATTTCAGTCTACGTCTTGTCAGCCCCTTGACTTAGTACCTAGGTACCTATATGGATAATAACGAGACTAGGTAAGTGAGGTACCTAAGTCTGCAAAAAGCAGCAAATTATAACTGTCGCAGTGCATAATGTTGCCAAAAACAATACCTAGGTACTTAGTTACCTACGCAGTGATCTCTATAGTTACTGCATCAACACGTACTTCTTCCATGGAGATAATTAGCTAACAAGAAACATCATGATATTCTTCACCAGTCTAATTACATTCCACTTTGAGTTTGAGAATCGTGTGTGATTTGTGTATCTCAGCGCCATCTCATCGTGTTTTCCCAAGGTTTTCCCGGATTTTTTGTTTTGCTCGGCCGGCGGTAGAGGGCGGGGTGTGCGCCGCCCTTGCCAGCCGTCAGAGCCAGCCCTCAATCAATACCTGCGCGCAGAGGGTGGCAGACCTCCTCCGTCGCGTCATACCGACGCGTCGACGCGCTCACGAACCCAACATTACCTAATGCTCGAGTAAATCGGGAAATGTGGCTGAAAACGCTCGCGAGACTCGGCCGTGACTCGCGAATCGCGCTGTCTCAATGATGTTATGAGTGATTCGTCAAAATGCATCTCCACTTCGAGAGGAACGTCAACTCAAAATGTGACTGCACCATATTGTCCCTGTCATGGATGGGCAAGGTTCCCGACGAGCTGCCAGAGGTGAGTTTCACTCCATACTTTCTTAGCTTGATCTAGAAGACAAACAAATTAATGTCCCTAATTCGCAAAGTTATATGCGAGGTGAGTGCTGTGGTTAATTTTAGAATTCAATGGATAACACGCTCTAGTTCGCTGGTGTTTGTTATTATATTATTAAGTAATAGCTTGTTGGTTATCTACTGGGTGAAATTGTATTGAGTATTAATTAACTTGTCGTTAGTGTTTTTGATAGGCTTCATCGGTTTTGTTCATGCATGATGATTTGTTGAAAAATCTGCAATAAATATTCTCACATGTATTTGGGTATGAATATAAATATACGTAAGAGGGCAGTGAATTAATGGAATGTCTAACGTGCCGCCGTGAGCCTGTTTAATTTTAAAATATAGTTTCTGATAAATTGTTTTAAAAATCTTACAAAAACTGAGCCCTCATAAAAGTGATATTTTTATTGGATGTATATTATAGTGGTAATAGTACTTTAGATGCATGAATTAAGACTTTCTGTAAGGTGTGAGACTGAGTTAGAATACGACAAAAACTCCTTAGCCCAATAAAACTGTAAACATCAGTAAAACTAAAACCTCATAAAATAGGCTAAAGTAGAGTAAACAAGGGAGATCGGTATATCGGATTTTGGTAGATAGACAAATTGCCAAGTTTGCTTTTAGTTATACATTGTGGCAAGAGCCCTAAGATTCTCGGAAGTTTCGAATCTAGGGTAACAAATATCTAGGGCAATATTCCGACAGTAGACAGCGACAAAGTTGCATTAGGTACAGTCACGTTCGGTGTCATTCAACTGAGAACTAGGAACATCAATTTGCAGATGGTAAATATCAAGGATGATCTTCAAATATTTGTCAAAATCTATACCTCTACTGAGTTTTACAAACAAGAAATGTTTACGTATCTTTGATGACTGTACCTGTACAAGCATTGCATCATTATCGCCTCGGTGCAATAAGTTGGTCGCCAAGGTTAATGTTGAGTTTCTATTGTTTGAAATTCTATTTATTCTTTTCTTCGTTTTAGAAGTTTTGAATTTGCCTTTTTTGCTTGTGTTTTGTAGTTCGCCGATTTCTTACACAATTCTATAACGAGGTAGCTACAGAGCTATAGAGTTATCCATGATTCAACCTATGCACAAGAAAGAAGGCTGTTCAATAAAAGAAATCAAATTTACATTAATTTTTTGCAGATCCTTTCCTAAACCCAAAATAATCATATTACACACATCAATCAATTATTTGGTCTGATGTGTATAATATAATATATTATTGTACAACTCCTTAGTACCCAACGTAACACTAACAGTAGGATGTATATGCAGAAACTAGTAGGATGGGACTCTAGAGACTCTATTGTGCTATGCCACTATTGAACTAAGTTGTTTCCAGGGCCATTTGTCCACCTGCGGTTTTATATTGCAGTGTAAATTAATTTCGTAATTGAAAACCACTTCCCCCGCCCGCGCCGTCGCCATCCGTGTTCTATTCCATCTAAACTAGTTTATTTTCTTTCGAATGAGTCTTACTCAAACCGCAATCGGTCACAGGAACCCATACAAAGCCGTACTTACCCATAGGTACTCCTTACGAATAGAGTATTCGTAAGGTGTCAGTTAAAGACAGACGGACTGAGAGAGATCTCGCGGTAGGTATCCGCGATTTGCGATTCGATCTTAAATCCAATCTAACCTGAACTACAAAGTCATTGATCAAATTTGTCAGAAATTCTCCTCTAAGTTGAAATCTATGAACCCACCAACATGCAAATACAATACTGATTGAGTATATATCTATAGTCCCTATATAAGTAGTAGAAATATATACTTACGTAGGTTCTTCATAAGGTTCGACATAAGGATCAAAAAGTCTTTTAAAAAATCAATCCCTAAAAAATTCAATCCCTGCTGAATTAAGTCTGATAATCAAATTATAAAACCTTACTACATTCATAGACGTGATCATGAAAAATGTTTCTGAATAATGTAATTTTGTAAAGTTTATAAAATCAAGGAATCGGAGGAAGATAAAATTCAAAAAAGTTTAAGTTTTAAAATTTAAAAGATGAATTTTGTTAAAAGTTACATTAAAAAGAAATAAGACAAATTCACAAACAAAATAAGTCCGCTTGTCGCCCTTAAACAAAAGACACACAAAGGACGGGAAATATCGTGTTCCTGTAATTTCTCCGACGTTTATGCTGGTCTCAAAACCACAACAGAGCAATTAGTCGCAAGTCGCAACTCGAAACAGTTTTTATCTTTAGACATTATTTTGCATTTTATTTAGTAAAATAATTACCTACCTAAATTTTATTTGTAAGACTGCCTCCATTACTATTCAATGGGTTTAAAACCCCTGGTGTTGACCTAATTATTTGGCTATGACAGAAAAAACGCTTTTCCTTCGATTTTACCAATAAAATCACTGTATCTGTATGCATACCTGTACCTGTGTAAAATAATGGGCAGTAATTGAACGCGATCATTCGTCTGTTGTAGCATAGCAGTTGTATATTCGATGACGATTGACCAACAATTCTCACAACCCTTGTTAGCAGTAAGTTTCATACGAACAACTCTCTACACAATCGTAATCTAAAACTAGGGTTACCAACTTTTCTAAATTAAAATCGAAAGTCTTTCGCATCTGTGAAATGGAAGTAATGAAGTTGCAGCTTCTAAAAAGTGATCTCCGTTATCATAGAAACACTTTGTGACCACTTTTTAGAAGGTGAAATGTCTGAGGACGGACCTTGGGAGTTGGTATCCAAACTCCCAAGGTCCGTCCTCAGACTTTTCACCTTCTAGGCGTTGGCCGCTGTAGCGTAAGTAAATCATAAACATCGAGATAATGACATCAATGCTACCGTATTCCATTCAACGATATTGAATACCTAGTCTCATCCAAAAATGTTTAAGTTGAGTCAGACAAACCCATTGAAGTCAGAGGTCTAAAACGCCTGCACATATGATGACCCTATCTGCCACACAGATTGTGTTACAGTTCCTTCGGCTACAATTCTGAGGGCCTGGGACCTCGCAGCTAGTCCCATTCAATTAACCTTTCTTCGTCTCTACGGCTTTTGACCTATTTAATTTCATTTCTATTCAACGCTTTACTTGAGAAACCAATTTCGTTGCTGCTGAAAATGCATTGTTCTGTGGTAAGACTCTTGCTGAATTCGTAATGCCCCTTCCCTCCTGTTGTTTGCAGATAACTAGCTGCAATTGCTATTTAGTCACAAATACATCGTGTTTCTTTTCATCTTGTTTGTTGCAGGAATACCTACAGGTGATCATATTTGAGTTTTCTTTGATGACTGACAAGTACAAGTAGGTAGGCTAAGTAGATAAGTCAGCTAGAGGCAAAACAAACATTGTGTTTGGCATCAATGTTAGCCTGGAGCGGACCGGTAGTAATAGATAGATAGGTCAGGAATTCCGTCCAATTGTGATATAATTTAAAGTAACAACTTTTCTGGTCGAAAGAGCAAGAGCAAAAGCATTCATTCAGTAGAGCTAAGCTAGCCGGGCCCTTTACAGCTCGGTGCATTTGTCTGAACTGAAATGTTCTTTCAATCGAGCAGCTTCATTATTTACAGCCAGTTGAAGGCTATGAGCACGTTCTGCACTTGTAACTTTTAATGAAGCACCGCCCATTAAAAGTGCACGGTCCATTACTTCATGAAATCACTCAAAACGTTGAAATGAAAAGTTGAACAGCTATGAAAATGGAATGATTTCAATGCCACCAGGGTCAATTTATTTGCTAGTGGGTATGTACATGAGATACTTTAAATAAAAGAAGATGGAAAAGATCCTTACGGGTAAAGGTAGGCAGATAAATTACTTTCATGAGCCCGAAACACCGCGCCACCGACCCATAGCGTAAAATAAAAATCGAACGATTGAATAATCTACGGATTCTACGGGAATATAAAGAAATCGTAAAGATAAATGGCGATCATTTCCTAATAATTCTACGTGAAATCGTAAAAAATCCCCTTTTTCGTCGCATTTCCGACCTGTTGATTGAACTTTGATATGGGGGCGAATGTCGAATGTGCTATAAGAAATGGACAACGATCAACCGATGGCTGCAAGTTAATAGAAGAGGGATGGGTGATATCTGGCTAATTGCCAATTTCGCCTTCGATCTCCGGTGTCGGGACAGGACATACACCATTACGTGCTTGTTAATTGGCCTTCGTATGACTATGAACTTTATCTACATGTAGCGTAGATGGACGGCTTGTAATCAATGTGCGAAGCAGACTGATTACAGTTAATCTGGTTACTCTTTGCAATTTCCTCGTCTTTTTGGAGATTGCTGTACATGATTGGATACCTAGCTGCGAGCGTTTCGTGCAAGCGATAGTGCTGCTCCCTAAAAATCCACGCTGAATGTTAACTAGCTCTCCGAATCTTCCGGGATAACAATGATTAAGCAAGATCAATTTCATTTTAAACTCTGCGTTGAGCTTTTGCCAAAAAAAATAAGAATTCTCAATGAAATTGCTATCCAAGTTAACTGTTTACATAATGGTTCCAGTTACCTTTAATTGCTCACACCATTAGCCAGGTCAAGGATATTATATTGTAAGGGTAGATTTGGTGCGGATTATTTTGCACTTCTGATTGTAACTATTAGATTCATTAGTTGAACTTGTTTCTAGGTTATCTAAGAATCATATTTTTATTTCATATGATCTAGTGTTCTTGTACTCTGCATAGCCCCATAACTCTTAGATGATTTGTTTTCTTTAGACTCCTGCTTCTAACTAGGGCCTACAGTGGAACAGAAGTCCTTAGTTGCAATACAACTTTTCTATTTGTTATTTTAACCCTAATATTGCATGGACAAGCATGGATGTAAAATGAGCTTTATGTAATAGGAGGAGGGTTGGAAATTGAACCGCAACAACTACTACCAAGAAGGATGGCTGGCGACGGGCAACATTCGAGGTGTGGTCGGAGTGACGTTTACGTCGTCCCACGCGCGGCGTCCGCACGAGTTGCCGCTTCGCACGAACTACAATCTCCGTGGACATAGATCTGATGTGAGTATACCAATTTTGGTCACAAGACCACTATAGTTCCATCATCATCATACCCTTATCCCACTTCATGTAAGGTCGGCATAACAGGATTTTTTCCCTATACAAACATTCCTGTAACATTCGTCATCGCAATAGTTACTTCCTTCTTACCCATGTCATCTATTACACAACCCATATATTTTTTTGGCCGACTTGTCATCTTCTCCACCCACAATAACAAGCCCACTATACCTCGTGTGTTCATAAGTTTTGAGACGAACTTATTTAATTAATTTAAAAAGAAAGTAATTCATGCAACCTTTTTTAAACTTTTAAAATTTTAAATTTCGAATGTTTTGAATCAGAAAAAATATACATTTGAATATTTGTTTCATTCTCCGTGAAAATGGCGCCAACAAAAGATTTGCGTGCGACTGTAATTTCACTGTTTCAAGCAGGAAAAAAACCAATGCAAGTTTTTAGTGAAATCCAAAGTTTGGGATGTAGTCGGAACTTTGTGTATCTCTAATACTATAAGAATCAAAGTCCTGACTGACTGACTGACTGACTGACTGACTGACTGACATATAGACAACGCACAGCCTAAACCGCTGGTCCTAGAGACTTGAAATTTGAGGAGTACATAGGTCTTATAGCGTAGAGGTGTACTAAGAAGGGATTTTTGGAAATTCAACCCCTAAGGGTGTAAAAAGGGATGAAAACGTTTGTATGAAAAATAGTATTCCTTGAACCTACAAACTTGAAACTTGGAGTGCACATACTTCAAGGCAAAAAAATAGGAAAGGCATTTTTAGTTTTTTAAAACTACCCTTATTAAGAGTGCAAAGGGATGTAAAACTTAGTATGGGAGTTTTTAGACCGCTGGTCCTAGAGACTTGAAATTTAAAGAGTACATAGGTCTTATGACGTAGAAGTATAATAAGAAGAATTTTTTGGAAATTCAACCCCTAAGAGTGTAAAAAGGGATGAAAACGTTTGTATGAAAAATAGTATTCCTTTAACCTACAAACTTGAAACTTGAAGTACATATACTTCAAGACAAAAAAATAGGAAAGGCAATTTTAGTTTTTTAAAACTACCCTTAATAAGTGTGCAAAGGGATGTAAAACTTAGTATGGGAGTTTTTTGACCGCTGGTCCTAGAGACTTGAAATTTGAAGAGTACATAGGTCTTATGACTTAGGAGTATAATAAGAAGAAATTTTTGGAAATTCAACCCCTAACGGTGTAAAAAGGGATGAAAACGTTTGTATGAAAAATAGTATTCCTTGAACCTACAAACTTGAAACTTGGAGTACATATACTTCAAGGCAAAAAAATATGAAAGGCATTTTTAGTTTTTCAAAACTACCCTTAATAAGTGTGCAAAGGGATGTAAAACTTTGTATGGGAGTTTTTTGAACGCTGGTCCTAGAGATTTGAAATTTTAAAAGTATTATAGGTCTTATGGTGTAGAGGTGTACTAAGGGATTTTCGGAAATTCAACCCCTATGGGTGTAAAAGGGTTGAAAACGTTTGCATGAAAAATAGTACCTATTCCTTGAACCTACAAACTTGAAACTTAGAGTACAAGTACTTTAAGGCAAAAAAATACCCTGTTGTTTAAAACTACCCTTAATAAGTGTGCAAAGGGATTTAAAAGTTTGTATGGGAGTTTTTTGACCGCTGGTCCTAGAGATTTGAAATTTGAAGAGTATATAGGTCTTATGGCGTAGAGATTTACTAAGAAGGGATTTTTGGAAATTCAACCCTTAAGGTGTAAAAACGTTGGTATGAAAATTTTTATTCCTTGAATCTACAAACTTGAAATTTAAAGTAGATGTAGGTACTCCAAGGTTAAAAAAATAGGAATGGCATTTTTAGTTTTTTAAAACTACCCTTAATTAGTGTGCATGTCAAAGTTTGTATGGGAGTTTTTTAACGCGTGGTGCGATTGACTTAAAACTTGACGTAAATATACTAAGAAATAAGTAATTAAGAATGTCGCTTTTAACTTCTAATAATAACCCCTACAAAGTGTGCAAATGACTGTAAAAGTTAGTATGGGAGATTTTTAACGCAGATTGCGATTGATTTCAAACTTGAAGTAAATATTCTCCACAATAAATAGTTTAAAATCACGTTTTCAATCATTTAAAACTACCCCTGCAAAGGGTGCAAAGGACTGCCAAAGTTTCAAGGTTTGTATGGGAGATTTTTAACGCGTAGTGTAATTAACTTCAAACTAAAAGAAAATGTGTTCTGTGGATAAATAACAAAAAGACAGTTTGATTTTCGAAAACAACTCCTAAAACCTTACCCTCCTTCGTTGAGCTCGAGTAAAATGGATACAACGAGGCGTCAATGTTTGTAAGGGATATTGTAGGTAAAAACGGGAATCTTGAGTCGGTACGAATAGATCTGAGGGTATCTACCGTGCCTGGGGATCAGAGTCGTGAAGCTGTTTCGTTTCGTTTGTTTTTGGGGTAGAGTCTAGGAACAAATAAGTACATATTTTCCGTGTAAGGTTGTCTTTGTTGTATTTGTCATGTTTGTGCTAAACTCAGTACCTATACCTACCTACCTAACATAGGTAATGTACCTACGCCTATAGGTATCCCTTATACCTACGTGGGTATTTAAAATCCTACCCTAATAATACCTATACAAATCAATGCGAAAGTTACGATGTTTGGATGTTTGTGGCTCAATCACGGTTTACCACTTCAACGCGTGCGAAGCCGCGGGAAGCCACTAGTTATACCATAAAGAGGTACAAGGAGACCGGCTTTTTAGAAGACCGTGGAAGAAGTGGCCGCCCGCGGTCTGTAAGGACGCCCGCCAACATCTAAGTAATCAGAGAGCGAATTCGTCGCAACCCTTGCCGGACTCAAAAGAAATTAGCTCTGCAGACCAACATTTCGCGAATATCGGTGAACAGGATACTTAAATATGATCTTAAACTAAAGGCCTACAGTCGAAGGAAAGTGCATTATTTAAACGAGCGTCTTCGTAAATTGCGACTGGAACGATGTCGGAACCTATTGAAGAGACACGATCCAAAAAATATCCTGTTTACCGATGAAAAGATCTTCACGGTGCATGAAAAGTTTAACCGGCAGAACAATAAGGTTTACGCCAGAAGTTCAAAGGACGTCCAGCCATCTGTACGCAATGTCCAGCGTACTCATCATCCAGCAAGTGTGATGGTTTGGTGGGGTGTTTCCTACGAGGGGGTCACTTCGCTTCATTTTTGCCAGCAAGGCGTCAAGGTGAAGGCACAAAATTACCAAACCGACATATTGGAAGCGGTGGTTAAACCATTAAATGATACGCTATTCGCTGGAAAATACTGGGTTTTCCAACAGGACTCTGCTCCCTCCCATAAAGCTAAGACTACCCAACGTTGGCTGGAGGCCAATTTGCCAGGCTTCATTCGGAGCGAAGATTGGCCCTCGTCAAGCCCTGACTTGTATCCTTTGGATTATTCTTTATGGACGGAATTGGAGCTGAGGGCATGCAGAAAGTCTCACCCAAACCTGGATTCTCTCAAGCGAGCCCTTATTAAAGAATCGAAACGGATTCCCATTGAAAAGATTCGTGCCGCCATAGATGAATGGCGCACGCGTTTGAAGGCCTGCATTGAATGCAAAGGCGGCCATTTTGAATGATTTATTTTTAAATACAGATCTAGATGTCAGTAGTTTTAATTTTAATATCCAATAAATGAATACTCAACTTAGCTCCAAAAATATTTTAGTTTTACTGTGTCTCAAGACTTATGAACACACGAGGTAGTTTACTGTCTCTTACTTATTTATGGATTAAATCAGTAATCAGACATAAAGATGTTACTGTGGGTGTTACTTGTGTAATTCGCCATCTAGCCCCAAACTAATCAAAGCTATAAAAACTTTGATTAGCTTTAAAAGCTTTAATTAGTAAAAAAAAGCAATAAAAGCTTAAGTAGTACCGTAGTAGGGTACGTAGTACCTATGCATAACTGATAGAAGATTAAAGTTAACAGTAGTAGAGCTTTTTGTGTAGGGTTCGTCCGGGAAAGACCAACACCATGCCTATTACTACCGCCAAGCAGCGTTGCAGTGTTTCAGTTTGAAGGGTGTGGTTGTCGGTGAAATTACAGGCACATAAGGCTTAACATCTTTATGCCTCAAGTTGATGGAGGCATGCAAGCAAGCAGGGCATCGTAGGGCGCGTTTATATCGTGCGTGACTTGCAAGGCAATACTTTAAAGGTGATGGTTACCATTTAACTCAGGTGGGCAATCAGCTTGTTCCTTTAGCAAGTAGTATAAGAAAAATGGCCGTGGTGGTCCCGGCATAGAATTAGACCCCTCCATCACCTCCCGTGGATGTCGTAAAAGGCGACTAAGGGAACACACCGGGAAATGGGCAGCAGCATTTCCAGAGTAAGCACCACCAACACTGCGGTCACCAATTCGCCTGCCAAGCGTGGTGACTATGGCAAACCCCCCCCCCCCCCAATGATGAACACGACAGATAGACGGCCCCCAGTCCCCGGCAGTTCCGTTATTCCTGGCACAGGTGGCGGTCATGGTAACGGCGGAACAGGGGGTGCTAAGAATCTCCGGCAGAGACCCAGCTACCACTCCCAAAAACGACCCTTGGCCCTGGCAACATATAACGCACGCACGTTGAGGTCTGACGAGAAGTTGATAGAGCTGGAAGAAGTAGTTAGTAAGTTGCGCTGGGATATAATAGGATTATCAGAAGTCCGAAGAGAGGGGGAGGACACGATAATTCTGAATTCCGGCAACTTATTTTACTACCGGGAGGGAGATCAACTGTCCCAGCACGGTGTCGGGTTTCTCGTCCACAAGTCCCTTGTCAACAACATTGTAAAGGTCGAAAGCGTTTCGAGCAGGGTGATATACCTTATACTCAGAATCACCAAACGGTATTCGCTTAAGGTCATACAGGTATACGCCCCTCACTCAAAACGCCCGGACGAGGAAGTGGAGGCTATGTATGATGACATTTCAAATGCCATGCAAGCCTCGAAAACACACTTTACGGTTGTGATGGGGGACTTCAACGCGCGGCTAGGCGTGAGGAACGGCGATGAACTGAGAGTGGGGCAATTTGGATTTGGACAGCGGAACCAACGGGGTCAGCGATTGGCTGACTTTATGGAAAAAGAAGGACTCTTCATGATGAACTCTTTTTTCAAAAAGCGGTCGTCCAGGAAATGGACCTGGCTTCACCGCGGTGGACACAAACGCGAGATAGACTTCATTTTGACGACCAAGAAGCATATATTCAATGATGTCTCTGTGATCAACAGGGTGAAAACCGGAAGTGATCACCGCATGGTAAGAGGCTCATTGAATATCAACGTTAAGCTTGAACGGTCCCGTCTGATGAAGTCTACTCTTCGCCCAAGTCCTGTTCAAATCCAAAACCCCGAGAGCTTTCAGTTGGAACTCGAAAATCGCTTCCAATGCCTCACCGAATGCGAAACTGTGGACGATTTAAACAACGGGCTGGTGGAAATTGTCCAAGATGTTGGGTCTGAGTACTATAAGACTCAGCGCAATAACATACCCCAAAAACTCTCCGAGGACACTCTGAAACTCCTGGCAGATCGCAGCGAAATGAGACTGCAGTCTTCAGTGGATATGTCGATATACGGCGTGCTCAATAAACAGATCTCCAAGTCCATGCGACACGACTTGCGCCTTTTTAATACAGATTGTATTAAAAAAGCGATAGAGCGCAACAAAGGCTCGAAAGTGTTCGCAAGAGATCTGTCTATTGGGCAAAGTCAGTTGACAAAACTGAAGACTGATAGTGGCAGTATCGTTTCCTCGAAGCCGGAAGTTTTAAGAGAGCTCGAGAAGTTCTATGGACAATTATACACCTCATCGCAAAGTCCTGCTGCAAGCACGACTAGTGATGCAAGAGCCCGTTTAACCCGACACTACACGGAAGATATCCCGGACGTCAGCCTATACGAGATCCGAACGGCTCTCAAGCAGCTTAAGAACAACAAGGCACCGGGAGAAGACGGAATAACGACAGAGCTTCTGAAAGCGGGCGGAACGCCGTTACTTAAAGTCCTTCAGAAGCTATTCAATTCTGTTATCTCCGAGGGTACGACGCCAGAGGCTTGGGGCAGGAGCGTGGTGGTCCTTTTCTTTAAGAAAGGTGATAACACCCTCTTAAAGAATTATAGGCCCATCTCGCTGCTGAGCCATGTCTATAAGCTGTTTTCGAGAGTAGTTACCAATCGTCTCGCTCGTAGGTTTGACGACTTCCAGCCTCCCGAACAAGCCGGGTTCCGAAAAGGCTTTAGCACCATAGACCACATCCACACGCTCCGGCAGGTTATACAGAAAACCGAAGAGTATAACCAGCCACTTTGTTTAGCGTTTGTGGACTATGAGAAAGCCTTTGATTCAGTCGAAACCTGGGCAGTCCTAAGGTCACTCCAGCGATGTCAAATTGACTATCGGTATATCGAAGTGTTGAAATGTCTTTACAGTAAAGCCACAATGTCTATCCGACTCCAGGACCAAAGCACGGATCCTATCCAATTGCAAAAAGGGGTGAGACAGGGAGATGTAATTTCTCCGAAACTGTTCACCTCGGCACTGGAGGATTTTTTCAAGCTGCTGTCCTGGAATAGGTATGGCATCAACGTCAATGGCGAATACATCACTCACCTTCGATTTGCCGACGATATAGTCATAATGGCGGAATCGCTGGAAGATCTAGGCACGATGCTCAGAGACCTCGATATTGTCTCCCAACAGGTGGGTCTTAAGATGAACATGAGCAAGACGAAAATCATGTCTAATGCTCATGTCGCACCCGTGCCGGTACATGTTGGGAGCGATATCATCGAAGTTGTAGACCACTATGTGTATCTGGGTCAGACGATCCAACTAGGTAGGTCCAACTTCGATAAAGAGGTCAGCCGACGAATCCAACTCGGATGGGCAGCGTTCGGGAAGTTACGCCACATCTTCTCGTCACAGATACCGCAGAGCCTCAAGACGAAAGTCTTCCACCAGTGTGTGTTGCCAGTGATGACGTACGGAACTGAGACGTGGTCGCTTACTATTGGCCTCATCAACAAGCTCAAAGTCGCTCAGCGGGCTATGGAGAGAGCTATGTTGGGAGTTTCACTACGGGATAGAATCAGAAATGAGGAAATCCGTAGGAGAACCAAAGTACATAGCTCGCAGAATCAGCAAGTTGAAGTGGCAATGGGCAGGTCATATAGCTCGAAGGACTGATAACCGTTGGGGAATAAAGGTTCTCGAATGGCGACCACGAACAGGAAAACGAAGCGTGGGACGCCCTCCTACCCGATGGACTGACGACATTGTCAGGATCGCGGGAAGTCGGTGGATGGAGAGGGCTCGGAATCGTTCTTCCTGGAAATTTATAGGGGAGGCCTATGTCCAGCAGTGGACTTCTTTGGGCTGATGATGATGATGATGATGATAAGAAAAAATAAGAATACTTATATTTTTTGTGCAAATGCTTAATACATTAATTGCTTACACTTACACATTACACTTACTTATTGATCGAGTGAGCGAAGCGAACGAAGATCTTAGTTTCAACTTGGGCAATTTGGCATTTTATGTATGTATGTATGTATGTATGTATGTATGTATGTATGTATGTTTGTCTGGCGATAACTTTAGAACCGTTGATCCGATCTCCATGAAATTTGATATGTCGATAGCTTGTACTTGAGAAATTTACTGGTAAGTATATGAGTAAAATCGGACGAAGGGTTTTTGAGATATGGGGTTTTTTAGGAGGGCAAAAATAAAAAAAGTTACATAAAAAAATCAAGTTACATGTCATATGAAAGGGCTTTGTTTGGACATTCCAAAACAATTTTTACTTTTTTTTTGGGACACTCGGTTTTCGAGATAAAATTTAAAAAGTTAAATTAAGATAACCAGCGATCCAAGAGCTCCCATCTCTAAGAGTTTCGTTGAAATCAAGGTTTTTCTACTGGTCGGCCAGTTCCTTTGATTTTTCTTATTTTTTTTTCTTGAAATAATTTAAGGAGGTACTCAGTTCTCATAAAATGGTGACGACGACCAGGTCTGATGATGGAGCCAAGGTCTGTTCAACGGAACTCTTCAATAAATAGGCCAATAGAGTTGAAACTTGGTAACCATACCAAGTTAGTAGGCGGTAGTCAGAAAAAAGTCCAAAGATAATGTTTGGACTTGCCTCTGACTACTACCGACTCAAAGTTTTGATGCGTTCGTCGGGTCGCATCACGAGATCTCAGTTCGGGGCGAACTACTAGTTACATTGCTTTAATACATCATAAATAACACTCAGACACAGAACAAACATTTATCTACACCCTTTGCAAGTTAAAAGCTTGCGATAAAGCTGCAAATGAAATAAAATGAATGCCTGGCTAAAGAGCCAACAATACAGTCGAAACAATCTGAGCGCTGCACGATGGCGATAATGCTTGCTGAATGTTGAAATAGAGATTTAAGGTATTAGAGCTCAACAATGTGCTAGAGACGGCTTCTAGCAGCTTTGTTTGCGACCTCGCCTGCATACTAATACCCAAATATTTTTACTGTTCTGATATTTATTAAGAAGATTATTATAGCATTAATACTATTTGATGGATGGACTGTGTGAAAGATGACATGAATAAGAAAGGAGTGAACAGCGAGATGATGAATTGAATGATAAGAGGAGAGTGGAAGAAGAAAACCTGTTGTGAAAAGCAGATACCCGCCATTCTGAAGTGCTTACCATCAGCTATATTTGTTATAGCAGTGCCTGGCAAGTCACGTACAATAGGAACAAGCCTTACACTGCCCTGCGTCCATCAACGTCACCGGCAACCCACACCCTTCTAACCGAAAACACAGCAACTCTGCTTGGCTGCAGAAATAGGCATGGTGGGAGTACTTTTCCAGACGAGCCCTACACGAAGAGCGATACTACTCTTAATACTTAAGATTATCAAAACGTTTACCCACTCCTGAAAACGTCCGACCTACCCTTCTAGTACTCAAGTACGGTCTTCATTCTGTAATCTTGAAGTAAGTGCTACATTAATTTCGTTCTCGGGTTCATAAAGTAAGACAGTTTTATCTTCAGACTAGACCCTTCTCCACTATGGACTTGTAAGTACATTAGCACAACTTTTCTGTAGGTAATTTTTCGCTTACCATTCTCAGTTTTTTGCAGCAAAATAAAACGCTTGTCTTAAATTTCTGTGTTGAATGCAAAACATTATTTGAAAAGCTGTCTGCCTCGTAAAACTTTTACGTCTTGTAGATTTTTTCCTAGAAACATTGAAAAGCTTTTTAAAATATTTAACTGTGAAGTGTGAAGCTGTTGGCAACATCCAGTCTCAATTTATTAAGTGCTTAGTACCCGACAAAAGTGTATTTGACTTGGGTCACTTCAGTTTTACGGGGATATCTAAACGAAGGATCAGGCTGTATCAAATTTATTTTCTCTGAGGGGTATAATTTCACAAAAGTATAGAACATAGGTTATTATCCCACATGAGCTCGATGTTTAATGGTGTCTAACGAGTACCTATATTGAGTCTCGATAAACAAAATCCTTCTTCGACAGTCGGGTAAAAATATTATTAAAAAAAATCCTATTAATTGATTTCTAGGTGATTTGGGAAACGAACAGACAGAGAACAGAAACAATAACACTTTAAAAAAACTATAGCTATAAGTCTTAATTCAACTAAGTTTCCACTACTAAGTAAAACACGTAAAACATCTATAATCTATTCTACTTTAATATTATAAATGCGAAAGTTTCTCAGTGCACTACCAAGGTATGTTTGTTCCTATACTCAATATATTTCCTACTCATCTCCTTATCGGTTGAATGGATATCGATGAATCTAGGAAAATACATAAGTAAGTTGAATAATACGTTACCTGGAATAATACAGTAAAAATACTTTTTATCCAGATATACAGGGTGTCCCAGAAATCAACGTCAAGCCGAAAACGGGCGATGGGCCAAGTCATGACAGTTATCAGAAAAATATAAAAAAATATATTTGTCATGTACCTTTCGAATTAGGAGTGTTACAAAAAATTACAGAAAAACTGACACCCTGTGATGATCTTTTAAGTCCTGTGACTACAAATATTAACTTTTCGTGAAACTTTTTTCTGTAATGTAACCGGATAATACTTCTGTAAAATACAAATCAAAATTAAATCATAACTGCCTCAGTTTTAAATAAAATGTTAGATGTTTGGCCATCATTTAATTTAAAATAATTACATCACCCAACTTTAACCGACTGTACCGTAAAAAAAATGTACTACATTATTTTGGCAAGTAACTTTAAAAGATGGCGCATTTAGTCAGGATTCCAAAATGGTATGATACTTGCTAGAGTACTCCTTAATTTTGGAAGAAAAATATTTTTTTAATACTCATAATTCGAAAGGTACATGACAAATATTTTTTTAAATATTTTTCTGATAACTATCATGACTTGGCCCATCGCCCGTTTTCGGCTTGACGTTGATTTCTGGGACACCCTGTATAGGTACTCGGAGCCGCATTTGAATGCTAGTATTCCGTAGGTTTTGAAAACATCGATTTGCTTATATTGTAGGGTCGTCATTCGTAAATAGGAGAGAGTTAGACCCGGCTTCAGGATAATTTGGCACGTACCTTTAGGAGATTGAGTTAACACATATCAACTAGCCTATATGTACTTATAACAATCAATCCCCAAGTATTTGTCACACGAACTCGACACTGCTAGCACGTACGTTAGCTATGTCCCCATAACTCTGTATAATTTGGCTGGATTCCCTCACACCCCGACAGCTTTGTCTTGCCTGTAGGTGAGTTAAACGGATTTCGCGGAATGTAATAACACGACTGAGTGGAACCGTCTAAATCTAAGGATATATTAAGGCGAGGGGCTGAAAAAAACATTAAATGCTACTTACTTTTTTTGGGCCTAGTTTGCTTTGAAATAAGCCGTAACCTGTATCGCAAAATCATTGGTAAAAGGTTAAGGCCTGATTTCACCATGCTCTGTTCCATTAACAAAGGATTAAAGGGCCGTTAAATAATGTCAAAATGTACGCGTTTGACATCTAAGGGTAGATTTATAGGCTTGTTAATCCTTGATTAGTAACTAACAGAGCATGGTGAAATCAGCTCTTAAGATCAGAAGAATTTGGTGAAATGGAAACCTGCGGATGATTATTGAATCAGTGGGTAAGTAGGTAAGTGATTGAACATTGATGAGGAAATTCGTGGATTCCAGTATTATCAAATATCGAGATTTAGCTCTTATTAAAGACGTATTATTTTTTTCTAAGCATAATATTTATTGGGAACAAAACACTTCATCAAAATTATATTTTTTGCTATACCTTTGTAATGTTATTCAGCCGAAGGTTTGTTGTTTATGAAGTGTATAAATACGTTCAGTGATTTTATTTTTCAGAAATGTTAAAATGTGCGTGTTGTTGTGAGATGTTGTTTGACGGTTGTCAGCTTCTTAAGTTTCAATTTCAAAACTGCTCGTTTCTACACCACATTAGCATGTAATCCACTTCCTAATACTTGAGAGAGCGTGCTTTATTTCCTCACGTGTAACCTCGCGTACACTTACTTTATTCCGCGCTCAATTTCGTAGAACTTCCCGGAATATAAGCGTTTACGACGTGACGGTACCAACTACGAAGGTCGTATGTATAGTGGAGTTTTAGAAATATACGACAGGCAATGAGAAATAAATAAGGTAGGTAGCGTAAACAAATACAATAAATCTTATGGTCTTACTTAAATAGACAATGCTTAAACAATTGATATCATGGCATGTACCAGTAATAACAAGAGCAACGGGGCAAATTTAAAGCAATGTTTAAATTTAGGTTACATTTAACGATGAGGAAGCATGAACATTTAATGGTCCCTCTGTCAGGACTCGCCCAATATCCAATTTATAGCACAGAAAGAAAACGTTAATTTTTTTATTATGTCATCGAGGCGACACGTGATCCGAGGGCTGGTGACTGATCTGGCTTAGAGCATCAGAATTGCCATTAAGCGTGTGGTAATGCAGCCAGTCTCTTGGGAACGCTTCCTATTGGCATTGATTTGGATCGGTGTAGCTATCTCTAGATCGTTTGCAACGGTCTGCATATAGCTCGACTGTCTCATATGTATTTTGTATATATACAATATAATACTTTTAATCATTGTAATTTTCTTTGTAAATAAATAATTTTATTCTTGTATTGTTCTCGTAGGTAATCCTCGTGAAATGGAACGAGCCCTACCAGAAGCTAGCATCATGCGACAGTTCTGGCGTGATCTTCGTATGGATCAAGTACGAGGGGCGCTGGAGCATTGAGCTGATCAACGACCGGAGCACGCCGGTCACGCACTTCTCCTGGTCGCACGATGGACGGATGGCGCTCATTTGTTATCAGGTAACCCTTGAATTGAATGATGGAAATGCATTATACGTGACGTCATTTGTAGCCAGATTTATGCCCGGTTCACATTATTCCAGTAGTATTCCAGCCCAGCGATCGAATCCAGCGTTGGAATGTCACTGGAATCATGTAAACCTGCACCTCGCCCATTCCAGCGCCATTGGAATAATTTAGACGGCCATTCCATTCATTCCGTTACTGGATTTAATTTCATACAGTGAACACGCTTTGTTGTTTTTTTTTATTTAGGCCACAAAGCAGGAGGAGGTAGCTGAAGAAACAGTCGTCGGATTGGGCCATTTACAAAAAAAAATACTTTATAGGTGTTATTTTCCAGTGAGCATTTTCGAAAACCTTTTTGAAGCCGAGCTTAAAAGCTTGTCCAAGTTTATTAATGCCATCTAGTTTTGAAAATTTTAATAAAACATGGAAATCAGTATGCAAATGTAGCACAAAAAGCTTTTAAGTTGGAGCATCACGGCAGCAAGCTATGGAACTATTTGCAATGCTAATGATAAATTCTCTTCGAATCTATAAGTTATACAACAACAGCAATCAAGAAATGTTACATCAGATAATCATATTTGAACAAGTACGATGTTGCATAAATTGTAGGTCGTTGCAAAAAGTTTGAATATCAAAGGTTTGCAGGCGATTTCAGATGAATACCGCTACCAACAGACTTTGACATCGGGGCTTTTGATAGAGTGCAAATCGATATCACGCATGTCCAATCAATTTCATCAATGTGTCGCTAAACGTGCGCCAAAGCTAGCGCCCGTCAAAACGTCGCTTTAATTTGCTAAAAGGTTTCCATGTGAGGCCGACCGACATCTCGGCACGTGACGCCTTTGAACACAAACACTTCCAAGACTAAGAAAGGTGTGCCTGGATTCGCGGAGGCGTGCGTGCCCTGTTTACTCACCACCTTTATATTAAAACACCCCTGAACATATTTTGAATTTTCATAGATGGGAACATATGTATACTGAGATACAATACTCCATCCTATATTTAAGAGTTCGAAGACGAAGATTAAAGACTTAAATCTTGTTTGCGGTGCGAGTTCTTTACTCTGGGATTTCAGTGCAAACAGATTTACAAATAGGTACTCGTTATTCAGAGTTTCAATATTTTCAATTTGTGTCGTAGTATTCAGGAAAGACATTAATTTAGATATAGATAGTAGGTAAAGGACGAGTGGAGGCAATCCAATTTATTATAACGTTTGCGCGGTCACGGACGTTTTCTGTGAAATCTCGGGTCTGAGTTATATCGTGTTATTGCCACAAGCTGATTGATAGCCTATTCTCCATAGACGTTTCTTTTATCTGTTTTGTCATGTAAACGGAGGGATAACGACCAAGCTTTATTTGTCATACAACCCTAAAGGGTTTTGCTCGCCGTATCTCTCGATTTGCAATTACTCCTGAATGTTTTTGAGTCAGTTGTACCCATACCTACCATAAAAGCGAATGGCATTTCTGATATATTCGCCTCTCGCGTACTGTACTCGACATTAAACTTGAACCCATGTGCCAGTTAGTTACACAAGACCTGTAAATAAGAAATAATTTAGGTATCAATGAATATCATCCTAACACAGCTTTTGTATTTTAGGTGAAAATCTATATAAAGTTAATTGTTTTGAAATTTGCTTCTTCATTTTGCTTTCAACATTTGTAGAGTTTCGCCGAGCTCATTTTCGTGGCTTCTGTCTGACATCGAATCAAGTTTCCAACCAATCAACTTTATGCTCTCTGAGTGCCTTGGAAATTGTAATATGATTGGGCTTATTGGAAAATGTATATCATTTATTCATGTGCAAAGGTTTATTTGTTATTTGTTTTATAGACAATACATTACCTTCCCTGATATGTACGTTCTGATTAATTCACATATTCATTTTGAAATAAGAAAGATTCGAAAGTGAAGTTTTGCAAAAGTTTTCTCTATTATGATCCAAAATACCTTGTGAACGCGTGATCCGACAGGAATACCTAGTCCTAGATCGCAAGACATGAGCTGTTCGTGTTGTCCTAATCCTTGCATATAGTTAATAAATATAATATATATATTTTTTTTCTATCGTTTTTATTCATCGGACACAGAATTGTCACAGTCCGACTCAGCGGTCTATGGGGAAATACGGGTACATATGGTTCAACATGGTTCGGCCCATGGGACGAGTAACACAGAGCAAACAAAAATAGAATTTGGAACACCTTAACACCCCTTCAACTGAACAGGCACCTTAATAAGTTGCCGTTTGGCTGCCGTATCTCTTCGATCCGCAACAGACAGACGTGTCGGCTACAGTGTCAGTCAATGTCGCACTTGAATATCACTCTGTTTTTATTTGCTTCCGTTCCATTGCTACTGGGGTAGGTAAGGTAGGTGTTATGGTGACTTTCCCGATTCGGAAATATGGGGTATTACTTTTTACTGCCATATGTACCAGAATAAATTTTCCATATTCGTTGATATTTCAGAGTACTAATGTATTGGGTATGGTATTATATAATTTTGTATATGTATTGTAAAGACTAACACCCTTCTTTATATTCCCTGCCATTTACAGCATCTCTATAAACTTTACTTCACTGTATTTTAATTTGAATAAGATCAATATGCTTAGGTATATTGGTGTTCTTCATAATAATATAGAAGTACTTAATTATACTAAGTTATATTTTATAGTAGTAGTATGATATAGATAAACACAAAGAAGAATTATCATAGGCACCTAGTTAAATGGTATCTGAAATAATTAATGATTTTACACCTGAATAGATTCTGCATCCGACAAAGTGTTATTATTTAATATAGTCCCAAAAGTTATTACCCGAGTGGGATTTGATACGGGGCCGCGCTAACCAACTGCGCCATCGGATTCTAATCGCACTCGACTAATAACTCAGGGACATGCTACTACGGTACTTATGCGACCGTGGTTCCATCTACAGGTCTGACACTATATTTTTGGGACTATATTAAATCTTTGTGAATTTCCTTAAGTGTAGGTAAACACTATAAAAACAAATAAAAATTAAAGTGTTATTATTCCCATAATTCGATATTATGATCGTTATGTTGTAGATAGAAACCATATACCTACCTATATTCTAAAGTGGTGATAAGTATTCATTGTTCAAGTGTTCTTGCTGAAACCCATTCCAGAAATATAACTCTTGAAAAGGTGCGAAAAGTCCTTAAAAAATAAACTTTTGCTTGACAAGAAGGCAAAAATGCGAGTTCTCTTCGCCTTTTCGTGTAGGTGTTATACCAAAGTATTAACAAATAAATATTCCAAGCCCTGTTGGCGACCCATGTGTATCGTCAGAATTTTATATTTTATGAATTTTGTGTATTAAGCCATAATTTTTATTGGGGTATCATAATTTTCGTATCGTATCGGGGTATCGTAACTTGACGAAATAATTACAGTGAACTGAATTTGAAATAAAATAAATTTCTGTTAACTTGGTTCAAAAGATTTTGTGACTAAAGGTGTACCTACTCTTTCTTAGTGACTTGGTTGATGTGGATGGAATCCTCGACACGTTTAACTCACACTTTAGTATATAGTGACGAATTGAATATGCTGTCCAGGACGGCTTCGTGCTCGTGGGCTCAGTGGCGGGGCAGCGCTACTGGTCCTCGATGCTGTCTCTGGACGCGAGGATCACCTGCGGCTGCTGGACGCCGGATGACAACCAGGTGTACCTGGGCACTGCGAATGCACAGCTCGTTGTGATGGACGTCCACGGAGCTATGGTGTCGCAGGTAAATATAATTACCCATTGTCTTAAGGCCACAGGCCAACTTAACAGGAGCTAATGTACTCTATGTTCCTACTCAAAAGTTGCGTGTAAGTACGAAAACTAGTAAAGCAAACTTGTATTGATCTAAACGAATTTTTTACTAAACTGTGTGCAATGTGATTGCACAAAATGGTTGTTTGCGATTTTTCTTTAATGGGTTTAGTGATGTTGTATCTTTTAACATGTCGAAACGTGCGAGCGAGAGGTACATTAGCTCTTGTCTTCGCATTAAGCTGAAATGGCAGTGGACCGGGCAATTTGCCGTAAAACCGACAATCGTTGGAGCGAGCGAATACTTGAGTGGAGACCGCGTTTAGGTAAGCTTAGTATAAGGTGATGTGACGATCTGCGAAATGTAGCTGGCAAGCACTGGATGAGAAGAGCCGATGACCAGGCTCAGTGGCACGTCTTTGGAAAGACCTACGTCCAGCAGTCGAAAAACATAGGTTGATGATTATTGTCAGAATAGGTGACCTTATCCAAAGGCGTTGCTAAGGGGGAGATAGAGATTAAAAAAATGTAGCCAACTGCAAAGAAACCAAAGTCCTAAGGCCTAAGTTGGAACCATTCTTATTACAATCGCCATAGAGGCAAAGACTCGCGCTAAAAGCTGTAAAGCTTCATGCTCTTGACTGTACCTACAATTCATATTTTTCTCATCGTCCATAATAATAAGTTGCCTCCCCCTGGGCCATGGGACCCATCGGTATACGGTACTACGTTGAAAAATAATAACTGAAAAGTCAAGAATGCCGCCTGTCATACCTTACATCATAACTTTGTTGACTTTGTCATCAACAATGCATGCATGGTGCCTGTAGTGTATAACAATAAACTATGCGCGCCGACTGGATAGGCGGGGAGCAACCGTAGCACCACGGTCGGGGGCACTCGATTCCAGCCAGCCGAACCAGGCGGGCGTTAGCGTTACAATAATTAAAAGTGTTTTATTTGGTACCCAAGCAACCTGTATAGTACAGTGCCAAAATGTTTATTGTATAAATACTTCGTTATTAAAACAACTTTTTATTCCTAACTAACTTGCGAGAGATAGTCTTAACAAGTCGATAAGATATACGATACGAAGAAGCCGGAATGCCTATATTAATGTTCTAGAAAATGCTGAAATGCCGTTCTTATGTTACATAATTGACATAATAAAGGTAAGAGCTTTGAGACTACCATTTCTTCGAAATGTCAACATCTATTCGAATCTCGAATCACTCGTAAATGCGAACATTTCTGCCGTAACATCTGTAATAACACCCTTATATCAATGGCGCAATATCATTCCAGTTTGGATTGACATTAATTTGAAATACCTACGAACTACGAGTTGTGTAGTTATGTGGGCGTGTAATAAAAACGCTGTTATGCCTGTAAGTCCTTCGTATTTTCTGTAACAAGGTGCATATTGTGCTTATATGTTGAACTGCTTGTAAGTATGCGTTACTCTGTTTGGTTTCAAGTATTGAGAATGAAATTAAATGTTATACAAAATTTATAAATACATATAAATAAATATTGGTGGACTTTCCACACAGCACTATCTAGCTCCAAACTAAGCTAAAGCTTGTAATATGGGAACCAGATAGCTGATATAATACATACTAGCGGCCTGTCCCAGCTTCGCATGGGTGGATATACATTTTAGGATAAACTTAGACCGTAGGTTCGAGTCTTGCGTCTACTTATTTCATTCATTTGCACGCCCTTCTCCCTAAGCACAGATAAGAGAATACCCTAAGTGAGTTA
The DNA here is from genome assembly GCA_932294275.1 of Chloroclysta siterata. Classification (NCBI taxonomy): domain Eukaryota; kingdom Metazoa; phylum Arthropoda; class Insecta; order Lepidoptera; family Geometridae; genus Chloroclysta; species Chloroclysta siterata. The sequence goes on from OW028595.1 coordinate 12,728,892, forward strand.
GAACGCGCCCCGAAGAACCGCGCGTTCGCTAATTATATTTTTAAAGCGAACTAAAATTTTTAATGTCGTAATATCTTTTGAATGGAATGTCCGATTTGAAAAATTCAAGAAGTAATCTATAGGTATTGAACCAGTCTTGAATATGAAATGATTTATTTGGATAAGGATTAATATAAAAGTATGGATAACATGGTCTGATTTTGGTCGGCATTTCTATCAACTTTTAAAATAATAAAAAGAAATTATAGTAACAAAACTACGATAGTTAGACATATGGTATCGCTGAGTTTTTTGTAGATATTGATGTGTTCTTTAATAATGTAGAACATTTTTCAAATTAAGTTTTTGAAATCGGACCAGTAGTTTTTGAGCCTATTTGTTACATACAAAAATACAAATCTTTCCTCTTTATAATATTAATGTAGATAGTGTAGAAGTGTAGATGTAGATAAGTATACTTTTTTTGTAAATACTTACTCATAAAATATAACACAGATAATATATAATATATGACAGAGAAGAAACATCTAAGTTCATCACACAAATATTTGTTTTCGGTGGGGATAGAACCCACGGCCTACGGCGCAGAAGGCAGGCCTACTATCAACTGAGCTGTGAAGGCTGTCAATTATGTTACCATACTTTGGGGTGGCCTGAGTAGGGAAGTTTATTTAGTTCGTTCTTCCCTAAAAGCCTGAATAATTTTAAAATGTGCAGGGTACAGCTTATTGTGAAAGATTAATTCCTTTGGGGCTAAATGGCGCTGTGTGAATAAAAAATAAATTACCTCTTTTATACATTTAATCAGGATTTTTCATGTAACATTGTCAATTAGCAAAGTAAATGAACTATTACGGCAGTACTCCGTTTTTCCGTGTAATAGGTAGTTCAAGTACCTACAAAGTAGCAGAAAGTATGTCAGAGTCGTTACCATGCTCTGTGGGACTGTTCATTCATATTGTATTGTTACGAATAGGTTGATACTTGTTAATTAACATTCAGAGAAATAGGTCAAATGTTTTGCTCTTTCTGTGCAACTTATTTGTCTGGAGCAACTTATGTTTGATTGCCGTTAGGATATTTTTGAAATTTTAGGACATTTGACAGCCTTCACAGCTGAGCTGGTAGTAGCTCTGCCTTCTGCGCCGTAGGCCGTGGGATCGATCAAATTCGAAAAAAAAAAACTGGTTCCCATATTACAAGCTTTGGCTTAGTTTGGGGCTAGATAGTGCTGTGTGGATAGTCCACCAATATTTATTGATTTTATTTAGTATTTTCTCTCGAAATTCCAACAATTTCGAAATCTTTTGAAACATGAGGTACGATAAAAATCTCATCAAATCTATAACGTTGTAGGTGTTGTCTCATCAAGTCTATAATGTTGATGAAAAAAACAATCCAGAAATATCATGTGATACTAAATTTTGTGAATAAGAAATTAACGTTACCGAAATACGCCGCGAAGACGAAGTATTTGCCCCAATACTTTTCTGTCCTCAGAATCTAAGGTAATTCCTCCCCCAGGTCCAGTTGGTAGACGAATGCGGCATAACGTCCATGGCGTGGTCGTGCGAGAAGTTCAAGATGGAGGAAGGAGATGACGTGGAGAATACTTCTAACCACGTCCTGGCGGTGGCGCTCGGGAACGGGGAGATAGTCTTGCTGACGGGGCATGATGACGTCAGTCCTGTGAGGTAGGGGCACATCAAAACCAAACGAGATCTAAGAGTAGTAGAGCTCTTTGTGAAGGGCTCGTCCGGAGAAGTACTACCACCACGCCTTTTTTCTGCCGCCAAGCAGCGTTGCTGTGTTTCGGTTTGAAGAGTGTGGTTCCCGGTGTAATTACAGTCACATGAGGCTTAACATCTGTATGCCTCAAGTTGATGGACGCAGGGCAGTGCATCGTAGGGCACATTCCAATCGTGCGTGACTTACGAGGTAATGCTTTGTTATAGGTGATGGTTACTATTTAACATCAGGTGGCCCATATGCTTGTTCCATCAGCTAGTAGTATTAAAAAAAAAACTAATCTAATATATACAAAGGTAATCATCGCATGACTTCATCAATCTCAATTATATTATCACACACACCACATATTCCCACATAGGTACACACACACACACATACTCTTCCTTTCTCGTAGGGTCAGGTGGTGCAGTGCACCAGGGCCCCGGAGCTCAGGGGGCTCTCTAACCTAAGCTTTGAAAAGAGAGGGTCAGCCAGCTCCCGAAGCTAGAAAACCTTGAGCCTGGTCACAATTTTTTTTATGATTTATTTTAACGGCCAATATAAGTTCAAGCTATGTGGAAAGAGGGGGTGAGGGTCCGATTCTTTCTCTATGCACCCTTGTCCACCTAGCTACGCACAGCCCATATGCCTAAGCAAAGGAAATGCTGTCGATTTTCACTTCCTTCAAGACTATGTGCGAGCAAAATAAACTAAATATGGAAACATTAATAATCTTGTGTTGTAGGGTGGTGACCGGCATGAGAGGAGACACTCTAGCTATGGAGTGGGCTAACTCGAGAGAACTACTGGCGGTAGCTGGGACTATGTGTCCAGGTGAGTTCATTTTGCTCTAACTAACTCAACCAACATGTTTTTGACAGCCTTCACAGCTCAGTTGGTAGTAGCTCTGCCTTCTGCGCCGTAGGCCGTGGGTTCGAACTCCACAAAGAACAAACATTTGTGTGATGAACGTAGATGTTGGTTCTCTGTCTGGGTGTGTTTCTATATTATAAGTATATACAGGGCGTCCCAAGACAATGCGACACGAAGGGAAAGTACCTTAAATATTGTAGATAGGATATTTTGCTGAAAGAAGACTTTATTTAATTTTTAAAAGTTAATACTGTATTCAAAGATTTTCTAAAAATTACTTTCTTTTTCTGGGAATCGAATCAACTCACATGTGGAAAAAAAAACCCGTATTTTTATAATGCCAATCAAAAACCGACGAGACGTAGTCTTGGGACGCTCTGTATGTATGTACATATTTACAAAAAAAAGTATATACTAGTAGTTCACCCCGAACTGAGATCTCGTGATGCGACCCGACGAACGCATCAAAGCTTTGAGTAGGTAGTAGTCAGGGGCAAGACCAAACATTATTTTTTGACTTTTTTCTGACTACCGCCTATTAACTTGGTATGGTAACCAAGTTTCAACTCTATTGGCCTATTTATCGAAGAGTTCCGTTGAACAGACCTTGGCTCCATCATCAGTCCTGGTCGTTGTCACCATTTTATGAGAACTGAGTACCTCCTTAATTTATTTCAAGAAAAAGCAAAGAAACTGGCTGACCAGTAGAAAAACCTTGATGTCAACGAAACTCTTAGAGATGGGAGCTCTTGGATCGCTGGTTATCTTAATTTAACTTTTTTTGTTTTATCTCAAAAACCGCGCGTCTCAGAAAAAAAGTAAAAATTGTTTTGGAATGTCCAAACAAAGCCCTTTCATATGACATGTAACTTGATTTTATTATGTTAGTTTTTTTATTTTTGCCCCCTTAAAAAACCCCATTTCTCAAAAACCCTTCATCCGATTTTACTCATATACTTACCAGTAAATTTCTCAAGTACAAGCTATCGAGATATGAAATTTCATGCAGATCGGATCAACGGTTCTAAAGTTATCGCCAGACAAACATACATACATACATACATACATAGTAAGGTGTAGAAAGTTAAAAAAAAAACCGGCAGCGCATCAGCATCGCCTCTGGTGTTGCATGGGCACCGTTGACCACATTCCATCAATTTCCATGACCCGTATGCTCGTCTGCTAGCTTTGGTATTAAAAAAAAACCGGCCAAGTGCGAGTCGGACTCGCGCACGAAAGGTTCCGTACCCTTATCTATAACCTTCCCGTTTTTTACCTTTTGGGTACAGAACCCTAACAACTCTTGAATTCTTAATTATTCAGTCGGATACATATCCCATCATACCCATAACTATGGGTTTGCTGGATGATATAAAACTGAGCAATAATGTGGTAAATATTAGACAAATGCCTGTTTTTTTTTAACATTTGAGTTATTGTATTATATTACTTTGTAAAAGGATCATACAAAAGAACGGTAGGAACCAAGCCGTAAGTTTCTAATTCTAATTCTAATTCGTGGTGGGGGAACATGATCTGCACGGACGTCCCACAATGGGGTGTATTGTGCATTGTCCCCCTGCTAACCTCACCCCAGCCAGCCCAACTCCTTAAAATAGCGGAGAAGGACCTTGGGTTGGTGGCAGCAATGTTCAAGCATCCCCGATGGTGATTTGGATGCAGATGAGAGGAATGACCCGATCAGCTTCTGCAGTCCAGTTTTGGACCTGGCTTCGTTAGTTGCGGAGCAGTGCAGTACCACATGCTCCACAGTTTCTTTTTCCTGAAGACATCCACGACATAGGTCGCTGTCTGTCGCTCCGATCTTGAAAAGATCGTTGAGGTCGCAGTGGCCCGTGATGATTCCGACCATCAGCTTTAGATCTTCGCGTCTCAGCTTTAACAGGATGGTTGTTAAGTGCCTGTTCGTGGCTGGAAGCATTGTTTTTGTATGTTTGCAGTCTGATCTGCGCTCCCATTGCTTTTGGTGTTCCTTCTGAGAATGCATCTTCAGCCTGTTTTTTATCTCTACCGACGTAGGTTTGCATAGACCTATGTCATTTATTGTCGGTGGCTGTTTCGCGCCCTCTCTTGCTAGGGAGTCAGCCTCGTTGTTACCTGAACATGAGCCGTGACTCTTTGTCCATCTTATTTTAACACTATGCGTGTCAGACAGATTTTGAAGCGCAGTGTGACACTGTACAAGGGAAGCTGACCTTGTGTCAGATCTTCTCAATGCGTTAATCAGTGCTGCGCTGTCTGTTGTGAAAATAATAGTTGTCTGTTCGTTTGCAGTGGCTGCGGCCGTCATAGACTTTACTGATGAGAGCATTTCTCCTGTTGCCAGGGAGAGCCCAAGTGTTTCTGCCTGGAGGGCGGTCGTTGATTTACTGAGAGGTTGAGCACGGGATAGCCCTGTTTCAGGACAGTAGAAGCCGCAACCCGCTCCTAGTTTTTGTTTCGAGCCGTCAGTGTAGACGTGAAGGACGTGGGGGGTCGGAGTCGGATCCTCAGTCTTTTCTCCATTTTCTAATTGGTACTTTTTGTTCGTGAGGTATGTTGTGGCAATTCTGTCGGTGCCGTTTCGAGCCTCCGGCATAGCTTGGATAGCTTTGTCCAGAATCCTGCCATGATTTGTTATTTTACCACTGCCATTCCATTGGTTTGCGGATTTTATTCTTAACGCTGCTGCCATCGCCTCTTGTTGTATGTAAAGATGAAGGGGCGTTAGGCCTAGTATTATATCCAGCGCCGCAGATGGTGTGGATTTTGAGCAACCGCTGATCAGGGAACACGCGAGCCGTTGTACCTGTTGCAGCTTGTTGATTGTTGTGACTAAGTTTGTTCTTGGCCACCACACCACGGCACCGTAGGTTAGTACCGGTCGAACCATGACAGTGTACATCCACAGGCAAAGCTTGGGTTTAAGTCCCCAATCCTTACCAACGGCGCGTCTGCAAGTAGTTTGTTTGTTGTTACAAGCCGTAAGTTTGTTGCCTGCTCTTTTAGGCTTTGGTCGCGTGGAACTGGCATATGGCACCTAGTGTCACCTAGCTTTAAGACGTTTCAAAGTGATCCTTGTGATTATAACTAGTAGTTCGCCCCGGACTGAGATCTCGTGATGCGACCCGACGAACGCATCAAAACTTTGAGTCGGTAGTAGTCAGAGGCAAGTCCAAACATTATATTTGGACTTTTTTCTGACTACCGCCTACTAACTTGGTATGGTTACCAAGTTTCAACTCTATTCGCCTATTTATTGAAGAGTTCCGTTGAACAGACCTTGTCTCCATCATCAGACCTGGTCGTCGTCACCATTTTATGAGAACTGAGTACCTCCTTAATTTATTTCAAGAAAAAAAATAAGAAAAATCAAAGGAACTGGCCGACCAGTAGAAAAACCTTGTCAACGAAACTCTTAGAGATGGGAGCTCTTGGATCGCTGGTTATCTTAATTTAACTTATTAAATTTTATCTCGAAAACCGAGCGTCCCAAAAAAAAAGTAAAAATTGTTTTGGAATGTCCAAACAAAGCCCTTTCATATGACATGTAACTTGATTTTTTTATGTACCTTTTTTAATTTTTGCCCTCTTAAAAAACCCCATATCTCAAAAACCCTTCATCCGATTTTACTCATATACTTACCAGTAAATTTCTCAAGTACAAGCTATCGACATATCAAATTTCATGCAGATCGGATCAACGGTTCTAAAGTTATCGCCAGACAAACATACATACATACATACATACATAAAATGCCAAATCGCCCAAGTTGAAATTAAGATCTTCGTTCGCTTCGCTCACTCGATCAATGAACTAGCGGCCTGTCCAAGCTACGCATGGGTGGTCATAATTTTTTTTAACATTTTAGGATAAACTTAGACCGTGGATTCGAGCCTCGCGTCTACTTATTTCATACATTTGCACGTCCTTCTCCTTGAGTGAGTGAAATCGCACCCCGTGCGTGACCCGTGGACCCGTTAACATTTTTAATTTCGTCATATCTTTTGAATGGAATGTCCGATTTGAAAAATTAAAGAAGTAATATACAAGGTGTTCCATAAGTTGTGTATATAAACTTCAGGGGGCTAAAGTACCCATCAATATGAACAACTTTTTCTGAGGAACCAACACTGTGAACGCGAAAAAAAAAACAGCTGTTTCATACATTTTAGCCTGGTAGGTATTGAACTTTTGTATGAAGCAGCTGTTTTTTTTCGCGTTCACAGTGTTGGTTCCTTAGAAAAAGTTGTTCATATTGATGGGTACTTTAGCCCCCTGAAGTTTATATACACAACTTATGGAACACCTTGTATAGGTATTGAAACCGTCTTAATTATGAAATGATTTATTTGGATAAGGATTAATACCAAGGTACAAATAAACACCCTTTTCTAGCGGCTGCATTTCAATTATTTTTTTATAATAAAAGAACACTTATTGTGACATAACTATAATAGTTAGACATATGCTGTCGCGACATTTTTTGTAGATGATGACGTGTTCTACAAAATCGTAGTACATTGTCTTGTTCTATCATCAATAGTTTTCGCAGCGCACGCGATGTAAGGTTTTTGTTTTCCACCTTGGGTTACATTATTGGAGTTTTAGTAAGGATCCCTGATTTTTTTGAAAATATAATATAGCCTATGTTACTCAGGGATAATGTAGCATTCTGTTGCAATAGCAATGGTGAAATAATTTTTGAAATCGGACCAGTAGTTTTTGAGCCTATTCGTTACATACAAAAATACAAATGTGTCCTCTTTATAATATTAGTGTACCTAGATAGTGTAGATAAATACCTTTTGACTTTGACTTTGTGCTAAGCTCAGATTTTGAGAGAAGTCAATCAGACAACTTTTACTTGAAGATGATAGTGATAAGCTTGAGAGACTAGATGAAAGAGTAAGTGGAATTCTCAAAAACAAAATATGCACTATAAGTCCTTCCTTTTGTTAAGAAAGTCCCGCTCGCCTACTTAGGATAATATATTCGAGACAAAGACGGTCCTCAATTTCAGTAGGTAAATATAAATTTACTTCAAGCTCCATTAAAAGATTATCCGATTGTAACAATCCAAACCAGCATTGTGTTCCAAAAATAAAATGTAATCGAACGAAATGGAAAAAAACTGATGAATCTGCGATTGAATATTTCACAAACCATCCATTAAAAATATCGGAAACCGTTCCTTCAATAAGGAAAATGCTGAAGAAAACGTGTCGGTAGATAACCAATATTGGATGCCGACTAACTGGGCGAACCGATTTATCAGCATTGATTATAGCTAACCAATCTAGGCATATTCGACAGCCCTCACAGCTTAGTTGTTAGTAGCTCTGCCTACTGCGCTGTAGGCTGTGGGTTCGATCCCTACTGAGAAACATTTGTTTGATGAACATAGATGTTTGTTCTGCCCCATTAGGTACTACACGGAAAACTTAGTACTCTCGTAATAGTTCATTTCTTTGCTAATTGATTATTTTACACGAAAAATCATGATTAAATGTATAAAAGAGGTAAGTAATTTATTTTTTATTCGTCGATATTTTAACACAGTGGCATTTGGCCTCAAAATAATTAATATTTTTCACAAGGAGCTGCACACTGCACTCTGAAGTCCGAGTTTTTTTTTATTTTGGTATTTGGTTTTTTGTATTGCAGTTATGGAGTCACGACAATTTTCAGCACGCTATGGATATTATATAAGCACCTAAATACACCTAACGACATTGTGACGAGGAAATCTGCATATGAACATGTAGGCTTGGCCTCGTTAATTAAAGAAAATGTACTTATCGGACCGGATGAACGGATGTACCGGACGAATTTACCTATTCAATCCATGGCAGAACCGGTGAATAGGGTATTCAATTTAACCAAGTTTATGGCATCAGTTAACTTTATAGCGTGAGTCGCGAGTCCACACTCTGAGACGTCAATAATAAAAACTTTTCATGTGACATATTTTTCTAGACAGTGAAATAAAATGTGCGGTTTTATCACTGTGAGCGATATCTTCCATGCAATCTTGGGATAATAGCTTGATAGTTGTATTTTAAAATATAAAGAACGGTAAGAACCAAGCCGTAAGTATGTTGCCTGTTCTTCTAAGATGGGTCGCGTGGAACTGGACCTAGATCCGTTCAGCCAACTTTTGTTTTACTGTCGACATTTTGACCGGGGAGTTGCAGCGCATTTACCAAGAGGAAGGTCATGAATTCGAATCCCTATCGGTCCATAACTTTAGAGATATCATAAAAATCAGAACTTTAAAACTAATTAAGCACTTGGAGCGCGGCCAACATACATTTTATATGATGAAAAATTTAACGATGGACGTGTGAAGTAAACAAGAACCCGTAACGTTTTGATAACCCTATAAACATGGGTCTTAATGTATGTGCCTACGCTTTATTCAGTTTTATTTTAAGGGTAGGTTGGTGGAGATAATTAAAGTTTACCCAAGTGGAATTTACCGATGAGTTTTGAGTTTGAGATATCAAAGGATTATTCAGCTCAAGAATCAAGCTAGGTCACAAAAGTCGATAAGCATTTTCAGTTATTTGATGCCATTTCTTAAAGTTTTGGGAAAATTTACGGATAAGTGAGTACACTAGGTAGGTTTTCTCGCGTAGGTATACTTACTAGTAGTGATTGTTAAGGGGCTGACAACTATCAAACAACTTCTCGCTCGCACGTTTCGACATGTTGAAAGATATAAAATCACTAAACTCATTTTCGAAAAATCGCAATCAACCATTTTGTGTGCAATCACATTGCACATAGTTTAGTAAAAAAATAATTTTGATCGATACAAGTTTTCCTACTTAAAAGTTTGCTTATGTAGGAAAACTAGTAAAGCAAACTTTTGAGTAGGAAAACATGTATCGATCAAACTGAAATTTTTACTAAACTGTGTGCAATATGATTGCCCACAAATGTTGTGTCATGCCAGTAGTGATATTTGAGGCTTTTTCCCTTCCTATTTTTTAACCCGTTTCCGGTAAGAAAGACTGCAAAATAAAAATGCGGGTATTCGCAGGTATTTGTTGTTTTTAAGTCTCCGCACCGTAGTAGTCCGGTTTACAAAGAAGCTTTGTCGAAGGTACTAATAAACAAGGCCGCCAGGGATTCAAGCTAATTTGTAGAAGCGAACGCAATTTACTCTAAGATATCGTGTTAATTTGCTAAATTAAACTTTATACTTTATTATAGCGTGCTATTATAGCGTACCTTTTGTTTCATCTTCGAAGCTCAGTAACATTGCCTTTGAGTTTTTAATAAATATTTCGAAACGAAAATCTTTGTAGGACTTACGTAGCTCGTAGAATCTAGGTACAAATATATTTTTACTATAGATATTTTTAAAGCACGACTGAGCTTACAAATTAAATCGTTTATCTGGCTTTAAAGTAACTTGAAACTAATTATTAGAAGGTACCTAGTTATCAAGATTAGGTAAGTGCCTAGTCTAATCTGATTTCAATACATTTAGTTTTTTGTATAATACCTATCTGGTTATACGTTTGAAGAAATGGAATTACCTTTTTTTAATCAACAGATTTTATTACTTTTATTACGTACACTGTACAGTAAATAAAACAATTGACGCCTGTGAAATTTGAGCATTGTAATATTTCGCGCGGTGTTTGTTTTTATTTTAAATTTTCGAAAATAAATGCAACCTCGGAAATAATACGTATTGTTCCAGAAGCAGGCGAGCCTGAAGACGCTCCGCCTTACAAGAACGTAGTGAAGTTCTACACTGACACAGGGATCCTCATCTATACTGTGCTCATACCATGCAATCAGGTGAGTCTCACCGCTTTTTGTGTAATACGAGCCCAATTTACGAGTGAATTTGTATGGAGTCAAAAGAGTTCTCAGTACGCTAAGGGGCATTTATCGTGAGAGACTCAGGGTTAGGACATAGGTTTGAAAGTAATACTTAATAACAGTGACGAAATAAACTTTGAATTTAGAACACTATTAAATTAAAAAGTTTGAACGCAATTCGCTTCGATAAAGTCCACGGCCACGGCCTTGATTAACCAAAAAAATTAAATACGCGGGAACTTCTTATTGTTTTTTTTATTACTTTTTATCAAAATAGTAAATTTCAATATAATTCACACAAATTTAATAAAAGAGTTCTACCAGTGAAAGTGAAATATTAGCACCAGAAAGAGTAAAATTAAACGCAGAAACAGTCTTAACAATTTACTACCGAAAAACTCGAGAGAAATATAAATTTGTAATTTGGTTATGTAAATATAAATTCGCCACTACTAAAATAATCTTTTATTTATTTTTCTCATGGAGGGGGATGAGAAGCAGAGTGTGCTACACTATGCAAAAAATATTTAACCTCGAGCGACGTACTTTGAATCCCTCGCTAGGTTCAGGATTCTGCTCTAAAATCCCTCGCTACGCTCGTGATCCTACTCTAGAATCCTTCACTTCGCTCTGGATTCAAAAATACACTATTTAACAAAAAATATCTGTAGGCCCCAGTGTCAGCGCTGACGTGGGGTCACGCGGCGCGGCGCGTGTTCGTGGGCGTCGGCGGCTGCGTGTGCACGGCGCGCGTGTGGCGCGCGGTGGCGCCGCTGCAGCTGCTGGCGCGCGTGCGCGCCGCGCAGGCGCTGCTGCACCCGCGCCTCGCGCACCGCCTGCCGCTGCCGCCGCGGCTGCAGCCCGCGCTCGCCAACCTGTTCGCGCACACCATCAGAGTACGTATACCTAGCCGCGAGTGCCGCTGCAGCTGCCGGCAGGCGCTGCTGCACCCGCGCCTCGCGCACCGCCTGCCGCTGCCGCCGCGGCTGCAGCCCGCGCTCGCCAACCTGTTCGCGCACACCATCAGAGTACGTATACCTAGCCGCGAGTGCCGCTGCAGCTGCCGGCAGGCGCTGCTGCACCCGCGCCTCGCGCACCGCCTGCCGCTGCCGCCGCGGCTGCAGCCCGCGCTCGCCAACCTGTTCGCGCACACCATCAGAGTACGTATACCTAGCCGCGAGTGCCGCTGCAGCTGCCGGCAGGCGCTGCTGCACCCGCGCCTCGCGCACCGCCTGCCGCTGCCGCCGCGGCTGCAGCCCGCGCTCGCCAACCTGTTCGCGCACACCATCAGAGTACGTATACCTAGCCGCGAGTGCCGCTGCAGCTGCCGGCAGGCGCTGCTGCACCCGCGCCTCGCGCACCGCCTGCCGCTGCCGCCGCGGCTGCAGCCCGCGCTCGCCAACCTGTTCGCGCACACCATCAGAGTACGTATACCTAGCCGCGAGTGCCGCTGCAGCTGCCGGCAGGCGCTGCTGCACCCGCGCCTCGCGCACCGCCTGCCGCTGCCGCCGCGGCTGCAGCCCGCGCTCGCCAACCTGTTCGCGCACACCATCAGAGTACGTACACCTAGCCCGCGCGTGCCGCTGCAGCTGCTGTGTAATCACTATTATTAATACATCCTAATTTCAAGTCGCTAGGACTTACGCTTTGATGAAAACCGAGAGAGGAGCAATCCACGAAAATGTTATCGACGGAAATATGAGTAATTCCAAATTTGAAGTCGCTTTACGGTTAAGGCTGTGCGAGAATGGAAACGGAGAGCGGAGCGAGCCACGACAATGTTAGCCAACGTAATACGAAATACCGGCAACGTTTTTTCTGAGTTCGTACTTAGTACCAAGATATCTGAGCGGATATTTACTATGCTTAGGGATCAAAATCTCAAACGTTTTTTTATCTATCTTCGCGTTTCCACAGTGCAACGTCCCTGAAAGCTCCGAGCTCCGTCGCTTCGTGTCCCGCCCGCCCGCGGCCGGCGGTCGGCTGCACTGCACCATGATCCGGCATGGGGACGACGAGCAGGGATGCTACACTCTGTACCTGGAGCACTTGGGCGGACTAGTGCCTTTACTCAAGGGACGCAGGACTAGCAAGATACGGCCGGAGTTTGTCATCTTTGATCCTCAAGCTGAAGGTACGGTATCACTATCACTACATAGTATAAAACAAAGTCGCTTTCTCTGTCCCTATATCCCTATGTATGCTTAAATCTTTAAAACTACGCAACGGATTTTGATGCGGTTTTTTTTATAGAAAGAGTGATTCAAGAGGAAGGTTTATATGCATAATACAAGCATAATCTCTTAGGGATAACCCACAATAACGGTGCGACGCCGGGGCGGGTCGCTAGTTATTGGATAAGTTATATTTCTGCCATCATGCAGCGTTTGTGTTTCGGGTTGAAAGGTATTGGTGCCGGTGAAATTTCAGGCACGTGAGGCTTAACATCCGTTTGCCTCAATTTGATGAACGCAGGTACATCGTAGGTGTTATAGTAGTACATATCTTGCGTGACTTGCGAGACAATGCTTTGTTTTTTTGTGATGGTTACCACTTAACATCAGATGGTCCATCTACTTGTTCAATCAGCAATTGGCTTAGACTTTTTTAATTACCGTATTTTATTTACCCGCCTAAACCGTCTTTTAAAATTCTGACCCATATATTCCCTGCCTTTTTAGAGTGGTTCTGAAAAGTATACTTGCACTGTTATGTCAAAAAGAGAAAGCAACAGCCTTAATGGACATTTTAGCCAATAGAGTGGTCAATATGAATAAGAATAGTCATATATTAGCCAATGACCAAACGTCTTCTCATTACCCATAGATAAGCTAAGCTACTCGGCTGGTATATATTAGGTAGCATTTGAGAGCACTGGTGGCCTAGTGGTAGCGGCCCGCCTTCCAATCCTAAGGAGTTCGAAACCGGTCGTGCACCAATGAGTTTTCCTGTTAAAAAAATGTATGTGCACAATGCCAGTACTCTCAAGCGGTGTAGGAAAACATCGTGAGGAAACCGGCATGTCGTAGAACCTAAAAAGTTCCATAACATGTGTCATGTGCTCGAAAGGAGCTTCTTGAGGCGCACTTAAAATCCTTTCACCACACTGTTTCGAAAAAAACTAGCGACACGACAAGAGAGAGAGCATTATGCCCGCCTATGTACAGTATGTTTTATTTGTGCAATAAATAATTTTCTATGTATCTATCTATCTACTATCTTTATGTTTACAGAAAAAGCACATTTCGTTAACATCAGCAACTCCAGTTCAAGTACAACCGGCAAAGACAGTAGCAGCGCCGCGTCATCCAGCAGCGCGGGAAGCTCCAAGGGGAGTATGAAGGGGATCGCGTCTCCCAAGGGCTCCCCGAGGACTCCCCGCTTCAGCCGCCGCTTCGCGAGCCCGCAGATGCACATCGACACTTCGTCTTCAGACACAGAAAGAGAAGAAGGTTAGTTATTCTGATGATAATTTCAAATTTAGAATATTATTTTTAAATTTAGAACATTACTTTTACATCTCTCATGTTCGGTAAGTAGTTTCTTATTACCTCCAAATGGGGCTTGTAGGTGACTAATTAGCGCTCTAGGGTAATAATGTAGCTAGAAAAGCCCTAGGGCGGTAAGTAATTAAAAAAAACACTTTTTTCTTTCAAAAAGTTCGCGTACATCTAACCATCATACTGGCAATAGACATCATGCATTCAGCCCAATGACCAAAGAGGTCACTTTGCTATTCAGCCTTGTCTTCGTGTGAGTATAAAAGTCATCAATTTTAAATATCGAACGGCAAAACTCAATTTCGATCTTGAAAAAAAAAATTAAAAAGTTCTTTACTTGATTCTTTTTAATGAAAAAAGGCGGGAATAATAAATTTGAAAATTGTTCTCATTTCATTATAAATTTCAACAAATAAAATGTTTTATTCTTGTAATGTCGGTTTTTTTCTACTTACCTCACAATCGAGATGTAAAGCAGAATAGTTAGCTCGGGTTATTTAGCTCGGTTAGAATAGTTACCCTCGAACTATACCTAAATATCTCGCTTACCCTGCTTAGCTTACCCTGCGCAGTGGAAACTGACTAGGGTGACACCTATTCCTAAAGGTACGGGCAGGTCCTCGGTTGAAGAATACAGGCCCATTGCAATACTGTCATCACCAGCAAAGGTCTTCGAACGTGTGCTTCAAAAGGAAATTTATAAGCAAGTAGAGCAGCACCTATGCAATGAGCAACATGGGTTTAGAAGGAAAAGATCCTAACACGAACCTTCTATCGGTCGTCGACTATATTAGGATGGACCACGGGAGGCAGGTAGACGTTCTTTACTTTGACTTTCACAAGGCTTTCGACCGTGTGAACAATGACATTCTTCTTAAAAAGTTGAGCATCTTGGGTTTTGCACCAGGACTGCTTAGGTTACTCGCGGACTATCTTAGGGATCGGCAGCAATATGTTAGGTTGGGTATGTATGAATCGAACCCGTACCACACGCGATCCGGGGTTAGTCAGGGATCAATTCTCGGGCCTCTCCTATTTATCTTGATGATCAATGATATTCCTACCGTCATAAATCACGCTAAAAGTCTTCTGTATGCGGATGACTTAAAGCTGTTTTCGGAAATAAAGTCCGAGGATGACTGTCTGAACCTGCAGCGTGATGTGGACGCGATTTATCATTGGAGTATGGCAAATAGAATGGAGTTCAATGCATCTAAATGCTATGTTATGACCTTTGGCCGCATGTGGCACCCAATACAGTTTCAATACAAGCTGGGCTGCGATCACATCGTGAGATCCACAGCTATTAAAGATCTGGGTGTCACATTCGACCGAAGGTTAACCTTTCATGATCACGTAACTAATGTTGCCAAGGAATCTTTCCGTAGACTGGGTTTCGTGCTTAGGAATGTTCGCGACTTCCGGGGTAACCATGTCGTGAAACTGATTTTTCACGCCCTGGTTCGCAGTAAGCTCGAGGCCAGCTCTTGTATATGGCACCCACATGAAAGTACTTACACACTGCTGCTGGAAAAGGTACAAAAAGCTTTTCTTCGGTTTCTGTACAAGCGCCAGTATGGGTACTACCCTTACATGTACCCGACCAAATTTCTCCTGGGATGTTTAGGTTATAATAGCTTAGAGGTCAGGTCACATTTCAGATCCCAGCTAAAATGGCTCCCTATCCGCCGTAGACGTGATCTTCATGTTCTCTCTTTTCTTTTTAACGTTCTGTACAATCCTCTATCTCCTTCATACCTCCGTGAGCGCTTTGTTTTCCTCGTCCCTCGGGGTAAGCCCTGTAGGACAACCATGTCCCTTCTTCTCAAAACCCCCTCCTATTCCTCCACTCGCTATGGTGACTCCTTCACTGTCCAAGCAGTCAAGCTATGGAACACTCTTCCCCACTCCATTCGTGCCAGTTCATCACTGGGCATATTCAAGCGCAAAGTCAAAGAGCATTATCTCGCCTTGTAATCAAATTATTGTATGTATTATATTATATTTATTTTATAAGTCTATTTATGTATATGAATAGTTATTATATTAGGTATTGAATATTAGGTATAGTTATTATATTAGGTTAATATGGGTATATATATATATAAATATGTATATAATCTTTATTTATTTATTTTATTGTGTATTAGGTATCTCATTTATTAGGATTTCTCTTACTTTTATCTTGATTCTCCTATCAGCTTTTTCAATATATATATTTTTTATGTTTGTACACCTTCCCACCACTTTAATCAGCTCTCTCTATCCTCTAAGGTTTGCTGGAAGAAAACTCTATCTAGGGTTAAGCTCGCCTTTGTACATGACTATCATATCTTCTTTTGTGTAAATTATTTGTGTACAATAAAGAATAAAGAGGTAAGAAGATCCAATGACCAGTTAAAAACCATGCTTAAACTTCTTCATGGAAAGATATATGCTCCAGACCTACATGACGAGCTATTACGGCTTTACGTCCCGGATAATTACTGCCGCAGCAGGAGACACAAGTTGTTCTCGGAGCCTTATTGCCGAACGGTTGCGCGCGCCCAGTCTCCCATACCGCGAACCCTTAACGCACTTAACGCCCTCCTGGACAAAAGCCCTGCCTGTGATGTGTTTGCGAATGGGTGGAATGAAATTATGTCGGATTGCCTGGGTTTCTGTGAAATGAATATGACATAATTTTTATTTTATAAATTTGATTGTTTTTTTGACATTGTATTCTTTTTGCTTTTGTTTTATTTAATGTGTAATGAATGTATGACATAGTTAATTTTTTTGTTTTAATAGTATTTGACATTGTTTTTATTATTTCCTCTATTGTTATATTTTAAATTCCTACTGTTTTTAGTTTTTGACATTGTATTATTCCTGTTTTGATTATTCCTGTTGTTTGTATCTTATCTTATCTTTGTTCTTATCTTTGTTGCTATTTTTAATTGGTGTAATTGGCTGATGCCGTTCTAGTTAAATAAATAAATAAATAAAATCTCGGGCTGCAATTGATGCCTTACAGCCCCTGGCTACTAATCTACTATTAACTTAAGTTAAAGCACTACTTTTAAATTTAGAACATTTCTTTTATGTAGAAGCATTACTTTTAAATTTAGAACATTATTTTACTTAGGAACAATACTTTTCAATTTAGAACATAGAGCAACACGGAGGGGAGTGGCCGTAGCGTTTTTTACCGATACAAAACTGTCTGCCATTTTTTGCGGGGGGAAATTTGTGTTACGCACACTTTCTCTAATTCCCACACAAAAATAATCGTCTGTAACTACGAAACTCACACATACCTAATTAAAAATACACTAACAATTTCATGCACACATATATACATTCTGTGTCCTAACAGTATGAGGTGACACTGACAATTTGCTTACAGCCGTAGTTGTAACAACTGTCGATACGCATTATCGATAAATTCAAGAACTCGGTTAGGGAAATTAGGTTTTTAAAGTGATAGAAAGGTAAGATGTTATCATAAAAATGGACTTTATTTATTATGTAATACAATAATTATCACAATAAACATAATGTTTATATCATTTTAATTGTAGTTGTATCTTTCACTGGTTTTTAAAATGGATTAGTTTTCTATATATGAATATCACGAATACATTTTTGTGGGTTTTCTTTTTTCATTAAGAAAGAAATGCTTGTACCAGTATATTTTTCCATTACTAATCTTGTCAGTTCCATTAATGGTGCCCTCGACTAATTTCCTTCTATTGTTCGCCAACACTTGAAAGTCAGAGGTCTTGAAATGATTTGAGCAAATTACACTATTTCTTGTGGGCGTCCAGGTTAGTCTGATAATACAAAATTTCTTCCATACAAAATGCATCCCTAAAATTTGGATCTTTAGGAAACCTGCATTAATAAATAAAAAACATTATGGTTCAGAGTAAGTAATTATAGTAAAATGTGTTTGTACTCGTAAGTATTGTATTATATTTAATGTAATGCAATTTTATTAAAAAACGATTTAAATTAAAATAAAGCTCACAATATAATATTTTAAATTAATCAGAAAACTTAAATCACAAAAATGTCTGTATCCTTTGCCTTTGCCATTTTTATCGATAACTATCTACAAACAAACCGGTAACAACACTATCGCTCGGCGACAGCGACTTCTAGGAAATGTCTCGGATCAGTCGCTCGACCGATCCGCTTATTGTATGAAGGCAAGCGGCCTGTGTTTGTAAACAAATCGGAAACAACACGACCGATAATATTGTGATTTTTAAGTTTAAAAGAAGTTTAAAGTAATAATGTGATTAAAAATTACTTACATATGAAAGGTAAAGCCATCTTTTTGTAAATTTGACGTGGCAGATGTCTTTTTGCAGCATAAAACAGAACAATTCGACATTTTTTAAAGGACATTGATTCTGTCCCGCAACTAGATTTAGTCTAGTGAGCAGTGCGGCTGCAACTAGTTTTATTGTACGTCTAGGACCGCGTGGACTTGTACTTTGACAGAGGGGAATGCCTGCGAAGGCTACTCCCCTCCGGTCCGCCGGTGGCCCGTGTTGCTCTAAGATTTAGAACATTACATTAGTCCCTTGAGAAAATCACTTATGGAATACCAACTTCTGGAAAATCTGGGTATGTGCCAAATGTAAAATACTTGGGCGTACCTCTGACTACCCCCGTTAGACTTATTCAAAGAATTTTGAGTTGGTAGATCTGAGGGGATATATGTTTAGGGATCTTGTTATAAAAATAATAACTGTACCAATTGTGCAAATGAATCCTAAGCTTTAGGCCTGGTTTCACCATGCTCTGTTAGTTACTAATCAAGGATTAACAGGCCGTTAAATCTAACCTTAGATGTCAAACGCGTACATTTTGACATTTAACCCACCTTTAATCCTTTGTTAATCTAACAGAGCATGGTGAAATCAGGCCTTAACGTTTCAATTATAGGTTGCGCCGCGTCTCCGAAAATGCAGCGTCGGCGTAAAGCACGTGAAAGACGTAAGGCGCGTCAATCCGAGAGAGAGGACAATATAGAAGGTCTACCGGTCGACTGCTTACCCGAGGTATGCCCTTTTGTTCCCATTTTGTGAATACAAAACATTCATTAAATTATAGATTTGTGGCAATATTGTACTAGTAACTTGCCGTCCCTTGCCGGTGTTGTAAGGATCGATTCGAAAAATACAAACTGTTACTTGTAAAATTATATTTCGGTTCAAAGTTATATGAGAGAACTGACTTTTCTGATGCTCTTTTGTTTTTAAATTAGATTTCCTTTATTAAATAAATAATGATGATTTGTGTTTCAGGACACCCGGCTAGTGGAAGTGACATCTAACATCTGGGGCACAAAGTTCAAAATGCACGGACTCGCCAAGAACGTGCCGGCGAACCTCGGCCAAGTCACATACAAGACGTCCCTGCTGCATCTGCAGCCGCGCCAGATGACGCTCATGATCACCGAACTACGAGACGACTTCCCCATCGGTCCCGACCCCACCTTCAACCCGAACCTGTTCTCGGAGGACGAGGAGGACGTGTTCCATTCGGGCGAGTCCGCCACGGAGTCACCTTCGCACGTCCCCGTCGACCGGATGAAGAGGAAGCTGACTCTAGTGGACCGTCCCACCCCGATGCCTATCCAGGAGCCCCACACCGCGGGTTGCATGGCCGCGTCGCTCGCCCGCGCCGAGTCCTACGACGAGTTCCCGTACATGGAGTCCCGAGAGAGCGGGGAGAACAGCAACGACCCCCCCCTCGCCCCCCGCGCGTCGGTCCCCGGCCGGCACGCAATCTCTCCGCTCCGCTGCGAGGCGTCCCTCCCGACTCTCCAGTCCCCGAAGAACGCGGTCGCGCCGACGGACATAATCTTCGAGCGGCCGTCCCCTCAGGCGGTCTCGTGCGGCGGCCGCGGCGACTTCTACGGCCGAGCCGACTACTCGGTCCGATCGGATTCTCTAGCTCTGAAAAATTTGGTAGATCAACAGACGTACGTGAAGAAGGTCGACGCGGCGACTCCGGACGCGAGCTGCCTGTCGAAGCTCAGGAAGAACATCTGCGGTCGAGACTCGTACGACGTCAACGCTCGGATCCTGAAGTCGCTGTGCGCGCGGACGGAGGGCGGGAAGGATGAGCTGAGGTACATCGACGAGGAAGGCTCCCCGCCGGCGCGCGTGCAGCGCACGACCACGGTCGTGCCGATAAGCCCCGTGTGCGCCGCGCCCTCCGATACTATGACGCGCAGCTGCAGCGTCGGATACTTGGACCTCGTGGACCCGAGACACGCGCAAGTGACCGTCGCCGCGCTGCGCGGGGAACCCCCTCGGCGTCTGGTGCTCGTGAACCCGCGCCGACAGCGGCGACGCCGGCCGCCCCCCACCCCGCCGTCGCCTCCCGCCAAATCGGAGCGAGCGCCGTCTCTCCGCCGCTGCGGGAAGTCTCGTTCGCTCGATTCCAGCGACATGCCGTTGGCGGCCGCGGCGGTCGCCGAAGGTGCTAGACTGAAGAAACTGAAAAACGCGAAGGGAAAGGTCGTAGAAAACAGTGATAGTGAGACGCCGCGCGTCACGTGCTCGTTGTGCCGTCTCGCCGCGCCGATTGGTGCGGCCGCAGGGGGCGGGGCCTACGTGTGTACGACGTGCGCGACGCGGGCCACGCCCCCCGCCCCGCCGCCCGCGCCCTCGCCCCGCCTCGCGACCGATAGCGACTCCGACTACAGCAAGTATTATAGTTAGTAGATGATTAGATGCTTCTCACTTACTGCGCCCTCTCGAATCACTGTTACCTACGGCTCTTCAATGATGCTACTTGGCTATTCTGTGTATTTCAAATCACTTCATAAATCAAGAATAAAAAAAATATATAAAAGTAAAAACAAAACAAATGTGGGTAGATTTTAAACAACATTGTGAAACTACAATTACAATTAAAAGATTAACCAATGGAGGAGTTAGTTCCCAAGTTGCATTCTTGAATACCGATAATAATGCAGCGATTCATTAACAACACATCTTTAGGCTTGGATTTGCCCAAATTAGGTACTCTCTTAATCACATTGGCAACATTGTGAAACTCATACAAAATAATTAAAATTGCTCTTTGCTTCGCTCTACTATGCACTATGCTTTTAGAAGCGCTACGAAATAGACTGCTATCAGGGGGGGTGTTTTGACCAACAAAGAATAAAGCAATCCTTCTGATAAAAATATTCATCTTTGTTTTTGACAAGTCAAAATTAGTGT
Organism: Chloroclysta siterata; assembly: GCA_932294275.1. NCBI lineage: Eukaryota > Metazoa > Arthropoda > Insecta > Lepidoptera > Geometridae > Chloroclysta > Chloroclysta siterata. The sequence goes on from OW028595.1 coordinate 12,750,071, forward strand.
CGGAAATATATTTTTACCACTACGTTATTCTTTGATGGTAAAAAAAACCCTAAAGCGTTCAAGATCGTGAATAAAAATAAACCTACACAGTAACTTAACAAAATAACGATACCCAGTTAATTTATTTAGTTGTCGATTACTAGACCAAGAAATGAGAAACGCTTTCATAATCGATGTCAAAGCTAAAAATCATATTTACATAACTTATTCTGAGATATAAATTCTCTATCCTTTTATTTACATTCAGGTACACACCTAAATAAAATACAACTTCATCTTCATCGTGATTGATGACATGATGAATAAATAAATTATCATCAGCCTGAAGAAAATATCCCTGGATAAAGGACCCCTATACATTTCCAGGAAGAACGATTCTGAGCTCTCTCCATACACCAACTTCTCGCGATCTTCACAATGTCGTCGGTCCAAGCTATATGACCTTTTTTTTTTTTTGACGCTGGGAAAAATGCGTTACGCATTTCCCCCTATTGGAGGATGGTGGGGATATGTGGGAGTCCCCGGTATACCCACTAAACAACCCAGCGGCACTCCCGCGTCGCCTATATGGAGGTGAACTGGGAAACCGGCAGAGCCTTTTCATCCAGTCCCCCGCCGACGACCGCCCGCCTGTACAGCGGGGCCTTCACCCCCCCCCATGTAGGTTAATGACCTATAGGTCATATAAGCTATAAGACCTAATACAACTTAATGCTCCCATTTTACCAGTACCAGTTGTCAATTACCTGTTTTTATGATCATCACTCATTTCTTAGCCTAAGAATCTGCGTCCACAACCTCTCGTTAAAAGCGGGTGTATGTCTCAGGTTCGCTAGAACAGCTAGCGCTACGCCTGCTAGCCTCCCGCGCCACGCGCCGCGGGCGAGCGGACCGCGAGACTAGCTCCGCGCCGGCGTCTCCGCGCGCGGCACGGTCGCGTCCCGACAGTCCCGCCGCCATACCCAGCCCGCGGACACCGAAGCCACAGCGGACTAGGCATTCCTCCTCATCGCCTATACGGTACTAATATATATATTTTTAGAATAACTAAAATGCTGGAATGAAATGTTTATTTGCTAGAAATATGGTTAGAAGTTAGTTCTTAATAGGTAGGTACTTAATATCACATATTTCACCACACCAAATCATTGGCATGCAAATTTAAACATTGGTAGTGGTGGTTGGTATACTTATTATACCCGTACTAACCAGGACATTACGAAGCTACAATACATTGTATTAAAGCCCGGATTCGAACCCACCTTACTATCAGAAGGCGGAGTCACTCCCACTTGACCACCGGCAATCCACTATGTACTACTAGATTGTATTATGTACTAGCTTACAAGACATGTGACTAGTGTACATGACATTCTTTGGGACATTATAAAAATCTATGTGATCTCCTTACGTGACACTATAAAACTAATAAAAAAAAATTACAAGGTGTATGTAAAATTGCAGGCAACTACTGAACTCTCCACTCCTGAACCGCCGAAGAAACAAGAAGCCTTCAGAGAGCTCGGATGACGAATACTCAGCCGGCGGCTACAGCGAGGTGAACGGGAAGAACTTCCGCGATCTTGAGAGCTTTCAGAAAGCGCAGCTGAGGAACAAGGTGATCATTCGATGTTGGAATAGAGCACAAAATACTTTGGACAAGAAAATTTAAGCCAATATACTGTAGTAGGAACTTAGAACCGCTTTAAGAACGTTGCTCGGTTCTTCTGCCTTTACAGTTTTACTGATTTGTTAATAAGAGACTTGGTTTGAAAAGTAGACCAATCATTCATCCTTACTACCGCCGCGACGTATCCTCTTAAGGCGAAGACAAGAGCTAATTACCTCTCGCTCGCACGTTTCGTTAAGTTTGCTTTACTATTGTACCTACTTATACAAACTTTTAACTAGGAAAACTTGTATCGATTAAAATGTTTCTTTTACTAAACTATGTGCAATGTGATTGCACACAAGATGGTTGGGTTTATTGATTTTATATCTTTCAACATGTCGAAAAGTGCGAGCGAGAGGTACATTAGCTCTTGTCTTCGCCTTAAAGGTGGAATTCTGAGGAAACCTTCTATCGTTTATTCCAAGAAAAAAAACAGTTTCTAGAAATCAACTGCAACAGTTTATTTGATGGCTTTGTGGATGTCCTCATAATCACTGCTATGAGTAATATTTTTTTTAACTTATAACCCGCCGGTTGCCATAATTGTCCGACAGCTGATGGTATTTTCTTGAATTTATAAAAACCATTGCCTCTGCCATTCGGGATAAAACAGCACATAGCGACCGCGCTAGCTTTTCCAAAACAAGCCATTACTGGCACTTGCTATTTCGTTACAACGCTATTGGCTTATTTTCAATATTATTATTTTTCTGAGTTGTCAAAATGTTAAAAGTATTTTTATGTGCAGCAGGAAAAGATCGTCTTGAACCCAAAGGTACTTTACCGGCATGAATGGCCAATAGATCGGCCGGATAGCCATTATTTTTTCTTATTTCTGGCTTACCAGCGCACTAGACAGTCAACCGATTGGATTGGATAGCGTATGCGTATGCGCTGACCAAAGAATGGAGACCTACACAGTGATCGACAATAAGTCCATCGCTGCCATCTCTATAATTAGTAGCCGTTTGCATCACGCTATCGTTCGCTTAGACATTTGTCTAATTGGTGAAGCGGTTTTGTATGTGCAGCAAATCACTCTACAACTTTAGAGCAAAGCAAAATGCAATTTTAAATAGCACACAACTATGTAGGTTCTATATATGTGATCGGAATTAATTGTGTCTTTATACACGGGAAAGATAAAAATTGCTTAAAGCCTTGTCCTTGCACAAGCGGAGCGTTGAGCGCAGCGTTTTATAGCTGTGGATAGGGTGAAGATAGGAAGAGAGCGGTGTGTGATAAAGTTGGACTTTAAGCTGACCTCAGGCTCAGCTCAGGGATTTTGCAGTAAGAAGGCACACGTTCTTCGGTCGCATTATGCGTTCAATTTTACGTCGCAGTCATGACGTCAGAACTCCTAATATATCTCATGCTGGGGCCATCCATCATATCGGCGAACTATTCGTGTTGCTTGACGTAACAAGTGAAGCCATTATTATTCTTCAGATCGCGATAGAAAGAGTAAAAACAGTGCGAATATTTGCACAGAATCTCGATAATATCCACGTGGTACATTGCCACTAATTTTAGTGTCGTGCATAATTTGGATGACGGCTTTTTGCGAAGTCCTTCAAAGCGACGCACAACGCTCCGCCCTCCTGTGGACCACTTGCTTACACTGCCTTAATACTGTAAAGTACTATCATAGAACAATCTTTAGCGGCGTCTATACTGCTCCACTGTTCACATTTACAGCTGAAGTAAGGCCGCTACTTCAGAAAACTATAAACAGTTGCTTAAACACAACAGCAATAGTGAAGCTAAGTAATCGGCAATGCTCCGTGTAAGCATGCATGGCATTTGAACTAAGCAGCCAGAAAGTAACTACAAAGACAGCCTCTTGCCATACGCAGCTGATAACTCACCGCTCAACTCCGCTTGTGTACTAGGCTTTGAGCAAAACCTTACCGTGAATCACATGAAAACAGTTCTCTCTCAATTTCCAGTTGATTCGCGCGGGCGGAGTACCAAACACAGCCGTGGCCCCCGCGGCGTCCGGCGAGTGCCGCGCGCGGAGACAGCTAGTCATGCACAATAAAGCGCCCATGTGGAACGAGAACAGCCAAGTGTATCAGCTGGACTTTGGAGGCAGGGTCACGCAGGAGTCCGCCAAGAACTTCCAAATTGAATACCATGGGAAGCAGGTACGAATAGTTTATAATAGTGGGGAAGCCACTTTTAGTACGTGAAAACAATTTTTGACTCATTTTGTACTTTTGGAACAGAGGATCTTCAACCCTTAATGTTGAAGATCCTTCTGAGCTGGCCCTCAGAGAATCTTGAATATTTAGTACAAAAAAGATATGAGAAGATTTATTAATATCGTTATAAATTATAATAGCGCCGTCTCGTATTGAAAACTTTTATAGGTTAATGCTGCATAACTTAATAAAAATCTCAATCTTAGTAGAAATATTACTATTTCTAATTCTTGGATCCTAACTTCAAAGCCACAAAGACGCATTGAGACTATTACTATTATTATATCTAGTAGATTATCATTGGATTCATAAACTATAAAATACTTTCTCATCATATTAAACTAGTAGTTCGGCCCGAACTGAGGTCTCGTGATGCGACCCGACGAACGCACCAAAACTTTGAGTAGGTGGTAGTCAGAGGCATTATGTTTAGACTTTTTTCTGACTACCGCCTACTAACTTGGTACGGTAACCAAGTTTCAACTTTATTGGCCTATTTATTGAAGAGTTCCGTTGAACAGACCATTCCTCCAACATCAGACCTGGTCGTTGTCACCATTTTATGAGAACTGAGTACCTCCTTAATTTATTTCAAGAAAAAAAAATAAGAAAAAGCAAAGGAACTGGCCGACCAGTAGAAAAACCTTGATGCCAACGAAACTCTTAGAGATGGGAGCTCTTGGGTCGCTGGTTATCTTAACTTAACTTTTTTGTTGTATCTCAAAAACCGAGCGTCCTAGAAAAAAAATAAAAATTGTTTTGGAATGTCCAAACAAAGCCCTTTGATATGATATGTAACTTGATTTTTTATGTCAATTTTTTTATTTTTGGCCCCTTAAAAAACCCCATATCTTAATAACCCTTCATCCGATTTTACTCATATACTTACCAGTAAATTTCTCAAGTACAAGCTATCGACTTATGAAATTTCATGCAGATCCGATCAACGATTCGAAAGTTATGGCCAGACAAACATACATACATAAAATGCCAAATCGCCCAAGTTGAAACTAAGATCTTCGTTCGCTTCGCTCACTCGATCAATTAAAAATATACTAGTAGTTCGCCCCGAACTGAGATCTCGTGATGCGACCCGACGAACGCACCTAAACTTTGAGTAGGTGGTAAACAGAGGCAAGTCCAAACATTATGCTTGGACTTTTTTCTGACTACCGCCTACTAACTTGGTATGGTAACCAAGTTTCAACTCTATTGGCCTATTTATTGAAGAGTTCCGTTGAATAGACCTTGGCTCCATCATCAGACCTGGTCGTTGTCACCATTTTATGAGAACTGAGTACCTCCTTAATATATTTCAAGAAAAAAAAATAAGAAAAAGCAAAGTAACTGCCCGACCAGTAAAAAAACCTTGATGCCAACGAAACTCTTAGAGATGGGAGCTCTTGGATCGCTGGTTATCTTAATTTAACTTTTTTATTGTATCTCAAAAACCGAGCGTCCCAGAAAAAATTTAAAAATTGTTTTGGAATGTCCAAACAAAGCCCTTTCATATGACATGTAACTTGATTTTTTTATGTCACTTTTTTATTTTTGGCCCCTTAAAAAACCCCCATATCTTAATAACCCTTCATCCGATTTTACTCATATACTTACCAGTAAATTTCTCAAGTACAAGCTATCGACTTATGAAATTTCATGCAGATCCGATCAACGATTCGAAAGTTATGGCCAACAAACATACATACATACATACATACATACATACATACATACATACATACATACATACATACATACATACATACATAAAATGCCAAATCGCCCAAGTTGAAACTAAGATCTTCGTTCGCTTCGCTCATTCGATCAATTAAAAATATATTACAAATTTATTTCAGGTGATGCAATTCGGTCGGATCGACGGGAATGCTTACACATTAGACTTCCAGTACCCTTTCTCAGCGCTGCAAGCCTTCGCCGTGGCCCTTGCTAACGTCACGCAACGACTCAAGTGAATAAACTTCCCAACAATAAAATTAATATTAATCAAATGTAAATGTAAATTAATGTTGCATGGGCTCGTTCGGCCCATGCAAGTTATACTCGAGTTGCGAGCACATTGCTTCATACGTTCTTTGATTGTTCACGGTCAGTAAAGGAGCAGGATGCAACGAAGCAGTGTACTCCATACACGACTATACTACCATATTCCGAACCAGTTTTAGTGTTGTCAGCATCAAAAGTAGATGACGATTTAACCAACCTTCTGTTTCCAAAATGTTTTCTGAATTAGATTTAGCTAATATGTATATTTTTGTAATAAATCGTAAAATCGTTTTTTTATATCACTTTCAACTTAATAATTGATGTTCTTCTAGTAGCTCAAGTAAATATTTTGTCTTCATGTTAAAGTCATCAACTTCTAATGCTGATTTGACAAGTAAAATATGCTAAATCGACTACTGTGGTAGCTTAGGGAACCTTTTCGGGTCGTCCATATTCTCAGGCAAAGGCAGACCAGAGTCAATAAGTATAAATTTTGCACAGTAAGAGAAAACTACAGTTGACAGTCCCAAGCTGATAATTTAATTCTATAGATCGTATCCGGATGTCCTCCGTAGATAGGCATTAGCTAAGAAGAAGCTTATAGATTGCTTAGACTTAAGTGAATTCGTGTCGCCCATCCATACATATTTTTACACAAGCTTAGATAGGTAGCTTTGTAAATTAAATTCAGCCTCAATGACGGCCCTAGTACCAATAGAATCGCGATGCCATTGGTAGATTTTACATAACATTCATCACAAGAGTTCGTGTCTTACACAATGTCAGCTAACAATTATGAATATTTTAGTAATGAAGAATATATTTTCACGGTAGAATTAAAAGTAGATCTCTTTGTTTAGGTATAGATCTAGAATATTCTAATAACATATCCTAGATCTATGCGAGTGGCTGTTATGATGGCCAATGTATAGTCATTATTTATGATGTTGTCAAGTTTCGTATGGCTAGTGGTTGTCTGGGATAGTGGTACCATAACACGTAGCAATAATAAAGTTTTAGACAGAAGATATACAAGGTGTTCCAATACTTGTGTTTACCAACACTGAACGCGAAAAAAAAAACAGCTGTTTCATACATTTTAGCCAGGTTGAACTTTTGTATGAAACAGCTGTTTTTTTTTCGCGTTCAGTGTTGGTTCCTTAGAAAAAGTTATTCATATTCATGGGGTACTTTAGCCCCCTGAAGTTTTTATACACAAGTATTGGAACACCTTGTATAAACTTAATACATAACTGTTAGTTATTTATTATAATACAAAAAAAATATTAATTTATAGTGACTTACCTACGTACTTTGGAAACACCAATATTCAATCGGCGATAACTAAGTTTTTTTTATAAGCAAGGACATGTTGCTTTATACTACAAGTTTATTGTATTAGTGTTTTTTGTATGCAAATTCACGACTATTACTCCTGTTTTACGTGTTACGTATCATTATACAGACACCATGGAATTAGTGGCTTTTTTATATAAATAATGAAAATTACATTATTTTTGCAATTCCTTGTGATTGATCTTCCAAAGATATTCTTTATTAATAGTTTGTTAACGCACTTTTCTTATTTGTTCACGTTTTTATAGTGTTCGCATATTAAATATTCTTTGTTATTCCATGTCATATTAAGTGTATAATCTAGTCTAAATGTACTGTTTATTAAATCTAATGTACAATTTGTGTGCTTACTTGCACTACCTGAATAGAAGCATAATTGTTGTATGAGTGTTACTTATTAAAATGAAATTGTTGTCATGATCTGTATGTCGGTGTTACAATTATTTATAGTATTTAAAAATATGTATTCACTCAATTATATCAATTTATTCATCCCTATTAGTATTTGCTCAATTCTCAAATGGGTTTGTATGTAATTCGAACATATGAAACAGTTGTGTTGTGTTTCTCTACAAAATTATTTGAATCTATAATCCATATTTACTCAATCAAATACATATCTATGGTTAATTATATTGCATTATTCTTATATTAGTGTTATGAATCTTAATTTCCACTGATTCATTATTTAAAGACTGCACGAGTGTAAATATTTTTTGTGATTTTATATGTGTTAGATACCGTCTATGTAGATTTAAGATGTATGTTGAATGTTCGGTTATGTTTTGTTTGCGAGAGTTGCAGTTTCGGTTATCAACTGGATGTGAACTTGGATAAAATATGGTACTTAGTGTCTCATGAAAATATGACAAAGGCATATTTTTTATCCATTTTCATGATGTTACTAGAAATAAGAAAATCACTGGCTAAATACTTCCACACTTTGTAACAGACGTCTTTTTTAATGCTGTCGATTTCGTACAAGCCTTTGTGTCTAGACAAAATTCACTTTCATGCACGCCTTTTACTGCCGCAAAGCAGCGTTACTGTGTTTCGGTTTATTGGTTTGAAGAGTGTGGTTGCCGGTGTAATTACAGGCACATGAGGCTAAACATCTGTATGCCTCGAGTTGATGGACGCAGGGCGGTGCATCGTAGGGCACGTTCCTATCGTGCGTGACTTACGAGGCGATGCTTTGTTATAAGTGATGGTTACCACTTAACATCAGGTGGGCCACCTGCGTGTTCCATCAGCTAGTTGTATTAAAAAAAAAAACTGTTTGCGGAACACGCTAAAAAAACATATGTTATGAAAACGACATTTGCTTGGCGTGAGAATCGGTCAAATTAATGTCAGTTTCATACAAATTTGTCTTTTACAGGCTTTAACGCAAACAGATAGTGAATGTCTAGGCATCCTGGCATATAGCGAGTTTGAATATTGAAAATATTTGACAGTATTCCAGATTAGTTACCATAACATCATGCCTTCTGTAGAGATAGATCAAGCATTGATTTTGGAAGGAAGATGGAGTTAAAAGGCCACATCGGACGTGCGCCAGCAAATTGACGTGTCATCGCTTTTTCCTTGGATCACTAAACCAATATGTATCTATTTTAGTGAGAATCTGTAAATAAAAATATTCTCCAAGAAAATTAAATTGTGTATCATTTAAAGCTTTATATTGTTTTATAAAGAAAAAAACAGTTTTTCGAGTTCACTGGTAAATACTTAAATCTCTCTTTAAATTTATTATTCTGCTAGTTTCAGGGTCCTGATGACCTGATGAGAGTTTATCAAAAACACCTGATAATTTTTGCTAAGGGATCCTATTAGTTTTTAGAAACTTTACCCCAAGTATGAATTGTGTTTACCTTATTTGGTACGAAGACGCGATAGAGATACCGATACGGAACTTTATGTTCTACTACTAATTTTCAGCATACTTTTCATCGTACTTGTGTTCCGTACCGGTATCTCTATCGCGCCATCATACAAAACCCGCAATGAACACGTAACAAAAACGAAAAACCAAATATGGTAAACACAACTCATACTTGGGGTACTGAAATGAAAAATTATAGTAATGACATATAATTTATTTAACCCTTAACAATAACTTAACGGTTACAATAGCGAGTATTGCAATGTAGGTATAAAAGACGCGTAACTTAACAAGCACTAAAAGTCTTTCCTTATTCATTAAGTTTCTTTTTACATTTCATTTGAATACCACAAAGGAAGTCAACAGTTTTAGTTATCAATTCAAACTAATGCTTACCTTTGCAAGTTACGTAATAAGCGTATGTAATAGACTGATTCACTAATTGACCCGTTCCGGTTTTGCACGGGTTAAAAAGTATATACTTAAACCTGCTCCGGTTCCGGAAATCAAGCATCTATTTGTAAAAAAACTGGAGAAATATATCTATTACCTAGTAAAATCTGGAGAAAACTCCGTTCTGCATCTTCGAGATTTATTCGTTATGACGCGATGGGGAAGTTACAGATTACACTCCTGAAACGTTCTGAAGAAGAGTTCGTTTCCATATAAGAAATAATAGTAATTTATTACCTAGACCTTAATGAATACTTATTATGTCATTATTCTATCTGCCACTATTTCTACGACTTGATGGCGACATTGACTGGGGCTCCAATAATTTTACAATATACAGTTACTTTATTCTGTGGTGTGTTGATGTATCAAATGAAATGTAAAAGGTTAGAATTGGTACATCACTTGTGGGCAGCGCTGCGCGCCTCCCTTCGCTAGTCGCTGTCACTAATTTGTCCCGGCACATAGTCCGCGTCGTCCTCGTCAGATATGTCCAGGTCGTCCAGGTCTTGGAAGAGAGACTCGTCCACTTTCACTGCATCTCCTGGAAATGACAGATTAATTTAAGTTTGATAGGTGCCTAATATTCAATACCCAAACATTTTATCAGATTTTTTGACATAATGTAATTAAAAACAAGCAAATTAGAGGCTAGAAATAAATAGTTTCTGCACCCACTAAATAGTTTTATTAGTATTTTACATAACATCGAAAAATAAGCGCCAATAGGTACAGTGTTTTACTTATTTTATGTTACCCTATGTTCTGAGTTTAAATCGGAAGTGTGGAGAAAAGATAGACATTGTAACTTAAATTTTAACCACACCTCTTGCATCTTGTTGGACTGATATGTTCTGAAGTAACAGGAAAAATAAGCCAACTCACCATCATCAAGGAATTTAAGATCAGATTCATTGAGTGTAGTATCTCTCAGGAACAATTCTTTCCCTGTCAGTTTGTTTTTATCCTTTGCCTCCTTTTCTCGTTTCGCTGGGATGCCCAAATCATTTTCAAACTCTTTTCTCCATGCTAGGAAAGATTCTACTGTAACTCTGGTGCCTTCAAATCGTTTCTGAAATAATCACAATACAGTTACCTAGGTTTTTTGGAATATACACTAAGGCCCTTATTCATATTTGTTTGATGAGAGCTCCACTGGCTTAAATGTTTGCTAAGTCTGTTGCTATCTTTTCTTATTTTGATGAAAGTGACAGTGACACAAATACTTTATAGTGCCGCTATAATGTGTCAGGGATTATGAATAAGAGGGTAAATAGCTAAAGCTCTAATTCTTTGATGGTAAATGTAGTAGTAGCTCAATAGTCAATGTTGTATAGAAGGTCTATGTAGGAACCTACCTGTTCTGCTTCTTCATCAGCCTTGAGTTTGGCAAGGACTATTTCTTCTCTCTCTTTCTTTATGTTGTCCCATCGCTCATTCAGCCACTCCTGACCAGCGGACACTAATGTAAATATCATCACCATGCCAAGGTTTTCATTGCCCTGTAACAAAAATGAATAAATATTGACAGAGCTTATCCACTCATATTCATTTGATCAAAATGTATAGATGGTAAGTATCTCAATTCATACCTGTTCTGTCAAATGTGTAAGTAGCTCATTCTTATCAACAATATCATCAAAATTTTCTTCATCTTCAATTTCTACAATAGGTAGTTCATCTGGATACTTTGTTGTGTAAGTGAAGACTAACTGACAAGCCAGGCCATCTCCATCGTCAAATCCTTCTGATTTAATTGGTATACTGAATTTGTGGAAGGGCTTCTTTTCTAAAACTGAATTTAAATATGTACACTAGCCTAATTTGAATTTTAAGTAAGCATGAAACTTTGTAAATGGTACAAAGGTACTGTCGGTTGAACCAGAGAAACGTAAACATACAAGGGGATGATGTTATGGTCAATGGCAGCCACATATACATATCAGTAACTGTTTTTCAGTACCTACTTACTTATTTTAGCAACATAATGAAAAGACTGACATTAACTGGGACATGATGATGGAAGACCAGAAAGGCAGGTAAACATACCTTGCATATCTCCATAGTATATGGAGTCCAATGCTTCTAGCTCACTACTCTGTTCGTAATTGTAATCCATTGTTAATAATTTTCTGAAAACTATTACTTTACACGTTTTTCATCAGGAATACCAAAACCCAGACACAAGACGGCGAGAAGAGCGGCTCAAATGAAATAGATATGTTGGTTCATGGTTGGTTGGTTGACACTTGACAGTTGACAGAAATGAATGACAGACAGTTAATTTTACTGGAAACGACAGACGATCGAGAGACGAGAGCTGGCACTGAGACATTTATCTGACACATGCTGGATGTGTGTCAGTGACATTGACAACAGTAAAACTTTGAGAGATAGACGAAAACCAAAACTGGAAAAAGCTACAATCTAAAGTTTGTATTGTAAACATTCTTGAAATTGATTCGCTGGGCTGGCCGAAGGAGAACACCGCACCTGTTATGAATTGAAAAACTTCGAAGAGAGAAGAGGATATGGATTCACCAGATATTTCACCCGCTAATTCACCCTTTCCAACGGAGATACCGCCAACGCCACCAAGTCCTCCAAGGTAGGTGTCCAAATCATTTGTAGGTAATTTATTATCATGATTTTATTGTAAACAACCTACTATTTGTTAATTTTCAGCAATATTATTCAAGTAAAATCATCAAATGAAGATTACAGAGCTCTACAGGAAGAGGTCTTGTCTAATTTTCAAAAACCTGTATTACCAAATGTTAATGTTCCTGAGAAAATCATAATTTGCTTGGATGTCTGCTACGATAACAACAATGCTTTGTACCGTTTGGGAGATGGAACTACATTTACTCCAATGAATATGATGAAAAGAGTTTTGGAGTTTTTCCTATATTCAAAGCATGCCATCAACAAGAACACCGAGTTTGCATTATTAATTCTAAAGGCAAATGAACCTTCCTGGGTACAAAACATGACTAACAACTTGAGGGATATCATAAATGCTGTTGACTATCTCAATGTTGAAGAATATACTTCCGAAAACTTTGATTTCAAGAAAATATTTCAGATGGTGAAACAGAAGATTGAAATACCAGAATACAAGGAAGGAGAAAACATACTGCCTCCACCATATATTGTTAGAATGATAGTGTTATATGGCAGATCAAACTGTATCCCACTGATACCTCAAGATGACCCTTACTATATATTTCTCAAGAAACAAATGTACTTTTATATTGACATCCTGCTTGCCCATGAAGATGATTGCTCTGCATATAAATGTGAAGGAATATATGATGCTCTACAGGATCTTGATGATGGATATTCCTATGTGTATGAGGTCTCGCGGAATGCTACTAAGATCCATGATTGCATTGCTAAATTGCTAGCACACCCTTTGCAAAGGCCACTGCAGAAAAACACAGATTATTCATTTGGCCCTTAAGTAAGAACAAGTAATAACAGTTGTACTTCTGCAGTATTTTACTGTGTACATGTAACAAAATAAAATGAAAATCAATATATTTTTGAAGTATTTATTTCAGCTCTTCAAGGGGTTATGATTGGTACAAAAGAAAAAAAAACTACTACCTACTATTATTACCATAAAGTTTCAAATACTTAGACATTTACTATGTACTTTTCTCAGATGGATTCATATCTCAATACATATGTAAGGATAGCTTTGTAATTCAAACGAAGCTTAAAATACAGGATGATACAATTGTACATAACCACTAGTTCTTCCTTCGAATGAGTTTCCAACATTGCAACATGCTGTAACATCATTAGAAACATTCTATCATATTTCGGCACAGCCATTCTTAATTCCGTACTTACCACCACTAGAGGTTAATATTATAATACTTTAATTTAGTATCTAAAATGATGTTTACATTTTATAATGATCTTAGGAAGTGTTTGAGTGAATTGAGTGCAACAATTTAGTTTTGAGCAATTAAATAAATAATGAATAAATCAAATAATTGTTCAACAAGAGGTTCCTAATGATTATAAAGATAATTTAGTTTAATATATGGGCTGGCACTTACATTTTAAAGAAGCAGAAAAAATATTTAATTAAATAAACTCAGCAAACTTTACATTAAGTAAATAATACAAAAATAAATGTATATGTAACAAACAAGCCATAAAAATATTTACAATGATTTTATGAAACCTTTAATAAAGAACAATTACACAAACATCTTGAATTTTAAAATATAATACATTCCGCAACACAAAATCACTTTAGCAAAACTACAGTAAGATTACACTCAAATGACAAAACAAGTCATGACAACACAAGATTTATAATAAAATCATTCAATGTTTAGTACAAAAATCACGTTTAGTAACTTTTAGAATTAAAAGTAGAACACTCTCATGCAATCTGCTGAGCCAAATGCAAATCGCTTAACAGAACCATTGCATCCCAGCATTTATCAATTTCATTACCTATATTTTTTCACAAGGAGTGCTGTAATAAATTATAACAATCATAAAATAAACTAACATCTGCAAGTTAAACATCTACTCCTGAGATCCTATGGATGTGACAATACACTATTGATGCCTAAGATTTGACACTGGTTATTTTACGAACAAAATAAATAACTTCATGTATCAGTCTTAACACTTTAAAATCTATTTACAATATTGTAGTAAATTCAGCTGTTGTCAAATAAAAATACAGTATAAAATATTAATGTAAACAGTAGATTAGTCAACAGCTAAACCTAGCCAAATAATCTCTTCCTCTATATTCGTTAATCATGAACAGCGATATAGATAATGGAATGACGATTTTCTTTACATCTTAAATAAGCCAATATTTGTGATTTTGGAACAAAACAAAATTAAAGCATATAACAATAAGTTCAGCTTAAATTGCTGATGCTAACAATATACAACATAATATTTTACAAGACACCAAGTCCTACATTGGCTACAGAATTTAAAGCAAATGAATATTTGGCAAAACCTGCTTATCAAAGTCTAGCCAACATTTACACATTGTTATAAAATTACAACAGCCAATTTAATGAATAAAATAGGACAGCAATATAATGAAGTCTTGAGTTAATATTTTTGAGTATTTCAATTAATTTAATCAACATTACCCACATCACATTTTCGCATTCGCTCATAACTCACACTCACAAGATGGCGATGGGACAAAACAAGTTAGAACTGTATTATGTGAACAACATATTATTATATCCAATAGCATATGGATAGTAGGAAGACAGGACTAGATGAATCATTATTTTTATTATAACTAACATTCACGTTTTGTGTCCAATTGAGTTGAACACCGCCGCCGCCGCTAGCGCCCTTGGCTCCCGAGTCCGCACTAATTTACATCAAAGGAATGTAGCTTGAGTATCAGTCTTTTATGAAGAGAGGAGACTGGACTAGCTGTCGTGCGGCAGACATAGAATTCGTTACATCACAATCGCGTGATAGGTTAGTAGTTTAATTTATAAAGCTACGGGGTTTCGAGGATAAACGGGTTTATTGAATTCAGCTTGTATATTATTCAGGGCTCTAAATGGATCTAGTTCACTTTGGTATCTAGATAATCGTAATCCTACATGACTACAGGTATAGAATTGAAGGTACTTTATTTCCGTTGTAGTTTTCGATCACTTTTAGATTACAAATCGAGAATTTTTAAATGGGTTGCTACCTAGCCTACACACACTTACACGAGTTCGAAAAGTAGTCAATCCCCAGCAACAGTCATAGTAAAGTCAAGAGACGGGTGGTCGGTTTTCTATTGAGAGTAATCTAATGATTATTCTATTTTCCGGTAGCAGTATAGGAAGACAGTATATTCTTGGAGATCTATCGTCGTATCTCAAGGCAATTTACTAAACATGTTCTGCTCTATATCGGTATGCCGAGACGTCGTCGCCACAGAAAAATTACTGTCCCAGGTTAGGTTAGATGGATGCTTCTTATCGAACTTTTGATATTCTCTGGTTATTTGTGATGTTTCGTAGTTCAGGATAAATCGCACAGTACACGGCCGAGCAGAACTGACCAATCGAGTTGAATCCCTCTATCGAGAGCGTAAGCAGTCTCAGACCGTGAAAAAACAAATTTGTCCGAAAGGTCAGCACGAGTCTCAGACTATATAGAATAAATTTGTCCGCAAGTGAGTCTGTGTGGTTCGGCTGTCAGCGAGTCTCCGGCCAGTAGAGGACAGCGCACTCTCCATAGCCTAGTGCGTAGGGTCCGTGCGCAGTGACCGAGGACCGCGAGTGGTGTGTTCGTTGTCAGAGGCAGAGACAGGCGAGGCAGGCGAGGCGGGGGCGGGAGAGGCGCGGCCGTCAGGGGGGAGGGTCGCGCTCGGGCAGCGCGGGCGCAGCCTCGTCCGCGCTCACGCCGCCGCGCCGCGCTCGCATCACGTACGCGTAAGTGCGGTAACGCTTTATCTGGAAACAACGTGCTTATGTGAACATACAACTATCACTTTATCATCTGTACCCGTATGAGTTGTGTTTACCATATTTGGTATCTCTATCGCGTCTTCATACAAAACCCGCAATGAACACGGAACAAGAACGAAAAACCAAATATGGTAAACGCAACTCCTACTTGGAGTACTGATGTCCCACGGATTTCGCGGTAGGTTTCGACTGCGCCAGGCGGAATTGGAACAAGCACAGAGCACAGGATGGTACTACGTATGCCACTAGGCACGCTGTCTTCCAGCTTGTGCTCTCTAGTTGAAAACCTTTAATTCTTAGCGTTTGTCTCGTCCTTTACAGGCTTCACCATCTCTCTGCTTTCATCCCACGCTAAGGTTTCTGTACAGGCTTATAGGGTCAAAATAAATAAAATAAGCTATGCGACGAACGCTAGAATCTAACGGTTGTGACGCAAATTGTGGCGTTGATATTATTTTATCGGTCCTAAATAATAAATAAACATACCTCGTATACTAGATAATGTTCCTTTTCCCTCGCGTGGTGCGTGTTTTCCCTCGAGTGCCGTAACGCTGCCAACTCCTCGTCTAACCGCGCCGCGCGATCTTCGTGCGCCGCCAGTTGCTCACGCTGAAAAATACATCAATATTACCATAATATTTTGCAATATTGCCATCTGAACTGCTAGTCTATTACAGGATATTTAATAACAACATGCAATGCCAAATTTAAAATATCGCAATTAATATCAAAGACATAGTGAACACATTTTAAGTTCTGTGTGCAGAGGAGGCCACACAGAACTGACCTGATATGTAAGTGGTACCCATCACCTATAAGCACACGCTTCAAACTGAAACACAGTAGCGCTGATTGGCGGCAGAAAAGGGCATGATGGTAGTACTTCCCCGGACAAGCCACACACAAAGAGCTTTAGTACTCTTATATGTCCTGGTAATGTAGTGTGTAGTGTAGGTACCATGGACAGCTTGGTGTGCGTGCACGGCAGCAGCGGCCGCTGGAACTTGCGCTGCGAGCCGACGCCGCCCGCCAGCGCGCCCGCCGAGTACGCCGCGCACACGAAGTTCACCGTCTCCACCCACGAACACAGCTCTTTGGAATCGCTGCAACATTCACAACATAACTTAATATTATTTTGGTAATGCGGTTCACAATACGGTTACGTAATATAATGCCCATGCATGATAGGCTTTAGTCGTTATAGTTGGTCTGTATTACATAGATTAATATCATTATAATACACTAAAGTATCACAAGATCCAGTCATGCAAACATTTTAGTGTCTCACAGCGGTATCGGATTACTCCCGTCTCACCTGGCCGCGCCACGGAGGTCAAAAGGATTAATATCTCAACAAGATTTGAATAAGGAACTGTAATAAACTTTTTTATAAATAAAAATAAATAGTAGTAACCTCGTTTGAAACAAGTACTCTGCTTGGTCGGCGGTTTGCAATCTGAACACGTGCTGTTTCTTTGTGTAGTCTGTCGCTTTCGTTGCTAACGCGTGATGTATTCTGAAAGAATAAAAAAACAACCACAACCATTCTTTGAATATATTTTAAAAATCAAATATCAATAGTCATCATTATCATTCGATTATAGAATACAAGGAACCTCCTTGTAGATAGATAGAAAACTCTTTTTTGCACACCACAAGGACATTTAACAAATTAAAAACAAAAATAAGGTTCAAAAGCTTCAGTGTACAAAAGTACAAGGGGTGGTTTTATCGCTGAGAGCGATCTCTTCGAGACCACCTTTAAAGGGTAAAGTTTTTATCATCATGTTTGTATACGCTGTCGAACCAAAACAGCATAATATGCTGATTCTAGATAGGAATAAGGGTTCTATTACTTTAAAATGTACAACTTGGATACTACAACTTTTATAATTTTCTCTACTTCGATAATTTCGTGCCACCAGTTCTTTCGAAACGGTGTGGTGAAAGGAGTTTAAATGCGCCTCAAAGAGGCTCCTTTCGAGCACTTGACACAATGTTTTAGAAATTCTTAGGTTCTACGACATGCCGGTTTCTTCACGATGTTTTCCTTTGCCGTTTAAGAGTATTGGCACTATGCATATCATTTTTTATTGAAATATATTAAAGTAAATAATTTATTTACATGTAAGTTTCAATGTTTTTTTTATTTATTTTTATTTATAGCTGATGGAACAAGCAGATGACCCACCTGATGTTTTGTAGTAACCATCACCTATAACAAAGCATTACCTCGTAAGTCACGCACGATAGGCACGTGTCCTACCAAGCACGGCCCTGCGTCCATCAACTTGAGGCATACAGATGACATGATCCTACTAATATTATAAACGCGAAAGTTTGTAAGTATGGATGGATGGATGGATGTTTGTTACTCTTTCACGTAAAAACTACTGAATGGATTTTAATGAAACTATACAATAATATATATAGCTTATACATCAGAATAACAAATAGGCTACAATTTATAAAGATATTGTGTGACTAATCCTGCGCAGATGAAGTCGCGGGCACCAGCTTGTATGAGATATTTACCTTATGGCGTTATGCAGGTTATCAGACATCTGGTTCCGTCGGAAGCCGTGTTCGTCTTTATGCAGGTATAGGACTAGATCTCGCAGCGTGCAGTAGAACATCTTCCAACCTCTCCGCCCGAATGGAGCTGACAGAAAAAGCATATTAATTTTTCCAGAAAAAAAAACCAGAAGTACCAGCTTATCATTCTTAATAGCTTATCATTTTTCATCGATATTTGTTCTCTGTCTTGATGTTATTAAAATTATAAGTATGTTTTTCCAAAAAAAAGTATATACGTATAAGTATGCTATCAGCTATCTGGGTCCTATATTTGAGCTCGGACTCCACCACGAGCGGAGCGGAGCCATTAAGGACTCCGTTTAACTCGCAAGAATAAACTCCATACTTGTATTTCCGCCAACAAATAGTCGAGCGGAAACGACTGAGCGAGCAGAAAGTGTTGAAATGAACTCGCTCAGCTCTTTTTCTTTTTGCAGTGGAAATCAACAGAGAAAACTCTTTGTTGGTGGAAATGTAAACCTATTTCATTGAAAAGGAGTCGTGCGTCGTATGTTTTTCCTGACCATTACAATATCAGTCTCTTCAGGCAAGAGTAAATAGGTGTCTTCTATACCGTTTTGCTCCAACGTCGGCTACATCGTCGCTTAACATCAGGTGAGATTGTAGTCAAAGGACAGTCTATTCAATGTAAAACCAAAAAAAAAACTTGACCTGTACCCAAGTATGAGTTGTGTTTACCATATTTGGTTTTCTCTTTTTCGTTTTTGTTCCGTGTTCATTGCGGGTTTTGTATGAAGACGCGATAGAGATACCGATACGGAACTTTATGTTACAAGTATGGTGAAAATTAGTAGGAGAACTGTTCTGGGGTAGTGTTCTAGGGATCATGTAATTTTTGAGCAAGTCTTACTTTTCTTCCCGTTGGCGTCGACGCAGCACTTCCGCATGACGTATCCCTTCTTGTACTCGACGGCGCGGCTCTGGTCCGGCACGTCGAGGAAGGGGTTGCCCCCCGCGCCCCCCACTGGAGTTCCGCCCCCCGGCCGCGCCTCGCCGCTGCCGCCGTTGTTAGTCTCTGTGTCGCTGTTGAAAAAAAAACAATTTTAGTTAAGATTACAGCTCTATGTGACTACCATGTGCGACCTCCAGGTCGCACATGGTACTAAGAGATCTGAGGATATCTACCGTGCCTGGGGATCAAAGTCGTGAAGCTGTTTCTTTTTTTCTTTGTGAAAGGCTCGTCCGGGGAAGTAGTACCACCATGCCTATTTCTATCGCAAAGTGTTGCTGTGTTTCGGTTTGAAGGATATTGGTGGCCGGTGCAATTACAGGCATATGAAGCTTAACATCTGTATGCCTCAAGTTGATGGCCACAGGGCAGGGCAGGGCAGTCGTAGGGAACGTTCATTAAGATGCGTGATTTGCGAGGAAATGCTTAATCATAGGTTTGTTGTATAAAGGTGTATTTGTATTGATCAGGTAGGCCAACTGCAATTCCATCTACAAGTAGTATAAAAAAAGCTTTCGTTCGTTCGTGCGGATTACGTCATCAAACGGTCGTCACGTGAACAGACAGTATGACGTATGGTATGTATGCACAGTAGTTCGTTCGTGCGGATTACGTCATCACCCGATCGTCACGTGATCAGTCAGTATGACGTATGGTATGTACAGTAGCTCGTTCGTGCGGATTACGTCATCAAACGGTCATCACTTCATCAGTCAGTTTGACGTATGGTAGGTACTCACAGCGCCCACTGCAAGGGCTGCGCGCGGATGGCCTGGTAGAGATGCTTGAGCGTGTCGCGCGGGAAGTTGTCTCCATCATTGAGTTCCGCGAGGTTGTCTATGAACTCTGCGCACGACATCCGCCGGAAACCGCCGCCGGCCGATGCGCCCATGCCGTGCAGATCCGTGTTCAGTAGCATTATCGCGCACGTTAGCGTGTGCACCGCGTCTGTAACATTTGCACATATTCATCTACCCTCATTTACAAAAAAAAAACGTCTATATGTATTACTAGCGGCCTGTCCCAGCTTCGCATGGGTGGTCATAAATTTTTTGAACATTTTAGGATAAACTTAGACCCCCACGGTCTAAATTCGAGCCTCGCGTCTACTAATTTCATACATTTGCACGTCCTTCTCCTTGAGTGAGTGAAATCGCACCCCGAGCGTGACCCGTGGACCCGTTAACATTTTTAATTTCGTCATATCTTTTGAATGGAATGTCCGATTTGAAAAATTTTAGAAGTAATCTATATGTATTGAAACCGTCTTAATTATGAAATGATTTATTTTGATAAGGATTAATACCAAGGTACAAATAAACACCCTTTTCTAGCGGCGGCATTTCAATTAAATTTTTATAACAAAAGAACACTTATTGTGACATAACTATAATAGTTAGACATATGCTGTCGCGACATTTTTTGTAGATAATGATGTGTTCTGCAAAGTCGTAGTACATTATTTTGTTCTATCCTTAACACCTTGGGTTACATTATTGGAGTTTTAGTAAGGATCCCTGATTTTTTTGAAAATATAATATAGCCTATGTTACTCAGGGATAATGTAGCATTCTAATGGTGAAAGAATTTTTCAAATCGGACCAGTAGTTTTTGAGCCTATTCGTTACATACAAAACAACAAAACAACAAAACAACAAAACAACAAAACAACAAAAATACAAATCTTTTCTCTTTATAATATTAGTGTAGATATCAGCTATCTGGTTCCCATATTACAAGCTTTGCTTAGTTTGGGACTAAATAGGGCTGTGGAATGTCTACCAATATTTATTTATCTACAATACAATCTCCCACCCGATAGACAGACGAGTCGGTGGATGGAGAAGGCTCAGAATCGTTCCTCCTGGAAATATTTAAAGGAGGCCTATGTCCAACAGTGAGATGATGATGACTCATCAAAAAACTCCACAAAACTCAAACTCTACAAAATACTCCACTGTTTTGCGCCTAAACAGATGCAAGTTTAAATAAGAAAGGCCTGTTTGTCGCACATAGATTACATGTCCACTGAATTACAGACTACATTTTCTTGCAAGTTTGATAAAGCTGCAAGTTTTTGACAAAAGTTCCAAATGGCCAAAGTCAGCTAGTCGTTACTCACCCTGTGAGTTGAAGGATCCGGGATTGCACTCGAGATATCTCCTTGAGAAATGCACGAGCACCCTCTCCCGCTCTTGCGTCTCGCCGCTGAGAGCGAACCGCGAGAGAAACGTCCGCAGAGCAGTGTCGAGCGTCACTGCGCCGAATTCGAAGTGCTTCACGTACTCTTCTGCCACCGCGCGGGAGAATTCGTTGCTGCAACAAGAGACGAAGTTAGCAGCACTATAGAAACTTGCTTTAATCCCACAGGTCTAATGTAGTACTTCAAGGACGTCCTGTGAGGGGAAGTCCGCCCAATACCGCCCGATCTGTACCCCTGATAACGAGCCCATAGGTCATTCATAGTTTGACTATAGTCGCGTTAAACTCTCGCTGCAAACTCGGTCAGTTCAACCTATAGTCGCGTTAAACTCCCGCTGCAAACTCGGTCATAAATCATCTTAACACACGCTTAAACAAAAGGATCGTCATTATAATTTCCACAGAGACATGTTTTCGGTCCGGATGTAGTGTATCAAGGTAGGTACTCGTAACTTCTCGTACCCATTCTTTCACTTGTTTTATTCATTCATCTTCATTACAATAGGACTCGTTGCGTTACCAACTCATCATGTCTCACAGTACCGCTAGTTTTGTAAAGATCAGGATTATGCACGTGACTTAGATATCTATTACAGTTTAAATGAGCATTAAGCTAATTTATAATACCCTCTGGACACGAGGCCACTTCGTGAGACAGTTCAGCCAGTGGCCTTTCTCCGGCCTCGTGTACTCAATTTGAAGACAGTTCAGTTCGCAGGTCAATTGAAGAACAAGTAGCAAGTAGAACAGGCAGCTGGCTCGCTGAACTAGCCTCGCGTCCGGAGGCCAAAACACCAATACAAAACAACTTACTTTTTACGCAGATGCTTGGACACATCAGATATCTTGAACCCGTCGAGATGAAACAGCCGTTTGGCTAACCGCTCAGCGGACGGGATGTCTACAGACTCGGAACTGTAGTGAAATAAACGTAACGAGTCATAGATGCAAACTACAACAGTCGGAACAATAAACGACACGATTTGACAGTTGTGCTTAAAAACAAAACGATGAAACGATGTGCGGGTATGAAAGAGACAGTAGGTACAATACTCTTCGCGTCTCGTTACTTTGCGGCTT
This sequence comes from Chloroclysta siterata, assembly GCA_932294275.1. Taxonomy (NCBI): domain Eukaryota; kingdom Metazoa; phylum Arthropoda; class Insecta; order Lepidoptera; family Geometridae; genus Chloroclysta; species Chloroclysta siterata. The sequence goes on from OW028595.1 coordinate 12,772,950, forward strand.
TGGACTTTCGTCGTCCCTCGCGATTAAAATCTATACTCTTAGACTCTCTGTTACTAGTGTCAAATTTCAAGTACTAGCTACTAGTAACAGCGTTTTTTAATGAAAATACAATTTTATTACCACCGCCGCAAATAAATTTGACGTGAACAGTATTTTAGTAAAACTTCAGTTTCGCGCTGAGTAATTTCTTCTGAGAGAAAGCTACCAAATCGGGCCCTTTATATCATCCGACTATAATACGTTAGGTTCAAAAAGACCTTACTTTTTACTGAGATGCCTGGACACATCTGACTTCTTGAATCCGTCGAGGTGGTAGAGTCGTTTCGCTAGTCGCTCCGCTGAGGGTATATCGACGGCTTTGGGACTGTAGTGGAAGGAATGGAGGGAGTCGCCGTCGGAACCCTCGTCTGAACCGCCGTCCGATCCACTGCATAGCTCCTGAAAGAATTGTAACTAAGTACTACTTCTTAAAAACTTTTGGAAGGAACTGGAGGAAGCTTACGTTAAACAACACTGCAAGAGGATCCTAACTAAGTTATGTTAACCAGTGTTATATAATAATAGTCTGATTTGTATTGGTGGCTGAGCACTCCGTTAACTAAACTAACCAATATGTGTGAGTACATTGACATCAGTATTTTATAAAGTCGCTATAAAGTTTATATATTTTTATACATATAATATATATAGCCCACGTAGTATAAATAAAATCTCTCTTTTTTGTGTTTGTTTTTTGCTCTGCTACTGTATAATTTTTTTGGTTCTTAATTAGTAATCGTTATTATATTGTATTCGGCCTCCCGCGACACAGGCTTGTCCTAGTGCGGTAACCAATGGTAACCGATGTATAATCGCTTAGGTAAGATTATTTGGTAAATAAATGAATTTGTATTTGTATATATTTATATATATTAATAAGAGTCTAACTGTAAATATTATCCATTCAAGATCCTTACACTATCAGGCTAAGCTAATGTTCAAGAATAAATTTATTTAATACGACAAGTTAAATCATCTGATGATTGAGACATCCGTACCACAACCTCAACAATTTTTTTTTTCTGTGGACCTCCCTATAATTATTACCTATATAGTATTTAGTGCAAAAGAGGTCAATGATCCCAAAAAACCACAAAATGCTGCTCACCTGGTAACCCTGATTCTCCGGCGAATTATGTCCATTTTCCTTCCCATTCTGCGCGTAACCACTATTATTATTATTATTCACATTCTCACTATTAGCGTTCTGTTTGTCCGGCCCTTTCACTTGTATCACTATTCTGTAGTCGTTACTGTGGTCGCCGTTAAGCGTGACGTCACTGCCGTGCTCGTACGAGGAGTTGGATTTGGCCCGCTTGTGGCACGGTTCCGATACTAGGATGGTCGAGTCCGAGTCTGATGGGTCTGAGAGCTCCATCCGAGGGCATTCTCGACCGGTCTCGAACATGTCGTCTTGGTCTTGGTAGTCGGGACTGGATATGTTTGATACAGCTTCTGATAAGCTCATGTCACCTGTCGAATAATGTGAGATTAGATTAAGTTGGTGGCTTTATTTAAAAGGTCAATGAACAAAGGTTGACGTTGGGAATCGTATATCGGAAAAATTGGGCTGGATATGACACATGGCATAGTGGAACGATGACAGCTGGAGTTAGGTGCTAACTGAATGGCATTCTATAACTGGGCATAGAGACTTCGGTCGTCCTGTGGTGAGATGGGCAGAAGAGTCTTAATTCTTATTTTTTTATTGCACACAATGTGACATGTACAAAGGCGAGCTTAACCCTGTAACTTTAACAATGTGACAAACATCGTGGGCAAGATCCCACAAGGAGGCTTATACCCAGCATGGGTGCTGCCCATTATAGCGCTTTTGGCTAGTTGCACCGGCGCGGCGGCTTACATATCCTTCAAATCGGAACCTATCAATGCGAGCATTGCTTGTGGGCAGAAATAGATAAGACTAAAGATACAAAAACATCTTCAAGACTTCGATCCCCAGGCACGGTAGATAACCCCTGTTATGTTTCTGTTCTTATGTTTAACTGTCTCTATATCTCTATAGCCTTTTCTATGTGTGCCTTTTATAGATGTTCTAATACTTGTGTTTAAAAACTTCAGGGGGCTAAAGTACCCATCAATATGAATAACTGTTTTCTAAAGAACCAACACTGTGAACGCGTTTCATACATTTGAGCCAGGTAGGTATTGAACTGTACTGTCTGAAACAGCTGTTTTGGTACTAAGTATTGGAACACCTTGTATATCTGTCTTCTCTGTGTATTGTTTCAAATAAACAATTTTTATTCTATTCTAATACTTCCCCGGAGAACTTATTCACAAGAAGCTGCACTAGTCTAGACTTGCTTACCATTGAGTGGTCTGTGTAGAGCGGAGTGCGGCGGTAACCGCGGCGGGGGGGACGCGCGTGACGACATCAATGACGACGACGCAGACGTTGGCGACGCAGGTGATGACGACCTGCGGACAACACAAATAACATTGTTATTACATAATAGAGTAGACCCTAACTCACATACTCGTAGTAGTAGTAGTAGTAGTATCAGAATAACACATAGGCTACAATTTATAAAGATATTGTGTGAATTGTCCAAAAATATGACGATAAGTGTCAAGTAAGTAGGAAAAAATCTACCATCTGCGAGCTATTCTGGCGTGCGCTGCCAAAACCGCTAGAGTTACACATATGTGCTACGCCACGCTTATATAGGCTACTCGAAATACTAATGCTGCGCAGACGAAGTCGCGGGCACCAGCTAGTACATACATAAAATCACGCCCGTTTCCCATAGGGGTAGGCAGAGACCATGGATTTACACTTGCTACGATCCTGACATAAGTACCTCTTTCGCTTCATTCACCCTCATAACATTCTTCATACCTGCTCGTCGGTTTAGGGTACTCTTGACCCGACTGATTCTTTATACTACATAATATATTATACCATACATTGCCTCGCAACATCTTTTATGCTTTAAGTTGATGAACGCAGGGCAGTGCATTGTAAGACGTGGTCATATCGTGCGTGACTTGCGAGGCGATGCTTTGTTATAGTTCATGTGATTGTTCCATGAGCATAGTATTAAAAAAAACAGTATGACGGATACACAAACGACTAATAATTATAAACATAAGTTATTGTAAATTTTTACGACCACTACCCCTTAAGTTTTTTTAAATATTTTGATTGATAGGGAGAAATGGAAGTCCTTGGGGGAGGCCTTTTCCAGCAGTACGACGACATAGTTTAATATTTTTTTTTATTAATCCTTTATGTAACTGTATTAATCTTTATTCAGCAAACACTGAGAGCCAAAAAAAAGTAGCCAGTATTTGAGACTATTCTGTAATTTCACTTTTAAAATCATAAGTTTTTCATAGTACATATTTCATTAGAAATCAGTAAGTTAATATTGCGGCACTGACCTTTGTGAGATGCCGTCTGATATGGAGGTGGAGTTGGAAGTGGCCGCGGAACCGTTACAGTGCGTCCGCTCTGAGGCGCACGACACCGGCGCGTTGTATGTCCAAACAATTCTGGAACACAACATTTTGTTGCACTACCAGTGACGTAGCTATAGTAGGGCCAGGCGATGCAGTGCACCAGGGCCCGGAGCTCAGGGGGCCCTCTAACCTAAGCTTTGAAAAGAAGGTGTCAGCCAGTCCCTGAAGCTAGAAAACCTTGAGCCTGATCACTTTTTTTTTAAATGTTTTATTTTAAAGGAAGTTGAAGCTATGTGGAAAGAGCGGGTGAGGGCCAGATTCTTTCTCTATGCACCGGGGCCCTTGTCCACCTAGCTACGCCACTGTGCACTACATGGTCTTATAACTTTTGAATGTAATCTATATGTATACTGCCCTATTTGCTAATTTAATTTGTATGATTGTTATTGTTTTGATTTGACAATGATAGTGCTGTGAAGACCAGCGTTATAGTAGTGCATCAAACATTATTATAGCATAAAGATGAGTGACGACTGAGTGTTGTCCAACCAATATATTCGATTATATTCGTTGGACAACACTCACCTAACAAAAAAAATAGATTTTGAGCGAAAATAGTTTTTGATACATTGCATTTGTCATTCGTGTCAATTTGTCATTTGAAGTTTTATTATATTTAAATTTTAATTATCACCACAAATTAAGTGTCATTTATTGTATTTTCCGATCTATTTTGGTTGAGAATCACTTCACCTCTGCTACACTACTCCAAGGTACGAATTAAAATTACTATGCTTATTATAATTGTCATAGGTTATTTAGATAAATATTTTTTAGGGCACGATAAAATCCAAAAAACATACATTTTAAAAATTTACCATGAAATCGACTAACTCCAATCCCATTCGATCCCAAAATACAATACAGAATATCGATGAGCCGTGTTTGCTGTTCAACTATCTATCAGATAAAGGAGATGAAAATACTGACTCAACGAGAGATAAGAGATTATACATTTATTTTTGCCTCACATACAACACTTATATCTCAAGAGGTCTATGTAATCTGGCGTGTTAGAAAAACAATACTAACTAGCGGTACGTTCGCGACTTCTACCGCGTTTGTTTAAAAATGATAATTTAATAATATTTATACAATAACCCTCTTATTAATATTGGTCTCTGAGCGCTCCAATAGCTTATCAGAATAAGTCTGCTGCTGTCTCTTTTCGTTGGCATGAAAGTGACAGTGACAAGTATACTCTATACAAGTATTGTTCCAGTACTTGTACTTAAACTTCAGGGGCTAAAGTACCCATAAATATGATTATCTTTTTCTAAAGAACCAACACTGTGAAAGTGAAAAAAACAGCTGTTTCATGCAAAGTTCAATACCTGGCTAAAATGTATGAAACTCTAGCCCCCTGAAGTTTTAAGTACAGGTATTGGAACACCTTGTAGAGGCGCTATAAAATGGCAGTAAGGGCCTTATTCTAATAAATAATTATGAAACTATTTTATGTGTTACCTTTCCCGCTCAGTCTCTTCAGATCTCGCAGACGAAGCCGCCGGCGTGGCAGAGTCAGGTCTCGCGTCGAGCAATGTGTTGAGTGATGACGTCACATCCTCTTCCATGTCCACCGCCACAGCGCTCAGGGAAGAATCCTTCTGAAACTTGCGTTTCTATGTTTCATTTATAACACGAAATGAGAATATGTTTTAGTGGATTATAGCAATCAGTGGATTGTTAGTGGACTTGAATGGTAAGTGTGAGTGAATAAAATAATAAACCACAGTTTTGCCCGATCTTCGTTCTGCCCGAGGGTTTAGACAAGCTCCACTTTCCGTTTGCAGAACGAATTGTATGGAAATGACAGATGCTCACGCCAAGCTAATGTCATTTTCATTCAGTTTTATCTTTACGCAAGCGTGAATGCAAACAGAAATTTGGTTTTGTCTAAACGCACGTTTCACCGTTTAAATATATAGATATCGCTCTTGAGAAACGATATCTATATGATAATACTTTTTTAAAGTTTATTTTGGAATACCGCTAGCCAGATTCAAGCCAAGATATCCGTAAGCCCAACACCGGGCCTTCTCAGAAGACCTGCGCAACATACGGAAACATTCACAAAGATTTAATATAGTCCCAAAAGTTATAACCCGAGTGGGATTTGAACCCACGACCTACGGAAACATTTTTTTTTATACACTATCTGATGGAACAAGCAGATAGCCCACCTGATTTTAAGTGGTGACCATCAGCTATAACAAAGCATTGCCTCGTAATTCACGCACGATAGGAACGTGCCCTACGATGCACTGCCCTGCGTCCATCATCTTGAAGCATACAGATGTTAAGCCTGTAATTACACCGGCAACCACACTCTTCAAACCGAAACACAGCAACGCTGCTTGGCGGCAGAAAAAGGCGTAGTGGTATTACTTTCCCGGACGAGCCCTTCACAAAGAGCTCTGCTACTCTTATAGCAGCAATGCTGAGCTGTTGACCCATTCAGTGCCAGTACTCTCAAACGGTGAAGGAAAACATCATGAGGGAACCCGCATGTCGTAGAACCCAAAAAACTCTAAAACATGTGCGAAGTGCTCGAAAGGAGCACCACACTGTTTCGAAAGAAACTTGTGACACGACAAGATGAAGGCGACCACCATTAAATTATACCTTTTACATAATATATTATTTCATTTTTTAGTTTGTATTCTTTTATGTTCGCTTTTTTTTATTGTGGAGTTTGAATAAATGTTCTTTCTTTCTATATTTCACCTGCAAATGGTCTTCCGAGCGCGACGTCCTCACAGAATGATGTGTTCTCACGTGGCTCATGTCCACAGCAGCACTTCCCGCGTTGGCGCACGAAGCCGCGGGCGACGCCGGCTGTGATATGAACCTGCAATACAATATTGTATGTTAACGAAGAAGAATAATGTATTCTCTTTACTGTAAACCTCTGGTTAGTTGTTTAGTCTAATTAATTATGATATTGTGTAACGTGTAATAATAGTATCGAGTAGACAATGAAGTGAATTTTACCTCTGCATTTAATTTCTACGCAAGTTCCCCAAACCTTCTGACAAGAGAAAAGCCTTCTGCTTGGTAGTCTGAGTGATTTCTTCACCTTATCCTCAGATTAGCTCAACATTAGTATTGGAGTATTTTATCGCACAACGTAGATTCCAACTTACAATAACCCAACAAAGGCCTTCGTGGCCCCTTTATGTGCATTATTGTAATGGTTGAATACATTTTTCGTCTAAAAATGAGTAGGTACCGGTTGTCTGTGGAAATGGCCCCGCCTTCTGATTGTAATGTTGTGGGTCCGAACCAGCCATGGATGGACCAATAGATTTTTGTATTCGTAAGATTTATGTGCGTAATCCCAGTGCTCTCAATCGGTGAAAGAAAACATCGTGATGAAACCAGTCCTACGTATTTGAATGTACCTCTGACTACCCCCATAATAAAATAAAATAAGAATGCCTTTATTCTACTGTATCTTGCTTGTCTGCTGTCTCTGTATCTTGAGTTGGTACTTGGTACACAAATGTCCATTGCAATGCTGCGACACTAATATGAAAATGGATTGTATACATTCTACGGCACCCAATACTTTCAAACGGTGAAGGAAAACATCCTAAGAAAACTGGCATGTCGTAGAACCTAAAAAGTTCTATAAACAAGTTTCCAGCGCTCGAAAGGAGTCTTCGAGTTTCACTTAAATCCTTTCACCACACTGTTTCTAAAGAAACTAGTGACACGACAAGAAGAAGAAGTACTTTTTCAATATATATATTTTTTATGTTTGTACACCTTTCCACCACTTTAATCAGCTCTCTCTATCCTCTAAGGTTTGCTGGAAGAAAACTCTATCTAGGGTTAAGCTCGCCTTTGTACATGTGACTATCATATTTTTTTGTGTAAATCATTTGTGTACAATAAAGAATAAAGAAGAAGAAGAAGGGCAGCCGACTGTACGTGTGAACAGTACTTACAATTTGTTAGCATGGTCCGCCGAGAGGCCCGTGTCTGGGGAAGAGTTGTGTCTCTGCGCAAGCTCCACTCGCCCGCAGAGCCGCGACTCGCTCGGCGATGCGGGCGTCGAATTGTACCTGGAATACGGAACATGTGGGTCTTATTACGTAACGCAGTCTTAACATATACGGACCATGTGGGTCTTTTAACGCAGTTTTAAGATACTACCAGTTGGCTGATCACGTAACTTTGTTGCAATCAGTTTCTGTTTGTAAGTAATAAGTAAATATGACAGCTATGCGGTTACATTTTAGCTGCAGTTGCTAACAAAGTCAGATTACAACTGGTGTTTCTTTTGATTGATAATCGCACACATTTCAACCAATTTCAACCAATAGGTTAGTAGAAACCCTATACCAAACCTGGTATTATCTTATAATTATCATAAACTCTGTTTTTTGTGAATTTATCGAACCGTGTTCGCACTGTCACATAAACTGTCACTGTTGTTGCGACATGTTTGGCATTTCATAGTCTTAAAGAAGTTGTTGGCAAATAAAATAGAATATACACTGCTTCCTGCAGTGCGAACGTAAACACTAACAAACAAGTTGTGCGATTTGGTTCCAACAACTTGCGAAACATGTATAACGTTTTTGGTGGATCTCAGTTATTCGGTTTGAAGAGTGTGGTTGCCGGTGTAATTACAGGCACATGAGGCTTGCCATCTGTATGCCTCAAGTTGATGGACGCAGGGTAATGCATCGAAGGGCACGTTCTTATCGTGCGTGACTTACGAGGCAATGTTTTGCTATCGGAGATGGCTACCACTTAACATCAGGTGGGCCATTTGTTTGTTCCAGTACTTAAGTATATCCATATTAAGTGTATCTTGTATAGAAAAAAAACTGCGGATGATTTCTTCAGGCTTACTGTACCTGTGATATTGTGTGCGATGCGTAAAAACTGCGGAGGATTTCTTCAGGCTTACTGTACCTGTGATAGTGTGTGCGATGCGTGGGCGCATGGTGGTTGTGATGCGGGTGTTCCACACGCGACAGGTTCAGTATGAGGTCGCCGGTCATCATGAACGCCTCGAACTTGGGCTGCGAGACGCGCGCTCTCGTGCCGTCCAGCAACGCCTCACAACTCTCCCCGGATGCCACGCCCGACCCGTTGCTGGACGAGTTGCTAGACGAGTTACTGTTCGAGTTGCTGTTCGAGTTGCTGTTTGAGTTGCTTGAAGCTGGACTTGATCTGTGAAATAAACAAGTAGTTAAACAACAATATTACAAAAATATTCTTCATTACAAAACATGCTGGTCATCATCAGATCCATGAGTATATTATTATCACTCTATTGTTATATCAATGTCGATATTAAAAAAAAAGTAAATAACTTAAAAGTACTCTGGGCCTAGTCTCAGTGACTCAGGGCACTTAATATAATGTCTTGTTCATGGCTTCAAGGTACATGGTACGAACTTTGGACATACAAAAGGATATTGAGTTCCAAGATAGGATGTTGGTATACCGCACATGAGGATTAAACTCGTTATACATATATGATCCTGAGCCTCTCCGAGACTCACTTAAAAATCCTTTCACCACACTGTTTTGAAAGAACTAGTGACTCGACAAGGGGAATCCTGATATAAATGATCGACTATTTTTTTTTCTATTTAGTTATATGTATTGCGAGCCCGGGTTTTATACGGAGCTGAGCGGTTTATTTGCTGTCCAGTGTATATATTACATTGTAACAAGGATCATGCAAAAGAACGGTAGGAACCAACCCGTAAGTTTGTTGCCTGCCTGTTCTTCTAGGCTTTGGTCGCGTGGAACTGGCACCTAGAATCACCTAGCTTTAAGACGTTTCAAAGTGATCCTTGTGATTTTATTGAATACTAGCGGCCTGTCCCAGCTTCGCATGGGTGGTCATAAATTTTTTGAACATATTAGGATAAACTTAGACCGTGGGTTCGAGCCTCGCGAGCCTACTTATTTCATACATTTGCACGCCAGAGACTGAAATCGCATCCCGAGCGTGACCAGTGGACCCGTTAACGTTTTTAATTTCGTCATATCTTTTGAATGGAATGTCCGATTTGAAAAATTTAAGAAGTAATCTATAGGTATTGAAACCGTCTTAATTATGAAAAGATTTATTTGGATAAGGATTAATACCAAGGTACAAATAAAGACCCTTTTCTAGCGGCGGCATTTCAATTAAATTTTTATAATAAAAAAACACTTATTGTGACATAACTATAATAGTTAGACATATGCTGTCGCGACATTTTTTGTAGATGATGACGTGTTCTACAAAATCGTAGTACATTATTTTGTTCTATCATCAATAGTTTTCGCAGCGCACGCGATGTAAGGTTTTTGGTTTCCACCTTGGGTTACATTATTGGAGTTTTAGTAAGGATCCCTGATTTTTTTGAAAATATAATATAGCCTATGTTACTCAGGGATAATGTAGCATTCTAATGGTGAAAGAATTTTTGAAATCGGACCAGTAGTTTTTGAGCCTATTCGTTACATACAAAAATACAAAAATACAAAGCTTTCCTCTTTATATTATTAGTGTAGATTAGTGTAGATGTAGAAATACCTTTTGACTTTGAGCTTTTCGGGAGTTCTTAGCACACCCTAGGAGCGTTTATCGCGTCTCCATAGACAACCCGCTAGAAAAATGGGCTTGCAACACAGAAAACAAAAAATACATGAGGTAATTTGGTCGTGAACATATTTTAATTATTTTATCGAACCCGCACTCTCTCAATTTCTCAACCGGTTAGCGCCACAGGAGGTGATTTTTTTAACATAACATGTATGTAAATGTAACAACTGTGTTACAGAAAACGATATCTACCGTTTTTACAAAGAAAATAAACCTTATCATATCATATCAGATTCTAACAAATTCTAACCAAAAGTGGTCTAGTCGTCAAATGCATTTTATAGTGTCATTCATTTATCTACTACGAGAATTATAATAATAAACATTCTTATGTTTTTATACTATATTTATAATGTTTACCTACACAAGGGCGTCGCCAAGGGGGGGCAGGGAGGGGCTGCCCCCCCCCTACAGATTAAAAAAAATGTAGCCAACTGCAAAGGAACCAAAGTCCTCTAAGACCTAAGATGGAACCACATTATTACAATCGCCATATAGGCAAAGACTCGCGCTACAAGCTGTAAAGCTTCATGCTCTTGACTGTACCTACAATTCATATTTTTCTCATCCTCCATAATATTAACTTGCCCTCCCCTAGGTCATGTGCTATCGACGCCTTGTACCTACACAAAGAGTCGTGGTTTCAGCGAAGACAAACATTACTGTGATTATTTATTAAATATACTTACATGTTTGTTCTGTGTCTCAATGTTTTGTTATATTCTACCTGTGTGAACAAGAAAATGACCAAGTGGTAACCATCACCTAACAAAGCATTGCCTCGCTATTCGCACAATAGGAACGTGTAGTGTAGACCGACGCAGTGCCCTGCGTCCATCAACTTGAGGCGTACAGTGAGCCTGCAATTTCACCGGCACCCTCAGCCTTCAATCAAACCGAAACACGGCAACGCTGCTTGGTGGCAGAAATAGGCATGGTGGCAGTACTTCCCCGACGAGCCCTTCAAAGTGTTATAATGGACTAAAAAAAAGTATAAATGTCCTATCAGTTTCGCGCCCCGTTTTATATAAAATAACTACCACTATTATATAACTTTCGTAAACATTTTAACATCTACGAAGATGGACGACGTGACATGTATCGTGTGCGTTCCTTTATCATAAAAAAGAAGCTCACTTTTGGTGCACAGTTAAAAAAGTACGATAAGACCATGTGCTCAATACACATTTACTATAGAAGGAACCATTTTTGGCATACCAATGCAACGGGACGGGACTGGCTATAACGAACTTTATTTGATATTTATTATTGTATTTTTTCTCTTCTTATTGTTTTAAGTGTTACATATTTAATCTGTTTGTCTGTACCTGTCCGTTCTGTTTTATTTTTTATTCTTTTTATGTGTATGTCAAATAAATGTATTTTCTTTCTTTCTTTCTTTCATTAAAATAAGCTAAAGGCCTGCGGAAGCTCTTTAATGATATCAAAGAGAGTAGTCAGAGAGCAGGTCTAAAAATTATAATATATGTATACCTATAGCTCATGCTATGCACACTACTTTTTGCTATTAGTATAGTATTCTATACGTAACAGACTGCAAGCCCATCGATGCTGCTGGTTCACTCACGATTTTTACTTCACCGCTAGTTTAATTGGTATTGCAATTAGTAGGAAGTTGTTATTGTAGATAGAGCCGGTAACAACACTATCTCAATGTCTACGTGTATTTAATGAAAGTCTCCTCACCTTGAGACATTACCGTGAACTTAAGATTATCGGAACAAGCTTACGAAAATAGCTCGTGGCCACTGTAGGACGTTGGTGAAGGACGAATTCTTTAAAAGTTTTAGGCTTTTTAGTAAGCAGAGAACACCGGTGGTCTAGTGGGAGAGACCCGGCCTTCTTTTCGTTAAGGGTTCAATTCCGGTCGTGTACTAAATAGATCTTTCTCTCATAGAAAAGTCAGACCATATATTTCAGTAGTCATAAGGGTTTACTATATTTAGGAGACAATTATGAGACTGCATTCTGGCAGTAAACACATTATCTTTTAAATTAATGATACCGAGCTATTGTTCTATGTAATGTGTACGGATCTATTATAGGGAGTTTGGAGGCTACCTTTGAGAACACAGATGAAAGACGGGTTCGATTAGAAAATGATTTATCAATCGCCGACTGTAACTTGTGTCTAATATCAATCAATACACAACGTAAGGAGGCATATTTCAATGTCATGAGTGAGTAAGCCACGATGACGTGTCGAGGGGGTGGTTTCCCCTTCGTATACACATATGGTACCGTCACTTATCGGGTCGGAAATCAGCTGTCAAACTGTTAGGGGTTCCTTAGGTTAACGTGGGGCAAAAATCCCACTCCTACTAATATTATTAATGCGTTAGGTTAGATATTTGAATGCTAGTAATTCAATTACGCCGCAACAACTGGAGCGATTTCAATGAAACTGAAAATCATTTACAATTTCTTCTTATTTTTCGGCTAAGTTCCATGCGAAGCAGCCAGGGGCAATATAGTGAATAGACAAACGTTGAGTTTAATAAAGTCGAGTGTTTGATTCGATGTCTTGTGCGCGTGTATTCCACAAATGTATGTCGATGTATTTCCACAAAACGATTATCAGCAATCTTACAAAAAATTATATCTATTGAAAATGAGCTACAGACAAAGAGACACACAAAGTGAGGCCTTTGTGTGTCTCTTTGTCTGGGGTTGTTATAACCACAGAGTACAGAAGTTCTGTTTTATGTGGTATAAACACCCCTCTTTTTGTCGGTGGGTTAAAAAGGTCAAACCTGGATTCTTTGAAGGGGTTGATCCATTCAAAGAGAGCCTTTCTTCACGCAATTAAGTTAGTGACGTAGTAGATCGCGACGGTTTCATAGATATGATCGTGAACTATGAAGTGTGTGCTTCTTCAAATACTCTTGATATAGCTATATTTGATTGAGTGAGAGAAGCTAATGAACATCTTAGTAACAACTTGGGCGAATTGACATTGTATGTTTGGTCCAAGCTTAGCCTTCGAACTGTAGCAGATTTGAGTGGATCGAGAGACGAGGTATACCTTGTTAGAATTGCTTGAAGTTATTGAGTTATCGGTTTATCAATTTCCTCAAGCGCTGACTAATTGTATTACCTATACAGACAAGAGGTAACCCATTATAACGACGGCAATATCGTAAGTGTACCTAGCAATATCATATAACGTGAACACACGTCAGTGGAACTTTCGGGATTTAACTTCATTTAAAACCGTTTAATAACATTTGTTAGTTATCACTCTTATCACACACTTACAGGATATTTTTGCATGCTCTATCAATAAGGTACCTACTCTATGGCACTATGATTTAGGAAAATGTGTCCAAAATTCTTCTAGGGCTTCGGCATGATGGAGTTGGAAAGAGCCTTGTGAATTGTGTATGACCAAGTTGATAAGACCAATGCGGTGAAAGGACCATTTGTTCACCAATCGAGCCCCTAGATCATTTTATGTCACCTCAGTTGAAACGGATTTTGATAAGATTTTTTACAATACATGAGTATGACAAAATCTTGTTACGTTTTTGCGTTTTTATTATCGTTTCACACAATTTATTTTAATAAATAAGAAATGCGGCATTCCATGAGGTGACTGTACTTCTAATCAGAATCTCGGTCCGATAACGCACCTTTTTGTTTCACAGGTAAACATGCATCACAACATTCCGCTGCACGGAGCAAATATAAAAGTTTCCATTTATGTTTTTATCTTTATATAAAGTCAACAAATAACAAAGCAAATTTTCATCGCCCAACATGCGTCAATGTAACATGAAAATGGTAACTATTACGTTGTATTGGCAAAAGTTTTGGTAAGTTCATGAGTCAAGTAGCTTTAAGGCCGCCCTAGGATTTTAGCTGGTGCTGGGACCGATACACGTGCCCTGCGAGGCATGGTAGCGCTCGGCTACTAAGTAAACTCTTGGCAACCGACTCACATAGCTTTAATGCACATCTTCTGTTTGTACAGTAGCTGTCCGTTGATTTTTGTATATCAAAAAAATATACTCTTTCTTTTACATCTCGTACATACTCGTAAGTATGAGAACCAAGAACCAGTTGAATAAATGAACGCTTAATAAATTACAAACCGGCAGGACGAAAACCTGAATGTAATTATAGCTTGGCGACCGCGTCTGAACTTTTTGCGGTACAATCATTATATCGGACCCGACGACATTCAGTTAATAATTTACCGAAAACTTACTATGCGTCCGTGAACTCGCAAGATCTGCTACTTGTATTGTGTACGATTCTTCAGAGGATCACCGCCGTATGGTCACCGTTTTTGCTAGTGAAGAAGCAAACAGTAGTAAACGGAACACAAACAAAAACACTCTATCGCATATAATCAGTTCGTAATTAATGGTAAACACTTACTTGTCGCGGTTAGTGCGTGCCAAACTACGCCGTTCCGCTGAGGACGCGAGGTATCTTCTCACGCTTGCTTTGATCTGTGGGTCTGAAACACATATTTATGAGATACTGGCTCCGGCCCGTGTATTTGTTTGCGTGACAGTCTTATAATGCAATTGCAGATCACGGATTACATGTCTTCTAAAGGTTATCGCAATTGATTAAGTCGTGCTATGCTGTGATACAGTTGCATTCGAAAAACCACACAAGATTAAATATTTTTATTTAATGACGGTATTACTGGTAGTATAAGCGATATTGGTCACGTGCGTGACCCTTGAGGATTATACGCCTTCAGAGAGGTCCGGAAAAACGCGTAAGGTGTTATCAAATACTATAAACAAGCATAAAATATATGTATTTATGAAAACTCGTGAAATATGGCTATTATTTATTTGGTTTTCATAGTACACACTCTGCTTAGTTCGGAGCTAAATGGGGCTGCGTGAAATGTCTTCCAATTTTATTTTTTATGTTGTTCTGTAGAAACTAAGCTATGTTTGGCAAATAGCCCACATGAACTGCACGTCCAAACAACTTTCATTAGCTAAATACAAAATGCATTTCCATCCATGGCACCATCCTAAGACGTTAGCTGGCAAGCCATTCGCCGGTTAATTTACCGGAAATTCTCATAAGGCGGAAGTAAAATAAACTCAAACGAGAAGATGACCAACAATTATACTCTACAAAGAGATTGAAACCTATTAGGTGTTCGTACACAGTGTAAACTAGTGGTTCGCCCCGAACTGAGATCTCGTAATGCGATCCGACGAACGCACCAAAACTTTGAGTAGGTGGTAGTCAGAGGCAAGTCCAAACATTATGTTTGTACTTTTTTCTGACTACCGCATACTAACTTGGTATGTTAACCAAGTTTCAACTCTATTGGCCTATTTATTGAAGAGTTCCGTTGAACAGACCTTGGCTCCATCATCAGACCTGGTCGTTGTCACCATTTTATGAGAACTGAGTACCTCCTTAATTTATTTCAAGAAAAAGCAAAGGAACTGGCCGACCAGTAGAAAAACCTTGATGCCAACGAATCTCTTAGAGATAAGAGCTCTTGGATTGCGGTTATCTTAATTTAACTTTTTTGTTGTATCTCAAAAACCGAGCGTCCCAGAAAAAAAGTAAAAATTGTTTTGGAATGTCCAAACAAAGCCCTTTCATATGACATTTAATTTGATTTTTTATGTAACTTTTTTTATTTTTGCCCCTTTAAAAAACCCCATATCTTAATAACCCTTCATCTGATTTTACTCATATACTTACCAGTAAATTTCTCAAGTACAAGCTATCGACTTATCAAATTTCACGCAGATCGGATCAACGGTTCGAAAGTTATGGCCAGACAAACATACATACATACATACATACATAAAATGCCAAATCGCCCAAGTTGAAACTAAAGATCTTTGTTCGCTTCGCTCACTCGATCAATTATTATGAATTTGACACATACGTATTATGAGGCAGGAATCTACGTAACTTTTCATAGCTTTCGTGATCCTAGAGACAAGTACATAAGCCGTCCCATTTACTAATGTAAGCTGTTATCTCGGCTTGGAAGATGCATATTTAACGTCCATGTGCTGTACAGGCAGGCACAGTTGGCTGACATCCAGAATAGTGCCTTGAATAAGTAAGCAGCAAATGTATAGCGGGATGATGCAATGATGGTTTCGACTCAATGGTTGTTTTGAGAACTGAATGTTGGGGGAGCAGGGTATTTTTCAGTAGCTTAGTTCTATTTTTGGAAAGAAAAGTAATAAAGGATAATATAATAGCTTAGCTGAGGATGAAGTAGCCAAAGACGAGAATTCAACAGGCTTGGTAAATCGAGATTACATTATTAAAGGGAACAAAGCCAACGTGAACGAGGTTTACCCGGCTCAGCTCCCGAGAGCCACCTATAAAATTACTCTACGTATCGTTATACTCTTATTTGTGGCACTCCGCAAACTCGACCAAATCATCAGGGAATTCTCCAAATTTATTACTTGCAGCTGTTACTCGCCCACAAACGTCATAACTACAGTTTAGCAAACTCAACTCACCCTTTCTCAGTCTTAGGGTGACGGGGTCCGACGCGAGTCGCAAACATTTTAAAACTGCAACAATCGAAAGATTCGCTATAGCGTATGATTTTCGACAACACAAAAGGGAATTAAATTATACAACCCGTAAACGTAAACCAAACAATAGAGTAACTATTCGTTGGTTCTGCTTCGATATTAAGTTGATTACAAACGTCGGAGGAAATCAATTATGCCTACTTGGTTCGAGTCTAGTCAGTTACTACGACTAACGAGTGGAATACAATGAGTGTGAAAATGTGAATTGCAAAGTTGCGTGCTTTGCCGACAGTCGACCACGAGCCGGCAATAACGCGATCATTGAATTAGTGTTAATAAGTTCGAAGATAACGGTCGGACGTGACGCTCAACAACATGGGATAGAACTGTTGGTCGATGATGCATAACCTCATCCGAGTCAGTGGGTTCCTAGAACATCGGCGCCTGTTAACTCCACTGAGTGCGATATCCATACAAATTGGCGGAACAGAGAGAAAACCAGATCGGTTATAGTGCACAGTAATTAAACATCGAATAACATTTCAATTACAGTGGCAGTTATCTGTGAGTTGAGAATGTTTCGTAGATAAGTGGCATGTGCGTGATAAATGGCAAATTCCTTACCTTCTCGGGTAGTGAACCGGTTTACATCAGTCCCATTAACCTTGAGCAAAACGTCTCCTGCCTCGACCTGTAATTCAACACATAGTTATTGAGTTACGTACTTTAATTTTGAAACAACGAAAGCACTGCAAAAAGTCTTGCATAGTGTGTGAGCGTAGTTATTTGCAATTTTTTTTCTATGTTTTTAACTCCGAGCTCGGAAACTTTACAAATCGTTTCGCACTTCAAAAAGCTCCGGCTTAAACATCATTAAAAATTTCAAGAAGCTAAGCGTTGTTCAAGGTTTATACAAATTCATGATTAATAATTTGCCGCATTCATGTAACGCCTAAATGAATTAATTAGTAGGGACCTAAGTTATCCAATATTCGAAAACATTATTATACCCTTGAGAAGTTCTATGTGACTTTGCTGCTCGAGTACGCCCAAACAAGAGCCAAATAATGTTTTTGTTTGCGTAGCAGTATGTAATTTAATTCTATACAATTTTACTAAGAGTTGGATGGATGGAAGATAAACAAACATCTCGGCATCGAGCGTTTTAACAGCCTTTTGATGTACCAGTATTGCGGACTGGTCTGATACATAAAGTATCCATTATATTAAGTAGAACAGGACAAACCTCTATCTAGTTGGTTAATATAGTTGTTATGAACTGCCTACTTATCAAACAAAGCGGACTTATACACGTTTAATACCGACCTAATGTTTAATTCAAGCAGAATTCACAGAGTAGCCTTGTGGACAGGACAACTCCCAAAATGTTTCAAATACACGACACACGTTTAGCACAACAAAACCAATGTTAAAAGTTGACCGTCGATTGACAATCGGTATCACTACATCGTTGTTGTGATGTCAGTGATTCACTAAGGCGCAGTACATTAATCACAGCCGGTTTGTTCAGAAAACAAAACTTGCGAACTTGTAACTGCGACGTGCACCTTGGATCGTATCGTACACAACCGAGTGCGTTACTCACAATTATCGGAATGGAGCAAGAACAGGATCGCGGTTCGTGGAGCGGACAAGTTTATCTAATGGGAAGTAAGAGCGGCTTGGAGCCCCGAGTGTGCGAGCGACCGCACCGCGCGCCGCGTCGCTGTCAACTTGTCCTTATCACGACTACGAGAGGGACCACTAATGGATTGAGCTTACAGATAAATACGATCTAACTCCCACAGAAGGGCGCAGCGGAAATGTGAATTAGACGGCTGCATCAAAGAACCAACTCGATTAAAACATCGATGAGGATATTTGGTTAAAATAGGACTGTACTTTTGAACTTTCGGTGAGAGAAGGAAATTATAAACGTTGTTATTATAAACGCACTTATGATGTCTAAAGCTAGCCGGTATGGTAGTATGCAATTAGATAACGAGTTTGCATCGGCATGTTCTGAGGTGTCAAACACGATGGTCGGTGAAATGTAAACAATCTGGCGGTCGATATGAATGAGTGTTGTTTGTTTGCGTTACATAAGCGTCGCAGACGTGAATTACAAGTCTAGCCGACAGCCGTGCGTACATGTGTACCTAGCACATAAAACGTATGATGAGTCCGACGACGCTGAGGCGCTACGCCCACTCGCACAGACTTCGTTTTCCACCTACGCGATATTGAAGCTTTCTTTTTAGTCTTGCTTTTTCCTATACACGGGTGAGGTGCCAAAGTCAAAGGCAAGAGCACTCTACATATTTGTGTTGAGGGATTTTTACCGGTAAGGCTTCTCATACTAAGACTGGGGTGCTATGCGGCCTTTCCCCCCTCCCACCACGGATCACTAATGCCCCCATTACTGTTTCTAAAGGAATGAAAAGTGGGAGTTACGGCCTGGCAAATGCAGGAGACTATATTTTTGCTTTGATATTTCACGATGAAGTAAATTGACTAAAGTGCATATATTATAAGTAGGTACTGGATTACTGATACTGACGCATGTAGTGGTTCGAGTATAAGTTCAGCTCCTTACATTTAAAATAAACGAATACATATAATAAGAGCTCCTGTTTGTAAGAACTTTGTGAGCCATACTTTGTGAGTCAAAGGTCGGTTGGCGAATATTTACCTATTAGATTAGACAAATAAAGCTAGGTATTAAAATATAGAGTACCTGAAAATCTCGTAATTGGGGTCTAGACATCCAAATTTCACTATTTTATATACAGTATTGACGGAACTGCATGCCGTATCTAGCGTGGAATCCTTGCTATCTTCGATGTCGTGGTAAAAGCCATTTTATTTAGCCACACCCGACCACATAAAGAAGGGTCACATCCATTGTCTATCATCAATTTAACGATCCCACCTCGACTTCTAACTTAAACAACAAATAACTGTACCAAATAAAAAAAATATAAGTTTCGCTTACACATCCGAAGCGCACAAATAAAGGAATTCTAATTATTTAAAGAAAAAATGCTTTGCCTTTGTCAACTTTAGCTGAAATAATGAGTGTACATTTCCGAAATCATACAGTTATTAGCAATAACCTGACAATGGCGACGCGTGAGTACTGAAGCCATAATGTTTTTTTGTATTTTCTAATTATACCTACTCGTATTATGAAAATATAAGGCCCAAGGATCCTAGAACTGCAATCAGTGTTTGCTGAATTCAGGACGTGCGATAACGAGACAAAACAGCAGTTTTATTTCAATCTGCACAAAATAAACAAGGTTTATCATAACTTCTATAAAAGTCACGTCTCTGTCCGCACCACGCTATCGGTGATTTGCATACTACTTTGTATTTCAAACATGAATTAGGTACTTTGATGTTTATATTTTTATTTCCCTTAACGTTTTGTGGACTTTACGTCCGGGTATTAATTTCCTGGGCGCGTGGGGAGTGTCACACACAAGTGACATAGCGCTGAATACGCTGTAGACTTTATTAAGGCGAAGACAAGAGCTAATGTGACTCTCGCTCGCACGTTTCGACATGTTGAAAGATATAAAATCATCAAACATCCTACTCAAAAGTTTGCTTTACTTGTTTTCGTAGCAAACTTTTAAGAAGGAAAACTTGTATCAATCAAAATATTTTTTTTACTAAACTGTGCAATGTGATTGCAAACTAAATGGTTGATTGCGATTTTTCGAAAATGAGTTTAGTGATTTTATATCTTTCAACATGTCGAAACGTGCGAGCGAGATTCACATTACTTAGCTCTTGTATTCGCCTTAACTCGTTGGGAAGAGTCTTTTCATTAAATTGCATTTTAATATCTCCGTTTGTAAACTCTGGAGTAGAGTAGTCTTGCACATAGCGTATTGCAATAAATAAGTCAGAGGATCAGAGAGATAGCTACTAGCTAGTCAGATAACACCGTGCTAATTAATACAGATCCCTAGCTAGACTCTAAGGGTAGTCTAAATAAGTCTCTAAGGTCTAGAGACTTACCTTTAAATGAAAAATATGTTTTTAACACCCGACACGATTACGTTGTGACCCATCAATGTCAACAGAAGTTGTTCACAGTGCAAATTAAATTACAGACTAGACTGTTCCAGTGGAGTAATTAATCAAATCAGGTCAATTGGAATGTTGTGGCTGGAGTAAATAAATAGCAGTATTTTCGCAAGTCTCAACACGCGAGAATACTGTGCACGTTTCGTAAAATCTCTGACATACCATGAATGGAGATCATTCAAGTTGTGATGCAAAATAGTGTGCATGTCTTACCATAATTAGTAAAATAGTTTATGGACAGACCGCTATAAGATATTACCTCAGTAAGGTCTATCACAGAACAGTGTTTCTCTTCAAGTTGTTGTGGAAACGCAGGTTATACACACGAGCAGCTTTTCAATTTCACTAAGTGAAATTTATTGCATTTTAATTTCTGCGAAGCTCGATGCTGTCGTTTTGAAATTTGCCAAGTAATGGGAGTATCACTGCCATTATACTTGGCTTGAATCTTGCACGTTATTTTATTTATGTAGGTAATTGTCCTCAGTTATTTCATTTAGGTACACACCTACTAATCAAATATTTGAAAAAATACACATTTTTTTCTTCAATGTCTACAACAGTAACGTCCTAATTTGTTTAAATTACATACTCATCTCGTATTTTTTTCTTTATACACAAAATCTTAATCAACGAATGTTTCATTGACTCTTCGTGACATAGCCAACTTCTCTTCAATCAAGTGATTTTTATTGCCTACCATATCTAACACCGGATAATAAAGCTATATGGAACATAGGTAAGGACGGATTTATTTTTTTGCCGACCGACATAATGAGTTGATTCCGCTCCACGGGCGGCAGGCCAGGCGGCGGAAATCGTATCGTGAATGAAGTTTCCTCGGTTGGCTCAAAACGGAAGATTTCCAATGTTTTACACGGAGGGATGCAACGTTCAACGAAGTGTAGAATGTTAAATTATTTCGTGAAAACTAGAAATATTTGAGAGGGAATACTCAGTTTATTGCATTTAGGGGTTTGAATGAAACTGTGTGTTGCGTTTTCACGGCATAATATATCATCGATCTCAATGAAATTAAGCACAGAGATAACTTTCAGTCTGGAGGTATCACGGGAAAAACTCCTCTTCATATTCCCCGCCATTTTATAACGTCTCTAATCTCTATAAAATATACTTTTCATTGTCACTTTCATGTTAACGGATAGAGGCGGCAACAGACTTAACAGTCATTTTAGTTAGTGTGGAGTGTTCAACGAACGACCATTAGTGTATACACCAGCGGGCGATTTCGTCAGGTAATTTAATTGCCCTATCAAAACAAAACATCAACACTTTCACCATTGATAGTGTTCAATCATCATAATATTTTTATGAATGCTGAACATGAGTCGAGATAGCGATAAGGATAATACTTTATCGTTCAACGTCAGTGTCAAATATTAGCCAAACAACTTTATACCAGAATGGGCGTGTTCTACTAGTTCAGAACAACTCAAATATTTCCTCCACTTTAAACTTGTCAAAAACAAACGGAAATATTTGTATCTGAAGAATACTTTGAAGTATAAATATAGAATAAATATAAATAAAAGATATTAGTATATTGTAAATAAATAGTACCTACATACCTACAAAGTGTAAACATACAGCTTCTGAAATATGAGCACAGGTACCGGCACAGGGAATTCCGTGAATGGAACTGACCGCAAGTTTGATTAGCCCTGGAATTGGACTTACGCCTCATGGGACTAGTTTCACAAAATTCATATTTACCAACTACTAAGTATACCAGCGTCCCTTGCATAGCCAGCCACTACGCAAAACAAAGTAATTTTAACTCGAATAGTGTGAATCACAATTTTAAGATGGATTATGTTAAACACCACATTTTATAGGAAGAATGAAAACGCAGAATATAATAATTCTTGTAATAAATAATTAAAATAGAAACAATTAAATAAATGACTATGATGATATTATAACGCGTACTCTGCATACTGGATTGTAATTACACCGGCACCACACTCTTCAAACCGAAACACAGCAACACTGCTTGGCGGCAGAAAAAGGCGTGGGTGGGTATGTGGGTATGTGCCAAATGTGTATCTTGATATTCCTTCTACTTCTTTTCATAGACATCCGAAAAGAATTTTGAATTTGTATTGTAGGTTGGTACTTGGTAATAAGATTTATCTTCCATGCCTAGGAATAAAAATCTTGAGGCTCTTTTTTTTATTGTACCTACATAATTAACTGTATAACCGAGAGGCATTAGAACTACCAAAAACGGTATTTGTGAAAATACTTTTATTTTTAAGGTAGCTAGGTGTTATCTCACTAGATACCGGTACCTGTACACCCTCAGCTGCTATAAGCCTGCTAGTACAATTGAATTAGTCGTATACCTAGTTATTCAGTCGTAACAGCAAATGTCCACGCCCACTTCAGATTACGGCCATGACCATCGTGACTTGAATGAAATCCAAAGAAAGCTAAATAGGTGCGTAGTGGAGTCAGATTCTACAGATTCTTTTACGATTTTAATTAATTATATATTTTATTACTACTTGCCTTGCAAGTTACGCACAAACGTGCCCTACGATGCACTGTCCATCAAGCATGTCCATCAACTTGAGGCATACAGATGTACCTATAATACAATAATTTGCAGGAAAGAAGCTGAGATATTATGAAATGCATAAGAAAACAAAAGGACCCCTTTTATAGGGTCTCTATCACCACCTATTAGGGCAGAGCCGTAGAGTATGGAATTAACTAGGTAGAAGACTTTTTAACGGTTGAACCTAGATGTGTTTGTGTGCCTGTATTTGTTGTTATTTAAAAGGTTTTTGTGTGGTTATTTAAAAGTACTAGCACACAATGAGAGGGCTATGTTTAAGCAATAACATACCATCATAATAAATTAATATTGGCAGACCTTACACAAAAAGTTTTTTTATTGATTGTCTAGACTCTCGTTACGGGGTTGAAATACGTAGGTATAAGCTGAAGACTATTTATGAACAAATGTTCATATTTAAAATAGAGTAGAGGTATGGGTATCGATCATCGGCCTTGGTTTAATTGGTGATCGTGCTCTGTCGAGTGGAGAAGCGTCGCGTCGTCGACGCGCGCCCGTTTGACCCCAGCAGCAGACAGAGCAGCTGGTTCAAACTTCAAAGCACTTGACGTGAGCACTGAGCGTTGCCACTGATAATATAATGTTACCGCACTGTACCCTAAGTCTTAGTTTTGTTTACCATATTTCTTTTTTCGTAACTTCAGGCTTTTTTGTATGGAGACTGTTTTTATGTATGTGAGTTCTTAGACGTTACGAAAAATGGAATACGAAATATGGTAAAAAAAACTAAGACTTGGGGTACTAGCAGAGGTGTGATGCGTGTTTTATTGTGCGTGTGTTGTGTGCTCGTGTTAAGAAGGTAGGTAGGTGTAATATATCCGCCAATAACACTTTCAACGCGTGCAACTTTATTGAGTCTCATGCATTGAATTGCAGATATTGGGATCGATTGCATGCTTGCATGGCAACACAGTGACGCAAAATCACTCATTGCTGACCTAGACTAGTTTTTAGGGTAGGTCCGACTATGGTAGTCAAAAAAATGGTAGACAAAAGTCATTTTTTTTTATATTACCCGTTGATGGAACAAGCAGATGGCCTACCTGATGTTAAGTGGTAACCATCACCTATAACAAAGCATTGCCTCGTAAGTCACGCACGATAGGAACGTGCCCTACGATGCAATGCCCTGCGTCCATCAGCTTGAGGCATACAGACGTTAAGCCTCATGTGCCTGTAATTACACCAGCAACCACACTCTTCAAACCGAAACACAGCAACGCTGCTTGGCGGCAGAAAAAGGCGTGGTGGTAGTACTTCCCCGGACGAGCCCTTCACAAAGAGCTCTACTACTCTTAAATGAAGTGGACTGTGGACCAGCTATTTAATATCAGCTATGATCATGACCCGGTGCGTCACCCAGCATTCGCGTCACGTACAAATGCAAAACGTTAATATTACGGCTAATAACACTTTTATTAGTGCTCAAATGAAGGTAATGATGTCATAGCAAGAGTGAGATAGTACACTGCACATATACCTATATAAACATTTGTGAGATAATTGAACATGCAGTCTATCTATCTATACATATTTATAACATACCTTGAAATGCCTAATTTTACATTATATTTGATTTATTTCAAGTCTGGGTTTGGATTTATGTTGATCAAGAATTTTCACTGTGACTATAAACATACCTTTTTGTACAATGTTTAATTTTAATCTCTTGTATGAGGAGCAGCAAGTATAAAAGAGTTTGTAAACCAGAAGTTGTTATGTTATAGTGGGAAAGTAATGTATTTAAAGCAGAGTCCCAACCAGTGGTCCAGAAAAGTAGAATTTACATAAAAAATGCATGAACTGCCTTGAGTTCAATCTTTTCAAAAATGTTTCTGTCATATCACATATTTAAACTGATACAGTTTAAACATGTGATATGACAGAATATGTCAATATATTTTTTTACAAAATGGTATAGTATTTTTCTACATGAGCTCAAGACACTGTCACACCCGTTTGACAACTTTATATACAATAATAAATTATGTAGGACATTATTGGTATGTGGTATTGAAACCACATGACATTTAAGCTTTGGTTTCATGGTGAACAGCAAACATGTCACTGGAAAGGGTATTATTTCAAGAATGGACATCATTTGAATGTATTTTCTTGCGTACCTAGTAGGTACTTATAAACTTATGGTCTTATTCATATCGCTGAGTGCTCCATTAGCTTATCAGATCGATAATGCCTGTTGCTGTCTCTTTTCGTTGGCATGAAAGTGACAGTGACAAGTATACTCTATAGACCCGCCATAAAATGGCAGGGTATATGAATAAGGGCCTTTGACACTAAATCTTTAATTAAATTAACCTATTCAATAGTACCTAGTTGAAATGCTGGAAACAACTCAGATATTTTTTATTTAGATAAAACTTTTTGCATTTATTATACCTCATAAAAAATAGTTATAGAGAATATAAAGTTTAATGTCATTTTATAGAATGGATACAGATTAAGCTATGATGATACCTGCTACTTATATATCTACCTACATATCTGCTGGTACCTAAACTTGATCACCTTGACACAAATGAATGACTAAGTAGACTTGTTATGGTTAAATATACATACTAAGAAGTGTGCATAGGTGCATGCACATTCATAATGATTGAATTTGGTAAAAACATAAAGGTAAGGTTAGCGGTAGGGTCTTAGGTAAAGGAAAATGTTTAATGGTATTCTATATATTCTATAAAGGCATAATTGTACCCTGAACCTTTGTAGGGGTGGTGAGGTTGGAAGGGGGATAGAAGGAGAACTCTCACTTTCAAAACCCGTCTTCTTTGGTAAAAATTAATTAGCAAAAATGAGAAATATTTGATGGTGAGATGATGAGATTTTTTATGTTATGAGATTCTTCATTCCATGGCACCTTAGCATTCCAACCTACCTGCTAAACCCTTGGATGTAATTTTTAATTCATTTGTCAAAATAGAAGTATGGCTAAATCACACTTTTTGGAATCATTTCATACATGTAATAGAATAGTGTTGATGACCAAATCCATCTTTAAAACTTAAACCATACTAATTAAAATCAAGTACTGGATGTCTATAACCACCCATATAGAGTAATAAGGTTTCTAGAGGTTTTGACGATTCATACATAGGTACCTAAACCAGAATAATAAATCTAACACTTCAGCTGTTGTTGATATGTTACAAGGTTTATAGTAAATCTGTATTTTGTGATTTGATTAATCCCTTGCTGATTTACACAGTATTTAAAATGTATTATTTTCTTACTCCATACATAAATGCAATCATCTACAATAATATCATTGCAGAACTCTCTAACTACATTACATGCTACGTCAACTTGATTTACCTGCATCATTTGAACACTAGATCAGTAAGATTTACCAGTTAGCCTCAACTAGGGGCACGGGTAAGTAAATGCAAATGATATTTTTTTTATTGAATAGAAGGGTAGGTGAGCATTGACAGAATATGAATTGGAAAATTTGGAAAGCAGGTATAGGCGAATGCATTCACAGATTGCAAATAGCGATACCTACATTCTGTGATATTAAAAATGCTTACCTCGCCACTACGAGCCGCTGCCGAGTTCTCTTCAATTTGATAAATAATATGTGGCAAACCGGCTTCGCCAAGCAGAGAGAAACCGAATCCCAAATTCTCACTACGATTCAGGACCACTATTCTTTCGTCGGCCATATTCAGCGCACAGCAGCATTGAGAAATTTCACAAGGATTTACGAAAACCACTACATTAAAGCGTCAAGAAGGAATACAATAAAACGATAAGTTTTGATCAAAAAACGAATTAAAATTCTAATTACAACGCACGACAAAATGCAAGCGCACCCAACCAAAGCGAACTGCGAACGACAGATAGTCCACAGAGTACTTTGTTAAAAACAGACAGATAGGTAAAAGCATAGATGATAAATAAAAAAAAGTTGTTCAAGTAGCGATTTTGTTAGGCCTATACCAATACTAGTAGATATTTATTGTTTTGAAATTCTTCTCATTTCGGATTTTTTAATAACATCTGTTTATCTAGATAAATGTAAAAAAAAAGTGTCACGCTATGTTTTCCTAGGCATTTGCTTATTTTTTTATATCACAGCAACACCAATTTCGTACTTTTTATTCTGGGTATGTTTGGTACTTGGTATGGTATGACTGGGTACGTATACCTACATCATGGAGCTCTACCTCAGTGAGCTAGATACTTAAGTACAGGGTTATTTGAGCCATTTGAGATTTGACACATTGGTAAGTTAAGCATAACGTTATAGTTGTCTCGCTTACTCTCACACTTAGCTAGCATGCTATAATGCGTAGGAATATTTTTTACTCTCGCTCGTGTCCTGAACCGTAATTAAATAGTGTCGTGCAAACTTAAAGCAGCGTGGCGAACGCAACACCGTGTTTTATTATTCTTACCAATACGCAAGACGTATCTTACCCGTAAAACATTTTATTTGGTCAAATCAACACAATCATGTATTTTGTGTCAAATATTGTTAAAGTTACCATCCCCAACTACTTGGCTAGTTTGCCTATACCAGACACATTTGGAGGCTGGTTTCGGCTAGGCGGTAAGTACAACATGCTTAGTAAAAGGAAAACGGTCATGTTTTACCTTGAAAATAGGTAATTAATTTATTTGCACGGTATTTATCATATCCACTATAGAACCTTACAGAATCTTACATAAAGATAAGAGTTAAGTATAATGTGTTGTACCTTCTGATATAAAACATCTTCAGTAGGTAGGTACCGACCCAGTTTGCTGATAAGTAATCTATTCTGTTGACCTTGGAATGGAATAGGTATGTAGGTACTAGGGCATGCTCCCGGTACTGGGGGTCTACTCTGAAAAACGATAAACGAAATTTCGTATTGGAATTTTAAGTTACACTGCGCGGTAAAACAACCACTTCTTCTTCTCCATTTATGGTACCCCGTCAGATAATCTAATTAAGTCATTTCCCCACTCCTTAGAGAGCAGGAAGATTATTTTTTTGGACTGGCAAGATTATCTGACGGGGTGCCATAAATGGAGAAAAAGAAGTGGTTGTTTTACCGCGCAGTGTAACTTAAAATTCCAATACGAAATTTCGTTTATCGTTTTTCAGAGTAGACCCCCTGATCAGTATCGAAATTCCCGGTAATTTCGATACTGATCAGTACCGGTACTCCACAGAGCAAGTACCGGTACTTTCGATACTTTCGATACTCGATATCACTCATAAACTATCGATGTTTTCTAGTACGATATACATCAATTTCCATAAATAAATACAAGCACTGCGTTCAGTTTCACTTTTCTATTTAGATTTCTATTTTTTAACGAATTATGAACCTAGATTTAACAACCTTCTAATTAAATCCAAACAATTTAAAGTATTACAGTTAGGTACGTAGTTTGTGTTGATTTTTTTATGATTATCATGACATGGGTGTTGCAGTTGCTGCGTTGTCGCGTACTGGTGTCACGGAAGACCAGCGTTATAGTAGCGTATGCTGCTATAGCATTTATGCTGAGTGACGGCCAATTTGTGACACTTACTTACTTTAAATGTCTATTCTTGTAGTTTTTTTTATAAACTGTGTATGTATGGCATGAATAAATGATTTTGTATTGTATCTTAGCTCGTTCTGATTGTTGTTTGTAAGGGGGTGGATTGAAAAGATCGCGACCTAACCAATAAAACAAAGTTCAATACCAACAATTTTTATTTTTATTTAAAAAAAGTACTCCTTCCATTTATAAGTAAGGCCGTAAATGTTTGTTTGCGAATTTTTTTTCTCATCTACTCTATAATCATACGTGAGGATCGCTTATTGGCTTCTCTGATAACCTATATTACTTAGAATTTAAGTTTTAATAAGCTGTCGGTCTTCCTGAAATAAATAAATAAAATATAGGTGGTCTACCATGATGACACCCTTAGCATCTCACCCTTTTCCACAGTGGTGAACTCAGATTACATCTGTTATCTAATCTGCTATAATAATCTTGAGGCTCAGCCTCAAACGAGACAATACAGTCGCAAGATTTTGTGAGCTTAATGCGCTTTTGTTCATCTGAGAGCAACATGGGGACCAACCTAGCTGAGACCTTAGAAAATCCAAGTTAATTGACAATTATGTTTTTTGTATGTTCATTGGAGATGGTCAATGTGTGTGCAATCTTCTTGATGATCAGTCTTCGGTCTTCCCTAATGAGATTACACACCTTTTCATTGTTTTCCTTAGTCGTAGACGTCTGAGGCCGATCAGACCTACGGCATCTCTATCTAGTCAGGTTTCAATTCTGTGACCCACTTCTTTACAGTCATAGGTTTAGGATAGGGATTTATTTTCATGTCATCAAACAATTATTTGATGATCGCACGTTTACTTTAAAACCAGAAATACTACAAACCAAATTTTGGATTATGACAGCCAACAAACATATAAATAAAATGGGGGTAATATAAAAAATATATAATAACTACACTTGATACTTCTGTTCTAAGTAAATACCTACATACGAATTATTGATTTAGTTAGATAACATAGTTCGTTACTGTTCATTCCAGTCGTTGATTCATTTGATGATTATTCTATTAAGCTTGATCTCACCTATGCTGATTGTTGTGTGTAAGTGATATTATTGTTCTAAATCATATAAAAATACGAATAATATTAAGTTATTTTATGTACTACAGTTTTTGTTTCATTGTAAGGCTATACAGTTAGTTAATTTAAGATAATTAGCTCAGTATCGAAAGTATCGAAAGTACCGGGAATTACCGGTACTGAGCCAGTATCGGCCGAAAATTACCGGTACTGAGAAAAGTATCGATACTGCATGCCCTAGTAGGTACCTTACCTACTTAATAATTTTAGTAGAACCTGAAGGAATATTATACCTACACTGCAATATTATTGGGTAGGTAAAGGTACCTAACTTCAATTACTTACTAGAATTTATTCAGTGACACACTTATATACTGTAAAATGATTCATGTACCTACATATTATTAAAGTATTATTCAACTTCATTTGAAAAAAAACTACTAAAAGATATTAAATCTTTTAGTAGTTTTTTTACAATAAGATGATGTGTACCTTTAGAATGTGCCCTTTTAATATAATTTATTTTTATTGCAGTAAAAGATTGGTTTGCTTTAATACCACCAACTCTCGCTGTGGGTGGGATTTCCTATTACTCATATCAAACAATAAAGAAGGCAAGACAGGCAGGCAATGGTCAGATAAATCCTGGAATTAGAAAAGACATCAAAAAAGTAGTGGATTTTGTAGACATTGAAGATATTACTGAGAAGGTATCTCTTTGTAGATGTTGGAAGAGCAAAAATGTAAGTATTTTAATTATTGTCATAAAAGACTTTCTTCTCACACTTCAGCCTTACATTCTTCTCTTGCCGTCCTGCTGGCTGGCAGCTGCATAGCTTCAGTAAACTTGTGGTTCGCCCGTATCATCAAAACCGCTAATTCACCTCAATATGATCAGAATTGTCTTGCAACTCTTAAATAGAATATTATAACTTGTAAACTACCAAAAATTACAAAACAGAAATGGGGATGCTTCGGATAGCCCAAGGGGTGCTGCATCTCTGGACCACCGCTTGACCGTGTTTTCTGGGACACCCTGCTACAATCATAAATTTTATTATTTCAGTGGCCATACTGTGATGGAGCCCACGGCCCTCACAACAGAGAAACTGGTGATAATACTGGACCAGTGGTGGTTAGACATAAGGAAATAAAATAAACAGCATCATTGTTACACAGGTTTACTCTAGCATTCAAAGATAATTACACAATATACAAAAAACTATTAAAATCTAGTAAGATAACTTAATGAACTTTCCTGTCAGCCAGGTCTAGGGTAAACTGTCTATTTTAAGGCTCTAATCACATAAGCATATGTTATAGTGTTATATAATATTATGTTTATGAAGTATAATATGTTCAGTGATATTTAACAATGTGATTAAAAAAATGTACTTGGTACGTAAATAACTTAAGAATTTTAACATGCACCTAATTTGCCCTTAATTTTCCAATTGATACCCAGTATAATCATATACCCAAGGTATGAAAGGTTTAAGAATTATTTTATTCACAAGGTACATTGACGTTCCATTCATTCAACCAGTGCTTTTAATATTTATTACTTTAGGTTCGCGTGTAAAGAACTGTATGAGGTTATGATTTTATATTTTACGCTTAGCTTTTACACATTTTGCACTTTTTGAGGCTTTCTTGCCAATTTCATGGTGTATTTATAGTACGTATTTTTTTATTGTAAGTAGGTAACTATAACCTTAAAAGGAAACTAGAAAGATTTTTATAAATGCGACAATTTATCCACTTTTAGAACTTAAAACATGCGAACTTGTCATAGCCTGCATGGTCACAAAAACGTACTTAATACATAATAGTTACCTAGTTCATGTATCGTAGCTTCGAGTCCCATCGGTCGATACTGTAGCTTTCGGGATGTCTGTTATAAAAATCTTTCTATTTATAGTTGACTTATAGTATTAGAGATAGGTAGGTAAGTACTTGGATGTTGGAAATACATAAATAATTATAAGGTCACAATCAATGAAATCAGCAATAAAACTTGAAAACAGTTTTGTTTAATTTTATTACAAATTATTATTATTACAACAGAGCGAAAACGTTGTATTCATACCTATTTCTACCGGCCAAGCAGCGCTGCTGTGTTTCGATCTGAAGAAGGGTGTGGTCGCCAGTGAAATAAACGGGCACATGAGGCTTAACATCTGTATCCC
This sequence comes from Chloroclysta siterata, assembly GCA_932294275.1. Lineage (NCBI taxonomy): Eukaryota > Metazoa > Arthropoda > Insecta > Lepidoptera > Geometridae > Chloroclysta > Chloroclysta siterata. Next base: position 12,805,109 of record OW028595.1, read on the forward strand.
TCAAGTTGATGCATCGTAGGACACGTTCCTATCGTGCATGACTTGCGAGGCAATGCTTTTTTATAGGTGGATACCACTCAACATCAGGGGCAGCTTGGTCCATCAGCAATTAGTATCCAGAGACACTTAACATTAGACATCCAAAGGTTGTCTGGAAAAGATCGCTCATAGCGATAAGACTGCCCATTGTACTATGCTGTATATTAAATTAATTCATAAATGTTATATCATTTTCTTGTGGTGTACAATAAAGAGTTTTCTATCTATCTAGTATTAAAAAAAACTGTCTGCTGAGGTAAAGATAAAAGGATTGCTTTGTAAGCATTAGCCAGGTCACCACTTAGGTACAGTCAGCAAAAAGTAGATTAACAATTTTAATTACTTACATATTAAGTTTTCATTAATGTGGCTTTATCCAAGAAACGGTTTACGGTTTGCAGATAGAAAGTTATGAAGGTAAGACTCAGGTGGATCTTCAAGTACCTACCTAAAGTTTAACGTTATAAAGTAAAGTAAAAGTAAAAAGGTAGTTATAAACCTTACTGAGCTTTATAAAATTGAGATGGTATAAGAAATACCTACCTATCTATTTGAACTTTACAAGCCAAAAAGGTTCATATACTTTTGTAGCTGACCATACATTCCCTATAACTTAATGCTTAACCTTCCTCCTCAATTAAGACACCTAGCACTGAAAAACTTCCCAAAGAAAAGTTTTAGTGCTATCTTTTAAGCCAAACAATATAGCAGATAAGTCTTTTATAGCTAGGTAAGTAAATATATCAATACATATTTCTATTAATATATTTATTATTATTGATTTATTCTTCTAACTATGAATAAATAGGCATCAAAAGAATCATTACCTATTTTACTTAGAACGCCGCGCCGCACAGTGGTTCCAAATCAAAAATAAGTGGACATAGGGTCGAAAGTCGGAATTTCGATCTGATTTTTTTATACAGAATAGATCTCAGCTATCCTAACAACTTTTGTTCTATGAAAAATCTGTAAGAAGCGTAGTTTTTGAGAAAAAAAATAATCAATTATTTTTTGTATGGAGAAAAACATACTTTATTTTTTTTCTCGAATTGGATCAATTTGGCCCGTGTTTGGTTGGTACTGTGTCATAGCTCAGGTGATATACTAACATAAAAAAAATATAACACGCGCAGTCACTTGCAGCCACGGGAGAAAATTGACTCTAAATAAAAAAAAAATATTTTGCTTGTTTTGCGAAGAGTTCTTATTTCTTCATATCTTTTCATGGATTTTCGTGTACTGTAGTATATTTTAATTGACTCCGTGAAGAGAAAGTAATGAAAAACTACATTTTAGTTATATTTTTCTGCCATATTTAAAATTTTTGCTAAGGTACAAGAGACTGTACGTATTTAATTGAAAGTGAAGATCTGAAATTAAATTGTAAAATAACAACGCAATTTCAGTTGTTGACAAGGGTTCAGTCCAGTACCCAAGCTAGGTGCAGGTAGTTTATTATTTGCAGGTGGCTAAGTGATTAGTGGTAAAGAGATTATCTTATTTACGATAAGGGCCAATTATCTGAAATGGCTCATTCTTTCGTACAGGTAAAAATAAGTTTGTTTGTATTTAAGGGATTAGTGGTAAAGATAATAATTAATCCTGATCTACTAACAAATTGGTCATTCCGGTACTGGGCTGTGATTGGTCGTTAATAGACAAACTCATTACGGACACAGCTACAAGACTACAAATATATTGCAATGATTAATTTCATTTCATTCTATTTTCAACTCTTAACTGTGAAAGATCTCGGAATAACGTTTTTCAATCTAAAATGGCTGGTTTCGGTTCTTATCTCGATTTGTTTCCGAGTCTTAGGGGGAGTGGAGATCTTAATAATTACAATCATCTCAGTGAAGTTATAATTTCTAAAATTCCAAGTGAAATATCTGAAGAAGACCGTAGGAAAATCATTGAGTTTTGCCGTTTGTTCGCCAAACGAGTAATAACGAAATGGGCAGAGTCAAGCAGATGCTTAAAGACATTTCTGAATCAGGAAGCTAATAGCAAATGGCTGGAGACAAATATCAAATGGCCTACCTGTGATACGGTTGATTTAGTTACCGTAATGGCAATTCCTGAGGACTTGGTCGATGCTCCAGAAGTTCCAGAATATTTGCCGGAACCTATTCTAAATGTCTGCACTTCAGAAGCTGGAACCTCTACAGAGAAGGAGAAAAGAATGCCATTCGCGGATTTGAGCAACAAGCAGAAGAAAAGGCGTTCTGCCTCCATTATAAATGACAATTCTGAAGAAGAACTGGAGTATTGTTATATATCAAAGTTAAAAGAAACGGGAAAGTTAAATTTGGCGAAGATTGTGGATCATCTAAGCAAGAATCCTGACATTGTGCCAGATTTGTCAAAACAGCTTTTTAAAGAAATTAAACCAGAATACATTTCTGAGGATAAATCATTGGCACTCTGCGCATCCCTCAAAACTGTCCAAGTGGCAGTACCAATCGCTAAGAACGTTCCTCAAAGAAGAAATTTGTTCCAGTGCTCTTCAGTCTTATCTGAAGCTTTTTTGCGCTAAAAAGAGGTGTTACTCTTCCGATGAACATGTGAAAGTAACGGAGAAAGGGGCTCGGATCAGGTTATTTTCATTTTAAACTATCCTATAATATAATTGTATTATAAAGCGTTGAGATTCACGTTATTTATTTATGTTTTTATTTTCAGACTACAAGGACTTTTGGACCACACTGTTCAATGGATTTTGCTAGACTTGGGACCCATCGAAAGTTTTACCGAAAAAGGGCTGAAGTTAACATGGAAATGGGCCTTGACGGATCATCATCACAGAGTAATTACAAACAGAGTTTTTCAGATACAGAGTTTGACGATTCCTCTGTTGTGATGATCAGCATTGTCCCTCTCCAACTTGTTCATGGAGAAGAGATGATGATTTGGGAGAATCTGAACTCTTCTTCCACATATTACTGTCAACCAGTGAAGTTCACGTTCAGTTCAGAGACAGCGGAGTACACAAAGGCAGAGCACTTGGAAATGCAGCAAGAAATTGCAGAATTGGTACCAACGAAGTGTGGGGATGCCGAGATAGTCCACGAACTCCACATGACTATGATCGACGGGAAATTCGCTACATGTCTCAAGAAGCAGAAAACATCGTCAATCCTTTGTCGTAGAAACCAGAATAAACAGTTATTTTTAAGAACTATCGACATCTTAAGCAGCTTTTTTCAGAGCTACAGATAAATCTCTTGTTTCTGAGAACTATGACAAACGCTATACACGACTTTAAGGATAGATCGTAGTCGCAGAGTACATAGTATTTTTCAATGAATAAGTCAACTATAAAAATAATTAGTCTAACCTTTTTGGAGGCTGCTAATACCTGCACGAATTAATCCGTCATCCGGCTTGGGTACTTGACTTTTGATAAAACAACAGCAGATAGAAACGAATCAAGGGCGCTTACAAAAAAATACTCATCTATTATTATAAATTTATATAAAACTATGGAAATTTAACATTTTACAATTTAATTTCAGATCTCCACTTTCAATTAAATACGTAGTCTCTTGAACATTAGCAAAAATTTTAAATATGTCAGAAAAATATAACTAAAATGTAGTTTTTTATTACTTTCTCTTCACGGAGTCAATTAAAATATACTACAGTACACGAAAATCCATGAAAAGATATGAAGAAATAATAATTCCTCGCAAAACAAGCAAAAAAAATTTTTTTTATTTAGAGTCATTTTTCTCCCGTGGCTGCAAGTGACTGCGCGTGTTATATTTTTTTTATGTTAGTATATCACCTGGGCTATGACACAGTACCAACCAAACACGGGCCAAATTGATCCAATTCGAGAAAAAAAATAAAGTATGTTTTTCTCCATACAAAAAATAATTGATTATTTTTTTTCTCGAAAACTACGCTTCTTACAGATTTTTCATAGAACAAAAGTTGTTAGGATAGCTGAGATCTATTCTGTATAAAAAAATCAGATCGAAATTCCGACTTTCGACCCTATGTCCACTTATTTTTGATTTGGAACCACTGTGCGCCGGTCACGAGACGGGTCACGCAAGAGTATAGATAGCGAGCGAGTATTCAGTTGGTACCTACCTATTGATAAATTATAATTGATAAGATACAGCTCCAGCTTATTCAGGAGACGGTGCCAGAGGTTACCTAGATTAAATCAGTTTAGGATACCCCTAGAGATTAGGAGGTTCCCCGCTTCCGAAAATGTAATTTTTGCACAAATAAATGGAATTTACTCTTACTCGCACTTTCATGTATCATTCCAAATTTTCGTTGTCAGACAAAACAAAAACTTACCGTCGACTTGACGTTGACGTGCTGCGTGTTGCAATAGTGTACTGTTACTAGCTTCACAATTGTTTGTTTTGTTTGTTCCATTTTTGGCTGGTACGGCTGGTTGGATAGGCTCGCTTGCTGTGTGTGTATTATTTTTATTTGAAGAAGTTGTTGTGTAATATAGTTTATAGAAATACTTCTCAATTTTCGTCCGAGCTTGACTTGAGTTTTCCTTTTTATTTTCATTTACATAAAGGATCTTTAAACTAAAGCAATGCATACTGTGTCGAATCTAGTAAAAATTACTATTCCAAATTATTTGGCAAGTTTACCTATACCTGACACACTTGGCGGCTGGTTTCGACTCGGAGGTGAGTAAATAGTTGTAGGATGTGCAGAAAGTACAGACAGAGAAAATAAATAAATAAATTGAATATTGGTGGACATTCCACACAGCAACTGCATAAGCCCGAACTAAACATATCTACATATACTTACTTGTAATGGGATGTACAGACGGAGAACAAACATCTATGTTAATTACAGAAATGTTTGTTCTTGGTGGAAATCGAACTCACGGCCTACAGCGCAGAAGGCAGAAAACTATTTTCTGCACTGTGAGGGCTGTTAAAAATAGCTCAACTTTTATATTTTCAGTGAAGGACTGGCTAGCGTTGATTCCCCCAACTCTTGTTATTGGCGGAATATCCTACTACTCTTATTATTCCTATCAAGTTATAAAAAAGGTCCAGAATGGGACAAATCCAATAAATTCTTCAATCCGCAAGGACCAACCTAAAGTGGTAGATGTTATTGACATTGAAGATATTAATGGAAAGCAAGCTTTCTGTAGGTGTTGGAAGAGTGCAATTGTGAGTACCTTGGTTGTGTATCCAGAAAAGTTACATGTGAATAGTAACATCTGTCTATAGGGTGTAGGTATACAGTGGCATAGCTAGGTAGACAAGGGCCCTGGTGCATAGAGAAAGAATCGGGCCCTCACCCTCTCTTTCCACATAGCTTGAACTTATATTGGCTGACCCTCTCTTTTCAAAGCTTAGGTTGGAGGGCCCTTTGAGCTCCGGGGTCCTGGGTCACTGCACCACCTGCACCTATGATAGCTACACCACTGGGTGTATAGTTAACTATTAAAAAGTGGGGTTGATGTTATTATTATGCCTCCGTTTTTAAGGTATTGGTTTGTTCTATTATGTGGTTTCCAGATTGTAGCCTATATTGGCTATTAAAACATGACTGGTTTCTCAAGCACTGATAGAGCACGGTCATTGGACCTATTTTCAAAGTAGAAATAATATTGACCCATAATCTTGAGATTTGTGTATGTTTTTTGGGGCCTATAATCACTACATAACTTTGCTATAAAACAAAAACCAGCCATATTGTCATAAGTAGTGACTTTTTGTAATTCCAGTGGCCTCGCTGTGACGGAACTCATGCTACCCACAACATACAATCTGGTGACAACACCGGACCCATAGTGATTAATTGTAAGGAGAGTAAGTAGATTATGTAATTTTAGCAACTACTCAACAGCTTGCTTACTGTTAATACTTGAATAGTCAAGGATGTAATCAATGTTTTTTAAATCTCAGTTCAAGGGTGCTGTAACTTGAACATTATTTAGATAAATTTAGGCAGTTTGTGTCCATTTCTTCTGTCAAGTTCTGGACTCAACTTCTTGATAGGTATAGCCAGTTTGAAGAGGCCATACTAATTAGTGTTTATCAATGGTTGATGTTTTGGATACATAATTTAGTCACCTTATGAAGCCAAACAAAAATGCTCAATTATTATGTTTTTTTTGTTGAATATTGTTAAAGTAAATAAATTCTAAATTAAAAAGTTGAAGTGATCTGTTTTCTGCTCCTGTGTATTTACTAGAATGAAATTATTATTACTCACATGTCAATAATTGTCTACTTGAAGTGGAACATGCTGCAATTTATATTATTTTAAAGCATTTTTATTATGAATGTAAGGCCAATTGAATAAAACAATCTTAAAAAGTATAGAATTTATTCATATGATTTCTTCAATACTAACGCCATCACAGACATATTTGACTTTAACAAAAATAAATAGAATATATCCTAAATATTGCATGCCAATTTAAAAGCACATAAAGATGTTGTATCTACCCTTTTTTATTTATATATCAAATTATGGCACACTCTTAGATAGGCAGCTCATTCTACCCCAATCCCAAACTACAATTGAGCTGATATTGCTTCTTCTACAAAAACAGAGTTGAGGTGATTTACACCTTCAAGTCTTCATGTGTACCTAAATGCAAAAGATTACACGGGCATCGGTTTATGCGTTAGGTACCTACCTAAGCAGAGACCAAAAAATAAAATGTCTGTTTTTTTTTATACTACCAAGTAAGCAAACAAGCATACGGCCCACCTGATGGGAAGCGGTTACCGTAGCCTATGGACGTTTGCAACACCAGAGGTGTCACACGCGCGTTGCTGACCCTTTAAGTGTTTTGCTTTTGAAGAGGTCCACTCAAAAGTCCATCACAGTCATAAAAACATTTAAATATACCTAGTTTTAAATTAGGCCTCTAACCTTTTGTCATTATGCATGTTGGCAAGTAAGATATGGCAATAGTTTTAACATTATCTTTTGACATAGGTAGGTAACTAGGTACATATTATAAAACTAAAATCTTTAGTCTTCATAAAACAGTTCCTACTACGATCGAAAAAAAACTACAGGACCTGAGGTTGGTACCTACTGGTAAATTCTCCTCATTCAAAAGGTAGGTGCAGAATTACATGTACAGTATTTTTATTCATTGCCAGTAAATTATAATTTCCGATGTATCAACGTGTTAACATAAGTACCTACTTACATCATGTTTTATTAATACAGGATATAGATTCAGGTGTTTCTCAGCTCCTCATGTTTTAAAGATAATGAATCTAATTTATTTAAACAGGGAATAATATATAAATTATCAATTAACAATTCATTCATTGCAATTCTAATTCTATAAGTACCTATATTCGAATTGATTTGAAAAATGATAGCAGGTAGGTATTTAATATCATTATGAAGTAATTATGACGACAAGGCGTAGGGGTAATGTAGTGCAATGTAACAAATTGAATTAGGTCACTAATAGCCTAAGGCCCAGTTTCACCATGCTCTGTTAGTTACTAATCAAGGATTAACAGACCGTTAAATCTAACCTTAGCTGTCAAACCCGTACATTTTGACAATCTAACAGAGCATGGTGAAACCGGCCCTAAGGCCTGATTTCACCATACTCTGTTAGATTAACAAAGGGTTAAGGGGCTGACAACTATCAAACAACTTCTCGCTCGCACGTTTCGACATGATAAAAAATACTGCTCTACTAGTTTTCGTACATGCAAACTTTTAAGTAGGAAAACTTGTATCGATCAAAATGAAATTTTTACTAAACTGTGTGCAATCACACTGTGTGCAATACAAGATGATTGATTCCGTTTTTTCTAAAATGAGTTTAGTGATTTTATATCTTTCAACATGTCGAAACGTGCGAGCGAGAGTCACATTAACTCTTGTCTTCGCCTTATAGGGCTGCTAAATATGGCAAAATGTACGCGTTTGACATCTAAGGTTAGATTTAACGGCCTGTTAATCCTTGATTAGTAACTAACAGAGTATGGTGAAATCGGCTCTAAAAGTAATAACAGTAAGTAGGTAGGTACTGACAAGTACTTACCTATATAACTTTAGGTGTATGTATGAGTATTATGAATTCATGATTTTTTCGCCCTCAAAATATTTGCTTGTACATAATTGATACCTGTACCACAAAATACCTATCTGTACTAGGTAGGTACGTAGGTAAGGGACGTGTATTATGAATTTATGACATTATAGAGCTGTTTACATTTGCCAGTAAGAATAACTATAAAATCTATTAAGTGCCCATGTCTCAAGGTCAAGGAGAATTTGTCTAAGCTCACTCTAAATTCTAATCAAAATCAGTCTTAATTTTACGAAGCTTATTGGGTCCTTTTCACCAGCATCTAGCTAATCCATCTATCCTTTTATATAATAATCATAGAGTCCTTATTGTCGCGTTTTTTTATACTTATAGTAAAATAAGGCTACTGGTCACCTAAAAAGCCTTTAAATTATGTGGAAACGACACAAGTGTTAGGTGACTTCGTAGTCCACGAAGATTGGCAAAACTCTGGCAGCGTATTGTAGGTACTCTACGAAAGCGAATTTGCGAGAGGCAATAGTGCTATTTCTTCACAGCTGAAACAAAAAAATAAATAAAAGAATCAGCCAACAGTGACATAATAAATCAAATAGGTATTGTTGGACGTTTTACACAACGTCATCTAGCTAAAAGGCAAAACTAAGAAATACCTAGGGTATGTGTGCCGGTTTGCCGGCCGCCTTCAGTTTTCGGCCTTTACGCGTACTTGATGCAGTAAAATTAAGATATTATCGTTTTGAAATGCAATATCTTAAAGATTTTTTTATCAAGACATCTGAAATTAGTTGCTTTGTTTTTGACAACATTTTTGGTCGGAAACAAGCTACGAGTGATTTCTAGCGAATTATTCAGATCGGCGGCGGTCATCGCGGGTATCGCAGTGTGCGGAAATTAGGAAAAAAATAGTGACGCGCCTTTCACTCCAAGGTAAGTTATGTGTTGTTTTTCTAAGCAAACATTGTTGATAGGCATTTAAGTCACTTCAAAACTTAATTGCCAACATACTACTAACATTATTTTTGCAAAATATTGTATAAAACAACAATTAATATGGGGGCCGCGATCCAACATATGAATTTTTTCAAAAGTTTAGTTTTCGGCCTAAGGGCCGGTATGTAGTACATCGAGTCGTCTACACTTTTGTCTCTTTTACTCAATTGGTTCAAGGGTTTAGCTCACAACTCTTTGTTTTACGATAGTAACATATGTGAAGACCCTAGCCATTAGTTCTCGGCCGTCTAATTATGTGGCATTCATAATGAAAAAGGAGTAATAGTAATGACTACTTTGGGGGTGGCCGAAAACCCAACCATAGATAAAATGGCACCTCAGTTTTCGGCATGACCGACAATTGTATTGAAATCATGTGGCCACTAACTGAATGTCGCTGTTAGTTTTCGGCCTTAAAGCAAAAATGTTTGTATATTTTTTATCTTTTTGAGATAAGTAATAATTTTATTTTGAAAATAAATCTAATGATAGTTACGTATTTTACAAGCTTTTATTAACCTACTTGGTAGTATGTCTGGCTTTTCGGCTTAAAACTTATTGTACGTTTTCGACCACCTGCTACACAAATCTTATTTCCTCTTGATTACATTCCCTAAAATGATATTTATTTATGTTCTTTCAAAAAACATTATTTTATTCAGGTGTATTCTCCTCCGACGGCTGTGGAGAAGATAAAGAAAAAAAGAAATGTACGAACTCAATATTCCAAAGAATCATTAACTCAGGCAAAAGATGTCGATAAGAGAAGTTTGTCGCCACTATGGAATTCCTAGGTGTACCGTACAAGACAGATTTGCAGGAAGAACGACTGATAGTATAAAAAATCCAGGATCTGATCCAGTACCAACCCACGGAGGTGAAAAAGAAATAGTGGAATGGCTTATCAACCTTGCAAAGTTTGGGTTTTCTTTGAAATAAGCCGAACTTCTCGACACGGTTCAGCAAGTTATTAAAGATACAGGTATACCTAATAACTTGAAAGAAACAAGAAATAAACAAGGCGAGAGCACGGGTAACAGAAGAATTAATCAGAATTTGGTTCCGTTAAGTTATCGTGTTTCTTACAGAGTCAAATAACTTAGACGTACTGGAATCTCCGGAACGCATATTTAATGGCGATGAAAGTGGGTTTGCCTTATGTCCAAACACTGGCGAAGTTCTTGAGCCAAGAGGGTGCCGGAACCTTTATAAAATAAAAACGGGCAGTAAGGATAATGTAACTGTTCTGGTGACTTTCAATGCAAACGCACAGTTATGCCCGCCGCCAGTAGCTGCTTTGTGCGTGCAAATGGGCATTATTCTTCATGGTTTGCCAGTCTTTATTTCATAAGGTTCCGGTACCCTCTTGGCCCAAGAACTTTGCCAGTTTTTGGACAAAAGGCAAACCCACTTTCATCGCCATTAAATATGCGTTCTGGAGATTCCAGTATATCTTGGTTATTTGACTCTGTAAGAAACACGAGAAGTTTACGAGACCATAGTCAGATTGATTCTTCTGTTACCCGTGCTCTCGCCTTGTCTATTCCTTGTTATTTGGGAAATTTCTGGGTTTCTATTCATAATTTTTTTAAACCAAGTTTTCCCTGGGCAATTATCTTCAATCTCAAGTTATTAGGTATACCTGTCTGTATCTTCAATAACTTTCTGAACTGTGTCGAGAAGTTCTGCTTTTTCAAAGGAAAACCACACTTTGCCAGGTTGATAAGCCATTCCACCATTTCTTTTTCACCTCTGTGGGTTAGTACTGGATCGGGTCCTAGATTTTTAATACAATCCGTCGTTTTTCCGGCAATTCTGTCTTGTATGGTACACATTAGAATTCCATAGTGGCGACAAAATTCTTTTAACGATATTTTTTTGTCACGAATGTCTTTTGTTTTTGCGCCTGAGTTGATGATTCTTTTGATAAGTCGGTACGCTATAGCTAAACTGTTACCTAAGAAATAATAAAGATAAACTTAGTTGATGTTGTTTCGAAAATATTTATCTAGTGTGTAACAAAATGTTTCAAAATCCGGTATTATGTTGATTGTAATTTTGTATATAGGTACATAATAAAAATACTGTTAAACCCACAAAAAAACGTTGATTTTATGTTACTTTAGATTTAAAAATTCATTTAAAATCCGTCTTTATAAGGTGGCCGAAAACAGAAGACTTCATGGCCGAAAACTGAAATTTGTGGCCGAAAACTGAATTTTTGGCATTTTTCCGGATTTAATTAAAAATAAAAATAACTATAAGCTTCTAGCACTAAACAGTACATTAAAAATAAACTTCGTTATATAGGCTATCATACTACATCATTAGAACAGGTAAATTAGAATTGTATTATTTTTTTCTGAAGCCCTAAAGTCGACGGGAGCACTAAGAGGCCGCTATCTAGCACAATGACCTTGTACTAAGAATAAAAACAATTTATTGTAAAACTGTGTAAAAAGATCTTACAGTAGGACATTACTGGTAGAATTCTTAGCGCAGAAGATAGAGCTACTATGGAATGAGCAGTGAGGCTAGTCCTTAAGGAGACAAAGGTAATTTGTTCCGCTGGCCGCGGGTATCGAACCCGGCCCTCTTGCGCCAGAGAAGTCCTAGATAGATATACAAGGTGTTCCAATACTTGTACTTAAAACTTCAGGGGGCTAAACAAGTATTGGAACACCTAGTATGGATAGTTCGTACAATTGCGTGTCATATTTCTCGTTTTACTATCAAAATTTGTAATTGTTCGAGAATTTGTCACAACCCTATGTTGACATTATTTATAATGCTATTGACCTAACACACTTTAGTAAAGCATTTTTACAGTCTTGTTTAATTTGAACTTGATGTAATGTGTATTTCTTTGCTATGTCCTGAGAAATATATTTTTATCCCGAACAGTCTGACCTGCATTCGCAATTAGGACATTATTGATACTACCTATAACTATGCGTATAATTGACTAATCGCTCGTGACGTTACGTTAATTTAAAGAATAATATCATTTCTGCAATAAAAAACAGACTTCAATTACACTGGAAACATAAAACAGCATGAATGGAACTCTCTTTCTTTTTTTTGAAGTCGGTTGAAAATAAGTAAGAACCTAATTTAGTTCGTACGCTGATGGGATTAAAAAACAATATTTGTTCAAATGTACCTACACTTCTGAACCACATATTATCAGCTGTGGGTTGGTACTGGTAGACACAGCAAAATAAGATGCTTTTCAAACGTGTCCATGCTCTATACACTAGTACCCCAAGTATGAGTTTTGTATCAAAACGCGATAGGGATACCGATATGGAACTTTATGTTCTACTACTAATTTTCATCATACTTGCAACATAAAGTTCCGTATCGGTATCTCTATCGCGTCTTCATACAAAACCCGCAATGAACACGGAACAAAAACATAAAACGAAAAACCAAATATGGTTAGCAAAGCTCATACTTGGGGTACTGAATAATTTTATTTTCTCACTAAGTCGTAGAATCGGCCACACATTTATGGTTATCAGTAAGTAGGTAAATTAAATTATCAGCTACCTATATGGCACAACCTCAATTCAAACAAACAAATGGAACATTTCCTCAGTTTGCAAGTGCTACCGCGTTCACACTGATTGTGATGAAATTCGGCACATAGAGAACTTACATTTGGGACGTGGATGCTATGGATTAAAAAAACTTTTAATCCATATCGAATGAATAGTTTTCTGGGACCACTATAATTATTTAGCCAACAACTGTTTCTGTGTACCTCATCTTCACTTCTGAAACCCTAGTCTACTCACTTCTATTCTAGTTTCGGCAATAACCTCCTCATTTCTCAGCAGTTCATGTTTCAATCCATTCCTTTTCCTGAAAAAAAAAACTTATTTGAAAAACTATGATTAAAACAGGAATTTAAACTCTTAGACTGTGAAGTGGTTTCCGGGCAGTTGGTTACGTCCTACGCACAGAGCTGGGATGGATAGGTAGGTATAATATGTACTTTAGTACCGCGCTCAGGACGCGCGGTGTCAGGTTACCCACACAATAGACTTCACACAAACATGAGAGCCACAAATAGTACAACTCCCGAGTTTCCCGGCGAACCTTATTCATTACAAAGCCCTTGAAGTTTATTTCAAACGCATTAAGTTTAATAGTCCTTCGAGCCGAATAGGAAGGTAGTTATACTTTCGAAATTATATTGGACCTTTGCGTATTTATGACTCTATAAGCATGCTTTGTTATTGTTACCGATTTCTTTATCGCCAATCAAAATGAGATTTTTAATACTTAGTTGCTTTTGTAGTTGTTATAACGTCTTACTTCGAAAGTCTCCAAAGTTCTTTACCTTACCTTTTCAACAGTAAACAGTATCTTCATCAGTTGGTTATAGAACAAATCATTGCTATGCAGGCTGCCTGGCTATGATATTAGAATTAGCAACTGTACTGAGTACTGGTTGTAAATTAAACTTAGCCTACTTGGCCGTTTTTATCAAATACAATCTGTTTAGCATGACGTACCTATTAATGTTTTCAGATAAGCGGAAGAACCACCAAAATCCTAATGTAAGGCTAAAACTGAGAAAATGATTCACCGGATTGTGATCCGAATCGATGTTATAAGCGAAACTAGTATCTATGTACCAATCCACTAATTGCTATTACTCACTACAAATACCTACAGCTACTAATTCGTACTAAGTCATAATACGGATACCTACTGGTTATTACTTATATTGTGGCGAACTTTAAAAGAGTCCACTAATCCTACTGGAGCTTAAAAGTCTTACAAAGTGACAGTCAAATCGACTTTGAAAGCGCTAATCTGACGGGATGACCCAGGTGACCTAGAAGTCTTCAATGAGATGTGGCGCTAGACCAATAATTGGGATTCTTTAGTCTAGCAGTTTCAGCAGTGGATTAGTCCAACTAAGCTGTTAGGATGGTATAGGCCCTGGGCAAGCTTATTCCATCTAAAATCCATACTCACAAGTATATCCTTCTCCAAACAATAAGGGCGGTGTACGCTATGCAGACGATGCTGCAAGTAATGACCACCATGATGCCGGCAGCAGCGCCAGCCGGCTCCCCGGAACTTGAGTACCTCTGCCGTTTAGAGTCCTTGCGGACTGAGTCTGAGGCTGAAATTGACAACGGGGTTAAACGTATCTGTAAAAGTCAATTTGTCATTCTCTATAATTCATATAAAACGATTTAGTATGCAAATGCTGATAATTGGCTCTGAACTTGACACTTGGACTTGATCGTTCTTTGACCCCATAAACTTATGTAACTGTTAACACCCACGACCCACGTCTCTCTCACGTGGATTATAAGCATCAATCACTTGAGGTTGGGTATACATAAACATTTTGGGCTTATGGAGTTACCTACCTTGCAAAAACTCAGCCTGTGAGTCGGGTATAGCTGGCACGTCTGCCTTCGCATCTTCTATGTCTTCAGGGAAGATGGGCAGATCCATATGATCTACATTGTCGTCTTTTGAATGTAGCATATCGAAGACTTCAGACCTGATGAAAACGCCATTAAATAATGTAAAATAAATTTTATTCTTTCACTTAGGTAGCTACTGTGAAAGCAACTAGTACACCCAATGGCCGAAAGGCAGATCTACTTGATGAATTAATGAACGAGATAATATTCAGCACCTGTTGTTACTGTTACCACTCTTCCAAATGTTTGACGTTATAAAATCTTTAATGAAACATGCTACAAACAACGCGCATGACTGTAGTATAAAGTGTTTACCTGCTAACTCCATCCTTATCGTCCACCAGTAATTTTACCACAGTCGCATTGGCTTCCAAAATCTTGTAACGACTGTTGTCTTCAACTTCTTTTGCGAGATTGGGCAGTGCACTTTCTTCTGCTCTCAAATCATTTGAGTTCTCTCCATAAATACATTTGAAACCTGAAATATAAAACGCAAATGAGATAAGTAAAACAATAAAATTAAGGTCTTTCATTTGTCACATAAAATGTCGGTCATGATTGATTGCTTCTGCAAACTAGGAGCTGCTTTTAGCTTGATGATTTCATCAGCTGTAGCTACCTACTTCTAGCGCTATTAATTAATTCACGTGCAACCACCTAGTTACTTATTTCATGACCGTAACAGTTTCACATGCATACGGCTTTTAAAACAGAATATTCGTATGAAAGTTACTTCCTAAAAACCCGTTATCGACGAAGCCCAAAAGTAATATTTACAGTAGTGTTAAATAAGAAGTGCAGTGGAGTTATCGAAATGCAAACACTCGATACTGGGCAGGCAAACGCTTCAATTTGTGGGTCAGACTGAGCCTTAAACTAATGTGTATACTTAACGGTGTTCAAATCCGGTTTTCTGAAAGTTACTTAGAGTACGGGTTAATTTTAGCGTAGGTCTACTATTATTTATTCTGTGGTATAGGTACCTACTGACTTATGAATCTGTCTGTCACTGTACGTAGTAAAGATCATGAGTGATCAATGAGTCATTGATTTCTTAGATATAGCTACAGCCTCGTTTTCTGGAGTGAAAGTACCAGTAGACAATTTGACTGCATCGGATCGCTCGTGACTTCGTTTGCGTGTGTGCTTATAAAGGTTAATTCCTCGGGCTAAAGTCAGTCGCTGAGTGAGAGGATATTCAAAAGCAAAGTTGCTTGTAGTTCCTTTCCTACACTTTAAAACCCTAGGTCGAGAATCGCTGTTAAGTCAGTTTGTTGCACCAAGTTTGCACTAATCTTTGACAACTCAACTTAAGCACACACTTAAATCTCTCTCAGGGAAATCGCTGTCTCTAGGTTTCTAGGATACACGGTTAGATTGCCAGTCGGCCAGTTAGTTAAAATTGTACTTTTACAGACAGGTTTATATTCAGAGTATAGCCCGAGGCGTTTTAATAATTGAGAAATGTTCAGTGAATCTCCGCAAAAAGTTTAGATAGTTACCTATCGTGTTATCGCTCTGGATATGGAGAAAGCTATCTTAGGTAGGTACCTACATGATTTTTTGCTAGCATATTGAGATAAAGTGTTTGAATACCAATCAATGTTGCTATGTGTTCACCTAGACACACTAATACTCAGTGCCGGATTAGCCACGTAGCAAGAGTAGCAAATGCTAAGGGCCCCGCGCATTTGGGGGCCTCGCGCTCCAACGACTGTCTGACCGTAATCTGTACAATGTGTCTGGTTACCGGTGTCGGAGACTTTGGGGGGGGGGGGGGGTGAAATACGGTACATTTTATCGACAAATCACTATCCCTATTTTTTTTTCTCTCTCCATTATAAAATGGCAGCCATTTTGTTTTCTATTGCCCCAAGCACGGGTGCTTGTACTGATTAAGCTATAGCTACCCATGTAGGGGTCCTAGGAAGACGACAGAGGACTCATTTGATAGCCAATAATGTAGACAATAAAGTAATAATAATATTGTTGCAATTTCTATTTTATAATAGAGGAAAAAAGAATTGATAAAAAAAAAATTGTTATCATTTTTTTTTAATAATTAGCTTTTTCATACAGTCTAATCTGTCAAGCTACTTTATTTTTGTTTCTGAATGATAGTAAGCTCTTAGTAAGATAGTTTAGAAGTTAGAATATAACCCTTCAAAGCTAAATATCCCGGTAATAAACAACTGACACGGTTTCGAGAAATTCCAATTTAAAACCCTTAGCGCTAGCAACTTAAAACTTCGCACACGTATTCGTTTTATGACGTAGGCATCGACTTAGGAAGGGTTTTTCAAAATTTAACCCCCAAGGGGATGAAATAGGGGATAAAAATTTGTATGAAACTTTTTATTCACAGGTCAAACCCTTAGCGCTAGCAACTTAAAATTTCGCATACGTATTCCTCTTATGACGTAGGCATCCACTAAGGAAGAGTTTTTCAAAATTCAACCCCAAAGGGGGTGAAATAGGGGATAAAAGTTTGTATGAAATTTTTATTCCTCGGGCATATCTAAATAAATAAATAAATAAATAAATATTGGTGGACTTTCCACACCGCACTATCTAGCCCCAAACTAAGCTAGAGCTTGTAATATGGGAACCAGATAGCTGATATAATACTATTTTTTTTTGTAAATAAATACTTATTATATCATAATAACACCCAGACAGAGAACAAACATCTATGTTCATCACACTAATATTTGTTCTCGGTGGGAATCGAACCCACGGCCTACGGCGCAGAAGGCAGAGCTACTATCAACTGAGCTGTAAAGGCTGTCAATTTGCATGACATTTTGTATGAATTGAGTACGGCAAAAATAATGAGTTACGTATTTTAGCGTTTTCCAAAATTCAACCCCTAAGAGAGTAAAATAGGGGAAAAAAGTTTTAAATAAACGCACAGGCCAAACCCTTAGGGCTAGAATCTCAAAATTTCACACACGTATTCCTTTTATGACGTAGGCATCCACTAAGGAAGGATATTTCAAAATTCAACCCCCAAGGGGGTAAAATAGGGACTAAAAGTTTGTTTGAAATTTTTTTTTTACAGGCCCCTAACCCCTAAAGGGGTGAAATAGAAGATAAAAGTTTGCATAAAACTTTTTATTTCTTGGACATATTTGCATGAAATTTCGTATGAATTGAGTGCGGCAAAAATAATAAGTTACGTATTTCAGCGTTTTCCAAAATTCAACCCCTAATAGAGTAAAATAGAGGATGAACGTTTTAAATAAACGCTCAGGCCAAACCCTTAGGGCTAGATACTTTAAATTTCGCATACTTATTCCTTTTAAGACGTAGGCATCCACTAAGGAAGGATTTTTCAAATTTCAACCCCCAAAGGGGTGAAATAGGTGATAAAAGTTTGTATGAAACTTTTTTGATTGATTTTTCAAATTTCAACCCCCAAGAGGGTGAAATAGGTGATAAAAGTTTGTATGAAACTTTTTATTCACAGCCTAACCCTTAGGGCTAGAAACCTAAAATTTCGCACACAAATTCCTCTTATGACGTAGGCATCCACTAAGGAAGGATTTTTCAAAATTCAGCCGCAAGGGGGTGAAATAGGGGATAAAGGCTTGTATAAAATTTTTTATTCACAGGCCAAACCCTTTAAGGCCTAGAAACTTAAAATTTCTAGGCATCTACTTAGAAATATTTTTTCAAAATTCAACACCCAAAGGCGCTAGCAGCCCGCCCGATTATGTAGAGTATTTTTAATAAAGTAGGTAACAGTGAACGAAGCGAAGCCGCGAGTTATAGCTAGTAAAAAAATATTAATTGATCGAGTGAGCGAAGCGAACGAAGATCTTAGTTTCAACTTGGGCGATTTGGCATTTTATGTATGTATGTATGTATGTATGTATGTATGTTTGTCTGGCGATAACTTTAGAACCGTTGATCCGATCTGCATGAAATTTCATATGTCGATAGCTTGTACTTGAGAAATTTACTGGTAAGTATATGAGTAAAATCGGATGAAGGATTTTTGAGATATGGGGTTTTTTAAGGGGGCAAAAATAAAAAAAGTTACATAAAAAAATCAAGTTACATGTCATATGATAGGGCTTTGTCTGGACATTCCAAAAAAATTTTTACTTTTTTTTTGAGACGCTCGATTTTTGAGATAAATCAATAAAAGTTAAATTAAGACAACCAGCGATCCAAGAGCTCCCATCTGTAAGAGTTTCGTTGACATCAAGGTTTTTCTACTGGTCGGCCAGTTTCTTTGCTTTTTCTTATTTTTTTTTCTTGAAAAAAATTAAGGAGGTACTCAGTTCTCATAAAATGGTGACGACGACCAGGTCTGATGATGGAGCCAAGGTCTGTTCAACGGAACTCTTCATTAAATAGGCCAATAGAGTTGAAACTTGGTTACCATACCAAGTAAGTAGGCGGTAGTCAGAAAAAAGTCCAAAAATAATGTTTGGACTTGCCCCTGACTACTACCTACTCAAAGTTTTGATGCGTTCGTCGGGTCGCATCACGAGATCTCAGTTCGGGGCGAACTACTAGTTTAGATAGGAGCGTAAAATATTTTGCATGCCTTAAACACGAAGCGCTTAGGGTTCACTTCGACTTGAAAATCTAAACTCGATTTCGACACGTTAAATCGTAAAAGTAGGTATTTTACAAACTGTTTAACGTTAATGTATCGATATATTAGATCGAGTGAGCGAAGCGAACGAAGAACTTGTACTTTGAACTTGAACTTGTACTTGACAAATTTAGGCGAATTGGCATTTTATGTATGTATGTATGTTTGTCTAGCCATAACTTTCCAACCGTTGATCCGATCTGCATGAAATTTGATAAATCGATAGCTTGTACTTGACAAATATACTGGTAAGTATATGAGTAAAATCGGATGAAGGGTTATTAAGATACGGGGTTTCTTAAGGGGGCTAAAATAAAAAAAGTTAAATAAAAAAAACAAGTTACATGTCATTTCATATGAAAGGGCTTTATTTGTTGACAGTTCTCATAAAATGGTGACAACGGCCAGGTCTGATGATGGAGCCAAGATCTGTTCGACGGAACTCTTCAATAAATAGGCCAATAGAGTTGAAACTTGGTTACCATACCAAGTTAGTAGGCGGTAGTCAGAAAAAAGTCCAAACATAATATTTGGACTTGCCTCTGACTACCACCTACTCAAAGTTTTGGTACGTTCGTTGGGTCGCATCACAAGATTTCAGTTCGGGGAGATCCACTAGTTAGACTAGTATCTATACCACATTTCTACCCTTTAAGCGGCCAGATTTTTAAGCAAACCAAGGGCCCCTTGACAGAATTTGCTACAGGCCCCGCGCTGGCTTAATCCGGCACTGCTAATACTAGCCATATTGTTTTGGTGTATTCAACAAATAGAGTATCAGTTTTAGTGGTAGTAGAGCACTTTGTGAAGAGCTCATCCTCGGAAGTACCTACTGCCACTACGCCTACTTCTACCGTCAAGCAATCAAGCGTTGCTGAGGTGTCGGTGAAATTACAAGCACACGAGGCCTAACATCTGTCTGTACCTACCTATTACTCACTACGTTGATGGACGTAGGGCAGTGCCTCATAGGGCACGTTCCTAAAGTGCGTGACTTGCGAGGCAATGCTTTGTTTTTGGTGATGAAGTATAAAAAAGATGGTCAATACGTATTCAAAATACTTAGTACGATACAATGTTTTGTCCCAACTTTCCAGTTCGATAGAAGTATGGGCCCTGAAGCATTACCCTCAATGATTCCCTAGCATTTATTTTCTTTAATGTCATTTATTCTCTTTGTCTGAAGCTAAATCAGTTAGTAACTGATCGCTCCCACAGCGGCAGTTACCGGAAGAGTTGCTAAGTGGATGCTTCCGCGAGCTATTGTCGTGAATAGGCTGGTAATGTGTTTTGCAACAGTTTGCTGTCGCGAGAATGTGTTTATGTTGTTTATAGGCCTCACTATAATTAGTTTATACCTAAACTGGTATTTAAAGCTACCCGTGAACCTGTATCGACACGTAATGTAATTAATAAATGAAATATTATCTAAAAGGGTGAAAATAAACTCGGTGGCATTGAACGAGAATCTTTATAATAATAGAAAAAAAGAGTCTACCTAATGAATAAATTTGTCCAACAAGTAAAAATGTAGGCATCTATTACCCCCCTACATCCAATAATTACTTAAGAGACGATGTGTGACGACAAATGACTAACAGAAAAAGCCAATGCTATTAACACTAATGCATTTCGGTAATGGTCGGGTCCATTACTGAGTCTAGTTTGACATACGTAAATCTTTAGTCGTGTAGAAGTGCCTTATGGCTCTTTAGTTTATCCATCCGGCATCGGACGGGCTAGGTAGGGTGCTACATTAAAAACATCTTCACTTCTAGAAATCAGCAATTTATTCGTGAAAACCGGAGTAAATCTATTTAATACTTTCCCATAACCTTTACGTATAGTAGATATAGGTACTGCGACAGCGATGGAAATTGCTATAAGTATGTATTTAATAGTAAACCAAAGCTTAACTCCAGGGTCCTTCCAGTTCTTTAGATTCTCTACATTGAACCCCCTGACCCGCTCCATGTAAGGTAATATCTACTTCACGTCCCTTCTCTAACTAAGCATGTTGCAAAGTAAACCAATCTTTGGCTCGGTCACGTTTCACTGAAGTTCCAGTAACTACGTACACTTGTTACAACAGTGTGTGATTCTAAATGGACGGAATATATGAGTTAAAGCTTCCGCTGTAGTTTAAATAGGTGTAATGTTTTTCTGATAAAGTAGTAGGTATGAACAAGTTGTCATTATCATCATCATCAATCTATGTTAGTCGACTACTGGACGTAGGTCTCTCCCAAGACTTGCCACTGAGTCCGGTCTCCGGCTGACTGCTTTATGAATAATAATATTGTCTTGCTGCTTTTGTATTTTTTTTAACTATAACATCTTACACGCTTTGGGAACTGTAGAGTTTAGGTACACTTTATATTCTAATTCTATTAATCGATTCTTCTAATTCCCAAGTCTCATTTGCTGGATCCATGTTTCGACCTTTTGAATCAGCCTGTATCGTCTCTACCATTCGATTAATAAAGGTTAAACCTGAACGAATAGATAAATTAAGAGAAGAACAATACAATATTGTTAATTAACTGAACAAATAAATCGTTTTGTGTTATCTACTTTTGAGTTGATTCTTACCTATTATCGTCTATTATCAAAGAACGACAACCATATTGAGAACTTCATAAATCCTTGCTATAAAATGAAGGCGGTATTTTTTGTAAGCTGTATTCTATGTAGCAGTAGAGTAGGTACCTATGAAGGTACTTGCTGCTTCTTTGTTTTAGATACATTGGACATAAAAATAAATATAGGCTCACGACTGTACCTAATCCACACGGTAATTGATAAAATTACTTATAAATTAAATTGTACCTTCCATTGCAAACATAGAGTCAATTTCGTAATCAAAAGATGTTGTCGAGATAAAAATAGATAGTTGGAGACTGCCAAAGGCCGCGATGAGGTAAACCCGAGACATGCGCCATTCAGTCACGGCCAAAACTTTATGAATCATTATGGTAAATACTATTTACTACGCTCTACTCTAAAGAAATTACTTCCTTATAAGTCATAAGTATTTGGTACCGAATCGGTAAAATTCTGAATCACCACCTTAAGATGTTCGGAGAATCGGCAAGGTGATAAACTGATGCATGTTATTATAAAGTCGTTAGGACTGCCATGTCAGCTGAAGTTTTAATAGGTTTCTCGGATTTGAGCATGGGTTATTCCATTGGAAGATTGTTAGAGATGACAAGCGATGAATAAGTAAAGGCACTTGCCTCTGGGATTTCGAGTCTGAAGCTCTAATACTTTATTTATGCTTTTAGGATATCATCATCTTCCTGCCCTGATCCCACTTCATGTGGGGTCGGCAGCGGTTCTTTCCTCCACTTTTCCCAATCATCCGTCATCTCAGTATTCACTCATTTCTTACCCGTGTCATCTTTCACACAATCCATCCATCTTTTCATACCTCCATGATCTTTTCTTTGACTCTACTGAGCTTAATGGCATGACATGCCAATTCCACGCTAACCTATTTGCTCCTCATGTTCTCTATGCTTTAGGATAAACTTTATTCGGAAATCAAACCCAAATCGACGTTTAACTATGTTTACTTGAAAATCGTCAGATAATGATAATTAGTATAGGTACTAGGTACTTAGCTTTATAAACATTGCTCCGTCTATAGATTGCTAATTAGCTTTGAGGCTGTTGCATTTACTTACACGTTAACCCACTTTGGATTTGTGTAAAGAAACTAATCTCCTACGTATTTGAAATCGTTGTTTATTAAGACAATGGCCCAGATAGATCTAGATTTAAGGACCCTGTGCATGAGCAGATGATACTCCTATTTATAAAAATAATAACTATTGCTATTAAATTTCCATCGCGCTCAGCCATCTGACAATTAGAATCTTCCATTCTTACAGGAAATAGATATTACTAAGGCTCGCCTCATGACTGTTTGTCCTAGGGATGGTAAACATTCATCTCTTACCACTCAAGCAAGACTCTTGATTCGTTCTATCACATCACACCTAACATTTGGGACACCTACGACCGTTCCTGTATCAGTTTAGATAATCATCATCACTGTTCTGTTCTTTCTCCTATTCGCTATTGCCTCCGGCACAGATAACATGTTATCGTAGTTATTCTACGGCTACCGACCGCGTGGGTGTTCAGAATCGTTTTACTGATAGCTTCGGTACAGCTCTACGCAGGAGGTCGTGAACCGTTGCACGTTGTTTGAAAATAGAATCTATCTTCTCCATCTCAAAATGTGAAAAATATTTTGAATGCCGATTTTATAAGCGCTCTGTTGCTCTGTCTTTACCTACTGATACTGATGTAATGTACTTTATTGATATCAGCTTCCTACACAGTAGCGGTTTATCAATGTTCTAAGTGCCAACTATCACAGCATAGGTCTATTTGTGTGCCTACTGTCGCGTGGGCAGACCTAATTATTTTTATAGTGTTTGATGCATGAGGTCGTGAACTTTATCGTGGGAGATTAGAGGAATCTCTTGGTTTGATCGATAATACACGCAAATTTTCCGGACAAGCTATCTTTTGAAGTTCTTTAGTAGCTGGAATAGTTGCTCTACCGAACAACATTACAAATTATATTCAGCATTAAAATAGTTTTGACCGAAAGAAATAATTCATCACAAAAATCCATAAAAAAATCTAAATCGTGTTTTACAAGCAACCACGTTTTAGATAAAATTATGAAAAAAAAACCCTTTGTTTGATAGATCTTGCTAAAAGCTTGTTGTAATAAAGCCAACTTGACGGTATTCCTGACCCTAAGCCAAGAATCCATGTTTGCAAGTCCATTTAGAGTCGACGGACCAGTCATAAAGCGGCGGGATCAAATCACAATTCGCTCCTTGAGAACTTTCCCATAAGGTACATTGCCCTCTGTATTGCGATTGTGTACCTACCTTCCTTTATGCATGCAATCTCTATGTATTTAAGAATAAAAAGTCCCTTACCCAACGCAGCGAGGACTAATAAGATCTGGTAGCGCGCCATTTCATTACAAAGACCTGTTGAAAGATAACCAGCGTTACATAGACCTACTTAAAAGTAGGCTGGCAGGTAAATAAAGGCCAGCATTATCTTGTGGTAATAAGTATGGTCACGCGTAAGGGACTGATAAGCGGACAATGAAACAGATATCCGTGACTGTTTGCATACAGCAAGTCTATTTTTGTACAGTTCAATAGAAACATGAAAACAACGCAATACTACAACTTGAAATAGATTTTACAGTCCACTGAAAATTCAGCTACAGCGACCGAACAAAACAAGGAGGCGCTATTGAATATTACAGTGTCATAATGGTTTCTACTATATAAGGAAACTAATAATTGATTTAATTTTTTTTAACTTATAAATAAAGACTGGTAGGCACCTACTTAATACACATATATATATATAAATGTAGGTATATTGAAATACAAAGATAAAGGAAACATACAATGTAAAAGATTATATTAAAGGATTTTCGAGACTATGTAGGCACCTAATTAATTAAATTAATACACCGGGCGTTAAATTAAATCGCCAAGGAACTTTTGCGATGCAGAGAAACCAGTTAGGCTTGTTTTGCGACAGCTAAAAATACCTGGGACTCTGGATCCTGCTCCTGTCTGGCTGTTACACTTTGCACGTAACTAATACTCGCTGGTTTAGTTTGTTTGTCACTTCACAAAGCGCGGCGCGGGCGTGCGCGTGCGACGGTGTCGGGCCGTATTCTGGCCAGACTGCATTACGTAGGTATTCTTGGCTGTGGATTGTGTTGACCTCACGCAGGAAGCTCAACTCTTGGGGCGGAGGTCAAATTGGATAAAGGATAACTTAATATGTCCTGAACAGTTATTTGTTGGCTAAATCTTTACTGCAGAAAGTGGTGATTAATATAAGCGTTTTTCCATGAGAAGGAACTTATTTCCTGCTTCTTTTCGAATCAAGAAGTCTCGCTCTTTTTATGATAAAAAGCCCTCATCAGCCCTATATTTATGTTGCCTCATATTTAAAACCTGTTCATGTTTGAAGTTTGCTCTACCAACCATATCTTCATCATCAGCCTGAAGAAGTCTACTTCTGGACATGCTTCCCCTACACATTTCCAGGACGAATAATTCTGAGCCCTCTCCATCAACCGACTTCCTGCGATCCTCACAATGTCGTCGGTCCATCGGGTAAGAGGGCCGTCCCACGCTTGGTCTTCCACGAATAAGTTGCATCAGTATTCAGTGTACAAATAAAACTTTTACCGCATTTATTTGCAAGTTAGAACCTACCTACTTACAACCGACCCACCGTTCTTTCTGCTAGAAAAAGATTTGCATTGCGTATACCCAGGTATATCTAATTGATAAGTTAATTCTAGGTCATCAACAACCTAGGCAGTCATCCAATGCCGCGATTACATTCCCATGGAAATCTGCACATGCATAGGTAGGTATCCAACATAGATAGGTATACTTTGTAGGTATATGTAGGTAGGTATACTTTACAATGCTTCATACTCGTAGTATAAATATTGGCTAGCACCTAATGTCTTCTACACAGCTGAATGCTACTGAAAGCTCAGGAAAGCTCACTCTTCATTCTCGTTATTCTACAGATCTTCTAAACAAAGTAACCTTACCTTCTTTAATATTCTGTCAAATATAGCGTAATGTTAAAGAAGTTAAGATTGCTTTGTCTTTCCTTTAAAAAAAATATGAAATCACAGAACATTATTACTCAAGACGTATGAAATACGCCATACAAACAGAAATACACAAGCAGTGCATTTTTATTATAAAATGACCTAAAAACTGTATAAAAAACTTTCAAAATGTAAAAAAAATGGCAAATGAAACAACAGTGAAATTAAATAGCTTAGATTCGGTGATTTAAATACCCAAGCAATCTATGCGATGCGCAACAAACCTACTGTGTGTCCTCAATAATCCCTATTACGAATCCCATGATTCCCGATATGAAGTGGAGCTCTAGCAAAAACGGCACAATAAATATAGAAGACATTCAAGATAAGGTATATCTCAGTGAACTTCAAAGAAAAGAACTATTTCTCAAGCAGAAAGAAAAAGAATTGCTGAAGAAAGACAAGATACTGCAAAAGAAAATATCAAAGTTCAACAAACGAAAGCATATTAATGCAAAAAACGATTTGAAAGCGGCCGCGAAATTACGCGATGCCCGTGAGCAATTATTATTCACACTCGGTACCAAAGAAAAAGTTCAGAAATATGATATACGTAACTGCAAAAAGTGGAATAAAACTGACGCTAGAGGCGCAAGTACAGAGCAAAGGAAAAAAAGAGTTGAAAATATAAAACGAGAAATACCCAGTCCGATTCAGTATTTTAATGACTTACTTAACAGACCATGTTTGTCCGCATATGTTAAAAAAAATCATTTAAAGGAACCGGATTCCTGCTTGCGGAAGTTGTTCGGCAAACCCAGCTTATGCAAATATCTGAACAAAACCACAGACCGAGGTTCACGCAAGAGAGGCCAAGTGTCTTCTACTCCGGAAAGCTACTGGGAGAGGGCAGCGGGTGATTGCTACTTGATGTCGCTAAGAAGGCCCCCCCAGCTTTGGCTGTACAATAGGTGGCCGCATTTCTATCCACAATACTTAGATACTAGGCAGCAGTGGAAAAATTGTAAACAATTTTTGTTTTTTATAGCAGGTATCCTGTTGTGGACACCATGTTTGCTCTGCTTAGAAATGTGCAAATGCTGCTTCTGTGCTTGTTGTACTGAATAATATGTTAATTATAGTTTAATATTTCATTAATTCATTGTTTCTGAGTAAACTCGAAGTGAATGTTTTATATATTCTGTGTTTCGACTGTCAAAATAAATAAAAAGATGATGTTTGACTTTGTCAAAACCATCAAAACAGACGATTTTTGTAGCATTTTGTAACAGATTTATTTTTATTTATTATTTTATCTAAGATTATTTTATATTCTTAATAGGAAGCTATGATTTTCCATCGATTACGAGTGATAAGTTTCAGTAAATCTCTCATAAGTACAAAGGGCTCTAATAGAAAGAAAACAGATGTGATAGTGCACAACAAAGATTTACATAAAGAAATTGAGGCGTTGACTCAAAAAGAAGCCCACAACAAGAAAGATATGAAAGAAAATAAAACAGTATACATAAAAAACAGCAGCAGATCAGTAGATCCATCGCCAGTAAAACCACGCTCGCAATACAAGTCAGAAAGTGAAACTTTTAGGATTCCTTCAAAGAGTAAGTCCTGAATACTTTACTCCTAGGTGAGCAAAAAGAACAATATCTTACAAAACTGTATTAGGTAAATAAAATACGTTTTATTTCAGCGCTGAATAATCAAACAATCAAGAAAACGTTAAGTCTAAATGACCTTAAAATGCAGTTTTCAATAATAGACTTCGTTGGTTTTAATCATATTAGGCACAAGTTCCAGACATACAGAAAAGAAAAAGCTATTAAAAAAAGTAAAAAACAGGATGTTAAAGTTCTATACGTCGCTGAATCTAGACCTAGAATCAAAAGACGCTCCAATAGAAAACAAGATATACTTCAGTCATCTGATAATCTATTTGGCTTCTATAGAACCAGACGACCGATAGACTCGCACATGTTTTCTCAAAGCTACAACACAAGCAATAATCCTTTTCATAAACTTAAAACAAAAAGCTTTCGGAAAAGAAAAAAACTTCGCGATGCGTCTACCGACTACTCTCATCATCCTCTAAAAGTGATAAGTTCTGGTAAAATAAGGGTTTCCCAGTCCTACATGTCCGGTTATTGCAACGATACTCATTACAACATACTTCGTTTCCCGCACACTACTACATCTAAGGCACGCCAAAAAAACTCGTCATTGAAGTTGTACCGTAGTGAAGCTCAGACGAATGACAGGAATCTATCTATCGACAAGAAAAAGAAACTTATGGTATTAAAAGGTCAAACAGCATCGACCCCGAAATTAAAATCTCCTGCGGTTTGTGTGGATAAAGCTGTGTCAACCTGCAAGAGTTTAAAACTTCTAAAATCCCCTAATTTTAAAGCTCCTGTGGATTGCGTGGACGAAACTGTGTCAACTTGCAAGAGTGTAAGACTACTAAAGTCCTCAAAATCAATAAAAGTTAAAACAGCTTATTTGAATTCTAGCAAAGAACGCCGGAAGTGCAATCGTTCCACACGAAAATTTCGGATTAAGAGGATCTACTCCAAAATATTCCATAAGCTTTTAACAGGTACCGTTTTTGCCCATTACAAACCAAGGTTTGCGACGCGAACTATTGCCAAACATATTTTGATAAGTCTGGTCGTGTTAGCGTGGTCGCCGTGCATCTTAAGCATGGGAATTTGCTGGATTATATCATATCCGCTGAGGCTTCAGCATGTTATAAATTATTATAATATAAAAAAATACAAACGCCGGGAGGACTGTCATGCCACTCACCAATATGATTGGTGGTTGGCGATAACAAGCTATACAAGACGTCTCACAAAAGAAATAAAAAAAGCTCTGTCTAGCCTGCTACTAAAGGAGCAAAGCAAGTTGGGGGAGCTGCCACATCATTCGCATCCAGATCCTCGAAAAAGATACACCTTGTTCCATGCCCAAGACAGGGGTTGGGTGATAAAGCCAATACGCGTGTGTGAACGGCTGCATCCGAAGCAAAGTCGGTTCATGCAAATTTTCCAAAACTTGTTTTGTGATTGTTACCACCATTCATCTACTACCTCAGCAGGTCAACGTACATCTAGGGTTATACGAAGAGCTTCTTCACATGCCACTTGCAAGAAAGCGTACGACAGAAAATCTAGGCTAGGAAAACAGCTGGACTACAAGCATGTCGATTGTCAATGTTTGGACCCGTCGAACACAACGGCAACACAGAAACCAAGATTAACTTGTAAACCTTGTGCTCAAACTGATGATACTATCTGTAAAACCGGTAAAAAGAAAACTTGCAAGAAATTAAATACTAAGCGCGAGGATACATTAAGAACAACTCGAGCAAAACCACTGGTGACTCCACAAAAAAAAGAAGGAATTTCCAAAACGTGTTTGCCACGTGATGACTTTTACGTCTCGGGTAAACCCTGCCAAACTGAAACTGGGATAAAGAACGTTGTAGAAAAACTAGCTCAGATACCCAAATCTAGTGAACGTCCTCATAAAAAAGTCTGTGAATGCCAAAATGGAGCTAAAAAACTACTCTATGGAAATAAAAAACGTTTAAAATCAATGAATACTACACAGTCTAAATCTTCAACTCAGCTAACAATTCTTCGATCTGCTGGAAAAACTTGCCGATTTTGCACAATCGCTACCAATAAATCTGTTTCCGAAAAACTGTTGGACACTAAACGAGATGATAAATGTTTAAATAAAAATAAAAAGATTAACATTGACCATTGCTCATGTAATAAAGCCGCAATTAGTGGCCTTTTGGAATTACATGTTCCGGTGAACCTAGAAAAGTTATCACCAGAGCCGCGAAACAAAATATGCATAGTGGCCTAAAGAAGTCAGCTGCAAAAAGTACGAAGGTTCGAGCCACACCAAAGGCGACGACAGGGTCCTGTGGGCCTCCTAAAAACAAATGCAGGACCGTTTTGGTGCAGTGTTCATCAAAAAATGAAAAAAAAAAGAATATCCAGAAAGAAAAGGGGTCAAAAATAAAAAAGCTTCCTTTTGGCCAAAGGTTTATGGCTTGGGTCCGAGGCTTGTATCGCAGTACTGCTAAATCCGTGAACAGCTACGATAAGGATTTGCAGAAATCCTTTTTCCCTGCAGGTGTAAAATGCGGTGATTTGTACATTTACACGCTTCGTTCTCGGCCGTGGTTCTGGATTTACAAGGCAAGCCCTTCGTGTTATCCTTGGTTCCTGAGGTTTTACTACTGCAGCAAAACATGTTGTTCGCACTGTTTGTTTAGCATTTCACTCTGTCTTTGTGCTCCTATTGCTGTTTGCTGTTATGGTTTCTTTAAGCTGTGTTCATGTTCTTGTGGCTGTTAATAAATTGAATCTACTCGATCGAACGAATCAAGTTGTACAGTACTCTTACGAGTGCATATGGGTAGGGTAGGTAGTAGGCACTTACTTTGACTTGACTTACCCAAGCCAGGTAAGTCCTAAGCAACAGTTAAGAAGTCCTAAGTTACATACTCAATACTCCAAACATTTATTGCTTTCACATGGTGAGGTAGGTAGGTATACAGGGTGTCCCAGAAATCAACGTCAAGCCGAAAACGAGCGATGGGCCAAGTCATGACAGTTATGAGAAAAATATAAAAAAAAATATTTGTCATGTACTTTTCGAATTATGAGTATTACAAAAAATACAGAAAAACTGACACCCTGTGATGATCTTTTAAGTCCTGTGACTACAAATATTAACTATTCGTGAAACTTTTTTCTGTAATGTAACCATGAATAACCCTTCTGTAAAATACAATTCAAAATTATATCATAACTGCCTCAGTTTTCAATAAAATGTTGATTTTTGGCCAACATTTAATTTAAAATAATTACATCACCCAACTTTAACCGACTGTACCGTAAAAAAAATGTACTACACTATTTTGGCAAGTAACTTTAAAAGATGGCGCATTTAGTCAGGATTCCAACATAGTATAACACTTGCTAGAGTACTCTTTAATTTTGGAAAAAAAAACTGATTTTCTTAACTAAGCCGGATTTCATGACAATTTTATTTAAAAAGATAAAATGTTTGTAACCTTTAAATTATGGACTTAAAAATGCCTATGCTGCGTTTTTAAGTCGCTCACAATTCACAGGTACAAGTACATACCATTTCGACAATGTAAGTGAAACAGATAGAGCAACCATCTTGTCGAAAGAGTAATAACCATGGGTTATCAAGAAATTTGTTAGTTGATTGATTTTAATTTAAATACATCAAGGATTTACAGCAAATGTTCAAACTGTTTGCTTTCAGCTTTACTGCAAGCTCTAAATTAACTCGAGAAGATACGCCCGTCTTATTACACGGTCATTTTTAAGGAGATGTAGAGCTTGCATTACAGCTGAAGACAAACAGGTTGAACATTTGCTGTAAATCCTTGATGTAATTAAATTAAAATCATGACTGAAGAAATCCAATTTTTTTTCCAAAATTATGGAGTACTCTAGCAAGTATTGGAATCCTGAATAAATCTTTTAAAGTTACTTGCCAAAGTAGTGTAGTACATTTTTTTTACGGTACAGTCGGATAAAGTTGGGTGATGTTATTATTTTAAATTAAATGTTGACCAAAAATCAACATTTTATTTAAAACTGAGGCAGTTATGATTTAATTTTGAATTGTATTTTACAGAAGGATTATTCATGGTTACATTACAGAAAAAAGTTTCACGAATAGTTAATACTTGTAGTCACAGGACTTAAAAGATCATCACAGGGTGTCAGTTTTTCTGTATTTTTTTTTATATTTTTCTCATAACTGTCATGACTTGGCCCATCGCCCGTTTTCGGCTTGACGTTGATTTCTGGGACACCCTGTATAGTTGTTAGGTGTAAGTAGGTACCTATTACGTTTAGGTACACTAATGGTTCGCTCCGAACTGAGATCTCGTGATGCGACCCGACGAACGCACCAAAACTTAGAGTAAGTGGTAGTCAGAGGCAAGTCCAAACATTATGTTTGGACTTTTTGACTCTGACTTTCTGACTACCGCCTACTAACTTGGTATGGTAACCAAATTTCAACTCTATTGGCCTATTGATTGAAGAGTTCCGTTGAACAGACCTTGGCTCCATCATCAGGCCTGGTCGTTGTCACCATTTTATGAGAACTGAGTACCTCCTTAATTTATTTCAAGAAAAAAAAATAAGAGAAACGTAAAGGAACTGGCCGACCAGTAGAAAAACCTTGATGTCAACGTAACTCTTAGAGATGGGACTCTTGGATCGCTGGTTATCTTAATTTAACTTTTTTGTAGTATCTCAAAAACCGAGCGGCCCAGAAAAAAGTAAAAATTGTTTTGGAATGTACAAACAAAGTCCTTTCATATGACATGTAACTTGATTTTTTTATGTAACTTTTTTTTGCCCCCTAAAAAACCCTTCATCCGATTTTACTCATATAGGTACCTATTTACAAGTACAAGCTATCGACATAACAAATTTCATGGTTGAGGTTTCAGAGTAAGGGGGCATCCATTAATAACGTTTTTTACGATTTTAGACTTCCTCTCCCCTTGGTGAGATGTCGTGAGATATTGCTCGACCCCCTCCTCCACCTCAATCTCACGTGAGATTTTCAAAATGAGAATTTTACGTGATATTTGCCGAGAACCCCCTCTCCCACCCGTGAGATCGGGTGATATTCTGCTCGACTCGAATAATTGAATACACTACTTTAATAGGTGGCCGCGCAGACCTTTGACCTTTGCTTAGACTTAGCAACGAATAAGCTTCCGAGCTTCTTTTATTACTTTATGTAGGTATGTCACAGTGCCAATTATTGGCCTCAGACCTTAGATCAAGAATACAATAGATAGAGCATCAAATAATAATACCAAGAGTAAGAGAGACGCAATAATACAAATTATACCTATGAGTGAGAGAAATATAATATAAATGTTTTGTCCCTTTCTGCGTATACGTTTTTGATTGTTTAGCACCAAGTTTGGTGCTAAACAATCCGCTTGGTGCTTGTGAGTTTACAGGTGTTTAGTGCCAAAGTTCTTTGAAAATAGTGTGTGCCTAGGTCCCAGTATACGTAGAGTTAAGTTTATAATGTGGTGCATTGTAGTATTATAGGCTGTGATAATGATACAGCTCGGAAAACTGAAAATTAAGCTTCCTTCGGTAAGTAGCACTTTTATGTTCTATTTGTCAATTAAACTATAAAACGGAGAATGCACAGTGTCCACAATTAATCATTTAACGGTTGTGTTTACTTTCTATCGCATATCATAGTAGATTTCTAGAATTTAATTATTTTGTAAAATTGAGTATAGGTTACTATAAACCACACAAATGACATGGCTATTCAAACCGATACAGTTCTATAGAAACATAATTTGGCTGGGTTATACGATCTTTCGGGCTGCCAACAAAAACAAAATCTATTTGCCAAAAATGTTGGGAAACGAACAACTTTAGGGTGGATTCGACTCTGATATGTTAGGATAAGTTCAAATACACACAATAATCTAGAAAACAAATGACAATGTCGCAACTTATTATTACCTTATTCAAAGAAATAAGGTTTGTTTGACTTAAGTACATAATGAAAAAAAATATAATATAGGTATAGGTAGTAGGTACATATATTTTAATTTCATTTAATTTATTTTTTTAGCTTTGCGTTACATTTTAATAATTTAAGTCTTCTCACGATTTTCATATGAGAAGTTGGTAGTTATTTTATGTCTGAGACCACCATCGCGTAGTATGATTAAATACCTACATATGCCTAATAATAACATGTTTGTTTTACAGATTTCCCAAAGATGCAACTACTTTGGGCTGGTGGGTTAAAGCTACGGGTTACCAAGCTCCAGGTCACCAAGCTCCAAAATCAAAATCAAAACGGTCTATATTCAGTACAATCACAAGGATCTCTTTGAAACGTCTTAAATTGGTACTAGGTGAATGTACCGCCAGTTCCTCGCGCGCGACCAAAGCCTAGAAGAACAGGCAAGAAACTTACGGACTAAAAAACTTTTGGGCTATTTTAGCATAAACGGTATCTCCGCTTTTTTTTCTGGATATAAAAAGTATGTTCTATAATCTTGCTTTAAAAAGTGAGAATTAAGAAAATATTCTCATCTGAAATTGTTATGTACAAACTATTAAATATTCATCGTCTAATAAATAAATACGTACTTACACGTGATATATTTTAATGTATTTATGACATATTCATAGTGATGTTCTGAGGATAGCTGTATTCATAATGCCATCACTTCGCGCTTCAGGGCAAAGTGGTGGCATTGCTCAGGCTTATGGTCAGCTCTAGCATAAGCTGGCTTCCTCCTGTTAAGATGTATTGTTTATACCTACTTAATTTAAAATTGAAGCACGCGTTATAAATTAACCTTTTGAATTACAGTTTCTGATGAGTAGGGATGTAGAATAAATAAATCAATGATAAATAAATAAATTGTTTTTTATTCATAAAAATTTTACCTAGCTGGTGCAGTAACATAGTTAAACTATTGGTAGGTGGTGGAATGTGAAGAATAGCACCACTAGCTAGCTCTGTCCCCCTCACTAGGAAAATCCAGGACTCTAGCTCGCGGGGCCTAGGGTTCTGATGTCAATGTCTAAAATGCCAGCTTAGTGCCAGTTCGCCCTGTTTTTTTTATTTTATTTTTTATAAATATTGGTGGACGCTCCACACAGCACTATATAGCCCCAAAATAAGCCAAATCACAACCTGGGTGGTTGTGATTTGGCTTATCAGAGAACAAACGTCTAGTATCACATCACACAAAATTAAATGTTTGTTCTCGGTAGGATTGAACCCACGGCCTACGGCGCAGAAGGCTACCAACTGAGCTGTGTAGGCTTTTTTCTAGCTCATTCCTTAGAAGTTATTAAAATGGCGTAACCTAGAGGAGGGTACAAACTATTAAACTGCAGAAACTAGCTTTAATTAAACATAATTAAACAAACAACTGGAGCCGCGGCGACAGCATAGTTTATGCTTGGTTGGGTGAAAATAGTAAGATGTGGCAACCCATAAATTGTATGTACTTGTTGTCCGTCTTGCTCGGGTATACGCTCGTAGGCAATCTATAGTATTATAAATCTATGCCTCAGACAGACCCAGTCCGTTAGGAAAAGGTTCGTCAGCCGTCCCGTCGCGATTCGTCGCGAAATGGTTAATGCGATTGTTTAAAAATAAGATAGGTATGGGTACGAGTACGATGGGTACTACACCAACCAAGTTGTATCCCAGCGGTGTCAACCTAAAGAATTATCAATCAATCAATCATCTTCTACAGCACGTTCGGTTCCTATTGTGGGAGTTGCAGGTAAGGGCCTCGGGTCTGGCACTCGCAGGGACTACGATCCCTGAGTCACGGAACTCAGCCGTTCGGTGGTGGCTCCTTCGTTCGGGCCTTAGACTAAGTATCATATAGACGTAGTGTTACGGTTTTTCGGCGTGTCCGTTTTTTGTTAGTTTGTGTGTATTCGCGTGAGTGACTAGAGAAGGGACAACATTGACTAACCTATCGATAGAATAAGAAATGGATGAAAAAGTCGTTCTAATTGGAATCCAACTTTTTAATTTTAACTGGTTGCTGACTTTTATTGCGAAAGCCCAAAACCATTATAGACACTGGAACACTATCATCGTCAATAATGTTTCCCACATTGCCCTAACCGTGAGAGCGATGTCCATCCCACTCGATACAATTTCTTATGGCCATTTCGTCCATGCATAAGAACATTTTGTAGGCTATCAGTTTTCACGCCTAACAGCTTTTATCCACTCCCGTCTTCATTCTGGGCATTTAAGAACCTAAAAAAATATTGTAAAATTTAACAAAAATTGATCCCTCGCGAGACGCCTATAAGGTGTGAAAAATTGAAACTACAACAGAACAGCCGGTCTGACCCACCGCATTAGATATTTCATATAAAAAACGGAAACTTACATATTATCGATAAAGCTAAATTGGTCGGTGGAAGTACATCTCTAGAACAGAAGACTAAAACAATGCATTTTATTTTGCAATAATTAATGGGTTTACATCATTTTCACATAGGAAAATATGACTATTACTAATAAAATGTAATTCCTACAGTCTTTATGGGAGAAAAAACGTATTTTTTTAGCATGAAAATAGAAAAAGAATATTACGTATCAACTGACAATTCCGGGTCTTTAACTCCTCCTTTTGTTGTTTTTGATACACAAAACACAGCTTCACAAGACATACTTTCACCTTTTCAAATATATTTTGCCTAGACAATAATAATTCTTTAAAAATTTTCATAATTTCTTTCTCTGCATCGCAATGTTGCTGCGAGTTTTTCAAAAACGTCAAAACAAGATCAAAACATTGCATCAACTGACGGCCACGATTTACGCAGACAGTGAGTGAGTGAGATGGAGTGAGTGAAGTTACATCTTCTTTTCTTTTACTCGTAGCTAGGCTACATGGGAAGAACAAAGATAGATGATCAATGTTTGATACACAGTTGAAAAAGGATGTAAGTCTTATCGCTCCCTCCAGTATACAAGGTGTAAAGTCATGTACGACATTAAATTGAAACACGTACTCCTAATTGCATTTTTAGATTTTAGGAGTTGGTTTTATCAAAAAAGCCTGAATATTTATCGAGATATCGATACTTTTCCAATAAATAATTTCTATGCAACCTGTATCTCTAATCGCCGGTGATGAGGTCAAATTTCCGGGGTCATGAAGTCATGTGACTCATCAATCAAACGAAAAAAAGGACAAAGATATCATATTTATACGCGTTAGACCGCATAAGAAACATATTTGTGCGCTCACATTGTAAAATTTCGCTGTGCGACAAGGACAGATATCATTCCGCTTACGTGTGTGATAGAGACAGATAGCGCGCCCCACTATGTGCCACGCTGCCGCCCGGTGGCCAGTGAAAGACATTATTATTTAGTAAACAATCGCCTTGGTAGCGACCTTGACATATCTAATTTTGAAAATTGTAAATTCGTGTTATTACTCGTGACTAGTGTCTAGATTTGATACCGCGAAATAGACTTTTTGTGTGAGTGTGTGTGTCTTGTTAATGTCATCAAAATGCAGAACTTGTATTATGAAGGGAAAGATAATTGTGAAACTAGGCATACAAAACAAACTCTAGAACAGTTGAAGGAGCTCTTCAGTGCATTCATTTGTATGTGCAACATGCAACAACGTGAGCATATTGGAAACGTACGGATTTGAGGCACCTAACTAGTTTTATTTTTCCTACATGCTAACGTTGCTCTACTATATCGGCGAATCAAAGACGCCGCCGCCGGCCGCGCGCCCGCGCTGAAAGGGCGTTCACCTTTAGGCACGGGCGCGCGGCACAGTTTAGGTTTAGTCGTAGTAGGTATGTATGTGCGGTTTCTGCGCGCGGGGCGCGGCATTGAATGAACGTACGTTGCTTTGTTTGTGTGTTTATACAGAATGTTCAATAATTTTATGCTTATTCTGATATTTAGTTTGTTTGAAAATAAAAAAATCTCAATTATGAATGAATGTTAATACAACCTTTTTTAAATCAATACTAGATAGTAGTACTACACGTGTATTAATTTAATGTCGTACAGTCGTTTACACGTTGTATAGTACCTCCATGGTTCGGGCTCTTTGCCGGTCAAGATCGTGGCCAGCGTGTGCTGTCTCGTCTTGGCGTGACGTTAGCTGTCTCTACTAGATTAAAAAATATTTCCTACCCTAGGATACTTAGAACAGGACTTGACATTGACATAACAATCTATTTCAGTGTCAATGACTTGACAGTTGACATTTGTTAATACCTTGCGTCGGGTAGAATGTTGTGGAAAAAAATAAAAACTATAGATTGGAAAAAACAAAGTTTTTCACAAATTAAAACAAATTTGAACAAACAGTTTTAGTAAATTGCTGTAGCACTGTATTTTCAATAAAATATTACGAAACATCTGAAAACCGGTCGCTTTGTCGACTAGGTCTGTTATCCTTGGTGCAGTGAAAGAGTTTTTTGCAATGCAGGTAGAAGACAAACGTCGAAAGCAGTCGGTAGATCTGGCGTCTCTAGAGCCAGCAGCCAGGGTGAAGCAGTTAGCAAACTATGGGACTATGGTCGAAGTAGACCCTAATGTTCCTCCACGAAGGTAGCTACGCAAATCATCAAGGCTAAGGCTTGGCAATAAAAGTTTTTGGGTAACAAGACTAGAGTCTGACTCATCAGACTGTTTGTCAGATATATTACTATATAGGTTCATCAGGTCCATAATTATTTGATGGTTTAATTAAAAAGTAAACTTTCTGCCAGTTGTACTTACCTACTGTTGATTTAGGCTGTTGTTGCTTGTTCCATCAACCAAAGATAAAATATTTTTTAGGTATTACCGTTCCGGCTTGGAAATGGTGCGGATGGCAAATGTCTATCTTGCAGAAGGAAGTCTAGAAAATGCATATATTTTATACATGAAGTTCATGACACTCTTTCTTGAGAAGATTCGAAAACATCCAGAATATGCCAGCGTGCCTGCACAAGTAAAAGTTGTTAACCAAACAAAGCTGAAAGAAGTTATGCCGAAGGCAGAGAAACTTAAGCAGAAGCTTATTGTACAGTTTGCTGCGGAGCATGCAGCTTGGATAGAAAATGCTGTAAGTTAAATTTTACAAATCATACTGCAGTCTTTAGATTACTCTTAAATAAAATTAAACAAAACTGGCTTCTAATTCTAATTCTAATTTACGGTGGGGGAATGAGATCTGCACTGACTTCCCGCAGTGGGGTGTCAAAACTGGCTTACTTATTATTTAAAATGGAATTAAACTATAATAAAACCAACTAGAAACTCATTTTAAAAAGTCTATTCTAGTGCATTGTGTAGCTCATAGTTGCCTTTATTTTCATAAGGTCAGACTTTCAAATTGAAAGGTACACAGGTCCAAACTCTTTATTATATAAATTCCAATAAATTACTGGAATTAAAGTTTCCGTTCTATGCAGGAAGTCAGACGACAAGAAGAGGAAAGGAGAAAGAAACAAGAAACAGAAGACGCCAAGCTGGCATTGCGTTTGCAGGCAGATGAAGACAAGAAGGACACACACCCACATTTACTGCATGATGTAAGTTCTATTACTAACCTGCATCATCCCACCATTAGGCAAAGGCCTCCCCCCAATACTCTTACAATGTTGTGCCATCAAAAGGTGTTAAGCTTGTCCTG
Source organism: Chloroclysta siterata (assembly GCA_932294275.1). Lineage (NCBI taxonomy): Eukaryota > Metazoa > Arthropoda > Insecta > Lepidoptera > Geometridae > Chloroclysta > Chloroclysta siterata. The sequence continues at coordinate 12,844,163 of OW028595.1, forward strand.
CCATTATCTGAGTGGTCTACCGCAATGCCACCACACTGTCTCAAGGCCCAAACATGTGGAGATTTTAGCCCACAGCAAATTTCTATTACCCTATACCCTATTATATATTCTATTACCCTATTATATTAGTCCTATTATTTACCTTAGTCAAATTGGTACAATTTAGGCACCATAACAAACATTTTAGGTATGGTGTAGGTAGGTAGGTGGGTAGGTATGGTACTCAACAATGCTAGCTACTACAGCATTGTTGTTAAACAAACATATAAACTAGGTATGGCCTGGATCAAATTGAATGAAATGTGGATCATTATTATAACATTGTGACTGTATAGAATATATTTTATCTGGGTACCTAATACCTACCACAAGAACAAAGCAGCGGGCAGTAGCTAGCCAACTTCAAAACAGAATATAAAAACAAACATGAAAACTTTGATACCATCTAACATTTTTAGATCAAATGCGTAACTATATCTTCATAGTAATTATGTAAAAAACCAGCAGAACAAGTTTGTCTTGTCCCACACAACTTAATTAGCATTCACGTCAAAAATTCAACTCTGATACAAAAACACATTCTTTCAATACTCAGTGGAGAGTGCCAGTTGTTATTGTTTTTAAAAATAGCCTTGTTCAACCTATACTTGATTTACGTTTGATTGTTAAAAGTATAAATAACAATAATTGTAAGTTGTGATAATAAAAGTTCATAAAAATGTACCGTTATCAGCCAGTATACTGCACTAACGGACAGCGGGTCTCAGTGCTGGTTAAAGTGCATTATGGCAGTAACAACTACTATAACATGCATAATTTGCAACAAGTAAGTAGGTATTTTAAGAGTAGTAGAGCTCTTTGTGAAGGGCTTGTCCGAGGAAGTACCTACTAATACGAAGCCTTATTCTGTTGCTATGCAGGGTTGTTGTGTTTCCGTTTGAAGAGTGTAGTTGCCGGTGAAATATAAAAAGGTATAAATAATATTTCCTAGTCAAAAAAATATGTTACAATGCAATAGTTTACGAATACACCAATTAAGAGGCTACTATCACTTAGAATAGTTTTTTTGATAGAAAAAACTAGGACCCATTATACAAGCCTTTCTTATTTTTGGATTGCACTGTGGGAATTGTCTGAAGAAAAATTTTTCAGGAAAAAATTCGGCAGGATTCTGTGTGGTTTGAAATATGAAGCGTGTTGAGTTATATATCACATTCTCACATTTAAACTATTGTGTACAGGACGCCTGGGCGGCCAGCCCGTCTGCCCCGCCGGTGGACGGCGTACGGTACCCGGATGACTTCGCGACGGAGCCGCCTCGGGCGTTGCCGCATCACTACCAGCCAGTGCCGCCGCTTATTCCCCCATCTAGACTCCAAAAGTAAGATATTCTCCCTTCCTAGGCCCCACATGTAAGGTATTCTAATAAAACTTTTCCCCTTCTGCCGCATATTATAATGATGACCTCTCAAATGAATGATACTTCCTCATTGTAGTTAATGTGCCCTTCAAACCTTATTAACATGCATATAATTATATGCCCTTCAGATCCACATAATAAATTAAAAATATTGTTTATAATAATGTTAATATATACATATAGGCTCATATGTCATAATATATGGGCTTCATACTTTATTACTACTTTATTTTTATACAAAATAAAAAAAATATAGTATACATAAAGATCAAATGATGTTAAGTGGTAACCGTGTGAGACCTATGATGCACTGCCTTGCGTACAGATGTTAATATTTCAACGTAAATATAATGTATGACAGCCTTCACAGCTCAGTTTGTAGTAGCTTTGCCTTCTGCGCCGTATAGGCCGTGGCTTCGATCCCCACCGAGAACAAACATTTGTGTGATGAACAGAGATGTTTGTTCTCTGTCTGGGTGCTATTATATGTATATTATAAGTATGTATTTACAAAAAAAAAGTATATATGTAATAAATCAGCTAACTAGCTCCCATATTACAAGCTTTGGCTTAGTTTGGGGCTAGATAGTGCTGTGCGGAAAGTCCACCAATATTTATTTATTTAGATCAAATTATGTTATGTGGTAACCGTGCGAGACCTATGATGCACTGCCTTGCGTACAGATGTTAATATTTCAACGTAAATATAATGTTGCTATTACAGTGATGACGCGTACAGTGACGCGCTTTGCGGGTCGCAGCAGCTCCGCACTGTGGTGGTGCCTTCAGGCCTGCTCGCGCGGTTCCTGCGCCTCGCCGCTGCTAACACGCAGCGCAATGTGGAGACCTGCGGCATCCTTGCTGGCATACTGGTATGTGGTGCACTTCTACACTTTGTGCTTTGTTTTAACTTTGTTTTAAGCTCTTTGTGAAGGGCTCGTCCGGGGAAGTACTACCACCACGCCTTTTTCTGCCGCCAAGCAGAGTGTTGCTGTGTTTCGGTTTGAAGAGTGTGGTTACCGGTGTAATTACAGGCACATGAGGTTTAACATCTGTATGCCTCAAGTTGATGGACGCAGGGCAGTGCATCGTAGGGCACGTTCCTTTCGTGCGTGACTTGCGAGGCAATGCTTTATTATAATTGGTTACCGCTTAACATCAGGTGGGCCATCTGCTTGTACCATCAGCTAGTTATATAAAAAAAAAAAAACTTTGGAAGGAGTTAGGCTGGCTACAAGTTCAGCCAGATCACCCTTCTCGCATAATGGACCGCCTTTGTTATCCACATCTACACTAATCTACACTAATATTATAAAGAGGTAACATTTGTATTTTTGTATTTTTGTATGTAACGAATAGGCTCAAAAACTACTGGTCCGATTTCAAAAATTCTTTCACCATTAGAATGCTACATTATCCCTGAGTAACATAGGCTATATTATATTTTCAAAAAAATCAGGGATCCTTACTAAAACTTCAATAATGTAACCCAAGGTGGAAAAAGAAAACCTTACATCGCGTGCGCTGCGAAAACTATTGATGATAGAACAAAATAATGTACTACGATTTTGTAGAACACGTCACTATCTACAAAAAATGTCGCGACAGCATATGTCTAACTATTATAGTTATGTCACAATAAGTGTTCTTTTATTATAAAAAAATAATTGAAATGCCTCCGCTAGAAAAGGGTCTTTATTTGTACCTTGGTATTAATCCTTATCCAAATAAATCATTTCATAATTAAGACGGTTTCAATACCTATAGATTACTTCTTAATTTTTTCAAATCGGACATTCCATTCAAAAGATATGACGAAATTAAAAATGTTAACGGGTCCACGGGTCACGCGCGGGTTGCGATTTCACTCACTCAAGGAGAAGCGCGTGCAAATGTATGAAATAAGTAGACGCGAGGCTCGAACCCACGGTCTAAGTTTATCCTAAAATGTTCAAAAAATTTATGACCACCCATGCGAAGCTGGGACAGGCCGCTAGTATTATATACAACGTGACATAATACACTTTAAAGGCCAAAGACCAAGTGATCAGACCAAGCACTGGAATACTTTGACGTGTGCAAAGGTTTAATATATCGTTTTCGAAATTCTCATTATGCAACGTGTTTATTAAGAATTGTAGAGATCCGAAAGCAGGATATTCTACCGGTCATAACGAACAACTTTTGTTCTACGACTTTTAAAATTTCAAAGTTTTTCATTCATGAAATGCCTCTTAAACTTTTATCTAAAATGAATCTAAACGCATCATGAGGCAGCCCTATTTACAGCTGTTCTTTGACCTCTAGTTGTTAACCTTAGATAAAATAGGTAACAGAACTGCCACCAATTACCTAGTAATGTGCCTACCTAATAATGATGTTGCTGTTTTTAAAGATCTTGGTATGTAAAAGAAATATTTTCGCGACTGTAATCCCTAGTCACGGTAAACATTCTCTGAGATCTTTGGTACTAATACCTATTCAGTAACTAGGTACCTACGTGGCTACGTACTCAATATTTAATAGAATATTTATTTTTGTTTGATTACTAGATTTCGTAAAGCAATGTTTATGATATTCATAGTTCTTTAAATTGTAACATGTTACTTTACCACCATGGTTCATTGACACGACAAAATTATTCAACTGCAATTTTGGGAAGTGTCTAGTCTGTCCTATTTAATCTTTAACTTACCTGTCTGTCATTGGTTGCATTTAAAAACGCATATCCAATCAGGACGGCCGACGGCCGCCGATCAGTGTTACCATTTGTTGCAGATTTCTGCCATTTTGGCATATTTGGCTCCTAAATTTTAGCTGTTGGTGACGATTTACAAAAGTGGCAGATTTTAAATATTTCAAGAAAAATCTTATTAGTTTGAATTTTTAATGAAATAATATTTATAATTTATTTATTTTTTACCGAACTGGAAACTTCTTATTCTTTTTTACCTTTATTGATTTGGTTTCTAAACAACTTCTATCTCGTTTTAGAACTGCAAACCGAAAGGTAAGTATTTCAAATTATCTCGTAGGTTATCGTTGTTTTTCTCTTTCCTAGATAGAAGCACGCGTGCGTGTGACCTTGACACGTACACAGACAAGGCTGTTGCAAATTTCTGAGAAAATATTAATTTTACTTTTCTATGGGAATTTCGAAAACGATGTATTCAACCGTTGCACACGTCAAAGTATTCCAGTGCTTGGTCTAAATACACGCTCTTTGTTTGCCTACATAACTTCATCAACACGTTGTATATGTATAACATAATACCCCTATAACCCCGGAAGCAGAGTATCCTACAGGTTATGGCGAACACTTTTGGTTTGACGACTTTTTAAATTTCGTAGTTTTTCATTCATGAAATACCTCTTAAACGTTCTTCTATGAAACTAAACACCACATAACAGGTTCTGTGCTAAACACACTATGAGGCAGCCCTATTCACAGCTGTTTGTACGTTCTGTGTGTACGTGTCCTTGGTACTTACGTAAACAGGGGTGTATCTATATAGTATCAGGGGTGTTGCAAATTTCTGAGACAATATTAATTTTACTTTTGTATGGGAATTTAGAAAACGATATATTCAACCTTTGCACACGTCAAAGTTTTCCAGTGCTTGGTCTGATCACATGGTCTTTGGCCTTAAAGGGGTATTATGTTACACATTGTATTAGTAAGTATCAGAGCCTTGAGCTAAGTATTAATTGGGATAGATTTTTATACCTAAGTATTTAATAAAGTAGTTATCATGCGTACAAACTGTCGATAGTGGCGCATCTCGACAGTATATTAAGTTTTGACTTTAGCAGTTGTCAACATTTCATTTGTATCTATGTTCCAGGAGCGAAACCAGCTGAAGATAACTCACGTGGTAGTGCCCAAGCAGTCTGGGACTCCTGACTCGTGCAGCACCAACAACGAAGAGGACATCTTCCTCTACCAGGACCAGCACAATCTCATCACACTCGGATGGATACATGTTAGTTTTTATGTACTCTCAAACCATGACGGAAAACATCGTGGGTGTGTAACATGTGGCAAGTGCTCGAAAGGAGCCTCTTGAGGCGCACTTAAAATTATTTCACCACACTGTTTCGAAAGAAACTAGTGACACGAGAAGAGAGATAGAGTGTTTATGTACTCATCTTCTTGTTTCTTAATCTCTTAATCTCTCTCTCTCTTGTCGTGTGACTAGTTTCTTTCGAAACAGTGTGGTGAAAGGATTTTAAGTGCGCCTCAAGAGGCTCCTTTCGAGCACTTGGCACATGTTATAGAACTTTTTAGGTTCTACGACATGCCGGTTTCCTCACAATGTTTTCCTTCACCGTTTGAGAGCACTGGCACATACATTTTTGAACAGAAAAACTCATTGGTGCACGACCGGTTTTGAATCCACGACCTTAGGATCGGAAGGCGGGCCTCTAACACTAGACCACCAGTGCTCCAGTCTCTATGTATAAACAAGACGGCATACAAACATACAGTACAATGTGTACGGGCCTGCACCATTTGAGCTTTGTCGTCATCATCATCATCACAGCCTCATTAAGTCCACTGGGAGGTATGGCCTCCTCCATAAGTTTCTAGAAAGAACGGATTTGAACTTTATCCATTTAAAGTGAAAAAAAATTATACAGCTTTACGACTATGATCCCCAGACATTTATCCGTTTGTATTCTAGCAGCGGCATTGGGCTTGCAACCTATCACGTATGGATATACGTACCTTATACTGAGGGGATATCTACCGTGCCTGGAGATCAAAGTCGTGTGATTGTTTCTGTTTTCTATTTATCTACTTCCGGCGATCTTCACAATGCCATCGGTCCATCAAATGGGAGGCCGTCCTACGTTTCTTCCGGTTTGTGGTCGGCATTAGAGAGAGAACCGTAATTTCCCAGCGGTTCCACACACACTATTAAAGTGATTTTATTCTATGAACTTATTTTGTATTCAAGACTGGGTATGAAGGGTAGTTTTTAGGGTTCAGTACCCAAAGGGTAAAACGGGACTAAGACTCCGCTGTCCGTCCGTCTGTCTGTCTGTCACCTGGCTGTATCTCATGAACGGTGATAGTTAGACAGGTGAATTTTTCACAGATGATGTATTTCTGTTGCCGCTATAACAACAAATACTAAAAAACAGAATAAAATAAATATTTAAGGGGGCTCCCATACAACAAACGTGATTTTTTGCCGTTTTTATAGATAATAGTGCGAAACCCTGCGAGTCCGACTCGCACTTCGCCGGCTTTTTTATACAGTATTTTTTTTATAACTTGTTTATGGAACAAGGTAGTTTAGTTACTTCAGTTAAATCACTAGAATATCTGTGAAACGTTTCAAAGCTTGTAAAGCGCAAGACGCGCAAGCCTATATCAATATAAATTACTCTGTTAATGTTTCAGACACATCCAACTCAGACGGCGTTTCTATCGTCTGTGGATCTCCACACGCAATGCTCCTACCAGCTGATGATGCCAGAGGCTATAGCCATCGTATGCGCGCCCAAGTACAACGAGTGAGTGTTGACCTTTAAATAAACTAATAAAATAAATATTGGTGGACATTCCCACAGCACTATCTAGCCCACAACTAAGCAAAGCTATACAAGGTGTTCCAATACTTGTGCTTAAAATCTTCAGGGGGCTAAAGTACCCATCTAAATCAAAAACTTTTTCTAAGGAACCAACACTGAACGCGGAAAAAAAACAGCTGTTTCATACATTTTAGCCAGGTCGAACTTTTGTATGAAACAGCTGTTTTTTTTGTCGCGTTCCCAGTGTTGGTTTCTTAGAAAAAGTTTTTCATATTGATGGGTACTTTAGCCCCTGAACCAGATAGCTGATACAATACTTATATACTTTTTTTTTGTAAATACATACATATACAGGGTGTCCCAGAAATCAACGTCAAGCCGAAAACGGGCGATGGGCCAAGTCATGAGAGTTATGAGAAAAATATAAAAAAAAATATTTGTCATGTACTTTTCGAATTATGAGTATTACAAAAAATACAGAAAAACTGACACCCTGTGATGATCTTTTAAGTCCTGTGACTACAAATATTAACTATTCGTGAAACTTTTTTCTGTAATGTAACTATGAATAACCCTTCTGTAAAATACAATTCAAAATTAAAACATAACTGCCTCAGTTTTAAATAAAATGTTGATTTTTGGCCAACATTAAATTTAAAATAATTACATCACCCAACTTTAACCGACTGTACCGTAAAAAAAATGTAGTACACTATTTTGGCAAGTAACTTTAAAAGATGGCGCATTTAGTCAGGATTCCAAAATGGTATGATACTTGCTAGAGTACTCCATAATTTTGGAAAAAAAATTGTTATCTTAACTAAACCCGATTTCTTGATAATTTTATTTAAATAGATAAAATGTTTGTAACCTTTAAATTATGGGCTTAAAAATGCCTACGCTGCGTTTTTAAGTCGCTCACAATTCACAGGTACAAGTACATACCATTTCGACAATGTAAGTGAAACAGATAGAGCCGCCACCTTGTCGAAAGAGTAATAACCATTTGTTAGTTTTAGGAGCAAGTTTGAAATAAAATTCAGTCATTGGATTTCTTCAGTCATGATTTTAATTTAATTACATCAAGGATTTACAGCAAATGTTCAACCTGTTTGTCTTCAGCTGTAATGCAAGCTCTACATCTCCTTAAAAATGACCGTGTAATAAGACGGGCGTATCTTCTCGAGTTAATTTAGAGCTTGCAGTAAAGCTGAAGGCAAACAGTTTGAACATTTGCTGTAAATCCTTGATGTAATTAAATTAAAATCAATCAACTATCAAATTACTTGATAACCCATGGTTATTACTCTTTCGACAAGATGGTTGCTCTATCTGTTTCACTTACATTGTCGAAATGGTATGTACTTGTACCTGTGAATTGTGAGCGACTTAAAAACGCAGCATAGACATTTTTAAGTCCATAATTTAAAGGTTACAAACATTTTATCTTTTTAAATAAAATTGTCATGAAATCCGGCTTAGTTAAGAAAACCAGTTTTTTTTTTTCTAAAATTAAGGAGTACTCTAGCAAGTATTATACCATTTTGGAATTCTGAGTAAATGCGCCATCTTTTAAAGTTACTTGCCAAAATAGTGTAGTACATTTTTTTTACGGTACAGTCGGTTAAAGTTGGGTGATGTAATTATTTTAAATTAAATGTTGGCCAAAAGTCAACATTTTATTTAAAACTGAGGCAGTTATGATTTAATTTTGAATTGTATTTTACAGAAGGGTTATTCATGGTTACATTACAGAAAAAAGTTTCACGAATAGTTAATATTTGTAGTCACAGGACTTAAAAGATCATCACAGGGTGTCAGTTTTTCTGTATTTTTTGTAATTCTCATAATTCGAAAAGTACATGACAATTTTTGTTTTTTATATTTTTCTTATAACTGTAATGACTTGGCCCATCGCTCGTTTTCGGCTTGACGTTGATTTCTGGGACACCCTGTATAACACCCAGACAGAAAGCTTACATCTATGTTCATCACACCAATGTTTATTATCATTGGGGACGAACACAGGGCAACTTGGCAGAGCTACTACCAACTGAGCTGTGAGGACTGTCAAAAGTGTGTAACTTTCTAATATGAAAAAAAAACAACTAGCTGATGGAACAAGCAAATGGCCCACCTGATGTTATGTGGTATTCATCACCTATAACAAAGCATTACCTCGTAAGTCGTACGATAGGAACGTGCCCTACGATGCACTGCCCTGCGTCCATCAACTTGAGGCATACAGATGTTAAGCCTCATGTGCCTGTGAATACACCGGCAACCATACTCTTAAAACCGAAACACTTAAAACCATGAGATCGTGGTTTTACTTGGTTAATCATAAGTTTACTAAGTAATCAATATGATTGCTGTATTCATCAATATTATTGTAATATTTTTACAGAACTGGCTACTTCGCTTTGACGCCAAACTACGGGATGCAGTTTATAGCGAACTGCAGACAGACTGGCTTCCACCCACACCCCGCCGACCCACCTCTGTTTCACGTATGTCCTCTATATCTATTGAGATAAAGTTCAAAATTGGGTCCAATTTGGTCAATAATTTGTATTATTACAAAAAATACTTATTTGATTCAGAAAACAAAGACGAACGACCACTAAAAACGCTCGTCGAAATATCAAATCAAAATGTTTATTCAAGAAAACAAAAACGCATGTAGGTAACTCAAAGTTGATCGGTGATATCTGCAGATGTTTTAAACTATGTCTAAGATACCATAGCCCTCCTCCAGAGAAGTGGAAGTGGAATATAGTAACGAGCATAAGTTATTCGTTATGATTAAACTGGTTCTTAGTTATAATTTTATGTATAATGTTTTCAGAACGTGGCCCACATTCGACTGGACGACTCGGCGCCGGTTGAGATGGTAGACCTACGATGATGGATTGGGGTTTATGCAATCGCTTTCACCGCATATTTCGTCTTCACGGCACAATCCAAAGGCCCCTTGTAACCCCTTTAGTAACCTTACTGGTTATAGTTCTGTGTTCAAGTTAGACATCTTTAATGAAAATTTTCCTAATAATGCCATAAAACTTGTTATGAGTATTTTTATACAATGAAACTACACTTATATTACTTTTATATTTTCTAGTTATTCGCAAAATATATTCGTGTCATCGTAGGTAGATTTTTTGTAACAGAGATTTGATTAATGCAAAAAAAGTGCTTACTTGTAACTGGAAACTGTATCGATTTTTATAATATCCTAAAAATCGACGACTGAGTAGAATCCAACCCACGAACTACTGTAATAAAAAAGTGTTTAAACAGTCTAAGAAGGGACTCTAGATCCTTTTGGGATAATTTAAAGTGATCCTTGTTTCAATGTGATAAGGATCATTTTGATTTTGATAAGTTGAATAGAAATCATGGGTATCGGATGTTTTTTTTAATACAACTAGCTGATGGAACAAGCAGATGGCTCACCTGATGTTAAGTGGTAAACATCACCTATAACAAAGCATTGCCTCGTAAGTCACGCACGATAGGAACGTGCCCTACGATGCACTGCCCAACGTCCTTAAGTCTCATGTGCCTGTAATGACACCGGCAACCACACTTTTCAAACCGAAACACAGCAACGCTGCTTGGCGGCAGAAAAAGGCGTGGTGGTAGTACTTCTGACGAGCCCTTCACAAAGAGCTCTACTACTATGTACTATGTATATTTTGCACTCCTAAGACATATTTTATTGCATTATAAGGATAAATTAGCCATGCATTTATTGCAAATAAACATGCCAAATATGTGTAGTATGTCTATGTTTTGAACAATCGTTTCTAAATCTAGTTTATGTGTAAGTATATCAATGTGTAGTTGACTCGAATTAGGTGTATCGTATTGAATGTTGCCTTCTAAATTTATATGCACTTATATCTAAGTAATATTTTTATGTAAAAAAGCACGTAGACATTGTGATCTTTTATTGGTGTTCTTTTTGACAGTTCAGGAGAAAGGGATCTGTCATATTATGTACTAGCGACCCACCCCGGCTTCGCACGGTTATTGTGGGTTATCCCTAAGAGATTATGCATATAAACCTTCCTCTTGAATCACTCTTTCTATAAAAAAAAACCGCTTCAAAATCCGTTGCGTAGTTTTAAAGATTTAAGCATACATAGGGATATAGGGACAGAGAAAGCGACTTTGTTTTATACTATGTAGTGATGTTACTAAATTTAAATATTGACTAGTTTTTCCTAACATTGCATACAGAAAGTCGTGCTAAGATTTGACGTGCTATTTATATCTGTAGTTACTACATTTTGAAGATAAAATTCCTAATAATACAGATTCTTTCTTTGTATAAATAACGAAGATTTTATATCATCTTATAGTAGTCAATTGACAAACGATGTTATAAAAAATATATAAATTGGTATATATCTATATATATCTACTGCAAAATGTGGGTATGTACCAAATTTAACATTTGTAACAAATGTAATTGTAATATTTGGACGTACCTCTGATTACCCCCTTAGACATTCTCAAAGGGTCTTGACTTGGTACTTGGTATTGAGAGATCTGGGGCCTTATGCTCACTTCGAGCGAGATTATCTCACGGTGGAGATGACGTCATATCTCGTTCGATAACTATTTATCCCCATTCTCACAATCTCACTCAGATATACCCCAGCAGGGTGATTACGTATCTTTGTTGCAATCTATATGAAAGCAATAAGTTTAAATAACAATATGAAAGTTTTGCGATTATCCATCAATAGAAACACCAGTTGTAATGTAACTTTGTTAGCAACTGCAGCTTAAATGTAACCGCATAGCCGTCATATTTACTTATTACAAACAGAAACTTATTGCAACAAAGTTACGTGTTCACTGTTCAGCCAGCTGAGGGGATATCCTTGCCTGGGGATCAAAGTCGTGAAGCAGTTTTATTTTAAACTTTGTATAGTAGTCGATTGATAAACGATGTTATAAATGGTATACCTTGATCGCGATGTCTGCAAAAGCTTCATTATTATAATTATTGTAAGGAGCTTCCTTAGGCTCATGTATTATCGTGTGATACGAGGCACAGCCTGAAGACTGAAGCATAATGTAGATAGGCGTACGTAGAATGTAAAGAGCATAGCACAATTCTGCCGATAACATACATGAAATCACGCAGACATACAATCAGTTTTTATTGTGCCACTTTATTATAACAAGCAGGTGAGCCCTGTTATTTAATTTAATTACTTCTCGTTCCACTGACAACCTACACTTCAGAGTTTTAAATTGCCTGAAATTTGGGCAAGAATTACACAAAAAATCAATACCTTGCGAAATATTCTCTGTGAAGTGTTCTTATTTCTCCACAAAGTCAAAGTCAAAGTTGAAAGGTTCAATAAAATCACACAAAGTGATCCTACTTTGGAACGTCTTAAAGCTAGGTGACTCTAGGTGCCAGTTCCACGCGACTAAAGCCTAGAATAACAGGCAACAAACTTACGGCTTGGTTCCTACCGTTCTTTTGTATGATCCGACCTTATGTACATGGGGATAGTAATGGCCCGCCTGGAGTGGTAACAATGGTAACCAACAGCAAAGCTTTCATACGTACGGTAACGCACGTTAGGAACTCATCCTTAAATTGTTGGGCGGTCTGATTGAAATCGGCAGAATTCGTATTTTGGTAATGTAAAATTGTATACCTAGTAATAAATGTTTAGGCTTTATTTTATTTTGGCCTCTTGGTCTGTTACCTAGCATTTTGAAACCCTTCTTTGATCACAATATCCTTGACAGTAAGAATAGGCGGGATTCAAACGACTTGGCTGGAAGGATGGTAAACCTACTCCATCAAAAATCCTGTCTCACGGCCGTTTCGGAAAGCTCGGTCAAAACTAATCGGATGTCAAGTCACTTGATATCTAGAGCACTGGTGGTCTAGTGGTAGCGGCCCCGCCTTCCGATCCTAAGCTCGTGAGTTCGAAACCGGTCGTGCACCAATGAGTTTTACAGTTCAAAAATTAATGTGCACAATGCCAGTACTCTCAAACGGTGAAGGAAAGCGGCATGTCGTAGAACCTAAAAAGTTCTATAACATGTGTCAAGTGCTTGAAAGGAGCCTCTTGAGGCGCACTTAAAATCCTTTCACCACACTGATTCGAAAGAAACTAGTGACACGACAAGAGAGACTTGCTATCTTTATCTAATATGAAGTAAAAGCTGATTTGATTTGACAGCTGATTACGTTTGATCGAGCTTTCAGAAACCGGCCGTCAAAGTTCCGTAAATCGGGAAATAAGTGAGATGTAAAAATTATGACGAAGCGACTGACTATCCCAAACGGTCTAGAAGACACATTCTTGTCTTGAAGGTTCCTAGACAAACCATCAATAAACCAAGTGTAATCATCAGTTATATTCCTAAATTCTATACAAGGTGTTCCAATACTTGTGTTTAGAAGTATTGGAACCGTTTTTTTGTTACCGTTTGGTACCGTTTTTTTCGCGTTTACAGTGTTGGTTCCTTTGAAAAAGTTATTCATATTGATGGGTACTTTAGCCCCCTGAAGTTTCTAAACACACAAGTATTGGAACACCTTGTACAAGTATTTACCATACAGTCTTATAAATGTTACGTCTCTACTACAGAGCGCTTGAAAATTATTACTGTTTATTCTTTGACAGAATTAAAAATGCCAGTCTGGTTTTTACCAGCATTTAATATTTTGTTTTTGTGTACACTTATGTACTCATAGAGCTATTACATGTAAATTATTTTAAAATGGTCGTGATCTGTGAGTTCTGTGACCGTAGCTATATACTAATTTAGCTAAAAGCTTATTTATTGTTATGTTTGTTGCACCTAGTGTAAAATAATTTATTTTTGTTAACGCATCACATCATTGCCTTTTTTTAGCGCCCTGAGTTTTAGCTGGTAAGTGCACCATAACCATAATTCACTTTACAGAATTGTTTGCAGTTTTATGTTTCATTTTCATTTGTTTTATATTATCCATACTACATATACATATTACATATTATATTATCTATCTATACAAAAGATATCATCAGAATTGACATGGCTTCAAACAAGTTGTTCTCTCACGTACGCACGTAGCCATGTGACTAAGCTGCGCACAAAGCATATGTAGGGTTCTGCCCAAGTGCCCAAGTATGAGTTGTGTTTACCATATTTGGTTTTTCGTTTTTGTTCCGTGTTCATTGCGGGTTTTGTATGAAGACGCGTTAGAGATACCGATACGGTAATTATGTTGCAAGTATGATGAAAATTAGTAGTAGTGAAGTCATAAAATTCCGTATCAGTATCTCTATGGCGTCTTCATACAAAACCCGCAATGAACACGGAACAAAAACGAAAAACCAAATATGGTAAATACAACTCATACTTGGGGTACAGTACCCCAATGTTTGAGTTTTGTTTTTCGTTTTTAGGGTTCCGTACCCAAAGGGTAAAACGGGACCCTATTAATAAAAGCTGTCCGTCCGATAACAAATACTAAAAAACAATAAAATAAATATTTTAGGGGGCTCCCATACAACATTGGCCGATTTTTCTATTTTATTTTTCCGTATCTACTAAATGAAAAAAAAAACTCAGAATTGGGGTACTGCGCAGCACACGTGGTTCGTCATTTAGTGAGCAACGTCTTTGTTGCAAACTCTACAGTCAAATTGTTTCTAGCCCTTTCCTGTATTAGAAAGAGCAAGATCTGTATAACTTTTGCTTTTCCGATGATGAGCGATGATGCACAATATTTTATATACGCATTTTAATTATTTAAATAAGTAATTGTGCCATTGTTGTAGAGAAAATGTCATATTGCAATTGATTTATTGATAATTAAAAAAATAGTTAATTGAAAATGGATATTGCTTGTACTAGAAAGTTTCATAGAAAAGAAACGACCACTTGCATTGTTAAATAAATTTGAAATTTATAAGAGTAACCACCGTTTTTTAGGAATGTGTAATTTTAATAGTTTTGAAACTTATGCGATTAAAAGTTCCTAAAAGCGACGCATTTCGACTATTTTATAAATCGCAAGGTTGTGTGTGTGCAATTAAACTAGATTTTAAGGGCAGAGTCTTAATGTTAATGGATATTAATATGGACCAATCTGAATAAAACATACGAAATTAAGATAACTTTTATTTATTGCGGTAAATAATACTTAGTATAATATTATTTAATATAACAATAATGTGATAATGAAATAACAAATTGGCAGTGAAACACAATTTATCATCATGATTATAATTATTACTAATAGTTTAATTTTCATATTTAAAAGCTTTGATAAAAATGCCCCTAAAATTTATTTTTAATTTATTAAGCTTTTATAATATTGGTGATCTATATAAGGATTGTGCATTGACATGATAGGAATGTTTTGATTTAATATTACAATTTAATCTTCTTAATTGCTAGTAATCATTTACAAACTACTCTTTTAAGGCACTCGGTGTCTGCTTCATCAAACAATATAATTACAATAGTATTTCTAACTTTTATACCTAGATAACTAAATAAATTACACAAATAAATAATAACGAACGTAACACAGAAGATAATAATAATGTATTGCTTAGTTAATTACTTATAATTTTGGCTACTTACAAATTATGACTTTAAACAAACTGTCACAGGACACAATAATAATTAATTAATAATTGCATTATTTTCTTTCAGTGATGTATAAGATACCCTATACAAAGTATCTGAAATACTAGATGCAAGATACTTAAAAAAAAGCATTTCAAATACCAGATACAAATAATTTTCTAAAGAGATATCTGAAATACTAGATACAAAATACCTATCTTTCAACTACTTTTTAAAGATAAAATACTTTTGTAAGAAAATAACATTTAATTGAATTTAAGTATATTTGTCCGAGAAAACATCGATCAGGCAAATGTGACAAGAAAAATATGAAGGTATTAAAATTGAGACTTTGCCCAATTTGATTATCATGCCCCCAAAGAAGAAGAGTCGCTCCACAGGGGCAGAGCTGGGTAAACAGGTATTATATTTTAGGAATATTTTTTTAATTGTAGGTTAGGTTGCGTTTGGAAAGAAAAGCAGCGAAGTTCATTTTAGTAAAATAATCTTAGGGAACAAACTATCTTCAAAATACTAAGATACCAGGAAAATGTATCTAAATATAAGTTACAAAATAAAAAAAATAAAAAGTATTTCAAATACAAGATGTAAATAGGTATTTTGTATCATGTATCTGTATTTCAGATACTTTTATCTAAGATAAGTCACATCACTGTTTTCTTTTGCCTTATTATGTACCCAGTTTACGAATCCTCAATGTTGTCATACAAGGAGAAGATTTGTGGATGAGTTTTTTTTTAATTCTGATTTCTAAGAGGGCAGTTAGAAGGACATCCAAACAAGTCGCAGGCCCATCGCCGCGTACATACTGGTTTATACGTTCAAGCTTCATTATAAGTGTTGCTGAAACGAATATAGCAGGTGTGCTAATACATTTTACGTCAATAATAACTACATATATTGCACGTTAGTAATTACTATTTTATTAAAGCACCATGTGGGACACCCAGAATAAGCTCAATCTTTCTAGTAGATTAAGCTCCCGTTGCAGTAAATCGTACCTCATCGGATCCTCATATCACCCACAGCCTACACTATGATGTAGTGATAGTAGTGACTTATTTCTTGTCATTCTGGAACTTGAAGGAACCTCATTTTGAACTCTATTAGGCAATCATTTATTTGCTACTTAGTACAAAATATTTAACTCGGAACTTTAAGCTACCGAAAAAGAGCAAATTAATTAGGGTTGCCAGGTTGCCACTCCCTTTGGTAGGTTCCTCGGTCTGGTTAAGTGTGTGAATGGCTGCCATTCACCTATCATACCTTATTATGATAGGTTGCCATTGGCAACCTATCATAATAAGGTTTAAACTTACCAAGAGATTTCTATCGCTACATCAAAATGTATGTGCACAGTGCCGGTACCTTAAATTGACGGAAAAAATCGTGAGGAAACCGGCATGTCGTAAAACCTAAAAAACATGTGTCAAGTGCTCGAAAGATACCACATTGAGCGCGCTTATAATCCTTACATCACACCGTTTCCAAAGAACTAGTGACAATACTTAAAAAATCGTGTGCAATGAGGTAAGATTATTGCAGTGGGAGCTACGTCTATATGCACTCCCCTTTTAATATAAACAGGCCTAATATAACTACATCCGGTAAATCTATGCATAATTTATAGAATAAGCGAGATTTACTTTTCATTATACCTATTACTATATAAGTAGTAACTAGGTAGGTTCTTGGGTGTAACTTTCTATTTTGTGCTACTGTGTTGTGTACACTATGTACCCAATAAATAAATAAAAAAAAACACGACACGTGCCAACAAATGATAGTACAGACATAGGTACCTACGAAGGTAGGTACAGTAGACAGGCACCTAACTAGTTTGTCAAAATCAATTTTAGTGTTCCTTATTATCTAGACATACCTACTACAATTCACACGGTTTTGATTGCGATATGTTTTTATACTTATTGCTTACAGAAACACAATCTATCTAAATAAACTACAAAACCTGGTACTGGTAATTCGTTATAGGTACAGACTGGACTAGACTGGATTAGGGCCCGAGGTCATCTGGCTATCATATCCTTAATTAACTAATTTACAAAAAAATCGACTTCTAACACAATGAAAAACATAAAAAAAACTTGGTGAAGGAAACCCAAAACCATAACGTCATCTTATGTCATTATTTGTTTTTGTTGATTTTTTCAAGAACCGCTTAATCAATTTCGATAAAATGTATATGGGACCGCCTCTTAGTACCTATGACCTACCAAACAAAAAAGAACCATCAAAATCAATTCATAATTGGCCGAGTAATCGAGAACCGAATTGAGAACCTCCTCCTTTTTTGAAGTCGGTTAATATGTTCTTTTATAGGCTAAGGTACATCACACAACTTAACGGTCAGTTAGGTTAGCATCACAAACATCAAATTCAAAATAACTGACATCATCAAAAATCGTTAATGTTGTTTAATTGAGGTTTTTTTTTTGTGTTATTAACCCAGGTATAGTATCATCTCGCAAAGTTATAAGACGCGAGTGGAAGTCACATCAGATTTAAGTGGCCTTTCTGAAGTTAGACAGAAGAATTTGCGTCTCAGTTGCGCAAAAAACTGTACGTAATTTTTGAGTAGCTTGAGCGAAGGACGATAGATGCGGCAGGCAGGCAACTTCGCCACAAAAATCCCTTGCGACTAGGTATGTTGTAGCTAGATACGCGCTATCAGGGCCGGATTATCCATAAGGCATTGTAGGCAACTGCAAAAAAATAATCATTGGAACTTAGAAAAAAGTCAAGGGCCCCCAAGAATTGCCTACAGGGGCGCCGACATAGTTAATCCAGCTCTGCGCGCCATCAAAACTAATTCACGTTATTAAAACCTAAAATTGTAAAGCGCTATCATAACCAAAATCCCTGTCAGTTCCACTGGGTTTTTACACGTGAACCCGGAATTTACATTTTCTTTCTTCGCTTTGGAAGGAGGTTCGATGCGCACGGTTTTGTTCATCATCCAATAGAAAACCTCGGTGAGACCCTGCGCTTTTAGTTCTGGACCCACTGTCTTCCGTATCCGGTCGTTGTAAGAGTTCAGCCAATTCAACTAGAAAAGAATAATTATTTGTTTAAAGATTCTGCTTAGCTCTGAAAATTACATAGTTTTTATATTTATTGATATAACAGTTTAAAATAAAAGTATAATAACTAGATGATGCGTTTTTTTGATTATAGAATAGAGAATGCCTACCTATTAAAAATATGTAGATGCAGTCACCTGCACCTAGATAAAAATTAAGTTAGTAGATACTTTTAGAGGTATATTCACGTTTAGTATATTATATCAATACTCTTGTATTCACCACTGGTTGTTCTACCTACTACTTACCTTACCTATAGTTATAGCAACTAAAGTAAGGACAGATTTCACGTGGTATCATCAAAACCTTTTGAAATTGACATCTTTTTAATGCAGGCGACTGCACTTCAAATTCAAATTACCTATATTTATTGCGCTCATGTGTGTACAAAGGTTCTTAAGATAAAATTAAGGTTCAACATGAGCTTGGTAAGGCCCGACAATCAACTAGCCCATGTTACTCACCTCATAATCCGTAAGCTGGTATCGGTCGATGAGCTTTGGCTCGTAGGGCAGCAGCGTCGTCTCCCGGAACCCAAGATATCCGTTGGGCTTTACGACCACTTCCAGAACATTCCCGAGACGAACTCCAAACTTGTTTATATCGTACCATCCTGGCTCTAGACAGAACAGAAGAGCAGTATGAAAATCAGAGAGACTAAAGACGCCTTACCTACCTAAGATATCACTATTGGGCAAATCAATAAAATATAAAAAAATGTCGTTGCCTAGCTGTGTAAGAACAGGAATAAAAAATCTTACCAGCAGTGACGAAGTATCCTTCTCGAAAAGTATGAAGATTGGTGTCTTGTCTGTAATCAATTACTACTGGATCTGAAAATCAATAGTCATATTATCATTCACTCATATTAGCACGAATCCTCGCTATAGAACACTGGTAACGTATGTTTGGACATCGTCAGGCTAAACCCTCAGCCCATTCTCAAGGAGCTTGATTACAGTGTGATCTAATGAGATGTCTACCGTGCCAAGAAATTTCAGTTGTGGGCCTGTTACTTATATTGCCAGCATCACAGGCTTGTAGTCTCACCTTCTTTCCGATTCAAAGCGGCCCCAACTCCATAGCCCGACGGATGCATGTAATCCTGCTTCGCGTTCCACAGAGGCGCCCTCACCACGGGATCAGCGTGTGCTGCCGGCAGCGCGGACGGCATGCTTAGCATTGCCAGCGCGGCCAGCGAGCGCAGGACGGTCGTGTATGCTCGCCGTTCCTCACGGTTTGGCATGCCTAAGTGAACGGTCCGGGTCACCACCGTTGTACCCTCTGGGAGAAATAAATTGGAATGGCATTATAAAGCAAAAAGAAACTGCGGTATGCACATTTGTGGCTCAGAAATAACTCATACACTTGTGTCGGGACACATCGAAACGAAGATTGAATTACCGACGAAGAGTTGGAGGGTCTCCAATTCTTCACTCTTAGGTTCGTACGCCCGTAGCCCGGCATAGATTCATTTAGTGAAAAAGTAAACGGTGAAGTGACAATATGAATAGGTTGGTTTTTCGTGCCGGATTAAACACATCCTACGTACCTAATTCGGTACATTACCTACGCAATGGCACGAAGAATATGGTGAAGTATTTATTCAGGCCCGTATTTTATTTAACTAGCTCGTCAGTGTTTAAGATAGAGAAACGAACACACGAAGGTAGGGTAGGTAGGTATGGTAAATAGTAGAATTGAGAGGTCTACTTTTTTCAGGCTATATTACCTGCGTATTGTCCTCCCGAATGCACAACTAGCGTAGAGTTCTTGAAGATCCTGCGGTTGGAAACATTAGTGGGCCGATAGTCGGGCTCTGCTGCGTTGGCAGAGAAGGCGACTCGTGTCTTCATGGATGTGCTGATGTACCCCGCCTGCGTCTCTCTGGTATCGTCCACTATCTTGGTTACCGATAACTCGTCAAGGCCGGACTTGTGCTGGAAGTAAGATATAACCTGAAGTTTTTCGATCAAAAAACCACACCAAACCAACCAAAACCTTTGTTTTTATTTATTGGGATCCGATCGGAACAGAGGAAGACTTCACTACGTTTTTTATCAGGCGTCATGTGTTTTTACTCATGCATGTCATCTTTTACACATTTCATATATCATTTCTTTCTCCAACCTCGTATTATAGATCTACGTAGGAGTAGATAATCAAGATTAGTATATTTTCAACACAAATTACTTACCTCGATGTAACTAAACAAAGTGCACATCGCGACAGCATCTCTTAAATGGGCTCGTCTCATTCCCTTCGCTTCTGCTTCATTCTTCATTGCTTTCAGATAGATGATGGGGGACAGTTGGAACAGACGCTTAGCTGGCGGAATGCTCTGGGCGATGGCTGCAGAGGCGCCGCGTTGGAAGGTCCCGGCCGCCGGAACCAGAATTTTAGTCTCCGAAGTACGGCGGAGTTCAGTGTAGATTGTCGTGTAGTCGTTGACCCTTTAAAGGGGAAGTAATCTACTCACACCGACTATAACACAATCTTTAGGACATATAAAGCAAAAATTACTGACAAAAATGGGTTTCATAAATGGGTAAGGATTCTTCGTTTGCTTCTACTTACTTAGTGCAGTTGTAGCACGTGGAAACCATCAGCACTTCTCTCACTGGCATGGACAGCTTCCCTGGAGGTGCAAACACCTTGATATCCCTCAGGGTTATTATGACGAAGGCCTTTAGCAACGGGGCGTGAGGGACGTCTCTCCCACGAATGTTGAGCAGCCAGGATATCTCGTCCAGGGCCGTGACGACCATGGCATCTACACTCAAAGCTCGGAGCTCCTCGCGAACGGCGGCCACTTTTTCTCGCCAACTTATGCCTGGGAGAGGATAGACATTTTGAGACAGCCATTCTCTAGGCATGAATTCTATTACTAAGTACCAACCTAGTTAGTTACTTATCTGTATATTAAAAAAAAATGTTCAATTCCGTCCAACTTAATTAACATAAAATACCATTATCACCAGTTCACACCAACCTGTATATTCAGAATCGTGCAGCCTCGCGACGATTTTAGAGAAATTGGGACGCTGTCTCGCCATGTCCAGCTCCTCATTCCACAGCGAGTCCAGCAGCGTCGGGATGTGCAGCAGCTGCAGCCCCTCTCGCTGCAGGGAGGTGGAGAGAGAGTGCCATTCGCCCACGGAGGTGAGCCGTGCGTCGCCTCCGATGCGACCAGTGCGACTCAAACGTTCCTGCATCATAGAAACCTACTTACTTTTAGTAAGATGCCTTCGGGAATCAGTAGCAGTAATATTGGTAGACTTTCTCCACAGCACTATCTAGCCCCAAACTTAGCTTGCAATATGGGAATCAGGTAGCTGATACAATACATATATACTTTAATTACTTATTATAATAACACCCAGACGGAGAGCAAACATCTATGTTAATCCCACAAATGTTTGTTCCCGGTGGGGATCGAACCCACGGCCTACGGCGCAGAAGGCAGAGCTACTACCAACTGAGCTGTGAAGGCTGTCAAAAAGTTTTTATTGGGTAGGTAGCAAATATAGAAATAGAAATCGGTATTTGTGTTGGCAACTTTTAGTCGGCATTGATTTATTTTACACCGATAACATAACACATGCTTGTACAACCATGTACTTACCTACCTACCTACCAATAATCATAAACACACAAGAATACTTTGATTGTATTTGTATCAACACGTTAAAGACACCATTCAGGACATGGTCATCTTAAAAACGAAAGTTACCGCAATCCACTCCGTAACAGTCGGCTGGCTGGGGTCATCAGCGTCCAGCACAAGCCAGGCGCAGGTAAGCGTGGCGCGGGCGCGGCTGACGTCACCGCTCGGCACCCATATCGCGGCGCCGCCGTCCGCCAGCACCGCGGCCGTGCCGGCGCCGTCCCAGCTGCTGATGTACTCGAGACGACGCTCTTCAGGAGCCGGGTCTTCGCTCTGTTCACAAATGAAAATATTTCATGCATGGTGATTGGAAAATCTTCAACATATTCGAAGTCGAATTACCTTATTACGCTAGGTGAATTAATCATGATGCTTCCATTCAATTATTCGAAAATAATATGCAGTTGAACCGACCTGTAAATCTGACCTGTAAAACTCAAATGCCGAAATTCCATAGTAATGAAGCACTGAATCCTTAGCAGATAGACATTCGAATCATTTGAAATCAGGCATTCAAATCATAGATAGATAGAAAATTCTTAAATAAATCATGGTCTAAAGCCCAACTATAATATTTAGAAAACCAGGCAATATTACTTTCATGTTCATTCTTGTTTTTTTTTTCCTACAAATAAAGTGATTGCTGGCCAGGATTCAACATAGCTTACCAAATGCTCATCACTGTAGAACACGATAAAGCCATCAAAGGCTGTAGTAGTCGTCTGCGTATACCCCGTGTTCCTCATGGCACTGCGCAGTCTCCCCAGTGGATTGGTGTCGCTGGTCGCGTCAACGCATACTGGGGCAGCAGGCGCGGTTGACAGCTCTTGCAGGGTGATCGTGACGGGAGATATGGCGGGGGAGGGGAGGGGTGTTGCGGGAGTGCTGGTAGACGATATCTTCGCTCCGCGACTTACTGTGAATGGTTTGTTTTATTAGTATAAGTAATTCATTTAGGAGTTTCATTTCATACGGACCTAGCTCTAAGAACTGACAGCCGGAACCACGACCCGAAAGTCGGTTGGACAGGGCAGAGAATGTTTCTTCCTGAAATGTATAGGGGTGGCCCATGAATGTCCAGCAGTAGACTTATTCAGTCTGATGATGATTTTTTTCCATGGCCATATAAAAAATTGTGAACTATAACTAAATCAAATGCATCGCCTATACAGCAGAATGATTTTGTGTTCACGTCTGGTATAGTCTGTCATTACTTTTGCTTTTCGACAGGTTGGAATTAAAAACTTCATTTGGAGCTGAGCTTTTCAAAGTTCAATGAAGTACGAGCGTAAACCCTTATTATAAAAGCGCCGCGCTCCGCTCCGCTTATTGCTGCGTACGCTTGCCTAACCTAACAATACGACAGCACTACATCCGACGTGATGGAACGAGAAGAAACGCATTCCACATCCCTTTCTCCGGTATTCCTAAAAAAGCTCACCAGAAGGAGAAAGCGGCTAGCGACAACGGCGTTTGTGGCGCGGGAATCTACCAGGGCCACATAGCGTATATGGAGGTCGACTGAAGAGAGCTTTACCGAAAGCTCCCTTGAGCAACAGGGACGGGCTGCATGTCTACCCTCCCGTTTTCGCACCCTGATAACAGTTCGGCGTAACATGTTTTGAGCGTGTAACATTCCAACCGTGTGGGGAGAATAGTGAATAATATCCGGTTGACGTTTCTATCCTCGCCTCAAATGAATGGAATGAAACAAAAGAAAGCTAATGCGTTGTTCTTTTTTGTTTTCATATTTTTAATACTTATAACTTTTTTGTAAATACTTATTAACTGTAAACTGTGAAATTTTGTTCTTACGCGGATTAGATTGGCGAATTAGTACTACTTACATATTTATTTTGTCTAGTTAAGTAATATTTTACAATGAACATTCGCTTATTCAACCAGCCTGCCTGAACCAATTAACTAACTGTAGGTAAACTTCGTTTTTGTAAACTTTGGTAAGGTAAGATATAACACAAAGGTTACATCTAAGAGGTACCTACTGCGCAGGCTCCATCTTGGGGTCAACACCCTGGGGAGAGGTACCCAAGGGATGAGAATTCCATTGAAATGACGTCAACAACTAGCAGGACTTCAGAGCCTGTGAGGAGGCTTCGAGCCCTTTCGCTTTCAATTCACACACAGAGACATAGCGCTCCGTAAACATAAAAATATATTAGAGTGTGAGTGTATGTTGTAAGCTTATTTTAGACCAGCTTTTGATTTGATGAAACATCAAAAGGCTTTTGCAATAATCAGTCCTGTACTTAGTAAGATTATAATAAAAAACTTGTAAATGATATACAATATAGCAGTATATTAGGTAAGCCCGTACAAAAGAGGATAAAACAGAATTGTTGTAAATAAACATAAGATACATATGTATATGTATTTCGTTTTATAAATACGTACATAACTTCAAATTAAAGTTAAATAAAATTATAGGTACAAGGAGTCCCTAACTTTATGTAAGTAAGGTAAGTAAGGTAAGTAATTTTATAGGTTTTTTTTAAACCAAACCAAAAACAAAGGAAATTTTTATAAGTGTGTGTCAAACAACAAAGAACTCGCACACAAACAAGGATTACATCCTTTTACGCCTACCAACGAAAAAATCCTCACGCAAGTGACTACGTCCCTTAAGGATAAATGACGTGTTCCCGAAGGGACGAAATATCCTGCGAAGTACCAGGGCAACATAACTTGCAAAGAGGTGGGTGTGTGACGTTGTCCTGTGCAAGGATACTCAAGGATAAGGCAACGACCGCGCGGTCGGGCGGCCATTCACTCTGTCTACCACTCGAGTGCATTCAATGATTAAACACATCGGTAGGTAAACATATTTGCAACGTGCATAATTTATCTACATCTACACTAATATTATAAAGAGGTAAACTTTGTATTTTTGTATGTTTGTATTTTTGTATTTTTGTATTTTTGTATGTAACGAATAGGCTCAAAAACTACTGGTCCGATTTCAAAAATTCTTTCACTATTAGAATGCTACATTATCCCTGAGTAACATAGGCTATATTATATTTTCAAAATAATCAGGGATCCTTACTAAAACTTCAATAATGTAACCCAAGGTGGAAAACAAAAAACCTTACATCGCGTGCGCTGCGAAAACTATTGAAGATAGAACAAAATAATGTACTACGATTTTGTAGAACACGTTATCATCTACAAAAAATGTCGCGACAGCATATGTCTAACTATTATAGTTATGTCACAATAAGTGTTCTTTTATTATAAAAAATTAATTGAAATGCCTCCGCTAGAAAAGGGTCTTTATTTGTATCTTGGTATTAATCCTTATCCAAATAAATCATTTCATAATTAAGACGGTTTCAATACCTATAGATTACTTCTTAAATTTTTCAAATCGGACATTCCATTCAAAAGATATGACGAAATTAAAAATGTTAACGGGTCCACGGGTCTCGCGCGGGGTGCGATTTCACCCACTCAAGGAGAAGCGCGTGCAAATGTATGAAATAAGTAGACGCGAGGCTCGAACCCACGGTTTAAGTTTATCCTAACATGTTCAAAAAATTTATGACCACCCATGCGAAGCTGGGACAGGCCGCTAGTAAAATATATAATTCTTAAATAACTAGTAGTTCGCCACGAACAGATCTCGTGATGCGACCCGACGAGCGCATCAAAACTTTGAGTAGGTAGTAGTCAGAGGCAAGTCCAAACATTATTTTTGGACTTTTTCTGACTATCACCTACTAACTTGGTATGGTATTCAAGTTTCAACTCTATTGGCCTATTTCTTGAGGAGTTCCGTTGAACAGACCTTGGCTCCATCATCAGATTAGGTCACTATCACCTTTTTATGAGAACTGAGTACCTTCTTAATTTATTTCAAGAACAAAAAATAAGAAAGAGCAAAGGAACTGGGCGACCAGTGGAAAAACCTTGATGTCAACGAAATTCCTAGAGATGGGAGCTCTTGGATCGTTGGTTATTTAATTTAACTTTTTTGTTGTATCTCTAAAACCGAGCGTCCCAGAAAAAAGGTAAAAATTGTTTTGTAATGTCAAAACAAAGCCCTTTTATATGACATGTAACTTGATTTTTTATGTTACTTTTTTTTATTTTTGCCCCCTTAATAAACCCCATATATTAATAACCCTTCATCCGATTTTACTCATATACTTACCAGTAAATTTCTCAAGTACAAGCTATCGACTTATCAAATTTCATGCAGATCGGATCAACGGTTCGAAAGTTATGGCCAGACAAACATACATACATACATAAAGTGCCAAATCGCCCAAGTTGAAACTAACATCTTCGTTCGCTTCGCTCACTCGATCAATTATATACTTAAATAAACTAGTAGTTCGCCCCGAACTGAGATCTCGTGATGCGACCCGACGAACGCACCAAAACTTTGAGTAGGTGGTAGTCAAAGGCAAGTCCAAACATTATCTTTGGACTTTTTTCTGACTACCGCCTACTAACTTGGTGCGGTAACCAAGTTTCAACTCTATTGGCCTATTTATTGAAGAGTTCCGTTGAACAGACCTTGGCTCCATCATCAGACCTGGTCGTTGTCACCATTTTATGAGAACTGAGTACCTCCTTAATTTATTTCAAGAAAAAAAAAATAAGAAAAAGCAAAGTAACTGGCCGACCAGTAGAAAAACCTTGATGCCAACGAAACTCTTAGAGATGGGAGCTCTTGGGTCGCTGGTTATCTTAATTTAACTTTTTTGTTGTATCTCAAAAACCGAGCGTCCCAGAAAAAAAGTAAAAATTGTTTTGGAATGTCCAAACAAAGCCCTTTCGTATGACATGTAACTTGATTTTTTTAAGTCACTTTTTTTATTTTTGCCCCCTTAAAAAACCCCATATCTTAAAAACCCTTCATCCGATTTTACTCATATACTTACCAGTAAATTTCTCAAGTACAAGCAGTCGTCTTATCAAATTTCATGCAGATCGGATCAACGGTTCGAAAGTTATGGCCAGACAAACATACATACATACATACATAAAATGCCAAATCGCCCAAGTTGAAACTAGAATCCTCGTTCGCTTCGCTCACTCGATCAATAAAAGGACAACAATAAAATTCCTTTTCGTTGAATTAAGAATTATCTACTTAATCATAATCAATCAAAACAAACATTTTTGTTGGGGTTTCTATTTACGTTTAGAGTTTTAACACACATAAAAGTACCCAATAAGTTGTGAACAAGAGGTTACCTGCTTGTAACGCGTGAGCTGTGTGAGCAAATAATAAAAGCAGTCGTATCCTACATAGGGTCAGTGCCGGATTAAGCCAGCGCGGGGCCTGTAGCAAATTCTGTCAAGAGGCCCTTGGTTTGCTTAAAAATCTGGCCGCTTGCAGGGTAGAAATGTGGTAAAGATACTACCTAGTCTAACTAGTGGTTCGCCCCGAACTGAAATCTCGTGATGCGACCCAAGGAAACTACCAAAACTTTGAGTAACCTAACCTAACCTTTGAGGCAAGTCCAAACATTATATTTGGACTTGCCTCTGACTACCGCCTACTTACTTGGCATGGTAACCAAGTTACAACTCTATTGGCCTATTTATTGAAGAGTTCCGTTGAACAGATCTTGGCTCCGTCATCAGACCTGGTCATTGTCACCATTTTATGAGAACTGTCAACAAATAAAGCCCTTTCATATGACATGTAGCTTGATTTTTTTATGTAACTTTTTTTATTTTTGCCCCCTTAAGAAACCCCATATCTCAAAAACCCTTCATCCGATTTTAATCATATAGGTAGGTACAACGTGTAAACGACTGTACGACATTAAATTAATACACGTGTAGTACTACTATCTAGTATTGATTTAAAAAAGGTTGTATTAACATTCATTCATAATTGAGATTTTTTTATTTTCAAACAAACTAAATATCAGAATAAGCATAAAATTATTGAACATTCTGTATAAACACACAAACAAAGCAACGTACGTTCATTCAATGCCGCGCCCCGCGCGCAGAAACCGCACATACATACCTACTACGACTAAACCTAAACTGTGCCGCGCGCCCGTGCCTAAAGGTGAACGCCCTTTCAGCGCGGGCGCGCGGCCGGCGGCGGCGCGGCGTCTTTGATTCGCCGATATAGTAGAGCAACGTTAGCATGTAGGAAAAATAAAACTAGTTAGGTACCTCAAATCCGTACGTTTCCAATATGCTCACGTTGTTGCATGTTGCACATACAAATGAATGCACTGAAGAGCTCCTTCAACTGTTCTAGAGTTTGTTTTGTATGCCTAGTTTCACAATTATCTTTCCCTTCATAATACAAGTTCTGCATTTTGATGACATTAACAAGACACACACACTCACACAAAAAGTCTATTTCGCGGTACCAAATCTAGACACTAGTCACGAGTAATAACACGAATTTACAATTTTCAAAAAGCTACCAAGGCGATTGTTTACTAAATAATAATGTCTTTCACTGGCCACCGGGCGGCAGCGTGGCACATAGTGGGGCGCGCTACGTATCTATCACACACGTAAGCGGAATGATATCTGTCCTTGTCGCACAGCGAAATTTTACAATGTGAGCGCACAAATATGTTTCTTATGCGGTCTAACGCGTATAAATATGATATCTCTGTCCTTTTTTTCGTTTGATTGATGAGTCACATGACTTCATGACCCCGGAAATTTGACCTCATCACCGGCGATTAGAGATACATGTTGCATAGAAATTATTTATTGGAAAAGTATCGATATCTCGATAAATATTCAGGCTTTTTTGATAAAACCAACTCCTAAAATCTAAAAATGCAATTAGGAGTACGTGTTTCAATTTAATGTCGTACATGACTTTACACCTTGTATACTTACCAGTAAATTTGTCGAGTAACAGCTATCGATTTATCAAATTTCATGCAGATCGGATCAACGGTTCGAAAGTTATGGCTAGACAAACGTACATACATACATTAAATGCCAATTCGCCTAAATTGATTGTAAGATCTTCGTTCGCTTCGCTCGCTCGATCGAATATATCGATACATCTACACTCTACACTAATATTATAAAGAGGTAAACTTTGTATTTTTGTATTTTTGTATGTAACGAATAGGCTCAAAAACTACTGGTCCGATTTCAAAAATTCTTTCACCATTAGAATGCTACATTATCCCTGAGTAACATAGGCTATATTATATTTTCAAAAAAATCAGGGATCCTTACTAAAACTTCAATAATGTAACCCAAGGTGGAAAACAAAAAACCTTACATCGCGTGCGCTGCGAAAACTATTGAAGATAGAACAAAATAATGTACTACGATTTTGTAGAACACGTTATCATCTACAAAAAATGTCGCGACAGCATATGTCTAACTGTTATAGTTATGTATAAGTGTTCTTTTATTATAAAAAAATAATTGAAATGCCTCCGCTAGAAAAGGGTCTTTATTTGTACCTTGGTATTAATCCTTATCCAAATAAATCATTTCATAATTAAGACGGTTTCAATACCTATAGATTACTTCTTAAATTTTTCAAATCGGACATTCCATTCAAAAGATATGACGAAATTAAAAATGTTTACGGGTCCACGGTTCACGCGCGGGGTGCGATTTCACTCACTCAAGGAGAAGCGCGTGCAAATGTATGAAATAAGTAGATGCGAGGCTCGAACCCACGGTCTAAGTTTATCCTAAAATGTTCAAAAAATTTATGACCACCCATGCGAAGCTGGGACAGGCCGCTAGTTACAAATAAAGACCCTTTTCTAGCGGCGGCAATTCAATTATTTTTTTTTTAATAAAAGAACACTTATTGTGACATAACTATAATAGTTAGACATATGCTGTCGCGACATTTTTTGTAGATGATGACGTGTTCTACAAAATCGTAATACATTATTTTGTTCTATCATCAATAGTTTTCGCAGCGCACGCGATGTAAGGTTTTTGTTTTCCACCTTGGGTTACATTATTGGAGTTTTAGTAAGAATCCCTGATTTTTTTGAAAATATAATATAGCCTATGTTACTCAAGGATAATGTAGCATTCTAATGGTGAAAGAATTTTTGAAATCGGACCAGTAGTTTTTGAGCCTATTCGTTACATACAAAAATACAGAAATACAAATCTTTCCTCTTTATAATATTAGTGTAAGTGTAGAAGTGTAGATAGTGTAGACTAGCGGCCTGTCCCAGCTTTGCATGGGTGGTCATACATTTTTTGAACATTTTAGGATAAACTTAGACCGTGGGTTCGATCCTCGCGTCTACTTATTTCATACATTTGCACGCCCTTCTCCCCGAGTGAGTGAAATCGCACCCCGTGCGTGACCCGTGGACCCGTTAACATTTTTAATTTCGTCATATCTTATGAATGGAATGTCCGATTTGAAAAATTTAAGCAGTAACCTATATGTATTGAAACTGTCTTGAATATGAAATGATTTATTTGGATAAGGATTAATACCAAGGTACCAATAAAGACCCTTTTCTAGCGGCGGCATTTCAATTAATTTTTTAAATTAAAAGAACACTTATTGTGACATAACTATAATAGTTAGACATTGCTGTCGCGACATTTTTTGTAGACGATGACGTGTTCTGCAAAGTCGTAGTACATTATTTTGTTCTATCATCAATAGTTTTCGCAGCGCACGCCATATAAGGTTTTTGTTTTCCACCTTGGGTTACATTATTGGAGTTTTAGTAAAGATCCCTGATTTTTTTGAAAATATAATATAGCCTTTGTTACTCAAGGATAATGTAGCATACTAATGGTGAAAGAATTTTTGAAATCGGACCTTTAGTTTTTGAGTCTATTCGTTACATACCAAACAACAAAACAACAAAAATACAAATCTTTCCTCTTTATAATATTAGTGTAGATGTAGATGTAGATAATAGAGGAAAAGAGAATTGATAAAACAAAAAAAGTTTTTGTTATCATAAATGATTAGATTTTTCATAAAATCTAAACTGTCATGCTACTTTATTTTTGTTTCTGAATAAATAATATTAATAATATTAATAAATATTAATGGACATTCCACACAGCACTATCTCGCCCCAAACTAAGCCAAAGCTTGTGATATGGAAACCAGATAGCTGATATACTACTAATATAATTTTTTTTTTGTAAATACATACTTATAATACTATATAACACCCAGACAGAGAACAAACATCTATGCTCATCACACAAATGTTTGTTCTCGGTGGGGATCGAACCCACGGCCTACGGCGCAGAAGGCAGAGCTACTACCAACTGAGTTGTGAAGGTGAGTTGTGAATGATAGTACAAAATGTGTGCTTCCTTCCTACGTGGGTAGCTCTACCTTAATCAGTACAAGCACCCGTGCTTGGGGCAAAAGAAAACAAAATGGCTGCCATTTTATCATGGAGAGAGAAAATAAAAATAGGGATAGTGATTTGTCTATAAAATTTACCGTATTTCACCTTCAAAGTCTCCGACCCAGACACATTGTAGAGGTATAAAAGGCAAAACTGATTGACTGATGTATCAACGCACAGGTCAAACCCTTAGGGCTAGAAACATAAAATTTCGCACACGTATTCCGTTTATGACGTAGGCATACACTAAGGAAGGATTTTTCAAAATGTCGCGACAGCATATGTCTAACTATTATAGTTATGTCACAATAAGTGTTCTTTTATTATAAAAATTTAATTGAGATGTCGCCGCTAGATAAGGCTCATTATTTGTACCTTCTTGGTATTAATCCTTATCCAAATAAATCTTTTTATATTCAAGGCTGGTTCAATACCTATGGTTATATACATTACTTCTTGAATTTTTCAAATCTGATATTCCATTCAAAAGATATGACGAAATTAAAAATGTTTAAGGGTCCTCGGGTCACACACGGGGTGCGATTTCACTCACTCAGGGAAAAGGACGTGCAAATGTATGAAATAAGTAGACGCGACTCGCGTCTACTTATTTCATACATTTGCACACGCGAGGCTCGAACCCACGGTCTAAGTTTATCTTAAAATGTTCAAAAAATTTATGACCACCCATGCGAAGCTGGGACAGGCCGCTAGTAAAATATAAATTGCAACAATATTATTATTACTTTATTGTCTACATTATTGGCTATCAAATGAGTCCTCTGTCGTCTTGCTAGGACCCCTACATGGGTAGCTATTGCTTAATCAATACAAGCACCCGTGCATGGGGCAAAAGAAAACAAAATGGCTGTTATTTTATAATGGAGAGAGAAAAAAATAGGGATAGTGATTTGTTTGTCGATAAAATTTATCGTATTTCACCCCCCACCCATTACGCATTACGACAGCGGTAACCAGACACATTGTACAGATTACGGTCAGACAGGCGTTGGAGCGCGAGGCCCCCAAATGCGCGGGGCCCGTAGCATTTGCTACTCTTGCTATATGGCTAATCCGGCACTGCATAGGGTGCTAGACTGTCCAGAGTAATTTGTATGAACAAGGCTACGTTGGAACGCGCAAGGTTCTATCCCGGGGTAATTCTAGACCAATAAACAGTGTCTTAACACTTAATTTCTCTACGATAATCTTGAATCCGCGCTAAAATGCGTATCCTCGCCAGCGATACACTTTTATGACATTATATATCAGAAAGATCGTAAATTCATATAGTTTCCGCAGATTATCCGTTTTTCTTTCTACCAAGACCTTAGAGCAAAAATCAGGAGTCCATAAATGTTTGCGCCAAGTCCCGCGCGCGCATATGCACGTCAACAATCACCGCGAGTAGCTCCATCGCGATCCTTAACTTGAATCCCAAGATTGACGTTTTCGCGTATAAAAACTTACGTCAAAGTACACATCATACTATATAAAACCTCTGTTATTATGGTTATGAAGAACCATTACCCATTAACGTGAGCTTGTTTCAATATAAGCCTCCATACATTTTATAGGACAAACGATTTCGTGTCCTCTGTATCTTCCAGTTTTTGAGACTTTCACTATGTCATCGGTCCTTTGGACTGGGGGCCATTGGAGACGTTTATTCGTAGTAGTTGTTGGTTCAGTAGAACGTCAATAGTAGTGTCAATAGAGCACTATTAACACCTCAACATAATAATTCTTGGTAATTCTAAGAGCTCTTCTGCAGACCATCACCTATATTATTATTAGTTTTACCGATTCTGATTTAATAGCATGGTGTTATCCTCACAGCTTAGCCATTCCCATTAGTTTAGTCGGAGAACAAAAATAAAAGTAAAGAAACAAGAAAAAGTTCAAGGACTTGGAACAATGAAATCGAATGGTGAAAGGAAAAGGAAGGATATTTCCAGAATGTAACGAAACGAATTGTAACTTTCCCGTTCATAACATCAGGAGAGCATGAACTTGTAGGATGTTCAACGTTACAATTTACATCGGTTATGGTAGTGTGAGTGTTCGTGAGTTGTATACAGCTTAGTTGTGGTGATATCACAGCGGCTGACTACGCCTTCTTTCGCTACGAGTAACTTACTTAACCGTATTTTGTGCTTATCGAAACATTTATTTACCTCGTTACAAATAAATGTTTATATTTATTTACAAATAAATTGCGTTTGATACCTCCTCAGTCATCGATGTCAAGTGAGTCGAGGCGTGAGACGTGTCTTATTTCAAAGTCAATAAATAGACCATTTTCTAAAAAGTGCGTAAAAAATGCGTGCGTAAGAACAATGGATTGCCCCCTTTTTATACCAGGGGCATATAAGTTGTGAGGAGATAAAATCATCCGAAAGCTTGGGCCCGCTTTTGTGTTTATGGGGGCGGCGCGGCGGCTGCACGCGGGGGAGATATTAGAGGCGAGGCGGGTGACGCGGGGTTTTGAAAGCGCACACAAATGTAATTATGATGAAGATTGCTAGCTGCTTGCTTTTATTTTTAATAGATTCACAAAAGATTTTTTACTTTATTAGGGCATGAAACTTAACCCGCAAAATTAAGTATCCGAAAAATTAAAAACATGTCAGTTTGAATTTTATTCCAATGTTTCATTCATTTCAACCTAGTCAGTAGAAGATACCTACATACCTACGTACTAAACGAAATGAACGCATTTTTTATAGGGTAGACGCGATATGACGTCATTTTTGCCTTTATTCTACCTGGCTACCATAAAGTTATAGGAGCTCTCCGACGTCATCCCTCCCCGTTCGCGAGAAAGCACGCCTGCTGCGGGAGGCGCGTTCCCGGGGGAGCTAATATTACCTTCATGATGGCGATTTTGACACGGTTCTATCACATGATCTACTGAGTACTTCCTTTGATTAAGTGTATGCATTTTTATCAATAACAATAAATTATCGACTCTGCAGCAAGATTTTGTCAACTATGCAAATTGAAGTAATTTTCAGCACACATTTTAGTTTAACATTGTCTTAACGACACATACTAAATACGCGTCTTATCAATATTGAAGAAGCAAAGTTATGTCACAGAATAATGATAGTATATAATTTAGTTATTCAATACGTAAACTAGTAAAAGACTCGTTAAGAATGTGCAAAACATTTCCCGCTAAGGATCGTAACCCGTTCGCGTTTGGGTTTCCTCAACTACTAGGCGCATCTAAATCTTAGGAGGTAGACAAAATCATGGTGAAGTATTAGGTGAGTATTGCATATGAGAAGGTATTTTAAAAGCTTGAACTAAGATCTATAAACGGTCACAAACGGTTCTATATTTACCATAGAATAAATTAACTTCGATTTTATCATGTGATTCTGTCCTCTTTTAATGTTAGAACTTCAGAGCCTTGATCACGAATACATTTTGACATTTGTGGCGTTAACTTATCGAACCGATATTCAACCTTATTTTGTTGTAGTTAGGGAAACGATTCTTTCCAAAAAATTCCAAAAAAGTTACTAGAACGAATTGACGTGAGTCCCGAAAACGTATCGTATCCTACAATAAAATACCGAAGTTGGGTTATCGCTAGGATATACGTTAACACCACAAATGTTTTATTATATTCGTGATCTACAAACAAATAATTGCAATGTAAGTATATGGTAAAGGGGATCACAAAATAATGACTATTTTTTTTTATACAACCAGCTGATGGAGCAAGCAGATTGCCCACCTGATGTTAAGTGGTAACCATCACCTATAACAAAGCATTGCCTCGTAAGTCACGCACGATAAGAACGTGCCCTACGATGCACTGCCCTGCGTCCATCAGCTAGAGGCATACAGATGTTAAGCCTCATGTGCCTGTAATTACACCGGCAACCACACTCTTCAAACCGAAACAAAAAAGCGTGGTGGTAGTACTTCCCCGGACGAACCCTTCACAAAGAGCTCTACTACTCTTAAAATAAATATTTATATGACTGTCCCCATAGATTATAGATAGGTCTCATCATCATCATCGTTTCTGCTTATTTTATTTCGTCCACCTCTGAAGGTTGGTCTCTCATCCAAAACTACGCGTGGCTTTTCTCATCTAATGCTCACCAGCCAGTGAACGCAAATAAAACATAAACGTAAACACTACAAGTGATAGTTTTCCTACAAGAATTTTACAAATTTTGTGGTAGGACAATTTGTTTGGATTCAAATTATTTTATTGCTGAACTTTTGGATTTATGCTCCGAAAATGTGCGAGCGAGAAGTTGTTTGACAAATTTTACCTAGGCCTTATAGCATCACGTATGTACTCGTAAATGACGCCCGTGAAAAAGTTGTCTAATGTGTAATTTAGAGCTGATTTCACCATGCTCTGTTAGATTAACAAAGGATTAAAGGTCCGTTAAAAATGTAAAATTGTACGCGTTTGACTAGATGTCAAACGCGTACAATTTTACATTTTTAGGTTAGATTTAACGGCCTGGTAATCCTTGATTAGTAACAAACAGAGCATGGTGAAATCAGCTCCTAATGTAATATTTTTAAATTCGTTGCAGGAGTTTTACTCACACTTGACGAATTCATTTATGTATACTCAGTATCAATCTAGCAATGACATTCAATCAATCAATTCTGCCCATATGCACCCACTGCTGGGTATAGACCTCCCTTTTAAAACGCCACTCTCTCCGGTCCTGTGCCAGTCTTTGCCATTGCCGCCCAACTACTTCTACTTAACTATATCATCCGACCATCGGGCGGGTGGTCTGCCTCGTGGTCGTTGAGCGTCTCTTGGTCACCATTCCGTAATCGCCGTTGTCTATTTTTGTTTAATGACATTCATTAAACAAAAATAGAATCCCTACGTTTGAAACGAAATAGCTAATGCACAGAAAGGGACGGAGGATTTCCATTCATAACCACGCTGGAGTTTCGGTTAGATAAGAATACATCGACACCGAAACATGTTCTACAGGCGACGGGCATCAGTGTGCTGTTCTTTTATAAAACTGCACACAGGCAACCGTCCACAGTATCCTGTGCAGCCGACTGTCGTCAAAACGAGCAACCGTGCGGGACAGAGAGCGATTTTTCAAGTGCACCAGAATATATTGACCTCAGTTATCACTTTTCATTTCATTTTAACACAGGGAATGGGGCGGGCTGCCCTGGGTCTACGTAATCTGGTCGGTTTTCAACCGTGGTGTGAAGTAGGGCATTGCACCTCTTAGCTCTGCTGGGCGCCTGGTGCAGCGGTCGCGTTTGACGCATGTCACTGCCTCATGGGGGCGTGTGCGAGCGACGACGACGGCATTCTCACTGTTCGTAAACGCAAAGCAAACAGGTTATGCTGCCTGTTGATATAGGCGCAAGTAACAGTGTTGGTTTATTTGAGTGCGAGACACGCATTGATAACAGAAGTGTGAATCGATGTAAGGAAAATCCATGTGTGCATGCACGCACTCGCGCTTACCTACCTACATATCATTTCCTGATAAAAAACTAGCTAACTCACATCATGACATTGAACCACAAAGGTGGAAAGTGGTCGGTCTATTATCAAAACTACCATGTTTCGTTAAATTTTTAAGCACACAAGTGTAAACTCCACACATATACCAACACGCGCATAATATGTGCCCTTACAAACACACTAATAAGATAACCCAAATAAAATATACGACACACCATACACAGCCTTACACCTACCCGTATAGCATTATCATGCGAGTACATTAGATGTAGTGTGAGGACCTCATATGAGCCACACGTGTCAGAAAGGGTTGCACATGTGGGCTATATGTACCAGGGTAGCAGAAACAAAGTAGAGGTTGAACATCACATGTGTTTGCGCGTGTGTGTAGCTTGCTTAGGGGCGCAGGGTAGTGTGAATAGAAAGGGGAAGTAAGGGTGAGTCTGTGTGGGACTCACCCCATGGAGCTATTAAGGTCCATATAGGATGTCTGTTTGTGTTGTTGACTATAATATTATATCCACGCTTGGTGATGTGTGGGCACACACATTTAAATTTATTAAAGCAGCTCTTTGACGTTCACATGCACATAATAATAATAACAAGCGATCATTGTACGTACAATGAATTTTTCACTTGATTCAAGAACTATATTTACAGTAGGTAGGTAATATTAATAATGTACTCGAACATACATGTACCTATAAAACATGAACATTACTTTATATTATAAGTTATGTCCACGAAAGTCAATATAAAAAATCAGCTAAATGGCGGCACGCGCTCCATTGCGTATGTGCTATTTTTTCGTAGCCCATTGCTACGCGAGCGCGTTGAGGTCTTTTTCGGGGGTTACGTAATCCTAGCGCCTACGACAATCGTAGCAATCATTTTAATTATAGAAGTAAGTTCTTCTTGGTTTTCATTTCGGCATAATTTTATTAATTTATTATTCAGTATTTCGTAAAAATGATAATTTTAGCTATTAGGTATACCTACTCCTTAGAATATATCAGGTACATTTTGTTGTTAGATATTACAACTGATCCAAAATGTATAATTTTTTTAAACAACTTATAAACAAGTTATAAAACAATATTCATCTAGTTTGTTGCGTGGTTGTATTGTTTTATAAGTTAGGCAAAGTAATCCACATTCTTTAGTGATGACCTCACGGAATACCCTTGCTACAAGTGCATGTGTGAAGAATGCTTCGTGACATTCCATACACCCCTTGCCAACGTATGTTCGCCTGGTATTCGAGATTCAAGTGAGGCCATCTTTGTCGAAATGGCGGACGGGCGCGGTCGTTGCGGCCTGACTTGCGCATTACAGCCAATGTAGCACGTGGCAACGAAAGAGCTTTCAAGAATTTCCCCCCGTCCCAAAAAATATCAACCAAGAAAAATGGTTCCATATTATTCATTCAATTAGAGTTACTTTACAACTATATTTCTAAGGTAAAAAAAATGATATCTCTAACCTTTAGGCAATTAAGAAAAAAATTATCTTTGAACAGTTTTATGAAATTATTAAAGTAACTGTGTACCTATGTACCTACTATAGACAAATATCGGGGGTAAACGTCCTACACGCACCATTTATGAATGACGTAGAAGTACTTATCTACGCACACACAATACTATACTATGTTCAATACGGGCCGAACAGATAACTAACCTACCTTCACGTAGGGCAACGTTTGCAAGGTAATGGACAAAGATACGGCGTCCCTTTTCAAGCTTCTTATCAGTCCTGAACTCCTGGTTCACAAAGTCATTGGGAGTGACATGCCCATTATTTCTCGTTAAGGAAATCCTTTCATTCATTCACACCTCGAGGCGTGCCCTTTA
Organism: Chloroclysta siterata; assembly: GCA_932294275.1. NCBI lineage: Eukaryota > Metazoa > Arthropoda > Insecta > Lepidoptera > Geometridae > Chloroclysta > Chloroclysta siterata. The sequence continues at coordinate 12,883,196 of OW028595.1, forward strand.
AGCAAATTACCATTTTTAATTAGTGATTAATTAATATTCTATCTTGGTCCATGTTTTGTTCTAGCGTCCATTCTAAAACAAAACGAATGATATTGAAAATCATTTTGGTGCGGGAAACAGGTTCTGTTAAGTATATTATTTTCAAACATGATATTAATAAATTGTAGATGAAATCAATCATACTTTTTTATATTAAATAATAACATCTGCAAGCCCTTTAAATTATTTATAATATAACACAAGTCACTAGGAGAACATAAGATATGAGGCGATGAAAAGGGCTTCTCAAGGGCTTGTCGAATTCCAAGGTTTGGGCACGCACGGGGCGTGGTTAGAAAGCAAGACCGGCCAATCAGCAGAGAGTAAGTTACGCAAGACAGCACGCACCGGTCCCTTATCAGCCTACGGGACACAGTTTTTATTTCTTTCTTATTTTGGAGAATGAAAGAGACGCAATCAGTTATTTGAGCATTGATTGCAACACACAGGCAGTCAGACTAATCCAGCGGATTCAATTGGACGGATCGACTAGTTAATTTTAGTTGTCCCGGTTCCCGGTTAGGCACACGTTCGGAACAAAGACAAGGTATCTCGGAGAATTAAAATTGATATAATAGTATAGCTCTCTCCATAGCTCTTTCTGCGGCTTTAAGATTGTTAATGAGGTCATAGTAAGCGACCACGAGTTCGTTAAGTCATTACATCACTATAGCAACATACACTGATTAAATATTGATGGACATCCATGCAGCCCTAACAATCTATAAACTAAGTAAAGCTTGTACTATGGGGACCATAAAATAAATATATACCTACTTTTTTTGTAAATAAATACTTCTAAATTACTCAGACAGAGAACAAACATCATGTTCATTACACAAATGTTTGTTCTCGTTGGGGATCGAATTTTACCTCAGAATACCCCCATAGATATCCTGAAATAATCCTGAGATAGTACCTACTTGCTACTAGGAAACCTGCAAAGTTTTGCTATCAATGAATACCCTTAAAACAAAAATTATGACCAACAGTAAAACAGAACCCATAGACTAGAGTAGGTATGTTGAGGAGTAGTACATGTGTACTCCTCAACATACTCTAGTCTATGGGGTTCCCATTTTACTGTTATTGGTTCATTTTTCGGTGTTTTCGAAATACATATATCGGACAAGTTATTTCACCAGTCGACCTAACTACAAAATAAATAGAAAAAAGAATAGGGAATGCTTGGAAGAGATACTGGGCATTCAAGGAAATAATTGAAATCAAAGAGGTGAATCTAAAAATTAAAAAGAAACATTACAATACATGCATTCTTCCGATGTTAACATACGGTTGCCAAAATTGGGCTCTTACTAAAGCGCATAGCAAAAAGCTGGAGGTCTGCCAGAGGTCTGTGGAAAGAAGTATGCTGAGCTTATGAAAATGCGATAGAGTAAGGTACACAAAGATAAGGGACACAACCAAAATAGAAAATGTAACATAAAGTAAGAAAAAACAAATGGAGATGGACAGGTGACTTTAAGAGGAACCGAGAGGTTTAACTGGATAACTAGAAACCAAGAGGAAATGTGGTAGACCACTTAAAAGGTAGGAAGGCGATTTAAAAGCTATTGCTGGGAAGCTATAGTTGAGAACGGCTAGGGATAGAGAAAAGACAAATGGAAGAAGTTAGAAGAGGCCTATGCCAAACTAAAGCAAACGGGGAAGATTGAAGAATTAGCGTAAGTTTAAGTTAGCATTAAGGAAAAACTATTGTACCTACTTCCGAATAGAGGCTATTATTATTATAAGGAAACCTAAGCGGATATCTACCGTGCCTAGGGATTAAAGACGTGAAGATGTATCTGTTTGTAATATGTACCAAAAGCATTATTTGGATTGAAGTCCGTCAAGTTGTCTTGTGAGTGGTGAAATCAAGGGAGAGCCCTTGATTTCACCACTCACAAGTCAACTTCCTTAAAACTTCTGTTCGCCTGGTACATTTGTGCGCGATGTTGGTGCGGATCCGCCTCCATGCAATCAAGATGGCCGGAAGGTAGGCAAAGGGCGGAAGGGCGGATCTGTTTCATTTAATCGTAATTTAAGATAAGGTACCTACTATGGACATCGACATTGAGCAAGTACTTTTCTTTGTAGACAATAATAATATCGCACTGTGTAAATAGTACCTACTAATGATTTTTCATCGAGTCCGAAAAATGTATAGCCATGCTATAAGCGCTGAAACAACAAACGACCTTATTCCAAGATATTAAAGTTCAAATTATCTTGAGGTATAATATTTATTAGAATTGGAAGTTGCAATATTACTTTGTAATAAGTAGTATATACTTAAATTTTCAAGTATCAGAATATCAAACTTTTTATTAATATTATTTACTACATATCGAGTACAAGTACACATAGTACATTTTTAACTTATAAAAAAATCGATATTAGTTAGTAGAAGTTGTGAACAGCACTATAATCACTATTTTGTCGATGTTCTCCCTATTGGAAATGTATCGGCGATCGCCGATAATGTCGAACGGTTCGGAAAAGACTAGGGCATCATGGGTGCAAAGAAGTTCGTTCGACCAGAAATCGATACTCCATTAATACAGTTCGAAAGCTATAGAGTACGGTATATTGGTTCCGGCAGGTGAATGGGGCCAGCTAGGGGATGCGTTGGGGCGGGACGCATGAGATGGGAGATGTCTGGCATTTTCCGTCTCATCTTACTTTAAAGGTTTAAAGTCCTGAAAGAAAGTTCGCGGCCATTGCAAAACTTAGAAGTTTAATGAATTTCAATTTACTGGCAAGTTTGTAAATAAAATGACATACTCTTTCTTACCTTACCTGAAACGTACCCGTAACCCGTGTTTAGGTAAGTATAATAAAAACACATTCCATTTTTTAAATCTTATTTAAGACTAACTCAATGTGAACATAAATTTAATTTTTATAGTCCAAAATCACGACAAAGCCCCGCCCACCGCGGCGCCCCGACCGTCTCTTCATTATTTATGGCGTAAAATTCAAAAAAGAAATGCGTAGTAACAAAAAAAAGTAATGTTATGCGTAATTAGATCGAATATGTATTAGGGCAACATACTATGGCAGGAGTTCGTTAAGTACAAGAAAAGTAAGACACAGAATATATAAAGAGTAGGGAGGGCATAGGGCCGAATTTCGGCGTAAAAGGTCGATGACACGTGCTTTTGAGTAACAGAGCAACAAAGCCTAGGGTAAAAAAAAAATCATTTTCTACACTCATAAAATAAAAGCATGTTTAATCATTTAATCATAAATTACTAAAAGCTTTAGTTCAAAATTGCTGTTTTGTTGGTTATGAGAGTAAAGTAAATAAGGAATGCGATGCGGATTGCTAGCATTTACTATCCTGAAAGCTTACAATCCGCTTACACCAGGGTCGCATACACCGGAACAAGTGTTGGAATACAAGCACGTCCCTTTCAATTGAGATGGGCGGGGAATCCATCCCACGTGGGTGTTGTTATGGAAACTGCGTGGTCAGTGTACCAGTGAACCATGAACTGAAAAACGTATTTTTAAGCAAGACTCTTGCCTAAAATTCTCTGGGTTTACTTTCTCTGCCTTATCAAATCATGCATGCATTCGAAGCAAAATTGAATTTATAATTGTACCTCCAATATAAGTAAACTACTGGTAAAGTTATGGTAGCGGGATGTCTGGCTGGATGAATAGAAAAAATCTGGGACGCTTCGTATTGATTCTCCTACAGAAACTATATTCTGTATTCTGAATTTAACCCAGTGGGGTTAGATTCCAAACTTCAACTTCTACCCACTGGTAGTAGTTGAAGTTTGGTTTTAAACCAAACTTCACCAAGCAAATCAACTAAGCTAATATGATTTTGTTATTCTGAGTATTTAAGTAGGTACGCCGTTTAATTAAAATAACACTCAGTTATTATCATTACAGAACTCAATTAATCGTACAATGTATTTTGAGATTTATCTCTAGGTGACTGCGACCGGCCGGCCGTCGCGCTGGGCCCAATAGGTGCCAATAGGCTGAGTGGTCAGTCATAATGTGGGCCACGGCCGTGTCTGTTTGTCTGTCTGGTTGCCAAGTGGCTAGCGAGGCGGCTCGGGACGCGCGGCCACTACACCAGGCGCACAGCAAACTCAGGAGGTGGTGGCTGGCTGTAGCCAACTAGTGGCATGGCAGCTGATTGTATCCAAAAAATGCCACAAAAAGTGGCCAGATTCCAAAATTATACGTGCGTTTGAACTGTTCCTTAGTCGCTTGTGCAATCTTTTCAAAATCAATGAAAGCTATCCATCACGTTTATAGTAGGTTTGAAGAAAAAGTTCCTACAAAGAAAAAAAATGACTAATACTAAGGGGTATATGATAAAAAATAAGTAATATATCTACAATCTCAACTCCTAATATCTTTGAAGGCAAACGAGGGCATCTCATGGCTAAGTGTTTTCTAAAACGTTCATAAATCATATTATGTTTAATACATAATTATCCTGGTTGAGGGTAATGTTCCTTCAAAAACCTGGAAACTTCTATCCAAAAGAGCCTAATGTTGGTAACATTAACAGGCTGCACACAGATGCAAACGAGGCGGTCCGTTGCAGTCGCAGAGTGCATTCACCTCGGTTCGACACACTCAATGCACTTGCGTGGCATTGGCTTTGTGTGCCAAGCAATCTTTTTCGAAGGACTCCTAAAGCAAATATTAAAGGAAATAACTCCTAAAGCAAATATCGTTGAACAGATCATAGTCCTAACACCAGCTCGCCATCACCAAATATACCATACAAAAAAAAAAAACCAAGAAAAATCAACGAACCTAACAGTAACAGAACTACGAAGTCAACGAAACTCTAAGATATCAATCACGGATCAATGGTCATCAAAATTTTACTGTACCTATATAAAGTACAATACGTAAATTTCATGCAGATCGGATCGAAAAAGTTATCCTTGGACAAACATACATCGCCAAATCGCCCAAGTTAAAAAAAAATAAGTTTCGTAGATTAAATGTGTTGATCAACAGATTCAGCAAAAAACTATTTTGATCAAAACATTTTTTCCCACAAAAAAAAATATTCTAATAAAAAATAATACAGTGTCATTTAAAAAAAAAAAGTTATTTTTGAGAACATAATAAGTACTAACATCTAATTTTCATATACTGACACTAAAGTCATTGCATTTTTTTTTAACATACCTATCTTATAAATTCATCATCTTCCTGCCCTTGGCCCACTTTATGTGGGGTCGGCACAACAGGTTTTTTCTCTCCACTTTGCTCTATCATCCGTCATCTCATTAGTCACTCCTTTCTTTCCCATGTCATCTTTCACACAATCCATCCATCTTTTCTTTGGCCTACCTCTACTCCTTAATCCATCCACATTCATACCTAACACTCTTTTCGTAACATGACATTCATCCCTTCTCATAACATGCCCATACCACGCTAACCTATTGCTCCTCATTTTTTCAGTCACTGGCGCCACTTTCAAACTGCCTCTAATAAAGTCATTCCTTATCTTATCCATTCTTGTCACTCCACACATCCATCTCAACATTCGCATCTCCGCTGCATGCACTCTTCTTTCATCCGTCCCTTTAGTGGCCCAACACTCCGATCCATACAAAACGACGGGTCTTATAATAGTTTTGTATATTTTCCCCTTTAGTTTTAGGGGCATTCTTGGATCGCAGGTTGTTCCTGTGACTTCTCGCCATTTCATCCATCCTGCATTTATTCTATTTTTTACATCCCTGTCAATCTCACCATCATTCTGTACTACTGAACCAAGGTACCGAAAATCGGAACAGACTGGCAGGGATACACCATCTATGGCAATATTGGCGAAACTGGAGGGACCACCGAAGTCACAGAACAGATGTTCTGTTTTGGTCCTACTGATCTTCAATCCGACACTCTCCAATTTCCCCTGCCATTTTACCAGCCTGCTCTGGACCTCGGTTGCGTTTTCTCCGACAAGAACAATGTCATCGGCGAAATATACATTTATTATATACTAGTGGCTTCCCGCGGCTTCGCACGCGTTGAAGTGGTGAGCCGTGATTGAGCCACAAACATCCAAACATCGTAACTTTCGCATTGATTTGTATATTATTAGGGTAAGATTTTAAATACCTACGTAGGTATAAGAGATACCTATAGGCGTACATTACCTATATTAGGTAGGTAGGTATGGGTACTGAGCTTAGCACAAACATGACAAATACAACAAAGACAACCTTAAACGGAAAATATGTACTTATTTGTTAGTTAGTTTCTACCCCAAAAACAAACGAAACGAAACAGCTTCACGACTTTGATCCCCAGGCACGGTAGATACCCTCATATCTCTACGTACCAACTCAAGATTCCCGTTTTTAGAATGTCCCTTACAAACATTGACGCCTCGTTGTATCCTTTTTACTCGAGCGCAACGAAGGAGGGTAACGTTCTAGGGGTTGTTTACGAAAATCAAACTGTCTTTTTGTTTTTTATCCTTAGAACACATTTTCTTTTAGTTTGAAATTAATTACACTACGCGTTAAAAATCTCCCATACAAACCTTGAAACTTTGCCATCCCTTTGCACACTTTGCAGGGGTAGTTTTAAAATATTGAAAACGTGATTTTAAATTATTTATTGAGTATATTTACTTCAAGTTTGAAATCAATCGCACTATGCGTAAAAAATCTCCCATACTAACTTTTACAGTCATTTGCACCCTTTGCAGGGGTAATTATCAAAAGTTAAAAGCGTCATTCTTCATTTTTTATTTCTTAGTATATTTAATTCAAGTTTTAAGTCAATCGCACCACGCGTTAAAAAACTCCCATACAAACTTTGACATCCCTTTGCCCACTTATTAAGGGTAGTTTTAAAAACTAAAAATGCCTTTCCTATTTTTTAGCCTTGGAGTACATCTACTTCAAGTTTCATGTTTGTAGATTCAAGGAATACAATTTTTCATACAAACGTTTTCAACCCTTTTTACACCCTTAAGGGTTGAATTTCCAAAAATCCCTTCTTAGGACGCCTCTACGCCATAAGACCTATGTACTCTTCAAATTTCAAATCTCTAGGACCAGCGGTCAAAAAACTCCCATACAAACTTTTACATCCCTTTGTACACTTATTAAGGGTAGTTTTAATAAACTAAAAATGCCTTTCCTATTTTTAGTCTTGGAGTACATCTACTTCAAGTTTCAAGTTTGTAGATTCAAGGAATACAATTTTTCATACAAACGTTTTCAACCCTTTTTACACCCTTAGGGGATGAATTTCCAAAAATCCCTTCTTAGTACAAATCTACGCCATAAGACCTATGTACTCTTCAAATTTCAAGTCTCTAGGACCAGCGGTCAAAAAAACCCCCATACAAACTTTTACATCCCTTTGCACACTTATTAAGGGTAGTTTTAAAAAACTAAAAATGCCTTTACTATTTTTTAGCCTTGGTGCACATCTACTTCAAGTTTCAAGTTTGTAGGTTCAAGGAATACAATTTTTCATACCAACGCTTTCATCCCTTTTTGCACCCTTAGGGGTTGAATTTCCAAAAATTCCTTCTTAGTACACCATAAGAGCTATGTACTTTTCAAATTTCAAGTCTCTAGGACCAGCGGTCAAAAAAACCCCCATACAAACTTTTACATCCCTTTGCACACTTATTAAGGGTAGTTTTAAAAAACTAAAAATGCCTTTACTATTTTTTAGCCTTGGAGTACATCTACTTCAAGTTTCAATTTGTAGGTTCAAGGAATACAATTTTTCATACCAACGTTTTCATCCCTTTTTACACCCTTAGGGGTTGAATTTCCAAAAATCCCTTCTTAGTACACCTCTACACCATAAGAGCTATGTACTTTTCAAATTTCAAGTCTCTAGGACCAGCGGTCAAAAAACTCCCATACAAACTTTTACATCCCTTTGCACACTTATTAAGGGTAGTTTTAAAAAACTAAAAATGCTATTCCTATTTTTTAGCTTTGAAGTACATGTACTCCAAGTTTCAAGTTTGTAGGTTCAAGGAATACAATTTTTCATACAAACGTTTTCATCCCTTTTGACACCCTTAGGGGTTGAATTTCCAAAAATCCGTTCTTAGTACACCTCTACGCCATAAGAACTATGTACTCCTCAAATTTCAAGTCTCTAGGACCAGCGGTTTAGGCTGTGCGTTGTCTATATGTCAGTCAGTCAGTCAGTCAGTCAGTCAGTCAGTCAGGACTTTGAGTTTTATAGTATTAGAGATATTTAACATATCTTATAAATTGCACAAACAAATTCTGCAGCAAAAATGGTGTTAGGTAGGTACTATCCTCAGTTTTCTTGTAGTGAAGTTACGAAATCTACAAGCTATTTGTCGGCATCACGTAAAATAAACAAATCAGCTGCGGCTATCACTAACCCTACGGCAATAAAGCAAGACAATGGGTCATTTGTCACTGCCCGCACGCACCCCATTTCACTGGGTCAGTCTATAAGGACAGGGGCCGGCCAAATAATTTAGGTTACGGTACGATTTTCTATTGCGAAAATTAGCTAGTACAGAATGGAAATTAGTTTTTTTTTTTTTTTTTTTTTATACTTTTAGCTGATGGAACAAGCATATGGGCCACCTGATGTTAAGTGGTAACCATCACCTATAACAAAGCATTGCCTCGTAAGTCACGCACGATAGGAACGTGCCCTACGATGCACTGCCCTGCGTCCATCAACTTGAGGCATACAGATGTTAAGCCTCATGTGCCTGTAATTACACCGGCAACCACACTCTTCAAACCGAAACACAGCATTGCTGCTTGGCGGCAGAAAAAGGTGTGGTGGTAGTACTTCCCCGGACGAGCTCTTCACAAAGAGCTCTACTACTCTTAGTTTCTCTCCTTTAGGTTTAGGTTCTCTAGTTTGGCTCAAAGTCAAAAGGTAAAATAAACAAGGGTCACTTGAAACGTCATAATTCAGTAAAATCACAAGGATCACTGGAAACGTCTTAATACTAGGTGAATCTATGGGTGCCAGTTCTACTGGAGAGGTGGCAGACAGACCGGTAGGGAGATAGATAGATTCACCTAGTATATACCTAAGACGTTTCACTCAACAGTGTCTTTTTAGACTTTTGACAACTTGTTTTTCGTTTTTTGGATTTCGTATACCGTTATTCGGATTCCGTTTTTGCAGCGGGTTTTTTTTATATAGACGCGACTAGAGCCCCTCTGGAAAGGGCTAAGAACGAATATTTTTTTCACGCCCAATTTCACTCTTATTGCGTCTACTTACAAAACCCGCTGGAAAAACGGAATCCGATTCACGGAAAAACTAGTTGTCAAAAGTTATTATATATAAATTTTATTTTCAAAAAAGTTACAGACAAGACTAGCGGCCGGTTTCCGAAAGCCCGATCAAAACTAATCGGATGTCAAGTCACTTGCTATCTCTATCTAATTCTATGCAATAGCTGAAATGGCGAGTGACTTGACATCCAATTAGTTTTGATCGGGCTTTCAGAAACCGGTTGTTAGTCCAACGAATCCTTCCTGTGCTTTCGCTGTGTTACAGGAAGTCTGAATCAAAATAAACTATCTTCTCGCTTTCATTTAATTTTGTTAAAGTTTTTGATAATTTTATATTTAATAGGTTTTGTTTTGATACTTACTTCTTACTCAAAAGTTAGCTTTACAAGTTTATTTAGGTACTTATGAAAACTTTTATCAATTAGGAAAACTTGTATCGATCAAAATGAATATTTTACTAAACTGTGTGCAATGCCCACAACTTGGTTGATTGCGATCTTTCAAAAATGAGTTCAGTGATTATATACAATATATAATCACATAATATAATCACAGTATATAATCTTTCAAAATGTTGAAATGTGCGAGCGAGAGGTACCTACATTTAGCTTCGCCATAATTATATTTTGATATTATTGGCCATATTATTGGATTATTTTGATCTGAAATAAATGAATTGAATTGAATTAATGTTCCGAAATAAAATATTTAGATTTTTTTAAACACATTCTGCAAGATAATTACGCTATCCACATTTGAGTTGCCCATGAGGATTGAGAGTTACCACTAAAAAACTTAGTTAGGTACGTCTCACCGGCATACGACAAATCTAATCGTTTTTCGAATAGAGTTCTATCATCATCGTCTATCTTTAATCAGCTGGGAATGGGATTGATTTAGTTCTTGAAAGATCATTGATATTTATGATCCCTTCTAGCTTTTAGCCCTCAAAAGTGTACATTGTAGGAACTAGGTATCTAGCTAATAAGTATGTTTTTCTACGAAATTGGGTAATAAAGATAGCTTTAGAAGAACGAACGCACTTTTGCCAATTATCAATAAATCAAAAGCCGTTAAAAGCTCAGCGAAACGATCACTAAAAGAGGTAGGTAGCCGTAAACAGGTTAGTGGGACGTTTGTAAGGGCGCGGCCTTTCGCAAGCCTTAACTTTATATGCTACCCTGGTAGGTATTTCTTTTTATGGGCTCCGGGTAAATGTCAGGGTGTGCCGGCGCGCCTCCAGGGTTTATGGATTCGTTTACGGATGAAATAGCTCCTCCGATCGTTAGGCGCGATGACCGTGGCGCTGATAGAATGACCTTTGCAGGCGATAAATAAATGCAAATTGTGGTTTTATGGTAACAGGCAATGGTATAAAAGGAAAGTGGTTGCAAACTAACTTGATTGGGTCCCCAGGGACTCTATAATAGGCTTTGTGGGGCCAGCACGACCATCTATCAGCTTTTTAGTTTTTCAAGCTAGAAAATAGCTCTTCGTGCGGTTCTGCATGAAGACGACTTTTTTATATTTCTTATGAAAGGCTTAAAACTTTATATGGCTGAGCATAATTATAATAATAATTGTCTACATTTAAATAACCGAAGAAATTACATTCAATATAGAAAAAATAAAAGACAAAATTACATACACGATCCTGTGCGTGTGCTGTGTTGTTAAAGTATCTCTACCAGAGTCACGTGTGGGGAATATACTAACTAATATCTATTCTACGGTTTGGGCATCTCACCCGCACACGTGTATAAAATAAAACCAAAAACACCCTCTCGGTTCGTCCTGCGCACCTCCTACCGAGTCATGTTCTCCTGCTCTCGAAGGAACACCGGCGCCCCATATTTCCCACGCTCGCACCCAAGAAGGCCCCTCAACGGATTATAAAGTAATTAAAATGCTTAGATCACAGATTATTGAATATTTACTATCCCAGGACCTGATCTCCATCCCTTTTCAATTCCTGGGACGAACCACTCGCACCCGCAGGCTGTTGTGAGATCCAGCGGATGTCAGGTAACGACGGATGGATTTTTTTTTCATCGCTAACGCGCTTTGGTGTTTTTTAATCAATCAGGTGAGCTATTGCAGTAAGTACCTTAATTCCTTACATCAAAAGGTTTCTGTAAAAATAACAAAAAAATATTAAATCTGAACCGGTCGCCGAGAAGGTTCCAAACGACAACGACGAGTCGCAGTAACAATTTTATTATTACATTTACAATTTAAAAAAAAAACACAGACCGAAACGGAATGCACCTAAGTTATGCTTACTTCGACAACTTTATACCTAAATTAGCTTTATTAGTCGTTAGCTTTATTTTATTCTAATTTTCCGATTATTGAAGTTCGTAAGAAGATAAAAAAATTATAATTATATGGATAATTCTATTATATTCGACCTTATAATTTTGGATGTTTTTTTAATACCATTATTTTTACACCCTTATCGTCCCACTGCTGGACAACACCATAAAGATTCTCGATGAAGTTGACCTTTGAATCATTGATCGAATAATTTCCTCTCCTCTACCATTTATAATCTTTTATGAGTAGTAGAGCTCTTTGTGAAGGGCTCGACCGGGGAAGTACTACCACCACGCTTTTTTCTGCCGCCATGCAGCGTTGCTGTATTTCGGTTTGAAGAGTGTGGTTGCCGGTGTAATTACATGCACATGAGGCTTAACATCTGTATGCCTCAAGTTGATGGACGCAGGGTAGTGCATCGTAGGGCACGTTCCTATCGTGCGTGACTTACGAGGTAATGCTTTGTTATAGGTGATGGTTACCACTTAACATCAGGTGGGCCATCTGCTTGTTCCATCAGATAGTTGTATAAAAAAAAACTATTGTTCCAAAAATTTTACCGTTTTCTTCGACAGACAGACGGACAAATTCCACGCTACGAAGTTCATTTTTAGAGTTATATTCCCAGTATGGCAAGCTATATTTTTAGTGATAAACCATTTTAGACACCTTTTAAGCCTACAATTATGGAGTCGTCATGTTGACGTGACCCGGGGAAGTCCCGGAAGCGACCCAAAAGCAAGCGTAATCCGACACTTTCATACTTTCTGTAAATCACAGTTTTCTGTCAAATTCGTGAACAGTTTCAATTCATATAGGAAGAGGGTTCACAAAAACAATGAAATATAGGTACCTACCATCCGGCCCCAAACCTATAATTTATTCTGTGCTCAAACTAAGTTTTCCCGGGAGTCAAGATTCTTTCCCAGCGGAATCTTTAATCGTGTAGGATTGAACGTCAAGCATTTGGGAAGATTGACGAAAGAAATGGGTTTATGGTTTAGCTATAGTGGCTATTTTTTCCCATAGATATTCCTTATTGCAGTTAAATTTACAACATGACAAATCAGAAACAACCGATTAAATCAAAATCAAATCTAAATAAATGTTATTGCGGAACTTTTAACAAATGGGGAATGTAGGGTGGGGTTTTATCGCCTAATAACGTATCGGCCTTTCTACTAACGGCCTTTTAAAACTGTCGTTTAGGTAAAGGGTGACTGCTAGTGGCTTTACAATGAGCGCTTTCGTGCTTCGGATGGCATGGTTGTTGAGCCAGACGGAAGTCTGGCCGGCCTAAAAGCCTTGTCCCAGAGTTGGCTAATAGCTCATACGAATTTCTTTCAGCGGTTCGGTTTCAGCGTCTTTTCGAAGACAAGCTATTTTTTAAATTAGAATCTTCTATTAGGCAGACTATAACCAGACTTGCTGTAGATTCCGGCTTATTAGGTTGCGCTAAAGCGTTCAAATAGTGTCTGCGTATTAGGTAGGTGAATCTAGGCGCCATTTCCACGCGACCAAGGCAATAAAGGAAAGAACTGGCAATAAAGTTGCAGCTATACTGAGCTGTGCACTGTGCAGCCTGCCGGTTTGGATGTGAGCTCATCTAGGATAGTTCTCTTACCTGAAATTACAGCCGCTAGAAGCAGTAACTGAATCAGCGCCGACGTCTTCATAATGCCGCCCCGCAACCGGCAGTCCATGAAGCACTTCTTTTACTTAGTTTCTCTAGCTATCACCGCATTTTTATACCAAGAGGAATTGAAAGTTGATAGTTACAATGAAGTTACAATCTACCTCAGTCTGCTAAAAATAAATAATTATAGTTAGCAGAAATGCCCAACAAAAAAACCCCTACGGCACCAAAGTCGAAACTTCGACTTGTTGGGAAAAGACGTAAAAGAATCTACAACATAATTTCTAAAGCTGCCCACTACGGGATGGTGATTCGCGTGGTTTCGCGAGCGGCCCCGTGCTTTGTGCCGTCACTTTCGGCACTCCTGAAGCGCCCTGCCCATGGACACACCATGGATGAGACAATAGTACCACGTGTCTAAACCCCACTACCACCACAGACGTACAAAAGCTATAGACAGGTCACCTTCATAGTATCTTTATAACTCTTTCGGCGCAATGAATGCATTAAAACTGTGAAACGACTTTGATCCATCCAGGCACGGTAGATATCCCTAAGTATAGTAGTGATATAGTACCTAACTCCAGATTATTTAAGGACATCTAAGGAGGTAAGGTAGTTAGATATACGTTCAAACACATACATTTGGCACTATGCACCTACTTATCTCTTTTTTTTAAAGCATTCCTCGGCAATAAACGCCATGAGGTATTGCGATGTTTTTTTCCCTTTTGGCTCAGTTTTTCCGTTTTATCATTTTCAGCTGCTTAGTTAAGGGTTGATAGAACCAATCTTAGTATTAAGTACACGCATGTTGCCAATCATATTGTCTACATCTACAACAAGAAAATTACGTTAACGAACATAATTAAAAGTCGTATGTACACATCAGACTATACACTGCTCGCTTTTATGTCCTTGCAGTAAGCGTTATTTTTCTTTGGCTTTGTGTAGCTTGATCTGTGTACTGTAGCTGGTGTGGTCAATTGACAAAAGCGCGACAACGTCTCTTTGACACTATACCAATTCTATTACAATAAAAACTCACGCCACCACCCTGGTGGGGAAGTAGTGAAACGGGGACAGGGAGCGTCCCACACTAAAGAAAATTGTCTTGCGGTACTAATTGACACAGTGTTTGTTCTATTTTAACGATGTTGATCACCACCGGTGATTGACGATCGATGTTTTTGCACAGATTACATTTGTAGGTACGAGGTTGATTGATGGATGTAAGTTTGAGTGTTTTACACGGCGTAAGGTTAATCAATTAGTAGGTAACTTTTTGTCGTGTCACAAGTTATTTCGAAACAGTGTGGTGAAAGGATTGTAAGTGTCACAATGTATCAAGTGCTCTAAAGGAGCCTCTTTGATGCGAAAACTCCAAAAACATGCCATGTTTTTGGAACATTTTAGATTTAGGTACCTACCTACGAGATGCCGGTTTCCTGTGCACATTATTGAACTGAAATTAAACTGGAGTCACTATGAAAATTCTGATGAGAATCGGTCTATTATGTTTTTTTTTAGGTCTTCATTTACCTACTGCAACTAATGATCATCGTAATACGAGTAAATGACGACGATTAGTATGATGATGTAATATTTGTCATGGACTTAATTGTTAGTATTTTTAACTAGGAACTAAAATCGCTAATAATAGAGGCAGGCAGCGTGTCTAGACACTATAATTATTGTCAGTAGGAATAGATTACAGCCCGTAAAAATATTGTATTCGACAGGTTTGACAATCACTACCTACTGTAGACAATATCCATTCATATCGAATACACAAATTTGATAATTTAGGAAAACATTTAAATTTTATTCAGACATAAACCATTTTTTTTCTTTCATACATATTATCTATTCCTATCGGTAACCGTATAGTGCTAGGTAGGTAATCTTTTATCAATTTGATATCAGAATTCGAGGCCCGCGAGCTAGAATCCTGAATTCTGTGCAAAGATTTAATAGTGGTTTTGTAGTTTTTCAAAACAAGTAGTCTATCTAATAAATATTGTCCCAGGCACATTATGGGCACGGATAAAAGTTATCATAAGAAATTCAGTTTATTTATTGATTTACCAAACAGATAGCCAAAACGATACTATCACACAATGCACATTAAATAAATGCAAAATTTGTTAACTTACCTCTGCCACCTCTGCTCATATAGGTACCTGGGGGCCGACCGGCACCTCTTAAAGCAGTATTAAAATAATATTACACTGAAATTTCGTACCATATTATATACGTCATCAAGTCTGTTCAACTACAACCATAGCTGACAAGTATTTTCGTACTAGATGACGTTTCAACTTATAGAAGCTAGAACTGTTTTCAAGATTGTTTTCACAACTGCTAAAATTGACAGTTCATAATATTATTTTAATACTGCTATATGAGGTGCCGGTCGGTACCCAGGAGTACATAAGTAGGTAGATGTTATAGAACAAAGTCGCAGTCCCGCAGTCCCCTACCTAATTGGCTGTTTGCAAATGTTAGCAGAGCGACAATCATGCCGCGACATTTGCCTTGAAGGCCTGTTACCTTTGGACGGGTTTATAGGCTGTGGCTATCAACCTATTTACGGATTTGGGACAGTTTAGGTATAGACAGGGATGTGTATTGTCTTGGTAGAGTTCACCAGTATCAATCCTTTCAACCTCACGTGCTAATTCGTTATAAATAAAATGCTTGTAGGGAATCAATACGAAAAATATAACTCATGTCTGATGAACAAGATCCGGTATTATGCGATATAAAGATTGGCAATTATTAAAAAAAGTTGTTGCTATCTTAGCTGCTAGTAGGTACCTACCCAGTTACTTCTAACTTAGATTCTACGACATGCCGGTTTAACCGCCGGTTTCTGAAAGCCCGATCAAAACTAATCGGCTGTCAAGTCACTCGCCATTTCAGCTATTACATCGAATTAGATAGAGATAGCAAGTGACTTGACATGCGATTAGTTTTGATCGGCCTTTCAGAAACCGGCGGTAAGAGTACCTACCTACTAGTATTAGCTTACTAGTTGGGTAGCATTCCTTCCTAAAACTCTTATACCTAAGTAAGAATGCTGCAAGCTAAATAAACGAGTGGTTCGCCCCGAACTGAGATCTCATGATGTCCGCTTACATTGATACCAAACACGATATTTGGCCTCTGACTACCCCCTACCTACTTAGGGTACCAATTGTAACTCAAAAATCATACATAGTACGTCCTAGAATAAAAATAAAAATGGTTTTGGGATACAGACTGAACCTTTTCATATGACACCTCACTTGTGTATTTGGGTAAGTACCAATTTTTTTTTGCTCCCTGTCTCAATAACCCCTTGGCTGATTAAATTCATATAACCTATCGACCTACCTCAGTGGTAGTCAGGAGCAAGTCCAAACACAGTGTTTGGACTTGCCTCTGACTACCACCTACTAACTATGGAAACCAAGTTTTAACTGAATCGGCCTATTTATTGAAGAGTTTCGTTGAACAGACCTTGGCTCCATTATCAGACCAGGGGGGGTATTTTGATTTTTTCGGTATCGGATTCGTTACGGAAAGTCATTTTTTGAATTTGGAATGCGATGGCTCCTGGAAAGCCTTGTTGGAACGCGATTTTGACATTTCAGACAATAGGGAGCTTTTAACAGTAGGAATCGAAAAGATAACGAGTGACTTTCCGACAGCTTTTAGGTGTCGGAAACCTTTCCGTGAAAGGGTTTGGGTACGAAAAGAAACATCTTAATATAAAAAAATGTGAATGTATGTAGGTAACTACTATTTACTATGTATTGAATCGAGAGGATTCATCACCAAAAATAAATACTTATTGACTATGTTTCTTTTCGGGTTTTTTATAACAAAGTATTGCCTCGTAAGTCACCTCTGTCTTCAATAGACTATTAAAAACTCTGTGTTTATTAATTTGCTTGTAACTCTGCTGAAGCTGAAGTACCGTCGCAAAAAAAAAAATATTCACCTATTACCTATGTGGAATGGAATTTCATTTCGATTCAATAAGCGACAATACGCGCGTTACACGCCTTATAAAAAACGGCGGTATGAGCGGCAAGCTGTAGATAGAACAACCTGAAAATTAATAATTACAAAACACTCATTTAGTTACTAACCCCATATCGTTTTAGTTCACTTCTACCAAAAAAATATTGTTGGCGCGATAAAAGAAATTTCCGCCAAAAATTGTGCGTAAGTCGAATTATAAAACAATCAAAATTAAATAAAACTGTAGGTATCTACGTGGTTCATAAATGGTAAACGAGTGACTGAAATGGTTAAAAATGCAATGTTTAATGTAAAATGCTAAACTACTTCATATTTCACCTTAGTACCTATATTAATTTCAAAACCGAACAGAAACATCGCGTTTTCGGGAGCCATTGAATTCGAAATTCAAAAATTGTTTCCGTAACGAATCCGATATCGAATGAATCAAAATACCCCCCCAGGCCGCTGTCACCATTTTATGAGAACTGAGTATCTTCTTAATTTATTACAAATAAAAAAAATACGAAAAAGCAACAGTAACAAAACCTTGATGCCAAAGAAACTCTTAAAAGATCTTGGACTTAGTTCCGCTACGCTCGGATTTTAAAATACCTAACAAAAAGTGCCGCTATGCTACGAATTTCACAGTTCTACCTTAACAATGGAAGGTACAGTTGATAGAAAAGTGTTTCCTAAGTATATTAAAGCTAGCCTTTTTTATTTAAAACACATTATTTTAAATCTCCGTTTTCCACATTTTTATATCGAGATCTCAAGAACCTTGATGTACCTACCGATATAGGTAAAAATGATTTTTACTTCGATAAGAAGGTAATAACTTTTTTTTAGGTTTTATATCCCAATTTTTTAATATAAACACATTTTAAAAATGCGTGAGCATTTTTGACATCGTGGTGGTCGTTAGCGCAATAACACCACGGTAGAGCACATGTTTTGAACTTTATTTCGACCACAATAAGGGTGTGATTGGAAATCGAGGTGCTAATCTTGGCTATGAGGCGTAGGTACCAAGTTCATTATATTCCTAAAGTTTTAAACAACTCGGGCGGTTAATAAAAGAAATGCATTTGTAAACATGTTTTATTCATAACCGAAAATGTACATTATTTAAAATACTACAACTTCATACAAACATTACACAATAAATATAACAGGCAGTAGTAATCCAGTAACAAGTTCGATAGCGCATTCAAATTGCCCACATGCATCAGGGTTCTTCTTACCAAAATACGTATAAATTCTCAACTTTTTCGAAGGGTATTTGAAACTAGGAATTAAGTAGGATAGGAATGTAATACGTATTATGATCAAAATATTAATATCAGGCTGACACGATAAATGGTAAATAACAGTAAAATCAAATAACCCATTTTCCCATTAAATCAGGATACTGTAACTGTATAGAGATTTATAGGAGCCATAAGGTTTCATAGGTTAAAACAACTTAATGGCTTTACAAATAGTGCGGAAATAAACTATCTATGGGCCTGGAATATCGGTTTTTCAAGAGTAATATCGAGTAGTATTTCTAGGCTTTTTTACCTAGTTTTAACACGTTTCAAAGTGATCCTTGTGATTTTAATGAATACCTTTTGACTTTGAATAAAAAAAAAACTGGTAGAAAATTTGCAATACAACATTATTATAAACTTAAAAACTTATGCTTTTATTCATATTCGTCGCTGAGCGCTTCGTTAGCTAAAATGTTAGATAAGTCTCATCAGAAAGATAAGTTCTGTTGCTTCTCTTTTCGTTGACATAAAAAAGGGAATATGAAAAAGAGCCTTAGTTTTGAAATTAGTAGTTAGAGCTACTTCTCATATTAAAGATCACCGTGCAATATTTTCCATCTTTAATTCATAGGTTATTTTCACGTTAATGTGTAATATTGATGTAACTTTGTTACCGATATTCCAGTCCCTATTCAAGTACTATTAAAACATTCAATAGAAAAAACAAACTATTATGCAACACCCATAAGTTTTATATAGAATACAAAATCGAAACATTATAATTATAATAGTCATAATTTTCTAGAATTTCCACTATTATATTAACCTTACAATGGACCGAATATGTACCTAGTACAAGTTAACAGTCGGGCAGTATTTTACATGAATACATAATTATGTTGGTAATTACAAAATTAAGACCAGCCAAGTCTGCGGAGGGTAAAAGAACTTAAGACTGTTTACACACAGATTAATAAATAAAAGAAGATGCAGACGACCGTTAAAAACTTCTTAATACTTTTAAATATATAAAATCACTTAACGTAGATAAGAGAAATTCCAAACGACTAGTTTCGGAAAATAACATTACCTACTAAGGGTTCAGGAAAAATATTATTTTGATTCAAACATGTTTTGATACAAAAAAAAATAGTTTTACTAGTTTTCGTATTTTTTTTAGGAAAATTATCATTTCGAAACTTGGTTGTTTGCGATTTTTCATAATTTTATATTATTCAGTGATTTTATAAATTCAAATTTTATATGAGGTGATTTTATAACGAATTACGTGCCCTCCAAATGCCACTGGCGGTTACTTACTGTTCGTTAATATACTAATCCAGGGTTTCCCAAACTGAGGGTCGCGACGCCAGCTTTATTCCAGAGGCGTCGCGGCGTCGTAAAACGATCCACTGACGATAGTCTGTGTTCATGCGACCGTGTCGAGTTAGCGTTCTTTTATTTATTATTGCAACTCTCTTTGGTTGTCCAAAGGCAATGTACTCACACGTATCACAAAATGAGACACACTTACCTACCTGCAGACAAAATCACACAATGTACTACTACTGTGTACACGTGTACCTACACGAATCACGAAATGAATTTCACACTTACCTAAAGACAAAATCACACAAATAAGTGCAAAAATCGATAATAATAAACTTCTGATTCTGATTAAAAATAAAATTCTGATAACAAGCCTAGAACTACAACTGGCGTACTTAATGGCCAGAGGGGCGTCGCAAAAAAAAAGCTAATCCACAATGCGTCACAGTATAAATAAGAAAGTAAAGTTTATTTCACATACAAAACAGAACAGTGTACAGGGGTACTTACATAGTTGTTATAATACAAAAACAGTTTCACTTCGGTATAAATAAACAATAGTTGTTTTACTTATCAAAGCATTCTAGTAGCCTACCTTGTTAAGTTTTGTTGCCCACACTAGGTCTCTATCGAGCCTTTATAAATAAGTTTGGGAAGCCCTGTACTAATCTGTTGGTAAATCAGTGTTTAGTGACTTGCTGAAATGTTTTTACCCAACACTAGGATACTATGGGCTATTAAGAATAATAATTACAAAATACAAAACAAATAGTTACACCAACATACACACCAAATAGCCTTGGCTCAAAATTAACAATTATTTAATTGTAATCCTACACACAGAAACCTAGAGCTAAAATATTTATCTAAAGCTATTGTTATATACACATAATGTACAAAATATTATTCTATTTTTTTTCTAATATCAAATTATGAATTTAAATTATATATAAGTAATTTAATTACAAAAAAAGGTAAGCGAAATAAATTAAATAATAATGTCACACAATGCTTCAATAACAGGTGCAAAAAAGTTTTTTTAATAAAGAGTATATAATTTCAATGTTAGGCGAAAATTTTAGAGTATAGAAGCAGAGTTATAGCGTAGAAGAAAATTTGTATATGGTGAAGTTTCCTGTTCACCAAGTAAAATTCCATTGATCAAGAAATGAAGAAATGGGTTTGCAAGTCACGGTAATCATCTACTCATTTGTTATTCAAGATCTAAGAGGGTAATCTGAGACAAGTCCAAACATTACAATTGGCACATGCCCACAGTTTGATGGGCTTGCAATCTGTTACGTATCGTAACAGATTGCAAGCCCATCGCCGCTGCTTGAATAATATAACCCATCAAATTTCTGTTCATAAGAAAAATGCTTTTGCAAAAAAGTTTGCAAGTAAACTTACAAAATCATTTCTTATTTTAATATTACGCTACAAACTCGAGATATGTCTGTCACAATTAAATCAAATTATTATGATTACATTAAAACAATATTTTGAAAATGAACTTTTATAAATACGAGATCTTATTGACTCATCACAATAAGTTTATGATTTAAATAAAAATATTGTATCTACGATTCAAAAGATAAAGGACTGGAGGGCTACCCCTAACACTCCATTCCAAACTTTTTTGGAATTTAGATGATTTGTTTGGAATTTTGACATAAATCCCACAGGTTTCGTAACAAAAATCCAACCAAATCGAGATTTTAAGATAAGTGGTAATCACTCTCACAGTACTAAAAGGAAGAGCTGTTTATAAGTCAACACAATATTTTTATTTACAAAAGTTTTGTACAATCGAAAAAATTCCTAGTGAATGCGGTAGCATCCATATAAAGCTACGGCGAATTGTCGCAATACGCTTGTGCCCGTTAGGACGTTTGTCTATGGGTTTAGCCAAAAAAAAAAAAAGATTTAATACACTTTCAAGCTACACCTATCTTTGATTATATAACTATAATAGTATTTGTGCTACTGTTAATAATGCCCAAAACAAAATTAACAAGACCATACCGTTTCTATGACGTTATATATATTAAATCTAGTACAATTTAAAATGGACATTTACGCGTAATCCATTGTAATAAATGTATATTGTCATTTAAGATTATGAGGGAGAACGATTCAAGGAATCAAAGTTTGATTTATTTAAATTGCGATTATCTATTTATTATATTTACACTACAAGTAACATTCACTCTTCGATAATTGACTTGAGCAATGTCGCTTTAAAGGTGATCGCTCACTATTCCACAGCGCACGCATACTTGATAACAATCATTTAATGTTAGGTGTAAACATTTTCTCCAAAGAATTTACAAATTGACTTCTAGATAAAATACAATTTATCTAATGGTAATAATAGCTTTGTTGCCATTTAGCGTAGTTATCGTAATAACATGCGAGGACATAAAATGGACAGTCTTAAACCATAATCCAATGTATCACTCGCGCGAAACCTACCACCAAAGTATAGATATATGACCTAGCAGTTTTTTATACGCTGCTGTCTAGTGCGCGTTCACCTTTAGCATGTTCAAGTTGATTACATAACATTTACTCATTATTTGCACTATACTCATAGTCCTACGTCCGACTATATTAATTTAGGCTATATTAAAACTCAGAAACACCGAAAAATTAAAAAGGAATATACGTTTTTCATAAGAGTATTTTTTATAATACTATTATTATATATAATTTTAAGTTAAAAATATAGCAACAAAATAAGATTGTTTTTCAGATATAAATTTTCATTTTAATACCTGTTAAAAATAAAAACATGCTATTTGTATAATTACAATAGCCGCATATACAAAAATTGGGATATATTCAAATTCAATTTTAAAGTGACCACCAATATCGGACACTGAAGCTAGCTGCAAGTATAAGTTGCGCAACATCAATGTTCCTATATTCACTACTGTGACACTGTGATGCCTATTGTAACTTCTTTTTAGAGTTCAACTGTTTTGGTGACTAAGTACTATTATCATTGAACAAATTCAAATTTCGAACGTGTTACCTAAGACATGACTTTTAGTGTTCCCGCACACGGGCCACCGGCCACAACCACAAAACGCGGCCACTAGCATATTTCCTGTAGTTTTCATACGAAGCGAGCAGCGACGGTTTGTAGCTTGTGGCGGCTACCGGCGTCCACCGTGTGCTGCGAGTCCATATAAAATGTATGAAAACTACAGGAAATATGCCAGTGGCGGCGTTTTGTGGTTGTGGCCGGAGGCCCGTGTGCGGGAATATTTAGGTAAATCGTTCGAAATTTGAATTTGAAGTTTGTATAGCGTTAGGATCTTAGTTCTACTATAGGAAGAACTTCAGCGTCTAAATACCGTTCATAGATTTCACAACACACAGGTAACGTTAAATAAAGTATGTAAAATAAACAACCAAGTAATTATTTGGACGTATCGTGACATTTTAGACACTAGGAATTATCATACGCACTTCTATTGAGAAACATTAGTTTGGAATGTTGATTGCTGTCTAGCAAGCATTATGAAACTGGACACATTTTATTCATCTTTCATCATTTTTTTTTTGTAATAAAGGTCACTGTCCACTTTAATTTCCCGACACAAGTATTGTAAAAAGATGTTTTTAGAAAAGCGTTTTTAAAAAAAAAATCCTTGAAGTAAAATCATGTGGACGTGGACATTAGCAAAGACGATGTTATTGATAATGCTTTGCCTGTCCAGATTTCAAGTAGATAAATATCATGTCAAGAGTTATGCAGTTGATGAAATACAGGAAAGACCACTCCCGAAAAACTGAACAATGTCAAAATGAAACTGAAATAATCCAAGAAAGAAACGGAGAAGACGAAGTACCTACTAAGAGTTTGTAGGAAAAGCTACAGAAATAGGTCGAAATAAAAAATATATCAACTTTAGGATGTTCAGATTATGAAAGTTATTGCTATCGAAAATATTATGTTTTAAGGAGGTGGTATCCTGCATTGTAAACACAGCCTTTCTTTCTTTCTATTCTTCTTTCAATATTTAAAAAAAAAAATTGGCAGTCATTGATAGAGAAGCTAAAGGTCCCTGTATTTTTTTCGGGAGTAGTCTATTCACTCTGTCGAGTCTCAAAATCTCAATGTCTGTAACTCCATCGAACGAAGTGTCACACCACGAAAAAAATCGAAGTATCCCGAAAAAACGGAATAAAATCCTGAGAATTATTGATTTTCATCGTTTTTTTTCTTTACTACAGTTGGTTGTCATCGTTTGATTGCGGCAACGCACTCTTTGGGGCGGAGCGGTACAGTGGATTCTTGCCTTTAATGGGCAGTGGGTGCGCTTCTGTGTTGAACACCCATTCGTCGAGAGGTAGGAGAGAGTCGTCGGCAAACAGCAGGTAAAGGTACTGGAAAGATAAAAGAAATATTATAAAATTAAATGGTAGGCGCATGAGGATTAACAAAAGGATGTTCAATTCAGTGATGGGCAAAGTACGGCCCGCGAAAGCATTTAATCCGGCCCGCCGACGGTCCTTCAACATGAATAGTATATGGCCCGTGATAATTATATTTTTACGGTCCAGAAGTATAAAGTAGATTCTACTTAGTAGAATAATAGACGCATAGGTAAACGAGCCAGCTGGGCACAAAGAAGCACAAAATTCATTTTGCTTATAATTCTGGCCCTCCTCTGAAATTTCTTAAACTTTCTGGTCCCCTATTAAGAAAGTTTGCCCAACCCTGCTCTAGTTGATGGACGCAGGGCAGTGCATCGTAGGGCACATTCCTATAAAGCGCGACTGGCGAGGCAATGCTTTGTTATAGGTGATGGTAAATATCACACACACCACACACAATCCACTCAACAAACAACACAAATCCATTCTTACATTTTTGTTTTTGTTAAAATTTTTTAGTTACTAATCAACCAGTTATTATTATATTTTTGATTTTTTCAAAAATGACATTTCGATAAAATGTATATGTATAACCAAAATCAATTAATAATTGCCGGAGTACATGTACAAACTTACAAAAAAATACAGTCAAATCGAGAACATACTTTTTTTTAAGTAAATTTAATTTAGTCGATGAATTTGTAAGTAGAACTTAATTAAACATGTCAAATGTTACAATTATTAAAATTAGACAGATATATTTATTAAATTAATTATTTGAATCCTTCATTATGTCCCGATCAAATATATTCTCGTAGAGTCTATCTAATCAGAACCCGAATGAAGATTCTCTCTCGCTCTGTTTCTGTTGTGACTATAGTCGCGTTAAACACTCGCTGCAAACACGGTCATAAATTATCGGAACGGGACAGCAATATTGCTCTCTCTCTCGCACTTAGGAGAACGGCACATCCTTTTGTTTAAGCGCAGAGATGTGCATTATTGGAGTCGATAAGAACTATCGATTTATACCGACTACCGATAATGACCTCTCCAACCGCGCAACCACCGGGCGCTCTCGCTGAGTCATTCTTTTTATCGATAACGTGCATGCGCCCGCGCCGAGTACTCTCACTACACTAGTGTTGAGTTGATTTATGACCGAGTTTGCAGCGAGTGTTTAACGCGACTATAATGCTTTATTTCACGTATTCAGTTTACAGTAGCGAAGCTATTACGTATTGCTGTTATTTCATAGTTTCTCTTTGAGGCGCAATTAAAATCCTTTGATCACACTGTTCCGAAAAAACTAGTGACAATAAACTATGAAATTTTCTTCTTGTAGTGTGGTAACAGTGTGGTGAAACACTACTATCTCTCCCTTGTCGTGTCACTAGTTTCTTTCGAAACAGTGTGCTGAAAGGATTTAAAGTGCGCCTCAAGAGGCTCCTTTCGAGCACTTGACACATGTTATAGAACTTTTTAGGTTCTACGATATGCCGGTTTCCTCACGATGTTTTCCTTCACCGTTTGAGAGTACTGGCATTGTGCACATACATTTTTGAACAGAAAAACTCATTGGTGCACGACCGGTTTCGAACCCACGACCTTAGAATCGGAAGGCGGGGCCGCTACCACTAGACCACCAGTGCTCTACACACATCAAAATCATCATCATCAGCGCAAAGAAGTCCACTGCTGGACATAGGCCTCCCCTATACATTTCCGGGAAGAACGATTCCGTGCCCTCTCCATCCACCGATTTCCCGCGATCCTGACAATGTCGTCAGTCCATCGCGTAGGAGGGCGTCCCACGTTTCGTTTTCCTGTTCGTGGTCGCCATTCGAGAACCTTTATTCCCCAACGGTTATCAGTCCTTCGAGCTATATGATCTGCCCATTGCCACTTCAACCTGCTGATTCTGCGAGCTATGTCGGCTACCTTGGTTCTCCTACACACACTGATATGTAATTGTAAGGGTACCTTGAGCGTCTCAGCGAGGAAGTAGCTCTGCTGTACGTCGTCGCCTTGCGGCTCGGATTGGTAGACATTCACGAGGCCCGTGTATCCGCCTTCTACGCGGCAATGCTTCTCCAATGCCTGCAACGCATTATTACGTACATTTTAAAAATACATATAAATAAATAAATATTGGTGGACTTTCTACACAGCACTATCTAGCCCCAAACTAAGCCGAAGCTTGTAATATGGGAACCAAATAGCTGATGCTTTTTTTTTGTAAATACATGCTCATAATCTTCGATCAACAATCAACTAGCTTCCGTGTCACATACAAAATCAAAGCTAAAAACTGTCCGCTTGAACATTTACTTACACACATAAACAGCTACATCGAACTGATTCAAAAGTTTTTAAACAGTTTCAAGTTCAACCTAATTACAACCATAAACCCTTGTAATAAAGTCACAAATCTTCAAAATACTATCTTACACTTATGATCATTCGTCAATTTCAGCCGTCACTTAGAAATTAAAAGACATAGGTTAAGTAAAATTTATTGTGTAATCAACCTTATGTTGCAACAAATAAAGTACTTTTCTCCATTATTACTTTGTGAGCTATATCGTTTCTGTTTGCTTCTTTGTATTTTACTACTCCTCACACACACTACAGGTTGGAACGACAAAATATTTGTTTTTAATTGTTAACAATGATTTATGTATCGCAAAACGGAAACTGACATGTTATTACCGAAAAAAAGACATTCCTTCTGAAACCTTACTGTTTTAGGGGTTATTTTCGCAGTTTTAAAGCATACTAAGGCATTTTAGCACGTCCGCACGTTGGCTGTGGTTGGAGCATACTAAACTCAAATAAGAACACAAATTTATTTGTGCTCTTATTTCTCGGGCCGTTTTTGAGCCCGTCACACGTAATCTAGGTTGATTGTTGATCGAAGCTCATAATATAACACCCAGACAGAGAACAAACATCTACTCGTATGTTCATTACACAAATGTTTGTTCTCGGTGGGGATCGAACCCACGGCCTACGGCGCAGAAGGCAGAGCTACTACCAACTGAGCTGTGAAGGCTGTCAGACATAATACCCCTATAACCAGGAAACAGGGTATTCTACAGGTCATGGCGAACAACTTAAGTTCTACGACTTTTGTAATTTCGAAGGTTTTCATTCCTGAAATGCCTCTTAATTTTTTTTCCGATATGAAACTAACGACACCATGAGGCGGCCCTATTCACAGCTCTTGGTCTTTGGCCTTATAGGAGTATTATGTTACACGTTGATAAAAAAAAGTTTATTAGGACATAATGGTTATTTCCGAAAGCATAAAAGATACAAAGAAACTGTCTTAGGAATCATTAGCTCTTATTTTGTTAAATCTAATTTGACGTAAGTTTTTTGGCCAAGCGCGAAAAACAAACCGGCAGAAGGTAGTCAAATAAAATGTTTCCTACATATTTTTTTCAGTTGATTATCTTCATAATATTCCAAAGATTGTGAGAACTGACCTGAACCGCCTCCCAGCCCCAGTCGCGGTACTTCTGCTGCTTGGTGAGTCGCCACATGATGAAGTAGCTCTCGAAGGTCTCCGGACGCAGGATGTATACCTTCTCGTTGCTCTTCTGAGCTCGCGCCTCCACCGCGCCAGAGAATCTGTTAAAATAGATACTTAGCTATTATCTTTGACATTTTATATTTATTACTAGCAGCGAAACCCGGCGTTGCTCGGGTTAAAATACATCGCATGTTTAATGGTATAAGAAATATTTGAGGATCCATTTTCTAAAGTAGATAGATATTATTTTGGATCGATTTGAACAGTTACACTCATTTTGGAACTTTCTAGATAATTTCAGAAAATTTTAGAACGTCCTAGATAATTTCGGATCGATTTTAACAGTTGCAGATCTTTGGAACTTTCTAGATCTTTCCAAAAGCTTTCTAAAACATTCTAGATCGATTACAACAATTGAAACCATTTTAGAACTTTCTAGATCATTTTAGAAATTTTTAGAATTCTCTAGACCATTTCGGATCAATTTTATCGATTGCACACATTCTGGAATTTTTTGATCATTCCCGAGATTTACAGAAGTTTACATTAGTTAGAGAAGGACAGATATATATTATTCTACATTTTAGGTAGAACATTAAGGTAGAACAGTTTATATTGGAAAATGAAATTGTTGTATTTACTATCTTCGTCGCAATTTTACAAATTTTCTCACCGTTTAAACCTTCCCTGGACTACGACAAACATTTCAAAACCAAAATCAGCTAAATCGGCCCAGCCGTTCTCGAGTTTTAGCAAGACGAACGAACAGCAATAGATTTTTATATATATAGAGAAGATAGAACCTGACATTTTATTTATGCTATTATCTTTTGTTTAATTTACTTTGGGTTTCATACTGGAATCCTATTATGTTGCATGTCGGTCATCGATTAAGTGTCTTACATTATTATTTAAAGCGTTTTCCCATTATTTTTATGTATTCAACTCTATTTCCAGTAATTTTCAGAGTCACACATATCCAAAATACAAAAAACTAAATTTATTTTTAGGAAAACTTTTTTGCTATACAACCGTTTACATTAAAAAAATATTTTTATTACATTAATTCAATGTTTCATGTTGCTACATTAGTTCTTCAAATAATATAATAGACAAAAAAAAAAATGAAGGTAGTTGTAGTTTTTAAGTACCTGAATGCTTCAGGTCCAAGTTTGGTTTCCGAGCGCGCGTAGCTCTCGTGGCAAGTGTGAGTGAGCTTGTGCGCCACGTCCATGTATCGCTCCGATAGCGAGTTGTCTAATGTCGTTGAAGCCAGCGCGAACATACCGCCTGGAAGTAATACAATCAATTGTTAGACTATATAATTTAGTTAAAGATGAATCTAGTGTACTGTTTTTAAAGGATAGATATATAGATAATTCTTTTCACGGGAACATAATACAGTATTTATATAATAAACATTTGGTAAAACAATAGGCGACAGATTTCAACTCCCCTAGAACCGAAATATAGAGATGGTCTAGCTTCTCCTCAATAACTCGTCCGTACTTCAGCTCGGCTAGATACGTCATCTCCGACTCGTAGCATCTTCTA
Organism: Chloroclysta siterata; assembly: GCA_932294275.1. Lineage (NCBI taxonomy): Eukaryota > Metazoa > Arthropoda > Insecta > Lepidoptera > Geometridae > Chloroclysta > Chloroclysta siterata. Next base: position 12,912,539 of record OW028595.1, read on the forward strand.
TTGCGACACCTATAACTCCCCTAGAACCGTAATATACCTGCGAAGCACGACAGATGGTCCAGCTTCTCGATAACTCGTCCGTACTTCAGCTCAGCTACATCCGCCATCCCGACTCGTAGCATCTTGTCTTGCGACACCTATAACTCCCCTAGAACCGTAACATACCTGCGAAGCACGACAGATGGTCCATCTTCTCCTCGATAACTCGTCCGTACTTCAGCTCGGCTAGATACGCCATTCCCGTCTCGTAGCATCTCGTCTTGCGTCACCTATAACTCCCCTAGAGCCGTAATATACCTGCGAAGCACGACAGATGGTCCATCTTCTCCTCGATAACTCGTCCGTACTTCAGCTCGACTAGATACGCCATCCCCGAATCGTAGCATCTTGTCTTGCGTCACCTATAACTCCCCTAGAACCGTAACATACCTGCGAAGCACGACAGATGGTCCATCTTCTCCTCGATAACTCGTCCGTACTTCAGCTCGGCTAGATAGGCCATCCCCGAAGGCGAGACGCGTAGCATCTTGTCTAGCGCGGCTTGCATGGCGGTGTCGAACATAACTCGCGCCTGTTCGTCCGCCTGGCCCGACACTAGCCACGCTTTCAGCAGATACTCGTAGAAAGAGTCGCCGAGCGCTCCCAGTGATATGTGCTCTGCAAAGTTTTGGTTGGTCAGCACTAGCGTTTATGTTATAAAAAAAGTGTGGGTTTCATAATAGTAGCTGAGGGCTCTACTAGCTAAACTGAGTAAAAAAATGCTACCAATTCACTAAATGATGAATATTATGTTTCTATGTTTAAACATTTTCGCACAGTTATACTGGTTCCAAAACTTCGAAAAAACAAAAGAAAATAATATTGTTTATTGTTATACGTTTCTTACATAAACACTTAGGAATATATCTTTAATTTAGAATTTTAAGCTTTTATTTAACTTGCAATGTATGTTTGTATGTATGTATGTAAATATGTTTGTTCGGGTGGAACCTTCAACTCAATTTTGAAGCAGATATCTTCAACTGATTGAGCTGAAATTTTGTATAAACGTTTAGTCTGGATGACAATGCATTTTAGTAAAAGCTTGTTTGTAAAAAAGTTTTTAACTGTCAAAATGCAATTTTTTAACTTAAATCACACAGCTTTAAAGTTCTTATACACGTAAAATCATCAACGAAAAAAGAGAGTGTACTTACTCTGTCCCCACTGTCCGGTGCGTGGGTTGATAAAGTTCGGGTACAGACCGTTGGGCTTCTCAATATTGTGCAACGCCTCTCGTATCCGGTCGACCTTCTGCCTGTAAACTGATTTCATACAAACGTTACACGCGGAAACAAAATGAGATTTCTTTTGTTAGCTATTTTCAGGAAAATACCTATCTTTATCATAAGATACACGAGAAACAAAATGAGATTTGTTTACTTTTAGCTATTTTCAGGAAAATACCGATCGCTTTCATACGATAGTCAAGAGATTTAACGAAAAATTGGATGCATGGTCAAATATGCTCTCCATGATATAGAAAACGATTTAAACAAAATTAAAAAATATTGGAAGAAACTAATGGACTTTATGGGGCGCTGAGCGTTCCGTTAGCTAAAATTATAGATAAATCTGTTGCTTTCTCTTTTCGATGTCAACGAATGTCAAAACATGACAGTGACAAATATACTTTATAGAATAAATAAATATTGGTGGACATTCCACACAGCACTATCTCGCCCCAAAACTGAGCCAAAGCTTGTGATATGGGAACCAGATAGCTGATATAATACATATAAACTTTTCTTTTGTAAATATCTCTAATACTATAAGAATCAAAGTCCTGACTGACTGACTGACTGGCTGACTGACATATAGACAACGCACAGCCTAAACCGCTGGTCCTAGAGACTTGAAATTTGTGGAGTACATAGGTCTTATGGCGTAGAGGTGTACTAAGAAGGGATTTTTGGAAATTCAACCCCTAAGGGTCTAAAAAGGGATGAAAACGTTTGTATGAAAAATTGTATTCCTTGAACCTACAAACTTGAAACTTGGAGTACATATACTTCAAGGCAAAAAAATAGGAAAGAAATTTTTAGTTTTTTAAAATTACCCTTAATATAAGTGTGCAAAGGGATGTAAAAGTTTGTATGGGAGTTTTTTGACCGCTGGTTCTAGAGACTTGAAATTTGAAGAGTACATAGGTCTTATGGCGTAGAGGTGTACTAAGAAGAGATTTTTGGAAATTCAACCCCTAAGGGTGTAAAAAGGGTTGAAAACGTTGGTATGAAAAATTGTATTCCTTGAATCTACAAACTTGAAACTTGGAGTAGATGTACTCCAAGGCTAAAAATTAGGAAAGGCATATTTAGTTTTTTAAAACTACCCTTAATAAGTGTGCAAAGGGATGTAAAAGTTTGTATTGGAGTTTTTTGACCGCTGGTCCTAGAGACTTGAAATTTGAAGAGTACACAGGTCTTATGGCGTAGAGGTGTACTAAGAAGGGATTATTGGAAATTCAACCCCTAAGGGTGTAAAAAGGGTTGAAAACGTTGGTATGAAAAACTGTATTCCTTAAACCTACAAACTTGAAACTTGGATTACGTGTACTCCAAAGTTAAAAAATAGGAAAGGCATTTATAGTTTTTTAAAACTACCCTTAATAAGTGTGCAAAAGGGATGCCAAAGTTTGTATGGAAGTTTTTTAACGTGTGGTGCGATTGACTTTAAACTTGGGGTAAATAAACCCCACAATAAATAATTTAGAATCACGTTTTCAATATTTGAAAATTACCCCTGAAAAAGGTGCAATAGGCGGCTCACGGCTCACCACTTTAACGCGTGCGAAGCCGCGAGAAGCTTCTAGTATACTTATCTACACTAATATTATAAAGAGGTAAACTTTGTATTTTTGTATTTTTGTATTTTTGTATGTAACGAATAGGCTCAAAAACTACTGGTCCGATTTCAAAAATTCTTTCACCATTAGAATGCTACATTATCCCTGAGTAACATAGGCTATATTATATTTTCAAAAAAATCAGGGATCCTTACTAAAACTTCAATAATGTAACCCAAGGTGGAAAACAAAAAACCTTACATCGCGTGCGCTGCGAAAACTATTGAAGATAGAACAAAATAATGTACTACGATTTTGTAGAACACGTTATCATCTACAAAAAATGTCGCGACAGCATATGTCTAACTATTATAGTTATGTCACAATAAGTGTTCTTTTATTATAAAAAATTAATTGAAATGCCTCCGCTAGAAAAGGGTCTTTATTTGTACCTTGGTATTAATCCTTATCCAAATAAATCATTTCATAATTAAGACGGTTTCAATACCTATAGATTACTTCTTAAATTTTTCAAATCGGACATTCCATTCAAAAGATATGACGAAATTAAAAATGTTTACGGGTCCACGGGTCGCGCGCGGGGTGCGATTTCACTCACTCAAGGAGAAGCGCGTGCAAATGTATGAAATAAGTAGACGCGAGGCTCGAACCCACGGTCTAAGTTTATCCTAAAATGTTCAAAAAATTTATGACCACCCATGCGAAGCTGGGACAGGCCGCTAGTAATATTATAAACACCCAGACAGAGAAAAAACATCTATGTTCATCACACAAATGTTTGTTCTCGGTGGGGATCGAACCCACGGCCTACGGCGCGGAAGGCAGAGCTATTACCAACTGAGCTGTGAAGGCTGTCAAATCTTTTGTCGAAGCTTTGCCTTTTCGATGTCAACGAAAGTCAAAACGTGATAGTGACAACTATTCTTTAAAGAGCTACTATAAAACGGAAAGGAATATAAATGTGTATGGTATTGTTGAAGATTACATAAATATTTGTTGAAGAAATTGAAGCAGTAAAGAAATATTATTCATAAATAAGGTGACTTCCTAAATGCTTAATCGAAAGTGGGCGAAATCGGCTTTGGGTTCCAATTCTGGGTCGAGCCGGCCTCTACAGAGCAGTCCACTTACGGAGCGTATGAGTGGGCGTGCACCTTAAACGCATGAGTTACTGCTTACCATCGCGTCCCGTGACGTCACTCAGGTACGTGAACTCCAGATGTAGGGTACCAAGCTCGGATAGGATACTGTTCGGACCTGCCCAGTGGTATTGTCGGCTCGCCTGAAACATTAAAATCGTTATTTTTTAATCTTTATTTAAATTAGTGTTTTGTCACAATGACTATGTCACCCCCGTACAGACTAAACTTACACAAATAAATACAAAATATAACAAAATATATTCTTACAAGCTGGTGCCCGCGACTTCGTCTGCGCAGGATTAGTCACACAATATCTTTATAAATTGTAGCCTATGTGTTATTCTGATGTATAAGCTATATTATTGAAAAGTTTCATTAAAATCCATTCAGTAGTTTTTACGTGAAAGAGTAACAAACATCCATCCATACTTACAAACTTTCGCGTTTATAACATTAGTAAGATATTATTACCTGCAAATAAAGTTTTATCAACAGATTGGTTAGAATAGTATTATATTCAACTTGAAATGAAATGAAATGAAATGAAATCTCAAAAAAAGCGATCTCTTCCAGACGACCTTTGGATGGAGTGGAGCCTATAATAAGATGGTTGGTTTGGGTGCACCATAAAAATAACATGGTGAAATAATAAACATTATAAAACAACATAATTATGTACCTACATAAACTAGCTAAACATACAAAAAATAAATAAAATTACATACATATTACATTAGTCCTAATTTAGTTTAATTTAGTCCCCAAAAAGGAATAGCGGGACAACGCCAAAGATCGAGATGGCATATAATAGACTAATAAAAGGAAGTATTTGAGAATCTGCAGAGCAGCAAGATAAGATAAGAAAAACGTTTATTTTTTCTCACAAAGCTTCTTAAATTAGGTTTCAGAATGCAGGACTAAATAGGTTAGATAAAGAAATCTACGGCGTAGCGAGTATCTACGTAAAACCCACGATAGTTTACTTTTGTTGCCAAATTGTTTGGATTAGTATTTGACCTCACCTATTGTATAAATTCAGATATCGTAATATCTTTAGAGCTCATATGGTATATTTAAAACATTTTTTTTAAATATCTCGATTTATGGATATACGTGTTCCATAAATCCAGATATTTAAAAAAATGTTTTATAATAGCAGCATAATAGTGACAGACACAAAAAAAAATATTTTCTGTCAACAAGTTAATGCTGCCGTCCTATAGCTAAAAGGCCGTTAAATACAAAATCTACTTTTTGAGTGACGCGAGACAAAAACAAATGGCGGGAAAGCTTACAAAAAATATTTAACGGCAATCAAGCTAGGCAACCAACGTACCGTTTAAGTTGACGTAAAAATGAAATAACCATTAGCCATTTTTAAGCTTAGCAATGACACTTAGCAACATTTAAGCATTAAATTGATATTAATTTGGTTCCGGTAACGACATTTTATTTTTTCATATTTCGAAAACTATTAAAGCTATTTGAATTCTGATAAAATTGGTCGATATGGCTTTTTTTTCAAATTACAATGTCAAAAAAAAGTCGAAATTGAGCAAGTGTTGGATAACGACCTTTTAGCTATAGGACGGCAGAATGTAGCAAAAGCATTGCCCCATAGAGAAAAGAGATGTATAATTTGTCTAGTAGTGGGTATAGTCGGCCTGTATTTGATAATAACATGAACCCAACTTTTTTTTTATAATTGAAAACCATAATACACATTCTTTTAAAATGTTATTTTAAATCATTGCGTAAAAGAAACTCAGTAACTGTTTGTCATTATCAATTAATTATCTAAGAAAGTGCCAATAGTATAACTTTTGGTATATAAGTCAGGCCATTATTATCTGAACTGGGGATTTTTTATTAAATAAACTTCCAAATTAGGCCATTTAACTATCAATCTGTTGTTTTTACACATTTATTCATCTTTAACAGCCGCTATCCGGTTGCCCATTCGTAAAATGCGATAATGTTGACCTCATTGTGTAAGTGTCATCTGCTAGAGCCTACGAGAACGTGAGACGAGACTGTTTCAAATTTTAATCTTTCATTAGCGACACAATACAATAAATTAATACAATAAATGATTTTGTATTGTATTGTAAACAGTAAAAAAATAACAGATCACGATTTTGATCGCCAGGCATGGTAGATATCTCCTCAGATCTCTTAATACCAATTCGAGATTATCTAAGGATATGTAAGGGGAGTAGTCAGAGGTACGTCAAAATATTACATTCGGCACACCCCACATTTTGCAGGTGACAGGTTGCAAGCCTATCGCCCCTGCTAGAATAGCGTAAATGTTTGTTTAGCGGGCAAAGCCACTGGCATAAGCTAGTTAGATAAAAACGGATAAGGAGTCGATGTGATCGATAGTTATTCCGTCAAGGCCGGGCGCCGTGCATGCCTTGCCCATTAAATACACATAATTATGACATTGACATTTTACGACACATGAAATCAGGTCACGCAGTAGATAAACTGGTTTTTTTTTAAATAAATCTACCTACAAAATAATTGTTGGAAATAACCTACATCTTTTTTTTTTAATTTAAGTTTCTTCCTTTATTGTTGTAATACAAATAATTATAATGTTTATCATTTTAACGAATCAACTTTAATAGTCTCCCTTGGTATACTCAGATCACCGTCTTTTTGTTTTAAATCTATAACAACTTGACATTGGCAAATTCGTGGCAAGCCCTATCGGCCACTGAACAGCCACAAGATTAACTGGCCAGAAGAAGAAGATTAACTGGAATTCACAGTCGAGGGGTGATCAGTCCCCGAATTCATCATTGATCCAGTAGTGATTATGTTGGCTTACTTTGTGTCAGTATGACTGCATTAGAGGATTGGTGGTAGACCAAATACATTCAGTATTTGGTCTACCACCTAGCTTTAAGACGTTTCAAAGTGATCCTTGTGATTTTATTGAATAAACACACTTTGACTTTGACGAAATTTGGGCATTCAGCCCTTAAACTCAACCTCAACTTAAAATTTGAGGTTTTTTGTTTATGTAATACGTCATTTATTCGGCACACATCAAATAAATTATCCTCCAGAGGATTTAATCCATCTTGATTTTGAAATTCCAGTTTGGAAAACCCCCTGGTTTGCTGGTAAACCCCCAAATATGAAGTCGTGCGATTCGTTCAAAAAAATCATAAAGAATAACCGAAGATAAGAAGGAAAAATGTGATAAGGGATTTCTTAAAACTTGTTTTTTGTACTTCAAACAATTTAGTCTGCTTGTGCAAAAAACACTTGTTGCAGACTTCAAGAGTTACGTAATCAAGAGACGGTATGTCTTAGGACTCCCATTTGCGAAATCGTGGAAACTAGTAAGTGACACAATTATTACCAAGTTATTACTATTATCCCGCAACATATCATTGTTGGACGAAGCCCATACTACATAAAATACGTTTAAAAGAAAGCTAGAACCCTGATGAAGACCTAAATAGAACAAACCAGAGATAAATTAAATAGGTAGATTTTTTAAACTCTCGCGATCATAACACATATTGAAGTATTACACGGGTATTTATCGCGTTTTACTTTTATTATTTTCCCTTTATTATTGAGTCTGCCCGTGTCCACGGCTATTGCAACATAGCCGAAACGTTGGGAAAATAATAAAGGTAAAACGCGATATAGGTAGCTTCAATATATAGGTAGATTTATTTTTCAGATGTAGTTGTATTGCGAGTTCTTCCTGTTTTCATCCTAAATAAACAGCCTTTTTCATTGTCAGAGCAATTCTATTTTATAGTTATATTATATTCTGTTCATACAGCGCGAAAGGGGGCAACCACCTTTTCATGCCCCAATTAACGAAACGCTGTAGTGATTGGTACATTATTTTATATGGAGATACTTACCCAGCACCTGTAGGTACCATACTCTATGGCAAAGTAATATCTTATCCACAGGAAATACATGGTAACGCGTGCGAAGCGGTTACGCGGTTTAGCAAAAGATTCACCTTTTGCTCAACCGCAGGTTTCCTGACGATGTTTATAATCTTTTGATTGGACTGGACCCGGACCTCCTCTCTATTCGACTGTTTTTTTTTAATGTTTATTACCGGATAACTCCGTTATTTATAAACCGATTTGAAAAAGTCCTTTTTAAATTTGAGATGATATACTTTCCGATTGGTTCTTTTATAGAAGTGATTTCATCCAAGTAAATTAAATTGCGTATTTTGCTGTCGGTTTTTTTTGCAGAAATTTATAACGCAGACTCACCTTAGTAGCGGGGTTAATAAGAGCATACGGCAAGCCGGTAGGCGTTTCGAAGGCTGGCAGGAGGGCGTCAGCGACTGCGGCCGCCTTGTCTTTGAACACGGAGTCGCCGGTCAGAGCGTAGCAGGAGAGAAGGCCACCTATGAAGCGGATCGTTGTTTCGAAAACTGATAGCTCCGAGTCCTAAAACACGAGAAAGTTATAAATCTACTGTATGGATTATAACAAGAAAATTGCAATATCACTTCTTTCCTCAAAAGCCTAGATTTTTCTAAGTCTAAGGTTTCATAAACAGTAAAAAAAAACAGAAACAGCAACACGACTGTGGTTGCTGTGTTTCGGTTTGAAGAGTGTGGTTGCCGGTGTAATTACCTCTACAGGCACACGAGGCTTAACATCTGTATACCTCAAGTTGATGCACGTAGGGCAGTGCATCGTAGGGCACGTTACCTTCGAGCGTTACTTACGACGCAATGCTTTGTTTTAGGTGATGATTACCACTTAACATCAGGTGGGCCATTTGCTTGTTCCATTAGCTAGTAGTATTAAAAAAAAAACAATGTCGCTGCTAGCATACTACGGGTTTTAAAGTCAATAAATGGTGGACAATAAAATTTGTTAGAGGTAGTCCTGTTAGTAACTACAAGTATCAATTGATAGAAGTTACAACATGTGCAGAACCGGAAAAATAATATAATAACATTGATTAGGTTAGGTACATTATGAGCTATAATTTGCATTAAAATTACGTTAATTACGTCTATAAGCGGTATTAATTAAACCATTCTAATAGCAGGATGTAAAAAGACACAGCTACACATATGAATACAAAATCCAAAGATCGGCTTCGACGATGCTTCGCTCTGCGCTGTCGTTGCTTGGATTTCATTGATGTCTCTGAATCTCAGTCATAGGCCTTCAATAAACATTAAGACAAAACGATCATAATCTGAAAACCTATACTTAGAGATAAAACTTATCTCAAAGTATATAATTATTCAGATTATGACCGTTTCAAAATGAGTTATTTTAACAGCGAACAATGTTATAGTACCTACAATGTTATAGTACCTACTCAATAAATTTCATTTAATTTCAAAATGAGTCCTGTAAGATAGTTAAGACGAACACTACCGCTAATGTACCTCTCTCGCACATTTGAACATTTTGAAAAATATAAAATTTCTGAACTTATTTATGAAAGATTGCAATCAACCAATTTGCAACTAAGTGCAATCATATTGCACATTGATCCAAATAAGTTTTCCTGCTAAAAAGTTTGCATAAGTACGAAAACTAGTAAAGCTATGATCCTTACTCTATGGCTAAACATGGTCTGTAAGTCAAGTTAAAATCGGCGGCGTTTATACATGTCCTATTAAAACATATTTTTACATTGGACTAATTGAAATACCCAGTCACTTGCTATTGCAATTAACGGACTAGCACATAAATGGTCGCATGTCTCGACGACTATTCATATCCCACTCAATTATTTTTATTGTGGTTACTATACAATGTTTCGTAAATATTTACGTCCACGTTGTGTGTCAATCTAGAACAATAACTACCTTTGTTTTGTAATAATATAGCACGCGCTCTTCTGTTAACAAACACTTAGAAATCAATAGCCTGTCTGTTTCTTATAAGGGTAGGCAGCTACGATTCCGACATAACTCTTTTGATTTATTCAAGCACATAACATTCTTCATACACACGTTGGTTGAAGGCGCTTCTTATTCTATGTTTTCAAAATGTCTCATCCTGTCCTTATACGCAAGCTGAGGCCTCCCCCTTTCAACTATTTTTTCATGCTACTTGATGATAGAACAAGCATATGGCCCTCCTGATGTTTATTGGTAACCATCATTTATAAAAAGAATTGCTAAACAAGCCACGCATGATAGGGACGTCCTATACGATGCACTACCTTGCGTCTATCAACTTGAGACATGAAAGATGTTAAGCCTCATGTACTTGTTACATCACCGGCAACCACACTCTTCGTACCAGCAGAAATAGGCCTGGCCCTTAAATTGCTTGATGTACTGTCATTTCATCATTCTTCTCTACATGACCAAACTATCTTAACCTTCCCCCTTCGACTCGATAACAAAACAAATACCGTCATCATCATCTTCCTGCCCCTATCCCACGCTAGGTGGGGTCGGCACAACAGGTTTTCTTCTTCCACGCTGCTCCTCTATCATTCGTCATCTCGGTGCTCACTCTTTTCTTACTCATATCATCTTTCACACAGTCCATCCATCTTTACTTTGGCCTACCTCTCTTTCTAAAACCATCCACATCCATACCTAACACTCTTCTCGTAATATCGAAATTATCTTTCTGACTAAGCTGTGCTTAAACATTTGTGGCTTTCAGAAGCCGAGAGTTTAAAAGAAACGTGAAAGAACAAGCTCAGCACTGGAATGAAAGGCTTTTCATCTGTGCCAGGAAAATAGCACTAAGAATACTTTTCACTCCGCTTTATACTTTGGTGATCAAAAGGTACTTTGTGTACAACCGTAGTAGCAACACAGCTAAGGAATAAGTTTTTAGCAAGATTCAAATGTTTCTCACAAAACTATGCCGGTAAGAAGTCTAAATTAGAATTCCGATTCCGAGCGATGCGAATTCTGAAACAATTTCCCAATATTGCAGAAATTATTAGAGATTATTGCCAGAAATTCAGTTCATATACTTCAATATTATAACATAACAGCTACCTTGCCATAACTATAATACTGGGCGTACCAATATATGTACTCATTTATTTTCGAGAGCTATCAGCTCTCGAAAATAATCACAGAACAAAAAAAAAAATCTCGAACTCCATTTAAAAGAAATTAAGGAACAAAAATGCTCTGAACGATAAGACGATTACATTATACAAACAGCGGGGCACAGTCGGGTAATTTAAGAGTTATCGAACTTGGATAACGTCAGAGATAATGCTCATTGCGCGAATCGAGTTAATTGAAACTGGCTTTAATTACTCTTCTTGATATTCTTAAGGGCTTTCATTTCATTTAGTCTCATTTGTAACAACATATTTTGCGGAAAAATAAATTGAATTAAACAAGTCTATTTCCTGTTACATCGCGACTCAATATTTCCCAAGCCGCACAATAAACTAAGTTGGTGGACCCGATGCCCGTAACCATTTGTGCCATAAGTTTTGTGCACCGGACATTTGGATCGAGAGCCTAGGAACGAAATTACAGTGGCGCTGTTTGTCAAAAGTACTACCTATTCCGTATTCGTGCATACATTGTATACCTACAGGGCGAATTTATTAAAAAGGCATTGAAGACCAAAATGTAAAATTCTAGAATTATAAGGATTTGGTCATAAAGAAATGGATGGCATCGATTTGTAAAATAGCTAATAACGTATTTTTCTGCATATTTCGCTTGTTTACCATATCTATATAGTAAAGATACTTTTTAATCCACCTCGTATACTCCGGCCTGAGGTGAAGAAGATTCACTATTAAGGTTTTATAAGATGTTTTGTAGACATACCACTTCAGTAATGTGCAGATGCTCAGCAACCCAGTCACGACCTTCCCGGAACTCATCAACGAGTCCCATAAGGTACAAAGTGTCAAGTCCATCGACGATGGAGGCTCCAAGTTCCCCTCCTCCGAAGACACTGGACAGATGAGCCCGCTTGGAGATGGGTTTGAGCTCGTTCTTCCCCCACGCGTAAAGCTTATAGTTGTTCCAGGCGTGACGCATCATCTGCAACAAACAAGAGGGCATTTGAGATGAACTGATTATTGGCTCATTTATGCTGATCTTAATTAGGAAGTGGGTTGTAGGTCAAACTGCACGAGCCGTTTAAGCGCATTGTTCCAATAGGTATACGTTAAAAACATTTTACCGTAAGAGAAAACCACAAACTCGAATGTGCAATATCAACGGTTTGCTATAATGGAAGTTAAAAATGCCAGTGATGAAAGCAAATATTTTTCTCATAAAACTAGCACATTTCACATCTCAAAGGCGTGTCGTGAACCAAGTCTTTCTAAAAAGAGCCCGCAAAGCTTTAGTTCTGGGCAAGTTTTAATCTCGGCGGTTCGTGCAGCGGCGGGACACTAATGAAAGGATATCGGACTTTCGTCGAGGCCATTAATTATTATTAGGTCCCGGGAACTCACAGAGAAAATCGTCAATGACTTGGAAAAACTGGCGACTTTACCAATTACACTTTTGAACGGAACGAGCAGATGAAATTTTATGATTTGTAACGAGAGGGGAATTAAACCGATGGGAATTCTCAAAGAGGGACCGCCGCTGCGGTCAACACTAAAATGAGGTTCTTAGACATATTTAATTGCCGAATGAGGCTCGGAATGCCATAATGGATTTGCAGTCGGTATCGGTAGAGCAGTTCTCACACCGAAGCCGAATCAGGGTAAACATACCTCCTTGACATAATTATGCCTTAGCTCGGTTGTGTTGACTGCCCTCAGTGCGTCCTCTTTGTCATCACCAGTGCTTTCGATTCTCCCCCAGTGGACGGCACGTGCAATCCGTCCCGCTGGATGCACATACCCTTCAGGTTTGAAATCCGATATCCGAACCAGGAGTATCACGGCAAACGTAAACGTCACCGCGAGCAGTATCGCGCGTTTCAGCAAGCGCATATTTATTCTCTTATCGGAAGTAGAAAAATATTTCGCAATATGGATATAAATGCGATTGGCACTGGACTAGTTATTTAATTGTTGTAATGTTATTAACTTTTCCGTTTACCTGGCATGTAAAATTGAGGAAGTTAAAGAGACTAGAAATATAAAAGGATAGAATAATGCGTGCGCTCGCGCCCGCTACATGTACGAGCAAAGCGCTGCGTGCGTATGATTACACGTCGAGCGACCGACTCACTGGTGAATCTGGTGATACGGTACTGATAATGATGAATGGATGATGCCACGAGCCGGTTTAAGCATTTGTTATAGATTTCGCTTATCAGATTTATAAACAAAGTGATCCTTGTGATTGTACTGAATAAAGACCATTTTGATTTTGAAACACAATTGTTGGCGATGAAACAGTCTCCTACGCATCAATACGGAATAGTCGCATGAAAAGAGTGAGACGGCATGACTAAAAACATGTAGTGGTTTTTAGAAGGAGGTGGCTAAAAGTGATATGTCTGTCTCCCTCTATTCATGGCCTTATTTTTGCTTATGATTAGATTAGTATTTTGTTTGTATTAGGAATAAATGACAAGTTACGGGTTTTTTATTTATGTCAGGAAATAGGGAAAATTAGCGTCTATGTAATTAATAAACTAGGTAGGAAATAAAGTTGGTAGTTTGAACATAGTAGTCGAAGAAACATAAATAATATTTTGTCATACTGAAATTTAGCATAGATATATGTGAGCTAGAAACAAATAAAGGCCTGTAGGCCCTAGGGGAACTTTTGACCTGAGAGGGGGCACTGTGCCCGTCAGGTATCCTAGATACTAAGAGTTTTTGTTAATAAATGAGGTCGGTATGGAGTGAAAGAGGGTTGACTAAAGGGTGATTTAGGTAGAGGTAAACAAGGGTTTGGGCCTCGGTCTCCTTAAGGTAATGCTTCGAGGTACGTAAGGAGGCGAGGTCCGACCAGTGGTGTGGTATAACATCGGTAATGGTATCTACTTATAACTGGAAGAAGGGAATCAAGATCCGAAAAAGTCTGAGGAGCAGTTCAGGATCATCACCAAGGCAAATGCTAATTGCTGTAGGAAAGTCAACCCCCTCGCACCCCCATTACCGCCACCGAAAAGTAACCTTGCGTTTCTTTTGGAACAACAGTAGCAACACGAGGCCCTCCACCTCACGCCCACCCCCAACGGTGACGGACGGCTACACCAGACCCAGCAAACACCTCCACTATCAGGTGCCGTTTAGGCCTAGAGCTAACGGCGGCGCAAGCTACCCGTGCTCGGTCCACCTGATTGTGGAGAGGCACCCGACACCGCCCTGCAGGGCGTGTGCAAGGTGCGGGGGAGTCCTATACGCGACCCCCCACAGCTGGTCCTTCGAGCCGGATCTGTGTCATACCGTAACCATCGCCTTGGGGGCGGCTGCTTCTGTTGTTTATCGGTGCGAGGGCGTCTGGCGACTTTCCGTAAATCAGCTAGCATTGGGGCCGAATTACCACTTGCTGACGGAGAGTCTGGGAGCCGTCACGGCCTTTCACCCGAAAGGCTGTGCGTGCATACCAGGGAAGCAGACGACCACCCGACACCATGCCCGTGACCCGCAGTCGCGCGGGAGCGAATCGCCGTCAAATGGAAGAGGAACAGACCCCGGAGACCACGGAGGCCTCCGGGACGTCCGGGACGGCTGCAACAACCACAGACACCACGGGTACGGCCGGTACCGCGCTGGAGACCAGAACCCTGGTCCCTAGCGCCCCGGAAAGAAGCAAAAGAAGGTTAAGTGAAGCTGGAGGTAAGTCCAGTCATCCTAACTCAGACAAACCCTCGTCGGCGGCAGAGAGGACACGGTTGCGGCGGGAGGCCCAACTGCGTGCAGAGATCAGCCGCAGGGAGATGCAGGAGGCCCAGGCCGCCGCCGCGCTGGCGAGGGCAGAGATGGATCTGTTAAGGATTGGTGAGGACTCTCCAGCAGAGGACTCGGCAGATGAGGAGTCTGCCGACGATGAACCCGACGATCGAGCCAAAGAGGTCCAAGACTGGGTTAACGACACGGTAAGCAGGATGTCTGGTGGAGGACGTCAGGGAGAAGGGAGGACGCCCGCGGAGGGGCGACCAGGTGGGACCAAGGATGGCCCCTTAAAATCCCAAGCTCCAACTGCAGCCGAGGTGAAGCCAGAGGACCTAAAAGGTATGGAGGCCGGCAGCATAGGATTGTTGGCGAAGGCAATCGTGAGCGCTATTGGCACTGCTCCGAGGACCGGATATACGCACCAGCCCGCGTATATGTACGAGTTACCGGTTTTCGATGGGAGCAGTGGGGAATGGCTGGCCTTCAAGTCGGTGTATGAGGATACGGCGTCCTTGTTCAGCACGGTGCAGAATATGGCTCGGCTGAGAAGAGGTATCAAGGGCGCGGCTAGAGACACGGTAAGAAGTATTTTATACTCTGAGTGCGCACCGGAGGAGGTGTTGGAGTCTCTACGCCGAAGGTACGGCAGACCAGAAGCCCTAGTCTTGGCGGAATTGGAAAAGGTAAGAAGCCTATCCAAGACTACGGAGAGCGCGCGAGATGTGTGTATGTTTGCTGGCACGATTAACAACACCGTCGCGACGATCAAGGGTCTAAAGAAGCCGCAATATTTGAACTCTCCTGAGATGATAAAGGTAATCATAGATAAGTTACCAATGGTGCTCAAGTACAGGTGGTACGACTTCGCGATCGAGCACGAGAACCCAGACTTGGTGCTGATTGCTCAGTTCCTGAACCGAGAGGCCGAACGGTGTGGACCGTACGCCGCGCAGGAGACCGTCGTCTCCAAGAAGGCGACTCAACAACGTCAGGCGACGCACGCCACGACGGAGCCGCAGGAGGCGCAGCAACTTTCATGTCCACACTGCGAGGGAGGCCATCACCTAGAGGAATGCAAGAAGTTTCTTCAAGCTTCAGTAACAGACAGATGGGCCATAGCGAGGAAGTCGAGGTACTGCTTCAAGTGTCTCCGCAGCAGACACAGGAAGGATTCGTGCAGGAGGCCATCGTGTAAACACTGCCGTAGATGGCACCACGCCTTACTGCATGAAGAGCAGAAGCAGGCACCGGACAAGGTGACTACAGATCAGGAGAGTCCTGCCAGGGAAGTGGCAAACAACGTTCATTCGATGAACTACAACAAGGACGCAAGAGCGTACTTGAAGATGGTACCCGTGGAGGTGTACGGGCCGAAAGGGAAAGTCAGGATATTGGCTTTGCTGGACGAAGGATCGACAATCACCCTCATCGACTCAGCGGTGGCGGATGAAGTCGGCCTGGAGGGACCCAGGCAAACCCTATCGTTGGAAACGATAGGGGGGCGAGTCATCAGGAAGGATGACTCCATGCGGATTGACATCAGCCTGAGGGGCATTCACTCGAGTCAACGGAAGAGGATCAGCGGGGCGCGTACGATCGACGAGCTCAGGCTATCTCCTCAGGCGATCAACCGGTCGCGACTCGACGAGTGCAGCCACCTCAAGGGGTTGTCAGAGAGACTCTACTACGAAGAAGAGTCACCGAAGATGCTCATAGGTCAAGACAACTGGGAGCTCATCGTGTCACGAGTAACAAGAAAAGGTAAACGCGGACAACCTGCTGCCTCCCTCACGCACCTGGGATGGGTGCTACACGGGACAGACGGGGGAGCAGCTCAGAGGGTGAACTGCCTTACCTATGCGAAGATCTCTGCTCGTGAAGAGAGCTTGGATGAACTTATGAAGGAGCACTTCGCGATAGAGTCGTTGGGTATACAGCCGCGACGACCTAGCACGGACGCCGAGGAACGCGCCGTGCAACTACTTCGTCAAACCACGCGTCAATTAGCAAACGGACGCTTTGAGACGGGAATGCTGTGGAGAACTGACGAAGAAACAATGCCGAATAACTACGATTCGGCACTGGGAAGATTGAGGAACATCGAACGCAAGTTGGACAAGGACAGGGGCCTGAAGACTGAATACGAACGACAGATCAACCACCTTCAGGTCAGTGGGTACGCAGAGGAAGTCACCCACGAGTCCGCGTCGACCAGGAAGTGGTACCTGCCGCACTTTGCCGTGACACACCCCACTAAGGGGAAGATAAGGTTAGTGTTCGACGCTGCTACAAAGTGTGGAGGCAAGAGTTTAAACGACGCGCTGCTACAGGGTCCGGACTTGCTTCAGTCGCTGTTTGGAGTACTACTGCGCTTCAGAGAGAAGCCAATCGCAGTAGTGTCAGACATTCAGGAGATGTTCCTCCAAGTGAAGATACGAGAGGAGGATAGAGACAGCCTACGCTTCCTATGGAGAGGGGCGAAGCGCTGTGGAGCGCCTACAGAATACAGAATGACGTCCGTTATCTTCGGTGCCGCTTGCTCACCTAGTTTGGCGATTTATGTGAAGAATCGCAACGCACAAGATGCGGAAGGTGAATTTCCAGAAGCAGCAAGGGCAGTGGTGAAGAACCATTACATGGACGATTATCTACACTGCTTCGACACCACGGAAGAGGCCCTGACGATAGCACGTCAGATAGACGCCATCCATCAAAGAGCCGGCTTTCGGCTGCGAGGATGGGCGTCAAACAGCCGGGAGGTCCTCAGGGGTCTCACAGACCAGGTAAACACAGAGATAGAGCTCGGGTCCAAGGAGGAACGGACTCTGGGGCTGCGCTGGTTTACTGAAGAGGACGAAATGGGATTCAGGACGCAGCTACGCAACGTGGTCAACGTCGTGAACCAAGAGAAAACTCCAACCAAGCGTCAGGTGACAAGTGCAGTCATGAGCACTTTCGATCCCCTGGGTCTAGCTTCTCCTGTTCTGATCCAGGGGAAGAAACTGATGCAGGACGTGTGGAGAAGCGGCGTCGGCTGGGACGAGAAGGTAACCGACACGGAAGAGGCCTCGTGGAAGATCTACCTACAAGATCTTCAACTGCTGCGACATCTAAGGATCGTGCGATGTATCTCCCGCTGCAAGGGAGAAGGAGACATGCACGTGTTCACGGATGCCAGTGAGACGGCATACGCGTGCTCGGTGTACTGGAGACAACGCAGCCAGGAGGGAAGGTACAACGTGACTCTGGTAGCCGGTAAGGCACGAGTCACCCCACTGAAGCCGGTCTCCATCCCAAGGTTAGAGCTTCAAGCCGCGCTGCTAGGTGCCAGACTGGCGCGTTCCATCGAGGAAGAGATGGACATGAAGGCGTCCAAGAAGACGTACTGGACAGACTCGAGTACGGTACTCTCTTGGATAAGGGCTGACGCGAGAACATTCAAGCCCTTTGTCGCGCATCGTCTGGCGGAAATAGAAGACACGACACGACCACAACAATGGCGTTGGGTACCCACGGCGGAGAACCCGGCTGACGACGCCACAAGAGAAGTCCCCAGGAATTTTGACGGCGGCCACCGTTGGTACACGGGGCCGAAGTTCCTTGAGGGGGAAGAGGAGGGGTGGCCAGAGGACCGCACATTCAATCGCAAGTCTACGAGCGAAGACAAAAATGAACTGAAAGTCGCTACTGTAAGATCACGTGAGTACAATCTAGGTACTCCCGATCCCAAGAGATTTTCGAAATGGACGAGACTGCTGAGAGCGACGGCAAGAGTATTTCAGTTCATCGACTTGTGCAGAAAGAAGGAAACAGTAGGTGCGGCCAGGGGGGAGAGGGAAGACCCTACCTGGAGGAAGACCACCAAAACCAAGAAGCAGGCCTACAAACGGCCTATCATAAATGTAAAGACACGATCGTTTTTACCTTTAGATGTCGGCTGCTTGGAAAGAGCAGAGCGGGCGCTTCTCATGAGGAGCCAAGACGACAGTCACTTCGAGGAGAAAGGAAAACTCAAGAAGCTTGACGTCGTGAAGGAGGGCGGCCTCATCAAACTACGCGGCAGAATCGACGCCGCCGATATGACAAGCCAGTACAAGCGGCCAATCGTCCTGGACAGCCGAAACGAGGTAACAAGACTTTTGATAACTCATTTCCACGAAGTCTTCAACCACGGCAACCACGCGACGGTCATGAACGAGATTCGTCAACGTTATTGGGTCCTCGGGTTGCGATCAGCGGTGAAGGCTACGAGGCACGGATGTCAGTGGTGCAGAGTCTACAGAGGGGGGCCGCAACGCCCGCCCACTGGAAACCTGCCGAGGGAGCGCCTACAAGTCGGCGAACCACCCTTCACGAATACCGCCGTCGATTATTTCGGCCCTATGACGGTGACGGTGGGACGGCGGCACGAGAAACGGTGGGGCGCTCTATTCACGTGTCTAACTACCAGGGCTGTACACCTCGAGTTGGCAGCATCCTTGTCCACAGATTCCATGATCATGGCACTAAGAAGGATGGCTGCACGGCGGGGGCAACCGAGGACAATCTTCAGCGACAATGGCACCAACTTCGTGGGGGCCAACAAAGAACTGAAGACGGCAATCGACGAACTGAACACGGCGGGCTTCGCAGAACAGGCCATGGCAGCAGGGGTGCGGTGGAAGTTCATCGCACCAGGCGCACCGAACATGGGAGGGGCCTGGGAACGACTGGTGAAGTCAGTGAAGAGCGCACTGAACGTGACGCTCAAGGAGAGACACCCCAAGGAAGAAGTCCTTCACACACTACTGCTTGAAGCGGAGCATGTGGTGAACTCAAGACCGCTCATACAGACGGAAGAAGAAGAGGAAGGCCTCACACCGAACCATTTCCTCATTGGGAGGTCATGCGGCGCCCCCAGGCTGGGGGCATTCACCGAAGAGGACCTCACCGGACGGCGGTCGTGGAGGACGGCGCAGCGACTAGCCGATCACTTTTGGGCTAGATGGGTGCGGGAGTACCTACCTACACTCCTACCCAGGCGAGTCGACGGCGCCACAACTGAACGAGATCTGCAGTGTGGGGACACGGTCCTCATAGTGGACCCCACACTGCCACGCAACGTGTGGCCTCGCGGGGTCGTGACCCGTACCTACCCAGGGTCCGACCACCGCACCCGGATCGTGGACGTGCGCACCCCGCACGGTATCTTCAAGCGGCCAAGCAGCAAGGCGGTACTTCTGGTCCCGACGACAACCCTAACGTCTGAAGGGCCAGAACACGCCGCCCCGCTCCTGGTCCCAAAAGACAACCCTAACGTCTGATAACGGACCAGGGAGCCACCGGTCGTCGAGTCACCGAGCTAGGATCGACGATCAACGGGATGGCGCGATGGCAGACGGGGGAGCCCTCCAGGCTCCTCGGGATGGCGCGCTTGCAGACGGAGAAGCCTTACCACACTTCAGGATGGCGCCAAACCAGGGAATCGGTGCTGCGCACGAGGGGGAGGATGTTGGCGATGAAACAGTCTCCTACGCATCAATACGGAATAGTCGCATGAAAAGAGTGAGACGGCATGACTAAAAACATGTAGTGGTTTTTAGAAGGAGGTGGCTAAAAGTGATATGTCTGTCTCCCTCTATTCATGGCCTTATTTTTGCTTATGATTAGATTAGTATTTTGTTTGTATTAGGAATAAATGACAAGTTACGGGTTTTTTATTTATGTCAGGAAATAGGGAAAATTAGCGTCTATGTAATTAATAAACTAGGTAGGAAATAAAGTTGGTAGTTTGAACATAGTAGTCGAAGAAACATAAATAATATTTTGTCATACTGAAATTTAGCATAGATATATGTGAGCTAGAAACAAATAAAGGCCTGTAGGCCCTAGGGGAACTTTTGACCTGAGAGGGGGCACTGTGCCCGTCAGGTATCCTAGATACTAAGAGTTTTTGTTAATAAATGAGGTCGGTATGGAGTGAAAGAGGGTTGACTAAAGGGTGATTTAGGTAGAGGTAAACAAGGGTTTGGGCCTCGGTCTCCTTAAGGTAATGCTTCGAGGTACGTAAGGAGGCGAGGTCCGACCAGTGGTGTGGTATAACATCGGTAATGGTATCTACTTATAACTGGAAGAAGGGAATCAAGATCCGAAAAAGTCTGAGGAGCAGTTCAGGATCATCACCAAGGCAAATGCTAATTGCTGTAGGAAAGTCAACCCCCTCGCACCCCCATTACCGCCACCGAAAAGTAACCTTGCGTTTCTTTTGGAACAACAGTAGCAACACGAGGCCCTCCACCTCACGCCCACCCCCAACGGTGACGGACGGCTACACCAGACCCAGCAAACACCTCCACTATCAGGTGCCGTTTAGGCCTAGAGCTAACGGCGGCGCAAGCTACCCGTGCTCGGTCCACCTGATTGTGGAGAGGCACCCGACACCGCCCTGCAGGGCGTGTGCAAGGTGCGGGGGAGTCCTATACGCGACCCCCCACAACAATGTTAGATAATAGCGTGATTAAAACTATGCGATACTGTATATCCGGTTTTGAACTGAGGTCTAGTGGTGATTTTCTATTATTTGATCCTGATCCTGGTTTAGTGGCAAACTTATAATAAACATTTACCTTCTAAAACCAATATTTGTTGGAAAGTTTATTTTGTTTTTCTTTCAATCAAACCATCCTGGTAATAAAATTAAAACAGTATTTGGTAAGGTATGGTTATCCAGAACAATAAAGTAGGTACGCAATATACAGCGCTAGCTACCGTCCTCGGCTTCGCCCGCGTATTGTAGTGACTGCTGACATTAATATTTAACATTTCCCTTTATTGGGTTCTTTCATGTTTTTTACCCTGTTCCGTTATAATTTTACGGCATACAAAGTAGCCTGCATGTTAATCCAGATACGAACTATATATTTCTAAGTTTCACCCCAGGCGGTTCAGTAGTAAGGCAATTATTGAGCCACAAACATCTAAACATTCAAACATTCTTACTTTTGCAATTTTATATTAGTAGGATAATCACGGCACTCAATACTGAAGGACGTAGACATTCGTTCATCCAAAAGGCACAATTCATTGTTATCTGTTCGGAAAGCAACGATCGATGCCCAAAAAACGATGGCACACCTTAAATAATCGAGCCTAAAAAACTAATGAACTAGACAAGGTCAGCGAAATTAGAAGTGATGAGGGTGACAACAAGATTTATTCGATTATAATGAAAAAGAAGTTCAGCAAAATTATCGTAGGTATTTCGTAGCAAAAATTGAGTGTTGTTAGTTAGCGGACTTCTTTCAGTAGAAATTGTTAAAAAAAAAAGAATTGGTGGACATTCCACACAGAACTATCTCACCCCAAACTAAGCCAAAGCTTGCGATATGGGAACCAGATAGCTGATATACTACTTATATTGAACATATCTGTGGGCATTATTATGCTTGATTTCTTAACTTTTTCCCATAAAAATTAAAGAGGTAATATAATTTACTTTGAGTAACCTGGGTGTATAACCCTTTCATATTAATTCCTTTTGAAAAACAAAACAGTAAACCTATTACACTAGCGAGCAAACACTTTTATGGAAAATTCTTATCAAATTCGTTCAGCTAACATAGTTTCCGATATTACCGCAAATGAGTCTAACAGACCAACACATGCTGTGAGTGGACAAACGTGACTTTGTTGATACAATGTAGAGCATGAAGAGGCAATCTTATTGTATAAATAGGTTTCAGAAATAAGTCACTTGGCGTTTGACTGACATCGTTTAGTATTCAGGTCGAAACGATTATGTCGCGACCTATGGACAGCTGCATTTAGGGCGTTTAATCTAGCGTTGATTAAATATAATTGAACATGCCATTTAAATATTCCGATAGTAACAGTATTATGCAAAAATATAAGAGTTAGAAGAAATCGGTGAAAGAAAACATTTTGAGGAAACCAGTTAGTATTCTAGCGATGGCGATGAGCTTGCAACCTGTCACGTATGGAATACTAACTCTGCAAAATGTGCAAAGTTTAATTTTGACGTTCTCGAGTACTTGGTACTAAAAGATCTGAAAGGATATCTACCGTGCTTGAGGATCAAAGTAGTTTCTGTGATTCGTGAGCCATGATAGATTACTTTATATCGTTAAATTGAACTAGGATTAGATGTCTAACAAAATACAGCAACGCCCGTAAAAATAAGTTTCACTGACAGCTGAAATATTCTGCTTCAATCGAAGAAGATCTATGTACTCTATAAAACGGAGGGTGAAGAGCACTGAGTAGAATAATTTAGTACAGACTGTACTGATGTAGGGCTGCGTCACTTCTTAAAGACATTAAAGCCATAAGTATCACGCCAGTTCATAAACACATCAGGCTGATTGATATAAATTTCTTCTAAATTCAAAAAGGTATTCTTGATCCACTTTCAACTAAGTGGAGAATCTCGTTATTATTTCTTGTCTAGTGAGAAGTGTCCGTTGGATGTTGGAAATACATGAGACGAGAGCAGTATGTGTCGAGATTGCCGCTGCGGGAAGCAATCTCAACGGGCGGTAATTAAGTGGAAGGCTGCTCTTGGCCGAACTAAATCCGAGCCTCCTCCAGATTTAGTGTTATGGCCCGCGCAGGCACGCCGCATTCACAAAGAAAGCATTACCAGACACTTTCTAGCAAGGCTTGACTTGCCACGCTTCTATTTAATTGGATACAGGTTCGTACCGGTTAGTTCCCATAACCTGCTTTCTAAGTGAGTGCGGCTTAAGACCGCTTCCACCACACACATCTCCACTCTGACTTATCGCTGTTGCGGCCCGCCAAACTATCCGTTTAACTGCCTCGCTCCACCCCGATTGAATCCTCAGCGAAAGCTATAACCGCTGGTTTATTTTGTAGTTCCGTCCGAGAGAGGTAATGTCTCTCGGATGTTGTGATCGTGTTTCTGCTTTTCTACATATTCCAACGTACGAGAATTGTTGTGAACGAGTTCTATTTCGTTACAAATAAACATTCTAATATGAATAAGCATTCTAAAATAAAACTGTAGTAGTAATGGAAGGTTCCAGGGCTCCCGTCTGGTGCTGTGTTTTAGTTCCGAGGAGACGGTGACGTTTCGACAGGCAACATTGACGGCGGACCGAGGGACCGCTCGAGTTTTTCACTAATGGAAAATCTGCATAATGGGCCGCTTGTCTTGATTCGATTTGTTCAGAACACGTTATCCTCAGTGCCGCCGCCGCCGCACCCTCTAATGGAGCGTCGCTATTTACTCGGCGGAGGAAGACGACAGTTTTTTTGTCGATCTTCTTTTGCAAAGCGAGTTCACAAGTAGGCCGCCTTTGTGACTTAACTTCCTTTCGCTGGAATAAAAGGAAAGATCGCGAGCGGCCGGCTCACCGACAAACATGGGACTATGGTACCCTTGTAAGCGATATCCAATAATGTCGAACCCTTGAGCGCACTCGTGTTTTGTAGCCATTACAGAGGCGTCCGACCAAAAAGATTTGTTGGCTCGCTCGCAATGTTTACCTCTAAAAGTGACATGAGAGGTATAAATCATCCCCGAGACTGAAATATTAAAAAGCATGACGACGCAAAAGCAATTAATTAATGCAAAGCGAGCCGTAAACTCGGTTGCACGGAATTCCGGAAAAAATGGGGTTGAGTTAGGTGTATTCAGTCGGTTTCATTTGTGTTCGCAAAACAATGCAAATTCGTTTGTTGTTTAGAACCGCAGACCAACCACCGCCACCGCCGCCGCGACGCAGGGAGAGGGAAAATCGAAAAATATTTTGATAGAGGTCAGCGAGGGTTACATTTATCACTATCAAGGTGACGATATGACAGCTTGGCCACACCTTCCCATCCCCGTCAAATGTTTACCAAAATCGCAAAAATCTAAGTGCGGATTCAGGGGCATCACAAACATTTGATTCAAGTATCTAATCGATGATTAAAGCTAAATAGTGAGGGAGTTTGTACCAATAAAATACGAGGAATTGTTTCAGTCATTCGTGTAAAAAGGAAAATGTGACTGGAGGGCATTTATAGGTGAGAGTTAAGCGTGCGAGTCAGCAGGTGCGAACAGAAATATTTTCACACTCCTTCTCACGGTCTATTGGAGCGGACGAAGGAAAAGGTTACATAAAAGACGAAACTAGAGAAACTACGTTATCTCGAGACCTTTAGATTATTTGGAAGATAAATAGATTGCAGAAAAAGTTCATCAATTTTGTTTGTATCGTGATAAGGCTTCAGATAGGATTGCAAAGAACGTTTTCGGAAATGGAAATAAAATGGCTACTTTATTATCTGTTAATGTAATTGCAAACTAACCATTTTATTTTGCAATCAGATTCTACCGGTATAAAAATCTTATTATAATTTACTAGCGGCCTGTCCCAGCTTCGCATGGGTGGTCATAAATTTTTTGAACATTTTAGGATAAACTTAGACCGTGGGTTCGAGCCTCGCGTCTACTTATTTCATACATTTGCACGCGCTTCTCCTTGAGTGAGTGAAATCGCACCCCGCGCGTGACCCGTGGACCCGTTAACATTTTTAATTTCGTCATATCTTTTGAATGGAATGTCCGATTTGAAAAATTTAAGAAGTAATCTATAGGTATTGAAACCGTCTTAATTATGAAATGATTTATTTGGATAAGGATTAATACCAAGGTACAAATAAAGACCCTTTTCTAGCGGAGGCATTTCAATTAATTTTTTATAATAAAATAACACTTATTGTGACATAACTATAATAGTTAGACATATGCTGTCGCGACATTTTTTGTAGATAATGACGTGTTCTACAAAATCGTAGAACATTATTTTGTTCTATCTTCAATAGTTTTCGCAGCGCACGCGATGTAAGGTTTTTATTTTCCACCTTGGGTTACATTATTGAAGTTTTAGTAAGGATCCCTGATTTTTTTGAAAATATAATATAGCCTATGTTACTCAGGGATAATGTAGCATTCTAATGGTGAAAGAATTTTTGAAATCGGACCAGTAGTTTTTGAGCCTATTCGTTACATACAAAAATACAAATGTTTCCTCTTTATAATATTAGTGTAGATTACATAGCATATTTAAATAGAATAGTATTATTGTAAAACAACAGGTATGTATAAAATAGAAAAGAAAAAATCCCAAAGGAATGATACCTTATTCCTGTTTTATTAGAAGTGAGCGGCAAGCCAATATCGAGCAACATATATTCTGAACACCGCACCCGCACGTGCATTGTATTCGGACATTCGTAGCCTTCATTTGAATTTATAAATGGGCGCATGTAAGCGCAATGAAACGCCCATTCAGGGTGCATCGGTACCGCTCTATTTGCGCACTAGAGATGGCATGCCAGGTTATTCGGTGAAGCCGGTTGAAGGTTAGAGGTGGTCCCTAGATACTACAGTAGGTACGGGGTTTTTCAAAGATAACTTTTAAGTGGCTCTTTCTGATGTATCTCTAGTATTTCGGGAGTTGCCAACAAACGCGCGTAGTACAATCGTAAAAAGTGATAGGTATCAAATAAAAATGTAGGTAGGCCTTCACAATCTACACTAATATTATAAAGAGGTAAACTTTGTATTTTTGTATTTTTGTATTTTTGTATTTTTGTATTTTTGTATTTTTGTATTTTTGTATTTTTGTATGTAACGAATAGGCTCAAAAACTACTGGTCCGATTTCAAAAATTCTTTCACCATTAGAATGCTACATTATCCTTGAGTAACATAGGCAATATTATATTTTCAAAAAAATCAGGGATCCTTACTAAAACTTCAATAATGTAACCCAAGGTGGAAAACAAAAAACCTTACATCGCGTGCGCTGCGAAAACTATTGAAGATAGAACAAAATAATGTACTACGATTTTGTAGAACACGTTATCATCTACAAAAAATGTCGCGACAGCATATGTCTAACTATTATAGTTATGTCACAATAAGTGTTCTTTTATTATAAAAAATTAATTGAAATGCCTCCGCTAGAAAAGGGTCTTTATTTGTACCTTGGTATTAATCCTTATCCAAATAAATCATTTCATAATTAAGACGGTTTCAATACCTATAGATTACTTCTTAAATTTTTCAAATCGGACATTCCATTCAAAAGATATGACGAAATTAAAAATGTTAACGGGTCCACGGGTCATGCACGGGGTGCGATTTCACTCAATCAAGGAGAAGCGCGTGCAAATGTATGAAATAAGTAGACGCGAGGCCCGAACCCACGGTCTAAGTTTATCCTAAAATGTTCAAAAAATTTATGACCACCCATGCGAAGCTGGGACAGGCTGCTAACTTTGAAAAAACTAGGTGCACCTAAATACGTACACTACTTAGTTGTTCAAAGTCAAAGTCAAAGTCAAAATGTATTTATTCAATAAAATCACAAGGATCACTTTGAAACGTCTTAAAGCTAGGTGACTCTAGGTGCCAGTTCCACGCGACCAAAGCCTAGAAGAACAGGCAACAAACTTACGGCTTGGTTCCGTTGTATTGTTGGTTGGTGTTGTATGGAAAAGCCGGAAGGTAGGTTTTGTTTCTAAAAAAGCTTTGCGAACATTGGACATGTGCCAAATGGATGCCCCCTATGACATCTTCAAGGATGTTAAGTTCCAAGGTATCTAAGGGATGTCAGCATGCATTTGAAAAACGAGAAAAGGTAGGTACTCCACAAACAATGTTGAATGTATATACTGTTGATGGTAGTTGATGGTGTAGTAAATCCTAAATGAAAGGGTTGCGGTCGCCGGTTCCTGTTAGATGTTTGCGGGAAGCCAATATCGAGCTGAGTCGAGTAGTAACGAGATAGAATAACGGTGGGGTTTGTACACTACACTCATGTTTCTATTCGGATGGCATCGAATGTATAAATGGTGCATGTGAGCGCACTAAAACGTTCAATCAGAAGGCTGCGGACCAGTGTTGCGTCCGGCACAGTGGTAGAGTGCACCAGATACGAAAGCATAAGATATCTAAATTAATTTCGATTTTGTAGTTAAAGAGGACGCTTCATATACTTTTTTTTTATGATTTAGACTATTTTTTTTTATTTTCTAATGAATTTTTATGGGTTTTTTTATATTCTACTAGCGGCCTGTCCCAGCTTCGCATGGGTGGTCATAAATTTTTTGATAAACTCAGACCGTGGGTTCGAGCCTCGCGAGCCTACTTATTTCATACATTTGCACGCCAGAGACTGAAATCGCATCCCGAGCGTGACCCGTGGACCCGTTAACGTTTTTAATTTCGTCATATCTTTTGAATGGAATGTCCGATTTGAAAAATTTATGAAGTAATCTATAGGTATTGAAACCGTCTTAATTATGAAAAGATTTATTCGGATAAGGATTAATACCAAGGTACAAATAAAGACCCTTTTCTAGCGGCGGCATTTCAATTAAATTTTTATAATAAAAAAACACTTATTGTGACATAACTATAATAGTTAGACATATGCTGTCGCGACATTTTTTGTAGATGATGACGTGCTCTACAAAATCGTAGTACATTATTTTGTTCTATCATCAATAGTTTTCGCAGCGCACGCGATGTAAGGTTTTTGGTTTCCACCTTGGGTTACATTATTGGAGTTTTAGTAAGGATCCCTGATTTTTTTGAAAATATAATATAGCCAATGTTACTCAGGGATAATGTAGCATTCTAATGGTGAAAGAATTTTTGAAATCGGACCAGTAGTTTTTGAGCCTATTCGTTACATACAAAAATACAAAGCTTTCCTCTTTATAATATTAGTGTAGATGTAGATTTAGTTACAATTTTTAATATTTAAATGTAATTGGTTTTTAACCGTGTTTATTAAATAAATAAATAACATTGCAGACGACTTTGCAGTGCATGTGCTGAGAGTTCAATTCACGTGACAGCATTTTTTTACCACGGCGTATATATTTTTGATTAGGAGTCAAAAACTCCTAGTCACTGTTGGGTCCTTCATCCTTCGACCTCCTTCGTTTATGCCACCCTTTCTCTCGCGTGCGTTTTATGTAATAAATAAACTTATTTACCTACCATCGACGTGACATACATAAGACGCACATGAGAGGTGGCATAAACGAAGGAGGCCTATATCCAACAGTGGGCGATACCGGGCTTAGATGATCATCGGGGTAGTTTTTAGCGATCAGATTTTTTTCCATAAAGTAATCAAGCTTACGGTCCGCCTGACGAAAAGCGGTTATCCGTAGCCTAAAAATGCCTGCAATACTAAAAAAATCACTAGTTCGTTGCCGACCTTTAAAAAGGTCTTTTTGAAGAGCCCTTAAACTTTTTGAATTTATCTGAATTGTGTGTTTTCCAAACCAAGTTAATTCCGCACTTTATATTCAAACCGGTCAAATGAGCGAAAAGCCGGATATACAGATTGTTTAGCACCCCTTTTCAGGACAGGCATAGACGGAAGTGTACGTGTAGGCGCGGAACGCAAACACTGGTGTTTCCGCTTTTGCGGTACCTACTTCGCAATGCTCAATAAAGTAATTTATAGAACTTTACTTTACTGCGGTGGGATCAATACGGAGAACGCAGCTATTGTAGGCCCGATGTTGCCATTTGTTGAATGTGGATCAGAGTGAACTCTATGAAGAGGGACACAGCGCAATTTCCTGTTTACTGGCTAGCTTATGAAAATCTGTCAAAAGATTAACAATACTTAAAACGACTACTTTATATTCTCTCCAACCACTCTGGTTCGAATCGGTTCAACTAAGCGTGTTTCACTTTTCTATTTTAGTTATGAGTTTTCTCCTTAACCTCAAACTAGTTTTCTTTAGAGTTTAATATGTGAAAAAAATACATCTAATTGGTGATAAGTATTTTAATTTATTTTTTATATTTATAAAAGACTAGCGGCCTGTCCCAGCCTTGCATATGGGTGGTCATAAATTTTTTGAACATTTAAGGATAAACTTAGACCGTGGGTTTGAGCCTCACGTCTACTTATTTCATACATTTACACGTATTCTCCTTGAGTGAGTGAAATCGCACCGACCCGTGGACCCGTTAACATTTTTAATTTCGCCATATCTTTTGAATGGAATGTCCGATTTGAAAAATTTAAGAAGTAATCTATAGGTATTGAAACCGTCTTAATTATGAAATGGATTTATTTGCATAAGGATTAATACCAAAATACAAATAAAGACCCTTTTCTAGCGGCGGAATTTCAATTATTACATATAACACTTATTGTGACATAACTATAATAGTTAGACATATGCTGTCGCGACATTTTTTGTAGATGATGACGTGTTCTACAAAATCGTAGTACATTATTTTGTATCATCAATAGTTTTCGCAGCGCACGCGATGTAAGGATTATTTTTTCCACCTTGGGTTACATTATTGAAGTTTTAGAAGGGATCTCTAATTTTTTACAATAATAAATATAGCCTATGTTACTCTGGGATAATGTAGCATTCTAAAGGTGAAACAATTTTTGAAATCGGACCAGTAGTTTTTGAGCCTATTCGTTACATACAAAAATACAAAAATACAAATCTTTCCTCTTTATAATATTAGTGTAGATTAGTGTAGATATGTAGTAACCGTAGTAACATTGATTTTCAAATTAAGAAAAACTCTTTTCATTTTGTTTTTTGTTCAAGTTTTAAAAAATGTAAAAAAAAAATCACTCACCTATTAGCAAGTACGTATAAGCTAGACGAAGTCGATAGACCGGCTCAAGGCCGCCGTCATGGCTTAACGACACGTAAGCTCTGACATGTATATGCCACCAGCTAAGCGGTCACCTTCTAAATGCTTACCGCGCGGTAACGTTGCTAAGTTCTGCTGACAACCGTTCGGCAATTAAAAAAAACTATGATAGTTTTTACACCGAATTTGAGACGATAATATTCTACGCACAAAATAGACGCAGACCCAGTTACAACTCAACAAATCTCCCATAAGAAATCGGAGCGACATTTCAATGGCGTTATAAAAGCACAAGTTACGGCAAGTCGGCTATAACTACTGGCCGGAGGTAGGAGGGGTCCTGAAGGCTGTTATTTTTCCTGCAACACCTGCGGACTCAGTAAATTACTGGAGTACACCTTGCCGACGCGACGCCACGCGCTAGTGAGTAATCGCCCTTAGGCGGCCAATGAAAGCTCCTACAAATATTTACACGAAAATGCCGAGAGTTTCTGGAAAATTTGAGGGCTCGTCCGATGAAGTACCAACTACTACCATGCCCTTTTCTGCCGCTAAAGCAGCGTTACTGTGTTTAGGTTTTAAGAGTGTAGTTGCCGGTGAAATTACAGGCACATGAGGCTTGACATCTATATGCCTCAAGTTGATGGACGTAGGGCACGTTACTATCGTGCGTGGCTTGCGAGTCATTGCTTTGTTATAGGTTACGGCTACTTCTTAGCCTGGTAAGTCATCTGCTTGTTCCATCAGCAAGATGTATACGACGCCACGCGCTAGTGAGTAATCGCCCTTAGGCGGCTAATGAAAGCTCCTTGCAAATATTTACACGAAAATGCGGAGTTTTGAAGAAATTTGCATTTGTTTTTGTGAACATGGGTCTTAACTTATAACATTGAATAATCTATTGTCGCTGATAACAAAAACTTTTGTTGCCCGTGGTACTATCAGTTGTTCACACGGATACAGATAGCTTGATCTGTCAAAGATACACAAAGTCAAAGAAAAATTACGTTTACTACAATGACATAAAAGCATTACGGCCTGACGATACGGAAAACGAAAAAAACTAAACTCACATTAGGGGTACAGGACTCCTAAGTGCTGCGCACCATTTTAGAGTTAAACTTCCATGCCGTGTACATTACTTTGGTTTCTAACAGTTTATAAAAACTATTCTTTTTTCCTGGCAATGATTAAGAAACACTTTCAGAAACAATTGCGCGAAGAGGGCATGTTTATAATCTCATTTTCAATGGCATTGACCTAGCGATAGTATTATGCCTGTAAATTTTCTCACGCACCGTCTTTGTGCTGTTAACTGTACTTATGTAGCTGAACTAGCTGATTCGGTCTGAAATAAAATCAGATTACCAAGAATTTAAAAATTCAAAGAGGTTTTTTGTTTCATGATTATTATGAACGCCATCTATCGATTTATTTGGAAGTACTTTTCAATCTTGAAACGATAACCCCTCATTGCTTAATTTTCTTAATAGTTTAATTGCAGTCTCAGCTATAAATTCCAAGCGTATCTAAAAGTTATTGCTCAAAAATATTGGACCACCCAATATCTCGAATGGTAATATTAATTTTACGGTCTTTCTATTTCAAGTTATAGCAATTTCTCGACTACATAAAAGAGTAATCTATGAAGGAATGTGTTAAAATATCGCACACTTTCATAGCGTGCCGGGCGAGTTCAAATATCGTACGCCATCATAGCACATAGAGGCAAAAGAGAAAAGCTAATCGTTAGATACCGGCGGCGTAGAGTTTATCTTTTGTGTAAACCTTCACTCAGCCCCGCTAAGCCGGCCAAGAGTCTAAGCTAAGAGCTAGGATACACGATGCGTTGCGGTGTCGTCGCACCGCAACGTAATTATATCGTTGGTCGATGCGCTGCTTTTGGCAGTTTTTCCTTCAGTCGGTAACGCACATAAACAGCGGTGTCGCCATGCACGCCTAATTTAATCAAACATGTATACATTTACAATTTTCATTATGGCATCACAGCATTACAGTAAACTCTTACGTAGCAAAAACAAAAAAAACATGAAATCCGATATTCACTTGTTTTTAGAGTATATTTGTCCTGTAAATGTTAATTATATTGCTGTGCACTGTGACCCCATTTAAAAAAATAAGAATTTTAGTGCAACCGACGAACGTGCGGTAAGGCCGGCGCCCAGTACTCTGTGGATACTCGTGATTTCTCAGCTCATCGAAACTCTGATTTGGGGTACTGAGCACATGTTTCTTAATTAAGTAAGCACATGTTTTAAGAGTAGTAGAGCTCTTTGTGAAGGGCTCGTCCGGGGAAGTACTACCACCACGCCTTTTTCTGCCGCCAATCAGCGTTGCTGTGTTTCGGTTTGAAGAGTGTGGTTGCCGGTGTAATTACAGGCACATGAGGCTTAATATCTGTATGCCTCAAGTTGATGGACGCAGGGCAGTGCATCGTAGGGCACGTTCCTATCGTGCGTGACTTACGAGGCAATGCTTTGTTATAGGTGATGGTTACCACTTAACATCAGGTGAGCCATCTGCTTGTTTCATCAACTAGTTGTATTAAAAAAAAAAAAAAAAAAAAAGTAGGACGCCGCAGCGGCACCGTGCTGTCGCAACGCGTCGTGTGGCCGCGGATTGTAAGACCTGGCTAAAGGAGGTGCATCTCGGAAGAAATACGCCTTCATTTTTAAAGATGCAATGCAGTTTACTTACGATCAAGATGAAGCTTCTGAAAAGTTTCGAAGGAAAGTCTCTTTCATGTAAAACTTTTTCTCATCTCATTATATTCTTCAAAACCGCTACAGGGATTTCGTTCGCTTAAGGAAATTTAACAAATGTTTACAGCTACGTTTAAAGGAGTTGTTTAAAGAATGTATGAAGCCTGGGCCAGCTCTACATTGGTACACCGTTAATAAATAAAGCAAAGCAACACAGCTGCGTTTTTTATTGTTTATTACTCTCTATATATTTACTTCGTTCAGTTGTAGTTTAAAATGTTCTTTGCCAAAGAGCAACACAACGCACTAAAATAATATGGCGGGCCGACATGCGTTCTGAGCGTATGAAACTTCTCACTACAATCTTATTTACCCACAAATTAATGATATTACGATTTTTTTTATAATCTTAATTTTTCCTCTATTTAGATCCGAGCCCAAGATGGAACAACTCCTTTTAATAAGAATCACTAGCACTTCCAACAATACAAAGAGCAATCAAATCAAAATCAAATCAAAAGTTTTTTATTTCGGACAAAGTATACAATCCATTGTGTTAGTAAATAGTCGATTAGCCTAGTTGTTAGTAGTGAAATAAAAATATAAAAAAGTAAAAAAATACAATTATTTACAAGGGAAGGTAATCAACTGGTACAATCACAAATATTGGTTGTTTACATTTTCCTTTATTACATATTCCTTTATTTTTATTACCTCCGATTTCGAAAAGTTTTACAACATTTGACTTTCATCGATTAAAGGTTGTTGGAAAAGTTTAAAATAGCGGCACTTTACCACTATGCGAGATTTTTTAAATTATTTTATATACCTAGTTTTCTACAACGACTTTGACTTTAACTTTTATGGATACACTTTTCAATATTTAATCGATTCAGCTGGTCATTTTATTGAAGTAAAAAAGTCCTTGAAAGAACTTTGCCTACGTTGTTCGATTATTCTACGCCTTAGTTAGTGTATGTAAAACATTCTACTAAAATTCCATCGCCCACGATCACGCCCAGTCAATAGGTGTTCATCAATAACCTGTTAAATCGAGATTATCGAGAGCGCATTCACAAGCTCTTGATCGTCCATAAATCGGCAATGGACTTATAAAGATATTGCAATACCTCCCAGCTTCATCCAATGTACGAAAATCATTTAAGCCCCTTAGAAAATGTGTGATGTAAACGAAGTTTTTTTTTTATACAACTAGCTGATGGAACAAGCAGATGGCCCAGCTGATGTTAAGTGGTAACCATCACCTATAACAAAGCATTGCCTCGTAAGTCACGCACGATAGGAACGTGCCCTACGATGCACTGCCCTGCGTCCATCAACTTGAGGCATACAGATGTTAAGCCTCATGTGCCTGTAATTACACCGGCAACCACACTCTTCAAACCGAAACACAGCGTTGCTGCTTGGCGGCAGAAAAAGGCGTGGTGGTAGTACTTACCCGGACGAGCCCTTCACAAAGAGCTCTACTACTCTTAAAGTTATTGGAATATATCTATAAAATATAAAATTTCAAGAGCAATCGAAAACCACCATCTAGGTTCCACACAACAATTCCATAACTTACGTTTTGATTGGATCTTGTCGCTAGGGGTGATATCCAACTAGCTACCGCCCGTAGCTTCCCTCACGTATTAGTAGTTATTGCTAATATTAATTGATCGAGTGAGCGAAGCGTACGAAGATCTTACAATCAACTTGGGCGATTTGGTATTTTACGAGTGTGTTTGTCACGCCATAACTTTCGAACCGTTGCTCCGATCTGCATGAAATTTAATAAGTCGATAGCTTGTGCTTGAGAAATTTACTGGTAAGTATATGAGTAAAATCGGATAAAAGGTTTTTGAGATATGAGGTTTTTTAAGGGTGCAAAAATAAAAAAGTTACATAAAAAAATCAAGTTACATGTCATATGAAAGGGCTTTGTTTTTAACGCTCGCTTTTTGAGATACAACAGAAAAGTTAAATTAAGATAACCAGCGATCCAAGAGCTCCCATCTCTAAGAGTTTTGTTGACATCAAGGCTTTTCTACTGGTCGGCCAGTTCCTTTGCTTTTTCTTATTTTATTTTTCTTGAAATAAATCATGGAGGTACTCAGTTCTCATAAAATGGTGACCACAACCAGGTCTGATGATGGAGCCACGGTCTGTTCAACGGAACTCTTCAATAAATAGGCCAATAAAGTTGAAACTTGGTTACCATACAAAGTTAGTAGGCGGTAGTCAGAAAAAAGTCCAAACATAATGTTTGGACTTGCTTCTGACTACCAAAGTCTTGGTGTATCAAAGTTTTGGTGCTTTCGTCGGGTCGCATCACGAGATCTCAGTTGGGGGCGAACCACTAGTTTTTAAGGTGTTTTCCCTTTATTAGAGTTTATTTTATATTTTTCAATATAAAAAGTAGCTTGCTAATCGAGGTTACGAACCATATTTTTTGCTGCTAGAACAAGCAAGTGACTTGTTCTAAGTTTCACCCAAACATCGTAACTTTCGCATTTATATAAATCCTACTAATGTAAGTAGGATACACGTATTTACTGTTCGGTGTATTAAAATCCTGCAGTTGAATTCGGCAAGTAATCTTCGGATTAACGAGACGAGTCGCAGCGGCGGCGGCAGGTGCACCGCAGTACTCTTGACAACAGATTACTAGTATTACCACTCGTACAGCACTGTCGGCAAGCTTGAAGCACCTTATGACAGCGGCACTCTAATTGAAATGAAAGTTTTTGTAAAATGAAATTGGCGTGTTTAGTAGTCCTTCTAGGCTTGGTTGCCTGAAACTTACTTAGGGTGCATTCTAGTTACATGGAACTAGTTTCGGTTTAAATAACTTAATTATTATTAAGTAACTCATAGTTTAGGCTTTACAGTATTAATTAATTTCAGCTCTACTTTAAGGCCTGATTTCACCATGCTCTGTCAGATTAACAAAGGATTATAGGCCGGTAAATATATCAAAATGTACGCGTTTGACATCTAAGGTTAGATTTAACCGCCTGTGAATCCTTGATTAGTAACTAACAGAGCATGGTGAAATCAGCTCTAAACTTGCCATAAACAATGACTTATACCTAGGCATATTTTAATCTTTCAGATAGCGTTCTGTGTGTTGGTAAAACCCACGCTTACAATATTTTTTAAACAGCAAGATAACGCAGGTTTGAACGCTAGATAATAACTTAAGGCGAATGGATACCCGGATACTAGCGCCGCTACATATTTTATTTAATCATTACGTTAAACAAAGGAATTATCAAAAAGTCGGACCGCGCGTAGACGATACCTATCACAAGCTTTATTTAATGTATCTGTAATAGTTTTGTTTTGTATTATTTAGGCAGGTACTTGTTTCAAGAGTTTAGTTCCTATTGGTGGCCACCAAGCTCTCCAAACAAGGTATCTGACTGAGTAACACAAAACAAAACTATTACAGATACATTAAAAAAAACTTGTAATAGGTATCGTCTACGCGCGGTCCGAATTTTTGATAATTCCTTTGTATAACGTAATGATTAAATAAAATATGTAGTGGCGCTAGTATCGGGGTATCCATTCGCCTTAAACTAATAACTTCAACCCTACTTTGTATTTTAATTATATTTCAGTGCCTTTTAGTGATCTAGGATCATAATTGTTAGTGATATAGATAGAGTCATATTGTTTTGTTTGTTTATTTTCATTTTTTATGTGCATCAGTTGTCGATTGGCCTGTAGGTGTTTTGTTTTACTATGGGGCTCTGTAAGTTGTAAATAAATCTAGACATTATTATAAAAAAAAAATTGTACTACTTATCACTAATACAAAATCCTTGTCACTGAAACAACTAACAGATGGCCTACCTGATAATACTGAACAAAAACTTTAACAAGTCTTTTTTTAGAGTTATAACACACAATTGCACTCTTTATATTATCGGATGACATTCATCGGTAAGTCCTTCATTTCCAGAGCTGTCAAACAGAGTGTATTGCATGCTAGTACTAGTGAGATGTGTGGTGCCGGGATACCGTTGTTCCCTCAGATAAATATTTGCATACGGGAGTCGACGGAGCGGCGAGGCGTCAACACGACAAGTACGCAGACATTTTAATCACCAGCTTAGCGAAACAAAAATCCACTTTCCTTATTGACATCAAGCGTGTTAATTTATACATATGTATAAACATACGTATAACTACTAATGGTCTAGATAGACTGTACCTTCTATTTAAAACTGGCTATAGACACGACCTTCAGAAATGCTGCTTTGAAATTGATTGATTGATTAAAAATCGTGTTTATTAAATTTTTAATAAATTAAATTCCATTTACAATCGACACATTTTTAAGATTATATTAAAAAAAATATATAAATCTATTAAGAAAATCGGATTGGAATGTGAAACGATATTGTTGGATAAATCTAACAACCTACAGCATAAACTTATTGTAATATGGAATCGACACGCGATTAGCATACTCGTACGCAGATAAGTTTAGCGTGTATAAAATGAGAGCCATGAAAATGCACTTGCGCAATTCGTATATGCAAAACGGAATTACCGGTGTAGATCGTGGTGTCGCAATAAACATAGAATATACAGTACATAAAACGTCAAGATGATAATAACCTAGAGATTTTAAAAGTTCATTGCCCCGGCATGCTATATCCAACCTGTTCAAGTATCTGTAAAACTAAGCTAAATGGGAACTGTAAAGTATAAAATATGGGAGAGACGTTCCCCCGTCTCACGTTAATTCCAGTCGAAGCGAGAATCACGGAAGACGAGATGATATTGGCAAAGTTTTGAGGGGTTCTTCGAGTGTATTCGGGCTTCACAATCGCCGCAGGTACGTCCGAGATTTACTTGCCCACAATTTATTTATTTATTTATTTATTTATTTAAAGATCTTGTTCACCAACGAACACCAGTGCTTATTAAGATTCTTCGTGTGTTGTGTGCGTCGTAACGTAAGTAGTAACTGGGTTTTTAAAAAAGTCAGGCTATGGACAGATGTTTGGCTCCAGCTATAAATAGTAAGGCTAGTTATGCTGTATTCGACTAAACTAGTATGAGCCTTGTTCTTAGTATTAAATAATTCCGTCTCTATTTTAGACTTTGCAAAACCAAAAACAAAAATATTTTCATGCGTTACTCTGAAATTAACCATTTCAGAGTAACGCTATCCGTCACATGAAAATATTGACGTGAGTAACTACCCTAAATCGACGAAAATGTTGAAAACGTACGTGGCAAGCCTAGGCCGAATGACAATGAGTCTGAGAGAGGAGTGTTGAAAACTCGATTTGCTCAGAACAGGGACGTTAGGGACCGTCCACTAGAACAATTTGTTTCGAGGGCCGCTTTGCCGCTGTCTGCGTCTGCAATAGCCGCTCTACAAGGATAAGGCGGACAGAGAGCCAGTGACCACGCGAAATTTATATAGCAATTCTGATTTATAAGAATTCAAATGAAATGTGGTCGAATCCCACTGAAAAGTACGCGTTTTCACATAAGGAGCACAATGTGCTACATCTTACTACACCAGCTATGATAACGAACGCCTTATTTAATTATTATGGACACACCTGTTTATCCTATTAATACAAACAATACAACAAGTCTGTGCTACAGTGCAATATAACGCATAAGTGTAGCCGCATAACTACACATGGGACGTTTCAGAAATCTAAATCTGTATTGGAGCGTGCATGTGGTAAATTTGCGGGTTTTGAGAAGTTGCATACGGCGACGCAAGTTGCAGAATCCCGAACTGCACGTTCGCAGTAATGGCTGGCCTGGTGCTTCCTCGGCTGTCTCGCCCGTGCTCGGAATCTCCAACTTTTCTCCAACCGCTTTATTCACAGTATTTCAGCACCAAGTTTCTAAACGGTTCTCAACTAGATTTTTACTTCTATACTTTTTCCGTACCAATTGCTGTACATGCAGCCAAAATGCAATAAAATCTTCAAGTAACGGTAAACTATTAGACATAGTAATTTTTGTGTTCATGGTATGATTGAAGCTATTGACCTTATTAACTTCTGTATCTTAAATGTTTTTTTTTTTTTCAATATTTGATTTGCAATAATTAGCGCAGAAATGTTTTGATCAATTTGTTTTCACAAGTGTGACGACACCTGAATAAACCAATTAAAGCCACACATTTGCATTATTAAAATAAATAATATGAAACAATGCTGAAGCACACAACAGAATGTAAACAGACAATGCATACAAACAGAATGAGATCTACAATTATGCGGGCAAAACAAAAACATTCCAAACTTGTTGATTTATGAACTGCCTTGACGGGGACACAATGGATTAGCCGCCTCTAAAACAATTAATATTGAAATTCAGTTCATTTTTGCTTAGAGAAGCCATTCAATAATCTTATTTGGAAGTAAAATAAGTTGGATAAAATATCTCCAACAAAGAGTTTTAATATAGAGACAGAGCACAAACTAGGTTAAAAGCAGCACTTTTGAGATTCCCACTAATCCGTTTTATAAGACAAAGCCTTAGCTCAAGAAAAATAGCACAATGCGAGCTCCTTGGGGCGAAAGGCCACGCCACTTCAAAGTCGGTGGAGTTAACCTAATGCTTCTTTGCGACACTTAAATAAATTGCTGATTTACCTTGTAGAAGGGTTTCTTAACAAAATCAAGCTACTCTAGCTAGACCTTAATATATTTATGGAAACAGAAACGGCCTCACGACTTTGATACCCAGGCACGGTAGATCCTTCCTTCAGATCTCTCAGTCAGTACCAAGTACTAACTCGGGATTTTGTGAGTATAGGGTTCATAGGTATTTAAGGGTTCATGAATATACAATGATCTGGACAAATTTATGAGAAAACCGTTGAAACAAGACTGGTTCACAAATGTTTACTTTCGGTCGAAAATGAAAGCATAATTTGGCTTCGCCGAGGTCTACCGGCATAAGAAACTAATTGCTGGTACAGGGCGAGACAAAAGCTCCGGTATGCCAGATGAGCATTGTCAACAGACATAATGCCCTGTAAGTATGTTACTCGACACAAATGTCACTTCTTGCGCGCGAGTTCTTCACATGCCGAAGGAGTACGAAACGATCGATAATAGCAGGTTCTGTTTCAACTTTTTATGCAATGAGTGCTTCGGTTACAGAGCCTCTTCGTGGTATAGTTTTGATTGCGCTACCGAAGAACATTATAAAATAAAATCATAAAAATAAACAATATAAAATCTAGTAGTGCACACTGCACATCAGGACGAGTTCCGGAAAAATCCTAAAACCCACCGAATATTATTTTTATACATTATTATGACAGACAAAATATATACATACGCCAAGCAATCGTTTTATAGATCCCAAAACGCTCAAGTTATTGTTTAGAACCACAAATGTTAACTTATTCTTCGTTTATAAACAGTGGAAGCAGCCAATGATGACGGAAATGGAATCGCGCCCGACGCTCGATTGGCTAAGTTAGCGCTCGGCACGTATTATCCATTCAGTGCCGATGAGAAAGGCTCTACAGTGCACCACTCGACTCAGGCACTCGGAAGTCGTCGTGCATGCAATTACACAACCATTTGTATACTATGTATTGTATTCTATTCGGCCTGACTGCTGTATCTTGAATCAACTTGCAAATTAACCTTCACGTGCCAAAATAAATGATATCGCTCGATCGATCTAACGAAAGGCATCATTGTTTGATATCCTATTGCAGATAATAGACAAGAAGATAGTATT
Source organism: Chloroclysta siterata (assembly GCA_932294275.1). Lineage (NCBI taxonomy): Eukaryota > Metazoa > Arthropoda > Insecta > Lepidoptera > Geometridae > Chloroclysta > Chloroclysta siterata. The sequence continues at coordinate 12,953,440 of OW028595.1, forward strand.
TCTAGGTTCAGCTAACATAAATTTCTACTTAGCAGCGTCTAGATTCAGTTTTCGAATCGATAATAATAAATACTAACAAGGGGATTTATGTCAGGGTTTTAATCTGAAGACAAAATCGCCGAAGAGTCACGAGGCGCATAAGCGCATTGTTGTGGTGCAATAAGATTTTCACGCGAGCACCGAGCGCGCTTACCGATATTGAATAACTTCCTATAGTTTTATTGCGGGTTTGTATTTAATCACTCGATCGGGACACATGATAGCAATAATTCTCAAGCAGCTACTCGCCATCTACGATCTTTGGAAAATAACAGCGTATTCGAACATAATATTAAGTTGATTTTATTTCGAAGTTATGGAAAATTTATGGCATTGTTTGATTATTTTTACCATGTTTTATTCACTATCATAATAAGCCTACTAGCGAGTCACGGTAATTTATACTGTAACAATCCAATCAAACCAAATCAAAATTGCGCAACTTCCGCTCCAAAGCTAATAGAAATTGTGATCTATAAAATGGCACAGAACTGGAATAAACTGTAGTCGATGTATATGTATACATTGTATTTTTTTTTGTCATATTTGATGTTTGAGACTCGACAATAAAATCAGTATTGAGGAAGAGGAGATGAGAGGAAGCATTTTTGCTATTCTTCGTAGAGCACCCATCCAAATATTGATAGGTGCTCTATAATGAATAAGATCGGTGCTCTACGAGGACTACTCCGTAAATATGCAGTCCGTTAGAAAAAGACATCTCATTCGAGATCCAATTTACGTTGGGCCGGGAGCAAACCGCATATAATCCAGTTGCGGGCCCGACTCCGCAAACAATTCATTTCAATTTCAATCCAAGTGTGCCAGCTCCACTCTTCGCGGTCACAGTTCAGTTTCTCGTCTATTCTAACAGCTATGCATACCTGCTTCATTCTACGTACGTGCGGTGTGTGTCTATAATAAATATTGTATAGTTTTTCGTCCTTTCTTTCAGTCTCAATTAGATATATATAAATTAAAATATAATGGTGAATGTTTGCAAGATAGATAGGTAATCAATTGTGGTATTTATAGCATTTTACCGACCGAGCTATTTAGGGTTAAGCGGTATGAAAGCAAATCGAAAATACTCGGTCAGTGGCCGAATCGATAAACATTTATAAGTTTGGAGCAGCATCAAAACACTTTAAGGCGTTCCATAAATCATTTCCTACGTTTCTCGTGATAACGAAAGGCCGTAGTAGAAAATAATTTACATTTAAAAACAATGGATTCCGTTTGTGTTCAAAGTGTTGTTGAAAACTGAGAAGTATTTAGAATTTCATTAATTTGGTACTTTACTTACTTTACTAGGAACAAAAGTCTGAAAGTCAAAGTGTATTTATTTGCAAAAAAAGATTGGGAATATTCTTTGTCTTAAATGATCTTCAATAAGAACAACTAATTTAATGACATAATTTATTGTCAGAACTCCAATTTTAAATCTTAAAAGAAGGAAGGAAAATAGAGTTATGAGTTATAAAAATATTTCTCAGCAATCAAGTTAAGAACAAGATTTCGTTAAACAAGTAAATAAGATTTTCAAGTGACCGCATTTGAAACGAAGAATCTAATGGAATTCTTTGATATTCGAAACGAATTATTTAAGAAGAGCCGAAAACATAATCAAAGTTTTGGCAGCAGAAATCATATTTCAAATTTACCGTCGTCGTAAGTACATACTACAGTAATAATAATAGAAAAGAAAGAATAAAAGAAAGTAACGGTACATAATTGCAATTGAATTTTGAAGTAGTTAACGATTATGATCAAAGTAAATACCTATAAAAAGTTCAAGATTTCTTCGAGGAAACTCAGTGTTCATGGCATTCTACTCTTTAATTGTAAGCTAAAATCTTCCCGTCTTCTTACAAGGAGTGAGAATGGAAAACAGGGTGCTTGAACCAGCGTCGGATCGCCGAGGGAGGCGAGTGGCGAAGTTGCTCGTTTTATATGCAAATTTTTCACGTCCTTATGAATATGAAAATTTTCTATTAGAACGTGTCTCAGTCAGCGTTCCCTTGATGTGTTGTGAAAGATGCCCTTCTTCGAAGATTCTCGCCACTCAGCACTATGCTATCGAGCATGGAAATTCAATAGTCAAGTTTTGCACTGCCTGCACTATAATGTACTGGAGGAGGGGGGGAGACATTTTTAGTCTGCACGGGTCAAATACGGATAGCAGATGTGACGAAAAAGACTAAAACAATTCTAAAACGCGGACGGTTGTTTTTGCACGATCGCGGGTTGAGCTACTAGTTACAGCAAAAAGATTTTACATGGTAAACTAAAAAGAAGGGAAATTTCGATCGAATGCACGATTTTGCTGCTGTTGAGGAACACTCGAGTTTATGCCTTAACAGTATTGTGTTGAAGAAAGCACTAGGCCTCAAGCATCGCATGCACACACGTAACCGTTCCCTCGGGTGTTGAGGACTTCGTCGTTCGCCAAATACCTTAAAGTTAGCGAGGGTCCCCTAAGAAACTTTAAGGTTTATATAATATCGAGTTAGTCATGACACAGGTCGTGGTATGTTATTTCGCAAGAGCAAATCACATAAGGACGTTAAACCTGTTTAGAATTCTATGTTGCGGAATCAAAGCCTTATGGGTCAATATGGTCAAAGAAAATGTTTGTGTATGAATTCAGTCAACCTTATCTTGATTCCATTTCCAGACCATCCAACATCGATTAATATTCATATTCATTTGTCGACTTGCCTTCAATTAATCATGTCTCGTCTCGTCCCTTGTGAACGCACTGGGAGATGTAAACAGTAAAAATTAAGATAATAAATGAAGGAAAAGATTTTCACGAAAAAAATAATATCTAACTTATACAGATATTTTTAAACAGGCCGGCTAATAATAAAGCTTGAAAGAATTTTTAAATGATATGTGAAGCATGCCACTTTACCTTGAAAGGTTAAAATTTAAACAACGAAATGATATTCTAGCTGATATACAACAAAGTTGCAAATGTGAGTGAATTCTTTTCTAAAAATGAAAATCAGCTAGCAAGCAGACATAAAACGTAGCCTGTATGTGACATTAACGATTCTAAATTAAGACAAACAGTCCTCAGTTTGTGTGGAGGACAGGCGCGCTCTGAAAAGCCTAGGTGAGCTGTGCAGTACAGACGGCGACACAGCCACGGGGTCGCGCTGAGAGCTACAATTCCTAAAAAATAGGCACTCTGCCAACAGATGCACCGCTCTACAATTCAACATTTAAGCACTTTAGCGTCCATTTGAAATTCAAATTAACAAGCTTACCCGACAATTCGCCGCGCACCAGACGACACTAAACTAAACCCAAAAGCGCTGAAAAACAACGTTTTCAACTTGTTAAGACACGTATGAAAGAACTTTGGCAATAAAACGTAAAAAGAGGCTCTTAGGCCGTAGCTTCACCAAGTCAAAGTTACCCGAAGTGGCGTACTTTGGTGAGAGCTAACTTGGCGATGGTCAATAAACTTGGCCGGGCCGACTCGTGCAATAATAAAGAGCAACTTCCGCAACTGTGTATCCCGTTAATCTCATAAGGAAGTTTTTAATAATCTTTGAAGTTTTATTCATAATACTGAAGGAAGAAGAGGGGCGTAACTTTTGCGTCGATGTAGACTTTTAGATCAGTTAGGCACAAGAGATTTGCTCGAGGCACGTCGACGCTCGGGTTTGTTTGCCAAGAATTCAATCGCAGCCAGCCAAGGAACGGCGAAGGCAATATGAGCTCCCCGGACCCGGAGGCTGACGAGACGCCACCCGCTCACTAATTGAGCCATCAACATATCTGCTGCAGTAATCACAAAGACGCAAAACGGTCTCCAGCTGTTCGTACCTATTCAGCTGTCAAGGAATTTGCACTGTTGTTGTTCCTGTTCAAGAAAGATTTTAGTTCTATTATAAAGCTGTCCTATTTGGAACTTGTTTGCATGTTTTCATTTCAGGCAGGCCAATTCATTTTAGCCTATATTTTGTACCCTAAGCAAAAAAATAGAGACGTTTTTAGTAAGAGAATAAAACTGATATATTGGGACGCCTGAACATCGGTTTTACGGCGGTTCGTAAATGTTGACTACATGCAAGAGCTAATAAAAATTTTGCGACGAGATCTGGAGCAAAATTTGGCACAATGTAAAATCTAATTTTCTGAAGCTCGTGCGTGGTGAAATAACGAGATTTGTTATGGAAGACAATCAAGTGGTAGATGTATAGATGGGCTTGAACTTTGTGCAATCAATCAATCACCGGGAGGTAGAGCCGACTGTAATGTCCTCCGGGAATGTCATGTCATGCCCCCTATTAATGAAGCAGACGCTCTGGCTAATCTTGGATAGGGGAACCTCCATTTCAGCAGCTTAATTGGACAAAGAAACAGTGTTCTTCTATGTTTTTTAGCCAAAGTGAGGGCAGGTTTGGAATTTTATAAAATTACGCTTACCTTAAAAATTTATGCAATTTAATTAACGAAGCCTTTATATTTCAATTTGTTCAACTAATAAGTTATTATTATTAAACATTAATTAAGATTATGTTTATCTTTTTGTATTGAAAGCGTCATAAACCTAAAATTTGAGTAATTAATTGCAGGCGGGACAATGGAACGAAGCGCTGAAGTTGAGTACAAACGACATCACGACACTGCTTTTTTCAATCTCGACTGTCGAACATTGACTTAATTATCGAACACGACAACTTTCGACATGATTAATGCGCCTCAAAGTATCTCCTCTGATTTATTTTTAATCCAACCAGTTAAAAAGTTCACCTAAAACTCGCAAAACAAACTTGAATACTTCATACACCCATGCCTGAGGCGTATCCGAAAGGTTCTACACATAAAACTAAATGTAAAGTTACACAAAAGCTACGTATAATTAGAGATGCCGAAAAGTCGGCACATATCCGATAAAGATATAATATGTTAAATGAAACAAGACACTTCGCTTCAGGGGGTAATGTTTTATGTAGGGGTGCATTTAATTACGGCTCTCTTATCAATGCACAGACGTTGCCATCGGAGAGATGAATGAATTCACCAAACGTATTGAGAGTTACAGATATGAAAATTTGGTAAAAAGTGTTGCCTAATCTTGTTCATTTATCTTTGTTCTTAAAGGTATGATATGTGAATTAAATCAATAAATCAACCAGTAGCATTGTTGCAAAACTGATACGAATCGAATAAGTTTACGATGCAAAAGGATACATTGATTTGCTGCCGAATTTAGCGCTCAAGCTTTTTACTATCTCAAGTGAACATCTAAGTAGAGTCCTTGGGGATTTATTTGTGCACATAAAGTAGGGTCCGAGCAAAAAGCTGGTGTCGCATCCGCTGGCCGAGGAATCCGCTGCGATGACGGATCACTAAGGGCAAACGGCATCCATCACTTGGCGAGCGACGCTTCTATATCGACGATGTAAAACAGAACCAGAACGTAAATTACAGACTCATAAGTGACCGTTTTAACTTTACTGTAGTGTAATGTCACGAAGGCAAGCACTTCTAGGATAAGAATGATCCTATTCTTGCAATATCTGATTGGAAGTATGACTGCGTTAAGACTGATTCAGACAAACTGGCATGCAGTCTGTCGTATAACGGTTTTGGAAAGAACGGGATAGAAGCAATATATTTTGCGTTCAAACAAGAGTTCTTAAAATGAGGTGCTGGTTCAACTTTACTATGTGCGATACTGGCAGACATACCATGCGAGGAAGCTTCTTTCAAGTTCGATAATACCGCTCATGTTATCAACATCGTTCGTAATGTGATACTAAAATATTTAATGATGGGACTTAAAATAATCAATTTTTCATGCATTTTTTATGAGCTGATACTACATTTTGAGTTGTTATTGGATTTTAGATCATCTTTGAGTTCATTCTGCAAACCAAAAATGGATTTTCCATAACAACACGTGATAAAAATATGACATGAAGCGGATGGCTATGAAGTTTTTGTTCTTGTGACGCGCTATGTACAAATATGTATGGGAGAAGAGCAGGTGTTTCAACTTGCTTCTTGAAAATCCTGTATCTATCAACGTCACTCTTTTTTAATGTGTGCAGTAGTCTAGTGCGGGCCCATTCGTATAGTAATACTTGTAAGCATTATATTTTTCTTTTGGTAAATATTTTAATTGGTATTGTATTTGCAATCGAGAGAGAGGGTACGAAAGATTCCGCACGCAGCATTGACCGAAACATTAGATTCAATTCAAGTTCATTTCAAAAGACACCGGTCTAACAAGTCTGCGTTTCCGTAATAAATAACAGAAAACGTAACTGAATATCGCAATTCTCGAGCAACATTGCATAAGAGAACCGGCAGTTTGCGCTCAAGTGTACTCTTACAAACAGATTAGTTACCATCATGTGTCGGTGAATTATTACCGACACCACTTTCACTTCGCTTTCCCGTGAGCTCATAAACTTACCTCTATCTAAACAATCAGCCTACGCGTGTGCTCTTTTATCGTTAACGATAGTTTTTCGCTAATAAGTGTAAGTTAACGGTAGGGATAACAAAGGATGATTTATAGAAAGCCAGACTCAACCAAACCTATTGAAATTGAATCCTATTGAATACAGGATCTCTTTGTAGTTACGTCATCATAAATTCGGCGAACAACAAGCACTACATTTCACATCGAACAGCGGCATTGTATTCCATAGATCATACCTATCAGAGCCTTCGAAATTGAAAGACATGACTACAATTCAATGATAATCAATTCGGCGCATCTGGGGAATTTGCATATCATAATTTTGAATGAACCACAAATTTGAGATCATTTAAGAGGAAACTGGAAATATCTTTACTGCGATCTAGGTAGTTCATAATAGCAGGTGAATTAATTCATCGCACGGAGGCCGACATCGCCTGGGCTATCTCCCACGATAAGTTTCGGTCTGGCAGCGGCCTGGGGGAGCGGGTACCGAACATGAAAACTATCGTAACGAGATCGGGATTTCTTAGAAGGTTACCATGAATGGTTAAATCGTTTTCAAGGGATGTGAGCACGAGGCGAGGATGCTTATCATGGTATTTGCGATATCCTTCAAACTTGACTTTTGAAGGCGAGACGTCGACGTATTAGGAGCTAAATATTTCACTACCTATGACGTGACTGGTGCCTGTTTTAGAGCGGAATACTATTTGGCAAGTATGTCTAGTGATGTACATTGTTGGGAGACAATCAATTTAGTTACTGAATGAAGTTAGGAGACACGTGCAAGCCGGGGAAGGCATTCTCTATATCAGGGCAAAATACTAAGTTAGGGCAAATAGACTCACTATTGGACTGGCTTAAAGCTCAATTGGTAGTGACTTAGCCTTCTGTGCTGTAGTTGTGTTTAATACCTACCGAGAACAAACAATTGTGTGGTAAAGATTAATATTTGTGTCTGGGTGTTATATTGTATTTATATAAAAAAAAGTATTATCAGCTTACTGTATCCATAGTACTGACGGATACAGGTCAAGCTTCACGAAACTTAAGACAAATGACGCTTACTACAAGGATATAAAAGCGAGATATAAAAGTTGCGTAGATAGTTCTGTTTGAAATTGACCAAATATATATATTTATTTATTTTGTTGTATATACATATATTCTAAATTATCAACTTACTTAAATAGGGGCATGCTAGTATCGTTGTATGAATCATTTATAACCAAACTTATATTTGTAATAAACATAAAAGTGTATTAAGTTGGAGTTATAGCAAAACGATGTTTGTTTCCTCGCTGGCGCTCTGTTTGTCCCTATATTCCTATTTACCTACTGTTCTCTGAAAGCAAATATTGTCCAATAGTATTTCATCTCTTCTCAATCATTTATATTAGTTTTACATGTATTTCTATATAGCCCGCGGCGATGTCGGGAGATTGGCTCTGGATTTCAGAATATTGTTTGAACAAATAAATTATTTTTAGAAAGAGCAATTAAGTACAACATATCCAAATAATAAATAATAGTACCTAACTACCTTCAATAGTTTTTCTCCAAAAAGTGTGCTATGTAACTTCGTACAAGTAAGAAACCACTATTTAAATCCTCTTAGTCATGAATGAGGTTTCTTTGTTTTGACTCATTCGCATAATTTGTTTAATATTTGATGAATTAATCAGCAGCACTATAAAATCTATTTCCAGAGGCCCAATACGAGTATGTTAGGATATGCTCTGTAAGTATGCGAAGGACCTATTCGGATATCGTGGTTGAAATGATTCAATGTGAGGGTAGCGCGAGAGCCCACGCTGACAGGACAATCGTCAATACATCGCGCCTTCAGGCTTTCTGCCAACCTTACTTACAGGTTTACTTGTTTGTGTTGAAGCCTTATTTATTCCTTGCGTTGACTATACATTCGAAGATCAGAATGATACACATCCGATGCTTTTTAGATACAAGATGACTTGAACACAGAGCGGGTTTCTCATAAATACAAAGAATATGTCTCAGTTCATTTCTATCAGTCGGATTGGTCCACATTTTACGTTACGAAACTTGGGAGACTAATATTACAATTTTCTTGTTTGTTTTATCGTAGATAATCGACGTTATGTATATAGTTTTCGAATATTTAATCATAAAAATTAAATAAGTTCGTATATATTATATTATGTTTACTGGTTCTGTTTTAGGCCGCATTTTAAGCCATTAAGGTACGTTATGGCTTTACGAATGCTATAGCCGGGACCGACATCTGATATGAAGATTGATATTTATGATTTTGCATACGAATTTTTATAGGCCAGCGAACACATCGATCAATTTATTACATATCTCTATTTTTATGCAAACAAAAGTTTTTACTTAGCGGTAGTAAATTGTTGACAGATCGTAAATATTTTACTGCGTTTCAGTTTACCGTTGCATAAAGCTTTCCGCTAGTTAATGGTCTATAAGACCTAGAGATTTTATGCTCCGACAATTTTAAAGAGTTTAATGGAAACTATGATGTTTAGGTACATTAATAACTTCTATTATATTTTTAAAAGATCTATAGTCTCTAGCTTCTGCATAAACCATTTTATGTAATACTGAATCACTATCATTTTATGCAATAGTTGCAAACAACTTGAATGTTACTTTCGTTAGTAATTGAACCTCGGGCAGGCATCACAGCTAGCGGCATTAAGTGTCCGAAGTGGTATAGTATTTCGTTTACACTCAATTACTTTCAGCGATCAGCTGGTCCGACTTTCTTTGATATTCCAACGTGGCTTCGGGTGGGTGAATTCGTAAGCTCTCGATTATTTATGTGGTCTCGTTTCGCGCCGAGCTTGCCCCCTCCTCGTGTCACTACGTAAAGAGGAGTAATCGCTTGCGGCTGCTAGCTGAGTGAATTTTTCCATTCGGAAAATGGCCGGAGGAATTAGGTACCGCTGAGTTTCATATTTTAAGAGAAGCCGGTCGGATCCCTCGCCTCAAACCATTGTATCACGGGAAAAAACTGTGTACAGCCGTTCCTTGAGATGTTTTTTATGTCACTCGTAAAACGGAGAACATGAAAATATTACCGGAACAGCGAAAATCGTGAATTGCCACAATAGCGCTGTAAAGGATAAATAAAAATGAATCTGAACGAATTAACTCTCAACGCTGAAATGAGGTTATTCCCGAGGGCTAGGAAAATACTTCACCGTGTAGCTTACCTGAAACAACAACAATATTAAATTAGACATGGCATAGCAGACAGTTTCAAAGATTAAAATTACTCTATTTATTTGATTGCTTGGGCACGGAGCTGGATAAATTTAGTGCTAATCAAAATTGTTATCTCACGTATTTTACTCTCATGTAAGTTACCTAACTGTGTTATTGGACAAGTACGTGTAACCTTGGTATATCATGCATGACACACACCACATGGTAGCAAATCACAATATAAACAGACATCGAGGCTTTGTTTATAGCGGTACTAACATACTTGGGTATAGAAATAGACAAACACAATATTTTTTTCACAAAGCAATTTGCACGCTAGCGCTTGAGCTTGGTGACCTTTTAGTTAGAGCATTGATCCCTAGACAAATATCGTACCTACATGCATAATGCGAGTAGCACCATACTACATCGTCTACAGTACGTCAAATGAAGGCATGAATATTTCAGTTTACAATCTCTGCTCGTATCGGACGTGTGATACCGCCGTGAAGCTGTCGTTCGGAGGCAAAACGTTGAAGGCTGAGTTAAAGGAGCCGTACCGGGTCTAAAGAGCTTCCCGGAGGACAAACGAGCCAGATAAGCTGGGAGCACTGCACTCCGCCCGCCCGCTCGCTAAGCATCGCTTTAATATTTTAGAATACACTGTATCGCTCTTGAAATCTCTCTTGGGGAAGAATTTGCACTATCCATCACGAGCACGACTCGAACGAAGCACTTAGCTTTGAGCCCACGCATATGAATCCGTTGTACTATTGCTTACCATCTCGTACTCGGACATCATTACGAGCCAGATACTTCTGATATGATATGTCCAACCTAACGATCCCTAACAAATCACTATACGTATCAATTGGATAATGTTTCTTATCCCATTATCTGTAAATAAACAAGTAGCGGTACAAACCAGTCCCAGATAAAGTTTCTCAATCTCGGACTTCTTTAGACTTTTATTCCTGCGTCTATTCATGAGCCTCGCCCGACTATTTTTCTCGTTTCTTTCTAAAGGAAGTCTTTATCTATATCGTGCTCTTTGTCTTTCTTCGTAGATGTATTCGATTGCATTTACCGGTACCAACTGTTTATATATACAATTTGGTTAGTTGAGGGAGGAATGCGTAATTGAAATGAATAGATGTTTGTTTGTCTTGTGGTAGATTATTGTTCGAATCCTTGAAATCTGTAAAACCTCTCATCTCAAAATTATGAATTTATGTCTTGTTTAAATATTTACTTCCATCTTTATTTACTTACCAATTATGATGACAAATAATCATACGACCGCAAGCGGTGTAGTAGAAACCATCGTGGTGTTTTCTATCGTTAAGTATAACACCAAGCCATAATAAAAATAGATCAGATTGTAATCGCTTGATAATACGGCGCTTTGCTATAAGTCTCGACAAAGTGATATCGATAAAGCCGTGGGAAACACGACCATCCTCCGATATATACCACTACATATAAATAGGTAACATCGCCAGCCACTCCGGACCATCCCACACCAAAACAGATAAGTTGTCAACTATCCAGTGTCAGAAACACGAAATGGTTATGAATCACTGCGCACCGCCCCCGAGCAACATTATCGCGCATTAGCCGAACATCAGAGCACATCAACGAGCGTATTATCCACCAACAGTTTGATAGATGAGCCCTTCGCTTGCCATAAGAGAAAAAACAAATAGAACGAGTATCGGGGAAGTGACCGAGCCGAAATAGGACGCAGAACACTTAGCCTTGGATGTAATAGGATAAGTGGTGGACTGGAAAATTCTAATCTGATATTGCTGCTTGCAAAATGGTTGTGGAGCAGGCAACATTTTTGCTCGAAATGAATAATCAATCGAACACCGTAAACCCTATTTGGTTTGGTGTTTTGCATTAATTAACGACGGCATGTACTTGACGTAAACTTCTTATCCAAACACAAAAATTCTAAACTGTAGTAGCGGTAGGTAAATTGGAAGATGACCATACAGCAGCTTATGACATTCAATATTCAAAAGATCGTGTGAATCAGATAGCCGTTTCATGATAGAAGCAAAAATCACTATCCATAAATTTGTGACAAACGAGACAAGTTTCCATTCGGCTGTCTCAAAAGTGTCTGGAGACGGTTCATTGACACTGATCGAGATCGACCGGTGGACAAAGGGTCCAGGCTCGCGGTCAGCAGCGGAAGACGCCCATTATAAGATATCCCAGTGGGTATTAAGCCACCGGCAGTGACCACCAGGGACTAAGCACTCTTCTGTTATAATTAATCGCAATTTAATAGGATATATTTATAATTGAAATATTAAATTATGTAGTCTATAAATCCGACAGTTTTGCCATATCATTTCATTGCAGGTAGGCCTGAAAATATTAAAGCAAAAAACGAATGAGATTGATGGTTTTGATAAATTTTACGAGTTAATAGTGACAATTAGTGAGATTATATGACAGCTCGTGGTAGAGTTTTATGTATTTGTTTAGCTATCATGAAATTAGCAGCTTTATAATGCGAGTTTATTGCTTTACGATTACGTCTCAGGCTTTGATGTCTGTCTGACCATTTCAATCTTTATTAGATACGAGTACAGACGCTATTTGTTGTAATTTAAAGAAGCATCATGAAAATACCCGTACTATTAATCCTAGGAGAAAACAGAATATTAATGGCAGGCTATTCTGTGTAACAAAATGTTAGTCGTTGCACGGAATAAGTAAGTAGGTGGAGTAGAACGCTTAATGTTATTTGTCTTTTCTAGACGTTTGTGCCTGGGGTTTTTGTATTACTTTAGTTACCCCCACCTACTATAATATGCTGTAAACATTTTGTTAGAATGTTTTTATAAACGAAATTACCTGCTAATCTGACGAGTACGTACGATGAATTTTATGAGAATGAATGTAGCGAAGAGGCTATGTCAGGAGTGTAGAAAGTGGAAATATGTGGTCTTTGCCAACCTCTTTAAAAAACAGACTTTTTTTATGCATATAAGTAATTACATCCCCTTAATAAAATCAGCTCTAACTTTCGTTTTTCGAAAAGAGTCTTCTGGCAGAAACGGCAAAAATATTGTTATACTATATGTGGCTATAATTAACCGAATAGCATGCGGTAAGTAAAGTAGCAGGAAAATAGAGGAAAGAGTTGCGTTTAGACGGACACGCATTAGGTAAGGGCAATGAATGATTTCCGGACCGGCAGTTGCTAATTACACCTCACATTAGGACGGTCGGCGTCATTGTATGATTAGCTGAACCTTAGCTGGAACTAATTTAAACGGTCACACTACCGTTCGTGTCGCGCAAGCGTTGCGACACCACAAGTCTTTTCAAAGGAACATTGTGTCGGCTTTGTTTGTGTTTCGTGACCCAGGATGAGGAATGCCTCGTAAAGTTGCCTCACGAAGCTTACAAAGTATACAATACAAGCGCTAATGTACCAGCAACGTTTAAAACAAAAGGTTAATCCATCAACGATAACCTGGTCAATACTCCGGTCGAGATTGCGAAGGAATTCATTATGTGCATAATGATTTATCTCTCTCGGGAATAAAACAAAGATAAAGGAATTCACTTAATTGGCGGGTTTGCTTGGTAAATCCAACTTTGTCGTCGCCGTGTTTTTATTTGTACTGTAAGTTGCCGTAACTTTTGCCACTGAGGGCATTGGTTCAACATTTTACTGCACGTTTCAGCTGTTGCCCACACCCGTATGTCGCCTTACTGTTTTTAATTAACAGATCTAGGTCGAATGTGACTTTTGGACGCAAAAAATGACAGTTTAAATCACCGGTATAGTTTATCATCAGTGAAACAATGTGTGTGACATCATTTCGACATACACCGCAAACGCAGGCAGTGGAAAAGTGCTCAGTGCATACGATCGCAATAAATTGTTCCAGCAGAGAAGCTATACAACCCTATGGAGGAAAAAAATGCTATGGAGGTTAGGAAAAACATAAACATGACAAAGCATATCATTATTCGTTCACCCATTTTCTGTGGATTCTTCGTATGTTATTCAGACCAGTACTATATCATGGTGGAACTTTACATCGCTATTCGGTACTCGCGTTTTTATTTGCTCTTCATTGGGCTTTATTGTGTAGAAGTCCGACTAACTTGAACACACCGTCCACACGTCGTCACAAACAGCGGTATTCGTGGGTTTCCGTATTCGTCTTATCCGTAAAAATATGCAAATATAGGGCAATACATTCTAGTCATACATCGTCGTATTTGGGAAAATAATACGATACGTGTTCACGAACCGCGATGTCAAGTGCCACCATTACAGTGGCTGCATGATATTGCATTTACCTACTTGCACTGCAAGAATAAAACCGTCACATGCCCATTACGTGGTAGCAAGCGCCAAGTCGTGTTACTTAGTTCAACGAGCCGTAAATAGTTACAAAACAATAGAAATCTCACAATGAAGAGACCACAAAGTAGTTAGAATTCTCGCTTTCTATGGCATACTAGCACATGTCCTTATTTGGGGAATAGCTAGACACTAACAATTTGCCAATTTAACTGCCTTTGATATTTTATGGCTAACTAGCTGGTGCCCGCAACTTCGTCTGCGCAGGTTTAGTATGTCGGAAAATATCTTTATAAATTGTAGCCTATGTGCTATTCTGATGTATAAGCTATATTATTGTAAAGTTTCATTAAAATTCATTCAGTAGTTTTTACGTGAAAGAGTAACAAACATCCATCCATCTATCCATCCATACTTGCAAACTTTCGCGTTTATAATATTAGTAGGATACCTACTACATGATCTTTGGTGGTCTACAAGAGTGGTGAGGAAAGGTAGGATTGAGATAAAACGAAAGGTAATAAATTCAGAAAACCAATAAAAAGGGAGCCTCGATTTGTTAGAGTTTCAAGGTCCCCGTAGTTCAGGTAAGCTAGTAAAAGTAAGTGAACCTACGTATTGTAAACCTAGGTAAGTAAAAGCATGTAAAATTTACCCAATGAAACAAACTCAATAGAATGAGTTTGTACTTGAAAGTGCTACTAGTGCTACCACCGTATCTATTTCTGCCGCGAAGCAGTGATTGGTGCCGGTACTTGAGACTCAACACCATTACGTCTCAGAGTTATGGACGCATTGCAGCACAGAGCACGTCCACGTGAGGTAATGCAATTGTGAAGGCAGAGGTGACCGCTCCACCTCAGGTATCAGGTACCAATCACTTGTTCCATCACTTTATATTAAAAAAAAACTACATTACGAGTATGCATCGAGTTCACCTTGACAATGACATCACCGGCAACTGCAATTATTCAAACCGGAACTCCCTAGTACTTAGCTCCTTACTGAATACGAATAAAAATACGCATTAAAAACCTGATACTGAAGCCCTACGTCCCTACGGTTCGCCTCGAACAGCAGCTGCCGAATTAACACTGTGGGAAGAGGCTATATCGACCTCTATCTTCTCATTATATTTTTTTTATATACATCTTGTTGATGGAACAAGCAGATGGCCACCTGATGTTGAGTGGTAACTATGACCTATAACAAAGCATTGCCTCGTAAGTCACGCACTATATGAACGTGCCCTACGATGCACTGCCCTGCGTCCATCAAACTCACAAATAGCTCCCTTATCTCCTTGAGCATAGTTAATCTAATAAAAAAAAATGAGATAAGCTCACTACTGTAATCCCTGGGAATAAAACGGTAGATCATGAGATTTATAGTCTATACTCAACATTCTATGAGGTTGTCTAAGGGCAGACACAAAATTTTGCAGTCAAAATCAAAACGGTCTTTGTTCAGATCAGTCAAAGGGATCACTTTGAAACGTCTCTTAAACAAGGTGAATATAGGCGGCAGTTCTATGCGACTAGCCAGAAGAACCGGCTAAAAGAACCGACAAGAAACTTACAGCTTTTCTCTAGAGTAGTAGAGCTCTTTGTGAAAAGCTCGTCCGGGGAAGTACTACCACCACACCTTTTTCTGCCGCCAAGCAGCAATGCTGTGTTTCGGTTTGAAGAGTGTGGTTGCCGGTGTAATTACAGGCACATGAGGCTTAACATCTGTATGCCTCAAGCTGATGGACGCAGGGTAGTGCATCGTAGGGCACGTTCCTATCGTGCGTGACTTACGAGGCAATGCTTTGTTATAGGTGATGGTTACCACTTAACATCAGGTGGGCCATCTGCTTGTTCCATCAGCTGGTTGTATAATAAAAAAAAAAAGCTTAGCTCCTATCATTTTTTGCAAGATCCTTCATAAAACTAAAGCCCCAGTTTTTTTATCACTTATATGTAGGTAACTAGATATTTTAAGGTAAGCTGTTGTGAAAAAGTTCCTAGCTTTTTTGTAAGTTTCTACTAATATTATAAACGCGAAAGTTTGTAAGTATGGATGGATGGATGGATGGATGGATGTTTGTTACTCTTTCACGTAAAAACTACTGAATGGATTTTAATGAAACTTTACAATAAAATAGCTTATACATCAGAATAACACAGAGGCTACAATTTATAAAGATATTGTGTGAATTGTCCAAAATATGACGATAAGTGTCAAGTAGGTAAGTAGGAAAAACGCTAATACTACGCTACTACGCCACGCTAATATAAGCTACTCGAAATACTAATCCTGCGCAGACGAAGTCGCGGGCACCAGCTAGTCCTTCATAAAATTAAGGCCCCAGTTTATTTGTCACCTATATGTAGGTAATTAGATATTTTATAGTAAGCTTTTGTAAAAAAGTTAAGTACCTAGTTGCTATTGCAGACTTGACAACTTGCATGCCTATCGCCACTGCTAGAATACAAACTGGTTCCCCCCCACAATTATGTTTAATTCAATTAATTCATAATTAGGTACTCCTCCAAATACGAGTAGTTCTTAGAAGAACGGTCACCGAATAGTTCTCAGAATTTGCAAGTTAATTTGGCAATGGGCAGGTCATATATCTCGTTGGACCTACTCTCTTGTCATGTCACTAGTTTCTTACGAAACAATGTGGTGAAAGGATTTTAAGTGCGCCTTTAGAGGCTTCTTTCGAGCACGTGACACATGTTATAGAACTTTTTAGGTTCTACGACATGCCGGTTTCCTCACGATGTTTTCCTTCACCGTTTGAGGGTACTGGCATTGTGCACATACATTTTTGAACAGATAAACTCATTGGTGTATGACCGGTTTCGAACCAACGACCTTAGGATCGGAAGGCGGGGCCGCTACCACTAGACCACCAGCGCTCGTGTCGGACCTACTACCACTGGGGAATAGCGGTACGGTGACGATCCCTTTCCGAGTTTATATGTGTACTACGATCTTTATGGTTCTCGTACTCACCACCGCTAGCAATGTAAAGATCGTGGGAAGTCGGTGGACGGAAAAGGCTCATCATTAGAATCATCCCGGAAACGTATGGGCGAGACCTATTTACAGCAGTGATTCTTCTAAGGTGATGATGATGAATCTAACTGTATGGTGTGTGATAAAATACCGATTTCACATTCCACTTAGCAACAACGTAGTAGTCCTCATTTTGATTACAAAGAAAGCTTTCAGTAAACTCAGATTGAATTCCCTTACTCATTGAAGCATGCCAGCAGCATTACCAAACAGTCTATCAATCGTTTAGCCTTATTAGGAACGGTTTGCACAATGCAATTGCATTGTTGTTTTGACTGTCTAATGCCAGTGCTCTCAAGAAACTATCGTGAGGAACCTAGTTAGTACTGCAGCGGTAACCGGCTTGCATTGAATATTATCGCAAAATGTGTGCAATTTTCTAATAATTTTTTTTTTTGTGTTCGACCAGGTTTTCCAACAGTCCGTTGATAGGCTATGGTGTTCCACCAGTTTTAGATTATTTTATTACCTACAATTAATAACTAAGATTCTAAAATTGCTTTTTTACATCATCATCGTCTTGGCATCTTTGTTATTCCTCGTAGAGCACCCATCCAAATATTGATAGCTGCTCTACAAGGAATAAGATAAATGCTCTACGAAGAATGCCCCAAGATACTACAATTTTATCATTGCAAACATTTATATAATTTTAATATTTACAGTTGGCAATTTGATAGGATGCAAGTCCATCGCCGCTGCTAAAATAATAACTCGCTACGAGAATGCTTGCGACTCCAATCCTACTAAAAGCTACTTTTATCCTGTAAAATTAACAGGAACGGCCGAGCCCTTATAATTGTTGTATCTAGTCGATAACCAGCACCGAGCAAGCGAACCCGCAGATGACAGATAGTAGCGAACAAGGTAAGAGAAGTGAGAAAGTGACGATATTGGCGTGATCGGCGTCAACGTTACCGTTTTCGAGAATGTGTGTCGGGTCACCGGCAGAGACGGCATTGGATACCGTTACTGCACGACCAACACTATTATCCGAGGCAATGTCAAGAAATATTATTGTGTTTACGTGCCACTGCGATAATAAACTCGAGAGAAATGAATCAGGTCAATGTATCACGTACCTCGCCACCGAACCGCGACAAGCAAACAGTAATACAAAATAAGGTACAAAATTATTCATTCGAGAATTCAGTTTAACAAGAATGAAAATATGGAATGGATCCGCACCTAGTCTAGTCCGTACACGAGAGACCGATAAAAGTTTTCAAAAGTTTTAATGCGGAGAATAAATAAGACGTGATTTAATACTAAGGAAAAAACACTGCTGTCACTCATCAATTATTGTACAAATAAAAGTGGCGTCAGACAGCGATTCCTGCCTATTGACATTTGAGGATTGTTCGTGAGTTATGTAATAAGGTTCTTCATTACCACAAACCTCAATATAACAAGAACACCATCACATAGAAATAAATGCTCAACTTAACTTGGCCTACCCATTACCACCACTTTGTGGCCTTTTCTTCATTCGATCAACGGCTAATATTTTAACCTAAAATCTTTATATTTTTATCTTTGCACCTAAAGCTAATTGAATGGTCTATGTCTATATCCAGTCTTTAAGATAACAAGATGCCAGTGACCCGGATTCAATGCTCTCGAGTGGTAGGTACTTTTTTTCTCAGTTCACACATACATAACCCAATACCAAAAACATAAAACATGTCTGTTTCCGAGAAGCAGAGATCACTGATTATCACATTGGATTATCTCTTTATTCATTCACTCTTATAACTTTTTTGACCATGCACTCCAAACTGAGCGATATAATTGCAAATGGGGAATGAGGGACCCGTTCTTATCCGTCTGCCATTGCAGAGCTCCAACTGGCCCCAACACCTGCGTGGTGAGAGCTAGAGACGCAGATAAGAGCTTGACAACGCCACAGACAATGCATAGCGGTGGCCAGGTATTATTTACAAAGTGATGGTACCATTGTCAGTTGACACTATAGAAGAAGGACACGCCAGTGTGAACAAGGACCTACAAACCATTGTACAAAACTAATTACTACCGCGCACGCCATGCACCTTCGCAGGCGCAGATTAAAGTTGAACACGTTGGTTTGGCCTTCAGTTGTGATGGCAAAAGTTTGAATAGTTTTTTTAGTTTCAATTTAGATTTCTGGTCGTGAACGTCTCGTGGTATGTATGAATGGGTTTGAAGATTGGTGTCGAAGAGATCCACGATCCGATGCCCTGTGAGAACTTGAGAGTTTCAATCTGTACTGAATTTTTTTGTTTTCTGTATTGCAAGCCCGTTTTTTCAGCGCCTTTTGTTTGGAGTGAATAGACTTCTTAGCACGCCCGATACGCTTATCGCGTCTCCATAAAAAACCTTCTGGAAAAACGGGATCACAATATAGAAAAGTACAAAAAACCCGGACCCAAGGTACTGGTCGTGGAAGTCGCGGTATGTATGAATGAGTTTACAAAGTAGGTTAGCGTTATTGTTGATATAATAATGAAAGCGAGAAAGACAAAGCGACCGACTTCTGTTTTCTTGTCTGTTATGATTAGGTATATCAAATGTGTTTACCACGCCTTTTCTACCGCCAAGCAGCAACGCTGTGTTTCGGTTTGAAGAGTGTGGTTACCGGTGTAATTACAGGCACATGAGGCTTAACATCTGTATGCCTCAAGTTGATGGACGCAAAGCTGTGCATCGCAGGGCACGTTCCTATCGTGCGTGACTTACGAGGCAATGCTTTGTTATAGGTGATGGTTACCACTTAACATCAGGTGGGCCATCTGCTTGTTCCATCAGCTAATTGTATAAAAAAAAAAGTTTAAAGTTAACGAAGTCCATCTATCCATAGTTCACCTTATAGGACTTTATTTGAGGCCAGCCACTACCAACCAACGACCACGTCACTAAGAATTTTCGACTTGTCTTTGTTTTCCTGTGGTAGTCACTATTTCAGATTTATCAAAAAGTTTGACCTCAACTTTGAACCCGAATATTCCTGTTTTTAGTGTGCGCTTTCCTACTGCAAGAAATACACCCTGCAACGTTTAGGTCTCACAGGACCAGTGGTCTCGTTCTAAAAGGTTAAAAAGGAGTATCCAATCCACTCGAATCCACAGAACGTGTTTCTCTATGATGAATGGAGATTTGTATTTGACAGTACCTGCGCCCATCGCAAAGGTTTCACGATACGACTAATACCGATAAGAGGTAGGTTTGGTACCCTATTCTACTTCGTTACTAGTTCTGTCACCGATACGACACAGATACTGCTAACAATATGTACCTAACCTAGGTACTTGACAATATAACTAGGTGAGCTGAGGTCACGCACGATATTATGTGCATAGTTTAGTTACACGATTTGCATTTAAATATGTGATACTAGGTACCACTGTATGTGAAATTTTTACTTATTTACCATGTTATAGGTAACAATAAATGTGTTGAGTACTGAATAAAACTAATGGATAAAACTAAATTTACTATTATCATAGACCCTTTTAACACACGCATAACAATATTCCATTTCAATTATTTAATCTGAATAAGACGTAAAAAATTCTTTAAACTTGACAATACATTATTTTCAATGGATCGTTTTAACATCTTGCTGAGCTCAACGTCAAGTAAACGCGTTGTAGAAATTGCGACTAAGTGTAATATACCGGTCAGATTGAAGATAGATTAGTATTGAGAGTAATAAAACGACGCAGATTAAAATGTTATTAATTTTGCAACAAAAAAGACTTCCTGTACAAAAAATTCTGTGTATATATTGTGCACTTCTGGTTAATTTTGGATAGCACTTACAATGCACTCGCTTTGTTATTTTTGCCGTCGTCGTCCTTCTGGGAAATCTTCATACAATAATCAAAGAACTTATTCATTCAATTTGCCATACAATGGAACAGGGAACGTGTCTTGAACAAAGTTTGGTTGTTTCAACCGTGAAATAAGATAAGAAACAATAACCTAGGTAACTGTTAAATCCCTTTTTTTATCATTATCATTTTTGTTGTGCCTAATAGGAATCTATTTTTTTTTGTCCTAGTAACCTAGGTAGTATGTAGTTAAAAATAAAATAATACGTTCCTTATTTACTCACGCGTGTGGTTACTGCTTCTTTTCTGTGATAAAATATCACACTAAACTAATCAAGGAACCCAAAAAATATCAAATCAAAATCAAATCAAAAAGTATTTATTTGGAACAAGAAAACAGAAGTACAAGAACAGATTGAAAAACGATGATATCCGCAGGAGTTAAAAAACTGTGTCGCGAATATCAACGCCCTCCTCCGCAATACCTATTCGGTACAGGGTTCCAAATGCGTAGAAAGTAGTGGCAAAAACTTAAATCTAATATATATAATAGGTAGATGTATGTGTATGTGAAGGTGTGGGAAAAGGGGGTGGGGATATTAAAATGGGTGAGAGTTTGCGTGCATGAGTATATTGTGGTGATTTTATGTGTTTAGTAAGGTGTATAAATGGTGCAAATTTCGCAAAGGTCCCAGTCTCTTAAGAGTCTGGTTATTGCGATATATGCTTAAGTGTAGTGAGAGGGTGTGTGTAAGTATGTGTCAGGGTGTGTGAGGGTGTGTGTGTAGATGTGTGTGTGTGGGTATGTGTGTTTGAATGTGAGTTAATTTTATTCTACAGATGTGAGAAAACATTCTGCCTCGTCATAGAGAGGGATAAAAGCCATTCCAGGCATTTCAATTTACATTTGTAATAAGGCAGTGGAAATATATTTAGTAGGAAGTTAATTTTATTGTATAAGGAAGGAGCGCAGAAATGGAAGTGCCTACTTGCAGTGGCTGTGCGGCGATGCTCTATCTCACAGACCTTCCATGATCTACGCGTGGAGCCAACATTATTTGGATTATAGTGTAATTGTGAATGTTTGCGTAGAATAGTGTGTAAGATGAACAACTTTCGCACAGAGGGAACTTGACACAGAGAGTAAAGGTCTAAAGTAGGGAAAAGGATTGGTTTTTTGGCCATAACCTTTAATACGGCTTTCTGGGCTCTCTCGAGTCGCATCATTTTAGTTTTAACTGCACATCCCCATGATGGGATGCAGTAAGAAAGAATCGATTGGGCTAGTGCAAAATAAACAGTTTTTAGGCTATTGAAGTCCAGGACGGATCTTAAGGTTTTAAACACATAGATTAGTCTTCGGACTCGAGCAATGGCTGACTCCAGATGGTGTTCCCAGGACAATGTGTTGTCAACTACAACCCCGAGGTATTTCATATAACATGTACGATCGATGAACGCGCAGTTGCAAATGGAAGGAGCAGAAGCAGTGGGACAAGTGTGCGCGCGTATTGAAAAAGAGGGAGTCGGTTGTGATGATTGGGAGAAAGAAAAGGGGATAAATTTTGTTTTTGTTACGTTAAGCGTAAGTAGGTTAGTACGTAGCCAAGACATTACCACTCTCAGAGCGTCCTCAGCGAGACTATTTACCTCTGGCCAAGTCCGACCATGGACAAGGAGGGCTGTGTCGTCAGCATAAGTAATTATTTTGCAATTTGGTAGAGACAGGTTACACAATTCATTTATATAAATCAGGAATAGAGTTGGGCCCAGGACGCTGCCCTGGGGAACACCAAATAGAACAGTCTCTTTGTTGCTCTGCAGATCATCCAAACGTACGTACTGTTTACGATCAGACAGATAGTCCGCAAACATGTCCAGGGTGACACCTCTAATGCCGATCGCTTCCAGTTTTTTGAGTAAGATGGGAACAGAGACAGTGTCAAATGCCTTAGACAGGTCGAGAAAAATACCAACGGTTTTCATTTTAAGATCTAAATTCTTTATAACAGTGTCCGATAGTGCTAGAACAGCGTCTTCGGTAGACTTTCCACGCCTAAAACCAAACTGATGCGGGGACAAAATACGGTTTTCATTCAGATAATTCGTCAGTCTGGAGTTTAATATTTTCTCGAAGATCTTGGAGAACACAGTCAGTACGGAAATTGGCCTATAATTTGTGACCATGTCTCTGCTCCCGCTCTTGAATATGGGGTGAACTACAGCTATCTTGAAGGCAGTTGGAAAGACACCGGCAGAAAGGGCAGCATTAAAAGTATGAACAAGTAAAGGAACAAGAGTCTGCCTAGCTGATTTAACTATTCTAGTAGAGATGCCATCCGAGCCCACAGCGCATTTGTCCTTGAGATTAACAATAATATTGTCTATCTCGGTGTAGTCAACACTAAAGAGGACCATGGAGCTTAAAAAGGAGTTAGAGCAGGGCAGCGGTAGTGATGAACTAGATATAGGAGAGAGAGGGTATGTCGATGTCGTACACTGAATATCTAAAGCTAGGTTTTTTCCGATATTAGAGAAGAATTTGTTAACTGCGTTAACCGAGGATAGGGCATCGTCACATAGTTTTAATAAAGGAGAAGAGTCTGTTTTTTTTTTATTTAAATTAGCTATTTGTTTTATTATATTCCATGTATCTTTAGGATTATTTTTTGCTTTTAGTATTTCATTTTTCTCATATTCTAGTTTTAATTTTTTTAGAAGATTGTTGCAGTAGTTGTGATATCTATAGTAAACAGTTTTGTGCATTTTGTCTTTTGGATTTTGCTTAAATTTCCGGTATAGTTTATCTTTATGGCGAATACACTTGAGCAGGCCTGGAGTGATCCAGGGCTTAATAATTCTCTTTCGACTAGGCACGGCTTTGCTACAAGTGTGTTTTGAGATAATACTAGATATATGGCTAACTAATGTGTTTGCTATTATGTTTGGATCGTCCAGGTGCATTATGAAAGAAAAATCTTTATTCTGTATGTCGTGTAGAACAGCGGGAATATCAATACGTTTATAGAAACTATTTGAATTACCCGAGCTAGCTGATGCGTCGCAGCAGAGGAGGACAGGAGCGTGATCAGTTATGTTTGTGTCATAAACAAGTGTAATAGCTTGATGTGTTGTACGAAGAATTACATGATCAAGGCAGTTACCAAGTCTTGTAGGGTAGCAGTGAGCGGGGAGCATGCCGTGTGAAGTAATCAAGGTGAGGTATTCGTCAACAGAGGGTGAGTTATTGCCGGGGATTATGTTGATATTGATATCTCCAACGACAGCAGTAGTTTTAAAAGTTTTTAGGGAATTTAGTGTCATGTCAAGACAGTGTAAAAACGGGGTAACATCTTCGTAGGATGGAGATCTATAAAGCGCTATTATCGCGTGATGTGAAGAGAACTTTATGATTACACAGCTTGCATCAGAAAATGTTGGCAATTCAACTGTAAACTTTAGGCAACATCTAATGTATGCAACAACACCATCATTTTGATTTTTGTAGTCTGTGTGAAAGCTATCATAACCAGGCAGTGATGGAATGAAGGGACACTTGCTTAGCCAGCATTCTGTTAAGATTATCACGTCAATGCAGATGTTGATTCTGTGTAGCAGAACGAGAAGGAGGTCGAAGTTTTTATTTATGCTACGAATATTCACATGAAAAACCTTAAGACCATGATTGTCGATTTTAATGTGTTCGCTTGTAGCATCTGGAGAACAGAGAAGAGTGTCGGAGACTGATAACTGTTCAATATCAGAATTTATTTGATCGATATCACACATAATTGATAATAAAAGTTAACAAAAGATCTATAACGTTGGTAATGAGTGTTGGGGATGGATATGAGGGCTCATTAAATCGGTAGTAGTGGGAAAAACGTAACTCTTCAAGTATGTGGCTTTGCAGAAAGTTTGTGTGTGACTGAATGGGTGGGGGTGAGTGCGAGGGTGGACTTACATGCATGCGTGTGTGTGGTGTGATCGCATGAGAAAGTATGTGAAGTGTAGTGGTGTAAGGGGGAGCATGTGTGAGTGTGAGGGTGGGTGTGTGTGTATAGTGTACAAGTAGTCTAGTTATTTTGTACATAAATTTAAAGTATACATAAATGAAAATAATCATCAAAAGCAAGCAGTGAGGAACCATAAAGAGGGTCCTACAAGGACTTAAACTAATAACAACAATATTGTTGTGCATAAAAGATGACAAAAGTGAGTATAGTCAATTAGGTTGCTTAATGTTGTCCAGGTCGGATTCATTCGTCACTCGGACGAGAGGCCCGTTTTCTCTCTTGCGCAAAAATATCTTTCCGTGGGAGACCCAGCAAAACATGTAGTCATTGCCCTTAGCAAACTCTCTGGCGAGGTAAAATAACCTTTTCATCTTGGAAGAAAGATTTTCAGAGATGAATATTGGCTTTGGTGGGCCGCTCAGATGTAGGTGTTCTGTGGTGAGTTTCGATGTACTTTTATTGTACTGGCGGAACATTGCGACTACTTTTTCTTTTGAGAGAGCGCTCGTTAAATCGACAATGATTGTCCTTTGTGCCGAATTTTTGTTGTTAAGGCGAAATATATCCTTGATCTCGCTGCGCTGTATGGGTGCATTCAGTACCTTGGTAGTGTTTAAGAAGGTTTCTAGAAGAGTGGTTTTACTTTCCACAGCGGGTGTTGGGATGTTTCGAATTTCTAGACATGTGGATCTAGCATTGCGCTCAAAAGCGTCTAATCTTTCTTCAAGCGACTTTATATATAGATTGTCTGCTTTACGGCCTGCCTCCAGTTGGTCGACTCTTTTTTGCACAGCATCTTGCTTTTCAGCCAGTCTTAATAGTCTTCAATAGTCTTGGTAATGCTTGGTCACGCTTGTGGACGCGGCAACTGATTTCGATTTTCCTTGTGAATGACGATACGCCATAGAAACCTACCGTTTATAGAGTTCCTAGGCTCTGGCGGATAAACAGAAGAAAAACTTCTACAGAAGAAAAACTATTTCAGTCCTAGTCTGGCCCTAGACTAAGACTTTTTTTTTTATACTACTAGCCGATGGAACAAGCAGATGGCTCACCTGATGTTAAGCGGCAACCATCACCTATAACAAAGCATTGCCTCGTAAGTCACGCACGAGACTGAAGGTTTTTCTTATGTCCTAGGTTCCAGACTACTAATAGGCCCAGTCCTCCCCGACGCGCGAGATGGTCCTACGACATTGTAAAGATCGCGGGAAGTCAGTGTATGGAGAAGAAAATCATTCTTCCGTGAAATATATGGGGAAGGGGTGTACATCAGTGGACTTCCTTTAGGCTGATGGTGATAGTATGCCTACGCCTCACTAAACTTTAACATTGTATGATATTACTTTGTAAAAGGATCATACAAAAGAACAGTAGGAACCAAGACGTAAGTTTGTTGCCTGTTCTTCTAGGCTTTGGTCGCGTGGAACTGGCACGTAGAGTCACCTAGCTTTAAGACGTTTCAAAGTGATCCTTGTGATTTTATTGTATAAATAAATACCTTTTAACTTTGACCCTCAAAGTCAAAGTCAAAAGGTATTTATTGTAGGTAGTATTTTCTTGCCAGTTTTAATGTCATGAAAAACTAGTTAGGTCTAGGTACTTTAGAATTGTGTAAAATCTAAAAAATAAGTGAGTTAGAGGTTGCTTCAGATTTTTGGAAAGCCCTCACAGCTCAGTTGGTAGTAGCTCTGCTTTCTGCGCTATAGGCTGTGGTTTCGATACCTGTAGGCTGTGGGTTCGATACCCATCGGTAACAAACATTTGTGTAATGAACAGTAGATTTTTGTTTTCTGTTTGGCTGGATGTTATATTATATGTAAAAAAAGGTACCTTATACAAGCTATGGTTAGTTTGGGGTAAGATAATTATGTGTGGAATGTCCAACAATTTCTTTTTCCTATTGTATGTATGTATTATGTATAAAAATAGGTCTAAAAAGTAGGTATACATATAAATGTATACTGTGTTAATATTTATCAAGGTTGCAAATAAATGAATATAAATAAAATAAATCAAGTGATCAAAGCGCAAAATTACAGGTGGAATAATAAAAGTATAACAAAAGGCGAAGTAAAATGAAGCTCTGTTTGTCACCGGCTGATCAAATATTTACGCGGAGCCATGGCTCCAAATAATACGAGCCTGATTGGATATTTGTCTAACTGGTCTTGAATAACAAAAGGTTTTGCATAATAGATAAGGACAAGTTTTCTTTATTGAAAAGATTTCAATATTCAATGTTGCTGTTTTTTTAGGGTTCCGTACCCAAAGGGTAAAACGGGACCCTATTACCTACTAAGACTCCGCTGTCCGTCTGTCACCAGGCTGTGATCCAAGATAGTTAGACAGTTGAAATTTTCACAGATGATGTATTTCTATTGCCGCTATAACAACAAATACTAAAAAACAGAATAAAATAAATATTAAAGGGGGCTCCCTTAAAACAAACGTGATTATTTTTGTCGTTTTTATAGATAATGGTACGAAACACTTCGTGCGCGAGTCCGACTCGCACTTGACCGGTTTTGATTTATTATACATTAGATTTTAGGGCTTCTTTCTTTCTTGGATCCATTGTATTGATTTTATATAAGACAATATACTGACATGACGTAGTCACCATTTAGTGAATTAAACGCCGACATTAGTCAAAGTAAACAGACCTTGTTGATAGCGTTGTTGATGATGATTTTAATTGCACAGCGGCCGGGGCAACTTTTTTATTCATGTAATTTAGTTTTTTGTCTTTTTACGAGACATTGGTAGACAGACACGTTGTAATGTTTGGACGTACCTCTGACGGGGGGTTTCCTTAGACGTCCTCAAAGAATCTGGAGTTAGTACTTGGGTCCTAAGAGATCTGAGGGGATAGGTATCTATATCTACCGTGACTGGGGGTCAAAGTCGTGAAGCTGTTTTAGTTTATTTTTTTGGTAGACACGGATAAGCATTAGGCTATAGGCACAATACACTGATCCCTTTTATGTCCTTGTAGCTAGCGTCATTATTCTTTGTCTTTGGGTAGCTACGGCTATGCTTTCACCATCAGCCCCAGTCAATACGTGCGGGGCTTACTATGCCGTAGGATTCTTCGCGATGTTCTGTTGCACCGTATTCACACATCATCATCATTTTCCTGCCCTTATTCCACGCTAAGTGGGGTCGGCACAACAGGTTTTCTTCTTCCACTCTCCTCTATCATACGTCATCTCAGTGCTCACTCCTTTCTTACTCATATCATCTTTCACACAATCAATCCATCTTTTCTTTGGCCTGCCCCTCCTTCTACAACCATCCACATCCATTTCCAACACTCTTATCGTAATATGACTTTCTTCCCTCCTCATGACATGCCCATACCACGCTAACCTATTGCTCCTCAAATTATCCATCACGGGCGCTACTTTCAAACTTCCTCTAATATACTTACTTCTTATTTTATCCATCCATCACATCGCATATCCATCTCAATATTCGCATTTCTGCTACATGCACTCTTCTCTCATCCGTCCCTTTGGTAGCACAACTCTCAGATCCATATAGTACGACAGGTCTTATGATCGTCTTGTAAACTTTCCCCTTAAGTTCAAGGGGCATTCGTGGATCACATGTTTTTCCTGAGACCTGTCGCCATTCACACAATTTTTTTAATAGGATTTATTTTCTTTTTGAAAGGAGATTTTGTTACACAGTGATTTTCGTATCTCGCTTCTAACTTTCCATGGGTACGGTCATAACATATTTGCGCGTAATAAATATTTTCTCAACACTGCTATTGGATCCAAGCTACAAAAATTCACTGACATAAAGCAGGTAATCAAAAATAATCAGTGCAACAAAGCTTCTATCGCGTCGATGTTCAATCAGGCGTAAAAGGCGGTATGGAAGCCAGTTGTAGAAAGGGAGGTTTTAAAACTTTCTTTCACATAAAAACTCCATAATACCATCAGCCTACTTGGTAACCTACCTATTGAAATAAACAGCTGTTTGCGGCATGTGCGTGCAGCAGCTGTCACCATTCCTAGCGCCATCGCACGATCAACGATACGTGTAAAATTTGCGTCAATTTATGCATATCGAAAGTACTGTGTGAAAGCCACGAAAGTTTGGTTTAAGTGTATTTTTATGCACTGTGTGTCCCTTATAGATACTGTTAGGTAGGTACTTCAGTTAAGGTACTTCAGACGCTCTACACGTTTCATGAACGCCCATTTGTTCCTCTAACTAGGTATATAATTGCGTGGCTGGATCTATTATACTTGAGAGCACTGGTGGTCTAGTGGTAGCGGCCCCGCCTTCTGATCCTAAGGTTGTGGGTTCGAAACCGGTCCAACCAATGAGTTTTTGTGTTCAAAATTTATGTGCACAATGCCAGTACTCTCAAACGGTGAAGGAAAACATCGTAAGGAAACCGGCATGTCGTAGAACCTAAAAAGTTCTATAACATGTGTCAAGCGACAAAAAGGAGCCTCTTGAGGCGCACTCTCTCTCTCTCTCTTGTCGTGTCACTTGTTTCTTTCGAAACAGTGTGGTGAAAGGATTTTAAAGTGCGCCTCAAGAGGCTCCTTTCGAGCACTTTTGAGACGCACTTAAAATACTTTCACCACACTATTTCGAAAGAAACTAGTGACCCGACAAAAGAAAGGAATCATCTCAGAGTAACGCAATCCGTCTGATAAAAATATTTCCGGCTCTTCTTTAGACTTGTCAAATCAAAGCATATTTTAATAAAGTATGAAATAGACATGAACCAGCAATAAATCCTTTATTTTGTTAGATATCATAAAAAAAACCTGTAGGAACCAAGCCATTATTTTCTTGCCTTTTCTTCTAGGCTTGATCATGATGTGCATGGAACTATTCACCTGGCTTTAAGAAGTTTCAAAGTAATCCTTGTTATTTAGGTAGGTATCTAATAAGTTCAACAATATTGAAGGATGAATGAATAGGTAAACAGGCAAAAATAACATGTATGACTTCTAGAACAAACTTATAAAAAAACACTCCCAATAAATGAAGGAATATACAATAATGGCAGTAAGGTTGTATTATAACTCCTACACAGAGAAGTATAATGACTTTTGTAGACATGGTACACAGGATTTGATTATCATTGCATTGATCAGTGTAATTATTAGTAAGTATGATTATATGCTGTGAGTTTAACATGACCTTGTGTGAATAGGTATGCAAAATATGGTAGAAGATAATAGTCAAAAGCAACAATTTTAGATAAATATTTCCATGTCCTTCTTACATAAGTTTTAAATCATTATTTAAATAAAATAGGTAGTTTGCTTAAAATGATGATAATAAATAAATAAAATGTGTAACCTTATAAACCATATTTGCTAATTTTCATCCATAAAGCAAGTAAACACACAATTATAGACACAGGTGTATTCAAAAGTAGTATATGTAGTATAAGTATAACTAAATGTTAGTGACTAACTTATATAACCTACATACAGGAAGCTTCCAATGTACCTACCTACTCACCCAATCCATCATACCTAACTGTTTTTAACAAGCTGGTGTCCGCGACTTCGTCTGCGCAGGATTAGTCACACAATATCTTTATAAATTGTAGCCTATGTGTTATTATGATGCATAAGCTATATTATTGTATAGTTTCATTAAAATCCATTCAGTAGTTTTTACGTGAAAGAGTAACAAACATCCATCCATCCATACTTCGCGTTTATAATATTAGTAGGATGTAGCAGGTAGTTACCTTAATTAAATCTGTAGATTCTGTAGATTTAACAATCTGCGACTATAAGAACTAGTTTTATCCCAGTTCAGATAGCCCTAGGGTGGAGAGCATGGTAATACACTGAATAATAATTCCATGTTCTGATGTGTGGAACATGAATCTTCTTGGATGCTTAAAGTAGTTTAATAATGAATTTTATCAAAACAATGTAGCATTATGCAAACTACTTGATATATTTGCTCATATGGTTGTATGTAAACAAATAACGAACATAATTACCATGGCAGCATGCATTTTATTTTTTCGGCATTATAAATACCTAATGGTAAGCCTGTTTGGTTTTAGAGGAATTTTATAAACTATGACTTACCTCTTTGACTTTTTCCAATTTCTGTTTCGTGTCAGGATCTGTCCCCGGAGCCAGTGCAACCACTTCATATTTGTCTGAGCCCTCTCCTTTTATTGCTGATGGAGACACATCTTTAGCATGGTTGCCAACAGCAGGCTCTTCTATAGCATCAACTGGAGGCTTACTAGGGCCTTTGGAAGAGGAGACCGAAGGCGCAACATCAAACTGCGGTCTCTCCAGCACCTTCATGCCCATGTCCTCGTCTATCTTAGCCTTCAGTCGGTTTCTATCCTGCACTATGTGAGGGTCGTCTCCTTCTTCTCCGTGACGCACGATCCCTACGATAGGAAAGTCTCCCACATCGTTCTGAGCCAGCGGAGGCGGCATCAACAGTTCTGGACCCGCTTTTTGAATACGTTTATACACATTATACACACTATCGTTCACACTGTTGGAATTTTTGAACTCTGGCAGATAGAAAAGTGCTCCCAACCATACGATCCCGAATGTCAAAAGTACAGAGGCAATTAGATATTTCTCTCGGATGCGAAAGGATCGCCGAGAAATTGTAGGGACCGGTACTCCATTCACAAAACGCTGGTATGTGGGCAAAACTCCCGTCATGTTTACGTAAACACAGTTCCTACACCTAAAATTATAAAATAAATATTGACAGTTCAGAGACACGACCCGTCAGCCTTGGTCGACGGTCGCCATTAAAATCTGCCAAAACCCCAGTGCTGCCAGTTTTCATACACATTTTCCCCAGAAATATTTTTATTCAATTGTTTGACACCAACTGTAAAAGATTTAAGCAAGTAGGTAATAAACTAACATTAAATTCATAAATATGAGTAAAAAAAAACTATGGTTGAATTTTAGTAAGTACCTATCCAATTATGGTAAGGTAAGGCACTTCACTTCACATTCATATTAGTCTTATTTTCCCGAAAACGACGTTAATGTAGTGAGTCTATTTGCATATTTGCCTATTTTCACGAACAAGACGAATACGCAAAAATATGAATACTGCTATTCTTGAAGATGTGTTAAAAAACAAATAATACCGGATAAAAAGAATAGGGATGTGAAGTGCCACCGTTATGTACCTGCCTACCACCTTAACTGAAATCTACGACTAGTTATCTCACAGAGGATATAAATATAATAAATGTAATATAAATTAAAGAGAGGCAATATATTATTGGTACCTATATAGAAAGAAATAGAAAAGAAAGGCCAGTACCTACCACCCCACGTGAGGATTTTAAATTTTATGGCATTGTACTTCATTTAAAGGTTTATCGTAGCCAACAAATACGGGATGAATGAACTCGTTAAGAATTTCAGGATAGGCTACTTTTCAGGATAGGATAGAAACATTTTCACTATTAATATTTTGGACCTTGCTTTATCTCCTTTATTCTAGGTAAAAAAAAATACACGGCTACACTTCAATCTGCCAACACTGATTGCCAATGTGATTTAGGGTTACCATCTATTAAATATTAATTTCTACAAAAAAAATGAACAAGCCTGACTGGATTAGGATACTAGTCAGTGCAACTTTTTGTTTTAACCATCTATAAAACAAACAAGACTAACCCCCGGTTTCTGAAAGCCCGATCAAAACTAATCGGATATTAAGTCACTCGCCATTTCAGCTATTACATCGAACTAGATGGAGATAGCAAGTGACTTGACATGCGATTAATTTTGATCGGGCTTTCAGAAACCGGCGGTATGACTGTTAAGTAGGTACATATTACACTAAGTTAGTGTTTGGAATGTTCTTGAACCTCTAGATTTCATTTTTGCAACTTTTTCTTGAACTCATTCATAACTGAACAGAAGAAGATAATGTTTGTATATATCTGTGGCTTAAATCAAAGAGAAGTTAATAAGTACGGGGTTCGAAAAGAGAGTAAAAAATATAAGAAAACCCCCAATGACAGTGTATCGATCGCGGGAAGTCTCGGTGGATGTGGATACCTAGAGAACGCTTAGAATCGTTCTTCCTGTTATTTAAGAGACCTATGTCCAGCAGTGGATTTCAGGCCGATGATGATGAAGAAAAATCGTTTGTCGTTCTCTATTGATCCAGCACGACGGCTGAAGATGTTAAAAACTACCAAAATATTTGTAATAAAATAAGTGGCAACATCGTCATTAATTTAACAAGAGAGCCATCTATCGAAATATATGTGCGTTGATCATCTACACTAATATTATAAAGAGGAAACATTTGTATTTTTGTATTTTTGTATGTAACGAATAGGCTCAAAAACTACTAGTCCGATTTCAAAAATTCTTTCACCATTAGAATGCTACATTATCCCTGAGTAACATAGGCTATATTATATTTTCAAAAAAATCAGGGTTCCTTACTAAAACTCCAATAATGTAACCCAAGGTGGAAAACAAAAACCTTACATCGCGTGCGCTGCGAAAAATATTTATGATAGAACAAAACAATGTACTACGATTTTGTAGAACACGTCATCATCTACAAAAAATTGCGACAGCATATGTCTAACTATTATAGTTATGTCACAATAAGTGTTCTTTTATTATAAAAAAATAATTGAAATGCCGCCGCTAGAAAAGGGTCTTTATTTGTACCTTGGTATTAATCCTTATCCAAATAAATCATTTCATAATTAAGACGGTTTCAATACCTATAGATTACTTCTTAAATTTTTCAAATCGGACATTCCATTCAAAAGATATGACGAAATTAAAAATGTTAACGGGTCCACGGGTCACGCTCGGGGTGCGATTTCACTCACTCAAGGAGAAGGACGTGCAAATGTATGAAATTAGTAGACGCGAGGCTCGAACCCACGGTCTAAGTTTATCCTATAAAATGTTCAAAAAATTTATGACCACCCATGCGAAGCTGGGACAGGCCGCTAGTCTTTAAATAATAATGTCTTATGTACCTACTCACAATGATTAAATACTTATATAATAGATGGCGCTTTTTGCCTTACTTTACACTACCTTGGTCGCTTCAAGACTTTTCATTGTGATCCTCGTGAATCCTTTTGACTTTGACTCTATAATTATTTGTTGTTGTACCGTGCCTTTTTCTTGATATAACTTCGATCTTTTTCGATTCTATCTTTTTGATATTATATCTTTTGCTGTACCACTACAGTCACCTTTCTCTAGCCTCAAAGGTTTGCTGGCTTACTATAGCAATCTGGTATCTAGATTGAGGGTTGGGGCTTGGGAGGTTGCATGTGAGGGCAGTTAAGAAATCCTTCCCTTGAATCCTTTTATCCGGGAAATGAAAAATTATAACTTCACTTTTTTAGCTGGTTTTATAGGAAGGAAGCGAGCGATTCCAAATCCAATACAATACGCATACGCAGCTCAGGGTCCTGTTATTGTATGACCAGTAATATACAGGACATTAATGTATAGTCTGATAATTGGAATCCATTAGAACTGTTCAAAACGATGCCTCGTGTAGTAAGATTAAAAAAAATATATAATTCAGAGATTTGACTAAATATAAAAAACCTTTTCTGGAACTTCGGCGGCCACTACTGCGACACGCTTCGCTCACCTCGTGCGCAGTTTTGCCCTTAATTTCACGCATTTCTTACAAGTTTTTGACAATTCACCTTGCGACGCGTCTCTGTAGGTATTTTTTTTGGGTAGATACCTACATTGTTTTTGTACTAATATTTCAAAATGCATCTCCGGATCAAAAAATAGCTCAAAATATGCTGAACCCTAACAAGACCAATAAGGGGTTTGTGAAAATCAATAGTTAAACCCAGATACCGGATTGCTATAGCCAACCCGTTTGCTGAAAGAAAACTCTTGTTAGGGTTTAACTCGCCTTTGTAGTAGGTACATGTCCTTTATTTTTGTCTGTTTACTATTGTAATATATTGAGTGCAATAAATAATTAAGAAAGTTTTTGGTGCCCAGTACCTACTACTCACTCAAGATTCGTTGACCATTTAAGGGGCTGACAACTATTAAACAACTTCTCGCTCGCACGTTTCGACTTATTGAAAGATATAAAATCACTAAACTCGTTTTCGAAAAATCGCAATCAACCATTTTGTGTGCAATCACATTGCACACAGTTTAGTAAAAAAATCATTTTGATCGATACAAGTTTTCCTACTTAAAAGTTTGCTTATGTTCGAAAACTAGAAAGGCAAACTTTTGAGTAGGAAAACATGTATCGATCAAAATGAAATTTTTACTAAACTGTGTGCAATGTGATTGCACACAAAATGGTTGATTGCGATTTTTCGAAAATGAGTTTAGTTATTTTATATCTTTCAACATGTCGAAACGTGCGAGCGAGAAGTTGTTTGATAGTTGTCAGCCCCTTAAGGATAGTCAGAACAATTGGCGCATATCCATATTTACCTACGAGTAGATCCTAGGAGGTAGGTAGATTTTCCGTAGACAGCAAGCCGATCGCCGCAGTTAAAATAGTAACTGGTTTCCTCACGATGGTTTCATTTACCCTTTGAGAGCACTAGGCACTGTGCACCATTTTTATATTGAAAATACGTATGATATTTCTACATGTCGTTCAGTTACCTTGCCCTACTGTGGTTTGATGGTGATTCCCAAGTTCCCTCCTCCGACTTGGGTAAATAAATAAAATATACTTTTGTTTATTCTGATACATTTTTTATTCCAGTAAGTATTTCATTGTACAAAAATATTCAGCCTTAATCACTTACCATCAATATTATTAAAACTAAATTAAATTTCGCTCACACTGCAAAATAGCAGAGAGCACAAAGGCACAAATTTATTAAAAGCTAGTAAAAATCTGGAATGAGATCCTTTTATAAATCAAGCAGCCATTTAACTGGTTCAGCTAAAAAATTACTTAGTAGGTAGCCTAGTCTAGTTTACAACTTTCGACCAAGATAATTTTATACATAGGTAGGTACAAAGTTTTAAATATTTTATTTACATAAGTTGATGCTTATTTTAATCTTATCTCAACTTGTTTATTTAAATGTAGGCCTTGTGCAACAAAAATAAGTTGCCTTATTTAATGCTATGATCTGGGCTTGAATCTAGACATGTAAAAATCACAATCTGGGCAATACATTGCGGGGGGATTAACTAACTTTTTACGGCACAAGTTGCACGGTAGCTTCGGGGTCCCGTGCGCGGCACTCTCTCCATTCATGAACGGAGGCACCAATTGAGAAGGCACAGGGGAATCGGTACCTCCTTTAGTCCCCGGCTCGAAGGATACGGATTTCTTCTGCATTTGTTTCGGCGGCGGCAAGTGTTGGTAAGGGTTGTAGCCAGCCTGAGGGTACTGATACTGCCTAGAATCGTTTGCGCCGGGATTGTTCTCCATCGCGCTTTGATTGTAGGCGG
Source organism: Chloroclysta siterata (assembly GCA_932294275.1). NCBI lineage: Eukaryota > Metazoa > Arthropoda > Insecta > Lepidoptera > Geometridae > Chloroclysta > Chloroclysta siterata. Next base: position 12,989,820 of record OW028595.1, read on the forward strand.
GTCTCTGTTGGTGAGGGGGAGGAAAATGCCTCGCCTCCGTTGTCATGTCCGGGTAATTATTGTAATTGGGTATCTTCTGGTAATTGCCATTGTAGTTATCGAGGGGTAAGTCGCCGTGGGGAGGCGGCACCCGTTGGTAGGTGGTAGGCTGACTCAACACGGTCGGCGGGTATCGACTAGAATACTCCGAGCTGGGGTAGCTCGTCGGTGGGTTGTGGTAGCTCGCGTACGACGGCGAGCTCGAAGGCACACTCTGATATGGAGACGAATTGTTATTTTGGACATTGTGGTTGTACTGGCCGTATGTTTGGCGGTTAGCTGCGTAGTTTCCGTGCGGAGGCGAGTTTTGCGGCAGCGTGTGATAGTACGCATTATTTGGCTGGTTCATCTGATGAAGATGACTCGGTGGGTGCGGATAAGTATTAGGAACGTTTCTTGGTAAGTTGAGGCTCTGTTTGGCGATGGGGTTCTGCGAGGTTGGCGTCAGTCTGTTCGCAGGGTTTTGGCTAAAGTTCGGTGGGCTAGAGTTGCTTTGGCTGGTGTAGACTGGTGGCTGTGTATAAGGAATGGGGGTGGCGGTATGCGGCGCGCTCGTGGGAAGCGCTTGGTAGATCTGATTGGTACTCGCGACGCTTGACGGCTGACCCGTTTGAGTGGGGCTGCTTCCGTACACCGCGGTACTCTTCTGTGAGTTGTGTTGTTGCTGCAGTCGAGCTTGCGCCATTTGATACGATGACGGATAGTTTTGCACTCGCAAGTAATCGCTGTGAGCGCCGTCATTGTTTGCGATCGAATTTTGTGATAGAGACGATATCGTGGATCGCGAGGACTGGCTGTCGAATGACTCTTGTCTCTGGAGAGAAGGTTTCTCCGACTGTAAAGGCAAGGTGGTCAACTCGGGTTTGTTCATTGCCGATTTCAACACTCGCTCTAATATGGGATTCGGTATATAGCTGTCGTCTTCTTGGTCTTCCGCTGTTGAGACCAAGATCACTTGGTCACAGAACGATACTGACTTCTTTTTAGGTTTTTCACCATAAGAGTTGTTTGCTTTCATTATAAGCTCATCTTCCATTTGGATCGGGTCTATGGAAGAGGAGGAAGCTCGCCGGACGTTGACGTTCTGTTGCGTCGACAGGTTTAAAACGTTTCTGTTGCTTCCCATGCCTACTAGTGCGACGTGTGATCTTTCGCTGTCGTTCAACGTATTTTGTGCGTTGTTCTCAAACCTAGAGGCCATGTTTCGGACGCTGTTGGCGTTTTCGAAGGATTTATCGTTTTCGTTGTGGTTCAAGTGATGCACCTCTGGGGGGAATACTCTCTTCTGGCTCTCCGCCGCTTTAGCTTGGCGATCTTGCAGTTCCTGGAGAAAGTTGTTCGCATATGGCGTTTTTGGCATACCGCCGTCTTCATTCATATGATAATGCGTCTGGGGTGTGTACTGGTGATGCCTCTGGTTCGGATCGTAGTGGTCAACTCTGTGAAGTTCATCAAGTATGCTCGTCATGTTGATGGGGGAAGGTGGGGGAGGAAACTCCTCACTGGGTTGTCTTGAGTGGTTGACAGAGTTAAGTGGACTTGGGTATGGAGGAAGCTCCATCATTTGCGGAGAGCGTCTAGCTGGCGCACAATCGACCACATCCACTCCACCATCGAATGTTCTGCCGAAGTTCTGTACTCGCTGCGGTTGTTGAGGGTACGTTGCTGTTTCTCTCTTGATCGGACTCTGCTCTTGATGGATCATCGCTTTAGTGACTACAGTGTGAAAGTTTTGCGTGGAGTTATCAAAACTATCGTAGTGGTTCGCGGGCTGATCTTCGTAGGAGTTGATAAAGGGCATGGATTGCGGTTCGTCTCCGTATTGCTCTGAGAAACCGCCATCTTCTTCTATCTCCTGATTGGTTCTTTCGTTTTGCCCATATTTATTACCACTTAGTTGTGAAGTGGTCCTTAACGGTGGTGGGGGAGGCACTTTCGCAGCTGTAAGCATTTTTCCAGCGCTGCCATGAAAGCTTTTACGCATGAGTTTGCTCCTTTCCAGGTTAGGATTCGTTCCACTAGCTGCAGAGTACTCAAGATGTCCCTCAGACAGATAGCCGCTTAAATTCGTCTGATCCTCGGTCGTTCTTCGGCCAACTTCAACATCATCCACTGACGACACTCGCTTATCTTTAGCAGCAGCTTCTTCGTTGGCATCCGCACCCTCAGTTAGATCGGGCATGGATCGATTTTTTCTGCGTATAAGACCACCCATAAGTTTTCGTCTAATTTTATGCTGCTTCTTGTTTTTCTTATCCTCAGATGGCTCTTCCTTTTTCACTTCAGTAACTGCGGGAGTTTCCTTCCGCGCACGGCCTCGGTCTTCGCTTCTCGACCGTTTTTCTCGGCCCTTGTCTTCGTCTCGGGACTTGTGGCGCGGAGGACGTTCGCGGGACACTATCTCGATATCGTCGTCGATGTTTTTGACAGCTTTTTTTGAGCCTTTCTTTTTCGGTAGCGTTGCGTATATTTCTATAGGGACAGCCGCTGATTCAATACCGCTTCTAGTGTTCCGGACTGGCGCTGGGTCAGGGGTTCGCGCCGCGCTGGCGAGACGACGTTGCAGATGCCTGGCGCGCATCACACAGTTGTTATGACGCATGCGCGCAAAGGTTATCGTATGTGGGTTGTTGTAAGGTGCCTCCATAGCGGCTCGAGCTTTTGCTGCTGCAGCGTCGCAGAGTAAGAGTGCTGTTTCTAAATCAGCAGCGGTTTCGGCAGCCGCTGATCGCTCCAGCAACCTGTCCGCTTCATGGCACAGCGCCGCGCAGTCACCCAACGCTATAATCTCCGGGATCTGCGCGAGCTGCAGGTTATGGCGCAGACCTTGTTGTAGCGGTAAGCTATCCGTGGACGATAATGAATACGAATCATAGCCACCATCGCATGAACCGCCACTTGAGAGCTCACCCTTGCGCGTCGGACTGCCAGGTGGACCTCGCCCTCTCGGGTACATGTAAGGGCTATCAGCGGTCGATGACCCACTGCTACCACTGTTGCGATCCCCAGACCAGTTACCGGAATCGCGTCTAGCGCGGCCTCCTGCTTCAGCGGTATCGGACCCGGCAGATAGGCTCCTAGCTAGTTGCGTCCGTCTAGCTCGAGCCTCCATCGCATCTAATGCTTTTCTTTGTGCATCAGCACAGTCCAGTTCAAAGTCCGGCCCCGGGGTCAGAGCTCGTCTCGTGCTCGGCGGCGGGCGCTCCGGAGCTGGAGTTATGGCACGTCTAGGCTCCCCGGCGGGGAAGGGTACGACATCACGTGGTGCATGTCTAGTATCACACGGAGTGCCGTCAGTCGCCGCATACAGTAACAATAGCGGCTGGAAGCGCCCACGACGACATTTGTCAACCACTTGCGACCATTCAGGGCCGATTTCTTTAACGTCAGCGTCATCAAAGTAGATCCACATCCGAAGCTTGCTGTGGAAGAAGAAGGTCGAGTAATGTTTCCCGTAGTAGGTAACGAGGCCGACCAGGCGGTGGGTAGCGGCGTCTGCCCAGGCGCGGTCGACGCAGGCGTGGAAGGCATCAGTGGGCCGCAGCTCCGTCCCCAGCGCGGCGTACACTGCCGCCACATGTTCCGCGGACGGACGATCCGAGTCCCACACCATGCCGATTGAGACGACTTCAGGTCGGTTCATCAGGGTTCGGCATATTTGAATCTTAGCTCCACAAGCGTTCTGTAAAGAAAGACGAAAACTATAAGTTGATTCCGGATTTGACTGCTATTAGAATAAGGGACCTTGGTCAAGCAGGTAGTTAATTGAAGTATTTTCAGCTGCTTGAAAAAAATTAGTATATACGACAGTATTATGTCATGGTACTATTACTTACCGGACAATCTCTGATATCGCCCATGCCACCAGCTTTTCTGAGCAGCAACCCGAAACTGTCACCATGCTCGCCGAGTGCTGCCTGCGCTGTCAACGCTGTCGCTGATACGTAGTGTACCATCTGCAATAGACGAAAATAAAGGTTATTAACATAGAGCATAAAGACAAGAAAAAACAAGGGCCCAAGCCGCTTAAAAAATGTAGATGATATATAGGTAATGGGTATAAAGGTAGTAAAGTGAATGACTATAATTCGAAGTGTAGACGATCATGCAATATGAAGCATGATGAGCAATAGCTCAATATGCATTTTTACTAGTGGTTCGCCCCGAACTGAGATCTCGTGATGCGATCTGAACACTCCAAAAATAATGTAGGTGGTAGTCAAAGGCAAGTCCAAACATTATATTTGGACTTGCTTCGGACTACCGCCTACTTACCTATTTGGTATGGTATTAACCAGGTTTCAACTCTATTGAAGAATTGCGTTGAACATACCTTGGTTCCATCATCAGACCGCTGTCATCATATTATGAGAACTAAGTATCTAAGGAGTATCTACTTATTTTTCAAAAAAAATATAAGAAAAAGCAATAAAACTATGAAAGAGACTCTTGGGTCGTTGGTTATGAAAATTTAAATTTTACGTTGCATCTTAAAAACCCGGCATCCTAGACATAAAGTAAAAATGGTTTTGGAATGTACAAACAAACTCCTTTTATATGACACGTAATTTGATAAATTTGTGTAACTTTTTTTATTTTTGCCCCCTTTTAAAATCCCATATCTTCCCTACCCGCTATGCGATTTAACTCATATACTTATACCAGTAAATTTCTCACGTACAAGCTATCGTCTTTTCAAATTTCATGCAGATCGGAGCAACGGTTCGTAAGTTATCCGACAAACATACATACATAAAATGCCAAATCGCCCAAGTTGACTGTAAGATTTTCGTTCGCTTCGCTCACTCAATAAATTTCATCTATTGGCTTAACTATGTGCTGAAAGATTTATATTACAAACCTGAGTAAAAGGCAGCGGTTCCGAAGTCGCCTGACATGCTCCGCACACCGACTGCTCCACCAGCATCATCGCAAACTTTCTATGAGGCACGCAGTGCGGTGCTCTACAAGCGTCGTCGTCTCTCCTGTCTCCCGAGCCGGCCGCCACATGGGCGTGGACCCTGAGGAGAAGGTGTTCGAAGCATTCGCTTGCGTCGGCCATGCAGCCGAGTTGGAAGCGTGCGCCGGCGCCGCCGAGTGCGCGTCGCAGGCTGTCGGCAGCAGGGGCTCGCTCGGCCGACCATTGCAGCTGAGTGAAGAGTTCCTGTGGACAAGAGAAAGGTGACTTAGCATTGAACTAATGTTAGACTATGATGAAAGTTGGCGGAGGATTCAGGAACGGCTATAAAGGAAAATTTGATACGAAAATAAATTATGTTTAGGTACCCTAAATTTAATTCAAGAGGCAAACAAGCTTTCCAAACAGAATTTCTCACAAGGTCTATTAAAATTGTCATATATTTATACATAATAAGTAACTTTATCTAGTCATATTCTTTATTTACATACGTAGAACATCAGAATACTAATACGTAGCACAGAACATCGAAAGTTTGTGTTATTGCAACTCTACCGCAGAACCTTTTAAAAAGAAAGGTTTTCGTCTTGATACACACGCGCAAACCTTTCATAATAAGCCAATTCGTAAAGAAAGTGTTAACTGGTTATGGAAATAGGGACGTAAACTTAGTAGCTCAAGATCGAATATCGTCTGTCCGGTTCCGAATGGTACAAAACCAGTATGGCACGAATACGAGTAAGGTATAGGTCACAACCAACGTGACCCGGCTAGGTTGAGGCGGTCATTCGACGCTCTAACTTGTAGGTACCTCGATGTTTCGTAACCGTTAGCTGAGTGGACTTTTTGTTTTGATGTCTAGTTTTAGCAGCAAGATATTAGGTGCTATAGCCTTGACTACTTTGCGTAGAGAAAGGTAGTCGAGACTTGATTTTGTGGCAGATTCACTCACAAAAGTATAACACGCAATACAATCTCTAATCTTCTATTAAATTTTGATTAAGTACCTTCTATGTGACGGTCTATGCCGCACAGCGGCCAACCAGTTGAGAGTAAAGGTGTGGACTCAATTCCCGGGTACGAGTAATTTCTGATATCCACGACAGTAGATTTTATTGCGGGATCAGGACTATATAACGAAAGTAGAATAAAAACAATAGGTACAATTAATTCGGTCAATCATAATTTTCCATGGCTTTTATCGAGGTCTAAGTTTCTCCCAAGTCAAGGCCTATCCTATCTGTTGCTTCAAAAGCAATTCCTGTTTTAAGGTTATGGGCCCAGATCCACGTGGTTTCGGTTTAAAGAAATGAATATAATTGATACGTTTTCCGGTACAACGGCGGACGCAGCTTGCCTTCCGTTACTCACGCGATACACGCACGGAACCTTAAGGCTTTGGGTTATAAACGCTGCGATATACAATGTATAAATAATAATGCCTATTCCGGAAACTTTAAGAACCTTGTTTGTCCAACAATAAGCAATATTTAATACAGTCTTATATCTCCTCATTCATATTATATTCACAAGACCTACTTATCTAAAAAGTGCCTTCAAACAACTATAAAATATTAAATTACATAAAGCCGGTACGAGTATGTAAGTACATTGCGCTGCGCGTGTTTAGAATAAAACTTTTAGAACCTGACTATTATTACCAATACTAAATTCTTCTTGCTCAATTGTCATGATAAAACATAATGTAGTGATGGGAAAAGAGCCTACAGAAATGGTATCTGGAAGATAACGCTTTATATCATTAAGTTCGCCTTTGTACTGTTTTTATTCATGTTACCTATAAAATATTATCATCAAATACAGCCTGACCCAAGACAGAGTAAACTGTCAGCTAAGCTCTCCATGCAATCTTTAGGAAAAGTATCTGTAACCACTAAATGCAACTGTTCTGTATAATATGAAAGTTTACAGTGAAAAAATATGCAAGTATTATTTCGGAAGAGAAAACATCAATCTCGTTCCTTCGTCGATGGTCACATCACTAGTCGAAACAATAGACAATTCAAGACGCGCATTACACCGGAGAAGGCTCTATGCGTATGCGCATACTTAATAATGGCCTTTTGTATTCCTAACAAATACTATAAAAAGCTAGAAGACTGAAACTTTTTTGCGTTATCCGAAATTCTCGACGATGTAAAAATACAATGTACCTTGCTGTTTTTTATAATCATCATCAACATCAGCAGCCTGAGAAAGTCTACGGCTGTTCATCGAACTTCACTACAGATTTTCAGAAAGAAATGCCGTAACCTTAAATGACGTAATGTTTTGTCCAGTTTGAAAAAAATATGATTGAATATGTTGAACACTATCTACATACAGCTTAACAAAAGTTACGTTTTTTCAGAACGTATTTGATTTTTATCGACCCACAAAAGATACTTTACGTAACAGGCGAAAAAGTGCCATTGAATCAATTTGAATCACATACACCGCAAAAACCAGTCTACTCGCCAATTTATTCATTTGCTGTTGACGAATAACGAATCAGCTTTGAATATGCACTTGAAGACTTATCGATTCTGAAAAGGACCTGTTCTTAGACTTAACCTTATAAATTAGCAAATGGATGTAAATTAATGCAACATGATGAAGTAACGACTTCCATTAGCTAGCGAGCGCGTTGATGTCTTTTATACTGATTTTGTAAACCACAAATAAAGGATCTTGTTCTATATGCATCAAAAATTCTAGATAGGTCTTTTTGCAATTAATAAAACCAGACTAAGAGATAAAGGAAAATGATTTTAACTTATTTGATGAAAAATAGTACGAAACCTTAATTTTCTTTTGAAAATTTACAATTTTTTTGTCGTTTTATTACAATTACAACTTACTCTGAATAGTGATAAGGTAGTTGGACTGATGAGAGGATCTGGTGGCGGATCATGCCTCGCGACAGACGACGACGGCCTCGATCTTGGAAGAGTGTTATGCCGCACTCCCGCCAAAGACCCCGTGAGGAGCATGTCCTTAGGAGGCAACAGCTCCCGCAGACCCTCAATCTTCTGCTTCTGTATAGATGCTTTACCGTTGCTCCCTCCATCGCTGCTCTCCTTACGCTTGTACCGAAACTTTATCATCTCCGCATCGTCCAATCGATCCGATCAGTTCATTTCAATTCAATCTCCATACAAGACAATGGCTGCGCGCTGAATAACACACATCAGCACAACTCTATAAGGCGATAAGTAAGCGAAACACGTAGACGACACTTTTCGTTTGAATTCTATTCGTGAAACGTTGAGATATGCCTATCCGCACTATTTTTATTCGCTGCTCGAACTGAATAATAATACGTTTGGGATTAGGCGCGAAAACACCTTGCGTAGCAGGTGGGCAAAACTGAACCTATGGAACGTAGGTAACTATTGCAGGGGATCGCTCCAATAATTAGCCACCGACGACGACACATACCACTTTTAATGACTATTCAAGTCGCTTAATTACTTTCTATGTTCTAATGAGGTAAAAACAAAGCGATCAGCTACGCGGAGGCTTTCGAACTGAGTGCGGGGAACGAGCAGTGCGGGGGCGGGACGTCGCTACCTTCCAGGTATACACGCTTTTTTGTAATCTATTGTTAACTTAACCCACGTGGGTTCTCCGACCTCTCTGTCTAACTTGTTCGGCGTGTCGCTGTCTCGACGTTTTATGATACGAGCCTTTGTTTATATTTCTAAAGAGATAACTTGGAAAATAGATAGATAAGGTTGTAAAAGTTAATAGAATGTTTGGAGAACACGTGCTGGGAGTAGAAACGTGCATTGCAGATGTGCACGTACCTACAGAACAGTATATGTACTTGCAAAAATGCAAAAGGTGATATAAAATCACATTCCATCGCATTAAAATTGATAAGAATACCCATACCAAAGTAATATTTAAACAACCTCATCAAGAATATAAAAACTATTCATTTGTAACGATGATTATCATCTGCTCTACATTCGATGATTCATATTTGAAGAATGTCCAAAGGGATTCATAAGATAAACGACCCTTTAAAGAATTGACGAGCAAATAAAAAACCTTAAGATTTTACGTTCACTCGACAGCATCGGAGTTTACCATATGAATGAACTTTCACGTGAGTCAGTTCGTAAGTATGTCGAACTTGTAAACTTCCTTTATGAGGTCACTCTGTGCGGCTCTCGATATACGTCATAGAAGTTACCTAACTATAACATAAACTTCGAAACTAGCACTTGACAGCTTGTAAACTGTAACTCCATGTTAGTAAGTTGAACAATTAACTACTATTTCCACTTACGAAACCTTTCTGTCGCATCTTAACGGATATGTTAATTTGATTGCTAATTACATTTATACATTTTAAAACAAAAATGGTCCATGAATCATTGGATTACGTAGTCACGGTAACCCTTACTTTTAACGGTTGTAAGATTAGAGGCCGTGTTCTAAGAAACGCGTCCATTCGCCTCTCATTATTAATCTGATCGCCCATAAAGGAAAAACCGAACAGAATCGGCACCCACGTCTTTGTTTAATCGTGTTCTAGATAAATTCTGCATTCAGGTTTTATGAATGAATTTAGTTGGATTCGTCCTCATCTATAATCAAATCGATTTTGTGTGGTCTATAGAGGTTAAATTTGTGTCTTGGATTGACTTTTTTGCACTAATATTGCTGATAAATTATGTTCGTATCGGAGCTAGATCCGGGGCAAACATATACAAGGTGTTCCAATAATTGAAAATTCCAATATGAAACAGTTGTTTTTTTTTCGCGTTCACAGTGTTGGTTCCTTAGAAAAAGTTATTCATATTGATGGGTACTTTAGCCCCCTGAAGTTTTAAAACCAATTATTGGAAAACCTTGTATAAAACTACCTACGAAAAAAAAATACAAAAAGAAGCAAATGAGCGATGAAACTTTAGTGAGATAAAGTGTTGTAGAGAGTCTAACGCACTGATAATACATTGTTGCGATTTGTATAGGAAGTGAGTGAGAAAAATACATTTATTAATGAAACTCCAATCAAGCGACGCACACCGTGAGAGGCTCTCACATAACGAAGCTGCGATCCAGTTACAATATCAACCTACTTATTACGTGTGAGAAAATAATAATACAAACGTTTTTCTATTATTATTCATTAGAGAAATGTAACGAGGCAGGGCAAGGTAAAATACCCCTTATTCTCAAGCAGTACAACTTTCAAGTCTAAGCTGAATCAGAAACGCTTTAGTCGTATATTCTGAGAGGTATCTTAGAAGTCTAGGTCTTTCCTAGTCAGAACTTGTTCTACCAGCCAAACTGGTAAGTTACTGCTAGATAATAAATTTTGAACAGCAATTTCCTAAACAAGTTTAAAGAAACTGCAGTAAGGATTACTTACGTCATCGGTCAGACGGTAAAAAAGTTGCTAAATAAGCAAGTAGGTACACAATAATGTAAGAGTTATGGTATGAAAGGAGTTATAAAAACTTAACACCCCCATACTTATAAGCGTTACTTAAATTTGGACATTGTTTCAAACAGCATTTTACGTGGCACGTTTACGTATTTTTTTTTAAATGAATTCAGTTATTTGCGTAACTCTAGGTTAGTTTCCTTCAAGATGATTTTATCTCAAAGTTCATTACATCGCGAATCACATAGTGCTATGATCATGTACGATAAACCATTGTTTATATAATTTATCTATGGAAAAACACCTGTTTCTTGCGAGTGTTGTAACTACTGCCAAAGTCGGGCATTCAGGAGGCGGATCGGTACCCCTAGTCTGAGTTTTATTTTTCGTTTATCGTATCGTCAGACCGTTTTTGTTTGGAGACTCGTGAATTCCCAGCACGCCTGGTATCGGTGCCGATCGAGTCTCCATACAAAAACCGCCTGACGATACGGAAAACGATAAAATAAACTCAGACTTGGGGTACTGAGCATATCACACGATCGTTACTCATGCTTGCGACAGCAGCCTTGGAGGCTCGGAGGCTCTCGTTCTTGGAAATCCTAAAGGTGCTCTAGCAGATTCGAGCGCGTTTTCCTTACAAGAGCATGTGTCATTTTTTTTTATGACGAGCAGGCCGCTCGCAATTTCGGTGGTGTAATTTTCTTTTAGGTTTTTTTACTATACATGTTAAGCGTGAACCAATAACAAAGCAAGGCTGGCACGATATGAACGTGCCCTACGATGCATCATTAACTTGAGGCATACAGAAGTTAAGCTTCCTTCCATTGCAACATTTAAAGCTGAATTTTAGGAATTTATTTTCTATTGTACCCGTAAAATCTGCATCACAGAAGCCTACCGATTTACACGATTATTTTTTGATTCTCAGTCAGTAAGTCACATAAAGATTTCGCACGAAGAGTCGCGCTTTTCTAATACTACTAACATAACCACATTTTGAGATCAATATGCACGAGCGAATGGAGTAAGTCTGGCCTAGTTTTGATATTTTCCTTGGTTTGCTGACATCAGACACCAAGAGTAACATAATAAGAACGCACCAAAAAAGAGACAAGAATTCTTAGAACTGATCTACTTTATAAAGAAACCTTCGTTAGACTTAAATCGCTTTATAGCCACTTTTTGTGTAGGGCAGACAGAACAGCTCTATTACATGCAATTAATTTAGACCAATTATTTAAATGGTTCAGGAACAGAAACTTGGTGCACGTGTTCACACATGTTCATATTTTGATGGGTTTATTGGGCGTTGCTAAGGATACAAACAATGCAATTGAAAACAAGATAGTAGACCTCTTTGTGAATGGTTCGTCCGGGGAAGTACTGCCGATTCCGCCATGCTATTTTGAACCGCCAAGCAGCGTTGCTGTGTTTCGGTTTGAAGAGTGTGGTTGCCGGTGAAATGACAGGCACATGATTCTTGACATCTGTATGCCTCAAGTTGATGGATGCAGGGCATCGTAGGGCACATTCCTATTGAGCGTGGCTTACGATGCAATGCTTTGTATAGGTGATGGTTACCACTTAACACCAGGTGGGCCATTTGCTCCATCAGCATGTTGTATAGTTTTTTTTATTACATACGTGTAAGATGAACCCTAATTCTGTAGAATTTACGATTGCGCCAATAGCACCATTGTAATAAGACCTATTGAAAGATCCATTGGTAGAACTCAAGGCAATGCATATGAGGTCATACATTGTGGTAGAAAATTACACTTGGATTAAGCAATAACCAAGCAGTGCAGGTAGTTATTGGAAATTGAAAATCATGCAAAGAATAATTGCACATGCATAGAATTTGCGTTTTATAATTATTGTTGATCTAGCTTAAACCTTGGCCTGCAACCTTGTCGAAATCGGCTTCATCTGTCATTTAATTTACCAAGCTAGTGTCAGGTTAAATAAGATGTTCAGAGTGTCGATTCAGTCGGGAGTTTCACTGAGTGGATCCGCGTTCACTTCGACCACGAGCTTTGCCTCACTCACGTTAGCATTTATCATAACTCGCCAAATCACTCAGTTAGTTCTAGTGATTGGTGAATGTATTATAGAATGCCAGATTGAAAACTCACTGCAGATTCTGCGGTCACTTAGGTGAATGTTGTTTCCAGAATCGGACTACTCAAGTGATCAATTTATATTCAGTTTTAAATTACTTCGATTGTTATGTGTTGCCATTATGACAGTTACACAATGGTAATTTGATAGTTTCTGTCGATTCTAATTAGCAGTTATATTTTACAATAATGCTTATGCCTATTTTACAGAACCTAAGATACTTAGTAGTTTTTAAACTCTCGCGATCATAACACATATTTAAAAGTATTACACGGGTATTTATCTAAGATACTTACTTTAACTTTTTTTTATACTTTGGAAACTTTATTCAATAGAGCTTTACTGTGAAAAAGTCTAAAATAGATACTATTAATAGTTGTTTTGGTTAAAATCAAAGACAGGCCAGATTGTGACTTATGTAGAGCAAAATTATCATAAAATATAATTTTATATTGACAGATCCAAATTAATATAAATTCATTGACCCTGATACCCTTTATGACGAATAACGGTGTAACTAATTGGTATGTATTGCTTTCATAGCATTTCTTATATCTAGAAATACTCAACTGTATGCTATCAAAAACAAAACTTATGTGTTTAGGTACCAATATCGCCTTTTACGTCATCGAGAAAGTCCAGTAACTGAATAGCACTAAGGTGTAGCCAATACTGGCTTGGTAACTATTTTCTACCATAAAACAAGTCGATGGAAACAAAGTAGACACTCATGCGCAAGTTGTAGACGCCGGTAAATTCAACGGGAACCAAACACGTCCATACTCAAGTGTGATGAACTTCTGCGATTGGTTCCACGTAGTAACTACTAAGTCACCTGTGCCTCAGATTAAGTACAGACTGTGATTCTCCGTAATAACTACTAACTAATCTGCGTCACTATCACCCAATCGATTCGTTCTACGCGCAACATCTAATTGAATTACCAGTATTGAGGCTTAGCTATTGTGCAAGTAGGTGCCTACTCGACAAACCTTGATTTATCGACACACATTCAGAGGTTTGTTTCAAGTTTGAGAGAAGGTAAAGGAACGCTGCGAATTTCCTGTGCCTCATGATGCAAAAATGTAAAACCGGCGACGGTTTACTGTTCTTGGAAGTTTATTTTTAGGTTATTTCAGGTATATTCAGGTCCTTAACATCAACGAGGACATTGAGTTCGCTGCTAGTGTTGTAAGATGTAGTTAATACTATGGATTATTAGAGAACTGGTTTCAAAACCGTCAAACGTCACTTTTACTTCATTAAAAGGTTATTTACATTTAAGTGGAAGTCAGATCAGCTGTGGGTAGATTCGCAATTCGGACCGAGGACATTAAATGTATTTATGAACTTGGCTCGCGTAGGCTGTCTGTTTGGCGAGGGCCTACCAGACCACGCTCCAATAAGTCACGTGGTGGGCGAGACAATGGGACATCTAAGGACTAGACCGTATTACCTACCTACTGTAGCTTTATCCCACCTGCTTTAGCATATCAACCTTAAAGAACACTGTACGATACGTAGTGTTTCTGAAATTGGGAACTGGCAAACTGCCTTGAAATGACGAACCAAGTTTTTAAGACGATCCTTTGATGAGGAGTTGAAGACCGTATATGTTCGTACGCCACCGTCTTAGTAGTTTAGAAATACACATGTTGTTTGTAAGAAAATTATTACCAAACGTCCACGACCAGCGTATTAGACTGATCTTTTAAAATTTCTACAAATGAAATTTTACTTGTTATATTTTCTTTATCCAGATTATTTTTCATATTATATGTTTGCATAATTGCAGTAAATGTCACACAGTATCACAGTGTCACACTTGTAACAATAGTATCACATGTATTCTTCATGCCTACCAGATAAGTGGAATTTCACCACCTGTTCTTTAAGTAAATAGAGCCATGGCTGTAAGTAATTGTTATAGGCACAACTTGTAATGAGAAATAGATTAGACACGACTTGACGGTACCGCAAGTTATTCTATGAAATGTTGCAATTTCGCGCGCCTACGACATATTTCATTGCTTTTGTACTCGAAATTACCATATCTGTATCCTGCCTGACCCTGAGACACTAGTCGCATTTACGTATCGCAATATAGAGTTGTAGACATTTAAATAAGTGATCAGATTATCCAACCCGCAGCCCATCTGCAAGGCTAACGAGTAGACAATTCTCCAAAACTGCTTCCAATTCAACACCGCTCACTTGATTAGAACACAAATTGAATGATAATGACCTTTCACACTTACACTTCACTTTTATTTAAAAAAAAAACAATTTAAATGTGTACACTGCAATCACGTGGACTAGGTATTCCAACACGAGTTATCACCAATTTTTTATTTTGCGATCCCGAACTATTTGTTCCGAGTTTTCTTTTAAAACGCGCACGACTACGCGATACGATGTAGAGTCGGCGTTTACCAGTAGGTACTAGCCGCAGTGACAGGCTGCGCAGGCGCTAGACAAAGACAACATGAAGGCTTCGACGCTACACTGACGTCCACGCAAGCGCGAGCGGGATGGAAGATAGGCTTGCGAGGCTTGTGCGGGAGTCCGGTTACGTATATTCTACATAAGGCAAGATTAAAAGTCTTTGTATGAAGAAACTCTGTCATTTAAATTGCTTGTTGACTAGTAAATTGCACATGATTTTTTAATAAAATATCATTAATGCTGTCAGTAATGATTTTGCCACAGAACTTTTGTTTAAGTTTCCTTTCCACCAAGTACCTATATGTTTTTGTACAATAAAGCAAGCTTTCTCTCTGAGCGTAAAGTGGTAAAGTGAATTATCCTTTTTTCCATAGTTAGAACATTATTGGCAAGACCTAAATCATTCGATTTAGTATGCAAGAGCAATGCAGTTTCGGTCGTGGTGCGGTCAGCATAGCGGTAAATGTTCGCTGGCAGTTTACTATTGCGAAACACAAGGATCTTGATGATGCATACGTACAAACAAACATTTTTAAATGACAGCTGATTATACTTTCGGAATAAACTCTTTCATAAAATCTGTCTGAAGAGAACACATGCGACTTTATTCGCCTGGCATTAATTAAATCCATAGAAAAATTATCACCTTACCAATACTGGCTCAATTAATAACTTGATTCAATATAACTAACATTTATTAGTGTTCCTAATGGAGATATTCTCAGGCACCCTATAGGTAAGAGTTACATTTTGGGAATGAACAGTAAGCCTTGCAACATTTGTTTATATTAACTACTTTCGATAACATAAGGTATTTTAAGAGGATTTAACTTTTTACTATACCTTAAAAATCCAATATCCTTGGAATTAGCGAACAGATTCTAAGATAATATTATCCCTTAGCTTATGCAAAATACATAAATTCATGCTATTATTCTATAATGACACCAAGATTCACCTAGTTTAGAAGACGTTTTAAAGTGATTGTTGTGGTTTTATTGACTTTGACTTTGAATACATTTAAAAAGCTGTAGGAAAACTCAATTAAAGCGAATTTAAGTTTACCATAGAAATGTTTAGAAAGGTTATATAGATACAAAGAACATTTAGTTTCTAAGCCCTCTTTAAGTCTTTATAAGGTACAAGCATCAAAGTATTCACAGTTTTCTTATATTTTTTGCAAGTTAATTCTATTCTTTAATAGAGGCTGCCTCTCGACAAAAGGCTCGTTAAGGAACAGATTATCTAATAGTTTCTAGAAGCAGAAGAACGGTAGATCAAGAGTGTTGCCTTGGCAATTCATCATCATCATCATCAGCCTAAAGAAGTCCACTGCTGGACATAGGCCTCCCCTATAAATTTCCAGGAAGAACGATTCCGAGCCCTCTCCATCCACCGACTTCCCGCGATCCTGACAATGTCGTCAGTCCATCGGGTAGGAGGGCGTCCCACGCTTCGTTTTCCTGTTCGTGGTCGCCATTCGAGAACCTTTATTCCTCAACGGTTATCGGTCCTTCGAGCTATATGACCTGCCCATTGCCACTTCAACTTGCTTATTCTGCGAGCTATGTCGGCTACTTTGGTTCTCCTACGGATTTCCTCATTTCTGATTCTATCCCGTAGTGAAACTCCCAGCATAGCTATCTCCATAGCCCGCTGAGCGACTTTGAGCTTGTTGATGAGGCCAATAGTAAGCGACCACGTCTTAGTTCCGTACGTCATCACTGGCAACACACACTGGTTGAAGACTTTCGTCTTGAGGCTCTGCGGTATCTGTCTGTCTTGGCAATTATTTACAGGAAAATGAAATAGTAAAAAAGGGGTTTAAATATGTACATAAATAGAAAAGTAGCCCGCAGGAGCCTGAAGCCAACTTAGACGAGTTTTAAGGATATTAGTTTTATACTACCTTAAAGCCTCCAATACGGCTAAGCGATATTAAAGCGAATGCGATAATAGTGTACTGTTTATGTATGTAAGTAATAATTTGATTCTGTGATCAACCAAAAATATTGTTGCACAGGCATAAAACCTTTTTAATTTACTTCTATAAGAACTTAAAAATCCACCGCTTTAAATAACAGATATTGGCGGCATTCGAAAATCTGCAAAACTACAGCAAAAACTGTATACTCTGTGCCACGTACATAGCATAGGACTGTAGAACTCATAGGCGCCGTTCGTCGCGCCGAATAAGCATTGACGCCAAAGCAATAGTTGGCATGCAAATGCCAAAGAGTTTGCATACCAATAGTGCATTTGCAACCACTTGCTAATTTGATAACACATTATAGTTACTATTTATTCAAGCGACTTTTAGTTTATACAAACAACAATATTTTATTATATTTTTTTACATATTTTTTTTATATGGCACAGGTAGCCAATTTTTTTTTTTTGCTATCTGTTTCTCACGGCTAGTAATCCTCATTATGAACAGCCTCAAAATAGATAATGATTAAAGAGTTTCTTGATAGTTTTATGAATAAGTATAAATTAGCTAGTAGTAACTATTACTACAGCAATAGAAGTTGTAGCACCTAACATACTAAGTTAATCAGTATGACTGATCGCGATCCTTTTACTAGAGAAAAATCGATATTTTCAATAGAGTCATCAAATTAAACTGTCCATAATATTTATGCTCATATTAACATACCACATACATGGCTTAGCCATTTTCGATAAAATTGTTTAAAGAAGTGGCATGAGTCACAGGAATTTATAAATTCTTCGAGTAGAAAATACAGCTCATGAGATTCCAAGCGTGTGAAACAAGTGCTTAAGAAAGGATGGTGTTTTTCAAACAATTAAATTCACTCGGTTCTATAATAATTATTAGAATCGATTAATTGTTTTATTTTGTTGTTCACATAAAAAGTAACATCACTATTTTGAAGATTTTTGCTGTTCCAAAGTTATAAAAATCAGGATAAGAAGTTCTTTCAAAAGTACAATTTGGGCGGAACAAATTGTGGGAGCAGCATAAAACAGAAACGTGCGTTCAAATAAAGATTTATTCTTAGTTCAAATAAAGAATCGTACTCAGTTTAAATAGAAAATTGACGACATCTTTTGAAAAGTTTGAAAAAAGAACATTAGCTGATTCAACAATGGAACAACATCTGTGGAAAGTTCACACGGCAATAAAATATTATGATTTGAAAAAGTTAAAGCTATTGGTGGTCAATGGACGAAGCTAACGCCTATTGTTATTTTCACCTTTTTTTTTTGCTAAAATATGCCTAGAAGTAAATACAAACATATTTGATCAACATAAATCAAGCCACAGATGAAAACAGCGAAAGAAAAATTATAATTTAATTTATTTGTATTGCAAGAGTTTTTATAACGGGTACTTAAAACCGGACCATTCCAGGAGATTCGTGTCAAAAGGCCCACAATTTTCGAAACAGGAAAATCAACCAATGCCCACTCTCGCTACGTCTTCGTACTCTGTCCTACTTACAAGTACTTTGTTATAGACCGCATTTACACAACATTCAGATTGCAGGCGGTTTACCATTTAGGCTCGCTACGAAAATGGATCACTTATATGTAAGTACACCAAACAATACAAATAACGGTCATCATACAAAAGAACGGTAGGAACCAAGCCGTAAGTTTGTTGCCTGTTCTTCTAGGCTTTGGTCGCGTGGAACTGGCACCTAGAGTCACCTAGCTTTATGACGTTTCAAAGTGATCCTTGTGATTTTATTGAATAAATACATTTTTGACTTTGACTTTGACTTTAATAAATTAAGTGAAGTGACGAGTTTCAATATAAAAATATCATAAAAATTCTTTATTTTATGTAAATTGTTTTATTGTAATTATTTAATAAATAATGTATTAGTACAGTACCGTACTGTAGGCATCCCTTTAGTTTTAATAGTTAGCCCTTAGGGTCTCCCAACTATGATAATATAACAACTTAAATAAACTAAATACCAATTATATCTTTTCGCACATATAATATTTAGTTAAGCATATAAGATTTCCTCAGGTATTCATTTTGATAGAAGCGTAAAAAAATTATGAGATTACTCATTAGCTACGTTGCTGCAATGAGCAACGTGCAAGCATGGCAATCCATGCTTCCATCTGGTTTTTATACAAACGTGGTTTATACACTTGCTCATTTCACTTGTAACCAGTTTGTCAACCAAACACTTGATTTATTTGTCTAAATAATTATTGTATTTGTGACACTTCGATACTAATTTTATGATTTCCGTGAGGTTTCTTGCACAATGAGTTTCTAACAGTCTGTTATTGTCATAATAGCCAATAAAAAAACACAATTTAGACTTCCTCTTGTAGTGTCACTAATTTCTTTCAAAGCAGTGTGGTGATAGGATATTAAGTGCGCCTCAAAGAGGCTCCTTCTGAGCACTTGACACATTTTAGAACTTTTTAGGTTCTACGACATGCCGGTTTCGTCACGATGTTTTCCTTCACCGTTTGAGAGTACTGGCACTTGCGGCGACCAAAGAAACCCGCATTTTTTCAGAGCTGATCAATTATTTCAATTCAAGCTATTATCTCAACCATATCTAGATATCGTAGCATAGTCTATCAAGATAATGGCTAAACAACTTGAATTCCTCCGACTTGTCTAACTCCGCTCACTTCGAGTTGAAGGTTGGACACACTGTGGTGTAACTTGTACTCTAAAATGTAGAGTCTACATCGTATCTCAGCCGTACAATGGTGACGTAGCTATAAAAATAATCAACCAAAATAAGTCCTCTGGTAGGTATAGGTCTAGCCCAGGGATGGCGAACCAATGGAACGCGTGCCAATGATAGCACGCGACACAATATTTTGGGCACACCACGGATCAAAACGGATCCATGATCCGATCAAACAGATCAAAACATTTTGGTTGAAATTATATGAAGGCACGTCTATGGCCTCATATATTTTCTTAGATAAAATGGCATGTTGATTCAAAAGGTTCGCCACCCCTGATCTAGCCCATATCGGGGGGGTTTTTTATATCACCACGCTTCGAATACGGACCACAGTGATGAGGTTTTGTAGTCAAGAGAGTGGAGCTGCTGCCTGCCATTCTCTGGTTTCCTTTTAGTGTTGGAGGGGTCCTATTTTAAAGCTAGGACCACAAAGTCGAAAGCCGATTGAGAAAAAAATATCGTAACGAATTCCAGTCTACCACTATAGTACATTGAGAGATAAACTTGAATGTATGTGAAAAAGTTGTAGGACATATTTTTTTTAATGGTATGTCGAATTTTGCTAGCGATTATTTATTATTATTTATTAAGTAGATATACACTTATTAAAGAATGTACCTATCTACATGAAAAATAGCTGACCTATAAGTAAGCACTTATTAAAGAATCTATAGAAAGTGAACTACGAGTATTCTCTTATCTGTGACTACGATTGACAAAACATTCCCTTCAATAAAAAATTAAGCTATCACTTTACATTTGTATGTATTTCACCCAATTAAATACTGACCATTAAAATGAAACAGGTTTTTAAGAAACAAATTATGTGATGTTGAAAGTTTAGTTTGCTTTGTTTGTGTTATTTGCCTAGTATAGAGGTATAACTAGCTGGTTCCCGCGACTTCGACTTCGCAGGATTAGTATATCGAGTAGCTTATATTAGCGTGGCGTAGTACATAGGCATGTGTAACTCTAGCGGTTTTGGCAGCGCACGCCAGAATAGCTCGCAGATGGTAGACTTTTTCCTACTTACTTGACACTTGTCGTAATATTTTTGACAATTCACACAATATCTTTATAAATTGTAGCCTATGTGTTATTCTGATGTATAAGCTATATTATTGTAAAGTTTCATTAAAATCCATTCAGTAGTTTTTACGTGGAAGAGTAACAAACATCCATCCATCCATCCATCCATACTTACAAACTTTCGCGTTTATAATATTAATAGGATTTATTTGTTGCCTAGTCTCATATTAAATTCTGCAGAAGTATATTTTATCATAATTTGCTCTATTAACATTTTATAAAAACATATTTTATACCATACAGCTTAGAACGCATAAGTAATGGAAATATTAAAGTGATTTTATACCTTTGTCATTATATATTTGCAATGATAATTGCAATAATCAAACAAATACCAACCACATCCTCAACAGAATGAGCTATGTTAACTGAATTGATTATAGAGGTACTCCTCGAACACAACAAACATTACATAAACAATAAACAAGAATCAGGTAGACAGTAATATTTATAGTGTTATCAATATCTTGAAATTATAAAACCTGTCTGACATTTGATTAAAGTTATAAAAAGTCTCACGCCCACTGCTTGAACTTTGGCAGAGTTGATCATCTGCATCTTAATAATGACATCACAAAGTATATGATAGAGAATCTTATGGCCTTACTACAAAAAATCTGTCAAACGATAAACTATACTTAAACTATTGCCATTTCTTACCAATGCGTAATGGCAAACAGAGACAACGATAATTTTAAGCATTATTAAAATTTAAACACCATTTTATAGTATGAGGGTTAATGTCTTAGAACCAATATCATCGTAGCAGAATGATATAGTTGTGCTATAGTTATAAAGGAGAAGTTACTGTTGGGCGACAGATTCACACGCGTCTCGTGGTCGCTACAATTAATTCACAGTGGCTGTTCGTGCGAGGCAATCTGCATTTGTATGGTAGTACACGTAATGTTCACGGTTTGTCGTTTAATAATTATTTTATACCAGTTACATTAATTTATATAATTTGTTATTTTGGTACCCTATACAAATTAGCGTAGTCTGTCTTTATTACACCGTTTTGAAATGTTCAAGTGAAATCCTGTCCATCCAAAGGTTGTCTGGAAGAGATCGCTCTCAGCGATAAGAGTAAAGTTCAAAAGTTTCAGTGAAGTACAATGGGCGGCCATTGTACTTCACTGAAACTTTTGAACTTTATTTTTGTTTTTAATGTGTTAAATGTCCTTGTGGTGTGCAATAAAGAGTTTTCTATCTATCTACTTTACCTACATGCTAGCATTATCAAAATTTCCTTTGACTACAATCTCACCTGATGGTAAGCAACGATGAAGCCGACGTTGGAGCAGAACGGTCTAGAAGACACCTATTCACTGTTGTATTGAAGAGACCCAAATTGTAGTGATCAGGAAAAACAGACGACGGCAATGATGATAAATAATATAGGACAGTTTTAGCAATTATGGAGTTGAATTCGAAATTTTGCTCAAGAAAAGGCGAATAAGTCGCTCGAATAAGCACGTTTTTCTTGCGTCCATTAAGTTACTCCAGCAAAGCTTATTATTATATCTTGGTAGCACTTTCAGAACCACACCTTAAAACTAATAAGTTGTAAAGGGCAGCGGGGGCGACTGGCGCCTAACTTTCCGTGTCTCAAGAATAGTGGGTGGTGACGCATGCGACATAGGCCGTAATTTTTTCGCCTTTATAAGGGCTACTATGAATCTATAGTTGTAACTTTGTTTCCTCATTCTTGAGATATTTATTTCATGATTATTCTTTTAAGATATTTGGTTTATATATCGTAAAGCTGCACTTTGATAATGACAAGATTAAAGTTTGTCCTAACCAAGGTGTCGTGGATAGGTAGAGATATCGATGTGTATGATGTGTGTTCTTATGGAGATTATGAAAATGTATTTTATACAAAATGTCTATAGCTGCAACAATCGTTGGATCTTTTCTAGAAAACGCGAATTATAATGATTTTGTCCAATTCGCGTTTTCTAGCAAAGATCATTGTAATTTTTTTTGTAAATAAATGTGTATTATTTTTTTGATCTTTCGTTTGTCTGGTGTCGCTATTATTTAAACCTTGATTTAAGATTAGAAAAATACCTCTAATTGGTATTTTGTTAATCTGTGACGTCTATGTATTTGAATGTCTTACGAATATGTATTTTTTGTAGGTATATAAAAAAAAACAAAAGTCGAGCACTTAATCTGACTGCCATGTCACCTGTAAAGCTTACACTGTGGGCAGAGACCTTGATGTCCTTTGTAGGAGTCGTTTAAGCTCGTTTCCTGTAATTGTTGTTTAAACTAATGTTCTGTTTTAGTTGGAATAATATCAACGATGCTTGCGAAATGAGGAAAAAATCTCCATCTGCGAGCTATTCTGGCGTGCGCTGCCAAAACCGCTAGAGTTACACATATGTACTACGCCACGCTAATACATATAAGCTACTCGAAATACTAATCCTGCGCAGACGAAGTCGCGGGCACCAGCTAGTTATAACATATTTTTTCCATGTTTTTTATTTCCGCGAGAAACTCTTGATTTACTGATGAAGTCATTAAGTTGGATACGTTCTCTCTCTTTTTTTTCTCTCTAGAGCAGTAAAACAAGAAAGTACGCTGTACCACGCAATTATGAATAAGGCATCACTAATATACCATCCAAAGATTTATACCTCCCATCAAATACAGGCGTTAAACCGTTAAACAGACCCGATTTATATCCTGCATCTGTAAGAACTAAACTAGAGAAACTCTCCAGTAAATAGAAGGGGTCCAAATCGATCGGAATAATACGTTACATCGATCCCACAAAATCTAGAAAGCAAAGCATCACTGAACAGGTACCTGACACTACAATACAAAGGATGCAGCGTCAAAACAGTACGTGGATTGAAAACATTCGTTTTTGCTACGAATCACATGGTCACTTTATACCGAACTGCATTGTTTGGGAAACAGCTTGTATTTTCGAAAACAATGTAATGTTAGCTGTCTTGCTTCTAGGGATCTAGACAATATTGTAGTAAATTCGATGGAAACAAATACCTACCCTTATAATAACTAAAAAACTGAAACTGCTTCATGATTTTGATCGCCAGGCACGGTAGATATCCCCTCAGATCACTCAGTACCTACCAAGTCCTAGCTTAAGATTCTTACAGGATGTCTAAGGGTGGTAGACAAATGTACGTTCAAAGTTCAAACGTATTATAACTAGTACCTATAACATTAATCATTATTTGATTTTACGATTTCCTTTCCAAAGATTGTCTATGACATAACTTTAAGCATACAATTAAACCAACTTAAAACCACTACATGAGACAGTGAAAAACGTGAAATCAAATCGACCGTTTTAACCTAAGCTCGGAATTATCTAGCTACAGAATCAGCGATCTAGCAGCAAACAAAAAGCCAGGCGCCGAGCAAATAAAAACTATTCAAAGTCAAAGTCAAAGTCAATAGGTATTTATTCAATAAAATCACAAGGATCACTTTGAAACGTCTTAAAGCTAGGTGACTCTAGGTGCCAGTTCCACGCGACCAAAGCCTAGAAGAACAGGCAACAAACTTACGGCTTGGTTCCTACCGCTCTTTTGTATGATCCTTTTACAATGTAATATAATATATTATTGAAGTTAAGTGAGGCGTAGGCATACAGAAAAAGTTAAACATAATCAAATTTATAAGACAGCACACGCTACGCTTCAAACTAATAATACCTAATGCATAAAATTAAATACAATCTATTAAATCAGAGAAAAATAAAACACACAATAGTAGGTACAGTACAGACATTGCAGACATGTTAGCTGCCGATGGGCAGAGCGACCGGGACATCGGGCCACGCACTTTTATCATCAATATAGCTATCTAAAGTATAATAAGCTTTACTTATTAGATTATTCTTAATGTATGTTTTACATTTTCTAATAGGAAGCCCAGTGGCACTTTCTGGAAGTTTATTATAGAAGCGTATACCGTTCCCCATAAACGAGCCATTTACCTTTTGGAGCCGAAATTTAGGAATACATAATTTGTTTTTATTTCTAGTGTTAACGTTATGTGCATCACTCTTTTTCTTAAAGCTATCTATGTGTTTATGAGTGTATAATAGATTTTCATAAATATACTGTGAAATTACTGTGAGAATATTAATTTCTTTAAATCGCTCCCTCAATGATTCGCGTGGTTTCATTTTATAAATGGCACGTATCGCCCGTTTTTGAAGTACAAATATACTTTGTATATCACCAGCTTTCCCCCAGAGCAAAATACCATAAGACATTACACTATGGAAGTAGCTAAAATATACTAGCCTAGCTGTAGCTTCATCTGTAAGCCATCTTATTGTGCGAACTGCGTATGCAGCCGAACTCAGTCTACCAGCAAGTGATTTGATATGTGGACCCCACTGCAATTTTGCATCAATATTAAGTCCTAAAAAAATAGTAGAATTGACAAGGGTAAGTGATTCTCCATTTAATTCAATATTGGTTGGACGCTGAACCACATTTGGCAAAGTAAATTTAATGCATTTCGTTTTCCCAGCATTGAGCAAAAGATTATTAACAGTAAACCAGTTAAGTACTTGCGACAGAGATGCATTAACGTCATCGAAGTTAGTCTTCAATCTGTCGACTTTAAATATTAAAGAGGTATCGTCAGCAAATAGAACTATTTCACATAAATCCTTTACAAAAGGTGGAAGGTCATTTACATATACTAGAAATAAAAAGGGACCCAATATGGAACCTTGAGGTACCCCTATATCAATGACCGACCCAGACGACCTCTCACCGCCAACATCAACTTTTTGCACTCTATTGGTTAAATATGACTGTATAAGACCAATTGCCTGGTTTATGATGCCGTAATGTTTATGTTTAGATATGATAATTATTTATTTTTATTATTTAAATAATTGGTCCATTGGGTTGTTTGCTATATCGGCTAGATTGTTCTAAGCTTTATTTGAAAAGGTCAACTTCAATAAATCAAAGCTTGAAGGAGCATAATAAATGACACCATGTATGTTCTAACGACACGTTGGTTACGTGTCTTTAGAACATACATGTTCTAACGGTATTTTATGGAAATAAAATTGCATTTTTCTCATGCTAGATACGATCTGCAACTCAAAATGCCATCGACCAGACTACAGACTGCAATGTTATGGCGGCTTAGTTCCACTTTAAGTTGCGGCTCCCACAATTGCTTTTATAATATTTCATGCTTGTTAAAGTTAGTTTGGTCTGCTTGGGTGCAGATCGAATATTATTAAAACCGAAACTTATATCAGCATATCATCGTGAATGTAGCGTTTCAATCACTTAAACATTTTCTTTTTCAAATCTTATTAGAATAAGATATTTGATGTGGCGTGCAATCAAGTGTTTTCTGAATGATATGTAGGTAATATCATTCAGAAAACACTCGATTGCACGCCATCAAAAACTCAAAATATTAAACAAAATAGATCAAAAACATTACCCTGTGTTCCGGCAAAAAGTTTAGTACAATGGGCAGTCTTATCGACGTGAGCGATCTCCGAAGACCTTAAGAATAATACGTACATAGCAGTAAACATGCCGAAAAAAACTCAACGTAAAACTGAATCAATTTTCGGGTTCTAAAATCATTGATGACTCAAATTGCATTTCGAAAAGAGGTACAATAGATTCTGGAATCAATCGCGTCATCGATATCCTTACGCCCGAGGGCTGAGGTAATGTTATGGTCGTGAAACCGCTGATTGGCCATACATCTGATACGTCCATGGGATAGATCACGCGAGAGCGTGCCTCGATCCTCGATCGTGATTGGACTCTGGTCAGGTAGAGGCGAGAACAAAAGTTTCGGAGCGTTTTTCTTACATTTACACATTATTTGCTGTTTCACACTAGAAAAGGTAATATACTTTGAGATCTCACCAAAAAGATCTATAGGAAAGTTGTAAATGGCTGTAAGCATATCGTTTCGTGCTCTACCACTACGACTAAAAATCCTCATCCACTTTTGCCCGTCATCGTACTCAACATACACTACTACGTGTTGTATAGTTGCGCACGCGCAGCTGCAGAACCGGTCTTAGCTTCTCGTTTACACCGAGTACCAGGGATGTAACCAGGAGGCTGTGTTTGAAGGCGCTTTTATGTATGTTGGGGAAATCTTTAGGTTAAGTTTTCACATCGAGGGTTCAAAACCAAGAACGTGACTGTTTGGTGTTATTGATTTAAGGGTTCTATTCCAATGGCAATACAACTAAGAGTAGGTAACGCTGTCAAAAATAAAGGGCGAAGTATTATCGAAGGTTAGCGTCTAGTACCAAACTATAAGCAAAGCATGTACTATACCATTTTTCTTATATAACTAGCTGATGGAACAAGCAGATGGCCCACCTGATGTTAAGTGGTAACCATCACCTATAATAAAGCATTGCCTCGTAAGTCACGCACGATAAGAACGTGCCCTACGATGCACTGCCCTGCGTCCATCAGCTTGAGGCATACAGATGTTAAGCCTCATGTGCCTGTAATTACACCGGCAACCACACTCTTTAAACCGAAACACAGCAACGCTGCTTGGCGGCAGAAAAAGGCGTGGTGGTAGTACTTCCCCGGACGAGCCCTTCACAAAGAGCTCTACTACTCTTAAAATACATACATAAATAATAAAATACTTAAATACATACATATAAGGAACTAGATAGCTGAGAGTATACATAAACACATTGAGGGACTAGGCAAAACGAATGATAAGTATAAAATAATAGGCTAAAGTTTTAAAAATGGGTTTTGTTTCAAATTCCTACGAAAATTAATTTTAGGCAATTTTTATCCTGGTTTCGTCCGACAGTACTGCCGTGTCACACTACGTAGTTGGTACTATCTGGATTGAACTTGGTCCCTTATGATCTGTCCTATTCTGTGGGCGTTATGGTTTATTAATCTTCTTATGTAAAACAATTTTATAAAAGTCAGTACGTATTATATATACAGCATTCTTAATTTGTAATGGTAGGGTAGGTATGAGGTCGTCATAGTGTTGTTTTTTAAATATGTTTATAAAAAAATGTTAACGCTAATTTATTTCAAGTTTTATTCTATTCTTGCCAGCACTAGGTAGTGGTTAGAATAGTCTGGTAAAGTCGGGCTATGGATGATGATGATAATTTTATTCTTATCTCAGATTTCACCAAAAATATTATCAATGTAAAAATATGCAAGATGAAGTTTTGAACTTTTGATACTCATTTTTCATCCTACGTAAAACGTTCTATGATTTTTTTATCTCTTTTTCCTTTTAGGCAAATATTGGTATTCTCAAAGAAGCTTTGATATTTGCAATAAACAAGACGAATATGTATTATTCAAGACCTTGGCATCAGACAATCATAACGGGTTACTTCTTAGATCTGGCAGTGATTTGAAAACAATTATTAGTGCATTGGTATTATAGTAATTTATTTATAACTAGTGGCTTCCCGCGGCTTCGCACGCGTTGAAGTGGTAAACCGTGATTGAGCCACAAACATCCAAACATCGTAACTTTCGCATTGATTTGTATAGGTATTATTAGGGTAGGATTTTAAATACCCACGTAGATATAAGGGATACCTATAGGCGTAGGTACATTACCTATGTTAGGTAGGTAGGTATAGGTACTGAGTTTAGCACAAACATGACAAATACAACAAAGACAACCTTACACGGAAAATATGTACTTATTTGTTCCTAGACTCTACCCCAAAAACAAACGAAACGAAACAGCTTCACGACTCTGATCCCCAGGCACGGTAGATACCCTCAGATCTATTCGTACCGACTCAAGATTCCCGTTTTTACCTACAATATCCCTTACAAACATTACCGCCTCGTTGTATCCATTTTACTCGAGCTCAACGAAGGAGGGTAAGGTTTTAGGAGTTGTTTTCGAAAATCAAACTGTCTTTTTGTTATTTATCCACAGAACACATTTTCTTTTAGTTTGAAGTTAATTACACTACGCGTTAAAAATCTCCCATACAAACCTTGAAACTTTGGCAGTCCTTTGCACCCTTTGCAGGGGTAGTTTTAAATGATTGAAAACGTGATTTTAAACTATTTATTGTGGAGAATATTTACTTCAAGTTTGAAATCAATCGCAATCTGCGTTAAAAATTTCCCATACTAACTTTTACAGTCATTTGCACACTTTGTAGGGGTTATTATTAGAAGTTAAAAGCGACATTCTTAATTACTTATTTCTTAGTATATTTACGTCAAGTTTTAAGTCAATCGCACCACGCGTTAAAAAACTCCCATACAAACTTTGACATGCACACTAATTAAGGGTAGTTTTAAAAAACTAAAAATGCCATTCCTATTTTTTTAACCTTGGAGTACCTACATCTACTTTAAATTTCAAGTTTGTAGATTCAAGGAATAAAAATTTTCATACCAACGTTTTTACACCTTAAGGGTTGAATTTCCAAAAATCCCTTCTTAGTAAATCTCTACGCCATAAGACCTATATACTCTTCAAATTTCAAATCTCTAGGACCAGCGGTCAAAAAACTCCCATACAAACTTTTAAATCCCTTTGCACACTTATTAAGGGTAGTTTTAAACAACAGGGTATTTTTTTGCCTTAAAGTACTTGTACTCTAAGTTTCAAGTTTGTAGGTTCAAGGAATAGGTACTATTTTTCATGCAAACGTTTTCAACCCTTTTACACCCATAGGGGTTGAATTTCCGAAAATCCCTTAGTACACCTCTACACCATAAGACCTATAATACTTTTAAAATTTCAAATCTCTAGGACCAGCGTTCAAAAAACTCCCATACAAAGTTTTACATCCCTTTGCACACTTATTAAGGGTAGTTTTGAAAAACTAAAAATGCCTTTCATATTTTTTTGCCTTGAAGTATATGTACTCCAAGTTTCAAGTTTGTAGGTTCAAGGAATACTATTTTTCATACAAACGTTTTCATCCCTTTTTACACCGTTAGGGGTTGAATTTCCAAAAATTTCTTCTTATTATACTCCTAAGTCATAAGACCTATGTACTCTTCAAATTTCAAGTCTCTAGGACCAGCGGTCAAAAAACTCCCATACTAAGTTTTACATCCCTTTGCACACTTATTAAGGGTAGTTTTAAAAAACTAAAATTGCCTTTCCTATTTTTTTGTCTTGAAGTATATGTACTTCAAGTTTCAAGTTTGTAGGTTAAAGGAATACTATTTTTCATACAAACGTTTTCATCCCTTTTTACACTCTTAGGGGTTGAATTTCCAAAAAATTCTTCTTATTATACTTCTACGTCATAAGACCTATGTACTCTTTAAATTTCAAGTCTCTAGGACCAGCGGTCTAAAAACTCCCATACTAAGTTTTACATCCCTTTGCACTCTTAATAAGGGTAGTTTTAAAAAACTAAAAATGCCTTTCCTATTTTTTTGCCTTGAAGTATGTGCACTCCAAGTTTCAAGTTTGTAGGTTCAAGGAATACTATTTTTCATACAAACGTTTTCATCCCTTTTTACACCCTTAGGGGTTGAATTTCCAAAAATCCCTTCTTAGTACACCTCTACGCCATAAGACCTATGTACTCCTCAAATTTCAAGTCTCTAGGACCAGCGGTTTAGGCTGTGCGTTGTCTATATGTCAGTCAGTCAGTCAGTCAGTCAGTCAGTCAGTCAGGACTTTGATTCTTATAGTATTAGAGATAGTGCTGCAGTGTATGAAGTAACTGCTGGTCCCATTTGCATGCGGTTGGGGCACGTAGCACCGTGACATAGTTTTGAGAAACGTGCTCAGATCAATCAGGCTACTGTTAAAACCATAAACGTTTTCTGTCTTTATGCTCTGGTTAAATGGTTTATGTGCGAGCGAGAAGTTCAATTCAATTCGTTTATTCAATTACAATTCTCTTACAAATCGTGTCTGAATCTTAACCTAACATGCAACAAAATAAAAATAAACAATTTAATTAACATAATGTCCTCAGTGAAATTAAAATACAATAACTATACAATTCGCAATATTAAATGTCAACAATAATTAAATGTCACTTCTGAAAATCTAAAAATTCTTCAATCGAATAGAAACACCCCTCCAACAAGAGCTTTTTCAGTTCGGAGATAAATTTGATAGGGCTCTTTTTGATAGTTGTTTGACGGTTGTCAGCCTTTTAATAGCAGAGCTCTTTGCGAAAGAGTTCGCCCAGGGAAATACTACCACTGGTCTGTACCATTCTTGTCGCCAAACATTGATGCTCGCCACGATGCACCGCCTTCCATCAAGATGACGCATACAGATGTTAAGCCTCATGTGCCTGTAATTTTACCGGCAACGACACTCTTCAAGCAGAAACACAGCAACGCTGCTTGGCGTCAGAAAAAGGCATGGTGGTAGTACTTCCCCGGACGAGCCCTTCACAAAGAGCTCTACTAATCTCTCCCATTTGAAAGGTATTAGGTATAGGTGCCAATGCAATCACAGACACACGAGACCTTTACAACTCAAAGCGATGGACGTAGTGCAATTTCACATAGGGCACGTCCTCGATGGGCGTGCTATTTGAGGTAATACTATTGTTATACAGGTAACCAGTTTGGTACCGTTGAATCCTCTTATAAAAAACTACTATTTCGTGTAAGTATTTACCTATTAGGCTCTATCTAACCTACATAATCTTTTCTAAGTAAAAGTAATTGAGTAATAAACGCATGCAACTGAAATTTATAATTTTCTTAGAAATTTTACTTGCTGAAATAATGCGTATATTACCAAACAAAATAAATACCTACTTTGCTCTTACACAATTGATGGAGTGACGCTTATTTTTGTCTATGTCTTTCTCTATGAACAGACGAAGACTGTGTTTTACCATCATATATCTATGGCACTAATGAAAATTACTGAATGGTGGCCGTTTTTTAGCATTTTTATTTTTTTCTACAACTTTCAACTTATCTCTAACTTAGTATCCAACAATATATACCTTCTTTATACAACTTAAAAACTACAACTTGTTATTATAGAAAAACAAGTTTGTTTAGGTGTTTATCATTTCGAAGCAAGCTGAATCAATTTGATATATTTGGATAACATTTATTATATCTTCAGTTATAGGTACCGTCATTTTCTTGCCTTCATTCTACGCTAACACAACCGGTTTCTTCCTCCACTCAATTATATCATGCATCTCGGTGCACACTCTTTGCTTAGGTACTCATATTATCTTTCACACAGTCCATATCTTATCTCACACGTCCATACCTAACACTCTTCTCGTAATATGTCTGTCTTCCCTCCTCATAACAGGCTCAAACCCCGCTGACCTATTACAACTCAACTTGTCCGCCACAGGCGCTACTATCAAACTCCCTAAGCTAGTCCAATAAGAGCTGATTTCACCAGGCTCTGTTAGATTAACAAAGGATTAAAGGGCCGTTAAATATGTCAAAATTTACGCGTTTGACATCTAAGGTTAGATTAAATGGCCAGTTAATCTTGATTAGTAACTAACAGAGCATGGTGAAATCAGCTCTAAGCATTATAGAATCTCTGAGCGCCTAAAACAATTAAATCAACAGCGAAATATGAGACTCACCGTTACAAGAAAGTGGCTGAGCCAAAGTAAAAGTTTTAATTAGTTGATATCCAAGCAGATAATGTGAAGTGCATTGTTTTTTTATATTTTATCTAGGTACGCTGCCTTTCTATGACCATATCCATTTCTCACAAGAGTACTTGTTTATCTGTTTATAGATTTTTTATCATCTATAGTAAACTAAATATGAGGTTCCACAAATCCACTCCAGGTTGCTAAAAACAATCACTACATAGTATAAAACAAAGTCGCTTTCTCTGTCCCTATATCCCTATGTATGCTTAAATCTTTAAAACTACGCAACGGATTTTGATGCGGTTTTTTTTTATAGAAAGAGTGATTCAAGAGGATGCATAATACAAGCATAATCTCTTAGGGATAGCCCACAATAACCGTGCGAAGCCGGGGCGGGTCGCTAGTTAGATAATAAAGTAGATTCACGCATAAGTTAGTGTCTCAACAAAATGATGACAAGATTATGAACGATCATGCAATGGTTCAATGAATTTAATTGTAAAAAAAATGGTTGCACCTTTTACTCAGTTCATACTTGATTTCCGCGCTTTTCTTCCGGAACGTAAATATTTGTTATCAAAATTGAAAGTAAACTACGGTTTTTACCATTTCAATTTCTTGCTTATTGTTGGAGCGGGAACGTCGTCCGTCGTTCATCTCCACATTCACCGTTCAGCGCGGCATCATTTATTCACTCGCTCTTTCATTCAGCCAAGCGACCCAGCCACGCGCGTACGCGCTAATATCATACCAATTTTCTATCCAATATTCTAACCTAAGTACCTAGCTAAAAATGCAGATTAGGTGAATATACGCAGTATTGTACAACATACAAGTTCTTGATATCTTTCCCGAACCTTCCTGCAAGCCTAGACAAGTTTCGAGCCGGATGCCCTGTTCAAGAAAGAAGACCGTCATATCGACAAAAATTCGAACAAAGGACGGGCATAACCGTCAGGCGAGTGAAGGTCAAGCAAGGATATTCAAGAACACGAAGTCAAATCTGCCTACATCAAGACATTTCTGAAGGAGAATTGTTGCTGCCTAACATTATACAATTACGGAGAACGAGATTCTACGGACGAGAAACCTAGAAGGGAAATCGCACAACCGTGAGTTCGTTCCAATCAAAGCGTTTGCGCAGCACATTCCTAACAAATTGTTCCCCTTTGAATTTTCACACAATCTACGTAATAACGTTCCCCTTAGATTTTTCTCGTGGTAAAAGTACGATCCTATGCGTACTTTTTCATGCGAAAATACCTACTTAATTAATTTCAATTTACAACCTATTTCATATTTTCGCAAACATACTTGCTATTCAGGTAGCATTTCATTTCTTTTACTATCAATCATTTTGGTTCTACACAAAAGAATCGAACGTCGTACGTGATACAGGTAAAGGTAAATTACCTACCCACAATTTAAAAACATTTCAGAGGTCTAGTGTATTTTTTGTAGCGATCAATTCTGTCCGAAACTCAATTGTTCTAGCTCGATAAACAATTAAAGTGTGTTCTTTCGGCTATTTAGCTCCTTTTTTTTGCTAAAACATTCCAGGACGTTCGGTGCCGGGCGTGACGTTTATCCGGGCGGTTGACGTCATAGCTGCTGTGACCGAGCGGGGTGCTTAACTGCATACGCAAGCCGGTTGTGGCCGGTTCTAGAAGCTTCGCGTGGTTGATTTGACCTGCTGCTTCGCTTCTATGCACCATCATATTAAAATTTAAGTACCATTTCACTTTCACTTCTGCATATTTACAATTTTGTTGCACTAATAATTTATTTCAGCTGTACCACTTTAATTTAATTTCATTTTCATTTAAAAAGGCATGATCATGGATCTTAAAACTTTAAGGAAGAACAGAAGTTCTTTCAAGGCTAAGCTCACTATATTCAAATCATACATGCAACCACTTTTACAGTGCAAAGAGCTTGCCAGCTTACAAACTTGCGAGCTATCTACTCGTCTAAACAAAATTCAAGAAATGTACAATGAATTTGATACCACTCAAACTGAAATAGAAAATTTATCCGAACTTTCAGAGGATGAGTTGAAAGAGAGGGAAGTATTCGAGACCAGCTACTTCGGCGCAGTGGGAGCTGCGCAGGAGCTGCTGAGCAGGAACGAGGCTGCCTCTGCGGCGCACAACGACCAGGTGACAGGTTCTAGTGTGTCTCCGCATTCAGGTGGGCCAAATATTAAGCTTCCTATCATAAATCTACCTACCTTTTCTGGACGCTATCATGGCTGGCTAGAGTACCATGACACATTCAACTCACTCATACACACAAACACTAACATTCCAAAAATAAATAAGTTTCACTACTTACGCGCTTCACTCAAGGAAGGTGCATCACTAATCATACAGTCACTAGATTTCTCTGCCGATAATTATGATGTTGCTTGGGGTCTGTTATGCGATAGGTACAACAACAATAGACTTTTAGTGAATAATCATATCAATGCTTTGTTCAATATTGAACAGGTTTACAAAGAATCTTCAAGTTCTTTACGAAACACAATTGACACAATCAACAAAAATCTCAGAGCACTGAAAACACTCAACCTACCTACAGAACACTGGGACATCCTCATAATCCACATGGTTCTAGGTAAGCTCGACCAAAATTCAATCCGCGAATGGGAAAAACAACGTAATATTATAAAGGACCTTCCGTCATTAGAAGACTTTAACTTATTTTTGAAAAATCGAGCTGACCTACTAGAAACCATGGAGGACGCATACAACAAACCACGCAGACATAGTGATATCACACACGTACGACCAAAATCATTCATCACAAATCAGGCTGCTTCAAATCAAACACAAAATAAAAATTCATTTCTATGCCCTGTATGTAAAGGTCATCACTCAATCTATTATTGCATTAAATTCAAAGCAATGCCAATAGAAAAACGAATCGAACGAGTCAATCAACTGAACCTTTGTAAAAATTGCTTACGACAGGGACACAATGAGCAACGCTGCAAGTTAGGCCCTTGCAGAGTATGCTCGCAAAAACACAATAGTTTGTTACACATGAACAACAACACAACCACAGAGCCTAAAGCTAGCACCTCATCTAGTGAGTGCGTAGTACTACCGACTTTACAAACACAGGCGCCGGCTGAATCGCAATCAACAAAAAACAATATTTCACTATCTTCTATACATGAAAGTCAGGTACTACTATCCACTGCCATAATAAACATTCAAGACCACACCGGTCAGCAACACAAAGTAAGAGTGCTCCTAGACAATGGTAGCACTTCAAGTTTCATTACAGAAAGTTTACAAAAACAATTACAAATTCCAAGCTATCTTACCTCAACCACAGTTCAAGGGTTGAACAATCAATCATCTCGAATCACACACAGATGCGATATCTCAATATCTTCACGAACAAACAACGAGTACAATGAAGACGTCAATTGTTTCATTGTGCCTCAAATCACACAAATCATACCATCAACACGAATAAATTGTAGACCATTCACAATACCTTCCAATATCCATCTAGCGGATCCAACCTTTCATGTGCCGTCAGAGGTGCAGGTTCTTTTAGGTGCAGATTTATTCTGGGAGGTACTTACACACAATACTTTGCCGTTAGGTAAAGGCAAACCAACCTTAGTTGAAACAAAACTAGGGTGGCTTGTTTCTGGTTCAGTACCAGGTTCACACACAAAACAGCAGACCTATAATACAGTCCACTGCCACTTCACACACAATATTGAGCTCGAAGAAAAACTCAACAAGTTCTTTGAATTAGAATCAGTTTCCACTACTCAACAAGTCCGCACTAAAGGTGAGAGCGAGTGTGAAACCATTTTCATAGAAACCACTGTTCGTCAGCCAGACGGCAGATTTGTGGTCCACATTCCACTTAAAGAATCTCCTCACTGCTTAGGTGATTCAAAACAACAAGCAATGACGAGATTCCATACACTAGAGCGCAAATTCAAGCGCAATGAAAAATTTAAAACACTATACACTAATTTCATGGAACAATACATTGCATTAGGTCACATGACAGAAAACACTAACCTACACAAGGAGGAAGTATCATACTTCTTACCTCACCATGGCATCCTACGGGAAGATAGCCTCACCACAAAATTGAGGACCGTATTCGATGCATCAGCAGTCACAAGCTCAGGAAAATCATTCAACAACATACAACACGTAGGCCCTATGTTTCAAGACGACTTAATCAGCATATTGATTAGGTTCCGCCAGCATAAAATTGTTGTGACGTCAGACGTTGAGAAGCAATACAGACAAATACTAGTAGATGAGAAGTTTAGAAGCTTACAACAGATTTTTTGGCGACCGGAACCTGATCAAGAAATTAAACAATACAAGCTAAACACAGTCACCTACGGAACGGCATCAGCGCCATACCTAGCTACTAGATGCCTTATACAGTTAGGTCGTGATTGCACTGACGAAAGGGTAAGTAGGGCAATCATATCAGACATGTACATCGACGATTTAATTACGGGAAACGACCTAGAAGGTGAGCTAATTGCTACTTGCAAGGGCATTATTCGCCAGTTAGAGAGCGCTCATTTTCACCTACGAAAATGGCGTTCAAACATGCCATCTATACTCTCAAAAATTGTTGACGAGAACAGCAATGATGATTTATTAAATTTAAGCAAAGATGACTATGCAAAGACGCTCGGTTTATTGTGGGCTTGTAAGCAAGATAAATTGCTATTCTCATCAACAAACATAGACTCATTGAAACATCGAGTAAACAAACGCACAATCTTATCCACTATAGCTCAAATTTTTGACCCACTGGGTCTGATCAATCCATGCATGCTACAAGCTAAAATAATTTTACAAGCAATTTGGGCCAAAAATATATCGTGGGATGATGACCTACCAGTTGAAATTCAATCACAATGGCATAACTTTATCATATCCTTACCGGACCTAACAAATATTAAAATTCCTCGTCGAGTTTTGTGTGATGATTACATTAGAGTTGAGTTACACGCCTTTAGCGACGCCTCCATAAAGGCATATTCAGGTTGCATCTATGTACGTTCTGTGTCCAGCAGTGGGAATGTCAACCTTCACCTATTGTTGGCTAAGAGCAGAGTAGCACCACTCAAGCAGAAACTAACTGTACCGCGGCTAGAGCTTTGCGGAGCACTTTTGGCCACACAGCTAGCTGAAAAGGTTAAAAGGTCGTTGCGTGTCAAAATAGATTCACAATTCTATTGGTGTGACTCAACCATAGTACTAGGTTGGATAAAAACATGTAAACACGTCTTAAAACAATTTGTTTATAACAGGGTTAACGAGATCACACAAGCTTCTGAACCATCCTCTTGGAATTATGTACCTACTGATTTGAACCCCGCTGACATAGGATCACGGGGACTAAATGCCACACAACTTAAATCCTCACTTTTGTGGTGGGGAGGTCCACATTTCTTACACGAAACAGAAATTAATTGGCCTACACAACCTCAAAACACACACAACATAAAATTGCCTGAAACCAAAGTTCAGTGTAATATTGCATCAAGCGAGGCACAAGAGTTTGCTTTTATACAAAATTACTCAAGTTATGGCAAACTACAGCGCGTAGTTGTATACATCAAGCGTTTTATACATAACTGTAAGAACCCAAGCAACAAAGTAATAGGTACGCCTACACTATCAGAGTTAAAGTCCAGTACACAAACACTTTGTAAAATTGTACAAAGGGAAATGTTTAATAAACAATGTTTACAATTAATGAAAAATTGCACATTGTCATCCAAAGACAAGTTGTCTAATCTAAATCCGTTTTATGAATCGTCCTCGGGGTTAGTTCGCGTTGGAGGACGATTATCTAATTCTAATCTTGATTATAACACAAAGTACCCAATCATATTACACGCATCTCACAAGATTACCAAACTATTGGTAGAACACTACCATCGATGCCTAATGCATGCTGGACCTCAATTATTATTTAATTATTATTACATTGCGTCACAAGTTTTGGCTAATAAACGGTCGGAACCTCACAAGAAAAATCACACATGATTGTGTGAAATGCTGCCGGTTTTCAGGGAAAACCTATCAGCCTATAATGGGGAACCTACCAGAGCCTAGGTTACATGCAGAGTTTCCTTTCACTAACACAGCTGTTGATTACTGCGGGCCAGTTCTGATAGCAGATAGAAAAGGCAGAGGCTGTAGATTAAAAAAGGCTTATATTTGTGTATTTGTCTGTTTGTCAGTACGAGCAATACACATAGAGCTTGTCACAGAGTTAACGACACAAGGTTTCTTATCAGCCCTTAACAGATTCATTGCCCGCAGAGGTAAGCCAGCGAATATTTACTCCGATAATGGAACGAATTTCGTGGGTGCCTGTAACGAAATACGTAAATTTATAAAGTCGACATCTAATGATATCGTAACCTACTCATCCGAAAATGAAATTAATTTCAAGTTTAGTCCAGCATACAGCCCTCATTTTAACGGTTTAGCAGAAGCATCGGTCAAATCAATCAAATTTCATTTGAAAAGAGTTTTAGAAATGGCACACTTAGATTATGAAGAAATGAACACAGTTTTAGTACAGATAGAAGCTATTCTAAATTCTAGACCTCTCACTCCTCTTTCATCAGATCCTTCAGATTTAATCCCTTTGACTCCTGCGCATTTTTTGATTGGACGTACTCTCACAATGTTGCCTTCTCCCCAGGTACAAGAAGGTTCATCTATAACCACATTAACCAGATATATGAGAACTCAAGCTCTGAAGGCTCATTTCTGGAAACGTTTTTACAATGAGTACGTTTCAGAATTGCAGACTAGATGCAAGTGGCGTAAGGACAAGGGACAACCACAGCCCGGCGACATGGTCCTAGTCAAGGACGACCGCTTGCCCCCCAACCGATGGCTCCTTGGAAGGATCACCACGGTGTACCCCGGCTCCGACGGCGTCAATCGAGTGGCGGACGTGCGGACCACGTCCGGGACAATGAGGAGGGCTTTCAATCGGCTCTGTCCACTTCCAACATTAGAGCAGAACAGTGCACGACAGGACCCCCTTTGAGACGCACTTACTCCATTCACCACACTGTTTCAAGGGAAACTGGTGACAAGACAAGAAAAAAGAAGAATTGGAACAGGGTGTTCCAAGGCCCGCAGCATGTTGGAGCGGGAACGTCGTCCGTCGTTCATCTCCACATTCACCGTTCAGCGCGGCATCATTTATTCACTCGCTCTTTCATTCAGCCAAGCGACCCAGCCACGCGCGTACGCGCTAATATCATACCAATTTTCTATCCAATATTCTAACCTAAGTACCTAGCTAAAAATGCAGATTAGGTGAATATACGCAGTATTGTACAACATACAAGTTCTTGATATCTTTCCCGAACCTTCCTGCAAGCCTAGACACTTATAATAATTTAATAGACAGACGTATAATTTTTAAACTCGTGTATGAAATGCAATGAGTACCTTTCATTTATTTAAATAAGTTCTTACAATATAGAATTTATCTAATCTGCGAAATAAAATTACTCTTTCGGTTTACTGGATCTCACTTCACAAACCTAGTCTGTATCATGTGCGTCTGAAACTTTTTATAGTGCAGTGCATTATGTGAAAACTATTAAGTAACTTACGTGGTGTTCCTACAAAAACAAGTGAATTGAATACACGGGCTTGGCGCCACAACAACTCCAGAGTCCAGTCCAGACCAATCACAGCAGAGGCCAAAAGTTCTACGAACTCGCGCAAGTTTATTATTGGTTGAAAAGCGCGCCAACTTATACCGGTTTGAAAATAGAAGCTTGAGCCGCACGCGCGCCATCTTTAATGTTTACATCGGATTTATTCGAATTTTGAAAACTAAAATGATGGTCAAAGGGTTCTTGAAGCATTCGGGAGAGTATTTTTGTTGACTGACCGCAGAGAAACCGAGCATTGTGAAGAATTATTAGGTGCTACAAATAATGACGCTACGAAATTCAAAACCATTTTGAAATTCAGTTTGTTGAAGTCCCGCTACAGATTTATCCAAAACCTATCGAAGAGATAGACAAAGGGCTATAAACATAGACCGTTTACCTATCTATAACTATACCTACAGCAATCTAGCTCTTGCTAGTCTGTCTGTAGGACTATATAGCTAAATCACGATTCAAGACTAGGCGCCAATCCAACCATAGAACCGGTCGAGTCCTGAGATTAATCCTATAGAACGCTGGACTCTAGTTTAATAACGTGGCTATTTTAAGCCAACACGTTCAAAGTAATAGCTTCTGTGAAAATTAGCTCAATCTAGACTGAAGTCCACAAGTTTACTTGCAACTAAAGTCTCTAGCGACTATTAGAACATTGATCTCTATTTTAGTTCTGTAAGCCATAGAAGCAACTAAATAGGTACCTGCATCACATTATTGAGATATATTTTTGGTGCAATACCTATGTAATGAACTTTTGGATCCCACTTAGTTATACTATAGCTTCAGCATACCTCTAAATTTCTAACGCATTCATGGATGCCCAATGATATCCTACTCCGAACCTCAGTTATAAATATAAGCTCAGTTATAGTTCCAAGTGGTACCAACGTGTCGAAAGCTCGAGGTTCAGTCGGAACAGCGCTGCTATTGTCTGCAAAGGTCACGATTTAAGCGTGCGACGGCCGAGGTTACACTGTCTTTCTCTTTGTTTTGTTACCACGATATGTTTAGACAAATGCCCGTTGAAACGAATCGCAAGTAAAGAATGGAAGCGTTGATGATGCCTTGTCCTTTCGGCTACGTGTCGTCATCGCGTACTCGGCGGTTTCCTTTCGCTATTGATGTCGACTTGTCTAGCAGTACTGTTTCATATCCTTAGTCCCGTTTCGGCAATGATTATATCTCAAGTCTTACATACAAATTTTACCACTTTTACTGATTCTTGTTTAGCTTTGAGATTGCGTAATCATATTAAACGCAGCTGCACTCACTACAGATAGAAGCGGGGTTACGACATCGGAAAAAGAGGCACACTTTCTTTTGAACTCGTTTATCTAAAATGTTATCTTACTCGCAAGCTGACTGTTGAAGTGACGAGCAATGCATGATACTGCTTGATTTCAGCGGGACCAAGTTAACCAGTAGAATTTACGATTTTCTGAGTGCTTTGAAGAGCACGACTCGTCTCTAGTAGTCGCAGATACACACTTTGCTTCCACGCCAGGGTTGGCCAATAACGAAATAACTTTAGAGCTGATTTCACCATGCTCTGTTAGATTAACAAAGGATTAAAGGGCCGTTAAGGGCCGGTTTCACCATGCTCTGTTAGTTACTAATCAAGGATTAAAAGACCGTTAAATGTAACCTTAGCTGTCAAACGCGTACATTTTGACATATTTAACGGCCCTTTAAGTCTTTGTTAATCTAACAGAGCATGATGAAACCGGCCCTAAATATGTCAAAATGTACGCGTTTGACATCTAAGGTTAGATTTAACGGCCTGTTAATCCTTGATTAGTAACTAACAGAGCATGGTGAAATCAGCTCTTAGCCTGTTAAATTCACAGAGATATCTAACAGGATGGTAGCATCCGCATAGCATCATATGCATGTCCATACAACTATCAGCTTGGATAAAGATACCATAGGTACACGTGATATCGTGATATCGTGATAGGTACACGTGGTACCCCCTGCCAAACAGGGGGCCTTTCGGGTCTGTGGGCGGTCGGAGCGAGGGCTTCGGCTGGTCAGTAGCGGACCCCGGGAGGGCGGCTGGCACATCGTGGCGTGTGCAGCCGTAGCACCACGAGTGCTGGGGGCGGCAATGGGTGTCGTTCCCGGGACGTGCTTTTAGGCGCTATGCGAGAGGGGCACCGAAATGTTCCTTTTGGAGTTGTCGGAGCCCCTTGACATGCATTGAGGCTGGCCACCGGGGTGGTTTTAGTGAGTCGACGAGTCCGTCATCCTCACACTACCCTATCGCATCCCTCGGTGTGCAGATTTCCTCCCCGTTAACAAAAAAAAAAAAAAAAAAGGTACACGTGATATAATAGCTATGGATTTGATGAAATATGAATAGGGATAGGCTTACCTTGAGCGCGCAAAAAATGCAGGATGGGCCGAGGCAGGCATGGCCGGTCAGCTCGCGGA
The DNA here is from genome assembly GCA_932294275.1 of Chloroclysta siterata. Lineage (NCBI taxonomy): Eukaryota > Metazoa > Arthropoda > Insecta > Lepidoptera > Geometridae > Chloroclysta > Chloroclysta siterata. The sequence continues at coordinate 13,032,273 of OW028595.1, forward strand.
AGCTGCGACGAAATATGTCCAGATGCCACAAAACCTGAGGATGAGAGAAAACAGTCAGTTAAACGTTAGATGCTTCCGCTTCGCAAAGGGAGTCCTCTTCTCTTGTCGTGACACTAGTTTCTTTCGAAGAGAAGGGGAGTTAAAGGTTTTGCAGTTATACAGCCAATGACTTAGAATTTCAGGCGGTCTTACAACAATATCGATAAGTTCTGTAGCTACTAGAAAAGAACGTTTATGAATGCGAATAGGTTAGTAAGTACATAATGAGGCATGCTAATTTAAATGTAATAAAATATGTATGACATGGTAAACAAAAGTGGGCATCATTTGTTCATACTTAAACAGCTCGCGGTTGGTGACGCCTTTTACGTACGAAGCACTTAAGAATGTGCAGGTAATATGCAAATGTTTTTTAAATTCTTAAATATTTCTAAAAGTCTCTAATAAACAGTGGATGGCAAATTACTACTCAATTCCTAAAACATATTAGTCAAAAACATAAAACATCTAAGGTTCTGATGGGTGTATGTATTTTAAGTAAGTATTACTTATAAAAAAGTATATGTAGGTACAATAACATGAACGATCTGGTTCCTAGCATGCTATGCTTAGTTTAGCGTCCCGTGAAATGTTCGCTGTACGAATAAATAAGTAAATAGATAACATTTAGGTAAGTTATATTTTTAACGAACTCAAATGACGGCAAGTGATGGAACAACAATTGATTATTGTTCAACACATGGTCTTAAGTTTTTGACAATAGTCTTTAACTTTACTGAGCAATTCTGAACATAAACACCACATGGTATAAATAAAGACTCATTTCGACTTGGCACGAGGGCGTCAGGTGTGCGACATGTGACGTCGCAAAAACTCCTGCGACCACGGTTTTAATAAGCGGTGCATAATATCGGGGTGAATGCATGGAGCATCAGGTGCCAAACACGTGTTTAAGCATTAAAAAAAATCCATAAACCAATTTATGCTCTATTCCACTATTCGTTGAGATAGGTTGTCTGTGTGTGGCACAAGGATACGGTTGGGTATTTTTGTGACCGTATCGAGCAAAACGTCTGCATCATAAGTGGAATAATAAAATAAGAAATAAATCTAATTTAAATTGAGAAGGCGGATTTTATGTTTTACGTTTTAATGTCCACAACCGCCAACGCGTTTCCTGTCGGATTCGCCCACTTAAATGTCTGCAGGTAAATTGAACTTAAAACTAAACTTTTTTAAAACTTACATGCAAGTGGATAGCTAAATTATTCCAAGAGGTCTAATCGAAGTGACTCAAGTTTTAGTGAGTACATACCTATCTGGCTCAGCGCATCAGCATTGTCATTATTTTTCGTGGCTATACAGCCAGCGTCTGATGACATATTGATGATAATATTATTATTAAGTATAATTCGTATCTACTTGATAATAAGTTCAATCAGTTGAGATCGTTTGCAACGGTCCACAGATAGCTTTGTATTTTGTACATTTTGTTAAAACTTGAAGGATTCGTTGTATTTTATATAAAAAAATGCAGGTTGATAAGGTATGCAAACCTACAAAAAGCAATTGGCATAAAAATACAATTCGTTCTTATACCATTGCATTGCTAATGTAGGTGCTTCGTATTAATTTTATGAATAAAAAAACAAGAAAGGTAAAACCTATGAGTCTATTTACAGAACTATAGGTACAGTAAGACCTGTATTTACTTGACAGGTAACATTGTTTCTGGGCAATTACAAAGCATCTTTACGTTCGACTCAAACTAAAATTGTTTTGCCATAAATATCGTAGTATCACCTGTAGACTTTTTCGCGATTGTTTCGAAGCAGGTGTTCTCAACCAGTTTCGAGCAGATGCATTCGTATAATCGTTCTAAATAATCCTTTTTGAGAACCGTTCCGAGTGTGTGACCTCTGCCTGTCCCTTGCAAACTTGATTTGGAAATGCCAAGGCAAGGACCATTATAACAGTTTAATGCATAACTTCCTCTATCTACTAGTTTGTGATGTTCTCACGCTTCAGAAAATACCTACTCAATTATATGCATGTGTTTGTGTTAAAAATTGTATAAAGATGATTAAAAAAAAAACTGCAACAATTTTTTGTAATAATATTAAAGGTTTTTTTCAGCATAGTAGGTATGTTACCGTATGGCCAACGACTGCATTTTGCGAAAAACTAAAAGATTTTGCAAGATAATGAGGATGTTGGGTGCTCGTATCGACATCCTATTTTGACGGAACCACAAAAAGCTGTCAAGGCGGAAGAACAGATGCGCGAGCGCATTCTGTGCAAAGGGCATCATAAAGTAGCGCACTTATAACATCCACAGTAAAAGCCTAAGTAGAATCATTTGCAAGCAATTTTATACCTTAACGTATGTCAGTAAAGTAGTAATTTCAACAAAAGAGATCAGCTGCACGTAAGCAGTAACTGATGAATGCTGATTTTTCTAAGTCACGTAACTGGAGTACTGTTACCTAGCTTAGTAGGTTTAGTTCAACTGCTCAGAAACTAGTATTTAATATCTAGCTAGATTACACATGTATTCTAGTGGTGACCAGAAGTTCTTACAGTTACTTCTGTATAGTTTGCAAATGCAGTAAAGTCTGCATAGGTTAAAACAAACTGACAGTTGTAAACAGCACTTTCAGGAACTAAAAATTCTAACATTGCCCTCCATGTATATTTACGAGGTTTCTTTATTTGTGAGAACTAATATGTATCTTTTTAAATCTTTTAGAAGCAACAGATTTACTACTAAAATCTGTTGTCCTCCTAGTAAAACTGTTATGTTAAATAATAGAATCTTCTGCATGGCTCCTCGCATCTATAATAAATTACCTAGTTTTATAATAGATGCTACTACTATAAATATATATAAAAAGAGGTTGAATAAGGTTATAATAGGAAAAGCATATAAAAAAAGTTTTACAGAATTTCTGATTGCCGAATTTGAGTAGGGAATATTTTATTGATTATAAATTATGATGTTGCATTGTAAAATCTAAAATATATTTTTTTATAGTTAAATATTAAATATATTTTTGCATGCTTTTAAGTAGAACATGGCTGAATACCTTTTTATAACCTTTTTATAACCTGTGTTTCGCAAATAAATGATTATTGTATTGTATTGTATTGTATTGTATTGTATTGTATTGTATTGTATTGTATTGTATACATTTTTTCAAGAATTGACTTTTTACCAACTCTAGACGTCTTGCTCATTAGTATAACTTGCTATGGTGCTAGCTAGAAATAAAACTGAAATTGAAACTAATAACTACTTGTTTTTTTTGCTTAGTGTAGTTTGCAAATGAAGTTGAGTCTACATATCTATGGCAGTCAGCATTATTATGGAAATAAATCTTGACTTTTCACCTTTATCCTGGAAGTTTCGTTACCTTGCTGATGTGCGAATTATAAATAATAGTAATAAATAAATATTGGTGGACATTCCACACAGCTCTATTTCGCACCAAACTAAGCCAAAGCTTGTGATATGGGAACCATATAGCTGATATACTACTTATATACTTCTTTTTTTTGTAAATATATACTTATTTAATTATATAACACCCAGACAGAGAACACACATCATGTTCATCACACAAATGTTTGTTCTCGGTGGGGATCGAACCCACGGCCTACGGCACAGAAGGCAGAGCTACTACCAACTGAGCTGTGAAGGCTGTCGATAGTGATATAAAATATACTCGTTCGAAACCATATAACCAGGATAAGGCTGGTACAATACGACACAACGTAGTCTGTTTAACACACCTGCATCGTGCAATTATCAAAGGTGGTACTTACCTGGTTATTATTATTTATTTTTGTATACTTTTTGCAGATGAATTCAGCAGATGGCCCACCTGATGCTAATTGCTCACCATCAATATAACAAAGCATTGCCACACAAGCCACGCACGATAGAAACGTGTCCTACGATACACGGTCCCGCGTCTATCAACTTGACGCCTCATGCACCTGAAATTTCACCCTTCAAACCGAAATGCAGCTACACTGCTTCGCGGCAAAAAAGACACGTGGTCAATACAAGTGAAGGAATTAAGATATGTTTCATACAAAATGAGCTTTAGAGAGTGCATAAAGATTCCAAGCGCATATAAACAATCTATTTTTTTTAATAAAACCAAATATCGCACTACCTAAGCACTATGTTTGTAATTGATTGAATACTTAATTTTGTCAATTACATAGAATACCTAACATCTAGTAGATACAGAAATTACTATTACAGTATTGTGCAAAAACACCGCCAAAGCAGCATTCTAGTTTCACTTGTGAAATTGTTAGTCTAAAGATAATATAAAACAAAATAAAATAGAAAATAGCGTGCGGTGAATAAAATTGAATCTTATCTATTCTTACAAGCAGAAAGCCACAAAAAACTGTGTGGGCAAAATTTACTTTCGTAAGAATTTGAACATTTCGTTGTCTACATCTACACTAATATTATAAAGAGGAAGGATTTGTATTTTTGTTGTTTTGTTGTTTTGTTGTTTTGTTGTTTTGTTGTTTTGTATGTAACGAATAGGCTCAAAAACTACTGGTCCGATTTCAAAAATTCTTTCACTATTAGAATGCTACATTATCCCTGAGTAACATAGGCTATATTATATTTTCAAAAAAATCAGGGATCCTTACTAAAACTCCAATAATGTAACCCAAGGTGGAAAAAGAAAACCTTACATCGCGTGCGCTGCGAAAACGATTGATGATAGAACAAAATAATGTACTACGATTTTGTAGAACACATCACCATCTACAAAAAATGTCGCGACAGCATATGTCTAACTATAATAGTTATGTCACAATAAGTGTTCTTTTATTAAAAAAAAATAATTGAAATGCCGCCGATAGAAAAGGGTCTTTATTTGTAACTTGGTATTAATCCTTATCTAAATAAATCTTTTCATAATTAAGACTGGTTCAATACCTATACATTACTTCTTGAATTTTTCAAATCGGACATTCCATACAAAAGATTTTAAAAATATAAGGTCACGGGGCGCGTTCTCACCCAGCGCGGGCCCGGGCAATGCGCGAGTTAGAAGTGACTCGAACCCACCACGGTCTAAGTTTATCCTAAAATGTTGAAAAAATTTATGTCCACCCATGCGAAGCTGGGACAGGCCGCTAGTATTTTTATATCTACAGATCAAACATACAAAGAAGATTCTGTCCCTATACAAATAAGGCTTTTAAGGTCGGATTTACACTGAGTGTATTGTGATCGGGCTCCGCTAAGTGATATACAGAGCACCGTGTGTGTACAACCTACATTTACTAGGGCTCGTGACAAACAGATAATATGTCTCGCTAATGGAAGGGAGATAAATATTACGAAACGAGTCGTTTTCTGGAACAACGGTCCATTATCAGAGTCGTTTGATAAGACGTTTTGGCCGATGTGACAGACGCCAGTCTGGTAAGGTATCAAGGTAGTAGAGCTCTTTGTGAAGGGCTCGTCCGGGGAAGTACTACCACCACGCCTTTTTCTGCCGCCAGGCAGCGTTGCTGTGTTTCGGTTTGAAGAGTGTGGTTGCCGGTGTAATTACAGACACATGAGGCTTAACATCTGTATGCCTCAAGTTGATGGACGCAGGGCAGTGCATTGTAGGGCACGTTCATATCGTGCGTGACTTACGAGGCAATGCTTAGGTGATGGTTACCACTTAAAATCAGGTGGGCCATCTGCTTCTTCTATCCGCTATTTGTATAAAAAAAAGGTGACTTCATAATGCCGACTATTTTAAAGACCCCCTTTGGTCAATGCTGTAGAGGGCGACTAAGGGCATACCAGGGATTGGGCAGGATTAAAATTTATGAGGACTTAAGACGCACACAACCGTCAAACAACTGCTAGCGTGCACATTTTAAAAGTATGAAAACACTGAATGATACCTAGTTATGCAAATATAAATCACACACAACCAAGTTCCGGGCAAAGGATTTTCAAGTTTTCAAAGCCACATAAAACGAATTGTTGGTTAAATATCAGTCCATTCCACACTCTATCAAGACGTTCGTAACGAGCCGACGAACATAACGGGAGGTAGGCGTGCCGACTACGTCTGACGTACCGAACGTACGCAAACTGGTATCGTTTTTGCACTATTTCGAAGAGTTAATATCCCCTCGGGGTTAATAAAGCTGTCAATAACCCGAAGTCACGATAGATCTTTTGATTTTGGAACTTTGGATGATGTAAAGGCTAATTTAAAATAGCGGAGCGGCGGCGAGCGACTGTCCTACTGAGACGGAAGATGTGCAGGTTCTAAAAAGGCATCTAATGCTTTATGAATAAAGAAATAAAAGCAGATGCCCCGCCTGATGTTCAGCGGTTACCTCTGCCTATAGCAAATTGACACGTCCACCGAGAACATGCTATATGTGGCATTGCAATGCATTCATCACTTTGAAACGTAAAGGTGTTGAGTATCATGTGCTTGTAATTGCATCGGCACTCATACCCTTCAAACCGGAACACAGCGATGTATGCATCACTGCTTGGCGGTAGAATACTTAGGTACGGTGGTAGTACTTTTCCGGAAAAACTCGTTCACAAATTAAGAACTCCACAGGTACTTTGTGCGAATGATCTAATAGTATTTATTCTGGGTCTGTTGTGTATGGTACAGTCATCCAAAACGAAAGGTAAATGAAAATCGGACAGAATTTACAAATGCTACATTGTAATTTTTTTATGATTGAGAAGTAACTTAACTTAAATTAGAGAGAGCCTGTACCTGATAAAACAACTTTTTTGTAAATATATGCACCCAAATAAAAAGAAGTCCGTTAGTGGGAATCCAATGCTTCAGAGCTTAAAGTTACTATAACTGACTGAGTTTTAAAGCCAGACGCGTGACAATTGGGGCTACGCCAGTGATTTAGTAATGACTTTATGAGAGACAGGCAGAAAGCCACAAAAAACATGAAGTTTTTTTACAAATATAAAGAAAATTACAACGAATAGTATTTATATGAATTAATGAATAAGTATAAAATTTACGAAAAACATATACAATATTATGAGTTATCTGCTACATACATGTACTTACTCAATAAAATGTACTAATGTTTACAAATCATATTTACATGAAAGCAATTAATAAATACAAATACAATTAATTTAAATATAAATGACGTAGATATGTAATTCGAACGAAAACGAAAGTAAATCGCCAAGACAAATGAAGATGACACGAAGATTTAACACCCCATATAACTAGCAATAAATCCCAGTCCATTAGTTGAACTAGGTACTTGCAAGTGCTAAACGATGCACAAAGAATATATGTATAATGATACAGAGTTTTACACGTTTTTGTGCTATAACTTTCGCCTGAAGGTAATAGGGATGTGCGGAGAATATCTGGTTTTGAAGATAATTATTTAAAAATATTCTAAAGTGAACTTGGATTTTAGATAAAAGGTGAATCTTAAACAAACATAGGTAGGTAGTTAGCAGGTACGATTTCGTTGATGATTTTTTTCACAGTCTCTCTCTTGTCGTGTCACTAGTTTCTTTCGAAACAGTGTGGTGAAAGGATTTTAAGTGCGCCTCAAGAGGCTCCAGGCTCCTTTCGAGCACTTGACACATGTTATAAAACTTTTTAGGTTCTACGACATGCCGGTTTCCTCACGATGTTTTCCTTGCACCGTTTGAAATTACTGGCATTGTGGACATACATTTTTGAACAGAAAAACTCATTGGTGCACGACCGGTTTCAAACCCACGACCTTAGGATCGGAAGGCGGGGCCGCTACCACTAAAGCACCAGTGCTCTCTTCAGTGCTTTTTCACGGTAACTTTTTAGCAGTCGCTTTGTACTATAAGTATACTATAAGTCCATAACTATGGAACCAACTGTCAACTACAATATTTGGACGTGTCAAATATTTATTTACAAAATAAAAGTTTATATTGTATTATATCAGCTATCTGGTTCCCATAGTGAAAGCATTGGCTTAGTTTGGTTGGAGCTAGATAGTGCTGTGCGTAATGTCCACCAATATTTATTTATTTAATTTAATTTGTAAATTAGATGAGCATGGATCAAACATTAATTTTGAAAAACGAAGTCGCATCACTAGAACATGGGGAGGGCAGTGATGCATCTAACGTATTGAATTTATAATGTGGAGTAAAAAGTACGATTTGACGGCTAGTGAGCGGCGTGGGAAGTGGCGGGCTCACACGATTTATTAAGTAGTGCTAATCGAAATATAATCTGCGTAATGATATGGAACTGAGAGCAAATAAGGTTAAGCTGTTTGTTAGAGTAGATCTTCTGCTAAGAAATTGCTGATACAGTGGCATTTATTTACTTTATTTTTAGAGTATTCGTCCGGGGAAGTACTACCACCATGCCTTTTTCTGCCGCCAAGCAGCGTTGCTGTGTTTCGGTATGAAGATTGTGGTTGCCGGTGAAATTGCAGGCACATGAGGCTTAACATAACCTGTATGCCTCAAGTTGATGCAGGATAGTGTATAGCGAATAATACGAGGCGATACTTTGTTATAGGTGATGGTTACCACTTAATCAGGCGGGCATATAGTTGTTCCATCAGCATAGATGTATTTAAAAAAAAACTTTAGTTAATAAAGTTTTCGCGTGCTTCGATAAAATTCAAGAATAACTAAGTTTCGTATTATAAACCAAAAATCCACTTATGACCCGACCATGAAAACTGTTACTATCTATCACTGTCACAAATCAAATTAATAAAATAAGGATACATCTTAAATCTACGTACCTATTTAGGATTTATCATCAGTTTACGTTACAAAACAATATAATGTAGGTATATGTATACAAGTAGGTATAGTCCACTCACTACTCATCATCTCGAAATCATCGGAAATACTTGCGAGTAAAGCGTTGCGCTGTTTCGAAATAAACTAGTGACACGGCAAGAAGAAGAAGCGTTGCGCTCACCGAGAAAATGTGAAACTGTTAAAAAAAGGTGTCGACGTTTGTGTGGAAATAGTTTAACACGAGCAAAGTCGCGCGGCTACCACATATTTTACAAAAAATCTAAAGAAATGTTCCTGTGTACAGGATTTAAAACGGATACCAAAATGCATTGCGTGTGTTCAATGCATGATACATAAGCGGAAACGAATTTGAATCGGAATATAGTGAGTACTTCCCACCGGAAACCACTCACCTACATTTTGATTTTACTTCAAATTGATCGCTCAATTTCCTGATGTCACTGGCATGTCACTTAAATGTTTGTCATAAAAGTAAACAAGATTTTTGCTTATAAAATATCTCGTGGTATGTATCAGTCCTAATAAAGACACGAATCTTAAATGGCGACATTAGTCTTTACAGCTCAAGAGTAAGAGAGTGAGAGGTAACTAATGTCAACAATAATGTGTGAGGGAGATGTAATGATTAGCGCTGCCATTTAAGATTCCTTTCTTTATGAGCGCGGGTTATACTTGATCGTTTTCGCTTGAGAATCTATCCGTTGGGACTCTTGACACCAAAGGCACTTCCAATATTACATTTAAAATAATAATAAACATCTACAACCATATTTACTATAGTCATCGCGAATTATGCAATGAACGAATATTCAATCTAAATTTTAGTCACGTAAGTACCGGAATTCATTTGGAAACAATTTTAATTGGTCAGTTAGCATTGAGTAGGCATTTAAAAATACGTAGTATAATTAGACTAACTGGCCGATGAATAACGATACTAAAATACAATAATTCAGTCACAAAAATACTATCAAACTTGAATGAAGGAAAGAAGTAATTTAACCTTTCCTTACTTCGAAATATTCGAATCGAAGGTAGACCAAAAACTAACGGCGAAAGAGAATTTTATGACACACACAGTGAGTTAAAATTAGCGATTGTTTTTGATATAGTTCAGCTAGACTAGACTATAATAATGTGTAGAGTATTACATAGTAGTAGGTATCTATCACATGCTTTTAGTAAATATAAATATTGGAGGGCTTTCCACACAGCACTATCTAGCCCCAAACTAAGCCATACAAGCATTGGCTTAGTTTGGGGCTAGATAGTGGGACTAGACTATGGGAACCAGATAGCTGATATAATACATATGTATATACTTTTTTTTTTAAATACATACTTAAAATATTATATAACACCCAGACCGAGAACAAACATCTATGTTCACCACACAAATGTTTGTTCTCGGTGGGGAACGAACCCACGGCCTACGGCACAGAAGGCAGAGCTACTACCAACTGAGCTGTGAAGGCTGTCTTTAGGAAAGAAGAAATCACCCCATATTTTAAAAAGTGGGTTGGTAGTGGTACTTGCCAGATCTGGTACAACAATATCGTTTACCTACCACACAAAACGATTATTTTGAATGGCAATTATTTTATAAGTTGCATGAAACAAATTATACGTATCGGGATTTTAAACAGTTAAACAGTTGGGGTATTTAAATAAATTGGTTAGCAATTAGCATTGGTAGGTTTGTGTCTCTCTGATTTTAACGTTTCGCGATCGGAAAACTCCAAAATTGACATAGGACTGTCGATAGGCATTTGTTCGGTGACGTCATAGCGAGTCTATTGTAGACTAATCATTTATTTGAAATCTTTCGTCGTGATTTCTGTTTCATTGACCAGCAATATTCGTCTTGACTGTTTCTGAACTACATCTAATAAGCAGCCTCATAGAGCTCATTTTAGATTGAAGCCCTCTTGGAAGTGTTAAAGACTCGGGCGAATGGCAACCACAAACCGGTCAGCGAATTCAGCTTGTGCCAGATTTCCAAGAATATATCAGAGCCAATTTATTTTTTATGGGCAAGAATTATACTATCCGTTTATTATTTACGTATTAGAAGCTAACAGCGTTTGTGATTATAGAGTCCTACGTGTTTGATTGATAGCAAATTACTGTATCAAAAGATGATACCTTCCGCAGGTCGAGAAGAACCATACCTAGTGCAATATAGGTTAGGTAATTACAGTAATGTAATTTAGAACTGTCAAAAACAAAGACGAACATATTTTAATTCTAGGGAAAGATGGTAAGACTTGCCCTAAATGTATTGAGTCAGTAAGAGATAATAAATAGGTGAAAGTTCGATTGTACAACATTAGTTAAGTAAGAATCATTAACAGTGCATATTTTTGAATTCTCATCACAGTGATTGTTAATAGAATTACTCTTGAAAAAACCCTTGACAAAGTCTTCTTGACTTCTTTCGATGTTATCATTGAAACAAACCACTCTATTTATTCATGTTAAGAAAAAATATCTGGAGTATAGTTGCTATAGACATTTTCTAAAACTAAATTAAAAGAGCGGTTTCATTCATGCATCATTAGGACCCACTATCCGAAACAAGAATGACCCTAAAGTCAAAATGCCGATACGATTCTCCTGGTCAAAATGCGCCATAATATAACAAAGCATCCCCTTTAAAATAGGGAGATCGTCCATCCGTGCGATGGCCACTACCTGTAGATGTACTTTGTATACAGGTACCTGTATACAAAATCTTGCTATAAACAAAACGAATATAATAAGTGGGTTTTTGTCTCGTTTCCGTGTAAACAAAAACACACTACGACGTTTGCCGTCTCACTCTCGAACGCGTTGATGTCTTTTCTTCCCGCGTGCAGCGGCGGCGCGTAGCACAGGCGTAGACCGGTGTAGTATACCCAAACATCAGAAATTTGCTTTCGAAATCGGTCGTAAATTGTGACATAGTATAATACTTGCATTAGAACATTTATATTTGCTAGTCTTGCAATGTGGCGTTTAAACAAAAGTTGCAATGAGCTAAACAAACCACATACCTAATTAGCGCCTTCTAATTTTTAATGACCCTTAAACCTGAAATTGCAATAGTTACATTGCTACGCGTTATCAGACACACGTAGCAGTTAGATACTGTCTTAGTTTCAGCGTATTCTGTGCAAGATACATTCGTTTTAAATTGGAGGCACGAAGGCTGTTGGAAGGGAAGCAGGGAGAGGAGGGATCGAGATACACGATCGTGGTCAAACCGGCTCTGGACGAATACATTTAAAAGGGTTTTCGGAGGGAATCTCTTTTTGAACAGTTTTAACGTTCATCTGTTTTGAAATTACTATACTTTTATAACTAAGTTTATTAGTATTTTCAGTACCTTATTAACATAAATAAATAAAACATACTTGCGTACCTACAAAAACAACTTTTAGGAGTTTCTTTTAGGTTATTTTACATTGGCGTTTAAACAAATTTACGTACAAATCTATACAAATTCAACATAAACACAAGTTTAATTCATGAAAACAAAACAAACTATGAAAGTAGGCTTTAGCTCACCTTTGCGCTGTGGTAGAGAGCACTAGTCCGTGTCATTTTAGCTTTAGTCATTTTGGCCAATCCAGTCAATCACAATCACTGTTCTCATCACAACACTGCACAATCTTTCATATTGTTTACAACTGTTTTATGTATGTGAGAAAAAAGTGAAACTCGCACACTCGAACGCGGTGTTTACTATGAGAGAACGGACGTGGGAGTGTAGTCAACTCAGCGCATAGGGATAGCCGACGCTAGCGCTATAACGAGCTGCGCCGTAAATCGGAACTAAAGCCGGTAACGGCACACTAGCGCCGCGGGCGGCTACGACACTATATATTACAAAACTATCGTAGGATCTCGCCTAGAGTAGAGGCTTTCTTGAGGCTCTATTTTTAGCCGCCATTTTGTTGGGCCCGCGGGAACATAGGATGATGATAGAAATAATTGTGGTTATTATAAACACGTCATGAACAATAAATTGGTTATAATAAAAGTCTGAGAAAGAAATGTCTTGGAGTTTGTTTTATTTTATTGGGAATGATGGATTTTTCTTTTGATGTTTTAATAACAGAGACTTTCACAGAGCAATTAAAACTTAGCCAAGGTTTTAAAAGAAAAGATATAAAAAATATAGGTAGGTAGGTACTTTTTCAAATAGGAACGAGAAATATAAAGTTTTAGAAAAAGCACTAAGTACCTATTCAACTTGCTTCTACCTCTACTTCTGCTCACTGCTTCTAGAATATTATTTCGGAAATACAAGGGAATGTGGCTACAAAGGTATTAGTAGTTGAATCACATTCGCAAAACCTATACCTTCTAGCTTTGTATAGCACCTGTGCACTAGTTGGGGTAATGTGAAACTTTGCCCTCCCCAATTTACGCTTCAAGCCCAACACAATCGGCAAAACACAGGTACCAGACCTGTGCTCAAAACACATTCGTATACCTGCATATAGTTCTATAGATTTTTTATGCGTAGCAGGTGGTGCTCAACAAAAAATGCTCTACGTATTAAAGTGGGGGAGATTTCGAAGGGGCAAGATGATGGATTAAAAAGATATAAAGATCGCACATGCACACCCTGCAATTTTTACAACTTATTTACGAGCTTAGCTTTTTTTTAAACTTTTGCCAGACGGACATGTAGAAATAACAGTCGCTTACATGGATATAGGTCCTAGTTTCGCAGTTTCTGTATTTATATTTACAAACACCTTGACAGCCTTCACAGCTCAGTTGGTAGTAACTCTGCCTTCTCTGCCGTAGGCGGTGGGTTCGATCCCCACCGAGAACAAACATTTGTGTGATGAACATAGATGTTTGTTCTCTGTCTGGGTGTTATTATATTATAAGTATGTATTTACAAAAAAAAGTATTTATGTATTATATCAGCTATCTGGTTACCATATTACAAGCTTTGGCTTAGTTTGGGGCTAGATAGTGCTGTGTGGAAAGTCCACCAATATTTATTTATTTTATTTATTTTAAACGAGAACTCCACTCACTTACTCATCTCATCATGTAGTCTCCGAAACTACAGATCCTATAGAGATCTGAAATTGGGCACAGAGTTCTTGTAGACGCTCGCTATGAAACTATTTTGTTAAATTCGCACCTCAATTACATAGCATCACGCAAACTAAGTCACGTGGTGTATAAATAGTTAAGGAAGGTACTATGAAAGTTCAAGGACCGAGGGTATCAGAACCTGTGAATAACACTCAAAATTTTCCATTTTCATAATACTTATTAAGTTGGTCTCCGTATGTCCGAAGCACTATGGTAGTATCGCAACACAAAGGTATGCAAAGGTATCATTTTCCCTTTGTCCCTCCGCACGTGCTCACAATTTGTTTCTGGTCTACCTGCGATGTACGTAGGTACACTGTAATGCAAACTATTGTTATGTACGTGAGTAGAATTTCGAAGAACACCGGTTTTGAACGGATTTGGTTACAAAGGAGGTATTTTATTTTATCTATGGTATTCTAGAACCTTGCAAGAGCTACAAGCTTATTCCAAAAACTCCAAAACATCATAGTTCCTTTTCATATGCAGTTGGTAATTTTGTTCAATTATGTGGCGCACTCTTTGAAGGTGAGAAAAAAGAACTTATTATTAAAATCTTACAAAAATGCAGAGCAATTTCTGAGGCTCAATTATACCTTGCTCCCAACTTATTTCGAACAAATTACACAGAAAAATCAAAATAAATGCTTGTTTTGTAATATATGATATTTTCTTTTGTTTCAATTTTAACCTGTTCCTTTTAAGTGACAGGTTAAAATTGAAACAAAAGAAAATAACTTTTGCAACATTTTTAAAAGCAACGCAAAGCATAGGTACCTCTCTGTTTTGTGTTGCTTTACTGAAGTACATAATCTGCAACTAGTAAGCTTACTCTGAAACTAACAAACCCCGTTAGGTATCAGCGTAAAACTAAGAGACGCAAGAAGCCTTTGATTATAATAAGCCCTAGTAATGTGGTCACATTCCTCGAGGCTAGAATGCAGAAGGGATTGCGTTAACGAGGACCTTGGATGCTGACGTACGACATTGCTTATAATAATTTATTTACATTGATTCTATCGAAACATTATCGTTTATATTTTATGCACTTCTATAGTTCTATATTTTATGCACTTGTTTAAGCTGCAAAATTATATCAACATTATAAATACTTAATGTTGTCTAAATTATTAATTATAATAATTACAATATAATGTTGTTATAGAAATTATTAATAATTTATCGGCAGACAAGAATTATATGTTACCAGTTTCAGAAGAAACTTCTAGAAGTAGTAGAAGCGAGATAATTGAAAATACACAAAAGGTTATTTTATTGAAGGATATTTGTTGCAGATGACCCATTCGTTCGAAACAGTGAAAATATCACCCTATAACCGCTAGTAACCTGTCTTAGGTATTAATAATTTAACAAGATTATATTTACACAGAGTAGAAATCGGTCTTTCATCGACAGACATGAATAAGATTAAATATTGTTATTTCAATTCAATAAACTATCAATCAACTCCCTACCACACCTTGTAACAAAAACCAACCTTTTTGTTCCATCATCACAAGGGAAAATACTTCACGCTTCCATACCACCCTTGGATAACATAAAAAAGCAATTTGGATTTAAGAAGCAACACAAAAAGAGGATTACTTCGAAGGAGTTTTATAAGCACAACAGTTAATTAGGGAGATTATGATCTTGGATAGCAGACCTTTGGAATTGGTTTACAGATAGTTACGAGAATAATAACAAACTATAAAAAACATGGAAGCTGTAAGTAGGTATTTAGATGTTCATATCAATAGAACTTTTACATGTACCTAATCATGATTATATAAAAGGCTTGACGTATAATACTGGTCGTCACTCGCTGAGACGAAAAAGGCAGAAAGTACTTCGGTTTAGGTTCTACATATTTTTATTTCGAATTTATTTAACACCTCTACGTAACCGGTTAATCTCAAAACCGCTCCCTCCCGCACGCTTTTTAGAATCAAATAAAAAAAGATTGACAGAGCAAACTGAACTTTAGAGGTTCCTTTTAAAAATGTGTTACTATCTGAAGCACGTATCGTAAGTACCTACCTACGTACCACTACTGTTGGTTTAGTAGTAGGTCGTAGTAATCTAAACCGGTTTTGGGAAGAGGAAATGCTCACTCAAAAACCTTTTACCGTTAGCGATACTTCAAAATATAAAAGATAAGTATTGACGATTATCCACTGCTTTTTCAGACACTAAAACCTTATCGATTAAGATTTTTATATTTAGGTTAAAAACTTGATTTTGAATTAAGATTTATATAAATAGTATGTAACTAATGGTGGAAATTTAACACAGCGCCATCTACAATATATTTCTTACAGAGACACGTTGCGCTTAACCAAGCGCCTGTATAAAAATGAAGATCAAACACATTACACTTTGCTCACATACATTTAAAGGCGCTTAATGGGCCAGTATTTTTTGGCCTAAAATACTCGTACTGTGCTCTGGATTATCCCGCCACTGAAATATTGAAATATATATTTAATTATTTTATTTATTTATTTATTTTATACTGGTAATATAAATAACACCCTGATGGAGATCTATGTTCCTCACACAATGTTTGTTTTCGGTAGGAAGCGAACCAACGGTCTATAGCGCAGTAGGCAGAGCTATTGCCAACTAAGCTGGTCGAACAAAGGTCTCCTTCAGAGATTCCTCTCTTTTAAATATTGAACTCGACGGTTCCACATGTATGTGCAAGTGCATTCATAAAGTGAAGACGTGATGACAATACCTTTCCAATCAGCGTTCCTCAATTATGAACACACCATTGTTCTATATAATAACAACTTCCCAGATTAGTAAACTTTCCAGAAGCACCGTTTCAAACATCACCTACCACGAACATTCACTGTGGGAAAATGAATTATAACACTACAAGAATGATTTTGTTTTTCTTATTTTTATAACTACTGCTTCATCGGCATCTTTCGTTTGGGGTAAACAGCTTTTTAGGCAAATCTCATGTTTAGGTATAATGCCCTCATTGGCATCTCGCGTTTAAGGTAACTCGATCAAAGGATAGAAATTAGTTTATTTCGTTCAATTAAGAAACCCACGAAAGAGACTCTTTGTCGTGACTCTCATGACCACTGCGATGACGAAAATGTGAAAAATCAGCAGTATTTATATAATATCTTGTAAATTGTTCAAAAAAGTTATGATCACATACTTAACCTCAAAAAGTTATTATTTTCTTTCACTGTAAATGTGCCACACAAAGTTTTTTCATATTTATTAGATAGATTGCGATCGTGAGTAAAAAAATCGTGAGACTTATGTTTACTTTTAGAAGAAAATTCATAGGGAGTCCCTATGAATTTTCTTTTTTCTTTTCATTTTTTTCTATCAGGGACCAAGTAGGTTCTAGCAACAACAATCTTAATTTTTTTATTCTAGATATTTTCTCACAATACTAAGCTAGACTAAGGAAACAAGGTATAGTGTCTAAAATCGCACAAGTCGAGTACTTTGGAGTGTTAGGTTAGTTTCGCCCGAGATGTTTTGGCCTCCAAAGTGTTTAGACACTCATGTTTGCAAAACATGCGGGCCAAGACGGAGGCACTAGGTACACGCGATTCTCACATTTCCCACGACCGACACCGCCATTCAAGTACTCGACTGACACAATGGTTGCGACGAAATAACCGAAGAAAAATCAGATGACTCATTTTGAAATTGCATAATACTTGCGAAATTATGCTGATAGAGTTTTTTAGTATACACTTGTATGGTTCTAAGGGATGGTTATAACGTAAACACATTTTTTTGAACTCAAACAGTTTTTAGAGTACGAATTATAGAGTAAAAATATTTTGAAATGTACGAGCGAGAAGTAATTGTATGTGCAAGTCCTAAATTCTCTCACTGAAACTCACAGGAGACACACATAAGGAGACAGATTATCACATTTATAGGCATTGAGTACTTACCTGATTTATTAAAATTAAAAGTCAGCTAGCCTTTATAATCAGTTCGCCTGTATATTTCTTAAAA
The DNA here is from genome assembly GCA_932294275.1 of Chloroclysta siterata. Lineage (NCBI taxonomy): Eukaryota > Metazoa > Arthropoda > Insecta > Lepidoptera > Geometridae > Chloroclysta > Chloroclysta siterata. Next base: position 13,050,199 of record OW028595.1, read on the forward strand.
TACTTGGAACACAATAAATGCTTTAGAAATCCGTAAAGAAGCGATCCGAGCCGACCAAGGTGAAGCTTTCAAACGGCCATCAAAAATCATCAATCTCTATTAGTAAATAATCAAAAAAATCTCTCCAATGGCCCGAATCACCCTCGAATAAGTTACAATATATCACGACGCAGATCCCATCATTTACATACAAGGTACCCAGCAGAACTGGATTTGCCGTTCCAGTGGATCTAGCATAATATCGCACAAATTTCACCCAAACTACGACCGGTTTAGTTCGGGCCGTGGCCTATGGATCTTCAACGAAAATACACCAAAAATCCTAGACCTCTGTTTCCAAAACTAACCATTCCTAAAACGTAGCTTCGTAAACTGGCAATATAGTAACGGGTTATCTAAGCTTAAGCGTCATATTTATAGACCCTCGATCTTGAGTCAGTAACTAACAAACGAGGACAGGTTAACGCCCAGGCAATTGGAGTTTAAAAAGCTTATTAGCATTTTATTATCGGACTCAACCTAAACGTTTGTTTCATTGGAAGACTGTTAGACGATCCTATTGTTTCACAGTTCGTGTTAACTTGTAACTGTTATACTCGTATCAGCTTGTTTACCGAATTCACCTGAAAATATCTTTCCATTGAAATTTAAAAGATTTTCATACAAAATAGTTTGAAAATACATTGATTTAAATTGTTTGGCGCTAAGGTTCAAATCCACTTTATCTACCACGAGCAAGTGATACTGATAACTCTATTCGATAATGATTCTTGTAGATACAGCTTACAGTAAGTAACTTATTAATACACAATTTCCTATATTATGACCAAATATTAAGCTGTTGCAAAAACGAAATCGTCTAAAAACAATGTCACGCCAATTAGAGTGGGCGTGGAGGAATGCTGACCATTGATGTTATCTGTTCCTCTGAAAACACTCAAATTGATCGTAAAAGTAATAGTCTATTATGTTTTCTATTGGTCCAAATACAGAAGCATTTTTAACAATTTAAATATGCTTGGGGAGTTTACGTGTTTTCGTTTCCTGGTTTTGTTTTAATTTGCTGTATCAATTACACCAAATGTATTTACTCCATTGTTTGTGTCTATTTATTCGTATCATAACATTATTTCTAGTAAATTAATACATTATCTTATCTACGCACTATGTTCCCATTACAATCGACAATAACATTACTTCCTATATCTCGATTGCGCTTTTTATCGTCATCCATATTTGTACAAATTTTCAATAAAGAAACGATACTAGAGTTCCATATCAGTAGCTGTTTCCTAACATGTCTGTCTGTAGACTAGCTAGTCTCACGGGTAGACGGCGCCTGCGCAGCCACGCGCTAAACCAACGCGATCGTCGTGGGAAATTATATAACATTGTTGTGTTTAAGTGGGTGCAGAAGTATTCTCTTTTTAAGGCTTAGAAACAGAAAGATAGACAGTAAAGAAAAATAGAATTTTGTGCAGCTAAGCATTTCAAAAATAATACATATTTCTTTTTAGAATTAAATCATGTATGTAATATAAATTTAAATATTTACTAAAAACCTTGTAATATTTTTATTCGACCACAAAAATACAGTACAGTCTGCAATTTAATAGCTAATAACCACAAGTAGAAATAGAGTAAGCGGGAAGCGCGAGTCGACCGCGGTCCCACAGTAATATCACAATAATGGTTTTACACACAAATTTTCCAATAATATTGAAAACAATAGGGATACAGTGCAGTAGGTAAAACATTTCTTTTAGTGCAAAACAACTTCACAGGCCGATTGAATATTAAAGAAAAATTCATCAACAAAACTAACCGCACCTAATAACATTTCCAAGCGCATAGCAACTTTAATGTGTCAATTAAAACACAATACGAACGAAGACAAGTGAAACCCTTCGACCCGTGTCCAAGACCTTACATCTGAGAAAATAGCGATACAATAAAATTGTAGGTCCTAATCATTTATAGGACCTATTTATAGGCTTCCTGCACTTCCTTATTGCATGTCTGAGGACAGTCATGTCATGAGGGACATTATAAATTACTCGTAAAGGTGCATGTCCACTATAAGCATCGGGCGCAAGAATCTATCTGCCATATCGACATCCCTCACAGCTAAGTTGGTAGTAGCTCTGCCTTCTGCGCTGTAAGCAGTGATTTCGATGAACATAGATGTTTCTTCTCTGTCTGGGTGTTATAATTAATTATAAGTATTGTTACGAGCTCGGGGTTCGTATGGATAGAAAATGCACAATAATAATCCAAGAGATGACTTATTTATTTACACTAACACTTTACATAACTAAAACACTACTTAACACTACTTAACACACTTAATTATCACTCAACTATCACTTAACAAAAGTTCTCTTCCTTTATCCACTTCTTCCAACTCACTTCTTCCTGAGCCATTCCCTGGAACTGACTTCTTCCTCGAGTCATCTTCACAAACTGGCTCTCTTCTCGAGCCATCTCACCGAACTGACTTCCCTGAGCCATTCCTTTCCAGTAACTGACTTCTTCCTCGAGTCATCTTCACAAACTGGCTCTCTTCTCGAGCCATCTCACCGAACTGACTTCTCGAACCGTTTTCACTAACTCACTTTCTTCTCGAGTCCTCTCCACAAACTGACTGACTTCGCCCTCGCCGACTGGTCTTATATACGACGCAGCTAACCCGAGAATGTTCTGGATCATACTAGACCATACTTGCATCTCTTTCTACAGTAATAGCTCTCGTTCATTTCATTCGATTGATTCTAGAACAGTAGCCTAGAATATTCGAAGGTCTGCTATCTCTTTCTAGTAGTGCTTTTCCTTCGATTGATTCTAGAACAGTAGTCTAGAATATTCGAACGTCTGCTATCTCTTTCTAGTAGTGCTATCTCTTTCACTCCTATGCAAATATGGCTCTATAGTGAAATGTCCTTCAAAGGTCCATAAGGGGTCCTGAAAACGCCTGAAAACGGGTTTTCAGGATATTGCATGGATCGATGGGAAATAGCCTGAAACGGACTGAAAACATGTTTCAGGCGCCTGAAAACCACGGCAACTTGGTCGAAATTGTAATCAACTGGGAGGTGACAGAGCCTCTTCTGGCAACGGCTGAAAACATATTTCAGCCTTCTGAAAACACCTGTACGTCAGGATATATAACGAAACAAGTTGCTAGGCGTCCGGCGCAACAGTATTTATTTACAAAAAAAATATATAAGGTCCATATCAGCTATTTATCTAGTTTCCATATAAAAAGCTGTGCTTGTTTAGGGCTAGATAGTGCTGTGTGTGCTGTTATTTAAACCAAAGACCAAAGCGGTAGACGAGGAATCCGTCAAACGTTTGAAAAGAAAATACTCATCGCACATTTTGCGATCTGACCCAACTGAGTGGACGTTTACTTGAAGAAAAGAGACCTAGTTATATGGTAACTTCCTGATTGCCAGGTGAGGAGTCTTAGATCCTATTCATTCACGTGTTACCCACCTCTGACCGGAGTAATTAGATAGGCGAACCGTGGTGGGGTCACGCTTGGCCGCTTTTCCCACGTCTGATTCGGGCTTGAACCCTCGTTTCTTGAGATTGAGATACGGAACATAAAACAATAAATTGTAACAGTTTTTATGTGGATAAGGTTGGTAGATTTCTGTATTGTTTTTCGAAATGACAGGTTTGGGTTGCGGGTGCGCTAAATACTAGGTAAGTACATTGATATACTGGAAGTTGGACGTGCCTTCTAAGGTGAAATGACAAGGTGAAAATGCGATGGAGTTGTAATAATAACAGAATTAGGTACCGACCTGAAGAGATGGTTCAAACTACAATGTAGGTTGAGACTAATTCTGAAGATAAACTAGAGGGTTTTAGAAATCGTAATTTATTATTTACAAACAGTCGTAAGCCTAAGCTGTGGCTGCAAGCACGAATTATCGGCTTTAAAACTGAGTTCCCGTAAACCCAGACGCAATAAATGTCACACCAGTACCCTTAGCACGTGATTTTTGACCAGTAAACAACTGTTTGCTGACTAACTCAGGGTCAACGAATCGATAGCACTATAAACTAGTACGCGTACACTCCAAGAGTGGTTAGTACATAAAAACGCAGCTTTGTGTTTCTCGGGACGAATTACGGTCATGCTTCACAAAATGCAGGTCGAACAATGGTTCTTTTCTTCGGTTTGGTCACACCGAACCCTGAATCCTTGAAGGCAGCCAGGAAGGGTGAGTCATCAAGTCGGGTCGAGGGTATCGGTTCACTGCGCATAATAACTTGACTCCAACGGTCACAATGCGAACTTACAGAGACATTTACTAATGGAAGCAGGTCGCCAATGTCATTATTGCACGGAAGATATTTGTGATTTTTCACAAATATCTTCTTGCTAGGTACTAAAGGGCAGACGCTTCTTTATGAACTGAAAAGAAACATCGGCTCGGCACTGGCTTGGTAATGGCATAAACTTTTTCTAAAAAAACAATGTGAAAATGTTGAAAATGAACACAAAAACACGTTTTAATAATACGGACGGAAAGTCAATATTTAGGGACGTGAAAGAAGTATAAAACATGAACAACAATGATAGGAGTTATTGTAGAATAACTCTATCAAAATTTACAGAAAAAAAATGGCCTGACTTTAGATGTCTCCTGTCAGCAGCAGACGGTTGTATTCTGCAGAATACTGAGAATACGTAAACTCCTGACGCCTGCTTGACACAGGCACCGACAATCTGCTTCTCATGTGAGTTGTTATTAAATACAAAGGCAGCATTTGTAAGTTCGCCTACGCTTGTCACATTAAACGCGTTCGAAAATTCATTAGTCTGGTTGGAGACTACAATAGACACTGTATGATAATTCTTCATTATCTCATTTGACAGTGTTCATTTAAACTCTTAAGCCGCGATCAAATCATAAATTAATAATTCTCAATTGGCAACAAATACTAAGATAACAATCGATACCAATTGATTAGACATATTTTACAGCAACAATGGACATGAAAAGAACCAACTTACACAGATTCTTTGATAGAGAGAACCCTTGAAAAGTAAAGTACCTCCCTATTCAATGCAGATAACTGCGATACCGATGCGTTGTTATTTCTGGTACTCCGTGTATAGTGTTCTTTATTTATACCTATATGGCGTAAAGAAAGAAAGAAAGAAATCGTTTGATGATAGACATTGATCATTTTTTTTCCAAAATCGACAGACAATAAATTGAATGACAGACAAGTACTAACTACCCCTACCCTACAAAGAAAATAAAAGAATTTATTTCAATCCCGGCCTAATTTCTCAGCTTTAATTACTGGCAAAATCGATGAAGCGTGGCGTCGTACGCCTTCTATTGAGCCTGCAGTGTGTCCAAAGAGGCAGCAGACCGAGTAATGCCCTAACTAGGGGCCAAATGAGGGGTCGATACCCATATTTGACTACAAAGTGACGGTTTCACACTCTCTGACCCGTCAATTGATCAATGAAATAAAACATAAACACTCTAATCGTCATGACTCTACCATCGTTATTATCATCAGCTTAAAGGAGTTCAGGAGGAAGGTCAGTTCAGGTCACTAGACTGGTCGAACGATTTTGGATGTTCTCAATACACTTTTTTTGCAAAAAGTTATGATAGGTTATGACGGTGAACTTTATAATTAACATGAACTAAAAAAATATTTAATTCTTGAACCTCCTTTTAATTTAACATCATCATCGACCTGGAAATAACTATGAAGCTGTTGATTGCGTTAGTTCCGTGCTCAAAGTAATCATGAACCAGACAAGCATACAGTGATTAATCATCTTAATATCATTTCCTTACATCCCAGACATACTGCAGACTGTATAATAGCTAGATATTTGAGTTCACACAAGCACAACACTTCCTTTAGAAAAAACACCATCTCGAGAGAGAGATTCGCGCACGAGGCAAAACTTTCTCACAATTAATTATGATTCTAACGACAACATTAAAATGTCAACTGCATCTATAATTATAGGGGGATCAGACTATTTTCGACAGACTAAGGCGAAATTATCGGAAATGAGTGATTATAAGAAAATCAAGATTTCCGGAGACAGAATGGATTGAGTGTGACGGACACCCACATAGCTCATGACCGTTCTCAAGGCTTGGTAGGAAATTATATAAATTGTAAATGACACAATCCAAACTACTTAGGTACATGATCTAAAACAAATAGTAGATTTGACATTAAAGATAATGACTGAGACTACGGGGAAGTTGATGATAGAAGTATTAAAATATGAAATACAATGTATTTTATTCATTTTAGATATCATGTTTCATAGTAACATTTACTGCTTTTTGTAAGTTTTATATTTCAATACGACCGGATTTCGGGTTCGATTCCCAAACGAAGTACAAGTTTTTTAAAATCTATTTATGCAGTTTTTCTTGTCACTAAATCGATGACATGGTTCCTAAGAACAGATCTTTGTATGTCTCATAGTTACAGACTTGCCCATACTGATCTAAATGGGCCCCCCTGTATAGAGGTATAATAAAATATGAAAATAATTAAGATTCAGCGTGAGATTCTTATTAAGAATAAAATAAAATTAAGAATAAAAAAGTGTTTATAAATTATATAAATACTTTTTTATTCTTGTTTCTTTTTTTATGTTGAAATTATCTTTTCAAAATATACAAAACACTGAATAGTAAGGAGGAAGATAATAGGATTGGTAAGGCAATGAAATTGCGATTAATTTAAGTACCTCCTACATTTTTCCTAAAACAGTCATAAAAAATTACTTACTTTACAGCATATTATATTTTATACCCAGAAGCTAGAATCGTAAACAAGCCTGCCTACAGAATAACTATAAAATCTTACACACTGCGAATGTTTATTACGTAACCAATAAAAAAAGATAATAAAAAAAGACTAGCCAAAGTTAACAACACGATAAATAAAAATTGCATCACAAATCACTATCAGATTGGAATATGTGCTGATTCCACATGAGCATCATTTATTTATTTATTTATTTATTTATTACATAAATGATAGTAGGCATCATAATCTATTTATCAGACCCGGAATTCAGAAATTCAACGATCTATGATTAATTTCTAGTAGATACGTCAGATGACTAGCAATTTTTTACTGCAGCCACAGAATAAATAGCAAACTACAATTTAAATAAAACATTGTCCTGCGGATCCACCTGTAGGCTGCCATGTCCTTGATTTCGTACTTATGTTTAGTTTTTTATTTTTAAGCCGACTTGTATCGTAAAAGAAGAAGACAGCCTTGTAAAGACCTTGGTTCTGCCAAATTAAACCTTTTTTTTTTGAAGTAGTAAGTACGTAATCTGAAATCAACTACACTACACTATAGGATAAATAGATACACTAGAAGAATATGGGAGTGAAAACAGCATTATAATCTAACAAGCAGAACTAACTATTAATGTCGAGGCGAACATACCTACAGACTGTCGACTGTTGATAGTACAAAAACTCCTAACAACACAATCAGTATGCAAACATTCGTGTATCGAGACGTACGAAACACGTTCATTGATAAGCTGATTTGCTATTATCGTTGAAACAAAGATACCTACAGCCAGTAACGCTACTCGTAGATTTGATATTGAACCCATGAGGCAACCACCGGCCGCCCGGTATTATGAGTATACGTCAAACTGTTTAAACAGAAGGTACAGTGTACATAGACGTTAGTTTAAAACACATGTAAAAGTGCTGTGATAAAGTTATACCTACAAAATGAATCTTTCGCCGTTTCACGTTCTTATCATCGTCAGCTTTCTGGTAAGTTACTTTTAAGTTATTATATGTTATGCGAGTAAAAATATTAGATCATTCACAGCATACAGATTACAAAGTCAAACACACACTCTTGTTCAAGGTAAACATATTTGTCTGAGCAATATAGCTACACGCATGTTGTTAAAATTATATAATTTACAATACAATAGTGTGGAATAGTGTGGATATGGTTAAATAAACCTCGATTGCTGTCATTGGATTCGGCTGTCAATGTCAATGTGACGTTTAACCTTCTAACCTAACCAATAACAGGTTGTCTAGATGAACTACTTTACGTCATAGTAGGTGTAGTATGAAAATGCCGTTAACTTTGTACCGACAAAAAAATAGCACCTTCGTACTTTAACACCTATTATTACGACAAAAATTAAACTGGATAAATACACAAGACCCTACTATTATTTCTTCTGAAATACGTTAATACGAATCCATCTTCAATTTTTCAATTAAATCCATTTATTTTCAGACTGTAGGTATGTAGGTATAATCCAATTTGTTAGTACCACACAGATATAAAATCTTAATAAACAAACTTCGTAACTTTCGCATATACAAAATTATGGAGGCAACATGAAATAATTATTTTTGCAGGACACTCTGTCTGCGGGCTTGTTGATGCCCCAGCTAGCCAATCATGTAAAGGGATTGGGAGGAAGTCACATAGTCATAGGATTGATGGGAGCGTTGTACTCCGCCTCACAACTGATCTCAGGACCTGTTGTTGTAAGTACCTAAATTGAGTGGCGTAGCTACCGAGGCCTCGACGGTGCTGTGCAAGCCCGTCAGGGGGTCCTCAGACCCTGACCAGCAAACCTCGTATTGAACTAGCAAAAATTATCCCAATATAAGGTTGCACTTAAAAAAACTAGGGCCCTCCTAGTTGTCATGATTGAAGTCGTGTCTTCAGTCATGACAACTCATTGGAAAGAATACAGGAGAATTCTCAACAAGGAATATATAAGTACTACATGTTTATATTTTGACTTGATAAAACTTAAGCAGTTTAGTTAGGGTCCTAGTGAACTGTATGTTATGCCACACAGGTAAAAATATGATAGTGTTTATACAAAAGAACAGTAGGAACCAAGACGTAAGTTTGTAGACTGTTCTTCTTCTCTCCGTTTATGGCTCCTGTCTGTCATTCGACAGACAATCTTGCCAGTGTCAAGTGATTTGTATTGAATAAATACTTTTTAGTCAAGTCAGTCCATAGTCAAGTCAGCCGTCATTTGTCTTGAAGAAAATGGTGGCGGTTTTCTTCAAAACATTCGAAACATTTTCAGTCAAATCAGGATATCACATAATACACTTTCATTCCAAATGCTTACACTTTGTGCTAAGACCTCAAGTAATGTTGGTTAAAATACCACCGAAATTACACAACACAACTCAAAATAACACTAGAAAAACAATTAAAATGAAAAAGCTATGTTGCTTCCCAAAATGTCAGAAAACGAATCCTTTGTAGACTGTTCTATGCTTTGGTCTATTAAATGCCTTTTGATTCACCTAAATAAATGACTTTTGACTTTGACTCGGGGATCTAACAAACAGCTCTATCACTACCAGCTGATATGTGTTTGGCAGTTTATCGACTCGTGAATTGAAGTATGTAGATAAGAGTCATGAATGGCACGGATGTAAAAAAAAGGTTAAAAGTCAAAAGGTATTTTTTATTCAATAAAATCACAACGATCACTTTGAAACGTCTTAAAGCTAGGTGATTCTAGGTGCCAGTGCCACGCGACCAAAGCCTAGAAGAACAGGCAACAAACTTACGGCTTGGTTCCTTCCGTTCTATTGTATGATCCTTGTTACAATGTAATAAAATACAATATTCAAGCTCCAGTGTTGTGCCAATCGAATTTAGTGAGGCATAGGCATAACAGAAAAAGGTAGAGGTAATAAAATTCATAAGACAGCATACGCTATGCTTCTATCTCATAATAACTACTCTCATAAAAAACACACACACACAAAAGTTGACAGACATTGCAGACATGTTAGCTGCCGATGGGCATGTTAGCAGCGACTGGGACATCGGGCCACGCACTTTATCATTAATATGTAAGCGAATTACGAACTAGCAATATAACATATGAGTAATATCCAAACACACAGTATAGGTAATATCAAAACCGTTCTTCGGAAATGTTTGGCCTGATGCAGCAGTGGACTATAGGCTGATTATTTTACTAATATGATTAATATGCTTTGAAAAAGCATATTAATGACATAAATATAAAAAATCTTTAACATTTTTCAGGGAAGTCTGAGCGACTTACAAGGCAGAAAACCAATTCTACTGTTATGTTTGAGTGTATGCGGTGTTTCTTACTTCGTGCTAGGATTGACTTCATCAGTTTTCATATTCCTGATTTTGAGAGTCATTCTAGGTGAGAAATTCATGCAATAATTTTTAATCACGCCCAAAAAGTACTAATAATTTAACCGCCGGAAATTCCCTTCATAGATTTTACGGGCATCATAATCATTAACAGAAAGTGATTCTTGAAAACAAACCTAACCCCGATTGTATTATTGGATTAAATTCGGATACAATCAACCATCCACAATACCATGAAAAGTACAAGCAATACGAACTATTAGCTGATGTCCTTTCATTGAAAGAAAGAAAGGAGGAAAAGCATTTTATTGTCCAACAGAAACTAATGATGATACCTAGTGGATACCTGTATAACTCGTGAACCATCGTTACTATAAACGCATAGCGCTGCGCTGTGTGACCTGTTTATTTATTTATTCAACTAACCAAGATAATCTTATTTCCAGGACTGACGAAGCAAACCCAGTTGCTATCGAAGGCGTTAGCTCCCGACCACGTGAAGGATGTAAACAATCAGTCAGTGCTCTACGGCCGATTAGCCTCGATGTCAGGCATCGGAATGTCAGTAGGGCCCATAATAGGAGGGCACATAATGGAAGCCTACCCCGCCTATGGGTTCACTGTAATCACAACGATTATGGGAGCCATTTTTGCTGTTAATCTAGGTAATGGGTTTGTAGTAATTGGAAAAAAATATCGAAAGAAAATTATTTTAGGCCTTTAAAGGAAACTTGAAGAGAGTGGATACATTCATATCTATTTGTTGTTTTTAGGTTTAATAAACTCACTGCCGGACTTCACAAAAGAAAAGAAAAAAGACAAAAAGCCAACCAAAGCAATAAGTGCCATAGCTCCTAAACTAATCGACTCACTCAAAAGGCCTATAAAGGAATCGATTGACGAATTCTACAAAATCGACTGGCCGGTCTATGGAGACATATTTATCTTCAAACTTCTGATGACTCTATCCATGGGGATGTACTTCACTAACTTCGGACTATTCCTGAAGACGATACACTCAGTATCCCCAAAGAATCTTGGGTACATAATCTCACTTCAAGGAGTAACTGGGTCTTTATGCACGTACTTCATCGGGCACGTTAATAAGCTGTATACAAGTGATAAGGATTACAGTGAAAGGAACTACCACGTTTTCATCATAGTGACGTCTTCAATTTTCAGCATCGCACTGGCACCAAACGTTTATATTTATACTGCACTTTTGGTGCCGCTGGCTATAGCGAGCTCTGTGGGGAGGATCGTGACCTTAGAGATGGTTATGAGTAGAACGAGCGGTGACCATCGCGGTACTGTGATAGGAGCATCGAACAGTGTAAGATCTCTTTCAGGTGTAGTGATACCTTTGGTTGCTGGTGTAATTAATCAGTACACGGGTGTGGTTTACACATTTTACTGTGCCGCGTCGTTTGCAGCGATAGGTGTGTTTGTAAGTCGGAGGATACGATTGAGGAGTTTAGAGGCTAAAGATAAATAGTTGATAAGTCTTACTTCTGGTCAATATTTAGTATACATGATGTTGTAAATATATTTTTTTTGGTCCGATGTTTCTTATCTTTGCTGTCACAATATACCTACGACTATACGTACTTAATTTTTTTTATATAACTTTAAAAGTATACATAGATCTGTTCAGTAATTATGTGTCTCGTACGATCAATACATTACCTTCACAAAGGATAAGTATATTTCAAACCCTTTTGGTATTTTAAATTAAGTCTCTCGCGTAATATTATTATCTTTTTAAAGTAGTGGTTCGCTATCTCTAACTGATATCTCCTGATGTCCGCTCAATTAATAAATTGTTGCCAAATAAAATGTTTGAGCTCGCCTTCAACTCCCCCCACTAGTTTGCTATTTTTTTTATGCCTAATTGTTAATGGAACAAGCTTATGGCCCACTTGTGTTAAGTAACCATTACCTATAACAAAGTATTCGCAAGTAGATGCACAGCCCTGCGTTCATCAACTTGAGGCATAAAAGATGTAACCTCAAAACCAAGTTTCGGCTCAATTGGCCTATATGGGTACTCATAGAATCTTGCGTTACAGGCTTACAGGATGTTTATGCTGGTTAGGATTTTATCAAATATCATTTGAGTAATTAGCGTACGTTTATCATGTCAAGGCGTAATGACTAGAATAGTGCAGGTGCTCCCATGGGGCTTTCCCACGATATGGTTCCTTCCGGAGGCGGCGACCCGTGACGCTACCGTCTTCGCCCACATCGCGCCTCTCATTGTTCTTCATAAGGTCAGCAGAATCAAGACATTTATGTAGACTGTACCTAGCCAACGAATATAAGACGGTGTATCAAAGTAACAAATTTGACACTGCTTTGCGAACCGTCCGTATTTAGATTGCAGTTTCGTGATGTAATTAAACATTGATTATGCTGACAGTACATTTTACTGTTTTCTGTTGCTATACTTATAAATTCAGATTTAATCAAAGGCTGAATAATTCAGGCTCTCTTATAAAGCACTGGAAATCGAAGAGACTTCTACATGATCGCAAGTGCATGTAAGAAACGAAAAGAGATAGGCGAGTTTATTGCTGACTCTACTTTTACCTTTGCATATTCGGCCAAGCAAGACTATGCATTCGTTCAATTTAAAAGTCTTTATTATCTATGGGAATAACAACAATTTCTCCTGCAAATGAATATGACGCATAAACAATTTTAGTTCATACATTGTGCTCGTACATCGCCTACATCACCTTGGATGATTGGTCATCATTCTTGACCCGGTTCAGATTAATGTACTAAAAAAGTTGAGGTAGGTACTCGATTTTAAATGTGCAATAGCGGTTCTCTCCGAACCAATCAGAACGTTCAAACAGTAACTGTTAAATTCTAGTTTTTTTATCTCCAGACAGCGGTATCCATATTGATGATATTTGCGGAATAAAAAGCTGGACGGATGCGACAGGAGTGCCGAACGGGACGACGCATGCCGGAATGTCATTGGGCAGGTGCATCAGCTAAAAAACTATACGACAATAGTCTTTAAGTGTTTGGAATAGCGGTGTTGGAAAAAATACTGGTAAGAGAACCTTGGCTCAGGCTCTGTATTTTACTAACATTTCTAGGAACATTCATCATTCAATTCATTCATTATGTCAAAATTATAGAACTTTAAAAAATAAAATTAAAATTATGTACCTACCTACCTATTTTTAAGTGAAACGCGAGTCCCAGAAAGTGCTGCTCTCTATGTACTCACTATGGTGCCACTGAAAATCAGCGCCGTATGGGCTTTTTTTGCTCTTACAGCTAAGGGGGTGTCCATTAATTACGTCAGGTGTTTAGGGAGGGGAGGGTGTCGAGCAGAACCTGACCCGATCTCACGTTAGTAATATGTGTCCCGCGAGTAACAGTGTAAATTTGCGAGAAAAATGGGTATTTTATTTAACTGATAAATCGAAAATATGTTTTTTTTTTAATGAATCCATCGCAACCGAGCACGCATTAATTTAAAAACATGCAAAATACTCATTTTGAACAACCTCACGTGAGATTGGAGGTGGATCTCACGATATCTCACCAAGAGGTGAGGGGGGGGGGGGGGTCGAAAAATCGCCAAAATCACCTCACGTAATTAATGGATGCCCCTTATTCTGAGTGGTGGCCTTTTTTTAAGTTGTAACACCTTTTTTGTATAATAACTTTTAAGAGACAGAATATAGAACCTAAACAGTTCCAATGTACCAAATGATTTCTTTGCTGATGTCCAGCAGTGGACTTTTTCACGCTAATGATAATATAGGCTTAAGTTGTAGACATCAAAAAACTTTTCTCACGACCCAGACATGCAATAAATGTAAAATAATAATGTGTTTATCTAATGAATTAAATATCTCATTAATTTTTATTTCATTTGGTTACGCGAAAACACTAGATTGGAGAGTTGTCCTAGATTTAACTACCTTTGTGAAACATATGCGCACGCGCACTCATCTTCGTAGATTAGTAATATAATTATATTATTATCATCGTTGCATATAAATGAAATGGTGAGAATGAGTAAGCACTAGTTTTTTTTATTATGGTTGTCACTTTGATAGAGGTGAAAGTTATAAAGCGAACTATTCTATTCTCGTTTAATTTGAAATTCGTCGGAAAGATAGATAGATAGATAACATTTTATTGTACACAAGAATACATCATAAATCTAGGCGTAGCTTAAAAAAGTACAATGGGCGGCCTTATCGCTGAAATCGATTTCTTCCAAATTTTTAAAGTTCCATATTTATGTTAGAAAAAAAAATAAGGCTGCGAAAACATCATTGTCTAGCTAGCCCAAAAACAACTGGGCTATTTCCGTGCATTTCGCGTTTTTTTGCTCTATTTTTCAGTTTCAATAATGTTTATTAAAGATGTTCTCTTAAAAATGTATGATTAACGACGGAGTTAGCCCACATGTGGTTGAGCGGTTACCTAAATCTATAACAATTTCACAACAACAGAACACCTGCACGAGCCATTTGTAGCATTTGCACTGCGTCCGTCACTCTTGACAATATAAAACGTATAGTAAGGATTATTTTAGTCCTATGTGCCTTTAATTGTACCGGCACCCATATCCTTCAAATCACAACACAGCAATGCGAGCATCACTGCTTCTCCACAGAAATCGGTACTGTTGTTTTATTTCCCCGAACGAACTTTTTAAATAAACGAGCTCTATACTACTACTGAGAAATTATAGTGCAAGGATCAAAGCAATTAGTTATCTGTCGGAATGTTATCCTACCAATATTATAAACGCGAAAGTTTGTAAGTATTGGTGTTTGTTACTCTTTTACGTAAAAACTACTGAAGGGATTTTAATGAAACTTTACAATAATATAGCTTATACATCAGAATAACACAAAGGCTACAATTTATAAAGATATTCTGTGAATTGTCCAAAATATGACGATAAGACGA
Source organism: Chloroclysta siterata (assembly GCA_932294275.1). Classification (NCBI taxonomy): domain Eukaryota; kingdom Metazoa; phylum Arthropoda; class Insecta; order Lepidoptera; family Geometridae; genus Chloroclysta; species Chloroclysta siterata. The sequence goes on from OW028595.1 coordinate 13,065,331, forward strand.
AGTCACGGGCACCAGCTAGTCATAAATAAAATAACTATAATTTTTGACATACCTATAGGTACCTAATCTACCTATAAGTAAACCTATCCACGTCTATAGACCTTGAATAGTGTTGGCATATTCCCACCACTCCAGTAGGCTAGATAAATATGCCACGACAATATTTGCATGTTAACACAGTCCACGCATAGTCATTTCACATTCAAAGCTGGTCACTCCTCACGAGCTTCCTCCATTGGCGACATAGCTATTGACGTCTAAAATTAGGAATTCAATTTCTAGTGAGAATAGAATATGTACCTAAAGCAAGGACAATATTCATTGTCAAAGTCAAAAGGTATATTCAGTAAAATCACCTTCAAACGTCTTAAAACTAAGTGAATCTTAGGTGCCAGTTCCACGCGATCAAAGCTGTACGTAAGTAAGTTTATTGCATGTTCTTCTAACTTGCAATAAACTTACGGCTTTGTTCCTACCGTTCTTTCGTCGATACTGTTTACCTACTCTATTTAATTAATCAGACATCAGAACAATCAATTTATTGGTAAACCCTTTACCGGTCAGTAAGCTAATTAATAGTCATTGCTTCAAAAGCTGAGGCAATGTTCACAAAATAACAATGAAATCTTATATGAAGTTTGAAGATATAAAGATAAATGAATAAAGAATTAGTGTAAATGGTCAATTAAAATTAATTTGTTTGCCAATATTCATTGTAAAGAATGTAAGTCCAGTATAATTCGTGCAAATAGCGATAGGTATGCTGGTCTTTTTTGGGAACATGATATAAATATTAAAACATAATTATCATGTTCCTAAAAAAATACGACCACAGTACATTCGGAATAAAACGTGCTTCGAATTTGTAGAACTTACCTCTTAGCACGGAATAACCAATACTATTTACGGTATACAGAATATTCAAAGTATAAGAGATACTATCGCACGAAACATGCAAGATCAATGTTAAACCTTTAAGTGATCGTACGACAGCATATTTTAATTTGGCAAAAATACACTTATTATCCCTACGTTGCTTTCGAGAATTGTAATGATTCAATAAACATTGAACCTTAACATGGTGTAATTACAGTATATTTTACACTTCATGCTGCCTTGAAGTGAGGCTTACTGCTTTTAGTAATATATTGTACAGCACTTATGCACCTGTACAAATATAGATGTAAAGACACGTACTTACTCACATTGTAGAGTCGAGACGCGTGTTGTGTCGACGAACTGCTAACAACACAAATTCAACTACTAGGTTCTAGCAAAAGTAGTTACTCTACATGTTGTAGCAAATCGAATTACAATAGATTTTTGAATCTACTGGTAAAGAGTGCTAACTGATCATTTATTTTTTGATGGAATAAAGTGACGAATCAAACACGTCTAAATATGTTGTAGTATAGTTGAAAATATTTTGACCCTCTTTCAGCTATAATAATTACATTGCATCGTAGTGCAATGTAACACTACGACCATAACTCGACGATTTTACAGCGTTACTCTGAAAATAAAATGTCGTTCGTTCGTCGTCGTTGATTTTTCTCATCTGTGATTTTTCTCATCTGTGATTTTTCTTAGGCCAGGTAGTGAGCTTTTCAAATAGTAACGGTTTCCTTTAGTATTATTAGTAATCGAACTTATTTGATTCGGTTTAAATATCGGGAAAATCCATAATAAGCGTGATAATAAGAGCGTTTTTTAACATCTCGAATGTTCCGTCAGATTAAAATATTTCCGTCTTTTTTATTGACTAGTCTACGGAAGAACCTATCGGTACCTATGTAAATACCTTTAAAAAGAACATAGAACATAAATTTTGATTCCTCAAGTCTCCGTAATTTATTCTGCTTACTACCCGACATAGGACAGTTCATTACTGATTGTAAAAAGTACAAACACACTACAGTAAACATGTCTACAAATTCTTTCTTTGATTAACCCTTACGACTTTCCAGACATGTTTCAAAGTAGACAGCTCCGACAGAACTAGGGCACGTAGTCATAACAAAAACATTTATAGAACCGTGATACGAAATACAAAAGCAAGAAAGTAAATTTTGTAATAGGGTTTATGCATAAAAATTGAGGTTGATACAAAGAAGAGACTGAAAACAGACTCAAGTCAAGCAAGTATATTAAATAAAACAAATATAATATGAATCATGTTTTTTCTGATCTTTATTTGTTTATGGTCCTATTTCTAAATCTAGTATTTGGGCAAACCTACGTCCGACCCCCATAGACATTCTCAAAGAAACATAAAGACTAGGTACGCAGATATCTCTGTGAACATCTACCGCGCGTGGCTGTAAATTTGTGGTATAGAATCTTTATTTTCTCAAAAGAATTACATAAATTCACTTGCTGAGAATAATAATATTGGATTATCAAATTTATTAGTTTCGTATGTTAAAAAACAGAGTAGTGATACCTTTTTATCTACCTATTTATTCTAGTGTATAATTCTTCCGAACGGAAAAGCGTTACATGCATCTGGTTTCAATTTCTACGAACTCTCAACTCCACTCTATGTTATGTACTCTATGTGGTCACATTAGCATAGTTTCACGAGCTTACACAGGTAGAGGATATGATAACGGTTGTAAACAATAAGCTAAGGTCCCAGTGTCTAGAATAGCGGTGACCTTAATATAGCGGCTGACGTCATCGACGTTGATTCGTAACCATCCTGCAAAATGTGCTAGATCGGGGTATATGCAACTGCAGCTAATATTGCGTATTGAGAAAATTCCATGTGTCTCGTAAAAGCTCTTTTTACACTTCAGGTTTTAACCCGCTGACACAAGCAGATGGCCCACCTGATGTTAACGTTAAAGTTAAGTGGTAACTATTACCTATAACAACGCAATGCTTCGCTCGTCATGCACGATAAGAACGTGCCCTACGATGCTCTACAACTCTTGTACTACTAACAATACCATATACGTAAGCAATACGTAGTAATATTATTTATTCTGTGCTAATAGTAAAGCTTTATTCAAAAAAATGGTATATCACTCAATTCAGAAAACGGAGTCCACTTTCATGAGATCCCAGTTTAAAGGATGTCTTATCTACTTAGCACTTGGTACAACGAACCCGTTCTTTATCTCAGCCAAATGCGGCTAAGCTTAAAGAGCTTATCTCAAAAAGTGCATGCAGTACATATCTGCTCACGCTTAGTTTTTAATTAGAAACCGGAAGAGCAACGACCTGGTAAGTTTGATTCTATTAAGAACTCTCGGAACTGAAGATTGAAGAAATGGAGCCTGTTAGAAGAAAGAGTCCTAACTAGTTTACGTTTATTAATAAAACAAGCAAATTAAAAGCCTACTATTCCATCCATCCATTTGGTCTTTCAAACACTCATTAAAAAACTTCCTGTTGAGCTCTCAAAAAAATTCACAGGTAGTCGTTCTGGTCCCCGGTTAGTTTAGTATATTTTATAAGTAAGTTGAATTAGTGAATATATTTATTGTGCTTATTATTGTTATTATATTTTATTTTCAAGTCTTAATGTTTTAGTTTTTTTTATATTATGTTTTACTATAACTATAGTCTTTGATTAGGATAATATTATTATTGAATGTACCTACTGTAACGATGACATGGGTGTCGCAGTTGCTGCGTTGTCGCATACTGGTGTCACGGAAGACCAGCGTTATAGTAGCGTATGCTGCTATAGCATTTATGCTGAGTGACGGCCAATTTGTGTCACTTTCTTACTTTTAATGTCTATTCTTGTATTTTTTATAAACTGTGTATGTGTGGCATGAATAAATTATTTTGTATTGTATTGTATTGTACTATCATATCTACAAGATCATAGGTAATTAAAAGAAACAGCTTCACGACTTTGATCCCCAGGCACGGTAGATATCCCCTCAGATCTCTTACCAAGTCCGAGCTCCAGATTCTGGAAGGATTTCTAATGAATAATAAATGAATATACGCGGAAATAGGTGATGAAGTAACTAAGAAACAAAGGGTAAGTGAAGACTGTATGTAGTTTTTCTTCGAACGAAGCCCTGACCAGAAAACAATGAAGCAATTTTATTTCTATTAGAGAAGATTAATAGGGCTATCGCGTGCTCCAATTAGAAATACTATACCTTTTATGGGAACTGGGGGTCTATTAAAAACCACCAGAATTAAGTTTGTAGAGTTCACACGAGTTAGGAGCTTTTATTAGTTCAGTGCATCAATCCAATTAAGGGAGACAAAGCGATTTCCTTGATGAGTTGCAAGATGAATGGTAGAATCGTGATGGCAAACGGTTTGTACATGATTGTTGGGCTAGTTGAGCCCTATGTAGGTAAGGTACCTTGAATGCAAATGAAAGAGAAACACGATGAAACAAAGAAAGAAAGAAACAAGAAAAAACATTCACATATTTGTAAAGTAACGGACGGAGGACAATACACGGGACAAACAATGTTAACAAGTATAAAACAACACAAGGAAAAAACATGAAACAAAAACAATAAAACACATAGAAAATACTTTAAAAACTAAGGCCCTTATTCATATACCCTGTTTCCATTTTATAGCGGAATGACATAAGTACTTCAAAAATGCGAGGGACGATTTGCCCATACCTATACCGGCTCTATACAGTATACTTGTCACTGTCACTTTCATGCCAACGAAAAGAGACTGCAAAAGACTTATCGGTCTGATGGAGTGCTCAGCTATCAATATGAATAAAAGGGTAAATGTGTAATTTTTTTCATATCTTATGAGCCCTACTCGGTCTTATGCACTGCCCTGCGTCCATCAACTTTTAAGAATACAGGTGTTAAATTTTTGTGAGCCAGTAATTACTGTCAACCACACTCTTTAAAACGAAACTCAGCAACTTTGTTTGGCGGCAGTAATAGTATGGTGGTTGTACTTCCCCAGACGATTCCTTCACAAAGAGCACCACTACTATTCTTAAAGTGTTACTCTTTTGTATACAATTACTTTTAGTGCTTTTTGAGTTAAAAGACAATTACATAGGTGAACAGGCGCGGTTCCAGCCCTCAAACAAGGTTGTGGTCACAGCCACTCGAAAATCGGGGAAGTATGAGTCGAAATATGAACTCGCTCATGATCGATATAGTGCACTCCCACAAAGGAGATGTTTACAAAATATATAAGACGCCCTGACCAAGATTTTGTACAGTGCGCCTATAGTTCCACGTGAACAAAGGTACGGGGCAAACACTGTGTGTGAAACGTCACAAGTCTATTAGGGTTGTGGGCATGCCCATTGTGCCCACAACGGTGGACCCGCGCTTGTTGGTGACACCTATGTCTTTTGCCATTTTTTTATATAGTAAAGATTCCTAGCTGCCTATTATCTACATTTCCTATTCCCTTTGCAACATGTAATATGTAATCCATCATCGCAGATTGCGTAATCTTCGCGTCTCGACACGTCGCTATTCCCCTGTTGCAGAGTTTATCCTTTTCCACACATTCCAGGCTCGTGCCAAATGTTCACGGTTATATTCTTTAGATATGGTTTTATGTAGAACATTTTGGAATGCAAAATATTTAAGAGGCTGACTACCGTCAAACAACTTCTAGCTCGCATATCAACATTTTTGAAGATATAAAATTAATGAGGGTTATGAAAAGTCGCAAAAAATAGAGTTTCGGAAAAAAGATTCAGCATTTTGATCCTTAACTTTTCCTACATAAAAGTTTGATTATGTACGAAAACTAGTCAAACATTTTTTTGGTAGGAGAACTTGTTTGGATCATAATCAGTCATCATCATAATCAGATTATAATCAGTAATTTGATATTTACAAAAATGGTATAAGTGCAAGTGAGAAGTTGTTTCACGGTAGTCTGCGTCTTAAATGTTTTCAAGTCGGAACGGAATGTAAAATTTGCTAAATGGGTCGAGAATATAATATAATATAGAATGCCTATAATTTTGATGCTTTCAAAAGAGTGAATATCTATTTTCTAGGTAAACGTGCCACATCGTCGACCACATCTTCACTTAACATCAGGTGAGATTGCGGTCCAACGTTTGAACTATAAGTTGTAAAAAAAAATGGGAAAGATACAAGATTTGTACTAAATTAGGTAGCCTAGGTGAGAGAGAACAGAAGGAGGTACCAAGTTATCCATCACCTTGTTTCTTTTCAAATTCAAATTCAAAATAGCGTTAGCTTAAAATTGACTATTCGTTTAGCATTTCGTTAAGTAATTTGACAAGATAGTGCTATTTTATAGCAAGTTATAAAACTTTGGAGTGTTAAATTGATAATAGTAGACTAGTTTTAAGCTCGGGCTATCAAATTGAAAGTCGATAAAAAAGGCCATCATTTTAATATGGCTTCATCGGACAAAACTACTGTCTTCGAAGTACCTGTACATACCTCCAGGTATTTTAATGGAGTTTGACGGTTCATGGTACACACGTCATTGCGTCGACCATTGTACCATCAGCTACACAAGTGCCTTGTTATGAAAATCTTTTAAGATGACAATGGTGTCGATTCTGTTGTTGCATTATCCTAACCTAAATTAATCTGACAGCTCTAAAATTATAGCCGTCCTTCTTGCCGTCGATCTTTTAGTAAGGGACGGCAATATGTTTAGTGCTGTCAAATTAGGTTAAATTAGGAAAATTAAACAACAGAATTGACACCAGTGAATGCTTTTTCTGAGTACCTAAATGTAAAGATTTTCGCAGAAAGAAAGATAATAACGCAGCAGCTTAGTTTGGGATGAGTTTCTACGTAATACGGCATCAAATGAAGTGTCTGTCTAGAATCGCTTCGAATCTAGCTTCTAGAATCGAGTTTTTTTTAAATTTTGGTATTTGCAAGCCTGGGTTTTTTTGTATAGAATCACGAGAGCTTTCATAATGCCCGATAGATGCTCTTATTGAATCTCCATACAAAATCCAGGCTAGCGATACAAAAATAATAATAATATAAAACATAAAACGAAAAACAAAAGTCAGACTTCGGGTACAGAGCGAAAAATTTACCCTTCATTATACTGTCTTGAATTGTCTCGGCGATGATACGTCATTACCAGATTGTACGTATTATGTATTCTGTGACCGTACGAAGATTTTTTCACTCGTTTTTGAGATGGTAATTACTGGTGTGTAAATTGGAACGGATTTATCAAGCGTACACGGCGTATGCCGGAATGTGGCGTGTAGTGTAGTCGCGTGATGAATAGTGTTATGTATTGTTTGTAGCTATTATAGCTGGGATTTGAATACGTTGGATCCATTGTGTCTGAAATTAAACATGTTTTACATGACACGTACCTTCAATATATGTACGCATATGTATAGGTACTTAAGAAAGAATGTGAAATTATATATTTCTGATTAGTTTGCACCCTGATACATTATTAGTAAACCTTATATTGTTAGTTATTACTTATTATATTAGTTTATCAATGTTTACTACATATCATGATGAGGTATTGATCATATAAAATTATATTACCTACCCATATAAAATAATATGAAGTTAAGGTACTTGTTTGTAAACCAAATTGAAATTAAAGGAATAAACCTGTATTATTTCGGTAGTTATAAATTTAAATGTATCGGTAACCAATATTTATAGTATACCGTTAAGCAAAGGTTAAAAAAACTGATTCCTTACGGTTATTAATTTTTATCCAAACAAGCTGGTGCCCGCCTATGTGTTATTCTGATGTATAAGCTATCTTATTGTAAAGTTTCATTAAAATCCATTCAGTAGTTTTTACGTGAAAGAGTAACAAACATCCATCCATCCATACTTACAAACTTTCGCGTTTATAATATTAGTAGGATTATTTGAAAGCTGGTAAACGGCGCCGACAATGACTAACTGTTTCATACGTGAATACAGTCTAAGATCGTGGTAGGTGACGCCTACGACGATCCCAGATGAATAGCCTGGTTAGATAACAATGGAATAATGGGACAGTAAAAGCTGGAATTGAAAAATCGTAAGCATTATGCTGATAGTTTCAAAGTAGGCCATAGTTCATACCATTAATGCTGCAGCGAGCGATAGATGCTTGCAGACTTCGATCAACAATGATCGAAGCTTGCAGAAGTAAAAAAATACTCTCTATAAAAATCTAATGCTTCATGGGTCAAATGTTGTATGAAAACGTATGAAATATTCTACGATTGCTTGTGTAAGCTTGATAGACCTTTCATTTTTCAAGGAGAGTAAACATTTTTGCAATCTAAGCAACCGATGTACCTACCTTGGAGCCGACAACAACATAATGTACAAAAAATAATTCTTTAGCCACACACCTAATTCTTCAGACACAAAATGCCAATCGAAAGTTGTATAGGGACTCAAGTAACGTGTCTGGGGAGACAGATTAAATAACATTGAAACGTTTGCATAATAGTCAGTCACACACACAATGCATAATAGAAAACGGTGTACAATGTACAATCTATACGTACAAAACCTCGAAGAAAACAAACAAACGCGACGTTAAACTTGAAACAGGTTCGGTCGCGTCAACACGACCCCTAAAGCTAATAGCCTTTGGTGTCATCAACACCAGGTTACAACCCATAACCGACCTTAAAGGTTACACTATAGGTGCTGGTTTCGTCTGTCCATGAGAGCTGGCGTAAATGAGTACACGCCGTTACTCGTATGTCACCAAACCATTATTAAATTGTGGCTTGACTGCTGGTTTGTACCTTTGACCTTTGACCGTGATCGAGGAAAGATATTCTAACTGAATTTTCTCCGGCTTTTGATAATTTAAGTAGACATAGATCTAAGATTGGTCACAGGCCGAACTCGGATTGACTAACTAAAAACTTAAAAATATTTTGGACATCTTGTTGAATACACAGAATAGGTATAAGCATTAATTCAGGGAAAATTTTTGAAACCTATATTACCTACCAGTACTTAAAGTCTTGAATGTGTATATTCCACGTGAATTGCAAATAAAAGATCTTTATAAAACGACAAGCTCACTGTAATAAAGTAAATAGGTACCTAGATGTTTTCTCAATATACATAGGAACGGTAAGCTCGACAGCCCATAATACTTTGTTATTTATTCAAATAGAAGATTAAGCTCCCAGCTTACTCGTTGAAATTTAAATAATACCACGCCCGTGCCCTGCGACTTCAACAAATGCCTCACGATTTATCTCCTAATATTATTTACGTCATCTTAAAAACGGATTAGGCACTAAAATGTTTTAAAGCCCACAAGTCAAGAGGTCGAGATAACGAAGGCCAATCATTTAGGAGTGTTTAAAACGCATTAGAATTTTGTAACTCTAGAGATTTTTAAAGTACTCACATCTTATCTACAAGAAAACTTAACTTTTAGTACGCTAGTGTTCAGAAATGCATAATGGTAGAATGTATTATACGTCTGTCGTTGGTCTATTCAATACATGCTTTTCAGCGGTCACGTCACAATTCAGTAATGTAATTTAGTAATAAGTAGGTATACTTTGTAGAATTGGAGGAAGTTGGCGTATTCTGTAACAAGTCACTAAACTCCCCGTAACCCCCTTAAAAAATCACATATTTCTAAGCATTTCAGAACTAATATTTGATTATATTAACTTAACTACTTACTAGTCAAGCTTAAACAATTCTTCGCTGTAGAAATTAATTTGTGCTTTCACCAAACATCAACAATTACGTTAGTAGATTATGCCTAGTCATTCCTAAAATTGCGTATGACGCAAACAAATTAAAATTTCACGATTATCTCATCTATGTGGCCATGTTTTGGCTTCGGCGTGTCAGTACGGATCGGCGTCCGCCCACCAGAGTCAACAAACACGTGGTGTGTGTACGTCCATATAAGCAGCGTAAAATGTTCCAAGAATTTTGCCAGTTCTGTCTTAGAATCTAAGGAATAACAGTACACATACCCACTTAGGTTTTATTTCACAGCCTACATACAGACACTTCATTTCAACCGACAAGAACGCGCAACGTCCATGCAAATAGACGGAACTTACAGCCAAACACGCCAGAACAGCTGAGAGCCTTAATTCAGGGCATTATGACTGTTTTTGCAGTGCTATGTATATCGGAGTAGTATAGTCCTGGCAGATAAACAATGGGAGGAAAAAGCTTACCTGTACAGCGCTATTCAAAAAGCAGTTGTTCAGTCCTGGGGCGTTCCAAAGCCCCTTGGTGGTGTGAAATATCCCAGAATCCCTTGACCCATCTCTGGAGTGCTGTGGTCGCAGTTCTTCGTGGTAGCTCGCAGAGGCCATCGCGGTCGCCATTACAAATCACGCAGCGCCATTTTGGTGCAGTTTGTAACGCGACATTCCGATATCTGGAAAGATAAGGGTTATTAAAAAGTTAACAGCCGTAAACTAAGCATTTACACTGTGCATTGTTTTGATTTGCTTCCGGCTTCTTGCCAGGTTCGCGATTTGAATAGAGGCATGTCGACGAGCAAATAAGAACCGACCTATATTTGGGAGAACGCTCAAAAAACATCTGATGTGTCTACAAAATTGTACGTTTCTACCAGATTAGCAACATAAAAAAGGCGGACCCGTGTTCGCCCATAATATGTTAGCTATCATAATGTTAGCCCTCTTGTTTTTGTGGATATAATTCATGAGAAGTGAAGTTCTGCTCTCAGGCGGTAAGTGTACTTTTCAAAACCTTACACTAAGCCCTTTCTCATACTTAACGATTCCCAGCAATTATAACATCCAAATAGATAGCATCAAAGAATTATCGCAAAGAAATTGAAGACACTCGTACAGTTCACACGTTATACAGAGGGGTCGGTCTTGTTCTGATTTCTCATTATTGTAATTGAAACATTGGGGCTAATAAGCCGGTTTCATATTAATTGCAGAGTTAAGACATTATGATGCCTTTCACTGCGGTGACTATTGTTGCCGACGACAACAATGAATCGTTCGTCGTACACCTTTTGTTTGGTAACAAAGAACTTATAGATTTTGTTATTGTCTTTTTACTAGTAACATACTACAAGTTTACAACTTGGCACTGGTACAAAGCTTAGCTTCAATCTAAAAGTCAAATAAGTCTAGAGTGCTCATCTGCCAGCAACGATCATAATACATTACTTATACTTACCAAAGAATGCACAAGGAAGAGTATTCAAGTTCAAGTGGCACAAAAACATATATCTGTCCTAATGGCAGGGGCAAATGACATAACATTCCTGAGATGGACTGACGATGTCGCGTGTTCGAGAAATAATAGAGATATGTGACCAAATTATGTGATTCGGTTGACGATAAGTATCACTCAGTTGAAAGGTGAAACTAGTTGCTTCATTAGATTTAAAGTAGGTACAGACTAGCAGGTTACCTTGTAGCAATGACTGATGAGACAATCGGAGTTACGGAACATTTCCTTGCAACGGATAAATCACCAACTAACAATAGCTTAGGTTTACATAGCCAAATCTAAGACTAGAGTCTTTGACCTGACCTAAAGACAACGCACAGTCTAAGCACTAGCTGGAAGAAAAGACTTGAAATTTCTAGGGCATATTCGACTTGGTGCGAATTCTTGAAATTCAGCCCAGACCCCTACATGAGCCATACAGTGGAGGTTAAAGTTTGTATGAAAATAAATTCACGTCAGCGAGCTCTTGCGGAATTTTACAAGTAGGTTTACAATATAAACAAGCTCTACAAAGCAATAAACCGCATTTACGAAAAAAATACACGTTCCTACATTGAAGGTTAAAAAACAAAAACATGTGTTTACAGGGCTGTGATATCGGCATTTTGCAGACTCGTCCCAAGCTAGCATGCTCTTGCGCATATGGCATTTTCCACGAACCAATACCAGGACGGGTTATTTTAGAGCTTACAAAGTATATTAAACATGATAATTAGCACAAAATATATGAAAAGTTGGTAGCCCTCATATATCCCTTGTTTATTCTAGTACTTAACAAGATAGATGCGGTTACCATTACCATAACCAGAAAAGGCAAGAATTTCAAAATAAAAATCGCAAAGAGCCTATTAGGAAATCCATATTTACGGAATTTGCTTGTAAAATCTAAAAACACACATCTGTATTTAGTTTTCAGCGGGCGTAAACATGGCGCTCCCGTAAAGGAACAAGTCGGTACCTAACCTACCTACGAGTACAATTTTGTAATGCAAAGACTGGTGTGGACGTAGCCAAGTCAAGGGCAACGGGAAAGAGGGGGTATATTATACAAGGTGTTCCAATACTTGTACTTAAAACTTCAGGGGGCTACTAAAACGCTTTCACAGTCTTGGTCCCTTGCAAAAAGTTATTCATATTGATGGGTACTTTAGCCCCCTAAAGTTTTAAGTACATGTATTGGAACACCTATATAAATAATATAATAGCTAAAATACATAACTTGAGTATATTTTGGTGCACAATTGCTGGAGGAATCTTAAATTAGCTCTTTAACAAGTTCTAGGCAGTGTCTCGCCATGTCCATGGATTTATATTTATTTATACGCAAGATCACCTTGCAGGCACTTCAGGTTTTTTTTAACTTAGCAGGTGATCTTTTTAAACAAATTAAAATTTCTTAAATATGTATTTGTTGTCCCCCTTAGGGGCAGGCTCTAACTCAGTCCAGTTCGAGCAGGTACGTGCCCAGTTTACATGTTGTTTCCAAACAGTGCAGCAAACGTGCTATTTCAGTCACCCAGCAGTAAAGTAACCCACAGTAAATCTGTGCCTACGCTTCCGATCTATCGCGATCAGCCGATAATCACAAAAATCAGGCTAATTCCTGTGTGAAGCAATCACATTCCGTATTTATTTACGGATGCATTGCATTTACAAGAAATTTCAACGGAACGAAATTACGAAAAGCAGTGAATTTCTGGTTTTGGAATGCAGTGAGCTTGTTTATGATACTTTTAAAGCAAAGCAGAACTTTTTAGGTGTACTCATCTTGTATGTAGATTATTAGATAGGTATTAATCATTTTTAGCAAAATATCATGGTCAACGACAGATCAAAGGCCTCTCTTCTGTTTCTCCAGCTTTCTTAGCTATCAGCTGGCCTGTTAAGTAGTAGGTATTACCATAGATAAAGCTCTTGTTGGAGGGGTGTTTCTATTTGATTGAAGAATTTTTAGATTTTCAGAAGTGACATTTAATTATTGTTGACATTTAATATTTCGAATTATATAGTTATTGTATTTAAATTTCACTGGGGACATTATGATAATTAAATTGTTTATTTTTATTTTATTGCAGTTAGGTTAAGATTCAGACACGATTTGTAAGAGAATTGTAATTGAATAAACGAATTGAATTGAATAGTTACATAGGTACTCTTATTAGATTACTCTTCTGATGCGCTTAGTAACACTATCTTTTTAGTACGATGCAATTTCATAGCTTAAAACCCGAGCATTCGTTCAATTTACAACCTAATCTTTAAAACATTAAATTAATTTACCATATAAGTAGATTTTTGTTAAGCTTTATTCTTAAGCAGCCTCCAATTATTAAAATTGATCAATCAATAGCCCCAAATTGAACACGTCTCAGGGTGAAGAACCCATACCCACATAATCCCATAAAGGTACCTACTAATACAGGCACACCGTGGTTAGTGGTAACCCCGCGCCCAAAATTAATTTCAAGTGGACCAAACTTCGTGCGTTGATTAAAAAAGATCGTAAGATATAGGAGCTCGTATGTTATTAATTCTTATGACGTAAATTATCTATTCTTAATTAAAATAACTAGAAAAAACACTATTTTAATTAAATCAACCTCATGAAGATTATTCAAGCTAACACTTATACACATTATAATAGCGTTCTCGTGTAACCCCGAAATTCAATGCGAAATTTTTAAGTTTAGACTTGAAAATTGAAATGAATAAACAAATGTATTAAAGGAGGATAATATAATAAAATAACAGCATTATAGCACATTTCTTGCAGTTTCTAGTAAAAAAGAGAATAGCCAACAATAGTTTACATGAGCCAGTTTAAAAAAAAGATCGCTGTCTTTCGTTTAAAGAAGTCAATTATCAAAACGGAGCAAGCATCATCACATCATCACACCTACAAGAGCAAAGTCTCCAACTTCTTCTTCTTCTTTTCTACGTTATGGCTCTGGCTCTGTCCGTCATTCGACAGACAATCTTTCCAGTGTCACGTGAATTGTATTAAATTCAAGCCAGTATATGGGCTTGTACACAAAACTGCGATGCGATGCGATATGACGTCGCATCGCAGGAACTTCCACGGGAAAGTCCACAACGAGCTCGCAGATTTTTGCGATGCGACGTCGCATCGCAGTTTTGTGTACGAGCCCTATAGTCAAGTCGGCCGTCATTTGTTTTGAAGAAAATGTTGGCGGTTTTTTCGAAAACATTCGAAACATTTTCGGTCAAATCAGGATATCACATAATACACTTTCATTCCAAATGCTTACACTTTGTGCTACGACCTCAAGCAATGTTGGTTAAAATGCAACCGAAATTACACAATACAACTCAAAAAACACTAAAAAAACAATTCAATAAAAAAGCTATGTTGCTTCCCAAAATGTCAGAAAACGGATCCTCAGTCTCCAACTTAAAAGAGAGGAAAGCTACTATCATATTGACGTTGATAGAACCCTGACTGACGGTGGTACTGATTTATTGCTTTTCTATCAATTCCACTCGGAATTTTGCGGAATCGAGTGTAAAGTTTCAAATATTTTTAAAAGAATGTTGCCATAGCGTGACACAAACGCGTAATAACTATAACTAAAAAATAATGATTGAACATAATCACGGATATTATACGACTTGACCTGCATTCCAATGGTGATGCGGACTTTAGAAATTCTATGTTTTTTATATCAAATGCATTTCACTTTTTATGTACGAAAATTTGCCTTGTTATATAAAAAAAAAACTGAAACAGCTTCCCGACTTTGATCCCCGGCACGGTTGATATCCTGTCAGATCTTTTAGTATCAAGAACTAATTCCAGACAAATATAAGTAATATAAAAAAATCCCATTGTAGTTTTATTATTTGGTAGTAACTCTGCCTTCTGCGCCGTAGGTCGTGGGTTCGATCCCCACCGAGAACAAACATTTGTGTGATGAACATAGATGTTTGATCTCTGTCTGGGTGTTATATAATATTAAAAGTATGTATTTACAAAAAAAAAAGTATATAAGTAGTATATCAGCTACCTGGTTCCCATATCACAAGCTTTGGCTTAGTTTGGGGCGAGATAGTGCTGTGTGGAATGTCCACCAATATTTATTTAAATTTATTTGTTCGTCACTATAACTTCTTCTGGCAGTAATATATTGTGATAACATTGCATAGGATAAAAAGGTTTGCCTACGAATAGTTGAAAAACTATATATATATATATAGATAAAGTGTATACTAGAGAAATAAAATGCTAACAAATTTAAAAATACTTCGTATATTTACGAGATTTTATAAATTAAATTAATATTCATGAATTCATATATGTTTTGTATGACAACTTTACATAAGCCCGTAATATTATCTCGATGCATAAGCCCAAAGACTTCTTTCCGGACTCTGGTACCGAATGGTAAGCCAAAGTAATGAGAAAATAAAAACTCGTAATTAGATAAGCCATGTTTGCCATAGAACTGAAAATCGTTGGAGCAAACGTAGGTAAGCGTAGTGTAGGACACCCCTGTTAAGTTGGAGCGACGATCTGCGAAATGTAGCTAGCAAACATAGGATGAGAAGAGCCGAAGACTTGGCTCAATGGCAGGTCTTGGGAGACCAACGTCCAGCAGTGGACTAATATACAAGGTGTAAAGTCATGTACGACATTAAATTGAAACACGTACTCCTAATTGCATTTTTAGATTTTAGGAGTTGGTTTTATCAAAAAAGCCTGAATATTTATCGAGATATCGATACTTTTCCAATAAATAATTTCTATGCAACCTGTATCTCTAATCGCCGGTGATGAGGTCAAATTTCCGGGGTCATGAAGTCATGTGACTCATCAATCAAACGAAAAAAAGGACAAAGATATCATATTTATACGCGTTAGACCGCATAAGAAACATATTTGTGCGCTCACATTGTAAAATTACGCTGTGCGACAAGGACAGATATCATTCCGCTTACGTGTGTGATAGAGACAGATAGGTACGTAGCGCGCCCCACTATGTGCCACGCTGCCGCCCGGTGGCCAGTGAAAGACATTATTATTTAGTAAACAATCGCCTTGGTAGCGACCTTGACATATCTAATTTTGAAAATTGTAAATTCGTGTTATTACTCGTGACTAGTGTCTAGATTTGGTACCGCGAAATAGACTTTTTGTGTGAGTGTGTGTGTCTTGTTAATGTCATCAAAATGCAGAACTTGTATTATGAAGGGAAAGATAATTGTGAAACTAGGCATACAAAACAAACTCTAGAACAGTTGAAGGAGCTCTTCAGTGCATTCATTTGTATGTGCAACATGCAACAACGTGAGCATATTGGAAACGTACGGATTTGAGGTACTTACCTAACTAGTTTTATTTTTCCTACATGCTAACGTTGCTCTACTATATCGGCGAATCAAAGACGCCGCCGCCGGCCGCGCGCCCGCGCTGAAAGGGCGTTCACCTTTAGGCACGGGCGCGCGGCACAGTTTAGGTTTAGTCGTAGTAGATATGTATGTGCGGTTTCTGCGCGCGGGGCGCGGCATTGAATGAACGTACGTTGCTTTGTTTGTGTGTTTATACAGAATGTTCAATAATTTTATGCTTATTCTGATATTTAGTTTGTTTGAAAATAAAAAAATCTCAATTATGAATGAATGTTAATACAACCTTTTTTAAATCAATACTAGATAGTAGTACTACACGTGTATTAATTTAATGTCGTACAGTCGTTTACACGTTGTATATGGATGATGAGGTAAGCCATGTAATGAAAAAATAAACTTTAAAATGTTTAAAAGCAGAAAAAGTGTTTGTCCTTTCTATAATTGGGGACCGACCAATCGATGAGTGCAAGTCACGACCGATGAGTGCATCATTATGACTGGTGATTGAGAGATATGAGTGACAAATAGTTGGTTACGGTCAAATTGTTTGTTTACGCCTGTTTGGGACAGAAATAGATGTTGAAATAACTCCTAGCTAAGTAGGAACGTATCTTAAAATGAAAACCAAAACAAGTTCACTAAATTAAGCGAGAATCTCTTCTAAAAATAATACCTTCTTGTTATCTAGTGAACTGAGAATGAAAACGTGTGATTTGGTGTGAAGTATGCAAAAAACGCTATAATACTCAAGTGGTTACACTTGCAACCCTGGGAAAGAAAGACTGCTTTTGAAAAGTAGGGACAAAAACGTGGGCTGTTCTCGAGTGCTTGGTAATAAATAAATCGAGATAACTTTAAAAGCGTCGCATTTCAGACAAGTCCTATAAACTTCAACGAGATACATTATGAGAGTCGTAAAAACTAATCTTTTAATTTTGTAAAATATACCTACTATGTTACTTGGATATTGGTATTACCGTTAGAGAATATAGGTAGGTACTTACTTGCGGTAGCAAAAACTAAGTAAAAATCACGCAGTCAGTACAACTCATTCAACATTCTGAGAGCATTTGCTATCATTTTATCATAGTGCTGTGTGGAAAGTCCTCAAATATTTATTTAATTTTGCTAATAACTGCTTTAGAGGTTAATTGATGTCCAGAATCCTTTGCAAAACGAAGCAAATCGAAGCGGCATACAAATCATATAGGTAGGTACCGCTATCATACTTTTTATAAAATTAAAATGTTAATTTTTTTATACAAGTAGCCGATGGAACAAGCAGATGGCCCACCTGATGTTAAGTGGTAACCATCACGTATAACAAAGCATTGCCGCGCAAGTCACGTACGATAGGAACGTGGTCCGCGATGCACTGCCCTGCGTCCATCAACTTGAGGCATACAGATGTTAAGCCTGTAGGTAATTACCTACTTCCTCGGACGAGCCCTTCACAAAAAACTCTACTACTCTAATATTGCTTAGGACTGTAATTACCATGTGCAGGTAATCTTCTCAGAATCTGAATATACCTACAAAACTAAAAACCAACTTAAAATTATACACAGACTGTCGAATAAGTACTCTATCTACAGACTACAAAATGTATGTCAACATTATCGTACGTGCAAATCATGAGCATTCTCTTCTATGATTTAAATTCTTTAAGATCGCGGCCGCGATATTGCCTCAAGCTAGAATCAGCAAAAAAAACCTGATTTCAACAGAAGCTCAGCTTTTGACACAAATTGATAATCATCTAGCTATGTGGCTTACGATGGAATCTACAGCATGTTAGTTAAAGGTATTTCAAGTAGAGAAAAATAGTAGCACAAAAAATAAGGACACGATACTCTAGCGGGTAGGTACTGTTTTAGAGAAAGTATTTTTAGCCAGTGTAATGTTAAAGAATGTCCAAAATAAAGATTAGGTACCTAACCTACAGAAAGTGCGTTTAAATTCTAAACCGATAAAATGAAACAAGCTTTCAAATTTTATTAGAGCAACTTCAAAATAACGCTCGAAATTCAAACAAAGTCCGTTACAGTACCTACTTATGTTGTATACCTGGACGCTGTGCTATAGCCATCCAGAGATTTTGAGCACGCGTGTGTTGAAAGGCGCGCACACATACAAACATCACGAAGTTGATTACACTACACGTAACACAAAAGGAGCAAGAACGGAGGCTGCGCGTGCGCCGACCCGCGAGATGGCACGAGTCAAGCCTGGCATAACATTACTATTATTATTTCACACCGTCCACAACCTTATTTAGATAGGAAAAGCCTTTAAAGTTGGATCGACTAATGACTTTTTTACAACATCGTAGAAACTTATTAATGTTGACAAGGAAGCAAGTATTAGATGTTAATAATAGTATACTAGCAATAATGGCAAAATAGTTAATGTATTTTTAAGAGAAAGGATTGAGATCAACGTTATACTTCTTGGTTAGAAAGTTAAGGACCACCAACGATCGAACCGCTTAGAAAACAACGAATCCGGATAAAAATATTCACTTGACCAACATATAGCGTATAGCGTAGGTAATTACCGTGGCGACGCATTTCATCTAAAATCTATCGAACACTATTAAACTTATGGAGGATGGTGACATTATGGTAATGACCATCATTCGTCAACGTCAAACAGACAAAGACTGTCCACAGTATGCAGAGTTGGTCCAGTCCAAGGCTCTGTGGTTATAAACTCACAATACAGTCTGGAAAATAAGACAACATTTTGCTCTTTGCATTGCATGTACTGGTAGGTACTTCGGGGTACCAGAATACGCTGATGTCATCCTTTATGCTGTAAAGCCTAATTCACACCCGAGTAAAGCAATAAAATCAGGATTGCAGATTTTATTGACGAGTTATTTTGTTGAGGAAAGATTTCGCGTTCGTTCGGAGTTGTAAAACTAAGTGCGATCTTTTGTAATTTTTTTGATTTATTTTAATACCACTTGCTTGCTAAGACTCTGACCGCCGGTTTCTGAAAGCTCGATCAAAACTAATCGGATGTCAAGTCACTCGCCATTTCAGCTATTACATCGAGTAAGATAGAGATAGAAAGTAACTTGACATCCGATTAGTTTTGATCGGGCTTTCAGAAACCGGCGGTCAGTAGGTGGTATAAACTAAATTAAAAAAAAATACATCGCAAGTTGAATGAAACTTGCGGTTGCTGATATCATTGGAAACGTTAGTCCTAAACCGTTGAACTTCGAGTAATGTATAAGAAAGTACTGTAGGTACAAGTGGGTATAACTGATAACTGTATCAAAACAACTAACTAGGTAGGTACATAATCTAATCAATCAAATTAGCTATAAGTATCATGGTAAACAAAACGCAATGAACAAGAAAGCTACACAATAGGTGTAAAGGAGAACAGACAACAGAACAACGAGAGGTTTCATTCGCATGTCTATCTGCTATACATAATACTTAGAGCAACACAGTCCCGTACAAAGCTTAGTTAGTGCGGAAACAAAAGACTCCATTTTATATGAATATATATCATTTAAATTAAGGAGTATGTTTTTTTTAATACAACTAGCTGATGTAACAAGCAGATGGCCCACCTGATGTTAAATGGTAACCATCACCTATAACAAAGCATTGCCTCGTAAGTCACGCACTGTCCTGCGTCCATCAACTTGAGGCATACAAATGTTAAGCCTCATGTGCCTGTAATTACACCGGCAACCACACTCTTCAAACCGAAACACAGCAACGCTGCTTGGCGGCAGAAAAAGGCGTGGTGGTAGTACTTCCCCAGACGAGCCCTGTGTGTGTGCTATAAATATAGTAGGTATATCTAGGATCTTTAGAGGTTCTCGCTTAACTCTCTCAAGTTAGCTTACAAATTTATGATTTTATACCCTAACTGAGGACCATAGGTAGGTAAATGTTACAATGGAAGGTAGAGCCAGCAATCAAAAGACAGGCAAAGCTGCATGCAGATGCTAGTTCACATCAGTTTCGCTGAACTGTTCCTGCGCCATTGTCTGGACTCTCAACTCCATTCAGATTGGTTCAGATTAGTTCGTCGTGATGTGGGCCATATCGCGATGAAAGCAATCACGATCGAGAGAGTTGTCACACGATTCCTTTGGATTATCATGGTATTGCGTGGCCTAATGCATAATCACGACATATGAATCCAGTTCTTATGCATTGTAAAATAATATGATAGATGACCAAATGGTGGCGTCTAACCATTGTTTGGGAGATAGTATCGAGGGCATGAATCATTGAAATGAACTATATCGAATTGAAATATACTAGATTATAGAAAATCTTACCTAGGTTTTAGGCATTGTCAGGGTACCTCAAAATCTACACAGAAAATCAGAATATTAATTACTAGTGGTTCGCCCCGAACTGAGATCTCGTGATGCGACCCGACGAACGCACCAAAACTTTGAGTAGGCGTAAGTCGGAGGCAAGTCCAAACATTATGTTTGGACTTTTTTCTGACCACCGCCTAACTTAATATGGTAACCAAGTTTCAACTCTATTGGCCTATTTATTGAAGAGTTCCGTTGAACAGACCTTGGCTCCATCATCAGATCTGGTCATAAACATACATAAAATGCCAAATCGCTAAAATTGATTGTAAGATCTTCGTTCGCTTCGCTCACTCGATCAATTATTCATGGAGCTTTTAAAAGACTAAACTAAATAATACGCATAAAACGCAGTACTGGGTTGATACGATCTTACTGTCTAAGTAAGATCGTATCAACCCAGAAACCTGAAACGCATCGCATGTTTGTATGCGTCTTCTTTATGGGCCATCATATCTGATAAGTTCATCTGCAGATTGCAAAGCTGTGCCATAACTAAACTTTTAAGACTGATATTCTTGAAAGGAACCGCACAAGATACCGCAACCTTCAAAAGGTCATATAAAATTGGAGCAAAAACGACTTTGAAGTGGCGTTCACATAGATTTTGAAAGCTGTCTAGTTGGAGCCGCGTCTTGATCTTTGGTGCTTTACTGACGGTCTATTTCTTAGTTAATTTAACTCACCATTATTGCTTTGTACCATTTTATGAATATTTAAGCTGCCTGATTCTACACCTCCCTCAGACGAACTACTTAGTGCGTTGAACTATAAAATTACTTATTCTGTCATACAATTACCTCCGTATCGAGTACTTAGTCGTTAAATTGGGCTTGCAAATGTGCAATAGAGTGAAGAACGAGTGTAGTATAATTGGCGAGTATGTATAACTGTTCGTAAATTATAGGATCAAACACGGGTTAAATTGAGCATGTTTAGCTAACGGTGTTCGTCCGCAATATAAGCTTCTTCAATGAGCGAACGGAAAACCGCAAACATTTTAAAATCCTTTCTACCAACAATCTTTATAGAGGTAAATGGGTCGTATGTATTTGCGTGTAGCGTAGGCAATTCATTCAGGCCATCTGTGCTTCGCATTATGTACAAACATATGCTAGAACTTAAGCTTTATGAATTATTGACAGTTACGGTTGACCATACGATGCTGTTTGGTTTTAAACAGTTAAGTACTACTAAAATTTCTTGGAATAACTTTTAGTTTGGATATCATAATGTAGAGAACTAGAAACGCTTATATGTATGTATATGTTTTTTGAAAGTGTGAAAACTTAGAAACTTGATAGCAAGAGCGTTGTTTTAAATATTAATAGATGAAACCTGTTCTCTAAGTGGAAAGGAATAAACTTGGAATTTAATTGCAGAGCTTTAGTGTCAATCTTATAATACTTACTACTGCTGGTTTTGAAACAACACTTTTGCCAGCTATTACTTATGTTGCCATAACAACGAGATTGTTAATTAATGCCGTGACGATCAATATTTTGATCTTCTAAATAAAACCTGAAATCAAATTAGGATAATTTCGATATTTCCAGTAAAAATACAAACTTGTTTTCTTACATATTTTATGCATATTTACTCGAAATATAAAAATTCTCAGAACGCTACATACCTATCAGACAGTGAAAATAAGAGCATTATTTTCTGGTGGCTCAAGGAGTCGAGAAGTGAACAAAATAGTCATTATAATCCCCAACATTGTTTTTACATACAAATAACATGCAATTCAAATATACAATTTGTCGTCATCTATATATAATTGTAAGGTGAATAAATAAATGGCCTACTCACCTGGCGGGCACGTGCTAACTTCACCTGTTATTCGAATGGACGTAGAACAGCAGCTAGTTTTTAAGAGCTATTATTTTTTTACGAATTGAAATTGCTAATGCATGCATCGTAGTCAACTGTAATTATGTGTACGAATACGAACGCTGGTATTAGCTATACATTATTGTAGATATATCTTTAAATGGAGGAGTGTTTCGATCTGAAGATGTAAATTTTAATTATACGTAGATGATAGGTATCAAGGCCAGAATAGTAGACTAAGGAACACCTAGCTTAACTGACTACCTATTCTTGAAACCTACCTCTAAAAAGTTTTTCTAAGTTTGTATTTTAAATTAAAACATAACAAATAGTAAACTTACTTATTCTTTGTACATTCTACAAGTGACTATAAAAACTCATCATCATAAGCATTAAACATAATATAGTAGTTATTATTAAGTAGGTACTTAATTAATATACAAGGTGTTTTAAACAGAAGTATTGGAACACCTTGTATATTAGCGGGACATTTCAAACAACGCCACTTAGCCCCAAACTAAGCAAAGCTTGTACAATGGACTGATAGCATATACCTATGCCTTTTTTGTAAATACATACTTACATAATATAATATTTTATAACACCCAAAGAAAGAACTTATTATAAAAAACAAAAGTATGCTATTTGAATACGAATTATTTTTTTAATATAACACACTTACCTCACAAAAGTTAAATCCACACTGCAGAGGTCCTTTATCCAAAAAAAACTATAGTTCACACCTTTTAGTGCCTTTAATCCTTCACACAAACATCTAATCACGAAATGCTCCACATCTTAAGGACAAGTCTTCGTATTATTATAGTCTTTTCAATTAAAAAAAAAATACCGGCGAATAAAGAAAAAAATAGGTATAACTAATAAAGTTCAAAACACCGTTTCCCGCTCAAGATTTGATGCGCCGGCAAATAAAATAAACACCGCACGTACGGTAGAAGGCAAGACGCGACCAACCGCGTTCGAAGCCGGTCGAACGCTGGGCGCTGGTACAGTCGTTTATTTTGTACCGAACACTCGACTTCGCCAAGACGCCAAGCTTGGACGCACAAGCCACAAAAAATACGTGCTAGGATCCAAAACAATCCCCAAGGACCTTTTTGTAATGGGATACTGTACTTGAGATTTAATAAAACAACCACCTTGATTGACTGGTTTTATTGCCTACATATCACAGGAGCTTTTTTTTTAACTTAGTTTTTTATTTCATTTTCTGCTTCGTTTAGAACTTCGTTTTCAAATTTTTCAACGTCTTCTAAGCTGATATCTCCATCGAAATCGTCTTTGCTTTTAGGTTTTACTATTTGGCCTCGTTTGAGGAACGGTTCATGTAGAGCTTTATAGAGCTTTCTCGCTTTAGTCGCTCCAAAACCTGGACAGTCTGCTAATCTGTTTTCTGTCGCTTTTATGATATTCTCCAATGTCCCGAATGTGGTGATTAGTGTCATCGCATCTGTTTTGTTGACGGGTTTTATCGACGTTAACGCGTTTATGATCTAAAACAAAATATATTTATGGTTTCATGATTGGAAATCACATTAAATCACCAATTGGTAGGTTTGGATGTTGTGTTATGGCCACACGTTATGATTAAAGCATATTAAGAAAATATACAAGACACGTTGAGTTTATTCGTTCTTCGGTTAATTTTAGTTGGGTTAGTGATGTCGAGGTTTTGAAATACTCGTAATTTTAAAATTTCAGCGCATTTTATTTCATGCAGAAACTTTTAATATGAAGATATGAAATGAAGTTCCCATTCTATATTAACTTTCGTATATACGAAGATTAAGATATTTGCTGGCCAGTCAGCTGTTATGGCGTGATTCAATCACGCCATAACAGCTGACTGGCCCGATTTTGATGAAACTTGCTTATACATATAGATTAGACATATCAGGTAAGGAGGTGTCTATTAATTACAGGGAGGGGGGTCGAGCAGAACCACACCCGATCTCACGTGACGGAGAAAAGGGATTTCGGCAAATATCACGTAGTTTTTTTTTCCCAAAGTAAAATTGCGAAAATTAAATTGAAAATTGAAGTGGGATTGGGCAGGCCACGTCTGCCGCATGTCGTTATGGGCTAAATCCACTACAGATTAGACGCCTAAAAACAGAAAACGACCTCGCGGCAGACCGCGGCGGAGATGGAGGGACGAAATAGACGCCTACCTAAAGAACTGGTCCACATTAGCCCAAACTAGAAGCGACTGGAGAGAAGGAAGGGAGGCCTTTGCCCTGCAGTGGGACACTACAAGCTCTTAATAATAATAATAATAAATTGCGAAAAAAACAAAATCACCTTACGTAATAAATGGATGAATGAATGGATAATTATCTTCAAGCTATTATTCTTAGCTTAGGTTATATTTTTTTAGGTGCGTGGTATTTTTTTTATACAACCAGCTGATGGAATAAGCAGATGGCCCACCTGATGTTAAGTGGTAACCATCATCTATAACAAAGCATTACCTCGTAAGTCACGCACGATAGGAACGTGGCTTACAATGCACTGCCCGGCGTCCATCAACTTGAGGCATACAGATGTTAAGTCCCATGTGCCTGTAATTACACCGGCACTATTCAAACCGAAACACAGCAACGCTGCTTGGCGGCAGAAAAAGGCGTGGTGGTAGTACTTCCCTGGACGAGCCCTTCACAAAGAGCTCTATTACTCTTTCAATCAATATTCTAAAAGTATTTTAGGTGCCGGTCAAAGATCTAGAACTTAAGTTCAAAAAATGCCCGTATTCAACTTCTGTAGGTTCTAACATGACGCCAATTTATATGTCAGTTTAGGACCGTGTTTTAATAACCCATCAAAACGCAACACGTGTTCACGTTAAAATGCGATGTCGTGTTTATGTGTTTTAATAGTCCCGCATTTTCAATAACGACAGCACGATCATAAAAGTTTGTTTGCTACTAACAGTACCCCAAGTATAAGATTTGCTTACGATATTTCGTTTTTCGTTTTACGTTTTCGTTCCGTGTATAATGCGGGTTTTGTATTAAGACGCGATATTGATACCGATACGGAACTTTACAAAACCCGCAATGAGCACGCAGCGAAAACGATTCGTTTTTGTTCCGTGTTCATTGCGGGTTCCGTATCGGTATCAATATCGCGTCTTCATACAAAACCCGCATTATACACGGAACGAAAACGTAAAACGAAAAACGAAATATCGTAAGCAAATCTCATACTTGGGGTACAGGTATTCGAAATCTGCTGTTTTGATATTTTTATCTAAATCTGTTCCGGCTAATGACTGCGCCGATTTAGTTGAAACTTTTTTTAGATGAAACGGTTGATGGAGGAGTTCGTGACCTAGCATCTTAGGGCTTCCTATCGGGGGTGACTTGCAATGTGACTCTCGCTCGCACGTCACATTAGCTCTTGTATTCGCTTTACCATCAGGTGGGCCATCTGCTTGTTCCATCAGCAAGTTGTATACTTGTAAAAAAATATAAAAAACTTCTTATCTTCTTATCTTAGACTTCTTGGGGGCCATTCAAGTATTACGTCAGCAGATTTATTAGAACTATTTACCCCCCCCCCCTACCCCTTGTCAGCAAAAGTAAGCAAAGCTCTTACCCCCCTATAGTGCTTACGTAATACTTGAACGGTCCCTTGCGAAATCTATACTAAGGAGCGAATTAAGTAACTGTTAAATTTATCTGATATGGCAGTCAGTGCTTACCTTTTGATGTGGATCATTTTCTATTTTCTCCATGATCTTATCGGGTGGTTTATTCTCATACACCTTGTAGTTTTCTATGATCTTCGCCGCCTCTTCGGGGCTCCAAGCGAGCATAAGTGTCACATCTGTTAAGAGGCATATTCTAGTTAGGTTCTTCAGTGGTGTGTGTGGGTCTTTCAAATCTACCTAAAATTTTATTTCCAATTTTAAAGTTTTCCTTAAATGCCTTTCTTATGGTTATGACAATAAGTAACAGGCAGTAATTTTTTGCAATGTTTAAATTTAAGTAATATTCGACGACCTCTCGGGAGAAAAGACGTCGTCGATAATATTTCGACATTAAAGAAAAGTATTGGTCGGTAGAGGTAGACAATTTAGCAAGATTTTGCAAAGTGGGACATGTCAGATTGACTCAAAAATTCAGTATCCGATCTGTTACCCAACACAGTAAAGTGTAATGTTGTTAATAGAATGTGACTGTTGGCTATTTATTGATCGAGTGAGCGAAGCGAACGAAGATCTTAGTTTCAACTTGGGCGATTTGGCATTTTATGTATGTATGTATGTATGTTTGTCTGGCGATAACTTTAGAACCGTTGCCGTTGATCCGATCTGCATAAAATTTGATATGTCGATAGCTTGTACTTGAGAAATTTACTGGTAAGTAAATGAGTAAAATCGGATGAAGGGTTTTTTAAGGGGGAAAAATAAAAAAAGTTGCATAAAAAAATCAAGTTACATGTCATATGAAAGGGCTTTGTTTGGACATACCAAAACAATTTTTACTTTTTTTTTGTGACGATCGGTTTTTGAGATAAAATAATAAAAGTTAAATTAAGATAACCAGCGATCCAAGAGCTCCCATCTCTAAGAGTTTCGTTGACATCAAGGTTTTTCTACCGGTCGGCCAGTTCCTTTGCTTTTTCTTATTTTTTTTTCTTGAAATAAATAAAGGAGGTACTCAGTTCTCATAAAATGGTGACGACGACCAGGTCTGATGATGGAGTCAAGGTCTGTTCAACGGAACTCTTCAATAAATAGGCCAATAGAGTTGAAACTTGGTAACCATACCAAGTTAGTAGGCGGTAGTCAGAAAAAAGTCCAAAGATAATGTTTGGACTTGCCTCTGACTACTATATTATCTACCTATTATGACTAATTTTGATATTGATAGTAGTAATGACAGTGGTTACCTGCACCAATAGTACCCTCAAATCATACTTCCGACCAAGCTCCTTCAGCCTGTTATGTATGTAATCTGGTTTCATATTATGGTAGCGCAGTGAAAGAAACAGGAGGCATATTGTTTTACCCACTTCATAATCTGGTATTATATCATCGAACTCCCATGGGACACACTTTATGAACTTCAACAATGGATTGCCTTTCTGAAATTAAACAATTTTGTTATTTACTGCTTGTTTATAGACAGAATTATCAAATAGTAAAAATAGTTTAGTAGTACACATCACAAGATTGACAAAGATGAAACACTCAAAAAAAAATTTACAAAGTGAAATGAAATTAAGAATTGGCAATCTCATTGCAAAGAGCAAGCACTTCCATGTCACCATAGTATAGACTGCATTATGTACCAACATACTTTTCTATTATAACATGAATTTTCTGATTCAATTATTATTTTAAATAAGCAGCTACTGGGTAAGTATTTAAACTAACCTGTTTCTGGTTGACTAGGACACAGTTGGTTTTAGAAGATGTAGGTTTTGAAGTAGCAGAAGAAGTACCTGTAAAAAGCAAGCAATTGTAAAATGTAAGTAGCTATACTATCTTCATTTTGACAGCCCTCACAGTTCAGTTGGTAGTAGCATTGCCTTCTGCGCTGTAGGCTATGGGTTTGATCCCCACCGATAACAAACATTTATGTGATTAAAATAAATGTTTGTTCTCTGTCTGGATGTTATAATAATAAGTACGTACTTACAAAATATGTAAGTATTTTTATTTTTTTTATTTATCTATATATAAAATATACTTAATAGATATTAAATTAAATAGCACTAAGAAAACCACTAAGGTTTGTAAAAGTAATGCTATAAAGAGTCTACGATAGCTTCTAATTAATTACACAAAAACAAATAAACTGGATCTAGGTAAGTATTAAAGGTATCTGGTTCTTAGAGTACAGATTTAAAAGCAAAATATAAAATTGATTTTACCCGGCTGCGGCGGCGGCGGTTGATCAGTTTCGAGCTCGATTTTCGGGTTTTTTGACGGAGTAGGTTCACTGATTTCCGCCAGCAAATCATCGAACCCGTCTTCCAATTCCATTGTTTGATGGTTTACAGTGTTCACAAAAAATAATAACTGATGAAAATGTTATAGTAAATAAAACGAAAACTTATTCCAGAAGACCCGACGAAAATTAAAAATTGAAATACTTTTTTTATTTTTCACTTGCCGCCAGCCAAAGGACCTGGGGGTCTACTCTGAAAAACGATAAACTTTTTAGGAATTTTAAGTTACACTGCGCGGTAAAACAACCACTTCTTCTTCTCCATTTATGGCACCCCGTCAGTGTAACTTAAAATTCCAATACGAAATTTCGTTTATCGTTTTTCAGAGTAGACCCCCAGCTTAACGTCGTATATGTCTTTCCACCTCATCTCGTCTATCAATCGATTGTCACTGTCATTCGTTTTTTTTTATGTCATTGTCAGTCAGCTCGTCTGTCTGTATGTTCGTGTATGTATGTAGGATTCATTTTCTGACATTTTTGGAAGCAACATAGCTTTTTCATTTTATTTGTTTTTCTAGTGTTATTTTGAGTTGTGTTGTGTAATTTCGGTGGTATTTTAACCAACATTACTTGAGGTCTTAGCACAAAGTGTAAACATTTGAAATGAAAGTGTAATATGTGATATCCTGATTTGACCGAAAATATTTCCAATGTTTTGAAGAAAACCGCCACCATTTTCTTTAAAACAAAATGACGGCCGACTTGACTATGGACTGACTTGACTAAAAAGTATTCAATACAAATCACTTGACACTGGCAAGATTGTCTGTCGAATGACGGACAGGAGCCATAAATTGAGAGAAGAAGAAGTGTATGTATGTATGTAATTTTAAATGAATTTTATTTATTTATTTTCATTTTCGCTCCAAATTTTTATACGAAATTCACACGTTCGGTTCGGTTTTACTCCTCATCCTGAATGTTATCTGTAATCTGATAATCTTGCTAGACCTGCTAGCTAGAATACCATGAAAAGTGACCAATAATGTGGTCATGAGTGCATCTAATTCAAATCACACCAGTGGTTTCGAAGATGACGAGATATTCGACGATTCTACGTTTCTGGCCAACTTCGACAACACATCCTTTAGACAGACGAAGGTTGCTGAGAGTAACGTAAATAATTCTCTCAATACTAGCACTCTGAATGTGAGGTATGTTATTTTTATTCAAACCTACTAAGTCTTGGACTAGTCATAATGTAGTTATACATAATAGTTAACTAACATGAAGGATCCTTTTCAATTGAAATGTATTTATCTTTCAACTGGTTATGTTTTCAGTGCTCTATGCTGTGATGAAGAAATAAGTGGTTATGACAAGATAACTGGAAGAACATGGATTTATCCTACAAATTATTCAGTTAGAGACTATCAGTTCAACATTATAAATGCTGCAATTGTGAAAAATACCCTTGTAAGTCGATTTAATATGCCTTTAGGGAAGAGCTGTATTAGGTAAACCATAACTTTCTTCATCTTGGTTGTTACTCTCATACTCATAACACAAAATATTTTTATCTGATGGATAGCATTACTCTGAGATTGAAAAACCACTCTTAGGGTCAAGTTGTCATGTAAAGCATTTTCTTAAAAATAATAATTATTAGGTTTAAAAAGATACTAGTAGTAACACTATTTTGTCAAATTTCAGGTAAGTCTACCCACAGGGCTGGGCAAGACATTCATAGCTGCAGTGATCATGTACAACTTCTACCGATGGTATCCACTTGGCAAGATAATATTCACTGCACCCACCAGGCCTCTGGTGGCTCAGCAGATAGATGCATGCTACAACATTGTGGCTATACCTCCAAATGACACTATTGAAATGACAGGTAAAAATCAGTCTGACAACAAAAAATCATGGAAAGCATTTGATGAAAACATTTACCTTGTTGTCACAGAATAATTAATAGTACTCACATTTGGTGTTCTTATTTGTAGTAAAGGGTAATGTGTTTTTGTCCTGCAGTTTTTTTTATGATAAAATCTTATGGAACAAGGAACGAGCAAATTATTTCCACATTTATTTCAATATTTCAAAATGAACCATTTTGATTTGCCATTTTTCCGCCTGTTACTATATTCCAGGACATATGCAAGTGAGCACCAGGAAAACTCATTGGCAAAACAAGAGAGTATTCTTTGCCACTCCACAAGTAGTCTACAATGACATCAAATCTGGTATATGCCCAGCTGATAAGATCAGATGCTTGGTCATAGATGAGGCACATCGGGCTAGAGGGAATTATGCCTACTGCCAGATTGTCGCCACCCTGGATGATTTGGGTCTTAAGACTTACCG
The DNA here is from genome assembly GCA_932294275.1 of Chloroclysta siterata. Classification (NCBI taxonomy): domain Eukaryota; kingdom Metazoa; phylum Arthropoda; class Insecta; order Lepidoptera; family Geometridae; genus Chloroclysta; species Chloroclysta siterata. Next base: position 13,096,341 of record OW028595.1, read on the forward strand.
GCTGCTTGCACTTTCCGCCACTCCTGGAAGTAAAGTTGAAGATGTTATCAATGTAAGTTTAAAATCCATCTTAAAATAGGTTGTTTATACTGACCCTAGGCTTGGCGTTTCGTAATTTGGAAGGCTTTCTACATAAAATACTTGGGAATCCTTATCAAACCCAATGGGTTTTCTACACGCCCTCTATAATGTATAGGGGTGCAACAAATAAAATAGTGTTGAATAAAAGGTGGCGCGGTGGCTGGCATTAAGTTAAAAAGTAAAAAGGCAAGCTATCGCAACTTCTCGCTCAATTAGCAGCTTAATAAAGTAAAAGTAGAAACAGTCTATGTTATTACGTTGCTTACTGTACACGCTGAACTCTCTCTCTTGTCGAGACACTAGGTTCTTTCGAAACAGTGTGGTGAAAGGATTTTAAGTGTGCCTCAAGAGGCTCCTTTTGAGCACTTGACACATGTTATAGAACTTTTTAGGTTCCACGACATGCCGGTTTCCTCACGATGTTTTCCTTTACCGTTTGAGAGTACTGGCATATCACGCTTAACTTACTCGTATTCAAATGTTATGACTTTTTTGCAGGTTGTGAAGAGTCTCCACATAGCCCATCTTGAACTGAGGACGGAAAACTGCATAGACGTGGCGCCATACAGTCACGCGCGGAAAATCAGCACGGTCATCATACAGCTCGGACCAGAGTTGTCACAGCTCAGGCAACATTATGTTGAGGTAAGAATTTATGAGTTATTTTTGCTTTACTATTTGTAATCGTAAAGATAGGTTGCGAGAATTTGGTGGATGGAGAAGGCTCGAAATCGTTTTTCCTGGAAATATAATGGTGGCCTATGTCCAGCAATAGACTTGTTCAGGCTATATTGATGATGATGACTTTTACCTAGCAAACTCCATATTTATAACCACCAATATTTATATTGTATTAAAATTATTTCAGATACTAGACCAATATGCAAGAAGGTTAAAGCAGCTGAACATATTGCCACAGAACTTAGGGAACTTGTCCAAGGGAAGGATAGTGATGCTTTATAAAGAATATCAAAATAAAGATAGAGGATCCAGGTAAAATGCATTATTTAGTAGGTATTATAAATTTATTAAAAACTGTTCTACCTAATACTCATCTTTTATACTGATCTGATAAATTCAATTCAATTTATTTATTTAGTAAACATAAAGCAGATGATATAATTGTAAGTAAACACTCTCTCCCTCTCTTGTCGTGTCACTAGTTTCTTTCGAAACAGTGTGGTGAAAGGATCTTAAGTGCACCTCGCTCCTTTCGAGCACTTGACACATGTTATAGAACTTTTTGGTTCCACGTCATGTAGGTTTCTTCACGATGTTACCAGACATTAGCGTAATCGGGCCGCTGCTGGCTGGCACCAATATATTTTTTTTTATACTACTAGCTGATGGAACAAGCAGATGGCCCACCTGATGTTAAGCGGCAACCATCACCTATAACAAAGCATTTCCCCGTAAGTAACGCACGATAGGAACGCGCCCTACGATGCACCGCCCTGCGTCCATCAACCCGAGGCACACAGATGTTAAGCCTCATGTGCCTGTAATTACACCGGCAACCACACTCTTCAAACCGAAACACAGCAACGCTGCTTGGCGACAGAAAAAGGCGTGGTGGTAGTACGTAGTACGTAGTAGTAGTGGTATACGAGCCCTTCACAAAGAGCTCTACTACTCTTATACCTATAATACAAGCTTTAACTTAGTTTGGGGCGAGATAGTGCTGTGTGGAATGTCCAGCAATATTTAGTAATTAATTTTATTTATTCCTTTTGTCATTTATATTCCAGGCACGCACAGCACAACCACATAATGAAAGACTTTACGCTCCTAATCGCACTATACCACGGCCTAGAGCTCCTAGTGAAGCATGGTTCTCGAGTCTTCCTCAACTTCTTCGACGAACACCCGGAGAAGTCTTGGATCCAGTCGGATGACAGACTGACGTCGTTGTTGGAACGGCTGAGGGACGATCTTGGAGTCAATCCACTGGCGCTGGATAGAAGTATATTGCCTGATGGGACTATACCTGAAGTAAGTTCTACATACCTCCATATGTCCGCGCCATAACAAAACGAATCTAAAACGCCGCCAATTACCTCTTACTCGCACACTATCCTATCCCACTTTATATCCTATTCATAATATCCTATCCTTCATAATTTATTTATTTATTTATTTATTTTAATTTAATTAGAACGGTAAATTACACCAATTACACTAATTAAATCTAATATAACACGAATTCAATTGCATTCATATAAAATATATAATATATGAAGGATAGGATATTATGAATAGTGTATTATTAGTGTGTATTATGAATATCCTATCCTTCATATTATATGAAGGATAGGATTTTATGAATAGGATTTAAAGTGGGATAGGATAGTGTGCGATTAAGAGGTAATTGATACCAGTAAATTTCTCAAGTATAAACAATCGACTTACCAAATTGCATGCAGATCGGATCAACGGTTCTTTGTTATGGCCAGACAAACATACATACATAAAATGAAAAATCGCTCAATCATGGCCCTTACCACTTTGGTTGAACAGATTGTAACGAAATTTAAAATACAGTTTCGTACCTTGGATACTATATTTTATATACTTAGACTATATTTTATACTTAATACTAGGTACTACAGACTATATTTTATCCCGAAAATGTACAGGAATTTTGTTATTGCTTCCAGATCCCAAATAATTTAACTTTCGGACATCCAAAGTTTGACAAACTTAAAGAAATCATGATGGAACACTTCACAAACGCTAAAATGAAGAAACAGGATACTAAAGCGATTGGTAAGTAATAACAACATTGAGATGACAAACTCGAAAAGGCTGTCGCAAAGTCACGTCTGAATCTTATTGTTGCAACATCACTGGTGACGAAAGAGACTAACTATCCACAACACCAGGATATTCATAGGGTCCCACCCTTACCAAAGTTTTTTTTTTAAACAAATAGCTGATAGAACAAGCAAATAGCCCACCTGATGTTAAGTGGTAACCGTCACCTATAACAAAGCATTACCTCGTAAGTCACGCACGATGGGAACGTGCCCTACGATGCACTGCCCTGCGTCCATCAACTTGAGGCATACAGATGTTAAGCCTCATGTGCCTATAATAACACCGGCAACCACACTCCTCAAACCGAAACACAGCGTTGCTGCTTGGCGGCAGAAAAAGGCGTGGTGGTAGTACTTCCCCGGACGAGCCCTTCACAAAGAGTTCTACTACTCTTAAATATTCTTCTTGTATTCGTACACATTGTTTAAATTTGTAAACATTTTGATAACATTGTGTGTTCCAACAAATTAACTTTCTACTTTTTTTGTTTTGTTTCAGTGTTTTGTGAGTACCGAGAGAGTGTGAACTTGGTACATTGCCTCTTGCTGCAGTGTCGGCCTTTGATTATCCCACAAATGTTCGTTGGGCAAGGCGCATCAGGTTAGTTCCATTGCTGGTTTCTATACAACTTTAAAAATTACTTCAGATTATTAAGTATTATTTATTATAGTATCATAATGGGGAAGACATTTGCCCAGCAGTAAGACAGAATAGATTAATAATAAAAAAAAATATTATATACTAGCTGACCCGACAGACTTTCACCTGTCTTAACTATGAATACTGTATTCGAATTGGTATAACACACCAATCAATCGGTGTTGTCAATTATAAAACGTCATGTCCAAGCGCTAAGGTTAGATTATAAATAATTTTATATGGTGGTTAAGTATTCTTATATTTTCTAATTTTCCGCGCAATTTTATGAATTTTTTCTTCATAAGAACCTTATCCTGACAATAACAAACACAACAAAAAAATAATTAGCGAAATCGGTTCAGCTGTTCTCGAGGTTTGCGCTTAGCAACACATTCAGCTTATTCATTCATATTCATTCATTCTTATTATTTTACTGTACGCTCACTGAAAGCTTTCAGTATTATTATGAAGAAAGGCGACTTCCGTTTCCGTCGATTTCTAATAGTTTTCGTACTTATATAGCCTTGTGGTTCCGGTCAAGTGGCGCCACCTGCACCATTTTGCTTCGTTAAATGTTCAGCGCCATTTTGGTGTCATTGGCGTTTTATTTTCCATCGAAGCAACTTGTGTCCAGCGTTATCGCTGCGACGACCGTTGCATAAAATATTTTAGATTCTTATCTTTTATTTCGTGAAGTGAAATTATGTTCTTCGTACTGAGAGGAAAAAACCGTGAGTTCTACCCTCTATACATTAAATGGATGACCGTGATCAGTATTTTAACGAATTTTCGTTCGGATCACGTTCCTATAGTTAAAGAATTAACTTTTTGGTTACTAGAACGAATGTAAGTACAAACTTTATTATTTTATAGAAATAATAATTTTAGTTTGCAACATAAAGAATGTATTCTTTTTGCCGTAAACTAGTGACACGGGCTCTGCACCGGTAGATGATACTTTATATGTTGAGAAGATGTAGATTTTCTAGCAGGAGCTTTGTGATTCAATTATTGTTTTATAAGATTATCATGTTCTTGCGGTGAGGGTGAAAATTAAAGTTATAACTTTTAATAAGAAATTAAAGGAACTAGCTACTCCTAAAGCCCCCCGTTATCATAATTTAAAAACCCCAGTTATCATAGACTGGGAAACAAACAAATTGGGAAAAATTTATGATATCTTACGTCACTAGCTTGTTTATTGCTTGTTATACAAGAAATTTAGTCTCATTTTATCTTTAGACAATAATATTGGTTATTTCTTTCTTGGACTATTCAAACGAGTACCTACAGACGTTTTAATTGTAAGAATTTGAGGAGTACTAAAAGAACTTTGTTCTTTAACTTCTGTTATAATTACTTTATAATTCATAGGTTTTATTATATCGTTCTGATTAAGTATGCAGGTCGCCGATCCGAATGCAACGAAAGTATGATATCTTCAATAAAAAAAGGCAAAACCTTCGTGGCCACCCCTCGCAGGGGTAAGGCAAACGAAGTGTGTTGAGAGATTATATCAAACAAAGTATGATATCTTCAATGAAAAAGGTAAAACCTTCCTGACCACCCCTCGCAGGGGTAAGGCAAGCGAAGTGTGAAGAGAGAGCATATCAAACAAAGTATGAAATCTTCAATGAAAAAAGTAAAACCTTCTTGACCGCCCCTCGCAGGGGTAAGGCAAATGAAGTGTGTCGAGAGATTATATCAAAGTATTGACCGCCCCTCGCAGGGGTAAGGCAAATGAAGTGTGTCGAGAGATTATATCAAAGTATGATATCTTCAATGAAAAAGGTAAAACCTTCTTGACCGCCCCTCGCAGGGGTAAGGCAAACGAAGTGTGTCGAGAAATGATATCAAACAAAGTATGATATCTTCAATTAAAAAGGTAAAACCTTCTTGACCGCCCCTCGCAGGGGTAAGGCAAGCGAAGTGTGAAGAGAGATCATATCAAACAAAGTGTGATATCTTCAATTAAAAAAAGCATAGCTTTTTTGGGCCACCCCTCGCGGGGGTAAGGCATTTATAAAACTGTGTTCCATCGCATGGAACTCAAAGAAATACACCCTCGCGGGGAGGATGTGCGTTTTAATATTCCATCGCATGGAACTATAAACGTAACGTGAATATGGCCACTATTTCATATATAAAATGGATATAGCGAGGGTTTCTCGCTAGAGAAATACAATCATTGTAACAGCCGGCTCGCAAGAGTTTTGGGCGTTAATGAAACTGTTAATGACGTGGTACTTTTTGGGTTCTCGCTAGAGAAATCCAATCAAACTAACAGCCGCCTCGCAAGAGTTTTTGGGGGCGTTAATGAAACAACTTTATAATGAGTGAACATAGTCTAATGGTTTCTTGCAACAGAAATCCAATCAAACATACAGCCGCCTCTCAGGGGGTTCGGCGTTTATAAAACTGTGTTCCATCGCATGGAAGTCGAACAAGCACACCCTCGCAGGGAAGATGTTCCTATAGCCAGTTGCTATTTGAAAACTGTCACTGAATAGTTACAAAGAGAAAGTTTAATTTGTTAATGAAGTCTCGCAACTTGATAAGGCTCAGGGTTTTAGGCTACTAAATATGGTAAGTACAAATATGACTCGTAATGTCAGTCTTAAACCACATGGTAATCACAAGGATCACCTTGAAACGTCTTAAAGCTAGATTAATCTAACTAAAAGCTAGGTGAAGTTAACGCTCTTCCACAAGGGATGAAAATGCGGGCACCAAACTTGATAAAAGATTATCGTATCAAAGCCTACGCCTACCTAATGTTGTAAAAGTGTGACTCATTTTACAATCTATTGATATTCGTATCATAAGCATTTTTAATATAATTATGCATACTACTACCACTGTACCAGCTCTATGTGCAATAAAAAAGTATACCCCTAATGCTTTCTGGGCCTAGGGTTCCTGATGGTTTAGCCCATCTTTTCAAATCTATGTTTTTGAAAAAAAAAAAAAAAAAAAAAAAAACCTAACCTAACCGTTTCAGGTACTGGCACTGGGTTTGTGTTTACGGGTTTCTAAATTATATTAACATTTTTATCATTTATATTTACTGGCTCAAACTTGAGATAATATGAATATCTAAAAACAGGTGCATCTCTACGATCACTTGTTTTGATAGTAAACGAAGACATACATTCATCATGAATTTTTGGATTACAGTCAAGGTAGTTATCATAGTAGAAACCAGTTCTCTACCCTCACAAAAACTTAATAGGACTTGTAAGCTCTGCCAGCCGTGTTGGTAATGAAGTATTTGAATACCTTACTAGACTACCCTACCCTACCAAAGGCGTTCTCAAAGAATGATTAGGGTACCGTTGCGTATCCTTATTCACAGCATCGCTACATTATCTAGCTCTGAAAAGTCTCTAAAGTATGTGTCAAATGGGCTTGGGGCACACAATATAAGTTGTTTTACGCTGCTACCAAAAAGAGATGCTGAATACACTCTTGCTAAAGCCAAGTTCATGTACCTACCTACTGCATCGCAGTGCACTTAAATACAGTGCGACAACTAAAGGGCTTTAGTCGCTTATCTACTTAAAGAAGGTATGAAATCAATTCTACTTGTGGAAACAACTTGTCACATATGAGAAATATAGAATCAGTCATGGTTAATCATTTTCATTATTTAATAGACTTCAACATGCACTTATCCTAGGCAAGTTCGAAAAGCAGGCCGCTTATTGATGTCATCACTACAGATGACGAGTGTCCTATGACCAGCCTATACGAACAGGGCTCGGGACAACGACTCAGACTCGTTTATTACGATATTTGTGTTTTATTGGATATCTAAAGTATCCCACACATACAACTATATATAAATATTATTAGTTTTGAAAACTAATAAACCTTCTCTTTTTTATAAAGCATTTAGTATTCCATGGAATTACCCACACACGAGGTGTTTTTAGTCTCAAGTCTCGGATCTATTCTTCATTATAGTTCCCGGTAGCAACTGCCTTTTTGATGAGACAACCTCAAAACTCGAGCTATGGTAGCTCCGTTAACATGGATAACCCGTAGAAACTTCAGTCAACAAGGGTTTTTATTAATTTTGAATTAAATATGGAAATGTTAGTATAAATGTGCAATACGGACCGATAATTACTCCTACAGTTTACAACCATTAACTTCTTGGTGTAGCTCTTAAAACAATCCTTTAAGGTTACTAATATAAAACAAGAATTTCGCTGTGTTTTACAATGGACTAATATACTTCAATGTGACACTTTCGCATAAATGCTTGGTATCTACATCATAGCGTCATAGCCAAATATATAATATCATAATCGTGAGATTATATTATAATCTCACGTTTTTGGATACTCAAGTCTGTAATGTTTTTTTTTCTCAGAAACAAAGTTTCCAGTTTATGACGTTGAAAAGTGTTTTTATTAGAATAAAATATAGACCGCAGAAATACTATACTATACGTCGGTAACTCAAATACCTTATCATGGGATTGGGAAAACCCATTATTGAAATAAAATTGTAAGATAATTAGCTAAGCCCGCATCACGCACTGTTATTTCAGGTTGGACCAAAACATTGTTTGGGACGGCCACTATTACAGATAGCGTTCGATCTGCGTGATCTAAGGATCGACTGAAAATTATTGAAATTAATGAGCAGCATTAATTCTTATAATATAAGGCATCTATTTGACGCAATCAATAGCTTATCTATGCTATCAAATAACATGGCACCTATTATGATTTATGATCATTATCATCAAATCAGCTTGAAAGAGTCCATATTTGGTCATTGGACTCCTCCACAAATTGTCCAGTCATTGGGATTATTTGCCTAGTCACTATGCTTGACGGGTTTTTTATGATTACTTATTTGATTTCAGATCAAATCGAATAAATAGTTAGATTTATTATGAATAATAAAGTTTAATCACAATTATACATAGCAGGTTGTAGATTCATCGTTGTACCCTTCTTATTGTCGTAAAATATTTTAAAAATCACATTGGCGCTAGAGTAAGCTTGATCTTACAAGTGGCAACACCAGGCGATAACAAACAAATCTTCATAATAATACTGAAAGCTTTCAGTGAGCGTACAGTAAAATAATAGCAGCGTTTTACCTGAAATAAAACGCATATTAATTTACTTACCTCACTGAAAGCTTTCACTTTTATCTCTGCCTGCTGAAACTAAGCCAATGACACCAAAATGGCGCTGAACATTTAACGAAGCAAAATGGCGCGCGGCCGCCAGGTGGCGCCACTTGACCGGAACCACAAGGCTATATAAGTACGAAAACTATTAGAAATCGACGGAAACGGAAGTCGCCTTTCTTCATAATAATACTGAAAGCTTTCAGTGAGGTAAGTAAATTAATATGCGTTTTATTTCAGGTAAAACGCTGCTATTATAGGCTCCTCTCCATCCAAAGGATGTCTGGAAGAGATCGCTTTTTAGCCATAAGACCGCCCATTGTACATATCTATAGTTGTAATTATTTGTTTCTTATTTTGTTCGTTTGTAAGGTGTACAATAAAGCATTTTCATTCATTCATTCAGCGATTCATTTTTATATATAGAAGATAAAGCCAAAAAAAAAAAAAAAAAAGGCAGCATGAAATTAAAAGGCTATTATTTTGTTCTAGGCAAAGACGGCAAAACCATGGTCTCCCAAAAGCAGCAGCTCCGCGTGATGCACAGCTTCCGCGAGGGTCTGTGCAATGCGCTGGTGGCCACCTGCGTCGCTGAAGAGGGCTTGGACGTCGGCTCTGTGGACCTCATCCTGTGCTTCGATATCTCCACGAGGTCTCCCGTCAGGCTTGTGCAGAGGTAAGGTCAGATAGAACATTGATCCATAGGAACTCGCCTTTGTACATGATTATCATATCTTATGCTGTGGCGGATTTACATTTATGCCGCCAGTAGGCTATTCTTGCTGCCCCTACTGAATTTCACAATTCGATACCCTGGTTTATAATCATATTTATTAAAAAAAAACAATGATATTGCATTTTTATGATTTGTGCACCATCCTCATTACATCAGCTTTTACCCGTTATTAGTATGATTGCGTTGTGAACTACTAGGGGATCGATGTGTCGTGGATGTGTCGGTTCCTTTTCCAAAAGCTCAACCTTATAAGAAGAAGGTACATGATTGAACTTTTTCTAGTTTAGAAATATACCCAAGAACATGATATAAATAAAAGATATAAGAAAAAAAATACTAATTTGCTGGCCCCTAAAATCTTCAAAGTCAAAAGTCAAAGTGGCATACCATAGAGTATGCCAGTTGCCTTATATTATACAAATCTTTAGACATAAGAAAATGCAATACTCTACATGTTCTTATTTTTCTTGGAAATAAACATTATCTTATCTTATTAAAAGTCAAAAGGTATCTCTTCAATAAAATCACAAGGATCACTTTGAAACGTCTTAAAGCTAGGTGACTCTAGGTGCCAGTTCCACGCGACCAAAGCCTAGAAGAACAGGCAACAAACTTACGGCTTGGTTCCTACCGCTCTTTTGTATGATAGGGCGGAAGAATACCTACATTGTAACAAACAATGTAGGTGTTCTTCCGCCCTAGGCTCCACACTACTCAGCCTGCTGGTAAATCCGCCACTGCTTTTATGTGTAAATCATTTGTGTACAATAAAGAATAAAGGTTAGATAGAACATTGATCCATAGGAACGGTAAATATCTCCTCAGATCTTTCCTTACCAAGTACGAAGTCGAAAGGTATTCATTCGATGAATTAAAAGGATGACTTTGAAACATCTTATAGCTAGGTGAATCTAGGTGCCAGTTACATGCGACCAAGCCTGAATAACAGGCAACAAACTTACAGAACAGGCAACAAATTTATACAAGGTGTTCCAACACTTGTATTTAAAAACTTCAGGGGGCTAAAGTACCCATCAATATGAATAACTTTTTCTAAGGAACCAACACTGTGAATGCAAAAAAAAACAGCTGTTTCATACATTTTGTTGGTTCCTTAGAAAAAGTTATTCATATTGATGGGTACTTTAGCCCCCTGAAGTTTTCAAATACAAGTATGTAACACCTTGTATACTCAGGATTATTTCAGTATATTTGAGGGGGGATAAACTTCATTGAAGTAGATACAAAAGTTAGGTTAGGTATTGACACAGATAGGTATTGGAAAACAAATAGAGTATGTTAACGAATATACTTACCGAAATGGTCATACTATCCTACTAATTATAAACGAGAAAGTTTTTGAGTGTGGATGTTTGTTACTCTTTCACGTAAAAACTACTGAATGGATTTTAATGAAACTTTACAATAATATAGCTTATACATCAGAATAACACGTAGGCTACAATTTATAAAGATATTGTGTGACTAATCCTGCGCAGACGAAGTCGGGGGCACCAGCTTGTCAAACATAAAATAAATAAACAAGAGAAACGTCATAGGAACTTGAAAGAAATTATGAAGAACGAGCAAAAGAAATACATTCAACCTCTGTATTCTTCCCTGTCTCTTCTCTTGTCGTGTCACTAGTTTCTTTCGAAACAGTGTGGTGAAAGGATTTTAAGTGCGCTTCAAGAGGCTCCTTTCGAGCACTTGACACATGTTATAGAATTTTTTTGGTTCCACGACATGCCGGTTTCCTCACGATGTTTTCCTTCACCGTTTGAGTATTGACATTGTGCACATATATTTTTGAACTGAAAAACTCATTGGTGCACGACCGGTTTCGAACCCACGATCTTAGGATCGGAAGGCCGCTACCACTAGACCACCAGTGCTCTAGACTGTCTTACTTATGGTTTCGAGATATGGACCATTAGTGAGAGGAAACCAACTGAGCTGTTGTGATGTCACTGATATGCGTACTTGTTTATTATAGATGCGGGCGAACCGGCAGGGAACGCGGTGGGCAAGTCTTCCTGTTGGTCACCGAAGGAAGAGAACATCAGGTACAGCTGTTTTTATAAACCCGAGTTCGCTCACCTATGGCAATTTTGAGCGCTTCCGTACTGTTAGTCGTTTTTCGTTAACCATATCGCCATAACGAGACTTATGTTTCCTCAAAAATAAAAACAATTTACTTTTTTCAATAAACTGAAACTGAAACAGCTTCACGACTTAGATCCCCAGGCACGGTAGATATCCTCTCAGATCTCTTAGTATCAAGAACTAACTTCAGAGTATTTGAGGACGTCTAAGGGGAGTAGTCAAAGGTACGTCCAAACATTTTGTTTGGCACATACCCACATTTTGCAGTTTTTCCAATATATTAATAATAAATAAATAATTAATATTGGTGGACTTTCCACACAACACTATGTAGCCCTAAACTAAGCCAAAGCTTGTAATATGGTAACCAGATAGCTGATATAATACATAACATATTTTTGTAAATACATACTTATAATTAATAATAACACCCAGACAAAACGTGTTCATCACACAAATGTTTGTTGTCGGTGGGAATCGAACCCACGGACTACGGCGCAGAAGGCAAAGCTACTACCAGCTGTGATGGCTGTCAATATATACAAAAGGCAAACTTGATACTTTTACATTGAGAGTAGAGCTCTTTGTGAAGGGCTCGTCCGGGGAAGAACTACCACCACGCTTTTTTCTGCCGTCAAGCAGCGTCTCTGTGTTTCGGTTTGAAGAGTGTGGTTGCCGGTGTAATTACAGGCACATGAGGCATAACAAGTGGGCCATCTGCTTGTTCCATCCGCTAGTTGTATAAAAAAAAATATCTTCAAGCGTTCTATTAGTGAAAATGGTATAGGCTTTATTTATTTTGTTCTACGCAACCTTTTACTGTACTTTTTATGCCTAGATTAAATAGCTATTCGTTTTTTGAATATAATGAAACAAATTATGTCGTTGTTAATTGTTACAGACGCTTCTAGACTGCATGCGACAACGAGACGGCCTCAACAAGAAGATCCAGCAATCGAAAGAAGTTCAGAACAACCTTTACAAAATGAACCCGCGAATGATGCCGCACGGTTTCACTCCGCAATGCCAGAAGATGTTCATCACTGTTGACAAAGAAAAGATAGATAAAACTAATAAGAAGGTAATATAAAAATAAAATAAAAAGCCACTTTTCATCAGAAAACATTAACAAAAAAAATACAGTTAAAAATACTTAAATTTAACAAACTAAGGAATCCCTCGTCGGGTAAAGGTCTTAAGAACGTAATGCTAGACCATAATTAGATCATCTTTACTGAGGATAACATAGACTTCTCATTTACCTCTCACATGCCGGAATTCAAGACAATAGAAAATGTATTGTGTCTCGCGTGGATCTGCGTTCCGGCATGAGAAAGGTTAATATTATAAATTAGAAAGAAATATACAACAATCAGTGAATATGTCGTTTCTAGCATCGGTACGGCCAAGCCTAGGAAAAAAGCAATTTTTTAATTTGAAAAAAAAAAAAGATTTTACTAGCACAACCAAAGTGGAAATTTTTTACTGGCGTATTTTTTTCCAAATACCTACCATTTGTTAAATATGATCGCGCTGTTAAATAGTTCCACGGTGAAGGAAAACATCGTGAGGAAACCGGCATGTCGTAAAACCTAAATAGTTCTATAACATGTGTCAAGTGCTCGAAAGGAGCCTCTTGAGGCGCACTTAAAATCCTTTCACCACACTATTTCGAAAGAAACTAGTGACACGACAAGAGAGATCGCGCTGTGGTCAAAAGTTCACTTGTAAACCTATTGCATACGTACTTTCAATTACGCCTGTTTTTCATTGGGATAGGCAGAGATCACGGATTCCCACTTCTTCATACATGCTCGTCGGTTTAGGGTATTCTTGACCTGTTAAAAGGTTTTTTATGTACCTATATAAAGTGTGAATAATTTATTTTACGTTTTCATACAGCAACCGCAAAGTGAGAAACGAGCGAAAGGTCAAAAAGATCTTCGCAGCATGCTCGCTCGACCTTCGACAAGCGCAGCTAGTCCAGCCAAAAGAACCAAGATCTCCCTCGATGACTCGCTGAGTATGGACGAGGAGTTCCAAAGCGGGACCATGAGGCCTGAACCGATGATGGTTGATGAACCTATCAGTAAGTTATCCTTGTTCAGTGGCGAAGCTATCGTAGGGCCAGGTAGTGCAGTGCACCTGGGCCCCGGAGCTCAGGGGGCCCTTTAACCTCAGCTTTGAAAAGAGAGGGTCAGCCAGCTCCCGAAGCTAGAAAACCTTGATTTATTTTAAAGGCTAACATAAGTACAAGCTATGTGTAAAGAGGGGGTGAGGGCCCGATTATTTCTCTATGCACCGGGGCCCTTGTCCACCTAGCTAGCCACGTCACTGTCCTTGTTCAAAAACAAAAACAGCTTCACGACTTTGATTCCCAGGCACGGTAGATATCCCCTCAGATCTTTGTTCATATGATATTGAATACAATCATATATACATAAATAAATGGTATAGGTGCTGGCCAAGCCTATTCCATCTAAAACCTTGTCCCAGGCATTAGAGCGTTTCGTAAATAGGGGTATGAGCGAGAAAAGTTGACCCTAGCTCAGTATCTACAATAGATGCAAAGGACTTCAATAAATAAAGATAAAACGTCGAACTATACATAAATGTTTGAATTTTATTTATTGCAGCTCAGTTGCAACAAGATATACCTATTCGTTTTATCTTTAGTTTGTAGTTCCAAAATCAAATCAAAGCATTACCATGAACTCCAAAAACAGTAAAAAATCATGAAATCAATCAATCAGGAGTCCTGTTTTTCTTTACAGTAATCAACTCACAAGACACGCCTATGCAAGACACCAATATTGCAGTACCATCGCCTGTAAAAACAAAGCAAGTTAAAAAGAAACTGAAAGTAGTAGCAAAATCTCCCGCTAAAAACTACGGCGACATCAGAGCCCTCTTCAGTACAGCGACGAAATCTACTAAAAACTACACTAAACTTATTAACGAGCTGGGAGTGAACGACAGTGGTGTACCAACAAAATTAATCAACCTATTAGTCGACCTAAACTTAGATAGCAGCAACACAGTAAAAACTTGCTATATCTGTCAAAATATATGCGACTGTAAAATGATAAAGCATTCTGAAGATTCGTCTAAACCTGTGCTACTCAAATTTATAAATGAACCAATGTTACCTAATCTTGACCTGATAGACGATCTAGATGCTAACACAATAATGATGTGCAACAAAAGTATAGAAGGAACTCAAGACATTGAGAATATTAGTCGAGAAGTTAGTTCTATAAGCAAAAGTACTGAAAAGGTTGATAGAGCCAATTGCAGTGCCAACTTTGATCTGGAGTTTGATTTCGATGGGCTTGACGAAGTAAACTCTCCTGAGATTCAAGCAGTAAATGAAAATATTGATGCTGATACCAACTTTGATTTGGGTAATATTGAAGATATATTTGCCGACAGTAGTCCGGAAGCAGCAATAGAGAATGTAGTCGAATTGAATAACAAAGAAACCGCATTGAAAGATAAACCGAAAGAAACGGAAGAGGCATTAGGGTTCTTTGGACTCGACAGCATTGATGATATATTTGCCGATTCAGACGACAGCGTAGTCCATGTCTCGCCCGAACCCCCTAAAATAGACATCAATCCAAAACCTGCCACAGATACAAAGAACAACAAAGAAATAAAAACAATACAGGCTTTAAACAACGACAATGTACCAAATTCAGCCTACCCCCTCAGTCCTTCCATTCTGTCCGGAAAACTTGGAAAAAGGAGACCAACATCCCCTATTCTATGTAGCCAGCCAAAGTTTCAACTCGGTACAAATAAAGCAAAACCATCAAGTTCCACTCCAAACAGAAGCACAAACAAACTATCAGCCACAAAAAATAATGTTATAGTAATAGATGATGACGAAAAATCTAATGCAATAGATACTACTGATAAAAGTATGTTTACAATTACTCAGTTAGTAGACATGATTAACAAAACTGAAGATAAGACGATAAAAGAATCTAACAATAATCAAGTACATCTGATAAGTGACGAGGAAAGAAGCACTTCACCGATTCTCTTAACCCAAGCTGACAGGAAAAAATCATTAAATATAAGTTCTACTCGTAAAAATAAAAACACTTCCCAAAGTAAAAGTCTTATTGTACTGGATAGTGACAGTGATTCAAATGAATGCAATGACACCCAATTATACGACATTTATAAACAAATTAGCTTAACCGCTATTAAAAACAAAACTGTTAACTCTAGTCAATCGTGCAAAGGAACATTTGATGGTGTAGATACGTTCAAAACGAAAAATGATAAAGAAATAAGTAAAACGGATACGTCGCCTAAAAGGATTAGTTTCTTTGACGTCGTATCTAAAGAAACTAGCGAAATAGACTCAAGTAAATCTGTGAATACAAGCCTTTTTGGTGGTAAAAGAAAGTTTGACGACAAAGACGAAGAAGCCATAACAGCCTCTCCATATTTCAACAAGAAGCAAAAACTAGAAGACAATAATAAAAAAACTTCGACGTTGCAACAAAAAGTATTAGCCGCCATATCGTCGAATACGAAAAAACAGGAATTTAAAAACAATCAGACCACATTGCATTTTACAGTATCACAACCAAACTTCTCGCAAAAAGAAAATGCAAACCCACAAAATTCTGCATTGAATAAAAGCAGCGAAGACATCGCCCGGCCCCTTGACATCTTACAAAAATACAGGAAGGAAAGCAAAATATTAAGTCTGAGAAAGAAATTCAATACGATATTCAAAAGTCCACAGAAATCACCAGTAAAGACATCGCCATTGAAAACTAGTGCTATTGAGAACAGCGACGACGACTTCCTTACTTGCGAAGATTATTTTAGCCCTAAACCTCGCGAGCTTAATAAGAAAACAGACAACGCACCTAAAAGAATAGCATTGGACGATAGTGACGATGATTTCATTCATGAAAAAAATGGCGCTATGAGTCCAAAGGAATCTAGAAATAAGAACAAGAGAATACAGTCTACTACAAATCACAAAGTTAGAAAAGTAAGTAGATTACCTTTCTTTTATTCTCACGCGCTTCAAGCGGCGCGGCGCGGCTCGCTTCGTTCGTTTTGTCTCGTGTAGTAGTGCCTTTTGACATCAAAATATATCGTATTGTCGATTTAATTCATCAAGATCTCCCTTTTATTTATGTTTTCTTCATAACTTCTTACTTACCGGGGAAGACGAAACGTAGCGCGGCCCGACCCGAAGTAAGGAGGAGTTGGTAGATCGTTCCTCCAGAAAACCTATAGAAGTTTATGTCCAGGCTTTTTTTATTGTAGGTACTTTCTGATAGCTAGATGTTCACTAGATGTTAAGGGGGAAATCCATCACCAACACAAAGCATTGCCTCGCAAGTCACATTGTATGTACACGCCCTGCGTCCATCAATCTGAAGCATAAATAATGTTAAGCCTCATGTACCTGCAATTTCACCCGCGGCGGTCACACCCTTCAAACAGAATCAGCAATGCTGCTAGATGAATTCTTCACACTGCTACACGATACATAACTTTTTCGTTTCAGAAAAAGCGCAAGAATAATTCGCTACTGGACATGGAAGCGGCGCTATCAGACTCTGACAGCGGCGATGAGCTGACAGACTCTAGCGCGGGTAGCATAGCGGAGTTCTTATGTGACGATGACATCACACATCACGAGGATATACAAGCGCTCTACTTGAAGTCTGTCAAGTAAGATGGCTGTAAAAGTAGCCGACTGAATTCATTTTCTGACATTTTGGGAAGCAACATAGCTTTTTCATTTTAATTGTTTTTCTAGTGTTATTTTGAGTTGTGTTGTGTAATTTCGGTGGTATTTTAACCAACATTACTTGAGGTCTTAGCACAAAGTGTAATCATTTGGAATGAAAGTGTAATAAGTGATATCCTGATTTGACCGAAAATGTTTCGAATGTTTTGAAGAAAACCGCCACCATTTTCTTCGAAACAAATGACGCATGACGGCCGACTTGACTAAAAAGTATTAAATACAAATCACTTGACACTGGCAAGATTGTCTGTCGATTGACGGACAGGAGCCATAAATGGATAGAAGAAGAAGAAGTAGCCGACTAATTATTTAATCCCCCGAACATTACACCACCGTTAATTTACCTTCGTGCAAGGTCTAAAATAAAACGTGACATTTGAAGGACTGCATAGGCCCGCCTTCTTTGCCCTGGTCGTCTTTGGCGGGTTGGGATGGAGCTATTCGCCTCCCTGACTCTTTTTGCTGCATTACAGCTTCGCCAAAAGCCTCAACTTTTTTCCATGACCTGTCACTGTCAACCATAGCTCAAACAACGGTCGCGAGGGGGAGGTCATCTCCTATCATATCTATGTAAATTACGCCCGATTGCACAGACTGACATAAATAAATAAAAGGATGTTATCATTTAAACTGAATTTCAATGTTGTGTCTTTTCAGGAGTCCATTGAAAAAGAATGGCTTCAAAATACCTGAGTTGCCGAAGAAGTATAGTCATGTAGATGTGTTTTCGCAATTTGTCGCTGAAGATGCATATGAAATGGTAACTATAAATATTCGACTACCCAGATCAAATAACTAACAAGACTCAATGACATACTCTGTATAATTATTTGACCTTAGAAAAGTAGAGAAACTTTTCTAAAACGTCAAATAGTTATGACTCTTAATATAACTCTGTATAATTATTTGACGTTTTAGAAAAGTAGAGAAACTTTTCTAAAACGTCAAATAATTATACAGAGTTATGTCATTGAGTCTTGTTAGTTATTTGATCTGGGTAGTCGAATATTTATAATTATTTTCTAATTCTACTAATTTCAGGTATTTTGGTCCCAGATAATATAAAAATCTTGTTTTTACAGGATAGTTTCTGTGTAGACTCGCACATCGGTTTAACGCAAGTTAATGATGAATCTGAGTTGGAACTGGCGGAGATTTTACTTAAGAAGAAAAAGAGAAAGAAAAAGCATCGATCTCCCTCTCCGCAACAGAACGAAAGTCCCCTTGTAAAGCGCAAATATAGGAAAGTTAATAGACTGAATAGTGATTCTGATGATAGCTCATAGCATGCGCTTACAGTATTTTGATTGCCACTTGTCTTACCAACGAAAGGGTATATAGGGCCCTAATCGAGACACTATAGAAAATATACCTTTACATGCATAGTTGTGTGGCGCGTACGAGTGTTAGCTGTATGCAAAAGTGACCTAAATCCTATGTAATAATGTACTTTTGTAAACGTATATCCTTATTTCGATGTTACTCCAGCAGGCCTGGATTCTCAATACTGTGATATAAATTATAAGTCTGTAAGTGTTAATTCCGATATGTATATTTAATTCTGATTTTGTTCTTTCTCAATGAGGTCAGTGTCGTGATTATGTAAAATAATTTTAATATTCAATCATGCTGTGAACGTGAAATAAAAAGATATAATTTGAATTATAGTTTATTCATGTGTCTTAAAATAAGTTCACTCTACTTATATACAAATTCGCGAAAAATAAAGAAATTGGAAAATGTTGGCAGTTATGGATTGAATAAACAATACGCATTAAATTATTCTATGGCAGTCATCATTATCACATAGATTTTTTTAGGGATCTGTTTTGAAGAAACAATAGAAAATGTTTAATGACTGGTCTGAGGAGGCTAAAACAATATCTAAATGGCCTTGCTTACAAAGATATGTCGGAAGTAAAACAATGCTTAAACTAGTCTTTCTCATACTCTCTTTCAACGGGTAATGACAACCAGTGGAAGGACTAATCTTAAGCAATGTTTAAATCTATGTAACGTTTATAAGTATGCAGGTTATAGGTTAGCAGTCAACTAGTTAACAAGATAACTTATCAATAATCTTATTCATATAAACGCTGAATCAAAACTGCTACCATAACTTAAAGGAAGTTTTTCTTATGGTTATTTTGCTTTCATACAAAAGAATATAACTACATCTTTATTGCATTGTACAAAAATTATATTACCTCACTCAGCTCTCTAACATGTCCATTCTCTATGAAAGGTGCTCAAAATGAATGTACCTTAACGACCGCAAGTACCTAAGTTATCTACACTAATATTATAAAGAGAAAAGATTTGTATTTTTGTTGTTTTGTATGTAACGAATAGGCTCAAAAACTACTGGTCCGATTTCAAAAATTCTTTCACCATTAGAATGCTACATTATCCCTGAGTAACATAGGCTATATTATATTTTCAAAAAAATCAGGGATCCTTACTAAAACTCTAATAATGTAACCCAAGGTGGAAAAAGAAAACCTTAAATCGCGTGCGCTGCGAAAACTATTAATGATAGAACAAAATAATGTAATACGATTTTGTAGAACACGTCATCATCTACAAAAAATGTCGCGACAGCATATGTCTAACTATTATAGTTATGTCACAATAAGTGTTCTTTTATTATAAAAATTTAATTGAAATGCCGCCGCTAGAAAAGGGTCTTTATTTGTACCTTGGTATTAATCCTTATCCAAATAAATCTTTTCATATTCAAGACTGGTTCAATACCTATACATTACTTCTTGAATTTTTCAAATCGGACATTCCATTCAAAAGATTTAAAAAATATAAGATCACGGGGCGCGTTCTCACCCAGCGCGGGCCCGGGCAAGGCGCGAGTTAGAAGTGACTCGAACCCACCACGGTCTAAGTTTATCCTAAAACGTTGAAAAAATTTATGTCCACCCATGCGAAGCTGGGACAGGCCGCTAGTAACATATAAGATAAGAAATTGTTCCTAATGCGACACGTGTATGCCATGGCCACAGATAAGAGAATACTAGTAGCCATGCCACAGATAAGAGAATTCTAGTAGCCATAGTAATAATTGAAGTCTTGCTGATAAAGGCTTGAACCAAAACTCTTCTAAAACATGGCTTGACTGCTCCCTACCCTGTGCCGGAATCATATTTAATGGAACGAAAGGAAACTTCAGTTTATTGGACATACAACGTAAGAATGTTCTACTCTATTTGAGCAATTTAACCCAGTTAATATACCTTAGTATACAGTACTTTCGATCAACGAGCAAACCTTGCTTATATTTAAATTTATTATCTGTTCGATAGATAAAAGATTCGGTTAGTTCTGCGTCGTGATGCTACATGCATTTCTGAGATGTTTTACATCTGAGAAATGCATGTCGCATCAAAAATCCAGTGCCATCTAATTTACATTGTACTCGTTATGCTATAGCAACAGCCGATAACTGCTATGTAGATGCTTTGATCTACATTAAATTTTACAACAAATACTACAGTGGCGACTGACAAAACATTTGTACGTAATGTAACATTTGTAACGAACGTGTACGTTACAAAATGTACGTTGAGCTCGCTGCGAGTGGCTTTGCTCATTGTAGATAGATAGAAAACTCTTCAAGGACATTTAACACATTAAAAACAAAAATAAAGTTCAAAAGTTTCAGTGAAGTACAATGGGCGGTCTTATCGCTGACAGCGACCTCTTCCAGACAACCTTTGGATGGACAGGATTTCACTTGAAATTGTACTGAGTATAGAAACGATGTTCTTTCAGGCTTGGTCTTAATAATAGTCAACGTAAGTAGGCTTGATCGCGTAGAAATTCCATTCCTAATATTATATGAAAGTTTAAAAGAAAAATAAAATCAATAAAGGTATTTTATTGAATAAATGCTTTTTGACTTATGTTACATTGCGTTAAATGATACTGGTCAGTCCAAACATTTATGGTAGCACTTCACATCGCTATTAGGTATTCGCAACTATCCAGTATTCGCGTTTTTATTTGCTTTTTATTAGGCTTTAATATTTAGACACTGTCCACACATCGTCACGAACAGGTGTTTTCGTGTATTTTCTCTTATTCGTCTTGTTCGTTAAAAATAGGCAAATATAGGCGAATAGAGTTACACACACACACACCGTCGTATTGGGAAAACGAATACGTAAACAAGAATAGCGATATAACGTGCACCATTACATGCATTTATTCTTCACTAATCTTTGCCGCTTCCTTAGGCTGCCTTTTCTTCTGTAATTCTTCCAATTCTGATTGCAGTTCGGAATATCTTTTCTGTAGTTGCTTTTCGCGGTCAGTTTGTCGATTCACGTCTTCTGTCAATGACTGGAAAGAAAATATTGTTATTTAGCTATTGTTTAGTGCTAACTGGAAAAAGAAACGTAGCTCGCTACGTTTCTCACCCTGAATATAAAGGCTCGAAATCGTTTTTCCCGGAAACCTATGGGGGAGGCCTATGTGCACCAGTAGATTCGTTAAAGTTGATGATGACAATATTTTGTTAGGTTGTAACATATTTTATGGCCAGAAAGCAGGCCAATAAATGTAAAAAAACTAGTCATTTAAATAATTTTCGAGATATAATGGGTCTTACCTCTATCCTACGCGGAATGGCCGCCTTCTCTTGCTCCGCTAAGAACTTGAACGTTGACAATTCTAAATTGGCTTGTTCTATCTGATCTTGTAACTCTTGGAATAGCTTGATAAGTGACGCCGCACGACTTTGATAACCACCTTAACAAAACAAAATTTCATTGAGAAATAACATATTGAAAAAATAACCTTGAAAACTGTTCTTGAAAATCTTCAAACAGTCGATCACAATTTCTTGAATAATAGCTTAGTTTGCATTAGCATAGACAAGTTTGGTAATGGGCAGAAATTCTTTGGCTAACAATGGGATACTATAGGCTAAGAGCTGATTTCACCATGCTCTGTTAGATTACTGTTAGAACAAAGGACTAAAGGGCCGTTAAATATGTCAAAATGTACGGGTTTGACATCTAAGGTTAGATTTAACCTGTTATTCCTTGATTAGCAACTAACAGAGCATGATGAAGGATCAGCTCTAAGGCTAATAGTAATTGTTATTGTGCTTGCTACACGTGGAAACTATAATATTGTTTGGATTTAAAGAAAAAATGAGATTTTTTTGTGATTTGTACGAGTCCAGCACTGACCTGTGATTACTCTAAGCTTCTTCTCTATCTTGGAGCACTTCTTAGCTTCCTTGGCCATGTGGCTTCTATTCTGTTCCAGTCTCTTCTCTGCCGATTCGAGCCTGTCCTTCTTACTCGCTAGATTGGCTCGCGTGTATCGGTTTTGTCCCGGCAAAAATAGTACCTGAAATATTGAATAGGGGGTTTAAAAAATGATACCAAGGTATATGTACCTCGTGTGTTCATAAGTTTTGAGACGTACTTATTTAATTAATTTAAAAAGAAAGTAATTCATGCAACCTTTTTTAAACTTTTAAAATTTTAAATTTCGAATGTTTTGAATCAGAAAAAATATACATTTGAATATTTGTTTCATTCTCCGTGAAAATGGCGCCAACAAAAGATTTGCGTGCGACTGTAATTTCACTTAATTTCAAAGGAAAAAAACCAATGCAAGTTTTTAGTGAAATCCAAAGTTTGGGATGTAGTCGGAACTTTGTGTATTATACCATAAAGAGGTACAAGGAGACCGGCTCTTTAGAAGACCGTGGAAGATGTGGCCGCCCGCGGTCTGTAAGGACGCCCGCCAACATCAAAGTAATCAGAGAGCGAATTCGTCGCAACCCTTGCCGGACTCAAAAGAAATTAGCTCTGCAGACCAACATTTCGCGAATATCGGTGAACAGGATACTTAAATATGATCTTAAACTAAAGGCCTACAGTCGAAGGAAAGTGCATTATTTAAACGAGCGTCTTCGTAAATTGCGACTGGAACGATGTCGGAACCTATTGAAGAGACACGATCCAAAAAATATCCTGTTTACCGATGAAAAGATCTTCACGGTGGAAGAAAAGTTTAACCGGCAGAACAATAAGGTTTACGCCAGAAGTTCAAAGGACGTCCAGCCATCTGTACGCAATGTCCAGCGTACTCATCATCCAGCAAGTGTCATGGTTTGGTGGGGTGTTTCCTACGAGGGGGTCACTTCGTTTCATTTTTGCCAGCAAGGCGTCAAGGTGAAGGCACAAAATTACCAAACCGACATATTGGAGCGGTGGTTAAACCATTAAATGATACGCTATTCGCTAGAAAATACTGGGTTTTCCAACAGGACTCTGCTCCCTCCCATAAAGCTAAGACTACCCAACGTTGGCTGGAGGCCAATTTGCCAGGCTTCATTCGGAACGAAGATTGGCCCTCGTCAAGCCCTGACTTGAATCCTTTGGATTATTCTTTATGGACGGAATTGGAGCTGAGGGCATGCAGAAAGTCTCACCCAAACCTGGATTCTCTCAAGCGAGCCCTTATTAAAGAATCGAAACGGATTCCCATTGAAAAGATTCGTGCCGCCATAGATAAATGGCGCACGCGTTTGAAGGCCTGCATTGAATGCAAAGGCGGCCATTTTGAATGATTTATTTTTAAATACAGATCTAGATGTCAGTAGTTTTAATTTTAATATCCAATAAATGAATACTCAACTTAGCTCCAAAAATATTTTAGTTTTACTGTGTCTCAAGACTTATGAACACACGAGGTATATTGATTGTGATGAAACGTCAAAAGGTATTCAGTAGAATCACAAGGATCACTTTGGTACGTCTTATAACTAGGGGAATCTAGGTGCCCGTTCCACACGACCAAAGCCTAGAACAAACAACAAACAGGCAACAAACTTACGTCATGGTTCCTACCGTTCTTTTGTATTATCCCTGTTACAATGTAATATAATTACACATTTGATTAAACTGTCTACACTCTTCTTATTCTGGTAGTGTTAATCTTGGTTTCCTAAAAACATAAAGATGTGAAGAACAAAAATGGCTTGTAACGCGTCTTTATGTACGGGGGTACGGGTAATCTCGGAAGTACTGAACGTAGTCGGTTTTCGTGTATGATTTAAGCCGTGCAAAGCCGGGGCGGGTCGGCTAGTTATATTCTATTTTACCAGAGGATTTGGAATAATAACTACTGTTAAATGTAGGCATAATCAGGCATATAGGTACTTAATAAATTGGACGAGTATCCAGTTTAGACATTCTTACAGATCTTGAGTAAGAAAAGATCTGAGTGGATGATTTCCTTACCTGAGCTAAACATTCCTCCCACACTTGCGTGTACGCGTCCATACTCAGTTCTCCATGTCCCATGCCAGATTTCACCGCATCCATTTCCTTCCTTAGCTCAACTTTAGCGGCCTCTAGTTCTTCGGCTGAGAACTCCTCATAAGGATGCTGTTCGAGGTACGCTAAATGCGAAGCTTGCATTTGCACCGAGCGTTTCTTGTCTACGGCTGAAAATAATATAACAAACCTCATTTAATTAGCAGGATGGTGGTTTACATAATACTAGCTAGCCCCAAAGGAAGGAAAGCTAATTTGTAGGAAATCTTTGACTACCTCCATAGACATCTTCAAAGAATCCAGAGTGGGTACTTGATACTAAGATATAAGAGAGGATATCTACCGGCCCTGTGGTTCAAAGTCGTGAAGCCAGAGTTAATTAAATAAATAAATATTGGAGAACTTTCCACACTATCTAGTCCCAAACTAAGCAAAGTTTGTACTACGGGAACCAGATTACTGATTATTATACTTAGGTATACTATAATAGTCACATATAATGTATTATAACAGCTAGACACATAACAAACATTTATGTTAACTTCGTCTTGCTTGTCGTGTCACTAGTACTTTCGAAACAGTGTGGCGAAAGGACTTCAAGTGCGCCTCAAAGAGGCTCTTTTCGATGCACTTGATTCATGTTTTAAAACTTTTCAGGTTCTACAACAAGTCTGTTTCCCCATGATGTTTTCCTTCACTGTTTGGTACTGGCAATATGCATAATACTTTTTTGAACACAAAAACTCATTGATGCACGACCAGTTTTGAGCCCATGACCTTAGGATCGGAAGGTGGGGCCGCTACCACTAGGCTACCAGTGCTGTTGTGCTCATTTATGTTCAATACACAAATGTGTGTCTGTGTGGGGATCGGACCCACGGCTTACATTGCAGAAGGGTGAGCTGACCAACTGAGCTGTGAAGGCTGTTTAACGCAAGTTAGTTAAAGTTTTAAAGTTACCTAGCGGTGGGTCCCTGAGCCAGTCATAATGCAGCATGGTGACCATCTCCGCTTTGAGCAGTTCCTCTGCGTTCTGAAGCGCGGTGAGAGATCCACCAGCCGCGCCGCGCACTACCGTCGCATTCACCTCGCAGGGACGCGCACAGCCGCGCTGCACCGCTTGCGAACGCAGCTTCAGCTCCGATAAACCTGGGTATTTATTCTATTGAATCACTATTATCACTTTCAAACATCTTAAAAGCTATACTCCAGCCGTATTCAATGTTACATGTTTGATAACAAAGCGTTGCTAGGCAACCATCCGACTGCATATAACACATTTTTTATCAATGCTCATTATTGTAGGTAAATGCTAATGATTGTGTATAAATAATTGAGTTTTTAAACCTATAACACTGCTAAAGATGAAATAAATCACAATGATAAATTGATTTCTTTAATATTTTATTACACACTACACATGCCTGACTCTCCATACCTACTAAAAACCCATATAGTGATTAATGATTATTAACCTCCCTCTTACTTTTTGGTAAATGGGTTTACATTTAAATCTAAATTAATGTACCTATAACTAATGACTGTGTATGGCGTTACTCGTGTTAATCCTTTAAAACTGTTAGAGAAGATAAAACAAAATTATGATGTGAATTCTTTATATTACATTTTATACACAATAATTTTTAAACTACACACTCACCGCTGGTCCGGCTCACCAACCAAACCACTAACAGAGTGCTAGTGTTAATAACAATCATCAATGACAGTTCAAGTTCTGAATTCAAATCATCCGATTCTGAAGTTGAACCGTCATTGCTACTACTCCTGCTAACACCACCACCCGAGACTTGGATGGACCTCATCAATTACATTATCAGTTATACCATCCAAGACTCTTTTTTGCTTTAAAAATAAATTCTCCTCCTTCCAAAAAGCCATCTTCATTTCCTAAAAAAATAAGTAATGTATAAACATTTATATATTTTATAAAGAAAATTACAATGAATACAAGTATTTTACATAATGTATACCATGATTTGAGATATAGGCCACTTTTTATCTTAGTACCTACTACACATGCTTATATTTATATTTATTTCTTAGGAAAAAAAACATTACCTACTTATAGTTAGAGTGGTAATATAAAGCTATTAAACATTAATACATTTTTGCATATTGAAACTAGGAAGAGCTTACTTGCTAAATAAAAAGAAACAATAAAGTAAACCAAGTAAAAAAAAAAATATTACTAAGTATAACAAAAACAGAGCCTAGGAAAACTCATCAAACCAGAGCTTCATTTAATTTTTTTGATAATAAACACTATTATCAGCCACTTCTTTTCCCGGAGGCTTCCTCAAACCAGTCCACAATCCTTCTCAGGTACATTCTCTTGTTGAATTTATTGTGAGATCTTGCCACTTAGTTTTTGTATGACCTATAAATAAAAATAATAATAATAATAAAATCTTGTTAATCATGAAGAAAAGAGATATTTTAAATTTGATAAAGCTTTGAACATATAGCCCACCTGCTGTTTAGTGTCATCACATCACCTATAAAAATGCAATACCTTGTAAGACACTCTTGGGAATTTCTATGTTCAGCAGTAGCCTCCGATATGCCGATGATATTTTTAAAGCTTAGATCAATAGTATAAATTGATTAATTTAATAAATACCTTCATTTAACCATGTTTCATCAATGTAGTAAACTGCGCCCACCGCCTCTCGTTTTTAAATGTTTAACAAACAGTTCCACCTACATATTACTATTTCACTTTTCTCTGTAGGTGTTTCTTGAACTGTTTAAATATTTGGTTTAAAGTTTTTTCAGTAAGTTTTCAAATATAATTATATTCTTTAATCACTTTAGACTTGCACGCCCGCAGCACGCAGTTTCGGCGGTTTTGAATATTAATTAGTTTTTATAACCGAATCCGCCTTGAGGCCATGTTTCTTCAATCAGCTTAAAGGTGGTGTTCATACCTATTTGTCCTTTCGGCAGAGCTTAGAGCCTTTTTCTTCAATAGCTTTTTCATGAGCGATGAAAATGTCTTCAACGAGCTTGGACCTGGCTGGTCACTCATTAAAACTCAAAAACGTAACAATATATCAACAAACACAAAAAACGAATAACAATTACAACAAAAATCCTGAAATATACTCGTATTATGCTCAAAGGATCCAACCAAACAAACAATTAACATTGTCAATTTGATTGACATGAATGAAAACGCCACAACGGCGCCTGTTTGTGTTGCCAACAATGTTTTTCAAATACCGCTAAATTTACTGTGAATCTAAAAACGATAATATTCACTGGCTTCTTTGGTAGGTCATAGTGCCAACTTAAGTCAAATAGAACTTTTTTCAACATAAAAAAATCTAGTGAAATCTGTTATAAGTTTGTCACTCAATCACCCCAATCCGTTAGATTTGACAAGAAATCTATCCATTTGGCAACACCACAATATGGCGGCGGTAATTTTTCAAAGTCAGTTCAATACAATACGACATGGACATAAGAACACTGAAAAAGCGCAATCAACCAAGTTGTGTGCAATCACATTGCACACAGTTCAGCAAAAATATCATTTTGATCCAAATAAGTTTTCCTACTCAAAAGTTTGCATAGGTACGAAAACTAGTAAAGCAATCCACTGTTAAAATAAAATAATGTCGAACGATAAATTGAATGCAATGAGCTCAAGTCTAACCAATGTCATTTTCAACAGACTTCAAAAAAGGAGGTTCTCAATTTAACTGTATGTTTTTTTTTTATGTTTGTGTGTTACGCGATCATTCCGCCAATTATGAATAATAATAATAATAACTCATTTATGAATCACTTTGATGATTCTTTTTTTGTTTGGTATAATAAATTTTATCGAAATCGGTTCAGTAGTTAGGCTTTTAAATAAGTAGGTAGGAGGCTTTCAAACAGTGGACTTTTAGGCGGATGACTTACGTATTTCTTCCTGCTCCCTGGCGTATCTCGCGTCCATATCAGCTTGGTCCTCTACTAGGTTGGCGTGCGACCTGCCCTCCACTACCTCGTCGTCCTGGTCCGGCACTACTATCTCGTAGTCGTTGCGAGGTGTGGGCAACGATTGAAGCGCGTTGCGGACTGATGCTTTCAGCTGGGGAAAATGACACGTCTTTCACATCCAAGTTGTTTCAATTCTACTGAAAATCGCTTTAAGCCATTTACCCTTGTATTTTATTAGGCCAAGCAGTGATGGTCGCATTGTTTTGTCTCACGACGGATGACTTGGGGCGGCCTAAAAACTCCATAACCAGAGTAAGCCATTTACTCATGCGAGTGCGATACTACTATGATGAGACAACACCTTTACAACACTTCACGAGTTCGCGCATTCTCTTATTTTCCCAAATACGACGATGTGTAATGACTCTATTCGCCTTTATTTAGACGAATACCGTAAAGATGTGTGGACGGTGCGTTCGAGTTATTCGGACGGACTTTAGCATAATAAACAAATAAAAACGCGAAAAGCGATGTGAAGTGTCACCATTGGACGCAAGGAAATGCCATTTCGGGCACGTCTCGGTGGACATCTCTATGAGATAATTGTTATGGGCAGGCTGATTATCACATGGGCATCTGCTAGCTCCTTCAATGTGTTTTAGAAAAAAAAAATAAGAATGCGCTCACCTGCTTTTGCATTTGATGCGCCATTTGTGGAGTATCACCACCACCTATTCTATCTTCAGGGTTGATGCTCAATTTATCCCGAAGTCCAGGTGTCTGCAAATAAGAATAATAAGAATATCTGCAATTTGAAGCAAACTTTGCAGCACATTTCGTCAATAAAATTCACCGATCCCATGAATAAGCTTTTTTTCTAAATTTCGAATCTAACACCATATATTTGATGTTCCTGTTAGTGTCGCGAATCATACTCCCTCGGGATAACAAAGTATATGGACAGTAGGTATTAGATAGTATTGAAATAAATACAAGGAAATCAAGCCTGATTTCCTAACTATGTAGATAACTAAGTTCTTTAACTTACAGTTAGTGACCCTGGTGGTCCCATGGCATGGCCAGGTGAGTTGAAGCTACCGGGCGTCCATACTTATGAGACAGATAGTATATTAAATGGTATTGAAAGATAGTAGGAAATCAAGCCTGATTTTCAAACTAAGTAGATAACTAAGTTCTATAACTTACAGTAAGTGAGCCTGGTGGTCCCATAGCATGGCCAGGTGTGTTGAAGCTACCGGGCGTCGAAACTTCACTGCGCTGAGACCTGCGAGAAGTTTATAAAAATTTTGGCCCTTACTCATATTCCCTTCCATTTTATAGCAGCTCTTTATAGTATACTTGTCACTGTCACTTTCATGCCAAAGAAAAGAGACAGTAACAGACTTTTCGGTCTGATAAGCTAATGGAGCGCTCCGCGACCAATATGAATATGAGGGTTAAACTATAAATATTGACGGTGTACTCGATTAGAGGAGTGAATAATCACTACGTTTCTGTGCAATGTGAGGATATTTTAAACTAGGTGCCAAAAGTGGTTTCGCTCGCGTATTATATAGTAGTGATTCAATTTACCTAATCGAAAATTAAGTAGTGATTGGTAACATTAATTTTAAACCTTCGTTCATGATTTCTACCCCGTTCCCAGTATTTTTTCGGGATAAAAAGTACCAATATGCTAATCCAGGTAATGAGCTAAAAATTTGTTCAAAGTTCATCTCGATTGATTCAGTGGTTAGGAGGTCAGCTACAAACATTCACACATTGTAACTATTGCATTTATATGGTATGGGAAAAAGGTTTAAAAGAAATATAGAAACGAGAACTGTCCTGCTTACCTACATAGCGTAACCTCAAACTAGCGACTGTAGTAACAAAAGCAGTTTTTTTGTCTTTTTGACAAGTTTTCTTATGTTTCTTTACTACGCCAGCGAGAGTAGCCTGTGAAAGCTTATTGTAGACCCGCAGGTGTACATACCACACATTGTCATCTATGCCCAAAATAAACGCAGTTTGTACACGCGGATATGCTCGGATCAGGCTATACACAGCTCGCTTTTGTAATCTTGTAGTAAGCGTAAGTTATCATTGACTTTGTGTAACTTCTGATCTGTATCCATGTGTACTATGGGAACTAGATAGCTGATAGAATAATGAAGGTTACCTGAAAGGTGTAGCAAGCACTGTGTTGGGAGTGGCGACGGCTTGAGAGGTTGGCAAGGCTCCCGAGAAGTCTGGTTGGTGTAAGGGCGTGTTCAGACCTCCCTTTAGAGGAGTGTCCACGTGTGTGAGAGCCATCACGTTTTGAGCCTCCATGAGGATTCTGGAAAATAAATATTCGTGATATATTAAGCGGCGATAGGCTAGCCAACTGTTCATATGGAATACAAACTACTGCAAATTGTGGGTATGTGCCGAATGTAATATTTGGTCATACCTATGACTACCCCCCCTAGACATCTTCAAAGAATCTTTAGTTAGTACTTGGTACTAAGAGATCTAATGGCATATACAATACAGAACAGTCGGGTGTAGAACGACCGAGCAAAAGCGAAGGCTAGCGGCATCGTTATTAGACTGGCCGGAGAATGAACGTGCTTGCAGGCACTCGCACGATTTCACTCGCTCTCCTCGCTAGAACGTCCACACTGGTTCGTTTCCTTTCGCTCGGTCGTTCTGTCATCATAACGTGCCTGGGGATCAAAATCGTGAAGCTATTTGTTTTTAGGCTCTTAGCCTTACATTAGGTAATTTCAAAGTGATCCTTGATTGTCATTCTAATGACATTTTAAAACAAGCTCGACAACCTTAGACTAAGTATCATATAGACGTAGTGTTACGGTTTTTCGGCGTGTCCGTTTTTTGTTAGTTTGTATGTATTCGCGTGAGTGACTAGAGAAGGGACAACATTGACTAACCTATCGATAGAATAAGAAATGGATGAAAAAGGCGTTTTAATTGGAATTCAACTTTTTAATTTTAACCGGTTGCTGACTTTTATTGCGAAAGCCCAAAACCATTATAGACACTGGAACACTATCATCGTCAATAATGTTTCACACATTGCCCTAACCGTGAGAGCGATGTCCATCCCACTTAGGGTTGCCAGATGGCCGGGATTTCCGGGAAAGCCCCGGAATTTCACGTGTGGTCCCGTGTCCAGTAATTACAGTTTACTGTCCCGGAATTCATGATCACACTAGTTTTTTTCCACAAAGTAACGACACCAAGGAGCGGCACGCATACTCGTACCTCGGACGAGCCGAGACGATTTTTATTTAAAGAGTAGCTTAATTTTTATTTGGAACAACAGCAAACATTTGTAGTTGCATTTCGACTCTAAAAACTCCAACTCCGTTTGTAACCCCAGAAATGTCCAGGAAATAATAAGCCAGTATCTGGCAACCCTAATCCCACTCGATACAATTTCTTATGGCCATTTCGTCCATGCATAAGAACATTTTGTAGGCTATCAGTTTTCACGCCTAACAGCTTTTATCCACTCCCGTCTTCATTCTGGGCATTTAAGAACCTAAAAAAATAATGTAAAATTTAACAAAAATTGATCCCTCGCGAGACGCCTATAAGGTGTGAAATATTGAAACTACAACAGAACAGCCGGTCTGACCCACCGCATTAGATATTTCATATAAAAAACGGAAACTTAAATATTATCGATAAAGCTAAATTGGTCGGTGGAAGTACATCTCTAGAACAGAAGACTAAAACAATGCATTTTATTTTGCAATAATTA
This sequence comes from Chloroclysta siterata, assembly GCA_932294275.1. Lineage (NCBI taxonomy): Eukaryota > Metazoa > Arthropoda > Insecta > Lepidoptera > Geometridae > Chloroclysta > Chloroclysta siterata. The sequence goes on from OW028595.1 coordinate 13,128,696, forward strand.
ATGGGTTTACATCATTTTCACATAGGAAAATATGACTAGTACTAATAAAATGTAATTCCTACAGTCTTTATGGGAGAAAATACGTATTTTTTTAGCATGAAAATAGAAAAAGAATATTACGTATCAAATGACAATTCCGGGTCTTTAACTCCTCCTTTTGTTGTTTTTGATACACAAAACACAGCTTCACAAGACATACTTTCACCTTTTCAAATATATTTTGCCTAGACAATAATAATTCTTTAAAAATTTTCATAATTTCTTACGCTACATCGCAATGTTGCTGCGAGTTTTTCAAAAACGTCAAAACAAGATCAAAACATTGTATCAACTGACGGCCACGATTTACGCAGACAGTGAGTGAGTGAGATGGAGTGAGTGAAGTTACATCTTCTTTTCTTTTACTCGTAGCTAGGCTACATGGGAAGAACAAAGATAGATGATCAATGTTTGATACACAGTTGAAAAAGGATGTAAGTCTTATCGCTCCCTCCAGTATTATAGTACCTCCATGTCGACAACTGTCTTCGAACCAAACCAATCCATGCTCAAAAAATTAATCATAGATAACGACAATTCCAACAATGCGATATAGACACACAGGCGACAGCTCCTCGTCTATTAATAAATAAATAAATAATGACGGATAGGTAGGGTTGCCATAACTTCTAGAACTTCGGGACGTTTTCTCTTCCGATACCCAAAACTCATCTTAACACATTTAACGCCGACACGCGGCTTTTCAACAACGCATATACATAGCACGCATGTGTTTATAGTGAGAGACTAACTATGTATTTTCTAACATATATCCTCTGATCTCAACCATATCAAAAGTATAAAGTAAATTAAATTAAAAAATCTAAATTATTGAATCAGTTTTTATTCTAAATGTTCCATGTAGTCAATTTTTAACTTACGTACACGCCGACCAGCCCGCGCCACTCACCTCTATTTCCGTATTTTGTCGAAATACGGGACAAATTAGGGACATGTAATAATACGGGACGGGATGGTCAAATACGGGACGTATGGCAACCCTACGGATAGGAGATAAATGGCGAAGAAGAGCTAGTCCGTCTGACGTACCGATCTTGTTGCGTGGCCGGCGTCCGAAGCGCCGTGGCCGGGGTAGGCGTGAGCGCGTACTCGGCGAGCAGCGCGTCCGTGGGCGCGCCCGCGCCGCCGGCCGACTCGCGCGCCGCCTCCGAAGCGCGACCTAGCTTCACCACTTGTTGTAGCTCCTGCAATAATGAACATGAAATGAAATATTTTGTTGATTGACACAATAGGGTACAGTACTTCCTAAAGGACATCGGGTGGCTGGACTAGCAACAATACAATACAATCATTTATTAATAAAACCATTATACATGTCTGAAGTGAAATTCCAACATAGGTAATTACAATTTTACCTGAGTATAATGTCTTACCTATCTGCTTTTCTTACCAAACATCCATGTGATCTCTCTTGTCGTGTCACTAGTTTCTTTCGAAACAGTGTGGTGAAAGGATTTCAAGAGGCTCCTTTCGAGCACTTGACACATGTTATAGAACTTTTTAAGTTTTACGACATGCCGGTTTCCTCACGATGTTTTCCTTCACCGTTCGTGAGTACTGGCATTGTGCATATCATTTTTTGATCAGGAAAACTGATTGATGCACGACCGGTTTCGAACCCACAACCTTAGGATCGGAAGGCGGGGCCGCTACCACTAGACCATCAGTGCTCGCATCCTCAATCCATGTGATTAAACCCTTGACATTACTTGATCAGTGACTTGAGGCTCGGGCAGTACAAGCTTGCTCCTTTTCCTAGCTGGCTGGTCCCCTTGCAACATAGCTTGAGGCACGTCATTCTCTTTACGCTGCTTCAACTTATTCTTATCCTTGCGGCGATCTCTCTGTAACAAGACAACAAATAAACAATCACATATTTAGTCTTAACCTAAATGTTTTTAGTTTAAAAACTAAACATCTGGAATTATTATTTACAGATCAGAAAAAAAATATCTTCTTATCAGACGAGAGGAAGAAAAATGGAAGGAGTTGGAAGCGGCCTTTATCTCGAGAGAAACACGCAAAAAAAGCTAACTAGACATAAGTAAAAACTATACATCATTCTCATATAAAAGGTTTGATTATTATAATAAACATTTATCTTACTACGAGAATCGAACCCGCCCCTGCAGATTTTGATAGTAATTGACCATACACGCCGCGAATTACGTAATACGGGGTTCACATTTCTTGCGTTAGTTGTCAATATTGGGTGATAATTTAATTTTTAGCGTTACCTTTGACTATGCAATTCAATGATAATATGAACGACATGAAGAAATAAATGCTTCTTCCTGTCCTTACCTCTTCCTTCTCTGAATGCAACTCTCCATCAAGATGCTGTTGTCGGAGTCTGGTGAAATCAGGCGCCATGGGATCCACCACTTCAACAGACGTGTCATAGAAACCGGACGCGGGACGCTTTTCGAACGGTATCTCAGCGTTGTAGTCAACACCACGCTTCTTTCTACGCCTGGGTATCAGAGAAAGATTTTTTTGTATAAAATAAATAGAAACAATACCTATATTGTGAGCTTATAGTAAAAATTTGCATACATGCAATGAAATCAACCTAACAAGATATTATTTTATTCATACATGCAAGTTTTTATTGGCTAGTAGTATACATGGATATTTTAAGTTACATATACAACTTGCTGATGGACCAAGCAAATGGCCCATCTGATGCACAGATAAAAGAATACCTGATGTTAAGTGGTAACCATCGCCTATAACAAAGCATTGTATCGTAAACCACGCTCAATAGGAACATGCCCTACAATGCACTGCTCTGCATCCATCAACCTGAGGCACACAGATGTTAAGCCTCATGTGCCTATAAATTCACCGGCAACCACACTCTTCAAACCGAAACACAGCAACACTGCTAGCCATCAGAAAATGGCAAGAATTAGTTAACTTAATTACCAATAGCAATACACATACTTGTAAGGTACACCAATGCCAGCGGCGCTGAGCTCGCGTCGTTTCTGCAAAGCGGCGAGTCGTCGCGCTTCCTCGAGTTGCTTCTCGCGGGCCTTCCTCTTGGCTTTCTTGCCTTGCGTGTTGGCGAGACGAGCACGTGCTTCAGACAGCATCTCCAATTCTGAAAGATATTCATTCCTTCCTCAGCCGTAGATTCTCCAGACTGAGAAGGCACAGCAACAGGGTCTCACAATGTGATTTGCTAGTAAACATATGAGGGAAAAGTCCATGGACTCGTCTTATTTTTTACTTTTTATTTTTATTGCTTTGTTTGTGACACACTGCGTGTGGACTTATTTTAAATAACATTAATTATTTTATATGAAAAATACCTACTCGACTTTTTTGGATTGTATGAAAATTGGATAATAAAAATACATGTCAACAAAAATTGACATGTATTTTTATTATCCAATTTTTTTATTATAATCGTAATCATTTAGATTATGATTATAATAAAAAAATTGGATTATTGTCTATAAAGACAGATGGCCAATAAGCAGAAAGCATAAAAGGAAAAAAAATCTTCAAATTTAAGGGAAGCCTATTTCCTGCAGTGAACTTTTTCAGACTGATAATGGATATGAATAACTGAGCACTGGTGGTCATTAGTGAGAAAGATCCATCTAGTGTACCTCAGAGTGTAAGATCTGTTTGTGTAGGGCCAGATTTGAACCCACAGTTCAAATTTGGTCCTACAAAAACTGATCTTTCTACTTTAATAATTTTATATAAATTATAACAATATATTTACTTAAATAATTATATTTAAGATCTATCCAAAATATGGAAATCTTACCATCTTCATCCATGTCCTTAGGATCTGGCCTGGCAGGTTTTGTTTCAGGATTTGGGTCTATTTCACCTGGTTTCAGTTTACGGGGATCATCCCCAATATCCTCTCCTTCCTCTTTCTTCTGGGCTTGATCCCTGTATCAATGAAAAATAGTTAACTGTGTCTTCTTCTAAAATAAATAAGATGATTGCTAGACATCTATATTTCAACTGGGTCTGGGTCAAGCTGGTTTATTTCCAAAGAGAATTACAGAAATATTAGTGGACATTGCTATCTAGCATTGCTTATCCTCTGGACCAGTTAACTGATAGAATATTCATATACTTTTTAATGTAATATAATAATTAACCCAATTACTTATTTGAATGTACACTTACAGTAAATATTCATATCTCTCCAAACATTGGGCTGCTGTACGCCCAATAATTGGGGCGATGGTTCTCCACTGAGTTGGCATCAACTTGGCCAGGTGCAGTAGCTTCTCGTCCTCCTCCCGAGACCATTCTGTCTTCTTGATGCTGGGATCCAGCCACTCGTACCAACGAGCCTTGCATTGCTTGGCGGATTTTCTATGCAGCAGTGATGCGATACGAGACCACTGGTTTTTGCCATATTTCATGACAGCCGCCTTGAGGATTTCATCCTGAAATTACAAATTATCATAATGCCTGCTAAGATTGAAACTCCTGCGAAATTAGTAATGAGAAAATAGATAGTTAACACAGGAAAGAAAACAAACCTCGGTGTTGCGCCAAACGCCGCCTTTTATCATAATTCGCGGCATGTTGGAATGATTTGATTACACTCCTAGTATAAAAGTTACACAAAGCGACACGAAGGAAATAATTGTATATTCCAAATTACATCGTACATTACTCAAATGCACGAATATAACCCTCCGAAAAATTTCAGCAACTGCCGTACGCCATTTGCATTTTTTTGCTAACACACATGTCACATGGTTTGACAGTTGACAATGCATTCAGAGATTTGACAGATTAATTACGTCCTTTTTTTTATTTTAGAGACAAATGTGGAGTAAAAGAAGACGTAGTGTTATGAGTAGAGAAAGGCATGTTAGGATGGTTTGGGCGTGTAGAGAGGATGGATGAAAGAAGATTAACGAAACATGTACATCAGGCGAGTGTTTCATGATCTTAAGGGCCGGTTTCACCATGCTCTGTTAGATTAACAAAGGATTAAAGGGCCGTTAAATATGTCAAAATGTACGCGTTTGACAGCTGAGGTTAGATTTAACGGCCTGTTAATCCTTGATTAGTAACTAACAGAGCATGGTGAAACTGGGCCTAACACTCATAATGTGCAATTGGAGCACTTACAGAGAAGAACTTGCCCGGATTTACATAATAAAGGAGCTGCTGTTTAAGTCGGGTTTCTATCGAACAATCAAGGTATGGTGAGGATCAAGGCTTATGGACATGCCTCATCCAACTGCTACCGACACCGCTACGGTGCGTTCCCTACGAGTTTGCTACGGTGGTGATGGCACTGCCCTGCAGACTGCCTGCGTCTGATTAACGAAAAGTCTGACTGTGCATACTGTTCCAAGCCCAAAAATCTTTCAAACTATGCGGGCCGCAATAAGGGAAAAAAATAGTAAACCAAAGGCACCATCCACGCCTCGTCTATACACTTGAGAAGAGCGTTTGGAACACGAACTAGCATAGGCACCGATGCTCCGGAGATACCTACATCTTGCATCTTCAGCAGCCGCCACTGATAGATTTACACCAGAGACATACAGACATCCGGAAGCACTCACTTCGCCAGCAGGACCCTTTGCATCTACCACCCATTATCTACTCAAATACCAGCTTTGAAGCTTTGGAGCTTGAAGCCGGAGCTCGATGCGCCCACCTCTGTTGTCGCTTTGGGTACTTCAGCCAGTAACTTTCCAAACACAGCCAGCCCCATTAGCGAACAGTGGGTAGCCTCGGATACACAATGCGGAAAATGCTTAAGATTCTAAATAATCGGAGGTGAACTAAACGCTTCTAGAAAAAGACGTATCGCAGCCCTTGGTCGTCATCCTCATAGGAATCCCGGGATGCTTGCTAGGATTGCTAGGTAAGGCACGACACTTTTCGCCCCTCTGCGCATTGCGACCCCCCCTTCTGAGAGGAAAAAATAATGCAATGTTCGCCTCTTACCCGCACTTCCTAAACTAAGACGGTGGTATATGATAAGGGGTGGATGACTTATTGAACTCTCAGATCAGATAAATGTCAAATGTCAAATATGAAAATTGCAATGATGGACGCTAGCTGTAAAGCTGTAATAAAAGTGTTCGTTCTGCTGGCACTCCCTTTTTATAAATGTTAGTAGATTGGGCAATAAATCTAGATAAAATGCGATTTCATTAAAGCGGATTCTTCAACCTCTGTAAAATGTTATGTTGAGAGTGACATTTATGATTGTGCTGCCTTGAGAGGAATTCCAGGTATGACTGTAATATTCATCCGCTGCCGAATGATTTCATAGCTTATTTATTTACTTTGAGAATCTTGTCATAACGATGTTTAAAGTACAATAAAGAGTGAGTAAGCACTGCAAAATATATATTTTAGACTATAGCTCAGTAAAGCAACTACCTACATAATCTTGCACGGATGTAGCGATATCCGCTCAATTACGGATTTGCCCTATTGCGACATTGAATAGGATAGGCATTTAGTTCATCAGCTAAGTTCGATTTCGTTTGTTTCAGAATCATGTCCACCATGTCTCGAACAGCCCACATCAGCCAGCAGAAGCTGGCTGAGAAGCTAGTGATACTGAATGAAAGAGGTATTGGAATGCTGACAAGAATCTACAACATCAAGAAAGCTTGCGGGGATGCTAAGTCGAAACCAGCCTTCCTCTCCGATAAGTCTTTGGAGTCCTCTATCAAACACATTGTAAGAAGATTTCCCAATATTGATGTGAAAGGCTTACAGGCCATCACCAACATTAGAAATGAAATTATCAAGTCACTTTCGTTGTATTACTACACATTTGTAGATCTATTAGACTTCAAAGACAATGTTTGTGAACTCCTGAATATGTTAGATGCCTGCCAAATAACACTAGATTTGACACTTAATTTTGAATTGACAAAAAATTACCTTGATCTGGTAACTGTTTATGTCTCTTTAATGATTCTGCTCTCTCGGGTAGAGGACCGCAAAGCAGTGCTGGGCCTTTTCAATGCTGCACATGAAATGGTTAATAACCAAATTGATCCCAGCTTTCCTCGCTTGGGCCAACTCATTGTTGATTATGATGCTCCTTTCAAGAAGTTGTCTGAAGAATTTGCACCACATCAGAAAACATTGTCTGCTGCTCTGAACTCATTGTGGCATGTGTATCCAGCGAGGAACCTCACTGCTGAACACTGGAGATCAGAACAGAAGCTCAGTTTGGTAAGTAATGCAGCACAGCTTTTAAAACCTTCAGAAACAAACACAATGTCTTCAGAGTATATTTCCTTGGAGTCATTAGAAAGATGGGTGATATTTGGGTTCGCCATCTGCCATCACATGCTACAACAGGACCATGCTAACAAGATGTGGGTCAGTGCTTTAGAATCTGGCTGGGTGGTAGCACTCTTTAGAGATGAAGTTATCTACATTCATACATACATCCAAAGTTTCTTCGATGGCATCAAAGGATATGGAAAGAGGATATCTGAAGTGAAAGACTGCTATCATAATGCTGTTCAGAAGGCTGGTTACAAGCATAGGGAAAGAAGAAAGTTTTTGAGAACTGCTTTGAAAGAGCTCGGTCTTATATTGACTGATCAGCCAGGATTGTTGGGGCCTAAAGCCCTTTTGATATTTATTGGCTTATGCTATGCAAGAGATGAAGTATACTGGCTACTGCGCCACAATGATAACCCTCCACAGAAAGTGAAAGGAAAAGCAGCAGAAGATCTGGTAGATAGACAATTGCCTGAGTTGCTATTCCATATGGAAGAGCTAAGGGCATTGGTTAGGAAATACAGCCAAGTGATGCAGAGATACTATGTCCAGTACTTGTCAGGTTTTGATGCAGTGGCTTTGAACCTGATGATTCAAAACTTGGCTGTGTGTCCAGAGGATGAAAGCATCATACTGTCGTCATTGTACAACACTGCTGCTGGACTTAACGTCAAACAAGTAGAAGACAACCAGACATTCGATTTCCGTGCATTCCGCCTAGACTGGTTCAGATTACAAACATACACTTCACTTTCCAAAACTCCACTAAATCTTGTTGATCATAGAGAACTGGCACAGTTTATTGATAAAATGCTTTTTCATACCAAAATGGTAGATAATCTTGATGAAATCTTGGTTGAGACATCTGATCTGTCCATATTCTGCTTTTACAGCAAAATTTTTGAAAATCAATTCCACATGTGCCTAGAGTTTCCCGCACAAAATCGATACATAATTGCATTCCCACTCATCTGCAGCCATTTCCAAAACTGCACACATGACTTGTGTCCAGAAGAAAGGCACCATATAAGGGAAAGGAGTCTCTCTGTGGTCAATATTTTCTTGGATGAAATGGCCAAAGAGGCCAAAAATATTATCACAACCATTTGTGATGAACAGTGCACCATGAGCGACAAGCTACTGCCGAAACATTGCGCGCAAACAATCGCCCACCTGGCTAACAGAAAGAAAAAGGATAAGAACAAGAAAAACACAATTGAGATGGTTGTTCCGGGAGCTGAGAGTTACAGAAAGACACGAGAAGAACTGACTACAATGGATAAACTACACATGGCATTGACGGAATTGTGCTTCGCCATCAATTACTGTGCAACAGTAAATGTGTGGGAGTACACATTCGCGCCGCGAGAATATTTACATCAGCATCTAGAAACTCGCTTTTCAAAGGCTTTAGTTGGCATGGTTATGTTCAACCAGGACACAAGCGAGATTGCCAAACCTTCCGAACTTTTAGTAAGCGTGCGAGCGTACATGAATGTGCTCCAAACTGTAGAAAACTACGTTCACATTGATATCACGAGAGTGTTCAATAACTGCCTTCTGCAGCAAACTCAAAACATGGACAGCCACGGCGAAAAAACCATTGCATCGTTATACACACAGTGGTATTCCGAAATTTTGCTTAGGAGAGTTAGCGCAGGTAGTATCTGCTTCTCCATGAACCTAAAGGCATTCGTGAGTCTGACGACGGAAGGCGCTATTCCATTCAATGCCGAGGAGTATTCTGATATCAACGAACTCAGATCTCTAGCCGAATTAATCGGGCCTTACGGGATGAAGCTATTGAGCGAAACACTTATGTGGCATATTGCTAGCCAAGTACAAGAACTGAAAAAGTTGGTTATGCAAAACAAGGAAGTTCTTCAGATGTTGAGAACTAACTTCGACAAACCAGATATAATGAGAGAACAGTTCAAGAGGTTGCAGCAAGTGGATAACGTTTTGCAAAGGATGACAATAATCGGTGTTATTTTGAGCTTCCGACAGATAGCGCAGGAATCGCTCTTGGATGTTTTGGAGCGGCGAATCCCTTTTTTGATCAGTTCAATCAAAGATTTCCAACAGCAGTTGCCGAGCGGTGACCCCATGCGAGTTATATCAGAGATGTGTTCAGCAGCCGGTTTATCCTGTAAAGTGGATCCCACCTTAGCCACCGCTCTCCGCCAACAAAAAGCAGAAGTAGAAGAAGAGGAACATTTAATCGTGTGTTTGCTGATGGTATTCGTAGCGGTTTCGCTTCCCCGTCTCGCTCGAAGTGAAGGTTCTTTCTACCGTCCTTCCCTGGAAGGTCACGCTAATAACATCCACTGTATGGCGCCCGCGATCAATCACATCTTCGGAGCGCTGTTCACGATTTGTGGCCAAGGGGATATCGAGGACCGCATGAAGGAGTTCTTGGCTTTGGCGTCGTCTTCTCTCTTGCGGCTCGGCCAAGAGACCGATAAAGAAGCTATCAAAAACCGAGAATCTGTGTACCTCCTACTAGACCTGATCGTTCAGGAGTCGCCATTCCTTACCATGGATCTGCTAGAATCCTGTTTTCCTTACGTGTTGATACGAAATGCGTATCACGAAGTTTACAAACAAGAACAATTGCTACTGCATTGATAAACTACTTTAAACTACTGTAAACTGATATGAAAAGGCAGACTAAGGTGAAACTTAGAGCCTATATAGAGCATAGTGCATAGGCTAGCTAGTATGGCTATTGATAGTGCGTAGAGTTAGAGTATAAATTAAGTTTCAAGATAAATATACCAATTTGTTTCCGCAAATTACATTTTTCTTGCACGTAGGTTTGGCTGCAATGAACATTATTTACGCACTTTGCTATAGAATTTGCCTTTTAACAAAATTCTCATAAAATTGTACACTCAAGGTAATGAAATATTAGTTTTTGTTAGGCTATTAAATTTTAAATATTTAAACTAGATACTGTAGGTTATTATTAGACTTGTATTTATCATATACAAACATCGGCACCGATTATTAGATTTAAGACACGTGAGACAAAAGTTATTTATTAATTAATAATTTTGTTATGAATACCTAATTTTATGAAGACGTTTGCATTTAAAGTAAGTTTAATTATATCGTTACGAGCACCAGCCAAATAATCTACCTGAGGAATCAAGCTTCTGAAAGACATTAAATAGACTATTATCAGCATTAATTTAGTAATATAGTGGGTCACTACATTATTCGCCCATTACTCACAAGTAAGACGAATACGTTAATAAAAACGCGAATTCCGAATAGCCAAGTGAAGTGCCACCATTAGATACGTTCTGTGCAGCTTGGTGACGTGGTTCGTCATAGGACAACTTGCTTATCGCCAACTTATACGCAATACCACTTATTGTTAATTTCGTAAGTTAATTATATAAGTCATATTCCAGCGGCCTTGCAAGGTAGGTAGCAAATAAACACTATCATGAATTATCGTATCATGACGGTAGTCCGATGCGCGATCCACAGCCCCCATAAATTCAGTAGGTACTCAAAAAAATCTTCCTTGAGGATGGCTAAGGGGAGTCTGAGCCGCAACTAAGTAGTGTATTTGGCACATGCCAACTAGATATTAAACAAAATAATCTTTGTTAGGCCGTCGTATTAAAATATTTCAGTTTTTTTTTACATGTCGTAGAGACCGAAATACTTTTATGAAACGGATAGAGTTACTCTGTTGTCTCTCTGTTGAGTTGGTAAAAAATATAACGCAGACATCTTTGCATTCCTTCCTCTGGCATTTGAATAATATTTCGGTACATCATATTGTATAGAAAAATCTACGACTTAATCGTGTTTATTGCTTTAATAGTTTCACTTTGTGTATGTTTAAGTGCCCATTGCTGTTATTCCATGTATTAGACCCGGCATTCAATAAAATATGGGTAGGTATTTTTACGTTATTTATAAAATAATTATAAAACATTATAGAATGTCCCTCGATATTGTACACTCTTACTAAGATTTAAGCAATACTTTTGTACCTTGTATATAACTTACGAATACGCATCCATTTATTAAAACTTATATAAAATATATTTGCGTTTCATTTGAATTTATCACTTAAGTGCCCAAAACACATTAACTAACCACCTGCTAATTGGAATCCAGGCTCTATCATTTAGATCGTGGGATAAAAATGAAAACACAAAAATCATGTAAAATTTATGTATTTTTTTATTATTTTGAAATCACATGTCGTAACATTCATCTTGTTAATTAAAAATATTCACATTGTCATTTAAATAATCTATTACGGTAATCTAGCTTATACTTAGGAGAAATAATGCCATTGAGTAGGTACTGTACTACTAATGATGGATTCAACTTCCATCGGTTACACGATTGGTCAAGTCATTAAACAACTGAAACGCCACCTTCTCCATTTACATACAAATATACAATAATATAGTACATTACCAAGAACTCGCGTATTGTTTCCACATTCTCTAATAAAATGGCATTAATATGGTATACTTATCATTAGAATGTATAGAAATAATAAAAAATACATCATGCTCTTTGGCTTGCACGACGGAAAGTAACTACACTTATTTTATTAAACAAAATCTCGACATCTATCAAAGAGATCAATTTAACTGTTAACAAACGAAGACGCTAAGAGGGTAAATAGACAAAAGTGTGATATGCAACTTTGTTTTACCAGTTAGTATAAAATATCATGTCTTTTTGAGCCATTTTTAAACGTAACTTGTACAGCTATAAATTAAAAATGCATTACAAATTACAATTTCATATCATTAGCATGTTGAATGATTTCAGTCTAATAACATTTGATCATTTGGCAATACTGTTAAATTTTATATTCTACTTAACGATAGAACAAATTAAATAAAACCAAATCAAAAGTACGTTAATCGCCATAGGAAGACTAAATGCGAATTTATGAGATTATTTCAATTCTTTGAGCCCATGACTAATTAAATTTTACTAAAGGATGCACTAACTATCCATATCAATGCAAACAAGAACTACTACAACGATAAAGGAACAGGAATACAAATTGGTATAATGGCACCTCGACATCCACTTACAATAACATTAAACACGTTAAAATAACTTTTATATAAAAATTACATTAGGGAGATTCGAGTAAAACCAGCTGTGAACAATTCACTTTACATTACCTACTTTGTTTGCATACAGATGATATTTTACAAAGTGTATTGTATCAATTTATGTACATAAATGTTGGTGTTATATTATATTGCTTGCTGAACAGTTTCGAGGTATCACTGATCCGTGCAAACGTCATGCCTTTCTTATTACTTTTGTTACTTATTGTATAAAAATAAACATTTAATTCACAGTTTCGCTCAATTCGACACCACACTTGAGCTCACTTATGAGGACACTTGTCCCTCATTGAGCAAATGAGTAAGTTTAATATTACTTGGAAAAATAAATTGGCTTGATTATTCTACCACCCACAAACGTTGAAAATGTTATAGATATCGCTCAACCACCTTGCGACATAATGTTTTGATCACTGTTTGGGACTTTTTGCATGTTATGTTAATTTTCTGGCAGTGGTATTGGAACGTATCGGAATCACATCCAAGCACGAGGAATCTTCAAAGCAGATTCTGAATTACTCATTCAAATTAATAAGAAAGAGTCCGCCGCAGATGTGGCCGCATACAGTTCAACTGGTTGCCTTGCTATCGACGGTTTTTGTACCGGTATACTGGACCAAGGTTTTATTTTGCTTTGGCTTGATTAATGCTTGGATTAAAGTGAAGTCACTTGAATCCGATCGATCAACAGTACTCATAACAAACTCACTTAGAAGTTCGTAGCTATACGTTCTAGATATCGGCCTGTTCCTTCGGAGGGTGATGTGATGTCATCGTGAGTCAGATCTGCGAATCACCGTGGCAGGTCACGCATAGCCCAGTTAAATCGAAAGCTCGTCGCTGTAGGTTCTATAAATCGTCTGTGTCGGTTCTAGATATCAGCCTGCCGCTTCGGCGGATGATGCGGCGTCACAGTGAGTCCGTCCGGCGAATGCAGAGTGATGGTGGTCTGCGAGCCTACAGTGACGTGGGTCCGGTCTCGACACACGTAGCCGAGCAGGAGAGGCACGGCGGGCGCTAGAGCCACGAGCTCGAGCGTGTCGCCGCTGTATGCGTACTGTCAGACCTTGTGCGGGGGACGCATCTCGTACGACTGAGGGTAGGCGCCGGCGTACGGCTCGCGGCGACCGCTCGGGCCCGGAGGGGCGGTAGCTGGAACGAAATGGAACGTTGTACTCATGTTTACTATGATATCATGTACATCCTGTGGCAAGAACTAAAGCGCGTCTCTAAACATAGGTTTCAGCTTTCCTCGGTGGGGACTAAACTGAGGTCAGTTATATTTGTTTTGTAAAGTAACTAGTTCACCTAGTGCCTGAGTTACGCTATCCATCAGATAACAATATTTCCGTCTATACTTTAGACTTACAAAAAACAAGGACGGAACGGGTCTATTTTTACTTGACTCGATTAGCGCCTCAATCTAGCGTGCTGAGAACTCAAAAGTCTCCATACAAATTTTCTAATAATTATCTAAAGTGGTTTGATGCGAGATTTACTTGTTTTGGGAGGGACTGGTGCCTGAGATAGGTTTAAGAAAACCTGTGTCTTGGGGTAGTTGATGGTACTGAGCTGTGCAGCTAGGTGATTAGGACTTGCAACATAAAGTTCCGTATCGGTATGTCTATCGCTTCTTCATACAAAACCCGCAATGAACACGGAACAAAAACGAAAAACCAAATATGGTAAACACAACTCATACTTGGGGTACAGAATACACACTCTGTATATAGTAGGTGTAGTTAGTTACCTAGATCCCTCGCGGCGTACGCTAGCGGCGCGGCGTATCCCTTGTGCGTGCGCTGGCGGCGATGGCCGGCGCGGGGCGGCGCGCGCGCGGGGGAACGAACCGCCGCGCCCGCGCCGCCGCCGCCGCCGCGGCGCATGCGACGCAGCGTGTTCATGGGCCGACGCAGCGTCTCGGATAGCCGTCTGTGGGACAATTTAATACTATTATTTTTGTAATTCAACTTTTTATGTAAATCATGATCTTCTGAAGAATTCTAATTCAAATAAATTCAACTTTTTGAAGAAGTCCACTGAAGACGGCGTCCCTTATACATTTAAAGAATGAACAAATTTAAGATTTCTCCATCGACTGCCTTTCCGCGATCCTCACAATGTCTATCGGGTAGGTGGACGTCCGACGACGGTTACTCCCGCAACTCTCTTTTCGATATCATTTCTCCCCCATAAACCTAAACCGTGCGTTCCAACAGAGATTTTCCTCTTTAGTTATAACATTCAGAGTAGTAGAGCTCTTTGTAAGAGTAGTAGAGCTCTTTATGAAGGGCTCGTCTGGGGAAGTACTACCACCACGCCTTTTTCTGCCGCCAAGCAGCGTTGCTGTGTTTCGGTTTGAAGAATGTGGTTGCCGGTGTAATTACAGGCACATAAGGCTTAACATCTGTATGCCTCAAGTTGATGGACGCAGGGCAGTGCATCGTAGGGCACGTACCTGTGCGTGACTTGCAAGGCAATGCTTTGTTATAGGTGATGGTCAGCTAGTTGTATAAATAAAAAAAAAACATAAACCAAACTTTTATGACCTAAAAACGTACACAACTTCAAGAAAAAGTTAATAAAAGTTCTTCAGGGTAGGCAACGCAGTGCTGTTAGTCATTCATTCATATAATAAAGTTTTTAGTTATTTCGTGTCTATAAGATTAGTTAGGGTTTGGTTTCTCACCTGGCGGGAGGTCTTTTTGGGTTCGAGGAGGGCGTGTGAACCGCGCAGCACTTAATAAAGGCTCCCATGCACACTATGAGAGCGACACCTGCCAGCAGTACCACCCACCACTTGGAGATCACCCACACTTGAAGCGTCTGTAGCGTGTCGCGATTCAGAAGTAGGTTCTTGAGCCGCACTAAGGGCCCTTCCGCGTCGACCGCGCGACATTTTAGGAAAACGTCACAGTAGCCCTGGAAATAAAGGTTTATAATATAGTAAAAGATTAAAAGAGCAACGGTACTCAGCTCCTTAGGTCATGGGATCAAATCCAGTTGTTCAATACCTATTGAACACTATAGCTAAGCGCTGCAGTTTTGGCTTAAGTAGGTCGCTTTCCTCTATTTAAAACATTTAAAGTGTTCCTAATCGGTAAAGAAAAATGGTAAGTATAATCGTGAGGAATATTCTAGCAGCAATAATAGGATTGAAACTTGTCACATATGGAATACCAATTACAGCAAAATGTCAAAGTTATGTTTGGACGTGCCTCTGAAGAGGAGGTGAATTTAGATTCTTCAAAGGACATTGAATAAGAGTAGTTTTTAAACTCTCGCGATCATAACACATATTTAAAAGTATTACACGGGTATTTATCGCGTTTACCTTTATTATTTTCCCGACGTTTCGGCTATGTTGCAATAGCCGTGGTCGCGGGCAGACTGACTAAAGGTAAACGCGATAAATACCCGTGTAATACTTTTAAATAGACATTGAATAAGTACAAAAAGATCTCAAGAGAGATAGAGGAAATGTCTACCGTACACGGGGAATTCTGTTTTTTAACAGACTTCAAAAAAAGGAGGTGATTCAAAATTCGACGGTTTTTTTTATATGTTTGTTACCGCATAGCTCTGTTATATATGAACCGATTTGAAAAAATCTTTTATTAAAAAGTTATGTCATCCAAGTAAATGAAATTGCGTATTTTGATGTTTTAATGTTTTCAGTGTTTTGAAGTCGGTTTTTTTATTAAGTTCATTATTTTTCAAATAAGTTCAATTCTGGACTTTCCCTTATGTCACCAAATCTAAGGGATCTTAGGGGTTTACCTTACACAGGACGAGGTGACCTCACAGCACGTACCTGGAAGTTGTCACACGGCGAGCCGGGCCGCAAGCTGATCCCTCCCACGGGCAGGTTATGCTTCGCCGCGAAGTCCGCGGTGCTCTGGCAGGAGTCAGGGTTAGGTCCGACTTGGCAGGCGAGCTGGCAGAGCGCGCGGCGGTCCACTACCGCCGTGACGCCGTCCGCGACGCGCTGCGGGCCCGACGAGAGGAAGCACTCGGACATGTTCCACGCGAGGCACATCGAGCCGCTGCATTCGCCGCTGATGCACAGCTGCGTGTCTGGGAAAGTAAAGAAAGAAAGAAAACATATTTATTTGCAAATACTTAGCTACAGAAATTATAAAACATACTTAACGATAATACTAAAAAATAACAAGCCAAGAGTTGCAAAAGGGCCCCTGACTTAGCATAAAGTTAGTTGGCCAGCACCTAACGCTGGTCTTCCGTCAGGGCCGTGCAGTAATGTCACGGACATCCAACCCACATAATTATTTTACAAATTTTAAGAAATATTATAAGACAAAAAACGTAACCTAACTAAAAGCAAAATATTGTGTAAATAGAATAATTATTACGTATACATAAACAAAGACCAATAAAAGTACACCCGAGTTAATACTATCCTATCCTACTAAAGGGCTTGAGCTCATACAGCAAATGCTGAGTAATTGTAAAAGCTCTTTTGTAAATTTCGATTTTGAACTGACATAATAAAGATTTTTCTATTCTCATCATCTTCCTGCCCTTATCCCACGCTGCATGGGTTCGGCACAACAGGTTTTCTTCTTCCACTCTCCTCTATCATACGTCATCTCAGTGCTCACACCTTTATTACTCATATCATCTTTCACACAATCCATCCATCTTCTATTCTTCTATCCTATTCTATTCTAATATTATAAACGCGAAAGTTTGTAAGTATGGATGGATGTTTGTCTTTCACGTAAAAACAAATGAATGGATTTTGATGAAACTTTACAATAATATAGCTTTACAATAAAATAACATAAGAATAACACATAAGCTAAAATTTATAAAGATATTGTGTGACTAATCCTGCGCAGAAAAAGTCGCGGGCACCAGCTTGTAAAAAATATAATACACATCTGGGTGTCTGGGATTCCGGAGATTCCTTAAGATCAAGGCCTAGACCAGGGTTCATTTCCGGGTCTGGTCAAGCGGTAAAAAAAATATTGTTGATCATGGAAGCATTTTTTACTGGTGTCGAATTTTTGTAGCGTATGGTTGGCAACGCATTGTAAGCTGGTTGCTATCAACCAGCAAACAATGAACAGCCTAGCTTTTTCTCTACACTACTACTACTACAGTTTTTACAATACAACGAAAAATTTAAATTTACTTATCCAACGACCCATCTCTTAGTTTTTTTTTATGCCAAAGTTTTTTTTTATGCAGACGAGCATACGGCACACCAAGTCAGTAGGCGGTAGTCAGAAGCAATTCCAAATATAATGCTGGGACTTGCTTCTGACTACCACCAACTTTAATTTTGGGCGCGTTAGGATCGCATCACGAGGTCTCAGTTCGGGGCGAATCACTAGTATAATTTAATTTTGTATGATTAGGTGTGTTACCATTATTGCATCGTGTATGGTTCGGCATGGCCGGCGACTCGAGGCACACGGCGGTGTGGCCCGAGCAGTAGGACGCGTGGCTGCATTCCGTGGCCTCGCGACAGGTTTGATTGCGAGACGCGTCTACGAACTTGCACGTGTTAGGATTGCAGCACGGCCCTTGCGATGGACTGTGGACAAAAAAACATATTTGTACACAAAAGCCTTTATTCATATTCCCTGCCATTTTATAGCGGTTCTATACTTATCACTGTCACTTTCATGCCAACGAAAAGAGACAGCAATTACAGACTTATCGGTCTGATAAGCTAATGGAGCGCTCAGCGACCAATATGAATAAGACCAAAAGGCGTAAACTATAATCACGAATGAATTTTGACATTATTGGCGTTAACGTATCCTGGCGATATTCAACCTTATTCTGTTTTAGTTAGATACGATACGTTTATGTGACTAACATCAAATTCGTTCGTGATTAGGCCCCAGATCTAAAGAGAGACCATTGATGGTCTGATAGTATTATGTACTATAATAAACATAGAAAACCAATCACAGTTTAATGATTTAAAGTTATAAAATCACATGTTAAAAATAAGATTAAATAAAAAGAGAAGTACATCGGTCAAAAATGTTGTGAAACGTTAACAGAATGGCTGTCAAAGTATTTTATTTTTGTATGTGATAAAATGTAATTCTGCCTCTCACTATTATCCTTATATCCTCAAAGGCTTTTGAGCAGGACGTACTAGATAAGTATAAAGATATCTGAGAGGATGACTACCGTGCCCAGGGAGCACTCCTCTTGAACTTATTTAAAAAAAAAATTATTTGAGTTTTTTTTTAATATTTGCTGTTCGTTCTTTCCCCCTTTTGAATAATATCAAAAAAATGTGATGAGAACTTCTTTAACACAATCAGGTTGCCGTTTTTTCTGTATTTACTAAATTATTATAAAATAATGTACCTGCACTGAGTACCAGCTTTCCTGGTACATCTCTTGGCGGTGACGTTTCGTTCTCTATCGAATGAATTGACCAGTCGCGGGTAGCAGCATTGATCCTTGCATTCCAGCTCATCATAACCTGCAAATTCGGACTGTTTAGAGAAAAAATAACAAAACATTAAGGGACTCTGTAGTAGGGCAGGATTAACTACATTCTTCAAAGTCAAAGTCAAAAGGCATTTATTCAATAAAATCACAAGGACCACTTTGAAACGTCTTAAAGCTAGGTGACTCTAGGTGCCAGTTCCACGCGACCAAAGCCTAGAAGAACAGGCAACAAACTTACGGCTTGGTTCCTACCGTTCTTTTGTATGATCCTTTTACAATGTAATATAATATATTATTGAAGTTAAGTGAGGCGTAGGCATACAGAAAAAGGTAAACATAATCAAATTTATAAGACAGCACACGCTACGCTTCAAACTAATACCTAATGCATAAAATTAAATACAATCTATTAAATCAGAGAAAAATAAAACACACAATAGTAGGTACAGTACAGACATTGCAGACATGTTAGCTGCCGATGGGCAGAGCGACCGGGACATCGGGCCACGCACTTTTATCATCACTATAGCTATCTAAAGTATAATAAGCTTTCCTTATTAGATTATTCTTAATTTATCTAATAGGAAATTTACTTAAATTTTCTAATAGGAAGCCCAGTGGCACTTTCTGTAAGTTTATTATAGAAGCGTATACCGTTCCCCATAAACGAGCCAACTTCCCCTCTTTATACAATCTGGCATCATTGCATTCCTCAATCATGTTCCCGTAGACGGCGCTTTGATTTTCGGCAAGCAAATGCTCTTGCTTCCGACTTCTATCTATCTATCTGCGTAGACTGTATATGTTGCCACTATATAGTTATGACGTCACTTCTTACCGCAATCACACTCCTCCCCGTCTTCTACAATCTTGTTCCCGCAGAATGCGCCTTGATTGTTCGTCAAGCAGTTCCTCTTCCTTCCGTCCCTGACCGCGTCTAAAACTGCGCTGATATTGCCTACGGAGCACTGGGAGAAGCGACTGTTGTTCGGTCGGTCGCCAGATGTCGCTGATGCGAACATTATGAAGTTACCCTCTTGACCACCAGGCCGGCATTCTGATGGGTAGTCGTGCTGGAAGTAAATTTGAATTTAATATCACCTTTTTTTATTTAGCTGTAAACAAGACTGTTTGAAATGGTTTTTTTTATCAGTTCCGCCAGTCCGTGTTTTTTTGTTTATCGATTTTTTTTTCATCGCGTCTCATACAAAACACTGTCACATAAGACTCACAACGAAATACAGACAGCAAAAAAACTAAAAATTCAGGTACACTTTTCAATGCACATCCTATTAAATAATATAGCCATGCTAAGAGCTGAATTCACCATGCTCTGTTAGTTACTAATCAAGGATTAACAGGCCGTTAAATCTAACCTTAGATGTTAAACGCATATTTGGACATATTTTAACCGCCCTTTAATCCTTTTTTAATCTAACACAGCATGGTGAAATCAGAGCTAAGGCCTTGCATGGCTATATTTTTGGTACTATAACTAGATAACTAGAATATCTTGCCAGTCTTTAATGTCTAAGAGAGGGTAGTCAGAGGTGCTTACCGGAGATCCAAAGTTATGTCCGATCTCGTGCGCTAGAGTCAACTGACTGACTTTAGGCGGCACCCGACTGTTGTAATTGACAAATGTAATGATGCCAGTGTTCAGTGATCGCTTGGTGCTTTGGTATATCCCTCCGATAGTCTCTGTGTATGTTTTGTATTTCTCGCAGATCCCGCCAGAGGCGCCACTTGCGCTAGCGACCCACGCCAAGCCTAAAAAAGACAAGATAGAACTTTCGCTCTTACTTTTTTTTATACAACTAGCTGATCGAACAAGCAGATGGCCCACGTAGTTGTACAACAAGTGGTAACCATCACCTATAACAAAGCATAGCCTCGTAAGTCACGCACGATAGGAACGTGCCCTACGATGCACTGCCCTGCGTCCATCAACTTGAGGCATACAGATGATAAGCCTCATCAAGTGACTGTAATTACACCGGCAACCACACTCTTCAAACCGAAACACAGCAACGCTGCTTGGCGGCAGAAAAAGGCGGGGTGGTAGTACTTCCCTGGACGAGGCCTTCACAAAGATATCTAGATAAAGATATTTATTTATAGCCTATCTTACGGAAAGATTTTTTGTAAATAAATACTTATGATATAATGATTGTGAACATACCAAGCGTGCCCCCAGTGAAGTCTCGATACGTGAAAACGTAAGCCAGACAGAAGTCTTCATGGTTAGCCAGGGAATGCAGGTTCAAGAAATTAGACACGTCGATGTTATTCATACAGAACTGGTTGCTGTCGCTCGGGTAGAAGTGTTCACTGCAATGGGCGTCGTCGTCGATCTGCGGAAATATCAGAAACAAGTTAGTCAAAGTTAAAAGGTATTTATTCATAAAATCACTTTTAAACTCCTTAAAGCTAGGTGAATCTAGGTGCCAGTTCCACGGTACCAAAGCCTAGAAGAACATACAATCACAACTTGGTTCCTACCGTTCTTTTGTATGATCCTTGTTATAATGTATCAGGGGCGTAGCTACCGCCGTATCAGTGTATCAATGATACGGGGCCCCCGGGCTACAGAGGCCCTAACGTGTAAGCAAAAATTAGTAAAATGTTATCCACAATGTCACTTAATCTCGTGCCTCCCGGGAAAAAAACATTAACCGATGTACAATGACAAACCACGGAGACCAATGCTTACGAAAAAAGACAAGAAAAGTGTATATTTCATTTGAATTGTTTGGCTATCTCAATTTTTAGGAGGAAGCGATAACTTATATAATCAATAAATATTTATTATTTTATGCAAGCATTTTTGTTTCTTTTGTAAGAAATCTTTACCCTTCATTTGGGCCCCCCAACTAATTTGGATACAGGGCCCCTTCAAGGCACGCTACGCCACTGAATGTAATAAAAGTAAGTATTATAGTAGCGGCGATGGGCTTGCAACCTGTCACGTATGGAATACTAACTAACCCCCTTAGACAGCCTCAAATAATCTCGAGTTAGTATTTGGCAGTACATACACATTTGATAGTACATCTGAAGGGAGGGCACGGTAGATAGTGCCTGGGGAGATAAAAAACGTGAGGCTGATGTTCTTTTGTTATTGTTTTCTGTCTTTAGGTTCACGTGAACAGGCTTTTGCATCTTTTTAAGATTATTTATACCTACAAGATGTTCAAATACTTGTATTTAAAAACTTCAGGGTTGCTGTTTCATACAAAAGTTCAATACCTACCTAGCTAAAATGTATGAAACAGCTGGTTTTCTTTTCGCGTTCACAGTGTTGGTTCCTTAGAAAAAGTTATTCATATTGATGGGTACTTTAGCCCCCTAAGTTTTTAAATACAAGTATTGGAACATCTTGTAGAGCGTCGGAGCAACTTTTACATCCATATCCGTAGACGACGAATAGTCTTGTTTATTCTAGTAACTATCCCTTAAAATGGTGGCATAATCAAATTAGTTTTATTAATCAAGCAATATTCACCTTTATCCGCTGCA
Organism: Chloroclysta siterata; assembly: GCA_932294275.1. Taxonomy (NCBI): domain Eukaryota; kingdom Metazoa; phylum Arthropoda; class Insecta; order Lepidoptera; family Geometridae; genus Chloroclysta; species Chloroclysta siterata. The sequence goes on from OW028595.1 coordinate 13,151,105, forward strand.
CCTCAAACTTGATATTCCTATGCTGAAGTCTGCCATCGAATTTCGTATCTCGGTAAATGTAGTTGACTGCAGTCACATGGTGAGAGATAAGAGAGAGAATCTCTTCTCTAGTCTTCATATCGACCTCGCTTCTTTTACTGTTATCGTTGTGCTAAAATAAAGCAAATAAATGTATATTTGTTTATGTAAATATATGTGCTTAACATTGGTAGATATTTGTTGTAACCTTCGCAGGAATAACTCATTATTTGAGTTTTTTAACGCTCATATGACTAAAAAGTCCACTGCACATGGGTTTCCCCAAAGTATCAAGAGTAGAAGAGCTCTTTGTGAAAGCCCCGTTCTGGGAAGTCCTACCACCACGCCTTTTTCTGCCGACAGCGTTGCTGTGTTTCGGTTTGAAGAATGTGGTTGCCGGTGAAATTACATAAGAACACACAAAACAAAAACATGACATCTATATGCCCCAAGTTGGACGCAGGGTAGTGCATCGTAGGGCACGTTCATATCGTGCGTGACTTACGAGGCAATGCTTTGTTATAGGCAATGGTTGCCACTTGCCACTTAACATCAGATGGGCCAGTAGCTTGTTCCATCAGTAAGTAGAGTTAGAAAATAAATTGGGGGGGTTTGCTGTCACCACGCTTCCCTGGTGCGTTCTCTTAGTCGCCTCTTACAAACTCCATGGAAGGTGATGATGGGTGATCCTATTCTATGCCAGCCTTTTGACGCTGCTTTACAACGTGTAACATAATACCCCTATAATCCCTGAAGCAGGGTGTTCTACATCGCGAACATCTATTGATATAAGACTTTTGAAATTTCAAAATTTCGCTTCCAATGTTTTTCAACATAAAAGGATAATCATTGATCACAGCGAGCTTTTTCAGACGCGTAAAGTCAACATTGATTTATAAGTTTTTCATTCATGAAATGCCTCTTAAACTTTCCGCCCAAATGAAATTTACACAACATGACGCAGCCCTATTTACAGCTTTTTACCTTTAATTGTTAACATTAGATAAAATAGGTAACAGAACTGCCGTCAATTAGTAAACGCAAATAGCGTCAATATGTACCAAAGCCACGTGTACACATTATCAGGGTTGTTGTAAATTTTTGAGACAATATTAATTTAACTTTTGTATGGGAATTTCAAAAAAAAGTATTCAAACTTTGCACACGTCTACTTCGCACAAGTATTTCAGTGCTTGGTCTGATCACTTGGTCTTTGGTCTTATAGGGGTATTATGTTACACGTTGTATATACTAGGAAATAAGCTGCGAGTTTTAACTAACATTATATTGACCGGAAAATGTAGCGTACGATTCGTCAAGGTTCACTACTTCCGTTTCCAATGTTCAAAATAAATTTTCGTGTTTACTACACAACTGCAGCGAAATGACGCGTTTTCCTTAACGGTAATTTAAATTGCTTACATCTGGAAATCCTTCGCGAACATGTTTCCATATTAGCGGGTCTGTTTGTATATACAACGAGCACGTGTTAGGGTTGTCGGTATTCGGCGCCGCTCGGCGAGAACGCGAATGCTCGCCCGTGTTCGCCGCTCGCGAGTACTTGTTGTACGTGTGGAAGTCCCAATGTCTGGAAGAAAAAATATTGATTGAAGACAGTGGCGTAGCTATCGTAGGGCCAGGTGGTACAGTTGCACCAGGGCCCCGGGCTCAGATGGCCCTCTAACCTAAGCTTTGAAAAGAGAGGGTCAGCCAGCTCCCGAAGCTAGAAAACATTTTTTTTATTAATTATTTTAAATATAAGCCAATATAAGTTTATACAAGGTTATATCCGAGTTTATACAAGGTGTTCCAATAATTGTGTATATAAACTTCAGGGGGCTAAAGTACCCATCACTATGAATAACTTTTTCTAAGTAACCAACACTGTGAACGTGAAAAAAAAACAGCTGTTTCATACATTTTAGCCAGGTAGGTATTGAAATTTTGTATGAAACAGCTGTTTTTTTTTTGCGTTCACAGTGTTGGTTTCTTAGAAAAAGTTATTCATATTGATGGGTACTTTAGCCCCCTGAAGTTTATACATATACACAATTATTGGAACACCTTGTATAAACTCGGATTTGATATATAGAAAATCTTTATTGCACAGAACAAAGATTCGTACATAGGCGAACTTAATCCTAAAGAGCATTATATTCCAGTTAACCTTTGTGGAGTTCTGAAAATAGCGAAAGGTTTTTGAGGTACAGGTTAGAGAGATATTAAATTTTATAGATATAGATATTAAATTAATATACCTAATTTTTTGTTCGTCCTTTTTCAAAAAAAGCCTTTGAATAAACTTAGGCTCTCGGAATTTCGGAGCCTAACTCCAGAGGGTTAATCCGTAAGCGGTCAAACTTTCCTTTGGTATTTTATCAAAAAATATTTTAGGCTTAGGTGGAGCTTTCGGTAATTCTAATTATTACAGATTTAATCGAGTTTCAAAACCTCAATTCGATACTCAACATTTAGCTGATTGCACCTATATTGCTGTTGCGCGCCAGTGAGGCTAATTTCATGGACTACCTCGGTCATCATGATTCATTAAATAAATCTAGGTAATTTTTTTCAATATATATTCTAGATGTCTGACCTTGATTCAACGCATTCAAACCCATGATAATCTTGTGACCGTGAGGCGTGGCTAATTTACAGTTATCGATGATTTATTTCTTGAGCTTGTTTATAAGTACTCAAGCAACAAAACGTATAAAATATAAGCAACAAAACGAATATAATAATATACCTACATTAAACATGCCTATTTAACGTTATCACATTATTTTTTCTGCGCGTCCATTGCGAATGAACTTGGAGAGGCCGTCAAAAATTCATTTAAATAAAGTATTTTGTTTGATACCTATACATACATATAAACAGTGGGTTAAGCATTCTCATTGTTTAACAGACCTAAAGTATTTAATATACAGATAGAGCACAGGTAGTCTAGTAATAAAGATCCCTCTCGCACTCTGTCACGAATTGAATACCAACTGTACATGACTGTAACATGAGGACATGTTCCAAAGGATTTTTATATTGTCCCAAAAGTTATTATACCAGTGTGGGATAAAAAGTGTAAAGATAAGTGTAGTAAACACTATAAAACTAATTAAAAATCGTTCCTAATGCCCTTAATGTTTGGAAAATCCTCCTGACTATACCCCTTAGAAACCTCAATGACCTCGAGCAGCTATCAAGAGGCAATATACACATAAAATCACCACAATATAGTTATACACGCTATCTCTAACCCACATTAATATCGACACCCCATTTTATCTCACCTTCAAGTTTTATTTTTAACGTAGGTACCTGGGAGGATCGTCCCTCAAACTGTTAGGATGAGGCGGCTGTGATACAGGCACGTGATGATTTTGCGTCGGGGACGGTTGAGGAGGGGCCGCTGAAGAGACTTCCTCTTCCACTCCTGAGTTTTGGATCCTCTCCATCCATTGCACCACCTCGTCTGTAATGCCGCAACCACCGACATGACCTGGAAGTAAACATGATGTAATCAGTGCTTCTGCTGCAAAACTTCGCAAACTATGTCTAATTTACTAAATATGTGGTTTGTGTACTAATAATCTACTAGCCTCAATACGTAAAAAGTAGCCGCTAAGCTATTCCTAAACATCAACAAAACCATTATCCATACAAAGTTTCATTTAAATTGATATTCAGTCAGATTACAGGGCGCGGCGTGTTTGATCTACAAACATCTAAACTTTCGCATTTAACTTATTAGCAGGATTAGAACCACTAGGATCCAGGAGTAAGATCCAAACATTACATGATTTAAGGCGAAGAGGTAATGTGACTATCGCTCGTACCTTTCGACATGTTGAAAGATATCAAATCACTAAAATCATTTTCGAAACAATTGGTTAAAAAAACACAGTTTAGTAAAAAAAACATTTTGATCAATACAAGTACAGATTTGCTAGTTCTAGGATACGATGAGTTTTAAGAGTTTCTTGTCTGAAACTATTGATTGTCAAGTTAGGCGAAGACAAGAGCTAATGTACCTCTCGCTCGCACGTATCGACTTGTTGAAAGATATTAAATAACATAACTCATTTTCAAAAAATCGCAATCAACCATTTTAAGATATAAAATCACTAAGCTCATTTCTCACACAAAATGGCTGATTGCGATTTTTCAAAAACGAGCTTAGTCTACACTAATATTATAAAGAAGAAAGCTTTGTATTTTTGTATTTTTGTATGTAACGAATAGGCTCAAAAACTACTGGTCCGATTTCAAAAATTCTTTCACCATTAGAATGCTACATTATCCTTGAGTAACATAGGCTATATTATATTTTCAAAAAAATCAGGGATCCTTACTAAAACTCCAATAATGTAACCCAAGGTGGAAACCAAAAACCTTACATCGCGTGCGCTGCGAAAACTATTGATGATAGAACAAAATAATGTACTACGATTTTGTAGAACACGTCATCATCTACAAAAAATGTCGCGACAGCATATGTCTAACTATTATAGTTATGTCACAATAAGTGTTCTTTTATTATTAAAAATTAATTGAAATGCCGCCGCCAGAAAAGGGTCTTTATTTGTACCTTGGTATTAATCTTTATCCAAATAAATCTTTTCATAATTAAGACGGTTTCAATACCTATAGATTACTTCTTAAATTTTTCAAATCGGACATTCCATTCAAAAGATATGACGAAATTAAAAACGTTAACGGGTCCACGGGTCGCGCTCGGGGTGCGATTTCACTCTCTGGCGTGCAAATGTATGAAATAAGTAGACGCGAGGCTTGAACCCACGGTCTAAGTTTATCCTAAAATGTTCAAAAAATTTATGACCACCTATGCGAAGCTGGGACAGGCCGCTAGTGATTTAATATCTCTCAACATGTTGAAACGAGCGAGAGGTACATTAGCTCTTGTCCTCGCCTTATGCTAAAGCGGTTGCGTTCATGCGCATGTACTCCAACATCGTTTTGCCCACTATCTCATAAATAGTACATTGTTATCCTAGGGGTGAAAGTAACTTATTTAGTCCCGAGACGGGGTTTGGCGCCCGAGCACAGCGAGGGCGCCAATAGTTCGAGGGACTAAATAAGTCTTTAACCCGTGGTAAACACTGTGCTTTTCATTACGAATACAAGGAAAGTAAAAATAAAAACGAAAATCAAGGGTTATAATATAAATTATAAAACCTATTTAAAAAAATCCATTACATGTTTCACTAACTTGGTTGAATAAGGATCTCTTTGGTAATAAACCTCCTTTGTTTACGAGGGCCAACAGAAGTCATACTGTTGACATTCGTAAACCAAAGAGGTTTGTTTATTTTCCTAGGAAATGTGAAAATAGAACTACTTTTTTTTTTAAATAATTTTGACAGCTGTCAGTTGATAACGATTCTCCCTAGGGCTGGAAGTATTACTTTCAACCCGCTCCTCAGGCAACTTCAGACCTACTTTCCGAGTATGAGCAATGAAAAAGTTATTGTCTGGCCTGTTTGTGTTTACATGTTCTATTAGATTTGGCAATAAAACACCAAAACAAAGTTGTGTATCTCTGTTACTTAAACGTTATCTTTGTTGTTTATGACAAATATCGTTATTTCATCGAAAAGACGGTAAATACAGCTCTGATTTTTATCACTTTCTACTGCTATTTTGGTATACTGAGTAAGATCGTCTTTCTTTGGGTCGATGCGTTGCGATATTTTTTGCAATGATGTCTCTGTGTAGCCGCTACCTCGTAAACATAATTTCTCAACTATAGGACTAAGGTTTTTTTCAGAGATCACTGTCATTACTATGTAATCAGTAAAAAAAAAACGAACATACTTTGGAATTCCCACTTTATCACTGTCAATGTCAACCAGCAATAAAGATAAGCAGTTACAATAATAGTTGAAGTCGTGCAAGTTCATGGAACTCATTAGTACAGGTCACAGAAATCACTGTTTGTGTAGGACCTTAGATATAACTAACTACAAATAAGTTGAACTCTGTGAACCGCAAGTGATTTGCCGAACTTCAATGCTCATTTTCCTCAACATTTCGCTACTACAACTTTTTTGTTTCTCCTTGCTGATGGCACAAGCATTACCTCGCAGATCAGACACGTAAGGAAGGTGCCACACGAAGCACTACCCGACGTACATCTACTTGGCTTTGTATCATTTCACCTGCACCTTCAAAGCGAAACACAGCATAGCTGCTTGGTGGCAGAATTAGACATAGTTGGCAATACTTTTCCAGATAGCCCTTCACAAAAAACCCTATGACTACTAATACTAACAACGTAGTACTAGTTTATTATTCCATTTTGCAATGTGATTGGTTTCACGACGTTTTTGCCGCCTACTATACAGAGGCTCCCACCGGCTACGGAGTTGTTACCGAATGATGTAATATCACCAACATAATAGCAATCGCAAATAGACGCGAGCTGTACGTGTCCCGAATGCTTCGAGACGATTTACAGAGATTTATAATCCGGATTAAGACGAACGTACGAATTAATGCCATGTACGGAGTTTGAGCTCTCCGAAGAATCGATATAAATCCCGGTCTCTGTCGTAATGTTTCGCATTTTTTTATATTTTATGAGTGTGAATCAAAAATTCATGACAATAATTCATATTGGACGTTTAAAGTGATCCTTGGGATTTAAGTGAACAAAGACCTTTTGACTGAATACTACTACTAGATTAAGGGCCGGTTTCACCATGCTCTGTTAGTTACTAATCAAGGATTAAAAGACCGTTAAATCTAACCTTAGCTGTCAAACGCGTACATTTTGACATATTTAACGGCCCTTTAATCCTTTGTTAATCTAACAGAGCATGGTGAAACCGGCCCTAATTAGATCACCCTGAAGTTGACCCATTAGCTGCGATTCAGAAATTACGGCTAAGTATATAAGAAGCGCCTTAGGCAAAACTGATACAGTATTTTACATTAAACCGACCTCGAGAAGGTAGTTTGCATTCTGGGGACGGACATCAGCTAGTACTTTATCGCAGGAAAATAGTCTCACTGGAAATCGAATTTCACGCGGACAAAGCCAGGAAAAACTAGATATTTCAATAATTTTAGGTTTTGTTGTTAAATTCATGACACATTCCAGGTTTTGCAGTCTCGCTCGGGAGAGTTATAGGACACGGTCTTGCTTCCCCGTTCGAATAAATAGCGAAACGACGACACGGAACTCTTTCTATACTGTTATTCCGAGATTTATCAACCAAGTTAGTGGAAGATTTACAACCAAACACACATTTATCCGGCTCTCTTTGTTTCCTCCTTCGGTTCGGATATACGTAAACGTATCTACTCCCACTTTTAATTAGCATTTTTGGTAGATCTAAGGTCCGTATTCTGAAAGTATGCTCAAGCCTGAATTCAAAACAAGCATTGATTCACACTTTCCATTGAGACTTGATTTAAACTTGGGCATTGTACTGAATCAGAGACTACCAATAGAAAAAAAGGAGAAATTTAGATTTGAGTAATTGTTCCAGAATACGGACCTTATCCTGTATTTCGTCGTTTATGGATGACAGGCCCTTTACAGTGGTCATCAAAAATAAATTACTGTTTCCTGAAGTTTAATACTAATTTCCATTCTCCCATAAAAGCTGCAGGAAAATATGTATTTTATTACAGAACAACACCGTTAAAAGCAATACATCAATCACACAAAACTTAATGGAACTAGGGTTAATCTAAAAGCACGAACGGTCCAGTAAAGTAATAAACATGTACATATATACCTATATATATACCATAGAGTATAAATAAAAACTATCAACTATGTTTATAGTGCTAGTTTATAATTTGAAAAGAATCGCTCGTTCGACGGCGCTTGATAGTTTGGGGCTAAATAGTGCTGTGTGGTATGTCAACTATGCATGCCGGCATGTCTCTACTATGTATGCCTACGCCTCACTAAACTTCAATAATATATTATATTATTACATTGTAAAGGGATCATACAAAAGGACGGTAGGAACCAAGCCGTAAGTTTGTTGCCTGTTCTTCTAGGCTTTGGTCGCGTGGAACTGGCACCTAGAGTCACCTAGCTTTAAGACGTTTCAAAGTGATCCTTGTGATTTTATTGAATAAATACCTTTTGACTTTGACTTTTCCAGTCTAGAACTACTCGTTTACCGAAAATCCGGGGTTAACTGAAGTGCACTAGCCCAAGTGCACCTCAGTGAAACATTGAGCTCCATGAGGAAATTCAGATAGCAGAAATATTCTGACTATTCTGCACGTGTTAAAATAGCAACTATTATTATTATCGGTCGTTCCAGACCAACATAAGTATGGCCACGGTAAGTGCCGTCACTTTTGTGATAAGTGACCCAAAAGAGACCTATAATGGCATTTTTCATCTCAGCGCTTCGTGTTAGGCGGGAAGTTTTATACGAACTTATAATAACGCGTGAAAAGTACAATGCAAACGAAAAGCTTGGGGATTTAAAAATGCTAAATGTTGCATTTTTTCAGCGAGCGTACCAGTATGTCGCATTACTGCACATTGGCATTTCGCATCCGGCGCGCTTCATATTCGTGATTCCGTCCCACCTCCCGTGCGACCGTCAGATACCCCAGCGGATATATTTTCACGAGAACTGTGAGTATTTATTTTTTGGTGAATAATATTTTTACAGACTGTACGGTAAAATAAATAAGCTGAAGGAGTCTGGGATTTTTTATGCAACATCCAATTTATCGTACCAACTCGGAATTTTATATTTGATCGAGTGAGCGAAGCGAACGAAGATCTTAGTTTCAACTTGGGCGATTTGGCATTTTATGTATGTATGTATGTATGTATGTTTGTCTGGCGATAACTTTCGAACCGTTGATCCGATCTGCATGAAATTTGATATGACGATAGCTTGTACTTGAGAAATTTACTGGTAAGTATATGAGTAAAATCGAATGAAGGGTTATTAAGATATGGTGTTTTTTAAGGGGGCAAAAATAAAAAAAGTTACATAAAAAAATCAAGATACATGTCATATGAAAGGGCTTTGTTTGGACATTCCAAAACAATTTTTACTTTTTTTCTGGGACGCTCGGTTTTTGAGATACAACAAAAAAGTTAAATTAAGATAACCAGCGATCCAAGAGCTCCCATCTCTAAGAGTTTCGTTGGCATCAAGGTTTTTCTACTGGTCGGCCCGTTCCTTTGCTTTATCTTATTTTTTTTTCTTGAAATAAATTAAGGAGGTACTCAGTTCTCATAAAATGGTGACAACGACCAGGTCTGATGATGGAGCCAAGGTCTGTTCAACGGAACTCTTCAATGAATAGGCCAATAGAGTTGAAACTTGGTTACCGTACCAAGTTAGTAGATGGTAGTCAGAAAAAAGTCCAAACATAATGTTTGGACTTGCCTCTGACTACATACTCAACGTTTTGGTGCGTTCGTCGGGTCGCATCACGAGATCTCAGTTCGGGGCGAACCGAACCACTAGTTATCAAGTTTATTGCATACACCTATATAATTCAACATGATTATTATCTACGTGAGATACCTACCTTTATAGAATCGCTAAGTATCCCAGTTACGGGATTTAGTGGCTAACTCTGTTGACGGAGTTTATAGGCCGATCGTACGAACAAAGACCTCCGTAATGACCCTAAAACTACTGTCTCCCAAATATTTGTACTGATAGAATACAATTATTTTGTAAAAACAGACCAAACAACCAGACACAGTATAAATATACAAGGTAACACTGTGAAAACGAAAAAAAAAAACAGCTGTTTCATACATTTTAGCCAGGTAGGTATTGAACTTTTGTATGAAACAGCTGTTTTTTTTTCGCGTTTACAGAGTTGGTTCCTTAGAAAAAGTTATTCATATTGATGGGTACTTTAGCCCCCTGAAGTTTTTAAACACAAGTATTGGAACACCTTGTATATGCGTCTATTAGATTATTTTCGAACCGATAATCTACAGTGCATTAAGGCGGACCTTCTACCAATTGTACTGTGAGGCTAGTACTAATGTGAGGCTGGTAGCAATTGTACTGTGAGTGCACGATTTTATTCAACTAAAAGCTTACGCTTTTAGTTGAATAAAATGCGGATACCATCGTGCACTCAAAATTGAGTGTCAAAGATTTCAAACTGGCCTATTGTTTATCCTATCCATGTCTACCAGCTATCTAGATGTGAAACAAACTGAAGTAACCACCCTTTACTACTGATAAAATCGTTTCCCATTTTGTAGGTACTGATTCAATTAAATAACTTCACAAGCACGAACGTTCGTGTACATAAAATGGTCGCAGATCTCAATCGAGATATTTCTAACATCTGTATAAGCATTTTAGTTAAAATTATTTTGCTTATATTCAAATGAATATAATTTAAGGAAGTATATATACTTGCGCGCGTGTAACTGTTTCTCTGAAACTGCCTTTTCAAATCTAAGAGGTACCTAAGCTCGTAATTACCTTAAGTACCTATTTAATATAGGAAGGTCGGTCGGTACCACCGATTATTATTTATTTAATTTCACATCAAACAAAATACCCTGGTTATCGAAATAATCTCGCTTCTAGATATCATCATCACAGCCTGAAGCCGCTGCTAGACATAGGTCTGTCCCATATACTTTTTTTTTTTTATACAACCAGCTGATGGAACAAGTAGATGGCCCACCTGATGTTAAGTGGTAACCATCACCTATAACAAAGCATTGTCTCGTAAGTCACGCACGATAGAAACGTGCCCTATGATGCACTGCCCTGCGTCCATCAGCTTGAGGCATACAGATGTTAAGCCTCATGTGCCTGTAATTACACCGGCAACCACACTCTTCAAACCGAAACACAGCATTGCTGCTTGGCGACAGAAAAAGGTGTGGTGGTAGTACTTCCCCGGACGAGCTCTTCACAAAGAGCTCTACTACTCTTATACTTCCAGGAATAATGATTTTGAGCATTATACATCGCAAATGCTAAACCAGTGATCTTAGAGACTTGAAATTTTGAGGGTATACCTCTATTCTATCTTTGTGCATAAGTACAAACTTAGAAAGGAAATCCTGCAATTCAGCCCCTATAGGAGCGCAGTAGGTGTTGAACTCTGTATGAAATAATAACAATAGCTTCATGTGAGAAAATGATCGAGTCGCGCGGGTTCCCACTAGTATATAATTATCTATACGAGGTGCGGTGGCTGAGCGACTGTACATACGGATCCAGATAACGGAAATTACCGGCTGCTGGCGTACTGAACCCGCGGCATAGTAACTATGCCGTCGTCTGTGCGCTAAAGCCTGCAGGCTACTACAAATATAATATTTGCCTCGTTTAACTCGAACCTCATTTGCGGTAATCTTTAATGTGATTTTATTGGGGAGAAACGACTGGATAAACTCAAATATTGGTATTTGCTTTCGTAAATCTCGCAAGTTCTATTTTAAGAATTGGAATCTTGAAAATACTTTGATAGAATAATGTAGAGGTGCCTATTGTCAGGAACATCATTATAATAACTTGCATTCGAATCCAAAACAAAATCAATATTCTTAGATAAATAAAGATAGATCTTCTTCGACAATCTTTGAAACCATAAAATAAATAATACTTCCCTAAAACATTTTCTTATGAATCCAGTTAAAAGTTATAAAGCAACGGTATTCTCCATAAAGCTAAGAAATCCGAGCTTCATATTTACTTTTCCAACTCAAGAATCCTCGTTCGATGTCCTCCTAACAAGACTTCTTGGAACCTTTAGCAAACGAACTTTAACGATGTCATTCTACTCTATCGTGTAGTACCTATATGTTTTTCGATTCGATACGAGTAAAGATACGGATAAAATATTTATCTGAAATATTTTGCTATCTATCCGACTAGCTGATAGAATTCCATAATGGACCACAGTATCATTCATTTGGCATTAAAAACACTTTTCATGCATCAAGTATAGATAATGTACGAAAATTTTTCAATATTCAACGCGCACCTTCTGTAGAGATAAATCTGAAAAGCACACAGATTTCAAGACATGCCAAGTCGTGTAGTCAAGTTATGTTAAAAGGAGCCGCACACAAGACATACGCTTATTTACACTTTCCGAAGGAATATAACACATGACACATCAACTTTTCGCTCAGAAATTGATACAGAGTTTGCCAAATTCGCGGCGTGCCGAGAAGATGTTTAAATTGTACAAATTCTATTTATGCGAGATGAGGAGCTTGGAAAATTAAATTAGTGATCCACAAGATTTCACGTGCTATACATTATACATTTATGTATCTCAACTGAACTTGGCTGGGATGTTAATGTTCGCAACATACAGCGTCTTTACTTTGTTTGTACTCGTAAAGCTAGAAGCATCAAAACGTTATTCTAATGCCTTGGGAGATGGATCACATATTAAATCTACGTACGAGCGTAAAGGTTTAAGACTACTTATTCTGAAGTGCAGTCTAAACGTGTAAGTACTTATGTAGGCAGTGAAAATGTTGACGATAAATAAGCAACGTAGCATGAGACGTGTAGCATTAGCTTGGACAAGTAGATCAACAAATCTACGAGTATGTTTGTGAGATAATAAATAATAATACATAGTAAGATAATAATTTATATTATACATGATTACTCTTTCTTCTATGATACATTTTAAATCACAACTTAACAAAATATTTTTTTGATCACATTAAGTTAGTTATGATATTTATGATTCTACATGTCATGACAATTGTTGTAATGTTGCTACTTGTTTATTTCAGAAGATGTCCTTTTAGGGGATTGATTGAAGTCTTTCATATTCAAATAAAAGCTCCGTAGAGACACTTCGACGAGAGATGGGGAAGACTGCTCAATAACTCGTAATGAAAACAAATGTAGCTACGAACGCGACCCTTCCTGTTTTCTCAATACATTTATTTTCCGATCAAACGCAATTTACAGAAAAAGGAATATACGATGCCTCCCAGAATGTAGAGAAAGTCATAAAAAAATATCTTTATGATAAGCAGACTGTGCAAAGCAGATGATAAGTATGGTGATAAATTCTGAGACATACAAATGTAATACGTATTCATATCTAATCAATACCGTCGTGAATTATAATAATGTCACCCCAACGTTGTTTATATAGGCGGTCTATACCTACCACGCCCCAACATGATAACTTGGGAGAACGGGGATCTTATTTATGAGATTCGGTAGTCTCGCATATTCAGGTGGGTCGTTGTACTGCGAAATTGCATCTACCTACAACACAGTTGAAACGACAAAAATGCAAACTCGAGCCGAGTGAGACTAGGCGGGGTGGTGTTGTTGACGCGGAATTACCATTCCGGCGCAGCCTACAAACTGCGGTGCGGACGAATGAATATGTAATGTAACGCTTTATTTGAACTGGTTTAATGACATTGTATAGGTATTTCCTATTGCTAGTTTTATTTAGAACTGTTCCAGAAAGTTAGTTGCGAAATGTTTCCAGCTTCTTTATTTGATTACTTCGATATTTAATAGTTCCAAGTTAAACGATTACGAAATTATTCTATCAATTCGTTTTTGACAAGCTCAGTTAGAGTATAGTAATGGAGTGATAGAAGTACCGCGGTAGGACTTCATCAAACAAAATGTAAATAATCAGTGTTTATGACAATGACACACATCGAACATCGCAATAAATTAGGGCGAATCCTCGGAAGCCATGTAGCAATCAGCCGGCGACAGCGCCGAGCAAATGAGATTAAACTTTGCTAAACGACCTTGCGTGCATACAGCATGCAATCCATTTGGTGCGCGACACTGTTGCGAAACTTCCACGCGGCCATAGCTCGGAGGCTTAGCTCAACCACTTGGCTAAATTAAGCCAGGAAAATTAAGGAACCCGCTAAGGTTCAATACTCGTTCATAATTAGTAATGACAGGGATATAGTAACTTTGAAGACTATATAGCTTCTTATTGAAAACAGCTTAATTATGAACTGGAAACTATAACATTTTATTTAAGTGTTCAATCAAACAGCCGGCAATAGAAAAATTGGACACGGTACGTATGAATAACATCTCCTTGTTGAGAATGAATTGATCGGCTTTATCTGAAGGTTACATTTTTAAGATGTTTGTAAAGGTAGGAAAAAAAGGAAAACAATGGCTGAAGATAGCACAATGACTTTGGATTTCATCTGAAAGCCATCAAAGAAACACTAACAAATTGTCATACCATTTGAAGTGTTACAATTCGTCTTTCAATTTCGGGGAAATAGCCAGACCTTATCGACATTATTATAAGTAGGAACTTGCACTTATAATAATTTTGCGATGCGGTCGACGGTTGAGTACCAGAAGTCTAGACTAGCAGACATTAATTCACGCTTCATAGATACCAAGATTGTCTCTAAGGGATTATGATGGTTTGTTTGAACTGCTGGAGTGAGCTGACGGGAGTCTTTACGAGCTAGGAAGCGTTACCTCTCTGCACTCCTACTCTCATCGTCTACAAACTGCGCGTGGAGAGTTTACGAGTTTCTGCCAGTTAATCTCGTTATTGCACGTTCGCAGAACTTAATTGTACGTACCGTACCCCGTAATGGGATTAAAATACTGTTAATTGCTTTATTCGACACAAATCGCAATTTATTGTAAGCGAATACGGTTTTGTTTAATCTTTTGGAATGCAGTTTCTACCGTGGTAATCTGCCGAGATAAGAGTTAAATGTTGCACGTGCAACTCACATTTCTTATAACGAATTCAAAGCTATTCACAAACAAGAAACTACAATTTTCCATCTAGTAATGCACGGATTAGCGGAACGAACAGTCATACCTACTCTTATCAACTCGCAGAACCGAGCAAAATGAGCAAGCAGGTAAAAATTGCAAACGTGCCCGCTCGCTTCTGAAACGATTTCACTGCAGTCAGTAGATTCTGCTGTAAAGAATTAAATTGGTCGTCTCACTAGTGTTGATATAAAAGCTTTTGAATTCTGTGGAACCAACTTAGGCATCCTTTCACTTCCACAACTAACAATCGTGTTAGTTATAGCATTTATTCCTTAGTTTTGTTTGTAAGAAACTCCTGTTTATTTCTTTAGTGTGGGTGGTTCACAAGTTACGTATGCGCATAATTAATTATACATCGTACTCATTTGTCATTGGTGCACGCAATGTGGTCTCTACCGGGAAACCACGACTTTCCCGTGGTGGTGGAAGGTAGAGCGTGGAAACAGTTTGTCTGTCATTTGGCTACCCTTAGCACATAAAAGCTATTCGAATTTTCTGTTTGCGTACAGTAGTGACGTCAACTCACTCTTTGCGAATGACGTTGCGCGATCGTATCCTTACGCTTCGCGTAGAGCTATTGAACGTCGTTTTATTTCATGTTGCTTGAAGTATTTACTTAGGTATTTAACTTACCGTGTCTTCGGTTTGCGTAGGGGTCAGTGACGTCACCATCCTTGTAGATGACGGAGTGTACCCGGGTGCGGGTGCTGTTTGGCGGGAAATATCGCCTCGCGTGCTCCACGTAGTAAGAGCCGTCGTGGGCGATGATTTTCCCTTCGAAAACGCCATCCGTCACCGATCCGAAGACTTTAGAACTAGGATCATCTGTGGGAAAAATAGAACTCGTAAGATGAATAGATAAAAACAGCAGGTATTAGAATAGCCTGTTAAGGATTGTAAGTGTTTATCTGTCATGGTGGTACTTCACATCACATTCGCGTTTTTATTTGCTTATTATTCGGCTTTAGGGCGCGTTCACATTGACGCGATTTCGCTTACGCGACTCGCGCGCGACTCCCGTGAAACTATTTACAGTTTATGTCATTCATATAAAGTACATATTTAAAAACGCTGCGATGACGCTGAGCGTGCGCTGCGTGTGTGTGACTCGTGTAATCGATTAAATATGTACTTTATGTGAATGACATAAACCGTAAATTCAAAAGTTTCATGAGGAGTCGCGTCAATGTGAACGCGCCCTTATTGTGTAGAAGTCCGAATTACTCGAACGAACACACCGTCTACACATAGTCACGAACGGCGGTATTCGTGTAATTGTGTGTTCGTGAAAATAGGCAAGTATAGGTGAATCAAGTCACTACACATCGTCTTTATAAGTCACTAGCGGCCTGTCCCAGCTTCGCATGGGTGGTCATACATTTTTTGAACATTTTAGAATAAACTCAGACCGTGGGTTCGAGCCTCGCGTCTACTTATTTCATACATTTGCACGCCCTTCTCCTTGAGTGAGTGATATCGCACCCCGTGCGTGACCCGTGGACCCGTTAACATTTTTAATTTCGTCATATCTTTTGAATGGAATGTCCGATTTGAAAAATTTAAGAAGTAATCTATAGGTATTGAAACCGTCTTGAATTTGACATGATTTATTTGGATAAGGATTAATACCAAGGTACAAATAAAGACCCTTTTCTAGCGGCGGCATTTCAATTAAATTTTTATAATAAAATAACACTTCTTGTGACATAACTATAATAGTTAGACATATGCTGTCGTGATATTTTTTGTAGATGATGACGTGTTCTACAAAATCGTAGTACGTTATTTTGTTCTATCATCAATAGTTTTCGCAGCGCACGCGATGTAAGGTTTTTGTTTTCCGCTTTGGGTTTATTTATTTATTTATTTATTGGAGCTTTAGTAAGGATCCCAGATTTTTTTGAAAATCTAATATAGCCTATGTTACTCAGGGATAATGTAGCATTCTAATGGTGAAAGAATTTTTGAAATCGGACCATTAGTATTTGAGCCTATTCGTTACATATAAAAATACAAATCTTTCCTCTTTATAATATTAGTGTAGAAGTGTAGATGTAGATAAGAGGAATATGCGAACACGAATAGCGATGTGAAGCCACCATCAAAAATCCATAAACTATTTTTACTTGTTCTATAGACACCGTAATCGTACAGTGATTGGTGTTTACATAGAAATTTCAATAAGGAAATGTTCATTTTCTAGGAAGCAAAACGTATATCGCGATAAATTCCGGTCAGTATATTATTTATAATAAACAACCATTAAATCTAACTAGGTTATGTACCGAGTCTATGTACCTTGCATAACACAACCAGTATGGTTACATAAAGTGCTTTATTGTATTAGCTAGAGGTTCAATAAAATGTATGAAGCGGCGGCGGAACAGAACATAGTTTCTAATATAATAATAGTATTATGACGACGACGTCGTAACGTGATAACACTCAACTGGTAACCATCAACAAAGCATTGCCTCGCAAGTCACGCACGATAAGAGGTTTCCTAACTATGCTAACAAGCTGAATTAACATTTTTTAAGGACTTTGTAAAAGCTCATTTTATTCGTTTTAAAAGTTTAAGCATGCCAGCACCTTAAAACATTCTAATGGTAGCAACCATGCCCTCCGATTTTATGGACGCGAGTTCTAATCCGGATACGGATATATAGATTTTCCGAAAAATATATGTGTGTAATCTCAAAGGGCGACGAAAAACATCGAGTGAAATCCCGCGCGGCTTGGCTTAGTCAGCCCCGCGCATATTGACCAGTTTTTTCCTGCGGATTTTTCCGGATTCGACTGATTGACTGAGAGGATAGTAGTGATGGTTAGGTTAGATTTTCCCAGCACCTAACTATGTTGGGATAATGTCGTGAGGAAACAAGTTAGTATTCTAACTATAGTATGCCAGTACTCTCAACTCAAACTGTGAAGGAAAACATCGTGAGGAAACCGGCATGTCGTAGAACCTTAAAAATTCTATAACATGTGTTAAGTGCTCGAAAGGAGCCTCTTGAGACGCACTTAAAATCCTTTCACCACACTGTTTCGAAAGAAAATAGTGACACGACAAGAGAGAGAGAGTATTCTAAAAGCGGCGATGGGCTTGCAACCTGTCACGTATGGAATACTAACTACTGCAAAATGTGGATATGTGCCAAATGTAATGTGTGGACGTACCTCCGACTACCCTCCTTAGACGTCCTCAAAGAATCTTGAGTTCGTATTTGGTACAAGAGTTCTGAAGTCATATCTATTGTGCCTGGGGATCAAAGTCGTGAACCTGTTTTTTTTTCATAATCTATGTTAAATTCAGTCCCAGCTACAGCGTCCTGGATTAGCACATGAGGGAACAGGAGCCCTTGACTGAAGTAAATAAATAAATGAAAAGCAAAAAGCTTTTTTAAAAACAAGCTTTTACCTAAATGCAATGTCATCCAAACTAAACGTAAAAAAATTCAGAGCTGTGAAGGCTGTGAATTAATTATTTAAAGGAGATGCGAAAACCAGTATTTGCAAAGGAAGTCCAAAAATATTAGCGTGGGATACGTGTGTGAGAAATGATGATAAAGAGTATTAAAAATCGCTATCTTATCAATAATGACCGCCAAAGTACACCATTTTAGACAATTTGAACCGCAGTTATCGACTATCGGGCTTGTGTTGGACAATTTTTATCTTTTATACCGATCCCCGGGTTCTGGCGAAGTTGTGAACAAAGCGGCCATATCGCTGAAAGCTATAGCTTCCAGGCCATCCAGTTAATACATACAAAAGTCTGTGGGAAAAACAAACACAAACTGACCTCATGACCTTTTTGACGAACTTAGAGAATACTAAACTAAGACTTAATGTAGTTGTGGTGAGATTGCGAGTATAGCATTGCTGCGCGGATATATCCAGTATATGTTCTTCCGGGTCGTTTACTCATAGGTAATTTGTTTTAAAGCAGATACTGCAGTTTAATATAGGAATATCCTACTGATATTATAAACGCGAAAGTTTGTAAGTCTGGATGGATGGATGGATGGATGGATGTTTGTTACTTTTTCACGTAAAAACTACTGAATGGATTTTAATGAATACAATCATATAGTCTATACATCAGAATAACACATAGGCTACAATTTATAAAGATATTGTGTGAATTGTCTAAAATATGACGATAAGTGTCAAGTAAGCAGGAAAAATTTTACCATCTGCGAGCTATTCTGGCGTGCGCTGCCAAAACCGCTAGAGTTACACATATGTACACAGTGTGTACATATGTGTAACTCTAGCGGTTTTGGGCTCAGGCTATTATAAGCTACTCGAAATACTAATCCTGCGCAGACGAAGTCGCTGACACCAGCTAGTACATTATAATCAATAAATATCTATACTAGTAGTTCGCCCCGAACTGAGATCTCGTGATGCGACCCGACGAACGCATCGAAACTTTGAGCAGGTAGTAGTCAGAGGTAAGTCCAAACATTATCTTTGGACTTTTTTCTGACTACCGCCTACTAACTTGGTATGGTAAAAAAGTTTCAACTCTATTGGCCTATTTATTGAAGAGTTCCGTTGAACAGACCTTGGCTCCATCATCAGACCGAGTCGTCGTCACCATTTTATGAGAACTGAGTACCTCCTTAACTTATTTCAAGAAAAAAAAATAAGAAAAAGCAAAGTAACTGGGCGACCAGTAGAAAAACCTTGATGCCAACGAAACTCTTAGAGATGGGAGCTCTTGGATCGCTGGTTATCTTAATTTAACTTTTTTTGTTTTATCTCAAAAACCGAGCTTCCGAAAAAAAAAGTAAAAATTGTTTTGGAATGTCCAAACAAAGCCCTTTCATATGACATGTAACTTGATTTTTTTATGTAGCTTTTTATGTTTTTGCCCCCTTAAAAAACCCCATATCTCAAAAACCCTTCATCCGATTTTACTCATATACTTACCAGTAAATTTCTCAAGTACAAGCTATCGACGTATCAAATTTCATGCAGATCGGATCAACGGTTCTAAAGTTATCGCCAGACAAACATACATACATACATACATAAAATGCCAAATCGCCCAAGTTGAAACTAAGATCTTCGTTCGCTTCGCTCACTCGATCAAATATTGTTCACCTATAATAAAGCATTGCCTCGCAAGTCACGTAAATTACGTTAAAATTGCACAGTAACGTAGGTAGCATAGTCCAAAGCGCAAGAATAAGAAGCGTGACGATATGGCGCAAAATGCTTCATATTAGCAGAAATAGTACATTTATAAAGTACAACCCTTTACCAGCTCATAAACTTCGTACATTTCAAACTTCTTAGAAAGCTAAAATGAAAACGAAACGTAAAAGAAGCACGTAGTTCAAAAGTAATTTAAAAAGAAAACCCAAACTCAATTAGGTACTATCCATGTTAATGAATGGACAAAGTTTTAAAACTTTAACTACAGCTACCTTACGATATCGTGTCATACCGAGGGCAAAACTACGGTTAAATTAATAACAGTGCTTAGTACGAATGACTCATTTCATTTGTGGGCAGGGGACATGGTTAACAGAATAGTGGGACCCCGTGCATCGAACGGTGCAATTAGGGACACGAACTAGGGTTGCCAGTTGAAAAATTGTGTGATAGTTATCTACGTTACGTTTCTATTACTTAAGCACGAGGCTGTAAACTTTAAGGATTACATGCAATCTTAAAATATTAAAATCATTACACGCAAATCGAACAAGATGGTACACAATCGAGCCAAGAAATGGCGGTAGAAATCGAATATTCAGACATTGTTTTGACAACCCTACAGATAGATATACGATCTGTATTAGTGTAATGGCTGTTGGTATTTGCATCCCGCAGGTGTAATGCATGGATCGATCAACGATTGCATGCTCCACTGACATACGCTACGGGTATGAATACCGTAACAGTTCCTTTGAAGTTGAAAAATCTATAATGTTTGCAGGCGCGCTGCTTCCGTTGTGTAAACAAATGGTGTACCCTTTTTATCTTTCCTTAAGTAAATACGCATTCAGAAGGACCTACACTGAAACAACATCGTGACATGAAATATAAAATTCATGAGACAGAATAAAATAGAGATTTAATCAACATTCTCGATTCATTCGTTCAAAACAGAAAAGATTTGTTCTAACGGGAGAGCGACATAAAATTGTCGACACGACGGTACTTTGCTTATATAACAAGTTAATCCACCTGTTAGACCGTAAACAAAAAGACTGAACGGGTAGGTAAGTTCCACTTTTCAGACCATGATATGAATTGAGAACGCTCATATTCATCCACTTTAAAGATATTTAATAATATCCTAAAGTTATTAGCCGAGTGGGATATAACTTTCAAAATTACTTTTAGGACACTATAAGTTTATGTATTTTCCTAAGTGTAGGTAAATACTATAATACATTCAGTTCAATCAAGGAAATGAAACATATTAATTCAAAACAAATCCAATTATTGAATTATTTCGACCCAACAATGGCAGAACGATTGGTTCACACCTATTTAGTGAAGACAATGATATATTGAACCGACCGACGAGGTCACCCTTCCTAGAATGGCAACAGAGGAAATGTGCTCAATAGAATTGATAGCTAACGTTCGGTATTCCAGGATGAAAAAGGATATGAGAAACAACAAGAGGTGGTTTATAAATTGACAGAGTATATATTTTAAGAAGGTATATAGTAAAACAATGTTGTACCTCTGACATTTTCAAAGAATCTTGAGTTAGTACTTGATACTAAAAGATCTGAGGGAATATCTACCGTGCCTGGGAAAGGAAGAAATAAAATAATGGAGTGGGCTTCGGTATCAAAAATAAATCAATACATAATATTTACGCAAGCGTCAAAGAAAAGTAAGAAAGAAAGAAAACATATTTATTTGACCCACAACAAAAACAATAATAATAACAGTAGGTACATGAAGCTGAATAAAAGTAGATACATAAAATGTAATAAAATAGTTACATGAAACCGGCAATAGGAACACTAATACACAGAATCTGAAAGCATTAGAAATCAGCAATCAGCATCAGAAATCCAGTCTCTATATTATAAATATACCTAATTACAATATGTCTAGTGGAAACTACAAGATGAAACAAAATTACGCTGTAAACGGAGGGTTAGGTTAAGGCAAGAGATGTGAAATGTTATCCTCGAAACCGCAGGACTCCTAAAATGTTTTCAGTATTTAAAAAGGAACGAACGTCGAGCGTGCCAAGCCAGCCGGCAGAAAAACTCTAATTTTTTTTGTGAAGCTAGAAGTGCTAGTCTAGAGCTTTTTATTTTAACATTGAAATTATTTTTGAATTGTGTACAGGTTATCCCAGTAATCACTGATCAGCAGAGTCGAGCAGCGCCGCGTCTGTCTGTATATCTGTAGCTGTACTGGTTTAATAATCAATATATTTATTGCTTACACATGGTTTAGTTTAAGTACCTTCCTACATACATTGTTGTTAGTAACTATCACATGGACCCTACATAGGGTATGATGGCAACATGGAGACAGAGGTTTTAAATTATTATAGTTGGTAGACAGGTATAGTTATAATATAGCTTGCTTATTTTAGCAAGTATTAAATTTTTCAAAAGTACTCTGATTTTACTCTGTTTTTCATTAATAGATACTTTTAGCAGTTATAGTTCGCATAATTTGTGCGAAGCTTTTTATTTTGTATATTAAAAATATTTTATTTTAATATTGACGTGTGTACGACGACCTGAGTCGTATTATGGAAGTCAAGGAGGCCGCATTGGAAAGATTCATTGGAGGAAACTTCATCAGGACCCCGACAAGATTTGAGCTCTTTAATTTAAGAAGAAGAACATATGTCACAAGTTATTTCTTTAATAATTGTTTGAACTGTAAAAAAATTTGAAAGCATAGAAACACGTTTGTTTGAGAAACTTTGTGTTCTTTTTTGCTGAGTATCTACTAAAATAGGTAAGGTTTCTATTGTTTTTCTACCAACAAACGGAAGTAGTGAGTGTGTAGGGCTCCCGTAGTCGTGGTTTTGTATGCAAAACGTGGTTGCAACTTGTAACTCAACGACTAAGTGCATCGGAGACCGCCAGTAAGTAGGGCGACGAACTGTGCGATCGATGACGGCCGGCCCTCCGCACAACTTTATCCATTTACACTGTTCCAAACTTTCGCGATCATAACAACCGCACCGGGACGTTCACAGCCGCAATCGCAATCGCTCTGTCGACACGCATCGACACATTCGACACTATATTTGAATTCTTTAGAGAGAGAGAGAGCTCTACACTACCGAAACACAGGAATCAAGAAATTGTCAAGAATAGAGACTGGGAGATCCGCTACTATTATGATAAGATGCTGAAAATTCATCAATAGGAATTCGTTGACTGAATCTATTCCTGACAGCAAACGAACTCCAAAAAGTTTCGTTTTGCATATTTACCGAAACAGGAATGCGGGGTAAATTTGGAGCAGAATTATTATTTGCATAACGTCCATTGGGTACGGGAGTACGGGATGCAGAGCGGAGCAATCGGTGAGGCAACCGCGCGCCACCGACATTAAAAGTCGAGTGCTAGTCGAAAGCTTCCAATTAGCTATGACTTTGACGCCGTCCCGCCAAGTAAGTAATTGCAAAAAGAATTGTTTTAGAGTTGAAATGAGAAAATCTTCAGTGGGCAGATGCGGAGCGAGAGTCAGCGTTTGGCTTTTGTTTGACTAAAGAGAAACACAATCGCGGTCGACAATAGTCGACATACTCCGAGCGGGGACTTATTAAATTTTCCCTCGGGGTGAGAGCGAACAATGGCGTCTATCTTGGGTGTAGATAACGCTGCTGTTCTCGGCTCCCGGTGAATGGAGGCGGCGGCGGCGGGCGCAACTTGCGGCTGTCAGTCTGCCGCACGCCACCTACAAAGTTTGCGCGTTTGCCTTGGCAGAATAAGAGTGTTTTGCTCCGAGGCTCTCAACTGTTAAAGCTCCTGTCTTTACTTTTAAGTGAATTGTTGTTACAGCTATAATGCCGGTAGACCGACCGAGCGAAAGCAGGCAAACGGTAACAAACGGAAGCAAGCAAACGTGTATGGACGTTATAGCGAGAGCAAGCAAGGGCGTGCGAGTGCCTTCGGACGAGCTCGCTCTATTTGTGGTTAACCTGGTATGTAGTTTGGTGTAGCCTGAAGGCGAGTGAGTGTGCAGTCCCAGAGGGTAGAGAAGTCCCGCCCCTAGCCTTCGCTTGATGTTGCTCGGTTGCTCTGTAATGCGACATGATGTAAACAAGAAGATGCAACACATACCTGTCAACTCTCCATGATAGATGTGTGATGTATCGACCTCATGAGGCTGACCTTGTGTGCCTTCCACCTAAAACGAATAAGTTTAATGAGATTAGAAAGGCCAAAGGCCCAACACCCGAGACAGGTCTTTTTGGTTCTCACTTTTGATACTTCATGGGCATAATGGGAAATCTCAAAGATTTTAATATAGTTCCAAAAGTTATTATCCGAGTGGGATTTAAACCCACGGCCTTCCCCTTGATTTCTTTAAGCGTAGGTAAACACTATAAAACGAATAAAAACATAATAATGGGAAATGATCAGGGGTACAGGGTGTAGTTTTCAAAAACAGAAATATTACCTTGAAATCATCACTAAACGCGGAGAGATCCCTCCGCAATCGCATGCTAAACCTCCTCCTATGCGCACGGAAGCTGAGTCGCAGGTCCGGTGAGTCGGTAGACCTTCGTGATCGCACATGTTGCTCGTGTAACGCATCAGTGTCGTAATCTAACCCTTCGAAATGTTCGATGTATTCACTTAGTTTTCGGCGAGATGCTGCAACAATGGAAAACGTGATGATTAATACTTTGAAAACGGAAGAGAGATAATAATCTGCTGATACAGTAATTTGAGATTTAAGTCATTTAGATGCAAAGACAGGATCATCCAATTTATGTTCCCTGGCAACTTTTAATGCAGTATAGTTTAGTTAGAGAGTTGTAAGAAAACTTTACTTGACCGAATTATAAAATCGTTTTGAAACCACCATCATCCTTCCTATACGTTTACGAAAGATAGAGGTTAGGAGCAGAAACAGCATCACCCGTAGCATAAACAAAAAACGATTACAAAAAAATGTCTACCGCCTTTTCCGAAAACAAAGATGTTGCTGTTTTTTTGCTTCTATGACTCATGTGGTCCTGCCTGACCGTAGTGACTTACGGCCGGTTTCTGAAAGCTAGATCAAAACTAATCGCATGTCAAGTCTCTCACCATTTCTAGCTTTTACATCGAATTAGATAGAGATAGCAAGTTACTTGACATGCGATTCGTTTTGATCGGGCTTTAGAAACCGGCTAGTGAATCAATGGCGCAATTAGGTGTGTTGTGTAGGATAGGTGTTTGTTTTCATAAAGATCCTAAGTATGGTACCTTAAATACTCCTGTCGGTGTAACATAGTCATGATTTTTTATATGCATGTATTAAAGAATTAGCCATATTCATAGTATATGTTCTACGTTTTAAATAAATGCAGAATGTAATAAAGTACTCCTTAAGTAGATACAAACACCTATTATAAAAGTACTCCTTCATCTGGACAAGTAAAGAATTGAATGAAGAGAAAACTTAATATTCTGTGCTGACTATAGCTAGTAATAGCTACCTATTAAGGCTAAAAGCCTAATAATTAAGCCCTTTAAGGACGAAAATATAAACAATGTTTTCAGTTTCTGGAGAGCATGACAGTGCTCGTAAATATAAATAAGGAGGAGAAAAAGATAAATCTCTGCTAATAATACTGGCTCCAAATACGACAAGGAAAGAGGACGAGTAAAGACATACCTTAAAGGCTTAAATGATGCGTAAACACTTACAAATGAACGAATGCATTCTTTGTAATACCTACCTATTTGTCTAGACTAGACTTGGGTATTGTGTTTCATTATATTATTTCCATTCAAGCTGTATGGTAGGACAACAACTTACAAGTACAACATAATAAAATTTATTTTCTTATCAGAACTAAAGTACTACACGCAGACGTAATTACAATTACACATAATTATATTTACCCAGGAACGTAGGCGATTCCGATTGTGTGCGGTCTAATCTTTAACTTTTTAATTACAAAAAAAATATTGACTTATTTATGATTTAAAGTTGCTTGTTAAATTCTGTAATGCAACAGTTCTATTTTATATACCTACCTAATGTAATATAGTATTTAATATCTAATCTGTTATTAGGTAAATACCTTAACAACACAATATGAATGAAATTACCTGTTCATCAAAACAAGAAGAAAATTACAATGAATAACTACTGAATTAAAAAAGACTGAGAGATAGCTCAACTGATCCAAATCAGTGCCAATCGGAAGCGTCCCGAAGACGCTGACTGCATTGCCCCGCTGAATGGCAATGCTGAATGAATTATTGTTATTCGACACAATGAGCAGCCATGTCGTCTGGCCAACTCGTCGCATTTCATTTAAAGGGATGTTTAAAACGACTTTCCTGTAACTTTGTTTCTCTTGTTAATTTCAAACTTCTTGTGCGGATGCTGAATCACATTCAAATTGAGGATAATAGACGCAATCAACTCGGACAACGAAACATTTTCGGTCCGTATTTATTTAAAATATAAAGTCAAGGTATGTACCTATTAAGTTTCTTAAACCAACAATAAACAATTAGGAAACCATATGGGCCATCCGCCTCCTTGCATATGTGCAACACGTGTTCCATAGAGCTCCAGTTTTACGACATCTGAACGCGTAAACAAACGACCCAAAACAATACACTCACAAAGCCCATGCGCTAATTTATATTCCGCTATCGCGGTGTATTATTGAGTAGCATTTATTATGTACACGTTGTCCAGAGACAGATATAGAAGTTGCTACGTGGCGAGAGCTCAGAGCACGTAAGAAGCTCGGCAAAATAAATAGCCCATACATTCTTGTTAGGCCTCCGTTACCAGAAAATGCGGCATAAAGCAAAGCTCTTGAGCTAACAGAACCTATACAGAATGAGGCCAATGTATGTACACACTGTGTAGTAGGTAATACAGAAAAGTGGAAATGAAATCAAGACGAGACTGGCTTGAACACCATAGAACACGTCATACTGGTAAAAGCAACTTGTGGTAAAATCCTGTCCGATCATAATCTTAATATATTATACTAGCGGCCTGTCCCAGCTTCGCATGGGTGGTCATAAATTTTTTGAACATTTTAGGATAAACTTAGAGCGTGGGTTCGAGGTACAAATAAAGACCCTTTTCTGGCGGCGGCATTTCAATTAATTTTTTATAATAAAAGAACACTTATTGTGACATAACTATAATAGTTAGACATATGCTGTCGCGACATTTTTTGTAGATGATGTAGTGTTTTACAAAATCGTAGTACATTATTTTGTTCTATCATCAAGACGGTTTCAATACCTATAGATTACTTTTTAAATTTTTCAAATCGGACATTCCATTCAAAAGATATGAAGAAAATAAAAATGTTGACGGGTCCACGGGTCACGCTCGGGGTGCGATTTCACTCACTCAGGGAGAATGGCGTGCAAATGTATGAAATAAGTAGACGCGAGGCTCGAACCCACGGTCTAAGTTTATCCTTAAATGTTCAAAAATTTATGACCACCCATGCGAAGCTGGGACAGGCCGCTAGTCTATAAATAAAATAAGATTATTTCAGTCAAAAACAAAAGTGATCAGTCAGCTGACCGTTTGTGGCTGGTCATTCAAGTGACAGTAACATTATTCACATTTATTTGTTTAGCCATACAGTAGGGGTTTTGCTTTGGGCTATGTGCGGGGTTACCGGGTCAGTGGGACAGTACACAATAAACTCCTCCCTTCTCACATTATTATGATATTTGTAATATGCTAGAAATCAAAATGATTTTCAAGCGACTTCCAAAGGGAGGCTATTTGTCAAACAATCTAGTATACTTACACCTAGATCTATTGATCAGCAGTTTTTTTTTGATTCAGAAGTTTTTTGTTTTTCCTTATTACGTAGGTAGATAGTGATCACCCCGAGATCTAGAGTATCTAGAGATTTAGAGTACTGGTGGTCTAGTGGTAGTGGCCCCGCCTTCCGATCCTAAGGGCGTGGGTTCGAAACCAATTGTGCACCAATGTGTTTTTCTATTCAAAAAATTATGTGCATAATGCCAGTACTCAAACGGTGAAGGAAAACCTCGTGAGGAAACCGGCATGTCGTAAAACCTAAAAAGTTCTATAACATGTGTCAAGTGCTCGAAAGAAGCCTCTTGAGGGGCACTTGAAATCCTTTCACCACACTGGTTCGAAAGAAACTAGTGACACGACAAGAGAAGACCCCGAGATCAGTAATAGAAGTATACAAGTATGTAGAAACAACAGATCTTACGATCTATTCCTATCTCATATCAAAAACGAATACCAATGGTATTTCATCAGGAACAGAAAATTTATGACGGCAAAAACAAATTCTTTTGGTATTAGATAGGAATAGATCGATCTAACTATCTCGCCTCACAGTTTGTCACAATTTTTTTTAAGTACATGATTTATGTCTTTCAAATTTTGCCATGTCTTATGTGTCTGTCCTCAGTCAAATCTGTTTGACTCGCTGGCAAAATTCTAGGATGGTTCATAACTATTTGGTTGAAATCGATGCAGCCCTTTCCATAAAAGGCTCGATTCTGGTGCGTTCTAATGGTATCCATCCATCATGCTGACTGAACCCCAGTTTTGAAATAATTAATTGTATGTTCAAACAACTGGTTTCTCTGAAAGCATTCAGGTACATTCAGGAGTCCAGTGTATGATAAGCAGCATAGGGTTAACAGGATCCAATATAGGTATTTTAAACATCTTCCTCGTTAGGGTTAGTAGTACCTATTATATCTTTAACATTTAGTTTCTTGCTATGATATCGAAAAAGAGCTACTTAAACAGGTTCTGATTTAACAGGAACTAATCCGTCTGTAGTACCTACTTGGTACCTACTTATGAATTTTAAACATTTTGATTGATGAAAAAAAAATCGGGGCTTTTAAGCAGGTAGAATAAATTTCATTGAGATAATTTGATTGTTCAACAATAAAATTATCAGATGCATTCAATGATCATTTTAAACATTAATTTGAATGATTTCAAAAATAAGCATAGTTAACTACCTATTATTTAGATATACTATTAATAAATATTAAGGTAGATTCAGTGAGTCACGGTAAATAAAAACCCCGAACAGTTTTTAATGCGCTTGTTATTAAGCTACTAAGAGCACACGCGGCACTTTAGAACAAGGTTAGCTGCCAAAATAAAAGGTTCTACATTTGTTGAAACGCCACTGCGAGGAAAATGGAAGTGAAAGGTACCACCACCCTCGGAGATTTAGGGATTATTGGATACACCTCCGGGATTTAGAACTTGGGTTTCTAACTTCCCAAGTTCTCAAATCGATTTGATACTAATTGCCTGGTACCGCTTGTCAGAAATTTATGAGAACGTAATAAGTACCTAGGTGTAACTTGACTAGGAAATTGATACCTTAAAAAATACCTATCTACCGTATAAGGTATTTCCAAGAAAACAAATTTTTCTTTTCCTGAAAAGTATGGTAATAGAATAGGTAAGTTATGAAATACCTAATTGCTAACGCAAATAATAAATAACAGATGGAACAAGTGCCTATCTACCTACCTACATTTATACCTAGAAAATGAATAAATAATAACCTAGCCTAGATAGATGTACATTCTTAGGTACAATATAAAGTTATGTTAATAAATTATATTCCATATACATATATGGACAAGACAACTAATTCGACAGCCTTCACAGCTCAGTTGGTAGTAGCTCTGCCTTCTGCGCCGTAGGCCGTGGATTCGATCCCCACCGAGAACAAACATTTGTGTGGTGAACATAGATGTTTGTTCTCTGTCTGGGTGTTATATAATATTATAAGTATGTATTTACAAAAAAAAAAAGTATATATTTAAATCAGCTATCTGGTTCCCATATTACAAGCTTTGGCTTAGTTTGGGTCTAGATAGTGCTGTGTGGATAGTCCACCAATATTTATTTATATTTATATTTAATAGGTAAATTAAATAAAAACCACAATCACATTACTTTCGTAATAACGAATGTTCCTAATGTGATTGTGTCTGACTGAGGTAAGCTTATTACTCAACATAATCTTCTTTTATTATAACATTCATTGTTTCACTCACCAGAATCAAAATACCCGGATTATCTTTTATAATATCATAATAACCTACTTAATTATACAAATAATAATTATGTAAGCTTGCTTTGAAGGTAAAGTTAGGTACAGTCGCTTGTTACAAAGGTCCACGTCATGACTTTTTGGTATTTAAATTTGCCACCGTTTTGTTTTTCTTGTTTGGTAGACTCTGCCATTCTTCTTCTACTTTCGTGGCAGTTTCTTTTTCGATACAGTGTGGTGAAAGGATTTCTGCCATCATTTTGTATTCAAGTCTGATAGATCGACCAGACGAGTGCACAAAATGTTTTTGAAAATTATTAGCGTAACCTTCTTAGTGCGGCGACTGTACCTATACCTACCTAGGTAGGTCAGGTACTTAGGCACAACAAACCGCTAATTGAGTTAGGTATAATCTGGGTTCATAATCAAGGGCAAATGGATTTACCAAATTACTCAGTTGTTATCTGATTCATTACGAGTAGGTACCTTTGTTTAATTATCGAGTACTTACTTCAATGTACCTAGGATATAATTAGGTATGTTGGTAGGTGCACTTGGTACTTAACTGCTTATAGGTAGGTGTATTAGCCTTCAGAGTTCGTTCATTGTTTGTTTTCAGCTGTGTAATCATCATAAGCCTTGAGTAAAACAAAGGAAACAAAATTATCTACACCGTATAAAAATTAGCTGGTTCCTATATTACTTACCTACCTACCTAGTAGGTATACCTTCGCCGATTTTACTGGATAGTTGGCATTACTATACTGGAAGGACACAGGGGGCATCCGCGGGATAGAGAAGCAATATGGCTGACAGGGGGAGAAAGTAATAATACTGTCAATAAACCTATGAATTAATGAAGAGCTGTATATATTGGATATAAGTAAGCTCTAACACTAGGTACCTTAGGAAAATAAACAATAAAGCAGTTCAACAAGTATAACTTAGCGCCCCTGAAGTTTACCGTTTATACAGCCAATAGCGAATCGAGGACACGCCAAACGGCTAACTTCAGGCCCGCCAAGTTATAGGTAGGTATCGGTAGTAGGCAGTTGAACTGTACATAGACATGCATTAGTAGAAAGTCTCACTTTGAGTGTTTAACTGGCAATTAAAGATAGAATGCCCATAGGAAGGGAAGGGACCAATTACTTAGTGACCTGACCACTGAGGCCAGTCGATACAAGCTTTCCCTGCTGGCTGAGAAAACCCAAATCTACCTAGTACCGTCAGTGTTATTGGCCCTAGAAAAGTACCCAGTGAAGTAGGTACAATAAGGTAACTGGCAGTTGTAATTTAAATAGTAGGATGATAATTATCATCATTATATCATGTTGCAAATTCTACCTTAGCTCAGGCTCTGTTACTGCATACCTGCATAGGGAAATTAAGGTATGGCTTTTCTTATTGAGTGTATTTATTATGGGTAAGTCAAAAACCGAGCACCGATACACATCTGCATTTCTGGGCCCAAATATCATATTGAATCACATGTATTTCTGAAAACTAACGAGGAGAATGTCAGAGTTTTACTAAGCTAGGAAAACGTAGTCTCAGATTTATAGCTGAATCAGGATAAGGTCATTATTACATGCCTTTGTAATCGATTACTTTAGAGTGAATCCCATTATCACAACAAGCACAGACAAATTCAAGGATTTGTCTTAAAAAGTCCTATAACGCGTTTCACAACTTTGCCTTGACACGGCTAAATTCTAATTTAGGCAGGTACAGCAGTTTTGTACTCCATAATTCCACAGCGCTGCAATTGTGCACGTTCCGCCAGTGACACAATAACTTGTGAATTTGCCCGATCAATGGTCAATATAAATACTGATGGGAATTAACTACCGTGCAATACGACCTAATTGGTATACTGTGGTCCGGCTGTGGACAACGGAGCGAAGCCAATTTGTACAGCTCTTCGTCCAATTAATTTGACACAAGCCAATCCTAGCAACTGCCGTTTTGTTTCTTTGTACCAATATTAATGTAGTTGACCGGTTATTTCGATGAAGGATGCTCCACTAAGTGGATAAATTATTGCCTAACCACTTTAACCAGAATAAAACAAATAGGTACCCACTTAGTCTCCCAAAGACCACACTAATGTGAATCAAATAAATTGCTACAGTTACAACGGAGTTCCATGAAACCGGAATGATTTTCTTACACACACATACAACACAACACCCAAGACAAGAATATGCAATGCAAATGGAGTATTTTTCATTCCCAACCATCAATCTGAGCGTACTTCACAGGATTCAACGAAAACAGCGAGCATTAATCGGTACCAGAGCACTTACGTAAAAGTTTCCAGTCTTTGTCCCACAATTTGATCAAAACTCGTTAGCGTTTAGTGCAGAAAACAACGATTTCATCGTCAATACAAGTAAGAAGTTCGTGTTAGGTAGAGTCTTTAGTTGGAAAGCTTGCGCGGAGAGTGGCGACGTCATGTGTCGCTAATTGCCTTCGTTGGGCAGCGACAACTCCGAGCTTACGTACTCCAGGCTAGGCAATAGGAGAACGGCAAGGTTACAGGCAACTGTATTCGCGATATGATGGAATCCGAGTAAGCTATTGAGGAAGGTTGTATGTTGTATATAATTTTGTCTTAGTTTAAAACGCAACAACGCGACATAGAATGAGCAGCATAATCCCCTTAGATTATGCTGTTGTAGTACGGTTCAGCTAGATTTTTATTTTCACTCAAACTCGAAACATGGAACCGGAAATGTTATGGTGCAAATCTTGCAACCTAGCAAATCTAACAAATCTTGGAACTGGCTGTGTCTTACACAGTCGAAGTGCTCAGGCTTTTTCCTGTAGGCTGTGATCACACTCTTTGGAGATTCTAGTGACTGGTGTATCTGTGCCGAATTGCTCACAGCGTTCTCTAAATGGCTACTTGCTGTCATTCAAGCGTACAACTACTAAACTGTTCATTGTGTCTACACGAGAAATATCGTTTTGGGAAGCTAAAAGCAAATAGTGCCTAGATTACTGAGGCCATTAAAAGTTTAAGCTCGTTTAGTTAGTTCGGCTGTTTCTCCTCATTTTTTAACGAGCACGACAAACGAGTTTCAGAATTCCTGAATCATTAATTGAAAAGCGTTTGGATGAACACATACCTAGGTAGATAAAAAACTCTATGGCACACCACAAGGACATTTAACAAATTAAAAACAAACAAGTTCAATAGATATTAGTGAAGTACAAATAGCGGCCTTAACGCTGAGAGCGGTCTCTTCCAGACTAACTTTGGATGGACAGGATTTAACAAAACAGTGTCTTAACATAGGTATTCATAATATAGGTACCTATGAACCGAAACTATGCGAATGAACCATTAAACGGAATCTGTGTCCATAATAGAGATAGGTATTTATGCAGTTTTAATGGTATATAACCTCATAGGTACCTACGTTTAAAAGTTTTTTAAATCTAATTATAATTTTACCTACACACGCTTACAAAACTGGAGATGGAAACTCTATCCTCCCAAGAGATATCGTGACCCAATTACTCTGCGCTTCGCTGCTGAGGATAAAAATAACTTTCCAAACTTGTTTAAGTAAAAATAAATAAATAAGTAAAATAAACAGAAAAATGCATGCAAAATAAAGAACATTTTATCAGCTACAATAGTTATTAGCTTACACTAACACATTGAAGTTGAAAGTTCTCTTATGACTTCGGTAGTTGCGATAAGAAGATATTTTTGCGGGTTTAAGTTACAGATGCGAGCTTTAGTATGATTTTGTATGCTGCAAAAAAACCGTTATTGAATTTAATTAGCAATCACAGACAGATATTATTCTTAGACTCAACGATACTATCAAAATTTGAACAAAGAATGCAAAAAGTCAGGTTCCACCGAGATTTGAACTCGGATCGCAGGATTCAGAGTCCAGTACCCCAAGTATGAGATTTGCTTACGATATTTCGTTTTTCGTTTTACGTTTTTGTTCCGTGTTCATTGCGAGTTTTGTATGAAGACGCGATATTGATACCGATACGGAACTTTACAAAACCCGCAATGAGCACGCAGCGAAAACGATACGTTTTTGTTCCGTGTTCATTGCGGGTTCCGTATCGGTATCTCTATCGCGTCTTCATACAAAACCCGCAATAAACACGGAACAAAAACGTAAAACGAAAAACGAAATATCGTAAGCAAATCTCATACTTGGGGTACTGAGTGCTAACCGTTACACCATGGAACCGATGAGTAAAAGCGCGAATATTTTAGAATGGTTCGTGAAATATAGCCGGTTGCGGGAACCAAAGCACGCAGATAGCAGTTATTCATTGTCTGTAACGAGCGACTTATCATCCATTCAGACGTTTGTTTACGTTTGCAGGGTGCCTAACTACGAGCTGTTGCCAACTTGCTACTCTCGGCTAGAACTGGCCACTTACAGAAAAGCACCAGCCAAAAGCATGATTCGTGAGTTTGGGAGGAAAATATTTGATTCTTGTATTACCCGTCTGTATTCCTGGCACTAAGATTTTTATCCTAGAATGGATCAGGTCACAGGTGAAGATAACTATTGCGTGATAAAAACAACAGCGCATGAGTCATTTAATTAGTGACTCCGATTCTGACTAATGACACCTAATTGCAGCTTATGTGCTTATATCGTGTCGAATGTCCACAAATGAACATGCATGCGAATAATTTTTCTCTGTATTTTATAACTTTTTTTTGGAGTCTAACTACAAAAGCCAACAGTTGGCAACTGTGACGTTCTGCCCGCCCGCCCTGAAGCGCCGCTTCAGAGGGGTCGTTGACCGAGCATCCGACCACCACTGACTCTCGATTGAATACAACATAGGTACCTAAAGCTCAAACCGAGTCAGTCCACTTCTTGTTTAAATTGGATAAACTTGATTTTGAGAAAGACAGAGAGCAAACAAGATCCTAGATTGGGTTTTATATTGAAACTCATACCTTCTTTTCATCCTTATCGAAAACGTAGGTTATTATTATTAGATAAGGAACGAATTTAAATCTAACCTCACCACTATTGGTTTCTTTGAAATCCATTCCTTTATTATTTGGTAAATAAATGTTTTTGGACATTTCACACAGCTACGAGTATATCTAGCCAAACCACAGATAAAAATATAATAAAGATACCTAGCCTAGCTGAAAAAAATACTTTTTTTATTTAACCCATAAAAATATTTTATTTTTATCACCATTATCTTCATCTGCAGCCTGACTTAACCTATACCTACCATGAGCGAGAAATAACGGAACACAAAATATTTAGAAAAAAATCAACAAAGTCACAGATGGGAGCTATCGTATGAATACTCTGCCAATATAGTTTTATTCTCCCAGACACAATAAATCCAAGAGAACAGCAAAGCAATAACTATGGAAATACAGTTGCATGCAATGACAAGCTGTTTACTCGTCTAGCGGCTGGCTGGACGTACGTTTCGTAATAAGCAGTACGGAAGCATTTTCTGTGATAGAGACAAGAAAAAATGCAACACTTGAGTTTTAATATTTTCTAGACACGACACAAGATTGTGTAGGCCACAAAGCTGATTTTACGCGACGTAGTAACAATCGGCTCTAGAACCGTATTTTCGTACTTCGAGCTGTTTATTACTACGTTTTGGTTTTACCGATCATTCCTCTCACTAAGATCTCACGGTATCGCGGTCTCTCACTTAAGTGTCCATTTAGGACCAGAATAAAATTATCATCTTATTCTGATTATCATCTTAAAAATATTTTTTGCCAAGTTTTGTTTTCATGCCTCTATATAGGTACATAATAGAGGTAATATAGCAATCATTGAAATTACATTACAACAGAAATCACATTTCATTATTATATATTGGGCCAAAGTAACACCTATTTATTTAGACAGACAAAATTGTATATCCATGTAAGAAAGGTAGCAGGTATCCATTTCTAAACTTGAACTAACAAAAAATCAGTGATTCGGAAGATTGAAGGCGATGTTTCAGTGATTCTGAAAGTTTTCACTGTTTACCGTAGCCGTAAAAAAAGTTAAGCGATCGCGCTGCAAGTAAGCGGTAATTCTGTACAAAGCTGGCCGTAAAATTGTTTATGGGTGAAGTGGCCCGATGCTATAATCCTTCAACGGTCCGTTCAGAGAAGTATTTACGAAATCACTTGAAAATATTTTATGAGCCGAAACGAAATGAGAATAAAGTTTCCCTAGTAACCATCAAAGCGTTATTAAAATAGAATTTACTTATGTACCTACCACCTACTTTTTACGTGTTCCTTCGAGCCGGATAGTCAGAATCGACATCAGACGACAGAATCTATGTTAGGCGAGGTAGTTAGGTAGGTTATCTTTATACATATCCCTAAGACGAACCATGTCAGTCGAGAGCACTGGTGGTCTAGTGGTAGCGGTCCCGCCTTCAGATCCTAAGGCACGACCTTAGGATCTGAAGGCGGTTCGAAACCGGTCGTGCACCAATGAGTTTTTCTGTTCAAAGGCGCACTTAAAATCCCTTTACCACACTGTTTCGAAACAAAATAGAGACACGACAAGAGTGAGAGAGACCATGTCAGTTGTCTGTTTGCAGTCCAGAGCCGTTTGACTCACAGAATATTAGAAGGCAAGGTACCACACCACACCATACATGTACATTATTACATGCAACATAATGAATCAGCTCCTCTGAGTTGAAGCAATTAGTTGAATCTACCAGCCTTCAACAAAAAATCTGTTACGCAGGCTATTTAGCTTGAGGCAAGGCTCTAAATCGTGTTACAGCCTTGGAGGCCGGCACGCTCCGCTGAGCATGACGTGGCAGTCTCGAAGCCCTGCGTCAATAGCTTGGATCTATTGTTTGTGGTGTACAATCTCGGACACTACAACTGAACAGACAGTAAATTGAACAAGCGCGTGTCGGACCACGCACAGGGCTTTTCATGTCAGTTCGGGTTTAGGATATAATCTTTGCTCTACGTGCTACCTACTTATTTGATTTATTCTGTTGCTCTACCTAGTTAATTGATTGAGTGAGCGAAGCGAACGAAAATCACAGTTAACTTGTGCAATTTGGCATTTTATGTATGTACCTACTAGCGGCCCGTCCCGGCTTCGCACGGTATTTAACAAAAGTTATAAATTTTAACACATACATACTGACACACATACACCTGTGGGATTCTTTAGATCCAATAAATAATAATTATTATTTTATTTCTTAGTGTCTACTTTAACTTTTGCTGTCGTAAATAAATAAATTTTCTTTCTTTCAATCAAATTCTCGTTATAAGATTAGTAGGTATAATGTATGTTTGTCGGGCCATAATTTTAGTAGTTACCTACCGTTGATCCGATCTGCATGAATGACTTGTACTTGAGATTTTTTCTGGTAAGTAGGTATATGAGCTAAATTGGATAACGAGTTATCCAAATACTATGACAATCCAACAAGATATGGAGTTTTTTAAGGGGGAAAAAATAAAAAAAGTGACACAAAAATATCAAGTTACATGTCATATGAAAGAGCTTTATTTGGACATTCCAAAATCATTTTTACTTTTTTTCTAGGCCATCCGGTTTTTAAGATACAATAAAAAAGTAAAATTAAGATAACCAACGATCCAAGAGCTTCCATCTCTAACGGCCGGTTTCTGAAAGCTCGATCAAACCTAATCGGATGTCAAGTCACTTGCTATCTCTATCTTATGTATTAGCTGAAATAGCAAGTGACTTGACATCCGATTACAATTGATCGAGCTTTCAGAAACCGGCCATCAAGGTTTTGTTACTGGTTGGCCAGTTCCTTTGATTTTACTTATTTGGTGATGTACCTAACTTCTGTTAACAACTACCTAGTTAAAATAAGTTAGGTACATCAGGTAACGTTGGTATCAACCAACGTTTTAGCAGTGAGTGCGAAGTGTTACATACAAACAGGCAAACCCACAGAACACAGATATGTATACATTTCGTTCTGTGGGCACACCTCAACACTTTCGCATGATGAGAGTAAGTGGAGCGGAGTGTGGCCAGGGATGAGCGTAGGTGAATGTTCGGCCAAATGTCATCATTGTGAAATTCTTTAGACCGAAAAGGCTTGCGCACTTGACCGTCAAAGCGCTCATGCGTCAGTAATGTTCGCCAGGCGTAAAATAATTTTGACACTGGACCACCGGGCACTTCCTTTTTCGAACAAAAGAATGGGCGGATCAAAAAACTTGCTTTATTATGGTCATCACCACAAAAGAGATGTCTACTATTAACACTCCGTACGTGAATGGTCGCAAGCCCGTAGTCGCCGTACCTCAATCACACATTCAATGAGTTAAGATAAGGCCTAGGCGACGGACGCCAGACACTTCGACACGCTTAAGATTAGGTACCTATAGAAAAGAACCCGGAAGGATTTTGCGTAAGAGTCAATAGGTAATTTGACAGTGTGTATCTTCTTTTGCTTACGTTAGAAATTTTATTGTTTTTATGTAAGTAGAGCTATCATAGACATCCTGTTGGCAGAGTGCTCGTCACAGATGGTCGTGACCTCGCAGGTTCAACGAACGGGCCGTCACAGAGCTCGCGCGCACGATGCGTCAACCTCGTCTCATGTGCTAATCATACCCTCGTGTTCGTCAGACTGTCTTCATAAGAACGGCGAATTGCATACTTGCTAACTTAATATTATTGTTTGTTTTTGCACTGCATGGCTTGCATGATGTCCAGTTGAAAATGTATCAAGTTAATTCAATAAAACCTTTATCAAATTACGTTTAGCCATTGTAGCGTGTTTGACCAACAAACGAACATTGGGCAAGTAACACTAGGTACGCCTACATACCTATGTATTGCATACATAGTTGAGTAGGTACCTACCTACTCTAAAGTTTTCTGGTTACAATTGAGCAGACACGACCTAGACTAGTGCTAGAGTCTAAGCTGGTCAACGCCCTTTTAACATGAACAAAAGAATATCTTAGCCATTCACCTCTAGACTTCTAATCTTCGAAGCGTCGTTCCACTGGTTATCTGTCTGATTTTCAAAGGATCACTCCTGAACCCAGCGCCCCTACACTGTGCCACATAGGTAGGTAGGTATAGAGACAAAATGATTTTTCCCTATAGATACAGGGCTTGTCTTCTAGGCTTTGTTAAATGGTACTGGGGCTTTAATTCATCTACCTAGTTTATAGGTAAGGCATTTCAAAGTGATACTCTCGTGACTTTAATGAATAAATTAATTCATTTTAAAATTTTTCGTCTAGTTCGGATTAAGTAATTATTGCAGTTTGCAAATGGATCCTGCTGTCCGCAATATCAGATTTACAGGAGCGCTGGAATCTGGTATTGTCACAGAATAAATAATAGCACTAAGTAAGCATGGTCTGAAATTCCTGTTTTAGAAAAGGTCTTGCACCAGTTAACAATAGTTAGGTCTACGCCCACCAAGCTTTTCCTAACTGAGAAACAGAAGAGATCAGGACGATATAAAACTAAAAATTTAAAGTGACTAGGTAGAGGTACTAGGTATACAACCATTAAGCATATGGGAGGATCTAATCGCATGTGCAAACGCTTTTTCAGCTTTGGCTGTTATTTCATACTTTCTCTAATTATTACAATTACCCACCAACATTAACTAAGTAATTACAATTGTTTCGCCGTGTAAACAGAGAAATACCAGGGCAAGTTCTGTGTCTAAGTTACACATCGTGCTGCTTTTGTAGCTCATACGATTATTTCATGCGTTATTTGAGTAAGAACAAAGGAAAATTTTGCGCAACTGTGAAAACAATGATTCCGACGGGCATTAGGTATGACCTTCGTCGTTTCGCATCTGAAACTTCGCAAGAAGTTAAGAATAATAAATCCAATTAGGTAATAGGTATTCTAAATGTGAAAGTTTGTTAATCGCCCCGCCCCGTGACAACCGGATCGATGTCTTGTAATTTTGGTAAGAGGAACCATCCCATAACCTAATAGGTACCCCGTTTACACTCAGCTCATGTCCGTGGAAATGTGCAGGGACTTGGGCAATGCGAGAATGTAAACAGGCCACTTCCATGTCCACTCTGTCCACTCGCGTTGCCGCTCGCTCGCGTTGCCCGTGTTGCGTGAACATACATTGCGACCGACGCTGCCGCAGACATATAGACGGCAACATTTCAGTCCACGCGAATGGCAGCGCGAATGTCTAAATGTAAGCGCAGTAGGTACCTATAATGCGTGTCCGTGTGTACAGACCTGTAATTTTGTGTTAAATATAACTAATATTCAGTTTCGTTAATGCTTTTCTTGACAATGTTTTGCATGAATAGATGATAAAGATATGTTTCAGTAAAAGCATCCAAAGAGCATTCAAATAAAAAAAAACAATATTTTTCTCTTTTTGTGCTTAGCTCTGAGATTACCTAGTTACCTACCTATATGGTAGACGAGACACATACCTACCTACTAATGGGAGCAGCCATTAAGAAAGCAAAGGCCTAAAAGGAAGTGCATTATCGCAGCCGTTTAAAACAAGTTGTGACTCACTCCACCAAAATAAGACCCGACTGTCGTCCAAAGATTAAAACGAGAAGATGCTGTGCCTGACTGTCATACATACCTACTTTACGGACCATACTAAAATTCCAAGTATAGTTGGTATCATCAAATTCAGAAACTACGCAACACACCTTCAACACCCAGCCCTAAAAGCAACGTTTGCTGATATTTTGCCGCAAAAATCGACCGCAAAAATCGCTCATCTCTCTCTCGACCAGAGCCTCCGTTTTCTAATACAAGCACCAATATAAAATCCAAAAGGTACTTACCTACGTAGTCTGCGCCGTATTCATACCTAAAAGCTAAGCGATACCTAATCTGTGTCTAAGAGCTCATAGATACTGAAAGCTAATCTATGCCGAGTTCCGTAGCCGTAGATAAGCGCGCATGAATGGGCGCTATTTCCTCTCGTAACAGACATTTTCGCACGAACTGCACCCTGTGGGTAACTGGGACAGAAATAAACGACAACACTATTCTTTATGCACTCGGCTTGTTGCTGCCTGCATTGGGATTGGACTGATGGGATCGCTTTTAGTGTAATATAGTTATAGGTACATGTACCTACATGTATCTTTAGGTTTTGGTGATGAAAATCCGATCACAGAATCAGAAATGGGATGTTGGCTTGCGTCTTGCAGTAACGCAGTTAGGTAATCACTCAAATACTATGTTACCCAAGAGGTAGGTATATTATAGGTAGGTACATAAGTGCAGCGACCCTGCATTAAGATGGTTCTCACTTCATGATATACCTATACCTACCTAAATAAATTGTTAAATGTATGTACCTATACCTACCTAGTGTCCAGACGATTGATTATTATAAAACACAACCTAATTAATAAAATTAGTGAAATAATTTTGGCCACCACACGACGCGACGTACCTCATAATGTCTAAAATATTTTGTATCTATCTAATCAAAACCCCCAAGTAAGTACCTACCTTACCTACCGTTACAATACAACCAACGGGTAGGTAAGTTTAGTGAGTAAATATGGCAGGAAACATGTTAAAATTCAGTTACAAGATTATCAAGAACTTTATGTTTCCGCAAGAGATTAAAAGCTCGCTAATTCGCCACGTCGTCATTCGAAACGCTGACTGTGGTGCATTCCATTCATTCAAATAGGTTTTAGTCCGAATCCACAACCATTTATAAGTTCTGAGAAGGGCTACGTCACCAAAACAAATCCAGTAGACCTATGCTTTTAGGTATGTCATAGGTGCACCACTAATAATATTAGATGTAAATACGCTAGCTTCGTATAAATGTCAGTGAAAGCCCTATGCACTGTGTGATGGATTAGTACCATGCTAGTGCCGCGACCTAGAGGATGCAAATAGGATTCCAAAGTGGATACATCCTCCCAGATGTCTAGTACACCGGCCTGCAACCACAGAATACAATAAATAAGTACTAACTACCTAGGTATACACATAAATACAACATTCTCCTTTTAAAACTGTTGTTATACTCGATACGAAATACAGTGTTAAATATAGGTACCTATTAGATCCTGATATATTGTTATTGTCTAAAGTAGGTGGGTAGTTGATTTATGATGAGTCAGAATTCAGAACTGGTTTTTCGATGCCGCAAATCGAACATTGAGCAGCATCGCGCCAAACGAAAGCGGCACAGAGCTTAGACATACCTACATATTTCATGCTATTGTTAATTTAGAATACCTACCTATTTAGGTAGATGCTGCAAAAATCTGCAGAATTCAACTTTATTGAGAGTCAATTTGAGAGAAGAGAGAGCCAGTTATTCTAAGCTTGGAACTGGCACCTAGCTTTAAAACGTTACAAAATAGGCTCTTTTAATACCTAGGTAGGTATGTAAGTTATGAGCTTAAGGGGTTGACAACTATCAAACATCTTCTCGCTCGCACGTTTCGACATGTTGAAAGATATAAAATCGATACAAGTTTTCCTACTTAAAAGTTTGCTTAAGTACGAAAACTAGTAAAGCAAACTTTTGAGTAGGAAAACATGTATCGATCAAAATGATTTTTTTACTAAACTGTGTGCAATGTGATTGGTTGATTGCGATTTTTCGAAAATGAGTTTAGTGATTTTATATCTTTCAACATGTCGAAACGTGCGAGCGAGAGTAACATTAGCTCTTGTCTTCGCCTTAAGGGCCGGTTTCACCATGCTCTGTTAGATTAACAAAGGATTAAAGGGCCGTTAAATATGTCAAAATGTACGCGTTTGACAGCTAAGGTTAGATTTAACGGTCTTTTAATCCTTGATTAGTAACTAACAGAGCATGGTGAAACCGGCCCTAAATATGTCAAAATGTACGCGTTTGACAGCTAAGGTTAGATTTAACGGCCTGTTAATCCTTGATTAGTAACTAACAGAGCATGGTGAAACTGGGTTTCACTCTCGTATTAGTAGTTGTTCGTCCATGTTTTATACCCCATTCCCGTAAATTAACTTTTTTTTTTAAGTTGCATCCTGATTTGTTCTTTGTTTAGTGCCCATACTTACATCCAAACATTGTCATTTTCATATTAGTAGGACTTTAATGTTAACAATTTAGTATTAAATATATCACTAACTAGCGGCCTGTCCCAGCTTCGCATGGGTGGTCATAAATTTTTTGAACATTTTAGGATAAACTTAGACCGTGGGTTCGACCCTCGCGTCTACTTATTTCATACATTTGCACGCGCTTCTCCTTGAGTGAGTGAAATCGCACCCCGCGCGACCCGTGGACCCTTTAACATTTTTAATTTCGTCATATCTTTTGAATGGAATGTCCGATTTGAAATTTAAGAAGTAATCTATAGGTATTGAAACCGTCTTAATTATGAAATGATTTATTTGGATAAGGATTAATACCAAGGTACAAATAAAGACCCTTTTCTAGCGGAGGCATTTCAATTAATTTTTTATAATAAAAGAACACTTAATGTGACATAACTATAATAGTTAGACATATGCTGTCGCGACATTTTTTGTAGATGATGACGTGTTCTACAAAATCGTAGTACATTATTTTGTTCTATCTTCAATAGTTTTCGCAGCGCACGCGATGTAAGGTTTTTGTTTTCCACCTTGGGTTACATTATTGAAGTTTTAGTAAGGATCCCTGATTTTTTTGAAAATATAATATAGCCTATGTTACTCAGGGATAATGTAGCATTCTAATGGTGAAAGAATTTTTGAAATCGGACCAGTAGTTTTTGAGCCTATTCATTACATACAAAAATACAAATGTTTCCTCTTTATAATATTAGTGTAGATGTAGATTAGGTAGAGGAAGAATTATGGACAACTAAAGGAAAATATTAAAACAGGTAAAATAAGTACACTTGTAATTGTAAATATTTGTTGAGTATGTTTTTTTTTATTTGCAATCCGGCTAGTCTCAGCATTCCTCTTTCCCTTGTTACTTCAGATTGTTAAGGAAGCATCATAATTTTAGTTGTTTAGTATTGTCAGGTTTATCTTAAGCAGTGGCGTAGCGTGCCCTGTATCAAAATTAGTTGAGGGGCCCAAATGAAGGGTAAATAGATTAAAGAATAAATAAATCAAAGATTTGTCACAAAATAAACTTTTTTTGACTTTTGTCATTTCTGAAGTGAAAACTCTATAGGCACATATGACAGTTATTTTATATGTTTTATTTCCTGGGAAGCATGACATTAAGTGACATTGTGGACAAAATTTTACTAATTTTTGCTCACACACGTTAGGGGCCTCTGTAGCCCGGGGACCCGGTTATCATTGATATGGCTGATATGGCGGTAGCTACGCCCCTGATCTGCCGTACACAGGTACTGCACTCAAGAGGCATTAGGTACTTTTATTAATTTTTCTTTCTTTC
This sequence comes from Chloroclysta siterata, assembly GCA_932294275.1. NCBI lineage: Eukaryota > Metazoa > Arthropoda > Insecta > Lepidoptera > Geometridae > Chloroclysta > Chloroclysta siterata. The sequence continues at coordinate 13,195,517 of OW028595.1, forward strand.
CACATCAGCCAATGGATAACTTGATTAACTTTGAGGCAGAATAAAAATTATGTACACCAATTTGAATGGCTTTTATAATCAAAATGGAGCTTTGAATGTAATATTAGTAAGTACTAAACTTTGTCATAAGCTGGAAACAGGGTCCTGTGTGAATGACAAGATCCTGGCAAACCACTTTTCCAAATTGAAATAAAAAGATCTGGATATTGCGAAAGATGTGACGTGATAAGCTCTTTTACTCAACAAGAGTGACAAAATCACTAAACAGCCTAAAATAAAATTTTTGTGTTGTCATTATCATTACAAGCTGTTTTTGTATCCAGTTATAGCAGTGGTTTTTTATAAATACTGATTGTTAATAAGGCCCTTATAAAAATCTGTCAAAAGATAAACTTATGCCATGTTTTAACAATGGTTCACGACAACATAAACTAATATTTAGCACTTTAATTCAACTGCTCATCGGCAAAAAGGTAGAGACAATACACAATTTATATTCTATCTAGATTTATATAGTTTCGTATTTATAGTCATTTTTATTTTATGAATCTGCTCATATGTGTTCATTGCACAATATTGAACACAATAAAATATAGTAGTTTATTTCTAAATAAAGGAATCTTTGCACATTTGTGCTAAGATCAGAAAACCATAAAGCTGTTTGGCGGCATAAGCAGTTGTTTACTGCAGATCAATTTTAGCACTTTTGCCTCAAGCTTCTCATGACCATGGGCCAGTTTTAAATGCTACCCTTACTAGTCATTTGTAACAATAATAAAGTAAGTCATGTAGAGTTACCAAGGTAGATACAGATAGCTATCTCATTTGTTTTTTTACTATTACCTACACTGACTCATATAAAACTATCATAGTAAAGACAAATAGGGAGGTATTGAACTACACAGGCTTATCCATTCAGGCCTAAGCACAGGAAAACTGGGTTGGCGACGTTATTAAGTAGTTAGGTAGAGGTACAAGTGGAAATTATAAAAATATTACTCACCACTTTCAATGTAAGGCAAAGCGAGAAGTAGAAAAACTATGTATCCAATTTCACTGAACATTGTCGCCCAGAAAACACACACTTTTATAAATCACTCAGTCATTGCACTTAAATCCAGCTGATTTTCAAACCACACAAAACCTTTGTCTGTTTTTAACACAAACGCATGCGCGTACAAACAGTATTTTTTTATTTACATTACAATTTATTATTTGCAATACACTGTACACTATTATTTACACAAATGATCTAGCTAAATCTTCACAGTATTGATGACACACAATCCAATGCAACAATAAATAATAACAAGTACTAACGTTTCCGTGTCATAGATGCGATCAAATAAAATTCACGAAAGAAATAATCAAACAACTACATAAAAACATAACGTAATAACAATTTTGCCAAACGTTTATCCTAGATTACGCGACATACTAACGGAAGTTTATAATGAATCACTAAAAATAAAAATCCCGACTCGATTCACTTTCTGACATTGTACTGGATTGGATTGGAAATTAAATTTCATTCCGTTCCGTTTGAGAATCTTTTCTCAACTTTTAGCATTTAACAGGTTTTTCAACCTAAACGCCTAAAAGTGAAAGAGACAAAATAATCAAAATTATGCTCAAATTCCCAATTTGCCATTTGAAGCAAGCAAGCGTTTTCATACGCCTATGGGTACTTTACATTGGCGAATGAATGTCCTAATTACCACGAATGCGACGCTCGCCACACGTAGCGTAGTAATCATATTTTTATTTCTATTTATTCTACTACTGGCAAGATTTGATATACAAAAAATCTCTAAAAATCCTTCAAACGATGGTGACAAAAGTAAGCAAACGTAAATATGTAAAATAAACATTTATCTTAAACGTATACATTGAATATTATACGAGCCGTTGGCTCTGTGTACAGTGCATATAAATATCGCTTAGCATTATAGTTAATTGTTTTGATTGCTTATTTTCTTCAATTTTACTTCGTTTTCTTGCGCTTAAGATTTTTCATGATAATGATCATGTCATAATACCTTACGTACCATAATCTAATAAGTGAAATATCATTTTGACAACTGTTGTTTAAGTCAAGCTTGAGAGTGGAACTCAATAACTTCAATAAACATTTTGTTATCACAACTTTATTAGCCTACACATTAATGAAATTGAAAAAAGCAGAAGATAACCATTCAAGTGGTAATCTTCTGCTTTTTTCAAATTTTTCTACGTGGTGTACATATACCCAACCCAAAATGAAATATCACTACATGGTATTACAATTATTACAAAGTCGCTTCCCGCTGTCTGTCCCTGTGTATACTTTTATTCAAGAGGAAGGTTTATAAGTATAATACATGCGTAATATAATAGTAGAGAATCACTGATAATTTTAGAGATTTTTAATGTGATGTCGTAAATAAACACATTTTTTTGTGCTAAACGCTGGCTGAACCCTACGAGATAGATCAAAATAATGTACTACAATATTATACACCTTAAAATGATCTATTTCTATCTAATACCAACGGTATTTCGTCCTGAACAGAAAATTTATGACGACAAAAACAAATACCATTGGTATTAGTTTTTTGTTTACATAACCGTGCGAAGCCGGGGCGGGTCCCTAGTGTCCTATAAGATTATTTTTTGGTTAAAATTAGGCCCATTTTCACCATGCTCTGTTAGTTACTAATCAAGGATTACATGGCCGTTAAATCTAACCTTAGCTGTCAAACGTGTACATTTTGACATATTTAACGGCCCTTTAATCCTTTGTTAATCTAACAGAGCATGGTGAAACCGGCCCTTAGTATTACGGTTTTGAATCTCTGCTAGTCTAGTAGCTTGGGTTTTTACAATAAAACGATTAACACTTTCTGTTCGTTATTGTTCTTTTAGCTTCGTTCGCGTTCGTAAATGCCCTTCAGTAAATCACCTTCAGATCAGACGACCACAGAGAATACTAGTAGGTACCTATAAGGCTTTATGCCAAGCTTCCTTAGATCCTTCCGGATTCAGCTATTGTACTTTGGATTCGTTTTATCTGGGTGTACAATAACTGGATGTGCAATATTGTCACGTGTAGTTAATGTGCAGCCAGTTATTACATAGCATGATAATGTACACCCAGTTAATGTGCAGCATGATAATTGGAAGCCACTTTGGTACCGTAAAAAAATATTTCTGGCCTTGCGGCGGCCGCTGCCGCGGTACGCTCTCTTTGCTCGCTCACCTCGTGCGTATTTTATATATTTCGACATAACTTAACCAATCCGACTCGACGGTACTAAAGTGGCTTCCAATTATCATGCTGTACATTATTTGGCCGTACATTATTGGCTCCCCAATATTGCAAGTTATTGTATAGCGTGATTGAATAAACATTCGGCATGTAAATTGAAAGCCATCTATGTGCCTACTGTCAAAAATAATATGCCTTGTTTTCATGTGCAAGTACAAATACAAAATATTTATTTCAATGCAAATTACAGTGTAAGAGCCACTGCTTTGAAATCCTACTTGATTAGTTTTCTTCTTTGATACTGTCTTTTATGAATTACGCCTCGTGCGTAATTCTTAAAATACCTAACCAATACGAGCCAAATGGAACAGATTAGGTAAATTACTGAATTGGAATAGTGTGGCCGAGGCTAGACGATTTGACAGTACATTAACAACACGTACTGTTAATGTACATCCCGATAATTCAGAACAGTGGACACGGATTAATTGGGTGTGCATCAACATACCGTACATTATTGGTTCCCAGAATAAAGCTAAGGAAAGGAACTCCTTGCCAGTACCCCAAGTATGAGTTTTGCTTACGATATTTCGTTTTTGTTCCGTGTTCATTGCAGGTTTTGTATGAAGACGCGATAGGGATACCAGAGTCCTTGCGCAGTTCGTGCGTCCGACAGTTGTTTAACAAAAAACCAAGGGTTAAAGATAATATAAAGAAGACCCAATTAATATGAATAATTTTATTACAACATTGAATATAAATTATATTATTCTACTCATGCATATTCAGGCATGAATTTCTTTCAGATCGCCTGGCGCATACACTCCTTTTTCGGTAATAATTCCGGTTATCAATGATGCTGGAGTCACGTCGAAAGATGGATTCCAGCATGTTATTCCTGAAAGCATTAATTAGTTTTGTATTTGACAGCATATGACCGACCACACAAGCACTGGCAGTAGGTACACCTACCACACTTAAACATTTTCTTATAAATCTCGGACATAAGATCAGCCTGCTTGTTCAGAAAGGTAGATATCTAGCCAAAAGCCAAATCAACAGCAAAGCTTGGACTATGGGAATTTTTACTACTTAACTAGCAACACTTCGTTGGCAAAGGCCATATTTCAAGAATTGAACTGTTTAGATTATTACAACATAATTTCGATTTGGAAGGCTGGTTCGATTTGGATGAAACTTGAAATAGATTAGTTCGTAACTCGGAATAGCAGCCTACTTTTAAGCCGGGCACCACGCGAGTGAAGCTGTGGGCGGACGTAAATTTACCAGGGGCAGCAATTCGATGTTCTCCAATATGTGTCATTTCCCTGTCCGGCCGCTCTTCGATCTTGATCCTGTCACCTGACGTCAACGCCATGTCGATGGAAGTCAGAGGTGCGGCGACATAAAACGGCACTCCATGGTACTTAGCAACGATCGCTATTTGATAAGTGCCGATTTTATTCGCCGTATCACCATTTGCTGCTACCTGGAAAACGTAAAACAAAAAAAATATCACTAACTGTGACAATCAACACAGCCTGAATAATAAAATAATTTTATGGCGGGTAAAATCTTCCTAGAGAATAAAATAAGTAATTTAATTTGCGTCATTTTATATAATTTGCATTCGTGATGCTAAATTAAATTACGGGCACATGAGGCTTAGCATCTATATGCAAATTCATGAATGCAGGGCAGTGCATAACAGGGTATGTTCCGATAAATTTATATAAATAAATAAATATTGATGGACTTTCCACACAGCACTAACTAGCCCCAAACTAAGCCAAAGCTTGTAATATGGGAACCAGATAGCTGATATAATACATATATACATATTTTTTTGTAAATACATACTTATAATATATAATAACACCCAGACAGAGAACAAACATCTATGTTCATCACACAAATATTTGTTCTCGGTGGGAATCGAACCCACGGCCTACGGTGCAGAAGGCAGAGCTACTATCAACTGAGCTGTGAAGCATGAACAATGACAGCATCGTTCTGTCATCGATCAGCGGTGAGGCAATGATTGTTATAGGTGATGGTTATCACATAACATCAGATGTGTCATCTGCTTGTTCCAATAAAAAAGTTGTACAACACAAAATAAAAAATTGCTTACTCTATCTGCACCAACAACCACAGCACTGATCTTTCTTGTATTCATCAAAGCTGACACCATGCTATCCACAATTAATGTTGCTGGTATTTTTTCATGTACTAGTTCATAGGCTGTCAGCCTTGCCCCTTGGTTGTATGGCCTTGTCTCGGTGCAGTATACATGTTCTGAAAGCATTAAGCATTAAATTAGTTTTAAAATACCTATATCTTTTATTTTTAGTATGGGACTTTCCACCATTGACAGATGTGGTAGGTAGTATGGCACTTGTCCAAGATTATTATTTAGGTTTTAATTTAATTTCAAATTTAGCTTATGGCACTGAACAAAACACAGGGTCAAACCTTAAGGTTTGAACTTAAGGTTTGAACACTAATGTTGGCAAAAATGTGGCTCTTTTAGGCCATTTATCTGACAATGGTGGAGGAGATCCATAAGAAAGCAAAGGGTGTGCAATAAAAGCAATACCGAAATTATTTTGAAAAACTTCAATTTATTACAAGGGTTTCAAGAGAGTTAATTTTAGTACTTAGGAGTTTGCATCAATAAAATAATCTCACCTAGCCTTTTGCTTTCATTTAAGGACCTGATCACTCCCAATGCAGTGCCGTAACCAGCTGTGGCTAGCGAGCCTGTGTTACAGTGAGTCAGAACTCTGACAGATCCATCACCACTCAAACTTTTGAGAATAGCTTCACATCCGTACCTTCCTATAGCCTTATTGTCTTCAATATCTTTGGTTAGCATGCTCTCAATACTGCTGATGAATCTATTAATAAATTAGTGTCACAACAATTAATTATTGCAATAAATGAAACATTATTGAATTATTCATGCAACATTTATAGTTATAAGATTGTTTCTTACAGATATAGTTAAGAACAGAAAAAAGTAGGAGAAAAAATAAAAACCTTAAAAATAGTTGTATACCTTTCTTTAAAATCTTCTGGTGTAACACTTTCATCTGCACTTAAAGCATTTGCCAATTGAATAAGTTCATCAGCAGCTATTTTAATATTAACTGCTGTTGGTCTTGCAGACACTAAATAATTGAGTTTCCCTTCTACCTGTAACAATGACAATAATTACATAGTAGTGTTAGGTTTATGATTATTCTCTTATAAATATTGTCAGTAATTTATATTAACTTTAGTATTTGTTTAATTCCACTTTCTGCGGATGTTGTCTTGGTTTTTAGCATTTATAAAAAACCAAGATGGCAACACTGACTGGACTGCGGCTCCTAAGACAGGTGGGCATGGTAGGCTATGAACTTGGCCGACATTGTCATTCAAGTGCTAGCTTCTAAGCTGAATGGCTGTGTCTAGTTAATGCCAATGTGCTTACATTTACGTAAAAAGTGAAGTAATAAATGCTTGGTAATTTTGACATTGGTATTTTTACAATTACTTCCTGACCACCCCCAAAAGATTCAGTTGGTGTTCACCCACTGTTATTTTTTGTAGGACTATTTTAATAAGTGACTAGAAACTGCTTTGTCAGTTAATCTATACATGCACATTTGAGTCTAGTTAGTTTTTATACAACATAATTATATTAGTGTTAGTTACATTTTGTTATCAAAACTTGGTGTCAGTTATCTGACCTCTTGCCTCATGACTTTTTTGTCAGATGATGTGTCCTTCAGAAGCTCCACTGCTAGTGATAAGCAGCCCACTATGGCAATAGCAGGAGCCCCCCGGACCTGAAATAAAACAAAGAGTCGATTAATTTAGATTGGATTTTAGCTTAAAAGTTTCGTAGATAGGTAAGTTACCACTGCAAGAACATTTTCATGTTTAATTCTGTAGTGAACTGGTATGTGATGGGTACTACTCTACTACGCGCGTGATATGCTTCCAGTGGTTGAATCATTACCAATAATACACCGGTCTGTTTTAAATATAGAAAGCACTTACCTGCATTTTATTTATAACCCTCCAACCATCTTCTACACCTTGCACTTTCACATACCGAGTTTGTATCGGCAGGAGTAATTGATCGAGAATTTCCAAACACCCTCTTTTATATCTAATAGACTCTAGGCTCATCATTGAAGTCTAAAAAAACTGTTTTCAAGGTAATGTTTACAAATGTTACGCACTTTGTGAGTTGAGTAGGTATTAATTTCTTACAATCACTAGCCTAGCCTAGCCAGCTGATTTAGCTAGAATTTTCATTTAGATTAGCTCTGGCATACAAATATGAAAAATGTATGGAAGTCCTCAAACAAAATAACTGAAAATTAAAAAAAATATAAAATAACGCGGAATGGAACTGTTGTTGAGTCGAAAGGTTATTAAACACTTTTAATTTTAGGGAATTTAATTTTGTTCTGCAATTCTGCACTCATTCTTCTTCTTTTTCTCTCCTTAAAATGGCAGGCAGCATAGATTCTTGATTTATGGCAGACAGGCCGTCCGTCACGTCAACCGTCATTCGACAGAAAAGCCAGTGTCAGTTCAATTGAATACTTTATAGTCCTTATTCAAGTCAGCCGTCATTTATTTTGAAGAAAATGGTGGCAGTTTTTTTTAAATCTACGTAAAATATTTTGGTTCAAATCAATTGCATGTTCATTTTATTCATTTCATTTGCGTTTCGATTAATTTGTTTCATGCAGGCAAGGAGATTGTTTATGGCCAGAATGACATCACATAAGTCAGACACGTTCGGAATCCATGCACCTTTAGTGTATGAAAGACTTGAATTAATTTCCAACTTGATCGAAATATTTTAATATAATGTAAATACGCTGTTATTCATATAAATTACAAATGTTAATTGCAAAACATACATGTAAGACCAGTTTCTGATGAATGCTTTATCTAAAAGTACATAAATTTATCGTGCCAGATCAGCCAACCACCACTTGTATCTAGTATTTGAATGTAAAAGGAAGCGACGTCACACTATGTCATTTTAACTGATATTCGATTGGATTGTCTATGTCTTAGTTCTATTCACTTTTCCATTTCCGCCCGGCATTGCCGAGAGACGCATCGTCATTGAAGTGATTCGACGAAAAATTTACTAAATTACTAAAGCATAATGGCTTTACCGCGAGTATACTTTGATGTGATTGCCGATGGCGCTCCTATGGGAAGGATTGTTGTCGAGGTAAGAGTTATTCTGTATGTAACAACATTCCAATCGTTCCGGCCGGCGTGATTTTCCATGACCACGCTATTCTGGAAGCTTCAAAGTGCTGTGTTGCTTGATACAGCATTTATTTTAATAGGAAACTGGTTTAACTGTATTACTGTCGCTTACTTTTTCATTCATCCTCGAGACTAGATGATAATGCCGCAGGATTGTTAGATTTTCCAGGCATGTGGTGTCTAAATATAGGTAGTATGTAGACAGTCAAAATGATATGCCCAAGTAAGATAGGTATATAGGCGCAGTGTAAGTGAAGGTCAATGTGTCATGAAGTTCGTATGTGGGGAAAGGAAAGGAGCGGAAAGTGCAGTCATCGCTAATGATGTTTATGTTTATGTTTGGAATGATTATCGATAACGAGTATGCAAATGGTAAAGCAACGTCTTCGATTTCCGTGCATTGAGCTGCGTCATCCTAGCCTAGGTCACCTATTAGTCAGATAATGTTACATTACATACAATATTCAATAAATTTATCTGATTCGCGAGTCATGACGACATGACATCGGACACACCCACTTATGCGAATATTTTCACTAACGCGCGCGACGAAAACGTTACCTACCTAAATTTTTTGCGGCTATCTCTAAAGTCTAATTTTCTTATTTACAGTTGAGGACAGACGTCACTCCCATGACATGCGAGAATTTCCGCGCGCTGTGCACTGGTGAGAAGGGCTTCGGCTACAAGAATTCCACCTTCCATCGTGTTATCCCCAACTTCATGCTACAAGGCGGTGACTTCACGAACCACAACGGTACCGGCGGCAAGTCCATTTACGGCGAGAAGTTCGCAGATGAGAACTTCGTCCTGAAGCACACTGGTCCTGGAGTCCTCTCCATGGCTAACGCTGGCCCCAACACCAATGGTTCACAGTTTTTCGTCACCACCGTCAAGACCTCATGGCTCGACGGCAAGCACGTCGTTTTTGGGAATGTTGTTGAGGGCTTGGATGTGGTCAAGCAGGTTGAGTGCCTCGGCTCTCAGTCTGGTAAGACTTCCAAGAAAATCGTCATCACTGACTGTGGTCAACTCTCCTAATTTATGTCTTATAAAGTGTATTGCAATATTTTTTAAGTTTTAATACTATGTCCTCCGGATAATACCTTCCCAGTCTTCAAAATAATAAACATAACTATGGGTCATTCCACTTAAGATAATGAAATTATTGCTATGTTTTAGGACGCAACTAGGATTTGCATTTATTTCTGTGCATTGTTTATTCATTATGAAATAAATAAATTAACTTAACACCGAGTTTGTTTCTGTGGTCTCCTTTTCAAACACACTTCCTGGAAGTTGTGGTTTTATTTAGTGACTATTGACACATACTATGCATGTTTATTACTTAGTTTTATCTATATAATACTTCAAAGTTATAAGTGCTTGTAAGGTGATATGATCAACACACCAGTCCGGGATGTAGATGTAGCGTGTTACGTATATACGTACCTAGCTACATTCATACTTATTGTTTACACTCGACCCTTGTAAAGTTCGGCGACTGAAAAATGTTATTCAGTCTGTCGCTAGCGTCAGCCACAAGAGTTTGTGGTTCCTTAATTATAACCTTGCACTATGTAACTTTAATAACCGTTTCGTGTAAACAAAAACTCTCCTCTAAAATAAAATAAATCATATTATGAAGGACGATATGTAAAAAACTCCAGTCGGCCATGACCAGTAGGTTACGTCATATTAAATTCAAATAATTAGGTACCTAGGTAATGTAAGTGTGTGGAGGACTTAGGTACCTATATAAGTCCCAGCGATCAATAGAATTTGGTGGTGTGCGTAGTAGCGTAGTTGCTAGAAGCACTACCCACTAACACCTCCAAGTCCGACAAGCAAACGCCTTTGTAGGTACAAAGGTACCTACTTGGTCAAAGACAGACTACTTAACATAATACTGTGAAATATAGCAATGTATGAGCGTTGGTAACAAATTACACGTACCCTATATTCCCATATCGGGTAGGTACGTATAAATGGTAACCAACGCTTATTTAGGAAACTTATTTTCGAAAAAATAAATTTCGGGACCGGACTCCTAGGTAGGTAGGTAGGTACGTACTAGATAAGTACAGTCGGCTTGCATGTCGACATGCGTAGCTACGATACCTACAATTTACAGAGAACGATAGGAAAGGAACGGGTTTTTCATAAGATAACTAGAAGCAGGTTAAAATAAAATTGGCTTCAAAGATTCCGTTACATATAACATAATATTTACGTTTATTTACAGGTAGGTAATGTAATAAAAGCATATCAAAAACGAATGGACCCAAAAGGAAAAGCTCCTTACATAAAAATGTTAGCAATCACTACTACCAGATGCAAAGCTCCGGCAGATATTCCACTTGTAAGCTAGTAAAAAATAAAATAGTGTGCAAATAGTACAAAAAACAACAAATGATACATTAAAGCGACCTAATTGTGGTACTTCAGTATTTTTTTTTATTTTGAGTAGGAAAACATGTACCTATCGATCAAAATGAAAATTTACTAAACTGTGTGTTCTATAGCTAAACTAAACTGGGTACCTATCTCTTTATGTGTTAGTAAGGTATCTACCTAGTACCTTAGATGTTAGTTTCTCTCTGCGAGGACCAATCAAGAACACAAATCGCACACATAATTGTAGGTTGACCACCCAGTACCTACAATCTGAGGGAGCCCAAAGCCCACAAGAAGTGGGCCTTTGGCCTATTCTTGCCTGGTTATCGGGTGTTGATGGCGTCTCGATTTGAAGTGTTGATGCTCGTTCTGTACCCCAAGAGGCCAAGTCTTGAGTTTTGTTTTTCGTATTTAGTTTTTCGTAACGTGAGGCCTTTTTTGTTTGGAGACTCATGTCATGAGTTAGCACGCCTGATAGAGGCGCTTATCGAATCTCTATACAAAAAAGGCCTGACTTTACAAACAACAAAATACGAAAAACTAAAAACAAAACTCAAACTTGGGGTACAGGAGTTGTCGGATTTAATTGTTCGTCGATGAGTTCCACGACCTTTTTCATGTTGGCCATAGACCAGGCCGAGAAACACAAATAGGTAGGTACCTCTCTATAGTACCTACCTACTAGTATTTCTCGGGCGAACCTTCGGCATCTACAAACTAGGAATAAGATTGTTTCATCGAAGTATGAGTAGATAATAATGTTAACGAAGTATGAGTAGATAATGTTAACAATGGGGGCCAATGTAGGCAATCATCTGATTCCGATTGCCTACGTCGGCAAAAACGAGAAACAAACAATTCTGACGATAAAGTTAAATTGATATTGGCAAATTGCTAGAAAACACAATCTATAATCAGTGGCGTAGCTAGGTGGACAAGGGCCCCGGTGCATAGAGAAAGAATCGGGATGAAAACTTAACTAAAAAGTTGACGGGTGAAATTGTAGAATTGATCTCTGTTCCGTGAATTGATCTCACGACAGTCCAGCACGTGAGCTTATCGCTGATGCAATTTGCTACGGGCGGCGTACCTACTCAACAAAACTACCAAATAACAATAACAAACAGCACATGCTTATCGAGGACGCTTGGCGAATGTGTTGAAAGTCTTAAATCGGGAGTTCTCTGATTGTTGGTGTTCATGCTCGTTTTCTTGCTTTGGGAGCTGGCTGACTCTCTCTTTTCAGCTTAGGTTAGAGGGCCCCCTGAGCTCCGGGGCCCTGGTGCACTGCACCATCTGGCCCTACGATAGCTACGCCACTGTATATAATGCTATGGTCATCATAACATATCACAAGCAATAAGAAACACCAAGTACTTGCGAAAAAATTTCGTTCAAATCAGGATATCACATCTTACCTACACTTGCATTTCAAATGTTTACTAAAACCTCAAGCAGGTACCTAATTTTGGTTAAAATTCCACAGAAATTACACAACACAGCTTAAAAAACACTAAAAGCCATGTTGCACGAATAAAGTGGCGTGGTCTTGCTGTCAGTCCCGCACGTTATAGGAGTTACAGGCACACAGCTAACGTTGTCGCGTACTATTTTTGAATTAATGGGGTGACCATTGTCAACTGACTCCAATTGCCTACATCTCCAAAGATCCTAGTTGGTAGTAGCTCTGCCTTCTACGTTGTAAGCTGTGGTGTCGATCCCCACCAAGAACAAAAACGTTCTTTCTCTGTCTGGGTTTTATATTGTATTTATTTACAAAACACGTATATTGGTATGTAAGTATTTAATCAGCTCTGGTTCCCATAGTACAAGCTTTGCTTAGTTTGGGGCTAGATAGCGTGTGTGAAATGTCTATCAATATTTATATATTAATTCCATATGGTTTTAGAAAAAATAAAAAGTATCTCTCATACCTTATTGGTTTACCTACAGCAACTAAGTCCGAAACATACATTATTCTTTATGGGAGTAGTGAAAATATTATAATTGAATCCACTTCGTAGCCGACGCGTAGGCTTTCGTAGACGCTGCGTAGCGTCTCGTAGATCATTGAAGCGTAGCACTTTCTAGAGAGTAGCTTTTTGCTTGAATGAGTTGAGGCGTGTTGTAAGTACCTACACGTGTAATTTTATGAAATTTTATGATTTGAAAATGAATTGGTTGAATAGCCCTAAAAGATCTATAAGACGTTTCCATAAATCATAAAGATTCTATAAATCGAAGAATCTCATTCAATTTAATACTCTCATTAAAATCGGGCTATTTCATCTCTGCAATCCAAACTGCGGCACCAACAAACACCAACCTGTATGCTTGTGAACGAAGCATTGACGTCATCACGCTCGCGCATGCGCGATGCCTCCCTCACTCCCCTTGCAATAGAGCAGGATCGCGAATCACAATTCAGAACGCGGCACGCTTCACTGGCGGGCAGTCGTATCTACCCTCAAAGAGAAGTTGCAACGCGGAAAACACCGGTAAGTGACGATAACAGATTTTAATGCGTATGTTATGGGATTATATCCTTTATTACCTTCCGGGTTATCGGTGATTTTAGATTATAATTGTGAATGGGTTTTTTGAGTGATGGGATGTTAGCGTGGGTGGAGAGTAAATAAATTTAGGCTGTTTTATGTAGTGTTAAATGGCTTTTACATTATTACTCTAAAACTCTGTAGTTTTTTTCTATAGGCCGAACGTAAAGTGTGAAAACCTAATTGCATGCCTTAAGTTTACTCGAGTTTATAAAATTCGAGTTATACGTTCACTTAGGTACCTCTATAAAAAAGGGTTTAGTACTATCTTTCCAAACGGCGCAATAGCCACTTTAGTCGTTGTCTGTACCTTCTAACGTCACGTCTGTCTTCTTTGAGTATATAGCACTTATGTACCTATATGTACCTAGTACCTTTAGTTAATTAAGACGAGAAGATAGATAATATAACTTGATTATTACCAACTTGTACGCTTTTGAGGATCTTTGTGCCGACTAACCAGCTCTGAAACAAGGTGCGGGTTTGGGTTCTCGGCAGGACCCAATATCTACATTTGTTTCAAAAGTTTGTTTTACTAGTTTTCGAACTTAGGTATGCAAACTTTTGAGTACGAAAACTTAATTGGATCAAAATTATATTTTTGCTGTACTGTTTGCTTGTACAATTTGGTTGATTGCGCCTTTTAATCAGGTTTATGGACCATATTCTCAAAAAAAATATTTTTTTAAGATGAAATACTATGCTGTACTATGCTATGTTTTATTTGACTTCTTTCCATTGACATCGATTCCTTAAAGAAATTCTACTCCTTTCAAATAGGTTTTGCTATCGCGATAGTACCTACACTGATAGTCAAGAAGGACGATCTTATTAGATTCCCAGTTAGACTGCGGAACTCTAAAGATAATTTCATTAGCAATCCTCATTTTCGGCTTCAACGGTCCAAAAGTGTCTCCAAGCAAGTTAGTTCGCAAGTTTATGAAAATCTATTCAATTTTTGGTATTACGAGTAGAAATAAATTAAGTAATTGTTCGTTTATTAAAATAAATAAAGGTCGGGTCCAACGATAGCGCTACAAAGGAGCTGCTAATATAACCGAGATGAAAGAAGTAATCAATGTGCATTGGACCGTGGTACGGGGAGATTGGTTGGGAAAAGGTATTATGCTACAGGTACCTACCGGTCGACGTGTAGGTAGGTTTATTGAGATGAAGTGGCATCGTAGCCATCTTAGGGGTCGCGTTTGAGGCAGTGGGGGAATAGTCCTGCCACTTATTGATTATAAAATCAAAATAAGCTTATTTTAATTCAGTTAGTACAGCCATAGAAAAAAACTCTTTTATACGTACACGATAGACTCAAATTTATTCAAAGATATCTAGTAACAGTACAATAAAACTAAATTTTCCAAAGATGATGACATAAAAATTGGATTTATTTTAATTGAATTATATTGAATAATTCTAACATTTTCATATTCATGCAAAAAAAAGTTGAGTTTGTAGATTTGACGTCTGATTTTTCAAGCTATATATTTTCTCTTTATTTCTTGTTTTGTTTGCTTGTTTTATTTATTTATTTTGTTTACATTTATAAGGATTTCTCTTATCTCCTATCTGCTTTTTTTATGTTTTTACACCTTCCCACCACTATAATCAGTTGTCTCTATCCTCTACGGTTTGCTGGAAGAAAACTCAACCTAGGGTTACGCTTGCCTTTGTACATGACTATCATTTCTTTTTAGTGTAAATCATTTGTACAATAAATAATAAATATACAAACAGAACAGAAAAACTTTTCCGAATGTTTTAAAATCGATCTGCAGTTCATGATTTACAAATATAAACTTTATTATGATCGCAGGTTTACACGGTTGATTTACACCGAGTGCAAATGTGTATGTTCAAGCTTAGTCTACGAGCTAGCAAACTTGAAACTAACTAATTACACAGTATCAGTGAAACCACGAGTTGTTAGCAAGTTTACTGATATGAAAATAGCACGTACCTACCCATTTAGTATCGTTATGACTATGACTAACTTTTTAAATGGATTAGACTCTGTTTAGGATAGGGTCATCGCTTTGAGGGTATTGACCTACACTTACTCGTAATATTAAGTCCATCATGGGTATAAAAACGGGTCATTTTTTGTTTTACATTTATGTCTCACTTTGTAATTTTATCTAATCATCATTTACTTTTGAAACTGACTCAAAAGTTAATTTTAATTAAACAAAATTTCAAGGGCCTTAATTATATTCCCTGCCATTTTATAGCGGCTCTAATCTCTATAAGTTATAGGTACCTGTCACTGTCACTTCCATGCCAACGAAAAGAGACAGCAACAGACTTATCGGTCGGATAAACTAATGGAACGCTCAGAGACCAATATGAATAAGGGGGTGTTTTAGGGATGAAAGCTCAGATTTATAATTTGATCAAACTTCTTTTGGTGTAATATTTCGACGTACATTTTCACTTCCTCAAAGAATCTCGAGTTAGTACTTGGTATTAAGAGCTCTTAGAGGATATACAAGGTGTTCCAATACAATTACAAGGTGTTCCAATTGTGTTTATAAACTTTTGTATGAAACAGCTGTTTTTTTTTTCGCGTTTACAGTGTTGGTTCCTTAAAAACAATTACTCATACTGATGGGTAGGTACTTTAGCCCCCTGAAGTTTAAAAACACAAGTATTGGAACACCTTGTATACCGTGCCTGAGGATCAAAGTCGTGAAGCTGCACTCAAAAATCAGAATGGTCCTTATTCAGATCAAATCACAAGGATTACTTTTAAACGTCTGTTCTCTTTCATCCGTTTGGTGGTGACCGCTTATCCAGTATTCAATGGGTCAGATTGGCAATCAATCATCCTACAACTGTCGTTTCCATGCCCTTATAGCTGCTACTGAAGTGGGGTGGCGTATTTTGGAAAATAATGAGGATACGCGTCACCTCTACAATTTTGGGTTGGAATATATACAAGGTGTTCCATAAGTTGTGTATATAAACTTCAGGGGGCTAAAGTACCCATCAATATGAACAACTTTTTCTAAGGAACCAACACTGTGAACGCGAAAAAAAAAACAGCTGTTTCATACAAAAGTTCAATTCAAAACCAGGCTAAAATGTATGAAACAGCTGTTTTTTTCCGCGTTGTTAGGTTCAAAATATTTATTTATAAGAATATTTTTATAGTAACTATGAAAATCGCAAAAAATAAAGATATAAAGAACCTTTATTGTTTGCGATTATTCATAATTATCTAAAAATCTAATATGATGCATGTCTTCAAAAAATTTGATAAGTTTGTGCAAGAAAGCGATGCGCTGTTGAAAGAGTTTTAAAAAATTTAAAAATAACCATTATGCAATCCTAAAAATATCAGATATTTTGCATCTTCACTGATTTGAAAAGAATCACAGTTTACTTCTAAATATAGTACTTTCGCAAATGTCTTAACTTTTTCCCAAGCGTTTGTCTAGATTTCTGAAGTATATTTTACCCATTCGCTCCAATAAAATATACCTACGAGTACCGTTCAACGTTTGGCTGTCGCCCTGCCAAGGAAATTGATTTGATAAGTTATCTAACTTTATCGTCCTATTTCTGGAATATCACTCTCGAGGCAGAAACTACGTTTATTGAATTTTGGTCCCTTTGTATTAGTCTTTGGTAAAGTGTTATTTATGTCCCTTCGGCCGCATACGAAACCGGAGATTCGTAACCAGGGGGTCTACTCTGAAAAACGATAAACGAAATTTCGTATTGGAATTTTAAGTTACACTGCGCGGTAAAACAACCACTTCTTCTTCTCCATTTATGGCACCCCGTCAGTGTAACTTAAAATTCCAATACGAAATTTCGTTTATCGTTTTTCAGAGTAGACCTGCAGTTACGGTAGAAGCAAAATTCATCTCTATACGATACTAGTTACTAAGGAATGCTTTTTTTTCGTTAGTACGTATAGAAATTTAATATGAATTGAAATACACCTTCAAAATGGTTCAAAAAGAAAAAAAAGACTTTATGTTGGTTAATCATATTTATATTGTTTTATTAAGCAAAAAATCTAAATTTCAGGTTTTCTTTTCAATCACAATTATAACTTTGCAACGATTTATAACGACTTTGCTCTTAGCGTTATTTTGTATGATAGTGCTAATAAATTTTTAGTTTTTGTAATGAGTTGGTGGTAGTTCAATGCCAAGTTATATTTAATCAGATAGTAAGTTTAAAGCAAGCTTTAAGGGGCTGACATCCGTCAAAGTACCTCTCGCACATTTCAACATATATGAAACAGCATCACGACTTTGATCCCCAGGCATGGTAGGTATCTCCTACCAGTTAGTATTCTAACAGCGGCGATGGGCTTGCACCGTATGGAATACCAACTACTGCAAATTGTGGGTATGTGCTAAATGTAATGTTTCAACGTACCTCTGACTACCGTATTAGATATCGTCAAAGAATCTGGAGCTCGTACTTAGAACTACTGAGATCATAATAATTTATTATACCTCTACAATACCTTAACCTAAAATAATTTTAAACATAATTTATCGTTTTTTATTCTTGCTCCACGCAAGCAAAGCCACAGACAGTAAGTTAGCACCATTTCTCATGCGGTCGAAATAGGTCACCAGAACAGACGGGCGTTGCAATCTATACCATAACTGGGACACTGGGTTTGTTTAATTCTACTTGTTGCTATGACCCAGTTTTGGGTATTGACTTTGATTTGTTCGGTTTCAGCTGCAATTATGTTCAGTCACGGTTCGTTTGACAATAGCTCAGGGAATAGCTCTATTTTGAAACGGTTTGGACGTTTGAATAAAACGATTTTAGTTACGTCCGGTTGATAGGTAGCATAGCAATAGTACATTGTTATCCTAGGGCTGAAAGTAACTTATTTAGTCCGAGACGGGGTTTGGCGCCCTAGCGCAGCGTAGCGAGGGCGCCAATAGTTAAACCCGAGGTAAGCACTGTGCTTTTCATTACAAATACAAGGAGAGTAACAATAAAAACATGAATTAGCTAAAGAAAAAAATAGTGAATCGTAGTAGATCCAATCCATGCTGCATTCTAACCAAAGAGTTTTTTATGTTCGATGTCATTTTATGTTATGGATAAGTAATAAGATAAGCTACTTATGTTATATTTACGAAAAGGTTATATTAAGTAGGTAAATAAAAGGTAATGATTAGCTTACTTACCAACCAACTAATAGGTACCTTGACTTCTACTTCTTATCGTGTCACTTCTTTCTGAACAGTGAGGTGAAAGGATTTTAAGTGCACCTCAAAGAGGTACCTTGACTAAGAAAAGCAAACTAGGTAACTATAAACTTTACGGTTTATTGTTTAATTTAGCAGCCTCTTACATAATCTTAGAGCAAAAGTATACTATAGCGAAGGTAATCCATTCTACTGAGGTTTGGAGGTGACACTTACGAGGGTTAAACGTAAGTGTTGTACCTATGTGGAGAACCTACCACTAAGATTAGACGAAGGTATTGTTCATTACATTGGCTTCAGGTTTCTTAAGGCTGATAATGATAACCAGTTTCTGAATTCCACTAATATTACAAATGCGAAAATTTGTGAGTGTGACGCAGGGCAGTGCATCGTAGGGCACGTTCCCATCGTGCGTGACTTACGAGGTAATGCTTTGTTATAGGTCTATCGATCTTCTATAGGTTACATTCCGGAGAATGTGCCCAGGAACTTGACGATATTACACTACTTAACATCAGGTGGGCCATATGCTTGTTCCATCAAGCTAGTTGTATTAAAAAAATAAAAAAAACGTAATCTTTGGATGTTATAGTCGAAAAGCAAAAAATCCCTGACCGTAACATGCCTGATACAGATGACCAATTAGCAAGCTATCTGACAAGTTTATTTTCATACTAGGTGTAGGGGAGAAAATGTGTCGCAGTAGGGACGAACAATTTCAATGCACATGACAAGTAGGTTAGCCTGCAATGCTTGAATGCAGCTTTTACACGCGAATGGGGTAGAAAATGTGAGTTTTGCTATTTACGGACGGAAATTGACCGGGGATCCAAAGTGCACGGATCAAGTGGTAAGAAATTTTATTTTAAGGCGAAGACAATAGCTAATGTGACTCTCGCTCGCACGTTTCGACATGTTGAAAGATATAAAATCTAAACTTTCGAAAAACCTAAATCAACTATTTTTTAAATTACCAAATTAAATTTTAGAATTTTATTTTGATCGAAACAAGTTTTTCTACTTAAAAGTTTGCTTATGTACGAAAACTAGTAAAGCAAACTTTTGAGTAGGAAAACATGTATCGATCAAAATGAAATTTTTACTAAACTGTGTGCAATGGGATTGCACACAAAATGGTTGATTGCGATTTTTCGAAAATAAGTTTAGTGATTTTATATCTTTCAACATGTCGAAACGTGCGAGCGAGAGTCAAATTAGCTCTTGTATTCGCCTTAACTCTAGTCGATATATAAATAAATAGATATGGTTGGACTTACCACGCAGCACTATCTAGCCCCAAAATAAGCAAATCTTGTTATATGGGAACCAGATAGCTAATAAAGTACTTATATACTCTCTTTTTCTTATAAATACATACTTATAAAAAGTAGTAATACCTAGACAGAGAACAAACATCTGTGTTCATCACACAAATGTTTTTTCTCGGTGGGGATCGAACCCACGGTGTTCCATGGTGGTGTGTTCAGTGTTCAGAGGGCAGAAGGCAGAACTACTACCAACTACTGAAGGGTAATATCAAAGGTTTTCTTTAGAGATGGTTTTAGCAGAGGTAAAAAAACTCTTTGAAGTTGAAAATAAGAAGGTGTGTAAATAAACCATTTTTATAAAGGTCTCTCACCCAGTCACGTTTGATGTCACGATTCGTGCCGTGATTATATTCCGACGAGGGTCTAGAGATTAATTTAAAAAGTACCTTGCTAGTTGTAAAAGTTGTTACGATGCTAATTTGCGTCAGCCGTTCCCAGATGCGCTTTAAGGTTCTATTTTTAGTAGGTCTTTAGCTATGGGCCTTCAGGATGTTCAATCACTTTTTCTCATAAAAAACGTATTGATCAGGATTTTTTGCGTGCTATCTATCACTTAGTCTAAGATCTATCTATTCGAAAAACTTTTGCAGAGGGTTTTGTTATTATTGAGACATGATAAATATGACATGACAATGATGACTGTTTTGTGGTGAAACAGCTCTGTGTATCTTTTTTTAGAAGACGCAATTTATAAAAAGTAGTTATTTGAGTAGAGTATACAGCTACACGAACCTCCGACTGCCTGTGATTATTAAATTGTATCATTCGTCAACACTGAACAACTGGAGTTCACTATCAAGAATATTGAATCAAGAAACATAATTTTGTTTCCATCCTTTTAGTTTGGTTAGTCGAGTTTTTTTTATTTCTTGATAAATATTTTATCTAGAGGTATGTTTCGTAGTAAATTAAATTGTAAATAACGTTGCTGTTTTCATGTGTTATTGGCGTCAGCGATGAGTTCTAAATTCAGGATTACAGTATATTTATTTTCAAATTTCTTAATAATACGTAATCAGATAAGATTACGTCTAAACTATTAATATTATACCTCTATTTTCCGAATTTTAGTGGTGAGGAGCAAAAAAGTTTATATTATACTTAAATCTGATTCTGTTTTTTTTCCTTCCAACTAAGTTCAATTTCTCTGCTAGCTAAAGTTACAAATACACTAATAGTTTGTCTAAACTATTAATATTATACCTCTATTTTCCGAATTTTAGTGGTGAGGAGCAACTACAAATACTTTTCAAAGGAAAGCGAGTCAAATCGATATCCTAGAAGTGTTGCTTGCATTTCAACGACTTCAGGTGAAGGCAAGGTGAGATTTTAGCACCAGTTTGTTTCCTTGTTGCATTGTTTTTATTACAATAGAGCACTAAGGAAAATTGATAGGCAACTGTGATTTTAATAAAGAAATACTGAATTCAACCTTTTAAGGTTTCAGTTACCTAAGTACACGTAGATCTAACTTTATAGGTTTTTAAGCAATTGAATTGGTTTGCACGTACCTAATACGCCAGAGCCGGTATATATTGACCCTTATTGACCTATTAACAAATTATTATAGACGTCCGTTTTAATTATGACCTCTTGACATGGCCTGCGAGATCTCGAATAAACTGTCAATTTGATATACGAATTTGACAGCTAATTCGGATATGGGATAGTACTGAGGAAATATCTACGGGCCCAGCTCTTGTCATTTTTAGTTGGCTTTCATGTCTGTAAAGTTCATTTTCGAATGCCGTCAGAGTTTTCTGAATAGTTCAGTATCAGTAGGAAAATATCTCAGATAAGTTCTCACAAAGGATTCTTGAGATAACTTATTCTTTCAGTTCTGAAAGAGAGATTAATCCGGTATTCGACTTTCATGAATTCTCTCCTTTGGTGGATTTCTAAAATAAGTACGAGATAGGTAATCCCAAATTGCCTTTTTGCTTCTCGTTTGCCGGAAAAGGGCCAGACACTATAATTTATTTGGCTTTATTTGTAGAGATTGTGGAGTATTACACGATATGGCTTTTATATTGTGATTTATTCGATGTAAGCACTACATTATCATAAAAGAAATAGGCAGGCACTTAAATAAAGTAGGTAATCGTTTAGCTTCACTTCATAAATAATTATATAATAATACCGCAATATAAATCTTACTTCCTACTATGGATATTTTGATGTTTTGTGGCTCAATTACACCTTAACGAAATGAGATAATATATGTTAAATACAGTTTGTAATCTGGATTAGCATATAGATTACCTACTACTTCCCTAAAAATTCACAAGAACGGGGTAGATGTAAGATTTTAAGAGTAGTAGAGCTCTTTGTGAAGGGCTCATCCAGGAAATTCCTACCACCATGCCTTTTTCTGCTGCCAAGCAGCGTTGGTGTGTTTCGGTTTGAATGGTGTGGTTGCCGGTGTAATTACATTACAGGCTTTTAACATGTGTATGTATGCCTCAAGTTGATGGACGCAGGGCAGTGCATCATAAGGCACGTTACTATCGCGCGTTATTTACGAAGCAATGCTTAGCTATAGGTGATGGTTACCACTTAGCATCAGGTGTTACATCTGCTTGTTCCATTAGCAATAGCAGTAGTATGTAAAACAAAAGATTTCAAAATTTAGAAAATTATTTTTTAAAAGTAATATATGTACTGAAAAACTGAATACTAAACAGTTTCACTATTTTGATCCCCAGGCACGGTAGATATCCTCTCTGATCTATTGGTACCAAGTACGAACTCCAGATTCTTTGAGAAAGTAAAATACTTTCAACGATAAACGTCATACGGCTGAAATGATAATGTCACAAAGTGATCCTTGTGATTTTAGCGAATAAATGCTTTGTGACTTTGCCTCGATAGCGTGGCCTTTCTCGTGCGTGTTACTTGTTGATGTATTGATAGTTTACTGAAGTTTATTGCCTCAAGGAAGATACTATAATAAATCAATCACACAAAAGGCACGTGTATCCGAGTGCCTCGTGGATACGAAGTAGGTCTGTTTATCTATCTAATTCCGATATCTCGATGGAAGTAATGTTTTATTTGAGTGATGAATAAAAGTGGAGGTAGTTTACTAGCGCTTTGAGGGTTTATTACTAGCTAAGTATAATATTTCGTGTTTTTATCTCTCATACCTCTTAATCAGACAATCCTCGGAGGACATCCTTTATAAATTGAGATAAAAAAAAACATAATTGCAGGTACATTTAGGAACAGACACTAATGGAAGTTGATGAAAATTTGATGATTTAAATCTTGAATAAGTCACCAGCCCAAAATGTTGGCTAATATTCGGCTAATAACTTTTAAGTCACTGTTAATACTTATTATGTTTGTTTGATTGTTTATTTTAGGTGCTGATTTGGATCAGTTGACTTACCTCTAGATCGTTTCAGCTCAACTATTTAATTTGTATTTTGTACATTTTGGTAATATTTGTATTCATTGTTTTTTCCTTGTCAATTAATGTATTTTATACATAAACTATGTTTCTTTATCTGCAGATCATAATGGCGGCTTCAGTGTGGTTGAAGATCGCTTTGATGTTCTTGCTGGGGTCTGTCTATGTGACAGCGGCTCCCCTAAACGATAAAGGTAAGATATTTCATTAAATTCTACAGAAAAATATGACTCAATGCCTCTTACTTCCGCCTAAAGTGGCGAAAGTAATGGGCCGTGGCACGAAGAGGTGTAGATTCAGATCCCACTTAAAAAATCTGTGTGGTGCTATTCATATTCTCTCACTCTTATCGTTTCACTGGTTTTCAAAACTCGAAACAGTGTGGTGAAAGGATTTTAAGTGCGATTTCAAGAGGCTCCTTTCAAGCACTTGACACATGTTATAGAACTTTTTAGGTTATTCGACATGCCGGTTTCCTCACGATGTTTTCCTTCACCGTTTGAGAGTACTGGCATTATGCACATACATTTTTGAACAGAAAAACTCATTGGTGCACGACCGGTTTCGAACCCACGACCTTAGGATCCGAAGGCGGGGCTGCTACCACTAGACCACCAGTGCTCTCACTCGTATTGAAAGAGGCGTAGACATAACAGTTTATTGCCTCTGTTTCCGTTATGCCTACGCCTACACCTATCAGTAGAATAGCGGTCATATATATCACTGTAAATAAAAGCGCTAAGTTTTGATTTCTAGACAACTATAGAGCAAAAATGAGTTATAAAATAAATTGAAAGTGCAAACCACTTTCTACTATACTCACAATCATCAGTCCAAATAGAATTGTAGTGCATTTTACTCGTATTTCCACAGTGAGTACCCGTGAGTGCCCTTTTAATTCAGTAAAAGCTTATTCTCGGTATAATAACGTGAACATTTATTACGGTACAAGGGAAACTACTCTGAGATTTCATATGAGAACATTTTGATTTAGGTTACGTTGATTTATTTCTCAAATCACTATAGTTTGTAGCTAAGAACAGTAGAGTAGTAGAGCCTTTTTCTGCTGCCAAGCAGTGTTGCTGTGTTTCGGTTTGAAGAGTGCGGTTGCCGGTGTAATTACAGGCACATGAGGCTTAACATCTGTATGCCTCAAGTTGATGGACGCAGTGCAGTGCGTCGTAGGGCACGTTCCTATCGTGCGTGACTTATGAGGCAATGCTTTGTTATAGGTGATGGTTACCACTTAAAATCAGGTGGGCCATCTGCTTGTTCCATCAGCTATTAGTATAAAAAAAAAGAACACGACAAACTTGAAGACCTGAGTGCCTAAGTATTTAAGTTTAGTATTTATTTTAAGTTTTACTTAGTTGTTTTTTTTATAAAGAAACAGCCTTACGACTTTGACTTTAGGCACGGTAGATATGACCTGTTCCACTAAGTTCAACTATTAAGTTCAACCAGTTGAACTAATTGCACGAAAAATGCCAGTTATTTCAACATTATTTTTATTTTGTAATAGTTGAACTTTCTAAACAAAATCCCTCGGATCTCTTAGTTCCAAGGTCCAACTTATGATTATTTCGTCCAAATATTGCATTTGGTACGTAACCACATTTTCGTATTCCGACAGAGAACTGACATTGTGCACATAAATTATTCATACAGAAAAAGCTATTGGTACCCGACCGGATTCAAACCTTTGACTTAGGACAGGGCGGGATCACTCCCACTAGACCACCGGTACTCGCAGGTAGGCTTATACAGAGGTAAACATAATCGTGGATACATTAGAGAATTATAAAATACAACATTTTTGAATACATTTCATAATTTATTAGCTTTATAATACATTTTTGTATAATGTTACTGAAGGTTAATTATGAAAAATCGCAAACAACGAAGTTACGAAAAATAACATTATCAAAGATTCAACAAACACCTTCTTCACCATTTTTGCACGGCTAAAATGACTGGTGGACAATGCTATTAGCATTAAGTCCTTCTAGCACTACATTGTTGTGTTAAATAAATAAACAAAAATGTAATTTTGATCCAAACAAATTTTCCTGCCCAAAAGTTTGATTAAGTACGAAAACTAGTAAAACATTGTTTTTATTGGAAAACTTGGTTGATTCAAATTATACAATTTTTCATCCTATTTTCATTAGTTTTTATCAACAAAAACTTTGAAATGTGCCAGCAAGAAGTTGTTTGACGGTTGTCTGCGTCCTAAAACATGTCACACCTAACGTAAAAATATAAAACCAGACGTTATATTCGTAATCACAAAACAACATACACGTGGTCATACGAATGTAGGTCCTATACCTACAAGGTCGAGGTCTGGATATGTTCAGATTGATGTCCTAAAGCCGAGACACACATGGGGTCTCGGCTTTAGGGTTCAGTAAATTTATTTGTGTCGGTTCTTTTCAAGAAAATAACTACTTGTAAAGGAGATTTTTCTTAGAAATATTCGAATCGTTTCGAATATTTCTGAGAAATCCCGTAAATAAATAACGTAACAACGAGGATTATTGTTATTATGTCATATTATTTTTATATGAAGAATTGATAGAACAAGCCAATGGTTTACCTTATGTTGAAGGTTAACACATGTAACATACCTGATAGAGCACGTGTCGTGCCCTATGAGGCGTTGCAATGCGTCCATCAATTTGAGGCGAAGGTATTCTGAGGGTTGAGTCTTAAGTGCCTGCTTTAAAAATTATGTATAGGTATCTCTGGTTCTCAAAGCTTTGCTTAGTTTAGAACTAGATGGCGCTGTTTTAAATGTTCTCCAATATTTATTATAACGGCTGCCCTCAGCCGAGACTCATGACAGGGGTTTATGTCGAAACCCGGATTAAGTTTTACCACTCATTTCTTATCTCGGGTCCACGTTTAGCCGTTAAATCCAGGGCCCTCGTAAATATTTATGTTCATCAGAAAATTATTGTGCCGTAATCAACACATTAAAAATAAATTGCTCATGATAGGAAGGGTAATATAAATAAAACTTGGATTATTAGTGTTCGAAGTGGAAGAACCAGTGTGGTGTAACACTAACAATTCGCATTGTATTAACTTTGTACACTACGTTCTTTCCAAAATTATCATGCATTTTGGTCAATTTAGGAGATATTAACTTAAAGTGATGTTAATGAAAAAACTATGTAGGTTCCAAATTGTTTCAAGCAGCAATTAGACGGACTGTACGCTGTTTTTCCTTTTTCTGATTTTGTCCACAAATTGTGAAATTCATACATGTAGATATTAGCCCCCTTTTCGGTTTAATCTACGTTTTATTAGTACTTCACGCACTTTCACGACATTTATTTAAATTAATCTCAACTTGATAATAAATACATATATAAATTTTCTCCCTTAACAAAATATTATAATAAGTGTAGGTACTTTTAGATGACATTGATATCTTTATTATTTTAATTACTCCACTCGAAGGACAACTTCGATAAACCATCGAGCTTAGCACGAAAGTAGGTACACCTAATAAAGTAGATGTACTTTAGTTACTTTGCCATAGTCCAATTTGTCAATTTGTATTAACACTCATACATCACTCCCACTGGCACGCACGAATGTCGTAAGTAGATTAAACAACCTGGTACCGCGGAATCTATATACGTTCCACGTAAATCCCACTGAGTATCTAATAAATACGCCTACACATACCTACAAGTCTGAGTATTGTTTTACGTTGTCCGTATCGTCACGCCATTTTTGTATGGACACTCTTAGCACGCCCAATAGAGGCTCTCATCGAGTCTCCATACAAAAACGGCCTGACGATACGGAAAACGAAAAAAATTAAATTAGATTTTAAGTACTGGATTACCATTACACATACCCAGGAAAATCCTCATCAGCAACCTACTTCGTAATCCACTTGAATTACGTTATAAGCCGGCTTGACATAAGCCAAGTTGATGGAAGTAGTGTGTTCGGTCAAGTGTCCTACGTATACTTATAGAATATGTCATCATCATTTCAGTTGTAGGACGTCCACTGCTGAACAAAAAAAGAAAGATAGAAAATTATTTAATGCACAAAACAAAAAAAGTATCGTACAGGAACTTAATGCTAAAAAGCATTCTCTTCCTTAAGTTTGTAGTTTTGAACCGAAAGGGTAGTGCACAAACATAGTAGACAATGAGATGGTACTGATGCGTACGATAGTACTACTATCGCTATCGCGTGATTTGATTTACGTAATCAAAGGGAGGATCGGAATGAACAACTCAGACGAAGTCGTGGACAGCTGGTTCTAGTCTTCCATTTTATTCAATTCTTCTATTTTATTCTTATATTCTATTCATCTATTCTATGCTTCTATTATATTCAATTCTAAATACTTGGGTATTTAAAAACTTAACTGGGTGTAGATGAATCATACAACCGAATTGATGGCACGAAAATTCACGCATTTATACTTTACAAATGAGTTTATTGTTACATGGGTTAGTCAGCAGGCCCCGCACACGACTGACTGCTAACCTTGAGGGAGTACAAACTTACAAAGTAAACAGTAGGTTTTAATTTTTTATTCGTTTTATAGTGGTTATCGTAAGGAAGTTTACCGGTAAGGAAATCACAAAGATTTTTATATTGTGCCAAAAGTTATTACCCGTATCAAGGGAAAGGTTCAAATCCCACTCGGATAATAACTTTTGGGACGATATAAAAAAATAATTGTAAACATCAGATATCTTGTTGTGATCCTCCATGATGTGTCCCTACACAATCAGCTTGACCGAGTTGTTTTTCACAGTGTCAGTATAATAATACTGTCTAGTATACTTGTCAGGTGTGAACAGAGCATTATGTAATATCTATGACGTAATTTAATTTTCCGGTGTTTTGGCCCAAATTTCGGCAAGGATTTTTCACTTTCAGTATTGCGTGGAATTATTAAATAGAAATTAGGAATCGCTCATGGCGCAGTACGGTTGGATATTCTTTACTCATTTAATTTTCATTTTAAAGCCTTTATTGCAGATATTCAGTTTGAATAGTGTGGTTGCCGGTGAAGTTACAGATATACCTCAAGTTAAGTGATGTAGGGCAGTGCATCGTAGGGCACGTGCCTATGCACGTGTATGCCTATGAATGCATGTCTTGAGGGGCTTTGATATAGGTGATGGTTACCGCTTAAAATCAGGTGTGCCATTTGCATGTCCCATCAGCAATTATGCGTGGTCATCATTTGGATGTGGACCTCTAGTGGGATTTAAATCAAAATCAAAATCAAAACGGTTTTTATTCGGTACAATCACAAGAAATCACTTAGAAATCTAAGCGCTTCTATGCTGCAGAGGCCACATTAAGTTGGCAGCCTCTAGCAGTCTTCAAAGCACGATGCAGCCTAAAAAAACTGCACAGAGTTGACTACACGTATGAAATTGAAAATTTAAATATATTTTAAATGTGTAAGCCGGCATTTTGAAATCCCACCAAATCCGAGCCAGTGTTGAATGAATAATTATGAACGTCCCTGGCCTTTTGTACTTGTTGTTTTCACTGTGTTGTTTGTTTACTATGTATTTGAAATTCAACTAAAATTTAACAACTCTTGGTGTCACCTTCGTTGCCGGCGTCTGTTTTCTCGATTATCTATAATTTGAATGTTTTCAAGAGAAGAGTGAATGGGTAGGTAAGCGTACTACACCGTCGGTCGACCGAAATTGCTGTCAAAAGTTTGGCCATAACTTGTAAAAAACACAGAGCATTAGATAGAAATAATATTATTATAAAACTTTGCTGTACACAACAACTCACAAATAAGAAAATTGTATGGACATAAAAAACTTAAATATATTTAAAATAAATATAATAATTTGATACGGGCGGTCTTATTGCAAACTGCGACTTCTACAGTTCGTTTTCGTGGGGATCGAACCCACAATTGACAGCGACGAAAGCAGAGCCACCAAAAACCAAGAACTATGAGGCTTGTCAAACAAGCAAAAAGCTAAACAGAACTAAGCCATAATCATAAAACACGCGCGACCGTGCCCTTCGCATTGAACTTGAAATAATTCATTTACCTCTAAGGTAAAGTTTAATTTAATACCAGCCAGACGTCCATTACTATAATAACGTTTATAAACAGAATTAGTATCAAAACAGTTCACGGTTGAGATCATTTGACGTTACTTTGTGTGTGTTTAGAGTATGAGCCAAATTATGGCCAGAGGTACCTAAACCTCTGGCAACCCTATTCACTACCGCTACTGCTGTACATAATAGGGGGCCCCATGTCTAGCTGTGGACTATACAAGGTGTTAAAATACCACTCCTGAAAACTTCAGGGGCTAAAGTACCTATCAATATGAATAACTTTTTCTAAGGAACCAACACTGTGAGCCCGAAAAAAAACCGCTGTTTCATGCAAAAGTTCAATACCTACCTGGCTAAAATGTATGAAACAGTTAGCCCTGAGGTTTTCAGGAGTGGCATTTTAACACCCTGTATAAACATAATTACATACATACATGTCTATTTCTGCCGTCAAGCAGCGTTGCTGTGTTTGTGTGGTTTGAAAGGTGTGGGTGCCGGTGAAGTTCCAGGTAGGCTTAACATCTTTTAAGCTAACAATTTTCGACGACGAAATCGTAAGTCTATCTACTCCATCGGGTAGGCTTTCTACGCTTTGTTTTCTTGAATACCTTGATTAATTGTTTCTTGGTACGCCGCACCTATAAATATACTCTTTCTATTTCATGCAAATTGCGGCTTCGTAGCTGCTACGGCGTAGTTTGCTACGCCGTAGCACCTACTAT
Source organism: Chloroclysta siterata (assembly GCA_932294275.1). Lineage (NCBI taxonomy): Eukaryota > Metazoa > Arthropoda > Insecta > Lepidoptera > Geometridae > Chloroclysta > Chloroclysta siterata. Next base: position 13,225,755 of record OW028595.1, read on the forward strand.
GCAATATTATCCTACTGTTGAGCGTATTTAATGGTTTATTTTTGCAGCTACGGTTACTACGTTTGAAAACAGAGGACACCAACAAAAATGAATATAAATGAATGAATTATTTTTTTTACACACAAAAACATACATAAAGAAAACGACGAACACAGATAAAAACTTAAATAACTAAATATAACTATATGGGAACTATACATATAAAAAGAGGAAACACAGTAGATCGAAAATAAAATTAAAATATAAAATGTTGTCCCAGCAAGTTGCCCCTGTGCGTCTGTGGGTCAAATTTGGTCCCATCTCGGCTTAAAGCCACTCCACAACACAAAGTGTTGCAAAGAGACGCTGGTTTTCAGATAAATCACAATATTTTTTGAGGCTGCGCGATACGTACATATTTATTTAGATCGTTTTTGTTTGAAGAAATTAGCAAGTCACTAGAGAGATTTCATTTTACTGTCCATATTTATTTTTAATTTGCGGTCCACTGTTTGGTTTTATTTAGAAATGTCCGAAATTTAGCTCAACAAACGCCCACTCTTCTAAACTACGGGAGTCATTTATCACTGGAGGTTTTAATGGGTTTTTGGGAACAGAAATAGCGTCATGACTTTGATCATCAGGCATGGTAGATATCCCATTAGATATACCAAGTACACACGGATATAACACGGATTCATGTGATATCCTGGCAGCAAATAAAAACAAAGCCTCGAGAATATCTAGGAGATAAGTGCTTTAATAATATTATTATGTATTTTTCATTCTTTCGGAAGAAATACAGTACAAAAACGTTGTAAAAAAACATGTAGGTATTTCATTTATTTATCATCTGACAGTACAAACCTTAGACTAAGTATCATATAGACGTAGTGTTACGGTTTTTCGGCGTGTCCGTTTTTTGTTAGTTTGTGTGTATTCGCGTGAGTGACTAGAGAAGGGACAACATTGACTAACCTATCGATAGAATAAGAAATGGATGAAAAAGTCGTTTTAATTGGAATCCAACTTTTTAATTTTAACTGGTTGCTGACTTTATTGCGAACGCCCAAAACCATTATAGACACTGGAACACTATCATCGTCAATAATGTTTCCCACATTGCCCTAACCGTGAGAGCGATGTCCATCCCACTCGATACAATTTCTTATGGCCATTTCGTCCATGCATAAGAACATTTTGTAGGCTATCAGTTTTCACGCCTAACAGCTTTTATCCACTCCCGTCTTCATTCTGGGCATTTAAGAACCTAAAAAAATATTGTAAAATTTAACAAAAATTGATCCCTCGCGAGACGCCTATAAGGTGTGAAAAATTGAAACTACAACAGAACAGCCGGTCTGACCCACCGCATTAGATATTTCATATAAAAAACGGAAACTTACATATTATCGATAAAGCTAAATTGGTCGGTGGAAGTACATCTCTAGAACAGAAGACTAAAACAATGCATTTTATTTTGCAATAATTAATGGGTTTACATCATTTTCACATAGGAAAATATGACTAGTACTAATAAAATGTAATTCCTACAGTCTTTATGGGAGAAAAAACGTATTTTTTTAGCATGAAAATAGAAAAAGAATATTACGTATCAAATGACAATTCCGGGTCTTTAACTCCTGCTTTTGTTGTTTTTGATACACAAAACACAGCTTCACAAGACATACTTTCACCTTTTCAAATATATTTTGCCTAGACAATAATAATTCTTTAAAAATTTTCATAATTTCTTTCGCTGCATCGCAATGTTGCTGCGAGTTTTTCAAAAACGTCAAAACAAGATCAAAACATTGCATCAACTGACGGCCACGATTTACGCAGACAGTGAGTGAGTGAGATGGAGTGAGTGAAGTTACATCTTCTTTTCTTTTACTCGTAGCTAGGCTACATGGGAAGAACAAAGATAGATGATCAATGTTTGATACACAGTTGAAAAAGGATGTAAGTCTTATCGCTCCCTCCAGTATATAGTACCTCCATGGTACAAACAGTGATTGGTATGCGTAAAGAGTTTAATTTATTCAATCTGACAGCTATAAATATGAACGTTTATGAATTGTATAACTTTTTCCAAAGAAATCTCATAAATGTTATGTTATTATATTATTGCCCTGGTTTTATTTTTTGTTAATTCACTCCACGTATTATTTGTCCATTTATTTTTGTTATAACTATATTTATATAATTTATAACTTTTTTGCTATTGTTTCCGTTATGATGTCTATGTATAAATAAAAATATCTCAATGAAACATTTAGCAAAGGAACAGGTTTGTCCAATCCTATCGAAAACCAATAAAACAAAACCCTACGTTTATATCAAAACAGAATTTACGAATATAACAATTTTATTTCAGAACGATTTTATACATGTTTAGTACAAAATCACAAAGGTCAATGAACGTTTTCGTTCATTGACTTACTAGGTGTAAGCGATTTTGTGCGTTCGTACGTGGCTGATGTAAATTGATAGCCTAGGTAAATTTGGTGGAATTAACTCAGTAGGTGCAATACCCCTAAAAACTTTGGCATTCGTCCAAATATATTACGTTACGTGACCGAATGGACTAGTGACTACAGACATATGGCGCATCCACAATGGCGGCGGCATACGGGCGCGACATATCATTTGTACCGACACAGGCCGCAGCGGCATGACGCGTACTGCCAGGCATGTGCGGATGCTCTAATAGGAGGAGGTGGACGCTCCATTAGGAGAAGGAGGATAAAGGAGATTAGATTTAGTATAAAATAATTCATGAAATTCAAATGTTTGCTCTTGACTACGTTTATTCCCGTCACAATGGGTTTTCTGTTGTATATCGACCGGCTATTTTAGATAGATAATCTCTCTTCATTGTTCACCACACAGAAACATAGTACAGGTAGCATACATTGTACTTTAAGAATGTCTCTGTAGCTCTTGTTTTTTTGTTTATAAATTAAATAGGCAGAAATTTATCGTCCGTTTTGTATCAAAAAATACTGCATAAACTAATATTGGTAAACTAATGTAATTATTTCAAATAAAGAATATTCGAGTAATCAAAAACAATGTCAGTAAAAATAAATAAATAAAATAGTAATAATAAATTTAGATTGTAGTTTCCTAGATACAGGCTGGTTTTATTCCAATTACCACTCGAGAAAAGCCGCGGTCAGAAAATTGTATTAAGTAAACCTTAAAAATCCCTTAAAAAGTCAATGTAAAGATTGTAGGAAGTATTTTTTATTCAACTAGCTGATGGAACAAGCAGATAGCCCACCTGATGTTAACTGGTAACCATCACCTATAACAAAGCATTACCTCGTAAGTCACGCACGATAGGAACGTGCCCTACGATGCACTGCCCTGCGTCCATCAACTTGAGGCATACAGATGTTAAGCCTCATGTGCCTGTAATTACACCGGCAACCACACTCTTCAAACCGAAACACAGCAACGCTGCTTGGCGACAGAAATAAGCATGGTAGTACTTCCCCGGACGAGCCCTTCACAAAGAGCTCTACTACTCTTAAAAGCTCTTACTAGTCAGTGGATGGAGAAAGTTCAGAATCGTTCTACTTGTATAGAGGAGGATTGTTTCCAGCAGTAGATTTCTTCAGGGAGATGATGATGCGTTCGCCTTTGTTATAATAATATACTGAGAAAACCTTTCATTTCCTAACTTTTGTTCCCCTGTGAATAGGGTAAAATGTCTGCCTGTAGCAAAGTAAATGTGGACCCTTCGAATATTAACAACAAGACCTCTCCTAATAGAAGAAACCACACATTGAATAATTCATTTGACTAAAGAATCCTTTCGTAACAACCAGTTTGTACAGTTAACACAATAAAAGAAGATAAGATTAATTCAAAAGAGTTCAAGTCGAATTCAAAAGGCATTATATAATAAAATCACAAGGATCACTTTGAAACGTCTTGAATTTCTAAAACTATGATTACAAATTAGTATGCAATAACTACACTTAAACAATTTCGAAGATCCGAAAGTTATAAATTTCTGATGCTCACTGTACTCATTCCGTAGAGCTTAATTTAGAAGTTTGTGTTAACTTCGATAGTTGTTAGATTAGTTCACGATAACTGTGGCACAGCTGGCGACGGACAAACTGCCACGAAATGTGCGGGTTCTATTCTCGCGTTGTCACAAATTCTTGCATAAATTATTACCTGTATTATACGCAGTACGGTAAATTATAACATCATTTCCTGAAAGCAATTCCACACGGCGTCAATATTAGTAGCTCGTTTGGTAGTAGCTCTGCCTTTGGCGCTGTAGGCCGTGGGTTCGATCCCCACACAGAACAAACATTTGTGTGATGAATAAAAATGTTTGTTCCCTGTCTGGGTGTTATTCTATATTATGAGTATGTATTTACAAAAAAATGCTATTTGTCTCCCATATTACAAGCTTTGCTTTGGTTGCGTCTAGATAGTACTGTGTGGCAGTCCGCCAATTTGTATTTATTTATTATTAAAGTCCTCCTATAATATAAATTCATTCCCAAAAGTTTTTCATCATAACCCTGAATTAGTCCTCTGCTGGACAAAGGTCTTACCTGTACGGTTCTAGGAGGAATGATTCTAAGTTTTCTCCATCGACTTCTTTACAACGATGTCGGTTCATCGGGTGGGAGAGCGTCCTACAATAATAATTCATTTATTCATTCAGACAACAATATGGTCCATGGTGTTAGTACATACATACATACATAAAATCACGCCTGTTTCCCATAGGGGTAGGCAGAGATCACTGATTTCCACTTGCTACGGTCCTTACATACCTCTTTCGCTTCATTCACTCTCATAACATTCTTCATACATTCTCGTCGGTTTCGGGTTCTCTTGACCTGGCCCTTCTCAGAACGTCTGCTATCTGATCGAGATACGTTCGCCTAGGTCTTCCCCTCCCAACAGTCCCATTTACGCTCGCCTGATGCACCTGTTTCGTTAATCTCCTTTCATCCATCCTCTCCACATGGTGTTAGTACCAGAAACATAACTTACTATGTCTTCAGGTTTGTGATCGCCAGTCGGAAACTATTATACTCCGGCGGTTTTAGGTTCTTCGAGCTATGTCGAAAGTAGTTAAAATAGGATAAAACCCAACATTCATAAATCATATTTGATACCCTATTTTTGATATTACAAATAACTTTTATGTAACGTCCAAAAGAATTTGATGATATTAAAAATGTTTTGACTTTTTATTACGCTATTCAGGACTATGCTTTTGCAGCATTAAATAAAAAAAAAAACAAAAGGTTCTGTTTTATTACTTTTTTACAGTGAGCTTAACAATTTGAGTACAGATAGGAGCTAGATTGATAAATAGATACAGTCAGCGATATTTGATGCAAATATTTGCTGAATTTATTAATGAAACGGCAACTTCGGTTGCATATCATTATGGCTCAAAGCGATCTTCAAATACAGTTCGAAATAAGGTTGTAGAATGCTGAGGTTTTCCGTAAAGACAAAAAGCAAAGGCAAAGGATACTTCAAATAGGACAGTTCAAAATGTTTAAAGGTCTAAAGGCTAACTGCTTTTCATCAAGTGGGCCGGACGCTTATTTGCCAAATATACAGTTTTTATACTGCTAATAAAAAACTTGGATCAAATGCGAAGCCAGAAATGTTAATCAACTTTTGTCACTGATCGTACATTGAATAATATAATTAATCTAATTCAAATATACAACCCCAAGTGCTTTTTAAATGCAAATTTTGACATCCACGGGATGGTGTTTACCATATTTTCACAGCACAAAGTTTTTACAGCAAACATAACTTAAAATGTGTACATTAAAAACACGGAAATATGTAAATTAACAAGAGCCTATCTTAACAGTCACACACGGATTTTATTATCCTGTGTTATGCCGGTGTAATTACAGGCACATAAGGCTTACCATCTGTCTGCCTCAAGTTGATGGACGCATGCAGTGCATCGTAGGAAACGTTTATATTGTGCCTGACTTGCGAGGTAATGCTTTGAATGAATGAAAAAGCTTTATTGTACACCAAACAAAACAACAGCACAATCTTCTATATACATAAAAATGTTAGGTTGGTTTGTGTACGCTTCAAAAACTCAAAAAGTTCTGCACCGATCGAGCTGAAATTTTAGCATGATATATAATCCGCATCAAGGACGTTTTTATACCATTCAATCACAATGTGCCACAGCGAAGCGTGGCAAGGAACAGCTAGTAAAAAATAAAAATAAAATATTAAATGTACAATGGGCGGTCTTATCGCTGAAAGCGATCTCTTCCAGACAACCTTTGGATGGAGTGGATTGTAAGAGTAAGGAAGATTGGTCGCAGGTGCTTTGTTATTTGATGGTTGAGTAGTCATGGTTACCACTTAACATTAGTCTGCTGATCTGCTTGGTCTATCAGCAAGAAGTATAAAAAATATAAATAGGCCTGTGTCCTAAAATAAAAGCATTATTGTTCTCAAGTTTCTCAAAGAAAACTGCTCGGTAAATGGTAGTCTTTTTCGACTGATTTGTTAGCTTTGAAACAGGAGTCTCTTTAAAAGGCTCATGTATAATAATAATACAAAGTGTACAGCTCAAAGAAAAGGAGGTTCGCTTAATTTTGTAGAATATTTTCACTGCTCTCTTTGTGGAAAAATAGTAAAGAATGTAAGAAAATCTTTTTATTGTGACTTTGATTTAATCGGTAGAATTTCATTTAACTTCTGATATCATTGTTTTAGCTGGAGGGGTATTTGACTTAAATGACTATGAATTTATTTGAATTATTGACAGCCTTCACAGCTCAGTTCGTAGTAGCTCCGCATTCTGCGCTGTAAGCCGTGGGTTCGATCCCCCGAGAACAAAATTTGTCTTCTTCTTCATCACTAGTTCTTTCAAAATAGTGTGGTGAAAGGATTTTAAGTGCGCCTCAAAGAGGCTCCTTTTGAGCACTAAAACATTTTTGTGATGAACATAGATTTTTGTTCTTTGTGTGTGGGTATGTGCCAAATTTAATGTTTGGACGTACCTCTGACTACCCCCCTTAGACATCCTCAAAAGAATCTGGAGTTAGTACTTGGTACTAAGAGATCTGAGGGGATATCTACAGTGCCTGGGGATTAAAGTCGTGAAGCTGTTTCAGTTTCAGTTTCAGTATTTACAAAAAAATATGTAAGCATTATATCAGATAATTAATATTTGGTTTCATTATTACAAGCTTTGCTTAGTTTGTGGTTAGTTATTGCTGTGAGGTGTATCCACCAAAATTTAATTATTTGAGTGGAATACAGCTCTTTTGATTGTGACCCGCACGGTTGTTGCGGTTTGCTCCACTTGAAGATGTGAATTCACTGAATATTCATACTCTAATTGGAACTTTACTTTGGAGGTAATTTGAAAACTAATTGATTGAGTTACTACAAACGTACTTTCAACGAGCTTTTAAAGGGACAAAGCCCTTTTTAGGGCCACTACAACAAAACAGGTCAATGATCATTGGTTTAAGAAGGTTACTGAGAAGTAAGCAGCTATAAAATAATCGATAAAGCGGCAATAACTTTTTTTACAAACATTAATAAATCACTTTTCACATTTGCGATACTGGTTTGCTAAAAGATACCTAATTTATTTTAGGAAATTGATAGATATTTTATCGAAATGGAATTCATAGTAAAATTCCAGTATTTTTTCATTCACACGAAACAGAAAAAGCTCTTCAATTTATACGTGATAGAGATCTTAATTTGGATCATAAAGTTCGTGAACTTCGAGGAGTTGCGATGGAGATAATATCAATGACATATTTGGAATCTTATAATATTATTATAAGATTCCAAATATTTGTTCCAATATATTTTATAGTTATTATTAATATATTTTTTACAAGAGCTCTATAATTCATCATAACATTTTAATGCGTATCATCAATTAGCTTTTATATTACATTTTTAACATATTATGGCTAGACGCGAACAACGCTTTTTGATAGTTACCACCTAACGTCAGGTGAGCCATCTGCTTGTTCCATCAATAAGGAGTATAAATAAAGACAGGCCGTCTACGCCTACAGAACAACACCTGGTATCACGATCTTCAGGAATGAATTACCACGAAGAAAAAGGCCACATAATAACCAACACCCTCTTGTGTCATACGATCACACTCAAATCTAATAGCAAAGTGGCGTCGACACGGGCGCGACACGCATATAAATATGTTTATTTAGCTATTCTCACACGCCTTCCATCAAATATTTATGTACAGTCAACATCAATAGGAGCTCAGTATCTGAATTTTCCAAAAGAACCGAATTCCAAACCCTATCACAATAGTATGACAAATTCATTGCGCAAAGGTGTACGATAAATGAATATTTCAAATTTAAAAATCAAATTTAAAAATCCTATTTGAAAATTTTCAAAATATTATAACACAATGGAGTAAAGACCATTTTAAAAGGGTTTATTATTATTACCGTAATAAGAATAAAACCAAAAATAAGAATAAACCTTTGAACCTTTTAGCAGTGTCGATTTTTATCGACGACATAATACAGTTCATGGTTATTGAAAAATTATTGCATCTGATTAGTCTTTTTATTTACTATTTCGAAACTTTGACGCAAATGTTTGGTATTTACTATTTATAATAAGAAAGCCAGGTTATTGTGAAAAGTAGAGTCAGTACGTTTGCAAGTTCGTTTCTGATCAGCTACTGTAGACGTTGACTGTACAACATAAAAATCTTATCCTTGATATTATGATACCGTGTGACGCAATGTCGTAAACTTATATGCTTAGTGAAGTGAATTGAAGCTGCTATAGGTACCTACAAGTACAAGCTACAAGTAGGTGATGTACCTACCTACTACATGCATGTACCTTTTTGCTGTGTCTTAATATTAGGGTTTTTAAAATAATGATTTTATAAACTTCTTATAAAAATATATTGTCAATTCGGTTGTTTACCAAAACATTAAGGAATATACAGTAAGTTATCTATTTATAGATTTATTGCCCCGATCTGCAGATAGCTCAACTGCTTCATACAAATAGGTGAGGTCTTAGCACAAAGTGTAAACATTTGGAATGAATGTATTTTTTAAGGGCTTTGTCGCTGGGCGACCACACTGCCCTATAATAAAACATAAAAAAAAAAACATCTCATATCAAAACTTAGGCCCAGTTTCACCATGCTCTGTTAGTTAGTAATCAAGGATTATCAGGCCGTTAAATATAACCTTAGCTGTCAAACACGTACATTTTGACATATTTAACGGCCCTTTAATCCTTTGTTAATCTAACAGAGCATGGTGAAACCGGCCCTTAATCTACAAGGAATGAAAGTGTATTATGTATTATTCTGATTTTAACGACAATTTTTGAAAGTTATGAAAGAAACCGCTACCATTTTCTTCAAAACAAATGACGGCTGACTTTACTATGGACTGACTTGACTAAAAAGTATTTAAGGACACTGGCAAGATTGTCTGTCGAAAAATGGACAGGTGCCGTAAACGGAGCGGAGACGGAAAGGATGGTAGTAGGTACGTCCCCGAACAAATCTTATACAAAAAGCTCTACTACTATTAGCTTGAACGTGTCCTAAAAAAAACTATTTCTTAGGAACCTCAATACTAAAGCCACGTGTTTATAACACCCGTTTACGTTAATGTTTTAAAACAATGTTGCTTACATTACTCGACCATCACTTGCAAACTATTTCTACAATTCGCGGCTCTCGGCGTAATGGCCTTAGGTACTGGAGTCCCAGTACATACCCTTACGTCTTCTGTGGTAGACATACACACTCTTATCTCAGGAATTTTCAACTTCGGTTAAATGTACTTACGAAAGAAAATTATATGTCTAGCTTTTACTTGTTTATAAATGAAATAAAAAAACAGATAACGGAAATAGCCAGACTTTAATCCCCAGGCACGGTAGATATCCCTTCAGATTCTTTAGTATTAGTATTCTCTTATCTGTGTTATTGGCAAACACGAACTCCAGATTCTTTAAGGATGTTTGAGAGGGGTAGTCTGAGGTTTTTTTATACAACTAGCTAGTGGACCAGGTAGGTGGATTTCCTGATGTTAAGTGGTAACCATCACCTATAAAAAAGCATCGTCTCGTAAGTCACGCACGAAAGGAACTTGCGATACACTGCCCTGCGTCCATCAACCTGAGGCATACAGATGTTAAGCCTCATGTGCCTGTAATTACACCGGCAACCATACTCTTCGAACCGAAACACAGCAGCGCTGCTTGGCGGCAGATATGTATAACTCTACTAGTTTATGGATGAAATTAAAAGTGTTCATTTTTTTGTTTTTAATAAATATTGGTGCACTTTCCACACAGCACTATCTAGCCCCAAACTAAGCCAAAGCCTGTAATATGGGAACCAGATAGCTGATATAATACATATAATACTTTTTTTTTGTATATACATACTTATAATATTATATAACAACCAGACAGAGAACAAACATCTATGTTCATCATAGAAATGTTTGTTCTCGGTGGGGATCGAACCCACGACCTACAGCGCAGAAGGCAGAGCTACTACCAACTGAGCTGTGTTTTTGAAGGGGTGTTAATGTCATTTGTTTGAATATTGTCTGATTTACGAAACTCGATTTAATAAATCCTTAAATTACTTTTTATGTATGCAATAAAACTATAACGAAAACCAATGTCATAATATAGGGCTTCATATTGTCATAATAACATAAAAATACAAAAGATACTTAAAAACACGGCCAGAAGACAAATCAGCTAAGAAGAAGTGTGTCCAGATTAGGAGTACTAATGCACAATACACCCCGTTGCGGGATGTCCGTGCAGATCTCATTCCCCCACCACGAATTAGAATTAGGAGTACTAATCTGGGTAGGTACACTTAGAAGTTACTAGCACGTTTTGTGGTTAGAGCTTTTAGTCAAAACTTTTCACTTTTTAGTCTATGATATACGTAATTCAGCTAATTTAAAATAATAGATTTTAATTTGGCTGAATTACGTATATTATTCGTAAGCGGAAAATGCTGTTAAATTACTGATTACTTTTATAGCGAATTCACAGCAGTAGTAAATTGTTTTAATTTCCTAGCTCGTATTTAACCCTCTGACCTAGCATTTCGCAGTACAAGTATGAAAGTGCAGTTAACGTGGTTATCGTTTATTTCCCTGAACGGGCTAAATTTACACAGGAATCAGGTAAGCGCCGTTTCCCAGCACGATTTTTTTAACGCCGTACTGCTCAGCAAGGTGCAAAAAGATCTCCAAGGTAAGCAAGGGTTAAGTTTCAAATCACCAAAATTTACAAAATAATTTGCGCAAATAAACAAAATAATTTGTATAATTTGCATCGGTCACTTTACGGACGATTTACACCCAGTTACGATATAAAAAATCGCTTCAATCGGTTTTATGCGCTGGTTGAATAGCGTCAACAACATGCTCCTTAAGCAAATGTGTTCACTGTTTATGGCTTTTTTAAAATAATTACTCGGCACGGTCGCTGATGGTATTATGCAGTGGTCGGAATTGGATTTGGAAAATAATAGTGCTTAGGGGATTTTTATTTCTTTCTTGCTTGCTCGATATTCTTTATACCTCCTCTCTAAAAAGGCAAACAATTACACAGTAGATATCTTCCAAGATCTTTTTATGATAAAAAAATCTGTTAGTGCCCGAATTTGGCCATTTCTGTATTAGTGTAACTCGTAGCTATGGATTTACATCCGAACTAAACAATTATAATTTGGGTATAATAATTTTATTCATCAATTAATCATTTTATTACGGACAAACCTTTACCATACCAAAAGTATATAAGTCTACGTATCGTACGTATCGCTGCGTTTTTGAGATTCAAAATCAACGAAAAAGTTGATTTTACTCGAACGTTGAGTCATTTTCGCGCTTAACGCGCGCGCTGCGTGTTACGCGTCGCTCGGTTTCCGAGAAAACCGCCACCATTTTCTTTAAAACAAATGACGGCCGACTTGACTATGGACTGACTTGACTAAAAAGTATTCAATACAAATCACTTGACACTGGCAAGTTTGTCTGTCGAATGACGGACAAGAGACATAAATGGATAGAATAAAGAAGAAAAAAAGCAGGATTCGTTTTCTGACATTTTGGGAAGCAACATAACTTTTTCATTTTAATTGTTTTTCTAGAGTTATTTTGAGTTGTGTTGTGTAATTGTCCCTTACCGGGTCAAGTTATAGGTTGGCAGAATTAGGGTTAATTAGAAATGAAGTTTTTATATGTGATGTTTTTTTTGTTGTTTTATTATAAGGGTAGTGTTGTCACTCAGCGACGAAGCTCTTAAAATAAATAATAATAAATAATAAAAAGATCATTTATGAAAAACATCATCTGCGCGTGTTAACATCGTTGTGCGATCGATTACTCATTTCGCGCGAAATAGGTTTCCAAGCTTGAGAAGATTGTAATTATGAATTCGAAGCGACCTACTTTTTTATTTAGGGAGCGATAAGCAAGCATGTTTAGTGGAAATAAACTAAGATTATTTTGATTAAACTCTCCTCATGACAAGAATTCTTTTTTAATAATAATAATCTTGCGCTTGGTTATTTATATATATATATATATATATATATATATTAATATTTATTATATATTAATATATATATATATATGGACCAAGTAGAACAATAAATATTGGTCTACATTATAATTTACTAACTACTTTGATCTTTATGATATATTATATACTACGTGTATATAATATATTATAAATATATATGTTATTCATGAAATTACTCTCAAACTTTCCGCCAAAATGAACACAACATGACGCAGCCCTATTTAAAGCAGTTTTTTGACCTTTAATTGTGAACTGTAGGTAAAATAGGTATCAGAACTCCCACCAATTAGTAAACACAAATAGCGTATGTACCAAAGTCACGTACACATTATCAGGGTTGTTTCAAATTTCTGAGACAATATTAATTTTACTTTTGTATGGGAATTTAAAAACGAAGTATTCAAACTTTGCACATGTCAAAGCTTGGTTTGATAACTTGGTCTTTGACTTTATAGGGGGATTATGTTACACGTTGTATAATATCACATTCATAGGTATACATATTCAACTTACTGTATGGTACAAAAGTGTATCAACTTACTATGTATGGCATACGCAGTTTCCGAAGTTTGAAAAGTAAGAGTTTATTTACAGTGCAAATGTAATAGCTATGAGCGGTGTGTACGCAAACTTGTCATTGTAAATAGATCCTGTTTACTTTTCCTATAAATAAAACGGTAAAGTTTCAAACGGGAGCCAATAATGTACAGCATGATATTGCACAGCACGATAATGCACACCCAGATAATCCGTGTCCACTGGTTTGAATTATTGGGTGTACATTATCATCCCGTACAATAACATGCTGTGCAATAGCGTCACGTGTTGATAATGTACACCCAGATAATGTACAGCATGATAATTGGAAGCCACTTTAGTACCGTTGAGTCGGATTAGTTAGGTTATGTTGAAACATATAAATTACGCACGAGGCGAGCGAGCAAAGCGAGCGCGCCGGCGCGCCGAAGTGGCAGAAATTAATTTTTACGGTACCAAAGTGGCTTCCAATTATCATGCTGTACATTAACGTGCTGTACATTATCATGCTGTGTATTAACTGGCTGCACATTAACTACTCTTTCAAACAGTTCATTTTCTAATGAACAAATGACAAGACTGCTCTACTAGTTGTCACCAACCGCATTGAAAATTATTTAACCTTTCTGTATCAGTTTGAGTATTTTTAATAAAACACTAATATTCACTTATTTTGAATGGAAAACATTGAGCATTGTACTACTTTATTTTAAATTAAGTGTTTTTTTGTTCAGTTTGGTGTACAATAAAGTATCATTCATTCATACATTTCATTCATTGAGTGATAAATAGAAAAATTGTTGTTATTTTCTGGGCACTATTCTTAAAATATTTAATTTAAACATGTTGTCTAAGTATTCGGTTCGTTCTATCCAATAATTATCAATGGGGTCAGCGAGTAAAAAATTAAATGCCTTCTAGCCTTGGCCTAATTACTTATGGGTGCCTATTTCGGTTTTAAGTAACAGTAGAAACGAAAGATTGTAATCTTTATCTTTATCAGTTTGACCTTACATATCTCCTTGTATGAACAGAGTGTTTATTCATCAGCGTGTAAAAACAACTGCTTGACGCCTATGGGTTAAAGCATACCTATATTTCCGCAGAATGAACGGAGTCCCTATTCTAACCACCTATTTCACTTTTTCAAGAACATACATAATATCAAGAAAGATACATAATATGTTCTTTGTTACTGTAAGTTTTGTATGTTATTATGCTCACCCTTCACGATAAAATACTGTTCCAAGTTAGTAAAAGCAAGAACTTCGTATTCTTTAAAAGATAAACAAAATTAATATAATAGCGCATTGTTTTTCTTTGTTTTAAACTTAAAATAAGTATATAACCCGTAAGTGCCACCCACGCGGCCACGGAAGCTTTCAACGAAAGGGGGTTAAAGTTTCCGCCACCGCTACGTCATGATAAAATACATCATAATAAAATAAGTCTTCGTATATGAGCTAGTGGCTAACTGTGGTGTCAGAGGTTTGAAAGGAGACGCGTTGATAGATTACATTTGGTACACTCCACATTTTTTAGTACTTGGTATTCCATACATGAAAAGCTACAGGTGACAGGTGGTAGAGCTGCGTAATCATGGCCTAAGTGATCGGTTGCAACGATCAAGAAAGCGATGCCTCAAGAGATGTTTATTTCTTGACTGGCCCAACAGTTCAGTTGTTGCTCTGCTTTCCTCGCTGCAAGTTGTGCGTTTAATTCCCACCGACGACGAGGAGAAATATTTAAGTGATTAATAAATAAATATATTATGTTTGTTGTTTGGGAGTTATTAAATATTCTATCAGGTATCTGGTTCTAATAGATCCAACCTTTGCTTAGTTTGGGGCTACATAGAGCTATAGGTACATTTGTTTTAAAAAATATAATATTTAGTTCTCATGTATATTAAAAAAAGAAAACATATATATCGGTTATAAGGTTCCCATGAGTCAATTTGCTTTGTTTGAGGTTAGAATATGGTGTGTGAAATGTCGACCAATATAGTACTCGTACTTCTATAAGTACTACCACCACCTAATTTATGATATAATATTATTTTTAAAAGCACTTTACTTCTCACAAAATATGCAAAGTCAGGTTTCTTAGTTGCGTATTAAAAGCGAAATATGAGGAACGTACATACCTCGGCAGTGAATTCTAGACACATTATTCAAAAAGGATCTGGAAGCCACTGCCGGAACCTTTTCTTTTTGTTGTTGAGCAAAACTGCCCCTTAGTTTAATTTGAAAGCTTACACGTGTACTGGCTATCAGTACAATGTGACTTGACATATAATCGGCTCACTAACAAGGGATCCGTTTGAACTTATTTTATGGTCCTAATTTTGTCGAAAAACGTAGGTAGGTGTAAGAATGAGATTCAATTTGGTAGATATATCGTCAATTTGTTGTTGTTACCTACAAATTCTTTGAGACCGGGATTAACTTTACATGCGGCCATTGAACAATAAAGGGTACGATACTTGGAGGTATTAAACCACAAGTTCATCATTAAAATCCACTAGAGCACAGCTGGTCTAGTGGTAGCGGCCCTGCCTTCCAATCCTAGGGTTCGTTCAAAACCAATGTACCAATGCGTTTTTCTGTTTAAAAATGGATGTGCACAGTGCCAGTACTCTCAAACGGTGAACGAAACCGGTATGTCGTATAACCTAAAAAGTTCCAAAACATATGTCAAGTGCTTGAAAGGAGCTTCTTTGAGGTAAAATCCTTTCACCACACTGTTTCGCAAGAACTAGTGACACGAAATAAAGGATATGCAATTTAGACCTGGGTTTAATCGAATGGCCCGCTTCAAAGGTTCACTTTGCATAGTTTGCATATATCGACACCGGAGCTCGTTAGATTGATACCTAATGAATATTTATAGAGGCAATGTTTATTCACGTTGCTCGAAAATAACGTTTTAGACTTACCTATACGAATAAAAAATTTCATTTTATTTCTTTAGATGCAAGTATTTTTACAGGGATAATGCTATAAAAAACACCATTTTAAGTTTTCTACTTACTAAGGTTTATAAATATAACATAATTAAATGTTAAGCAGGCTATGCACTATATTTTGCGCGTGTGTGAGTAGGTATTAAAGATAGTAGTTTTTAAACTCTCGCGATCATAACACATATTTAAAAGTATTACACGGGTATTTATCGCGTTTACCTTTATTATTTTCTCGACGTTTCGGCTATGTTGCAATAGCCGTGGTCGCGGGCAGAATAATAAAGGTAAACGCCATAAATACCCGTGTAATACTTTTAAATAGGTATTAAAGATGTTTTGGGTGTATACAGATATAAGTAAACTAAGCAAAGCTTGAAGGTTCTATGGGTACCACATAGCTATTTTTTTGTTATACTACTTATTATATTACTTATACATAAACACTCAGAAAGAGAACAAACATCTATGTTCATTTCATAAAAACCACATTGATGTTTTTCAGAACATTTTCCTTCGATTATAATTATTATTATTGTATGACGATGTTTGTCGATATTCTGCATGAACACACAGATATATATACTACACAAAGCCAAACAAAAATGACGCTTACTACAAGGATATAAAAGCGAGTCTGACTGAGAGTGTTTGACGCGTGTGTGCCTGGGTAGACTAAGTACGACTCTAAAGTAGCTCTCAACTCCCTCCATCTGGATTCGAGTGGGTAGTTCCAGTGCTACCTACATCTTACAGCGGATATTGAAGTGGAATTGAAGCTCCCAGTGAACAGCATCACTGCAACGGGTCTATACAGGGTGTCCCAAGACTATGCGACTTGAAGGATTGTGTGAATGCAGTATCACTATGTTTTAAAATAAAAATATAGTCTCTTTTCAGCAAGTTATCCTATCTTCAATATGTAAGGTACTTTCCCTTCATGTCGCATAGTCTTGGGACGCCCTGTATATCAAAAGGATATATATTTATAGACCTCATAGTTCAATTCACAGTGCCTCTGCCTTCTGCGCTGTAGGCTGTGGGCTCGATCCCCACCGAGTACAAACATTTGTGTAATAAACTAGATGTTTGGTGAACTCTGTGAGCGTAAAAATAAATAAGTTAGTAAAATACAAATGTATCTGTATAAGTATTATATCAGCTATCTGGTTCCCATAGTAGAAGTTTTGCTACTACTAGATAGTGCCATGTGAAATATCCACCCATATTTATCCTACTAATATTATAATCGCGAAAGTTTGTAAGTATGGATGGATGGATGGATGGATGGAAGGATGTTTGTTACTCTTTCACGTAAAAACTACTGAATGGATTCTAATGAAACTTTACAATAATATAGCTTATACATCAGAATAACACATAGGCTACAATTTATAAAGATACTAGTGGCTTCCCGCGGCTTCGCACGCGTTGAAGTGGTGAACCGTGATTGAGCCACAAACATCAAAACATCGTAACTTTCGCATTGATTTGTATATTATTAGGGTAAGATTTTAAATACCTACGTAGGTATATGGGATACCTATAGGCGTACATTACCTATATTAGGTAGGTAGGTATAGGTACTGACTGAGTTTGGCACAAACATGACAAATACAACAAAGACAACCTTACACGGAAAATATGTACTTATTTGTTCCTAGTTTCTACCTCAAAAACAAACGAAACGAAACAGCTTCACGACTTTGATCCCCAATCACGGTAGATACCCTCATATCTCTTCGTACCAACTCAAGATTCCCGTTTTTAGAATATCCCTTACAAACATTGACGCTTCGTTGTATCCTTTTTACTCGAGCGCAACGAAGGAGGGTAACGTTTCAGGGGTTGTTTTCGAAAATCAAACTGTTTTTTTGTTATTTATCCACAGAACACATTTTCTTTTAGTTTGAAGTTAATTACACTACGCGTTAAAAATCTCCCATACAAACCTTGGGACTTTGGCAGTCTCTTGCACCCTTTTCAGGGGTAGTTTTAAAATAGTGAAAACGTGATTTTAAACTATTTATTGTGGAGTATATTTACTTCAAGTTTGAAATCAATCGCACTATGCGTTAAAAATCTCCCATACTAACTTTTACAGTCATTTGCACCCTTTGCGGGGGTAATTATCAAACTTCAAAGTACTTCTTCTTAATTATTTATTACTTAGTATATTTACCTCAAGTTTTGCACCCTTATTAAGGGTAGTTTTAAAAAACTAAAAATGCCTTTCCTTTTTTTTTGCCTTGAAGTATATGTACTCCAAGTTTCAAGTTTGTAGGTTCAAGGAATACTATTTTTCATACAAACGTTTTCAACCCTTTTTACACTCTTAGGGGTTGAATTTCCAAAAATCCCTTCTTAGTACACCTCTACGCCATACTATCTATGTACTCCTTAAATTTCAAGTCTCTAGGACCAGCGGTCAAAAAACTCCCATACAAACTTTTACATCCCTTTGCACCCTTATTAAGGGTAGTTTTAAAAAACTAAAAATGCCTTTCCTATTTTTTTGCCTTGATGTATATGTACTCCAAGTTTCAAGTTTGTAGGTTCAAGGAATACTATTTTTCATACAAACGTTTTCAACCCTTTTTACACCCTTAGGGGTTGAATTTCCAAAAATCCCTTCTTAGTGCACCTCTACGCCATAAGACCTATGTACTCCTCAAATTTCAAGTCTCTAGGACCAGCGGTTTAGGCTGTGCGTTGTCTATATGTCAGTCAGTCAGTCAGTCAGTCAGGACTTTGAGTCTTATAGTATTAGAGATTGTGTGACTAATCCTGCGCAGACAAAGTCGCGGGCACCAGCTTGTATTAATATAAATTTCTCGCTATTTCTGCAATTTATTTGCTGGAAAAACTTGGACAGACTGACAGCGAGCCGCTTGGTTTTATATTCGTTTCACATCACACGCCACATAACACTAAAAGCCTTTGTACCTAAAAATACCGCAGCTTTTCAACTGTTACACAAAATACGCCTACGCTCATCATAATAGCTGTTCTATTTCGGTATTGGGCCACTTTTACTACACAAGGAGCCAGTTACTGAAACCATTGGTTAGAATATAGAGTTTTTTTATACTACTTGCTGGTGGAACAAGCAGATGGTCCACCTTTCATCACTTATGATATTGATATATAAAGCATTACTATTGACAGCCTTCACAGCTCAGTTCGATCCCCACCGAGAACAAACATTTATGTGATGAACATAGATGGGTGTTCTCTGTCTGGTTGTTATATAATATTATAAGTATGTATTTACAAAAAAGTATATAAGTAGAATATCAGCTAGGTATCTGGTTCCCATATATAGCTTTGGCTTAGTTTGGGGCTAGACAGTGCTGTGTGGAATGTCCACTAATATTTATTTATTGCCTCGCAAGTCACGCACGACAAGAACGTGCCCTACAATGCACTGCCATCCGTCCACCAACTTAAGGTATTGAGATAAAAAATATATTGAAACATGGATCGGTTGGGGTGAACGGCTGGTTTGTGTCCAGATGGTTTTTTTGTCTATCAATCAAGCGCCATAATTTGTGGTATGAATTAAATCTGGTATGACCCTACATATAGTTACTCTTATAAAACTCATCCTTAATGAGATATCTGTATGAGATATAACGCATCTAACGGATCTCGATTAGTCCTATTTAAATAAAGAAAATAGCTGTTCCTATGTCCATATTTATTTAGGCTAGTCGAAACGAGAAACTAATTCTGGAACTTTCCATTTCCGTAACTAGAGGTAAGGAAGCCTAAAGAATGTTTTCCATTCAGACAGGACGAAGAAAGTAAGAATACGTGCCGAAGATTTTGCTCCCAAACCCATAATAGATCACGTATCTAATCTATTGGTTCATCCCAAACTGAGATCAAGCATGGTTCGCATTGATAGCGCGATCTAGTTGATATCCAATCTTACCTGAACTATGAAGTGATTGAAATTCTTACAATCGTAAGATCAAGTTATATAGGTTTTAGAGCGTAATGTGTATGAACAAAGATCTTTCATAAAATTTCACCGATTTCACACCTAATTTCATACTATTGCATATTTGTTTATCATCAAACAATAATTTAAGCGCATTTTATACGGAGTAAAGATTAAATAAAACTCCTTAAAAATTCCTTCAAAGTTTTCTTCAGTGATGGTCGATCGGCCACAAGTTGCTTTCTACGTAAATGCGCCCAAAGGAAATAATAAGCTGCGCTTGCAGTAGAGGAAGTTAGGTTAACTTGATTGCTACACTTCCCGCACATAGATTCTGTGCTATCGCCTTTTCATTTCCTTTCAGCCTCTGTTTTTTTATGAGCTCGTGCAGCCTAGCTTCTTTATCCTGTAAACAACCTAAATGCTCTAACAAAGGCCTTTTGAAGAAGGCATCGTTTTTTGGTAATTCAAGTTGTGTCGGAACATTTGATTTCGGACGACATTCGTAATGAATATGACAAAGAAATTATAGACACTTTTTATTAAAGTGATTTTATCTTTATTGTTCTTCATAGTTTTTTTAGGATAGGATCATAACAAAGAACGCTTGGTACCAAGCCGTAAGTTTCTTGCCTGTTCTTCTAGGCTTAGGTCGCGAGGAACTAGCGGTAGATTCACCTAGTTATAAGACGTTTCAAAGTGATCCCTGTGATTATACTGATAGACCGTTTTGATTTAGATTTATTGATTTTATTAAAAAAGGCATATAATAAAAGAATCGTCATCGTTGATGAATAGCGGCGTCTTACAGATAAATATTTTTGCATATACATTATTACATTATTAGTTAAATTATTAGTTGCCTACAGTAAATAAAACAATTATCATTATATAGATTATCTTCTATACGTTTACTTTTTGTTTTAAGTATTGTAAACAAGTTGATGTCATCAAAGTTGAGATAGGTACTTACGTAGTACCTACATCACTCAAGAAGCAATTTCGGGAGCTTTAGTCAAACGTGATCGGTGTACGGACAGATGCTACATTGTATGAAACAGTCTGATCGATAAATATTTACTTTGTCAGCTGTTTTTAAACAACCCAATCTACGGGGGTTTTCGTATTCTGCTAAAGAAGACGGAATTGTTATAAAACAATATTTTCAGTTGCGATTGAAAAATTTGTTAGTAGAGTTGAGAACTGACAGAAAACAAAATGGGATGAAAATTCTATAGTGGTGCCTTTTCACACAATGTGTTCTCAGATGTCGCGAGGCTGTACTACGGTTTTGCCGTTAACTTTCAAAATTTGCAAGAAAGCCCTAGTCACCCAAAAATATTATCATCATCAATAGTACTATGCCTCAGTCAAGATGACGAAGGTTTATTTACTTTTGAAAAAGTGAAGAGAGCGAACGAAGAAATTGTGATAGTTGGCAGCAAAACCTTAGTCTTAAAGATATATTTAGAACTGTGCCGCAGAATAAATAATATCTCGTACCGTTGAAGACCCGGCCACTTGAAATTCCAAGCACGCACCCAACTAGTAACGAATAAGCTAACTTTAGACCTTTCCGCTACGAAGGTCTTAGCTTGTCTTAGCAATACGTAAATATATTACGTTTGTACATCAAAAATTGAAATAGTAAAATGGAAAATTAATATTTCAGCTGCGGGACACCACTGTGTTTCTTTTATTACAGATACCATTATTATTAATGTAGTTACACCAACTATAACTATACATTACCTATGTGTAGATTACAGCTGTTACATATCAAATATTTGGGAAGGAAAAAAATCTACTCTTTGTGTTCCGAAAAATCTGGAGTTTGTACCTACTTGATACTAAAATATCTGAGGGGATATCTACCGTGCCTGGGCTCAAGTATTGTTCAAGTTGTTTCTCTTTCGATTTGTACCATTATTCGAGAGCCTTTATTTTCCAGCGGTTGTCGGTTCTCCTAGCTATATGTAGATATTTATCATCTAAATTTACCTCTATACATTCAAGACTCCAGACAAATCCAGTATGGTAGTGGTATACCTACCACAAACGCCACCCATAGTAAGATAAATTGTTGTTGAAGGTGTAAAACACATTTATTTTCAAATATTTGTGTTGGGTGGGAACCCAAACCCTAAGTCTTCTTTCAATAACTGTCAGGGCCGTGTCTGTGCACTTTATTACATGCCACATTGAATTGAAACCAAACGAGGTAACAAATACTACGCTTAGACACCCGCCCACATTCTTATACAGTCTACGCCAGCTAGCAATTTGGAAACTTATTCCATTAACGATAGGGTGTGAAATGCTATATAGTTTAACACAGTTTTGTGGCATCGACTTACTTTGGCTGTATCTACATACATAATTGATTCAGTACTAGGGTATATAGCAGGTAGTAAATACATGAAGACAACAACTGACACCATCTTACTGATATAAAAAATAATTCAAATTCTTAAAGAATTCATTTTATGACTCAATAACTATAATAACATAGGTATAAGTAATACCAAGAAAGTTAAATTACTCTTCGAAAGCTGGCTGAGAAAATATACAGCAAATTCACTGGCATTTTGTTGCTCAATTTTCGGAGTTCATAAATACGAAAAGCTAAATTATAAACCTTGGAATTTGGATTCAAGAGCAAGCTCATTTTGCACTGAAAGCTGACATGGAGTACCATAAAGCTTTAGGATACCTCAGTACCTATTACCTACTAACTTCGTTTATTGAATCGGTGCGATGTAAGAAGGTTGGCGAAATAGGGCATAGGTTGGTAGGTCGTGCTCTCTTGACAGTGACCCAGTTTAATATAGAATGATAGGGGGTGAGGATATCGGAAGGTGGCAGCAGGTGCTATTTGGCGCGTCTCGAGTTCGCAGAAGAAAATGTATGCGTGATTTAAGCTCGGTATTTTTATATATATATTTTTATATTTTTATAGATAGAAGATTACTTTGTTGTCTTGAGACTCTATTTTTCAGAAAAGACTACTTGACTTATGACATTGAAAGTAAATATAAATGTTTGTGTCTTAAGGCTGGAAGAAAATTAAGCCTGGTCAATACACCAATCAAATGTGGCAGTTAATGTCCAGTATTTGTGTGGAAATGGTAGAAATGAAGAATCTGTAGAAATGAATATCTTTATACTTCAAACACATCACAATTCTGAAGAACGAAAAGCCACGAATAAAGTATCTCAAAGAGGAAAATTTATTGTTGTATATTTTACCCTAAAACCCCAAGCTGGGATGGTGTGTGAAAAAGTGGCGGAAACTCGAAAAAGCCTCTTAAAAATTCACAATAATCTACGATTTTTTTTGGTTTTGGCACCAAATAATATATCTAGCTGAGTACCGGAAGCCTTACGCCGAGTCCTGTACTCGTTTTATCATTTATTCAAAAAAGGTGTCCACTATCAGGTTTGTTGCTCCTACGTTACTTTGAAAATTTTATTACACGCTTAAGGCATTTACATCTAAGAAAAGTGGTAAAGCTAACAGAAAAAGATCGTAGCTCAATGGAAAAATACATCTTAATAAGTAGGTATTTATCGTTCTAACTAATCCTTACTTAAAAGCTTTGCATAATGAAGTTGCTAGTCGAGCGAGAAATTGATTCACGCTTATCATCTCGTTGACAAAAAATATCTAAAGGCCACATACTCTTCAAGATATTATACATTTAAAGATTTTTATATAGGTCCATATATAAGTGGAACCTTCTTTACCTACTATCTATCAGTCACTTTTCCAAGCATTGAAACTTGAAGGATGAAATAACTTATTAAACTATTTGTAACAGAAAAATTTAAAAACTACAAAAAGCTTTTACTATAAATAATGTAGAAAACTGGCGTTTAGAATTGGTGGTGAAAGGGCCTACATCCCAATAACGCTACCAGACTGCATCTAAGCAAGATTTGGCCAATGATAAAAGTACGAATTCGCTTGCTTGTTGCTTGCAAAAAGCAATCATCCATCACATCGCAAATAAACCAGACTGACACTTCTTATCGTCCGAAAGTATCCTAATAGGCTTCTTTTATATCCATTACAGAGGAGGTAGGGCATAACGGGATTTTCTCGTTCAAAATGGAGCTGCCCGTCTGGGGAAGTACCTCCGCCTTACAGAAGACTGCAGCTAAATAACACTAAGTATTTAGTGTTGTGTTCCTGCAGTGAGTAAGGTTGCCAGAGCTCTTTTAGGGAAGTGTTGTGCTGACAGTTGGGGGATAAGTGGTGACAAAACCGTCATTGGTTGTGTATAGGCGCGGCATGTTAGCGCGGCGGTCAGGGAGACCCGGTGAAACGGCTGACCGCTGGCCGCCCGCAGGCTGAACGGGTTCCCGAACCCAGGGAATACTCTAACCTCCGCCCTGGGAGGCTGAATCGCCAGCATGTGTAAAGTCTCTGGATTGATGATCGTGCCGGAGAAGGAGACCGGAGTGGACCCGACCATTATTTTCAGGGGGGGACCGGGGGCCCTTCCGCCCGCCGCGCTAGCAAATTGCAAAACCTTTATCGAAATGTTACTGCAAATATTGTTCAATGGACTGTCAGCACAGCGGTTCCACATCGCCGCTTTTAAAACCCCCTAATTTAACTTATGAATGACGCGTAAAAAAATGAAAAGTAGTTTTTCAGCGGCACCCTCGTCCACAATGAATATGGACTTTTGTAACATTAGAGGGCTTCACGCAAATCTCAACGCAGTTCACCAGCATCTTGAGACTGCGCAGCCGACCCTTCTTTTTCTAACGGAGACACAAATATCTAGCCCAGCCGATACTTCTTATCTGCATTACCCTGGATATAAGCTGGAGCACAACTTTGTGGCTCGTGCTGGGGTTTGTATGTACGTTCGGGAAGATGTTTGTTGTCGCCGTCTTCATGGCCTTGAAGACAGAGATCTGTCTATTTTATGGCTACGTCTAGATCACGGTGGCCACACCCGCATCTATGCGTGCCTTTACAGGTCTCACAGCGGTGATCTGGACACAAGTCGACTCATTGAGCACCTGCAATTGACGGTTGACAAGGTTAGTGAGCAGTATCCTTCTGCGGAATTAGTGGTTTTAGGAGATTTTAATGCTCACCACGTTGAATGGCTAAGTTCTCGGTCCACTGATTTTGCGGGAAGGTCTGCCTATGAATTTGCCTTGGCGTATGGCTTCTCTCAACTGGTAAGTTCTCCAACGAGAATTCCCGATATTGAGAGTCATACAAGCTCCTTGTTGGACCTTCTGCTGACAACGCGTCCGGACGGTTACTCCATCTCGGTGGATGCACCACTTGGTTCATCGGACCACTGTCTCGTCCGGACAAAAGTGCCCTGTGCTCTGCCCGTTCCACCTCGGCCAACACAATGGCGTCGAATGTGGCACTATAAGTCAGCAGATTGGGATGGATTGCGTGAATTTTACGCATCATACCCATGGAAACAGCTTTGCTTCACGTCAGAAAACATCGATACTTGCGCAAATGCCGTTACTGATACTATCCTGGCGGGGATGGAATGCTTTATTCCCAATCCGGTTGTTGCTGCAGGAGTAAAACGACGACCGTGGTTCAATAAGTCTTGCAAAGAAGCTAGACTGTGCAAGCAAGCTGCATACCAGGCCTGGACCACGGCTCGATCCAGTGAGTCTCCTGATGTATCTGACGTGAAGCGAAAACTCAATGCTGCTTCGAGGTCCAACAAAAGAGTGACTGCCAAGGCTAAATTCGATTTTATCGGCAGAATTGGTGAGCGGCTAGCGCGTTACCCGTCTGGGACTCGTGCATTCTGGTCGCTTGCTAAAGCTGCCGAGGGAAATTTTTGTCAGGCGTCATTGCCACCACTTCGGAAAGCCGACGGAAATCTGGCCCGTAGTGCTAAAGAGAAAGCCGATCTTCTTGGTAATCTCTTTGCCTCAAACTCGACTTTGGATGACGGAGGAGCTGTGCCAATTCCCATACCGTGGTGTGGTATTTCTATGCCAGAAATAACCATTACGCAACGGGAGGTCCGGCGGGAGATGCTTACTCTAGATATTCATAAGTCGAGCGGGCCAGACGGTATACCGGCAGTCGTACTCAAGCGGTGTGCTCCCGAATTGTGTCCAGTTTTGTCGCGCCTTTTCGAGCTTTCATACTCCACAAGGCGGGTTCCATCTTCGTGGAAGACTGCTCATGTCCATCCAGTGCCCAAAAAGGGCGATAGATCAGACCCATCAAATTACAGGCCAATCGCTATAACTTCCCTTCTCTCTAAGGTCATGGAGCGTGTGCTTAATAGACAACTCCTCAGATACCTAGAAGGACACGACTTGATCAGCGACCGCCAATACGGCTTCCGCCATAGTCGTTCGACTGGTGACCTTCTAGTGTATCTTACACATCGTTGGGCTCAGGCCATTGAGAGTCAAGGTGAGGCATTGGCTGTCAGCCTAGATATCGCGAAGGCCTTTGATCGGGTCTGGCACCGCAGTCTTTTATCGAAGTTGCCATCGTATGGACTGCCCGAGGGTTTGTGCAAATGGGTTGCCAGCTTTCTGTCCGGCAGAAGCATACGAGCCGTAGTTGATGGCGGTAGCTCCGATCGCATGGACATTAACGCTGGCGTCCCGCAAGGCTCTGTATTGTCCCCAACGCTATTTCTGCTGCATATTAATGATATGTTGTCAATTGACAACATTCATTGCTATGCGGACGATAGTACTGGGGACACATTCTATAAGGGCCGTGCTAGCATCCCTCGTAACATGGTGGAAGAAAGCCGAAAGCAACTTGTGTCTGAGATAGAGGGCACATTAACCAGAGTTTCCGAATGGGGAGATCAAAACCTGGTTCAATTCAACCCTACCAAGACACAAGTTTGCGCGTTCACGGCAAAAAAAACCCAATTTACTGAGGCACCTCAATTCCAGAACATGACCCTTTCCATCTCCAAGAGCATTGGGATCCTAGGTATCAACATCTCCAGCGACGTTCAGTTCCGTAGTCATTTAGAAGACAAGGTAAAGCTGGCATCCAAGAAGCTCGGTGTGCTTAACAGAGCGAAGTTGTACTTCAATGGGGGACAACGACTACTTCTCTATAAGTCGCAAGTCCGACCCCATATGGAGTACTGCTGTCATCTCTGGGCAGGAGCACCTGGGTACCAGCTTAGTCCTTTTGACTCGGTCCAAAGACGTGCTGTGAGAATCGTTGATGATCCCAAGCTCACAAGCGGTATTGAACCCTTAAGTTTGAGGAGAGACTTCTCCTCTCTGTGTGTGTTCTACCGCTTGTATAATGGGTTGTGTTCTGTAGAATTGTTTGACATGATGCCCACAGCTTCATTCTATCATCGTACTGCTCGCCATAGGCAGGGAGCTCATCCACATACCTTGGAACCAGGATGGTCGCGCACTGTTCGGTTTCAGAGGAACTTCCTCCCGCGCACTCTAAGGTTGTGGAATGCACTCCCTGCGGATGTTTTCCCTGGAGAGTACAGCATGGGGTTCTTCAAAAAAGGCGTTCTAAAACATTTAAAGGGTCAGCAACGCGCGTGTGACACCTCTGGTGTTGCAAACGTCCATAGGCTACGGTAACCGCTTCCCATCAGGTGGGCCGTATGCTTGTTTGCTTACTTGGTAGTATAAAAAAAAAAAAAAAAAAAAAATATCATACGAACAAAGCCGCTGGCTTTTAGTGATTAACTAGCTTACACGTGTGTTCGCTGATGCGAACTAATGATCAGCTCATCGGTTTATCCGAGAATTCGAGCCGGGAACAGTGAGACAAATTGAATGATGGACGTAGCCACACTGACGGGTTTTAATTCAGGCGAAAAGGGGGTGGGGATTGGTTCCACGTGCTTTGAATGTCGCACCGTTCTTGTGGTGGCACTGCCCGGGAACTCCCTTCCTGCACGGAGATTACAGGGCACGCGGTGCCTAAATCCTCTTTGACATCGTCCGCACAAGCGGGCAATTCAAATTGGACTAGCTGTCGCCCGCGATTTCGCTTGCGTGTGATAGCTTACATTCATATTTAAAGCGTATTTATTGGGCAAGTTTATGTTTTCTACCCCGTTCTTGGTAATGATAGGACAGGAAGTAGGATTTGTAGGAAAGTGGGATAACCTTAGTTGTTAGCTTGAGATATAAGTCATCGCAAAAATCAAAATCAAAACGCTCTTTATTCAGTACAATCACAAAGATCACTTTGAAACGTCTTATATACGCAGTTGCTATATTCCATTAAAAGTGCTTACTAATACAGATTTCATTCACTGAAACTTAATCCAAATGAATAATAAGCTGAATGGTACAGAAATTCAGCATCTAATTTAAGAACGAATTCGTAGTATTTCCTTTGCCCAAAGTTTTATGTGGCTGAAATTCGTAAAACTTATCACTCCCACTTGGGAAATACGAGAAGAGTTACCTCCCTAATTGGTGCCGGAAAGAGACCAGGCAAATAAAATAAGTAATCATTGAGACAGAAGTCCAAAATGAGTACATACATACTTGAATACAATTTAAAATTTTGACCATAACAATTTTACATGCTTATGTTTTAATGTTCATATAACACTAGTGGCTTCCCGCGGCTTCGCACGCGTTGAAGTGGTGAACCGTGATTGAGCCACAAACATCAAAACATCGTAACTTTCGCATTGATTTGTATATTATTAGGGTAAGATTTGAAATACCTACGTAGGTATATGGGATACCTATAGGCGTACATTACCTATATTAGGTAGGTAGGTATAGGTACTGACTGAGTTTGGCACAAACATGACAAATACAACAAAGACAACCTTACACGGAAAATATGTACTTATTTGTTCCTATTTTCTACCTCAAAAACAAACGAAACGAAACAGCTTCACGACTTTGATCCCCAATCACGGTAGATACCCTCATATCTCTTCGTACCAACTCAAGATTCCCGTTTTTAGAATATCCCATATATAACACAGAATATAACATTGACGCTTCGTTGTATCCTTTTTACTCGAGCGCAACGAAGGAGGGTAACGTTTCAGGGGTTGTTTTCGAAAATCAAACTGTTTTTTTGTTATTTATCCACAGAACACATTTTCTTTTAGTTTGAAGTTAATTACACTACGCGTTAAAAATCTCCCATACAAACCTTGGGACTTTGGCAGTCTTTTGCACCCGTTGCAGGGGTAGTTTTAAAATAGTGAAAACGTGATTTTAATCTATTTATTGTGGAGTATATTTACTTCAAGTTTGAAATCAATCGCACTATGCGTTAAAAATCTCCCATACTAACTTTTACAGTCATTTGCACCCTTTGCGGAGGTAATTATCAAAACTTCAAAGTGTTATTCTTAACTATTTATTTCTTAGTATATTTACCTCAAGTTTTAAGTCAATCGCACCACGCGTTAAAAAACTCCCATACAAAGTTCGACATCCCTTTGCATACTTATTAAGGGTAGTTTTAAAAAACCAAAAATGTTATTCCTATTTTTTTAGCCTTGAAGTAAATCTACTTCAAGTTTCAAGTTTGTAGATTCAAGGAATAAAATTTTTCATACCAACGTTTTCAACCCTTTTTACACCCTTAGGGGTTGAATTTCCAAAAATCCCTTCTTAGTACACCTCTACGCCATAAGACCTATGTACTCTTCAAATTTCAAGTCTCTCTAGGACCAGCGGTCAAAACACTCCCATACAAACTTTTACATCCCTTTGCACCCTTATTAAGGATAGTTTTAAAAAACTAAAAATGCCTTTCCTTTTTTTTTGCCTTGAAGTATATGTACTCCAAGTTTCAAGTTTGTAGGTTCAAGGAATACTATTTTTCATACAAACGTTTTCAACCCTTTTTACACTCTTAGGGGTTGA
Source organism: Chloroclysta siterata (assembly GCA_932294275.1). NCBI lineage: Eukaryota > Metazoa > Arthropoda > Insecta > Lepidoptera > Geometridae > Chloroclysta > Chloroclysta siterata. Next base: position 13,255,679 of record OW028595.1, read on the forward strand.
ATTTCCAAAAATCCCTTCTTAGTACACCTCTACGCCATACTACCTATGTACTCCTCAAATTTCAAGTCTCTAGGACCAGCGGTCAAAAAACTCCCATACAAACTTTTACATCCCTTTGCACCCTTATTAAGGGTAATTTTAAAAAACTAAAAATGCCTTTCCTTTTTTTTTTGCCTTGAAGTATATGTACTCCAAGTTTCAAGTTTGTAGGTTCAAGGAATACTATTTTTCATACAAACGTTTTCAACCCTTTTTACACCCTTAGGGGTTGAATTTCCAAAAATCCCTTCTTAGTGCACCTCTACGCCATAAGACCTATGTACTCCTCAAATTTCAAGTCTCTAGGACCAGCGGTGAAAAAACTCCCATACAAACTTTTACATCCCTTTGCACCCTTATTAAGGGTACTTTTAAAAAACTAAAAATGCCTTTCCTTTTTTTTTGCCTTGAAGTATATGTACTCCAAGTTTCAAGTTTGTAGGTTCAAGGAATACTATTTTTCATACAAACGTTTTCAACCCTTTTTACACCCTTAGGGGTTGAATTTCCAAAAATCCCTTCTTAGTGCACCTCTACGCCATAAGACCTATGTACTCCTCAAATTTCAAGTCTCTAGGACCAGCGGTCAAAAAACTCCCATACAAACTTTTACATCCCTTTGCACCCTTATTAAGGGTAGTTTTAAAAAACTAAAAATGCCTTTCCTTTTTTTTTGCCTTGAAGTATGTGTACTCCAAGTTTCAAGTTTGTAGGTTCAAGGAATACTATTTTTCATACAAACGTTGTCAACCCTTTTTACACCATTAGGGGTTGAATTTCCAAAAATCCCTTCTTAGTGCACCTCTACGCCATAAGACCTATGTACTCCTCAAATTTCAAGTCTCTAGGACCAGCGGTTTAGGCTGTGCGTTGTCTATATGTCAGTCAGTCAGTCAGTCAGTCAGTCAGTCAGTCAGGACTTTGAGTCTTATAGTATTAGAGATTAAAGCAAATAAATAACAATGATCATGAATAGAAATTCTTTAGGTTAAACTAGAAATAAAAATAAGTTTACGCATGTAGGCCTGGGATGAATACCGCGCCGGGGCACGGTATACATCCCCACAGATATCTCATCAGGTAGATGAAACGATTTGTTAGACGGCTTCCGCTGAATCGGTTTTCCGTGCAGTAACTTTCGGAATTCGCATTTTTCTGCGATCTTCTTTTTTTCAACTAGCACAATTTCTTGGTCCGGCTTTTATGTAATAGTGAAAATGTCTAATAAAATTATATCTACTTAACTATTCAATATTATAGTAGAGCTCTTTGTGAAAGGCTCGTCCGGGGAAGTACTACCAATACGCCTTTTTCTGCCGCCAAGCAGCGTTGCTGTTTTTCGGTTTGAAGAGTGTGGTTACCTTTGTATTACAGGCACATGAGGCTTAACATCTGTATGCCTCAAGTTGATGGACGCAGGGCAGTGCATGTGCACGTTCCTATCGTGGGTGACTTACGAGGCAATGCTTTGTTATCGGTGATGGTTACCACTTAACATCAGGTGGGCCATCTGCTTCTTCCACCAGCTAGTAGTATAAAAAAAAAATACTATCTCCTGCGACAAAAAGTCAATTAATTTGGGTTTGTCAAAACAATGCCTTCTCGTATAGCAGTGTGATTGTAATTATGGCCGATCGTTTTTTGTTTGACCATTTGTATTTTTTAGTACTCGTTTGGTCTGTGACCGGCAGAACTGAGGTGAGGCGAGATAGACGGTACATAAATCATGAGGTATCTGGATTCTCACCGTGTTATTATTAGCTGGATCAAAGGTTTCAGTGGGATTTCGGTTGGAAGTAAATTATTTAGGTACGAAGCTTTGTGAGTTTACTACGAGTGGATATGCTGGCAATTTTATGCGGAATCAGTTATCATACTCAACCTATAATGATTGCTATACTTTATTTTTATCTAGCAACTAATTTGAAGCAGAAGTTGAGCTCTTTGTGAAGGTTTGTCCGGGGAAGTACTACCGCCATGCTTAATTCTGTCGCCAAGTAGCGGTGCTGTGTTTCGGTTTGAAGGGTGTGATTGCCGGTGAAATAACAGGGATCTGTATGCCTCAAGCTAATGGACGCAGGGCTCTGCTTCGTAGGGCACGTCCATATCGTGCACTTGCGAGACACTACTTTGTATATGTGATGGTTACCACTTAAGGTGGGCCATATGCTTGTTAGATCAGCAAGTATAGTATACAAAAAATGCCTTTTCAAAGCATTACATTATTAAACAATACACAATAGCCATATCTTTCCAATCGGCAATGATGGAACGGTTTTAAGCAATCTCTAATACTATAAGAATCAAAGTCCTGACTGACTGACTGACTGACTGACTGACTGACTGACATATAGACAACGCACAGCCTAAACCGCTGGTCCTAGAGACTTGAAATTTGAGGAGTACATAGGTCTTATAGCGTAGTGGTCTACTAAGAAGGGATTTTTGGAAATTCAACCCCTAAGGGTGTAAAAAGGGATGAAAACGTTTGTATGAAAAATTTTATTCCTTGAACCTACAAACTTGAAACTTGGAGTACATGTAGTACAAGACTAAAAAATAGGAAAGGCATTTTTAGTTTTTTAAAACTACCCTTAATAAGTGTGCAAAGGGATGTAAAAGTTTGTATGGGAGTTTTTTGACCGATGGTCCTAGACGCTTGAAATTTGAGGAGTACATAGGTCTTATAGCGTAGAGGTGTACTAAGAAGGGATTATTGGAAATTCAACCCCTAAGGGTGTAGAAAGGGTTGAAAACGTTGGTATGAAAAATTGTATTCCTTGAACCTACAAACTTGAAACTTGGAGTACATGTACTACAAGGCTTAAAAATAGGAAAGGCATTTTTAGTTTTTTTAAACTACCCTTAATAAGTGTGCAAAGGGATGTAAAAGTTTGTATGGGAGTTTTTTGACCGCTGGTCCTAGAGACTTGAAATTTAAGGAGTACGTAGGTCTTATGGCGTAGAGGTGTACTAAGAAGGGATTTTTGGAAATTCAAACCCTAAGGGTGTAAAAAGGGTTGAAAACGTTGGTATGAAAAATTGTATTCCTTGAACCTACAAACTTGAAACTTGGAGTACATGTACTACAAAGCTAAAAAATAGGAAAGGCATTTTTAGTTTTTTTAAACTACCCTTAATAAGTGTGCAAAGGGATGTAAAAGTTTGTATGGGAGTTTTTTGACCGATGGTCCTAGAGACTTGAAATTTGAGGAGTACATAGGTCTTATAGCGTAGAGGTGTACTAAAAAGGGATTTTTGGAAATTTAACCCCTAAGGGTGTAAAAAGGGTTGAAAACGTTGGTATGAAAAACTGTATTCCTTGAACCTACAAACTTGAAACTTGGAGTATATGTAGGTACTCCAAGTCAAAAAAATAGGACAGGCATTTTTATTTTTTTAGAACTCCCCTAATAAGTGTGCAAAGGGATGTCAAAGTGTGTATGGGAGTTTTGTAACGTGTGGTGCGATTGACTTAAAACTGCGGGTAAATATACTAAGAAATAAATAACTAATGATGATACTTTTATTTTTATAGTTACCCCTGCAAAGGGTACAAATGACTGTAAAAGTTAGTATGGGAGATTTTTAACGCATAGTGCGATTGATTTCAAACTTGAAGTAAATATACCTACTCCATAATAAATAATTTAAAATCACGTTTTCAATATTTAAAACTACTCCTGCAATATTCTAAAAACGGAAATCTTGAGTTGGTACGAAGAGATCTGAGGATATCTACCGTGCCTGGGGATCAAAGTCGTGAAGCTGTTTCGTTTCGTTTGTTTTTGAGGTAGAAACTAGGAACAAATAAGTACATATTTTCCATGTAAGGTTGTCTTTGTTGTATTTGTCATATTTGTGCTAAGCTCAGTACCTATACCTACCTACCTAATATAGGTAATGTACGTCTATAGGTATCTCTTATACCTACTTAGGTATTTAAAATCCTACCCTAATAATATACAAATCAATGCGAAAGTTACGATGTTTGGACGTTTGTGGCTCAATCATGGCTTAGCACTTCAACGCGTGCGAAGCCGCGGGAAGCCACTAGTGTTTTATATAAGACTCAATCGGTGACGTTTAAGAATAGACAATAGAGAAGCAATTTTTTTTTAATACTCCTTTTAGTGGTTCTGACAGCGCCGTTGGGTAGTATTTTTTTCTTTGATGTTCTTTTATTCAAATTTCTAAAGAATTTCCTGTTTTGTATTCGAATGTTACCTAGACGGTTGTATTCTGCACAATTACTGACCTAAATACGACTCCATAATTGAATTATTGTACCACCTAAATTCGTATTTTCAGTAAATCGTGGATAACTATTGCTAGAAATAACCTGGAAATTCATGAGTTAAATAATAATATTAACAAAAGTATTTATTTCATACAATGGGTGTATATTATGAAGTACAACTAACATGTCACACCCCTAGAACAAGACAGCGCTAAGTCGAAAAACTACTTTTTTCAGAATCGACGAAAAACTGTTATCTGATTTTGTATCGAAGTTATTGACAAAATCTTGAAGGTTTCATGTAACGTATACGATGTGAATCAATATTATATATTTTATTCCCCTTAAAAAACGTCGAGCAAGCGATAAAATGTATTTTTCGTTTTAACTCTCTATTGTCTAATAATCTCATGAAATAAAAATGAACTATTTTGGGATACGTCTTTTTTGTTGAATGATTCTGAAATAGTCCTCTATTATTTTACCATCTAATTATTAGTATAGGTTAAGTTTAAATTTACAATAAGGACCTATTTGATTTGTTTTCAGGAAAATTTCCTGTTGTTAGTAATGAAAAAGAAAAAAAATACGAAAATCAGCATTTTTATTAAAGTTTGTTTAACAAAACCAACACCATCATCCAAGAACCGCACTTAGTGTGCACGAAATAAAAAAAACAATCTAGAAAAGTAAAACAGAGTTCACACAATTATTAAGGGAAGTAAACACTAAGTTTCACCACACGATGAGTAGTTACTACATACTACTGTCTTTAAGTCAAAGATGACACTTAAAACTTAGTTAAACTTAGTTACACTTAAAACTTTTTATTCAGTTCAGTACCATCTTTTCTTAAAATTACTGTTTTGGTAACTCTTAGATATCCTGTCTTTCATAAATAACAAGTCTTCTACAATGACATAAAATATTAAACAAATTTAATGCTCTCAAAAAATGAGATAACGTAATTACCAGGTTTTTTTTTAATTATTATTAACTCCATTATGTCTCTTTTTTTATTTAGAGCCAGTGTTTGTTTTCTGTGTAGGTATGCTTTAACAACAAGGGAGAAAAACCTTGATCTTTGTAGCGTCTTGTACGATGTCGAACGCACGCTTTATTAAAGTTGATGTCATCGAATGATGTTTTTCCCTTTTTTTATTCTTTTTCATTACGTTTCTATTTTCTGACGAAATCCTTTTTGATTCTGCAACGACTAATGCTTCAGCCGCTGGTGCAATGACTGATGCCACCACATTGGCAAGTTCAGCATCATTTTCATGATTGATTTCTTGGACAGTTGGTTCTTTACGGTTGCGCCAATTGCCTTTTCGAGCATCTGCAGGCCGCGACTCTTCATCATCTGCCATAAAATGAGTGAAAACTAAATTAATTCAGAAATAGAGCATTATCTGAAAAAAATGTTTTATTTTGTCCTATTTAATAAGAAAAATATTTATCTTTTAATATACAACTATAGTAAGAATTAAAAGTTATCGGAATTCGTTTAATATGATTTTTGAATAAACTATGGCATATTTAAAATTTGCCATCAATAGAGCGCTATTTAAGAAATTTCAACTAAATCAAACAATACGGAACTATTTTGGAATAATAAAAAAAAACTAACATACCTTCGTCAATAATACTGCCGTATTTCGGAATACTAGTAAAACGCCAACCAGGAAAATTCTCCAACACGGGATTATCACTAAATAACTTGCAGAAATTGTTTCAATAACTTTAACAACACTAGATTATTTCTAAATAATTTGGCTTTGCGTAAGCGCAATATGGTTTCTTACGACGGCGGCCATATTGCAACTAGACATAAATTCGTGTTCGTGGTATGATCTTTTACTCATTAATTCACTAAAAGCGACGTACAGTGCCATCTCTTGAGCGTCTTTGCGAATATAAATAAGCCGGTTTTAGTGGTATGCGCGTCAAAACTTTGCGGATTCAAATATGCAATAAAAACGATTTTGAGATTTTTCGACATAATTCCGTCTTGTTCTAGGGGTGCGATGTAATAGGTTGTTATGTACTATGAATTTGTTTGTATGTACTTCGTTTAATCAATAAATTTTACAATTTAAAAAATCAAAAATTTTCAGTTTTCAATTTTATTTTCTATTACAAAAATTAGGAATAAGCTTTTGGAGGAAGAATCATCAAAGAATCACAGACAATTCAAAATTTCGAAATTTCGGAACTAACAAGAACCGTGGTAGGAATCGTGCGATACTTCGATCGAAACTTCGTTTTTCGTTAGCTTTAACTAGAGTAGGCCTCCTGTTACGTGATTATAACGCTTCAAAATTAATGAAAGATTCTGTTGTGAGTTTATTCATAATTACGTTGTAAATAATATTATTTACGGTTTTATACATCCAAGGTGAGGATCATATTAGTAGAATTTACGAAAACAAAGGCTTCTATAGAAGCCTTTGTTTTAATATCCACCGAATCGAAGAGACTTATAAGTTAAGGCGAAGACAAGAGCTAATGTGACTCTCACTCGCACGATTCGACATGTTGAAAGATATAAAATCACTAAACTCATTTTCGAAAAATCGCAATCATCCATTTTGTGTGCAATCACATTGCACACAGCTTAGTAAAAATTTAATTCTGATCGATACAAGTTTTCCTGCTTAAAAGTTTGCTTCTGTACGAAAACTAGAAAAGCAAACTTTTTGAATAGGAAAACATGTATCGATCAAAATGAAAATGAGTTTAGGGATTATAAGTCTTTCAACATGTCCAAACGTCCGAGCGAGAGTCACATTAGCTCTTGTCTTCTCCTTAAGTTAACTTATACCTAATAAGTCTTCGATTCGGTGGATATTAGTTAATCCTCGTCCTAAATATTGTGTTCATTAAAACAGAAATTAATTACGCAACTCTGCTGTGTAGGTGTTTATCTGATAGAAAATTAAATGCAATGAAGCATTTTATGTTTCACTGTAGAGTCCCGACCCTTGTTTTGCGGTTCTGCTTGAGCAGTTTAGTTGAAAAGCGGTCACTTTGTAGCCGGGTTTTGTGTACACTTGCGTAATCAAAGTAAAAGAGCGAGAGATCGTCTGTGGTTTAACCCTTTGTTCGTGAATTTCAGGAAACAAATGTACTAAAACCTAGTAAGTTCTTAAATTTCTCTATCATAACCCTCAAATACTTTGTTGTCATTCTGATCCAACATTTCTTTTTCATTTGCCGTTCTTTCAAACTTTTCGTATACAACTGTGTACATATAATCATTTATCTTTTAAATTTTTTTTTTAGTCATGGTGCGCTTTACTAATATAATTATTTAGATTTAAGTGTATTAAATAAGATATAGTTTGTTATCCATTGGTTATATTATAGTTTTAGTTTTAGGTATATTTTAGTTTAATAGTTAAGTTAAGCATTTTGGGGGAAGGCGCTACTTTTGTTAACACACCAAAAGTTAAAACTGAAAGATTACGATCCCAAGTTTAGCTAGGTTAGTGGTCTGTACGAGGTCTTTTTTGGAAATAAATAAAAAGATAAATAAAAAAAAAATTAGCTCTTTTACTTCATTCCCTGTCATAACATTCTATACTTGCTTGCTCATCGGTTTTCACGAGTGTTTACTATACTTATTCTTATCCTATCATGGTTTTATCTAGATTGTGAACAATAATATGTACTTAATGTACGTACTCATTCTATTTTCACTTAAAGGAGGTATAGGTATGGCCTGATTATATGCACATGTAAGCAATATATGCATAGCACGTTGTAGTCGGTTATGTGGGTGTTTTCTAGTGCACCTATGACGCAGGCTGAAAGCCGCAAGCCACTATTGTTCGAAACTTTACCCTCAAGCTAACAATTCTCTGAAACGTACGCTTTCCGTATACTTACTTCATGTTCATACCAGCTAAACATACACGAGTACCTGTACATGTGTTATAGGTTTATATTAGCTATACATTCTAAAATAGGTCACGTGGAAGAGGTTACATGTGATTTTATTGATTACTTTTATGGGGTTATTTTTTTACCAATATTTAGGGAAACATTGTAGTGCCTGGGACATTAATAGACATACTCAGTACCCATGCAATACTTTCAGCTCAGCCTGTTCAATCATCAATAGAAACATGGTCGAACAATTTACAGTGCTTTTTCGTTTCTTCCGTGTTGAATTGATAAAGAGAGATAGTAAAAATGAAATCAAAACGATCTTTATTCAGTATACCATCACAAGGATCACTTTGAAACGTCTTATAATCTAGGTGAATTTACCGCTAGTTCTTCGCGACCAAAGTCTAGAACAGGCGCGAGATAGAGTCTACCTACTGGTCTGTAAAATACTGGTTTGTTTGGTGTGTAACGTAGGATGAGTAAACTCTTAATATTTTCTAAGTACCTTACCTACCAACCAAAATTTCGAGGTATCCATAACAATGGACAATGTCTTTCACTTACCCTACATCTTTAGGCAGAAATACGTACATAACAACGAACCATTGACTTAATGTATTCGCCTTTTTTAGTCCTTTGTCATGAAAATACCGTTGAAAGCACTTTGTGTCTCGAATGTACCAATATTGTCATGCCTTAGAGATGGCATAAGTCGTCTACTAGCCTTTGGTCGGATAATTACTTAGCCGGACATTAACAAATCTATTTAACCAAATCAAAAGTTTCACACACAATAATCTTTCGAACGCGACGGCCGACTCAGGCCAAAAGATTTGATAGGATAGAATATCTCCTGTGCCTGGAAATTACAGTTACAAGCGTATATTTTAAACAGGTTTGTAAAGACGTTAAGAAAATCCCTGAAAGCCCAGCTGCTAAAACCACCTCTGTTTTATTTTTGACTTGCAGAAGCATCCGGCTTTTTAGAATTTTCATTTTGAAATTCTACCAAGCGCGTGGGCGTACTGGCTTCACTATTATGTTTTCCGTCGCTGGATAATCTATTTAGGGAGCTCAAGAACATTGAACGCTTTATCATGGATTTGGCAATGAATGGATGAGCAAACTGTTATTAAATAATTAGCAACTTACTGCGTCCCTGCGACGAAAATTTAGATTATTCTGAAATCTAAAGAAGAGGAGGCTTTTTGTAAAGGGCCCGTCCGTGCTACCATGCCTATTTCTGCCGCCAAGCAGCGTTGCTGTGTTTCGGTTGAAGTGTGTGTTTACCGGTGAAATTACAGGCACATGAGGCTTAACATCTGTATGCCTCAAGTTGATGGACGGAGGGCAGTGCATCGCAGGGCACGTTCTTATCGTGTGCGACTTGCGAGGTAATGCTGCTCAATTTTCTAAGTACCTTACCTACCAACCAAAATTTCGAGGTATCCATAACAATGGACAATGTCTTTCACTTACCCTACATCTTTAGGCAGAAATACGTACATAACAACGAACCATTGACTTAATGTATTCGCCTTTTTTAGTCCTTTGTCATGAAAATACCGTTGAAAGCACTTTGTGTCTCGAATGTACCAATATTGTCATGCCTTAGAGATGGCATAAGTCGTCTACTAGCCTTTGGTCGGATAATTACTTAGCCGGACATTAACAAATCTATTTAACCAAATCAAAAGTTTCACACACAATAATCTTTCGAACGCGACGGCCGACTCAGGCCAAAAGATTTGATAGGATAGAATATCTCCTGTGCCTGGAAATTACAGTTACAAGCGTATATTTTAAACAGGTTTGTAAAGACGTTAAGAAAATCCCTGAAAGCCCAGCTGCTAAAACCACCTCTGTTTTATTTTTGACTTGCAGAAGCATCCGGCTTTTTAGAATTTTCATTTTGAAATTCTACCAAGCGCGTGGGCGTACTGGCTTCACTATTATGTTTTCCGTCGCTGGATAATCTATTTAGGGAGCTCAAGAACATTGAACGCTTTATCATGGATTTGGCAATGAATGGATGAGCAAACTGTTATTAAATAATTAGCAACTTACTGCGTCCCTGCGACGAAAATTTAGATTATTCTGAAATCTAAAGAAGAGGAGGCTTTTTGTAAAGGGCCCGTCCGTGCTACCATGCCTATTTCTGCCGCCAAGCAGCGTTGCTGTGTTTCGGTTGAAGTGTGTGTTTACCGGTGAAATTACAGGCACATGAGGCTTAACATCTGTATGCCTCAAGTTGATGGACGGAGGGCAGTGCATCGCAGGGCACGTTCTTATCGTGTGCGACTTGCGAGGTAATGCTGCTCAATTATAGGTGATAGTTACTACTTACCATCACGTGCCTGTTTTATCAACAAGTAATATAAAAATAACAAAACTACTACCAGAAACTATCAGAAATATCTACTTCAACTCGCCCTAACACAGTTTTACAGAGACCACTAATAAGGCTTTAGTGAGGGCAACGTGGCGTTATGCCCGTTCGACCGCCTACTGGAAATTCTCGCACCAATATTTTCCACTACACATTTAGCCTAGCATTAGCACATGGGTAGGTACATGGTTTTATTTATATTGACTTTTTTTAATACTAGATATATCTACTGTCATAAAGGTTGTAAAGTCCAACCACAGCTCATGCTGATACTCATTTAAACTAAAAAGACACAAGAGTTAGGTCAGTAAATAACGGTATAAAGATTTTTCTCAGGAATTTAAATCAACCTTTACTTTAGGTTTTGGTCGAGTCTTTATGATAAAAGAGGTAGACCGGAATCATTATGGCGTCTATGCGTGGGAGAAGTAATTATTTTATTCAGTCTCGATTAATAAAACGCCTACACAAGAAAAACGATAGAAAAATGATTTTGCGTAACGTCACAGGCACCAATTACGATCGCGGTACAATTTTTTCTCCCACCCTACATAACTGAAATTATTTTCTTTACGATGGTTTTCGAGCAAGCAAAAGGCGAAAATTTGCTTTAAATAAACATTCTATCTTTTTGTTTCAGAGCGGAGTGATGGATTGGAAAATAAGTCGGTAAGTGACACTTATTTTTCTGTTTTCAATAATAGCATATCATCACATTAGCTAATGAAAAAAATACGCTACCGTAACAATTTTTTCAAAACGACTCAAAACTCGTTTTCAGTCGTCTTGGAAACAAACAATCCTTTTTATTTTTTCCTAGTGTTATATTGTGTGCTGCTTATTTTAACCAACAATATTTGAGATCAAATGTGTTTAAAGTTATATCCTAATTTGAACGAATTTTTTTTTCTAGGTTTTACAAAATATACAAATGACATTCGAACTTTTTGCCAAAATGACAGAAAAGAGCCATAAATGAGTGAAAAAGTAACCTGTTTTGTGCTAACCCCTGTTGTTCTGTGAAACAAAATGATTGCTTTCCTTAGCGTAAAGGATGCGTAAAATTACTTGTTTCCTTGAAACAAGTTCCAAGGTTGCCACCGTAATTTTAATTCAATAATAAACCAATATTTCCCGGCAGAGATAAGTGATTCATATACCAATTCTGCCTGTGTGGCTTTTTGCTATATTAGAAAACATGCAGAAGCTAATTGCCACATTTTTATCATGGATAATTCATGACAATCAGAGACTGAATTTATTTAACCAGTATTTACATTTGAGTTACGTGTTATGGGCATAAGGAAGATTCGTTTGCGTTACTGTACCTCAAGAAAAATTGAATTAAAGATTCTTTTATTTCAGTTTTATATATCAATAAATGAAGCATTTGGGCGCCGAATTCTTAATTTTCCCAACCGTAGGTAATTAATATCTCCAACGGCCACGCTTATTTTTAATTGGTTTTACCGTTTCGGGGGACCTTTCAAACAATTCTTTACATGATTTCAATATGGCCAAGCGAATCCTTCAATCCATTTACTTTGGGATATAAACCTCGACTGGATGAAATTTTGTAAGTAAATAAAATGAAGTTTTTATTTCACACAGCAATATTATCCATTCTGTGTATATGTGCGTAGTTGAAATGAATCGCTCCGGCAACGCACGGAATGAACTGCTAATTCTTTACTGACTTGTGGAAAACCTACTAAAATCCGCTTGCACAACGATCTCTAAGCGTGGTAAGCAAGCCACTTATCGCATTTAGGCCTGATTTCACCAAGCTCTGTTAGATTAACAAAGGATTAAAGGTCCGTTAAATATGTCAAAATGTACGCGTTTGACATCTAAGGTTAGATTTAACGGCCTGTTAATCCTTGATTAGGAGTTAACAGAGCATGGTGAAACTGGCCCTTGGGAAGCTGATCACGATTAACGTCATCCACAGAAAAACATAAGCTGCCAAATAGATTAGCGAACTGTAGTAGTAGAATACCACTTCTCATTGTATCATTTTTATGGCGATCGGTTCGGCGGAAAAGTTATTTAAGCGTATCATCAAACTGACAAACTTTCGCATTGGGTTTCAACGTAGGTACTTTGTTTACTTGCTATGTAATCAGAATGAAAAATACACTCTGCATTTAATCTTAATTTTTCGCATCTTTTCGCATCCTTTCGCATTTAATCGCAACCTTCCACATCCATTCGCATCCTTCCACATACTTTCGCATCTTTCCGTATCCTTCCGCATCTTTCGCCTATTCCTTCGCACTGCCAATATAATATTTGGACGAAACTCTGACTACATCCTCCTCAGACACCCTCTTAAAAAACTTAAGTTAATAGAGGATATCTACTGAGCCTGGGGATCAAAGTTGTGAAACTGCTTCTGTTTTTCGTTTCTTTTAAAACCGCAATAATAAAAATATTCCACATAAAGCTTACTACTGAAAGTCGTATCAAAGAAAATTAGGGACGATAAGGGACTTATTTTTAAACTCAATAAAGAGCTGTAAAGAGCCATTTATTATTCCGGTCACGAAATTACGTCCTAGTTATTCAAATAAGACTTTCAGAGTACCACAAACATGAAAACAGCTGGTTCTGTTCATATGTTTAGGAAAAAAATATCGACTGTGTATTTGTTACATTGTTTTACTTATAATATTTTGTTTAAAGAAAATTACTGTTTCATTGTTTATTTATTATTTATATATTTTATTTATTTCTTGACTTTTGGTTTTACCATCTTTTAACAATGGGTAAATTTAATCAATGAAATTGTTATCAGAAGATATTAATTAACGCAATTTATGCTATTGTATAATATTATAGCTTGTCAGCTATTGTTTTTTGATGATGAAGTCCACAGGATGTTAAAGTCAAAAGGTATTTATGCAGTCAATCACAAGGATCACTTTGAAACGTCTTAAAACTAAGTAAATCTATGTGCCGTTACCATACGACCAAAGCCTAGAAGTTGAGTATCCAAAATCCGAAAAATAAGTAGTTGCTAGAAAATATGTCCTTGCTGAAATCTCGTTGGCATGTGTAACCACGCACTTGGGTTGATGATCACGCGTTTGGGTATTTTTAGAAGAACAAATTATACCGTCTGCTTTGCCGTTTTTAGCTCATCCTGAATTGTTAATATAGTCAAAGGTACGTTCGAATATGACATTTGGCCAGGTTTACATAGTTGGTATTCTATACATGACGGTTGCGAGCCCATCGCTGCTGCTAGTATACTAACCGGTTCTATAATGATGTTTTTCTTCACCAATTGGGAGAATTGGCATTGCACACAATTGATTGAAGACAATAATCCATTGGTGCGCGGCTTCGAACCAACTTACCACTACCAATAAACTTCACAGATGCTCTACCAATGAATACTAGACGAGTGTGAAAGAAGTACTTACTTAACATGAGGTGGGCCGTCTGCTTGTTTTATTAGCAAGTAGTATAAAAAATCTTAACTATTTTATTTACCAATATAAATTAATTAAATAATAATATAATATTTCCAGTCAACATATTGAATATTTCTGCTAAAAAAGAATGAATTCCTCGGAATTTACTTTATTAGTCAATATAAAAATGGAATTTCTATCTCAGACTATAGTTTGATTATCAAGCGATAGAAGCTAGATAAACGTGAGAAGTATGAACAAAATAAGATTAATTATGTAAACTAAAATCTAAACAAATTAATAAAGTTCAATTATTATTATAATAAACAATTTAAAATTGGAAAAATAAAACAAAACAATTCATAGGTACAATAGGCGGTCTAATTGCTAAAGCTATATCTTTAGGTAATAACTCTAGGAAGTCTGATAACTCTAGGAAATTTTCTGAAGAGGAAAGTTCTTGTGGCAATAGGTAGTCAATTAGGGCGTGGAACCGACAACCGCCGGGGAATATAAGTTCTCAAATCTCGACTACGAAAGAGAACGAAGCGACACTCAAACAACCTCTCATAATATAGTAAAATATCTATCGAACTGGAAGTAACCGTAATATAGAAGGCATAACATTTAAATAAAGCCTTCCATTTCTAAGAAAACAGGCTGAATGGACTCACGTGGGTGGCTATGAACTCTGATGGAATTAAATTGCGTCATTGTACCCGGATCTTGCTTTGAACATGTGTAAGCCTGTATCTATCTACCTACTTAAGCGAACTTTATCTCTTGAACCTTTCTAGGTACTTTTGGTCTTGGGGACAAAGTAGTACAGTTTTTGCTGGTAATTCGTAGTTAGCCGCAGGGCCGGATTAACCCTATCGGGGCCCCTAGGCAATGCAATTCTCGGGCCGCTTTCCTTTACCTTTTCCTTTCTTTTAATTTTTTTATATTTTTCTGTTATAAAAGTCGAGTCGATCAGATCGACTCCTGGTTTTTGCTTTCATTGAAATGATCATGAATAGATTATTGTTAAAGTTATTTGATGATGACCAAATAACGTTAGATAACGCTTTTACAGTAAGTTAAATATTTTTTTCTACGGCATCATACATTACATCATACATCCGTATGTGTAAATGATGGGGAATGTAAATGATGGGGAATGTAGACCCCTGTGGGCCCCAAGTCGGTGCGGGGCCCCAAGGCAGTTCCTTAATCCGCGTAATGGATAATCCGGTTAGCCGCTGTTTTCGAAGCTATCCGAGTAACTAAAGTTATTCTTTTAGTCATAATGTTATAAACACAAATAAATAAGACACATATTTGTATCTTTTGTCATTGTCATGTACTCGTAGTTGTTTAGTTTTCTCATCCGAGGTATGGTAGTAGAAGTACTACCATGCCTATTTCTGCCGTTAAGTAGCGTTGCTGTGTTTCGGTTTGAAGGGTGTGGGTGTCAGTGAAATAAATGAGGCTTAACGTCTGCCTCAATTTATGGACGCAGGGCAGTGCGACGTAGGGCACCTTCATATCGCGCGTGACTTGCGATGCAATGCTTTGTTATATTGCTTTGTGATGATTACCATCTGCTTGTTTTATCAGTACGTAGTATAAAAGTACTACCACCGTAGGTACTTATATTTCAATCGCCTTATCATTTAGTGAAGCTCACATGTCGATATGTGAAATGTGCATTTATTTTTTATTATTATATCTATAGATAGTCAAACTAGCCATAATCTTTCTACCCCACCATCGACTATCGCTCTTGTTAAATCTTCTTCTTGTTCATCCCAAGGTAGATTGGAAGAGATCGCTTTTAGCAAATAGACCGACCATTGTCTGTTTTCTGTTTCTGTCCAATTTAATATATTTATATTCAGTTATGTGAAAATCTTATGTGGAGTTTAATAAAGTATTTTCTATGGCCTCCTCTTATCTATGGCCACTAAAGATAAAAAAAGATAAAAAATGTTTATTGCATAGTCTTAAACACTAACATTACAGTTAATATAGCAGTTAGCTACCTGTGTTTTATTATATGTATAATCTTTTGTAATACCTTAGGATAGACATTGGTTGGAGTTCCTGGCTCTAACTAAGGATAAGCTTGTATAAGCACTAATATGGAGAATCTGTTTTTTTTTTTTCAGTTAAAAAGCTGATTTTTTAAATTAAACCATTCTTATTCACACTCCAAACCCAGCGATGTTTGGCTCATCGTAATATCAAAAGTTTTTTCATTTCCATTCACGAAGGGAAGAATGGTTGAACTTTTCATTTCATGTGGGAATAACAATAGAATTCACGGATGAGTTATATCAAAACGATGATGAATAAACTTCGAATGGACTAGCATACATAAATGGGTCATATAGGTACTACACACCCACTACACTACCTTTATTTCTTGTAAATGTTTGGTGAAGGAAAGAGGGACAGGAAAAATCCAGTCAATTAATAAAATAGAAATTACAAAATACATGACACAATAACACTCACACAGTATAATCAATTTTATACTGTTTGATCATAAAAAATAATATTTAACTATTAAATAGTACGTGATCTTATCACTACAAATATCATCGACTCGACAAAGTAGAAAACCAGTAAACCCGAACAATAATTTAACGAGAAGGCTGAAGTATTTTATTTACATGTGAATTTGAATGTTCAAAACGTTTTTTAAAGGTATAAATTCAAAAGTTGCAACCAACTTATTGCTAAATCAGAGTCCGTTTTGCAACGCACGTAGTATTTTTTTTTAAATATTAAATGTTTATTTTATTTCTTTTGTAGAACTAGTGAAACATTCACCTTCAAAATTTTTGTAATGTGCGAGCGAAAAGTTGTTTAGCGTATGTCTGAGTCTCAAAGGTCTGAGCCACGAACTAGGTAAACATTTCGGTTTAAAGATCTTTATTATTAAATAACTAATAGACATTTTATAAATAGATTGTAATAAAACAATAAACCGTATCTTATTGTTTCAGGACGTGCCGGTGGAACAGTTAGAAAAGCTGAAAATAGGTGAGTAAACAATGATATTGGAAACGTGGGCCGATGTTCCTTTGTTGCCAAAACTAAACGTGACGCGTGAACTAAAATAAATAGTTGGTTTTAGCGAGTACAGTAACTGGACCTAGCCGACTTCAAAATACAAATTAGTTTTATAATATCTTTATTATATATCTATTACTTATATTATAAATACGACGACATTGTAAAGATTGCGGGAAGTTGGTGGACCGAAAAGGCTCAGGATTGTTCTGCCTGGAAATGTATAGGGGATCATACAGTCATCATCAAGAAAACCACTGCTGGACATTCTATGATATACAAGGTGTTCCATAAGTTGTGTATATAAACTTCAGGGGGCTAAAGTACCCATCAATATGAAAAACTTTTTCTAAGGAACCAAAACTGTGAACGCGAAAAAAAAACAGCTGTTTCATACAAAAGTTCAAACCTACCAGGCTAAAATGTATGAAACAGCTGTTTTTTTTTTCGCGTTCACAGTGTTGGTTCCTTAGAAAAAGTTGTTCATATTGATGGGTACTTTAGCCCCCTGAAGTTTATATACACAACTTATGGAACACCTTGTATATCCGATATTCTGGACCATCTATATATAATATTACACTTCATGATATCCCATGTTATGAACTTACTGGAATTCCAATAATTCTACATTTTTTCTCGATACGCTGATGTGGTACCGCTCTGCCGTCTATCGGTATTTGTACCAACCAAATAACTGTGCTATGTATTTAATAGTACATTTAAATGAAGATATATAAATAAACGAAGAAAAATGTCTATAATTTAATCTCAGTTTCACTCATAAGGCCCTATTTACACTAACAGGTAAGTAACAAAATAAGGTTGAACAACTATGATAGAGGATAAACCTGTAACTTTAATGTCAAACTTTAATTAACCAAAAGAACACACAATATACAACCAGGCATAAGTATGTTGGTATATAGGCAAGTACAATAAAAATCAAGTCTTCAAGGCAAGTGTGAATAGATATTTTCTTGAGCCTAGATAGGGAAGGGAAGGTTACCCAAGCATTTATTTAGTCCAAGTTTGGAATAAGTAAATGCTTAGGCAAGCAACTAGAGGAGTTAGTTTAGTCAAGTGACGTCAAGTCAATTGAATCTAGACCTGAAGTGCGATTCCATTAAAACGTTCACCAAAGTGACTGCAAATCTGCAGTCATGCTGTAGTAGAATGTATAATATATATCCATCACTAGAGCCACCCGCGTGAGTGTTTTGGCGAGTTGTAATACCAATGTGAGCCCGGATCCACGAGGTATAACTCGCCTTGATTTTGTTGTTCAGAGAATCGACACCCAGCTCCGACGTCGGCTATAATCGTCATTTACTATCAGGTAATAGTCTACTTTTGTATTAAAAACAACATTTAGGTATATAAAAACATAACTATGAAACGTTGTTTTTTTTAAATACTCAAAACATCGTTTTCTCGATACAATGGAGTTTCCAAGAAGCATAACAAGTGCTACGAGTTCTGAGAAACTGAGAACGAATTTATTTGGTTTCGACATTTTTATTCAAACAAGCATATTTTTAGTTAATATTCTGTTATGGTGAACGAAAACATTTAGAACGATTTTATATACATTTCAATTTAGCGCCTGTATACCTCAACCTACCCGACATGTATGTTTCGTACATAGATGTTTTTTATATTAGTTGTAATTCTCTTGAAACTATATAAAACATATCATTTTGCACTAAGGTATATGTTTAGGTAAAATCTTCTTTTCTGGCATAGTTCCAACAAAATAAAAGACCCAGGTGGGTCCTCAGTGAGTATTTGAATTTCAGACAATAAATTTATTTCGACGTGGCCTTATCATGAAATTTCTGTAATAATAATAATAGCCTTTTTTTTATTCCACTGACTGATGGAACATGCAGATGGCCCACCTGATGTTAATTGGTAACCATCACCTATAACAAAGCATTGCCTCGTAAGTCACGCACGATAGGAACGTGCCCTACGATGCACAGCCTTGCGTCCATTAACTTTGAGGAATACAGATGTTAAGCCTCATGTGCCTGTAATTACACCCGCAACCACACTCTTCAAACCGAAACACAGCGTTACTGCTTGGCGGCAGAAAAAGGCGTAATCTAACACTAAGTATTATCCCATCTGTTTGCCCTAGTTTGGCATAGGCATCTTCCAACTTTTGCACTCGTTTCTATCCCTGGTAGTTCTCAACCACAACTTGCCAGCAGTAACTTTGAAGTCATCTTCCTACCTCTTAAGCTGTCTTCCACATTTATTCTTTCGGTTTCTGGGTTGCCAATTAGCTATAATTTTGCTCCACCTTTCAGTTCCTCTTAATAAATAAATAAATATTGGTGGACTTTCCACACAGCACTATCTAGCTCCAAACTAAGCCAAAGCTTGTAATATGGGAACCAGATAGCTGATATAATACATTTTTTTTTTGTAAATACATACTTATAATTTTATATAACACTCAGACAGAGAATAAACATTTCGTGTTCTCGGTGGGGATCGAACCCACGGCCTATGGCGCAGAAGGCAGAGCTACTACTAACTGAGCTGTGAAGGCTGTCGAACGGCTTAATGAGTGACCTGTTCATCTCCATTTGTTTTTTCTTACTATTAGAGTAACATTTTCTATTTTTGTTGTGTCTCTTATGGAAGTTCTGTAAATCGGGACTAATGGAATATTAATCTCTCACATGTGGTATATAAGCCTACTTTGTGTAAGCTAATTAGGTCGTACGCAGGAGGTCGTGTTCTATTAATGCCTTTCTACTCATGGAGAGTAAAAGGGAATGTCAGGAACTCTGTCAGACATTTATTTACGAATATCACGTCCCGAAAGTGATTATCTTCGCGACGATTTTTGGTGTTCTGTCGACTTTCCCGATAACACTTGAGTTGAAAATGTTTGTACCATCGGATGTCACGACCAAAGATCCCGCATCGGCACTTGACTGAATCGTGACGTTCCAGTTGGATTTTACTGCGGTCTCTCTCTTGTCGAGTCACTAGTTTCTTTCGAAACAGTGTGGTGAAAGGATTTTAAGTGCGCCTCAAGAGGCTCCTTTCGAGCACTTGACACATGTTATAGAACTTTTTAGGTTCTACGACATGCCGGTTTCCTCACAATGTTTTCCTTCACCGTTTGAGAGTAGTGGCTTTGTGCACATAAATTTTTGAACAGAAAAACTCATTGTTGCACGACCGGTTTCGAACCCACGATCTTAGGATCGGAAGGCGGAGCCGCTACCACTAGACCACCAGTGCTCTCAACTTACTGCGGTTCTGTTAGTGATTTCACATTTTGATGAAGAGGTGAATGTTTTGTAACATTAAGGACATCCTTTGCAACTGGTTGCCTATGTATTGCTAGACTGAGGCTTTCCACAATTCAAAAAAGTTATTCATATTGATGGGTACTTTAGCCCCCTGAAGTTTTACCAAGTGGTATTTTTACACCTTGTATTGGTACAAGAATCGTTACAAAAAAGCGTTGTTATTGTGAGCATATGTATACAACACAGGTCCATACTAGTTCGTAGTTACAAGGAATGCCGGCCAATTATTTATTAGGCTGTACAAATTAAATTATCGTATCCAACAACAAACAAAAGCAATTCCAATTGGCCTTTGGCCACGAACACGATACTTTTGAGATTGAGAAAATTATTTCTAAAATTAGCCAAGGAAAAAATATTTCGTATTGTAATTTAAGAGAGACGGTAAATAACCTCTCAGTTTTTTAAAATATACAGGGTGGCCCATTTATATCGGTCAGTATGGGCAAGTCTGTTACTATAAAACATACAAAGATCTGTTCTTATGAACCATGCCATGGATTTTAGTGACAAGAAAAACTGCATACATAGATAAAAATAAACTTGTAATTAGTTCGGTAATCGAACCCAGTCGTATTGAAAAAAAAAATTCATTATTTCTATTTGGACATCGATAGTGTAGGTCATAAGCAGTAATGTTACTATGACACATGATCTCTAAAATGAATAATTAGACACAGAAAAATATGACAGGCAGACAGACGAACGGACAGCGGAGTCTTAGTAATAGGGTCCCGTTTTATCCTTTGGGTACGGAACCCTAAAAACATTCATTCAAAATGTAGGTCGACTGGTGCAACTACTTAATATGTATGTTGTTATAGTAGTAAATACTAACGAGCATTTCCCAACCCACTACCCTCACAAGTGTTACATACCTAGAAACTAGGTCAATTTCTGAAACAATGGCGAGTTTAGCACTTCTGGTTATCTATATACACAGTACTGTTACGTGACTGACTGACAATAATCACATAGCGCGTACTAGAAACATGACATAAGCTAGTCAGTATACAAGGTGCTCCAATACTTGTGTTTAAAAACTTCAGGGGGCTAAAGTACCCATCAATATGAATAACTTTCTCTAAGGAATCAACACTGTAAACGCGAAAAAAAAACAGCTGTTTCATACATTTTAGTCAGGTATTGAACTTTTGTATGAAACAGCTGTTTTTTTTCGCAGTTACAGTGTTGGTTCCTTAGAAAAGAATATTCATATTAATGGGTACTTTAGCCCCCTGAAGTTTTTAAACACAAGTATTGGAACACCTTGTATATTTTAAATGCACTCCGAAACAAATTTCCAAATTTTCTAAAAGGCGCAGTGGTAGGGTTCATAAGATTGTTAGAAAACAGCACGACATGAACAAAATCAAGTCTTGATTATAATAGATTTCTTTGTTGTAAGATATACCTACCAACTCTTTAAATAATAATGAAAAAATTAGGGATTATTATTACCCAAGTACGCGTCACTGTACTTTTTTCATTACGTTTAAATTTTATGTTATGTAAGTACCCAATATATTTGTAATTTGAGGGTATTTATAGAAACCCAGCTCTATTTGAAGTTCGCGTTTACCGGTTACGAAGCTCTACGAAACTCTACGAAGTCTACGAGATTCGTAGCTGTTTGCGTAGCGGATTGTGTTTGTGTTGTACCTACTTCCAACAAGCAATAGAACTTTCCTGAAGCTTAATCTTGCCTCCCACTGCCCGGAAGTTTGCAATGTTTAGTTAGAGAGTATAAAACAAATTTTTACTTTTACTTTATGATGCTGCGCAACACTTGCTCACAGATGGCGGCTAATAATACGTAGCGTAAACGCTACGCTTAACAAGGAAAGTAAGACACAAATAGCTATCTATGGTACCCCAGATTAACAACACCATGTATAAAAAAGTACATTTGTTGCAGCTATCAAAATTTACTATAGTACCCGATAAAATTAAACCTCTTCAAGGTAATATATTTAAAAATCATTGGAGAAAATACTTGGTTACTTTCGAATGCATTTTATAACTTAAACGAATATTAACTTCAACCCAACCTAACATCAGGTGGGCCATCTGCTTATTCCATCATCTAGTTGAATAATAAAAAAATAAAAAATAAAGTTGAAATAACTGGAATTTTTCGTGCAATTAGTTCAACTGGTTGAACTTAGTGGAACAGATCAGAAATTAAGAGTACCAAAATGTTTTAGTTGGTTCTTGGGTGAAAACTTAAAAAAAATAACAATGCGTTTTTGTTGTTAAAACTGTACCTAACAAGCTATAAGATCTTTTTTTACTACAGATATACAATAAATAATTTCTGATTTCTCTATGTGAAGAACCTCGTCACAATCGACAGCTTCTGACAACTTGGAACCAAATTTGTATTTTTTTTCGCCTACTACTCAGCTGAAATCCTACTGCTTACAATCACGTGTAGCAATCACGTGACTTCACACGGCTGAGAGGATGATAATATACAGATACTCCAGTTATATGATGATAAACATCCAGATGATATACAGATTCTAAGAGTAGTAGAGCTCTTTGTGAAGGGCTCGTCCGGGGAAGTAGGAAGTACCACGCCTTTTTCTACCGCCAAGCAGCGTTGCTGTGTTACGGTTTGAAGAGTGTGGAGGCTTAGCATCTGTATGCCTCAAGTTGATGGACGCTGGGCAGTGCATCGTAGGGCACGTTCCTATCGTGAGTGACTTACGAAGCAATGCTTTGTTATAGGTGATGGTTACCACTTAACATTAGGTGGGGCATCTGCTTGTTCCATCAGCTAGTTGTATAAAAAAAACTATCTTTATAATGTTCCACAAATTTGCTTAGTTTGGAGCTAGAAAGTGCTGTATTTGGTAATATATATTAATACGTTTTAGCTATGAAACTGGGCTATGTTAGTTTATAACTCGAAATATATTCTCTATATTCTATATTCTATATTCTCAATAATCTCTATCATAAACTGGTTCGAAGCATGATAACGGACTTAGCTTGCCTGATATTGTATTACGTACTCGATCAATGGTTTAAATCTCCTGCTTAGCCGTTGACCGTGGGAGGGTTTATAAAGAATGGTTATCTAGCTATTTCTGTTATGCCTACACCTCACTTAGTTCAATAACCGCTGTAGAGCTGAGGGTGTAGTGTGTTGTAGTACCTCGATGTAGGTAGGAGGATGCAGAAGAAATAGTCCAAATAAAGTTCACGGTATATTGTTCAACACTACACAGCACTAACATTTATTTACATTTTAGAAGGTACAGCGTAGATGGTAGGTGTAAAATGAGTGAAGGAATGCGAATCATAAACAAATGACGGGACACGAACAATGTGTAAACAAAAGCCGGAGGTGTGGAGCGATATCGTCTAAGTTGCTCTAGCGATTCCAGCCGACTGCCTGATGACGCTACCGAGTGAGCGGGATGCGCGGGCGCAAGGCGGCCGCTGTGACGTCACGCTTAGGTAGCTATAGTCATTGCGCGAGTACAATACAATATCGGGCAACACGCCACATTGTCCGTTATTCGTGTGGTATAATTAATAAATATTTTATTGTAAATATATAGTTAAAAATGTATGAAGTAAGTAGGTGGTGTTTTACATTAGGTAATCAAATAATGAGTATGAATGTGTAGTGTAAGTATAGGTAAATAATAAGTAAGTAGAATGTGGAGAGGATCCCCACATCACTCCCTTTCGAAGACCGTCACTACGGGCGATAGTAATCCGGAAAATGGACATGTCTTCCAGATCTTGTAGTGCGTAGTAAAGGAGTAGGAGTTCCCTCCGCAGGTTTAGGCTCATGAACGGCAGCGGGCTCAGGTGGCGATGCAGTCGACAAGATGTAAGCCGGTTTCAGGCGGTCTATCGAAACAGTCATCGCCTTACCTTTAACAAGGATTTTAAAAACTTTGTCTCCACGCTGAAGTACCTCGTGAGGGCCAGAATAAGATAGATGAAAGGTTCCCTTCAACATTTCTTCCCGAAGAAATACGTGTGTCGAGGAAGCGAGGTCTTTGTAGACGAAAATTCTACTTTTGCTATGCCGTGACGCAGGAGCAGGCTGCAGTTTTTCCGCTATTGAGCGCAGTCGAGCAGTGAAATCGGTAAGATCGGTGGTACCTGTTACGGAGGAATCAAAAAATTCACCAGGGAGGCGTAGTGGCTCACCATAAAGAAGTTCAGCCGAAGATGAATGCAGATCTTCTTTGATCGCACTCCTAATGCCGAGTAGAACTAGTGGAAGGGATTCCGTCCAGTTACTATTAGCATGACATGTAATAGCTGTCTTTAGCTGTCGGTGGAATCGCTCCACTAGCCCATTGCAGGCTGGGTGGTAGGCTGTGGTTCTACGATGTTTAAATCCGGCGAGTTTAGCAAGGAACTCAAACAGCGCGGATTCAAACTGACTTCCACGATCGGTCACAATGTCAGTCGGGCAACCAAATCGGGCGATCCAACCTAGTAGTAATGCCTTAGCTACCGTTTCGGCCGTGATGTCCACGATAGGAATAGCTTCCGGCCATCTGGTAAAGCGATCCACGGCAGTGAGGCAGTAGCGATAGCCATTGGAAATAGGCATTGGACCAATAAGATCGATGTGGACATACGCAAATCGAGCTTTGGGCAAAGCAAATGTGCCCAGTGGAGCAGACACGTGACGATTGATTTTGGAGCGCTGGCAGGCCAAGCACGTTCGGGACCATTCATGACAATCCTTCCTCACCCCAGGCCAAACGTAACGCTGGGCTACAAGCTTAGCGGTTGTCTTTGCGCCTGGGTGACTTAAGCAGTGGAGGCTGTCGAAAACTTGTTTACGCAATGATTTGGTCACGAAAGGTCTCGGTGTGCCAGTGCTTACGTCACAGTAAATCTCCACCTTGCTACCGGGCTGTTTGATTTTCTCAAAGCGAAGCGATGTCGTTTCGTCGTGGAGAAAAGAAATTAGCTCGGCATCTGAAATCTGAGACTTGGCAAGTACTTCCAGGTCAACTGGACTCTGCAACTCTTCAATTCGGGACAGCGTGTCAGCCACGACATTATCCTTGCCGGATATGTGTCGGATATCGCTGGTGAATTGTGATATGAAGTCCAGGTGTCTGTATTGCCGTGGAGAGCAGTTACTCTTCCGTTCGCTGAAGGCGTAACATATCGGCTTATGGTCGGTGTACACGGTGAAGTCCCTGGCCTCGAGCATATGGCGGAAGTACTTTATGCCCTCGTAAATAGCGAGTAGCTCGCGGTCGTAGGGTGAGTACTTCTGCTGAGATGGAGTGAGTTTCCTTGAGAAGAATGCTAGCGGCTGCCAGACATTGTCTTTAAACTGCTGAATTACTGCACCCAATGCTAAGTCGCTGGCGTCAGTAACTAACGCGAGTTTGGCTTGGCAATCGGGATGAGCTAGTAAAGCAGCGTTGCAGAGACTCTCTTTGGATTGCTCGAAGGCTGAGAGGGATTCACCTGACAGGTTCACAGGGTCAGAGGCCTTTACCACGCCGATCAACAGGGCGTTTAGTGGGGCTTGAATTTTGGCGGCGTTGGGCATAAATCGCCTGTAAAAATTCAACATGCCTAAAAATCGCCTAAGTTGCCGGACTGTTTTTGGCGCAGGAAACTCTTTTATGGCTTGAACCTTGGAGTCGAGTGGTTTGGTACCGGAGGCAGAAATATGGTAGCCTAAAAACGTTACCTCAGAGACACCAAACGTACACTTTGAGGTGTTCACCACAATACCATATTTTTTCATGCGCTCGAAAAGCTGTCGAAGATGGCTTTCATGTTCAGCTGTCGACTTGCTAAACACTAAAAAATCGTCAAGATAGCAATAGCAAAAGTCCAGGCCCCGCGTCATTTCATCTACGAACCTTTGAAACGTCTGTCCGGCATTTCGAAGACCGAAGCTCATAAACGGGAACTCGAAAAGCCCGAAAGGTGTTGTTATTGAGGCCTTCTGGATGTCCTCCTCGTGCACAGGAATTTGGTTGTAGGCCTTGACTAAATCGATGGTTGAAAAGACCTTACAACCAGAGATGCTATGGGCGAAATCTTGAATATGCCTTATAGGGTACCTGTCAGCTATTGTCCGGGCGTTGAGTAGTCGGTAATCTCCGCAAGGGCGCCAGCCATTGTCTTTTTTGGGTGCCAAATGCAGAGGTGAAGACCATGGGCTCTCGGACGGTCGCGCCGTACCATTGCTCAGCATCAAGTCGAACTCCTGTTTCGCCACCTTGAGCTTATCAGGAGCTAACCTGCGAGGGGAACAAGAGATGGGGGGACCGGGTGTGGTGCGAATGTGGTGTACTGTGTTATGTTTGTGGACGTGTGGCGTGCCGGCCGGTTTAGTTATTTCCGGAAATTCGGATAGAATTTTATGAAAAGGCGTGTCGCCGGATGGAACCTTCACAGAAAAGATAGTGTCAGGAGCATTATCGAGGTAAGCTTCGGTTGACAATGAAGTTAAATTATCTATAATACGGCCTATACGCTTATTACGAACGTCTACAATTAAATTATAGAAGCTTAAAAAATCTACGCCAATGATGGCTTTAGTGACATCAGCTACTATAAAATTCCAAGGAAAATCGCGTCTAAGTCCTAAATCTAAATTGAGCTGAAGCGAACCGTAGGTGTTTATCACACTTCCGTTGGCAGCTGTAAGCTCGTAGCTGGCCTTGGCTCGACGTTCCTGAAGTGCAGATCGAGGGAAGACGCAGACGTCGCTTCCGGTGTCCACCAAGAAAGGGATCTTCGACTTGCGGTCGGTAACGAAGAGGCGACCAGAAGAAGTGGGGCAATCGTCAGTCGCCTTTACCGACCGCCCTGGGCGTTTCCCGACTTCTCGAAGTCACAGGGCTTGACACACTGGGTCGCGTTGGCTCCATGTCGGCTGTGGTACCAGCAGTTGGGGAATTTCCGGTAGCTGGACTGAGATCGAGATCTGGGGCCGGAGTGTCGGTGTTGACGGTTGTGTGAACGAGTGGGCCGATCACGTGACCGAGGTTGATTGTTCAACTGCATTGTCAGGTTCTTGACGGCCGCTTTCAGTTCAGCAATCTCGGTAGCCACCGATTGCATCGAACCAGGAACAGGCGTAGGCGCTGAAGTTGATCCTACCTGGATACTGGGTGACACGATATCGTGGACTCGATCCGCCAGGTCAGCAGAAGCTTCCAGGGTACTCGTTGGTTGTGATGCGATTAGCGTTTGAAGATTGCCAGGTAGACGGCTGCACCAGATGCTCCGGATAAAATCATCAGGGACGGTAGTTCCAGCAAGGCTTTGAAGATGACGCAGAAATTGTGAGGGTTTCCGGTTACCCAACTCCTCATGCATAAGTAACTGCTGAATTTTCCGTTCGTGTGATGCTGACAATCGTTTAATTAGCTCCTGTTTCAGCTTTTCATATTTGTTGGTCGCTGGAGGACTCGTAATGATATCTTTCACTTCCTTGGAATATTGAGGATCCAAGTGGCTTGTGACATAATAAAATTTTGTCGTATCCGCAGTGATGTTGGAAATGCTAAATTGTCCCTCAATTTGTGCGAACCACAGTTCCGGTTCCTCTGGCCAAAACGGTGGAACTCGGATGCCGACTTTGTGAAGTTCGAGCGGTCCAGTAGAAACACGCTCACGTTCTTCATTTGAGTCAAATTTGTTTGACGTGGCCGATGCCGAGGAATCATTGTCTTTAACACTCATCGTACCTTTTAGCGTTCTTCAGGGGTCACCAGTTGTAGAGCTGAGGGTGTAGTGTGTTGTAGTACCTCGATGTAGGTAGGAGGATGCAGAAGAAATAGTCCAAATAAAGTTCACGGTATATTGTTCAACACTACACAGCACTAACATTTATTTACATTTTAGAAGGTACAGCGTAGATGGTAGGTGTAAAATGAGTGAAGGAATGCGAATCATAAACAAATGACGGGACACGAACAATGTGTAAACAAAAGCCGGAGGTGTGGAGCGATATCGTCTAAGTTGCTCTAGCGATTCCAGCCGACTGCCTGATGACGCTACCGAGTGAGCGGGATGCGCGGGCGCAAGGCGGCCGCTGTGACGTCACGCTTAGGTAGCTATAGTCATTGCGCGAGTACAATACAATATCGGGCAACACGCCACATTGTCCGTTATTCGTGTGGTATAATTAATAAATATTTTATTGTAAATATATAGTTAAAAATGTATGAAGTAAGTAGGTGGTGTTTTACATTAGGTAATCAAATAATGAGTATGAATGTGTAGTGTAAGTATAGGTAAATAATAAGTAAGTAGAATGTGGAGAGGATCCCCACACCGCCACACTGGAGCCTCATTATTATATTATTTTGTAACAAGGATCATATAAAATAACATCTGGAACTTAGTAGGAACAGGACAACCATTCAATTACGGTACGTGAGGCTTAACATCTGTATGCCTCAAGTTGATGGACGCAGGGCAGTGCATCGTAAGGCACGTTCCTATCGAGCGAGACTTACGATGCAATGCTTGTTTAGGTGATGGTAACCACTTAACATCAGGTGGACTATCTGCTTATCCCATCAGAAAGTTGTACAAAAAATAGTGTAATATCTTTCAGATAAAAATATTTTCGAATTTGTTGAATGACCTTAATTCGAGACGGTAAAACGTCTTCAATTTAATTATTTTTTATTGCGATGGTACCTACCTCTGATGAATTTACTCAGCACTTCTGAAACCTTTATCTAAGCTCATTTCAATTAGCGCTTGCTCTCACAAACAATATTGAATTGATTACAGACGAAAGCAAGGACGATGACGTAAAGGAACACGTCGAGTACCACCGTCTCGGTAAGTACTTACAACTAAATGTACTGTACTTATTCAAATATACAAAATACAAATACAAATATTGGTGGACATTCTACACAGCACTATCTCGCCCCAAACTAAGCCAAAGCTTGTGATATGGGAACCAGTTAGCTGATATACTACTTATATCCTTTTTTTTTGTAAATACATACTTATTTATTTATTTATTTATTTATTTATTCTTAGATTCACAGTTTTTCTTATTGTCCATTTTAATCTATTAAATGTACACTGTGCACTAACCAAATCGAATCTACATTTTATAGGCAAAGTAAGTAGGTAGGTAGATGATACTGAGAAGACAAACCAAAATAATAACGTGAAAGTTAACAAATAAAACAAAAAATCAAAGTTGAAGTTTAAGTTAATCGCATAAAAAACAAGTGTTAGTGTGCAAAACGTGATAAGTAATGAGTGTGTAGTGTAGTGTAGTGTGTCATTGTGTGTAGGTAGTTAGTTAGATAGGTTGTTATAATAAAGATCGGTGTGAGTGTGAATGTGATAGACAAAACACCTAATAAAACTCTGCAACACTCTAAGCGTGTAGGCGAAGTGTAGCTAGCGTAAACAAAAAACTGGTTTCTGCATAGTTCTATTATAGGGATGGCTTACATGATGGCAGCCGTATGGTCCGATACTCATTAAATTAAGTATTTAAATTAAGTTTTGTTTGATTTCTTAAGAAAATGTTAACGTACTCTTTTCTCTAATTTATACAAATTTTAACGGAACAAGCAGATGACCCACCTGATGTGGAGTGTGAGTGTTAAGTGCTTGTATGAAGTGTGAGTGTTTGGTGTTTGCTGAGGATACTTTTGCTACTACCAGTCTCTTGAGAGTCTGGGTATCACAGAAGTATCCATGTATGAGTGTGTGTTTAGGTGTTGAATGAGTGAGGAAGTGTGAGTTATATTATGTATGTGTATGTGTAGGAGTGGAGTAAGTGGTTTGTGTTTACTTGCGGTGGTGAAATAATAATTATATGATAACTGACAACTGACAGACGTACCCTGTTAGGTACCTATCTTCCTCTCAGACATCTGCTTGACCACTTTCGATTTGAAAACATTTTTGGATGTGTTAAAGGGATCAATGTCACTAAACAGTTTATTGTACGTTTGGGGAAGCCGACTGGTTACACTGTTGGCAGCATAATTAGTGCGATGAGTAGGCACATAGAACATTTGGGTGTGCCTAGTGCGTGTATTTGGGGCTCTTAATTTTAATACGTTATTTATTAAAGGTGAACAGTCTAAGGCACCGGAACATATATCATGCAGAAGTAACATGTCTTGCATAATTCGTCTACCTCTAAGAGACATTAGGCCGTACTCTCGGCATGATGCATCATAGCTATCGTAAGTTAGTTTAGTACGGTAATTTAAATGTTTAATAAACTTTCTTTGTATAGCTTCTAATGCATGGTCATAAGTGACATACTGCGGGTTCCAGACGGTGCTGCAATATTCAAGAACACTACGTATGTAGGAATAATAAAGCACCTTTAGGCAAGCTGTGTTTGTAAAGGGTTTCGTTACCCTAAGAATAAAACCTAAATTTTTGTAAGCCTTGTTGATGGCGTACTCAATATGGGTTGAGAATGTAAGTTTGTGGTCGAGAAGCAAGCCTAGGTCTCTGATACTCTGAGTTTTATCGATTGGACTACCGTTGATATTGTAATTATATAGGATAGGATTACTACTACGCGTAAAACACATAAACTTGCATTTACTCACGTTAACGCCAATTCGGTTAATCACATAATAAGCTGATAATCGATCTAAATCTTCTTGCAACCGTGTGCAGTCCTCAATTGACCGAACGTTATAGTAGACCTTTTTGTCGTCTGCGAATAATAAGAAATTGGCGTGCTTGAAACAGGAACCTATGTCATATAAGTAGGCTAAATAGAAAAGAGGTCCAAGTATGGACCCTTGCGGAACGCCCGATGGAACAACAATATAGTCTGAGCGTCCTCCTCCTATAATGACGGCTTGCCGTCTATTGCTAATATAAGATTTAACCCAGCGCAGTAAATCACCTTGGATGCCAAGTTCGTAAAGTTTGCGAAGGAGGATGATGTGATCCACACGATCAAATGCTTTTTTGAAATCAGTGTAGATCACATCAACCTGTGCACGTGATTCTAATATTGTAATATAATCGTGATTATAATATTATATAACACCCAGACAGAGAACAAACATCTATGTTCATCACACAAATTTTTGTTCTCGGTGGGGATCGAACCCACGGCCTACGGCGCAGAAGGCAGAGTTACTACCAACTGAGCTGTGAAGGCTGTCGAACTTATAACTTATTACTCGTAGTAGGTAGAATATAAAATTCGTGAATTCATGTAGCCCGTGGTGATCTCCGTATAGGATAGTAGGTACCCTTCGCAAGGAATGTACCAAGGGAAGAACAACAACATCTTCTGACAGCATTACATCAATACTGCGGTCACCAATCCGCCACCTATCAAATATGGTGACCACCACCAACCCCAACTGTGCAGAAAGTATTTTCCCAACAATGAAATTATTAGTTTATAAGTAGTAGTACAAACAGTCAGATTATGTAATAATGATCACGAACAACATTGTTCATTTGTTTCTAAACATGCAATTTGTATGCAATCGTCAGGTGCTACCGATTTTGACTATTGTGTACATACATAAAAGGGATGTCCTTTTAGAAACCCACTTCCTCCTAAATAGCGTTTGCTAAACAGATTAACCTTCCACTTGCTAACATTCTATTAGCCGGCCTCTACCTACTTGGCGAAGCTCGTTTTATCCGTGAATTTATCAGATAACACCCATTAGCGCTCCGTTTGTGCAGAATAAATGCTGCCTACCTACAACATAGGCAACGTTAGATAACAGACAGCTGTCGGCTTATCTACCCCATCTCGTTACCCAACATGTGTTTTTTAATGTCGTTTTGCTTTTACTTCGCTCTTTGTTATTTCATTTACTTTGTTTGTGGAACTGGGTCATACTTTAGCATTAGGCACTAACAATTACGAACACCGTTTACGTTGGTTACACATAGCGATTGTAAATACCTTTTGACGGATTGAACCGCGTAAATTAACCAGTAAATTCCTCAACGTTATTCTACAGTTCAATAAATGAGCTTATTCTTGCAAGTTGAATATAATTGCTAGGGAAAGGCACGCCTGGTATTACCACCTCTATTCGAATTGAAATTAGGTTAATTAAATTTTACTCGAGCACGCTTTCACCAGATCTGTGATATTAAATTATAGCGCCGTTTAATTTTATTATCTCTTCTACTTGTTCGTTTGAACGAGTACTTAATTTTTCTATGCCGTTGATAATTACATTACTTGCCATTTTCACATGAAAGCTTTTTGGGCACCGATCTATGTGAGGAAATACTGGATAAGAAGAGATCAGTGGAGCATTTTGGAAAAAAAAATCGTACAGCAAAGTCAAAGACATTAGGCCTCAGGTGCCTGTGATTTCGCCGGCACCCTTGAACTAATCTCCCTATTTAAAGGACACTGTATCGCCTTTGATATCTCAAGTTAGTGTTCCTCCCCCAACAGACGCAGTTAAAGCGGACGGAGAGCTGGTATCGCGATTGGAACAGCACACCTCAGCCGACTCCGTGCCTGGAGGGACTCCCCGAGTCCACTCGCAGTCTCAGCTGGACGTGCCTGCAGAGGGCGTGCATCGCGTGCTCGTGCAAGATGGAGCGCATGTCAGCGTCATTGATGGTACTGCCACGGCCGCGCCGAGCGAGGAACCTACCACTAAAGTAAGTGATTGTCTTTAAGGCAAGCATGAATGGTATATGAAACCTTTCTGCTCCAATGTCTTTGCCGGAGGTTTACAAAGTTCTATAATTAAAACTATTGTTCGTAAATAAGCTGTCGAAGAGTCCTTAGTAAGGACTTGTATGTAGACGCGAGGGATCTCTGCTACGGCTGATAATTATACAAGTTATGTTGACAATGACAATGACATTGACATGCATAAGTGTGACCCTTGCTATCAGGTGAGATAATGGACTTAATACCCAAAAATGTGAGATCATGGACTCAATACATGAAGATAAACGTGACATTGGCGAAGTTGTGGGCAACACTGCAAAAGCCATACTAACAAAAATGGAATTGCATCGATTGACGCGTCATTTATATTCGAAGGTATTCCACGGAGCAGCTCGCCTCGTCCAACCCGGCTCACTCACCAACGTTCCGCAGAATGGACACACAGCAGTGCGGAGAGCTTTCAACGCGGACATTACTAAGGAAACGAAGAACAACGTAAGACTTTCATCGAAACTTCATGATGCAAGATTCATAATTTCCCCTTTCGTACAGTATGGAACCCAATGACAGATCATAATAATATTTTCGTTTTGATATGTTCGTTGCAGTGCTCTGCAAAGTGTAATAGTTTCCGAAACCGCTCAACATCTATTAGGTTAAGATCTTGTATTGCCACTATAAAAAAATTAGTTGTAAATAAATAATATGTTTATAACCACAGGTCCTTACAAAGTTAATCACGGTTACCTGATATTGACTGAGAGATTTATTACCAATTAGGTTTCGTACCTTTTGTTCATGTTATTACATAACCTTTATTTTCTTCTGTTTCTCTGCGTAGTTTTGGTAACTGTTTTCTTTGACTTACCTACAAGTACGTAGATAAATTATTTCTAATGATATATTTTTTTCGATATAAAACAATAACAAAATCGTAAGAAAAATTCATAATTAAATATTGGTGGACATTCCACACAGCACTATCTAGTCCCAGAACTTGTAAAGCTGATATAACTTATGGATATATTTTTTGTAAAAACATACTTATATCTACATCTACATACATCTACACTAATATTATAAAGAGGAAACATTTGTATTTTTGTATTTTTGTATGTAACGAATAGGCTCAAAAACTACTGGTCCGATTTCAAAAATTCTTTCACTATTAGAATGCTACATTATCCCTGAGTAACATAGGCTATATTATATTTTCAAAAAAATCAGGGATCCTTACTAAAACTTCAATAATGTAACCCAAGGTGGAAAACAAAAACCTTACATCGTACATAAGTGTTCCTTTATTATAAAAAAATAATTGAAATGCCTAGAAAAGGGTGTTTATTTGTACCTTGGTATTAATCCTTATCCAAATAAATCATTTCATAATTAAGACGGTTTCAATACCTATAGATTACTTCTTAAATTTTTCAAATCGGACATTCCATTCAAAAGATATGACGAAATTAAAAATGTTAACGTGTCCACGGGTCACGCGCGGGGTGCGATTTTACTCACTCAAGGAGAAGCGCGTGCAATGTATGAAATAAGTAGACGCGAGGCTCGAACCCACGGTCTAAGTTTATCTTAAAATGTTCAAAAAATGTATGACCACCCATGCGAAGCTGGGACAGGCCGCTAGTTATTTTATAAAACCCAGACAGAGAACAAACATCTATGTTCTCGGTGGGGATTGAACCCACGGCCTACAGCGCAGACAGCAGAGCTACGCTGTCAAAATGAATATCTAATAACGAAATTCGTTTTGAAACAGATGGATCACTTCGACTCGTACTCCGGTGTGCAGTACTCTCCGCTAGATATGGCCGAATATGTGTTCTGGACGGGAGATGAGAAAGGCGTCACCACGGCTATCGAGGAGTTCCTTCAGGAGCAACTGGTGAGTGATAGAACTAGAAGCTATACTTTTTACCAGGTTTTATTTGTCATGTAGTTCAATCTTGCAAGCCAATTTCGTCCTACGTGTCCATCCATGTCCAATTGTCCATCACACTCGAAGAGCGCACATCGCACACTCATTCTGTGGTCATACCATAACAGTAAATTCAATAATAGAGGCATAGCTGCAGAATTAGCAAGTTGAACTAGCATGATGAACCAAGCCAACTTCTAACACACAACTAGCAAGATGTAATAACAGGCACATGAGGCTTAACATCTGTATGCCTCAAGTTAATGGACGCAGGGCAGTGCATCGTAGGGCACGTTCCTATTGTGCGTGACTTACGAGGCAATGCTTTGTTATAGGTGATGGTTACCACTTAACATCAGGTGGGCCATATACTTGTTCTATCAGCAAGTTGTATTTTTTCGTTTCAGATGACAAAAGAACAAGCGATTGCATTCCTCCAAGAGATCAAGTTCAACATTGACTACCTGCGGGCACACTACACGCAAAACTTGAGGGCCGCTGAAGAAAACGCACAGCAGGAGAAACTTAGAAGTATGCTGTTGGAACAAGCGCAGGCTAAGGTAGGTACTTAGCTGTTAAACTCTTGAGTACTGTGTATAATCTCTTCTATAATTCATAACTAGATAAGTTCAAAAATTTACCTAATGTTGTCCACATTAGGTAAGTTTTTGAACTTATGACCTTAATACAGACCATAATAATAAAATTCTGAATAAGATAAATATGCTTACGACCGGTTTCTGAACGCTCTATCAAAACTAATCGGATGTCAAGTCTCTCGCCATTTTTTTATTTTCATTTTTATTTATTTATCAAAATCAATAATTACAGTATTCATTTTACAACATCGTGAAACCTAGAGTAAGATTTGTGTCGATGTTGGTACTGACTCGAGCTGTTACACTTTTTAAACACAAAATTATAGTAAACCTACTATAAGGTATTTCAGCTATTACATCGAATTAGATAGAGATAGCATAAGTGACTTGACATGCGATTAGTTTTGATCGGGCTTTAGGAACTGGCCGTTAGACTACTGTTTTCTTTTGCCAATGGGAAACGTTACGCTTAGAATATTTTAGAGGTTAAGGTTTCAATTATTTTCTACGGGCAGAAGTGCTATTTTGTAACTTGAACACCCTTAGTTCACAAGATCAATGGTTATAGATTTTTTACCTATACTTTCAACTTAAATGAGTTTCCTCAAACAAATCCAATCACAACTTTCCAACTTTCATGATAAAACTGCGGTTCGATAATTTCAATTAACTTTAAAACATGAACCGTTGAAAGTGGGTCAAATTCTCGT
Organism: Chloroclysta siterata; assembly: GCA_932294275.1. Lineage (NCBI taxonomy): Eukaryota > Metazoa > Arthropoda > Insecta > Lepidoptera > Geometridae > Chloroclysta > Chloroclysta siterata. The sequence goes on from OW028595.1 coordinate 13,291,940, forward strand.
GGCGTTAATTTGTATCAACGTGATTCAAACCTCACGTTGTGTAAACAACTTTACGATGCTCCAGAGCCTTAGGATGATCAACATTTTCCTTGATCTTCGGTTTACTGGGTTTATTCTAGCGAATTTCGGTAGTAATATTGTGGTCATGCCTCAATTTATACTAATATTTGTTTAATAAACAAGTCTTTATTATAGACTAGCTACTACCTGCGCTTTCGCTCATTTATTAGTAGTGATTGCTAACATTAATATTTAAGGCGTTTGCCCTATGTTGGGTTCGTTAAATTATCTACCCCGATCCCGGTATTTCTTGTGATAATAAATAGCCTATATGCTACATCCAAGTTACGAACTATATTCGTTTTAAGTTTCTTTGTAATCGGTTCAATGGTTAGGGCGTGATTGAACTACAAACATCTTAACGGCCAAGTTATTTATGGTAAGTACACCAACTTACAATCTAGATAAAACGAGTTATTAATATCTAAATGGGCAGTCATCCCACAAGTTAATCTCTTCCAGACAAACTTTGGATCGACAGGAACTCCGAGTTATTAATGTCACAGTCTTACCACAAGCAAATCCTCTTGTAAACTTTGGATCGACAGAAACTTAATAGCAGATGGCTCACCTGATGTTAAGTGAGAGCCATCATCTACCTCGTAAACAATGTCTTAAAATTTGAAGCAAGATAAAGAAGTTCATCAAAGAGTTGATGCGCGTATTTCTTTACATTGTTTTTATGCCTGGGGATCAACGTCGTGAAGCTGTTTCAGTTTTTACAAGCTTTTATTTAATTTGCAATGTATGTATGTAAATATGTTTGTTGGGGCGAAATCTTGCAACTCAATTTTGAAGCAGATACTCGTATCTTCTACCGATTGAGCTGAAATTTTGTATACACGTTAAATTTGGATGACAATGCATGGTTAGCTGCATTTAAGTAAAAGCTTGTTTTGCAAAAAAGGTTTTTAACTTTTAATTTATTTAATTATTCAATTGTTCCCAGGATTACCAGTACCGCAGCCCGGCGCTGCAGTCGTTCCCGTTCGGCAACAGCCCCGACATTATCCGCAGCATCGCCTCGAAGTCCTGGGACTTCAGCAACAGCCTCTCCCCCGTGTCCCTGCCCGTGACCAGCGACCTCCGACCCGAGACGGCGAAGCGATACGATCCTATGCTGCAGACCAACATTGTTGGTAAGATTTACACTTTATAGGGTTCCGTACCCAAACGGTAAAACGGGACCATCCATCCATCTAGGTGTAGGTAATTTACTATAAATTTCGTAGACCATCTACAGAACTATCATAGGTGATGATAACAAGATAATGGTGTAGACAATCTACAAAGTTTGTAAATTACCTACGAATAGTATCGTAATACATCCTACAAAACCATCAAAAAAGTTTCGTAGATCATCTACGAAAATAGCTGTAGAACCTCTACGACGTATTGTGTAGAGCATCTACGAATTTTCAAAACGCATATGTATTTTTTTTCCCCAGGTACATCCGAATACGACCGCGACGGCCCGATGATAAGCGAAGAGGAATACGAGGAGATGATGGACAAACTGAAGGCAGCTGACAATCTCTACACGGAATACACTTTGGAGGAAATCATTTACCAGCTTGCTAAGGTAAGAGCAACGGTTCCGCGGCCTGCTCGCTTTTATATTCCCTTGTCGTATTCGTCATTTTTTAGCTGCAGTTGGTTAGATTACCTACAACTGGTGTTTCTATTGATAGATAATCACAAAACTTTCATATTGTTTTAAATACTAATTGGTTTCGTATAGAAACTGATTGCAACAAAGTTACGTAATCACCTTGTGATCTTATAATATTTAAATATTTCCAGATGATGTTCTCGCAGTCCCTGTCGCGGGACCCGGCGTCGGCGCGTGCGGCCACGCAGCGCTTCATGTCCTTCTTGGAGCTGGAGGCCGAGCGGGGACAACTCTCGCGCACCATTGAGAAGAAAGTTTTAGGTAACGCATTAAGCTCACAGCCATCAAACAATTTCTGACTGGCACAGTTCAAGGTTTTTGAAGATATTAAATCACTGAATGTAGTTATAAAAAATCACAAAAAAACTAGTTTTGGAGAATAGCATTACAAGTTCCTCAAATTTTGATTACCTAAGCTCTGATTTCATCATTCTGTGTTAGATTAATAAAGGATTAAAGGGCCGTTAAATGTAACGTATGATATCCAAGGTTAGATTTAACGGCCTGTTAATCCTTGATTAGTAACTGACAGAGCATGGTGAAATCAGCTTTAAGTCCGTAAACTAATGAAACAATTTTTGTGGTAATTTAACTTGTTTGTGTCTAATTGAAATGATATTTTCTCAAAACTTTCGTAATGTAATTATCCGAAACTAATCTATGTTAAAAGCAATTCATTTAAAAACTGTCAAATTAGTAAAAGTAACCTGTGCCTACTTTCCAAAACGATTTTATGTTTTCGGAGAGCGGGTGGTGTGAAGACACCATTCCTGTGAGTTATATGACTCTTGAGGATATCTTAATCTTACAATGTTTTGGCAGATGTGATGATCGCGGCTCTAACGGACACAATTGGCGACCACCCAGAGTTATTGCAGGCGCACGACCAAGTCGGAGGATCTAATAGGTATGTTACACTACGAGTACGATAGGTACGAGTATGGAGGTAATGATTATAGTTAGGAAACGGGGTGCCTGAAAATTTTGCCACGAGATAGGCTCGAAAACCGTTGACATCATTGCTATCTGAATTGAGGTATCCATGCCCTATTATTCTTAGATTTCAAGATTCCAAACATCTTGTTAACTTGTCCACAAATTTGAGAGACAAGCTCGACAGCGACAACAGGATATACTCCTATCTTTTTCTGCTGTATTTTATCTACTATCATATTTGTAATAAATAAATAAAGGTAAATGCCGAGGGACGAACTATTCCTCCTGACACCGATAATACAATCCTAGTGTGGACTTTTAAGGCTATTTTTATGACCGTTGGGTGCCATATAAATAATTATTGAAACTATTATATTTGACTATTCTTTTCAATAAAACGGGACAGCTAATTATCGAACGGGATATTCTACCAAATCATGTCGATGATCCCATTTTTAATTAAAATAAGGTTGAAATATAATTTACTCGAGTTTTTTTGTTTGAAGGCTGATGCGTCAGTTCCTGGAGACCAGCGCTGCTGAGCCCAGCATGTCGCGAGCGATCCTAGCCGCGTACAAAGATGAACTGCTGAAGGGGCCCACACTACCGCACAAATTCGCATTCGACCGTACTTAAATCCACCCTCGATTATGTACATGAACAAGACACTCCATCTCAATAATTATTATTTTTTGAGTACTATTTGATGTTGAAACAAGCAAAAGGCTCACCTCGTTTTAACCAACTATAACAAAGCATTACCTAATACGAATGCACGATAACGTACCAAATATTTTTTTAAATTATTGTATAAAAACTAACGACGCGAATTTTGAAATCTCTTTATTACGCCAAAGTATTTATTCCATTGAATCAAGAATCACTTTGAAACTTCTCAAAGATAGATGAATTTAGATGCCAGTGCCAAGAGACCTAGAAGACCAGACAACAAACTTACGGCTTGGTTCCTACAGTTCTTTTGTATTATCCTTGTTACAAAATAATATAATTTAGCACATTAGTATAGTTTTGATAAGTGTCTTGTTCATGCAATTTGATTATAATATGCAAAAAAAAGATTAAATAATGGTTTCTATGATTTAAGTTTTTTTGAATTCCTGTGTTACCCTACGTGTACCTTATCTTCTTAGTTTTAATTCAATTTTATTACAACTTGGCCAAAGTTTACGTTACTTCTACTATTATCAAGAAGAAAGCATAGATAGTGCATAATATTAAGAATGATATATTTAAGTAGCTGAATTCTTAAGATGTCAGTCAGTTTCGTAAATGTACGCAGGTCTACCTATTTGCAAGAACTTTTCGTAAAAGCCCGATCAAAACTAATCGGATGTCAAGTCACTTGCTATCTCTATCTAATTCGATGTAATAGCTGAAATGGCGAGTGACTTGACATCCGATTCGTTTTGATCGGGCTTTCAGAAACCGGCCGTAAGCCGTTTAATACTGTAAATACATTTTACTATAAGCTTAGAAGATCCCTCTAAAAACTTCTCATTCCCGATTCAAAGTTCTTATGCGTAATTACCTACCTATATGCTACTCTCTACATAGTCGGGTAGTTCAAGCAAGTTACATTTATAATAAGCAAAATATTTAGACAACAATTTCACTATCCAGTTGAAAAACTGCTTTGTATGTTACATACTTAGGAATACTTAATATATGTATAAGATAAATTTAAGAAACAACTGATTTATAAACATTAGTAAAATATTTCTTCATATTTTTCTAATAAATCTTCTATGAGGTGATGTGCAATTCAATATCAACATTTTGCTAAAATATTAACTTAATACGTAGCATATCAGATACAATTTTAAACATATCCTGAGTGAAACATTATAGTCACTACACCGTCTTGCTGTAAACTGCTATACTTATTTAACCTTAGACTAAGTATCATATACTCCATGTATTTAAATGTTATTAAATTAGATCTTTCAACAAAAAAAAAACTGCAAGGTATGGTGAAGTAAAAGTTGCAACCCGTATTTTTTTCGTTGAAAAGGATTCGATATGTATTTGATTAAAAATAACATTGAAAATTATATATAGCAGCCATTTTATTATGGAGCTGACCTCCCTGAAATCGCTATATCTATTGAATTGCACATCACATTAATGTAAACACTTCTTAAAGAAATATAAAATCCAAAACCTGTTAAAGCTCTTTGAAATAACCGCCTTGTTTGATAATCGTTTTCTATTCACATTTGAGAACTTATAATACAATTATACTAAAGCTTGAAGTATGCCTTTATGATCTATTATTGGAAAAGTATACTATTGGCTAGTCTTAATTCAAGACTTTAACCGCCGGTTTCTGAAAGCCCGATCAAAACTAATCGGATGTCAAGTCACATGCTATCTCTATCTTATTCTATGTAATAGCTGAAATGGCGAGTGACTTGATATCCGATTAGTTTTGATCGAGCTTTCAGAAACCGGCGGTAAGGCTTGTTGATACATCTACTTTTGATGCCGACTAGTATAATCTCAATCATAATTATGAAACATAGAGAGTAAAATTATATCTTCGCGTTATGAACAGATTATGGATATAAGCTTAAGCTAAGTACCAATTTTAAACCATATCTTTCTAAATCACCAAACGCCTCCTGTACGTCTATGTATTAGCATTGGGTTTAATGCTGTATGTAATTCTAATCAGCAAATTTTATTATATTTCTATTATTCTTTGAAATATATTGTGGATTTAATAAAAAAACAGTTTAATGTCATTAGTGTTTCATTTATAAATTATTTATTTCATATGTAACACTAGACAATATAGAAGTTTAAAAAATTACTTAGGACATATAATAATTGAGTATAACATTTAACAAACATGTATAATGTTAATTCTTAATAGAACTTGCATTGGCAGGGTAAGAGTCGATTTCACCATGCTCTGTTAGATTAACAAAGGATTAAAGGGTCGTTAAATATGTCAAAATGTACGCGTTGGACATCTAAGGTTAGATTTAACGGCCTGTTAATCGAGCATGGTGAAATCAGGTCTTATTCTACTAAAAACCATACCTCACATAGGTAGACTGCACACAATGGAATTTCACACTGGCAGCTAGGTCCTCTTCAATCAATTAGTTACAGTACCGTTAATAGCACTACAGATGTTGCTGGTTGGATAAACTCTCATCACAGAGAATACACTATGTTTATGAGCAGTAATGTTTCTTTCATTGTCAGCTATCAATAGTATTGTAGTGTGTGTTCATACTGCCTGTAGAGCTATCAGACGGTGTTCGCTTATAGGAACCGGCCTTTACCTAGCCCATATAATCGCCTGATTTTAAAGGTCTTATTTACCTTTCTAAAATAAAGTTATACAATCAATATAAGCTCGAAAGAGGTGGAAAAGCATTTGCTTTACTAACAACAAGTTTCTTGTGTTGGTAAGAAATGTACCCTTTTATCTTCCCATCATAAATCAAATTCGCTACAATACACTGTGTTTCATCTGAGTCCACATCAGCTTGGCCCATAACCTGTAATGCTGCTTGTAAGCATGTTATGTCAATTTGATGGTTCTTTTCAACCAAGTACACCTTTCTAAACAGATTCCTGTATGCGGTTATTTTTAACTTCTCCACAATCAGGTAAATCCCAGCTCTGATAAAGAAACCCTCATGTTTTTCCATAACTTCATCAATACCTCGCAGGTCGCCGTTCTTGACCGCTGACACAAGGTCCCAGAACTGCATTAGATCATATTTCTCAAGCAAATGCTTTGCTGGCATAAAACCGAGCAACATTTTGACTGGCACCAAGTATGTAAGAATCAGTCTTTTGTTTCTGTTGCTTTGTTTGTGGCAGTTTTGGAAAGCAAAGGACAAATACTCATCTGCAGATCTATAGTCTGAATCAAACATTGCTTTTCTACCAACAAAATACCTGTATGTGATCTGTTGAGCTAAAGGAAACATTTCTTTGAATGGGGAGGAGTCTATTGCTCTTATAATTGGTTTGCATAAATGGAGTTTGTTTATCCGAAAATAGACTTTGAGCAGTTGGTTCACAAGGTTTAACATGCCTATTTTCTTTGTATCACAATCTGAGGACCTGTTGTCAGCAGCACAAACTCTGAAGCATGCTAGTAAACTCTCTGCCGCTTTTTCAAGTATCTTTCCATTGCTTTGAGCTGAAATGAAAAAGGTTTTAATCATATTATTATCATTTTTTTTGTTATTATCATTATTCTTGCAATTGGCTTGTATAAGCATTGAGCTAAAGTTTAATTAGGCTCAAGGGGCTTATTCTTCTGAATATGACACATTTAAACATATTTTTTTTTGAATTAAATCTTGAAAAAAAAAAAAAAAAACTTGTAAGTGGCGCCATTGACTGAAAAAATTAGGAGAAATAGGTTAGCTTGGTGTGGGCATCTTATGAGAAGGCATGAATGTCATGTTATGAAAAGAGTGTTAGGTATGAATGTGGATGGATTAAAGAGTAGAGGTAGGCCAAAGAAAAGATAATGGATTGTATGAAAGATGACATGGGTGAGAATGGAGTGACTAATGAGATGACGGATGATAGAGGAAAGTGGAGAAAAAAAACCTGTTGTGCTGGCCCCACATAAAGTGGGACAAGGGCAGGAAGACAATGAATAATAATTATACTTACGACTGCAAGCCTCCGCTTTCTGTGCCACAAGTCGCAAGTCAAGGCATACTGTGTACATCAGGGGTAGTGTCCAGTTCTCTTCTTTCTGCAGTTGAAGGAGCCTCACAACACAAGACACACATGTGCTTTGATGTTCAAAGGCTTCACAATAATCTTTCAAGTGCAATGCCTGAAATGTAATTTAAAATATAAAGCACAACAATGAAAACTCCCCAATTCTTTGTTGAATTTATTTTATTGTTTTACTGACACCAGATTTGTCTGATCATATGCTGTAATTGCAGTAAAAAGAGCACAGGAGCTGGATGAGAATAGCACAGGACCGCCAACAATGGTGAATACAAAGAGAGGCCTATACCCAGCAGGGGGTCAAGTCGGGCTGTGGATGATGATGATAAAGAGAGGTTTATTCAATTACTTAGATTTATTTTGAAAACCAATATATAATATATGAACATAGATTTATTTTAATTACTAATTACTAATTTTAATAAATAAAAAACCCGACTGAATGTTTACCATACCCATGAATACAGCTGTTAGTCAGCTTCTTTATATACAGGGGGGTTTGAGATGTGCTTTCTAAGAGTAATTTAACATACCTTGACACACAACAAGTGAGCAATGAGTATTTCATCAAGTGGAGCTACGCAGTTTCCGTCGACCAGACTAGCTATGTCGCTCGATCGCAGATTTTTGTTCCCGACATGATCATCTCTCAGAGAAAGCAGCCGCGACAGAGGAATTCCTTGCGCAGTCCTAAACAAACGCTCCACGGTCTGGATGTATTGGTAAAGAGTACCGGTATACGACATCTTTGGTTATTATTTATGTTATTGTGCACATTCGTGCAATTAATTATGTATGAGAAACGTACGTAACTTCATACATGTAAGCTGGTGTTGGTGAACATCTCTAAGGTGAATTCACTTAATAAAAATGAAACAATAATCACAAAATTCACAAATATTCACAATGTACAGACAAGACAGACCTCGTAGAGTAGTATTGTTCTGTGAGACAGACAGAACAGAAAAGCAAGCAAGCAGGCATGAGTGAGAGAGATGAGACAGGTAGAGTGACAGTGACAGACAGAGCAGTAAGAGAAACAAAATGAATGAATGAACAAAAATATTCAAATCTTAGCAAATCTTGATTCTCATGGAGGTAAATAACAAACTTGATTCTTGATACAAATGATAAGTTTTTTCTTCTTCGGCTTCTTTCTAGAATATAACTTTGTTATATTACATTTTTAGATACTTGTTTTTTTTAGCCAAGTGGTGATGGATACAGGGGCCTTATGCTCACTTCGAGCGAGATTATCTCACGGTGGAGATGACGTCGTCATATCTCGTTCAATAACTCGTTGACGTTACGTCTCGCATGAACTTTGTATGAGAAAATTGGGGATTACGATGGTGAGAATGGGGATAAATAGTTATCGAACGAGATATGACGTCATCTTTACCGTGAGATAATCTCGCTCGGAGTGAGCATAAGGCCCCTGTGCCGTAAACCCAGGCACAGAACGTAGGTACTCGTAAAAAACTACCAGAGCGTCATCTCCACCGTGAGATAATCTCGCTCGAAGTGAGCATAAGGCCCCAGTACAATCATACCGATAAAAGACACCGAGAACTCCTTGTTCAAGCATTTACGAGATAACACTCCACTCCACAGGGTGCCAATAATGTACAACCAAGGATTGTACAGCCGAGGAAAACACAGCCCGGAATTGATGTACAATTTGGTCGCGAAATCCATGGCTGTGTAATCCAAGGCTGTACATTCCAAGCCGTACAAATTCAGCACACCTTTGGAAAGCACGACCCGATAAAACGCAGCCAAAATTTTGATGCCAAAACTAAGGCTTTGTTTACACTCGTCAATTACTTACTCACTCACTTGTTGATCCGACTCGGATTGGTTAGGTTATGTTAAAACATGTAAATTACGCACGAGGCGAGCGAGCAAAGCGAGCGGGCCGCGGCAGCGGCCGCCGAAGTGCCAGAATTTTATTTTTTTCTAACATTAATCTCTGAATAATTCTCTTATTTTATATAATTTTTAATCTGTGCTACTTGCCTATACTTACTGTGTAGTGCATCTAAATAGAGCATAGGCTTTCGACCAATCAGAGCATGGTCACAGAATCCATGGTCGTGCAATCCTGGCTGTACAATCCCGACTGTGCTGGGAAAGCACAGCCTGGAAAACACGGCCCGGATTTCATGTACATTTTGTACATGGAATCCGGGCCGTGTTTTCCAGGCTGTGCTTTCCGGGTTGTACATTTTCGGGCTGTGTGGTCGTAAATTAACCGGACCCCACTCCACACACCACCATCCACTCACTCTTGAACCTAGTCATTTACTAATTCACTCACTCACCCAAAACAAAGAAGACGGACGGGGAGTTGCACAGCCAGGGCTGCCATTTGTACGATTTAAATCGTATTTGTACGATTTTTTGAATGTTTTGTACGATTACGATCGAAACATCGAAAACGTACGATTTTTTTACATACAATTTTAGATTTCTATACATGAAAGAAAACGTTCGACCGTAAACAATAAGGTTGATATCCGACTAAAATTGCGTTAATATTTCCTATAGTTGATGATTATTATAGTAAAGAATGACGACAGATCATTTCCTTTGCGCGCGGTCTAGTTGTACGGAGCGGAGAAACGCGGTTCTACTTGTTATTTTCTACTAAATCGTGCAAGCTCTTGTGAAAACTGATGCGCTTCTGTAATTAATTTAATAAAAATGAGCGACGTAAGTGTTATTGAACGTTCTCGTACTCCTAAAAGAAATAAGTGCAAAGAGGTGAACTTTATTATTAAATGTTTAAATATATCGATGATTGATTCTTGTAGGTACGATTTTTATTTCAAACTTTCTTAGGGCGTACGACTTTTTTTAAGCTGTGGTACGATTGCGCCATATTTTCACCTGGCAGCCCTGTGCACAGCTGACGAAGTTAAAAAAAAACAATAAATCGTGTTTTACTCGTACTACGGTACCATTCTTATTTTCGATATTTAGCTAAATAAAATGGAAGAAAACGTTGCATTAGACACCAGCAAACAAAAGCAATTTGTTAAGTCTATCAAAGGAATCAAAAAGTTGATCAAGGTAAATTTTACAAAAATAACATTGAAATCGGTTAGGTTATGTGTACATGCCCAAAAATTATAATGCGTTACCATTTCAGAAAGCCGGAGAAGAAGTTCCCGAACCTACTGTTCCCAAACCTAAAAATGAGAATAAGCGTAAGAGGAAGCGTCCTGAGCGAGGCCTTGTTTATCTTTCGCATATTCCTCATGGATTTTATGAGGTTAGTTTACCTACAAAAATGTATGCTTGCATATTACTTGCATATTGATCACTAGCTGGTGCCCACGACTTCGTCTGCGCAGGATTAGTATTTCGAGTAGCTTATATTAGCGTGGCGTAGTACATACGTGTAACTCTAGCGGTTTTGGCAGCGCACGCCAGAATAGCTCACAGATGGTAGATTTATTTAAGATAAACTATGCATACATATATATTATTATGGTATTAAATCGGGATCACCATTTTAATTTCTTGAATGTTTTCAGCATGAAATGACCCAGTACTTCAGTCAATTCGGCGCAGTCAGTAATGTGAGAGTGATTAGGTCAAAACGCACTGGCAACTCGAAAGGGTTCGCATTTGTTGAGTTCAAGCAACCTGCTGTTGCAGAGATAGTTGCTGAGACCATGAACAACTACCTCATGGGCAAGAGGTTGATTAAAGGTAGGATTCATGAAATCCCACTTTTATTGGGCTCTGGTCCCCTAACAGTAGCCATTGTGCATGAAGGGTGATCTAGCTAAATTTGTAGCCATATTTACATAAACCTGTTTAACATATCTGTAGGAAAAGCCTTTGATATTCACTACAATCCTGATCCACTATATGATAATCCTGACCAATACCTTCTCTGCTTTATTCAAACTCGTAACATTCCTGCCATTGACCATGATTACCCACATAACCATGCAGAACATTGTTTCATTTGTATATTAATAAAAAATGTGAGCTGCACCACAACTGCTTTGTTTTTTTTTATAATAGACAATAGACCATAGATAAATAGATCTACAATTTTTATAAAATTTGCATATTTCTAATATGACGTAGACTTAGAATGTTGACTGTAATGTTTCAGCTGCCTATGTCCCTCCGGAGAAGCAAAAGCCCAAGGCAATGAGAAAACATTGGAATCGATTGAACAATCCTGGAAGAACGGAGAGATTGAAAAATAAAAAGGTAATTAACTTAAATACTATAAAGTCAGTCATTTCTGGGTGTTTTTTTAATAAAATATTAATGAGTTTTTCCTTTTTTCAGGCATACAATGAAAACAGAGACCAAGCTGGTGAATTAGCAAGAGCAAGGAAAACACTTAAATTGTAATTATTACATCATCTAACCCTAATTCTCAATAGCCTACTTTTTTGTGATTTTTATTTAAAAATACTTGATTACAGATACAAAAAAAATATGAAGAAGCTCACTGATCTCGGAATCAATTACGATTTCTTCACACCTGTTGATATACCTGAAGAATTGTTGGAAAACAAAGACTCACAGACTGTCAAAGAAAACCCAACTAAAAAGATCAAGGATACAGTTACACAAACAAAGGACAGTAAGGTACAGAAGAAAGATATAACCACAGAAACTAAGAAGTCTGTACCTAAGAAAGAAGCTGGAAAGGTTGAAAAGAAGAAAGTTGAACTTAAGAAAGTAAAGGTTCCAGAGCCCATTGTGAGTAAGAAAGAACAGAAACAAAAGCAACAAAAGCTGAAAGATTCAGGTGTGAAACCAATAGAGAACTTCATTAAAGTACAAGAGGATGATGAAAGTGACAGCTCAGCTGGTTTTGACTCAGATGATTACAACAAAGCGCTGGAGAATGAATCAGATGTTGAATCGGGTGATGACAGTGATGATGATGGGTCTGGTGATGAGATTGAAAATGAATCTGGTGATGAATTTGAAATAACAGGCTCTGATGATGATGACAGTGAAGAAGATGAAAGGTAGGTTACAAGTTTTTTTTTAGAATATAAACATTTTAGCTTCGTCAATATAGTATTTCAACATTACTAATCTAGATAAACTTTAACACAAATACCTTCGTGTAGGGCATCAGTGACTACCAATATGCAACACCCTGACTATAATCCTACTTCCTACTTATTGTACAAAATGCTAAGTTACTATGTATATGGATGTTTGTCTCAATCACGCCCTAACTACTGAACCAATTGGGGTGAAACTAAAAACAATCGAGGTTACGAACTTTGTTTCGTAACCTCAATTAGTATGGAGTCTTCTTTTTGTCCCGAAAACTTACTAGGCACAGGGTAGATAATGAACGACCCCAATAATAGGAAAACACCTAAATATCAATGTTAGCAATCACTACTTATATGCAAGCTGTAGTAGAGCTCTTTGTGAAGGGCTCGTCCGGGGAAGTACTACGCCAAGCAGCAACGCTGTGTTTCGGTTTGAAGAGTGTGGTTGCCGGTGTAATTACAGGCACATGTGGCTTAACATCTGTATGCCTGAAGTTGATGGACCCAGGGCAGTGCATCGTGGGGCACGTATTGTGCGTGACTTGCGAGCAATGCTTTGTTGATATTAACGCTTTGAGGCAATGTTTACCACTTAACATCACGTGGGCCATCTGCTCGTTTCATTAGCTAGTTGTATAAAAAAAAACGAATCTGCGGAAGACAGCTAGTAATATATAATTCAGTAATTTAGTTAAACTATCTTTAAAATTAGGTTGACTCTTTTTCTGAATGCAATCAAATTAATACTTATTTCATTTGCAGTGAAGATGAGCCTGTCCCTCCTCCCAAAAAGGGTAAAGCCAAACTGGGTCCTATAGCCACAGCGGCGCCTGCGCCATTAAAGAAAATGACAAGGTCAAAGAGCGTAGACCAGAGAGAACAATTGCCGAAAAAGATCCAAAAGGTCTCACTGCAAAAAGAACCTGATGTACCTCAGATGGGTAAAAGGAAGACTTCGCAAAGTGAGTATTTTTTATTTGATTAATTAGTATGTTAGTTTAGAGAGCGCTGGTGGGTGGTCTAGTGGTAGCGGCCCCGCCTTCCGATCCTAAGGTCGTGGGTTTGAAACTGGTCATGCACCAATGAGTTTTTCTGTTCAAAAAATTATGTGCACAATGCCTCTCAAATGGTGAAGGAAAATATCGTGAAGAAACCAGAATGTCGTAGAACCTAAAAAATTCTATAATATGTGTCAAGTGCTCGAAAGGAGCCTCATAAGGAGCACTTAAAATCCTTTCACCACACTGTTTCGAAAGAAAATAGTGACACGACAAGAGAGAAGGGAGAGTATGTCTAATATTCGAAGATAAAAGTTCAGTAAAAATATTCTTTTAGAAACATGAAGCGTTGATGGTTATTTGTGTAGGTAAGGTACTGTGCTTTAAATATTTTGCATCATTTTCAGAAAATGCAGTTATTCCCAAGAAGCCCAAGTTCGAAAAACAAACACAGCAGCCAATGAAGAAACAGTTTAAAAAGAAAAAATAAATATTTATTTAAGATTTAATAAATATTTAAGGTTTTATTAATTAAAGTTCTTTCTAAGTAATTAAATAACCAACTGTTATTTCGACAAAAAATTGCTAACTAATTGCACAATTTATTGATTTTAAAGATTCTTGTATTCAGTTATATTTCATTCATTCTGGAGGGAATGACTTTGGGGCAGTTGATTTGTAGGGCACACATTAATAGTTAAATTGTACTTAAAAGAATTAATATAATAAATTGGACCTATCAATGTACACAGTACACAACTACACACAAACATCTACTGGATTAAAGATGTAAATAGTAAATACACTATGTGTAAAATAGATCAAGAAATTATTCAGCATCGTCAATAGCCTCATTATTAAGTCGAACCACCACTGGTCTTTCATCATCCTCATCAGCATCCAAACCAGTGAAGTCCCACTGGAGTTTCGTAGTCAGATTCTCCTGGAACCGTTCAATCAAAGTCAGGAGTCTTCCGTCAATTTTGCTCATGTACGCCGTCCGAAAGAATTCTCGCAGCTTCTTGTAAATCAAGTTCTTATTCATAACTATATCCGCTAGGAAGTCTTCAGGCATTTCTTCTATTTGTATCTCAAGCGTTCTTATGAAATGGAAGAATACGCTTCTGTATTTGTGGATGGCGTCGTCGCAGGAGCACATGAGGATCACCATGCTTTTCCAATGCTCAAATGCATCGAGGGAATGACCAATTAGAAAGCAGAGGTACGCGAATTGCAACTCGCCAATTATGTGTAATGGTCTGAAAAAAGAGAAACATAGTTAGGAAACCTGATGTAGTTTAATTAATTTGCTTATACCTAATGCTTATGCAAATACCTAGTGATTCAGGCGTGATTTTGTAGAATTCCATTTTTAACTATAAATTAACTGAAACAAATATGTAGTACTAATCCGCTAATCTAATCTGTTAAAGCTTAACCAAATGTAGACTAGTGTGTGAGGGTGTGTGTGTGTGTGTGTGTGCAACCCTACACAGCTTCTGCAAACCCTACAGAGTTTTTCTGCTCAGCGCTCGACGAGACAACACGTCACCACCGGACGTTATTTGTTACAGGGTTGACGAATAAAAACCAATCCGCCTTATTATAAAACGTGGTTTAAAGATAAATCGAAGATGTTACTATAGTTAGACCGTGACTTAGACCAAACGTTATTATAAAACGTAGTTTATCTAGTATAAATAAACCTGATAGATCCTTGGTTTAACAATGGTTTATCTGGTAAAATGGCCGCCACAGCACAGCTGATATGATTTGTTTACTTACGTTTTTGTCAAATCAAAAACCTAATTGTAGGTTTAAAGATCTCTAAAATGTATTCGAAGTGGAGTGCACTTCAAATAAAGGATGAGCTACGGAAAAGAAAAGCATGTACCACTGGTAAAAAAGGCGCTCTCATAGAAAAGGTAAATATCTAGACATCTATCAATAATCAGAGGCTAAGTTTCATCACAATTATTCCAACTGTTTTTTGTCATTGTAGGCTGAATTCGTACGACAGGAACAATCCTAATGGAGTAGAAGACGAGTTGGACGATCAGATTCCGGAATTTCCTGCCTTAGATAGCTTTAGGGACGAAATGCAAGCACTAATCTGTCGGCGTTTTCAAAACATCGCATTCAAAAGTTTGCAGAAGTTAAAAGATAATATCTGCTTAAATGCTGCGAGGAAATCGTATAATAATAGAATATCATAAACTAATAATTATTGTGGACATTCCATACAACACTATCTAGCCCCAAACTAAGCAGAGCTTGTACTATGGGAACCAGATAGCTGATATAATCTTTGGATATTTTTTTTGTAAATAACTACCTACTCATAATATTTTATAATACCTACCCAGACAGAGAACAAATATTTCTTCTTGGTGGAGATTGAACCCACACCCTCCAGCATAGAAGGCAGAACTTTACCAACTGAGCTGTGAGCATGTATTGAGCAATGCACAATACACCCCATTGCAGGATGTCCGTGCAGATCTCTTTCCCTCACCACTAATTAGAATTACAGGGCTGTTTTAAGTTGTTAATCATTATTTCAGGTTTCAGTACCGCCTAAAGGAATGACTCCCTGATTGAATCATCACATGTGCTACATAGCAAGCGGTCTAAGTCTATGAAAGTAATATACCTATAACCCAGTCAAAGAAGAAGACAATTATAAAGTCTATGTGCAAAATTTTGCAATAGGATTTTCTAGCACCTCGGGCAGCAATATGCCTTATCTGGAAGTCATCAAGCAGGCATTAGCCAACAGTATTCCCAAAGAAATTTTAAAATATCCTTTTATATGTAGAATAATTAAAACCAGCAATTTTTCAATACTTACCTATACAAGGATTATTATTCTGTAATAAAACCAAATTAATGTATTTAAATAGTTTCATTTATTGAACCTAAAATTGCAGCACATTAGACACACAAAATAGTTTTTTGATGCGAGGGGTAATTCTTCTAATAGTGATGTAATTCTTCTCTAACAAGTTTTTATCACTTCAAATCCGGTATAGAGCCTTTCCTTCTAAAAATGTAGTAATATCTTTTCCAATAAACAGATCTTGAATATTGTAACCTCCGACTGTTATGATACTGTCTCCGGGCTCACACAATTTGAATAAGTCACTTCTTTCTACATTTGTCTGTCGCTAATTGACTTGAACCAGCATACGCAGGGAAGCAATATGATAGTAGAGTAGACCTCCAAGTGTGTCTCCAACTAGCATCTTCAATGTATTGTTAGGTATGCTTGTAACTGCTCCATGATGCTTGCTGGGCTACAGGTTTCTCAGGATTTTGGATCCGTATTTCTGTCCCATCAATGATAAATTTAGTAAGTATTTATATCATATTTCTTTTATCTCTCGGTAATGCTCGGTGGAGAATTTTGTTCCTTTTTCTTTCAATATTATTAAAATGGTTTTTTTTTATTTTCTTCGGAGCAGGCTATAGTTCTAAGACCATACCACCTAGTCTTACGTTTTGTTTTTTTTTCCTTTTGTTTATTTTTGCAGTTATATCTTGCGTGCTTTTTTATAAGTAGAGATCGTATCAATATTATTAAAATGGAGCGAGCTCAACACTTCTCCGTTACACGCATCAGTCAGATAGTAATATTGTAGGTTGTGTGTAAAAAGTTCTAAACTAAATGGTGCTTGCTTGATATAAAAAAACGTTATTATAACAACAAATTGAATAATATTTTATTTATAAAAATGTATCTAAAACATCAAAATACAGAAAATATCAACAAACAACTCTGTTGGTGGTAGAATGACTGAGGGAAAAATACAACGAAAGACGAGGTAGTATGATTATATGACTATAGCCTGCATAATATCTGTGGATATTAGTTAAACTATGGACTAACTCTGGTTTTATGTAATCCTTGATTAAACTGTGTTTTGTAATACGAACAAGTTTAGACTATGAATTAACTTTGATACCAAGACTAGTTGTTACCACGTTTTCGTTGTATTTTTTTCTCAGTCATTCAAGCACAATCCCGATGCAACATTCCGTCTATGAGGTGTTGATATTTTCTTTACAGATGATGTCTTTTGAAGATTTTTTTTAATTAAGTACAAGATTAATCAATTTGTTCTTAAAATATTTATTTAGTTTTTTTTAATTTAGTTTAGAATTTATATTTCACACGATTTTTTTTTATATACCTACCCCAAGTACGACTTTGGTTTACCATATTTCGTTTTTCGGTTTTGTTCCGTGCTCATTGCGGGTTTTGTATGAAGACGCGATAGGGACACCGACACGGACCTTTACAAAACCCGCAATGAGCACGGAGCAAAAACGATTCGTTTTTGTTCCGTGTTCATTGCGGGTTTTGTATGAAGACGCGACAGGGATACCGATATGGAACTTTACAAAACCCGCAATGAACACGGAGCAAAAACGATTCGTTTTTGTTCCGTGTTCATTGCGGGTTTTGTATGAAGACGCGATAGGGATACCGATATGGAACTTTACAAAACCCGCAATGAACACGGAACAAAAACGAAAAACGAAATATATATGGTAAGCAAAACTCATACTTGGGGTACGGATGCGTTTATCGGAGTACAGCGCAGTGTTGCTGTATTAGCATTTTTAGTGCTAAATTTAGCATATTTCTTGACTCTTTTGCATGAAAATTTTGCATTTAGCATAATTCATATTTTGGCATTTCATATCAAAAGTCAATGTCAAAAGATTTAATAGGTAGTAAGGTAAGTATGGCAATTCTATAAAGGAACCCAATTCCCCGAAATTAGTTTGTGATTGTTTTTACGTAGGTAGGTAGGTACGTATTCTTGAAACGTAGGTACCTACCAGAAGAACTGCCAAAAAACTATTAAAAAGTTAACTTACTTCATGACGACCCCAGTTGCGTAACGCGCAAACCACCTGCATTTCAGGGCTAAAGGGGCATCCTCGAGGATCGTGGGGCAAATCGTTACGCACTAGCTTTACAATTTTGTCGCCAAAACGTTTTGTAAAACGATATTTATATCGAAAATCTTCATCACATAGGTCGAATGGATTTATTCGATCACGCCGTCTAATAAAGCGCGTCAGAGTGGTGGCGGTCAGTGACATGAAACATCAGCTCACCAATAAAAAAACAGGAGAAAACAGTAGGTAGTTAAAGTAAAAAAAGGCAGATTTCATACTTTCCTCATACAACAATTAAAACAATCACCTACTTTTATTAGTTACCAGGACTCACATAAATTGTTATATTATAACATTGATCACACACAACATAGTAAAAAACGAAAATCAAAGTAACGAGTTTTACCAGTTAAACCATATTTAAACTAGGGGTCTATCGAGTTTATCTTTAGACCATAGGCAAACAATGGTTTATGAGATAAACTACGTTTTATAATAACGTTTGTCTAAGTCATGGTCTAAGTATAGTAACATCTTTGATTTATCTTTAGGCCACGTTTTATAATAAGGCGGAGTAATACGAACGAGTTTAGACCAGGAACCAACTTTGACACCGGGTTAAACCAAGACTAGTTGGTACCAGGTTTAAACCTAGTTTAACTGATATTTTTATAATAAGACGGAATGTGTTTGTCATCCTAATATCAGCGCACAGCAAGTCAATCTTCCTGAATATGCTACGTAGAGAGGCGAAACACATGTCTTAGTCTAATACATCATAATACACTTTGCAGGGTTTGCAGGAGCTGTGTAGGGTTGTAGGTACACACACGAGTGTACAGATTAGATTAGCGGATTAGTTCTACATATTTGTTTCAGTTAATTTATATTTTACTCCTGTTCCTATTCAAGATCGGATTAGAACACATGACCATACAATCAGAAGGACCTTACTCCAACTTATTCGATTGCTCCAAGCGATTATCGGTTTTACGGCAAATACGGCGGATGCACTGCTATTTCAGCTTCCTAATACATTTAGGTTTGTAGGAGCTCTACGGCGACGGGAGTTTGTAGGCCACTTTAAGGCCTCCGTCATGGCTTAGTGACCGTTAAATTCGGGATCGGCCGCATAACGGGCCCTTCGAAGCGTTCACATGTAATGCAACGAGTGGTTTAATACCTACCTACCTACTATAAGGTATACCAATTTTTTTAAGTAAAGAAGGGTAAGAGCTCTAGTGCCCTCGTTTGGTCTGGACTGCGATTTGCACGCTCCCTTTCGCCAATTAAATTCTACACAGTTGCTTGGGCAATTGATAAGTAGTTATTATTAGAAAGACTGGTGTCGGAAAATTATAAAGGTTATCCCATTAGCAGTTCGAGCGAGCGTTGAACCGATAAAATATCGATTAGTAAAAATAATTAAATATATCTTCCCAGATATCTTCGTGGGTAGGTAGGTATTACATCAAAACAATGCCTACATTTTGTTAACTGATGCTAGGTTTGCTTAGGTACGGTAATATATTCTGTGGTAACAACAAGTACTATAATGGTAATTTTTTTAATCATAGGTATACACTTACTCGTCTTGTTGTGAAATCATAAGCTCCAAACAGTAGGACTGATCCAAGTAGTGTTTGGTGATTTCTTCCGGAGTGGATCCTGGTGGGTACTTATCTCGCGGTATTTCGGTGAAGTTCATTGATGAACCTGAAATGTTATGTAAATTTTAACAAATAATTGTTCCTATTCTTCGCAATGTTACGTAGTTACATTGTGAAAACGAGTGACGCGCGGGCGGCGAAGTACTATTACTATTTCATTAGGTTTAATGGATTTTATTTACAAAAAGTCACTTAGGTTACTTGCATTCAGTTACCATGAGAACTTACACTGTCGGACATTTCCTACAGCGCCATCTAACCCTAAACTTAGCAAAACTAGAACTAGAGGGAACCAGATTAATACAGAGAGTCTGACTAATAAGAATTTTTTTATACCTAGAGTTTTAAGAGTAGTAGAGCTCTTTGTGAAGGGCTTGTCCGGAGAAGTACTACCTGCCTTTTTCTGCCGCCAAGCAGCGATGCTGTGTTTCGGTTTGAGGAGTGTGGTTGCTGGTGTAATTACAGGCACATGAGGCTTAACATCTGCATGCCTCAAGTTGATGTATGCAGGGCGGTGTATTGTAGGGCACATTCCTATCGTGTGTGAAATACTAGGCAATGCTTTGTTATAGGTGATGGTTACCACTTACCATCAGGTGGGCCATCTGCTTGTTCCATCAGCTAGTTGTATAAAAAAAAACCTCTGTGACAGAAGTGGCCCTATTATGTACGAGTATATTATGTTTGTAACACAAATATTTGGCCTGAATGGGGATTGAACCCACATTCCATATCCCACAGCACAGAAAGCAAAGTAAACCTAATTTATGTCTTTAATGTTTTTTTTATACAACTAGCTGATGGAACAAGCCAATTTATTAAATACCTGGTGCGGGTTTGAGGTCTGGCAACATAGCATTCTCTCTCTCCTCTCTTGTAAGTCTCTTTGCTCTCTTAGCATCAGATTGGCCAGAAGTAGACTGCTCTGCAACTGTCATTGGCTGCTCGGCTGTTGACGGATCTGGGGTCTCAGCCATAGGTACTGCACCTTCTGGAGTACTCGCTTGGCTTTCTGTTGAGGGTGTGGACTTTACACCTCTTGGTCTGTCTGCATCAGTGGTGGACATCAGCTCGACAGATGCTCTGATGATTCCAGTGTCAGGGGAAAGCTTTGCAGCAAGTTCCGCTGAAAATGGAAAAAATCTTTGGTTAGATATGTATGGGATTTTTTATAATAATTAAACTTACAGCCGATTTCTAAAAGCTTGACCAAACATAATCAGATGTCAAATCACTCACCATTTCTGCTATTATATCGAATTAGATCGACTTGAGTGACCTGATGTCTGATTAGTTTTAATTAAGCTTTCAGAAACTGGTCATTAGTCTTTCAGATGCGATGGAATTACATAGATCAAGTAAATAGTATACACAGACACTGCACAGATGTTAATGTACATAGACAGGTTGCAAGCCCATTGATGATGAAAGAATAATAACAGGATCAACAACCACTTGAAAATAAATAAAAACCAGAGAGAAAAAATTCATAAATAAAACCTGAGATTTGTGATGTCAACAGCTTCCATTTCTGCCAAATCTCGTAAGGATATGGAGCCAGCTGTCTGTCTAAGTTGAACAGGTTATCTTTCAAGCGCTGTATGGTCTCATCTACCAGCTCGTCTTTACTAATGTCTTCTGTAGTCTTGTCCCACATTTTTACTAGAAACTCTTTCTTATGAAAATAGTGCATGAAGCCAGATCTGAAATTAGAAATAAATGTTAAATAGCAACTTGCTTTTGTTTATTAACTCACATTAAAAGGACAGCATTATTTAGGAATAGTCATTTTAAGATTTCACACAGTTGGCACATTGAAATGAGGCTTTACAATATTTATAGATCACATTTCATAAGAAACGCTGGTTCGTTTCGCTCGTAGACGTAAAAACATAGGTTTTTTATAGGGAACTAAAAAATAATAACGGATACAAGTTGCACGACCTAAACTAAGCCAAAAGGTACACATAACTCACCTCGGACTCACATCCCCAGTCCCCTTGCTGACACCAGAGTAGAATATATAGTGCAACCCCGGCGGAATCATCTTTATTCCGCGAAAGTCTTCCTCGGTATTCCAGCACTGCATGTCGATACCGAATACAGTTTCTTCTGGTACTCCGAGGAATATAAACGTCCCTCCATCGACAAGAAGCTTTTTCGCAGTATCCTGATCCATCTTGAAGCGTTGAATCGGTGTTTTAACAAGTAAAAGTTGATCAATCAATACATTAAAAATAGATGCAATCAATATTGTTTACATTCGATGAGAATGCGAAGCGAGAATCCAACAACGAAAAGTGGCATGACAGCATTGACAAATGGCATTTGGCACACGGCTACGTTCCGTTCCTTCCAGCTACTTACGTTCCATTTCATATATTTCAACTCCAGAATTTCATATGTAGTAACTTGGGAAACTTGGTACCCAAATAAATATGTACCTACCTACTTTACCATGAACAAAATAAATGTAGTGTAAAGTTAGGGCGTGCAATTACTCAGTTTCAGTAAAACCAACAGCTATGTACGACAGCTTTAACAAATGAATATTATGTGGGTAAAGGCACTTGCCTACCATGTCATAGGTATTAAGACGCACCTTCCGCTACCTACCTTTTTTTCTGAGATATTATTATTTAGATCCACATGCCATTATACCTACTTATAAGTTTGTACTAACTGCTCCGTCAAGTGCTTTTTTTCGAAGATATTACCTACTCAGATGATAAAAGTATGGCAGGTACCTACCTACTTAAATCTATTTACTATCTTTTATAGGTAGGTAGGTACCTACTACATCTTTTTTTTATTATAACTATAGTTTTTAACTAGGATAATATTATTATTGAATGTACCTACTGTAACGATGACATGGGTGTCGCAGTTGCTGCGTTGTCGCGTACTGGTGGCACGGAAGACCAGCGTTATAGTAGCGTATGCTGCTATAGCATTTATGCTGAGTGACGGCCAATTTGTGTCACTTACTTACTTTTAATATCTATTCTTGTATTTTTTATAAAATTGTGTATGTATGGCATGAATAAATGATTTTGTATTGTATTGTATTGTAACCTTCCTTGAAAACTAAGCGTGGCGCATAGTAGTAGGTATGTAGGTAGGTAGGTATCGATGGTTGTACCTAACTCTAAAAAACGCCAGACACATCCAGCCCAAGTAAAAAATGCCGTTAATCTAAAGAGGTTTGTTTTCCACTCGTACCAACAGAACAGACGACCGAGCACACTCGTTCGAATAGTTTGCGCTGAAAAAAATTCCACCGAATTTAGAGGGAAATATTCGAGTTCCGTCAAGTGGGTAACACAGAAAGCTTGCGTCGAGCACTATGCAGCCAGCACCTGATTTTTTGTTTTCCTAGGTATGGATTTTTTTGCCTAATTATTTTCAACAGGTGACGAAATACCTGT
Organism: Chloroclysta siterata; assembly: GCA_932294275.1. NCBI lineage: Eukaryota > Metazoa > Arthropoda > Insecta > Lepidoptera > Geometridae > Chloroclysta > Chloroclysta siterata. Next base: position 13,315,406 of record OW028595.1, read on the forward strand.
CTGAAGTGGTTGCGGCGCGACGGTAGCGGCAATCACGCTTTAGTTTAGAGCGACGTGACGTCACTCGCAATTAGTGGATTTTGCGAGCTCAAAAAGCTCTCGTAATGAGTTTTATCTTATTATGTTTTTTTCGCGTTTCCTAAATTAAAATAGGAAATATGTTCGTGTTTGTTTATATTCATCATCATCAGCCTAAAAAGCCCACTGCTGGATATAAGCTTCCCTCATCATCATTATCTTAAAATTGGTAGGGACCTGTATTTAACCTAAACAAGAAATTTTGTTCTTGCTACCAAGCGTGGATCCACCGTTGTGGGTACTATGGGCATGCCCACAACCCTAATAAACTTGAGACATCTCACACAGTGTTCGCCCCACGGCTTTACTCATGTGGAACTACTGTACAAAATCTTGGTCAGGCCGTAGGCCGTCATGTATTTTATAAACATCTCCTTTGTAAGAGAGCCCTATATCAATCAAGAAGTTCTCCGACTCGTACTTGGCCGATTTTCGGTTGACTGTGACCACAACCTTTTTTGAGCACTGGATCCGCGCTTGCTTGCTACTTCTACCTACCTACATGTATATTAAGTTTCTTTTTTTGAATTTTTGCTATTCTGTTTTGTGAAGGTAAATAAAGCTCTACCTTCATATTTCAAGGTTCCATTTTTTCAGTTCCACTGAAGTTTCAGACGCTCTGGCACATATCGGGTTATCTCCTGAGAGTTCGCATCCTTAAATTTCCGATGAAAACAAAGAATCCGAGAATATAGGATCGCGACTTCGGGTGAATGAAAATTTACATCCTAATTTCCCTGGTGGGTATCGACTATTCGTCAGCGATATCAAAAATCGAGCATCAAAACCGTAGCCACACAAACGTAAAAGTCATTTCATCAAGTATTTTTTGTGAAAGCGGATGAGCGCTCTTTTCGTGGTTTGTTTTTTGGGCTGGTTCCTGGGAAATATGTTAAAAAAAGGTGGCGGCAGAATTTGATGTACCAGCTTAGTACGTAGAACTTCAGCAAGCTATACAGAAATATAAATATTATAGTAATACTGACCTAGGGACCCAGTGCTCTAATAGCTCGATGCACAAGCCTCACACGGGCCAGGCACACATGAGAACATTAGAATCACGTACCATGAGATTCATCACTCAGGAGGAAGTCGGAAATTACAATGGAAAAAGTAATTTGTTCCTATGAACAATATGATTACTATTTATTCTTTTTTTTATTAGTCTAAACTATTCTGTTCACTTGCTGGGCAAAGGTCACCCCCATGCTCTTCCACACATCTTCTGTAACTAAGTACCTATATGACATTAAAAATATTGATACCGAATATTGATAAATGAACTGACTAAACTCGTATGTTTTATAAGTACCTACTTAAAAAAACTGATTATTATATATATTCAAACGTGTGATAGCTACCTAGCTGGTCTAAATTGCTCTTAGATAAAGACGAGGTGGAGATAGAAGTTAGGAAACTTCAGTTCTCCGCCACGGTCTACGTAAACTAGTGTCTAGGAGCCAGCAAAACTTTTAATAGTGTTCATGTCCCCAGAGCGAGACGTGTTGTCGATGTACACTATTGTACACAGTGGATAAACCCAAGTCTACAATAGCTTACACAACAAACATTTGCCATTGGATATTATTTATAGTAGCGCAAGTGTATTTTTTTATACCAACAGACCAGTGGTGTTACTATCGTAGGGTCAGGTGGTGCAGTGCACCAGGGCCCAGATCTCAGGGGGCCCTGTAACCTAATCTTTAAAAAGAGAGAGGTCAGCCAGCTCTCGAAGTTAGAAAACCTCGAGCCTGCTCACAATTTATTTTTAATGTTTTATTTTATAGGCCAATATAAGTTCAAGCTATGATAAAGATGGGGTGAGGGCCCGATTCTTTCTCTATGCACCGGGGCCGTTGTCAATCTAGCTACGCCACTGCAACAGACGCGTTATTGTTCTGATTCTACACTAGAATAATCTAACAAACTTTACCAATTAACAAACTTTACCAATAAAAAACCAATCTTAAATGGCACCGCTTATAACGGACAACTACCACGAGTACGAGTAAGAGGTCACTAATGACACAGATAAGAGAACTAATGATAACTTATAGTGTGTGAGTGAATGGCAATGAATTATAAATTTGATTATGTTTACCTTTTTCTGTATGCCTACGCCTCACTAAACTTCAATAATATATTATATTATTACATTGTAAAAGGATCATACAAAAGAACGGTAGGAACCAAGCCGTAAGTTTGTTGCCTGTTCTTCTAGGCTTTGGTCGCGTGGAACTGGCACCTAGAGTCACCTAGCTTTAAGACGTTTCAAAGTGATCCTTGTGATTTTATTGAATAAATACATTTTGACTTTGACTTTGACTTTGAATGACTTTTAAGCTGTCTTTGTCATATTTGACGAAGATAACCTCTGCCTTAAAAATTTACGAAAACGCCTATATTGTTGTGTGCGTGTGTGTGTGTAGGGTAGCCTCGAAGTGCTGCGTTGGTAATTAGGAGTATTTATCTTGTACCACTGCAAGGCAGGGGTCTCCCTTGTTTACGTAATTTTAGCCTAATCCATTGCTAAATAAAATTGTACCAGCCAGTAAGATGTATGTACATCTAACTCTACGTTCCATTTTCGTGGTGGTCTACTGCACGCACTTCTTGCATTTGGCACCAAATCAGGCATTTCGTAAAAGTAAATCTCTGTAATCTTGTGTACATTGTCATAAGATTCCTGTCTGTCTGTTTAATACAACATATCACACAACTGTCAAGTGTTGTTTAGTTGTCGAACATCCCTTTTTTATTAGTCCCTTTAGGTAGTCTGTGACTTGTTGTGAGATAGAGCATAAATCTAGTAATTCACTAACGGTAGTTTTTAGACAATAGAATGGTCCTTGGTTTGATAAAGGGTACACCCAAAAACTTGGTACACATGCTTTTGATTTATAACATGGTTCTACGGCGTAGGCTGTCTACGACCTACGAAGGTGCTACGAGATATCTTCTTTTTAAACAATTTAATTGTACAAAAATATGATATTCTATAACCATTGCTTAGTGCATAATGACGCGATGTAAAACGACTACCAGTATAGTTTATATTTTTTTGTCATTGATTTTCTGTGTCTGGGTTTCATACCAGCCAGTTTAATTTGACTCTAGTGTCAAAAAACATATTAATTAACGTTTTTACATGCCGTAGTTACGAACTTTGCTGCAAAAATAAGGTAAAACGACAGTTTTCGGGCACTTGTGCCGACGGAGTGGCCACTCGGGAATCTACATGCTTTGCAGCCACAAGGATGTCTGAAACCATCGTCCTAACGCTTGTGTAGTTCGCTAGGTAATGAGCTAGTTGGCCAACTTTTATGCGCTCTAAGGAATTTCATTTTAATGCTGACTTAGAGCTCAAAAGAATAATCTAAAATAGGGATATCTGTGTAGTAAGATTACCAATATGGCTCTCGGAACCAGCAAGCCAAGGACATAATAAACAGGCTATAAAACTCGTGGAACACAACCGTCAGGAATAAACAATAATTAAATTGAACCTTTAAATAAAAAAATATATGCATCTTTTTATTTTTGATACATAACAAGTAAAAATATATTAATAAGCCCATAAAAAAAAACAGTTTTGCGAACGTTTGTAACAATTTTCACACATGATTGAGGAACAAACATCTAAATAGGCATTCAAACAACTTAACTTTAGCATTCCATTTATTAAATAATATAGGTAATTCTCAATATGCACTGCTTTAAGAAACCGTATTCAACTGCTGGAAACCGCGTATTGCTAAGTTGGACTTGCGTTGCGTAAGTCTGGAATGAAGACTGAGACTTCTTGGTAGAAAAAACTGCTTGCTGAGTTTAAAAGATGTAACTTTTTACTAAATAAACGCCTTCTTATTAACGCGAGAGGATAAAGGGGCAAAAACTTTTTAATAAAACAATTTTCTAAGAATCCTGATTGTATCGGAACTGTCTAATACTTCGAAATTAATTAACTTTGGTTATTGGTTTTAAGATTGCTGCAAAATGTTTTACCAGCGGGTTAATAAAGAAGATGAACGCAGATTAAGAAAATAGGACGGGAAAGTTAAACGTTACTTAGCGTAAGTAAACTTTTAAAAATAATTATATTGAGCTGTTTCTTTGTACTTCATAATTTGACTCAATGTAACTCAATATTATGACTCTTGGCTCTTTCAGTCGTAGAGATTCACCTAGTTTAAAAGACAAATTACAAATTTACAAATGATTTATTTATTCACATTAGAAGTAACATTACAGATAGAGTTCAATGCGTTAAATCTAGTTATTACAATGTTAATATTGCATTCTTAGTTAGTAATAAAATACTCCAAAAATAGAGAAACATCAAATATAACAGAAATATAAATAAATAAAAATGTAGCCAATGGAATCAATATACGAGCAAAAACAAAAAAAAAAAAGAAATATTTACAAATTTTACAATAAACCGGCGTCTTTTATGGAACTTATTTATTCTACTGGCTGGGAATGTCAACATTTCTTGAATTACCACTGTATTTTGTATTACCACAAGGAACTGGGTTCCTCACAGTAGCTCATACAGACACTTTCCAGCGTTGGCCATCTATCAGCAAATACGAGTATATTGCAATATGCTCTTGCTGTGACCATAGCGTTGAGGTGACATTGTGCGCGGCAGACTGGGGATTGCAGGCGTGCAATCATTGCATGCGCGTTTTTGACGTTTTAAAGTAATCCTTGTAATTCTACAGAATAAGGACCGTTGTATGACCAAAAACGCGATATTGATTTAGGTTTTGGGTCCTACACGGATACGTATCAGGCTGGTTTTATGTTCTTGTAGTGTCATTTTTCTTTGGCTTTGGGTAGCTTAATTTGTATCCGTGTGAACGTGAGTTTTCTTTGACACTCACAAAGGATGCTGAGTACAAGGGTGTGTTATATTGTGTCCATTTAAAAGTATCTCTTGTAGATCTACCATACGTACTTTTGAACCACTGTAGTATAGGTCTTTTTGACCCTATATAGGGTTTACTAGTGGGGCCTTAACAAGATAGCTTTTCAAATATTTTCAGAGCACTTATATAATTCTAGCGCCATATCAGTCTCGAGTAAATTCAGCACACAACGCCCCAGGGAAATAATGTAGGTACTGCGAAGACACGTAAAGACAGTAATTTTATTAATTCTGTTATTCCACTTCGCACATGCTCACATACTTCTTCCATCTTAATTTCGGGGAAGTCCCTAGGGCATGCGAAATGTACCTGTATTTTTAAATTAAAAATGAACGCGAGCAAACACAATGAATTTGAAATTTTGAGCGTGGGGATGGCATTGGATAAATGAAAACTAAGTAAATACGCTCCGTGGCGTAGAGACAAAAATGCACCTGTGGCTAGAGGCAGGTTGTTTTTATTGTTAACTAGCTTTTGCCTGCGGTTTTGTTCACTATGTCACCTAAATGTAAATCCGTTATTGGCTGTCTGTTAGAAACCTAAGTATTTACATTGTATCATAAGAGCTGTGGATTTTGTTCAAAAATAAATAAAATAAAATAAATGAAACATGCCTATACCGGTGGCTATACCATATTATGCTATTCCATCGTAGTCCCATTCAAAGAGGCTGTTCTTGTATTTTACCTCTGTTGAAAAATTACAAAAACCACTTGATAGTCGAAAACATCAATAGGTGACATGCAGTAAACATTAGCCCGTGTGATTTTAGTTTCGTAAAGCGTTTTATTGTTTTAAGTCCTGTTTGACCGCAATCTCACCTGATGTTAAGTGATGATGCAGTCGACAGTGTATCGCGCTACACCGTCTTTTAGTGAAAACATTAACATTTTATAGGTACGAAAACAAACATTTAATTTTGACTGTCCGCATCATTAAAGTTGAAACAAACTGCTTCCTGCGCGTCGGAGGTATGTCGACCATGAACGAAGGTCTCGTTTTGTAACGCTTACATTCGTAGGGCACGCTAAAGTTTCAGTCCCAACCTTAGCCAGCCATAGCAAATTTTGAAGAGCCTAAAAATTCCGTGCCCAGATTTGGCCCACTAACTTAGTTACAAGTCGCACAAAACTAGACACCTTCTCTATCTAATCGCAGCAAAGTCATTCTCTATGGTAAATAGACATTTGTTTACATTGTCGCTGCAGGCAGGTACGGACCAGACTTTAAAGTAATTAAAACTTGCAAGAGCTGAATCTATGCGGGTTTTATCACATTTAAACTTAAGTAGGTTCACTTTATCCAGGTCTCGTGAATTTAAAAGTTTGATCTTAGTTTTTTCGTAACTGTTTAAGAGCGGGTGTTCGGGCCAATTCTTTTGAAACCTTTTTATTTACACTTGAGTGCAAGCGAATATAATGCCGATCAATAATTTCGGGTCTTCATTATCTTTGGTAAATTAATATGAATGAAATTAAGGGAGTTTCATAAACCATTAAATAAGATCTGATGATTTTATTACGTTGGAAATAAAGTTTTAAGAAAGAAAAAAAAAATTTAATACAAATAAAAAATACATGCCAGACATACAATTCTTACAAGAGTTACTGATCCCCAATCGAGTCCCCAAACTAGAGCAAGCCTGTATCGCCGGATTATTTTGAATGCTTTTCATTTCATTGTAGTCTAGTGAAGTTTCTTTTTTTTTACACTAACAGTCGAGCAATTAAGGTTTGCTTACAAATTCAGCTTTATAAGAATAGGAAGGAAAAGTATTTGAAGTGCCTTGCTAAACAGGTAAACTGCCTATACTTTTTCCTTAACCCGCTGGTTGTCGATGGAGGGGAGAGCACTGGATTTAGAACGAAAGGACGTCTAGGGCCCATGGTATACCGACCCGCATTTTTATTCAACTAGCCGTTGGAACAAGCCCACCTGATGTTATGTGTAACCATCACCTATAACAAAGCATTGCCTCGCAAGTAACGCACGATAGGAATGTGCCCCACGACTGCGTCCATCAACTTGAGGCATACAGATATTAAGCCTCATGTGCCTGTAATTACACCGACAACAACACTCTTTCTGCTCGGCGCTCGACGAGACAACACGTCAAGGTGACGTCATTCGTTACAGGGTTGACGAATAAAAACTAATGTGTTTATCGTCTTAATTTCAGTGCACAGCAAGTCAATCTTCCTGAAGATGCTTCGTAGAGAGGCGAAACACGTGTCGAAGTCTTGTTAAGTATTTTATATTTTTTGTGGTATTTTTGCTGTATCTAATACACCTAAGGCTTTTTTCACGTTACAGAATTTGCAGAGTATGCAGAGTTTGCAGATGCAGTGAAGGTTGCACACACAAGTCTACATTTTATTTACTTACATAAGATTAGATTAGCGGATTAGTACTATATATTTATTTCATTAAATTTATGTTTAACAATGGGATTCCGCAAAGTCACGCCTGAATCAGTTAACAACACTCTTCAAACCGAAACACAGCAACGTTGCTTGGCGGCAGAAAAAGGCGTTTATAATAAACTGGCTTTCTTAGCTCCGTAGTTGAAGGGGATCTGTGTTGGTGACCTGGATTCCATGCACCAACACAGATCCCCTTCAACTAGTAGTTTATTTTATTTAAAAAAAAAAATATAGTGTAGTTTACTCAATGTTTGATGTCTGAATTATTTAACTAGAAAGAGATAACTTGGTAATACTTTATACTTAATATACACTACAACTTTCATGCACAGTAAAATAACTGTAAATTTATTGGCACCTGAAACTAAGCAAGAGCTAAATGTGCAGTCCAGGGCCGGATTTAGAGGTCCAGAGGCCCCGGGGCAACAAAGGAGTGGAGGCCCCCTCGCGCCAAAATTTTTTCCAATAAAGTGAATTTTTTTCAGTCGAGTTTTTCAATAAATAATTTATTGTGAAACCAAGTAGATTCTCTTGTACAAAAAGAGTTACTCTTTTTGGTGTTTTTGGATTTCGGTTATTTAAGATTAATATAATCAAATAATCATGTATGTACAAAGTACTGTAGGCTGTAAAATAGCAAAAAATAGAAGGTAAAATAGCAAAAAAAAAATATCAAAGGAAAAGAAGTTTACTAGTGTTTACTAATTGGGATTTGAAAGATTTTTTTTCCTAAGTCTCTATTGTGGGGGCCCCCCGTTTGTGGAGGCCCCGGGGCCATCGCCCCTTTTGCCCTCCCCTAAATCCGGCCCTGGTGCAGTCAGAGGCATCGTATCACATAAGTATTTTTGATAGTTAGTATTTCCAAATCAAAATCAAATCTTCTTCTTCTCTCCATTTATGGCTCCTGTCAGTCATTTGACAGAAAATCTTGCCAGTGTTAAGTGATTTGTATTGAATAAATACTTTTTAGTCAAGTCAGTCCATAGTCAAGTCGGCCGTCATTTGTTTTGAAGAAAATGGTGGCGTTTTCCTTCAAAACATTCGAAACATTTTCAGTCAAATCAGGATATCACTTAGTACACTTTCATTCCAAATGCTTACACTTTGTGCTAAGACCTCAAGTAGGTACTGTTGGTTAAAATACCTAAACTACTCAAATTATCACAAGAAAAACAATTAAAATGAAAAACCTATGTTGCTTCCCAAAATGCCAGAAAACGAATCCATGGAAAGGATAAAATGAAGATCAGAATGACATCATCATTTTCCTGTCCCTAAGCCACTTCATGTCAATCAAATCAAACGTTTATTTTGTGTCACAAAACATAGGCGAAATAAGTCAACGTCAAAGTCGAAGTCAAAATGTATTTATTCAATAAAATCACACGGATCACTTTGAAAAGACTTAAAGCTAGGTGACTCTAGGTGCCAGTTCCACGCGACCAAAGCCTAGTAATTTTTTCAGGCTAATAGGCGAGCAACACATGGCGGAGACTAAGATCCAAAGTCTTGAACATCGCCGCAAAGTTGCCTGCCTATCCATATTCTATAGGTTACATTTTGGAGAATGTGCTCAGGAACTTCACGACATAATACCACCATCTCCTTTCCATCACAGGACAAGTAGACGTACGGCTCAGTACCACCCATATCTGGTAAATACACCACCCATTCGCACTAAGCGCTTTGCTTCTACATTTATTATGCGAACTGCCAAAGAGTGGAACTCATTGCCATCGTCTGTCTTTCCTGATCACTACAACTTGGGTCTCTTCAAGGCAAGAGTGAATAGGTGTCTTCTAGACCGTTCTGCTCCATCGTTGGCTACATCGTCGCTTACCATCAGGTGAGATTGTGGCCAAAGGACGGTTTATTACTTATAAAAAAAAAAAAAAAAAAAAAAAAAGAACAGGCAACAAACTTACGGCTTGGTTCCTACCGCTCTTTTATATAATCCTTGTTAGAAATATAAAGAACAATATTGATTAGGACAACAAAATCGGTATTTCAGTTGAGTTGACAGTTCATTATGAATAATGTACGTTTAGACCATCATAAGGTTACTTTTTTATCACCACTGATTCAGAGTAATAGATAAACCCGCTTGTTTCACTGCGTTGTAAACAAAATAAACCTACATCTAAGCTTATCAAACCCAATTAGAAAAATAAGTTCACTTGAGTTTTCGAATTAGTGATAAGACAAGCCTGGATATGACAAAGAACTTAACATAGCACAGCTATAGCACTGAAAAGTTCTTTACTCTGTAGCTCTGTCATCAGCCGTTTGAGAACTCATGCGCAAGCAGATGAGAAAGCTGGCGTGATGTTACCCAGCTAACATACTTTCAAAGGCTTAAAGCATCGTTGTTTGTTTGGTAAATTATGATTAAAATATAGATAAATAACTCTTTATTGTTCTCCACACAGAAACATAGTACAGATTTAAAGCATACATTAATGTAAAATAATGGGCGACCTTATCGCTGAGAGCGATCTCTTCCAGGCAACCTTGGAAGGATAAAAACTAATCAGAATTGACGGCGGTGTAGTCACTTAAGGAATATATCATATTTTATTGGACCTATTCATATTATGTAGCCAACTAGGTACCTAAGTACCTACTCAAGGCACCTAAACCTAAGTAGCCTAAATATATGATAGTACTAATATTTACAGAATACTCATTTCTTCTGTGATGAAGCAGTAAACTCATTTAAATCAACAAACTAAAATAACTGATCTTCTTTAAAAGCTCAGTATTGAAACGGTTCCTTTTACCGTTACAGTTATTGTTTCTGTTATCGCACTGAGAAAATTGAATCTGTCCACAATCCGGGGGCGAAACTACGCTCCGACCGAAACAAACATTCCGCTTTCCAATCCGGACACAGCGCGCACACAGCTCATTCACTTTTGTAACCAAACATCGATACAAATAATACACAAACACAATATTTTTTTCTTAAACGTGCGGTAATAATTTTTTTAGAGTGTACGACAGAACTCCGCCATCTGGTTCCCTCATACCCTCGGACCACAAGACGTACGGAACCAAGACGGAATTCTTGGTTGACATACCTATTGCCCGCATCAAGCGCTTTGCTTTAACTTTAATAACGCGGACAGCCGAATAGATATTTCTTACCGGCGACCGTTATTCCAGATGCATATTCAAAAAAGAAAATAATATTTTAAAAAACGGAGACGACGATTATACGATTCACGAGTGTGAGTGAAAGGAATGTCAAAAATAAGGTAAAAGTGAGATGTAATGATTGGCGCCGCCATTTATCCGTTTCTTTATTGGCGTAGTTTAATTTTACGCTGCAGCTACGGTTTGCGTAGCAGTTCTGCTACGCAGTGTCTACGCCGTAGCAAAGAGTCGAGCTCCACTAACACTAGATCGTGATTTTGATATTGGTTTTTGATGTGTGTCCACACACGGGTGTTATAAACACAAATACAGGTACAAAGACTCGAAAACTTTATACGCCACAAAGCGAAAATGTGCAATGCCACAACGGCCACTTCCTCAGTGAACGTGCTCTGTGTTGTAGTTGCCGCTCAACCTCAGGTAAACCACTTGCTTGTTCCATCACATGCTCTTATAAAAAAATATGTTACTTGCTGTTTTATTATCAGCTGTGACCGTTTACTAGGATTGCTAGAATTGCACGTCCGACTATGACCGGTATACGTTTCAATACATTGTAGCGCCGTTCGGGGCCTAATTGAAGTCACGATACAAGCCAACAAAATAACCGCAGCTTTACTTTGATTTTACGGTTACTTTAAATCATATTTTGAGCTCTGAAACCAAACGCTTAAAAGTTTTCTATGTAATATTTGACCAGCATTTTAGACAGCGCTTTCTGGCCCAGACTAAGTTAACCTTTGCGATAGGGACCAGATATCTTAGTTTTTTTAAGTCTTGGTATATTACCCTCTTTTTGTGAACCTATTCTGAATATGATATTAAAATGGACTAAAATTAAGTTAGTATAACACAAAAGTCTAAAACATGTGTCAAGTGCTCGAAAGGAGCCACTCTAAGGCATTCTTAAAATCCTAAAATCCAAAAAAAAAATATAAATCTCTTAAATCGCTTAAAAACACGACAAGATAGAGGAAGACGACAATGTCATGGCAAAATTTAGGCCAGTCATGGTTGCTAACATTTTAATGTATAAATCGCCAAGAACATACCTAATGCGATTGGTAGTCCGCTCACAGCTTCAAAGACGCAGTACAAATGCAAAAGAGCTCTAAAATAAAGAAACTTGATCGAGTTAATTAGCGAGCGCGTTTTGTAGAACACTAATTGTGTACTTTTTTGTGCCGGTGGCCTTTTAGAAGGACAAAAGTTAACGTGGATGGCATCATTAGAGCTGGAACGGAATTTTCTTTTCGTTTCTTACGGTCTGTAAAAGTTTTATGACGTACTTGAGGAACTAAATTGAAATCGTTACGCTTTGCGATTATGTGATTTATATTATCTCTTTTAGTTTAGAAAATATAGTGTGGGTGAAATGTTTAGGAATAAAAAAAGTTATTAATTTATATGTTTTTAAGATTAAAAAAAATACAAATTGATAACTTATTTTATTCTTATTGTTATGTTACTACTTCTTTCAAAGCAGTGAGGTGAAAGGATTTTAAGTTGGCCTGAAAAATTGAAATTTTGTATTAATATTTCAACAGAATTGATTTTGATTTCTCCTTTGAATTAAGAGCTCAAAAAGTTTATTTAATCATCAAATAACCTTAAGTTGCTGCTTCGTCCTCAAAAATTTGAGGGAATATCTACCGTGCCTGGAGATAAAAGTCTTTTTTTATATTAATGATGTATTTAGCAGAAAGTAACATGAAAATTTTACTTTAATTATAACTGTTTATCGTCGATCATTAATTACAATAATACTAACTACTACGAATAAGAAATTATAACAAAAAATACATTATTCAGGAATATATTTTTCATATCAAAAAAGATATTATGTTTATAATGTGTAAAATATACTTCATAAACACAGAAAAATAAACAAAAACCACATGATAAAGTTGTACAAGTTAGGCTGTTGATTATAATACTCCAGAGCTTTTTAAACAGGATTTATTATGTAACAAATATACCGTACGTTTCTAGCATAGAAATGGCGCATATCATTACGCCTAGTCCACATAGTGCTGACTAACGAACAAGCGCGAGAAATGAATGTATCGTAACGTGCCTCATTAGGGCGATCCACGCGTGCGAGACCTTTTGTTCGGTGACTGTGTGTTCCACGTATTATTTTTCGAGGAAAGCTCTAGAAATCTAATGTAATTTTAGTACAGATTTTTGACACGAGCAGAGTAGTTCCTGTTCCAAAGGTTACTGCTGGGAACAGTTCTTTTGACAGTTACATTTGTATACTATTTCGAATCAAAAATATTAGCCTTCAGATTTATCTAACGAAATACCTACTAGGTAGGTATTTGGTAGGTAGATATTTGGTAGGTATTTTGTAGGTAAAGATTCTGTTACACCACCACCGCTTTATAAATCAGCGGTAAAGATGCATTTATTAAAATTACAGTTAGTCAAAAAGAATCAGGCATGTGGTAAATCATAACCAGACAAAGTTAACTGGCCTTACCTTTTATAAATCGCCAGCGTACCTGTCACTTACAAAGCGCGCCAATCCCGAGCGCACAAAGACGGCGTGTCAATAAGCAATATCCAAAATCCGTGTAGTTCGATAGCCCTCACTCGAAGTGCCCTCGACTCGCCGACAGGACGATAGGGCACATTCTGCTGCGCGACCACTCAGCCAGCTTCTTATTATCCCCTTTGTCCTTTTCTAGGGGTTCGTACCGAACAAAATCCGGAGTCTAGCTCAACGCAAAAGCTATAACATAAACATGAACTTATAGAACATATTGTTTTAACATATTACTTTATATATACTCACCACCTTATACATTCAACAGTTTATAAAGATTGTTCTGATTCTTGTAAAATAGTTAATTGCTGACAAAATCCATAGAAAAACCAAGGTGACCGATAAATCTCACAGAATTAGTAAGGTGAAGTTTCATTGTGCAGGTGCCTTATGCTCACTTCGAGCGAGATTATCTCACGGCGGAGATGACGTCATATCTCGTTCAATAACTCGTTGACGTAGCGTCTCACATGAACTTTTAATGTGAAAATTGGGCATAAAGCCCCAGGTCACATAGCTCAAAGAACAATCAACCGCTAGAAAATATATGTGTGTGAAAATACTTAAATAAAAAAGGTGTTTTCAAACGTCCACGAACGTACGAATACGAAGCGTGGAATGCCTTTTCAAGCGATGGACTGACGACATTATAAAGAATTACACGCAAAAAGGGCGGCTTTGTTGCGAAAACCAGTCCACTCACCAAGTAAATACCTACCAAGGCATTATAAACATTGCAAGAAATCGGTGGATGGACCAGGCCCAAAAATAATTATTTCAGGCCAGCAGTGGGCTTGTTCAGGCAGAGTGAAATGGGTTTCATTCTTCAGTTCACTAACGTCAATCCTAGTCAATCCTACTAATATTATAAACGTGAAAGTTTGTAAGTATGGATGGATTTATGTTTGTTAATCTTTCACTTCAAAATTACTGAATGGATTTTAATGAAACTTTACAATAATATAGCTAATACATTAGAATAACACATAGGCTACAATTTATAAAGACTATGACTAATCCTGCGCAGACGAAGTCGCGGGCACCAGTTTGTGTTAGAATAAAATAGACACTAGAAGGATGGTACGGAACCTTTGGAGACATCCAACTCACACTTACCGTTCTTTTTTCCATTTCACACCTGACTTGGCCGGAATGATGTGTCAGAACTTGGTACAGACTGGGCATTACAGATTAGGTGGTATAAAGTTAGACTGCGGAAATAATGGACAAAATAGTAAAAACTAGTCAAGATTATAACATAATCAATATACAACGTGTTATATAAGACTAAAGACCAAGATTAAATCATGTGCAAAGTTTGAATACTTCGTTTTCGAAATTGCCATACAAAAGTAAAATTAATATTGTCTCAGAAATTTGCAACAACCCTGATAATTGGTGGCAGTTCTGTAACCTACTACAGTTCACAATTAAAGGTCAAAAACTGCTGTAAATAGGGCTGCGTCATGTTGTGTTAGTTTCATTTTGGAGGAAAGTTTAAGAGGCATTTCATGAATGAAAAACTTCTAAATATCAAAAGTCTTATATCAAAAATTGCAATGACCTGTATAATATCCTGTTTCCGGGGTTATAGGGGTATTATGTTACACGTTGTATATAAACTTTATTTCAGACACCTAAGGAATTAAGTTTCTAGTCCATATAATATATATCCCTTCCAGACTAACATACATAATAATATACAAGTAAAAAACGTAAAAAATCGTCAGCGATGACGAATGTGCGGGTGTCTCATGTCAGGCTTCCGGTGAACTTCCTGAACACGACTCCTTCCGGCCAGATTAGCGTTTTAATTTTTAATATTACGTTAATTTTATTTCTATACGATAACTGCTCGCATATACATCATTATCTTAAAATAGAAATAATTGTTCAATATTAAGTTCCAGTTTCACGACCTTTGTGTGACACCGTCCGTTAAATAAAAATACTTTCATTTTTGTTTTTTAACTCTAAGATAGAGTCTAAGATGGAGACGGCAATATTTTATTACTTTTTTTTTTTTTTTTTTTTTTTTTTTTATAATGAATAAACCGTCCTTTGACTACAATCTCACCTGATGGTAAGCGACGATGTAGTCGACGTTGGAGCAGAACGGTCTAGAAGACACCTATTCACTCTAGCCTTGAAGAGATTTAGATTGTAGTGGTCAGGAAAAACAGACGACGGTAATGAGTTCCACTCCTTAGCAGTTCGCATAATGTAGCTAGAAGCAAAACGCTTAGTGCGAATAGGTGGTATGCTAACCAGATATGGATGATACCCGGCCGTGCGTCTACTAGTCCTGTGGTGGAATGGTGATGGCGGTATAATATCGTGAAGTTCCTGGGCACATTCCCCGAAATGTAACCTATAGAAGATCGATAGGCAAGCAACTTTGCGACGGTGTTCGAGACTCTGGACTTTAGTCTCTGCCATTACTAGCTGATGGTACAAGCAGATGGTCCACCTGATGTTAAGTGGTAACCATCACCTATAACAAAGCATTGCCTCGTAAGTCACGCACGATAGGAACGTGCCCTACGATGCACTGCCCTGCGTCCATCAACTTCAGGCATACAGATGTTAACATCTGCCTGTAACCGGCAACCACACTCTTCAAACCGAAACACAGCAACGCTGCTTGGCGGCAGAAAATGGCGTGGTGGTAGTACTTCCTCGGAGGAGCCCTTCACAAAGAGCTCTACTACTCTTAAAGATTACGTTATAAACGAATGCTTATTGCGAAATTGTTAGTCAGAGAGTACTGTAACGTGCTTAAGGAAGCGCATTTATACAGATGTTTCTGATGTATCTCATAGAATTTAATTATATACTCGTTGCAAGTAATTTTCACGTAAATTAAATAAACTTCTCATAAAATTAGGTAATGTGCCTCACTACCATTTTGCTCTGAATTTAGGTCGTGTTTTCGTTATCATAATACAGAATTATTATTGAGTTTGTTAAAAGCCTTTATGTTGTAGCTTCTAAAAACTTCGGTAAACTTTGTAAAGTAACTGTTGAGTTGGTTAAAATTACAAGCAGATGAGGCTTAGCATCTGTATGCCTCAAGTTGGTATACAGATGTATACCAACCAACATCTGTATGCTCCACTTATTTTCCGTTCCGTATTTTCCGTTACATCAGTTGGGCCATCTTTTTGTCCCATCAGCAGGTATAAAAACCTTTGAAAACAATCAGTTCCGTAAGCAAATTAACCGAACTCTAAAACTACAAAATTTTACTAGAAAATTGTAAAACGCCTTCTAATCAACAAAATAATAATATTCGTTAATGGATTAAACAAGACATTTTTCAAATGAAAATCCTAAACAAACGTAAAATAAATGTTGATTCAGAGATAAACCCTTTATAATATTTATTTAACGGGTTTGCTTTGTCGCTTATCTAGCCTTACTTTACGGTGCTATAAATCGCGAAGGACATTTTACAGTTTTATGACGCGACAACGTGGACGAAATTTAAATTGTCCATTTAGCTGTTCATTCTGTATTATGCTAATGTAACAAGAGAGTGTGAAATGAGAATTTTGGTGCGGCCAGGAAGGTTTTTTAATAGGCTCCGCCACAGAGGATAGGAATTCAGCTCCCAACTTTACGTATTCCGTGCTCTAGCTACTAGTTTGCTGGACTTTTTACTGGCAGGTATCAAATTGAAAGCACTGACGTAAAGAGTATCGTAACAAGCGCCTCGACAATTTTGAATTTTGAAAACAAGTAAACATTGTTTTTTTTTTTCAAAATTTAAAAAAGAACTTGTGGAAAAAAATTGCTGACGATGAAGAAGTCGGTAATTTCGGCATATTTTGAAGGCCTTGATAAAATCTTGGAAGGTATAGAAGGCAAGATTTTTTAAAGATCTAAAAAATGTATTAGGCTTAAGCAGAATATTGAAAAGGAGAAATTATAATTCTATTCCGCGAACTTATGACCTCCCCTCGAAGGAGGGCTCTTTGTGATGTGCTAGTCTAGGAAGTACTGCTATTATTCCAATTTTACATTGAAGAAGCATTGCTGTTTTTTGTGTTAAAAGTTTCCGGTAAAATAATAGGTACATGAGTATAATAATAACATCTGTAATGAGTAATATCAGTAATATTATTCAGAACAAAGTTACAAAGTGCACAAGTTACAAAATAACGATGAAACTGTGAAAGTTATAAACTGTGATACAGTCTCAACGCCCACCTCCTAAACCAATGAGCAATAGCTCTGCTATTTAATGAACTAACGGGGAAGTATAAAAAACAAACAAAAACTTACAAAATAAAAACTTTAAAGTACTCATTGTGTGAGAGGGTCTCCTGATAACACATATCTTTGAATATGTATGCCTCAAGTTGATGGACGCAGGGCAGTGCATCGTTGGGCACGTTTCTAATGTGCGTGACTTGAATGCGTTGTTATAAGGTAGTTGATGATTACCACTTCACATCTGCATATTTTCTTCACCAAGTCGAATAGAGTAGCGTCGGCATGTGTTCCTTCCTATCCTACTAATATACAAGGTTTTAAAATACTAGTACCGAAAACTTCAAGGGGCTAAAGTACCTATCAATACGAATAACTTTTTCTAAGGAACCAATACTGTGAACTCGAAAAAAAACAGCTGTTTCATGCAAAAGTTCAATAACAACCTGGCTAAAATGTATGAAACAGCTGTTTTTTTCGCGTTCACAGTGTTGGTTCCTTAGAAAAAGTTATTCATATTGATGGATGGCCCCCTGAAGTTTTCGGTACTAGTAATTTAACATCCTGTATAAGTGAGAAAGTTGCAATGTTTGTAGCTTAATCGCGCCCTAACCACTAAACATATCGGTATCACACTTACAACAAATATAGTTTGTAACCTGGATTAGCATATAAACTACCTACTTTTTTCCCAAAAAAATCCCGAGAACAGGGAGGAAAACATGAACGAA
This sequence comes from Chloroclysta siterata, assembly GCA_932294275.1. Taxonomy (NCBI): domain Eukaryota; kingdom Metazoa; phylum Arthropoda; class Insecta; order Lepidoptera; family Geometridae; genus Chloroclysta; species Chloroclysta siterata. The sequence continues at coordinate 13,333,494 of OW028595.1, forward strand.
GCCAATAAAGTGAAAACGCCATAAATATTAATGTTAGCAATCAGTACTAATACACGAGTGAAGCTGCGCGCGTTAACTAGTTTATCGGACAGTCACCGGATACTAACACGCATATATATATATATATATATGTATATATGACTATCGCACTGTCTCAAACGAACCCTTACTGATTCCATGGCCTGCTGGAATCATTAGGAGGTCCTTTGAGGCACTAGCCGCTCCGTCAGTAGGTGTAGCTGTAACTAGATTAAACCGCATATTGGCTGTCGTGGCTAGGTTTCCGAATATGCAAGTCCACATAAATCATGCTCAGGAATGTAATTCATAAATTCTTACTCAAAAGTTTTCAATATTAAATCTTTTTCAATATTAAAGAGAGATAGTCTGATATTCTCCAAAATTTAGTTTTTTTGCGATTTTTCATAAATACATTCAGTGATTTTATAACTTCAAAAATGTTGAAATGAGCGAGCAAAAATTTGTTTGACGCTTGTCAGCCACGAACGGAAGCATAAAAATGGATTTTCTTATCCCGATTCCCCAAATCGGCGTTATGGTAAATAATAGCCGTACAACGTGACTCTACTTCGAAGCCCGCTATATGATACGCGTTTAGCAAACTCGTAAACATCGCCGACGTAAACATTACTCTTTGCAAAGGATTCGACCGTCCCTAAGACAATATACGATAATTATATTCCTGTGGGAGAATTTCTTGTGGTACTTGCAAGCCACAGCTTATTTACACTGTATCTTGTTTATACACCTGTTTATTCTTGTACAGTAATCGTGAATACCATATGAAATAAAACGTACTTAGCTATCCAAATTATAATTCTCCTATAAACTCATTTTTTACGTGATTTGAACACCAAATTTCACAATACTCGTATTCGGTTGTTAGGCAAATTTTCTGATCTAGATCTCAGAATAATGATTTTTATTATGACATCTAGCAATCACCAATCAATATAATTATCATAAAAAACCTGCTATTTTCTCTCATTTTCAACCTCTCCCGCAAATTGCGGTACGGTATACGTATAACATTTGGAATTTCACGTGTTTACGGCTATCTTTTTGATTCTTGTTATTATGTGCCAACTGTACTGCCTAAAGAATAGGTTAATAATTTAACTCCATACTTTTACTTTGTTTCATCCATGCGGCTTGTAATCCCAGCAGGGATGAAATGGCTTGCAGTTTTTATTATATTTGAATAATCACAAAGCCCTGGTCTAAATTCGACAATGGAAGATCTCCAACCGCGACAAAACAAATTGTGCGTAATCTCCAAACCATCCAAGGGCCGCAAAAAGGTGAGCTTCCCGACCATTATGAATAACTTCCACAGCCCTCATCTAATTTAACTTGTAAACATTACAATTTAGCCGCCCATCTCGACTTGATGCCTCTGAAAGTGCTATTCGCTACCTTTATTACCGGAATTTTTATTTCGCTTTACTTTCTCTTTTTGTTTGGATGTTATTTCTTTATGAGTAACCTCGTTTACGCTCCGGAGCTGGAGAATCTTAGTTGTAAGAAATTACGAGAAAATAAGATTTTGCCAACGCGCTTTAAGAAAAATAACACTTTGGAATAAGAAGACTCTCTGCTATTCCTACGATTGATTTAATTGAAAATTGTTCTACCAAATGAACTCAATAAAACCGCATGTACGTACACAGTGGTAACATTTTAATCATGACTATCCTCAAATTGCACGAAACAAAGTTAAGTTGAAACAGTCGCAAACATTCTTGGAATGCTACAACCATTCCGGAAACATATTATACGGACTAATGGATCAAAGTCTCAGCTGGGAATCAATTGAAATTACTTGGTTACTCGGCACTCAGCTTTAACATCAAACCTACGAGCACAGAATACCTAATAATAGTACGTAACAAGAGTCCAAACCGCCAGCCCGATGACACATTAAAACGCTTTAGCAGACACCGAAAGCTCAACGTTAAATTGGATTCAGGAATAGCTGAGCGTAAATTGGCTTGTTCTCTTACAATGCGGCCGGTCGGCCACCAGCCACCACTCACGGTAATTGTATCCGTTACAGACAATATGCTCTTTATGCTGACTGACCTTTGTTAAAAGTTTCATGCCGTTCCAACCAGGTGGGGCGTTTCGAACGAACTAAGTTTTGTTCTGTTGTTAATAAGGACGTTTTGGAGCTGAGACTCAGTTTCAAATTAAACGGTGTCAGTAGAAAGTTGGGAGCTAAAGTTAATCTGGGTACCTATTTACAGTAATATTCTACCTTTAGATCAAAGAAACACTGGCAAATGTAATAATTTATAAGCAGCTATATTATACTGAAATAATATTTTAAAATCAAAAGGACATTTTACTTATATTTATATTATTCATAGGCAAGTTAATTTTTATTTCGTTTAATAAATTATAATAATAATGACTGAATACTTAACTTAATACAATTAAATTTGTTTTTTTGCATAAAAATATTTTCAATCTTCATACTGTTTCAATTACAGCATATATTTTACTTGTTAATATACAGTTTTTTAGCTTATTACGTGTCTATCATAGCTACAAAATGCTTCGAACTTTAATCAATCAATTGTTTTTCAAAACCTTAACCAACATAAGCCTGCGAGTAACTGATTGCTTTGGTACATGCTGGAATACCAACAGCATCGCTGTTTGTATATTGCTAGAAACAGCAAAGAGAATCGCCGAACAGAGCTACGAAAGTCTATCAGAACTCCGAAATTATCGAGTGATACATTCGCTAGCTGGACTACCCAGCACTGCGATAAAATAGAGAGAAGAGGTCAGGAAGATACAATGAAAAATTGAACTTCACTTGAAAATAAAAGGGTATGCACACATGTAGGTACCTAAACAATGTGCTGCTATGTTCAATTCGAAAATAATCCTACTAATATTATAAACGCGAAGTTTGTAAGTATGGATGTTTGTTACTCTTTCACGTAAAAACTACTGAATTGATTTTAATGAAACTTTACAATAATATAGCTTATACATTAGAATAACACAAAGGCTAAAATTTATAAAGATATTGTGTGACTAATCCTGCGCAGGCACCAGCTTGTAATAAATAAATAAATATTGGAAGACTTTCTACACAGCAGTATCTAGCCCCAAACGAAGCCAAAGCTTGTAATATGGAAACCAGATAGCTGATATAATACATATATACTATTTTTTTTGAAAATACATACTTATAAAATATATTAACACCGCGACAGAGAACAAACATCTATGTTCATCACACAAATGTTTGTTCTAGGTGGGAATCGAACCTACGGCCTATGGCGCAGAAGGCAGATCTACTACCAACTGAGCTGTGAAGGCTGTCATCAAAATGCGATGTAGGTACATGTGTCCGCCTCTTCATGGAGAAACTTGAGAACTTTATAGAGGTAATATAGACTTGATTCATAATTGAGGTACCAAAAAAACAACGATGTTATAAATCAGAAAAGAGATGTCACAAAATTACACAGTTCAATTACTCTGTGACAATACTTAGCGCAATGAAAACCACTTGCTGATTGATTGCCTTGCCCGTAAACTATAATAGATGGTGTGTGGGTGGTCGCATATTGACATTCTCGATATGTGATCGATCTTCAAATTGACTGTCGTGTTCCGGTCATATTATTTCGATAACACTTAAATAACCAAGTGTTTCAACAAATATCAAACCTGACTTTGAAATTGTTTGATAATTTATAAAAATGAACACATTAGGTATACATTTTACCAAGAATAAAAAAAATAGTTAATTAGTTAATTATGTGTACTTACTTCTTCTTCTTGTCGTGTCACTAGTTCATTCAAAACAATGCGGTATAAACATGTACTTTGTAACATTGTAATCACTTTGAATAAAATACAAATACAAAATATTTATTTAGTAAACTTAGTATGTAGTACATTTCATGGGTTTGAGACCCTCTTTTAAGTATGGGAATACCTGAGATAGAGAGTCTCGCTCTTCCGTAATGGGTAATGGTTTATACGTAATTATGCTTTTTGTTTAAATACTTTCTGATGAAATAACACATATCCAGCACGTGTGAAATAACTAGGCTTTTATTAATATTCACAGAGGGTTAATCAACCTTTAGAATATGGGTTCATCTACACTTTCAAAGGAATTGTGTGAAGGCCGTTACATAAATTCAATTTAGGAACCTCTGATGGAACAAATTGCCTCCGACCAAGAGGACCCTTTGACGACGATCATCGTCATTCGGCATCGGACCACTCGGAGCATTTCGGATCGCTCAATAGATTCTACAACTCAAAGAGATGGTACCGCCCGGTGTTGCCAACTGTGTTTTTCCTTTACCCATTTTTAAAGATACCTTCAACTTTTTTTTTTAGTTTTTCTTGTAGTGCTTGGGGAACTTTAATCAGTAGGTAACTATATAGGTAATATAAGGAGCAACAAAAAAACTCGTAAATATTTTGCCATTTATTATTTGACTGCGTAGTTTAACTTAGGTTTTTTAGAAGTTTTGTAAATGTAGTTTCTCACATATATAATCCCATATAATCCTCATAAAGACATTCTAACCTCAGACTTCCCGAGAAATGGGGAATGTCTCATATAGTGGGCATGTCAGCCACTAAACTCAAAGAGCTAGTTCGAGTGAATTTAAAATTCTAGATAGGTACTTTCTCGTCCGGCAGTAACCATTGCGCTAGACTTGCACTAAAAGTTAAAAGTGTAGATTCGGTCGAAACGGAGACTGTATTAGCATAAAGCAACGAAAGAGGAATAATAGTGGAGGTTTTACGGTTCGGGGATGTGACGAATAGTTTGTCTAGTTTCAATTTACGCCTTTGAAAGCGTTCAAGCAAATGTTTGCATAATACTTAACTCGATAAATTTGGAACAAGACCCTTATTTTGAATTAAATTACTTTTACTTGGAAAGTTATCGATACCAAAACATCGTTTTGGTATCGATTTGACAAGTTTAGTAATAAACTGGCATAATGGCTGGCCTCACAGCTCAGCTGGTAGCAGCTCTGCCTTTTGGGCTGTAGGATATGGGGTTTGATTTTCACCAAGGACATGTGTCTGGTCAAAATCGGTGTTCGTTTTATGTCTGGGTGTACATTACACGTAAGTATTAAATTAAACACAAAATATTCAGGTTCCCAAAGCCTTGCTTAGTTTTGCGCTATCTAAAAAGTCTAACAAGTCTAGTCTAAGTCTGTGTATTGTGTGTCAAATAAATGTTTCTTTCTTTCTTACCAAAATATTCTATGAAAAACATATCGACTTCTTGTAAACGTTACGTGATTTAAATAAAATAAAACTGAATGATAAAATGCCATTTAAACTATATTCATAATAGTAATAACAAAATTTAATTTAATTTAATATTAAATCGAATACAAAAAAAGTAATCATATCTGTCTTTCAATCTATATCTATCATAGTAGACCGACTATGATTAGACTACCTATAATAGACTGCCTGACTAGGCAACAGTAGTATCCGCAGCAGCATACACTACTCGCATAGTGTTGGTGAACCCCGAGCCTTGCCGCCATCCCGAGACTATGACGAGAGGGTCTCCTACCCTTATGAAGCCTAACTCCATTGCCCATTTGGTGCAGAAGTTAACTCGCCGTTCGAGATCCACTTGCCAGTCAGCATCGGGAGCATCTGATCATGATTATTATGATGACGCATGCTCTTGCCCTGAACCTGACTGAATGCTCGTCGTTTACAATACAAGGTGTTCCAATACTTGTACGTAAAACTTCAGGGGGCTAAAGTACCCATCAATATGAATAACTTTTTCTACGGAACCAATACTGAACGCGAAAAGCGAAAAGTTCAATACCTACCTGGCTAAAATGTATGAAACAGCTGTTTTTTTTCGCGTTCACAGTGTTTGTTCCTTAGAAAAAGTTATTCATCAATATGAATGGGTACTGGGTGCTGGGTACTGGGTGCTGGGTACTGGGTACTGGGTTGAGGGAAATGGGTACTTTAGCCCCCTGAAGTTTTTAGTACAAGTATCGGAACACCTTGTATATGGGCAAAGCAGCAGAGAGCATGCGCCGAAAATTAAGACAATTCCTAAAATGTATCTTCAGAAAAGTTTGATAACATTATTTTGTATCTACTCAGGTTTATTACAACATGGTATTCTATAAAATAAAATATATTAGGTAATATGAATTAAATAATTAATGAAAATTCTTTATTGTACACCTTACAAACGAACAAAATAGGAAACAAATAATAACAACTATAGTTATGTACAATGGGCGGTCTTATCGCTAAAAAACGATCTCTTTCAGACAATCTTTGGATGGAGATATATAATTTTGTGTTAATTTACCAATTGTCCTTGCTTTTTGCTAAAGGACATTTAATTCTACTAATTTTTGATTAAAACATCTTAGAAAATTCATGTTCTGTATTTGGTTTTCACATTATATTCTTGTTCCATTTCTAGCATTTAGTCTTTGAATCGAACTGGTATTCTCTGTGTTCAAGATAAGCCTTTGACTGTGCTGAATATGATTTGAATCAATGAATAGCTTCTGACTATCTAGGTTTCAACTTTTACAAGATTTTGAGCTTGGAAGAACATGAATAGGTACAATATATTTCACGGCATTGATATGTTCGGAATAAAATAGTATCGTTCTGAAAGTCTCTAGTGCGCCGGCGTTTCCAATGCATGTCATTTGACTACTATTGAAAGTATAAACTAGAGAGGGTATAAAAGGGAACAACCACTTCTCGAATGGGTAGCCGAGAGGCGAAGCGTAGTATATAACACTTCCCACCCGATGGACCAATGACATTGTAAAGATTGCGGGAAGTTGGTGGATGGAGAAGGCTCATTATTGTTTTTCCTGGAAATGTATGGAGAAGACCTATGTCCAGCAGTGCAACTTTTTGGGCTAACAATGATTAAAGGGACTCGTTACTTTAATTTCTCTAGGCAGAGTTCATCTATGTATTTGTTCTAAAAGTAATTTTAAATGAGGTAAAGGTTGCCTACCACTTTTTCTGTGTGACCTACCTTCAAAAACCACAGGCATGATTCCCCTCCACATGTGCAGCTGTCTTGCGATTGGTGCGTAACGCGTCACAGCTATGATTGGACATCGGGGCCGGTACTTGGCAACGATCTGTGCCGATTTGCCCGTAGTGGTGACGACCACGATAGCTGCGGCGATTGACCGCTGGGCAGCCAGCACTGCGGCCACCGCTGCTCCTGTAGCTTGGTCACAGGGGATTGGAGTCTGAGGAAATTATGTCCTCTTAATAACTAACTAAGTAAGCGTTTGAATCAACTCCTCAAGGAAAAAAAAGATAAATTTTGTGGTCTGATGATGACCCCGCAAACAGAACAGTATGTGGCTTCTTTTTATTATTCAACATTATAAGCTACAATCATTATTTTTATCAGAGCCGCGTGTTCAAACACATTTTACCAACAAACCTTATCAACAAGATCATGAAATATCTGCTTCGTCCACACACACGCCTCGGCTTCCTTACAAGAGCTGGCCAGACATGCGACAGTGTCAACCGGGTACAATCCCACAGCCGTCTCGGCTGAAAGTACTAGGGCGTCAGCGCCATCAAGGATACAGTTCGCGATGTCAAGCAACTCTGCTCGGAGAGGTATCTTCTTATACCGCATGCTGCTTAGTAAGTGAGCACTTACGCTTACTGGAACGTTTGCCTGTAAATAATTTTAAAATAATACAGATTATCAATGTTGAGTAAAGGTCTCTTTCATTGCAGTTTGCTTGTGGCAAAAAAGGTAAAGAATAAACGTTGTAAAGAATTATTGATTCGTCAAAAGTTATTACGGTAAAAGACAGAAGAGAATTATCATACTTTGTTGGCTCTTGCGATCATGTTTTTCTGTGCAATCACCAACTTCTTTGGCGTTATGTCTGATCCCAACTCTTGTCTTGTAATCATCACGCCATTCGTCACCTGTAAATAAAAATGATAATATAGTGGTCTTTCCACACAACACTATCTCGTCCCAAATTAAGCATAGCTTGTACTATCGGAACTATAGACAGATAGCTGATATAATATTTATATAAATCTATATATATAAAAGAAAGTCGTGTTAGTTACACTATTTATAACTCAAGAACGGCTGAACCGATTTAGCTGAAAATTGGTGGGGAGGTAGCTTAGAACCAGGAGACGGATATAGAGTACTTTTTATCCTGATTTTATTTTACTTTTTATGTTTTCTAAAGTAAACGTGCGCGAGCGAAGCTGCGGGCAAGAGCTAGTTTAATATATTTTTTTAGGTCAAAAAAAAAAAGGCCTACAGCGCAGAGCAGAAGACAGAGCGATTACCAAATGATTGAATATAAGTATGACTTGCGTGTGAACAATAACGTTAAATGCAACTCACTTGTAGAATCTCATCATAATTCCGAAAACCTTCATTTGTCTGAATGTTGGCAATGATTGCGATCTTTTTTCCCTTCTCTCCCAACAAAGCTTTCAACTCTAATACCGCGTCTGCTGAGTTCACGAAAGACGCTACTAAGATGTCAATCTGCAACACATTGTATTAAATAATTTAATGTTAGTTCAACACATTCTTCATTGGTATTATTTACAGGTAGACAGGACTGATATCGTAAAGGTTCTTACAAGAGCACATTATAATAACCTATCATGTTCGAGAGTAAGTATAAGCTCCGAAAAAATGCAAACATGACTTGAATTGGATTTAGTGGAAATGCGTTTATGAGCGTTTTACCAATATATCTTATGTTTTTTTTCTATCTACCAACTACTAGGTATCTACATAAGAATAATTCAGAAAAAAATAAACATCGAATAACACTTTCAGCTTGTTCACGTGAAATAAAGTTTGCTATAAATCTATCATCCATCATGTTGTATCAACTCAAAGACGCGACAAAATTTATCCCGAGCATGTCTGAGGGTATAATGAAGACAGATCAGTGACCTTGACACAAATCTTCGGTGCCCTACGTACGACATACTGACAGTGAGGCATCTTAGGATTCCGTGGAAGTTGATTACCTACTTGGATTTAGCAGAAATTTTGAAAAGAAGTAACTTAGGGCTTTGTACAAACTTTACTGTTCGATTTATTTACTTTACATTTAGGCTTTTTTTATAGATATAGACAATCATTTATTTGCCACAAATAAATAAATAATAATGAATATGTATGGGTTAGGTATTGCTTATAAGTATTAAAATTCAAGCAATGAAACCATATATTTAATAATCGAGTGAGTGGCTGCATACTTTAGCTACGTGTTAGTGCTTTCTGAGTAGCTCTATTGAGAAGAAAAATCTTCATCAAAATCCATACTTTATTCAATGCTAGGTATAAGAGAAAAAATAATAACATTAAAATGCATTGTTACAAAACGACTGTATTACAAAATTCATTTAAAAGAGCGTGTCGGACTGTCGGAAGGATTTTGAAGTTAGAAAAGCTTTAAGGTACGCGTTCATTGACCGGACGCACCACACGTACGGCACGCAACGGATTCAACGGATTTGTCGATGGCATGCGTCCACTGTATCCGGAGTTTTTGTTTAGTTTCGGGTGTTTTCCTCGTGAGTTGACGTATTCGGTCATGGAGATTGACGATGCTATTATTAATATTAGTTGCTTGTTGGAAGATGAAGAAAAACGTAAAACTAAATGTAGAATGCGGCAGTGGGCAGTGGGCAATGTAGCGGCAAACTGATTTGTGTGACGTTACCGGCACGCAACGCAGTTTTTGTTCATATATTTCGGCTTTCGATGCGGGCGGCGCGGATAGTGGACGCAGCGCTATGTAAAATCATACAAAGCAAACTAAAATCCGTTGCGTGCCGTGCGTGCGGTGCTTCCAGCGCTGGTCAATGGACGCGTACCTTGATTAGCAGTCAGCTCTTACACGTTTTCATAAGCCTTATGATAGCGTCTATTTTATGTTATACCTCTATATACAATTTAATTCTATACATAAATTACCTGATGACGAATTGCCATATCTATATCAAGTTTATCTTTATCCGAGTAATTCGGCATGTCGAATACAACGTTGGGCACAAAAACGTCCTTGTACGACCCCAGCATACCCCCTCTCTCAATCTTACAAGTGAGAGTTGTCGCCGATATCATTTCAACTTTTAGCATTATAGTTTCGTTGTCGAGCAACACGACATCGTTTTTGCTCAGTTGGTCAGCAAAGTACATAAAGTCGACGTATACTGTGTAAGTTGAGCATCTCTCTCGATATGTTTCGTCAGTGGTTAGCCGGACCACTTCCCCTGTTTTTAGCTCTACATTATCTCCGTAGCTCTGAAATTAAAGGCTCATTATCAAGGCAGGAATTTTCAGGGAAGATAGGTTAAGAGATAGCGATAACGAAACTTTTAGGCGGAGCGAGGAAAGTAAAGAAGGTTTATCATAATTATATTAGCCGTAGAACGAACATAGACCTCTTGACAAAATGTATGTAAGCTCAATAGTCTTGAAGATTAATGTAGGTTAATAACGAAAAACTACTGCAAAATGTTGGTATGAACCTAATGCAATATTTGGACGTCCCTCTGACTACCCTTCTTAGACATACTCAAAGAAGTTGAAATCCTTGAGCTGGTACCAAGTTACCAAGTAGGTAACTTGGTACTAGAAGATCTAAGGGGATATCTACGGAGCTCTTTTTTAGGGTTCCGTACCCAAACATAGAATAGGTAAAACGGGAAGGGTCCCGTTTTACCTATTCGCTACAAAATTACTAAGACTCCGCTGTCCATCGGTCCGTATGTCACCAGGCTGTATCTCATGAACCGTGATAGTTAGACAGTTGAAATTTTCACAGATGATGTATTTCTATTGCCGCTATAACAACAAATACTAAAAACAGAATAACATAAATATTTACGGGGGTTCCCATGCAAGAAACGTATTTTTTTTGCCGTTTTTATAGATAATGGTACGGAACCCATCGTGCGCGAGACCGACTCGCTCTTGGCCGATTTTTTTCTAATAATTCGTCATATTCCTGAGAAATCGTTTGACAAACATCTTGCAACATTTAAGTCCATCCTAAACTATTGAGAAGTGCATAACAGCCTGCAGCTTGATCACTTACTATCAAAAAAACATACATCAGCAATACGTCCTGTCCTTATCTTCCGTCCCGGGAGCTTGGCGGCTATGGCCAACGGGTAGTATCTGCCCATCTTCACGCTGAAGTTCTTTACGGCCTGTCGGAGCAGCTTGATAGTCTCAATGTGTTCTTCCCTCGAGCCGAATGACAGGTTGAGGAGAGCCACGTTCATGCCAGCGCCCATTAACTTTTCCATCGTTTCTAATTCGTTTGATGCTTTGCCTAAAATTCATTTTAATATATGGTATTTTTATTTGAAGGAAAATATTGTGAAGTAAGTAACTGTTGTTTATTGTGGACTGCAGATGAACCAAATGATTGAAAGTACCTGTAACTACCTCAAGGATTAAATAACTAGTGCCAAAAGGTTGAATAGCTTAGCTGATGTAGCTTTGCTTTCTGCGTTGTAGGCCATGGGTTCGATCCCCAATGAGAACTAACATTTGGGTGAAGAGCAGTAGCGGATTTACATATTTGCCAGTAGGCTATTCATGCCGCCCCTACCTACTCTACAGTACGAAACACTAGTTTACAATCATATTTATTAAACATTTTTTGACAATAAAATTGCAATTTTATGATTTGTGCACTATCGTTCTCATTACATCAGCTTTTTCCCGTTATTATAAAACATAACATGATTGTGTTGTGAACTAGGGGATCGATGTGTCTCCGATTATTGATCGAGTGAGCGAAGCGAACAAAGATCTTAGTTTCAACTTGGGCGATTTGGCATTTTATGTATGTATGTATGTATGTATGTATGTATGTTTGTCTGGCGATAACTTTAGAACCGTTGGTCCGATCTGCATAAAATTTGATATGACGATAGCCTGTACTTGAGAAATTTACTGGTAAGTATATGAGTAAAATCGGATGAAGGGTTTTTGAGATATGGGGTTTTTTAAGGGCGCAAAAATAAAAAAAGTTACATAAAAAAATCAAGTTACATGTCATATGAAAGGGCTTTGTTTGGACATTCCGAAACCATTTTTACTTTTTCTCTGGGACGCTCGGTTTTTGAGATACAACAAAAAAGTTAAATTAAGATAACCAACGACCCAAGAGCTCCCATCTCTAACAGTTTCGTTGACATCAAGGTTTTTCTACTGGTCGGCCAGTTCCTTTGCTTTTTCTTATTTTTTTTTCTTGAAATAAATTAAGGAGGTACTCAGTTCTCATAAAATGGTGACGACGACCAGGTCTGATGATGGAGCCAAGGTCTGTTCAACGGAACTCTTCAATAAATAGGCCAATAGAGTTGAAACTTGGTTACCATACCAAGTTAGTAGGCGGTAGTCAGAAAAAAGTCCAAAAATAATGTTTGGACTTGCCCCTGACTACTACCTACTCAAAGTTTTGATGCGTTCGTCGGGTCGCATCACGAGATCTCAGTTCGGGGCGAACTACTAGTGATAGGTTAAATTTATCAAAATAATACTAATCGTAATTATCTGGATCCTATAGTAGTATCATAATATAACTTGCGTAGTTTGGGGCTAGATAAGATAGTCCTGTATGAAATTATGTCAACCAATATACATTATATTTATTTTCTCGGATTTTTACCGTGCTTGAGTATAAAAATTATCGGTAAGCTAATGATGCATTCTTGGTATTTCAAGACCGCCTAAAAGATCAAACCTTATCTTAAAATTCTATAAATATAAATTCTCCGTCTCCGTCTATCAAATGTGATGGAAAGTCATAATACAAGCAAAATACCCATTGTTACAATAATGCCAGTCAATCTTTGACATCCTGGTGGAGCTTTGATGTCCAGGTTTAACAGATGGTCCAAGGGCGTGTAGGCATGAGAAGCTGGGAGCTGTTGTCCAGGCAGTTCCATTGCATCGTACTGGCGAAACAAAAAAGTATCTTGCAGTGCAAATAAGACCATGTCGCATCTTTGAGTATGTCTATGATGTCGACAGTCTTCACAGCTTAGTTGGCATTAGCTCTGCCTTCTGCGCCGTAGGCCGTGGGTTCGATCCCCACCGAGAACCAATATTTGTGTAATCAACATAGATGTTTGTTCTTTGTCTGGGTGTTATTATATAATATAAGTATGTATTTAAAAAAAGAAAGTATATTATGTATTATATCGGCTACTTATCTGGTTCCCATATTACAAGCTTTGGCTTAGTTTGGGGCTATGTGCGAATAGTCTACTTACTTCTCCTAATTTGACATCGAATTCAGTAGGCCAAACCATAATTTAAATAAAAGTATTCTGTAAATAAAGTAAAGAGCTATCGTAATGTTTGTTTACAAATCTTTTTGTGATAAAAGTGCTTCATGTGACAGGTGTATGACTGGTTCGTGTGACAGGAATACGTTTTCTTCTCAAAATGGTTTATTTCTGAAAAGTTTGTAGTAAGAAACTTTGAAGGACTTTTTAATATCTCTAGGTTTTTTTTTACCAATAGCTGATGGAACAAGCCTTAGACAAAGTATCATATACCTCCATGGAACAAGCAGATGGCCCACCTGATGTGGTAACCGTCACCTATAACAAAGCACTGCCCCGTAAGCCACGCACGATAGGTCAAGATGTGTAGTAGTAACCGTCACCATTAACAAAGCATTTCCTTTATCAGGCAATTTAGAAACGTCCCCCACGATGCACAGGCTTGCATCCACCAACTGAAGGCATGCAGGTGTTAAGTTACCGAAACACAGCAAGACTGCTTTGCGGCACAAAATGAACATGGTGCCGCCAAGCAGCAACGCTGTGTTTCGGTTTGAAGAGTTTGGTTGCCGGTGTAATTACAGGCACATGAGGCTTAACATCTGTATGCCTCGAGTTGATGGACGCAGGCCAGTGCATCGTAGGGCACGTTCCTATCGTGCGTGACTTGCGAGGCAATGCTTTGTTATAGGTGATGGTTACCACTTAACATCAGGTGGGCCATCTGCTTGTTCCATCAGCTAGTAGTATAAAAAAACTGATTTCATAATGATTTAAAATGTTACCACGACTCAGATCTATCAAAGTTCTTTAATAGCACAGAAATAGAAAGAAAATATTAAAAAAAAACAAGGAAAATAGACAAAAACTTCCTGAATACAACCGTCACACAGTACTAGGTTATATCAAATAAGTGATCCTAAAAAAATAAAAGCTTAATTAATTATTCATGCGAAACGGTGCTGTCCAAACAAGGGCTCAAATTTGTTATTGTTAAACAAAAGTCAGGTGAAGAGTCCCTGATCATGGTTAAGCCGAATTATACACAAGCAACACAGCTGTCTCTAACGACGCCGACAAAAATAAATAAAGCTGAACAAAATAAACAAAGCCAAGTTTTATTTGTGGGAAAACCATTAGGGGATCAAAACGAGGTTGGCGAAAAAGATAAATAAGAAAAAAAAAACGATGTATTTTTCGGACGCTCGCGAGACGTAATAGGCGTTCTTCTACGAATAAATTATTCGTAGGCGTTCTTAGAGGAATTGGTATCACTTTGAACTTATTATGTCAGGTTTTTGAAATGATTATCTTAGAATGAATTAAAAGAAATTGATAGTAATTGTTTGTAATACTTTATCTGCGGTGTTCGTAGCGATAAATAAACTAGAGCGAATCAACTTATAGTCTGAAGTAAAACATCAATATTTATTTATTTATTTAAGGGGATGTTCACCATGCCAGCTTAATAATGTAACGTGTAATCTACTCAGATCTAATAAACTTATATTCTGAACTGAAACATCGCTTAATAAATAGAAATAAAAAATAAAAAAACTCGTCGTTGTTCAACTTTAAGAAACATAAAAGTCAGCGATTGCTATTTCCCGTGTCCACAGATAGTCTCAACTACAGTTGCGGTTCCTATAAAACGTTGCCTTCAATTCGCCGTACACGCCATCAAGGCCTCCCAAGAGGGCCACAATCTATAAAATTCTAGTTCGTCTGATGCGTAAAACCCTTTGTGCTCTCAAACTTGGCTCCCCCAGGCCCGCATCAAGCGATACAATGAAATTTCCGACGCCAGAATATATTCTAAAATATACAGTTTGATTCTAAAATATAAGGTTAAGAAAACTAGCTAGTGGCAGTCTTCTGGGAACGTAAGGAATAACTCGTAATCTCACATTTTGAAAGCTTTCTGTCTTCGGGGAAACCTCGTTAATGTTATAGAGTGAAGTTTTCTATTCTGAAAATCTATTGAGCTACCAGAATGTAGTAAAGTTGACCTCAAATCTAAAATATATTTTATTAAGTAAAAATCTTAAGTAAAAACGAGAAAGTATTGTCACTATAAAATTATCTATGAGTATTAAAATTCTTTGGCTGCCTTTAACTCCTCATTATCAAGGCATCTGAAACAAAAATTTGTATTATGCAAGTTTCGCTGTAGCTAGAACTAAATACAATTTAACTAAATTGGCTGGCTTCACATCTCAGCTAGATGGCATAATAATTATTATAATTATATATATTATATTTAGTCAATAAACATAATTATTTAATTAACCGCTTGCAAGAAACAAAAACATTTTGAGTCTCATAATATAGTTTCAAGATACCGTGACTTGTAGGGGGCGTACTCTGTTAATAATATGCATACTGTGACTGTTGGATAATATAAGTAAAGCTGTTTGTATCTTTAAAATTTTTTTTTTGATGCAGCAGTTTTGTAAAAGCTAATAATATAAAATATTTTTTGCGAACAAACGTACATATTCTAAAAATGTTTTGTGGTATGGGTCTCGTAAGTACTAACTCCATAGCTTTCTTTGATATGCTGACAGTCCAGATTCGGACGCAATCGCAGAAGGCGCTGTCCTCAGACCCTCGTTGGAGCGTCACGTACATGTCTCCGTATATGAGCCACCCTCGCTTCACGGCGTATTCCACTGCGAAATGGACTCGAGATTCCATCGCCTTGTGCCATTTCTTCATACTACTTTTGCCATCTATTCAACAAAAAAGAAAAGCTCGTAAATAATACTAACAAACATCTCTATCTCTAATACTATAAGAATCAAAGTCCTGACTGACTGACTGACTGACTGACTGACATATAGACAACGCACAGCCTAAACCGTTGGTCCTAGAGACTTGAAATTTGAGGAGTACATAGGTCTTATGGCGTAGAGGTGTACTAAAAAGGGATTTTTGGAAATTCAACCCCTAAGGGTGTAAAAAGGGATGAAAACGTTTGTATGAAAAATAGTATTCCTTGAACCTACAAACTTGAAACTTGGAGTACATATACTTCAAGGCAAATAAAAAAGAAACACATTTTTAGTTTTTTAAAACTACCCTTAATAAGTGTGCAAAGGGATGTAAAAGTTTGTATGGGAGTTTTTTGACCGCTGGTCCTAGAGACTTGAAATTTGAAGAGTACATAGGTCTTATGACGTAGAGGTGTACTAAGAGAAGATTTTTGGAAATTCAACCCCTAAGGGTGTAAAAAGGGATGAAAACGTTTGTATGAAAAATAGTATTCCTTGAACCTACAAACTTGAAACTTGGAGTACAATATACTTCAAGGCAAATACAAATAATGCATTTTTAGATTTTTAAAACGACCCTTAATAAGTGTGTAAAGGGATGTCGAAGTTTGCATGGGAGTTTTTTAACGCGTAGTGCGATTTACTTAAAACTTGAGGTAAATATACTAAGAAACAAATAATTAAGAATGACGCTTTTAACTTTTGATAATTAGCCCTGCAAAGGGTGCAAATGACTGTAAAAGTTAGTATGGGAGATTTTTTACGCATAGTGCGATTGATTTCAAACATGAAGTAAATATACTCCACAATAAATAATTTAAAATCACGTTTTCAATATTTTAAAACTAAATGGTTAACTTCAATTAACTTCAAACTAAAAGAAAATATGTTAATCTGTGGATAAATAACAAAAAGACAGTTTGATTTTCGAAAACAACTTCTAAAACGTCCTTCGTTGCGCTCAAGTAAAAAGGATACAACGAGGCGTCAATGTTTGTAAGGGACATTCTAAAAACGAGAATATTGAGTTGGCACGAAGAGATCTGAGGGTATCTACCGTGCCTGGGGATCAAAATCGTGAAGCTGTTTCGTTTCGTTTGTTTTTGGGGTAGAAACTAGGAACAAATAAGTACATACTTTCCGTGTAAGGTTTGTTGTATTTGTCATGTTTGTGCTAAACTCAGTACCTATATCTACCTACCTACATAATATAGGTAATGTACGCCTATAGGTATCTCTTATACCTACGTAGGTATTTAATATCCTACCCTAATAATATACAAATCAATGCGAAAGTAACGATGTTTGGATGTTTGTGGCTCAATCACGGCTCACCACTTCAACGCGTGCGAAGCCGCGGGAAGCCACTAGTTTATATTATATAAGTAGGATATTATAAACGCGAAAGTTTGTAAGTATTGATGGATGGATGTTTGTTACTCTTTCACGTAAAAACTTCTGAATGGATTTTAATGAAACTTTACAGTAATATAACTTGTACCTAACACATAGGCTACAATTTATAAAGATATTGTGTGAATTGTCCAAAATATGACGATAAGTGTCAAGTAAGTAGGAAAAAATCTACCATTTGCGAGCTATTCTGGCGTGCGCTGCCAAACCCGCTAGAGTTACACATATGTACTTCGCCACGCTAATATAAGCTACTCGAAATACTAATCCTGCGCAGACGAAATCGCGGGCACCAGCTAGTAATATTGACTTTGAATAGAATAATGAATTCTCAAGTATCAATCTGTGAACATACTCGTAGATTCATTTTTGTGTACGGATACTGACGTCTTAGAAAATAGCTACTTCAATGTACTGAACCCACGTTGAACCAAATTTTATCTCCAATAGCGTGTATTGCTGAGAAGCGTTCTTAAATTAGATTTGGAAAAAAGAACAAACGAGCCGAGTAGGAAATTTGTATCAGAAAGGCAAATATTTCCATCAAGCTGATAGAAAGCAAGATATATTGAAATACACAAGTGTGTACATCAATCTCGCGTTATCTCGACGTACAATGTACGAACGATCTATCTTGGTACGTGTAATTCCAGCGAGGGAAAAATGTATACAGAGTCTTTGTACATATAGAATTGAACTCAAACTAAAACCATAATAGGTAATTCAAAATGGAATAGATGTCTTCTCCGTTCTGCTCCAACGTCGGCTACATCGTCGCTTACCGTCAGGTGAGATTAAAGTCAAGAGACGGTATATTAAATGTTAAAAAAAAAATTGTTGTCTAAAATTGAAATAGATTTATTTGAAAAGAGACGTAGACCTCTTATTAATATTAATAAAACTTAATTAGAGACGAACCGCAAAAATGGAATTACAACTTAGAAAATAATAACCGCTTCGCGCGATTCGACCTTACGATCTGAAGGTGGGGTCACTTACAATCTACCACCTATCATCATATAAAAAAACGCTAAGTGTGCAGTATTTTCTTTGCCTGCTCTTCTGGCTTTCGTTGCGTGGAAGTAGCGCCTAGTTTTTACCTAGCCTAGTTGATAAGACATCTTATATAATTATATATAAGAAAGTCGTGTTAGTTACACTATTTATAACTCAAGAACGGCTGAACCAATTTGGATGAAAGGCTGGTATTCAGAGACATCAATGAAATCCAAGCTACGACTGCGCAGAGAGAAGCATCGTCGAAGCTGATCTTTGGATTTTGTATTCAGAGACATTCAGGATGTCAAACTTACTGTTATCTTCGCTTCGAGTACACTTGTCATCGAGTTCGATATTTTTTACTCTGTAGATAGATTACTGCGAAATAACACAAGCCTATAATTATTGTTCAAGATGTACGAAGGTTTTATTTAGGTAGATTAAGTAGGTTTTACTACAAATAAACTCAAGGATTTTTTAAATTTATTTTACGTTTGCTATAGATATCCGATACCTGGTTTTAACTGTGTTTTTAATATAAGGGTCTTGTAAGGGTTCATCATAAACCTTGAAAGCTATTTTTGGATCCAGGAGATGCGCTTTGAATGAATTACGAGGAAAACAAAATACAAAAATTGCATAAAACGGAACGTAATTCTGTAAATTTTCATGATGTTGAGAGACTGATTGCCAAAGACGCGTAAAAAATGCGTGGAACGAAATACTTTTCAGCCAATACTGTTAGCAGCAATTAGATTTTTTAAATTACTCTTAACTTTTTTTTATTACTCGTTTTTTTATCTTTTTTGTTCGGTACGCTTCTTCTTACCACTTTCGGTCAAATATAATTAAGTCAAACGTATCAATAATTGCCATTAGAGCGTTTACAAGATTTCATAAAAGGCTTGATATGGTGGATCCAACTTGGATAAGTTAGGTTATGTTGTAACATATAAATTATGCAAAGCGAACGTGTAGTGGCCGCCGAAGTGCCATAAATGTTTTTTTATTCACACTAATCTCCGCAGTACTACAATTCGGTTGTTTATTATTTTACAAAGTAATTTATAAACTAAACATCTCCTGGAGAAAATGATTTCAGAGGAGGACTTCCCTTCCACCCCCACATCCACCTTTCCTAGCCCCACCCCTCAACGAGGTACCGGACCACCTCAATGCAGGTACCGGATATCTATAGTTTAGCCTCTATTTTTCTAAAGTTATTTAATTCGCTTATTTTCGTAATAATCAAATAATAAGAATAAATCTTACCTTTTTCGGATAACTTGAAATTACATTTATTATGGTTTTATTTACGTAGATTAGGTAGGTTACACTACAATAATTTGAAAAAATGATATATTAAAATTTCTATAAATTATTTAATTTTCTTACTTATATCATAAAAAAATAGGAATAAATCTAATTTCAGACGACTTGAAATTACATTTCTGGACCATATAACACACACACAACACAGAGTCGGCACTTTCTTCATTAGAGGTGCTTCCTTCGGTGTCCAAAATCCGGAGAGAGGAATACGTCCTTATGTCCTCTCGTCCACATACCAGAGAATGCTTGCTCTCCCCAGTAGTAGTTGGGTCCAGGCAGGATACTGATTTTGAAAGCGATATCATCTCCAATGTTCGATCAAATACATTCACAATGACTTTCAGATAGGTAAATAATCCCACGGCGTGGAAGCTCTAGTGAGGGATCATCAGAGATTACGTGGAAACTCGACTACATCATCGAAATAAGATCAAATTTTATCAAAATATTCCATTGTTGGAAGATTGAATAATTTCATAGACAGAAGTTTGATTTTGTCAAAAATAGTTCTCCATTACTAGTTTGGCGCTAGTTCTGCTTTGAGATCGGCTCAAGTAGTCGATATCCACTACTTACGCTTGACTTAGCGCAAGCCTAAGTTTAGACTGATTTTTAGCGACTCTGAATACAAAACAAAGGCTAAGCTTCCGATTTTGACAAACTCAAGCGTAAGTTCACGCTTACCCTCGTCTCTGAATACCAGCCAAAATTGATGGGGAGCTAGCTTAGAACCAGGAGACGGACAAAGAATACTTTTTATCTCGACTTTTTTTACTTTTTTTTATTTTTATTTTTTATATTCTAGAGGTATACAAACAATCGAAGAGGCAGGAACTTCAAGTCGTCAGTTAGTATCTATTTTTTCTGACAAAATTACGTGGCTCAAGATTGTTCCATGGGGATGAAAATACATTTTTTTTATTAAACATGTTGGCAACATCTTTAATCATATCAATAAACCATTCTTTTATTTGTAAGTATTCAAAGGAAAACGTGCGCGAGCGAAGCCGGGGGTAAGAGCTAGTTTAACATATTTTTAACCTTTCGAAAGAAACTAGTGACACGACAAGAAGAAGATGATAAGACATTTTAAAGTGATCCTTGTGATTGTATTTTTTTTTAAATTTCTGTTTTATATGACGACGAAGGCACAGAGCGTTATTGTTCAAGACAAGGCATGAGCGATCTATAGAACATTTCCTCTCTACGAATAAGAGTATACTTTGTTATCAATATTTATTTGGCTTTGAGTTATTGTAAGAGTAGATCGTGATTAGATACCTTTTATAGCCTTCCTCTTTTGTTACTTATTTTTAGAGGCCCAATGGAATAAATCAAATCATCTAGGTACATACCTACCTTTCATATTTTCTCTGTAATAAGTCATTTATAAATATACAATAGATCAGCTCCGGCAACACACGAGTAAAATGACGTCATGGTGTCAACTTTTTTGATTTCCTACCTATGAAAGTTCAAATAATTTGCATTATTTAGATGGAATATAGCAATGAATTTTTCGTTCTTGAAAATGCGTGGCTGTTTCGTTCAGAGAGTTATTGGGAAGTCTTGTACTTTTATTTATTATTTGTTTTTGCAGACAAATAAAACACTATACTCACTCTACGCACACACACGATACCTATACACATACACACACACACATACTCTTCTTTTTCTAGTATAACTGTAGGTAGGTGCATAGGGCACATTAATTCGTAAAACTATGCTGGAGGGCAGTAAAGATTTTTTTGTGATATGATTAATTAGGAAAATCTATTATTGGCCAATTTTAAGATTGCACACACCCAGCTATGAATGAATGAATGAAAATTCTTTATTGCGCACCTTACAAACTAACAAAATCGGACAAATTATAAAAATTATAGAAAAAAAAATTTATAATGGGCGGTCTTATCGCTAAAAAGCGGTCTCTTTCAGACAGCTATTGTATTATTGTACGTGCTGTTGATTTTCTATTAAATCTACACTAGTCTACACTAATATTATAAAGAGGAAAGATTTGTATTTTTGTATGTTTGTATTTTTGTATTTTTGTATGTAACGAATAGGCTCAAAAACTACTGGTCCGATTTCAAAAATTCTTTCTGCATTAGAATGCTACATTATCCCAGAGTAACATAGGTTATATTATATTTTCAAAAAAATCAGGGATCCTTACTAAAACTCCAATAATGTAACCCAAGGTGGAAAACAAAAACCTTACATCGCGTGCGCTGCGAAAACTATTGATGATAGAACAAAATAATGTCCTACGACTTTGCAGAACACGTCATAATCTACAAAAAATGTCGCGACAGCATATGTCTATCTATTATAGTTATGTCACAATAAGTGTTCTTTTATTATAAAAATTTAATTGAAATGCCGCCGCTAGAAAAGGCTCTTTATTTGTACCTTGGTATTAATCCTTATTCAAATAAATCATTTCGTATTCAAGACTGTTTCAATACCTATAGAATACTTTTTAAATTTTACAAATCGGACATTCCATTCAAAAGATATTACGAAATTAAAAATTTTAGCTCGCTTTAAAATATTATTAGTGAACGCGCGGTTCCAAAGGGCGCGTTTTTACTCACTCAGGGAGAAGGGCGTGCGAAATAAGTACACGCGAGACTCTAACCTACGTTCTAAGTTTATCGTAAAATGTTCAAAAAATGTATATCCACCCATGCGAAGCTGGGACAGGCCGCTAGTTAATAAATAAATAGAAGAGAACCCTATTGTTAATGAAGAAAAGAAAGTAAATGCCAGATAACTAATAATTAAAATACAAACCGTTATATAAAAGCGGCACAACGCATCGGTACGTCTGAAGACGCCTTGTCGACCCCATAGTCATACTGACGGTGATGACGAGACACGAAGGTCTAAGCCACATCAGAATCTTGGCTGTCCGACCGGTCACTGTCGGTATGATCACGACCCTGGCGTTGCATTGGTTGGCCACAGTCGCGCAGGAAAGGGCACATGCATCTGCAGCGTTTACTGGCATTTTAAACTATAAAAAAAATCACTTCGATATCATCTGTATTTTGATTACGTTCTGTGACTGACTGATAAGACATTCTCAAAGGATCTTGAGTAGGGTAAACGCAGCAATAGTTCGGGGAGAATTTTGAACGCCTGGGAATCAAAATGTGTATCTTTATTTGTTGTGGTAATCAATAAAGAGTTATCTATCTATCTATCTACAGCCAACGTGCTCATTATCAGACTCATTATAGACATCAGGGTAAGAAATACACTGATGGAAATACGTTTCCAGAAAGAACGATTCCCAGTCAACAGTCGATCGGGTGGGAGACTATGCTTCGTTTTCTACTTAGTGATAACAATCAAAGAAAATTTATTTCTATACGTGCTCACCTCAGTTATAATCCTCCAATAATCTTCTTTAGTATTTGTAAACGGTTCAACGGTACAGCATAGGTCGTTCATTGCTTGTATCACAGCCAGTACGAACTCCACATCGGGACAGTTGATCAAAACAAAGCCGGAAGCGCCGTCCAGAAGTGCGTTGGTCACGTCTGAAGACTCATTGTCTAAGAATACGCCTGTGGCCAACGCATGACGGAATATTCCACCAGAGATGTAGAATGGTTTTCCGACCTTTGCAAGAAATTACGCTTATAAAAATAGATTTGTCAAAGGAAGGGGCCAACTCGTGGACCTGTGTTATTGGTGCTATTTGTGACTTTCAGAAGTACATCTTTCTTCTCCTTATTCTTCTCACAGCCCCTTAACCCACTTCATGTGGGGTCGGGCCTCCTAGTACTACTGCGCCAGGACGCTCTGTCCTGAGTTGATGCGATGATGAGGGCCTTGACTAAAGAAGTACGTCTTTCAATAATTATATAATTACCAGCAAGGCAAAAACAGTATTAACAGGACACAAAACATCATCTTCATCACTCAAAGCCTGACAGGCACTGCTGAGTATACTCAACATCAGAACAGTATTTTTTTAGTTAAGCCTTTTTAGTTGTTATTTTTTCATGCAGGAAGGCTCGGCTCGGCTCGGTCGAAGTGATTATGGGCAGCGTTACCCTCTGTCTTAGTGTAAAATGTACTTAACCTAAATGTTTCATGATTCACTAAATAGCAACATGTTTAACTAAGCTAGACTAACCTGCTGACATTTGGCTCCAACCCACTTCTGTATCTGCATCATGCGGTGGCTGGCTGGAGCTTCGAGTTCGTAAGCCAGGAACTCCCGGGCGAACACTATCCCATCCGCCTCCTATAACATGAGAACTTAGAGGTAAGTAATTTCTAAATCAAAACACAAATTTTCTCTCAAGACTTGCCTACGAAAAACGAATGTAATGTTTTTATCATTCTTTTAATCCGACAGCGTGAATAGCGTCCGACACGCTTACCCAAACGTTGTCTCCACTCAAGTAGGTACGCGTTTGAAAGGGTATCAAAAATCAATCTACAAGGTCTAAAAAGAAGGTAGGTGTCATTAGAGGTATAAAGTATATTTTTAGCCTTACCTTTATAATTTCATCGACATTTTGCAGACCTTCTCCAGAAGAAATCCCGCAGATAATAATTGGCCTCTTCACTTTGTTGCCCATGTACTGTTTGATTTTCTTAACGGTTTCGACATTTCGAACGTAATTTATAATTATCATGTCGACCTAGAAAAATATTACAAAAATATTGAAAGCAGGTCGGCCTGAAATGCGTACTATAGCGCTGCTACGCTAAAACTTATTTTAACAAACTTATTGTTTGTGTTTCGTAATGTTTTTATTTTATAGTTTAATAACATGTTCTTACCTGATACTCCAACGCAAATTTTACAATCTGCAAATCCTTTTTAGTGATATACGGCCTTGTTCTTTTGGATCCTCTGGCGCAGACGATACACAAGCTGGACAGCTTGCCTGTCTTGGTCACCAGGCACTTGAGGGAGCTGCTGTTTATGACTGCTTTACACTTCATGGTGATCTCATCGTGACCTATATTTATCTCCGTGCCAACTTTGATGTCGGTAGCTAGGTACGGGTTGTCAACGAATATGCGATGGGCATTACATTTGTCGTATTCTTCGAGGTTGTATGTAAGAGTTACTTCTGAACCTTCTTTGATGATAATAAATTCTTCTTCCTGATGCAGAAAGGTATGTTTGCATTATACATTTTGTATGTAGTATTCGGCTTGTCTCGAGCTAGACTTGGTGCTAAGAAATCTGAGGTGATATCAGCACGTGAAGCTTTTTTTCTTTAAAGCTTGTAAAAATGACTGTCGCTGGGGAGTTAAGGGTTCTCGAATGGACCACGGAAGACACATTACCTGGGGGGATGTGTATCTTCCGTGGTGCCGTTGGACTAACGACATTGTAAAGATCTTTGGAATTAGGTGGCGAGAAGGCTCGAAACCCTTTAAACTGTATGTAGTGGCCTATGCGCAGCAGTGGACTTCTCAGGCTGATAATAATGATGATGCATACAGATGTAATCTGTATTACTGCGTATACATAGAACCTGTGTTAAGTATTGTGTTCCACACACCCGTATCCATCCACGCCTGCCACGTCATTCACCGATGCCTTGTCTAAATTACTACGTAAGTAAATCGACTACATGAAACAGAATACGTTGAAACCTGTTCGAGTATCCCAGTCTTCACAATACAAGTCTTCAGTTCCACGCAAGTAGCAACAGGCCAGTCCATCCTTGCATATTTTTTGCAAAGAAACGCTGCAGCTTTATCCACTTTTCCCAGTAAGCGAATCTTGTCGCCCCGAGAACTGTGCGATGCTTTGAAACGCACCACATTCATCCCGATCTCCATCATCTTGTGGATGTCGACTGGAGTTATTTTTGGATCATCTGGGTAATAAGAAATTGCGTAATCTGTATCAGTAAGATTCCCGTCTACACTACGATCTGACAAGTTCGTATACTTACCTATTATGATTATTTGTAAAATGATTTTAAAACCAGTAGGAAGTAAGCCGTAATTTTCTTGCGTGTAGTCGCGTGGAACTGGCGCCTAGACACTTAGATTTGAATTATCCTTGTTGTTTTACTAATTATGGCTTTGTTAAAATGTATGAAAACTGCAGGAAAAATGCTAGTGGCGGCGTTTTGTGGTTGTGGCCGGAGGCCCGTGTGCGGTAACCCTTAGAAGTGAATTTTTGTATTGTTTGAGAAGTTTTACATAGTTACCTAGTGTAATCATAATTGGGCATCTTCTCCTCCTGTTGGCTTTTTGATTCATGATCTGAGGATCGCTCATGTCGGTGTTTCCAAATTTTATATTATTCAGTCGCTTATCTACCATGGCGCTGATTTAAACCTATTCAAAACGCTTATAAATTATTAATCAAAGTATTTATGTAAATTAACTAAACTTGGTATTTGCTACTCAATTGCAAGTAATTCTTTTTAGATTAGATATTAATGTAAAAAAAAAACTATTCAGAAAAGATTCAGAAATTCACAACTTGGAGGAAATCTTCTTCTTATTTTCTCCGTGTATGGCTCCCTATGGCTCCCATCTTAGACTAAGTATCATATAGACGTAGTGTTACGGTTTTTTGGCGTGTCCGTTTTTTGTTAGTTTGTATGTATTCGCGTGAGTGACTAGAGAAGGGACAACTATGACTAACCTATCGATAGAAATAGAAATGTATGAAAAAGGCGTTTTAATTGGAATTCAAATTTTTAATTTTAACTGGTTGCTGACTGTTATTGCGAAAGCCCAAAACCATTATAGACACTGGAACACTATCATCGTCAATAATGTTTCCCACATTGCCCTAACCGTGAGAGCGATGTCCATCCCACTCGATACAATTTCTTATGGCCATTTCGTCCATGCATAAGAACATTTTGTAGGCTATCAGTTTTCACGCCTAACAGCTTTTATCCACTCCCGTCTTCATTCTGGGCATTTAAGAACCTAAAAAAATAATGTAAAATTTAACAAAAATTGATCCCTCGCGAGACGCCTATAAGGTGTGAAAAATTGAAACTACAACAGAACAGCCGGTCTTACCCACCGCATTAGATATTTCATATCAAAAACGGAAACTTAAATATTATCGATAAAGCTAAATTGGTCGGTGGAAGTACATTTCTAGAACAGAAGACTAAAACAATGCATTTTATTTTGCAATAATTAATGGGTTTACATCATTTTCACATAGGAAAATATGACTAGAACTAATAAAATTTAATTCCTACAGTCTTTATGGGAGAAAAAACTTATTTTATTAGCATGAAAATAGAAAAAGAATATTACGTATCAAATGACAATTCCGGGTCTTTAACTCCTCCTTTTGTTGTTTTTGATACACAAATCACAGCTTCACAAGACATACTTTCACCTTTTCAAATATATTTTGACTAGACCATAATAATTCTTTAAATATTTTCATAATTTCTCTCGCTACATCGCAATGTTGCTACCGAGTTTTTCTAGAACGTCAAAACAAGATCAAAACATTGCATCAAATGACGGCCACGATTTACTCAGACAGTGAGTGAGTGAGATGGAGTGAGTGAAGTTACATCTTCTTTTCTTTTACTCGTAGCTAGGCTACATGGGAAGAACAAAGATAGATGATCACTGTTTGATACACAGTTGTAAAAGGATGTAAGTCTTATCGCTCCCTCCAGTATATAGTACCTCCATGGCTCCCATGGAGGTAATATCATACTCTTCTTCTTCTCTCCATTTATGGCTCCTGTCTGTCATTCGACAGACAATCTTGCCAGTGTCAAGTGATTTGTATTGAATGAATACTTTTTAGTCAAGTCAGTCCATAGTCAAGTCGGCCGTCATTTTGTTTTAAAGAAAATGGTGGCGGTTTTCTTCAAAACATTGGAAACATTTTCGGTCAAATCAGGATATCTCATAATACACTTTCATTTCAAATGTTTACACTTTGTGCTAAGACCTCAAGTAATGTTTGTTAAAATACCACCGAAATTACACAACACAACTCAAAATAACACTAGAAAAACAAATAAAATGAAAAAGCTATGTTGCTTCCAAAAATGTCAGAAAATGAATATCATACTCCTATTCCATCATTCGACAGACAATCTTGCCAGTGTCAAGTGAATTGTATTAAATACTTTATAGTCAAGTCAGTCCATAGTCAAGTCGACCGTCATTTGTTTTGAAGAAAATGGTGGCGGTTTTCTTCAAAACATTCGAAACATTTTCGATCGAATCAGGATATCTCATAATACACTTTCATTACAAATGCCTAAGACCTCAAGTAATGTTGGTTAAAATGCCAACGAAATTACACTACACAACTCAAAATAACACTAGAAAAACAATTAAATGAAAAGAACTAAGTTGCTTCCCAAAATGTCAGAAAACGAATTGTCTTCTTTTTCTTCTTCTTCGCTTCCATAGATCACCTGTCCGTATTCCGACAGACAATCTTGCCAGTGTCAAGGGGAATAATCTGGTTATTTCTAGGATTCGTTTTCTGACATTTTGGGAAGCAACATAGCTTTTTTATTTTAATTGTTTTTCTAGTGTTATTTTGAGTTGTGTTGTGTAATTTCGGTGGTATTTTAACCAACATTACTTGAGGTCTTAGCACAAAGTGTAAGCATTTGGAATGAAAGTGTATTATGTGATATCCTGATTTGACCGAAAATGTTTCCAATGTTTTGAAGAAAACCGCCATCATTTTCTTCGAAGCTAATGACAGCCGACTTGACTATGAACTGACTTGACTAAAAATTATTAAATACAATTCACTTGACACTGGCAAGATTGTCTGTCGAATGATGGACAGAAGCCATAAATGGAGAGAAGAATTTATTTCTAGACTACCACAGGACACACTGAAAAATATAAAACAAAACTTTTGTTAAGGGGACTCACAAACCAAAACTTCATCGTGTATGATTTTGGTTTTGTAGTTTTTTCAAAAAGCGCTGAATCAAGTACGATATAATTAAATAAGATTGCCTTAAGTTTGACTGACCTTAGAACCTCCTCCTATTTTTTGAAGTCGGTTATAAAGTATACTTGTGTTTTTCGTTTAAAATAAAATATTTATTAAAACGTGTATAACAAAAGTGATTTAATAAATAAGCCTATATAAAATAATTCTCTACAAAAATCATGTATATAAAAAATTAATCATAAAAGATTAATTCACATATTTTCATAAATTATAAACAATACATTATAAACATTAGTATGCAGACACAGCGCAGTTGTATCTGTAACAAAAAAAAAATAACTTTAGTATTTTCAATGTTTCAACATTAAGGCGAAGACAAGAGCTAATGTGACTCTCGCTCGCACGTTTCGACATGTTGAAAGTTATAAAATCACTAAACTCAT
Organism: Chloroclysta siterata; assembly: GCA_932294275.1. NCBI lineage: Eukaryota > Metazoa > Arthropoda > Insecta > Lepidoptera > Geometridae > Chloroclysta > Chloroclysta siterata. The sequence continues at coordinate 13,362,740 of OW028595.1, forward strand.
TTTCGAAAAATCGCAATCAACCATTTTGTGTGCAATCACAATGTACACAGTTTAGTAAAAATTCATTTTGATCGATACCTGTTTTCCTACTCAAAAGTATGCTTTACTAGTTTTCGTACATAAGCAAACTTTTAAGTAGGAAAACATGTATCGATCAAAATGAAATTTTTACTCAACTGTGTGCAATGTGATTGCACACAAAATGGTTGATTGCGATTTTTCGGAAATGAGTTTAGTGATTTTATATCTTTCAACCTGTCGAAACGTGCGAGCGAGAAGTTGTTTAATAGTTGTCAGCCCCTTAAATTGAAAAAATGAATGTTGTAGGAAAGTTTAATAAATGTTATAAAATATATTTAATAACTAGCGGCCTGTCCCAGCTTCGCATGGGTGGTCATAAATATTTTGAACATTTTAGGATAAACTTAGACCGTGGGTTCGAGCCTCGCGTCTACTTATTTCATACATTTGCACGCGCTTCTCCTTGAGTGAGTGAAATCGCACCCCAAGCGTGACCCGTGGACCCGTTAACATTTTTAATTTCGTCATATCTTTTGAATGGAATGTCCGATTTGAAAAATTTAAGAAGTAATCTATAGGTATTGAAACCGTCTTAATTATGAAATAATTTAGTTGGATAAGGATTAATACCAAGGTACAAATAAAGACCCTTTTCTAGCGGAGGCATTTCAATAATTTTTTTATAATAAAAGAACTTATTGTGACATAACTATAATAGTTAGACATATGCTGTTGCGACATTTTTTGTAGATGATGACGTGTTCTACAAAATCACAGTACATTATTTTGTTCTATCTTCAATAGTTTTCGCAGCGCACGCGATGTAAGGTTTTTGTTTTCCACCTTGGGTTACATTATTGAAGTTTAAGTAACCATCCCTGATTTTTTTGAAAATATAATATAGCCTATGTTACTCAGGGATAATGTAGCATACTAATGGTGAAAAAATTTTTGAAATCGGACCAGTAGTTTTTGAGCCTATTCGTTACATACAAAAATACGAATGTTTCCTCTTTATAATATTAGTGTAGATAGTGTAGATGTAGATAAGTATACAGCGACAAACGCACACACGTACGTACGTGCGCACATTACTGGTTTGTTATGTTCAAATAATATTTCTAAAGTACCTGAGATTGTTGATCTATCACAAATCGAATATCATTTATGTCGCTGACTGTACGTAAATATGAGGTGCTTTTATTTTATCCTACTATGGACAAATACTAAAATTTGCTAGTGTTTGTGTATGTTTATTGAGATTCTTCTCCTTAACGGCTGCACGGTTTTGTATAAATAGATATCGGATAAAAATGCATATTTTGTAACCTGAATAACAATAAAATTAGGCTACTTTTTATTCGGATAGGTATATACAAGGTGTAAAGTCATGTACGACATTAAATTGAAACACGTACTCCTAATTGCATTTTTAGATTTTAGGAGTTGGTTTTATCAAAAAAGCCTGAATATTTATCGAGATATCGATACTTTTCCAATAAATAATTTCTATGCAACCTGTATCTCTAATCGCCGGTGATGAGGTCAAATTTCCGGGGTCATGAAGTCATGTGACTCATCAATCAAACGAAAAAAAGGACAAAGATATCATATTTATACGCGTTAGACCGCATAAGAAACATATTTGTGCGCTCACATTGTAAAATTTCGCTGTGCGACAAGGACAGATATCATTCCGCTTACGTGTGTGATAGAGACAGATAGGTACGTAGCGCGCCCCACTATGTGCCACGCTGCCGCCCGGTGGCCAGTGAAAGACATTATTATTTAGTAAACAATCGCCTTGGTAGCGACCTTGACATATCTAATTTTGAAAATTGTAAATTCGTGTTATTACTCGTGACTAGTGTCTAGATTTGGTACCGCGAAATAGACTTTTTGTGTGAGTGTGTGTGTCTTGTTAATGTCATCAAAATGCAGAACTTGTATTATGAAGGGAAAGATAATTGTGAAACTAGGCATACAAAACAAACTCTAGAACAGTTGAAGGAGCTCTTCATTGCATTCATTTGTATGTGCAACATGCAACAACGTGAGCATATTGGAAACGTACGGATTTGAGGTACCTAACTAGTTTTATTTTTCCTACATGCTAACGTTGCTCTACTATATCGGCGAATCAAAGACGCCGCCGCCGGCCGCGCGCCCGCGCTGAAAGGGCGTTCACCTTTAGGCAGGCGCGCGGCACAGTTTAGGTTTAGTCGTAGTAGGTATGTATGTGCGGTTTCTGCGCGCGGGGCGCGGCATTGAATGAACGTACGTTGCTTTGTTTGTGTGTTTATACAGAATGTTCAATAATTTTATGCTTATTCTGATATTTAGTTTGTTTGAAAATAAAAAAATCTCAATTATGAATGAATGTTAATACAACCTTTTTTAAATCAATACTAGATAGTAGTACTACACGTGTATTAATTTAATGTCGTACAGTCGTTTACACGTTGTATACCATAAGCGAGCGGAGCCGAGGGCGGATGCTAGTGTTAACTAATTCTATCTCTCTTGTCGTGTCAATAGTTTCTTTCGAAACAGTGTGGTGAGAGGATTTTAACTGCACCTCACGAGGCTCCTTTCGAGCACTTGACACATGTTATAGATTTTTTTAGGTTCTACGACATGCCAGTTTCCTCACGATGTTTTCCTTCACCATTTGAGAGTACTGGCATTGTGTACATACATTTTTGAACAGAAAAACTCATTGGTGCACGACCGGTTTCGAACCCACGACCTTAGGATCGGAAGGCGGGGCCGCTACCTCTAGACCACCAGTGCCAACTTTGACTTATTGAAAATACATTACTTTTGTTCCTTCAGCTGCTCCGTGGTAACCTTCCATGCGCTGACAGCGTCACAGAAGGCGCTGGTCGGTGAGCTCTTCCGGAGTAGCACGTAGGTTTTTCCGTATTTCAGGATATCGCGCTTGATTCCATGGTCGATGGTGAACCTGACACGCTCCTCCATTTCAGCGTACCAATCTTTGAGAGGAGGCTCTGTTGACAAATTACGAACGACAATTGGCATCATGGTTTCCGCCACTTGCCACATAATAATAATAATAATAATAATAATAATAATAATAAAGCCGTATATTTCCTTACATCTAAGTACATACACAGGTAACTAAAACTATAAAAAAATTGTATTACTTTTCTTAACATTACTAGTGGTTCGCCCCGAACTGAGATCTCGTGATGCGAACCGACGGACGCACCAAAACTTTGAGTAGGTGGTAGTCAGAGGCAAGTCCAAACATTATGTTTGGACTTTTTTCTGACTACCGCCTACTAACTTGGTACGGTAACCAAGTTTCAACTCTATTGGCCTATTTATTGAAGAGTTCCGTTGAACAGACCTTGGCTCCATCATCAGACCTGGTCGTTGTCACCATTTTATGAGAACTAAGTACCTCCTTAATTTATTTCAAGAAAAAAATATAAGAAAAATCAAAGGAACTAAGCGACCAGTAGAAAAACCTTGATGCCAACGAAACTCTTAGAGATGGGAGCTCTTGGATCGCTGGTTATCTTAATTTAACTTTTTTGTTGTATCTCAAAAACCGAGCGTCCCAGAAAAAAAGTAAAACTTGTTTTGGAATGTACAAACAAAGCTCTTTCATATGACATGTAACTTGATTTTTTTATATAAAATTTTTTATTTTTGCCCCCCTAAAAAACCCCATATCTCAAAAACCCTTCATCCGATTTTACTCATATACTTACCAGTAAATTTCTCAAGAACAAGCTATCGACATATAAAATTTCATGCAGATCGGATCAACGGTTATCGGATCGGATACATACATATATACATACATAAAATGCCAAATCGCCCAAGTTGAAACTAAAATCTTCGTTCGCTTCGCTCACTCGATCAATAAGTATGGCATATTAAAGTTTTGTTTGAATTGGTAGATTTATTCTATGTAAGGACCCCTTTTTGGGTGAAGGCCTCCTCCAGCTTTTTCCATGTTTCTCTGTTTTTCCCCAGATTCATCCAGTTTTCTCCAGCGCTTTGGATTATGTCGTCTGCCCACCGTCTCATTGGTCGGCCTACGTTTCTTTTTCCTACTGGTCCCTTCCATTTTGTGGTCTTTATCGTCCATCTATTGTCAGTGTAGCGTGATAGGTGACCTGCCCACTGCCATTTCATTTTTAGGGCTTGTGTGACTGCGTCTGTTAGTTTTGTTTTTTGTCTTATTACGTCGCTTTTAATTTTGTGGATTTTCTTTAACTTCAGTATACTTCTCTCCATTGCTCTTTTGCTAGTTCTTCTATGTCACACTCTTCGCCTTTACTTTGGTACAGTTCCTCGTAGAACTTCGTTGCATGTTCTATGCCAGATGCCCTCGAGTTTGTTGGTTGTGAGTTTTTCTCTAGTTTTTGAATCCATGTCTTATGTAAGTTTAACTCTTTAATACCTCTTTTTGCGCTTCTGAAGTTTTTTAGATTTCTTGTTATTACTTCTTGTCTGTGCTTGCTATAGTCTTTTTTAATTGAAATGAAATGAATGAAATGAAATGAAATAATGAAATGAAATGAAATGAAATGAAATGAAATATTTATTGTTTGTGAAACTAGGTAATGCAGGGTGTTGAGATTACATTCACTTGGATCCTCTAGTTCCAACCAGTCGGTGTACAAACATTTTTTAGTGTTAAACACAGGTAAAAATAAAAGTTAGTGAATAATAGAAAATAAAATAAAATAATTGATTTAGTAGTTTCTTTAAATAATTTGCTAAGCTCTTGTTTCTAGTTTTTATCCTTGTCTTTTGTAAAAATTAGTTCTGTACGTTTCTTTATAAGTTCTTGTGTTTCTACGCTGAATATTTTATGTTTTTTGTCTCTGATTGTTCCGTTCTTGGTTGGTAAACTGTCTTTGATGGCGTTTTCTATCATGTCATAGTATGTTTGGACGTTGGTGAGACTGTCTGATTTTCTTTCAGTGTGCGATTTTAAGTCCATAATGTAGTTGTTTTTTTCGTCTTCTGTTTCAGGGACTTTCGGTAGGTTTTTAAAATGTTTTCTGCTTCTTTTTGCTTGTTTTATATGTAATGTTGCTCGCAGTAATCGGTGATCAGATGGAAACTTTATGTTGCCACATAGACATATATAATTATAAAATATAACAATTCAGCCAATAAACCACAGCCTTCACATCTCAGTTGGTAGTTGCTCTGCATTCTGCGCCGTAGGCCATGGGTTCGATCCCCACCGAGAACAAACATTTGTGTGATGAACATAGATATTTGTTCTCTGTCTGGGTGTAATATAATATAATAAATATGTACTATATACAAAAAAAGTATACATGCATTTAATCAGCTATCTGGTTCCCATATTACAAGACTTGGCTTAGTTTCTGCTACTTGAATTTATTTATTTACTTGAATTAAAACCAGTTATTCAATTACAATAAATAAGGACGATAAAAATTTAGGAATTTAAAAAAAGTAAATTAAAAAAACAAAATATGTTCAGTCAACATTCCAAAGTCAATGCTACACGGCCGTATCTATACTCTACGCCTTTATAAGAGATTATAAAATTAGTGTAGATGTAGTCGTAGCTAGTTTTCTTGAAATTTACAACTAGGGCGCGCTGGGCCTGCTGGTATAAATGCGACAACGACACAATGTGACAGTGTTGGCAGCGATTTCGTTGAAATCAACGTTTAATCCCACCAGTTCTGTTGGCGGTGGCAACACTTTACTTCTCAAAAAACAGGGAGATCGAAAACTCACTCAAATTGAACTAGACGACAGTCTTTGTTGCCAAATGCAAGATTTAAATTTGAATCGCAAACTAGGTCTACGAAGGTACAGTCCACATACTATCATAAATAATAGGCACGATTCCTCTATAGATCAGCAGCTGCTTAGCCACCACCGGATCGGTACTGACTGTCATGATCAATGCCTCCGGAGCGATGTGGGATAGTTGTCTGGCTGTCTTTCCCGTCACTGTGGGGACTATGAACGCGACGGAGTTCAACTGCTGGGCGGCCACTGCAGCGGCTAGGATGCACGCTTCAGCTGCATTCACTGGCATTTTGAACTGGAAAATATAGATTTGACAGCAGAACCTTCCGTTGAAAATGAACTGCACGGACAAGAGAACGTGGATCGTACTCGTACATTTTTGAAACATCAAATGCAAAATTGAATTCATGCTTAGTCAATATTAAAGATAAACATCGGATATATAAATAGTATATGTATATATAAATATTATATAAAAATAAGGTACAAATAGCTTTTGTTAAAAAAATATGATTAGGATAGGATAGGAGCATACATTCAATTTACAAACGCTAAACTGGTAGAAAGGTCTAGAAAAAAGAACATTTTGAACCCAACAAGATTTCCAACAACAAAATTGCCATCATTGTCAAGGTAAGCAGACTTCTATTGATCAAAATGATATGAGTATATATATGCTGTAATATCGTAATGCTCAGAAGCAACATTTTTTAGATTTTTCATAACAACATTCATAAATTTTATATCTTCAAAAATTTTGAAATGTACGAGCTAGCTGTTAAACGGTTGTCTGTGTCTTAACAAGTTATTAATTCTTCACCTGATCAGCCATCGTCCAAAAATCTGTGATCGATGTCATCGACTCAACCCTTAGAGCAACACGGGCCACCGGCGGACCGGAGGGGAGTAGCCTTCGAAAGCATTCCCCTCTGTCAAAGTACAAGTCCACGCGGTCCTAGACGTACAATAAAACTGACACAGAATGTATCTATGTGTGCATGATATTGTTAGTGTATTTTTAATTAGGTATGTGTGAGTTTCGTAGTGACAGACGATTATTTTTGTGTGGGAATTTGAGAAAGTGTGCGTAACACAAATTTCCCCCCGCAAAAAATGGCAGACAGTTTTGTATCGGTAATAAACGCTACGGCCACTCCCCTCCGTGTTGCTCTATGACTCAACCATCTTGCTGATTTCATCCAGTATCTTCATAGCCTCGATCACGTTTGAAGGATCCTTGTAAGTCCTGAATATAAACCCAGCGCCTTGTAGTAAGGCATTGGTGACGTCAGCCAGGTCACATCCAGTTATAGTGCCTCTTTTCAATGTCCGCTCCAAAATGTTACCCGAAATGTAGAATGGCTTACCGAGCTACAAAAAGTAAGCTCATATGAAGAATCATCATTTTATAGAAATTTGAACTTTTTTAATCCCTTAGTCCTGGAGTTTCTCCCGCTACGTGCAAAAAAATACCATTTCTTCCTTCAATCTAAAACCTTGTTTCTACAAACATACTTATGTATCTATATTTTTAGAATAAGCAAAAGTGACGCGATAATAGAATGGCTCACTAAATTTTAAAAGGATGATAAAAAAATCCATCGAGTTAGGGCCAGCTGGTAAAAAAACCCCTTAAGTTATTTGAAATACATGGTAGGGTTTTTTAAAAATACTGCATTATTTACCTCTCTACATTTAGCACTGATGTGTAGTTGAATTGAAGTCATTTTGTGTTTATCCGCTATTTCGTATGCAAGAAACTCTCGAGCTAATATTATCGCATCAGAGTTCTGAAAGTAACAGATTTTCGTCATCATCATCAATGCTGTAGATCAGGCAAAGTGGAGCAGAAAGTTCCTGGGGTGGAGGCCCAGAACAGGCCACAGAAATGTGGGTAGACCACGTAATAGGTCTTCCTATGACTTGGTCAAAGCTGCGGGAAGGAGCTGGATGTGGAAGGCTCAAGAACGAAAGGAATAGCCTGAAATATAAGAGACTTGTACTCAGTATTGGGTGGAAATAGGTTGAAGATGAAGTAAAACTTGTTTCTTCTACGACACGAACGATCACCTATTGGAACTGCTGGTCTACCATGGAAAACGAACGAACGTGGTTTCGTATTGACGTTGTTGAGTTACACTGAGCAGCATACACGTTACCTTTGAGTGTAACTCAAAATAATTCAACTTCATTGATCATGGTAAACCGGTTTCATGGTTAAGATTAGTAGAACTCTTTGTGAAGGGCTCGTCCAGGGAAGTACTATCACCACGCCTTTTTCTGCCGCCAAGCGGCGTTGCTGTGTTTCGGTTTTAAGAGTATGGTTGCCGGTGTAATTACAGGCACATGAGGCTTAACATCTGTATGCCTCAAGTTGATGGACGCAAGACATTGGACGTTACCAATTAACATGGTGGGCCATCTGCTTGTTCCATCAGTTAGTTGTATTAAAAAAAAACCAGCTGTCCTTATAGCTGTTGGTACTTTACACACAACCTTCTATTGTGTTCAATTCCTCAAAATAAAGATGTTGTTTGAACATAGGTGTTTGTTTTGCATCTGGCTATAGGCAGAGTTACTATCAACTGAGCAGTGAAGCTGATGATGATTATAACGTTATATAGGTAAACATAAATCTTGCACTCACTTCTATAATATCATCGATGTTATCCAGACCTTCCTGCTCGCAAATCGTGCTCATTATTAGAGGAACTGTCTCGCCTTTAAACATCTTCTTGATCGTTACCAAAGTCTTCGCCCGCCGAACAGAGTTTACAGTTATTATGTCCAGCTTCAAAACCATAAAAACGTATTTATACAAATCACTACATAGTATAAAACAAAGTCGCTTTCTCTGTCCATATATCCCTATGTATGCTTAAATCTTTAAAACTAGGCAACGGATTTTGATGCGGTTTTTTTTAGAAAGAGTGATTCAAGAGGAAGGTTTATATGCATAATACAAGCATAATCTCTTAGGGATAACTCTAGCTGTGGACTAACATAAGCTTCGTTTTCTACGATACTCAGGTGAGTATCGTATAAACCTTCCTCTTGAATAAGGATTACAAGGTTGTAATCCTTATTCAAGAGGAAGGTTTATATGCATAATACAAGCATAATCTCTTAGGGATAACTCTAGCTGTGGACTAACATAGGCTTCGCTTTCTACGATACTCACCTTGTAATCCTTAGCAAAAGCAATCAGATCCATATCAACTTTGGAAAGGGGTGGTTTCAAATGTTTCACACCGCGCACACACACGAACTCCAAGCTACTCAATTTATCCCCTCTGAGCACTTTACATCGTACAGTTTTTTTATCAACCGCTTTCGTACAGACCATTATGATCATACCAAAGTGTATAGTTACTTCTGTTCCAGGTCTTATAGCTTTTATAATGTACGGGTCGTCTATGAATATTCGCTTTGAATCACACTTATTCCAGTATTTGGTGTCACTAGTTATTTCTACTATCCAATCTTCTTTCAGGTCTATTGATAGTTCGCTTATTTCCTGCAAATTAATTCACAATATTATACAAACGAAATGTGGGCAGGTCATGTGATCCGTATAAGACTGAAAGATGGGCCAAAAGGGTCACAGAATGGGTACCTACTGAGGGTAGAAGACGTCGCGGCCGCCCGAGAAAGCGCTGGCGAGACGAATTAGACTCCTTCAACAGCGAGTGGGTACAACGCACCGAGGACCGAGGAGAGTGGAAGAACATGGCGGAGACCTTTGCCCAGCAGTGGGACAGTATAGGTTAGAAAAAAAATACATGCGAAAGTTTCGCGTAGGCTAATATTGCATATAAATGCAGCTACAAAATCTTTTAAGAAACGTGTGAAATACTGACTACTTAAAATATGGGTATTTGCCAAATGCTACTGTCGATATAAGTAGATATAATGTAACTTCATGTGTTTTGCAGGTCTATATAGTAGGTGTCTATAGTATATCTATAGTATAGTAGGTGTAGTGGAATCCGCGATGACGTGTTTGCGTGAAGCAATGCTTAAAAAAAAAAATCTTAGTGAGTGCCTACACCACTCAAGCAGTGTTGCAGATGTTAAGCCTCATGTGCTTATAGTTTCATTGGCATTCACACCCTTCAAACCGAAACACAGCAACGCTGCTTGGCGGCTGATATAGGCATGTTGGTATTACTTCCTTATGCGAGTCGTTCACAACGAGCTCTACATACGGCCGGTTTCTGAAAGCCCAATCAAAACTATCGGATGTCAAGTCACTTGCTATCTCTATCTAATTCGCTGAAATGGCGAGTGACTTGACATCCGATTAGTTTTGATCGAGCTTTCTGAAAACGGCCGTATCTCTTCGAAACCAATCAAATTAGTATTTTAAATTCCAAAACCTGAACTTACATCTTTGAGGAATCCTGTCCGGATACAAGCATTGGGGATATCAATGGATATAGTTATAGGCCATGTGGTAACTTCGTATTTGTCGCAACACCACTTTACAGCATCTTTGATCATGTCGAGCATACCAATCTTGTCGCTCTTCGTAATGTGGGTCATTTTGAATCGGACTATTTTTAAACCGCTTTCTATGAAGGTTTTTATGTCTATAGGTGTTAGTTCGGACTCGCCTGCATTTGGAAATAATACATAAGTTCCTGAAAAACTAGTTGTGAAAGTAAATAAAAAATAGTAATTTCAGGCACATGAGGCTTAACATCTGTATGCCTCAAATTGATGGATGCAGGGCAATGCATCGTAGTGCACGTTCCCATCGTGCGTGACTTACAAGGCAATGCTTTGTTATAGGTGATGGTTATCACTTAACATCAGGCCATCTGCTTGTTCCATCAGCTAGTTGTATAATAAAAAAAAACCATCGTATCTTCGATCAAGGGGATTGCCCTTGATCATATCGGAGTGGGTTCAAATACCACTCCAATAATAACTTATGGGATATTATAAAAATCAATATATAATAGTTCATAGGTATTCAAACAGTTTCGGGGTTTAGTAAAAGGTAGGCACATTATTTTATGTTAATACTAACAAAATGTAAAGATAAATGGTGTCAGTGAGTAGGGCTTTGTTCTTACGGTTCCTAGAACATATTTCTGGTATTCTTCTATGAGCTTATCGTTTCGTTTGAAGGCATTCATAATAGAAAATCCTGTCTGAAAAAATATATTGTTGTTTATACTTTATTATCATCACACGCGGATACAAATCAAGCTAGTTATGTTGTCCCCTCACCCCTCTGCCTTAGATTAAGTCTAGAATATTATTTTTGCTGGCATCTTCAATGCAGTTCTTAGAAATTAAGGTTTGCTGATACAGATAGATAGATAGAAAATTCTAGAGAGTATTCTCTTCCAGTAATCCTTTTTGTAGTTTTGAAAAAACCAAGGGGTAGTACACAAACATGGAAGATAGGGAGGTATTTTCTACAAATACAAAAAATACATATTTGATTTTGACAGCCGTCTGCAATCGCCCAGCTGCATCCGCCCATGTACTTTTTAAGGCATCATTAAACCACCTCCAAATCGGTGTACACGTATAATAATTTAGTTTTATTTACTCTATTAATGAATTCAGAGTTTTTTAAAAACTCATTGAGTAACTCCCAAATCAAAAGTAGCTACACAAAGCAGAAAACGCTTACGAGGACATAAAAGCAAGCAGTGTATAGCCTGATGTGTATCCGTGTGTACCTAATAAGCTCCTCTCATTAAACATTAAAACTTTTCTCATTAAAAAACTCATGTAGGTAGATAGGTAGTACCTTGCTTGTAGATAAATAAACCATTAGAACTTACCTAAAGATGTAAAAGAACAAAAGCTAAAAGTAAATAAAACTCTGAAAATAAAACAAATTACAGCAAAACCTATAAACTAATACAAAAAGCCGTGTAAAAATTCGATTTAGACTGTATTGGAATACCAATCACAGAAATCCCAGTAGAGGGTGCAAAAACGTCGTTGGCGAAATAAGTTATAATTCTGAGGCTATCATTTTCAAACAGTTTTATTTGATGTAATGTTTTGAACGGAGGTGATAGTACTACGCGCTGAACATGTCCTTCACAAAGACTTATAAAAAAATTCATGTCATGTCAAAATGCACAGGTTTAAATGTACCTAAAAGTATGTGGCGTTGATCTTTAGATTATTATAATAAATTGTAACAAGGATCATACAAAAAGCGGTAGGAACCAAGCCGTAAGTTTGTTGCCTGTTCTTCTAGGCTTTGGTCGCGTGGAACTGGCACCTAGAGTCACCTAGCTTTAAGACGTTTTAAAGTGATCCTTGTGATTTTATTGAATAAATGCCTTTTGAATTTGATCTTGAGATAAAAAATAACTACACTGACATCAAGAAGTGAAAATCATCAGCAAGTAGTATAAAAAAAGATCATCAATTAGAAACATTCGTAGAATTTCATAGAAAATTATTGATTAAAACTTAAAAGTCTTTGTAGTACACCTTTAACAAATTACTGACTGCCTGACTAATATGACAGTCAAAACGGTACTCAAGAAGCATGAATAGGAAAAATAATAAATATCTGCCAAAGAAGTTTGTATACCATGTAATAACAATAAACTTAAAATGAAAAACAACAGCTCAAATGTTTTCCTCGAGAAACCTTATTTTTCTTCACAGTATTTGATTTTTAACGCCCTATTTATTTGATAGAATCTCATTTACGAATCTTTGCGATTTTATCGTTTACTCATTGAATTGCCTTTTCGTCTCTTTGAGATATCTTTCTCATTTATTTCTTTATTATTAAAAGAAGTGCTTTTGAAAAAGAAAAGGCATATTTACCATTATTACTGTTTCCACCGAGTGGTAGAATGGCTCACGCTTCGCCTCTTTGTTATAGTACATACCTCACGTAGTTTGGGGCTAGATGGTGCTGTTTGAAATTTACACCTTTAATTAATTTTAGAGTTTCTCATCTATATTGTTGATTTTCACGCCAAATACGAGTACTTTCGTAATTGTTACAGTATAATATTAGGGTTAGCTAAAGGTTATGTTTTGTAAGTATTAAGTATTTTGTGTTAAGTTTGGGATAAAATATAGGTAAAAAAATTGTACCTTTATATTATAGATAGAATCTTCCTGACTATTTAAAAAAATATCTCTGAGCTTCCATCCTTCCATCTTGCAAGCGGGCAACTTGATTACGCTTGACTTGTATGAGTTGTTGTCTATAGAAGCGTGGTCTTCCAAAATACCAAAGCTGCAGAAGGGACCCCAATTTGACTGGCTGCGATAGAAGAAGTGGCGTGATCGATCTCAGTATATTATAATGTACATAGTGATCATAGAGTAGAGTGGTCGCTAAGCGACAAACCCCACAAATAAAAAACGAACTTTTTTAAAACCCCTTTTTAGGACTGTTCCTACACTCTTTGTTGAAACATTTCATAAAACCCAGACTGAAAGTAACAAAACAATGTCAGTGTCTTTGTCGTCCATTCTTTTCCTATATTTGTCCTGTTAGCGGGAAGCTAATGGGCAAACAAGGGGCGTACTGTTGATTTTCAGTTAGCCGCCATTCTACTTGTATCTTGCAAGATTTATTTACGGCGACAAGCAAGATGGATTCTTTTATTTGCCTTGTTTTATGAACGGCTGTTCCTTGCTCGACATTTCGTTTCACATAAAAGCTGCAAGCGCGGCGCTGCATTGTATTTTTGAAATGTTTTTGCAAAACAGCTTACTACAAGTTGTGCTCGGACTGAGTGGAAACTGTGAGCAGTTTGGGTGGCCTATACGAATTATCGCACTTTCAAAGAAAATACCGTTTTGGTTTGCGTCTTAAAAACAAAAACCACATTCGGAATGTGGGTCAAACAAAATGTTTTACTTTTATTACTGCCAATGAAAATGTCCTTTCCGAATTCCTTTTCGTATCAGCATTTCGGGTATTCCCTTAAGCCCAAAGTTTTACTTGTGATTTTAACGATATCAATCCTCTTAGTCCTAAGGGAGAATGGTCTGGAAATTATGGAAGAAGGTCAAGTATTTTAGTTAAATTTGAAAAGTAACCAACACGATCTTATTATAAAAAAGTTTTGTGTGAAAATGAGTCTTAGCTCGGTATTATTTATTTTGTATGCCTTTTTATTGTTCTGCCTTTGTGTTGGTGTACAAATATCTGCCACCTAACGACTTTCTGGAGTGATGGAGAATGTCATGAATGGACAAGGCTTTGCCTCTGGCTACCCCTTAAAACCATATAAATTAGTGGTTTGAGAAGATTTACCATAATGTATTTTTTTTGTTGGGTTTTTCTTTTGAAACTAACTTATTAGGATGCTCGCTGAAATATTTTATCTTAAAAAAACATCGTAACTGCAAATTAGGGCATTAGCTAAATAGCGTTAGCGCTTTGCAAGACTCTGTATAATTAATTTTGTTAATAAGGAAAGTGCTTTTGTAATGGCGCAATAAAATACTAAATAAGAATCTTATTAGCGTTACATAAACCAATCTTTCTTAAAATAAGCATATTACGCATTGTACTAATATACAAAATGTCCAATTGCTTAAAGAAAAACAACCTTAAATAATCTTAAGGCGAAGACAAGAGCTAATGTACCTCTCGCTCGCACGTTTCAACATGTTGAAAGATATAAAATCACTAAACTCATTTTTAAAATCGCAATCAACCACTAAACTGTTTGCAATGTGATTGCACACAATGCAATCTCATTGCAAACAGTTCACCATAAAAATAATTTTAATCGATACAAGTTTTCCTACTCAAAAGTTTGCATTACTAGTTTTTGTACATAAGCAAACTTTTGAGTAGGAAAACTTGTATCGATTTTTTTTTCTGAGGGTATATCTAACGAGCCTGGGGATTCGTTGTGAAGATGTTTCTGTTTTTTTTTATTTTTTTTACTGAGGTCCTTGATAATGTACAATCGCTCCAAAGCGAATAATTTCTACAGCCGCTAACGCACTCCATTTGTTGGAAATCAAAATTAAATCGATACAGTCTTTACACATTTCAATCGCAAGGATTACTTTGAAACGTCTTATAAACTATGTGAATCTAACGCCAGATCTACGCTTCTTTCTTAAAAATAGGCAAAAAACTCACGGCTTGGTATCTATCATTCTTTTGCACGATTCTTGTTACACATTAAATATTTATACAAAACATATCTACCTAACTTTAAGACGATTCAGTGATGTTTGGGAATCAATTGATTTGACCTAGACTTTTTTCAATATACTCTCGTAAATACAAATGGTTTCCAGAGAACAGGGTATACATAGGGTACTCGGGATACACGAGTTTCCGTGACAGACAATTTGGACAAGCCTTCCAATCAGCTGGTGACAGTTAGATTGAATCCAATGTGGAGCACATACCGACAGAATAACGTTGATTGATGTTGGATTGATCGGACAGAGTTCAAAATAAAAAAGGGTTTCGGAAAACGGTTAAACAATGTTACGCAAGTGACTGAACATTTGTGTTTTTTGCTATGAAGAAAGGTTAGATTTTTATAAATTAGTTAACCGGTTTAAATAGTCATCTGGTCTCATTTAGATAGTAGAGATGAGTTATACATTGAAATAAGCATTTAATTACCTTAATAATAGCATCACTGTCTTTGAAGTTTAACAACTTATCCATCGAATTGGTCGGAGATTTCAAAAACTCGGAGAATTTTCATAAACGAGAACTATTTTTGCTCCCAAGAATTAATACCTTTCTTATCGAAACACAGCAACGCTGCTTCAAGGCAAAAAATCCATTATAGCCAGCTTATTCAATGTATGTATTATTCGACACAAGATTCTTCCTCTAATACTATCACAGAGTTTCCGAAGTTTTCAGTTTTAAAACGATCACATACTGATATTAACTCAAAACCGGAACATTGCAAAGTAACATTTTAACTGTGGCACCATGTTGTTCTGAACTCGAAGCAGTTCTAGGAACCAGTTATGCAGTTTCCTATTGTTTAATTTGTTGGACAACAAACTACCGGACATTAAAACCACAGGCCAAATACAGCAGTTACGCTACTTTTCACTTTCACGTTGTGTCACAAAGAACGTATTGTAGTGCTATTTCGTCAACAGCATTCACCCAAGCAATGTTTTCAGTTTACCATTCTGAAATACATTCATGCGACCCGCGTGGGTGTTTTGGCGAGTGGAAATGCCTACGTGAGTGAGGCGTAGCTGGTGATCAAAGTGAGCGTGGATCCACTAGGTGAAACTTTCCGTGATTTTGTTTTATAGAGTAGTACTCAAAGTCAAAGTCAAAAGGTATTTATTCAATGAAATCACAAGGATCACTGTGAAACGTCTTAAAGCTAAAGAAAAACTGACAAGGCAAGGTGACTCTAGCTGCCAGTTCCACGCCATTAAAACATAGAAGAACAGGCAACAAACTTACGGCTTGGTTCCTACCGTTCTTTTGTGTGATCAGAACAGAAACAGCAACTCGCACACTTCTGCCCGTCACTATTCAAATCAAAAGGTATTTGTTGTCGATACTTTTTTATCGAAAATAAAAATTCCGGGCTGGCGCCAGGTACTTCAATCTCGTTCAAGTAGACCAGACAAGTGGTCCACAAACTTCGAGATTTTGTTTAGTAATTTATAGAGATACTACTTTTATTTTAAATTTATCTAAACATCAATGGGTAAATTACCAATAGACTGATGGTGCTTTTCCTATATAAGCTGTGTTAAAACTAAGTTGCATCGATAGTTGGGTCCGATTTCAATTAGTTACACTCAATAAAACTTAATGTGAATCAATAAACTGTTCAGGTGATATTGAGTTCGGACTGTAATTGATGTTGCACCATTTAATTGCAAGTATGCAAGTACTTGTAAGTATGAGGTTGACAAGTTTGCGCTAGAGTAAAGGTGCACTTAGAAATAATATCTCAAATTCAAATCCTAAGAGGCGCATCGAAAAAGGAGCTGTTTCATCAATATATGGAGCCGGGGTCGAGTCGGTGTACAGTATATTATTATATCATTATCGCTTAGCAATATAGTAACTGTTTTAAGTGCTTATTTTCTTTCTTTTTCTTTCGTTTTCTTGCTCATCAAGATTTTCTTGGTCAAAGAGAGCAACGCAATGCACTAAAAATATGGCGGACTGACATGCGTGAATGTCATTTTGACAACTGTTGTATAAGTCAAGCTTCTGAGTGAAAGTCAAAAAAAGCAACAAATCTATCAAACAATAAAAAAATGCAATGCTTCATATCAAACGTTATGTCAAACGTGAATTGCAGACTGTGATGGCAGCTCTAGAAATGTGTACATAGTAAGAAATTAGAACAGATCAACGTTTAGTGACGACATCTTTATTAGCCTGTATATTAATGAAATTGCATTTGAATGGTAATCTTCATTTTTTTTAAATTTTTTCTATGTGGGGGGAACATAGACTAGACCTAGAAAAAAAAATATTCTTTAAGTAATAACTTTTTTACTTGCCGATCGTAGGTGCCACTTAAGTCCGATACTT
Source organism: Chloroclysta siterata (assembly GCA_932294275.1). Lineage (NCBI taxonomy): Eukaryota > Metazoa > Arthropoda > Insecta > Lepidoptera > Geometridae > Chloroclysta > Chloroclysta siterata. Next base: position 13,380,057 of record OW028595.1, read on the forward strand.
TCAATCGTTGAAGGACTGTAGTCCTTCAACACTTCAAGTTTTCTCACAATGTATTATGAGAAAACTAGTTACTATTCTATGCGATGCGGAGCGAGCGGCGATGGGTTTGCAACCGGTCACGTTTGGAATACCAAATTTGTGCAAAATGTGTGTAGTTATGTGCCAAATGTAATATTTAAACGTTCCTCTGACTACCTTCATTAGACATCCTCAAAGAATCGTAAGTTAGTACCAGGTACTAAAAGATCTGATGGGAAATCTACCGCGCCTGGAGATCAAATTTCTGTAGGTATGTGCCAAATGTAATATTTAAGCGTACCTCTGACTACCTTCATTAGACATCCTCAAATAATCTCAAGTTAGTACCTGGTACTGATCTGAGGGGAAATCTACCGCGCCTGGAGATCAAAATCGTAAAGCTATTTCAGTTTCAGTTTTTTCAGATTCATAGACTAAGTCTCCGCACTAAAGAGAGTGTAATAATGACTACGCTACCCCACACTGTTTAGGCACAGTTTTAGTTTCCCTGCAAACTTCAAGACCACTCCAGGAAGTTCAACGTTAAAAGTGCTGAGGCCCATTTCAGCTCAATTGACGCAACGTGACATGTTTTCAGTCCCACAAGTAACATCTAGCCTACGCTGTGCTACGCAAGGTACCGCAAACAGCTTTTAAGAACTTTACCGTGATGCGTTTAGGCTCGTGAAGGTTCAAGGATGTGACGAATACTGGAAGCACAGAAAAAAATCTATACAGCATCAAATAAAACTTATTCAACTCAGTTTTGGAGATTTCGTGATGCATCTTCTTCTAGTTGTGTCTTTCGGAACAGTTTGGTTAAAGGATTTTTTAAGTTCGTCTCAAAGAAGTTCCTTTTGAGCACTGATGCAGGTGAGTCAGTTAGTGCACTAACTGACTGCTTGACTGTTTCGGCTTATAGTTTATAAGTATATATAGTAACATATTGATATTGTTCATACAAAAGAACGTTAGGAACCAAGCCGTAAGTTTGTTGCCTGTTCTTCAATAGGCTTTGGTCGCGTGGAACTGGCACCTAGAGTCACCTAGCTTTAAGACGTTTCAAAGTGATCCTTGTGATTTTATTGAATACCTTTTGACTTTGATCGTATTATACAATAAAATTTCAATATACATGAACTGTATTATGTTACCGATAAAAATCAGCACTAAGAAAGTTCATGTTCTTCGATTTTTTTTAATTTTTATTTCTTGTACTTCGAAAGTTCAATAGAAATATATTGTTAATACTTGGAAAATTTCAATACTTCTATATGTACTTTTTATAGGGAAAACATTTTTTATTATGAAATATTAATTTTTCGTAAACATTTGCAAAGTGTTTTTATCAGACTGTGGTATGTTTTGCGATGCGGTTCTTTTTGAAAATCCAGATACTAAACTACTGTTGATGTTGACTGTACCTCTCACAACCCCTTCAGACATCCTAGAAAATAATCTTAAGTTAATCTTAGTTCCAAGATCTGATCTGATGGGACTATCAGCCGTGCCTGGGTTTCTTTATTTCTAAGCTAAAAAAACATACGTGTTCTTTTAACAATTCCAAACTCGGCCACAAGAACTGCCTGCTTCTCCGAACAAGATATACCAATCAATGCTGTCAATATAAATAAACAAAGCTAAGTGCCCACGAACTATTACTGTCTCTTCCCCCTGACCTAGTTCCTTGTAACCGAGTTGGGTACTTTGTCAGCGTCGTTTATGGGACGCGACTTGTTGTGCTAGTGCCTGAGGGTAGGCGGTCACGTGACTTTTTTGTTGTAGTTGTAGTAGAACTTTGAAGGACTTGCCGGGGAAATCTCTATCTGTTGTTAAGTTTTCGCTGTGTTTTGGTGTGACAAGAACACAACTATTTGTTGAAATGCGGCGGAGTAAATCGGTCAATTGTAAGGTAAAGTGGATCCGGTATGCCAAGACTTCTAAATAGACCTTGCACGACTATGAGCTACTTATTATCAGGAGAATCTCAACTTAAGCCGTAAAGTTTTGGGCTTGTTTTGGCTTGAAGAATTTTTTTCGGTGATGTTACATACATACAAAAATTTTGAAAACGTTAGAGTAGATCAATCCTGCGGTTAGGCGGATCCCGTTTGCCGATACTTCTAAATAGAATCACCACCACTCTGAGCAACTTACGAGTATCATTCACTTAAATAAGCACACGCTTATTTTGCGGGGTAAAACTTTAAACATTAACTTTTTTTATTCAACGTACGAACGAACAAGCAGATGGCCCATCTGACGTTATGTGGTAACCATCACCTATAACAAGGCATTGCCTCATAAGTCACGCACGATAGGAACGTGCCCTACGATGCACAGCCCTGCGTCCATCAATCTGACTACTGATATGAATACTGACACATCCTATGTTCACGATACACAAAGGTTATCTGGAAGATAATGCTTTATAGCATTAAGTTCGCCTTTGTACTGTTATTTTTTTATATGCAATAAAGTATTTTCAATCAATCAATCATCAACTTGAGACATACAGATTTTAAGCCGCATGTGCCTGAAATTACCCCGGCAACCGTATGGTCTTCAAACCGAAACACAGCAACGCTGCTTGGAGGCAGAAAAAGGCGTGGTGGTCGTACTTCCCCGGATGAGACCTTCACAAAGAGCTCTACTAACTCTTAAAACTTACTACTCTGATATGTATATCTTTATCTTGTTCTTTTCCCACCCATATTTTCCAGTAGCTGGTATTCCATACATGACAGGTTTCAAGCCCATCGCCGCTGTTAGAATACTAACTTCCTCACAATGTTTTCTTTCACCGGATTCAAATCCACGACCTTACGATTTGAAGGCATGAGAACATTCCAGAAGTGAACTTTCATAGCTATAAATATTATCTCTATCTAGGTTGGCACTAAAGGCTAGTTCATAGTTTCTAAGTTGCATTCGCTAGTTTGGTAACATTGATATACTCGTAGCTGGTTATCTGCGCTGCTTAACAAACAATTAACGTCAAATAACGGCCGTTTATTTTTTAAATTCCATGTATAGTTTGCAATAATTTATATATATATATATATACTAGCGGGCTCGACAGTCGTTGTCCTGCATGATATTTCAAGCGACTGCAGCGCCATCTGTCGGGCTGATTTGTGAATCTAAACCATCTAGGGTGCCACCCAAACGCATACAAAAAAAATCATTCAAATCGGTCAAGCCGTTTAGGAGGAGTTCAGTGACATACACACGTACAGTAGTTTTTTTATACAACTAGCTGATGGAACAAGCAGATGGCCCACCTGCTGTTAAGTCTCTCTCTCTTGACGTGTCACTCGTTTCTTTCGAAACAGTGTGGTGAAAGGATTTCATTGGTTTTCATGATGTTAAGTGGTAACCATCACCTATAACAAAGCATTGCCTCGCAAGACACGCACGATAGGAAGGGGCCTCACGATGCACTGCCCTGCGTCCATCAACTTGAGGCATACAGATGTTAATCCTCATGTGCCTGTAATTACACCGGCAACCACACTCTCCAAGCCGGTTTGGCGGCAGAAAAAGTCGTGGTGGTAGTACTTCTAATACTTTCTTATAACTCGTTGGTAAACAATTTGGAATGAAAGTTTATTATATATCCTGATTTGAACGAAAATGTTTCGAATGTTATGAAAAAAAACCGCCACCACATTCTTCAAAACAAATGACGGCTGACTATACTATGGACTGACTTGACTAAATAGTATTTAAATATATAACTTGATACTGGCAAGATTGTCTGTCGAATGACGGAGTTGCCATAAACGTAGCGAAAAAGAAGAAGAAGATGCCAAGTCCGTAAAAAAATACAGAATAGCTAAGGCGGTTACCGTTTTTAGAAAACCAAAGATTCTTAAGCTAGTGCACATTAGCTAATGTAAGGGCAAAGCTGAAACGTAGAATATTATGGTAGCTTACTCGTAGTTTGTATCTTAATGCGCTTGGTTTGCAAGATATATCTAAATATATTGGTGGACTTTCAACACAGTTCTATCTAGCCCCAAACTAAGCCAAAGCTTGTAATATGGGAGAACCAGATAACTGATACATTAACTTTTTTTTAATACTTTAATACTTACTTATAACATATAATTTGTGTGATGAACATAGATGTTTGTTCTCTGTCTGGGTGGTATTACTTTACTAGTTTATGTACTTAACCAAACTTTTCTGTAGGAAAACTTGTATGGATTAAAAGACTTTTTTATTAAACTGTGCATGTGCAATGTGATTGCACACAAAATGGTTGATTGCGATTTTTCGAAAATTTCAATTGATTGGGTTTATTGATTTTATATCTTTCAACATGTTGAAACGAGCGAGCGAGAGGTACATTAGCTCTTGTCTTCGCCTTAAGTGACACACGATAGGAACGTGCCCTACGATGCACTGCCCTGCGTCCATCAAATTGAGGCATACAGATGTTTAGCTTCATGTGCCTGTTATTTCACCGGCAACCGCACTCTTCAAACCTAAACACAGCAACGCTGCTTGGCGGCAGAAAAAGGCATGGTGGTAGTATTTCCCCGGACGAGCCCTCCATTCCATAAATACCCTACTCCACTTGTCATCACCGCACCTTAAAATACGTCCCCACTCCGTTTAGCTTTGGAACTGAATCTACTCTGTCGGGGCCGGACCCTATCGGGGCCTCTAGGCAATGCAACTCTCGGGATCGCTTACCTTTACCCTTTTCTTACTTTTTTTTTTATTACAAATGTCGAGTCGATCAGATTGACTCCTGCTTTTTGCTTTCTTGAAATGAATAGAGTTATAGATAAGTGATGATGACCATAATATACCGTTAGATGGCGCTTTTTACAGAGAGTATAATCATTTTTTCTATGGCAACATTACCGGATGCAACTAATGGGGAATGTCACGAATGAAACGTTTTTTATTTTTGGTGCATGGCCCGCATCGACTAGGCCCCCGTGGGCCCCTAGGCAGTTTCCTAATCCGCCTAATGGATAATCCGGTACTGTACACTGCTACTACTTACTTATCTAAAATGCTATACACTCTCATTTCTCACTTATCACTTCTTTTTGTCATGTCACTAGTTCTTTCGAAACAGTGTGGTGAAAGGATTTTAAGTGCGCCTCAGAGAGGCTTCTTTCGAGCAATCTCATTGATTACATTCATCATAAAACTTTACAAAAACTATTGAAGATTTTAACAAGTTTCAAGTTTTTGTGAACACGTCCTTCCCGGGATCTCGCAAGTCTCGCTACGAAATTGCTATTAGGGAGATTCTCGCCTAATGGAGGCATAATTGGGCTCTCGCAAACTAATGGACAATTATGCTGCCTGCGTGGATTTTACGACAATCATAACAATGTTACTGTTATCTTTATCGCTCATGTAGTTTTGTTACAGACTTCAATATGTTATTTATTACCTCTGCAATTTGTTCTCAACTTTGATCTCCATGCAATGCATCAGATCTCTTAGTACCAAGAACCAACCTAAGGTTCTTTGAGGATGTCTAAGGGGAGTAGTCAGAGGTACGTCCAAATATTTAATTTTTGATAGATACATACCCACATTTTGCAGTAGTGTGTATTCCATCGCCGCTGCTAGAATTAACTATTCAAACTGTATAAATTTTTGACCTTGTCACAATAAAAGACATGATTGCATAACGCATTTTTCTCTTTAAAAGGAAGGACACAAAAGAAATTTCACTTAAAATAATTTATTTTAGACAGAACTTACAAAAACTGCTACTAGCGTAAGTGACTAAAAATATGTCGTTAAATGGTTACCTGTTGTCCACAGGAATAAAAACAAGCCAAGGAGAATCAATTCAAATTGAAACATGATACTGAGGATTGATTGATTTGTAGTACCGAGATCAAACAGAAATACGAGATAATTCACCTTACCTCATCGCTTTTTTAGGGCTCGGTAAAACGGGACCCTATTACTAAAAGTCGGCTGTCCGTCCGCCTTTCTGTCTGTCTGTCCGTCTGTCCGTCTGTCCATCTGTGACCAGTCTGTATCACATGAACCGTGATAGTTAGACAGTTGAAATTTTAAAAGATGATGTGTTTTTGTTGCCGCTATAACAAAATATACTAAAAACCAGAATGAAATAAATATTTAAGGAGGCTCCTATACAACAAACGTGATTTTTTTGCCGTTTTTATAGATAATGGTACCCTTCGTGCGCAAGTCCGACTCGCATTTGGCCGGTTTTTATATTTATTGTTAATTTACGAAGTGCTAATATAGATTTTCTGAATGAATATTGTAATGTGGCCATAAAAATAGCTGTTACGTAGCTGTATTTGTTCATCCGCTACTTATTTCCTTCTAACCACGTTCTAATGCTTCGTAGAGCACAGAATCAATCAAAAGCTCTATCTGGCCGGACTGCATAACAGGATCCGTACAAGCAAGTCAGTGTAGTGTACACATTGCGATCAAATATGACGGATGATCGGCTCACACCGAGCAAATATCGCCAGCTGTGGACAGACCACTCGAGTTCTTCTATCCGATATCCGCAGAGACCTCTCAAGTCTCACTTGAGGTAATATTGACGCTTTCGAGTGCTCTGCGTAGTGTCAGGGTTTGAACTGTGATAGTTTTTCTGTTTGTTTGAGGACTTTATGTCTAATAATTTGGAGAAACGGTTCAAAACAGTTGACAAATCTAGGTCGGAAGTTTTGTTAATAACTTATCGTTTCAAAGACAAAGTTAAAAGGTATTTATTCAATAAAATCACAAGGGTCACTTTGAAACGTCTTAAAGCTAGGTGACTCTAGGTGCCAGCTCTACGCGACCGAAGCCTAGAAGAACAGGCAAAAACCATACGGCTTGGTTCCTACCGTTTTTTTGTATGATCCTTGTTACAATGTATTATAATACAATATTGAAGCTCCAGTGTGGTGCCAATCGAATTTAGCTAGGCTAAACCATAACAGGAAAAGGTAAAGGTAATCACGTTATTTCGAAAAACATACGCTTTGAACAAATAGCTGTTCAATTTTACACCCAATCTATCCACAACAAAAAAAATTACTCAAAAAAAAAAGAAAAGCTATGTAGCTTTGTAAAAGAAGATAGATTTTATTTAAGTGTGTACATATTATGATAAGAATTATGTAATTTTCGGAAAATATATACTTACCGAATAGTATGTTTTATAAAACTTTAGTTAGAGTCAGAAAGACATACCAAATGGTTTTTTTTGTAAAACTTTAGTTTAGAGTCAGAAAGATAAGTTTTATGCGAGATAAACGAGGTTAAGAATATTTCTTAACACAGACATTCGTAACGTCTTCCCATCGGGCTACTATCATTAGAGACATGATCAAACTCACTGAACATACGCAAGCCCCAGGGCACATGCCAGATTATCTCAATATTAGGTGCAGAACACATAGGTGCCTAGCTTAAGTTAGTTATAGCCAGGTACTAATAACAGTGAAGATGCGGGCAGTTACACACACGCGGCGTGCGTGCTTATTGCTACAGTCGAGTGTGTATAATAGGCTTTAGGCTAAGAAAGTGTTCATCTTAGAATGGGTTATGCTTTAATTAAATGTGTAATTTGCTAAATAAATATATATGGCCATATTATAGTGATATGTCATGGGTTTCAAAGTGTACTTACTAAAAATAAGAGAATTAGGAATGTTATATTTTAAAGATATGTAGGTATATAAGGTGTTCCAACAGGTACTTGTGTCTAAAACTTCAAGGGGCTAAAGTACCCATCATTATGGATAACTTTTTCTACAGAAACAACACTGTGAACGCAAAAAAAAAAAGCTGAACTTATTGAACTTATGTATGAAACAGCTGTTTTTTTTTCGCGTTCACAGTTTTGGTTCTTTAGAAAAAGTTATTCCTATTGATGGGTATATAGCCCCCTGAAGTTTTATACAAGTATTAGAACAGCTTGTATATACATATAATGTTTATTTTATATTATCGAAGCGATGCGTAACCCGAGGGCTGGTAAGCTCAGCGCATCAACATTGCCATTCGGCGAGGCAATGCAGCCAGATTCGATTGGCACTGATTTGGATCAGTTGAGCTATCTTTAGATCGTTAGCTGTTAGATAGTAAACCTTTACTAAATACAGACAGTTGCTAGGTCACAGAGAAGACAACAAAAAGTAGTGAAAACCGATGGACTACAAATAAAATATAAAATTATAAACCTCGTTTATTTTTTATGTTCTCATTAGCAACGGTGCGGATAGCTCAACTGTTTCATATGTATTTTGTAAATACTTGTATTGTATTGTATAATATTATACATTGTTATTTTCTTTGTAAATAAATCTCCTAGTTTCTTTAAAGTTAGTTTGTATTCTCAATTGAAAACCATCGGCCAACTAAAGCCACAGTAAATTAAATTAGCTGTGTAGAGTAATTTACCCTGTGCTTTTCTTAGAAATTATTTCATAAGTGGCCTCAAAGTTTTAAAAATCTAGACTGCCACTTAAGTGTAAGGTCTGGAGTAAAATAACTTTGAAAGAAACGAAGTTGTTCAAGTAGTTTTCTTTTAAATTGTAGTGTATTTTGAAAGGCAAACAACTAATTGCATCTCACATTTTGTGAAAAATACTGTACAACTGTACCTTAGTACAAAAAATAAAAAAATATGGTACAGTGGTACCTACTGTAAAGGATTTATTTGTCACATTTCTGTGCCGAGCAAGCACAAACTTCAATAAGCTGAGTAAACATCTACCCTCACACTATAAAATGGTATTTAAATTTAAATAACGCTTAAATAATATACCAACGTGAAGCAAAGCTCGAGATCAAAGTAAGCGCGCATCCACTAGCTATAATATATACTTACATATATATATATATAATATTACTGGACTTTCCACACAGCACTATCTAGCCCCAAACTAAGCCAGAGCTTGTAATATGGGAACCAAATAGCTGATATGATACATTAATACTTTTTTTTGTAAATACATACTTATAACATATAATAACACCCAGACAGAGAACAAACATCTATGTTCATCACACCAATGTTTGTTCTCGGTGGGGATCGAACCCACGGCCTACGGCGCAGAAGGCAGAGCTACTACCAACTGAGCCATGAAGGCTGTCAAGCCGTGTTATACTCCCCGTGATTTTGTTATTTACGGAATAGTACTGATCTAGGTAACTCACTGTCACATTACTAGCGTAAATAACAATTAACATATTGTAGTGAGCTTAAGCCATACTATAATGTATTCTGTGGCTGAGCCAGAATCACGAGCTTTTCATACTAACGCGAGTTACAGTTTTCTACTTCAGTGAGTCACATCGCCCCACTTAGCACTGAGTCAGTGTGAAAATGTTAACCGGTATAACGACGTATCTACACTAAGCTAAGCTTACTTTAAAGGTAACATAAAGTTTTAAGTAGGTACATAATAATATTTTTTTTGACACCATTTTGTGACGACTCCACATGGACGGTACCTACTTTATTTGTGAGATAAATGTTATATATAAAATCTCTGTTAGGTGTCTTTGTGTGCCGCTCTTCGCAAAAAATTGGAAATAGCACTTTTACTGGCAAGAAAAGTGGCCAGTGTTGTACCTTTTTGAAATCTAGACTAAATAGGGCCATCTTTTAAAATAACTTGGCAAGGGTAGTGTGGTACATTTTTTTCCAAGGAGTGTCAAAGTTGACTGACAATAATTTTATAAACCATAACTCGTCAAAACTTATTTTTTTTACTTAGTTAAGAATGTTTATTACTTTAATTTGTGGTTGCGATTAATAGCACTGTTATTTTTTGGGATTAAATTATTAAAAAATCACTGTAAAATTGTGAATGGATGTCAAATTTACAACTTTATCGAAAAATGTCTGTTACCGCTTGACTAAGTGACATGGATTTTTTTCTTATTTTTTTTAATAACTGGTATATAACCTTGGCCTCTCACACGGTAACAGGTTATCGTTGAGTTCAGGGACACCCTGTATACAAACACTATTACAGTACAAAGCTGTGTGACGATAGATTTTTTGTCCTGACCAATATTGTCCCTCGTAACACGCCTTCACTTTCGTGCTACAATTTAAAAGTTATTTTATTTGATTATTATATACTAACTTGAATAAATATTACAGTTAATTAGGTTTAAGAACTAAAGACAATAAATGAGGTACCTTCTTCTGTTGCTTACAACAAACAAGACTCGCCATATCTTACAAAAAATACTTTATGCGTCCCAGAAGATCGATACGGGATGCTTAGAAACTGAATTATCCACAGGGGAGGGTGGGCAAATAAAACCACCCCAAATAAATAGGGCTAACAACGTACACGTAGGCAATCATTTCGTTAAGAAAGTACGAGCGAAGTTATTTCTCCTGGGTGTCAGAAGAGGAAGTCGGGGAAAGTTTGACTACAAATCACTATTATGTCAACTGTAGTGGACTTACCGCGAGCGTTGTTGCAGTTCTTAGTTCTAGTTTTTATCGCAGCAAGTTGTAATGAACGAAAGTTACCGATACTTTGCATTATTCTCTGAGGAGAGAAACATTTGGTTTCTTTTTTATGGAAGGAAAAGTTTTGCGACCTGAGTCTTATTTATGATTTATATCTTCACAGCTCAGTTGGTAGTAGCTCTGCCTTCTGCGCTGTAGGCCGTGGGTTCGATCCCCACCGAGAACAAACATTTGTGTGATGAACATAGATGTTTGTTCTCTGTCTGGGTGTTTATTATATATTATAAGTATGTATTTACAAAAAAAAAGTATATATGTATTATATCAGCTATCTGGTTCCCATATTACAAGCTTTGGCATAGTTTGGGGCTACATAGTGCTGTGTGGATAGTCCAAAAATATTTATTATTTATTATTATTATTTATTATCTATGGTTATTTTGTATTGTATTGTATTTTTTGTTGTAGTAGGTGCCCAAGTTCGTGTGTCAAATAAATATGTATTGTAATAAATATGTTATGTCTTTTCTTTTCTAATAATTTTATGTTATTACTAGTGGCTTCCCGCGGCTTCGCACGCGTTGAAGTGGTGAACCGTGATTGAACCACAAACATCCAAACATCGTAACTTTCGCATTGATTTGTATATTATTAGGGTAGGATTTTAAATACGTACTATTATTAGGGTAGGATTTTAAATACCTACGTAGGTATAAGGGATACCTATAGGCGTACATTACCTATATTAGGTAGGTAGGTATTTATAGGTACTGAGTTTAGCACAAACATGACAAATACAACAAAGACAACCTTACACGGAAAATATGTACTTATTTGTTCCTAGTTTCTACCCCAAAAGCAAACGAAACGAAACAGCTTCACGACATTGATCCACAGGCACGGTAGATAGGTACCCTCAGATCTCTTCGTACCAACTCAAGATTCCCGTTTTTAGAACATTGACGCCTCGTTGTATTCTTTTTACTCGAGCGCAACGAAGGAGGGTAACATCTTTATGTTATTTATCCACAGAACACATTTTCTTTTAGTTTGAAGTTAATTACACAGTGACAGTTAAAAATCTCCCATACAAACCTTGAAACTTTGCAGGGGTAGTTTTAAAATATTGAAAACGTGATTTTAAATTATTTATTGTGGAGTATATTTACTTCAAGTTTGAAATCAATCGCACTATGCGTTAAAAATCTCCCATACTAACTTTTACAGTCATTGATTGATGAACCCTTTGCAGGGGAATTATCAAAAGTTAAAAGCGTCATTTATTATTTATTTCTTAGTATATTTACCTCAAGTTTTAAGTCAATCGCACCACGCGTTAAAAAACTCCCATACAAACTTTGACATCCCTTTGCACGCTTATTATGGGTAGTTTTAAAAATTAAAAAAGCCTTTCCTATTTTTTTGCCTAAAAGTTCATATACTCCAAGTTTCAAGTTTGTAGGTTCAAGGTATACTATTTTTCATGCAAACGTTTTCAACCCTTTTACACCCCTTGGGGTTGAATTTCCAAAAATCCCTTAGTATACTTCTACGCCATAAGATCTATGTACTCTTCAAATTTCAAGTCTCTAGGACCAGCGGTCAAAAAACTCCCATACAAACTTTGACATCCCTTTGCACACTTATTATGCGTAGTTTTAAAAAACTAAAAATGCTTTTCCTAATTTTTAGCCTTGGAGTACATCTACTTCAAGTTTCAAGTTTTTAGGTTCAAGGAATACTATTTTTCATACAAACGCTTTCATCCCTTTTTACACCCTTAGGGGTTGAATTTCCAAAAACCCCTTCTTAGTACACCTCTACGTCATAAGACCTATGTACTCTTCAAATTTCAAGTTTCTAGGACCATCGGTTAAAAAACTTCCATACAAACTTTGACATCCCTTTGCACACTTATTAAGGGTAGTTAAAAAAAACTAAAAATACCTTTCCTATTTTTTTGCCTAAAAGTTCATATACTCCAAGCTTCAAGTTTGTAGGTTCAAGGTATACTATTTTTCATGCAAACGTTTTCAACCCTTTTACACCCCTTGGGGTTGAATTTCCAAAACCCCCTTCTTAGTACACCTCTACGTCATAAGACCTATGTACTCTTCAAATTTCAAGTCTCTAGGACCATCGGTCAAAAAACTCCCATACAAACTTTTACATCCCTTTGCACACTTATTAAGGGTAGTTTTAAAAAACTAATAACACCTTTCCAATTTTTTTGCTTTGAAGTATATGTACTCCAAGTTTCAAGTTTGTAGGTTCAAGGATTACAATTTTTCATACAAACACTTTCATCCCTTTTTACACCCTTAGGTGTTGAATTTCCAAAAACCCTTTCTTAGTACACCTCTACGTCATAAGACCTATATACTCTTCAAATTTCAAGTCTCTAGGACCATCGGTCAAAAAACTCCCTTACAAACTTTTACATCCCTTTGCACATTTATTAAGGGTAGTTTTACAAAACTAAAAATGCCTTTCCTATTTTTTTGCTTTGAAGTATATGTACTCCAAGTTTCAAGTTTGTAGGTTCAAGGAATACAATTTTTCATACAAACGCTTTCATCCCTTTTTACACCCTTAAGGGTTGAATTTCCAAAAACCCCTTCTTAGTACACCTCTACGTCATAAGACCTATGTACTCTTCAAATTTCAAGTATCTAGGACCATCGGTCAAAAAACTCCCTTACAAACTTTTACATCCCTTTGCACATTTATTAAGGGTAGTTTTACAAAACTAAAAATGCCTTTCCTATTTTTTTGCTTTGAAGTATATGTACTCCAAGTTTCAAGTTTGTAGGTTCAAGGAATACAATTTTTCATACAAACGCTTTCATCCCTTTTTACACCCTTAGGGGTTGAATTTCCAAAAACCCCTTCTTAGTACACCTCTACGTCATAAGACCTATGTACTCTTCAAATTTCAAGTCTCTAGGACCATCGGTCAAAAAACTCCCATACAAACTTTTACATCCCTTTGCACACTTATTAAGGGTAGTTTTAAAAAACTAAAAATGTATTTCCTATTTTTTTGCCTTGAAGTATATGTTCTCCAAGTTTCAAGTTTGTAGGTTCAAGGAATACTATTTTTCATACAAACGTTTTCATCCCTTTTTACACCCTTAGGGGTTGAATTTCCAAAAATCCCTTCTTAGTGCACCTCTACGCCATAAGACCTATGTACTCCTCAAATTTCAAGTCTCTAGGACCAGCGGTTTAGGCTGTGCGTTGTCTATATGTCAGTCAGTCAGTCAGGACTTTGAGTCTTATAGTATTAGAGATATCCTACTAATATTATAAATATAAATGCTTAGATCTTTAGATGTTTACGGCTCACCCTCGATTAGGATAAAACTCGGAATTTTAGTTCGTATAACTCTGATTAATCTATAAATTACTTTTTCCTGAAAAACAACACGAACCAGATATAACAAAGAGGTAAAGCAAAGAAAAGTTATGGATTATTAATTTACACTTATTTTTATACAACTAGCTGATGGAACAAGCAGATGGCCCACTTGATGTTAAGTGGTAACCATCACCTATAAGAAAACATTGCCTCGTAAGTCACTCACGATAGGAACATGCCCTACGATGCACTGCCTTGCGTCCATTAACTTATTAAGAGTACCTAGAAGAGCTCTTTGTGAAGGGCTCGTCCGGGGAAGTACTACCACCACGCCTTTTTTTGCCGCCAAGCAGCGTTGCTGTGTTTCGGTTTGAAGATCGTGGTTGCCGGGGTTATTTCAGGCACTTGAGACTTAACATCTGTATGCCTCAAGCTGATGGACGCAGGGCAGTGCATCGTAGGGCACGTTCCTATCGTGCGTGACTTACGAGGCAATGCTTTGTTATAGGTGATGGTTACCACTTAACATCAGGTAGGCCATCTGCTTGTTCCATAAGCAGGTTGTATAAAAAAAAAACACTTATGGCTTACAGATGTTAAGCCTCATGTGCCTGTAATTTCACCGACGACCACACTCTTCAAACCGAAACACAGCAACGCTGCTTGGCGCAGAAAAAGGCGTGGTGGTAGTACTTCTCCAGACGAGCCCTTCACAAAGAGCTCTACTACTCTTGTAGTAGTAGTAGTGATTGCTAACATCAATATTAAGGTACTTTTCTTCCACGGCCCGTTCGTTTTCTTTCTCTGTTGTTCCTGTTACTTTATCGGATAAAAAAAAATTACAGAAGTTTCAGTGTAATGTTGAATTTACCGCTCTATTTCAGATCAAACAAGTTGACTGCCCTTCTTTAAATTAGTTAAGTTAAAATACAATAAAATAAAACAACATTACAGAATCGTTCCAAGGCGTTATTATATTTAAGGCGAAGACAAGAGCTAATGTACTTCTCGCGCGCACGTTTTACATGTTGAAAGATATAATAAATCACTAAACCCATTTTCGATAATTCGAAATTGGGTAATTCAAATGTCTTCGCCTTAAGATCGTGATACATTGAGAAATCTACTTACATTAGAAAACACTTAGCTACCTACAGACGTTCATGTTTATGCTATAAATGACTACTCATTTATAGCATAAACATGAACGTCTGTACCTACGTCTGTCATTCTGTAACAGGTTTAAGCCAACTATAACTAATCACCCTTCCGACACTGGACTAAATTGCAGTCAGAGCGGCGAGGATTAACGGAAATCAGATATGGCATCTATGTAGCCACATGATGATAAGTAATCCACGCCTTTTTCTGCCACCAAGCAGCGTTGCTGTGTTTCGGTTTCGGTCGGTTTAATATCGGCGATGGGCTTGCAACCTGTCACGTATGGAATACCAACTACTGCAAAATGTGGGTAATCAAATGTAATGTTTGGACGTACCTCTGACTAACCCCCCTTAGACGTCCTTAAAGAATCTGGTGTTAGTACTACTAGGTACTAAGAGATCCGAGGGGATATCTACCGTGCCTGGGGATCAAAGTCATGAAGCATTGGAAGTATTCTGAAGTAGTAGTTAAAATACAATAATCATTTATTTGCGAAACACAAAAAGGTGACAATATAATATAAGTAAGTTCAGCCATGCCTACTTAAAAGCACGCACGTGTATGTAAAATTTCATGCTGTAAAATTTCAACTTTATTTTCATAAAATTTATGATCAATAAATGTTACCAACTCAAATTCGTCAAACGCAGATATTCTATAAAATGATAATAATGCTTTTCCTATTAAAAAGTTATTGAAGTTGCTGATAATAATTATCACACAGCTTCATTACATTGATCTCCAGGCACGATAGACATCCTCTTAAATATCCGCTATGAAGTGACAGAGAATATAAATAAGGGTCTCATTTGACAGCACTGGTGGTAGCTGCCCCGCCTTCCGATCGTAAGGTCGTTAGTTTTTCTGTTCAAAAATGTATGTGCACAGTGCCAGTACTCTCAAACGGTGAAGGAAAACATCGTGAGGAAACCTCAGTGTTAAGTGCTCGAAAGGAGCCTCTTGAGGCGCACTTAAAATCCTTTCACCACACTGTTTCAAGAAACTAGTGACACGACAAGAAGAAGAAGGGTCTCTTAGTGTAGTAGTTTTATTTTTTTTTATATTTAATAGACTGTCTTTTGGCCACAATCTCACCTGATGGTAAGCGACGATGTAGCCAACGATGGAGAGGAACTGTCTAGAAGACACCTATTCACTCTTGCCTTGAAGAGTTTTTTAGTATTTGTAATACTGAACGGCAAGGTCCCTAAGTGACACAAATAAAGTTCCATCCTTGCAGGCAATGTAAAACGTGCTCGCGACTTATTACTTCACATATTGCCTCAATGCATGCGGCTTGATTTTGACGTGTCAGGGAATTTTAATATGATTTTTAATGTATTTTTTAACAGCTGGTAAAGCTGCATCCTTCCAGATTAAGATGAACCAAAGTCAAAAGGTGTTTATTCAATTAAATCACAAGGATCACTTTGAAACATTTGATTTGAAACATAGTTGTTTGAGCTCGCAACGCGAATGTTTGAGGCTCTGTCTTTTTGTTTATCTATAGTTTCGTAATGCTCTGACTAGAGACTAGCTAAGAACTACTTAGAAATCTCGAGTAACTATGCGAAGAGTTCTGAGGGGATATCTACCGTGCCTGGTTATTACATTCATAAGTCTATTTTATTTTATGAGTGTAGTATCTGCATTTTGAGATAGGTAAGGCGCTAAGTTAGGTGGACTGTGGCTTGCGAGACGTCAGAGGACTTGGAAGCCACAAATTGCTCAGAACTTACCTCTTCAGTGACTGACGGAACTTTGGGCACAGCTAAAACTGGAATAGTTGGTTTAATCTATTGTAAATCTATTGTAACGGAAAGATCATGGCTATCAGGGCCGGCCGTCAAATCATTAGCGAGCGCGCCACCACACTTTTTCTTGGACGGTCAGAGAGCAACTTAGCCGAATTGATTTATTTTTGAAGTTCGTTCCATAATTATTTAAATGTTCTATTTTGTTTTATTTTTATTAAATTTGTTACTGATCGCTTAAATTATTTTTATACAAGAAACGGGTCGTCATAAATATTAAAAATAAAAAATAACGAGAACGTTTAAAAAATACCGATCATCATAAAATGAAAAACTAACAATACTCTAGTGAATTTGTATTTCTTTAGATTTATCATAATATAGTAAGCGAATATTGATCTTCATAAAATGAAAAAGTAACGGATACTCTAGTGAATTTGTATTTCTTTAGATTTATCATAATATAGTTAGAGAATACTGATCTTCATAAATTGAAAAAGTAACGGATACTCTAGTGAATTTGTATTTCTTTAGATTTATCATAATATAGTTAGATAATACTGATCTTCATAAAATGAAAAAGTTACGGATACTCTAGTGAATTTGTATTTCTTTAGATTTATCATAATATAGTTAGAGAATACTGATCTTCATAAAATGAAAAAGTAACGGATACTCTAGTGAACTTGTATTTCTTTAGATTTATCATAGTATAGGTAGAGTACAGGTGCTAAAGCTGAATTTACAGGTACTAATGTAGTTTTAGGATGTCGTTTTGAAAAGAAGTCTGTGAATTCACTCAAAGAACATTGAAAAACATCAATACTCTCTGCTACTAGATTTAGTGTTCGAATGGTCCGTGTTAGAGGCAGCCGCCGTTGGGAACCCGCATTCGCACCGCTTCTAGAAAGTCCGCATTGACAATGTATTTACATAACACACAAACAGAAATAAATATTTGCAAATATATGCATGTAGGTGTAGATCTGTTTTTTCCTCTAAGTTTTATGGTATCAAAATAATGTATGTGCTTCCGAGTAGCTTTCATAGATATCCTTAAACGAGAAAGGATCTGAGGTTGCAATCATAATTATTTCTATGCCATTTAATTAAAATTGAACCATTTGCTCTTTTCTAAGCTGTGTTCCAGTGACTGACAGGAACTTTGGGTCGCAGTTTACTTGAGCCTTAATGAATGGGGCCAAGTTCGAGTTTAAGACGATTTTGTTGATCGCTTTTGCAAAAGTTTGTGGGATCACCTCTGAAGGCTGCCAGTGGCTGCAAGAGTTCTATTGCCTTCGAAAAGCGATGACAGAACAGTTTTTAAATTGGTTACAGTGACAAGAACCCTTAAAAATGTAAAGGGTTCAAATTGTGAAGAAACCAACGGATATTAAAATCTGCGTGTGTCTTACCTGTAGGGGTGTGTAGAACTAATTAGGGTGAGAGGATTGTATTGAAGCTGGCGACTCCATGCCTTAAGAGTTTGACAACCGTGCATCATCTCCTCGCTCACCATAAAATCCATAAAATCACTGTTTTGTCGCGTCACTAGTTTCTTTCGAAACAGTGTGGTGAAAGAATTTAAGTGCGCCTCAAGAGGCTCTTTTTGAGCACTTGACACATGTTATAGAACTTGTTAGGTTCTACGACATGCCATATTTGCTTGACATATTTTTCACGATGTTTTCCTTCACCGTTTGAGAGTTTTTGTTTAAAAATTTATGTGCATTGTGCACATAAATTTTTAAACAAAAAAATATTGGTACACGACCGTTTTCGAACCCACGACCTTAGGATCAGAAGGCGGGGCCGCTACCACTAGACCACCAGTGTTCTCTAATTTTCATAACTACATGCAGTGATAAAATCACTGAATAAGGTATAGTTATGAAAATTTGCAACAACCGAGTTTCGGTTACAGTACAGGGTTCAGGAAAATATCACTTTAATTCAAATAAGTTTACCTACCGATTTTTTTAAGGTACGCCAATTTTTTTAAAGTGTTTGTGATTGATGGTAGTTACGCCTAGCGCCCATGTTACCTGCACACAGGACCGACTGAAGAATTGTATTAGACGTAGACGCTGTGTAATTCTACTCCATCGAAAACCATGCAAAAACAAGAATATTTCGTAACAGGAAAATGAGTTCGAAAAAGTTGTTTTAACTCTGTATAAATCTTTTAGAATTACTCTTAAAAACAAATGTTTGTTCACAAGACAACCCGACGAGACCAACCCTTCTGGACGATTAAGGCGAAGACAAGACCTTGTGACTCTCGCTCGCACGTTTCGACATGTTGAAAGATATAAAATCACTTAACTCATTTTCGAAAAATTGCAATCTACCATCTTGTGTGCAATCACATTGCACACAGTTTAGTAAAAATTTCATTTTGATCGATATAAGTTTTCCTACTTAAAAGTTTGCTTATGTACGAAAACTAGTAAAGCTAGTATCTTGCTAGTTGCCGCCTGCGGCTTTGTTTACGTATAGTGATTGTTAACATCAATATTAAGGCACTTTCTTCCACGGCCCGTTCGTGTTCTTACCCTGTTGTTTCTGTAAATTTACCGGTACCTGTATTATTGTTTTATACAACTAGCTGATGGATCAAGCAGATGGCCCACCTGATGTTAAGTGGTAACCCATCACCTATAACAAAGCATTACCTCGTAAGTCACGCACGTTAGGAACGTGGCCTACGATGCACTGCCTTGCGTCCATCAACTTGAGTCATACAGATGTTAAGCCTCATGTGCCTGTAATTACACCGGCGACCACACTCTTCAAACCAAAACACAGTAACGCTGCTTGGTGGCAGAAAAAAGCGTGGTGGTTGTATTTCCCCGGACGAGCCCTTCACAGAAAGCTCTACTACTCTTAAAACTCTTAAAACATGCTCTCTGAATGGTTATAATTACAGTAGTTTCAATGTAATGTTGAATTTACCGCTCTATTTCAGATTAAACAAGCGTGTTCCGTCTGACTTAGTTGACCGCCTTTCTTTTAATTAGTTAAAATACAATGGTTTTCATCCCTATATAAATAAACCACAGTGAACAATTCTAATCGTGCCAAAAATGCATCTGCAGACATAACAGACCGCAGCCAAACCTTTTTGATCCTATTAGAACAGATTATGAGACAAAATGTAAGCGCGTCGAAGGGTGGCGTGGTTTCGACCTTATATGCCCGCATAGAATCTAATTTTGTGGTAAAGTCCGTATGAGCTGGAGGCCAAGTCTGTTTACTGCTGAGGTCGGGGCTGAAAACTTAACGCGCCTTTCGAAAGCGCTCAGTAGTAATATAAAATATACATAGGTACATTTATTTGACCAACACCTATCGTGCGTGACTTGCGAGGCAAAGCTTTGTTATTGGTGATGGTTATCACTTAACATCAGGTGGGCCATCTGCTTGTTCCATCAGCTAGTTGTATAAAAAAAAAACAAATACACAGATATAGACATAGGCAAGTAAGATAAGATAGTTTTTTTAATTACAAACTTAACTACTACATCAAGTTTACATTAAAAGTTATTGAACGCAATAAATCGATAAAAGGATGCCATTGAATATTTAAGAGAGCCAGCTGTTTGCTAAATCTGCAAAAGCTACAAAATATTTTACGAAAGTATCTGAATTTCAATGTGTAACATAGTGTGTACCGTCATCTGCACGCGATTCAAATGTCAACCCAAAGTATAAACGCTTTTGAAGTATAGAATGACGACTGCCGAAAGTGTAATGAGTACTTTGTTGTGCAGGCTGGCCCTTATTCCAGTATTTGAGTAGCCATTTTGAAAAGGGTGCTTTGTGCCCAGTCGAGCATTGGTATTCGAGGAATGCCGTGCTTGCTGGGCGATTCCCTTCACTTAGATAAGCTTACTATCTATTAATGTAATGATTTTGTGAAACGCTTCTTGTAATATAACAGTAGACTTGAGCATCATACACTTATTTCAATACAGGTACACTCACATCAGTGAGTGTACCTGTATTGAAATAAGTTGTAACATAACAGTAGTATGGGAGCACCATTTGTAAATAATTATCCTATTAATATTATAAACGCGAAAGTTTGTAAGTATGGATGGATGGATGGATGTTTGTTACTCTTTCACGTAAAAACTACTGAATGGATTTTAATGAAACTTTACAATAATATAGCTCATACACCAGAATACGAATAGGCTTCAATTTATAAAGATATTGTGTGACTTATCCTGTGCAGACGAAGTCACGGGTACCAGCTTCTATGTACCTATATAGAAATACATTCTACATTGCAAGTTAATGTTTATTTGTCAGTGAATCAGTATGAAAAGTGAAGTGAATGCTTCCAGTGAGGAAATGCCTTTACACGTGCTGATTATTACTTGGATCCCCTTTTCCATGTTTTTATAAACAAGGTGTTCCTATATTTGTACTGAAAACTTCAGGGGGCTAAATTACCCATTAGGAATAACTTTTTCTAAGGAACCAACACTATTGTACTAGCCCTCTTGTATTGTATACAGTGACGGATTGGTTAAATCTAGTTCTACCTAGTAAAGCATTCAATGACACTTATAAAAATCAACATTGCTGACGCCTTTTGATTTTGATTTATATACACAGCACACATACTTATGCAGTTTGCGTGAACGAGTAGCTCCCCGAATACCATGGCAGCCTAAAAGTAAAAAGGCTTTTTCAAATATACATTTTTCTATTTGTGAAAAAATTTAAAAAAAATTACAAACAAATCTGACAGTTATTTACAATGTTTAGCTAAACAAAAAACATATGAAATGAAAATAAATTAATCCTTGTACAGACAGAAGCGTAAATCCTCACAAAATAATTAACCACACCAAACATCGTTAACCTTTTATAACTGTTACACCAACTTCATTAAAGGGAATTCAACTTTCTCCACATGAGATTAGAAGACAAATTAACGGTTGGCCTATGAGTAGTAATCATCAGCTTACAGCGCTCATGCGCTTATGATTACTACTTTATAAATGATAAATTTTATGGAAATGGCTCTTATGTTTTTTATAATGTATGGTTCACTTGCAAAAACACTTTTTAAGATTTTTACCTCGTATGTCTCTCTGTCAATGCTTTTTTTCAAAAATCTAAAGGCGTTTTTTCATAAATATATGGAGCCGGGGTCTGGTCTCTGTACAGTGTATATAATTATCGCTTAGCAATATAGTAACTGTTTTATGTGCTTATTTGCCTCATTTTTACTTCGTTTTCTTGCATAATAAGATTTTCTTTGTCAAGGATAGCAACACAATGCACTAAAAATATGGCGGACTGACATGCGTGAATGTCATTTTGACAACTGTTGTTTAAGTCAAGCTTGAGAGTGAAAGTCATTGCCGTCAAAAAAAGCAACAAAACTGTCAAAAAATTATAAAATGCAATGCGTCATATCAAACGTCAATTACAGACTGTCATGGCGGCTCTAGAAGAGATTCACATAGTAAGAAATTCGAACAGTTCAACATTTAGCGATTATATTATCCTACATATTAGGTAAAGAAATTTCATTTGAAAGGTAAAATTCATTTTTTTTTTAATTTTTATATGTGCGGTACCAGACCCAGAATAAACCTGTCCTTTGAATTAGTTTCCAAATTTTGATTGACTTTGACAGTCTGTACGATAGACATCTGCGCTAAAGATTGTTTTGCGTCGTTATTACATCTAAGTTATCTCTATCTCTATAATTATCTGTACCTAGTAAGTATACAATAAAAATGAATCCCTATTTCCCTTGGTCACGCCATCACACGTGAACGGCTGGACCGATTTCGCTAATTCTTTTTTTGTTGTGTTTTTTATTGTCAGGAAAAGGTTCTTATGAAAGAAAAAATTAAGAAAATTGCGCGGAAAACTAGAAAATTTAAGAATACTTAACCACCATATAAAATTATTTCTAATCTAACATTAGCGTTTTGGACAATATAAACTTTTTTAATGTAACCTTATGACGTTTGACATAGAATTGACAACACCGATTGATTGGTCTGTTAAACCGGGAGCCAATAATGTACGGCCAAATAATGTACAGCATGATATTGCACAGCACGATAATGCACACCCAGATAATGCACACCCCGATAATGTACACCCAGATAAAACGAATCCAAACAGGTACCAAAGTGGATTCCAAATATCATGCTGTACATTATCGTGCTGTACATTATCATGTCGTACAATAACCGGACTCGTTAAAACTAGTAGTTCGCCCCGAACTGAGATCTCGTGATGCGACCCGACGAAATCAAAAATTTGAGTAGGAAGTAGTCAGAGACAAGTCCAAACATTATCTTTGTACTTTTTTCTGACTACCGCCTACTAACTTGGTATGGTAACCAAGTTTCAACTCTATTGGCCTATTTATTGAAGAGTTCCGTTGAACAGACCTTGGCTCCATCATCAGACCTGGTCGTCGTCACCATTTTATGAGAACTGAGTAACTCCTTAATTTATTTAAAAAAAAAAAAAATAAGAAAAAGCAAAGGAACTGGCCGACCAGTAGAAAAACCTTGATACCAACGAAACTCTTAGAGATAAGAGCTCTTGGATTGCTGGTTATCTTAATTTAACTTTTTTGTTGTATCTCAAAAACCGAGCGTCCTAGAAAAAAAGAAAAAAATGTGTTGGAATGTCCAAACAAAGCCCTTTCATATGACATGTAACTTGATTTTTTTATGTAACTTTTTTTATTTTTGCCCCCTTAAAAAACCCCATATCTTAATAACCCTTCATCTGATTTTACTCATATACTTAACAGTAAATTTCTCAAGTACAAGCTATCGACTTATCAAATTTCATGCAGATCGGATCAACGGTTCGAAAGTTATGGCCAGACAAACATACATACATACATACATACATAAAATGCCAAATCGCCCAAGTTGAAACTAAAGATCTTTGTTCGCTTCGCTCACTCGATCAACAATTCAAATTCAATATTCATACTTAAGACACTACAACGTCTGTCGGGTCAGCTAGTTATATAAAACAAATCGCTCAGCGCTCAGTTTACACTTCTTACCTTCACTTCTATAGCACGGCTGGTTTTCTATGACGTCAGAGTGTGAACAGTGCAGAGAGTTACCCGCTTGTTCGTACTTGCGTGTTCTACAGCTTATTACTACTTTCTTGGCTTGATGACCCCTCAAAGGGTTTTCTGGATGTTTGCACATAGTTTGAACATCTAATCAAATTTTGGCATCAAACAATGTAATCTTTCATCTTCATCCTTTTGTTTTGTACGGGTGCAGTTTGTTGTTAAGACGCACACAACCGTCAAACGTTTTCTCGTTCGCATATTTCAATTATTTTAAAGATGTAAAATAACTGAATCTAAGTAACTAACGACCGGTTTCTGAAAGCTCGATCAAAACTAATCGGATGTCGAGTCACTCGCCATTTCAGCTATTACATCGAATAAGATAGAGATAGCTAGTAAGTTGACATCCGATTAGTTTTGATCGGGCCGTAAGCGTCACAAGAGGTAGATACTGACTAGGTTAAAGGTTAGCTGGCTTTTGTAAATAGGATTATTTTAGATATGCATGTATTTTGGTGTGATATAAGCCATTGTATGAATACGTATAGTACTTGTAATTTTTATGAGGAGTACTGTTGCCTGTTCTTTTTCTATGACGGTTGGCAGTTTGCATAAGTACAAAAACTAATAAAGCAAACTTTTGAATAGGAAAACTTGTATCGATTAAAATGATTAAGGCGACGACAAGAGCTAATCTGACTCTCACTCGCACGTTTCGATATGTTGAAAGATATAAAATCACTAAATTCATTTTCGAAAAATCGCAAATCGCATTGCACACAGTTTAGTAAGAATTTCATTTTGTTCGATACGTGTTTGCCTACTCAAAAGTTTGCTTTACTAGTTTTCGTACATAGGCGAACTTATTAGGAGGAAAACTTTTTTTACTAAACTGTGTGCAACGTGATTGCACACAAAAGGTTGATTGCGATTTTTCTAAAATGGGCTAAGTGATTTATATCTTTCAACATGTCGAAACGTGCGAGCGAGAGTCATATTAGCTCTTGTCTTCGCCTTAAGCCAACTGCTAATGTACCTGTCGCTAACAAGTTTTCCTGTACTAAGTTTCGTACCAATGCAGTTGTCATCGTCTTATGATGGATTCAACTAACTCAGGGTAACGCTATCCGTCCGATAAAAATATTTATGTCTCTACTTTAGACTTGTCAAAAACAAAGACGGAAATATTCGTATTTTATGGGTCAAAGTGAACATGTTTCGCGTCACAAGTAGGTACGACGAGGTAAAGGGTTAGCTGGCTTTTGTAAATACGACTATTTTTGCTTTGCATGTATTTTGGTGTAAATTAAACTACCTTGTTGAAAGAAAATTGAGGTTTTTGGTGTTTCCTCCGAAAGCGTATTTATAGTCACACAAGCCCGCGACTTTGTCTGCGCAGGATTAGTCACACAATATCTTTATAAATGGTAGCCTATGTGTTATTCTGATGTATGAGCTATATTATTGTAAAGTTTCATTAAAATCCATTCAGTAGTTTTTATGTGAAAGAGTGACAAACGTCCATCCATCCATCCATACTAACAAACTTTCGCGTTTATAATATTAGTAGGATTAAATGTTATACGAATTGGCTATTGCAACTTCAAGAAAACTTGTGTAACTCCTACTTTGGCTCCCACAGTTACATGTTGAATAAGTAATACGTAACTTTACCTAGCTATACATAAATCTGTGTTCATCATACCTACATACACAAGCAAACATTCTACGAGTAATCAAAGTGGGTAAATACGAACTTGCGAGACAGATGCGGGCATGTATTTAATTAACTATCATGCATGTATGAGCGCGTTTTGTTTTTGTTCGTTATTCTATCATAACTATACTTTGCAATGGGAGCATTTTGCTTTGATAAATGTAGAAACTCATAACTTACCTAACAAGTTTTAGAGCTTTGTTGAAATTGTTTAAAACAGAATGAGCGTACAATAACGAGCGTTCGTAATTTTCTGGAAGCATTTGGTGCCATATTTGAATGCATTCTTGATTTTGCGCATATATTTTTAAAAGGTACCATCAACAAAAGATCTGCCTATCCAGTTTGACAATATTTTGCTTTGCGTTGGTTTTGGGTAACAGTACCCAAAGTATGACTTGTGTTTACCACATTTGGTTTTTCGTTTTTCGTTTTTGTTCCGTGTTCATTGCGGGTTTTGTATGAAGACGCGATAGAGATACCGATACGGAACTTTATGTTCTACTACTAATTTTCATCATACTTGCAACATAAAGATCCGTATCGGTATCTCTATCGCCTCTTCATACAAAACCCGCAATGAACACGGAACAAGAACGAAAAACGAAAAATCAGATATGGTCAACACAACTCATATTTGGGGTACAGGTCACGCCTTCTTTTTCTTGTCTAGTTTGACCAATACAGAGTCTGGACAGTCAACTTCTGCTCAACATATTTTTGTAAAGGTTCTTTTTTTCCATTGAAAAGTCATCTGGTCAACCAATCAGTCAGTTGTGTGCAGTTACAGTTGCGGTGTAGTCGAGATCGAGAATACAATTACCTTGAGCTCTGATTTCACCATGCTGTCTTAGATTAGTAAAGGATTAAAGGGCCGTTAAGAGCTGATTTCACCATGCTCTGTAAGTTACTTATCAATGATTAACAGGCCGTTAAATCTAACCTTAGATATCAAACGCGTACAGGTGAAATCAGAGCTAACATACGTTTGAGTTGTTTAGCTATCGTAATTTCGTTAGTATAACTATAGACTTTTCGAGTGATCGTGTATCGTGACCTCAGAGTTACCATGCAAACTAATCATACTATCACAAAACCGCAACTTGACGCTAATGGCTGTTTCCAACTTAAAATTTAATCAAGCACAAAGTTTGAATAACGATTAGAATTACAAGTTAAGCTCAGTTACTCGGTTTAAGTAACGTTTTCACTTAGTACAGCTTAGTACTGGGTTTGGTCGGTAAGCTGTGGCACCAATTTCTAGGTACCTAGGTACTCAATATTCAAGACGTTTGACGTCGTCATTTGGAAATGAGGTTCACTGGAAGTGGCTTATGGTCTGAATAAAGTTTCTAGCAAATATAATAAAATTGGTCGCTAAAGTTTCTACCAAATATTGTCATTTCTAAAAAATTGGTCGCTGGATGCTCAATTCATTTGAAAATAAACTAAAGGAGATGCTATTACAAACAAACTTACTATACACTAGACAAATACTTTAATGAATAATAATAAAAATAGAAATAATTGATTTATAATTTGACTAGGTAGGTAAAGTATGTAAACGATACATGTCTTTAACTTTAAAAAAATTGTATGATATTTAATATCGGTCCGCTTCTCTCTATTGCAACACCCTTACTGAGTACATTATGTATTGAATCACAAAATACTTAGTCATAAGTCCTGACAATGTTTAATCTACATACATACATAATAATGCAATAAGTATACTGAATACTGAATACTAAATCTGATATAAGTAATTCATTCATTAGGTATGTCCTTATAAAAACAGTGTTTTAATATTTGTGTGAAAATTCATTTCTATACTGTTTTAAAAATAAAACTACTTAAGTGAAAGTGCATTTCTACACTGATTCTATTCTCATTCTTGCGCAAAAATGTCGCTACCAAAAAGTTACTAGATGAAAAAGTTTTGCATAAGTTTCATTGTACAGAAATTGTGACTGTATTCGTTCAAAAAGATTTAAAAATAGAACCAACGAGTTGGCGCGTAAATGTGAATAAAAAATACATTGTTGATGATGTTTTATTCGTCATTTACACATCAAGAATTTTCTCTCGCATGATTTTTTTATCAATTATCAATTATCATGCTGTACATTAACGTGCTGTACATTATCGTGCTGTGCATTAACTGGCTGCAGATTAACTACACGTGACAATATTGCACATCCAGATAATGCACAGCCCGATTATGTACACCCAGATAAAACGAATCCAAAAAGGTACCAAAGTGGATTCCAAATATCATGCTGTACATTATCGTGCTGTACATTATCATGTCGTACAATAACCGGACTCACGTTCAGTGCTGCCATATTTTAAAATGCCATTGAAATTAGATACCCCAGAAAACATGAGTTGTCAGACGCTTCTTGTTGTCGTGTCACTAGTTTCTTTCGAAACAGTGTGGTGAAAGGATTTTAAATGCGCTTCAAAGAGGCTCTTTTCGAGCACTTGACACATGTTTTAGAACATTTTAGGTTAGGTAAGATTCAGTTAAAAAATAAACTAAGCTAATATATTATAATTTTTTGCATTTCGAATTTTATCATAGAATCATGGTAGTCACGGCAGAAAAAACATACTTTAATTCCACGTGTAACAATCTACTATTCTTTCACTTCTAGCATTTCTATTATAACCATAACCACAAGATTGGTTATTTTAATATGCATCCGAGGTGACCGGCGGGGGTTCAACGTTTTAAATTGAGTCACAGCCCTGAATACCAACGTCGGTGTAATTACATTGTCTTCTCCTTAAAAATAAATCGATTAGGACCTGACCGAGTTTTTAAAATGCATTTCGGAAATTGGTTTTACTTTTTTAATTATTATTTTGAATGTTTTTTGATCAAGTGAGCGAAGCGAACGAAGATCTTACAATCAACTTGGGCGATTTGGCATTTTATGTATGTATGTTTGTCACGCCATAACTTTCGGTCCGTTGTTGATCAGAACTGCATAAAATTTGATAAGTTGATAGCTTGTAATTGAAAAATTTACTGGTAAGTATCTGGTAATCGGATGAAGGGTTATTAAGATATGGGGGTTTTTAAGGAGGCAAATATAAAAAAAGTTACATAAAAAAAAACAAATTACATGTTATATGAAAGGGCTTTGTTTGGACATTCCAAAACAATTTTTACTTTTTTTCTGGGACGCTCGGTTTAAGAGATACAACAAAACTGTTCAACGGAACTCTTCAATAAATAGGCCAATAGAGTTGAAACTTGGTTATCATACCAAGGTAGTAGGTGGTAGTCAGAAAAAAGTCCAAAAAATATGTTTATTGTATTATTATGTCTTATGTAGTGTTTGTTGTATTGTATGTATTGTGTATATTGTGTATATTGCCTCTGACTGCCATCTACTCAAAGTTGTGGTGCGTTCGTCGGGTCGTATCAGGAGATCTCAGTTCGGGGCGAACCACTAGTTTAATATGTAAGGAGACTTTTATATTTCATGCTGACAACTGTTATACCTACAACTTCTCGCCAGAAGGAACGTAGTTATGAAAAATCGCACATAAAATATTTGAGTGTTACGAAACTTTCGCAGAACTGCGTAGCTCATGTAACTTGTTATGGTACTATGAACGTTAGATATATGATATCCTCAAGAACCTTGAATTACAAGAAAAAGAGAAACAAATAGTGCGGGAAACGACTGTCAGTTCACGTGCCTACTTCTTCTTTTATTTGTTTATGGCACAATTTTGCCAGTGTCTAGTGATATAGATAAAATACGTTATAATCAATTCAGTCTATAGTCAAGTCGGCCGTGATTTGACCGAAAATGTTTAGAATGTTTTGAAGAAAACCGCCACCATTTCCTTCAAAACATTCGAAACATTTTCGGTCAAATCAGGATATCATATACCTAAATCACTTTCATTCCAAGAGTTTACAATTTGTGCTAAGACCTCAAGTAATGTTGGTTAAAATACCACCGAAATAACACAACACGACTCAAAATAACACTAGAAAAAAAAGCTATGTTGCTTCCCAAAATGTCAGTAAACGAATCCACGTGCCTACTTCATACAAAAATAATTTCCATGACAGCAAGATTGCAAAGGTTTGACGTTTGTGGACGCATTAAGACGTTCAACAAACATAAAAACAGTTTAAGCCATATTTCATATTTTGCGTAGATATAGATTTTTGAAGGAATAAAAAAAACATCCAATTCTACACAGTTCGAACTTTGTGTTTGCTTGGATCTCTTATTATTTAACCTTATCCTTAAAACCCTTATCATTTAAAGCCTGGCCACTGCACCAACTTTCATTGCCAAAACACTACGCTCTCATCAACCTGCATAAAGCCGGTTGTACACGAGCGATCAATAATTCAGCCGTACAGTGTACAGCACGCTTTACTCCGCCGCGTTCTAATCCGTATTTATTTCCCCGAAACAGTAGAACAGCTGGCTTCAGTTTGCGTCGAGAATTTATGTCCTTGCTCCTTGGGTTCGCTCACGTGGCATTTTGAAACGGACAAGGAAATGCATGAAATATCAACCCTTACATGCCCAGGGCTAGAGTAGTTACTCACGGTTCGTCCATTTTGATGTAGCAAAGTAATTTTAGATTAGTGTTTTCGAATAACGTATTCATGTTTATTTTATGCACAAAAAAATTCAACTGGCTTAAAAATAAGTGTAGACGTTATTAGAGCTGTTTTTTTTCTATTATATCTCAAGGATTACTTTGAAATTTCTTAATTCTAGCTGAATCTAGGTGCCAGTTCTAAACGACAAAGGCTGGAAGAACAGGCAACAAACTCTTGGGCTTAACTTATTGGTTACAAGCTGGTGCCCGCGACTTCGTCTGCGTAGGATTAGTCACACAATATCTTTATAAATTGTAGCCTATGTGTTATTCTGATGTATAAGCTATATTATTGTAAAGTTTCGTTAATATTCATTTCAGTAGTTTTGACGTGAAAGAGTAAGAAACATCCATCCATCCATACTTACAAACTTTCGCGTTTATAATATTAGTAGGATATATTGTATCTCAATTTTAAAATTTCAGAAAAAACTCATTAAACTAATTCCTTTAATTATCAGCTATTTAATGAACTAGTGTATGTTATTTTTCGAGGTTGTAGTACGTTTCTTTGAAAATTAATAAGCCTAATTATTCTGTCAGTTATTTGTGTCACTCACTGTGTCGAGTCATCTGTGGTGACAATTATACTACCCTACTACTCTATGGTAGGCTTTTATTCAAACCTTACTGTCAATAATAACCTTAATTTTAATAATAATAAGGTTGATAATAGCGCAGCTTTTAATACATTGTGCAGGAACTGGGTCAAAGTTTTAGTTTGAACTTTGGTTTATTCTGAGGATAAGATGTAAGTCGTAATTCAAATAGGATCTCAAGTTGGAACGTTGATGAATTTATTGTAGGCTGCGGGTTGTTTAAGGTTGGTATGAAGACTTATGTGGGTTTAGCTAGCGCGGTTTTGCTTGTATCTGGATAAAAAGTAGCCTATAATGTCTATGATGCTAAGAGCTGATTTCAAGCTGTTAAATTAACAAAGGATATAAGGGCCGTTAAGGGGCTGACAACTATCAAACAACTTCTCGCTCGCACGTTTCGACATGTTGAAAGATATAAAATCAATAAAAGATATAAAATGTCAAACGCGTACAATTTGACATAGGTATTTAACAGACCTTTAATCGTTTGTTAATCTAACAGAGCGTGGTGAAATCAGCTCTTAAGGCGAAGACAAGAGCTAATGTGACTCTCGCTCGCACGTTTCGACATGTTGAAAGATATAAAATCACTAAACTCATTTTCGAAAAATCGCAATCAACCATTTTGTGTGCAATCATATTGCACACAGTTTAGTAAAAAAAACATTTTGATTGATACAAGTTTTCCTACTTAAAAGTTTGATTATGTACGAAAACTAGAAAAGCACACTTTAGAGTAGGAAAACATGTATCGATCAAAATGTTTTTTTTACTAAACTGTGTGCAATATGATTGCACACAGTTAGGTCACATTAAAGGTCTGTTAAATACCTATGTCAAATTGTACGCGTTTGACATCTAAGGTTACATTTAACGGCCTGTTAATCCTTGATTAGTAACTAACAGTGCATGGTGAAATCATCTTTAAATAAATATCAGTTAACATTTGAATGAATGCCCTAGCTCAGTTGGTAGTTACTCTGTGTTTTGCACTCTAGGACGTGAGTTCGATCCCCACCAAAACAAACATTTGTGTAATTAATATAGATGTTTGTTCTGATACTGGGTGTTATGGTATATCTATTATTATTATAATTATGTAATAAAAAAAAAACAACTGATAGAATACGATATCATCGACTTTCTACATGCATAGTACATTGTTAAAGAACTCATTACAACAGTGTGTCTGGGATAAAGAACAAACGTTCAAATCCAAATAAGTCCTGTCTTTGCCACATGTTGTGTACCTAACAAATATTTATTCAAACGTCCAAACTTTCATATTTGTAATGCTATAGAAGATATAATAGTAATCTGTGTTACACACATATAATAGTAGCACAGTATAATATAGACTGTGACAGTAGTACACTATTCTATGTGTGCGTCAAGTAAACTTATACCTTTTTTTCTTTCCTCTTGAATTTATCTAAAACTAGTGGAATTTCCGTGACTTCGTTCGTGTGGTGAAATTTTTTTACAACCATGAACTCTCACTATTACTAACAATAAACAAATCAGATTTAGGTTTCTCAAAAATAACTTTTCAGAGTTGAACCAATTTATTATGCGTATAATTTTCGGTACAATCAATTCTGCGGTTACTAATTTCATTGGAACAGCCATTGAAATAGTAATTATTTCGCTACACAGCGAATAACAATGAGAGTGAAAAATTACCATGATTCTCATATACACAAGGCTGAAAATGGAAACTGTTCGACGTATAAAAACAAAACATTAATTTCAAAACATTCGGAACCGAAATAACGAGAGGTGGAATGGTTGAAACAGTTTAGTCACAGTAGGTTACATAATATTAGCTAAGCTTTGTCGTGTGTCTAATAAGCAGGGGTCGGAATAGGTTGAGTTTTTAAGTACCAAATGACGTCAAATACGCTACTACGAAATCTAAATATGGATATGCCTTTTTTAATCCCCGTGTCGGAAACGATCGAAATCAATTGTGATAAAAACTGACGTTTCCGATTGGAAACCTTTCCGAATGTTTTAAAATAGTCATGCTGTTCGTGTAACGTGTAACGCTACTTAGTTTATTTTTAACATAGGAAAATAGAGTTTTAGATGACAATAATATCAATTTAACATCAGGCCATCTGCTTGTTCCATCAGCTAGTTGTATATAAAAGAAACCCATGATTTTTGGAAACAATTTTTATTAATCCCCAATTCCGGGTTTAAAAGGCATATCCATGTTAAGATTGCGTAGGTAATTTTACGTCATTTGGTACTTAAAAACTCTACCTATTCCGACACCTGCTAATAAGTCACGATAGTAGGTAGAACAGTAGGTCAAAAAATAATAATAATATATTATCGCTCAACCTAGTCTGAGGGCGTTATATCAAGTTGCGTAAACGCACAAATTTCTATGCATTCTCTGTGTATGCATTGTTTGATAATCAATAATTTAAAATATCTGGTTTAATTTTTTTATACTTCTTGCAGATGGAACAAGCTGATGGCCAATCTTTGCGTTATCACGTCCTCAGAACGATAACCACCTTTCAAAGAACTAAGTCCCCACTATTCAGACACCAGGGACGTGCAGCCAATAATTCAATTGATAATGGATCGAGCGCTGCTATCGGAAGACAACATTCTCATTTAAATAGTTTCCGTGAAGCGAAGATACGACTCATAAATCACTGGATCGCACGGACCTCCATTTAAAAAGTTAAGCTGAAATGTTCCGCTTGGAGGCTGGGGATGGAAGAGCTGGATCAATTTTGAATCTGAACAATATAATAAATAATAGCAGATTTTGTAGGTTACCTATTTATGTAGTTTCTATTTATTTTTTGTTATGGCAATTTGCCATTGGGCACAAAGATTCAATCTTTGTGCCCAATGGCCCAATGGTTAAAGACCTCTTCCAACCGCTTCTACTCCTCTAAATTTTGGGAACATAAAAATATGCAAGATTATTTAATTTTTTAGAGTTCCTTCTAACTTCTTTTAAGAGTTCCTTTCCTTTATTCAAAACCGTCTATCCTATTTTACTTCTCACAAATACATAAATGCGAAAGTTACGATTTTTGGGTGTTCGTCGCTCAATCGCGCCCTAACCACTCGACTGATTTGGGTGAAACTTAGAATGAATGTAGTTCGTAACTTGAATTATAGGTTACTTTTTATCTGGGAACAGTTTAGAAATAATTAATGAATATTTTGGGATCTATCTATATTATCCGTAAACACAGTGTGCATTTTTGTAACGTGCTAAGAGATGAATAGCAGACAAAGATTAAAGTCAAAGAAGAAAGTCGTAGGGTTACATTTTATTACAGTGAGCTAGCTGTCTCAATGAGCTGCAACTCCCCGTTTCATAAATTCGCAGATCCGACTCCAGACTTATCTTATGCTCGTTAAAATCCTATTGATTTGTATTATAACTTTTAATCTAGGTTACTGGGGTTGAAAGGCTCTCATTTGACTGACCGCATCAATTATATAAAAAGTTGGTCTAAATAAAAGAATAAAATACTGTATTAAGTGTCCGCCCGGTCCCCTAAGTTTGTTAGCTTTTCAAATAAAAAAATTGCATACATAGGTTTTATCAGCGACTCTGGCAGACAACTACCTATTATAAAAATCACTTTTGTCTTTACGGTAAGCTTGAGTTCCTAGCTTTTCAACTTAAGCAATTAACTAAGGTTAAGAATAGGTGAGCTTAAGAGTAGAGCTCTTTGTGAAGGTCTCGTCCGGGGAAGTACTACCACCACGCCTTTTTCTGATGCCAAGCAGCGTTGCTGTGTTTCGGTGCGAAGAGTGTGGTTGCCTGTGTAATTACAGGCTTGAAACTTGAAACTTGAGGCATCTGTATGCCTCAAGTTAATAGACGCAGGGCAGTGCATCGTAGGACACGTTCCTATCGTGCGTGACTTACGAGGTAATGCTTTGTTATAGGTGATGGTTACCACTTAACATCAGGTGAGCCATAGCTCGTTCAATCAGCTAGTAGAATAAAAAAAATGGTATTATATTGTAACTAGAAAAACTAGCTAACTAGTTTTAATTAGTGGAAATTGTACACAAAGCCAAGTCCCAAATTAAGCAATGCTTGTTTTATTGGAATGAATCACATGGCTTGATATAGTAATCTCTTTCTCCTCTCGTGTCACTAGTTTATTTCGAAACAGTGTGGTGAAAGGATTTTAAGGATTTTAAGTGCGCCTCTACAGGCTCCTTTCGAGCACTTGTCACATGTTATAGAACTTTTTAGGTTCTACGACATGCCGGTTTCCTCACGATGTTTTCCTATACCGTTTGAGAGTACCATAATTTTTTGAATAGAAAAACTCATTGGTGCACGACCGGTTTCGAACCCACGACCTTAAAATTGGAAGGCGGGGCCGCTACCACTAGACCACCAGTTCTATATAGATATAGTAATAAAAATAATGAAAAGTGTGCCTTAATTTAGCACCCGTATTACGGCGTCTTTAGATACGTGCCGACAATTCTTTTCTTATTAGTTTCTCAGACGCAATTAGGTACAAGACGTTTTCCCATTTACTCCGGATGCACAAGTATCTTGCTAAACTATTTGTGCAACCGATTCCACTTGTAAAGAATACCTGTAGACTAGACTTTTTACTTGTAATGGTCGGTAACACAAACATTTGATTGAGCCACAAACATCTATACACACAAACATAAGATGTTTGCATGTATGGATGTTTGTGCCTCGATCACGCTCTAACCACTGAACCGATGAGGATGAAACTTAGAATAAATATGGTTCTTAATCTTTATCACTCTGTTCTATCAGCTAGTTGTATAAGGTGGGCCATCTGCTTGTTCCATCAACAAGTAGTATAAAAAATAAAAAAATTAACACATGTTAGCACTTGCGAGCAAAGCCAGCGGCGACAGCTAATATAAAATCTTTATAAAATAAATTAAGTGAATCTATGTGGGTAAGGTCGACTTGTACCATTTTTGAGTAAGACCATCCGTCCCATAAAATATGATTCAGGAGAATAAAAACACTTAACAACATGAAAAAGACAAAACATTGTCTACTATTAATTTACTACTTTGAGCCTTATTGCAAAACCAGTATTTAAAACCTTATTAGTGGTTTATTATTCAATAAGTAAATAAAATAAAAAGAGTACCAGGAAAAAGAGCACCCAAGAAAAAAGATTTTATCTAAATTTAAGTAAAGTCATCAGTTTTCCGATTGGTTTACTGGTAACGGTATGTTAAGCAAATATTTAATGACAATTCATTTTGATACGCCATTTTTTTGCGTTATTTTTCCGCTTGGTGAGATGTAACCGACTTTTCAGAACCTAAGGTCAAGGTTAGTCAAGGTGGTAAATCATAAGGATTACTTTGAAATTTCTTTTGGGTCCAAACCGGCAAAAGCAGAAAACTTCTTTTCATAATCATTCAAATAACATTTCATATGCTGAATGAACCCTTCATCATCATCATCAGCCTGAAGAAGTCCACTGCTGGACATAAGCCTTCAATACACATTTATTTCACCGACTTCCCGCGATCCTAACAATGTGGTCACTCCATCGGGTAGGACGGCGTCCCACGCTTTGTTTTCTTGTTCGTGGTCATCATTCGAGAACCTTTATTCCCCATATGAATCCCAAAAAAACAATCTAACTGTAAAAACAAGCTTACTCAAGAAAACTAGTTCTAATAGACTAAAAAACTAGCTACCTACTAAGTATCGATTGGGGCGCCTTCACACCTAGTTACAAGGAAGCCTTAGTCTAACATCAACTTTAAACTGTTTTCTCAATCGATTTCGCACTTAGAGGAGTTGTCGAGGTGTTTCTCCTCTTTATCTATCTAATGGACCTTTAGCTTATCTGTTTCGTTTTATGTTTGTTCGAAGACGTTTGTCGCTTAGCTGTTTTGATTCGAGCAATTTTTGCTATCGGATAAAATCGTGATGCTCGTTTGTTCTGTAGAGGTTTGTGATGCTTTTTAAAAGGTTCTTTTGGAGCGTTTCAAACTGAAACTGAAACAGATTAACGACTTTCATCCCATTCTACAATCCACATTTTGTAGCACGATTCACCGCTAGTTTCCTCACGATGTTTTTCTTCAACGTTTGAGCTGTTATTGCACTGTTATTTATCGTATATTCTTAAAACACTCCATTATAGTAAATATTCCGATGTAACGAAAAATGCAAACGGATGCCAATATATGGTAAAGGATGCAATAGGATGCAAACAGTTGCGAAAGGATGCGAAATATAAATATGGTTCTGGGATTGTTATCAAACCACTTTTCGTGTGTAATGTACAACATGTGTAATGTGCAAAATTTGACCGTGAATTTGTTAGTTAGTTAGGTTAGATTGTTTACGAAACTATGAAACCAAAACACTATCATGCAAGATCTATGCCTGCTTGTGAGAAACCGACAAGTCCCAGCGGTCCGTTGCGCCAAATACATTACGAAACTTATGGACCGCGGTTGGGGCATAAACCGGAATGTATGGAAACTATTGACTCGGGCGGGGAGCAAGGGATTTGGTTTACAGTGTACTCTTTTGTTAAAAGGATCGTCATCATCATCTCAGCCCGGTATCACACACTGCTGAGAATAAGCCTCCTTCATTTACTGTCAGTCCTTGTGTCGTGTGCGTTTCTTGTCCAGGTGTTTCCTGCTACCTTTAAAATGTCGTTGACCCATCGCGCTTGTGGACGGCCCAGATTTCTTCGGCCAGAATTTGGCCACAATTCGGTAAAGGCTATTACTTCACCGGCCATCACCACGTCTAACAAGGTGTCCTGTTGAAAGGATCGCCATAATAAATGTAACACTTACGTCACCAGACGTACGGGAACGATTCATGGTTGACATACTACCCGCACCAAGCGCTTTGCTTCAACCTGATGCGGAGAGTTAAAGAGCGGAATTCCTTAGCGGCGTCCGTTAGGGTAAATAGATATCTTCTAAATAAGTATGCTACACCATCGACCGCATCATCACATTAAATCGTAAGATTGCGGTCAAAAGTTGTACCTCTTTTAGTAATAAAAGCCAGGATAAGTCCACGGCTTCTCTCATATTGCTAGGTAAAATCCTGAAGTGCTATAAGCTGTTTGACAGTACGTCAGCGATAGCAACAGTTGTGAGATTTGACTATTCAACAAGACAGCAGTCAAATGATTCGTTGAAAACTTATGAAAGAAGTAGCAAATCTGAACTTATATTTTTTTTATCTACACTAATATTATAAAGAGGAAAGATTAGTATTTTTGTATGTAACGAATAGGCTCAAAAACTACTGGTCCGATTTCAAAAAATCTTTCACCATTAGAATGCTACATTATCCTTGAGTAACATAGGCTATATTATATTTTCAAAAAAATCAGGGATCCTTACTAAAACTCCAATAATGTAACCCAAGGTGGAAAACAAAAACCTTACATCGCGTGCGCTGCGAAAACTATTGATGATAGAACAAATTAATGTACTACGACTTTGCAGAACATGTCATCATCTACAAAAAATGTCGCGACAGCATATGTCTATCTGTTATAGTTATATCACAATAAGTGTTATTTTATTATAAAAATTTAATTGAAATTCCGCCGCTAGAAAAGGGTCTTTATTTGTACCTTGGTATTAATCCTTATCCAAATAAATCCTTTCGTATTCAAGACTGTTTCAATACCTATAGATTACTTTTTGAATTTTACAAATCGGACATTCCATTCAAAAGATATTACGAAATGAAAAATTTTAGCTCGCTTTAAAATATTATTAGTGAACGCGCGGTTCCAAGGGGCGCGTTTTTACTCACTCAGGGAGAAGGGCGTGCGAAATAAGTACACGCGAGACTCTAACCTACGTTCTAAGTTTATCCTAAAATGTTCAAAAAATGTATATCCACCCATGCGAAGCTGGGACAGGCCGCTAGTAATGAATAAACCGTTCCTTGACTACAATCTCACCTGATGGTAAGCGACGATGTAGCCGACGTTGGAGCAGAACGGTCTAGAAGACACCTATTCGCTCTTGCCTTGAAGAGATTTAGACTGTAGTGGTCAGGAAAAACAGACTGTATGAGTTCCATTATGAACCCGCTTTCCGACTCTAAGGTTGTGGGTTCGAAACCAGTCGACCACCAATGAGTTTTTCGGTTCACAGCCAGTACTCCTAAACGGCGAAGGAAAATATCGTGAGGGAACCAGCATGTCGTAGAACCTAAGATAAGCTAAAACATGTGTCAGGTGCTCGAAAGGAGCCTCTTTGAGGCGCACTTAATATCCTTTCGCCACATTATTTCGAAAGAATTTGTGACACAACAAGAAGAAGAAGCAACTGCTATTTTTCATCATAAGTTGTTGCTCTGCTGGTAATCTGCATCATAAATGTATGGGAATTCACTATTAATACCATTAACCTGTACTTTAATATGCAACCCGACCCTGGTGTTATAAAGGAAAATAATGTTGCTCACACGATAACTAACACGGGTTTTACTTACATAACTATTCGCAATTCATGAATCCTTTTAAGTGTTCCGTACTCAAAGGGTGCCGACGGAACCCTAATTACTAAGCCTTTACCGTGCGTCCGTCTGTCTGTCAAAGGGCTGTATCTTTTCCAGCGTAGAACCTCAGAATAAGTAATAACACTGAGTAGTAGTACTTTATACCTAGACACAGTCTAATTCTATGCATTTGTTTCCTAAGGTTCAAACGAGATTGAAACTGTTGGCAAATTAACAATTTTCTTTAGTAATAAATTTTTTTTTATTGTCTATGCTTTATGTCATGATTGACAGCCAGTGATCCGTGGTCCTTACGTTCGATCCATGATCGAGAAACCTTTTTCTTGTGAGTACTTATAGATACAGATTAAGAGCAAAGCCAAAGAGAAATTACGCTAAAGGGACATAAATGCAGGCAAGACAGGCTAGGCAGTGATCTGTATCCGTGTGTACAAAATCATGCGCCTTGCAAATAAAGTAATACCCCGTTTACACTCAGCTCATGTCCGTGGAAATGTGCAGAGACATGAGCAGGGGCTTGGGCAATGCGAGAATGTAAACAGGCCACTTCCATGGCCACTCGCGTTGCCACTCGCGTTGCCCGTGTTGCGTGAAAACACATTGCCGGCGACGCTTCCGCAGACATATGGACGGCAACAATTCCGTCCACGCGAATGGCATCGCGAATGTCTAAATGTAAACTCAGTATAAGACTAAATGAAATCAAGTGTTGTTAACATCCATATCCACCAATACCAGCAACAAACATAAATTACTAAGGGCTGGTTAATTATTTAAAAATAAGCCGTAGCGACAGCGGTAGCAGTACCAGCAAATTGAGTAGTTCATTATCTGACAGAGGGTTCTCGATTGTAGATTGATCCTCTGCCGATAAATCGATGAACTAATAAAATCGGCTAGCATGTCAAACAGCAATAGCGCTCGTTGACATTTGTTTATTAAACAAGCAACGTCTCATTAATTCCAGATAGTTACTGTTGATCACCCGCTGTCGGCGGCGGTGGAGCTTTGTTTGGACGCCTAGCGGCTAAGCCTTAGTTTAATAAAAATTTTAGCTTTAGGTTTAGCCAAGGTCGCCTGTAAGGAATCGCTGTGCTTGATAAGACCACTGATTGTAGGACTAAGATTATTGTATTGTCTAACTGCTGCTATTTGTGCTATTGTTGTTGACTTATTATTAGGCTTATTTTTAGATTATTGAGCCGTTTCATTCTCAGAGTAAAACTATCAGTAAGATTAAAATATTTCCGTTTATGTTTTTGACAAGTTTGATTGATTGACAGATAAGGTGGTTCAGACGTTCGTACTTGCTCGATGAGCATGTTTCATTCGAGCATGGCTATCTACAAACATGCTCGACCATGCGTCTACACGTTAAAGCTTGCTCGATTAACATGTTTAATGTGCGTTGAAACTCTTCGAGCAATGGATGATTCGTTGTTGTGTTTGGTGGGCATCGCCTGCTACATTTACTGTCAGGGAAAAACTACGCGAAGAAGGCGTCGTCGTAGCTGGGTTAGGCCAATGTTGCAAAGAAGAGCTGCGTTTCTATTACCCTTATCACTATATTCTATTAACGTAGTTTTCCACAAGCACTCTTCCTTCTGATACATATTTATAAATTGAACCCCGAAGAAAATCCCGAGAAAATGAACGAAAATCCGACATTTTAACAGCGCACTCGCAACCTCTTCATCAAAATATCAATCACGACTAACATGCTTGACCTCGCGGCTACATGTACAAACATGTTTGCATCGAACATCGAGAAAGAATTATGGACGTTTGAATCTTGTTCGAATCGAACATTTTGGTTGGCTTCGAGCATTTGTCTTGAGACTTGCATGGTACACACGTTCGTACTTGCTCGAGATCGAGCAAGTTTATCGAGCAAGTACGTACGTGTGTACCCACCAATAGATTGTTTTTTATTTGATGTATAATAGCGCTACTCTGTCATGGTAAACAGCATTTTATTAATTTTTATACAGTGTTTACTACATTAAGGATATTTTAAAGATTTTTTTATAATATCCCAAATATAATTAACACGGATATTTACATTACCCACACGGATATTAAATACATATATTGTTTTGGGATATTAAAAATAAAATTGGTAAATAGTTGGTTACCATCCTACGACTTTTTGGAGTACTGGGTCTAAAACAGAAACAAAAATCTGTTAGATCAGTATCTAATTCTGGTTTCTTCCTTCCAGTGTTTTCCTTCACCGATCTAGAGCACTGACATAGCATTTTTAAACTTTTCGACGAAACTCCATAGGTTCCATTCGAGCAAGTAGTTCGAGTCAATGTAGCAATTATTTACGCAACGGTTATAAGTAAGGGGCATAGTGATACTTTATTTAAACTTTCGAAGTCCATAATCAACAGAATTATTAACAGAGAATAATTCTTAGGAGATCAGTAAAGTTATTTAATTAATGTTAAATTATTCCAAAGCAACATCCAATCCTATTAAGGCAGTATCAGTAATCTGGTAACTTTTCGCCTTTAAAGTTACAAAAGAAAAACGCTCTTGGAAATTTCGGTTGAAAATAAGCTCCCGGACCCGTCCCGATTACCATAAAACTTGTTTAAATGGTAATATTAGGAGACGTCACAACGCCATCATCCCCCGAAAGGACTCCCAAATCTACTTCGCCGAATCCTTTTCTAAATAAACTCTGAAGAGTTTACAATCTTAAAGCAACTCGAGTAAATTGTGATGCCAATGGCTTTCAAAAAGTTATGATTATTATTTAGAGTGTGCTGTTTTAAATTTACGAGTAATAAGATTTTTGTTATTTGAATGGCAAATGTTCTTTCAATATTTT
Organism: Chloroclysta siterata; assembly: GCA_932294275.1. Classification (NCBI taxonomy): domain Eukaryota; kingdom Metazoa; phylum Arthropoda; class Insecta; order Lepidoptera; family Geometridae; genus Chloroclysta; species Chloroclysta siterata. The sequence continues at coordinate 13,422,217 of OW028595.1, forward strand.
ATTTATTTACAAATAAAATTACGATAAACACAAGTATTTACTTAATTTATAAATGCACATGAAACAGTTGAGCGTCCACAAACTTTCGCATTTATAATAATTGGTAAGGTTTTTTAAAATTATCAAGTTTAGTTCAAGTGAGTGAGCTTAAAATTCTCTATATTGGCTTCTCAGACTACCAGCGTTATCTAGTCTCGTTTTACTGCAATTTCAACCACAATATAGTGAGAATTCTCGCTCCGTGACAAAGTGAGATGACATTTCGAGTTTTACGACTCAGGACATTCGATTTCAAGGTTTGCGGTTTTCCAATGTCTGAACTAATGGCTGTTATAGAAATTTGTGAATCATGATCCTTTTCAAAGCTATTTCAAACCACGAACGAGATGAATATACTTTGATTTGAAAGGTTTTTGTATCTGTATACCATACACTACGCAAATGTGTGTTCTGGGTAGGAATCCACTCACGGCCTACAGCGCAGAAGGCTTAGCTACTACCATAAATGTAATGCTAGACTAATGTTGCCTGTTCTTTAAGGCTAGGTTGTGTGGAATTGGCACCTAGATTCACCTTGTTTTAAGACGTTTCAAAGTGACCTTTCTGATTCAATTGAATAAATACCTTTTGACTTTGACTTACGTAAAACTGGGATATAACAACTGAACTGACAAAAAAAACTGGATCAGTTGAGCTATATCGCTCGAGCGAAGACTTTCTGTCTGGCTTCTGACTAACTTCGTCTGCAAAAAGCTATCTATTTCATGTGTATTTTCTACATTTTTATACTTGTATTCATTGCATTTTCTTTGTAAATATATTTTACCAGTTGCAGCCAGTTACCAGTTTTCACTTCCCGTTATAAAGTCGCAGATATACCGCCCCGGCGGGACTGAACCGATATTATTTTCAAAAATGGCAATGGTCACGTGCACCTATCACCTCCGTACTCGAGTCACGAGTTTAGCTTGTAACTCATTGCTCTCCCGGGATACCATCCGGTTAATTACTATCGCTGATACGATACGTAGCTTTTGTTGCCTTTTTGTAACGGGCGTGTTGAATTGCCTCTAAAACTATTGGTAAAATCGATTTGGCCAGTCGCTACTGTAAATTCCACTTTATATCGGATAAAAATTTGTCAGGATAACAAAATTGCAATGGAAAGCTTTTATATTACATAACTCAAAGCTTGAAAAAGAGGTGTAAAATGTTTTTGTCTTTTTTTCTTTAGATAAATAAATAATTCACATCTCACGCTTCTAAGTGTAAACTAAGTAATGATATATAGCTGATACAGTGAAATACCTTTTCTTAAGTAGTAGAGCTCTTTGTGAAGAGCTCGTCCGGGGAAGTACTACCACCACACCTTTTTCTGCCGCCAAGCAGCAATGCTGTGTTTCGGTTTGAAGAGTGTGGTTGCCGGTGTAATTACAGGCACATGAGGCTTAACATCTGTATGCCTCAAGTTGATGGACGCAGGGCAGTGCATCGTAGGGCACGTTCCTATCGTGCGTGACTTACGAGGCAATGCTTTGTTATAGGTGATGGTTACCACTTAACATCAGGTGGGCCATCTGCTTGTTCCATCAGCTGGTTGTATAAAAAAAAAACCTTCTTTTTACATTATTTATAATACCCACACACAACACAATCTGTGTTTATCATACAAATGTTTCTCCTTGATGAAGATCGCCACACACTACAGCGTTGAAAGCAGAGCTACAACCAATTGAGCTGTGAGCCCTATTAAGATATATAAAAAAAAAATTTATTATATCAGCTATCTGGATCCCATATTACAAGCTTCGGCTTAGTTTGGGGCTAGATAGTGTTGTGAGGAAAGTCCACCAATATTTATTTATTTAGATTGACCAACGACAATCCAACACGCTCATAAATATTCATTGTTACATTCAGACGTCGCCAGACTGGTGATAACAAATTATAAATAGGCCAATTAATACATTTAACAACAAACAGTTCTTCTTACAAACTTGGGACTAAGACAATCGCAGAATCCGCGATCGTCTTCACAAACAAAACAATTCGTTTGGTGAATCAACGATTTCGGTGCGAAGCGCCTTTCGCATAGTAAGACGTAAAGAAATTTAATTAGCGTTCATTGAGATAATTCACTGTTCCACAATAGGCTGAAGTAAGGACAACTTTTGTTAAGTGTGCGGTACACACGCCCCCGGAAGGTAGAGACCTTCTTTTTTTGCGTTTAAGGCACCTGTCTGACAATCCTACCAGTGTCAAGTGATAGGATATAATATTATAATATATTATGATATAGTAAAATAATTGTTTTCTATTCTATTCTATTCTATATAGATTAAATATTTTATAGTCAAGCCAGTTCAGTCATCGTCGTCATTTGTTTTTAAGAAAATGGTGGCGGTTTACTTTTAAACTTTTCTTTCAAATCAAGATATCACATAATACACTATTATTCCAAATGCTTGTGCAAAGACCTTATGTACCTAATGGTTAAATACCACTGAAACTTCACAACATTACTCAAAATAACACCATAAATACAATAAAAATGAAAAAGCTATGTTGCTTCCCAAAATAACAAAAAACGATTCAAGGTAGACACCATATAGAAACACATTTATAGCTAAACTGCTTCATATGCTATATTTATATTTTAATTTTCTTTGTAAATAAAAGTTTTAATCTTTATAAAAAAAAGTTGGTGATACTTTATTTGTCAAACACCACTGCCGTGTGTCACAATTCCCAAACAACAGATCGTGATCCAATTTATCCACTGTAAGAACAGATAAGTAACAAAGCGAGCGGCACTCGCGTATCAATTATTCAATAGCTATTTATTTGTAGAAAATTATTCAGTAGAAGTAACTGTACAGGACTTGCTTGAATTATTAGTGCCATTTTGAATCTGAATCTTGAATTATTTTAAGGATTTAAGGTATCAGTGCACTTACGTGACGCGACCCAATAAACTTGTTGGAACGTTGAAAAGTAGCATCGAATCATCATCATCCTGATCTGCAAAAGTCCACAGCTGGACATCCTTGTACTATACATTTCCAGGATTAATATTTTTCAGTCCACCTGTCTTTCGTCACCCGAGAATTCCCGCGATTTTTCATCTTTGAAGTTTGTTCTACGCTTTCAATTCCGGTTCTCGCCATTTGAGAGTCTTCTATACACCTACCATAGCTCTCTACTACATACTACTATTGGCAACAAGACTTTATTCTTGAGGTATTAGTGCGAACCGCATCGGAAGTTTCCTATTACGTAAGTTTTTGTGTAACACTAGTCAGCGATAATAATGCATATTACGTTATTGTGATATCTGTAATTAGTAGGAAGATTTATAAAAACAAGCGTAAATAAATTACTTACAAGGTGTTCCAATACTTGTATTTAAAAACCTGTGAACGCGAAAAAAAAAAACAGCTGTTTCATACAAAAGTTCAATACCTACCTGGCTAAAATGTATGAAACAGGTGTTTTTTTTGCGTTCACAGTGTTGGTTCCTTAGAAAAAGTTATTCATATTGATGGGTACTTTAGCCCCCTGAAGTTTTTAAATATAAGTATTGAAACACCTTGTATAGCTATTAAAATCATATCGCTTCATGTTCTTCAGGAAAAACAGTTCATTATCTTTTTCCATGAAGAAGAATTCGCGGAATGAAATAATAAATTATCTCCTTCATCTCCTTACCGTAACTTGGGTAGGATTTCTGTCATAAACTACTGCGTAAACAAGATTTAACCCAAATTAATTCAAGCTAGAGTTTATCCCGCAATTCTAGCCCAGGGGCCTCAGCCCGCATAACTTTAGACCTAAAATCTACGTGACCTTGACCTTTCAAGTATCCCTACTCTCATCCATAGTCATGAAACACTGGTTTGAGAATGATGGCTGGGTTATTTGCTACTATTGAAAAGATTTCCCATAGGACGCTGACAACCATGCTTTTATCTTGCTCACACATTTTAATAGTTTTAACGATATAAAAAAATCGGCTTCTTATCAGCTTAATTGGAAAGGGTTTTGAGTATTTTTAAACATAACTTTTAAAGGTTCACTGACAGCAAGTGAGAAGTTGTAGTAAGAGTACACTGACACAGACTGCTGTAATTTGAGATACACCACAATGCACTTGAGTAACATTGTACCTAGGTACGCCTTAGGATGATACAACATCTAAATTGTAATTTACTGTTGCGTACGAGGCATGATGTAAATAAATGTGATATACCTCGAAGAGATGCAATGATATACTTTACACCAATACATTCTGTCAAAAAAGTATCGGGAATGGATGATTTGTATATGTTTCCGAATTATTATTTTTGTTTTTTTTTTTGGTTTTTAGATAGGCACAACTGCTTTCCATTTTGGCGCGGAGTTTGAGTTGTATCTGTTATTTATATTAAATACAGAGCTTTTTAAAGTTAGATCAATCTAGTGTTGCGAATTTCATAATGGAAAAAACCTCGAACAAAGAGTTTGTCTTAAATTTAGCATCACCAATGGAATTTCGTGGTCGGAGTCCCTGAAAATGTTACAGAAGGCTTACGGCAAATCGAATTTACCAAAAACACGTGCCAGATTTGTGGAAAGAAAATTCTTCAATTTTACACCACTATAATGCCCCTTCGCACAAGGCCATAATTGTGAACGAATTTTTGTCAAATACTCAAAAAATACCATCGAGCCTAAACCTGATTTACCAGATGTGGCTCCAGCCGACTTCTTTCTTTTTCCTAAACTCAAATTACCGCTTCGTGGTACCAGTTTCCATTCGGGAGAAGAAATAAAGGAGAATTCGCGAGAACTGAACTCAATTCCAGAAAAAGCGTTTAATTTTTTTTTGATTTGGATTATTCGTTGTCGTAAGTGTATAGTTTCTGAAGGAGCATACCTTGAAGGAGATAAAATAAATTTTGATGAATAACTTATATTTTGTGTATTAGTATATCGTTTCCCGGTACTTTCTTGACAGAGTAGTACGTTGAAACGTAAGAGGTTTGGGTTTCGAATGACAGAAACTTCTTCATTGTACATGATGAATCTTGTACACAAGCTAAAAACGGAGAAAAAAATATAACTGAAAATTTAAAAAAATGTAATGAATAATAATGTAGTACAAAAGCGGGGGGGGGGGTCTTACTGCTGGGCCAATTTTAACATAAAATAAAACTATGTAAAAACATTCTAATATTTTTTTTTATTTCTTTCTTTTTTCTGTAAGGCATTGATCAAATCGCATGATGTGCAGGTTCCTGTACTTTTATTTGAGTTATTTTTTTCTGTGCTACACCCTCTGTACTACAGTTTGTACACACTGCTCGCTTTTATGTCCTTTTAGTAAGCGTCATTTTTCCTTGGCTTTGTTTAGCTTGATCTGAATCCGTGTGTACCATCCACGTAATAACGTGTCGCAGCTCCTCACGAGACCGCAACATGGACAACTTTGCGTCAGCAACATAATGTAAAATGTTTTGTTATTATTATTCAACTTTGCTGTGAACAAAGTAAACGTGTGGTTGGTGACCGACCGGAATATACTGCCCGACCACAGAATATAACCACAGAATATTATAGAACATCATTAGGTTTTCTCACTTTGAACAAAACTTAAACAAGTGAATCTCGAAACAAAACAATTGGTGAAGACATTATCTTCCCCTGGACAAAATATGACATGTCATATTAATATTACCTATAATATTTTAGCAAATAATCATAGGATATTAGGGACACACCACACCATTTCACGATAGCAAAAAAAATATTAAAATAAATTAGAATAGTCGGACTTAGGTATCGCGATTTTCTGTACCTACTTAAAATGTCAGGAATTCTCACTAAGATAATACTAAGACAAATGCATCTTAAAACAAAAGTATATGCTATTTTGGAAAGCACGCATGATGATAGCTCATAGTCCACCTGACAAAATATGACGTGTCTGATTTTGTCCCAATCTCAAAACCGTTCAACCTATATTGAATCTTAATGCAGCGTGATTAAGTGTATTTTATATTAAAAGTGGGTTTGAAGTAGCAAAGGTTCACCCCACTGCAAAATCGCTGTTTTGTTACTTTGTGACCAGGTGACGTCATTGTTTGTATGAAATGTTTTGGTTGTTATGAATTTAGCCCCGCAGTGCGTCCAGTTGCAAGTTTAATTGTTTAACTGTGAACATTTCGTGGTCTCACATGCACCTGATACTATTTTAAATAAGTTCAGCTAGGTATAAACAAAATTATTTTAGCTGCATGAAACATAATGAAAAGCCTGAATATGTCCACGCTTCGCTTGAACATGTCTTTTCTGCGGACCAGATTGTCTAAAGTGTGAGGATGGTAGATCTGCTGGTTATGCCTATTTCTAAGTGTTAACCATCACCTATAGCAAAGCATTGCCTCGAAAGTCACGCACGATAAGAGTTTGCTTTACTAACTAGATTTTTTTTGCCCATCTGATGTTATGTGGTAACCGTCACCTATAACAAAGCATTGCATCGTAGGCAAGTTCATGCCCTACGATGCACTGTCCTGTGTCCATCAACTTGAGGCATACAGATGTTAGGCCTCATGTGCCTGTAATTACACCGGCAACCACACTCTTCAAACTGAAACACAGCAACGCTGCTTGGCAGCAGAAAAAGGCGTGGTGGTAGTACTTCCCCGGACGAGTCCTTTGTTTATTATTTATTTATTATTTATTTATTAAAAAAAAATCGTAGTAGAGCTCTTTGTGAAGGGCTCGTTAGCAGTTGATTTCTCCTTAAATCTTCATCCAGGAACTATGGCGGCCCATAAAAAGACATGAGTGAAAGAGTTGCCCCTGATACTGTACAAATCAATTATGAAAATGACCTGCTTATTTACCTCCATAAGTTTCCAGGATTAATGGTTTTGAGCCCTTTCCACCTACAATTCCCGTGATTTACACAATCCAGTGAGTGGCAATATCCATCTTCTTATTCTTCCTTTTAAATACCATCCAAATAAGTAAAATTTAATAGGTAATAAAAGTTTTATTACATTCATTTCTGCAAGATGGCGGTAAGAAAAGCATTCGCTAGAATTTCCAAAATATGGCCGATACTCTGAAATTGCGCAAACTTCGTTTTCATAGCGTAAGCATCATCATCATGATCAGTCTGTAGAAGTCCACTGCTGCAATGGACTATGTATCCCAATATAATAATAACAGAACCTTATAACGTACAAATGACAATACATAGAAGTAAGATGTAATAGGTACAATTTGTTTAAACTTTCGTGTCACATGTGGACCGATTTGGTAGCGCACTAACCTCCACCCTAGGAAAAATCTGTGTTGTGGGGGTTAGTTCTGTCCTGTAGGTAGGTACATGTTTTTTATTACAGTTTAAATACATTTCCAGGAAGAACGATTTTGAGCACATTCCATTATTGACATATCGTGATCTTTAGGTACATTGTCGTCGGTCCATATAAGGAGGACTCCTTACGCTTCGTCGCCTAATACGTGATTGCCATTCAAGAACTTTATTCGGGTTAGAAGCTTTGAGACTACATCTTGATTTGACTAGAAAGCATTATGACTAAGTCCCTTTCTGACTAAATCTCGATATGACTACATCGCGTTAGGACTAAATAGCTGTCCGACTATATATGCATACGTCCTTAGCGGGTGATGGTTCTTCGAGCTATGAGACGTGCTCATTGCTACTACAACTTGCTATTCTTTTCTTCTGTTGCCTGTTCTTCTAAGCTCGGTCTCGTGGAACTATCACCTAGACTCACCTAGTATTAAGACGTTTCAAAGTGATTCTTGTGATCTAACTGAATTACCCTTTGACTTTTGTGACGTTGACCACCTTTATTAACCCCAATACCATGATGCCAGTTCTGTTAAACGGTGAAGAAAAACATCATGCGGAACCCAGCTAGTATTCTAACAGCGGCGATAGGCTTGCAACCTGTCACGTATGGAATACTAACAACTTCAAAATGTGGGTAGGTATGTGCCAAATGTAATGTTTGCACGTACCTCTGACTACCCCCCTTAGACGTCCTCAAAGAATCAGTTGGTACTTGGTACCAACTGAGGGGATATCTACCGTGCCAGGGGATCGAAGTTGTGAAGCTGTTTCAGTTATCAGAGCATGATATTCATACCCACCGATACTTGCCAAAGGCCACCGCAATCAATAATACTGAGATGAAGTTAAAACAGACCTCCCTTTATATTGGGGAAGGTCGAGCACCCTACAGCGGGCGACCCTTACACCGAGAGATAGCTCAGTGCGAGTTCACACTGCGATGCATGAACCTACCATAAAAAAAACTAAATTACTTGAAAAGTCAATGAATTATATCACTTTTATGCAAAAAAACCGACTTAAACATTAAAAACTTAAAACAGCAAAATAGTTATTTTGATTTAAAAGCCAAACTACTGAACCGATTTTAATTAAATGTCTATGAAAGGTCAAATCAAAAAATACCCTCGCAAATAAAATTTTTTTTTTTCAAATTGGTTCATTAATGACGGAGTTATACGTTAACAAATATAAAAAAACACTCGAATTAAGAACCTCCTCCGAATAAGGAATACACAGAAATAATTTGCATATATGTTTTATCATTATCGTCATCATCGTCAGCCTGAAGACGTAGCCTCACCCGCACATTTCCAGGAAGAACGATTCTGACCCTCTCCATCCACCGACTTCTTGCGATCTTAACATGTCGTCAGTCCGTCACGCAGGAGGAAAAGTTTTATAGTGTCCCACAAAAGTTTCTACCGGTTTCTATAGGTACCCTGTACTATGTTTCTGTGTGGTGAACAATAAAGAGTTATCGATCTATAGGTAGGTATAATCAAAATAAAAAAATAAAAGAAAGAGCTTCTAATATTTTCCATAACTTTTCTAGTTTGGGTCTAGATTGCGCTGTGTAAAATGTCCACCAATATTAATTTATTTCTTTCTTTTTAATTTATTTCTTTCAGTAACTTTTTTTAATTTCAAAAATGTTAGAGCCTTGTTTGAGTTCCAACGACTTTTCTCTACACACTTTACCGTCCATTTTCAGAGTAAAAAAGTTGAAAATTTTCAACTTTTTCCTTATTCGTGTCACAAAGGCTTCTAACATTCCAATTTTCAGAACTATGGAAGAGTGTAGCACACTTGTTTGCAATGTTCATTTAAAAAAAAAAACAACCCACATCCCACGCTTAATATGGTTAGTAGAAGTGCTCTTTGAGAAGGGCTCGTCAGGAAGTAGAACCCACGACCATGCCTGTTTCTGCCGCCAACGCGTTGCTCTGTTTCAGTTTGAAGGTGTGCCGGTCTCTTCTCTTGTCGTGTCACTAGTTTCTTTCGAAGCAGTGTGGTGAGAGGATTTTAAGTGCGCCTCAAGAGGCTCCTTTCGAGCACTTGACACATGTTATAGAACTTTTTAGGTTCTACGACATGCCGGTTTCCTCACGATGTTTTCCTTCACCGTTTGAGAGTACTGGCATTTTGCAAATACATTTTGGAACAGAAAAACTCATTGGTTCACGACCAGTTTCGAACCCACGACCTTAGGACCGGGAGGCGGGGCCGCTTCCACTAGACCACCAGTGCTCTCGCAAGGTGTGCTGGTGAAAATACATGGCACATGAGGCTTAACATAGAGTGGGAAAGGAGCTTCTTTGAGGCGCACTTAAAATCCTATCACCACACTGTTCGAAAGAACTAGTAACACGACAAGAAGAAGAAGACTCCACATCAGGTGGGCCACATGCTTGTTTCATTAGCAAGAGTAGTAGATAAGGTTTTCTGGCTCCAGTCTTTGTTTAGCCATATTCGCTGAGAGTTGAATGTAGGTACAGTAGGTACTATACCATAATACATAATACCCACATAACAATATTCAAACAATCTTAGTAATGAAAAAACCTACCTGCGGTACAGGTGTGTAATCAAGTATATTTGCTGATGACGAATCTTTTTCACATTCAATTCAATTTGCCCTCTATTTGATAAAGCAATCGAAATTCATTTTCCTAATGGATTCCCGTAGTAGTTAATCGTATATTCAGTGTAAATTCAGTAGTGCCTTGCTGCCTTGTTTGCTTCGATTCAGTCACACGTAGATAAATCAATTAGGTCGTGACCTATGAAATTACTATGCAGTTCGATAAGTTAGTGCATCGATCGGTAGATGGATCATTAACGGCTTTTAGATAGAGAGAGAATGGATCACAAAACAAACATTCCGAAAATACGAGATAGTCGACGTAGGAATTTTGAATGACTTTCATGATCCTTTTTATGTCATTTCATTGTCTTGTGTGTATTGTGTACTTGGAGGAAATATCAAATTTCCTCCAGAGATTGCATATGTTGTATATGCCGCTACTTCTTAATAATTTTTTTTATTTATGTTTATATACAACTAGCTGATGAAACAGGCAGATGACCCACCTGGAGTTTAATATTGCATCGTAAGTCACGCTCGATAGGGACGTGCCCTACGATGCACTGCCCTGCGCCCATCAACTTGAGACACACAGATGTTAAGCCTCATGTGCCTGATGTACACCTGCCTCATGTACACCGGCAACCACACTCTTCAAACCGAAACACAGCAACGCTGCTTGGCGGCAGAAAAAGGCGTGGTGGTAGTACTTTCCCCGACGAGCCCGAGGAACTTATCATAGTTTAGTAAAAAGGAAAAAAAAATAAGTGACTGGGAAACTATACGACGATTGTTTGCGTCTCGTAGTGATTTTTCAGATAAAACTGTAAAGTATCACAAGCGTACCTGTGATCTGTACAAACACCGCACGTCTGCTGACGAAGACCTCTTGCCAAACTCGAGCGGAGAGCCGGATGTCTCCGCTTTGTCAAACTCGACACCCGAACAAAGACCCTGATTATGACAATGGCATGCATAATTACATCGTATGCTTTTTGAAAAGCAAGGTGCATGCATGTGTTACAGCGTTTTTGGTTTGTCAAATAAAAGAAACACATACCTAAGTACTGAAATATCTATCAATATAGCCATTTCTTAATTTTTCATTTTCATTCATTTCTATTATGTGTGTGTTTTTTAAGCATATAAATGTCTGTCTATTTTTATGTCTATGTCTGAACTGAGACAGCTTCATGATTTTGCTTTGCACATCACGTGCAAAGATATCTTAACTTAAGGGCCGATTTCACCATGCTCTGTTAAATTAACAAAGGATTAAAGGGCCGTTAAGTATGTCAAAATGTACGCGTTTGACAGCTAAGGTTAGATTTAACGGTCTTTTAATCCTTGATTAGTAACTAACAGAGCATGGTGAAACCGGCCCTAAGACTCTTTTGAGGATGTCTAAATAAGGGTAGTCAAAGGTACGATCTCTACAAAAATCTTTTATAAAATAATTAAACCAGTAGGTGCATATGAGATTTTGTTCTTATTTAATAATTTGATAGATTATTATTAGCTGGCTTGAAACATGGGTATTTTCTTAAAGGTATTCAAAACTGACTAATTTGGGTGTGAACATAGAGGTAAATCTATCAATGTTGCCAATGGTTTCTTATTTTGGCCGCGTTATATTCACTTTACATTTAAATCCAACTCACACGCTTATCTTTTCCTATTACTCCATGATTTCATTAATATTTAATATAAATGTAATGTAAAAAATCGTAATGTAATGTAAAAAGTCTTATTTTGTCTTTTGTACAAACATTTTTCATCTGAATTTAAAACACAAATATAAAATTCGTCGTATAAAAAAAGACACGTCTGCGAATCCGAATTCCATCCGATTTTTATTGAAAAGTAATTCATGTGTGAATTGACGAAGGTTCGACGAGCGTACTGTCTCGCCCAAGTTTGTTGCAACTTCGACCTTATTCCACCGTGATAGGACGTGCTATACGTATAGGTTTCTATTAATATTCGGTCATATCTGAGTATATAAACTGTTGGATGCATAAATTCAGGAATCAAATGGAGGGATTTGAAACTGCATCGGACATGTTGTGGTTACACGGCTGATTGCTACCTATTCAGTTCCGGATATTTTGGCTTTTGATTTTTGTTTCTATGAAGGTATTTTGTTTCAAATTATGAAGAGGAACATGAGAACTCATATTGTTATCTACAAGTGGTATATATGTATATGGTGGTATGAATTTTATCTTTTGTTGTAATATTTGTAACTGCGGATTTTTAATTGACGGAAACTTTCGAGTAATGAAATCCGATCAAAATAACTTTTGATCAAAACCGTTTAAGAGCACAGCAGTGCAAGTACCTACGGAACTCATTTCGCTAAATTTATCTATCGTCAAATTCGTGATATTTTGACGAATTGTGCGAGTACGGAACTCGGGGTCGCTATATTTTGACTATCGCATGCGATCGTCAGTTTTCGCGATAATTGTAAAATGGCAACTCGGAAACTTTCGGTTTTGAACACAGATGTGAAAATGATTCGTCTAATTCGCTTAAATACACGAATTTGACAACACGATCGTGAAATCAAAAGTACTACCATACTCGCATTTTAGCGAAATTCCCTAAAATTTTACGAATATCACGACTTTCGTCAAAATCGCCGAACAATCGCTAAAACCCGTTTTCACGAATAGAACTGTCAAATTTAACGATCGCATAGTTCGTAAGAAGATCGGTACTTGCGGGGCTGGTACGTACATACACATTTAATTTAAAAATCCTATGGTGCCTAACCAGATTGTAAGGAAACCAGTTAGTATTTTTACATCGGTTATACAAGGTGTTCCATAAGTTGTGTATATAAACTTCAGGGGGCTTAAGTACCCATCAATATGAACAACTTTTTCTAAGGAACCAACACTGTGAACGCGTTTAAAAAAACAGCTGTTTCATACAAAAGTTCAATACCTACCAGGCTAAAATGTATGAAACAGCTGTTTTTTTTCGCGTTCACAGTATAGGTTCCTTAAAAAAAGTTGTTCATATTGATGGGTACTTTAGCCCCCTGAAGTTTATATACACAACTTATAGAACACCTTGTATATGCAACCTGTCGAATATGCAATACTAACTACTGCATAATGTGGGCAAGGGCATGTGTCAAATGTAATAAAAAAACTAAGTTGATAAAAACTTAGTACTAGCAAATCTGCAGGGATATCAACCGTGCCGGGGGATCAAAGTCGGGTATTTAGAAGTTAACTTTAACTTCGTCAACAGTAGCCTTGTAGCTTAAAGAGACATGATGAACTGATGAGCTGATATTACAGAAAAAAACCCATAAATTCTCATCTTTGGCAGCTTGAGCTTTAGTTAATATACTTATAATAAGTAAAATCTTTTTTTTTTCTTGTTTTTTAGTAATATATAAGTTAAGAAACTTTACCCATTACGGAAGAGCGAGACTCTCTATCTCAGGTATTCTCATACTTAAAAGAGGGTCTCAAACCCATGAAATGTACTACATACTAAGTTTACTGAATAAAAATTTTGTAATTTGTATAGCAACAGCCTTCACAGCACAATTGGTAGTAGCTCTGCCTTCTGTGCCGTAGGCCGTGGGTTCGATCCCCACCGAGAACAAACATTTGTATGATGGACATAGATGTTTGTTCTCTGTCTGGGTGTTATGTATGTATTTACAAAAACAAAAATATTATATGTATTATATCAGTTACCTGGTTCCCATATTACAAGCTTTGGCTTAGTTTGGGGCTAGATAGTGCTGTGTGGAAAGTCCACCAATATTTATAGCTTGAACTCTATGCCATAGAAACGAAAAGTGCGAGAAAAATAAACACAAAAGCTAAGTGAAGACATTAATTTTGTAATCTCCAAGTAAATGAACTACAACTAATTTAAGCTTAAAAGCTAAATGGCCATTAAGTCTCCACATTTAGCTTTTTCTAATCTACCCTAGACTAACGCCAGTCGCCAAGGCTTTTATTTGTTTTATTGTAGTCATGAAAAATGGGTGTTGATTCTCTAAACAAAAAAATCACGGGCTTCACCGAGTGGATCCGCGGTCACTTGGATCACGAGCTTCGCCTCACTCACGTTGTCATTTCCACTCGCCAAAACAATCATGCGGGTGGCGCTAGGGATGAATGTATAAATAAATAAATAAATATTAGTGGACTTTCCACACAGCACTATCTAGCCCCAAACTAAGCCAGAGCTTGTAATATGGGAACCAGATAGTTGATATAATACATAAATACTTTTTTTTATGCAGAATGCAGAATGCCAAATTGAAAAGTCAAAGCGGATTCCGCGGTCACTTAGGTGAATGTTGTTGAGGGAATCGCACAGCTTGTAGTACTTATAAATGGGCCATTCGGTTTATAAGTAGACAAAGCTTATTAAGTAAATTCTTCAAAATTTTAAATAAACAGTATTTTTGATGGTCTGTTCAAGATTTGATAAAATATCTGGTACAGTAAGTATACGAGATACATTTGAGACTTAAAAAAAAAAAGATTACAAAATATCCCTCATATATTCATATTCTCAAAATATTTATGTCACTGTCACTTTAATGGCAATAAAAAGAGATGGCAACAAACTTAGTGGACATTTAAGTTAGTGGAGCGCTTAGTGACCAATATGATGTTGATTTATTTATTTATTTGTTTAAGGAAAAGTATAAAATTAACTAATTATTTATTAAAATTTAATTAACAGCACGTAAATACATATAAATCAAGAGTAATATAAAAACAAAAGGCTAATAATAAGTCTCCACATACAGATACAAAATATAAAACACTTATTGATCACAAAAGAACCAGGTACAAGCTTCATACACAAAAAAAGTAGAAAAGTTATTGAAGTTAATGATATCAAACAACCATAAGGTCCTTTTTATATTGGTCGCTGAGGGCTCCATTAACTAAAATTGCTTATAAGTCTGTTGCTATCTCTTTTTGCTAATATTTATGTGACAATATCAGGTTTACTTTGTCAAATCAAATTAAATGTTATATATTTCGGACAAAGTATACAATCCATTGTTTGAGTAAGTAGATTAGCCTAGATTAGCCTAGTTGTTATAATAATAAAATAATATAAAATATATAAATAATATAATATAAAAAAAAAGTAAAAATACAATACCATACTTTACAGCCGCTATAAAAAGGCGGGAAATACGAATAAAAAAAAAACAAAGTAGGTTTTTGTTATTCAACATTTGAAATTCAACAAGGTTTTTGTTATTAAGTAATAGAAACACTAGGATGTATTTAAATAATATCTAAGAAACAAGAACTATTAATATAAGTTTATTTATCGTTGGATTGAGCTAACTGCTTTGGTGTAACTGTGACTTTAGCGAAGCTTTAAAACGATCGTAACTCCAAAAGTACCGTTTTTAATGACATCCTTCACGTTGCATGCACTCGACTAATATTTTTTTATATTACCAAAAAACTGCCTACTACACCAGCTTACGCTATCCTTTCAAAAACAGACTGATTCTTCAAACGTAACACAGCAACGCTGCTTGGCTTCAGAAAAAGGCGGTAGTACTTCCCCGGACGAGCCCTTCACAAAGAGATCTACCACTCTTAAAAGACTAACTTGCACTAAAGATAAATCGATGGCCCCTCATTCGCGCGTTGACACTTTCGATGAAACACAATGTTAAACCAACGCGTTCTACATGCGTCCGTGATGACGTCCACGGTAGCGGTCAGTTCTTTGATTGAAATTCTTTGACTGGGAAAATAAACTGTCTGCAACCGCACGCCGCGTGTTGCCGCGTCTCTCGTCTCTTAATACTAAGTACCCACTCAGGATTAGGTACATCTTATTGGGGGTAGTTAGAGATACACCCAAACATTACATTTGGCACAGGCTTGGTCACTTGGAACTTGCACCTAGATTCACCTAGCTGTAAGACGTTTCAAAGTGACGCTTGTGATTCAATTGAATAAATACTTTTTCCCACTCAGGATTCTTTAAGTACCTAATCGGGGGTAGTTAGAGATACGAAACATTAGATTTGGCACAGGCGTGGAACTTGCACCTAAATTCACCTAGCTGTAAGACGTTTCAAAGTGATCCTTGTGATTCAACTGAATAAATACTTTTTGTCTTTGGAATACCCACATATAACATACCAGTTACGATACTTAATATTCTGCAGTAAAAAAAAAACGTTCGAAATAAAGAAGTTAATTCCATAGACTTATTTTTGCACAAAATACCACAAGATTTCGCAGAGTAGTCTCAAGACCCCGTCTGAGAACATTTGCATGTACACAAGCAATCCGACCGCAGTAAGGAAAGTCGAGGATCCTCTGTAACTGTATGTTTTCTTTTTTGCTTTTCATGCCTTTAACCACAGCGTAGACAGCAGTTTGTACGTAAAATAGTCTCACTGCAATGTCACATGCAATGGTACAGACTTATGAACAAACAAATTTAAAAAAAAAAACTGAAACAGCTTCTCGACCATGATCCCCAGGCTCTTAGTACCAAGTACTAAATCCTGATTCTTTGAGGACGTCTAAGGGGGTAGTCAGAGGTACGTCCGAACATTTCATTTGCCACATACCCACATTCTGTAGTAGTTGGTATTCCTTGCGTTAATAGCAAGGCCATCGCCCATCGCAAAAAGAAATTGTTTAAGAAAATATACTTTTAGACTCGCCTCGACTACACGCGTTAACTAAACATTGGTTTCAATTCAGTTGTAACAGCGAACTAATTAAAAATGTGTAAAATATGAAAGCTCCGTATTCTGTTTACGCTAAAGTCCAAATTAGCATGACATCCACATACTGACCATCCTCAAACTCTATTGTTAAATTCAGTTGCGGGTATTTACGCACATTTTAGCCGTCACATACTTTGGTGCTGGCTAATTTAACGTTAAAATACTCGCAACTGAATACAAAAAGATGATAATTTTAAATTGCCAGCCTGAAGTGGTATGCTCATTTAAACTTTAGCGTGCATAACTTACGAGGCAATGCTTTGTTATAAGTGATGGTAACCACTTAACATCAGGTGGGCCATCTGCTTGTTCCATCAGCTAGTTGTATTAAAAAAAAGCGTAAACAGAGCTTTCATAATTTTGAAAATTTTACTTAGTTTTCTGTTACAACATAATCACAACCACTGGCAAAGTGAAACCAAAGACAAAGAAAGATATTATACCTCTATATTTTGAAGGTTTATGGTATTACTCGAATAGCATAGTTGAAAAAAAAAATACGAAACAATAGAACGCTATCATAAAAAAAGTATCTTAGGAACCAGAACCATTCTAATTTTAGCTGTATTTTCTCAGTATTCATAAAAACTACATAAATAATACTTGGCGTTACCAAAACTTTTCTCATCTTCCGAAGGAGGGTTATGTTTGAAGATCGCTGCCGAGCGAAATCGAACCTAATATAAACGCAATAAAGTAAATTTGAAATTGAAGGCTGATTCAAAGTGATACCTGCTTGTTCTTAACATTTTGACTCGCACTCTCGACTTTACATATCACCCTCTTAACAAGCGTGCAAAGATTTTCTGAATGCAGATTTTCTGCATTGAAAAAGTGCTCGTTACAGTATTTCACATTTTATTTCGAGCTTAGATTTTATGGGGAATATGAGTTTGCTATGTTTTGCGAAAAATAATAAATTTTGTGCTGCAATTTTTCTCCGTTGAAGCTATCTTAATATTCGTGAAGATTTTTTTTTTTATACAACCAGCTGATGGAACAAGCAGATGACCCACCTGATGTTAAGTGGTAACCATCACCAATAACAAAGCATTGCCTCGCAAGTCACGCACGATAGGAACGTGCCCTACGATGCACTGCTCTACGTCCATCAGCTTGAGGCATACAGATGTTAAGCCTCATGTGCCTATAATTACACGGGCAACCACACTCTTCAAACCGAAACACAGCAACGCTGCTTGGCGGCAGAAAAAGGCGTGGTGGTAGTACTTCCCCGGACGAGCCCTTCACAAAGAGCTCTACTACTCTTAAAGATTATTATTAGTTTGATATTCAGATTGATTATCATGTAAGAACTAATAATTTATCATTATTTACCATAGTTTTTATTCTTATGCTGTCAGAATTTTATTGTGTCAGACTTTTTATTTCACCAAAAAAAATTTTTTTTAAAAGATCGATCATCATTTTCTTCGTCGTTTACTCTAATTTTTTTAATAAATACATTCTGGAAGAATGTCTACTATGCCTGGGAATTAAATTCGTCAGCTGATTTATATCATGTAGGTACATTGTAAAAATGCGGGTAATTTTTTTCCCAAAAAAACCGTCGTTTACGCGAGAGCATTTGTTCAATTTGCAAACAGTCTAAAACTACCACGAAAACGTAATAACATTAGTCACACTGGAACCAGCATTTCTGTCTCCAGTTCATTATCCTACCGATTCTTTTTAAAAAAAGAAAGCTTTCAGTCGGTTCACACACGGTCGCGGAGGCCTCTCAAAAATTCATCGCTCGTCTGGTGCCTTGAATGAGTTTCGACTCAGACGCTCTCTCGACTTCTCAGCCGTTCCGGTAATCTACTTAATAAGTAATCTGGGGGACCCTCATGCCTACACCCTTATTGCGTACAGATAAGACCATTGTGTGGTGCATTTACGCCTTTGTGTTATTGAGAGCTAAGTTTGTTAATGTGGATGGCTTAGCCGGATTTACGTTTTGGTGTACATGTAGGTAGGTAGGGATCGACTTGTTTTGTTGAGAGATTTTATACGACACTCGGTAGCTTTTGTTTTTGTGGGTGTAACTAATACATACTCTGTGATGACACGGCACCCCTAACTACTGCACACATAAATTTTGTTCGCGTACAAACGTTATTTTGCTGTATGTTTGTGTTTGTTGCGCTGTGTTTTAGTAGTACTAGAGTTGGTACTTCCAGGGTTGGTTCTACCTGCAGTATCTTTTTCGCCAAGCAGTGATGCTGGCTTTGCTGTATTTTGATTTGAAGGGTATTGGTGCCGATGCAAGTACAGAGACATGGGACCTAACTCTGTTATGGCGAAGACAAGAGCTAATGTATCTCTCGCTCGCACGTTTCGATATAAAATCACTAAACTTATTTTCAAAAAATCGCAAGCTAACATTTTGTGTGTAATCACATTGCACACAGTTTAATAAAAAAATCATTTTAATCGATACAAGTTTTTCTACTCAAAAGTTTGCTTCAGTACAAAAAGTAGTAAAGCAAATTTTTGAGTAGGAAAACTTGTATCGTTTAAAATGTTTTTTTTACTAAACTGTGCAATATGATTGTACACAAAATGGTTGTTTGCGGTAAAAATTCACTGAACTTATAATATAAGTTCAGTAAATATGAAAAATCGCAATCGATCAAGTTGTGTGCAATCATATTTCAACTTTAATAAAAAAATAATTTTGATATAAACTAGTTTTTCTACTAATAAGTTTGCATAAGTACAATCTAGTAAAGCATTAAGCCATAAGAAATAGCCTTAATATTTGAAAGCCAAAATATTTTTCACGTTCGTTCACAGTTCACACCCATCAACACTTTTTGTAATTAATGCACGAGCTGCCGAACGGTATGTAGACAGAGTCTTTCTTTTTGATACGACACTGGTGGATTTTCCAGCCGTACATGCACCGGCTGTCTCACACGGGCCCTCAAAAATTCAACGACGCGAGATTCCCAAAGCCTTATTCTGAGACTTTTTATAAGGGAAAAAAAAACTTCGCGACTTTCATACTCAGACACGGTAGATATATATTTGAGGATTTCTAAGAGGGGTCTCCAGAGATAGGTTACTGTTACATTTGGAATATCTACTTTGCCCTGGGGGTACCCAAGGCAAGGTAGATATCCCCTCAGAAATAAGATAGAGTATTTTTGAACTATAAAGTCCCCTGGCGGCACTCGCAGTGGACGCTAAGGGGATTTTTGTAAAAAGTCCAGAAATACCCTTCATAGGGGATTGTCAAAGTCAAAAGGTATTTATTCAATAAAATCACAACAATCACTTTGAAACGTCTTAAAGCTAGGTGACTCTAAGTGCCAGTTCCACGCGTGTGTGTCTCAGGGCCTTTCTGGAATAAGCCACATCCGTGAAATCATTTGAAAATGTGTTTTTTTTTAATATTTAATTACGAAAATATTTCGCTCACCAGAGTACTCAGCCAAGTTGTATGTACTACGTTTTCGGGGGCTACCGTGCCGCGGCCAGATCTTCAGACGGAGGCTGATGAATATTTCACTTCATTATTACAGTCTGCCTCATTCCTTGTGTAATATTAAGCGTTGTTCTCACTCCGATACGACACAACAAGAAGAAAACTCCTTGGAACATGTCACGTATGGAGTACCAACTACTCAAAAATGTGCGAT
This sequence comes from Chloroclysta siterata, assembly GCA_932294275.1. NCBI lineage: Eukaryota > Metazoa > Arthropoda > Insecta > Lepidoptera > Geometridae > Chloroclysta > Chloroclysta siterata. Next base: position 13,442,589 of record OW028595.1, read on the forward strand.
ACTCCAAATATGAATGGACTACCCTCCTTTGATATACAAAAACCATCTTCACTTGGTACTTAGAGATATGAAATATCTGTATATTTTAGTCCATTCGCATATTTTGAGAGCACCGGTGGTCTAGTGGTAGCGGCCCGGCCTTCCAATACTAAGGTCGTAGGTTCGAAACCAGTCGTGCACCAATGAGTTTTTCTGTTCAGAAAATGTTATGCACATACATTTTCAGTACTCTCAAACGGTGAACGGGAAAACATCGTAAGGAAACCGGCATGTCGTAGAACCTAAAAAAGTTCTTTATGGTGTCAAGTGCTCGAAAGGAGCCTCTTGAGGCGCACTAAAAATCCTTTCCTCACACTGTTTCGAAAGAAACTAGTTACACGACAAGAGAGAAGAGATTTTGCAATTTAATGTTGTTTAAGAAACATGATGCTCAACGTGTTGTTGCCTAGTGTACATACGCCTTTATAGCCTACGCCATATCCTTTATGTAATATTATAGGCCAAGACACAACCTCAAGATCTAAGGCTTGATAAATTAGAACTTGCTAAGTTTAGAAATGTTTAATTTATGGTAAAATGGTTAGATTTGTTGTTTAAAGTTTAAAGTAGAGCCAGAAATATATTTATCTGTCGGATAGCGTTACTCAGAAATAGTGAAATAGGCACTATAGTTTTGATCGGGTTTTCAGAAACCGGCCGTTAGTCTACCTTTAGTTACTGATTAGTCTTCATTGTGGTTAGATTGTAATCTTATTAAGGTGATGACTCATTGATTGCTGTTGGTTGATTGCCATTGCTTTTAATAAGTTTAGTGATTTTATATCTTTCAAAATGTTGAAATGTGCAAGCGAGAGGCACATTAGCAGTTGTCATCGCCTTAAGGTACATTCTATGGCATACGCCTGAATAGTTATTTTATCGTTATCCTCTATAATGCCTCTTTAGATCGTATTAATTCCTAGATTTAACTACAACATAACTTGCAATGAATAATCCATTTTTAATTATACTGCGTACTTATTTCACCGGAGCTAGCGCATAGTTTCCGCAAAGGAACATTCAGACGAACCGCACTTGTGATTGCACAGGTTTGACTACACGCGACCGTTTTGAGTACATCATTTTTTCATTTGTTTGTGATGCCCAAAGAGCGTGAAATGGCTCCATAATTTGTAAGTAAGTGAAAGTTTAACAACTTTTCTGTTATAATTTTGTCAAAAAGTAGAAAAAAAAGCACGCTATAAATATCTCATAACACAATTGAGCATTGCACATTGGTTCTTTTTACTTTCAATAAAAAATATGTTTTATTAAATTATGCTTTCCCTATTGCAATGAACGGCACGTGAGTCGTCTCACGTGTAATCTTAATGTAGGTTCTGCATGTCACAAATTTACTACACAACACAGGTGATAAACCTAATGCTGTCTGTTATTAATTGTAAATGTATGTCCTATTTCTGAAATAAACAAATTTTAAGTTTTTGAATTTTTGAAGTATACTATCTACAAGCCATATTCATATATTTGTTTACATCTTATTGTATGTACTTATATCTATATGTGCCTTTTATTTGTAAAACCCACACGGGCACACCTTTTAGTGATACTGCAAACATGAGGTTATTCGCCAGTGCAGTCCGACTGTCGGCACCCTTATTTATATGACGTAAAATATGTGGTCGAGTGTCTGTTAAATTACTGCTAAGTGGTTAATAGGGTCATGGTAGAACAAAGCATCCCCGGGGTTCGTATTAACTAACGTCTGTCCTTTAGTAGGTGGATGAGGGTGATTATGGTGTTCCGTAACCTACTTTATTAGACGAAATGTTTGCGTCACAATGTTATTTTGGTACAGGTTTATTACCAAGTTGGTTTTTTTCCTTTATGAAGTTTTGTGTTTATCGGGGATTTAAAGTTTATTATAATTTAAAACCTCTTTTGAATGAGATAGTGACAGAATAACCAATTAAAAGATCTAAGGGGATATAGCGCCGTAGGTCGTGGGTTCGATCCCCACCGATAACAAACATTTGTGTGATGAACATAGATGTTTGTTCTCTGTCTGGGTGTTATAAAATATTATAAGTATAGAATGTATTTACAAAAAAAAAAGTATTTAAATATTATATCAGCTATTTGGTTCTCATAGTACAAGCTTCGCCATAGTTTTGGGCGAATATTGCTGAGTGGAATGTCCACCAATATTTATTTTATTTATTTAGGTATATCTTGAACAAAGCACCGAGCCTGGGGATGAAAGGGGATTGGTGGTTTTATTACAATGTTAATATATAAACATCTTTGGTGGCCTGAAAATATCTATTGTGGATTACTGAAAACATATTTTAGAGGTTACGCGTAGATTATTAAATGTAATTGAGCTGCGTCAGCGTCTTGGGCCACCCTTTTCTCTTACGTTTCAAGTCTAAAAGCCTTGATTTGAGTCACAAGGGAGGAGCGGTAGCGTTTTACTCTGTGTTTACGCCTAAATATCTAACACAAAATCACAATTTTAGTCCATAAATTATTAAAAATCACTTTAATACCAGCGGCCGGCCGTGGTGACTCGCGTGTTCACACAATACTTTGGATTCAATAAAACAAATAAATGAGTTTAAAAAAAATATTTTATTTATACTCTTGTTTTTACAAAACTACTTACGAATTACACAAAACAAAATGAAGCGTGGGAGTCATCGTAGTAGGGCGCTCCTACCCGATGGACTGACGACATTGTCAGGATCGCGGAAAGTCGGTGGATAGAGAGGGCTCGGAATCGTTTTTCCTGGAAATGTATAGGAGAGGCCTCTGTCCAGCAGTGGACTTCTTTAGGCTGGTGATGATGATGATGATGAATTACGAATTATAAACGATTTTTTATAATATCCTAAAATCAACTGCGTACAAAAAGTCTCTACATTTTATTTTCACGTCTCAAGAAACCAGCGCAAAGGTCAATAGAACAGCGACGACCGACGGTGTGCTAAGCGCACACTAATGAAAAATGTATATTCTATATTAGGTTAGGCTTAATCTTTATATTTTATTTTCGGAAATTCTGATTGTTTTTTAATATTTTACTACCCTTGTTGGTGGTTCTATATGACCTTACGACCTCGATGTTTGTGGCTCAGTAATGACTAAGAAACGTGATTGCGGGTTTGATTACCGTTTGAAGCAAATGGTGATGGATGGCCTATCGCCACATCGTGGGCACGGGAAACAGGTAATTAAAAAGATGTACCTTGTACCTACGGGACGAGTTTACAATACGTTGTCTCGATGACGGACAATTGATCTGAGAACGACTCGAGCATTTTGTCATCTAGACTTTGTCGTCGCCATCTTGTTGCTTACGTCGTTTTGTGCGCCGCTGTCAACACCATCACTGTGATCATGACTTTACCAAAACTTTACCAAATATTTTTTATATGTGATACAGAGGCACTAAGCGTGGGCACGGCCTTTGTGCATGCCTGCTAAGTGTTTAAATGATTGATTAAGGCCTGCTATTAGCGGCCATGAGGCCAACTGATCCCAATATCTTCCCATCCTGTGTCTTAAGGCGGTAACTATACGTTCGAAAGGTGGAGGCGTACCTACGTAAATTTCATTTACCGCTGGGAAGTGCCGAGCGACTGGCGCGCGCAAACTCCACTTAATTACGCACATAAATTGAAGAGCTCTTCCGTACACGATGGATGTAGCCACATTTTAACTCATAAAATATCGTTTCTTTAACACATTGCACCGCGTTTTAGGTGAGCGTAAGAGCATTATCGTTTGCGCTAAAGGATTTTCCTAGAGGAAAATCTTTTAAGTTGAACTACATTGAATTGTTTGATAAAACTTAAATTTATGTTAGTTGGAAAATAACTAATAATGTTTACAAAGGAAGGAAGTTAACTGATAATGTTTACAAAGAAATTATTACAAGTACTTATTTACGAATTTACATTTCTAGATAAATACGCTTGAGATTTCTGCGCAGAAGTAAACGCTTTTCAGACTACAAAAGGTGTACCCCGCTATTGGTTATATTGTTCTAATTTATGAGACAACTTTATATTGAAAACAAAAAGTAAAAATGTCAAAAAATGGCATGGTTATAGCGATGAATGTGGCTTATTATATAATAAAAAGTAAAATAAGCCAGAAAATAATATAATAAAAAGTTTTCTATATGAAACTGAGAAAGTTCTAGACTTCTTGTTAATCCCACCCGATTGTATTTGACAGACAGGTGATTTTAGCTTTATTTTCTAGCTGACGTTTGCCAAAAGTTTCTTATGCTCCTGACACATTTTGTGCATTTTGTGCCCGACTCTTCTTCTCTCCATTTATGGCTCCTGTCTGTCATTCGACATACAATCTTGCCAGTGTCAAGTGATTTGTATTGAATAAAAACTTTTTGTCAAGTCAGTCCATAGTCATGTCGGCCGTCATTTGTTTTGAAGAAAATGGTGGCGGTTTTCTTCAAAACATTCGAAACATTTTCAGTCAAATCAGGATATCACTTAATACACTTTCATTCCAAATGCTTACACTTTGTGCTAAGACCTCAAGTAATGTTGGTTAAAATACCACCGAAATTACACAACACAACTCAAAATAACACAAGAAAAACAATTAAAATGAAAAATCCTGTGTCCGACTCAATAGATATAGTATTATATAAACTATAGGGTCATGACTTAATGATTGTCACTTGATTGATTTGTCGTTGTCTATTATAATATAGTATAATTTTTTGGTATATAAAATGGTTTGGTGGATAGATAATTATCAAACGAGCCATTGCATCAGTGGTGATCTTTGAATGATTTTTGACGTGATTTTTATTATTTACTTTGCGATATTTATATAAAACTGTTTTTACCCGTACAAAAGTGCTTTTAGATTTGGTTACTTTGTTGGCCTGCATAAAAATATTAACCTTATTTTCAGCCCCACTATGGTTTGAAACTTGAAAATGATAGATTTTTTCAAACTGGAAATATCATGTTTTCTATAACGGGTAAAGTTTTGAAATCTGTTGTTTTTTTAAGAGTAGTAGAGCTCTTTGTGAAGGGCTTGTCCGAGGAAGTACTACTACCATGCCTTGTTCTGCCGCCAAGCAGCGTTGCTGTGTTTCGGTTTGAAGAGTGTGGTTGCCGGTGTAATTACAGGCACATGAGACTTAACATCTGTATGCCTCAAGTTGATAGACTCAGGGCAGTGCATCGTAGGGCACGTTCCTATCCTGCGTGACTTACGAGGCTATGCTTTGTTATAGGTGATGGTTACCACTTAACATCAGTTGGGCCATCTGCTTGTTCCATCAACTAGTTGTAAAAAAAAAAAGATTGTTAAGTAGTGTTTTTTGTGAAGGACTTGCCGGGAGTAATATTACCATCATCAGAAGCCAAGTGTCCAGTTGCGTTGCTGTGTTTCAGTTTGAAGGATGTGGGTGCCGGTGAAATTATAGGCATATAAGTCCAGCACATGTATGCAACAAGTTGACGGACGCAGAGTAAGCATAGGGCACGTTTCTAAAGCGCGTGACCTGTGACCCTTTGACGGTTACCACTTAACAGGTGGACGATCTTCTTGTTTCATCAGCGAGTGGTAAAAAAAGGTTTACTTTCAGACGGACATTATAATTTTGAAAGACGTCACGGATTCAAAACAAGTTGCCGAATTCCGAAAACTAAATCTAGAGTGCAAATCAATACCAATTTTACTTTGGCTCGGAATATTGGAAACGGAGGCTACCAATGAATTAATTAAGGTTAATAAGGCATTCGCTTTGATGGTGGATCCATCTAAATTAGTTCTGATCAGAAAATAAATCAAATTACAGATTTCAAACGGAATAATTTTAGGACGCTGATAATGGAATAATTAATGATCTATACTATTCTTGCATTCAAAAATGTTTTGAGGTAAACCGTTATATACTGTCAGCCTTGAACCATTACGTAGAAAAAGTTGACATCACCTCCGTAGAAATTCATCCATAAAATAATTATACTCAATATATTTATTGCTTACATGAATGTGTTTAGGTATATACATAGTTGTTGGATGTTAGTAAGTATCGCATGGACCCAAAGGGTATTGCAACATGTAGGCAGGCAGAGGTCTTCAATTAAATAGTAGGTAGATAAGTATAGTCCTGCTTAATATCGTTTAAATTATCTAGGTAGATCTGTTTAATTGTAGTAAGCAGAAGTTTTTTATAATCAGGTAGGTATTGGGTTTAAAAAATATATTGCATTATTTTTAGGCAAGCAGACCAGTGTTCTACTCAAACTCTGGCATCATACAAGATTACTACAGCCCTACCGGCAACGACAGAAAAATAATGGCATTCGCAAATTACTGGTCGAGAATCGGTTTCATGGAGTAGTACTGAAAGATAGCCATGAATTGAACTTTGCACCAACTGAACTGGTTAATTCTCTTATGAAAGCTGTGCACATAGCTGAAATTAATGATGATGTAAACAAGGATTTCTTTCAAAAACCCTTTGAAGTAAGTGATTACGTAGACAATACTTATTTATGCCTACGCCTAACTAGAGGTACATTCAAGTGGCACAACACTGGAGCTTCATTTTTATATTATACTAGCGGCCTGTCCCAGTTTCGCATGGGTGGATATAATTTTTTTAACCTTTTAGGATAAATTTAGACCGTAGGTTCGAGTCTCGCGGCTACTTATTTCATACATTTGCACGCCCTTCTCCCTTAGTGAGTGAGAACGTGGCCCCGCGCGTTCCATAATATTTTTAAAGCGAATAAAATTTTTAAATTCATAATATCTTTTGAATGGAATGTCCGATTTCAATAATTCAAAAAGTAATCTACAGGTATTGAAACAATCTTGAATATAAAATTATTTATTTGGATAAGGATTAATACCAAGGTACAAATAAAGAGCCTATTATAAAAGAACACTTATTGTGACATAACTATAATAGTTAGACATATGTTGTTGCGACATTTTTTGTAGATGATGACGTGTTCTGCAAAGTCGTAGTACATTATTTTGTTCTTTGATCTAAGAACAAAATAATGTACTACGACTTTGCAATAATGTACTAGTTTTCGCAGCGCACGCGATGTAAGGATTATTTTTTCCACCTTGGGTTACATTATTGGATTTTTAGTAAGGATCCCTGATTTTTTTGAAAATATAATATAGCCTATGTTACTCAAGGATAATGTAACATTCTAATAGTGAAAGAATTTTTGAAATCGGACCAGAAGTTTTGAGCCTATTCGTTACATACAAAACAACAAAAATACAAATCTTTCCTCTTTATAATATTAGTGATAGTGAAGATGTAGATTGTAACAAGGATCGTACAAAAGAACAGTAGGAAGCAAGCCTAGTTCTTAGCCTGTTCTTCTAGGCTTGGCCTCGTGGAACTGGCTCCTGTAGATTCACTAAGCTTTAAGACTTTTCAAAGTAATACTTGTGATTCAATTGAATAAATCCACACCCTTCAAACCAAAACACAGCAACGCTTATAATAAACTAACAAAATCGAAATAATCTTTATTTATTCAAATAATAAGGATCACTCCGAAACGTCATATAAACCAGGTTAAGTTTTGGCAAAAAAATATATATTTTTAAGAGCACTGGTGGTCCAGTGGGAGTTGGCCTTCAAAGTCAAAGTCAAAAGGTATTTATTCAATAAAACCACAAGGATCACTTTGAAACGTCTTAAAGCTAGGTGACTCTAGGTGCCAGTTCCACGCAACAAACTTACGGCTTGGTTCCTACCGTTCTTTTGTATGATCCTTTTACAATGTAATAATATCTCCAATCTGATCGTAAGGTCGAGGGTTGGAATCCAGTCGTGCACCAATAGATTTTTCTTCTTTTTTCTTCTTTAAATGTAATATTCGGACTTACCTCTCACTAAGTCAAAGTCAAAGTCAAAGTCAATAGGTATTTATTCAATAAAATCACAAGGATCACTTTGAAACGTCTTAAAGCTAGGTGACTCTAGGTGCCAGTTCCACGCGACCAAAGCCTAGAAGAACAGGCAACAAACTTACGGCTTGGTTCCTACCGTTCTTTTGTATGATCCTTTTACAATGTAATAATATCTCCAATCTGATCGTAAGGTCGAGGGTTGGAATCCAGTCGTGCACCAATAGATTTTTCTTTCTTTCTTCTTCTTTAAATGTAATATTCGGACTTACCTCTCACTACCCCTTTAGACCTCCTATTCTAATTTTGTTGTGCGCTCTTTAACGAATTAAAGCAAATTATAACTATCGTGTCACCACAACTTCGCGTGAGGGCCACTCGTAAGTAACGAGAAGCTCCTAAATTGTATGAAGGTGTTGCCTTGGGTTTATGGTGATCTTTTCAGTATTTAAATGCTTCCTGAAATAGTTAACTAGTAGGAAACAGTGGTGGATTAAACTACATTGTCTTTTATTTATACACTGCTTCTAATACATTGTCTGCCAACATTTGTATGTTGTTTTTTTTCAACAAGACCTGATCTGTCCGCTGAGTGGGGCCTGCTGGCTAAGCGTAACATCAGTTTCAATCAGTTTTTGTTTGTAATAAGTAAATATGACGGTTATACAGTGTGGTGAAAGGATTTTTAGAGAGAGGATATTAAGACCACCGGTACATAGAGCACTAAAAGTAAACATTAATAATACAATCCAATAACATAAGACACTATTTTACGTACCATGCTATTCTTTAGTGTCTCGTTCCGATTTCCAAGCATAGCACAAGAATGTGCCCCGGTCCCCGACCTTACACCAATATCGTCCAACAGATACACATTAGCATAATGTTATTGTAATTACAGGAGAGCGGGCGCATTCCTGGCGCGATGAGTGCCGGAATCGCATCGCTTTTGGCACAGCATTCGCCCTCTCGACCCGGTTGCTCGGTGTCGGAGCCAAATTAGTGGTACTTGCGCCGACGGAAGAAGGCAGTGGATACTGCGACGGCTTCCAAATCGTATCCGTACCTTTTAACTGCGATGAGTGAATTTTGAAATAAAACTTGCTAATGTAGCTGGAATTCATTGGAGCGAAATGTGCGAGCGAGAAGTTTTATGACTGTTGTAGGCCCCTTAATAAGGGGCCGGCAACTGTCAAAATACTTCTTCTTTTACAAAATACGCACATTCTAATATAAAAAATCGCAAACCACCAATTTTTGTAGGAACAAGGGTTCAAAAAAATATATAATTTGATCAGCGTAGCAATGCAGCCAGTCTCTTAGGAAGATTAACTATTGGCACTGATTTGGATCAGAATTTTTTTTTTATTATGGACCTTTTAAATGCACGCAAAAATATTTAGATAGATTTTTTTTTATTACTCCAAATGCGTCAAATCAAAGTCGCGAGCGGCAACTAAAGTAATATAAATCCAATCTGGTGATACTAAATTCATTTACCGATAATGAAAGTGATTCTAGTTAATTATTTGTTTGGTCAGCCACAGCGAGATGACCACTACTGAAAGCTATCACGTTTATGAGGGTCCCTGTTTTTGCTGACTGTTTATTGCTTTCTGTTCTGTTGATTTTGTTTCTAACTGTAGGAAAATATTGTAAAAATGGAGCGAAAAGCTGAAGCATCATAATAATGAATATTGTTATAAAAAAAATATTGGCATAGGTACAGATTGTGCCCCCTATGCAGAGGATGCCTAAACGCAGAGGAAACAGCAGCACATGTACTCCTGGAGTGCAGCAGCTAGGCGCCTCAGCGAGCACTCTATCTTGGAACACCGAGGACGCCTAGGGTAGCCTGCACCAGCATAAGCGAGCTGCTGGCCTTCCTAGAGGACATCGGGTGGCTGAACTAGCAACCACCACCCGACACGCAAAAAGGGCCCACCAGCGGCCTACTTGCGGTAATCAGTCCGCTCACCAAGTATCAAGTATAGGTTCAGATTAATTTAAGTGCCGATAGTTCTCCTTGCTCACTTGTGTAACTTTCTCAAGACAATAATGCGCGAAAACTTAGAATGGGAAGACGCGACAAATTGTTCTGATAACACCAGTTTTTCCCCGCGTTCAATCTTGTACAGAATTGCGTGCGTGAAAGAACGCGAGATGTGATTGTGTGAAGTTGGTTATTGCCTTAGGCTTTAAATAAACAATTCTGTTAAAAATCACTATTGATATTAAATCACAGGAGTCACTGTGAAACCTAGTAAAGCTAGGTGAATCTAGGTGCCCTTTCCACGCAACCAAGCTCAAAAGAACAGGCAAAAAACTTACGGCTTGGTTCCTACCGTTATTTTGTATCATCCTACAATTCTGTGTAGTAGTAGAGCTCTTTGTGAAGGGCTCGTCCGGGGAAGTCCTACCACCACGCCTTTTTCTGCCGCCAAGCAGCTTTACTGTATTTTGGTTTGAAGATTGTGGTTGCCGGTGTAATTACAGGCACATGTCACTAAACCGGGCTATTGATCTTATACAGTCTTACTTAACCAATAGAATCCAAAAAGTTGATGTTGGCGGTGAGAGGTCTTCTGGATCGGTCATTGATATAGGGGTGCCTCAGGGTTCGATATTGGGTCCTTTCTTATTTCTAGTTTACGTAAATGACCTTCCACCTTTTGTAAAAGATTTATGTGAAATAGTTCTATTTGCTGACGATACCTCTTTAATTTTTAAAGTCGACAGATTGAAGACTAACTTCGATGACGTTAATGCATCTCTGTCGCAAGTACTTAACTGGTTTACTGTTAATAATCTTTTGCTCAATGCTGGGAAAACAAAATGCATTAAATTTACTTTGCCAAATGTGGTTCAACGACCAACCAATATTGAATTAAATGGTGAATCACTTACCCTTGTCAATTCTACTATTTTTTTAAGACTTAATATTGATGCAAAATTGCAGTGGGGTCCACATATCAAATCACTTGCTGGTAGACTGAGTTCGGCTGCATACGCAGTTCGCACAATAAGATGGCTTACAGATGAAGCTACAGCTAGACTAGTATATTTTAGCTACTTCCATAGTGTAATGTCTTATGGTATTTTACTCTGGGGGAAAGCTGCTGATATACAAAGTATATTTGTACTTCAAAAACGGGCGATACGTGCCATTTATAAAATGAAACCACGTGACTCATTAAGGGAGCGATTTAAAGTAATTAATATTCTCACAGTCATTTCACAGTATATTTATGAAAATCTATTATACACTCATAAACACATAGATAGCTTTAAGAAAAAGAGTGATGCACATAACGTTAACACTAGAAATAAAAACAAATTATGTATACCTAAATTTCGACTTCAAAAGGTAAATGGCTCGTTTATGGGGAACGGTATTCGCTTCTATAATAAACTTCCAGAAAGTGCCACTGGGCTTCCTATTAGAAAATTTAAAGTGTACATTAAGAATAATCTAATAAGGAAAGCTTATTATACTTTAGATAGCTATATTGTTGATAAAAATGCGTGGCCCGATGTCCCGGTCGCTCTGCCCATCGGCAGCTAACATGTCTGCAATCTCTGTACTGTACCTACTATTGTGTGTTTTTTATTTTTCTCTGATTTAATAGATTGTATTTATGCATTAGGTACCTATTATAAGTTTGTGGCGTAGCGTGTGCTGTCTTATAAATTTGATTATGTTTACCTTTTTCTGTATGCCTACGCCTCACTAAACTTCAATAATGTATTATATTATTACATTGTAAAAGGATCATACAAAAGTAGGGTAGGAACCAAGCCGTAAGTTTGTTGCCTGTTCTTCTAGGCTTTGGTCGCGTGGAACTGGCACCTAGAGTCACCTAGCTTTAAGACGTTTCAAAGTGATCCTTGTGATTTTATTGAATAAATACATTTTGACTTTGACTTTGACTTGACAGGTAATGTAACAGGTGCGTGACTAACGAGGCAATGATTTGTTATAGGTGATGGTTACGACTTAATATCAGGTGGTGTCTGCTTGTTCCATCAGCTGATTGCATAAAAAAAACCGTGTTTACAAGCTTTGATGTTTGCGACCAGACAGCGTTGTGTGAAATGTTCACAAAAAGTCATTATTTATTTATAAGTATTCAAAAGACAGCATGAAGCTCGTAATAAGACTCCTAGTCTAATTACGAATTCCAGTTGGATTGAAATTTGTCGTCACAATAGCGGCACTTTCACTACCACTTCCCGCAAATCTCTAAAACAAACCGAAATTAGAGATTTGATTTGCATAAACTAAATTATTAACTGTACCCAAAATAACCGGATTAGATTTGTTCGTAAATTATTGACGCCATTGTTGGTGTTGTAAATAAATGGTAAGTTGTTGTGCAAATGTTCGTTTGTCGGTTCACAGTTTGATTGTGGTTTGTTGGTTGTACTTAATTGAATTTATTGGCGGTGCTTTAATTTGTTTCACGTGCTATAATGGAACTTACTTGACAATATTTTGAGTATATCTCTGAGTATAATTCTCATGTGGACTTACTTCGTGGCAATGTTATCCGTCAAAATAAAAATCCGTCTCTACTTTAGATCGTAAAGCGAAGAAAAATTGCCAATTGAGGTGCGTACATAATGCTATTAGTGCTCTAAAACGATAAAAAATATTAGTATTCTAACAGCGGCGATGGGATAGCAACTTTTTACGTATGGAATACCAACGACCGTAAAATGTGGTTTTGTGCTATTGTTATATTTAGACGTACCTCTGACTACCTCCGTTAAACATTTTTAAAGAATCTTGAGTTGGTACTAAGAGATCCGACGTAATATCTACCGTGACTCTGAATCAAAGTAGTGAAGCTATTTCTACTAAAACAATCTAATCTGTGATACGCATATCTTATTTTTTTTTGTGAATTTGTAGTGGTGTGCAATTAAATATAGTGATCTATCTCAGTATCTATCTAAGCTCAAAGTTTTATCCAAACAAGACTTCGACACATGTTTCTTCGTAGAGAGGCGAAACACGTGTCGAAGTCTTGTTAAGTATTTTATTTTTTGTGGTATTTTTGTTGAGTCTAATACACCTTTTTTCACTATGCAGAGTTTGCAGATGCCGTGAAGGGTGCACACACAAGTCTCTATTTGGCTACCTTACTTAAGATTAGATTAGCGGATTAGTACTTTGAATTTTTTTTCATTAAATTTATGTTAAACACTTGTATGTATAGTCATAAACTTTCAAATTTATAATATTGCTAGGAAGCAGGATCTATATCGTAATAAAACTATCCTACAGCAAAATATCAACCAGAAAATTCATGCAAGCTCAAAAGTCAGATATGAAAGCCTGGCACAACAATGGTAGCAGCGTGGAGTACCATCGTCTACCACTCTTTTTGGCGCACGATCCTTCAAAGGCGACTCTCATCTTAATATCCCTGTTTTAGTCTTATTTCTCGTGACATTAGCGAACTCGGCAGAACAAAAGCATGCTTATTCTGGAAGATTGTAAAACTTAAAAACTAAAAGATAATAAGAACTATTTGCATGTTTTTTTCTGTCGTGTATTTTTACTAACTACCGTGAAAGTAACTTATAAGTTATGAAAAAAGTCATGGAAAAACTTTCTTTTCGTCAACCAATGTTGAGTTACTTTTGCCTACAAATTGCATTACTTTTATTCTTTGTTATTTATTGTACACAGTAATAACATTTAGTAAACTTAAATATACCTCTAAAACATGTACAAAGGCGAGTTTAACCCTAAAAAGAGTTCTCTTCCAGCAAACCTTGAAGGATAGATAAAATTGAAATGAGATGGTAGGTGCGTGTACAAAATGAGAGTTGCGAAAAAATAAAATGATATTAATATTATTAAAAAACAAGATAAAATAAATAAATCTACACAAGAATTACTTAAACATACATATAACCTCACCTCACTATTTTTATACCTCACCGAGTATTTACCTCACTGAGGAAGTGGTCTGAGTATGAGTCACTGCGTCTATCAAACTCTAGACGTAAATAACGTAAATTTTGAATAACAGTTGAGCCATTTTTTTGTGTGAATTCCAGCAGTTATTGAAAATGGTAGTGGCACGGAAGAGAACATTTTCCTATAGCACTACTAGTGCAGTTGTGCCCCAGGGTAACGGTAAATGTCATGTGCTTCAAATTACACCAGCTTCCTCAAAATCAGAGCCATGCCAGCCAAAATAAAACCTCCTTGGATATTCTCAAGGATATCAAATGCCAATATACTTACGAGGTATTTATCTTACTTTTTACATTTAGATCATGTACAGTATTTTTGTAGATCATATTTTTTTTACAGTTTTTTTTTATAAAACCTTCAGAATAAGCGTTCAAATTTAGGATGGGTGCATCCAAATGTAAAGGATGCTTGTAGCGCGATGCATGTGAAACTACCAGTCTCGTCGGCGGCTCAAAGAAGTAGGTACACTTGTTGTACCTTCCTCGTACGTGATTAAAGCTTTGAGTACCTTCGAGCAGCTCTTGATATTTTGTAGTATGCTAGTATGCATACTACAAAATATTAGTTGCTGATATATGACAAGTACAGCTCGGTAGATGTCTGTGATTAGTAAAACGTTCACATTTGGTATAAGCTTGTCTTTTATACTCTCTTCTCTTGTCGTGTAACTAGTTTTTTTCGTAACAGTATGGTGAAAAGATTTCAAGTGAGCCTCAAAAGGCCCCTTTTAAGCACCTGACATATGTCATATAACCTTTTAGGTTCCACGACATGCCGGTTTCCTCACGATGTTTTCCTTCGCCGTTTGAGAGTAATGTGCACATACATTTTTGAACAGAAAAACGATTATATCAGTTATCTGGTTCCCATAGTATGAGGCTAGATTTTGCTGTGTGGAATGTTCACTTATATTTATAATTTTATTTATTGTACACACACATTATTGACACAAATCTTACATAGAAGTCATGTACAAAGGCGACCTAACCCTAAGTATGGTTTTCTTCCAGCAAACCTAAGAGAATAGAGAGAGTTGATAATAATGGTGGGAAGGTGTACAAACATAAAAAAACATTGAAAAAGTAGATAGAACTTGTTCCTCTTTCGTCAAGCGAAAATATAAGTCAAAGTCAAAAGGCATTTACTCAATAAAATCACAAGGATCACTTTGAAACGTCTTAAAGCTCTAGGTGCCAGTTCCACGCGACCAAAACCTAGAAGAACAGGCAACAAACTTACGGCTTGGTTCCTACCGTTCTTTTGTATGATCTCTCTCTCTTTTGTATGGTTGAGTTCGTGACATACTCACTATGTTGGTAATTGCCATTTAGTTTACTTAGAATTAAATAAAACGGTCCACAGAAACAAATTACAGGTGACAATAAATAAAAGCGGCAAACTAAATAAACTAGTTTCGTATTTGGACGCACAGACAGGCTATTTGCATTTTTATTGGTCCCGTTTAAAGAAACAAAGGATGGATACGCAGTTACGTCGGCCGTTTGGGAATAACTGTTTTCCTCTAAGTATTTTTTTTCGATGCTTTTAGATGGAGTCGTTTCCCTGTTCTGTTATCGCGCGGTTCTTGTCGTTTGTTGTTGAAATTCTAAACTATATTAATCATATTTTATTTTATTATTATTTTATTTTATCTTATTTTATTTGTTTTGCTGAAATTATGCACTACAATTTTTCATTACTATGTCTTTATTATGCCTAAGTACCTATAAAAAGAAGTTAAATTTTGTTTGTGTATACAGTCAGTAGTTATAATAAGCCAATGTCAAGCATTAACTTTATCTGACTATTGTACCTATAAGAGGAACGCGTGTCGCAGCTGCTGGTGTTCTACTCACTTTGGCGCCACTGAAAACCAGCGCTGTAAGGGCTTGAGCTCTTACAGCAAATGTTGAGTGGTGGCCTTTTTTGTCATCAAAACTGTAACAGCTCTTGTAAATTTCATCTTTAACATACAAAATAAAGATTTTTCTATTCTATTCTATATTGAAGTATTCATCGCGTTTAACTTTATTTGAGTCACCCCGCGATCAAAAAAAAAACGACTGTAAACCCTCTCCATCCACCTACTTTCCGCGCTCGTGCCGCCATTCGAAAACCTTCATAATAGCGGCTGTTGGGTTAAAAAAACCAAAGGTATTTATGCAATTGAATCACAAGGATCACTTCACGTCTTAAAGCTAGGTGAATCAAGGCCCCAGTTCTACGTGACCAAGTCTAGAAGAACAGGAAACTAACGACTAGGTTCCTACTGATCTTTTGTTCAACTTATTATGTAATGAGACAACTAAAGAGCCGACCGCCTGCCAACATCCAATACAATTACAACCACGGCATCCTAACTTGCACTATCTGCGCCAGAACACTTCGTTAGATACGTTAGCCATATGAGGGCTAAACCCCAATAATACAATTCTAAAAGCTAAGTCTCTGTAGCCGAAAACGGCCAGGTAGATTATCTTATATATTATGTAATAAGATTACCTAATTTCAACGGCATTCGGTATTTGACGTACATCTCTGCGACTCAACGGTTCCAACCAGATAATCCTTTAGCGCGACGGAACTGCTACACAAATTTATAGTTAGGTACTTAAAAAGTAATGGTTCCTGACATGAAATAGCTTGTTTGCTATATTACTAGGTTAAAAAAAGGCTCGGAAAAATTTACGTGCGCAATGCCAGAAACTCTTAAACAGTGAAGGAAAACATCGTGAGGAAACTAGTTCGTATTCTAACAGCGGCGATGGACTAGCAACCTGTCACGTATGGGATACTAAGCCTGTAAAATGTGGGTATTTGCCAAATGTTTGGACGTACCTCTGAATACCCACCTTGGAAGTCCTCAAGGAACCAGGAGTTCGTACTTAGGGATATTTACTGTTGCTGATGAGGATCAAAGTCGTGAATGAAGCAGTTTTCAGTTTTAGGCACGGGAATGCTAGTTGCAAAATAAACTTTATTATCAGATTTCCCTACAATTATTTCTACTCATAGCATTCAATGCGGTTTATTTTATTTACACAAGTTAATTGGAATCCCGTCTTAAGTAAAAAGTAAAGTCTGCGTAGTTTTAAATTCAATTTGCACAACGAAGTCTCAAAGTAAAGTATCTGACTGATTAACTAGATAATAACTTGAAGATATTCCATCAATACCAAAAGCATATTTAGCAAGTTCTGTAAATAGTTTTTCGAAGCCGATTCAACTTAAAACCCGAGTCTTATTTAGTATCGGGGGTTGCGCTAAGCGCCTCTTTAAACTAATGGTAACTTAATATGGAGTGGAACTAATATGAAAAAATTATAATGATGAAACGAATTGACAGCCTTCACAGCTCAGTTGGTAGTAGCTCTGCCTTCTGTGCCGTAGGCCGTGGTTTCGATCCCCACCGAGAACAAATATTTATGTGCTGAACATAGATGTTTGTTCTCTGTCTGGGTGTTAATTATAATATTATAAGTAAGTAAATATTTACAAAAAAAAGTATACAAGGTGTTCCATAAGTTGTGTATGAAAACTTCAGGGGGCTAAAGTACCCATCAATATGAACAACTTTTTCTAAGGAACCAACACTGTGAACGCGAAAAAAAAAACAGCTGTTTCATACAAAAGTTCAATACCTACCAGGCTAAAATGTATGAAACAGCTGTTTTTTTTTTCGCGTTCACAGTGTTGGTTCCTTAGAAAAAGTTGTTCATATTGATGGGTACTTTAGCCCCCTGAAGTTTTTATACACAACTTATGGAACACCTTGTATAAGTAGTATATCAGCTATCTGTTTCCCATATCACAAGCTTTGGCTTAGTTTGGGGCGAGATAGTTCTGTGTGGAATGTCCCCCAACATTTTTTATTTAAGAATTTAAAATGACGGCTCGAATCACTGTCTCTAACTCAGACACTATTGTTGACATTAGTTTCCTTACACTCACGCTGGTCTTCTTCTTGTCGTGTCACTAGTTTCTTTCGATACAGTGTGGTGAAAGAATTTTAAGTGCGCCTCAAGGGGCTCCTTTTGAGCACTTGACACATGTTATAGAACTTTTTAGGTTCTACGACATGCCGGTTTGCTCACGATGTTTTCCTTCACCGTTTGAGAGTTCTGACACTGTGCACATACATTTTTAAACAGAAAAACTGGTTTCGAACCCACAACCTTAGGATCGGAAGGTGAAGCTGCTACCACTAGACCACCAGTGCTCTCGCGCTGGTGAGAGGCATAGATACGTTTTTCGAACACTAATATAATTTCTAACACCCAGGGAAAAAAACATTTACATAATATGTTTATTATATAAATGTTTATTCTAATGGTGGAGATCGAACCCACAGCTTACAGCGCATATGGTACTCGTAGAACTAAAACTAACTTCACAGCTTACATCGCTTAGGGTAGAACTACTACTATCTGAAGGCCTGATTTCACCATGCTCTGTTAGATTAACAAATGATTAAAGGGCGGTTAAATATGTCAAAATGTACGCGTTTGACATCTAAGGTTAGATTTAATCCTTGATTAGCAACTAACAGAGTATGGTGTAATCAGCTCTTATTCACACAAAACAAAAATATAAAATTCGAATACCTTTCCATACAATATAAGCTTCAGGTTCAAGCAGAAGGAAAGATTGAAAGGAGTTTATAAGAAGATCATAGCATGTTGCGGTTGGATCGGGCCCGGATAGGGGGCGGATCAAATTAAATTGAGGAGTAAGCGGAAATCGCGGTGACCGCTGGTAAAGGCTTTACTTTATGTTTTCCGGTTTGAAAGGAAGTTGGGTTAATGAACTCTTCTTTGTCGATCTCATCGTGGTTTCTCAAATTGAAATAATAGTAGGGGAGCCCAAGAGGGGATTTCGGGATTTCCTCGAGCGCGTCAGATTAATATACAGGGGGATACCTTGTACCTGGTTAAGAACCTCCACCAAATATGAGCCCCATATATAAAGCCGCCCGTCTAGGATAAAGGATCAGATTAGTAAAAAAAAATTGATCATCAGAAAATCTCGAGCGCGTCAGATTAAGTTAGGGTGAGTTAATTACATGCTAAAAAGTGTATATTCCACTAATCTGACAATTTGAGAGTGACGTAAAGAAACGGGAGGGCTACAAAGTTGTAAAAAAAAAACGTCATCTCGACATGCTCGAGCGTGGCTGATTTTTTTTTTATTTTGAAGTAAATAATTCAAGGATAACGAAAAATATATAATCTGACGATTTCCACAAGCCGAAGTAACAAATATTCGTCGATACAGTTTAGCTGCGTGGTGCCTATATTCCCCTCTGCGCGCTTCTATTTCGTGCCATGAAATCGAGCCAGAAGAAGAAGATGATTCTACTAATGAAGATGATGACTAATTAATCAATTAATTGTAAATAAAAAAATATTTTATTGCATATTTTTTTAAATTATTTTCTTATAAATACAAGTATTCTACTTAACAAACTTATACTTTTTATTTGCATGCTATTTCCTGAGCTTTTCAATTAATTAAGTTGAATGGTTTAAAAAAATCAAAATAAAAATATATTTTTTTGTCAGATTAGGCGAATCCCTCTAGATAATCGTCAGATTATGAGACAGCACGTCTAGGACATAAAGATGAACCATATATATCTTAATCTGACGCGCTTGAGTATATCAAAATGGCGATTTTTTTTTGCATATTAAAATAATGGCTGCGAGTTTGCGTCACATCGAAATCGTCAGATTATTGAATGAGATTTTTTTTTAGGTTCACATAACACCCCCTTAAAAAATCTGACGCGCTCGATTAAATTTTTTCTTTTTCATTTTCAACCCTTAAGTACGACCACCCCCATCATGCAAACGATCAGATTAACATACGTACATTATTAAAAATACGTAGGACATTGGTGCTATCAATATCTGACGCGCTCGAGTATGTCCATGCAACAGTTTTTTTTTACATTTTTGAAAATCTATAGCCGCTCCCCCCACCGATGAAAAGGTATACTTATATAACATTTTTTTCTTCTTATCATCTAAGCTTTGCAACCCAATAGGTCTCTATGACGCTCGAGGAAATCCCCATTTAGCATCATGGCCTCCCCTACTATAATTATTCAACTCAAGATAGCTTTTCTATATTACTGTACTTTTTAATGAAAAGGACGAAAATGTGAATGTAAGAAAGAAAGAAAGTATATTTATTTGTCCCACAAAAAAAACAATAAAAACTAGTAATTCGCCCCGAACTGAGATCTCGTGATGCGACCCGATGAACGCATCAAAACTTGGAGTAGGTAGTAGTTAGAGGCAAGTCCAAACATTATCTTTGGACTTTTTTCTGACTACCGCCTACTAACTTGGTATGGTAACCAAGTTTCAACTCTATTGGACTATTTACTGAAGAGTTCCGTTGAACAGACCTTGCCTCCATCATCAGACCTGGTCGTCGTTACCATTTTATGAGAACTGAGTACCTCCTTAATTTATTTCAAGAAAAAAAAACAAGAAAAAGCAAAGTAACTGGCCGACCAGTAGAAAAACCTTGATGTCAACGAAACTCTAAGAGATGGGAGCTCTTGGATCGTTGGTTATCTTAATTTAACTTTTTTTGTTTTATCTCAAAAACCGAGCGCCTCAAAAAAAAAGTAAAAATTGTTTTGGAATGTCCAAACAAAGCCCTTTCATATGACATGTAACTTGATTTTTTTAAGTAACTTTTTTTATTTTTGCCCCCTTGAAAAACCCCATATCTCAAAAACCCTTAATCCGATTTTACTCATATACTTACCAGTAAATTTCTCAAGCACAAGCTATCGACATATAAAATTTCATGCAGATCGGATCAACGGTTCTAAAGTTATCGCCAGACAAACATACATACATACATACATACATACATACATACATACATACATACATAAAATGCCAAATCGCCCAAGTTGAAACTAAATCTTCGTTCGCTTCGCTCACTCGATCAATAACAGTGGGTTGGTAGGTACCTAAAAAAATAGTTACATGGAACGGGCAACTACTAATGCAAAAGTTAGGTATGTTGTGCCTTAATGCTGCACCCAACCTAGATAGGTGCAGTGCAGCGCTGGTTTTCAGACGTAGCCTGGTAGAGTATTAATAAATAATAATAATAAAAATCATTTATTTTCTCTCTTAAAACAAGTCAAACCTAATACTAAACAATAAACAATATACAGCTAGTAGGCAATACAATCAATTAGGTAGGAAAAAAATGCTTTATGATCGTTGTGTGTTCTTTTAACTATTGTAGGTATCTTAAGTTAACCTGTTTTGCGAGAGACTGGTGCCTGAAATAGGTTAATGAAACCTGTGCTACAGGACACCAGTGCCCCACTCCGCTGACTACTTATATGAGTCAGATATCTAGTAAAGCTTAGGTAAGTACCTACCTAGGTACTTGGATTTACCTATATTATAAATTGTGTTGTGATATTGAGTATGAATGAGATTTAGAGTTGGAACTGTGCGTTAATATATGACTGGTGACAGGGTGTGAGGGTGTGTTTGTGTGTGTGAGTGTCTGTAAGTATGTTTTCAAGAGAGAGAGGGAAAGGAGGGTGTGCACGTGTGTTTCTGGGGGTTCTCCTGAAAACACAAGTCTCTTGAGAGTATTGATAGTATCGGAACTAAAATACCGGGGGAATATTAAAATCATGTTTTCACCTGAGTTTCACCTAGTTAATCCGAGCTCACTTCGATCACAGGCTTCGCCTCACTCATGTTGGCATTTTCATCGTTAAAACACTCACGCGGGTCTATTTTTTTTGGAATAAGAACAAGCAGATGGCCCACCTGATATTTAGTAACCATCACCTATAACAAAGCATTGCCTCGTAAGTCACGCACGATAGGAACGTGTCCTACGATGCACTGCCCTGTGTCTACCAACTTGAGGCATACAGATGTTAAGCCGCATGTGCCTGTAATTACACCGGCAACAACACTCTTCAAACCGAAACACAGCCACGCTGCTTGGCGGCAGAAAATGGCGTTGTGGTAGTACTTCCCCGGACGAGCCCTTCACAAAGAGCTCTACTACTGGGTGATGTTAGTTATGGGTGAATATACTTCAGAATGCGGTCACTTTGGTGATTGTTGTTGATGGAATAGTTGGACTGAACGAAAACCAAAACTACGAAAGAACCTCTGCGTCGCTTAATTTCTGCACCGTAGGCCGTGGGTTCGATCCCCACCGAGAACAAACACTTGTATGATGAACATAGATGTTTATTCTCATCAAAAAAAATGTAGTGTATTAGTATTATATCAGCTATCTGGTTCCCATAGTACAAGGTTTAGCTTAGTTTGGGGCGAGATAGTGCTGTGTGGAATGACCACCAATATTTATTTACTTACTCTCAAGCGGTAAACAACAACTTGGAAGTATCATAAAAGACTGGCTGGAATTATCCACTACTAGAATATTAACGAGAATGTTCTCGACTCTTGCACTCGTGACGTCACAGTCGCAATCACAAGCCCTTGATATATTTCGGCCATTAGCAGTTAATGAATAATTTAGCTAACGAGTGAACTCGCTCGCCTTGTTATTGGCTGAATTATTTCTACCTTTTCTGCTTTCAAATAGCATTTCTCCTTAATTGCTGTCTGACTGTGGACACAGGTTAGATACAGGCAGCTAGGTAAGTTCGCGGATGGTACAGTCAGCAACAAAGTAAATGATCGGTCAAGGTTTCAAAAGGGTTTTATGAATGTCAACAATTTTTTTAATATATAATTCTGCTGTACGTGTGTATGTCACTGAAATCATTCAAATCGGTCCAGCCGTTTAGGAGGAGCCCTAAACGGCTGGACCGATTTGAATGATTTTTTTTGTATGCATTTGGGTGACACCCTGGATGGTTTAGATTCACACGTCTGTCGTCTCCGCTAGTTTTTTTTATAAAATTTTGATTGAGAAGTTTAAAATTTAACCAAAAGTGTGTATAATGATGAAAAACCAAGGTTAAAAACGATAAAACTTTTCAAAATTCTGAATAATACATCATTTTCTGATGCTCATTCTACATTAAAAAGTGTTGCAATTTTTTTTATGATGTATTCGGAACCTAAGCTAGCTGCAGCTTAGGTTAAGATTCAGACACGATTTGTATCATCATCATCTTCCTGCGCTTATCCCACTTAATATTGGGTCGGAACAACAGGGTCTTTTCTCTCCACTTCCCTCTATCATCCGTCATCTCAGTCGTCACTCTTTTCTTACCCATGTCATCCTTCACACAAACCGTGGTCAGACACGATTTGTATAATTGTGAATAAATGAATTGAATTAATTTCAATTGATGATGATGACTGTGTTTCAGCCATTTTGTCACCAGCAATGCCACAGAAGCCGTCAAAAAATTGCATAGAATGACTAATCTGTTCAAGTTACACTGTATTGGAGCTCACTAATTGCTTAACTTCTGGGATCTCTTCGCTACTAAGTGGTGGAGTGCTAAAAAATTTCTTAAGACAGTTATTAACTTTCGTTTGCTTCATAATTTTAGAAAAGTTTTCAGACGAAAGAGTTTCGATTTGAAACTTACCGCGTGCTGATAACAATCTTCTTTAAAAGGGCGAACATGACAAAGATCGTCAAAAAGAATTTTTTTTCGGTTCGGGTCGGTTTGGACAGTGTGGTTGCCAGTGAAATTACAGGCACATGAGGCTTAAAATCTGTATGCCTCAAGGACGCAGGGAAGTGCATCGTAGCGCACGTTCCTAACGTGCGTGACTTACGAGATTGTGCTTTATCATAGATGACAGTTACCACTTAACATCAGGTGGGCCATATGCTTGTTGCATCAGCAAGTTGTATAGAAAAAAAACTACATTGGATTTCCTATAATTTCAACGGGAGCTTTTGCATTTGTTTTGGTGTTGCAGGTCAATAAGCGAGAATGCCCACTTTCCATCAGGTGGCCCGTTTGAACTCTATAAGGCATACAAAAAACTACAAATTGGATCACAACAATGCGAGTATCACTGACATTACCTTCCAAGCAAATTGTTTAACATGTAATGCATAAAGCAAAATGTTAATTAATTATTCAACCAACCGTTCATTTTATTAACATTTCATTCAACATTATCATCCTGAAGTCACTATAATATATAAAGGCTTATAAAGGCTTTGTCAAATATACATACAGATGTTTTAAGAGTAAAAGAGCTTTTTGTGAAGGGCTCGAAGGGCAATGCTTTGTTATAGGTGGTGGTTACCCCTTAACATCAGGTGGGCCATCTGCTTGTTCCATCAGCTAGTTGTGTAAAAAAAACCTCATATTGTGAAAACCTCATAATCTGCTGAACTAAAGATACAATTCAGCGATAGCAAGATACGGAAAGTAGGACGCGAATGAATAGAGCCATCCTAGCGCACCGTCCAGATGTTTAACATTTTATGTGGTTTGCCTTCTCTAAAAGCTCTAGTTTGAAGATCATTCACACGCTGCGAGACTTTTTAGCTGCACGATATTCTCTTAAGTTTATTATGAAACTGAAACAGTTTTTTTTTAATACATCTAGCTGATGGACCAAGCAGATGGCCCTGATGTTAAGGGATAACCATCTTCTATAACAAAGCATTGCCTCGTAAGTCACGCACAATAACACAGGAACATGGCCTACGATGCAATGCTCTGCGTCCATCAACTTGAGGTATACAGATGTTAAGCTTCATGTGTCTGTAATTACACCGGCAACCACACTCTTCAAACCGAAACACAGCAACGCTGCTTGGCGACAGAAAAAGGCGTGGTGGTAGTATTTCCCCGGACGAGACCTTCGCAAAGAGCTCTACTACTCTTTAATTGGTTGTGTATTTCGTCATGTCTAGAGATTCCGAGCCAGCGGTGGACTTTTTCAAATTGATGATGGTGATAAATAATACGAAATCTCTAATACTATAAGACTCAAAGTCCTGACTGACTGACTGACTGACTGACATATAGACAACGCACAGCCTAAACCGCTGGTCCTAGAGACTTGAAATTTGAGGAGTACATAGGTCTTATGGCGTAGAGGTGCACTAAGAAGGGATTTTTGGAAATTCAACCCCTAAGGGTGTAAAAAGGGTTGAAAACGTTTGTATGAAAAATAGTATTCTCTATAGAGAGTATATAGGTCTTATGGCGTAGAGGTGTACTAAGAAGGGATTTTTGGAAATTCAACCACTAAGGGTGTAAAAAGGGATGAAAACTTTGGTATGAAAAATTGTATTCCTTGAACCTACAAACTTGAAACTTGTAGTACATATACTTCAAGGCAAAAAAATAGGAAAGACATTTTTAGATTTTTAAAACTACCCTTAATAAGTGTGCAAAGGGATGTAAACGTTTGAATGGGAGTTTTTTGACCGCTGGTCCTAGAGAGACTTGAAATATGAAAAATAGTATTCTCTATAGAGAGTACATAGGTCTTATGGCGTAGAGGTGTACTAAGAAGGGATTTTTGGAAATTCAACCCCTAAGGGTGTAAAAAGGGTTGAAAACGTTGGTATGAAAAATTTTATTCCTTGAATCTACAAACTTGAAACTTGAAGTAGATTTACAAGGCTAAAAAAATAGGAATAACATTTTTGGTTTTTTAAAACTACCCTTAATAAGTATGCAAAGGGATGTCGAAGTTTGTATGGGAGTTTTTTAGAGCGTGGTGCGATTGACTTAAAACTTGAGGTAAATATACTAAGAAATAAATAATTAAGAATAACACTTTGAAGTTTTGATAATTACCCCCGCAAAGGGTGCAAATGACTGTAAAAGTTAGTATGGGAGATTTTTAACGCATAGTGCGATTGATTTCAAACTTGAAGTAAATATACTCCATAATAAATAGTTTAAAATCACGTTTTCACTATTTTAAAACTACCCCTGCAAAGGGTGCAAAAGACTGCCAAAGTCCCAAGGTTTGTATGGGAGATTTTTAACGCGTAGTGTAACTAACTTCAAACTAAAAGAAAATGTGTTCTGTGGATAAATAACAAAAAAACAGTTTGATTTTCGAAAACAACCCCTAAAACGTTACCCTCCTTCGTTGCGCTCGAGTAAAAAGGATACAACGAAGCGTCAATGTTTGTAAGGGATATTCTAAAAACGGGAATCTTGAGTTGGTACGAAGAGATATGAGGGTATCTACCGTGATTGGGGATCAAAGTCGTGAAGCTGTTTCGTTTCGTTTGTTTTTGAGGTAGAAACTAGGAACAAATAAGTACATATTTTCCGTGTAAGGTTGTCTTTGTTGTATTTGTCATGTTTGTGCCAAACTCAGTCAGTACCTATACCTGCCTAATACAGGTAATGTACGCCTATAGGTATCCCATATACCTACGTAGGTATTTACAATCTTACCCTAAAAATATACAAATCAATGCGAAAGTTACGATGTTTTGATGTTTGTGGCTCAATCACGGTTCACCACTTCAACGCGTGCGAAGCCGCGGGAAGCCACTAGTCTTATTATAATTTTATTTGACTGGCAATGAATATATAAAAACCCTTTAAATTTAAAAATCATAGATCATCAAATTGCTTTAATAACGTGTCCTGTAAGTTAATTACTGGGGATGTTATCATTCTCTTTGTTTTTGTTTCATTATATTTAAAATACTACAGACTGCCCGATTTTACAAGCAATTGAAGAGATAATTCGCTTGGGTTGTTATTTTTCCCATAATGCCTAAAACAGTACTTTTTAATTTGCTTACAAGTAAGTGTCTTTTGGTGAAGATTGAAAATTTGAAATGAAAATTTTAATCAAGAACTTAAGCTTTTATTTTTAGAGCAAAGAAAGGTAAAAATAAATATCTTTTCCTCTTGATAATTGACATGGAAAGGGAAATGAACATAATTTTATCACATACACACTGCGTCTGAATTATTGTTATTTTAATTTATACAAAAATTACTTACCTGACTTATATATATTTTTTGTCATGTATTATTTACTACGAATAATTGATTATGATTATCCATTTCCATGTCAATTGTCAAATCAAATCCAATCCGGTTGAGACACCTACTTACACAAGAAAGTCCAACCAGATTGGATCCAAAAATTTTAATGATAATCGGAAGGTCAGTTACCTAAAGCGCTATGCGGAGAGCAAAACTTTACTATCATAACATTTGAACGGAACTATGAAAACACAACTGTTATTTCATTTTAATTTGTTTCCCTTTATTTGCATTTTCATTTTATAAGGCTAAACACAATGAATTAAAGTTTTTTTGTAGGTCGGATGTTATTCCTCAAAAACGCCCATGTTCTTGTAATAAATAGAAATATCGTATACTATTTTCGTATTTGGAGATCAATATATTTTAAATCAAATAAATGTATTTGCCTAATGGCAACTTTAATACTGAATTCCATATTCTTGTTAATTTATAATTGTTGATGTTTCTTATTTATCTACACTTTTGTGATAACGACTTTGTTGTAATTTGTGTTACCACGTCTTTTTTGTAGTTAAAACTTAAAAAGTTAGACATATTAGTAAAGTTGGCTGGATTGTAAAATTGTATAAGTAATTTAAAAAAAAAAATTTGAATCACCATATTGATTTTATGTTTTTAGGCTGAGGATGAATGAAAAATAATAAAAAAATAAATTATTGTGCACCAAACTGAACAAAAAAACACTTTAAAAAAAGGAAATAAAGTAGTACAATGGGCGGTCTTATCGCTGAAAGCGATCTCTTCAAGACAACCTTTGGATGGAGAGGATTGTTAAAGTATGGAAGATTGGTCGCAGGTGCACGAGGAAAGTTATATGAATAGTAGTCAAAAACATAACATCCCTACTCGTAAATAATAATTTAAAATAAATAACTTGTTAAGAATGTTGCATCACTGCAACAAAAAAGTAACCTCTTCGTGTAACTGTCCAGTTTTGGGGAAAAAAACAGAACACTTAATGTATAAGGCTCGGCAGGGCGATTACGTAACTTTGTTGCAATCTGTTTGTAATAAGTAAATATGACGGCTATGCGGTCACATTTAAGCTGCAGTTGCTAACAAAGTTAGATTACAACTGGTGTTTCTATTGATGGATAATCGCAAAACGTTCATATTGTTTTATACCTCTATACTGGTTTCATATAGAAACTGATTGCAACAAAGTTACGTAATCACCCTGCGGGTCACAATAAAAATGTAATAGAGTGATAATGAGTGCTCTGGATCGACACCTATTTCCATCGTGTCGGACATGCAAAGCGTTCACGTTTCGCTTCGCCGTAGAATGTTTCATAAAAATGCAAATCGTGCCACAACGTATTGCTGGCGAGACGTTCTAGAAACTACTTCTATCAAATTACTTATAGTACTTTTAAGAAGACACTAGAAGTTTTTCATAAAGTTTTGGCATCGGCCTCTGCAACTATTATGCTAACTATTATGCAAAATATTCCAAAGGCTGGACTATTGAAACCAAAAAACTAACTTAGTAAAAACCAAATTTGTATCAAGTTTCCATAGACAAAAATATCGTTATCTTTGAAATATCTCCACAACGCTGTTTGAGTAGGCTGGCTCATATACTATCGTCTCAACCATGTTGGTCTTATCCACAGGATATGGCGTGTTAGTTGGATCATATCTTTGTATCAATTTAACATATTCCTTAAATAATTAAGGAATAAGGCAACGATTACGTTGAAAAGAAAAAGCATGCTGATACTGAATGATATTATTTTATTCATAAGATACTAAAAAAATCAACTGTGAGTGAAATAATGACATGCAAACAAACAAAGCAATCTGATGTTTATATTTTTACCCTAGAGTCCCAAAATACATTAAATCATAGCTAAAAATTCCCTCTGAAGGGGCATAACTTGGCAGTAAACTCTCCCCTAAAACACACTGCTCCTTTTCTCACATTAATTCATGTTTATGAATTAAAAACGAAAGAAACAGCAGATGTGTAAGACATCTGTGTTGGCCTGGGCTCAAATTTTTCGCAGCTGGGAAAACGTTTTGAGTCTAATTGAAGAAAAATATTGTCAGATCCTTGTGTAATCTTTGCTGTGTGCATAATTATGTTTTACTGTGTTATTTATACTCGAGAATGTTTTTCTTCGCTATATTGAATTTGTTTTTTTAGCGTTTACTTTTTTAAAACATGCTTACAATTGTTTTAGATTAACTAGATGATAAATACTATCATGATTAATATGACATTGATGATTGAATGATTTATTTATACAAGGTGTTCCTTAAAAAAAAGAATCTGGAGTTAGTACTTGGTACTAAGAGATCTGAGGGGATATCTACCGTGCCTGGGGATTAAAGTCGTGAAGCTGTTTCTGTTTCTGTTTTTCTGTGTTCCTTAAGTTGTGTATATAAACTTCAGGGGGCTAAAGTACCCATCAATGTGAACCACTTTTTCTAAGGAACCAACACTGTGAACGCGAAAAAAAAACAGCTATTTCATACATTTTAGCCTGGTAGGTATTGAACTTTTGTATGAAACAGGTGTTTTTTTTTCGCGTTCACAGTGTTGGTTCCTTAGAAAAAGTTGTTCATATTGATGGGTACTTTAGCCCCCTGAAGTTTATATACACAACTTATGGAACACCTTGTATATGATAGGACTCAAAACCTTACCTTACTTAGGTCAAACTATCATGGTTCTAAACTGATATTTTATTAGATAAATATTATTTGAATTCAGGACCTGCTGTTGTGTACGCAATAATCAAAAAGTCTTACGGCCGGTTTCTGAAAGCTCGGTGAAAACTAATCGGATGTCAAGTCATTTGCTATCTCTATCTAATTCGTTGCAATAACTGAAATGGCGAGTGACTTGACATCGAGCTTTGATCGAGCTTTCAGAAACCGGCCGTTAGCAAGTAGATTTAGCTTAATTAGGTTTACTGAAAAGCTCAGTTTTTCCATGTTGTTCTTTTCAATGTCATTTTTTACGAATAATAGCACGATCGGCCGTGGGTACGATCCTCACCAAAAACAAACATTTGTGTGTTATACGAAGTATGTATTCATAAAAAGTATTTAAGTATTATTATCATTATCAGCTGTCAGGTTCTCATACTACAATCGGCTGGGGTTAGCGGTGTGTTGTCCACAAATACCATTGTTTTTCAAAACCATCGTGTCTAGTAGTTGTAGTTCGTCAACTACTAAAGCATCCAATACAGTTATCATCTCCACGTCTACGCTAGACATTATAATTTTAATAAATAGAGTAATTTCTGTCACAAGAAGATACCCAATGGTCTCGTACCACTGTAACGAGGTGCAATAAAACACGTCTCCCCACATATAATTTCTTTATCTCGGTCCGCCATACATTCGCGCTCATCATAAGAATAAGAAATATTATTATTGGTGTGCATTTGTCTGAAACTTGTTGGTAGTTCACGCACGATGCTTTTGCAAGGAACAAGACCATTTTCAAAGCTTTCAATTAAATTAAACTTATAGCTCTAGCTTTCTTACGGCCGCTTCTGAAAGTTCGATCAAAACTCAAAATCAAAATCAAAAAAGTATTTATTTGGAACAAGAAACTAATCGGATGTCAAGTCACTTGCCATTTCAGGTATTACATTGAATTAGATAGAGATAGCAAGTGACTTAACATGCGATTAGTTTTGATCGGGCTTTCAGAAACCAGCCGTAAAGGTTATAATAATTGTATTATAATAATAATTGTATGCTAAGGTATACTAAAATGTATAAGCGGGAAATAGTAGGTACCTACTATAGGTTTAGCTTAGGTATAGGAAACCTTGCATTGTTGTTTTTGTGTTTTTAAATGTTTCTTCCTATATGTATTACATGTTACCTACCTACTATATACCTACCTGATAAGCAGTTTTTTCTTCTTCTTGTTTTTCTTGCTACCTATTATGTGATGCTGTACCCGTGTTTGTGTGTCGAATAAAAAATATTCTATTCTATTCTATTCTATTCTATTCTAAATATAAATCTATATAATTAGAGTGTTAATTGATTTTTATACCATCCCCAAAGTTATTTACGGTTCACCCATAAAACAGGCAATATCCAATCAAATGAATGAAAATAAAAACGAGCCTTAAATCTTTTAGTACTCAAAAACATCTTGGATGACAAAGAAGTCTAAAGGCTAGTTTTACCATCTCACAGTAATGCTATCCTTGAGATATAAATGTTTTCATGTTATCCTATTTAAACATGTCAAAAATAATTACGAAATATTTTTATCTAACAGCATTACTCTGATGGCAAAATCCGCTCCCCAAACGTTACATTTGTAAAAGTGAAT
The DNA here is from genome assembly GCA_932294275.1 of Chloroclysta siterata. Taxonomy (NCBI): domain Eukaryota; kingdom Metazoa; phylum Arthropoda; class Insecta; order Lepidoptera; family Geometridae; genus Chloroclysta; species Chloroclysta siterata. Next base: position 13,473,810 of record OW028595.1, read on the forward strand.
ATGTCTGCATTTGTAAATAACACGAAACACCAAATTTGTACAATACAATCTCATCCAAGTGTTCTCAAGCGTTTCATCAAGGTATAAAGCAGTGTTTGCTATCTTATTAATCCAGCAATAACACAGCGTCTTTAAAATACTCAACAAATAAAGCGTTGTTTTAAATGTTTGCGCTACAAGATTGCGACCATAACAAAGAGATTTAGCCAATGCGGTTTGCAACAACACAAATGAGGTTTTACTCGTAGTTCTTGAACCAAAACAACTGAAGTTATAATAGCTACTTGTTTATTGTTAAAGTTTAATAGAGCAAATCCACGAATGAAGGAATCAATACTTTATTATAGCGAGTTCGAAACTGGGGTGAGTCTTCGAGATTTCAAAGAAATTGTCAATTATTTTTAATGTTTAAGAAAGTAAGTAGTACTATGCTTTGAATTCAAATCAAATGAAGCAGCTAAAATAGTTCTTTCTGGATATCCGACGGGGAGGTCTAATGTACAACCATTCTGGAGCTTCAATATTGTATTATAATACCTACATTGTAACAAGGATTATGATCCTTGTCTCATTGTAACAAGGATCATAATCCTTGTTACAAGACAAAAGAGCGGTAGAAACCAAGCCGTAAGTTTGTTGCCTGTTCTTCTAGGCTTTGGTCGCGTGGAACTGGCACCTAGAGTCTTTTAGCGTTAAGACGTTTCAAAGTGATCCTTGTGATTTTATTGGATAAATACTTTTAACTTTGACTTTGACTTTGACAGTCAACTTTTATGCTTATTACGATGATAATGAAAGGGAGAGATATACCTTTATATTTATATGATATACCAACAATCTTGAGGTATACTTGGGCTCGCCTTGTTTATTTTTACCTGATTTGAATGACAATTGAAATAGTTTCAATATTCTTTACCAACATCAAAATTTGTTTTTTTATAGGGACTTCTTAGACATCACCAGCATAACTGTATCATTGTATTTAGATCTTCCCAAATGAGCTTTAAAAGCTGATTCCGTGAAAAGGTCAGTTAAAAATAAGATCCCAAACAAGTCTTTTCAATTAAAAAAAGACATTTAAAAGAGCCTACCTCTCAAAATCTTTAAATCGTCATTATACAGAGTACAGTTCTGCCGTGTTTTTCTTAAGAGCGGTAAGTACGTGCCAGCTTATTTCGAGTAAATCGCGCTTAAAGTTTTCAAACTACTTTTGACGACCACGTCTACAAAAAATGCTATTTTTGACTTCTGATTATTTTAAATTATAAATAACATGTTGTAGTTTATATTCGAGAAGAAAAATAACACAAATATGTGTATTTAATAATAAAAAAATGTAAAAATAACTTTATTATTAGGAAGCCTAATGTATAATACCTACGATTCCTAACCATAAGCGTTGTAACCAACACACATACCGCTCTTTTGCTAAGGAACACATCTCACTGCTCTTATGATTAAGTAAACCTATTATTATGTTTTGTATTTCTAACCATAACAGCCGCATCTTCATCACATACGTCTGTTATGTTAAGGGATACTTACTTTAAACCATAAGCTCATCTTAGATTACTGCAAATGTTACGGCGCTTATTCATAGTAAGTATAGGCTAGCCAGAAGTTTCTCAACTAATTTATCTTTGTCTTATCACTAAGTACGTTCTAAATATTACATCTGGAGATTGTTTAAATTTTGATTGTAAGGGTTATCAAAATAAATCAACTTGATAAATTTAAAAACGTTTACTAAAAATTCTGCAGTTTTATTAAAATTATCATAAAGGAAACATTAAGCTTTTTACCCTGCATAGGTTCAATTACCTATCAATTATAATTAAAAAATCACAGTTATTATAAGTTAAAGGCATCAAATGGCACATTTTTAAGATTACCTTGTTATGTTATACTTCATAATATCAAATTACATGCTAAATCAGTCGTCAAACTAAAAAGTAAATTTATAAAATCTACTTCAGTCTTAACCAGTGACCATGACTGTCACCATGTACATTCACCTAATTAAAAATATAATCTTAATATATTATATAAAATGCTAATGTTCGTACGTGTGTCCACGGTTTTCTCTATGATCCGCAACTTCGATCAACTTCCCGTTGGGATGGCAAATACCCCTTGGTCTCCTGGTGTGCATAAGGGAGTTTGGTCGGGGTGGGTGGAAGAGGGTGGTTGTGGGTGGCGAAAATGTGGAATAATATATATCAGTCCTTCTCTAACTATACATGTTAGAGAAGTTGTTAATTTGACAGAAAGCTTCTGTCTTCTTCTTCCAAAATGCCTACAACTTGAACATCATTCAAAGTTCGAGTGAACAGTAATTAAACAAATTCAAGTAATTCCGAGAAACAAAAACGACCGAACTAACTGAATATTCTAGAGTGTTTTGGTACTAGATATTTGACGATATATAAAACGAAATCCAGTGACTTTTCGTCAGTACATGCGATGTATTTTAACCCGAGCAACGCCGGGTTTCGCTGCTAGTTCACAATAAAATACTACTAAACTAATTTCAAAGGACGTGGCATTACAGCTTAAACAGTGCGCAAGGGGCATCACACAAGAGAGAAAATCTTTAATTATAAATAAATCGCTGCCCCATATGCCTGAAAACAGAAGAGCCTTTTGGCTTAACCTTTCAACTAATGATGCGGTAGGAAGCTTGCTCGAAGATACGACAACTAAAAATATACGACTCTAAATCACTCCACTTAACTTCGGGAACACTTGCAAAGTTGCAACTATTACTAGTATAAGTTAAGACCGATTTATATTGACTGGTTGTTTTAATATTTTTTTTTAGAAGTGTTTTTTTATTTTGTATTCGTTTTATATAAGTTATTAAGAAAACATAGGCACGTCCTTTGAAATTAGTTTGGTAGTATTTTATTGTGAATTATATTTTTAATTAGGTGAACGTACATGGTGACAGTCATGGTCACTGGTTAAGACTGAAGTAGATTTTATAAATTTACTTTTTAGTTTGACGACTGATTTAGCATGTAATTTGATATTATGAAGTATAACATAACAAGGTAATCTTAAAAATGTGCCATTTGATGCCTTTAACTTATAATAACTGTGATTTTTTAATTATAATTGATAGGTAGAATTATATTTGAACCTATGCAGGGTAAAAAACTTAATGTTTCCTTTATGATAATTTTTATAAAACTGCAGAATTTTTAGTAAACGTTTTTAAATTTATCAAGTTGATTTATTTTGATAACCCTTACAATCAAAATTTAAACAATCTCCAGATGTAATATTTAGAACGTACTTAGTGATAAGACAAAGATAAATTAGTTGAGAAACTTCTGGCTAGCCTATACTTACTATGAATAAGCGCCGTAACATTTGCAGTAATCTAAGATGAGCTTAAGGTTTATAGTAAGTATCCCTTAACATAACAGACGTATGTGATGAAGATGCGGCTGTTATGGTTAGAAATACAAAACATAATCATATAAAACGCGGCAGAATGTTAAGTAAAATAAGACTTTATTTTTTATTTTCATTAGTATAAGCGTTGTAACTGGTAATAACGGCGATTATTTGTAGGATTTATTTAGGTAAAGGTATACCTCTTCTTGTAATAAGAGCCGTATGTTCACTTACGGCGCTTATCACAAGTCTCATTAGAGCTGGCTGATTCAGCTTCCTTATTTTAACAGCTGTAATTGGTAGTTACCACGGTTATTATAAGGAATTCGTCATGAATTTTAATAATTTTCCTTACAAATTTGTCTTTAAAAGCAGTTACTGCGCTTTTGCTTTGAAACTACAGGCCAAAATTATAAAAGAAAAGTATTCAGCAGCAGCATGTGCTTTTACGGCTGTAATGCTAAGAATATTAAGAAACCTAGTGATGGTTACGGCGCTTATCAAAATCTAAAATAGCACTTAGAGGCACTTTTTTAAAGAACTGTCAATCTAAAAGTTGTAGATCTCGATGCGCTGATTCCGAATATGCTACTAACTCAAATTTCGAAAAAGTGTTGGTTACCGCTCTTATGTTAAGCGCGGCAGAGTTGGCAGGGCTAAAAAACGCTTCCCACCGAAAAAAATTAATGATTGTAGAAAGAAAAAAACGAAATCTTAGAAGGAATGAGCTCTGCATCTTTTCGAGTTATAAAAGGTACAGAAAGAGCTTGCATTTAGTGAATACCCATTCAGGGCCGTGAATTTCAGACCGCCGGCAACCACGGACTCCGCACTTTACGAATGCAACTCTTTGATGGAAATCGTACTTTTTTCGACAATCAAACTGACTTTATTTTTTTTACGTCGATTTTTTACGACGTTGAAGATTTGCAGGATTTGTGGGAACGTTTTGAAAACATTTTGAATCGGATTTTTAGGTGCTGAATTATCGAATTTGAAAAGACTGAAGTTGTTTGTATAAAGCTTGGAAGGGATGGATAAATTGGAGTATTTTTCTTTCTATCTAACCCTGTAATTTCTCAATCTAGCTATAACTATGCCACACAAAAGCTAACGTGTTATCTGAAATATAACCTAAAAAACTGTTATGTGATCACGTACTAGAAACATGCCAGTATTAAAAAAAAAAAAAATTAAATCCATTATCTGGGTTTCCATAACAAACTTTGCTTGGTTTAAGATCCAGTCTTAAAAGTATTTTTTTCCAACCCATTCCGCTGCTTGGCAAAAAAACTTCTCCAAATCCCGCAAAGCGTCACAATCCCTTTATTTTTCCCATTAAAAGACAAAAAGAGAGAGATAGAGAGAGAGAGATAAATCACAATAGAGAAGATCTCTTTTATTTTTTGTAAAAAAAAATGTTTTATTTCTAGAGGTATTTATTTCTAGGCAAGTTAAAAACTCCAGGAAAGCACACAAGTCTATCTTCATCACTTAAACTTAAGCCAAACTGTCAACGGTACCTAACCGACGTACTTAGCTTTTTGCAACAGCGTCTCAAAATTCTCAAGATCAAAAGAGTTTCCAAGCGGTTGCCTGAAATTCCCATTATACTTCTTCAAAAGGTGAATTTATATTGCCCTGTGGAACAATTTGTGATTCAAAATCAACTTTAGGTGATTGATGAATAATGTTGTTTTTATGTATTATCTAAGAGATTACATGACAAGTTCTCTATAAAGTTCAGTTTTTGTGACGACTCATTTAATAAATAAACTTCATTATCAACATCTTCATCAGCCTGAAGAAGTACCACGCACCGACTTCCCGCGATCTTCACAGTATCGCACGCTTCATCTTTTTTTTTATTCTATCAGTGATGGAACTATCAGATATCCGACCTGATATTAAGAAGTAGTCATCACCTACAAAGCATTTTCTTACAGTTCGTGTAAATAAACTTTAGTAAACTTAGCTCAAGCAATATAGGTAATGATTTTAAAAGTTTTTGTTGTGAAATACAAAGGTGGAATTTCAAATATTTTGTATGTCTAACTTAAAGCATTATTTGTTCGACTAAGGTCTCTTAAACCCAGATCAGCATGTTTAAATAAATCAGCAAAACTTTTGCAAGCAAGTCGATAGCTCTCAGAAAGAGTTCCGCCGTCAAAATTAGATTTGCAATAGTAAACGTGCCCGCACGGTTCTTGAAAGTGATACTAGTAGGTGCTATTATTTATTCTGCCGTAATACAAGAATGTATAGAGATACCTGCATTCGATGTTCCGAAGTTTCAAGGTAGGCTTACCTTTTAATTATTCTTTATCCTTAATATCCTTTAATTATAATTATTTTTGTTATTCTAATGTAACTTTCACGTAAGGCTTTACGTGAAAGTTACATTAGAAACTTAACTATTGATAATAGTCTGGACCTCAGACCGCAACTCTGCGGAGTCGAAGTTTGGGCTACCAACATAATTATGGAATTTAATTAGCAACCGTTACCGTATAATTATAATTGTTTGAGTAATTATAATTTTGTATAATCGATTATTGCTATTGGGAATTATTATCGAGTGGCAAATTAACAAAGAGATCCTCTGTCCTAGGAAATAGAATAATCTCTCAAATAGAAGATAAGCAAGATATCTTTTTTTTAATACTACTTTTGATGAAACATCTGCTTGTTCCATCAAAACCAGTATTAAGTATTAGCCCACCTGATGTCAAGTGGTAACTATCACCTCTAACAAAGCATAACCTCGTAAGTCACGCGCGATAGGAACCTGCTCTACGTTGCACTACCCTGCGTCCATCAACTTGAGGCATACAGATCTATACGTTGCATTACAATTACAATCAAATATTTAATTGCGATTTTTCGAAAATGAGTTTAGTGATTTTATATCTTTCAACATGACGAAACGTGCGAGCGAGAGTCACATTAGCTCTTGTCTTCGCCTTAGGCCTGATTTCACCATGCTCTGTTAGATTAACAAAAGATTAAAGGGCGGTTAAATATGTAAAAATGTACGCGTTTGACATCTAAGGTTAGATTTAACAGCCTGTTAATCCTTGATTATCAACTAACAGAGTATGGTGAAATCAGCTCTTAACATTAGTTCTTGTAATCGCCTTAAAATAAAAAAAACTATATAAAAACGGTCTTTATTCAGTTCAATCACAAGGGCTACTATGAAACGTCGTAATAAATATAGACGTATCAAGAAAAAACAATCATTTTCCACACGCTCAAAAAACTGGAGCACCATATTTTCCGTCTTTCATTCCACGTCCAATAACCTCCCAATTTTCCTTTAATCACGCAGGATTTCCGCTGGGCACTTCTTTTCTTATCTCTTTGAAAGGGTCCGACGAATCTCAGGTAAAAGGTATTTACGTTATAAAAAGTATCTCTATTATAAAGGATGGGAAAGTCACGGAAGAGTATAAGGATCAAAGTTGATGTGTTTATTTCGTCTCCTTGAACCTGCCAAAATGACATTGGTTATCACAATTCACCAATTAGACTGAGAGCACTGGTGGTCTAGTGGAAGCGGCCCGCCTTTCGATCCTAAGGTCGTGGGTTCGAAACCGGCCGTTCACCAATGAGTTTTTCTGTTCAAAAATTTATGTGCATAATGCCAGTACTCTCAAACGGTGAAGGAAAACATCGTGAGGTAAACGGCATGTCGTAGAACCTAAAAAGTTCTATAACATGTGTCAAGTGCTCGAAAGGAGCATCTTGAGTCTATTTTATATCCACAATCCACAATATTTACCAAAAATGGGGTCTCACTGAAAATTGCTCTACTTAGCATCTCCAAGCTACGCCACAAATACCTCGGACTTTAGCATTTATTTAGTAAGATTTGCAGACGTTTAAATATTTATATTTTGACAACACCCTGCATCCATTTTTTACTTGAAAGAACAAGAGAATCCCAGATAAAATACGACTGTAGGCAAAGCCTGCGACGTGCTGTTATACAAGACAGCCCGTTTATTTATGCCCTCAATATTTCACAAACCATAAAACTTCTTCGTCTTGAAAATAGGACCGTTTTATGTTAATAGGTTTTTTGGATTCTGTTCTGGGCAAAATTTAATTGGCAAAGTTTGGGAGTGAATTATTGAAGAGCTTTTTGGACAAATTGATAAGATATAATGACGAGACGCTGGTTTTGTTTTGGTTTTATAAGCGGTGCTTGTAATTAGTAGATTAATTTCATAAAGTTCCATATCTCATTAATTAATTTATTTATATGTAAAAAAAAACAATTGTTTGGTAAATTCTTCTGTTTTAGCATAAAAATCCTGCATTTTTTCCTAGCAATTTCGTAATCCTGTACTAGCTTTTTTTTTGTTCTATCCACAACCACTACGCTCCGTGTTTTTTCAACAATGAATATTGAATTTTCACAGAATGGACGCTATGTGAAAATTAGGACTCTCTGGCTTTGAAAGTGGCGCTTGATTTTACTAATGAATATGCATGAGTATCAAATTTGAGCACTATTTACGTACGAGACCGACTATTAAAATTTTGTATTTGCATAAAAGTGACTTTTAGGGAGCGTAAATTAATTTTAACTTTTCGCGGTTTCAAATATTTGATTAGCGGTCAAACTGGAAATATGTTTTTGTTAACATCAAAACACAATGATCCGTTGTTTCCTGTGATTATACATTGACTTTTTTTGCCCTAACAGATGGACTAGGATTTTGCTTAGCACTTGATGGTGGGCCATGTGCTTGTTCTATCAGCAAATAGTATATAAGAGCAGAGTTCTGTGTGACTAACAAAAAAAAACCAGCCAAGTGTGAGTCGGACTCAAGCACGAAGCGTCCCGTACCATTATCTATAAAAACAGCAAAAAAAACATGTTTTATGTATGGGAGCCCCCGTAAATATTTATTTTATTCTGTTTTTTAGTATTTGTTGAAATAGCGGCAACAGAAATACATTATCTGTTAAAAATTCAATCGTTTAACTATAATGGTTCATGAGATACAGCCTGGTGACAGACGGACAGACAGACAGACAGACGGACGGATAGCGGAGTTTTAGTAATAGGGTCCCGTTTTACCCTTTGGGTACGGAACCCCAAAAACAGCTTCACGACTCTGATCTCCAGGCACATTAGATAGACCCCTCAGATCGGGTTAGTCAGAGGTTTGTCCAAACATTACATTTGGCACAAACCCGCTTTTGGTTTTTGTGTGACTAACATTTACATGAAAGACCACTAGTAGGTTATGCTAAAATTTTGTCCCAGGGTAGTGCCTGGGAGCATCCCATAAATAAAGGCATGGATGAAAAGTAACATTTTTTTTTATACAACCAGCTTATAGAACAAGCAGATGGCCCACCTGATGTAAAGTGGTAACCATCACCTATAACAAAGCATTGCCTCGTACGATAGGAACGTGCCCTACGATGCACTGCCCTGCGTCCATCTACTTGAGGCATAAAGGTATTAAGCCTCATGTGCCCGTAAAACACCGCAGTGTGTATTGTCTGGTCGCTTTTTTACATAAGAGCGAGATCTGACCACTAACTGTATGTATAATGTATGTAATGTACAGTTTACATTCAGGAGAAAAAGTGTACGAAAAAATATAGAAAAAAATGGATTGTAAAAACGTTTTCCTTTTTCTATTCAGTGAAAATAAATCTAGCTAACCCTTGGCCAACGGTAGTACGACAAATAACTCAATTCAATATGCGTCATCAAACAACAGTCTGACCGAAAAACACGAATAACACACCCGACCAATTCTATTACGCTCCATATTGTCGAGGGCATAATGCCTATACCTCCATAACACAGTCCTTTCAATAAAAGTCTCGCCTTTTTGTAGCCTTAAATAGATATTTCACCCTTTAGTAAATTAAATTATGGGCTATATTTTTGGGTCCACTTCCGTATGGCCTTGGCCTCTTGTCGTCTCACCATATTGTTGTTCGTATTGCAACGAGTACGAGCCGAAATGAACTCGGAGCAGGTTTTCGTGCAGACAGATTTTTGTCTTGCAGCAATAGACGTGAAACTTTTACTTCAAAACAAACTGACAGCTGATTCGACAGCCTTCACAGCTCAGTTGGTACTTCTGCCTTCTTCCCGTAGACCGTGGGTTTGATTCCCACCGAGAACAAACATTTGTGTGACAAAATGTATATATTATGTATTATTGTAAAGTTTCAGCCATTCAGTAGTTTTTACGTGAAAGAGTAACAAACATCCATCCATCCATACTTACAAACTTTCTCGTTTATAATATTAGTAGGATTGCTCTTATTTAGTAGCTGCCACCCAGGACTACGCTTGCGTAGTAAAAATTATTACTACTAACAATATTTAAATTATAATTCAAGCTTTTTCCCTTTGTTGGGTTCGTAAATGTTTTATACCCCATTCTCTGTAAATTTTCTTGATTTAAGTATACCAATCCAGTCTACCAACTATGCTTATTTTAGTTTCATTATCATCGGTTCAGGCGTAACTGAGCCACAAACCTCCAAAAATCGTAAGTAAAGTATGATACAAAAATGCTTTTAAATTACGCTCAAATACTTTCAAGAACATAGTAAAGCTTTCACAAGTATTTGTAAAAATACTTCAGTTATTTTCCATGATTGATGGTGTAAACTTTTGTATTCAATTGTTATTGGCTTATTTCTTTTTCATAATAATGACTTAAGAGACGGCGGATAACTTTTATGGACACATAAAAACATTCGATGCGAATTGCTAAGAAAAGTTTTGTCTAATAAGTAGGTAGCTAAGTATTTTTAATCTCCATTTCATTGATATAAGCATACAGTTTTTTATTTTTCCTTCAATATCTATACAATTAGATGGAGAAACTACCTTAGAAAAGCAGATATATTGAGATCAAAGACATCGAGTAACTTGAAATCTATTACAGCTATTATTACTATAACCACCACTATAAATATACTCAAATGTATGCAGGTATACTCAAATATTTGCTTCTAGCAAATATTAGATATTTGAGTTATATTGATTTAATAATCTTGTATGAACATCCTACAGTACGTTATTCCAACAAAAAGTTATTTATCGCGTTAGAAAAATATATAATTAAAAAGAACAAGCAAGATAAAGTAGTCGGTAGGTAACATCGATCAATCACAAAGCCTTCTCGAAGTTTCAACATTCTCTTTTGATATTCTAAGAACAAAAACTCTTGGAAAGAAAGAATTTCCTCAATAGCCATCGGAATTTACGACTTAATGGACCGTCCTAAGAAAACACAGGAAGGTCATTGGGGCACTGATTTCTTCTCCCGCCCGTGATTCCTTTTGATTTGCTCACAAAATGCTTATTGAACGGGTATTAGGTCATGTTTTTCACTCATAGTTTTTGTTTCGAAAATAATAGTGTTACGACAAGAAGTCATCGTTTTAATTCAAGATTAGAGATCTTTCTAAAAAAAATATTACTTCTGTGATTATGAGGTCCTTTTAACGAATGAGATGCAAGAGGTTTTTTTTCTATTAAAAAAACTGTAATTTGCTATATTTTACATTTATCTAATTGCAAAGTTACATTTTACAAATTTTATGAAATATGAAATTTACTTCCAATGGTTGAAGTTGGAGTTTATGATTGTTTAAACTTTCTTTATATTGTATTTTTTAAAGTAAAGCTTTGATGGTCATATTATATGCATATTGGTCATAGCGCTCCGTTAGCTAAAATGACCGTTAAGTCTGTGGCTATCTCTTATTGTTGGCATGACAAGTATAGATACTTTATACAGCCACTATAAAAAGGGAAGGACATTAATATTTAACTTTTTACCAATAATAAACAATTGAAATAATGAAGGGATAGAATACCAAAAGATCTATAACAAAATCCAAATTCAAATAAATAGTTCATGGACCCTTTCCGTATCTCATCAAATAGGTAGCTTATTGATAAAGAAAATATTTTACTGCTCAATCAAGTGGTCATGAGTTCGATGAGAGCGTATCATATTGTGTCTGAAATAAAAAAATATTATTATTATTATAATGCGTTATGTACCATATCTGATTACCATGCTGATTGAACAAGCGGATGGCCCACCTATTGTTAAATGGTAACCATCACCTATTGTTAAGTGGTAACATATAACAAAGCGTTGTGTCGTAAGTCACGCACGCTAGGAACGTGCCCTACTTTTCACAGCCCTGCGTCCATCAACTTGAGGCATACAGATGTTAAACCTTATGTGCCTGTAATTACACCGGCAACCACACTCTTCAAACCGAAACACAGCAACGTTGCGTTGTATACAACATTGCACACAACGCCATTAGCCTTTACTAAGAAAAGCTTTGGTGGGAATCGAACTCACAATCTACAGCGCAATATGGATACGCTCAGAGGGCTTATTACGAGTTTAGTGCCGATCGAGTGCCGATCGTCGATCGTTACGATACACCGAATTTTCTATGAAAAAAAAACAGGTTCTCAAAGAATACGCTAGATGCCGTTGATTTATTTTCATAGAAAATTCGGTGTATCGTAACGATCGACGATCGGCACTAAACTCGTAATAAGCCCTCAGAACAACAACAAACTGGTCTGTGATGTTAATAAAATTATGAGTATGTGTTTACAAAATAGAAATACATTAAAAAAACTGAAACAGCTTCACGACTCAGGCACGGTAGATATCTTAGTTATACTGAACCTGAAAACAGTTTCACGACTTTGGCCCCAGGCACGGTAGATATCGCCTCAGATCCAATACCACTCTTAGCACCAATAACTTACTCCAGATCGGTTATACTAATAATATAACTAAACTCCTAACTAAATAACTAGTATACATACTCTCTCTTGTCGTGTCACTAGCTTCTTTCGAAACAGTGTGGTGAAAGGATTTTAAGTGCGCCTCAAGAGGCTCCTTTAAAGCACGTGACACCATGTTATAGAAATTTTAGGTTCTACGACATGCCGGTTTCCTCACGATGTTTACCTTCACCGTTTGAGAGCACTGGCGTTGTGCACATAAATTTTTGAACAGAAAAACTCATTGGTGCACGGCCGATTTCAAACCCACGACCTTAGGATTGGAAGGCCCGTGCTGAACTGAAGCGATACCTGACCTGAGCTACAGTTGTAATCCTGATTTTATTAAAAGTATTGTTTATTTTATTTTAACAACTTTGGGAAAACTTACAGCTAGGTCGGTATACACTAGGTAGGTATACATTAGGTATGTGATATTAAATACATGCAGCCTACAAAGTTGCTACACATATACTGATGGCCAATTAAAAGTTTCCGCGGATATATAAAAAAAAAGGAGTTATGATAACAGTAGATGACAGAATACATTCATCTATAAATAAGGTAGTACGTTTTGAACGAAGTTGTAACAAAGTAAGCGTTTAAGCTTACTCACGGTCGGTTTCTGAAAGCTCGATAAAAACTAATCGGATGTGAAGTCACTCGCCATTTCAGCTATTACATCGAATAAGATAGAGATAGCAAGTGACTTGACATGCGATTACTTGTATTTAATAGGTCTACATCAATGTTTGCTTTAGCCAAAGAGTTAAACGAGCAGCTTGCTCTGATCAGAAATGTACACTAGCCTTTATGTTTCTGTTTCTTACTATTCTCACCATTCTCGCTCGCGATTCGTTCAGACTAGTGCTAAAGGTCGAGGAGGTTGTTTTATCGCAGTTAATTAACTTTACGAGCATTTCCTCGAATAGGCGCAATAAAATCTAGTATTTGTTCATACGAAGCTTGGATTTTCGGCATAATATGCTCAAATGATAGAAAACTTTTCGTCACGTGTCTTTCGTTTTTATTAGATACTTTATTATTTTTATTCATTAAAAAGCGTCCAGAACTTAAACACCAGTCCTAAAATTCGTAGCCTCATTTTATCAATTCAAGTTGACACAGAAAAAAAAAATTCTCAAATATTTTCTTAATTTTATAAGCACCTACACACGGATACTCATCAGGCACACTTGAATGGAAAGCGCTCTCCGGGGTCAGTGATAAAAATGGGTCTACCACAAGGTTCTAAATTAAGGCCATTTTTGTTTATAATTTACATTAATGATCTAGACATTTCAAAGTGATCCTTGTGATTGTATTGAATAAAGACCGTTTTGTTTTTGATTTTGATTTTGATTTTGACTCGCCTTTATGTCCTTGTATTATGACTTTGTGTGGTTTTTTTGACAGCCTTCACAGCTCAGTTGGTAGTAGCTCTGCCTTCTGCGCCGTGGGTTTGATCCCCACCAAGAACAAACATTTGTGTGATGAAAATTGATGTTTTTTCTCTGTCTGGGTGTTAACTAAAATGATAAATATGTATTTACAAAAAAAAAGTATATTTGTATTATATCAGCTATCTGGTTCCCATATTACAAGCTTTGGCTTAGTTTGGGTCTAGATAGTGCTGTGTGGAAAGTCCACCAATATTTATTTATTTATTATTATTTATTTGACTTTGTGTAGCTTGACCTGTATCCGTGTGTACAACATACCTTTTAAGAAAATGAGTTATTCTAGCAAAATAAAGAGATCCCTTCTTGGAACAGTTTCAAATTTAAAGTTTCTAGTTTATTAAAAGCACAAAAGCTAAAAGAAACAAACGCAAAATAGATTAAAACTTAATGCAAAGCAAATTCACTTACGATGCGCATCTTGGACTTCATGGGGCAAGTGCTCTAGCTTGTTGTACAATAACTGGTTCACTTCATTCATAGTAACGTTCTAAGCATCATTACTAAAAAAATTGAATAAGACCTATCTTGTCAGCGTCGTAAGCCGTTGATGGATTTGAGCTTTAAGCTAATGTACCTCTCACTCGCACGTTTCGATATGTTGAAAGATATCACTAAATCGACATGTTGAAAGATATAAAATCACTAAACCCATTTTCGAAAAATCGCAATCAGCCATTTTGTGTGCAATCGCATTGTACACAGTTTTTTACAGAACATTTTAACGATACAAGTTTTCCTACTCAAAAGTTTGCTTCACTAGTTTTTGTACTTAAGCAAACTTTTGAGTTGAACATAAATAATTCATTAGGAATAATGATAGATGGATGAAAGTATTCCAATTGCGTGGAATGGTAAGAGCAGGGAGAGGCTTATTTCCAGAATTGGGCTAAGTCAACTTGAGGATGATGATGATATCTAAATTCCCAGGGTTTTTGCGATATGAGTAAATAATAAGTCTATAAGTCTGATTTAATAAAAAATATAGAAATAAAATAAGTATTGCTAGACTTTCCACACAACACTATCTAGCCCAAAACTAAGCAAAGCTTGTAATATATGAACCAGATAACTGATACAATGTACTTTAATATATTTTTTTGTAAATACATACTTATAATATATATTAACACCCAGACAGAACAAACATCTACGTTCATCACACAACCTCGGTGGGAATCGAACCTACGGCCTACAGCGCAAAAGGCAGAGCTACGAGCTGTACAATTCTTCAGGCTGGTGAACTGAGGCAGCTGTTCTTGTTATTACCTGTGTTTTAGATGGGCAGTGTAGCCTGTTAACTTAATTAGTCTCTCCCGCACTTGCGAGGAAATGTTCTTAGCTAAACTATTATGGCTTGAGTGCATTTGAAATTGTTGTCGGTAGCAAAAAGCACTGTTTTAACTGGTGATAATTTGTTCAACCAAGTGTGCTTCACTGTACGGCTTAGCGAAATATTACAACACAAGGTTTTTGTGTCGCAGCTGGGGCATTACTGAATGAGACACAGAAGGTGACTTTAGTGATAGGGCTCTTTGTGAAAGAGTTCTTTCGGGAAAGAACTACCGTAATACTTATTTCTGCCCCCATGCCACCAGGTATAACATGAGTTTTCCCAGACTAACGGCCGGTTTCTGAAAGCCCGATCAAAACTAATCGGATGTCAAGTCAGGATACAGAATCTCTCGTCTGATCCCCAACACACTTCACCTAATTTTTCCCTGTTGAGTGCCTACCATTATTAAAGCATCTATTATAAGAATAAGAATATAATTTTGTATCTATAATGTATTTTTATGGTATTTGTATCTATAAGGTATATACCCAATGTATTTTTTGCACAATAAATAATTTGAATTTGAAGTCACTCGCCATTTCAGCTATTACATCGAATAAGATAGAGATAGCAAGTGACTTGACATCCGATTAGTTTTGATCTGGCTTTCAGAAACCGGCCGCAAGAACTGATTTCACCATGCTCATAATTACTAATCAAGGATTAACAGGACGTTAAATCTAGCCTTAGATGTCAAACGCGTACATTTTGACATATTTAACGGCCCTTTAATCCTTTGTTAATCTAACAGAGCATGGTGAAATCAGCTCTTACTCTCTTGAAGAGACAGTAAGGCAGGTTTGTATTCCTGCTATGCAAGTGCTTAACTAAACATTTTGAAGTTTTGTCAGTATTTGAAAAGTTTTTTTTGAAATTTGTTCACAATTTTTTACCACAGTCGCTAGCTTAGATTTGGATATGGAGATATAGACGCAGTGAAATATTACATAGTACACGCCCTTGAATGTGCTCTGCAAAGTTACACGGATAGAAAAAAAACTTACTTTAAAAAAAGATACCGTTACTTTAAAAAAAGATGATCGTTGATTCATATTTTACAAACATTCATTCTGATGCAATTCCATCCACTATAGATAATGTTACCTGACTCCTTCTTTTTTCTTATTCCCATAGCGACTATTAGAAACAGGATGTGGCTAAGCTATGAGAAAGATGCTCATAACAATACCTCACTACACATACTGCAGAAACTTGGTAGATTAAAAATTCTTTCACCCGGAGTGAACGGATGACGTTCGGTGAATTTATAATACGGTATCTGCTGTTCTAGCTTATCGTTTTTGCCGCATAAAGTTCAGGTGAATAAATTACTAGATATACTAAGTACTAGATTATGTTTTAAATTATAGATTTCGATCTTCTAAAAATACTCATTAAATTTGTCTTTGTCGTTAATGTCTTTTGTAGGTCTTACCTAAAAAGGTGAGAAGATACCAAATGTTTGACTATGTAATTTTTTTTCTCTATTTTATATTTAAAGCAAAAACATTGACTCGAATAGTCGAACATTTGGTACCTTCTCACCTTCATACATTGTGGTTGCGATTCCACATAATTACGCTTCGCAGGGTTATCTATTACAGGTATTGAATGAAGATTTATCTTCTTGTCGTGTTCCTAGTTCTTTCAAAACGGTGTTGTGAACGGATTTTAAGTGCGTCTCTAAATGGCTCCTTTCGAGCACTTGACACATGTTTTAAAACTCTTAGTTTCCTCAACATGCCTGTTTCCTCACTATGTTTTCCTTCACCGTTTAAGAGTACTGCCACTAATGATACGTATACCATTAGTGTCAGTATTCTCAAATGGTGATGGAAAACATAGTGAGTGTAAATTTTGAAAATGTGTAAAAAGTTCCTGATTGCTAATCAAAATGTACGAGTTTCTGAAAAAAAATAATCCACCAACAGCGAGACAAACGACCGAGCGACGCTGTTACGGATCAAATTCAATTTGCGAGCTGACGATTGAAGAGGGTCCGAAATGACGGGACGTGACGGGCCCGAGACGGAAACGCCACGCACGGCCGAAATAATGATGTGAGTTGTGAGCGATTGCATTGATATGTAGCCTACAGCCCGAGGCAGGTTTGTGATGGACTGTTCTCGAAAAACACAAGCTGACATGCTGAAATGAGAGCTTGCTCTTCACGACTGGTAATGGGATAGCTCTATGTTCAATACATTTGAACAATAAATAAAATAATTTTAATTCCATATTTTGGTTCAGATTTAACATGGGAGGGTACATATAATGAACCGTTTAATGAGGTTTATAAGACTGTAGAATACTTTAACACATGTCAGCTATCTTCACCAGGAAGAGATAGGGTTGGAGAAGGCTAAAAATCGGTCTTTCTGGAAATGATAAAGTGTGTGTTTTGGCTGTCATGTTGCCTTAAATAAAAGTACAATAAATCTAGACTATTAGAGAGAAAAACTATTTAAAAAAAAACTTTGATACCTAGGCCCTGTAGATATTCCATTAGATCTCTTAGTACCAAGTATAAACCCAAGATTATTTTGCGGATATCGATGTGGGGAAGAAGAGAGGAGAGGAGAGAATCAAGAGTTATAAGAATCTAAATTATCCAATAATCCATTGGGTCACCACTGGGTTCGATACTACGACAGATCGGAAGGGGTCACTCTCATTAGATCACTAGTTCTCTCAAAAGAACAAAAGTCTATTTCCATCAACTCACATTTCAGTGAGTATACCCAAAAACAAACAAAACTCATTCTCAGTTACGCCAGACAGCTACGACATATTGTATGTGACACTTTGGCATGTGAAGAGAGCACAAAACCCGATGACGTGTTTCCGGGGCAGAAGGAAGCTATCGCATTGAACTTGTGAATTATTGCATGCACACTTGGCCGGCGGAACTTTGAGCTGCGTTCCGGAGCGTCACATTTTTACAATGGTTTTGAGCGCAGATTATGTGAATCGTACTTGATTTTTGCTTTTTTAACAGACGTTATCTTTTAAAGAATATTAAAAGATAAAAATCGTTAACTGATCTTGCTAGAAGTCTATTTATTATTTCTAGTTACTACTACGACTAGCACTAGTTAGGTGGCTATGCAGGTTACACTCACTGTCAAAATGAATCAAGAGATAACCAAAAAATTTTTCGGAAAACTGTGATGACAAGGTATCTAATTTTGGAGGTAAATGAAAAATCTAAAAAAAAAGTAATAAAACTATTCTGATATAGCCAAAAATATAGCATACAAGCTTATTCTGATGTATAAGCTATATTATTGTAAAGTTTCATTAAAATCCATTCAGTAGTTTTTACGTGAAAGAGTAACAAACATCCATCCATCCATCCATCCATCCATACTTATAAACTTTCGCGTTTATCATATTAGTAGGATATTTTTTTCATAGAAGCTCTGTGGCAAACTTCATCTCGTTCTGTTTAGTAGGTTTAATCGTGCAACACGTAACCGTCAGATAGACAAATATTCGCATGAATAAAATAGTACGGATTCTTTCAATGTAATCATTGTCACATTGTCGCAGGACAGTCTCAGTGTCAGATTAAAAACTGTACAAGCTTAATAAAAAATATATTTCAAACGTAGGAAAACTCAATTTTACGAGTTAGCCCACGTTTTTTATTGCTCCCCATCTGTAATCAGGAAGTACCCGCCCCTATTTTTAAATTCACCAACCAACTTCAGAAGGTCAATCATACCAGCACCTACATCAAAGTAGCTTCTTCAAACCAGACTTTGACTGGCGTTTTTTACGCCTTTTTCGACACTTACCCTTATCTCGCTATAGATTCAATGGTGCTGTGGATACGATCTAAATTACGCTGTGCCGGTACTTCTGAGATTAAAAGGGTGTCTGGAGCCTGAAGCGTGTTCTTCAGACTTCAGTTATGTGCATACGTTGTCTTATATTTACGTTGTGTTGTGAAAGGCTTAGTTTAAACTGATTGCGTAATCAATTGCGTTTCGATCAAACACATTTTGTTAAATAGATTGATGAACAAGGAACGTTGAAGAAAAATAATCTTAAAATTGTAATGGTAAAAGTTTAATCTCAAGAAGTCAATTTATTGTAAATCACTTAGCTGTATTGTTTACGTTGATGTCATGTAATACTTGCCTTTAAACATTTTCATAAGGTTATAGTAGCTACCTTACCTAGTAGGCTAGTAACAAGATATATGCGGGATTCCTACATGTATACAACGTGTAACATAATACCCCTATAACCTCGATAGCAGGGTATTTTTCAGGGCATGGCGAACAACTTTTGTTTTATGACTATTGAATTTTCTTAGTTTTTCATTCATGAATCCTCCAATATGAAACTAAACACACTATGAGGCAGCCCTTTTCTCAGCTGTTTGTACGTTCCGTGTATACGTGACCTTGGTACTTACGTAAACAGTAGTTACGTAACACCCCTGGGTGTTGCAGACCATATTAATTTTGTCGATAGTATGGAAATTTCGAAAACGATATATTCAATTTTTGCACACGTCAAAATGTTCCAGTGCTTGGTCTTATCACCGGGTCTTAGGCCTTATAGGGGTATTATATTACACGTTCTTCGTATAATATATTATATAGTTTAGTTACGTATCCCGAAACTGTCTGATCCAGAAGCAGACCTATCGCAATTCAGACTTGGCCAGAATCATACCTACTCAGTTTTGTCCTAAAGCTCAATTGGCTTAATCCGAATATGACCTGCCCCGCCTAAAGGCTTTATTTTTCTTTCATTTTAATTTTTACGGAAAACGCAAGTAAGGTCCCAGATAAAAGGGTATGAAGAGTAAGAAAATATTATGAGGCCTCACGTTACATTGAAACACAAAGTTTTAAGTAAAGTGGAGTAGCTACATGCTGGCTGTAATTGCTTCGAAACGCAGTTAAGAGTTCAAGAGGGCATGAGAAGTTTGTGACTTCGAACGGTAGACGACTTATTACCACAGTTGAGCTTGCTGAAAACAGTAAAGCAACTCTGAAACAAACTGCTTATTAAATTGCTTTCAACTCAAAATGTAGTCAACAACATAATGTTTTTAGATAATCATGTACGATGAGAGAACCCTAATATTTTTGTAATGTAGCTGAAATCTCTGTCTTGTCGTGTTACTAGTTTATTTATTTATTTCGAAACAATGTGCTGAAAGTATTTTAAGTGCGCCTCAAGAGGGTCCTTTCAAGAACTTGAATGTTTCAGAACTTTTTAGGGTTTACGACATGCCGGTTTCGTCACGATGTTTTCCTTCACCGTTTGAGAGTACAGCATTGTGCACATACATTATTGAACTGAAAAACTCATTGGTGCACTACCGGTTTCGAACCCACGACCTAATCGGAAGGTGGGGCCCACATTGGTGCACTATCGGTATCGAACCCACGACCTTAGTATCGGAAGGCGGGGCCGATACCACTAGACCGCCAGTGTATTGTTAGTGTAGTATTGTTTTTTTTGATAATGAAGTACATTTATTACTAAAGAAAATTACAATAAATAAAATTTACTTACTAAATTACATATGAAACAGTTGACCTATCTAACCGTTGCGAACGATCTAGAGATAGCTCAACTGACCCAAATTAGTGCCAATCGGAAGCATCCTTAAAAAACTAGTACAGCCTTCACAGCTCAGTTGGTAGTAGCTCTACCTCACTGCCCACCGAGAACAAACATTTGTGTAGTGAATATAGGTGTTTTTTCTCTGTCTGGGTATTATTATTTAAGAAGAGAAGCATATATTTACAAAAAAAAAAACAACTATCTGGTTCCCACATATAGCTTTGCTTAGTTTGGGGCTAGATAGTGCTGTGTGACACTCCACCAATATTTATTATTATTATTACTTAAATGAATTTCAGGAACATAACCGTGAATCAATTAGAAAGAACATTGAATTTCTGAAATGAAAATACCGGGCCTTGTAAATACCATAGTAATTGTGCTACTGTGTTCACTCTAACAATGTACTTATCAAACATCGAAGTTTGCTAGTTCCACTGACACTGCTGAATTTAGATAGCATTATATTCCTGAATTTCAGTTTGACGGCTTCATGCATGTTGTAACCAAGTTTGGCGAAGATTAATTTCGATGTAGTTGACTTTTGATCGATGATCTGCCTTTGAATTTTGTACTTACACAGAAGTTTCTAAGACATTGTAAAATATTATATCGATATGTAACTTTTCCTTCCTGTAAAATATGAAGTTTAAGCTACATTTTGGTCTCTTATTTCCGTTATATAACATTCAAAAAAAAAAACTAAACCAGCTTCACTACCTTTCCCCAGGCACGGTAGATATCCCCTCGCAGCCAGAGGTACGTCCAAATATTACATTTGGCACATACCCACAATTTGCTGTAGTTGGTATTCCTTGACAGGTTGCAAGCCCATCGCCGCTGTTAGAATACTAACTAATTTCCTCACGATGTTTTCCTTCACCGTTTATGAGCACAGGCATTACATTAGGCACATATTTTATAATCTATTGGTGCACGACAGGATTTGTTACTACGACCTGACGATCGGAAAACGGGTCACTCCCACTAAAACATCGGTGCTCTAAACAAAACTATACTTAGGATTCATCTCGCCTTTGTAGAATTGCTAAGTAAGATTATAGTGTTTACGTACATTAAAGAACAAAGAATGATTTCGAAAATAAATCAAATAGAAACTCCGCTTTATCTATCGCGCTACTTGTAGAAACAATGCGACAAACTAACAAAACCTATCTAATACCAGCCGTCAAACGTCCAACGAGTACAATACGCATAATAAAAATGTAGGAAAAATCCTCGTATTGAATTCGTTCCGCATTGTATCAGTTTCTGTCGGATCGATTCCTATGAATTGTGAACGCTTTTTGACATGCAAAAGGAAACATAACAGGGTATTTGTCAGCACGAACCTTTCTTCTAGAAGGGCTTCACACTGGTACAGGTTTGTCTGGTAAATTGCTCCGAATATTGTGTTTCGGAAAGTCTGCCAAGTTTAGAATACGCAGCGTATTGAAAATAGATTTTCTGACAAATGATATAACCAAAGGGTAATATTGGAATAGCTGCTCGTAGGTAAGTGTTATTAGATTTTTGACAAATAGAAAACAAAATGAGTAATTGATATTTTGGTAAACAAAAATAATTAGGTTTGTATGTTCAGGTCATAGTTTCTACGTACGTTTGATTGAATTACCTAATTTATGAATAATCTAACTAATAGCGTTTAGAATTTTTTTAACATACCTCTCATTATTTTAAATATAACACAGAAATGTTAAAGTGTCCCCTTTAAATGTATTCACAAGCAACGGACACAGACCAGCCTCACAGCTCAGTTGTAGTAGCTTTGCTTGCTGCACTGTGAATTGTGGGTTTTTTTTTTTTTTTTAATACAACCAGCTGATGGAACAAGCAGATGGCCCACCTGATGTTAAGTGGTAACCATCACCTATAATAACAAAGCATTGCCTCGTAAGTCACGCACGATAGGAACGTGCCCTACAATGCACTACCCTGCGTCCATCAACTTGAGGCATACAGATGTTTAGCCTCATGTGCATGTAATTACACCAGCAACCACTATCTTCAAACTGAAACACAGCAACGCTGCTTGGCGGCAGAAAAAGGCGTGGTGTAGTACCTCTGGACGAGCCCTTCACAAATAGCTCTACTACTCTAAATAAATGGGAAAAAGTGTACAGTCTCCTTTAACACTGGTGTTTGAAAATTTTATAACGTCCCACGGGAGACGTATCGGGATAAACGCCCCTTTTAAATACTTTAGAGGATATCTAGAATAGCGAAGAGACTTTACTATGTAAATATTTTTATAGGATGCCGATAGTGTTGACAAAGCGCTCATAACATATTTTAACTGCAGTGTTCTAAATCGTTTTTGATTTAATAGTATTTTTTTTGGATATCGCCATAAACTTTTTTCCATATGGTATTAAAATCTCGAACTAAAAAGTAGTATTATATTGCTCAATCATCTCTTTTTGAGAGCACTGGTGGTCATGTGGTAGCGGCCCCGCCTTCCGATCCTAAGGTCGTGGGTTCGAAACCAGTCGTGTACCAATGAGTTTTTTTGTTCAAATTTGTTTGTGCACAGTGCCAGTACTCTCAAACTGTGAAGGAAAACATCGTTAAAAAACCGGCATGCCGTAGAACCTAAAAAGTTCTATAACGTATGTCAAGTGCTCAAAAGGAGCCTCCTGAGGCGCACTTAAAATCCTTTCACCACACTGTTATGAAAGAACTTAGTGACACGACAAAGAAGATTACACAATATGGTTATCATCAAAAGTTAACTGATGACATTAAAGAATGCGATAACATTCACTCGTGGAAGTCAAAGCTCAGCAAACACGTACGCACATTGTAACCTACAGCAGCTGTTCTACAGTCATAAAATTGTACCTATAATTTACCTATCTAGAAACGACATCCATCCAGAGGCAAAATAATCTGTTATGTTATATAACGCCACCTTTCTTATCTCAAAATAAGTGGACTGTTATGTTTTTATTGGAATAGGTACATGTCTTTAAACCTAACTGCTTTTTGAGATACGACATCAATGGTAGAATTTATCCTATGTTTTAGACGTTCCACACATCATCTTCTTAATATTTAGCCCCAAACCGAGCAAAGCTCGTTATGGGAACCAGATAGCCGATATTGATATTATATTATAGCACCCATAGAGAGCAAAAATATCTGTTGTATCTGTGTCTCTAAACGTTCAATAAATACTCAAAACTCAATTTATTTATTGGTTATGCATGGTTTAGTTTAGGTTCATATATAGTTGTTGGGTTAGTAAGTATCACATGGAGGTAGGCCGAGGTTTTCAATTAAACTTTACATAAATGTTCACTCTCAATTGAGATCGAACCCACAGCCTATAGCGCAGAAACCGAGCTACTACCAACTGAGCTGTGAGGGATGTCAACATATACTAACTCCTGAATAAATTTCCAGGAACTGCGATTTCGAGATTTCTCCATCTCCATCCAATTTTTCATCAAAAAATTATTTTCTGTCAGGTAAAGTTTAATGTCTATTTCATTTGCCTGAGGCCGGCGGTTGTTTTTTTACGGGACCCCACTTCATTATAATTCGAGAGCACTGCTTCTGACATGTTTATCTAAACTGAATGAGGTTTTAAAACAATTTCATATGTCGAGGGAATTTTCAGCGAGTGAAGCGAAGTTTGAGTTTTACTAGCTAGCTCTTTCTTCACATCTTGGATGAGAACAATTTTGAAGTATGTTGAATATTGAAATTCATTTTCCTTCTTGCTTTATTTGTAGGGCATAGATTTATTATTCACAAAGACGAAAGAAGAAAGAAGAGATTTATTATTACAATCAAATAATTTGGAGTAAACAGATCTGAGGGAATATCTACCATGCCTGGGGATCGAAGTTGTGAAGCTGTTTCAGTTTCAAAATTACAATTGACTAGTTTCAAAACTAGTAATCTGACTTTTGCAAAAATGTTGGTAAATTAAAAAAAGATTGCCGCGTTTGAATTTGAAGTATTACAGACAGATCGCCGGATTTGATCCCAACCTATGATTTCCTTCAACATTTTCAATGACAAATTGCCATATTTGATAGTCAAATTCAAACTAGGACGGTTTTATTCAAAATTATCTGTGCTGCCATATCAAGAAGTCATTTTGGACAAAAAGCACAGATTGGCGCATTTGAAACAAAACGACTCAATTAATACACTAAGAGCTGATTTCACCATGCTTTGTTAGATTAACAAAGCATTAAAGGGCCGTTAAATATGTCAAAATGTACGCGTTTGACAGCTAAGGTTAGATTTAACGGCCTGTTAATCTTTGATTAGTAACTAACAGAGCATGGTGAAATCAGCTCTTAATTACAAAATTTACAAAAAACACATGAAACCGTTGAGCCAATAAACAGTTGGTAATAATTGACAACAGGTTTTTTTTATGTACCTATCTATCAAAAAGCATGATCTAAAAGTCCCGTTAAGATTTTCTGTATTTTTTTGCATCTGTATTATCTCACATATTTTACTTACCACTGCTGACATATGTACCATAACTAGGTTTAAGTAACTTTAACCATTAACTGGGTAGAACTGTTTTAGTGTGTACAACAGACAAAATTGCATTTTATTTACCAAAGTTTTAAGTAAATTTACGAGCAGGTAAGACTCTGATCCTTTATTTAAGTATTTCATTTATTTTAAGTACCATATTAGATTCTAGGGATTATTTAATTACTTTATCTTTTTTAGTTGTTGTAGCGGCCTTGAATCAGTGTGGCAACCAATGGCAAAGGCGACTGCTCTTCTATAGTCTATGATAAATAAATATCACATAATTGTTGCATAACAAATTATTATGAATACTAATGTAATACAAAGCAAGTAATGGCCCGAACGTCATCCATCATACGGAACACGCGTAACTAACGCATTGAAACCGTTATTAGGGCTTTGGTTTCTTACAAACTAGCGACCGTCATGTGATGGTTGCTAAATTAGAGACAGGGGCAGGCAAATGTAAAACTTAGTGTCCATTTATTAAGTACTGTGTTTTCAAGCCGTTTATTTTTTAGATGTTTTTGTTATCTTTGTGCCTTTCATCAAATGAAAGTTTTTCATTTGATGAAACATTTGGTTCATTTACAAAAGACACAAAAGGACTGCATGCATACCGTGTTTTTTATTCGTCTTTGCTACAAATATTGACGAAATCACTTTGACATGCATATTTTTAATTCAATAAAATTACAATCACTTTCAAACATCTTATAAAGGTGAATCTAGGCACTACTTCCACGTGACCAAGTCTAGAAAAAGATTCAAGACGATCACGCGACGGCCGCCGTTCTTCAGGGAGTAGTTACTTAACCGATTCATCACAGTTACTAGTAGTTGGTACATTGGAATTTGCTATTCCGTATCCATTTAAGAGCCCTAACAGAAACTGCATTAATAAAAACAGACCTCTCAAAAAGAGTAGTCACATAAAATACAGCCAATCTTTATCTTAATGGCTAAGATTTAAATTGGATAAAATGTGAGGCTTTATCATAAAGTTAATTATTCCAAACGGTCTTTTCGTCTATGGATATGAGCCAAATGGAATACTTGGACGTACCTTTGACTACCCCGCTTAGACATCCTCAAAGAATCTTGAGGTAGGTAATTGGTACTAAGAGATCTGACTGTTATCTACCGTGCTTGGGAATCAAAGTCGCAGTTTTTACTTTTTGTCTCGGGACCAAACGGCCGAATATAAATAAATTGATGTAGTTTATTAATGGGTTTTTTTGTGACTAATTCTTACAATTCTATTGCTATCCCTCTCACACAACATGCTCGTTATAAGGAGGGCTATAGAATAAGAACAATTACAGCGAAATTAGCCCGCTTACGAGCGCTTTTTTTTCATAAATTCATTTACCTTTATCCAAATCCATTATTTATAGTCGAGATTAAAACAGATTAAATCAATTTAACGCGTATAAATCCGAGTTTAAAGTAAGATGAATTGCTAGAAGAGGTCGAGTGAAAAATGCACTAATTCTAAAGTAGCGCTGGTCGTTGCAATTCATTCTCATTAGTTGCCGGGGCCTTTCTCATAACATCGTATCTGGAGAGTGGATGCACGGTGCAAGAAATGTAGATACTGAGATCCATTTTATAGTCAAAACTCTACGAGTTAAATATAATCAAAAACATCATCTCGTCCGGGGAAGTACTACCACCACGCCTTTTTCTGCCGCCAAGCAGCGTTGCTGTGTTTCGGTTTGAAGAGTGTGGTTGCCGGTGTAATTACAGGCACATGAGGCTTAAAATCTGTATGCCTCAAGTTGATGGACGCAGGGCAGTGCATCGTAGGGCACGTTCCTATCGTGCGTGACTTACGAGGCAATGCTTTGTTATAGGTGATGGTTACCACTTAACATCAGGTGGGCCATCTGCTTGTTCCATCAACTAGTTCTATAAAAAAAAAACATTTTGAATCGTGAGTGGGGCGGGGCTTTGGAGAGAGGTTGTACTTCAACGAAATGTAATAAAAAAAAAATACTTTTACTTGGGATTCCAAGTATAAGTATGTAAGTTCTATGGTGGTCTAGAAGACACCTATTCACTCTTGTCTAGTGTCTACATTTCTCCTCCTGCAACCTCTCCAAAGTCTGTCCATTTAGGATTCTCAATGGACAGACTCTTGCCTAGTGTCTACAGAAATGTAGACACTAGGCAAGAGTGAATAGGTGTCTTTTAGACCGTTCTGCTTCAACGTCGGCTACATCGTCGCTTACCACCTCATCTTTATCTTAGGAATTCATATCTTTAATACTGCCAAAATACGGTTTTTACAATATTAAAAAAACTGAGATTAATTTCTAAGTTTTAACTTTTTATAATAATTTCAATATAAAATAGTATTTTTTTTTTTACTTTATTTTATACTACTTGCTGATGGAATAAGATTGGTTATACTGCTGATTAGTTTCGTCCAAAGTCATATCATAAAATAATGTTATTTTTTTTTGTAAAATCAAACGACCCAAAGGCTTTTGATAAGTAATTGATCTGATAAGCGATTCAAAGTTATTGTAAAACAGTTATTTATTGTTAAGCGTTTGACTTTGGTCTTTACTTTGATGTATGTGATGGTTACAACTTAACATCAGGTGGGCCATCTGCTTGTTCCATTACCTAGTTGTATAGAAAAAAACATAAAATTTTAACAAACTCCATGTACCGTGTCACACAATACCATTTCTCGGGCGAACATCCAGATGAATTCTTTTAAATTGTGTTTATATTGTAAAGAAGCATCTTTTTTGCACTCTTTCTTTGCATCAATCAAGCCTTTTCTGAGATTACAGTTTGGTTAAACAAATATAACTAAAAACAATTATTCTGTGAATTTAACTTTTTTTTTATACAACCACTTGATGGAACAAGCAAATGGGCCACCTGATGTTAAGTGGTAACCATCGCCTATAACAAAGCATTGCCTCGTAAGTCACGCACGATAGGAACGCGCCCTATGATGCACTGCCCTGCGTCCATCAACTTGAGGCATACAGATATTAAGCCTCATGTGCCTGTAATTACACCGGCAACCACACTCTTCAAACCGAAACACAGCAACGCTGCTTGGTTGCAGAAAAAGTCGTGGTGGTAGTACTTCCCCGAACGGGCCCTTCACAAAGAGCTGTACTACTCTTAAACTACTATTGTGGTTGTGAAACAAAAACCCAAAATAGTCACAACTTTGATTCCTAGGCACGGTAGCTATCCCTCTCAATCTACCAGCGATCAGCCTGCGTCCGTGGTAATTGTGCATTGTTTCGATCAGTTTTTTTGTAGGTCATGAGAGTTATGACACGAACTGTGTGCACTAGCAAATGCAAAATCACTGAGCAGAACTGATTGCCACTACGCACGCTTGCAAGGACGATTTATGTTCAAAAGTCAAAGTTGATAGGCATTTTATTCAGTTACAAGGATAACTTTGAAAATAACTTTAGTTTTGAGAACAAACATCTATGTTCATCACACAATTGTTTGTTCTCGGTGGGAATCGAACCCACGGCCTACGGCGCAGAAGGCAGAGCTACTACCAACTGAGCTGTGAAGGCTGTCAAATACCCCATGTATTTAAAACTGTTTTCTACAAAACAGATAACTTTGAAAATAACTTTAGTTTTGAGTATTTTTTTACGAGTCCTAAATAAATAATTTAATAAATAAATATTGGACACACAGCACCACACAGCACTATCTCGCCCCAAACTAAGCCAAAGCTTGTGATATGGGAACCAGATAGCTGATATACTACTTGTATACTTTTTTATTTGTAAGTACATACTTATAATATCATATAACACCCAGACAGAGAACAAACATCTATGTTCATCACACAAATGTTTGTTCTCGGTGGGAATCGAACCCACAGCCTACGGCGCAGAAGGCAGAGCTACTACCAACTGAGCTGTGAAGGCTGTCAAATACCCCATGTATTTAAAACTGTTTTCTACAAAACCAAGCCAGTGGGAACCGCAGAATGTCCTAAGTCTACGCTTTAAGCCGTAAATCCCACGCAGGTGCAAGAAGGTCTATCCGACTAATTAAGGTAGTAGCGTAAATGGACGGCCCTCTGGTAAGCCTACTTATAGTAGGTACGCATAGCACGCGGTTTTTAGGGCTCCAGACACCTACCGGCACTTAATAAACCTATGCATGTGTATGATCTCGCTGTATAGAGAGCACTGGTGGTCTAGTAGTAGCAACCTCGGATTCTGATCATAAACGGTCGCAAAGAACATATTCTGGGTTTGGTCTATGTACACCACATAGAAAAAAATTAAAATAATAGAAGATTACCATACAAGTGCATTTTCATAAATTTGTAGGCAAATAAAATTGCCTACCTAAATGTTTGTCTTGTCCAATTTTTTGCTATGTGAACACTTCTAGAGCCGTCATGACAGTCTGAAATTGACGTTTGACAAAAAGTTTGATCTGACGCATTGCAATTTTTTCATTTTCTGACAGTTTCGTTGCTTTGTGACGGTAATGAGTTCCACTCTCAAGCTTGACATATACCTACCACAGTTGTCAAAATGACATTTCACGCACGTCAGTCCTCTAAATTTTGTGTAAATTGTGTTGCTATCTTTGATCAAGAAAATCTTGAAGCGCAAGAAAAAGAAGTAAAAATAAAGAAAAAAAGCAATCAAAACAGTTGCTAAGCTATATTTCTATACACTGTACACAGACCCAACCCAGGCTCCATACATTGATGAAACAACTCCTTTGCTTATATACATATTATGGATTATATAATCGAAACTTATATTTTTTTATGTGCGCAAACGATAATGGAAAACAAAACGATGAAACGGCACATGTGAGGAACTTATAGGTGCTGGGCAAGCTTACACCATCTTAAATACTATCCCAGGCACTACAGCGTCCTGAAAATAGGGGCGTGAGTGAAAAGTGGCCTCTGACTCTGTATACATCATCTACAGTAAATTCAAAACCGTGTATACCTATATACTTATGCGGCTGTGCCATCTTTCTGAATAAAACATTTAAAACAAAAGAGGGTACCACAGAAAAGAAACAAATAGATAGGGAATTTGAATCCTGAATCTTGAATACTATTCTATAAAATATACTAAAACGCTCCCTAGAAGTTTAAAAGGAAGCACTCTTAACGGAAAGATTCTCCATTCGTCATAAACAAGAAACCTTGAAAACAAGAATCTGGTGCTCAGAGTACAGGCCAAGTTATTCTTAACCGCAGTGCGGCTATGGAAAAACTTTATCCACCTAGATTAGATACTGTCTTGGCAAATGAGCTACTGAGGTATTGGAAAAGTTATTAGACAAAGAAGATGTAGGTACGGTCGCTAAATCAGTTT
Source organism: Chloroclysta siterata (assembly GCA_932294275.1). Taxonomy (NCBI): domain Eukaryota; kingdom Metazoa; phylum Arthropoda; class Insecta; order Lepidoptera; family Geometridae; genus Chloroclysta; species Chloroclysta siterata. The sequence goes on from OW028595.1 coordinate 13,504,299, forward strand.
TTTTTATAAAAACGTAGTGAGTTTATGAACAACGTATCTCGTCCAAGTATAAACCTTTTTTTGAAAAACTTCCTTTAATTGCACAAAGTATATTTATTTGCGAATTAACATGTACCTACAGAGTTGTTAAAGTATTTTGTTGTTTCAATGTAATTATGTAAACTTTAAATTATTACAATTGAGTAAAATTATATGAGATTAATTATAAATAGGTCCCTGCTTTATACTTAGGTCACAGACTTGATAAAAAAATATTTTAGCGTAAGTAAAATTTTTTCAATATTCCCAATTGTATGACCGGCCACAAGTTCTTAAGTTATTGTAGTTCCTATGATGTTTATAACACATCACATGATTACATCACTATCATTTGACAAATTTGATGACATTTACACCATCGTGATACGGTCTAATTTTTTACATTGTTTTAAGCTCTGAAAGCTAGATCGCTTCAAGATTGAATGTTACAGCCCCAGTTAACCTAGGATCATTATAATATGACTATATCATTATAATCAGATAACAATAAATCACACAGTTTTCCAGTCAAGGTAAGCAAATATAATTAGGAGTTCTGCTCCAAATTTTCACGCCGCAATTTATTTAGGTGCATAAAAGCAATTACTTGGCATCATTGATGCTCAAATCAGAAGTAATTGTGGAAGTGAATGTAATCATTATCATTACCATAAACTTTGAACGCACGAATAAAGGGAAACACACGGGAGTTTGTTGCGAAAATGCGAGAATAGATTTATGATTCCAATCTGTTCATGAATTTTCACGGCTGCGTGCTAAGTTCAAAGGTCAAGGTTGCTTCTAATGACATATCTTGTCATTGTGTCACTAGGTACCTGAAACAATTGATTGCTACTGTACACGCCAGTGCGAATACAAGTTGGCCGAAGATAAATAAAATAAGATCAACGATTCGTTTTCTGGCATTTTGGAAAGCAACAAAGCTCCATGCAACAAAGCTATTTAATTTACATGTTTTTTAGTGTTATTTTGAGCTCGCTGTATAATATCGATGGTATTTAACCAACATTACTTGTCTTGAGGCACAAATAATAAGTTGTTTAAATAAAAGTGTACTATGTGATAACCTGATTTTAACCAAAATGTTCATCGAAAGTTTTGAAGAAACCACCACCATTTTCTTGAAAACTTGACAACCCGTATTTACGGAATGTGGTTAGACGAGGTGATGGCCGGTGGAGCAAAGCCTTGACCGAGTGGTGGCCAAAGTCAGGCCAAAGAAGTTTAGGGCATCCGAAAGCGCGATGGGTCGACGACATAGTGAAGGTCGCGGGAAACACCTGGACCAGAGACGCACAGGACAGAGGAGGCTGGCAAAACATGAAGGAGGCCTATACCCAGCAGTGGGTGATACCAGGCTGAAATGATGATGATGACTGACTTGACTAAAAACTTTTTAGTTATTCCACTTGATACTGACAAGATTGTCTGTCAAAATGACGGCAGGAGCCATAAATGAGCGTAGAAAAACAAAATATGACCAAAAAAACAGACGGTTGCTGTTTGGTTCAGGACAATAGCCCGTATAATCTGCCGCCTCCGTTCCTCGCACATGTTTATCCAATTTGGCGTAGTCTGCAAAGTTGTGAGCTCGCAACACGTGTGACGCTCAAATTAGAGATTCATATTAATTTAAGGTTTAGTGTGACAGCGTTTTGCGGCTTTCAGCAAGAGCGGATTTCCTACAAAAGAATAGCCTTCATATGATTACTGTAGCAAGAGACCCCTGGAATAAAGTCTAAAGGCGATTATTCAAAAATGGAACTCCTTAAAACTGGTTAAATCTAGACGCTTCTTATTTATGTTGTCTCTGAATCTGTCTGATTTCTTACTTCTATCAATCTCTGATTTTAAAAAGCCAGGAACGCACCGTAAGACGTAGCATATATCAGCTTTATATCTGATATACCTGATGGCATTGTTGGTTGAGATGTGAGTGAATGAAAAATACTTTATTGTATACCAAACTGTACAAAAAACACTTAAAAATATAAAATATAGTAGTAGGTGCAATGGGCGGTCTTATCGCTGAAAGCGATCTCTTCCAGAGAAAGGTTAGTTAGCGAGGGGAAAATTAGGGGATAGAGATATCGAATTGGAATTCTATTGGGAATGACAGTTTATCAGTGGACTTGTCTAGCTAATGATGACGATGAACAAGAGGGTGAGAAGTTTAAGGGAACGTCGTACAGGTTAGCATTATGTTGAATGCCGCACCTTTAGAAAACCAAGAGCTTTAAGACTGTCGGCAAACTTTCATTGAATTTTCAACACTTTACCTACGTGCTTGGATTAGCTGCGGTGTTTCGTGAATAAAATTGATAGAAACCATCTTATATAAGTTTTAAAGACTTTTTAGAGGTCGCGATCAGCAAGTGATCTGCTTTCAACGTTCATGTAATATATGCGATTGCTTGCACTTTGAGATACAATAGTATTCATCATCCACAGTCTGACTTCACCCACCACTATGTCTCCCTTAGTTTGTACCTTCTACCACGATCGTAGCACAAAAGTTTTTCTATAGGTATTTTACTAACTGTTACCCGCAACTTCTTTTGCTTGACTTTTCAGACTAACATTGATGAGAGATAAAAACATTAAAATAAAAAAAAAACTTTAACTTCAATTTTGGAACCTTTAAGATATGAACCCTTCAAACATTCGTTCAATGAGTGCGTCTATGTACTGCGCGATATACGCTCTAACAAGTCTCTTATACCATCGGCTTACAGCTGGTTTCTGAAAGCTCGATCAAAACTAATCGGATATCAAGTCACTCGCCATTTCAGCTATTACATCGAATAAGATAGAGATAGCAAGTGAATTGACATCCGATTAGTTTTGATCGGGCTTTCAGAAACCGGCCGTAAGAATGTGATAGACAGTAAGTCGCTGCGAAGATTCTTTTAAATTTGTTTGTTTATACAGCTATGGGCATACAGCCCACCTGATATTAAGTGGTCCATCAGTTAAAAGAAAGCATTGCCTCGCAAGTCACGCACGATAAGAACGTGCCATACGATGCACGCGTCCATCAACTTGACGCATAAAATATAGCCTCATGTACCTGTAATTAATTGTAATATCAGATAGATAGTGAACATTTCTAACCGCTTGCTGTAAAAACTGAGACTAAAGTATTAGATGTATGTTATATAGATTGTAATCTATATTGGTTGTGTATTAACCGCTAGTCTCTAACAAAATAAGGTTTAGAACGAAATTCACCTCTAGGGAACTGTGTATTTTTTTCAATGATATAAGATTATAAGTCGACAGCCTTCACAGCTCAGTTGGTAGTAGCTCTGACTTTTAAAATTTCAAAGTTTTTCATTCATGAAATGCCTCTTAAACTTTTATCTAAAATGAATCTAAACGCATCATGAGGCAGCCCTATTTACAGCTGTTCTTTGACCTCTAGTTGTTAACCTTAGATAAAATACGTAACAGAACTGCCACCAATTACCTAGTAATGATGTTGCTGTTTTTAAAGATCTTGGTATGTAAAAGAAATATTTTCGCGACTGTAATCCCTAGTCACGGTAAACATTCTCTGAGATCTTTGGTACTAATACCTATTCAGTAACTAGGTACCTACGTGGCTACGTACTCAATATTTAATAGAATATTTATTTTTGTTTGATTACTAGATTTCGTAAAGCAATGTTTATGATATTCATAGTTCTTTAAATTGTAACATGTTACTTTACCACCATGGTTCATTGACACGACAAAATTATTCAACTGCAATTTTGGGAAGTGTCTAGTCTGTCCTATTTAATCTTTGACTTACCTGTCTGTCATTGGTTGCATTTAAAAACGCATATCCAATCAGGACGGCCGACGGCCGCCGATCAGTGTTACCATTTGTGGCAGATTTCTGCCATTTTGGCATATTTGGCTCCTAAATTTTAGCTGTTGGTGACGATTTACAAAAGTGGCAGATTTTAAATATTTCAAGAAAAATCTTATTAGTTTGAATTTTTAATGAAATAATATTTATAATTTATTTATTTTTTACCGAACTGGAAACTTCTTATTCTTTTTTACCTTTATTGATTTGGTTTCTAAACAACTTCTATCTCGTTTTAGATAACTGCAAACCGTTACAAACGATCAAAAGATAGTAACTGAATGTAATGTAGGTATTTAATTTATTCCGTAGCCACGAAGGAGATGGTATGAAGTCATATTTTTGGTATTTTTATCGTCAAGCTTGGTAGATTTTGACAGATTTTTTGGCAGGTGTGTGGTAGAACCACCACTTTTGAGATGGTCACCCTGTTTGTGTTTACATGCGTTGTTGTACATTGTTTTGTTGAGAAAATGTCATCAAACTCGATAAAATCGTGATTGTTATGTAAAAAGCCGTCGTCAGTCAGTGTGTGTATGAGCAGTGCCTACGAGGTAATGGTTTAGTGTGAAGTTTGAAGGCTGTGTCGTGCGAAATCTCGCAAACTTACCAAAATCCAGTTTTATCCAGTGTTATTATAGCCAGTAAATAATGTCAAAATCCATAGGAACCAGTAAAAATATCGTGTCAGGGGATTGGCGGCGTACCTACCTACCTACCGAAAGGTAAGTATTTCAAATTATCTCGTAGGTTATCGTTGTTTTTCTCTTTCCTAGATAGAAGCGCGCGTGCGTGTGACCTTGACACGTACACAGACAGGGCTGTTGCAAATTTCTGAGGAAATATTAATTTTACTTTTCTATGGGAATTTCGAAAACGATGTATTCAACCGTTGCACACGTCAAAGTATTCCAGTGCTTGGTCTAAATACACGCTCTTTGTTTGCCTACATAACTTCATCAACACGTTGTATAATATTATAAGTATGTATTTACCAAAAAAAAGTAAATATGTAGTATATCAGCTATCTGGTTCCCATATCACAAGCTTTGGCTTAGTTTGGGGTGAGATATTGCTGTGTGGAATGTCCACCAATATTTATTATTTATTATTATTATAAAAACATAAAAAATCTAGCAATTTCTCATAAACAGAAAACTCCAGCAATTTGCTTAAAATATACAATCGTCGCGTTATTAGTGGGCACTCAGGAATATGACTTATTTCGTAAGTCTGTTCGGAATAACAAATGAGGCGCTGTGCAGCATATCAATGCAGATTACCGGGTTGTTGAATTCTGTTTATTTTCACCCGTATATTTTGCTATTGACTAAACTTTACCACCATTGTATTATGAATGCGTTTCGTTCTTTGTTCACCTTACTCACTTCTATGTATTAGTTGTTACACAAGAAAATATTAAGATAGGTATATCAGGTTATTTTTATGAGAATATAGGTAATGAGGGTAACAACTTTTTATCTCAAGATCATCGGTAAAACGGGGACCCTATTACTAAGACTCCGCTGTCCGCCCGTCTGTCTGTCTGTCTGTCCGTCTATCATTAGGCTGTATCTCATGAACCGTGATAGAAAGATGTTGTATTTCTATTGCCGCTATAACAACAAACCTTCGTGCGCGAGTCCGACTCGCACTTGGCTGGTTTTTTTTTCATTACATGTTAACACAGCTAAAGTAGGAATGACGTTGAAAAGAACATTCATCTGCAATATGTCGTCCAATAAACTCGTTCGGACTAGAATTTTTCATATTTGGTTCATTTGTTGAGGAGTGAAAGGTGCCGAATGCCAGATATCCAACATCGTATCGGTTCATTAATGAATTAATTCCACACTCTTGTTTAATTTTAAGTTAAATCTTTGCATTTCGAGTAAAAGTGCCGAATGTAAGACAAAAATGAACGTAAACTGAACTGTTTGATAACTTTAGCGTAATTTTTCTTTGGTTGTTTATCTTGATCTTATAATCTGCCAATAATAATATTTCTCTATTTCTTTTTCCTAACCCGTTGAATCCGTAATCTCGAGTCTTTTCATTTCCCCAATACTTCGAGCTCTTAAATAAAATATCTCTCTCGAATGTGCAATTGCAATCCTTACGGAAGTTTTGCACCGAGCGCTGTATTTCCTAAGATAGGGGTCTGGCAGACGAAAATAAATTGTCGCCTTAAGTTGGAAAGTCTTTTATGCTTTATATAAATACAAGGGACATTGATTTTTTAAGGTGATTCTTTTTGATTCTCTCTTGTTTTTTTTATTAACCTTGTAATCACTTGATTAAGAGCCATGTGAAATGAAAACTTTACTTGATGAAATATTATTTAAATTTTATTATTATTCTTTTAGCACCAAATACTGATTTATTAATTGATACTGATTTATTATTTTTTAATAATGATTTATTTTACGTTACTTATACTTATTTTACTTACTTTATATTTTATTAATTAAGTCGATTGCAATATAATAACATACTAAATACACTGAACAAAAGCTATAGCTACGAATTTGGAGTTGTTATGACTGCAAATGTTAATACTCTGATACATAGTACAACATTTATAGCGGTTATTAAAAATTGATAGAAAATCGATTTTGAGTCAGTGCATTTTGAAGAGAGCATCACTTATATCTGATTTTCATTTAAAACGGGATATTTACCATGATTTGACTTTAGTTCGACCTGGCGATCATGGCGCATGCAACTGTGCCGAAATATCGGGAAACAATCAAACTCACAAATCATGGTAAATATCCCGTTTTAAATGAAAATTATGTTCATAACCATGATAGTTTCAAAAATTATATCACTTATATCTGGATTTTTGTTTGCACAAGTCTCAAAACCAGAGATTTTTTTCTGACAAAAGCTCAAATATATTATTTGACAGCCTCCACAACTCAGTTGGTAGTAGCTCTGCCTTCTGCGCTGTAGGCCTTGGGTTCGATCCCCACCGAGAATAAACATTTGTGTGATGAACAATGTTTGTTCTCTGTCTGGGTGTTTTATAATATAAAAAGTATGTATTTACAAAAAAAAAATGTATGTAAATTATATCAGCTATCTGGTTCCCATATTACAAGCTTTGCTTAGTTTGGGGCTAATTAGTGCTGTATGGAAAGTCCATCAATATTTGTTTATTTATTTATTATGCTGAAAACATATCATTACTCGAAAACTACTTTTTATTTATAGAATTATTACGCCAGTACGCAAATAACAAATTACATTGATTTAATAAATTTTCTCCGACATTTTACCAAAACATTAAGCTTAAATTAAAATAAATTCGCCACCCTCATCGTCCACTCAATATTTTAAGTTGGGCTTAATTAATAGCTACGTGACGTCACACATTCGTTGAAATTACGGCCCGAGTGAATTTTATTAAATGTAGCATGCGTTAGTCTGATAAAATCACGTTAGTGGGTGGCTCTCAGATGTACAGTACTAACTGGATATGATAATCCCATTTATTATTTCACTTTCAATCTTATGATAGGAGTCTTTCCAGTTTAAAGCAAGCGAGAAATGAATTTTCATGTTAAAAATGTTTTCGGAAGGTAAGTGTTTTTTTTTACTTGTCTTCCGAATAAATAAACATTATTTTGTGTATGAGAATATTTTTATAATCAACATAAAATCTACCCTAACAATAATGTATGATTTTTGTTTTATCCTGGACTTTTGGACTTGAAAAAAAAACTCTTTGAAAACAAAAGTTAAAACATCAAAATCATAACCAATATGATACAATAAATATTTATATGTAGATGTTTGAGCATCAATTTCCAACTTCTAATCACATTAAAAACCTTAAAATGAACCATTATATCCGACAATTCCACATCAAAGACCGCAAAGTACGTAAAGTACATCCAGTAGAACTATAATGCGAGTGAGAGAAGCGGTCTCAAGGGCCGTCTGCCGTAAAGTATCGCTTAATGACGTGTAACGAGCGTGGTCTTGCTTTCGCGTATGAAAAAAGCTGCGACGATACTCCGCACGACTGTACTTTTACGACAACGTATTGTGTGAGCTGTGAGTTGTGAGTTGCAGTCGCAAATAGTCGTAAGTTACTTTGGAAATATTGCATAATTTTTACACTTCTTGATGATGGAAATTACAAGTGATATTTTAAAAGTTTAATCTAAAGATTATAGTTATGCGTGAAACGTCTTTTAAGACGTTTCACGCATAACTACTGCACTAAAAAGATCCCTATTATGAGTTATTCACTTGGCGAGCGCATCCCTATGAGCTGGAGAAAAATTGTAGGAGAAGGGGTGTAAGGATCGTTAGAATGCCACATTGGGATACCTATTATAAAATATTAACAATGGGTGGTTTTATCGCTTAGCTGAGATCTCCTCGAAACAAGGAACTTATCTCAAGCTAGTAATAAGTAGAGGTACATTGGTTATCTATCTATTTAAAAAAAGTAAACGAAATCCGAAATATCCGATTGTTTACTACTGCTAGTCTTCGAAATTTATAAATTTCAACGACTAGTAAAACAATTAGGTGTTGCAACGTAAAAAGAAATTACGCTGCGATTTGTTTGCAACGTAAATGTTGATATTTTTTCGGGAGTGTACCGCGAATCGAAACTGCGGCGGTTATCCGAAATGGTTATTTGCGGGCCGATGTCGTCCGACCGTGAAAATGTAAATGTACTGTGTCCCGTTATGTCCCCGTATTCCGGGTATGGTCCAGCCAAAGAGTAAAATATGCAGACCAGCCGCTTTACCGCGGAATAAAATTAATATTGGTGTTCATTCCAAACAGCACTGTCTAGCAACATACTAAACAAAACAGATACCTATATAATTATAAAATACTAGTTACCACCCGCGGCTTTGTTTGCGTATTTGTAGTGATTATTTACATTAGTCTTGAAAATTAAGCGCTTTCCCTTTTTTTGGTTCCGATCATTTTTTCTACACCATTCCTGTAATATTTCGGGACATATGTTTTGCTTGTTTGGCCTTTGTTAATTCAGGTTATCTCTTATATTACTTGTTTTAGTTTCACTTCAATCGGTTCTGTGAAGGTGAAATTGTGCCACAAACATCCAAATATCGTAACTTTCGCATTTATATACAATATAGATTAAAATATATAAATAGTATATACGAGTATGGTCGTGACACGCTCAAAACCAGTTTTCCTTGAAATATATGAGAAAGGAATGAGATTGATTTGAGATGAGATTGTAGTATTCATCAAAGCTAAATAAGTGGCCACCTATAGAACGCTATTTCTGGTCGTATCCCTTGGTTTTCCTTGTGCAGATATTAAGAGTTAGCTAAAATACTATCTATTCATTATCATTATTTTCCTGCCCAGATCCCACTTCATGTGGTGTCAGCACAACAGGTTTATTTTATTCTCTCCACTCACCTCTATCAGCCGTCATCTCGGCGGTCACTTCTCTGTTACTTATGTCATCTTTCACACGGATCATCTATCTTTTCTTTGGCCTGCCTCTACTCCTATGTCTATCCACTTATAAGATTACGATATAAGATATATATTACGATTAGATATTATATTTCTTTCACTTCATTCTTCAGATATATTTAATGTAGTAGTACGTGTAGTACTTTTAACTTACACGTAGCTACCAGGTAAGTTAAAGCGTGTATATATGTATATATTTGACGTGTGTACACACGTTGAATATATCTTCGAATGAAGTAAACTAATATAATATTGATCGAACTTCACAGAAGTTCACTTGATCACATATTATTATTCGATTATAAAAAACTTTTTATCTGTTCAGTACTCTGTGACAAAATACCGGGATCTGCGAGTGATCATTGATATGCGACCGAGCTGGACGTAAAGATAAATACGGCAGTTGCTGAGTTAAACGATCGTTTTGATCTTCCGTTTTTGGCGGTGAAATTGTTTTTGAATGACATTTTTTTGGAATGTTTTGTCCGTCATAAAGATAACAGCAGCATTCAGCACTTACCTAATAAAGATATCTAACTATAGCTTGTATAAATAAAGGTTTTTTTATACAAGTTATAGGCAAATTATTGACCGTAATGTCACTTGATTATGTAACACACCTACCTAGTAGATACCTATTCAGTATTGTAAGCGTTTGTAACTTACAGAAAAAACATTCACATTTTTACTTTAAAAAAAAAATACTTTGCACCAGAGAAAGTTCTCAATCTCAACTAAAAAAAAACATAGCTGACCGGCAGCTTGCCAATGCTCATGTTAAAATAAAAAAAACGGTCAAGTCCGAGTCGGACGCACGAATGGTTTCGTACCATCCTACTAATATTATAATCGCGAAAGTTTGTAAGTATGGATGGATGGATGCATGGATGTTTGTTACTCTTTCACTTAAAACTACTGAATGGATTTTAATGATTCATCATGACATCATCTTTGACAAATTTGAACTGTCTAACTATCACGGTTCATACCATGGAGGTACTATATACTGGAGGGAGCGATAAGACTTACATCCTTTTTCAACTGTGTATCAAACATTGATCATCTATCCTTGTTCTTCCCATGTAGCCTAGCTACGAGTAAAAGAAAAGAAGATGTAACTTCACTCACTCCATCTCACTCACTCACTGTCTGCGTAAATCGTGGCCGTCAGTTGATGCAATGTTTTGATCTTGTTTTGACGTTTTTGAAAAACTCGCAGCAACATTGCGATGCAGCGAAAGAAATTATGAAAATTTTTAAAGAATTATTATTGTCTAGGCAAAATATATTTGAAAAGGTGAAAGTATGTCATGTGAAGCTGTGTTTTGTGTATCAAAAACAACAAAAGGAGGAGTTAAAGACCCGGAATTGTCATTTGATACGTAATATTCTTTTTCTATTTTCATGCTAAAAAAATACGTTTTTTCTCCCATAAAGACTGTAGGAATTACATTTTATTAGTACTAGTCATATTTTCCTATGTGAAAATGATGTAAACCCATTAATTATTGCAAAATAAAATGCATTGTCTTGTTTTAGTCTTCTGTTCTAGAGATGTACTTCCACCGACCAATTTAGCTTTATCGATAATATTTAAGTTTCCGTTTTTTATATGAAATATCTAATGCGGTGGGTTTTAGTCTTCTGTTCTAGAGATGTACTTCCACCGACCAATTTAGCTTTATCGATAATATTTAAGTTTCCGTTTTTTATATGAAATATCTAATGCGGTGGGTCAGACCGGCTATTCTGTTGTAGTTTCAATTTTTCACACCTTATAGGCGTCTCGCGAGGGATCAATTTTTGTTAAATTTTACATTATTTTTTTAGGTTCTTAATTGCCCAGAATGAAGACGGGAGTGGATAAAAGCTGTTAGGCGTGAAAACTGATAGCCTACAAAATGTTCTTATGCATGGACGAAATGGCCATAAGAAATTGTATCGAGTGGGATGGACATCGCTCTCACGGTTAGGGCAATGTGGGAAACATTATTGACGATGATAGTGTTCCAGTGTCTATAATGGTTTTGGGCTTTCGCAATAAAAGTCAGCAACCAGTTAAAATTAAAAAGTTGGATTCCAATTAAAACGACTTTTTCATCCATTTCTTATTCTATCGATAGGTTAGTCAATGTTGTCCCTTCTCTAGTCACTCACGCGAATACATACAAACTAACAAAAAACGGACACGCCGAAAAACCGTAACACTACGTCTATATGATACTTAGTCTAAGGTTCATACGATACAGCCTGGTGACAGACGGACAGATAGACACAAGACAAGACGGCGGAGTCTTAGTAATAGGGTCTCGTTTTACCCTTTGGTTACGGAACCCTAAAAATAGAAACGTTTGTGAGAAGCTGACGCCAAATAAGCCAACGCCAATCGCCCACTTATAAACATACATACTTACATTAGTCTATTTGCCAAGAAAATTACAATAAATACTTGTATTTACAAAATGTACAAATACACATACACATGAAACAGTTGACCACATACAAATGAACAGCTTAGTATATTCAGACCATTGCAAATTATCTAAAGGTCCTTCTTTTCAAAAGTTCACAAACTTGAGTCAAAGTCAAAATGAACTTACTACTATTATAGAATTAGAATTAGGAACTCTCACAAGTAGAAAGCACAAAAGCACTCTTCTGTTACCATATTGTTTATTCATTATTGTATTGTGATTCCAAAAGTGTACGTAAAAACATGAAACTATTAAACCCGACCCAAGTACACCAAACCAATTCCCATCGCAAACTTTTTAATGAAAACCCCTAAAACATAATTAAAACTAACAATATCAGCACAATTTTATCTCTGAACACCTGGCATCTAAAAAAACATTGCCTAAAAAAGTTAATTAATTACGTATGCAAATTGACGAAAAAGCTGAAAAAGTCGCAACGAGACAAGCGCGGGGTGGATAATGAGATTGGACGGGACACGTAGCGCTGTTGATTAAATCATTGCTACATTGTAGGTACGGGCACGCTTCCTAATGATTGGGTGGAACAGGCTACCATCACTTCATTAGCTGGGGCAAGTCTTCCCCTTTAAGACTAATGTGTTATTTTTTTATACAACTAGCTGATGAAACAAGCAGATGGCCCACCTGATGTTAAGATTGATATTATTGTCTTCTAAAACTCTTTTTTCCTATGTTAAATACAAACTAAGTAGCGTTACACGTACAGTAAGGCTATTTTAAAACATTCGGAATGGTTACCAATCAGAAACGTTAGTTATTATCGCATTTGATTTCAAACCCGAATCGTTTCCGACACGGGGATTAAAAAAGGCATATCCATATTTAGATTTCGTAGTAGCGTATTTGACGTCATTTAGTACTTTAAAACTCTACCTATTCCGATCCCTGTTTATGTGCATCCTTGTGAACAATGAGGTGTTCACTATATTTTTATTTTATTTTTTTATTATCCATTTTTAATATTTATCTATCTGTACCTCTCTCTCTACTGTAGAGAGATCTCTCTCTCTCTCTTGTCGTGTCACTAGTTTCTTTCGAAACAGTGTGGTGAAAGGATCCTAAGTGCGCCTCAAGAGGCTCTTTTTGAGCACTTGACACCATGTTATGTAACTTTAGCCAGATTATTACTATTGACACCCAAACAAGTAAAATTTTTACATTTTGGGCATTGCCTGTAATCTGAACTGGTTCTTAACTTGTAGTACCTACAATTACACAATCACAAGGATCATTTTGAGACGTCTTAAAGCTAGGTTAATCTAAATGCCAGTTCCTAGCGACCAAGCCTTGAATATATAAGTTACAAGCTGGTGCCCGCGACTTCGTTGGATTAGTCACACAATATCTTTGTAAATTGTAGCCTATGTGTTATTCTGATGATTATATAGCTTCGCTATATATCTTATACATCAGAATAACACAAATTTTCATTAAACCATTCAGTAGTTTTTACGTGAAAGAGTAACATCCATCCATCCATCCATCCATCCATACTTACAAACTTTTGCGTTTATTATATTAGTAGGATAGAAGGATAGGTATAGATGTATATTATAGACTAATCGATAGTTTTGGAAAATACATTGTAATTTATCTAAATAGTTAAAAAATTTAAGAAACGCTTTGAAGTTCATTCCATTCAAAAGAGCCTTAAGAACGCCTTTGAATAGAAACAACAAAAGCATCTTATGTATCGGAACCCTTGGGGTTGTTAAATAATTAAACGAATTGGTACTCAAGGCAAGTTAAGGGTTGAATCTGACCACACGCCCTTTACACCGGAAGTCTCTAAGTAGAAGTAACCGAGCTCCGTAGAGACCTAATGGTTGAGTGCACTTGGTTAATATATAATTTTGTATCTACTATCGAATGGTTTAAATATTATATAGATTTTGAAAGCTGAAGGCTAGACCACCAGCGACCGTTATATATAATTACGTCAGGGGGATATTGACTTGCCCCAAGTGTGTTCGTACTTTTGTCATTAAACGGTAAAATAACGGTAGGAACCAAGCCGTAAGTTTGTTGCCTGTTCTTCTAGGCTTTGGTCGCGTGGAACTGGCACCTAAGTTACCGTAGCCTATGAACGTGTGTAACATCAGAAGTGTCACACTCGCGTTGCTGACCCTTTAAATATTTTAGAACGCCTTTTTTGAAGAACCCCATGCTGTATTCTCCAGGGAAAACATCCGCAGGGAGCGCATTCCACAACCTTAGAGTGCGTGGAAGGAAGTGTCTCTGAAACCGAACGGTGCGGGACCATCCTGGTTTCAAGGTGTGTGGATGAGCTCCCTGCCTATGGCGAGCAGTGCGATGATAAAATTAAGCTGTGGGCATCATGTCAAACAATTCTTCAGAACACAACCGCATTATACAAGCGGTAGAACACACACAGAGAGGAGAAGTCTCTCCTCAAACTTAATGGTTCAATACCGCTTGTGAGCTTGGGATCATCAACGATTCTATATAGTAGTAGATAAATCTAGTTTATACAGTCGATGTAGCCGAAATTTTGATTGATTGATTGATTGAAAATACTTTATTGCACATAAAAAAAATAACAGTACAAAGGCGAACTTAATGCTATAAAGCATTATCTTTCAGATAACCTTTGTGTATCGTGGACATAGGATGTGTCAGTAGTGCACGGGAGAGGAAAAAAAGTAGATAGGTTATATACAATTAAAAAGTTGTAAAATTACATACAAATGCTAAATATGTGTAATAAATAATACATACTAATATTAACTAAAATTTTCCAGGGCGTCATCAGATTCTACATACACACGGATACACGTAATTTATATTTGGCTTTGAGTAGCTTTATCTGTATTCGTGTGTTCATGTGAAACGAATTTGGAAGAAACTTAGAACATCATAGTTTATGACCTGAAATAACATGTCTGTGTACTATTACAGGTACCGGTTTGTATCCAGGTATATAAGTATCGTGCGAGTAGAGCCGCGGGTGGCTGCTAGTTGGTACGTAAAGCCATGTGAAATATATTAATGTCTTTTTTTATATTTTCTAGACGTTTTCGGATGAATTGACATTATCATTTTTTACAACTAGCTGATGGAACAAGCAGATGGCCCACCTGATGGTAACCATCACCTATAACAAAGCATTGCCTCGTAAGTCACACACGATAGGAACGCGCCCTACGATGCACTGCCCTGCGTCCGTCAACTTGAGGCAGACCTACAGATGTTAATTACATCATTCATGCTTCATGTGCCTATAATTACACCGGCAACCACACTCTTCAAACCGAAACACAGCGTTGCTGCTTGGCGGCAGAAAAAAGCGTGGTGGTAGTACTTCCCCGGTCGAGCCCTTTACAAATAGCTCTACTACTCTTAAACTCCTGTTTCTGTTAATTCTTATCAAAACAATTGTAATAACTACACTAGAGGTACTGGAATCGAACTTGCATCTTTCGCGACACTGCCAAACGTCCAGCGCGCAGAGAGAATCTAAAACTAACAATTATTTAATTAAGCTTCCACTAAATCGCATTAAGTGGTATTAAATCGATGAGCACCAACTTAAGGGAATGTTGAGTTATTTACGCTCAAGGCACCAAGGGCGCAGGTAATTAATTTTCAAGGGATTACTGTATAAACAACAGGATAAGGAAGGGCCTGTCTGACCGTCTGTTGAGTTATACAGAGCAAATACAAATACTTTCATGTTGTGTTTCAATGTCTTGTAACAGATGGCTGAGTTTAATTATTATGATGGGAAAGAATGGCTTCTAGAATACTCGGCATTAAAATTGCCTTTTGTACGGTCATAAATAAAACGAGAAAGAGCGCTGGTGGTGTAGTAAGAGAGCTTTCTGATTGGAAGCCGTGGGTTCAAATTCAGTTGTGGAACAATGGATTAGACTTTGAATACCGGTGCTCTCAATTGGTGTAGAAAATCGAGAGGAATTCAGTTAGATTTTTTTTATACAACTAACTGATGAAACTAGCAGATGGGCCATCTGACGTTAAGTGGTAACTATCACCTATAACAAAGCTTTACCTCGTAAGTCACGCACGGTAGGAATGTGCCCTACGATGTACTACCCTGCGTCCATTAACTTGAGGCATACGGATGTTAAGCTTTATGTGCATGTAATTACACCGGCAACCACACTCTTCACGAAACACAGCAACGCTGCTTGGCGGCAGAAAAAGGCGTGGTGGTTGTACTTCCCCGGACGAGCTCTTCTAGCAGTTGCAATATGCTTGCATTCGTATGGAATACCAATTACTTTGAAATAACTTTTTAACGGCAATGTTTTTTATATCAAACATACAAAAAACATCAAGACGAATACATTTATTGCAAATAAGACCCACACTTACAAAATAAAACAGAACGAAATAAGCGCAAAACGTAAAGTAAACTTATTGCATTTAACTTGTGACTCCACTCAAAGGCGATATGAAAGCATGCCACACGACATTCAATTCAAACAAATCTGTCGTAGATGCCTCTACGAGTCTCGTAGCATTCGTAGCGGGCTCTACGAAGCTTTTTCACCTATCCACTATACAAACAAGGACGCCCACAAAAAAACGTTTCTATGCAAATAGGAGCAAATAAACCGGGTGCGAGTCAGTTGTACGTAGATTTATAATAAACTGAATGGAACATTTTACTAAGAGTTTGTAACTAAATGTATAACCGTGTTGGGCTTACAGACTTCTTGTTTCTCAATATAAAGTGTATAAAGGCGGTAGACTGGCGGCTGCCATTCGCGTGGACGGAAATGGTGCCGTCCATATGTCTGCGCCAGCGTCGCCGGCAATGCGAGTGAACATGGAAGTGGCCTGTTTACATTCTCGTATTGCCCAAGTACCTGCGCATGTCTCTGCACATTTCCACGGACATGAGCTGAGTGTAAACGGGGTATAGTAATGATTGTTTTAATTAACCAGTTTTGAAAGTGAGAACATAATTATGACGCAGCTTATCAATAAATGTAAGTTTGTTTTGACCCATAAATAAAATATAATTTTCAATAAGAAGTGCATCCCAGTGTTATAAAACAACTACAATAAGAAAAAAATAAAAGTTTTAAAATTATAGCAATTAAATAACCTTTTTAATTTATTTGCATCATGAGTTGAGTTACGTAAGTTTTCCCAGCATATGATCACTAGGGCCAAAATAAGTAAACAAAACTTATTATATTTCTTTTTTTAACCAAGATTTTTTTTATAGGTCATGGTTACCACTTAACATCAGTTTAGCCATCTGCAGAGTGATTACGTAACTTTGTAGCAATCAGTTTTTATATGAAACTAATAAGTATATAAAACAATATGAAATTTTTGCGATTATCCATCAATAGAATCACCAGTTGTAATCTAACTTTGTTAGCAACTGCATCTAAAATGTAACCGCATAGCTGTCATTTTTACTTAATACAAATAGAAATTGATTGAAACTGATTGCAACAAAGTTACGTTATCACTCTGCAGTTGTTGTATACAAAAATATATGCCACATCCAGTTCTCTACAGCAAGACAAACCACCTTCGTCTCTCGAGATCGCATTTTTGGCTTCGTTTTATACGAGACGCATGCTTGATTCCCACTATACATATTTATGAATCCTGGCTGCCGGGAAGAATTTCATGGTCTTTTAGATGGTGACCGTGTCCTTATGTTTTGTTGGGTTATGTCAAAACGGCTGATACTTTTGTCCATCCCTGTATTCTAAACCTTACAAAAGAAGTGACGAATGTTACTGGCTTATTCACGCATTTGGAAGAAACCTTACAGAAATAAATTAATAAATTGAATCTTTATTGAGGACCATCTTCGAAAAACATAGCACTGAATATTGTTGCAAGTGGTCTTATTGCTGAGTGCGATTTTAATATTATTAGCTAATAACAAAGCATCGCCTCGTAAGTCACGCACGATAGAAACATGCCCTACGGTGCACTGCCCTGCGTCCATCAACTTGAGGCATACAGACGTTAAGCCTCCCCTGTATTTCACCAGAAACCACACTCTTTCAACCGAAACACAGCAAAGCTGCTTGGCGGCAGAAAAAGGGCGTGGTGGTAATACTTTCCTGGACGAGCCTTTAGCCTATGTTGATAATTGTTAGTAGGGTAAACTAGGTACCTGTTATATTAAAGAAAAAACAAGAAAGAAAGAAAATAAATTTATGTGAAATGCACACAAAATACCGTACGGACAACTACAGTACAGACAAACAGAAAAAGTAGGTAGGTACCTTAAAAAAACATTTACAAACAAATAGTTAACAAATATTACAAATGGATCTTAATTTATAATACAGTTACTTTAAATACCGGAATAAAAAAAAAAACCAAAGCAACAACTGTATTAAAAATTAACTAATCGAACGGATATAGAATAAAGTGTTTTTTTTGCGATTGCGATTTGACATCATATCTTTGCGAAATCAAACCTTAAATAGACCAATTTCAATTACAAAAGCAGACGTTTTAATACGAGTCCGAGTCAAATTGCTTTCCAGAATCTTAAGGTAGTGCTCAGAATTAGCATCGCCACAAAGAGGAACGTACGGAACAGACAATCGAACAGACGATGGAACTCGATTGATTGAACAAACTCCTGACTTCGAACTATTCATCTTGGCTGGGAGCTGAAACTGTTTACATACTTATTTGAGTAGGTTGCCGGAATATCTATCGAGTCAATTTGTGAGTTCCAGATATGTGATGCGAATATGCATTGCACTTTGGAACTTCAGACGTGATTCTTGGGAGATTTGAAGGACTTCATTTACAGTAGTTTCTATCTATATCGACACGGGGGATTAACGTAAAAAATTATGAATGAGTAAATTTAATTGTATACTGTTTTGTTTATTGTGGTGTCAAAATGAATGAATGAGTAAAACTTAATTGACTACTGTTCTGTTTATTGTAGTAATTTTTTCTATACAACCAGCTGATGGAACAGGTGGCCTACCTGATGTTAAGTGGTAACCATCACCTACAATAGAGCATTACCTTGTAAGTCATGCACGATAGGAACGTGCCCTACGATGCACCGCCCTGCATCCATCAACTTGAGGCATACAGATTTCTTTCAAATGTATTTTGAAAATGTGAAATGTAAATGTTTTAAATGTATGCATATGTTAAGCCTCATGTGTCTGTAATTACACCGGCAACCACACTCTTCAAACCGAAGCACAGCAACGCTGCTTGGCGGCAGAAAAAGGCGTGGTGGTAGTTCTTCCCCGGATGAGTCCTTCACAAAGAGCTCTACTACTCTTAAAATAGTGTCATTTGCTCGCGTATTAATAGGTATGATCCCATTATTGGGTCAATATTCAATAAATTTGAAATGTGTGAGCGAGGTGTTTGACGGCTTTTACCGTCTGGTAGATAAATATTCTGGTGCTAGTCGCTATCGTGCCTATCTTCAAGCGGTCAGTGGTTAGTGCGCTAAATTGTTGTTCCTGGGTGGGAATTCCCACGAATTTCACTCTAAGCCCGTTCAGACAGCACGAAACCCGACAGAATTAAACTGGTGTCACCAAATAGAAATAGCGGTATTTTTTGCACATTTGTCTACACTAATATTATATCTACACTAATATTATAAAGAGGAAAGATTTGTATTTTTGTATGTTTGTATTTTTGTATGTAACGAATAGGCTCAAAAACTACTGGTCCGATTTCAAAAATTCTTTCTGCATTAGAATGCTACATTATCCCAGAGTAACATAGGCTATATTATATTTTCAAAAAAATCAGGGATTCTTACTTAAACTCCAATAATGTAACCCAAGGTGGAAAACAAAAACCTTACATCGCGTGCGCTGCGAAAACTATTGATGATAGAACAAAATAATGTACTACGACTTTGCAGAACACGTCATCATCTACAAAAAATGTCGCGACAGCATATGTCTATCTATTATAGTTATGTCACAATAAGTGTTCTTTTATCATAAAAATTTAATTGAAATGCCGCCGCTAGAAAAGGGTCTTTATTTGTACCTTGGTATTAATCCTTATCCAAATAAATCATTTCATAATTAAGACGGTTTCAATACCTATAGATTACTTTTTGAATTTTACAAATCGGACATTCCATTCAAAAGATATTACGAAATTAAAAATTTTAGCTCGCTTTAAAATATTATTAGTGAACGCGCGGTTCCAAGGGGCGCGTTTTTACTCACTCAGGGAGAATGGCGTGCGAAATAAGTACACGCGAGACTCTAACCTACGTTCTAAGTTTATGCTAAAATGTTCAAAAAATGTAAATCCACCCATGCGAAGCTGGGACAGGCCGCTAGTTTTATTTAAAATAAAAACTGAAACAGTTTCACGACATTGATTCCCAGGCACGGTATATATCCTCTCAGATCTCTTAGTACTTACTCCAGATTCTTTGAGGATGTCTAAGGGGGTAGTCAGAGGTACGTCCAAACATTACGTTTGGCACAAACCCACGTTTTGCAGTAGTTTGTATTCCAAACGTGACAGGTTGCTAAATTTTATTTATTTATACTATATGTAAGTATAAAGTTTTGATCCAGTACTTTGATTTTCGTTGGCGAAAATCATTATCACTACATAGTATAAAAAAAAGTCGCTTTCTCTGTCCCTATATCCCTATGTATGCTTAAATCTTTAAAACTACGCGGCGGATTTTGATGCGGTTTTTTTTATAGAAAGAGTGATTCAAGAGAAAGGTTTATATGCATAATACAAGTATAATCTCTTAGGGATATTAGACCCACAATGCGGGGTGGGTCGCTAGTTTAAAATAAACTAACTAATTATTAAATGCCTTATCTCACTACCGCTGCACACTGTTTTTTTAAATTACATAAAAATTTTGTTTTTGTAGATATGCAAGCATTTTAAACTCGGGGTCGGAAAAAATACAAAGAATTATAGGGTGACCGCAGACGGGCTATAAAATATGTTGGCATAACGCTGTGAATAATTTAAATGCGTAGTCCTAAGCAAACAATGTTACTTGTGCCTTCTAAAGCCAGGGTTTCTACAAAGCGATGACTACAATAACGTTTCATCATCATTAGTCTAAAGAAGTTCTGGACACAGGCCTACTTTGTCTGGATACTTTGTCAGAAAAAAAAAACTTTAAAAAAGAACAGGAAGATTTCCCGAGATCTTTAGTCAAAGTCAAAGTCAAAGTCAAAATGTATTTATTCAATAAAATCACAAGGATCACTTTGAAACGTCTTAAAGCTAGGTGACTCTAGGTGCCAGTTCCACGCGACCAAAGCCTAGAAGAACAGGCAACAAACTTACGGCTTGGTTTCTACCGTTCTTTTGTATGATCCTTTTACAATGTAATAATATAATATATTATTGAAGTTTAGTGAGGCGTAGGCATACAGAAAAAGGTAAACATAATCAAATTTATAAGACAGCACACTTTAAAATATTAAAGGTCCATTGGGTCTTTATCTTAGTCATCTTGTTGGGTTTTCAAATATCAGTCTCTCTCTTGTCATGTCACTAGTTTCTTTCGAAATAGTGTGGTGAAAGGATTTTAAGTGCGTCTCAAGAGGCTTCTTTCGAGCACTTGACACTATGTTATAGGACTTTTTAGGTTCTACCACATGCCAGTTTCCTCACGGTGTTTTCCTTCACCGGTTGACAGTACTGGCATTGTGGACATACATTTTTGAACACAAAAACTCATTGGTGCACGACCGGTTTCGAACTCACGAACTTAGGATCGGAAAGCGGGGCTGCTACCACAAGACCACCAGTGCTCTCAGTGAACTGAAACAATAACTGACCTGTACTCCAAGTATGAGTTTTGCTTACGATATTTCGTTTTTCGTTTTTGTTCCGTGTTCATTGCAGGTTTTGTATGAAGACGCGGTAGGGATACCGATATGGAACTTTACAAAACCCGCAATGAACACGGAGCAAAAACGATTCGTTTTTGTTCCGTGTTCATTGCGGGTTCCGTATCGGAATCTCTATCGCGTCTTCATACAAAACCCGCAATGAACACGGAACAAAAACGTAAAACGAAAAACGAAATATCGTAAGCAAAACTCATACTAGGGGTACTGACCTGTGTTACAGTTGTAATCCAATTTTTAAGGATTCTGACTCAAAACAGTGAAACAGGACCCTTAAATAGATGACGTCGTCTGCTATGGCTGATGATTATATTTAGGGAAGGTTTGCAATGATCGTGCCCATCACAACGGTTACATGTCGATCCACACTTACGGGAAACTCTAGCTAAAGTTATCGCACGAACGCATATTTGAGTTGTGTGCTATATTGTATGGATTTGATAAACATGAATTTGGTTATGAATGCCTTCGAAGTGGTTATCAACGGCTTTCCAATTCTGTTATGGTTGGGTCTTCGATAATTGGTTCTAGTTTAATTTGCGCCTTGTGTATCTTCCATTAAACATAGGTTTAGTATTACATAATTTACGAAACAGCTAATCTGGTTAACAAAGATAGGCATGGTAATATGTTAAATTGTTAAGTATTAAAAAAAAAGAAAGTAAAAAACTTACTTAATCCATAATTATACAAGGTGTTCCAATACATGTACTTAAAACTTCAGGGGGCTAAAGTACCTATCAATATGAATAATTTTTTCTAAGGAACCAACACTGTGAACGCGAAAAAAAACAGCTGTTTCATACATTTTAGCCAGGTAGGTATTGAACTTTTGCCCCCTGAAGTTTAAGCTACATAAAAGCTAAACACAACAATAATTATACAATAGCCGGTCTCATTCACCATCATTATCGTGAAGAAGGCTACTGCCGGATAGGCCTTCCTTATACAGGAAGAACGATTCTGAGCCCTCTCCATCAACCGATTCCCCGCAATTCTCACAATGTCAGCCCATCGAGTAGGGGCGATATTATTTCAAGAGATCAGAAATCTAACATTAATTTGTTTAGGTTTACAATTGGTCTTGATGTACTAAAAATTTGCATATTAAGGCGAATGGCTACCCCGATACTAGCGCCACTAAATATTTCATTTTAAAATTACGATATACAAAGGAATTATCAAATAATCGGACCGCACGTACACGATACCTATCACAAGCTTTTTTTAATGTATCTGTAATAGTTTAATATTGTATTATTTAGGCAGATACTTGTTACAAGAGTTTAGTTCCTATTGGTGGCAACCAAGCTCTCCAAACAAGGTATCTGACTGAGTAACACGAAACAAAACTATTACAGATACATTAAAAAAAAGCTTGTAATAGGTATCGTCTACGCGCGGTCCGAATTTTTGATAATTCCTTTGTATAACGTAATGATTAAATAAAATATGTAGTGGCGCTAGTATCGGGGTAGCCATTCGCCTTAACATCCTACCAGTTACAGTCTGGCGTGCAAACATTTGTGAACTTAAAATGAATGAATAATACCTCAATCTTTACAATGTTTCCTTTGGATAGTTAGGGCTTATGCAATGAATAAAGGATACATGCGGTATCAGTATCCTCATGGTTACAGTTGTGAAACAAGAGAATAGAAGCAAACTCTGATGAAAATGCACCTCTGGGTCTAGAAACAATAAAATTTGCATTCTTATAAAAAGGGTTCGCCACCTAAAACTATTCCGTGCAATTTTAGCGGGAGTGTTTTCGGGTAGTTTGGCCTAAACGAATAAAAAAGGAAATAAGGATGGCCATAGTCCCAAAGTTTCAGCTAAATGTTTATTGGGTATCAAGTTTTGGGACCTTTACGAGCAAATAATCTGTAGCTGTAATACTTTTTATTATATCTAAAAACTAGGCAAAGCCCTTGAATGAAATGTCATTTTTAAAATGTCAGTGTTCAATCGTTCTTTTAGATATTTCTTACAATTATTGATCAAAACTGGTGGACCATCTGCTTTTTCATCAGGAAGTTGTATAAGAAAACTAACAATTTTTTTTATTTTTTTTTATACAACTATCTATATTGGTAACCATCACCTATAACAAAGCATTGCCTAGTAAGTCACGCACGATAGGAACGTGCACTTACCCTACAATGCACTGCCCTGCATCCATCAACTCGAGGCATACAGATGGTAAGCCGCATGTGCCTGTAATTACATCGGCAACCACACTCTTCAAACCGAAACACAGCAACGCTGCTTGGCGGCAGAAAAAGGCTTGGTGGTATTACTTCCCCGGACGAGCCCTTAACAAAGAGTTTCTTATCAAAATGGTAAATAATTAAGATTTTTAGTTTTTTTTAACACATTGTGTGCCAAGAAAAACAATTTCTATTGCTCTTTTGAATTCCACAGATCAAAGAATCACTTACTCAAGTACCTGTCGGAGCTTAAACTTTACTATCCACGTCATTCATATTCGAGCTATGAGCTATGTAATCTTCTCACCTAATGTAGGTACTGCTATAATCGCGGGAAGTCAGTACAGACAAGAAAATTAGGTACCTAATGAAAAAAATATATAAAATAAATAATAGATACTTTTGTATATAGCCCAACGAAAATTGGGTCCTAACCAGTCCTGTCCCGTGTTCAATGATATGCCAAATAGGTCCCGACTCAGCTTTTGTTGCCTATCAAACAAGGTATCTAGTGGAATCTAAAAGAGGTCTATTTGTATGTTGTAATGTAATAGTTACATTTCATGCTTAAAGAAATAAAGAAAAAACTACAAATGCAAAGCCCTGTGAAGTTCCCTTTAATGGTAATTAGCGAAAAAAAACTTCCGTGATATAATTATTTGTGTACATAATGTTAGCACTCAGGTAACAAATAAAACTAACCAAGAAATAAATAGTTCGTATCTTTTTACACTTCACACTTACATTTTAGTAACACTTTTAGTAGGTACTTTTCACTTGGACAACTGAACGAAGACTGGCAAGAAATTTAAACGACTCAACCTAATCGGCTTTCAGAGCAAAGCAGTGCGCCTCACTAGCGCCCTCTGTCCTCAAATATTCCGAGTTTAGGTATACTGCTTTGCCCCAAATGTGAAATAAACTATGAAATAAACAAAATGTTGACTCTAAAATATCAGTTCAAATAAATGATTATTATTTATAGTCAAATTACGTTCTTAGTCGACCGATTAGCTTATTTGTTTTACAATAGGAGTAGACTTTTTCAATCTGATGTTGATAATGCTTACATTTTTTAGCTGTAGCCTGAGCCACAGGATCTTTTTATTGTGGTTTAACTGCTATGTCTTTCTTCTGAAGCGTTTACACTCCATTTGGCAAACCGTAGCTGTTTTTGTTATTGTTTTGAACAAAGGGATAAATAAAACGAACAAATTGATGCGCTGGCTAGCACGAGAAATAGCCAAGCATTTTAATTTAGAGGGAATGTCTTGCCGTTCGGAAATGGCACGCAAAAATTTGATTTCAGCCAAGAGGTGGCAATTTCCTTTGAGTTTGGACTACGTAATCAGTTTTCGACGTACCTCGTCTATCAAATCTTGTCGCGATCGGTTTGCTGATTGATAGTTTTGGGTATGTTTTCCATGATGGAATGGGATGGTCTTAAAGAATAATGTAATTTTAAGTACATTATAAACAGTTATAGTAACGCGGCCTGTATTAAATAAGGAAATAAAACTTAGCCAAAATAATTTGAAAACTCGGTAAGGAAGAATAAAAAATCATTGGTTTTGGACTACTTTCGCATATAATTTTTCTGCATATTTCTTCTTGTACTAAAAAATTTACAATATATGATCTTGTATTATTCTAATTTTAATACCATGAAGTTCAACTGAAGCTTTATATAAAAAACACATAGAGCATGTGGTACAACATCATTAAAAAAAACATTTATTCTATACCTTTCTGTATAATTTTAGATAATACTATTCGTTTCAATAGGTCTTCATAATATGAATATGAATCTTTGACTAAAATAGCCTAACATAATATCAAAAGGTATTCACATTGAAATAACCAAGGTCCTGACAAAACATTCCATAATAATATTTTAAAGAGTACCTACTTTGCTGGGGCCCTTTAAATAATATAAAAGTTGTAAAAAAAGTCCGTTAGACTCGAATGCAATACCCTAAGCCGTATAAATATTGTATGAAGTCTTATACGACAGACATTGGACGGTAAACGCTGTTTTATGGGACAGCATTTATTGTTTTAGTTCACATTAGACGAGCAACTTCAAATATTATTTGAAAGAAATATTTTAAACAAGCTGGTGCCCGCGTCTTCGTCTGCGCTGGATTAGTCACACAATATCTTAATAAATTGTAGCCTATGTGTTATTCTGATGTATAAGATGTATTATTGTAAAGTTTCATTAAAATCCATTCAGTAGTTTTTACGTGAAAGAGTAACAAACATCTATCCATCCATACTTACAAACTTTCGCGTTTATAATAATAGTAAGGAAGCTCTGCATATTCATTAGAAATAAAACTACTAAAGTTCTTGTAATATTACATTCTGGAGAAATTTAATTTTGTAAGAGTAGTAGAGCTCTTTGTGTCCATGCCTTTTTCTGCCGCCAAGCAGCGTTGTTGTGTTTCGGTTTGAAGAGTGTTGCCGGTGTAATTACAGGCACATGAGGCTTAACATCTGTATGCCTCAAGTTGATTGACGCAGGGCAGTGCATCGTAGGGCACGTTCCTATCGTGAGTGACTTGCGTGGCAATAGTTTGTTATAAAAGTTTTTTTGAAAACTAAAAAAACTGAAACAGCTTCGTGACTTTGTTCTTCAGGCACGGTAGATATTTCCTCAGATCTCTTAGTACTAAGTACGAACTCCAGGTTTTATATATTTTAATTTTATATCCAAGTATAAAATTATAAACGCACTAAGTGAAATGGTCTCTTTGAAGCGTCATTAAACTAGAAAAATCTATGCCAGTTCTACGCCTCCAAGCCTATAGGTGAGCCTATACTCAGGTATTACGTTATTTAGCTAGGATTTACGGCTTGGTTCCTAGCATTGTTCAAGCAAAGCAATTTTTTTTATAAGTTGTCTGTTAAAAAATATCAGCTTCATTCTGAAAACCGTAAATAAAAAAATAGTGAGGTCAATTACAAAATCGCCAAACATTGGTCAATTTTAATCGCTCGTATAACTTGCGTTGAGGAATTCTATCATATAGCGGATATTATTATTTCAGGAGCATAGCTTGATTTATGTTGTTATTCTTTTAGGAATTATTTATTGAATTGAATATGAAGAACTGATTTGCTGTTTTTAGATATTGTGATACTTGATTTACTCCCATTACTTTTTATCAAACAATAAAAAGTGAAAAAAAGTTTTATTTTATTGTTTGAAAGTTTAAGCTAGTAGACTTTTGACTGCCATCTCTCCTGATGGAAATCAAAGATACTTGAAGAAAGATCTAAGGTGGAGCACTCTTAGCTATAATCCCTTGTACTTAAAATTTACGTAACGTTCTGGAAATACTGAACTCTACTCATGAATGTAGGCTTAAACATTCAAAGGTTCATTCATAAAAAAATCTAATTAGAAACGTCCTAAAAATATATTTAAAAGATTTTATTTTAACATTTTTCTGAAACCGATTCCACTTTACAAATTCACAATTTGACCGGAAACCATTTTGTCCGAATTCAGCAGTTGCCGTCGGAGCAGCGCAGTAACAGCTAGGTCACTGATTATTTTGGTTGAACTGTACGTGTTTCGTGGAAAAAAAATCGAGTCACTACCCGATTTATATTCAATCAAACTGTGGTATTGCCTGAAAATTTATGTGTAGAAGGTATATCTAAATAAGCCTGTGGATGGATTGGTTATCACTTGCTTAAGTAATAGTGAAATGACTAGAAAACTGAGCTAGCTGAACATTTCCACAATTCGCCCCATAGGTCAATGCGTGCAGTTGACAGAATGTTCCGGTGTTATCCCAACCATTATTTTTTCACAGCCCGTCCGTCACTAGCAGAGCATTAAAATAAATTTTTAAATTCAGATTTTACAATTTTATCTTTAAAACAATGATACTAAAGTTGAAAATGCCTTGGCTCTTATTGATTTTATATTTATGAAAATCGTAAGTTGATGGGCTCTCTCACACTTCAACGTAAATTCAGGTTGTCGGTGTCAGTTTCACGTAAACAGTTATCATAGACTTTTTGAGCGTTTTGTCATTTCTGGGTCAACTGTGAGTCATTATTTGCAGTGATATTTTGTAAATTTATATGAAAACTAGTAAAATAGTAACGAATAATATTCAAAATTCAGAGAAGACTTACTTAAAAAAAAAAACTAAATTGTACCTAAAACGAAGTGTAGGGCGCATCTAATGGACTGAGAGTATGTTTAAGATTGCGGAAAGTCGGGGGATGGTCAAAAAAACAAAAACAACTTCATGACCACGATCCTCAGGCACGGTAGATCTCTTAGTACCAATTACCAGCACAAAATTATTTGATGCCTAAGGGGGGTAGTCAGAGATTTTTGCATTAGTAGTTGCATTTAGTTGGTATTCCATTTATGACAGGTTGCAATCCCATCGCCGCTGTTAAATTGTAATTTATAGCATAATAAATAGTTTATTAAATAGTACCTCTTATATAGTATATGAAATAGTATGTGAAATAATATATGAAATAGTATACGAAAATGTATATGAAATAGTATAATAATTAGTATATTTATAGACTATGTATGTATGACCAGCAGTGTACTTTCCAGGCTGACTTTGTGATTTTGACTCTCGTGACTTTGTGCTTTGTTTTATTGATTTTATTTGTATCTATCATTAAAAGCCCCAAGAACATTAGCCACATCTGCGCAATAAGCGCTGAAGACTGTATCCAACTGGTCCCGTGGGCTTCAGATTGATGGCCCGATGCCCCAGGTGATCCTCGTATAAATTGCCGGAGAGCAGCAGGCTTTTTGCTTTACGACCGTTGTTGGGAAATATTATCGTCAGGTCAGATAGAGGGGCTTTGTAGTGCTCAATCTTGGAAATGAAAATTTCATTGGCATGCACGTGAGGCTTGTTATTATTTCAGCAGCAGTAAAGCTTTCGAGAGTTAGTCAGGGTTGTACCAACGATCCTTTTGTTATTTATTATTAAAGTAAAATCAATATAATATAGTTATTTTGTACCGAGAATCATACAAAAGACCAGTAGGAACCAAGTTTTAAGAGTAGCAGAGCTCTTTGTGAAGGGCTCGTCCGGTGAAGTACTACCACCGCGCCTTTTTCTACCGCCAAGCAGCGTTGCTGTGTTTCGATTTGAAGAGTGGCTGCCGGTGTAATTACAGGCACATGAGTCTTAACATCTGTATGCCTCAAGTTGATGGACGCAAGGCAGTGCATCATAGGGCATGTTCCTATTGTGCGTGACTTACGAGGTAATGCTTTGTTATAGGTTATGTTTACCACTTAACATCAGGTGGGCCATCTGCTTGTTCCATCAGCTAGTTGTATAAAAAAAAGTCTTAAATTTGTTGCATGTTTTTCTAGGTTTGGTCGCGTGAAACTGGCTAGGTTTTACCTAGCTTAAAGACGTGCCAAAACGATGCGTGTGATTCAATTGCATAAATACCCTTTTACCTTGACCTTTGGCGCCAAGCAAGGATGATTGCAAAGCTTTTTTCTGATTTTATGTCTATTTCTTTTCATGGCCATTTTTGTATTTATAAATTTTGTGCCCATTTTATGTGTGGCAAAAATAAATGATTATGTGATTTACTGATGTATTGTATTTGAAACTGGTACACGAGATATTAACCTTACAGTATTTATAAAGTACTAGCGGCCTGTCCTAGCTTCGCATGGGTGGACATAATTTTTTTCAATAATTTAAGATAAACTTGACCGTGGTGGGTGCTTGTCATTTGCACGCCCTTCTACCTCGCGCCTTGCCCGGGCCCGCGCTGGGTGAGAACGCGACCTGTGACACGCGCGTCGCTTATATTTTTAAAATCTTTTGAATGGAATGTCCATGCAAGGATTATTACTTAGTCTTAGTAGATTATCAGAAACTTTCACTTACTGAAGTAATAAGTCACCTCTTACCATCAAAGTTTGCTAAAACGATTTCCATTTAAAAAATGGAACTAGCGCGATAGGGCCCCAGTTAAGAGTTTAATAGCTCTTTTATTTTATACCAACAATATACTCGTTATTTAGTTTATAGTGAACTCCGGTTCAAAGTCCTAAGCAGAAGGTCGAACACCGTCTATCTCACCGCTGTTTCGTCTCTAATGAAAATGGACTCGTGTTTAACTTTAAATAACACGAACCTTTATCTTGCTCCATATTAATTAATTTAGTAATTCCATGTGGAGTAAAACTTAACATTTAAGATTAATATTTTATTTGAAAATTAAATTAAGGGCTGCTGTGTGAAAATATTTTTATCCAATTAATATATAAATTCTAAAGTTACGATGTTTGGATGTAAGGATATTTGTAGCTCAATGACGCATTAACCATTCGACCGATTTGGATAAAACTTGGCACAAATATGGTTAATATTTAGGGAGGTTTCCTTTTTTGGGTTCGTTTATATCTTATACCCCATTCCGGAAGTATTCTCGGGATAAGATAAGATAAGATAAGCCTTTATTTTAACCCAAGTTGCAAACTTTGATCCAAATGGGTCTAATGGTAAGGGCGTGTTGAGCCACAAACATCCATACATCAAATCATAATAACAGGCTCACTTTCATAATTACAGGCTCTGGTATTGTTATGTCAGTAAATTAATATTTTATGCAACCAATTTGTATTTATTCAAATAGCTTATGTTTTAACTGACTGATGCTCCTCTCTCGTAAAACCATTCAACAAAATACATATAAAATACTTTGTACATATAAAATCCGTACTATATTAAAACTGCTATTTTAAAATAAATCGTACGAGGAAGCGATAAATCTGTAACCTTATAGCAAGTCTGCATTTTAAGTCAAATCATCTGCTTCGTCTCACAGACCCTACTACTGAAGCATTTTCTAAGAAACTGCTGACTTTTGACAAATTTCATCGCATCTTAACTTTGTAACCGTTGAAATACGTAATACGATACGATTAAACTCAAATACAGAATATATGATAGTTTTACAGCAAAGAAGTTTTACTTAGATATTCTAAGAACCGATTCATTGAAGAAATGAATTCTAAATGATAAAAGTTTGATAAAGTTAAGGACAAAATATTGCCAGCAACCTGAATTAAATTATAGGCTTCTCTCTCTCTCTCTCTTTTCGTGTCACTTGTTTCTTTCGTAACAGTGTGGTGAAAGGATTTTAAGTGCGCCTCAAGCAGCAAAAAAATTAAAAGAACAGGGTATTAATTACAAATGAACTCAAAAAAGGTGATTTTAGCAGTTACTTACTACTACAGCTACCATGCAAGCAAAGCCGCGGGTATCCGATAGTTTTATATATGAGAATTTTTGTCTGTTATACTTCACTATTAAACCGAGCAGTAAGAACATTTTGCACGGGAATAGCTGCAGGATTCAAGCTTATTATCTATAAAAGATCAGTAGTTTTTCATAAACTTTCTAAAACTACATCTATTTTGAACCCTAATACACCGGTATAAAGACCATGCTACATTTATAGCAGATTTTGAGTAACACAGACCTGATACGGGTTCTCAGAAGAAGAGCATTGAAGTAAATATGGTAGCTCGTTAAAATTGTTAAAATACCGTGAAAATATCGTGAAACGTCGGACACTCTTGGGAAGATACCGTTAGGCTGAGACATTAAGGTGAAGTTCAACATTTGTATTATAATATTACCTATATTGTAACAAGGGTCATACAAAAGATCGGTAGGAACCAAGCCGTAAGTTTGTTGCCTGTTCTTCTAGGGTTGGTCGCGTGGAACTGGCACCTAGGTTCACCTAGCTTTAAGACGTTTCAAAGTGATCTTTGTGATTCAACTAAAAAAAAACCTTTGGACTTTGACTTTATCAGATTACCAACTTATATGTATACTAGCTGTCCCTTGCCCACTTTGTTGGGCGGTGTAAAATTTGCAATAAAATAATATTGCAGCTATAAATTGAGATGAAGGCTATCCTATCTTTTAAGTTAGATCAAACTGCACACGGTGCGCAAATTTGATTGAAATCGTTTAAGTAGTTTAGGAGTCCATAGCGGACAAACAACATGACGCGTAATTTATATATATTATAAGACTACTGAGTTAGTTAAACACAGGAAACTTTTTACTCAAAATAACATATCAAAAATTCTCATAACAATTTGTGTGTGTGAAATATGTCATGAGTAAAAAAGGAATGAGTGGTACTAAGATTAAAAAAAAAACTTGCCTATGCTTAAGGATTTAAAACGATGATAAAGTGTCTGCTTGTTGAAAAGGCAAGCTAACTCACTCTAAGCCTAGTCCGAAGACCAGCTGGCTGATCACGTTACTTTGTTGCAATCAGTTTCTATATGAAACTAAGAAGTATATAAAACAATATGCAAGTTTCGCGATTATCAATAGAAACACCAGTTGTAATATAACTTTGTTAGCAACTGCAGCTACAATGTTACCGCATAGCCGTCATATTTACCTACATATACCTCGAAACTGATTGAAACTTATTGCAACAAAGGTACGTGATCAGCCAGCTGGCGCTGTTTTTCAGTTGCAACACACTCGTTTGCTACATTCGGGGAAACCGCCCCTTAATCTAAGTCTTCTTTATATTTTTCTAATACTTACCTAAGGGGCTTTTGCATCGTGTGTGTTGGTTCAACGGGTTTCGTTAGGAAATGTAATATTGAAATAATACGCCTCTTGGGACAACTCTAGGTAGCTTTATGCTCTCAGCTTTTCTTCAGCTTTAGTATAATTTTGATCTTTTTAAAAACAATGGTCTCTACGGACGGTACTAGGCACGGTAGATATCCTTTATCACCACTTAGTACCTGCTCCTGTTCTTGTTATCTGTTCTTCTAAACTTAGTTGCGTGGAACTGAACGTGGACCGGGGAAGTACTACCACCACGCCTTTTTCTGCCGCCAAGCTACCGTTGCTATGTTTCGGGCAGTGCATCGTAGGGCACGTTCATATCGTGCGTGACTTACCAGGCAATGCTTTGTTATAGGTGATGGTTACCACATAACATCAGGTGGGCCATCTGCTTGTTCCAGCAGCTAGTGGTATTAAAAAAAATGCATGGCGAAAATTATTTAAGTCATGATAACTGCTAAAACAACTGCCATTCTACAGAGCTCATTGCACAACAAAATGCTTGAATCGCATATCATTGTATTTGGGCGAAAACTAAATTATTCATAGTTTGTAGCCTGGAAATATAATCAGGCTACTTTACGTTTTATCTAGATAGGTACCACGTAAAAAGAGCCGCATGATAATACTAGTATAATAATAATAATCGTTTATTTCCCAATAAGTGAAACCGGTGCATATCTGATTCATACATAAACCTATTTGTTAGGTAGGTAGGTAGTACAAAATGAGAACAGCACCACTAGGTTAGCTCTGTTCCCCGCACTAGGTCTTAGAAAAGCCTGTGGAGCGGAGTCACAAGGACTCACCAAACGGACTCTCTCTTCGCTAAGTATAAAATAATAATAATAAATAAATATAGGTGGACTATCCACACAGCACTATCTAGCACCAAACTAAGCCAAAGCTTGTAATATGGAAACCAGATAGCTGATATAATACTTATAATATACATTTTTTTTTCTAAATACATACCTAATATTAAAGTTATTTAATATTAGGTATGTATTTAGAAAAAAAAATGTAAAACACCCACTCTCACTGGGTGAAACACCCAGACAGAGAACAAACATCTATGTTCATCACACAAATGTTTGTTCTCGGTGGGAATCGAACCCACGGCCTGCGGTGCCGAAGGCAGAGCTACTACCAAGTGAGCTGTGAAAGCTGTCAAAAAGAAAAAATGTATAAAATAAGAAGACAGAAAATACACGGTTATAAAAATCAGAAAGTACAATGCCCTATTGCTCAGTAGCGATAGTGTAAGAAGAGCTTTTCATCTTGAGAGAATAATTTTATCAATATCAATATAATAAATATTAATAAAATATTGGTCGACTTTCCACACAGCACTATCTAGCTCCAAACTAAGCCGTAAGCTGTAATATGGGAACCAGATAGTTGATATAATACATCCTACTAATATTATAAACACGAAAGTTTGTAAGTATGGATGGATGGATGGATGTTTGTTACTCTTTCACGTAAAAACTACTAAATGGATTTTAATGAAACTTTACAATACTATTGCTTATACATCAGAAAAACACATAGGCTACAATTTTTAAAGATATTGTGTGAATTGTCCATAATATGACCATGTGTCAAGTAAGTAGGAAAAAATCTACCATCTGCGAGCTATTCTGGCGTGCGCTGCCAAAACCGCTAGAGTTACACATATGTACTACGCCACGCTAATATAAGCTACTCAAAATACTAATCCTGCGCAGACAAAGTCGCGTTCACCAGCTAGTATAATATACTTTGTTTTTGTAAATACATACTTATATAATTATAAATACATACTTATAAAATTATAAATACATACTTATATAATTATAAGTATGTATAATTATATAACACCCAGACAGAGAAAAAACATCTATGTTCATCAGACAAATGTTTGTTCTCGGTGGGGATCGAACCCACGGCCTACGGCGCAAGGCAGAGCTACTACTAACTGAGCTGTGAAGGCTGTTTAATATCAACGATAATGAGAGACGACACGACAGAAATGCCTTAAAAAGGATGAAAGAAAGCTCCAAACAAAATGTGGACGTGCGCAGAATTCACGTTAGCGTGTTTTACAATTTGTTACATCACTTAAATTGTTATAAAGCTCTGGAGTAACATACACCTCATATTTTTGCCTAAATATCTACATTAGCTACTTCAAGCTTATTCAAACCTTATTCTTTTAGGTAAAGCTTTTGAAATCCGACAAAGGAAGTGGTATCTTACGTCTTTTTGGAATGTTCAAAACAGTGTACGGTTTATATAGAAAGAGGTACTGGATCTCGGATACTGTTCTTATTCTATTTACCTGAGTGGATGAGGTTATTTATTTTATTGGACTAAGAATTTGAAGAGTGGGACGTTGTGTGTTTCGTCATCCCTTAATCACACACTATCAGGAAAAACATACGATTCCCATGGAATCTAGGTACATATAAGATAAAATAAAATTGAATTCAATTCAATTCGTTTATTCAATTACAAATTACAAATTCTCTTACAAATCGTGTCTGAATCTTAACCTAACATGCAGCAAAATAAAAGTAAACAATTTAATTAACATAATTTCCCCAGTGAAATTAAAATATAATATAATTCGCAATATTAAATGTCAACAATAATAAAATGACACTTATAAAAATAATTTAAAAATTATGGCTGACTTTATGGCGAAGTCTTTATTTTTTTATATTATTAGATAAGTAAAACTACGAGCTCGTAGCCTATGGCCCCTTTCGCATGGTGCATATTTAAATAAATGGTGAAATAAATAAATACTTATAAGTAGCAGGTAATAATTTTCCGGGTCACGAATATTCCAAGTTTCATCCAAATCCATTCCGCGTGTATATAAAGATGGGTAGGAACAAGAGTACACACACACTCACAGGCTGTCACATTTGGAATGTAAGTATAACCCGAGTCAATAAAATAATAAATAAGTATCAGAATACTAACTTATATTAGTGGACATTACACACAGCACTACCAAGCTCTAAACTAAGCAAAGCATCTATGGGAACCAGATTAGCTGATAATATAATACTTATGTAAAGATATCCCTACACTAGCGATAGTTTTGTTCCTTTTCTTTATGGATTTCATCCAGTCAGTGACACCGACTGTCATTATTTTTAATAAGTTAAATAAAAGTATGCAAACGAAACCAGAAGTAAAGGCTTCAAATGTTGTTTTTTGTTATTTCAGAAAACGCAATTTCGTCTTAGTTTGACAAAAGCATATTACTATTATATACTTTTTTTGTAAATACATACTTACTTATAATATTGTATAACTCCAGACAGAGAACTAACATCAATGTTCATAATATTAAATACGCAATTATGTTCTCGGTGGGGATCGAACCCACGGCTTAAAAGATAATCGTCTGCTTAAAATTAGTTGAATCCATAATTCGTAATTGTTCGTAGATTTTGCAGCAACATTGAAGAATGGCTAGATGAGTCAGTCCCGACAATTAATTAGAATCGTAGGAAATAAACGTTCTGCGTAATGGCGTCTGCGTTTAACTGTCTGTGACCGAAGTCTGCTTTTAATTACTTATGTACTGTTTATGTAATCCCACTGGTGCGTATTGATCGGTTGAGGTATATACTTATCAGTGCTAAGTGAGGGCGTTTGACCAACTCAAACTATTTTTACCCGAGTGCCAAAGGCAACCGGGTTAAGTGTTTGGCGTGTATCTATCCTTCGATATTTTCTTTATTACCACGTAGCACCCAAACGGCTGGGTGGATTTTGATGATTTTTGGGCATCAGTAGACTGCTAGGACGGACATACACGAGCCTCCGACTGCATGTGATGATTAAATTGTACCATTAGTCAAGACTGAACAACTGGAGTTCACTATCAAGAAGAAATTTAAAACATATTATCTTGTTTCCATCGTTTTAGTTTGGGCAGTCGGGTTTTTTTAAATAAATATTTGATTGCTAGACGCTTTTCATCTAACAAAAATATGTCTCAAAGTCAAAGTTAAAAGGCATATATTCAGTTGAACCGCAAGAATCACTTTGGAATATCTTTAAACAAGGTGAATCTATGTGCCAGTTCCACTCCACCAAAGCCGTACTACTTGACTTGTCAAGAACGAAGACGAAAACATTTAATAAATAAATATAAATATTGGTAATCATTCCACACAGCACCATCTCGCCCCAAACTAAGCCAAAGCTTGTAAAATGGTAACCAGATAGCTGATATAGTACTACTTATATACTTTTTAATTTGTAAATACATAATTATAATATTATATAACACCCAGACAGAGAACAAACATCTATGTTCATCACACAAATGTTTGTTCTGTGTGGGGATCGTACCCACGGCCTACGGCGCAGAAGGTAGAGCTACTACCAACTGAGCTGTGTAGGCTGTCAAATTATTTATTTTGCATCAGACGGATAGTGTAGCATTTGTCTAACTTTTATTGAGTAAGTTAATTTGTCTAAACATAGGTATTCATTTATTTATATTGAACAGAATTTCAAAAAAGAAGTCGCTAGACCGGTCAAATTTATATTGGTCGACATTCCACACATTTCATCACATTCTATTTAGCCCCAAACAAAAATCACGAAAAACGAAAATCCTGAACTGTCATATAGCTCATATAATTATCATGTATTTATTTGTTAACACATACATGCAATAAATAATAACATAACACACAGACAGAGAACTAACATGACAACATAATAACATTTAATAGTAGTAGAGCTCTTTGTGAAGGGCTTGTCCGGGTAAGTACTACCACCACGCCTTTTCCTGCTGCCAAGCAGCGCTGCTGTTTCGGTTTGAAGAGTTTGGTTGCCGGTGTAATTACAGGCACATGAAGCTTAAAATCTGTATGCCTCAAGTTGATGGACACAGGGCAGTGCATCGTAGGACACGTTCCTATCGTGACTGGGCCATCTTTTTGTTCCATCAGCAAGTAGTATTAAAATAAAATGAAACTACGATCATTACAAAAATGTTTGTTCTCGATGGGAATCGAACTCATGGCCTACAGCGCAGAAGGAAGGGCTACTGAGTTGAGAAGACTGCCCAATTTATAGACATACTACATTATTCACAATAAAAACAGGTGGCCAAAGAACTTAATATAAAAAAAAGAAAAAATATGTTTGCACATAAATTACATTTTTATAGTAATCATTTTGAACCAGTGACTATAGGAATGTATTATGGAGGCAGTAAATCCTAACTTCGAACAAACTTTACACCTATCACCATCTTTCGTATTTCTATTTGCAGTACGTTATTGTTTTCTCCACTATTTTATTGTTACCGTTATAATGGAATGTATTATTCACTCTTTAGAACCATTCTATGCGACAGAGGTGGACTAAGGTATTAAAAAAATAAAGGATAAAGGTTAACAATGTGATACATTTATACGAGAGGGGTAGTATTTTTACGAGCAATTGATATACTATAAATACTTGAGAAAAGGAGAGTGAAAGGATATTAACAAAACAGGTGCATCAGGCGAACGTATCTCGATCAAATAGCAGACGTTCTAGAGAAGGGCCAGTACCCCAAGTATGAGTTTTGCTTACGATATTTCGTTTTACGTTAAACAAAAACGTAAAAACGTAAAACGAAAAACGAAATATCGTAAGCAAAACTCATACTTGGGGTACTGGTCAAGAGTACCCTAAACCGAAGAGAATGTATGAAGAATGTTATGAGAGTGAATGAAGCGAAAGAGGTATGTAAGGACCGTAGCAAGTGGAAATCCGTGGTCTCTGCCTACGCCTACGGGAAACAGGCGTGATTTTATGTGTGTATGTATGTATTTGAGAAAATACTGTTTAATAATCTATATAGTGTTAAAAAAAATGTTATCTCTATTAATTATCCCTAAAAAGTGAAAAAGCAAAGTTATTTCCACAAAAACTCAATTTTACGTAGAATTTTTGTAGCAAGTTAATTAAGTACCAATTTTTATATCCACTGTAAAAATATTTTTGAGAATTTTCGACAAGAGTTATTTCAAATAATAGAACCTATAAATAAAAGACAGTATTAAAATTACTTTGAGAGTGATTTCTCAACATGCTTAAACAAACGTGACGTATGCCGGCCCTGCCCCCAAATTCCCCAGCAATATTCCCTCCCACTTGACAAATAGCTCTTTTTCGCAGTCAAGACAAGGAGGCGATAACGTTTTAAAGGAGACGCGAGAGAAATGCCCCAACATGTGATCGAACTGAGAACGGATAAGAAAAAAATAAATGAACCAAGTGTCAGCTAAGGAGATTCGAAAAACCTCGTTATACTGATAAATTGCGTTCCACAGTTTGTTTGTACCAGTTGAGAAGAAATGTACGTTTGCGAGACAAATCGACGTGATTGTGATGTGTTGTGTCGCTCTGTGAAATAAATTGTTTTTAAATAGAGAAATGC
Source organism: Chloroclysta siterata (assembly GCA_932294275.1). Lineage (NCBI taxonomy): Eukaryota > Metazoa > Arthropoda > Insecta > Lepidoptera > Geometridae > Chloroclysta > Chloroclysta siterata. Next base: position 13,543,333 of record OW028595.1, read on the forward strand.
AGGAGCTGAGACATTTCTGTTATTTTCTTTGATTTATTTGTTTTTTGTTCGTGAAAGACGCTCGTTGTTTAGATATTGTTTTAATGTTTAACTGAAAATCTTTCTTCAGATAGACAACCCATAAAAGCCACTTTTTTAAACAGATTTTTATAATTTAGGGTTTATACAGTCAAATTATTATAAAATAGTAGTTTCCTTTATTTTTTTTCACTTTAACCAGTTTTCCTACTTAAAAGAAGGAAAACTTGATAAAGTGAATAAAAAATAACTGTTTAAATAATGACGTAGCTTCAATTTGTTTATCTTCTATGAATTTCCTAGAAAATGTTTTTTATATTCTTGACAAACAGCTTGAACTATAACTTGAAATATTTACGGTACTATATTGTTTTCTTTCAATTGGTTAATAATAATTGATTTCATATTCATACTAAAACTATATTTATTCATGCAGTTTGCAAAACCTCAACTTTTGAAAGGATTCAGACGAAATTATAATAATCTCTCAAAAGAACGGGATTGAAGGTATGGATCAGGAGGTATTAGCATTTATATTCAGATTCTGAGGTAAAAGTTACTTTATCATTGCTTTTCATTCACTTTAGAGTCTCGGGAAATTTCGCATTTAAATCATTATCTCACAGCTTTGGTTGGATTGGTGCAACACCGAAACAAAAGCCAAAAGGAAAATGCATCTGCGGTTTACTTGATTTCAAGAGTATTTTTTCTACTTCACTTCTGTAAGTTATTTAATTTTATTTGAATGCTTAAACAGTAGTATGCTCTTCGAGCGCCTAACGGCTTGTTTTCGAAAGCATGATCAATTCAGAATAACTTATCGTATAGTATTTTTTAAACTCTCGCGATCATAACACATATTGAATTATTACACGGGTATTTATCGCGTTTTACCTTTATTATTTCCCGAATAATAAAGCCGTGCTTAAATTCCGAATAATAAAACCACGGCGATTGCAACAAAGCTGAAACGTCGGGAAATAATAAAGGTAAAACGCGATAAATACCCGTGTAATATATAAATACTTCGACTTATCGTATGTTCCATAAATGGCGAAGAATAATCGGCTACTAATTTTTAAATCTGAGTTGACATATCAATCTATAATTCCATGTTAAAATACTATTGTTATTGTTCTTATAAATAAACGTTAACATACTTATAGTGCAAGCTCACTGCCAGTTTAATTTTATAAGTTGCTTAATTGACAATATAATTTTATACACTACCAAATATGAACGAATGATTTCTTAAAAAAAACTCTTTTAGCGTTCATAACTTAGCTACTACTACTTTTCGTGTCACTAGTTCTTTCGAAACAGTGTGTTGAAAGGATTTTAAGTGCGCCTCAAAGCGGCTCCTTTCGAGCACTAACTAATAACTCAGCTAATTTAAAATCATGTCCTAAAATCTGTAACAAATAAGCATTCCGTTCCAATTAAAGTGATCACTACATTTTTCATTGTCTCGTCTTCCAGTTAAGGGCGCGTCTCAACCAATTTGGAGTACAATTAAACGTAAGCATTAATTACGGGACTCCCTTGTTTCGCCTTATTTCCCTTTTGCTTATTCAGCGGGAGATATTGTAACACTAGTGATTACTGGAAGGTGCTTTCTCATTTCTTTTATTTTATATTATATATACAAGGTGTTCCATAAGTTGTGTATATAAACTTCAGGGGGCTAAAGTCAATCAATACCCGAAAAAAAAACAGCTGTTTCATACAAAAGTTCAATACCTAACAGGCTAAAATGTATGAAACAGCTGTTTTTTTTTTCGCGTTCATAGTGTTGGTTCCTTAGAAAAAGTTGTTCATATTGATGGGTACTTTAGCCCCCTGAAGTTTATATACACAACTTATGGAACACCTTGTATAGTTCAACTTCTTCATGTTTATTTTGAACATTTTTATTTCCAATTTTTTTTTACGAAATGGTTAACCACAGTGCCAGTATGCTCAAACGTTGAAGGACAACATTGTGAGGGAACCGGCATGCGGTAGAACCTAAAAAGTTATAAAAATATGTGTCAAGTGCTCGAATGCAGCCTTATTGACAACCACTTAAAATCCTTTCACCACACTATTTCAAAAAAACTAGTTACTACACGAGAAGAAGTAAGTTTTTTTTAATATAATGGTGATTACTTATAGTCCACTTATGAACACATTAATTATATTGTAATCATCTCTGGTAGATATAACGCATACTCTTAATATTATAAATCTTTTTTATAAAAATATAAATAAATATTTCTGGACTTTCCATATAGCACTATCTAGCCCACCTGTAATATTGAGAGAGAGCTGATATAATACTCATACACTTAAAACTTATATAAATCTTATCTAGTTATATCTACATCTGTGAAGTTCCAATTTTATTGTTGGCAATTCACGGTGCGATATACGGGTCCCTTTAACGCGGACCCTCGCATAATTTGGATTGTGGGACCTTAGAAACAATGGTAATGAAATATTACCTATTAATGAAGTGCTTATTTTATTACGATACGTGTTTTTTATGGATATTATGAACGGTGAAAGTAAATTGGTTGTACAGAAAGTACAAATGATTTACGATAAAATAATAAATTATGCAGAAAATGTGAAATATAAATATAAGTTTTTGATCATAAAATATGTTATATGTAGGGGAAATTTATAGTAAAATAATTTACCAAACCAATCAAAGCTCGCATGTACCTTCAATTTATTTCTGAGCCAAATTTCTTCCAAATTGCTCGCTGACCTTACCGAGTCACAAATTATTCTTATTCGGCGATAAATCATGTCCCTTGGGTGCCTGTAGAGGCCTAATTGTATTAATATTTATGACCTCCAGCCAGTAGTGTACAAAACAAACTGATTGTTTGAATAGGTTTGGGTGATAGTGCCGAAATTTCCAAGAATAACATAATAATATAATTCTATATTTCACAAAAGAGAAGTGATTTTGTACATAAGAACAGAATGACTAATTTTAACTTAAACAAAACTAAACTAGTTAAGAAAGTGATTTAGAAGCAACCTCATCACTTGATGGCGATTTAGGAAAAAAATCAGGAACATCACTGCTACGCCGTAGCATGCAACGTAGCAACGTAGCTAGTGGAGATTTTAGTAAAAAAAGATTGAATTCCTACCAGTCATGATTTCTTTGGATTTTGGGAATATATCACAAATAGGTACGTAACTTGGAACTACAGATTCTAGAAGCATACAATTTGCAGAGTATCTGTTGTTTTATAATTTAGGGAGGAAGAAAAGTTTTTTTTGTAATTTGATTCTCAGATAGGATGAAACGGTGAGGCTACGAAAAAACATAGACATTTATAATAGTTTAAAGTCTGTGATTTATTGTTGTCTTTTGAATGTTAATTTTTTTTTCGTTTGTATGTTGGTTCATTTTGTATTACAGAGCATACTGTGGTTGCCTATAATTGAAAGAGTACCTTATATAATCTAAAGTAGGTAATCTAAACTGTATGGAATTTATTGTAATTTTGAGTATCTTTTGTTGGCAATCCTAAATAAATCTCCCATTACTATTCATAATACAGTAACTAATTAAAACAGAACTCATATTAATATCAATGCAAAGTTAATGCAAATAAACCAAAATTAATGCAAATATTTTATAGTAAGTCGAAACTTTTGAAACATTGTATAATCCTGACAAAAGTGACATGGGTTAAACCAAATAATAATAATTGGAAGAATGAAACTTAAATAATATCTATCAAAAAGGACGTACAAGCTTTGGCTTAGTTTGGGTGGTTTGGGGCTAGATAGTGCTGTGTGGAAAGTCCACTATTATTTATTTATTTATCTATTTATAAGAGATTACATGTTACTTACAGCCTTCGAATAACACGAAAACATACCTACGACTTATAGATATAATAACTGAAGCAGGAATTCGTTTAAGGACTTGGTTTATTAAATTTAATATCAATATCACGCTCGAGACGCCTGGGAACCGTTGCCACTAATTAATAAGGGTTAAATACTCAATTTGACGATTTAATTTTATTGGAGGTAAATTGTTCTTCGCGGTGACTGTATTTGGTTAGTGGTTATTGCTGTTGTTTAGTTTGGAGTTCGATTTCGGGGAGTTCATCAGATGTGTGTTTATTAATTTATGTCTTGTTTAGAATATATACAAGGTGTTCCAATAATTGGTTTTAAAACTAAAATGAAACAGCAATTTTTTTTCGTGGTCACAGTGTTGGTTCTATAGAAAAAGTTATTCATATTGATGGGTAATTTAGCTCCCCGAAGATTTAAACCCAAGTATTGGAACACCTTGTATATATATTTTTTTAAATCATTAGTTCTTGTATGTTTGCAATAAATTATAGTAAATTTGTAATCAATGAACTGTTCATATTCAAACTTGCAAACATCTAATCATTTTCAGAAACCTTATTTATAACCTAAGCGTCAACGATAGTTTTTGTTTATTTCACAAAAACCAAAACGATGCAAAATCTTATTGGAAAACTTTCGAAACTGTTCGTCACTCATCTTTTGAGTATGATCCTCTTAAAGTTTCGATACACGTTCTCTTATATATTAAAATATAAAATAGAAATTACAAGTTTGCCTGCAACAGTGCAACAAAGTGGAGATAAGCCCCGTTCGGTGCAACTTTGAAGAGACTTGAGGTAAAGTAGATTTGCTAGAGTAGCCCAGAAAGACGGTTGCACGTTATTATACTGAATATTAAATCTATATCTATATAAATAAAAGAAAGTTCTTGAGCTATAAATAGTGTAACTAACACGAGTTACACTATTTATAGCTCAAGAACGGTAGAACCGATTTGGCTGAAAATTGGTGGGGAGGTAAGTAGCTTAAAACCCGGAGGACATAAAATACTTTTTATCCCGACTTTTTTACACTATTATTCATTTATATTTTATACAAACAATCGAAGAGGCTTCTGACAAAATTACGTGGCTCAAGACTGTTCCATGGAGAAGATTTTTTTTTTATTAAAGATGTTGCCAATCATATCAATAAACCATTATTTTATTTGCAAGTATTCTAAAGAAAACGTGCGCGAGCGAAGCCGCGGGTAAGAGCTAGTTATTATATAAAAGTGTGTGTAAACAAAGCTGCTTATGACTAGCTAGTTTATGTTAAGATGTTACTTATCAACAATTATATAAAAAAAAGGTTTTTTTAACATAATATGTCTTGCGATCAATTATTTAATTTTTTCATAATAAAATAAAAAAAATATTTTATGACGTTCTGCTAATTTAATGATATTATTCAAAGTCAACCGATTATAACTGTCATTTTTAGATCGGTTGGACGAAATAGTCGGACGCGCGGTAACTCTACGTATAGGTTACTATACCGTGGCACTCTTAGCAGTTCCTACGAGAACCTTGAAGTTGCATTATACGGTAGGAATTTACCGAGAAAACCAAATCCTTGGAATATTCGTAGTGGGAGGATTCGAGAATTTCATTTTCAACGTTCTAGATTTGGATAAAGGCTTAAATTCTGAGATTTTGCATGAAACGGGAACTTCTAAGGAACGCGGAATTCTATAATTCACTGGTTATCTTATAAAAGAAGATACCAGAAGATAAATACATTCTAAGATAAATACAATAAATAAAAATATAAATAAATAAATATTGGTCAACACTATCTCGCCCCAAACTAAGCCAAAGCTTGTGATATTTGAATAAGATAGCTGATACTTTTTTTTTTGTAAATACATACTTATAATATTATATAACACCCAGACAGAGAACAAACATCTATGTTCATCACACAAATGTTTGTTCTCGGTGGGGATCGAACCCACGGCCTACGGCGCAGAAGGCAGAGCTACTACCAACTGAGCTGTGAAGGCTGTCATAAAAGTATGACACAAATTTTTATTTTCTCAATTGTTCGTAACCTGGATTAGAGTATAGGCTACTTTTTACCTCAAAAATTTACCGGTAACGAGGTAGAAAAACCGGCCAAGTGCGATTCGGACTCGCGCACGAAGAGTTCCGTATATATAGAAACGGCAAAAAAAACACGTTTCTTGTATGGGAGCCCCCTTAAATATTTATTATTTTATTCTGTTTTTTAGTATTTGTTGTTATAGCTTCAACTGAAATACATCATCTGTGAAATTTTCTACTGTCTAACTATCACGGACAGACCGTACCCTTTGGGTACGGAACCTTAAAAATTTATGAGCCCAATAAAGGAAACACGCTTTAAATATTCATGGTAGTAAGCGAAGCCGCCGGTGGCAGCCAGTCTGTAATATATTCTATACATCATTTGGTTATGTTATTAATTTTTTTATAGAAAATATATTTTTTCCACTTCGTTTAAACAAAGTAAAACGTGACATAATTAAAATTAAAGTTTATAGCACGCTGAGCCGTGTCGTGAATTTTTCACAACGTCAAGAAGGTTTTACGTGCAAACTTAAATTGCGTATTCCAGAGTTAACAATGCTAAAAATTATAAGGTGGTCACCGTAAAAAGTCTTATTAACAAATTTTCACTTGCATTTCCTTCAACTTAGTAGTATTAATGAAATAAACTTTCAATATTATCATCATCCTACCTCACACTTCATGAGGGGTCTTCACAACAGGTTATTTCCCAGCACTTTCTCCTCTATCAGCCGTCATCTCATCAGTCATTCCTTTCTTACTCAACTCTCTCATCCTATATCCATCCACATTCTTCCCTAGCATTCAAAGTCAAAGTCAAAATGTATTTATTCAATAAAATCACAAGGATCACTTTGAAACGTCTTAAAGCTAGGTGACTCTAGGTGCCAGTTCCACGCGACCAAAGCCTAGAAGAACAGGCAACAAACTTACGGCTTGGTTCCTACCGTTCTTTTGTATGATCCTTTTACAATGTAATAATATAATATATTAATGAAGTTTAGTGAGGCGTAGGCATACAGAAAAGGTAAACATAATCAAATTCTTCTAGTTACATGACATTCTTCCCACTGACGTGGCTGACGTGACTGATGTGATTTATGTACCTAACGTTACTGACGTGACTGACGTGACTGACGTGATTTATGTGACTAACGTTACTGACGTGACTGACGTGACTGACCTGACTGAAGTGTCTGACGTGACTGACGTGACTGACGTAACTGACGTGACTGAAGTGACTGACGTGACTGACGTGACTGACGTGACTGACGTGACTGACGTGACCGACGTGACCGACGTGACTGACGTGACTGACGTGTCTTATGTTACTAACGTTACTGACAAGACTGCTGTCTGAAGTGACTGACGTGACTTACGTGACTAACGTGGCTGTCGTGACTGACGTGTCCGTGCCGTTACCCGTCCTAGGACCTGGCCAGAATACCAGTGTTGCACTGTGTGGCGTGACTCACACGGTTTGACAGATACTGAGCCAGGGACCTTACTGGCCTCAGATAGCCTCCTCCTCCGGGCGTCGTACCCCTCACTGATGAGGGTCGTGAACCCCTACATAGACCACTTTTACCATTTTTCGCCATCTGGATCTGTTGCCAGCTACCTGGATGGCTTTTCTTTCATTCTTTCAAAGTGCTATTTTTCTGTTTACGAAGAACAAACTAGCTCTTTGCGAATTGATGTCATAAAAAATACCTTTGCCTAACCTTTGTCCCATTATTCTTTCAAACTTGATAAGTTTGCGGTTTTTCATAAATAAGTGATTTTATATCTTCAAAAATATTTAAATATTCGGTTGAGCAACAATCTGACGGTTGTCAGCGTCGTAATTAAAAGATAGAAACCAATCTTTCCGTACTAGCTTAAGAGTATATTAAGAGGATGGCTTTTAATCAGATAGTAATCCCTAACCGTAATCCCTGTATCACTTTAATCGTCGCACAATTGGTCCGAGTCCGTTATCCGTCCGTATCCGAACAATTACAAGAGCGGATGTCGACCCCTGTCACTTTTCACGTTCACTCAGCCGCCGTCGATAGTTTCACTTTTTTGTTGTAACATGTAAGATATAAGACCATATTTGAGGCAATGCTTTGTTATAGGTGATGGTTACCACTTAACATCAGGTGGGCCATCTGCTTGTTCCATCAACAAGTTGCATACAGTAAAATGCTGGAATGTGTCTCAAACAATTGTAGTTTGTTTTAGAATGCGATGTATAAATGTAGGTAAAATTTACTATTTTTTTAAAGGGTATTGTTATAGGTGATGGTTACCACCTAACATCAGGTGGGCCATGAACTTTGTCCATCAGCAAGTCATAAAAATAAAAACGTTAACGTCTTTATGGTCTATATACATATGAAAAGCCAACGATGTTTGCAGCAATGTTTCCGTTTAGTCGGCAACCTTTTACATGTGAATATGCTCGTAACTTTTCATTTAGTCACTTCTGACGTAATTACTACGCTGTAGAGGTACATTACTGCGAATGCGATTACTGCACTTACCTCTAGCATTTTTTAAGCAATGTATATGCATACAATGCAACGTACGGGGGCTGCAATTTATTCACTAAATTTGTCTATTTAATTTTTTTGTACAATGGCTGATGGAACAAACAGATGGCTCTGATGTTAAGTGGTAACCATCACCTATAACACAGCATTGTCTCATAATTCAAACACGTAGGAACGCATAGCACCGTGTCCTGACCTGCGTCCATCAACTTGAGGCATACAGATGTTAAGCCTCATGCGCCTGCAATTTTCTCGGCAACCACGCTCTCCAAACCGAAACAGCAACGCTGCCTGGCGATAGAAAAAGGCATGATGGTGGTGATTGCTAGCTAACGTAACTGAAAAGTTACTATATAAAGTAGAGAATGACTTTTTCGAGAAGGGCCCTCATAAAAGTTAAAAAAACCGCAAGGAAAAATTTTCCTAAATTTGAGCGTGCGTTTGAAACTGCATTATTTTTACGGGGTCCCGAGAAATTGGACCGCACCTATGTTATAAAAAATGACGAATACACACTAACCTCATATTTTTTGCTGAATTTGACTCTGCCCGTTCTTGATTCTTCCGTGAGAGTGAAATGTCTCGAGATTATAGATTTTAGTTGCTTCCATTATCAAAAACCAATAGTGAGTTTAGTGAGGTTACGGGCTGCCCTGTCCATACAATGTAGCCAAGGTGAAACGTGAGGATCGAGGCAGAAAAAGCAGAGATAGATGTATCAAAACTCGTCGATGACTTTGCGAGCGCAAATCTCGAAAGAAAACTATTTAAGAGAGCGAGGGAGCCACGCAATCGCATGTTATGTAAGATATTTTAAATTGACTTAAAAAATTTCTAATATTACCACAGGCCCTATATTGTCATTGTGTTGTGTGTAACTAGTTGAAAACTTGAAAATAAAAACAATTACAATTTCAATATTTCAGTTTCAATTCCCAATATACAACCCGCCCAGCTTTCAGGTGACCAACTTTCGTCCAACGCTCGACAGTCCACGTTCGTTGTCCTAATAGGCCCCTTTGCCTTACAAAAACGAATTTCCGATTTTATCCCGATTTTTTTGCATTGGGGCCCGAAAAGGCTACTTACTGCACTGTATCTCTAGTGCCAGAATTTCCAGGAAAGGGAAGAAAACCTTTATATTTTAAGCTAAGCTAATCTTTGTGCATGTCCTTTATTTTAGTATTTCACCCATGCAATAATATGATCGTGATGGTTTTATGATATGGGGCCTTATGCTCACTTCGAGCGAGATTATCTCACGATGGAGATGACGTCATATCTCGTTCGATAACTATATATCCCCATTCTCACCATCTCACTCCCCAATTTCCTCATTCAAAGTTCATGCGAGACGCAACGTCAACGAGTTATTGAACGAGATATGACGTCATCTCCACCGTGAGATAATCTCGCTCGAAGTGAGCATAAGGCCCCATATCATAAAACCATCACGATCATATTATTCCATGGGTGAAATACTACAGATAACAAGAAATTCAAATTTTTGACACTCTTCAAACCGAAACACAGCAACGCTGCTTGGCGGCAGAAAATGGCGTGGTGGTAGTACTCCCCCGGACGAGCCGTTCACAAAGAGCTCTACTACTCTTAATACGGTCTTATCTGTTCCGGACTTCCTGTAGTTATAAACATTATTAATTCATGAACTATGATGATTATGTTTTTCTTTCGTTTTTTTACAAGTTCCAAACATTTCAATTTATTTTTATTAAAAAGGTTTCTTATTTAACAATAATAAATAAATCGCGTTTCTTTACATCATTAAGTTGCTGATAGATCAAATTGTGCTGTCACCCAGAAAACGTCAATGCATGTAGGTCAGCCAAGCCACCCGTAATCCATTCGGACAATTGCACCACAACTGGCTTCAGCCCTTAAATTACGATAGCCGCGTGTAATACGTCCATTGCATCACTGTGCACGCTCCATCAGCGACTACACTCAGGTAAAAAGCAGGTTACCGGTACAACTATAATTCAAACAAGCTGGTGCCCGCGACTTCGTCTGCGCAGGATTAATCACACAATATCTTTATAAATGTGTTATTCTGATATATAAGCTATATTATTGTAAAGTTTCATTAAAATCCATTTAGTAGTTTTTACGGGAAATAGTAACAAACATCCATCCATACTTATCAAACTTTCGCGTTTATAATATTAGTAGGATTAAATAGAAATCATAAAACATTTATTATGTATCACAAAAACTAAGGCGAAATACAGAGAACAATATTGGTTAAAACAATAAAATCGGTCGTCACTTACTTAAATCAAACTCAAAAAGTACGGATGTCAATAAAAAAATATTCTATTTAATCACAAAGATCACCTTGAAACGTCTTAGAATTTTGTATGCATACGATGAGAACATGACATAATTTATTTGGTCTATATGTGTACAAATCCAGTTTCTGTGCATAGTTAGTAAACTACCGTTGTAGTTGCTCACGTGTTGCTTGATAATTATTTCTGAATAAATATAATTAAAATTATTATTTGACAGCCTTCATAGCTTAGTTGGTAATAACTCTGCCTTCTGCGCCGTAGGCCGTGGGTTCGATCCTCACCGAGAACAATAAACATTTGTGTGATGTTTGTTCTCTGTCTGGGTGTAATTAAATATTTTATGTATGTATTTACAAAAAAAGTATATATTAATGTATAAGTATATATTAAGTATATATCAGCTATCTGGTTCCCATATTACAAGCTTTGGCTTAGTTTGGGGCTAGATAGTGCTGTGTGAAAGTTCACGAATATTGAATGGGCATTTTTAAGATCTTAAGCTTTTAAAGCCCGATTCGGGACACTTTTTGAAGTATAGCAGTAAAGCTCTTAAAGCAAGAGTTCGTCTGAGGACCACGTTTATTATGTCGCCAAGCGATGCTCCGTTCCGATTTAAACCCACATCGGCACGTACTGGTAACCTGCTTGTGGTAACAACTCGACTGGTATCTGGCCCAGGTCCTATTATTATGCTATAATAGCACAGCTCGAAGTTAATTAGGTTCAATTCACGCACCAATTTTAGGGTATAATCGACTAATTGGGCGATAGGCTTTTGGGTTAATTCTAATCTAACGGGCTTAATAGAAGTGTTACGCGTACATAGCAGGAAATTAAACGTTAAAATTCAACTTTGTCGGCCTATGTAGTTGAATAGTTTAAAATAACCTACACCATTTTGTTTTATATCACTTTAAATGATAATAATAGTTTTTTTATGAGGTATTAAATTACTACAAAAGTAAACCAATACAAATTTAAATAAGATAGAATTCTACCTTAAAAAAAATGAGAAAAAAATAAAAAATACTAAGATGACGGATGATAGAGGAAAGTGGCGAGAAAAAACCTGTTCTGCCGACCCCACATAAAGTGGGATAAGGGCAGGAAAATGATGATGAAGATTTTTTTTTTATAGTGATATAATATTTTTGCTATTTGTTCTTATTGTACTTTTGGCTTGTAAAAAAAAACAAGGGAAAATATTTTAGCTTCATTATGAGATAGTAAAACTACGGTTGCGTTGTTACGTTGCGTTGCTGTGTTTCGGTTTCAAGAGTGTGGTTGCCGGTGTAATTACAGGCATGAGGCTTAACATCTGTATGCGTCAAGTTGATGGACGCAGGGCGGTGTATCGTAGGGCACGTTCCTATCGTGCGTGACTTACGAGGCATTGCTTTGTCATAGGTGATGGTTACTTAACATCAGATGGGCCATCTGATTGTTCCATCAGCTAGTTGTATAAAAAAAACTGCAATTCTTTGTCATTATTAGTATAGTATTTGTAAATACCTACTATGGAAACAAGTTATTACGTCGCAAATACCTATTGCTCGTGTTTCAGTGTTAAAGCAAGCACTTCTAATCGACATCAAATTAGACGTCGTCAAGCATAACAGGATGTATACGACTACAAGCACCTGTTTTAGCAAGCCACTATAATATTCATTGATTTTTATTGCCATATTTCTTAAAGTTAGATCATATTTGTAAGTATTTGCGACTTATCATCATCATCAGCCTGAAGAAGTCCTAAAAAAGGGCACGTTCCTATCGTGCGTGATTTACGAGGCAATGCTTTGTTATAGGTGAAGCTTTGTTATAGGTGATGGTTGCCACTTAACATCAGGTGGGCAGTCTGCTTGTTCCATGAGCTATTTGTATAAAATAAAATAAAAAGTCCACTGCTGGCCATAGGCCTCCCCTTTACATTTCTAGGAAGAAAGATTCTGAGCCCTCTCGAGTAAGGAGCCTTTTTGAGGTGCACTGAAAATCCTTTCAACACACTGTTAAAACTAGTGATACGACAAGAAGGAGAAGACTTGGAAAGAAAACTGTTGCTTAAAGTACCTACAAGCCATGTTGACCTATCCATGATGAAATCTTCACTGGATCATTACCCGCATACCAACGTTTTGATATAATTAGTATATGACAGTATCTTCGCAATAACTAAACACTACAATACTATAACTAGTAGAAGTGTAGTAAGGTCATTCAACCAAAGACGAATGACAATGAAATTTTAAGAGTAGTAGAGCTCTTTGTGAAGGGCTCGTCCGGGGAAGTACTACCACCACGCCTTTTTCTGCCGCCAAGCAGCGTTGCTGTGTTTCGGTTTGAAGAGTGTGGTTGCCGATGTAATTACAGGCGCATGAGGCCTAACATCTGTATGCCTCAAGTTGATGGACGCAGGGCAGTGCATCGTAAGGCACGTTCTATCGTGCGTGACTTACGAGGCAATGCTTTTTTATAGGTGATGGTTACCACTTAACATCAGGTGGGCCATCTGCTCGTTCTAACAGCTGGTTGTATAAAAAAAACAATAATTATGGAGTAAGACAAAGGACTGGCTGAAATTTGAGAGATGTACAACTGACAGGGAACTTCTCACTTGTACATTTTAATATTTTGGAAAATATAAAATCAATTAAAGTACTCGTATGTAGTTATTTGTGATTTTTACAAACAAAAAAATATCTTGGAATATATCACACTCCAAAATGGTCTTGCAAGTATTTTTTTTTTTAAATCAAGGTACATAAATTATATAATGATTATCTATCTTGTCATGTCACTAGTTTCTTTCGAAATAGTGTGGTGAAAGGATTTTGAGTGCGCCTCAAAAGGCTCCTTTCGAGCACTTGACACATGTTATAAAACTTGTTAAGTTCTACGACATGCCGGTTTCCTCACGATGTTTTCCTTCACCGTTTGAGAGTACTAGCATTGTGCACATACATTTTTGAACAGAAAAACTCATTGGTGCACGACCGGGTTCGAACCCACGACCTTAGGAACGGAAGGCGGGCCGCTACCACTAGACCACCAGTGCTCTAATGATAATTAATAATTAAGATAATTTTGCTGATTATGACGACATAAAACTATACAAATAATGCAGGATTTAGATGCACTACGATAAGTAGAAAAATACGGATGTTGCATGCAAATATCTCTAGTTATTCCTTTTATGGATGCAAAGGAAGTGACGTTTATGTCATAGTCGTAAAGTGTAGACGGATTAAAATTATGCGTTCATTCCTTTTTACGAGTTTCCACTTGACATCACTACCTGCGTTTTGATTAAATGCATTTTTATAGTCATTCTACTGACATACCATTTCATCATTTTGTTTAATTTATTGGAGAGTTTGGCAAGCTACTGAAGTTTTCAATTTCTATTGTCTAATGTAAATCGATAGTGAAATCGACTCTTTTATATTTTGTGATTTAGCTAATAAATAAAATGACCTGATTGGACGGTGAGGAATGACATTTTGATGAATTGAAAAGTTTTATCATGTTTAGGTCTTGAACTATTCAAAACAAAGTTTTTATTTAAGACTAGTGGCTTCCCGCGGCTTCGCACGCGTTTAAGTGGTGAGACGTGATTGAGCCACAAACATCCAAACATCGTAACTTTCGCATTGATTTGTATATTATTAGGGTAAGATTTTAAATACCTACGTAGGTATAAGAGATACCTATAGGCGTACATTACCTAAATAGTAGTATATATACCTCTATATAGGTACTGAGTTTAGCACAAACATGACAAATACAACAAAGACAACCTTACACGGAAAATATGTACTTATTTGTTCCTAGTTTCTACCCCAAAAATAAACGAAATGAAACAGCTTCGCGATTTTGATCCCCAGGCACGGTAGATACCCTCAGATCTCTTGGTACCAACTCAAGATTCCCGTTTTTAGAATGTACCTTACAAACATTGACGCCTTGTTGTATCCTTTTTACTCTAGCGCAACGAAGGAGGGTCACTTTTTAAGGGATGTTTTCGAAAATTAAACTGTTTTTTTGTTATTTATCCACAGAAAACATTTTCTTTTAGTTTGAAGTTAATTACACTACGCGTTAAAAATCTCCCATACAAACCTTGACACTTTGGCAGTCTTTTCCGCCCTTTGCAGGGGTAGTTTTAAAATATTGAAAACGTGATTTTTAACTATTATTGTGGAGTATATTTACTTCAAGTTTGAAATCAATCGCACTATGCGTTAAAAATCTCCCATACTAACTTTTACAGCCATATGCACCCTTTGTAGGGGTAATTATCAAAAGTTAAAAGCGTCATTCTTAATATTTATTTCTTACTATATTTACCCCAAGTTTTAAGTCCACGCGTTCAATAACTCCCATACAAACTTTGACATACCTTTGCACACTTTGCAAGGTGGGTTTAAAATATTGAAAACGTGAATTTAAATTATTTATTGTGGAGTATATTTACTTCAAGTTTGAAATTAATCGCACTATGCGTTTTAAATCTCCCATACTAACTTTTACAGTCATTTGCATCCTTTGCAGGGGTAATTATCAAAAGTTAAAAGCGTCATTCTTAATTATTTATTTCTTAGTAGGTATTTACCTCAAGTTTTAAGTCAATCGCACCACGCGTTAAAAAAACTCCCATAAAAACTTTTACATCCCTTCGCACACCTATTAAGGGTAGTTTTAAAAAACTAAAAATGCCTTTCCTATTTTTTTGCCTTGAAGTATATGTACTCCAAGTTTCAAGTTTGTAGGTTCAAGGAATACAATTTTTCATACAAACGTTTTCATCCGTTTTTACACCCTTAGGGGTTGAATTTCCAAAAATCCCTTCTTATTGCACCTCTACGTCAGAAGACCTATGTACTCTTCAAATTTAAAGTCTCTAGGACCAGCGGTCAAAAAACTCCCATACTAACTTTTACATCCCTTCGCACACCTATAAAGGGTAGTTTTAAAAAACTAAAAATGCCTTTCCTATTTTTTTGCCTTGAAGTATATGTACTCCAAGTTTCAAGTTTGTAGGTTCAAGGAATACAATTTTTCATACAAACGTTTTCATCCGTTTTTACACCCTTAGGGGTTGAATTTCCAAAAATCCCTTCTTATTGCACCTCTACGTCAGAAGACCTATGTACTCTTCAAATTTAAAGTCTCTAGGACCAGCGGTCAAAAAACTCCCATACTAACTTTTACATCCCTTTGCACACTTATTAAGGGTAGTTTTAAAAAACTAAAAATGCCTTTCCTATTTTTTTGTTTTGAAGTATATGTACTCCAAGTTTCAAGTTTTTAGGTTCAAGGAATACTATTTTTCATACAAACGTTTTCATCCCTTTTTACACCCTTAGGGGTTGAATTTCCAAAAATCCCTTCTTATTACACCTCTACGTCATAAGACCTATGTACTCTTCAAATTTCAAGTCTCTAAGACCTGCGGTCAAAAAACTCCCATACAAACTTTTACATCCCTTTGCACACTTATTAAGGGTAGTTTTAAAAAACTAAAAATGCCGTTCCTATTTTTTTGCCTTGAAGTATATGTACTCTAAGTTTCAAGTTTGTAGGTTCAAGGAATACTATTTTTCATACAAACGTTTTCATCCCTTTTTACACCCTTAGGGGTTGAATTTCAAAAAATCCCTTCTTAGTACACCTCTACGCCCTAAGACCTATGTACTCCTCAAATTTCAAGTCTCTAGGAGCAGCGGTTTAGGCTGTGCGTTGTCTATATGTCAGTCAGTCAGTCAGTCAGTCAGGACTTTGATTCTTATAGTATTAGAGATTAAAGTTTACAAACTTTTTTTAAGAAGTTGAAAAATACTCACTTTGTAATCAACCGGTGTAATTACAAGCGCGTGAGGCTTAACATCTGTGTGCCTCAAGTGGATGCATACAGTGCATCGTAGGGCACGTTCCTGTTGTGCGTGACTTACGAGGCAATGCTTTGTTGTAGATGATGGTTACCACTTAACTTCAGCTGGGCCTTCTGCTTGTTCCATCAGCTAATTGTATAAAAAAATAAAGAAATAAATAGTTTGAGTATAACTTAAAAAACTATAAAAAAAGTCTCAGGTGAAAGAAAAGCGATCATTGCTTACTACCGGCCGGCGCAAACTTCTACAAAAAATGGCTGTGAACGTTCAGACGAACGTGCTTCTAACTGACTAACCTCTTCTGACCCTTAGGTATCCTCAAGGACTTAGATGTCTTTCCTAGAGGTCCTCTAGTGAGTATCAAGAAATCTGAGAGGAGGTCCATCAAGTCCTATTTCTGTCGCAACGCAGGCAGTGATACTTGCAATGCGGAGTTCCGATTTGAAGGGTATGTGTGCTGGCATAATTACAGGCACATGACCTTATACCTTTATGTCTCAGAGTGATAGACGCATTGCAATGTTACTTAAGACGCGTATTTAGTAAACAGGTGCCCTGTGAGCTAATAAGATTGATATACCTCTACAGCTCAAAATCAGGAGTACTACCTCTTTGCTCTAACAACTTCCCCAAACAAAATAGTTTTAAACAAGTTGACACAGTTTAAAATTCACAACCTACACTTGCAAGTCTTTGAATTCCGCCTAATTTCAACAAGGTCCGCCGTAAAGCCAGTCGTTCACGTGCGAATCCTAACTAAGGGGGACTGAATTCGTTAAATGTTACGTAACCAGATTGCTAACTTAAATCCGGTTAACGTGCCCGCCAATTAGACGGGTCCAGGTGGCTTGCAAATAACAGTGTGCACTCGCCCTAAGAAACGTGATTGTTCTTGTAGCTTCATCGTGTTGATTACTACTCTGATTTATGTTACTATGTAAAACAGTGTAATTGTTTTTGTAAGCGTTTGCGTAGCAGCACTACGACAGCGTAGCAGTGCTACGATCGCGTAGAAGGTACGTAGCATGCTAATAATCATACTGTCCGAGTAAGTAGGTCGCTTAAATTCAACGACTTTGTAAAAAGATTTACAGTGATCCTTGTAATTTTATTGACTAAGGCATATTTTGTGCTATCTACAAAATTAAACAACGGGTTTTTGAAGTTGATCGTCATGTATGCGAATTCTCTATTATAATATATCATTTACTAAAACAATTTCTGTTTTAACTATGTAGCTACATTTCTTCTTTCTAAAGATTTATGATCCAAATACAATACTTAAAAACGATTTCAAAATTTTGAGAATTAATTTGCTAAGGTTTTTAAAGAAAATATCTAGTCACAAGAAAATGATTCAATGTTTCATAAAGTTTAGAATTAAAAACATCTAAAATCATACGTAAAGTAAACATTTCTCGCGCCTTTACCTTTTTAACACCCAAACAGATACATCGTCACAAAAGTTTGTAGCCGCGCAACCCTAAAAACGGCATCTTTATTGTCATAAAGAGAATCTTTGTCAGATGCAAAGTGGAGTTTCTTCCTGCTTGGAACGGTCGAATAGGGTTGGCGTGAATATTTTCATAAAAATGCAAATTTCACAACGTATTGCGGTCGGCATGCTGTTCACTAAAGCCCACTGTAGATGGTTTTAGTACAGGCGCAAGTGACTAGCACTAGAACTAAAGTAAAAAAAACACACAGGTCACTGCGTACTACATATTCTGGAGATGCGTAAGATACATTTCGTGTATCACTAATCTATTGAACGGTAAATAAAATGAATAAAAAATAGATTGTTCAGTTGATTGCTAAATATTTTATGTGAATCCGGGAAAATTTTAATCCACTTGTTGTAGTGTTTGTAATAAAAACCACAACTTTAAAAAAAAAAAACTGCGATCGAATTGAGGGTAGATCAAAATATTTTTTGGACTCATGCTACTGGTATCACAACTGATTTATTATTCTGCTTATTATTTTTCCCTCCTTAAGCGGTCGCTAAGAGATAACGGAGGCCTAAGAGCGGCCTTTTTCTGTCACCGAAATTCACACCTAAATCATAAAAGTCTACTTACTTTTAGCAAATAATTACTTTATTCAAGTCACTGCGCATAGTCTGTAAGCTGCATTATTCTGCTTCATTAAATGCAAATTCTTTATTACGCTCTATTCACTTGATCGCTGCCGTCTAAATGTTTCCTAATGACCTGTCCATCAGCTAGGAATCACTACAATGTGTCACATTTTGTCTACTAGGCGAAACAAGTCTCAAAGGAGGTACAGTCACCTGCGCTAAAATGTATTCAATTTCACATTCAATTTCACAGTTCTTCTACTCCTTTCCTGTTATCTAGTTTAGAAACTATATTTGCTTATTATTATTATTATTTTTACAACAAGCAGTTAGAACAAGCAGATAGACCACCTGATGTGAAGAGGTAACCATCACCGATAACATATACCTACCATTGCCTCGTAAGTCACGCACAATAGGAACGTGCCCTCCGATGCACTACACTGTGTCAATTAACTTGAGGCATACAGAACAGATGTTAAAAATTGTGTGTTTGCATAGAACGTGGTTAAAAAACAAATTTACATTATCTTAGGCTCAGCGTGCTAAAGATACTTATCGTAACTCAATTATACTAAAGTATCATAATAAATTGTCATAATAAAAAAAACATAGTTCTACAAAGCAAATCAACTTTCTGTTTGGCGTGTAAAAATAATTTGAGTCATAATAACAGCATTTACCTGCCAATTAAGTAGCGTTGTTTGGAATTTTCGCTTTGAGATTTCCGTTTTCCGAATTTATAAGTAGTTTAACATTTTATATGCACAAAGTTTTTTTTATACTACTATATGATGGAACAAGTAGATGGCCTAACTGATGTTAAGCGGTAACCATCACCTATACCAAAGCCTTGCGAGTCACGCACGATATGAACGTGCCCTACAATGCACTGCCCTGCGTTCATCAACTTGAAGCATAAAGATGTTAAGCCTCATGTGCCTGTAATTACACCGGCAACCACACCCTCTAAGCTGAAACACAGCTACGCTGCTTGGTGGCAGAAAAAAGCATATTGGTAGTACTTCCCCGGACGAGCCCTTAACAAAGCGTTCTACTCGTTCTACTACTCTTAGGTAGTAAGTATTTTGCTTTTTATGAGCAGTTGGTATTATTGTTGTGATTTGTTTTAAGTTTCATCCAAATCGGTTCAGTTGGAGCATGATTGCCAGTGCCATGATCATAGAGTTTTACTACTCTTAGGACTACCTAAAAGTAGTAAAACTCTTTTTTAAGAGCAGTTGGTAATATCGTTGTGATTTGTTTTAAGTTACATAAAAATCGGTTCAGTTAGAGCATGATTGCCAGTGCCATGTTCATTAGTTAGCCACAAACATATAAATATCTAAACACCTTAACAGTAATTCTTCATTCCATGTAGTCCACCCAAGCATTTTCTTATTTTTGTAAGAATAAGAATCATTTAATGATATTACAGAGGTAGTTTTGTTCCAACAATCTACCCGTTTCGGGCATACAATATTACTATACTATCTCTATTGACATCCTCGACCACCCATCGAAAAAAAATTATTTTACTAGAATAGGTAATCTAAGATTAGTCCAAGGAGGTAACCAAAACAAACACAAACAAACAAAATCCACAGGTCTTAAGCTACATTGAAAATACTAATACTAGTATTGCCCATAACTGTTCTCAACATCACCATTACCGTCCTCCAGACTCACAGTGGGCACTTATCATATTTTATCCCTTTTTATCACTGAATGTACAATACTATTCTTTTTCAATGACGAAATTTCGCCGGCTGAATAGCAAAGCAGTGAATCTCACTTTTTTCGAGAACCAAAGGGTCTCGTCTATCGATCCCGTATCGCGAACGCAACTCGAATCACAATGAACTTTACGACGGTATGGGAGAGGAATATCTCTTTCCCGAGTATTTTTTTCGAGAAACGTTCGTATGTAAACGGTTTGATTAGCAATGACGCATATTTATTTGCTTTTAAATTCTGTGATCCGCTTTTGTTTCAGTGGTTTGAGGAATATTTTATGACAGATATGAATAATGATTTAAGATTAGTAGAGCTCTTTGTGAACCACGCCTTTTTCTGGCGCCAAGCAGCGTTGCTGTGTTTTGGTTTGAAGTGTGGTTGCCGGTGTAATTACAGGCACATGAGGCTTACCATCTGTATACCTCAAGTTGATGGACGCAGGGCAGTGCATCGTAGGGCACGTTCCTATCGTGTGTGACTTACGAGGCAATGCTTTGTTATAGGTGATGATTACCACTTAATTTCCGGTGAGCCATCTGCTTGTTCCATCAGCTAATTGTATTAAAAAAAACTACAGGTCTGACATATTAGCATATTACTATCAATAGTCCTCAGAGATCCCCAAAGAATATTGAGTCAATACCTACTTGGTGATCTTAGTGGATATCTATCGGGCCTGGGGCAAATTAAAAATCGCAACGCAACTAATAATAAATAAAAATCGTTTATTTCAGACCACTGAGTCCATAGAGTACACTAATTTACACACAAAAATTTTAAAAACACTCAAGACTAACTAGATTAAATAGGCATGCCGTTGTGAAGTTCTGAGGACGATAAATGGGATAAGTATATTCCTCTATTGATCTACTAATAATGCTCTTTCTTGTTTATTTCTTTCTATATATTTGACTGTTATAGCAAAATGAAACACATATTTATATCTATGGTAAGGAAATTTTCTCTAGAGATATAAACAAAATTTTACGAAGTCGAATAACCACCGACCGCGCCAAGTAACTCCAAACTCTAATTGTTGAATTAATTGTACAAGTGAAGTTTCTGAAGCATATCATACTAATGGAAACTTCAGAAGGAATCTATATTTACCAACAAGAAGTCCACTCACTCACTGACTGACACACTCATCACGTCTAGAAAATACAGGCCCTAGAGGCTTAAAACTCAGCACCTTATTTCAAGTGTGTTCACGCTCACTAAAAAAATATCTAGAATTTGTTTGGTATGGTTTTTTATGCTACTTACTGATAGAAAAAGCAGATTGCCCACCTGGTGTTAAGAGTAACCATCACTTACCAAAACATTACCTCGTAAGTCACGCACGATATGAACGTTCTTACGATGCACTGCCCTGCGTCCATCAACTTGAGACATATCAATGTTAAGTTTCTTGTGCCTGTAATTTCACCGGCCACACCCTTCAAACCAAAATACAGTAATGCAAAATGTCAAAGTTTGTATGAAAATAGGTTCACGCGAGCGAAGTCAGGTGGGATTCCACTAGACAGCAATAAAGGGCACGTCCCAAAACGGGCTCGATAAATTCTGCAGCGTGCCATCCACCTGTCGATCGCTTACATCTCTTTGCCTTGTAAAGGTACGGGCTTCTACAAACCTGCAACAGCTATGTAGCGGCGGTATTGTGTGAAAAATTACCAAAAATGATGTAGGTATTTCACTCATTATTAAATCTGAATTTAGTAAGATTTTTAATTACAAAAGTACAAAAACGTATTTAAAATTACCTGGCTGATTCTTATAGCATTGCTTATTTTGTGGATAGATAATATTTTGATATGTGTTTCAACTGGACTCAAACCAGTAAAACTGTGTTAAATGTATTATTGATATTATTGTAAAGTATTAATACTCACGTCTGTAAAATGTAATATTATCTGTGAGTGAACTTCTGTTCTTTGAGAAATTAAATATATTTAACCCCAATACCTACTAACACTAGTAATAACTAATATCAGATAAAGATGAACACCGTACAATGACGAACGCCATTGACGTTTTCAGCTTCTTATGAAACCTTGTAGTGATTATTGAGTTTACTGGAACGGCACTGACAGACACAAATCTAGGTTTCGTGTGTATGTGTATTTGAAAAGACATAACGAGCTCGTTGCTTAGAATGTTTGTTTATTTCAAAATATATAAGACTAAAAATCAAATCCAATCTACTATTATGTTTGTTTGATCAATCACTACTATTTATTCACACCCAGACAACCTTCACAGCTCAGTTGATAGTAGCTCTGCCTTATGCGCCGTAGGCCGTGGGTTCGATCCCCACCGAGAACAAATATTTGTGTGATGAACATAGATGTTGGTTCTCTGTCTGGGTGTTATTATATACTATAAGTATGTATTTACAAAAAAAAAGTATATTTATTTGTTATATCAGCTATCTGGTTCCCATATTACAAGCTTTGGCTTAGTTTGGGGCTAGATAGTGCTGTGTAGAAAGTCCTCCAATATTTAATTTAGAGAACAAAACCGGTAGAAGAGTCAAAATATTCTTGTAGCTGCTACGACATTTTGTTATTTTTGATGATTGCGTTAGGTTTGGAGCATTTTTGATAAAGTATAATAAACTTATAAGACAGCCGTGGCAGCTCAGTTGGTAGTAGTACTGCCTTCTGCGCTGGACGCCGTGGGATATCTCCACTTGAACAAACAATATTTTAAAATATTGATTATATCAGCTATCTGTTTCCAAAAGTAGAAGCTTTGCCTAGCTCAGAGCTAGACAGTGTTGTGTGCTTCATTATAAAAATAATATACCTTTGCCTCTTCCAGTATTGTCTATCGAATCGAAAAATCATAACCAAATGTAGGCGTCATGAATCCGCCATTAATACCTAGCCGCGGGCCACATTGCTCCAATTTGTACCTATTCCAAAGTTTAAGCAAACTTTGTACTAAAACTTTGCATGATTCGTGATTAAATCGATTCCTGATTGCCGGTAGAATTCCGAAACTGCCAATCCTCGTTAGAAACGAACGCTCTCAAGAGAAGTTTGGGCACGTTTTAAAATTCTGACTATTCCGTTTGGCGCGAAAATTTATCCAAGCTCCCGATTCTAGGCATGACTTACAAAACTATCGGATAAAAATGTTTACTGCGAGTTGGGATATAGTAATGCTGCTCGGGATTTTATCTGGCCACCGGGGATTGGTCTACGGAATACGAGGTGTCAAAAATTTAAAATACTTTAGGTAATAAATTACATGTTAGAAGTATGCATTTTTACATTATTTGATTGCATACACTTTTCTAAAAAAACTAAGTGGCATCCAAAGCAACTTAGTTAAAAGATTGAAAAAAAAAATTACTTACTTTATTTTACTGTGTATTGCGGAAATAATCTGATCGTTATGTTATTAAATCTATTCTGACTTTTGACAACTTGTATTTTTGAATTTCAGATTTTGTTTTCCAGCGGGTTTTGTATGTAGATGCAATAAACTCCTCTACGAGTATCTAGCTTGCTGAGAACGAATGTTTTTATTCACGCCTGGATGGGAGCGCTTATCGCATCTTCATACAGAACCAGCTGGAAAACTAGATCTGGAATTCGAAAATTCAAGTTGTCAAAAGTCAGAGTAGACACTTAGAGGAAACATTTCATGTTGTATCTTGAGGCGCATCCGATTGGTACTCCTTGGATCTACTGAGCTATCTCTAGACCATTTGCACAGCCTTCACAGCACAGTTGACAGTAGCTCTGCCTTCTGCGCCGTAGGCCGTGGGTTCGATCCCCACCGAGAACAAACATTTGTGTAATGAACATAGATGTTTATTCTCTGCCTGGTTGTTATATAATATTATAAGTATGTATTTACAAAAAAAAGGATTTAAGTAGTATATCAGCTATCTGGTTCCCATATCACAAGCTTTGGCTTAGTTTGGGGCGAGATAGTGCTGTGTGGAATGTCCACCAATATTTATTTTATTTGCAACAATCCGGAGATAGGCTGACTGTTTCATGAATTTTTGTAAATTTTCTATATACTTGTAAAAGTATTTAAATACTTTTATGTAAGTAAAATGTTGTATTTGTTCTTAAATGTAGATTTTTGTAAGTACATTGTTTCTTACTGCAAAATACTTCATCTCCGATAAGTATCCGATAGCTTACTATTTCAGTTTGGGAGATCATTCAGCTAAGTCTTCAATCTCACGTCTTAGAAGACGGCAATAAACACTTGCGCTTTTTACTGTTCTGAAAGTTAAATCTTAGGCTTCAACTAGACAAGAGTAGTAGAGCTCTTTGTGAAGGGCTCGTCCGGGGAAGTACTACCACCACGCCTTTTTTCTGCCACCTAGCAGCAACGCTGTGTTTCGGTTTGAAGAGTGTGGTTGCCGGTGAAATTAGAGGCACATGAGGTTTAACATCTGTATGCCTCAAGTTGATGGACGCAGGGCAGTGCATCATAGGGCACGTTCCTATCGTGCGTGGTGATGGTTACCACTTAACATCAGGTGGGCCATCAGCTTGTTCCATCAGCTGTTTATATAAAAAAAACAGAATGAAACACAAGTTTTTACTTTTGCAAGGACGACTTATAATTTAAAAATTAACACAGCGACTTTCTTTATTACGGGTTTTATAAAAAAATTGATTTTTTTTATCAGAAAAAGTGGAGGAATAAATCACACCCGTTATAAAGCGGTTACCTCTGCCAATAATAATTACATAACCTCAAAAACAAGTCCACTGTCGAAATAATTAACACATTTCAATATTTTTCATTTAATCTATATGCTTTACGGCCGGCTTCTGCAAGCCCGATCAAAACTAATCGGATGTCAAGTCACTTACTATCTCTATCTAATTCGAGGTAATAGCTGAAATAGCGAGTGACTTGACATCCGATTAGTTTTGATCGAGCTTTCAGAAACCGACCATAAGAGAAGCAGAGTTCTTTCTTTCAGATGTTCATTTTCGTTACAGGTGATGGTGACCACTTAACATCAGGTGAGCCATCTGCTTGTGCCATCAGCAAGTGGTATAAAAAATAAATTACTTATTGTTTTGACATTTACTCACAGGTGCCAGTCGCGGTTAAATTACGAATTGTTCGTCCGGTGCCAGCGCCGTGTGGCTGAGGCTTTACGGTTTATGCGCTTAACTTTATGCGCTAATAAACATTCCCTCGTCTACGTGGCTCACAAACTTGTAGTCGTTAAACAGAAAATGGACAATGAGATGGAAATATAAGCAAAAACTGAGGTAAAAATATTCGAAACGCTGTTTTTCTTAGTTTTATAGAAGATAGATATTTATTACAAAAATTATAGTATTATGTATTATTATGTATTATGTAGACCAAAATGCTTACTATCTTAATTTAAAACTTGTAAATGTTTTTAATATTGTCCCAAAAGTTATTACCCGAGTGGGATTTGAAACCACGACCTTCCCTTTGATACGGGGCCCGTATCAAAGTGAAAAAGGGGTAGGCAGAGACCACAGATTTTCAGTTGCTAAATCCTGACATACCTCTTTTGCTTTATTCACTCTCATAACATTCTTCATACATGCTCGTCGGCTTAGGGTACTCTTGACCGTCTTTCTCTTTATTATATTGTAATCGAAATTTCACGACAGCCTGCACAGCTTTGGAAGTAGCTCTGCCTTCTGCGCTGTAGGCCGTGCGTTCAATTCCCACCGAGAACAAACATTTGTGTGGTGAATATAGGTGTTTGTTTTCTGTCTGCGTGTCATTATATATTTTAAGTATGTATTTATAACAAAAAAATAACATTTAAGTATTATATCAACTATCTGGTTCTAATATTACAGACTTTGCTTAGTTTGGGGCTAGATAGTGCTGTGTGTAAAGTCCACTAATATTTATTTATATTTATTATTTAATTATATAAAACTAGTTCTAAGTTCAATTACGCGTTTTAACACATTTGTACACGACGTCCAATGTATTGTCATCGCTATTTTTTTTTTATCTTTTAGACTTAGGGAAATCACAAAGGGAAGGTCGTGGGTTCAAATCCCACTCAAATAATCAATTTTGGGATACAATAAAAAAAAACTGTTATTCACTTGGTTGCGTGTTCCATCTAGCCAGCATCGCGGAACGTCGCGTCACGTACTTAGTATGTACCCACTCAGTACAATTCACTTATCCGCGGACCTCCCCGGAGTCTGCACGTGAGACCTGGAACTTCCAACGAAGTTATTGTACTGAAGTCTGCAACAAACCGCGTTCGATTCACGATTTTAGTATATTTCGTTGAGTTTTATCTGAGTTGCCATTACGGTTTTTAAGAGTAGTAGAACTCTTTGTGAAGGGCTCGTATGGGGAAGCAAGCAACCAAGCAGCGTTGCTGTGTTTCAATTTGAAGGCTTAGGTTGCCAGTGAAATTATAGCGTAATATGCTCCAATTTGATGAACGTAGGCACGTTGATATTATGCGTAAATTGCGAGGCAACGCTTTGTAATAGGTGATGAATACCACTTAACATCTGCTTGTTCGATTAATAAGTAAGTAGTACATATAAAAAAGTTTTTCTGTTTAATGTTTGTAATGCGTTTCAAAATTACATGTTTCCACTATTTTATCTATTATTCGGATTCGAATAATATTTACCTATGTTCCTTATGCAATATGTTTGTTTCATCATACCATCACATCCATAGGTTGTCCGGAAGAAATTTATCCTAGCGATTAGACCGTCTATTATACCTTCAGTCTTTTAAGTATTGCTTTTGTTTTATTATGAACTTTATCATGGTATACCTACAATACAGCAATATTCTATTTTATTATATTCCTTGCAAATTTTTGTTTCACATATTTAATTTTGTAGGCATTATGTTTTTATTAGACATAAACAGGTAAAGTTCCGTTTTATCTTTTTAATAAACAGAAAGCCTAAAGAATCAGCACATAGTCAGATAAACACTTCCGCTGATAATAACCGCAGGCGCTAATCTCGAACAAAATTAGAGTAACATAGAGGCGGACCTTAAAAAAATATTATTCACAGTGAAATTACATTACCCCAAGCGGATAGCGCCAGTTTTCTTATTTCAAGGTTCCGTTATATGACGGCCTTGATCTGAGAATGACGTTACGAAATATAAATAAATAAATATTGGTGGACATTCCACACAGCACTATCTCGCCCCAAACTAAGCCAAAGCTAAAGCATATGGGAACCAGATAGAAATATGATATTGTCAATATAAAAAAAACTGGAACACCGCCGGTGGTCACCGGTGGTGGCAGTGCTTTGTGATTGCAAAGTACCGTGGTACAGACCAACGGTGTACACAATAACTCGTCACATATAATGTCATAGAAGCCAGAATCCTGATCCTTGTACCGCATGGACCAATGATATTGTGATGATCGCGAGAAGTCAGTTAGTGAATGTCAGATGGAGAAGACTCACATCTGTTGTTCCTCATACCCCGTTCACACTCAGCTCATGTCCGTGGAAATGTGCAGAGACATGGGCAGGGACTTGTTGCAGAGACATGGGCAATGTGAGAATGTAAACAGACCACTTCCATGTCCACTCGCGTTGCCCGTGTTACGTGAACACACATTGCCGGCGACGCTGCCGCAGACATATGGACGGCAACATTTCCGTCCACGCGAATGGCAGCGCGAATGTTTAAATGTAAACGCAGTATAATAGTTTATTTATTAATTAATTATAGAAGCAACCGTTTTTGACATAAATCTAAACACTTATTTAGATAATAATAAAAATAAGTAATACAAAATAAAGTAAAGCCAAAGAAAGATAAAACAAAAAAATAAAAATAAACATGATAAGGTGCGTATGTTTGTTGTGTATATTGTAAGTTTATTATAATAAAATGTGATAGAAAATCGTGAAATGGAGTAGACCTCTATGCAACAGTCGTATTAAGGCTCACGATAGCGGCCGTCATATAACGATGCCGCTATTCAAGACAGCCTGGCTTGGTATACGCAAGCTCGTTTCTTTTTATACCAAGTTGCTTGCAACATTAGTTCGCGGAGTTAGCGCATTTTCTTCCAAAAGTGGTAATATTTTCCGACGATAAATTTTAAATGCCCCCGTTTTAGGTGCACTTTCTCTTAGTTTGTTAGATTATAGCCTTGCTGCGGGATTTATTGCATTTGCGCCGAGTTATAATTTGATGGCGAGTTTTATTGGTTGGGTACTTTGTGATACAGTGGCATGACATAAAAAACCCTTTGATCATGTATTTTTTGAAGTAAGTAAACAGCTAACACCGTCAGGTAATGGTAACAGTCACTACTAGTTCCAATAGACTAGTTGTTACTAGTACACTGGTAGTTAATAATAATAAGAGTAGTAGGGCTCTTTGTGAAGGGCTTGTCCGGGGAAGTACTACCACCACGCCTTTTTCTGCTGCCAAGCAGCGTTGCTGTATTTCGGTTTGAAGTGTGTGGTTGCCGGTGTAATTACAGGCACATGAGGCTTAACATCTGTATGCCTAAAGTTGATGGACGCAGGGCAGTGCATCGTAGGGCACGTTCCTTGCGTGCGTGACTTACGAGGCAATGCTTTGAAGGCCGACCTGATGTTAGGTGGTAGCCATCACCTAACATCAGGTCGGCCTTCTGCTTATTCCATTAGCTAGTTGAATAAAAAAAAAGTTACTAATGAACTAGCAGTTACTAGTACACTTTAAGTTACTATAGTAAACTAGTAGTTACTATAGGTAGTACACTGGTAGTTACTAATGCACTAGTAGTTATAATATAATACCTACAACTATAAATTGCTCAACTCACGCACTAAAGGATTTTTCTCAACGATGCACCGCTTAAGGCCGCATTCATATGACGCGTTTTCAACGCGATTTCAACGCTTTTCAACAGCGCAAAAACATCGCGCACGCATCGTAATCGCGTCATATGAACGGGCTCTAATGTCTTTTCACTTGAGGAATACAAAGCAATGGCTTATTTCACTGTTACCGCTTTTGCTTGTTTTTAAGTAATCGGTCTTTGGAGCGTTATGCGGTGTACATCAAAACCAGTGTACATCGAAATGTAAAATAAACATTCGTTAATCGTTTTGCGAAATACACCTCCGTTACAATGAACATAATCGAATGAATCGCACGAATGAACCAACAAACATGAACAGATTTAGTTAATTTACAAGCCATTTCCACTCAAAAACGCTGCATTACAGATAGGCATTAAAAATACATTGGAATTATTTTAATTGTTCAACGGTTGTTAAATGAAAACCTTATAAAAGAAACTGTTGACTGACCTGGTGTTGACCGGTTACCTTTGTATACCTCGGTTACCTCGCAAACCTCGTTCACCGAGTACTTACCCCGTGGGAATTTGAACTACGTACACACGGTTACGCATCAGGCTAAACACTGTTCGCTTTTATATCCTTGTGGGCAGCGTAGTCAGTGTAATCACTTTTATCTTATTTTTTTGGCTTTGTGTAGCTTGATCAGTATTCGTGTACCTGAGAACGTTTACCACGTTTCACTATAACGGCCGTTTCTGAAAGCTCGATCAAAACTAATCGGATGTCAAGTCACTCGCCATTTCAGCTATTACATCGAATTAGATAGAGATAGCGAGTGACTTGACCAATACTCTGTCTGGAGTAGTGTATAGTCTCATGTGCCTGTAATAGCCTTGTGTCCACTAAGAATAAATCGGAAGGTTAAGAGTTTCTTATTATTAATTAAGATATGTAGATAGGAAAAAAAAGTACTAATTATCATATTAATTAAAATATATTGTTATTTTTAGAAAATAAATTCAGAAAAATAGGCAATAAGTCACGTGAGAGTGAACACCAATCAGAAAGTGTTCCGTCACGCCGTGTAAAACATTTTTGTGGTTGACGTTTTCATAGAACAAAACGGGTTAATTACGGGGTTTGTTTCGCACGGCGTGACGTCATTCAAGACGCCAAGACAGTCTTGAGCGGTTTAAATGCATAATAAATTTTAATATTATAAATATACGATTTATTTTAAAATAATAGATTTTGGTGTAAAATAGATATTAAGGTATATTATTTAACAATTTTTCAAATTTAGTCAACTAGCCTATTGCATCTATTTAATTTACACTGAAACCTGAAAAAGAAATGTTCATCATTGCTAGGCGGTATACGTAGGTTCAATTGCCCAAAAATATGGAATAACAAAATGTAATAATATGGTGTACAATACAATTGAATTTCTTCAAAAATTCTCTAGTGATTACAAAACATACATAAGTTTTTTTGTTTCAGAAAACGTTATAAAGTAATAATAAAAAAACAAGACTTGGCTCCCAAAATTTTTTTGCATGAATGAATGAATAAATGAAAATGCTTTAATGTACACCTGACAAACGAACAAAATAGGAAACAAATAATAACAACTAAACTATAGTTATGTACGATGGGCGGTCATATCGCTAAGAAGCGATCTCTTCCAGATATCTTTGGAAGAGATCGCTATTTAGCGATAAGACCACCCATTGTACATTATCTTTAGTTGTTATAATTTGTTTCTTATTTTTTTGGTTTGTAAGGTATACCATGAAGAATTTTAATTAATTCATTCCATTAAAAAACCATAAAATATGCAAATATATGTGCACACTTGCCCCTCTGCGTCCCTCCCCTCAAACACACATCAGTGGATATTGCTGGTATATTTAAACATAAGCTTAAACCTGACGTACGATTACGGCTGCGGTGCACGCGGACCGTAAATATTTGTTAAAAAACATGTATAAACAGGACAAATAGACAATGGATTAAACAGTGATGGAAATACTGCCCACTGAAATTTATTGCTTGTAGTTGCTTTTTGGAAACATCGAATTGGAGCGGACTGTTTGAAAGCCGTGTTGATGGACTTTTAGTTATTATTGCTATTGTTGCCTATCCTACTACCCTATCCTTATACAGGAACAAGGTTTAACATCTGTATGCCTCAAGATGGATGCAAGGCAGTACATCGTAAGCCACGTTCTTATCGTGTGCGACTTGTGTGTGTAAGTTTGTTGCCTGTTCTTCTAGGCTTTGGTCGCGTGGAACTGGCACCTAGAGTCACCTAGTTTTAAGACGTTTCAAAGTGATCCTTGTGATTTTATTGAATAAATACCTTTTGACTTTGACTTTGACTTGCGAAGCAATGCTTTTTTATAGGTGATGGTTACCACTTAGCATCAGGTCTTGTTTCCATCGTCTCTAATCCGTTTCGTAAGTATTGACCATCTTTTAGCTAAGGAAGCGTAGCAACTTTTTAGCAACACACATGGGGTGACAAAAGTTGCACTGACTTTGTATCTTGAATAGATACAAGAAAAAGTGACGCTCAGTTGAAATAATAATACGCATAAACAATAAATAAAGAAGAAAATAAACTATTAAGGGGCTGACAACTATCAAACAACTTCTCGATCGCACGTTTCGACATGTTGATAGATATAAAATCACTAAACTCATTTTCGAAAAACCCCAATCAACCATTTTGTGTGCAATCACATTGCACACAGTTAAGTAAAAATTTCATTTTGATCGATACAAGTTTTCATACTTAAAAGTTTGCTTATGTAAAAAAACTAGTAAAGCAAACTTTTGAGTAGGAAAACGTATCGAAATTTTACTAAATTGTGTGCAATGTGATTGCACACACAAGATGGTTGATTGCGATTTTTCAAAAATGAGTTTAGTGATTTTATATCTTTCAAACGTGCGAGCGAGAGTCACATTAGCCCTTGTCTTCGCCTTAATACTAAAAACTGAACTGCAGAAGCTGATCGGGCCCTTCTCATCTGCATCGATATCACCACCGGGGATGCTTGAACATTGCTGCCACCAACCCAAGGTCCTTCTCCGCTATTTTAAGGAGTTGGGCTGGCTGGGGTGAGGTTAGCAGGGGGACAATGCACAATACATCCCATAGCGGGACGTCCGTGCAGATCTCATTCCCGCACCATGGATTAGAATTAGAAAGTATCAATAAATAAGCAGGTTAAATTTATCAATTTTTTGTTTCTATAACTAAATAAATAAATAATAAATATTGGTGGACTTTCCACACAGCACTATCTAGCCCCAAACTATGCCAAAGCTTGTTATATGGGAACCAGATAGCTATTATATTACATATATACTTTTTTTTAAATACATACTTATAATATATAATGACACCCAGCCAGAGAACAAACATCTATGTTCATCACAAAAAAAAATTGTTCTCGGTGGGGATCGAACCCACGGCCTACGGCGCAGAAGGCAGAGCTACTACCAACTGAGCTGTTAAGGCTGTCAAGTAATTGGCGAACTCTAGTGACGTAAGTTTTAGGCCGCCTGATAGCCTAAAAACTCCATCGTTTAACCGTGCATAACAAATTGTAATAACAAGACCAAGCTCAATGGATTCACCAATTGAAAACCCCGACATTGTTCCTTTTGATGTGAACTTTCCTTTTGTTTCAGGGACAGACTACCTCTCCATTAGATAAATTGTTTAAAAAAGTTTCCATTCACAAAGTTTCGAATCGGCATAATGAAGGACATTAATCAGTAACGAGTAACAAGGAAGTCCGTAGAAAGAACAAGTACATTAGCAAGTTGAAGTGGCAATGGGCAGGCTATTATGGCTTGTACACACGGATACACATCAGACCTAACAGTTTGGACTTTGAACTGTTTGGGAGTCCAACGCTGAAAATTGTGTGAGAGGGTGCGATATCACTTGATTAATTCAGTTATTATAAAGTATATTTACAAATAAGTTATTAAATAGCACCATCCGCATTGCAAATAGCCGAAGCAGTGATCCCTTGCGTCTAAACACAAGTTTTCTACTTAGAGCAAGGAGTCAAACACTTGTATATGCAAGGTTTACGAGTGCATCTTAAAACTTTATTAAAACTTACTTAAGCCTACCTAAAATTTATTTGTACTTTTAAAATATATGTTAAACTGTATAAAAATATAAACCTTTATGGAAATAAAAATATATTATTATTATTATTTTATTTAAATATGTATAATAACTCTGTGTGATGTAGCACAGTTATGATTTCATAGGGTGTGTAACCTGATGAGTAGCCGACTATCTCTATCTCTAATACTATAAGAATCAAAGTCCTGACTGACTGACTGACTGACTGACTGACTGACATATAGACAACGCACAGCCTAAGCCGCTGAAATTTGAACAGTACATAGGTCTTATGGCGTAGAGGTGTACTAAGAAGGGATTTTTGGAAATTCAACCCCTAATGGTGTAAACAGGGTTGAAAACGTTGGTATGAAAAATAGTATTCCTTGAACCTACAAACTTGAAACTTGGAGTACATGTACTTCAAGGCTAAAAAATAGGAAAGGAATTTTTAGTTTTTTAAAACTACCCTTAATAAGTGTGCAAAGGGATGTAAAAGTTTGTATGGGACTTTTTTGACCGCTTGTCCTAGAGACTTGAAATTTGAAGAGTACATAGATCTTATGGCGTAGAGGTGTACTAAGAAGTGATTTTCGGATATTCAACCGCTAAGGGTGTAAAAAGGGATGAAAACGTTTGTATGAAAAAGAGTATTCCTTGAACCTACAAACTTGAAACTTGGAGTACATGTACTTCAAAGCTAAAAAATAGGAAAAGCATATTTAGTTTTTTAAAACTACCCTTAATAAGTGTTCAAAGAGTTGTAAAAGTTTGTATGGGAGTTTTTTGACCGCTGGTCCTAGAGACTTGAAATTTGAAGAGTACATAGATCTTATGGCGTAGAAGTGTACTAAGAAGGGATTTTCGGAAATTCAACCCCTAAGGGTGTAAAAAGGGTTGAAATCGTTGGTATGAAAAATTATATTCCTTGAACCTACAAACTTGAAACTAGAAGTACATGTACTTCAAGGCTAAAAAATAGGAAAGTCATTTTTAGTTTTTTAAAACTACCCTTAATAAGTGTGCAAAGGGATGTAAAAGTTTGTATGGGACTTTTTTGACCGCTTGTCCTAGAGACTTGAAATTTGGGGATTACATAGGTCTTAAGGCGTAGAGGTGTACTAAGAAGGGATTTTCGGATATTCAACCCCTAAGGGTGTAAAAAGGGATGAAAACGTTTGTATGAAAAAGAGTATTCCTTTAAAGTACAAACTTGAAACTTGGAGTACATGTACTTCAAGGCTAAAAAATAGGAAAAGCATATTCAGTTTTTTAAAACTACCCTTAATAAGTGTACAAAGAGTTGTAAAAGTTTGTATGGGAGTTTTTTGACCGCTGGTCCTAGAGACTTGAAATTTGAAGAGTACATATATCTTATGGCGTAAAAGTGTACTAAGAAGGGATTTTTGGAAATTCAACCCCTAAGGGTGTAAAAAGGGTTGAAATCGTTTATATGAAAAATTATATTCCTTGAACCTACAAACTTGAAACTTGAAGTAGAAGTACTCCAAGGCTAAAAAATATAAAAAAAAAATTTAGTTTTTTAAAACTACCCTTAAAAAGTGTGCAAAGGGATGTAAAAGTTTGTATAGGAGTTTTTTGACCGCTGGTCCTAGAGACGTGAAATTGAACAGTACATAGGTCTTATGGCGTAGAGGTGTACTAAGAAGGGATTTTTGGAAATTCAACCCCTAAGGGTGTAAACAGGGTTGAAAACGTTGGTATGAAAAATTGTTTTCCTTGAACCTACAAACTTAAAACTTGAAGTAGATGTACTTCAAGGCTAAAAAATAGGAAAAGCATATTTAGTTTTTTTAAACTATCCTTAATAAGTGTACAAAGGGTTGTAAAAGTTTGTATGGGAGTTTTTTGACCGCTGTTCCTAGATATTTGAAGAGTACATAGGTCTTATAGCGTAGAGGTGTACTAAGAAGGGATTTTTGGAAATTCAACCCCTAATGGTGTAAAAAAAGTTGAAATCGTTGGTATAAAAAATTATATTCCTTGAACCTACAAACTTGAAATTTGAAGTAGATGTACTCCAAGGCTACAAATTGGGAAATAATTTTTAGTTTTTTAAAACTACCCTTAAAAAGTGTGCAAAGGGACGTAAAAGTTTGTATGGGAGTATTTTGACGCTGGTTCTAGAGACTTGAAATTTGAACAGTACATAGGTCTTATGGCGTAGAGGTGTACTAAGAAGGGATTTTTGGAAATTCAACCCTTAAGGGTGTAAACAGGGTTGAAAACGTTGGTATGAAAAATTGTTTTCCTTGAACCTACAAACTTGAAACTTTAAGTAGATGTATTCCAAGGCTAAAAAATAGGAAAGGCATTTTTAGTTTTTTAAAACTACCCTTAGAGGCGGGAATCTTGAGTTGGTACGAGGAGATCTGAGGGTATCTACCGTGCCTGGGGATCAAAGTCGTGAAGCTGTTTCGTTTCGTTTGTTTTTGGGGTAGACACTAGGACCAAATAAGTACATATTTTCCGTGTAAGGTTGTCTTTGTTGTATTTGCCATGTTTGTGCTAAGCTCACCTGTACCTACCTACCTAATATAGGTAATTTATTTATTTATTTATAATAAACGCCTATAAGCATCTCTTATACCTACGTAGGTATTTAAAACCCTACCCTAATAATATATAAATCAATGTCAAAGTTACGATGTTTGGATGTTTGTGGCTCAATCACGGCTCACCACTTCAACACGTGCGAAGCCGCGGGAAGCCACTAGTACCACCTACAATTGTTGGAATAAAGTATCTTGATTGACAACCACGAGCTTGCATTGCATTTTGCATACATTTACCATGCTAAAAAAGTCCAATAAAAAAAATATGAACTTCAAAAACTGCATTACGTTAATCTGTTGATTCATTCTGGGTCCCTTTTGAAGTATTAATTGAAATATCAATTCATACTTTTCAATATGGATTCTGGAGTAAATCCTCTTTAATCTGACGGTGAAATTGAAGTTTTTTGTCGAATGGATCAGATAAAAATATAAACTGAATAATAATAGCAAATTAATCAAAATATTGATATTAAAAATGTTGGAGTCCTATCAGTTGTATTGTCGCCATTGCTGCCTTTCTTAAAGCATGTTGGCTAGTTAGGTTTAGGTGCCTTGAGTAGGTACTTAGGTACCTAGTTGGCTACATAATATGTATAGGTCCAATAAAATATCATATATTCCTTAAGTGACTACACCGCCGTCAATTCTGATTAGTTTTTACCCTTCCAAGGTTGCCTGGAAGAAATCGCTCTCAGCGATAAGGTCGCCTATTGTTTTTACCTTTATGTATGCTTTAACTCTGTACTATGTTTCTGTGTGGTCTATCTATCTATCTAAAGCAGTATTCAGCGTATTGCTTTGTTTTCATAAAGTAATACAACAGAATATGGACGATAAAATAACAAAAAAAATTAAGACTTCATATCAGGCTGTTGGTCGCTGGTAAAGCCACCGAAACGAAGTTTCGCGTTTTTAGCTATTTTGACACATACCATGTTAAAAATGGAAAAAGAATACTGCTAAAAAATAACAAACTGACCGAATATCCCAGTTTTTTCCCACAAAATATATAATCACAACGGCCGCGCACAATATGTATCCTTTTCAAACACATCCGTCCACCGCCATTATGTCCGCTAATAAGACTGGGGCTCACCAGACCTCAATTTATAATAAATCGAACTACACTGTTATCGTCTCACAGCACACAATGAAAATCCGACTTATCTGCGAACACAGGGTCCGAATGACCCCACAGACCCTAACACCCTCTGGCTATAACCTTGAGTGATGACCACCGATTTGTAAAGACCCCGTCCTGGGTCGTTACGACCTCTTTTCAGTTTTTATTCCCCTTATGATGTTTCATTTTATGATTGTCTGCACGATTACAATAGGATGTGGCGCCTTGGACAATACTTTGTGGTGACCGTCTGATGCA
Source organism: Chloroclysta siterata (assembly GCA_932294275.1). Taxonomy (NCBI): domain Eukaryota; kingdom Metazoa; phylum Arthropoda; class Insecta; order Lepidoptera; family Geometridae; genus Chloroclysta; species Chloroclysta siterata. The sequence continues at coordinate 13,580,740 of OW028595.1, forward strand.
TTTCTGATCAACATCAATATGTTACAATTTTTTTTTTCCAAGTTTTATCTGCGATCAGTTGTTAAAACTATGAGCAAATATTTTGTAGGTTTTATTGTCGGGGTGAGTACACTCCTGAATTGTCTTCTCAGTAGGTACACTTCATTATTGGCCATTCAAGAGCATGACATCTTTGCTTTTAAGTCTCCTCATGTACCTATGTGGGATTAGTGAGTCTCTGTGCTAGTTGGTTGGGGTGGTTTTCTAGTTTGTTTTGGTAGACTTGAGCAGTACTTTTGATCTCTTCAGATACTGTTTTGACTTTGAGGATGTCATGCAACTCTGTATTTCTTATGAAACAGGGGGCATTTGATATACTTTTCAAGACTCCATTTTGAAAACGTTGAATGAATTTAATATTTGTGGTGCAGGCGGTACCCCATAGTTGGATGCCATAAGACCAAATCTGCTTCAGTAAAGTTTTGTAGATTAGTAACTTATTATCTACCGACATTTTTGAGTTTCGCCCAAGTAGCCAGTGTAGTCGAATATGTTACAATATCGTCGTCTTTGTGAGGAATTCGTCCAGACAAGTTCTACCACCATGCCTTTGTTCTAGTTCTACTACCACTATTGACAGCCGTAGGCCGTGGGTTCGATCCCCACCGTGAACAAACATTTGTGTGATGAACATATTTGTTCTTTGTCTGGGTGTTATATAATATTATAAGTATGTATTTACAAAAAAAAAAGATATAAGTAGTATATCAGCTATCTAGTTCCCATATTACAAGTGAAATGAAATACTAGAAGTTGATCACTTGAACACTGATTTATTCGTAGAACACAATAAGTATGTACATAAAAAGGTACTTAGTACTTCACTACAATAACTAGTAGACTATACTTTTAAGACCTCCTGACTTTTCGGCTTCTAGAAACGAACTGACTGCTTCCCGCACGTTCGGTATAAAGTTACCTCCGGTTGGTAGTTTCTAGAAAAATTGCAAGAACGAACTTGTTTTCGTCGCTCGTGATTGGTGCTTCGTCGCTCAGTATGACCAACCAATCAGTCGCGAGCAGTATGACCAACCAAAGCGAAATTAAGTGGTGTTGCCATTAAAAATAATCAAAATTACGACATTCGGCCGTCCGTCATCGTACCACCTCCCGGGGTACGAAATTATCAGTAGCAGTCAATTGTTTTCATAAAAAAAAAAATTGTTTTAATTATTACAAATTCAAACTAAAAAAAAAAACCGAATAGAACCTATCTTAACATGTGATGAAATCTTCTTTATTTCACTTAAACTACATTTATAAATTATTTTACTTAATATAATTAATTTTATTTATCAATCTATTTGACACTCTGTAAAAATCACATTCAGTAAATACAAAACCACTTACAGACAATTTTAACTTTGCAAATGAAAACTATTATAATCCGAATCTATTTATATTAAAGTTTAATCATTTTATATATTAGCCACATTTACGACATTCGTGTTCTATAAACAAAATTATGGTAAGTGTATATTTTCAAAAACGAACTACTAACCTTGCTATTTAATTTTTCGATGCTGCAGCACAGACAATGGGACCAGAGTCACTATCGTCGCTACTTAAATCAGAACAATGATTGGGATTGTTATGCAAGTCTAATGGAGGATTTATATTAATCCAAGGTCTCATTCTGTCAGCTGAAACAACGGTTTCGAACGATCTTTTATAATTACTAAAACCTGGTACATTAGTTATTTTATATCTATCATTACCCATAGTTTTTACAATTTTATACGGTCCAATGAACTTAGACAAAAGTTTTTTACTATTACCATCATTATGGAAATTCGTTCTTGTAATTTTAATTAAATCTCCTTCTTTATAGACGGTAGCAGGGGCTCTATTGGCATCGTGCTTGCGCTTTTGTTTATCTTGACTCGTACTTATATTAGCAGACACTTCAGCCCTGACCTCCTGAAGAGTTACAGGTGCAACACTAGTTTCAATATCTAGCATATTGGTTAAGCTGTCGCGCAATCTCACTCCAAACAGAACCTCCGCTGCTGTCTTCTGAGTAGTGCTATTTACAGTATTATTGATGCCCCATTGTATGTTCCCTAGCCACGTGTCCCAGTCACGTTCATCTTTGCCAGAACCATGTTTAGTTAGTGCATTCAAAATGGTCTGATTGAACCGTTCGGCCTGTCCGTTCGCTCTGGGGCACGCAACAGCGTTTAACACATGTTTAATGCCGTGTTGGTCACAAAATGTTTTAAAAGCCGCTGAAGTAAAAGATGTTCCGCGATCTGAAATTATGCGAGCAGGTAAACCAAAATCAAAAAATATGTTTTCCAGAACCTTTAGCGTGCTTTTTGTTTTTGTGTCCTTCACGGCTTTAGCAAAGACATATTTTGTAAATCCATCGACGACAGTTAATATATAAGCATTGCTTCTTCTACTTTTCACAAAGGGACCAAGATGGTCAATATGGACTGTGTGAAAGGGTACGCTTACTTTCTCTATGGGGTACATATATCCTGTTTTTCTATTAGTACAAGTATCTTTGTTGTAAGCGCACTCTATACACCTACTCAAGTACTTTTTGACAAAGCGACGCATTTTCGGAAACCAGAATTGACTTTGAATTTTCTCAAGAGTTTTTGTTTCGCCTAGATGACCTATGTCATCATGGTTGGACTTGCAAATTTGCAATCTAGCACTACGGGGAACTACAAGACACAGCCTATCATCTACCTTTCTGTAAACTTTGTGGTTTTTCATGACATAATTTAGTTTGATGTCTTTTACCTCTTCATCTGTATCGGGCCTCAGAATTTTAACAATACGCGAGATGTCGGGGTCTGTCATTTGCAAGGTCAAGAGCCAATTTTCTTTTTCAATAGTATATATATTTATCGTGGAATCGTCTGTCTTATCAACTCCTAAGTTAGTATTACGACTGAGAGCGTCTACATGGGCCATGCGAGAACCTGGTCGATATTCAATACTAAACGTGAATTCACTTATTTGGAGCCACCACCTAGCAATCCGAGGCACAAGATCTCGTTTAGTAAGTGTAGTTCTTAGTGCATGACAATCAGTTATTACTTTAAATTCGATCCCTACAAGATACACTCTAAATTTTTTTAGTGAGCACACTATTGCTAGAGTTTCGAGCTCGTATGAGTGAAGATGTCGTTCTTCGGGTGTTGTCTGCCTACTGAAGTAAGCAACTGGTTTTAGCACGCGAGGACCTTCCTGCCATTGCATCAGAATCCCTCCTATTCCAAGTGCACTTGCGTCAGTGTGCAATTCTGTGTCGAGACTAGGGTTGTAAAGAGCCAGTATGGGACGATCTATTAACCTATCCTTCAGAGAGTTAAACGCACTAACTTCTTGTTCTGTCCATTTAAAATTAGAGTCTTTTTTTAGCAAGTACGTGAGAGGTCTAGCAATTTCGCCGAAGCCTTTTATAAATTTTCTGAAGTAGCCGGCTAACCCTAAAAACTGACGAACTTCGTGAACGTTTTTTGGCACAGGGAACTCTTTTACGGCTAATATTTTGTTTTCGTTGGGCCTTATGCCATTAACAGAAATTTCATAACCGAGATAATTTATGGATCTGTCAAAAAATCTACATTTTGGAAGTTTTAGTGTGAGATTATATTCTCTGAGCAATTTAAGAACATCTTCTAACCTATCAAATCCTTGTACCAGATCTACCGATGGCACCAGAACGTCATCCAGATATGCCAACGCGGACTCCAAGCGCTTAGGGCCAAGCATGTCATTAATTACTTTTTGGAATACCGCTGGGGCATTGGCTAGACCAAATGGCATCCTCTTAAATTCGTAATGACCATCTGGCGTTACAAAAGCAGTTAGATGCCGACTTTCTTTTGCCATCGGGATCTGATAGTATCCGGACGCGAGATCAAGAGTTGTAAAAAATGTATTCCCACTGAGGTTAGTTAACTGATCGTCGAATAATGGGAGCGGAAAACAATTCTTTTTGGTTTTATTATTAAGGGCTCGATAGTCAACACAAAGTCTTTGTTCTCCAGTTTTCTTTTTTACCATTAGTATAGGACTCGCATAATTAGAGCATGATTCTTGAATTATATCGTTATTTAATAACTCATCTACCACTTTGCAAACTTGTCCTCTTTCAGCATGTGATAACCGATATGGGCGATAGACCACCGGCTTATCGTCAAATAGATCTATTTCCATTTCTTTCCCATTTATACAACCAATTTCGCTTAGATTTAAAGCAAAACAGTCACGATAAGACTGTAGTAGCTGATAAAGTCTGTCAAACATCTCTTCACTGATATCCTGACCAACATTTATTTCCGTTCGTTCAAGTGGCTCTAAAGTAGAATTATCCCTACAAATCTTATTGACCCATCGAATTTGTTTTTCAACAAAAGGAGTTGCCCTAGCTATTACCGTATTTGGCCGTATGTTCAGCGGTTCTGCCATGAGGTTGGCTACAACTACGTGTCCCTTGCCACACTTCATACGATAAGCACCCTGATGAAGGCGATATTCTTTTCCAGGTTCAACGCAAGTATAACCTTCCACATAGACGTCACCGCTGAAATCGGAATCAGAAGTAGACACTGCAACAAGCCCTACTTTTGAAACCTCTATAGATTCTAACACTGTTAACTTTAGTCTGTCATTTTTGTCAAAACAACTATTTGGGTTCTTGTAGAAAAAGAGTCGATTGTTGTCTTTTAGTACAGTGACAAATGGCAGTTCAGTCAAATCTTGTCCTAACAAAAGAGGTGTTTGTAAGAACTCATCACTAACGACAAGTAATTCAATCTGTGCATCAATTTCGTCTAATTTTATGTTAACCATTGTTTTGCAGATTGGTATTACCGTGGAATTTCCAAATCCCTTTATTGCAGGAAGATTTGAGAAGCACTTTTGAGAATCTAAACCTCGAGCATCTGATTCTCGTATCAGACTGCTGTCACTTCCAAAGTCAATGTAGGCGACGAAGCTACGACCATCAATATCCGCCTTTTTGAAAAACTTGTCGTTGGTGTTGATTTGGGTAGAGATAGCTAAAGTATTACGCTCCTCATTTCTAGGAAACTTAGGATCAGCACGGGCACTTAATGGTTCAAGCTTACAAGTCTCACTGTTATGCCCAACCCGTTGACATTTTTGACACCTCGTTATTGGTTTTGGGCACTTATTAAATGGATGACCCCTTTCGCGGCAATTGAAACAGGTAACAGAGCTATAATTAACAGCGTTCGACGTTGAGTTAATACTAGGCCGGCTTGTCAAACCGTCAAAACGCCTTTTATTGAAAGGTAAACTGTCATTGGGGCGCTGAGAATTCAGAAAATTCAATAAGTCTTCTGGTTCCTTGCAATCTAACGCTTGTGCTCCATTTCTAATCGATTTGTCAACCAGTCCATGAATTATACAATCTACTGCATTTTTCCCACTTATATTACACCTATTCACAAGTGTTAATTTATCATAAAAGTACTCTCTTAAATTTTCATTACTACGCGAGGTACGGCCTAACATTTCCTCCAGAAGCCGACCATAGTTTTGCTCATTTGGAAAAGCTTTTAGTAATTTTGCTTGCCACTCAGCCCAGCTGAACACTACTGATGGAAGGGCCTCGAACCACTTTTTGGCAAGTCCAGTTAATTTTTGAAGAGCAAAATGTATGGTCTGCTTCTCATTCCATTCGTATATAATTACACACTCGTTTACTTTCCTAATCCAGCTTTCTATACTTTGATTTTTACTAGCTGGATCGAACTCGGGAACGACGTTGTTGAGATGATTATTACTTAACCGGTGAGTGTTTGGCTTTTGCAGAGAAGTTAAAAGTTGCAGTACCTCATCAGTTGTCAAAGGCTCCTTGCGCCTCTTTGGTCCTGGGCTGCTCGATGGAGAAGAGGATGCAGCAGGCTCCAGTTCAGGATCCGGTTCGCCTTCTATGTCCTCAACGATCCACTCTGACCGCGCCTGGACTCCTTTACGACCACGCGACCGCTTTCGCCTTGTAACAGCGAGGCGCCCGGGAATCTCCAACTTGTCCAAACTCATGACCTCGGTAGAAAAATAAAATGTATGAGCAAACTATATTCTCTTTTTTTTTATAATTATTAAGAGTTTATTTTAATCACAGTTACACTAAATCTCGAAAATAAAAGCTTATACAAGTAGGTAGGTATTCCATAATAGTAAAGATTTATTTATTTTATAAAGTATTTAAATGAAATTGGCAAATATCGGTACATTGCGTACGTAGCAAAACTGTTAGCATTATCTGTACAAAATTTGTTCACTGTGGCATACATAGCCCCCACTTGCTCCATTACAGCATACCTTGCTTATATAAAAAAAAAATTATGGCATACATAGCCCCCTGAACTAAATTGGTCCATCACAGCATACCCTACTTATTGTTATGGCATACATAGCCCCCTGAACTCACTTGGTTCATCACAGCATACCCTACTTATTGTTATGGCATACATAGCCCCCTGAACTCACTTGGTTAACTATATCACTATATTTTAATTATATTTTATTTTTTACGTAGGTAGAATTTTTATTGCAAAATATTTGTTCAGTTAGCAACATGCCATGGTGGCAAAAAGTTTCACCAGTAATCATTTTATCAAGTAACTGTGGTAAAAACTTGATGAAAGACATCAATAAGTTTAATACTTAATACTTCGAGTGAAACAGCATGAATTTTATTCCTAGAATTCTTTAGATTGTCGGTAGTTATGTCCACATTGTTAAAAAAATAATTTTAGCAAAAATTGAAATTACAAAAACATCTTTTTATTTTGACGGTATTAACAAAAAATATTTTCACAGATATGGTACAGTAAAGCAACTCATCATCACAGTCACTTGCACGTTTAGTAGATTGGTATTCTTTGTCGATTTCTATCAGCTTTTGCTAGAAAATCTATCCCGACTTTTGTAAAATTTATGTTTAATGGGTAGGCACAAGTACCAACAGCTCCATAAATCGAATAGTGCTAGCATGGCCAGATAGTCTCGGGGCAATCCCGACTGGACCACGCCAACAAAGATTCAGTAGAAATAAAGCCACTAAGTACCTATGCTTTAAACTGAACAAAACTGGCACGATCGGATAGTCTCGGGTCAGTCCCGACCAATATATGCTAGTAAAATCTGTATCTCCATTAAACTTAAATGGAATAAAATATTGTACCAATCTTCCAAACGGTAATAAAATAATATTATGTGGGCAGAATAGGTAATATTTTACATACCTTGGTCCAATCTCACTTCTGAGATGAAATGAAATACTAGAAGTTGATCACTTGAACACTGATTTATTCGTAGAACACAATAAGTATGTACATAAAAAGGTACTTAGTACTTCACTACAATAACTAGTAGACTATACTTTTAAGACCTCCTGACTTTTCGGCTTCTAGAAACGAACTGACTGCTTCCCGCATGTTCGGTATAAAGTTACCTCCGGTTGGTAGTTTCTAGAAAAATTGCAAGAACGAACTTGTTTTCGTCGCTCGTGATTGGTGCTTCGTCGCTCAGTATGACCAACCAATCAGTCGCGAGCAGTATGACCAACCAAAGCGAAATTAAGTGGTGTTGCCATTAAAAATAATCAAAATTACGACACAAGCTTTGGCTTAGTTTGGGGCGAGATAGTGCCGTGTGGAATGTCCACCAAAATTTATTATTATTTATTAATGCCTATTTTTGAAGGGTGTAGTTAGTGGAAGTTGTAGATAACAGGCACGTGAGATACGCTGATGGACGTAGGGCTGTGCATCGTAGGGCACGTTAATATCGTACCCATAGATTTTTCTCGAACGAATGTGAGTATGTGCCAAATGTAATGTTCGGACGTACCTCTGACTACCCCCTGTAGACATCTTCAAAGAATCTTGAGTTTGTACTTGGTACTAAAAGATCTGAGGGGATATCTACCGTGCCTGGGAATCTAAGTCATGAGGTGGTTTATGTTTTATTTTGTCATTTTAAACGCACATTCATGATTCGTTTACCTCATGCTTCTAAAAAATAATGGTAAAATGTATGTTCTTGAAAGTCTTCTACATCCGATTATATCGCTCAGAAAATTGTGTAATATGATTGTAACACTTAACGAAAGAACATTGTATCGACTCTTATCCTTATTATTATACTTTTTTCTTTATATTTAAGGCGTTTTTCCTTTCTCGTGTTTATGTTCGTTTTCTACCAGAGAGTAACAGTACAAAAAATCAGCAAAAATATAATATTAACGGTCGGTTTCTGAAGCTCGATCAAAATTAATCGGATGTCAAGCCATTTCAGCTATTACATCGAATTAGATAGAGATAGCAAGTGACTTGACATGCGATTAGTTTTTATTGGGCTTTCAGTAACCGGCCGTTAGTAAACAAACAAGTAAAACAAAAATGTTATACGTTTTTTTTGCTGAACTGTGTACATTGTAACCTCGTACTCGGTTGATCGCATGTTTTCATAAATAAATGCAGTGATATTACATCTTTCAAAATGTGCGAGCGAGAGGTACATTAACAGTAGTCTTCGCCTATTTTAGGCATACCAATAGTTAAAAAAACCAAGCAAGATGCTACTCCGTATTCATGCCTGCTGCATATTGGATAAACTACCTGCCCCATTCAATTACAATTCATGGCGACAATTCAAGGGGCTAAATTCAATTACCATGTTGGGCCGTGTTTTCTTTTTATTTTTATGTTTTATGAAGCATTTTACAAAACTGCCTCACGCTTGAACATACGGAACGAATTGTAGAAGCTTGGGGAACACGTGGGCTTACACTTTATTGCGTAGGGCATGAAATTGAATTCTTTAAAAAGTTCTGATCAAATATTGCCTGGGTTTTTATTCAATTTTGTTGATTTGTATGCCAGCGGAGAGTTATGTTCCCAGTTTATGAGATTTTCTGTTCAAAAAATTATGTACTGTGCACGTCATTTTTGCCAGTGTGAAACGGTGAAAGAAAACATCATAAGGAAACTGGCATGTCGTAGAACATTAAAAGTTCTAAAATATGTATCAAGTGCTCGAAAGGAGCCTCTTTGAGGCGCACTTAAAAATCCTTTCACCACACCACTGTTTCGAAAGAACTAAGTGACACGAAAAGAAGAAGAAGAAGTTTATTTTAAACTGATAATTGAAATACCTTCTCGACTTTGATCTCCAGGCGCGGTAGATATCAATCAGATCTTGTAGTACCAAGATCAACTTTGGCTTCTTTGAGGATGTTTATGGGGGTAGTCAGATGTACGTAAAATTATTACATTTCACACATGCCCGCCCACAGTCAACAGTGTATTGTATTCCGTAGGAGTGGTTGTAAGCCTATCGCGTTGCTAGATACTAATAAAAAAAACTTAACATATTTGACAAACTACTACGACTGCCAGTGGCTCAGCTTTAATATTTTGCACATCATCATCATCATTTTCCTGCCCTTATCCCACTTCATGTGGGGTCGGCACAACAGGTTTTTTCCTCCACTCTCTATCAACCGTCATCCCAGCAGTCACTCCTTTCTTACTCATGTCATCTTTCACACAGTCCATCCATCTTTTCTTTCGCCTACCTCTACTCCTAAATTTTCATATATTTTTTATAAAATTTGGAAGTATCTCAGATGAGATTCCAAAGCTAGATGGAAAATGGTTTACACCCATTTTTGTGTAGAGTTACAGCATCTTATCCGTCGCAGAACATCGTCTCACATTCGTTCACACGCGAAACACCGTTCCCTACCCGTTGGACTGTTCACGCGCGCGCGGAATGTAACTCGTGATTTGAACGCGTTTGGCGGGAATTCGAGCGTGCGCTCCGCGTCATCTTACAAAGGGTACTCAGGATTTCGTCACGTAGCTGTGTTGATAAAATTTAATAGCTTGACTGAACTTGAAACACTCTTCGTTTATTTGTGTCAGTATTTTAAATCTGCGTTCGGAATGTTTACAAAATCATAGCGTAAACATTACGTCAGCTGATTTCGAGCGCAATGTTTTGATTAGTAGATGTTGATCATAGAGCAACACGGAGGGGAGTGGCCGTAGCGTTTATTACCGATACAAAACTGTCTGCCATTTTTTGCGGGGGGAAATTTGTGTTACGCACACTTTCTCAAATTCCCACACAAAAATAATCGTCTGTCACTACGAAACTCACACATACCTAATTAAAAATACACTAACAATATCATGCACACATAGATACATTCTGTGTCAGTTTTATTGTACGTCTAGGACCGCGTGGTCTTGTACTTTGACAGAGGGGAATGCTTTCGAAGGCTACTCCCCTCCGGTCCGCCGGTGGCCCGTGTTGCTCTAAGATGTTGATTTAAAATATGTATACATTTATCTACATGTTTTGGTGTCTATACAAAGCTTAGAATATATCCTCTCTAAATATAATAAAATATGTAGTTGTCCTCAAACAAAATATTGATATAATCGTAATGCTAAAATGCAATTTTTTTTTGCCTTTCGCGTAACCTGATGCTTGGATTTAGAGTCGAATATCAAAATGATTGCAACTGTTTACCTCAAAAATATGCATTAATATGTTAGATATGCTAGTAAACTAGTCTTTAAACCAAAAAACATGGAAAGGTTTCAATAATTTAAAGTTAATAAAATGCAAAATACCCGCTCGCGTCGTAACAAACGGAGAGTTTGCATTTCATGCCTGTTTTATCTAGATTTTTGTACTAAAGTTGAAGAAAAGAATATATCCAATATATTCTTTATTTTGTTCCAATTCCAACGGTATATAAAACTAAAAATAACCTTCGGAGAATTTCAACAAAATAAATTCCACAAAACCGGGCCCAGGTAGCAAAACGAAAAAAACGGCACAAAAAATTAGGGTCGCGGCATTTAAACCCATAAAAGTATGGTCCTTATCTTGTTCGAAATTATACAAACTGGGTATCATAAGCTTTGTAGTGAAATAATCTAGCTTAATAATGCATTACAATTTAGTTTCTTACCTTTATTAGATTAGTAATTAGCACCAGAACACAAACGACGGCAAAAAAACCAAGACATGTCAACTGTATTTGCCAATAAATCCGATAATTTAACTACGAAACGGCAAAACTCGATCAAATAACACTAAACACATATCACTGCGTTGATTTAAACACATTTGCACCGAAATCCTGACCTTTTTAGATAATAAATCACAATAAACGTAAACAACACTTCACAATCTGACACCTGACGATGTCATGGTGACGTCATATTTTCGAAGTTTGTTTTCGTTTACTTTTTTCATCGTGCACAGGCAAGTTTGTTCTTTATTGTATAGTTTAATCTGTTGTGAACGCAGTCCTACACGACATTCTACCACAGAACAAACAAAATAATAGTTTGAACACGTTTATTCTACCAACTAGCGAGTGGCAACTCTAGTAGCCATGGTCAATTTGGTGTTTTATTTTTTGGCAACTCAAGTTGCCACGGCGCACTTAACGGCTACTCAATTTGCGAACGGAAAATTGGATTTGATCCTCAACACTATTCGGATGGTCGTTTATCTCAATTCCCAGAGACTATGCAGAATTTTATATGTAGCTAGGTCACTTTTTTTATTATATTTGCTGATGGAACAAGATGGCCCACCTGATGTTAAGTGGTAACCATTGCAATAACAAAGCATTGCCTCGCAAGTCACGCATGATATGAACGGGCTTTACGATGCACTGCCCTGCGTCCATCAACTTGAGGTATACATGAGGCTTAACATAATATGATGAGCCTCATAATCGTAATTTCACTGGCAACCACACCTTTCAAACCGAAACACAGCAACGCTGCTCAGTGGCAGAAATAGGCATGGCGGTGGTAGTACCAGCCCAGATGAGCCCTTTACAAAAGCTACATTCTAACTAACTACTTACTAACTACTTTTTATAATGTCAGTATTTACAGATCAACGAGAGATCGAGAGAGAAAATAACTAAGATATGAAATTTTAGATGAAAAATAAAACAATTTACTCGACCTGGAATGAAATAAAAAAAATATAGTAGTTCTCAGAAATCAGAAACAGCTTCATGACTATGACAATCATGGTAGATATTGCCTCAGATACCAAGCACCAACTCAAAATTCTATAAGGATGTCTAAGGGTGGTCAGAGGTATATCCAAATATTACATTAGGCACATACCCACAATTTGCAGTAGTTGGTATTCTATACATGACAGGTGGTAAGCTCATCGCCGTAGCTAGAATACTAACTGGTTTCCTCACGATGTTTTCCTTCACCGATTGAGAGCACACACAAAATCCATTGATTCCAGACTGTATTTGAACTTACATCCTCACGATCACAAGGCGAGGTTACTACCACTAAATAAAAAGAAATCTCCTTGAAAAGAAAAAAACCTTGGGACTGAACTATGCTCCAACTCACTACAAAACTAAACAATTAAGTACCTACAATAAGTGTAAAAAGGATCATAAAAAAAATGCTAGGAACCAAGCCGTAAGTTTCTTACCTGTTCTTCTAGGCTTTGGTCGCGAGGAACTGGCGGTAGAATCAGCTAGTATATAAGACGTTTCAAAGTGATCCTTGTGATAGTACTGAATAAAGACCGTTTTGATTTTGATTTTGACTAGACCACAAATGCTCTTAAGCTGATGCCAAAGTGTAGTAGCGGCTTGACCACAGATGCTCTTATAAACTGACGGCAAAGTGAAGTAGCGGTTATGTATCTACGCTAGGCATTGATGAGTTCGAAATAATAGTGTGCTATCGTAAATAACCCGTCGATCTCGTTCAAAATAACGTTGTTTTGTGCTTTGTTCGGATTAAAAAGGTGTCAACAATTTGTTCAAACTTCAGGCACATGATCAATGAACCGCGTTGCTTAGTTTTACTATTTTTTCGTGCAGAGTTCCCTTTTGTTTTATAGATATTTTTAAAAATAAATATTTTTTCCTTATACATTGGTTACATTCAAAACAGGTTGAATGTTTGGCTTTGCATAGATTGCTTTTAGGGTTAAGAACGGTATTGTATCTCTGATTGTAAAGTAATTTTGTGTTTAAGTTTTATTTTAATAAATTAAATTCCAATCTACCACTATAATGCATATTATATAGTAAAGTATGTTTTTCTTCTATAAATTAAATTTATTTAGATTAAAACAACCCAAACTTAACCCTATATACCTCTATTATCAAACACAGAATGTTTATTGATTTCACAACATTTTTTAAGTATTTGTACAAATTTTTAAGTAGGTACTGAAGTCCTGTATTAGGGGGCACTGCTCTTAATTAACAAACATAAAAGAGTTAAGTAAGTTTATTTCAAAAACATTTTGTTTACATAAGTACCTAACACTTATGCTGACAAACAACAATAGAAGTCTGAAATCCCAGCTATACCTATACGAAAAAATCCAAAAAGCTTTCCCTAGGAGCGCAGTTTTGAATAATTTGTTAGCAATCACGGCACTTGCCTCTTGTTTGTTTACACGGCGTTATTAGATACCCACGCGATGTTGATCTCGCTAGCAAGGATACGATCTAAATTACCTTGTACAATACTTTTAGTTCGAGCGCTGGAAAGCAAAAACCAAGACTTCGGGCGTTATCAAAAAAAAAATACTGACGTACATTGTAAAGATAGTGTAAGTTGGTGGACGGAGTTGGTGGCTCAGAACAGTCCTATAGGTCCAACAGTAGACTACTTCTGAATGATAGTATATTAGAGTAGTTATACAGGGTGTCCCAGAAATCAACGTCAAGCCGAAAACGGGCGATGGGCCAAGTCATGATAGTTATCAGAAAAATATAAAAAAAAATATTTGTCTTGTACTTTTTGAATTATGAGCATTACAAAAAATAACAGAAAAACTGACACCCTGTGATGATCTTTTAAGTCCTGTGACTACAAATATTAACTTTTCGTGAAACTTTTTTCTGTAATGTAACCATGGATAGCCCTTCTGTAAAAAACAAATCAAAATTAAATAATAACTGCCTCAGTTTTAAATAAAATGTTAGATGTTTGGCCAACATTTAATTTAAAATAATTACATCACCCAACTTTCACCGACTGTACCGTAAAAAAATGTACTACACTATTTTGGCAAGTAACTTTAAAAGATGGCGCATTTAATCAGGATTCCAAAATGATATGATACTTGCTAGAATACTCCTTAATTTTAGAAGAAAAATATTTTTTTTAAACCAAACCGGATTTCATGACAATTTTATTTGCTTAGATAAAATGTTTGTAACCTTTAAATTGTGGACTTAAAAATGCCTATGCTGCGTTTTTAAGTCGCTCACAATTCACAGGTACAAGTACATACCATTTCGACAATGTAAGTGAAACAGATAGAGCTGCCATCTTGTCGAAAGAGTAATATGGGTTATCAAGTAATTTGTTAGTTTTAGGTGCAAGTTTGAAATAAAATTCAGTCATTGGATTTCTTCAGTCATGACCTAACCTAACCTAACCTCTCCTTAAAAATGACCGTGTAATTTTAAGGACATTTTTAAGGAGATGTAGAGCTTGCATTATAGCTGAAGGCAAATAGTTTGAACATTTGCTGTAAATCCTTGATGTAATTAAATTAAAATCATGACTATCCATGGTTACATTACAGAAAAAAGTTTCACGAAAAGTTAATATTTGTAGTCACAGGACTTAAAAGATCATCACAGGGTGTCAGTTTTTCTGTTATTTTTTGTAATACTCATAATTCGAAAAGTACATGACAAATATTTTTGTTTATATTTTTCTGATAACTACCATGACTTGGCCCATCGTCCGTTTTCGGCTTGACGTTGATTTCTGGGACACCCTGTATAGTATTAGTGTGGTAGAGCTCTTTGTGAAGGGCTCGTCCGGGGAAGTACTACCACCGCGCATTTTTCTGCCGCCAAGCAGCGTTGCTGTGATTCGGTTTGAAGAATGTGGTCGCCGGTGTAATTACAGGCACATGAGGCTTAACATTTGTATGCCTCAAGTTGATAGACGCAGGGCAGTGCATTGTAGGGCACGATCCTATTGTGCGTGACTTACGAGGCAATGCTTTGTTATAGGTGATGGTTACCACTTAACATCAGATGGGCCATCTGCTTGTTCCATCAGCTAGTTGTATAAAAATAAAAAATTTTTTGTCAGGTTAAGTTTTCACTTCTAGAGCTCGTTCTAAAGGACTATGGTGGTAGCATAGGGCGCACCACCCTCCTCTATAGAGGTAAGTACAATAACACGCCAGAAGAAAAACACGAACAAAAATGTGGTTCCTTGTTTGTGAGTACGAATTTCGATGAATTTCCTGCAAGATAAACAATATTCTTTATGTTACGTAGCCTTGAATAATAACTGTTATAATTTAACAATTATATTATTGTAGAGTTTTATTATTATTATGAGCCCTCCGGGTCCCACTGCTGGGCAAAGGCCTCCCCCATTCCTTCCACACGTCGCGATCCTGGGCTATGTTTGCCCAGTCCGTCAGGAAAACATCCAGCTCGTCCCGCCATCTCCGCTTTGGTCGGCCGCGTCGCCTTCTCGTTGGGTCAGGATTCCAAACAGTGGCTATCTTTGCCCACAGCTCACCTGGCATACGGCAGACATGACCAGCCCAATTCCACTTCAGCTTGGCGGCTTTCGAAGCTACGTCTGCGATTTGTGTCTGTGAGCGCAGTTCTGTGTTACGGATTGTAGAGTTACTAAGTTGAAAATTATACCAACATGTTAATTTAAGTTAGAGTAAATAAAGTCCAAAGTGTTCTGAAGTTAAACTCCCATGTTCTGTTTTATGAATTTTATTACCCTTACCTTTTTCTGTTGTACCTACGCTTCACAAAATTCGATTGGCACCATTCTGGAGCTTCAATATTGTATTAATACCTACATTGTAACAAGGATCATACAAAAGAGCGGTAGGAACCAAGACGTAAGTTTGTTGCCTGTTCTTCTAGGCTTTGGTCGCGTAGAACTGGCACCTAGAGTCACCTAGCTTTAAGACGTTTCAAAGTGATCCTTGTGATTTTATTGAATAAATACCTTTTGACTTTGAATTTGATAGATTTGCTTAGTTTGGGGCAAGATGGGAAAAACAATTAATTTAATCAGATTTTTCAAGGCTTAAAACAAAACAGTACCTACAAAAGTAAGCTAAAGATAAGATTATAGTAATAAATATTGATGGGCTCTCGGTACAGCTCTATTATAGCCCCTCTCTCGTCTTGTCGTGTCACTAGTTTCTTTCGAAACAGTGTGGTGAAAGGATTTTAAGTGCGCCTCAAGACAAGAGGCTCCTTTCGAGCACTTGACACATGTTATAGAACTTTTTTAGGTTTTACGACATGCCGGTTTCCTCACGATGTTTTCCTTCACCGTTTGAGAGTACTGGCATTGTGCACATAAATCTTTGATCAGAAAAACTCATTGGTGCACGACCGGTTTCGAACCCACGGCCTTAGCATTGGAATGCGGGGCCGCTACCACTAGACCACCAGCGCTCTCATTATTATAGCCCCTGAATAAAAGCGAAAGCTTGTACTATTGGTACTAGATAGCTGATTAACGGTGAAGGAAAACATCATGAGGAAACCGGCATGTCGTAGAACCTAAAAAGTTCTATAACATGTGTCAAGTGCAAGAAAGGAGCCACTAGAGGCGCATTTAAAATCTTTTCACCACACTGTTTCGCAAGAAACTAGTGACACGACAAGAAGAAGAAGCTGATTAAATACTTACATAGAACTACTTAAATAACATTATTATTTAATTACTTAAATACTTACTTATACTTATTATTTGTTAATAGGTACATACTTGTAATATATTATAATACCTAGGTTCAATTATTTCAATATTTTATCTAAAGAGATTGTGAATCTGAAATATTCTGTATTTATTATGTTTATATATTATATATTTTTTTTAAATAAGACACAAAGTTAAAAAAAAAATATTAAAAAAATAATTGTAAGAATGTCGGCCAAGTATTTAAAATCTAGGTAGTCGTGTTGGTCCCATCCGATTCGTAAGTAAATGATGATGTAAGTGTAGTGTACAAATTGTATTAGTTATAACATTGTAAGTGAAGTTGTTGAATTGTTGTTCTACCCGATGGACTACCGACATTGTCAGGATCGCGGGAAGTCAGTGGATGGAGAGGGCTCGGAACCGTTCTTCCTGGAAACATATAGGGGAAGCCAATGTACTTTCTTTGGGTGATGAAGAAAACATAAATTACAATTATTGATACAAAAAGCATTTTAATTTACTTACCTAGTAACGTGAATTTAATATAAATTTCATGCACTTAACTCCACCGCGCATTCCATTCTGAAAACGATTTCCCATTGAAAGTCGATTAAAAGGTTTACGAAGGTTGAACTAATATTAAATAATTAAATAAATTCAATCATGAGTTATTCGTTAACTGAGTCATTAAATGCATTGGATGAGCCAATTATCTGCAATTATCCAAGTTTATTCAGCGTAAGTACCAAAGCGACCACTAAAAATAAAATAAATTGAGTAAGCTTCATAAAATGCTATTGGTACATTTCATTATTAATAATGGTTTGCAATTATCCATGGTATTTACTGTCTACAATATTTATTATTTTTTTCGGAACATAGAAGAGTAGTAGAGCTCTTTGTGAAGGGCTCATCCGGGGAACTACTATCGCCACGCCTTTTTCTGCCACCAAGCAGCGTTGTTGTGTTTCGGTTTGTAGAGTGTGGTTGCCGGTGAAATTACAGGCACATGAGGCTTAATATCTGTATGTCTCAGGTTGATGGACGCAGGGCCGTGCTTTGTTATAGGTGATGGTTACCACTTAACATTAGATGGGCCATCTGCTTGTTCCATCAACTGTATAAAATAAAAATAGTTTTTTTTTTTTTGAGATCTCATCGTATAGTACCTAATATTTACTGCTTATGAACTACACAATCAATATCCAAATATAATACAATGTAAGTTTTATTTTTCAATGCAACCGATTTCAATTCTCGAACTGAGTACAAGTTTTTTTTTAATCTATTTATGCAGTTTTTCTTGTCACTTAAATCGATGACATGGTTCCTAAAAACAGGTCTTTGTATGTCTTATAGTTACAGACTTACTCATACTTACCGATCTAAATAGGCCACTCTGTATATTTATATGATTTTATTTTATTTCTCAATCAGAATGAAGTTAACATCGCTGTATTTCTGAAATTAATTGTAGCCTCCGTTTGTCAGCTCGCCGATAGTACACAAGGTGCGTGAGATCTATGAACTGCTTGCTGGATGTGGCTTGTTATTATTCACATACATTTACCAATACACAATTAGTTATAAATATGTTGGACAATAATGAAAATGGAGTTAATGAAAACGAATTAAAAAAAAAACAATTTGAGCTGAAAACCTGGCATTTTTTTTTGACAAATCTGGCAGTCGAGCATACGGGGCACCTGATGGTGAGGATAGAATTTCGTTTTGTTGCGTGTGGTGCGGTGCATTATTTTTGCTAATCAATGGGCGTTAAAAGCAACGCGTGACCCGGTTGGTGAGTATCTGGCTCAGCGCATCAGCGTGGCAATGAAGCAAGCGTCTTGGGGATCCTTCCGACTGGCAAGAATTTGAATCAGTTGATTCTCACAATCGCTTGTAACGAAAAAAAAAAACGATACAACGAATCGATGCAATTGATAGCTCAACTGTTTCATGTGTATTTTGGAAGTTTTGTATTATTTTATAAATAATTGCCCTTATTGTGTTCAATCAAGTAGTTTTTTGCAATAGTCGTTTAAAATAATGACGCTTCGATGACGTTATATGCTGCGCTGCAGTTACTTAACAAATAAGTGATAATGACATTATCGCATTATCGTAAAAATATGATAAGTGATAATGACATTATCGCATTATCGTAAAAAAATTGGGATTGTTTCTAACCTCTTCTACTTTCACATCATTTGCCTTCCGATAAGATTGTTCTGAAACAAAAACTCCAAAAAAACATCACAGGCAGTTCAACAGCCCCTTCCAGAAGCAAACAGTCCACGTGTTTTGCGATGTGGTCGACATGAAAATGCCGCGAGCGGTAAATCTGCGCCACGTGGCGTCAGCGCCGCAAACTGCTTTTTGATAGACAGCCGTGGCGGGCCTCGGACGTTTTACGCCCTGCGTCGACCGCACTCGAGGATTTTTGTGAAATTGTTTGTAAATAGCAATTATTTTATCTGTTTGCATCCGACAAATTGCATTGGGTTTGGTTAGTTAGAAAATTCAAGGGATGTGTACTGATGTGATGCAGCAATTGCAGCAAAATACCTAACTTGCTAAATGATTATGCAGAAGAAAATAAACTTTAAATCTATTTTTTGATGTATATACAGCATCAGAGTCAGTTCAGCTTCATCAAAATACAAATCATCTCGATCTTTTAGTACCAACCAAGTGCCAATCAAGATTCTTTGAGAATTCTAAGGAGACGAGATGTACGCTCCCATAGATATATGTTATAAAACCTAAAAAAATACATTCCTTACTTGGCACAATACATCCGGCAGCCTCTTGTATTTAAAAAAGGACCTTCATTGATATACCTATTTTTTTATCCTCTCTACCCTGTCTCATCCGATCAGCTATCAAGGCGTTATATGCCATTCGTCTGAAACGAAAGCATCTAAGAGCGATGAACGCAACTTCGTTTATCTCAGTTAAAATGAACTGCAATTACCAGTCGACAAACGTTCTGCAGAAGGAAACTGAGTCTCGGCCTATCAAGTGCTTTCACATGGAGTTTCTAAACGCTGCACCTTAAATAAATAAATACTTAATAAATATTGCTGGACTTTCCGCAAAGCACTATCTAGCCCCAAACTAAGCACAACTTGTAATATGAGAACCAAGAGATGATACAATACTTTTTTTGGAAAAAAATACTTATAATATATTCTAGCACCCAGACAGAAAACAAACATCTATGTTCATCACAGAAATGTTTGTCCTGGGTGGGGATCGAGCCCAAAGCCTACAGCGCAGAAGGCAGAGCTCAGCCATCCTGACCATCTGAGCTCAGCTCTGCCTTCTGCGTTTCATGTTTTGACAACCCTCACAGTTGTGAGGGTTGTCAAAAATTGTGCAGTTAATATTATGTAGTTATTAATATTTATAACACGCCTAGCAACAAACTACCCGCTCAACTGCAGGGCCAGGGAGCCTTAGATTCTCCAAAATAAGAAGGCACTGCATCCAGGGACTCATTAATGAGATTCACTGACAGAGAATAATGAATTTGATACAGAGTCACTGGACTGGTCGCTCTTACAACGCCAAACTACGGGACATCAATTGGATTATTGTCAACAAAGACAGGTGGTCGATGAGCGGAATATAAAAGGTTTTTAAAAAAATAAACTTATGTTAAGGATTTTGGTAGGTAACCATTTTCCATTTTAATTATATTTCTTAGTAGCAAGTCCCATCTTAAGGCGAAGACAAGATCACCTCTAATGTTTCGACATTATTATTAAGTAATATTTTTATTATTTCAGCATGCATCGTCCCACTGCACGGCAAAGACCTCCAGGATACTGACTGGTTTCGTCACGATGTTTTATTTCACCGATTGAGAGCACCAGGTATTGCGCACATACATTTTTCGAAGAGAAAAATGCCACTTGTCACGATTACTTCCACTAGATCACCGGTTTTCAGTTTTTTTTAGTTTAGAGCTTATTTTATTTACACCTTTTTTTTTAAACAACTAGATGATGGAACAAGCAGATAGCCCACCTGATGTTAAGTGGTAACCATCACCTAAAACAAAGCATTGCCTCGCATGTCACTCACGATAGAAACGTACCCTACGATGCACTGCGTCCATCAACTTGAGGCATACAGATGTTAAGCCTCATGTGCCTGTAATTACACCGGTAACCACACTCTTCAAAGCAAAACACAGCAACGCTGCTTGGCAGCAGAAAAAGGCGTGGTGTTTGTACTTCCCCGGACGAGCCCTTCACAAAGAGTTCTACTCTTAAACGTAGCACTAGTTCATCGAATAAAAACAATGAAGCCTCTATCTCACAACTCCTTTTTTTCAAAGCTACAGCATGCAGCAGTCGTTTACAAGAACGCTTAAGGAAGAAACGGCTGGAAAAAAGCTAAATAGATATTTTATCACTTTTATGGCCTCTTACTTTGAGCCCCGTTTGAATTACAACGCGTCGACTTTACGTATCTACAACGTTAACGTTCAACGTCGTTTTGCTTTGATTTGGGAGAAATATTGCGATCGAAATTTCGGGGATTTAAAAAAAAAACTTGGTCTTACTGGCTGATCTAAGGAATAAACATAAAGCTTCCATTCTTTTGACTGGTCTATGAAATTAACACGAGCCTTTCATGACTTGAAATTTAGGACGAGCTGTAAAATGACAAAATATCATTGTTATAGTTAAGTAAGGCTAACCTAAAGAAAGGACAGAAAAAGTAATCAAACGACAGATTCAGTTTAATGTTTTTCACATCATCGATTCCCGATCCAACAGTTTTTTTCATTCTCACATATGATAAAACCTGGAACTCTTCAAACAAAATAAAATTATGAAAGGGCGCAATTATTTCATTAAGTGATTTTTCCTTTTCATGTCCAAATTTAATCATATAAAATGAATTCTTGAAAGCCAAAAAAATACCAGCTAATTGAATCGTATTTTACTACATACATTCAGAAACATGTTCCACAATCACGGTCAATTTGTAGCATGTCCAGTCGCCATTTGTTATGTTACCGAATGGCATAATAAAGTGCCTAATAGGACCAACTGGATCACTCGGGGTCACGCACTATGTCCTTTACTTTTAATTAAATATCCTCAAGCACCACTCGGCTTTAATACCCAAGAACATCTTCTTAATTTTTTTGGTTTTTCAGATTCTATTTAATGTAAAGACATTTCTAACGGACGGCAATAAAAGCCTCAGGTAATTTTTAATTTTTTTAAACAAAATAAACCAACTTCATATACACTGAAAAACATGAAACAAAATGTATGCTAAAGGGAACTACAACCATCATGATATTTGTGTTTATATTTTTTATTTGTGTGGGTTTTTACAAAAAGTGCTGAATAAATTTCGGTAACATTTATTTAGGACCACTTCTGAAGTATCGACCTTCCAAACAAAAAAAGAATAATCAAAATCGATTCATAGTTAACGGAGTTATCGCGTTATAAACATTAAAAAAAACATACAGTCAAAGTCAAAGTCAAAAGGTATTTATTCAGTTGAATCACAAGGATCACTTTGAAACGTCTTAAAACTAGATAAATCATATTTTCGTAGGTAGTCGAATTGAGAATCTCCTTTTTTTGAAGTCGGTTGAAAATAGGAAACCCTGACGTGGCAAAATAAACAACTTAAAAATAAAGATTGTCAACATTATACCCATTTATCAAAGGAAATCCGCTGCGAGATCATCAAAACCGACAAAAATATTAATAAACACAAATGAAAACTCGCACAGACAGAATACAAAGATTGTAGGTCAGAGGGAAATGGCGAGCCGTAACATTGAGGGCATAATTTAACCACGAACAATGTCCCGTCCGGTTAACTGGTACCAAAGCTTTTTTTGTTCAATGTTTCCTTCCTACCCGTGAAGTAATACACCATCTAGAGGTTCCTCTGACATTATAACTTGCAAAGATGAGGTGTCTTTGCAATCGAAGCATAATTCAATATCAAGCAACAAGGATTTAAAATAAACATAATTGAGTTCGTGTAGTGTAAAAACCAATATAACGTAACAAAAGTATAGACTAGTGCTACGTTTTTATAAAAAACACAAAAACTAAGTATTTTTATTTCCCAATATTTAAAAACATCGTGATGGAACCGGCATGTCGTAAACCTAAAAAGCTCTAAAACATGTAGGTATTGTGTTATGTTCTCGAATGAAGCTCACTTAAAATCCTTTCACCACACTGTTTCGAAAGAAACTAGTCACACGGCAAGAAGAAGATGTATCAAAAGTGTCCCATTATTTTCTCACATTTAGAGAGGCTTCGTCCCCGTGTATGTGAAATTGGACCCCGTTATGCCTTCACGTCAATGAAAACGCTTTCAAAATGTTTGTTGTTTTTTCTATCCATCCCAGCTTGTTGTATTAAATACCTCTATACAAGGTGTTCCATAAGTTGTGTATATAAACTTCAGGGGGCGCGTTGATGGGTACTTTATACCCATCAACGCGAAAAAAAAAAACAGCTGTTTCATACATTTTAGCCTGGTAGGTATTGAACTTTTGTATGAAACAGCTGTTTTTTTTTTCGCGTTCACAGTGTTGGTTCCTTAGAAAAAGTTGTTCATATTGATGGGTACTTTAGCCCCCTGAAGTTTATATACACAACTTATGGAACACCTTGTATAAGTATGTGACGAAATAAAAAAAAAACATGTTCCTAAGTGATCAACTTGCTATAGAGCAAGTTGATCACTTAGGAACATGTTTTTTTGGCCTGTTCTACAGTTTTTAGACCGTCCAAAAGCCACAACGCTGTCGAAAACACAAACAGCTTTAATGAATATGCTTTGAGCTAACTAGTCATTCACTCGAACGGACCGCAATAAAAGTTGCTATGCCGTGTTATTCTGTTTGAAATAAACAACGGAGCAAGCTACGCCACGAGTGTTTTACCTAAGCATCAAAATCAAAACGGTCTTTATTCAGTTAAATCGCAAGGATCACTTTGAAACTTCTTACTAAACTAGGTGAATCTAGCGCCAGTTCCTCGCAAGGAAAGCTTAAAAGAACAGTCAAGAAACTTACATAATCATCATCATAATTAGCCTAAAGAAGTCCACTGCTGGACAAAGACCTCCTGTACATTTCCAGGAAAAACGATTCTGAGCCCTCTACCGACTTCCCACTATCCTCACAATGCTGCCGGTCCATCGGGTATAGGTCGTCACAAGCTTTTCTTCCAGTTCGTGATCTCCATTTAATAACTTTTATTTCCCAACGGTTGTCAGTTCTTCGGGCTATATGACCTGCCCATTGCCACTTCAATTTCATAACTGCACTGGTGGTCTAGTGGTAGCGGCCCCGCCTTCCGATCCTAAGGTCGTGCACCAATGAGTTTTTCTGTTCAAAAATGTATGTGCACAATGCCAGTACTCTCAAACGGTAAAGGAAAACATCGTGAGGAAACCAGCATAACGTGGAACCTAAAAAGTTCTATAACACGTGTCAAGTGCTCGAAAGGAGCCTCTCGAGGCGCACTTAAAATCTTTCACCACACTGTTTCGAAAGACACTATTGACACGACAAGAAGAAGAAGACTCCCAGCCTAGTAATCCTCTCCATTTACCTGTTATAGCTTTGTACATAATACTGTACTGAATTAAACGAATGAAGCCTTGAATGTTGTCACACTGTATTGTTACTGTAATTGCCATTTGCGGGGCCATGAATAAAACATTTGCTTACTTAGATTCGCCGCATTCGATTCTGGTTAACATATTTCTTGTTTAATGGAGATGGACCGTTGGAATAAAGTGCCGGTCTTAGAATGGTTGTATTATGCATTCACGGTAAGAAGCTGCATTTAAGGCCCAGTTACACCGAAAACGACGCGATTGCGGAGCGACAACGAGGAAAATAGTAAATATTGGTGGAAATTCCACACAGCACTATCTCGCCTCAAAGCCTAAGCCAAAGCTTGTACTACGGGATCCTGATATACTACTTATAAACTTTTTTTTGTAAATACATTCTTATAATATTATATAACACCTAGATAGAGAACAAACATCACCAAATGTTTGTTCTCGGTGGGGATCAAAGCCACGGCCTACGGCACAGAAAGCATCAATGTAATCGCATCAAAAGTACACTAGTACTGATTCAACAAAAAGTATTTTTTTAATACTAATTGCTGATAGAAAAAGCATAAGACCTAATGTTATATGTAAGTATCACCGATGCGACTACCCTGCAATGTCCATCAACTTGAGGCATACAGATGTTAAGCCTCATGTGCCTGTAATTTCACCGGCAACCAAACTCTACAAACCGAAACACAGCAACGCTGCTTACCGGCAGTAAAAGGCATGGTGGTAGTTCTTCCCCGGACGAGACCTTCACAAAGAGCTCATAACATAATTTTGATATCACGCTTGTTTCTTTTGAGATCCTGATACACTTTATTCTCACTCACGCCTTTTTCTGCCGCCAAGCAGCGTTGCTGTGTTTCGGTTTGAAGAGTGTGGTTGCCGGTGTAATTACAGGCACTTGAGGCTTAACATCTGTATGCCTCAAGCTGATGGACGCAGGGCAGTGCATCGTAGGGCACGTTCCTATCGTTCGTGACTTACGAGGCAATGCTTTGTTATAGGCGATGGTTACCACTTAACATCAGGTGGGCCATATGCTTGTTCCATCAGTTGGTGGTATAAAAAAAAAAAAAAAAAAAACAAGTGATTCGTGGAATGATATTGAATAAATAAAATCGTCAGTTAGAAACCCTTCTTTTAGAAACTCTGTCTTAGAAGAATATTATAAAGCATCAGTTATAAAGTGCATAAACTACTTCTATACTATTCCTCAGTAAAACAAACATTATCGAAAATAGGTTTCAATTTCATGATTGAATTTTACGAGTAGGTACCAAAATAAATGCTAAAAATATAAGAAATGACAGTCATAATGTCACTACTCACTGTAAAAACCACTGTGTAAAAATAACATAAAGGGTTTTAGTTGTTTTTTTATTTCGGAGCGCTGAATAAAACCTAGGCACGCTGTGAAATTGTATTTCATATTTTTATCTCCATAATTTGAATTCACTCCGATACGTAGAGACAGATGTCGTTTAGCGACATGACGGGGAAAGTTTCGTTTCAAAAATAATATTTTCAAACAACTGTCCATGTTTCGTTCGGGTTATTTGAGTTGTTTGGATGACATCGAAACGTTAAGGTATTTTTTCAACTGTGCTAAAGTTTAAAGTATACAATACATTTCGCAGACTACCGCTAAAGGACTTCCCACTTGTACATTTCAACATTTTTGAAGCTATAAAATCACTAAGAAATCAGAAATTATTTATTGTATAACTGGAGTACAAAAATGATCTTATAGCTATGTGCCAAATGTAATGTTTGGACTTACCTCTGACTACCCCCCTTAGACGTCCTCAAAGAATCTGGTGTTAGTACTTGGTACTAAAAGGTTTGAGGGGGTATCTACCGTGCCTGGGAATCAAAGTCGTGAAACTGTTTTTGGTCCTTCCAATTAAAATATGTATCTATTGTTGTACCGAGAAATTTTGTGCTATTTATTTCTTTAACTTCGTTGCTTTTATTTTATTTACAATTTTTATATTAACTGGAGCAGTTTTATAATTTTGAAAACGTAACATATTTGTGTTTTCCTTATTTACTTTTAAATTTATGTTTTCAAGCCAGCTTACAACGAAGCTTAATATTTTTTTTATTTTCAAGTTCTGACGCAGTTTTTTTCCCTGAGGAATGAAAATAGTTGCATCATCAGCAAACATGACACACATGTGTGTAGTGACTTCAGGCAAACCATTTATGTACAATAGAAATAATAACGGCCCAAGTATGCTAAATGATGTTATGTTTCAAAAAAATTGAATTGTTCGACGGGTGTCAGCCGAATTGCTCGCAAGAACTAGAAACATTACTCAGTACAGTCCGCACCAGAAGTTGATTATTTAAAATCTTGAAAAACTCCAACCCTCATGATCAAAATGTTTTAAAGTACTTACTGTTATCATATTTTATCTACTGTCGCGACAAAATAATAATATGAAATACTCAAACTGTTAATCAACTTCCGTTGCTGACTGTACAAAGAAACTGTTACACTAAAAAACACCCATAAAGTTGCTACTAATAAGTTGCTGATAAAATAAGTTGCTGATAAATCTTTGCACAAAACGGAAACAAATTGGTAAAAACCCCAACAATTTGGCTTATTACCCCAACAATTTGAGCGGAAACAGTTGAAATTATGACAGTGGACGACACTTCCTAGATTGGACTTGGCTAGCTTAGACTTGGACTGAAGCCAGCCTGTTTACTTTTCACTTATGCAGCGGTGAAAACAAACCAAGAAAATGAGTACTTAGTCATTATTCCCATCCTTGCAATGTATAAAATGAAATGACTTTTTTTTTAAATTTGGTGCACAGCATTATCTAGCACCAAACTTAGCAAAGCTTGTTATATGGGAACATCTGATATAATACTTACAGAGTTTTTTTTTTGTAAATAAGTACTTTTAATGTATAATAACACCCAGACAGAGAACAAACATCTACGTTCATCACACAAACATTTGTTCTGGGGTTCGAACCCACGGGTTACGGCGCGGAAGGCAGAGCTACTACTAACTGAGCTATTACGGAAATACATTTTTCAGATGAAAAAAGTCATATTTTCACGATTGGTATCATACCTATCTTCTTGGATCATAAGACGAAATGACTTCTAGTGGACTACAAGTATTCTTGACGAGAGTCCAGAGGTGAAACTACTTTTCAAATGAATCAATACTCAATATATTTATTTTCTTACAAATTTGCACATTTCTAAAATGTATAAACTAGGTAACATTAGGATCTTTAGGTTTTTAAAGTGTTTGGAGGTGTTTGCAGGTTTCTTTTCGCCCTATATTTACAAGGATACGGATACATTTTATTTTGTAAGATAAAATGGTCTCGTACATTTGTGCTGTTGTCCCATAGAATAAACGATAGAGAAAAGTGTGAGAACATATTTGCATAGTAAACTAGGAAGGTCAGTCGTAGTTTTAATTCGCGCCAGGCGTACGTAAAGCTTCAAGTTTTACGTATGTGGTGCTTAAAGTTTAAATGAGTGTCAATATTTACCAAGTAGTGAGAAAGTGTCAACGCATTCAGGCGGAATATTGTTAAATGTCGCTTGTATGTTTTAGGCACGTTTTGATTCGGTCTAAGCTGCATTATCTTTTCGCAAAGTTAATCTCCAAATTGTGATCTGTCATCCAGTCAGAGGTTTGTGTGAGGACGTCTTGTATTGTGCCGGTAACATTATCAGGGCTACAGCATCAATAAAGAGATATCGTCAGCGAAGAGGGCGTCGGTGTTTTTACATGTTTAAGTAAATCGTTAATGTTAATGATAGTTGCACAATTGGGTTCGTATCTACCTTCTGGGATCGAAAAACCCTTCGTTATCTGAAATTAAAACAAAATTAAATTATAAGCCACCTTCGTCCACTAGGCTACAATATCATTGCGGGTGACGGTCCATAGGTGACTCAAACAGAATTAAAAAAAGGTAAAAGATATTTACTGCTTATGGCCTTTTCAGGTGAAAAAGCCATAGTTGTACTGTTGGATTCGTATCTACCTTCTAGGACCCAAAAGCCAGCTACGTCTACTAGGCTACTACATCCTAAGGGTCCAGAAGTGACACAAACAGAATTAGGGTAGTAGTTGCGTGAGGAGCGATGTCCCCACACAATGACAAATGGCTGACACGTCGACCAACAAACAACCGCACTCCACGTGATAGAATTAACTGCTGTGATTAATGACCTACTTGTGTTTCGTTTCATGGTAAGTGTAATCGAGCGATGTAAATGATTGCTTTAAAATCGTTTGGCAATAGTTTTAGTTACAGTAAAATACCTCTTTGTGCTCGTCCGGGAAAGTACTACCATCATGCCTATTTCCGCCGCCAAGCAGCGTAGCTGTGTTTCGGTTTAAAGAGTGTGGATGCTGGTAAAATTACAGGTATGCCTCAAGTTCATGGACGCAGGGCAGTGCATTGTATATCACGTTCTTTCATATCATGCGTGACTTGCGAGGCTATGCTTTATTAAAGGTGAGGTTGCAACTCAACATCAGACCATCAGCAAGTGGAATAAAAAATGGTATTGATTGTAATTGTTGCAGTATCCTTATTACCTCTTTAATATGATAGTATACTACATTTCTGTCACCTTAATTTGCTAAAAACACCTACATGGATTTACTAGCAAGACAAGAGTCACGCTTAACTTCTAAACTTCGAACATAAAAAAATAGACTAACATATTCACTTTTTAATTATTGTGTCATGGCTTGGAACGGTAATCTTAATTTGAAGGAAAATAACGTAAATAAAATGAATCACACAAAAGCTTCATAGAAAATACATTCCATATTCTATTCGTTGTGATCGTAATTCTGAAACTTCGACCTATGAAATAATCAAAGGCGTACGCGAGCTTCGGAACCCAAGAGGGGTTAACCACTGGAGTACCACTTAGAAGCGAAACGTAATAAGTCAAGAACTGTTTGAATACGTACAAATAATATGTTGTATTGTTAAGTGCAGTTGTTGAAAATATTATAATTTAGATTATACATCGGAAAACAATCGAACTCGCAAATCATGGTAGATATCACGCTTAAAATAAAAATTGAGTTGAGATATTGTAGGCCCCTTAAGTCTATCTCTGGACTACGCTTTCCATCAGATCCATCCACTCTCTTCTCTTGTCGTGTCACTAGTTTCTTTTGAAACAGTGTGGTGTAAGAATTTTAAGTGCGCCTCAAGAGGCTCCTTTCAAGCACTTGTCGCATGTTATAGAACTTTTTAGGTTCTACGACATGCCGAATCTCACGATGTTTTTCTTCACCGTTTGAGAGTAGGTACTGGCATTGTGCACATACATTTTTGAACAGAAAAACTCATTGATGCACGACCGGTTTCAAACCCACGACCTCAGGATCGGAAGGCGGGGCCGCTACCACTAGACCACTAGTGCTCTCCGTCCAATCAATCCAATCCATCCACAACATACCATCCGTCTAGATATTTTAAGACTGTCAAAAACAAAGGTAGTAATTTATATTTATGAGATGGGTAGCGTTACTCGAAAGCCCTTAGACCAGGCCTTGTGTCATCATAACAAGCCTGAAGATCGGAGAAGTCTTTTTACTATCCCATAGCTGGCACACGAGCAGCCAGCTATACCTGATGGAAAAGTGGTTACAGTCGACCATGGACACATGCAAAACCAGAGGTAATGCTGATGCACTGCTGAACTATCAATTCTGTGTTTAAGATTTTGAGTTTTTTTTTTTTAATTAGCTGATGGAACAAGCAGATGGACCTCCTGATGTTAACTGGTAACCATCACGTATAACAAAGCATAGCCTCGCAAGTCACGCACAATAGGAATGTGCCCTACGATGGACTGCCCTGCGTCCATCAAGTTGAGGCATACAGATGTCATCATCATCATCATCAGAAGTCCACTGCTAGACACAGGCCTCCCCTACACATTTCCAGGAAGAACGATTCCGAGCCCCCTCAATCCACCGATTTTCCGAGATCCTGACAATGTCGTCAGTCCATCGGGTAGGACCATGCTTCGTTTTCCTGTTCGTACTGATGTATGTTAGATGTATGCAGATGTATGTATGATATATGAAGAGTATTCTCCATTCACCATTTCATGATCTTTGCAATTCTTCGGTCCACTGGATTCCACTAGTTTGTTTCCCGCTCATCGTAGTAACCATTCAAGAACCTTTGATCCCAAGCATTTTTCAAACGGTTATGAATATTTGATTAAACTTTTTCTTGCTCCATGTTTACAGTGATTTATTACTTTTATACTCGGTAAAATGATAGCAAGATGACAGAAACAGCTTTAGTCACAGTCAAAGTCAAAATATATTTATCAAATTGTATCACAAGGATCACTTTGAAATGTCTTAAAGGTAGGTCAATCTGGGTGCTAGTTCCACGCGACCAAATAGTGACACGACAGAAGAAAATCCTAGTAGGTATCTAATTTTAGGCAAAGATAATATAATCAATCACTTGACGGCCTTCACAGCTCAGTTGGTAGTAGCTCTGCCTTCTGTGCCGTAGGCCGTGGGTTCGATCCCCACCGAGAACATACATTTGTGTGATGAACATAAATGTTTGTTCTCTGTCTGGGTGTTATATTATATTATAAGTATGTATTTACAAAAAAAAAGTATATATTTAGTAAATCAGCTATCTGGTTCCCATATCACAAGCTTTGGCTTAATTTGGGGCGAGATAGTGCTGTGTGGAATGTCCACCAATATTTATTTATTTACTTAATCTTAGGTAGGTATGCCCCATAGCATTCTGCAGTCCGTGGTCTGCCCGGACCTGTTCAAACCACAAGGAGCTAAATAACTGTGACCTAGCCTGCTAGTAGATACCAACATTTTATTTTGATCTATCCTGTGATATCGTCCATCCATACATGAGTAAACCTAGCCATGCCTTTCTGTGATAAAGCCCTTTTTATTTCTTTTGAAAAAATACTTAAATATTTCTGTAAATATGTACATTCTAGCTGACGGCCCACCTGATGTTAAGTGGTAACCATCACCTATAACAAAGCATTACCTCGTAAGTCACGCATGATTGGAACGTGCCCTACGATACACTGCTTTGCGTCCATCAACTGGAGGCATATAGATGTTAAGCCTCATGTGCCGTGGTAAAAGTCGTGGTGGTAGTACTTCCCCGGGCGAGCCCTTCACTAAGAGCTCTACACTTAAACTTAATTTTTATAAAACAATAAAATTAATGTAGCTAGTAGTAGTAAAGTTGAAATATCAAGTCTAGATGCTACTTAGTTTGTTTTCAGGACATTCAGTCATCAATAATGTATGAGTTTCAAGCGACAAAGTATGAACAAACAGAGGAGGTTCATTTGCACGAGCCAATAGAATATTCGTATGTCGTGTGGTAATGAACGGATTATTATGGCTGGCACTTGGCAAAATCGACATTCAAAACATGTGTAATCTGAATTCAGTATTTTAGTTCCCTTTAAGAGGCTGTCAACCGTCAAAGAACTTTACACAGGACATTTAAAATTGAAAAGCTTTCGTAAAAAACTTACCTATGTAAAATTTTATGTAAAAAGAATTGTTTGGATCATAATATAATTTTTGCTGAACTTTGTAATTTTATTCTCCGAAACTTTAAACTTTGTAATATTATTGTGGTTTGCGATTTTCCATTTAGTGATATTATTATATCTTATATATTGAAATATGTGAGCGAGAAGTTGTCCTGTTACTAGGGAATACCAACTAATGAAAAATGTGGGTATGTGCCATATGCCGTACTATTTAGACGTTCCTCTGACTACAAAGATTTAAATATAGTCCCAAAAGTTATTATCCGAGTGGGATTTGAACCCACGACCTTCCCTTGATACGGGGCCGTGCTAACCGACTGCGCCACTGGAACCACGGTCGCATAAGTACCGTAGTAGCATGTCCCCAAGTTATTCGTCGAGTGTGATTTGAATCCGATGGCGATTTAATCCGTTGGTTAGCGCGGCCCCGTATCAAGGGGAAGGTCATGAGTTCAAATCCCACTCGGATAATAACTTTTGGGACTATATTAAAATCTTTGCGATTTCTTCTGCCTACTCCAAAAATTTTAAGCTGGTACTTGGTGGCTAAGAGATCTGAGTGGATATCTACCTATGTTTGTTGCTTGTTCTTGTAACGTTGTTCCCTGTTCTTTTAAATTTTTTATAAAATATTGTTGCGCCGGACGCCTAGCAACTTGTTTCGTTATATATCCTGACGTACAGGTGTTTTCAGAAGGCTGAAATATGTTTTCAGCCGTTGCCAGAAGAGGCTCTGTCACCTCCCAGTTGATTACAATTTCGACCAAGTTGCCGTGGTTTTCAGGCGCCTGAAACATGTTTTCAGTCCGTTTCAGGCTATTTCCCATCGATCCATGCAATATCCTGAAAACCCGTTTTCAGGCGTTTTCAGGACCCCTTATGGACCATTGAAGGACATTTCACTATAGAGCCATATTTGCATAGGAGTGAAAGAGATAGCACTACTAGAAAGAGATAGCAGACGTTCGAATATTCTAGACTACTGTTCTAGAATCAATCGAAGGAAAAGCACTACTAGAAAGAGATAGCAGACTTTCGAATATTCTAGACTACTGTTCTAGAATCAATCGAAGGAAATGAACGAGAGCTATTTCTGTGGAAAGAGATGCAAGTATGGTCTAGTATGATCCAGAACATTCTCGGGTTAGCTGCGTCGTATATAAAGCCAGTCGGCGAGAGCGACAGGCAGTCAGTTACTGGAAATAAATGGCTCGAGAAGAAAGTGAGTTAGTGAAAACGGTTCGAGGAGTCAGTTCGGTGAGATGGCTCGAGAAGAGAGCCAGTTTGTGAAGATGACTCGAGGAAGAAGTCAGTTCCAGGGAATGGCTCAGGAAGAAGTGGATAAAGGAAGAGAACTTTTGTTAAGTGATAGTTGAGTGATAATTAAGTGTGTTAAGTAGTGTTAAGTAGTGTTAAGTAGTTTTAAGTAGTGTTTTAGTTATGTAAAGTGTTAGTGTAAATAAATAAGTCATCTCTTGGATTATTATTGTGCATTTTCTATCCATACGAACCCCGAGCTCGTAATAATTGGTGTCAGAAGTGGGATAGACAATGCCGTTAATGCCGAGAGATGACTAGGAGGGTGTAAAAACCCGAAGTAAGGCTGCGGTTGAAGGAGCAGGTTCTTTGACGGAAGAGCAGCTGGAAGAGCAGGTTTTGACTTCAGGAGAAGTCAAGGTAACGCCTGGAAGAGCAGCTTTTGACTTCAGGAGAAGTCAAGGTAACGCCTGGAGAGCAGCTGGAGAAGCAGCCGGAGTAGCAGGTTTTGACTTCAGGAGAAGTCAAGGTAACGCCTGGAAGAGCAGCTGGAGAAACCGGTGATAAAGCGGTCTACCAAGGAAGAGCAGTTGGAGTAGCAGGTAGAGAAGCCGGTGGGTTGTTCATGTTGATCGGGTTGCGATGTATCACGGATCAAGTGATGCTCGGGACGAGCATGTCTAAGGAGGGGGTAGTGTTGCGCCGGACGCCTAGCAACTTGTTTCGTTATTTATCCTGACGTACAGGTGTTTTCAGAAGGCTGAAATATGTTTTCAGCCGTTGCCAGAAGAGGCTCTGTCACCTCCCAGTTGATTACAATTTCGACCAAGTTGCCGTGGTTTTCAGGCGCCTGAAACATGTTTTCAGTCCGTTTCAGGCTATTACCCATCGATCCATGCAATATCCTGAAAACCCGTTTTCAGGCGTTTTCAGGACCCCTTATGGACCTTCGAAGGACATTTCACTATAGAGCCATATTTGCATAGGAGTGACAGAGATAGCACTACTAGAAAAAGATAGCAGACTTTCGAATATTCTAGACTACTGTTCTAGAATCAATCGAAGGAAATGAACGAGAGCTATTACTGTGAAAAGAGATGCAAGTATGGTCTAGTATGATCCAGAACATTCTCGGGTTAGCTGCGTCGTATATAAAGCCAGTCGGCGAGAGCGACAGTCAGTCAGTTCGGTGAGATGGCTCGAGAAGGGAGTCAGTACCAGGAAAAGGCTCAGGGAGTCAGTTCGTTTTGTGGAGAGGACTCGAGAAGAGAGTCAGTAAGTGGAAATGGCTCAGTGAAGAAGTCAGTTGGTGAAGATGACTCGAGGAAGAAGTCAGTTGAAGGAAGTGGATACAGGAAGAGAACTTTTTTTTAAGTGATAGTTGAGTGATAATTAAGTGTGTTAAGTAGTGTTAAGTAGTGTTAAGTAGTGTTAAGTAGTGCTAAGTAGTGTTAAGTAGTGTTTTAGTTATGTAAAGTGTTAGTGTAAATAAATAAGTCATCTCTTGGATTATTATTGTGCATTTTCTATCCATACGAAACCCGAGCTCGTAACAATATGTAGAAACTAAAATAATCAAGTATATAATTTAAACTAATTTAGTGTTGCAATTGAGTAGGTAGTGATGTAAGACAAAAAGAGTTACAAAATTGATAATATGTAAGTATTATTAATTAACCTGTGCCAGCCAGCCTCATAAGAGTCTGGTTATTACAGGGTACCTAAGTGTAAGATTGTAGTTTAGGGTGCATGTAAAATTGCATTTTATGATATTGACGCCAAAGTTTTTATTTTCAATTTCCATTCTCATCTGCCATTAATATTTTTCCCGCATTCATGGAATCCTGGCTCCCGCCGCCGTCGCGACGGAGAAGTCGTGACGCTGCGTGTCTTGCATGTCTAATGTTGGGAGCGGATTGAATGGAAGGTATTACACTTACGTTAGTTGCAATGGCGCTTTTTTATGAGCAGGTGTTGTGGCTTTTTTATACTATAAATCTGCTCATAAAAAAGCGCCACTTGAACAACACGCTGATGGAACAAGAAAATGGCTGAATGAAGATATGGCTGATGTTAAGTGGTAACTACCACTTATAACAATCTTCAGACAGAAATATGGTCCAGACTGGATGAGATAAGCGAGACAAAGAGAATTATGGAGAGAAATCGGGGAGGCCTACGCCAGAATGGCGACTACAAATTTTAATGAAATGACATGTAAATAAAAACATTTAAAATATAGTAATAATATAATAATAAACGAATTGTATGCTTAAATATCACGAATAATAAAATAAATTAATAATAGAATTGTCATGTTATATGTTAAATTAATCTGCTATATAACTAGCTGATGGAACTAGCAGATGACCCACCTGATGTTAAGTGGTAACCATCAACTATAACAAAGCATTGCCTCGTAAGTCACGCAAGATAGGAACCTGCCCTACAATGCACTGCCCTGTGTCCATCAACTTGAGGCATACAGATGTTAAGCCTCATAAAATATAATAACATATGGCCAAAAAATATTAAATAACTTGGTACCCGTATAAAATGTCTATATTATGTTATTCCAAGTGTATGTTATGTTTGTGGTTACTAGTTAACACTTGAAACATTATTTTTGTATATTCTTGAAATTTTCAGGTTCTATTATATAAATTTCCTCTATGCCCGAGGTATGGAACTGAAGTTTGGCGAGGATATCTCAATTAAAATTATGCCAGAACACTCGCCGGAAACTGTGCGTCAGTATTGTTGAACAGGTAAAATGAAAAAAACGAACGCTGAAGGGGCCACAATGCCTTTCAAACCCAAGAACATTTGTCGCAGTCAAATTGAATAAGTTTCCCTGCGGTGCAATGCTTAGGGTTAGCCCTCACTACAAAGTAATCTTTCGTTTTCAAATAAAATTCCTTTTTAAAATACAAATCAAAAAAGAGTGATTGTAAGCGGGTGAGGGCAAGGTCACATTGGGCACGATTGCTGAATCTTGTAAGAGCGGTTTTTGTGACTCAAATTTTGTTTCAGCTTGATTTTTACTTGATTTTTTGTTACTTCTGCTTACAGGAAAAAAAAAATTGGTAGTCGTATGCGTCACGTTTGTTATTATAAAGATAATTTCTACGTATAGTATACAGGGTGTTGAAATACCACTCCCGAAAACTTCAGGAGATCAAAGTACCCATCAATATGAATAACTTTTTCTAAGGAACCAACACTGAAAACGCGAAAAAATTACAGCTGTTTCATGCAAAAGTTCAGTAACTACCTGCTTAAAATGTATGAAACAGCTCTCATACAATCACGCTCTTAACATTAAACCGATTGGAACGTAACTTAGAATAGATATAGTTCGTAATCTGGATTAACAAAAAGATTTCTCCGAAAAAAATCTACAGAAATCACCAGAAATGGTAAAAAAAAATACGAGTCCGAAAACGGAAAGGGTGCCCTAAAAAATATGTTAGAAACCACACCACGCGAGCAAAGCTGTGGGCACCCGCTAGTTATTTATAAGTAAGGAATAAAGGGTATCGAATCATGACTACGAACCAGAAATCGAAACGATGAATGATGATGAAGTGAGTTTATTGAAACAACGCTTCAGAGCTGATTTCACCATGCTCTGTTAGATTAACAAAGGATTAAAGGTTCGATAAATATGTCAAAATGTACGCGTTTGACATCTAAGGTTAGATTTAACGACCTGTTAATCCTTGATTAGTAACTAACATAGCATGGTGAAATCAGCTCATAAGGTGGTAATTTTACTAAAACGCCTTCTTCACTTGCTCCTAATAAAACACGTTACGACTGTGACCTGGATAGTAGCTAATTCCAAACACTGCCCCCGAGGCGACAACAGCGAAAGTGCATAACACTGTAACATGCTTTGTAGGGTTGGCAAATTCACTGTGTCGGTAGAAAGTTTCAATGACAATTTCACTTTGAGTTGCTTTGTATACGTCATACGTGTTTTTTTTTGTGCTGTACCCGTGTTTGTATGCCAAACAAAACTTTTCTATTATATGACAGCCTTCACAGCTCAGTTGGTAGTAGCTCTGCCTTCTGCGCTGTAGGCCGTGGGTTCGATCCCCACCGAGAACAAACATTTGTGTGATGAACATAGATGTTTGTTCTCTGTCTGGGTGTTATATAAATTTTAGGTATGTATTTACAAAAAAATAATATATAAGTAGTATATCAGCTATCTGGTTTCCACATCACAGCTCCCATGGTCAGCTTTGGCTGAGTTTGAGGCGAGATAGTGCTGTGTGGAATGTCCACCAATATTTATTTATTTATTTATTTTATACTATAAAGTCCATTTTTGGAAACAACTCTTGCGATTTGTATTTTTGAGTTTTTTTGTGTAATTTGTGAAGAAATTAAGTTGAATGTGTGTATGTTGATGAGTTATTTATTCATTCAGGATTGCCAACAAAAGATATACAAAATTACAAAAGTTCTGTAAATTATTAATTATATCGAGAGCTTTTTCAGTTATAATTAAACACAAAATGCTATTTAAGTACCTGATAATGATAAACACAGCAGTCAAGACCTCATTTTTAATTATTTTTTTAATTTATTACTTCTAGCTAATGGAACAAGCATATGGCCCACCTGATGTAACGTGGTAACTATCACCTATAACAACAACAACACTGTTGAGAGCACTGGTGGTCTACTGGTAGCGGCCCCGCCTTCCGATCCTAAGGTCGTGGGTTCGAAACCGGTCGTGCACCAATGAGTTTTTCTGTTCAAAAATGTATGTGCACAATGCCAATACTCTCAAACGGTGAAGGAAAACATCTTGAGGAAACCGGCATGACGTGGAACCTAAAAAGTTCTATAAGATGTCTCAAGTGCTCGAAAGGAGCCTTTTGAGGCGCACTCAAAATCCTTTCACCACACTGATTCGAAAGAAACTAGTGACACGACAAAAGAGAAAGAGACCTAATAACAAAGCATTTCCTCGTAATATACCTCTGTACAAAATAAATTATAAAATTCGAGAAATCATTACACCTAAATTTTAAAAGGCTTTAGCAAAACCGAGAAATGATAATAGCTTAGCATAATTCATATTATCTATTTGAGCTATAATTATTATAATATAATTGATAAATTTCATAAATTCTCTACACATAAAATCGAAATTTATTAATATAAACCAAAAATAAGAGCCTGAGTCTCCGTTGATGACATAAACGCAATATCAAGTAAATTAAATCATATATTATGGTCTGGGCGCTATTGCAGTCATAAAAGCTGGTATTGAATCGGCAATGACGTCACAGGGAAGTCTAGGCATAAAATATCTACTGGAACGGGTTAACAGCTTTCACAATCCTTGCTATCATCAATTTTTGCTCAGCGAATCCTAAACTCTTAAAAATCTAATCCGCGTCATCCCGCTTCGTTGGTACTTGTAGGTCGCATACAAGTTTTATTTAATACTATTTGCTAATAGAATGAGCAAATGGCTCACCTGATGTTAAGTGGTAACCATCACCTATATATAACAAAGCATTGCCTCGCAAGGCACGCACTATAGGAATGTGCCCTACGGTGCACTGACCTACGTCCATCAACTTGAGGCATACAGATACTAAGCCTCATGTGCCTGTAATTTTACCGGCGAGAAATTTAGATTTGAAGGGTATGTCAAACCTAAATTTCTAATTTATTATTGTAACTTTATTATTTTTATATTTTTATAGTGCAGATGATTCGATTCATTTTTTAAATTTAGGTAGGAACTTATATCAAATAATAGAAGATATAACTTTAAAAGTCTTGAATACACGTGTCTACGTCACACGTAACCAATCCTAGACAATACTCATGCTAGTTTTTTCTGAAAACTGAGAAACTGAAAAACAAAGAAACAGTGCAGATGATAATCAATTTGTGCATTTCTTTTACAATTTTACCGGCAAACTGGGATGGCTGCGTCATAACATGGTGATATATAAACGGGTCTCGTGGCTTCCTGCCAGACCTGTCTGCTCCGAGACACAGGGCCAGGCAGAATGGAAAATATTTATCAAAACAATTTGAAAATAAATACAATTTATCTGCTGTCTAAAATTCAAACAGCTACGTTTGAGTGGTTGCGGGACAAATAGGATAAAAATAGATGAGTGCATTTGCAGTGAATTTTACACAGCAATATTAATTATGCAAGTGATGCAAACTAAATATTATGTTGACATATCTTGTCTATATAATATCCCTGTAATATCCCTACTCCCAATATCCTGTAAAAAAGGGCTATCGTTTCTCAACACTAAAATATAATAGTTATTACACCTTGTCTTGCTACTTCTTGTTCAATAAACTTGATCAAGTGAATTGCAAGCAATTAAGTACCAAGTTGTTTCTGAATTTCAAACTATCTGAAACGTCTAGGTCCTAACGGCACTCAAATCCAGTAGCAATTTTGATGCTTATATACAACCTTCTGTTATTTGTCTACTAATAAACTTGATAAAGTACTATAGCTGTGCTAAAAGTTAACTACGTTATAGAATTAGAAATGAGGAAATTCTCAAAACCAAGGTCACCTACATAGTTCGCAGAATTAGCAAGTTGAAGTGGCAATGATCAAGGGCGTTGCCAAGGGGGGATAGGGAGGGGCAGCTGCCCCCCTCTAGAGATTAAAAAAATGTAGCCAATTGCAAAGAAATCAAAGTTCTAAGGCCTAAGTTGGAACCATTCTTATGACAATCGCCATAGAGACCAAAGACTCGCGCTACTAGCTGTAAATGCTCTTGACTGTACCTACAATTCATATTTTTCTCATCTTCCATAATATTGCCCCCCCCCCCCCCCTTGGGCCATAGGGCTAGCGATGTCCTTGTCAATGAGCATGAAGCACCAACAGCCGCTGGAGTATGAAGGTCTCGAATAGCGGCCACGAACCGGAAGACTCGATGGACCGATAGCATTGTAAAGATCGCGGGAAGCCAGTGGATGGAGAGGGCTCCGAGTCATCCCTCCCAAAAACGTATAAGAAGGTTTATGTCTAGCAGTGCTCGAAAGGAGCCTATTTGAGGCGCACTTAAAATCCTTTCCTTTCTTTTGTTTTGAGTGAAACCAGTGACACGAAAAAAAAAGTAGACTTCTCAGGCGGTTGATGATGATGAAGTACCGTTGCAGACACGTTCCTAGTTTTCAAGCCACAAAAGTTCATCAGTCTGTTCGTCCGTAGCACCGGAGCTTATAGATCCAAGCATAAATCCGCTTGGGAAACTAGGAGTACGTCGATTCGATGTGTACAGTTTTGGCGCGGGTACCCTTGTAACTCATAACGAAATGGCGCATTTGCCATGCCTTGTTCGACATGAGCGTATTGGTGATGTTTTATATTAGTCTGGGGTGAGCTGAAATTATGTTCATCAGGACAAGCTAGAAACATTCGTGAAAATTATATCGTAACTGGCAGATTGCCAGCAGAGAGAAAATTGGTGTCTAAAGACCTGCAGAAAGCTTGACCAACCCTTATTTATTTTCTTATGTTTTCTTAGTTTCCTTATGAGGGACCATCAACTCCCCTCATAACGTCGGAAATCACTAAGTACTTGGAGGTTTTGATTACGCAAAACTTAGTAAGTCAAACAGCGTTGCCACCAAGCAGCGTTGCTGTGTTTCGGTTTGAAGGGTGTGGTTGCCGGTGAAATGACAGACACGTGAGGCTTAATATCTGTATGCCTCAAGTTAATGGACGCAGTGCATCGTAAGGCACGTTTCTATCGGGCGTGACTTGCGAAGCAATGTTTTGTTATAGGTGATAGTTACCTTACTTAACAGCACTTGAAGTACTAAACAATTTCGCAACCTGCAAACATTACTTTACCACGTTTGCAATGGCAAAAAACAATTCAAAATTTCACACTCGCTCACTGTAATCATATCGCGTTAAATGACGGACCGCGTCGGTCGGTCGTTTCTGTTTACGTTCTCGTTCCGGAGACCGTTCCGGGGCGTTCCGGTTGCCATTACCGTATTACCATACGGTGTGTATTTCTGTTTTTATCCAACTCCAGAAATGCAATCGGCTGGTACGTTTTTGTAACAGCTTTCACTATTTTTCATATTTGTCATGTCGTGAATGTATGGAAATCAAAGTTCTTACTTTGCAGCACTTACTTGATCAGTAACTGTATGATCTACGAATACATTTCTTAGTAACTAGTATCGTTTATAAATGAATTTTGTGTGTGCGAGTGCATTGAGTGAGCACCCTCTGAAAAAAATCAAAAAAATACTAGTCAGCATGTTAGTCATAAGCTTAAGCTAGAAATACTATAAAGTTTAATAATACGATTAGTTAGTAAGAAATCGGGCATTCTGAATTTGGAGGATTGAGTGAGCACAGTAATTCAATTGTTAATTTTTAAATACGGCACTTGGTGACCTGAAACTTTAAACCATAGCTTGTCATAACTTTAACTAAATACTAGCATAAACTACTACTACTACTACTTTTGTGTAAACTCAATACATTAGC
Organism: Chloroclysta siterata; assembly: GCA_932294275.1. Lineage (NCBI taxonomy): Eukaryota > Metazoa > Arthropoda > Insecta > Lepidoptera > Geometridae > Chloroclysta > Chloroclysta siterata. The sequence continues at coordinate 13,622,530 of OW028595.1, forward strand.
ATATCTCGACGGTTGTCTGTGAGATCTGAGTGAGCACACGTTATACGATATAACTTTTGTTTTAGGCTTTAACAAATTGCCATATTGGTTTAACAAATGGTTTCAGAGCTTTAACTAAATGACTAGTATTTTTTTGATTTTTTTCAGAGGGTGCTCACTAAATCCACACGCACACAATTTTGTTTCTGGTTACAAATATCAAGTTCGTATGCGGCCGAAGATGCGAATTGTACTACTACATAGTAAGTGATTTTTTTTCACTACCCGCCGACGTAACAGATAATCTACTTGATGATAGATAAGTGGTAAACATCATCTTTAACAAAACATTGCGTCACAAGTCACGCTCGATAGTGACGTGTCCTACGATGCACTGTCTTGCGTCCATCAACTTTAAGCAGAGCTACTAACACTATTCTTAGAATTTTTAACGGAGGAGGGCGTTGATGTTTGTTTTTTAACTTCTACAGATATCATCGTTTTCTATAAAATAATTATGTACAAACTGTTTATGTTCCTAATAAATTAAACATTATAAAAAAAATACTAGGTATTACCTCTATATACTCTGATTTTATACCAGTTTTCAGAATCAAAAATTTCGATAGAATTACTGAGAACGTTTTAGCGGGCAACATGCCAATTGGAGTATTTCATACGTCCTCGACGTTGATCGCTTTTGACCTGTCTAATGTCTGCTACAATATATTGAGAGTAGGATCTATAGGACCGAACTTCAAACAACAAACGTCCAAACATTAAAACTTATATGATTCCATATCAATGAACTAAGAGCAAAATGAACTGTTCACAACTCGAGTGACATCGTCAAGTCCTTCAAAGTAAAATTCCTTGGTAGCAATTTAAAGTTGGCCCGCCTTGAGTCACCGCGGAGGGGAACTTAAATCGCTTCGTTTATAGATTGCTCTCGAACGATTACCCTTATACAACCTTACTGGCTGATCTGAGATGATGTAACATTTTTGTTGGTGTATCATTTTGCTTTGGGAAAAATCTGATTGTCGAACACGGTTCTGAAGCAAACACGATGGGTAAGATTTTTTTGTTTATTCTTTTTCTACTTTACAGCGGAGAATTAAGAATCAAACGAACTTACCTAGTGCTGTTTGATTCCAATTATGCGAAGGTCTCGTCCGAAGACCATTATTACTTGCAGCATTACGAGTTGTGGTGCTGTCTCTGTCACACTTCAGATCCAAGTCATAAAATACAAAACCATCTCCTGTCTCGCTCCCACGCGTCGGTGCAGGCGGCGGCGGCGGCAGGCGGCCGGCAACACGCCTGCAACTTGTCATTATTTTCAGAGAATACCCTGTTACACCCAGTAATTTGTATTTTACTTTTCCACGACAAAGGGTAAGAAATTGTATTGGGATGGGTGGGATCCTAATGGTCTTCGGACGAGACCTTCGCATAATTGGAATCAAACAGCACTAGGTAAGTTCGTTTGATTCTTAATTATACTTCAGGTCTCGTCCGAAGACCATTATTACTTGCAGATGTTTAGAGAACGTCATATTCCTGTCTAAATAGAGGAAAGTTAAAATACATACACGTTTGTATGTTGATTATTGATAATTAAACTTAATATCATGTAACAAAATAAGCAAATAGCTTAGGAAAGTAATAATTTAGATATTTTTTAGAAGATTACTATTTTCAGCAAGTATTCTTTTTCATGATACATTTTAACAAAATTGATAATACCATAAGTGGTCCTGAACAAAGACTTATAAATACATATCTATTCAATAAATCATAAATGATTGTATGTAACTTTAGCAAAAGCATTGTTAACTGAATTATGAATTTCTCTGTTGTAGTATTTTAAGAATACATTAGAGGTATTAGACCATCCTGTGGCCTTTAGTACAACGCCCAGCCGATGAGCGGCTGATGTGGATGCGTGGCGAGTGCTGTGCGCTCCAAACACCGATATGTCAATACGACTATCTGCTAAGACTTTTTCTACCTAATGGCTAAGAGTTTTTAAAATCCTTTTATGAGGTTTCCTCAGGCTTATAAACATATTGATCATTTGTATTGTCACGGCGTAAAGTTTAAGTTTTAGCGGGGTAAATCGGTGGATTTTTAAAAAATGAAAGATAATAAAATATGATTAGTGACTGAAGAGCCCCAGGTCTCGATGTTTTAATTAGATCAGGCAATTTTATTATAATCATATCAATTTCCACAAAAAATTTTTTTTTTTTTTTTTTTTAGTTTTATCAAACTTATCGACTGCATTCTCTTGTGCGGAGACTATTGCTTATAAAGCGATTGTTTTTAAAAATAACGATTCAAGTGTAATATCAGTTATATAACTTAACACACCAATGGTATCCCAACTGACAGCGTATTTAAGTATAGGTAGTTTTTACCTATACACACCTCTTAAAAATCTTTGAGTGCTATCATCTAATGTTATTTTTAACCCAGAAGTTATTTTTAAATTGGCAGATTAATGTATACCAGTTCTTTCGAATTTCATGGTTAAAAAGGAAATCATTTGGGAAATTGTAGCAAAACCTTCATAGCTGTTTTCACAACAAGCCCACCATCATTTAAGGGATGAACTGAATAGGTGGTTTCCGTCCAACGATACCCTAGAAATAATTGAATATGCCTCTGGAATACCTCGAGTTATCATCACCTGCGTGATAATTTTGCCGCCACCACGACAAGGTCTGCGTGAAGCGGATGGCATTTTCTAAAAAGTAAGTGAAACAATTATTATCTAATAATATTTATCAGGTTCAAATATATTTTATTTGAAACTTTAAGTTTAGTCTATAGCGGATACCAAGTCTGTGATCACCAGAGAGGTACTACTTAAATATCTTCCGCTTTATCTGTGATTATCTTTTGTAAAATTTTGATTATTATACGGAAAGGAGGGAATCCATAAAAATGTAGATGTTTCCAGATAAATGCGTCTACTATTTCAGAATAGGGGTCAAGTGCACATGATACGTATCTTGAACATTTATATTTTATGAGAGCTTGCTAATAGATCAAAGGCGGTTTTCCAAAATTATTGGATATTTCTAAAAACGCACTCTGCAAGATCTCATTCAGATTCTCGATCAGCAATAATAATTGTCAGAAGATTTTATATATAATGCAAATATGTTAATACTTCTAAATCGACACCATTGCCAAATAGTACGAGCTAAATCGTTAAAATGTGTGTGTCGTATTCTGCCCATTGTATCTATGTAACAGATAGCGTTATCTACCCTTAGTAATACGTTGCAATCGCGAAATTCAAATGCAAAATCTTAAGACAATAAAAAACGTCTTTTTATACGTTATGTATGTCTTTTTATATTTATAAGTTATGTCCTGATTGCGTCCAGTTACCACGAGAGCTTTGTTCATTACAGGTTATAACCTAACCTGTAGTTGACGCATCGATAAATAATTCAAGACATTAATGACTTTAAAAAAAAGAAAAATTGAGATTCTTTGAACATAGAATATTATTTTTCCACCATTCTAAGTCGTTTTTCAACAAATTCGCTACTATCATTTTCTTGTTGTAGTCATCAGAGTTACCGAAGGCTAAAACTCCGTATACATCCACATCCATAGGACATGCAGATGTCGATAGACTTATGGATTCAGCAAAGTATCTAGTACATTTCGAAGTAAAAAGCTGTTTTTTCTCTTCAGGAAGCTAAATAGCCATACCTATTATTAGTATTAAAAGTAAAGCCCAATAATTTTATCTCGGCTTTTGGTGTTATGTGACTTTATAGTTTATAACAAAATCCAGGGATTGTAAGACATCCATTTACGGATATTGTTAACGCATTTGCTGTATATATTTGCCCAATAAAAAGCAAAACGTTTAGATAATTAACTGAAATAAGGATTGTGAGCGTAAATACTGTGAAACAGATTTCATCAGTTTTGTAAATGCGAAAGGTGCTGTACATAAACCAAATTATAATAAAATGTTAAATTCATAAAGTTGCGACTTCTAGTTTAGAAAAAGCTAAATTCCAAGCTTTTTCTATAATGTTTATCAATAAATAATTTAATGTAGCCATAATATTATTTAGATTTAATAATTTTAAATCTTTAATTTTAAAATGTTCTAGCTGAACCAACTTATTTAGATGTTTCAGGTTCAAAATAAAGCGATGTTTGCCATCGAGCTTGGATACCGTGAAGATAAGAATTGACCTTCACACGGTTCACAAATTGATATAAAATCAGACTGTAATAAACTTTCTATACATTGATCGATTATTTTGATTGCGGGTATTGTTTTAGCAGAAGTTCGAGAAAAATATATTTGTATATGCTCGCTTTTGAAGAGTATACAGTAATCTCGGACCCAGGACAATACTCAGATCATCAGATTGCACTATTGGTCATAGAAGTATTGTAGCCTGCCTGCGATGGGTTAAGTACCTGCGATGTTGAAGTCAGCTCCTTGTAGTCCCCTGGCGCACTGCGTGGCTCCGACGATACGTTTCTCGACGGTGATCCCGCGGTGCTGCTGCCGGCTTCTGGGTACTGGGATAATGACGCGGCTCGCCAACTCCTGGTCGCGACATCCCCCTCAAGTTTAAAGCACCCGGCTGAGTTTCTCTTATATTTGGCGGAGGTTTGAATGTAGCGCGCTGCATCGTGCTATTTTTCATCATCCGATTGGGAAATAGCTTTTGATGATTTGAGATGCTCCGCTAAGTTAGCGCCAAATAAAATTTCATCGAGCTTTCTTTACAACATCTTGGGTTTTTTGTTGAGGCTGTTTATAATGGCATATCGTCTTGACTGCGACTCTCGATAGTGACTGACACAGAGTAGTCGTCCAGCGTCACTCGAAGGCTTTATCGTTTTTTGTGCGTGAGGTAGGTAACTCATCCTTTGATGACAAGACTCAGTTCAGTGCCGTGCCGATAGCGGATAAACAGCTGATAGATAGCTGATTTTGTTTGTTTTTGCTAAATTTATCATTTTTTACATTTAAGGGTGATAATGCTGCCTCGATTTCTAAATTTAGTTTGAGTTGAGTATGTTGGTACAGTTCTCAGCTGGTAAGTAGTTTTACATAAAGTCTATCTTTGTTTCTTTAAGCAATCCGTTTACTAAGGTATGTGACCAACGGGCAGCAATATCTGTAGGTATGCAAATCATTACCATGTTCTTTCAGTAAAGAAGGATCGTCACCTTATATAATTAGGATTTCAGGGTCGAGTATCTCTTCAGGTTTATCTTGAACAGCTGGTATTGTCGACGGTTCCAATATTGGTCGTCGATAACCTCATACTCCTTCTATCTCCTCATACTTCCATTTTATCTATGGGGATATAAAACGTAGTAGAAAAGTACATAAGTTCTTCAAAATTTTGCTACTAAGTTCATGCGGGGACAAGCTCAGACTTGAGATGTACATATCCATAGGCACATTCAACACGCTTCACGTGAAGAAATAGTATGTAGGTATTTCCTGGCTACCTACATATTCTGTATCTGACGATCAGCTAAGACACTCAACACGATTTACGCGGAGTTATTAAAATATCTAGTAGCCGCTGGTAGGTACTACCAAATATACGATTAGGTTGTTTCTCAAGATACTATCAACACGATTTACGTGAAGAAGCATAGTACGTTTAAGAACGTATAGGTTGGTGGTGTGCTCGTCACGATTTACGTGCGAGGATATTGATTGATACAAATGTTTTACTGTTTTGTTGTTACTTATTTGCCCTCAACGCGATAAACGCGGAAGGACTTCAAGGCAGGTATGATTATTTGTATCTAAAGATACGTTCAACACGTTTTACGTGAAGAAATAATTCATACTCTCAACATGATATACAAGTGAGACCTTGGTAGTATCAATATTTCAACTTCGACCAAATTTTGAACATCTTTTATCATGACGTGGGTAGTCGTCGAGAATATTCTGCTCGACAAAACATGAATCGCTTATATTTTTATTTTAAGCAATAACTGAGCTTACATACCTTGTATGTCCCGAAATGCATCATTTGATTCATCATCATAATTTATTGGCCTCGTAATATGAGGAGCTTCTTGGGCAAGATTAATCCGAATCCGATGATAACGAGCTCGGTCTTTTACATTTTTGAAGCTTGCGTTTGAGTTTTTTCACTTAATTTCGAATACTTCGATAATCATTATCATCGAGTTGCGAACGCTTTCGTTTTCCCATTTCAAATTCACCTAAAAATCACTAATTTGAAGAAATTTAAAACTTTTTGTGTGACCTAGAAAACACAAAAACACGTAATGACAAGTTGCAGGCGTGTTGCCGGCCGCCTGCCGCCGCCTCCGCCTGCACCGACGCGTGGGAGCGAGACAGGAGATGGTTTTGTATTTTATGACTTGGATCTGAAGTGTGACAGAGACAGCACCACAACTCGTAATGCTGCAAGTAATAATGGTCTTCGGACGAGACCTGAAGTATAATTTAAATAAACTGTGGTGAAGTTTATTTGTTATTATTCATGAGATTTTTTAAATATATAGAGGTATATTATGACTTTAACTATCTTTCAATGTTTTTGATTACATTGCTTTGCCGCTATTATCATTCAAGTTCCCAAATCAAATTCAGCAAAACTGGTTAATGCATTATAATGGATCTCATTGATGGATGACTTAGGTAATAAGAGCTCATTTCAAAACCTCTCCAACTTAAATCAAACGTACATGTATGTGGGTTATAATGAATCCCATTTACCAAGCAGATTGCAGTGAGATCACATTCCCGCGAAGTGCTTCAAGAAATTCAATCTTAGCTCACACAATGTAGTCACTGGTAGCTGAAGTCTTCACAATGGAAGCACACATTCTTCTTGAGACGTACACCACATTACGCTCCATTTTTATTTGTGTAGTGTAAACTGGAATAAAAGGAATAGGAGATAGTAGTCGATGTCGGGTTGTTTGGCTTCTAAAGCTCGAGATTTGCACGGATAAAACGTTCGGCGTCTGTGTTTTGAATATCTAAAGCCGGTTTTTAGATGTGTCATAGATTTAAACTAGATGATTGGCCCGTTTCTTGAAATCTTAACCCTCTTTCTATTTCAGTAAAATTTACTTAAGTTTTTATGAGCGGCTAAATTTGTGAACAAATTTTAGGTCTTTTAAAATTATGACTGCTAAAAATGCGCTACAAAGTATGGAAGCTCAGCTTACTTAACTTTGTTGCAATCAGTTTCAATCAGTTTCTGTTCATAATAAGTAAATATGACGGCTATGAGGTTACATTTTAGCTGTAGTTGCTAACAAAATTAGATTACAACTGGTGTTTCTATTGATGGATAATCGCAAAACTTTCATATTGTTTTATATACTTATTGGTTTTATATAGAAACTGATTGCAACAAAGTTACGAAATCACCCTGCTTATGTAAATGCTATGTTATGAGCGGTCATCAACTCAAATGGTAGGAGAACAGCGTAGATTTAAGAGTAGTAGAGCTCTTTGTGAAGGGCTCGTCCGGGGAAGTACTACCACCACGCCTTTTTCTGCCGCCAAGCAGCAACGCTGTGTTTCGGTTTGAAGAGTGTGGTTACCGGTGTAATTACAGGCACATGAGGCTTAATATCTGTATGCCTCAAGTTGATGGACGCAGGGCAGTTCATCGTAGGGCACGTTCCTATCGTGCGTGACTTACGAAAAAATGCTTTGTTATAGGTGATGGTTACCACTTAACATCCGGTAGGCCATATGCTTGTTCCATCAACTTTTATAAAAAAAAAGTAGAACCAACGTAAGCAACGTTCTAAGTTGATCGGATAGGATCGGCTTTCATTTTCTGAGCTTAACCGGTAGAAAATAATTCTGGTAAACTTTATCTTCAATCATACTGAAATATAAAATCAAGCCTATTTGTCGAAGGGTTTGCCACTGATTTCTACTTCCTACGATCCTTACATACCTCTTTTATTTAATTCACTCTCATAACATTTTTCTTACCGTCGTATTCGTCGGTTCAGAGTACTCTTGACCTGGCCTTTCACTAAAATCTTCAATCATTAACAAAAAAATAAGAAAATCACCTTGTTGCTATTAATGCTTACATATCTTACTCTAAGGTAAGGTAAGTACTTGTGGTACGGAAAAGATTTAAACTTTATATTGTACGCTCGAAAAGGGCAAACTGTACTACTTCTTTTATACTACCACCTTATATAAATAAATAAATAAATATTGGTGGACATTCCACACAACACTATCTAGCCCCAAACTAAGCCAAAGCTTGTGATATGGGAACCAGATAGCTGATATACTACTTATATTCTTTTTTGTAAATACATACTTATAATATTATATAACACCCAGACAGAGAACAAACATCTATGTTCATCACACAAACGTTTGTTCTCGGTGGGGATCGAACCCACGGCCTACGGCGCAGAAGGCAGAGCTACTACCAACTGAGCTGTGAAGGCTGTCGAATATTTTTAAACAGTTTACAATAAAGACTATTCTGATTCTGATTCTGATTCTGGTTAAGGGCATGAAAACCATTTGTAAAACTTACAATGTAATCAAAGCATTAGTCCTCGAATGCCGTTCTAAATCCTACTAAAGTAGAGACATTCGCGCAACGGAATGATACAATACAATCATAAAACCCTAACAAGGCCCATTTCAGGATGGAATAAAGAAAATAACGTACGTGCACCCGTACGATGTAAATGCAAAGAGCATAAACCGGGCGTTATTGCGAGGATCTGCCCTTACTACGAGTTTTGAAAAACGTATCCAAATCAAAACGCTCTTTATTTAGTTTAATCACACTTATTCCTTTGAAACGTAAATTTGAAATAAATACAAAATACCTACATGACTATAATTTTTAATGTGCCTACAACGATTAAACAGATCTACCTAGATAACTTAAACGATATTTATTAAGCAAGACTATACCTATGAACCTATTAGTAAATTGAAAACCTCGGTCTGCCTACCTCTATGTTGCCATACCCTATGCAGGGTCCATGTGATACTTACTAACACCCAACAACTATGTATGTACTTAAACTAAACCATTTGTAAGCAATAAATATCTCAGTGGACTTCTGTAAACATACCTACTCACTACTCGCACACTTAACACATAAACATAATTAATTTTACCTACTCACACAATTCACTTTAACTTTAACCATTAACTTTTACCAATTTAAACCTAAATTATTAACTTTAATAAAATGTTTCGGGTTAACGCCTTTTAAATAATCTATTGTAGACCTAAGCAAGAGCGAGATCTCCTATGACAAGTATTTCTTACTTAAAAGGAGATTTCATCGTTGGAATGTTTTATGTAAAAATATATATATATATATATATATATATATTGAGTATTGAGTAACGTCTTATAAACTAGGTGAATCTAGCGCCAGTTCTTCGCAACCATAGCAGATCAGGCAAGAATATGGCTTGGCTCCCAACATTTTTTTGGATGGATGAATGATTAAATGAATGAAAATTCTTTAATGTACACCTTAAAAACGAACAAAATAAGAAACGAATAATAACAACTATAGTTATGTACATTAGACGGTCTTATCGCTAAATAGCTATCTCTTCCAGACAACCTTTGGATGGAGAGCAGCCTATATATAAGATGATCCCTTTTATATTATTATGTTAGGTATATTTTTTTTATTTTTGTTATGGCTAATGCAATCCCAAGCTTTTTTTTGTTATCTTTATATATATACGTTTAATCAGATATTTCATTGTAAGCTTTCTTATGTAAAAAGTTTTCTTTTTAATAGGTTAAATGTTTTTATATTTTTTATATTTTTTGTTTTTAAATTTGACAATCGATAACTGATGCACGTCGTTGCGTATTTCACTCAACTTTAGTTAAGTGTATATATAGGTATCCTGAAAGGTGTTTTTTTCATATGTTTACCTATACCTACGTTCCAAGCTTTAATTGAAGGTTATTCAAGTGCCTATTTATTGTTTATAGCTTTATCTATATATCTGTACCTTATAATTCCAAAATCAAATAATAATTAATGCAACTACCTAGGTAGAGCCCAGCATTGAGCTTCTTGAGGCTGATACTGATGGTGATAATAAGCTACAGTGGAATTATCTTGAATAATCTAGCCAATAGCAAAATAAACTTTACTGACGAACTAGCTGCTGCTCTATTCAGTATGGCGCCACTGAAAACCAGCGCTGTATGGGCTTGAGATCTTACAGCAAATGCTGAGTGGTGGCCTTTTTTGTCATCAAAATTGTAACAGCTCCTTTGTAAATTTCGATATTTAACAAAATAAACTAAAGATTTTTAATAAAGATTTTTATATTCTATTCTAGTCTGCAGTTATGGTCATTGTTATATCACTAATATCTTTCAAATCACACAGCAATTCTCAGAAACTTCTCCGAAAAGCTGTAGCTCTATTAAGTAGGTACCCAAACGCTTAGTTATAGAACATTTTCGTAAATACCTGGTAGTAGCCATGTTTGTTTTAATGCGAATACCAGCGTTATGTTATCGTTCTATATAATTGAATTCGGTTCGCATGTCCCACCAGATGTCTTCGTCTATACGTAGCGCGCGGGTGCACCTTTGCTATGAAATATTTGATAGGCGCTTTTAGATATGAAATCTGTTCTGAAATTGGTTAAAGAAGGCTTTTGAAATACTTTATAGAGCCTTGCTTCAAATAATAATGTTGAACTTATTTAGGAGCGTGGATAAACTTACTGAAATAGTACCTACTTATGGTATTGTTACTACTATTTATTACGATTTAGGAATTTCAAAATTTGTTTTTATTTACATTATTGCTAGTCAGGTATAAGGTACTATAATCTAAACGAATACGTAAATAGTAACTGGAATAACCTCAGCTACTTTGAAATCTTGAATTCAATACGCAAAGGGGTTATTCGTCTCAAAACACACAGGTTGGCAAATGGAAATTTTCTCTACAATACTTTTATCTAGATTTTATTTGCTACAAGTCACGTAGAATATGCGCGTAGAATAAAATAATATGCCAATACAGAGCCGTGAAAGAAATAGCGTTCATGCATGAACAAAATATCCATGTTGTGGAGTTTTCAGATTTAATAGTTTTCTTACAGAGAAAATAATAACTGAGGTACTCAATAAAAATACCCGATTTTACTGAACATAAGCTTGAGAAACTCACTATTAGACATAAGCTAGGTATACTAAATAAGATAGCTATACATATATAACTATACAAGGTGTTCCAAAGCTTGTGTCTAAAACTTCAGTGGGTTAAAGTACCCATCAATATGAATACCTTTTTCTAAGGAACCAACACTGTGAACTCTAAACAAAAATAGCTGTTTCATACAAAAGTTCAATACTTACCTGGCTAAAATATATGAAACAGCTTTTTTTTCGCGTTTACTGTGTTAGTTCCTTAAAAAAAGTTATTCATATTGATGGGTACTTTATCCCCCTGAAGTTTTAAATAATATATAATACCTTGTATATATGTGATAAGATAATACCTACTTAGATGGAACAATTTTGATCCCATGCACCGACATCCGGCGATCTTTACGATGTCATTGGTCTATCGGTGGAGGGTATCTTACGCTTCGCCTTCCAGTGGTTGGCATTTGAGAGAATAGTGAGACCTTTAGTCCCCTACGGCTGTTGGTTCTTTGAACTAAATTACCTGCCCATTAATACTTCAACGTGATTTGCTATTACGTATCTACTAGCAGGTATATTAATAGTACTTAGCTGCCGGAAAACACATTTACTCAACTTATTATTAAATTCGCCGCGTGAATAAAACCTAAACCAAAGCGTTTGCACATGCAATAATTATTATGTTCCAAATTCGAAATGTTAAAGTTACCTACCTTATATAAGCTATTCCATCAGAATTATCTACGTAACTCAGTATTGTCCACATAAAATCTTTACCCTATTTTACAGAGTTCTAATAAATAAATAAAGCCAGGTGGCGACATCTAGCCTAGCGCGCTCCAAAATGTCACCCACTAATTCACACCTAATTCTCTACTTTTGACTAAAACCATCTGTCTGAAAGGTAATAAAAGTTAAAATCACCCCATTTGGGTGAGCATTGACAGCCGTGGGATTATTCTACAGCTCTCGGCTAATAATGTAGCACAGATAGAACACAATTAATTTTAAACTAGTAGACGCCCGTGGCCTCTCTTACGTGAGTGATTGTTAATATTTCCCTTTTTTTGATTCGTATTTTTTTTTTATAGGAAATACTTAGCTAGTTTTTCAAACAAATTAATTCACTAATATTTTGCTATACCCATTAAGCCTCAAAATTTCTTTTCAATACGCCACAATCAATATAGACAATTGGAAAAGGGCATTTTGAAAATATTAGACCATACTAAATTTATTTAACCGTTCTTTTTCGCCAGAATTATTCACGTGTAAGCGAATATAGCTGTGGTGATAAATTTTAAGCATGCATTTTGAACTTTATTCAATTGAGATAAAGTAAAGAAAATAGGTGAATACGAATCGATTTCGCTACGGTTCGTAAATCACGAGCGTGAATAACGCCCCTCGGCGCGTGCGCAACTTATGCTCGAATTTGTCAATGAATTAAAAACAGATGGAGCATTATTCTATTGTATTCACTCAAGAACATTCTAATATCCTATTTACAGTCTTTATTGAGGTTTTTACCTAGAACTACCAACATTTTCAATGATCTTTAAAATCAGATTCAAAATAATTTATTCGAGTAGGTATATCAGTCTTAAATTGGACAGATTTCTGCTTATTTTTGTTTTCATTTTTAATGAGTAAGTAGGCAATTATCAGCTTAAATTGGCATCGTTAAACTTTAAATAGTTCAAATTCCAAACAGCGTTTCAAGGAGTAGAACTTCTTGTGAAGGGCTCGTCTGGAGAACTACTACCACCATGCCTCCCTGCTAAGTATATAGCGTTGCTGTGTGGGTTGGTTGCCACTGAGATTACAGGCACATGACGCTAAACTGTATGCCTCAAGTTGATGGACGCAGGTCAGTGTATCGTAGGGTACGTTCATATCGTGACTTACGAGGCAATGCTTTATTAACACAACATAAGGCCGTAAAAGCGTGGTCGTGTGTACCTTCTAGCTACTTTCTAGCTCATCTTTAAAAGACATTGATTTATCTGGCCCATTTAGTGCTTGCTCGGGCCATACAAATATATCATCGGCTTCACTCGTGATCGGCGTGAACACGGTCTGCCTATTTGTTTATTAATAAGTCCAAAGTAATTTGTGATATTCTCAACTTTAAATTATTAATAAGGTTTACGATTAGTATAAATTTATGCTGCTCTATATTTTCCTACTGTTTTGACAATTTTTTATAATAAATTTATCGTGCTTTCATATTTTAAATCGTTCAGACCGATATTTATAGAGTTTCATTACTCAAGTGGGAAAATATAATTGGATGTCGTCCTAGAATAACTTAGGTTCATATAAATAATTTATATTTATTTATTGGTTGTTTATAACTCTTTTATAAATACACATACATTGATTTCTTATATTAAAAATTAAACATTTAAAATATTGATAATGGGTCGAAGTCGAAGTTTGTATGGAAATAACTTTACGCACAAAAAAGTCTACTTGTAAGTTCACGACAACAAAGCTAGATAAGTAAAAAAACACAACTGAACTGCGCAAATACCTGTGTTTCGGTTGTAAGATAGGTAAGTATGTAGCTTTAATAAGCCAATACAGTATTACAGTTTGTCAACGGATCCTTAATCCTCTACTTACAGGTTCATGTCACAGAATTAAAATACTATAGGATAGGCTTTTGTTTGTACGTTCATCAGGGGAGGTAAAGCTTCGGGCAAATCTGCGCGACCAAAGCGACTGCGAAGCGGGAGCGTCTGCCTCGTGGCGGACGCTGCCCATACTTTCTTTGGCGCTTTGCACACCTACGCGACCGCAACGCGGGCAAAGCGCCATAGAAAAGTATGGCAGACGCTCCCGCTTCCCGCGTTACTGACGCGCATGTTTAGCCGAACCTTAAGACTACCTGAAAGTTGTTTGCATTTATCATCGGTCCAGCCTGAAGAAGTTGACTGCTGGGACATAGGAAATGTATAGGGAAGGCCTATACATTTCCAGGAAGAATGATTCTGAGTCCTATCCATCCACAGACTACTCGTTGCTCGCATTGCTGTATTTAAATTTGAAGAGTGTATAAAAAAATAAGAAACAGCTTCATGACTTTGATCCCCGGGTGGGGTGGAGACCTCCAACCAACCCAAAATTCTTTGAGGATGTTTAAAAGGGTGGGTACGTAAAACATTGTAACAAGGATCATATAATAGAGCGGTAGGAACCAAGCCGTAAGTTTGTTGCCTGTTCTTCTATGCTTTGGTCGCGTGGAACTGGCACCTAAAGTCACCTTGCTTTAAGAAGTTTCAAACTAATCCTTGTGATTTTATTGAATAAATTCCTTTTGTCTTTTTGACTTTTACGTTCAAATATTATATTAGGCACATACCCATATTTTGTAGTAATACGTGACGGTTTACAAGTCCATCACCACTTTAAATACAAATATTTTTATTGTTTCCAAAAGATACATAAAATATTATAACGATGAACGACCACTATTTCAATAGAACTGGTTTTCGCATGATGTTTTCGTTCACTGATAAAATAACAGTTCTATAGTTAATCCTTTCTCTGGCTCAGCTTGTTATAATTTTAACCTGTATTATTTAAATCTGGCGCCATTATCGCGGCTTAAGTCAAATTTATCGAGTAATTTATCCTTTCCACATGTAATGCAGGTGATTGTCCTATCTCGTCTCAGAATGTGCAAACTTCTGAAGCTGACTGTACTACCAAACTGTCTGATAATACTACCACAAAACAGCTTTACGACTTTGATCCCCAGGCACGGTTTACATCCCTTCAGATCTTCCCTACAAGTAGAAAGTATCAACGTAGATTCTTTGAGATATCTAAAGAGGGCTAATTTCCTTTTATCCTTCCGTGTAAAATGAATCCCTGTTTCCCAAAATTAAAAAAAAAAAAAACTAGTAAAATGGCAAATGCACCAAAAGTGAGACGCCAAAAAAAACGTGAAAGAAGAAGAAGCGTAAGGAAGGTTAGGTATATAATTAGAACTCAAAAGGTCTCGATATTGCCAATTTGCAGAAATCTTATGACAAATGATTTGTGTAATTTCACTGACAATAATCTAATTACGATGCCGTCTGATCGTGAAAGGGATGGAAGTAATGATGATACAATATTAATAACGGTGAATGAGGAAGGAATTCTGTCTCTTGCCGAGACAAATGTTCTATTAATGAGTGCGTCGTTGCGACGTGTAGAGTAGCGAGATGCAGAGAATAGTTTCTGTAAATAAAAACTTCTACAAACCCCACAAATACAAAATCGACAAAAGAGATCCGTCTCAGAGCCATTTCCATCTCTTCGCAATTAGGTTAGCGACAAGAATTTTATAAGGAGTGTTTTTATGTTAGGTTTATATGTAGATAATATAGTATTTATTAGATTGACAAACAATTCAAAGACTATAATCTATTAAATTTGTTAAACATCATATTATGTACCAATAGTAAAACAACTTTGGTTTCCTTTACATGCTTACGTCCCAAAGAATCCGAAAATGCCTATTCCGGTAAGTTTAAGATCGCCCTTAACCGTCCTCTATTAATCTGGTCCGAGGTCCGAGGTAAGGAACAAATCAGAGGTAGGTATGCCCAAACATTACATTTAGCAAATATATACTACACATTATGTATGTATATATACTTAAAAGGAGATCTCAAACCCATAAAATGTAAACATAGATTAAGTCACTGAATAAAAAAATTGAATTTAAATTTGATGTAATACATATACGTGAAGATACGCAAAGTTTAATGTTATGAAGTCTCTGTATTGAAACTACCCTATACACACCGGCGTCCAGCAGAGGGCAACGCGCGTGTGACGTTTAATTTTGTTTGGTAATGATTGATGGCTACCTTGTTCATTTTCATACTTTTGTACTACAATCTAGTTGGACTCGTTATTGTCAGGACGAAGATTTGGTGCAACAATGATATATAAACGAGAAGTTTGAGATTTTAGTTCAATTCCCGTGACGCCCAAGTTTGCATGATTTACTGCTCAGTGCACATAATAATATTACGTCTGAGTTCTATGATAATGCCTGTCCTCTTAGTCAAAGTGTTAAGCTAGGATGTTTAGCAATTTGATCAAAAGGAAAGAAAAGTTCCTATTGGTGGATAATCGCAAAACTTTCATATTGTTTTATATCCTTACAAGTTGGTGCCCGCGACTTCGTCTGCGCAGGATTAGTCACACAATGGTGTCAATTCTGTTGTTTAATTTTCCTAATTTTACCTAATTTGACAGCACTAAAATTATTGCCGTCCCTTTCCAAAAGAGCGAAACAACAAGGACGGCTATAATTTTAGAGCTGTCAGATTAGGTTAGTTTAGGATAATGCAACAACAGAATCGACACCAATATCTTTATAAATTGTAGCCTATGTGTTATTCTGATGTATAAGCTATATTATTGTAAAGTTTCATTAAAATCCATTCAGTAGTTTTTACGTGAAAGAGTAACAAACATTCATCCATCCATACTTACAAAGTAGGATTGGTTTCTTATAGAAACTGATTGCAACAAAGTTACGTAATCGCACTGCTGGTGTTTAGTAATCTGAAAATGCCGGTCGACGATGCACTTTGCCAAGCCGTAGATTCGAGTTCTTGACTACGTCTTGATTCTCAGCTGTGAGGAACCGACCAGGAAGAAGGATGCTGTGGTATGGTACTTACCTATTCGTAGTCAACAGTTGAACTTGAGCTGAGCGCACTGTGTGAAGTTAACTGTGAGTTCGGACCAATAAAATTACTTTTCTATGCATGTAAGTGTTGCGCAACTTGGCAATGAAACAAATTCCAAATCTTGTCTTATTAGTAACATTTGCACTACAGGAAGCAGTGTTAATTGGATTTGATTAATCAACAATATGTTGAGGACGTAATGTCAAACATGTTTCGCAACAATTTGCGTGATGGTTCAAACACGGTTCGATACATTCACAATAAACTGAGTTTCCTATATGCTTCTTCTATGAAATCTTCTATGAAACGCACAGTTAATAAGACGTGTTTATTATTGGGTTACTATCAATTACATAATATGCGGGCCTGTCATGCTATATTAGGGCTTGTATAACAATATTGACACAACTAGAAAACATACGGGCTTGTCAATTCATTTTCTAATAAAAACCTGTCAAAAGAGTGACGGCAGTTTTTGAGAATGCATCATCTTTTGCATGTCCTGATTGCAATATTTTTTTCACTTCCTAAAATAAAATAATCTAATTAAAATTGTAAATGTCCGAAAAGACATTCGCCGGGTGAGAAACAACCACGTTATTGTTAAAATGATGATTAATAATATAATTTTTATCCTAAGCCTCAAACTTGCAAAGATGCGAATTTTACGGTAGGTACTCCTGACCTTAAGGCGAATACAAGAGCTAATTGTACCTCTCGCACGTTTAGACATGTAGAGAGATATAAAATCACTAAACCCATTTTTGAAAAATCGCAAACAACCATTTTGTGCACACAATTTAGTAAAAAAATCATTTTGATAGATACAAGTTTGCATAAGTGCAAAAACTAGTAAAGCAAACTTTTGAGTAGGAAAACTTGTATTGTATCGAAAATGGCTTTAGTGATTTTGTATCTTTCAACATGTTGAAAAGTGCGAGCGAGAGGTACATAGCTCTTGTATTCGCCTTAAGATCCGATGGCGCAGTTGGTTAGCGCATCCCCTATTGAACATTGAAGAAGTTTAAGATAAAGTTCCGTGGGTTCTTAAAATCTTTGTAAAATATTAACCTTATAAAATATAGTAAGTGAATTTGTAGTTTACACATTGTGTAATAATAATAAATATATAATGTTATAAATAAATAATTCACAGTGAATACAAAATACAGTACTTATAGAATCACGTTGCTTGGGTACTAAAGATTCTACCTATTTAGGTGTAAAGTGATTCTCTTTTGAGTCAGGTCCGGAGAAGTCAAGCGTTCAAAGCAGCGAGAAAAATACCTCACACAAGGCGCAGAGGCGTCAAATTCCCTATAAATTTCCAAGAGCGGGGAACTCTCAAACGAATTCGCCATTCAATCTCACGCTACATTCTCTTTTAATCTGTTTAAATGACGACAAATTTACTGCTACAGATTTTCATTTAATGCTCGAAATACTTTGCACCGTTTTTTCTTCAAACAGCGCTGACATATTTGTTTCTTCTGCTGAACTGACAAACGAAATGGTATGTCAATGAGGATTCTAATTAAATCAATTTTGACAGTTCTGTGATATTAAAATAATATTTTATGATCGTGAAAAGGATAATTTTATACAGTGATCGCTGTGATTTTATTGAATAAAACAAATCAATGTAGATAAAGATGTTTTATTTGCAAAACAAGGAGAATAGTTACATTCAGTTGTTATAGGTAATATAGTTTTCATTATATTTTGACTTTTAGCGTGCAAATTCTTAATAAAGATAAATTATAGACTTCATCAATCGAGTGCATAAGGCGTGCAAATTCTTATTTTATATTAAAGATAAATTAATGACTTTATCAATCGAGTGGGTTTCGGTAAATTTTTATATTTTTAATATCAAAGGCCGAAGCATTGACCAGATATCCAGGCCAAAAAACGCAAGGGTCCAGCTCAATTTGTGACCAGAGGACCAAGTCGACCACTGGCCAGTATGGATCGAAAAACGAATTCGTTGCAAGCTCCATAAATGCTCTGGAAAAACACAGAGCATTTGTAAAAATTTGGAGTTGCATTATTTAACAACAAACAAAATAACTGTTTCAAAGCATTCCAGCATTCGTAAAGGAACACATTGGCGCATTAAACTCGTTATGGCATACTACCTTATTTTATTTTTTGAAGTACATAAATAAAAAAATTGAAAATTGAATAGTACGTGTTTTTTTTCTCTCCAACTGCTACCCTAAAAGCTTATTTTCATCAAAAAATATGTTGATGAGTTATGAAGGGTTAATAACTACTTATATTATGTTATAAACAATTATAAATAATTATAAATACGTACTAGATTGACCGATTGGCTTGGCTACAGTGAAACTTACCCAATATGTCATTTTTGGCAGTTACTGTTGGTGGTATTTAATTTATACTGTATCAAAATCATCCCTATATAACTTAAAATGTCAACATTTAAGAAGCTGATAACCGTGAAATAACTTTTCGCTCGCATATTTCAACATTTTCGCTAACAAAAAAGTTTCGGTAAGTAAAACATTATATAGGATCAGCGAAAATATAAATCCATTCAAACATGTTTTCCTACCAAAAAGTTTGACTTAAGTTCGAACAAGTAATACAATTTTATAGTATATTTTTTTATATTGGTTTTTTTGCATATTTTCCTTACATTTAGTTGTTTAAGTTCTTTTTCAAAATTTTAGTTTTTATTTGTGTTAGTCGTTCTTTCTGAGCAGGTATGTTTATGTGTGTTAAATAAAAAAAACTCATTCATTCATTTATAAAACACTTGGATCAAAATGATAAGCTTACATGTTAAGAGCTGATTTCACCATGCTCTGTTAAATTAACAAAGGATTAAAGGGCCGTTAAATATGTCAAAATGTACGCGTTCGACATCTAATGTTAGATTTAACGGCCTGTTAATCCTTGATTAGTAACTAACAGAGCATTCATTTATAAAACACATGGGTCAAAATGATAAGCTTGCATGTTAAGTGTGGGAAAAGGTTCTGTTTATCGATTTTCCATTATCCACTTATTTCCATAAGTAAATATTACAAGCAAACTTTGCTAATCATAATTCGTTTTCTTTACCTTCGAAACGGGTGCTAGGTCCTTCAACTTGTTTAAAAAATAGCTCTTATTTGCTTTCCCACGATTGACCACTTGACATGCCGGACAACGGTGTAAGCATATTTGAACAAACTTACACAGTAAGTTGGCAGCAAGACGTGGTTTCCGACGACTAATTTTGTCGGTCAGTCTATCAAATACTACGTTTTGAAAATTAGTGAAAGTCCGCAATGAAGATAGATATAACGTTTAATAAATAACATGGAAGTTTTACATTTTAACTCTAATCTATGCGCAACACACAACACACGAAATCCGCCATGACACCCGGCTAGTTCAAATGAGCGAGTGAAGCTCTGCTTTTATTCATTCACTGTTCAATCATATTACGCAGAGTATATAATTATATTCCAATACTACGCACAATCAAAGTTGTGTGAACAATGTTTTTTTAACGTTTTATACAATCAGATACAGATTTTTAAGCAATCAAAAAGGAGGAAGTCCTCATTTTAACTTTTTTTTTGTGTAAGTACAGTACGCCTCTAAATTAATTAGTTTAGCTTATAGACGTGCCACCTACTTTTAAGATTGATATTTTTGTGTCGGCTTTTTAAATAAAAAAATATTAAGTGAAAGTATAAGGCATTCATTCATTTACTCACAAGTGTTACTTTGAATCGTCTTAAAACTAGGTGAAAATGATGGTTTATCTACGTCCCTGTTTTAATAAACCCTGTAGTTGTAGTACCTGTTGCTTGTTCCATCAGCTAGTTGCATAAAAAAACCTATAGGTACTAATATTTTGGCTAGAAAAATATATTAATGCGTTTAGGTTAATTTTTGGGCAGCATTAACACCATCCTTCTTAGCTTAGTCGCCTTTATCAACAAAAAGCATACCGGTAAGCGCTGGTAAACTGGCAATCTGCATCTTGTGTGAATTGGCCCTTGGTGTGTTGTGTTGGTAATTCACGGCTTTAATGAACAGGTCATTAGCGGCGAGGTTTGGTAGAATTAAGGTCAGTGGGCAGAGGGGATGGAAGCCTTGTTTGTTTATTTGGTTATATAAAATTATTTGACTGATTTAACAAAAATTTAGCCTTAAAAGGCAGATAGCTATCAAATAATTTCTCGTTCGCCGAGGCTTAGAAGGCTTTTTTTAAATACAACTAGCTGATGGAACAAGCAGGCCCGCCTGATGCTAAGTGTTAACCTTCGCCTATAACAAAGAATTACCTCGTAAGCACGATAGGAACGTGCCCTACGATGCACTGCTTGCGTCCATCAACTTGAGGCATACAGATGTTAAGCCTCATGTGCCTGTAATTACACCGGCAACCACACTCTTCAAACTGAAACACAGCAACGCTGATTGGTGGCTGAAAAAGCATGCTGATTATTATTTTGATAATTATTTTGATCATTAGATCAAAATTATATTTTCTAGTTAGGTTTAATGTCGAAAAGCAAAAAATCTAACTTCAAGTGTACCTAGAACTGTACGTGTCTTATTTGAAATTGCCCTAATACAGAATGCATATACAGTAATCCAATAATATATTTTAATAGAATAATGCAAAGGTACTTGTACATCTGCTGCAGATGTATAATGTCAAGGTTAATACGAGCGCGTGACGTGAACAATATAACGAAGAGTATTGTTAACGCCCACACACCAATATAATACCACCGATGGAATATAGATCACGTTCTGCAAACAGGATCTAGTAATAGTGAATCATAGTTGCAGAGAAAGTACAATTCAATATTTTTTTATTCATGTTACGAAGACTGAATTTTTCAAACAAAAAACAAGTTATTAATAATTGTTATTATTATTATTTCAGCTTGCGTCGTCCCACTGCAGGGCAAAGGTCTACCTTCCACTCTTTACGGTCTTGGACTTTTGAGGTCCAATTTTTTTATATTCATAATCAAACTATAAATAAACAAAGGTAACATAGCTTTTATATACAAATAACAGGCACATGTGTCATAACATCTGTATGCCTCAATTTGGTGGACGTTTTGACTTTTGTAACATGACCTTTATGATTCACTATCTGGTGCCCGCGACTTCGTGTGCGTTGGATTAGTATTCCGAGTAGCTTATATTAGCGTGGCGTAGTACATAAGTGTAACTCTAGCGGTTTTGGCAGCGCACGCTAGAATAGCTCGTAGATGGTAGATTTTTTCCTACTTACTTGACACTTATCGTCATATTTTGGACAATTCACACAATATCTTTATAAATTGTAGCCTATGTATTATTCTGATGTAGAAGCTATATTATTGTAAAGTTTTATTAAATCCATTCGGTAGTTTACGTGAAAGAGTAACAAAAATCCATCCACCCATTTATAATATTAGTAGGATTTTTTTAGCAAGAATCTAGAAAACAAAAATAATAAATTTACCTATTATTTTCATTCTTAAGATAAACTATTTTGTAAATATAAAAAATAACTGCTTGTTTATTAGTTAAAAATAGTTATTAGTTTTATCAGAAGGTACTGGGCTATACTATAATGATTAAATTAATTACTGAAATACCTACGCAAAGCAGAATTTCAACTATCTTAAACGACCATGCAATAACAGTACTAATAATCGTTAATCAGAAGCAGAGAGACAGTCTATCGCAATGTCCATTGTCACAATTTGTGAGTTCTGTTCCAGTTGAGTGAACATGCAATAAATATTATGTAAATCCTACTGCTGAACTGCTTATTGACTACGTTTTGCAGCATTGCAAATATCACTATACCTCTACTATAAAAGATATATATCACTCCACAGAGAAACTTCACTAAATATCTTGTTCATAACCTTCATCAAATTGATTTATCGAAACTACTATTTGGAAACCCGCGATTTAAATGATCTAAGAATTTAGGTAAAATATCTTCATGAAATTCAAAAGAATTTCATGAAGATATCTTACCTAAATTCTTCGTGATAAAAAAGGAAGTTTTTGATCATTAAAGATTTATTTTAATTACTCACCTCAATATGATCAGAATTGTCTTGCCACTCAGACGACAGCCGGTTTCTGAAAGCTCGATCAAACGTAAAAAGCTGACCAATCACTCGCCATTTTCGCTTTTACTTCCGATTAGTTTTGATCTAGCTTTCAGATATCGGCCGCTAAAATCATAACTCGTAAACTACCAAAAATCTTAATACACGCTGGGGGTGATTCAGATAGCCCATAAAGGGTGCATCTCTGTACCACCGCTTGACAGTCTTTCCTGGGACCCCCTGTATAAGAAATACCAGAAATATCTAGACCTATTTAGACCACCCGGAGAGTACCTCTTGAAAACTAAACGATGCGGGTAACTCCTCAACAAAAGTGCGGATGTCAAAGGTTATTGTACCTCTTGGTAAGGTTCCTAGACCTTATTTATAAGATTGGGAGTCAATAAAATACAATACAATTCAAAATAATTACAGTTTTAAACCTCTGCAGTCAGTATCGTTACACTAGTTTCATTTTTATCTTTTAGCATGGTTCCAAATAAATAAATATACCACACTTTTAAAAACCATAAAGAGTGTAGAGCTCTTTTTGAAGGGCTGGTTCCGGGGAAGTACTACCACCACGATTTTTCTGCCGCCAAGCAGCTTTGCTGTGCTTCGGTTTGAAGAGTGTGGTTGCTGGTGAGGCTTAACATGCACATGAGGCTTAACATCTGTATGCCTCAAGTTGATAGACGCAGGGCAGTGTATCGTAGGGCACGTTCCTATCGTGCGTGACTTACGAGCACGTGACTCTCAGCATGAATGCGTTAGCAGTACGCCACTATAACGCTGGTCTTCTTGACACCAGTAAGATAAGCCAGAGAGATGGTTGAATTGTTTTTGTAATCTTTACTTTGAACTTCAATAACTCTGTTGCAGATAATAAAGAAAACAATGTATTAAATGAATTCAGGGTGCAGAAATCAAAATTGGTAATCATGCCCGGAAGTAGAGGTTTACGCACCTACTTTCGGGCATAAACATCTTAGATCATTTTAAATTTTATATCTATTTATACTATACAAGGTGTTCCATAAGTTGTGTATATAAACTTCAGGGGGCTAAAGTACCCATCAATATGAACAACTTTTTCTAAGGAACCAACACTGTGAACGCGAAAAAAAAAACAGCTGTTTCATACAAAAGTTCAATACCTACCAGGCTAATATGTATGAAACAGCTGTTTTTTTTTTCACGTTCACAGTGTTGGTTCCTTAGAAAAAGTTGTTCATATTGATGGGTACTTTAGCCCCCTGAAGTTTATATACACAACTTATGGAACACCTTGTATACTATATCTTTCAATAAGCATTTATGCATAGGCAAAAATATTTAATTGTCTCATCTACAATATAAAAAAACGATGTAAATATAACTCGTGAGTTTTTATAGTAATAAAGGCGCTAAGGTTTTTTATAACCGGTCCAGCATAAGATATTCTGTACCGTCAAAGAAGATGATGCTATTGATAAAGATGACATTTGAAACAGGACAACTGAACTGTTTCCACCATACATTCACTATTTCTGAATAACATCGCTAGATTCAAATAACTTCAATTTTCAAAGCGAACAAACATCACAACTAAAATACCTTGAACGTAGAGCGTGGAGGAATGTAATTCCTTAATTCGCTGCATGTTCGTTAGAGCAACTGGACTGTTGTTTGGCTTAACCTGTTCTGTTTGATGTTGACTGAGTAAAGTGTAACTCGTTCCTCGTTACACAGTTGAAGGTTTTGGTGTAATGCTTTTTACAGTGTGTTTTTTTATACAACTATCTGATGGAACAAGCAGATGGCCCACCTGATGTTAAGTGACGATCACCTATAACAGAGCATTGCCTAGTAAGTCACGTGCCCTACGATGCACTGCCCTGCGTCCATCAACTAGAAGCTTACAGATGTTAAGCCTCATGTGCCTGTAATTACACCAGCACCCACACTCTTCAAACCGAAACACAGCAACGCTGCTTGGCGGCAGAAAAAGGCGTGGTGGTAGTACTTCCCCGGACGAGCCCTTCACAAAGAGGAACTATTACTCTTAAAAAATCCATTACTTCTATACCAATTTATAAATGCGAAGATGTTTATTTGATACTTCTCACAGAATCAGATCAGGTGGTAGTAGTTATGTTAGCTGCGCTGTAGGCCGGTTCAAACCCCACCGAGAACACAAACATTTATGTGATGAACATTGATGTTTGAGTGTTACTGTACTTCTGGTGGGTACTTCTGGGTGATATAAACTATTATTTACTAGCTGGTGCCCGCGAATTCGTCTGCGCGTTATAAAGTTACAAAGACATAGACTACAAGTTATAAATATATTGTGTGAATTGTCCAAAATATGGCGATAAGTGTCAAGTAAGTAGGAAAAAATCTAGATGGTAGATTTTTTCCTACTTACTTAACACTTATCGCCATATTTTGGACAATTCACACAATATATTTATAACTTGTAGTCTATGTGTTATTCTGATGTATATGCTATATTATTGTAAAGTTTCATTAAAATCCATTCAGTGGTTTTTACGTGAAAGAGTAACAAACATCCATCCATCCATACTTACAAACTTTCGCGTTTATAATATCAGTATAGGATCTATTTGGTTTCCGTAGCTCAAGCTTAGCTTAGTTCTGACTTTATGTGCATTGTCTTTTAAGGTTCAAAGTCAAAATGTATCTTTAACACGTTCACTTTGAAACGTCTTATAAGCTAGGAGAATCAAGTTCAGTTCACTTCATTGCTATGTAGATGTTCTCCCACAGTTTGTCAGAGAAGTACAAAGTCACTAGTTTGTTCAAATTCATTCGGGTACAAGTACCCACTAAGATTCGTAATCTAGGAGTTAACTCCAGCTTTTCTTCATAATGACATCAAAGTGGAAAATGCAGTGTGGGAGATTGACTTGATAAAAAATAAAATAAAATATTAATATTGGTGGACTCTCCCCACACAGCACTATCTAGCCCAAACTATAAGCTAAAGCTATATGGGAACTAGCTATAGCTGATATAATACATACATATATACGTTTTGTTTTGTAAATACATCCTTATAACCCGACATCATCATCACCCGAACCAAATATCTATGTTCATCACACAAATGTTTTGTTCTCGGTGGGGATAGAACCCACGGCCTACGGCGCAGAAGGCAGAGCTACTAGCAACTGAGCTGTGAAGGCTGTCCGACTAAATAAACCGATGTATACTATTGTGGCTATAGTTGAAGGACTTTTATTACAAAGCTATGAATTTATTCTGCCTGATAATCTTAAAAACCTGAGCATGTGTTATTGTCACTTAGGTCAAAGTTTAACAATTAATAACAATATGGATTAAATTGATAACAATTACTTGGGAATACCAACTGCTGCAAAATGTGAAAAATTACAAAAAATTGTACCTAATTGATAATAGAAGATTCGAGGGGATATCTACCGTGGATAGGGATTAAAGTCGGGAAGCTGTTTTTATTTATTATTTTGGTAAGGCATATATGATATGTTAAATAAAAGCTCATAATAAAGCGGACTAAACAACTAATGTACCTACTTGCATTCTCACTGTTTTAATAAAGCTTTGCTCAACCGATGCTCAGCCGCGGTGGAATAAATAAGCCAGTTGAGGACTGGTGTGTTTGTTTATTTGTAAGTAATGAAAGCTTTGCTGTTTCGTTTGTTGTTTAAAATATTATACGAACTGCTCAATTGTTTGGCAGCTATATGAAATGTGCCAACGTGATGTGAACTTGCTTTTGAAGTTACAAACGGCTTTAGGGAATAGCTTTTCTTGATAGTCAATGAGACATCAAAGATCTGAAAGCTAGCGCCCTTGGAATGCGTGCTGAGAAGTCCACTTAGAATTACTTCGGCATCAGATGGTAGATTTCGATGGGGTTTCATATGTCAGACAGCCTTCACAGCTTAGTTGGTAGTAGCTCTGCCTTCTGCGCCGTAGGCCGTGGGTTCGATCCCCACCGAGAACAAACATTTGTGTGATGAACATTGATGTTTGTTCTCTGTCTGGGTGTAATTATATATTATAAGTATGTATTTACAAAAAAAAAAGTATATATGTATTATACCAGCTATCTGGTTCCCATATTACAAGCTTTGGCTTAGTTTGGGTCTATGTAGTGCGGTGTGGAAAGTCCACCAATATTTCTTTATTTTATATGTGAGAATAGAGAATAATTACGCGGGGGTCCCATATAAATTTCATTTGTAAAGTTTAATAAAAAAGTGTAAGTATAAAAATATAATCACCTTTTAAAATCTCGATCCGACGAAGCATATTATTCAAGTCAAGATAAATATTTGAAGTCTGTTTTTAAGATATTATTACTTTCCTTAATTATTGCATTATTCGAGATGTTGAGGAGATAATTGTATTTTATTCGTTATTTCGAAGCACGCGCATGTAAATGTTTGCAATAAAACTTTTAGTTTTGACGATAAATTCAATTGGGGCACCGATAAATTTTAAACCATAAATGCAAAAGTCCTTCGTGTGACGTCGTAAAAATTTAATGCCTATTTATTCAGTTCGACGGATATTATATCTGTCTACAAAGCTGTAAAGTACAGATACACCAGATAGGTATTTTCGATAGTTTATTCGCTACCAACAACACGCTCCTTTAAATTAGACGACTTTAGTAGTTAGCATTGTTAAATCATGTTTAGTAGCTAACCTCGTTTAGAAATTTTTTAACGTTAAAAATTTATGAGACAAGATGACCATCTTCTTGTTTTTAAGAGTTATATTACCTAACAGAGCATGTTCACTGAGGATATGCTCTATATGGCATTGCACAAGACTTAACCTTATCCTAAAACGTAAAGGTAAGTCTCATGTGCATGTAGCCCATGAGACGTACTAACTGGCCTATAGTCTTCATACCGGACCACAGCTAAATGGCGCACCGGGGGGTCTAGACAAGCTTTACTTTCTGTTTGCAGAAAATTCCTGAGGAAAAATTGTTGAAAATGACATTAGCTTGACAGATGTTCACGCCAAACGAATGTCATTTTCAAACCATTTATCTTTGCGCAGGCGTTTTCCGCAAACAGAAAGTGGATCTTGTCTAGACCCCTAGGCACCACTAAATGCCACCAATAAGTTATAAATATTCATGTTATCGTGTCGGCGAATTTGCAAAACTATTAGAGCTCTCATTTCAAAAACGTACAAAGTAGATAAAGTCGTAGCCAAAACCAAACGATCTGTAAATCTGTAGGTATCGCATAAACACTTTCACAACTATGTCTCAACCACATTTTGGCGATAGAATCTTTCTGTTTATTGAGAAACCTAGTCAAAGTGATTATTATACAACGCTTTACATATGGGGAATCACAAATAAAAGTAGTGTAGGTAGAATTCTGATTAAATATCGTATTATTGTATTTATTCTCTTTGTTGTATTATCTCTCATGTTGTTTTATTTACTTTAAAAATGATGATAAACCAAGTTATGTTGTTTTTGGTATTTAATTTCACAAAATTGTGTTGCTAGTAAATTTTGTGTTTTTGTTGCAAAGAGGGTAGTCGAACAATGCCAAAAATTGTGCAATGTTGTCTGAAAAAATATTTGCTGCTGGTTTTTTTATAATAAAAACATCAAATACCTTAAATATTATGAGATTAAAAGCTACAAAAACTTTTATAGGATACCACACTCTACTCTACGTGTAAAAGTCTGTAACACACGCAAGAAAACTATATCCTGCATGCAATTTATTTCATTTCCATAAATCTCAAGGCCTGAGTTATAAAGTTTTGCGTCGATCGAAACTAAACTAAAAGAGATAATGTTCTTCGATCAGGCCATTCTCTACCTTTCCTCTGCAAATACTCAAAACCCTACCCTGGAACATTTAAAACAGGGTTCAAAATAGCTTGAAGCTTTTTTGTCTTACAAGTATTTGATAAGTAGAAAGATAGGTTACAAGCGATAATTGACCCATTATTTATGGGCACATGATAAGTTTAAATCCCTCTGCAGTATCAGAAAATGTGATTGGAAGTATTTCATCAAGTTAAGGAAATAGATTTAGATTAGTTTGTTGGATAGTTATTTCAGTATATTATCGAATGGTGAGAAGTGAAATAGTGCGAGTTAGGGAGGAAATATAAATGACTCTATTTTTTTTAATTCAAGAAATAATATAGGTTCAAACTATGAGCTTGGCAATCACTTTACTATAAAAAAGCTGTAAAAGTACTATAATAGCAAGTCTGTCAGATAGGCTCCCGCTGACACGCCTATAGTCGGTGGGTGCATCTAGCATCCTAAAGAAGGTACACATTATGTGTCACCTACTTAACTGATTTTTTACTTAAGGTACATTTTTAGGTTAACTATTTATTATTTAATTTTGTTTATCATGTATTTTAGGTTGTAAGAAATTTGTAATGGATGTCGTATCTGAAACAAATATATATTATTATTATACACCTAGATACTATAGGTACTACTAAGCACTAATTAATTAGCTGTATATATATTCTCTGGATGAGAAAGGCGCGTGAAAGGGGTACATGGAGGGAATTAGGGGAGGCCTACGCCGCTGAGGCGACTTTTATGTTAGACCTAGATTAACGTAATGTGTAGTAAGTAGTATAAATTGTTAGAAAGTAAGAAGTGTTTAATATAGGTTGTAAGTTAGTAAATAAGATTGTATATACTAGTGTTAACATATTAGCAATAAAGGCTTTTTTATTTTTATTTTATTTTATATATATTCTCAAAGAGAGAATCTCTAACGTGCCTGGATCTATCAAAGTCGTAAAGCTGTTTATGCTTTTTTATTTATATCCTTTCTGAATTGGTAAGGTACGTTCGTATCGTGCTTGAACTGTGAGACAATGCTTCGTTAAAGGATGGTAACTACTTAACATCAGGTGGGCCATCTGGTTGCCATCAGCTAATTGTTGCATCAGCAAGTGGGACACAAACAACTGAAAACTAAAAATTCGACGAAAAAACAAAGTCCTTTATCTATAGAAAATGCAGCCTTTTATACATATAGGTACTTCGATTATGAAGTTTGAAAGCAGGTTTTTACAATTGCGTATAACCATAGAGCTTCCAAAAAGATTTGATACTTGATCTCGTATTTATAGAATCATAACCTTTTTACGATCAAGACATGATCCGGACAAAAAATAATAATGGTAGATATTATCAAAGCTACCAAATGTACCACTACATGTGGATTTTTAATAATTCTGCAAAGGGGCGGTAAATTTTGACAAAAAAAAAGCAGCATTATTTTAATTACACTA
The DNA here is from genome assembly GCA_932294275.1 of Chloroclysta siterata. Taxonomy (NCBI): domain Eukaryota; kingdom Metazoa; phylum Arthropoda; class Insecta; order Lepidoptera; family Geometridae; genus Chloroclysta; species Chloroclysta siterata. Next base: position 13,652,803 of record OW028595.1, read on the forward strand.
CAAATTCTTATCGGGTAGCGTAAAGTCTCACCGCGAAAGGGGAATCGATAAAAAAAATCATCGAAATCATTTTTCCCCTTTTTCTTCTTGTAGTGTCACTATTTCTTTAGAAATATTAATATTTTTCCACTACCTACCTTATGTCGTCTTCAGACGTATCTATGTAACAGATTGCATAATATTCGCTTGGATTATGCGTAATAATCCTCGCAAACTCATAAAACACACTTCATACATCAAACAAATCAGTTCAAATAGACCCATGCTAATTATAGTAAACTTAAACACAGTACCGCAACCTGTCTAATTAATCACGTCTCGCTACACGCCGGTCTCTGTACCGGTGACATGGACTAAGTTCATAATTGTATTCTGAGTTTGGACACTGCTTGATTGATTACCCAGTACTGTGCATGTTCCCATGGCGCGAATTAGGTCACTTCACCTGTAGATTGTTGCTATGCGGAATTGACTATTTATTGTCATGTCGGGCTTGTCGGCATTGGGGACATACAATATTAATTATTGATGGTGTGCATATTATTTGGATGGCAGCAGGGCTTTTTAATAGATTCGGAAAGTTTCCAATCGGAAATGTCAGAATTTGTCTCTCTCGCACTTGTTTTGTTTGCATATGAATAAAAAAGAGAGAAACTGGCGTTTCCGATCGGGATCGTTTTCAAATGTTTCAAAATAGCCCTGCAGATCTGCGAACAGCAACGTTTGTTTTCTAAAAGTAGCTTACCTAAAGTTTAAGAGTAGTAGCGCTCTTTGTGAAGGGCTCGTCCGGGGGAAGTACTACCACCACGCCTTTTCTGCCGCCAAGCAGCGTTGCTGTGTTTCGTTCAAACCGAAACACAGCAACGCTGCCTGTGTGCTGTGTTTCGGTGTAATTACAGGCACATGAAGTTTAACATCTGTATGCCTCAAGTTGATGGACGCAGGGAAGTCCATTGTAGGGCACGTTCCTATCGTGCGTGACTTACGAGGCAATGCTTTGTTATAGGTGATGGTTACTACTTAACATCACGTGGGCCATCTGCTTGCTCCAACAGCTAGTTGCAAAAAAAAAGGTTTCAGTGATTAACAATGTTTGAAGCTAAGTCATAATCTTAATTACCTACTTATTTTTTGTTAGAAAATATCTTCAACTTTCTTCTACAAACATGATATTCAAAATTCAATTTCGAAACGATTTATGATTTGAAAAACAAATCCTTGCGAATAAAGCCGCTATTATCTTGTTTGCTAGTAAAAATCTCAAGCAAAATCCCTTTATTGTGACTTTTATCGTCATCCATAAACAAATATCCGTTCCTCGAAAGTCCTTACGCAAGTGTAGTATCTATCTCAATATCGTGAACCGCGAACAAACGCAACGCTAACTAGATATTGGCTAGTCCAATATACAGGGCGGATTATATGCCGCGTGGGAAAATACGGTATTAGTCGGTAGATGTATAGTTTCGCTGGATGTGATAAATGCGGAGTGTAGAAATGGTTTTCGATAGTGCTATAGCGTGCAAGTAATGAGGAGAACGAACAGATTGTATAGGAAGTTACTTATCGGCTGGCAAGTTTACTGATAGCCACGCATAGTGTGGTTATTTCTTGGTATTTTTAGTGACTGTCGGTGAGCAACTTAATCATTGAAGCACAATTATTATTTATGATGAAGAAAACAATGTTTTAGCATGGTAATAAATAAATAAATATTAGTGGACTATCCACACAGCACTATCTCGCCCCAAACTAAGCCAAAGCTAATATGGGAACCAGATATAATACATAATTATACTTTTTTTTGTAAATACATACTTATAATATTATAACACCCAGACAGAGAACAAACATCTATATTCATCACACAAATGTTTGTTCTCGGTAGCGATCGAACCCACGGCCTACGGCGCCGAAGGCAGAGCTACTACCAACTGAGCTGAGAAGGCTGTCAAATAATAATGTTAATGGTAATGTTTTATTTTTGGTTTTGTTTTGCGATTCTAACAAAATAAATATTCTTTGACGTAAGATAAAATCATGATACTACTACTACTTTATAATGTAATTAAAAACATCGAGTCAAAGAGAGCTCCAAACGCATTAGAATCTTACCGTGAAGTCTTCAATCTTACGTTCGACGCAGATTGAATGTTTTATGCTGTAACTTCATAATGTTGGTCTATTATTTTACGGCAAATAAGCAATGACAATAATATGGTGGCCAAGGTATGCTCCTAGAGGCAGAGGCAGACCTAGAGGCAGACCATCCTTGGTCGGACGACATGCTGGTGCTGGGAATGAATGGATGAGACCATATGAAAGAGAACCGAACAATCGTTGGAGCAAACGAATACTTGAGTAGAGACCGCGTTTAGGTAAGCGTAGTGTAGGACACCCTCCGGCGAGGTGGGGCGACGATCTGCGAAATGTAGCTGGCAAACATTGGATGAGAAAAGCCAAAGACCGGGCTCAGTGGCATGTCTTGGGAGAGACCTAGGTCCAGCAGTGGACGAACGTATTTATTTATTTATTTATTTATTAACTTTAATTAACACGGTACATAACCAATTACATTAATTAAACAGATAAGAATACATTATAAAACATATTAAATTAAATTAAATATTATTTAAAGTAAAAAAGTCAAAAAAAAAGTAAAAGTAGTAGTAAAAGTTATTAAATTCATTCAATCACAGTTTACAATTATCAATAAATGTCACAATTACAATTAAGAAAGACGCTCACAGAAACATAAACACACAGTCAAAACCTTGGACCAGCTGTCAGCGAACAGGTCAAAGTCAGGGTTATTGTCGAGGAGAGCGTTGAGTGCAGTGAGAGCGCGCGGGATGGGAGAGCCAGCTCGAGCCACCGTGCGGCACGCCGGCACTGCAAACAACTTGTGCTTCCGACCCCGGCAGTAATTGTTAGGAACGTAGAGTCGACACAGCACACCACCCAGATCTAATGCGTCAATTTTATTGTGGAGGATTTTGCAGACTGTGGTCAACTGGTCGTAAGAACGCCGTACCTCCAGCGAGTTATACCCCAGACAACCTAAAAGATACTTAGTGGGGTAAAGGAACGGATAGTACCCGTAACGACGCTTGTAAAGGTACCGCAGAAACGCTTTCTGTACCTTTTCAAGCATGAGCGTGTACGTGACTTCGTACGGGTTCCACACACAAGCGCTACTTTCCAATTTACTTCTAACAAGTGCCGAAAAGATCAAGCGGATGACATGCTGATTCTCAAAATCGCGAGCATTGCGGAGCACAAATCCCAGTCGCCTAAATGACTCTTTCGCCAACGAACTGATGTGGTCGTGGAAAGTGAGCCTCTGGTCGAAGGTGACACCCAAGTCTTTCATTAAGTACACTCTCTTTATGGTGGCATAAAAATAGTTGAGATAAGTTGATGATGATGATATGAAAGAGTGTCATATTAAAGAAGAGGCCTGAGTATACGAGTATACGGGCTGAAATGATGAAGCAATGATTTACCCACACCTAGTACTATAGTTGCTACACCTAGCTGCTATATCTTTGACCTTACCGTTTTAGTAACTGCTGTCTCTTCCAGAAGCTGTAACAAACTTGCACATGCAAGTCTGTATGACGCGGTGCGCCGAGTCGGCAGTATCGCGCCCGCCAGAAACAATATTTTAGCGGTTTAAAAGTATAAAGGGAAACGGGAACCGCAGTGTACTTTCACGCAGAGCTTTAACTTTTTAGAACTGCTGAGTTAATCCCATTTTTACTAATATATAAATGCGAAAGTTACGATATTTTTTATTTTACAGCAGAAGAAGCAGAGAGCCCTTCTGATGTTATGAACGTGCCCTACATTGCAAACAACTTGAGGCATATAGATGTTATGCTTCATGTGCCTGTAATTACCGGCAGCCACACTCTTCAAACTGAAACACAGCAACGTTGCTTAGCGGCAGAAAAAGGCATGGTAAAACTTCACCGGACGAGCCTTACACAAAGAGCTCTACTACTCTTATTAGGCTTAGGCATCTTTTCATCCCGAAAAGTCACCGGGAACTGGAAAGAAAACCTGGAAACACCCAATATAAGGCAAACGCCTCAAATAGAAGTGTTAGCAATCATTACTAATTGAAACTTACAAGAATAAGATGACCCATCAATACAACCTACCAAATATTCAAAGCATTCTAAGAAGAAAAGAGGATCAAAGACCTTTACGTCAGTGAAGGAAAACATCGTGAGGCATGTCGTAGAACCTAAAAAGTTCTATAACATGTGTCAAGTGCTTGAAAGGAGCCTCTTGAGGCGCGCTTAAAATCCTTTCACCACACTGTTTCGAAAGAAACCAGTGACACGACAAGAGAGAGAGAGAGAGTGTAGCTGCTGGTAGCATGACGTACCTAAATTCTACATTTGACCATCTCTGAGTAACGCGTTTATTATTAAGTTTATTATTTTGAGCTCACACAATAAATCTCAATAAAGTAAGGCCATGTCTAAATATTATATAAGCCCATGCGAACGTAGGTGTATGGTTCAAGCCATACCCACATTCAAAGAAAATTTAATAAAACAAGTTGAACCCAGACATCGTAAAAGGAACTGCATGAGGTGAATTAAATTAAAATTTGAAACAAAGCAGTAAATCTTTGAAAGAAACCTCCAAGTTGGAGCTACAGAAGAAATAGTAACGGAGAACTTTCAACGGACATTGTGCTTCAAGTCGGTTTCATGCAAGTACCAAAGGCTAATGGAATTATAAATCTACTGCAGTTAATCTAAGAATAACTTTGCTGGGTAGCAATTTTGTTCGTATTTGAATTATGAATGTTCAAGCAATTAGAATGCAGAACCTACCTAGTTATTCCAGAGCAATGATCGAGTCTCAGCACTTAAGACTGATGCATTTTTGTGTCAATATTCCATGGAAGTATGTCAGGAATTAGTGTGAAGCTATTTGTATTCTAGAAAAAATATATGAGATTTATTCAGGAATCTGAGAGAGCTTCTGAAATTAAAATCGAAGTCAAATTCAAAAGGTATTTATTCAGTTAATTTAAAAGGATCACTTTGAAACGTCTTAAAGCTAGGTGAATATAGGTTCCAGTTCCACGTGACCAAGCCTAAAAGCCATTGTTGAAAAGCACAAGAATTCATGTATGTACATTCAGCAACGGAGCTTGATTTTGAGTTTTTATCAATATTTCTTACTGTGCCTGAAAAATTAACATAAATTAATGAATGAAAATTCTTTATTATAACAAATTAAGAAAAACAAAACGCACGATGGGCGGTCTTATCGCTAAAAAGCGATCTCTTCCAGACAACCTTTGGATAGAGAGGAGCCTAGAATAAGATGGTTTGTTAGGTTACATGAATAATAGCAAAGTCTTCAAATATTTGCCAAATTTTGATCATAACATGAGGCTTCAATCAACTTTTGTTGCTGACTACTTAGTATTTCAGATTCTGAAGAGAGTGGTGTTCATAGTTTCTACAACACTTCAAGACTAATCTATCATACTAGTTACTTAGCAAAGTAAGATAGATTATTGTATCAATTATGACGAAATAACGAGCACATGAGGCTTAACATAGAGTAATGTAGGGCTAGTTCCAAACGTGTGTGACCGCAATTTAATGTATCGTTATATCTGATTGTTACTACTTAACATAACCCTACAGGGTACGTGTGCCTAATAGCTACCTTAGACCTAAGCTATATAACTGATGTATATGTTAGCAATAAATAAATCTAAATCTAGTTTAGGATAATACAACAAAAGAATTGCCACCACTTTCTATAAGCATTTAAAGTCTTGTAGCTGAATAACACAAGTGTACTAAAATAAATACACTTGGCCTCCTTCATAACGGCGCCAACTGCAACTGGGCTAAGCCAGTACTTTACTCTAAATTGGTTCATCTACAAACGAGGTTAGAACCGCTCTAAACTGCCACCTAGCTCGAAAATTCCCTCAACTTTAAGTTGGAAAAGTTTGGATTAGAGCTAAATGATGCTTACTATTGAAATATACGTTTAACCCTCAGACCCTCTCTCGAGATCTCTAAGCTCATTTTCAGTATTGCCAACTGTCATAAAACGATGGACCTAATAATGAACTTTAACACGTCACATTATTATTATTATTATCAGCCTGCATCGTCCCACTGCAAGGCAAAAGCCGAACCTCCTTTACTCTTTACAATCTTGCACTTTTGTGGTCCAGATAAGGTGTTTTTTTGTCACGTCATTAAATTTGCTAGTGAAAAACTAATAAATAAAAAATAAATGTGAAATTAAACGGTTCTTGACAGAAACCCAAAAGACAGTATAGGAAGATAAGAAAAAGTCAAAATTCATATAAGACCCAAGGATCACTTTGAAACGTCTCAAAACTAAGTAAATCTAGGAACCAGTTCCGCGGTCAAGTCTTAATGAACAGACAAGAAAAGAACAAACCAAAATATCTTATCGTTTTATACAAGTCCTGATTAAAATATTTAAAACCATCAAAAACTTACTTTGTCAATAGCCTCTGGAGATTTCGTTAATGAACCATCAAACGAGAATTTTAACAGTCACTAATGTACCATTGACCAGTATTTGAAGACCCATAATCATTGATTCAGCCAAACGGCGCCTTCAAAATGACTGCATTGTTCAATATGAATTTAACTATACACGATCACAACTGATAGTACTTTTAATTTCAAACGAATTCAATAAATATGGTAATAATTCCAAAAATGATTTTTAATTGAATGAATTACATGACATCAGTGTAAGATTAATTAGATTTTTAATTAATTAATTAGACTTAACCATAAATTGCCTGTCTATGCTTTAAATGACAATGATGACATTTGGAACGGAGCACTTTCAGGCTTCTAAGAATTTTCTAGTAATTTTGGCATTATTTATATGAAAATAATTCATCTTCAAATAATTATTACCACAAGAACTATTATTATTTTTTATGATTACCTACTTCAACCTGCATCGTCCCACTGCTGGGCAAAGGCCGACCTAACACCCTTCTTACGGTCTTGGGATTTTGAGGTCCAATATTCAAAGGCATCAATGTCATATATAATTCTAGGACCAAAAACATACAAAAAATTACTGTAAAATATTTATATATAGCAGTATTTGTATTAAACACTTTATTTAATATGCCGCAAAAGATAATCAGGGGTCAACGTAAACTGGTGCGTCTGATTGCCGAGGCAGTATTTCACAGCGGAATGAAACAATCGGTAAATATTAAAGAACGAAATTATTTTTACGCCTCGAGTGCTTGATTTATTGCTGTGGGACTTGAATCAATGAGATATTCAATGTTTCATTACGAAATTGCCTTTTGATATTTAGAGAAATGCCGGCTAACCGCTTTGCTAAATATTCTAGCTACATTTTCAGTAATGTAAATTGCGAGTAGTAGAGCTCTTCATGTAGGACTCGTCTGAGAAAGTACTACCATGCCTTTTTCTGCCGTCGACCGTCAACTGTGCCACCTGGTCACTACCTGGTGGCATTTTATATCTTTTCAAATGATGAAATGTGCGAGCGAGAAGTCTATTAGCAGTTAGCAGTCGTCATTGCCTTAAGGCGAAGACAAGAGCTAATGTGACTCTCACTGGCACGTTTTGAAATGTTAAAAGATATAAAATCACTAAACTCATTTTCGTAAAATCGCAATCATCCATTTTGTGTGCTATCACATTACACACAGTTTAGTAAAAATTTCGTTTGGATCGATGCATGTTTTCCTACTCAAAAGTTTGCTTTACTAGTTTTCGTACATAAGCAAACCTTTAAGAAGGAAAACTTGTATCAAAATGAAATTTTTACTTAACTATGTGCAATGTGATTGCACACATAATGGTTGATTACGATTTTTCGAAAATGAGTTTAGTGATTTTATATCTTTCAACATGTCGAAACGTACGAGCGAGAAGTTGTTTGATAGTTGTCAGACCCTTAAGGGCTACAGTTTATGCTGAATGCTGCTTTATTTTATTAATCTTTTCTATTCATTCAGGGCTCGATCATAACGTTCAATTGCACTATCCGATCCACATCAGTTTCAATGGTTAATCGATGGTCGATGTTGAGCCATAAAGTAGGATACATTTCCATGGGCGTAATATTAAGTTCATATAGTATAATAGTGGTAATAAATAAATAGAAAGAAAGAAAGAAAAAATACTTATTTACCCAACATAAACCCAACTAAAAATATACAAAAAAAATATCCAATTTACAATGGTAGTTTTGTAGTTAATGAAAAGGGTTTTACATGCCACCTTTATTATGTTGTATGAAGAATGTTATGAGTAGGTAAATAAAGCGACTGAGGTATGTAATGATAGTTGCAACTGGAAATCCAGGGTCACTGCCTACACCAATAGGCGATTTGATTTTATGTATTGATATTTCTACCGTTTTTTTATACTACTAGCTGATGGAACAAGCAGATGGCCTACCTGATATAAAGTGGTAACTAACAACTATAACAAAGATTGCCTCGTAAGTCACGCACGATAAGAACGTGCCCTACGATCCATCAACTTGAAGCATACAGATGTAAAACCTCATGTGCCTGTAATTACACCGGCAACCACACTCTTCAAACCGAAACACAGCACGCTGCTTGGCTGCAAAAAAAGGCGCGTAGCGTACTCGCGGATCAAAGTCATGAAGCTCTTTCTCTTAATTTTTTGTTTCTGTTTATAAAAAAAGTTTCTTGGAAAAAAATCCTGCTTATTTCGTGGCCTCGCGTCGAAATTCGCCTAACGCTTTCGCAAAGGGACGTTATCACGTTCGTCCCGCGAGGGCACGGGTCGGAGGTGACAGCCCCAACTAATGACTAGGTTACGTTTACTCTGTAAATGGCCGGGAGTTTTTGTGGAATTACGGTGATGTCGTACGGGCATAGTGAACGGTAAGTGTCTAACTACCCACCTTCATTTTGTTTTATTGTAATGGTGCATAAGTTCTTGAACGGTGAAGGAAAATGGGAAGAAATCAGTTAGATTTTAGCGCGACAGGGTTGCTTGTAACATAATTGTTATACAAAATATCTGGGGGATGACGTGTTATTACATAAAAAAAATCATCAATGGGCATTTATTAGTCCCTAAGTAGTTTTTACTAAAAACTGGCTAAGTATAACCAACGGACGCATTTTTTTTAAATATAGGCATTCAAAACGATGACAGCTCATACAAATTACTTTGTAATAACCAAAATGGCTAAAAGTCTTAATTTTGTAAACAGTTATTAGTTATTTTAATCAAAACAATATTTCCCCAATTGTTGTTGAATAAACATTTAATTAAAACGAAACGGAAGATAAACCAGATATTAGGTTTGTAATCAAGAGTTTATCGTCTATCAAAGCGGAAAATAAAGAAACACCGAGCAATAGAACGACGTAAAGTTTACGGATCTAGGACAAAAACGAGCCTTTAGAGCCCAAGGCGAGATTGTAGATTACGGTCTATAAAACAAAGTCGAATTATCAAATTTAGCGAAAATAACGAGTTTTGTAAACAAGCCCTTTGGGTAAGACTACCGATACCCGTGACATACTGACAAGAAGGTTGTCAGGCAAGGCAAGGATAATTTCTTCACAAACGTCACACAATAAGATCGAATATCGGTAAGATACGTTAAACACCACAATTTTCAAAATGTGTTCGTGATCTTCTCTCATTGATAGTTAGTTTTTTTTTAATATAAGTTTAACCACAATCTCACCTGATAGAAAAGAATATAGCTTTATTACACCATAAGAAAAGTTCCTAAGAAAACAAAGACTACTTTAAAAAATAGATATAATGGGCAGTCTTATGGCTAATAGCAATCTATTCCTTTTACGTTTAACGGTTTGGTATGGTATACCTAAGAGAAACCTATTCACTCTTCTCTTAAAAATATTTATAGATATTTAAAACATTTTGAAAAATTCACTTTGAAACAAAGCACTTGGTGTCGAGTTACAGGATTCGGAAAAATAGCGGCTCAAGTAATGTGTGGGGGGTCGCGTATAGGACTCCCCCGCACCTTGCACACGCCCTGCAGGGCGGTGTCGGGTGCCTCTCCACAATCAGGTGGACCGAGCACGGGTAGCTTGCGCCGCCGTTAGCTCTAGGCCTAAACGGCACCTGATAGTGGAGGTGTTTGCTGGGTCTGGTGTAGCCGTCCGTCACCGTTGGGGGTGGGCGTGAGGTGGAGGGCCTCGTGTTGCTACTGTTGTTCCAAAAGAAACGCAAGGTTACTTTTCGGTGGCGGTAATGGGGGTGCGAGGGGGTTGACTTTCCTACAGCAATTAGCATTTGCCTTGGTGATGATCCTGAACTGCTCCTCAGACTTTTTCGGATCTTGATTCCCTTCTTCCAGTTATAAGTAGATACCATTACCGATGTTATACCACACCACTGGTCGGACCTCGCCTCCTTACGTACCTCGAAGCATTACCTTAAGGAGACCGAGGCCCAAACCCTTGTTTACCTCTACCTAAATCACCCTTTAGTCAACCCTCTTTCACTCCATACCGACCTCATTTATTAACAAAAACTCTTAGTATCTAGGATACCTGACGGGCACAGTGCCCCCCTCTCAGGTCAAAAGTTCCCCTAGGGCCTACAGGCCTTTATTTGTTTCTAGCTCACATATATCTATGCTAAATTTCAGTATGACAAAATATTATTTATGTTTCTTCGACTACTATGTTCAAACTACCAACTTTATTTCCTACCTAGTTTATTAATTACATAGACGCTAATTTTCCCTATTTCCTGACATAAATAAAAAACCCGTAACTTGTCATTTATTCCTAATACAAACAAAATACTAATCTAATCATAAGCAAAAATAAGGCCATGAATAGAGGGAGACAGACATATCACTTTTAGCCACCTCCTTCTAAAAACCACTACATGTTTTTAGTCATGCTGTCTCACTCTTTTCATGCGACTATTCCGTATTGATGCGTAGGAGACTGTTTCATCGCCAACATCCTCCCCCTCGTGCGCAGCACCGATTCCCTGGTTTGGCGCCATCCTGAAGTGTGGTAAGGCTTCTCCGTCTGCAAGCGCGCCATCCCGAGGAGCCTGGAGGGCTCCCCCGTCTGCCATCGCGCCATCCCGTTGATCGTCGATCCTAGCTCGGTGACTCGACGACCGGTGGCTCCCTGGTCCGTTATCAGACGTTAGGGTTGTCTTTTGGGACCAGGAGCGGGGCGGCGTGTTCTGGCCCTTCAGACGTTAGGGTTGTCGTCGGGACCAGAAGTACCGCCTTGCTGCTTGGCCGCTTGAAGATACCGTGCGGGGTGCGCACGTCCACGATCCGGGTGCGGTGGTCGGACCCTGGGTAGGTACGGGTCACGACCCCGCGAGGCCACACGTTGCGTGGCAGTGTGGGGTCCACTATGAGGACCGTGTCCCCACACTGCAGATCTCGTTCAGTTGTGGCGCCGTCGACTCGCCTGGGTAGGAGTGTAGGTAGGTACTCCCGCACCCATCTAGCCCAAAAGTGATCGGCTAGTCGCTGCGCCGTCCTCCACGACCGCCGTCCGGTGAGGTCCTCTTCGGTGAATGCCCCCAGCCTGGGGGCGCCGCATGACCTCCCAATGAGGAAATGGTTCGGTGTGAGGCCTTCCTCTTCTTCTTCCGTCTGTATGAGCGGTCTTGAGTTCACCACATGCTCCGCTTCAAGCAGTAGTGTGTGAAGGACTTCTTCCTTGGGGTGTCTCTCCTTGAGCGTCACGTTCAGTGCGCTCTTCACTGACTTCACCAGTCGTTCCCAGGCCCCTCCCATGTTCGGTGCGCCTGGTGCGATGAACTTCCACCGCACCCCTGCTGCCATGGCCTGTTCTGCGGAGCCCGCCGTGTTCAGTTCGTCGATTGCCGTCTTCAGTTCTTTGTTGGCCCCCACGAAGTTGGTGCCATTGTCGCTGAAGATTGTCCTCGGTTGCCCCCGCCGTGCAGCCATCCTTCTTAGTGCCATGATCATGGAATCTGTGGACAAGGATGCTGCCAACTCGAGGTGTACAGCCCTGGTAGTTAGACACGTGAATAGAGCGCCCCACCGTTTCTCGTGCCGCCGTCCCACCGTCACCGTCATAGGGCCGAAATAATCGACGGCGGTATTCGTGAAGGGTGGTTCGCCGACTTGTAGGCGCTCCCTCGGCAGGTTTCCAGTGGGCGGGCGTTGCGGCCCCCCTCTGTAGACTCTGCACCACTGACATCCGTGCCTCGTAGCCTTCACCGCTGATCGCAACCCGAGGACCCAATAACGTTGACGAATCTCGTTCATGACCGTCGCGTGGTTGCCGTGGTTGAAGACTTCGTGGTAATGAGTTATCAAAAGTCTTGTTACCTCGTTTCGGCTGTCCAGGACGATTGGCCGCTTGTACTGGCTTGTCATATCGGCGGCGTCGATTCTGCCGCGTAGTTTGATGAGGCCGCCCTCCTTCACGACGTCAAGCTTCTTGAGTTTTCCTTTCTCCTCGAAGTGACTGTCGTCTTGGCTCCTCATGAGAAGCGCCCGCTCTGCTCTTTCCAAGCAGCCGACATCTAAAGGTAAAAACGATCGTGTCTTTACATTTATGATAGGCCGTTTGTAGGCCTGCTTCTTGGTTTTGGTGGTCTTCCTCCAGGTAGGGTCTTCCCTCTCCCCCCTGGCCGCACCTACTGTTTCCTTCTTTCTGCACAAGTCGATGAACTGAAATACTCTTGCCGTCGCTCTCAGCAGTCTCGTCCATTTCGAAAATCTCTTGGGATCGGGAGTACCTAGATTGTACTCACGTGATCTTACAGTAGCGACTTTCAGTTCATTTTTGTCTTCGCTCGTAGACTTGCGATTGAATGTGCGGTCCTCTGGCCACCCCTCCTCTTCCCCCTCAAGGAACTTCGGCCCCGTGTACCAACGGTGGCCGCCGTCAAAATTCCTGGGGACTTCTCTTGTGGCGTCGTCAGCCGGGTTCTCCGCCGTGGGTACCCAACGCCATTGTTGTGGTCGTGTCGTGTCTTCTATTTCCGCCAGACGATGCGCGACAAAGGGCTTGAATGTTCTCGCGTCAGCCCTTATCCAAGAGAGTACCGTACTCGAGTCTGTCCAGTACGTCTTCTTGGACGCCTTCATGTCCATCTCTTCCTCGATGGAACGCGCCAGTCTGGCACCTAGCAGCGCGGCTTGAAGCTCTAACCTTGGGATGGAGACCGGCTTCAGTGGGGTGACTCGTGCCTTACCGGCTACCAGAGTCACGTTGTACCTTCCCTCCTGGCTGCGTTGTCTCCAGTACACCGAGCACGCGTATGCCGTCTCACTGGCATCCGTGAACACGTGCATGTCTCCTTCTCCCTTGCAGCGGGAGATACATCGCACGATCCTTAGATGTCGCAGCAGTTGAAGATCTTGTAGGTAGATCTTCCACGAGGCCTCTTCCGTGTCGGTTACCTTCTCGTCCCAGCCGACGCCGCTTCTCCACACGTCCTGCATCAGTTTCTTCCCCTGGATCAGAACAGGAGAAGCTAGACCCAGGGGATCGAAAGTGCTCATGACTGCACTTGTCACCTGACGCTTGGTTGGAGTTTTCTCTTGGTTCACGACGTTGACCACGTTGCGTAGCTGCGTCCTGAATCCCATTTCGTCCTCTTCAGTAAACCAGCGCAGCCCCAGAGTCCGTTCCTCCTTGGACCCGAGCTCTATCTCTGTGTTTACCTGGTCTGTGAGACCCCTGAGGACCTCCCGGCTGTTTGACGCCCATCCTCGCAGCCGAAAGCCGGCTCTTTGATGGATGGCGTCTACCTGACGTGCTATCGTCAGCGCCTCTTCCGCTGTGTCGAAGCAGTGTAGATAATCGTCCATGTAATGGTTCTTCACCACTGCCCTTGCTGCTTCTGGAAATTCACCTTCCGCATCTTGTGCGTTGCGATTCTTCACATAAATCGCCAAACTAGGTGAGCAAGCGGCACCGAAGATAACGGACGTCATTCTGTATTCTGTAGGCGCTCCACAGCGCTTCGCCCCTCTCCATAGGAAGCGTAGGCTGTCTCTATCCTCCTCTCGTATCTTCACTTGGAGGAACATCTCCTGAATGTCTGACACTACCGCGATTGGCTTCTCTCTGAAGCGCAGTAGCACTCCAAACAGCGACTGAAGCAAGTCCGGACCCTGTAGCAGCGCGTCGTTTAAACTCTTGCCTCCACACTTTGCAGCAGCGTCGAACACTAACCTTATCTTCCCCTTAGTGGGGTGTGTCACGGCAAAGTGCGGCAGGTACCACTTCCTGGTCGACGCGGACTCGTGGGTGACTTCCTCTGCGTACCCACTGACCTGAAGGTGGTTGATCTGTCGTTCGTATTCAGTCTTCAGGCCCCTGTCCTTGTCCAACTTGCGTTCGATGTTCCTCAATCTTCCCAGTGCCGAATCGTAGTTATTCGGCATTGTTTCTTCGTCAGTTCTCCACAGCATTCCCGTCTCAAAGCGTCCGTTTGCTAATTGACGCGTGGTTTGACGAAGTAGTTGCACGGCGCGTTCCTCGGCGTCCGTGCTAGGTCGTCGCGGCTGTATACCCAACGACTCTATCGCGAAGTGCTCCTTCATAAGTTCATCCAAGCTCTCTTCACGAGCAGAGATCTTCGCATAGGTAAGGCAGTTCACCCTCTGAGCTGCTCCCCCGTCTGTCCCGTGTAGCACCCATCCCAGGTGCGTGAGGGAGGCAGCAGGTTGTCCGCGTTTACCTTTTCTTGTTACTCGTGACACGATGAGCTCCCAGTTGTCTTGACCTATGAGCATCTTCGGTGACTCTTCTTCGTAGTAGAGTCTCTCTGACAACCCCTTGAGGTGGCTGCACTCGTCGAGTCGCGACCGGTTGATCGCCTGAGGAGATAGCCTGAGCTCGTCGATCGTACGCGCCCCGCTGATCCTCTTCCGTTGACTCGAGTGAATGCCCCTCAGGCTGATGTCAATCCGCATGGAGTCATCCTTCCTGATGACTCGCCCCCCTATCGTTTCCAACGATAGGGTTTGCCTGGGTCCCTCCAGGCCGACTTCATCCGCCACCGCTGAGTCGATGAGGGTGATTGTCGATCCTTCGTCCAGCAAAGCCAATATCCTGACTTTCCCTTTCGGCCCGTACACCTCCACGGGTACCATCTTCAAGTACGCTCTTGCGTCCTTGTTGTAGTTCATCGAATGAACGTTGTTTGCCACTTCCCTGGCAGGACTCTCCTGATCTGTAGTCACCTTGTCCGGTGCCTGCTTCTGCTCTTCATGCAGTAAGGCGTGGTGCCATCTACGGCAGTGTTTACACGATGGCCTCCTGCACGAATCCTTCCTGTGTCTGCTGCGGAGACACTTGAAGCAGTACCTCGACTTCCTCGCTATGGCCCATCTGTCTGTTACTGAAGCTTGAAGAAACTTCTTGCATTCCTCTAGGTGATGGCCTCCCTCGCAGTGTGGGCATGAAAGTTGCTGCGCCTCCTGCGGCTCCGTCGTGGCGTGCGTCGCCTGACGTTGTTGAGTCGCCTTCTTGGAGACGACGGTCTCCTGCGCGGCGTACGGTCCACACCGTTCGGCCTCTCGGTTCAGGAACTGAGCAATCAGCACCAAGTCTGGGTTCTCATGCTCGATCGCGAAGTCGTACCACCTGTACTTGAGCACCATTGGTAACTTATCTATGATTACCTTTATCATCTCAGGAGAGTTCAAATATTGCGGCTTCTTTAGACCCTTGATCGTCGCGACGGTGTTGTTAATCGTGCCAGCAAACATACACACATCTCGCGCGCTCTCCGTAGTCTTGGATAGGCTTCTTACCTTTTCCAATTCCGCCAAGACTAGGGCCTCTGGTCTGCCGTACCTTCGGCGTAGAGACTCCAACACCTCCTCCGGTGCGCACTCAGAGTATAAAATACTTTTTACCGTGTCTCTAGCCGCGCCCTTGATACCTCTTCTCAGCCGAGCCATATTCTGCACCGTGCTGAACAAGGACGCCGTATCCTCATACACCGACTTGAAGGCCAGCCATTCCCCACTGCTCCCATCGAAAACCGGTAACTCGTACATATACGCGGGCTGGTGCGTATATCCGGTCCTCGGAGCAGTGCCAATAGCGCTCACGATTGCCTTCGCCAACAATCCTATGCTGCCGGCCTCCATACCTTTTAGGTCCTCTGGCTTCACCTCGGCTGCAGTTGGAGCTTGGGATTTTAAGGGGCCATCCTTGGTCCCACCTGGTCGCCCCTCCGCGGGCGTCCTCCCTTCTCCCTGACGTCCTCCACCAGACATCCTGCTTACCGTGTCGTTAACCCAGTCTTGGACCTCTTTGGCTCGATCGTCGGGTTCATCGTCGGCAGACTCCTCATCTGCCGAGTCCTCTGCTGGAGAGTCCTCACCAATCCTTAACAGATCCATCTCTGCCCTCGCCAGCGCGGCGGCGGCCTGGGCCTCCTGCATCTCCCTGCGGCTGATCTCTGCACGCAGTTGGGCCTCCCGCCGCAACCGTGTCCTCTCTGCCGCCGACGAGGGTTTGTCTGAGTTAGGATGACTGGACTTACCTCCAGCTTCACTTAACCTTCTTTTGCTTCTTTCCGGGGCGCTAGGGACCAGGGTTCTGGTCTCCAGCGCGGTACCGGCCGTACCCGTGGTGTCTGTGGTTGTTGCAGCCGTCCCGGACGTCCCGGAGGCCTCCGTGGTCTCCGGGGTCTGTTCCTCTTCCATTTGACGGCGATTCGCTCCCGCGCGACTGCGGGTCACGGGCATGGTGTCGGGTGGTCGTCTGCTTCCCTGGTATGCACGCACAGCCTTTCGGGTGAAAGGCCGTGACGGCTCCCAGACTCTCCGTCAGCAAGTGGTAATTCGGCCCCAATGCTAGCTGATTTACGGAAAGTCGCCAGACGCCCTCGCACCGATAAACAACAGAAGCAGCCGCCCCCAAGGCGATGGTTACGGTATGACACAGATCCGGCACCGAAGGACCAGCTGTGGGGGGTCGCGTATAGGACTCCCCCGCACCTTGCACACGCCCTGCAGGGCGGTGTCGGGTGCCTCTCCACAATCAGGTGGACCGAGCACGGGTAGCTTGCGCCGCCGTTAGCTCTAGGCCTAAACGGCACCTGATAGTGGAGGTGTTTGCTGGGTCTGGTGTAGCCGTCCGTCACCGTTGGGGGTGGGCGTGAGGTGGAGGGCCTCGTGTTGCTACTGTTGTTCCAAAAGAAACGCAAGGTTACTTTTCGGTGGCGGTAATGGGGGTGCGAGGGGGTTGACTTTCCTACAGCAATTAGCATTTGCCTTGGTGATGATCCTGAACTGCTCCTCAGACTTTTTCGGATCTTGATTCCCTTCTTCCAGTTATAAGTAGATACCATTACCGATGTTATACCACACCACTGGTCGGACCTCGCCTCCTTACGTACCTCGAAGCATTACCTTAAGGAGACCGAGGCCCAAACCCTTGTTTACCTCTACCTAAATCACCCTTTAGTCAACCCTCTTTCACTCCATACCGACCTCATTTATTAACAAAAACTCTTAGTATCTAGGATACCTGACGGGCACAGTGCCCCCCTCTCAGGTCAAAAGTTCCCCTAGGGCCTACAGGCCTTTATTTGTTTCTAGCTCACATATATCTATGCTAAATTTCAGTATGACAAAATATTATTTATGTTTCTTCGACTACTATGTTCAAACTACCAACTTTATTTCCTACCTAGTTTATTAATTACATAGACGCTAATTTTCCCTATTTCCTGACATAAATAAAAAACCCGTAACTTGTCATTTATTCCTAATACAAACAAAATACTAATCTAATCATAAGCAAAAATAAGGCCATGAATAGAGGGAGACAGACATATCACTTTTAGCCACCTCCTTCTAAAAACCACTACATGTTTTTAGTCATGCTGTCTCACTCTTTTCATGCGACTATTCCGTATTGATGCGTAGGAGACTGTTTCATCGCCAACATAATGCGACACGCTATTGATTTCTATTGGCAGCATTGAAAGCATTCGGTCATTGTGAATTGTGCTATCTATTTGATTAGAAAAGGTTTCAGAAAACACATCAAATTCGGTACGATAAAAATCTATCATAACTTTTGGTCAGTAGTATACCAAGACCCGACACAGCTCGTACAGTTTACAAATTAAAAGAAAATTAAAAAAAAACCGTTACATTTACAAAGAATTCCGTAAAAAAATACACATTACGATTGCACGTTATGAAACTGTAATGGACCATAAACATTACTAATAATTAAGGGGTCGTCTCAAGAACGGAGGTCAGTGGTATTTTATACACCTTTGGGAGTACTTTATTGGTAATATTTTATGAGTTTATTATGGCCAACATCAAGAAATCGATGCATCATACTCATAATATTGTATGTTTTTTTAATGTTTTTATAGCGTCTACTGACTACATTTACGGACAGTGAGTACAAAATAACAGTACCCTACTTTAAACAGATAGAAATCTGCAATGTTTGCTGATAATGCAGTGGAAACTATGGTCTACTGTTTCTATCAATAACAGCCTTTTATAAAACAATGTATCTATTATTACGTAAATAACTGGTCTTTAAAATTACCGGTGGCTGGCTGAACTGAACAAGTTGGATAAATATAATATTGTTATTAAACTGTTTTTATGGCATACTAGTCTTAGCATTTTTTTTATACTACTCCACACAAAAAACAAATTTTCTTACTTAAAAGTTTGCATAGGTACGAAAACTAGTAAAGAAAGCTTTTAAGTATGAAAACTTTTTTTGATCAAAGTTTTTTTTTATACAACTATCTGATGGAACAAGCAGATGGCCCACCTGATGTTTAGTGGTAACCATCACCTAAAACAAAGCATTGCCTCGTAAGTCACGCTCGAAGGGAATATGCCCTACGATGCACTGGCTTGCGTCCATCAACTTAAAGCATACAGATGTTAGGCCTCTGGTGCCTGTAATTACACCGGCAACCACACTCTTCAAACGCTGCTTGGCAGAAGAAAAAGGCGTGGTGGTAGTACTTCCCCGGACGAGCCCTTCACAATGAGCTCTACTACTCTTATAAGCCTGTAGATTCACTCACGTGATTCTCTCTTGTCGTTTCACTAGTTTCTTTAGAAACAGTGTGATGAAAGGATTTTCCTTTCACCACACTGTTTCGAAAGAACTGTCACGACAAGGAGAAGAAAATTAGTCAATTTGGCCAGGCTTACCTTGTTTAATATTAAAACTGGTGCTGTTTTGTTATTCAAATCCAATACCAATCTAGCAAATGAAATAGCTTATCTCTCTCTCTCTCTCTCTTGTTGTGTCACTAGTTTCTTTCGAAACAGTGTGGTGAAAGGATTTTAAGAGGCTCATTTCGAGCACTTGAAACATGTTAAAGAACTTTTTAGTTTCTACGACATGCCGATTTCCTCACGATGCTTTCCTTCACCGTTTGAGAGAGTACTGGCATTGTGCACATACATTTATGAACAGAAAAACTCATTGGTGCATGACCGGTTTCGAACCCACGACCATAGGATTGGAAGGCGGGGCCACGTGATGGCTATAAATCATAATCATAATCATTTATATTTTGTTTCATGTTGTTAAAGGAGGCCTAAGGGGGTAACAAAATGTGCAGGACATGAGGCCCGTTAGGGAATTACAATGTTTTTATGCTTTGGCTTCTTGTGTAGAAACACATAATGCTTATGTGTCATGTTAAATATTGCCAAGCATTGCAGAAAAAAATTCTTTAAAATATGGTTTAGTAAAACATTTAATCTTATCAAATCCTTAAAAAAACATGGGTTTAAAGTAATATTCAAAAAAAAAAAATATTATAACCTCTTTGCAAATCAAATCAAATCATTTATTGTTCGTGAATCTGGGTTTTACAAAAATTAAGATGGTTGGTATGTACATAAGAATCTCCAGATCCTGCTGCTAAGCATACAAACATTAATACAGACAAATAATACAGAATTAGAAGAATGATAAAAAATAATAATTAATAACAAAGTCAAAATATTTGCAAGTGGTGTTTGCCTGTAAAATATTAATAACAATAAAATAAAGCCTATTATAGTTTTATGTTCATGTAAATTGCAGTGTTTATACTGATGGTGAACCTAAATGAATATATAAATAAAATACTAGTTTAGCGTGACTGTAAAGTTCCATCAAATAACTTCCCACTCAAAAAGTGTGTATTCCGAAAACGCACGATACAGAGGGGCAAGACATCATTACGTTAATTGAATTGGCGATGCTATCTTTGCCTACGGATAAGGCTATAGGCCTTATCACGAGTATAGCTGTCACGGCAAGATCAATCGCTACCTCGTTACGGCAAGTCGATCTAGCAACTTGATTTTAGAATTATTATCCTGGTTTATTTTTTAGTTTGAAAAATGAACGCTAAGCTCTAGCTTAGCGTTGCTCTAATGTGCTTTAATTGGCTTGACTAAGGAAAATAGATATTCTTTTTGCGACATTTTGTAATATGAAAAACTTTGAGCAAGTTACTTTGAGATAATTATCTCAAAGTAACAGCTTTTCAGGTAAACATGAAGATGTTCTACCTGATTTTATTACATTCAACTATAACGAAGTATACTGCTTCGTAATTCAAGCATAGGAAGAACGTGTCCTACGATGCACTGCCCCTGCGTCCATTAACTTGATGCATACGCGCCTCTAACTTTACTGGCACACACTTAAAACCGAAACACAGCAACTCTGCTTGACAGCAGAAATAGGCTGGTAGTACCTCCTCAGACGAGCCCTTCATAAAGAATTCGACCACCAGCAGTACTAAATTCAAAAAACTTACCAAACCAATAACACTTATAACCTTTAATTTAAGCTATTCATATCAAGCGGTCCTCAAAGTTACATTTTTAATAACTTTTATGCAAATCAAGGACTCAATATAGATCACGAGGACGGAGGTTGGGATTGAAAAGAAGCAACGTCAAGTGAGTCCGTACTTGACGAAGGTACCCTATGGCTTTGATGAGGAGCTGACAAACCACATTTGATATTGAAAAACGTATTAACTACCCGTCTTTCATAAGGTAATGAGAAATCTTATCTAGCAGTTTCTTTCGATTTGCGATATATACAAAGTGAGATTTGCGATTTATATTATACAAAGAGAGATTAGCGATAAATACAAGGACTTAATTGAATACACTTTGATTTTGACCACAGCTTTTATTAAACACGTATTCTGTTATATAAGTTAGACACTATGCCTATTGACTATTGCTCAGAATAATTCTTCCTGGAAAATGTACAGAGGAGGCTTTTGTCCAACAGTGGACTTCTTAAAGCTGACGATGATGATGATGACTATTAACTAAGCAACTAAATTAATTTTTAGAAAACCCCAACAAACATGTAGCTCTCAGTCTTGTCATTCAATTATAATTAAAACATCTTATTTTTTGAATTTGAAATGTGCCTAAGTATAGGTAAAAGTCAAAAGGTATTTATTCAATGAAATGACAAGGATCACTTTGAAACATCTTAAAGCTAGGTGAATCAAAGTGCCTGATCCACGTGACCAAGCTAGAAGGAAGTTGGACAATATAAAGAGTGGGATAGGAAGTAGAAAGGATATATCCCGATTGTAGAGGGTATAAAGAGAAAACTGTAAAAATTATTGCACGTGGCCGCATTAGAAAGACTCAATGGGAGAAAACTAGAGTAGAGTAGTAGAGCTCTTTGTAAAGAGCTCGTCCGGGGAAGTACTACCACCACACCTTTTTCTGCCGCCAAGCAGCAACGCTGTGTTTCGGTTTGAAGAGTGTGGTTGCCGGTGTAATTACAGGCACATGAGGCTTAACATCTGTATGCCTCAAGCTGATGGACGCAGGGCAGTGCATCGTAGGGCACGTTCCTATCGTGCGTGACTTACGAGGCAATGCTTTGTTATAGGTGATGGTTACCACTTAACATCAGGTGGGCCATCTGATTGTTCCATCAGCTGGTTATATAAAAAAAAAAAAAACTGCATCAACCTCAACAAGAGCTAAGCAAAATTTAAGAAGCTAAAGCAGAAAAGGTAAAAAGGTACATAACAATAACTCAACTTTACCTAACAACACCGTATCATTTCCCAAGGTACGAAAAAGGAGTACCCGTAAAACTCGCGACCTACATTACCCTGCATTATAAGTTCAAATGTTGCAAACATAAACTTCTCATCAGCGGTTCTCGCCGTAAATTTAAAAGCCTACCTTAGGGACCTTACACTCACACCGATGGTCCAACGGAAACTTTTACAATCCTAAGGAATCAAAAAAAACTGAATCAGAACGATAGCTTTTATTTTTTATGCATCTTGCTGATGGAACAAGAGATGGCCCTGATGTTAAGTATCCATCAACTATAACAAATAACGCTTGTTGCTTAAAAGATGTAGTATAATAAAAGTAACTAAGTGTTTAAGAGTAGTAGCGCTCTTTGTGAAGTTTTCGTCCGGGGAAGTGCTACCACCACGCCTTTTTCTGCTGCCAAGCAGCGTTGCTGTGTTTCGGTTTGAAGAGTGTGGTTGCGAGTGTAATAACAGGCACATGAGGCCTAACATCTGTATGCCTCAAGTTGATAGACGCAGGGAAGTGCATCGTAGGGCACATTCCTATCGTGCGTGTCTTACGAGGCAATGCTTTGTTATAGGTGATGGTTACCACTTTACATAAGGTGGGCTATCTGCTTGTTCCATCAACGAGCTGTATAAAAAAAACTAGCAACAAGCAAATATGCACATAAATATGCATTGTTGAGAGTTACTAACAAAAAACGCAGAAAGTAAATGTTTTGCTAAACAGGCTTATATAATGTAAAAAGCAGCGTTCATTCTACAAGAAAATAAAAAAAAATAGTCCTTGGTCTGATAACTCCAAGTTTTTTTTTATTTCATCTTTGTTAGGAAGCAAGTTTAACAATAGCTAAGTAATATTGCGTAAAAATATGTTTTCTTAACTTGTTTACTGTAGTGTGTATGAGGCTTTACCCACGAGCTTGCGGGGCGAAACCTCCATTATCATAAAATTACGTGATATCACTTTCTTTTGATGTGTCGTAAAAAATAAAAAGCACACACACGGGAGTGAGGCACCATGGGGCGCGCGTGTGGTTCACTTTTGAGTCAGTAGTTTGTAAACGCACCATTATCTAATATTATCTGTCCAATCTCTATATATCTTCTATAGGTTACATTTCGGAGAATGTGCCCAGGAACTTCACGATATTATACCGCCATCATTCCACCACAGGACTAGTAGACGCACGGCCGGGTATCATCCATATCTGGTTAGCAGACCACCTTTTCGCACTAAGCGTTTTGCGTCTAGCTACATTATTCGAACTGCTAAGGAGTGGAACTCATTGCCGTCGTCTGTTTTTCGTGACCACTACAATCTAAATCCAAGGCAAGAGTGAATAGGTATCTTCTAGACCGTTCTGCTCCAACGTCGACAACATCGTAGCTTACCATTAGGTGAGATTGTAGTCAAAGGACGGTTTATTCATCTATTCCATTATAAATCTATTCATAACACAAATATTACTGCCCACCTAATCATTTTTAAATAATGTTCCAACAAGAGTAGCTATATTAATAAAAAATAAAACATGCTAAAATTTCAGTAACACGAAAAAGCGTAGGGGCCTACTTACTTTTTTTGATTGAAATTGTATATTTTTGTCTGAAATTAATAAGTCTAATAATTCATAACGATTTTCTAATCAACTATATGATGGAGAAAACAGATGGACCACCTGATGTTAAGTGGTAACCATCACCTATGACAAAACATTACCTCGTAAGTCACGCACGATAGGAACGTGCCCCACGATGCACTGCCCTGCGTCCATCAACTTGAGGCATACAGATGTTAAGCCTCATGTGCCTGTAATTACATCGGCAACCACACTCTTCAGACCGAAACACAGCATAAAAAGGCGTGGTGGTAGTACTTCCCTAGACGGCCCTTCACAAAGAGTTCTACTACTTCTTTTTAATCGGTAATCACAAGGATCACTTTCATAAACTTATAAAAAGCACTATGCTAGAAAAAACGTGTACCTACATACCTACACTAAAACTGTAGCGAAAAGCGACTGAATAATCACAAAAGCTGTTCAGACAAACATAACATGGCCAAACGTCATTTGTGATCAAATCAACAAATAAAGTATGGCACGCGCACTCACTTTCCCAGTGACCATCGACGGATTATATTTTATGAGCACATACACTGTATCCAAATTCATAAATATTAGGCATTTCAAAAATGTGTAGCAATTCCATTCAAATGTAAGAAATCCATTCAACTATAATACAACCAACAGTACATTAATTTTTATTTGTTTCTTTGTTTTTTATTAGTTATTTCATTATTTTCATATTTTACATTGTGCTTTTTTTATATATAATTACTGGTTTTAAGTCCAGTGCTGTGTTCAAAAATGTATGTGCACAGTGCTAATACTCTCAAAAGGTGAAGAAAAACATGTTTTTCTTCACCCAAACCCAAAAAGTTCTAAATCATGTCAAGTGCTCGAAAGGAGCCTCTTGAGGCGCACTTAAAATCCTTTCACCACAATGTTTCGAAATAAAACTAGTGGCACGACAAGAAGAAGAAGTCCAGAGCATGTTTAATAAACATTGATTTGAAACTACTAATCAATAGCATGATATTTTCCAAAACGTTCTATAATCGTTGAACTTAAGTCTAGTCTAATAAACACTGATTTTAAAATAATAATCAACTTCAACTTTTAATTATGAACTAATAATTAATATTATATAATAATAATAAGTATGGCGCAAATGAATTCTCCTGGAAGGGGCAGGACTTACAACACAAGTCGACATGACTTAGTGTAGGTTCTGTCATATATATAAAAAATGTATAAGCCATTACCATTTAAGAAAACTGTTATACTGTGTATTATAATATAAGTGTGCTTAAATAAAATAAATAATTATCTTATCTTATCTTAACTCATGAAAACATAGCAGTATTACTACACCTTCTTACATGTTACATAATTTTTGGTGGTCACACGCCACCCTTGGCTTATCGTGTTGTTTATACGCAACTCGAAAACCCCACATTTGACTGTTTACGCCGTAAATAATAATTCAGTCGCCGTAAGCATCGAAACGCAAACCCACTTTGTTTTTGCGTTTTGTTTTGTTTTTTTCCGAAATGTATGCAAATAGAGGTTAACTTGAAAATGGAAATTGGCGAGCCGACGAGGTCTCGGATAAATATCCTATACAAATAAAACTTTAAAATGTTTCGTTCTTTAAATGTTAGTATTTTGAATTTACTGTTATTCTTCTTGTCAAAGACAAAGTCAAAAGGTTACAATAAAATCACAAGGATCACTTTGAAACGTCTTAAAGCTAGTTGACTCTAGGTGCCAGTTCCACGCGACCAAAGCCCAGAAGAACAGGCAACAAACTTACGGCTTGGTTCCTACCGCTCTTTTGTATGATCCTTGTTACAATGTAGGTATTATATTACAATATTGAAGCTCCAGAATGGTGTCAATAGAATTTAGTGATGCGCAGGTATAACAGAAAAAGGTAAGGGTAATAAAATTTATAAAACAGCACACGCTACGCTTCAAACTAAGAATACCTAATGCATACATACAATCTATTAAAGTAGAAGAAAAAACACAATAGTACAGACATTGCTGACCTGTTTCTGATTGCTGCTGATTGCAGCAGCCGATTTTTTTAAGAAAAAGAAAAAGCAAAGGAATAGGCTCAAAAACTACTGGTCCGATTTCAAAAATTCTCTCACTGTTAGAATGCTACATTAACCCTGAGTAACATAGGCTACATTTATTACAAGATAAAATTAGAGATCTCTTCTAAAACTTCAATAATGTAACCCAAGGTGTATAAAAATTGGCCATAATTTGGCTTTCATCGCTTGCGCTGCGAAAACTATTGACGATAGAACACAAAAATGTACTACAATATTATAGAGCACATCAATATCCATAAAAACTCAGCTATACCATATGTCTAACTATCTTAGTTATGTTACTATAACTTCTTTGTTACATATTAAAAGTTGATAGAAATGCCGACCGAAATCAAACCATGTTATCCATACCTTTATATTAATTCTTTTCCAATAAATCCATTTCATATTCAAGACTGTTTCAATACCTATAGATTACTTCTTGAATTTTTTAAATCGGACATCAATAAATCCATTCAAAAGATATTACGAAATTAAAAAATTTCGTTCGCTTTAAAAATATTAGCGAACGCGGTAGCGTGCCACGGAGCGGGTTCTCACTCACTCAGGGAGAAGGGCGTGCAAATGTATGAAAGAAGTAGACGCAAGACTCTAAGTTTATCCTAAAATGTTCAAAAAATTTATATCCACCCATGCGAAGGCCGCTAGTCATTATAGCTATCTATAGTATTGAGTGACGGCTCTATGGCACTGACAGTGTAATTACGCGTATATGATACTGGAAATACTGCCAATCTATATAGAAAACCTGCGTATTGTTTGCACGCGACCGTATTTGTATTTAACTTACTTATTGTACAATGTAGTAGATGTTTTAAGAGTAGTAGAGCTCTTTGTGAAGGGCTCGTCCGGGGAAGTACTACCACCACGCCTTTTTCTGCCGCCAAGCAGCGTTGCTGTGTTTCGGTTTGAAGAGTGTGGTTGCCGGTGTTATTACATCTGCAGATGTAATAACACCGCATACATGTATGCCTTATTCTGTAAAACGGTAATTTTACAGAATAAGACTCAAAAAAAAAAACACATTTTGACAAGATTTTCATTATTTTCACTGAGAAACATTCTCTTAACCTCAAAGGTTTCAAATAGTATTGTTTTTAGGGTTAAGCTATTTTGCAAACATACATTCATAAAACCCTCTAAAGAGTTTACATTTATTAAAAACTCACATACCTACTTACTCAGTTGCTTTCTTCACTGTTTACCCCAAAATCTCACGAGAAGCGCAAGAGTCGTTTTTTTCTATTCATTTCTCTCAATCTCCTTCCTACACGTGAACCCCGTAAAAACAATATCGCAATGTCGTAATTTCCGCCGAAATCGATGCTGCCAGTACTAAAATGCATTTTTCAATTTGTTTGACAGTGATCTGTAATTTAGTTTGACCGCAATGAGGCTAATTTGCTAGAAGCTAACACAATTAAACAATCATAGTACTTATATAGAATGGGTATTTGATATTAGGGTGACTAAAACTCTTGCGAGTATGTAAATCTGTAGTCTATTCATATAAAAATGTATGATACTGTGAAATAAGTTTTATGGAAAAGTAATATTGAGCACAGCATTGTACATTTTCACATCGATATTTCACACAAAGCCTTCAATTCCCTGAAACTCGATATTAATGTTCTTTCAACGGATTTATGTCAATGAAGTTGGAGCGTCCCCTCCCCTTCTCATATCAACACGTCAATATATCAGAGGCGTAGTGCCATTTGTCAGCTATTCCCTGTTTTAGCAATTCATTGACAACGGGACGGGACCGGCACGGAACACACATCATCATCATTATTAGTCTTCTGGCGGTTGACTGTTGTAATCATTCGTTCGTAGTTTCATTTATAACATCATGATCATCATCATCAGCCTAAAGAAGTCCACTGCTGGACATAGGCCTCCCCGATACATTTCCAGGAAGAACGATTCCGAGCCCTCTCCATCCACCGCCTTCCCGCGATCCTGACAATGTCGTCAGTCTATCGGGTAGGAGAGCGTCCGACACGCTTCGTTTTCCTGTTCGTGGTCGCCATTCGAGAACCTTTATTCCCCAACTTTATTTTATTCATTTATAACGTTATGTATAAATTAAAAGAATACTATACAAAGCAATTATTCACGAAATCTAAACGTAAATTAAGCGATTTGTATTTTCAGTTTTTAGGGTTCCGTACTCAAACGGTAAAACGGGACCCTATTACTCCACTGTCCATCCGTCTGTCTGTCTGTCTGTCCATCTGTCACCAGGCTGTATCTCATGAACCGTGATAGTTAGACAGTTGAAATTTGCACAGATGATGTATTTCTGTTGCCACTATAGGTAACAACAAATACTAAAAAACAGAATAAAATAAACATTTTAGGGGGCTCCCATAGAACAAACGTGAATTTTTTGCCGTTTTTATTGATAATGGTACGGAACCCTTCGTGCGCGAGTCCGACTCGCACTTGGCCGGTTTTTTTTAACTAAGCTAGTTTGTAATTTGGCATATTCAGTGATACAGTGTGGTGTAAACGAGCTCTGTGAACAGATACAGCCACTGATCGAGCTATCAATAAGGACAGGCATAACTATAAACTTGGGCGTATCCATTATTTCAGTTATTTAATGTTTTATGCGTGACTTCTGGCATAGATTGTTCTAGACTTGGTTGCTAACTGGCTTCAGTTTTTCAATCTAGTTTAAAAGAAGAAAGAGATTCTTCTGATTGAATACAGTTTTTATTACTTTGAAAGGTTTTAAAATCTACTACTTTTAAGAGTAGTAGAGCTCTTTGTAAAGGTCTCGTCCGGGGATGTACTACCACTACGCCTTTTTCTACCACCAAGCAGCGTTGCTGTGTTTATTATTATTAGTATTACAGGCACATGAGGCTTATCATCTGTATACCTCAAGTTGATGGACGCAGGGCAGTGCATCGTAGGGTACGTTTCTATCGTGCATGTCTTACGAGGTAATGCTTTGTTACCACTTTATTTTAATTTAGCCTTAGAAAATATCATTTCTGATAAGTTCCATAATTGAAATCTTTGTCAGTTGACCAGTAGAAATACATTTGCTCTAACACAAATGTTAAGCCCCAAATGACTAACTTGAAAGTTTGTAATTCTGGGTAAACCAGTATAGTCTAGTTAGTATTCTAATTTGCGTATGATTATAATTCTGCGCAGACCAGTCCTTGGATAGTGAATAAATCCTTAGATAGTGAATAAACGTTAGATAGCAGCACATTGTATAAACAACATTCCGTTAGACAATAAGGATCAGTTTTCCATATTTGGCTCCACTAATAGTGCCATTAACACGTATAGATTGAATTAATCAGATATCTTACTAACTGTATAAGCCACTGGATAAGCAAGTCAACTGTCTGAAACTTTTGCTGTCTATTATGTTAGTTAACTGACATACCAAATATTTGCAGCGCGAGTATTTGAGTGTCGTAAACGGACTTATTAGACGACGGCCGAAACTGACCCACAGCTATTTCAAACATAGAACAATAGCATTAAAATTAGGAAAACGTCGTATGTGCTTATAAGGATTAATACACTTACGGTGTTTTTGATTAGGGGTTATTGTAACAGCAGTATGTTACTAATATAACAGCAAAAGTTTCAGACAGTTGACTTGCTTATCCAGTGGCTTATACAATTAATCAGATATCTTACTAACTGTATAAGCCACTGGATAAGCAAGTCAACTGTCTGAAACTTTTGCTGTCTATTATGTTAGTTAACTGACATACCAAATATTTGCAGCGCGAGTATTTGAGTGTCGTAAACGGACTTATTAGACGACGGCCGAAACTGACCCACAGCTATTTCAAACATAGAACAATAGCATTAAAATTAGGAAAACGTCGTATGTGCTTATAAGGATTAATACACTTACGGTGTTTTTGATTAGGGGTTATTGTAACAGCAGTATGTTACTAATATAACCTATTAAGTTCTGTAACTGATGTAACTGATAAGCCTAATGGAAGATGGGAGGCGGTGATTATTACAAGGGCTCGTGAATTGAGCAAGTGGTGTCGTTAGCTTGTTTTTGGGTCGGATAAATTATTTATTGTTGTGCGAATAACTTTGTTTTGTTAGTTATGCGTTCATTACTTTGTTGTTTGACTCAGAATGGTTTTATTATGATTTGTATCTTTTACTTTTATTAGTTACTGCATTGTCTTCATTACAGTGTAGAAAGGTACAACGTAATTAAGTTTTATACTTTCTTTGTCTTAAAAGGAATGTTGCGGCTTTTAGCTAGTCTCGCAAATAACTTTAACTGTGTTTTTTATATATTTAAAATTGTTTTTTAGCTGTTATCAACAACACAAACTTCCATTAGTTTGTTTTTTATTCCTAATTTTAATAAAATCACGCCTTATTTCCTGAGCTAGAGCTACCGGTACATAAAGCAGCGCAGGTGTAGTGGGACTGGGAGTCACCTCGCCTTCTAATCGGAAGGGCTTCAGGTTCGAATCCAGTAGTGCACCAATAGATTTTTTCTAAGAAAAAAATATTTGCACAATGCCTGCCCTCAATCGGTGAGGAATACAGCGTTAGGAAACTTGTTCATATTCTAGTAACGGCGAATGGACTTGCAACCTGTCACGTCTGAAATACTAACTACTGCAAAATGTGAGTATGTAATGAACGTACCTCTGACTACCCCCCTTATACATCCTCAAAAGAATTTGTAGTTTGTGCTTGGTACTAAAGGTCTTAGAAGATATATACCGTGCCTGGGGATACCTACAACTCGCGAAGCTGCTTCAGTTTTTTTTTGCTTTAATAAGGTTGTCGTTTTTTGCTGCTAAAGCACGAATTCAACAGCATCTTCATTCTATACAACACCTTTTTTTAGACTCTCTCTCTCTTTAGATCTTTATACCTCTCACCAATAAACTGATCACAACATTGCGTTTTCGCCATTTGGTCTAGTTGATTGCTCCAGGGCGTCTTCCGATTAATCCCCAGGCCGTAATAGACAATTACCGATTCCGGTATTCGTTTGCTGTCTTCAAGCCGTTTTGTCTTGTTAACGCCTCTATGTTCGAATGGGTTCGATTAAAAAATCTGTTTTGCGTTTAAGTTACTGCTTATATTTTATAACATATTTTTAGTAGAGCTCTTTGTGGAGGTCTCGACCGGGAAGTACTACCACACCTTTTTCTGCTGGCAAGCAGCGTTGCTGTGTTTCGGTTTGAAGAGAGTGGTTGCCGGTGAAATTACAGGTACATGAGGTTTAACATCTGTATGCCTCTATTTGATGGACGCAAGGCAGTTGATCGTATATCCAATCGTGCGTGACTTACGATGCAATGATTTGGTGATGTTTTTTTTTTTTTAGTTTTTAAATTACCTTTCTATCTATGTGTCTACATTGACATGGATGTCGCTAATTCCAAGGCGAAATTATAACAAAAATCGTATCGTGTCATTCATCGTCCGAGTTTTGTTTTTGATTATCTGTATTGCGAGCCTGGGTTTTAATGTAAGAGTCAGACAAACGGGCTTACGGCCCACCTGATGTTAAGTGGTCACCGTCACCCATATACACCAACTACACTTGGGGTGTTGATTTGCAGCACTACCAGACGTGTTGAGATCTCCTGTGACTTTATACAAACGGATAACCAAAAAAGGTAAAAAAAACTTGGATTTGGCCTAAAATAAGCAAGATTGGCGGGGCCATTACAAAAATTTGACTCGTACCTGTTTTTCAATTCCATTAACAAACTCGCTTGCATTTTAGATCACACTACACGTCATATCATAGCGGAGCGACATCAATTACTCTCGGCAGCACTAACGTTAGTACAAGGGGTGGATCTACCACAATCTAAAGGGATAGTTGCGATTTAGGAATACTACGAATTTGGGTGAATATGGCCCATCTTTACGGGTGATTTTTTTGGTTATAGATAGGATTTTCTGATAAATGGGCGTAGACTTATCGTGATATCAGCAAAAATGCCATAATGTTAGTTTCTGGTGAAAAAATTGTACGAGGTAGTATAATTGAATTCTAGTACAATTTTTTCACCAGAAACTAAAGATAAAGCTAGAGTTCATAATTATGATATTTTAGCAACGTTTTACTCATGCACATACAGTCAGCAACGGAAGTTGACTACTTTATTCTGTTTGAAATAATCATTTACTTCATATTGTAAAAAATAAGATAACCTTAAAAATTCCTACTAATATTATAAGCGCGAAAGCTTGTAAGTATGGATGGATAGATGGATGTTTGTTACTTTCACGTAAAAACTACAGAATGGATTTTAATGAAACTTTACAATAATATAGCTTATACTTCGGAATAACACACACATAATCTTTATACAATTTATAAAGATATTGTGTGAATTATCCAAAATATGATGATAAGTGTCAAGTAAATAGGAAAAAATCTACCATCAGCGAGCTATTCTGGCGTGCGCTATCAATACCGCTAGAGTTATACATATGTACTACGCCACGCTAATATAAGCTACTCGAAATACTAATCCTGCGCAGACGAAGTCGCGGGCACCAGCTAGTTACAAATATAAGCAAAAATGCTGATCGTGAGGTTACGGGTTCCACAGTTATTTCAGATTTTAATCATCAAATTGTAATCAACATCCACTGCTGACTGTACAGTGTTTATTTTGAAGAGATCCTAGAGTATTCGTAAAAATCCATTTTACATCCGTACTTTAATTGCAATTTACAAAACAAGTGGTTGTCTACCAACTTTGTGGGGAGACAAACAAAAGGTTCAAAGTTTCCACACCTCCCCGACTTCCATCAACATTGTTTCCAGATAATGCATCTGATAGGCTTTCTCCTGTGTCTAATGAACTGCTGCATCTCACCTCGGAGACTCATTGCCAGTCTGGACACGTCTGAGGGAGTCACCCTTCAAATTCGGAGGCGTAAAATTGCGCTTGATGACTAGCCAGTTCGGCGGTAACTATTGTTATTTGGCGGAAATCGAATTGACATGGCGGAGAATTTCTGAAGTGACGTAACAGACGTAAGCAGACTATTACGTCTGTTACGTCACTTCAGAAATTGTGAAGCTTATAACAGTTATATATTATTCATGTGTTAAGGTAGGTATACAACGTGTAAACGACTGTACGACATTAAATTAATACACGTGTAGTACTACTATCTAGTATTGATTTAAAAAAGGTTGTATTAACATTCATTCATAATTGAGATTTTTTTATTTTCAAACAAACTAAATATCAGAATAAGCATAAAATTATTGAACATTCTGTATAAACACACAAACAAAGCAACGTACGTTCATTCAATGCCGCGCCCCGCGCACAGAAACCGCACATACATACCTACTACGACTAAACCTAAACTGTGCCGCGCGCCCGTGCCTAAAGGTGAACGCCCTTTCAGCGCGGGCGCGCGGCCGGCGGCGGCGTCTTTGATTCGCCGATATAGTAGAGCAACGTTAGCATGTAGGAAAAATAAAACTAGTTAGGTACCTACCTCAAATCCGTACGTTTCCAATATGCTCACGTTGTTGCATGTTGCACATACAAATGAATGCACTGAAGAGCTCCTTCAACTGTTCTAGAGTTTGTTTTGTATGCCTAGTTTCACAATTATCTTTCCCTTCATAATACAAGTTCTGCATTTTGATGACATTAACAAGACACACACACTCACACAAAAAGTCTATTTGGCGGTACCAAATCTAGACACTAGTCACGAGTAATAACACGAATTTACAATATTCAAAATTAGATATGTCAAGGTCGCTACCAAGGCGATTGTTTACTAAATAATAATGTCTGTCTTTCACTGAGTGGCCACCGGGCGGCAGCGTGGCACATAGTGGGGCGCGCTACGTACCTATCTGTCTCTATCACACACGTAAGCGGAATGATATCTGTCCTTGTCGCACAGCGAAATTTTACAATGTGAGCGCACAAATATGTTTCTTATGCGGTCTAACGCGTATAAATATGATATCTCTGTCCTTTTTTTCGTTTGATTGATGAGTCACATGACTTCATGACCCCGGAAATTTGGCCTCATCACCGGCGATTAGAGATACAGGTTGCATAGAAATTATTTATTGGAAAAGTATCGATATCTCGATAAATATTCAGGCTTTTTTGATAAAACCAACTCCTAAAATCTAAAAATGCAATTAGGAGTACGTGTTTCAATTTAATGTCGAACATGACTTTACACCTTGTATACTATAACGAAGCTGCCTCTGGCTATCCTTTTTAGATATAATCGAAGGATCTTGAGTCCATACAAGTACCAAGATATTAACTAGGTATGTCTACTGTTCCTAGGATTACAGATATTTTTTATAGGTCACGTTATACAAAGTTGGTGCTTGAGAGTTTGTTGGGAACACGAAGTACGTACTAGAGCTAATTTGATTGCAAATATAAATTTTAGTCATTGCAAAACTTTGTCAGAGAATTCGTGAGCAGTTTGACAACAGCAGTGAAAATAAAGCAATTATATCAATTTTAACTATACGTTCCTAATATGTACTGGAAGTAAAAATAAAAAACACACGTACTGGTGACGTAAGAAACCACGTGGGCTGCGTATAACCAAAATTCATTTAGAACGCATTCTGCGGAGCTTGTTGGTTGTTTGGTCCGTTAGAGGACTGGTTTGTCACGAACCAAGCGCAGTTTTAGGCACCCAGAACCCTGGTACAATTAACCATAAGTATTAATACTGTTTCCCCAATGTTTCCGCGTTATTTCTCTGCCGCTTATTGCGTGGGGTGTCCGCTATTTTATTGGCACCGATTGTATGTACTGTGTACTTTGCGACACTTCCCTTTTATGAATGTTATGGTTTACTGCCCGCTCCCCTTTTCTGTTGATGTTTCTGAGTAGCTTCTGAGATATTGTCTAGTGACTTGCGGTTGTAGAATTCACGAATGGAATTGGGAAATATTTTGCTGCTATGAAATCACACCCTTCTTAACGATAGTGCAGTGGTACTTTATTTTGTTTGTTTTGCTCGGAAGTTCCGACCGTTTGTGAGATTGCTTTGATGAGTAGGTACCTAAAGGATTCATAAAACCTTGGTCGTTTATTAAGAAAAAAATACAATTCCCTTTCAGACACTTTAACCAATGAGAGATTGGCTTATTTTTTGAATAATAAAACGTTATTTCGATTGTAATTATTTCATCTAAGAAGTTTCCTTGACAGCCTTCACAGCTCAGTTGGTAGTAGCTCTGCCTTCTGCGCCGTAAGGCTGTGGGTTCGATCCCCACCGAGAACAAGCATTTGTGTGGTGAACATAGATGTTTGTTCTCTGTCTGGGTGTTATATAATATTATAAGTATGTATTTACAAAAAAAAAAGTATTTATGTATTATATCAGCTATCTGGTTCCCATATTACAAGCTCTGGCTTAGTTTGGGGCTAGATAGTGCTGTGTGGAAAGTCCAGTAATATTTATTTATTTATTCCTAGAACTACAAATGCATAGAAAAAAGTAAAGAATAAATAAAAGCATAGAATATTAGTTTTTTAGTTTTTCTTGAAAAACCCTTAAAACTAGTAAAACAATATGCTCTTAGTGTATCTATACCCATACTTGCCTACCTGTTTTTGTTTGTTTGATCTATTTGATTATTAGCTTATACAAGGTGTTCCATAAGTTGTGTATATAAACTTCAGGGGGCTAAAGTACCCATCAATATGAACAAATTTTTTTTTGGAACCTACACTGTGAACGCGAAAAAAAAACAGCTGTTTCATACAAAAGTTCAATACCTACCAGGCTAAAATGTATGAAACAGCTGTTTTTTTTTTTCGCGTTCACAGTGTTGGTTCCTTAGAAAAAGTTGTTCATATTGATGGGTACTTTAGCCCCCTGAAGTTTATATACACAACTTATAGAACACCTTGTATATTTAAATAAAAATATTTTAAAGTTAAATAATATTAATACTATTTAGGCCTATTTTGCTTCTGGCGTAAATCTAATTTTGGTAGGTACTTGTTATCTCATTTTCAGTAAACTATTTTCTCATTTTGAGAATAAGCTCTAATACAAAATCTTGAATGTAAAATATCACTAAAATGTAACTTAGCCTTCTCAATTCACTCTATTTTCTTACTCAAGTAACTATGGGGGATCTCTTGACAATGTGTTAAATTAGTTGAGTACGTGAGTGTCATCTATACAGCTTATTAGTCGCAAAACGTGAGATGCAACTTGTATTAGGTACCTTTGAATAAATAAAATCATTTTTCTTACAAAATTACAAAAGCGTGAGGTGCATTCGGTTCAAAATTGACTGTCTTTTGTACGTTTATTCTCACACGTATAGGTAATTTATTTATTTGCTACATTGAAGCACAGATATATTTCTTTGATTATTCCTTCGCATTTAGTACCTATTTATCAGATAAATTGAAAACTGTATCCACATTTTTTTCGTCCCCTAAAAGGTCAGCCCTCGTACCAGCGTAATAGACATAAAATAGACCTTTCTGTCTCGTGAACAATATCCATTAGGGAAATTTTATCATTGAGGACGATAAATTATAGAACCCCTCTTAAAACTCTGTACAACACCACCGGAAGGCTGTGTTTAAACAAACTACATTACATTCTAATGACCAATTTTGCCGACAATAACAGTGTATGATAATTTGATCAGGTGATGTAAGGGCGCTCTCCCTCGCAGATTATTAGGCAAACTAATGGTGGCTTAGACAAAACAAGTGCCGATATTGCACCATAAAAAGTTCCATTGAAATAGTACCCCATCCGCACACCCTTCGATTTAAAATTATTCTTTTGTTGTTTTCAATTTGAGCGCCTGAGAAACAATAGTCGTAGAAAAACGGATTTGATGTGATGAAATTGGTTTTATAGCTACGATAAGATCAATAGCTTTATTAAAATCTCTAAAAGTATTTCTCTCTAAGGTTTGCTGGAAAGAAACCCTTCTTCCTTTGTACTACTGTACATAGCGGTAAGATTTATATGTAATATGTCAAATAATTTGTACAATAAAGAATAGAAAAAGTGCATGTAAGTTAATGTTTGGTGTATAACCTACACCGTTATTCAATTGATACAGAATATTTTGCAAACATTTCAGCGGCATTAAGTTTTCCGAACGCTGCATAACTGAAACAAATTCAGCGAATTTCAGAAAAGCAACCTGAAACGCTACAAATGTTGGTCCAAAGAGTAATCCTATAAATCCCCGTGAATGGACGACTGCCCCGTTCCAATTCCCTCGACATTTCCAAAAAAAACTTTAAAAGAAAAATGCAACAGCTCCATTCAGCTCCCGAGGACGATAGTGAAGAAAAAGGACACGCATTTGTCAGAAGTGTAAATATAGAGTTGCAATGAAAAGTTTTATGCCGAAACCGATTTTTTGACTCAACCATTCAACTGGTATAAGCTGGTAAAATTGATTCCAATGCTTGGAATTCCACATAAATAATTCAGTCGGTTTTACTAGAGATTAATGTATTTATGGAATATTTTATTTCGTGCATCATCATTCATCATAGTAAACGCAATAAAACTAGCTGTAAATATTTATCTATTTTGTATTGCTTTAAAACTGCTTATCTATTAGAGCACATAAAATTTTTTATTTATAAAGAAATGGCATAATCTCAGTAATCATAGTTCTAAATCTTGTTTTTCGGGTTGATTTTTAGTTTAATTTTCGAACATCAAAATTTACCACATGTATTGTGTACAAATTTTAATGTACGTATCGAAAGTACCTCTTCCAACGCCTTTAGACATCTGGGGATATCTACCATGCTTATACGGGATTAAAGTTGTAAAGTAGTTTCTGTTTTTTCTACATCGGAATACCGAATGCGTACAAGCATAGTAGAATATTGGATAAGCAGGCAACTCTAGTAAATATGCAAAGTATTGCGAGTTGTATAGAAAGAATCGCGCTTTCCCGGTTTCCTGGGACAGGCGTCTGTAATAATGGATTACGAGTCTAGACGCGAGACAAAGCCGTTTCGAGCCCTTAGAAAGTTGTGAATGTAGTGCACGAGCTAAGCGGGAAGCAGAGCAATCATGATTTTAAAATGATTTAATACGCGCCCTGAGACATGTCTATTTGAATTTTAATTGAAGTGACAGTGTGGTTTGAAGAACTCACCAAATTATACATTAAGGACTTGTTAAAAAAATCACAAAATGTTGTCACAATGTCACGACTATCAAAAAACAAAATTAATATAATATTTTGATTTCAAAATGGTGATAATTAGCGATATAGCGATATCGAGAGCGCTGGTGGCCTAGTGGTAGCGGCCCCGCCTTCCGATCCTAAGGTCGTGGGTCGAAACCAGTCGTGCACCAATGAGTTTTTCTGTTCAAAAATTTACGTCCACAATGCCAGTACTCTCAAACGGTGAAGGAAAACATCGTGAGGAAACTGACATATCGTAGAAAGTTTTATAACTTGTGTCAAGTGCTCGAAAAGAGCCTCTTGAGGCGCACTTAAAATCCTTTCACCACACTGTTTCGAAAGAAACTAGTGACACGACAAGAGAAGAGAGCGATATGCGTAGCGTACCTAACCAAGTCAAATGTCATTGTCTTGCAAGCATCGTAGTGTATTTTCAATCATCTCTAGTTGCAACTTTCTCTTTCTACCGTAGAATAAAAACGTTCAGAAGTGAATGCGACAACTATATCAATGAACCCTCTGGCCCGCTTGCGTTCACCACCACATGTCACTCTCGCTGTTACTCTATGCGTGCGGCTCGCTACCCGGCTCTAAGATTGATGGTAGGTTCACATGACATCGCTCGCCCTCGAAGCTCCCACCCTTTTGATGACTTCACTAACAGTTATTTATGGAGAGGATTTACTCTGAATACTCTGATCCCGTTTAAAATCCGTTCTCTCCAAATTTTAAATCCCTTTTTAAATAACGCAGGAAGGCCGATTGAGGTTGATCGCTTATTTGGTTTTGTTTTTGTTATTTTTCTTCAAATCTTTGATGGAGAAGCACAATCCCATTTATTTGACTTATAAATACTCTATTGATAGTTCAACTTTTTAAATAACTTCATCGTAAAAATAGTGCCCGTAAACGGTGGAGAAAAACACCTTGAGGAAATCAGTGTTCTACCAAAAGCGATGGGGTAGTGGAATGTGCCACACGTAATTTTCGGAAGTACCTTCGCTTACCATTCTATAACATCCCCAAGAACCTTGGAACGAAATCTGTATAATATAAAGAAAAATGTCGTAAGTAATTCCTATTTCTTACACGTAAACAAAATAAATTAATAATTAAACGAAGTTTAAACCAAAACGTGCACGTAGAGAGAAAACAAAAGAAGCAAGTTATAATAGGTACCGCAGCACATGAAGTTGCAAAATTTTAAATTACAAAGAAAATAAGCAAAGAAGTTTCACCGGAAACAGGAAGTTACTGCGTTGTTATGAACTGTATACAGAAAACAAGTTTAAGTACAAATAGTATTTTATCGAGAACTTCCAAGTTTCAACCCCTTTGAAGCTTTATGTGAATTAAAATGGAATTTATATACTATATTAGTATATAAGATAAAATACACTCTCTCAAAAACTAAAGGAGGTAGATTTATATAAATTTATATAAACCTAATGCTGTCCTGTAATTAATTGTAAATGTATGTATGTCCTATTTTTGAAATAAATAATTTGAATTAATTTGAATTAATTTGAATTAATTTGAATTAATTTGAATTAATTTGAATGAATTTGAATGAATTTGAATGAATTTGAATTAATTTGAATTAATTTGAATTAATTTGAATTAATTTGAATTAATATACCTCTATAGACCCTCTGCAATGCAAAATATAATAGCTTCAAAAAATGTTTAGTTTGTAATTGTTTCAACCTGGGTCTTGCTGTCCAAAAAAAATTAAATTCACTCGCTTTTAAATATTATTTAGATGTGAAAAGCTATCGGCCAATTACCGCTTGCTTATCAAGAAGCAGTAGGGCATCGTAGGGCAAGTTCCTATCGTGCGTGACTTGCGAGGCAATGCGTTGTTATAGGTGATGGTTTCCACTTAACATCAGGTGGACCATCTGCTTATTCCATCAGCTAGTTGTATAAAAAAATGTGATAACCTTGATGACATCATAAAAATACGTCACGTCAACCCTACGTGCTGGGTAGCAAAGCCTTAGTAGAATGTATCAGGGAGAAATTTCAAAGCGTAACCGCTTGGACATTAAATAGGGGTCGCGTTTACATTCCTTTTGCATACTTTAGACGGGATCTATTTAAAGTAAAGGGTGAATTTCTGTTGATGCTCTTTGTTTAATGTTAAGTTAGATTAGGTTTACAAAAAACAGAACTAGATGGCGCCCCTAAATTTGTCCGTTGCTAGAACGCGCTATCGTTGCGTTTTGGATGTTTTATGTAGTCAGGCGTATGGTAATAAACAATTTGCTTGCTTCTGAAACTTTGTTTTACTTACACCTACCTACTCTGTATTGGAACTTATACATGGTCCTATCGAAATTGATTAAAAAATTACCATGTAGTTTAGTAGGTCAGTGAGCTCAGTGAAAAACTCAGCAGGGAGATCATTCCACAGCCTAAATGTCCGTGGGAGGAAGTTTCTTTGAAACCGAACTGTGAACGACCACCCTGGTTCCAAGGTTAACTAGAAAACATTTAAGAAGTAAGTTATTTTATTTATGACAACATTTAAGAAGTCAGTAAATTATTTTATTTTTTATCTCTATAAAAAATTATCATCACAAGAGGGCACAAACGCCGGTTTGATAAAAGCGTTTACCCATAGCTATCCGTGCCCACGAGGGGTGTGACGGTGACGGCCACTGACAGCCAAGTGGAAGCGATAAGTCCACACGGCATGCTTCGTGACCGCCCGAAGTACCGATGTTTATTTATTGAAAGACATTAATTAAGCTGGGATTTTAAATTTTAAACTTTTCATTTTTATTTCATGTTCATATTTAATGCTACTACTATTAACTAACTAGTCTTCAGCTTCAGTTTTCAGACAGTTTCTCTAGAGTTAACTTACCAAAGTAATTCATAGGTCAACACAATAATACTGATAGTCCGTCATCAGTCAATAATCTACGCTAATATTATAAAGAGGAAAGATTTGTATTTTTTTTGTTTTGTATATTACAACTAGGCTCAAAACCTACTGGTACGATTTTAAAAATTCTTCAGGGAGAAGAGCGTGCAAATGTATGAAATAAGTAGACGCGAGACTCGAACCCACGGTCTAAGTTTATCCTAAAATGTTCATAAAATGTATGTCCACCAATGCGAAGCTGGGACAGGGCGCATATTATAATATTTTGATAACTAATATTTTAATATTTAGATTTTTTAACCCTCTTTCAACCCAAAATCGTACAAAAAGACAATGAAGAATTTTTTTCATTTTCATTCATTTATAACCGGGAAAAATCTTCGGCTTTCTAAAAATCTGTCTAAAGATAATCAGTTTTTAAACTATTGCCATCTCTTACCAGTGGGTAATGAAAAACAGTGACAGGGCTAGTTTTAAGCAATGTTTCAAGTTGTGTAACTTATGAAGCAAAAATAAGAGCTCTTTTGTTTTCAGGAGCATATACAGAGCAAGACTTCTTTACTTATACTCTTTACGGGTTTCTACAACGTCAACGGTCGAATTCACTCCCAAATCTCCAAAACTCATTTAACCATCAAATTACTTCCACTACTAAAATTGGATCCGCAACCACACCAGTCTCGTCTCAACCTCGGCCGAAGTCGGACGTGCGTTACGTGTACAGCATGCTTACACAGCTCGTTTGGCCAGCAGAAATTGGCGTGTTATAGTACAAGAGCCGATTTCAGATTGCACACGTAGCAAGACAAAGTACAGCCATTGTTATTGACAGTCCTTTCAAGATTTCTTGGCACTATTTGAGGCTTCCGTTTTGTGACGTTGCAGATTCATCTTACCGTCTGAACAAAGTACCTCCTGTGCTTTGATCAATTTTCCGCCATTTTTACTAGGTAAAGTTTTGGTTACACCTACTTGCAATAGCTCGGTTTTGGTGTCGCAATTGGTGCCAATGTAGTCTAATTTATAAATTTGTTTTCTTTATGCAACTAGCTGATGGAACAAGCAGATGGCCCACCTGATGTTGAGTGGTAACCATCACCTAATAACAAAGCATTGCCTCGTAAGTCACGCACGATAGGAATGTGCCCTACGATGCACTGCCCTGCGTCCATCAACTTGAGGCATACAGATATTAAGCCTCATGTGCCTGTAATTACACCGGCGACCACACTCTTCAAACCGAAACACAGCAACTCTGTTTGGCGGCAGAAAAAGGCATAGTGGGTAGTACTTCCCCGGACGAGCCCTTCACAAAGAGCTCTACTACTCTAAAAATATATTTAAAAGTGATTCTTGAGATTTTATGCCGTTAAATTAAAAGTTTGATTAAATATACCTGGTATGGTCAGTTCCACAAAACAACTCTCGAAGTGACTTGAAGATAACTTTTTACACTTTTCTAGTCAGTTTAATATAAATTTTGCATTACTGTTGACTTAGAAGAAATCAGTCAAAATCAAAATCAAAAAGTTCCTCGCGACCGAAGCCTAGAAGAACAAGCAAGAAACTTACGGCTTGGTTCCTAGCGTTTTATTGTATGATCCTTTTTAAAAATGTTTAGTGTTGTTTCTTAGTGTTGTTTTCTTAGAAAAAGTTATTCATATTATCTCTAATACTATAAGACTCTAAGTCCTGACTGACTGACTGACTGACTGACTGACTGACTGACATATAGACAACGCACAGCCTAAACCGCTGGTCCTAGAGACTTGAAATTTGAGGAGTACATAGCTCTTATGGCGTAGAGGTGCACTAAGAAGGGATTTTTGGAAATTCAACCCCTAAGGGTGTAAAAAGGGATGAAAACGTTTGTATGAAAAATTGTATTCCTTGAACCCACAAACTTGAAACTTGGAGTACATATACTTCAAAGCAAAAAAATAGGAAAGGCATTTTTAGTTTTGTAAAACTACCCTTAATAAATGTGCAAAGGGATGTAAAAGTTTGTAAGGGAGTTTTTTGACCGATGGTCCTAGAGACTTGAAATTTGAAGAGTACATAGGTCTTATGACGTAGAGGTGTACTAAGAAGGGGTTTTTGAAAATTCAACCCCTAAGGGTGTAAAAAGGGATGAAAGCGTTTGTATGAAAAATTGTATTCCTTGAACCTACAAACTTGAAACTTGGAGTACATATACTTCAAAGCAAAAAAATAGGAAAGGCATTTTTAGTTTTGTAAAACTACCCTTAATAAATGTGCAAAGGGATGTAAAAGTTTGTAAGGGAGTTTTTTGACCGATGGTCCTAGAGACTTGAAATTTGAAGAGTACATAGGTCTTATGACGTAGAGGTGTACTAAGAAAGGGTTTTTGGAAATTCAACCCCTAAAGGTGTAAAAAGGGATGAAAGCGTTTGTATGAAAAATTGTATTCCTTGAACCTACAAACTTGAAACTTGGAGTACATATACTTCAAAGCAAAAAAATAGGAAAGGCGTTATTAGTTTTTTTAAACTACCCTTAATAAGTGTGCAAAGGGATGTAAAAGTTTGTATGGGAGTTTTTTGACCGATGGTCCTAGAGACTTGAAATTTGAAGAGTACATAGGTCTTATGACGTAGAGGTGTACTAAGAAGGCGTTTTTGAAAATTCAACCCCTAAGGGTGTAAAAAGGGATGAAAGCGTTTGTATGAAAAATTGTATTCCTTGAACCTACAAACTTGAAACTTGGAGTACATATACTTCAAAGCAAAAAAATTGGAAAGGCATTTTTAGTTTTGTAGAACTACCCTTAATAAATGTGCAAAGGGATGTAAAAGTTTGTAAGGGAGTTTTTTGACCGATGGTCCTAGAGACTTGAAATTTGAAGAGTACATAGGTCTTATGACTTAGAGGTGTACTAAGAAAGGGTTTTTGGAAATTCAACCCCTATGGGTGTAAAAAGGGATGATAGCGTTTGTATGAAAAATTGTATTCCTTGAACCTACAAACTTGA
Source organism: Chloroclysta siterata (assembly GCA_932294275.1). Taxonomy (NCBI): domain Eukaryota; kingdom Metazoa; phylum Arthropoda; class Insecta; order Lepidoptera; family Geometridae; genus Chloroclysta; species Chloroclysta siterata. The sequence goes on from OW028595.1 coordinate 13,696,684, forward strand.
AACTTGGAGTACATATATTTCAAAGCAAAAAAATAGGAAAGGCGTTATTAGTTTTTTTAAACTACCCTTAATTAGTGTGCAAAGGGATGTAAAAGTTTGTATGGGAGTTTTTTGACCGATGGTCCTAGAGACTTGAAATTTGAAGAGTACATAGGTCTTATGACGTAGAGGTGTACTAAGAAGGGGGTTTTGGAAATTCAACCCCAAGGGGTGTAAAAGGGTTGAAAACGTTTGCATGAAAAATAGTATACCTTGAACCTACAAACTTGAAACTTGGAGTATATGAACTTTGAGGCAAAAAAATAGGAAAGGCTTTTTTAATTTTTTAAAACTACCCATAATAAGCGTGCAAAGGGATGTCAAAGTTTGTATGGGAGTTTTTTAACGCATAGTACGATTGATTAAAAACTTGAAGTAAATATACTCCACAATAAATAATTTAAAATCACGTTTTCAATATTTTAAAACTACCCCTGCAAAGTTTCAAGGTTTGTATGGGAAAATTTTATTTGAAAATTTTCCCATACAAACCTTGAAACTTTCAAAAACCCCCTTCTTAGTACACCTCTACGTCATAAGACCTATGTACTCTTCAAATTTCAAGTCTCTAGGACCATCGGTCAAAAAACTCCCATACAAACTTTTACATCCCTTTGCACACTAATTAAGGGTAGTTTAAAAAAACTAATAACGCCTTTCCTATTTTTTTGCTTTGAAATATATGTACTCCAAGTTTCAAGTTTGTAGGTTCAAGGAATACAATTTTTCATACAAACGCTATCATCCCTTTTTACACCCATAGGGGTTGAATTTCCAAAAACCCTTTCTTAGTACACCTCTAAGTCATAAGACCTATGTACTCTTCAAATTTCAAGTCTCTAGGACCATCGGTCAAAAAACTCCCTTACAAACTTTTACATCCCTTTGCACATTTATTAAGGGTAGTTCTACAAAACTAAAAATGCCTTTCCAATTTTTTTGCTTTGAAGTATATGTACTCCAAGTTTCAAGTTTGTAGGTTCAAGGAATACAATTTTTCATACAAACGCTTTCATCCCTTTTTACACCCTTAGGGGTTGAATTTTCAAAAACGCCTTCTTAGTACACCTCTACGTCATAAGACCTATGTACTCTTCAAATTTCAAGTCTCTAGGACCATCGGTCAAAAAACTCCCATACAAACTTTTACATCCCTTTGCACACTTATTAAGGGTAGTTTAAAAAAACTAATAACGCCTTTCCTATTTTTTTGCTTTGAAGTATATGTACTCCAAGTTTCAAGTTTGTAGGTTCAAGGAATACAATTTTTCATACAAACGCTTTCATCCCTTTTTACACCCTTAGGGGTTGAATTTCCAAAAACCCTTTCTTAGTACACCTCTACGTCATAAGACCTATGTACTCTTCAAATTTCAAGTCTCTAGGACCATCGGTCAAAAAACTCCCTTACAAACTTTTACATCCCTTTGCACATTTATTAAGGGTAGTTTTACAAAACTAAAAATGCCTTTCCTATTTTTTTGCTTTGAAGTATATGTACTCCAAGTTTCAAGTTTGTAGGTTCAAGGAATACAATTTTTCATACAAACGCTTTCATCCCTTTTTACACCCTTAGGGGTTGAATTTTCAAAAACCCCTTCTTAGTACACCTCTACGTCATAAGACCTATGTACTCTTCAAATTTCAAGTCTCTAGGACCATCGGTCAAAAAACTCCCTTACAAACTTTTACATCCCTTTGCACATTTATTAAGGGTAGTTTTACAAAACTAAAAATGCCTTTCCTATTTTTTTGCTTTGAAGTATATGTACTCCAAGTTTCAAGTTTGTGGGTTCAAGGAATACAATTTTTCATACAAACGTTTTCATCCCTTTTTACACCCTTAGGGGTTGAATTTCCAAAAATCCCTTCTTAGTGCACCTCTACGCCATAAGAGCTATGTACTCCTCAAATTTCAAGTCTCTAGGACCAGCGGTTTAGGCTGTGCGTTGTCTATATGTCAGTCAGTCAGTCAGTCAGTCAGTCAGTCAGTCAGGACTTAGAGTCTTATAGTATTAGAGATAGAGATATTAAATATATTTTTTTGGACTATCCACACAGCACTATCTAGCCCCAAACTAAGCCAAAGCTTGTAATATGGGAACCAGATAGCTGATATAATACATATATACTTTTTTTTGTAAACACATACTTATAATATATAATAACACCCAGACAGAGAACAAACATCTATGTTCATCACACAAATGTTTGTTCTCGGTGGGGATCGAACCCACGGCCTACGGCGCAGAAGGCAGAACTACTACCAACTGAGCTGTGAAGGCTGTCTATGTCAATTTTATTATGATACCTACTTAATTGTTTAGTGTTTGTTATGAGTTGGAGCATAGTTCAGTCCCAAGCTCTTTTGTCATCTAATTGTAATTGGAGCAATTGGACAAACACCAAAATAAAATAAAAATATACACTAAAATCAGCAAGTTCATGATTGAAGTTAATAAATTAAATTGTAGTAAATCAGCTTTTCAAATATCGAGACATAAAAAAGTAGGTAGTTACTATAAATTATGAGTTCCATGATTCTAAATTTGTTTTTACTCAATGGATTATGCGAAGGCTTAACTCAAAAGAACTTTGCGACAACAACAAAAAAGTTTTGCAAATCCAAGCCACAACATTCAACTTAGTGTCCCCTTCTGAACAGATTACAAGGAGCTTTAAAAATATTAAAACTGACTGGTCCCCTTGACTCCGATCAAGTAAAGCGAAGAACATGGTTGGTATCAAGAGAAGACGTATTCGTATTTCATATTTCATTTCATATAATAAAATAGTAAAAAGGATCATACAAAAAACGCTAGGAACCAAGCCGTAAGTCTAGGCTTTGGTCGCGAGGAACTGGCGATAGATTCACTTAGTATATAAGACGTTTCATAATGATCCTTGTGATTGTACTGAATAAAGACCGTTTTGATTTGATTTTGATTGATTGACTGATTGCAGAATATGAATAAAAATTTAAAACAGCTACATGACTTTGATCCCCAGGCACGGTAGATATCCCTCCATATCTCTTAGTACGAAGTTATAACTCCAGATTATTTGAGGACGTTTAAGGGGGGTAGTCAGAGGTTCGTCCAAACATTACATTTGGCACATAAAGTCAAAGTCAAAGTCAAAGTCAATAGGTATTTATTCAATAAAATCACAAGGATCACTTTGAAACGTCTTAAAGCTAGGTGACTCTAGGTGCCAGTTCCACGCGACCAAAGCCTAGAAGAACAGGCAACAAACTTACGGCTTGGTTCCTACCGTTCTTTTGTATGATCCTTTTACAATGTAATATAATATATTATTGAAGTTAAGTGAGGCGTAGGCATGCAGAAAAAGGTAAACATAATCAAATTTCACAACCCATAACATACCCACATTTTGCAGAAGGTGAACGTATTCCATACGTGATAGGATGCAAGCCTATCGCCGCTGTTAGAATACTAGCTGGTTACTTCACGACTTTTTCCTTCACCTTTAAGAGCACTGGCATTGCGCACATACATTTTTCGATAGGAAAAATCCATTGGTGCACGACCGGTTTCGAACCTACGACCTTACGATCGGAAGGCGGGGTCACTCCCACTAAACCACCGGTGCTCTTCAGAATATGGTAGAATTATAATCTAACCCTAGATAGATAACCATACGTCGAATCGACGCGTTGTATGTTTGAGTGGGCATAATATTGGATTGAGATTAAATTAGCTTATAAATGTGATAATATATGTCATAATATATATAATTGAGCTATGCAGAAATGAAAACATTGAAGTTTATTTATATTTTTATTAGAAAAAAAATAAAAGAACAAAACACGATACTTCTTACTCCAAAGAATTTAAGCATTTGAAAATATTTCCATCAGTCCTGCATTTTAATATATAAACGTTTAAAAATCAACTTTTCGTAATGCCTATAATACTAGACACCTTAGTTAATATATATTTTTTTTCATTTTATCCTCAAAGGCACTTAGGCCAGGCGCTTAACTTGTGCTCTCCATACATAGGATTCTTGCAATTTGTCGTACATTTATTTTGACATCCTTCTAATTTTTGATAGACAAAGGGCACAATATTTTATTTTCCTTGACTTAGGTAAACTTTACGGTTATGTTGGAGGTTCGGCTTGTCTTTTTAGCAATATACCATGAATTTTTTCTTATATATTCGTCGATAAAAAACTGACACTAAGGATAACCATACGTCTCTTCGACGTACGGTAGTTAAATATTGGCGAAAGTATTGCAGTTATCTGAGCGACACGGCCGTGTTCTGCAAGCTCCATGGGCCGACTGAGCTGGCAGGAATGGCCAGCTTAGTGACGCAAAAAACAAACGAGTTATATCGATTTTTCAAAATCGATTACGTCGATTCGACGTAGGTTATCTTTCTAGGGTTAAAGAACACGATTCTTGAACGTTGATGTTTAGCGATGCCGAAACGGTTGTAGGAGGCGAAAGGGTGCTAATGCAGGGTTGGAGAAAAACGCGTTGGTGACAATATGTGTCGAACCCACACATTTATCAAAACTAAGGATCCCAAAAGTGCACGGTTCGTATCTTAATAGAATCGAAGTGTAATTTACCCTACGTTTTTCAAACGTTAGTTTTGTTGGACTTGCTTACTTCATTTTGGTCTGATAGCTAATAGTACAGTCATTTGGTTCGAAATATAGAGGTAACTTCTCTTGTTTAATTTTGTTGTAAAATGTTTTTATCGTAAAATGCACTGAGAGCAATGGTGGTGTAGTGGTAGCGGCCCGCTTTCCGATCCTAGGGTCGTGGGTTTGAAACCAGTCATGCACCAATGAGTTTTTCCGTTCAAAAATTGATGTGCACAATGCCAGTACTTTCAAACGGTGAAGGAAAACATCGTGAGGAAACCGGCATGTCGTAGAACCTAAAAAGTTCTATAATTAACATGTGTCAAGTGCTCGAAAGGAAGCCTCTTGAGGCGCACTTATAATCCTTTCACCACACTGTTTCGAAAGAAACTAGTGACACGACAAGAGAGAAAGAGATCGTAAAATGAGTTAAAAAGGAGGAACTGATTTAAGCTGGCATTTTTTCAAAATAACGGCGCGAGCGGCGGAGACCCTAGGTGGCAAAGTCTAAATTCGGAAAGAGCACATAATTTTTTTTTAAATCATCAATTTTCAAAACTTTCAGATTTTCTTGATCAAAGAGAGCAACACTATTGACTAAAAATATGTAGAACTGACATGCGTGAAATGACATTTTGAAAGCTGTTGTCATAGATATGTCATAGACCATACCCTGAATGTCATTTGACTTCATTAAAAATTTTGCTGTCTCTTTCTTATAAACTGAAACGACAAAGATGGCTATAACGTTTGCCCTGTCTAGTTAACGCACCAAGAAAATCGACACTATTATCCAACTTCAATGAATCAAAACTTCGTAGTTAATTGAAAAATTAATGTATAGTTTCTCGACGTTCATTAGTGTATCGAAGTATGATTCAAACTTTGTTTCCTATACTACACTGTGACGATATAGAGGAGATTTTACACACGATCTTTACTATTTATTTATACATTTACTCACTTGGCTGACAAAAAAACCGCATAGATGATACTTTCCTGAGCTTACTCCTTAATATTTAGTAACTATGAAAAAATTTGCATGTGTAATTTTTTGTTGAACATTCTTCTGCCTACCTTCTTTATACCCATAACACATATTGGGGTGACCAAGAAAGAAACGAAAACCTTTATTATAAAAACTCAGGTACAAAAAATAAATAATAAATCAGTTACAGAAAATACAAGGTTGTAGTTAGGACGCAGACTTCTATCGAATAAATTTTCACACGCTATTTCAATTTTTTTTAATATATAATATTACTGAATATAGTTATGACAAATGCGAAAACATCAAGTTAGTTACGGAGAATTACATTGCAAAGGTTCAGTAAAAAAATAATATTAATTCGAGCAAGCTTACTTACTTAAAAAAAACGCTACTTTTTTATACAATTAGCTAATGGAACAAGCTTATGGCCCAACTTATGTTAAGTGGTAACCATTACAAAGCATTGCCTCGCAAGCCACGCACGATAGGAACGTGCCCCACGATGCACTGCCCAGCGTCCATCAACTTGAGGCATACAGATGTTAAGCCTCATGTGCCTGTAATTACACCGGCAACCACCCTCTTCAAACCGAAACACAGAAACGCTGCTTGGCGGCGGAAAAAGGCGTGGTGGTAGTACTTCCCCGGAACGAGCCTTTCACAAAGAGCTCTACTACTCTTTAAACTTTTTCATAACTACCTTCAATAATTGTATATCTTACAAAAAGTTTAAAATGTGGGAGTGGAAAGTTATATTATCAGCCCCTTCAAAACTTTTATTTTATGAACTTTTATTACAGTGAACAAGCCTCCTAACTCCGAACGAGTTTAATTGCGAAGCTAACGTAAATCAGTTTAGTGTTCGATTTCACGAAGTCAATAACTGTCAGTGGGGTGCATCTGTTCAGTAGTGCTATCGTCTTCCAATCCTAAGGTCGTGGGTTCAAAACCGGTCGTGCACCAATGAGTTTCGAAAATAAAAAATGATTTCACTTATAATTTTATAAGTGAAATTATTTTATGTTATAACAACTATTCTTACTAACTTCTAACTATTTTAACTTGCGTTCCTATCGTGCGTGACTTACGAGGCAATGCTTTGTTATAGGTGATGGTTACCACTTAACATCAGGTGGGCCATCGGCTTGTTCCATCAACTAGTTGTATAAAAAAAAACTATGTAACTAACCCCGTACACTGTTCTGTATATGAAAATAAACTTGAATTTTCATCAAAATCGGTCCAGCCGCTACGGTATAATTTTCACACATATTCAAACATCTAAACTTCATCTTAATCTTAATCCAAATATTAGTAGTAGGATTTCGACTGACCCAAATCACTACATTCTAAATTCGGCTAGCATTTTTTAGAATGAAGCAATATTTTTGTAGAAGTAACTAAAAACACATACTTGTAACATTCTCGCGATACTTCTCAAGAATCTTAATCCTATAAAACACATTATTTACAATGGGAATAAACTGTGCCCTATAAATTTATTTTCGAGTTTACGAGACAGACGGTCTAAACGGCGCGTTTCTACACAATTAAATTTAATTAATTCGAATAGTTCGCGAGTCGTGTGCGCTAATGGGCTGAATACGTCTGTTTCCACAAAGGACGATTAATATTATGATGTGAGCTCTTCTACAAGGTGCGGGGAAATTAGTATAGAAAACAGAACGACTGCCTAGCGGGTGACTTTGACTACGGCAAATCCCCCAAATAAGGGAGAGACCTACATCTCCAATTAAGGCGAAGACAAGAGCTAATGTGACTCTCGCTCGCACGTTTTGACGTGTTGAAAGATATAAAATCACTAAACTCATTTTCGAAAAATCGCAATCAACCATTTTGTGTGCAATCACATTGTACACAGTTTAGTAAAAATTTCATTTTGATCGATACATGTTTTCCTACTCAAAAGTTAGCTTTACTAGTTTTCGTACATAATCAAACTTTTAAGTAGGAAAACTTGTATCGATATTATTATATCGAAACGGGCGCGCGAGAAAAGTGAGAAACCCTTAGTTTATTCTTAGATGAGCAATAATTTTGCAAAACCCGTGTAGTTTCTACCAAGATTGATTCAGTATTCTTTGCAAAGACCATTTATGCAAATTGCCTCTACAAATCGTGCTGAATGGAAGTCAGATTTGAAAGGCTATTGACCTCAAAGGTTACGGAAAGATAGTGAATAGAGACATTTAGATAGAGATTGATCGCGGTTTCGCAGTGCACAAAAAGCGAAGGGCTCCAATTTCTTGACACGAGTGCCCTCGATCCTTCATATAAATCAACTAGGAAATCTTTCATAACTTCGTCCGCGAGAAGATATTTTCATACAAACTTCAGATCCCGCTACACGCCTTCAGGGGTTGAGTTTCAGGAACAAGTCTCTACGATTTAATCTGTGCGTATTCTATTTGTCAGTAAGATAGAGAGACGGTCAAGACAAAGATTCTTTTGATAATCTATTGCTAGTAAAAATCAAGGGTGGTCTGAGAGTGATCCTGCCCTCTGATCGTCATATCAGGTTTGCACCTATCAATTTTCTATAAGAGAAAATATACTATGCGCAATGCTAGAGCTCTCAAATGAAAGGAAAACATCGTGAGTAAATCAGTAAGTGTAAAGTCAGTGAGTGTTTAGCTTACAACCTATTACGTATGGAATACCCAATTAATTAAAAAGTTATACCTATTATGTCCAATGTATTAGTACCTACTTAAAGAAGAGATCTGAGAGATTATCTACCATGTCTAGGGATCATTGTAAGGTTGTTAATGTTTTAGTAAAGACACTGCAGTTCTGTGAAAGTCAACGACGATAAAATCTTCGATTCAATGTTTCTATGACGCTATTATTATTATAGCTATTATTATTGATTGATTATATTATATTAGTGATTGAAGGGAGCCTCTTTGAAGCGCACTTAAAATCCTTTCACCACACTGCTTCGAAAGAACTAGTGACACGACAACAAGAAAATTACGCTATTGAATGATGAACTGACCACCTTTGTGGAGCAGCAAACGGCAGACTGACTCAATGTGACGTAAAGGGGTCGACTGCTTACTTCCTCACAAGGTTCGCTTTATTCAAGATGATTTATACTCCGACAGGGGCAAGAATCATGCCCCCTTGTCCCGTAAATAGAGAATTTACGGGAGACATATTCACTTGAGGCATTAATTAGACTTGCCCAGAATTATACCATATTATTATTTATTTTATACTTACTAATTATACTTTATTCATAAGAAATGTATCGATTAAGAACTGGAAAACGAAGCGTAGCACGCTGTTCTACCCGATCAACTGATGTTTCAATTGACCAACTGATCAACTGACCAACTGACCAACTGATCAACCGATCAACTGAGTGTATCAAGATCCTGCAGTTTTTAATTATTTAAGGGGCTGACAACTATCAAACAACTTCTCGCTCGCACGTTTCGACATGTTGAAAGATATAAAATCACTAAACTCATTTTCGAAATATGGCAATCAACCATTTTGTGTGCAATCACATTGCACATAGTTTAGTAAAAATTTCATTTTGATCGATACAAGTATTCTTACTTAAAAGTTTGCTTATGTACGAAAACTAATAAAGCAAACTTTTGAGTAGGAAAACATGTATCGATCAAAATGATTTATTTACAAAACTGTGTGCAATCACATTGCACACAAAATGGTTGATTGCGATTTTTCGAAAATGAGTTTAGTGATTTTATATCTTTCAACATGTCGAAACGTGCGAGCGAGAGTCACATTAGCTCTTGTCTTCGCCTTAAGTTTACCACACTTCGTGCACCGCCGTCCATTACCGCTCTGTCATTTCTTTCCATCCTAAGGTTGCCTGGAAGAAATCGCTTTCAGCGATAAGGCCGTTCATTATACTTTTTAAGTTACGCCTATCTATCTATCTGACGGCATTGTGAAAATCCTGGGAAGTCGGTGGATGGAGTGGGTGTAGAATTATTCTTGGAAATGTAGAGGGGAGGCTTATGTCCAGTAGTAGACTTCTTCAGGCTGATGAAGATGATGATGATGTTCAAACTATTCAAAGCTGTCTTTAATGTATCAGTACATGTATGTTGGATAGTGAACTCGCACTGTAAATGTATGCAAATGATTTTGAGTCGTTTATAAGTTTGTTTCCATAACGGCAGAACGGATTTGGATGAAACTTAAAATATACATAGTACGTGACCTAGCAATATGTATATAGTTATTTTTATCCTAATAGGAACGCGCGTGGTGTGGCGAATACTTATCTTACCAATATTATAAATTTGAAACATATGTAAAAAATATATATGTTTCAATTCATCTTCATAAAGACAGCATGGATTTGGATAAAACTAGATAAATACATTGTTTGTGTTTTAAAATAATATAATTGTAGGTTACTTTTAACCCTAGTAAGTAAAATGCGACTGTAGCCGCGGGCGGATGCTAGTAAAAAAAATATTAAAACTATTAACTGCCTATTGACCGTGATGCGTGGTCTGTACATTCAGTTTTATTGAAGAGCTGGGGACGAATTGACCTAACGATAAGCACAAAAAGAAATTGTTTCAATTCATCTGTAATTTACATTACACCATTAGTCACAAGATTAACCGAATGCAATTTCAATGCAGCAAAGGGATCAAAACTCAATTAGCACGATCGACATTTCAAAACTTGCTGCACCGTTTTGAGCTTTCCGCACTGCTGATAGAGTTAATATTTGTTGGAGGTTAAAATGCATAGGGAATCATTCTGAGACATCTGGCACTATGAAAGCTACTTATTACAGACTTTGCGCCTAGGGAAAAGAGCTGTTACTTGCACAATTACAAATGATTGTTGAATTTGTCTGCAGTAATTGCATTCTCGATTAAAACTAAGATTTTTTACAAATTAATTTAAAAAAACATGTCATGTCGTATAATAGTGTCCAATACGACACGCAACGAATGCTATGATTTAATTTCCTGATGAAATGATCCTGATGAGCCTCTTGAGGCGCACTTAAAATCCTTTCACCACACTGTTTCGAAAGAAACTATATAATACCACGACAAGAAGAAGAAGACCTGAGTTATTATCTACCGTGCCTGATCAAACTCGAGCAGCTGTTTCAGCTGTAGCCTTGGCATTATTATAAAACTGAACGGTACATCAGTGATAAGGTATCACTGTCGAAACACGTAGATTCGCAGTGAAACCTAGTGGAAAATTGAGCTCTACCTACCTATCTACGAGCATGCTTTATTCATGATGCCAACGGAACTATTGCATCCATGCAATTGTATTGCGCACTACGACTGAATTGGAATTTTGATGCGGATTTTACTTGACAGCCTGAATATTGTATTGTGGCGTTTAGATTTATAATTTAGCGTTTGATTTGTTTGCTTTCGTGAAACCTCAGTTTATAAGTTGATTTATATTAAGCATTTATTTACAAAGAAAATTACATTGAATACAAGTATTCACAAAATGTACAAAATACATATGAAACAGTTGAGCTATCTGCAGACCGTTGCAAACTATCTAAAGATAGCTCAACTGATCCAAATCAATAAATTTATAAACCAAATAAACTCATTTATAAAAAATTATTTTTTAATAAATCATAAAAACCACACAAATAATGGTTCTCGGTAAGGATCGAACTCACAAAACGCTTAAGGTATTATAGAAGCATATATGATTGGTAGTTAAATACTAATGCAATTTTCAGTGTTTGGCTGATTAGAATATGTATAATAAATAAATATAAGATCATAATATGATCTTATATTTATTTATTTGAAACAGTTTATCACAAGGCGAAATACATATTCTAATCAGCCAAACACTGAAAATTGCATTAGTATTTAACTACCAATCATAAATTGTATAGATTTACAAAATATTTATGTATTTCGTCTGAAATTACCGTCGGATTAAAACATAAACCGTTTATAGAACCTAATACAAAGAAAACATAAAAATGTTGCTTCGAAATTGTCAACGGCAAAGGATCGGCACTCGTATATCACGAGGATTTATCCCACCTTCGCGCCGTTCTCGATTTTCACCTAACACCTTAATTTAATATTAAATATTGCTCTTTCCATGTTCCATTCGTGTACATTTCTGTACGTTTTGTTACCTTTTCATATTTATTTCAACATCATGCACAAGACTAAATTGTAATATAAAAAAGTGCATTTTCACTACTACTATGTACATTTATTGTGACGTACTTAGTTCTTTATTTTTGTGACTTTTGGCCACTATTGATTGGTGAGCCTATCAATAGTGGCCAAAAGGTTTGACGAATTTATGATCTAATTATTATTTGAAATTTGTTTTTTAATCATTGTATTGTATTGTATTATTATCTACTGTAAATTATTATTGTTAGATATTATTGATTTTTATGACGTGTAATCTTTTATCTGATATGAATAAATTAACTTGAACTTGAGTATTGCATTTCTGCATCGAGATAATAATAGTAACATAATCAATTATTTAATCACCGAACTTTTAACCAACTGTAAAGAGAATTAACCTATATCAAATAATAATATTTATAAATTTATAGAGCTTTTTGTTAACGAATGAATACTGAAAATCATTCCATTATCAAACCCATCTAATGTGATAAGTAGTGATATTTAAATTTATTATTAACAGTTCACATTACAGGCTGGTTATTTATTCAGCTACAATAACATGAAAATGGCAAATATCCGAGCTTTTAAACCAACAAATCATACAAATTAAACACAATCACAAAATGAATAGTTCCATAAAACAAACATTCATATACGGTCCGATGCGCGCGGGACTGTAATTTTCCCAGCAATCGTCCAAATTAGCTTGACACGTGTCGTTGTATTGACATCCACGCCTTCCCTGTGTTAATTACTTGTTTGGGGAGGGGCAATAGGTCAGTTTAAAGTGGTGGGTGTATTCTCAAGGCGCGGTGGGGTTGTATACTCATTATACCGTTCCGGTCGGCTGTCAAGTGAATGTCACACGCCCTGTCATTTTAAGAAGAATGCAAACAATCAATGTTTCAATTAAATTAATTGGCTGAATTATTTTGTACCTACTTCAAATTAAATCATTAGTTGAAAGATCTTAAAAATCTTAAAAATGGTACCACGCCGTTTTAATTCTTGCATGTTTTTCTTGGGATAGATTTGGTCGTGTGGAAACCTAGGTTCGTCTAATTTAACATTTGAAAATAACCTTATAGTTTTGATGAAAATATGCTTCTTGACTTGATATAAATTAATGAGAATATTAACATCAAAAGCGTGTATTACTCATATTATTTTAGGTTTTTCTTATTTAACATTTAAAAATAATCCTTATAGTTTTATTAAAAGTTTGCTTCTTTACTTGATATAAATTAATGAGAATATTAACATCAAAAGCGTGTATTAGTTATTACTCATATTTTTTTATACTACTGCCCAAACAATCAGATGGTCCACCTTATGTTAAGTGGTAACTATCACCTATAATTTGCATTGCATTGCATCGTAAGTGCACGTACGTAACTTACAAACATAACATAGCCAGTAATTATTTTGATTTGGCTCAACTGATATAATTTTTTATACTTTATTATTACCTCTATATTTGCAAGCTCGAGAAGCACTTTTTTTATTTATTAGTTTAATGTTTCTATAGTGCCTTCAGTTCAGATCTTTATTATTTTTCATGAAAACAGAAATCAATTAATATCCAATGTCAAACAATTTTCAACCAAACAAAGCTAAAATTCAATATTAAAAAGGCAGTAAATTTTAATCAAAAGAGCATTAGTATAATCGGGTAGGAATGTGCGTAGCTTCAAACTGACTCACTGTACTTTAATTTGACAAACAATATGCATGCATGCAAATAGCATCGAAAATATTATTTGAATGAAATAATTTTATTTTGTGTTTTATTTGACAGTAACATTTTTTTTCCAGGAGGTTGTCTTTTTAGAAAATTGGGTCAATTGATCTAATTGCATTGTACACACAACTTTAGCCCCAAACTAACCAAAGTTTATATTATAAAATACTAGCGACTCGTCCCGGCTTCGCACGGTTATTGTGGGCTATCCCTATAAGATATTATGCTTGTATTATGCATATAAACCTTTCTCTTGAATCACTCTTTCTATAAAAAAAACCGCATCAAATCAATAGGGACAGAGAAAGCGACTTTGTTTTATACTATGAAATGGATTGCTTGCCAATCACAATCTAAATAAGTCATAACTTCAAAAAATTACAAATATACATATAACATGTTGTTCTTTAAAACCTGCTGTGTGTATCATATACGGCTAGACCACGTCACGTGGCCGATCATATCCACAGCATTTGCAAGGGGACCGTAAGCCCATGGATTTAAGCAACGTGAAACTAATAAATTGAATATTAAATTTTGTTTATTTGATTACAAAGAGATTACCGACTTAGATTCATTTGAAAGCCATATAAACAATAATCACACAGAAAATGACAAATTGAAAACCTTGAACTCGTAATATCCTAAAATCACCGTGACATTTGCTCAATTTGGCCTCGAACATTTTCATGAATAGATTTTTACAGTCCCGAAAAAAAATGTCAAACACCGTATTGAAAAGAATTCCACTCAATTTCACAACCAAAAAAATTCATTAAAAACCATCCAGCGTTCTTGGCGAAATTGGCATACCAAAGGGGGCTTTAATCAGAGTTACAAATTCAATTTACCCCGAGTGGGGCCGATTGGGGACGTATCGGTATAATTTGCATAGTTATTATAAACATGGGTCAGTTCTGCATAAACTGTGCTCGATGACAGCTCCCGTCTCTCGGATGCAAATACGCGATTGAATAAGATCTCATTGAACAGACCTACCCGATAGATTTTAAACGTCAAATAAGTAGGGAAAGAGGGAAAGAGCTTAGAACACAGAAGAAATAATAGCTAAGGGCTTTTAAAAAAATAATTACCAACTATTTTTTTCTATTTACTAACTGGTACCATGGCCTTGATAATGACCTTGATTTAACCGTAAAAACCGCATACACCGGTATAAAACAATAATATTTATTTTCTAACGCTTCCACTAAAGCAACTTCCTCGACATCGAGAGTGCTTCACCCAACGCTCCAGGTAAACACGTCCAATTTGAGTAGACCCGTGATAATGCTTTCAATCACCCCTTTATCTGTTGTAATCCAAACATCTGCGAGAGGAAGGGTGGGTCTTGTGTTATGGACGTGGTCTATCAAAAGCGAGTATGGAGTAATCACAGGATATATTCAGGCTTTGTATTTCATAATCAGATGCAACGTAATAATCGAAGAGGGAAAAATTGACTTCAATTTGAACTTTGAAAATTGGTTGTGCTGGTAGTAAAATTGATGAACAGTTTGAATACGGTGGTCCGTTTTTATGTACGAATAGATAGGTTAACAATATTCAAATTTTATGTAAATATTTTTTCTTAAATAGGGTTAAGTTAGGCTTAGGATGATGACGAAGTATCTCTTCAGGTAGTTACTTTTATCAACAAATTAATTTAGATTTTTTTAAACATTATTCATATTATTAATAAGAACTTTCCAGGCGCACTGAATTCTTTCCCTACCCAAATTTTTTATCAAATTCTAACTGTACTTACCTAAGTTTCGTTAAAAATATA
Organism: Chloroclysta siterata; assembly: GCA_932294275.1. Taxonomy (NCBI): domain Eukaryota; kingdom Metazoa; phylum Arthropoda; class Insecta; order Lepidoptera; family Geometridae; genus Chloroclysta; species Chloroclysta siterata. Next base: position 13,712,031 of record OW028595.1, read on the forward strand.
TATAAATAAAAGAAAGAAACAGAGAAAATGCATTGCGCGTATTCTAATAATAAATGCAAATGGATTCACTCATTGGTAAGAAGTTACGAACAAACCACTGCTAAATAGGAACGAATGTCGCCAACCACTGCATAAAACATTCCCTAAATAAGTAATGTCTAGTCTCTTTTTACATTAACACGATGTACACAAGGGAGCCAGGCCGTCACATTGTTTATTCAGTTCAGACCTTTCGGTGTGGTTTCGCCTTAATCCTTATCGACCAGTCTATGCGCTGCTTACACATACCCAGGTATTCTAAGTTGAGAAGATTTCTTACCCAAGCGAAGGCAGTCAACCATGAAAGACGACTGGATATGAAGAATAGTCCCTAGAAGAACGTGCCCTACGATGCACTGCCCTGCGTCCATCAACTTGAGGCATAGAGATGTTAAGCCTCATGTGCCTGTAATTACACCGGCAGCCAGACTCTTCAAACCGAAACACAGCGTTGCTGCTTGGCGGCAGAAATAGGCGTGGTGTCAGTACTTCCCCGGACGAGCCCTTCACAAAGAGCTGTACTACTAAAATGGGTGCAAGGTGCAAGTTCTACGCGACGAAGATTAAAAAAAACAGTCAACAAACTTATCCCACGCTAAGTGGGGTCGGCACAATCGATTTTCTTCCTCCACTCTCTTCTTTTTCGTTATCTCTCCTCATGACAAGCCCCGACGCTTTTTTCACTCTAAACTTATCCGTCACAGGCAGTCCATCACAAGAATAATGTGATATGTCTCACCGAATTACTGTTGGCCGAATTAAGGTTTCGCCGAAAAACCAAATCGAAGACTGTTTGGTTGGCAAAAATAATCCTTCAGGTTTATCAGGTTGACCGAAAAGATCCTATGACTGATTGCAATATAATTGGAGCAATAAAAATCAACGTCGTCCAAATTTCTTATTGAAGAAAAAAAAATATAATTTTGATAATTTTGTTCCAGTCATGGATTTTAGTCCTTTCGCGAAGTCTTTTTTTTTGTAATCGTGTCAATATAATAGTTACCAGCATTTTTTGAATGAGGAAAAGTTAAGACTAAAGATACGGGTGTAAGTCTTACACTTGTGTATGTGCTGATAGTTGTCTAGATTGAGTGCTTGTCCTGAATTTTTATGAGCTTTTTTCACTTACTGATTTATCAGCTGCTATTGCTCCAAAATGCTACACACGATTTGAGTAACTAACCAAAAAAAATTCAGCGTAGTGTGTAAAATTGTGGTATTTATCCAGAACAGAATAGATTTCATTACCATAAAGCTAATCATCTAAAAACTTTGACTTTTTTCCACGAAACTTATAGGTATTTAGGTACATTTACAACCCGAAAAAAAAACAGCTGTTTCTTACATTTTCGCCAGGTAGGTATTGAACTTTTGCATGAAATAGCTGTTTTTTTTCGCGTTCACAGTGTTGGTTCCTTAGAAAAAGTTATATATTGATAAGTACTTTAGCCCACTGAAGTTTTCGGGAGTAATATTTTAACACCCTGTATAAGCCTTATATTGAATATATTAAATAATTTCGTGTTTACTTTAGACTTGTCAAAAACATACAGAGAAATATCTTTACCTGAAGTACTCTGAGATGTTCAACCCCGCGCTTAGTTGGTTTGGTACCTATTTATTCTGTGAGAAATGCTATTTTTTAGATACCTATTAGATATTAAACACTAGAAAAATATTCACATCTTTGTTTATGACAAGATTGAAGTCACGAGGCCTTTCATTAACATTTTTCTAGTTCAATAACTTCATTTTATAACATCTATTAAGCTGAAAAGTATGTTGCTGAAATATAAAAATAGACTCACGACCTTTCGCCAAGCACAATAGGACATCTCTCTCTAGGTTGCCAGAAGAATTCATGTTCTGCAATAAAGTCGCCCTTATTGTATTTAGTTACTTGTGTTTGTCAATCTATACTCTATTTCTTACGAGTACATACGTAATTACGACACGCAAAACTTTCACTAAGCCCTTCAATATCCCAGACACCTTATCATCGATTACATTTGGGCCCGCAGACACATTGTCGTGTAAATTGGAGATTTACAGTCACCATAAATCAGTCAAGGGCTCACTAAGCCAACCCGATACGTCACGGCCCAGTCACAGGCCAATGTCCCATTATATCGGGCCGATGGACCACATTGGGAAAAACTCTATTCAGAAAGTATTGGGTACAAAGTTGGGTGCAAAATTCGATGGTGATGTATTGGGTAAGTGGTACGATTTGCACTTTTTTCCATTGTAGGCAGACTTTGGGCAATGCGTAGTATGCTTATCTTTCTTTACAAGTCTTTTTGATTTATACTCAATAATTTCACCATCATCATTATCAACTTGATGAAGTCAATTTCTGGACAAAGGCATATCGAATGGATGCAAGATCAGATTCAAACCTCCGACCTCATGATCTGAAAGCGGGATTTACCACTAGACTCTATATGTACCGCATAAAAATGTACGAGGCACAACAGAGAAACCCATAAATAAGGCCACCTTCCCCCTTATTAACATCACTAAATTGAAAAATATCGGTAAAGTTCACCGTCCGAAGAAACTGTCATGTGGAACGCACTCAGTACAACAAGGAACCGCACTCTCTGCCTCATTAGAGTTTGAAAGCATCATGTACGTGCGTATGTAGAAACTGTACGGATATAGCTTTGGGGAAATAAATTTGTACTAAGGGAATATGGAAAAATTTCAATTATAGAACTGTGTCATAATCGTTATGCAATGAATAGTTAAGGCGAAGACTAATGCTAATGTACCTCTCGCTCGCACATTTAAATATTTTAAAAGATATAAAATCACAGAACTTATTTATGTAAAATTGCAATCAACTAAATTCAGCAAATATATATCTTATAGATAGAGTAGTAGAGCTCTTTGTGAAGGGATCGTCCGGGGAAGTCCTACCACCACGCTGTTTTCTGCCACCAAGCAGCGTTGCTGTGTTTTAGTTTGAAGAGTGTGGTGGCCGGTGTAATTACAGGCACATGGCTTAACATCTGTATACCTCAAGTTGATGGACGCAGGACAGTGCATCGTAGGCCACGTTCCTATTCTAAACTTTATTTGGAATAAATTAATACGAATACTTCGGGATAAAAAGTAGCGTATATGCTGATTCAAGCAAAAAACTTTTAGTAAAAACTAAAAGCGGTTTAGTGATTATGGCGTGATTGAGCCACATACATCCTTACATCCAACCATAAATTAAATCATTAATTAACTTAAATACTTACTTACAAGTAATGGTACCACGGTGAACGAACGACCGGCGTAACTTTCACATTTATATTATCCTACTAAGTAAGCTGACTGTACTAATGGCCAAAAACAGAAACATCACGACATTGACAAACGTGTCCACGTTATCCAATAAAACTGACTTCGCCACAGAATAAAAACAATGTACTGGCCTCCTGTAGCCTCCGAGCGATAAATAATGCATCGTACACTCTCAATGGTAATTACGTCATAATGAGTGGCATAATAATTATTTATTATTCTGTGTACGGTGCATCGTGAGGTGCGTGACTATATTTTTAATTTTTCTCTTCATTGACAGGTTGTTCGTCAAACAGCTGCGTTTTAATGAAATTCGGTTCGTGTTTTATTTGCACGATTGTAAATTATGTATGGAAAGATTGATTGCAGGTCATAAGAGCTTGATTTTATTTTTTATAAAATCTTTTTAATACTTGTGCTCAAGGATAAGTAAACTAGTGGAACGCCTGTGACTTCATTTAAGGGATACAAGCTGGTGCCCGCGACTTCGTCTGCGCAGGATTAGTTACACAATATCTTTATAAATGTTATTCTGATGTATAAGCTATATTATTGTAAAGTTTCATTAAAATCCATTCAATAGTTTTTACGTGAAAGAGCAACAAACATCCATCCATACTTACAAACTTTCGCGTTTATAATATAAGTAGGATTGTCTTGAACAATGCCCCTGCAGTCTTTTTTGTTGCTGTTCATACAATTTAATTCATCATCATCAAGCTTTTTTTGCAAGTTTAATTTAAAATGATAACAAGTCTAAGGTTATAATATAAGTCAAGGTTACAATTAACATTAGCTTGCAAGCACATGGCTTACATGATGTTTAAATTAGAATAAAAAACATTTGAGTGAGCTTCGCAGACTTGCAACAGTAACCTAAGAGTAAGAGTAGAGCACTGGTGGTCTAGTGGAAGCGGGCCCGCCTTCCGATCCTAAGGTCGTGGGTTCGAAACTGGTGCACCAATGAATTTTTCTATTCAAAAATGTATGTACACAATGCCAGTACTCTCAAACGGTGCAGGAAAACATCGTGAGGAAACCGGCATGTTGTAGAACATAAAAAGTTCTATAACATGTGTCAAGTGCTCGAAAAGAGCCTCTTGAGGCGCACTTAAAATCCTTTCACCACACTGTTTCGAAAGACTAGTGACACGACAAGAGAAGAAGCAGTAACCTGGTTTTAGAGGTGTGTATCAAAAAAAATTAGATTAGAAAGACTATATCGTTTGGTTCACAGTAACACTAGTTCTCAAACACAAATATCTAAAGCATTCCATTCCAAGTCAGAATGCATAATGAATGTGACAAAACGCTTAGTCCGTGCCTACAAGACTCGTATTTTATTCATCAAACAAAACTACTGTATATCCCGCTCGGTCACAGAATATACAGCATCGCTAAATTGAGTGATGGCTTTTTTGTGATACCTGACAACTTACGTCAAAATATTTTTTACCGTTATCACATTCGGACATTATGAAAACGAATATCAAAAATATTTATGCAAGTAAGGATATTGTCAAAGATATTAAGTCATTTTTTTTAATTAAATAAGCTTAATGTCAAAGTTATAGGGACAACTTTGATTTACTTACTTCTTATCTGCCGGCAAAGTAGGTATGTCAATAAATAAATAAAAATATTGGTGGACATACAGCACTATCTCGCCCCAAACTAAGCCAAAGCTTGTATTTGGGAACCAGATAGCTGATATAATACTTAAATCCTTTTTTTTGTAAATACATACTCGTACCTATAATACAATATACAACCCAGACAGAGAACAAACATCTATGTTCATCACACAAAATTAAATGTTTGTTCTCGGTGGGGTCGAACCCACGGCCTACGGCGCAGAAGGCAGAGCTACTACAAACTGAGCTGTGAAGGCTGTCAATAAAAAGGACCTCGCTCAAAATACTGTCAGTTCAAACAAATTGCAGTGTACCACTTCAGTTTAATGTCAATACTAAACTTCATCATCATTTAAGTACGGTATCGTCTAGGCATACGCTTCTTTTCCTTTTTTACTAGCTTTTTCTGTACTGTATGTCCAGGAGTTTCTTGCGATCATTGCGATGTCGTGGTCCTATCGCATTTACGTTCATCTAGATTTCTTTGGCCATTATTTGGTCAAGGCCATCATCACGTCCTCATCATCCGTCCGTCATCATCAAGGCCGTTTCTCTCTATTGCAACACCCTTACTGGGTACATTATGTATTGAATCTCAAAATACGCCTTAATGTTCTAAAAATATAAAGTCTACATAGATACATAATAATGCAATTAATATACTGAATACACGTCTGACCAGGTGCCCCACTAAACTCCACTTGAGGTTTTAAGAGTAGTAGAGCTTTTTGTGAAGGGCTCGTCCGGAGAAGTACTACCATCACGCCTTTTTCCGCCGCCAAGCAGCGTTACTGTGTTTCGGTTTGAAGAGTGCGGTTACCGGTGTAATTAAAGGCACATGAGGTATATCATCTGTATGCCTCAAGTTGATGGACGCAGGGCAGTGCATCATAGGGCACTGCCATGCGTCAGCACATAAATAAAAAAAAGGTTTACCACCTGCCCAACTCCACTTGAGGATTATGTCAGTAACCTTGGTTCTTCAACTGGTTTTCAAAATTCTGATTTTATTATAACTCCCAGCATAATAGCTTTATTCGTACCATGATGTGCGACTTTAAGTTTGCATAAAATACAATTAATTCAATAAAAAGAAGAATGTCATAATAAAGCACATACTTACATAAACAAGGTGTTCCAAAAATTGTGTATATAACTGTGTATACATACATTTTAGCCAGGTAGGTATTGAACTCTTGTATGAAACAGCTGTTTTTTTTTCGCGTTCACAGTGTTGGTTCCTTAGAAAAAGTTGTTCATATTGATGGGTACTTTAGCCCCCTGAAGTTTATATACACAATTTTTGGAACACCTTGTATACATACATACATTACATACATACACACATACATACATACATAAATAAATACATACATAGATACATAATAATGCAATAAATATACTGAATACACGTCACCAGGTGCCCTGCTCAACTCCACTTGAGGTTTACCACCTCCACCTAAACTGACGCAGTACACTGCATTTGTTTGAACTGACAGTATTTTGAGCGAGTTCCTTTAAGAATATAATAGGTATAATAGGTTTTTAAGGAACAAGTTTGACAACTAAATTATGTTAGAGCGATTGTTATGACAGAAAAAGATGACAGACCGGTTGGTGTGGACGAACAGCCCACCCTCCTATTTACCAAGAATTCACTTAAAAAGTCATAAAAACTTTCCACTTTTAGGGGATAATTTGGGATGAATATATTATGCAAATATTTTTGTATTATCATAAACTAGCCAACTCCAACATTTTCTGAGTATTCGCAATTTTGGTGAAAGCTGATTTGATGGCTGATTTATAGCCTCAGGATGAAACCAAATCATCACTTAGGTTGTATAAAACATTCCGTTCCGCTGTTGTTTATTTTTAAACGTATTCTTCAATACGTGTTCGACATACTAATATTTGAACAGTCTGTTGGGGCCTGATTCCTGATTGCTTCTTTATATCAAAGTTTAAAGTATTGGTCGTTTTAAATGAATGGTCTCTGATACCTACCTACTAGAGTTTATATTATACACCCTATACCTAATTTGGGGCTTTATAATTATGTTAATGTACGAGTATGTATGTTTATTTTTAAACGTATTCTTAAATACGTGTTCGACATACATATTTTTGAAAAGTCTATTATGGCCTGATTCCTGATTGCTTCTTTATGACAAAGTTCAATAGTAGGTATTGGCTAGAGTTTATACTATACAGTATCCCTTTGCCGAATTTGGAGCTATATAATTATGTTTATGTATGTATGTATTTGTATTATTAAATAGCCCCAAAGTAAGGTTAGGTTATTAGTATTTTTTGTGTTCTTGCCTATTGATATGAACCGCTGCTTTCATCGCATACCTTACTTCAAACCAAAGACGATACAAAACTGTCAAAAAAAACCTCTTAAAAGTCAGCTTAATATACCAAACCAGGGTTATCCATCAGCATCAGTCTTGAACCAAAGCGAATCGGCAAAAATATACGACTCAAAGTAATTTATTTGAGTCATAATAACCCGAGCACCAAAAACGTAAAAATATTCAGCTCATTATTTTTGTGGTTGATTAGCTGACCCGATATCCAAACCCTGGGAAAATTATCTGAATCAGAATTTTTACTTTGCTTTAATTTTAATTAGGCATGGATGACGCTTCGTTTGTATCGTGCTGGAATTACATTTTAATTGAATAAATACATTTTTACTTTGACTTTGTAGCGTATCATGCACTGATGTTTTTAACCGACTTCAAAAAAGGAGAAGGTTGTCAATTTGACTGTATGTTTGTTGCGCGTTTCCTACGCCAATTATGAATAAATTTTGATGATTCTTTTAAGTTTGGTAGGTTATACTTACCTGCTACTTCAGCTTCAGAATCAACGCTTTTTTAAAGAAATCAACAAAAACTAAAATATACACAAATTACATTTTGGTTTGCTTGAGCAAAGGTTTTTTTTTACTTAAGTAAGTTAAATTATAATATTATTATTTAAATTATGTTCGATAATCAAGAAGTAATGTTAACTAAAATATATCATAAGCGTTCTTATATCTCCCTATGCCAGTCGGAATACTATTTTACCGTTCCATTTTAAAAACACCGATCCAAAGAAGTTGCATTTTAATAATTAAAATGTCATTGGTTTGGCTAAACGAATATAGCTAACTCTTTTAACACGATTATCAACTTTATTGCACGTGCATAAGGTTTATTCTTAAGTGAGTTTTGATAAAATGAACCTCTTTATTTGTATTAACGGGAGATTTGCATAAAAAATTACGAGCACTGAGAATGTTGGGACATGGGCGAATGCGGTAAATGAACGGCCCACGCTTGCACGTAATCAGATATTTGGGTGTTGTCGCAGTAGGTATGCGATACAGGGTGTCTTAAAAACTAACCTACTTAACTCCTCAGATAACTGGTGCACAAGGATTTAACCAGTATGGGTCAGCCGGCTGTCCCCTGCCATGTAAAGAGCTAAATGATATTGAAGCCCACTGCATTAGACTCAAATTAAAATTTAAGAAAAAACTATTATATTCTGCTTGGCCATTTGTTTTTATTGACAATAATCTAAATTTAAGAAAAAAAATATATTACATAATTACAATTCATTTAATAAATTATAAATATAAAGTAATTAATAAAATACTAATATAGGTTGTATTATAGGTTGTAATAGAAACACCCTGTTTCATTGGCTGTCTCTTTAAGAATTTATGCCATGCAATGTTAAATATTGCCGATGCTTTCAATTTAAAGAATACCCACAGAGCGAATTAACGAGTGGACCTTGCAATAAAACTCATTGATTTTATACGAAAAAAGCAAATCTTGTTTCCAAAAAAGGTTGGCACAGTTTGTATGTTATTATCCACTAGTCATTATATTTACATTATTTTTATTATTGAGCACTGGTGGTCTAGTGGTAGCGGCCCCGCATTCCGATCCTAAGGTCGTGGGTTCGAAACCGGTCGTGCACCAATGAGTTTTTCTGGTCAAAATAACAAAAAAAACTCTCAAACGGTGAAGGAAAACAGTGAAGAAGCCGGCATGTCGTAGAACCTAAAAAGTTCTAGTGTCAAGTGCTGAAAGGAGCCTCTTAAGGCGCACTTCAAATCCTTTCACCACACTGTTTTTAAAGAAACTAGTGACACGACAAGAGAGAAAGGCTAGTCATTATGATTTTCATCAGCCTGGACTAGACCACTGTTGGACATATGCCTCTCTCTAGACTATATCTAGAATAGTCTATGGTTTTATTTTTGAAATAGGGGAGGCCTAGATGGATAGATATATAAAAAAATCTTAATTGCCTAACTAAGACATAGTGTAGGTACACAGTCGAAAATTTCGAACAGGAAAACTCATTCGTTCCACTTATTTCCAACCCACGACCTTAGGATCTGAAGGCGGGGCCGCTACCACTAGGCCACCAGTGCTCTCACTAGACCACCAGTGCTCTCCAGTCCTTCAGATAATCTCTCATCTCATTGGCTAATGCAACAGTGAAAGATAAAATAGCCAATGAGGAAGTAATCTGACGGATGACGTAGTGAATCCGGTAACAAGTTGATTGAACCATCATAATCAAAAATCAATAGGACAAAGCGTAGTTATAGAAAGCGTAACTGATGTTATTAAGGACATTCACCTTAGTTACCTTCCGAAGCACAAATGCATTATATTAGTGGACATAATATTGGCGGACATAATATTGGTGGACATATATTGGTGGACATACAGCATAATATTTTATTTTGTTAATTGTTTTGTATAATTAAAATATATTTTACTTTGATATTTTTGCAGATTTTTTGTAGTGTTATTCTGCAAAACATAGTTGTTTGCAATTTTTCGTATCAACATCCAGTCACAAAAATGTTGAAATGTAGGATTGAGAAGTTACCGTCGATTATCATAAACGGAGGCCAGTGGTAGGTAGGTACAGACAGATACAGATCAACCTAAACAAAACTAAAATAAAAATGGCGCTTACAACAAGGAGATAAAAGTGAGCAGTGTATAGATTGATGTGTATCTGTGTGTACTAGTTTTGCTTAGCCCAAACTAAGCAAAACTAGTACACATATTTAGATACACGTCAATCTAAACACTGTTAGCGTTGCTGTGTTTTTGTTTGAAGGCACATGAGGCTTAACATCTGTATACCTCAAGTTGATGGACGCTGTGCAAATCAGGGTAGGGCACGTCCTATCGTGTGCGACTTACGAAAACAAAGCTTAACTATAGGTGGACCATCTGGTTATTCCATCACAAGTACATAGTATAAAAAAGACAGACGCAGCATGTAATTAACACCAATATTAATTTTATTACCCAACCACTGTCAGTTCGATTTTATTTCAACTGTATTCATGATTTCTTAGGTTTGTGAATTTGCGAGTGACACAATCCCGCTTACATCCTCGAAATCGATTTACACTCGAGCGGAGTGTCCATCGTCAAGGGACCCAATCGTGTACTGACAGCGCCACGGATATTAACCACTCGATGGCTAATTGTTCCCAGTTCAATTATCGAACAGCTGTCATCGTATTCAACTCGATAGGCGTCCCTGAAACAAGTTTAGCGACTATTCGATTAACGATTCGATAACCTGAACGATGCTATACGCTTTTAGGATGTTTCATGTTGATTGTTACTGTTTGAAGGTTGTAAAATATGGTTGCCTCTGGCGTTGTATAAATATAACTAGTGGCTTCCCGCGGCTTCGCACGCGTTGAAGTGGTGAACCGTGATTGAGCCACAAACATCAAAACATCGTAACTTTCGCATGGATCGTATATTATTAGGGTAAGATTTTAAATACCTACGTAGGTATATGGGATACCTATAGGCGTACATTACCTATATTAGGTAGGTAGGTATAGGTACTGACTGAGTTTGGCACAAACATGACAAATACAACAAAGACAACCCTACACGGAAAATATGTACTTATTTGTTCCTAGTTTCTACCTCAAAAACAAACGAAACGAAACAGCTTCACGACTTTGATCCCCAATCACGGTAGATACCCTCATATCTCTTCGTACCAACTCAAGATTCCCGTTTTTAGAATATCCCATATATAACACAGAATATAACATTGACGCTTCGTTGTATCCTTTTTACTCGAGCGCAACGAAGGAGGGTAACGTTTCAGGGGTTGTTTTAGAAAATCAAACTGTTTTTTTGTTATTTATCCACAGAACACATTTTCTTTTAGTTTGAAGTTGATTACACTACGCGTTAAAAATCTCCCATGCAAACCTTGGGACTTTGGCAGTCTTTTGCACCCTTTGCAGGGGTAGTTTTAAAATAGTGAAAACGTGATTTTAATCTATTTATTGTGGAGCATATTTACTTCAAGTTTGAAATCAATCGCACTATGCGTTAAAAATCTTCCATACTAACTTTTACACTCATTTGCACCCTTTGCGGGGGTAATTATGAAAACTTCAAAGTGTTATTCTTAATTATTTATTTCTTAGTATATTGACCTCAAGTTTTAAGTCAATCGCACCAAGCGTTAAAAAACTCCCATACAAACTTCGACATCCCTTTGCATACTTATTAAGGGTAGTTTTAAAAACCAAAAATGTTATTCCTATTTTTTTAGCCTTGAAGTAAATCTACTTCAAGTTTCAAGTTTGTAGATTCAAGGAATAAAATTTTTCATACCAACGTTTTCAACCCTTAGGGGTTGAATTTCCAAAAATCCCTTCTTAGTACACCTCTACGCCATAAGACCTATGTACTCTTCAAATTTCAAGTCTCTCTAGGACCAGCGGTCAAAACACTCCCATTCAAACTTTTACATCCTTTTGCACACTTATTAAGGGTAGTTTTAAAAAACTAAAAATGTGTTTCCTATTTTTTTGCCTTAAAGTATATGTACTCCAAGTTTCAAGTTTGTAGATTCAAGGAATACAATTTTTCATACCAACGTTTTCATCCCTTTTTACACCCTTAGTGGTTGAATTTCCAAAAATCCCTTCTTAGTACACCTCTACGCCATAAGACCTATATACTCTTCAAATTTCAAGTCTCTAAGTCCAGTGGTCAAAAAACTCCCATACAAACTTTTACATCCCTTTGCACCCTTATTAAGGGTAGTTTTAAAAAACTAAAAATGCCTTTCCTTTTTTTTTGCCTTGAAGTATATGTACTCCAAGTTTCAAGCTTGTAGGTTCAAGGAATACTATTTTTCATACAAACGTTTTCAACCCTTTTTACACTCTTAGGGGTTGAATTTCCAAAAATCCCTTCTTAGTACACCTCTACGCCATACTACCTATGTACTCCTCAAATTTCAAGTCTCTAGGACCAGCGGTCAAAAAACTCCCATACAAACTTTTACATCCCTTTGCACCCTTATTAAGGGTAGTTTTAAAAAACTAAAAATGCCTTTCCTTTTTTTTTGCCTTGAAGTATATGTACTCCAAGGTTCAAGTTTGTAGGTTCAAGGAATACTATTTTTCATACAAACGTTTTCAACCCTTTTTACACCCTTAGGGGTTGAATTTCCAAAAATCCCTTCTTAGTGCACCTCTACGCCATAAGACCTATGTACTCCTCAAATTTCAAGTCTCTAGGACCAGCGGTCAAAAAACTCCCATACAAACTTTTACATCCCTTTGCACCCTTATTAAGGGTAGTTTTAAAAAACTAAAAATGCCTTTCCTTTTTTTTTGCCTTGAAGTATATGTACTCCAAGTTTCAAGTTTGTAGGTTCAAGGAATACTATTTTTCATACAAACGTTTTCAACCCTTTTTACACCCTTAGGGGTTGAATTTCCAAAAATCCCTTCTTAGTGCACCTCTACGCCATAAGACCTATGTACTCCTCAAATTTCAAGTCTCTAGGACCAGCGGTTTAGGCTGTGCGTTGTCTATATGTCAGTCAGTCAGTCAGTCAGTCAGTCAGTCAGTCAGGACTTTGAGTCTTATAGTATTAGAGATGGAGATGTTGAAATCTTTTTAGGCTTTTATACCTAGCGATACAGGGTGTAATCAAACTCAAACAGGGGCCTAATCACGAAAGAGTTTGACGTTAGTCGCGAAAACGTATCGTGTAACTACAACAGTATGAGATCAAATACATAGGATACGCTAACACCACAAGTGTCAAAATAATTTGTTATTCGGCCCCAGGGCGTTCAGACCGTGCTTCTACATCACAAAAAAAATATGTCACAATTACATAGATAAAAATATAAGTTAAAAATCGTTTGAAATTTTGTTTTTAGTTAACAGCAAGCTTTCTTAATGCTGATCCCCCAAAAAATAAAGCTTCTGATATAATGGACAGTATGGACATATATCAGTGTCATTTTAATTATTAGCATCTTTGAGACCTTTTACCTCAATCTCTCTTGTCGTGTCACTAGTCTCTTTTGAAACAGCGTGGTGAAAGGATTTTAAGTGCGCCTCAAGAGGCTCCTTTCGAGCACTTGACACATGTTATAAAACTTTTTAGGTTCTACGACATGCCGGTGTCCTAACGATGTTTTCCATCACCGTTTGAGAGAACTGGCATTGTGCACATAAATTTTTGAATAGATAAACTCATTAGTGCACGACCGGTTTCGAACCGGTTTCGAAGGCGGGGCCGCCTCAATTAGTCAATAACCTCAATAAGTCAGTGTGCCTAATGCACTTTCAGTTTTAAGGATTGGTCTTTACACCCTGTATACGGGACATATTATATTATAAGTTTACAGCACATGCTTGAGATAAAAATACAAAAGTTTTTAAGTCATGACAAAGTTCCTAGACCTCGCATAAGCTTTATAAAACATGCAACCCTCGGCTCACAAACAATTTTCACATGTCCCCTAGATCGTATATCTAAAATGACTGCTTTAAGACGTGCCTAAGCCGCCAAAAAGCTGCAGCGTTCACAAAACTTCCGTTTACCCACTCCCAAAGGATATGCCGCCACAGAATATTCAGTAGACAGTACATTCATAACCCCTTCACAGTACACGTTGACCAAAGTATGACGAGAGTTTACAAAAGGCAGTAACACACTGCACTGCTAAACGCAGCGGTGTGTGGTCGAACGGACATTGCACTGTGACCAATAATGCCAAAACAAAATTGTTACTACCTTTGGTACTATACTACATAGAAAGTATGTTTCGTCAGAAAATTATTTATTGCCATTGAACAATGAAGTCTTATTGCGATATTACTTTTCTTGTCATGTCATTAATTTCTTTCGAAACAGTGTGGTGAAAGGATTTTAAGTACGCCTCAAAGAGGCTCCTTTCGAGCACTCGACACATGCTGGTTTTCACACGATGTTTTCCTTCATCGTTTGAGAGTACTGGCACTGTGCACATACATTTTTGAATAGAAAACTCATTTGTGCACGACTGGTTTTGAACCCACGACCTTAAGATCGGAAGGCGGGACCGCTACCACCACATCATTATTATTCCACGTATTATTCAGATAAAATTTTCTGTCTGATATATTTTTATAATGGTTCGTATCGACGGCATAAAAATACTTAGCTCAACTACCGCAAATCAGAAAATTGAATTGCAATACGGCTGTACACATCTATGGAACGGTATAAATCGAAATCATTCCGTTCCAACGCGAACGTCAAAATCGTTTGCGTAAATATCACGATTGGGACCGCTTGGGACCGCGCGGTGTCGGGGCTAGTGCGATGTTTCCACTCCACGCCGCGTGTTTGTCGACCAGTGTGTAACTGCCTAATTATAACGGTATGCTGTGTTCTATTAGAAAACAACAATCGTCATCATCATTCACCTTCATCCCGCTGAGTGGACCAACAGGTTTTCTTCACTCTCTTCTATTAGGTTATCTTTTCATCCTTATTCACTAATAAAAAAATCTCTTGTTTCTCTTGTCTCAGTGGTGTCCAAGTGGCAGCAACCCTGCCTTTCGATTTGTAGATCGTGGAATGTGGCAAACCAAAACAAAGGTTAAAGCGCAGTATGTGGAAGAAATGTCCTATGTCCGTCCAACAGTGAACTTCTTCAGGCCGATGATGATCTAGAAAAAACTGATATGATATATAATTAAGCGAATTGCCTCCGATCTTTGTTGTTTGAACGTTCACTTACAAAATACTCAAAAAATGAAAGGGTAGATACAGCCAACGGCAAAAGCTAGTATGAGCCGTGTTCACGCAAAGTTTCCCATTTAATTTTATGGGTAGGACGGTGCGAATCCCGCCAGTATCCTTTGCTAGTCTTTTATTGTTTGTATTTTTTTGCGACCGTACTCGTGTGGAAGAGCGGCATTGTTAACGTTTCACAGTTTTACAGAATAGGGTGTTTCGCTGAAGAGATGCTTTGAATTTTCAGAGGTTTTCGGAGGTAGCGGTACCTTTATAAAATGCAAAAAGTATACGTCACACGGCCCAAGGTCTCCGTAGTTTACACTTTTTTATTTTCTGTACACTGCGGTTTATGCAAGTGGAGTTTTATTTCGGGTGTATATATCGTGACACGTAAATACAGAACAGCGTCCCGTAAATAGGGGCATGTGTAAAAAAGTTGCAACTGACGTTTTTACTCACTGATACAGATGCAGCTTCACACAGCCATAGAAAAATTACAAGGGCATAAAAGTGGGCAGTATGTATAGCCTGATGGTGTATCCGTGTGTACAAATCATTTAAAATAGAAGCAAAAGGCCTTTTTCTACATTCATACGTAAAACAGATAATTTTTGTATGGCATCGGGACTAATTATTAAGACAGATGTGTGTAGTTTTTTGATATCTGCCTTAGATCTGATTTCACCATGCTCTGTTAGTTACTAATCAAGGATTAACAGGCCGTTAAATCTAACCTTAGATGTCAAACGCGTACATTTTGACATATTTAACGGCCCTTTAATCATTTGTTATTCTAACAGAGCATGTTGAAATCAGCTCTTAGACAGTCAGTGAAAAAGACCGATCTATTGTAGGGTAAATGTTTTGCTATCTTTAGAAGCACCATTCTTAAACATTTAAAAACTTTAGCAGAACAGGAAAATGGCGTAAATAAATGCACGCAGAGAGAAAAACAAAACGTCAGCGCACCAATAAAAAAAGAATTGTGCAAAAAGGTTGGATTCCGTAAGGGTTAACGAATGCCCGGCACGTGCGGGCAGTAGGTCGAACTTATGAAAAGTTGCGATACTTTTGAATGTTTACAAATAAATTTGTATATTAGAGTTTGAATGATTGTTAACGAATGATAACCTAGAACATAATCTTCACTGTCGTTGGAAATCGGATCAAAACAAGCGACCATTGGTCTAGTGGTAGCGGCTCTGCCTTCCGAGCCTAAAGTCGTGGGTTAAAAACCGGTCGTGCTATGAGTTTATCTATTCAATTTTGTATGCACAGTGTCAGTACTCTCAAACGGTGAAGGAAACCGGCATGTCATTTAACAAAAAAAAAAAAAAGTTCTAACACATGTGTCAAGTGCTCTTGGACATACCTTTGGCTACCCCCATTAGACGTCCTCAAAGAATCTTGAGTTGGTAAATTATACTAAAAGATCTGGAGAACACTGGTGGTCTAGTGGTAGCGGCCCCGCCCTCCGATCCTAAGGTCGTGGGTTCAAACCGGTCGTGCACCAATGAGTTTTTCTGTTCAAAAATGTGCATAGTGCCAGTAATCTCAAACGGTGAAGGAAAACATCGTGAAGAAACCGGCATGTCCTAGAACCTAAAAAGGTTCTATAACATGTGTCAAGTGCTCGAAAGGAGCCGCTAGAAGGCGCACTAAAAATATTTCACCACACTGTTTCGAAAGAAACTATTGGAACGACGTGAAGAAAAAAAACGCCTTCCACCACCTACCCGATCTGTGGGGATATCTACCGTGCCTGGGGTCAAGTCGTGAGGCGTTTTTTTTCTGTTTACTTATCTCCACAACTCATCTTTAATACAAAGGTAGGAAGACTATTTTCTCTGAGAAAATGTTTGAAACTTGTAGTTAGATAATTAAGGTAAAAGCTACGCTAAGTAATAGTAACATTCCTGAGATGCTGTTTCTTTGTCGCATCGCATAGTTTAGAAATGCTGACATTATACGCTGCGCTGAAAATTGTCTAGATTTATGTAGAACTAACAGTTTTGGCTGTAAAATAAGGGTTTCTAATTAGTATTAAGAGGCTGACTTAGTGAAAAGATTTAAAATCTGATATGTTTCTAAATATTTTATCCCATGTACAATATACTTAATTAAACTATTTTAATAATGATAATACAATTCGACGCTTGAAAGGCAATATTTACCAAGCGACACTTTGGGCGATATTGAGTTATATATATCATTGAAATCAGAAAAAAAATCTGCTTCGATTGGTCTTACTCTCATGCTGCTAGGACTAAGTTTGTTTTCGCTTGGTAACCTAAAAAGAAACACATTTTCACAGTTTTCGGCGTCCAAGCGACCATAATTCTACCGATTTATGAATAATTTTAACTTGGTATGTTTTAGATTTTTACTTTTTACACTTGGTCATTTTTGCCTAGAATTGAAATAATGCGTTTAAACATTAAGTATTTTTTACCTTGCTCAATTATTATTTTTCTCGTCATTTAAGATTTTTTATTTAACACACCATAATTATGTATTCATTTTCTTTTAGTACTTTTTACCTGAATGCGATGGACTTAAAAACGAAAAGTTGTTGGAGAGGAGCAATTTTCTTAATAAATACTATGCATAGAAAAAAGCCTAATTTATTTTCAATGACAGCCCATATTCTGTATGATGTTGATGATGATGATATCCGTAGAAAACCTTTAAACTTACCTGACCTGAACCTTTTTTGTCTTTAATTTTGTGTACTAAAACCTAAATTCTCTTTGTTACTTGTTCAAAAAAGTCCTACACTCACTTTATTATTATTTTTTTTATATTTTTTCATAAAAAAAAACTTCGAAACTCTCTGGTGTAAAATTGCCAATATGTCGCTTGGCAAATATTGCCTTTCAAGCGTCGAATTATATGTATAATCCATTTAGTAAAGCCCTGTAGTGAATACGTACTATAGTGTAGGTAAATATAACGCTTAAGGGCCACGCAAAGGTTCTTTTATCTTTCATTTAGTTTCAATTTAAAGTTATTCATAATATTTTAACTTTACTACGTAAATTAAATTTAAATTTGAACAATCACTACGATAATTTAAATGACAACAGTGCGTTTCTCAACAAAATTTAATTAGTGAACGTAAATTAGACTCAAGTTGTATCTTTTGTATAATAAATAGAGTTTTCTTTTAAAGGGGACACTAAGTATAATAAATAATCTTCAAGTTAACTAATTGGATAAGCCTTATCCAATCAGCTAATTTGAAGATTCGAAACTTGAAGCTTGAAGAAAGCGTAAGGAATGTTACATTGAAAACCATGCCAGTTTTCTATGTAAGCATAGGGTATGCCCTAATACGCTTTTTTTTATAAAACATTAAAGTTTAAAAAACATTATTTAGCAAAAACATAACTGTTCTTCTTCTTGTCGTGTCACTAGTTTCCTTCGAAACAGTGTAGTGAAAGGATTTTAAATGCGCCTCAAGAGGCTCCTTTCTAGCACTTGACACATGTTATAGAACATTTGAAGTTCTACAACATGCCGGTTTCCTTACGATGTTTTCCTTCACCGTTTGAGAGTACTGGCACTGTGCACATAAATTTTTGAATAGAAAAACTCATTGGTACCCGACTGGTTTCGAACCCACGACCTTAGGATCGGAAGGCGGGGCCGCTACCGCTAGACCACCAGTGCTCTCCACAACATAACTGTGGGATGCGGATCAATAAACACTATTATAATTTTCTTTTATTCGATAAAACTTATTTTTACAGCGTTGCACTGAACGTCAAAGCCCGTGAAGAAGAGAATACCAGCCTCCATCTTCGTTTTAATTAATTTTTAAACATTCATTCGTCAATCAAAAATAGAACATCTCACAATCAGTTCGTTCACTCTTTCTTACATTACACACCGCTCATTACGTTCCTTTATCATCTTTCATTAACTTCGTTCATACCAATCCTACTTAACTTCAAAGCCTTTGCCTTATGGCAGTGTACTAACTATAATAAAGCAAATACGATGAATTAATCCTTGAAAAAATGTAAATTCACTGAAAACATTTAGAAAGAAAACCAATTTAGGTAGTCCAGAAATGAAAATTTTAATAAGTTTTGATTTTATTGAAAATCAACTGTTTTAATGAAAGTTGAACCGAATAATTTGGTAACGATTGATTGATTGATTGAAAATCCTTTATTGCACATAAAAAAATAACAGTACTAAGGCGAACTTAATGCTATAAAGCATTATCTTCCAGATAACCTTTGTGTATCGTGGACATAGGATGTGTCAGTAGTGCACGGGAGAGGAATAAAAGTAGATAGGTTATATACAATTAAAAAGTTGTAAAATTACATACAAATGCTAAATATGTATAATAAATAATACATACTAATTGGTACATAAATATCAATTATAGTTATATATATTATATATGTATATTTATATATATATATATATATATATATATTTGGAACTATTATTTGTGTATTTACTTTAATAAATATATATATATATATATATATATATTCATTCGATTTACCAAAAAGATAATTATGGATTTTAGCCTTGAAGACCTCAACTGAAGTAGCTTCGCGATAAGAGAGAGGAGTGTGGTTCCAGAGACGTGTAGCAGTAATTGTGAAGGAGTTGGAACATGCTGAAGTCTTATGCTGCGGAGTCAACAATTGTAGACGCTGGAAAGAGCGCACTGGTTGGCCTTCAGCATATAAGGGCGTGAACCGCTCACTAAGATAATGGGGAGACATAGGGTTATGGAGAATGTTGTAGAGGAGGGTTAAAATGTGCTCATCGCGACGAGTTCTAATATCGAGCCACCTCAGCTGTCGACGAAACATAGAAACATGGTCGAATATCCGTAGACCATAGATGTACCTGATGCAGAGATTCTGTAGACGCTGCAGTCGATTCAATTGCTCTTCTGTTGCATCAGGATAGCACACATCGGCGTAATCTAATAAGGGAAGGAGCAATGCGGTTACAAGCGTGGTTCTGGTGGATAGCGGCAGGAAGTTTTTCATGCGTTTAAGAGAATGCATGGTACCAACATCCTCCTGCTCATTTGGGTAATGTGATAATCCCACGAGAAATTATATGAAGTCCCAGGTTTTTGACTACTTTGCAGTACTGCAACGGAATATTATTATATTTAACAGGGAGAAGTGTCCTCGTATCAACTCTGCTAACCAGAGTGTTACCTCCTATAATTATCACCTGGGTTTTGTTTGGGTTGATAAGGAGACCAAATTTTTGAGTCCAATCATATACAGCACTGAGATCATTGGTGATACAATTGATACCATGAAGAAGCTGGTCAGGATACACACTGAGATACAATTTGACGTCATCCGCATATGGGTGATGAGAGGTGTAACGAATTACTGAAACGAGGGTGTTAATAAAGAGAGAAAAGAGAAGTGGTGAAAGAACACCTCCTTGGGGCACCCCCGCCTCAATGTCACTCCACTCAGAGGTCACATTATCGATTCTAACTTGCTGTTGCCGTCCACAAAGATATGAGCTGAACCATGAGATAGTAGATTGTGATAGATTAATAGAGCGAAGGACTGCCAGCATAATATCGTGATCCACACAGTTGAACGCATTACTGAAGTCAAGTAGGCAGAGAAGAGTGAGTTTACGGTTGTCTATAGCAAATCTTATATCATCCGTAATTTTAATAAGAGCAGTACCAGTACTGTAACGAGATGCTAATTAGTTCAAAATTTGTCGGAAAATAAAGATACGCGATGAAACAAAATATAATTTTTATTAGAATAATATTATTTCTCTATGTCTTACATTCCTACAGCAGTGTTTAGTATTTAATGTTTTTTTGATTGATTGATTGAAAATACTTTATTGCACATAAAAAAATAACAGTACAAAGGCAAACTTAATGCTATAAAGCATTATCTTCCAGATAATCTTTGTGTATCGTGGACATAGGATGTGTCAGTAGTGCACGGCAGAGGAAAAAAGTAGATAGGTCTATCATGATTTATGTTTTTAATTTAAATTGCTAGAGGACTTCCCACACATTTTTGAAGACAATATCGCTGATTGTAGTCATGAAAAACAACAAACAACGAAATATTGGAAAAACTTACAAAGGTTCAGTGAAAAAATATCTTTTATCCGAACATGTTTAAAAAAAAATCATTCGTTTTTGTACATAAAAAAAATGCTAGACCGCGGACATTGCAGTTTGAGGCAAACAGTGTAAAAAGAGCAAGTTTAAATCTATAAAGAATATTTTTCTTTTTAGTACCATCATTGACGAAAGCAATAGTGCAGTATTTTTTATAGATATACATTACGGGAAATGTACTCCGCCGTCAAAATGCACAGCCCATCGAGAGCGCATTCTATGAGGAAATTCCGGTGGCTACGGTGGTTTTAAATATCACTGATAACTCTTCTATTTGGCAGGTTTACTCGTCTGTAAAAAACCCATTTCATCATGGAAGTTTTATTTCCAACAAGTCCAATAAATCAAGTGCAGTCAACGTCAAAAGTGGTTCAACATAAAGCCTGTTTCTGCCAACAAGCAGCGTTGCTGTGTTTCGGTTAGAAGAGTGTGGTTGCCGGTGTAATTACAGGAACATGAGGCTTAACATCTGTATGCCTCAAGTTGATGGACGCAGGGCTGTGCATCATAGGGCACGTTCCTATCGTGCGTGACTTACGAGGTAATGTGTGATGGTAATAACTTAATATAAGGTGGGCCATCTGCTTGTTCCATAAGCTAGTTGTATAAAAAAAACATTTCTGGTAAGTAAGTTCAATCGTTTCATATACCAGTTTTTGACAATAAATTTGAACTATATTCAAATACTAGCTATATATACTAGCTATACTACTAGGTAGTAATACTACTTCGATAGCATATTTCTAGTAATTGCTAACATTAATATTATAGGGTTCGTTCGAGTTTTCTACCCCGTTACTGGTTTTATTTTCAGAATAAAAAGGTATATGCTAATCCAGGTTACAAGCTATATTTGTTCCAAGTTGTACCCCAATTTGTTTAGTCGTTAGGGCGTGATTGAACTACAAACATCCAAACATCCAACCATCGTAAATTTCACATTTATATAGTAGAAAGTATGATAGGAAGGTATGATACGCCTATAATCATTGTTTTCTGTCAGTTAAAGCTGCCATTACTTTTTTAATCGAGATAAAATGACATCGAGTAACTGAAATCCAAAATCCACTTTTCTCATCGACTGCACCAGAATACTGTCCTCTGTGTAGGCTACAACAAGACGGTAACGACGCACGTGAACTCGATAAAAGTATCACACCAATTTCATCCCATTCATTCGCGGAAGTCGAAACAGGAATCTCCTTAAATTGGCACCCACTCGTGACTTATCGGAGTAAACATCGATTAGCGAGATCTCGGGACGCTCTCGGAAATTATAGCCTTGCGAGTTCCCATAGCTTATAAAACTAGCAGCTAGTTCTCTGCTACTCCATGAATAACAAGACTTTAAAAAAAACTTTTGTTTAAGAAGCCTTAGTTAAACCTTAATCCTATAAAAAAAAAAAAAAAAAATTGGATAAAATTATGCCTAGTTTTCCCCTTTTATTAAGAAACTCTGACCTCTGTTGATGATTGCAATCTCACAAAACACAAAATAACTGTATTATCAATTTGTAGAGAAAAAAATCCAAAATTTTGCGTTGGCATGGTAATAGTTGTGAGGTGCGATATGTTTATAGATGTTAAGGCAAATACAAGAGCTAATGTGACTCTCGCTCGCTCGTTTCGACATTTTGAAAAAAAATTAAAATTACTTAACTTATTTTCGAAAAATCGCAATCAAGCATTTTCACATCGATCATCGATACATCCTACTCCAAAGTTTGCTTAACTAGTTTTCGGACATAAGAAAACTTTTAAGTAGGAAAACTGTATCAATCAAAATGAAATTTTTACTTAACTGTGTGCAATGTTGTTGTACACGAATTGCGATTTTTCAAATTTAAATATCAATAATAAAAATTAAAACCATATTGCTGAAGCAACATTGCTTCATTTTTGCAAGAGCTAATTATTGACACAATTTTAGACCGGTCTCTTTTTCTGAAATAGATTGTAAGCTAATTTCTAAAAGTTTTACAGTATAATTTTAAACAGACACGAGAAAATAAAAATAAAGTCTCCCAGCTATTCATCGAATGCCCTGTGTCTTTGCGGACCACCTGCGAAGACGTGACCAAGTAATAAACATGTTCTGAATGATACGTCTAGATGTGGGACTGATTTTGTGGACATGACGTGTTTATGTGCAAAGTGATGTTTAACGCTTGTTAAATACCCATCTACCTATTAAATACACAGTAAAATGCTGGTTGAGTTAGTACCTGGTGCCTGGGCCCATACCTCGTATACATATAGGCCCTTATTCATATTGGTCGCTGAGCGCTCCACTAGCTTAAATGTTCGCTAGGTATGTTGCTATCTCTTTTTATTACGATGAAAATGAGTGACACAAATACTTTATAGAGCCGCTATAAAGTATGAGGGATATGAATAGATTATGAATAAAAGGGTTAGTATTTATTTATTTAATTCCAAATATATCAAATCTAATACCTATTATATACACAGTAAAATGCTGCTTGAGTTAGTACGAATAAAAGTGTCATGGCCCATACCTTGTATGAATATAGCTTGCAACCAAGTACAAGAACAAGCAGAAGGCCCACATGATGTTAAGTGGTAACCATCACCTATAACAAAGCATTGCCTCGTAAGTCGCGCACGATAGGAACGTGCCCTACGATGCACTGCTATGCGTCCATCAACTTGAGGCATACAGATGTTAAGCCTCATATGCCTGTAATTACACCGGCAACCACAATCTTCAAACCGAAACACAGCAACGCTGTTTGGTGACAGAAAAAGGCGTGGTGGTAGTACTTCCCCAGACGAGCCCTTCACAAAGAGCTCTCCTACTCTTAAAAGCTTACTGATCAAAATTTGAACATAATCAGACAGCTTTCACTGGTCAATAGATACTTAATAGCTCTGCTTTCCGCGCTGGAGGCCGTGGGTTCGAACTCCAGCGAGGAATAAATATTCGTGCAATGAACATTGATGTTTGTTCTCGGTCTGGGTGTTAAAATAAGTTATAGCTTATTGTTTTAGATATATGTATATTTATGTAGTTTTGTAAATAGATAAATATACATATACCTATAGTATTATTAGTATTATATCAGCTCTTTGGTTTCCTTAGTACAAGCTTTGCTTTGTTTGAAACTAGATAGTGCTGTGTGAAATATCTACCTATATTTATTTACTACCAATGGGCTGTACCATGAAGTCTTATTAGAATAAAAACTATTTCAATCGTTCTTATTTGGTAAGTTTCATGAATTTATTGCTGTTGTGACACGGTCTATTTCTAACATTGTTATAATTCAGAAAAATTCTGACTTAAAGTTCGCTAAATTGCCCGCTTTTAGACTGATTGGTAAAGCTCCATGTCTAAGCTTTGGTTCCAGGTGTCCAGGTTATGATGAAAGTATTGTAATATCAATCTTGCAAAAATGTCAAAAAGTGTGGGGTCAAAACGATCCGATCGTAGGTCGGATGTTTGAGAAACGAGTGATTTGGGTCCAAGTACATCTACATCTACACTAATATTATAAAGAGGTAAACTTTGTATTTTTGTATTTTTGTATTTTTGTATTTTTGTATTTTTGTATGTAACGAATAGGCTCAAAAACTACTGGTCCGATTTCAAAAATTCTTTCACCATTAGAATGCTACATTATCCCTGAGTAACATAGGCTATATTATATTTTCAAAAAAATCAGGGATCCTTACTAAAACTTCAATAATGTAACCCAAGGTGGAAAACAAAAAACCTTACATCGCGTGCGCTGCGAAAACTATTGAAGATAGAACAAAATAATGTACTACGATTTTGTAGAACACGTTATCATCTACAAAAAATGTCGCGACAGCATATGTCTAACTATTATAGTTATGTCACAATAAGTGTTCTTTTATTATAAAAAATTAATTGAAATGCCTCCGCTAGAAAAGGGTCTTTATTTGTACCTTGGTATTAATCCTTATCCAAATAAATCATTTCATAATTAAGACGGTTTCAATACTTATAGATTACTTCTTAAATTTTTCAAATCGGACATTCCATTCAAAAGATATGACGAAATTAAAAATGTTTACGGGTCCACGGTTCACGCGCGGGGTGCGATTTCACTCACTCAAGGAGAAGCGCGTGCAAATGTATGAAATAAGTAGATGCGAGGCTCGAACCCATTTATGACCACCCATGCGAAGCTGGGACAGGCCGCTAGTACACTATATTTATAATCAAACCCGATTAGTTCAAACGTTACATTTTTGTGAAAACCGAGTGATTTGGGTCGTTTTGTATATAATATTCAGCAAAGCTAGCAAAATGGCGCAGAAAACCTCCGCCAAGATCGTTTCAATATTTATTGTTAAAAGTTCAAGTTTGCGTAGAAATTATGGCACTTGAGGTGCATTTACATTCCTCACAGACCTCCTGGGAGGCAGTGTCTGCAATTACTTGGCTTGGCTTGCTCGGTGTAAGGTTCATTGCACATTTGCTTACACTACTTAGAGCTGAACCTAACCTTAAGCTTAGGTTTTATAAACTTACTAACTATTTTTATTTTAGGTTTTTGTATGACATCCCTCACATCTCAGTAAGTAGGAGCTCTGCTAACGGGTTCGATCCCCGCCGAGAAAATGTTCTCTGTCTGGATGTTATTATTTTTAAGAACAAAAAAAAAAAAAAAAAAACTTTGCTCAGTTTGAAGCTAGATAGTGCTATGAGAAATTTACCACAGTATAATAATATAAGATGTCAATTTAAGGTGTTTTAAGGTGTCAAAAGGTGTGACCCCAATATATTATCTTGATAACTAAAGCGAGAGTTTCAGGTTAAGTTATTTGAATACCATCGAGAACTTTATATTTCTCTGAAAAGGATCGAATTCTTGCAAAAATACTTGTGATATGAAAAACAAATCCATAGATGTAATAACGAAACTATGCAAACTAGGGTCGTAGTGGTCCTGCAGGGTCATTACGTAACTTTGTTGCAATCGGTTTCTTTATGAAACCAATTAGAGTATAAAACAATATGACAGTTTTGCGATTATCCATCAATAGAAACACCAGTTGTAATCTAACTTTGTTAGCAACTGCAGCTAAAATGTAACCACATAGGCGTCATATTTACTTATTACAAACAAAAACTGATTGAAACTGATTGCAACAAAGTTACGTGATCAGCCAGCTGGCACAGAATAGGCTCCCTCTATCCATGGACGCCTTCTTAGCACTTGTCTAAATATATGTGTAAAATATTCGTCAATATTTATTCATTTCGATAAAGTTGAACAAACATATTGTCTGTGTGTATTCAAGTTCACTAAACCTGTGTTTTCCTATTCGTAACAACTGATGCAAAAGCATGTTAAGTTCAAGCTTGGGCGGTTTACATGTTTAATTTAACCTCATTATTGCTTTTATGGGATATAATTTATAAGTAACGATGCTCTACGGTTTAAAAATTCATAGGCCATCGAGGAACCTAACGAAATCCTTCTAAGTGATTTTATCCTCGTCAACTATCATAAGTCTTGAGAAGTGTATCACTGGACGTAGATAATAGATTTTAAGGAGAAAGATTTTGGGGCTTCAATGGAGAATGTGGAAAATAAATAAATAAATATTGGTGGACTTTCCACACAGCACTATCTATCCCCAAACTAAGCCAAAGCTTGTAATATGGAAACCAGATAGCTGATATAATACTGTTTTTTTTTGTAAATAGGTATTGTAAATACATACTTATAATATTATTTACCACCCAGACAGAGAACAAACATCTATGCTCATCACACAAATGTTTGTTCTCGGTGGGGATCGAACCCACGGCCTACGGCGCAGAAGGCAGAGCTACTACCAACTGAGCTGTGAAGGCTGTCAATAAAAGCCATTCTTCTTGTTTTTTTAGTCCTTCGACCAAAAGGTGCCCACATCGACGACGTTGTCCGTGCTAGTCGTTAGATCTTCCATTGTCCAGATGTTACGATGTATATGATTATTGTATACGATGGTTGGTATTTTATTTTTTTGTTAGTACCTAATGATTTATTAAAATCAAAAACCAAAAAATAAAAGTGTAGTCGTTCCATTGACATGGATTTATACATCTACATTGTATTGACATAATACAATTTGTACTTAAGTATAAAATTACACTGTATTGAAACTGATGATGGTCTCATAGAATTGTAGTACCACCGCCAAAACCGTAAACTGAGCCATAAGAGTGATGTCAAGTGCCGGTCTACAATGTTTGCTGTGAAACAACAGCATTGACCAAACTATCCCAGCCTGTTTCCACCTTATCTCTACGCAATAAAGTAGCAATTAGAATGGCAGTGGGGTCCATTTGATGCGTACAAATACGTGGACCATAAGCGGAGAGGTTCAATCGTGTGTGTGCATTTGCTAGATTGACATTGTCTATGTCATTAAACATGAATGTCTGTCACTTGGAGCGATTTAAGCTACATTTGAACCGACGTGACAAAATTGTTATTCCCTTCTTGGTTTCAGCTGAAAATCAGTGTTGAGTGGAAATACGCCCAACATTTATGATGAGATGAATACCATTTTAGCATAGATACTTACAAATATTGACGCATGACGGCTGAAAATTATTCCTTCTTTTATGTTACCATTTTTATACTGACTGTAGGCTTGAGTGCTATTATTATACTAATGCTAAATACACGTTTATTCTATTGTATTCTTAAGTAGCTGAAGCAAAATTGGGTTGGTCATTTCTAATGTACGCCAAATAAGCTGGTGGTAAGGATAGCTAATAAGGAAAGATTGGAAGCTGTTGGAGGAGGCCTATACCCGACAAGGGTATTAATTAGATTAAGTATTAATTAAGTGTTACTGTAAAAAAATTGTAAAAGAACAATAAAGGCTTTTTTTATTTTTATTTATTTATTTATAAGGATAGCTACTCAATGCCATCCGGACCCAATGAGAAAGCAACACGGCAGTCCAAAACGGAGCAAACTCTGAACAAGAGTGGCGCTCGCAAGAACCAAGCCTTTGCCACCACTCTGAAGACCAAGAACGAGCTCAAATTTGAAAGATGGCCCACCTGATGTTAAGTGGTAACCATTATCTATAACAAAGCATTACCTCGTAAGTCACGCACGATAGGAACGTGCCCTACGATGCACTGGCCTGTGTCCATCAACTTGAGGCATACAGATGTTAAGCCTCATGTGCCTGTAATTACACCGGCAACCACACTCTTCAAACCGAAACACAGCAACGCTGCTTGGCGGCAGAAAAAGGCGTGGTGGTAGTACTTCCCCGGACGAGCCCTTCACAAAGAGCTCTACTACTCTTAAACCAGCATATACCAATATGAAATGATTATTAAGATGATTAAGTAAGTAAGGTGTACAAACTATTTCTCATTATTATCGTATTATGCCTAATAAAAACTACTGATGGACATCGGACATAGGCCTATTCGTTTCCAAGAAGAACGTTTCTGAACAACATCCATCTACTTCCGATCTTTACAACAATTTATTTCTGCATCCTGTACAACTATAGGTACTCATTATCCTGCCACTGAAAGTCCTGGTTTTAAAAATAAAAGTTAATTGCAGCGGCAGACAGGTAAACACATTGGACACCCGCGTCGGGTTCGAAATAGCTTTTAGCTGTGTTTATGCATACACCCTTATTATTACAACGCGCCCTAGGTCAGTGCCTACAGGAGTATACATACCTACGTAGTATGTTATGTAAATAGATATACATTAGAGTAGCAGCGCAGACACAGATTTCTACTGGTTCCATGCTTATCGGTTCAGTATTCGAAACAGGACCAAAGAAAGTTTCACTACTTTGATCCTTAGGCATGGTAAATATCTCTTCAGATCTTCTTATTTTGACAGGCTTCACAGCTCAGTAGCTCTGCCTTCTGCGCCGTAGGCCGTGGGTTCGATTCCCACCGAGAACAAAAATTTCTGTGATGAACATAGATGTTTGTTCTCTGTCTGGGTGTTATTATTATAAGTATGTATTTACAAAAAAAAAGCATGGTATGAATTATATCAGCTATCTGGTTCCCATATTACAAGCTTTGGCTTAGTTTGGGGCTAGATAGTGTTGTGTGAAAAAGTCCAGCAATATTTATATTTATTTATTTTTATTTATTTATTCAGGTCTACCAACAGCTGTTACAACAATACTAATTAATATAATTAAACTTACATCTACGTACGTACATGTACTATTCAGAGCTAATTGCACAACTATTTATAGTAAACACTACATGCATTGAATTTAACTAAGTGGAAAAAGTATCATTATGGTATAAGAAAATAGAACAATGATTTTAAAAGAAGTTTTAGTAGAAGTGAAGAACCGGCCGTAAGAGAAACACTCTTACGGCCGGTTTCTGAAAGCTCGATCAAAACTAATCGGTTGTCAAGTCACTCGCCATTTCAGCTATTACATCGAATTAGATAGAGATAGCAAGTGACTTGACATCCGATTAGTTTTAATCGGGCTTTCAGAAACCGGCCGTTAGCTAGTAAAACTCAAGATTATTTAATGAAATTAAACACCATTAACATTATTTGAAAATTTTTGTAAATTAGATAGTTTTTACAACAGAATCGCCATCAGTAACTGTTTACTCGTAGCGATTCTAAACGTCCATAAAATTAAGGAACTAGCCATAAAGCAGCATAGTCGCATGTCTTCTTAGTTTCCGTTATCATTGCCTGATTCACAGCAGCGGACCTTTTACGTGTCGGTTGACCAAAAGGACTCTAAACCTCGACCAATCACCGCCGGTGTACCCCAGGGCAGCTGTCTTTCGCCAGCTCTGTACGCGCTATACACGGATGACATTCCAACCCTGGAGGGCAGTCTCAGACCCGGGGAGAAAGATGTTACCCCTAAAGGGGTTAGTCAGATGTGCGTCGAAATACTACGCATTTGGCACATAGGTTCCCATATTTTTGCAGAATTTAATAAAAATAACTGGTTGCAAGCCCATCGCCACTGTTAGAATACATTTTTTTTATAGTACTTGTTAATGGAACAAGCAGATGGCCCACCTAATGTTTAGTGGTCACAAAGCATTGCCTCGCAAGTCACGCACGATGAACCAGCCGTACGATGCACTGCCCTGCGTTCATCAACTTGAGGCATACAGATGTTAAGACTTATGTGCCTTTTATTTCACCGACAACCTCAAACAGAGACGACCTGAGAAGATACGACTCAGAAGACCCAACAATCTTTTAGACCCTTCTTTTTTATTTTCTTTTGACAGCCTTCACAGCTCAGTTAGTAGAAGCTCTGCCTTGTGCGCCGTAGGCCGTGGGTTCGATCACCACCGAGAATTAACATTTGTGTGGTGAAAATAGACGTTTGCTCTCTGTTTGGGTGTTATAGGTATAATATTATAAAGTATGTATTTACAAAATAAATGTATACATATATGTATTATATCAGCTATCTGATTCCCATATTACAAGCTTTGGCTTAGTTTGGGGCTAGATAGTGCTGTGTAGAAAGTCTTCCAATATCTATTTTATTTATTATTTATTAACGTGAGAATCACATTTATTCACCTCTACTCCTCGTAGTAACTAATATGAATCCAGCATAAACTCATTACGAAGACAAATAACCACCAAACTCATTATACGCGGGCTAATAGAAAATTTTACAACCAAGAAATTGCGGTGCTCCCTCGAGTCCTTCATGCCAAGATTTATGCACGTGCGAATTGAAAAATGGACGAAGGTGAATGATAAAAGGCACTGCGAAATCATAACTCATCTTGTAATTATAAATATGGAGAGTTAACACTTGAATTTGGTTTTAAGACGTAGATAACCGTCTAAAAAGATCTTGTTCACCAATTTCAAAAAATTGTTTCTATCGTTCTGCAGCGCCGATTTTTTAACGAACTATGCGATCGTCAAATTTGACATTTCTATTCGTGAAAACGGGTTTTATCGATTTTTTGGCGATTTTGACGAAATTCGTGATATTCGTAAAATTTTAGCGAATTTCGCTATACAATTCGTCAAAATATCACAAATTTGACGATCGCTAAATTTAGCGAATTGAGTTCCGAACTTGCACTGCGTACCAAACTTTTAGACAGGAAAAAATATTTGTCATCTCACTCAGACATTTAAAAAAAATGTTTAATTATATACAGGCTTAATAGTTGAAAAATACATTTAACCAGTTTTGGTACTTTATTAAATTTAAGGTGGGAAACTTATTCGAATGAAAGCTATATATTTTTTGAACCTATGTGTTCTTCAAAACTTTTTGTATGCAACTTTTCATAACCACATTTAGTAATATTATTTATATCTCAAAAATATAACAATGTGCGAGAAAGATGTTGTTTGACGGTTGTCAGTCTCTAAGATCAAAACTAAGAATAAGTTAATTAGGTACAGAGTACGAATTGAAAAATTGGTGAAAGTGGATGATAAAGAGAACTGTGGAATCATAACTCAAGCTGTAATTATAAATGTGGAGAGTTCAAACTTGAATACTATTTTTAAAACCAAACCCAAGAATACGTTCATTAGGTACATAGTGCGAATTGAAAAATTGGTAAAAGTGGATGAAAAAGAGCTCTGGAATCATAGCCCGGATCGACTCCTGTGAAGACAAGAGCTAATGTGACTCTCGCTCGCACGTTTCGACATATTGAAAGCTATTAAATCACTAAAAAAAATTTCGAAAAATCGCAATCAACCATTTTGTGTGAAATCACATTGCACACAGTTTAGAAAAAAAATCATTTTGATTGTTACATGTTTTCCTAATCAAAAGTTTGATTTAGGTACTAGTTTTCGTACATAAGCAAACTTTTAAGGAGGAAAAAATGCTTGTTAATGCTGCCCTGTTATTAATTATAAATGTAAATGTATGTCCTATTTTTGAAATGAACTAATTTTAATCTAAAAAAAATAAAACAATGCTTATTTTACACTTTATAAATGCCTAGAAATACTAGCCAAAAAAAAGAGGCAAAGAATAAAATTAATACTAAGCGCTTTTGCTTTTCGTGCTATTAGAAAATTGGTTATTGTCATAGAGAATTGGGAATTTGATCATGCGAGCGGAGCCGCGTTCTAGTACTAGTGTAATATAGTAATGAGCAGAGTGGGATTCAAACCCACGATAGTCCCTCAACTCAGGCCAAATAGTTAAAGAGTAAAATAATGACGTAGTTTATTGTCCCTACTTCATTATTTTAACTCTAATAGGTCTTATTACGATGTGGGTCATTACTTTTTATCATAGGTACAGACAGCAACAGAATTTTATCAAAAGCATATAAAAAGTAAAAATTCTCATAGCGTTATGCTCAGGTAAAATGATAACTGTGCCTTGAAAATTGTTAAGCGCTAAGGAAAAAATATGAGTAGTAGTCAAAGTTTTTGTCATAATGCTACGGGTTCCAGAACATTTTAAGACTGTATGCTGACGTTTTCCCTATACTCAGCTCGTTCATATTTTCTACCCCGTTCCCGGTAATTATTCGGGATAAAAATTAGCTTACCTAAATGCTAATCTAGGTTACTAACGGCCGGTTTCTGAAAGCTCGATCAAAACTAATCGGATGTCAAGTCACTTGCTATCTCTATCTAATTTGAAGTAAAAGCTGAAGGCGAGAGATTTGACAGCTGATTACGTTTGATCGAGTTCAGAAACCGGCCGTAAATGTGTTTGTGATTTGTTCAGTGGTCCTGATTGTGCCACAAACATCCAAACATCGTAATTTTCGCATTTTTAGTAAGATTGACCACTGAATGTTAATAAAAGTTCTTTGCTGACTGTACCTCCATTTAACAGCATTCAGTGCCTTTGTTTAGCTTATAACTTTAAACTATAAAACAGTCCATTTCTAGTTTTATATGTGGAGATTATGTCTTTTGTACCTGCTTTAGAGAAGTTTGATTACTTTGAGCTTGTTGAGTTACTGCGGTGAGTAATAATACTTTTATGTTCAGAAGTGGGATGCGAACAATAAAAAACTCATACATATTTGGATTTATTTATTTAGAATCCATGTTTGTAAACAGATGTAAACTTACAAGTAGTCCGTTTAAAAAAATATAAATATAGCTACAAAAAAGTACAGTTGCTGCAGTTACGGCTAACCCCCGGGTTCAGGAAACGAGTGGTTTACTGACTGAAACCGGGTTAAACAATAAAATTTAATTGTTAAAATATACAGCCTTAATTTATCTTAAAACAAATAATAATCATGAAACTATGGAAAATCGAAAACTACCTGAGCATTAGAAATAATATCTCAATCGTAAATTAATTATTTCTCAACATTATTTTTTAATAAAGATTAATTTATTGAATATACAATAATTGTCAAAAGAAATATATTCTATCTACAATATACAAGTAACAAACATTTATCTATATACATTTTAATAGTCGGACTAGTACACAATTTTAGTCGAAAAGTGTGAAGATTTTATACAAATTTACATAACTGTTTATGTAAGAATAACTGCAGGCAGTCGGGATTTTTCCTCTAATATGTTTATTTTATTTACAACCACTTATGACTGAGCCATTCGAAAATAACACCCTTAACGTATATTGTTTGAAATATTAAATTTATAAATAAACGTTCATAAATATCTATACGTTTTTGAAAGTAAGTTAAGTACCTACTCATAAAAAAAACAAAATTTACTACATAAAATATTATACATTTACAGCTACGAATTGAATATTTTTTTTCCGTCATTTTCATATAACACAGCCCTTAATTCTCTAGGTCAAGTACAATCAAGTACAAATAATATTCGGAGATAAAAATGTTAATAAAATTCGCACGTATGTAAATAAACACGTAAATGCCACGTCATTACAAGCCACCAGTAAAATTTCCGCCACTATTTCCATTTTTTATTATTTATATAAGCCGCTAACGAAAACCCAAGAGTTGAAAATGAATGTAGAATATTTTTATTATGTACCTTTATTCATTACTTGCTTCATTTTGCTTGTTATTTTAAATTTAGTTCATTTTTAAGACGATTAGCCCGACAATTATTTTTTAACTTTTAAAATATTTTCTCTTATAAGTGAATTGTATTCTTTTTGAGAAATAAATAATCTTAAACGCAAAAAAATAATAATTACAAAACTCATAAATACTAACAAAACTTTTAAGCTATGTAAAAGCTAAATTCAGAAGAAAATGGCTTAGTCTGACGGTGCTCTCAATGAAATTCTTGAAAAAAAAACCATCTGACACGCGACTACAAGATAAAAGTATTTGAACTTGATTGTACTCGCAAAAAACTAAAATGTCAGTACAGGTTGACATGCCTCAGTTTTACGAGCCTAGTCACAAGTGGCAGAGTCGTAAAATCCCCCAAACGGCTATAAAATGACTCGGAAGATTCAAAGTGAAATTCTGAATTTCACACTAAAACTATCCTGTACAGCATAAAGCTCTCTTACAAAAATTACAAAAAGTTTTCAACGTAATATAACCTATATTTACAAATTATTGCTATCGAATGTTGCGCTTTCAACGCTCCAGTTCCTCAACTGGCTTATTGCCTTTGCTAATAATAAATATACCTTAATAAATGCTCGACAGTTTCATATTCTGCTCAAAATTGCTTTTTAATATGTTTTTAATAAGCTTTCACGATTTCATTTTACTATAATTCATACACGGTATTTACCGCGTGCTGTTAACTTTTAAACATATATTTTGAACAGAATATAAGATGCCATCCAAGCTACAATTACACATTGCCGCTGTCAATGATATGCCTTTTATTTAACGGAATGATAATAAAGCGATTTCAGTAAACAATCCCATTTCGAAACCGTAACAAGCAATAAAGTTTAATTATTATTCGTCATTTTCTATCTTTTGTTTTTCAAAACAATTTTATATTTTATTATCTAGTAACACCAATATTACTTACTAGAGAAAAGGGGTAAAATTGTAAGTGAACCACATTTTTTTTTAAGAAAACTTAGGTCAGTCTTTATCACCTACGCATAAAGATTTACTTCGTCAAAAATGAACAATTATTAGGTATTTCTGTTATTTACTATTCAAATTTACTACTTTCTCTCAAACAATTGAAGAAATAGGTCTAGAATGAAGACATTTTGATAACTATTTTATATAAGCACTCACTCCATACCAAAAAGCGGCCAGTTTTCTGAGACAAAAAGTAAAAGTGAATGATCATGCAAGTCAGTCTTATTTCAAATGAAAATGCATGGACGTAGGTGTGTAGATTTTGAAAGCAAAAAATCAGTCCTTGTTCTAAACGTATAAAAATTTGGTTTTAAAATCCAAAATTAGTTATTTAGTGCTGCAGTCTAGATGGAGGTATCTATTCCATCTCTCTTATGTTACCTGTGTGCTCATGTGAAAACGTTTCGTGATAGCCTCATTGTCTCAACAAAACGGCGGCTTTTTTGTTCTGGAAGAATGTATGGGCGACAGTGCCGTGTGCATTCGCGCCCGCGCTAGTGTCTATGCTAACGCCGACGCGGCGACCCACGCTCATGGTCGATGTGGATGAGCAGAACTAAGAGATGAACTGCTCACCCCTGAATCACTGCTTTTTTCAGACGCGCAAGGTTCACCACCAGCTACAAACTTGACGACGTTCAACCGGTGATCAGATTCGCAAGTGTCGTCTCTGGCACCACCGGGCAGTCCTCCGCCCCTGGTTGCAGTTCTTTCGGGTACTGTACCTGGGTAGCGTTCGATTCTGTCACATTCCGCATCGTCTGGAGCTCGTCTGCGGATGGAGCGTTTGGCTTGTGGAGCTGGTTCCGGTGGCCTGTGGGAAGGCTCATCAGCTCTATGGACCAGCGGTGAAGTCCTCACTCGAACTCCGCCCACTCCAATGACACCTGCTTCATAGCAGCCGGAGTCACGAGGGAACTGCCGACGGCCAAAGGGTGAATCTCCACCTTCTGAACTAGATCCTCCTCCATCATTTTCCATGTCTCCTTCGCCACCTTCAAAATTATTTCATATCACTATGCAAATCAAAACAAAAGAAAATAGGTATTTATACTTTGGTTGTATTTTCTTTTTTCAACTAGCTGATGGAACAAGAAGATGACTCATCTGATATTAAGTGGTAACCATCACCTATAACAAAGCATTGCCTCGTAAGTCACGCACGATAGGAATGTGCCCTACGGTGCACTGCCCTGCGTCCATCAACTTGAGGCATACAGATGTTAAGCCTCATGTGCCTGTAATTACACCGGCAGTCACACTCTTCAAACCAACGATATTATAACATTTGAACTTACATTCAAGCTGATGAAGTAATTGTACGGCAGCTAGAATTCGGGTTCGGTGCTCTGGGGTCATGATTCCCAAGTAGTCCAGATCAGATGGCTCAATCTCTTTGAACAACTCAATATCTTCATATCCATTTCTAGCAAAGGCCACTGTGTACTCTGATAAATCTATCCTCCTCAGCAACTCTTCTACTGATCGCGGTCGTTGCTCCCATAGTCGTTCACGGCTCTTGCACCATTTTGTGCCTCTAGATCTGACTGTTTCTCTTTCTGATAAAACTTCGACGGTCGCAAACTTGAAGTTCCCAACTTTGTTGTTCAAAACTCCCCGCCAGATACCCGAAGCGTTCATGTTGATGACCTCGATGATGTCTCCTTTCTGTTAACAAATGGTTCTAGGTTAGCAATTTGCACTGATTGCTCAGTAGAGGCAGCGACTCGTTATTAAAATGTCTTACCTTGTATCTCAGGGCATCCTTCTCATAAATATTGGGTATGTAATCGACGAGTGCGCGGGCCCGACACAGCAGTTGCGGCACGAGCAGGCTCCGCCCGGCCGGACTTAATTCTATGTTTTCTTCTGCTGAGAGAGATGAGTGATTACTACCGGCGCGAACCAACGCTTGTGTGCCTGTACATAAAATATCTAAGATTACCCCCTCATCCGATATAGCTACCACCAGCACATTAGAAACAAAAATACCTGTGGATACATCATTGTATGACTGCGAACAGGATTATTACATTTGTTAATAAATTAGTAGGGTAAAGGGTGCAAAATAATCAAGTGTATAAAGTGTTCGGTAAGTAACAAACGAGGGGGTTATGGCACAAAGAAAGGAAAGACAAACATTATGTACAAAAACATTTTATATTAACACGATACGAGTAATTCAATAAATCCACTCACTACTGCCTGATCCGCTGGGAAGACTTTCGAATGAACTATTAGAACATGGAAAGGCTTGGTCTCCGCTTCTCCGGTCGCTGCTCTCGGGCCCTCGTTCTTGTCTTAATCTTGAAATTTTTCTTTGGACATCTTGCCTTAGACCTCGCACCTTCCCCGCAAGGTGAGACACTCCTTCGCAGTCTTCGGCAGACTGAAAATGAAATGTATTTATTAACAGGGCAAAGGTTTAAAAAAATAAAAGCTATATTTTGATAGCACGTTTATTCATCTATTTAAGAAAAGGAAACAAAGCTTACAGAATTTATTACCTGATGTACAGTGGCTATGTGTTGTGAATCAGTTTCGCTTTCCTGATCTTCGTAATCTGACGATGCAGGTGATAAAGGGTCGACTCCTATCCGATACCCGGACATTTGTCGGTAACCCCTTCTCGAGTCCCGCTCGGATCGGCTGGATTCCAATGAAATGCCAGATAGCCGTGATCCTATAGATTGGATGTCAGATGCGGCGTAATCCCCACTCTCCCGATCTCTCGCTGTTCGCAAAGGGATCACGGTAGTCGGGTAGGGGCCACTTTGTGGAATTATTAATCCTCTCCGAGGGGTCCGCGCTAAACTTATATCACCCGCGCTTCTCAGAGATATCACGCCTTCACCACGCGGCTCGTTCCGGAGGTTGAGCGTGAAGCAAACTCTCCCGTTCTGAAAGGTGGCTGCTGGCTGACCTCCGCCCATGAGGAAGTCTTCGGGATCGCTCTCGTAAGGTGGCTCGTCGTACCAGTGCCCTCGCCCAGACAGACACCGCGCTTCGTCGTCGTACATGTATGTGTCGTCTGTAAACGAGCCGTTTATTAGACTTCAGCGTAGAGCAGGCTCGGCAATGCAAATAAAAAAAACGTGCTAACAAAATTGCGAAAAAAGTTTACCGTAACAATGCTTCCCACAAAGTAGCGTATCCACTGACAACACTGCGGTCAAAGCTGTGTACGAACATCGTAAAGCCGTGCGTTGCAAAATATTTTTCCAAAAACATGCATTCAGCATTTCGACGCAAAGTAAACATTGATCAGATGAATGGAGATGTTTCCGCTTGCTCACAAACGTTGTATGCATTTTTTCCATATTTTTATTAACATGAAAAATTGATGATACTGGCGAATGAACGATGCACATTAAAAGCATGTATACCGAACAATTAAGATGCTGTAAATCATTCCGTACAAGTAATAACCAAACATAATCAAAAAAGTTATTGTCGAAACATCGTGCAGCCTTCATGCGAAAATTTCACTGCACACTATTTCGATTTTAATTGTTTAGCAGTAATTGAGAATGCTAACAATGGTATAATCATGGCGCTTCGATATTTTGACAGATATTTTATAAAAATCCCATAAAATAGACAATCTACTTAGACTTAAGAAAACAAATTGAAATAAATATGTTACAATGAGAATAACATTAATACACAATACGTTTACAAAACACGAAAGCTAAAGCCAAAATGGTAATAAAAAAGAAGCCAAATATAATTTATACATGTTATATCAAAATACCGAGAAGCGTCTATGTTCACAGAATCAAAAACAACTTTCCATCTTAGAGATTTCCAAATCCACGTTTGAAAATTCTTCGTATGAAATTTTAAGAAAACAAATCGTACCTCCGAACGGGCCCCTTACACCATCTCTTCCCATATTCATCAGTCCGTGCCTTATATCTCTTAGAATCTGAAACAAAAACAATTTTGCTAAAAAAATAATGCAAGTCTCAAAATACAGAGAAAACCCTCTGAAACGGCACCCTTTACAAGATAGCATTATATTTTAATTTTAAGAGAAAACTGAGCTTGCCGTTTTGAAGGGGAGTGAGCGTAGATAGGAAAATTTTAATTTAAAAAAAATAATAAGCGATTTTCGTCGGACTGTTTCATTTCCTTCATCTACTAAGTTCGTGTTTTCTCTCCAAACATCCACTAAAAATATATGCGTGTTCATAAATACTGATGCTTTTATCGCATAAAAAGTTTACGGTTTTTTACAAGGAAATGGGGCTTGGTTTATTTGCCATAATGTTGACGTGTGCCTATAGGTATCATGAAAATATTACAATAACAATGTTCAATTTTTATATAAATATTCATTTTATTAACAACTGGTAGACAATTGTTTAAAATGAAACTAAAAATACCTCACTCGTATTAAAGGCTATTTTAAATGTAAGTGGTGACGAACTTAATGAGTATTTTATTGAGTCACTAGAATACGAGTAACATTTGTAATTATCAGTGTGAAGTTTTCAGGCTGAAGCCAAGAGCCAGCGGAAGGACCTCCAGCAGCGAACCAGGTAAACAAAATATTAAAAGTATATTTTAAAAGTAAAATATTTCCCTAAACGCGTGAACACGGTGATAAATATTCAGAAGGGGCAATAAAACGACCACTTTCTCGCAAGTAGGAAAGTATTGAACATTAAGTTAATTTATGCACGCTTTGTAACCAAGACGGTTAGCACACGAAAAGGATTTGCGTGTACTGAAAATATACGTTAGAATGTTTATTTTCCATTGAATTGTTGGCGATATTACATGGAACGCGACATTGGTACTTCAGATTGAAAAGAATATGATTCTTAGAATAAGTCTTCCAGAATGACAATCAAGCATGAATAGACTAGAAGCATAGTCCAAATTAGCATTATACCCATCGCCATAAGACCCATTAAAACGATAAAATTTTAACCAAAAATCATAAATTCTTTTTTAACCAACTAAAAGGAAACAGCTTACACGTCTCTAAAAACTGTTTGATCGAAACTCGATGAATGGAAAAATATCAGGAATTTGAGCGATACAAAATTAATTCACCCGTGCCAATCGATAGCAACCCCAAATTTTTAATAAGCCACAGGACCGTCTCGTTCCGGACGGTGTCACCCGAACTCGTGCGGCAAGCAGTTTATTGGTGTACTAAAATTTCAATGTTCAATATACCAAAGTACGATCCATAGTTTTACGAGTGAAATGTGCTGAGCCACAGGGCTTCCGAAGTTTCGTTGGGAAGCAATACGACTGCCTATAATAGGCTTAGCTTAAGATTAGGGCACGATTAGCTCATGGCTCGACAGTCGAGGCTCGGGAAGATTACAAGCAAAATGTGACTCTCACATCAGATTAGTTTCGGTGTGTGAGTGATAAGGTAGGGATTTTCGTATTTTTCGCATTGGGGGACGAACGGTGCAAATTGCGATTTCGGTATTAACAGGAAATAGATGGAATGAGATTGTAATCAGAAAATGAATCTTTGAATGAATCTTTTTCAGTTTATCTACAAAAATGATCTGACGATTTTAATCATCTTACCTCTTCCTGTTCTCTCGCTAGTTTGTCTTTTTTTTTCATTGCTTCTTGTATTTTTAACTGCAACAAATCAAACATCAATAGATTATCTTTTTAAAATGACAATCACTGAGTAGACCTTTGTCCTGAAGTATTTTATATTTATATAATTTTCAGACAGCCCTTCAAGAATGTTTTGATAAGTGTGCTTCAGGGTACCCTATGCACCATGCTCACCAAACCATGACTTTTTAAATGCAAATTATTATATAAGTGCAATTCTAGCACGACTTTGATAGTGCAGTATTCCTTAACAATAACGATTCATGCAGTTCTAGATTTCTGAATATACGTGCATAAAAGTTTAAGGTGTGTTGTATTTCATGCATGTGCAAAACATAACGTGCTCATTTTAAAAATATTCCCGATAAAGAGTTCGTAAAAAAATATATTATCAGACTTTAGTATATAAAAGTTGTTTTTATTTAGAAAATAACTTAGTTCCACCTTTAATTCCTAGAGCATGCCGAGTAAAATTTAAAGCCAAAAATGCAGGGTAAAATTTGGAATTTCGAAAAAAAATCTGTTGCTACTCTGTTGGCAAATAATAATATTTAAATACTTATATATAATTATTATATCTACAGCTACATTTATGGAACTATACTAAACTGAATAAGTAAGTAGACTTAAAGAATTTAATCAGAAATTATGAATCATAATTTATTCGTTTTATAATAAAAATACCAAAAAAACTTTTTAAAATACTTCAAAATCTACATAAATATATAAAAATCTAGATATACGTATTACTACTTAATAAAATATTTATAATTGCCATTCAGAGTATAACAGATTAAACCATTTCTGCTACACGACTTTAAAGAACCTTAATAATAACTGTTACTTGTTTGGAACCAAAGCCTTATAACAGAAAGGTTTCAGGCTCACCCTATGTATAGTTTCTTCAAAGGTGTTAGGATGGGCGGCGTTCATTTGTAAAAATCTGAGGCGATCATAGTCCCTCGGGTCTACCATGGACCTAAGGGCGGTATCAGGCCCAGGGCCTAAGCCGAGCCCACTCTGTAGTACGCTGTCCGGCGTGTCGACCTGAAGGAAAGTTTCATAATTTATGGTGGAGGGTTAAAAGTTTTGTGACCTTTTTTTGTTGTGGTGGCGGATTGTCTGAATTTAACAGTTTTATCTGCAGTATGTATTCATGTTTACAATTTACGCTCAATTTTCATCTTTGTTTTGTTTAACATTGAGTTTTCCGTAGATGTTGCAGGTCGATAGTTAAAATGTTTGTATTTAGCCTTATGAATAAACAAAATATTATTTTAGCTTTCTTAATATTTAAATATATCAGAATATCTACCGTGTCTGTCGATAAAAGTATTTTTTTCTGTATAGCTATTGCTAAAGTTTGGCCCCTTGAACTGAAATAGGTCAAATAAAGAAAATCACGCATTTTCAAACAAATTTCCCGATAATTTATCAACTCATTGAGGAGTCATTTTTCTCATAAAGATCCGCGAAAATACACCTACTTCTCTCGCAAAACTTGAACTTTTTCACCAATCACGCTGCTGGTATGATTTATCGTCTATCCGTCCTTTAAACTTTTTATGCAATCTTATTTTTAGTTTGACGGCTGAAACTTTAAAAGTTTCTACTCATCTTGATATCTCGTTTCGTTAATGTTTTGTGAAAGCTATAGGTAACTATATATAGATACGAAGACAAAATACAGCGGCTCAAAATAACATGCAAGCAACGAAAACATACTTCTAAAGTAAAACACAATCTGTCAGGCACTAAATGATTAATTTATTAGTCTTCTGTATATTATTTTATATTAAAAGTATGTATTTACAAACAAAAAGTATATGTATGTAGCAATTCCCACAGTACGAGTTCTGCTTAGCCTGAGGCTATTCTATGAGCGGTGTGGAATGTTTACCAATATTTATATTGTTTTAGTATTCCCGTCCGGATTTGGAAAAACTGAACAAAATATATTTTCAATTAATAGTGTACCGCAACATCAGAGCAAACATCAAATCTTTATCACAGCTTGGTTTCAAGTTGACTACCGTTACCTAGTATATGAGACGTTTTAAAGTGATCCTTGAGATTGTACTGAATTTTTGATGAGTATTAGCTTTTAGCAGGATTTATGATGATATTATCTAGAGCCATAAGACGTAGTTACCGATGCCGATGTCGGTAGTCTAAAATGCTATATTGCCCTTACACATGTTTCCTGCAATTTTTGAACAGCTCCATAGAATATAGTAGGTACTCATTGTAACTTTCATGATATCGAAAAGAGAG
The DNA here is from genome assembly GCA_932294275.1 of Chloroclysta siterata. NCBI lineage: Eukaryota > Metazoa > Arthropoda > Insecta > Lepidoptera > Geometridae > Chloroclysta > Chloroclysta siterata. The sequence continues at coordinate 13,755,139 of OW028595.1, forward strand.
AACAAGGGAGTTAATGGTCATTTAAGTTAGTGGATCCCTCAGCCATCGATATGAATATGACCATTAGTATTATATTCCCGGTTATAAGTTGTTGCATAAGCTTAAGGCTAAGACAAGTGTCATACAAAAGAACGGTAGGAACCAAGCCGTAAGTTTGTTGCCTGTTCTTCTAGGCTTTGGTCGCGTGGAACTGGCACCTAGGGTCACCTAGCTTTAAGACGTTTCAAAGTGATCCTTGTGATTTTATTGAATAAATACCTTTTGACTTTGACTTTAGTGCTAATGTGACTCTCGCTCGCTCGTTTCGACATGTTGAAAGATATAACCCATTTTCGAAAAATCAACCATTTTGAATGAAATTTTTACTAAACTGTGCAATGAGATTGCACAGAAAATGGTTAATAGTGATTTTTCGAAAACGAGTCAAGTGATTTTATATCTTTCAACATGTCGAAACTTGCGTGCGAGAGTTACATTAGCTCTTGGCTTCGCCTTAAGAAAAATTCCTTATGTCAAAATAATTGAAATTTTCCGAAAAACATCGTATGCGTTTGATAAGGGACCGATAAATTTTGCGTTTTCAGGCTTGTCGCATTATAGGGCATTGTCGTCTATTCACATTATATTCCCTTATCAAGTGCGAAGTTAATGGTCGAGCTTTGTTCCGTCTATGATTAATTGATCGCACCCTCATTGTGATGCAGAAATCCTTAGCTTTTTCCATACTAAGTGAATATGAAACTACTGTTCCTGCCCGGTTTCACTCCCTTAAGGTACTGTAATAAAAGCTTTGACTCCAATTTTAAACCATTTATGACCTGATTTTGAGAATAAAACCTCAAACTTTACCTTAGCTTTCAAATTCCATGCTTCTAGAACCTAACCGAAGTTAAGGCAGTGCGTTGGTTGGTCAGTCAGACAGACACGCGTCAATGTTATACATATTTAGAGAAGATAAATTACATGTTTTGTTCGTTCGTCTGTCATGCATGATAGTTATCGTAGTTTGATTTTGCACTGTTTTTGTAAACAAAGTTTGAACCGAAATAATAGATTCGACGAATGAATTGCGTTTTTGAATACAAAAGGTTTTGTCTAAGCTTTCAGTGGTTAGAACGAAAACAAACAGTATTTTTTTTTATATTCAATTAAATATAATTTTAGTGCATTATTACAGTAATATTATTGTTATTTTAATGTTTTTGTCCCAAACGATGACAAAGTAAGAAACATTACAATGTCATTGACTACCTAGTACATAGGTATTCGTTTGTTTTTTTCGAATAATCACGCACAACACACGTATTTATATGTATACATATTACATGTATATATATTTTTATTTAATGACAAATATAATATACTTGATGGTAGCAAACTTCTTTGGTTTGATTGACACGTTCAATAAATATCGAATAATAATTAATTCTAATTCAAAGGGCATAAAAGTAGCTTCATTTTGTGTTTTAGAAGTTAAGGAAAATTATCAGATAAAAATGAAAAATAAAAAAAATAAAGTGAAATAGAATATGAAAATAAGAATTTTCATAAAGATGGAATTGATTTACATGAAAAAACCTATACCGGTCAATACAATCACCAGAAAAGTAGCCATAAAGGCCGGAAAAGTATAAAATATGTTCTTAAGAAATTTAAAGCTTCGTGAAAAGATAAAATAACCAAAACAAAAGCATTTCAAAACAGAGCTATGTATGAATAATGCCACATTACAGCGCAGCTACTAACAGAACAGAGCATGATAATACAGGAATAAATAACGACTGGTCAACAAAAGTGAATTATGAACAAATGCAAAATTATTCAACGGAACACACATAAAACTTGCAGCGGGCGTTCAAAGAAAATAATTCGCTTCAAGAACACTGCGATGAATATCGCAAACGTGATAAATGTACCACAAGAGACAACTTTTCTAGTTGTGCAAAACTGGGTGAAACTTTTATATCGCATTGAATTTATTTGAATATGTGGAAAAATATAGCTAACAGTGGCTTTTTTATACTTTTTGCTGTTGGAACAAGCAGATGGCCCACCTGATGTTAAGTGGTAACCATCACCTATAGCAAAGCCACCTATATTTGCCACGCGAATCACGCACGATAGGAACGTGTTCCTACGATGCACTGCCATGCGTCCATCAATTTAAAAAAATCTATTAAGTCTCATGTGCCTGTAATTTCATCAAAAACTAAACTTAAATTTAAGTACATATTCAAATTCACAGCTCAGTTGGTAGTAGCTCTGCCTTCTGCGCCGTAGGCCGTGGGTTCGATCCCCACCGAGAACAAACATATGTGTGATGAACATAGATGTTTGTTCTCTGTCTGGGTGTTATATAATATTATAAGTATGTATTTACAAACAAAAAGTATATATGTATTATATCAGCTATCTAGTTCCCATATCACAAGCTTTGGCTTAGTTTGGGGCTAGATAGTGCCGTGTAGAAAGTCCACCAATATTTATATTTATTTATTTTAATTGTAAAGATACTTTTTTATTTTTATTTGTGTAAACATAATAGTGTTTCTACATTTCACTATAATATAATTAAGGAAATCTCCTACCCATTTCATTTGCATATTTCGTGTCGGGTTTTAACGAATGAATTGGAATTGTTCAATCAGATATAAGTTGACGTTGTAAGTCGGTAAAATATTTCCAGTAAGCGCATTAACGAAGGCTTTAACAATAACTTTATTACTACCGAAGTTGGTCACAGCACGTCAGGAAGTTAGAGCAATATTTTATTTATATATTTTAGTGATGCTTACAGTGTTTTTAAACCAAATGAAACTTTTTATATTCATATAAATTTTACTTAAAATGTATGTGATCAAAGTTCATACGTATAATTGAGGTAAGTACACTTCAATCACACGTATCAGCTCGATCTCAAGTATCACTACATAGTATAAAACAAAGTCGCTTTCTCTGTCCCTATATCCCTATGTATGCTTAAATCTTTAAAACTACGCAACGGATTTTGATGCGGTTTTTTTTTATAGAAAGAGTGATTCAAGAGAAAGGTTTATATGCATAATACAAGCATAATCTCTTAGGGATAACCCTCAATAACAGTGCGAAGCCGGGGCGTGTCGCTAGTTTAGTATAAAATAAAAGTTCTAACAGTCTTCTCATTTGGGGCATACAATATTGCTACCATAATGCTATTAAAATAATATGATATTGCCAAGCACTTGTGTGTTGCATTATGAAACAATGGTAAGTTATCTGATCGCAACAAAATATCCAAACAGCAACGATGCAATAACATGTTTATCGATACAAGATGGTCCAAATTTACGATCATTGAAACGTTCGCAAGCGAAGCAACCGAACAACTATAACATTTTATTGCTACTATCGAAAGCCTGAAAAGCCGTAACACGAGTAATATTCACCACAAGAAGCCAAGGCAAGGTGCCAATAGCCGCAGACTAGCATACGTCAACAATTACGATGCCACAACACTACAAAAGAAATGCTTTGCTTAAAATGTGTGTGCCAATTTTCACAAAATGCTAATAAAGTTGGCTCACGGCCGGTTTCTGAAAGCCCGATCCAAACTTATCGAGTGTCAAGTCACTTGCTATCTCTATCTAATTCGATGCAATAGCTGAAATGGCGAGTGACTTGACGTTCGATTAGTTGACGAGCTTTCAGAAACCGGCCGTCAGGGTTCCAAAGTAAGTTGGTATGAGCTAGTACATAACTCAAAAGCAAAGTTCTTGACTTTATAGACAAATAGGTTTTTTAATAGCTTTTAAAGGTATCGTCCAAAAAAATTATGTCAAAAGAGAGCGTAGAGACTACCATAAAAATATCTATATGAATAACCAAGGAACAACCAGCTGTTTGTTTATACTTGTCATGACACATGACGACATGTCACAGCTCAGTTGTATGAGTAGTAGAGCTCTTTGTGAAGGGCTCGTCTTGGGAAGTACTACCACCATGCCTTTTTCTACCGAAGAGTGTTGTTGTCGGTGAATTACAAGAGGCTTTACATCTGTATGCCTCAAGTTGATGGACGCAGGGCAGTGCATCGTAGGGCACGTTCCTATCGTGCGTGGTTTACGAGGTAATGCTTTGTTATAGGTGATGGTTACCACTTAAAATCAGTTGGACCATATGCTTGTTCCATAAGATACTTACTTCTATAAAAAAAACATTTAGCCACGGAGTATCCTCTGCGTTTTCAGGCCGCTAGTCACAAAATAAGCTCTTTGCATCCAAGTGATGACGAAGCACGCAACCGATGGAAATTAAATTTGTAGTAGTGAAAATTAACTGAAGTTAATTTCATGGAATTCGTTCTACGGAAGGGGACGAAGAGGAAAGATTGAGTTAGTTGATTTTATCAAAGACAGTTTTACGATTTTTTATAATTAAAATTGGAATTGAGAATTTCCGCTAAAAATCTTGTCAATGTAATGGTGCACGGTGCAGTGTTAGTTTAAGGTTTTTAAAAAAGAAAGCATAGAATGTAGTACCTACGGTATTATTTTATATTTTCAAAATGGTATTCTGCTGTTTGATCAAGTGATTTTCGCTATTGCAGATAACCCATAGTGATTGACTTTGCCTTGTTTTAAGATCGTATTTAGTTAAATATTGTCAATTTATAACGAAAGAAGCCTTCCACAGCCTTTTAGTAATAAGGGATCATACTGTTTTACAACGATAATCAACTATTTGGAAAGGTTTCAAAAATAAAACACCAAACACGAGGAACTAGAGTCGCGCGCCATAAACATATCCCCGACAAATCCTTTAATCGCAGCTGTACTCGGCATGGTCAATAACCGAAAAAAGCAACTTGTGACGAGACTAATCCTAAGTGCAAGTCCGCCGATAAGGATTATACCCCGCCTTCCTAATGGTCTTTATCCGTTGGCCCAACAAACGCCCATAACTCAACCCCGTCTTGGCTCAACCGACTTAACTTTGGCAGGCGTCATTTCTCAAAAGGCATGCGGTGACGTACCCCCCTTCAAGATTAATAAATATATAGGTGGACGTGGAAAAATGTAGCACTTAATTTGGTGAGAATGAGTTGCGTATCTAATAGGAACAGGCTACCGGCATTGCTCTCGTTGATAACTGGGGATATTCATTGTGTGATGCTGCGGAATTTATGTTATGGTTAATATTTCGGGTATATGTCGTATTGCAAAATACGGTCTTTGTTGGACTCAAATTGGGTTTCCTAATAAAAGCAGGAATAGTGACAGGTCTACTTTGATCTTTGCTGAAGATAAATGAATTATATTATTATAATATTATTATGTTACTGAAGGCTTCTTTCAAAAGTGATGTTTGAAAAATTATTTCTGGAAAATGTTTTGCTACTGTGTTCTTAGATTAATTTAGCTCTAGTTATAAGTATTTCAGCAAATTTTTATTTTAAACCTCAAACTGCTTCGACTATATCATGCAGCATGAAACACGTCCGGTCATAACATCAACCAATTTTCCGTTTCGGATAAAAATTTTCGTCAAACGTTTAACCAATTAAAAACTCAAATTTGACAAGCTTTTCCCAACTTCCCAGCGTGTAAACAATACTCTCAAAATCCACGTTAAACGTGCACCTATACTCGCCCCCCATATACGCTTACTAATTGCTCCGAGTGCATGTCAAAGGCGGACCGGCGTCGCGCCGGATCTACATAATGGGGGACGGGGGTGCAAAAGGGAATGTATGAAAAAAAATAGTGCGACTGACGCCCTAGGCTGGAACTAAGATTTGGTTACACACAGTTGCTAACGAGAACGCAAGACAATGCATTTTTTTGGTACCGTGTGCAATGTATTTAAAAGTATTCGGGGCGAAGCGAGAAAAGTTTCGGATTAAAAGAAAACTTCCAAATTGAAACTAGAAGTCTTGGTAGAAAATAAATAAGACACCGAAAAGTTGTACATCTACGGTAGAATTATCTAAAAGTATTTGAGATTTTGCAAAATTGGTTGAGCCTAGCTGACGATGGATCATTGAAATTAGAAAAATACAACTTTAGCTTGCCACTTATAATTTTATTTAATTTTTATTTTACTTCATTTAAGGGGCCACTCACGATGAAATTGGTAACATAGTTCGTAAGTTCACGTTATTATATTAGTAATCAATCTACGCCCCAGCACTTTGTAAGCTCTATTTTAACTAAAATGTATTCAGTAATACAATAGTCTTAGATTTACTTGATTTTATGATACGTGGAATGTATAAAATTATTTTAAAATGAGAAGATCAGCTCTTCTCATAGATAAGGATATATTTTTAGTTAAGATATAGGTACATTGCTCCACTTAGCGTGGGATAAAGGCAAGAAGATGATGATCATGATATTATAGGTACACTGATCGTTTTATGTCTTTGTAATAAGCGTCATTTTCCTTTGGCTTGTGTAACGTGATCTGTATCCGTGTGTACGCCATTGTCTTCTTGTTTAGCCTTTACCGGAATGTTTAGTCAGAACATTTTACTTATATTAAATAAACTTCATAATCTCTAAGTAATTTAAAATCCTGTAAAATTGACTGAAGGTCTCGGCAGAATAACAGCGCCTATCTACTGAAATAGTGGTGAGGCATACGCTGAGTCGAGACCCTTTTGCTGCTGCAGCACACAAACACCTACATACCAACAAAGTACTGCAATATCTATCTGTTTAGCCATTTCCTTTCTTTTATTGTTTTGTATGTGTATGTGTGTTTTTTTAGTAAATAAATGTTTGTCTATGTCTATGTCTGTATCAGAAGGGTTACATTTCTCTCAATACGTTTTTTTCTTTAATGTAATGAAATTAGCTTGGTTGAAGTAATATGAATCTTTGCTATAATTTATTCATTGTCTTCATTAGACTTGTAGAAACAATGAAGAAAATATTTTATCTGACAGATGGCGTCAAACTTAAAAAAATCCGCTCAAAATAAATTTGGTAAAAGTGCCGGCTAATAAACAGATGTAATGAGTTTCACTTACCCTCTGCGGAGGTATGGCTTGTCTTGGACTGTGCGTGTGCTTCGGCGAACAGGATCCATGCTTCTCTTTTCTATGGGACTTCAAACCGCGGAGTAGTCTTGAGAATGTCGTAACTTTCTTCTTAGCCGTGCCGAGACAATTATCTAGAAAATATCCTTTATTATACACAACATAAATAAATATCGCTTGGTTGACTTTACAAATGCTATCTTGCCCCAAACTAAGCAAAGCTTGTAAAATGGGAACCAGATAGCATATATGATACTTATATAGTTTTTTTTTAAATACATGGAACTTACAAACTCCTGTCCTTCAGATCAGAGTTCATCTAAGACTTAAGGCGAAGACTACTTAGACAGCTCTCAGACCCTTAAATAAATGAATACAATAATGTATGGCAAAAACATTTAGTATTGCAACAAAATTAATTATTTCCGCACTATTGCCATGTTGATTACGCAAGTTCATAACCACGGAATTATTAATTATTTTGATCATAATTTGGGTAATAATAATCAAATTTCAAAATTACTTTAGTTAAATGTTAGTTCAGTACGCAGTTTCGCTTTCCCTATGTTTACTTTCATTACATCCTGTTACACGAGTTCAATTAAAATCTAAATTGACTTTAGTTAGAGTTTGAAGACAATTGATAGACTTTAGAGTTGGCAATTACGCTGAAACGACTTCTGTAGACAATCTTCAGATAGCGGAGTAGCTACACTTTCATTATGAGATGCATTGCATTCTAAGTATATTGATATACTATAAAATATCTGATTATATAGATGACAAAAAAGCTTGGGACTGATCTATGCTCCAACTCATTAAAAATACTAAGCAATTAAGTAGGTACCATAATAAAATTGTAAAAAGGATCATACAAAAAACGTTAGGAACCAAGCCGTAAGTTTCTTGCCCGTTCTTCTAGGCTTTGGTCGCGAGGAACTAACGATAGATTCACCTAGTATATAAGACGTTTCAAAGTGATCCTTGTGATTGTACTGAATAAAGACTGTTTTGATTTTGATTTTCTAATCATCATCAGCCTCAAGAATTCCTCTGCTGTTATAGCCCTCCCCTTTACATTTCCAGGAAGAACTATTCCGAGCCCTATCAATTCACCGACTTCCCGCGATCTTCACAATGTCGTCAGTCCATCGGGTCGAAGAGCTCCTCACGTTCCACCACGCCTTTTTCTGCCGCAAAGCAGCATTGCTGTGTTTAAAGAGTGTGGTTGCCGGTGTAATTACAGGCACATGAGGCTTACACCTGTATGCCTCAAGTTGATGGACGCAGGGCAGTGCATTGTAGGGCACGTTCCTATCGTGCGTGACTTAAGAGGCAATGCTTTGATATAGGTGATGGTTACCACTTAACATCAGGTGGGCCATCTGCTTGTTCCATCAGCTAGTAGTATTTAAAAAAAACTTTTCCTTGCTAACTCTGCGAGCTATGTCATGTCAACATTTCTAGAACTGCGTTATACAAAACGTAGTTCACAGACGTTACAGTAAGGTTCTCTATTTCACTGATACACCACGGTTGTGCAACCTGCCATCCTACATAGCCTACCATCAAAAATTGTACATTATATGGATGATTTCTCAACTAGCGTTAATTTGGTCGTGCAACCAGCATCGACGCGTGCACGGAATGTAACTGGTGGCACGCTGGTAGCACTGCCACTAAAATGTATGTTTCTAGGACGTTAATTCTGGTGATCCTTGAGAATCCAAAGACGGTTGTGCGACTGATTGCGCAACAGTGGTCTGTCAGTAAAAGGCGAATGAAAAATAACGTTATAGGTAATATTTTTATATAGGTGAACTTACCACTAGGTGGGAATTCGTAGAAATACGCCGATCTTGGACTAAGGCAACTGAAACAAAGAAATTAAAATTAAAGACATAGCTTAGATCGTAGAAGCTTAGAGTAACGAGTCAAATATGGTTATTTCTTAAGTATAAATGTACCTATAGTCGCGTTAAACTCTCGCTACAAACTCGGTCAGTGCTCAATCTATAGTCGCGTTAAACTCCCTCTGCAAACTCGGTCATAAAACATCATAACACAAGCTTAAACAAAAGGATCGTCCGTTCTCCTAAATGCGAGAGAGAGAGAGCAATATTGCTGTCTCGTTCCGATAACTTATGACCGTGCCTGCAGCGAGAGTTTAACGCGACTATAGTCAAAGTATCTACTTTTTTTAAATCAATTGGACAACTGACAAATAAGATGTCCGTGATGCTTTAATTAAACCATCTTATGCATATGAAAAAGGCATATTTTTCAACAAAATCCAATCCGTGTGTCGACACGACACTGTACTGAAAAGTGTCATCACCTGAAAATCCCAATCAAAAAACAATTACTTCACGAAGAACCACAACTGCAAAAACGCACAAAAACTATTGGTATTCCGAAAATGGGATATTAATCGACAACGACATTAACAATGCTCCGCTAATGATAATGATTGTCCGAAATGAATGCTGATGAAAATGAATTCGTAAAGGGTTCGCGGGACGCGGTTTGGCCTCATCGAACATTAACAAGTTACCTATAAACTGTTTCATTAATTTGGACTTTCTAAGAGATATTTCACAAAATATTGGAAGAGTTTTTGAAAGTAACTTTTTTGACAGTATCAAAATCTTACACTCTTACCCTAAAGGCATATGATAAGGTTTACACAGTGTAAACCTAATCATATGCCTTTTTAGGGTTCCGTACCCAAAGAGCTGTCCGTCCGTCTGTCTGTCTGTCTGTCTGTCTGTCTGTATGAGATAGTTGAAATTTTCACAGATGATGTATTTCTGTTGCCGCTAAAACAAAATAAAATAACTATTTAAGGGGGCTCCCATACAACAAACATGATTTTTTTGCCGTTTTTATAGATAATGGTACGGAACGCTTCGTGCGCGAGTCCGACTCGCACTTGGCCGGTTTTTTGTTAGTAGTTGTGTACAGCAACTCATCGGCTATAAAAAGTCCATAATCTGGAGATTAGTTTTTCTTTTAAATTATTATTTCCAGAAAGAGAGCCTTTTTCGTCCACCAACTTCCCACAATCGTCACATCGACCTACGAATACAATATCAAGAAGCGAGATGAGACTAAATTAGGTGCGCTTGCAAAGCGACATAATAAGTACATGAACTGGAAGACAAGGATGCCCTCCTTTCCGATGGACCCACGACATTGTGAGGGTCGCGGGAAGTCGGTAGATAGAGAGGGATCAGAATCGTTCTTCCTAATATATAGGCGAGGCCTATACATGGTGTTCCAATACTTGTACTTTAAACTTCAGGGGGCTAAACTACCCATCAATATGAATAACTTTTCTAAGGAACCAACATCGTGAACAAGAAACAAAAACAGCTGTTTCATACATTTAGTCAGGTAAGTATTGAACTTTTACATGAAACAGCTGGTTTTTTTTTCGCGTTCACAGTATTGGTTCCTTAGAAAAAGTTATTCATATTGATGGGTACTTTAGCCCCCTGATGTTTTAAGTACAAGTATTGGAACACCTTGTATAGGTACAGGAGTGGTCTTCTTCAGGCTGATGATGTTGATAAATAAATAAGTTATATCGTATATCACTTACAGTATAGTATCTCTAAGTTTTGTAATAGAACAGGTACCTTTCCACAATATGCCAAAACAACAGCTTAATGTATATTTATTATATTCGCGTTGAATTGTGGGAAAATCAATATTCATTGCGCCGCGTAGTTGCAGATATGATACAGTTCATTCTGATTTATGGCCCAGAGTTATAGGTTTTCATTTGCGCATTCACGTACAAAACAGGTTTATCTATTTATTGATCGAGCGAGCAAAGCGAGCGAAAATTTCTCAAACAACTAGGTTGGCTTTGCGCCGTGTTAATGTATTTTTGCCCGAGCACAGTCAGACCGTTAATCCGATTTGCATGGAATTTAGTAGGTTGACAGTTTCTGCTAGCAAGATTTGCTATCAAGCTTATGTGTTCAAATCAACCAAAGGGTTGTTATGATAAATCTGCTTTTACTATACCTAGTATCCAATTAAAATGCAAACAGTATAATAAATTTACTTATAATATATTTGATATTTAAATGAATCAGTCGATAATGCAATGAATTTTCCATTGCGACAGTTAACTACAGTGCGGTTTTGTAATGTGACACTATTCAAATAACTGCTATGTTGATTTACGATTATCGTCTTATAGAATCTGTTTATGTTTCTAATGCCGGAACTTCTGTGGGACTCTCAATTAGTTACCCACTTGCTAGTTAATCATGTGGTAAATCTTGTTGTGTAAGTTTGAAACTTATATTATTCTTTGTAAAACTTACGAAACATGATAATAGTATAATTTCTTTACTTAAGGTAAAGTGTGTCCCAAAAAGTTTCGACAGGTCGGGAAGTCTTGAGATGTTAAAATTCACGAACATAATTTGGTTTTTTTTCAATTCTATTCAATTATTTTATTTCAGATCAAAATAATCCAATTTGTTAGTACCACACAGAAATAGATCCTTAAAAAACGAATGTTACCTACTTATTGCAAAATATAAGACAAAGCAATTTATTGATATATTCGATTCAGGCTTCAAATTGATGTTGATACCTACTGGGTCACTAACTGAGCAATAGATAGCAGTTTATCAGTGTATGAGTTTTTTTTTGTTAATTATAAAAAAATAATATTCCAGGGATATAATTATCTAAATTTGACTCGATAATAATATTAGCTCAGCGAAAAACAGTTTTGTTGAGAGTTTCACTAATCTTCAATCGATAAATATAAAAAATCAATCGATACGCATCTTAGTGTTTTTTTATAAACGATTATTCTGAAACTCGTGGCAGTTTTAAATAAGAAAATTTATTAATAAAATAACTTTTAAAAAGTTAAGTCCTTGGATTACAATTTACCAAGACGAACACGCCACTAAGCCAAATTTATATTACAAAAATACTAACAGCACTCATACCTATGCTAAAACCCAAAACAAAATATGAATCTGTATTTAGAACAGCAATATTCTTGCACTTGAAATGTACTTACTCCCGTATCCCGGTTAGCACACGGAAATAGTAGCGGTGTACATCAAAAGCAACGATGTATCAAACCGTACTCCGACCGAGGCACAAAGCTCGACAGAGGTAAGCAAGTAACTAACCCCGTTTATTGAGCTATTTAGATAAATCCCATCTTTAATATACACCACTAATTTGTAATTACCAAAAAAAAAAAAACCGTATGCTCAGTGTCAGTTACTGATCACATTTATGTAGTTAAAACTCAAAAAAAAATATTAAAAAGAATATCCCGAGAAAAGGATGATAACTAGTTACCCATTATCCGTACGTACCTACTACAGAGTCTTCTACTCGAGTTTCATTCTCATCCATTCATAAATTTTTGTCTCGTTCGAAACGAAACAAAACGCGCCGCTCGCGCAATACTAACTATTATTTTATCTATGGCCGGCAAACTCGTGTCGAACGAAACCCATACATAGGTACTCTAAATTCGATGCAGGTCAGTGACATCCGTAAAATAAAAATTGTACGCGGGTAGGTACTTAATTTATTGTGGTTTTCACGTTCACGATAGCTTGTCAGTACACTGCCAGAGAATAACGCATACATGTTACGTACGTATTTTTAGTCTGGGGAAATGTGAGTGATTACCTACGGATGTACCGCGAATTGTTCCCAAACAATCGGCAACCAAATTACTCCACGATGTCCAGCATATTATACCAACGCATATTGGACCATGGCTCTGTTTACGTGCCGTCGCATGCGCAAGGACGAGGAGGGCCTGCATACTCCCGAAACTTCTACGATGAAGTCCTAAATGATTTTGAAGAAGATCCGCGGAGGAGCACGCGTGACGCGGCACGTCGCTTTAGCACAAGCCAGTCCTGCGCTTGGAAGATTGTGCGCTCAGCTGAGATACACTACATGAAGACCCAGGAGCTACTAGCCATCGCCAGGCTGGAGGATATTCCGTTCAACCTGGCGGCGGGAGCTATGGTTTCAGCAGGACGGTGCGCTATCGAGTATCTATCTCAGGAGTTTGGCACCCGATGGATTGGTCGCGGTGGCCCAGTTGCCTGGCCTCCGTGCTCGCCCGATCTGACAATCTTTCAAAAATTCCCCAATCTTTTTGTGGAGCGAAATAAAAAGACTAGTGTTTGTGAGTGAGCCTAACAATGCATTAGACTCTTTTGATAGTGCAAAGACTAAGTATTTCCCTGAAAACAATTTGTTAAAACGTGTGTATGTTTGCATTGACAATGAAGGTGGACATTTTGAACAACTTTTAAAATACTTGTGGTTAGTGGAAGTGTAAATACGTGCGTAGTTGTAAGTACATACTGTAAATAACTTTAATTGTTGTAAATAGCTTGACATCCTGAGCCCGTAAAATTATGAAGGAAAAATGGCAATTAATTACAAATAAAAGTATTAAAAAAATCCCTAAAATAATGCCTTTTTTATGATACTTACCTATCTACCTACCCATTAAATGATTTATCTAGTGAGCGAGAGAGAAGGAATACGATGAGTGCGACAAGATGATGTGACGTAGGTAGGTACTATACGACGAGACGGTAGATGGAAGGAGTCATAATGAATGGAGTGTTTACGATGTTGACTAGCAGTAGTATTCCGTAGTATTTTCTTGTAGTGTGTCCATAAAATTGTGCAGGAATTTGGTTTAAAACAAACCTCGATAACTTGCTAAAAGTTAAATATTAAAAAATCTTGACAGTGCCAATAGCATTAGCAGCCTCTGCTGCAACTGTCCTTAAATTTTTTTTGGTAGTCACAAAATAGTGGTGTATACATTGTAGAGGTATTTGCATCTATTTCCTGAGAACAAAATTACTGGGGCTCGGACCTTCTTAATACTGCGTTTACATTTAGACATTCGCGCTGCCATTCGCGTGGACGGAAATGTTGCCGTCCATATTCTGCGGCAGCGTCGCCGGCAATGTGTTCACGTAACAAAGGCAACGCGAGTGGACATGGAAGTGGCCTGTTTACATTCTTGCATTGCCCAAGTCCCTGCTCATGTCTCTGCAAATGTGCAGAGACATGAGCTGAGTGTAAGTGGGGTATTAGATATCCTCAAATAATATTAAGTTAGTGCTTGGTACTAAAAGATCTGAGGCGATATCTACCATGCCTGGGGATCAAATTCCTAAAGCTGTTTCCGTTTTAAATAATGATTTATCTCAAAAGTGCGGTAACTTAAATCTTGTAGCCGCTAGTAAAAACGATTGCAACCAGTTATTATAGCTAGCTATTACTGTTATTTAATTAATTACCTCTATAATTTATAGTCTTCATACTTATGTATCAAATCGCATACAATGTTACATGTATCAATTTAGATACACAATAAAATAAACTTATTTCTATCGATTCAACAAAATTCGTACGATTCAGATGAAATTACCATAAAGCGTAGGTTCGTTAGATATCGATGTTTCGCATTATGTTTCCGAACATGTTTCGGGTGTAGGTGTATTTGTGTTCCAATCATTTACAAGGCTTATTAATAGACAAATAAAATTTTATGATTTTGACAATACCATTTATCAAACTTAAATTTAATTGAAACAGTGTGTTGTCTGAAAAAACAGCAAGGGGTCTAGACAAGATCTACGTATGATCCACGCTTGCAAAAAGTAAGTTTTATTAAAAAAAAATCTAGTTTGACATAAGCATCTGTCATCATTTTTATACAATTTAATATCCGAGGCATTCCTCGTGGAGCACCGATTTCGCACATCTAAAAATAAGTACTCAAAAAAAAAAAAAAAACACAAGTCCAATCATTATATACTATCAGGACTCATGACCAGGTTGTAGAATAATCTACTTAATACGTATTTTTTTATACAGCTTGATGAGTAGATGTAATAAGTAGATGGCCTACCTGATGTTAAGTGGTAACCATCACAAAGCATCGTAAGTCACGCACGATAATACTGTGCTCTATGATACATACGGATGTTTAGCCTCATGTGCCTGTAATTTCACTGGCAACTACATTCTTCAAACCGAAACACAGCAACGCTGCGGCAGAAAAAGGCATTAAGAGATCAAACCAGAACTTGACTAAATAGTCTAATTATGTGAGTTGGTCTTCAGGTCACTGACGATTTATTACCATTGTACAGCCACGCGGCCCTTGAAGAGGTCATTTGGGAAATGACCGAGCGCGGGGGGACTTCAAAGCGGAAAACGAGTGAGCGGACCAATATTATATAGAACATGGGAAGACGGTGGATGAAGTAAGCTTTTGTCCTGAAAATATTAAAAGTAAATAGATAAATATTTATTTATTTTATTAGTAAGTAAATATTTAGGAGTAGTAGACCTCTGTGTGAAGGGCTCGTCCGGGGAAGTACTACCACCATGCCTTTTTCTGCCACCAAGCAGCGTTGCTGTGTTTCGGTTTGAAGATTGTGGTTGCCGGTGAAATTACAGGCACATGAGGCTTAACATCTGTATGCCTCAAGTTGATGGACGCAGGGCAATGCATCATAGGGCACGTTCCTTTACGAGGCATTACTTTATAGGTGATGGTTACCACTTAACGTCAGGTGGGCCATCTGCTTGTTCCATCAGCTATAGTTGTATAAAAAAATAGGAAGTTCTAAACCTAGCAGTGGGTTTCTTTAAAGAATTGATAGTGAAAAACCGAAACGAAAAAATATATAAGAATATTTTACATAGCACCATCTAGCCCCAAACTAAGCAAAGCTACGGGAACCAAAATCCAAAATACAAGATCCCACGGCCTAGAACGCAGAAAGCTGAGCTACTACCAACTAAGCTGTGAGGGCTGTCAAACATTGGATATTTTTGTAACACTATCATGTTCACCGGCCAATTAAGTTAATGTTTTTTGAAGGTAGGCGTAGGTTGGTTCGATTATTTTAATTTTCAAAATATATCCATTATCATGTTCCGAATACCGATCAATATTCAAATGCAATTCACTTTACTAGATCTCCAGCTGTTTGTAAAATAATATTTATTCGCAATAGAAACTTTTACCTGCTGGTTTAGACCATTTGTTTCTGTAGAACATTTGTTTTAGAAAGACCAAAAGCTTATTTAATAATAATTGGTAAGTTATTAAGGTTATAAGAGAAGCCAATTATTATTAATTATAATATATTTTTTTCTCGAATAGCATCAGTCTTCAAGTAATAATTTGGGTGCATTTGCACTTTGCAAAAGACTAATGAGATAATATAAGATAAGATGAGATAAGATAATATATTTATTTATATCTGTGTATTATTTGTGTAATGTTTATGTATTTATTTTAAGTAAGTTTATGTAGGTTATACCTACCTACTTTAAAATTAGAATAGGTATCTATATTAATTAAACCCACACAAGACTCCCCCCCCTCTCTTTTTTATGTTCAGTCCTGTCCATCTCAAGGTTGCCTGGAAGAGATCGCTGTTAGCGATAAGGCCGCCCATTGTATTACTACAATTGTTAGCTTTTAAGTAAAAATGTGTATATTTATTTGTTGTGGTAATCAATAAAGAGTTATCTATCTATCTATATATCTATGAGAGCTTAAAATTGAAAATAAAGACGACACTTTACGGAAAATTTTAGAAAACTTAATGTATGTATAAATATTTACTTAAATATGTTTTTCACTCAACGCTATCTAACCCCGAACTAAGTAAAGCTACGCTCTACTAATGTTCTTGAACCAGATAACTGACATAATTTAAGAGTAGTAGAGCTCTTTGTGAAGGGCTCGTCCGGGAAAGTACTACCACCACGCCTTTTTCTGCCGCCAAGCCAAGCAGCGTTTTTGTGTTTCGTTTTGAAGAATGTGATTGCTGGTGTAATTACAGGCACATGAGGCTGTAATTACATCTGTATGCCTCAAGTTGCCATCAACAACGCAGAGTAGTGCATCGTAGAGCAAGTTCCTATCGTGCGTGACCTACAAGGCAATCATAATCATAATCATAATCATAATCTTTATTACTCTTTTGACATTTCACATGTACATTTCACTGACTACATTTGACACGTCAAAACAAAATCATCAATACAAAAATAATTCAAATTAATAATAACAAAATGCAATGCTTTGTTATAGGTGATGGTTACCACTTAACATCGGGTGGGTCATCTGCTTGTTCACTTAGCTAGTGGTATAAAAAAAATGCATAATATAGTTTCTTTTGTAAATACATACTTTCTCATACATTACATATAACACCAACAAACACCTATGATGTTCAATTGTTCATTCATCACACAAACGTTTGTCCTCGGTAGGAACCAAACCCACAACCAACATTGCAGAAGGCAGAATTAATACCAACTAAACTATGAAATCAGTCTGGAAGAGATCGCTTTTTAGCAATAAGGCCGCCCATTGTACATTTTGTTTTTCTTTAATTGGTATAATTTGTCCTATTTTGTTAGTTTGTAAGGTGTGCAGTAAAGAATTTCCATTCATTCATTCATTCAAACATACCATGTTAAGCTTTCGCAGTTGGTATTTAGTTTTCCGTCACACACGAATCTCGTCTAACAACATTTTTGAGCTTTGTAAAGTAAAAATTATTAATAAAATAATCGGTGGCTATTTTAGAGAGCTATTGTAAGCTTTCGCCGGAAAAAAAGGTTAAATATTACAGTGAAAACGCTACTTTGCGTTTCGCTTTTTGAGGCCATTACACACGAACCTCCTCCACATTCTAATAAAAAGGAATGAGATCGTTTGTATGTACACCGCTTTACCGAACTTGAGCTTGGTAGATCTAATTAGCATGCAACATAGGAGTTTGGCTTTTTAAGTGCCTTGCGAGGCAATGTTTTATTATAGGTGATGGTTACCACTTAACATCAGGTGGGCCGTATGTTCTTTCCCAAGTAATGTTAAAAAATCGGCAGACGTTATAAAACGGTTCACTGTTATAGGACATTTAATCTTATACTGCGTTTACATTTAGACATTCGCGCTGCCATTCGCGTGGACGGAAATGTTGCCGTCCATATGTCTGCGGCAGCGTCGCCAGCAATGTGTGTCGCAACACGGGCAACGCGAGCGGCAATGCGAGTGGACATGGAAGTAGCCTGTTTACATTCTCGCATTTCCCAAGTCCCTGCGCATGTTTCTGCACATTTCCACGGACATGAGCTGAGTGTAAACGGGGTATTAAGGTGTAATTCAACTACACAAGATTTGGGCTCCCACACATACCTGCGAATTCGTATCACATCGCATATATGGCGTCACCAAGTGTGATGTGATATTGCAGTTATTTGCGATACGATGCAAATTCGCAGTTATGTGTGGGAGCTCTTTACTTAAATCCCAAATATTAAAGAACTGGGCACACACCAACTTCAGCCTGAGTAAAATCCAAACCAAGTTAACATGCGTCCGCCATGGCGTTCATGGTGGCGTTAACTGTTTTGTATGTAATAACAGGACGCGTCATTGAACAGAACAGCAAAGCTGTTTTAAAACTCGGAAACGTGGTTCTCGTTTTTTGTCTCATTTGTGTATAAGCAAACAGAGCAAGATAACAAATCCTGACGTTCCTGATCGGAAACGTTTTTTTTTATACAACTAGCTGATGGAACAAGCAGATGGCCCACCTGATGTTAAATACAGTAGAAGTAGTAGTAGTAGTATAGGGAAAGTACTACCACCACGCCTTTTTCTGCCGCCAAGCAGCGTTGCTGTGTTTCGGTTTGAAGAGTGTGGTTGCCGGTGTAATAACAGGAGCATGAGGCTTAACATCTGTATCCCTCAAGTTGATGGACGCAGGGCAGTGCATCGTAGGGCACGTTCCTATCGTGCGTGACTTTCGAGGCAATGCTTTGGTGATGGTTACCACTTAACAGCAGGTGGGCCATATGCTTGTTCCATGAATATTGTGTGAAAATTTGTAAAAGTCGGCTAAGCTCTATAGTAGGCATCTTGCTACTAATTCCTAGGTTCATACCGTTCTTTTGTATGATCATTGTTACAATACCACGTTAAAACACTGATCACCACCGTGCACGACATCGGAGAAATGAAAAAGCGTCGGTTTTGCCTCAGCTTTACTATCATAGTTATAAATAAGACTCGTACAATCCAAATGAAAATTGCACCATTATTTGATCCGTACCAAGATATCTTAATCTCGATCAGAATCCTTTGCGCTTCCATTTAAAACAGGCCGTAAAGTTGATCAAACGACAGAAGTAAATTAGTCTGCCGTGTATAAGATAACCCAAACAAGCAATATTGAAACCCGCACCAGTGCCATAGGAAATATGAAATAGCTGGTCCTTAGAGCTCAAATGCATTATGCAGCTCTCAGGTGGTAATAGTTCTGCTTTTTTTTTAGTACAACTAGTTGAACTAATACAACTAGCGGAACAAGCAGATGGCCCACCTGCCTCGTAAGTCACGCACAATAGGAACGTGCCCTACGATACACTGCCCTGCGTCAATCAACTTGAAGCATACAGGTGTTAAGCCTCATGTGCCTATATTACATCGGCAACCACACTCTTCAAACCGAAAAAGGCGTGGTGGTAGTACTTCCCCGGACGAGCCCTTCACAAAGAGCTCTACTACTCTTAAAAGTACTGCCTTCTGCACTGTAGAACAAACATATGTTACATACATAGACGTTTGTTCTCTGTCTGGGTGTTATCATTTATAAAATGTATAAAAATAAGCATAAAAATATTATATTAGCTATCTGGTAAGCGATAAAAGTAGATAAACAATTTTAGTTATTCGATGCAATTTGTTTTCTGGATTTGAAACAAATAAAAAAAAGGAACTTCGGTTTGCGTATAGTTAGAGCTCAAGGTGGATCTTCAAACTTTGATCAAAAGTGTGCTGGTTCAAGGAACTAGGAATGATCTAGCTGTTTCCGTATGAGCTCCACCTCAGTAATCCCAGAGTATTTCTTTGAAACCTCCGGACATATCCATCAGATAGTTAATTTGAATTTATTTTGCAGCGAGCATGCAAGTAATGATACTTTGAATCGCTTACATTCATGTGACACACGGTCGTTACGTTTGACGAATATATTACTATGTTCTAAGAAACCGCGGGATTTATAGCTGAGAATGATACAATGTTGAAGTTGAGATTAGCTGTACTTGGTATCGTATTCCATTCATTGGATTTCTCGTTTACTTTGATGTAGCTTGTCAGGTATTTTGTATCTGCTTTCCTTGTCAAAGGCTTTTCGTTTTACTATCAATTTTAGCTTCACGAGTGTTTGCAATACTGTGATTGCAATGGTTTTCCTCTCTCCTCCTACCTTTCTCTAGCACACTAGGATCATCGAAGGGTATAAGGAGAAAGGAAGACTCTAGTTCTCTAGGACCATTTCGAAGATGGGAGGATGAGTTCAAAGAGGCAGTTGGCGTACTTTGGAGGAATAATGCTTGCGATCGTAGACTTTGGAAGAAAAGGAAAACCAACTCAATACTATGGGTGCAAAAATAGGGACAACACTTTGTATTATTATGATAAAACTTACTGTTGTAAGGTTCCGTGCACGTTTATTAGTTGGCGATTGGCTGATGCGCGATGCTGCTACCGCCCATCGGCCAATCACAAGCGTTTCGATTTTCAAATTTTGATTTTGCAAGCTACGTTTTGATTTTTTAGTTGGGGAACGGGAACTTTTTCTACTATGATATAAAACGCATTGAAATTGTTTTTCTGGAAATTTACAATGTTTTACACTGTTGAAATCGCTATTCCATGGAATACAGCAAAAGCCGTGTGGTTTAATTGGAATTGTAATTAAATTCGAAACCTCATTCCAACAAAGAGTCCCTTTTAAATCCTAACAAAATGCTTACAAAATTGCAAGTCCGTGCATCGCTCGTTCTCAAACGAAGTCCGCTTCTGTCGCCAATCGAACGTCTGATTTCAATTAAGATTAGCTTGTATAAACATGCAGCGCAAACGCTTATCTAACGAGTACACCTGTTAAAGTCCAAATAATTTATGACTATGTCCGAGTGTAGTTAGGGGAGGGGTAAAGCATTTGCCATGGAAGAGTGCGAAAACGTACCCACAGGGCCACCATGGGCTGGGGCATGGTGTTCAGAAGGACCCCGTTGAGTTTTAGTCGGTAAGAGTCCAACATAAAACTTCTGTTTTCACCACATAATAAAAAAAAAAGCTTTATTATTTACTTACACATTATATTAGTAGTAGCTAGACTAACATATTTATTCTAATTTAATCTACATTTATTTATTATTTAAGTTTATAAAAAAAAAGTTTATGCTGTATATTGTATCCATGAGGATTTCCCAATGTTAAATAAAAAATAAAAAAGGGGTAAAGCTGGTCTGTTTCTCGATTTCGACAGCTGTGTGTGACGTTTTTATTTGGTTTTCAAAAACACTTTAAAACTATATTTTATAATAGTGTCAAATAAGTTGTAAAATTAATATTGGTTTTAAAATATAGTAGTTTTGATAAACAAATGAAGGCGTGAAACAGGTGAAGGTATTATTTATCTCACATGTCCTAAATGGAAAATTACTAGATTTGGGTATTTAAGAGTTTTATTATTAAAAAAACTACAGGTAATTTATAAATAGAATGGGTAGACTTTTGCCCTGTAGTCAGATGACGCTGACTGAAAATAATAATACGTAAAGTATACTGCTTATTTGGTACCAAAGTTTACTGCCCCCGTCCCTAGCCCTGAGTACGTCCTACCTTTGCATTCTCGTTAACGAATAAAGCGCGGTTTCCTATTTCTATTCTATGGGATAAGCTTATCTTTGACAGAAACTCTATGGGCCCATTGATTGCTAGCTATTGTGATTGCGCCAATTTAACCTTTTTAGGGCTGTTTTGTTTCAATGTGTTAAATCCTTTGTCGAACATATCTAAGTTAATCAGAATAATTTTAAAGGGGGATACAGGGAAACTAAAATAACGGTCTTCGGCTCTGGCTATGAGAGATAGCTTGATAAGAGATTATTCAAAGTAGTAGAGCTCTTTGTGGAAGGCTCGTCCGGGGAAGATCTACCACCATGTCTATTCCTGCCGCCAAGCAACATTGCTGTGTTTCGGTTTGAAGGGTGTGCTTGCCGGTGACATTGAAGGCACATGAGGCTTTGTATGCCTCAAGTTAATGGACGCAGGGCATTGCATAGTAAGACACGTTCCCATCGAGTGAGACTTGCGAGGTAATGCTTTGTTATAGGTCATGGTTACCGCTTAACATCAGGTGGGTCATGTGTATATTCCAACAGCAAAACTAATTAAAAAAACGGCCAAGTGCAAGTCAGACTTGCGCTCGAAGGGTTCCGTACCATTATCTATAAAAACGCCAAAAAAATCACGTTTGTTGTATGGGAGCCCCCTTAAATATTTTATTTTATTCTGTTTTTTAGTACTTATTTGTTGTTATAGCGGCAATAGAAATAAATCATCTATGAAAATCTGCGAAAAATTAATAATAGGGTCCTGTTTTACCCTTTGGGTGCCGAACCCTAAAAAAGACAACAGACGAAGCAGTACGCTAGCAGTACATTGAAGACGTTTGTACCTCTATAGTTATAAAAACAGGAAATAATAACAGCAACCCAAACTTCTTTTTTGCAGCTGGCAGTATAAATGCAGGCAGCTGACTTACCTTTGATAGTTGTGCTGCTGGTTATGTATAAGCGGCTGCGTAGGCTGCGCCAACAGCAACTGCTTCTGCTGCTGCTGCCGCGCCAGCATCTGCTTGCCGAAGACGCCGTACCCGAAGCCGTAGATCTCGTCTTCCTCCTTGTCCGTCAGACAAGAGGACGGCTGCGGGGTAGAGAACTGCGTTGGTATGTTATACTTGCACTAAATATTAGTAGTTGGGGTGGTACGAGGATATTTCTTGAACATTGAGACTTTCTAACTTTTTCTACTCTTATAAAATTTGAAGCTAGAGTTTTGACTGATTTGAATGGAGGTAAAAATAGCTATATTATGTTTTATTCGATTACCGCGGAAGTAAAACCGCGGACGTAGACAATTTTTAAGAAGTATGATTTTATACTTAATCTAAAGATGCAGTTTTTCAAAATTATCTATTTAGAAGACATCAATAATTGTAGAAATATTTTCGCAATTGGATATTTTAAAGGATTGTTAGTACAGTTATAGAGTAAAACCTGAAAAAAAACAATGAATCTTCAATATAAATAGGTCTCATTTCTGGGAATAAATATGTTGTATCTCGATGAAATGAGATACAAAATATTTATGCAATTTTATGCCAGTACCATGTCAAAACTAATAATATTTGAAACAATCTCTTCTTCAAACATGTAAATTCTAACCACACGATGTGGATTTCAAACTAAATGTGACCGAAACCAGAGCTATTGCGTACATTTGTGTTTAGTTTACTGGTAAATTCATGGCCGTGACTCCATTTTGACGCAAATACACTTAAGAGCTTTTTGAGGTGATCTGTACCTTAAGGCCAAATTTGTCCCTAAATAAATTGTCCCTAATACAAAACCTACTAAAAAAAGGGCTCACTTAACAGAAAACTTTTTGTCGTGTCATTTGTTCTTTCGTAATAGTGTGGTGAAAGGATTGAAAACCTCAAAGAGGCTCCTTTCGAGCACTTTATACATGTTTTAGGACTTTTTAGGTGCTACGACATGCTGGGTTACATGATGTTTTCCTTGACCGTTTTGAACAGAAAAACTAACTGGTGCTCTAGCGGTTTTGAACCCACAGCCTTAGGATCGGAAGGAGGGGTCGCTACCATTTTACCATCAGTGCTCTTGGATTTGAAGTAATACTTATAAAAAATAGGTGATCTTCTCACCAGGATCACCAAGGATGTGTTGAGGCATACAGATGTAAAGCCTAATGGCACCGGCAACCACACTCTTCAAACCGAAACACAGCGTTGCTGCTTGGCGGCAGAAAAGGGCGTGGTGGTAGTACTTCCCCGGACAAGCCCTTCACAAAGAACTCTACTACTCGTAGCAACTACTTAGGGCGGATTCAAATCAGCTAGTATTAGCATTTTACTAAGGTTTAAATAATATGAAAATTTAATCTGACGGATAGCATTACTCTACGAAAGTAAAACCTACAAAAGCGACTTTACTCACTCGCGCGTGAATTTAAGCAAACTTCATTATTTTAGATCATTTTAGAACTAAACGTAGCCGAATCGAAATCAAATTGCACTTCAATATTGAAATTGTATTTAGCTGCGATCTTAATAGAGTAGTGCCACATAGCCACATCAAATACGATTTATAATCGATAAATTCTATCAATTTTTTATCATAAACGTCACATCATTGGCACTGTTCGCATGAAAACCGTAGTATTAGAGAGCTTTTTGGCAATAGGTTTAACTATATTGGCCCATTCCATGGGTTTATAATAGTAATTTGGATTTGAATGTAGTTTATTATTGCTCCGGTGGTCTAGTGGGAATAACCACGGCTTCTCATCGTCATATAGTCTAAGGTTCGAATATAACCACGAACTTATAATTTTTTTCTTCTAAATGTATGTGCATAATGCCAGTCTTCACAATCGGGGACGGCAAACATCGTAAGGAAACTAGTTTTTATTCCAGCAGCGGCGATGGGCTCGCAACCTGTCACGTATAGAATGGACACTTAGACATCTTCATATAATCTTGAGTTGATACCTACTTGGCACTAGATAGAAAGATCTTTATCTACCGGCGTACTAGGGATCAAAGTCGTAAAACTGTTTCTTTTTTCTTTAGTTTCCTGCTATTTCTTTTTCAATCTCCATTTATATCTTTTGCTACTCCATAAATTTTGATATATTCATCTAAATAACAGGTTCCGAGCTCCAGCTTCAAATGAGCAAAAACGCTTAGCGCGGTAAAGTTGTATTTGAACAAAGCACGTGACGATAGCTAGCACCCATTTGAAGCAAACTTTACTCCGCAGAGTGATTACGTGCTTGTAATCCTTATTCTATTGGTTTCTAAGCCAAATAAAAACTTGAAGGAGTTTGAACTCACCGAGTATTTTCCAGGCACGTAAATCGATTGTGAATGCGACGTGGTTAGATTGTTCAGCGCTAAGGAGCATGGACTGGCTGAAGGTGGCGTCTGTGGCGTCCCAGGTCCTCCTAGGACCCGCATTCGGGGAGACATCTCATCCCACTCGTGACGCCGCAGCTCTTCGAGATGGTCGAGTACATCTCCGTAGTGGGTGGAGAAAAGGTCTGCGTAGCGGGACGCTAAGCCTTCCAGGTACCCTCGGTCGCCATCCTGAGGACAAGAGAATTGAGGGTAAGTTACCATTTGGCACGTCTGCGCCTGAAAGAGGCTTTCCTCCGACCCAATTTATCGAGTTTCAATCAATATTTTTTGAAAGTTATTTTATTATTGTACCAGACCATTTTTCACTGGTAACTTTGACTATAAGGATATGTTTGTGTATTAATGTTAGATTTACAAAGTCATGCCTTAAAATTATTCTTGATGGCAGTGCATCGTAGGGCATTTTTCTATCTTGAGTGACTTAGAATGTAACTCACTGTATAGTTACCACTCAATATCAGGTGAGCTATCTGCTTGTTTCATCAGTAAGCATAAAAAACCTCTCTCTACTTATAAATCAAAAGAAAAAATGGGTAGCATGTAATATTTAACAGTCAGCACAAATTTAGCATTATGTACAGAAAATACAGTAATTTTAAAACAAAAGACTAAAAATGAGCCGGCGTGGTCGGTGAGTACTACTACATAATTGTATATTTTCTGTATAAATGCAAATGAAACTATTTCATGTAGCGCCAAGCGGGCAGCCGTCCAGACAAAATTAACGAATTAGGACTGAAGTTGTGGGTACTTAGTATAAAATATGTAGAACTAACTTCATGCTAATGCTTCCGAATATTGTGTAAACTAATCCTACGGATGAATTATTCATCGTGCAATAATTCAGATGTGCTAGTTATTTCGCCTCATGCCATTAAAAACTATTCTTGGATGTACCATGAGTACTTATACACAATTTGGTAAAGCAATGACCATGAATGAAAGCGATTTTTTCGTACGAATTATTCGTATAATTATTATTACTGTGAGCATTCTATATCCCACTACTGGGCAAAGGCCTTCCGTTCTTCGCTGGTCCATTGTGTCATTCTGGAAGAGTTGGCATAAGAATAATGAAATTATATTTTATATTGAAAAAAATGTCTGGTTTGCCAATAATCAAGGAAGTAACTTAAATGTAAACTTCACGGGAATTTCAATTCAAATGCATATTGACTGGCTTGATAAGGTACATAATTGCTTGTCGACCATGATCTTTGAAAGTCAAATGCTGGCTTATGATTGGCTAATATACGACAGAACCAGGGAACACAAATGACAAATCTGAATAACTGACTTTAGTCATTGACCCACGTTTATACACCACTGCGAAGTTAGCTGCAGTTCGAACCAACTGTTCCACTTTTAGAGTCAATTGCAAAATATGTAAAGAATGCCCCAAAAACACGGAGACAACTTACTTGTACCGACTTCAGCACAAGTATCTGTGTTTATATCAATTAAAAAGTTTAGTACGCCTCCACGCAACTTTGCAGTAATGTAAGCATCAAAATTTTACTTTATTACGCCCACCGTACTTTGTTTTACGACACAAACTTGGTAGACGCATAATTTCTCATCAGGTTGTCAAAACAGTTAAATATATTTCCAAGACAGCCTGTTTCTGCCCACATTCAAAGCACTATTCTATTCTGTGTGAAAAGCCTATATTTCCTGAAAATTAGTGACCGCTAACTGTCATTTAGCTGTTATTATAAATAAAAAAAGTGGTGAGCTAATGCTGGTTTTAATCTAATGGTTTGCGTTACTCTGAAATGTAAAATAAGCCTTAAGCCTATCAAATCGTAATCGCTATCAAAAATTTATTAGATAACACAATATAAATGACGTTTTTTTTTATTAATAGTTTTATTTATAGTTTTATCTTTTCTTTGGCTACAATCTCACCTGATGGTAAGCGACGATGTAGCCGACGATAGCGAAAAACGGTCTAGAAGACACTTATTCACTATTTGATGGGTGTTTGTAATTTTAAGGCATTCCATCAGCTATAGGCTTGTCAAAAACTAAGGTATAAATATTTTTATGTGACGTAGGTCACGTTTACTCTGAGATTCGGTCAAACCGCTCTTCCACATATATTTTTAATTAAACTACCAAGTCTGTTTTTGAACTGAAATAATTACGAACTCCGATAATAGGTACATTTATAATAAACAATTGGTAAACATAAAACGGCCATCGCTTTCTAGAGAACTAAGGAATAACTTCCTGAAGTCGTGGGCCACAAATTACCTTTAAACAATAAGTTACGTACCTAAATCCATTTCCACGTCTGTTGAAAACATGACTACTACTACTGCACGAGTCATTAATCACACTTCATAAGATTTTAGAATAGGTTAACCAGAATAGGAAATTACAGGCATAATGAAGCTTAACATCTGTATGCCTCAAGTTTATGGAAGCAGGGAAATGCATTACGATGCATTTCCCTTGTCCTATGGGACACGTTCATATCGTGCGTGACTCACGATTCGATGCTTTGTTATAGATGATGGTTACCACTTAACATATACTTGTTCCATCAGAAAATTGTGTAAAAAAAATATACACAACTTACTGATGGAACAATTGCTTAAAATATCTAGTATTTATATAATTATTTTAAGAATGTGTTCATTAGCACGTTTTTTACTGTCTCTATTTCAGGGGACACTTTGGTTTTGTATTTTTTATACGTAGTCTTAATTTGCACTGACACTCTATTTCACCTAATGTATTAAACTATTTACATTAAACTATAGCTAAAGAAAATCCTCATGATGATTTTAGTCACAACATTTACAAATTGTTTATCCTTTCTTATCAGCCCTATCAAAATATACCAAAAATAAAGCGTAGGTTTCAAAACCCATCTGTTCGAGCGAGAGAGTAATAATTACTTTTGTAAGTAATACAGATGAAATTTTTAATGATATTTTATTTGTCTTGGAGTTTTTACAATTTAATTTACATTTTGTAATTTTTGTTTTTTAACGTCGCTCAAAGATTTTTTGGCATGGTAACACTGAGTCCAAATCTTGTCCCAAACAGTGTTTTGTAAATAGGGCGTTGAGTAAGTAGTCCCTGATACTGTATAAATCATCAACAAGGGATGCAAAGTTTTTATAACCCTGGAATAATTTTGTCTCCTCGAATTTTGGTTACGCGCCTCAAATCTGAGCGTTATAAAGATTTCAAAGAACATTAACTTATCTCACACGCTAATAACGTAGAATGAAGTGAAATTATGCGGATAAACAACAACCATTCTACATTGTGCTCTATTTGGTGTACAATAAGGTGTATATTTCTCTGCTGATATGAAATTTCATACCTATTCAAGAAAACGTAGAATTAGTGCCTGAGGTCCGTGTCTTTGGCTGATCTTAATGAAAGTTTGTGGCGGGATTATTATCCGCTTTGTTTGTTTTTGGCATTGTAGAATTTTGAGATAAGTAGTGTATGTAGTTCTACTATTGTGTCGAAAATAACTAAGTCCTTTAACTTCATAGACGCACTCACATGTGATCATCGTACTTATAAACTTTTCAAGTATCGTTTTAGCTTAATATTCAAGTTTTTTTATATTATATTTTATTATTTATAGCTGTGGAATCTCGCGAAACTTTGCTGGCATGCTATTTTGGCAGCTATTTTCTTAATAATTATACCCCGTTGCACCTCTTGGAGTTTTGGAAATTCCTTTTATAAGTGCACCCTTAAACTAAAATATAAAGCTACTTTCCAAATTTCATATTTCTAGGATTCATATTATACTGAGGGTCTTATTCGAAACTTAATCTTATGTTTAGACTTCTGTAGTACTAAAGGTGCTTGCTGATTTCATCTTGCTCTGGTAGAGCCTCCCTAGTTTTATATTTTGACTACATTTTAAACTACGCGTTGTTTAAAATGTCAACAACAAGCTTTAAAAGATCAATCTAAACGCGTTTACTGGGGTTTAGGTTGATCTTTGACTGTCATTCATTCAGGCCTACTGCCTATAAATTTAGATAGTTGTATAAATTTAGATATTGCGGATGATTACCACAGATAATAGTAGGTGTTTTTTTTTTAAATAACTATATTAAAATTCATTTAATAACGACGGTGACTGAGCCCTATCTTGACTTTGGCTTCAAATGAGTGGCTTAATCGATGCTATTTTCATCAACATTAACCAAACACGCGATTCTAATTAAGAATTTCCAAACCACCCCAATGTGAATCCAGCCTATAATTCTTATTCGTTGATCTTAATTGCCGTTCTTTGGCACATCTATTTTTTCCCCTTTTTTCCCCTTTAAAGGGGTACGCAGCGGAAATTGCGTGGAAGGAAGGGATCACTTGATGCCAGCGGAATTTAATAGTAGGTATCCACCTAATAAGTAGGATAATTACTCTTTTTCGCTTAATTTGGCCGTGTCAGTCAGTTATTTGGTTACCGTAGCAAATATCTTTGGATAAATAACATATAGATGTTTTAAAATTAAACTCAATTAATATTTAAATATTATTTACCGAGTTATAAAAAATAAGTAGGAGAAATTAAGCAAAAATATAAATAAAACATGAGATACAGAGAGAGAGAGATATGAAATAGATAGAGTGTTTGTTAGAATGTTAAATTTTGATAACCTGGTCTGATCAATAAAACAAGAAATGTACAATAAAGAATGATACAAAGTGAATAAAATGAGCAAGATAATTCCAAGTAGATGGGCCTAATCGCACACAATTTCAATTTAGGTAGATCGAACGGAGAGTACTCGGAACACTTTGAATTCATCTAGCGGTCGCATCGAGTCAAAGATGGTCGAGAGTTTATTTCCATTTTTAAATGAGAGCGGTTGAGAGCTTTGTCGGCTACGAGTTCTGCTCTGCGTTTTAAGTGGATTAAATCGCTCCACGCTCGTAAAACCGACAAGTGCTCTAGCTAAGAATTAAAGTAACCGTTCGACTTTTGCATGAGAAAGTGCCAGACTCGCACCCACTTCCCTCCTTCCTCGATGCGCCGGTTTATTTAGTTTTTCTTGAACTCGGACCGCCTTTGTGAATAATCAACTGGAGAAACTCATTAACATCGTCTGGAGTGATTTTATCAATGGTTCTCACGAAAGGCCTCCACTGCGCATGTCAAGTGCAAAGCTTGGATTTCTTAAGGAGTAAAGAACGTTAACAACATCATATTTGCCTAAATTCTATAGTGCTTTTTTCGACTAATTCATCCAGTAGGGCTCAAGAAGGGGTAAACAAAACAAGAGTAAAATATTATGTGTAATTTACTCTTGTTTTGTTTACCCTTTCTTTTTTTTGATGTTTCAATCGGAAACGATTCCAAATCTTTTAAACTAGCCCTGCCTAAGACGCTTCAAACGTGTCACTGTGTCAATGCTGCCCACAATTACCTCTTCTAAGAAAACCTGGGACTGAGGTGGGTCTTAAAAAAGTTTACATTATACGGCCGCCTTCGTTCATCCTCAAACCGCTATAAAAGACAACAATAAATAGCTCATGATACTTCGGCAGAAGATAGTACTGCTCTTGAATTTAAATCGTATATTTAGACCGCGTCCTCCCGTTTAGAGCATAGAAACGAGTTCATTGAATGTTTCGCCAACAACGACCGGAATGTTCGAGAAAAACGACCAAACGAAAAGTTAGGTAATAGAAACAAAACATTGAATTCTTGATGCCATTGTTGTTGAATCTTTGTGAAATAGAGCTTTGCTTTGTTGCATACCTACTACATTATGTTTTTAAAGCACAGTTAACGAGACTCACAAGTTTGACTAAGAATGCTGAATAAAAACCTTATTTTAAAACAAGTTATTTCTGAGTTTTGATCAGTTGTCATGTTCCTCATTAAAAACTTATAGCAGCGAACTAGTGCCAGTATCGGCTTAAAAGCGCGGCATCTGATTGCAGACTCCGTGGACATTTTATATAAATTGGAAGACTTGCAATGAATGATTTGCATTTGTTTAAAAAGGGTGGAGCTCTTTATGGAGAGCTCGTCCAGGGAAGTACTACCATGCAGCGTTGCTGTGTTTCGGTTTGGGCGGTGTGGTTGTCGTTAAAATGACAAGCAGGTCATTGTAGGGCATGTTCCTATCGTGCGTGACTTGCGAAGCAATTAACATCAGGTATCTTTTTGTTCTATCAACAAGTAGCATAAAAACTGGCGATTTTCATATTACAAGCTTAATAGACGCGTCCGGTACGTAAATTTAAACTTTGAGCATGCATTTAAATCCGTTTATAAGTAGTGAGCAGTTAACGCAGTAATAGGGTAGGTAACTGAGTTTTCAGTTTTAATTGTCTGGCTATTAGAGTTTTAGAGAGCGTTTACCTTTAGTGGCTTTATTATTAGCACTCTGTGGTGTTTATGCGGTAGGCCTTTGTCCTCTGAAGCCTCCAAATTGTTTTAAAGCCATTTATAATAGACATAAAATAAAGATCAACTAGCAATCGGGTAGTATGTGTCATGGGACGCAACCAAATAGTATTCTAGTAGCACTTTTGCAGACTAGTTGACCATTATAACAGGAAATTATGGCTTTTAAATTAACGTTAGATCGACCATGGGGTTCGGCAAAGGTGAAAAAAGAAAGTGGCAATTTCTACTCGATACAGTGAAATACCGTTTTCAGCAATTGCTTGGAACGCATTGATTTAAAAGCATTTAAACAAATATTTCAGGAAACATTTACATAATTCCCTTAAAAAGTTATTTTCCCATATAAAAGTGGATTATTTAGCAACATATAATAAAAATGACTTTAACTTGTTTTTGGTGAACTTTAGTGATTAATATTAAAAATACTGTCACAATATGTTATAATTTATTTGCTAAATCATCTATTATATTTAATTAAGCCCCAAAAATGCCACATCTTGTTATCATTATGCTACAGTACCTAAGTTTGTATCGAAACGCCACTGAGCGAGTAGACTCAACCTCAAGATCTGTCATAAAACTGGTCCCAGCCGCAACATGGTAAGTAGGTGGATGAAATATTGACAATATACCGGTTTTATTAATTGAAAAATAATTTATGTAATTGCACTGGGGCGTAATGATACGCTGTACAGTGTGTTTTGTAAATTATAACGACAAAGTTATTGGTGGAAACGACAAGTAATGGGAATGGTAATTATTTATAAATAAAGGAGTAACGACAGTAATGTAGCGGTGACGATGACTGAGGTAAGTGAATGTTCGAGACACTATTTGGACACTGGCAAGGGGTGTATGTGTGTGTAATTTATTCCCGAGCTCACTGCTTAGAAAAGATTTGCTCTAGATTTTACTGAGTAATAAAGTACGAGATAATAGTGTCTTCTAGTTTACCATGGTTTCATAATGGTCACTGAAGGCTTCACTAGCTTAAATGAGTGTTGACATAACTGTCCCAGTGATAAGTAGGTACCTTATAGAGACGTAATAAAATGACGGGGATTATGAAACAGGCCTATCACCTCATTTGTATCAAGAACTGAAATAATACTAGAAAGTAATAGTACCTAATAGAAAATTATAATAATTTTGTTAAATCGATAACACTTATACAAAGATACATCATACATCTAGCTATTACATAATAAAGTACAATGGGCGGCCTTATTGCATATTGCAATTTAGCGATACCTTAATTAAATAACTCATAATTAATTTTACTTAGATAATTTATTCGTTTGAAAATCTATGCAATTATTTAAATATGATATTTTGCAATAACTACTGTGGTATGCCTGTTGAATTCGTAAGCTTCATACGAAAACCGATCACTAAAAAAAAATTATAATTTCCTTATGATGTAATTCCGCAGTTCATTGACATGCTTATCCCGGCTACTTACCACACCGCGGTCGGCTCACCAAGTGACAGTTCGCCCTTTGTGATTGTGTGTTCGCCTTTTGAGACGCTTGTCCGCTTGACGTACTTACTATTGTAGGTTCAACGTCCAAGGAAGTATTTACTAAAGTATTTCCCAACAGTTAAATATAATTGGATTACCTGTAAAGCATAGTTTCCAATAACCGGCAGGTGAAAGCAATTATTTATGAAAATAACAGAAGCATTTTATTATTTTGTATTATTAAAAATCCTGCTGTAGGTAACTTTGTCTTAGAAAAAAAGTGAAACTAGCATTTTATATGATTCTTGAGATGCGCCAACTGTATGTCAAGGACACAGTCGTGTATCCCATTGGGTTTTAAGAAATAAAAAAATACTGATATATCTGTACGAGCTTGATTGTCAAAAAATAAGTTTTTTACCTTGAACGGGAGAGTACGGGATTTGGCCCCAACTTCAGAATTAATCAGCCATTACACACTTCTTCTTTTTTCTCCCAATTGTGGCTCCTGTCCGTCATTCGACAGACAATCTTGCCAATATCAAGTGATTTGTATTGAATACTTTTTAGTCAAGTCAGTCCATAGTCAAGTCGGGCGTCATTTGTTTCGATGAAAATGGTGGCGTTTTTCTTCAAAACATTCGAAACATTTTCGGTCAAATCAGGATATCACATGATAACACTTTCATTTCAAATGCTTACACTTGGTTTACCGAATAAGACTTTGACGTCAGAATTACTCGCCACCTCATAGGAAACTATTTACAAAAGGGATCATTATAATAATTTGTAGTAGAGTCAAGTTTAATAAAGACTTGTTCTGCGTACCTACCGTAGCCGTAGCGTAGAGCAAAAACTTTTTATGTACCTATTTAATGCAAATAACATTTAATTTACCTTTTATTAGCAATAAATATCAAATACAATAAAACAATGACAAAAGAAACTTTGTTTTCGCTATTAACATAATCAGTATTAAAAAGTTCAATAACTGCCTCTCCATGTACTTCTAGGAAAAACTATTTGGAGCTTTTTCCATCCTCCGACTTTCCTCAATCTTTACAGTCTTCATTATATCGGCAGTACTACACCTCATCTTCGCTCCGTTTATGGAACCTGTCATTTGACAGACAATCTTGCCAATGTCAAGTGAAATAGATTAAACTTTTTAGTCTAGTCAGTCCTTAGTAAAGTTGACCGTCATTTGTCTTAAACAAAACAGTGGAGGTTTCTTCAAAACCTACGAGGAACATTTTCATTCAAATCTGAATATCACATAATACACTTTCATTTCAACTGTTCACACTTTGTACTAAGACCTCAAGTTATATTGGTAAAAATACCACTAAATTTACACAACAGAACTCAAAGTAATACTAGAAAATTAATTCAAATGGAAATGCTTCCCAAAATGACAGAAACCGAATCTTCCTACGCTTCGTTTTTCAATTTCGTGGTCGCCATTAATTAATGAGAAAGCTACTTTTTACAATGTTGTCAATTTCATAAATTTCTAGTGGCTATATCTAAATTCTCACACAACAGCTAAACGGCCAACTCACTTATAAATCAATCTTACATCTACAAGCAATTAATCAAATTAAACTTGTTGATAAATTGCGATTACGAAGTGTCAGATAAAGTTATTAATGTTTTTACACCGATCGTTAGTTTTATCAAATTATCATAACTATTTAGTTATGAGCTATAAATAGTTTAGCGGAAACTGAGATTGATGGAAAGTAATAAAATAGACACAATTCTTTTTTGAACTTTTATTTTTAGAAAATTTTAGAAAATGTTAGATAATGTGTATTCTCATAATAGAGTTAGGAAGGGTTATGAAGATTCAGAGAATCCTATCAACTTATACAATTCTTATACTTTTGATATTTTTTTATTTTTTATATAGAATTTAATGGTGATTTTTGAGAGTGAGAAGATCCTTTCACTCTTTTGCTTAACGCATTAATTGCAGAAACTCCTCAGATCAAGATAAACTTAATTTACTTACTATCAACTCAGACTTCGTAGTTCTCCCGCTAACTATTGATATATGCTTCTAAGGCTTCCACGAGATTTCTTGCTTCAGATGGACTAGTTCTAAACATTATCTAGAAGAACTTGCGCAGTTTATCTTATAGCCTTCGGAAGAATTATGATTGAAAGCAGGCTACCTGTTTTATAGCTAATACATCAGAATCCATCGGCCTTACTACAAAAAATCTGTCCAACGATAAACTATGCTTTAACTATTGCCATCTCTTACCAATGCGTAATGGCAAATACACTAATTTTAAGCATTATTTAAATTAACAACATTTTATAGTATGAGGACATCTTTCCTTAAGTGGAATGTCTTAAGTCTTCGTCATTATAATCATCAAATTAAAGAAGTCCACTGTTGGGGATAGGCATCCTCAGAAATGTTGAGCCTTCTTGATCAATTATTTTTATTGATTTTCTAACTGTTTGACTGTCTTCTACACCCTCAAGAGAGTTTTGAGAAGTAACCAACTTCTAGGTAAGTACCAAGAGATTTTATGACTACCGTGCCTACAGGGATTGCAGTCATGAGCTTTTTCTTCGTTTCTGTATTCTGGAGAACATTTTATGTTGTCGATCGTGGCTTAAGCCCAGGCTAACTACTAGGCACCAGACTAAACAAGCTTTTTGAGGCATGACGTGTGACTTTAAAATGATTTTGTGATACTAGTGTGAAAACATGTTAGTTGATTTTGACATGACGCAGCGAAGATGAAGGGTAAGAAATAGAAAGGTAGCCCAAATGTGAAAGTATTGGAGTTACCCGGCAGATATTAATAATAACCAGCTTTCGGTGTGACCGTGGCTTCTTGTGGACAGTTTATTCAGTAGCTATCGGACCATTGGAATAGAATACTATTAAGAGATCACGAATCTAAAATAGCTTTGCACGCTTTACAGAGCAAGAACAAATGAAATGAAACAATGGATGTTAAGGATAAAATAAACTACGCATTTGCAGTGTATTTTTTTTGTCCTTGATATTTTAAGCCTAAGCAAAAACTTTGAACTATGTTAAAACGGTGTACTTTTTGAAAATATACAGAACAACCAAATGTCTCTCGGGAGTTGAAGCGGTAGTCTCATCATTTGAAATTCTTTAACTTTAC
Organism: Chloroclysta siterata; assembly: GCA_932294275.1. Lineage (NCBI taxonomy): Eukaryota > Metazoa > Arthropoda > Insecta > Lepidoptera > Geometridae > Chloroclysta > Chloroclysta siterata. The sequence continues at coordinate 13,791,329 of OW028595.1, forward strand.
TTTATATTTTTTGCTGATGGCACAAGCTGTTGGCATCGGGTGTTGTGTAACTAAAACCTATAAATATTTGTAGGTTATACACATTAAGAACGTACCCTACGATACCCTAAAAACTTGAGGTTTAGGTGTTCAGCCCCATGTAGCCGGTGAAAATACGGAAATTTCATCGGCTCCAACACACTTTAAGCCGAAACACGACTTGTGTTTGACACACTGCCTGACGGCATTACTTCCGACTAATATTATAAACGTGAAAGTTTGTAAGTATGGATGGATGGATGGATGGATGTTTGTTACTCTTTCACATAAAAACGACTGAATGGATTTTAATGAAACTTTACAATAATATAGCTTATACATCAGAATATGGCTATACATAGGCTACAATTAATAAAGATATCGTGTGACTAATCCTGCGCAGACGAAGTCGCGGGCACCAGCTTGTATAAAATAAACTTACAGCCCATTGTACCTCTAGCTTTTTAAGTATGTATTGTTTTTGTTTTATTATTAACTTTTATTACGGTGTACAATAAAAATATATTCAATTCTTATAAAACCTTTGACTACGCTACAAATGGAACTACTTAAAACCAAAGTTGGAATAGAATACCAATGCAATAGATAATTCCCCGGTTCCAGAAACTAGCAATGTTCTGTAAAGCTATTCCCCGTAGCTCAATCAATCTGAATAAAAAAGTATCAGATTAGCTCCACTAAAGCAATGTACCTGAACAATTGTCCTATCAGTCCTTAGAGATCGCAGATCTAAATAGCATCTTCTCGTCTTATTTTGGCTGTAACGAATGGTTTCATTCGGTATTGAGCAAGGCGCCATTACTGCTAATGTTTTTGTTGGTAGACTGTCCACTCCTTTAGAGCGGTTATGCATAGCGACTTTTTGTAGCGTTTGTATCGCTGCAAAAAGACTGCGTGCTTGAGAAATGTGACTACCAAAGTCAAAGTCACACACACACTCCACGACTTTATTTCCTAAGCAGGGTAGGTATACTTTATTAAATTACTCCTAGATTTATGATGTATTCTTGTGTACAATAAAGTGTTATCTATCTATCCATAGCCTCCTTCTTTTAGTATAAGATCTTTTAGTATCAAGTTCTGACTCAAGATTAATTATGGATGTATTTTAGCGCATACCCATGTTTAGCAGTGATAAGTATTCCATAAGTAACAAAACAAAAGCATTCTTTCAATTAAATCACAAGGATCAATTTTAAACTTCTATAAGATAGGTGAATCTAGGAGTCAGTTCCACGTGATCAAGCGTAGAAACGTACTACAACATCGTGACAATAGCAATTTCATAGATGCTACAAGGCGTTTGTATCAATTCAACTGCGCGATTGTATCGATACAAATGACGTGTCGAAATTGCTCACTGTCTATGCGACAGTCAGCGATTGCAACATGACTGCATCCTGACTGAAACGCTACAAAAAAAACGCTATTAAGCTTAGGCTAGACAGTAGGCATTCTTAGGATGCCAAGTTCTTATTTTACATCCATAATATACACAATGAAGTAGGAATTTGAATAAAATAGAATTAAACTAAATATTCAATAAACAACAGTTACAAAAAGCTCTTAACCAACACAGGATTCTGGTCCTGTTTTTGACCGGGAACAAATATTAACATTCATGCAAGCTTTGTATCGTCCAGGTAATCCTCTTACGTCTCAGCTAGTTGTTACCTCGCTCAGATTTGTTAATAAATGGTCAAATATGGCAACAGTGACTGAGAAGATAAAAAAAAATAGCTTAGCGTAGTATGGATATGATAGGCGGAGGTAAGTATCTATGTTTTTATGGCTCTGTGTATGTTTATGTGTGTGTTGAATATTTTTTTTAAAATTTTTCTTTAATTAATTTAAGAACGTTATGTAATGAAACGAGTGCACCTAATACATACATACATACATAAAATCACGCCTGCTTCCCATAGGGGTAAGCAGAGACCACGGCTACGATCCTTACATACCTCTTTCGCTTCATTCACTCTCCTAACATTCTTCATACATTCTCGTCGGTTTAGGGTACTCTTGACCTGGCCCTTCTCTAGAGGTAGAACGTCTGCTATCTGATAGATATCGCCTAGGTCTTCCTCTCTCAACAGTCCCATTTACGCTCGCCTGATGCACCTATTTCGTTAATCTCCTTTCATCCATCCTCTCCAAATGCCCAAACCGTCTTAACATACCTTTCTCTACCCTCATCACTACATCTTCTTTCACTCCACATTTATCTCTAATTACACTGTTCTTCACTCTATCACTCAAACTCACACCACACATACTACGTAACGCACCTAATATCACCAATTATTGTGTATGGATAGATGAGATAAAAGTGAAGTATGGAATTATATATTGGTTAAAACTGAGTAACTACTGAGATGACGGCTGATAAGGGATATGGATTCCAAAACGAGACAAGATAGCAAGATGATGATGAATTAGAAATACCCAACGCAACATGAAACTTTTGACAAGCCGAACAATCACAACCCATAAAACAGAAGCTGAATGCAAATCCCAGTATCAGCCCTCGATCTCTGAAAATAACGCAGTCAGTACATGCAGAATAAAACAATAAGACGAGGTTCCGCGTGCCACCGCAAGGCGACAGTCTGAGCGCGATTTATGTGCGACAGCGCCGGTTGCACTTATTTTACCCTGTTCATTCAGGCGTAGCTGATTCTTCTTGGTAGATAGATAGATTGCCATTGATGATTAAATACAAGCATAGATACTATCGTTTTCATATTTATAAAATGTATATATATATATATTGTAGATGTAGGTATGAGGATTGCACAACTGAAGTGGAGCTTGGGACACTAGGCTAGAAGAGACGATGGGTGATGGACTAAGTTAGTTACGGAGTGGTGGCCAAGGGATGCATGACGACACCCGTTAGTCGGATGATATCATCGTGTTTGAGTTGTCGGACCTCAGTGGATACAACTGCTCTAAGCCCAGCAACGGGTGCCAACGGGTCGAATTGATCGATAGATAAAATTTATAGTGTGCTTTCTCAGGTCAGTAGTTAAACTTCTCAATCCAAGTAATAAGAAACAAATAGAAATAGTCTGACGACTTTTATCCCCAGGCACTTGAATAATTGAGTAAAGAAGTTTTTTTGATTTTATAAATTTTTTCACTAGTTGTTTTTCAGTTAGCATAGTTAGTTAGTAGTTACCTGTGATTTTGGTGTGTGGTCTGTGTACGAGAATTTTAAAATAATAATAGTATTATGGTCTAATCTGCCAAATTAAGCACATTAACTCGATCCGTGCAATACAAAACCGCTTTATAGCGAATATAACCTGATGCTATTTAGCCAAAGTCACAGCCAAAAGAAAGAGCTAGATCAGTTGTTTCACTGAAGAATATCTTGCTAACTGTGAGTTTCTACCAAAATTTATTCATGTGAGTGTTTCACAACTTGTCAATGATACAATCGCACAACTTGTTTTATTAGTTTTTTTACGTTAATATTTTGCAATAAGTCGTTGGGTTATAGTTAAAACACAGCTTGATACTTTTCTTGATAGATATCAGAGTTTTTAACATGTAATTACATTTACCCTTATGTAAGTGTAATGATGTATGTAGCTCAATGGCGGGTTAACATATTTGCAGCTATTCATGCCGCCCCTACTAACCTCTACAATTCGAATAGGTACCATAGTTTACCATAATATTTATTACGTTATTTTTGCCAATGAAATTGCAACTTTATCATTTGTGCACTATCGTCCTCTTACATCAGCTTTTTTCCGTCATCAGTATGATCCTGGTATGATCGCGTTGTGAACTAGGAGATGGATGTGTCAGTTCCTTTTCCAAAAGCTTACTCTTATAAGTAGAAGGATAGAGATTTTCTTAGCTTAGAAATATACCCAAAAGCAAGATAAATATCTGCCGCCCTAGGCTTCAGCCTACTAAGCCTGCTGGTAAATCCGTCACTGATGTAGCTGATTGTAGATGCATTGACATTGCGATGACAGTAAACCAGCTGTACATAAAACTCTGTGCCAAGCATAACCCAAACAATAACTGGCGAAATACGACACTTATAACGCATTCTCGTAAAACATTACCTATTAGGAAGGAAATTGATATTTCATACAAGAAACCGCCGCTGAAGAAATGCGAGACATAATAAAATGTATCTGAGTTTGATATCCTGCATTCTCGAGATAATAAAATGATACACTACTCGTGATATTTTATGTTCGTTGAAATATTTGATTTGATAGACACATGCGACACAGAATATTAAACTTTTACTGGTTTTATTTATTTCGTATGAGGAGGGAGGGAGGATTGTGATGATTGCGGAAAGATAGTGGGGGGAGAGTGCTCATAATTGTTCTTTCTAAAAACATAATATACACTTAGGGAAAATTTTGGTCTCTGTCTAGCAGTGCACTTCGTCAGACTGCTGATGATGATGACTTTTTAAGCTATTGTGCTTTATTTATATTTTAGCTAGCTTTTTAAAACTAGCTGTCGCCTTCTGCTTTGCTCGAATATAAGCAGTGATTTTTAACACGTTTAAGAACATTTTTAACAAGTTTTTCCTTCTCTTCTCTTGTCGTGTCACTAGTTTCTTTCGAAACAGTGTGGTGAAAAGATCTCAAGAGGCTCCTTTCGAGCACTTGACACAATACATGTTATAGAACTTTTTAGGTTCTACGACATGCCAGTTTCCTCACGATGTTTTCCTTCACCGTTTGAGAGTACTGACATTGTGCACATAAATTTTTGAACAAATAAACTCATTGGTGCACGACCGGTTTCGAACCCACGACCTTAGGATTGGAAGGCAGGGCCGCTACCACTAGACCACCAGAGCTCGTTTTCCCTTTATTCTCTTTGTTCATGTTTTGAGGATAAAAGTAGCCCATAGTTTTTTTATCTTAATCCTGGTCACGAACTTTATTTGTTCTATGTTTCATTTCGAAAGATTCTGCGGTTAAGGCGTGATTGAGCCACAAACATCGTAACTTACTCATTAATAAATTAATTTAAATAGGATAGGATAGGAAGTAGTAGGTATATAAATTCACGAATGTCTTACAGTTGCTTTATCTGGTACGAAGAAAGCAACATTAATGGCAACTTCATCATTATATACCAGAACCTACCGGAATCGTATAATTGGGCGTCCTTAGATTGACAATGATGGATTATTTCCTCGCGAGCATAAGGTACTGCATACAAACGTGGGTGCAACAGTACGGCGATACCATCAGTGTTATAACAAGCTTGTGAAATAACATGGTGGTATGTTGTTATGAGTCATGGGACAGACAGCTTGACATGGGATTTTTATGGTGGAGTGGGAATAGACAACACTGAGTTTTACATGTTTGGCGTAGTAAGAGGAGAGTTTGATGTTTTCTATTAGAATCGTGGGTCGTTGTTCTTTCAAATTAAACATTAATTTAACTTACTAAATAAAATTACAACGATCACTTTGAAACATCATATTCAAGCTAACGTATTAGGGTCAGTTTGAAATTAGATCCTAGTATTTGATTATGAAAACTTACTAGGAATCTATGGGATGCGAATCTTTTTTATATTAAATGGTCGCATCTATTTATATTACTATGATATATTATCATTTGTCCATTAAAAAATTGTCCTCTAGAAACTTTCTACAATACAAAAGTTACTTTTGAAGTTCATTATAAATCTTGCTTACCCAATGAAACAATACTTAAAAAATAATATACCTGTAAACCGATACTGCGAAGATAGGGCAAAGAGCTGATTTCACCATGCTCCGTTAGTTAATAATCAAGGATTAACAGGCCGTTAAATCTAACCATAGATGTCAAACGCGTAAATTTAGACATATTTAACGGCCTTTTAATCCTTTGTTAATCTAACAGAGCATGGCGAAATCAGCTCTAAAGCTTATTCCCGATTGTAACTCTCAAAACTTCACAATTCGAAAGTGAATTACGCTATGTATCGATAAAATGCCATAAATATCAATAACAATTCCAACTTAAAAGCGGTTGGGGAGTTAAACAATATTCGGTTTGCGTTATGATCGATAAACTTAAGACCTCCATTGAAATATGTAAGATTCAAGTTTGTAAGGCAAAACCGCGGGCGTATTCTGAAAAGCGTAAACCACGAAATGCACAAACAATAGATATGAATAAGTCACGTGGGCAGCGAGTGACATGACAAGCGCACCGGTTGGCGATGCGTGCTACACTTACAGCGACGCGGTCGTATCGTAAATATTCGTTTCTACGAATATCCGTGCATTATAGCATTGAGTTTCTTGCGCTATCGCATTGATGGCAAATAGTAAAACTACAACCAGAAGCCCTCAGAGTGAGCAAGTCGAGGTGGGTATATGGCAATGGGCAGGCCAATGTGGCTCGTAGAACTGACAACCGTTCTGTGGAACGGGTTGCCATTCGAGACGTTTTTTAAGGTTCCATACCCAAAGGGTAAACAGGTCCCTATTACTAAGACTCCGCTGTCCATTCGTCTTTTTGTCTGTCTGTCTGTAAGTCTGTCTGTATCTCATAAACCGTGATAGTTAGACAGTTGAAATTTTCACAAATGATGTATTTCTGTTGCCGCTATAACTACAAATACTAAAAAGCAGATTAAAATAAATATTTAAGGAGTTCATACAACAAACGTGATTTTTTTGTAATTTTTATAGATAATAGTACGGAACCCTTCGTGCGCAAGTTCGACTCGCACTTGGACTTGCGCACGGTAGATTGATGGACCAGCAACTTTGCAAAGATCGCTGGAAACCCGTAAATGGGAGAAGGCTCAAAATGTTATACCTAAAAGTTTATGGGGAAGGCTATAAGGATATTTATATCAAGGCAGTGGGCTTGTAATGATGATGAACTATTTGCCCAACTGAGTAGAACAGCACTGTCGGTGTGTAGCACAGCACAAATCAACTGTAGTAAATCCGGCATTACTCGACTAGCCTAACCCTGACAAAATTTTCCCGCAGTGTACTGGCAGATAATTCAATGGCTCATTTCACTAGATACGCTATCGGAATCAGTCATTCGTAACTGAATTGCACCCAATTACGCAAAACGCGTGCTAAGGGACTACAACATACCTTCAGTTTGTGAAATACTGTTTTGATATTTTATGTCATTGCATTCGGAAGTCCGTCGCTATTGATTTAATATTTCAGCTTCAACTTGCTTTAATATCCATAATAAGTTAAGGAACAAAAGACCTATATATATATCTGTCAATTCATTATAATTACAGCGTGAATTCAATAAAGGCAGAAAGAGAAAGATTGGGATCGACAGTCAATTATTCATTCAAGATTTATCTTCAAAATAAGGGATGAGTTTTCTATAAATAAAACGTCCCAATCTGTCAACGGTTGAGCGCGCGTGTTGTGCGACGATGAATGCTTGCGAACGTCGAACGATACCTACATTTATCTATTTTAGGATTTGACACTGTTGAGACGGTGAACGTCTGCGCCGGAACTCACCAACTCTTTTTTATTGAGACCCTTTTATGAAAGGGAACCACGCAATCGATACTCCAAAACATCGCTATCGTATTTAGAACGTCGTTGGTCTAATTTCAAAATCTTTTGGTTTAATTTTCGATTGGAAAGCGGTACGAGCGGCTTCCCGCCTTCCTCGGTTATCGCAAAGCTTTGTTGCTCGATGCATTAAGCTAATTTGAATAGCGAAGGGCTGCTCAAAAATCCGTTGTTCAAATTCTTCTCTTTAACCGGGCGGTTGCCGGTTTGATTGTGGGAGCCGACGTTGCACGGATTGCATTCTGTTCGTCGCACAAGAAGACAGGCGCATTGATCGCAGCTTTTTGATTTAACCGAATAAACGTGCGCCAGGGGCATTCGTGCTTTAAATTTAACGCGCCCATTACCGCCCCGACTTTTATTTCATACCGACTGCAGCAATTATGGCACTAATGAAACGTTTACAGCTTGATCATTTTAGTCTTGGCAATCTTAATTTATGTGTGCTGTGATTAGCTGCTGAATCCGAACGAAAATAAGCTTTTGGAGACGATGAAATCAGATAATCTGACGATCTCGCAGACTAATAGGATGCTCGGAGAAATATATCCTTTATTAACTGTCAACTAAGGCTCAAATTACTGCTGATGATAAATGCCTAAGACGAGCCGCGCCTTGCCGTGGGTGAAACTGGTGACAAACGAGCCGTTCTGTCACATCAGTGATAAATAACTGATTATGTTACAGTGCATTTTGCTTTCATTATTAATTGACAAGAGTTATCTAAGCGGCATTAACAGCAGCAAATTTTCCACTGCAAAGCGGCCCGTTTGCTTGACAATTCATAATACCCCTTCCATTATGAAATATTGGACAATTATTATCGCGGGCAATGAACGAAATGGTAGCAATTTAAAGCTCTCCACGCTTGATACATGCACCCTGTGGAGTTGGATTTATTTTTTATTACTTTATTATTTTATTGGCGTTGCAAGCGTTAACTGCCTCTCGTTTTTACGGTTTACTTTTAGAGCGTTCTCTCATGGTTATAAATTCCGCAAGCTTCGAACGAATGGTGCCCGGAGCCCCGAGCTAAAGTAGCTGCATTATTACTGGTCAAGACCATTCGTTATTGCCTCCAGTTGTATGCGCACGGCTTTAATAAGGAAACAGATTAATGTGTATGAATGAAGTCGTTACATACCAACAAACAAACAGACAAAGTCGCTTTGATGTTGCTGATGAGCGCGCTATAATAATTTGTAGACATACTTATTTTCGTTGACAAAAAAGCGTAAACAGTCGAAAATAACGAGCGAAATCATCGTTTACAGAAATAGTTACGGTTATTCTGGCTCATCTGGTAGTTAATTGGTGCATTTTTTCCTCGTCCGACTGCCACGGATTCCGTCATTTGTCTTCCTAGAAATGAGTCGCGTCGTCGAACGCAAGATGCGTGAATGCACGAACTTTTTTTTGGGAATACGAAACTTTTTGTTGATACCCCTCAGATTTCAGAGCGTAAATTACGCTTTAGTATAATGCCCCTGGGAAACGTTAGACGGGTTCTTTCGTAATTACTGTTTTAACTGCTGGGACAGAAATGCCAAACGTTACTTATTTTGTGGCTGAAATTACCGCTGATGTTTGTTTTTTCTTGAAAGTGAAATTGTTTAATTTGTTTTGGGGGTTATTTTGGAGCTCAATTGTTTTTAATGGCAGCATACTTATTATTATACTCGTATGTTATAAACTTATATAGGCATGCTTTTAATGTATATAATTGGCATATTCTGAAACGTTAGTTTAATAAGTTCAATTATTTTAATATTGTTGTAACCTAAAAATAAAGCCGAATGCATGCGGGTTACATCGGTCCAAGCCTTAGAAAGCCCTATCCCTTACTATTTACGCAAAGCACTTTGATATAACGAGTACGCTCACGCATATTATGTTTGTGATTGCTTCGGCCGTGACCCCGCCGACACTTTACTAACTTATAGTAATTGAAGTGGTGTTATTTACTGGGGTATTTTTATATATAAACATACTGGCAGTCCGCGGCTTCACTCACGTGTCAACGGTGATTACTGACATCAGAGCACTGGTGGTCTACTGGTAGCGGATCTTAGGATCGGAAGGCGGGGCCTTCCGATCCTAAGGTCGTGGGATCGAAACCGGTCGTGCACCAATGAGTTTTTCTGTTCAAAAATGTATGTGCACAATGCCAGTACTCTCAAACGGTGAAGGAAAACATCGTGAGGAAACCGGCATGTATTGTCGTAGAACCTAAAAAGTTCTAAAACATGTGTGTCATGTGCTTGAAAGGGAGCTTCTTTAAGGTGCACTTAAAATCCTTTCACCACACTGTTTCAAAAGAACTGAGACGACAAGAAGAAGAAAATTCATCAATTTGGCCAGGCTTATCTTGTTTGACAATACATGCCGGTTTCCTCACGATGTTTTCCTTCACCGTTTGAGAGTACTGGAACAGTGCTGTGCACATAAATTTTAAAACAGAAAAACTCATTAGTCAACATATCGAATGAAAGAAGCAATAACAAAAACTATTTTAAGGTCTTTGATGTCTGCAAATGTTTTGCTTAGTCGATACTTGAACATGATGAATTTGCTCTCAAGTGGTTCTGGCAATGTTTAGAGCCTTATCGTGAAACCACTAAGCACGATAAAAAGCAATTAGGATTTCGAGATAGAGGTATGGGGAGTTTTTATTAATAAACTCGTACGTTTGGAACTTTCTAAGTTCTATAAAAAAATGGTTAAAGTTTACATACTAATGACAGCCTTTACAGCTCAGTTGGCAGTAGCTCTGCCTTCTGCGCTGTAGGCCGTGGGTTCGATTCCCACCGAGAACAAACATTTGTGTGGTGAATATAGTTGTTTGTTCTCTGTCTGGGTGTTATTATAGTATGCATTTACAAAAAAAAAAGTATGTAAGTATTATATCAACTATCTGGTTCTCACATTACAAGCTTTTTAAGTTTGGGCTAGATAGTGTTGTGTGGAAAGTCCACCAATATTTATTTATTATTTAAATTTGTAAACTTATGCGTTCAAATGAAAAAAAAAACTATCAAACGTCGGAAGGAAACCGTGAACCAGAAGGAAGTGACTGAATACTTTATGTATTCAGTCAATAGCAATAGATTTGCAAAAGGTCACGCATGGAATATCACTACTGCCAAATGTACCATATGAACTAAATGTGTGTTTGGACGTGTCTATGACTATCCCCATTAGACATCCTAAACGGAATTAGAGTAAGTTACTTGTAACCAATTTGTGTGATTAACATAGATGTTTGTTCTCAGTCTGGATGTTATATAATATTATAATTGTGTATTTACAAAAAAAATGTATTGTATAATATATCAGCTATTTGGTTCTCATATTACAAGCTTTGGCTTAGTTTGGGGCTAGATAGTGCTGTGTGAATAGTCCACCTATATTTATTTATTATTTATTTTATAATCATCAGCTATCACGTACCATAGTATAAAGTTAGCATAGTTTGTGGCTAGATAGTGATGTATGTAATGTTTACCAATTTTATGAAATGTTAGAACAAATATAGTGATGGGACATCACAGCTGTATGTGAGCCTATTTCATATTTCTTTTCAGTGACGTCAGCATTACTCGTACAAAGACATTCTAATGATAGACAATGCTGGTAGCATTGAACCCATCCTTGCAGTTCCAAACATAGCCACAATACCACGGACTAGTTTATCGACGGACGACATACAAATTATAGTTTGTATTGTCCAGCCAATAATTACGGTACGCTATCGACAGTACATCTAGTACCAGCGAAGTAAATTGTTTTATGGGAACTCCTACTCAGAATAACGTATCCTTTATGGATCAAGAACCTGTGAAGCTTTTTCATATTCCAGCTGGAAAATGAAAAAGGTGAAGGTATATCACTCCTTTTTAAATTGTTAACCAACCCATTCATTTTTGAGCTCGATCTGTTAAAATACAATTATCTATTCTAGGCTTTGGTCGCGTGGAACTGGCACCTAGAGTCACTTAGCTTTAAGACGTTTCAAAGTGGTCCTTGTGATTTTATTGAATAAATACCTCTGACTTTGACTTTGACTATCATTTTTTCTCTTACTGCTACCAACTAATCCTGATGTGTACACATGTCTTTAGAATACCATCTAGTTTTAAAACCAGATGTGCATGAATTATTTTTTAATGTTTATTGGTTGTATTCTGTTTTGTGTGCCATTATAAGTAAATAAAAAAAAACCTGTCATGCGCATATTAAAAATAAATAAAATAAAATAGCCTTTATTTCCTCGAACAGTTCATAAGTACAATAATTAGTGATTAATTTAGACGTAATTTGCATGCATTATTTTAAAATAAGTAGATCAACTTTAATTTTATTGTAGTACATTATAATTATTAGGTATTATTATTTGAATAATATCTATTAATATGTATATAATAATATTATTAATAATATTAATATGTATCTAAATATTTTAATTGTATTAACAATAGGTATTATTAATTTTAATTTTAATAAATTAACATATTCTATATAATTACTTAATTTAATAATGTTTTTTATTGTATTAACATTAGGTATTATTAATTTTCATTGTAATAAAATTTATATTATAAGTTTAATTATATTGTGTGTTTAATTATATTGTTATTTTATTTAATTTAATTATATTTATATACATGCGCATATTAATACACCGCAAATTGGAATAAAATACAACTTTAATATAGCACCTAGTGGTTTAGTGGGAATGCATTCGCCTTTTGATCTTTTTTTTTATACAACTAGCTGATTGAACAAGCAGATGGCCCACCTGATGTTAAGTGGTAACCATCACCGTAAGTCACGCACGATAGGAACGTGCCCTACGATGCACTGAGGGCCTGTGTCGACTTCAAAACGAAATACAGCAACGCTGCTTGGCGGCAGAAAAAGGCGTGGTAGTACTTCCCCGGACAAGCCCTTCACAAAGAACTCTACTACTCTTAAAGTTAGATCTCTGATCGAAAAATTTACCTCTATGTGCGAAATGTCTACGACTTTGGTCCTCAGGCACGGTGGATATTATTGCACATAAAGTAGAATAATAAATAAAAAAAAAATAAAAATTGGTGGACATTCCACACAGCACTATCTCGCCCCAAACTAAGCCAAAGCTTGTAATATGGGAACCAGATAGCTGATATAATACATATATACTTTTTTTTTTTGTAAATACATACTTAGAATATTATATAACACCCAGACAGAGAACAAACATCTATGTTCATCACACAAAGGTTTGTTCTCGGTGGGGATCGAACCCACGGCCTACGGCACAGAAGGCAAAGCTACTACCAACTGAGCTGCGAAGGCTATCTTAATGATTTCAGGTAGGTAGAATATACAAACTTTCCTAAGTTTAAGAATACAGTTTTTGAATTTATTGAAAGAAAAAATACAAATTAGCACATATTGTCTTACGATATAATAATAAAAAGATAACAATCTAATTAAAGTACAAACTGTAAAAGCCAATTAAATTAATTGCTCCAGAATTTCCTTACTTTTTTTTACATTAAGACCGTTGTAAAACTAAACATATAAATGTTTCTAATTTCTGATTAAATTTGCCTATGTAGAATACATTTTATTCTGTGCAATAAATAATTTTCTGTCTATCTTACAACCTAATATTAAAAATGAAAGAAAATAAAAAGTTAAACCGATTAATGGTTCAATATCTTAGCTATAAAGTGCTTAAGGTGGAAGAGAGTTGAGGCCGGAATGGCTAGACGCGTTTAATATTTAAATAAGAAGCCTTCAAGAGGGAAAGAGACGGAATGCCTGCAATATTCAGCAGACACAGTATTGCAAAGGTACGAACCATGTTGTATAAAATACATCTGGTGAACGACTTTGAAGAATGCAAACGCTTCCATTTCATTCAAATTGTTGAAACAAAATTGTTGCACCTGAAATTCAGCAGATTAGATAATACTTAGGTGTAAACAAAGAAGCATGATAAATTATCAAGTCTCAGTTAACTGAATAAAAAAAAATGGCAGCCTACAATATCATTCAGTTATGCTCAGTTAAGAGAATTCTGAAGACTTACTAAAGCAAGTGAAAGCTAGGTGATGGTTACCACTTAACACCAGGTGGGCCATCTGCTTGTTCCATCAGCTAGTTGTAAAAAAAAAGCTTTACTTTCAAAAAGTTGTACCTTAAGTTAAAGCTAAAGTTGTACCTACATACGGCTAACAACTTATGAGCTATGTACTGTTCGTTTTTTTTTTTTTTTTTTATATAACCAGCTGATGGAACAAGCAGATGACCCACCTGATGTTAAGTGGTAACCATCACCTATAACAAAGCATTGCCTCGCAAGTCACGCACGATAGGAAGGTGCCCTACGATGCACTGCCCTGCGTCCATCAGCTTGAGGCATACAGATGTTAAGCCTCATGACCCTGTAATTACACCGACAACCACACTCTTCAAACCGAAACACAGCAACGCTGCTTGGCGGCAGAAAAAGGCGTGGTGGTAGTACTTCCCCGTACGAGCCCTACACAAAGAGTGAAGGGCCCTTACTACTCTTAAAATACTATTCGATAAATTCGCATCAATAAATAAGAGGTATACTCACCCATTCAAACAGTGGGATATTCAAACAGCTATAACTGTTTTGGTATCATTTAATAGATTAGAGACGTACATATAATGTGCCTAATATGATTTCTATAATACTATTCAGTGCACAGAGGCTTAACTTAACGTTTTTGCTATGATTTCAGTAAAATTTTGACGGATACCTATCCTCATTCTGACACCTTATCCTCAAAGAGATTGAAGATACCTAAGAGTACTTGGTAATAGAAGATCTGAGGGGATATCTACCGTGCCTAAACATCATAGTTATTTATTTAGCTAGTTAGCTATTTCTATTTTACCAAAGAATTGAGTTTCCAGTTCGCTTTTGCACGTCGACTATCAATCTCAGATGCTTTTGTTCGAGCGCCGTCATAAAACTATACTGCTATCGAGGTGTCTCGCTGAGAGTGTAAAGCCGCCATTGTCTACTTATATTGCGCTCCTAGGCGCAATGGTCTCGTGACTAGGATAGAACGGTACCCGAAGTCTGTGTTTCGTTTTACGTTGTCTGTATCGTGAGGCCGTTTTTGTATGGATATTCGATAAGCATATCTATCATACATATCTTAAATCATCTTATATAGATGTTATAGGCCTAACTAACTAACTAACTAATCTATCAGGCGTGCTGAGAACTCGCGAGTCTCTGTAGCTTGTACCCGAAGTCTGAGTTTGGTTTTACGTTTTCTGAATCGTCTTCCGTTTTTGTATGGAGGAAACTCAGACTTCGAAAACAGGCTTCACTATACTGAAACTAGTTATTTATTACTTACAAGCTGATGCCCGCGACTTCGTCTGCGCAGGTCACATGCCATTAGTTACTAACAGAGTATGGTGAAATCTAACCTAAACTTCATGTGCCTGTAATTACACCGGCAACCACACTCTTCAAACAGAAACACAGCAACGCTGCTTGGCGACAGAAAAAGGCGTGGTGGTAGTACTTCCCCGGACGAGCCCTTCACAAAGAGCTCTACTACTCTTAGAATGAAAAGTAGCTTGTACGCTCTATCCATGCTACAAACTATATTTGCTTTAAGTTTCATCCCGATCGGTTCAAAGTCAAAGTCAAAGTCAAAAGGTATTTATTCAATAAAATCACAAGGATCACTTTGAAACGTCTTAAAGCTAGGTGACTCTAGGTGCCAGTTCCACGCGACCAAAGCCTAGAGCCTAGGTTCAGTAGTTTGGGTATGATTGAGCTACAAACAACCATAATTCCTTTATCCAATAAATGTATAGGTACGATTTGTCATTTATAAAACTTATTTGTAAAATTAAAAGTAAAAAGTAATTCACAACTAAAATTTGTGAACTTATCAACTGATCAATGATATCTTTGAGTATTTACCCTGTCCATAGCAATACTAGACTAGTCTAGAATAACTATATGAAATTTACAAAATTTGTACATTCTGGAGTAGCTGTCTTTACAAAAATACTTTCAAATAGGTCACAACAAGAATACCAAATATTATATCCTACTTGGAAAGTTTTGTATTTTTCAATATATCCTCATTCTCAAGGAAATCTGCAGATCTGAACTCGGCGAAAGCCTTGCCAAATCTCCGGAGTTGGTTTCAAAGAAAACATTTTACTAGAAGAGTATTTCGAGGTTGTAAAACCAAGTAACTGTTTGTTTTGAACATTCTTGTTATTTGTGTGGAAAGTTACAAGATGATAAAACAATAAAATATCCAAACTTTCTTGTTTATTCTAGTAGGTAATAAAAATACCAACAAAAAATATTTAATCTAAAACCCCAAACATATGATTTTTCTGTTACATAACCTTTGAACCTGCAATACGATTAAAACTAACGAAATAGTATTTTTGGAAATGACTTACGAGGCTCACGATGGCTCACCTGATATTAAGTGGTAACCATCACCTATAACAAAGCATTGCCTCGTAATCACGCACGATAAGAACGTGCCCTACGATGCACTGCCCTGCGTCCATCAACTTGAGGCATACAGATGTAAAGCCTCATGTGCCTGTAATTACACCGGCAACAAAACTCTTCAAACCGAAACACACCAACGCTGCTTGGCGGCAGTACAAGGCGTGGTGGTAATACTTCCCCGGACGAGCCCTTAACAAAGAGCTCTACTACTCTTAGCCTTTTTTCATAATCATTATTCTACTGTATTATTGCCACCATTCAGTTCTCCACTCTCTCTTGCCTAGCGGAGGCAGACACACAGAATACCTACCGTTCGTTCTCGATCTAGTATCATATTATCCATTCAATATGACCTTAGATAGTACTAGGGGCTTACTGATTTGCGCAATCCATGACACACGCTGAATCAAAGTCAAAGTAAAAAGTGAAAAGTCTTAAAGCTAGGTGACTCTAGGTGCCAGTTCCACGCGACCAAAGCCTAGAAGAACAGGCAACAAACTTACGGCTTGGTTCCTACCGTTCTTTTGTATGATCCTTTTACAAAATAATATTATACCTCTACAATATTGAAGTTTAGTGAGGCGTAGGCATACAGAAAAATGTAAACATAATCAAATTTATAAGACAGCACACGCTACACTTCAAACTAATAATACCTAATGCATAAAATTAAATACAATCTATTAGATCAGAGAAAAATAAAAATAAAACACACAATAGTAGGTACAGTACAGACATTGCAGACATGTTAGCTGCCGATGGGCAGAGCGACCGGGACATCGGGCCACGCACTTTTATTATCAAGCAAGACACGGCGACGGAAACCTCGAAAAGCTAGTCATCGTTAGTAACGTGGAGGAAAAGCGTTCTCGCGGTAGGTCCCCAACTAGATGGACGGACCAGCTTAAAGAAGGTAGATGCCAGTTTTACGATGTGATCCGAATGGCCACCAATAGAAAGCGCTGAAAACAAGCAGTCCACTCCAGTACAGGAAAGACATCTTCAAGTGACCACGATCTTCAGTTAAGAAGTGCCGACCACAGAGAGACCTATTACGGGATAAAGACGCGGTCGGAAGCCAGTTATTTATAAAGCCCAAATCTCATCGTATTTATAAACAAACTAAGCTCAGGAAAAGTCTCACGTCTTCGCTTAAACCATTTAGCTCGGCACTAGCGGAGCTAAATGACGCGTGCAATGCAACTCGAAGCAATTTGGCACCAACTCGAAGTGCAAGTCGAACAAAACGCTGTTCCACTGAGTATTCATATTGATTATGTCTCTGAATGTTTTGAAGATGAAGTCGGTAAGGAAATTGGAGTACTTTAAGTACAACTTTTGTAAGTAAGCTTTTGTTTTTTTACTGACTTCAAAAGTAGAAGTTCTCAATTCACTGGATGTTTATTTGTATATTTATTAACCGATTAGAGAGCAGTGGTAGCGGCCCCACCTTCCAATTCTAAGGTCGTGGGTTCGAAACCAGTCGAGCACCAATGAGTTTTACTGTTCAAAAATGTATGTGCACAGTGCCGGTATTCTCAAACGGTGAAGGATAACATCGTGAGGAAACCGGCATGTCGTAGAACCTAAAAAGTTCTATAACATGTGTCATGTGCTCGAAAGGAGCCTTTCGAGGCGCACTTAAAATCCTTTCACCACACTGTTTCGAAAGAAACTAGTGACACGACAAGAAGAAGACCCGATTACCCCACCAAGTATGAATTGATTTTTATGATTTTTTTTGTTTGATAGCTCATTCTTCAGAATTGGTCCTAAAATGTATGCATGCAAGTGGAATTCGTTTTAGAGAAGAGGCCTATAATATACTCAGCAGTGGGTGCAAATGGGCTGAAATGATGATGTTGATGAACAGTATTATTGCACGTGACTGTACAACGAAGTTCTATGCAAAAACAAAAGTAAACATACGTAAGAAACGCTTAATGACCTGTTCAGCACTTCAAACGACACTGTACAATCGCGCACAAAAACGCAACAAAGACGTTTCAAACACTGTATAATCGCGCACAGAAACACATCGGCCACAAAAGACGTATTTACGCCCGTGCAATTTCCTATAAAAAGCCTGAGAATTTATGAAATAAAAACGTTCACTTGCTAACATGAATAACTAAAGGCAATCATGGCAGTTAGAAATAGGATTTTCATTTAATTTTCTGTTGTGTGGTATATTACAATTTATTTTATGAACGCCGTCTTTGAACGTTTTATTTATATGTCAAAATGAAATTTGATTTGAATTACTACTTAGAAAGAATGTGTCGAATCCTGGGGGAACCGCAAACAAGAGTATGAAGCTCTTTGTGAGGGGCTCGTCCGGGGAAGTACTACCACCACGCCTTTTTCTGCCGCCAAGCAGCAACGCTGTGTTTCGGTTTAAGAGTGTGGTTGCCAGTGTAATTACAGGCACATGAGGCTTAACATCTGTATGCCTCAAGTTAATAGACGCAGGGCAGCGCATTGTAGGTCACGTTCCTATCGTGCGTGACTTACGAGGCAATGCTTTGTTATAGGTGATGGTTACCACTTAGCATCAGGTGGGTCATCTGCTTGTTCCATCAGCTAGTAGTATAAAAAAAAGAACCGAACAAGTAGCAGTAAACAAAATAATCTTAAAACTCAGACTCAAACTACTCAAACTACTCTTCGGTCGCACATTTCAACATTTTTGAAAATATAAAATTTCCTTTCCTCAAGATTATCTTGAATTCTAAACCCACGAGAATAATAATTTAACGCGGACGAAGTCGCGGTGAAACGCCACATCTATCCATATAAGTACTCTATCAAATTGATTCTCTAATCGTGTCACAGCATTAAAATTTAATTTGCCACCTGCTTTACAAGTCAGCTGTCTTTGTCGTAAGCTTAACGAGTGACAAAGAAGGAAGTATCGGATCTGATAAATTCCTGATAATGGTAGGAAGCGGCGTCAAAGCGCACATCCGGCCCATTGAAGTAAATACCATGGAAGACTTAATAGTGTCTACTACGAAAGTTTCATTTCAAAGAGTACACATTTATGTCAACGTCACAGTAAATTAATTACTATTGCCAACTGAACTATTGCCGCTTTAACATTTTATTCTTGTATTTATTTGTTTGGGTATGTGCCAAATCTAATATTTCGACGTACCTCTGACTACCCTTACACATCCTCAAATAATCTTAAGTTAGTACTTGGTAGGTACTGAGAGATCTGGAGGGATATCTACCGTGCCTGGGGGTCGGAGTCGTGAAGCTATTTCAGTTTTTTTTTAAGTTTAGATACCATTGTCGATTATCTCAGTAAAAGTTGTTGGACCAAACCACCAGCATTTAAGTATCGTAAAGTCATGACAGAGGCCATAAAGCAACCTAAACACTATGCCAGCAAAATTGGCCACTATCTCAAACGTACTTACCAGCCCTCTAAAACATAGTCAGCAATGTCACAAAGTCAGAACGATTCTCATCAGGATTTTAAAATAAGAACTGTTCCTTTTTCAAAAGTTTCCGTTTGAAAAAAGAACCGATTCTTTTTTTATAGGTGGCATTAACCATTATTGCCAGGTTGAAGGTTTTAATTTCAAACGTCAAATATTTACTTGCTCAATTTTTGACATATTTTTTCACCTTACGTCCAGTGCCCAGCCTTAGTTAGGGTTAGTCTATACTGAAACTATGAATATTAAATTTCACACACCTTTTGAGACGAGATTGACGTACTACAAACATTTCTGAATCTCATCTAGGAGCACTATTAGTCCAACCCATTTAAAATGAATCTTAAACTAGCGCAGTAAAGCTAATTTTACGGTACTCTTAATACGTCTCTTGGAAGTAGATCGTAATTACCTACCGCAGGCGTAAATAATCAGGACCATGATTCTGACACTTTATTGTCTGTAAGGGTTCATCTATTAAGTTCGTAATCATCGTTCGTTAATTTTGATTAATTTAATACGAAATTGTCGTCTTTTTGACTCCTAATCTGGTTTGTACTAAAACCATTACATATTTTTTTTATCAACTATTTGATTGAGTGAGCGAAGTCAAGTTGGGCGATTTGGCATTTTATGTATGTTTGTCGGGCCATAACTTTCGGATTGTTACTCCGATCTGTATGAAATTTGGTAAGTCGAAAACTTGAGAAATTTATGAGTTAAATCGAATAGCGGGTTATTAAGATATGAGGTTTTACAAGTGGGCAATTTTTATGTTTAAATACATAAATATATCAAGTTACGTATATATAAGTTACGTCATAAAAAGAGCTTAATTTTAACTTTTTTTTTCTATGGACGTTTTTAGAACGTAAAATTTAAATATACATAACTAACGACCCAAGAGCCCCCATCTCTTATAGTGAAATCATTAGCACTGAGTATTCGATAAAAATAGTAGCAGTGACTACTCGATTTATCTTCTTCTCTTCATCTTCATCTTAATTTGATTTGATGATTTAACTTAATGTATTAGTGATTCTAATAAGATTTATCGAAGTAATAAAAAAGATTATTGTAAATGTCTAAGGAAAACAATGTTTAGACAAAATATTGAACAAAGTAATCAATCTTTCTTTATTTCAGTCAGCAAAGAGTCCGTGGTACAGAAAGTTTATGTAAACAAATACAGATGCGACAACTCGACATCTCGCTAAGCAGCTCGATAATCCAAGAAACCAGTCGTTACCCTCTGATCTGCGGTTCGCAGTCTTCAATCTACCACTCGTTAGTGTCATGACGACACATCCTGTGTCTTTGTTCTCATCGTATTCACAAATCTGTTAATTGCCACGTCTTTTGTTCTGATAACACACAATAGACAACCAGGAAATCTATTTAGATTCGAAGAGGGCTTTACGATAGCATTCCTATTACTGTAAAAAGTACTTGTTTGATGTTTCGCGGGCTATTCTTTTGAATTTCTTCTAGACCAAGTTAATTTGTTACTCAAAAGTTAACTGTGTATTTTTTTAATTCTACGTGAATGTAATACCTATAAGCTACCAAGATTATATGGAACATCAGAGAAGACATTTCTTTAGTGTTTTTCTTTAAAGCTAGCCAACAAAGCCAAGTAAGACATGACAGAGGCGGCAGAGGTGGCAGAGGTGGATTCTGAAGGTACAAAATTGATCCTGAAAATCAATGACCTTTATCCAACAGTGTCTTCTTCAGACTGATGATGATAGAGCAAGTATTGTGTATCGAACGCATTAGTACGGTGCGTATCGAACACGCTTCCTGCCCATTCATTGTCATTTACTTTGATGCTGTATTGATCCCGGCGTAGGCACGTACGTTGCAAGTTATAACTTAAGGCGGTTTATTACTGCGGCTCGAATATTCCAAATCGGAGGCTTTTTGGTACTCGGTAGCTTTTGGCGGAATTGCGTAAAATCTCTGCTTATTTGGCGTATTGGAGATAATTCCGGGGGTGAGACTGTATTATGAATATTGAGAATGCTTGTGGGAAGGTAAGCTTTTAAAATATTATTAGGGTTACTACACAGTGCGATAGCGAAAATTGAATGGCTTTAATTATAATAACTTTGGTTTTAATAATTATACCTAGAGGCAATAACATATAACATAATGATAATGTTAAAATTAACATCAGTAGATTGGTTTTGGATACAAAAGGGTTGAAAGTATGCTTTTTTTTCAGAGGACAAATATTAAATCCAGATAAAAATATATTCGCATTTAAGCGAGGGATTCACTTGCCCGAGACAATAAACTTCAAACGCTTACTTATTATTTTCATCCACGTTACATGTTCTGAATGTACTCGTAGGAAGGAACTATCCCCTACGCCGTAAGATCAAAGGGCTCTATCAGTTAGCGGGGACTGAAACGAGACGTAATTGACGACGTCTTTTGTACACTATTAAACAATCACAGCTTATTTACTTGGCGTTTTGTGTTCGTAATTGAAAAGGGGTTACGTCAGAGCAAAACTTATGTCAGTTTTGTTTACAAGTCAAGTCAAGTCAAAAGGTTGGAGATCATTCAATTGAATAGCAAGGATCTTTTTAAAACGTCTTAAATCTAGGTGAATTTAGGTGACACGCTGCTAAGCCTAAAATAACAGGCAACCAACTAAACCGTTTTGTAAGAGCCTTGTAACAAAATAATATAATAATAAAGCGCCAGTTTGGTGTCAATCGTACTTAGAAGAAGGCATAACCGAAATAGGCTATCAAATTCAAAAGACCGTACACGCTAGATCTGAATATAAAGAATACCTTGTGTGCTTTAATAATATATGTATAGCTTTGTTTTTAGTCGTATGAGAGCCATAACACAAACAAAAATGACATGGAATAAGAATGTTATCCTACTAGTCCTACTAATATTATAAACGCGAAAGTTTGTAAGTATGAATGTTTGTTACTCTTTCACGTAAAAACTACTGAATGGATTTTAATGAAACATTACAATAACATAGCTTATACATCAGAATAACACATAGGCTACAATTTATAATGATATTGTGTGACTAATCCTGCGCAGACGAAGTCGCGGGCACCAGCTTGTTTATATTATATCGAAATGTAAGAATGGAAGGAAGAGTCGGTTGCGTTTAAAATGTCAATAAAGATGAGGAGACACGAAGGAGTGAGCTTCAAAGTGACCATTGAAATAATGGAATATAAAAAGAAAATGATGTACATATGGCATAGTAGTATAGAATAGAAAACGATGGTGAACATTTCACAAAGCTTCATTGTACCGAAACAGTTTGTAGGGATACAAAGATTTAAGTCGGCCTTGAGTGTACAAGCCGATTGTAGCAACACAGTGCCGTTCCACGTACACAACGAGGTACTAAATACGCGATTACCTACGCACAACATCCGATACGAAATTGCGGATCGTTGTACCACAGTATGCTCGTGTTAATTTTCCCAATATTGAGCTTGGTATATTATTCTGCACCCTAAGCATTGGTTTCTAGAATTTACTTTTCGTGTACAAGGTTACCATTTTCAATGGACTCTTGCTGATGTACATCGCGGTGTCTGAAACTCAATTCTTGTTTCTCCTAATTAACAGATTGTATTTTTAGAACAACATTAAAAACTAGTGCTTCCAGCACATAGGCCTAGGTTGAACTTTGAGCAGACTCAATTAATAGATCATGAATAATTTTACGGTGAACATATTGGAATCTCGCTGTTATTGGTTGATGTTTTCATATTAATATGTAAATGTATTAAAATTGTAAAATTGTTGAACAGTGGCTTCAACGCGGCATATGTCAGAGTTGCCCCCTAGTTTATACAAACTTACTATAAACATTAACTTCTCTTTATTCCTGCTAATTATAATTTTGTCGTTATCCAATAATGAAGTAGTCGAGCGGCGGTTAGTTCTCATTATTTCTCCAACACCCGATAAGATAAAATCATCGGTTCCTTTGTTCTTATCTTTGTGTCAAAATATTTTATGTCCCCGCGATTGCTTGAGCGGCCAAAACACAAAATTTGTGCATTCTATCTCAGCGCTTGACAATAACAAAACGGTTTAACGCCAACGCGTGCTAGCTATCACATTTTTTTTACCTTTTTGCAGTTTCACGAACATTGAAAGGTCATAAAAATTAAGCCAGAGTTTATTGCATTACTATTCTTGTTTGGTGGCTATGACCGTTATTTCACAATACCTACTTTTACCATCACCATCATCAGCTTGAATAAGTTCAGTGTTGAATATTTTTATTTTATTTTATTATAATGTCTCATTCTTTAATGCTTAGCCTACTCAAAATTATCGATGTTATCATTTTATTTGGGAAATACCCTTTATAGTAAAATATTTTACTCCATTACTGAATTCAACATTAAAAAAGACTCAGTAAGTAACACAGTAAGTGTTATAGGAATATTAAGAGAGAGTAAGTAGGTTCCTATTTAGACTAGATCAGAAAAGGTAACATAGCAGTCGTTATGATATAACGAAACAGAGGCCATTATAATGATTGTTTTATGATCTGGGAAAAATCGGTGGACTAAAAGGTTACTTAAAATTGTTGGCGATCACTTGATAATCCCAAACGTTTTAAGGAATTGACGAGTCTAACAATTCTCTCTATACTTAAAAATCTATGAGGAAACCATATATATATTCAGTGGATGTGATACGGCTGAAGTGACGATGATAATACTGACTAATACTATTCGGAACCAAACGTAAACACGACGTCAGAATATTGATATAGTAAATCATATCACAACACCACACATTTATGTACACTGGTATGTTTTCAAAAAGTTTTGAACTCTCAGAAATTATTTAGTCACTTTGATATCTACTCGAATCTATGAAACATTTCGGTTTGGTAATTACCTGTTTTTGTGATGCAAGGGTGACAGTCCACCTGCTATTGTTCATTTTTACAGAAATTCCCAAATTGAGGTAATTTCGGGTGCTATGCGTAATGAGACTTTAATTTATGAGGCACCTTTAGAAATAATGACTGAGTGTCTGAGTTCAGTGTAAAGAATCTGTTATTTTGGTATACTAAAATTATTTTATTGTTTAACTTTTATGGACTCGTTTGACGGCAGATGGTGTGACCATGAGAATTGGACTGATGGAGCAAATCTAAAAGATCATCTGAAAAGTTAACTTCAATAGATACAATATTTGTTTTAGTTGCCTTGTTTGTATAATCATAATTATCTACTCGTCTTATATCGCACCAACAAGTCTTATATCAAATCAGATCTAACGTGTGACTTTCTGTTTTCAACTTTTCGTCATAAAATATCAACGTGAATCAAATTTAGGGTGATTGTACGATGAAATCGTAATGCAGCTTACTGCGCTCTTTTGGTCCGGGGGTTGTCTAATCCCGGGGATGCTTTGTCAGATTGCTGACTATCTTGAGACTATGCGATTGCATCTTGGAAAATGGAATTTGTAGAAAGGTTTCATTGCTCGTTTTAAGCTCACTTAGATATTAATAAAGCTTAAGGATATGATGCTTCTTCTTGTTGTCATGTCAATAGTTTCTTTCGAAACAGTGTGGTGAAAGAATTTTAAGGCGAAGACAAGAGCTAATGTGACTTTCGTTCGCACGTTTCGATATGTTGAAAGATATAAAATCACAAAACTCATTTTCGAAAAATCGCAATCAACCATTTTGTGTGCAATCACATTTCACGCAGTTTAGTAAACATTTCATTTTGATCGATACATGTTTTCCTACTCAAAAGTTTGCTTATGTACGAAAACTAGTAAAGCACATTACACATCACATTAGCTCTTGTCGTAGCCTTATGCGGCTCCTTTCGAGCCCTAAATAAATTTGATGCTGAATTCAGTACCTTATTTAAATGCTAGAACTTTCATCGTCAACATACATTTAATATTAGAGAGCTTATAGTCGAAGCTATTCAAATCTCGAAATAAAATATATAAAAAAACGACAAATGAATAGTTTAACCGTTTTAATGATCGTTGTTATTCGTGTGAAGAATTCCCTAATTGATACAATAAATAACACTTCGTAGTGCTTCGGCGTCTCTGATAAGTTGAGATTCGAAGATTTATTCGAAACTAAACTGTTTTCTAATTGGTGTTTTATGATTACTTCACCAGGAAACGCACCAACGAATGCTTCACTATTGTTTGTATTAGATACAGTTATTAAAGTAATCGCTGTTATTGCTTTAAGGTTTATTTCCGTCTTTGAATGAATTTCTCACTTCTCTTATTCTAATTCATTTTAATCTTTACTATATCTTTAAATAGCTCAACTACTTTAGTATTTTTACAGTGAATACAAAATATTCTTTGCAATATTGTAGTTTCTGTGACCTAAGCATGTCTCATCATACGGGGCAGTCTTTAACTTTCTGGAATATAATAAAATAACTTTTCCGCGAAAGATTGTAGAAGACTCTTCGGTATTTTTAGATTTATCACATACTCGTGCACTTTCGTGTTCAACCGAGCAGGTGACCTTAAAGCAATAAGTACTCTTTGCAGCGGAAGCATAAAATTTCCCGTGGGATTTTAGCATGAATCGATAACTGTAGTACTTCAACTCTTTTGTCGGTGTATCTGTCTATTGTATTTTATTAATGTTGAAGTGAGCTCGTTTATCTATCAAGATCGACAGATCGCATTCAATTTGCATACGGCACTACTGTGCGCTAGTATATTGATGCTCTGATATATTGACAGTCTTTACTCCAATTACCTTTGCATGTTATATGATATAACGATAGCTTAGACTTTGTATTACTATAAGTATTCCTAAGTTCAATGTTTTTCAGAACGAAATACACCATACTTATATCACAACTCATATTTAGTACAAATCCAAACTTTTTAATATCTATTTTGTAACTTTTACCGTCTGCGTTCATCACAGCATCATAAAATTAATCTGAATTATCTCTAATAGGAACCTTTACGTCGACATAAAGTCTCATCATTTTGTTTATTAGAATATTAAGAGAGGCTAATTCATTGTCACATTAAGTCACCTCTTCGGTGACAACTGTATAAGATACGCATTTTATGATTACTCCAATGGTATTTATTACTTTTGTCACTCATACTCATGACGTTGTAAAATGGTACACGTCTTATTTTATGTCGCTGCGATCGGAATTGTATATGTTTACGATTGCTTTGAAGATTATTTATTAGTTATCCAATTAGGAATCATAAACACTTTATTTTAAGTAAGCTGTTTATGTATCTACTTATTAATGCGGCTGGGAAACTTTATTTGGAGGAGGTGTATAACCAGTTTCACATTTGGTTCGTTTTTTATGAGCTTGTCTTTTTATAGACATTTTCAGATATTGCCAAAATTTACCACTTTACACTTCTACTACTTTTATTACTTATCATATTATCTTTAAATTATATAGCTTTAAGTGCGATCAATTCGACAGCAGAGCCAGATAAAACATTCAGATTTTAAAAAGTAGTTTGTAAGAAGGTTCTATATCTTGCTCACAGCAAAACAGTCTGCAACCGGACTAGAGAAGTCCCAACAAAAACAGCGTTAAACATAGAATTATCGATAGAAAGCACACAACAATGAACCGTTCTTTGTGTAAATTGATACACAAGAGATAAAAGAATATCGTCAATACAAATACACTTTTCTACGAACGGTCTCGTAAGTGATATGATGTTGACTCGAAATGTAGGAGGGACAGCGTGTTTGCTCTCACCACAATCTGAGATTGGTAATAAGATGCGACACATGTATTATCCCGATTAAATCCCCTCAGAAAAGGGGCTTAAATATAGTGATGTCTTTATGTGATGGTCCTGGATGATATCCGATCTCCCGCTATCGATAAGCGATACGAAATTGAGAATAAGGTTTTGGTGGCAATAATAGAATCTATGAATCTACAAGTTATGTGACTACGGCCCAGGGCGTCATAATCGTTTATAAGCTTGAGTTATTTTGAGTGTAATGTGATCTTACTGAAATACCTCTAGAAAGTTGATTTGAATTTATATTCATGAGTGTTTTTTTTTTATTCATAGTGCATTTTGTCTACATGTATATTACCTTTTTTTTATAATACCCGGTAAATGCGGCGAGTTGAACTTTAGTCTTTGTGTTTCACTTCTCTGAATTTTAATCTTTTATACTATAGCTTAGTCATTCGCTTACTAAACTATGACCTGATTTACCAAATTCCATCGATACAACTATCGATAGTGCCGTTAGTCACAGCACTATCCAATGATTGATCACCGAGCGTCGCAAGCTCGCTTGTCAAGACGAGAAATAACATTGTTAGTGCTCTTGTAAACGTCTCGGCGATGCAAAATCCTCTTAGCCGCGCCTACGGAGCGTAACTATGAAAATGGATTTTGAAATTGTGTTCCAACTTTGCCTAGATGGAAGTGTGTATGACTTTAGTGAGCACTTATGAGATGAATGAGCTTGTACTCAGAATATTGCTAAAATCATGCGCCTTTGTGTAATAACATAACATACCCACTTTTACAAAATACATATTTTATTGACTTACGGTGAATTTGTCAGCTCTTGATTAGAACACTGTCTGTGACCGCGCTAAATATATTGCAGGCGTTCATAGGCTACGGTAACCACTTCCCATCAGGCGGGCCGTAAGCTTGTTTGTCTACTTTGTTGTATAAAAAAAAAATATAAAAAAAAATGGTAGATTCGCGAATACAAACCACTATAACTACTATGATTTATTATTACTACGCTTTAGCTATAGGTATATTTTGATTATAAACCCTGACTATCTATATCTATGTTAGACTAATATATGTATACCTTTGACTTCTTCAAGGAGATTAACGAAGTAAAGCTGATGTTGATTGCTTTCTAAAGAAAGTGACAGGATATGATTTTATGTAGCGAAAGATTCATATCCTGCCAAGGTTCTCGCAGTTTTGAAATGACTGGAGATGGAAAGAAAATATCACACAAGGAGCAGAAAGCTAACGTAAAATCCACTTTGCATAAAATTCATGACCATTTTTGCAATAATTAATTTCATGAATTAAATATCATACAGACGGACAGCGAAATTGAAAATCGTACAGAAGATACAAAACAAAGTAACGTGTAAAAATTAAAATAATTAATACAATTTCGTATGTGGATTCGATCCGTATTATTAGCAATGGTAATAGGTTGTGGGCGGTTTGAACGTGTTACATGCAAAAAGCTTTTACAGATTGAATATGTACGATAGCTTTGAAAATGGCAAGCAAGTTGACAGCTGTTATATTTTTGATGGTTTAATAACGGAGAATAAAAGAAATGTTGAAAAAAAAACAAGTTTTGTCAACTTAACTTTCAATCTTGGCCCAGGACTGCTTAATTACTTACTTGCATGTGTTTCTCTACACTAGTTTTTTTAGAATAGCCAACAATAAAAATGTATTTTAAACTTTTTATCCTACTTCAAATCAAATGAAGCAAAACAACGTTTACTTTGGATTACAAAAACTCAGGGAAAATACAAAAATCAATATAAAATCGGTGTTGTTGATAGGGAATACTTCTCAGAAATAGAGTCCAGGATTATAGGTATTTCAGGTATACTCTCCGTTTCTTATTAAACAAGGTAGTAATAAATCTTTTATCTTTTAAGCGTAGTAGAGCTCTCTGTGAAGGGCTCGCCGGGGAAGTACTACCACCACGCCTTTTTCTGCCGCCAAGCAGCAACGCTGTGTGTCGGTTTGAAGAGTGTGGTTGCCAGTGTAATTACAGGCACATGAGGCTTAACATCTGTATGCCTCAAGTTGATGGACGCAGGGCAGTGCATTGTAGGGCACGTTGCTATCGTGTGTGACTTACGAGGAATTTTTTATAGGTGATGGTTGCCACTTAACATCAGGTGGGACATCTGCTTGTTTCATGAACTGCGATGCAGTACCATCTTTTCCCCATAAAAATTTTGCAGAACTTGGTTTTATAAAATTAAAAACTTTTGTGAAATCCATATGAACCACCAACGCACTTCTCGTATACTGCGTTTACATTTAGACATTCGCGCTGCCATTCGCGTGGACGCAAATGTTGCCGTCCATATGTCTGCGGCAGCGTCGCCGGCAATGTGTGTTCACGTAACACGGGCAACGCGAGTGGACATGGAAGTGGCCTGCTTACATTCTTGCATTGCCCAAGTCTATGCTCATGTCTCTGCATTTTTCCACGGACATGAGCTGAGTGTAAACGGGGTAGTATATACTAGAAGTGTGTTGGATGTGAATGGTTACAGAAGTAGAAGTAGATAATCCAAAGAAGATTATGGATGGACTGTATAAAAGATGGCTTAAGTTAGCGTGGAATAGGGGCAGGAATATGATATGGGAAGTGAACTAACAATATAACTTATTAAGAGGCTGACAACCATTAAACAACTTCTCACGCGCACAACTCAACATTTTGAAATTGTGATTTTTCATAAATTAGTTCAGTGATATTGTATCTTTCAAAATATTTTAAATGTGCGGGTGAAGTTGTTTGATGGTTATCAGCCCATAATAAATAAATTGTATTGTTAGTTCACTTCCCATATCATATTCCTGCCTTTATTCCACGCTAACTTAAAGCCATCTTTTATACAGTCCATCCATAATAAGGGCTAACGGTTGTCAGCCTTTTCACTAATTTATAAAAAGAAAACTAACTACCTTATTTTATCTCAATAAAAAAAGGTTAAGTAGTGAGTTACAGTAGTAAACCGCTATATTCATTTTGCATAATGCCCGTCCTGTGATCCTATAATGGATATAGGAAGCCATATGCAAGCCGTCGACTGAATAAAAGGAAGAAACTATAACTGGTCGACCACCGGCGGAGACTTCAAAGGGCTGTAATCATCGTGACAAACGTAGATGTAGTAATACTGGAAGGATCAAACGAGGAAACAAAAAACAGATAGCATAATCGTGTGCTTTAACTAAAGTTGTGTCAAGTATCTACACAAAAACATGTTTTTACATTGATCTAGAGAGGATGTATTAGAAAACAGCCCTCACAGATTTGATCCCTACTAAGGTTAAACATTTATGTTATGAACGTAAATGTATGTTCTCTGTTTGGGTGTTTGTATAAAATTTATTTAGGGAATCATGTTTCGACTTATCCAATTTATAATGGTCGAAATATTATTTGTGGTGGCTTCCACTTATTCATGCTCATGGTCAAGTTAATTTTATCTAGACTAAAACAAACATCGACGTCAAATTCCTGACTGTAAAACAAACATAATTATCTTGATTACGCTAAAATGGGTCAAACGATTTGGATAATATAAAAAACCGGCCAAGTGCGAGTCGGACTCGCTCACAAAGGGTTCCGTGCTCATAAAACCTATCTATAAAACCGCCAAATAATCACGTTTGTTGTATGAGAGCCCCCTTAAATATTTATTTTATTCTATTTTTAGTATTTTTTGTTATAGCGGCAACAGAAATACATTATCTCTAAAAATTTCAATTGTCTAACTATTACGGTACATGAGATACAGCCTGGTGACAAACGGACAGACAGACAGACAGACGGACAGCGGAGTCTTAGTAATAGGGTCCCGTTTTACCCTTTGAACACGGAACCTTAAAAAGTAATAAACAGACCCAGTTTTTTAACGTTCATATAATTGCCACTTTTGGAACAGCGAGAATGTTTGAGCAGGATGGTGCTTTCTTGAGACGATCCGTAATAGTCCCATAAAAGAAACCGCGAGCTCAAATCGTAAATTCAGGAATTAAACTTGCTTCGCTTCCACAACGGTCACTAAACGTGCTTAGCGAGCCACTAATCGTATTTAGAAAGATAATTACTATTCACGTTTTGCACAAGGAAGAATAAGCCTCTAAACATGATAAGCGAAAAAAAATGCAAACTGTGAGTCAAAGAAATGATGTTTACGCTAATTCTGTTTAGCTTTGTAAACGTGTTTATCTAAATACAATTAAATGATATTGTGCAAGCGGCCTAATCTCTTCCAGTGAAACTTTCTCTCTTTCGTCTTTGGCTAGTTTAGTTTTAGTACTTCTGCGAATAAAACTACAAATTATTCAGTTGACATTTCTAGCGGTTAAAGCAATAAATGGTGTTTACAGGCTACTGCTCAACACTTTACGATGCCATCAAAGTAAACCGTTGGAGCGTTTTCATTTCCACACCTTACAATTAACTGCTTTATTGGAACCGCGTACGCGCGTGTAATTGTTGTTTTCTGTGAGTGAGGACTGGTGGTGTAGTGAGAGGGACCCCGCCTTCCGATCGTGAGGTTCAAATCCAGCCGTGCATCAACAGATTTTCTAAGCGAAAAATGCATGTGCGCAATGCCAGTGCTCTTAAATGGTGACGGAAAACATCGTGAGGAAACCAGTTTGTTTAACAGCGGCGATGGGCTTGCAACCTGCCACGTATGGAATACTAGCTATTGCAAAATGTGGGAATGTGCCAATTTCAATGTTTGACGTGCCCTACTACCCCCCATAGACGTCCTCAAAGAATCTGAAATTCGTAGGAGAGCAGTTTCAGTTTTTTCATAGCTTACAATAATCGCTTTCTACCAAGTGGGACGTACGTGTGGTTGTTTACCCGCATCATCATCATCATCAGCCTAAAGAAGTCCACTGCTGGACATAGGCCTCCCCTATACCTACATTTCCAGGAAGAACGATTCCGAGCCCTCTCCATCAACCGACTTCCCGCGATCCTCACAATGTCGTCAGTCCATCGGGTAGGAGGGCGTTCCACGCTTACTTTTCCTGTTCGTGGTCGCCATTCGAGAACCTTTATTCCCCAATTAATTTGTATTGTTTACCTTAATACAATAGGTTCATTTAAAATTATTATACTTAATACAATAGTACCTCTATAATCATTTTAAATGTACCTTCTTACTTATTTTCAACTACTTACCTTGTTACGTGTCTGTGCGTTTTTCTGTGTGTTTGTTAGTCAACTGATTAGTTTTTTTTATTCTATTCAGTATGATAACAAACATCAGGTATAAAACATACGCCTAAAACACATCACCCTCCTTAGCAGTGGGTTAAAAGATTTAACGCACTTCGTAGAATAAGTCATAGTGTATGTTTGAGGCATTACCTGGAACAAAAATAATGGAATGTTAATATTTAAAAGTCAGGAACTACTTTGAAAAATTACTTAATAAATTAGAGGTACAATTTTATGGTAGTAAGCACGCTAAAACTTTTAGTTACGGTAACATTGCTTTGAAACTAGCAAAGCATTAGAGTGTAAATTAGGAGTAATTTCAATGATAATGTTTCATTGCATTAAAAATAAAAGCATTGAAAAACTCAAGGAAGCCCTCAATCTATCAATAATTTATATTTTAGAATACACGCACTGCGCAATCATTAAATTTTATTATAAACGAGTATAATTTATATATTGAAGATTCTGCTAGAAAACTAAAAACCGAAACAGCTTAACGACTTTGATTCCTAGTAAATAATAATAAGTATAATATAATAATAACAACTCATTTATTTTCTCAGACACATAAAGGTTCCTTAAAATAGTAATGGGTATATGTTAAGGGTAAATGTCCGAGAAGAATGTGTGGTACATACCCAAAAAATAAGTATAAATACAAATCCTGAATACATAATTTGCCTCCATAAAATTAATCGTCGCCGGCACGCCTTTTAATCAGTTGGTCGGAATTAATTCGCTAGCGAGCTCTAATTAATCTAAGAGCGAGACCATCCCAACTGTCAATATCAACAAATGACTTCATATCATCTTTAGATTTTCTACATTTATTATGAGAACTGCCAAGGAGTGGACTCATTGCCGTCGTCTGTCTTTCCTGATCACTAGGTCTTTTAGGTGAGAATGTAGACAAAGGACAGTCTATAAATTATAAAAAAAAAAGATATAAAAAGATAAGATTCGTTTTGTCATCTGTGGAATTAAAGCGCTTGAACGCAATCCAGTTACAATAAAAACTCCATTACACACTGCGACTTTTTAAATCACTTCCAACGCGAATAATCGTCGCCCCACGACTTAATCGAGTCGTAGGTCACTGGTGATACTGACGCTCACCGTCTTCTGATTACCATCAAACTTTAGTATAAAAATCACCCTCAGACACACATCTCTTTCAAAGCCATAAGAATTGCACAGCTATAAGCGTTTTTTCAGCGCTTCTGCAGCGATTCAATAGCGATGCTATCGATATCTTTCATCGGCGTCTATATCATTGCATAGCGCGACTGCATCAATACAATAGCGCTGTTGAATCGATACAAATTCCTGGTAGAATCTACAAATATGCTGATGTCGCGATTAAGTCGCGCATCTCAGCGGTCAAAATTCTCGTGTGTAACAAACTGCTCTTACACTTGTAAAATAAAATAATCCACAAAAGCCTTTTATGATAAATCTGCTACTCTTAAAAGACCCAACCCCACTAACTATAATGTGAAGTCATAGTCATAAAACCTCCTTAATAACCTATTTTAAATAAATAGCTTCATAACCTAAGATCGTTATACTGTAAACGCAAATCAAGATTTCAAACCTTATTATTAGAAATAGTTTAAAGAAGGTATCAGCAAATGCAGTATTGCGTTACGAGCCTTCTCATTCTGTCGTTCAATGGAGGCATAAAGAATAATGAGCTAGAGTTAACTAGTTAAGAAGCTGTTTTTATAAATAACGTTTCAGTTTATGGTCGTAGAATTGCATGGTATTAAGTTTAAGTAACTAAATGTCGCATAGAAACGTCCGGTGTATGTCTTTAAGTACCCGAGTCGATTGGTAAATTATTCAAGACTAATATCAGCACTGGTTATGTTAATATGCTACGACCACCGACCTGACCTGCACCCAGGAAGATCTTTAAGAAAGAGGCTCAATAATCGTATACTCCTGCTTCAACTTTTCATCTAGTAATTTAAGGTGAAGACAAGAGCTAATGTGACTCTCGCTCGCACGTTTCAACATGTTGAAAGATATAAAATCACTAAACTCATTTTCGATAAATCGTATTGATCACAATGAAATTTTTACTAAACTGGGTGCAATGTTGGTGCTCACAAAATGGTTGATTGCGATATTTCGAAAATGAGTTTAGTGATTTTACTTATATCTTTTAACATACCTAAACGTGCGAACGAGAGTCACATTAGCTCTTGCATTCGCCTTAGGTGCCAACGGGACCCTATCTGTATAGGCCTAATATGCAGTTTTTCCATCTATAACATGCTTTTATTTAATAGCATACAATAATCATAATATGTGACTACTGAAAACTATGATTGCACTTACAAGTATCTCTTTCTATAATAATAATACTCCTTAAGCACTTGTAGTACAACTTTAGGAATATAAATCAATCTTTGACTTTCAAATAAAATTCAACCACACTAAAGCAAAGATATGACCATCCTAGTAGATATAAGTATTATACTTTCAATGATTCTGTCTCTACTTTAGAATTGTCAAAAACAAGGACAGATATATATTTATCTGACGTTACTCAGAGAAGGTCGAACCCATTCTAAATTGGCATAAAATAAAAAGAGCACGTTTTATATCAAGAACTATCGGTTCGGAAACCATAATTTATTTGAAATAAAACGCTAGCAAATAAAATTTGTCACCAAGAAACTCGTTACCCGTTCAAAGTTGAAGCTACATTTTAGAAGTTACCTCTCGAGAAAGATCGTAAAAACAAAGACAGAAGGAAAATTCAAGAAAAGTTTGTGTGTTTGTATTTATATCATATATATTGTCATTGCTTGACGGATTCAATTTAAAAAAAAAGAATTACAAATTGATGAATAGTTTTTTTGTTTTATTAGAGGTATATAAAAAATGTTTCAAGGTACCCCATATAACAATGATGATTAAGGCGAAGACAAGACGATTTTTCGAAAATGAGGTAAGTGATTTTATGTCTTGTGAGCAAGAAGTATATTTTTCGAAGTGATCCTTGTGATTGTACTGAATAAAGACCGTCACCGTCACATCAAATAATGGCTAAAGATAAGACTTTTACCTGATTCCTTAATACAAAAAAACCAATCCCATAAACATACAAATTATAATAAAAGGAATTATTCAAGGATCGTGTTAAGATCAAACAAACTCAAAGGAGAAAACGGCGTATTAACATTGAGACATTTTAAAAAAATATCATGAATTAAAAAGCTCTCAGGTCTCGTAAATACTGCCTCATTCAAAATTAAAGGTTGTTGAAGTAAGACTGAAAGTGAAGCCACGGATAAAGCTAGCGAGCCAATAAAATTTTTATAACACCTTATTCTGGGTAATAATGTCGAAATCGAGGTAGTTACTGGATCGCGTTTCGCCTGCAAATTGGCGATTCGTTGAATGGCGCGCTTTTTTCAACCTTAATTTCGTTATTGGACCCTTTTTGATACCGTTACTGAGTTGCATGAATAAAACTTTTCAATTTATTTTATTGGGATGCAGTAAGTGTGGGTCGATAATGTAGTTCGTGTTGAGCTGAGCCGGTCAAACATGGTTATAACGAGCTTAAAGCGTAGGGTTTGTTTAGACCCATGCAATAATACATTGGTTTCTTTATTCAATAAGAATCATATTATATTGAAGTTCGATTTTTAAAATATTTCTGTAATCTGTAATTGAAACATTCACGACTTTGATCCCCAGGAACAGAAGTACCAACTTAAGATTTTTTGAAGATATACCTTAAGGGGGACAGTCGGAGGTGTTAGGTACGTCCACCTTTGGCACATACCCACATACCCACATACCCAAGTATCATAAATCATCGATTTGCTTCAATGGTACGTAGGTACAAAAAATAAAATCGATAGCACTCATTCCCCTTAACTGGGATGCATATTTTAGGTGTGGGCTTAAGTAAGTTGTATTCCATACGTAACAGGTTGCAAGCCATTGTCACTGCTAGAAAATTTACAAAAACAGCAATTTTTAAACTTGCATTTTCAATGGGCATCATAGATATTTTTGCTCCGGGTTGAAAAACATTTCCACCGACCACATTTCAAATCGAATTCTTTTTCAAAAATATTAGCATGAAATAAAACCACGCTTTCCACTATCCACGCAACGCGTGCGTTTAATCCGATATCGTTCTAAAACGAAATCCATTCAATGCAAAACAAAGAAACAAAGGTTTGTTACACCTGACAATAATCTTTACTGTGGCGCAAAGACAGTGCCACAGTAGATATATTATAAACTAAATGCTAAAGACAGTGCTGCAAAACATTTTGTGTTAAAGTCAATGTAAAAAAAAAATTTAGCCTTTAATCTAAGCGACGATAAAAAAAACTCATAGGCTTGATCGCGTAGACCTAGCACCTAGCTTTCAGACGTTTTGAAAGTGATCCTTGTAATTCAATTGCATAAATACCTTTTGACTTTGACTTTATTCCATAGATAGGGTTAACATTTTCACATTATTTGAGTGGGTTTGTGTATTTATAAAACAGTAGTCAGAGGCACATCTAAATCATACATTCGGCATATGTTTTTTGAAGTAAATCAACCAATAGCTATCCAGCTAACTTCTCCAGCGGTGCAGCTGTCAGAACTCACAACATGTAAGCTGACTTTTGGAGTTCTACTACAATCCTTTACCTAATATAAGGGTGAATTTAGTACTTTCACATTCTCTTCATACCTATTATGCAATTTTGTACGGTATTACGTCTGGCTTCATGTTACGGCACGCACTGTGCAAATTAGATTCATCATCATTATCATCCGCCTGAAGAAGTTCACCGTATATTGTAATATAAACATTATTTGGAGGCCTATTTCCAGCAGTGAATGATCCAGAAAGAACGAAGTCCTCTCCATACACGTAAGTTCCAATCTAAGTCATATCAGGACCCCTTTGAAACGTCTCTTCCGAAAGCCCCCTTCGAAACCTCAAAGAATCTTGAGTTAGCACTAGTTCTGAAGGGATATTCTACCTTGTCAAGGGATCAAAGTCGTCTGTTTTCAGTATAAAATTTACTTTTTGGACTTGACTCGCTCGCGGGTACGAAGACGTCCCTTAGCGCCCGCCCACTCGCGGCCTAAACTAGATTTAAGCCCCCACCCTGGCAACATCCCATCAGAGGTAGTACCATAGCGGTGCTCTTGCGTTTGTTGCCCCAACCTAACTTTACCGGTTGATCACCTTCCGCGCTCGCCATTGTTCGGTAGCGCTGTAAGAATCGTCAGACGATCACCAGCATTTAGTCTATTCGAAAAAAAAACTGACTCAAGCTACTGCTGACTAATATACTTTGTCATGTAAAGGTCAACCCATAATTGTTTTATTCTATCTTCCGTTCGGATTGTCTCGAGTATCGTACTCGTAAGTGCAAAGAAAATAAAACAAAGTGGAAGCCCATTTAATTGGCTCGCACCGAGAAACATGACCACTGCTTCTCAGAATACACGCAGGTAAAACAAGAACATCTGGTTTCATTGTATAAATAAATATAAATATTGGTGGACATTCCACACAGCACCGCCCCAACCAACTAAGTAATGCTTTTACTTTAGGAAATAGATAGCTGATTGATAATACTTGTATGTTTTTTTTATACAACTAGATGGAACAAGGAGATGGCCCACCTGATGTTAAGTGGTAACCATCACCTAACAAAGCATTATCTCGTAAGTCACGCACAATAGGAACGTGCCCTACGATGCACTACCCTGCGTCCATCAACTTGGGGCATACAGATGTTAAGCCTCATGTGCCTATAATTACACCGGCAACCACACTCTTCAAACCAAAACACAGCAACGCCGCGAGCCCTCCACAAAGAGCTCTACTACTCTTAAAATGTCTACACTACTATGTCCTATGTCTGCAAAACAATGTACTGTTATAAGTATAAGTCGCAAGTCCAATAAATATGGAGTAGGTACTGTTGTCAACTCTGGGCACTCTTGCCCAGCACCTGGATACCAGATTGGTCCTTTTGATTTGTCATCATCTTCCTGCCCTTATCCCACGCTAGGTGGGGTCGGCACAACAGGTTTTCTTCTTCCACTCTCCTCTATCATTCGTCATCTCGGTGCTCACTCCTTTTTTACTCATGTCATCTTTCACACAGTCCATCCATCTTTTCTTTGGCCTTTTTTGTCCTTTTGATTCGTGCTGTTAGAATTGTTACGATCCCAAGCTATCAAATGGTATTTACTCTTAAGTTTGAGGAGAGACTCTCTGTGTGTATTCTACTGCTGGTATATTGGGTTGGATTCTGAAGAATAGTTAGATTTTTTTGTTGTAAATACATTATTGAGCTCTTGATTATTTTGTGCTATGAGCATAGATGTTTGTTCGCTTAGGTTGCTCCGTCTATGTGTTAAAAAAAAACTAACTAAAAATTTATCTGGTTCCCGTAGTACAAACTTTGCCAAGTTTAGAGCTAGGTGGCACTGTGTAAAATGTCTGTCAATACATGTTATTTATTTAGTAAATTTCCATTATAAATAAAATAGTCAGTAACTGCAGTTACTTTCACCAATCAGTATGATTGTTTTCGTTTTCAAATTATTTATTTATGCTCATAAGAATAAAATCAGCTGTTCATTTCTAAGCTGTGTCTTTGCGTAGGATGGTGTGCTGCTACAAAATTGCATGTTGAATTTGTAAGACATTTTGATATATCTCTGGATAATCGAATTAAGAATTGTTCTTACTGAATTACGGAAAAAATGCTTTGAAAATACCAATTACAGTTGAAACCAGCATAAAGGTAGTTCACCTTGTAGTAGCAGCCATCTTTTACAACACAGCATTGTCTCGCACGTCACACGCTTTCGGAATTTTAGCAATTTTTTAAGTTTATAAAAAACAAACTGTCCATACAATCACTAAAAATGCCAGCGGCAAAGTATAAAACTCAAACCATTCACGCTTATCAATCGAATCTCCGTATCTACAATGAAAAAATAAACTCAACTGCTATATCAGACGTAAAACGGCGTTTCAGCTGGTCAGTTCATTCGTAGGCATCTCCTATCAGTCACTGCTTGTTTATTCTCAAACTAAAATAACCTTTACCACGTTGACCTTAGATTCAAAATTGGTATCTATAAGCTTTTGACTTAGTCTTCTTTTCTGTCAAGTGAAATTGAGCTTTAATACGCTGGCAATAAGTGCACCTACAATATGTTAGAAATTGTTTCGAAGGGTTTTTTTAAGATGTCTCGTTTTTGGAGTGAAACTGTTCGAATGGACTATGCTATATCGTCGATATCGTACCCAGCACTGACTGATTGGATTCCGACGCTTCATCGCTTTCCTTTGCCGTCGTCGCGTGAACATAGCACGTCAGTCAAATACAAACGATAATAAATTCAATTTTCCCTTTCCCAACGTCGAAATGACGGCCGAGCAGGATTAAACGCGTCCCATTCTCCTTTTGTTCCCGCAATTCCTCTCTTCGTGTCGTATTTTTTCCGTTTTTTCGTGCGTTCACCGGACGGCCGTTTCAGTTTTTCAGCGCCGGAAAAAATGAGCTTACCGCAAATGAAAGAATAATGAAAGTTTTTCAGATGGAAAATCGAAATTTTCGCCTTTTTAGTTGGTGCTCGTTTGAGCTGGTAAATATCTGTTGAGTTAATGTAGATACCCAGGTCAATGGCTGAGTACCTTTTGTTTACTTAGCTGTTGTTTAGGAAATTGGCCCTCTTATAATATACATACTTACATTTTTATGCTAATGTTTTATCCTAATCATTATGCGAGCAACGTGGGTACCCGAAGATGAAGGTATTACAACCGGAATATAGTTGTAAGTCATAATACCTTAAGTAAGCAGGACGGTGAACAATTTTCGACCTTAATATCGATAAAAGGGTTGCAAAATTGCCCTGCGAATAAAAACAATAGTTGTGTCCTCCATTATTTAGATTTCAAGGTAGGGCATAAAGGGCGGGGTTAGAAGGGGTGGTCCCTTACGAGCTAATTGGTTGCAAAATATGGGTGCAATAAAACCAATATCTGGAACCCCTGACATTAAATAGCTTAGTTTATTGTTTTGAATACGGGACATTTTCAGAAATAAAAATGCACTGACTTATGTTTGCTTCGGTGAAAGTAAATATAGACAAATTGTAGTTGATCAAAAAATTACTTACACTTTTTTAAATGTTAATGAAACGATGAAGCTGATGAAGATGTTATAAGATTATGTAGCTATTTCAAAATAGTTTCTAAGCCACAAAATAAAGCAATTTAGTTTATAGTTGGTATTGAAGGCGGTATCGATTTTCGTAAGCCTTATTTTATGACCCATCCAACACAACTTCTAAATAAAAACCACAAATTAGCATCACAGACCAATCATAAGACTAATGCAATTTCAGAGAGTTCTTTCCAGAGAGCGAACACAAAAATGAAACTGGTATTATAGAGATTTACATAAAAGTTGTTTAAATGTTAATCCGAACTCGCTGGATTATGACGTGCCCTTCGTGTGATGAACTCTATGCAGTTTAATAATTTATCTCCACGGTGGGGTCATGTCGAAATACTATAAATCATATTAGGGTGTTGATATGGCTTCAATTATTAAGAGATGAAGAGAAAGCTAATATTTTAATACATACAATTGGTAGTGTGAATATTTTGTACGCTACAAACGCGTAAAAAACTTTATACAATGCCACACACGTTTGTTAAAACTTTTGATTACACCCAGATTTGAATAAGAACTCTCGAAAGAAGGTAAGCTGGTTCCAATTATGTGTAGCTTTTTGTCATGGAAATTTCTGTTGTGGATTTTGTCATCTCCTTGCCAACTTTCCAACTCATACAATTCCTACCTCGTCCACAGTTAAATAAATAACAACAAAGCCGAACATGTTTTAAGAAGCTAAAAAGCTCTGTAGGATGATGACTTCATCGTATCTGAATGTGACATAAAATCGTGCATTTTATGATAGACTTTTTGCATGTGAAATAGCGGAATTCATTTAGTTTTTGTAAGCCGACTCGAGCTTCTCATAATGGATATTACAATACGAAATTACAGTGATCTCAGTCAAATTATAGCGAGGAACAACGCGCTCCGTGTAATTGGACAGTCGGTTGTAATGTGGTCTAATGGAAAGTAACCAAGCGATTGGGTTTAATAGGAAGAAATAAAATAAAAAGATTTTTTTTTGTAAACAACAGAACTAGATAGAAAATATATCCAAGGTCATATTTTATAAAAATCTGTAGGTACACAATAACAATAAATTATTCCCATCTGTTAACCACTGGTAATTACAGACAGCGACATGTCAAATTTTAAGTAATGTTTAATTTTATGTAAAGTTAAACGTCAAAGTTATAGCTTTTGCGATTGATAGAATTAATATGGGTTTTATCAAGAGATATTCAAA
Source organism: Chloroclysta siterata (assembly GCA_932294275.1). Lineage (NCBI taxonomy): Eukaryota > Metazoa > Arthropoda > Insecta > Lepidoptera > Geometridae > Chloroclysta > Chloroclysta siterata. The sequence continues at coordinate 13,833,346 of OW028595.1, forward strand.
AACACAAGAAAAATACGAGTATGTCCAGGAATTTAGTAAAAAGGTCTGTATTATGTTAACGTCAATTTATGTATTTTTTTGTGATCAAATCATAAAAATAATATTTTTAAGTCCAGTTCCACTAATTATAATTTAAAATTAAGTTAAATATTTGACACAAGAACTGTCTGACAAAAACCGGTGGGAACTAAACCTTATTAGCTTAGAATGATTGCTAAAATCATTCTAAGCATACGTTTTAGATCTTACGAGGATACAGTCTGTAATGATGATGATAGTTGCCAAATAAATGACCTCGTCTGCGTTGATGGATGGCTAATCGGATGGCATCCTTTCCTGTCGCCTAATTACGTCCAAGCTTCTGGAATGTTCCATCAAATACTTATTTGCGTAATTAATTATAGTAGAACCATGATCATGGAGTGAGGTGCTGTTATGGTATGGAGCCCGTTAAAAGATATCGAAGCGATATAGAAGAGACCTGCTAAATAAGCCTTTCTCTTGGTAGAGTTGTGGACTGGATGTATGAGCAGTAATCCAGGCTCAGTGGCGCGTTATTGCACACAGACCACTGCAATGGGATGATGATGATGACAAACAAAGCTACAAATTTCCTACTCTCTGTAGGCGTCAGCTATAATATTTTTTTTGTAAATACTCACTTTTTGATCGAGTGAGCGAAGCGAACAAAGATCTTAGTTTCAACTTGGGCGATTTGGCATTTTATGTATGTATGTATGTATGTATGTATGTATGTATGTTTGTCTGGCGATAACTTTAGAACCGTTGGTCCGATCTGCATGAAATTTGATATGACGATAGCCTGTACTTGAGAAATTTACTGGTAAGTATATGAGTAAAATCGGATGAAGGGTTTTTGAGATATGGGGTTTTTTAAGGGCGCAAAAATAAAAAAAGTTACATAAAAAAATCAAGTTACATGTCATATGAAAGGGCTTTGTTTGGACATTCCGAAACCATTTTTACTTTTTCTCTGGGACGCTCGGTTTTTGAGATACAACAAAAAAGTTAAATTAAGATAACCAACGACCCAAGAGCTCCCATCTCTAACAGTTTCGTTGACATCAAGGTTTTTCTACTGGTCGGCCAGTTCCTTTGCTTTTTCTTATTTTTTTTTCTTGAAATAAATTAAGGAGGTACTCAGTTCTCATAAAATGGTGACGACGACCAGGTCTGATGATGGAGCCAAGGTCTGTTCAACGGAACTCTTCAATAATTAGGCCAATAGAGTTGAAACTTGGTTACCATACCAAGTTAGTAGGCGGTAGTCAGAAAAAAGTCCAAAAATAATGTTTGGACTTGCCCCTGACTACTACCTACTCAAAGTTTTGATGCGTTCGTCGGGTCGCATCACGAGATCTCAGTTCGGGGCGAACTACTAGTAATATATTATAACTAGAACGAGATAACGGACTAGGTGTTCAATATACGAATGTTTTTTTTTTCGGTGGAAATCAAGCGCAGAAGGCAAAGCTATACTTACCAAAACTACCATCTGAGCTGTGAGGGCCTAAAATCAGTTTCCTCTTTTAAAAGTTTATGCGGTATTTCGTAAAATAATTATTCTGAAGATTTTACTAAGCTTTTCAAATGAAGGTTTATGTTTTGGTTACTTTTACTAAATAAACAAATGTCATATTGTTACTAGCATTGACTGATCGTTCAGAAATTAGTTTGTGATAAGCTATTCGAAAACGAAATTAGTTTCAAAACCACCATATTGTCAACATTATAACTAATATTGACACAGTGATATTTGAATATGGAAAATCTTATCACGCTAACGGATATACTGTTGTATCGATTGGTGCTGATAAAACAGGAATAATTCTGATAAAGATACATGAGTAGGCCGTAGGTTCGATCCCCGCCGAGTACAAACATTTGTGTGATGAAAATTTATGATAGTTCTGGGTCCGGCTGCTATAATATAGGTGCATATTGTCAAAAAAAAGCATTTAAGTATTATATCAACTCTCTGGTTTGCTCTGCTTAGTTTGAGGCTAGATATGCTGTGTGGAATGCCCAAAAGTATTTTATATTTTTTTTCATCGATTGAAGTAATTGTATTTTTCCCTGTCTCTAACCTAGAGATAAAGACATTTTATTTTTCGTGACAAAACGAGACGACATATTATGTATCTCGCGGTGCGCATCTTAGCTCTGGTCAGACCATTCTACCAATTCGGGATCTTCACTTCCTCTATACCATACCTTTGGTAGGTAGATGGTATTAAAGAAAGGAAACAGACCTCTTGCTGTATACCCAGCAAATAATAAACTAATGTGTACTCTATTGGCATGACCTAAAGGAATATTATTCAATTACATAAACAAAAGATAGAAAAGTATCTGTATTATAAAGATCAAACCATTATCCTAAGTTTAACTACCGTAATGCCGGTACAAGTCTTGAACTATTTCTGGCGAAAGCAATTTAAACCCATTTGCCATAGATATAAGGGAACTGGAATGAAAATTGAATTGAGCGTATATGAACTGTTGTAAGTGTGATTTTAATAGTTTTGTAGATGATAATAATACATCAAATGTCCGAAAAAACTAGCAAACCAGTGTAAGGATATTTTTCATTGTAATAATCTTCTTCGATTAAACAGAACCAATGTAACATGAGCTGTCATTTGTTACGAATGTAATCCCAGGTACAGGAAACATCCGGTAGAAATACGTAATAGTATTATTAGTAAGATAAATATTTGAGTAAATATGCGGCAAACAAGAAATAATGGACCTTAGTTTGTTTTTCAACTAAGCAACGGCATCCAAGTCTGTTAAAAAAAAAAAATCGTTGAAAGAGTTTTTGTTCTACTATTTAACATACTTATATATTTTTTTACTGTATATTGTTAGCCTTGTCATGGTACAATTCATATTGTATGACGTACTTGCTGACTCTTTGTTCCACGGTAGTCTCCATTTGGGAGAAACTCACTAATATTGAAAAACTTTGATCTCGATTTCGGAACGGATGCCAACTTTCAAAATTTCTTTCTCAGCACTGCAAAGAACCTGCTCTTCAAATTTAAAATCTATGAGAATATGATTTAAAGATCAAACTCAAAGTATTAGAATAATTTTATTCTGACATAAGCAAGCGTTAAGTTCACGCTAAGATTCTTAGAGCTGATTTCACCAAGCTGCCCTTTAATCAAATAACAAAAGATTATAGGGCCGTTAAAAATGTCGAAATGTACGCGTTTGACATCTAAGATTAGATTTAACGGCCTGTTAATCCTTGATTAGTAACTAACAGAGCATGGTGAAATCAGCTCTTAGCCTATATGTGACTCAGCCATTTAGTCTTTGATTATGATTTGGAAAAAAAAACAAAAACAACTTGATCCCTAGGCACAAATGATATTCCCTCAGATTCTCCCTCAAGATTTTTAAGAGGATATCTAACAAAGGGATCCCTTAAATATCCTCATAAAAATCTAGAGCCAAGAATCACATTTAACACATTCCCCACATCGGGAATGTGGGTGTGTGTTAAATTTAATTATTCTTGACTTGTTGTTCGGTAGTTGGTATTCAACACGCGACAGGTTGCGAGCACATTGCCGCTGTTAGAATACTATATGGTTTCATCACGATGTTTTCCTTCACCGTTTGAAAGCACTGGCATGCGCACATTTTTTTTTAAGTCTAACTTTGATCTGCTTTATATAAAAATATATAAAATTCTCATGATATTTCCAAACCTTTAGGTCCGTTGCTGGCTACGAACAATAAATTGGTTTGGAAAGCGGGAACCATCTCGGCCGTAGTAAATCAATCAGTTCGGTATAAAATACGATCGTTTGTTATATTTATCAATATCGCTCTCTGAATAGACCGAGAGACCGATTACGATATACCGACATAATTAAATATTATATTTGCGGAGTGAACTAAGCACAAAAAAACTAGTTTGATACTATTACAAAAAACTAGGAATACATTTTTTTTTTTTTTTTTTTAGGTGGACATTCCACACAGCACTATCTCGCCCCAAACTAAGCCAAAGCTTGTGATATGGGAACCAGACATACACAATACAGCCAGCCAGATACAGAATAAACATATCTACGATCATCACTTATAAAATATGTTTATCTACAATGAGAATCGAACCACCTACAGCGCAGAAAGCAAACCTTGTCAAAATTTACAACATACTCGTACATTTGAAATACCACTCAAATATTTTAGCTACAATAGATTTTCTTTTTTTTCGTGCTCATGAAAACCGGTGGGTTTACAAACGAAAAAAGGCCTTTTTTTTAAGAGCATCTGATTTTTATATGTTTGGAAATAGTAATTTTTTTAACATACTGTATAAGTCCAGTGCTGAACGTAGCTATGGCTAAGTATTCTCATACAATTTTGACAGCAACATTTCGCAGATCTTGCCTTGCGGTATGATGTAAACTTTTAATTTTCTGCTCCTGATCTCATTACTCTCCGTACAACACATTTGTTGATTTGTTCCGACTGTTGCGTCTTCGAGTTGACCGGTTTATTAATATTATTGATAAGGTTTCTTCTGTATACTCTGATTGACAGTTCATTTGTCTCAGTGTTTATTGATTTTGATCGTAAAATGTGTGTCAAGTTGTTTTATAATTTGCGTGTCTTTTCTCTATACATATTTATGCGTAGTCTATCTACGCCAAAAGTAAAATATATTTTTTTCTAAAAAAAGCGATAAACTATGTAACGACTTCATTTTTAGTTCAAGACACGGTAGACATCACCTCAGAGCCATACATCTCTAAAGTAACTTAAACGGCTTAGTTAGCATCAGAAGTAAATATTTGGGGAAAAATGATGCTGACTGTACAATTAATTTAGGTACCATTTTAGTTCAAAAATTCACTTCTTTCTTCTCAAAAACTAAAAGTTATATCTCATTCACACTACTTGCAATCTTGCAGCCTCATAAAAACCTATACTTTTACAAACGAAATTGGAGTTATTTTCACAGTCGCTGGTAATTTGTCAGTGGGCAAAGTTATTCAGCCACAATGAACACCTCGGTTTATCTCGCTGAGGCAATAGTTTTGACGCCAAGTCACAGAGTAAATTATAGGCACCACGTAGCCAAGTTACAGATTAGATTACGTTCAGTGCCATGAAGTTCCACTTAACAAACGGTAAGGATTCCTTTGTAGTATCTATACTAAATAATTTCATAGAAATAGTTTGTCCAAACGTAGCCGCTGAGGTTTAAGAAAAGATTCTATAGACTAAGATAAGCGATATAAATCCAAAATACGAATCTTATCAAACGAAACGGTCTAGACAAGGTCCGATTTCTGTTTGCGGAAATCGTTTGTGACCCCCAGGTTCAGTAGGTGCGTTTCGATGTACCACAAAATGTCTTCTTACATAAAAACTATCATCATCAGAAGTTTACTGCTAGACATAGGCTATACATTTTTGTTAAAAACTATTTTGAGGGCTGGGCTTCGTCTTCTTGTTCGTGGTTACCATTCGAGAACCTTTATTCTCCAAAGGCTGTCGGTTCTCCAAGCTATGTCCCTTTCAACTTACTTTGTCGAAGCCGAAAACCATACAATACTCAATTTGATTAGCTCGAAAAATCTTACAGCATTGAAAAATTGAAGAGTGACGCAGGCATGCCTAGGTTACAGAATAGTATGTACTACAGTGAAGTTCTGATTTATTTACTTTGTGTGGAGGTCGGCGGCCGCTGGACTTACCGCTTTAGTTGTTGTTTATTATTTTTGGGGTACAGTATTTGTGTTCAGGTATTTTGTTAGTTTTTTGATTCAATAAACCTGTTTTGTTTTTGACATTTAGGTCCTTTTTAACGATCATTCATAAAATAAATTCTTGACTTAATGTGTTAAAGAATTATAAAATATTGTTGGCATTTTAAAACGCTTTACCCCGAAAAACAAATGGTAAGCGATCTTGATAATCGTAAATACAACGTGTAACATAATATCCCTATAAGGCCAAAGACCAAGTGAGCTGACCAAGCACTGGAATACTTTGAAGTATGCAAAGGTTAAATATATCGTTTCCGAAATTCCCATACAAAAGTAAAATAAATATTGTCTCAGAAATTTGCAACACCCCTGATACTGTTTACGTAAGTACCAAGGTCATGCACACAGGGCGTACAAACAGCTGTGAATAGGGCTGCCTCATAGTGTGTTTAGATTCATATTGCAAAAACGTTTAAGAGGCATTTCATGAATGAAAAACTAGAAAATTTCCAAAGTCGTGAAACAAAAGGTGTTTGCCATGACTTGTAGAATACCCTGAATCCGGGGTTACAGGGGTATTATGTTACACGTTGTATATGAAACATACACTTTTTTTTAATAATTATCTACTAACCACGTGGTTTCAAATACAATGCCAGGAACTTCGATTAGTTATCACTACTTATCACCATCAAATTTATCGCCTGAAAAAATTTACTTTCTGAAATAGGCTCCGTATCTTCAGAAAGAACATTTTTGAGCCTTTTCTGTTCATCAACTTTCCATCAGAACAATGACGTCGCTCCATTGGGTAGGGTGACGATAATTATCAGTAGGTACCTAATTCTGCGTAAAAGTAAGGAGTAAAAACGTCGTAAATAATATCTCAAAGTCCCCCACAAATAAACTACTATAAACACATTAGCCGGACCGCGACCCGTCCCATCAAAAACTTAGCAAAGTGCCACGACCTCACATAGTCATTAACTAGAAAGAACTTTCTCGAACATAGGGCACAAGAGAGCAAAAAGGCGGAACTCGTTACCATAACAACGCGTTATAAATTAATACGATACGTAAAATGCATAAAATAATATGTGCGCAACGCCAGTTCTCTCAAACGGTGCAGGAAAACATCGGAATCAGTATTCTAGCAGCGGCGATAGGCTTGCAAGCTATCACGTATGGAACACAGACTATAACAAAATACGTTCGTACGTAACCTTCATTGTCAACACAATATAAATAAAATTTCGATTAAGCGTATTCATAAAGCGAAGTTGCAATAGTGAAACACAAAAAATCCTTATTTTAGTTGTTAGCTAAGAACCTTTGCAGAATTGTGTTCCCAGACACTGCCAGCTCACCTTCAACTCACTTTACGTATAAGGTATGAACGATGTCACCGCAAAGCAAAACATCGTCCCCTTCAGACCCGGGATGAGATCGTCTGAGCGTCGCCACATTTAATTTGCCATTCTAAAGACACGTAACACGACCAGATAAGGTTCAATATGATGCTTCAAGATATATCTTTTGAGTGTACGTGCTTCGCAAATCAAGTGCGTTGAAGAGCGGATGGGATGTTCTATGAAAAATCGTGACGAGGGCGACACAATAAGCGAGGAAAGGGGGTGTACAAGGTACTTAATCGGAAATGCGTAGCGTGCGTATGCCAAAAATATAAAACACTCTTTTTAGTCGACGCGCTTGATTTCCTCTTTTCATTTTAACCTTGGAAACCTAGGTAAGTAAGCATAGACCAAGACGCCTATGGACGCTGAGATCGGCACTGATTTGGATCAGTTCAACAATCTGTAGATGGTTTGCTACGGTCTGAAGATAGCTCATCTGTTATGTGTATTTTGTGAATTTCTAAATTCTAAATAACTAATTGTAATTTTCATAAAATGTCATTAGGTAAATATAAAAAATCGTATTTCCTTTCATATACCATTTCCTTCCATATAAATAAAAACAAATGCGAAAATACACTCGTGTGTGAAAAGTGTTTAATAAAAGGAATCCGCTTACAGAAATATTGACTATACATGCCGAATTCAATGTCATGAATTTACATACTAAGCGACAAGGTGAAGGGTGATGAAGACAAGGTGAAGGTTTCTTTAGTGGCTGGAAAGCTTCTTGTCTACGTATTAAGGCGTAGACAAGAGCTAATGTGACTCTCGCTCGCACGTTTCGACATGTTGAAAGATATAAAATCACTAAACTCATTTTCGAAAAATCGCAATCAACCATTTTGTGTGCAATCACAATGCACACAGTTTAGTAAAAAATTCATGTTGATCGATACATTTTTTCGTACTCAAAAGTTTGCTTTATTAGTTTTCGTACAAAAGCAAACTTTTAAATAGGAAAACATGTATCGATCAAAATGATTTTTTTACTAAACTGTGTGCAATCATATTGCACACAGTTTAGTAAATTGCGATTGATTGCGATTTTTCGAAAATGAGTTTAGTGGTTTTATATCTTTCAACATGTCGAAACGTGCGAGCGAGAAGTTGTTTGATAGTTGTCAGCCCCTTAAAGTTTATAATACAACTGTATGGATATTTTTCAGTTTCAGTTTTTTTTTCTGTAAAGATTTTTATTTTTGTGTCCCACTGAAAGGTAAAGTATTCTGAGCAAGAAATCTGAAGAGATGTCTACCGAACAAGGATTACAGCCGTAAGCCTATTTCATGTTATGCAAAGCCAATTTCTTGGTCGAAAAGCCTTACCACGAACAGACGGGAGCTGGCACCACATTTGACGCCACATGTTGCGTCCACACCATTTGCATATCAAAGCTCAGAGTAACTCTCAATTACGTAGATACTGTACGTAACTGCCCATAGTGGACACAACGCTGACATGACAGTGGACTTAATGAGATTAGATGCTATGGAATGAGATTATTTTTTTATTTATATGTTTCACCAAAGCATGCAAATTTTAACGTTGAAAAAATGAAATACTATCATTACCTACATAATTTTCAACTATTAAATAACATTATAGACGGCCTTCACAGCTCAGTTGGTAGTAGTTCTGCCTTCTGCGCCGTAGGCCGTGGGTTCGATCCACACCGAGATCAAACATTTGTGTGATGAACAGAGAAGTTTGTTCTCTGTCTGGGTGTAATTATATATTATGTATGTATGTACAAAAAAAAAGTTTATATGTATTATATTAGCTATCTAGTTCCCATATTACATAGCTAGATAGTGCTGTGTGGAAAGTCCAACAATATTTTTTTTTTATTTTTTTTATAAATAACAACGAACTTAATATCAATCAATATTTATCAATGATTAAACATATTTTTTTTACTTTAAACTTTTATTTCGGCTAATGAGGACTTAATAGGTTTACTACAAATTGCATGTTGAACATTTCAGCAAAAAAACTTCATCAAGATCTTATGGTGATTTCTGGTTTCTACTATAACAAAATAATTACGAGATTATAGTCTTCGATACCTTGCTTTTTTTTCCACGATACAAACGTGATTATTATAAGTTTATAAAAGTAATGAGTTGGTAAATCTCTTTGCACAAATTATAACAGGGTGCACACATCGTAATCGTAGGTACACATTTAAACAAAACTTTTTAAACATATTCAACACACGTTCGTATCAAAAATACACATATTTTCAAACCATCATGTTCTGTTCATTAACATACGTAATGTAGCGGTCAAAATATGTTAATTACTGTCTAATTCATTCCTTGCTCGGCAAAGGGCAAAGTCACTAACGAGCTTCGAAACCTTTGAGATGATGGCTTTAAGTATTTTCTTTTTGTATTATCTAATTTATTCTAAAAGTTTAAGTTGTTTGAGACAAGCGAGATAATAATTTTCTGACGATTTTACGGTATTCCTTTGGATGAATACTGACACTTTTACTCTGCATCAATTCTGAAAGGAAATTTCTCTTCATCAACATCGATTAAAGTTATTTATTAATCAAATAACTGTTAAAATAATGCTAGATAACATTATTTACCAGCTAACCTTTAGGTAATAAGAATACATTTTTACTAATATTTAGTATGTTATTATTTAAGAGTATTTAAGAGTAGTAGAGCTCTTTGTGAAGGGCTCGTCCAGGGAAGAACTACCACCACGCCTTTTTCTGCCGCCAAGCAGCGTTGCCGTGTTTCGGTTTGAAGAGTGTGGTTGCCGGTGTAATTACAGGCACATGAGGCATCTCATATGCCTCAAGTTGATGGACGCGGGGTAGTGCATCTTAGGGCACGTTCCTATCGTGCGTGACTTAAGGGGCAATGCTTTGTTATAAATGATGGTTACCACGGGCCATCTGATTGTCCCATCAGCTAGTTGTATAAAAAAAAGATATTATATTGTGGGTTTGATCCATACTAAGGATAAACAGTGTTGTAGTAGTGCATCAAACATTATTACAGCATAAAGCTAAGTGACGATCGATTTTGTTGTCCTAATCAATATTTCGCCTATGTTTTTGGGACACGAAATAAACGTTTTTTGATTTGGTTTGATTGATCGTAGCGGTCTAGTGGTCATTTTCGATTTGCGTCGCGTCGCGCCTCCTGCGTCGGTATGCGACAGTCCGCGACTTTATTCTAAATCCACTAGTTAATTCAACTGAGGGTGCGTGGCGCAGTGCCAAGCCAGCGGTTCTCACCCCTGGCGTGTACGTGTGCACTGATTTATAACCTCAACTTTGGCAGGCGGAGGTAGTCCGAGAAAATGTTGAAATGTGTGATGTCTTGTGGAAGAAATTTTTACGACAAACGTATGGACGTTATATCTACCTCTGCGAGATGGTTTTCATTTCGTCTATTTTAAGGAAAGTTCGGATTTGATTGGATTGATAAATCCTACTAATAATAAAAACGCGAAAGTTTGTAAGTATGGATGGATGGATGGATGGATGGATGTTTGTTACTCTTTCACGTAAAAACTACTGAATGGATTTTAATGAAACTTTACAATAATATAGCTTATACATCAGAATAACACATAGGCTACAATTTATAAAGATATTGTGTGAATTGTCCAAAAAATGACGATAGGTAAATGTCAAGTAGGAAGAATCTACCATCTGCGAGCTATTCTGGCGTGCGCTGCCAAAACCGCTAGAGTTACACATATGGACCTACCTACTACGCCACGCTAATATAAGCTGCTCGAAATACTAATCCTGCGCAGACGAAGTCGCGGGCACCAGCTAGTATTAAATATTGGTGACATTCCTATCATCATCAGTATCAGACAGGTGATAGGACTATCTACTCCAAACTAAGTAAGGCTTGCACTATTGAAACTAGATAGCTTATTAATAATTGTATACTTTTTCATTAAATCGTTTATAAATAAGGAAAATAATAAGATTAGATTTTCGTGTGTAGTTACTGTTTTAACACCCCAAAGGTAAGAAGTTATAAGTTTGTTAGCGAAAATAGAAGCTTTTTTGAGCGTTTGATGGTGCATTACGCTAAAATACCTGACACTGGACTATACTTTTTTTTATTTCAGTGTCAAATAATTATGTAAACAGTTCTCACCTATTATACGGTAAGCAAAAACCATTTACTAAATTAAGTCACGTTGAATTACAAGACATTCATTATTTAAACTCAAATGAATTTAAAGTGATTGAATTACAGACAAAGGCGTCTTTTGCAAACAAAAACAGTGTAACAAAAACTTATACGTCAGTTGAAGGGAAGCCCTACCAGCCCGTTGACGGCGTTCGACTTTGCGAAAGTAATTAATCGCAAGCCCAGCTCGCGGCTGTCGCCACGTCGCATCGCATCACTTGCCTCCTACGAGCCACTCTTCTGGAAAATTGGACCTGCTACGTCGACTCGACCGCGAAATACAATCGCGGCCACAGCGAACGCACAGAACACCCATTATTTATCGCCCCGCTAGTTACACACCTTATGATTCATAGAATAAACTCGCATAATTTACACAGCATTGTTGGCCGAGTAATAAGAATTAAATAGGTATATATCTCTGTCGTTTTGTTATTCATATTACATTACCGTATCTTCCTTTTCCAGACGTTTAAGCGTTGATTATTCAGCGCTATCGCGGCGCACCATCTGGTACTTTTGCTGGTGAGCTTCGAGTTTTATGTTCGCGGTGTAGAGTGTTTTTTCGGGTGCACTATTGTTAGAAGAAGGTTATAGTGAAGAGACATTATTTTGTCACAATAGTGGGTGCCGCCCACGCTTCGGGCAACAGCAGCGCAGTTCTCGGTGATGCACTGCTTTAGGGAACGAATAAATTACCCGAGACAGTCCGTTCAAGACTTACTCTGCATACTGTTCCACGATATCTTTAGAAAGAGTCGGAATAATGTGCCACTGGAGTAGCTTTCTCGAGAGTAATGGTCAACAATAAATTCAAAGACTGCATCGCAACAATACAGTATCATTTGAAACAATAGCATAAGAATTCGTATTAGCCATGTAAATGCTAGCGGGTCTCACCGTGAGAAGCTTGGTTGCCACAATGCTCATGGCGTTTCTTGAAACCGCAAAGAGTGGTAATCTAATACACGAAGCTCAGCGACACTGGCTTTCACGGCCGCAAATCTCGTATTACACGACCACGCTGTTTAGTTGTATCAAAGCTTGATACATGCGATAATCGACCTAATATTGTAGTGATAGGTGTTGTTGTAAAGTTATTTGTTTGTAAATGTATTGTGGCCGCCGGCAGCGCGGTCGTTTCATAGATTTTGTCGAAACTCGAGCAAATAAAAAAGTAGTACAATCCGCTTCGGTGGCCGCAACGTAGGTGGCTATCGGTGTATTGGGTGCGTGGAGTACCGAAAATTCGTGCAACCCTTTAGAATCGATATCCCTAAATCGCACCGATACCACAGATTAAACCATAGTACTAAAGATACCTAACAAAGTTTTTTATAGTCTAGATATTCTAAGGTGCCTGTTTTTATGGTTCCTCAAATCGCCTCTTTTAGAACATAATTCTTTAAAAATTTATTGTTTTTAGAATATTTATAAATAATAACAATAAGCTAGTCCATGATCTCCTAAACGTTGAATAAAAAATCGATTTATTTGTAACATTTAAAACATTTAACATTTAAAACGCTGTGTTTACATTATGTTAGGATTTTAAATTAAATTCTTTCTACATTCATTATACCAGACTTATTACTCGCATGAATATAAGATTGCAAGTTCTGCGTAGATTTATCGTACTAGTTCAGATTTTAAATGAGTTTGCTATAGTATGACGGTGATTCTTTCAGCGTGAGCCAAGCGAGTAAAAAAGTTGCCCCCGACGCTGTATAAATCATCACAATAGATGCAAAGGCTTGCTTACTTTACCTCTCTACTTACTTTGATTTATGTACCTTTAGGTAGTTGTTTATTTACTACTAGGTAGGTGTACATATTACAGTTCTGTCTCTACGTGCTTAAGGCGAAGACTACTGCTTATGTACCTACCTTTCGCTCACACATTTTTTTTATACAACTAGCTGATAGAACAAACAGATGGCCCACCTGATGTTACGAGGTAACCATTAACTATAACAAAGATTGCCTCGCAAGTCACGCACGATAGGAACGTGACCTATGATGCCTTGCGTCCATCAACTTGAGGCATACAGATGTTAAGCCTCACGTGCCTGTAATTACACCGGCAACCACACTCTTCAAACCGAAACACAGCAACGCTGCTTGGCGGCAGAAAAAGGCGTGGTGGTAGTACTTCCCCGGACGAGCCCTTCACAAAGAGCTCTACTACTTAACAACATCTTCTTTCAACATTTCGAAAGATATAAATCACTGGACTTATTTAATAAAAATCACAATCAACGAAGTTGTGTGACATAACAATGCACACAGTTCAGTAAAAATATCATTTTGATCCAAACAAGTTTAAAAAAAACTTGACAACTTTTTTGGATCGAAATTATATTTCTGAATCAGTTGAACAGGGGACAATAATAAAAAAAAAACTTTAACAATTGTTTTTATACTTTTGGATTGAAAACCTTTAGCATTATCAAAAAATTTGAAGAATTCTTTTGGAACCATGTTAGGTAGGTACTTCTACCAACGCATCACCTTTTTCATTCATACAGCTATAATCACTTATCACATTTATTTATAGGTAGCTATACTCGTAAAAGAGAGTTGTATCTGTTAAGAAAACGAAAGTGAAATATTTAGGAGGTTGTAAAAACTTCGGCATTTTACTAAAGCCTATGTCGTAATTTATTACAACTTCTTTGAATAAAAGTACCGTGAGATATGATGAAAATTGATGGAAATTTTTAAAACCATAAAATCCAGAAAGTAAAAATTCTCACTAAGAAATGTTTGTTTAAAAAACATGGGATTCTGAAAATACTCAAGTAGGTAGCCAGAATCACATTTTATCTCGACAAAACTCTGTGCAAACCTCTTAAATATCCAAAGCTAATTCCAAATAAACAAACCCTTTACAAGATAACAAACCCAAGAATTAGCCGAAATTATTTAACCCTCGAACTGCTCCGTGAACTTCAATCAAGGAGTTTTCAAGAAAGGCTGCCCCTTTAATATGCACCTCACAATAGTCTACTGAGTTTTAAGAAACCCTTCTTAGGGGTTCTTCGTTTTACCGCAAACACAGAATATGTAGCAGTCACTAGTTAGGAAACTCACTTCGATATACCAAGGCACTGAAAAAATAAGATGGAGCGAGAAGAAACGCAGTGATTTGACGGAATAAATAGAAGAATAAAATTTGAATTTGTAATTTAAATTAAATATAGTAAAGACCAAGACATAACTACCTACTAAATAAAATATATTTAAAGCCTAAATCAATTAATTGTATTGCTTCGGCTGAATGTATAGAAATAAAAACTTATTTTACCATTTTGGTTTAGTCTGATATAAGGTTATATTTATTTCTTATTTGCAGCATTTTCGACCCAAAACAGTGATATTAAAGCTCAATTTTAAATGGCCTAAGATTCGTAGTAATATACGCCAGTAATAAGCTCCCCTTATCGCGAGGGTCAAAGGAGGCAGAGGATACGATTAGTTGTATTAATCTTTTGAAAAAGGAACTGGTCAGTATCATGGTTTAAAAAAGTTTCGCTTTTGATCTCATGACATGGGGAAACATTTGTAGGTATAGTAAAACTTATTTACACGAACCTTATTATTTAAAAATCGAGTGGGATTAAACCCCTGCCGTTCCTGTTGATACGAAGATTGTGCGGTGCTAATATCATTCGAAAAATAAATGTTAGCGGTAATTTTTCACACAATCATAAATAGTCCTAAACCTACTAAGCAAACGTTTAACTTTATTTTCTGTTTTTTTTATACAGCTAGCTGATGGGACAAGCATAGCCCACCTGATATTAAGTGGTAACCATCACCTATAAAAAAGAATTGCCTCGTAAGTCACGCACGATAGGAACGTGCCCTACGATACACGTGTCCTTGTAAACATGTAAACTTGAGGCATACAGATGTTAAGCCTCATGTGCTGTAATTACTCCGGCAACCACACTCTTCAAACCGAAACACAGCAACGCTGCTTGGCGGTAGAAAAAGGCGTGGTGGTAGTATTTCCCCGGACGAGCCCTTCACAAAGAGCTCTACTACTCTTGATACTCTTTACTATGGAAACCAGGATAACTGATTATATTTTACTATTACTAACTTTTTTGAGACAAATACGTATATTAACTAAATAAGTGAGTAATTTCGATACTGATTCATAAACAGTTCAAAACATACTAAAAGCTTTCAACACTCAAAAACGTATAAAATGGGGTACATTTTTTATTACTAAAAGTACAAAGCCCAAAATTATGTGCTCCGAAAAGGCATTCGTCCTATACAAATATCCGATTATAATATAGCGTACATTATAAGACTTTCCATACAAAACAGTAACGGTTAACAGCTTCTTGAATGAGTCTATAAAAAGGGTGCTCCAAATTTCGGCAGGTCAAACAATACACATAAAAGGATATTTTGAAGGGGTGACTGATAAAAAGATGCTAATGCAATCATGCGTTTGAATTCCCAAGGGATGTTATCGTCTTGTTAGAAATATTGTTAAAGTGTCAGAACGTTGGGGTATATAACTAGTTGGAGGGTAGTTTTATACTTAGATGAAGCAGAATGTGGCTTTTGAAGAAAGTCGTGATATAATGTTGGAAGAAAATAAGATACAGTATCCAATTGAAAGTGGCGAGTGATTTTGTGCTTTTACGAACTTTGCTCATAGCTTACGATATTGAAAACGGATTGATAATTCTAGTTATGATCAGACAAAGCTTCAGGAACGAAACTATTTTTTTTTTTTTATCAAACTCTAATCAAAACGAAGAACTCGCTTTAAAATAATACCATGATGACAAAATGCAGCTTGAACAAAATCAAAAAAAGAAGTTATTAAGAACTTCAATAATTGTGCTACGAATGGAGGAGGATCGGGCAGCAAAACGGGCTTTCCTGGGAATGCTGGTCAACCAACGACCAGTCGGGCGACCCAGAAACCGGTGGAAGCACGAAGTAGAGAAGGACCTCCACTCTTTTCGAGTGTTAGACTGGAAAGACGTGGCGCTGAATTCCTATTCAGCCACCACGCCACCGGTTCCTACCGGTGCGGTGGCGTTCCATTGTATCGGAGGCCAAGACCCACTTCGGGGTTGATACGCCAGGATAGTAAGTAAGTAAGAACTTCAATATTTACTATTCTCAATGTTGTAAAATAAGCATTAAATATTATTTTCTAATTAATTTTACTTATTTTCTTACATTTTCCATAAAACTATTACACGACCATTACGAATCATGACATCAAGATACAAATCGGTTGATAAACCACCGTTTATTAGCTGCAGTATTAAGTGCAGCTACTTGAAAGACTGTCATGTTATTTCATTAGTATTTGTAGCTTACAAGGCAAGCTTTCAATTACTACAACAACAAATTATTGCTGCCGTATTGAGAAATTGATAGCACTAGGATAATAAACGAATCGATATTGGCCGATAAACTGTTTCAACATAGCCAGAAGCAACTATGGATGTGAATTCTGGTTTTCTAGGATGTCAGACGTCAAGGTAAAATGTAGGAGGAAGGTGTTTTCTAGAACAAAGTTTAGGAGTTTCTAGTACAAGAACTAGTTTATTCTTGTAGTGTGACTGTTTTTTTCGAAATAGCGTGGTGATAGGATTTTAAGTGCTCCTCAAAGAGGCTACTTTCGAGCACTTGACTAGTTTTAGAACTTTTTAGGTTCTATGTATGCCGGTTTCCTCACGATGTTTTCCTGACGAACTAGCTGACTACTTCTCGAAAATTGCGACAAAAGCTATTTATAATTGATGTTTTTGAAAAATTATGAAAATATAAAAAAAAATAGATACATTTACTTAATTTTATATTGTAATAAGATAAGCAGTAATCGATACTGTCGCTGTGTTACTTTTAGTGCAACAGTTTAACAGGTAGTTTAAACAAAGTCAGATATTAAACTCATCTCATTTATCTCTAAGAAATAAAATTATTTGTATTAAAAATTAATATCTGGAGTAAACCAGCTGTTAGCAAAGAGCTATGTACACTCATGATTATTAACGTTATAGCAATATTATTAAGGTAAGCGTTACTGGTAGACCAATACCGAGTTTCTGAGTTATTACCATTATTGATCATAATTTATTTTATTGTTCAGATAAATTACTTTGGTAAATAATTATTTTTGGTAGTGATACGTGAAATAAATATCATTTTTTCGGAGAAGTAGGTATTTTATTTATAACAGTTACCTACACAACATTAATATATTAAAGACATGTTTCAGAGATAGTATTTTGTCAGTGGATTTATAATCTATAAATATAATAAGCTTAAGTTTGAGTTCGATATAATATTCTAATAGTTTATTTCGAATCGTTTCATGTATTCTTAGTAGGTAACTATTTATTTTAATTACCTATCTTTAAAGTTGGCAGTTATTATCGTGAAATAAATTGTTTTAAAAATAACATAAAAGGTGACTCCCGATAAATATTTTTACATCAGATGTTAAAAATATTTTTTAACGTTAGTATGAATATAAAAATAGAGCAGTAAAACGCGATAGCGCTTAGCTATAAAATGAAACAACATTGAGGACAAATCAAACCCAAAAAACCGGCCTAGGGTATATTTAGGTGGTGGCCCCGGTATACGAATGGACGGGTCATATTCATCAGCTCAAATGGAAGTCATAATACGTGACTAAGGAAAAGCGCCGCGAGATTTATTTTACCGTTCGTATGATACATACATACATAAAATTACGCCTGTTTCCCATAGGCAGAGATCACGGATTTCCACTTGCTACGATCCTGACATACCTCTTTCGTTTCATTTACTCTCATAACATTCTTCATGCATGCTCGTCGGTTTAGGGTACTCTTGACCTGGCCTTTGATATGATGGCGTATGATCCTTGTTACAATACAATTTCATATAATAATTATGATTACTATTAACCAACTCTGCGGTCACCAATACGCCTGTTAAGCTTGGTGACTACAGCAAACTCATTGAATATGGAGGAGGCTTATGTCTCAGCAGTAGACTTGTATAGATGACGGACACTGGTAAGTCCTGCCAGTGTTTTTATTTTTTACTCAAACTATTGTTTTTATTTGATTTTTATATTTCTTGTTATCGGTCTACGTATATTTTGTACAAATCGTGCCTGAAGTTAACGACTTTTATTTATTAATTTTATTATAGACTAATGATGACGATACATTTTTACCAAATCTAAGCTTAAGTTACATCAAATGAAATTCCCACACTTAGCAATAAATACGATACAAAGCTTAAGAAAAAACACTGATGACGACGAAGGTGAATCGTTTTAGCAGCATAATTTTGACCCAATCTAAGCCCAGGCCACATCAAACGAAATTACCGCACTTAGCAAATACGTTCTAAGGGTAGGAAAAACCACTGATGACGAGGAAGGTGAATCGTTTTAGCAGCACAATTTTTACCTAATCTAAGCCACATCAAACGAAATTCCCGCACTTAGCAAATACGATACAAAGCTTAGGTAAAAACACGGATGATGACAATGATGAGGAAGGTGAATTTTTAGGTGGCAGCACTTTACACAAAATCTAAGCCCTGGCCACATCAAACGAAATTCCCGCACTTAGCAAATACGATACAAAGCTTAGGAAAAAACATATTCGCGGGGTTTACGCGCAGTGCAGAGGGATTCGTTAAAAGGGTGAACCTTACTCGTCACATTGTTTATTCAGTCCGGTCGTCGAGCAGACCTAATCCGCTTCGATCGGTCGGAGTGTTTGGTTCGGCCTGTCTAGGGATGTAAGGGATTGCAAGGTCGGCTTTTGGATGAATTCAAAAAGCGGTCGAAAACTACTTAAACACTTTTATGGAAAATTTTTCGTTTTTTGTAATTTTAACGAGCTTATCTCATTGCCCTTTTTCTTTGTGAAGTAAAACTCAACTTTCACAATCACCGTCTAAAAATTAAGCATATTTTTCTAAGACAATTTATCACTTTATAATATTACATTCTCTAACTTTTGATACAGCTCTGGCCACAGATAGACTGTACTACTTGGAATAATAACTGGTAAGCACAGGTAGTTGTAGAAACTACCCTTCATAACTCTGATGTTTTCTTCAAAACAAATACATTAAGACATCACAAAACACGATTACATTATATCTTATACAAATATGAATTGTTTTGACCTATAAAATAGCTGTTATTAAATCTGCCAAAAGTTACTTAAAACATACGAACTGTGTGTAGGAAGAAATCTGGCTAAAATATGTTGCCACTTCGGCATACATACATAATGTATGCTCGTATATTGGTCAAATTCAGATTTCCCCTAAAACCTCGCTCCGGGTCATAAATCAAAATAACATAAGGTATTTACGCGACTTCAGCTGTTAATTTCCAAGCAAAATAGTGCAGAACTTCTTTACCTCCCTACTAAGATTCGTGAGGAAGCGTCACGTATCACAAGATGTTTTTAGGGCCAGTGGAGGCTTTATGTGTTTCGACCTTTATTTTTAGAAGCTGGGTTATAATGAAAGGAAGTTCCGAAGTGTATGGTTTACGATGCAATTTACAACGATGAGGAAATATTTTGCGTGGAAAATGGAAGGGCTTGAGGTTTTTTGTGTAATCTCAATCTGAAGTTTCTGTTTTATGAACTCACTGAGTACTTTTTTATAGAAGAAATTAATGTTATAAATCTCCTTGGCGTTTATGGATAATTTAACACAATTATTTTTATAATCAGTCGTAACATTAAATCATCTTTGACGCAGCTAATTAAAATTGACCTTCTTTTAACCCAACCTGCTATCTTAATCTTCTTAGACATGTGATTCTTCTGTCTGGGTTATTAATTAGTTTCTTAATTTTTTGAGAGGCTAATATCATAGAAATACATGACAGACTGGATGTTTTTAAAGCTGAAGTTGTTTTTCCTCGAAATATTGGCTGACGATTATTTTATCACTATAATGTTATATTTTGGCCCCTATTTTAAAAACGCTACCCAAGTTAAAACAATCTAGACAGCCTTCACAGCTCAGTTGGTAGTAGCTCTGCCTTCTGTGCCGTAGGCCGTGGGTTCGATCCCCACCGAGAACAAACATTTGTGTGGTGAACATAGATGTTTGTTCTCTGTCTGGGTGTTATTTATTTACAAAAAAAAGTATTTATGTATCAGCTATCTGGTTCCCATATTACAAGCTCTGGCTTAGTTTGGGGCTAGATAGTGCTGTGTGGAAAGTCCAGTAATATTTATTTAGTAATATTTATTTAATACTCAAATTTAGTCCTGTCTCTGTTTCTCATTACCCATTGGTGAGAGATAGCAATAAACAAAACACTGATAACCTTTGACAGATTTTTATAACACAGGTCCATGAGTGTTTATAAAACTGTACTCATCATTTTGAAGATAAGAAGAAATCGCTACTAAGCGAAAATGGTTATTTATTAATTTTGATTAAATATTTCTTAATGCTTAGCCGCTGTTATTATACCAAATGTAATTTTAAATCTTTTATTATAAATATAATATAAATTTAGTAATTCATATACACAGCCTGATATAATCATTCTTGACTAAGGGCATAAATTCAGCACTATAGACAACACACCATTCATTACTCAGATAAGGTAAGATTGATTGCTAGTTCGATTGCTCTATCTTGTTTTATTACTTACATTTATTGAAGGATTGCTTTGTGGACTTACCTGTAAAGAAAAAACATTGTAAATATATTTCGATAAAATCAGAAGTATGCATGTCTTTTTAGTCTATATGATAACAATTATAGTCTAATATTATAATATTTACGTGTAATATAAGTGATAGAAATAAAAATAAGGAAATCCGAAGCACCAAAGTAACTGACATAGATCGCAGAATTAGCAATAAGCAGGTAGTTGGATGTACTGGCAACCACTGAAGATTAAAGGTTCTCAAATGGCACCCACGAACTAGAAGACGAAGCGTGGGATGCCCGTGGGGGACGTCGGTTCGACGGATGATATTGTGGCGATCGCGGGAAGTCGGTGGATGGAGAGGGCTCAGAATCGTTCTTCCTGAAAATGTAGCAGGCCTCCCATCTCCTGTCTTCTTATTTCTAGCAGTGGACTTCATCAGACTAATGATGATATTGATTAAGACCACCATCCACATGACATAATTTTCACAGCCTAAATAAAACTAATTAATGGTTCTATAGACTTGAAATTTGGCGACTTGAAGACTAAAACAGTCCTCCAGTAAACATTCTATAATTAAGAAAATTCACTGAAACATTTCCTTTCAACACACATTCAGCTGCTGCTGTTGCAGTACAAGTTTCTTGGGAATAGTTTGTTTGTAAAAGTTCCGATTCACACATTAGTAACTTGGATTGGGAAACATAAGAGTGACTCAAACTTCTTCAAGCTGCAATGTGATCGAACCACACTGGTTCCTTCATAATATTGTATTATGTCGAAGTCAAAGTCAAAACGTTTTTTTTTAATACCAATTTGCTGATGGAACAAGCTTATGGCCCACCTGATGTTATGTGGTCATCACCTATAACAAAGCATTGCAAGCAAGTCAAGCTCGATAAGAACTACCTAACCTTCTAACTGCCCTACGATGCCCTGACGTCCCTGCTCTGCGTCCATCAATTTCTATT
Source organism: Chloroclysta siterata (assembly GCA_932294275.1). NCBI lineage: Eukaryota > Metazoa > Arthropoda > Insecta > Lepidoptera > Geometridae > Chloroclysta > Chloroclysta siterata. The sequence goes on from OW028595.1 coordinate 13,855,351, forward strand.
AAAATGAATCACAAGGTTCACTTTGAAACGTTTTCCCATAAAGCTAGGTGAATCTAGGCTAATTTAAAGGATGGTCCAAAAGTGATCCTTATGATTTTTTTTTATTCAGCCTTTCCCACTTCTGGCCTTTCCCTTTTTCTTTCCCTCTCATAGATAGAATATAGAAAACTCTTTATTGCACACCACAAGAACATTTAACACATTAAAAACAAAAATAAAGTTCAAAAGTTTCAGTGAAGTACAATGGGCGGTCTTATCTTGAGATCTTATCGCTGAGAGCGATCTCTTCCAGACAACCTTTTCTCAACCAACCTCATCTCGGTTACCACCACACAGTTTGCTAATGTCTAATTTATATTTTTACTGCGGAGGATTTTAATTGGGAACATTAATTATTGACGGCGACAAGTATATTTTGAACGTAGGTGTATGTACACTGATTTCATCATTAATTTAATACGTACGTAATTTAAAAGGATCCTTTGAACATTTGATTTTTAGACATGACTCATACATTTATTTAAAAGCTTCGTATACCGGCAATCAAGTTATTGAAATGATTTGAATTAATATCAATGTTCGCTTAGATAATTGCTCATAACTTAAAACTGTTCATGTTTCTTTTAGTAGGTGTTTTACCTACTATAATATTTAATCTTATATAAAAAAAAAAACAGAAGCAATTTCACTTTGACTTCAACTTTGATCCCCAGATTTTTATAATAATAATAAACTCAAGATTATTTAAGGATGTCTTATGGGAGCAGCCAGAGGTTCGTCCAAATACATACCCACATTTAAGGTATTCTATACGTGACAAGTTGCAGGCCCATCGCTGCTGGAATACTAACTGGCATTGCTAAATTTTACGACGAGAAAAAGATATTGGCACGACCAGATTCAAACCCATACGATCAGATGGAAGGATCACACCCACTAGACCACTGGTGCTCTGAAAAACATAGTTTGCATTTTCGTTTGAACAAGTCATTTAATATAATTTTTATTCACATGTTAACCTACGAGTCTTTTGAATATAATTGTTTAATTTATTAGCTCATTGCATAGATCGATGATAAAAAACTCGACCAGCTTATTTAAAACATGTTCATTGTAAAATCTTGTATGCCGTTGTACAACATTCTCTATCATCTCTGTCATTGACATAAGCTTTAGCATTTCTTGTAGCTCATAACATAAGGGCAGATCAAATACGGGTGACTTTGAATGGGCTTGCCTAGAAGTTGCGACATAGTACGGGCGGTCTTGTAACGATGTTTGGGATGTTTTGTATCGACCTGTCTTGGCACCGCATAAGGGGATAGCGGCATAAGCCACTGTTTGCCAACGTATGGGCGGTTACAATATCTATCGGTTTTCCACAGCTGATGTATAAACCCTTTTGTGGAGAAGAATTGCTTTAACCCTTGATTTAGGAGTTTGCAAAAAGTCTTACGTGTTAACCAGGTGCTGAGCGATCTTAAATTTAAATACAATGATAAAATAAAATAAAATTGAGACACACAAGAAGACATTAAAAAAAACATTATAAATATAGTGTCGTAAAGGCTTCCACTCAGCATTTGCCATATTAGCCTAGTGGCTTGTATGGCGCTGGTTTTCAGTGACGCCGAAAGTATGTGGTGCAGCAACGTCTGCGACACGGGACATTTAATATATAAAACTACTTACATACCTATTTATTAACTTAGTTTAAAACAATTAGTGCCCACATTATAACTATCAATAATCATACAACTCAAAATAAAACTTAAACAATTTATTCTATGGTTAAAATAAAAACTAACATGAGATCAAGAACGACTGCTTAAGGGACGGACTTTTGTATTATATATTATATTATATTATAAATTGCCAAAGTAGATGGCCGCATAACACATTTTGAAACTAGTTTTTCTTTTACAATACGAAAACTCCAGTCTCGTAACAAAAAATGAAGTAAATTTTGATACTAATAGATTAGATAAGACATTTTTTTTGCACAAAAAAGAAGTACAAGGACTAACTTAATGTTAATTATCACTAACTTCCCGTTAACCTTTGTGTAAAGTGGAGTGGGTGGTAGTAGTACTGATACATTATAAGATTGTGAGAGAACTGAAAAACTTGTCTAGTTTTCTAGCAAGAAATTGTACCACCTATTTCTCAAATCTACCTCTAGTATTCAAATAGGCAAAACTTGCACTGATCTTATCAGCCCTTCCCCAGCGTACCCTAAACTATTGTTACATAACAAAACATTCTTTAGCTATTTAGAAAGATACATAACACAACTTTACTCTATCCTGAGCCTGGCATATTTAGCACAACATTACGCCATATTTTAAATCGTAACAAATCGTCCAAACTTTGCGCTACATAGCAAAAGTTTGACCATTTACAAGGAAATATGTTTCTTCTATTAGAATATATATTTTAGCCCACTGATCTGTATACTGTGGCTTGTTTATATTCGCATCGCGTGTGCTATGTTCCTAAAGCTTTTACAATGCGTGCTGCGAAAATAAACTCAAGTTTATGGCAAACAAAATTCAATTTCGAACGGCTGTATCGTTCGTACCGTTATACCTGTCATAGATTTTGATATACTGGAATTGTTGTTATGATACACTTTAGACAGAGGTGAGAAATAGTTTCTTACTTACCCTAAACAAGAATCAATATAGAAGCCTCGAAGAGAAGACAGAAGAAAAAAATAATAGAATCACGACTTTGATTCTCAGGCACGGTGTATACGTTCCCTTAGATCTTTGATACTTAAAATCCTCACTGGTGGTCTAGTGGTAACGGCCTCACCTTCCGATCCTCAGGTCGTGGGTTCGAAACCGGTCGTGCAACAACGAGTTTTTCTGTTCAAAAATGTATTTGCATAGTGCTCTCAAACGGTGAAGGAAAACATCGTGAGGAAACCGGCATGTTGTGGAACCTAAAAAGTTGTATAACATGTGTCAAGTGCTCGAAAGAAGCCCCTGGAGGCGCACTTAAAATCCTTTCACCACACTGTTTCGAAAGAAACTAGTGACACGACAAGAGAAGAGAGACTTAAAATCCTTGAGTATAATGCCGCTGCTTCTAGAATACTACTACTACTAACTGTATTTTTAACGATAATTTTTCTTCGCCATTAGTTCTTCTTGTCGTGTCACTAGTTTCTTTCGAAACAGTGTGGTGAAAGGATTTTAAGTGCGCCTCAAGAGGCTCCTTTCGAGCACTTGACACATGTTATAGAACTTTTTAGGTTCCACGACATGCCGGTTTCCTCACGATGTTTTCCTTCACCGTTTGAGAGTACTGGTATTGTGCACATAAATTTTTTGAACAGAAAAACTCATTGGTGCACGACCGGTTTAGAACCCACGACCTTAGGATCGGAAGGCGGGGCCGCTACCACTGGACCACCAGTGCTCTCATTAGTGAGGAGCAATACATCAAATTAAGGCATTATCCATTGATGCAGGGCAGGATTGAAACCCACAATCTAAGGTTCAGAAGGATTAAAGACAACAAAAATATATCTTGTGCTAAACCACGTTCAACTTGTGTCATGAATAATTTACTTAAAATTTAAAACAGAGTTTTATTTCTGCAAAATCCGATAATACCGTTTCAGATAAAATGAAAAGCATAGCATGGATTTGGTCGTATCGTTGTGTACCAAAGCTTGTAATAGGTTTACCGAGAAACAGAAAATGGACGTTGGGTTTGGTTTCTTTATTTTTATATTCGAACTGAATGAAATTGATTTTCAATCGGAGTCGATACGTGAATGGTAAGAGTAAAATCGAATGAGTCAATCCTTCACAAATGTAGCCAGAATATCCTTTCATCAAAATCTGGGTCTATCACGATGACCCATTGGGGCTCTTTTGCTGTCTAAGGGGGTAGTCAGAGGTACGTCCAAACATAACATTTTTTTTATACATCCAGCTGATGGAACAAGCAGATGACCCACGTGATGTTAAGTGGTAACCATCACCTAACAAAGAATTGCCTCGTAAGGCACGATAGGAACGTGCCCTACGATGTACTGCCCTGCGTCCATCAGCTTGAGGCATACAAATGTTAAGTCTCATGTGCCTGTAATTACACAGGCAAACCACACTCTTCAAACCGAAACACAGCATCGCTGCTTGGCGGCAGAAAACGGGGAAGTACTACCACCCGTGGTGATAGTACTTCCCCGGACGAGTCCTTCACAAAGAGCTCTACTACTCTTATTAACTGGTATTCCATGTGACAGATTTTCCGCACGATGATTAAGAAAGTAGGTACTTATCTACAAGAATTAGTTCTAAGCACAAGAAAGCTGCCTAAGGAAGTCTTGTCATTAGATACCATCACTTCGCTACTACTATTTCCCGTAATTCGAATCGAATGTTCTACCTCGCTGCCATTCCAATGCCCGGAACGCCACAGTGTAACTATCATTTAGTATGGTGAGCTCACAGTGCAATTTATAGTTAGTGCAGCATACGTGCAGGTAAGCTAATAGTTAGTACGGAAAATGGGAATCTTAGACAGGCATCTCTGCTTACCGCTCATTACACCGAGTGGTGTTGTACTGAGACTGAGTGATACAGAGGTCATTGCCTTTTGATCAGACAGGTTGAAGGCTTTCGTATGTTGCACTGAACAATGATTATGCCTTCGTAATAAACTAGAATACAGACGCTTCGGAGAAAATGGAGAATGTTTTATTTTTACTTACTCGTGTCGCCGCGGTATTTATGCTTTATTTTATGGGGTAGAAAATATTAAATATTTTAAATACATCCTTAACTATATTACTCCTTTTACTATTATTATTTTAAGACTTTTTATATAGTTCTGTAATAGAGAAAATAAATGTGAGAGCTTAGATGTATGGATACTTAGATGTTGGTGGATGTTTTGTTAAAACTTAATATAGCATATAAAACTGCGGACGGAAGCTAGTTAATTCAAAGTTATGTAGTTATTTTCTATACATTTATTTTAATAGAAGAACAATGCTTTTCTAGTAATCAAAAAGTACAAAATAAACATAAAACACTTAAGCTATCTGCAGACCGTGGCAAACGATCTAGAGTTGCTCAACTAATCGGAAACGTCCCAAGACGTCTCCAAGAGTATCTGACTGCATTAACGTTCTGATGCGCTGAGCCAGATACTCACCAGACCTCGGGTCGCGCATACAATAATAATCCAGCTGCTGAAAAACAACGTCTATCTCAGAAAGCTTATCCCCTGAAACAACCAAAGTAGCTTAAGTCCATCAAAGAGACCGAACTTAAAGATAAGAAAACACATTCTTCATTGAGAATTCGAATTATCTACTCTGTATTGACACAGTTGCGTTTAGTCAGTTTAGTTGGCTCGAGAGATAAGGCAAAAGCGGATGCCATTAGCAGCAGCTCGCGCCACATGGAATTGCTAGCAAGTCAAACGGCTTCTTGGTACAGTACGGTTGGTGGATCGAGGCAAATGAAGTTAGTTGGGGATCGCAAATTGGGTTTTGTGTCACTTCTCTCTCTTGTCGTGTCACTAGTTTATTTCGTAAATGTGGTGAAAGGATTTTAATTGCGCTTCAAGAGGCTCCTTTCGAGCACTTGACACATGTTATAGAACTTTTTAGGTTCTACGACATGCCGGTTTCCGCACGATGTTTTCCTTGAGAGTACTGGCATTGTGCACATACATTTTTGAACAGAAAAACTCTCTCTCAATTGGTGCACGACCGGTTTCGAATCCACGACCTTAGGATCGGAAGGCGGGGCCGCAACCACTAGACCACCAGTGCTCGTGCTTTGTGTCACTGTCACTGTATGATGTAGTGAATTGCCTGCCGCCCACCCAAACGGCTAACTTCATGTTTACCTAGATGCACCGCTTCTCAAAACAAAATTATCACCTTGTTGAATCGCACTCACTTCGATTACGAGCTTTGCCTGACTCACATTGGCATTTCCACTCGTCAAAATACTCACGCGAGTGACATGATGGGTACAATACAGAATACTCAATTGTATATTGACTGCGGATTCGTAGTCACGGTCAAAAACATTGTGTACTTGTTCTCTAGTAGCGCCTGGGATGGATAAGTTGAGAAGCAATAGGTTAGCGTGGTTTGGGCATGTCATGAGGAGGGAAGAAAGTCATATTACGAGAAGAGTGTTAGAAATGGATGTGCATAGTTTTAGAAGGAGAGGCAGGCCAAAGAAAAGATGGATTGTGTGACAGATGACATGAATAAGAAAGGAGTGAGCACCGAGATGACGAATGATAGAAGAGAGCGGAAGAAGAAAACCTGTTGTGCCGACCCCACTTAGCGTGGGATAAGGGCAGGTAGATGACGATGACTTGTTCTCTACCTCTAAAAACGGTAGGAACTAAGCCGTAAGTTTTTTGCCTGTTCTTCTAGGCTTAGTCGCGTGGAACTAGCACCTAGATTCCCCAAGCTTTAAAACGTTTCAAAGAGATCCTTGTTTTTCGATTGAATAAATAACTTTTGACTACAACTATAATAACTACTTTGATTACTAAGATACCTGAATATTTACTGCGTGTAGGAATTAAAATCGTGAGGATTTTTTTTAATTACAATATTTATTTGAGTATATCGCTACAAGTTCTTCGCTTGTCCCTAACAAGTAAGCTCATTAACTCTTCTAAGCCGGCATATCGGAACAGATTTGTTTATGTTACTCAGATTCTAGAGTTGAGTAAACGTGGACGATAACCTACGACCGAACTATTTGTACTGTTAATTATTACTACGCACGATTCTTGAAGTCGTGACCAAAAATAAAATGTTTCTTTAACGGTGCTACACTTTTAAAGTTCCGTTTTGAGGGCTCTTATTGAAATGCTTGATTATATGTTCATAGGGTTCCGTACCCAAAGGATAAAACAGGAACCCTATTACTAAGACTGCGTTAGTCTGTCTGTCCGTCTGTCACCAGACTGTATCTCATGAACCGTGATAGTTATAAAATCAAACTAATATTTAAGGGGGGCTCCCATACAACAGACATTTTTATGCCGTTTTTATAGATAATGGTACGGAACCTTTCGTGCGCGAGTCTGACTCGCACTTGGCTGGTTTTATTTTGATATTATTTAGCTAAGCCTTATCCATTCCAATTTTATTCAACTTAGATCCAAGTACAATATCACTACGAACATACACATAAACATACATTCACTTTCTTTCAACTTCAACTACACAGCACACTCACTTGTATACCTACTGCTGGAGGACAGTAAAGCTTTGCTGTTATATGACTCCGTAGAAAAAGATATTGGCCTATTTTAGGCCTAGATTACATTTAGCCGTCTGTAAATGGTGTTGATTTTTAAATTAGTGAATAAGTAAATTCAGAATCAACAAACATGATCTTATCAAACGTAAAAAATGAGCAAATAAAGTATTTTCAACAACAAGTAGGTACTATTGGGTGCTCGTATTTCTTCATTGGTTGTGGTAGCCTGATGCCTTCTGGCCACAATACCCTATTTCATTTGGACATTGAATACAAATCGCGTGCGTTTTGCGTGAAACCTCCTCTTTTATAGAACCTGTTACGTATGAAAATGTTTCGGAATTCAACCCACTCCAAATCACCCTACGATGTAAAATGAGCTTTAAAACATTGTATTTAGGTTCAATATAATCTCGAGTTCGAGTAATTTATGTAACAGTTTTGGATTGTTCAGTTTTGTCGGACAGTTTTGAGCTTTCATATAATTAATTTAAGTTTTATTATTGCTCGCTCAGCTGCTACAGGATATACAATAGTTTGTAGTGTACTGTATAATAACGTTACTTATTTTTTTATTGCGATTCAGGTGACGCATGCCATTGCGGCTCATTAGCCAGATTTATAGTGAGATTACATAGACCACAATGCGATTAATTTAAAAGGCTTTTTTTACATTTGTATTTTCAGTTTTGGCTACAAAATACGGATTTATACAAAAGGTTAATTGTGAGATTTCTGCAGCCAAAATCTTATCAAAATGACTTCAAAATTGTGAAGGCGCTTTTAAATATGAATTTTAGGACTTTTTCACTGTTTCCGTAACCTATTTATTGTTATATGTAGTGCGTTATTAATTCTATTATACATATATATCTCTATCTATATTATCTACTACTATTTATACGACCTACCTTACAATCTTCTTACATATAAAATTCTCGTGTCACAATGTTAGTTACCATACTCCTCAGAAACGGCTTGACCGATTTTTATGAAATTTTGTATGCATATTCAGTAGGTCTGAGAATCGGCTACTATCTATTTTTCATACCCCTAAGTGTTATGGGTTATCTACCCCTAACATTTTTATTTATTTATTGGACAATTTTTTTTACTTTTTTATAATGTGGCTTTTAAAAATACATACAACTCTAAATTTTCACCCTTCTATCACCAACCCCTATTTTTAAAAAATCATTGTTTTAAGTACATGGCAAAACAACGTTTGCCGGCTAATAATAACAATAATAGCATATAATTTTTTAAACGTTTATTTAGATTTTTATTTAGTTTTTTTACAAATATTGAAAAGAATAAGAAGAAATATAAAAAGAAGTTCCATGACTTCCATTCCCGTAAGTAAAACATCAATGCTAATAGGATTCCGACCATAATCTCCCCACAAGGAACCCACCAGATCAGTTCTTACAGACATCCTTCAATCCAGAGCTAGCCGGTCTATGGTTTATTACCAGCTATTAATACCATCAGTTATTGTGCAGCCAAGACCATTGAACGCAGGAGCTAATATAAAGAACAGCTGGTTCAGGACGTAATTTTATTGTTTAACGCATTCTACGATAGAGTAAGTTTTATAGTATTTTTTTAATATTTTTTTTTATATTACTTGCTTTTGGAACAAGAAAATGGCCCACCTGATGTTAAGTGGTAATCATCACCTATTTATTTATTTATTTATTATTTACCACATTTAATTATCTTAACAGCTATATAGCCAAAACGATAACATAGTTCTCATCATTGTTACAATATTTTTAACATAGGTACTTATACACTAACATGGCACATATAATAACATAATAACAATTAATAAAAATAGGGAGTCATAGGAGTATAACACAATAGACTTTATATTAAATACTATTGTGTTATAAATCTTACTAAGTGATGTAACTTATCCGCGAACACGTCAGTGTCGGGATACATATTTAGAATCGTGTTGAGATGGAACTATAAAAATGATGGAACCTATAAAAAAGCATTGCTTCTAGTCTGTGATAGTGGACACAATGTATTTTTTTGGCAATTTTACTAATTCAAGAACAAAGCAGTTAATCTTTTTTTTTTCAAGCAAGGAAAGTACTATCACCGAGTCAGTGATTTTTTTTTAAATGTTTGCTCCTTATTTGTTTTCTTTTAAACAACAAAGAACGATACTGCGATTCCGATCGGAAACGTTTCCGAGTGTTTTAAAATAATACAGCAAAAAAAAAAGAAATAAATAAGTTTGGTATTTTTTATGCATGATTTTTTTATTGAAACCTTGTAACGAAGAATGCAATTATTGCGTTATTTTTTACGTACAAATAAAAAAAGGTTTTATTTTGTCTTGCTGTGGTCTTGCCTCGATCTTGCCTGATGGTCTTGATTTATTTATTTATTTCATTGAAACCTTGTACCAAAGAATAGATTGCTTAATTTTTTTACAAATAAAACATTGTTTTATTTTGTCTTGCAGAATGAACAAGCTGCTTTTATTTGATTCTGTGGTTGAATTGAAAGCACCAGTAGGACCGGATTCTGTTCAATGAGAAACCGCTTGTAATTGTATACGGACTCTCGGTATTAAGTTTTTGTTTGACAATGATATGTCGCAATTACTTACAAATAAATAAACAGAGAATTTTTATATTAAGATTTTAAAAAGATATGATGGTTCCATTGACGTCGAAAAAGCAAGTTATGGTTAAATTACAAGTTGATATATAAATAAATTTGGACGTAATTCCAATGTTAGCGAGTTATTACCGAGTTAATTTTTTTAAATATTGAGCTACCTATACATGTATATAATATTATAAACTACTTTAGTTGCCTAGTTTTCCATTTGTTAACCATGACGCAAACAAGAATCTACTCATCGAAAAACCAATCGAAGAAGTACTTTTGATAAAAAAGTGTTATTCAAAAGAACACACATTACTTAATGTATTCGCTCATCCAACTGTGATTAATCAAAGAACAAAAATAAATGTACGCAACGACGTTGTGTAAATTCATTTCCCCCCACCGGATACATCTCAAATGCCTCCTTCTGCAACCCAAATCTTTGCACCCTTTGTTTCCCTGAAAACAATTCGTCAAGAGCCTCACTTTCGGCATTCAAAAGGAAAGAAGGCCAAACAAGCGAGCAACGAGTTACGCCGTAACACAATTCCAACAAAGGGATGATTAACGATTTTTTTTTCCCCCCAAAACTCATTCAAGCCACGTCGATATTGAATCCGTTAGCAGGCGTAAAAATGAAAGTTTTCCTCCTTTTTTTACAAGATACTGAGCTACATACGAATCATGTGTACACGCAACAAGCACAGCGAGCAAGTTGGGTGTAATTTCACAATTACTTTTGCTGACTAACATCTAGATACAAATCAATTTTACGCAAGAATGCTAACGTTAACAGATGGCACAAGTGAAAGTGGTTTGCATAAGAAGATACATCCTACAAAACCTGAGTAGTTAGTACCTCAATATCAGTGAAATAATTCTGATTTTTACTAAAAAATAATGCGTACCGTCAACAAAGAAAACTGCCACCAATAAACAGCGCTCGTAAAATTTAATAAATTCCTAAGAACCGAGAGGTAACCTCAATAAAAACTTAATATAATTTTATGCGTAGTAAACTATAAGCCTTGTGAGGAAAGATGGCATCCCGTATGTCCTTGTGATGTAACTACTGTTTCAGACTTCCCCTTAGTTTTGGAGTTGTTCAAAATAAATGACTTCAATTTCGGAAGAGTGACAGGTAACTGGAAGTTTACGTCGTTAGAAACTCGAAAAAATCGCAAGTCAACCGATGCCAAAGTATTGTTTTAATAGCACTTCGAATACACTTTTGTTTTGCAAAGAGCAGTTTTAAAGAAATAATTGCTTTGGAACCGACTCGAGCAAATTTCGTGTTGACTATTTTTTCTTTTAACCAATGTCTGGGAATTTAGGCAACCCATTGAGTGTGTGATCGATGACGGATTTTCGTGCTGAGCTTGTCTTTGAAGAAACAAAGACGTCTTTATTTTCTTTATGTCCTTTGAGATACACTGAGAGTTCGATCCGGGAGTAATTCAATAGACCGTGAGGTAAGTGGCTCGTCTGTCGTCCCAGACCACAGTCACATGAGGTCTCGGGTTGCAAATTCGCTTAAAAAATAAAATTAGCTCTGCATATTAAGTTTCACGATGCAGTACGAATAAAATGCAAGCAGGTGTGTTCACTTCACCTGGCCAGCATATGTTAAAAGCACGTTTACTTAATTATTTCCAACGTGAGCTGCTGAAACTTTAATTCAGGTGAACGAGTGCTCACGTACTGGCAGTAAGCACAAGTTGTTGCCAGATTAAAGCGAATGCAGGTAAGTGGCTAGAATGTTCCTATTTTTCAGCACCAAAAACTTATTAAGCAAGTTTATAAGTTACTTCAGGCGAGTTACACTAAGCTGTATAAATTACAAAGCGTGCGCCCTTATGAAGGTAAAATAGTTAATCAGTTACACGCACGCGCTTTCGGGCAGTTAATGACATAATTAAAAATCCCCGGGCCAAGGTGGAAGTTGCAGGGTTTAGGGCGAAGCTTATCCGTACAGTAAACCGAACAAGTTGGCCCCGTTCGCTAATCTCCTAAGCCAAGGAATGGGGCGGCGCAAGTGATAAACTTTTGAGATTGTGTGTAATCCACCTTTACGGTGGACCGTGGGGTGGTTTTTGCTTCGGTGCTGAGATTTTGCTGCATAAGTAATATGTTTATGTTATGCTAGAAAACGTGCTCAAACTTGAATACTGCTACAATATCCACATTGGTATAATACATTGAATTTAGAAAGAAAATTACAATTGTATTTTTCTCGTATTAATGAAAACAGTTGAGCTATCTGTAGAACGTTACAAACGGTATACTGATAGCTCAACTGATCCAAATCAGTGCCAATAAGAAGAGTCTTTGATAAGCTAACTGCATCGCCAGGCTGAATGACAATGCTGATCCACTAAGCCATCTCACCTCAGGCCACGCGTCGCTTCGACTAATCATCTACCGAATCTTACCTACTCAGACAACTGTCTTGATGCAATATCGGCCTAGCAATGATAATAAAAGACCCAAACGGTAACAAAAAATTACAAAATCCGACATGTGAGCTCTCGACATAAATCAAAAGAAATCTTGAGCTTTTGCTGTACCTTTGCCTATTCTATTCTCTTTTCTCAATTCCATCCGCTTAAGCTTTAAAACTATACCAACAACGAACACCAACGTTAGTGCTTGCCAGAACAACCAGGTACACCCACGAATACCGAGTAATGAGTTTTGTTGTTTAGCAGCACCACTAGATAAAGGACACTGCAAACGAAACCAGGTTCGGGTCACTTCAAATTGTCTCAATGTAAAGTGAACTTTACCCCGCAGAGTTTATGGGCTAAATTACTTGGACTTAAAACTGAACAAGTGCGTCGCACTGCGTTGTCTTTCCAACAGCACTTTCTGAAGTTAATTTGCAAGTTCATCGAAAACTTTAGGTATTGCAAGAACAAGGTGTGTCTTTTAAGAAATCATAATCATATACATTTATAAGCGACTTACATGTATACTGCCATCCTGATGATAAGCGGGTTCAATCATCAATTGACATGATCAAGAATTCCAATGAAATTGCTCTACCTAAAGATAAGAAGTTTAAAATCTAATATATGCCTGTATCTACACTGTTAAGGAGAAAACAACTTGATGGCAAATAAAAGAAGTATGTAGTTATTTCTTGCAGAGCAACTATTTACGCACATCTTTGAGCACAGCTTGTTCTCCAGAGCTTACATTATTAATTTGTATGATAATTACTACTTAGATAGATCCGAGTCGGAATGTTTCAGTACAGTAGGTACTGTTACTTCGTTTTCGCCGTACTGTAATTAAATACTTGACGTTTATTTGCCTAATTAGGAACTATCAAGGTCTAGGTACCTTTTGGCTCAAGTTTAGAGATCTATAAGCTTCTAGACGCAACAAGAAGACTGAAATAAAAAACTGTAACATTAGCATCAGTTGTTAAACCATTAAAAGAACATTTGTGAATTTGTAAATGTCAAGAGAATGATATAAGTCACCTGACTTTCCTTTAACAGAGTTGATAATTATATTTATTAAAAACATTGATTTATAAAGCATAAGTCAAGCCGCACGTCAGCATTCTTCAGCTGTTGCCAGTGATATTATACGATTTATTTCACTTCTGTATATATAAATACTTATGTCATCAACTTTGTTTTATTAAGGTTTTATTCAAGTCTTTTTTTATCATTTAACATCTCGAAATATATTTTATTCATTTATTTTGTGGAAGTCATTGTTATCGATATCATAAATCTTATCGATTCGATCCTACTTCATGAATCAAATATATTTTACAAATTCAATGTATATCAAGCTCTGTTTCAAAGGCAGTATAAAGTTTACTGTCGTTTAAATGATCGGTTTGCAGTAAATCTTACTTATAGCTTTGTTGACGCTATCGATAAAACGGCCAGTACAAATGGTGATGTCAATAAAATTATAAATAGTAAATAAAATTTCAATGAAAATTTACAAAATGTACAAAATTCATATTAAATATTATATCATAATAACATAGCTAAATATTATATATAATATTCAGATGTAAATATATTAATATACTAATAATGTGATAAATTGATTGGTTTATTACAAACATGCCATAGTAAAACCAACATTACTATTTTAGATAAACACCTTTTCCAATCAGATGGCAATTACCTAAAAGCAAGCAATAGCGATCACGTCGATTCATGTTGATTAAATAATTCTCATCGCTATCAATGACTGTCAGTCGCGCTGTCAAAAAAAGCTTTAGCTCTAGAACATCGAAGGCATCACCGTCGATAAACGTGACTTGGCTACTCATTTGAATGCTGCTATTGCGATCGTTCGTTCTTTGGTAATAAGGGCCGATAGTAAAAACGATAAACAATTTCGTTTAACCCTGTACCAAGCTAAATACATTAATCATCACTCGTGTCTACGCATCGAGTACAATGTTCATATTGAAGTCTTCGATAAAATCATGTTGGTAAACAATAAAGAGGTAGCCTTAGCACTAGTTGACGTTCCTGTGTTTCGGTTTGAAGGGTGTGGTTGCCGGTGAAGTTACAGGCTCATGAGGCATAACATCTGTAGGTACCCCAAGTATGAGTTGTGTTTACCATATTTGGTTTTTACGTTTTTCGTTCTTGTTCTGTGTTCATTGCGGGTTTTGTATGAAGACGCGATAGAGATACCGATACGGAACTTTATGTTCTATATATAAAGTTCCGTATCGGTATCTCTATCGCGTCTCTAATGGACGCAGGGCAGTGCAAATCAATGATAGCATCATTGCAAAGCTATATTCCTTAGCACTAGTTAAAGTTCCTGCGCATCGGTTTGAAGGGTTGCCGGTGAAATTACAGGCTAATGAGGCTTAACATTTGCATGCCTCAAGTTGATAGACGCAGGGCAGTACAAATCGGAACAGAGAAATGCAAGCATCATTGCAAAGCTATATTCCGATTACCCCAGTGAGATAGCAATCACTGTTTGATTCTTGGTCCAAAAAAACTTTACTTGATCACATTAACTTAAAAAGACTTTCAAATATAACTAAATGAGGCCCAATTGAATCGGAATCCTTATAATAATTTCTGCATACTGCTTTAATCGTTATATTGAATGTCTCCTCATAAACGATTCATTCGTTCCTTTTATATACCGTTATTCAATTAATGGATGTAACATTATAATAAAATGAATTGATAATGTTTATAAATGTATTTAATTTAAATCTTTTGAAAGTTTATATTGATGAGATGCAAATTTGAATTATCTGAAGCAAATTATTTAAATAAACTTGGCTAATTAATAATAATGTACAACGATTAACAAAATAAGTGCCATGCTTTCCTTACAGCGCTTATAGTGTTGTTTATCCTACCTATAGTGTATTTGTTCATGTTGTGTATTGTGTATGTGTATTTATATAGTGTGTATTTTTACCTTGAAACGGGTACCCCTCATTATGCGGGATTCTACTGAAAAAGTGATTAAACTTCAATGGGAGAAATAGTTCAACTATCTAAGCCGCGTTACCCAAAAAGTCCAGAACATTCTGACGCTTTTTTGCGAACGTTTGTTGTAACAATAGCTGTTGTTACCGTATTTCGGGCTTTGCCTATCGCGTTGTTTACTATGAAACAAAACAGTCGTAAAAACAAAACGAAAATCAGCTTCCCTGTTTAATTTAGCGGGGTTGTCGACAAAAAACGTTTGCTCTTGTAGAGCCTTTTTGTTGACCGAACGTAACAACGCCGGAATGCATTGTGCACGTTACTCAGTTGGACTGTAGGGGCTGCGAGGTGTACAGTACACTTCGTATGGACAAAATTACCAGCATTTTACTGGGAGTGCTTCTTGTTTACCTATTTTTTATAGTATGTGCTGACAGAAAACCGTGAAAAGTACAAAACTTGAAAATTGCAAACAGATGGCCCACCTGATGCTAAGTGGTAACCGTTACAAAGCATTCTAAGAGTAGTATAGCTCTTTGTGAAGGGCTCGTCCGGGGTAGAACTACCACCACGCCTTTTTCTGCCGCCAAGCAGCTTTGCTGTGTTTCGGTTTGAAGAGTGTGGTTGCCGGTGTAATTACAGGCACATGAGGCCTCTGTATGCCTCAAGTTGATGGACGCAGGGCAGTGCATCGTAAGGCACGTCCCTATCGTGAGTGTCTTACGAGACAATGTTTTGTTATAGGTGATGGTTACCACTTAACATCATGTGGGCCATCTGCTTTGTATTGTATTGTATTGTATTTGGACTCCTGTATCCGCATTTAGACTCCAAAGTGGTCCATTATGCGTGAGGGGTGATCTGGTTACACTTGTAACCAGCCTAGCTCCTCCCAAAAGCGCAGAAGCTTCCCGGTGGCTTCACAGGCTTGGAGGAGTGACCTGGGGTTTCCTAGGATTTCTTGTCGTTGAGAAGCTACGCCCTCGCATTCCAGGACTACGTGGGCAGCTGATTCTTCTTCGGACAGGCAGCCTCTGCAGAGTGGACTGTCTGTAGCTCCGATGTTGTAGAGATGTTTGTTAAGTGGACAGTGACCTGTTAGGGTCCCCACGATGGTTCTAAGGTTTCGTCTATGTAGGTTTATTAGACGACGTGTCAGTCTAGGTGTGGTGGCTGGTATTGCTGCTCTTGACTGTCTGCAGTCAGTCGCCCGCGTCCAGCGTAGGTTGTGTTGGTTATGAGTGTGTTGTCGCATCCATGTGCGTAGCTGCGAGAATGGCAGAGGGAGGAAAGGTGCTGGTCCTTCGATTAGCGTTTCCGATCCTCTTCTGGCTAGCTCGTCTGCAGCGTCATTACCAAGGGATCCACTATGTCCCTTTATCCATTGTAGAGTTACCTTGTTCTTGATGGCAATACTCTCTAGGGCAAGGTGACATTCGTGTATGAGCATGGAGTTGCAGTTGTGGCTCTCCAAAGCTCTGAGTGTTGCTGTGCTGTCAGAGAGGATTCGTATGTTGTAGTTATCGATTCCTCTCCTGTTGATTGCTGTGGCAGCTTCGGTTATGGCTGCACATTCACATTGGAATATGGAACTATGTGCGCCTAGTGTCATTGTTATATTTATATTGAGATCCATCGAGTGCACTCCGGCACCCGTTCCCTTTTTGGTTTTTGAGCCGTCGGTGTAGACTCGGACTTCGCTGTTGTCTGATTGATCTCTTAGGTCTTCGTGTGTTTGTATACGGTAGTGTTTCTGGAAAATTTGTTGTTTGGGGATCTTGTCGCACGGTGCTGCTATGAGCGGTTCGTGTGATGTCGCTCTTTCCAGAATGGTTGCGTGTGGGCTCCTAGTGGTTCCCCATAGGTTCAAGTGTTTGAGTCTGATAGCGGCCATCGTTGCCTCTTGTTGAATGTGTAGGTCGAGCGGTGTTAGGCCCAGGATGATCTCGAGGGCAGCCGTTGGTGTTGTTCTCATGCAACCCGTTATTGCAGAGCATGCTAGTCTCTGGAAGCTTTGCAGCTTGATAATCACGGCGCTGAGTTCGGTTCTGTTCCACCATACGATTGCTCCGTATGTTAGTGTCGGTCTTATTATTGCTGTATAAAGCCATAGGGTTATTTTTGGCGATAGTCCCCAGGTCTTTCCCAGCATTCTGCTACATTGAAAGAATGTGGCACTCGCTCGTTGTAGCTTGTAGTCAAGGTGTTTGTTCCATAGGAGTTTACTATCCAGTATGACTCCTAGATACTTGACTTCGTTGGTGAGGTTAAGAGTAGTGTTGAATAGTTTGGGGAGTTTTAAGTTGCCCAGACTTCTTTTGTGTGTGAACAATATAAGTTCTGTTTTTGTGGGGTTGACTGATAAACCATGGCCATCTGCTTGTTCCATTAGCTAGTTTTGAAAAAAAAAGCATTGCCTCGCAAGTCTCGCACGATATGATGGTGCCCATCGATGCACTGTTTTGCGTCCTTCAATTTGAGGCAAACAGATGTTAAGGCTCATGTGCCTGTAATTTCA
Source organism: Chloroclysta siterata (assembly GCA_932294275.1). NCBI lineage: Eukaryota > Metazoa > Arthropoda > Insecta > Lepidoptera > Geometridae > Chloroclysta > Chloroclysta siterata. The sequence goes on from OW028595.1 coordinate 13,873,200, forward strand.
TCGGCACCCTTCAAATAGAAACATAGCAACGCAGCTTGACAGTAGAAATAGGTTCAATGGTACTGCTTCCCCGGACGAGCCCTTCACAAAAGGCTCTACTTCTCTCAAAACTAGCTAGCTACTAGCCCTACAAAAAAACTTATCAACCAATTGCCTCTGGGTGGCCCAAAACCCCTTCACTACAGATGGTTATTGGTCATGGTCAGATCATAAGAATTCCTTACATGCTTGTTTCATAAAAGATTTTGCTGCTTTATGAAATAGGAATTATCTTTTTTGATTGATTAAAGATTATCTTTTATTATCAATCACGAATGTTTACAAAGCTGACTGATGAATATACTGACACGCAAAGCTTGAATCACTGTACATAAAATTGATCAAATAAATATAGGTGGACTTTTCAAACAGCACTATCAAGTCCAAACTAAGCAAAGCTTGTAATATGGGATCCAGAAAGTTGATATCATACCTATATTATAAATACATACTTATACTATATTATAACACCCAGACAGAGAACCTAATATTCATCACACGAATGTTCTCGGTGGGGATTGGACCCAGATTTATTCATTCATCGGTGGGGCCTTCAATGCAAAAGACAGAGACAGACCAACTGAACTGTCAGTAAAAATATGTTTTTTTATAAAAACTGTTTTTATAACTGATCAGGGGTAAACTTGTGCTTGTATATTTATGAAAATATTCTTTCTAGGTGACTCAGATTAGTCATATAAACATCAGTTTGAGTCACGGCAGATAAGATTGAAACTTCACCTACATTATTACTGACGATAGTGGTTCTACGAAGATGGCGTAGTTCGAAGAATGAGAAAAGTTTTTTGGAAGTACTTTTATGTTAAAATACTTTGGTAATATAAAAGGTATTTGAGACTAACCGTGAATACATAAGTGAAAATCGTAGACATCTTAAAATATAGGTACTTTTCTTTGAGATGTTAGTACGCTGAGGGTTTTTTCATCTCAGAGTGACGCTATGCTATAGACTTGTCATAAACAGAAACAGAGATATTTTAATCTGACGGATAGCGTTACTCTGAAATGGTAAAACTAGCCCATAACAAGATGAAAAATAAATAAATATTTTTGGACAATATCACACAGCGCTATAGGCCATAGGATTTTATATTTAACCCCTCTTATTGATTCTTAGCTACGTATTTGACTGCCATCGCACAAGCAACGATTATGCCTCACGCCAATAAAATACCACAAATCACAATCAAATGAAACGAATTGGAATCCGTAACAAAAGACGCAAGGACACACCAATAAATAAGGTGAATCATACAACAAGGTTCCCGCTGCGAGACCCAAGCGGAGGCGCCGTGCATGATGGGTAAAAATACAAAAAACCTGCCAGTATACGTGGTCGCCTACGCCAGCTATTAAAACAGACGTTTTATCGTCCATTCACGGTAACATGAGCTGGTAGGTAACCTTTAGTAGTAAGTTGGTAAGTGAGCTTTGATTTTCTAGGGTGTGGTGCTCGTATGATTGTTGTATTATTACGATAATCTTCTATCTTTGGTTTAGAGGCGACGGAAAAAACTAGATACTGCTTAAAACCAGGAGACAGGCAATCGGGACTGTGGTCCCAAAAGCCTAATATAAATTATTGAATCAGACAGCGGGCTCCTAGTTGCTTGTGCTCCCAAAATAAGCATCTGCCAAATGTAATATTTGAACATACGCTACCTCTACTATACTGTCACTCCAGATATTCTCAAGGATATAATAGTCCAAGGGATGTCTTACGAAGAGTAAAAGGGATCCCTACCCTCAAAGAGATAAGAGTCCTGAGCAGCGGTTGGAATTAGAGTCGGGAGCAGCGGTCAGACAATATTAAAAAAAAATGGTCTTACTCATATTGGCCGCTGAGGGCTCTATTAGCTAAAATGACCGATAGAATAGAAGAATAGAATTTATATTTACTAATTCAACTGTTATATGACGGTTGTGGCTTTGTAGAGAGGCCAAATTTACGTCTTAAAATATTAAAATGTTACGAGTTTATTAGACGTGACAACGTTGTTGATTATTACGACCTACGTCGAAGTCTTATGTTGAATTTGAAGCATATATTGTAATAAGAATACTTTTTTAAATTTTTTATTGCATGTTTACTTGTTTTAGGAAATAAATAATTATTAAAATACATTACTGAAACCACTAAACCTGTCCTACCACAATTTCAAAATTTTACAGCTCTGTGCTCTAAAACGGTGTAGGAAAACATCGTGAGAAAACCAGTAAATTTTTTGGGAGCGGCAATGGCTTTGCAACCTGTCACATGTGGAATACTACAAAATGCGGGTAAAACAAATCCAGTAAACTCTTTTTAGACTAAATGCCGAGATTATACTGAAATTCGGAGGCCAGTATGAAGGGTATTTTAATTATAGCAAGTTGAAACGATTTTGTCAAGAAAACCGCTAAGTTAACGGTCAATGTAACGACAAGTGCCATCATTCCCCTAAATATTTTTTTACATTTTATACACCAAATTAAGGAAACTGACAATTACTGAAACGTAAGCATAAAAATAATAACGGCCTGGAAGCACCCGGAACGTTGGGAGGCTATCATTATTTACCAATTTTGTTCAGGGATCAAAATTTGATTCGGTGGTCAAAACCGATCAAGAGTTAATACGAAAATAATAGCATTCGTTTGTCTCTCATTATAAGCGGAACGTAATGGTTGGGTGCTGTGAAGTTTTAAATTGAGGTAGGTCAGAATCTGCCACAAGTAACTAAAAAAACTATAAATTCTGGTTACTCTTTGGAGTCGGAGGTTACTACTCAATACCAAGTGAGAATTTTGGTTGTTCCGTATTGATATTTTTAAATATCAGAGTTTCTTATAAAAATTAAAATACCGATTTAAAAAATTTATATATTGTAACAGTGAGTGGGTACAACGCACCGAGGACCGAGGAGAGTGGAAGAGCATGGGGGAGACCTTTGCCCAGCAGTGAGACAGTAGGTATAGGTTAGAAAAAATAAAATAAAATGTATGACCATGAGTCAATGAAAATGAATGTACTAAAATATGTAACTAAGTAAAATTTATAGATAGCATAATTGAAAAAAAATATTTAAGAAGCCCTTGTAAATTGTTTAAAATAATTGATAACACCTACCTTATTTCTAGGGCACTCGGGTCAGTTTTGAAGTACCGACCCACCCTCAAACATTATAACGCCTAATTCCTCGAAAACGTGACTCTCAATAACTTCCAAGAAGCTAACGGGACCGTATATAAAATATAGGTAGCTTCTACGAAGGCTAAAGATAACATTGTTCTCAGTGATGTTATCTATAAATCCGTCTATTGTCTCTTTATCTCTCACTTTCGTTATTTTTAGCACTTATTTAGACGTTTTGGGCTTTAACTTATTTTGTGTTTTAAGTGGTTTTTTGAATGGACTTAAGTTTTTTCTGAAAGCTTTCGAATTGTTGAACGAAGCTTTTGTTCTTATTAACATAGAATTCAGGTTGGTTGTTTAGTGGTTCTATGCCGATTCCTTTACTGTCCAAGCAGTCCGTTTATGGAATGGACCACCAGTTTCCTGTTTCCAGTTATCAGTTTCCATAAGAAGGTCTCCTTCACTGGTATTTTTAAATTAACAATAAAACAGTTTTATTTGTCTGATGAGTTGTCATAGATAGTTTATTTGTTAATTACATAGGTATTATTTTGTATATTATATTATTAATATTATATATAATTATGATGTTTATGTATTGTTATGTATGCATATTATTATTATTTAAGTATGTAAGTATCCATTGTATCATATAAGTATATATTACCTATTAAGAGTGTGATTTAATTTTTATTTACTATCTTGTTATTATTTGCGTGCACCTGCGACCAATTTTCCTTACTCTTACAATCCTTACCATCTAAAGGTTGTCTGGAAGAGATCGATTTCAGCTATAAGACCACCCATTGTACATTTATTACTTTATTTTTATTGTACTGTTGTTTTGTTTGGTGTACAATAAAGCTTTTTCATTTCAATTTTACTGTAGTAGTTAGTACCTGAAATAGTTGGTTTTCTACTTCTTTTCGAGTCAAGATTTTCAAACTTTCTTCGATAACTACAGGTAGCCTTTTTTAATGGTTATTATTTAGGTATGTATCCTATAAGATTACAATCGAGCCACAATGTACGCTACTAAGTATTAAACCTTGAGATACATTTTCAACAAAAACTATTAAGACACAGACAACCGTCAAAAAACTTCTCGCTTTATACAAAGTGATGACAGGAGATGAAAAATCGGAAACAACAAAGTTTAGGAGAAAACCATAAAAAAAGATTCAAAAAAATACAATTTAGATCTAACAAGTTTTCCTATCAATAAAAAGTTTTCGTACTTAATCAAAGTTAGGAATAACTTGTTTGGATCATAATTATATATTTTTGAATCTTTGTAATTATATTCTTAAGTTCGTTAAACAAAGCACCAACAATTCCGTCCTCGAAAATTCGCACCCTAAACTCCCACTAATCAACGGCAACACCAGATCAATATGGAAATTGAACAAATTTGTTCAGCAAACTAATATTGAACGTGTTTGATCGCTCGCCACAGTCCAAATTCAAAGCTAACATAAAAGTGTGAAACGGTGTGCAAATGAAAAATTTCCGCCACGCTTATTTTTGCTATTGTTACCAATTCGCTACGGTACGGCGAGCGTTATTGGTACATTTTTTGGTGCGACTGAATTTTAAAATTAACAGGATAAAACGAAGGTATGATTGAAATTTTTAGGTTGTTTTTTATCCAAGGTTTTTATTTGCAAAATCATGAACTGTGTTTTCTAGAATCTAATTTCCAATTTAACCTAACCATCTAGCATAAATGAAGGAAGCCTTATATTAAGCATATATTGCTTTAAGCCTTATATTGAGAGCACTGGTGGTCTAGTGGTAGCGGCCCCGCCTTCCGATTATGTCGTGGGTTCGAAACCGGTCGTGCACCAATGAGTTTTTCTGTTTAAAAATGTATGTGCCAGTACTCTCACAGGGTGAATGAAAACATCGTGAGGAAACCGGCATGTCTTGGAACCTAAAAAGTTATATAACTTGAGGCGCACTTAAAATTCTTTCACCACACTGTTTCGAAAGAAACTAGTGACACGACTAGAGAGAGAGAGAATAAGCATAGGTAAATGTTCAGGTTGATGATGATGACGTTGACCTATCACAAAATCTTAATAAGTTATAAATAATAAAAAATAATGACATCTGTCGACCCCAGAATTAAGTAAACAACAATTGAACAAAAGGAGAACAATATTTTAGTACCTATAATAAAAAAAGTTTACTTTTTTGTCTATAATTAACTCAACGACCAACATCAAAAGCAATATTGGTTCAGTACAAACAAACACATCGATTAGTAGAAAGTCGCCACCTAAGAAGCCAAAACAAAGTTCTAAGAGGTTATTTTTGAGCGCTCTCAGAGAGCCTTGTTTATTTGATTATGAACACTTACCTATTACTTGCGGGCATTGTTTAATGCTTATCGTGGGAGAATATTAATTGCTATTATTTTGGTTATAAAAAATGGTTCGCTATATTAATTTTGGGATACTTTTATAGGTATAGGTAGCTACATTTAGTTCTAAACTAAGAGCTGATTTTACCATGCTCTGTTAGTTACTAATCAAGGATTAACAGGCCGTTAAATCTAACCTTAGATGTCAAACGCGTACATTTTGACATATTTAACAGCCCTTGAATCCTTTGTTAATCTAACAGAGCATGGTGAAATCGATTCTAAGCCAATCTTGTAGCTGTGAGAACCATGGTATCAGTGTTACTCTTCTGCAAGGCTTAGGTACCTTATATAAATAAATAAGAGCAGCAATAATAAGCGCAGACGGGAGATGTAACCAACAGATCTGTGAGGACTATCAGAAAAAAAATATCTACCATAACAGGTATTTTTCAGTCATTTTTATAAAAAACATTTTTTTTATTATAAACACACAATGCATAAACTATGCATAATGTAATCTGGTTAGTCAAATACGAGAGGACGAGAGGCAAGTGGCATAGACTGCATACATGCTCCAAGGAATGGCATGGAAATATAGGATAATGTCAGGACTCAGGGTATGTGATTGTGATCCAAAGCTCTGTTACCCTGAATGATTCAACTGAAATACCCCTTAGTTTAATTTCGTGGCTATAATTGTCTTCATATTAACATATAAAAAAAAACTTAAATAATACCTACCACTATTCTCGCTGTTACCTATAAGTATACTCGTATCGTTTCCCAACTTCCTCATTTCAAGTGGTGTGGTCGTAATAGGTCAATCCAATACTTAAGATTTCATTTAACACTTAGAACATACTTATAACATTTCGTGTCAAGCTGTCGTCGTGGCTACTGCCTACACTATCAACTTTCTTCAATAATAATAAAACTTAAGTAGTACTTATCTGTACTGCACAAGAGAAAGCTCTAGCGGTAAATCTTTGAAGGAAAAACAATAATACGACCCGGTAGCCTCAGAATAAATACCTGCAGCAACAAAGAAGGGGAGTCATAAAAATTATCTAAGACATTATTAATCTCGGTGTAATTTCGAAACTATCTTTAAAATCGCTTTTAGCTATAACGCATGTTGAATTATTACGGACTGCTTCATGTATCTTATTGATTATACTCGTTGCGTTTATTATTCTGAGAGTGCTCAGAATCGTTCTTCCTGGAAATATATTTGGGAGGCCTATATCCAGGAATGTACTTCTTCAGGTTGATGATGGAGATTTTGTTGCATATAGACCCACTAAGGCAAAACTCTATTTAAAAAAATATCATCATCATAAGCCTTAACATTTAAGAAGCTCCAAAAAGCTCCAAAAACATTTACAGGAACTTCTGTCTACCAATTTTCCCTGAGAGTTCAATTGATTGAATAAATAACATTATGATTGAGCTCTTCTTTAAATAAGTTTTTTTTTAAAAGGTATATCAATGGAAAAATATTACAAAAGTTTTATAAAACTTTCTTGACCTAGCAAATACGGATGCTAATCTTACAGCGCCAGCGAGCCGATGTAAATTTGCACAAGTTTCACTGTGTACCTAACAAACATGAAGGCTCTCCCATTTCAGCCGAAGTTGAATACCCAATCTGTCGATGTTTCCTTCCCAACCTTTGAATTGGAGATCTTTCATGTTGTTGATACTGATAAAAGTTTACGTTTTGATATGCTAATAAAAGTGTTGCATTTTCAATTGAAAGTTATTTTACATGTGTAGTTACTTGTTCTTAAATTATGTTCGTTTATATCCAAAATTCTATATCTTTCAATTTCGTGTACAAATTTTGCAGACAAATCTTCATTAGGCCACAAAAGTTTTATTTTATGCCTACCTCGTAAGTTAGTATAAAAGTTATGCATACACACTTGCAAGATTTTATAGCATGTATGAGTAAAATTACCAGGCGCACATAAAGCGAGAGCGGAATACCAAGGAGCTGGGACACTGCGTGACTTCGCACACATTCATTTGTAACAAAGCAACGGAACAGGTAGAAAAACCCGCCCGAGCTAATATGAAACCCGGTTTCAAAGCAAACAAGGCTTCGTACAAAAGAACAATTTTAATTAAATCAAATATACCTAGGGACACGTACTACGTACAAAAACTAGATAGGTAGCATTCCGAAATGACGATAAATAATCGACGGAAATTAGAGATGCCGAAACCGAACAGTTCGATTGAAAACATAAACAAAGGCATAAGTACAAACAAAAATCTTGTATGATTAACAAAAGCTATTTGGTTAGTCAAACATTAATTCGAAGAAGGAGACGCTTTCGTTTGCCGAGTTGTTTGAATAGAGTTGATTACCTACGCAGCGAGAAACACATCAAAATGTGACTAGCCTCATGTACGATTAAATTCGTTTATAAACACTGACCTTTATGGTCTTATTTCCATTAACATGCATAAACTGATTCTTGCGAGAGCGCCTCGATCATTAATTTAGTTTTTCTATCATCTTGTTTATCGAACCGTTTCGTATTGAATAGATAGAATTTCATTTATAAGTCAGGTTTAATCGGGAGACATTAATATCTCTTACTGGCATTTAAATACGTGTGGCATTCATTCTGGATAATACCTCGAGTGGACACGATATAAAAGAGACCGATTTTAATGACGCTTCTAAATACGGACATTACATCTTTATTGCCTTTTGGTAGGTATAATGCCTAGGTAGACAACATTTTGTATTACATATTCATAGTATTTAGTACACTCATACAAATTAATTAGAATTACTAAGCAATGGAGATACCAATATGCGTAGTCAGAGCTCGGAAACAGAATGTCCTAAACAATAGATTAAAATGTGTGAAAAATTTGCGAGGAATATCGAACCCCTATACGAAAATTTTATCACCGTATAGTTTTACGGTGGTTCAATCAATTCTGTCACGGTTCAGAAAACGGATGCTACAATTACAATGGTGGATAACAAAAACGTAAATATTGGCCTATTAGTCGGAACTACGATATTGATACCCTGACTTTGTCAGAACTTTTGTGCACAGTTCCGGCGGCGGTAATCGCTTTACAAAATCTAAAGATAAAAAAACCATTGTTTGACTCGGGAACGGATAAAGAAATGTTCCCAGGTAGACATGGGGGTGTATCTATAACAATATGTGCCCTGCTAATAGCGAGCATTGAAATAATTCAACTGTGACAGCACGTTCCGTTAATAATGACCGAATTGATACAAATGGGGACATTAATGGAATCAGTGTCACCGGCTGTTGAAATATTCAATTGAATCCGGCGAAATTTCATACTTAACTCGATCGAAAGCCGCAGTAATGTTATAAATAAAACTGATCAAATTGTTGCCCGCACAGTACAAAAGACAGAAGTTGTAGTTGTCGCATTCAAGGGCGCTCAACTGGTCTGGGAGTTTGTGCTGCCAGTGGCTTTCTTAGATCCTTTTTTTGCCGACAATCCGATGCTCGCTCTCAATGTGGATTCCTGGCGCTCTCAAGATCGAACAGGTTTTGACATGAGCCACAACCGGTACAAAAACATCCCAGGTAATTACGGTAGGCTCGTCACTTTACAAAAACTTAATAGAAAACTTTGACATCTACTAATACAGAGTACCTAATATACACGACAAACTCATAATTTCAAGAATTCATTTCGATGGTGGAGACTGTTAAAGTTCGAGCTGCCTAAGTAAAATTTATTTTCTTTGAAATACCAGCTCGGTTTACAATGTTCTATCCATTGTGGCGTGCCATTTTCCGACCACTTGTTAGCGAAATTATTAGAAACAGTGCATTGTGCGCGACGTTGGAAACAAAGAATTTCTGCAAGTAGTAAAAAGTAAGGAATACGCAGAAAGGTAAGTAACATTTTGTGCTGAGGTTTATGGTAACCAGGCAAACTATAATAGGAAACAGTTCTGTAGAATAGTTGTTCTAAGTATAGAAGGAAGTGTTTAGTTTACTGATGCATTACATTAACAATGTATGATGATAAATGATAAAATATTCGTGGCATACCTATGTGTTGAGATAAGGGAAAAATCAACGACCGATAAGTTTGAATATATTCTTAACAAAATTTGAAGTGCAACCCAAAATGTTTGATCTAGAACAAAAATTAACCAAATGATGCAAATCCATGAGAATTTTCCCAGATTCGCATTAGTCCGAAATGAAGCAGAGTCCAAATGGTTTTATACCTACTCGAATCAACACAGATACCAAAGTCTAAACCGGCTGACAAATGATTTAATTTTACACCAAAAGGCGTGCCTTCTTCGTAATATTCCGCCCTCTTAATCACTACCCAGCGGAATAATTAATAACACCTCGATTAAAATATCAACTAAACGCTTCCGCTTATATGATAGAGTTCACTTGCTTCTTCAGCATTTATGTAAAAATAATATATTTTTACGTTTTCTCCAATTAAGAATAGGTAAATTGTAGGAAAGGTGTCTCATTTTTTTGTTTTCTGGTGTAGCATTCTTTCAAATATTATTTTGTTGGTACGTAAAATTATGACACAAGCATTAGTTATTATATAAACTAAACTTGTGTTTTTGTAGACCAATAAATAGGTACCTACAAAGTTGCAGTGTGTATAAGTAGTTTGCTAAATTAGCCTTATGATACTATCTATAATCGTGGTATTAAAATGCAGCTGGTAAGATGGTGGCCGCACCTATATTAGTATAATTATTATTATGTTAATGAGCACACGATAAGCTTTTAATCATGTAGTTTGTATGGGAAGGAGATCTTTGTTCCATGTCAGACAAGTTGTATTACTAATTAGCGCCTAAGGGAGCTAAAAACAGGTTTCGCGATTTATCGTAAAACCCAATTTAGAGCCGAGAGGCACGCGATTACAATCTTCTCACGACAGGAAGGCGCAAACTCCTCATCTCGAGGGAAATCACGCACGCAACAAACTTTATGGCAACACGTCCCAGCGATCCGCTCGAGGCGGTCGAAGCCCGCACACCGACCACCTCAAAAGAAATAAGACGCGGGCAGTGCCTCGCACACAACTCTTGACAACCCAACACGACCCACTCCAAACACACCGTACGTTTCATTCATCAATATTCCAATAAGTCACTTTCACAAACACGTGTCACGATGCACTGCCCGAAATTTATAAAAACACTGACCGTTGTGGAGTATGGCTGCAGGCTCAATCGGATCCCGTCCTGGCCGAGGCGTTCCCGGAGCAACCGCTTCAGTTGCATCCGCGGTATTTTCACCAGCTCGGCTTTTCCCTCTTCGTACTCATCCGCATACTTAGCCGGTTCGATAGTGGCCGTCGCTTGCTCCTTACGAGCTTCCTCCTCGCATCGACAAGAGTCTCGGGCCGCTGCCGCTTCCTCCAAAGTGAAGTAAACGGCAGCGGCACCTTCCTCTCTCAAAGTTCTTATGGAGTGCAAAAGACGCTGGCGATGTGCAGGGTTGAGAACACCGATCGCGTCCAAATCGGGTTCTCCGACTTGTTTGCATATTTCTAAGTCATCGTATCCATTGTCGATAAAACTTTCCGCGTATTGGCTCAGGTGGAGCGATCGCAACCACTCGACGACGATGTTGCCGCTCGTGGACGAGGCCATTTCGCGTCAAACTGCGAGGCGCATCACAAGGCGTATTCGCGGCGCGGCGGTCGGCGAGAAACTGACGGCCACGCTCCCCTTTGCCCCCCTTTCCCCTCCATAAGCCGCGGTCGCCGCCCCTAGCTAGTCCTACGTGCTTTTGCTTTTTGACATTTTGTAGCTTAATCGTTTCATTTCATAGAGGTGCGCGCCTCACCACGTGATACATTGAATAATTGTTTACATTCCACTTCGTACAAATAGCGGACGTTTTTGACATTAATACTGTCAGTAATAGATTCAAATATTTTTATTTGGTGTAATCTCGAGTATTTTTATGTTTGTTTATATTCTTAAAGGAGGATTTATGTGAAAAAGCGCTCGTAGAGTCAATATTATATCGAACAGCGGGTGGTGGTTGTGATGAATGATTTATGCGTGATTTAAAAAATGATTATTGAAGTTCCTTTTACATTGTTGCGGGCTTCCTTACTTTTTTATTGGTTAAAGAACAAGAGAGTTAATACTGATATCTCAATAAATTTCTGCTCATATTCGTTAGAGTGTAAATTTTTGTTGAACTGGGAATTTTGGTTTTCTATATCTACCTATCTCACTAATTACCTACTTACGAAACGTGAAGTAGGTCAGAGTTCAGTCGAGAAGCTTTTATTCATCCAAAGTTCTTGAACCTGTTTTATCTCACGCTGCACTGTTTATCCAAGTTTGCATAAAGCTAAGCCACTGATGCGGGCTGTTTACCTACTTCTAACAAAGAGTTTACCGAATAAACGAATGCTTTAAAAGATTCACGAAGCGAATAGTTTCTTTCGGTCAGTGTCACGCAGAATTATAGTTTTCATTGCTTTAAGTGTAATCGCTTTGCACTGAAAGCGACAAATAGGTATTTTCTTGCTGAAGATTTCAATCTGTGTCATTTGAACTGTTGTGTTGCCTAATAAAACTTAATGAGTCCTTTTTTAACGAGATTTTAACCTTAATAACAGTCTATTTGTTTTACCCAAACACAGAATAAGTTTTTATACAATGCCTATACGTATAAAGCTTTTTTTATACTACATACAAACCTGCTGATATATCAAGCACCAGCTGTTAAGTGGTAACCATCACCTATAACAAAGCATTGCCTTGCAAGTCTTGCGATAGGAACGTGCCATAATTACGTCCATCAATTTGAGGCATGCCAATTTCTTGCCGTTTTTCAAGCCTCTTCTTCAGAAAAGCCCTTGACAAAGAGCTCTACTAGTATCTATGTGTTAATTCAATTGATGAAATTGGCTCTAAATTAATAAAAATAAATAAATAAATATGAGTGGACTTTCCACACAGCATTATCTAGTCACAAACTAAGCACAGCTTGTTATATGTATAACTGAAACCAGATAGCTGATATAATACATATGTACTTTTTTTTGTAAACTTATATTATATAACACCCAGACAGAGAACAAACATCTACGTTCATCACACAAATGTTAGTTCTCGGTGGGGATCGAACCCACAGTCTACGGCGCAGAAGGCAGAGTTACTACCAACTGAGCTGTGAAGGCTGTCAACATAAAGTGGAATCAAACAATAACGCGAAGAGAGCTAAAATAACCCTTGGTAAAGAACATTCGAATACACTTTTCGAGCAAATTTGCCGATGTTCTTGTCCTAAATAGTAATAACGAAAATCATCGGACGGTATCACGGGTCTATTACACCTTGAACCCCGAGCAAGTTGTGGAGGTTTATTGTCATAATCCCCACTAAGTTGTCCCCACCAGTGGGGATTATGACAATCTTCAAAATTTTTTTGTCGTTTTCCCCACTAACATGTTAAATCCTGGTTGGTGGGGATTATGACAATAAAAATAATTTAGGTGGAGTATCTGAAGCAGAAGACCCAGCTCTTCATGAGAGTAATGCAGTTGGCATCTCATCAAAATGTGCGATTCAAGTTTATACGGTGAGAGTGCCAACTGCTTCTAGGCTTTGGTTGCGTGGAACTGGTGGGCCATCTGCTTGTTCCATTAGCTAGTTGTATAACAGAAAAAATAAATAAATTTGGCACTTAGAGTCACCTAGCTTTAAGACGTTTCAAAGTGATCCTTGTGATTTTATTGAATAAATACCTTTTGACTTTGATTTTGCTAGTCGTTCGACCTTTATGGATGAAGAGTTTTGGCCGGAAGGTAGCCAGATGTCGCTGCAAGACATTGTGACACTCCGCAATACGGCGCAGACAGTCAGTGTTAATTAATTTGTTATATTTAAAATAAGGACCTGAATCGCAATAACATCTATATTATATTATATTATATTGGAAATTAGCGTGACGAAATCCACAGATAAGGACATACATTTTTTATGTAAGTCAAATATGAATCTGTAGTAGCTCAGTGAGGCGAAGCTCATTGAGTCACAGGCTTTTCATTTTCACCCTCGTGATAGCTGTAATGGCAATGTAAATAAATTAATTAATTAAAACATTTCTACGTTGTCTGAATAAAAAGTTTATATTATTATAATTATATTCATTGCTAGAGCAAGTTTAATAAAATATCAACAAGACATAATGAAAAATTGATAACATCGTAATATTCGCTAAGCCTGCAGATAAGGCTACATTATTCCAGCCTGATTCCAACCTAGTTTTCCGCGCACTAACCGCAGAGAAACAAAATTGTTGGAACTGACAATTATTCTAAGAATGTAGGTCATCGAATTATAAAAAAATACGTTTTTATAGACGGACGTTTTGGATGGACTGTGTGTAATAAGAAATGAGTAAGAAAGTTAATACCGAGATGACGAATGATAGAGGAGAATGGAAGAAGAAAACTTGTTGTGCTGACTGACCCCCTTAGCGTAAGATAAGGGCAGGAATATGATATTTTGAAGGTTTTATGTATTCATAAAACCTTCAAAATATCATATTCCTGGGGAAGTACTACCACCACACCTTTTTCTGCCGCCAAGCAGCAACGCTGTGTTTCGGTTTGAATAGTGTGGTTGCCGGTGTAATTACAGGCACATGAGGCTTAACATCTGTATGCCTCAAGCTGATGGACGCAGGGCAGTGCATCGTAGGGCACGTTCCTATCGTGCGTGACTTACGAGGCAATGCTTTGTTATAGGTGATGGTTACCACCTAACATCAGGTGGGCCGTCTGCTTGTTCCATCAGCTGGTTATATAAAAAAAAAAAAACATGTTTTTTTATATATTCATTGTACTTAGTTGAATCTCTCTTTCTTACTGTTATCATCATTTTCCTGCCCTTATCCCACTTCATGTGGGGTCGGCACAACAGGTTTTTTCCCTCCACTCTCTTCTATTAGCAGTCATCTCAGCAGTCATTCCTTTCTTAATCATGTCCTCTTTTCCATCCATCTTTTCTTTGGCCTACCTCTACTCCTATATCCATCCACATTCATCCCTAGCATTCTTCTCGTTACATGACATTCTTCCCTTCGCATAACATGCCCATACCACACTCTTTGTCTCTGTTATATTATCTCTTATTTTTTCTATTTTTTTTCCTTAACCTATACTGTACCCACTGGGGCAAAGGTCTCCCCTATTTTTCTTCACTCTCCTCGATCCTCTGTTAACTCATCCCACTTGCAGTGGAGGGAGTCCAGGTCGTCACTCCAGCGTTTCCCGGTTCTCCTGGTGGGTGTCCACCCTGTGACTCCTTTAGCCCACCTTTCAGGGTCCATACGGACCACGTGACCCGCCCACTCCCATTTCAGCTTTGCCACCTTACTTTGCCACCATTTTTCTTTAACAAACTTATTTTCAATCTCTGTCACTGTTAACACACTGACATACTGACAACAGCGGCGAAGGGCTTGTCACGTATGGAATGCAAAATTCTACAAAATGTGGGTATGTGCCAAATGTTATGTTTGTAGTTTGGACATACCCCTGACCACTACGCTTACACATCTTCAAATAATCTGGAGTTGGTACTTGGTACTGAGAGATCTGAGCCCCCCGCTCAGATCTCCCAACTTAACAGTGTTTTTGTTTCAAAAAACAATAAATTTATTATTAGATTTTTAAGAAACCACCACCATATTCTTTAATCCCGAAATGATGAATGTGACTGACTCGACTAAAAAGTATTTAAGCTATTTCACTTTATTATTGACATCGATATTGACACTGACAATATTGTTTGTCTTATCTTAATGACTGACAGGAGCCACAAATGAGCGAAAACCCCTTATGTTACCTCCATGGAAAAACCTATGAAGAACATACTACATATGAAGGAACTATGAAGGTGATTAAGAGGAAGGTCACATCCAGTAACCCTATGCCTGTTATGATTTAATGCAAGTGAACTGGGCCGCGAAATTATGTTAGAATTTGCACTCCGATATTGCTTTTAAAGTAGTTTTGTAAAATATTGTCATTAATTTCAATTGGGAATTGGTTTCAGCAATTTGTTTAATGGTTTTCAAATTCAATTATTATTGTTATGTATGACTGTTTATAGTAATTAAAAACGGGTTTGGAAATATTGTTGATTGCTATACTCAAGAGCAATGAATCAGGATTTCTGGAAAATTCTTTATTCTTTATTCTTTATTGTACACAAATAATTTACGCAAAAGAAGATATGATAGTCATGTACAAAGGCGAGCTTAACCCTAGATAGAGTTTTCTTCCAGCAAACCTTAGAGGATAGAGAGAGCTGATTAAAGTGGTGGGAAGGTGTACAAACATAAAAAAATATATATATTGAAAAATCTGATAGGAGAATCAAGATAAAAGTAAGAGAAATCCTAATAAATGAGATACCTAATACAAAATAAAATAAATAAATAAAGATTATATACATATTTTTATATATTTTAAAATTCTTTATTTATCTTGTACAAAATGACCCGGTGTACTTCGTATCACTTAACCTAAAGACATTAAAACTCTCCCTTCGCTTCAGGTAGAACAGTTTATATGGGAAAATGAAATTGTTGTTTTTACTATCTTCCTCGCAATTTTTCCATATTTTCTCACTGTTTAAACCTTCCCAGGACTACGACAAACATTTCAAAACCAAAATCAGCTAAATCGGCCCAGACGTTCTCGGGTTTTAGCGAGACAAACGAACAGCAATTGATTTTTATATATATAGAAGACTAGCAGCTAGTCCGCTGACACGTTAGATATACCTGTAAAAAATAGATTCTAAATTTCATACAAATTTGTTCAGCTGTTAAGAAGATTACTAACATACTCAAAAACTTTTAAATTTATAGTATTTGTAGGATAGGATTAACAAACAAGTTATGTTAAATCTACTTTTATATTACTCGTTATTAGTGATTTAATTTAATATGTCTTTTATACACCATAATCAGCATCATAATCATATCCAGCTTGATAAAGTCAAAGACACTAAACGATCTACCGTCCGCAGCTTCCTATAATACCTGCATTATTGCGCTCTAGTTCCAAGATTAGGTCAAGGAAATTACGGGCTTATGAAACTATCCCAGGACGATCGCATTGCGAAGCCGTTGTAAATGCAATTTCGTAAATGATTGTAGGTAGGACAACAATTCCTTTGTTCTGGTTTAAATATAATATTGCGAGATTTAACTCTAATAATTGCTTTCCCGTTGTTGCAAACAAATCAGCAACCGTATTCAAGGTATGTTTATAAAAGAGTAGTAGAGCTCTTTGTGAAGGGCTCGTCCGGGGAAGTACTAACACCACGCCTTTTTATGCCGCCAAACAGCGTTGCTGCGTTTCGGTTTGAAGAGTGTGGTTGCCGGTGTAATTACAGTCACATGAGGCTTAACATATGTATGCCTCAAGTTGATGGACGCAGGGCAGTGAATCGTAGGGCACGTTCCTATCGTGCGTGACTTACAAGGTAATACTTTGTTATAGGTGATGGTTACCACTTAGCATCAGGTGGGCCATATGCTTATTCCATCAGCTAAACGTAATAAAAAAAACAGACACACTGAAAAAAATGATTGCTTACTGTCACACAGTTAAGAGATTTTCATTAAGACTAACTACTTTAAACATTATCAACAAATGTTTCAATAACAGTTAAATACAAAACAGTAACTCTAACTGATTAAACAGTACAAATTACTAAAAAAACTAAAAAAAAAAAAATTGTTGCCATCACTGTAATGTCAGTAAGTTTTAATGGTTAGAACCGTATCACTAAATGAAGGAACCCGTTGTTTTAACTGATAGCACAGTACAACTAACTGACCATGGGTTTCCAAATATGTCTGTATTGTAACAGTAAATTCTAATGTTTTGATCGTGATCACTAAATGAACAAAACAGTTAAATCAACGAATAGCACAGTACAACTAACTGTCCATGGTTTTCCGTAAATGTCTGTGTTGTAGCAGAAAATTGTAATGGTTTGATCGTTATCGCCTAATGAACAAAACAGTTAATTCAACGGATAGCACAGTACAACTAACTGTCCATGGTTTTCCGTAAATGTCTGTGTTGTAGCAGAAAATTGTAATGGTTTGATCGTTATCACCTAATGAACAAAACAGTTAATTCAACGGATAGCACAGAACAACTAACTGTCCATGGAATTCCATAAATGTCTGTGTTGTAGCAGTAAATTGTAATGGTATGATCGTTATCACCAAATGAACAAAACAGTAAATTAAACGGATAGCACAGTACAACCAACTGTCCATGGTATTCCATAAATGTCTGTGTTGAAACAGTAAATTGTAATGGTTTGAACGTTATTACTAAAAGAACATAACAGTTAATTTAACAGATAGTATAATACAACTGACTGACTATGAGCTCTTTAAAATTATCAGTATTGAAGCAGTAAATTATAATGGTTTGAACGTTATCACTAAATGAACAAAACAGTTAATTTAAATGTTTGCTCAGTACAACTGACTGAACATGACCTCTACAAAATTATCTGTATTGTATCAGTAAATTGTAATGATTTGAACGTTATCACTAAATGAACAAAACAGTTACTTCAACTGATAGCACTGTACAACTAACTCACCATAGTTTTCCAAAAATTGTCCGTACTGGATCAGTAAATTGTAATGGTTTTAACGTTATCACTAAATGAACAAAACAGTTAATTTAAATGCTAGAACAGTACAACTGACTGAACATGACCTCTACAAAATTATCTGTATTGTATCAGTAAATTGTAATGATTTGAACGTTATCACTAAATGAACAAAACAGTTACTCTAAAAGATATCACATTAAAACTGACTGACCACCACCTCTTAAAAAGATAGATATGTATTAAAGCAGTATATTTTAATTATTTGAACGTTCAGTAAATGAATGTACTTAACTGTTATTTCATCAGTTTCATTCATTAACTAATAACTTTCAAGCCATTATAAACTATATACCTACTTCAGGTGCTATATCCATTCGAATATTAAAAGGCCGCTGGCGCTGAGTTAACCATTTTTGTGACTATGATGAAAACGTGAAGTTTGTCTCGTTGGTTTGTGCCGTACTCTCACTTTTTGTGTTAAACGGTACGATTATTAGTTGACCTACCCGGACGTGTTAATATTTGCACTATAATAAATAGCTTTACGTAGTGTAGTACTTACTTATAAAATAGGTACCAACAAATAGGCACATAGGTAGTTGAACCTATGTGCCTATTTGTTGGTACCTATTTTGTTATATAACCGAAATAATAATATTTGATTGCCAAATTGTTTAAAAAACTACCTTTATGTAAATATACATATATAGGTACTTACCTAATTATAACCAACGTACTGTCAGTACCTAATTCAAACAACCGTATGTTGGTAACCTTCCTACCTAGTAACTTTACGTGAAGGTATACCAGAAGTTAGTGCACTAGACAGAAATAACTAGACAGTTATTTCTGTCAAACAACCGTATGTTGGTAACCTACCTACCTAGTAACTTTACGTGACGGTATACCAGAAGTTAGTGCACTACACAGAAATAACTAGACAGTTATTTCTGTCAAACAACCGTATGTTGGTAACCTACCTACCTAGTAACTTTACGTGAAGGTATACCAGAAGTTAGTGCACTAGATAGAAATAACTAGACAGTTATTTCTGTCAAACAACCGTATGTTGGTAACCTACCTACCTAGTAACTTTACGTGAAGGTATACCAGAAGTTAGTGCACTAGACAGAAATAACTACTAGATAGTTACTAACTTCTGGTATACCTTCACGTAAAGTTATTAGGTAGGTAGGTTACCAACATACGGTTGTTTGAATTAGGTACCTATGTAGGATAGGTACCTAATTCAAACAACCGTAATCCATAATAGGTATATTATCCTTACATAGTAGGTATAAAATAAAGTTTCTTTTCGCGTCTGTCCGTCTGTTTTTCATGCTCATTGGTGCCCTCCAAAAGCTCCTCATATTAGGTATATCTTATTAGGCTTATTATATTAAGTACACATATTTATTGACAATTGTTGACACGAAAAAAATTATTTTCACTTGTTCGGAAGACTGGTAGGTACCGTGCATTTCGATTATCGAAACATTAGTAGGTACCTACCTATATTAAGATTACTAATAAGTACCTATATTCCGGATGGGCAAACTTGGCAGACGACGAGTTTGAGGGAAAAGAAGGAAACGAAGACGATGGTGGATGATCAAAATTCACAAAAATCGTACAAGGCCGCCGCCTTGCTAGATACCTAACAAGCTTTTGGATACATCGCCGACACCTTTGATTTGTGCACAAAAACCGACACCGACGTCGATCACTAGCTAACACAAACAAAAACAGCCAAACACAAACAAAAACAAACAAACACCCATCTACATGTTCGTGTTTATTGTTTGGTATTCGCTGTTAGCTGTTGTTTTCCAAGCATGTGGATCTTTTAACCTTCCCCTCTCCTACGAGTTGCATTTTGTGGAATAAACGATTAAACTAACTGTTAATAATAATAAAAACAATTAAAAATATTGTTTATCTCATTACGCAATTGAATCTAATGTTTCAAACAATAAACGCAAATGCTCGCTCGCGTAAGTACGTGACACGCGCCGCTCCTCCGCCCCCCCCCCGCGCTTACGCCGCGCCGCCGCTGGCCGCTGCGTGCGACACGCTAGTTGCCTTCTACTCTTCGCTATGTTCAGTTCAGTATTATTTCGGCAAGTTGTTAATTATTTCTTCAATCTTTTGTGGCGAACGCACCTATTAATGTATTCCGATCATCTATTATTGTATATTCCGAACGCATCTTGGCATTGTGATGGCTGCACTGTGTGTGGCCGCCAATGGTAGGACTTGCCGCGCGGTTCGGCGACGCCCCTTCACAGGCAGCCAACATAACCCGGCTCTGTGAGCGCGTTGCCGCGAAACATTCGCTCTCTTCCCTCCTGACCTCGTGACAAGCCAGACATATTGTAAACGTATCCGTATCTGACCATCTGTCTGTGAACTCAATATTATAGAGGTTTTATAATTGTAATAATATCACAATTTAGGAAGAATCATTTAAACCTTAAACTTTTTTTCAGTTGAGTTGTGTGTGACAGTGCAAAATGATGTGTATCAATCTTAGCGAAAGTGTATGTGTGACGATACCACAAAAACACTTCTTACAGACTGGGGATTCGAGAAGTACCTACGTGAATTATTTTGAAGGTAAGTCAATTCATAAGCATTAGAGATAGAGATTAGAGATTGAGCGTATAAGGCAAAAACAAGAGCTCATGTAGGTACCTACCTCTCGCCCGCACGTTTCGACATGTTGAAAGATATAAAATCACTAATCCCATTTTCGAAAAATCGCAATCAACCATTTTGTGTGCAACCACATGGCACCCGGTTTACGACTTTTTGTATTGGACTTAGTCGTAAAATTTTCGGGGTTTTCTAACAACATACTTCTCTCTCATTACATCTCTTAATTCCAGCTCACTGCAGACTTCAATCATTGGTATCCTCAAAATGAACATTCATTGGATGATAAACTACCGCTACTAAAGAGCAAATTACTCCTCATCATCAACACGATCACCATTTGTGGAAGAATTGAAGCAATTTGCACAAGGTTAGTTTGTAATTTAATTTAGTTAAATGTATTGTCACATACAACACGATTTTTTTTCCATAGTACTAACCAGTTGTCAGTATAATTCGTGAGTAAAGAGTAGGTAGGTACCTATAAACGTTCGACGATAAAAATCTTAGTCACTAATTTTCGTTCTTGTTGCTTTACAGATCAAATTCCCGAAACGAGCAACCTGGACTTATTGCTACTTCTGCCGCACATCATTGGCAGAATTGAAGCAATTTGCACGAGGTTAGTTTGTCATTTAAATTAGTTTAATGTATTGTCACATACAACACGATTTTTTTCCATAGAACTAACCAGTTGTCAGTATAATTCCTGAGTAAAGAGTAGGTACCTATAAACGTTCGACGATAAAAATATTAGTCACTAATTTTCGTTCTTGTTGCTTTACAGATCAAATTCCCGAAACGAGCAACCTGGACTTATTGCTACTTCTGCCGCACATTATTGGCCCGGTGCAATTGAAACGAAAAAGAACATCAGTCGCAGAAGTGCGCCAAAGCTTTATTTCACACATCGAAGATGAAACAAAAATGTCCTGGAAGAGCGACCAACGTTTTTTATTTTTAGTTTTTTCATCTTAAATAAATTACTTCAATTAAATCTTTTTTAATTTATTTCAGGTCGCCTGCATACCTGCCTACCTATGCAGTACTGCGTAGGCAGTAGGTATCAGGGACGGTCCTTCACAACCTTTTACTGTGCTTTTACAGTACTCGCTACTGTAGGTGTACAGTTACAGGTATTGTGAAGGATAGTGCTTTTTAATGTGCATTCTCAGTAGCGGGTACTGTTACTGATCAGTAAGTACAGTACCCGATATTGTGCGTACACGTTAAACAGTACTATCCTTCACATTACATGTAACTGTGCACTTACAGTACCCGCTACTGTTCTTGCGCATTAAAAAGTACTATTCTTGACATTACATGTAACTGTGCACTTACAGTACCCGCTACTGTTCTTGCACATTTAAAAGTACTATTCTTGACATTACATGTAACTGTGCACTTACAGTACCCGCAACTGTTCTTGCGCATTAAAAAGTACTATTCTTGACATTACATGTAACTGTGCACTTACAGTACCCGCTACTGTTCTTGCACATTAAAAAGTACTATTCTTGACATTACATGTAACTGTGCACTTACAGTACCCGCTACTGTTCTTGCGCATTAAAAAGTACTATCCTTGACATTACCTGTAACTGCTCACTTCAGTACCCGCTACTGTTCTTGCACATTAAAAAGTACTATTCTTGACATTACATGTAACTGTGCACTTACAGTACCCGCTACTGTTCTTGCACATTAAAAAGTACTATTCTTGACATTACATGTAACTGTGCACTTGCAGTACCCGCTACTGTTCTTGCGCATTAAAAAGTACTATCCTTGACATTACCTGTAACTGCTCACTTCAGTACCCGCTACTGTGCATGCACATTAGTTTTTTTACTGTTTCAAACAGTACTAATATTTTACTGTTTTAAACAGTAACATTTTTTTACTGTTTAAAACAGTAACATTATATTACTGTTTAAAACAGTAACATTTTTTACTGTTTAAAACAGTAACTTTATTTTACTGTTTAAAACAGTAATTTTTTTTACGGTTTAAAACAGTAAAATTTTTTGACTGTATAAAACAGTAACATTTTTTACACATTTTTGCTACTCAAAACATTTAAATTTACTGTCATAACGGTAAAATTTTGCCTCGAACTTTAACTGTTTTAGGAGCAGTAAATGTTACTGATTTGCTCGGCAGGTTCCCCTGGTACTGTTCAAAGCAGTACACATGAACGTTTTATCAGTTCTTTTTAATGATTTTTTTTTCAGTGCATACTCTCCGTTTGTATGGACTTTAAAAATATTTGTTTATTTTTAATAAGTTAGAATACTTTTAAAATTGCGAGAGATCAAAACTGAAATAAACTTCATTCTGTTGTGCTATTCTGTCAACAAAACTCACCCAAGTGACCGCGGCATCAGCGGTGAGTTTTTAATTTGGGATTCTGTAATACCTTCAGTCATTCTATATCTTCTTAAACGTTAAAACATACAACAGAAAAAGATACAAGATGACAGAAAAATAATCCAACTACATATTGCCATATACAGGGTGGATTTTTGAGATGGGACAGTAAGCCCTTACTGTCTCGTCTCAAAAATCCACCCTGTATATGTGGCAAGACAATGAAAACGTTTATAAGCATAGGAACGATTACTAGATTGGCCATAAGCTCCCCAGCCTTAAGAAATCTTAAAGGTCCACCAACTGAACAAATCTTCCTAAACTATGTCCCTGTACATCCGTAGGTACGCACATTATTCCGTTTTACGTCCTATTTCCATAGTCGGTGAGCGTGAACGATTTAATGGACCAAAAGATTGCCTCAGTCGGCCCAAAAAGGTTTTTTAAACCCTTGTATCTAAAGTAGCTCTGCTATTGTAATTCTAGATTTATATCCTGTCTTTCTGATTTACCTTTGAGTTTTTGAAGAGCACCGGTGGAGGTCTATAGTGGGAGTGATCCAGCCTTCTTAACGTACGGTGTTGGAACTTGGTACTAAGAAAGGACCTTTTTTATTATGGGTCTGGTTTTTTTTTTTATACAACTAGTTGATGAAACAAGCATATGGCCCACCTGATGTTAAGTGGTAACCATCACCTATAACAAAGCATTGCCTCGTAAGTCACGCACGATAGGAACGTGCCCTACGATGCACTGCCCTGCGTCCATCAACTTGAGGCATACAGATATTAAGCCTCATGTGCCTGTAATTACACCGGCAACCACACTCTTCAAACCGAAACACAGCAACGCTGCTTGGCGGCAGAAAAAGGCGTGGTGGTAGTACTTCCCCGGACGAGCCCTTCACAAAGAGCTCTTAAAAAACTCTGGTCTACGTACACCACATAGAAACATCACTACATAGTAAAAAACAAAGTCGCTTTCTTTGTCCCTATATCCCTATGTATGCTATAAATCTTTAAAACTACGCAACGGATTTTGATGCAGTTTTTTTATAGAAAGAGTGATTCAAGAGGAAGGTTTATATGCATAATACAAGCATAATCTCGTAGGGATAACCCACAATAACCGTGCGAAGCCGGGGCGGGTCGCTAGTAGGAAATAAAATAAGAAATTGCCATATAAGTGCAATTTCTTTAAATTGTAGGCACATAAAGTTGCCACCTAAATGTTTATCTGGGCGAATTTTTCATCATTGGTGAACACTTCTGGATAGGCCATGACAGTTATGTAATTGACGTTTGACATGACGCATTGAATTATTCCTGCAAATCTTGAATTTTGCCTCGCTTTGACGGTTTTGTTTTTGTTGTCCACCATATTTTTAGTGCATTGCGTTGTTTTCCTTGACCAAGAAAATCTTGATGGGCAAGAAAACGAAGTAAAAACAAAGCAAATAAGCTGTCAAAACAGTTACTATATTGCTAAGCGATAATTATTTATACTATAGGTACACAGACCCGACCCCGGCTCCATATATTGATGAAACAGCTCCTTTGAGGGGACATCTACCGTGCCTGGGGATCAAAGTCGTGAAGCTGTTTCTGTTTTAATTTATCAGTTCTATGAAAAGTACTGATACGTGGGAGCTCGAAATATAATATAAGAAATAGCTGCTACTCAAATTATTATTATTATAATGAGCCCTCCGGATCCCACTGCTAGGCAAAGGCCTCCCCCCATTCCTTCCACACGTCGCGATCCTGGGCTATGTTTGCCCAGTCCGTCAGGAAAACATCTAGCTCGTCCCGCCATCTCCGCTTTGGTCGGCCGCGTCGCCTTCTCACTGGGTCAGGATTCCAATCAGTGGCTATCATTGCCCACTGAAGTGGAGTTGGGCTGGTCATGTCTGCCGTATGCCAGGTGAGCTACTCAGATATAATTGTTTTGCCTATCCTACTCTAAAAATGTTTAGACATATCAACCTTTGGGTGTTTGAGGACTTATCACGCTGGGATAGACAAATTTGGAATAAATAACAGTTTCTGGGATAAATATGTTAACAGAAACAGGTTAGAACGTACGAGCCTGTCAGGAAAAGCGCCTTAAATATTATCGATGTTAAAATATAAGTAATATAAGTACTTTATATCCCAATAAATTATCAGAAATGTGGTAGATAACATAAACGAATCCAACCAAAGGAAAACACCCGCAAGCCGCGGGCAGATAATATAAAATTTAATCATTAATAATACTTCATCGAAAAACACACACACTTACTAGGTATTCACTGAAACCTATACGGAACTTCAAACAATTTATAAGCAATATAAAATAAGGTCTAAACAAGATTTCACTTTCCACGAAAGAGATTCGCGATCCTGCATCACGCATTACCGTCTAATTCTCACTCCGAAACACTCAAGGAACTCAAATCTAATTTACCCGTCCTCCGGAACTTCATTACGTCACTAACGTTACCTAAAATAATTTATTACCCCGTTGATTTCTTGAAAAACCCTATTTCCCCGTACACATCCGTGAAATCAACGGCGGCGTAAGGATGTAGATAAATGCTCGTCTTCCACAGTGCTGACACTTTAGCCAGGCTACAGAGCGAATAATGACTTCGTCCGGACCGTCCTTTCAACTATTTTGTGTGTCCATTTGGGTCAATTGGACCTTCAACCGCTTTGTGCATATTTCTCGTACTTACATACGGCTGAAAGCTTTTTTGCTCGGCATCTAGGACGCGGTTTTATAGTCTTGCCACAGTGTATTCACACACCAATTTGTAAGCCGTTATTCATCTCTCAACAAGCTCCAACGTGCTCCAAATTTTAACTGAAGTTTTGGTGGCAAGACAATGTTCTATACCTCTAAAGGTCATGTCAAAACCTACCTGCAAATAATCCATGAAATATG
This sequence comes from Chloroclysta siterata, assembly GCA_932294275.1. NCBI lineage: Eukaryota > Metazoa > Arthropoda > Insecta > Lepidoptera > Geometridae > Chloroclysta > Chloroclysta siterata. The sequence goes on from OW028595.1 coordinate 13,899,384, forward strand.
TGAAATATTGAACCGAATGGATTGGCACGTTGAGGTTTTGTAAGTTTTTTTATACTACTTGATAGTAAAAGCATATTAGGCCCACCGCGTATAGACACATTAGTTCTCAGGAAGCCTGGTAGAGGCGTTTACCTATCGCATCTTTATACAAAACCGAGTTTGCAAGTTTTCAAAACTCTGAATAGACGTACTGATCTATCATCTTTACTATGGTCTCTGAAGTTAAAGATCGGAGTCTAGTATGATTATAAACCGGCTTCCAAAAAAAGGAGGTTCTCTATTTCGCAGCACTCGTAGGTACACCAATAACTCCTGAATAGCTAGTCTGATTAGAGTTTTTACAGGTGAGCCGAGAATAATAACAACAGGGGCCTTAAAAAAAATATTTTGTCAAAATATTTAAAGACTTTTTATCGCCAGGTTTTTTACTGTTTTTTCCAGTTATGGCTTACTTCTTCTTTTTGTTTCTAGTTTCTTTCGAAACAGTGTGGTGAAAGGATTCTAAGTGCGCCTCAAGAGGCTCCTTTCGAACACTTGGCACATGCTATATAACTTTTTAGGTTCTACGACATGCCGGTTTCCTGAAGAAGATTCCAGCATTTCAATTGAATTTAGATTACAATATCTTATAGAGTCTTAATAATTATAATATCTCAATCAGAAATAATGTAACTAGCAAACTGAAAAGGTTAAAAAATATAAAGAACTTAATCCGAAGGCATTATAATAATCAAAGCTAATTCAAGAAGGTCCCTTCTTATAGAAATATACGAAAACTTCATAAACTAACCCATAATATGCGAATGTTCCGTTCATTTCAACTCAAGAGGTGGGATCAAAGACTCCCGTTACGCCATAAGAAGACTCTTTCCTAAAGCACCACATTTAATTTAATAGTCACTTATCTTATGAGAAATCCAGGTGAAGGTGCAGGCACAGAATAAGTAATAGTATTCCGTGCAGAGGTAAATGAAAATGCTTTCAGTGGGTATGAATTTAATATCAGTATATACCTGTTTTTTTAATTTACAGTCAGCCCGTAGCCCCATGGTCAAATTTTGGCTTATTTCTGAAAAATTGCCCTACAAGTAATAATGAATAATAACGGGATGACCGTTATTTTGTTTTCTTTTTTTTATAATAAATAAACCGTCCTTTGACTACAATCTCACCTGATGGTAAGCGACAACGTAGTCAACGTTGGAGCAGAACGGTCTAGAAGACACCTATTCACTCATTTGATTATCTTCTTCGCTCGGTTTATGACACCTATCCGTCAATTTGACAATATTAGTGTCAGTAATATACATAGTTTAAATAATTTTTTAATAAAATCAGTCGGATTCGTTTTCTGACCGCTTTTTCATTTTAATTGTTTTTCTAGTGCTATTTTAAGTTGTGTTGTGTTATTTCGGTGGTATTTTAACCAACATTACTTGAGGTCTTAGCAGAAAGTGTAAACATTTAGAATGAAAGTATTATTATGTGATATTCTAATTTGACCGAAAATGTTTCGAATGTTTTGAAGAAAACCGCCACCATTTTCTTCAAAACAAATGATGGCCGACTTGTCTATGGAATGACTTGACTAAAAAGTATTCAATACAAATCAGTTGACACTGGCAAGATTGTCTGTCGAATGACGGTCAGAAAACATAAATGGAGAAAAAAAGAAGAAGTCAAATCAGTCCGTAGTCTTCTTTTTCTAGAGAAGAGAAGACCATTTGAAGAAAATGGCGGAGCGCGGCGGTTGTCTTCAAAACCTACGAAACATTTTCGTTCAAATCAGGATCTCACACACACTTTCATTCCAAATGTTTACACTTTGTGCTAAGACCTCAATTATGTTGTTTAAAAAAACACTTAAATTACACAACAAAACTCAAAATAACGCTAGAAAAATAATTAAAATGAAAAACCTATGTTGCTATCGAAAATGACAGAAAACGAATAAAGTCATATTTTCAGGTGAATCCGCAAAATGACAGTGCATTGTCATAGGCACGGCTATTTCGGTCGTTCCTTCTGATGACCCGACGTGCGACCCGTAGGGCAGCCTAGTGAGGGCCTAGTGAAGGGGCTGTTAATGAATATTATGATATCGATAAACTATCATATTTAAGAACAAGTAGCTGGCCTGCATTGTGCTTATTTATCTAGTACAGTCAGTATACGTCCAGCTCTCCCAAACACAAATCCAAAACTTTTGTAACTTTCAATAATGATAGGACATTGATTATTTTATGTGAAAACCGATCTACTGGGGATCTTCTTGCATATCTTCTCTTACATTGCCACTCATGTATGGAGCGAAGCCATAGAGAAAAACGGAGAAGCTCTCGCAGTTTCTCTAGATATCTCGAAAGCTTTTGACAGGGTTTGGCACGATAGCCTTTTGAGCAAGCTTCCATCGTATGGCTTATCCGCTAACCTTTGTGTCTGGGTATCAGACTTTTTGAGGGACCGGTCACTTCGAGTAGTCGTTGATGGCTGCTCGTCTGATCACTTGGCAATTAATGCCGGGGTCCCTCAGGGGTCAGTTCTCTCTGCGACATTGTTTTTGCTGCACATCAATGACCTGCTTATGCCCGGAATCATTGGGTATGCAGACGACAACACAGTCGTAGAGAGCTATATACCCAACACACGTTGTAGTGGATCTCAGATCCAATCTTACAGAGAGGCTATGGTTGAGCGCTTGAGCTTGACTTTAAAAGCAGTTGCTGATTGGGGTGACATCAATCTAGTCAAGTTCAATGCTGCGAAAACTCAGGCGTGTCTTTTCTCCGCTAAGAGGAGTCAAATCCACCTAACTCCAACTTTCCGAAATGTATCGATACCAATATCAGACCAGCTCGAGCTTCTAGGGTTTACGTTAACCAGCAAACTGAATTTTGGCTCGTTCATAGAATCCAAGGCCAAGACAGCTGCGAAGAAGCTAGGCATACTATCGAAGGTGAGACAGTACTTTACACCGGGACAGCTTATTTATTTATACCAAGCGCAAGCCCGGTCGTGTATGGAGTACTATTCTCATCTTTGGGATGGCTCTCCTAAATACCAGCTTGAGGCCTTGGAGGCTATTGAGAGACGAGCCAAAAGGCCAGAAGGTGACACGTTGTTCGAGTCTAAGCTCCTGACTCTTGAACATCGCCGCAAAGTTGCCTGTTTATCGGTATTTTACAGGATACATTTCGGAGAGTGTGCGATGGAACTCCACAACTTGTTTCCCCCATGCCCGTTCTACCATCGGACCACCAGACGTACGGAAGCGAGATATCCATTCATGGTTGACATACCTACTGCCCGCACAAAGCGCTTTGCTTCTACTTTTATAATGCGAACAGCCAAAGAGTGGAATTCCTTACCGGCGTCCGTTTTTCCGAATGCCTATAATTTGGACGATTTCAAGAGACGAGTGAATAGGTATCTTCTAGTTAAGCATAAAAAAATGTGACAGTACAACTCATTATGATTATTGTTATAAAAAAAGAATCCTGGAAAAACCCCCCAATCATATTTGTAAGTTAATCAACCGTTACCGTTAATCGTTACCAATTATTTTCCAGAAATACTCTTACCCTCTTAAGGGCCGGTTTCACCATGCTCTGTTAGTTACTAATCAAGGATTAAAAGACCTTTAAATCTAACCTTAGCTGTCAAACGCGTACATTTTGACATATTTAACGGCCCTTTAATCCTTTGCTAATCTAACAGAGCATGGTGAAACCGGCCCTAAGTGTATTATGGTGTTTATCATAATTGAAAATTTTATTATAATAATAATATAACTACCCTGTAAACAGTTATGCTGGTGAAATGAATAAACTTTACCTTTGTTATATTTTTTATTTTATACAACTAGCTGATGGAACAAGCTGATGGCCCACCTGATGTTAAGTGTCACCTATAACAAAGCATTGCCTCGTAAGTCACGCTCGATTGGAACGTGCCCTACGATGCACTGCCCTGCGTCCATCAACTTGAGACATACATACTTTCCAGTTTCCAACTTGACACCGGCCATCGACAACAGACATCACTACACTGCGGCAATGCGGACAATCCGGGGACGAGAACAAATGTGCCCAGCGACTCGCCGTGACACGTTCATTGAGCTTTCATTTGGGCAATTTTCGACTAAATCCGGGCCAATCGGACGCTCAGCTCTAACTGCTGCCCGTTTGCCAGAATAAATACTTGCTTTGAGTCGCTTTTAGCTGGCTGCCGTTATTTGTAGGCTCTTGTTGAAAAAATCGGTGGTGAAATAAATAAAAATAAAGTTTGTAACCTTTGTAATAACGAAAAAAACTAAAGGATCATACAAAAAAGCGGTAGGAACCAAGCCGTAAGTTTGTTGCCTGTTCTTCTAGGCGGAACTGGTCGCGTGGAACTGGCACCTAGAGTCACCTAGCTTTAAGACGTTTCAAAGTGATCCTTGTGATTTTATTGATAAATACCTTTTGACTTTGACTTAAACTTTTGGGCTTTAGGGTGGTAGAGCACTTGTGAAGGCCTTGAGAACACCATGCCTATTTCTGCCGCCAAGCAGCGTTAAGCAATGAGCACAGGGCAGTGCATCGTAGGGCATATTCCTATCATACGCGATTTGAAGGATATGCTTTGTAATAGATGATGGTTACCACTTAACATTAGGTGGGCTATCAGCTTGTTCCATCAGTAAAATAAAAATTGGAATAAGTCGGATATTTTTTTATGAATATGTCAAATTCCAGAATAGGTCAGAATTTGGAGCAGGTCGCATTTTAGAACTGGTTGAATTTCAGAAAAGAGGTCGTAGTATGAAATTTTATTGCGATTCAATTTTCTATTCGACATATTCAATAGCTTTTATGCCGTCATGATACAATCTTTATTTGTGTATATTATTTTAAAACGACTGAGCAATGCTAAACTATCATTATCATCAGCCTGAAGAAATCAAAACAAAACCTGAAAACGAATTTAGGCTTTTACCATTCACCGATTTTCCGCTATCTTTAAAATGTCTTTGCAATGCGGAATACGCGCTTACAAGATATGGATTTTTGGCTGAAAGAATGCCAAAAAATAATCATAATACCAATTAATTATATTTAAAGCTCACGCACATTTAAGGGTAGTAGAGCTCTCTGTGAAGAGCTCGTCGGGGGAAGTACTACCACTACGCCTTTTTCTGCCGCCAAGCAGCGTTGCTGTGTTTCGGTTTGAAGAGTCTGGTTGCCGGTGTAATTACAGGCACATGAGGCTTAACATCTGTATACCTCAAGTTGATGGACGCAGGACAGTGCATCGTAGGGCAGGTTCCTATTGTGCGTGACTTGCGAAGCAATGCTTTTATAGGTGATGGTTACCACTTAACATTATGTCGGCCATTTGCTTGATCTATCAACTAGTTATATAAAAAACATGCACTAAAACAATACATACCACATTAGCAAACAAGAGGAGCAAATATAATCAAAAATTCACACATACTCGTACTATAACTTTTATTTGCCTCGCGGGCAAATTGCAAGCCATTTTTCCAACACACGAGACTTTATCAAACACTGGAGGAGACTTGAACATGATTATAAGTGAACGTGCCCAGAATTCGATTCTAAGTCGGAACGAACAGTGGCACATCAAAGGAGTGGAACATTGCTTTGATTTTGATAAAAAAGTGTACTTGTTATCTCAACTGAATACATTTTCTTTGTTCGTTCGTTAAACCACTTTCGATGAGATAGGGTGGAGTATGCGTTGCTGAGCATATTGTTAACATGACGTCTTCTTGTGTTTTCTATTAAATATATAAATATATTTTATAAAATAAATAAATATTGGTGGACTTTCCACACAGCACTATCTAGCCAAAGCTTGTAATATGGGAACCAGGTAGCTGATATAATACAATATACTTTTTTGTAAATACATACTTATAATATTATATAACACCCAGACAGAGAACAAACATAATGTTCATCACACAAATGTTTGTTCTCGGTGAGGACCGAGCCCACGGCCTACGGTGCAGAAGGCAGAGCTACTACCGGCTGAGCCGTGAAGGCTGTTATAATTTCTGGAGAGTACCGGTGCTATAGTGGGAGTACCAATGGATTTTTTAATTCAAAAATTGATGTTTGCGATGCCAGTGCTCTCAATCGGTGAAGGATAACATCGCGAGGAAACCTTTTTTTTATAAATGCTTGTCTAAATCTGCCCGTCACTAAGTTACTTTAACCCGTCATTTTTACTACAATACCACGGAACTAGACTTAACTCAGCACAAAGATAACTTTCATTCATCACATAAAATGCTTCTAGTTCTTTTAAAAGATAGTTCCCTGAATGAGCGAGTTTAATAGTAGTAAATAAAGAATAACTTCCCAGTTTTCTTCTGAGTAAAATGTTAATATTTTCTTCAAATTTTACCTTATCACGCATTTGCGTGCCACAATTTTTATATTAGTAGGTACCTGCCTATCCGTTTTCAGGCTCTCGCACTATTAACCCTATTTGTTCACACATGCTACGAATACTTGACCCACTGTTTCAATTGATTCTTATTCCTACCTCACTAAAGTTCAAAATGTGGGTGCAGAAAATCTTAACACAAGTCCTTTTATCGCATTACGTCACGAATGATCCCAGGTGTGGAATGCTTCCACATGAAAAACAGAGGATTAGTTGACGCTGGTTTTGGTGCCTTATACAGAAACATTTTTAGACAACGACCATCATGTTTTTGCCATTTTATTTCCATAGTTGAATAAACATACATAAAATCACGCCTGTTTCCCATAGGAGTAGGCAGAGACCACGGATTTCCACTTGCTACGATCCTGATATACCTCTTTCGCTTCGTTTACTCTCATAACATTCTTCATACTTGCTCGTCGGTTTAGGGTTCTGAATATTAGATCTTAATTAATTGTATTTAGGGTAGTTTTAGTGCAAGAAGGGTGGGTTTATGTACAACTGAAACGACATGAATACATGCGATCTCGACATTCTTACATTAATTGCTTAATTAAAATTGCCTCCTATCGCTTACACCATATTTCAATGGCCAGCATTACTTCAGGATTGATAGCAATTATTTGATAGTGGATCATAATAAACCACTTGCTTGGTACAAAACATGAAACAAGTATTCCTACGTGTTGTGGACATCGCCTAAGCTTTTAACTAACAAATCCTACGGGCTTAGAAAAAACCGCCACCTTTTTCTTCGACAAACCGCAGCGCATACAAGTCAAATGACAGAAAACGTAACTTAACATTTTAAACAATATGATATTACTGAACACTGGTAAGAATATCCGTCGAATGTCCCTAAAAAGTCAATCAGAGAATAAAATAATAATTTAAAGTAAAATTAAATTAAATTAAATTAAAGAAAATTAATGTTACATTAAAGTGTACCTACACTGATAGGTACATGTACATTATTCTATCACTAAAATTGTTTAAAAAAAAAATTTGTTGAAATTGTGTAAAACTGTTAATAGTAGTTAGAACCCGCCCTTAGTATTGACTAAGGGAGGGTTCTAACTACTATTAACAGTATAAGCCTTATTACTGTATATTAAATAATTTGGTCTTTTTAGGGTTCCGTACCCAAAGGGTAAAACGGGACCCTATTAATAAGACTCTGCTGGCCGTCCGTCTGTCTGTCCGTCTATCACCAGGCTGTATCTCATGACCCGTGATAGTTAGACAGTTAAAATTTTCACAGATGATGTATTCTTGTTGCCGCTATAACAACAAATACTAAAAAACGAAATAAAATAAATATTTAAGGGAGATCCCATACAACAAACGTGTTTTTTTGCCGTTTTTATAGATAATGGTACGCACTTGGCCGGTTTTTTAGACTTGACAATCACAGAGGTAGATTTTTATAACGTTACTTGAAAACGGAAACTGTCCTAAGAATACTATCGAAAAATTGTCTACTATAATCTTTTTCTGTCTTTTACTCCATGAGAATCTTGAATGCAATAACATCTAAAAAAATACAAGGTTTCAATTATTTGTACACACGCATTAATCTGTTCGCTTTTATGTCCTTGTACTAAGCGACATTTTTCTTTGGCTTTGTGTAGCTTGGTCTATATCCATGTGTATGTGTACATGCAGTTTTTTGTTAATAGATAATGATAAAGACAACACAACCAATTTCATCATAACGAGAGTCATTTTGCATGTTTTAAGTGACACTGATGAGAATTTAATTTTGGTCGTACGAAATTGATGTCACGCTCTAGTTGAACTTTACTATCGAATTGTTTTTACAGTTCATTGCCTGCTTTAATTTCGACGGCCGGATGGTAGTATAATCGACAAAATAAACTTTACAACTCAAAGGAGCAAATTGACCTGCGCAGTCATAATATCAAAATCAAAATGGTCTTCTCTGCTCCAGTGGTGCCAACTTAGGGTATTTTACTCTAGATTTAGAGTAAAATTGAAATATCAGGGTAATTTTTAGGGTATGAATTTAGTTAGGTTAATTTTTGGGGTAACCCAATGCAGTTGCGTTGCCTCTTATATCAGTACCAATATTATCCAATGCCGCTGTAGAAAGATCATTTTCGGTTAATGCTGCTGTCAAGTCTTAACTTAGAAATAGATTGTCCCTCAACATGACATGTTTCAAAATATAATGTATATTAAATACAATCTGAAAATTTGATTCATCTGTAATTTCCCCACACTTTTATAGTAAAATATAAATGCAATAAGTATAATGTCAATTTGTAGTACAGATAAACTTTAGGGTATTTTTTCCATATTCATACCAAATTTAGGGTAAATTTGACCAAGCATAGGGTAAAGTGAAATTAAGATTTGGCAACACTGCTCTGCTCAGTCACAAGGTTCACTTTGAAATGTTTGATAAATGAGGCGCCAGTTCCTTGCGAATATCACACAGTACCTACTAACAGTAACACTGTAGTGCTATTCCGTAAACAAACAAAATCACGTGGAGTATCTCCTAGCGCATCTACGCTCACGTCCAGCTTACCAGCTTTGCCTCACTGGTTGGTATTACCACTGCCAAAACACTTAGCGCTAGTACCTAATGGGTGAATGTATTACAGAATGCTAAATTCAAACCTCGCTGCGGATTTCGCGGTCACTTACGTGAGTGGTTTTGTCAGAATAGCACTTCTGCAGTCAAACACTGACTGTTTTTTTTTACAACCAGTAAAACGTTTGACCGTAATCTCACCTGATGTTAAGTGATGATGTGGTCTACGGTGTAGCACGTTTACCTAGAAGATACTTATTCACTTGTCTCTTGAAAACATCGAAATTATAGGCATTCGGAAGAACGGACACCGGTAAGGAATTCCACTCTTTGGCTGTTCGCATTATAAAAGTAGATGCAAAGCGCTTTGCGGGCAGTAGGTATGTCATGCCATGAATGGATGTCTCGTTTCCGTACGTCTGGTGGTCCGATGGTAGAACGGAGATGGGGGAACCACATCGAAGTTTTCTTTGATCTACGCCCTCAATGAAAGTCGGTAGATAGAAAGGGCTCAACATTCTTCAAGCAAATAAATGGGGGAGCCTGTGTCCAGCAACGTAATTTTCAATACACAATTAACTAGATTTTATTTCGCTTTGATTTATATTTGTTTTTTTTTATACAACTAGCTGATGGAACGAGCAGATGGCCCACCTGATGTTAGTGGTAACCTTCACCTATAACAAAGCATTGCCTCGTAAGTCACGCACGATTGGAACGTGCTCTACGATGCACTGCCCTGCGTCCATCAACTTGAGGCATACAGATGTTAAGCCTCATGTGCCTGTGATTTCACCGGCAACCACACTCTTCAAACCGAAACTCAGTAGCATTGCTTGGCGGAAGAAAAAGGCGTTTACTATTGGAAACTGGAAAATTTACTAATATAACAAAAGCCAATCCGATCTGTAAGGTAGTTTAATATCATAGTTATGTTTTTTGAAGATTTTTTGACATCCCTCTCAGCTGACCCTCTCTTTTTATTTTACTACTACTTTATTTTATTATCGGACAGTATAACATGTTAAAAAAGCATGTTTGCCAAACATTTAAGTTGTGAAGTTACAAATGGCAGTTGTAAAAGTGTTATATCGCTTTTATTCACGTCCCCAAGTAATTAATTTAAAGTGGAACAGATACATTACACCTGGTATATTAAGCAGGTGTTGATGAAACTGCCGAGGCGTGAAAAGGCATGGTAGGTACTCGTAGCATTTCTAAATGTCGACGTTTTACAAGTACCCACTTCGTTTGAACTTTCTGTTTTAGGACGGTATTTCACACAATTCTATTATCTTATCCTATAACATAAATGGTTTAAACGAGTAAATACGAAAGTTGGACATACAGGATGTTAAAATACCACTCTCGAAAACTTCAGGGGGCTAAAGTACCATACCCATCAATATGAATAACTTTTTCTAAGGAACCAACACGAAAAAAAAAAACTGACTTTAGCCCCCGAAGTTTTCAGGAGTGATATTATTACACCTTGTATAGGTACGATACTTGTATAGGCCTTTCAAAAGTGATTCTTGTGATTGAACCATTACCATTTGGATTGATAGGTGATAGGATAGTAGTTACTCAATAACGCTATAACCGCTGAACCAATTGAAACTTAAAACAAATATAGTTCGTTTGATAAATTCAGTAACTTTTAGCCAGTCGTGACACGGTTCATTTTTGTATGTTGTTTTATTAATTCAGAGAATTTAATCGTAACAGGGCGTCATGGTACGGCCTAGGACCAAAAAATCTTTTTTAGGCCCCTAATAGGTACATAATTGTAATTTGTGATGTTTTTATATTATTATAGTAAAATGACTTTTTGGGAGAATTTAGGTAGAAGTCCAATGTAGGCTAACAAACTCAGCGTTACCAATGGTTCCGCAATTTGCATGCATAAACAATACTATCAACTACACAATAATGCCCAAACGATACATATGCATACATACATATATAAACATATAATGCCCATATACCCAACCGGGTGCATGTACTTGACTTATGCTAAAACTAGAACTAAGCTATTTATTGATGTACATGTCCGCAATTAATGAATAAATCAAATGAATAATGCTAAATTTCTAAATAGCGTGTACACACGATGTCCCAAGAATGTGATTGATAAATTCACGTTGGCCATCTCAAACCACACAGCGAATGCTTCAAAAGTCACTATTACAGGTAAACATGATGTTTTCGAAGACAAAACCCATTGATGCACGACCTTATTCGAACTAATGGCCTTACGACCAGAAGGCGGGGTCACTCCCACTAGAACACCTGTGATCTTTGGAACATTTACTGCTTACAAGAAAAGTTACCAGTGAAGTAAGACACCCTGTAGTAAGGTAGTTCGCATTCGGCTAGAGACCAGCTAATTTAATGCAAGGTCATGCATCGCTGGTTCAGCTGCAAAGCTTCACTAGTTTGCTCATGTATTTGTTTAGCCAGCATAATATTGAGCTAGATGCCGCAAAGATATAATTTATCTATATGAAAACCAGGCGTCACTTTGTTTGTACGCACGATAAAGTCAACAATTGAATTTAGCATGCGAAATTCAAAATGCAAAATTCATACTACGAACGAGTGAGTTGCACTAATTTAAACTAGGTCTCCACAAATAAGGACTTGCGACTCTCTACATAATTTTGAAGCTGAAATTGTATTTTAAAGGCAAAATTTTATTTAACCATATTTGTGTCAAATTTTTGTGCTTCATGTGAATTTAGCGAATAAAATTCATACACTGCCGAATTCAAAATGTCAAAATCGTACTACAAATGGGTTCATTGCACTTAAACAACACCGCTAAGGTTTCAAAATTGTACGTATCCAATTGTGTCTAAGTCAAAGTCAAAGTCAAAAGGTATTTATTCAATAAAATCACAAGGATCACTCTGAAATTGTCAAATATTTTTTACCTACCTTGAGAATCTACATAACTATCTATGAATTTAGCAGCGTACGATTATGTGCATTGTTCTCACTTGAGAGGAAAATAGAACAAAAGTGGTTTTAAAACAAGAACATATTTATTGGTCAATAGAAATATAGTTTCATATAGGTACAGGGAAAATATTAAATATAAATATTGGAGGACTTTCCACACAGCACTACACAGCAGTTTGGAGCTAGATAGTGATCTAGCCCCAAACTAAGCCAAAGCTTGTAATATGGGAAGCAGATAGCTGATATAATACATATACAAGGTGTAAAGTCATGTACGACATTAAATTGAAACACGTACTCCTAATTGCATTTTTAGATTTTAGGAGTTGGTTTTATCAAAAAAGCCTGAATATTTATCGAGATATCGATACTTTTCCAATAAATAATTTCTATGCAACCTGTATCTCTAATCGCCGGTGATGAGGTCAAATTTCCGGGGTCATGAAGTCATGTGACTCATCAATCAAACGAAAAAAAGGACAAAGATATCATATTTATACGCGTTAGACCGCATAAGAAACATATTTGTGCGCTCACATTGTAAAATTTCGCTGTGCGACAAGGACAGATATCATTCCGCTTACGTGTGTGATAGAGACAGATAGGTACGTAGCGCGCCCCACTATGTGCCACGCTGCCGCCCGGTGGCCAGTGAAAGACATTATTATTTAGTAAACAATCGCCTTGGTAGCGACCTTGACATATCTAATTTTGAAAATTGTAAATTCGTGTTATTACTCGTGACTAGTGTCTAGATTTGGTACCGCGAAATCTTAGACTAAGTATCATATAGACGTAGTGTTTCGGGTTTTTGGCGTGGCCGTTTTTTGTTAGTTTGTATGTATTCGCGTGAGTGACTAGAGAAGGGACAACATTGACTAACCTATCGATAGAAAAAGAAATGGATGAAAAAGGCGTTTTAATTGGAATTCAACTTTTTAATTTTAACTGGAACACTGAAACACTATCATCGTCAATAATGTTTCCCACATTGACCTAGCCGTGAGAGCGATGTCCATCCCACTCGATACACTTTCTTATGGCCATTTCGTCCATGCATAAGAAAATTTTGTAGTCTATCAGTTTTCACGCCTAACAGCTTTTATCCACTCCCGTCTTCATTCTGGGCATTTATAAGAACCTTAAAAAAAAATGTAAAATTTAACAAAAATTGAACCGTCGCGAGACGCCTATAAGGTGTGAAAAATTGAAACTACAACATAACAGCCGATCTGACCCGGCGCATTAGATGTTTCATATCAAAATCGGAAAATAAAATATTATCGATAAAGCTAAATTGGTCGGTGGAAGTACATCACTAGAACAGGTGACTAAAACAATAATTTTTATTTTGCAATAATTAATGGGTTTACATCATTTTCACATAGGAAAATATGACTAGTACTAATAAAATGTAATTCCTACAGTCTTTATGGAAGAAAAAACGTATTTTTTTAGCATGAAAATAGGAAAAGAATATTACGTATCAAATGACAATTCCGGGTCTTTAACTCCTCCTTTTGTTGTTTTTGATACACAAAACACAGCTTCACAAGACATACTTTCACCTTTTCAAATATATTTTGCCTAGACAATAACAATTCTTTAAAAATTTTCATAATTTCTTTCGCTACATTGCAATGTTGCTGCGAGTTTTTCTAGAACGTCAAAACAAGATCAAAACATTGCATCAACTGACGGCCACGATTTACGCAGACAGTGAGTGAGTGAGATGGAGTGAGTGAAGTTACATCTACTTTTCTTTTACTCGTAGCTAGGCTACATGGGAAGAACAAAGATAGATGATCACTGTTTGATACACAGTTGTAAAAGGATGTAAGTCTTATGGTTCCCTCCAGTATAATACCTCCATGCGCGAAATAGACTTTTTGTGTGAGTGTGTGTCTTGTTAATGTCATCAAAATGCAGAACTTGTATTATGAAGGGAAAGATAATTGTGAAACTAGGCATACAAAACAAACTCTAGAACAGTTGAAGGAGCTCTTCAGTGCATTCATTTGTATGTGCAACATGCAACAACGTGAGCATATTGGAAACGTACGGATTTGAGGTACCTAACTAGTTTTATTTTTCCTACATGCTAACGTTGCTCTACTATATCGGCGAATCAAAGACGCCGCCGCCGGCCGCGCGCCCGCGCTGAAAGGGCGTTCACCTTTAGGCACGGGCGCGCGGCACAGTTTAGGTTTAGTCGTAGTAGGTAGGTATGTGCGGTTTCTGCGCGCGGGGCGCGGCATTGAATGAACGTACGTTGCTTTGTTTGTGTGTTTATACAGAATGTTCAATAATTTTATGCTTATTCTGATATTTAGTTTGTTTGAAAATAAAAAAATCTCAATTATGAATGAATGTTAATACAACCTTTTTTAAATCAATACTAGATAGTAGTACTACACGTGTATTAATTTAATGTCGTACAGTCGTTTACACGTTGTATACTTTTTTTTGTAAATATATACTTATAATATTATATACACCCAGACAGAGAACAAACATCAATGTTCATCACACGAATGTTAGTTCTCGGTGGGAATCGAACCCACGGCCGGCAGAAGGCAGAGCTACTACCAACTGAACTGTGAAGGCTGTCAATAATAATGTTTTTTTTGAAGGGAAAAAATCTATTGGTGCATGACTGGATTTGATTGGGGTCACTCGCGGTTCTTATTATTATTATAGAGATAAGTAAATATTACTTACCAGTCATAAGATTTTCCATTGTATCCGTTAAATTACTTTTATAAAATCATTTTTCCAAGTTAATATTCTCTTTGTTGCGATTCTTTAGTAAACTGCTGTTTCATTTGTGACTCGAAGACCTTGCAAAACTTATTTAAAAATAACTAGACCACCGTACTAGATTTGCTTTAAATTCAAATTTATGGAAGGGCCTCAAGGAAAATTATTTCACGCTTGGCTGAAGCAGCATTGCATCTAAGGACGGCGGTGGGACATAAAGCCAAATGATGTGGGTAATGTGGTTCGTAGCTACCGTGGTGGAGCAAAATGTCTACCGTTTCAAAACGACAAGACTTTACAGAAAACTTTTCTGTGGAATCAAAATGGAAATGTTATTTTTAAAAACGAAATATAAGTTTAAGCATAAGATATGCCAAAGTTGTCTTGACAAAATTTACGGAAAGAAATATGATGAATCAATGTGTTTTAGAGAGAACTTAAGAGAGATGAAAAATTGAGAACAGGCGTTATCTACACGTATTTGTTAATTAGTTATGAGATTTCATATGAGACACGGGAGGATTCCAAATAGCAAAAAAAAACTAAAACAGGTTCACGACTTTGATCCCCAGGCACGGTAGATATCCCTCAGCTCCCATTCGATCAATAGTGTTTTTTTATATCAAATCTACATCAAATACTTTAACTCTACTACTGTACTACAGTGTAAATGACTTTTTAAATGTCAATTTTATATAAATTAACCGATTTATTTTATTTGGTATCAATTTAACAAGTTAAATTTAATCTTTGTAATCTGCTGTCTATGTTTATTATTTATTTTATAACTACATTTAGTTTGCTGTAAAGTTGATCATGGCTGACCCTATACAATCCAACACAGTATCTTTCTGTAACCCATGTTTCGTTAAATAAATTACCTAATTAAAATGAACTCATTGGAGCCTTTGCCAACAGCAATAACCAAAACCTTTGATGACGACTTCATCAAATATTAAAAAGAAACTACAGAAAGTATGTCTCCTTAGTGAACCGATCGTGCACCAATGAGTTTTTCTGTTCAAAAATGTATGTGCACAGTGCCAGTTCTCTCAAACGGTGAAGGAAAACATCGTGAGGAAACCGGCATGTCGTAGAACCTAAAAAGTTCTATAACATGTGTCATGTGCTCGAAAGGAGCCTCTTGAGGCGCACTTAAAATCATTCCACCACACTGTTTCGAAAGAAACTAGTGACACGACAAGAGAAGAGTGAATAAATACACGGATGAAGTAATAAAAGAAAGCATTTAGTTAAAATTCATAGCATAACCTTCAAGAGAGATTTGAAAGTAACAAAGAATTTAAAACGATTGTTTTATCAGCTCCCTGTACGCTTGCCTTCCGCTTTGAGAGCTCGAATAATTCTATAAGACTAAAGAATTATACGAGTGGTGCAAGAAGCTATGTTTTGTAGATAGAATATGGCAGCATGGGTTTCTTCAAAAAATGCGTTCCAAAATACTTAATTAAATACAGTTAAGTAAAAAATTCATTTTGATCGATACATGTTTTCCTACTCAAAAGTTTACTTTACTGGTTTTCGTACATAAGCAAACTTTTAAGTAGGAAAACTTAAATCGATCGAAAGTAAATTTTTACTTAACTGTGTGCAATGTGATTGCACACAAAATGGTTGATTGCGATTTTTCGAAAATGAGTTTAGTGATTTTATATCTTTCAACATGTCGAAACGTGCGAGCGAGAAGTTGTTTGATAGTTGTCAGCCCCTTAAAGGGTCAGCAACGCGCGTGTGACACTTCTGTACCCCAAGTATGAGTTGTGTTTACCATATTTAGTTTTTCGTTTTTGTTCCGTGTTCATTGCGGATTTTGTATGAAGACGCGATAGAGATACCGATACAGAACTTTATGTTCTACCACGGAACAAGAACTAAAAACGAAAAACCAAATAAGATAAACACAATTACTCATACTTGGGGTACTGGTGTTAAAAACATCCATAGGCTACGGTAACCGCTTCCCATCAGGTGGGCCGTACGCTTGTTTGCTTACTCAGTAGTATAAAAAAAACTTTTTTAAACGACTTACTGATGGCATAAGCAGAATGTGCACCAGATGTTAAGTGGTAACCATCACCTTTCACAAAGCATTGCCTCGCAAGTCACACACGATAGGAACGTGCCCTACGATGCGTCTATCAACTTGAGGCATTTAACCTCATGCAACATTGGCATTGATGTTTAACCTCATGTGCCTGTTATTTCACCGGCAACCACACTTTTCAAACCGATACACAGCCAAGGCTCCTTGGCGGCAGAAATAGGCCTATTTCTGAGCGTACTTCCTCGGACGAGCCTTCTACAAAGAGCTCTACTGCTCTTACGTTATTGCATACAACAGCTTATATACAGCCTGTCCCATAACTAAATCTGTTTTAAAGAAAACTTTGCAGGCATATAGGCTACCTTTTATCCAGAAAAAATACCCGGAACGAGGTTAATAACCGGCCAAGTGTTAGTCGGACTCGCGCACGAAGGGTTACGTACCATTATCTATAAAAACGGCAAAATAATCACGTTTGTTGTATGGGAGCCCCCTTAAATATTTATTTCATTCTGTTATATTGTATTTGTTGTAATAACGGCAACATAAATACATCATCTGTGAAATTTCAACTGTCTATCACGGTTCATGAGATACAGCCTGGTGACAGACGGACAGACAGACAGACAGACAGACGGACGGACAGCGGAGTCTTAATAATAGGGTCCCGTTTTACCCTTTGGGTACGGTACCCTAAAAACATGAGCGAACCCAATAAAGGAAAAACGCCTTAGATATGAATGTCAGCAATCACTTCTAATACGCGAGCGAAGCCGTGGACGGTAGCTATAGTCACCTATACATTTATTTATAATAAAATAATAATAATAAATATTGGTGGACATTCCACACAGCACTATCTCGCCCAAAACTAAGCCAAAGCTTGTGATATGGGAACCAGATAGCTGATATACTGCTTAAATACTTTTTTTTTTGTAAATACATACTTACAATAATATCCAACACCCAGACAGAGAACAAACAACTATGTTCATCACACAAATGTTTGTTCTCGGTGGGGATTGAACCTACGGCCTACGGAAGGCAGAGCCAATGAGATGTGAAGGCTGTCAAATAAATATATAAAAATATTTTTTATCCTATCATTGAATTATATGCAGCCGCACATAATATTCCCCAATAAGATCTGATTCTATGTTGTATGTTTTACTCCCGAAGCTAAATATGAACTTTTAGGCCCGTGGTAAGACCGTGGCTTGGCGTAACCGATACGGGCACCTTTGTTCTGCCTTCAATTTAAATTAAATAGATTAGTTGAAACAGTTCCGCCTGTATAAACTTAGGTATAGTTTACCAAAGTAAGATGCTAAATTACCACCAATTATAATATGTCAGAATGAAAATAAGGTGTCTATTGTTGAAGCAATGACCCAGGCACGGTAGATATACAAGGTGTTCCAATACTTGTGTTTCAAAACATCAGGGGGCTAAAGTACCCATCAATATGAATAACTTTTTCTAAGGAACCAACACTGTGAACGCGAAAAAAAAACAGCTATTTCATACATTTTAGCCAGGTCGGTATTGAACTTTTGTATGAAACAGTTTTTTTTCACGTTCACAGTGTTGGTTTCTTAGAAAAAGTTGTTCATATTGATGGTTACTTTAGCACCCTGAAGTTTTTAAACACAAGTATTGCAACACCTTGTATAGGTAGGAATAAGTTCTATTTTGTGTTAAATATTTTAAAATCATTAACTCGTCGAATTTTTGAGTTTAGTTTATTATAAAAAAGCATGCTTCACAGTTCTAGGGGATCAAGACAAGATCCGCTTCCTGATGTTTCTAAGAAAATTATAGCGATTTTTGTGAATTAGTTCAGTTATTTTATATCCTCAAACATGTTGAAATGTTGGAGCGAGAACTAATAGCGGTAGTCTGCGTCTTAAGCCATGCCGAAGGAGTTTGTCGCAGTGAGTGACTAATTTTAATGTCGTAGTTTTTAGGCCACTTGAAGGCCTTCTATGCATTTTTAGGAAGAACGATTCTGAGCCCTCTTCGTCCACTTCCCGCGATCTTCACGTCATCCTTCCCTTACCTGAGATATCTACCATCAGAACACAGTGCATTGCACACGTAACTGTCACCATAACCTCATTACCCTAATGAGCAGCTAAACAATGGACCTTACCAATCGTCAGTCAGCCCTGGCTCAGCTAGAGCTAAGCACTAATACAATCACATTAATTAGATACGCATTGTTAGTCAAGTCAGTTGTTACTTACTCATTAGACTAAAACGTATACAGGATGTAAAATCCTGCCAATAATTTTGTAACTGCATAAGTTTTTCAAGAGTAGTAGCGCTCTTTGTGAAGGGCTCGTCCGGGGAAGTACTACCACCACGCCTTTTTCTGCCGCCAAGCAGCGTTGCTGTGTTTCGGTTGGAAGAGTGTGGTTGCCGGTGTAATTACAGACACATGAGGTTTAACATCTGTATGCCTCTAGTTGATGGACGCAGAGCAGTGCATCGTAGGGCACGTTAATATCTTGCATGACTTACGAGGCAATGCTTTGTTATAGGTGATGGTTACCACTTAACATCAGGTGGGCCATCTGCTTGTTCCATCAGCTAATAGTATTAAAAAAAGGCATGGATAACTCCCACTAGACCTTCGGTACTCTTTTTTTCACAATATTTTACACAAATTATTCATCATCCGGGTATCACGTAAGCGAAGTTGCGAGTAGGTATAAGCTTGTTAAGGGGCTGACAACTATCAAACAGCTTCTCGCTCGCGTACAAAGTTTGCTTATGTACGAAAACTAGTAAAGCAAACTTTTGAGTAGGAAAACAAGTATCGATCAAAATGAAATTTTTACTAAATTGTGTGCAATGTGATTGCACACAAGATGGTTGATTGCGATTTTACGAAAATGAGGTTAGTGATTTTATATCTTTCAACATGTCGAAACGTGCGAGCGAGAGTCACATTAGCTCTTGTCTTCGCCTTAACAAAATAATTGTGTAAGTTTCTGTTTTGTTAGATATTTACAAGGGGACCCAACGTCAAAGCATTCCATGCCTGTTCGAGGGTGAAAATTATTTGAAGAATTGAAAGAATGCTTGCTATTCAAACAATACAGCTTTTGGTCGAGAGTCAAGCTAGGTTTGTGTTTTATTTGACTTGCCACCGCAAAAGTTAGCATGAGTTGTTGCGATTCTTTGAAAGGAAAGCTTATTTATTTGTCAACGCCGCTCGTGGCGTCGCCCGCGTTTGTATAAGTAGCGATTGCTTTCATCAATATTTATGGCGTTTTACGTTCATAATATTCGTTTATGTCTACCCCGTCCTCAATTAATAGTTCTCAGATGTTTTGGAGTTCTTAAAGTCGGAGGAGGGCGTTAATATTCGCGACACAGTTTTGAAACTTCTGCGAATGTTATCGTTTTCTACATTACATTGTTCCTTGTTTTTGTTCCAAAATAAACTTATTTTGATTTTGTTTGAAGTAACCTTTATGCTTATCAAGGTTACGAGATATACTTGTGCTAAGTTTCATCCTGATTAGTTTAGTTTAGCATAGGCATAGGTTAAAGGGCGTGATTAACCCTCAAATATTCAAAAATCTTTACTTCCGCTTCTGTATTAGTAGAAAACGGAAAAAGATAAAGTAGTACTTATCTAGCAGTAGTAAGGCGTTGTCGTAGTACATCCCCGGACGAGCCCTTCACAAAGAGCTCTACTACTCGTAAATCTACTCATAACTCTTTATCAAGTTTTTGTTATTAAAATGTCTTGGGAAATACCAATGTCAATAACAATCTTTATCAAAAAGAGGAAAAAACTGTTTTACAATAATAATATGATTAACTTTAAAGAATTCCGTGCATTATAACTATTTAGAAAGACTAGGTTATCAGCGGAGACTGACCTATCATATAAATGGTGTT
Organism: Chloroclysta siterata; assembly: GCA_932294275.1. NCBI lineage: Eukaryota > Metazoa > Arthropoda > Insecta > Lepidoptera > Geometridae > Chloroclysta > Chloroclysta siterata. The sequence goes on from OW028595.1 coordinate 13,920,110, forward strand.
CTTTTGTTTTATACATACAATACCACAAAAAAAAAAAGATGGGAGGATCAGTGTAGGCACAAAGGTGGAGGTTTTTTACGTAAGTATTTGGGAAGCCGATGGGGTGAACTTTTTTTTTTATATTGTTCATATAGGTTAACGGCTTTTATATAAGTTGTAATGCCGTAATTACCTGTATTGAATACATGCTTTGCAAACAAAAAACATCTGGAAATCTGTAACGGGGCAACGCTCTAGCTATAAAAGTAGTTAGGTTTTTTAATTGCAAATAAAGTCATTGTATGACTCAATTTTCTGTTATTCTGTCATGTTATAAATAAATAATAATTTGTTACACATTGGTATGATGGCAATCGTTTAAGTTTTGTTTATGTTCCGATATTTATATTTAGTTGAATAAGCATTACTTTTCTCAACAAAGTCCTTTCACCACACTGTTTCGAAGGAAACCAGTTTCGAAAGAAGCACGTTAGGCTTTATCCCTTTGGACACACACCTTTTTCTGCCGCCAAACAGCGTTGCTGTGTTTCAGTTTGAAGAGTGTGGTTGCCGGTTAAATTACAGGCATGAGGCTTAACATCTGTATGCCTCAAGTTGGTGGACGCAGAGCAGTGCATCGTAGGGCACGTTCCTATCGTGCGTGACTTACGAGGCAATGCTTTGTTTTAGGTGATGGTTACCACTTAATCAGGTCCACCTGCTTGTTCCATCTAGTTTTATAAAAAAACACACGGATATAGATCAAGCTACACAACAAAGAAAAAATACGCTAAATTACCTACTACTAAGAGATGAATAATCAGAATAATCAATTTATTGGTAATTAGAATTATTACAAGTCAGGGTTTGTGGTACATTGTACATAATTAAAGAAATAATAATTATAATATAAATCACAATAGTACAAACAAGTAAAATTGAAATACAGTAATTAATAATTATAAAAAATAAATTCGGATAACATTAAGATGGAATAGTGAATAAATTCATAGGTAAAAAGCATTTTTTTTTTTTTATATTTTAGTTGCATAAGTAATCTTCGACACTGTATGTTTACTACAAGCGAGTGTTTAGTCTGAAGCAAATCCGTGTATACACTTGTAAGGTTAGTCAGGGACACGTCATAACATTACATTTGAATTTAAGAGTGAATAAGTGTCTTCTAGACCGTTTTGCTAGGGGAAATTATAGTCAAAGGACGGTCAACACAATGTAAAAAAAAAAAAGAAAATTTATCTTTTTCCAGTATTGACTTTAAAATTAAATTCACTTGCCAGTGTTCTAATTTTTGTGTTGTTTTAAAAATGTCCGTGTCTTTCTTGCCACCAAGATTTTCTACGCTAGCGTAATATGAATACGGTACACAGTCGCGTAAAAGTAATTGGCATTTTATGAGTAAATGAGCAAAACTGACCCCAATAACAAAAATGTTATATACAGTTGTTTTAACAAAGGATATGTGCTGTAATGTGGCTACTTTGTTATGTAAGTGAGTCACTGAAAACTTTCACTTTAAAAGAATTTCACTTTTTCGTTATCATTCAATTTCATTTTGCGTGTAGTTCGGACAACCTGTATCTTTATTGCTAATAATATATTATAAAATTTACATGAATTTATTATTGTTTAAAATTATAATTAAGGTCTAGTCATTGAGTGAGAAAGATGTGTTGGCTAAATATTCATTTTTTTTTAATATGGGTTGGATTTGTAAATGTGTACCCAATGACCATACAAGGGCCAGTGTTGACTAGATACGACCCATGCGGTCTTGGAATAATACATTTTGATAAAGCTGACGATCAATACTGGAGTGGTGTTATAGATTTTGGGCTATATCCCAATTTATCAGTGGCTGAAACTGAAATTTATTTTGAAAAACCAGTCATTATTTTAAAGGTATGTTGAAGATTATTACTTTTTTATCAGTTATTTCTCTGAGAACTCAGAACATGAGACTCTGCAGATATATTTTGTAGATAAAAAATATTTTTAATGGTTTCGATAACCGTTAGTCGGAACTTCCGAAAAGTTCCGTTACCGAACCAATAGCTATTCGAGTGTATAAAAATATAAAATAAGCTCAGCTAAAAATGAATTCTAACAAACCAGCTGAAAAGAAAGAAAAATACCTATTTTCGACTCTCCGTTTGCTATGAAAGTTAATCTTGTGAAAATATGCTGTTTTCCTTATGTAACTCCAAAATCAATCTCCAAATCATGTTCCATTTCCTTCGAATACATACATTTATCTGTTTCCGAGTGTCCGATTTCTCCTTACTGATCGGTCTTGATAAACAGCATTTTTATTTTTTATTCTACTTGCTGATGGAACAATCACATGGCCCACCTGATGTTTCACCTGTAATCTTTATTTAAACCTTACAGGGCGGTGATAACAAAATACCTGATGCCTTGATATCCCCACTGAGCGGTTTAAAAGTGAAAAAAGCAGCTCCCTTCTCAAAAAAATACCAATTTCAAGTGAAAGTTGTGGATGGAAACGAGACTGATGTGCCAGTAGTACTGAAGTTTGTTTTAAACAAAGTTACATTATGCAGTAATGAAATAAAGGTAAGCTGAAAATATGTTGTTATCAGAATCGCCAAGAAATAATCCTACTTCCTACTAATATTATGTATAAATGTGAAAATTACGATGTTCGGCTGTTTGTGGTTCAATCACGCCCTAATTAGATGAAACTTAGAGAAAATATAATTCATAGGCTGGATTAACAAATATGGTTTATATCCTGGAAAATTACCAGAAATGGGGTCAAAGTCAAAGTCAAAAGGTATTTATTCAATAAAATCACAAGGATCACTTTGAAACGTCTTAAAGCTAGGTGACTCTAGGTGCCAGTTCCACGCGACCAAAGCCTAGAAGAACAGGCAACAAACTTACGGCTTGGTTCCTACCATTCTTTTGAATGATCCTTTTACAAAGTAATACAATATTGAAGTTTACTGAGGCGTAGGCATACAGGAAAAGGGAAACATAATCAAATTTATATGATCTAGGGTAGTTATAGTGATTGAACCAAATAAATGAAAAGCGTCTATATACCTTAATAAAATAGCAATCAATACCTATACGCATGCCAATCTGAATCAAAATTATAAAGGTAATAAAGGTCTTCATAATAATCTGACTAAAGTCCTACCAAAACAGACGTATCAAATTATTTTGATACCTACCTACCTGCCTAGGACGAGTCCGTAACAAAATAGCACGGTAGGCCGCTTCAGTGCTGACGACAACAACACACTGGTGACACCTTAATGGTGATACGTTTTGTTTCAGGCCTCACAGACCATAAAATCACTGAATATATTCAACATTGGCAATCAGAACACGCATATCTGCGGGCGGAGATCCCTTCGCCACACCGAGCTGGTGTCAGTCAGGACTGAGGCTGAAGCAGGAGACTGGCCGTGGCATGTCGCATTGCTGATCAAGAAATCCCCGTTGAATGAGCCCAAGTACGACTGTGGAGGGAATATCATATCAAGAACTGCGGTGCTGACTGGTAAAAATCATATTCCTCATATTCTTTTCTATTCTTCTTTTTCTCCTATTATTTAAGAGTAGTAGAGCTCTTTGTGAAGGGTTCGTCCGGGGAAATACTACCACCACGCCTTTTTCTGCCGCCAAGCAGCTTTGCTGTGTTTCGGTTTGAAGAGTGTGGTTGCCGGTGTAATTACAGGCACATGAGGTTTAACATCTGTATGCCTCAAGTTGATTATTGACGCAGTGCAGCGCATCTAAGGACACGTTCCTATAGTGCGTGACTTACGAGGCAATGCTTTGTTATAGGTGATGGTTACCACTTAACATCAGGTGGTCCACCTGCTTGTCCCATCAGCTAGTTGTATAAAAAAAATTAATAAGGGCTTTAGTGTGTTATAAGGCTTTCTTCTTTCTAATTCCAGCTGGTCACTGCATTTTCAAAAATGGAATACTGTTGGAATCAAACCAAGTTATTGTGATAGCTGGAACAAACAATTACACAGATTTATACCAAGCTGGAAGACAGATGCTGGTTGTAAGTAAAACGGTTTAGTTTTGGATATCTTTTGCCTTATAAAGAACCGTTATTTACATGAATATTTTTTAAAAATATATTTTGGATATTATCACACAGCGCTAAACCAAATGCTAGAATACTCATATAAAAAGTTTTTTACTTATTTAGCAAATAAACCCTCAGATATTACAATCTTTTGAACTACTTAATTTTGAATAATTTACAGGCACAAGAATTGGTACTGCACCCAGCATTCAACAACGAGTATTCAACATCAGATTTGGGAATAATCAAGGTTAACAGTTTTTTCTTCACGGAGTTTGTTCAGCCTATCTGTTTATGGGGTCCATCTTACGATAAAACAATGCTATTTGAAAAAGTGGCAACGGTAAGCATACTTTAATTCACACCTTAACTAAAACTGCTTTAGATATTTTTTTACGATTTTGTAAGTTCTTAGTATTCTTTTTATATTACCCAAATTTTATAATAAATATAATTTTTATTGTTTTACTTTCTAATGGAACAAGCAGAAGGGCCACCTGATTTATCTGGTGACCATCATCTGTGCAAGTTTTTTTTTTCGCGTTCAAATTAAAACAAAGCTTGTGTCACAAGTTTCTTTCGAAACAGTGTGGTGAAAGGATTTTAAGTACGCCTCAAGAGGCTCCTTTCAAGCACTTGACACATGTTATAGAACTTTTAAGGTTCTACGACATGCCGGTTTCCTCACGAGGTTTTCCTTCACCGTTTGAGAGTATTGGCACTGAGCACATACATTTTTGAACATAAAATCTCATTGGTGCACGATATGTTCGAACCCACGACCTTAGATTCGGAAGGCGGGGTCACTACCACTAGACCACCAGTGCTCTTATGGTGGTAGTACTTCCCTGGACAAGTCTTCGAGCTCTTCTTCTGTCACTGCTTCTTTTTTCTTAATAAATTAATAATTTGTGGTCTATTCAGGTTGTTGGATTTGGAATGACGGAAGAAAACAAGCAGTCGGAGGTTCTCAGATCATCGAATCTGATGGTACAGAATGACTCGACCTGCATTAAATTTAAACCGAACATTTATCAGAAGTTGATGAACGAATTCACATTCTGCGCTGGATATGGACCCAGTTCATGTAAGATAACCTAACAAAACTACTCTCTCTCTGTCTATCTCTACTCTCTAAACTGTAGGCAACATGCCAGGAGCGGCGAACCTTTTAAAAAAAATCAACGTGCCTGTCCCGAGTCCCTAGACGTGCCCTTAAATAATTTAAACCAAAGTAGAAATATATTGAATATTATTATAATAATATTAATATCTATTAAAATCATTTCAACGAAAATTCAAACCGGTGCCCCACGGATCGGGAGGGCGGGCAAAGAAGCGGATAGTTTGAACGAAATATGCAATCTTTTATCCGTGGCGTGCCCAAAATATTGTGTCACGTGCCATCAATGGCACGCGTGCAATTGGTTCACCACCCCTGCACTTTGCTGTTGTACGATTTCAAGAGCACCGGTAACTCCGAATATTGTTTTGAAAATTGACACTGTTTCGGAGAATACTCATAACATCACAGATATTATTTTTAAACAAGTTATACTACCAAAAAACGTTTTACTAGTTTTTAACTTAGGAAATGCATTCATAATCATTGTTAAATTCAAAATAAAATAGTTTTTTTTAAGGATGTTATATTATTCTCCGATTCTTTACTGTTTGCTATTTTCAATATTCAGTGCAAGAGAAAACCTATGGTAGAAAAATCTATTCTTGCACGACCGCATTCGAGGTGACGACCGGAGGATCAAAGGGCGGGGTCGCTAAGCGCTAACTAAACCGTTGGCACAAAATATATAATAGTGCTTACACTGGGAGCTGGTAGGAAACCCTGTTCAAATAATAAATAAAGATTCTAGAATAGATAAAATGTCTTAGGATTTTTAGTCGGACTCCAGTGACCATGATGGAAAAAACTACAGCACTAATAAGACTATGACATCATTATTATCTTGCAATAAAATCTAACTAAAACATGTAATAACCAGGATTACCTTGAAACATAATTTGGGTGCCAGTTCCATACTCCCAAGCTTAGAAAAACAGGCAACAAAATTACGGTATAATGGTTGTTACAAAGTTCAAAGTCCAGTACTGGAAATGTATGCATTTCCAAGAAAAAAGATCTTAAGCCCTCTTGATCCACATGTCCTAAATGCCTTACGTTTTGTCTTTTGGTTCTTGATCCCTATTGCATACCTTTATAACGGTTATCGAGTAGTTGACCTAAATTACTTGCCCATTGTCATTTCAAATCACAAATTTTACTAGCTTAGTGACTTTGGTTCTTCTACGGATTTCCGCCTTTCTAATTCTATCACGTACGTTGGTACCCCTACCATTCTGATAATTAAAAGGCTATATTTGCATTTTTCAGCTGTGAATCCTCGCAATGGAGACAGTGGTGGAGGACTTGTCCTCAGCACTATACAACCAGATCACAGGATCAGCTGGTTCTTGCGAGGGGTGCTCTCAAAATGCGGGATATCTGATACAGATAAAATGGAATGCGATCCGACCTACTACGTGATCTACACTGACGTAGGTCCCCACTATGGATGGATCACCCACCACTCAGACTTGCAATTTAGGGTAAACGTTATGTAAAAAGTTAAATTTTGTATTGACAAAATTTTCCATACAAAATTTGATACCATTTTCAACCGTTAATGGTGCAAAGTTTTAATAAAATCGTATCTTAGTGAGCGCTTATCCTCAAAGAGTGCATTATATTGTATGGGTTGAGGTGTTATTTTAAACGTTTTAACACACCTCAATCTGATTAACCAATAGATTACTGTTAGGTAGTGTATGCGTTTCAAGATTCAGAAGATTTTATCATTCTATTTTGGGTAAAAATATTATTAAAATGACTGAATATTAAAGGTAAGTTAGGATAGGTTAGGATTATTAAAGCAGTAAATAAATGTTACACCATTACAAAATTGTTTTCATCGATGCAAGCCAACGTCCAACAAAGCAACGTCACTTCACTCAAACTTTTGTATAATTTATTAGGTCTTATTAAAAAGTGTCACCGAACAAAAGAAGAAAATTAGAAAAGTCGCTATTATGTTTTTTCTTTGTCGCCAAGTTTTTTAATAACGCTTGTTTTGTCTTTATAAGCGTCCCTGTAGTTTGTTGGTATAATATTTGGCTACCTTATTACTGACAGAGCAGCAGATGTGCCTTTGAAATATGCATGAGTACCTTTAAATTCTAATACAACAATTTTGAAGATCACTACTTCGGCAGAAATGGTTTACAATAAGCTACACAGCTACTAGGAGAAAAGCAGTTTGTATATTTAGCAACGGCAAAGGGTTGCAACCTGACACGTGTGGAATACCATCTACAGCATTTTTAGGGTTCCGTACCCAAAGGTTAAACCCTATTATTAAGACTCCACTGTCCGTCTGTCTGTCTGTCCGTCTCACACCAGGCTGTATCACATGACTTTGAACCGTGATAGTTAGACAGCAAAAATTTCACAGATGATGTATTACAAATACTAAAAAACGGAATAAAATTAATATATAAGGGGCCTCTCATACAACAAACGTGTTTTGTTTGCACGACAAGAGAGAGGGGATTAGTCGTGAAGCTGTTTATATTTGTTCTACTACTCGTATGACGTCATCGTAGCCAATTATTTATGTTTTTCAGCCCAAAAGAACGCTATTTCATCGAAATTTCTTCTAATTCTAAAACAAAGATTAATCACACATACAAACGTTCGCAACATTTATTTCCAAGATGCAAAACTTTTGCAAGACAAACGATCCTGTACTGGCTTACATGACAAAGAAGAAACTTTCGCGTCTCGTCTCAGGAATATTTCTGTTTGTCTAAACTTTAATCTTCTGTCTCGCTGCTCACCATGATTACTTGCACGCAATTTGATAAGTGCTAAAATTTTGTTTTGAAAAGAAGTCGCTGTTGCAAAACAATTAAATAGTTTTTTGTATGTCTTGGAAACCTTGTAGTATTCAAATCAAATTTCTAGATTTTAATTGTTTGTACAAACCAAAATAAAATTTGTATTTTATTCATCATCCATATTTTAATTTCACATAACTATAACATAAATAAATAAAATCGAAACCAAACCCAGCGCTATCTAAAGCAAATATTGTAGTATTGGAAGCCATATAGCATTTTTTTTTAATATCTATAAGTAGGTATTAAAAAGTAAGTATTCTACCCACACTACTATTCTATTCTAGAGCAGCGATGGGCTTGCAACCTGTCACGTATACTAAACAAACGATCAAAACTAATCGGATGTCAAATCCTGTCTGCTGTCTGGATGCTGTCTCTATCTAATTCGATGTAATAGCTGAAATGGCGAGTGACTTGACATCCGATTAGTTTTAATCGAGCTTTCAGAAACCGGCCGTTAGCATACTAAACTACTGAAAAATGTGGGTATGCGCCAAATGTAATGTTTGGACATATCTCTGACCTCTTAGACGCCCTCAAAGAATCTAAAGTCGTACCTACTTGGTGCCAAGAAATCTGAGGGGATATCAACCTTTCCTGGGGACCAAAGTCGGTTAGCTGTTTCAGTTTCAGTTTCAGCTAAAAAAAACATTATCCACATACCTACGTATGTGAAAACGTAGGAATGTGGATAACTTATAATTTACACATAAATTTATAATTGTTTTGCCTTATCATCTCAACTGACAGAATATAAAAGTACGCTGTAAAATAATAAAATTAAAGGATGCTATAATAATGGAGTTAAAGTGCAAAAGTTTTCATAATTCCTATTTCCAATATAAAGTAACAAAACAGTTCAAGCAATAGTTTTACTAAGAGCATCCGCAGTCAACAGAAATTGTTGTTTCAATTCAGAAGCGTTGGTATTTACAATAGTTTTGCAGTGTTTTCAAAAGATTAAACTTAAGTTGGGTATATTTTTGAGACGCTTGAGTTGAAAGTTTTCCTTTAAACGTTGTTGGACCGTATGCGAGGGTGCTTTATGCCTCAGTACTACGTAAATAGTTTGATGGGAAAGTGGAAAAACTTGAAACTTTTTTCTTTGGGAGTTTTGTTTACGCAGTCATTCTGTTTTAAAAAAAAAAAAAAAAAATATTCTATTGACCGTGCACAAGCGTTTGTGTGATGAACAATAGGAAGGAAAGTTTCATTAAAGGAATGTATTAAAAGAACAAATATTTAATTAGTTGCTTAGTTTGGTTCTTTTGTTATTTTAATCACAGATCTATTAAATATAAAATATGAGTATAGTAACGGATTAAAGTTTTTTGATTGAGACTATTCAAATAAAGACCTATCATTTAACTAAACTGATTGATGACTCAAACAAATAATATAAATTTAAAGTGTTGTGTGTGTATTGAGTAATTTGAGTACCAATATGAATGTATGAATTTATGTGAATGTGTAGTATGGAATATGTAGCTGCGGTTTGTGTGTTTGGCTTCTCCTGAATACACATGTCAAGATTCAAGGATTCACAGGTTTTAATAGTGCAACAACCTACAAAATGTTATTATAAATTTTTACATTCAATTTTATTGTTGTTCTCAAAAATAAGAAGCAATGAGTCGACAGTGACCACAAACCAAACAGTACAAGTTGGTACTTCGTCCCATCACCCAACCAATTAATTATAAACAACGCCCATCATTCACACTCAAACACAATATCCGTTGTCACCCGCTCCAATTAAGAGCTATTAAACAATGTAGCGAATGTTTGCTCGAGTATAAGAACACGTACCCTGCCTATTAAAGACTTTCTCCCGGTGTTTAGGGAATCGTTGATCAATGCTCGATTGTAAGTTCTTTCTTCTTTATTCTCGCTCGAGTTTATAATGATGATTACGATGTACTTACTTGGGTTCATGTATTTATGAACCAACCTACTTGGGTTTTAAAATGGGTGGAGGCTTGCAAGCCATTTTTTGTATTATCAATATATTCGCGACGGATTCGCTTCCATGAGATAGAAAATACTTAAATTTGAGTAAAATCTGCTTTTTTCCTTTATTAAGAGGATAAAAAAAATGTAATCGGTTTGATGGCAAAATTTTAGAACTCTTCTGATGTATGATTTTGATACATCTGGTAGAAAATCATCCAAATATCTGTCATCCGGTTCGTAGTAGTCATTCAAAAATTTTGAATCCCCGTCAGAATCTTTTTACCCCGAAGTGTACCTCCCAGCTTTCTTCAAAGATGGGTAACTCGTACAAAACCTATAACCACTTTTCATCATTGCTTCCTCTAAAAGGTGGTAACTGACCTGAATTTTATATAAGCAACGTCCTTCAAAATTTAAGAACACCTCCACAGAACCAATCACTGTAGTGGTCAAGACCTGTACCCATTAATCAGGGGTGGTCTAGCGTATCGAATCCTATTATTTATTCTGTGGTTCAGGCACAGATTAAAATATACTAGGTACTACTAATATCTATAATGCAAGTATTTAGGTTCCTAACATCAAATCGCTGCCTATGGTATATCCACACAACTTTGGAAATAAGTATAAGAAAACAAGTTACAAGTTAGTACATAAATGTAGTATCGACGAGATTTTTCTTTCTCAATAAAAATGTAAGACTGGTTTTTTTTTTAAGAATAATAGCAAATATTATGTGAAGATCATAGTCTCTATATTATCAGAAAAAAAATGAAGACCAGAGCAGCTTTTTAAGTATAAAGTAACTTAGAAAATAATAGAAGTTGTAATAAAATAATCATTGAAATTATCCCTTTTTACAGATTATAAAAAAAAGCATTAATTATTGAAACTTAAAAAAAAAAATGGTCAAAACAGGTAAGTGACACAGGCGTGGTCAGCTCAGCCCAGCAATACCAAGTAGCGAAGTGATTTATTGGCTGGCTGCCGGACGGTACCGTCTACCACCTGTCTGGAACCTTGGCACGACTAAGGCCTTTATTCGGGAAGGATTTTTAGTAAATATAGCGGAATGAGGCATTTGTGGAATACCAATTTTCCGATCTAGAGATCGAAAAAGTATAGACTATAAAAGATAGTTTTTTTATCAACAATGAATCCGCATTTAGCGTCTGTATGGTAAAACCATAATTTGCTGTGTGGTATATATATAATTTTTTTTTTCTCGCAAGCCAATCAAGAATATTACGAGGTCGCGGTTTCTTTCAATGTTTCAACATTTTAATTCAAATCCGGATGTCAATTTTTACATATCATAAACCAACCAATAAAAAAAAAAGTTAAAACACCACGAATAGGTATGTTCGCCAGATATAGTTTCACTTGTTTGAACACTATGTGTGGCAAGAGACTTTGTATTCAAAGTCTCGTGCCAAACAAGTGTTCAAACAAGTGTTCAAACAAGTGTTCAAACAAGTGTTCAAACAAGTTTTCAAACAAGTGATGCTAAGTCTGGCGCCGAGGTTATATACACAGAACTCAAAATAACACTAGAAAAACAATGAAAAAGCACGTAGAAGTCTTGATGCTTACACAAACAGACAAACACAAAAGACTTACCTTAGCCTTGTAAAAATTATAGAACTTCTTCCCATTCAGAATATGCCAATATTGTACAAAAAGGGAAACTTTTTCAACGCCAATATTATTACAAACAGTGAAGATGAAAATTGCCAACAACAACTGTTTTGTCTGAAGCTTCATAATTGCACCAGGTTCATTCCCACAATGATCTGCAACAATAAAGTGTTGCCACAATAACACAATGGGCTTGAATGAACGCATACAAAGTCAGTGTTACCAACGTGCCACTAATTAATGTGCATCAACGCCAGGAATAAAGAGTTTTATGAAATGACGCTATTTAGTGGTGTATTTTTAATTTAGTTTTGTCAAAGCGTCTGGCTGCGGTGAAACAAAGCACAATTGTGGGTTTTAAGCCAATTTTCAGCAGACCGTTGTAGCATACCAGTTGATTATTTTCTCTAACGAAAACATTGTTTTCTAAAAACCGTTCGTCATCAGTTTTCATAATATATTATGATGAGTATAAGTATTTATTATCTTTTCTAAATTATTATCCTGATGCTACACTCATCGATTACTAAATACACTCTTTCAAATTTTGATTCATGTGATTCCAGTTATAATTTTCTTCTATTATTACATAATATTTGGCTGTGTCACGCTGTGTGGAATGTCCATCATATATTTTAAATATATTTTTCATTACTCATACTCTGAAAGTAGGCCTGAAGTTGCCTGAGGAGCGGGTTGAAAGAGCGGGTTTTTTCGTAAATATAAAATAAGTAGATACCTAACAATAACATCAATGACATCGAACATAAAAACTCTTTGGTTAGAATGCAGGATAGATTTTAACCTTTTTCGATCGAACATAATAACTCTTTGGTTAGAATGCAGTATGTATTGTATCTACTACAATTCACTCATTTTTTCTTTAGCAAATTCATGTTTTTTATTTTTATTTTCCTTGTATTCGTAATGAAAAGCACAGTGTTTACCTCGGGTTAAAGACTAGTCCCTCGAACTATTGGCACCCTCGCTAGCTCGGGCGCCAAACCCCGTCTCGGGACTAAATAAGTTACTTTCACCCCTAGGATAACAATGTACTATTAGATGTTTTAAAAAAAATATGATAATGAAATGATGGCCCACCTGATTTCAAGTGGTAAACATCACCTTTCACAAAGCATTCCCTCGTAAGTCACGCACGATATGAACGTACCCTACGATGCACTGCCTTTCGTCCATAAACTTGAGGAATACAGATGTTAAGCCTCATGTGCCTGTAAGTTTACTGGCAACCACACTCTCCAAACCGAAACACAGCAATGCTGTGTGCCACTCTTGGCGGCAGAATTAGGCATAGTGGTAGTATTTCCCCGGAAGAGCCCTTCACAAAGAGCTCTACTACTTTTGTAGTGCTATATGATTTATAATTTTTCATTACATTTCATTCATTACATTACGAACAAAGATTAAGCTGTTTTTCTTCTTTTTAAATCTTTGCTATCCAAATTAACACGACGCTTTTACTTTTTACTGAGTTGTGACAAAGTAACTACAATTTCATCTGTTTTGCTAAATGAATTGCCAAAGAAAATGGGTTTTTAAAATGTCGTCGTCTCGTGTTCTCCAGTTCACTCAGTTAAAGAGACGTCACTAATTAACTTTTAAACAAATTATTTTGTTTACAGAAGTGCTATTCTGGCAAACAACTTTCACCCAGGTGTGTTTTCATTTTGGTATTCAGTAATACATTCTCCCATCACTAGTACCCGTATATTTTGGCGGTAAAATGCCAAACTCGTAATCGAAGTACGAGTAAGGCGGATCCACTAGGTGATACTCCCCGTGATTTTGTTCTCTTCTCTCTTGTCGTGTCACTAGTTTCTTTCGAAACAGTGTGGTGAAAGGACTAAGTGCTCCTCAAGAGGCTCCTTTCGAGCACGTGACACATGTTATAGAACTTTTTAGGTTCTACGACATGCCGGTTTCCTCACGATGTTTTCCTTCACCGTTTGAGAGTACCTACTGACATTGTGCACATACATTTTTTGAGCAGAAAAACTCATTGGTGCATGACCGGTTTCGAACCCTCGATCGGAAGGCAGGGCCGCTACGACTAGACCACCAGTGCTCTAACAGTGATTTTGTTAACGGAATAACACGCCTGAAGATTGAAAGTATTACATTGTTGTTATGTGATTATAGTATTGTGGGCCTCTATCAAAATGTTCATGGTTTGAGTACTTTTTGACATGACTCTGAAGGGGATACTAATTATTATTAACCAATTAGCCTCCCAAAGCATTGTGATTACGGTTCACTCTCAGTGGACTAACCCAGGCAAATGATGATGATAATTAGTCTTTACTAGTTTTCTAGTAGAAGATTGCTGATTTTCTGACAACGCATTGGAAAATTCTTATTTGAAGCCACGAAGAGGAATTTTGTAGAAGCTAGTTTTTAATTTTGTAGAAGATATGTTTTTTAAAAGAGCACCACTTTAGTGGGAATGGCCCCGATATTAAGGTCGTGGGTTCGAATCGATGGAAGTTTCTCTTCGAAAAATGTATGTGCGCAATGCTAGTGCTCTTAAACGTTGAAGGAAAACATCGTGAGGAAACCAGTTAGTATTAGCGGCAATGAGCTTGCAACCTGTTACGTATGGAATACTGTAAATGTATGTACCAAATTAAATATTTGGACTACCCCCATTAGGCATGCTCAAAGGAACTTGACTTGGTACTAAGAGATCTGAGGAGATATCTACCGTGCCTGGGAATAAAAGTCAAAGTCAAAAGGTATTTATTCAATAAAATCACAAGGATCACTTTGAAACGTCTTAAAGTTAGGTGACTCTAGGTGCCAGTTCCACGCGACCAGAGCCTAGAAGAACAGGCAACAAACTTACGGCTTGGTTCCTACCGCTTTATATGATCCTTGTTACAATGTATTTTAATACAATATTGAAGCTCCAGTGTGGTGCCAATCGAATTTAGTGAAGCGTAGGTATAACAGAAAAAGGTAAAGGTAATCAAATTCATAAAACAGCACACGCTAATTCGTGAAGTTGTTTCTATTTCCATTTCTAGTTTTAAACACAGATAATACTCGTATCTAAGATAGAACCAACACGTCTAATCATCCAAGCCGTATTTGCCATTGACAAGACGGCAGCTAATGCGGAGACATGGCCGTGCTCTATTAATTAAACCTATTTGCTGTTTGACTGACTCTGTTTGCTCTCAGTTAATTAGCATTCGCGAGCATACGGTTCCGTGAGGCTGAATTGTGGGATATGTCTTGGAAATATGATTTAGATTTAAATTTTGTCGTTCAGCGTGGCAATGCAGACTGTCTTGAGGACGCTTCCGATTGGCAATGATTTGGATTAGCTTAGCTATCTTTAGATTGATCGCAACGGTTTGCAGATGGCTCAACTGTTTCATGTGTATTTTGTAAATGTATTTTATCACTGTAGTTTTGTTTGTAAAGAAATGTAATTTTTCGTGATATTCGTTTATCACATTTTTACGTTCCGAAAAGTCTTCGTTTCTTAAAAATTACGCAATTAATAATCATAAATAAATATTGATAGATATTTTATTTAATATTCCTTGAACATAGATGAATGAACCTTACAATAAAAACAATAAGAAACACATTACAACAACGACACAAATGTACAACGGACGGTCATAACTAAAAAGCAACCTCTCCGGAAAACTTTTTGATAGAGAAGAGCACACATGGATTGGATGGAACATACCTACAACATACCCATACCTATAACCAAGCCGTAAGTTTGTTGCCTATTCTTCTAGGCTTTGGTCGCGTGGAACTGAAACCTAGAGTCACCTAGCTTTAAGACGTTTCAAAGTGATCCTTGTGATTTTAATGAATAAGTACCTTTTAACTTTGTGTTTGACTTATTACTTTTCAGAAAAAGTACCAA
This sequence comes from Chloroclysta siterata, assembly GCA_932294275.1. Taxonomy (NCBI): domain Eukaryota; kingdom Metazoa; phylum Arthropoda; class Insecta; order Lepidoptera; family Geometridae; genus Chloroclysta; species Chloroclysta siterata. The sequence continues at coordinate 13,935,637 of OW028595.1, forward strand.
GTTTAAACTTGGTATATTTAAAATCTTGAATGATTTCAAAATAATTAAATAACAAAACCATGAAAACGACGAAATTTAAGATCGAACTACACCATGATTGCACATGTTCACCTAGATAACATAATGTTTTATTTATGGACCATTCTACCATCATAAAGTTCGTCTGACCATCTTACTCTTTTATACAGTCATAAACCGTATTAGGTCAGATGTTGGTGTATTTTGGTAAGTAATAAAAACAAATTAAGTTTTTTAACGATTTGTTAGTTAACAACTCCTCTAGAATTCTCGATGTCGCAAATAAGAATTTAAAGCTGAAGAATTTTGGAATGAGTAAGTACTTTTTTATTTGATTTATATTATTGATAAAATAAGTTAATAATTAACCATTGGAATGGTAAAAAGGCAAAGCGATGTAGTTATTAAATAAAATAAATTATTTACGACGACGAAACCCCTAAAAATAATCCATTTCTTTTTATCAAAAGATATGAATTTTGTTAAGAAAATTTAATCACGATTGAATTCATCAGGTACGCTTTACATCAGCACCGATATCAAAAGCAATAGGTAGTAGTATTCTATATGTGACGGGTTGCAAATCCATCGCCGCCGCTAGAATCTCCAAACCAGCTTTAATCGGAGTCGTTGTTATTCCTACTCGCCTGCATTAGTAAGATAATGCCTCGCACGAAGTTGGTGTAAACTTAAACAAAGGTAGTTTGGAAGTCGCATCTGCGGAAAATGTTGGTACGAACGCAGTTTAAGTTCTAGGATTATTTGAATTTATGCATACTTTAACTATGTTTTACTGCTTTTATCGCGTTTTCGTTCTCATTTTTTTTTTCTAAAGTAGGCTGACTATCAATATGCAAAGTGCAAACTTGACAACAAATAGATAATATAATATATGTAAAAAGTTATTGAAAACGCTTCGCACAAAAGTAGTAGCAGTAGTGCTTGTACCCGTTTAATGCTTTTCATCGCTGAAAAAGCATTTTTTACAGACGTACATATATTTTGATCTTGGAATCAAAAAATACTAGATTAGAATCGATTATTCATGATATTTTTTTATTTTATTAGATGACTGTTTAAAAATTATATATTAATATAAACATTCAAAACGTATTTTTATTTTCGAAGAGCTATGGTAGTTTCCAGTCATGAGGTCGTCAAGTCTGGTAGTGAGTTCAAGTCTGGTCGTGCATCTATGGTTTTTTTTTAAATAATTTAGGTGCTTAATGCCAGAGCTTTTGAACGATGAATTTTTATTTGAATTTTTATAATTTTATGGATATAATGTCTTATGGACTACGTCTTGTAAAATCAGGTCCATAGGTGAAACCATTCTCCATGACGCTGTAAAATCAATTTGAATAAATGAAAAGGTATGTTTAATTGTTTGGCTCAATTCAAGCAATAAAGCATTCAAATATTTTTTTAACAAACTTGTTTCATTGCCAATTATTATTTTACGAATCAATGAAGAGTTGTAAACAACTCTATAATCGTCGGAGCGTGAAGTCTGCGCAAATAAACAAAAGAAGTTAGCATAAAAATATTTGATTGTTCTCATTTTGTAATGGCTGGTTCGGGTGTCGATTCTCTCTACCAACTCTAACCAACCAGTTAATGAGAAATTTCACCTAGTGGATCCGCGCTCACTTCGATTACGATCTTAGCCTCACTCACATTGACAGTACCACTGGCCAACACAACACTCACGGTTGGCGCTAGTAAATGTTTTACAGAATGCCAAATTGAATACTTACTGTATACTCCCCGGTCACTTATAATCAAAAGTCGTTAACCAAAGTCGAATTAAAAACGCAATCGCGCTGCAGGCATTAAACTATCTTTGAAAATTAAATAATAGAAACGATAAGTTCCGTATTAACAGTTCTTGAAACCCGAGAGCGCAGGTGGTTAGCGTATCCTCGTATCAAGAGGAGGGGGTTCAAGTCCCGCACGTATCTTTACTTTTACGACACCATAAAATCTTAAATAACACTTAAAAAAAAGGGAGACCAGATCGTAAAATATAATGAAAACGGAAAATAAGTGTTTATTAGTAACTGATTACAAAACAGTGAAAAAAATTGTTTTTACGTAGGTTACGAACACGCAGGAAAAAAATGGCCAACAAAGCCACAATAAATGCTTTGTTGATAATTTCCTGTCGCAGCAACTAAATATTTTGTTACTATTACAGAAAGAGCTTAGTTGGGATTAGCAACTTTTTTATTGTGCGCTGATTGCCCGTCGTTTAATGTGCTAGGAACAATTTAGTTTTGTCCTTACATCAAAGTTAATAAAAACTTAGATGTGCTAACAATAAAACGTTTTAGGTGTCACAATGTGAACATTGTTAATAAATCTGACAAAATAACTATAGTCGTAGCATTAAACTACCATCTGTCGTACAATATATATGTAGCTGTGTTAACAATAGAACGTTGCAAGTGTGTCAATGCAAACATTGCAAATAAATCTAACAAAGTAACTATAGTCGTATCATTTAACTACCATTTGTCAGACATTATATATGTGGCTATAGTAACAATGGAGCGTTGCTAGTGTGTCAATGTGAACATTGTTAATAAATCTAACAAAATAACTATAGTCGTATCATTTAACGACCATTTGTCAGACAATATATATTTAGCTATAGCAACAATGGAGCGTTGCAAGTGTATCAATGTGAACATTGTTAGTAAATCTGACAAAATAACTATAGTCGTATCATTTAACTACCATTTGTCAGACAATATATATTTAGCTATAGCAACAATGGAGCGTTGCAAGTGTATCAATGTGAACATTGTTAGTAAATCTGACAAAATAACTATAGTCGTATCATTTAACTAACATTTGTCAGACAATATATATTTAGCTATAGCAACAATGGAGCGTTGCAAGTGTATCAATGTGAACATTGTTAGTAAATCTGACAAAATAACTATAGTCGTATCATTTAACTACCATTTGTCAGACAATATATATGTGGCTATAGTAACAATGGAGCGTTGCTAGTGTGTCAATGTGAATATTGTTAATAAATCTAACAAAATAACTATAGTCGTATCATTTAACTACCATTTGTCAGACAATATATATGTGGCTATAGTAACAATGGACCGTTGCAAGTGTATCAATGTGAACATTGTTAATAAATCTAACAAAATAACTATAGTCGTATTATTTAACTACCATTTGTCAGACAATATATATGTAGCTATAGTAACAATGGAGCGTTGCAAGTGTATCAATGTGAACATTGTTAATAAATCTAACAAAATAACTATAGTCGTATCATTTAACTACCATTTGTCAGACAATATATATGTGGCTGTGGTAACAATAGAACGATGCAAGTGTGTCAATGCAAACATTGCAAATAAATCTAACAAAGTAACTATAGTCGTAGCATTAAACTACCATTTGTCAGACAATATATATGTGGCTGTGGTAACAATAGAACGTTGCAATTGTGTCAATGTAAACATTGCAAATAAATCTAACAAAGTAACTATAGTCGTATCATTTAACTACCATTTGTCAGACAATATATATGTGGCTGTGGTAACAATAGAACGATGCAAGTGTGTCAATGCAAACATTGCAAATAAATCTAACAAAGTAACTATAGTCGTAGCATTAAACTACCATTTGTCAGACAATATATATGTGGCTGTGGTAACAATAGAACGTTGCAATTGTGTCAATGTAAACATTGCAAATAAATCTAACAAAGTAACTATAGTCGTATCATTTAACTACCATTTGTCAGACAATATATATGTGGCTGTGGTAACAATAGAACGTTGCAAGTGTGTCAATGCAAACATTGCAAATAAATCTAACAAAGTAACTATAGTCGTAGCATTAAACTACCATTTGTCAGACAATATATATGTGGCTGTGGTAACAATAGAACGTTGCAATTGTGTCAATGTAAACATTGCAAATAAATCTAGCAAAGTAACTATAGTCGTAGCATTAAACTACCATTTTTCATACAATATATATGTGGCTGTGGTAACTATGGAACTTTGCAAGTGTGTTAATGTGAACATTGTAAATAAATCTAACAAAATAATTATTGTCGTAGCATTAAACTACTTTTTTTATGCTATAATTATATCGCTGTGGTGACAATGGCACGTTGCGAGTGTATTAATTTAAATATTGTAAATAAATCCTAACAAAATAACTATAGTCGTAGCATTAAACTACTTTTCATCTTACAATAAATATGTCGTTTTGATAAAGTCAAAGTCAAAAGGTATTTATTCAATATAATCACAAGGATCACTTTGAAAGGTCTTAAAGCTAGGTGACTCTAGGTGCCAGTTCCACGCGATCAAAGCCTATTAGAAGAACAGGCAACAAACTTACGGCTTGGTTCCTACCGTTCTTTTGTATTATCCAAAGTAATACAATATTGAAGTTTAGTGAGGCGTAGGCATACAGAAAAACGTAAACATAATCAGATTTATAAGACAGCACCTTTGATCAACAATCAACCTAGATTACGTGTGACGGGCTCAAAAACGGCCCGAGAAATATGAGCACAAATAAATTTGTGTTCTTATTTGAGTTAAGTATGCTCCAACCACCGCCAACGTGCGGACGTGCTAAAATGCCTTAGTGTGCTTTAAAACTGCGAAAATAACCCTTAAAACAGTAAGGTTTCAGAAGGAATGTCTTTTTTCCGGTAATTACATGTCAGTTTCCGTTTTGCGATACATAAATCATTGTTAACAATTAAAAACAAATAGTAGAGGAGTAGTAAAATACAAAGAAGCAAACAGAAACAAAACGAAACGATGTAGCTCACAAAGTAATAATGGAGAAAAGTACTTTATTTGTTGCAACATAAGGTTGATTACACAATAAATGTTATTTTTATCACATCAATTCGAAAATAGATAGTTTGCTCTTCGAAAACAGGTAGCAAAATAGCACTTTGATCCCAAGGGCGGTAAAGTGATTTGAATTTGGAATGTGCTTTATGACCACCTTTTCAATACAGAATTTATGACCACCCATGCGAAGCTGGGACAGGCCGCTAGTTGCAAATATGTCAGCTGTCGATGAACAGAGCGACCGGGACATCGGGCCACGCACTTTTATAATCAATATAGCTATCTAAAGTATAATAAACTTTCTTTATTAGATTATTCTTAATGTATGCCTTAAATTTTCTATAATCGTTCTCTAAGGAAACGTTTGGAGAAGGCGTATGCCATGCCCAACAATAGACTTCTCAGGTTGATGACAATTATGATTGCCTATAAAAGTACCTACCTACTTTCGATGGTGACATCGAAAGAGTGCTGAGAGAGCAGAGATCTCGCGATGTCCGTTATACCAATACACAAAGTTTGGACTTGCCTCTGACTATCACCTTCTAACTGGACCTATAGTTAGGTACTACCAAGTTTCAACTCAAATGGCCTAGGTATTTATTGAAGAGTTCCGTTGAACAGACCTTGGCTCCATCATCAGACCAGCTTGCCACCAGTGCTGCGTTCACTGTAGGTAGGCAGCTGTAACTATACCTACTGCACGCAAAAAAGGAAACGGTGGCGTTGTTGGATGATCTTCTCATTGCAAACTAAATAAAAACGTTTTAAAAGTAGAGGATATTACGATTATAAATGAATGACAGCCCTCATAGCTCGGTTTGTAGGTTAGCTCTGCCTTCTGCGCTATAAAGATAGATAGATAGATAGATAACTCTTTATTTTTCACCACACAGAAACAAAATACAGGATTAAGGCATACATTTAGGCAAAACAATGGGCGGCCTTATCGCTGAGAGCGATCTCTTCCAGGCAACCATGGACAGATAGAACTAATTTAATATTAACGACGGTGTAGTCACTTACGGAAAATATTATAATTTAATGACTAATAACCTACTAGGTATTTAAGGTACCTGAACCTATTAACAATATAAGCAATCCTAATACTTGCTATATCACGAAAACATATAAACTAATACATATAATAAATATATATAACTAGTGGCTTCCCGCGGCTTCGCACGCGTTGAAGTGGTGCTGTGATTGAGCCACAAACATCCAAACATCGTAACTTTCGCATTGATTTGTATATTATTAGGGTAGGATTTTAAATACCTACGCAGGTATAAGAGATACCTATAGGCGTTCATTACCTATATTTATAACCTTGAAACTTTGGCAGTGTTTTGTACCCTTTGCAGGGGTAGTTTTAAAATATTGAAAACGTGATTTTAAATAATTTATTGTGGAGTATATTTACTTCAAGTTTGAAATCAATCTCACTACGCGTTAATAACTCCCATACAAACTTTATTTATTTATTTATTTATTAAAACTTTCACACAAAATAGCAATTGACAATAAATAGTGCTGCTTCAATTTCAGTATAAAGGTGTAGTGCGAAGGTGCCAGTCTGATATGCAGAGGCAAAGCATTCCATAGTCGACTAGCTTGGACAGTAAATGAGTTACTATAAAAGGAGCTGCTATGACATGGAGTTTTAAGTAATAAGTTTTCCGATGACCTTAAGGCGAAGACAAGAGCTAATGTGACTCTCGCTCGCACGTTTCGACATGTTAAAAGATATAAAATCCCTAAACTCATTTTCGAAATATCGCAATCAACCAATTTGTGTACACATGATCGATACATGTTTTCCTACTCAAAAGTTTGCTTTACTAGTTTTCGTACATAAGCAAACTTTTAAGTGGAAAACTTGTATCGATCAAAATGAATTTTTACTTAACTGTGTGCAATGTGATTGCAAACAAATTGGATGATTGCGATTTTTCGAAAATGAGTTTAGGGATTTTATATCTTTGAACATGTCGAAACGTGCGAGTGAGAAGTTGTTTGATAGTTGCCAGCCCCTTAACGAATATAGGCCGTGGGTTCGATCTGGACCCACCGAGAATAAACATTTGTGTGATGAAAAAGATGTTTGTTCTCTATCTGGATGTTATATTGAATTCCAAGTAAGTATTAACAAAAAAAGTATCAGTATGCTATCTGATTCCCAAAGTAAGCACAAGCTTTGCTTAGTTTGGGGCTGTGTGGAATGTCTGCAAATATTTATTTTTATATAGTTATTTAACTGACAAAAAGGTAGGTAGGTATTTAACACTGTGTCGGTGATCGAATAAATAAATAAAAATTATTAATTCCATCTATTATATTTACATTAAAACCCGGCGAAACCTTTTAACATAGTTCTAAGTAGGCAGGTACCTACCTATACCTACCGTGTTTTCTTTCTCTTTCAATCAAGTTTAAAACAGCTTATAATTAATGTAAGAGTATGAGTTTTGCTTACCATTTTTCGTTTTTGTTCAGTGTTCATTGCGGGTTTTGTAAAGTTCCATATCGGTATCCCTATCGCGTCTTCATACAAAACCCGCAATGAACACGGAACAAAAACGTAAAACAAAAAACGAAATATGGTATGCAAAACTCATACTTGGGGTACAGGTGTCCATGGTAGAGTATCGTCAGTAGCGTACAGGTTCGAGTGCAAGCGAGGAGGGGTGTCGGCCGGATTGAATTCTGTCTCTGTCACACGCCGCGCCGCCGTTTAGTAGAATCTATAAAGTATTGCGTTCTGGATAAGGGTTACGTTTCTTTGGCACCGCCCCGTCTTATAAAATCAAAACTTGCATGCTTTGCTTCATTACCATTACTTAGATTAGACATAGGTACCTTTATCAGATAAAATTAAATGACGACGATGACCGATCAAAAAAAACTTCATAGTTAGTTATCGAATGTCGTCCAATTGCAATAGGTATAGGTATACCTAATGCGAAACTCATTATTCTATGTGTAGGCAGGACCTGGGCGACCGAGCTTTACTCGGTTTTTTTTAATACAGATTAACATAATAAATGAAAAATTTCCATTGACCTGTCCCCGCCGAGGTAGGTACGTAAAAAATACCTATCTACAGGTCTATATGCAATAATTGATCGTTTATAGGTATAACATAACATACATAATATACTAACGAAAGGTCTGTCTATCGCTATAACCTACCTACATAACATCGGAACAGAACATTCAGTCAGTACCTACCAAAAGTAATAGCGGGCATTACTTAGCATAGCATAGCGCGTCATGACGTCAGGTCATGTTTAGAGTACTGCGTACTGATAGCATGCTATATAACGCGGTACGAAATGTCATGCCATATGGCATTACACTATATAGTACTACTGTTTTGCGCATGTCTAGTTGTGATCTTGGAAAAGAATAAGTCCCTCAATCGAGATGTCGTGAGAGGCGACAAGTCAACGCAACCGAGGAATGGGCAGCAGCATTTCCGGAGTAGGGATTTCGGGGGGGCGCCAACGCGCCCCCACGAGGTCTATATCCATGTCTATCCTAAGTGCTTATCTATACCATCTAAGTATCTCTAATCATATTATTCCTTCTTTATTAGGTAGGTATTCATTCGAAATATTCAAAAAGAGGCAGAGGCAGGAGGTAGGTAGGTACCTAGGTACCTGAACTGAAGCCAACTGAACAATCATACGTGTGTATGCGTGCATAGGTATGACCTAAAAGAATCACACTTGAAAACTTTACATTAATCCGACGACAAAGTAGGTATAGATAGATAGGAAATTTAACAAAACTTATTTTGTGCCCACAGCAAAGACAATAAAACTTGTCGAAACATGTTCGGTTGGAGATGGCGGGGCGGCGTGGGGCAACGCAACGTGGCATTGGTGTTGCCAACGGTTTTATTAACACACCCGATTAGTTTCAATCGACGCCAGATGACATACCACCACAAATCCATCATAGTATTTAAACGAACTACTAACGCTAGATAAAATACAGCATGCAAAATTTCAAGTTCATTCATGCATGTTGCATAAAATTTATAGTATAGCTCCCATTACCTCATAATCATAATTTTTTTGGTAAGTAATATTTGTTTTCTAACATAATCTAAAAAATATTACAATCTAGCCATAATTACGGTCAATAGGTAATTTAATACTGACCTAGTTTTTTAAAGTAAGCTACATCTAAGAATGTGTCCACTAACACTTTTCTTACTGCCTCTATTTAAGGCAAAGACACTTTGTTCTTGTGTTCTTGATTAGAGTTTTTCACCTTCAACTACATGAATTATAACTTTACACTACACTAGTTCAAAAGGTTTAGTTCTTTTAAGTCTTCTCACTATGTCCGTGTTGTCGAGGAGCTGGATGGCCTCGACGTTCACATGATGATGAAGTCTATGTTCGTGAGCTTCTGCATATTTTTTTATAACATTGTCAACGAACTCAATATTAAGGTCCCGGTGAAGTTCATCATTTCTGACGTACCAGGGCACATTTACGATCTCTATGCACTATAATCTGGAAAGTTTGTATAATTAGGATGTTAGTCTTTTTGGTACAGCCCCACAACTGTATACTATATGTCTATATTGGCATTAGGACCTGTTTGAACAAAACAATTTTATTTTGAACTGACAAAGTGGAATGCTAGTTCATATCTTTTATTTTTCACATGAGCTTTCCAGCGAAGTTTTGCATCAAGTGTCATGCCTAACTACTTGGCTGTGTTTTCGTAGGATATGATCTTATTATTGATATACACTGGACAAAAATGTTCCTTCTGATTTGTAAAATTTATATGGACCGATTTAGATTAATTTAATCTGATTCGCCATTTTTCTGTCCAGTCGTGGACTTTGTTAACAGCCAATTGAACCTTTTCTACTGCTTCTACGTGAGTGCTTCTAAATAATGAAAAATTTTGCTGCCGATCGCGGCATTGTTGGGAGGAAAAAAAAACGAGTTTGCAACACTGCGCCTGCTCACGTCCACTCAGCCAGAGAGACACACACAGCCATTTGTATTGAGCGACGCGCGCGTCGCGCGCGTCGCTCGCTCGAGCGTACTCCTGCGCACTGGAACTTATGCGAAATGTAGATTCGTAGATTACCTATTTTAATTAGATTTTTGTAAAAATTGATTTAATATTATTATGATTGTGATCTGCGTTACCTACCTGAAGTGTGAAATGGAAGAATTTCTTGATTCTGCCCGTTTGGGCCATATAAGGAACAGTTTCATTGGTAAGAGTTTTCATGTTATTTAATTTAATAGCTTTTTATGAAATAAGGATGGTCCGAATCATCTAAAGTACCTATCTACCTACCTTGAGATATGATTAAATTGAATACATGAATAAAATAGAGGCAGCAAAGTATTTTGTCGTTTTAACAAAGTTGTGATTTTACAAATTATGGGAAAATGTTTTTGGTGGTTCAATAATTTTATTATTAGGTATCTAGGTACTTCAGTATAATAATTAAAACCATTTAAATATTAGGTACTACACAGTTCCACCAATTTATCTATTCCGACGAGAGCGGCGCGGTGATGGCGCCAAAATTGTTGACGCCATTTTGTTTCGTACTTTGAAATCCATGTAGGTGTTGATTGGAAAATTTTATTTGAAAATTATGACGAGGTACATACGTATAATGTACCAATGTATCTGTGACAATTCCATATATTAATATGGTATATACCTTGCTTGCTACATACCTACCATTTACTACTTACCATTTTGGTACTTACCTAAAACAGAAAATGTAAGGAATTTCACTAGGTTATTCTTCTTAGTACCTAGTATTGTTATGTTTTGACCTGCATTATATCTACCTACCTTTAGCTTTACATTAGCTCTTGTATTCGCCTTAACAGTAACGGTATAATATAAACGAACCCATATAGGTACCTAATAATACTTATTTCTTAGAAAATTAACAGAAACTAAAAAAATAGCAAAATTGTAGTTATTGAAGTTGGTTGTTTTCAATGTGATAGCATTATCAGTTACATATACATTTAATTTTAACATTTAATTTTTATTTTTCAGATTAAATCGGATAGCAATGTTTCATCTCCTACCTATATTGTTCGTAACAGATGATGGGCCAGTAGATACGTCAATTCAGGTAAACCATAATTCATATTAAAAACTACCACCATTCAGTTGGTTTTATATTTATTAGAATAGGGAGAATGTACACAGGGTATTTGGTGGAACAATGTAGGGATTAAAGAAGCTGATAAAGGGTACCCAAGTGGTCATTTACCATCAACAACTTTCAAAAAAAAATTAGTAATTGGTAATATGCTGTTTTTTAAATAATGACTTGTTTATGTATTTTTTACAGTAATACAGTAATGGAATTCACTATAAGACAAAGAGTTGGAATATTTGGATTGTCAAAATATTGGAACAGCAAAATTTTAAAAATATTTAGCAAGAATGGGCACTTGAGGTATCTTTATTCAAGAAAGAGGTTACCGAAGTGTATTATATGTCGCTTACCATGTCGTCGGAGGAAAAGTTGTGCAGGCCGTAGTGGCCTCTTCCACAACAGGTTGATTACACATCAACGACTAGTTACTTCTTTCTTCAGAAAGTAAAAATGGAAAAGTAGCATAAGCAGCGAGAGCGATAGCAGGTGCTTTAAAAAGAATAATTCCAAACGTGTGAGGCCTCTTCCAGAAAGTTTTACTGTTGACGACTCTGATTTTGAATCAATCTCATCTCCACAAGAATATTTAAACTGGTTGCGGGGAACATCATCGCCCCGAGAGACAGTGGTGACAAAGTGGCTCACCACTTTTCAATTAAACAGTAAACTGAAAGCAGAAGGTCTATCATGCAAAGAATACTTTGACTGGTTTCCTGCCCTCACTTTGCCCGATGGACATGAACTGGTGAGTAGTTGCATTAGATATTAGAGGTTTAAAACCTGTCTGATCTCATCAACAAATTGACATATTCCGCTTCCCTAGGTATACTTATCTTTAATCCCTCATCATTATTTATATGTAGGTATATAATGTAGTTAATTTTACACATGTTATATGTTTTAATTGTATTTGTTGCAGTTATCCCTGGACTTACAGACAGTGTACCCAAATGCTGACAAAGTTTTTGTGGAAAAATTTCCAATTATTAAAACAAAGCTTCTGCAACTTCTGGCAAAAAAGGGAAGTTCTTCCAGGCAAGATCAAACTACGCTTGAGCTGCTCGATTTAGCTACCGGTAGGTAATTTTAATTACTAAGATTATATTGCAAAATATTTGTTTCTAGTATTTGTATTTTGTTACTAAGAGCCCCCTGCGGATTTACTATCATAATGGAAACATGCATGGGACGAGCGTTTTTTTGAGTAATCTTTGGATTTAAATGTTGCTTTATCTTTTACAAAAAAAAAATCATCATTCACGCGCCACGATGAATAGATAAAAAAACAATAGATATGTTTATAATTATTATAAAAGATTAAGATACTGTCCCTCGGGGCGATGATGTTCCCCGCAACCAGTTTAAATATTCTTGTAGAGATGAGGTTGATTCAAAATCAGAGTCGTCAACAGTGAAACTTTCTGGAAGAGGCCTCACACGTTTGGAATTATTCTTTTTAGAGCACCTGCTATCGCTCTCGCTGCTTATGCTACTTTTCCATTTTTACTTTAAGATAATGAAGTGTATTAATGTATTTTCATCATGTATTTTTTCAGTTGGAGAATACCAGGCATCATTAGCAGCATTTTTGGGAATAATATCGCTTTTACGTCAAGTGCCAACTGCTTCTGTACCAAGGAAAAAATTGTGGAGGCTGTCAAAGGAAGAAGTACGTTCAAGCTTTCTTACTCGTGTAACAACAGCTTCAGATATCGAAGGATATTGCGCCGACAGGGATGCATTTGTGGCTGCTAAAGGTATTCCACCCCAACCGTATGTACTTGCTGTAGGAAGTTCATGGGCTACAGTAACTCATTATGAAATCGTCGTTAATAACGGATTGAGATACCAAATGCCTGATGTTTGCTCTGCAATCAAAACAATTTATCACATCTATTGGGCACTAGATTCAGCATAGCCAAAAGACTCGGGTATTTGCTGGATGTTTATACAACGTGCAATGTTCAATATGAGGTCTAAGTATGACTTGAGGGTGTACCTCTGCGTGAATTGTTTCACGTATTGAACGTTTAGGTTTTGAATGTTAATTTACCTTATTGATTTTGGATATAATTTTTATCTAACAAGAATATGGTACCCTGCGAACTGTGCCAAAACTCATTTCAAAGTTGCCTCTAAATGCTCTGGACAGTTATAGTTCAATTCATATATTAGGCTTATATTTCGCTGCCTTGTTTACCTGAATGTTGTGTTTCACAATTATCAAACATTTTTTTTGTTTTACTGTACCATTCCTCAGGCAGGAATATTTTACTGTAACATTCCTTAATTGACGAATTTAATTACTTAATACCATATTTTTTGAACTTGGTTTAATTCTCGGTCATAATTTGGGTCTTCATAGTATTACAGACTTTGTAGAGAGTTTTTCCAGTAATTTCAGTTGTAGAAACTGCATAGTTGTCAACATGGGTCTCGGTGTTCTCTGCATATTTTCATTATGATTATGTCATTATTCATAGCGTGGGTCCTGATATTGTCCATTTCACGAGAATACGTAGGATTTACGTGTACAATGATAGGAAAATAGTCTTCCTTTGGTAACTATTGCTTTTGAATCGCATTATCATGCTTATAAAGTGACAGATACCCAGACTGATACGCAGTTAATTTATATTAATTCCCTGCAACATTGTAAATATCGGCTATGGTAACTCACATTCTGAACAGTACGTTGTTTTGCGAGAACCACTTTAAATAATAAATTATTGCTACGTTTGTGTTATGGAGAATACAAGAGCTATTGTGACTCACTAGCACGTTTCGACATGTTGAAAGATATTAAATAACTTAACTCATTTTAGAAAAAATAGCAATCAACCATTTTGTGTTCAATCACATTGCACACAGTTTAGTAAAAAAATAATTTTGATCGATACATGTTTACGAAAATTAGTTTATTGATTTTATATCTTTCAACATGCCTAAACGTGCGAGTGAGAGTCACAGTAGCTCTTGTATTTGCCATAAGTATAATTATAGTAGGTATGTAAAATAATAGTACATATTTTATAAAATGTGTCGTCGTAAATTTGTATTAAGTGTAAGATTATTATTACGTTGGTACCTACTCATAAAAGTAATTAATTTCGTGTAATCATAACTACTATAATATTTTACAACATACAAAGTACTGACTAGACTTGACTTGTACCCCAAGTCGTGAGTTTTTTTTGTTTTTGGTTTTCCGTATTGCGCGTGACCGCAGTTTTGTATGCAGACACGAGAGTTTTCAGCACGCCCGATAGAGGCGCTTATTGTTTCTCCGTTTAAAACTGCGGACTCGCAATACAAAGAACCTAAAACGAAAAAAACTTACGACTTAACAGACTTGGGTTACTACTGGTAATGTCAGATTTTATTGCAAGAAGTGTTCAAACTTAGACTAACTATTATGTAGGTACCTACTTATAAGAGAGTAATTCATTTTTTGTAATCATACCTTATAAGTTCTTATTTGACAATACACAAATACCCTGAAAATAATAGATTGTTTTTATCATAATTTGGACCACTGTTAGGTAAAACCGTCGTAGCTGCTATTGTTTAGTATACTTTAGGTGCTTAGAATTTAATTTCAGTAGCTATTTTCACAACTATACTGCCATGCATTGTTACTACGAATAAGCCTTTGTTTCAGTAGGGAATTATTGTACTGCCAGTACCTATGTATCTTATACTCATTTGTGTTTCAAACATAAACTAGTTTACTGTAATATAAGAGTATGTTGGCAAACTAGTTTATTGGGGTAGCTAAATGACAATTACCTACGATGGCATAATTACTTTTTTGGGAAATCAAATGAGTATTAGTTACTGGTACCAATACACTGTAAGATACAATTTTATTTAAATGCAGGAGCTACTCTACTTCGTGAAAACAACTATACTTCCTTGTTAATATGACAGAGCCTTTGCTGCAGTAGCGGTTTTATTTAAATGCGGGAGCTACGCTACTTAGCGAAAACAACTATACTTCCTTTGTTAATATGACAGAGCCTTTGCTCCAGTAGCAGTTTTATTTAAATGCGGGAGCTACGCTACTTCGCGAAAACAACTATACTTCCTTGTTAATATGAATGAGCCTTTGTTTCAGTAGCTAACTCTCCTTTGCTAAAACAACTACACTTTCTTTGTTTATACATAAAAGCTTTTGATCAAGTAGCAATATTATTTAAATGCAGGAGCTATATACTCATCTTCGCCAAAACAAATTATACTTTAATTGTTAATATGAAAAAGTTTTTGTTCGAGTAGCTTCTATATAACACAACTGTATTTTCTTTATAACTACGAATAAACCTTTGGTTCAGTAGAAAATGTATTATTACATTATTTGCTAATATATTTATTAGCTACTGAACCAAGGGTATATTCGTAGTAAAAAAGAAAATACAGTTGTTTTATATGGAAGCTACTTGAACAAAGGCTTTTTTATATGAACAAAGGAAGTATAAATTGTTTTTGCAAAGTTGAGTAGCTCCTACGTTTAAATAATATTGCTACTTGAATAAAAGCAAAAATGTATAAACAAAGAAAGTGTAGTTGTTTTAACAAAGGGCAGTTAGCTACTGGAGCAAAGGCTCTGTCATATTAACAAAGGAAGTATAGTTGTTTTCGCGAAGTAGCGTAGCTCCCGCATTTAAATAAAACTGCTACTGGAGCAAAGGCTCTGTCATATTAACAAAGGAAGTATAGTTGTTTTCGCGAAGTAGCGTAGCTCCCGCATTTAAATAAAACTGCTACTGCAGCAAAGGCTCTGTCATATTAACAAAGGAAGTATAGTTGTTTTCGCTAAGTAGCGTAGCTCCCGCATTTAAATAAAACTGCTACTGGAGCAAAGGCTCTGTCATATTAACAAAGGAAGTATAGTTGTTTTCGCGAAGTAGCGTAGCTCCCGCATTTAAATAAAACTGCTACTGCAGCAAAGGCTCTGTCATATTAACAAAGGAAGTATAGTTGTTTTCGCTAAGTAGCGTAGCTCCCGCATTTAAATAAAACTGCTACTGGAGCAAAGGCTCTGTCATATTAACAAAGGAAGTATAGTTGTTTTCGCTAAGTAGCGTAGCTCCCGCATTTAAATAAAACTGCTACAGGAGCGAAGGCTCTGTCATATAAACAAAGGAAGTATAGTTGTTTTCGCTAAGTAGCGTAGCTCCCGCATTTAAATAAAACTGCTACTGGAGCAAAGGCTCTGTCATATTAACAAAGGAAGTATAGTTGTTTTCGCTAAGTAGCGTAGCTCCCGCATTTAAATAAAACTGCTACTGGAGCAAAGGCTCTGTCATATTAACAAAGGAAGTATAGTTGTTTTCGCTAAGTAGCGTAGCTCCCGCATTTAAATAAAACTGCTACTGGAGCAAAGGCTCTGTCATATTAACATAAGAAGCATTGTTGTTTTCGCAAAGTAGCGTAGCTCCCGCATTTAAATAAAATTGCTACTGGAGCGAAGGCTCTGTCATATTAGCAAAGAAAGCATTGTTGTATTCGCGAAGTAGCGTAGCGTCTACATTTACATAACATTGCTACTGGAACGAAGGCTCTGTCATATTAACATAGGAAGCATTGTTGTTTTCACAAAGTAGCGTAGCTTCTGCATTTACATAACATTGCTACTGGAGCAAAGGCTCTGTCATATTAACAAAGGAAGTATAGTTGTTTTCGCGAAGTACCGTAGCTCCCGCATTTAAATAAAACTGCTACTGGAGCAAAGGCTCTGTCATATTAACAAAGGAAGTATAGTTGTTTTCGCGAAGTACCGTAGCTCCCGCATTTAAATAAAACTGCTACTGGAGCAAAGGCTCTGTCATATTAGCAAAGGAAGCATTGTTGTATTCGCGAAGTAGCGTAGCGTCTACATTTACATAACATTGCTACTGGAACGAAGGCTCTGTCATATTAACATAGGAAGCCTTGTTGTTTTCACAAAGTAGCGTAGCTCCTGCATTTACATAACATTGCTACTGGAACGAAGTCTCTTTCATATTAACAAAGCATTGTTGTTTTCACGATGTAGAGTAGCTCCTGCATTCAAATAACTTTGTTACTGTACATAATCATGAGTTGATTAAGTCCAACAACCTTAATACCGTGACTAAGCTTTAATGGTGGTTACAAAGGAAAATATTTAATTTAACAAAGTACAGCTGTTGCTCTTTTAAGTTAGTATTGTTATTACAGCAAAGTCACAGTTAAATGGGATTAGTTCCACAGACAAAAGACACATTGTTGTAGTATACAAACACACTTTATTGAAAAAATATTGTTGTATTAACAATATACAAACATTGTTGTAGTATCAATGCATATATTTTGTTAAAGATATATTGTCGCAATGACAATTTACTTCTTGACAAAAGAAACATTGTTGTAGTATCAATACACAAAATTGTTGTACTGAGATTGAACTTGACAATATAAACATTGTTGTAGTATCAATACACATAATAATAATTGTTGTACTGAGATTTAACTTGACAAAAGAAACATTGTTGTAGTATCAATACATATATTTTTTGAATGAATGTTGTTGTTCTGACAACTTAATTCTTGACAATAAAAACATTGTTGCCCGGACTATACAATATGGTGGGCTCTCCCCCGTTAAAGTTTTATTGCTGGAGCCAACAATATTTTTTTCTGCGTGAATCAATTATTTACCAAAGTGGCCGAATGCATTTAAACATCCATTTTATATCCATATAATTTTTTTTCTTAGTAGGTATGTATTTTTTTTTTCTGTGACATTTTTTATTTTAATATTATTACAATTTTTTTTATTTTTTCTCTAATGCTTTTTTATGTGTTTTTTAATATTCTATGTTTCTATACTTATTTTTTCTGTTTAAAGAATTAATTGGTTTTTAACCGTTTTTATTAAATAAATAAAATAAAATCAATATTCGTTCCTAAAACCTGTAACTAAAAAAGTAATTTACTACAAAACCAATAAAACCACAAACCAGTAAATTCCTTTTCGAGCAAAAAACCGAATTCATTTTTCCGGAAACATATTATTTACGTACATATCGAACCGGAAAACATTACCATCAACAAAAGCAATCTCACTCAGCACTATGCAATCGAACGCACCGACGTGAAAATATTGGAATCCGTCCAATGACTTGATGTAATGAAAACAACTTTACAGGGGTGGCTATGGCTATCTAAGTTTGCAATTTCCGAAAGAAATCTTTGCGTTTTAAGGTGCTGTCTTGACGTTTGTATCTGATACAAAGTTAGGAGATTTACCGCCGGTTTCTGAAAGCTCGATCAAAACTAATCGGATGTCAAGTCACTCGCCATTTCAGCTATTACATCGAATTAGATAGAGATAGCAAGTGACTTGACATGCGATTAGTTTTGATCGGGCTTTCAGAAACCGGCGGTTAGCCAGTATAATTTAGGGTTCATTTTCTGTACCAAAGCACCAGTCCTTTACTTATCATGACGATTTGTCATTTCAGACGTTTTACTTGTAAGACATTTTTTATTGTAGACGTTTTACTATTACCTACCTAGTAGTAGGTTATTTTACTTTTATGTCGTTCATCCCACAAGGGCGTTATGCTAGGTTGTCTTCTTCTGATACGGACCGAATTTTTTGAATAAGAATTTATTTTTCAGTAAACGAACTTAATCTTTTTATGTCGCTGTCGTAATAGTAATTTTATTTCCAGTGTACTTTTAAGCTGTTTTTCGTCGTCGACAAGCAAAGACAGCAGAAGGCAGGTATATTATAAAAATAACAAGTCACATTGTTATTACAAATGCTTTCTGTCGTGCTAATTGAGTGTCACGACGTAAAAAGGTTTATTTTAATACTCCAAAAAGAAGTTTGCCCCAAGTTGATGGATGCAAGGCAGTGCATCGTAGAGCACCTTCATATTTTGTGTAATTAACGAGACAATTCTTTGTTATACGTGATGATTACCATCAAGTGGGCCATCAGCTTGTCCCAACAGCAATAAGTATAAATAAAACCGGCCAAGTGCGAGTCAGACTCGCGCACGAAGGGTTCCGTACCATTATCTATAAAAACGGCAAAAAAATCACGTTATAGCGGCAACAGAAATCAGAAATCTACAGAATTAAATCATCTGTAAAAATTTCAACTGTCTAACTATCACGGTTCATGAAATACAGCCTGGTGACAGACGGACAGACAGACAGACAGACGGGCAGACAGCGGACAATCATGTCTTAGTAATAGAGCTCGGTTTTACCCTTTGGGTACGGAACCCTAAATAGTAGTACCAAAAGCCTTCATTTGGAAAATTTGTTTAATCAACAAGCAACTCGTATATCTGCTACTGTTATCGTTATTCCTTTTTTTAAGTGGCTGCCCGCTGATTTTTGTGAGTTATTACAATTTTATATAGGTCCAATATTTAATACACAGCGACTGTACCTTAGCCAAGACAATGCATGTTCGGTAGGTGGCTGGCAGACGCCGGTGCGACGACGCGCACTGCTCATTTTACGCTACGATCTGATTCACGACTATTCGGAACCAATCGTGAGAGTGAAGCTGGACCGTAAAGTTTTAGATGCACCGAGCTGCTACGGATACACGTAGCTGTTTGACTTTAGCAGCAATACGATCTAGTTAGACTAGCCAGTGCTGTCACATTTTTCGCGAGTAAACAGAAATGAAACACGTAAAGTCTTTTGAAATAGGTTATCTTATTTCACGCTTTTGAGAAGATTTTAAACTATATTGCATTATTAATTCTCTAACAGACGCTCTTAGAATTTTATATTAACTTATGTCTGTCATTTTCTGTCATTACCTTTTGGTAAAATATGGAAATAGAAAATCGATCATCTTAGTGTAATGCTGATGCATCTATGAATGAGTCTATAAATAAAATAATTATGTCTGTTTTGACGAATTTAAAGTCGATACAGAGTTATTACGAGTAGTTACTACGAGCTGATTTCACCATGCTCTGTTAGATTAACAAAGGATTAAAGCGCCGTTAAGGTTCGATTTCACCATGCTCTGTTAGTAACTGATCAAAGATTAACAGACCGTTAAATCTAAACGCGTACATTTTGACATATTTAACGGCCCTTTAATCCTTTGTTAATCTAACAGAGCATGGTGAAACCGGCCCTAAATATGTCAAAATGTACGCGTTTGACATCTAAGGTTAGATTTAACGACCTGTTAATTCTTTATTAGTAACTAACAGAGCATGGTGAAATCAGCAATAAGTAGGCTCATACTCATTTGGTCTAACCATCTCAAGTATGACCATTTCTCTATAAGCCTGTAAAGTCTGTTATCTAAAACAATTCTCAAACGTGGTATTCCGTTACTTACTTTAATAAATCCTGAGATTAGATTATTTACTGTGTTGAAGATATCTTAGTTTAGGCTGATTGTACGTAGTTACCACCTCTCATTAATCTTCAGAGGTGTTTCGTAATGAATATCTTACCCACCTAAACAAACCCGTATTTCCCATAAGAAAACTTAAACAAAAGAGACCCTTAAGACAGCGCCAAAGAAGGCCAAAAGACGCATTGAGGGCGCCAGACGACGGCAAAATCTGATACGATTCATTAGTGTAACGAGCTTTTAATATTTAATGCGGCTTTTTGATTGAACTCTGGATAGTGTGAGCTATTGCCTGGAGGTGGGACGTCTTTGACATACCTGAAACGTCCTTTGCCTTTCACAGTGGAGTGTCACTCATGTTTTTGACACTTTCTTGAATGTTTCGGTTGTTTGCGATTTGTTTTGGTGAGGTAAAAACGGGACGCTGCTTTTGAAATATAATTAGCTAGTTTATTTTTGATTTTACTGGTAAGGTTCCCATAGTTATGTTAATTATAAGAATCTTAATTCTGACTATTATTAAGTGTGTCCAGGCACACAGGCTAGCGTTGTTCGTAGAGACTTCGAAGGATATTGTGTTAAAGTAACTTAGAAAGGAATTTTGAACGTTTTCATAACTAAATCTAAAATAGGTATATTTTTGATGTATTCGTTTAATTTCTTTTAATAAATTCTTACCACCTTTCTTCTACAAAACGAACTTAAACATTTTTTAGAATTGCAAATACTGTTTATGAAATTCCAAGGGTGCTGATATGTAATTTTGCACCCTCAATGGTGGTTGAAAGGGTTCAAACCTCAGGGGAGGTGTCGAATCATTCAGACGAACTCGCTAACACTCTCCCCTGGGCTTGATGCACTCGTTTTGGCTTTGGATCTAAGGTGAAAACTTAAAGCGACAACTACGTGTCCTTTAGGCGAACCTTCAGAAAGAAACGATAGTCTAAATACCTGGCAAAAAGCATTTATATCTGGTTCCCATATTCTAAGCTTCGCTTAGTTTAGGGCTAGTTATTTATAGCTGTGTGAAATTATTCAAAAACATTTATTTGTTTATTAGTCTCTATTTGCCGTTTTAGTAAGATATGATAATTTTGATTAAGCGTTGTTTATTGTATGTAATTATATTATAAGTAAACTTTTACAAAAAAATTATAAGTAAAGTTTTACAAGTTTTGTAATATATAGCTACGTTATGTATATTATGTCCAATCATTTTGCCAACATGGACACAAATCTTACTAGGTTTCACGATGTTGTAAAATGAATTCTGTAATTATAGTATATGTTAAATAAATAAAAAAATAAAAATAAATAAATTTATATTTTCCACTCATTATGTAAATACAAGTGGTTTCCATCCTCACAGCCATATTAATATGATTCAGTAATCCTCACCATGGTAACAAAGTATTTACAACGTAAGAATTTATCATAAAAAAACATTTGCACAACTTTGATCCCGAGGCACGTTAGATATCCTCTCTTCTTCTAGAAGAAGATATTCCCCAAAAAGATCCCCAAGTAAACAAACTCGAAAATATCTAGTTTCTACAACACAAAACGCGTTTCTCCGCTCAGTTGGAGCTCACTGCTAATCCGGTATATCTCATAAATATTAGAAAACTGCAATTTCCGTATCAGCATGCAATAAATATGTAATCGTCATTCGGTATTCACGCACTTGGTGTATTAGCAGCAATGTAACATGTTAACCTGTTACATTATTTTGATTTTTTAATAGTATTTACATCAGATAAAAATTTAAAAATATTTCTTACTTGATTCAAAGTTTGAATGCGTAGATTTATTATTTTAATACCTATTTAGTAGTTATAAAAAAAACCACTGCTAGACGTAGGCTTTTCCTGATATTTTTAGGAAAAATATTATCTAACATACCGTAATTAAGTAACTAATAATAATAACATACTCTTAAGTTAAAGTTTTTCTCACATATTTTAGAAGTATTCTGATAATTTCAACGTAATTATAAATCTTAGTTTTAGTTAGTTAAGTTGCTTGTAATTTATGTAGTTCTTTTTTTACATTTTATAGATAAAACGTTTGACCGCAATCTCATCTGATTTTGAGTTCTATTTTAAAACAAATAAATTTTCGACTTCTTTACTCAATTTTAAAGGTATTCTTTACTCAATATTTAGGATTGGATTTAGACACTGATAAAACATTTACTGCATCGCAGGGAATCACTACATAGTATAAAACAAAGTCGCTTTCTCTGTCCCTATATCCCTATGTATGCTTTTTTTTTAAAAGATAGAGTGATTCAAGAGGAAGGTTTATATGTATAAAATATGCATAATATAGTAGAGAAACACTGATAATTTTAGAGGTTTCTAATGTGATGTCGTAAACAAACGCGCTTACATTGCAAACACTGGCTGAACCCTACGAGATAGATCAAAATAATGTACTACAGTATTGTACACCGTAAAAAGGTCTACAAAAAAGTCCCAGATGGTATATGTCTATCTCTTAAGGAGTACCCACAATAACCGTGCGAAGCCGGGGCGGGTCGCTAGTTATCAATAAAACGAAGCTACAGTAAATATTCAGAAACCTATTTCTACTTACCCGAAAGCTCGTCTATCCATAGCCTTGCAAAGCAGTATCAGAAGGATAATTTCCTGTACTGAAATATTTATAACCGTATGTAGCCACGGACTTTAGAGCTAGATTTACCTAGAGTGTGAGAGTGTTGTGCTCGTGTGTGAGAGAGTTAGCAAACTCAAACTTTGAGTCTCGAGAAATCTGTTGAAAGTCTGTATTGATGAATGATTGAAAACTTTGAATGACAGTATCTCAACATATCCAATATTCACAACCGGTTCCTGAAAGCCCGATAAAAACTAATCGGATACAAGTCACTTGCTATCTCTATCTAATTCGATGTAATAGCTGAAATGGCGAGTGGCTTGACATCCGATTAGTTTTGATCTAGTTTTCAGAAACTGGCCGTTAGTCATAAAAATATACTAACATATTCGTTTTAACCGAAAGAAAGACAGTTTATAATTATTTTTTTAACTACTAACTAAGCTGCTATGGTTTAAACAAAGTTGTACTGAATAGAGTCGTTGTTCATGTTCTCAAAAATACAGAAAATTAACAGTGAAGATATATAGGAACATCGTAAGCAATTGAATAACCCCGATCAAAACATTTTTTTTTTCTATTATATTTGCTTCCTACGTACTCGTAGCTCCGCAGCTACGCTCGTAGCGGTCTCTACGCTAGTGTCTACGATCGAAAGTTCCAGAGTTACCATTTTGCGGGTCATCTGTATTCAAATCAGCAATAAACAGTGATAACCACTAAAGGACTCCTCGCTCTCACATTTCAACATTTTTGGAGATAAAATAACTGAACGTATTTATGAAAAATCACAAACAACCAAATTGTGCAAAATATGGTTAGGTTCTGCAAAAATGACATTTAAATTCAAACTTTTTATCAGACCAAACATTTTTTATGCATGAAAACTCTAGCAGTTTTCAGTACTTGTTAGAACCGCAGCACAAAACCAGCGTAGTAAATAAGTCCTAGATTTCGTACATTCCGATGGACAAAATGTCTAATTGTCTATATTATTTATTTTACTTGACTTGGCAGTCCTAATGTTCCTGTCCCGTCAATGGACTAACGACATTGTTAGGATCGCGGGTAATCGGTGGATGGAGAGGGCTCGGAATCGTTCTTCCTGGAAATGTATACGGGAGGCCTATGTCCAGCAGTGGACTTCTTTGGGCTGATGATGATGATGGCAGTCCTAATAAATATTTTTATTAATTCCTGATATCTACCTATTAAACACCTGAGCGTGACCCAACTCAACATAAATAAGGTTTGTCATTTTTAGTGATCTTTCAACCTTGCTTTTATGTATCTGAAATCTGTCATAACATTTTTATAGTAACAATCATTAAACGTTTTTTACTACGATGCCGTTGGTGTAAATCTTTATTTTTATGATTTTATTATGTAACAGTTTCCCATAAAAATCTAGAAGTCAAGTGAATGATAAATTTCAAGTCGACTAGAAAGTAAAACAAAGGAATGCAAGCAAACAATTAACAAAATATTTTTAAACATTTATTTTCATATTTATAAGCATTTTTGCTTAAAGATTGTGATAAAATGCAACAAAAACTTCAACAGAAAATCAATAAAGCTATCCTCAGATAGTTTGCAACCGTCTACAGATAGCTTAACTATTTTATGCGCATTTTGTAAATTTTGTTTATACATGTAGATTGTAGGTATTCATTGTAATTTTCAATATAAATGAATAAAAAGACAGAAATATGAGTAAACTTGCATCCCTTATCAAAAATAATATTACTGAAAACAAAAAAGTGTCTATAACATACAAAAAACTTACAAATAACTCACGCAAAGTGGAAAAAAGTACAAAAGGATATACCCACATTAGTTCCTCTGTCATGAAATACGCTGACTGTTGAACCGTGCTGACTAAATTCACAATCATTATCCGAGGAAGTAATAAACAAGCTTCCATCTTTATATCCGACAATTTACCAAATGCTTACATCAACAAAGAGAACAGCCTCCGCTATTGCAGACTAGGCGTATTCGTTTGTAACAATACAAAAAATTAATAAATTGATCTCCAGGTTCGGTTTCTCTTCAGATCTCTTAGTAACAAGTACCAACTAAAGATTCTTTGAGGGGAGGGTGTTACGTACTCATTCATTTCTATACACAATAATTATTAATATTTGACTCGATTAATCGCATTATGTTTGATTGAGGGGACAACACTATGCATCCATTTTTCCTTACTTATCACCTCCCCTATGCAACAATCACTCTTTTCAAAATTTGCTTCGGTCGCTTGCGCACATTTTCCACAACGAATTATCCAAAATCATCATAAAAGTGGTTTCTGATCCTGCCTATTCCTGCAAACCGACTTGAGGACTTACTCAACATATCAAACAGAGGGTAGTCAGAGGTACGTCCAAATAATATATTTAGAACATTTTGCAGTAGTTAATATTCCATACGCAATAAGTGGTAAACCGTTTATAGCCGTTACGGTGTGATTGGACCACAAACCTCCAAATATCCAAAATTTTTTTTATTTATTTATTTATGTATGGTGACATCATAAAATTACCTCTCGAGCATCTACATGAGAACTACTCAGAGTTCTTCTACCTCTTTTTTTTTGTTGCTACTTAGAGTTAATCTCGCCTATTTTGTGCCAATCATGTGTATGTACTAAAAAGAATAAAAAGAATTGATAAAAAAACTGTTTGGTATATTACTCCAATCAGTCCTAGTCAGCATTCGCTCTATTGGGATCCATTTGGCAGCTAAGTGACCCACTGACTTAATGCACGGTCGCTTCAAATGTTTTTTCAGCAGTTTTTGCTTGAATGTGTCCAATCCAAGTAATCGCCATACTTTGTATGTTTCGGTGTAATAAATGCTGAAACCAGCAACCTGAATATCTGGCAAATTAAGAAAAAAACATTTAAATCAAGAAGCATTACTCAAACTTAACCCTGCCATTGTTTGTAAGAGATATCAATAGTTTAAACAATGACTATCTTTTGTTAGATTTCCAAAACAATAATGTTACTAACGTATAGATTCTTTTAAAACCAAGTATCACTTAAAACAAGACAAGTTTTAGTGTTTCACGGCAAAATTGTATGAACTGAACGTGCTTACTTAATTAATAGGTTATCCTTCACAGTAAAGTTCAATTTAAATAGCCCTCGTATGTTAATATAATTAGCCAGGTAGGTATTGAACTTTTGTATGAAACAGCTGTTTAAATCTTACTGTGAACGCGAAAAAAAAACCGCTGTTGCATACAAAAGTTCACAGTGTTGGTTCCTTAGAAAAAGTTATTCATATTAATGGGTACTTTAACCCCCTGAAGTTTTGAATATAAGTATTGGAACACCTTGTATACATATACATATATATAAGATTTTGCGATTTTGTGGAAAAATCTAAGCCATACTCTAAGCTCATTAAATTTATAATCTTTATGTATACTTTGAATCTACATTGACTTTACCCTCCAGCTAATTTTCCAGATTTTGATTCCACTACAAAAATTACTCGGCAACAAAAACGCTACTCCCGACCGTCTGCCTCCACTAAAAGCTATTTATTTATTCATTGAATCGTAAACTGAGTGTTGAAGTGGAAACGCGTCTCGGGACTGCATTGTGATGCGCTCAATTACGAGCTGTTAAATGATAAGAACTCTGAACTAATTGGAGGAGTTGAAGGGAAAATACTGTTTTCCATTAGACAAAGTAGCACTAGTCTAGTGATAGCAGCCCCGCCTTCCGACCCTAAGGTCGTGGGATCAAAACCAGTTGTGCACCAATGTGCAAAGAAGTTTTTCTGTTCAAAAATGTATGTGCACATGTGCCAGTACTCTGAAACGGCGAAGGAAAACATAATGAGGAAACCGGCATGTCGAAACCTAAAAAGTTCTAACACATGTGTCAAGTGCTCGAAAAGAGCCCTTTGAAGCACACTTAAAATCCTTTCACCACACTGTTTTGAATGAAACTAGTGACACGACAACTAGTGACAGAAGAAAAAGAAATAGACAACATGTTTTCAACAAAAACCTCATTCGACACGAACGGTTGATGACGTAGAGAATAAGGCTGTTTTGCAATTTTTTTGGCTGAGTGTAGAACTGGGGCGTAGCGCACGTCTTGTGATGTGTGAAGACAAAATACGAAGCGACAGGCAGTTCTATCAAATCGTATAAAGCAAGGCGTCGAATAAATCAAATAAAACACAACACATTTCGCGCTTTTGGTAAAAGTCAAGGACAAGAAGAGAGTAGAGCTGTTTGTGAAGGGCTCGTCCGGGAAATACTACCACCACGCGTTTTTCTGCTGCCAAGCAACGTTGCTGTGTTTCGGTTTGAGGAGTTGCCGGTATAATTACAGGCACATGAGGCTTAGCATCTGTCTACCTCAAGTTGATGGACGCAGGGCAGTGCATCGTTGGGCACGTTCCTATCGTGCGTGATTTACGAAGTAATGCTTTGTTATAGGTGATGGTTATCACTTAACATCAGATGGGCCATTTGCTTGTTCCATTAGCTAGTTGTATAAAAAAAATTTTTATTACGAAAATCTCGCCTACCATTGAATTTATTAGAGCTGATAATTAATAAGTATTTGTTCACTGTAAAGTTTAGGATCACTTGAAATTGGTTTCTGAAAGAATGTGGATTAAAGCTTGACGCGGCCAATAGGATAGTATTTAGAAGTGCAGAGGTGTTTTGCGAAACCACGTACTTTACTTGAGACGTACATGAAACGTGCGCTATCTAGGCTTATACTCTTACGTTATCCACACTTTTAAAGTGCGAATAATTGACAGAATGGGCCGTTGACCCGTCTGATATGTTCCTAAACATCAAGAGAAAACCAGCTAGCATTCTAATAGCGGCAATGAGCTTGCAACCTGTCACAAATTGAATACCACTTATTATTTTATGCCTCAAGTTGGCGGACGCATGGTAGTGCATCGTAGGGCACGTTTTTTCATGCGTGACTTGCAATGCTTTGTTATAGCTGACGGTTACAACTTAAAATCAGGTGGGTTTTTCGCTTGTTTCAACTACGAGTTAAAAACGGACTTGGCTAATTTGACATAATTTGTGATATTAGAGGAATGACAAGCTGCGGCGGCCAATTTTCTAAATAACACCTATTCACAAACATTCAAAATACAAAATTGACTTTCCTCAAAATATGTTAAATCAACCGCAACAAACCAGTATAATTTTCCATCATTATTTCGACTTTACTAATTATTGTTATTATTAATAATTACTCGTTTCCTCAAATTATCACACTGCGGCTTCAAGCTAAAATAATTTACAAAGAAAATAAGGGAAATCACTTTCTCTTTGCCATCTCTCCTCCATTGCACACCCCACATCGCGTTAATTCCAGCCGCCTTTGAACTGCTCAAGTCAATCGAAAAGTCGATCCCTTGGTTAAACATCGGGAATGAAAAGTCTCGATAGGGAATATTTTAAGTAATTGAACAAGCGAAAGTGTTTTTAAGATTTCGAACAAAGATATTGGGATTTTATTTGATGGTTGGCAACATTGATTGCGATGTTCATTTGTTCGTTAATTGATTGGCCGGTCTGTTTGAGTTCGTTAGGATTTTATTATCAGAAAGTAAAACAAAAATTACAAAATATTTTATTTTTGTTCGTCATTGTTTTAGTCTCGGTATGAATTGAAAGTTACACTCAAGCAGTTTTGGAAAACATTCTTTAAATTATCAATATTACGTACCTAACTTATAAGCGTTTCGTTTGCTATGAAATATATCTATATAACACCCAGACAGAGAACAAAACATCTATTTGTTCATCACACAATTTTTTGTACTCTTTGGGGATCGAACCCATGGCCTCCGGCGCAGAAGACAAGACAAACTGAGCTGTGAGGGCCTTCATCCAATTTCATAATCATCAGCCTGAATAAGTGCACTGCTGGTCACAGGCCTCCCCTACATTTGGGGGGGGCTTGTCGCTACTGTAGTCACAACGCTTGATCACTTAAAAACATTATATAAGTAAAATAAAATTATAATTTTCTAAGAGTAGTGAAGAACTCTTTGTGAAGAGTTCGTCCGGGGAAGTACTACCACCAAGCCTTTTTCTGCCGCCAAGCAGCGTTGCTGTGTTTCAGTTTGAAGAGTGTGATTGCCGATGTAACATAGGTACATGAAGCTTAACATCTGTATGCCGTGAGTGACTTACGAGGCAATGCATTGATAAAGGTGATGGTTACCACTTAAGATCAGGTGAGCCATCTGCTTGTTCCATCAGCTAGTTGTATAGAAAAAAACGCATTTTAAGAAAACTAATAGCAAGGTATAACTAATGTTAAAAAAAGATTGTGTTTGTAAACCTATCAAATGTCGGTACGTAGATCCACGCGAGTCAGTACATTTTCTATTGGGTCTGGAATTCCGGCATGTGAGAAGTTAAAGGCCAATTAAAAGTTTTGACAAGGTAATATTTATACAAATAAAAAACAATAAAGTAGACGACTAAACAAAAACTGCTTGAAGGTACTTGTTTATCAAATAGTACATTGTTATCCTAGGGGTAAAAGTAACTTATTTAGTGCCGAGACGGGGTTTGGCTCCCGAGCTAGCGAGGGCGCCAATAGTTCGAGGGACTAAATAAGTCTTTAACCCGAGGTAAACACTGTGCTTTTTATTACAAATACAAGGAAAGTAAAAATAAAATACATGAATGAGCTAAAGAAAAAATGAGTGAATTGTATTGTAGTAGATTCAATCCATGCTGCATTCCAACCAAACAGTTTTTATGTTCGATCGAAAAAGTTTAAAATCCATGTTGCATTCTAACCAAAGAGTTTTTATGTTCGATGTCATTTGATGCTATGGATAAATAGCTAGCTAGCTACGTATATTTACGAAAAAGGTTATAATTGCATGCTTTTTTAAAAGAAAAGACATTAAATATTTTTATTAAGAGAATACAGGCTTATAATTATAAAACCTATTAAAAAAATCCATTACAGTTTTCACTAACTTGGCTGAATAAGTTCCTCTTTGGTAATAAACCTCTTTAGTTTACGAATATCAACAGAAGGTCAACAGTCATACTGTTGACATTTGTAAACCAAAGAGGTTTATTTTCCTAGGAAATATGAAAATATAACTATTTTTTTTTAAATAATTTGACAGCTGTCAGTTGACAACTATTCTCCTTAGAGCTGAAAGTATTATTTTCAACCCGCTCCTCAGGCAACTTCAGACCTACTTTCATAGTATGAGTAATGAAAAATAAATATATTCAATATAAGCCCCATAATTTAACATTTAGATTATATTGTTTGATAAGAGATATCTGGCCCCGCGTTAATGCTCCCTTTGACAATGTCAAGTCAATCGGAAACTAATCCCACAGTTAAACATATCTCATACTTACTTGTACCATGAGGCTGGATAGAATATTATTTTTCTCGGTTCGTTTGGCGAGAAAATTGAGGGAACATCTGTGATGCAAAGTCAGATAAGTTTTCTTCTGACTTTGAAATGTTTTATTTAGTTTATTACATTTTATGTAAAAACTTTACAAATTCTAAGTTAACTTTGTACTGTATACTTTAACATTCATTTGTATTCTGTTAGTTGTGTTGCCAAAGTTAAAGTTTAGGTTTCGTTTAGGGCTCGAAAATGTGTTGTAAAATGTCCACGAGTTTTTGCTTACAACTAAAGTGGCAGGCCAATCCGCAAGACGAGCATTTGTGTTAGACTTTGTAATTAGTTGAAGTGACGGAACGGACCATGTACTGAACATGGTCCACCTAATGTTGAGCGGTTACCTCACTGATTACATCCCCTGATTACGTGGGGTGTACTATGCCCATCACTCCGATGTATAAGTTGCCCGGACTTAAATTAGGCTTACTAGAATTAGTGACACGACACAAAGAAGCAGAAGTACTTACTTAGATGAACTCTTTCACAAACAGCAGTAATGCAATGTTATTGATATTATGTTACAACAATGAAGAGTACCGGTGGTCTAGTGGGAGTGACCCCGCCTTCCGATCGTAAGGTCGCAGGTTCGAATCCGGTCGTGCACCAATGGATTTTTCCTATCGAAAAATTTATGTGCGCAATGCCAGTGCTCTTAAACGGTGAAGGAAAACATCGTGAGGAAACCAGTTAGTACTTTAACAGCGGCGATGGGCTTGCAACCTGTTACGTATGGAATACCAACTACTGCAAAATGTGGGTATGTGCCTAATTTAATGTTTGGACGTACCTCTGACTACACCCCTTAGACATTCTCAAAAAATCTGTAGTTAGTACTTGGTACTAAGAGATCTGAAGGGATATCTACTGTGCCAGGGGATTAAAGTCGTGAAGCTGTTTCAGTTTTCAGTTTCAATTTTGATAATCCCAACAAAACAAAAATATAATTAATTTGAAACCATGTCATCTTGCCTAATCGCTACTTCGAGACGAGTTGAGTTAAAAGCTACTCGCGAGAAACAGTTGCAGTTGCAACAGCTACCTTCATTTAGTCTTCGACGTCTCCTACAATGCACTGCCCTGCGTCCATCAACTTGAGGCATACAGATGTTAAGCCTCATGTGCCTGTAATTTCATCCACACTTTTTATACCGAAACACAGCAACGCTGCTTGGCGGCAGAAAAAGGCATCTCTGCTTAGAAATTGAACTCAAAAACGACAAAACATTCGGAAAACCTCGCTAAGCCAACCCTCTCCATAAATGCAAAATGAACAATTTTGCATCAAAAGTAGGCCTTAAGATTATGACTACAGAGTCCCCAAACTTCGCAAGAAAATCATTCAACTTACGTACTTTGGCTAACACATTTTGCCACCTGTACCCGAAGTCTGAATTTTGTCTTTCATTTGTTGTTTTGTTCAACTTCTTGGTAGTACTACTGACACAAGGCAAAAAAAATTTGGTCACTAGTACTACTGGTAGTACAAGAGATGCAAAGGTGTGTCATTTGTACTACCAGTTGTAATTTTTGGCAGAACTACTGACACGGAGGCCTCGTTTTCTGGATCGTCCGGCTGTTTTTGTATGGAGGACTCGATAAGCGTCTCTATCAGGCATGCTGAGAACTCACGAGTCTCCATACAAAAACAGCCTGCTGATACAAAAATAAAACCAGCCAAGTGCGAGTCGGACTCGCGCACGAAGGGTTCCGTTCCGTGTTATCTATGAAAAAAGCAAAAAAATCACGTTTGTTGTCAATCACACAATATTAATTAAATATACCCTCCCTTAAATATTTATTTGATTCTGTTTTTATTAATTTTAAAGCGGCAACAGAAATACATGCATCTGTGAAAATTTAACTATGACGGTTCATGAGATACAGCCTGGTGACAGACGGACAGACATACAGACAGACGGACGGACAGCGGAGTCTTAGTAATAGGTTATTTTACCCTTTGGGTACGGAACCCTAAAAACGAATAACTAAACTCAGACTTCGGGTACTGAAGTTCTTAGCATCATTGATGTAAGCGTTTATCTTACATCTGTTCGAATAGTACAAAATCATATTGAAATATCTATAGAATATCAACTTGGTAGATACTTACAGATTATACGAAAGCCAATTTCCGCTGAACATTCATGTACTTTAACTTACGCATGTACCTATAGGTATACTTAAAGACGACAGTAAAATGTTATGGCAAGATATGAGACGAACTTCTTCTCGCAAGTGTATCTTACCCTTCCCTCAAATGTAACTGGCAAAATTGGTTCTTATGTTCTATGATATAAGGTTGTAAATTGACGTTTAAGAGGTGAGTGAGTGCAAAATGAAGGTTGTGTACGCACGAAAATGTTACATGAAAAGGGGCTGAACTTTTTACAACTTGAAATACTGTACAAAAGCCGATAAGATCCTATAAACCGCATATTGAGAGTATAAATACATGGGACATATCCGTGTATAAAACTTAGTTCTGTAAGTATTTTTAACTTGAAAGAGGCATACGTTGAGTGGCGACGCCGTATATTGGCACTCTTTTTGCATTTACTCTATATATCTAATACTATAAGAATCAAAGTCCTGACTGACTGACTGACTGACTGACTGACTGACATATAGACAACGCACAGCCTAAACCGCTGGTCCTAGAGACTTGAAATTTGAGGAGTACATAGGTCTTATGGCGTAGAGGTGTACTAAGAAGGGATTTTTGCAAATTCAACCCCTAAGGGTGTAAAAAGGGTTGAAAACGTTTGTATGAAAAATTGTATTCCTTGAACCTACAAACTTGAAACTTGGAGTACATGTACTCCAAGGCTTAAAAATAGGAATGGCATTTTTAGTTTTTTAAAACTACCCTTAATAAGTGTGCAAAGGGATGTGAAAGTTTGTATGGGAGTTTTTTGACGCGTGGTGCGATTAAACTTGGGACTTAAAACTTGGGGTATTTACCTACGTTGGTATTTAAAATCCTACCCTACTAATATACAAATCAATGCGAAAGTTACGATGCTTGGATGTTTGCGGCTTAATCGCGGATCACCACTTTAACGCGTGCGAAGCCGCGAGAAGCTGCTAGTTTACTAATATTTATGTACTAGATGACTCGGTGAACTTCATATCACCTATCCTAACGACATAAAACTCTCCCTTCGCTTTATGTGGAACAGTTTGTATGGGAAAATGTAATTGTTTTTTTACAATCTTTTTCCATATTTTCTGACCGTTTAAACCTTCCCTGGACTACGACAAAAATTTCAGAACCAAAATCAGCTAAATCGGCCCAGCCGTTCTCGAGTTTTAGCGAGACAAACGAACAGCAATTGATTTTTATATACAGTAGAGATTATTTATATTTATTATAAGAGAAAAATATATCTATAATATGAATCTAGGCTCACAATAATTATTTCGAAAAAAAATATTCAATAAAACAAACATTTTAATTTGTATTTTTCCTTTAATCAGTAGGTACGCCAATCTTTTATTTTGTGAATATTCTGGATATTTAATTAACTTACACGTAGTGTTTACAGAACGACGACTTTTTTAGGAAAAAAAAGGCTACATATTACAAATAAAATGAGGGTATTTCAAAGACTAAAACAGGATAATCTATCATTCCCTAAAACGTACCCGTCGTAACATTTGAACAAATTAATATCAAGTTGAAATACGGAATACATTGAAAGGGACAATAGTCACGTTCCATTTGCACTACCCGAGCACTAAACCCACTACCACTAAACCTACTTAATTCGCACTAAAGAGGCGCTGAAATTCCCTTGTTCATTTAAAACGACTGTTGGCCGCGCGGACTTTTTGAACAGATAGTTTTGTTCTGGATGAGCTTAATTCAAGGAAACTTTTTAAAACAGCTATGCATATTAGTTTAATTTAAGATTTTCTTTTGTCGTGTCACTAGTTTCTTTCGAAACAGTGCGGTGAAAGGATTTTAAGTGCGCCTCAAGAGGCTCCTTTCGAGCACTTGACACATGTTAAAGAACTTTTTAGGTTCTACGACATGCCGGTTTCCTCACGATGTTTTCCTACACCGTTTGAGAGTACTGGCTTAATTTAAGATGAAACGAGTAGATGCACATTTTTTATACATCCAAGATTTCTGGTACACTGGTTTCCTCGATACAGTTACTGTCGGGTGATAAACTATAAAAAAATATCTACGTACCTTAATAAATAATAGTTATACAAATAAAATAAAACCAAGGTTATAAAAATACATCTGCAATTTTTTTTTATACAACTTGCTGATGCAACAAGCAGATGGCCCACCTGTTGTTAAGTGGTAACCATCACCTATAAAAAAGCACTGCCTCGTAAGTCACGCACGACAGGAACATGCCCTACAATGCACTGCCCTGCGTCCATCAATTCTTTTGAGATTCCTATCTATGTTAATGGCTTATTTTGAAGGAACTACTGCGTTTTGTTTGAATGGATACTTTTTCTTTTACTTTAATATCATGATTTTTATAATTTAAAAGCAGCCATAGACGGGAAGTCTCAGCTTCAGGGCTTGCAGCCCATCATGTATGGGATACCAACTACTTTAAAATGTGGGTATGAGTCAAATTTTGTATTTGGACGTATTTACCTCTGGCTACTCTCCTTAGACATAAAATAAGCAAAACAGACACATAAACATCGATATTCGTCCCACAAATATTTATTCTCTGTGGAAATCGAACCCACGCTGACTGCTGTTTCCCCACAACGCGTCGCTCTGGCATAGCGCACATAACATTTCTGAAGAGAACAATCAATTGGTGCACGACTGGACTCGAATCCACGACCTTACGATCAGAGGGCGAGGTCACTCAAAATTGAAAAAGTACCTACAGTTTTACCTGTTTTTATAACCCTAATTTTATCGTGTTATGGCAAAACACTGTAACTTAAGATACAGTGTATTGGCTACACGGTATCTTAAGTTACTGTTTTGCCTTAACAGGCATAGAACAGATTTCATGCCTGTAAATCTTTTTTTTTGTAACTGCTACCTACACTGAGAAAAGATGATTTAGAAAACACGGTATTCACGAAATCTATATGGTTAAAAAAATCATATTTGCACGTTTCCCAAAACGCACTTTCTCAAAATACAGTGTTCTGGCTAAACACGGTAGAATAACAAACATACTGTATTTAATATGTATCAAACGTATTTCAGAGAGACAATAGTAGCATGGTAGCTGTTCCAGTAAACTTTACATCTGTTCAATGGTTACCGAATACTTGTACTCATTGCGGTACAGGGGACCCACGTAATAGCGAGCACACGAGACCTCACCGTCCGTGAATTACAAATAGCACCTTAATTATACTACCTTCTAGTCTGGCAGACTTGAGCACTCCGTGTCGGCTTTCGATGCAAAATGAGCTTTATTTATTTAACGGTAGAGTTTGCGATGGCGATGAACGCTTGCTGAAGATGCTTCGTAGCTATTATACGCCGTACAAAAACGATAGGCATACAGCCGATTAGGTTTTTTATGACATAAAAGATGTGCCTCATGTGCCTGTAATTTCACCTGCAACCACCTGCACCGCGGCAGAAATAGGTAGTATTTTACCAGATGAGACGTTTACAAAGCTCTACAGAATAGCTGGTGTGTTTGTATCTGTACTACAAAAAAATATTAGAATGGCCTAGCAAAGTTTTTAACCCCATGCAAAACAATGTCTTGGTACAAAAGTATACAAAAGAATTATAATTTAATTTAAGACATTATTTTATTATTGACTCGCCCTGACCTTTATCCAAGTCTTATATAATTAGTTGATAATTATATAATTAATCATATAATTAAAACTGTTATAATCACTACATAGTATAAAACAAAGTCGCTTTCTCTGTCCCTAAATCCTTGTATGCTTAAATCTTTAAAACTACGCAATGGATTTTGATGCGGTTTTTTTTATAGAAAGAGTGATTCAAGAGGTAGGTTTATATGCATTATACAAACATAATCTCTTAGGGATAACCCACAATAACCGTGCGAAGCCGGGGCGGGTCGCTAGTTAATTAAATAATTAAAATTGTTATTTTCAGTTTTGCATGTCCTTTATGTAAGACTTACATTGAATCAAAAACAATAGATCCTTTTAAACGTAGTTCTGCATTCACTTTGTTTTTATAGTTTGGCAGAGAGGCAGATTAATGGGGGTAAGTTTAAATTAGTAAATAGTTTACTGCCAGCTTCCAGAAAACTTAAATTTATGGCCTCAACGTGCTGATTGTAAAATTTTGATTTTGATTGCAATTAGCTCGTTGGCTTGTTACAAAACTAACATGTAGGTATACTATAATGAGTTTTCAGAGAAAAATCAATAGTTTTCTCTAGGGCTTGATGTTTTGTGGTTTTTAAAATTGTCATTTTAATAACCATTAAATACAGACACTTTCCAAGTTTAAAAAGAAACCATAATAGAGAGGCGTCAAAAAACAACCTCAAGGAAAGGATAACGATCTTGCCTTGTGAAACTAAAGCTTGATTCAGACGATGCCAGTAAGACTTGGTACTCTACTAAAAGAATAAAACAATAGTATGATATACAGTTTTTTTTTATGAAGACTAACCTTACAGCTACAGTTGGTAGAAGCTCTGCTTTCTGCGCTGGAGGTTGTGAGTTCGATCATTGGTGATGAACATAGATAGTTTTGTTAGGGGATTGTATTATAGTAGTTCACATTGCTTAGTTTGGTGCTAGATAGCGTGTTACAAATAGTTTTTTAGAGCAGTAACTAGAGCTCTTTGTGAATGGCTCGTCCGGGGTAGAACTACTAACATGCATTTTTCTACCGCCAAGTATAACGTTGATGTGTTTCGGTTTGAAAGATTTTGTTGCCGGTGAAATTACAGGCACATGCGTCTGAACATTTGTATACCTCGAGTTGATGGACGCATGGCAGTGCGTCGTAGGCTACGTTCCTATAGTGCGTGACTTACGAGGCAATACTTTATTATAGGTGTCGGTTACCATCAGGTGGGTCATTTGCTTGTTCCAACAGCAGGTACTGTAAAAAAAGCCTAAAAATCAGTGGTCTGATCAGTTTTTTTTTCTTTTTACATTTTGTTTTAGTGCATTACTTACCTCAATCAACACAATATTAATTTCTTCACGAATAACAAGTATACAAAGGCACGTTCCGTGTTCGAATGCAAAATAAATATGGTTGGTAACCAGTCAGTAGTTAGTCCAGCAACTATCCTCGCGTAAACTCACAACTTCTCTTAATCCAGCCTTTGCAGATTGACACGTCTATCTCCTTAGGAGTAATGAAGCAGAGTATAATGAGGGGGCCACGATGAAGCTTATTTTATGTAATAACAAAGGACTGCGTCACGTGCTCGCCTTGGGCATTCGAGCGGTTTCAAATTGATTGCTGGGATCGATGGTACCGCGTTAGATTCTTCAAAATGATGCCTTGATAAACCTATGGGCCGATGAGCTGAAGTCGGTAGATGGAGAGGGCACAGAATCGTTCTTCCTGTATAGGGGAGGCCTTTGTCCAGCAGTGGACTTCTTCAGGCTGATGATAGTGCACCTAAATAAATAAAATAAAAAAGGCTGGATGATGCACTTACATAGCCTATTTTTGTTGTTTTAGTCTAACTCATCAACAAATTACATCCTCAACAAATTAAATTACATAATATTTTTGACACAATCGGCACAATAATAGGCAGAACATCATTTCTATGGCAATCGATAGAACTAGGTACTTCAATTCAGAATCTGAAGATCCATTTCAGTTTTATAAAACTATATATTAAAGCGCCCTCTTTAATTTTTATTTAGAACCTAGATAACAACCTTCCTTGCACGTATACAAAACGATTTAACAAACATGTTCTTACCGCAATCCGCATTCAGAAACCACCAAATGTTTTTACTCAAATAACTTTTGTAGTTATTTCAAAGATGGCGCTGTGAGTTGAAACAGCGCCATCTTGTAATTTTAAACCGAACCAAGTAACTAGTTCCTATGATAAAGCGTGTTTTCAATGTAGTTTACTACTTAAACACTAGATGTCGCTTCGATTAAAAAAACTGAATGTTACCACAGATAAGAGAATATAGTAATGTTACTCAATTTGCCTCCAGGGGGTTTGGGGTTATCCAGGTTCCTCGTTTTTATAAACGGGATACAGATAACTTTGTAGTATAATGGTAGAGAGTTTTTGATGATCTTATGTTAGCCAAATTGTCTGTCATATGCACAAAAAATGTTTTAAAAACTCAATGTTATGATCTGCACCGCATACACTCTTTAACTAATTCAATTTTAATGCTATGCAGCTTTACGTAATCATTTCGAAACTACCATTCTACTGGTTCACACCCAGTTCAGACATAACAGTGGTGTTATTGTATAATCTTTGTATACAAACAATGTGGCTCTAGGGAGTGGAGCTGTCAAAATCATCTTCAAAGATTTATTTTTCTTGAAATCTGGTCGTAAATACCTACTATACTACTACTATACTATACTACTATATACTACTACTATATTTTTTTAGCTACTTTTTAGTTTAATAAGTTATTTCCTGCCTAGTCACGGGAACATAAAAAGAAAACGAAAAGTCTCACTATGATGATGGAATTTATTCTTCATTGTTCCAACAAAAAATTACACATTTAATATTACTCCATTAACATGATTCACCTACTGCAATAGTTTTTATTCAGTGATAAAATGATGGCTGAATTGTATAACGCTATAACTAAGCTACTTCAATCAAAATATCTGGCTCAATATGAGCTATGTCTTATTTTCGTCGGCCCTTTGCATTTCTTAATTGACAAGGTATAGGTAAGGCATTATTCAAAACTCCAGCTTTTTATTTTCCATCATTCTTTATTCCTTCCTTTATTTTATTTATCACAGTTAAGGACCGGGCGAAAATCTGTAATTACACTATCTTTGCATGCATTTAACGTAACATTCAACTACTAGGTCATTTTTCTAATTGAACTCTGAACTCAAACCTACCATAATGATTAGTCAATAATATCAGAAAATAACATGTTTATTTTGATAATGATAATGAAACATTCAGCGTTACATTAATTATTTAAAATTGTACCATAATTCAGTCTCGCTCACAACACAAAATGAATTATATGAAAATACTGGATAAAGGAAAATTGCGTTCAAGGAAACTCACAAGATCGATACGCATTGTATGTGGGTCCATACAAGTGTAGCGAGTAGCGTCACAAATTATTTTGATCGAGGTTCACTAAGAATACGATCACGTCTAGCTAGAATAAATTAGTGAACTACAAAATGCCCTAATTAGTCAATTTCACATTCAACAAGGCATCATTGTTTAACATAATTATTGGATTTTCGTCACTATTATGCGCGACCGCATCTTCCTAAGTTCATTCATAACTTTAAATTAATAATTATACTAAATTCGACTATCACTCACGCTCACACAACTAAGTTTTCTGCAACGAAACAACACAAACAAACACCAGCTACTAATACTTATTAATACAAGTTCTAAGCATTTACATCACAAAATAGTGTTGAATGAAGAAATTGTTTATATTGGTCATTACAAATAATTGGTCAAAAAGATATGTCTGGGCCAAAGCCGTGTTGTTCACAATTTTGATATTCGAGTTGATATGAATTATATCTACAACCGATGAGTTTGGTTGATGTCAACTACTGAAGATTCCTGCTTCAGTACAAAAGTTGGGGCGATGTAAGCTGCTAATACACGTAGATTTGTTTGAGCTGCGGCTTGAGCTCGGGAGGAATCGTGTAAACTTCCTGTTCAGGCTTCTTTTTTACTAGTCGCTTCCAGCGACCACCAATGTTCTTGCGAAGACTGCGGAAACTCGCACGCTCGTTACCGTGCGGCTGCATAAGGTTGTCCTGGAAAGAAGGAAAAGAAACTGGTAAGTTCAATGTACTAAGGAAATATGCTATCGAGTTTAATGACCTGATTATTGCAGAATTCAAAAAATCCGTTACTTAATGCATTCACAGTAAAATTCCAGCCGTTACACAATACCCTCAATGTTTTGAGACTGTTACCACCCAAACAATGAAAGGTCGCCCCGATTGCTTGAAGATACTTTTTTGTATTCACTGTTGAAATATGAGCCATTCATATTTGAAGGTTCAGTTGCTTTTGTTATCTTGGGTATAATGCCAGGTAGATGGGGCAAAACTGATGTGAATCTGGGCGAGTAGGAAGCTTGTTTGCAATGAGTAAACTGGGAGGCCATACGAGAGCGAGGCAAGCCTTGAGTATACTATTCAAAGACACATTAGCATTATCTGCTTCCTGGTGTGGCGTCTCGATACATGAACATGCAGACATTGTGTAGCATTCGATTGTC
This sequence comes from Chloroclysta siterata, assembly GCA_932294275.1. Classification (NCBI taxonomy): domain Eukaryota; kingdom Metazoa; phylum Arthropoda; class Insecta; order Lepidoptera; family Geometridae; genus Chloroclysta; species Chloroclysta siterata. The sequence continues at coordinate 13,976,522 of OW028595.1, forward strand.
AATGAAACGATCGTTTAGTGAGCCTCGGGAACAGTTATCAGAGCATGATATTGAGGCCACAACATTTAAAAGATGAAATTGGAGGCTACTGTTTGCATTAGCCTCTTTTGTAAGTCAGACAGCCTCAAGAAAAGAAGGTCGGTTACAACACACTCGCCTTGTGCAGCTTTCTATTCGGTGAGCGTGTCCCGACATTTAATTTAATTTTGCACTTAGATATAGCTGCCATGGAACGCGTCGGAGTAACTCTCTCTCGGTCGCGTAGCGGGGAGGGTCGAGCCAGTCACGGTTTCTTTTGTACAATAATGTAGCGTTTCTTTTCCCAGGCAACTTTCAATTGTTACCTCCCTTGAGACTTGCAAGAACGGCTGCAACTGATGTACTTATTCAAAGCGTATTGAGGTCAAGTATAACGGCTGGAACTGGTTTTGTGTCTTGAAATAGATGTTTAAATTTAGTTTGTTTGGGTTGTAACTGTTAGAGTTTGAAATGTATAGGTACTGACCTGATCGTGAGGATAGACGTAAGGCGGGGGCAGCGGCGGCGGGAACTGCCACAACGGCTGCTGGCGGAATGCAAGCGGCTCCGGTGGAGGTGCCGTGGCCGCCTGCAGGACCTCAGCTGGGTGTACCGACGCCGAGTGTTCCTCCCGCTTGCGCAGCTTGCTGTGGACGATGCGAATCGCCATCATAGTACCGTTGTTTCCAACCATGGTTCCAAACGGTCCGTACACGCAAGAATAACTGTTCACACTGGTCTGGATCACAGGTAAGTTCCAGTCGGGCAGTCACAACATTTCAACTTCACAGTTTACACTCACAGCCGTATCGCGGTCTAATGACGCTAACTAATAACTAAATTTAAATTAATTATCACAATTTTATTTTGTTTAGGGCTTATTGCACTATCACTGTTCGTAGGAACGCGCGGTAGACCGCGTTACACAGCTGCAGCTGTGCGGTTGGTGACTAGAATATTTCGAGAAGTGTGGCCGGCAGGTGCCTAGCAAAGCGCTCGCTCGTGCCAAACGACCTCTACGGAGTACTCCATGCGTCTGAGTTGAAGTGGAGGGGCGCGCATGGCTTTTATAGAGGCAAGTGATGACGCGGCGTCTGAGTGGGAGGGGGGAGGGTGGGGACGGTTGACGATCCGACGACCGTTTTCCGCGAAAAACTACGAATGATGGTGGCGGCGCCTGATGCGACGCTCTCGTATCGTCGTGATTGTGACGCACCGGAAGCCTTGAACGTTGGTTTGTCCATCAAATTATGCCATGTAAAATGTATTCATAAGTAATAGGAAAATACTGGTTAAAACGTCTTAGGTCTTCGATTGCGGCTGTGAGCGTAAATACCAAGTGGAATTTAAATACCACTAGGTGTTATTATTCTTGCGTGTGCGAACCAGTTTACACTGTCTCTCTCTTTCGTTTCATTTTGTTGCCAACTCAAAACCGATGTCTGAGTTGAACATTTAAATCATTTTCTACACATACCAATAAATATAAAAAACAAATAAAATAAGTGGTTGAAAATAAGTAAATGTAAATACAAAAGGGGGCACGTTCTACAATTGCATCGATCAATGATGCGACAAAAGATATAAATCGAAAGTAAACAGAGCCTACATTTTAATTAAATACAACTGTTCCAGATACTAACTATTAGAAACAAACGAAGTCTTATCGATCACATAGATAAAGCAAACCCTGATGGAGTCTCCTGCTTGCAACTCACTCAGTTCAAAGTCCACAACATAAAATAGCCATCCATAGTAATAATGGTTTACGCACAGCTGGGCCGGCGGATACTGTGGACGCAGCTGACTGTAATATTGCATCTCTTTTCGATAAACCTTAACATATACACGTTTGCAAGGGAAGGATTTGTTAAAAGCTTTCGACTCTAAAAGCCAAAGTAGGGCTGCAGGGCAAGGGAGAGCGGGAAGGTGCAATGCCCTTAGCTTCCACTAACATAAGCAAAGCTTCGGGCCTTTGACTCCAAAAGCCTGGGATAAAAAACACAGGTAGTATGCTATTATGAGTCGTTACCCTTGAGAGCGTCTAGAGGATATTATAAAAAAGGCAGCTATTAAGTTTTCACAGAACGAAGTCTCAATTCATTCTTATTGTGAAACTCAAACTAGAAATAAACCGATTGAAACTAAATACAACACGTCCTAATCGTGCACCAAAAACTCCAGAAAGCACATTTTGAACTGAAAACTAAAAGATATGGACGGAAAAACATTGATAATTTTTATTAAGTAGAAGACACGTTCACAAAACATTTTGTATATTTATCAAAAGTAGTAGCTGGTATTGTATCAATATGTTTCATGTTATCTGTATCTGTAGTCTAGATTGTCAATTTATCTTTATTATTACAAAGAAGTATCTTGTTAGCCGTTTTAAATTACATGACTTGAGCTTATTTAATAGCTATTGAGTCTGGCATATGACCCTCTGACATCAAATCTTTATAACCTTAATAGGTGCAAATGAACCTTTGTTTAGTCTCGTCAATCCAATGTTCAGTCTTTCGTTAGTGCTGTTACCAGGCAGGTTATATAATTTTTTTGCAATTTGAAGACGTAAATTCATATTGGCATGTAATTATCCAATATTGATATGAAAGTAAAAGGTAGTGGGGAATCAAATCATAGATGATTTTTATTTGAAAGGTAATTTATTGTGATTCTAGCAAACTGGTTTGACGTCAAGCTCACGATGTTTTTGAATGATTAAGATAACTTTCAGTGATAAATAAAATACCATTTTGACACCCATATATTTTTGACCTAAGTTTACGTCAATCAAAGGGTATCAGTAAAAAAATGGCATATACGCCATGATAATTGTATTGTACTCATATTTTGTAGGTAGGGAAAAGATAACAAAGAACTAAGATTACATTCCTAAATCAAGAATTATTTTCAAGTAATTTGCTTGCAGAATTTGTAGATTTATGTCCAAGCAGGTATGTAAGTACCTATCATTGATGCTACAATTAAAATTGGTAGTTCAAATAAAGATATGATTATTCTTAAAATACATATGATTATTCATTACGATATAGATTTTTATGCAATTTTTCTGACTATTGGAGGTAAACAAACATAAATTCCAACTGATGGTGATCCGTTGCTTTTGTTTATGAACATCTATAAGACTATTGCAGCTGCATAATGTACCCTACTTGTTAGTTCAAAGATCTCGATGTCTGGATCACTTTACTGGCGCACCGTTCTTTGAAATACAAACGATGCTAGTATTTCCAGAGTAATGTTCCATTCATTCACATTCGATTACAACACAATATTCATTTGAAGTATTGATTAAAGCCGTTGGAAGCTTGATTGCCGCATTGACGTCAACGACTTCGATCGAACTAAATGGGATACTCAATAAGCTCTATAGCAAGTAATTAATCTACTTGGCATTGGAATCATGAGAACAGAATAAATTATGGAATTTAAAGTGAGGTGACCTTTTATTCTTTTTGGGAATGCGACAATTTTATTTGTTCATTGAACTTGAAACGTTACCCCTCACATTAAAGAGTTCATTCTGCAACCTCGCCTCGTTTGTTTGTTTCGATATAATTGCTGACAACTGGTTTGTTTACGTGTATCTTTTGTTTATTACTGTAGGACACGGTAAGGAGAAAGTCTACATCTACACTAACCCACGTGGTACAGTCGATAGAATAACTGTCATTAGAGCCTGAACCAAGCTCACCATACCCAAACAGATGTTATATTTGTATAAAAATATGTTATTTGTTTATCATTCAAGGGGATTGGTACAATGACTTGGTATTTTCATAAATTATTCAGGATTTTTTTGGGTCAATGACTGAAAATTTGTTCTATTAACAATTCTTTTGTAAAGCTTCTTTTGTAAATTTGAGTTGGCTAAAGCAATTTGTGACGGCAATTGTACATAAAGTTGTATCTTGCGATAGACGAGGCCGTCGAGTTGCCTTAGCAATAACCTTTTTTGTAATGTGTGTAGGTAGATAATTAATTTTCTACTGAGAAGTTCCTGTACTGGGTGCATTTGGCATTTTCTTCCGCGTATAGATTGTCTTGGTGTAGTTTTAAAGTTTAAAGCTGTTGCGATTGTAACCAAAATTGAACTTAAAGCATCCTGAAATAAGACTAGTTTTCAGTGTCTAAAACTTTTAAGACTTGGTTTGTCAACTTGTACTTTTTCGATTCTAAGAAGAACAAAGATTAAGACATAAGCAACCGATTGTAATTTTAATCTACTATTGTACCTTACTTAGTCATCATTCTCCTTTTATCTAAGAAATAGTACTTGAGATTAATAGCTATAAGCTCAATAAACTTTAAAATGCACGTTGAAGTTTAAGTTTTTGGTGTATGTCAGATTTTATTGAAAGTGTCAGTATGAAGTCGTAAATATTAATGATCAATAAATTATCAGTTTTTTAAGACCAGCTACAACCTTGTGTAATTTTTCTGTTGTTATATATTTTGCACAAATGTATTTTCTCGTATAGATATATACATAATATACATATCTCGTAAGTACTTTATTTTAAGTCAGTATCGGTTTTTTGTCCATCGCCAGTCTGACTCATTCAACAGAATGGGTTTTAAATAGAATAGAACGTTGGATAAAATAACCAATCACTGAACACGGAAACTTCAGTACAGACAGAATTACATACCTGTTCTATTCTTGTGACTTTCATTTATATATTTTTATAATTGAAACATGCAAATGAATTAGATAAAATGTCACGACTGGAAAATGGCCAATCGAGAGGAATTCGCCTTGACCACATAGAAGACAACCTTGTTGATAATTGAAATGACAAACGGGTTTACAACTTGAATACAAGCACTATCTATTCAAATCTATGTGTGAAATGGAAACTGTTTCAAGTGTCAACCTAATCGTCATTCATTTGCTCAGTAAGTGACGAGTTAATCAGCGAGCATCGTACGAGATGCGGAACAATGAGAATTACCCGCGCTCGAAGGGGTTGTGCCTATCCCTCCCGCAGAGGCAGACAATGGTCTTGTCCACTGAGAGCACGATCAGGGAATTGTGCTCCAGAACCACGCCAACCTCGCAGTTTTCCTCTTTACACTTCATCGCCTCGACGGCGATCGGAGCGAAGAGCATTGAAACGGGCACGGGCACTTCACAGCTGTTTTTTTTTGTTTGGATAACAGTGTCAACAACGTTGGCCGCATTGGCGCGCGTTTTGGCGCACACTGGCAAGGTGGCGACTCCGCGAGGATTGTATACATACAGCCGTGACGGCGGTGCTTATTTGACTGGCGGTGCGACCGCCGCCGCCAGCTCGCCTCGCGCAACGGTGGGTGGCGACCGAGCACGCACCTCTCCCGTTACCTCATTGCTATGTTATGGGGACCTGACCCCGCAAAAGCCCTTGCTAATGCGCCACGCTAATTTACATTCACTCACGGCACGACAGGGATACAGCTATTGATCGATCATGAAATATAGCACTCACAAAGATTGTCTCATTTCGTCTTTCAGATTCAAATCATCTCAAAGAGTGGCATTGTTATACGCTGGTCGTGGTTTGACTGAAAACTGTTGGACGTCACCGGATGTCGTTCCCAGTGTGCTGCATTCATACATAACAAATAGCACCGTCTGTTCGAGACAATCGAACACCCATTGTATATGTAACACGGTTGAATATTTTAAGACTATGTTTGCATTGTAATATTGATCTCTAGGTACCTATATGCACCAATAGTACTAAAATACCTCTAGGAATAAACTTTAGAACGCAATACCGATAGCATTGATGAAAAAAAAATTAGATTATTGGTGTCTTTATTCTACAACATTGAAGCCAATATAATTTCAATGTAGTAACTATTATCAAATTGACGTCATAACTATCACGGGTTCACCATATGAAATAATTTAAATGTAGCCATGACCCCAATTAAAGATTAGATGATTTTATTGTATTTACATATACCTATTTACTGAAACCAGATAAAACCCAAGACTGAAACATAAATGTCAGAAAATTAACTAGTGTCTGCAGGACAAAGTATCAAAAACAATTGCAAGAGACATTCCAGATTCAACTCAAGGTTCTGAATAATATAGCGTGGTTTATAGTAATTTCTTAATTACATCTGTTAAAATGCGTTATCATTTTTATACAACACTTGGTGAATAATATTTAATTAACATAAAATATAAATTTTTCACAGCGCTATGTAGCCCCAAACTAAGCAGGCTTGTATTAAGGAAACCAAGGCACCGATTAAGAATACATTTTGACATCTGTTACGTTAAACATATCGTACCGATATTAGACCTTATTGTCGTATCTCTAAGGATACGATACGTTTACGCCACTAAAGTCAAATTCATTCGTTATCGGGCCCCAGATAGCTGATAGAAAACGTTTAATATACGTTATCCTATTTTTGTAAATTTTAGGTAGGTATTAATGATAGTTACTTATAGCAGTGGGTTCGATCCCCACCGAGAACAAACATTTAACTTTGTGTGATGAACATTGATGTTTGTTCTATGTCTGGGTGTTATATAATATTATAAGTATTGTATTTACAAAAAAAAGGTATAAAAGTAGTACATCAGCTATCTGGTTCCCATAACACAAGCTTTGGCTTAGTTTGGGGCTAGATAGTGCTGTGTGGAATGTCCACCAATATTTATTTTATTTTATTATAATAAGCACCTACATTTTCAAACGCAAGACCAAAATCTAACTTCAGCTTATGAATGTTTTGATTTGTCATGTTCTAGGTGAAAATCGAAGCTACAGCGGTTAGTGCTGGAAGCACCACTAATTCCAACAAGCTGAGGCCAGTCAAAGTCATAGGGTATTTATTCAATAAAATCACAAAGATCACTTTGAAACGTCCTAAAGCTAAGTGAATCTAGTCATACATTTACACATTATTTTTCATCCTGCGATTGGCTACGAACCTCCACTCACTGCAGATTACGTATTAGTAACTATTAGGTTACTTGGAACGTGGGAACATTATGGGATACCATTAGCTATGGTCCGCTGCGCCTTCAATGGCTGACCTCACCGTTCCAATACGGAACGGAACGGGTTAAGTAGGCGATGACGTCACTAATGGAAAGTTAAATGATTTATTCTTATGATGATGGGATCTGACTGTGCATGAGTCGTTTTGATCTAATAGATATAATTTGAATCTACATATGAATGAAAGAGCAACAGAAAATTACCAGTCCTCTAGACCGTGCCCGTTCAAATCGACAGCAAACGAAAAAAAAATAGAGTTCTTTGTATGCTTTGGAACCCCGCGCACCAATCCACATCAAATGAATTGACCGCAAAATAACCTAGCCGAAAGAATCGACGGCGACCCGAAAAACATTGGATTTCGAAAGCAGGCCAAACGAAATTCGAAAATCGAAAAGGAATACGATTCATTTCCAGTGTCGATATTACAGCTGATATTTAATTGGCATACCACCTATTCGCACTAAGCGTTTTGCTTCTAGCTACATTATGCGAACTGCTAAGGAGTGGAACTCATTACCGTCGTCTGTTTTTCCTGACCACTACAATCTAAATCTCTTCAAGGCTAGAGAGAATAGGTGTCTTCTAGACCGTTCTGCTCCAACGTCGACTACATCGTCGCTTACCATCAGGTGAGATTGTAGTCAAAGGACGGTTTATTCATTATAAAAAAAAAATAAAAAAAAAATATCAGAATCTTACCTCGTCGTATCAAAGTTCGTCCTGGTAGCACTAGCACCATTACTTTTTCTGCCAACAACCAGCGTTGCTATGTTTTGGCTTGTAGGAAATGTGTGCCGGTGACAAGGTACCTTGCCTTGTAATTTTTGCTAAATGCTCCGCTGACTTTCATTCATCAGTATAACGTTTAAAAAAACTCAAACTCGCACACGAAGGGTTCCGTACCATTAACTATAAAAACGGCAAAAAAATCACGTTTGTTGTATGGGAGCACCCTTAAATATTTATTTTATTCTACTTTTTTGTGTTTGTTGTTCAGCGGCATCATCTGTGAAAATTTCAAATGTCTAACAATCACGGTTGATGAGATACAGCCTGGTGACAGACGGATAGACGGACAGCGGAGTCTTAGTAATAGGGTCCCGTTTTACCCTTTGGATACGAAACCCTAAAAAAATACCCAGATACTAACCTAAAAGATTACTTAGCCAATTTTGTTTATAGCTCTATAACTTCTTCTTATGTCATTGATCCTAACTGAATTTAACCGAAACCGATTGGTAATAAGAGTTATGGAACCGAAACGAAGAATATTATCTTAATGTCAAAAGTCACACGTTTCGCTATTTAGTTTCATCAGGTTTATTTTCACCTCTACGTGTATTATCAGTTTTATAATAATTGGGGCGGAGCGTGGTCTATTTTATAAGAATAAGTATTGGCATTAAAAGTAAAATTAGTTATTGCTTGTTGATTAAATATTTTTTTCGAAAGAGGGCCAGACGATTGACTTTAAAAATATAACACACAAGCTAGTGCCCGCGACTTCGTCTGCGCAGGCTTAGCCACACAATATCTTTATAAATTGTAGCCTATGTGTTATTCTAATGTATAAGCTATATTGTTGTAAAGTTTCATTAAAATCTATTCTGTAGTTTTTACGTGAAAGAGTAACAAACATCCATCCATCCATCCATCCGTCCATACTAGTAGGATAATAGGAACAAATTGCGATCTGCACATAGCCCAACTGTTTCATATGTATTTTGTAAATAGGTACTTGTATTCATTGTCATTTTCTTTGCGACATTTCATTTCATTTTTGATGTTATGGATAATCGCCGTACTAAATATAAAACTTTCGACAGCCGACAACACATAACAGACAGCGATAGCGATAGCGGTGAGATTCGTTTATCGAACCGGCAACCACTTATTTTACTGCTATGCTGTTCTTAGATAATTGACCCGCCGACCCGGACGCTGTCAATATCAAAATGAAAATAAAATCATCAATTTTTTTCGGCAAGCTTGATTACAAAAAACGATGTAGTTTTTGAAGGTTTTCGGAAAATCTTTTAAACCAATATATTTAAAAAATAACTTCAAATCAAGAATGCATAATTTTAGTGCCAAATTTCAGATCAGACACATTCTTGCGCGTTGATAACTAACGTCATGCCAAGACGAGGCAGCACACATGATCTTGGCCAACGAAAGGCCCGAAAGAACCGCTTGTAAACCAGGAAAGCTCCAACCGGCTGAGTTCCGTGACCCAGGGATCTAAGTCCCTGTGACTAGATGTCAGAGCTATGGGACACATCACCTAGACCAGGGGTGGCGAACCTCTTTGAATCCAATGTGCCATTATTTCTAAAAAATAATCAATAATAATAACCAAAATGTAATCAAATAATAATAACCAAAATGTAATAATTTCAATAATTATTATAATAAATTCAACAAAAATGAAAACCGTTTTGATCCTTGGCGTGCCCAAAATATTGTGACGCGTGCTATCAATGGCACGCGTGCCATTGGTTGGCCATCCCTGCCCTAGACCCTTACTTGCAACATTAGCAAGTTGTAGAAGACCGGATTGATGTTACATTTATAAACTGGTATAGATTACAAGACTATAAAAGGAAATAACTCCACTACAGCGGAACGCAATAGCAATAGAATCTATAGAAAATTATGTGTCAGATAATCAAAAATTACAATCTGCAAACACAAACCCTGGGATGAAACAGCCAGTCGTTGATTTTAAAAGCAAATAGTTTGAAATATAGTCAGTTGATTTGTGTTTTTTAAAACAGCGAACAGTCAGTTAAAATAAACATAGATTATTGTGAGGCGTGCTGTCCCGACGGTTTAAACTGGCATAAATCCAATTGCTTGCAGACCTTGGTCGCTGATGAAATTTGTGAATTTCTAATATTTCGCTAATGTCTCTCAACTGAAGCGAAAAACACTGACATTTATACAATATTTATACAATAGGCATAACTCAGATTAAACTAAATGACATACAAGATAAGTAAAAATTATAAAAAAAAAAAAAATTTATGCTACTTGCTGATGGAACAAGCAGATGTATTAATCATCACCATTATGTTCTGCGGTTTAAAGAGAACAATTTATTTCTCAATTTTACGATAAAGTTGTACTTATCTGTTCTTGTATTTCGGATTTATTTAATGTTTTAGTCTCTGAAAATCATTGTTTAATAAAATACATGAATTGTTCGGATACGTGTTGCAAAAAAACAAAACGTGTAGTTAGAATGCCAATAAGGAACTGAAATATTTATAACGAATTAATGTACTTCGTGATTTATTATACTAGTAGCAATCTAATAGAAAAATATTATTGTGCTTAATTTTTTTCTAGAAAAACAAAGTAGGTAATATGGTAAGTATGTGTGGCTAATGTAAGCTTATTATACAAGGTGTTCCATGAGTTGTGTATATGAACTTCAGGGGGCTAAAGTACCCATCAATATGAACAACTTTTTCTAAGGAACCAACACTGTGAACGCGAAAAAAAAACAGCTGTTTCATACATTTTAGCCTGGTAGGTATTGAACTTTTGTATGAAACACCTGTTTTTTTTTTCACGTTCACAGTGTTGGTTCATTAGAAAAAGTTGTTCATATTGATGGCTACTTTAGCCCCCTGAAGTTTATATACACAACTTAAGGAACACCTTGTATATCAAAAGTGGTTAGGTATTTAAAAGTTTTTCCTGATTTTATCTCAACCGTCATAAAAATACAGCCGAATTAAAAACTTTTTTAAGTCTGTTAATAAATTTGCTGCCACTTCAACGCCGAATGTCCTAGAATTATTTTAATAGTTCAACGTTTCCATTGACCTTCCTCGACAATTACATCAAATTAGTTCAAATGATGATAAAGGATACATGTGCGAAGCAATTAAAAAAATGTTACAGAACTAATTGCTAAAACTGTTTACTGACGTGTCCTATTGCGGAAACTTCAATCTACTAAAGGACATGGGTAATAAACTAAATAACATCAGAAATTTCCAACTCGAACCAGTTTCAAACAAGATAGACATCTTCATCACTCGTCAAAGGCTTCCATGCCTTACAATAAGTATATTCTTTGGATGTGACATTGACTTTACGCGGCTTTTTTGGAAATACAAGTTTGTTTAGTATGTAGATGATAACCATGCCATAAGTAGCATGTGGAATGGATATCCTGGAGAGTAACATTTTTGATGTCAAATTTTAAACCCACTCTAGCTAGTAATTTTTTTCATAAACGAGTTTTTTCTTTTATTAGCAACTTTAAATTATGTTTAGTATTGATATACGCAAATAAAAATAAATAATATTTGATTCTACTTACATGTTTCTCAATATTTTCTGGAAAGATCTTTTGATCACAGTCAAAATTAATAGTTTCGTCATTCCGCTCACTGCTTATCACTTTGTCAAAATATTAATATTTTATCAGAATTACTTAATAGCTAAATAAACTGATCAAATAATGTTTATCCTCACAAATATGGATGCTTGCTTCTACACCAACTCAACACAAAAAGAACGCAGTGTTTAGAAATATTTGCAGTGTCGTGTGGTTTTGTTGAAACTACCCTCATTTATACAATAATTTAGTTTCGTTCAAAAACAAGATTTTGCGACTTCTCATTCATAAAATAATAGTTTGAGGTATTCGATCATTATGTAAATTATAGACAACTTTTTTTTTAAATTTATTTTATCGTTTATGAACTGCTTATTTTTAAATAAAATTTGTATGATATTGAGTTAGGAGCACGTTAGAATTAATTCATTAAGTTAATAGTCATATCAAGTACAGCAGTTAAAGTAAAGACAAACTAATTAGGTACAGACTGCTGTTTTACAATGTATTTTATTAAATAGTTGCTCTTATCGATGAAATTATGTATTCTGTGATGAAAACGTATTGTAAGAGTTTATTTTTTGTACAATAGTATCCTTTCACAATCTCGTCAAAAAGAATTCGGAGGCTTGACATCTATATGCCTTAAATTTATGGACGCAAGCAAGTGCATCGAAGGGCACGTTCATATCGTGCGTGACTTACAAGGCAATGCTTTGTTAAAGGTGATGGTTACTTAACATCAGGTGGGCCATCTGCTTATTCTATCAGCAAGTAGTATTAAAAAAAATAGTTAGGTACACAAATCTATTACCAGTTCTGTACAGGCTATCCACAGACTCTTTTATTCATAAGCCCGAAATACTTTACCGTCAAATTTATCGTAAGACCAGTCGAGTTATAAGAATTTGTATAAGTAGGCATAATTAATGACTCATCAATAGGATATCAAGCACATGAAGGCATTTCGCAAAAGCCTTGGACTGACCTGTACCATTCTATTGCCTTGAGATAGTGATTAGGCTTGAACAGTACCTACACCATCGGAATATAGCGAGTTGGTAGATTTACTTTAAGTTGAGTTCTGAAAGTTGAACTTATTAAATAGTTTAACAGATAATAAAACAAACATCATACAAATTTATATCGTTTTTATGAAAAATCTTTATAGTACATCGTTTTTTCATAAAATATTGCTTTATTATCTTTTTTTTCTAATGGACTATAATGCTGGTATAATCGTATGACGATTGCCGACAGCGTTACCGGCCTACTATGCTTTAATATCTGGGTAGTTAATTCATTTTTTATTATAAAGATCACCTGTCAGTGATCAATATACCTTTGTTATGTGACTAGTCTGTAATTAGCTATCCGTCATGTCATCTCACAAATTTAATTGCAGCAGTGCTTGAAGTAGGCTAGATTGTATAAGAAGGCTAAGGTATAGGGCTAAAAGTATGTCAAGCCAATACTGAACCAACAAAAAGGAATTCTTATTTATTTTTATTTTACATTAATTCCTTATGGAACAAGCACATCTGCAACTTAACATTAAGTGGGCGATGGCCCACCTAAAGTTAAGTGAAACAGAAAAGTGCCCCTACAATGCACTGCCCTGCGTCCATCTACTTGAGGCATACAGGGAAAAGCCTCATGTGCCTGTAATTTCACCGGCAACCACACCCTTCAAACCGAAACACAGCATTACTGCTTGGCGGCAAAAATAGGCATGGTGGTCGTACTTCTCCAGATAAGCCCACTACAAAGAGCTGTACTACTCTTAAACCATACATCTTTTGTCGAAAAAAGTAAAGCGATGCTACTGAATATCTAAATATGATAATACAGATCACTACATTATAAAACTGCATTTATCAAAAGGACTTTAGTAGACCTTTCATCAAAGTCATATTCAAAACATATTTATTCAATTGAATCGGTAAGATCACTTTGAAATCTCCTAAAGCTATCTATAGGTGAATCTAGATGCCAGTTCCACGTGACCAAGCCTAGAAGAACAGACAACAAACTAACTCAAAATTCATATTTTAATTGAGTATTTTATGACAAATAAGCTCTAAAGATCATGGTATTAGCCCATGATAGACTTGTTGATCGTGATGCTACTTTAGTGATAAATGATTGAATCATCAAGTAAGTGAGTGCTATCAGTTATCTCGAGTAATTCATTATAATCTTCAAAGTCTTATTCACCACCATAAACATAGAGTCATGCTAATAAAGATCTTTAAGTATCATCTATCTTATTGATAAGAGCTATCCAAACTGACATAGTATCGATCAGTATAATTTGAGTCAGGACACTATTTATAGTTTTAATGATTAAAGTAGCTGTATCTTGCAACTTATTGTTGTCATCATAAATACGTATATCTATCTCGTGAATTTATTTATTCATTAATCAAAGATCTATCACAAGGAGAGAAGAAAGTCATAGTACGAGAAAAGATAATGGATGTGAATGATTTTAAAACAAGAGACAGACCAAAGAAAAAATGGATGGACTGTGTAAAGATGACATGAGTAAGAAAGAAGTGAGCACCGAGATGACGAATGATAAGATCAGAGTGGAAGAAGAAAACCTGTTGTGTCGACCCCACTTACCGAGGAATGATGGCGATATTATGATCATTTTTGAAATATATAATTTAAGTATTTAATATTATACTAACAGCTAACCAAAAAGATAACACTATCACACGGAGCAAATTATTTGCAATATTATTTAATAAACACTAGCATAGCATAGCACATGTAATAATAACATCTAGTTATTGAAAATATTACGTGTATCTTACAGAACTTCAAAGAAATATTATATAAGAAATCGAGGAACTATCCGTACAAATAACAAAGTCTTATTTCTTGGTGCCATTGTATTTCAAAAAGTGATTGATTATTTTGTATAACTACTTCATAATTCTTATAATTGGTTTATAAGAGTTACACAAATAAATAATGAGAAAAAATCGGCATCTATGGAATGGTATATAGGGTTGATGTTTTGTTACTTTTGGCACTCATCAATCATTCAAAGTATTTGATGAATACAAAAACATTATGATAACATTTTCAAACGTTTTTTGTTTACTTTACGAGCGTATTGATTTTATTGGCTGATCGTAAACATAGCACTTCATATCAAAATCATTCGTTTTATTACACATTACTTAGCTTTCGATTTCTTTCATTTTCAATTTCATATTTGATATACATTTTACTAAATCAATTGCTGAAATGTTAGAATCTATCATAGGAAGTAAGTTTCAACCACTTATTTTTATTGAATCTATTTACCACATCCAATCACATTTGCATATAAATATTATAAAATCCTCGTTTTGTAAGTCGATTGCAACTAAAATTTGAGCATTGGCGCCAGGAAATAGCTACCTGAGAATGGTCGGCAAAAAATTATGCCAGAGGTTTTGGATGCATTCGAACTTTCAAATGAGATACATTAAAGCATATATTATAAAAACAAAAGCTTTCTGTTGTTCCTACGGCTTCTATCATTACTTACTTTATTGTTAAGGCCAGCAGGACAATAATGAGCCCGACAAGGGCCATCGCGATGACGACGCCGCATATCATGTAATTCGCATCATTTGGGGCATCTGAAACAAATAAAAACAATATCAGATTTGTGGTTATATGTGTAGAGTGTTTGTGAAATACCAAGGCATCACCAGAAACCTAAAAACTGAATCGAATCTTAAACATAGACTGAACATTCATATATCTTATATATATCAGAATACCAGCCCTACGGCTGGTTTCTGAAAGCTTGATCAAAACTAATCGGATGTCAAGTCACTCGCTATTTCAGCTATTTCATCGAAATAGATAGAGATAGCAAGAGACTTGACATGCGATAAGTTTGGTGACATGTGGTAGATCCAACATCCCACGAACCATCAAACGATTTTTTTTTAATAAAAAACAAGAACAATATAACTAAGTGTAAAGCGATTGAACTCATAGTGGTAAAAGTAGGGATTATGATATTTTCCACAGTCAAATGGACAGGATACATCAGTACTTAGGTACTGTACACAGTGCATATAAGGAATGCTAAACATTGATTGTCGTGTGGCGTGACATCAAGAAAACCACTTAGCAACATCCTACTGAAGACGCAATCATGTATACAAGGTAATTAAAATATTGGCCTTCTAAAATATGTCAAAAGATGCTATAACTATTGGCATCTCCCAACATCAGGTACATTGCTAATAAGTATGGGATTTAGGAGGTACTTCATTGTTGACATCATAAATACCTACCTCTAGAGAATGTATAATTTATTCATTTGCCAAAGATGTATATCATAAAGAGAAAATAAATTCATATTACGAGAAGAGTGTTAGGTATGGATGTGAATGGTTTTAGAAAAAGAGGCAGGAATACGAAAAGATGGATGGACTGAAGATTAGGTACATTGCTAATAGTAATAAGTAGGTATGGGTTTCAGTAGGTAGCTGTTTGAATTTCAGGCATTTATATTAAGGGCCTGACAACTACCAAACAACTTCTCGCTCGCACGTTTCGACATGTTGAAAGATATAAAATCACTAAACTCATTTTCGAAATATCGCAGTCAACCATTTTGTGTGCAATCACATTGCACACAGTTTAGTAAAAATGTCATTTTGATCGATACGAGTTTTCCTCCTTAAAAGTTTGCTTATGTACGAAAACTAGTAAAGCATCTTTCAACATGTCGCGTGCGAGCGAGAGTCACATTAGCTCTTGTCTTCGCCTTAAGTCAGCCTAAGGTAATCAACATTAAGTGGATGTTTTATTAACTGTAAACGATTAGCATTTAAAACTATAAAACAAAGGTTAACATCAGTGAGGTTATTTTTACTAAGTAGGAGGATTTTACTATAGACAAAGTAACATCGCGTCATGTCAGGAAATGTAATTGATCGAGTGAGCGAAGCGAACGAAGATCTTAGTTTCAACTTGGGCGATTTGGCATTTTATGTATGTATGTATGTATGTATGTTTGTCTGGCGATAACTTTAGAACCGTTGATCCGATTTGCATGAAATTTGATATGTCGATAGCTTGTTCTTGAGAAATTTACTGGTAAGTATATGAGTAAAATCGGATGAAGGGGTTTTGAGATATGGGGTTTTTTAAGGGGGCAAAAATAAAAAAAGTTACATAAAAAAATCAAGTTACATGTCATATGAAAGGGCTTTGTTTGGACATCCCAAAACAATTTTTACTTTTTATTTGTGACGCTCGGTTATTGAGATATAAAAATAAAAGCTAAATTAAGATAACCAGCGATCCAAGAGCTCCCATCTCTAAGAGTTTCGTTGACATCAAGGTTTTTCTACTGGTCGGCCAGTTCCTTTGCTTTTTCTTAATTTTTTTTCTTGAAATAAATTAAGGAGGTACTCAGTTCTCATAAAATGGTGACGACGACCAGGTCTGATGATGGAGCCAAGGGCTGTTCAACGGAACTCTTCAATAAATAGGCCAATAGAGTTGAAACTTGGTAATCATACCAAGTTAGTAAGCGGTAGTCAGAAAAAAGTCCAAAGATAATGTTTGGACTTGCCTCTGACTACTACGTACTCAAAGTTTTGATGCGTTCGTCGGGTCGCATCACGAGATCTCAGTTCGGGGCGAACTACTAGTGTATTTTGTATCAAATAAAATGTGAGCGTCGTCGGTAGTGGCAATGCCAGTGCTCTCAAACGGTGAAGGAAAACATCGAGAGAAAACCAGTTAGTATTCTAGCTGCGGCAATGGGCTTGAAACCTATCATGTATCGAATACCAACTACTACAAGTGGGTATGTGCTAAATGTAATATTTAGGCGTACTTCTGGCTACCTCTTTTAGATATCTTCAAATAATCTTAAATTGGTACTTAGTACTAAGATATTGGAAGGAACATTCACGACTATCGACGCGTGATGTTGCCATGTCATGTTTTCATTTTTATATATTTTTTATAATGAAGATAGATATTTTCAAAATTTAACGTTCTTCAGTCACTACATAGTAATAATAGTGAGACTGGTATGGTATAAATCACTGCATAAAGACATAGTAATTATATTTATATTTTTCATTTCAATTCCATATAGGTAGGCATACAATTTATGAATAATAAATATAATATAATAGGAATTTATGAATAAGAAATATGGTGATACTACAGTTTCTAGAAGTAGTGTATGTCATTACAAGTTTTATTTACTCACGTAGCGTGTGAATTGTACACAGAAGTAGGCAAGTAGGCATTATGGACTAAAAATCAATAGTTTAAATAATTCACTGAAGTTTCGATGTCCCTCAGCAGATGGCATTGAAACAAAAATAAACGTTAAAAATTTTCTTTCAACTAAAATCTAACCTTCTAGCGAAAATCAATAGCCGTGGATGTACTTTTATCTACTATAGTAAAGTTCAACAGAAGGCTTAGCAATCTCGATCTGCCTGGATTCAACTGAATGATTCCGATATTGGAACAAAATTGTTCTGCTATGCTGTTATCGGTAATGACAAAAGCTGTCCTATCTCGATAATGCTGATCGATTGTATACTGCTGTGTACTGGATAACTGGTGCGTGTACCACTTCGCACCAATTGAACCGTGCTTCGTCTTTAATTTGTGCGTACAATCGATACGCGGCGGAAAATACCCATTCGATATGCTTAGGGTTCATGTCTGGTTGCTAACTGCACTCAATGGAACTGATTGTTTCATCAGTGTGCATTGAATGCAATGCAATAGATTGATAAGTTCAGTTACTAAGATCTATTGCTTTTTAAAATAGATGTTTGGTAAATACCCCCTTTGAGCGGCTTTCATATTTTGTGAATACTTGTATGCATTATAATTTTATTTGCAAATAAAAAAAATGATTTTTTATTGTTAAGGAATACTTTCAAAAATGCGTGTGAATGACGTCACTCTACTAACAGTTACTAACGCTAGTATATCGAAAATAGTGAAACAGAGTTCGTTAAACCTCACAAATAGGGTGAATAAACAAAATGGTCGCGGTAGACAGCACCGCACCGTTCTACTTTGCGATATTCGGGGTGAAATAACAAGATATTCGGGGCCTTTATCCGTTACCCAGTCAGGTAGAGTTTTACGAAGCAAACTAGCCAAACACGCAAATAAGCGATTGCTTATGTGTGAAACCACCTGTGTAAAATCGCATTTTTTTCTTATTAATATTCATGCACGATAAAAGGAACTGTTTAAATATAAATTGTTGTAAAACATTGTGCCAAAAATGAAGACACAAAGTAGATGTCTACCCTAAACTCTGCTTTACAGTGACACAAAGTGTAGTGAACTGAAACACCGCACCAGCAACTCATTTTTTTGCAACGCTTGCAAAAAAATGAGGAGCGTGGTATGGGCATGTTATGAGAAGGGACGAATGTCATGCAACGAAAAGAGTATTAGGATGAATGTGGATGGATTAAAGAGTAGAGGTAGCCAAAGAAAAGATGGATGGATTGTGTGAAAGATGACATGGGTAAGAAAGGAGTGACTACTGAGATGACAGAAAAAAGTGGCGAGAAAAACCTGTTGTACCGACCCCACATAAAGTGGGATAAGGGCAGGAAGATGATGATGCTGCTTGATGGTACAAATAGGCATGGTTTTAATTCAGTCCTTCACAAAGAGCCAATCTAAGTACTAGCTTAGTTAATTCCAAGGCAAATTCCATTACCTATTTTTAAAGTTACTGCGTAGAATAACTATAACAATAAAATGATATCCCATGAATATTAACAAATACCAACAAGAACAATGTTCCATATAACTCTGAATTCCCAATATTAAAAAAAATACCTACTCCCAGTACAGTTACTGCTGAACCTAATTACTCGTACGTTGGGTTTGTCATAAGGAAACCACAATGTCAATTGATATAAAAATAATATACCTACAAACAATATAGTTTCAATATGGCGAAACCTTGAAGTATGTCATATTATATTCGTTGAAAATGGTTGCAACTGAAAATCAAACTCATCAATTCATCATACAAACAAATTAACAAGAATGATGTTGATTCGAGATTTTAAATCGAAACTACGATGGTTTTCCAGAAAGTTCCATTCCAATTATATTACTGTTTACTATAGGAATAGAGGTATAATATTATATATTTGGTATAAGAATATTTTTTATTGCGATTTAGTTAAAAAGTCAAAGCTATTGTTTATTAATAAAACCTCATATTCCATGTAGCATCTTAACATTATATGCTCTAGACAAATCTAGGTGCCAGTTCCAAGTCTAGAAGAATCTTACGGCAATTGAAAAGAACCACCTTTCGATTGCTTTTTCTTACATAATAATATTAATATGCCTGTACTAGGTGGCTAGTGTGCTTCTACCTCTTTATGTACACAAATATCATAAATAAATAAAACCAGCCAAGTGTGAGTCGGACTCGCGCACTAAGGGTTCCGTACCATTATCTATAAAAACGACAACAAAAAAAACACGTTTGTTGTATGGGAGCCTCCTTGAATATATTTTTTTCTGTTTTTTAGTATTTGTTGTTATAGCGGCAACAGAAATACATCATAATTTCAACTGTCTAACTATCACGGTTCATGAGATACAGCCTGGTGACAGACGGACACACAGACGGACAGCGGAGTCTTAGTAAAAGGGTCCCGTTTTACCCTTTGGGAATGGAACCCTACAAAATATGTGTGTCAAATAAAATATATTCCAAAAATATCTCTCAAAGCCATTAGACATCGATATAAACATTGAATGCAGCAAATCACTTCGCTAAAATTAGCTCTTGTCCTTTTATCTGACCTGGGAAATGCTATTATTGAGTCAAAGGGTTAAGGCTAAGGTCCACAACATTATCCAATGCGTTATTGAGGACGTCCGGTAAAGTCAATCGTATTTTATGTTGGTAGGTACAGTTAGCAACTACAGTAAAATTAATAAACTAGTAGTTCGCCCCGAACTGAGATCTCGTGATGCGACCCGACGAACACATCAAAACTTTGAGTAGGTAGTAGTCAGAGGCAAGTCCAAACATTATCTTTGGATTTTTTCTGACTACCGCCTACTAACTTGGTATGGTTACTAAGTTTCAACTTTATTGGCCTATTTATTGAAGAGTTCCGTTGAACAGATCTTGGCTCCATCATCAGACCTGGTCGTCGTCACCATTTTATGAGAACTGAGTACCTCCTTAATTTATTTCAAGAAAAAAAAATACGAAAAATCAAAGGAACTGGCCGACCAGTAGAAAAACCTTGATGTCAACGAAACTCTTAGAGATGGGAGCTCTTGGATCGCTGGTTATCATAATTTAACTTTTTAAGTTTTATCTCGAAAACCGAGCGTCCCAAAAAAAAAGTAAAAATTGTTTTGGAATGTCCAAACAAAGCCCTTTCATATGACATGTAATTTGATTTTTTTATGTAACTTTTTTTATTTTTGCCCCCTTAAAAAACCCCATATCTCAAAAGCCCTTCATACGATTTTACTCATATACTTACCAGTAAATTTCTCAAGTACAAGCTATCGACATTTCAAATTTCATGCAGATCGGATCAACGGTTCTTAAGTTATCGCCAGACAAACATACATACATACATACATACATACATACATACATACATAAAATGCCAAATCGCCCAAGTTAAAACTAAGATCTTCGTTCGCTTCGCTCACTCGATCAATAATATCGGTGGACTTTCCACTCATCACTATCTAGCCCCAAACTAAGCCAAAGCATGTAATATGGGAACCAGATAGCTAATATAATACTTTTTTATTGTAAACTAGCGGCCTGTCCCAGCTTCGCATGGGTGGTCATAAATTTTTTGAACATTTTAGGATAAACTTAGACCGTGGGTTCGAGCCTCGCGTCTACTTATTTCATACATTTGCACGCGCTTCTCCTTGAGTGAGTGAAATCGCACCCCGCGCGTGACCGGTGGACCCGTAAACATTTTTAATTTCGTCATATCTTTTGAATGGAATGTCCGATTTGAAAAATTTAAGAAGTAATCTATAGGTATTGAAACCGTCTTAATTATGAAATGATTTATTTGGATAAGGATTAATACCAAGGTACAAATAAAGACCCTTTTCTAGCGGAGGCATTTCAATTAATTTTTTATAATAAAAGAACACTTATTGTGACATAACTATAATAGTTAGACATATGCTGTCGCGACATTTTTTGTAGATGCAAAAATACAAAAATACAAAGTTTACCTCTTTATAATATTAGTGTAGATGTAGAAGTGTAGATGTAGATATATACTGGAAAGATTTGGAAAGATTTGTATTTTTGTTGTTTTGTATGTAACGAATAGGCTCAAAAACTACTGGTCCGATTTCAAAAATTCTTTCACCATTGGAATGCTACATTATCCTTGAGTAACATAGGTTATATAATATTTTCAAAAAAATCAGGGATCCTTACTAAAACTCTAATAATGTAACCCAAGGTGGAAAAAGAAAACCTTACATCGCGTGCGCTTCGAAAACTATTGATGATAGAATAAAATAATGTACTACGATTTTGTAGAACACGTCATCACCTACAAAAAATGTCGTGACAGCATATGTCTAACTATTATAGTTATGTCACAATAAGTGTTCTTTTATTAAAAAAAAAATAATCGAAATGCCGCCGCTAGAAAAGGGTCTTTACTTGTACCTTGGTATTAATCCAAAATAAATCTATTCATATTCAAGATTGGTTCAATACCTATACATTACTTCTTGAATTTTTCAAATCGGACATTCCATTCAAAAGATTTTAAAAATATAAGGTCACGGGGCGCGTTCTCACACAGCGCGGGCCCGGGCAAGGCGCGAGTTAGAAGGGCGTGTATATGACTCGAACCCACCACGGTCTAAGTTTATACTAAAACGATGAAAAAATTTATGTCCACCCATGCGAAGCTGGGACAGGCCGCTAGTAATATATAATAGCACCCAGACAGAGAACAAACATCTATGTTCATCACACAAATATTTGTTCTCGGTGGGGATCCGTTTGTTCCATTAGTTAGTTGTATTAAAAAAAAGGAAGGTGATAAAACCTGCAGAAATAAATAGGTAGGTAGGTAGGTCCATCTATTTTAATGGAGCAATAAATAGTATATTATGCAATTAGTAAATAAATGACGGATTTAAAGCGAGGGCCATAGATGAATCACAAGCAATTGGAGTGATGAATTACGAGAAGTTATTTGCACAAGGAGTTTGTATGTCGAGTTTTCTTTGCACAAGGAATGTGTATAGAGTATTTTTTGTGCAAGAAGGTTATATAGCATTGAGATGGAGGTCGAACGTATTGCTGTGCTCTTAATTAAAACACCAAAATAGTGATTAAAAGAGCTTTTTATTCACTGTTTTCTGTGAATGAAATAAGCTTTTTAGGGGGGGAATGGTCTTTATTCATCATTTTCCAGCCCTTATCCCACTTCCCACTTTGACAGCCTTCACAGCTCAGTTCGTAGTAGCTCTGCCTTCTGCGCCGTAGGCCGTGGGTTCGATCCCCACCGAGTATAAACATTTGTGTGATGAACAAAAAATGTTTGTTCTCTGTCTGGGTGTTATATAATATTATAAGTATGTATTTACAAAAAAAAAGTATATATGTATTATATCAGCTATCTGGTTCCCATATCACAAGCTTTGGCTTAGTTTGGGGCGAGATAGTGCTGTGTGGAATGTCAACCGATATTTATTTATTTATTTATATTTACTTCATGTGGGGTCGGCACAACAGGCTTTTTCCCTCCATTCTCCTCTATCAGCTGTCATCGAAGTAGTCACTCTTTTCTTACTCATGTCACCTTTCACACAGTCCATCTATCTTTTCTTTGGGCTACCTCTACTTCTATATCCAGGGAATGGTGTAAATAAATACAGTATCTTCCTATTTAGTATGCCAAGTTCTTGAAAACGGAAGACCATATTTCGTTGTGCAAGCATTACCTCACCGCGCTAAGTGCACTGGGTGGTGAAGCCGTCACGATGATATTTTATTGTAACATTGGGACAATGATGTTTTGCATCACAGCTTAGGTAAGCTCGCCTTCAGACGCTAGATAATGCAACTTCAATAATCGTTTCCTTAAGTTGCGACAGATTTACTAGTAGAATACATTGTCTATTCTTACAGGGCCATACAGTGTTAGGAAGGAAGTAAATTGATAGTTAAGTACATAGTTAGCACCTTGATAGATTGTCCTGGAGAGCTGAACAAGCTTTCATATACCAATGAGATCACTGGTGGTCTAGTGGTAACGGTCGTGGGTTTGAAATCGGTCGTGCACCAATGGGTTTTTCTGTTCAAAAATTTATGTGCACAATGCCAGTACTCTCAAACGGTGAAGAAAAAGATCGTGAGGAAACCGGCATGTCGTAGAATTTAAAAAGTTCTATAATTGTGTCAAGTGCTGGAAAGGAGCCTCTTGAGGCGCACTTAAAATCCTTTCACCACACTGTTTCGAAAGAAGCTAGTGACACGACAAGAGAGAGATATAGCAATGTATATAATATTATAATGATACCCACTTATTTGTTCAAACCGGTTATTCTAGCTTAAACTATTACAAAGCGTTTAATATTTATAGTTATATACATAAAAATTAAAACGTTTACGAAAATTACGTGCAGCAAATGAAGTAGAAAAACAAATTCTCCCAGACTGGCTTCCTCCAAATATATGGTAGATATTAGGAGTTTATTTATTTATTTTTTAGTCTTAGTTTCACAGTTTTTCTTATTGTCTATTTTAATCTATTAAATGTACACTGTGCACTGACCAAATCGAATCTACATTTTATAGGCAAAGTAAGTAGGTAGGTAGATGATACTGAGAAGACAAACCAAAATAATAAGGTGAAAGTTAACAATAAAACAAAAAATCAAAGTTGAAGTTAAAGTTAATCGCATAAAAAAGCAAGTGTTAGTGTGTAAAACGTGATAAGTAATGAGTGTGTAGTGTAGTGTAGTGTGTCATTGTGTGTAGGTAGTTAGTTAAATAGGTTGTTATAAGTGTAAAGATTTTGTGAGAGCTTATTGGAAATGCCTGCATTTAGTTGACAGCAATGTTCAAAAGCTGGGCTTGTGCCAATGTATAGTCGCTTCACATAAAATGCACCCAGGTGGTAAAGCGGATTTTTGATAGAAGGTACGTTCAAAGATAACATTTGGCACATGCGCACCTTTCGCAGTAAAAAGGATCAGTGTAAATGTCATCATCACATAAGACGGAGAAACCGATAAATCCTTTGGTGGGTACTTGAATGCGAATCGGCCAGGTGCCAAGTCGATTCCGTCTGGCAGCTTTGTAGCCCAGTTTTGTTTAACACTTTATTAGGCTTGTTTAAAACGAGCCGTCACACTTCATTGGATCTCGTTCGAGTCTCAATTTCCTGTCAAAAGGTCAGGTCGTTCACCCAGTCACATAAACCAGGAAATCTGACACTCATTCTATGGCTGCGTCGACGTAGAAAGCAGGTTTACCTACATCGCAGACTTGTATTCAAAAAAAGTATTACAAAAGTGGTAACAATACAAAGACAACAATACAAATTGTTTTTTTTATACAACTAGCTGATGGAACAATCAGATGGCCCACCTGATGTCAAGTGGTAACCATCATATATAACAAAGCATTGCCTCGTAAGTCACGCACGATAGGAACGTGCCCACGATGCTCTGCCCTGCGTCTATCAACTTAAGGCATACAGATGTTAAGCCTCATGTGCTGTAATTACACCGGCAACCACATTCTTCAAACCGAAACACAGCAACGCTCTGCTTGGCGGCAAAAAAAAGCGTGGTGGTTGTACTTCCCTGGACGAGCCCTTCACAAAGAGCTCTACTACTCTTAAAACATGTACTCGTACAAACCTATTTTGCCTACATTCGTAGGTGTGCCTTCTGTCTTTTGAACTCTAGTATATTATGTACAAGACCCCGTACAGGTCAGATTCCGGCAGCTAGTGGGTAAGGCAGTCTTTTACGATGAATACGATCTATCAGTTCATTAGTGGTAGTAGTATAATCTGTGTAATGGCATCAGGTGGTTAGTGCAACGCACTCGTCCATGTGAGGTGAATGCACTCGCCTCGCCTTTTTGCTTGTGGGGCAATGTTCCTTGGGATTAGTTGAGAAGAAATAGCCAACAGATTCATGTTAGGCCGTTAAGTTTAACCGTTGGTCTACAATCGATGTGGTGAATGAAGCATGTAATCCACTAATCTATGTTTTCTTAAACTGTTGCCTTACAACTTTCATAACATATAAACACGAGTTTTGTTTTGAAATGGTTACTAGCCACGATCGTTCCTTTGTTCTTGCGCTCTGTTGCTAAGGACGTAAAAATCTGTTTTTTGCGGTTGGTGGTTTAATTTTTACCAAAGACAAACATTTGTGTGATGAACATACATGTTTGATCCATGTCTAGGTGTTATAGCACTGGTGGTCTAGTGGTAGCGGCCCCGCCTTCCGATCCTAAGGTCGTGGGTTCGAAACCGGTCGTGCACCAATGAGTTTTTCTGTTCAAAAATGTATGTGCACAATGCCAGTACTCTCAAACGGTGAAGGAAAACAGCGTGAGGAAACCGGCATGTCGTAGAACCTAAAAAATTCTATAACAAGTGCTTGAAAGGAGCCCTCGAGGCGCACTAAAAATCCTTTCACCACACTGTTTCGAAAGTAACTAGTGACACGACAAGAGAGAGAGATAGCATTTTGTAAGTACCTATGTTACATTCTATCTCTTATCTGATATAATATTAAATAAAAATAAATAAATATCATATCCAGCTTTTAGCTGTAATACGAAATCTCAACCACAAAATTTTATAAGTGTAGTATTGTAATTTGAGTACCTTACTCGCCAACAAGGTATTTGAAGGGTTGTCTAACCATCGAAGCATCATAGCATAGCAACTCTTCTATAAATATCATAGCATAAATAGTACGGTAACCTGTAGGGAATTCCAATTTGATAATGGGGCTTTAGCCGGTGGGCCCAGACAGGAATAACTCATATACCTCGCGTATAAATCTTACTGTTCCAATGATAGTATGCACGATTAGCAACAAAGAGTTATACTTCCTAAAACGACAATAGTAACCTTTGGTTATGCTAATTCATCAGTATATTACACGTGTAGCCTTGTTCACGTATGGATTGGTATGCGCATGCTGAGAATGCAATGATGTACAATTTTGTTGCAGTGATTTCTTAGGCGTTGTTGCTATGCTATCACACGGTATATGGGCGATTCGGCCCTCGAGGTATTGAGATGACGTTTACGTTGGTAGCACATCATGTTTGGTTTTTTTTATCTACACATATACATACATATATAATGTATATATATGTATCTACACATATACATACATATATATACATTTTGTATGCAGTTTTGTTAACAGGTGAAATTATTTTATTATGACAAAGTTAAGGATATTAAGTTATTTTATAAAATTTGGATTGCCATATCGTGTAAGATATGGCAGCGACTACCTGTATCTAAAAGAATTGTATGACGCCCTCATGCAAAAATACAAACTGGATAGGTATGCCATTTAATTAAGCCAAGGATGAATCATAGTTATTTCCAAAGCCATACACGTCAGCTTCAAACTAACTGACCTGGTTTTTATTAGTTTTTTATTGCATAATGTTATTTTATCCAGAACCGATAAGGCTACGTTGTATTGAAATAAAATTTAAGCAATTTTTTAATGTTTTCGAGAGTATTTTGAAATAGGAATACCTCGAAATGATATAACAGTTATTACTATTGTCCTGCAGAGCCCACACCATGTTTAACAATGCAAATCGCACGCATGTTGAATTGAGCAACAATCCAGAGTAAAATTACAAAACAAAGGCATTGTGCCACGTGAATTACCCCACAATTATACAATGTTTTGATAAAACTAACAGGACACGTGATTTATTACTACATTACGACACGCATCACAAAATTCTTTAGACGTTCACGTCAAGAAACTAATACTAATTATTTGACCTCAACTCAAAATCATTGACAGGAGGAGCACCGGAACAAAAGAGTAGTAGAGCTCGTTGTGTGTGGCTCGTCCGGGGAAGTACTACCACCACGCCTTTTTCTGCCGCCAAGCAGCAACGCTGTGTTTCGGTTTGCCGGTGTAATTACAGGCACATGAGGCTTAACATCTATATGCCTCGGGTTGATGGACGCAGGGCAGTGCATCGTAGGGCACGTTCCGATCGTGCGTGACTTACGAGGCAATGCTTTGTTATAGGTGATGGTTACCACTTTACATCAGGCGGGCTATCTGCTTGTAATAATTCAACTGTATAAAAAAAACGATAAATCCGTAATTTTTTACGTAATTTTTGGAAAAATACAAAACAAAACCAAAAATTGTCGGATTTTGTTCTGGCTGCCCATCTTTAGAGTCTCATTTAGTACGTTTTTAACGGGTTTTGACGCGTTCAATTAAAGTATGAGAGACGAAAAAAAAAAGTTGTTTGATCAAAAACGGATTTATCGGTTTTTGTTCCGGCGCTCATCTTAATATAGTTTAGTTTTAGTTTCTTGTCGTGTATAAGTCTAATCACTCAAAACATGACTTGTTGATGGTAGTCTCATGTGATGAAGACTGAAGACGTAAACGTAACCACGAACGTCAAAGCGCAGTAATCGTGAAACCCATCAATTAAAATATATGAAGAAAACTATGACATCGGTGATAAATCTTTTAAGAGAATATATAGCTCGGTCGTCGTCAGAAAGACGTCGGTGCTATTGTTCACGATCGTTTGCATAATGTTAGTTACGCAGAGAAATTAGTTATCCATTTACGTTCATGAATAACGGACAAAAGCCAGCGTCAAGACCATTATTTTAGTATAATAAATTTAATAGTGTGCTTACTACTCGTATTACCGTCAATTCCATAAATGTGCGTCAAACAAATAAAATATAAACTTTACTACGATATTATAATAATCTATGCCACATAGTGATCATGAGAACATTTCATTTGAAATGACGCGTGAAAAACGATGCGAAGAAAGTTGCATTAAGTTGTTTATTAAATCGTATTTTAGGTTAATTAGTTATTAAGTACATCAAAATAGCAAAAACACAGTGCCAAAGACTGATATGAATCGATTTAAATCAAGTACCGACCTACTTCATCCAAGTGCCGTATTATGCTTATAATTTTTTTCGTTTGGCAGATCTTGTGATTTTTATCAGAATATAAAATATTTGCTTTCATGCCGTCGACGTTGAGTACGCGTTATCATACTACACCTTGATTGATTACGTATTAATTCACCTACGAAGTGAATGAATACCTACTTATTTATTATAAATCTCTTCGGATGAAAGGTTTGTATAATTATGGTCAAACGTCACAAAGTAAGTTTGTTTAACCATCAATTATAAAACTATTATAGGCTCACTGCGAAACCGATGCAAAACGAACGATGAAATACATCGTTTAACAATTATCAAAACTTCAATCTATGAAATGTAACTCTTCATTAGTTAGTTCTGTGTATATGCACAGGGACAACTACATACAGTTACGTAGAAATATTGCATGTAGAAACATAAAAGCAGAAGGCCGATATTTCCAGTGCAATGATTGCAATCATACAGAACAGTATTTTCTTCGAATTCAGCATAAGCCTGTTCCGAACTGTGTAGTTCATTATAACCACTGATGACCGCAGTTTGCAGACGATTTTGATGACAGATGTATCATAAATGTTATTTGATGACATAGGAAGTGAGAAACGTAGTGATGGCAATGAATCTTGAGTTGAGGTTAGTCGTTTCTGTTTCGCTTAGAAAAAATAGAAACACTTGGAACTGCTATCAAGTGTTCTTTTCATGTCACCAGTTCTTTCGAAACAGTGTGGTGAAAGGATTTTAAGTGCGCCTTAAAGACGCTCGATTCGAGCACTTTACACATGTTTAAGAACTTTATGTTCTACGACATGCCGGTTTCCATACGATGTTTTCCTTCACTGTTTATGAGTGCTGGCAAACGGTAAAGGAAGTATTTATACTAAAAACGTGTTTTAAACTGTATAATAAGCTATGACTGTCACTTAAAATATACGAAGTTTAATGGTTCCACAATACGAACGCTCGAAACTCTAAAACAGCGAGGATTTTGAACCGAGGCAGGGTACGCATTCCCCGACCGAACCCGACTCGTTTTATTGTGTCCCTGTTGCGAAGCAGGACTT
Source organism: Chloroclysta siterata (assembly GCA_932294275.1). Classification (NCBI taxonomy): domain Eukaryota; kingdom Metazoa; phylum Arthropoda; class Insecta; order Lepidoptera; family Geometridae; genus Chloroclysta; species Chloroclysta siterata. Next base: position 14,006,226 of record OW028595.1, read on the forward strand.
AAATAGAAGACTTGGATTACCGAGCCCAGATGCATGCCTTGAGTTTTTATGCGCTATGTGCTTCACGGAATTGGATTTTGAAATGTATTTTTTTGTGATGAACAGCTTTATGTTGAATCGGTTGCTATGAAGCGAACAGGGCCCAATCAAGAATGAATTTTAACATTTGTGACGTTAACGTTTCTTAGCAATATTCGACCTTATTTAATTGTAGTTAGGGATTATGATACGTTAACGCGACCAACGTCAATTCGTCGTCGGATGGTTTGTACCCATGTGTTTGGCCCCGGTAAGGTTTGTAAGGTTCGAATGAAGTATAGGTCTACCTAATTTGAATGTCTGCTATCTTTTTAGACATTGGTTGATTTTGAGTTTATAAGAATGCTTTTAAATAGTTTTTTTATGAGTAAGTTTAAAGACTATGATCCTACATAATATTAATTTTGAAGCAGTGTGGTTTATTTGAATATTTATTAAAAGGAACAACCTACCTAACAGATTTAAAATATGCTAAACAGACAGTTTTTATTGAAAATTATTAAAATATCATTCAACAAAATGTATTGTTTGTTTCCTTCCTTATTACATTATAAGCAGTAGGTATGTTGCCAAGCAGGTACGGGTACGTAACTGTTTTTACAATATTTAAAAGCGGACATCTTGCAAAACACTAACGAGTAACAAGAAATCGGCTACAATTCTCGATCGAAATAAATCAGTGAACGGTAATACACCGGTTCCTTTAGCTTTCTCTGGAACTGGACCACGCTTCCGTGGCGCCTCCATAATAGCTGTCTTTTGACACTACAGATAGACTTGCAAAGTAATATGAACTTTAAAATTGTAGTCTAAGATTCAACATAGCTTGACTGTTCAGGAACTTGTAATACCAATGGATATATTGGAGTGAAATATTCGAAAGCTGATACTATCAATTTGCTGTGATATGGCTTTGGTGATCGGACTTGGACTTTACCCAGGGAAAGTCAGTTCCAAGAAATACTTGCAATACTTTTTATTAATACCTTGAAACTGTCAATATTAATTGGACACGGGCGATACTTAATGCATTTGAAAAACATGCACTGTAAAAAAATATCGTGATATTTTACATGAAATTGAAACGTCACTTGCTTTTTTTAACAACTAGCTTATGGAACAAGCAGATGGCCCAGATTATGTTAAGTGGTAACCATCACCTATAACAAAGCATTGCCTCGCAAGTCACGAACGATAGGAACGTGCCCCACGAAGCACTGCCCTGCGTCCATCAACATAATATATCTTATATTACAATACAATACAATCAATACAATCCTTTATTAATTATTTATATTATAATAACCCATGATATAGTAAATAGATATAGTTAGAATTTTTCAAATACTAACAATTACAATCCCACATATCAATGAGTTATTTGCACGAAGCGATACTCCATTGCCACACTAAAGTCACCAACTATCGATCGGAGACCATAGATAGAAGACTCTGTATCCATAAAAAAATTATATAATTATGCCCGTTGAAGCAGAAATGTTCTCAAAGGAAGAACTTACGCTGAAAAGCGCAGTGTAAGCTGGATCTTCACTAGATGGTAAGAAAGTTGCTAAGAATTATCCAAATCATGTTTCTACTTACTTTAAACACGCTATCGCTTCGTGCAAATAAAGATATTACATTCCAATATCTTCCTCTCTGAAAATCATAATTTTAAGTAATGAATATCCTGCTGAAATGATGCTGATCAAAACTTGATTTTTGCGTGTATTACCATGCACTGACGAGAGTTTTCAGCATTGAATATCCTACAACTGGAATGATGCTGACCATAACTTACTTTTCGCGTGTGTGCACCATATATCTTTCACTCTGAAAACCATATATTCAGTATTGAATATAGTGCTAAAATAATGCTAACCAAAACTTGATTTTCGCGTGTATGTACTATGCACTGACGAGAGTTTCAGTATCTACTATACTGTTTGTTGTACTTTCCATGCCATTTGTCATCGAATCTCAAACAAGTTCTGTTCTATTATCGTACGCTTGATTCAGAACGCTTAGTTCTAACAAGTCAGGCCGACCTGACTCACAATCAGGCATTGCTTTGTTTTCATTTGCATTGGGATATCGACCCGTGGCGCATCACAACGATTATGCAGATTCACCGTCTAATGGAACTACAACGAACCTTGAAAACAATAAAGGCCTTTTAAAATACAAATACAAAATATTAATTCAGTAAACTTAGTATGTACATTCCATGGGTTTGAGAACATCTTTTAAGTATGGCAATACCTGTGATAGAGAGTCTCTCTCTTCCTTAATGGATAATGTTTCTTATCTTAATACATTACTCTAAAAAAATAAGAAAATAATTGATGAAAATCTGTCAAAAGATTTACAATTGTTACCTAATTTTCCTACTGATGCGATAGGTAATTATTATGTTCATGTAGCGATTATAATTAAGTATAGGGTATATTATATGATAATATAGTATGATATATTAATAGTTCTCCTTTATAGTTTGGATTTCGGGAATTCCATAATGAATGCACGATTATACGTCAGAGAATACCTTATAAAAACTGAAACAATTTGTCAAACTTATCATTCATTCAGAAGTACCGCTAATTTAAAGACATAAAATAATAACCAAATTGTAAGCTTCATGTACTACATAAAACATATATTTATTTAAACAAGAGGATTGACGATATTAAGATGAAAAAATCACTTATAACCTTGATATTAAAATATGGAATAAAAAAAATGGGTAATTTAAAATTTTAAGAAAAGATAAGGCTGCAGCTGTAAAACAGATGTCTCTTAACTTGGTCTCAAACAGCAATCTGTAGAAACACCTGTCTTAAGATCACTTTGAGAGTAGCAGGTGGCAATTTTTGACCAACAAAAGATCTTACCATAAAGGAAAAGATTTGAAAAAATAACGATATCATGTCAAAGTTGGACCGATGGTTTTTTTGGCTATCATGTCACTCCAAAAAGTATACGTAATATTTTAGGCTTCTCTTTGTTTTGATCTAGAAACGGAGCATATGCCTTATATGGAATTTTGAATTACATTATTTAGGTATCTTTTATTATTGACACCGATATAATAATTTATTTTACATGAATTTATAAGGAAAAAAAAATTATACACATTACGTTTACATAACGTTCAAAAAAATTTATATAGATTATATTGCAATCAGTTTTCTATACTTAATAAAGTATGAGCTGTCTGTCAATTTGTAAGTACATAAACCTAATATCAAACGTGTGAGATACTAAACGATTTCTGAAAGCTCGATCAAACCTAATCAGATGTCAAATCATGCTTTCAGAAACCAATCACCTACACTTCAACAATCAACTACACTTCAGCAATATCAAGTGTAGAATGAATCAGCTTACTGTTTAAACTTAGCTTTCTGTTTTATTTCCTTTTCTCTGAGCCTGTTGACTTTCGAATGATACGAATAAAACTTAAATCACTTTGCACCAGTCATTTGCCTCAAAATAAAGCCAAGAGACTGTAACGTTACAATCCTCTTCCTAAAGAGGATTGAACGCACAAGTTAAAATATTAATTGTAAAATAAAATATTGATTGTAAGTACCTAAAATGAACAGTAACTTCTTTCCTAGAGAGTATTTGCAGAGAAGTATTAAGAAAAAGAGTAATAACAGTGATATAAAAAGGATAAGAAAAGATTAACACTACAAGACGTGCAAAGTAACAGCCACACAATTTTGTAACTTAGAATCTGAAGGTTTTTTAAAAAAAAGAGTTCTAAATGAAATAACAATAAAACTATGATTATGAAAAATCAACTTTATCAATGTACTCTAACTGGCCTCTAGAACTATATCAAAATTAAAATAAAAACAAACCCAGAAAACTGTTGAAGGTAAAATAAGCAAACACACTTTCAAAGAATAAGCAGCCTAAGGCTGCCAAGGTTAGAGTTGAAAATGACTAGTCAACAAAGTTTAACTACTAGACTATTATAACAGTACCTACCCGTAACTGTTATGTATAGAGTAATGAAAGTGTTATGACAAATGAAGCGAAAGTGAGACTTTACTAAAGTAGGACAAGAAATTTGGCACAAACTAACACTGTAAATATTAGGTCTTTTTAAATTGCTAATGAGTAAAAGAAAATCATTGACAAGAACCAACAGAAGGAGTTACTTAGTAGTAGTTACTTAGTATAAAAACTCTTGAAAGCTGATTCGAACAGATTCGTTTACTATTTTCAAGATTTTTACTATGTTATTTAATTGAATTCAAATTAATAATATAATAATATAGTTAATTTATAATGTTGTCATTGCATGACAAGTCCAAATGGAAGGGTCTATATTAAAAAAATATAAAAACAGATTTTTGAAGCTAAAGCTTAATGCCATTTATTTTGAGATGAGGCAAGCTGATTCTGTCCATTTAATTTGTGTGAAAAGTTTTTTCAGACTAAAACTTTAGCTAACTGGACACATACGGTAAACTCAATTGCCTCCCACATTCACGTAACAAGCTCGTTCAAAAGATGAATAAGCGTTCTAGAAACCGTTTTAGGAAGTACAGCTGGTAAGTCTGTGTCATAATTTATTTAAAATCCAACTGTATACCGTTGACTTACGGCTCATATTTGAAAATCCCGCCGATAACAGAGTACTGTTGGACTTTCTGTTGGTATTGTCACGCGAAGGCATCGTGATCTCAAATTGGCTCACTGTTTTAGGTACAGGAACAGATGTTCTGCAATCCATTAAATATTACGTAAGAAACTGTCGGAAAAATAAATACCTGCCTGTGTAATTTTAATTGATAAATTTTATATAAGTACAAAAAAATATAGTTAGTAATATAATTTTTTTTTTGTTTTTGATGCGCTTAGTTTAGACCAGTTAAATCATCATGGAGTAAATGATTAATACGACCTTATTCAGCAAAATAGTGAAACAAATGAGTTACAAAAATAATATAAAAAAAACGAGTAAGCTTGTGCATGAAATCATCCACTATGCTCGTGATATCCTTACCTATATAAAATTACAACCATAATAACCTCATTGATACATATTATTATGTATGAGGTAATATCCTGTAGGTAAAAGAATATTCAGTATTCAGTATATTTATTGAATTATTGGTTAAGTATGTAGTTTTTACATTGTGTATTTAGGACTAAGTATTTTGAGATTCAATACATAATGTACCCAGTAAGGGTGTTGCAATAAAGATATTATTATGTTATGTTGAGCTATGGAGGCGTGGAGTGGTTTCACGCTATAAATTCTCCCAGACTTTAGAACTTATAAAGCCAAGCATGTATGGCCTTTGAAGCATGAAATCTCGCTTTTGACAATTCAAAACCGAGATTACGTGCTAAAAAATATAATAAAATAAAAATAAAATCCTATCACGATTTCGTAGTATGATTTTATTCAAGCAGGTTTTACTTAAGAACACAAAAAACGCGGCGGTAGCAACGGGTAAAATATTTTTTTACTAAATTATACCCTACTAATATATAAATGCGATTGTTACGATGTTTTGATGTTTGTGGCTCAATCACGCCCTCACACACTGAACCGATTGGAATAAAACTTAAAACAATTATAGCTCGTTACATGGATTAGCGCATGCTACTTTTTATCTTGACAAATTACCGAGAACGGGAACCCAATAACAATTCTTTGAATAATAATGAAGATTTTTAATTTAGTCCCAAAAGTTATTATACGAGTGGGATTACTTAGTAGTGGGACTACTTTTGGGACTATATTAAAAATCTTTGCGATTTCCTTAAGTGTGTAGGTAAACACTATAAAACTAATAAAAAAATTGAATAATAATGTTAGCAATCACTTCTAAGACGAGCAAAGCTTGTGACAGCTAGTGCTTTTATAATTTTCGTTTAATTTTGAACATACCGACGCAGTTTCTAAGTTTAGTATACTTTCAGTGATTCAGTATGTTTCATGTTGAATTGAGTCAGAATTTGAATGAGTAACTCTCAAGTAAGCGTAGAGTAGATATGCTACAAAGTCAGAAGTAGTAAGACTCAAAGCTATGATAATATAATAATTAAATAGCTTCTACTTACATTCTCACCTCTTGCATACATAATTATTATATTACGAATCCATACTAAAGGGCAACATGAAACCTACTCAATGGATGTCAAGTTCAATCATATTGAGGGCACGAGTTGCAGCAATCACGCTTATTAGTCACGACGGATAGGCCGTTACGAAGATGTTATTTCAATCAAATATCGATCGTATTCCTATAAGCGTCAGGTTGAGAATCCATTGGCAAAACATTGATAAGTTTCAGTTTCATTTAGGCATTTTGGTGTTTAATTTTATTCAATTTCAATAGGTCCCAAGTTTCAGCGTTGCAGCTTGTGTAATTTATAAGTGAGTCATAGTGCTTTCAATGCTACGACTCTTTGTTAATCTATGCTTTGAAACTGAATCACTAAACTATTATTCCAGGTCTGTTTTATAATTAAAAAGTATTTTTACGAAAATCGTTCGATTACTCTGGAATATGAACTGATCGCATTAAGGGGCTGACAACTAACAAACAACTTCTCGCTCGCACGTTTCGACATGTTGAAAGATATAAAATCACTAAATTAATTTTCGAAAAATCGGTAAAGCAAACTTTTGAATAGGAAAACATGTATCGATCAAAATTATTTTTTTACTAAACTGTGTGCAATGTGATTGCACACAAAATGGTTGATTGCGATTTTTCCAAAATGAGTTTACTTGTCTTCGCCTTAAATCTTTCTTAAACACTTAACATAGAAACATGAATCATTTTTTTTGCATCATCATCTGAAGTTACCATTGGCATTAGTTCAATAATCGCCACCATTATAAAAACGTTATACTATTTCATATATCTACCTATCGATATATATATATAATACTGGAGTCACGTATCCACAACGTGCCTCTCAATCCTTGTAACGTCGAATTGAGGACGGTATTGGTGACTAGCAAGAACATGTCTGACACGACATTATGATTTGGTTCTTGAACTTTAAAATCATTGCCTTCTCGTATTTTTTGTAAGATACCTACCGTTTATATCAAAGAGCAGGTATTTTTGTACCCATGCAATGCCACAATCGTTTTTTCTATCGAAATTTATCTTTGGATTTCCCTGTTTTTCCATCGCTGCATATTCAAATTTTTTGCGTTTTTAACTAAACTAACCCATTGATTAGTAATCCTTTGAATATTTTAATCGAGATTACGTTATACAAAGTTGTTGACCTGAAATACTACTATAAATAAAAAAAAATAAAAAAATATTGTTAGATATTCCACACAGCACTATCTCGCCCCACACTAAGCCAAAGCTTGTAATATGGGAACCAGATAGCTGATATACTACTTATATTTTTTTTTGTAAATACATACTTATAATATTATATAACACCCAGACAGATAACACACATCTATGTTCCTCACACAAATGTTTGTTCTCGGTGGGGATCGAACCCACGGCCTACGGCGCAGAACCAACTGAGCTGTGAAGGCTGTCAAATGTAAATTTCTATTAGTTAGTAGTAGGTAATTAGTTTCTTTGAAACTGTCTAATAAACAATAGAACATGAAGATTGAACAAAATTGGTTAAAATATCAGTTACAATCCTGTTATATTACACCTTGGTAATAAAACGATAGGAACAGCTGTGAAATATCTAACTTAATGTATGCCAAGGCGAGGCTGCAATGCGTCGCCTACTCGCAGTACTTACTACGGCAGTAATAACGGCTATATTGAATACTAATAAATATTTCTTGCATAAAGCTTAGATTATTATCAATTATAACGAATTATCATCATTTTTCATCTATAAATAAAGTCAAAGTCAAAAGGTATTTATTCAATAAAATCACACTTTGAAACGTCTTAAAGCTAGGTGACTCTAGGTACCAGTTCGACGCGACCAAAGCCTATAAGAACAGGCAACAAACTTACGGCTTGGTTCCTACCGTTATTTTGTATGATCCTTTTACAAAGTAATATAATACAATATTGAAGTTGAGTGAGGCGTAGGCATAGGTACAGATAAAAAATATTCGCACCAAACTTCGGTCGAAAGGAAGAAAGAGCCACTTTCTCAAAATATTATGAGTTAGGTGTCCAGTACCAGATTTCTTAAGTCTACTCATTTTTATAAAGATTATTAGAAAATAGTCTAATTTAAATATTAAATATTGCCGGACTTTGCACACAGCACTATCTAGCTCCAAACTAAGCCAAAGCTTGTAATATGGGAATCAGATAACTGATATAATACAAATATACTTTTTTATTGGAAACACATACTTATAATAATTGCAGATCATCACATAAGAGATATTACTATTATATCTCATGGTGGCACTTCATATGGCTATTCGGTATTCGCGTGTGTTTGAGTTTTTATTTTTAATACAACTGTCTGATGGAACAAGCAGATGTCCCACCTTATGTTAAGTGGTAACCATCACGTATAACAAAGCATTGCCTCTACTGCTCTTATAAGTGTCATGATGACACAGGCCTCACAGTTTACATTTATTTCATTTGATTTATTACTCTCACTTAAGATTAATAGATAAGTTAGTCAGTAGTAGCTCTGCTTTCTGTATGGTATGTAATGAGTTCAATCGTGTTGATAATACATGGTATATCATCGCTACTAGAATGTATAAAATATTATTGTAGGAATAAGAAAACCTGATCTATTCAATATTCAGATAAATCAGTATCTTATAACGATAAAAGTTATCATCGAATTCATTAAACGTTATCTTCTCAAATCGCGAGTGTTTTGTAAAATTCCATAAAAAAACTACGTAGTAATGTACACTACGTAGATTTTTTAATTAAAAGTTTTGCGCAGTTGGCAGTCTAGATAAGTACATAGCACGTCATATTAAAATACGGAGTAGCCTAAACTGATTACACCAATATGGGTAACTGGGCCTTTGATTCGATTGTAAACATTATTGGAGTTTATTTTATTTTTTTATTCGTTTTATCGTGTTTACTACAGTAAAGGAAATTACAAAAAAAATATATCGTGGGTTCAAATCCACGATATGGGTAGTTCAAATATTTTATTTGTAATTTATTCCCACTTTCAGTGATGCAATCTTTGTTTATTTCAGGGGTGGATAGATATCAATGTCATTTCCATAAATGTTATTTGGGTTGATAAGCTGTTTTTGACATGATTTCTCCTTATCCGCTATCATATCTATCAGATTCGCTAATGAAATAACCGTGTTCAGATTAGTGTCAATGATGTACTATCGATATATTTTGCGATTAATCATAGACTTGGATAATTTGCAGTTAGAATTGAGTAATTGCATTTGAGTGTTTGGCACCATAAAGAATAATATATAATCATATTTATGAAAATAATAACCTACCCGATAGACCAACGACATTGTGAGGATCGCGGGAAGTCAATGGATGAAGAGGGCACATAATCATTCTTCCTGGGAATACAGGGAAGACCTAAATCCGGCAGTGGACTTTTTCATGCTGTAGATGACGATCATTTATCGAATGAGGATGTGGTCATTCTTACAAAAATCTTGCACGAAAATAGGCAGTTTAATAAAATATCGTTGAAAAAAAAGTTTATTGTACCGAATTAAAACCATGAAAAGCGTGTCTAAATCAATTAAATAGTTGAAGAATTAGATGAAAGTTACGGAAATTCACACTAATGAAACTGCACGTTTGTTGTGTTGGCATGTGAATTGACAAGTGATACCAAAAGAGAGAGGAACAGAAGGTTAACTTGGAGTCTTATCTTGGAGGAGATATATAGAAAATTCACTACGGGATATAATAAAAAATAAGGAAATCCGAAGTAGAACCAAGGCACCTGACATAGCTCGCAGAATCAGCAAGTTGAAGTGGCAATAGGCTGGTCATATATCTCGAAGAACTGATAACCGCTGGGGAATAAAGGTTCTCAAATGGTGACCACGAACAGGAAAACGAAGCGTGGGACGCCCTCTTACCCGATGGACTGACGACATTGTTAGGATCGCGGGAAGTCGGTGGATGGAGAAGGCTCGGAATCGTTCTTCCTGGAAATGTATAGGGGAGGTCTAGTTCCAGCAGTGGAGAGTATTCTCTTCTAGTTTGCCTTTGTGTAGTCCTGAAGTAACCGAAAGGGTAGTGTACAAACATGGATGATAGGTAGTGGTAGTGGTAGTGGTAGTGGCCGTCCAATCTTAAGATGCTGGGATCAAAACCAGTCGTGCACCAATGATTTTTCTTTTCAAAAATGTATGTGCACAGTGCTAGTCATGTCGTATAAACTAAAAAAATCTACGTCTAGTGGTTGGAAGGAGCCTCTTTGAGGTGCACTTTAAAATCCTTTCAACACACTGTTTCGAAAGAACTAGTGACACAACAAGAATAGAAGAAGAGCCAGAAGTGTAAGCTGTGCGTTGTGTCTTAGAATAGGTAAATTAGAGATTTAGAAATTATGAGTATGTTATTTTGGGAGACGTGTGTGTAGCCAACGTTTGGAAAAAAATTGAAGTTATTTTGATTTATTGGTACAATAACTATCAAGTTTTAACTTATGATCGGTACTACATATATACAAATTCAACACTGGCAATAATCTGCTTTTTTTGGTAGAATATTTGAAGTACCTATAATTGTAATTTGAATCACATAACGTGCCTACTTAAATTGGATATTTTACTCCATGGTAAAATTATAGGTGGTCACAGTTAATACATCTGAATACACACGCGTGTATACGTCAAGTGAAACGTATTATCGACTTAACCTATGTTTTTAGTTTATTATTGCAATTCTAAGCAATTAAGATTAAATGAACGGAAATTGTGGGTGTATAACTAGTATATACTAACATCACAGCTTCTTAGTTGCTAAGTTATATTGCTAATTTGCTACCTGCTTTCTCTTCCATTTGAACACTTCAACTCATATTTTATTGCTTATAAAGCTTCTAGAAACTTTTGAATCAAAAAAAATATGAGGTTGTCCTTACTTCAGTTGAATTGGAAATGTGAATTAAAAAAATATATTTATTTTAATCATTTAATGAAATAAAGATTTTACAGAACTTTAATCTTAGAAGAACACTAGGGATTATTTTTATAGTTAGTGATAAATGATACGATGTTAGTTATGAATGCGACAAAAGTATTTTTACACAAACAAGAGTAACCATTAAAGTAATAAACAAACGTACACACGCATACAGATCAATCCACACAAAGCCAAATAAAAATGACACTTACTGCAAGGACATAAAAGCGAGCAATGTATGATGTGAAGGTGTGTGTACTCGTATCTTAGCAAATGTTTCACCATGAGATGAATTCGTGATAGTCATTCGTGTTCTACCAACACAATCTTTGGCTTCTCATCTAATTGGAGGTTTAGTTTTTTTGATAAAGGAAAAATACTAGAATTTGTCTTATCTATTTAATCACGAAGCTATCACTGCTATCTTTTTAAAGCTAAATTGAGGAATATCAATACAAAAAGTAAATAACTCGTTTCTTTATCAATCAACATGCTGAATCATTTTTAATCATCAAGTTAAATAATAGACAAAAACTAAGTCTGGCCATTATTAATTAAACATAATAGTTTTGAGAAAATACGTAATTTTGCACACTTGAATACTAATGATATTGATATTGAATTGAATTGAATCGATGTCTTTATTAATCCTTGCTATTCAAAGTAATTCTTTTTATTATTTTTCTTGCTAATTGTGTAGATTAAATACATTTCTGAAATGTCTGCAGTCACGACCGTTAGCATATTTCAGACTAAAATTTAATGAAGTATAACCCTTAGATATACTCAAATAGTATTGAGTTGGTACTAAGAGATTGGGGGAAAATCTATCCAGGGGTTAAAGTTATGAAGCTGTTTCTGAACTAGGTAATTCTTCCACTCTCTTCTATCATTCGACATCTCAGTGCTCACTCCTTTTTACTCATGTCATCTTTCACACAATCCATCCATCTTTTCTTTGGCATCTTTTCTTTTTTAGGTAAAAAAAATACAATTCTTACTAAATTAATACAAGAATGATATTACAAAGTATAGTAAATTGTGAATGTCTTCGATTATAAAGTCAGTTGAAGTTCCTGGAAACATATATACGTAGGTACATCCAAACCAATGTCTTTGAACTTTCAATGTCAATGGAGAATACAATTAAAAGATACAAAAAACAAGGTCAGCGTATTTTTAACGGTATTGGATGTATTTAAATAAGTATTGACTGTGTTTACTTAGTCGGTGAAAAAGAACAAGTTTTTACAAATATCATGAAAATTACCATGAAAATTATGTGAAATACGGTCGAAGCTTATTTACCTTTTAAGAGCTTCAGCACTTAAAATCCTTTCACCACACTGCCTCGAAAGAAGACAAGAAAAAGAGCTAAAGAGTATTGTTTTTTTAATTATTTTATAAGACTCTTCAAAAGATCTTTGTGGGTTTTTGAGTACCGTTGCCGGATTTAAAAAAAGGAAAGGAAAAAAATTTGGTTTCATAAAAGTATATGACCTTACACATTATTAACTGTATTTGAGTAACAGATGACTATATAAAAGAAGATGTATTAAAATTAATATAATATAATAGAGAAAGGCCAGGTCAAGAGTACCCTAAACCGACGAGCATGTATGAAGAATGTTTTGAGAGGGAATGAAGCAAGTGGAAATCCGTGGTCTCAGGCTACCCCTATGGGAAACAGGCGTGACTTTATGTATGTATGTATGTATTTAAATTTATTTGATTATTAAATGGGACAGAAATGTGACCATGAAATTATATATTTTTACAAGGTGTGTTAATAATTAACACTTGTGACTCAGTGAAAATATTTTGCTGTCAGAATAGCTTTACTTTTATCTGTTTAAATGCAGAAGCAACATTAAATTCATTTAAGGATTTTTTTTTTTGCTAAAATGAATTGATATAGGTATTGTAATATAATTTTGATATCATTTATATAGTAATAATAATAATGGTATATAAATTTATTTTAGAAAACTAATATCTAACACGTTTACTTCTCTCTTATTTTCTCTTACTTTCACTTTTTTGTCTACAGTTGCCTCATAGGTACGTTTAAAAGTGTTTAAATTTTTGCAATAGCAGATACAATAGGGATTTTATAGTTTTACTTAATACAATCCTATTGGTTCTTTTGAATCAAAGCGCAAGAGTAAAATATCACAAATAATTCATAGCATAACTATTCAATATCTTACGCAAGTATCTTTGCAAGTTTGATAACAATATCATTTCTCATAGCCACTATTCATTTCGGTTGGTTATTTAAACATTGTTTAAATAAAAACAATGATCATGTTGATCATGTTCTCATATAAGGCGAAGACAAGAGCTAATGTGACTCTCAATCGCACGTTTTGACATCTTAAAAGATATAAAATCACTAAACTTATTTTCATTCAATCAACCATTTTGTGTGTCTAATTACGATTTTTCGAAAATGAGTTTAGTGATTTTATATCTTCCAAGATGTCGAAACGTGTGAGCGAGAGTCACATTAGCTCTTGTCTTCGCCTTAAGCTGTGAATGTCTCAGGCAGATCCAATAACTATAATTGTTGAACCTATACCTACTTGAAATGGTTTGAATTATGTATGTCTTGCACTTATCTAAAAATAAGAGGAATGTGAGCACTTAGACAATATCTAGATACTGTCTCCAATAGTGATTAGAAATAGATTAAGAAAATATAAATTAAGTTGCTTAGAACAACGTCATTTTAATATCAAAAGACGAGAACTATCAAAAATTCATTTAAAAAAACATTTAGTAAAATGATAATATTATTTTTGGGTAATTATAAAAAGTTTTAGTGCTGGTTTTTAGTAGTAAGTTTAGTTGTTTAGTTTTAGTAGTAGTATTGTTTAGTAGTTTAGTAGTATGGTGGTTATGTGTTTCAGCATCCCTTAAACATAGGATTATTTTTCCTATCTGACTGTTAAATCTAATCGCTGGTCTTGCGATCCGTTATATCACTAACAGTTGATTAAGATGTCAAATTTATGTCAAAATGGACGCAAATTTTTGATTTTAATGTAAACCTCTATTAACTTTCCATGGGACATAAACTACATAACAATACTTTAACATTCTTGTTAATTTTGATGATTAGTTAGAATCAAATTTGGTACAATGGGCGGCCTCATCGCAAAAAGCGATCTCTACTAGACAACATTTGGATGGAAAGGATGAAACGAAAATCAGAAAAACAGCGGTGTACAATACCTATTTTAACTATTCCTAAAATTAAAAATTAAGTAAATACCTAATAACAGTACCTAATAATAATAGTTAATGCTTTATCAACGAGTTTGGTGAAATCGCGCTTCAACGTTTTACTTAAAATGTTTAACCAAACGTGCATACATATCAAGGCATTAGCAGCACGTGGTTCCTTTCATGTCAGATAGATCGTTGGCTTTATAAAAAGCTCAAGGGCACCAGTCGGGGACCCGTAGATTCTTGACCCCGATCGTGCCTGGTCCCGCGTATTCACTGAACTTTTTTAACGCCATTACTAGAACGTTACCCTCCCGTTACTTCCTTATACGATTACTCGATTGAAATCAAACACGTGTATAACCTTTTGTAAAACATACAGTCGTATAGTAAAGTAAAGTTTATGTGGAACTAAGGTACAAGATAAAAATAAAACGAGACTAACGATATTGACTGCAGAAGTCTAAAACTGTGTCGCAGCCAGTAACGTCCTCTTGGCCTCCTATTCTTTTTTTGAAGTCGGTTTAAAAAGTAAAATAAAAACACCATATTATTATCTTAAGAGTAGTAGAGCTCTTGGTGAAGGGCTCGTCCGGGGAAGTACTACCACCACGCCTTTTTCTGCCGCCAAGCAGCGTTGCTGTGTTCCGGTTTGAAGAGTGTGGATGCCGGTGTAATTACAGGCACATGAGGCTTATCATCTGTATGCCTCAAGTTGATGGACGCAGGGCAGTGCATCGTAGGGCACGTTGCTATCGTGCGTGACTTACGAAGCAATGCTTTGTTAGGTGATGGTTACCACTTAACATCAGTTGGGCCATCTGCTTGTTCCATCAGCTAGTTGCATTGGTTGGAGTAAATAAATTCGTGTTTACAGTAAACCCGGTCAGACTTAATACGTTATTTATTATTTGGCACTCATTATTCACGAATATCTTCGTTTGAAATGGCGCCAAATGCATATATTGCCAAATGAAATAACAACCCAGACATCACTATGGCTTCCTACTTCATTCATAGCTATACCGCTTCAAGTCTGCGACTGCATTTTCCCGCAACAAACTTAAACTTGCCAGTGACCATAACCAGACGATGAATCCAAAGTCTTTATTACAAAGATGCTAAGGTTTGAAATCCCGATGATAGATATTTATGGAACTGCATTAGAATGTTGTCAAGGTGGTTCGCATGTTGGTGAAAGAGATGCCAAGGAAGATATTAGTCACGAATCGTTTAGAAAAGGCGGCCCGTTGCTGTATAATGTATTAATATACCTTCTTATTTTCAGACAAATTCGTTTGACTAAAGGGTAATTTTACGTTTATCAATGCGATATGATTTTGCCTTTTGTATATTATTTATGGTAGGCTTAATAATATGTACCACGTACATCTATATAATATTTACCTACTTAACATATATAAGCGAAAGTAAGGATGTTTGGATGTTTGTGGCTCAATCACAACCTAACCACTGAAACAATTGGGATGAAACCTATCAAAATTATAGTTAGTAAACTAAATTAGCATTTAGTTATTTCTTTTCTCCAAAATAGTTGCAGGGAATGGGGTAGAAAAATTTAATGAACTAAAACTCTTCAAATATTAAAGTTAGGAATCACTCCTAATATACCAACGAAGCCACAGGCGGCAGCTAGTATTGTATAAGTCAAATTGGATCAGGGTCAATGTAAATGATACACGGTACATAATTCTACATAGTAATGTAACTAGCTAGGAACCAATTCAAAACCAATAAATTATAAATCCCATAAATTATTTTTATTACGAAACATAATCAGTTGTAACAGTTATTGGCCAGTTACATAATATACTGACGTCATGAATGGTTATTGATCTAAAATCGGTTAAAAATGGGTCAGCTTTCTACTTTCGTCTTGACGTCACGTGTTTTAAAAATACGGTTCATATTGGAGCGCTTTTATACCATCCTATTCTTTAAGATGTTTCGGAGGTTTTCGTTTTTTGAAAGAGATTCAACTTAGAACTAATAAAATTCGAGCCTTGGGTACTTTTTATACCGTAATAATACCGGGAAAGGGTTAAAACATGAACGATCCCAATAAAGGGAGATATCTTCTAACATGCGAGCGAAGACGCAAGCGGCAGCTTGTTAGCTATATATTATGAGTTTTCACATCTTAAACTTGTCAACAGAGCACAGATATCGTAGGTTGAGTAAACTGAATTATCTAAACAACTAAAAGTTAGATTCGAGCCAAAGATTGCGTTGCTGATGATTGATGTAAGCAGTTTATCGGGTCACCTCTATTTCATGAGGCATAGAGGTAACTAGATGTGCTAGATTCAAAATTCTCAGAATTTGAATGAGAAATTTGGATTAGAGGGTTTGGTTTCTTTAAAAATAATCGCTTTTCATCTTATTTAAAAAAAAATGTTGTGTGTAAGTATTTAATGTTCATAAAACAGTACGGACTATAACCCTCCTTACCCATAAGAGACGCTATAAGCCTTGGATGATGGATATTTTTGACTTTTTATTAGCTGTAACCATCATTTCAGACTTGTTTCAGTTTTAGTAGTAGTTAGACTAATTCACAGATTTTTAATGCGTTAATTAATATTTAATGCGTGCAGGTAGAACCGACAAGCATATTTTTATTGTGAATTTTGGGTATTACTATACTATGTCTCACGATTATAAAAACAAATGGAAATTTCCATTGTTTCACATTAAAATCATACCCACAAAAAAAGCGTTTGCCACCACAGAGGTCTTGTGACTAGTTTGACTATCAATCACGAAAAAAATCTACGAGTTATACAGTGAAGTAACATTATCTAATCTTTGGTACGACAGTCGCTTACGTATTTAGAAGATTCGAAATAACGGTTCATATTAACGTACACTAGATGAATGGATGGATGGATTGTGTGAAAGATGACATGGGAAAGAAAGGAGTGACTAATGAGATGACGGATGATAGAGCAAAGTGGAGAGAAAAAACCTGTTGTGCCGACCCCACATAAAGTGGGACAAGGGCAAGAAGATGATGATGATGATGATTAACGTACACTAGATGAATGTTTTATAAAGGCAAATAGAGGTATAATAATTATAAAATTAGTAAAGTGTATCAAAAATGTATCTATGTTACAAAATGTATTCATCTTATTGAAAAGTATTTCGTGTCAACGAACTAATAATGTAAGCTCGTTTGCAAAACACGTGAATATTATTTGCTCACGATATTTGTGACACGTTTTGTGATAATCACCTTTATGTAAGCTATTATTTTACAAAGTATTGTTCAAACCATAACAATATTATTTACTTAAAAAGTCGTGTCACTCTTTTAGTCCCTACTCTAGAATACAAAATAATCCAATAATCCATTCCGAGATTTGACATTACTTGTAGACCTTAAGAGTTATTTGTCAACGTCTATAAACTAGCTCTTAAAGCAGGTAATCCGGAACAGCATAGCTACGATAAAACATGACCCAAAAAGCAAATAGCTATGTTATCGTGCTAAAGTAATTTAAACTATTTATAGCAGAGAACAAAACTTCGATAAAGTCAACATTAAAAGCGCATAGACATAAAAAAATCTCACGTATTACTTACAAGAGAGTTGATACAACGGACTTTTAAATATTGAAATCAACTTCGGAATATTGAATAAAAGTTTTTTTTCTTTTATATCTAAGGTGGTAAGGAGAGACTAACAAAAAAACTGATAAATAGAATTATTAAACATTGAATTTACCTCCAAAATATTGAATGAAATTTTTATTTAATCAAAAACTAAAGTGTGTGACGATGATCGAACGAGCGGAATTTTTCAGATTCTTTGAATGAAGTTTCAAAATAATGGATCAAATTAGATACTTTGCTTTGCCAAATCATTATTATTTTAACAAAACGTGATGGGTCACGTGTAACTAATTATACAATGGCTATCACTTGCGAATTCTGTATCTTATTCTTGTTGCTATGCTCGTATTCATAGTGACGATAAAACTCGAAGGTCAATCTACGGTTAGGTATACATGCAACCACAGAATCTGTAATACGTTGTACTGGTTACTATGCTAATTGTATATAATATACAACTGATATGCAATGCCTTAATGATATTGCACGTATTCAACGTGTTTATTGAAATAAATATGTGATATACTTAAGTTTGCAACGTGATACATTATAGGCTGGTATAAATAAAATATTTGCCAATTTATTCATTCTACGTCAAGCGTTTCAAAGAATACCTTACGTAAGCCAATTTTTGTAGTCACATAATTTGGACATTTGTAATCTAAAGGATAATACTATAGCAGACTAAAACCAGATTATAAAAAAATATATAGTTTTATGATCTTGGGTTTAAGACGACACGTAGTTGATATGCCATAAACCTGAAAATCGTGAAATGTTCATCATAACTATTACATGTATCAAAGTAGATATTTTTTCTATTAGTTTATTTTTAATTCCATTATCATCGGAGCGCCAACTTGTACGTCAGAGTCTGATAAAATTACGATTATTGTCTCTACATCGAGGGTTTCATTGACTTCTGTTTGGACAGATGTTTAAAAGAGCACTGAAGGTTAAAAGGTAGTTTCTTGACGGTAGTTGTTTATCGTACTTAATAAAAAAGCCTATTTATTTTCCTTCCCAACCCAACTAAATTTACAATTAATAAATCTATTTTGTTTACGTGAATCATTTTGGTAAATTTGCACAGCGATGTCTTATCTATAAATGTTAAGAAACCTGAAAGTCTGAATCCTGAAATCAGACGTCAGGTTTACGCCTCCTCTAGTCATCTTGGCCTGGAACATGCACTGTTTTCCTGCTGTTTATATTATGTCTTCTGTCCAGCGTTTTCCAGGCAACTCGCGTTTTTTGCCACTTAGTCCAGTTCCACGTGCTGCTTCTATGGTTCAGTGATCTCATGTTTAACGCAAGGGACGTAATTAGGTCAGATACTGATCGAGTGGTTAAGAAAATCATACTTTGAATTACTATTATTATATGTAACACATACCAGGTACAATTTATTTTTTACCATGTGAATAATGTTCATTGGACTATGTAATATTTTTTTTTATTTATGTACTACTAACCTATTTAATTAAATAAACGATAGTGTAAACTTTGTAAGTGCTTCCGCAACTCGATTGCTGATTATATGGAGCAATTTTATTTACGTGGCAAAGATTTTCAGGAGTAGTATTGGAACCATGTTATTTTTTAATGTCCACCAACTTTTTTTATTATAAGTACATTATTAAATATCGGACGCATGTTAGTAGGTTTTAAAAAACTATTTTATAACAAGTACGTTATTATAAATAGCGGAAGTGCGTTATTAGGTTTTGTTCGCTTGGTACCAGAACTATATTTTTTTCATAAATCTTTTTCAAAAGGCGAAAATATTTCCTGGCATACTAACAAGCATTAAAATAAGTCTGTAAAAGTTATCTCGTGTTTGCATTAACTTCCAAGTGACCAATTTAGAACAATTTTAAGGCGAACCGTAAAGATTAAAAAACTAGCAAATTATGGTTACCTACTGGAGCAAGCAAACATGACCTCTATAGCATCAGTGATAACGAATCTTGATGGATGAAACTATGACTGTTGTCGTCTGTTGACAAGAATGGTGTCACTGTGATAGTAGCACAAACCTATAATATAGTAGTCGTTTAGGCAATTCTATCAATTCTATATGTTCAGTTGGTAGTAAGTAGCTCTGTCTGATGAGAGCATTATGTCTTTAGAGACCACTGGTGGTCCAGTGGTAGCGGCCCCTTCTTCCGATCCTAAGGTCATGGGTACAAAACGGGTCGGGCACCAAGGAGATTTTCTGTTCAAAAATGTATGTGCGCAGTGCCAGTACTCTTAAACGGCGAAGGAAAACATCGTAAAGAAACCGGCATGTCGTAGAACCTAAAAAGCTCCAAAGCATGTGCTCGAAAGAAGCCTGTTCGCACTTAAAATCCTTTCAACACACTGGTTCGAAGGCAAATAGAAGCTTGACAAGAAGAAGAAGTTCTGTCTTCTGCCCCGTAAGTTAAGGGTTTGATTTAGATAGATAGATAGATAACACATTTATTTGCCTATCTAATACACACAGACACAAAAATACAAAATAAAAAAAAAACAACAGAATGAAAACAACTAATACAATAAGAAATAACTAAAATAAAAGCAACCAAAACAAAATTTTAAGTTAAGATTTCCACCAAAGACAAGTGTTTGTGTGATGAACATAGAAGCTTGTTCAGTCTCTGGGTGGTTTGATATATAAATACGTATTTACAAAAAATAAAGTATCTTACTAAGTATTATATCAGCTATCTCGTTCCCATTAAACAGCCTTACTTAGTTTAAGGCTAGATGCTGTGTGGAATGTCTATCGGTTTCTTCGACTGATTTCATCTGTATATAGGCTAAGCATGGACGCTGTAATAACCACAAAAAGCCATTAAGAAAATAAACATTTGAAAGCACACGCGCTGTTAGACTAATAATATTGAAACGCGAATTTTATTGGACCACGTTATCGATTCACGTGTGAGTTAATAGTTCAGTGATTCAACAATCACCATATTCCGTTCAGACAATTTGTACGTCATCTATCTATTTTAGTTGTATTTCTAAGACCAGACGAAATCTTAATAAAAAAAAAAAAACTTCTTTTTATCGTGTCACTAGTTTCTTTCGAAACAGTGTGGTGAAAGGATTTTAAGTGCGCCTCAAGAGGCTCCTCTCCGGCACTGAAACTCTTTTTGTGTAATAAGATATATATCTCATGCTTTAGAACCTAAACAAATAAATAATATTTTGTCGTATTGGCCAACTATGGCGATGCAGTTTTTAGGATGCCCCTGAACCCGACATGACTTAGCTCGTAATAATTGTTATTAGCGATTAAATCACGATCCCTAGATTTATTAACATTATTATCGCCACATTTTTTGTAGTAAGATTATAGCTACTCGGAAAGAAGCAATTTTTAAGCTTGACTGAAACGATATAAGTATTATTTTGAATACAATTTATACACACATTAGCATACAAATAAAACATAGTAAGCGATGAACGCCAACCCAATCGCTAGGATAGAGGTCAGATGCTGCAAGCGACCTCATTCCGACTCAATCCAACGTTCAAATTGATGGCACCTTGAACTTGACTTTACAATAACATCTATTTTAACCTACATTCGTTATTCATTATAGGATTAGCATTATGTTTTCATGAATATCAAGCGTTTTATCTATCCCATCATTAATATTATAAGCCCATTATTATATCCCACTGCTGGGCAAAGGCATTTCCTCCACTCTGTGCGATCCTGCAAGCTGTGGCGTTCCACTCCGACTGGTATTGTCGAGCTCACCACGCAATCTACTTCCAAACTCATCAATATGTAACGCATTTTATAAAAAACACTTTCTGAAAAATGGATGTTAAATATGAATATATGTACATATATAATGTATAAATAAACCACGCGCGGACGTCAGATCCAGATTAAATACAATTCAGAATAGACGATTGAATTTATTGAACCAGACAAAATATTGACGTCTTTGACTTCTAAGAAAGCTCTAGAATGTCACCATTTTGCACACGTTTCAAATTAGATTAAGTCAGACGATGTGTCTGTAGTCACCTATCTCTTTTCGACTCAAAGCTCCAGCCAAGACAAAAAATATCCAGTGTTTATCTAAATTGTTGAAAACTCAGTTGAAAATGAACTTCAGCCAACTATCGAAATGCAAAAGATTCACAAATAGTTACCATCTAATGACGTCTTATTTATATAAAGATATATATAATACAGCTATATCTTTATATATTTAATTCTACTGTACGTGTGTATGTCACTGAACTCATCCTAAACGGCTGGATCTATTTGAATGAATTTTTTTGGATGCGTTTGTGTGGCACCCGGGATGGTTTAGATTACAAATCAGCCCGGCAGATGGCGCTGCAGTCGGTATCTAGGTTTTTTATCTATACTGCAACTAAATCATGCAGGGCAACGACTGTCGGGTCTGCTAGTATATACATATATATACAAGTTGTTCCAATAATTGTGTATATAAACTTCAGGGAGCTAGCCTGCTAGCTACATTTTAGCCAGGTAGGTATTGTACACGTATGAAACAGCTGTTTTTTTTTCGCGTTCACAGTGCTGGTTCCTTAGAAAAAGTTATTCATATTGATGGGTACTTTAGCCCCCTGAAGTTTATATACACAATTATTGGAACACCTGGTATATCAACTCAGACCGTCAGGCAGGCCGTTAAACTTTTTGGTGGTCCTCAGTCATTATATTCGTAAAAACGCCAGCCCAATAAAAATATGAGCCAATAAAACAAAACTGTCCTACTGCTCAAAATTCTTGGAAATGAGCTTGTTTTTCAATATGTTTTTTGCTAGACACAATTACCTAAAAACTTTTTACTGTCTTCATAAGCTTTGTTAAACGCGACTGGACACGCGTGATCTATACATAACTCACTTAAAATTATTTAAATTATGTTTTTTTTATACAACTAGCTGATGGAACAAGCAGATGTTAAATGGTAACCATCACCTATAACAAAGCATTGCCTCATAAGTCACGCACGATAGGAACGTGCCCTACGATGCACTGCCCTGCGTCCATCAACTTGAGGCATACAGATGTTAAGCCTCATGTGCCTGTAATTACACCGGCAACCACACTCTTCAAACCGAAACACAGCGTTGCTGCTTGGCGGCAGAAAATGGCGTGGTGGTAGTACTTCCCCGGACGAGCCCTTCACAAAGAGCTCTACTACTCTTTAGTAAACATATTCAAAATAGCTAAATATTAAATTAATCAAAGTAGTAGTTTGTAGCTGATTAATCTTCAAATTATATACCTATTTCCGCTTCAATAAAACTGCAACACCAAGAATACCTGCTTAAAGTTTATTGCTCGTAAATTATTATAAGATGCTAGTTTTAGGTGTAAATAAATAAATCCAGATAGCCTTCGAGTGCGCTTCTAATAATCAAAAATAATCCCGGAAAACTTCCCAGAGTTACAGACAGAAATTCTTATGATCTATTAAAGTGTTTCCGTGTTTTTGAATCAAATATAAAAAACAGAAAATAGAAACTCAAAAATAGTTTTTTTTAATAAATCCAATAACATTCCTAGGAGAAAGGTCAAATACTTGCTACATAACATGATTTCGTTTGCGTTTTTTCAAAAGGAATAAGGAGTTTTAGGGAAACATTATTTTGTGAGCAGATTTGTAAACATCAGGTTGAAAAGCACAAAGCGATTCTACTCATATGTATAACGCCTTCAAATAATTGCCTCGGAAGTCACGTACGATGCACTGCCCTGCGTTCATCAACTTGAGGCATACATATGCTAAGCCTGGTCTGCAATTTCACGGCAACTACACCCATATTACGCAAAAAAATACGAAAAGAGCAGGTGGAAATACCAACCACGTAATAAAAAGACCGAAAAGAGAAATGAATCAGTTCTGAACCAACTCTGGATGGATAATATGGAAGTCCCATAAAGAAAGAAACAACTTTCACTTGATAGACGGTAAAGCCCAAACTACTTAATGAAGGAAACGGATTTCAAAGTCAAAAGGTATTTATTCAATAAAATCGCAAGGATCACTTTGAAACGTCTTAAAGCTAGGTGGCTCTAGGTGCCAGTTTCATGCGACCAAACACTAGAAGATTTCTGATTCATTTCATTGAATCCCTGGAATGGTGACTCCTTGAAGACGAATCCGTTTAAGATTTGGTATCACAAAATTACAGACTGCGCGTCGGCGGCTTATTTTGAATATGTTTATTTACGTTTAGTATCGAGAGTAGATCTGTTTTATGATTTATTACAAGAGCCATTTGAACCATTGCAATGATGTTGAGTGATTCCGTTTACGGTTGCACAATTGAGGGCAATGAGTTTTGAGTAATCTCGTTTTGGATCGAACATTCAAATGCATTTAAATTGATGAGTATGTTTTTGAACAGTTTACTAAGACAGCCTGACGCAAACCTGTACTTACTGTTATAAGATTTAGATTTATCTCAACTGTTTCATAATGTCTTTTGTACATTTTGTAAATACTTATATTCATTGTAAATAAAATTACTTCTGATTTATTGAATCCATAATGATACAGAATATGAAAAGACTACGCTACGTCTTTCAGATCATGGTTTTCGATAGATCACCAAACAAAGCTTTTTTTGGTTTTCTTTTATTCTAATTAATATTTATAAAAAGAAAAAAAAATGGTAAAAACTTTAGGGCCTCTACAAAGCTTAACGAGGCTGGATCTGGGACTTGATCCACAAAGTATTGAATCATTTAGATGGAATGTTTATAAACAGTCATCTATTTATATGGGTTCAGTCCCACCTGATTTAAAAAAAGCTGGAAGCTAACTTAACAATTTTTAAAGGAAAACAGTTTCCATGAAGAATGTGAGGAAAATTTGTGATTTTAGCGCAGCGTAAAAATCCCCACAGGAAAATAATTTTCCACTGATTACGTGACAAAGGATGCGCTGTGTTGAATATTTTCTTTGTTATGAATAATGATTATGAATAGAAACTAAGCAGCTGTACGACAAAGAGAATAATGTGACGAAAAGAATAGTTGTTTGAATTGAGTATAAAGTATTAATACAATTTTACGAGCAACTACAAAAACATAAGAGAACCTTACTCTTTCATGCATTGTTAGTAACTTCAATAGTGCTGAACGGCGTTGTAATTTCAAGGAACAACATCATGATAAAACTGGCAAGTCGTAGAATCAAAAACGTTCTAAAACATTGTGTCAAAGGCTCAAAAGGAACCTATTTTTTTCAAAATAAACTGTGCGACACGACAAGAAGAAGATATAACTTCTACCACATGCTATTGCGGTCCAATTTTAGTCAATTTTAGGATGAAAATAAAATGAAATAACGTTTCTATCTCTAAATATAATAAAAAAAAGTTTTTAATACTAAATTTGTAACAAAATACACTTGAATACAAACGCATCTATAAATAGCAAAACTCCCCTCTAATTACTAAAGCTAGCTTGCGTGATAATCTGCTCTAGTAATATTGGTGACGGATTAACTCATAGGCCGCCACAAGGCCCAAATGTCAGCATTGACGTCACAGGGGCGGGACGCTAAATATACAGCCCGTTGCACACATACACACACGTAGGCAGCAAAATGTGTACAGTTACAAGTAAAAATTTTATAACAGATAATTTCAACTGAAATGACGTATTTCCCATGATTTTGTGGGTGTGAAACAAAAAACAGATTCAAAATCTCATATTTGAAGATTTCAAATCTTCAAACATTTTGAAGAAACTGTTGCAAATTGCAATTTTGAAATTTTTCTTAATTACTTTGATTATATAAATGTGCGAACGAGAAGAATTTTGAGTTTCTTTTAATAGCAAAACTTAAGCAAACAGGTGAAGTGCTAAACGCAGCGGTGGCGCCGGCGCATCAAAACACAACCGACGACTGATAGCATAATCAAAAACATATTTTACACCGTTCAATATCAACAATTCTTTGAATTAGGTACTTTGAATTGATCATCAAACAACACGCGCGTGGAGTGCACAGCACACGACACTTCTGTGATGATCACTTGAATTTCAAAAGTTACAAGCACTTCTGTTGGTGACTGTTCGCAAGAGTAGGTGTAGATAGTGTGTGACGACCTCACACGACGAAAGACTTTTCACTGATGTAAAGGTCGTTTTTTTATTGATTTTAAATGCGGGTGTTTCAGACTACTGAACTCTCGAGTAATTTGCCTCGTGTTACAGGAAATACAAAATGGTCTATTTTTAGGCAATTTTAAGGTCATGTATTTTATGAATTAGTGTTCTATATGATATGTCTTGCAACGTATTATGACGTACAGATTACCAACTCTAGCAAAACTAGCCGGTCGGTCGGTATGCCAAAATTTTATACATCAGTATGATATTATCATGCTACCCCATGATTAGTATAAATAGATATATATGTATATATACAAGCTGGAGCCCGTGACTTTGTCTGCGCAGGATTAGTCACACAATATCTTTATAAATTGTAGCCTATGTGTTATTCTGATGTATACGCTATATTATTCTAAAGTTTCATTAAAATCCATTCAGTAGTTTTTACGTGAAAGAGTAACAAATATCAATCCATCCATAATTACAAACTTTCGCGTTTATAATATTAGTAGGATATATATTTAAATTGCACCAAACCCGGTTCAATTATCTGTAAGGTTTCTTTTAAATAATCTGTAGAGGGAGGGTTTCGCAAAGGTCGCTGAGGGTTTCACTAGCTAAAATGCCCGATAAAACTATTGCCATCTCTTTTCCATATCTTACAGAGCCGCTCTAAATGACGGGGTTTAAAAAACAGGCCTATTAGCTTTGACAATACAAACAAGAAATAAATCGTCTGCCAACACAATAAAGAACAATCAGCTGACAGATTGCTATAATTTATAACATCACAGTTCACCTATTAGTTAGTAGCAACAGAAAATAAGAGAGCTACAAAAACTGTGGATTCAAGGTTTGTATATTTTGCAATAAAATTATATAGGGCACACGTGGATTTTGTTTGGAAAGGGTTCACTGCAGCGGGATACGTGACGTCAATGCTGTCCTACTTAGCAGACGATGTCTATTTCTGCTTTTTAATGCATCAGGCATAATCTCGTGCCTGATGCATATTTACAACTGGTTTAAGAGGAATCATTGAGTTGGCTTCGATTTATTTTGGATGGTAATATACAATGAAAATAAACTAATTTAGGTAGTGAAAGGTTCCTCACCTCTGAATTGTGTGTATAGCAATAAAATAATTCATGCACAACTTGCTTGTTGTAATAATATTTATTTTTATATGATAGTTTACGTACACACGTACGTACATACTAGGTACATGAGAAAGGTTATTGTTCTATGACTTTTTCTCATTAAAAAATAATATACAGACAATGCATTATCTAGATGAGGTAATTAAGTTTCAATTTAACAAAGTACATTAAAACCAGGAATAAAACGGGAAAACTAATCAAATCATTCAAAACGATTGTAACTATGTTATTCCGATGGTTGCTTAAATTTGTTATCTTACAAATAAGGTTGGAATTTTCCTAAAAAAGTAAAGTGTCAGTAACTATTTGTATTCAAATTATCAAAGTATCTAATCATGTAAGCCCAACATTTTAAGCCTTTGGTATCACTTTTATTACCATTCATTCATATTTTTTTGATACTACTTGCTGCTAGTACAAGCATATGGCTTACTTGATATTATGTGATAGTTATATTAGATAGATATTAGTAGATAAGTTAACCATCACAAAGCATTGTTTCGTAGGTCACGCACGTAAGAAACGTGCCCTACGATGCACTGCCCTGCGCCCAATCGAAACACGTAGGTACTAATGTGCCCACGATCTACGCCCACTTTGTCACTTTGATGAGATCAAAAGAATTTACTGGAGTCAAAAGTGTGATTCAGTAAATCATATGAATTTATGAAGCGGAAGAATGAGAAATATTTCTAACTTACTAGAGCACAGTGTAGTAAATACCTATATAACGGAAATTTTACCCAAGCCTGTCTATTTTATGGATTTTATGGCGAATAAGAGTAATGATTGTAGCTGTCCTCACAAATCAACGGTCATTATTAGAACGATGTCTGCATAATGTCTGTGCTCAGACGAGCCACAGAAGCGGTTACAGTTACTACGGCAGATGCCCAGAATCAGCTATAGTTACTATAGGTTAAAACTGATGAATAATTGCGCGCTAAAATGTGTTGGTTGGCTAGTTTTACGATGGGGTCTTCTTGAGGTTGGATCTGGAACTTAAATTTGGAAATAAAAACGATAAATCATCAGCATTCTCGGCCAACGGGTCGAGAAAGCGAGAGGGGGACGACCTTATTGAATTTAAAGGAGAGTGGTGAGACATCAGGGAGAAAAAGATAAGAGATTAGAAGAATTTGGGGTCTTTATCCAGCGTTTTGGCTGTACGGACTAAAAGAAAAAAATACTGTCTATGGCTTGACCTACATGAAAAGGACAGGTTACAGGCCCTTTATTATTATCACGATTTCCAATTTGCAGAAACAATAATGATCAGCAGCCATCATTGATAGTAAGCGACTACATCATTTTCCTGCCCTTATCCCACTTCATGTGGGGTCGGCACAACAGGTTTTTTCTCTCCACTCTCCTCTATCAGCCGTCATCTCGGCAGTCACTCCTTTCTTATTCATGTCATCTTTCACACAGTCCATCCATCTTTTCTTTGGCCTACCTCTATCTATCCAGGAGTAGAGGTAGGCCAAAGAAAAAAAGAGCGACTACGTTTCAATCAAAATCAAAACGGTCTTTATTCAGTACAATCACAAGGATCACTTTGAAACGTCTTAAATTGTTATATTAATGTAATGTTATCATGAGCAACAAACACTAGTTCAATGCTTTACATAACAAAATTATTTATAAAACAGTATTGTATAAAATCCTAGAATATATCGTATAAGGGAGACAAAAAGACCGCATTGGAAAAAACAAAATGGAGAAACTGTTTTAGAAAAAAACCTACCATTTTTCAAAATGAAACAGTGTACCCAATTTTTTTAGACTCTACGCATTCAATATACAAAAATGTAGGTAGAATTTGTTATGACGCTGTATTTTGCTTATATTTATCTTTTTTGTAATCTTTATAAAAACAAAAATCAAAACATGGTGTTTATCAAAACAACCTACATTCGCAACGCCTATTAAAGATAATTTCAATAACAAAACGCAATTGACGCAATATTGGGTTTTAATTTTGGTTGTTTGAAACCTACAGCAACATTTTTATCCTTATGGCCGATTTTTATTGGAGACCGTATTTTCCAACCTTTAGGCGTCATTCTTAATGAAAACATATTTGAGGTGCTACGGTCCGTAAGTGACGTTAATACAAATTCTGATGATGATTCGGGTATCATTAATGCAAATACCAATAATATTTTAAGATCGTTGCTAAAAGATTTGGAACTTAAAAATATGGCTTAAATATAACGGGAGTTTGTTAATTGATAATTTTTGACTTTTTAGCAATGCTATGCAAAAAAGGTGGATTTGATAAAGCTATCCAGTTAAATAAAGTGTAAACTTCGCAAAGTATAATTATGGAAAAAGCAGATAGTTCAGTGGCTACCTTATTAGCCTATAAAATGAATAGCGTTACAGAACTAAAATTTTCATAAATTAAAATTATAATCAAAATTGTATGAAATAAAAATGATCGACGAAAAACATCCATAAAAAGTCACTGGTATAGTTAGAAATTCAACGATTTCATAATAACCCTGCGACATACACTACATAATAATGCATTGCGAAATGAACTGTTTTCATCTGAAGGTTCCCAATTGCGTCAACTGTGTCCAAGAGAGGGCTAAATATATGTCAGCTCGAGATAAAAATAAATGCATTGCCTATCTGTCAATCACCGGTGGTGTGATTTGTACGAGTGTGCAGTGGCAATGCGATTTGAAACTTCCTGCTTTGATAATGTAGGCGTAGTATTAAAAATACGATGTAAAAACATTCGTATAACTATATGTCATATTTTAAATCGTTACACAAAAAAAAAGGGAAAGAAAACATTTATTTCACACAAAAACGGTACAGTATAACATACTTAATTAGGAACAACAAACGAAAGAACGAAAATGAGAAAGAACATGGCAAAAAGATAAACACGCAAGCGAAGGGTAGAGAGGCACAAAAATAAGAAATTACTAATGTTTAATATATTAAACCATTACCTATACCATCTAACCTAACTTTTACCATATACCTACCTATTTATATATATAACTAATATATATACAAGATGTTCCATAAGTTGTGTATATAAACTTCAGGGGGCTAAAGTACCCATCAATATGAACAACTTTTTCTAAGGAATCAACACTGTGAACGCGAAAAATAAAACAGCTGTTTCATACAAAAGTTCAATACCTACCAGGCTAAAATGTATGAAACAGCTGTTTTTTTTTTTGTGTTCACAGTGTTGGTTCCTTAGAAAAAGTTGTTCATATTGATGGGTACTTTAGCCCCCTGAAGTTTATATACACAACTTATGGAACACCTTGTATATAAATAGGTATGTACTACTTAAATTCAATATTTTAAAGTAAGTGTGGTTGATGACCGCGTTGCTTTGGCCCAAAAAAGTTTTAACTAAGAATAATGATAACTCTTTACCAAAATTACATGAGCTTGACAAATGCTAATTTTGTCTTTCCACTAGCGTAAACGTAAACAGAAACATTAAACTTGCCTAGATCCAATATAACTTCTAATAAATAAAACATCGTTTGATATTTTATCTGGGATCTCTTATTCCATCCTACTGCTTCCTTATTGACCAGTGGAAATCTTCACTTGTCACATAAACATCTCAGCAATCTCGCTACTAAATCCAAGGGCCCTACACACGGAAGCTCCCTAGAACAGTTACAGTTATTATACAAACATCCTCTGACAAGAAAGGTCAAGGACGAGGTCCGTTGCTACCTGAGTGCCATCGTCTAGAATACGTCTACGTATGAACACAGACACAGAGACGTTGAACATATCTATATAAACATTTTTGTTGTCTGTAGTATGACGCACGCGACGCACCTACTGATTTATAAGGCCGCTTTGTGTCATCGTAATTGGATTGGTTACTGTAATATTAATACCGGCTGAATTCGGTCACATGGTATTATCTTTTGAATTTTCGATGGTCATTCAAAATAAAAAATAAACACACAGCTGTAGGGATCATCTTTGATCTTAGGAGATAGATTGGGGCCACTTATGAGGCTCACAAACATCAAACAAATCTAGCCTGCACGTTTTAACATTTATAAAATTTGCAACCAGGTTTCAGAGAATACCATTGCAAAGATTCAACAAAAATATAATTATAATACAAGCAACTTTTCCTACCAAAATAGTTTTAGTTGTTTTTGTACTGTTGTAAACGTACGAGCGAGTTGATTGTCGGTTATTTTAATGTGATTAGTATACTACATTTTGGTAAAAAAAAAAAATATACAACTAGCTGATGGAACAAGCAGATGACTCACCTGATGTTAAGTGGTAACGTGTACGATAGGAACGTGCCCTACGATGCCCTGCGTCTATAAACTTGAGTCATACAGATGTTAAGCCTCATGTTACCATACACTGGCAACCACACTCTTCAAACCGAAACACAGCACCGCTGCTTGGCGCGGAAATAGGCGTGGTGGTAGTAGGTACTTCCCCGGACCAGCCCTTCACAAAGAGCTCTACTACTACATACTTACTATACATGTTGTTGATTTTACAGGAATTAGAGAAATGGAGACAATCTCATAATATGTCATACGCACGCATAAAACGCATAAAAACGTCACGGGCCACGAATCGACAGTACTTTTCCTATTGTAACCTACTATCGATACCTATAGTAATTTACGTATGCCACGTCCACGTACCTGCCACGTCAAAATTGCGCAGTTTTTCAATAAAACTTCTGTTTATTTTGTAAGAAATCAGTCCTAAAAATATGCAATCTCAGACATTATCACCACAGCAATAAGGTTTATTTTCGATAGATATTACCAGACTCAATGACATTAACAACGCCGCGTCTAATTGCGTTTCGTCGCGTGACCAACAGTATGGCATTGCTGTATACAGGTGTGCGCACAAGTTTGCATTTTCCTATCAAATTTTGGATCTAATGGAGATGAAAATAGAGTACAGGATGTGTGTGTAGCGTACCCGCGACTGTACCCGTGATGCCACCTACAATCGTTTAAACATCACCATTTTTTCAACAGACTCGTCTTACTTCAACAATGGTACATTGGTATATCCAAAAATCATTCATAATTTCCTCATAGAAGTCGTCGTTAGGATACTACATTTTTGAATGGGTAATAAAAATATCTAGTTAATTACAAAAATACAATATTAAAGTAACAAAAACAGTAATAATAACATATTTGGTTGTTTTAGGAAATTATTAAAAATAAAATTGTATTCTAGTTAGTACGTTATTAAAAATAAATGGAAAATCGGAAGCTGTAATAGCTTTACGACTTTGATCCCCAGGCACGGTAAACATCTCCTCAGATCTCTTGGTACCAAGAACGAACTCCGCATTCTTTGAGGACGTCTAAGGGGGGTAGTCAGAGGTACGTGCAAACATTACATTTGGCACATACCCACATTCACCTCACTCAGTCATTCACCTTGTTTGGAGAGCTTGGTGGTCACCAATAGGAACTAAACTCTTGAAAGAAAAGAAAGAAAGAAAAAAAGAAAAGAAAATTTATTTATTTACGACGACAAAAGTTAAAGAAATACAAAATAAACATTTAACATAAAAAAAAAAAATAAAAAAAAAATAACTTTGTGCGTCGCAAAACGGACTCTGATTCAGCAATAAGTTGGTTGCAAACCAACGCTGGTCTTCCATCAGAGCCGTTCGGTGATGCCACGGACGATTCAAACTAAACCAAACCTAGATATAACAATAATATAATATTTCGACATCATAAAGAATAATAAAAAATAACAGACACAAATTAATTAAATGAAAAATTGAACAGTAAAAAAGTTGAAAGTACGATGACTATTTCCTAAGGCAGACTATTGCAGATAATATGTTTTGTGCACTCTAAAAGAAAAACAAGCAACAAAGCAGACAAAATAGGGTACGGTAAGAACAAAATAAATATTTTTAAATACCTATATTAAAACTATAGCTTTTAGTAGGCATGTACTACGAGCATATCTATATAATGCTTATATCGTTTTTGTAACCCTCCTGTTTCTTCTGACATTCAAACAGAAAACATTTCAATTTGTTTTTAAAACCATGTGAATTTTGCAGGTTCCTTATCGGCGGAGGAATATTATTCCAGCACTTCGATGCAGCGTAGCGGAAGCTACCCCTGAAAGATGCAGAGCTGTGCCGCTTGAAAGAAGTATCTGCGTAAATAATACAATACAAAACTATTACAGATACATTAAAAAACAGCTTGTAATAGGTATCGTCTACGCGCCGTCCGAATTTTTGATAATTCCTTTGTATAACATAATGATTAAATAAAATACATATGTAGTGGCGCTAGTATCGGGGTATCCATGCGCCTTAATAAAAAAAAGGAAAGAAAATCAACCGTAAATGTTTTGATCATGGACTTTGATAAGTTAATTATTTGATATCTTAATCACATGCAATTCAATACTTGACACATCAATGAATCCGTGTTTATAATCAAATTGATCCATAAACTTTAAACCTGACCTTAAGCTGGGTGTTAGAATATTCCACTTATTATCTCAAGCATGTAATTATTAGTACTTTATTTGCAAAGATAATGAGTGAAAGTTTTTAATTAGGTACTTGAAGGGAAATTACTTTCCACGTGTAATAACAATTTTATTTCTTAGGACTTAGGA
This sequence comes from Chloroclysta siterata, assembly GCA_932294275.1. Classification (NCBI taxonomy): domain Eukaryota; kingdom Metazoa; phylum Arthropoda; class Insecta; order Lepidoptera; family Geometridae; genus Chloroclysta; species Chloroclysta siterata. The sequence continues at coordinate 14,040,149 of OW028595.1, forward strand.
CAAGGATACCGACCGGCACCGCTTATAGCAGTATTAAAATAATATTATGAACTGTCAATTTTAGCAGTTGTGAAAAAAATCTTGAAAACAGTTCTAGCTTCTATAAGTTGAAACGTCATCTAGTACGAAAATACTTGTCAGCTGTTCTTTTTTATCTGGTTGTAGTTGAACAGACTTGATGACGTATATAATATGGTACGAAATTTCAGTGAAATATAATTTTATACTGCTTTAAGAGGTCGGGCCCCTTATCGGCATTGAGTTATTCCTATTTATATTTTAACGCTTTTCAGCACAGAAGTCATAGAAACGATTGACGTCAATTTCCTTTGGCGAATTAGCTTCGGTACCATTAAAATGGTACTTAAGACGTTACTCGATTTGTCCCAAGCGTTTTAGAATACATTAGTTTCATATATTTTGAATTATTTTACTGCATAAGGCAGCTGAAATCACATGATTTCGTGGTTTTGATTTTACTGTCTTGCTTGGAACTATAATAGCATTTTAAATAAAAATGACTTTTGAAATAAATAGCGAAAACTCATTGTGAGCGAGTGTGTCGAAAAGCATAATATTTGTGTCTGAAAACCACATGACTTTTTATTTTTCTGTTTCAGTATTTGCTTGTAATTTTATTGTTGTAACAGTCGCATTCAAAATTCAGACAGAAATCAAATTTCATTGTTAACACGTGCATTGTCAAGGACATCTACTTAGTAGCAAAATTTAGGTAATGAATAATTTTCTTAATTACAAGACTCTTAAGCAATTCATGGTTTTAAAACAGAAGTATTTACCAAATCTGCATTTCATATTTTCACTTTGCCTTCACTTGATACTCATTTTATGGACGAAAGAGGCTACCTACCAACACTGGTTCTCTTAGGGTGGGAGATGCATAATTGCGCATTTTGTTTTTGTGCCGTACTTGTAATCCTTAAATTAAGTATCACATTTAACTATTCACATACATACATAACATACATACTCAATACACACTTTAAATACAAGTTATTAGTATATGTCATCAATTCGTTTAGTGATAGTCGTTTATATTACCAGTTTCTGTTAAAAAATGTCCGTTATTGACTTTTAGCTATACTCATATGTTACCTTCTATATAAATAAAGAGCTTTTGTTAAATATAATAAATCTTTTAGTATTATATAATGTATCAGCACTTATTTAGTTTAATTGTTGCTGAATAAATATAAAAAATGCAGTGATGTTACCCATGATCCTAATGTGGAGTTTAGATATAGTGTCTAATGAGTGTTTTTAATTACAAATGCAAAACGAAAACATTACAAAAGGCAAACAAGATAGCCTTTCAAGGAAACACGTCATCATATCCTTTTGACACAATAACCTAACTGAGATTAGAAATTCCGGAACTTTTATCAACAGCACAATGTCATTTTATGAAAAAAGACACAAGAAAAATCTGTTGGATTATGCAATGTAAAGTGGCGAGTTTCGCTTAGGGAAAATGCATATCTAGAGAATCTAGATAACATAGTAGGTACTTGCTGATGTAACAAGCAGACAGCCCACCTGATTTTGAATGGTCACGCACGATAGGAGCGTGCCTTGCGATGCACTGCCCCGCGTTCATCAACTTGAGACGTTCAGATGTAAATATGATATCCCTGTAATTTCACTAGCAACCATACCATTCAAAAGAAAACACAGCAACGCTACTTGGCGGCAGAAATGGGCATGGTGGTACTAATTTCCCGAACGAGCACTTCACCAAGAGCTCTACCTACTACTCTTACTAATGTTGTATTTTTTTGTAAAACAATTCGCTGTCAGCAATAAATAAATAGACCTACCTTTTTCAAGAACTTCTAACCTAATTTCTCGCATATAAACATTTAGTTACATTCTTCACTCTCCCACTAGAGCACCGGTGGTCTAGTGGGAGTGACCCCGCCTTCCGATCGTATGGTCGCAGGTTCGAATCCGGTCGTGCACCAATGGATTTTTCCTATCGAAAAATTTATGTGCGCAATGCCAGTGCTCTTAAACGGTGAAGGAAAACATCGCGAGGAAACCAGTTAGTATTCTAACAGCGGCGATGGACATGCAACCTGTCACGTATGGAATACCAACTACTGCAAAATGTGGGTATGTGCCAAATTTAATGTTTGGACGTACCTCTGACTACCCCCTTAGACATCCTCAAAAGAATCTGGAGTTAGTACTTGGTACTAAGAGATCTGAGGGGATATCTACCGTGACTGGGGATTAAAGTCGTGAAGCTGTTTTTTCACCCTCTTGGTGAAAAATAGTTGAATTTATAAGTCAAGGTGAGAGTATGCGTTTGACAAATTATTATATTAGATTGTTTTTTTTATAATAACTATCTATGAGATTTATGTACATGTAACTTTAATTTCTATAAAATATTTTTTGACATTTCTGCGCTTTTAATAATTATTGTAATTAATACATTTTATAAGGTCATTAATGAAAGTGTCCCTCTAATTAGCTCTGAAATAAAAAAACAATTTCAGTAGGAGTAATTAGTAGGATAATACTAGGCTTTGTTCTAAGGCAAAGTTGTTTTTTATATCGACATTTACTTGCATTGATTTGCGCTATAAAATAAACCCAGATATCAATAATCTGGGATCAACGAGTTATTGAAATGCGTTTCCTCACTATTGCAATGTTTGTAATCGGTCGAGAAATTCACATCATGCGTCACGAGAATGGCGCAGACAGATTGCATTGCGCAAAATCTGATAACCCTATGTATTATTCTGTGACATTTCCACTCATTCCACAGAATACGGCTCAGGTAGTACGCGTGCTCCTGCGCAAAAACGACGTAACTGGGTACTCTGCAAAATGATATGACTAAGATTCGTATTGATATTTTTGGTTACATTGCGTGTCGCAGGACCACACGCTACGCATTAGAGTTATCGTTGAAGCATACACCGTGCAATGTATATGGAACTGCGTTTATCATTTTGCAAAGTAGACGCTCAGTCACGCCCCTTGAAGACTTTGGTGCTAAAAATACATTTGTATTCATTGCTGCCTTCCTGGTCAGATGACAGATCAGCCTTGGCGTTGAGCGACCGATGAGTACGCTCATTGCGGTGTTGTTATTGTAAACCTTGTCGATAACTACGCTGCTGTTCTTAAAGTTTTTTTTAATAAAATGTTTTAATTGACAAAACTATTAGGTTATTAGATCAATGAAAGACATAAGTTTAATATAAACGAATAATATTTAATAGAGTTCCTTCAGGAAGGTGTGTGCTCTATTTAGCTACGCGCTACAGACTGTACAACAATAAGGAGCTAGAGGGACTATCCATGAGGTCATGTTTATATGTTTTATGAAAAGACAAAGAGCTGCTTATTCAAGTAGTATATACATTTTTGTTATTCCAACACGCCCCCTCAAAAATGAATCCTCTTTCTCAAAAATTAAAAATTATTTACAAAAATAATAACACACCTCCCTGTATCTGGGGTACAAATAGCATGGTCCACCATTCAGTGCAAAGGATTAGGGAAACCCAGGAAAACCTAATCAGACCAATTCATACTTATCTTTAAGTTTATATCTTAAAGTTATCCAATTGACCTTATTTATTAAATATTTACAATATTTATTTATTTTACTTTTACACAGTAAATCACATCAATCCCAGCTTTTCCCGCATCTGGGTAAAACGCACAGCCTAGCCGGTAATGATTTTGTAAGAATATCAGCCAACTGATTACCTGTGGACACATAAATCATTTTAATACCATTTTTCTCCACTTTCTCATATTTTATATCAATATGTTTCGATCTTTTGTGACTCGTGGGATTATTTGCAATGCTTATACACCCATAATAATCCTCATAAATAGGAATAGCACTGGGTATCTCGATGTTCATGCTGTTCAATCATGATTTTAACCATAAAGCCTCTCTAACTGCTTCAAACAAAGCCATGTACTCAGCTTCTGTAGAAGAAACCGCCACAGTTAGTTCCCTGTTTGTATTCCAGCGTATTGTGCTTTGTTTAAATAGTTTAAACAAATAACCTGTAGTACTTTTCCTGTCTAATTCGTCACCTCCCCAGTCAGAATCAACAAAGCCATTTAATATGTCATCATTGTTACAGTTACTTCTTTCATAAATTAACTTTAAATCAATTGACCCTTTCAGGTAACGAAACACCCTTTTTAAATATGACCAAAGTGTATAACTGCCTTGGTTATTAAACCTACTAAGGATGTTTACACTAAAGCTCAAATCTGGACGTGTGCATACCATCAAGTACATTAGGCATCCAATAAGATTTTTACAAGGGGCCTTTGTTGTATCACTATTGTTCAATGCGGCAAAGTCAACTTTATTTTCTAAAGGCGTTTTCATAGTTTTACAATCTTTCATTTCAAACTTTTCTAAGACTGTTTTTATGTACATTCTCTGGTCTAATGTTACTTTGTTTTGATACCTGTTAACTTTAATTCCCAAGAAACAACTTATCTCTTTCAAGTCTACCATTTTGAACTTGTTCATCAAATAATTTTTAAAACTGTTCATGGTATTTATATTAGCAGTTGAAATAACTAGACATAAAGATAAAGTACAACATAAATGTTTTTAAGAATGTCACCCGTATCCAGAAAGTAAATGCATCGATCAGCTGATGAATATCGAAAACCTTTCTCAATTAAAGCTTGTTCAAACATTTGGAACCAACAGCGTGCAGACTGTTTTAATCCATATAACGCTTTATTTAATTTGCATACTAAGTTACTTTTATTTGGAATTCCTTTAGGAGATTTCATGTAAATTTCTTCCTTTAATATTCCATTCAAAAATGCAGTTTTAACATCCATGTGGTGAACTAGCAAATTATATTGATTTGCAAAAGCTAATATGAATCTGAAACTTGTGATTCTTGCAACAGGTGCAAACGTTTTATTATAATTAATCATATATTCCTGGCTAAAACCGCGAGCAACTAAACGCGCTTTATAATTTATGGGTTTTCCAAACTCATCATTTTTTTTTTACAGTAAACTCCCATTTACAATCAATAATATTTCTGTGTACAAGTGTCCAGGTTTCATTTTCAGTAAGGATTTAATTTCCTCATTTATATCATTTATCCAGTTCACTTTATCATCTCTGGATTCAATTTCATCATACTATGCAGGTATTGTGCATACCAAAGATTTAGCATACAATAAATAGTTCATCAAAGTATCATCAGTTTCATAATAAGATACAGTAGGCAAATTTTTAATACGATCACTCCTACGGTTATTCTCAGTGAGTTCATTTCGAGTCGAAGTCAATTTACCTTCAAATGTAGAGTTATGTTGCATATCTGTTTCACTTACAGATTTATTAGGTGGCGAACCTAATGATTCAGGTATATTTTCCGTTTGCTTACATATTTTCTTTACGGTGTGATTTTCAGAGTCTCCGAAACTTTCGGCCAAAACTCTCTCAGACTTTAACGGTCTGCTTGACAAAAAATTAATCTCATCAAATATCACATCCCTTGCTTTTACAAACTTTTCATCTATCACATCCCACACCTTATAACCATTCGGTTCATAACCGATCATTATTCCTTTTAATGATTTTTCATCAAACTTGGTTTTTCTATTTTTATTCACATAATAAACAGTTGAACCAAAAACCTTTAAATACATTAGTTGTGGTTTTTTATCGTGCCACAATTCAAATGGTGTGTTATCTTTTTTCAGTGCTTTTGTGGGGCTGATATTAATCAAATAAGTTGCTGTCAATACAGCCTCCCCCCAGAACGTTTTGTCTAACTTGGCCCCAGAAACCAGTGTACGACTTCGCTCTGTTATTGTTCTTATCATTCTTTCTGCCATACCATTTAAAGCAGAAGTATGCGGCACTGTTAAGTGATAGCTTATACCTTTTCGCACACAAAACTCTTTCATTTCATTTGACAAATATTCACCGCCGTTATCACAATACAGATTGACTATTTTCGAATCGAAACGAGCCTCACACATTGCCACATAATCTTGAAACATAGCAAAAACATCTGATTTATGGGCAACTAAATAGGTCACACAGTAGTGCGTGTATTCATCGACAAATATCACAAAGTAGTTTTTTACCGTCAAGTGTTGAAGGAGTGATAGGACCACACACATCTGAATGCACATTGAATAGAGGTCGTTTTATGTTTTTAGCCTTTGTCTTATTAAATGGTAAGCATGCTTGTTTTCCGTTTATACAAGCTTCACAAATTTTATCATTAGGTTTAACATGATTTATTTTCTCAATGTCATAAAACATTTGTTTGTTTTTTATTTTGACAAACTTTGATTTACTAATATGACCAAGTCTTTGATGCCATAATTCATAACTATTGTTTACGACCCTATTCGATAAACAATCAGTATTAAAAGCACATAATGAATGCCAATTAACTTGTTCAAAAACTCACCCGTTGTTACCACCTTACCACCGTTATAGATTTGTACACCACCATCATTCCCAAAAACAACAGTCATCCCTGCTTGTTGCATTTTCTTTACTGAGAGCAAGTTGTAGGGAATTTCAGAGCAGAAGAGAACATCCTGTATTGTTCCCTTCACACCCAAGTCGCTGGTTACTTGAAGGTTACCCTTTTTTGTTGCAGTAATAAATGACCCATTCTTTGCAACTGAGATATTTATTTGCCTCTCAAGTGTTTCGAAGTTTTGTGCCAGATCTTCTCTATTAATTATATGATCTGAAGCTCCCGAATCCAGAATAAATGTAATTTCATTTCGTTGATTTTCATAACTCCCGGTTCCGGCCATAAAAGCAAATCCAGAGTTTGTATCTTGTTTAATTATAGTTTGGATTGTCTTATTATTGTTGTTAAAATACTGTCGGTTTCTTTTATTATAATAGCAGTTCTCTTGCATGTGACCGTTTCTACCACAGCAATGGCATTTAATGTTTTTCATTTTATTTATTGTGTGATTAATAGTTTTCGACTGATTGTGATGGTTTGGCCTTCTTTTATTGAAATTTCCATGAAATGTTGTTTTGTCATGTGGTTTTGTGGTTTCTGCCTGAAGAACTTTTAAACTAGTATCGCGTCTTTCATTGATCAGTTTTATTTCATGATCTAGCAATCTGGTTTTTACAAAGGTCAAGGTAAGATTATCCTCTGCCAGAGTTTCAATTGCAGTAACAACACCATCATAGCTTTTCGGTAAAGTAATAAAAAGATGTGTGATTTTATCCACTTCTTCTAATTTTGCGCCAGCAGCCATTAATTCAATTAGCAAATCGTCGAATTCTTGAAAGTGTTTCATCAATGAATTTTCCCCTTTCAACTTCAAGTCCAACAATCTTTTTTTCAGAGATAATTGAGTTGCTATGCTTTTTCTCTCGTAAATAGAATCCAGCTTAATGAATATTTCTTTTGCAGAAATCTCACCACTTGTAAGTCCCAACAATGAATCGGATAGATATTCTATTATCGTGTTTTTAGCGATGTTCTCCTTTTTGTGCCACTCGGCGTCCATATCAGTAGGAGCATCTTCATCGATTACTTTTAGCACTTCAAACTCATTTAAGAGATTACGTATTCTAAGTTTCCAGACACTGTATTTGTCTCCATCAAATGGTTTAATATTTCTTTTCATTCTTAAATGTTCCATTATATTAAATCACTAAAAGTCACTCAGAATACTAAAATCACTGCCACAAAGTTCACAGGCTCACGTCTCTTTCACTTTGCACAAAAAGCGTCTTTTAATTTATTTAAAAATTAATCTTTATTTATTTAGTCCGAATTACTGGCTTTACTAATTACACTACAAATGTCTGGGCCCATAACCTATTAGGTTATTAGATCAATGAAAGACATAAGTTTAATATAAACGAATAATATTTAATAGAGTTCCTTCAGGAAGGTGTGTGCTCTATTTAGCTACGCGCTACAGACTGTACAACAATAAGGAGCTAGAGGGACTATCCATGAGGTCATAAACATGACCTCATGGATAGTCCCTCTAGCTCCATGTTTTATGAAAAGAGAAAGAGCTGCTTATTCAAGTAGTATATACATTTTTGTTATTCCAACAAAAACACGCGCAAATTGTACTATTACAGACAATGAAAAATGAGTTGGTATCACGGAATAAAAAAACAAAAATTAAATTTAAAACGAGAAATATACCAAAGGTAAATAAATTTTGTAGATAATTTTTAATAAAAGAAGAGCACTATTCATTCCATTTAAATTATTAGCTTTACAAATATGATTTAAGAGCTCTTTGTGAAGGGCTCGCCCGGGGGAGTACTACCACCACGCTTTTTTCTGCCGCCAAGCAGCGTTGCTATGTTTCGGTTTGAAGAGTGTGGTTGCCGGTATAGTTACAGGCACATGAGGCTTAACATCTGTATGCCTCAAGTTGATGGACGCAGGGCAGTGTATCGTAGGGCACATTCATTTCGTGCGTGACTTATGAGGTAATGCTTTGTTAAAGGTGATGGTTACCACTAAACATCAGGGCCACCTGCTTGTTCCATCAGCTAGTTGTATAAAAAAAAAGTCGGCAATACGAAACACTTCGAGACTGCTGAAAAAATTACCATAAAATGTTACCTTTTACTTTACAATATTATTATATTTTAAATATTAACAGTTTGAACTTTTTGTAATGTAAGTTTATCGAGTATTTTAATTAAAAAAGTTCTCACACTCATTTTTTGTGAAACTAACTTAGTTTGGATCGAGCTTTCAGAAACCCGCCGTTAGATTCACAAAAAATGAGTGTGAGAACTTTTTTAATTAAAATACTAGATAAACTTACATTACAAAAAGTTCAAACTGTATAATATTTAAAATATAATAATATTGTAAAGTAAAAGGTAAAATTTTATGGTAATTTTTTCAGCAGTCCCGAAGTGTTTCGAATTGCCGACTTTTTTTTTCGCTCGTACGTTCCGCGTATAATAATAATTATCACTCGAATAAACAAAATTATAAGCATTGAAACAGTACCTTAACCAAAATTAAAGGTATTCTAATGATGGGTGGGTTGCAATGATAATAAAAACTGAATCTGAAACAGCTTCACGACTTTGATCCCCAGGCACGGTAGATGTCCCCTCAGGCCTCTTGATACCAAGTACGAACTGCAGATTCTTTAAGAACGTCTAAGGGGTTAGCCACCGGCATGTCCAAACAACAATGATAATAAAACAAAGAATGCGAAGGCATCAGATTTATAGTAACAATAGTATCACGCAAATAAAGCGACTGAAATAGCTCCCTAGTAAACGATGCAATTACGATCAAAAATAGAAAACAATGGAAGACCATTACGCTGATTCTAATAGTGGTAATAATTATTCTACACTTGAGAGCAATAAATCAGAGTCACCAACACAGACCCTTATATTCTGGAAACCAAGAACGCCCAAATCACTACAAAGTATAAAACAAAGTCGCTTTCTCTGTCCCTATATCCCTATGTATGCTTAAATCTTTAAAACTACGCAACGGATTTTGATGCGGTTTTTTTTATAGAAAGAATGATTCAAGAGGAAGGTTTATATGCAAAATACAAGCATAATCTCTTAGGGATAACCCTCAATAACCGTGCGAAGCCGGGGCGGGTCGCTAGTAAAGAATAAGGTATTACTCCTAAAACCTTTCAATTATAGGTATCAAAATTCTGTAAATAAAAATAATATTTCCCGGTAGATAAAATTGAAAAAAAATTTCACCGTAAATAAATAAATAACAAAGCACCGTTAGTGTAGTGGGAGCCTTCTAATCGTTAGTGAGTTCAAAATCAGTATTGTACCAATGCATTTTTCTATTCGAAAAATATATGTACCTACGAAATGCCAATGCAAATGTGATTATGTGCCAAATGTAATATTTGGATGTACCTCTGACTAACCTCCATAGACATCCTTAAGAGAATCTCGAGTTGGTACTTGGTATTAAGATATCTGAGGGGATTATCTACCGTGTCTGGGGATCAAAGTAGTGTTTTTTTTTTTACTACTAGCTCATGAAACAAGCAGATGGCCCACCTGATTTTAAGTGGTAACCATCACCTATAACAAATCATTACCTCGTAATTTACGATAGGAACGTGCTCGATATACGATGCACTGCCCTGCGTCCATCAACTTGAGGCATACAGATGTTAAGCCTCATGTGCCTATAATTACACCGGCAACCACACTCTTCAAACCGAAACACAGCAACGCTGCTTGGCGGCAGAAAAGGCGTGGTAGTACTTCCCCGAACGAGCCCTTCACAAAGAGCTCTACTACTCTTAGGCTGTTTATGTATTTTAACATTGTATCTATTAAATTTAAATAACTAACCAGGTTTTTACCAAGATAAGGAAATATGTATGAGGAAAGAGCATACATATTTTTGTAACACTTACCTTCTGCATCAAGTAGCGGTTGGGGCTTTACCTACATCTTCAAACTGATTTCCATAAACAGATTTTTCTCAAAACCCCCGGTCAAACCAAGATTTTTCCTCGTCCTACTTTCACGTGATAAATAAAATAGAGCAGAAATAGATAGAAACATGAGTATACCCACTGACTGTGACATGGATATTATTCATTCTAACATAAAATAGGTTAGTAGGGCATTCTGAAGAACAAACACTTCGCCATGCAATGGCATGCACCATGAGAAGTTTCAAGCGATTTTGAACATTATTCCAACGGCATAGGGTAGCCAGAATCATAGAACTTGTCATCAAAGTGACTTTGAACGTTGTACAAATAATATCTTATCAAAACATGAGGTTGTTTTTAGATTCTAGGTCTAAAAACAAACGCTGAAGGAAAACAGATACCAACATGATGCCTAGATGCCTAGATTAAACTGGTAAACACAGTAAACTGTATCGTAATGTATCTATTTTAAGAGATATACTGATTTCCGTGTAATCAAATAAAACACAACTCGAAACCAAGTAATGTTGGGTAAGGTTTGTTCATGTTTGGTTTAGCTAATAGCCCTTTTTAAAAAGGAACGCGGGCAAAAAAGATTGCCCTTGACGCTGTATTAATCATTTAGAATGATGCAAAAGCCATTATTATTACACTAGCTGTCGCCCTTGGCTTCCCTCCTGTAGTGGATTGCTAACATTAATATTCAAGGCGTAATCCTTTATTGGGTGCGTTCATGCCTTCAATCCTTTATTTTTCAGGATAAAAAAAGCCTTTTTTATTTGTTTTTTATTTATACAACTAGCTGATGGAACAAGCTTATGGTCATGTGCACTGCCCTGCGTCCATGAACTTGAGGCATACAAATGTTAAGCCTCATGTGCCTGTAACTACACCGGCTACCATGGTCGTAGCCACGCCTTTTTCAGCGCCCTTCACAATGAGCTCTACTACTCTTAAAAGCCTGTATGCTAATCCAAGTTAAGAAACAATACTTGTTGGAGTTATCCCGATCGGTTCCGTGGGCGTGACTAAGCCACCAACATCGTAGCTTTGGCGTTTATGAATTAAAGTAGGAATAAACTGAAGAGGATTTTAAGTCATCAACGCTTGATTCTAAGATGAGAAGGAAGATAAAGCGTAGCACGCCTCCACCCGATGGACCGACCACATTTTTCCATACTTCATATTTTCAGTGACTACACCGCCGTCAATTCTAATTAACTTCTATCCATCCACGGTTACCTGGAAGAGATCGTTCTCAGCGATAAGGTCGCCCATTGTTTTGCCTAAATGTATGCCTTAACCCTGAATTATGTTTCTGTTCGGTGGACAATTAAGAGTTATCTATCTACATTGTAAAGATCGCGGGAAATCGGTAAATAGAGAGTGTTAAAAATCTTTCCAAAAGGAGCTGTTTCATCGATATATGGAGCCGGGGTCGGGTCTGTGTACAAATATAATTATCGCTTAGCAATATAGTAACTGTTTTAACTGCTTATTTGCTTTGTTTTTACTTCGTTTTCTTGCCCATCAAGATTTGATTGGTCAAGGAGAGAACCGGCATTTGTCCGCCATATTTTTAGTGCATTGTGCACTAAAAATATGGCGGACAGCAAAAACAAAACTGTCAAAGCTATGCATAATTCAATGCGTCATGTCAAACGTCAATTACATAACTGTCATGGCGTCTCCAGAAGTGTTCACAACTTGAAAAATTCGACCTTATAAACATTTAGATGACAACTTTATTTTCCTTATTATGGTAATCTCTTATTTTTTTTAATTTTTCAATGTGCCTTACATAAACCAGACCCACAATAAAAAAAGTCCTGTATAGGGGAAGCCTTTGTCCAGCATTAGACTTCTTCAGGCCACTGATGATGATGTTCACACTATAAACATGTTGTTTGTAAATAAGTACTGTTTCTACAGGGAAATACAATTCAATAAAAAACACCGGTCGGTTTCCGTAAATAAAACGGTAAAAATAACAAAAGATTTCCGCTACCACAGAAATAGCGTCACGTTTTGTTGTTACTTGTTCAGTTTAAGATGATATGTCTCTCTGTTCGACACTTTATATAAAACCTTTCAAGTCAATGGATGCGTAAATTTACACACCAACCTTATTTAGTACCTCACTCATATCTGTAGGCACTATATTTACAAGCCATATTATTTTCTGATTGTTCAAGTTTGTTGAATCTTATTGTATTGTTTAAGGTTGCTTTGTTCTTTTTAAGAATCTTTATCCTGACTTACCATATACATCGCACAACCTAAGCCTGGTCATAAAGACTTGGGTATATTTTGTTTGTCATGTTGAGTGTAAGAATTTCTGAAATTCAACCCTATAAGGATTGTTTATCTTCCTCTTGTCGTATTACTATCTCTTGAAACAGTGTGGTGAAAGGAAAGGCGCCTCAGGGGGCCCCTTTTTAAATTCTATACGACATGCCGGTTTCCTCACGATGTTTTCCTTCACAGTTTAAAACGTCAGTTTAAAAAAATAATGTCAGTACTATCACTGACACTGTGCACATTCATTTTTGAACAGAAAATACATTTTTTTTATACAACTCTCTGATGGTACAAGCACATGGCCCACCTGATGTTAAGTGGTAATCATCACCTATAACAAAGGATTGCCGCTTAAGTCACGCACGATAAGAACGTGCCCCGTGAACGTGTGATGCACTGCCCTGCGTCCATTAACTTGAGGCATACAGATGTTAAGCCTCATGTGCCTGTAATTACCCAGTCAACCACACTATTCAATCCGAAACACAGCAACGCTGCTTGGCGGCAGAAAAAGGTGTGGTGGTAGTAATTTCCCGGATGAGCCCTTTACAAAGAGCTCTACTAATCTTAAAATAGGGGCACGATCGGTTTAGAACCCACGAACTTAGGATCGGAAGGCAGGGTCGCTACCGCTGGACCAGTGTCAATTTAAGAAAAAAATCCATACCTTCAAAATGTAGTTCGGTATTCAGATTAGATACTAAGTGACTTTTTGATACCACACGCCATGGATAGGGTCGGTATTCAGATAAGATACTAAATGACATTTTGACACCACACACCATGGATATTTCTATGCTATGGATTGGGATATGCTATGGATATTCTAATAGGGCAACAATTCAACTAGGGCACTGGTGGTTTATTTTGATTGTTTTTATGGTGCAAAACTCGTAAGCGAATTCGACTCTTGTACGTTTTATTGTTTTTATTGAACTGTAGTGTACAACTTTTTGTACGCGAGTAGAATCACACTTGGCCGGTTATTCTGTTTACATTTCGCTGGCATACATCACTGTAAACCACCACAAGGAAAACAGCGTTTTTTATTAACTCACTATTTTCGTTAATATCTGGTGCAGGAATACTAAGAAATTTGGTGTTGTTTAACATTATCGATTTTAAGATTCTGTTTACCAAAACAGTTTTTTTCGGTAGTTCTATTTTTCTGAGCGACTGCGCAGTTTGTCAGATCTTTTTTTGCACTGCGATAACAATCAAACCGCTGTTTAATTGTTCGTTTTGTATACTCTGGACAGTTTCAACAGTTTCTGCGAAAACAGTACTGTCTGCAAAGTTTAAAATAGACTGTGGCCAAACAAACAGCTTCATTGGCTTCTGCGCGGTTTCACGCGAAAGTATTAATGCGCTGATAATTGAAACCACTGACTGTACTTTTGAAAAAGTGGTATATGGGCGATTCGTCCCTCGAGATATTGAGATGACGTTTACGTTGGTAGCAATTCGTCCCCTTTTGGTATTATTAAGTGGTGTGGTCATGATGCTGAAAAAGAAGAGGCTTAAATTATTTTTAACTAAACTATAACAAATTTAGACGTGGCCTAAATTAGCTTAGGTTACGGATTGAGGAGGCTATTACTGTAGTAAACTTGAGTTAAAGTACCAGGGGTGCAGACTATGTAAAAGGTAGCAAGTCAAATTCTTATTTTGCATCTTTTCAATGGGTACCTACACTACCTACTATAAGAGTAATATTAGAGTTACATACATTACTCTGTATTCATTTAAATTCTTAACTTTTTAGATACAAAAAATCTCGTACGAGCACGTCTACACTACATCATGATTAAATTGAAAGTCATCATCATCTTCCTGCCCTTATCCCACGCTAGGTGGGGTCGGCACAACAGGTTTTCTTCTTCCACTCTCGTCTATCATTAGTAATCTCGGTGCTCACTCCTTTCTTACTCATGTCATCTTTCACACAGTCCATCCATCTTTTCTTTGGCCTACCTCTCTTTCTAAAACCATCCACATCCATGTCTAACACTCTTCTCGTAAGATGTCTTTCTTCCCTCCCGTGATTAAATTCAAAGTGAACGTTTAAAATTAAAATATTAAAAACTATCTCAGTACCTGAAGTCTACGTATTGTTTTTCATTTTCTGTATCGTCAGGCCGTTTTTTATGGAGACTCGCTAAGCCCCTCTATCGGCCGTGCTGAGAACTCATGCGCAGTAAGAAAACCAGCTGTTAAGAAAATCAAACTCGGTATCTCGAGTGGGTGATTGGTCCTTAGAGGTATGACGGATATCAACTTTATCTTGTAATAAAATTGTGAGTTATTTTTTATTTACGAAACTGGTTTTAGTCTTGGAGTGAAGCAAAGAAAACCCAATACTGTGTGTGTGAGTAAAGTTTGTTTAGTCAGTTTTTGGAAGTATGGGTTTTTTTAGACTTCTGTCTTGACTTCGTCTTACTGCTGAAATGCAAATACAACGGTTCATACATTGGCAGGCACCCCATGAGGTTTTTTATACAACTTGATGAAGGAGCAAACAGATGGCCCACTTGATCTTAAGTTGTAACCATTACCTGTATCTTTATTATAACTCAACTTGTTGCCTAGACCTAAGTCAAAAATAACTACTGCTTTTCTACTGAAAAAGACTTAAAACAACTTTTTTTTAAGCTTAAAACAAAGCTCCTTGAAAAAAATATATTTTAAACATATATTTACTTTGGTATACAGCTAGTTCTAATTACCAGCGCATGTTGAGGCACATGGCTACGACATGCTCCCTGCAATGTGACCATTTAAGTGCTAAATGCGCAGAGTCATTAAAATAAGAGAAATTAAAGAGCGCGCTTGCGGCTGAGACAATGGTATACGGTAAAGATAATTGTTTTGTGACATTAATTTACAATTGTAAAACTGTGTAAATATTATAGTGGAATTGATATTTCTGTAGTGAATCGCAACAGCCCTGATTTTAATGGAACAATCGGATGGCCCACCAGATTTTCCATTTAAAACTATATGAGAATGTTGTAATGATTTACATGTAAAATCATCCCATTAAATAATACAATGAGCGCCGAAAACAATCACCTTAATAAGCGTTACACGGTTAAAGACGTAATAACCTTAAAAGTAACATCATTGAACAAAAAATGAGGATTCCGAAATACGTATCAATTGAGATAAAACATAAACATGTCCCATTTTCGTAGAAACAAGTCTTGACATCCTACGTCAGTGGACTTGCGCGTGCGTCGTCGTCCACCTCAAAATCCGTATTATTTCGGAAGCATCCTTTGTACGTCAGCTCTTTATATTTGTATCAAACCATTTATGTTTCAATCGTATTACTCTAAACCTTTTGGTTACGCGCCAAGATGTCTTCCTTCGCAGGTAATTAAAAAATGAATTAATCGTTTTTTTATTTAGCAGTAAAAAAATGATTGAGTGCCGTCAAAACAAATAGTCATACTTCCTTAGAGCTCACGTCTCGCATCTTATTTTCTTATCGATGACAATTTTGGAAAAAAGCCAGAATGTCTGAGAATTTTAATGACTTTAGGTAGTTGAACTTGCCCAATGCACTTGCTTTTGGTGAATATGTTTTCAGCTGCATGACCGATACAAGTTGATTTTATTGTTACCGGCATGGCAAGGTTATTGTCTCCGCATTTATACCAGTGCCAGTACTCTCAAACTATGAAGAAAAATCATCGTGAGGAAACCAGCATATTGTAGAACCTAAAAGAGTTCTAGAGAAGAAGAAGATTTATACCACACTAGTGGCTTCCCGCGGCTTCGCACGCGTTGAAGTGGTGAACCGTGATTGAGCCACAAACATCAAAACATCGTAACTTTCGCATTGATTTGTATATTATTAGGGTAAGATTTTAAATACCTACTTAGGTATATGGGATACCTATAGGCGTACATTACCTATATTAGGTAGGTAGGTATAGGTACTGACTGAGTTTGGCACAAACATGACAAATACAACAAAGACAACCTTACACGGAAAATATGTACTTATTTGTTCCTAGTTTCTACCTCAAAAACAAACGAAACGAAACAGCTTCACGACTTTGATCCCCAATCACGGTAGATACCCTCATATCTCTTCGTACCAACTCAAGATTCCCGTTTTTAGAATATCCCATATATAACACAGAATATAACATTGACGCTTCGTTGTATCCTTTTTACTCGAGCGCAACGAAGGAGGGTAACGTTTCAGGGGTTGTTTTCGAAAATCAAACTGTTTTTTTGTTATTTATCCACAGAACACATTTTCTTTTAGTTTGAAGTTAATTACACTACGCGTTAAAAATCTCCCATACAAACCTTGGGACTTTGGCAGTCTTTTGCACCCTTTGCAGGGGTAGTTTTAAAATAGTGAAAACGTGATTTTAATCTATTTATTGTGGAGTATATTTACTTCAAGTTTGAAATCAATCGCACTATGCGTTAAAAATCTCCCATACTAACTTTTACAGTCATTTGCACCCTTTGCGGGGGTAATTATCAAAACTTCAAAGTGTTTTTTTTTTTTTGTTGGACATAATTTTTTTTTTTTTGTTGGATGTTAAGGGTAGTTTTAAAAAACCAAAAATGTTATTCCTATTTTTTTAGCCTTGAAGTAAATCTACTTCAAGTTTCAAGTTTGTAGATTCAAGGAATAAAATTTTTCATACCAACGTTTTCAACCCTTTTTACACCCTTAGGGGTTGAATTTCCAAAAATCCCTTCTTAGTACACCTCTACGCCATAAGACCTATGTACTCTTCAAATTTCAAGTCTCTCTAGGACCAGCGGTCAAAACACTCCCATTCAAACTTTTACATCCCTTTGTACACTTATTAAGGGTAGTTTTAAAAAACTAAAAATGTGTTTCCTATTTTTTTGCCTTGAAGTATATGTACTCCAAGTTTCAAGTTTGTAGGTTCAAGGAATACAATTTTTCATACCAACATTTTCATCCCTTTTTACACCCTTAGTAGTTGAATTTCCAAAAATCCCTTCTTAGTACACCTCTACGCCATAAGACCTATATACTCTTCAAATTTCAAGTCTCTAAGTCCAGTGGTCAAAAAACTCCCATACAAACTTTTACATCCCTTTGCACCCTTATTAAGGGTAGTTTTAAAAAACTAAAAATGCCTTTCCTTTTTTTTGCCTTGAAGTATATGTACTCCAAGTTTCAAGTTTGTAGGTTCAAGGAATACTATTTTTCATACAAACGTTTTCAACCCTTTTTACACTCTTAGGGGTTGAATTTCCAAAAATCCCTTCTTAGTACACCTCTACGCCATACTACCTATGTACTCCTCAAATTTCAAGTCTCTAGGACCAGCGGTCAAAAAACTCCCATACAAACTTTTACATCCCTTTGCACCCTTATTAAGGGTAGTTTTAAAAAACTAAAAATGCCTTTCCTTTTTTTTTGCCTTGAAGTATATGTACTCCAAGTTTCAAGTTTGTAGGTTCAAGGAATACTATTTTTCATACAAACGTTTTCAACCCTTTTTACACCCTTAGGGGTTGAATTTCCAAAAATCCCTTCTTAGTGCACCTCTACGCCATAAGACCTATGTACTCCTCAAATTTCAAGTCTCTAGGACCAGCGGTCAAAAAACTCCCATACAAACTTTTACATCCCTTTGCACCCTTATTAAGGGTAGTTTTAAAAAACTAAAAATGCCTTTACTATTTTTTTACCTTGAAGTATATGTACTCCAAGTTTCAAGTTTGTAGGTTCAAGGAATACTATTTTTCATACAAACGTTTTCATCCCTTTTTACACCCTTAGGGGTGGAATTTCCAAAAATCCCTTCTTAGTGCACCTCTACGCCATAAGACCTATGTACTCCTCAAATTTCAAGTCTCTAGGACCAGCGGTTTAGGCTGTGCGTTGTCTATATGTCAGTCAGTCAGTCAGTCAGTCAGTCAGTCAGGACTTTGAGTCTTATAGTATTAGAGATTACAAGGATTATACTCTGACCTCATTATGCTCTTTTGGAATCCATTTAGTCGTTAAAGCATGATGGGCGTAACAAGACTTTTCAGTTTTTTTTCTTTAGATAGTTTCTTTCTTTTTTATTGGACATAATTTATAAAACAATAATGTTTTTTTAGTCAGTTTCATTTAAACCTAAATACACCTAGTATGAACTAAATATCCAAACATCAAAATTCTTACATTTATGATATTTGTCATTTTTACGAGTACGACCTTTTTATTAATTTTGTATGGTATCTAGAAATAAACAATTTCATTAATTAGACCGTCGGCACACCAATTACAGCTAGTTATGGGCCTTAATTGAAACACGCTCAGACAATAGAACCAATATAGAGTATGTTAACCAATATACATGTATATATTGCATAATACAAACGATGTGTACTTATTAAAATACGATATTGATGTCAATGAAGTCAAAAGCAATGAATATCTTTAGTACTTCATCAAGCAATTACTTCAATAAAGGAATTTTCCATACCTTAAACTCGAAACTAATGAGAAAAGAAAAATCTAGAATCTAATAGATTCTATTGTATTCTATTCTATTTCTTAATTAAGAAATGTAATCATGAAACGAAATATAAATAATCGATTAAATTCACGTCAACGTCTTCTCAGATTTTTCGATGCCTGAAGTTACTGCTCATTTCCCAAACTAAGATGGTTAAATGAGGAAGTGACTTGATTGATTGAGGGAAGTTACTAAAGATGCTTTGAGGATGTCGAAGGGTACAAATCATATTATTACAAATATATCACGTCCATATCACGTTCAAAGTGGGCAGATGGCCACTATTTCCCGTATTCGAACTCATGCCGCCTTATTATAAAACGTGGTTTAAAGATAAATCGAAGATGTTACTATAGTTAGACCGTGACTTAGACCAAACGTTATTATAAAACGTAGTTTATCTAGCATAAATAAACCTGATAGACCCTTGGTTTAACAATGGTTTATCTGGTAAAATGGCCGCCACAGCACAGCTGACATGATTTGTTTACTTACGTTTTTGTCAAATCAAAAACCTAATTTTAGGTTTAAAGATCTCTAAAATGTATTCGAAGTGGAGTGCACTTCAAATAAAGGATGAGCTACGGAAAAGAAAAGCATCTACCACTGGTAAAAAAGACGCTCTCATAGAAAAGGTAAATATCTAGACATCTATCAATAATCAGAGGCTAAGTTTCATCACAATTATTCCAACTGTTTTTTGTCATTGTAGACTGAATTTGTACGACAGGAACAATCCTAATGGAGTAGAAGACGAGTTGGACGATCAGATTCCGGAGTTTCCTGCCTTGGATAGCTTTAGGGACGAAATGCAAGCACTAATCTGTCGGCGTTTTCAAAACATCGCATTCAAAAGTTTGCAGAAAGGTAAAAGATAATATCTGCTTAAATGCTGCGAGGAAATCGTTTAATAAGAGAATATCATAAACTAATAAATATTGTGGACATTCCATACAACACTATCTAGCCCCAAACTAAGCAGAGCTTGTTCTATGGGAACCAGTTAGCTGATAATATAATCTTTGGATATTTTTTTGTAAATAACTACCTACTCATAATATTTTATAATACCTACCCAGACAGAGAACAAATATTTCTTCTTGGTGGAGATTGAACCCACACCCTCCAGCATAGAAGGCAGAACTTTACCAACTGAGCTGTGAGCATGTATTGAGCAATGCACAATACACCCCATTGCGGGATGTCCGTGCAGATCTCTTTCCCTCACCACTAATTAGAATTAGAGGGATGTTATAAGTTGTTAATCATTATTTCAGGTTTCAGTACTGCCTAAAGGAATGACTCCCTGATGGAATCATCTCATGTGCTACCTAGCAAGCGGTCTAAGTCTATGAAAGTAATATACCTATAACCCAGTCAAAGAAGAAGACAATTATAAAGTCTATGTGCAAAATTTAGCAATAGGATTTTATAGCACCTCGGGCAGCAATATGCCTTATCTGGAAGTCATCAAGCAGGCATTAGCCAACAGTATTTTAAAATATCCTTTTATATGAAGAATACTTAAAACCAGCAATTTTTAAATACCTATACAAGGATTATTATTCTGTATTAAACCAAATTAATGTATTTAAATAGTTTCATTTATTGAACCTAAAATTGCAGCACATTAGACACACAAAATAGTTTTTTGATGCGAGGGGCACAAAATAGTGATGTAATTCTTCTCTAACAAGTTTTTATCACTTCAAATCCGGTATAGAGCCTTTCCTTCTAAAAATGTAGCAATATCTTTTCCAATAAACAGATCTTGAATATTGTAACCTCTGACTGTTATGATACTGTCTCCGGGCTCACACAATTTGAATAAGTCACTTCTTTCTACATTTGTCTGTCGCTAATTGACTTGAACCAGCATACGCAGGGAAGCAATATGATAGTAGAGTAGACCTCCAAGTGTGTCTCCAACTAGCATCTTCAATGTATTGTTAGGTATGCTTGTAACTGCTCCATGAAGCTTGCTGGGCTACAGGGTTCCTAGGTTTTTGGATCCGTATTTCTGTCCCATCAATGATAAATTTAGTATTTATATCATATTTCTTTTATCTCTCGGTAATGCTCGGTGGAGAATTTTGTTCCTTTTTCATTCAATATTATTAAAATGGTTTTTTTTTATTTGCTTCGGAGCAGGCTATAGTTCTAAGACCATACCACCTAGTCTTACGTTTTGTTTTTTTTTCCATTTGTTTATTTTTGCAGTTATATCTTGCGTGATTTTTTATAAGTAGAGATCGTATATTATTAAAATGGAGCGAGCTCAACACTTCTCCGTTACACGCATCAGTCAGATAGTAATATTGTAGGTTGTGTGTAAAAAGTTCTAAACGAAATGGTGCTTGCTTGATATAAAAAAACGTTATTATAACAACAAATTGAATAATATTTTATTTATAAAAATGTATCTAAAACATCAAAATACAGAAAATATCAACAAACAACTCTGTTGGTGGTAGAATGACTGAGGGAAAAATACAACGAAAGACGAGGTAGTATGATTAAGTATATGACTATAGCCTGTATAATATCTGTGGATATTAGTTAAACTATGGACTAACTCTAGTTTTATGTAATCCTTGATTAAACTGTGTTTTGTAATACGAACAAGTTTAGACTAGGAATTAACTTTGATACCAAGACTAGTTGTTACTTAGACTAAGTATAGTTGTTACCACGTTTTCGTTGTATTTTTTTCTCAGTCATTCAAGCACAATCCCGATGCAACATTCCGTCTATGAGGTGTTGATATTTTCTTTACAGATGATGTCTTTTGAAGATTTTTTTTAATTACAAGATTAATCAATTTGTTCATAAAATATTTATTTAGTTTTTTTTAATTTAGTTTAGAATTTATATTTCACACGATTTTTTTTATATACCACAAGTACGACTTTGGTTTACCATATTTCGTTTACGTTTTTGTTCCGTGTTCATTGCGGGTTTTGTATGAAGACGCGATAGGGACACGACACGGAACTTTACAAAACCCGCAATGAGCACGGAGCAAAAACGATTCGTTTTTGTTCAGTGTTCATTGCGGGTTTTGTATGAAGACGCGATGGGGATACCGATATGGAACTTTACAAAACCCGCAATGAACACGGAACAAAAACGTAAAACGAAATATGGTAAGCAAAACTCATACTTGGGGTACGGATGCGTTTATCGGAGTAGAGCGCAGTGTTGCTGTTTTAGCATTTTTTGTGCTAAATTTAGCATATTTCTTGACTCTTTTGCATGAAAATTTTGCATTTAGCTTAATGCATATTTTGGCATTTCATATCAAAAGTCAATGTCAAAAGATTTAATAGGTAGTAAGGTAAGTATGGCAATTCTATAAAGGAACCCAATTCCCCGAAATTAGTTTGTGATTGTTTTTACGTAGGTAGGTACGTATTCTTGTAACGTAGGTAGGCTTGAAGAACTGCCAAAAAACTATTAAAAAGTTAACTTACTTCATGACGACCCCAGTTGCGTAACGCGCAAACCACCTGCATTTCAGGGCTCAAGGGGCATCCTCGAGGATCGTTGGACAAATCGTTACGCACTAGCTTTACAATTTTGCCGCCAAAACGTTTTGTAAAACGATATTTATATCGAAAATCTTCATCACATAGGTCGAATGGATTTATTCGATCACGCCGTCTAATAAAGCGCTTCAGAGTGGTGGCGGTCAGTGACATGAAACATCAGCTCACCAATAAAAAAACAGGAGAAAACAGTAGTTAAAGTAAAAAAAGGCAGATTTCATACTTTCCTCATACAACAATTAAAACAATCACCTACTTTTATTAGTTACCAGGACTCACATAAATTGTTATATTATAACATTGATCACACACAACATAGTAAAAAACGAAAATCAAAGTAACGAGTTTTACCAGTTAAACCATATTTAAACTAGGGGTCTATCGGGTTTATCTTTAGACCATAGGCGAACAATGGTTTATGAGATAAACTACGTTTTCTAATAACATTTGTCTAAGTCATGGTCTAAGTATAGTAACATCTTTGATTTATCTTTAGGCCACGTTTTATAATAAGGCGGAGTAATACGAACGAGTTTAGACCAGGAACCAACTTTGACACCGGGTTAAACCAAGACTAGTTGGTACCAGGTTTAAACCTAGTTTAACTGATATTTTTATAATAAGACGGATGAAGTTTAGTGGAAATAATCTAATTTTAAAGTCTTGAAATGCATAAGAAACTAGTAGCTAATCATACCCTCTAATAATTATTATTAAGATCATTAAAATCACCCGTCTGAGATTCCTATTAATAAATCATTTAATATGATATTAACTATTAATAATATAGAACAATGTAGAACCTTCCGAGAACGTATCCAATTAAAATTGAAAACTTACAAGATAAGGAACTGAATGCTATGAAAAAATCACTCAGCAAGTTTAAATTATGAAAATATTATGAGATTTTTGCTTTGATATGAAGAATTTGAAGTGTTTGTTGACTAGGAAGTCTAGGTTAAACAAAATGATTGGCATATTGACTCGGGAATGAGTGCGGAAGACGCCGGCGCCGTTCAGATCTTGACTGCTGATCTTTGCATTACGTTACATAATTAAAGAGACAGTCAGCTAATCAATAATTAATAGCATTTACATTTATCTACACTATAATAACAACACTACCTTTCGCTGAATAAATGCTTTATTTATTTTATTTATACAAAGTTCCGCACATAAATAAAAGTTTTTCCTAAAACGGTATATAATAAATTACGCTACGCCACCACGCCTTTTTGTGCCGCCAACCAGCGTAACTGTGTTTCGGTTTGAAGAGTGTGGTTGCTGGTGTAATTACAGGCACATGAAGCTTAACATCTGTATGCCTCAAGTTGATGGACCACAACCACACTCTTCAAACCGAAACACAGCAACGCTGCTTGGCGAAAGAAAAAGGCTCTAATACTCTTAGAACACGGTTTCCACTCAAGTGTAGGTTTGCCGGCCCACTGCCATTTCAGTTTGCTAATCTTTCGAGCTATGCCAATTATGGTTCTCTAACGGATAAATTTACCACTATCGTTCGCTAGTCTATTGTTATCCCTATAACAAGAATAGCTGTTTATTTTGGTTTATCGCCTCGTGCCACCACCGAAATGAAAACATCCTATCTGTGAAACGTTATAACCCTAGACTGTTAGTGTAAAATCATTGTTAGGTAAACCAATCCATGTTATGACGTACGAATGCGGAAATGAAATATGCATACAATTGTAATCTCTATGCAGGATATCCCCTCAGGCGTAATTTATGATCAAAGGGCTAGGGGTACCCTCCACCAAGCCTCCACCAGTCTATACATTATGTTTGGTTCTTACAGCAGAGGCCCACATTTTGTAATAGTCAAGTTACTGGTTTCAAATTGATAGCATCACAACATAGGTATTTTTACAAGATTTTATTTAATTTGCTCTGTTTTTTTAAATAACAATAATAATTAATAAATATAGTCGTTATATAATTTAAGTGCCTACCTAACTACTCCTCATGTTATATTATAAATCCAAAAACTTAGATGTTTGGACCTTCAAACACGTATTATGATCGATTTAATAGACTGATCTAAATAAAAGTATATCTCGAGAAAAGAAGCAGAAACAATAAAAAAAATGATGATCACTTACCAACATGCGAGAGACCCGAGAGATCTGATCCTGAAATGAAAAAAACATAAAATGTGAAACTATGTAAAATGATGCATGCACACAAAGGAAAAAAATATTAACTGACAAACATAGACAAATAATTTACAATACAGAGGGTCTGCTCTACAAAACGATAGTCGGAACTTCGTAAACGATATTGAATAGGAATTATCGTTTTGCAGAGTAGAACATAAAGTTATGAAAACAATGTGATGAAATAAATAAATTAATAAAACAATGAAACCGCACGGTTGTTACTTTACCGAAGATTTACAAAATACCTCTTAAAGTTTTTAATTTTTAAACCTATTCTAACTTACATAATTGTGTATCAATCTGCATAATATATTATGTTTTTAGTTTCAAGACTTAACTCCTCACCTGAGTTAAGTACAAATAAATCGAGACACAATAAAAAATTGTCTAGAAGAGCAGTTGCGAACTTTGACCTCGTAGATGTATACCGTGAATCATACGAATGTACGTTCATTTTCCATGCCATCATCTTAACGTTCAAGTATCGGTAGCGCTTTTTATCGACTTTTGATTTTACAACAAGGCAGGTAGAATGTTGCTAGCGATAAGCTACTTACAAAATGCTACGGGAATTTCCCGTATGCCGCT
The DNA here is from genome assembly GCA_932294275.1 of Chloroclysta siterata. Lineage (NCBI taxonomy): Eukaryota > Metazoa > Arthropoda > Insecta > Lepidoptera > Geometridae > Chloroclysta > Chloroclysta siterata. The sequence continues at coordinate 14,065,736 of OW028595.1, forward strand.
GTACACGCGTTGTTTAGCTAAATTGGAGTTTTTAAATAGTTATAGCTAAGAAAGAGTTGGTAATGGATTTTAATCATTAAAAGCGTCATTGAGCTCCTTTTCACATAATAAGTTTATGCTCAAGAAGTGCTCACAATAATTAAAAAAAAAAGTTATTCTATTATGCCAAGTGAGGAAACATATCAAATTGATTTTTTATTTTATTATAAACGCATTAACGTAAACGTATATGTTTTAGTAGTAGAGCTTTTCGTGTGTGCTTTTTGTGAAAAGCTCGCCCGGGGAAGTAATACCACCATGCCGCCGTCAAGCAACTATGTTTGCTATGTTGCTATGTTTTCGTTCGAATGGTGCTTTGTGCCGGTGAATTCGGCACTTATGGCTTATCATCTTTTATGTCTCAAATTAATGAACACACGTCAGTGCATTGTAGGTCACGTTCCTATCGTACGTGACTTGTGAGGCAATGCTTTTTATAAGTGGTAGTTATTATTTAACATCAAGTGGGCCTTGTGATTTTTCATTAGAAAGTATTCATTTAAAAAAATATATGATAACCATTGATCCGTAAGCTCCAACTCCTCCAGACCATCATACCAAGTGAGTACAGGGTTGTCAAAGGCAAGTCCAAATATTATATTTGACATAAATGGAAGACCAGCACTGACATCGCGAGATCTCAGTTCGGGGCGAACCCAATAGTATAATCGTAATTTGTGATGTTTCTCCTTATCATATCATAACTCAGTTGTGGGCAGTGACCTACTGATGTCCGATCAAAATGTTCGGAAAATTACTATAGAAACCCCCCTTGTTTTGTTGACACTAATTGCCTTGATAACCTAGTTACATTGATGTTTGTTTGCTCAAACTTATTTTTCCACTTATTGCCATTTTATGGAAAACATTTTGGATTGGAAAAATACAAGATAAATAAAATTCCTTTCGAAAAGATCAAGTTTTACAAGACGTTTGTAAATGTAATATCATTAATTTGTAAACGCCCCCGATAGACCGGAAGGTATGTATAAACTTCCTATTATTAAAAAACATTGGAAATTCCTCGCGTCTCTGCTTACGTGGTGATTACCCGGATAAGTAGTCAATATGGTTATTCACACGACTAAAAAAAATATTTTAAGTTATTTCAATCCGTTCAGCCTTTGAGTGGGAATAAGGCATCCTAGATGTAGATATTATTTATTTATTTATTCAATTACCAACACATAATATATAAACTCGAAAGAAGGTTAAGTATTACTTAATAAAATGTCACCACAATAATAGACAAAAATCTGTTGCTTACAAATTTTTTTTTAATAAAACAAAAAAAAAACTCGTATCAAAACTTAATCTACCTAATTCTGCCAACCTGCTTGACCCGACAGGGGACAAGCCAAGATGCTATTAATAATACCATCGCCTTCCAAAAAAAAATAAAGATTCAAATATTATTTTATCTGTCAATCGAGCCAAAGGAAACTTTCGTTTCCGGTACGTAGAACGCCATCTAGATTTCGATTTAGAAACCTTTTTATATGCAACTTTCCTAATTTATAATCAACTACCATTGAAAAAAGTTTGCCTAGCACCTACAAAAAAACAATCATGACATATTCATCCTCAAAGTTGTAATAAACATTTTCTATCAGCTGACGTCAAGCAGTGGGAAGCGATAAGTTATTATGATCCGTTGGGGGTGCGATAACACAATAATAACTGACACACCCTTAACCCGGTGACCAGGTTATCGCTCTGATAAGAAACTTTCGACATTGGCAGTACGGGCCTCCAAAGCTCCACTTCAGTTTAATGTTATTGACTCTGAGATCCGTACTCAGAAACGTTACTCCGTCGTTCGTTTTACAATGATTCCTCTAGTATCATTTTGGCCCTGTCTGTTTTTTTTTATAATTATATTTCAATTTTTAAGGCATAACAAAACCTGTAAATATGGATTCAGGACACAGACTGTTATTTTTTTGTATAACCTAATTAACAGGTAGTAAACTAGGTAGCAAATACGCGTACAGCCCACGTGATAGACGTTACCTATCGTAGCTGATGGACGCTTGCTATTACAAGAGGTATCACACGCTCGTTGCCGACTCTTTAAACATTTTTAAAACGTTGTTTTTGAAGAAACGATGCTGTAATCTCTGAAGAAAACTTCAGCATGGAGTATTCTAAAACCTTGAAAGTGAGCGACTCATTATATATCGTAAACTTTTCTCGATATTTTTGAAAAAGAGAACTCAGGAGGGCTTAAAAAGTTATTTCGAATTGATTCTCGTCTCAGGTTGTAAATTAAAAAGAGGTGTCCAGTCTTTCTAATACAAATAATTATATGTACTCCTTGAAATAGTTTATTTATAGCAAGCAGATGAGTACTGATAACTTCGTTTATGAAAATAAGCGAACTATTTCATCATGGGTGTTTGTCGTGTGTTATGTTAGTAGCATACTTAACGGTATCGATAGGTCTTAGTTCTATTTAAATAAAGCAGACAGCATAATTAATTCTGTTTTTCTGAGATAAGAAAAAAATATTAATGATAGTACTCAAACATGCAGTTATATTTTTACTCGATATGCCATTTATTTATATCGCGTGGGAGGTCTTAGAAACTTCAATGGGTATTTTCACCACATAAACTCCCATTTTTAGGCCACACTGTTTCGGCTGTGCGGTAGTAGACGACTATTTGAAATTATTTACTTAGTTTTTGCTGCATTTTCGCTGCTGTAACCAGACTGCGATTTATATGATCTGTTCTTAAGGGGCTGACAACTATCAAACAGCTTCTCGCTCGCACGTTTCGATATGTTGAAAAATATAAAATCACTAAACTCATTTTTGAAAAATCGCAATCAACCATTTTGTGTGCAATCATATTGCACACAGTTTAGTAAAAATTTCATTTTGACCGATACAAATTTTCCTACTAAAAAGTTTGCCTATGTACGAAAACTAGTAAAGCAAACTTTTGAGTAGGAAAACTGGAACGATCAAAATGAAATTTTTACTAAACTGTGTGCAATGTGATTGCACACAAGATGGTTAATTGCCATTTTTCGAAAATGAGTTTAGTGATTTTATATATTTCAACATGTCGAAACGTGCGAGCGAGATTAGCTCTTGTCTTCGCCTTAAGGTCGTCCTGTCGGGCAATAAAACTTAGATTTTCTATATTGTTTTGGTGGTGGCACACCGATAAATAAACAGTTTGTGAAAACATCACACCACCATTTCATCATAATATAATAATAAGTTTGTCGTAATGTTGTTTTAGAGACACTGTAACTGAGTTTAAATACATTTGTTTTTGTTTTTAACACAGCAGTAAGTACGTCAATAGGCCACGTTCACTTGAAAAGCAGGTTTTTGTTTTTTAACAAACTCATCACATAGGTGGGGTTAACATTTTTTCTTCCATTCTCTAACTCACTCCCTTCTTAGACATGATTTAATTTTTATATCAGACCACACTAGCCGATTAATTCTTCGACAGTTCTTCGATTAGTTTTTCGACAAACTCCTTATATTGAATTATATTGTAACCGGTGTACCGTACATTATGATTCTAATCGAAGTTCAGGTGGTAGGTACTTAGTGCCTATAAAACCTAATAGAATTTTACAACAGTAAAGTTTCTTTCATATTATCCTGTTTACAAATAATTTCATTTATATCATCACAGAGCTCAAAATTCACATGGTTTCACCACTTAGCTAAGCGCTGACTTTAGTCACCTGTTTTCTACACAAATGTGGTTATAGATAGGATTCTTTGAAACTGCTACCCACGATAGGTAAGTACCTGTGTCTGTTTTGAACAGATTATCGAAAGTTATGAACGTGTTTTGCGCAGTCTCTAGACCGTTTTGATAAGATACGAGCAACTAATGTAACTCAACGAAAACATTGGATTTGGGAGAAAGCGAACTGGAAATTTATTGCAAACAAATTGGCAGTAAGTATATTCGTAAAAAAGATGGTATTAGAGGCAAGCTAGAATTTGGAATTAAACAGTAAGTCTATCCAAGGAATTACAATAAGTCACTTCTTATAATAACACTAATAGATATTACGCACGTACCCCTAAAGCTCTCTCTCTCTTGTCGTGTCACTAGTTTCTTTCGAAACAGTGTGGTGAAAGGATTTTAAGTGCGCCTCAAGTGGCTCCTTTCGAGCACGTGACACATGTTATAGAACTTTTTAGGTTCTACGACATGCCGGTTTCCTTACGATGTTTTCCTTCACCGTTTGAGAGTACTGGCATTGTGCACATACATTTTTGAACAGAAAAACACATTGGTTCACGACCGGTGTCGAACCCACGACCTCAGGATCGGAAGGCGGAGCCGCTACCACTAGACCACCAGTGCTATTATTACCTACCCCTAAGTTTGTTATTACGTACGGCCTAAGATACACCAACAAAAGCTGAGCTTCTACTTAGAATACAATATAACACGTAAACCAGAAAAAAACATGTTTATACATCAAGTAAATAAATAAATAATAAAATAAATATTGGTGGACATTCCACACAGCACTATCTCGCCCCAAACTAAGCCAAAGCTTGTACAATGGGAACCAGATAGCTGATATACTACTTATATACTTTTTTTTTGTAAATACATACGTATAATATTATATAACACCCAGACAGAGAACAAACATCTATGTTCATCACACAAATGTTTGTTCTCGGTGGGGATCGAACCCACGGCCTACGGCGCAGAAGGCAGAGCTACTACAAACTGAACTGTGAAGGCTGTCAAAAGTACATTTTTTTCCTCGGTGGAGATTGAACCCACAACCTACAGCAGAAGGCAAAGCTTCCGAACGAAAAACAAGTAGCCAGTCTGAATGAATTCCAAGAATAAACTCGTTTGATAATTAGACTATTCTTCATACTACATGTAAATATTAAATTAATAGAGTTATTCTCGGCTAGTGTCCTATAAATTGATAAATCTTAAACTTCTTCAATCGATTTTCTTCTCTCACACATTTTAACAATTTTGAAGTTATAAAATTAGGTATAAAACTGAGAAGTTATTTGACGGTTGTCAGCCCCTTAATAAAGGGAAAACCACAAAGTACAGTGCGTGCTCACTTATAACCGGTGCAATGTAACATTTATTTTACTGCAAAATTATTTTTATTGGGTGACTGTGTGGTCATGCGACTGCATGACCACACAGTCACCCAATGAAAACCCGATGACTATCGAAACAGAAAAAACAACATAACAAAACACATAAGAGGGAAAGTTTCAAGTACCTATAACCTAATTAATATATAATGTTGTGGTAAATTAACCATAATTTATGTAGGAATTAGGCTACGTGTTCCAGAATTATTACCACCTACATGGGAATGTATCGACTTCTGCGCTGTGTTTTTTAACTACTGCAGTGTATTTATTCAGTTGAATCACAAGAACCACTTTGAAACATTTTAAAGCTAGATGAATCTAGGTGCCAGTTCCACGTGACCAAGTCTAGAAGAACAGGCATCAAACTTTATTTTTTACAAGCTGGTGCCCGCGACTTCGTCTGTGCAGGATTTGTCACACAATATCTTTATAGCTATATTATTGTAAAGTTTCATTAAAATCCATTCAGTCGTTTTTATGTGAAAGAGTAACAAACCATCCATCCATCCATAAACTTACAAACTTTCGCGTTTATAATATTAGTAGGATTATTTTTTATACAACTAGCTGATTGAACAAGAAGATGGCCCACCTGAGTGGTAACCCATAACCTATAACAAAGCATTGCCTCGTAAGTCACGCACGATAGGAACGTGCCCTACGATGCACTGCCCTGCGTCCATCAACTTGAAGCATGCAGATGTTAAGCCTCATGTGCCTGTAATTACACCGACAATCACACTCTTCAAACCGAAACACAGTAACGCTGCTTGGCGGCAGAAAAAGGCGTGGTGGTAGTGCTTCCCCAGACGAGCCCTTGGTAAACTTACAGCTTGATTCCTACGGTTTTCTATGATGATTATTTTTACAATATATTTTAATATAGGTAATAATGAAGCTCCAGTGTGGTGCCAATCAAATTTTGTGAGGCGTAGGCATAACAGAAACAGATAGAGACAATCAAATGTGTGATAAGTACATATGTTCGTCTACTTCGAGGTAATATAAGCTGGTAGAGTCCAAAGTCCGTAGGTTGTCACCCAGCAGACCATGTGACTGAACCGGCGCCGGTATCATGTTACAGAAACCACAGGTGTCAGCTGTATGGGAATCAGACCTGTAAGTAGGTGCGGGTACTCTGACGTGGAGCCTAGATCGTGTTACTGATAGGTTTTATGAACAGCCTGGTATTGGTTCAGCGCCGGTCACGTTTTAATCCATGTTATATTACTGGCCAGGTACATACAGGTTTTCTTAAAAACTGTGAAATAAACTGTACCGTAGGTTCCTTTATAGAATTTTCCCGTTATTTTCATAAGGTCAGAATTTCAAATGGTCAGATTTTCAAAAAGTCGCTTTCTTACCAGAGTAGACGACGTGAGTGAATTGGATTGACTGTACCAAAGGAGACGATTTGAAAGGGTGAAGATTAGAAAGAGCGACATTTTGGTAATTGTGGAGTAGTGGTGATTAGAAAGAGTGACTTTGGTAGTATCATATCCAATTAACACACGCCGTCTACATTGGTAAGAAATATACGTATACATATGTTCAGCAGATAAAAAATCCAACATTGACTATGAAGAACGCTGTTCTATGAAGCTTATAAATTTTGAGAAATAAAACATTATGGGGCAATATTGACAGACGCTGGAGTTGATTGTTTTTTTATGGGAAAATAATGACACTTTTCAATACCTACCTACGTACTCGTATATTGGAATGCTTATGAGGAAGACACTTTGAACTGGTAGTAGGTAATAATAGGAATATGGTAACTCTAACGGTCAACAGTTTGCATGTTTATGTTGATTTTCCTTGAATTATACGTTATTTAGATAGCATAGGTATTTAATGGAAATACCATGAATTTTGCGATTACCTAAGTGTAGGGTTTTTACAATATCATCTCTATATTTAGACCGGCTCATTTTACTACAATTTAAAAACTTCCAGACCTTATTGTAACACTATTGACTTTTTATTCATACTACTTGCTATTGAAGCAAGCATACCTATGGCCCACCCAATGTCAAGTGGTTACCATCACCTACAGCAAATCATTGCCTGCCAAGTCTCGCACAATAGAATCCTGGAATGCACTGCCCTGCGTCCATCAACTTGAGGTATTAAAGATGTTAAGCCTCATATACCTGTAATTTTACCGGCACCCACACCAATAGAACCGAAACACAGCAACGCTTGGCGGAAGAAACAAGCATGGTGGTGCTACTTCCCTAGATGACCCCTTCACAATGAGCTCTACTACAAATTTCGGACCCAATCAGATCACAAATGCAGTTCAGCCACACGCAATCAGATCACAAATGCAGTTCAGCCACATGGTGCTCCGTCGTGTCCCCACTACTACGTCTGACCGTCTACGGCTATACGAAGACACAGTTAAATTATCTCATAACCAAGGGATCAAGACGTGATACACTTTCTGTTTGCAGAACAAACCTGTGGATAGATATTTTGCATGAAAATGACATTACCTTTATAATTGCTCACGCACGCCAAGCTAATGTCATTATCATAAAATTTTATCTTCTCACATGGGCTTGTTCTGCTAACAGCAAGTGGGTCTTGTCTAGGCCCCTACAACAACTATAAGCGTAGTACAGGTGACTATAGGTCAAAATGATTTTTTTATTTATTAAAGAGGTTGTAACTACGGCACGAAGGAAAAATAACAGCTAAATAAATTTGATTACATAAATTTATAAAGCGAGATAAGCAGATGGCTCAACTAATGTTGTCTTATTACCTACCTAAATAAAATATTAGCACCGACCATAAAATAAAAACACAGTATTATTTGATTTGTGTTAAGTAGGTTCTATAGTAGGTATATTAACCTAACTATGGTTAGGAACCTTATAGTACCTATAGAATCTATAGTATTCCTGTTGGTATAGAACCTTCAATAAAACTACTGTTAGAAAAGTTAATAATCTGAAAACTCGAATAAAAAACTAAACAAGCTTAGACAAAGGTAGCATTTTTCACAAAACTACAAATTCCATAACTGTGATGGCTACGATGACACAATGAGCAATAGCTCATTGTGTCATCATAGCCATCACACTACCTACTGTGATAATAAGCGTTGACTTGAAAATATTCAAGTCAACACTTATTATCACAGAAGGTTCTGTGATTTACAACTAAACGACTTCACGTGAATGAATTCCTAGTACAACCATACCTGCTGCTTACTTAATAGGTATACCATAAGCATAGCACCTACCTAGCTACATAATATAGGTAGGTAGAGATACAGAATACATATTGTTGGAGGTACCTACCTACTTATCTGCCTAAGGCCATGATGAATGAATCAGCAGAAGTTTCAAACATTACCTTTATCACCTTGGGATAGAGTTTAGATTAAAGCAATCTATTCTATCTTATAGATGACTTACCTACGCACTACATCTCATAAACGGATTTTACATACTTAATCGTACAGCGTACTTATGACGTCATAGTGACGTTTGGAAATCCTCAAAGGCGTCTTGTAACATTTTTTGTAGTAAACCTATATTTTCTTAGATTTATTTTCCACCTACCTACCTACCATTTAATTTTAATAATATATAGCTTACAAAACTTTTACACAATCTATAAAATAGTAATGTACTAATTACCGTGAAACCTGCGAGTTCTTTTTATGCAAACTTACTATCAAACTAAAAACTTATACGTTAGAACTGTATCAGTAGCGCCATCTATGAGCAGTATCAGTCAGTTCATATTGACGACAACAGCGCCATCTATTATAACTTTTAAGGATTAAAACAGAAACGAGTACGTAATTTCAATATTAGTATCATTGCAAAACGATAGATGGCGCTTGTGCAAAACAGCGCCATCTAGTATGCATAGTTTAAACTAAGTGACATGGTAAGATATTATTGCAGGTAAGCTACCAATATTCACATGGTTCATAGCATACCTGATAGATGGCGCTTTAATAAATATTTTTCAGTAAGTAAGATATCTGTCTACAATCAGTATTTAAAAAGTAGGTAAAATAGTTTCATACCGGTGTCGTTGAGCAAAGCATTGATGTCTGTCGTCGACCCATCGGCCGACATAGCTGTAACAAAGAAATAAAACATTAGATACTTTTTATAGTTACCTAAATCTACAAACTGACACAAAAAGGTGGGTATTTTAATTGACGCAATGTAAAGTACCCTTAGAATATATTTCACATGTACCTAGACAATAATGTTTTTCACGACGCGCGACGTTCACTCACATGCCTTAATTACCTCTGCATTTTTTTGACTAGACTTATTCCGTTCATGCCAATTTCCTACAATGTTTCCTTGGCAATCTGCGCACTTGAGATAAAAATGCAGCGGCCCATGTCTAGAGATCTTGTCGGATCGAAACCCACGACTATCAGTTAGATTGTTTACACTAAATTATATAATTCATCGGTACTGTTTCAAAGGCCGTGGTGAGCCAAGCGTGGCGCGACACGGTCGGTGGTCCAACGTGACTTCGGGATTTGTCATCACAACATTGACGCAGTTTTCTTTACTGCCTATTTTTGTGTTAGCAAAAAATACGAACAGTGCGAAATGTGGGCGAAGGTATCTTCATGAGCCTCTATTTGGCTGTATTTGAAGTTTTTTTTTCGTGATAGTGTTTACGAAACGATAAAGATGTAATGGTGGCACTTCACATCGCTATTCGGTATTCGAGTTTTCATTTGCTTTTTATGTGGCTTTATCGTGTAGAAGATACACACACCGTCCACACATCTCGTCGAGAACAGCAGCATTCTTGTATTTGCGTTCTTGTTCGTTAAAAGAGGCAAATAAAGGCGAATAAAGTTACTACTAAGACAAATACGCGAATACAAATAGCGATGTCAAGTGCCACCTTGATATGTTGCAATTAGATCTGATTTCATTATTCTATTGCTGGATAAAGTATACGATATTATAATATTAATATTCTTAGAACGTAGTGGGATGGTTTTTACCTGTAGGTTAAGTGAAGATCAACAATCTACACAGGCTTAGAACCTAGTTTCCATTAGGTACCTAACCTACCTTAATTTTGTTTGTTACTTTTACCCAACCTATTTACTTTTCGTGTTTGTACAAAGAGAGTGCTTTTTGTATACTACCTGTCCGAATGTTTGTGTTTAAATATATTTTTGTGTTTTTTCTTATGTTGTGGTTTCGTTAGTAGAACAAAGTATTGTAATATACTTAATGATGCATTATAAAGTAGGTACCTATGTAAAATAATTTATTGTAAGTCATTGTGGCTCCCATAGCACACGCTTTGCCTTGGTATACTTATACCTCTATATCAACATATATTTAACTGTCATAGTAAGTAGATACCTATACATACAGATACCACATTTTTGATTATTTTTTATCATCATATGATCACGTGACCGGCTACGATAATTCGTAGCACGTGCTACGGACACTATAGCAATCGTTACGTTTATAGAAGACACACTGTGTGTGTGTCTCACACACATAGGCAGTGCCGGATTAAGCCAGCGCGGGGCCTGTAGCAAATTCTGTCAAGGGGCCCTTGGTTTGTTTAAAAATCTTGCCGCTTGAAGGGTAGAAATGTGATATAGATACTAGTCTATATAATATATCGATTATAATTAAACATTACAACATTAACGTTAAAAATTCGTAAAATACCTACTTATTTTTACGATTTAACGTGACGAAATCGAGTTTTAGATTTTCAAGTCGAAGTGAAGCATAGCAAGCGCTTCGCGTTTAAGGCATGCAAGATATTATACGCTCCTATCTAAATTAATATTTTTTTATTACGGCCGTCAGACATGCGTTGGAGCGCGGGGCCCCAAAATTCGCGGGGCCCGTAGCATTTGCTACTCTTGCTACGTGGCTAATCCGGCACTGCACATAGGTACAGAGTACCATTGTAAAAACAAACGTATAAAAACACACATACACACCTCGTTTTAAAAACAACATCCTCAGATCATTTATCACGTACCAGTTGTCTTATATCTATGCTTCTACTGTACATTTTGTTCTACTGTTTCTACTCTATATTGGATAGTAGTTTTTAAACTCTCGCGATCATAACACATATTTAAAAGTATTACACGGGTATTTATCGCGTTTACCTTTATTATTTTCCCGACGTTTCGGCTATGTTGCAATAGCCGTGGTCGCGGGCAGAGGTCTATATTGGATGTTGAAAGGGATAAAAACCTAAGATGTTACAACAACTTCGTTGCGCTAATACTAGATTAGATTAGAAAATTAATTATTGTACAAAAGGAGTAAGAGTAGCAGAGCTCTTTGTGAAGGGCTCGTCCGGGGAAGTACTACCACCACGCCTTTTTCTGCCGACAAGCAGCGTTGCTGTGTTTCGGTTTGAAGAGTGTGGTTACCGGTGTAATTATGTACAGTCACATGAGGTATAACATCTGTATGCCTCAAGTTGATGGACGCAGGGCAGTGCACCGTGGGGCACGTTCCTATCGTGCGTGTCTTACGAGGCAATGCTTTGCTATCGGTGATGGTTACCACTTAACATCAGGTGGGCCATCTGCTTGTTCCATCAGCTACTTGTATAAAAAAAGGAAGTACATGGGCGAACTTAATGCTAGTTAGCATTTTGTTCCAGTTAACCTTTGTGTAATGTGGAATGGGGGTAGTGATTTTATCATACAATAATGGGAAGAAGCGTCTAACTATTACATAAATACAACAGTGCCAATAATACCAAAAATACCAATACAGTATAACTGAACCAGGTCGATATGTACTAGTATTTTGCAAGAATTCCTTACGCCCCCGGTTATCTAAAAACAAGCAGTAACAACAGCTGTAATGAATCGTGACATTTTCATAATTTTCTGGGTTTTTTAGGGTATTTTTTAAATAATTAATATACTGTCTTTGGGCTACAAACTCACCTGATGATAAGCGACAATGTAGCCTACAATGAAGCAGAACGGCAGTTCCACTCCTTGGCAGTTCGCATAATAAATGTAGAAGCAAAGCGCTTAGTGCGAATGGGTGGTATATTAGGGTTTTCGATTGTCAACTGATCTCTCAGCTGGAAATTGTACTAAACGTTTTTAACTGAACGACAATAAACTAGCACGACACACAGCAATTAATAGCGATACTGGTGAGATTTCTTGATTCAACAATCAACAACTTATTTTACTGCTACTGCTGTTGCATTGACTTGTTTTTATATAATAGACCCGCTGGTCTCCTACTAGTTTTTATTCAGAAATACCACAAAAAGTGGAAATTGAATACTTCGTACACATATATCCTACGCTTAGTAATATTCTTGAAACAATTGTTTTGACTGCTAAAATGTGTACTTATAATTTAGAAGCGTCAATAAAAAAACTAATCTTAAGATGGCAGCGCTAATCCTGCCTCTCACTCATTCACTATTGTTGACATTACTTACGTTTCACTCGCACTCGTAAGTCGTATATAAACTAGCGCCGTTTATGTTTTTTGTAGCGATACAATTTTTTGTTTATAGTTTTTGTATAATGTGGTTTTTAGCGTAGTTTGCTTGGTCATACTTAACCAAACTACTTTCTGCGATGCCACTATTTGGATGGACAACAATTCATAACATACTAGCAACATTGACATAATCTGGTCAAATCCAAGCTTTGTTATAAGTACCCCTTGAGCTATACAGCATGTTAAAATACTAGTACCGAAAACTTTAGGGTAAAAGTACCTTACTTTTTCGCGTTCACAGTGATTCGAAAAAGTTATTCATATTGATGGGTACTTTAGCCCCCTGAAGTTTTCAGTACTAGTATTTACACCTTGTATACATTTTGTTAGTAGCGCGACTGGTTTGCGCAACCATGGTCACTCAGTGAAATAGTGCCCTAACTCACACCAACTTACTTTGTGTATTTCAGAAAAACATTGGCAAGAAACCCGTTTGTATACCTACTTGTTAGCATATAAATACCTATCAGCTCACTACAATATTAACCGATAAACTGACACTTACCTATTATATTAGAACACGTGTGTGTCCAGATGCACCTACCTACTTACTGTAAGATATTAGTGGAAAATACCTATTTTATCTATAAATCAATTACATAGGTACATAAAGCAATAAAGTGAATAGAGGGACATCCCTAAAAGATTTCGTAGTATTTCAATTGTCTTGTTAGGGCTGCCACGTTTCTGCAGCGCTTCAAGCATGTTTGGCGAAAACTGAGTAGATAGCTTTCATACCAGAGTGCGCAAAAGATGCCGATCATTTTATCTTATAACTAGCGACCCGCCCCGGCTTCGCACGGTTATTGTGGGTTATCCCTAAGAGATTATGCTTGTATTATGCACATAAACCTTCCTCTTGAATCACTCTTTCTATAAAAAAAAACAGCATCAAAATCCGTTACGTAGTTTTAATAATTTAAGCATACATAGGGATATAGGGACAGAGAAAGCGACTTTGTTTTATACTATGTAGTGATTACCCAATTAATTAGGTACTAAGTTGTGAAATATTTGGAATAACTATCCGTTCAAAAATCTACTTTATTTTATTTCGAAACACAATCGTAGTATAATAAAATGTACCAAAACGCAACACAGTTGCACAGATATACAGACTCAAAGTATGCTTACAAGTAGATACAGTCAGCATAGGAAGTTCATAAACATTTAATTATTTAAAACATTTAATTAATATAGGAAACGTTTTTGCTGACCTTTTGTTATGTTATTCTCCGAAACTTGTTTCCGATTTTTCACAACTGCATTCAGCAATTTGATATCGTGAAAATGTTTGAACTGTGAGTGAGAAGTTGTTTGACAGTTGTCAGCCTCTTAATCAACTTTTTTTTATACAACTAGCTGATTGAACAATCAGATGGCCCACCTGATGTTAAGTAATAACCATCACCTATATCAAAGCATTGCCTCGTAAGTCACGCACGATAGGAACGTGCCCTACGATGCACTGCCCTGCGTCCATCAACTTGAGGCATACAGATGTTAAGCCTCATGTGCCTGTAATTACAGCGGCAATCACACTCTTCAAACCGAAACACAGCAACGCTGCTTGGCGGCAGAAAAAGGCGTGGTGGTAGTACTTCCCCGGACGAGCTACAAACAAAGAGCTCTACTGCTCTTAAAAAAAACTTTTGTTGCTGACTAAATTTTATCTCGCAACAAATTTTCCAATACATTTATGAGACAGGCTATAATAATAACGTTGATAACATAATGATATGCGGTCGAGTTACGACAAGATGACAATAATATCATCAAAATAGTGGTTTTACATCTTACTTATCTCCTCATATTGACTCTAGAGAGCACTGGTGGTATAGTGGTAGCGGCCTCGCCTTTTGATCCTAAGTTCGTGGGTTCAAAACTGATGAGTGAGTATGTGCACAGTGCCAGGCTCTCAAACGGCGAATGAAATCATCGCGGGGAAACCGCAATGTCGTAGAAAAAAGTTCTAAAATTTGTTTCAAGTGCTCGAAAGGAGCCTCAATGAGGCGCACTCAAAATCCTTTCACTACACTGTTTCGAACGAAACTATTTTTTTTTATACAATAAGCTGATGGAACAAGCAGATGGCCCACCTAATGTTAAGTGGTAACCATCATCTATAACAAAGCATTGCCCCGCAAGCCACGCACGATAGGAACGTGCCCCACGATGCACTGCCCTGCGTCCATCAACATGAGGCATACAGATGTGCCTGAAATTACACCGGCAACCACACTCTTCAAACCGAAACACAGCAACGCTGTTTGGCGTCAGAAAAAGGCGTGGTAGTAGTACTTCCCCTTCACAAAGAGTTCTACTACTCTTCAAAAACTACTAAACTTGTGACTCTACAAAAAAAAACACTACATACCTACCACAGCTACGTTACTATTATCAGTTAGTACAGTAACAATTGGCCTTGAACTCGACACCAAACCACCCACACTAATTCGAAGGCTGTTATTATTGTTTGCAAACATAATAACATTTATAAATGTTTTAAAGCTGGGTCCACATTTGTAGCATCTTGACGTATCCCGATCAGTCGTATCGTATCGAGTATTTGTATCATAAATATGGACGCTCATTTTGTCCATGTCGTATTATTATGGCGTATATGGTAATAAACGCGTCCATACTTATCAAATGCTGTATCATGTCAGTGTATCGGATTTATCTTTACAAATATGGACGCTTCATTTTTCTTCCGATCCTCGTATCTTTTCCTGATACGCGTTTCTTTCAATGCACCTTCTACTCTCATACGGTTCAGTCATGGCTTCGTTCCCAAACGGTTCAGTTATGTTATCGTACGCAATTGCTCAGAGTTTAACGGTGACTTGCGTTTACTCATATCACGAAATGGCAGGTGGAACACAGGAAATGATCGCTTATCAAATTCATTCACGTTCAAACTTGTTCGATACGACGTGTATCCCCTTTGATTATCGCGGAAAAACCGACAGAGATGGTTCGCGGTGTATCACGTATCGTATCGCGATACAGTATCGTGATGCAGTATCAAAATACGTCCATACTACCGATCGTGATACGCGTATCGGATTCGGCGTGTATCATTAACGGGTATCATCTTGCGTCCAAACTAGCGATCATGATACGCGCCGAGGCCACGCAACGGAGATACGATACACCGAAATGATACAAATGTGGACCCAGCTTAATAAAACTTTATTACGCTCGAAACCCTGGCGGCTTTTATTGATAAGTCAGTAAGATATTAAATTCAGAAGGTATCGACTAACAAAGAATAACGTGAAGGTTTTTTTAGAAAGACCTAATTGTAAATATTGGTTATTGTATTTTCTTGACGTTTCGTGTAAACTGACATTATAAATTTAATACTAACAATTCATTAAATTTTTTTTTATTGTATAATTTTATTTGCATTCTAGATTATAGTAATGTGCTGACCATTTTTACCTGAAGAACCTATGGTAACCACATTGTAGCATATAAATAAATTAATTAATTAATGGTTATTAAGGTTTTATTCATTGTATGTTTATTTTTTTATCTCTTGTCGTGTCATTAGTTTCTTTCGAAACAGCGTGGTGAAAGGAATTTAAGTGCGCCTCAAGAGGCTCTTTTTGAGCACTTGACACAATGTTATAGAATTTTTTAGGTTCTACGACGTGCCGGTTTCCTCACTATGTTTTCCTTCACCGTTTGAGAGTACCGACATGTATGGTTATCTGACAGTCATTCCATAGACCAACATTCTAACGTGATCTAAATCGCGGTTGAAAATCTTTTGAAACTATTTTTCATGACAAGACGAAAACATGTATTTTTTTCATAAAATTACTATTTTGAAGATTAGTAAATTATAATTTATGATACAAAATAACATCCAAATACAGATAAAACACCAATTTTCATTACACAAATGTTTGTTCTCGGTTTTGATCCTAATGTGTACCTTGACTTTCTTACTTTCATTTTCATGAAATAAAAAAAACTGCTTCTAGACTTTGATCCCCAGGCACGGTAGATGTCCCCTCAGATGTCTTAGTACCGAGTATCAACTTAAGATTCTTTGAAGATGTCTAAGGGGTACTTTCTTCCTTTTCAAAGTCAAATTCATTTATCGTTCAAAAAGTTATTCAATAATTTATCAAGGATCAGTTTGAAACGTTCGTAAATTCATTAACTTGCGATAAACAATTAAACATGTTATAGAACAATGTAGTTCCAATGTATGAAAATCCACGTGACTAAACTATTGGCACAAACAAACTCGTCACGCCAAAAACCAGGTACCTAATCCACATGTTACTGGCTCAATAAACAATGGTTTGACCTCATAAGGTGATGCATCATTGTTAGCCTAAATGTGGTCATAGATACACTACACTACCTATGCGGTCAAACTAACCGCACGATATGAATACTAATTGGTGGAATTGACCTTTGTGTTATATACCTACTTCCGATTATGCCGGCCTGCCGTTTTATCAAGAAACTGAAAGGGGACCGAGTATTAAGACGCAGACAACCGTCAAATAACTTAACACGTTTTTGACTTAATGAAATTTCAATTTTTGTATATTTAGCTAGTTTATGCAGGTACATAATTATGTTGTTTTATAATTTTTATTATTTCACCATGTTAATTTTATGGTGCACCCAAACCAACCATTATTATAGGCTCCTCTCCATCCAAAGGTTGTCTGGAAGAGATCGCTTTTTGGCGATAAGACCGCATATTGTACATATCTATAGTTGTATTTATTTGTTTCTTATTTTGTTCGTTTGTAAGGTGTAAAATAAAGCATTTTCATTCATTCATTCATGAAACTTTTAGAAAAATAAATTTTATGTATAACAATTTTATTTTTGTTGTACCTTTTTAATGGTATTCGACTAAACCTTGTCGTTTGTGATATTTCATAACTATCTTAAGTTATCTTATTATATATTCAAAAATGTTGAACGGTGCAAGCGAGAAGTTATTTGACTGTTGTCATCCTCAAACTATGGTGATCATTTTTATATTTCTAGCAATACCCGGATCATGTTAATCTTAGGGAATCATTTAGTTAAGCTTTTTGACTTTGGAAGATAAAAACTGTATGAACATAATTCATTGGTCTAGTTATAAAAGAGAAAGTATAAATTTTCCTTTAGCGGTAGGTTTTTTTGTGTCAATGGCTAGATTTTGTTCAAAATATAAACACACTAGCGGCCTGTCCCAGCTTCGCATGGGTGGATATACATTTTTTGAACATTTTAGGATAAACTTAGACCGTAGGTTCGAGTCTCGCGTCTACTTATTTCATACATTTGCACGCCCTTCTCCCTGAGTGAGTGAGAACGCGCCCCGTGGCCCGTGGCCGTATTTTAAAGCGAACTAAAATTTTTATTTTTAATTTCGTAATATCTTTTGAATGGAATGTCCGATTTGAAAAATTCAAGAAGTAATCTATTGTAACAGTCTTGAATACGAAATGATTTATTTGGATAAGGATTAATATAAACGTATGGATAACATAGTCTGATTTTGGTCGGCATTTCTATCAACTTTTAATATGTAAAAAAGAAGTTATAGTAACATAACTACGATAGTTAGACATATACGTATTACTGAGTTTTTTGTAGATATTGATGTGTTCTTTAATAATTTAGAACATTTTTGTGTTCTATCGTCAGTTTTCGCAGCGCATGCGATAAAAGACATATAATGACCAATTTTTTTACACCTTGAGTGTACTACATTATTGAAGTTTTAAAAAGGACCCCTAACTTTATCTAGTAAAAAATATAGCCTATGTTACTCAGGGATAGTGTAGCATTCTAATGGTGAAAGAATTTTTAAATCGGACCAGTAGTTTTTGAGCCTATTCGTTACATACCAAAATACAAAAATACAAATCTTTCCTCTTTATAATATTAGTGTAGATTAAAAAAAAGTTCTAAGTCTGTATATTATTCCCGGTCACATAAATTCAGGCTTTCAAAAAAATCTGTTAAAACTTCACGAATTTTATCATCCAACCATCTAAACTTTCGCATTCGTAAATAAACAATTAATTAGGATTTGAAACGAATTAAAAAATGAGCAATGCCCTTCAAAAGACATCAACGCGCTCTCGTTTTTCTTCACAAATTGAGGATTCTACTAAACTATATTTAAACTATCTTTGTGAAGAACTCGTCTGGGGAAGTACTACCACCACGCCTTTTTCTGCCGCCAAGCAGCGTTGCTGTGTTTCGGTTTGAAGAGTGTGGTTGCCGGTGTAATTACAGGCACATGAGGCTGAACATCTGTATACCTCAAGTTGATGGACGCAGGGCAGTGCATCGTAGGGCACGTTCCTATCGTGCGTGACTTACGAGGCAATGCTTTTTCATAGGTGATGGTTACCACTTAACTTCAGGTGAGCCATCTGCTTGTTCCATCAGCTAGTTGTATAAAAAAAAACTATAGATTCTTAAAATCTATAGAATCGACCATAACATCGTTTATAAAGTAGCCTTTAAAGGTATTTCTCATTGCATGTCAAGAAGCCTTTACCCAACCTTTAATAGCACGCTAAGGGGCAGATGGCAGCAATTTGTGTAAATAGAAGAACGCTGCTGAGAAAAAGTTGATTCTTGAAACTGATCGTGATAGGACCGCATTATAGTTCTATGGTGTTTGCTTAGCTATGTTTAAAAAAAAAACACTTCATAGTTTGAGAAATTAAGGTGTTCCATTTTTAAAAACCCGATGAACGCCCACTTCAGGAAATGCTGTCGGAAAAAGTGAATTCCAGTGACAGATAATAAATATCAGCAGATTTGGTAGTAGTTTTTTTTTACCTAGATCCGCCCTCGGATCGCTCAATCACTTTTTGTTCTAAAAATGCGTCGTTGAACAACAATATTTCCGCCGGTCGTACGCCTGCTGCGAGTTGCATAATCAAAACCTGGCACTTATTAGATATCACGCCGATAGTGGTGATTGTATTCTAGATAACAAATGATCTCAACAGAATGAATATTCAGTGCTTATCGAATCAGCACCGTATTGACCGTTCTATTTTACTCGATCGCTAGAATTATAACAAAGCAATAATTATTGAGTCGTAAAACAATAAAAATTATACAGAAGCATGATTTATCGTGCTATAACTGAATAGCAATATGAATAGACCAGGAAATGAATGTCTGTAGCTATACATAACATGTAATTTAAAGTTCCTCCTAGATACCCAGTTCGCTGTACCCAATAATTCGCGGTATTTGCAAAGATTCGATATTCAAATGTTCGAATGTTCGATATTCAAACAATCCTTTTTTTCTTTTTTTTTTGTTTAAGATCACCGGTGGTCGGTCTATTGGAAGTGACCCCGCCTTCCGGTCGCAGGTCGCAGGATCGAATCCGGTAGATTTTTCCTATCGAAAAATTTATGTGCGCAATGTCAGTGCTCTTAAACGGTGAAGGAAAACATCGTGAGGAAACCAGTTTGTACTCTAACAGCGGCGATGGGCTTGCAGCCTGTCACGTATGGAACAACAACTACTGCAAAATGTGGGTATGTGTCAAATTTAATATTTGGACGTACCTCTAACTACCCCCCTTAGACATCCTCAAAAGAATCTGGAGTTAGTATTTGGTACTAAGAGATCTGAGGGGATATCTACCGTGCCTGAGGATTAAAGTCGTGAAGCTGTGTTTCTTTTTTTCTTTTTTTCTTGCGATAAGAATCAAACCACAACGAACGCTATCGTTTGATAAAAAATATTTGGCTGCGTCATTTGTCATCGGAGCATCTTACGCAAGTTGAAAAAAAATAGGAAACAAAAGTAGGCTCACTATTTTCATCACCAGGCACGGTAGACATCTCTTCAGATCTCTTGGTACCTCTTGAGATTCTATGAGTATGTCTAATGGCTATTTAGAGGTACGATCAGATATTTCACATTGAACTTATTTACTGCCATTGGTTATACACCGCATTTATCAGTAGTTTGTATTCCAAACATAACATGTTGCAAGCCCCTAGCCGCTGCTAGACTACTAACAGGTTTCCTCACGAAGTTTTCCTTCTCCAATTGAAAGCACTACGCAGTGGTCTAATTTTTATTTTATTTTATTTATAACATTTATTTTTTTGACATGATTTGTCATTATTATGTTTTTTAATACATCTAGATGTATTAAAAAATAAATAAATATTGGGGGATATTCCACTCAACACTATCTCGCCCCAAAATAAGCCAAAGCTTGTGATATATGAACCAGATAGCTGATATACTACATATATACTTTTTTTTTGTAAATCCATACTTATAATATTATATAACACCCAGACAGAGAACAAACATCTATGTTCATCACACAAATGTTTGTTCTCGGTGGGGATCGAACCCACGGCCTAGGGCGCAGAAGGCAGAGCTACTACCAACTGACCTGTGAAGGCTGTCAATAAAGCATTGCCTCGTAAGGCACGCACGATAAGAACGCGCCCTACGATGCACTGCCCTGCGTCCATCAACTTGAGGCATACAGATGTTAAGCCTCATGTGCCCGTAATTACACCGGCAACCACACTCTTCAATCCGAAACACAGCAACGCTGCTTGGCAGTAAAAAAAGGCGTGGTGGTAGTACTCCCCCGGACGAGCCCTTCACAAAGAGCTCTACTACTCTTAAAACATATAGAAAATTGATAGAAAACTCATAGGTTAACTTATAAGCTATGTTATTCATGCACGTTCTCTTAAAATTTTCTGGCAAGCAAATGTCGGCTCCAAGTCATACTAGGTAGTATTTTCAATACAATAATAAAAAAACAAGGCAAAAGAGAACCATCTTGGGTACACCGTATTTCCTCATTCTTCTAAAGTTATGTTAATTTTCAAGCATGAAGATAAAGTCAACATCGCTAAGTAATTATTTTAAACGTTTTACTTGCGTAATGCTATTTGTTACACAACAAAGTTATTATTAAGTTTATCTAAGTAGAGCCTACGCATAGTTTCAATACAAAGTTGAGGCTTATGGAATTCTTGATGGTGTTTCTACCGCATCCAGTGCTAATGGTGATAAAAAAAATAAAAAAAATAGCACACGACTTTGATCCTCAGGCACGATAAATACCCTCTGCAGTTCTATGAGTACCACGTAAAAAGCAGCTTCACGAATTTGATCCCCAGCCATCGTTGATATCCCCACAGATATATTAAGATATCTGTGGGGACATCTACCGGTAAGTACCAAGTACCAAGTTGCTTTAGGGATGTCTAAGTAGTCAGTGGAGCGTCCAAGAATTATTGCAAAAGAAACTTTTGTATCTATATATAATATTTTTATTATATTTCATATTAGCCCTAGTTTCTAATCTTATCTTTTGACAAGGGAAATGGGAAATTATCTGACACACACTTGATGCTATGTTGCAATAATTGGCTATCGAAGAAAGTGCATTTTAATTTTCATAAAAAAAAACAGAAAAAAAAACAAATTAAGGTAAAACGCCAAATATTAATGTCAGCATTCACTACTAAACGCGAGAGAAGCCGCGGTCACCAGCTAATTTAAAATAATCTTCTCAAACGGACACGTTTACTTTACAAAGTCAAAAGGTATTTAGTCAATTGAATCACAAGGATCACTTTGAAATGTCCTAAGGCTATAGGTGAATCTAGGTGCCTGTTCCACGCGACCAAGCTTAGAAGAACAGGCAACAAACTTACGCCATTTAATTTTATATCTTTCAACATAGTCTCTTTTTCTCTCTTGTCGTGTCACTAGTTTCTTTCAAAACAGTGTGGTTAAAGGATTTTAAGTGACACATGTTATAGAACTTTTAGGGTTCCACGACATGTCGGTTTCCTCACGATGTTTTCCTTCACCGTTTGAGAGTACTGGCATTTTGCACATAATTTTTTGAATAGAAAAACACATTGGAGCGCGACCGGCGACCCACGACCTTAGGATCGGAAGGCGGGGCCGCTACCCCTAGACCACCAGGGCTCTCAACATAGTGAAAGTTTTTATTTTATTTTTAAGGGCTTTGTCGCTGTTCGACCACACTACCCTTTAGTAAAACATCAAAAAAATATAAAATCACTGAACTTCTGTTCCTACTAAAAAGTTTGCATAAGTACGAAAACCAGTCAAGTGATTTAGTAACTTTAGTAAAAACTTTTTTAGTAAAAACTTTTTAGTATGAAAACTTATTGGATCAAAATTATATTTTTACTGAACTGTGTGCAATGTGATTGCACACAACTAGATTGATTGTGATTTTATAAAAATCTTTCAAAATTTGAAACGTGCGAGCGAGAGGTACATTAGCACTTGTCATCGCCTTAACAAACTAACTCGTATTAGTTTAGTCGCCAGTAGAGCCACAAAGTTGGCAGAGTGAGACTGGAGAGATCAATTGGAGTCATTGACCTTTCACCACCAAGAGTAAACTAGGATCATCTATAACGAAAAGCACGTCCACAGTTTGGCATTCGGCCTTGGTAAATAGCCAATAACTGAGCTGTGAATAAAATAATCGTAATGACAGACCTCACAACTCAATAAGTATAGTGCCATTGCCTTCTGGGCTATAGCAAAATGCTGTGGGTTTGGTCCTTACCGAAAACAAACATGTGTGTAAAGAACATTAATGTTTATTCTCTGAATTGATGTTATAAATTTTATAAGTGTACTTACAAAAAAATTATATTAGTATTTTATGTACCTATTATTAGCTAGCTATTGCCCATGAGTTTTGCTTAGTACGGGTCTAAATAGTGCTGTGTGGAAGATCCACCGAAAAAAAAACACAATTACTAAATTAGACCCTAACAAACAAAAAACAAACAGGGTAAAGAAACGGAATAACGTTTAAAAAAATAGGAAAAATACTAACAACATAAGGAAAATAATCATAAAAGTCATGGGCTTAGTCCCCCATATAATCAGCTCATAATTGTCGTATCAAATTACCTACATCATTAAAGTGACAACAAATAGGGCTGACTTCGAATGATAAGGATAACCCTACAAGTTGGGAAACCCACAAAATCCACTGCATAATAATATGATTTAAACAATGCACATTTTAGAACGTTTACAGGTAGCGACAAAAGTAAAGTAAGCTTTTTTTTGAAGCATTGAAGCAAAGTTTATTTTTTATACAATTATCTGATGGAACAATTACAGGCCTCATGTGCCTGTAATTTCACCGGCAACCATACTCTTCAAACCGAAACACAGCAACGCTGCTTGGCGGCAGAAAAAAGGCATGGTAGTACTTCCCCGGACGAGCCCTTCACAAAGAGCTCTACTACTATTTAAGAGTAGTAGAACTACCATCATGCTTAATAATACCGTCAAGCAGATTTGGTGTGTTCAGGTTTGAAGGATGTGGTTGCCTGTAATATTTATCATAGGTACAGTCAGTAACGGATTTCGATATATGTAATCCCATTTTTTTAAACCAGCATCATAAGTATTTTGGGTATACAAACGCGAAGCTATTTTTTTGTTATCGACTGTACCTATGTACATTGTTTTTTTTTTACAAGGGTGAAGTAAACAGTTTTGTTATAGACTGTACGTACATTGAAATAATGCAGTACATATGTGTTTGTTTCAATCGCCGATGGATCATTCGTGATTGGAGTATAAAGTTTGAATTGACTCTCGTCGCGAGTATTGAGTATATCGTCCGAATGTTTCTGACAGCTATTTAAGATGTAGGTTTAATATATCTTGATCATCATCATCATCTGCTTGAAAAAACGTTAGAATCTTTATAATTAGACCCTTTCTACAGAAGGTTAGTTTTGATATAGAAATTAAAACCAGCTAAAACTTAATTCGCTTGGGATCAGCAGGGAGACATTTTTTAGGGTTCCGTTCCCAAAGGGTAAAACAGGACCTTATTACTAAGACTCCGCTGTCCGTCCATCTGTCACCAGGCTGTATCTCATGAACCGTGATAGTAAGACAGTTGAAATGTTCACAGATGAAGTATTTCTGTTGCCGCTATAACAACAAATACTAAAAGAATGCCGTTTTTATAGATAATGGTACGGAACCCTTCGTGCGCGAGTCCGACTCGCACTTGGTTGTTTTTTAATATGAGAACACTGGTAGTTTAGTGGTAGCGGATGTCCATTTCGATTCGTGATTATTTTTCAAAATAATAATAACGGCATCTCCCATGAAGCTTTGGATTGTTTCCATATCAAATAAGAAAGGCATAAGTGCCAGTGCTCTAGAATTTAAATAATAAAAATAAATAAATAATGTTTTTTACACATTCACACATCAAAGTCCCAAACTTAACAAAACACTCTGACACAGTAAAAACATTTATGCTCATCACACAAATATTTGTCGTCAATGAGGATCGAACCCGCAACCTATAGCGCAGAAGTCAGAGCTACTGAGCGGTTGGACCATGAGATAAAAACATAGATAAGTATAATTAATAAAATACCACAGACCACATCCTTAACTTACTCTTAGTTTTATAACCGCAAGTAATTATACTTGTATCACTTTAACTTTATCGATTTGTAAGTACTCTCTCTTGTCGTGTCACTAGTTTCTTTCGAAACAGTGTGGTGAAAGGATTTTAAGTGCGCCTCAAGAGGCTCCTTTCGAAAACTTGACACATGTTATTGAACTTTTTAGGTTTTACATGCCGGTTTGTTGATGTTTCTGTTGATGTTTTCCTTCACCGTTTGAGAGTACTGGCATAGTGCACGTACATTTTTGAACAAAAAAACTCATTGGTGCACAACCGGTTTCGAACCCACGACCTTAGGATCGGAAGGCGGGGTGCTACCACTAGACCACCAGTGCTCTCACAATGTCTCATCAGACCTAGTAGTCGGAACGTGCGGCTAGTATACACTACAAAAAATCACGTCCCAGCAGTGCAAGTCCTTAACTCATTTCGCTAAATTTATCGATTGTCAAATTCGTGATATTTTAACGAATTGTGCGAGTACGGAACTCGGGGTCGCTATCTTTTGACGATCGCATGCGTCAATTTTCGCGATAATTTTAAAATGGCACCTCGGAAACTTTCGGTTTTGAACACGATGTCTATGGATTCGTGAAAATGATTCGTCTAATTCGCTTAAATACACGAATTTGACAACACGATCGTAAAATCAAATGTACTACCATACTCGCATTTTAGCGAAATTCGCTAAAATTTTACGAATATCACGACTTTTGTCAAAATCGCCAAAAAATCGCTAAAACCCGTTTTCACGAATAGAAATGTCAAATTTGACAATCGCATAGTACGTAAAAAGATCGGTACTTGCGCTGCAAGCCCGACAACGTCCCGTCAATAGGGACATGGGTATAAAGTTGACTCTAACGCTGTTTAATAGCTGCTAAGGTACTGTAATCAACTAGGCGTTACACAGTCTGATAATGATGCATAAATACTTAGCCGACTGGTGAACTTGTGCTTAGAACAATTGCATTCCACACGATATCGGCTGTTCAATGTTTGATGAAATCATTGTCAGGATTCCGCTTCAAGCTGTATGTTTTGCTTACTCATAAAAATATGAAAAATAATATGAATAGGTCCCTATTAGGATGTGCCGTCTTTTTAATTTGCCTTTAAACAAAGCAAGAAGTTAGAGAAGTACATTGGTTTGTGCCTAATTTTTAAAAGAGATTTTGTTACCTATTTAAAAAAATCTTGAGCAGGTACTACGGAACCTATAGTAAATTGCTAGAAGCGCTCTGCATGGTGCAATGCAATTGTTTTGGGCAGGTAACCGTTCAACATAAGGTAGCATTTGCTCGTTACGTCACTTGTTCTCATAAAAACCTCAGGCATTCGCCATTTTTGTTTTAAGAGAGAGGGAGAGAGAAGGTGTATTCAGAGATCTGAGAATATTTTCCACTGGGTCTGGTTATCAAAGACATGCCTTTTTTTTTGTTCTGGTAACTAGCTCTACACATCGTAATCTTCTTTACGATTTGATGTTCAAATACAAGCTGAGTTAGAATTTCGTTTGCTTCTCCGCTTTGTTGTTCGCATTTGGTGCGCGTTCAGCTTATTAAATAGAGATATATTAATTCTGGGCACTGGAAGACACCCAACCTGCAAGCCAACACCAACGCACCGTTGCATTCCTTTGCTGTGTGCATAGCAAGTGGAAATGCGATGAAGATCTTATACACAAAACAGATACACCCTTATATAAAATATAATTTTCCGACTACGTTGGCGCGGTGTTATTTTCTTTCAAACTGGAAATCCCGTGAATTGAATTTTTGAATGTTCTCATTGCATTTTGAGACCGAAATAGCTCATCAATATTGTTATCAGCATGTAAAAGTCCACAGCTGAGCAAATTTTCAATTCAATTCAATTTATTTAAATCATACATAATAAGCATAATAAAATACCTATTTTAGTTAGTAACATTTAGCTTAAAAATAGGTCCTACATGTCCACGATTTGAATATAAAAACAATTTAAGCCATCCACCGACTTCCCGCGATATTTAAAATGTAGTCAAGACATGCGAATGATGGATATAAATAAGCGACATTATATTTTTTTTAGTTTATAATGAAATTAAAAAAAACCATATTGTTATATATTATTATAAGTATGTATTTACAAACAAGTGTTTATGTGTTATATCAGCTATCTGGTTCCCATACTAGAAGCTCTGGCTTTGTTTGGGGCTAGATAGTGCTGTGTGGTAAGTCCACTAATATTTATGAATTATTTTTATTTGGAAATTTTCCGTTTTTAAAATCATAGTTGAGAACTAAAATATGTTTGTAAAAGTCCCGTATTTTAATGATAATGTGACATTTAATTTTATCCCAGAATATCTAATGATGCGACCTTCAACCAGATACTTCAGCTTCAGTTGTCATGCAATAATAATTGATAAGAGATAGCGCACTGTGATAACAACACAATAGACCAACGTTATTTGCCTTGAATTGTACATCTCAGTAATTACTAGAACAGGTTTACAGTTGATATAACCGAATAATTTATAGTTAGTAATAAATTAAATTGAGATAAATTTTTACATGTTTATAAATAACTACCAGCGGTGATTGCTAACATCAATATTTATGAAATATTCACACCCGTCACAGCTCAAATCAAAATAAAATATCAAAATAAGTTTATTCATCAAACCCTAAAACAAATATAACTTAAAAAGTAGATACTTTTGTCTTACGATTTTGTCTCTCGTACTCGTGGGTACGTTACGTACGAGAAGGTACTTTTACGAATTGTAATGTGTACGGTTGCGGGTACAGCTCAGTTGGTGGCTCTGCCTTCTGCGCTGTAGGCCGTGGGTCCGATTCCCAACGAGAACAAACATATGTGTGATGAAAATAGATGTTTGTTCTCTGTCTGGGTGTTTTATAGTATAAGTACCTATGTATTTACAAAAAATGTATATGTATTATATCAGTTATCTAGTTTCCATATCACAAGCTGTGCTTAGTTTGGGACTAGATAGTGCTGTGTGGAAAGTCTACAAATATTTATATTTTTATTCTAGCGCTAATGTACTTATGTACTTCTCGCTCACACATTTCAACATCTTTGAAGATATAATAATAATCACCAAATAAAGTTATGGAAAATCGCTAACAACCGAGTTTCGAAGAATAGCATTACAAACGTTCGACAAAAAAATATTTTTGAACAAAACTAGTTTTTGGACCAAAAAATATGCATCGCTAGTTTTCGTAATTCATCAAACATAAAGAAGGAAAACGAGTTAAATCAATAGGATTTTTTTCTGAATTTTTGTAATGCTTTTCTTAGAAACTTGGTTAAATGTTATTTTCCCTAACATAAGTAATTTTATATTTTCAAAAATATAGAAAATGCGCGCGAAAAGTAGTTTGATAGGAGTCAGTCTCTTAAGGCGAATACAAGAGCTAATGTGACTCTCGCTCGCAGGTTTCGACATATTGAAAGATATAAAACTCATTTTCGAAGTTTTGTAAAAAGTTCATTTTGATCGATACATGTTTTACTACTCAAAAGTTTGCTTTACTTAGTTTTCATACATAAGCAAACTTTTAAGCAGGAAAACTTGTATCTATCAACTTTTTGAAATGAGTTTACAATTAGCTCTTACATTAGCCTTAAGGTGGTTTCCTTAATATGCGAATAAATCCACAAGCAACAGCTAGTAAATAATGTACTATGTTATATTCAAATGTATTAAGACTAAAACTACCCTGAGCAAGCTACGATATTAGCCAGCTATGTATGAATATTGAAAACGTAAGTGTAAAATCAGACTTACAAAAAACTCTCATCAAAAAACTCGAACTCCTTTCATTGCCCTGTATCAAAACAGAAATACAAAATCGCCACTTCACTCAATACTAATAAACACTTTAGAATACAAAGGGAAACAACCGTCTCATTCCATGGTTTCTCAAACTCTGAACCGAAATCCTTAATTTGCTGACGTATATAAAATACTATACGGTCAATATTTTGAATCCAAAGTTCTAAAACTAGACTTTGAACTAACAAAGTCCAACTTATAACAAAACTATTTTTAGTCTAAGATTAAAAGCGAATATCACAGTCACAAAAAACTGTATTCAAGTCAAACCTGTTACAAACTCGAGTCCTCAAATATAGTTTTTTTGTGCAAATTTTATGACGGCTGTATCATATTCGTTTTGAATCAGAACGAATATGATACAGCCGTCATAAAATTTGCAAGTCGTTTGTCATGTCACTAGATTTTCTTGGTCATCCTTAGGTCCATGATCTGTTTGAATGGTAACCCTAGACATTGAGTCGTGTCACGCGTTTATTACGGAACAGTGTGGTGAAAGAATTTTAAGTGCACCTCAAAGAGACTTCTTTTGGGCATGCCGGTTTCCTCACGATGTTTTCCTTCAGCGTTTGAGAGTAATGGAATTATGCACATAATTTTTTGAAGAGAAAAACTCATTAAAAAGAGAGTTATGTTAAGATGGTTTGGGCATGTGGAGAGGATGGATGAAAGGAGATTAACGAAACACGTGTATCAGGCGAGCGTAAATGGGACTGTTGGGAGGGGAAGACCTCTGCGGACGTATCTCGATCAGATAGCAGACGTTCTAGCGAAGGGCCAGGTCAAGAGTACCCTAAACCGATGAGAATGTATGAAGAATGTTATGAGAGTGAAAGAAGCGAAAGAGGTATGTAAGGACCGTAGCAAGTGGAAATCTGTGGTCTCTGCTTGCCCCTAAGGGAAACAGGCGTGATTTTATGTATGTATGTGTGTATGAAAAACTCATTGGTGCTCGACCGGTTTTGAACTCACAACCTTAGGAACGGAAAGCGGGGCCGCTACCGCTAGACTACCAGTTCTCTCAAGTTCCGACTAAGCTGAGAAGATGTTCTGATATGCTGCAATCTTGCCAGTTTTAGGTCCTCCGCATATCGCAAGGCAAAGTGACCCCTAACGCTACGTGAATCATACAGAACAAAATGAATGTAGGTACAGTCATTACCAAAACTATGAAAAAATAATGATAAAACCAAATTCCAAAAGTGTTTTGTGAATGACAGATAGCAATTTTTTATGTTCTTATCAAACTATGACTCAATCCACTATAAATGTTATAACGGTTGTAAACTTCAATCGTCAGGCTAGCACTCTGAATATTCTTTTTAAAAATCACTAAGTAGTTATAAAAATCGCAAACAACCTAATTTTCGAAAATATTAATGATTTCACAAAATATAATTACAAAAAAGGTATAAAAATTGCTGAAAAAAAGTTCAATTAAAACTAAAAGTTTACTAATTTTTAATATACTTTTAAAATGAAAGATTCAATAAAACAAATTTGAAATTCTCAAAACGAAATCAACCCCGGATGCTGACTGTATATTATAGGCATTTCAACTAGTTGCATTATCATTATTTTAAAGATCGCGGGAAGTCGTTATCCGGGGAAGTTTAAATCTTGTTTTCCCTGATGAGGTAATAAGTAAATCTACACTAATATTATAAAGAGGAAACCTTTGTATTTTTGTATGTAAGGAATAGGCTCAAAAACTACTGGTCCGATTTCAAAAATTCTTTCACCATTAGAATGCTACATTATCCCTGAGTAACATAGGCTATATTATATTTTCAAAAAAATCAAGGATCCTTACTAAAACTTCAATAATGTAACCCAAGGTGGAAACCAAAAACCTTACATCGCGTGCGCTGCGAAAACTATTGATGATAGAACAAAATAATGTACTACGATTTTGTAGAACACGTCATCATCTACAAAAAATGTCGCGACAGCATATGTCTAACTATTATAGTTATGTCACAATAAGTGTTCTTTTATTATAAAAAAATAATTGAAATGCCGCCGCCAGAAAAGGGTCTTTATTTGTACCTTGGTATTAATCATTATCCAAATAAATCATTTCATAATTAAGACGGTTTCAATACCTATAGATTACTTCTTACTTTTTTCAAATCGAACATTCCATTCAAAAGATATGACGAAATTAAAAATGTTAACGGGTCCACGGGTCACGCTCGGGGTGCGATTTCACTTACTCAAGGAGAAGCGCGTGCAAATGTATGAAATATAAGTAGACGCGAGGCTCGAACCCACGGTCTAAGTTTATCCTAAAATGTTCAAAAAATTTATGACCACCCATGCGAAGCTGGGACAGGCCGCTAGTAAATAATAAATGTATAAGGGAGGACTACGTCCAGCAGCGGACTTTTTCAAGCTGATGATAATTATTTGTATATATCCATTGAGATAAAACCATGGTAATTAGCGAAGTGCTAAGTGTAATGGATATATTTTTTATATTATATGTGCCAATGGATATATTTTTTACCACATTTCAATGATAGATCGGTTGCGCTCACTGCGTAGGTAAGTTTGTTTATGAGCAATTTTTTGTTGCTTTGTTTGAGCAGTGAAACACAGACGAAATGACACATAATTACACGGAACTGTGACTTTTGGGTAATTGACTTGGCATTAGACTTTACTTATATTTTCGAGGAAATCTGTAATAAACTTTAACACGAATAAAATTAACAAAGTAGGTACTAATCTGCTCAAATTAAATGCATTTTAGGTTAGCTCAATTCTTACCTGATAAACGAAACGCAAGTCCTTGTTTTTATTTTCATTCGACAATCACGCTAACATTTTTTTGTGAAAATATGTTAGTGAGTGTGTATTTGTTTGTTTCAACTTGTAACTTTGTAACAACGCAGCGGCTGAACGGATTTGGATGCAACTTGAAATAAATATAGCTCTTGACTCGGAATAACATTCGATTTTATCCAGCTAGGTACTACACGAGAGGAGATACTAAAAATAAAACTCGCATTATAAGCACAACATAACAGACGAAATAACATTGTAATAACGATGTTAAACAAAAAAAAATTAATTTAATTTTAAAAAAATTAAAAAAAAAAGTTAAAAATTAAACAACATGGATGTTCAATTGTTCAGATAATGAGTTTCAACATGGGTTCTTCTGTCTCAGACCAATATTTTTAAGCCTAACGGCCGGTTTCTGAAAGCCCTATCAAAACTAATCGCATGTCAAGTCACTTGCTATCTCTATCTAATTCGATGAAATAGCTGAAATGGCGAGTGACTTTACATCCGATTAGTTTTGATCGAGCTTTCAGAAACCGACCGTTAGACTCTTATTGTTGACTAGACAGGAATAATTGCTTCCATATTCAGGAATTGAGGTTTTCAGAAATACTAACAAAATAATATAAAAGCTACTAATTCTTTTTCTTTTTTTAATTTATATATCAAACAGCATGGTCTGAAAATCTTGTTTGAGTTTCCGGTAATATTTTGTTAACATTCTGAAAGAAATACACAAAATTTTGGCTACCTATTTCAATGTATGTGAGAAAATGTAATTTCCTATTGACGTTTCCACCGTCTGGCAGGGTGAGTCAACCCTTCAATTATTCACACCCCTCTTAGGCTGGTGACTTATCGTACATACTTGGGTTTATTTTTTGTGCAACACACATTTGGTATCCGCATGTGAAAGCATTTGTAATATGATACCCTTCGTCAAGTTACTTGCTATCTCTATCGAATTCGATGTAATAGCTGAAATAGCGAGTGACTTGACATCCGATTAGTTTTGATCGAGCTTTCAGAAACCGGTAATTTTTCAAATAAAATTTAGGCAATACAACATTAAT
Source organism: Chloroclysta siterata (assembly GCA_932294275.1). Classification (NCBI taxonomy): domain Eukaryota; kingdom Metazoa; phylum Arthropoda; class Insecta; order Lepidoptera; family Geometridae; genus Chloroclysta; species Chloroclysta siterata. The sequence goes on from OW028595.1 coordinate 14,098,635, forward strand.
AAAATATAAAACAGGTTTGTAAAGGTTTTGGGGACCTATTGAAAGTCTTATTAACTAATTTATGGTTCAAAAAGTTCACTAACCCCAAGGTATCAATTACAAAAATCTTGCTTTTTATATTAAGTTTGAAATCACGAACACTGAATGTGAAAAATGAACCTAGAACTTTGACGTGCTAGAGTGGTACTATAAGTTGATTGTTTTAGTGCCTGTTTAAGGCTACTTATTCAATAGTCACGTTTTAAAAAGAAAAGCTTATGAAATTATGAAAGAACCGATTTCACTTTGAGACGTCAACAATAATTTCATGATAACTCCTATAAGTTCTCCTAATCTAAGCACAGATTGTGTGCAATTGGAATAAAAGGGTATTTATATAATACGAGTAGGTATCCTGATTTGAACGAATACTGACTTACTTACTGTACTTTATTACGAACTTACTTGACTAAAGAGTAATTAAAAATTGTAGTAAAGCTTGACACTGGCAAGAAGAAGAACTCCTATAGTAATAATCTTTTTTTAATATAATAATAATAATCTTTTATTTGTACACCAACGTCGAGCAATAAGTCTATTTAAAATAATATTGTCATACGTATCATTTAGTTTTTCGATAGTTTTTTTTTCATTACCATTTAAAAACCGCAAAGCCAATCATATCATAAGGACCACTTTGAAAATGTTTTATAAACTAGCTAAGACAAAGTGTTTCAAGTTTACTTAGGCACCACCAGTTCTCCGCGAAAAGAACGCAATTTACAAACGATGCACGGCCAAAAAGCTATGTCAACGATTGATATATCACCATATCAAATATTCCTAAAAGCCCAGTTTATTTTGGGCCACAATGTGTACTCTGGCCGGAGTGAAGCGACCTTTTCACCTTGAGAGCCTTTTTGCCAAATTGGTCATTTGCCTGGCCGAGTTATTGCCGACATTGACAACGCCCTGCACTGTTCTAGATTGTTTTATATACCAGAACATAGCAGTTTCTGCTGGAAATCGCCGTACAATCTTATTTATTCTTCATTATTCTACATTCTCTATTAAATTATGTATTAGTCCAAAGTGCGTTAGAAAATTACTTGGCACATGCTTGCTTTTTACTGTTATTAAGTTTAATAGTATTTATAGTATTTTCCGTACGCGGCCTTTAGCTTCAGCTCATCGCCAGCTAAGATACACTTGCATCAAAATTTTCCGTAGTTCATTGAAATTACGGAAAATTTTATAGGTAAGTATTGACATGTATTGTAGTATTGATATGTCGTAGCATTCATTAAGCGTGCAGATACCTAGTACCTACACAGTCTGTATTACTGGCACATGAGATTTAACATCTGCATGCCTCACGCTGATGGATGTAATATTATAAACGCGAAAGTTTGTAAGTATGGATGGATGGATGGATGGATGGATGTTTGTAACTCTTTCACGTAAAAATACTGAATGGATTTTAATGAAACTTTACAATAATATAGCTTATACATCAGAATAACACATGGGCTACAATTTATAAAGATATCGTGTGACTTATCCTGCGCAGACGAAGTCATGGGCACTAGCTTGTTATTTATATTAGCATCTAGCATTTTTTTTAATTTCACACTACTTAGTGTCTAGAACAATGACGTTGGTACAAAGTAGATTTACTTGCTAAAGTTATTAAATTTCCTTCCGAGAAAATGGAATCGTGATTTTGCGCTTTACGAGTAACTCTAGGAAACAATCTACTGGTAATATTATTTTTAGAACGAACAACGGTGGTCTAGTGGGAGTGACCTTTCCGATAGTAGGGTCGTAGGTTCGAATCTAGTAGTGCCCCTTTTTTTATAATACTAGCTGATGGAACAAGCAGATGGCCCACCTGATATTAAGTTGTAACCATCATCTATATACAAAGCATTGCCTCGTATGTCACGTACAATAGGAACGTGCCCTAAGAGGCATTGCCCTGCGTCCATCAACTTGAGGCATACAGATATTAAGGGCCGGTTTCACCATGCTCTGTTAGATTAACAAAGGATTAAAGGGCCGTTAAGGGCCGGTTTCACCATGCTCTGTTAGATTAACAAAGGATTAAAGGGCCGTTAAGGGCCGGTTTCACCATGCTCTGTTAGATTAAAAAAGGATTAAAGCGCCGTTAAATATGTCAAAATGTACGCATTTGACAGCTAAGGCTAGATTTAACGGTCTTTTAATCCTTGATTAGTAACTAACAGAGCATGGTGAAACCGGCCCTTAGCCTCATGTGCCTGTAATTATTTATTATAGTAGTTTATAGTTCATTTTATTTATAACGAATCATTTACTCTTTAAGATTGATATAAAAAACTATAATATATTTTATAGCCAAACATTTATAGATTAATTACTCACCGTATAACAATTAATAAACTTTGCCCATTGAACACCTTTTTTCAACAAATAATTAAAGTTATTGTTGACAAGTACCCACCTAACCTACAGTTGTGTTAATAATATTTTTCAATTACATTTTATTCGTGTCAGGGATTAATTGGTGCAAAAGGCCATAGTCATAATTAAATGTGTTGAGCTAAGGTCTAAAAAAATTAATAATATCTAGGTATGACTCTACAAGACATTATTTTATTGCTAAAGGTTATACCTTTATATTTTACCGCCCAAAATGACACTGAGTTTGTGAGACGTTTGTTTATTGCCACTTATTTCCGTAAGAGCACCGGTTCAGTACCCCAAGCATGAGTTGTGTTTTTTGGTTACCATATTTGGTTTTTCGTTTTTGTTCCGTGTTCATTGCGGGTTTTGTATGAAGACGCGAGAGAGATACCGATACGGAACTTTATGTTGCAAGTATGATGAAAATTTGTAGTAGAACATAAAGTTCCGTATCGGTATCTCTATACAAAACCCGCAATGAACACGGAACAAAAATGAAAAACGTAAAACCAAATATGGTAAACACAACTCATACTTGGGGTACAGGTCAATTATTTAGTGGGAGTGACCCCGCTTTCCGATAGTCAGGTCGGAGGTTCGAATCCAGTCGTGCGCTAATGGATTTTTCTATCGAAAAATGTATGTGCGCAATGCCAGTGCTCTTAAACGGTGATGGAAAACATCGCGAGGAAACCAGTTAGTATTCCAACAGCGGCGATGGGCTTGCAACCTGTCACGTATGGAATACCAACTACTGCAAAATGTGGTTATGTGCCAAATGTTGGACGTACGTAGTACCTCTGAGTAGCCCCCTTACACATCCTCAAAGAATCTCAAATTAGTACTTGGTACTAAGAGATCTGAGGGGATATCTACCGTGCCTCAAAGTCGTGAAGCTGTTTCAGTTTCAGTTTTATTTTATATGACCGAAGATTTGGATGAAACTTGGAATACGTATGTGTTGCTCGATACAAGTGAGCCACTTACATTATTGTCAATTTGTGGGATCGGTCGTTCACTCTTCTATTCCTACTGCCAGTCAATACTTTGATAGAATAATTTGACATGAACATAATCTTAATAAGGGCAGGAAGATGATGATGAATTTATCTTATTTGGCCTTCTTTCGCCCTTCATTTTTACATTGACATTTTACATTTGATAGCCTTCACAGCTCAGTTGGTAGTAGCTTTGCCTTCTGTGCCGTAGGCCGTGGGTTCGATCCCCACCGAGAACAAACATTTGTGTGATGAACATGGATGTTTGTTCTCTGTCTCAAAATCAAAATCAAAATCAAAACGGTCTTTATTCAGTACAATCACAAGGATCACTTTGTCTGGGTGTTATATAATATTATAAGTATGTATTTACAAAAAAAAAGTATATGAGTAGTATATCAGCTATCTGGTTCCCATATCACAAGCATTGGCTTAGTTTGGGGCGAGATAGTGCTGTGTGGAATGTCCACCAACATTTATTATTTATTTATTTATTTATATTTTTTTCAGTCAGCTCAGACTGTACCTTACCTACCTTCGTTAATCTTACATTTTAACTTTTCCAATACTATCACTATTTTTACATAATTCATAATATTCCAATAATCAAACCATTTTACCACTCCTTTTACTTACACGCTACATCCTTATATAAAAACAACTGCTTACCTGAAACAAATAAATAAAATTATAAATTGGTGTAATTACAGGCACATGAGGCTTAACATCTGTATGCCTCAAGCTGATGGACGCAGGGCAGTGCATCGTAGGGCACGTTCCTATCGTGTGTGACTTACGAGGCAATGCTTTGTTATAGGTGATGGTTACCACTTAACATCAGGTGGGCCATCTGCTTGTTCCATCAGCTGGTTGTATAAAAAAAAATAATAATAATAATAATTAAAACTTGGGCTGTTTAATTTTTCACGTTAATAATTAACCTTCTCGAATTTTTATTAATTGCATTTATTATTTCATTTATTATAGATGATCAAACGAACTTCTAAGTGAAGTTCGATCACTATTATATAAGTCACTTCATTCGAAGATATATGTTTAATTAACAGGTAGTCATTTAAACCTACAAGGCAGTCGCACGTTTTTTAAAGAGTTGGCAATCGATCTACCATCGATTGAATCTTTTTTTTTATTTTTTTTTATCTGTGGGTATTCATAACTTTCCTATTGCCTGACGAAGTGCTTAACGTTCATTCATTCAGAGAGGAAATTTAAAAAATATGAGAGGGTTAAGGGATTTAATTATTGGGAGGGTGATTTTATATCTTCGAATGAAGTGACTTATATAATAGTGATCGAACTTCACTTAGAAGTTCGTTTGATCATCTATTAATATTACGTCACTTCATTCTTCAGATATATGTTTAATTAACAGGTAGATGTTTAGAGTAGGTATGAACTTTTATATAAATATAAAAGATGTTTTATGTAATCAATATATATTTTTAATTTCCATAACAGTTTTAAATCATCTTATCATAATAATTGTATTTATTAAATAATTCACAACATAAGATCAATTGTTATCTATTTATTATCTAGATAAATCATTATGAATCATTTTGGATGCTCGTTAGGTAACGAGCAAACTGATCTAGCATAAATTCCTTCATCTAATACAGGTCGATTATAAAACCTTGCAAAGGTTTGAGACGAACTGGACCAGCCAGCCGTCTTCCTAATTGTATCAATAGATACTCCGGCGGAGGCCGCCGCAGATGTGGAAGCATGTCGGGTGCTATGAGCACTGAACATACCCACATCTACGCCGCTTTCCGCCAGAGTTTGTTTTATCCACCTACTAATGGATTGAGAAGAAGCTTTCTTATGAGGTTTCTTGTAGGTGATAAAAAGGTGGTCTATATTGTCTGGTCTTAGGCCGGATGTCATAAATAAATAATCCTCTACAGCTGTAGCTGGGCATATTGTAGGATTTTCTTTGAAATAGGGTAAAATTAACACTGGTTGGTCCCTGCCAACCCCTGAAGTTTTAATGATGTCAGAGATTGGGATTTGTATTGAGTCTGAACCTTTAATTATGTTTGACACTTTAATAAGCGAAAGAGTTTGGACTCTGTGGGCAGTACAAATTGCCAGTAAAACACAGACTTTCTTGGTAATTTTATCTAAACTCACACTTTTATTGGGAAACCAATTGGCAACATAGTTGAGCACTATCTGGGGGTTCCAAGTACCTATGTACTTAGGAATGCAAGGTTTTTGCTTAAAAATGCCTTTGAGGAGGCGTTTGATACTATCATCAGATCCTATATTACCACCTAAAAGCAAGGAAAGGGCTGATCGGTGCGAGTTAATCGTTCCGTAAGATCCTCCTCTATTAAAATGTTCTGTTAGGAACGTCAAAATGTCAGCCAATTGGGGATCAAATATGTTGATGTGGTTGGTGTTACAAAATTGCCACCAGAGTTTGTATGAGGTATTGTACTGCTTGAGGGTACTACTTGAGACGGAAGATAACATAAGATCTAACGCTATTGATGGGATGTTTCGTCGACTGAACGCGACCCGGAGAGCATCGCGGCTCCCAGGGTAAGGCTCCTGTACAGTGGGTGTTGCGATCTGTAATTAGAACGCAAAAGGTCTCTGTTAGGATTAAAATATATGATTTCTGAAATTATTAATTTCTTTAGTAATGGAAACCAAGGTTGTCCTGTCCAATAAGGGAAAACCAATATGCCAGTAGCTTTGTCACTTATAATTTTTCTAATGCATTTAAGGATAAGTGAGAAAGGTGGAAATGCGTAAAATAGGTGAGAACGCCAACTTATCGTAAATGCATCTACAGTTAAGGCATTCGGGTCTTGTTTCCAAGACACGTATGTTTCACATTTGGCGTTGGTGCGAGAAGCGAATAAATCTATGCCTGGTTGGCCAAGTTTGTGAACTATCATTTGGAAAGCCCAGTTTGATAGTTCCCATTCTGTGTCAACATTTATCTTGCGAGATTCTTCATCCGCTTCAACATTATCTTTTGTATTTATGTATGATGCAAAAAGCCATATGTTTCGTTTCTCACACCACTGCCAAATGGTTTTAGCCAAGCCATGGAGGTGTGGGAATTGGATTCCGCCCATGCGGTTAATATAACTAATCGCTGTGGTGTTATCAACACGCAGTAGAATAGCACAGTTAGTAGCCTCCGAGGCGAAACATTTTAACCCCATAAATACAGCGAGGAGCTCTAAGTAGTTAATGTGGAAAGAGAGTTCCACATCTTTCCAGCCGCCATTCACGCGTTTGCTGTTACAGTATGCCCCCCAACCGGTTCTAGAAGCATCTGTAAACACTTCAAGGGAATATTCCCCATCCGGTCTCATGAGATTTGACGATGAAAGAATATTCTGATTCCACCAAATCAAATCAGGTAAAATTACAGTAGATAACTTAATTTTAGCTTCAAAATTTACAAATGTTTGAAGAGCCAAATATTTTTCACGTTCCAGTTCCTTAGTATACAGCCAGCCGTACTTTATTGCTGGACAGGCTGCCACCAGTATTCCAATAAGTTGTGAAAGTTCCCTTATTGATCGAGTGAGCGAAGCGAACGAAGATCTTAGTTTCAACTTGGGCGATTTGGCATTTTATGTATGTATGTATGTATGTATGTATGTATGTATGTTTGTCTGGCGATAACTTTAGAACCGTTGATCCGATCTGCATGAAATTTGATATGTCGATAGCTTGTACTTGAGAAATTTACTGGTAAGTATATGAGTAAAATCGGATGAAGGGTTTTTGAGATATGGGGTTTTTTATGAGGGCAAAAATAAAAAAAGTTACATAAAAAAATCTAGTTACATGTCATATGAAAGGGCTTTGTTTGTACATTCCAAAACAATTTTTACTTTTTTTTTGTGACGCTTGGTTTTGGAGATAAAACAAAAAAAGTTAAATTAAGATAACCAGCGATCCAAGAGCTCCCATCTCTAAGCGTTTCGTTGATATCAAGGTTTTTCTACTGGTCGGCCAGTTTCTTTGCATTTTCAAATTTTTTTTTCTTGAAATAAATTAAGGAGGTACTCAGTTCTCATAAAATGGTGACGACGACCAGGTCTGATGATGGAGCCAAGGTCTGTTCAACGGAACTCTTCAATAAATAGGCCAATAGAGTTGAAACTTGGTTACCATACCAAGTTAGGAGGCGGTAGTCAGAAAAAAGTCCAAAAATAATGTTTGGACTTGCCCCTGATTACTACCTACGCAAAGTTTGGATGCGTTCGTCGGGTCGCATCACGAGATCTCAGTTCGGGCCGAACTACTAGTGATAGATCTTGTGTCGCAGGTTCCTCGTTGATCGAGTGAGCGAAGCGAACGAAGATCTTAGTTTCAACTTGGGCGATTTGGCATTTTATGTATGTATGTTTGTCTGGCGATAACTTTAGAACCGTTGATCCGATCTGCATGAAATTTGATATGTCGATAGCTTGTACTTGAGAAATTTACTGGTAAGTATATGAGTAAAATCGGATGAAGGGTTTTTGAGATATGGGTTTTTTAAGGGGGCAAAAATAAAAAAAGTTACAGAAAAAAATCAAGTTACATGTCATATGAAAGGGCTTTGTTTGGACATTCCAAAACAATTTTTACTTTTTTTTTGGGACGCCCGGTTTTTGAGATAAAATAAAAAAAGTTAAATTAAGATAACCAGCGATCCAAGAGCTCCCATCTCTAAGTGTTTCGTTGACATCAAGGTTTTTCTACTGGTCGGTCAGTTCCTTTGCTTTTTCTTAATTTTTTTTCTTGAAATAAATTAAGGAGGTACTTAGTTCTCATAAAATGGTAACGACGACCAGGTCTGATGATGGAGCCAAGGTCTGTTTAACGGAACTCATCAATAAATAGGCCAATAGAGTTGAAACTTGGTTACCATACCAAGTTAGTAGGCGGTAGTCAGAAAAAAGTCCAAAGATAATGTTTGGACTTGCCTCTGACTACTACCTACTCAAAGTTTTGATGCGTTCGTCGGGTCGCATCACGAGATCTCAGTTCGGGGCGAACTACTAGTGGTACAATTGGGTAGTGTTGAAAACTTTTTGACTAACTTTGCAATATTATGTCTTTTGTCAGATGGCAGAGACAGGGACAAATCGGCAGAATTAAGGATAAACCCTAAAAATTTGCAAGAATGCTTAGGTGTTAATACACTCTTATCAAAATTAACTACAAAACCTAGACATTGCAATAGCTCTAAAGTTTTAGTTACATTTGTATGGCATTCGCTGAAGGTGTCACCGATGCATAAAATGTCATCCAAGTAAATCACCGATTTGTAACCTCTCTGCCTCAGGTAGCTTATAACTTCCTTCATAATTTTTGTGAAAATTCTTGGAGCTGAACATAGGCCATATGGAACGGCATTAAATTCATAGACAGTATTGTTAAAAACAAATCGTAGGTACTTCCTATATGTCTTGCAAACTGGTACCGAAAAATAGGCTTCTTTGAGATCTATGGTGGCCAGATAACCGTCTTTTGGTATTAATTTTGTAGCAACCCTATGGTCTTCCATTTTAAAATGAGACTTTTCAATGAATTTGTTGAGTGGTTTTAAATTTAAGATAAAGCGCTTTCCACCATTGGGCTTAGGAGTTAAAAATATGCTAGATATAAAGTCTCCTTCTGCGCGTTCGCAAACTGACACAGCACCTAAGCTAATCAGCTTAGAAATTGCTACTACCATATCGGCTTCCTCATGACATGTTAATGTATTAGAAGGGACGTGATGCTGTATTACTCTACTGCAGAATGGTATAGAGTATCCCTTCTGAATCCAGTTAAGAACTGACTGATTTTCAGTTATTTTAAGCCAACAATCATAAAATAAATGTATACGGCCAGCATGTACCTCTAACGTTGTTGGGCCGGAGCACGTGACTTGTTCTGGTTCTGTTGAGGCTGCGATGACGACGATTGCCTTGTCGTTGATGCTTGGAAAGCTTTGCGGCCGGCTGGACCTGTCTTCTTGTAACCGCCCCGCCCCCCCCTGTTCGAAGCGTAGCGAGAGGGGCCGGACCAGTTTACCTGAGACCGAAGTCTACTAGTTGACGGTTGGGCAGAAGACGCTGGTGTCTTTACTGGAGCCGGCTTCTTTATTTGCAAGCCCTGCTTTTCAATAACTTTCGACGCCTTAATCTTCTCAGAAAGTTTTTGTCCGAATAGGGTGTCATCCCTATCTACATCTTGAATCAAGTTTAAGAAAGCCTTGTCCAGGCCAGGTGTCATAAACTTTTTCCGAACTTCGGTTTCAACATGGTGAAGGTCGCATAAGAGTCGACTACTGTCGCTCAGAAACTTTATAGCTTTTACTCTTTCTGTGCCATTCTCAAGGAGCAGCGATAACCCCTTGTTGAGGGCGGTGATGCCGAGGCCTAGCTGCTGCTGAGCGCTCTCAACTCTTTTATCTTTGTTTCTGGTGGTATCTGAAATTGTAGCAGCTATTTCAGGGTTGAGCTTCGGCGCTTGCAGAAAGGTGCAATTTTCTGGAATCTGATACTGCTTCATCAGCTTATCTTTGGCTTCCTTTTCTATCCCCTTTCGGAGTATGGGAAGCCAAAGTTTTGATAAGTTATCATGAATTTTTTCACCGAATGTAGGCGTGTCCTCAGCAACTTCTCCAAGAGCTGACAGTATATCCGGATCAAGATCAGGAAGTGGTGTTAATTCTTGTGAGCCTTCTACTGGTGCCTGCTCTGGTACCAGACTATCCTGACTGTTTTCCATCGAACATTCCAAGGACATCGGATCATCAAAAGCTGCTTGCGGCTCGTTGTCTAAAAATAAAACGAGATGCGTTATCAAGCAGTCAAGAAATTAGGTAATTAACTATTTTTACAAAGAAAAATATTTCGAGGGTAGTTGTGAAAAAATATAATATTTATAGCCAAGTAGTAACGTTACTGGCCGTGAAACTAACAAGAAAAAGTATGTCTTTTATAATTGATTGTTCGATCCATTAGTTATTATTGCTTTAGAATAACCCGCGGTTAGCCTTTAAGCATATGATTAGTACCATCGTGTTGATCCTCGATCAACCTCCAGGTGTATTTATAAGGATTGCTTTTGTAATAACCCACGGTTAATATCTAAGCATGAAAATTAAACATCGTGTTGACCCACGGTCAACCTCTAGTTTTTAATTATTATAATAATTATAGCCTGCAGAAGTAGTTGTTTTTTGTTCATATTATTGCTTTGTGATTACCCACGGTAATCCTCTAAGCATAGAACAATAATTTTGCCATCGTGTTGACCCTCGGACAACCTCCAGGTTAGAATAAACTACTATCATGGCAGAAATAGAAAAAACACAACACTTTGTAAAGCACTTTAGAAAATAACACTTTACTAACCTGAATTTTCTTCCAGTGAATCTGACGATTCGATAATGCGCTTGCGTCGCTTAATTTCCTTGTCTTCAAGTCTTCTTATTTTATCATTGTAACGTTCCATCTTTTCGGCGTAACTTCTTTTGGGCATTTTAATAACTTTTAGAAAAAAAACTTTGAGTTCGAAAAATAGTGTTTCGTGGTAGCAAAAGAGACGTCCGCGCGCTGCCTCGCACTAAAAAATAATGAACGTTAAGCACTTCGTCAGGCAATAGGAAAGTTATGAATACCCACAGATAAAAAAAAATAAAAAAAAAGATTCAATCGATGGTAGATCGATTGCCAACTCTTTAAAAAACGTGCGACTGCCTTGTAGGTTTAAATGACTACCTGTTAATTAAACATATATCTGAAGAATGAAGTGACGTAATATTAATTTGCATTTTATTAATTGAATATACATAATTCACCTTCTCGAATGGCATAGGCCCATTAGTGGACCTTCTTCACGCTGATAATAACAACAATATAAATGTGGTTTAAAGTTGACGGAAATATAAACACTTCACCTTTTCATAACACGCGGTCCACTATCGCTATCGTATTTAACGTTACAATCATTTCTCATAGGTACCTACTCATAATTTTACATTGACATATATATCATATATATATAGTATGTGTACATATATATATAAATACATCTATATTTATTTTTATTATTTTGTAGTTTATATAGTATTTTTATTTATTATATTTAGTAGTATAAAGTTTTGTGTTAGTAAATGTAATACTAAATTGTCTCCTTTAGTTTTAAGCACGCTTACCTCTTTGTTTTTCACCTGTCAAGGTTGGCTGGTAGAAAATGCTATCTAGCATTAAGCTCTCCTTTTGTACAAACTTTGTTTGGTGCAATAAAGAATTAAATAAATATATTGACCTTAGTTCTAAGCAATTACCTAATCATAGTAAATACCTAGGCCCTTAATCATATACCTTGCCATTTTATAGCGGCTCTAACTCAACGTCATTTTAGCTAAGAAACCGCTCAGCTATCAAAATGAATTAGACCATTAGTCCTAACGAATGGCTTAAAGCGAAGACCACCGCTAATGTACTTCTCGAAGCACATTTCAACAACTTTGAAGATATATCAGCAGGAAGTTGTTTGATCAGCGTCAGCCTCTTAAGAGAAAATACAGAACATGGAGGTACTATATACTGGAGGGAGCGATAAGACTTACATCCTTTTACAACTGTGTATCAAACAGTGATCATCTATCTTTGTTCTTCCCATGTAGCCTAGCTACGAGTAAAAGAAAAGAAGATGTAACTTCACTCACTCCATCTCACTCACTCACTGTCTGAGTAAATCGTGGCCGTCAGTTGATGCAATGTTTTGATCTTGTTTTGACGTTCTAGAAAAACTCGGTAGCAACATTGCGATGTAGCGAGAGAAATTATGAAAATATTTAAAGAATTATTATTGTCTAGTCAAATTTATTTGAAAAGGTGAAAGTATGTCTTGTGAAGCTGTGATTTGTGTATCAAAAACAACAAAAGGAGGAGTTAAAGACCCGGAATTGTCATTTGATACGTAATATTCTTTTTCTATTTTCATGCTAAAAAAATACGTTTTTTCTCCCATAAAGACTGTAGGAATTACATTTTATTAGTACTAGTCATATTTTCCTATGTGAAAATGATGTAAACCCATTAATTATTGCAAAATAAAATGCATTGTTTTAGTCTTCTGTTCTAGAGATGTACTTCCACCGACCAATTTAGCTTTATCGATAATATTTAAGTTTCCGTTTTTGATATGAAATATCTAATGCGGTGGGTAAGACCGGCTGTTCTGTTGTAGTTTCAATTTTTCACACCTTATAGGCGTCTCGCGAGGGATCAATTTTTGTTAAATTTTACATTATTTTTTTAGGTTCTTAAATGCCCAGAATGAAGACGGGAGTGGATAAAAGCTGTTAGGCGTGAAAACTGATAGCCTACAAAATGTTCTTATGCATGGACGAAATGGCCATAAGAAATTGTATCGAGTGGGATGGACATCGCTCTCACGGTTAGGGCAATGTGGGAAACATTATTGACGATGATAGTGTTCCAGTGTCTATAATGGTTTTGGGCTTTCGCAATAAAAGTCAGCAACCAGTTAAAATTAAAAAGTTGGATTCCAATTAAAACGCCTTTTTCATACATTTCTATTTCTATCGATAGGTTAGTCATAGTTGTCCCTTCTCTAGTCACTCACGCGAATACATACAAACTAACAAAAAACGGACACGCCAAAAAACCGTAACACTACGTCTATATGATACTTAGTCTAAGATACAGAACTTAACGAGTAATCTCCATAACCGTCGACAATATTTCAAAGCTATACAAACGTAAATAACGTATGTTTTAGCATGTCAAGTCACTTGCTATCTCTATCTAATTCGATGTAATAGCTGAAATGGTGAGTGACTTGACATATGATTAGTTTTGATCGAACTTTCAGAAACCGTTAATGTTGTTTTAGTTAGATAATCAACATAAAATCGTAGGTTTTTTATAATTACCAAATTTTTAAGTAATTGAAATCTAAACTTCTTTTGAGAATAAAGTTTTTAAAGAACTAAATAAGGATGTACTCGTAGGAGGACCCCACGGCCGATCAGAGAGAGTAAAACCGACAACCACATTATGTGGTGGTAAATAACAGTAGGTAACTACATTTGCCATCACAGAGGACCATAAAACAAATTGAGTCTAACGAACCCCTTCCCACATCATTGACGTTGGTGCTTGCAACGGCATGTGTCAAATTTTACTACGTGCTAAACTTCAGAACTTGTTAAAGGAAGATATATTTTGATAAGTTGTGAAAGTTTCAATAATGCATGTGCTATTACCGTTGCTTTGATGAACTGGCTTTTGTTTGGTTTGCTCGTATGACGACATGGTAACACCTATTCACGGGATAAAATCTTAATATATATAAATTACGCGTCACGTTGTTTGTCCGCTATATGGACTCCTAAACTACTTAACCGGTTTCAATCAAATTTGCGCACCGTGTGCAGTTTGATCTAATTTAAAAGATAGGATAGCCTTCATCTCAATTTATAGCCGCAATATTATTTTATTGCAAATTTGACACCGCCCAACAAAGTGGGCACGGGTCAGCTAGTATCTACATTAATATAATAAAGAGAAAAGATTTTAGTTTTTAAACTCTCGCGATTATAACACATATTTAAAAGTATTACACAGGTATTTATCGCGTTTACCTTTATTATTTTCCCGACGTTTTGGCTATTGCAACATAGCATAGAAAAGATTTGTATTTTTGTAATATATGTATAATATACTTACTTAGTTGTTATTCTTGGTTAGAATAGGTAATGCTGCATTAGCTTAGATTATATCGCTTACATTATATGGCATAGATAGAACAGAAAATTACCATCGAAACATCCTCATTTTCATATCGGTATATTTTTCTAGAAATAGTGTATTTCAGTAATTTGAAACAGCTATCATGTCTTCTTAAGTAAATGTTAGTAGGAACCAAAATATATCCACTAAGAAAAGTATGGTTTAAAGAAATAAAAAACATGTTTACTTGTTCCATATAGGTACTTAGTACAAAAAACTATTTAAACCATTCAAAACCGAGTTAAACCTACGAAGAAGTAGGTTACAACACTGATACCAATACTGCGTTATGTGGGGCAAACAGTGCTCCACCCAACCTAAAGATTCTGCTAAAATATTCTGACAGAGTAATTTTACACAATGCTAAAAATGGTATACATTATATGTAGCCCAATATACAACGTGTTGATGAAGTTATGTAGGGAAACAAAGAGCGTGTATTTAGACCAAGCACTGGAATACTTTGACGTGTGCAACGGTTGAATACATCGTTTTCGAAATTCCCATAGAAAAGTAAAATTAATATTTTCTCAGAAATTTGCAACAGCCCTGTCTGTGTACGTGTCAAGGTCACACGCACGCGCGCTTCTATCTAGGAAAGAGAAAAACAACGATAACCTACGAGATAATTTGAAATACTTACCTTTCGGTAGGTAGGTAGGTACGCCGCCAATCCCCTGACACGATATTTTTACTGGTTCCTATGGATTTTGTCATTATTTACTGGCTATAATAACACTGGATAAAACTGGATTTTGGTAAGTTTGCGAGATTTCGCACGACACAGGCTTCAAACTTCACACTAAACCATTACCTCGTAGGCACTGCTCATACACACACTGACTGACGACGGCTTTTTACATAACAATCACCATTTTATCACGTTTGATGACATTTTCTCAACAAAACAATGTACAACAACGCATGTAAACACAAACAGGGTGACCATCTCAAAAGTGGCGGTTCTACCACACACCTGCCAAAAAATCTGTCAAAATCTACCAAGCTTGACGATAAAAATACCAAAAATATGACTTCATACCATCTCCTTCGTGGCTACGGAATAAATTAAATACCTACATTACATGCAGTTACTATCTTTTGATCGTTTGTAACGGTTTGCAGTTATCTAAAACGAGATAGAAGTTGTTTAGAAACCAAATCAATAAAGGTAAAAAAGAATAAGAAGTTTCCAGTTCGGTAAAAAATAAATAAATTATAGGTAAATATTATTTCATTAAAAATTCAAACTAATAAGATTTTTCTTGTAATATTTAAAATCTGCCAAATGGCAGAAATCTGCCACAAATGGTAACACTGATCGGCGGCCGTCCTGATTGGATATGCGTTTTTAAATGCAACCAATGACAGACAGGTTAGTCAAAGATTAAATAGGACAGACTAGACACTTCCCAAAATTGCAGTTGAATAATTTTGTCGTGTCAATGAACCATGGTGGTAAAGTAACATGTTACAATTTAAAGAACTATGAATATCATAACATTGGTTTACGACATCTAGTAATTAAACAAAAATAAATATTCTATTAAATATTGAGTACGTAGCCACGTAGGTACCTAGTTACTGAATAGGTATTAGTACTAAAGATCTCAGAGAATGTTTACCGTGACTAGGGATTACAGTCGCGAAAATATTTCTTTTACATATCAAGATCTTTAAAAACAGCAACATCATTATTAGGTAGGCACATTACTAGGTAATTGGTGGCAGTTCTGTTACCTATTTTATCTAAGGTTAACAACTAGAGGTCAAAGAACAGCTGTAAATAGGGCTGCCTCATGATGCGTTTAGATTCATTTTAGATAAAAGTTTAAGAGGCATTTCATGAATGAAAAACTTTGAAATTTTAAAAGTCGTAGAACAAAAGTTGTTTGTTATGACCGGTAGAATATCCTGCTTTCGGATCCCTATAATTCTTAATAAACACGTTGTATATTTTGTGTTATAGATAGTTGTACTATGCAAAATACCTTCGAAAAAACTTGTCGTGTGCTTATGTATTCGCTCGTAAATTACGCATTTAAATTATTACCTCTAGCTCGCCCGGTCAAACCTTTAAGAGTATTAGTATTCTGGAAGACATTGCATTCAAATACTGTGTAAGACATAGGAATAGTGACAGGCGCGGTGACAGGTCTTCTTTGATCGTTGCTAAAGATAAACGACGAACGAGTTTCGAATGATAAATTATCATAGCTTAAATCACAATAAGCTATAAATCACTTAGCAACCTCTGCATCCATATCATCATCGAGGATGCTAAAATATTGCTGCCATCATCTCAAAGTCCTTCGTTACTTTAAGGAGTTGGACTGGCTAGGGTGAGGTTAGCAGGTGGATAATGCACAATATACCCCATTGCGAAACGTCAGTGGAGATCGAATTCCTTGTATTTGAATCACCTAGCAATTCACATTGCAATAAATCCTATGCTATCTGCCTGATTCTATCAAACGATTGTAAATAAATAAATAAATATTGGTGGAAATTCCACACAGCACTATTTATTTATTTATTTTTATTTCTTAGGAAAACAAACAGTAATTATTTATAGTCTATTTAGTAATTAACATATAAAGCTTTTGCCCATTAAAACGTTTTCGCATAGTGAGACTAAAAAGAGCTAACTTGTTAAATAAAAATTAAAAGAATACTAAAGAAAAACAAAGGGGGAAAAAATAGCAATAATATTTTAACATTGATAAAAAGTTGCTTTTCTCCTCAAACTAAGCCAAAGCTTGTAATATGGGAACCAGATAGCTGATATAGTACTTTTTTTATGTAAATACATACTTATAATAAATAATAACACCCAGACAGAGAACAAACATCTATGTTCATAACACAAATAGTTTTTTTCTCGATGGGGATCAAACCCACGGCCTACGGCGCAGAAGGTAGAGCTACCAACTGAGCTGTGAAGGCTGTCATTAGGAGATAGAGTTATAACCCGAATCTAGAAATTTTAAGCAAATGACATAAGACTTTGGTTATAAAACTTTATTTCCGTGCAAAATAAATTAGGTTAGTAATTAAGTTAGATAGAGATAAAATACATATTTTAAAAGGTATGTTACACATTTAAATTCATAAAATCTAAGTTAAAATGTTATTTTAACATTTAATTGTACGCCCGAATAGGACAGACTGTTTGTACTTTTTATATACTCACCACCTTAAACATTCATCAGTTTCAATAAAGATCATTCTGATTCTGATTCTGAAATAAAATCTCCCAAAAAATTATGCTTAACTCCAAAATGATCTCACTAAAAAGTCGTTTTATTAAACGGTTTAAATTCTCCAAACGCCATTATATTTTTAGGCGTGACGATTCTATCTTATAAATACGACTGTAATCTGTCTTTAAAATTGAAATAAAAGTATAGGAATCTGTTTGTATAATTTGCTCCTGTATCAATATTGGCCAGATTTTTTGCTTTCGAAGATTTTGTGGAGATGAGATGAGTTTTTGTTCACAAAAATGCGGTTTGACGACATTCGGCCGGTTTTAACGTCTTTGAGCCTTCGTCTACGTGTATAAGTTGATTATTGGAAGTGTTTGCCATTCTAGGGTTCCAAATCCCAGCAAGGAACCCTTACGCATGTCAATTCTACTCTCAGACTAGCCTTATTCTTGCCATGTCACTAGTTTCTTTCAAAGTGCGTCTCATAGAGGCTCCTCTCGAGCACTTGACACATTCTTTGGAGCTTTTAAGGTTCTACGATATGCTGGTTTCCTCACGATGTTTTCCTTCGCCGTTTGAGAGTACTGGCATTGTGCACATACATTTTTGAACAGAAAAACTTACCCATTGAACCCACTGTCTTAGGATCGGGGCCGCTACCACTTGACTACCAGTGCTCTCCATTAGCATAAGACTATTCGTACCTCATGCTAAATCCTATGCGAAAGCTTACATGCTTGTGACTTACACACCGTAAGGGCTAGACTGAGTTTGATTAAGATTTAAGTATATAATAATATAGTTCCTTGTCTGGAACATAATGTAAAATATATTTGTGTATAAAATTGTCCCTCGTTTTTTTACATGCGCGGTCAGAAGGAAGCTAGTCTAACTAGCAAAGTAAAAACAAAGGGCATGTACAGTCAGCTTCAAAAATAGATCATGAACGCACAAACATTTAAACGTAATTTATTAACGAAAACTAGCTTAATTATACTCTATGCTTCAAGTCGATGGACGTAGGGCAGTGCATCGTATGGCACGTTCCTATCGTACGAGACTTACGAGGCATTTCTTTGTTATTGGTTCGCCATTTGCTTGTTCCAACAACAAGTTAGAGCACTGGTGGTCTAGTGGTAGCGGCCCCGCCTTCCAATCCTAAGGTCCAGGGTTAGAAACGTGCACCAATGAGTTTTTCTGTTCAAAAATGTATGTGCACAATGCCAGTACTCTCAAACGGTGAAGGAAACCGTCATGTCGTAGAACCTAAAAAGTTCTATAACATAATTATGTCAAGCGCTCGAAAAGAGCCTTTTGAGGCCCTCATAAAATCCTTTCACCACACTGTTTCGAAAGAAACTAGTGGCACGACAAGAGAGATAACAACAAGTTGATTAAAAAAAAAGCTTTTGTACTGACTGTACTATACTGTACAGTAGTAGACTGCACTGTACGTAGTAGGTATTTCCACAAGTATTGATAGTCCGTCCGTCCACATGGGATCGTGGTGTCAAGGCTGCGAGCCTGTTCGATGTTGTTTATTTTTGAGCGTTTATGAGGTTGGAACTAAAGGAGCGTGGTAATGAATAAAGTAAATAAATAATTACGACTTTTATATCTTCTGCGTCAGTGTTCAACGTCATCATCATCAGCCTGAAGAAGCTCACTGCGAGGCTTCCTCTACACAAGTCAAGGATTCTGAGCCCTCTCCGTCGACCGACTTCCCGCGATCCTCACGATGTCATCGATCTAGATGTTATAGATCGAAGAGTAGTTGAGCTCTTTGTGAAGGGCTCTTCCGGGGAAGTACTACCACCCAGCGTCTTCATTCGTAAGTAATTTCTCCCAATAACATTAGTACCGCACGCCATACGTACGCACGTCCCATTTTTTTTTGCATTGTCTGTCAGACTGACGTTTTTGTTGGCCCGCGGGCAGCCAGCCAAAGTGATTACCTAATATGTATCTTCTTCTTCTCTCCGTTTATGGCTCCTGTCTGTCATTCGACAGACAATCTTGCCAGTGTCAAGTGATTTGTATTGAATAAATACTTTTTTGTCAAGTCAGTCTATAGTCAAGTCGGCCGTCATTTGTTTTGAAGAAAATGATGGCGGTTTTCTTCAAAACATTGGAAACATTTTCGGACAAATCAGGATATCACATAATACACTTTCATTCCAAATGTTTACACTTTGTGCTAAGACCTCAAGTAATGTTGGTTAAAATACCACCGAAATTACACAACACAACTCAAAATAACACTAGAAAAACAATTAAAATGAAAAAGCTATGTTGCTTCCAGAAATGTCAGAAAACGAATCCTAATATGTATCAAACGTGCGTCCACATTTATTTTACCTTTTGGTTGTTACTGTCAATTGGTTAATGCTGTACGAAATGTCAAAATCAAAGTCAATGTCAATTTATTCAGTTCCTGTGATGTTGATAAACAAATAATTATTGTTATTAGTATACATACTAAGATCTCCGCCTTATTGTTTTAGGTCTATAACAACTTGAGCAAATTCATGACAAGCCCTATCGGTCACTGAACAGCCACAAATAAAAGAAGAAAAAGAATTATTTTGAAATGTCCTTCTTCCTAATTTTATCCTAAATGTCCTTCGCCTTAATTTTATTTGTTTCCGAAAGCCCGATCGGATCGGATGATGATCGGATGTCAAGTCACTTGCTATCTCTATCTAATTCTATTCGATGTAGGTAATAGCTGAAATGGCGAGTGACTTGACATCCGATTAGTTTTGCTCAGCTTCCAGAAACTAGCCGTGAATGTATAGTTATAAAAAACCGCAATCAATTTGATTACAGTTTTCGTAACTTTCAATGAATTTTTATTACTCTGTGCGAGCAATAATTTGTATGACTGTTGGCACTAAGTTCTTCTTAATGTTTCATTTTTAAAACACGACGAACACTTTTCCTCAAGCTTAGTTTACTTTTTGGGCACGATCTCCTTGGTAAGCCATCTTACATTACTTTGCCCTCGATCCGATCATCGACCTACTCATTAAGATCTTGGAGGGCACAGGAAGAATAGGAAACATGACTCAAACACCCACTTAGTCTTGTATTCCACTCACAACACCTGTTTTTCCTCTAAATACTCGTGCAAGATAAGGAAGTACCTTGGGATTGTAAAGACCCAGAAAAAGTAAACAAATAAGATGTCAATTGTATGGAAATGTTTATGAGTTTGACACATTTTCGAGCTAGTTTTGCGCAAAACTTTACAGTACTTTGTATTCTTTGTAATGTTTTTTATTTCCGGTCGATCATTTGGTTCGTTCGTGTATGAACGTATTTTTGAAGCAAGTTAAAAAAACAATTTCAAAATGATTCTTGTGATTTTATTGAATAATAAAAGCACACACACACATTGAGTCCCAACACACAATTTAAAAGGAATATAGAGGTAAATAAATTACGACTTTTTTTTGAGCTCAGGGGCCTTATGCTCACTTCGAGCGAGATTATCTCACGGTGGAGATGACGTCACATCTCGTTCAATAACTCGTTGACGTTGCGTCTCGCATGAACTTTAAATGAGAAAATTGGGGAGTGAGATGGTGAGAATGGGGATAAATAGTTATCGAACGAGATATGACGTCATCTCCACCATGAGATAATCTCGCTCGAAGTGAGCATAAGGCCCCAGGGGCCATGCTCCCCAATTTTCTCATTCAAAGTTCATGCGAGACGCAACGTCAACGAGTTATTGAACGAGATATGACGTCATCTCCACCGTGAGATAACTATTCATCCCAATTCTCACCATCTCACTTCCCAATTTTCTCATTCAAAGTTCATGCGAGACGCAACCTCAACGAGTTATTGAACGAGATAAGACGTCATCTCCACCGTGAGATAAACTCGCTCGAAATGAGCATAAGGCCCCTGAATCCTAAAATAAATGTAGGTATTCATTAATTCTCACTTTTCCTTATTGAGTATTTGCATAAAACTCACAGCTCATTGCCATCAGCTGTTTTTCAAGATGACTTATCTTTATGTGCATAAATAATGTCAAGTTCTTGGTTACTAGATCAACAAAACTTTGTAGCTAGTACGAAATCCGTGTAATTAGTAGGTACTAAGAGATCTGAGGACATCTGCCTGGGATGTAAAGTCGTGAAGCTGTTAGTTTTTTGAAAGACTATCGTTGACTAATGCAACTTTTCTACAAGCATTGGTTTGACTTTGTCCTTTGACTTTCTCAATTCACTTTTTTTTATGTCATTACTGGCAGACGAGCTTACAGGCGACCTGTACCCCAAGTATGAGATTTGCTTACCATATTTCGTTTTTCGTTTTACGTTTTTGTGCCGTGTTCATTGCGGGTTTTGTATGAAGACGCGATATTGATACCGATACGGAACTTTACAAAACCCGCAATGAGCACGAAGCAAAAACGATTCGTGTTCATTGCGGGTTTTGTATGAAGACGCGATAGGGATACCGATATAGAACTTTACAAAACCCGCAATGAACACGGAACAAAAACGTAAAACGAAAAACGAAATATCGTAAGCAAATCTCATACTTGGGGTACTGATGGAAAGTGGTCACCGGGGTCCATAGACTTAAAGATCTCCGAAGAAGTTTAATCCCCGATTATGTGGAACAAAATGGTCGGTTTTCAAGATCATTTATTTCAGTTCAAAGGCTCCATCGCTTAGATAAATGCATCCGACAAAAAGCAATCAAGTCGCCACAACGACATGTATTGTTATTACATTGTACTGCGCACTCGTGGCGTAGCTTGCTTAGTCAATTTGGTCATTCAGTATTTTGTGGATGACCACAAAAATATGACGCAGATAGAAAATCGGTTAGGAATGATCCTTCGATTTTCTTTCTGCGTCATTTTCATTTGAAACGTCAAACAACTTCTAGTTCGCAAAAATCAACATTTTAAGATATAAATTCACTAAATGTTGTTGTGAAATATCGTAAACAACCAAGTTTTGGATAAACTCATGACAAAGGTTCGACATAAATATAAAATATGACGTATTACTAGTTTTCGTACATTCAGTATAGTTTTAAGCATTCTGATCTTAAGGCGAAGACAAGAGCTAATGTACATCTCGCTCGCACGTTTTGACATGTTGAAAGATATAAAATCACTAAAACTATTTTCGAAAAATCGCAATCAACCATTTTGTGATCAATCACATTGCACACAGTTTAGTCCGCTGAGGTCATATGATACATTATTGTTCGTTTAATATTCACATTAGGTCAACAAGAATTAATTAAACATTTCCCATTTCCATTCATGAAAGTCACAAGCCAGTTTAGTCCAATTTATTAAAACACTGAATATTAAGCCAATTATAAAGTACATTTTGTAAATACTTGTATTCATTGTAAGTAATTTTCTTTGTAAATAAATGATTACATAAAAAAAACGAAAAAGCAACAGTTTAGTGGGATATACCTACCTAACCCACATTTAAATAAACATTTCCAATCATTCATGAACATTTTGTCTGTCTACGTGTAGTCTCTTGTACCACAAAAGACTAGAATTATCACTGTATTCAGAAAAAATGCTAAAAAACTGCATGAGTTTCATGTCCTGGCTGGTCCAAGCTTTTTGCACACTCCCAATAGTAAAAACTACAAACTTGAGCAAAAATGATTGTGTATTACATATAACACATTATACATAACCTCTAAACGTACAATATGTAAGTATTGTGCGGTTAGAATTGTGCTCTGTTAGCTCTTGTCATGCTTAGTTATCATACAAAAACTGTTTATTTCTTTGCTTTTTTTCTACAAGATAAGGAACACATTTTTTATTCAGTCTCTGCCTTGTGCTGGGTTCGTTTATTCACAAAAAAAAACATACGTTTCATGCTAACGATTTTGTATGTATATGTACTTTATCAGCATTATATGTATAACCTTAGCTTGGTTTGGGGCTAAATGGCTCTGTGTAAAAATGCTTATTCACTTTAGTTTATTTTAATACTTTCTCGTGTAAAACACACCATAAATATTAACTGCCATAAAGATAAGCTGTAAAGGACACATTTCATAGAATTCCGGTTTCTCATCAATCTTTTTTTAAAAGGAATAGAATAACGGAATATTGTTAATTAGCTTCGAAAAAAGAATCAGGTGTGGCCAATAAATTTAAATTAACCAATAAATTTACCACCAATAATAATAAACAGATTATAATTAATTAGACAAATAAATTATTATGTGATAGTAAAAATAATTAAAAAAATACGGTTAATTGTTAAAAACAAGCCGTTCATAGCAACAGCGGTAGCAATCAAATATGCCGTGGCTTGTTCATTCAACTTTCCGATAGAGGGTTCTCGAATGACGACTGATTCTTTGCCAGATAAATTAAGATTTTTGGCAGCACTATAAACATTTACCACTAAATACAGTAATAACGATAGCGGTGATATTAATTTAACCAACAAATAATGAATAATTTTACTGCTACTGCTATGAATATCGATCGATAAGGACCGTCATTCGACTTAGGGCTGCCAAGAAAAACAACTCATTTTACTGTTTTTTTATAGAATTCTGATGGAACTAGCAGATGGCCCACCTGATTTTAAGTGGTAACCATCACCTACAAACAAAGCATTGTCTCGTAAGTCACGCAAGAAAGGAACGTGCCCTACGATGCCTCGCGTCCATCAACTTGAGGCATACAGATGTAAAGCCACATGTGCCTGTGTGCCGCCAGCCACACTCTTTAAACCGAAACACAGTAACGCTGCTTGGCGGCAGAAAACGGCTTGGTGGTAGTACTTCCCCGGACGAGACTTTCACAAAGAGCTCTACTACTCTTAAAATTCTACTACTCCCTACTCTGCTGTCATTATCGTTTGTTCTTAGATAATCGCACCACTGCACTGGCTCAGTACAGTGCCATGTGGAGACAAAAGTCCTGTAATAGACTGTGGCGTCGATTCTATAGTAAAGGTGATGAATAAAAAAAACAGGATCACTATAATAACTATGCACTGTAGAATGATAACAGTCCGCAACGACCTTTGCTATCTGAATCATGAGTGAACTTGACAGGTTCATTGGATCAGGGACCTGATAAATAGGAACCTTCCTGTTTATCCTTACGTGGACCAACACTAGTCACCGAGAACATCACCAAAGGGAAACCAACCTAGTTTCCTTCTTACTAGAGTTCAATTTCGCGTGAAGATTACACGGATAAGGATCGTGTACAGTTCGGATGCGAAACACGTATGGAATTATGGCAATCATAACGAATCAATCACTTCCTTAAGAAATGAATGGTTTATTATGCGCTCTGTCTCTTATTAAGTTCTCAACTTGTGGCCGTGACTGTATCGTGATCTCAAGATCGGTAACATGCTGCACAAAAAATGTCTACCAAGCCGGTTCTCAGTTGTATTGAATCTACACTCGAAGTATTATCCATTTGAAAATATAAACATCATTCAGTACTTCTCTTTTTTTGTCGTCAGTACAAGCAAGAAATGAACCTTTATAAATCAAGGTAGGTAGGTACTCTATTAACCAAAATAAATGCTTCCACCTTAAACATTTGCCATTTTTAGATGGTTCAATAGAAATTTCTTCATATTTGGGTTTAATTAAGTAGCAGTAGAGCTCTTTGTGAAGGGCTCGTCCGGGGAAGTACTACCACACAGGATAGTGCATCGTAGGGGACGTTCTTACCGTGCGTGACTTGCGAGTTAATGCTTTGTTATATGTAATGGTTACCACATAACATCAGGTGCGACATCTGTGTGTTCCATCAGCAAGTGTATAAAAAAATAAGTTTCATTAAAGTCAGTCCAGCAACGTTATGGAGTCACAAACAAATTCTGTTTTCGCATTTAAATACAAGCAAAGAAAATGCACAGCTAACAAGCAGTAATTTTTTTGAAGAATAAAATAATCCAGGTAAATTCACATCAAAGATTTTAAGGCGAAGACAAGAGCTAATGTACCTCTCGCTCGCACCATCTTTCAATATGTCGAAACGTGCGAGCGAGAGGTAAATCAGCTCTTGTCTTAGCATTAAGGCCTGGAAAGTTCCTCTCATGTGACACACGGCCAGCCGGATTCACAAACAAAACCAGCGTAAACAATCCATCACGCAGTTGACTCTAAACAAATTCGCTAATGACTCGCTGTCCGTCTGTTAGACACTGCGCGATAAGTGAATTATATAATGGCTATAGTGTCTAAAATTAGAAGCGATTCACTGGTTGCTTGAGATAATAGGCTATATCATGCTTCGCTTGGTAATGTTTTGGGATTATTGTAGCGAAATGAATAGGCTTCAATCTTCTATATTTATAATTATACTATAAATATTGTCGGTACGCGGATACGCATCAGGCTACACACAGCTCGCTTTTGTATTCTCGTAGTAAGCGTCATTTTTCTTTGGATTAGTTTTTTATTTGATATTTTTTTTAGTTTGATCTGTATCCGTGTGTAATTCATATTCAAAAATGTTGGTATTTAATTTGTGCAAAGAGAAAAACCGCTGCGGAAAGGACATTTTTTTCTCCCTGTTTGTGTTTATTTAAAAAAAAAGAAATAAATTGAATTAAAACTGCCTATTTCTTTTTGTTTAATGTTTTTTTATACTACTAGCTACAAGATGATGGCCCACCTGATGATGTAAAGTGGTAAACATCACCTATAACAAAGCATTGCCTCGTAAGTCACGCACGATAGGAACGTTCCCTACGATGCACTGCCCTGCGTCCATCATGCTAGTTTTCATTCATAAATTAACATTGGCAACAAAACATAGTACTCTTACATGTCATACTTTAATTGGACGCGTCAAAATCCGTTAAAAACGCACCAAATGAGACTCTAAAGATGGGCAGCCAGAACAAAATCCGACAATTTTTGGTTTTGTTTTGTATTTTACCAAAAATTACGTATAGTGGATTTATCGGTTTTTGTTCCGGTGCTCCTCAACTGCAGATCGAAAAATAAAGTTAGCTACTTATTAGCTATCTAATGGCAGGTCGGCCTTGTGCCGAATAAACACCTGTTTCTTTACTGATCCAAATATTGCTGAAGTTAGATAGTATGGCCTTTGTAGAGTGACATACAGTCCATGACTTTGTACTGCACAGAAGTGTAATAATTTGATATATTTGTTTACGGTGAAGAACAACGTCGGGAGGAACGGCGGAGAACCTAAAAAGTTCTATAGCATGGTGTCAAGTGCTCGAGGCGCTTTGCTTTGAGCTTTGGAGGATTCTTATTAACATATTACATAGGGCACGTTCCTATCGTGCGTGACTTACGAGGCAATGCTTTGTTATAGGTGATGGCTACCACTTAACATCAGGTGGGCCATATGCTTGTTCCATCAGCAAGTTGTATAAAAAAAAGCCGCACTTTAAATCCTTTCACCACACCGCATTGTTTCGAAAGAACTTGAGACACAACAGGAAAAAGAAAAATATTTATTCATTAACAGCCGTCCCAATGTCCCGCTTTCCACTTCCTGCTATTTTTTAATAAAGTGTTACTTTTTCAAAAAGAGCTTGTCATAAAGATGTTTATTTATAAAATGTGTTTCTTTTTTCAGAAAGAATACTGTGAAGGAGTCAAATTCATTAAGTAATTTCCAAGGTCAGACTGCAGATACATACCTACACATACAACAGCTGTAAGATTGACTTAATACATATATTGCACAACTTTGCGAAAGTATTGCAAGTTAGGTACGAGTATGTGTCTAAGTTATGGATTGAGATAGTATACCTATATAATCCAAAACTATGTATTCTGTAGATATTTGTATTCTTATTAATTTTCTCTGTTAATAAATGTATTCCTGTGTTTAAATAAATCATTTGAATTATTGTAATTATTATTGTATTATACCTTTTATATTGTAAATAATACTGTCTCGTAAGTAAGGGAATAATATAAGGGAAGGAAGATGATTCTCCCGATCATTCCCGCATTGAGAATACCAGCATTCTCAATGCGGGAAAAATCGCGTGCTGTGCACATAAATTACACATATGACATATATTACTCACTGGAAGCCCCGAAAAAAAAAACCAAAAAACAACTCAATAAACTTACTAGGCAGTTCTGATAATCAGCTTTAAAAGCTTGGACAACTTTAAACTGTAGTGAGTTTAAACACACATATTTAAACATATAAGGAAATTCCTAAGAAACTTTATATTCTTGACACACGTTATCTCAATGTTATTATTAATTGATTTGACCTAGTTCATTGTTATCGTAAGGTTTATATGATCAATAATTGTAAAATCTATTTATTTTCACGCTCTTTATAAATAATACAACAGTACTTTTAGATAGGGATATCTGATTACTAAAAATACTTTTAGTCAAACTAAAATAATATCTGATCATACAAAAGAACGGTAGGAACCAAGCCGCAAGTTTGTTGCCTGTTCTTCTAGGCTTTGGTCGCGTGGAACTGGCACCTAGAGTCACCTAGCTTTAAGACGTTTCAAAGTGATCCTTGCGATTTTATTGAATAAATACCTTTTGACTTTTTGATACTTAAATTACGTTTTATTATCTAAAACATAAAAATAAATTGAAATCTAAATGTATTTACCATAGCTGACTACTAAAATACTACTGCTAGTATTACTACTACTATTACTAGGTAAATAAAGATTATAAAAATTGTTTGTTATCACAAAGTGTATTAATAATACGTTTATTCTTGTTGCGTTTGCGATATGATGTATGAATATCGAGTGAAAGTACAAAAAAAATACAATAACCTATCTTAATCAAAAGCAGATAATATAACGTGCCTTTATCCAATATCACGTCCACTTATTTTATTATATTTACTCGATCCTCAACGGCCCCAACGGAAGACCAGCGCAAGTTATTATAACTTTCATATGCTGAGTTGGGACCATTTTGCAACTGTCTTGGTTTTATTAATTGCCTGTGTTTTAGTATAAGTTTAATATATGTTTCCACCTTTTGATATTAACATACCTAGTTGCAAATAAACATTTTGATTTGATTCAAGTTTTACGCTATTTCAATCTACCAGAAGTTATAAAAATAGAAATCAATGTTAATTAAAACTAAACAAAAAAGCTACATACAAAAATACAATTTTATAAACCTAATCCAATCGTGTACAAAACAGCCTCATGACCTTGATTCTCAGGCACGGTAGATACCTCCTCCGATTCTTTAATAGCGAGTACGAACTCAAGAACTCAAGATATTTTGAAGATGTCTTAGGGTGGTAGTCAGATGGACATCCAAATATTACATTCGGCAAATTATACCCCCATTTAGCAGAAGTTGGTATTCCATATGTGACAGGCTGTAAATGCATCGTCTAGAATTCAAACCCACGGCCTAAATAAATAATTAAATAAATATTGGAATACTGGACTTTCCACACCACGAACCCACGGCCTACGGCGTAGAAGCCAGAGGTACTGTACCAACTGAGCTGTAAAGGCTTCCCCTTTATACGTGGCTGCGGTGTCCACCTGCACCATCAGATTCTAATCCACGCTATTTATGATTTATCTCAGTGAAGGTTAGGGGCCGGTTTCACCATGCTCTGTTAGTTACTAATCAAGGATTAAAAGACTGTTAAATCTAACCTCAGCTGTCAACCGCGTACATTTTGACATATTTAACGGCCCTTTAATTCTTTTTTAATTTAACAGAGCATGGTGAAACCGGCCCTAACACTATAAGAGCTGATTTCACCATGCTCTGTTAGATTAACAAAGGATTAAAGGGCCGTAAAATATGTCAAAATGTACGCGTTTGACATCTAAGGCTAGATTTAACGGCCTGTTAATCCTTGATTAGTAACTAACATAGCATGGTGAAATCAGCTCGAAAGCTATGAAATAATAAATCCCTTTATCATCATTACCAACATATAGCCAACTAATGATGAATCAGAGTCCGTTTTGCGACGCATAAAGTATATTTTTTGTATCAAATATTTCAGTTTCCCTGTCTCTCTCTCTTTTTTGAGCCGCTTATAAATATATTTTCTTTTTCACTATTTTTCTACAACTCCTGCAAGGCGTCTAGCGTTGACCTTTGCGTGTCTGCCAATCATTCGGGCCGTGTGTCTGATTTATTGACCTTGGTGGGGTCGGCGAAATGGCTCGTGGGATCGCCGACAAGGTCAGGTGTTACTGATGTAGGTCTGGTCTCATCCGGATCACTTTAACCTTATTGTACCTACTGCTATCGTATTTTGTGCTATGCTATTAGTGTCGATTATGTTTTAGTCTACTTCTTGTTGTGACACTGGTTTTTTTAATACAATGTGTAGATTTTAAGCGCTAAAAAGAGTAGTAGAGCTCTTTGTGAAGGGCTCGTCCGGAGAAGTACTACCACCACGCCTTTTTCTGCCGCCAAGCAGCGTTGCTGTGTTTCGGTTTGAAGAGTATGGTTGCCGGTGTAATTACAGGCACATGAGGCTTAACATCTGTATGCCTCAAGTTGGAGGTAGGGCAGTGCATCGTAGGGCATGTTCATATAGTACGTGACTTACGAGGCAATGCTTTGTTATAGGTGATGGTTACTACTTAACATCAGGTGGGCCATCTGCTTGTTCTATCAGCTAATTTTATAAAAAAAAACTGCTTCTCAAAGAGGCTCCTTTTGAGCACTTGACAAATTTTTTCGACATTTTTTAGGTTCCAAGACATGCCGGTTTCCTCACGATGTTTTTGTTCACCGTTTGAGAGTATTGGCACTATCTAGACCCAAACTAAGTTAAGCTTTTACTTTGGGAACTACATACATAAACCCAATGCTTGAATGCAAAATAATTTAATATTACTAATTGTGTATATTCTTTCTTCCTGGAAATGTAAAGGGACCTCCACTATGCGCTTCCGCTCCTAAGGTGGTAGGTTCGAAACCGGTCGAGCACCAATGAGTTATTCTGTTCAAAAATGTATGTGCACAATGCCAGTACTCTCAAACGGTGAAGGAAAACATCGTGAGGAAACCGGCATGTCGTAGAACCTAAAAAGTTCTAAAACATGTGTCAAGTGCTCGAAAGGAGCCTCTTGAAGCGCACTTAAAGTCCTTTCACCTCACTGTTTCGAAAAGAAACTAGTGACACGACAAGAGAGAGAGAGACTACGCGGTATACCTTTGGGCTATATCCAACAGTGGACTTCTTCAGCCGATGACGATGATTATGATGACTATTTGAGTGAATGTTTCGGTTTACTTATTAAGCTGAGCTGACATTTAAGGCTTTTAGTCTGGGCTTGGCATTTGACTCTTCTTATCGATCGTCTGAAATTCCTAGCATTATTGTGCTGAATAAACTTGGAATCGTGATCATGAACGAAGTTAAGTATAGAAATAATTCAGTAAAGCAGATCTTAGAATGAACTCCTTCAAATTTGTAAATGTGTAAATATAATAATGCAGAAAATCTAGAATATAAACAGAATAGATTTGGGGAACAAAAAATCCCTTAACAAAAAAACCTTAATCCTTATCAAAAAAACCTTACTACAAAAAAATCTGTCAAACGATAAACTATGCTTAAACTATTGCCATCTCTTACCAATGCGTAATGACAAACAGAGACAGCGCTAATTTTAAGCATTATTGAAATTTAAGCACCATTTTATATGAGGGAATGATTGTGTGCAATATTAAAACTTGGAAAATTAATAATTTGGAATGAAACCATGACTCGAACTAGACATATTAATCTACTGTTCCTAGGTTCCTCCTATGAAACCAATGGGTATCAATAGACTAAGCATTTTCTCTCACTTTTCTCTAAGTTTCATTCCTTATTTATTTTTACAAGATTAAAAACAGTAAACAAACAAACACTACCTTGAAGTAAAGCATTTACGCTTGCAACACCAGACCTAAATATTAGGTAAATTTCAAAACGTTGTAGAACCACATATTGCATTATTTTATTAGGAAAAACCTTAGCAGGGATCATTGTTACAACCTGAGTTCTTCTTCATATCGTGTCACTAGTTTCTTTCGAAACATTGGAAACATTGTGGTGAAAGGATTTCAAGTGTTTCGTCCTCAAGAGGCTCCTTTCGAGCACTTGACACATGTTATAGAACTTTTTAGGTTCTATGGCATGCCGGTTTCTTCATGATGTTTTCCTTAACCGTTTGAGAGTACTGGCACTGTGCACATAAATTTTTGAACAGAAAAACTCATTGGTGTACGACCAGTTTTGAACCCACGACCTTAGGACCGGAGGCGGGGCCGCCACCACTAGACCACCAGTGCTCTCCCTTTGTAATAAAAAGTTTGGTTATTCTCGCTTGTCCCCAGCGTTCGCCCCCAGTGGGGACGAGCGGGAAGTCTTACGCCCTCTCGACCCCTGGGGACGAGCGGCTAAAGATGTAAAGTTTTGGTGGTCCAAATTCATTGCTCTTGAATGTACCTAATAGATTCATTTTCAAAAATGTAAAATGAATACAGTTGATGCAGTTGAATGGCAAACAACATGTTTATCAAAGCACTCAGCCTCATGATAAGATGCTTGATCCTTGTTATGTTGTACTTTTCCGAACTTATCATCATCGTTCAGACGCTATGACAAGGTTGTTGGATAGCCCGATTGCAGTGTGCAATTATTGCAATCTTATTGGCTTAAAAAATAAGTTTAATTAATTAAATGAATTAATCAGTTTTGTTTGCAACAATCTGTAAGTAGCTCAACGGTTTCATATTTCTTTTGTAAATTTTATAACGTTTACCTATTAATTTTTATTTTGTTTGCAAATATATGCCTAAGTTATATTAAAAAAAAACACTAAGTAGACATGATAAAGTAAGACCCGGATATTTTTGATGTTTATTTATTTCTTCATGACCACGAGATAAACTAAAACATATGGCGTTGCGGAGTTTAAACGACCAATGAGAACATCCTACTGTATGGATGGATGGATGGATGTTTGTTACTCTTTCACGTAAAAACTACTGAATGGATTTTAATGAAACTTTACAATAATA
Source organism: Chloroclysta siterata (assembly GCA_932294275.1). Lineage (NCBI taxonomy): Eukaryota > Metazoa > Arthropoda > Insecta > Lepidoptera > Geometridae > Chloroclysta > Chloroclysta siterata. The sequence continues at coordinate 14,131,098 of OW028595.1, forward strand.
TAGCTTATACATCAGAATAACAAATAGGCTACAATTTATAAAGATATTGTGTGACTAATCCTGCGCAGACGAAGTCGCGGGCGCCAGCTTGTTATAAATACGCATGCCGCCTTCGTCAGAAGAAAAATTTTAAACAATCCATGCTAATCCATGCAAACTACATTTGTTCTTAGTTTTATCCCGATTGGTTTAATGGTTTAATTGGTTTAATGGGCGCGATTTAGGTACATTTACATTTAGGTACACATTCGCATATCACTATACAACATTCACTATAACATAATAAATAAGTAGAATGATATTCAGTTAAAAGACCAGTTTGTCAAAAATAAAAGAAGTACGAAACAAAATAAACAAAGAAACAAGCCCATTGTGATATTGGCAAGCTATTATCCGTTTTATGACTCACTTATCCGAAACATTACCACCAATTGACAGATAGGTCACGTGTTAATATAATGGTATGTGACAAATTGACCACTCCATTTTAAGATCAACGTACACACTAAATTGATGGAACAATGACATGGACTTGAAGCTCTATGTTTTGTATGATGTTCCAGTACTCTCAAACGGTACAGGAAAACATGTCAGGAAACCGGCATGTCGTAGAGAAACTATGAAGATCTATAACATGTGTCAAGTGCTCGAAAAAAGCCTCCTTCAGGCGCATTTAAAATTCATTCACCACACTATTTTGAAAGAGAAATTTTATATTGACACGGCAATAAGAAGAAAAATATATAAGTGTTTATTCTTGGCAGTCATCCCGTCAGTGTCTCGCTTTCCACATACTTCCATGAAGTGTTCTTTTTTCAAAATGTCATAAAGTGATTTATTTATAAAATGTGTTCTTTTTTCAAAAAAGACCAGAATACTCTTTGAAGGAGTAAAATACGTTATTTTATTAATTTCCAAAGTCAGCCCGTCCAAACCTACACAATAATTGTTACTTATTATAAGTGGATAATAAACATACTTAATATTCAGACGAATTGTAGAGTACATCTCTTAGTCATTAATGATTACTTAGTCACTCATCGATTGGTAATTTTATGACATTCATGAATGAAATAAACTAATTTTGAGATGTTTTTTTTTATTAATTTTATTATTATTATTTTTTGAGAGCCCCGGTGATCTTGGGAGTGAACCCGCCTTCCGATCGTAAGATCGTAGGTTCAAATCCGGTCGGATTTGATTTGAGTGGATTTGATTTCAATAGAAAAAAATATGTGCATAATGACAGTGCTCTCAATCGGTGAAGGAAAACATCGTGAGGAACCCAGTTAGTATTTCTCCCAGCGGTAATGACTTTGCAACCTGTCACGTATGGAATATCAACTAATGTAGGATTGGGTATGTGCCTTAGACGTCTGACTACCCCCCTTAGATGTCCTCAAGGAATCTGGAGTTGGTTTTTTTTATTCCACTAGCCGATGGAACAAGCAGATGGCCCACCTTATGTTAAGTGGCAACCATCACCTATAACAAAGCATTACCTCGTAAGTCACGCACGATAGGAACATGCCCTACGATGCACTGCGTCCATCAACTTGAGACATACAGATATTAAGCCGCATGTGCCTGTAATTAGTACTTGGTACTAAAAGATCTGAAAAGATATCTACCGTGCTTGGGCATCAAATTCGTGATACTGCTTCTATGCATACTTCTGTTTTTATATAAAAATCAATATTTGTAAAGAAAAATAAAAACATTTTATATTAAAAAAAAAATTAAAAAAAAAATTGATGGACACCTCAACTTCATATTATTAGCCCCAAACTAAGCAAAGCTTGTGCTGCAAGGAACCATATAACTGTTAAACTATTAGGTACTATTGTTTCTAGATTAGTCTGAAGTCTACCATAGCCGTGGATAACAATAGTGACGTCTGTCTATGGAGTTTTGTTTACCGGTAGACTGTGTTTTGTATTTTTCATCTCACTTAACATTGACAAGATTATCTGAAGAACAGAAGCCGTTAGAGGTAAAAATAAATAATAAATAGATTCATTTTCTGACATTTAGGAAGTAACATAGCATTTTCATTTTATTTGTTTTTCTAGTGTTATTTTGAGCTGTGTTGTGTAATTTCGGTGGTATTTTAACCAACATTACTTGAGGTTTTAGCACAAAGTGAATTTAGCATTTGGAATGAAAGTGTATTGTGATATCCTGATTGGACCGAAAATGTTTCCAATGTTTTGAAGAAAACCGCCACCATTTTCTTCAAAACAAATGACGGCCGACTTGACTATAGACTGACTTGACAAAAAAGTATTTATTCAATACAAATCACTTGACACTGGCAAAATTGTCTGTCGAATGACAGACAGGAGCCATAAACGGAGAGAAGAAGAAGAAATAATAAATACAAAATAAATAAATATTGGTGGACTTTCCACACAGCACTATCTGGCCCCAAACTAAGCCAAAGCTTATAATATGAGAACCAGATAGCTGACATAATACATAACATCCTTTTTTTTGTAAATACATACTTATAATTAATTATAACACCCAGACAGAGAACAAACATTCTATGTTCATCACACAAATGTTTGTTCTCGGTGGGGATCGAACCCATGGCCTACGGCACAGATGGCAGAGCTACTACCAACTGAGCTGTGAAGGCTGTCGAAATAAGAACATGGAATGATTCGTTTTCTGCCATTTTGGTAAGCAACATAACTTTTTCATTTAATTGTTTTTCTAGTATTCCGTTGAGTTTGTAATGAACATTACTTGAGGTATTTGTATGAAGCGTGAACAATTAAAATCAGAGAGTACTATGTGCTATCCTGATTTGAACAAAACATTTTACAAAGGTTTGAAAGAAAACGCTACTATTTCCTTCAAAATAAATGAAGGCTGAAATTACTGCAGGCTGACTTGACTCAAAAATATACAATCTATTTCATTTGACACTGACAAAGTTGTCGTCGAATGATAAGAGCAAAAAATGGAGCAAAGAAGAAGAATATGGGGATTCGTTTTCTGTAATTTTAGGAAGCAAACAGCTTTTTAATGCGTGTTGTGTAATTTTGGTGGCATTTTAACCAATATTACTTGAGGTCTTAGCACAAAGAGTAAGCATTTGGAATGAAAGTGTAATAAGTGATATCCTGATTTGACCGAAAATGTTTTGAATGTTTTGAAGAAAACCGCCACCATTTTCTTCAAATAAATGACGGTCGACTTGACTAAAAAGTACTCAATACAAATCAACACTGGCAAGATTGTCTGTCGAATGACGAACAGGAGCCATAAATGTAGAGAAGAAGAATATGGAAGTTTAAAAATTGTTATCTGAATCTCTGTCTGAACCCTTGCCCTCGCCATGTTTTATGAAACCAACACTAAAAAAAACTAGCAATGTTGAACAAAAAAACACGCATTATCTACCTCTCACTCACACTCTTGTTAGAAATAGTGCCTTCTTACTCGCACTCGTGGGAGGAATCGATAAACGCCGCCATTTAAATTCGATTCTTCATTAGCGCGGGTAGTTTTGAGGATTGGAATCAAGAAGAAGAGTACTTGCCTTCTTCGAACGGGATGACATCTGTTGTCAGCTCGACGAAAACTGACACTTCATACGTGTCGTCCTCCAGTTTTCTTTCACAAAAGTATTGTTACAAACAAACACTGCGATTGTCTGTGTGACAAATAGCAATCACATAGTCACTTCACTTATAAACTTTTTGCTCACTGTAAGGCACTTTTAAGAAAAAAAAGACTGCAGTAAGGTTCGTTGTCGTTTGTTTTATTTTATTTCTGAAAACATTTCAAAAATTACTTTGTGGTCACTTTTAATGGAGACAATATCACTGCATTTGTTACGCCGTCTCACTTTGATTTTATAGGAAAAACAACAAGAAGTAGGTAGATACTTGTTTTGTCAAATGAGTACGTTGACTTTTCTGCGCAATGACTAGGTAAGTATTGAGTGAAGGCTATTATTTTAAAACAATTTGAATGCTTCATTCATTGAAACCATGTAATTACTGTAACTGCGCTAAAATACATAACTTAACTTGATTACCTACAACTTAATTATGTGGGTATATTAAATACTAATAACATTATTATTATTTTCATAGGGTTCGTTGTAAGTAACATTGAGAAAAAGATTGAGCAGAATATTTTTAGGTAAAAAAAAAATTCCTGAGACTACCTGTGTTGTCAGCTATCACTGTTGTCATTGGTGGTAGTACTTACCAAGAAGGTAAGTACCACCAATAGGTAGGTGTAATTTACAGGCATGGTTGACATTCCCTTAAATTGGTATGTACTTATCAAGTAGGTACAGGTACCAGGTACCTGGTGTAGATTACAGACATCAATTAGTCTATTTTTTTATTTTTTTATAACGTTGTTGATCATTCATCACGATGTCACTAAGTTCTAAGCAGATATTCAAGTACATATCTTGCAGAAGATGTATTGTCATAACTTAACGAAGTTTATAAGCCGGTTCCGCACCTCCGATAAGTAATAATTCCAATCGAGAATCCCTGTATCAAATGTATTTATACCAGTCGTGTAGTCTTGAAAATCTTACTTAATTATTCTACCAGTTCGACCTGTTTGGAATAGTAATTATTTTTTTTTATTTTGCTTAGAGCCTCTTTGGATAAATGGTTTTATAGGGTTATCTGGAAGAAATCGCTTTAACCCAAAGGCTGGTTTTTTTTTGTATTATTTTGAAGTACGGACTCATAGTAGGTACTGTACTAATGTATCCCTATGAATTATTCGCCGGGTGGTATTAGAGTCCAATGACGAAGGTAGTTAGCGCAGCCTCTTATCAAGGTTTTCACAGCTCAGTTGGTAGTAGCTCTGCCTTCTGCGCCGTAGGCCGTGGGTTCGTTCCCCACCGTGAACAAACATTTGTGTGATGAACAGATGTTTTTTCTCTTTCTGAGTGTTATATAATATAAAAAGTATGTATTTACAAAAAAAGTATAGGTACAAGCAGTATATCAGCTATCTGGCTCTCCCATATCACAAGCTTTGGCTTAGTTTGGGGCGAGATAGTGTTGTGTGGAATGTCTACCAATATTTATTTATTATTTATTTATCATTATTTGTTATAGTACCGTACTAACGTATCCCTATGAATTATTCGCCATGTGGTATTAGAGTCCAATGGCGAAGGTGCAGCCTCTTATCAAGGTGAAGGTCGTGGGTTCAAAAAAAGTAAATCACAACCAAAACATCATGAATGATTAATGAGTATCATCTAACAAACACTATCATAGACAAGGATAATAATAAAACTGTTTGCCTCGACGTGTGTTGAATAGCAATTGATGCGGCAGTAAAGGTTTTGAGGATATATTTCTTAATTTACTTTATAAGTACCCACTTATCTAAATATTCACAGTCGAGGTACTTGTTCTTGATGTTGGGACATCGGGGAGGTGAGCATGAGCATTGTTTCTTGACTTTATCGCTTATAAGTGTCAAATACAAAGTTTAAATAAAAATTAAATTTATTAAAGAAATGTAGTAAGTACTTTTTCTTTTAAATAGCAGCGCGACTTGCACAAAGAACGCAGATTACTGTTTTCAGTTTAATTCAATCGTGTTTAGGTATATCACGCGCTAATAAAAAATACAAGATGGCGCCCTTATCTCTTACCTCTCACTCGCACACTATAGTCAACAATAATATAGAGAGAGAGGAGATGATCAGCGGTGCTTTTATTCGATTCGTTTATTGGCGCAAATCATTCTTATATTTTGAGTATAGTTCAATGAAGATGCTCTTAAGCTACTGATTCTAAGATTGGAAATTTAAATTTCAGTCCCGTTTGTTTAAATAAACCGTGAGAATAATATAATATTGTAAGTATGTATTTACAAAAAAAAAAAAAAAAAGTATATAAGTAGTATATCAGCTATCTGGTTCCCATATCACAAGCTTTGGCTTAGTTTGGGGCGAGATAGTGCTGTGTGGAATGTCCGCCAATATTATTATTATTATATTATTATATAGGTACTGTGTTATTCTTAGAATCTAATTTAAATTATGACGTATACAAGTAGGTAGGTACATAGTTTTACTGTCTGTGTTTAAGTACTAACAAAATGTAAAAAGAAACAATAAATCAAATGTGTCGTTGTTAAAGTGAGGTTATGATTATAGAGTTTTTAGATGGTATACTTTCAATAAAAGTTATTTGCTTTGAATACCAATATTTTCAAATTCAAGATATAAGTTCATTTTTAGGGTTCCTTACCCAAAGGGTAAAACGGGATCCTAATACTAAGACTCCGCTGTCCGTCCGTATGTCTGCCTGTCTGTCCGTCTGTCACCAGGCTGTATCTCATGAACCGTGATAGTTAGACAGTTGAAATTTTCACAGATTATGTATTTCTGTTGGCGCTATAACAACAAATACTAAAAAACAGAATAAAATAAATATTTAAGGGGCCGTTTTTATAGATAGTGGTACGGAACCCTTCGTGCGCGAGTCCGACTCGCTCTTGGCCGGTTTTTATTTTTATATCATTACTTATACATATCATGATCTTCTATTTTTGTTTTTAATTTACTCACTTGACTTAATAAATATTGCTCGGGAAAACCAGATAACCATTAATTTAAATAAAAGATACCTGAAAAGGTAACTGAAACTTTTATCCTTTTATTTTTATAGTACCATGAATTATTTATAAAAAAAAAGACGTTTTTATGAGAAGAAATCAGAGTAGAACTGAGACGTAAATGATTTTAATTATTGTGAATAGTACAGACAGTTATTTTAGTCCCATCATACTTGAAAAATCTCGCAATATAATTTTAAAGTGTTTTACAATACAGCTTATCGTTTTAAATAGCTGTAGTGTTACGAATCGTGATATGTCAAGTCAACACACAAGTACATTAGGTAGAAATGCTTCAATGTAAAACTATAACCTTATCTTTTACATCACAAGTATTTTGTACTTGTGACGTACTTTTCAGTAAACAAACATAGAAATATTGTTTTTATTTTTACAAAATGATTTATTTTAACGATTTATCCCTAGGGGTAACGCGTTCAACCCATAGATCTTATTTTATTTTATTATACACAAGCTGGTGCCCGCGACTTTGTCTGCGCAGGATTAGTCACACAATATCTTTATAAATTGTAGCCTATGTGTTATTCTGATGTATAAGCTATATTATTGTAAAGATTCATTAAAATCCATTCAGTAGTTTTTAAGTGAAAGAGTAACAATCATCCATCCATCCATACCTACAAACTTTCGCGTTTATAACATAATATAGTAGATAGATTTAATTTTTTTTTCCATTTTCTTGTGATATGTCTATGTATATTTTTGTACAAATCGTCACAGACTACTTTTATTTACATTTTACAGATCGCTGTTCTGTGCTGCGTTGCGACCGCGAAACTAAATTGGTAATGGCAATCAAACTATGAAGATATTTTTACATTCTAAGCAGTATATCAGTACCTGTAACATCACTAGGCATGCAAGTTAATTAAAATTTGATTTAACTTATCATGTTACGAACCTTCTAGATTTTACTATTGATATTCCAAAAAATATCATTAAAAGTGGTTTGATTTCAATCACTATTTTGGATTCGCGGTGGGGCAGCTGTTTTATGGCACGCCACTTCTTCTTCTTCTTGTCGTGTCACTAGTTTCTTTCGAAACTGTGTGGTGAAAGGATTTTTAAGTGCGCCTCAAGAGGCTCCTTTCGAGCACTTGACACATGTTATAGAACTTTTTAGGTTCCACGACATGCCGGTTTCCTCACGATGTTTTCCTTCACCGTTTGAGAGTACTGGTATTGTGCACATAATTTTTTTGAACAGGAAACTCATTGGTTCACGACCGGTTTCGAACCCACGACCTTAGGATCAGAAGGCGGGGCCGCTACAACTGGACCACCAGTGCTCTCAACTGTGGCACGCCACTGTGGAGGCAAGTCAAATATATTGGTAGCTAAGTAAATGATATATCCGTCTTTTGTTTTCCATAAACGAAAAAGTGTAGGTACTATTAAGGGTCCATTACTATAAGTGTAGAAGACAATCAGATCACCTGTTTGAATTAAGGTGAGGATGACATTGTGTATTTCAAATAATCTAATTGGTCGATTATGCTCCGCGTCTGTTGAAACGCACCCTAAGCGCCTGTTATTGTTTGTATTGAAGTATTACACGGGTACCTATTTATCGCGTTTACCTTTATTATTTTCCCGACGTTTCGGCAAACAAATACAGGTAAACGCGATAAATACCCGTGTAATACTTCAATATGTATTATGATCGCGAGAGTTTAAAAAATGTTATAATTTGAAAAAACAGTTTAGATTTTATTATGGCATAAAAATATAAAGTGTCAAAAAACTAAAATTGTCGACATACTGTAATTATGTAAAATTATAACAGAAACCAGATTAATTACGCCATGATCAGTTATATAATTTATTTTATAATTGTCACGCTGAATTATAATGTTCACCTTTTCATGGAAATCTCCGTTTTATTATTATTTTATTGGCACTCCGAACCTAGATAAAAATAATTACGTACTTGAATAATATTGAATAATTATGTAATCGGAACATTAAAAGGTCTTAATCACGCAAAAATACGTCATGTTTAGTGCTTTTAAGTTTAATTCCAAACCATAGTTATATTTTTCGACATTGAAATAAATCTAAATTTTTATTATGGCTCCTATAAATACCTACTTGCTTATGCTATAAAATATTCCATAGCCTAAAGCACTACACTTAAAGAGCGTTACAGTGTTCTGATCACGGCGGCGTATCGCTAATGCTATCTGCACGTGATCAGCGGAAAATCGCTCAACCGCTGTCAACTGTATCCTTGAGCTTGTAAAAAATACATCGTACTAATTACGTCCCTACTACCTAGCACAATAAACATAAGCGTGACAAGCGATAACATAATCCATCGCTCGATTTTCAGGGAAATTCACACAAGGTATCTTATTATAACCACTCGTCTTTTGAAGCTGCCATTACAAAATACAAACCTATAGGTACTGATGTTAAGGTAATTGAATCGTTATTTCCGCTAATCTCCTCGCATTTCGTCCTTACAAGTGTATCACCATAACAATGAATCCGCCACAAGTTTTCCGGATAGACAATAAAATATGAATATTTATGAGACGGCGTAACAAATCGCACTGCCACTGAAAATCACGGCTCGTTAACACTTTAGCGCGTCAATGTCAAGTGCAGATCCATACCACTGAGCATTGAGATAAGTGCATCTCAGGAACAATGCGTGAAGTAAAAATAGGCACTATTGATAAGGCACAAAAGGTTCGCGATCGCGCGGTGATAAGGATATAACTTGGTCCTACGCGACACGTGCGACTCGCGCGGTGTTCGGTACGCGAATGCCAAACCAACCTGTCCATTGTTTACGTACTTCGAATTAGATTTTCCGATCGAGTTTACGGGTCGAAGGCTTTGCGGAAAGCGCGCTTTGCTCCGTGCACTGCGTTTTATGAGGAAGCGTGTGAAAATGAGAATGCTAAGCGTTTGTGACGTCACCTTGGTTTGATGCGTTTAGTCTCACCGGGCGAGTTCCATTTTACTTGATGCGAAATCTCTTTGTAGAGTCGATTATAGAGGTACATACTTATGTTATTGCATTTATAATATTTAGCTTCAGATAAATAGCAATTTCGGCCGCTTTACAAGGGATAGTGTATTCATTCCCTTGTATAATATTGACTGCTTCCAAACATTTGAAAACTTGATTTCTATTGTTTTAAGTGCCTATGTTATTAACTTCTCGAGATAGATAACAGGGATTATGTATGCATTTACTTTGATTGTGATATACTTAACTTTGGAAATAGCATCACATAAAACAGTGTGTAAAAAGACCACTTTCAAAAACCACAGCGAGAAGCTTACTGATTTATTTTTTGTAAAACGAAGTATATACCTATTGGTTAAGTATCGAAAAAATATTGTTGTAATAGATGAAAAGTCCATCATTTTATGGAACCTAAAACTAGTGGTAAAAATATATTAAAAGCACCTAATTTACTTTGCGAGAGAGAGAGAGAGACGAGATCTGGGAAGATATTTAATTTGACAGCCTTCACAGCTCAGTTGGTAGTAGCTTTTGCGCCGTAGGCCGTGGGTTCGATCCCCACCAAGAACAAACATTTGTGTGATGAACATTGATGTTTGTTCTCTGTCTGGGTGTTATATAATATTATAAGTGTGTATTTAAAAAAAAAAAAAAGAAAAGTATATAATTATGTATTATATCAGCTATTTGGTTCCCATATTACAAGCTTTGGCTTAGTTTGGGGCTAGATAGTGCTGTGTGGAAAGTCCACCAATATTTATTTATTTTATTTATTATTATTATATCGTGCCTGCGGATCTAAGATCTGTTTTTCTTTTCTGAATAAATACATTTTTAATGTCGTTAATAGTTTGTTAAAAATAATAATGAGCTTGTATATTCTGGTTCTTCTCAAGGTTATTTATGGCTATAATTCCCATTTCCCATAAAAGTATAAATTTAATTCCAATTGATTTTAAAATGGCCACCTGTGCCTTGAATTGCTTAGAAACAAGTTATATACTTAACTCATGACATGTGACTTCGTTTGTGTGAAGTATTTCAAATTGCGATGCGAATTAAAAAATAAAAAACTTTTTGCACCTAGCGCCTTTTTCAAGCTAGCTTGTAGCTTACTAGCTTATGGAACAAGCAGATGGCACACCTGTTGTTAAGTGGTAACCATCACCTATAACAAAGCATTACCTCGTAAGTCACGCACGATAGGAACGTGCCCTACGATGCACTGCCCTGCGTCCATCAACTTGAGGCATACAGATGTTAAGCCTCATGTGCCTTTAATTACACCGGCAACCACACTCTTCAAACTGAATTAACGCTGCTCGGCGGCAGAAAAAGGCGTGGTGGTAGTACTTCCACTGACGAGCCCTTCACAAAGAGCTCTACTACTCTTTCCTTTTCTTTTCTATATGCAACTGTTTGTCCTCGGTAGTCATCGAACCTATAACCTACAGCGCAGAAGGCAGAACTTCAGTGATGTGACTGGTTCCTTACCTACATGTTTTTAATTTAAGAGCTAGGCTGTTATCTTTGTAACCCATTAATTCAAATCAGTACAAACAAGTTCTTTTTAAAGAAAAGTTCCACTTAAAAACGTGACTTAATACTAGTTTGAAGCTACCACGTGTTTTGTTTTTATGGTCTTTTCATATAATTATATGCTCGGGCGTAACAATATGTTGGTGTGTAGTAAATAATTATATTATTTATATTTATACATTTAATTAAAACGAACGGCAAACTGTTACTCTTAAGGCGAAGACAAGAGCTAATGTGACTCTCGCTCGCACATTTCGACATGTTGAAAGATATAAAATCACTAAACTCATTTTCGAAAAATCGCAATCAACAAATTTGTGTGCAATCACATTGCACACAGTTTCTCAAGTACAAGCTGTCGTCTTATCAAATTTCATGCAGATCGGATCAACGGTTCGAAAGTTATGGCCAGACAAACATACATACATACATACATACATACATACATAAAATGCCAAATCGCCCAAGTTGAAACTAGAATCTTCGTTCGCTTCGCTCACTCGATCAATTATATTATATTAAAAAAATATATAATATTTTGGACATTTCACACATATAAATTGTAATCTCAATCTGTATTATAAATTGTAGCCTATGTGTTATTCTGATGTATAAGCTATATTATTGTAAAGTTACATTAAAATCCATTCAGTAGTTTTTACTTGAAAGAGTAACAAACATCCATACTTACAAACTTTCGCGTTTATAATATTAGTAGGACAAGGCTTCGACTAGTTTGGTCAAATGCAACCTAAACTTAACTATATGTATAATACATAACTCAAAAGACACAAGTATTGATTTGTATGTAAAATAAATGTATTTAAATTATAATCTTTTATCATTTAAATAAAAATAAATACTCATTGTCACTATAATAATGTAGCAAATAGACGATTTCAGACAAAACGTGTTAACTCAACTCACCAATAAGTAATATAATAATTACTACTGTTTGTTTTACGGCTAAACCGCCGAAACGTTGCCGGTGAAATTACCTACAGGCACATGTGGCTCAACATCTGTATGCCTCAAGTTGATCGACGCAGGGCAGTGCATTGTAGGGCACGTTCCCATCGTTGCTGACTTACGAGACAATGCTTTGTTATAGGTGATGGTTACCTCATAACATCAGGTGGGCCATCTGCTTGTTCCATCAGCTAGTTGTATAAAAAAAATAGATGCGGCTTCTGTTTTTTTACAAGGAATTCATCAACGGCCATTACAAATCGTGATTATGATAATCAGTTAGCCTTGAAGGTTGCGACCGATGCCTACGTCACTATAACGTTGATTTTTTCGACAAATCTTAAATTTTTCGGTCATTTTAGGAAGTAACATAGCTTTTTATATACATCTTGCTGATGGCCTACCTGATGTTAAGTGGTCACCTATAAAAAAGCATTGCCTTGTAAGTCACGCATATGAGCGTGCCTTACGATGCAGTGCCCTGCATTCATCAACTTGATGCATATTAATGTTAAGCCTCATGTGCCTGTAATTTCACCCTTCCACAATCTTCAAAGCCTTCAAAGCCTTCAAAGAAGCAGGCTTCTGTTCCATAAGAAAGTAGTAAAAAACTATGTTATCATGTATTAAACTACTGATACAAGTTAACACAGTTATTATGTGTACCATTATGTGTACCAGCTACCTATGTATATGTGGCAGACAACTGGTTTAATCTGCCATTCAATCAACTGCCTAGCCGTTCAACCAAACGCCTGAATGATATCCACCACAATGTTAAAAATCATGTAGAACCGAATCAAGACGAAAAACAATTAATAACCTAACCAAACATTAAAAGGTGCATAATACCATAATAGGTTATTTTGTTTTTATAACGACTTCATTTTTTGTTTATAAACGATTTGACTAGGAAAGTCGTTAAATGTTCAGGTTAAATGTTCATTCAGGTAGCTAGCTGAACGGCGCTGTTCAACCAAACGGCCAGGCAGCCAATTGAACGGCGAACTCAACCAGTTGGGTGTGACACATACATAGTATCATACAACATAGCTTTTTTTTTAAGAACGTGCCCTGCGTCTATCAACTTGAGGCATACAGATGTTAAGCCTCATGTTCCGGTGTAATTACAGGTGTGCACACTCTTCAAACCGAAACACAGCAACGCTGCTTGGCGTGGTGGTAGTACTTCCCCGGACTAGCCCTTCACAAAGAGCTCAACCACGCTCAACTACTCTTAAAGCGCATAGCTGGGCGCATGGTGGCAAATAAGACAAAGCTAAGACAAACAGAACAAAGCAGACTTGTTAAAAAAAATGCTGTTTGAGAAATACAAAATCAACCAACAAAGAGTTCTAAGAAACTGTCGTTTTACAAATTACCAAACTGAAGTTTATGCAAATTCGTGACTGACGCATCACAGCGGCGGCGAAGCCTGTAATCTTAATATTAAGGTCTATTATGTTATTATTATGGTTGTTTCGTCTTATTATTTTTTTGGTTCAAACAGGCGCATCGCAAATTATACTTATTATTTTTGGGAATGACCCTTTTACATTGGCAAGGTCAAATAAATACGAGAAAAGTGAAGGATTTAGCGTCTAGATAAAGAATAGTCGGGATCAAGTACCATTTCAAGATTCTTTGAGGATTTCTAAGGGGGGTAGTCAGAGGGACGTCCGAAAATACATTTGGCATATACCTACATTTTTCAGAATTTGGTCACACGTCGCAAGCTTATTAGAATAGGGTATAGTAAATTATGTAATACCTAATGCTAATTATGTAATAATTTACGTACTTACCAGAAATAATCTTGGAAATTGTCATGCATATTACAATTCATATAAATATCTAAATCTGTGTATTTGATGTATTATTACGTCAGTATAATTAAATAATACTTTAGAAAAAGATAATAAATTGTGTGATAATTTTATATAGCTAAAATAAGATAATACATATAATACTCTATAAATAATCACACAATTTACTATTATCGTTGTGGATCTGAAAGCGGCCCCGCTACCACTAGGCCACCAGTGCTCTCAGTGGTTTCCTTGCAGAGGCTACATGCTACAATTCACGAGTGCGGCAGTCACGTTTGGCGCCGCGACGCAACGCTCCGATGGCTCGCTTAACTGTCCCCTTCCTGTGGCTATAAACAAGCGTGCTGATCCTCTGACAGCGTGATTATTGTGGATAAATGATTTAAAAAAAAACACAACGTGCTCACTGAATACATCTAGAAGGTGCGCATATAACCTGGCCCATGCTGCATCTGTCACAGTACTGTAAATATAATAACTAGATGACCCGGTGTACTTCGTATCACCTATCCTAACGACATTAAAACTCTCCCTTCGCTTTAGGTAGAACAGTTTATATTGGAAAATTAAATTGTTGTTTTTACTATCTTCCTCGCGATTTTTCTATATTTTCTCACCTTTTAAACCTTCCCTGGACTACGAAAAACATTTCAAAACCAAAATCAGCTAAATCGGCCCAGCTATTCTCGAGTTTTAGCGAGACGAGAAAAGAGCGAGAAGAGTAGTATAGCTCTTTGTGAAGAGCTCGTCCGGGGAAAAACTACCACCACACCTTTTTCTGCCGCCAAGCAGCAATGCTGTGTTTCGGTTTGAAGAGTGTGGTTGCCGGTGTAATTACAGGCACATGAGGCTTAACATCTGTAAGCCTCAAGCTGATGGACGCAGGGTAGTGCATCGTAGGGCACGTTCCTATCGTGCGTGACTTACGAGGCAATGCTTTGATATAGGCGATGGTTACCACTTAACATCAGGTGGGCCATATGCTTGTTCCATCAGCTGGTTGTATAAAAAAAAAAAAAACAACGAACAGCAATTGATTTTTATATATATAGAGAAGAGATATAAATAGCATCCAGACACAGAATAAACATCTATCTTCACCATACAAATGTTTGTACTCGGTAGGGATCGAACATGTATATAATTTATAGTGAAAGAACTAAACAAACCTAAATAATTTTAGTAGTCTAACATTATTAAAGTGGGCCGTATCTACAAGGTGTTCCAATACTTGTATTTAAAAACTTCAGGAGGCTAAATTACCCATCAATATGAATAACATTTTCTAAGGAACCAACACTGTTAACGCGAAAAAAAAAGCTGTTTCATACATTTTAGCCAGGTAGGTTTGAACTTTTGTAAGTAACAGCTGTTTTTTTTCGCAGTGTTGGTTCCTGTGAAAAAGTTATTCATATTGAAGTTTTAAAATACAAGTATTGGAACAACTTGTATATCTTATAGGCATCAGCTGATGTTATTCTCTGGTATTGGGTTTATAGTGAAGGACTTGATAAAAATCTGGTCTAACTTTTTAAGTTCTGCATGCCGGTTTCCTCACGATGTTTTCCTTCGGCGTTTCGCCTGTGCACTTATATTTTTGTCGAAAACTCATTGGTGCACGACCGGTTTTGAACCTTAGGATCGGAAGCAGAGGCTGCCACCACTAGACCACCGGTGCTCCTTATGTATCTTTTATATATGTTATATAATATTTTTAAATAATATGTTCGGTACTCTCAAAGTGTTAATACAGGTAGTGCTATGATTTATTCTGTGGTTCGGGTGACTTTAGCACCTAACACGTTACGGCGAATACAAGAGCTAATGTATCTCTCACTCGCACGTTTCGACAAGTTGAAAGATATAAAATCACTAAATATTTTTTCGGAAAATCGCAAACAACCATTTTGTGTATAATCACATTGCACACAGTTTAGTAAAAATTTCATTTTGATCGATATAAGTTTTCCTACTCAAAAGTTTGCTTTACTAGTTTTCGTACTAAAGAAAACTTTTGAGTAGGAAACCGTGTATCAATTTATTCAACATGTCAAAACGTGCGAGCGAGAGGTACATTAGCTCTTGTATTCGCCTTAATGAGTTTAGATGTTTAATTTTATTTTCTTTTTACCTGAGGGAATCCCGTTGCGGTTAATACTCTGCGAAATGACCGATTCAATATTTGATGAGTAAATATTTTGAGGTTTTAGTTAGAGAAACCGGACAATACTCTTTGTTGATCCTTACGTCTTGGGTAATAATAAACCATATTACTTGACTTAGGATATTTTGATGTGGAAAAAACAAAAGGACACATCATCGACCATCATCTTGGTATATTCGCTAATAAACCCGCTTCCTAATTTTGTCTTGGGATCTGAGGGGATATCTACCGTGCCTGGGGATCAAAATCGTGAAGCTTTTTCAGTGTTTCAGTTTGATTTTGTCTATGGATGCTTTTTTTATTTGTTTGTTAAACAAAGAGGTTAAGGGCCGGTTTCACCATGCTCTGTTAGATTAACAAAGGATTAAAGCGCCGTTAAATATGTCAAAATGTACGTGTTTGACAGCTAAGGTTAGATTTAACGGTCTTTTAATCCTTGATTAGTAACTAATAGAGCATGGTGAAACCGGCCCTAAGTACAATTCGTATTTGAGCACCATTCAGTACAAGAATTGAATTTTCATTTACTTACTTCACTTTCACTTACTTACGTACTTTACTAACCATACAATAATATTACATTGTTATAATACTAACAATAATGCTTTATTTATTGGGAACATAAACAGTGTTAACATAATTATTTTATAGAAAACGATGACAACTGTAGAAGTAAAAATACTGTGACACACATCAACGCCCTCCTCCGTTAAAAAGGAATAGTAGTAGTAAAATACCAGTTATAAGAGTAGATAATCTCAATTTGCTTCTAATCATGGATCGTGGAAATAACATCAAACTATTCTAAACTACGACAAGCAATGAGAATATCAAAGTATCTCTTATCATCACTTTGCATAAATACCACAATTATACCTGTTACGTGTCGACTCTTCTTCCTAATTATAATTGTAAATAGAACTAGATTGCACTCAATTATGTGGTGATAATAGAGTTGGTATCGTGTGGACGTTTGCATATCAAAGCAGAGGTTTATTATGAGACACGTTTATCATGTTTTTGCTCTTCTTAACATAGGAGGAAGTCTGTTCCTTTTCAATGCTAATTGACAACAGGTACACACTGATACAGATCAAGCTAAAGAAAAATAAAACCGGCCAAGTGCGAGTCGGACTCGCGCACGAAGGGTTCCGTCTATAATCTATAAAAACGAGCAAAAAAATCACGTTTTTTGTATGGAAGCCCCCTTAAATATTTGTTTTATTTTAATTTAATTATTTATTTTTAAAGTGAATATATAACTAAATATACTGTGAGTATTTCAAGCGTCTTCCTATTGCTGTTATCAATATCGAGCAAAAACGAGCAAAATATGTTTGTTGTATGGGAGCCCCCTTAAATATTTATTTTATTCTGCTTTTTAGTATTTGTTGTTATAGGGGCAACATAAATACATCATCTGTCAAAATTTCAACGTCTAACTATCACGGTTCATTAGATACAGCCTGGTGACAGACGGACGGACAGACAGACGGACGGATGGACAGCAGAGTTTTAGTAATAGGGTCCGGTTTAACCCTTTGGGTACCCTAATTACGCATATTACAAAGGCATAAGAGCGAGTGACACTACTCTCCTGATGCGTATATGTGTACCAACATCGTGCGATCGAAGGAGTGGGACGCTAGTTAAAACACTATTCCTCTAATAATTCCACGAACACTAAGTTAAGAGATATCATAAGCTTATTTAGATAATTGTTATCTTATTATTATTATTTGATTGAGCTATTAAAAAGCGATCAAAATTTTGTTTACCTTATTAACTGGAAAATTTTAAAGAAAATTTTATTCTGAAGAAAATCAATTAGATACTAAAAATATGTCATTAACAGAGACGTTAACGTCTCTGAGATTTGGAAAAATTTTAATATGAATTTCGATCGGAAATAGTATAATGACAAATTTTTGGCATCGGATTCATTTTTTTCAGAATTACATATAAGTACGATTGAGTCACACATTTTAAGAGTAGTAGAGCTCTTTGTGAAGGGCTCGACCAAGGGAAGTATTACCACCACGCCTTTTTCTGCCGCCAAGCAGCGTTGCTGTGTTTCATTTTGGAGTGTGGTTGCCGGTGTAATTACAAGCACATGAGGCTTAACATCTGTATGCCTCAAGTTGATGGACGCAGGGCAGTGCATCGTAGGTACATGTTCCTATCCTAATTAATATATTATCTATCTATATATATATATATATATATATCTCTACTCTGAATCCGTTTGAAGAACAGGGATCAGAGAAGGTTATTTTCCATACCTATCACTGTCTTATAATAGATATACTATACAATATAAAAGAAACATTCTTAAAAGGCGCTACTCATTACCTCTCACCTACACTTGCTGACATTAGTAGGTAAACACGGATACAAAAAACAAAAATTCAAAAATCATACAAAAAAACGGTAGGAACCAAGCCGTAAGTTTGTTGCTTGTTCTTCTAGGCTTTGGTCGCGTGGAACTGGCATCTAGAGACGTTCAAGTTCTAGAGCTTTAAGACGTTTCTTATGGTCCTTGTGATTTTATTTTATAAATATCTTTTGACTTTACAGATCAAGCTACACAGAGCCAAAGAAAAATTACGCAGTGTATAATCTGATGCGTATCCGAGTGTACCTTTCACTCGTACTCGTGAGCGGTTAGTTAGCGCCGCCATTTAAGATTCATTTATTTATTAGCACGGTGTAAATAGTTCGCAAAACCAATATTAAAGAACAATACATGAAATATACGATTCTTCCTGGTCGCAAATTGATATGACGTTGGTGCTCACAACTATCACGTGAACAATGTCAAAGTCAATGTCAAAAAATGACAAGGATTACGTTGAAAAGTCTATGAACTGGGAGTGATGAAAATATTTATAGGGCAAAAGTCTCCTTTTGATGTGTTTTACTTTTTGTTATAATATCATTAGTTTTTTCTTGCCTGGTCCACAGATTTAATAAGTAACCTGAGCTTCTGGTCCTGAATCACTCAAAACTTTTGAAAGTGGACTTTGTATATTATGTTTTAAAAAAAAAAACCACTTGCTTTTGAAACAAGCAGATGGCTTTTAAGTGTAAATAAATCTTATATATGCTTGTTTTGTATTTTGAATTATAATACATTGTAGCTACTTACGAGAACCACGACGTCGATGTCCATTGTAATCAAGTCATTGTTTTACCTGAAATTAAAATGTAAATGAGAATAATGGAAATTCAGAAATATTTAAAACAAAGATACAATTAAAATATAATACGGAGTCACAATAAAGCTATTTGTACTCTAAAATCTTTATTTTTGTAAAATAATATACAATAAAAATAATCTAATCTCCAAATCTGCTATTTACTTATATAATTTGTAGTGGACTAATTTGTGAGTTATTTCAGTTAGTGAGTAGTACAGACATAAATAACATCTCTCGTTTTATCACTACAACAGTAGACACGTGGTAGTATGCCGTACGTACTTAGTTTTTAGAGTTCCGTACCTAAAGGATTTCAAATTAAACCATTTTACGAACAAGTACCTACTACCCAGCAGTATTATTGTGTCTACGTCTTTCTGCACAAATCTATAAGTATGTAACCGTTTATTTTGTGTATTGAATGTGTATGTTTAAAAAATAGTATGTGTAAAAATTAACAAGTCAAATCAACTCCAATAAATGTTGTAATGGGGTCCCCATTCCCCCATTACAAGATTCGCGAAAAAAAGATTAATTTAATTCCTTATTTTTAGTGTTTGATCACAGAACTGAGTATGTACCGATGGTTCGTTCGGGTTCAGAGGTCAAATTACGTGAGCAGAACCCTTCGTTCACGTGTCCGATTCGCACTTCGCCGGCTATTTAACCATACTCGCTTCTTGAAGAAAACGATGTCTAAAAGAAGCAAAGCCAAACACAGGGTAGCAAACAGCCAGACAAAGAAATCGTGCATCACGATACATCGCGAAATAGGTCATAATTTGCAAAACAAATATTTTGCCTTTAAAATATTAGTATCACGTAGAACCTGAACGTTTAATTTGATATGGTACACTAAATTAATTTGAATCGTGCTATCTAATGCTTGATTAATAAATCATCAACTCGTATAACTCTGAACACTAGAGATAGCTCTTCATCATCACAAGTCTGCCTGACAGAAAAGTTTCACTTCTAGACTATCCCTATAATAATAATAATTCATTTATTTATTCAGACAATATGGTCCATGGTGTTAGTTATAGAAAAAGTTTATACATAGGTTAGTAACTTATAACTAACTAGTGGCTTCCCGCGGCTTCGCACGCGTTGAAGTGGTGAGCCGTGATTGAGCCACAAACATCCAAATATCGTACCTTTCGCATTGATTTGTAAATTATTAGGGCAGGATTTAAAATACCTACGTAGGTATAAGCGTACATTACCTATATTACGTAGGTAGGTATAGGTACTGAGTTTAGCACAAACATGACAAATACAAAAAAGACAACCTTCCACGGAAAATATGTACTTATTTCTTTCTAGTTTCTACCCCAAAAACAAACGAAACGAAACAGCTTCACTACTTTGATCCCTAGGCACGGTATATACCCTCAGTACTCTTCGTACCAAATCAAGATTCCCGTTTTAAGAATGTCCCCTACAAACATTGACGCCTCGTTGTATCCTTTTTACTCGAGTGCAACGAAGGCGGGTAACGTTTTAGGGGTTGTTTTCGAAAATCAAACTATCTTTTTGTTATTTATCCACAGAACGCATTTTCTTTTGATTTGAAGTTAATTACACTACGCGTTAAAAATCTCCCATACAAACCTTGAAACTTTGGCAGTCTTTTGCACCCTTTCCAGGGGTAGTTTTAAAATATTGAAAACGTGATTTTAAATTATTTGTTGTGGAGTATATTTACTTCAAGTTTGAAATCAATCGCACTATGCGTTAAAAATATCCCATACTAACTTTTACAGTCATTTGCACCCTTTGCAGGGGTAATTACCAAAAATTAAAAGTGTCATTCTTAATTATTTATTTCTTAGTATATTTACCCCAAGTTTTAAGTCAATCGCACCACGCGTTAAAAAACTCCCATACAAACTTTTACATCCCTTTGCCCACTTATTGAGGGTAGTTAAAAAAATCTAAAAATGCATTTCCAATTTTTTTGCCTTAAAGTACATGTACTCCAAGTTTCAAGTTTGTAGGTTCAAGGAATACAATTTTTCATACCAACGTTTTCAACCCTTTTTACACCCTTAGGGGTTGAATTTCCAAAAATCCCTTCTTAGTACACCTCTACGCCATAAGACCTATGTACTCTTCAAATTTCAAGTCTCTAGGAGCAGCGGTCAAAAAACTCCCATACAAACTTTTACATCCCTTTGCACACTTATTAAGGGTAGTTTCAAAAAACTAAAAATTCCTTTCCTATTTTTTAGCCTTGAAGTACATGTACGCCAAGTTTCAAGTTTGCAGGTTCAAGGAATACAATTTTTCATACAAACGTTTTCATCCCTTTTTACACCCTTAGGGGTTGAATTTCCAAAAATCCCTTCTTAGTACACCTCTACGCCATAAGACCTGCGTACTCCTCAAATTTCAAGTCTCTAGGACCAGCGGTTTAGGCTGTGCGTTGTCTATATGTCAGTCAGTCAGTCAGTCAGTCAGGACTTTGATTCTTATAGTATTAGAGATAGCGATTTGGTCCTCTGGATGAGTTTCCATACTAGAGAAAAATTTAGTTTATCATCAATCGCATTTAGGATGCCGTTGCTACTTCCGCGCAATCTATGTAACAGAGACGCTGTTTTTTTGCACCAGATAGCGTCGAAGGAGTCTGTACGCATCGCAGTGAACATACCGGACGCACTGCAGTAGCGCGGGAGCCGCAACAGAGCCCTAAACTTCCAGGTTGAAAGATTTTGGGATCATTTCGACTTCTGATTTTTATATATGTATACGAGTATAACCGCGTTAGAACCCAATTTTTTCGGACGTTTGAGACTCGACAATAATGTAAAAAGTTATTTATTTTCTTTCACAATACATAACTAAATCTGTAACAAGTCGACAACAAGATAAATTTAATGATATAGCATTGTGAAAGACTGGTGCCTGATGTAGGTTCGTGAGAACCTGTATTACAGGTCACCAGGCCCCACTCAGCGGACACATTGGGTCTTGTTGTAATAAGACCTATGTACAGAGGCATACAAGTATTTGTTAAAGAAGAATTAAAATTAAAAGCTTAAGGCTTAAATTAAAATTAATATTATGTACTAACCTAACTGATAAATAGCTTGCTACCTATTTGTATGCGCGTGTGTGTGTGTGTGAGGTTGTGTGTGTGGGGGGGGGGGGGGAGGGAGAGAGAGGGTGTGTGCGTGTGTGGGAGAGAGTGTGTGTTCGAGGGTTTAGTGTGTGTGTGAGAGAGAGGGTGAGTATGTGCGTGTGATAAGTGTGTATGTGTGCAAATGATCATGGGGTTATGCTAGGTCTATATTCCCCTAGCTTCTAGGACGTTTCAATAGGACAATGATCCTTGTGATTAGTTGTGAATAATAGGAAATCAGTAATGAGCAGAATATCAAGAACCTACGCACTACGCACCGCAGATGCTCAACGAAGAAACATTTCTAATCCATGTAGACTTGTAGAGTTTATATACTCTACATGGATTAGAAAATATGTTTTATTGAACAATCTTGTTGTTATGCCAACATAAGTACTAGCTGGCAAAAGTGTTATTTCAAAGACACCAACCCTCAGACGAAATCCAAGCACCAACCAGGGTTATTTGACAACCCAACAACTAGTTGGTATACTCATCCAAATATTAAGGAATAAGATCTGTTCTCCAAAATCAGTGCTCTACGAGTAAAGCCACTAATTTTTTACAAATTCTTCAAAACAGTTTTTATAAAACTAGTTTATGGAACAAGCAGATGGCCCACCTTATGTTAAGTGGTAACCATCACCTATAACAATGCATTACCTCGTAAATCACGCACAACAGGAACGTGCCCTACGATGCACTGCCCTGCGTCCATCAACTTGAGGCATACAGATTTTAAGAATCATGTGCCTGTAATTACACCGGCAACCACACTCTTATCCATGTAGAGTATATCTACAATTCTACATGGATTAGAAAAAAGTTTTAATGAAAAATCTCGATGCTATGGCAACATAAGTACTAGCTGGCAAAAGTGTTATTTCAAAACACCAACTAGTGTTATTTGACAACCCAACAACAAGTATACCCATCCAAATATTTAAAGGTGCTCTACAAGGAATAAAATCGGTGTTCCAAAATCGGTGCTCTACGAGTAAAGCCACTACTTTTCTACAAATTCTTCAAAACAGAATAAATTTCTCAGCATCTGGTCTTTGTAATAAAAAAACCTCGCTATACATGGTGTTAAAATACCAATCCCGAAAACTTCAGCGGGCTAAAGTACCCATCAATATGTATAACTTTTTCTAAGAAAAATAAAACAGCTGTTACATACATTTTAGCCAGGTAGGTATTGAACTTTTGCAAGAAACAGCTGTTTTTTTTCGCGTTCACACTGTTGGTTCCTTAGAAAAAGTTATTCATATTAATGGGTACTTTAGCACCCTGAAGTTTTCAGGAGTGGTATTTTTACACCTTGTATAGAGGCACAGAATAGAAATAGAGGTAGGTACATAGATTAACTAAAAGTAAGCCCGATTCTTATTAATAAACATGAAGCTATTTCGAACGTTTTATGAATTGTATCGTCTTGATTGATGATTTTGAATACGATTTAAGATAATATCAAGGTTATTTACATATTGTTTTTATAGGTTTTAAATGTTTTAAGAATGAACTTTTGAACTTTTTTGTAAATAAAATTAGGAATTGGTTTGGTAGGTACATTGAATGATATATCCTTCTTGAATACTTAATAATAGACATAAATTACAGTCTATTTTATAAAACAAAAAAAATAACGTTCAGTGATAACATATTTACGTACGTAAGGCGCAGTTTCACCATGCTCTGTTAGTTACTAATCAAGGATTAACAGGCCGTTAAATCTAACCTTAGCTGTCAAACGCGTACTATTTGATATATTTAACGGCCCTTTAATCCTTTGTTAATCTATCAGAGCATGGTGAAACCGGCCCTTGATATGTTTCCATCAATTTCAGGCATACAGATGTTAAGCCTCATGTGCCTGTAATTACACCGGCGACACTCTTCAAACCGAAACACAACAACGCTGCTTGGCGGCAGAAAAAGGCGTGGTGGTAGTAGGTACTTCCGCGGACGAGCCCTTCACAAAGAGCTCTACTACTCTTAAAATTAGTGATCTTATGATATTATTTTAAGATCTTATAAGTTTTATTGCAATAGTAATAAATAGTAAATGCGTATAATAACGTCCTACTAATTATTATAATAAAGCACTTTACATTTCACTATGACAACATGACACAAATTATCCAATGCACCTTTTTAAGTGACCTGTCACTGTCAAAGAAACAGCTCGTCTCACGGCCACTCACGAGCTGCTATGTATCGGTCTGTGTCTTTGGTTCCGTACTTTTAAACTTGACTTCCGGTAGAAATTATCAACTAAACATCTTAATTATCTTCTCTATATATACAAGGTGTTCCATAAGTTGTGTATATAAACTTCAGGGGGCTAAAGTACCCATCAATATGAACAACTTTTTCTAAGGAACCAACAATGTGAACGCGAAAAAAAAAACAGCTGTTTCATACATGTACATGGTAGGTATTGAACTTTTGTATGAAACAGCTGTTTTTTTTTTCGCGTTCACAGTGTTGGTTCCTTAGAAAAAGTTGTTCATATTGATGGGTACTTTAGCCCCCTGAAGTTTATATACACAACTTATGGAACACCTTGTATAAAAATCTATTGCTGTTCGTTTGTCTCGCTAAAACTCGAGAACGGTTGTTGAAATGTTTGTCGTAGTCCAGGGATGGTTTAAACGAGAGAAAATGGAAAATGTGTTGAGGAAGAGAGTAAAAACAACAATTTCATTTTCCCATATAAACTGTTCTATCTAAAGCGAAGGGAGAGTTTTAATGTCGTTATGATATGTGATACAAAGTACACCGGGTCATTTAGTACTTAATAATTTTGTCAATTTTTTTATTCATTTGACGTACCAGCAAAATAAAATGTTTATGAATGAGCACGTGCGTGTTGCGTAAAATGTTGAATAACGTGTAGTGTAGACTTTTGTTGTTTATTTACAGCAAAATTATTGTAAAACTACATTGTTTTATTCAACTAAATATAAACATCCAAAAAACACGGTTTTTTTTTAATACATGATATAAATCACTCCATAAGTTTCTTGTCTGTTTTTCATGAGTTTGGTTGCGAAGAACTAGCGCCTAGACTCACTTAATTTGTAAGACGTTTCAAGAATCACCTTTGATTGAACTCATAGACATTATCAGGATAACCAGAGCCGCAAAAGTCCTAGCCCTTACAGTGCGGTAACAAATCTGATGGCAAACGAGGCATCATCCGTCAAATAACTTCTCACACGCACATTTCAAATTTTGAAGTTATAAAATCACTGAATGTAGTTATGAAATATTCCAAACAACCGAGTTTCGGAGAATAACATAACAAAATTTCAGCAAATACAATTTTCATCCAAACCAGTTCTTCTACCAAAACGTAGATTAAGCACGAAAGCCAGTAAAAGAAGTTGTTTGACGGTTATCCGCGCTTTAAAGTTCACCTAAATGATTGGAATTTTCCAGTATAGCGATAGTCTTATACTCTAGCGAATGACAAACAATTCGGTCCTATCCGTGAAACATAGAGAAACTAATCGCAGTAGTCATGGTAACTGTCGCTTTTATTGTGGAAATTATATTCATAACCATAATAGCTTTAAAAGTTATGAGCATTCAACAGCTCAGCCACAACGGTAGTAAATTTAATTTTATAGAGTTACTTGACATTTCTACTTATCTAGTACATACTTTATAGTTATGCAGGTTGTTAAAATACCACTCCCGAAAACTTCAGGGGGCTAAAGTACCCATCAATATGAATGACTTTTTACTTACTTACTAATAACTTTTCCGCGTTCACAGTGTTGGTTCCTTAGAAAAAAGTTATTCATATTGATGGGTACTTTAGCCCCCTGAAGTTTTCAGGAGTGGTATTTTTACACCGTGTATAGTTGGTAGTTGCACAATGCCAGTAATCTCAAACGGTGAAGGAAAACATCGTAAGGAAACCGGCATGTCGTAGAACCTAATAAGTTCTGTAACATGCGTCAAGTGCTCGAATGGAGCCTCTTGAGGCGCACTTAAAATGCTTTGACCACTGTTTCGAAAGAAACTAGTGACACGACAAGAGAAGAGACTTGTACTAATTTGGTTAAATTAAGTATTAAATATCCACGTCCGGTGTAATCACGTTGCTATTAATATGCAAGAGAAAAAATCTGCTAAGCTCTGTTTTATTAATTATTTCAATATAAACTCTACTTATAAAATAATAAAGTCGAAAACAGGTTTCACTATTGGTCAACTCACCCGGAAGCGGTCACCAAGTTGGAACAGCATAAGATATAATCAAGGATATGACTTAGTTTTTATATGGTTTAACGCAATGAAAGTGTAATCTAGATTCTGGTCTAATTTCCGCTTGAATAATATACATTACACAATATCTATTTAATTCTGTTATGTAAATATTTGTACCTCAACAATGCTCAACATCATTTTTCTGATCTAATCTTTCTGATTGTATGTGAGGTAAGTCAGATTTTTATGCCTTTTCACTTGCTTTTATCAAACGCTTATTTTTGAACCCTTGTATATAAGTATTTGTGGCACAATTACGCCCCAACTACTGAACCGATCCATATGAAACTTAAAACAACCTGGATAAGCATATAGTTTACTAGTAATAGTCATAAGCCTGAAAAATTACTGGGAACGGTTACAAAAATTCCAAAAGCAAAACACCTTAAATAATAATGTTAGCAATCACTTCTAAGTTCTAATACACGACCGAAGAAGCCGGCGTCAGCTAGTTAAAATTATATATGAAGACTTCAATGACCAAATTATTTTCCACAACTAAATAAAAAAAACTATCAACGCCAGAACCACCGTCACGCAAGCCTTAACAAAACGGAAAATTGCCGCCCGATTTTCGATAGGCGTTAAGGCCTGGTATTTTATTCTTATAAAACTAGCAGACCATTGAAAAAGGAAGTCATTGTTATGTTTTGAGTATTCAGTAAAATTTTACAGCCGTACCTACCTTACCTTCAATTTTTTTTCAAAATTCTTATTTTGTGATAAGCCAACTAAATCGACTTATAAATACGAGTAGATCTGTTTTAGAATATTTACAATCGATAATCCAGTGATAATTCTTCTTAGTTATATTTTTATTACCTATAAATATAATGCGTTGTAAATGTGTTTTGAATAGTCATGACATTGAAGCATCTATAAAAAAACTATAAAATACTGTTTTACAAAAAATATTGTCTGTGAGCTTCTGAACCGGCTTGCGTAGTCTATCAAACTGATATATAGCTGGGGCTAGATATTGAGTTATTATTTGTTCATTTTCTCAACCTAATAAAATAGAGAAATACGTATACGAAATAGTAGATTGTTTACCAAGGGAGCAAACAACTATTTTTATGGCGAGAGTGTTTTTTGAATCCAGAGCGGAGCGAAGGATTCTAGAGTAGAATCCCGAGCGTAGCGAGGGATTCTAAAGTAGAATCCTAAGCGTAGCGAGGGATTCAAAGTACTTCACTCGAGCTTAAAATAGTGTTGCTCCCGAGGTGGACACTCTACTTTTTATCACCCTCTATGAGAAAATAACTTAGTGCAACTTATGAATAATCATAATCATAGTCACAAATTCACGAAGTCACGAAGTCACAAAGTCACAAAGTCACAAAGTCACAAAGTCACAAAGTCACAAAGTCACAAAGTCACAAAGTCACAAAGTCACAAAGTCACAAAGTCACAAAGTCACAAAGTCACAAAGTCACAAAGTCACAAAGTCACAAAGTCACAAAGTCACAAAGTCACAAAGTCACAAAGTCACAAAGTCACAAAGTCACAAAGTCACAAAGTCACAAAGTCACAAAGTCACAAAGTCACAAAGTCACAAAGTCACAAAGTCACAAAGTCACAAAGTCACAAAGTCACAAAGTCACAAAGTAACAAAGTCACAAAGTCACAAAGTCACAAAGTCACAAAGTCACAAAGTCACAAAGTCACAAAGTCACATAGTCACATAGTCACATAGTCACATAGTCACATAGTCACATAGTCACATAGTCACATAGTCACATAGTCACATAGTCACATAGTCACATAGTCAAATAGTCACATAGTCAAATAGTCACATAGTCTCATAGTCACATAGTCACATAATCTCATAGTCATAATCATGTATTTATTGTAATTTTATTTATTTTCATAAAACTAAGTAAAATCTGAATTTGAGTAAACAATTATGAACAAAGGTGGAATGCGCGTTTCACGTGTTTTTGTTTATTTTTATTTAGTTCAGGCGCTTTTTTTTTAATCATAAAGCCTGCTTGTTCATACAGTGTTCGTGATCTCTTTGGTGATTGGAACTTTTACTCATTATGCACATTCCAAATTCAAATCACATTACCGCCCTTGGGCGGTAAAGTACTTTACCGCCCTTGGGATCAAAGTGCTATTTTGCTACCTGTTTTCGAAGAGCAAACTATCTATTTTCGAATTGATGTGATAAAAAGATTATTAAAATCCACTAATTAAGTTCTTCTTGTTTAAGCTTTACATGATTTCATCATTTTTGAATCAGTGATATTATAAGAAACTTCACAATAATAGGTTGTAAACTTTTTAAGCTCACACAACCATGACAAATATCCTGTTTCTATGTAAAATAATAATTGATAAGGAAGGCATAAAACTTAAAAAAAAATTACACTCGGCTAAAAAGGATTATCTACTCATACAACAAATCAAAGTAATATTCAATTATAAGGCTTCGCTTTTTCATCTCTCTCGTCTCTCGTTATTAATAGACCGGTAATGTTGTCGTTACGCTGTTAGTAATAGTCATACGATTATACCAGCGTTTTAGTCCATTAAAAATTGTAAATCATGCCAAAAAAAAAACGAAAAATCCGCAGACAATGTCTACCATGTTTATGATAACCCTGGCACAGACAGATCTAGACCAGAGACCCTGGATTGAGGCATAAAACCAAGGAGCTATAAACTCTTTATAGCTTCATAGAATGCCCGCACGCTGAACCAGATTAAATTGACCTAGGGTAGCTAGGAAGTAACCGATTGTCTTATTTTCCTCTTGACTCTGAGACTAGAATGATTTTAAGATACTGAAGGCCTCATTCTTTTTGCAAAAAAAGCGGTTTTGAGCCGTCTCGCACCGATTTCCCGCACGATTTTCATAGTTTATGTGGGAATCCTTTTTAGAGACCATAATTAGATGTAAAATTAAAAGAATTCAATAGAGGACATCGATGCACATCCGTTTGCTGGAACGAAGTCGATACGGTTTAGATTTAGATTTTTGGGAATCCTAGTTTTATAGCCGATTTCACCATGCTCTGTTATTTACTAATCAAGGATTAACAGGCCGTTAAATCTAACCATAGATGTCAAACGCGTACATTTTGACATATTTAACGGCCCTTTAATCTTTTGTTAATTTTAAAATGAAATGAAATGCGTTTATTTAACACACACATTAGAGAGGAACACAGAACAGAGAAGTTAACAGATGAATATAAAACAAGATAAAAAGAAAGAAGTAACAAAAATAAACAAAATAATTATGTCGATTAGTCCTGCTCTGTGCCTAGTGAGGTTAAATTGGTACGAAGGTTTTTATTAAATTCTAGCTCTTAGAATTTAAGCTATGAAAAAAAACAAAAGTCGTAGAATAAAAGTTTACACTAATGAGGTTCATGCATGGAGCATGACCCTCTTTCCGAATACCAAACATATTACGAAACCCATGTCTATTAGGTATGCACAGGTATGACTGGACCTGTTCCACTAAGCTCAACCAGTTGAACTAATTGCACCAAAAAAATCCAGTTATTTCCACTTTGTTCCCCATCATCAGCCTGAAGATTGCTTTCCCCATACATTAAATAACTCAAAGAACTAACCGCTGAGGTTTATCTCATCGGTTCTTGAATGGCGACTGTGAGCTGGAAGACGAAGCGTGTGACGCCCCAAAAACCGACGTCATCGTGAGAATCGCGTGAAGTCGGTGCAAGGAGAGGGTTCAAGATCATTTTTCCTGGAAATTTATAGAGGAGGTTTGTCCAGCAGTAGACTTCCTCCAGCTGCTGATGCTGATGATGATTATGATGATGACTTGGAAAGTCTCAATAATGCAGCTGAAGTGGCAGGCACTTGAAAGCACATACTCAGACAGTCGAGGTATACCTATAGATAGAGGCTTTCCAGTTCATTGCATTAATACGTTAAATGGCAGTGAGAGATAAAAGCGGTGATAGTATGAACGTGTTCGGAAGCCGCTTACGAAATCATACCGCGAATACTGAAGGCTGAGCTTCGATTTTGTAAGTAAAGCCTAGTGTTTTGAAAAGAAACATTGTTAGGAAGCCCGTATTTGTTCTAGCAGCGGCGTTAGGCGTGTAACCAGTCTTAGTCTTCGGCCTGATTTCACCATGCTCTGGTAGATAAACAAAGGATTAAAGGGCCGTTAAGTATGTCAAAATGTACGAGATTGACTTGACATCTAAGGTTAGATTTAACGGCCTGTTAATCCTTGATTAGTAACTAACAGAGCATGGTGAAATCAGCTCTAAACCTCAATAATACTAATATAATATCAAAAGGTAGCAGCCTATTTTTATTTTAATCGGAAGACGTTTTACCCACAGGTATTTAAAAAATGCAGTAAAAACTTAATTTACTAACAAGTGGCGCCATCTGTGACGTAAGAGTCGAACTAGCGCGTTGATGTCTTCCGTTTCATGAATGAAAAAATGTACATTCAGTTGGTGTAAGGTGATCATAATATTTGAATGGAAATACGTTTTTTTAGATCTGTGATTTTAGAGATATACAAAACCTTGGAACTTTTTGTTGCTAAAATAGAAGTAGCATAAAGATTTATAAATACCTGCTCAATTATTTTGGTCCTGCAGTGCAAGTACGGAACTCATTTCGCTAAATTTATCGATCATCAAATTCGCGATATTTTACGAATATCACGACTTTCGTCAAAATCGCCAAAAATCGCTAAAACCCGTTTTCCCGCATAGTTCGTAAAAAGATTGGTACTTGCGCTGCTGAGTAGGTAAAAATATTATTATCATAAGACAAAACCTTGGGCTCTACACGTATACTATCTTTTCTCACAGTTTAAACAATTATGGTGGTAATCAAAGCAGTTTAACCGTTAATCCAATTACCATTCGTATGATGTTTCTCTCAACGACAATGTTGAGCTATGCTGACACCAATATATTAGGTACTAGTGGTTCTCACTTCAAAGTCGATTGTTACTTGGGATAACACACTTTTTGTGCACAAGTCGATTTTATCTAGGGACCGTCATCGTTATCAGCCTTAAAAAGTCTATAGTTGTATAAAGGCCTCCCCCACCGAAATAAAACTGTGTTCTGTGGCCTCCCCCATATTTGACGGTGGTTTGTTATAATCTCCACGATTGGCAGACGGTTCGGTGACCGCATTGTTGGTGTTAAACATTTACTCAGAAGACGCTCGGCCCACCTCCTGATACTTTCCCTCAATTGCCACCTACGATATCTATGATGAGATGATGGAGTGGTCCTATTTACCATTGCGGCCAATTAATCTTATCTAGAGATCATTCAATACAGTTTTACACAAAACGTAATGGTTATAACGGTTCCAGTAACAAAATCCGAATACCTAAATTAAAAACGTTTGAAAGTCGAGTTTGGGTTCCAGGAAAAAATCTTAATATCTCTAAAATAGAAGTGATTTAGCTAATAAGGTTGTTCAATAGATTAGTGACTTACATGTGTTTTATTGCACCACATTTTGTAGACATACTCGTTCCCAACATGCGCTATGGTTTTTGAGTTAGAGCGTACAAGATTTGGCTGGCGCAATTTAACCTATAATGCGTATGATGGGTATTTTTCCGCTCGGTTTATTTAAAGCTTATTATTAAACTTAAGAATTACATTCGAGAACTCCTAGTAGCCATATAATATACAGTGCATTAGCAATGGAAATGGCTGCGTGCTTAGTATATATCTAGCAATAGGGAAGGTCAGACATGTGCCTAGATTTAATTTGATTGTGCCGCTTGTTTCAGATCACGAATCCCAAGAGATGGATGTGCCAAATATTTGGACTTGCCTCCTGACTTATTTATAGACTATCTCCTTCCTCCTACTTGGTACATAAAAAGGTCTGAGGAAGGGGTTGTCTAGGGATCAAAGTCGTGAAGCTGTTTCTGTTCTTTTTTAGGGTTCCGTACCCAAAGGGTAAAACGTGAATGTCCGTCCGTCTGTCACCAGGCTGTATTTCATGAACCTTAATATTTAGACAGTTGATATTTTTATGTATTTCTGTTGCCGCTTTAACAATTTAAGGAGGCTCCCATTCAACAGATATGATTTTTCTGCCGTTTTTTTAGATAATGGTACGGAACCCATCGTGCGCGAGTCCGACTAGCACTTAGACGGCTTTTTTATTTTATTCTAAACTGTACCTACTTTGTTAGACAATCAGCAGTCAGCACTTAAAATATAGTAAAAGGAATGAAAGTACCTAAGCGTTCGCCTCCAGCTACGCCCTTTCCCAACCCACAATTACGGTGATTACACCATCCACCGTAAATTGTTCGTCATTTTCTGTTGAATACAGACTATACTTTATGTTTTGTTTTTTTTTACGAGTGCACATTTGATCATGTTGTTGCACTTGTAAGTGGTCTCTCTCTTGTCGTGTCACTAGTTTCTTTCGAAACAGTGTGGTGAAAGGATTTTAAGTGCGCCTCAAAGAGGCTCCTTTCGAACACTTACGTACCTATTAAAACTTTTAAAGTTCTGCTTGCCGGTTTCCTCACGATGTTTTCCTTCACCGTTTGAGAGTACTGGCACTGTGCTCATAAATTTTTGAACAGAAAAACTCATTGGTGCACGACCGGTTTTGAACCCACGACCTTAGGATCGGAAGGCGGGGCCGCTACCACTAGACTACCAGTGCTAATGGAAAATACGCCATGCTGGCATACATTGCAAAACCAGCTTACTAAACAAACATTTTTAAAGAGAATTCTAAGTCATTGCAAAACTTAAAGCGAATCCTGCGCAACAAGTAGTACCTAACCACTGTTCCAAATCTGACCCAAGTAACTGACAAAACGTATTCTAAACTCGTAAATTATACAACACATGCATTCCACTCACGCATAATGTGCGTATACATATTTAAGAATAGTCTTTTCAGGGTTGCCAACTTGTTCATATATTTAGGTAAAAATTCAAGCTACCAGGTTTCCATAGTACCTATAAGCTTTGCTTAAGGGCAAGAAGTACAGAAGTGCTCTGAAGAATGCCCACTGATTTAAATTGATCCAACACACTTGCTAAAGCGATTTTACCACAGATTTTGTTTACGCCACATATTTTTACGTAATTGATAGAGATTACTATATAAGCATCAAAAATACCTACTTTTAGTCAGTTTGAACATGTAATTTCGGAATTTTGCTTTTGTGAGTTGGTAACTCTGGTCCGATGCTGCAATAGGATTTTCCCAAATTTTGTAAGCCTAAAGGTCATCAGTCCAATTCATTCATATCAATCAAGAGCAATGACCAATTTAGTAAATGGACTTAATGGTCGAATACCACACCCACTTTTTATTAAGGTAATTTATTTACTTACTAAAATATTTTGTAAAATTATTAGGCAATGTTGTTTTATTACAAAATATGTAAAACCTACATTCAGAAACTGAGATCTGGAAATTAATGTTTGTATATTTTTGGATGTTTGTGGCCATCACGCGCTAACCATTAGACCGATTTAAATGAAACTTGGAATAATAAATAGATTATAATTCCTAGTATCCCGAAAACTGTTTTTTTTTAGAAAACACAAATGGGTCCAGGAAGGAAAGCTAGTATTGCAGCTAATATTGATCACCATTCACTACCAACCACGCGACAGCTAATAAACAATATTCGGTTCGTCTTTTTATGAACCATGGTCCAAAGATTCTGGAAGCAGTATTTCTAAACCTTGTACGTATTACTAGACCAGCTGGTCTCCACGTCGTGACCTACATTCAAGCGCTTGAAGTCGCTCAGCGAGTGATGAGGACAGAATCGTATTTGCAATGGTAAATTATAAAATTCACAGAACTCAGCGTAACAGCTGTAACAGTGAAAGTTTTGACGTAAGAACGGATGTCATCGGATACAGAGCCTAGATTGAAACTAACCTTGGACACTAAGGAAGTTGCTCTAGATTCTGGTTAAAAATTCAATTTTGATTGAATTTGTATCCGTTTTTTTTATATGACTTGCTTGGAATAATAATATGGCCCACTTGATGTTAAGTGGTAACCATGACCTATAAATAACAAAGCATTATTGCAAGTCACGCACGATATGAACATGCCCTACACTGCCATGCGTCTATCAACTTAAGGCATACTATGAATGCCCCATGTGCCTGATATTTCACCGGTAACCACACCCTTCAAACTGAAATACAGCAACGCTACTTGGCAGCAGAAATAGACATGGTGGTAGTGCTTTCCCGGGCGAGCCATACACAAACAGCTCTACCTACTACTCTACAAACCTACAACTCTTATTAACAAAATTTATAAAAATAATTTGACGATCGCTTTCAGATAGACTTGATCGTATAAAGGTCAGTAGATACTTTTCCAATCAACAGTATAAGCACCGCAGATATTCTTTTTAATAATTATCCATTGTGATAAAATATAGCACCCGGTATTGTTGTTGCAGTGTATCGGTAAATAAACTGGTGAACGATGCCGGTGTAAAGCTCTATTTAACGCTCCATCGGTGCTGATCTTCAATGCTGAGCTCTGCAAGCACCTACCCGTATAACCCTGTCAAAACCATCAAAAATTCTATCACGGCAGAAGAGAAAAGACTATACAAAATATCTATCCCTGACGTCATACAAAAGCTCTACTATAGATACAAAGCGTTTTATGGTGAACCCTTTATTTCTTTTCTATGTCCATACTTGATCGGACACTCGATGTATGACACAACTGCCTGGCATTCGAATTGCTTGTATCCAGAGGGCAGTATCCTCCGTTTTTATCTCCTGTTCACGTCGTCAACATAAAAAGATGACGACTTCGAACCCCATGGGATTGCAAACCAGTTTTCCTCCTAAAAACAGTCACCGTATGCCGAAAACTTAAATTGCAGACATCCATTTTTGGACGAGAAAGTGCCGAATTCAATGACCTCAAATTACGTGTTTTGAATAATTGTTTTGCGATAAAAAGGCTCGTTTCTTTAGATTGTAAGTTAAAATAACGAGTTTGTAATTTATACATTATTGATTTACTTAAGTGGTTCGGTTTTTTAAGTCTTGCCGTTTCATCTTCTGAATAAAAATTACCATTCACCGGTTTACTTAGCGGAGTCACCGGTTTTTAAATAGATTCACCTAGTTTTGAAGACGTTTTACAGCAAAGTTTTACGGCTTTATTGATTTATTTCTCTAACAATTTATCTAACGACTCGATATTCAAAATTCAAACGCTGCAATGGAGATGGGCAGAACATAATACGGAGACATTGATAAGTGGAGCCAAAGAATTACAGTCTGGTACCCAAAAACCGTGAAAAGAAATAGAAGATGGTCAAGAATTTCAAACAATAGATTAAAATGGAAAGGCCTAAGGCCCAGTTTCACCATGCTTTGTTAGTTACTAATCAAGGATTAACAGGCCGTTAAATCTAACCTTAGCTGTCAAACGGCCCTTTAATCATATTTAACGGCCCTTTAATCCTTTATTAATCTAACAGAGCATGGTGAAACCGGCCCTTAAGCTTTAAAGCCCTAAGCCAAAAATCCACAGCAGAAACCAAGCAAAGGAAATACTTTATTATTTTAAAATATTAACTTGTAAAAGATTTTCTAGATCTTTCTATGTTTCTACTAGATATAAATAATTACATCTATCTAGCAGAAATTCGCAGAGATCTAAGTCATCACAATCATAAAATCTACCCACGCGCTGATTGTACTTTAACATAAATAACAATTCGCGATATTGATTATCCGTTCACATTCCCATAGATTTTCCCAAGCCATTAAATCAGTGTCAGTTACTCTAACCTATTTGATTTCTGAATGTGTCAATGTATGAAAAAGTATAAAGTCTATACCACACTGGTCTAATTTATAAAAAGAAGGTTAAAGACAATTATGGCAAAAGTTTGAGCACCATTGCCATCTTGTACCAGTGAGTATTAATAACTTATGATAGATAACAATAAAAATATTTATACTAACCTTATATCAGATATTTGTATTTGTCCTACATATATTTATGTTACCATTTTTACGAGGGGCGGATGCTGAGAGTCGGGAAACAGAATTTCTTGTCCGAAGCTCAGAGCACCAAACCATAGTATGCCTGTAGCTTCTAGTAATAGAACGTAGATATACTATAATTATGTAACCTTTTTCTGAACAATAAACGATAAACAATCAGACAACTTAGAAAATAACGTACTAAACTGAATCTGAATGAAATTAACTATTAATTAACACGGAATGTCTTCACGTATTCCGCCATGTCACGTTCCGCCAAGCACCCACGGAAGCGTCTGCAGACGACACCTTTTGGCCAAATCTCTGCATCCATAAAGGTCAAAAACGAGCAGTTGGCACTCTGACCCTAAAATAAAAACCTTATATTTTGATGTGATGCCAACTGCACCACTCTTATGGTGAGTTGGGTCTTCTACTACAGGTACTCTAAGACATCTAAGGGGTTTAAAGAGTTTAGCTAATGACAGGGTAAATTTCAAAGTAAGGTTTAAATTCAAAAACTCATTGTAACAATGACGGTAAGTGGCATATTTAACTAAAAAGCCTTTATGGTACCTCATCAATACTAATAATATAGTAAATTTTTATGGTAGGTAATTAAGGCCCATAAAGTCATTTGCTAGTTCCATCATCACGTGGCGCATAATAAAAAGATTGCATCTGTTAAAGATATCTACTTGGAAATAATAATCAGAATCATAATTATGGTTACTATTTTTAAATCCGAATAGTTGTTTTTGAGTCAATCACGTTGCGCTGCTGCGCCACCGGTACCGGTACCGGCGTGCGAACTGGTTTGGATAAAGCAAATTAAGCTAATGACGAAAAATAAGATACATTGAGCAAAATATCTATGATTTCACCGTCCTAGTACTAAAATGACAAAAGTATTACAAAGCATATGAGAATGCGTACCTGAGGTGAAAAAGTATGTTTATACCATTCTACCTCTAAAAAGCTTATTTTACTCACTGAAAACAGTGAATAAAAAGCCCTAAATCACTGTTTTGGTGTTTGAATTTAGAACACACCAATATATTCGTCCTCCATCTCAATGCTATACAACCTCCTTGCGCTAAAATTACTCGATACAAATTCCTTGTGCAAAGAATACTCGACATACAAACTCCTTGGGAAAATAACTCCTCGTGATTGGATTGGTCGACATTAGAAAAAAAATTGTTTTGTGTTCTATTTTAATTAATTTAACCTTCCTTTTTTCTTAATTAAATGTCCATCATCGCTTAAATCTTTCTTTTTCTCGTAGTCATGGTATAAATTATAGTATGCAACTCTTGAATAAAACGGAGGTATATCGAGGGCCATGAATCACTCGCGTCGCCCAGGATTCTAACACTTGAATCACACGCTACGCTCGTGATATCAGTTATTCAGTCGTTAGAATCCTTCACTTGCTCGTGATTTATCTATGATCCTCGCTTTAAATCCGTCCTTTATTCATTAATTGCATAATATATTGTATTGATTGCAAAAATATTTTGCTATTTTGTTTATTCTAGTCCCTAGCACTATGTAGAATAAGATGCACCATGCATCTAAAATCCTAAAAACACTTGCGTAGAGTGCGTACATCATACAAATGTGTTCGTGAACCCAAAGATTAAAGGTATACCAACACTACACAATGCTCATTAGTAAGTAGCTCGAAGACGTGTTTAGAATACTACTAGGTACGCTAGCATTAGAAAATCACACTTCTAAAATGAATATTTCAATAATGCTAATTTTGACTATGCTTAAATCCAGCATACTATTCTAGTGTGTGTGTACCTTTACTTACCACCTAGTTTGCACGCATACGCGTAATTTATTATGCAATTAAAGCCCTATGCCAATGCCTCTTGCATGTTCTTATCGTATATTATAGCATAACTTGTTGATATTTGATTTATTTTGGCGTTGGCTAGAACTTTGTAGCTGCACCTGTAGGGTCAATGAACTGTCTATTGGTTTTTGTCTTTACAGATTGAGTTTTGTTAGAATGATGTTGGCAGCTCATAATTACATCTCAACAGTAGTCGATGTAAATACGATTTCTAAGAATAATTATTAAATATTTTTGAAGTAAGTGGATAGGTAGGTTAGTAGATAGATACCTAGTTACTATTCGTGAAAAGAATTTCAGAATTATGAATTTATTAATGAACTTTTGTAAATATTAATCTTTCGCAAGTCTAAATAGCTTTATAATTATTGGTATACAGACATATACATATATTTTTTGTTTGGTCGACCTCATCACCAAATCAGACATAACATAACGCAAAAAACCAAACAAAAGTTTAAGTTAGGTATGTACGACCTCCTATCAAGAAGTAGCCACAATAAAAAAATAAATCGTGAGGTACAAAACAAGGAATTACAAATTATATTTTAATAATAAAAAAAGAATAAAGTAGCATAATACAATAAAATTGTTTCGTTACCTACTTACTTACTTTAAGTTTACTTACTTATTACCTACTCACATGACTGACTATCTTTTATCGCACAATTTTTTTTCTTTAATTAAAATATTTCCTCCAACCCCCCTTAGGCAAGACTGAAAAACAGCGCCTGGTCTTCGGACTAGGCACAGAAGCTGAGTCTTGTCTTTTCAGCTATACAGAATGCAAAAATTACAAATATCGTATATAGTTTTTAGTTAATACTTAGGTACACACCACTGTTTAATTTTATTTTATTTGTACCTATTTATGTTTAGTTGTAGTATCCTTTTTATATAATTATTAACAATAACGTGTCTGTGTAGTTGAATAAATGTATTTTATTTATTTCTTTCCTTCTTTCGTTACCCCGTTGCAACAGAAAACATAATTCCTCCTCCTACTTAGGTACAGTCATCAACAAATGAAGTAAGTTGATAGTTCGACAGTAAGTGTTAAAATAGATGCAAGATGACATTTCCCGAGAACAGTGTTCTCGGGAAATGTCATCTTGCATCTATCTTTTTGTTATATATTCCTTGCTCGGGGTTCAAGGGCGGTGATGTCAACATCCGGACATAAGGAAGTGCCCTGATTATGGGTAATTCGTGCTACCCACACCGTCTCAGATTTTAATTTCTCTAACTAGATGCTTCATGTTTTATAGTGTTTACTATAAGGAAGTCATAGAGAATCAGAAGCCATTTAACCATATACTATATTACATATATTTTGTTAAAGAAATAAGTTTGTATTTGTAAATACAAATTCATTTA
The DNA here is from genome assembly GCA_932294275.1 of Chloroclysta siterata. Lineage (NCBI taxonomy): Eukaryota > Metazoa > Arthropoda > Insecta > Lepidoptera > Geometridae > Chloroclysta > Chloroclysta siterata. Next base: position 14,171,065 of record OW028595.1, read on the forward strand.
TGGTATATGTATGATGGTCCACGCACTAGGACAAGCCTGTATCGAACACGATTTACACAGATAATAGTTTAAAACAAAAGCAGATCCACATGAACAATGCAAGACACGAGAGAGAGAAAAACACACTATGTAACCGATGAATCAGTGCCGGATTAGCCACGTAGCAAGAGTAGCAAATGCTACGGGCCCCGCGCATTTGGGGGCCTCGCGCTCCAACGCCTGTCCGACCGTATTCTGTACAATGTGTCTGGTTACCGGTGTCGGAGACTTTGGGGGGGTGGGGGGTGAAATACGGTAAATTTTATCGACAAATCACTATCCCTATTTTTTTTTATTAACATTAACCCTATTAACAAATGGCAGCCATTTGGTTTTCTTTTGCCCCAAGCACGGGTGCTTGTACTGATTAAGCTATAGCTACCCATGTAGGGGTCCTAGGAAGACGACAGAGGACTCATTTGATAGCCAATGATGTAGACAATAAAGTAATAATAATATTGTTGCAATTTCTATTTTATAATTTGGAATTTCTCGAAACCGGGAGTCTATTTGTTTATTAGCGGGATATTCAGCTTTGAAGGGTTATATTCAAACCGTCATAACTTCTAAACTATCTTATTATGGGCTACGATGTAAGACTTATTTTGAAGCACACATTTTGTACTATCATTCAGAATCAAAAATAAAGTAGATCATAAAATCTAAACTCTCATGCAGTTTAGATTTTATGAAAAAGCTAATCATCTACACTAATATTATAAAGAGGAAAGATTTGTATTTTTGTTGTTTTGTTGTTTGTATGTAACGAATAGGCTCAAAAACTACTGGTCCGATTTCAAACATTCTTTCACCATTAGAATGCTACATTATCCCTGAGTAACATAGGCTATATTATATTTTCAAAAAAATCAGGGATCCTTACTAAAACACCCAAGGTGGAAAAAGAAAACCTTACATCGCGTGCGCTGCGAAAACTATTGATGATAGAACAAAATAATGTACTACGGCTTTGCAGAACACGTTATTATCTACAAAAAATGTCGCGACAGCATATGTCTAACTATTATAGTTATGTCACAATAAGTGTTCTTTTAATATAAAATTTTAATTGAAATGCCGCCGCTAGAAAAGGCTCTTTATTTGTACCTTGGTATTAATCCTTATCCAAATAAATCTTTTCATATTCAAGACAGGTTTAATACCTATACATTACTCCTTGAATTTTTCAAATCGGACATTCCATTCAAAAGATGTTAAAAATATAAGCGACGCGCGAGTCGCGGGGCGCGTTCTCGCTCAACGCGGGCCCGGGCAAGGCGCGAGGTAGAAGGACGTGCAAATGACTCGAACCCACCACGGTCTAAGTTTATCTTAAAACGTTGAAAAAAATAATTATGTCCACCCATGCGAAGCTGGGACAGCCCGCTATTTTATTATAAAAAAAAATTGGGTTTTAAAAAGTTCTCTTTTCCTCTATTATAAAATAGAAATTTCAACAATATAAACATTACTTTTTTGTCTACATTATTGGGTATCAAATGAGTCCTCTGTCCTGAGCTATAGCTTAATCAGTACAAGCACCCGTGCTTGGGGCAAAAGAAAACAAAATGGCTGTCATTTTATCATGGAGAGAGAAAATAAAAATAGGGATAGTGATTTGTCGATAACATTTACCGTATTTCACCCCCCCAAAGTCTCCGAAACCTTAACCAGACACATTGTATAAAAGGCAAAACTGATTGACTGATGTATCAACGCATAGGTCAAACCCTTAGGGCTAGAAACATAAAATTTCGCACGCGTATTCCTTTTATGACGTAGGCATACACTAAGGAAGTATTTTTCAAAATTCAACCCCCAAGGGCGTGAAATAGGGAATAAAAGTTTGTATGAAACCTTTTAATTACAGGCCAAACCCTTAGCTAGCGCTAGCAACTTAAAACTTCGCACACGTATTCCTCTTATGACGTAGGCATCCACTAAGGAAGGGTTTTTCAAAATTCAACCCCCAAGGGGGTGAAATAGGGGATAAAAGTTTGTAGGTATGAATTTTTTATTCCACGGACATATTTGCATGAAATTTTGTATGAATTGAGTACGGCAAAAATAATGAGTTACGAATATTAGCGTTTTCCAAAATTCAACCCCTAAGAGAGTAAAATAGGGATGAAAGTTTTAAATAAACGCACAGGCCAAACCCTAAGGCTAGATACTTTAAATTTCGCATACTTATTCCTTTTATGACGTAGGCATCCACTAAGGAATGATTTTTCAAATTTCAATCCCCAAGGGGGTGAAATAGGGGATAAAAGTTTGTATGAAACTTTTTATTCACAGGCCTAACCCTTAGGGCTAGAAACCTAAAATTTCACACACGTATTCCTCTTATGACGTAGACATCCACTAAGGAAGGATTTTTCAAAATTCAACCCTCAAGGGGGTGAAATAGGGGATAAAGGCTTGTATAAAACTTTTTATTCACAGGCCAAACCCTATTAGGGCTAGAAACTTAAAATTTCTAGGCATCTACTTAGATATATTTTTTTCAAAATTTAACCCACAAGAGCGCTAGCAGCCCGCCCAACTGTGTAGAGTATTTTTAATAAAGTAGGTATGGTATGTCGGTAGGCAATGAAACGTCCGTCTTATTCAGTAGCTAGTTTATTACTGGCGATACCCGCACAGTTACACACAAGATATACTACATCCCTCCAACATTAATTTGGAAACCTGTAACAATGAACACTTACATTACAATATTACACAACGTTATCAATCTATTTACTTAAAAATACTTCTTATAGCTAATAGGTTTTCTTAGCCTTTTAGAGCGCTCGAACGGACTGGCGACGTTGGCATGCGCCATACCTGAATAATTATCCTTATTTGGATCAGCACTCTGTCCAGCCGGTCGAGTCTCTTCAACCATCTCTTCGCATGCCTCCGCCCACTCCTCGTTATCCGCATCCCGTTGTTCCTCTACTATAACAACGGTATCCGCTGTATTCGCTACACTATTACCAACATCACTAGCACCCGCGGCCCGGATCTGTCTCTTCTCCACAGCGGTGGCCGATGAAACTGATGGCGAAGGCCCGGGCAGCGGCGGCTGCGTGACAGGGGACTGCGGTGCGGGGGGCGGGGGCTGTGCTAGAGGCGGCGGCAATGACGGCGGCGGCGGCGACGGCAGCAGTGCTGTGCCGCCGGTGCCGCACGCGTCGCCGTTACTGCTATTTTCCTGCCTACTGTTTACGCTGTCACTGGTAAACTTCCTCATCTGATCGATGTGCCTGTTGCAATCAATATCATAATCTCTAAAATAAATTTCAAACATTCGAGTACCTATAACTTTCTTTACAATTCCTATGCTCCAAACACTTTTCCTTGCTATAAACCATTTAGCCCAAACAGTTTCACCTACTTTAAAACACCTGTTAGATTTTAGTGGCGCCGGCCTATTTTGCTTATCCATAGACTTATTTTGCGGTAAAATTAAATCTAACTTACATCTTAAGTTACGTCCTAACATCAACATAGCCGGCGTGTAACCTGTAGCACAATGTATTGTGTTTCTAAAATTGAACAAAAACTCATGTAATTTATTAATAATCTCTTTTTGGCAATTTCCTTCTGAAAACATGCATTTTATCATTTTTTTACAAGTTTTTACAGAGTTTTCGGCTTGACCGTTGCTAGCAGGGTGATAAATCGGAGATGTTACATGCTCAATACCATTTACTCGACAAAACGTATGAAATTCAGCGGAGCTAATTTTTACATCGTTATCAGACACAATTACATTAGGCACACCGAACCTAGAAAACATTTCTTTCAATTTTTGAATAAGAGCATGTGTAGAAGTGCCTCGGTCCATGTGAATACATTCCAGCCATTTGGAAAACGCATCTACGACTATTAAATAAACAGCCTGCCCTATCGACATGTAGTCTATGTGTATGCGGTGCCAGGGCGCGGGGGGGCGCGGCCAGGGCGCGGGGGCCGCGGCCGGCGGCGCGCTTCGGACGGCGGCGCACGCAGCGCACGCGCCGACCCACCGCTCGATATCGCCGTCGATACCCGGCCACCACATCCTACTACGAGCTGCACTTTTTGTTTTAACAATGCCAAAATGCGCAGAATGCAATTCTTTCAGCATCCTCTCCCTATAAACCGCTGGGATCACTATTCTATGACCGCGAAACAGACAACCATCGATCACCTCTAAATCCGTTTTGCATTGAAAATACGGCGCTATTGATTTACAATTTATTTTCCTAGGCCAACCATTATTCATATATTTCGTTACCATTCGTAATACTTGATCCGTGACGATCTCACGTTTAATATCACTAAATAAAACCGGTTCTACGCTCGCTTCTAGGAACAGAAAATACCTCGAGCTTCCTCCATCTTGCTTATCCTCACTGATTGTAGCTGATAACGGTGACCGAGAAAAATAATCCGCAACCTCATTGTTTTTACCATCTATGTATTTAGGAATATAGTTATAGGCTGATAAAATAATTGCATATCTCTGAAGCCGTAATGCAGCCGTCACCGACACCCCGTTACCTTTGCCGAATATAGAAAGCAAAGGACGGTGATCAGTCTTCAAGGTAAATGGTTCCTGACGCCCGTATACGTACTGATGGAAATGTTTTACCCCAAAAATAATAGCAGTGGCTTCTTTCTGAATTTGACTATAATTTTTCTCACTGGCCGATAACGATCGCGAAGCGAATGCAATCGGACGCTCGCTCCCGTCTGCGTCGGTGTGTGCCAACACGGCACCGAGTCCGCACGGGCCCGCGTCCACCGTCAGCACCAATGGCGCGTCTGGCTCGAAATGCGCCAGCACTCGCTCGCTGGCTAGCGCGCGCTTCACGCTTCGGAAAGCTTCTTGCTGGCGCTCTCCCCACTGCCACTCTGCGCCTGTGCGTAGTAGCTCGTGTAACGGACTTAATAATGCTGATGCACCCGGAATGAAATTCCTGTAGTAATTGACTACACCTAAAAATCGTTTAACTCCTAGCACATCGGTGGGCGCAGGTGCATCTATAATCGCCTCGACTTTGGATGGACAGGTTTTTAACCCGCTCCTATCTATAACGTAACCTAAATAAGTTACACTCTTTTCAAAAAAAACACATTTGTCTTTCTGTAACCGTAACCCTGCATCCTGCAATCTACTTAAAACTTCTCGCAGCCTTGATAGATGTATATCCTTCGATGGTCCCGTTATACAAATATCGTCAAGCCACACACTGACTCCTTCTAAGCCTGCTAACAATGTTTCCATAGCCTTTTGAAAAATGGCAGGAGCACAAGCTAAGCCATAAACTAAACGAGTATATGAAAATAAGCCCTTGTGTGTATTCACGGTTGTAAGCTTTTTAGACGAATCTGATAATTTAAATTGATTGTAAGCGTTACTCAAATCTAATTTAGAATAATTTTCTCCTCCTCCTATTTTGGAAAATACCTCCTCTATTCGTGGCAAGGGGTACTTATCAATTTCTAATTCTTTATTTAACGTACAGGAAAAATCTCCGGCAATTTTCAGCTTCCCATTTTCTTTTAAAACTGGAACTATTGGAGTGGCATACTCGGAGTAATTAACTGGCATTAAAATACCTAAACTAACTAATCTATCAAGTTCTTTGCTAACTTTGTCCCTGAGGGCAAAAGGTACCGTTCGCGGCTTAAAAAATTTTGGAGTAGCATTTTCTTTTAGTTTCAATTCGACTTACTAAAACTTATTAAAACATCCTAACTCATCTTTCCAAACGTCTGGATACTGTTTCACTAACCGCTGCACTTCATCAATGTTTTTATTCTTACAAATTAAGTTGTTATTTGCTGTAGAAAAATAAATTTCAAACTTCATCATGAAATCACGACCCAGCAGTGGTGGACCACCGTTTTCCAATACATATATTTTAATATTTTTAGATAATCCGGAATAAAGGACTGTGGCCACAAAAAAACCTAAAGGTGTGATTTTATGACCGTTGTAAAGACACATTTTCAAATCACTTTTAATTAAACTTTGATTAGAAAAATGTTGAACATACAGTTTCTTAGATATAACAGTGCTTCCAGACCCGGTATCTAACTCCATGGACATGTTAATATTGTTCACAGTAACTGTTAATTGAATAGGATTATAGTCAACATACCTCATGTTAAAAAGCTCACACTCGCTGCAATCACCTTCTCGACACATATCCGTCTCCACCGTGCCGATATTATGCAACTTAGATTTTTTTTCCGCACATAACTTTTTTAGGTGACCCTTCTGACCACAAACTGAGCACTTGTAGTTCTTAAACCGACACTTGGCCGCATTGTGATTTTTTAACCCGCACACTGTGCACCGCTCCTCATGGTCGTGGCTAGCTGCCGCTGCGCCCGCGCCTGCGCCTGCCTGGCGCGAGCCCGAGCTGCCCGCCCGTACGTGGAACACCGGCTCCTCCTTCACGACGACGGCGCTGACGACGCCCGCGTCGCCAGCGCGCGCCTGCCGCGCACACGATGCCTTCTGTGCGACCTCCATTGCCTGCCCGAGCGTCAAGGTCTTGGAGTCGCTCTCGAAAAGTTTATCACGCTCATGTCCTGTTCTGAAGCCGAGCACGAAACGGTCACGCAGAAGCGTATTCAGCTCCGTGCCAAATTCGCAGTACACGGCTAGCCCTCGCAGCCGCGCCGCCCAATCCTCGATGCTTTCACCTTCGGATCTTATCGCTTCATAGAACTTCGCCCTGTCGGCGAAAGTCGACCTTTTTGGCGTGAAATGTTTGTTGAGTACAATCACTAGCTCACTGTAAGCTATTTCTTCAAGTTTCTTTGGATGCACGAGGTTCCGTAGCAAACGGTAAGATTCATCCGACAAATGCGTCAACAACACTGCACTCTTGTTATCGTCCGAAATGCTATTTAGTTTAGTGAACTGAGTCAATTTGCCATAAAATACTTCCCATTCGTGAATTTTATGGTCAAACGTAACTAAATTACCAAGAAATTTGGCCATTTCGAAAAAAAACTAAACTTGTGGGTAGATCGCGGCCTCGTCGTCAGATGGTATGTCGGTAGGCAATGAAACGTCCGTCTTATTCAGTAGCTAGTTTATTACTGGCGATACCCGCACAGTTACACACAAGATATACTACAAGGTAACAGTGAACGAAGCGAAGCCGCGAGTTATAGCTAGTAAAAAAATATTAATTTAGATAGGAGCGTAAAATATTTTGCATGCCCAAAACACGAAGCGCTTAGGCTATGCTTCACTTCGACTTGAAAATCTAAAACTCGATTTCGACACGTTAAATCGTAAAATAAGTAGGTATTTTACGAACTGTTTAACGTTAATGTATCGATATATTAGATCGAGTGAGCGAAGCGAACGAAGATCTTACAATCAATTTAGGCGAATTGGCATTTTATGTATGTATGTATGTTTGTCTAGCCATAACTTTCGAACCGTTGATCCGATCTGCATGAAATTTGATAAATTGATAGCTTGTACTTGACAAATTTACTGGTAAGTATATGAGTAAAATCGGATGAAAGGTTATTGAGATATGGGGTTTCTTAAGGGGGCAAAAATAAAAAACGTTCGTTGGGTTAGCCACTTTTTTAACCACTAGTTAGACTAGTATCTATACCACATTTCTACCCTTCAAGCGGCCAGATTTTTAAGCAAACCAAGGGCCCCTTGACAGAATTTGCTACAGGCCCCGCGCTGGCTTAATCCGGCACTGCGATGAATCCTACAAGATGGATCACCTATTTATTAAATCATTAGATAGAGATAGTTTATTGAAATGATCTTATCAGATAATAATAATTTCGATAAAATGGTCTCATCTTATCATTTTTATGTAGCAGTGAGTGGGTTTGTTATTTGTTATCTGTATGGTTGATCTCAATTAAGGGTATATTTTATAGGTATTTAGTAGCTGCCAGGATAAAAATAATTCTATTGAATTGAGTCTAGTCTAGTTTTCTAGTAACCTACTTTATAAGTTTATTAATTGAGTGTAACCAGTCACAATCGTCTGCTCTTGATAGCTACCAAGAATAGAAAAAAAAGAATAATTAGTCTAACGCTTCGCCTTCGCCTTCGCGGACGCCTTCTCGATAAAAGACCTTGGTAGAGGCACAGATAAGAGAATACTAGTAGTAGAGGATAGATACATTTTCTTTTTCCTTTCAAACTTGAATTCCCTAAACTTGTATTAGTTATTGCGTTTCTATTTTTTATATATTTTATATTTAGAACTAACCAATTAGCTACCAAACCGTATGAAGCCTACATTTTGACTTAAACTTTGACTTAAAAAAACCTACACTGATTCGGAGACAATAATTATGGAAGCATGGAAGTTCAAAAATGAAGGACATAATTGATTTTAAAATAATGTATAACTTCTTGTTGCAACCTTTTTATTTTGAAATAACTACATACTTATACAAAAGCTTACGGTATTATTTATTATTCAACAAATAAGAGTTGTATGATTCGAAAATGTCATAAAAGAAACAAGTGACAGTTTAAGAAGACCGTTATTATTGGGCCCAAAAAACGGTAATTTTGTTCGTGTATAAAATATTTAACAACAGAATACAATTTTGGCAAGGCAAGTCTTGGAAGAGAACAATTGTTGGTTATCCAATATCATCTCGAGTTGATGGACAGGCTGTAATTACTTGCTCTACAAGAGTAAATAAATAATAAGCAGGTAGGTATAATCAGTGACCACAAACAGGGTCACTCAATAACATTGAACAAAAGGTTTTCTTGTGGGAAACTCCAATGTCTCCAATTAAAGGCTTCTAGAAAGTGCAAAAAGACTAGTATAATGCTTACGTACTAATAGGTAAGTATTTTTTCTACTTACCTATTTGTGTACTATGACTACTGACTATTAATGACTACTGACGATCTCAACAAGGTAGAAAAACTACCAAGAATAGAAAAGAATAATCAGAATAATCAATTTATTGGTAATTAGAATTATTACAAGTCAGGGTTTGTGGTACATTGTACATAATTAAAAGAAATAATAATAATAATATAAATCACAATATTACAAACAAGTAAAATTGAAATACAGTCATTAATAATTATAACAAATAAATTCGGAAAAAAAGAATAATTAGTCTAAGGACGCCTTCTCGATAAAAAGACCTTGGTAGAGGATACATTTTATAAACAACTAATTTTCCTTTCAAACTTGTTACTACTTTTATATATAAGGTAAATTCTAATGAATACAAGTATTTATAAATGCTACACATAATAGTTCAGCTATCTGAAGACCCCTGAAAACGATTTAGAGATGGCACAATAATTGATCCAAATCATCTACGATGCGATAGGCATCACATCTAGTTTTTTGGATTGAATATTGATATTTAACGGTAATCAAATTCGTTAACATTTTTATCCTACAATCGTCAACTGCGCCATAATGTCATAAAATGTCTAGTCATCATTCAGTGGGGCTTATCAAGTCGCTAGATCAAGTTACGACATAGAACGGTTTACGTAATAGGCACTTATTTTGATTTAGTTCAATGCTCGTTTCGATGCACGTCGTAAGTAGGTACTATGTTATTATCACTACGCTGTATTTATATAACCTAATAACGAATAATAAAATAAACTCATAGATTGAATCCAAATGTACGCTTCTAAGGATTGTAATTCACCGTTAGGTGCTACGAAGTGGAAGGAGTAGAGTGAGCTGTTGATATTCAACCAAGAATGGAACCACGAATTCTTTTGCATCAAGAAGCAGCAAGAAGCAGTGGTGGTCCCGTGGATGTCGTAAGAGGTGACTAACAAAACGCATCAGGGAAAGCCAGCAAGATCTTTCTATTTTTTAACACAAATACGGTGGTTACCAATCCAGCTTACACAGGTCGGCTCGAGTCAGTATCAGCATCGAAACCAACGTCATAAGTTTAACGTTTCACGGTATTCTCAAAATTAATACTGTAAACTTATTTAAAAAAAAGTGCGCTTGCCCAGCAACCTTCCCCGAATATAGAGCAGGATTATGCCCAGCTGTGGACTTATTCAAGCTTATAGTGGAGAAGCACCATTACCACTTCACTTCACTTCACTAGTGTTCTTCTTTATTTATTTATTTATAATAATAGAAACGCCAACAGCAATATTGTATTATTGCCTTAGATGGAAATATGTATATGCCAATAATAGGCGGACTCAAAACTTTCATTACAAAACTGTTAGATAACTTAAAGGTATTACTAAGTTCTTCAAAACTAACCACGAAGGCCCAATGGCGAGCGGTTTACCAGCTAATTACATATTCATGACATCTACAACAATTGAGTTGGAACCTGTTTGAACACAAAAAGTCTTTCGAGAACCATCGATATGCCTTGACCCAGTGGCACCTAATTCTAACGAGACATGTATTTACCTTGGATCGAGATACAGATAAAATTATTTAACGTAAACATTGTCACATGGTTTGAAATGTTATTTATTTTGGGTGATTCATAAGCATAAGACCTTGTATTTTTAAGTCTGCTTCTGATTATGGAAAGCAAACATTCTGGCTTTTCTTGGTCCAAATCTATTTTGCACGGGAATAAGAAAAAAGCTTGTACGGCAAGAGGGGACAGAACAGATGGTGAAAATGATGTTTCAATGTAGAAATATCATAGGAAAAATGTGATACAACGGACTCTTCTTCCATATTACACATGTACCTACTTAAGAACTGGCTGCAAAAAGTCATAGCCATCAATGCTGGACGATAATCCATCCCAGTGAGTATTTACACGCAAAAAACTAGAAAATAAAATCCAACACCTATAACTTCACCCTCACCTTACTTCATGTCATAGGTACTGTATTCCGTCTCTGCAGCAGAAGGACTATAGACTAGTGTCAATATACTGAAAATACTATACTTTGTTCAAAGTAACGAGTCATAATACTAACGTTCTCCTGCATAATACGGTATTTATTTTAACATTATCATCACCAAGTAAGAAACCAGTGCTGGACACATATTCGCAATGAAATGGAATGAAAACACTGATGTTATGTTGTACCTACATATATCTTCAGGTGGACAATAATAGCTCTGAATTGCCGCTACGATGTCCTGTGCTGCGTCTTTTGGTTTGTCGTAAACTGGTCTGGTCTCTAGTACTGCTACTAATGTGTCAGTGCTACAGATATCTCTCTTGCCTTCGAAGGCTTGCTTCACCTATTTCAGCCGCCAAGCAGCGCTGCTGTGTTTCGGTTTGAAGAGTGAGGTTGCCGGTGATACAGGCACATGAAGCTTACTATCTGTATGCCTCATGTTGATGGATGCCGGGCAATACATCGCAGGGCACGTTCTTATAGTGCGTGACGAGGCAATGCTTTGTTACCACTTATAGAAAAAGATCCTTACGTACACTAACTATATGAAGATGGAGTGTTTGACTCCAATGTATTAAATTCAAAATCAAAAGTGGTTCGTGCCGTAGATCGCCACAAACCGCAATCGCACACACTTCTGGTGGCATTTCTAATGACACTCAAAAAGATTCATAAAAACCTGCGCTCTACAGCCATTATCTTATCTTCAGTCTTCGAAGAACTTTCAATGTTTGTGACAGACACTATCTTGGACAAACATTGCAGTTTTAGATAAAAATTGAAGGAAAATGTATTTAGCTAACTAAAAATAAACAAGGAAGCGTTTTGACACACAAGTTTGATTGATCACGGAAGAACAAGCAAGGATATAAATATAATTTGCGATGTATTATGTAAAAGATAGATAATCACGGTATATCAGTTAATAACTGTCAAAGATTCATTGGGATGACTTACGATGGGTAGATTAACAATGTATAAGATGGAGCAAATCCGATTAACTTTGAAAGGCTGACAATCGTCAAACCACATTTCAAACATTTTCAAAGTCAAAGTCAAAAGGCATTTATTCAATAAAATCTTAAAACAAGGTGAATCTAGGTGACAGTTACAAGTGACCAAAGCCTAGAAAAACAGGCACCAAACTTACGGCTTGGTTCCTAATTTTTTGACGAAGCGGAAATGGCGGGACGAGCTGAATGTTTTCCTGACGGACTGGGTACACATAGCCCAGGATCGCGACGTGTGGAAGGAATGGGGGAGGCCTTTGCCCAACAGTGGGACCCGGAGGGCTCATAATAATCATAATAATGTTTTGTTCAACCTAAAAACGCACTAAAAGTTAGGAAACTTACGCCGATCCTTTATATTCTGTCTCTGTGTAACATACCAGACACGATCCACCGTTGTGGGCACGATGGGCATGCCCAAAACTTAATAGACTTGTGACGTCACACGCGATGTTCGCCCGAAGGCTTTGCCCACATGGAACTATACACTTACTATACATTTTGTAAGCATCTCCTTTGTAGGAATGCACTATATCGATCATGAGCGAGTTCATACATTGGCCCACTCGCACTTAGTTATTTTCGGGTGGCTGTGACCACAACATACCTATTTTGAGGGCTGGATCCGCGCCTGACCATGAGATAATGGGATCATGTCTCCCGCTCCTAGGTATAGGTAGGTATCTAGTCACTTATACCTACCTGTCAGATGGCAAGCCTGTTTCAATTTCTCATCTGTATCTGAGCGACGAAGTCAGTGACCTCCATTCTAATACTCACGTAGCATTGTTGTGTATTTTACCATGATATCGCCCTACTTACCTATAAAGCGTGTTAGTTATGTAAATCTGATATAATGTGTACGTGCGACTTGACTTGCACTTTCTATACTTTCACAGCTATTGTGTACGTTGACGTAATCGGTTCATCATCGGTGACGTCACTGACCGGGCGTGGAGCTGAAATAGGTATATGATACCCAACAGCAAAATGTGGGCATGTGGCAAAATTTTTGTTTTGACTTGACTCTGAGTACCTCTTAGACATTGTTAATACATCTTGAGTAGTTTTCTATCAAGAAATCTGAGGTTAAGCTTACCGTGCCCATATTGTAGATAATTTAAATATGTTAAGCCTATTTTTTCTTTGTAATACGCATATTTCAGTTTTTTCTTCGAAACCGGGTTGCGAACCAATATTTACATGACATCGTATTATTGAAAACTGCCCTGTAAATGTAAATTGGTTGTTGTCTCCAGCTTTCCCACGGTAGTTTATAAACTTAAGGAAACAAAAAGCATAAGCATCGGCCGTAACGTAATGTTGATGGGAGCTACTTTACAAGCAATAATACACCTGCCCTACGAATAAATAAATATTGGTAGACTTTCCACACAGCGTTATCTAGCCCCAAACTAAGCCAAAGCTTGTAATATGGGAACCAGATGGCTGTAAATACCTACATAATATATTATTTTTTTAGTAAATACATACTTATAATATATAATAACACCCAGATAGAGAACAAACATCTACGAGTATGTTCATCACACAAATGTTTGTGCTCGGTGGGAATCGAACCCACGGCCTACGGCGTAGAAAGCAGAGCTACCAACTAAACTATGAAAGCTGTCGGTATTCTGTTAAGGAACGAAGTACCTTTATTAATAATAACGATGGCCGAAATACGATAGATCAGCATTGGGACTTTGGGACATAACAGGATGAATAAAAAAAATATTATGTTAACTTTTTTCAAAAAACTTAATTATGTTACCACAGCCTATACTTATACAAATTTCATATTCGAAATCTTACTAATCTTAGATATACATATACGAGTAGATAGATAACTCATTATTGATTACCCAATAAAAGTACAATTTTTTACAAAAAAAACTAACAATTTTAGTAATACAATGGGCGGTCTTATTGCTAACAGCGATCTCTTCCAAGCAACCTTGGGATGGATAGCACTGAACATGAAAAAGAGAGGGGGGAGTCTGATGTTGGTTTATTTAATAAACATACTCTATTTTTAAAGTTTTATTTTTAAGTAATCTTACTGTTTCGAAAGAAATAAGTGACACGACTAGAAGCAGGTATTTGTAATATAACACGAATTATCTGGGCAGTATTCTGCAGTTTTGCACTGATTCGTATGTAAACTAGCGATATAATACCGCGTTTACACTCAGCTCGTGTCCGTGGAAATACGCAGGGACATGGGTAGGGATATGGGCAATGCGAGAATGAAAACATGCCACTTCCATGTCCGCTCGCGTTCCCGCTTGCGTTGACGTTCGCGTTGTCCTCGCTCCCTAACTGTCCGGGCTAAACGTGAACACACCTTGCCGGCGACGCTGCCGCGGACATATGGCCGGTCACATAACCGTCCACGCGAATGACGACGCCCTACTACCCGATGGACTGACAACATTGTCAGGATCACGGGAAGTTGGTGGATGGAGAGGGCTCGGAATCGTTCTCACTGGAAATATATAGGCCTTATGTCCAGCAGTGGACTTCTTTAGGCTGATGATGGTGATTTGTACACTATACAATACACATATACATACCCCCATCTTTTTAAAAATAATTAACACTTACGCTGAACACAATAGAATATTCATTGAAGAATGAAGTGTAAATTATTATTTTATTGAATTGTAAAACGTCAAAGATTACAATATGACGGAACTAAGTACCTATTTTTAATTAAATCCAACAATATAATCACTATTTTATTGTTTTTCATGGTAAACAATAACTTATAAACACTTGTCATAACACGCGCATGGCGGCAAAGCTATAATTCCAGTCTATAAGGCGAAGACAAGAGCTAATGTGACTCTCGCTCGCACGCTTTGACATTTTAAAAGATATAAAATCACTAAACTCATTCATTCAAGTTTTCCTACTTAAAAGTTTGCATAAGTACGAAAACTAGTAAAGCAAACTTTTGAGTAGGAAAACATGTATCGATCAAAATGAAATGTTTAACTAAACTGTGTGCAATGTGAATGCACACAAAATGGTTGTATGTGATTTTTCGAAAATGAGGTGATTTTATATCTTTCAACATGTCGAAACGTGCGAGCGAGAGGTACATTAGCTCTTGTATTCTCGTCCTAATTAAAGTTCGAACCAAAACGATACTAGCCGGCATGGGACTCTATTGAGCTAGTTACATATAGGCAGCGGAAATGGAACATTGAAGCTACACAAAATGTAGCTTTCATCCTGGTTGCCATAATACCAAAACCATAAGAAGTTTTTTTTTGTTTCCAATTTTATCTGTACTTTTTTTTTTGTTGTATCCATAGATACTAATCTATGAAACAAAGTTTGCCTTTTTTGAGAGAAAATAAATGATTATTAGGTACCTACTATGCGGGTTTGTATTTCTTTACACGCGGGAACTATGAGTCTCTAAGAGAAAATGAGCGCGATTTCCTGGCGGAATGCCGCAACTGTTTACGCTTGTACTGTGTATGTTATCTGTGGTACTGTTGAAAGTTCCCGCTAACTTCCCGTTGCGGCACGCGGTCTAGCGAGTGATTCTGGAAACCAACTGCACAACCACTTGTTATTACTAGAGATCGGATATTCGGATGCATATTTACCTAAAGTTGAGATGTTGGCTATTATGGAAAGCGCTTTTTATCGAAAAATTCCGAAACCCCGGGTTTTTTTTCAAGTTACAACTATTTTTACAGGACTATCCTACATTTTGCTTTTGTCTAAAAATGGCGAAATCACAGGAAATACAAATTCAAGTGACACGAATGACAATTGCCCTGTTACAACGTAATATGCCCCTCGGGGCCCAGAATCACCCCCTTTCGGCTTAGTACACATGTAACGGTATTATTTATGCAATCCCGGGATTTTATTTTTAATAAAAGTATCCTAAGAAGCCACTTCCATAATTTCTTAGCCAAAAATTAACTTTAGGTAAATATGCATCCGATTATCCGATCTCTAGTTATTACTCATTGATATAATATCTACCTCGAAGAATTTACACAGAAATCTTATATTGATTGATTGACGATTATCTGTAATACTTGATCCAAAAAAAAGCATTGAGAGTTGAAATATGTACGAGACGCTGCTCGCTTTTTTGCTAAGCGTATATTTTTCTGTAGCTTTGTGTACCTAGTATTTAGCTTACGGTATACAGATAAAAATAAAAAAAGAAGGATCAAACTAATCGCATGTCAAGTCACTTGCTATCTCTATCTCATTCGATGTAATATCTGAAATGGCGAGTGACTTGACATCCGATTAGTTATTAGTTTTGATCGAGAAACCGGCCGTAAGAAGATCGTATTTATACAAATGGGCTTAGTTTTAGCAAGTTAAAAATGCTGACGTACTCGACCGTCAAACAGTGTGCCTGGCCCTAAAAAAAATATAATCAAGGAGAACTTTAATTTAAACATTTTCAAAATTCTGAAAATGTAATATAAATCACCTGTTAAAACTAATGCAGATTCAAACTACAGAACAAATATAGAGACGGTTTACATTTTTTTTGTATATTTTATAAACAATGATTTCATAAATTATTTATCTTGTTTCCATATTCCCGCCTACATTTTTTTCTTATTTAGAGACTAGATAACATTGTGTGAAATGGCCACATATATTCATTTATTTATTAGCAATTAGCGACAAAAAAAGCACTCAATTACTTGACGCTAAAAACGTATTTGAAACAAGTTTTGTCATCCAGCCTTTTGCGGCTTGTTGACATTTCAACCCAAACGAAGCCTTATTACGAAACCATCAACTTTGATATCGAAATCAGCGAAGATTTATTATATTTTGTCAAAATGTTCGATAAATTATGAACTTTCGACTACTTTACCGTTTTCTCGAATTGAAATGTGGCACGTGCCAATTAATTAAATTTGGCCATCGAGGTAGCATCAATTTATTTGGAAGCATACAGTTTAAAATATTGGCAACATTTTCTGATTATTTTATTTGTTTAACCTAGATTAGGAATATATCAGTTTTAGAGCTGATTTCACCATGCTCTGTTATATTATCAAAGGATTAAAGGGCCGTTAAATATGTCAAAATGTACGCGTTTGACATCTAAGGTTGGATTTAACGGCCTGTTAATCCTCGATTGGTAATTAACAGAGCATGATGAAATCAGCTCATAGATAGAAATATAAATAAACGTAGTGTAGAGGAGCGTTGACAGACCTACGGATTTATCCTTAGATCTATGGATTGTTGACTCACCAACGGAAAAAGGATTTGAGTGACTAGTCCACCAAGCCCACTCAGACAAAGTCTGACAATCAGTATCCGAGACTCCTATTTGAAAGTATTATTTTATGTGTATGCTTATCGTGAATACTTGGAATACCAAGACTTTGACGTGTAACAATCAGCTCGACGAAGAAAGTGCTTGATATACTACCTACCTAAACGCCTTTCACTATGCTAGATTGTTAATTAAAACATTAGTCTCTAGACGTTGTCTAGCTTCTAATGGAATCTTTTTGCTATTGACTGCAATAAAGTAACATCATAAACTCGTATCACAAGCAGAATCTGACGACGTTGACCTGTTGAGAATCTTGAAGAAGTAATAACCTTTAAAAATGACGTCAGGATAGTAGCGTAACGAAATACAGTACAGTCGGTGGATTTGTGCAATAGTGAAGATAGCCGCATTTTTTATACTACTGGCTAATGAAACAAGCCTATGGTCCACCTGATGTTATGTGGTAACCATCACCTCAACCATAACAAAGCATTGCGCCTTACGATGCATAGCCCTGTATCCGTCAACTTGAGGCATACAGATGTTAAGCTTCATGTGCCTGGAATTTCACTGGCAACCACGCCATTCAAACCGAGGAGCAACGTTGCTTTGCGGCAGAAATAGACATGGCGGTAGTACTTCACTGGACGAGTGCTTCAAAAAGAGCTGTACTACTCTTAAGATTAACTAATCTCCATTATATTTCATGGATGTTAAAATAGCATTAAAATATACTCTATTTATAACAGAAACTCTTAAACGCATTGTTTCAAAATTAGAGAAACAAAAAACCTTGTTTTGTTTTAAAGAAGTTTTGTACTAAAACATAAAATAATATAAAGATATTATTTTATGTTTTAGTATGCCGTAAATTAGCCGTTTGGCTTAGTAGCAGTCAAAGGACTGCTACTAAGCCAAACGTCTAATTTTACGTTTGCTATATAAGATTTGCCGCCGGGCCGGTGCCGCCTGAATTTTAATAAAATAATGCTTGTCTGAACATATAAAGGTTCCCTGGAAGAGATCGCTCTCAGCGATATGGCAGACTATTTTTTCTGTATCATGTTTCTGTGTAGTGAAGTGAACAATGAAGAATCTATTTGTCTTTAACTCAATTATAATTATAATTTTAATACAATTACATGTAATAATGGAATCATTAAATTTGCAAGCCTTTGTTTGGATTGCATTGAAATCAGCAATTCCATAAATTAATTCTTCGTATTCATTCAGTTTGTTGTTATATAATTTTAAATATGTACGTAATGCTTAGGAAATAAACGTATGCATGAGGTGACGTCACACTATGTATTATCATGTCCCATAAAAAGCATTGCGTATAAGTAAGAAGGAACTGTGATTAAATAATCTCCATTATATTTCGTGGCAGTTAAAATAGCATTTAAAGATACTTTATTTATAACTAAAACTCTTAAACGCATTGTTTCAAAATTATAGAAACAAAAAACCTTGTTTTGTTTTAAAGATTATTTTTTTATAATTTTATACTTCTTCTTATTCTTGTCGTGTCTCTAGTTCTACTCGAGACAGTTAATTTTTTTATACTAAATCATTTAAACAAAATAATATTATCTTAGAATTATAGGTACAAACCCAAAGAAAAATTACACTTACTACATTGACATAAGAGCTAGCAGTGTATATAATAGCCTGTATAGTGAATATTCGTGTAAACCAGGGATGTTACGGAGCTCCGACTCCGATTCCGATATGTCGGAACTTCCGATTGATACTTCACCTCCGGTTCCGACTCCGGTTCTGAAACTTTCAATCGGAGGTTTGAATCGGAAGTCAAAGCGAATAGCGGGCTAAGGCACGCGGCGAGGCGCGGTGGCCCCAGTCAGCCGGTAGGAATAAGCATGTCGCGTAGGAAACCCCCCCCCATCTCCACTACACGAAGAGTAGTAGAGCTCTTTGTGAAGAGCTCGTCCGGGGAAGTACTACCACCACACCTTTTTCTGCCGCCAAGCAGCAATGCTGTGTTTCGGTTTGAAGAGTGTGGTTGCCGGTGTAATTACAGGCACATGAGGCTTAACATCTGTATGCCTCAAGCTGATGGACGCAGGGCAGTGCATCGTAGGGCACGTTCCTATCGTGCGTCAAAGTCAAAGTCAAAGTCAAAGTCAATAGGTATTTATTCAATAAAATCACAAGGATCACTTTGAAACGTCTTAAAGCTAGGTGACTCTAGGTGCCAGTTCCACGCGACCAAAGCCTAGAAGAACAGGCAACAAACTTACGGCTTGGTTCCTACCGTTCTTTTGTATGATCCTTTTACAATGTAATATAATATATTATTGAAGTTAAGTGAGGCGTAGGCATACAGAAAAAGTTAAACATAATCAAATTTATAAGACAGCACACGCTACGCTTCAAACTAATAATACCTAATGCATAAAATTAAATACAATCTATTAAATCAGAGAAAAATAAAACACACAATAGTAGGTACAGTACAGACATTGCAGACATGTTAGCTGCCGATGGGCAGAGCGACCGGGACATCGGGCCACGCACTTTTATCATCAATATAGCTATCTAAAGTATAATAAGCTTTACTTATTAGATTATTCTTAATGTATGCTTTAAATTTTCTAATAGGAAGCCCAGTGGCACTTTCTGGAAGTTTATTATAGAAGCGTATACCGTTCCCCATAAACGAGCCATTTACCTTTTGGAGTCGAAATTTAGGAATACATAATTTGTTTTTATTTCTAGTGTTAACGTTATGTGCATCACTCTTTTTCTTAAAGCTCTCTATGTGTTTATGAGTGTATAATAGATTTTCATAAATATACTGTGAAGTTACTGTGAGAATATTAATTTCTTTAAATCGCTCCCTCAATGATTCGCGTGGTTTCATTTTATAAATGGCACGTATCGCCCGTTTTTGAAGTACAAATATACTTTGTATATCAGCAGCTTTCCCCCAGAGCAATATACCATAAGACATTACACTATGAAAGTAGCTAAAATATACTAGCCTAGCTGTAGCTTCATCTGTAAGCCATCTTATTGTGCGAACTGCGTATGCGTGACTTACGAGGCAATGCTTTGTTATAGGTGATGGTTACCACTTAACATCAGGTGGGCCATCTGCTTGTTCCATCAGCTGGTTGTATAAAAAAAAAAAAAAAAACGTTACTTTCCGATGTCTATTACCTTATCTCCTACTCACTTCAGAGTTTTATCGCGCAATAGGTATGGATGCTTTGTTTTGCGTTTTAATTAAAGTTATTATAGTTAGATTCTGATTTGAACAATGAAGCCGAAAACAAGTATGATTTGGAACTAATAAAGTGAATGTTCGTACTATTTTATTTCATGAAGCCTGCTCTTAACACTTCCTCTCAATCTATCTACCACCACCATCGACACCGCCTCCGCTTCCGACTCCGGTTCCGATTCCGATTCCGATTTCGATTCCGATTCCGATTCCGACTCCGACAAACCAAATTTTAAAACTCCGACTTCGGTTCCGTTAAACCACCTCCGTAACATCCCTGGTGTAAACCAACATTTGTAAGATCATTCATTTACAAACGTATTTAATCATTTTATGAATGAAATAAAAGCTACCTAAAATAACCAACTCGATCAAAACATAGTTACAATGCAGTAATCATTTAGCTCATAAAAGTATCGAAACTCGTACTTTCTACTCTAATTGGCGTTCAACAGTTCCTAACCTAACCAATTATGGAACTGAATGTAGGTGACATTAACACACTTGCCTCGTTAAGCAGGGCACACACTGACTAGTGGAATATTTTTTTGTTCGATTTCATAACTAAACTATCATGATCTCTATGTATTTACGGTTGGTTTCATATTGGTCGCTGAATAATTAACAGCAACACTGCGGGAAGTACCTATTCCATCTACCAAGCGTGTTAACCACGGCAACCAAATATTATGAGACAAACTACGTCTAACAACTTCTCACTCCCACATTTAACCATTTTTGAAGATATATAAGGTAATTACTGAAGGTATTTATGAAATATCTCAAACGTTTCGGAAAATAGCATAACATTTCAAAGTTTTCCAACATAAAAGTTTAATTAAGTACGAAAATTTGTTAAGCATATTTTTGGTAGGAAAACGTGTTTGGATCAAAATGAAATTTATGTTGAACCTTTGTAATATTCTCCGAAACTTGGTTATTTGCGATTTTGCATAGCTATGCAAAATTGCAAACCAGTAAATCTTTAAAAATGATAACGAAAAGCATTGCCTGTGTATATTCAATATTTTGAGGGAAAATAGTTCATTTTATTTTAGAAAACTAGGTAGGTACAAAAACTATAATAACAACAAACATTTTTCTTTTGAATACAAAAAATAAATACAGGTAGGTACGTCTGCCCTTACAATAGCTATCTAATACAATTGTTAATGTATACTTTATACCTATTTACTGAGACGCTCTTAGTCAATGTCCTTTACCCAAACAAAGAACTAATAAATAAATAAAATAAACTAATTACAGATTCGATTGGATCACGCGTGTGGCTCCCATGACCCACATCAACCTACTAGATACGGCCTTTATGGTTCGACAGCCGATTTTTACACCTTATCAATTAGGTAAGTCAATTTGACCATAATATCATGGTAACTATTAGGTAGATCTGAAGGTTCAAAAAAGATCCTCTTCCATTTATTTATTAAGTTTTTCAATGTTTTTAGGGTTCCGTACCCAAAGGGTACACGGGACCCTATTACTATGACTCCGCTGTGCGTGCGTCTGTCTGTCTATCTGTCTGTCCGTCTGTCACCAGGCTGTATCTCATGAACCGTGATAGTTAGACAGTTGAAATTTTCACAGATGATGTATTTCTGTTGCGGCTATAGCAATAAATACTAAAAAGTTGAATATAATTAATATTTAAGGGGGCTCCGATACAACTAACTTGATTTTTTGCCGTTTTTATAGATAACCGTACCGTCCAAACTCGCACTTGGCCGGTTGTTTTAATAATTTTCTTCAAGGAGTTTACAGTGTAGTAAGTAAGTAAAATCAGGTAATTTGGCTCTTGAAATAAACCTCAGTGTCAAAAACATGAATGATACTCGTAAATACGAATTTCTAATTAATCGTTTAATTTTTTTTGTTATTGTTTTGTTTATTTTGATTGTTTTTTCTTTTATTTACTTAATACATAAATTCCTGCTTATGCCTGATTGTATGTTGTGTGTTCTCGTGGCGATAAATTATTGACTATGTCAATTAATGTCTATACAACAATTTCCCAAAACGTCCTGGGCGACCTACTCATGGGATGCTGAATAATTATTTGACTAGTTTTCGTAGGTACTTAAAAAGTTTTTTTGGGTAAGAAACCTTATTTAAAAGGTGATTCAACTGTTACACATTTTTCACAACATTATCACATTATAAGGTGAAACTGTAAAGGTAACTGTCAGCGTTGACTTTGTGATTTACGTCGACTTGTCAATATGGCGAGAAGTGGGTAAACACTATTCTCGTCCTAACGGTGGCATCTCTTTTTGAGATAACATAAATTTTGAAGCTTTAAAAAGTAGGAGAACCAGAATGCTCATACTTATGGTTAAATGGTCTAATATTTGATATTTTGTAAATTTTTATGGTTATAAAGATTTTTTATTTATTATATTATTTTTTTATATTTAAAATCTTTGTGATTTCCTTAAGTGTAGGTAAACACTATAAAACTAATAGGTAATACATTTTATGGTTATAGTTAGGTAGAGCACTCAAATTTCAAAACTGTTTAATTTTAAGCAATGTTTAACATTGCTTAAAATTAAACAGTAAATCGGTGTCACTGTTTCCTGTTGAGTGGTATAAAAATGTCAGAGACTTTGATATTTATTTCTGAAATCATACAAATCCAAAAGAATTATGGAGCTTTGAAAAAGTAGTAAATCCTGAATTTCACCTATTCGCCGTTCTGTGCTGTTCGGTAGAGTAGGTACGCAAATTGATAAATAACTAAATAGCGAAAACGATGTTTAAAATTATTTTACTGTTTAGGCGTCTAAATGGCGATATTTAAAAAAAACCAAATTGATTTTCAGGGAAGTTTCATTATATCAATGTAAAGTCAAAGTCAAAAGATATTTTTTCAATTGAATCACTTTGAAACGTCTTAGCAGGTGCATCTAAGTGACAGTTCCACGCGACCAAGTCTAAGAGCTGATTTCACCATGCTCTGCTCTGTTAGATTAACAAAGGATTAAAGGGCCGTTAAGTATGTCAAAATGTACGCGTTTGACATCTTAGGTTAGATTTAACGGCTTGCTAATCCTTGATTAGTAACTAACAGAGCATGGTGAAATCAGCTCTTAGAGTCTGTTGTTTTCCTATCTAGTATGCTCCTGCAAATAGGAAATGTCTTAAGATTAAATTAAATTCTCTAGAAGATATTCTCTTTTGTAGTTTGATTAAACATTGTATTATAAACCTGCATCAAACTGACCAGTTTTTGTAAGGCAATAAAAAAACCTGTATTGCTTTGAAAGGAGGATTTTTGAATGAATGTGAACAATGCATCTTTTTATCACATTTTTCGACTATCTACCAATTTACTGCGCGTCTGTCTCTATCTAATTAAGCTGAGCAATTTTAATGAACAGACCGTTTGCTGTTTCTCCGCCTACGATTAAATTAACTGTAATTAGCATTAAAACCCATACAGGGTCAGATCTTGAACTATTAAATAATTTGATCTTTATTCAAGAGGTCCATAAAGTGCTGTATTTGACCACACCTTTTATGAGTGCTTTATACCCCGCCTGCGGCCGTTCATAATAATATATGGAGTAAATAGTAGTAATTATGCCAATGCTCTCAAACGGTGAAGGAAAACTTCCTATGGAAACCAGTTAGTATTCTAGGAGCGGCGATGGGCTTGCAACCTGTCATGTGGAATACCAACTACCACTGCAAAATATGGGTGTGTGCCAAACGTAATTTTTGGCGGTACCTCTGACTACCTTCTTAAATAAACTAGTTGTTACTTGGTACTAAAGATCTGAGGGGACATCTAACGTGCCTGGGGATCGAAGTCTTGAAGTTTTTTCAGTTGTGGCCCACCTGACGTTAAGTGGTAGCCATCACATGCACTAGAACTGCCTTTCGATGCACCACCCGGCGTCCATCAACTTGAGGCATACAAATACTCAGCTTTAGGTGGACAAAGTACATCGTAGGGTAATCTGTTATTGCCATTACCTTTTCTCATGAAAAGAGCCTCTTTGAGGCGCACTAAAAATCCTTTCACCACGCTGTTTTTAAAGAATTCGTTACACGACAAGAAGAAGATGAATAAGAAATACAATCTTGAGCCCTTTCGTCTACTTCCGGTGACCTCTGCAATGTCGGCGTCTGCGAGACGTGGGTGTCTTACGTACGTCTTCCGGTTCGTTGTCACCGTTCTGCTCAAATAGTAATTTCAAATGAAATCGTTGCATAATTGTATGGAAGTTGTTATGGCTGGCATTTTCCAGTTTGCTATCAACAAAACCTGTTTTCTCTACTTACTTCTTGATTAACAGAATAATTTCTAGAATATCTAAATTCCGATCGTAAGGTCGGTAGGTTCGAATCCGAACACCAGTGGATTTATCCCATAGAAAATTAATTTTCGCAATGCCAGTGCTCTTAAACGGTGAAGAAAAACATCGAGAGGAAACTAGTTAGTATTCTAACAGCGACGATGCGCTTGCAACCTGTCATGTATGGAATACCAGCTACTGTAAATTTTGGGTGCTCAATGAACTATTTGGACATACCTCGACTACCCTTAGACATCCTCAAGGAAAAGTTTGTACCAAGTACTAAGAGATCTGAAGGAATATCCACCATGGCTGGGGATCAAAATCCTAAAGCTGTTTTTTATTCTGTTCATATTAGATGAAACGAGATACATGTTTCAGATAAAATTATCCTATACTTCCTCATTCTAGCACGATTTGAGTAGTGTAGGTATTTGCAAGTATAATAGAAACCTGTCGTAGTTTCAAATCTTTGTTTCTCAGTAATCTCTCACAACGCGACGTGTGATGGATTCGTAAGGAATTACCCGATTATCTAACTTTTAAAATGTCAGCTTTCAACATAGAAGATGACACGCGACGAAGTTATATTCGTAGAGCTGTCTAGAAACGTCATCGTAAGTTAACTAACGATCGGATTCGTTTTCTGACATTTTGGGAAGCTTTTTATTTTAATTGTTTTCCTAGCGTTTTTTTTTAGTTTTATTGTATAATTTCGGTGGTATTTTAAAATTACTTAAACACAAGGTGTAAAAATTTGGAATGAAAGTGTTGAACGAAAATGTTTCGCAAGTTTTGAAGCGAACCATTTCCTTCAAAACAAATGTCACCCGACTAGACCATGGCCTGACATTGCTACAGACAAGGGCGGATCCATCGTTGTGGGCACGATGGGCATGCCCATAACCCCAATAGCCGTGTGACGTCTCACACAGTGTTCGCCCCACGACTTTGTCCACGTGGAACTAGGTACAACACTGTACAAAATTTGGTCATGAAGAATGCACTATATCGATCATGAGCGAGTTTATATCAGAAATTCGGGTGGCTGTGGCCAGAACCTTTTCCGAGGACTGGAACCGCGCCTGGCTATATAGTATTAAATACAATTCACTTGACACTGGCAAGATTGTCTGTCGAATGACGGACAGATGCCTTAAACGGAAGAAGAAGAGGTTACAAAAGCCGACTAGGAACGTCACGATTTAATTTACAATCGGTAGATTTGTGAGCCGGGACAACCCGACTACCATACCGACAAACCAACCCGACTTTTTTTGCGAACTTGTTTATTGACATGCCAACAAGTTGTTGGCTCCTTCGCCCAAGACTTGTGTTGTAGTCCGTTGAATTGAATGCAGAGCGATAAGTGTTTTTTTTTATAATGACCTTTCTTTGACTATAATTTGTTTTATTGGTAAAAATGCGAAAAAAAATGCTAAGCGACGATGTAGCTGACATTGGAGCAGAACAATCTAGAAGCCCATCACCTAATTATCTTCCCTTGAATTCAGATTGTATTGGTTAGGAATAACAGACTATATTAATATGTCTGTCTAAATGCAGTGTCACATTCAGTAAGAAATGTTCATTCGAACGGATTCGTTTTCTGACATTTCTGGAAGCAACATAGCTTTTTCATTTTAAATGTTTTTCTAGTGTTATTTTGAGTTGTGTTGTGTAATTTCGGTGGTATTTTAACCAACATCACTTGAGGCCTTAGCACAAAGTGTAAACATTTGGAATGAAAGTGTATTATGTGATATCCTGATTTGCCGAAAATGTTTCGAATGTTTTGAAGAAAACCGCCACCATTTTCTTCAAAACAAAATGACAGCCGACTTGACTATGGACTGACTTGACTAAAAAGTATTCAATAAACTAATAAATATTTATCACTTGACACTGGCAAGATTGTCTGTCGAATGACGGACAGGAGCCATAAATTGAGAGAAGAAGAAGTTCATTCGAACGATGAAATGCAAATTGCGACCAAATCATTTTTTCATCAATAATTCCCTCTTTACCCGGAGCTTTAGTATCATTACTATTCTTCATTGTTTAACGAGATAAAAAAATATAACCTACTTTACGAATTGCTGTGTTTTTATTTATCAATAATACTTCATACGAACATAACAGTGTCCAAACAATAATTTATTTCGACCAACCGGTTGGCGGTCAAGCAAAAACATAACCCTCATTGGGAAGTCGGGCAAAAAGCTTTTATTACGTGCTAGATAGGTACCTTACAAAACGAAGCGATTTAGTCTCTTGATAGGTACGTGAAACGTATTCAGTAAAACGTAACACAGAGATTCCAATATACTATGCTAACAGTCGATGCCAAACTACTGAAATTACTGATTTTGGTTACCTTTTTTTTTTACAAAAATATACGTTATATCATATGTTACAAAAATATATTTATGTCAATTTTCATTTAGACAACATCGTGAAACCACGGAAGACCAGCGTTGTAGTAGTGCATCAAACACTATTACAGCATAAAGCTGAGTGACGACCGATTTTGTTGTCACAGTGTTGTTCTTTATATTTGGTTTTCGTCTTTTTTTTTTTGTCGCAAAATAAACATTTTTTGATTTGATTTGATTGATTTGAAACCTAGTAAAGTTTGTGCCGAATGTAGAGTTCTATATAGGTTTCGTTTGTCTTTAAAGGAAACTGACAACCGTCGTTGCATTGATTAGTTTTTGAAATTAAACTAATTTTTTTGGTAGGAAAATTCTCTGGATTTTAATTACATTTTTGTTAAATTTTTGTAATTTTTAGAATTTTTGTAAAACTCGTAAATTTTTAGAATTTTTGTTATTTGCGATTTTTCATTGACTAACTTTTAAGTGTTTTTAAGATTTTTTAAATGTTGTTGTTAAAGCAAGAAGTTGCTTGACGGTTGTCTGCGTTTTAATATAGATTTGTTTATGATAAACAAAGTTCAAATACTTACTAAAGTTTATTATTTTTTGAATTTTCAAAAAAATCTTGAGAAAGCAGTTTGAATAATTTTAAGGTTTGATTTTTTTAGTAGAGTAACGCTCAACTCGATGGTACCTTGTAGCTGTGCGTTACTGAGGTTCATATAGATTGCGTAATAGCTTCCTTTACTTCGAATGTTGCTCGGAAGTTGACCATTTGCTCGTAAACGGAATTAACCGACGGAATGAGATAATTGCGATGCCTTTATAGCGTTTAAGAATCCTTGCGAGTTTCTTTAGAGTTTGATAAGACTTGAATATATTGGTGGACATTCCACACAACACTATCTAACCTCAAACTAAGCGAAGCTTGTAATATGGAAACCAAATATCTGATATAGGTAAGACTTATCTACTTTTTTTAAATACAAATGTTTGTTCTCGGTGGGTTTTGAATCCACAGCCTACAGTGCAGAAGGTAGAGCTATTACCAACTGAGTTGTGAAGGCTGTCGAAA
Source organism: Chloroclysta siterata (assembly GCA_932294275.1). Lineage (NCBI taxonomy): Eukaryota > Metazoa > Arthropoda > Insecta > Lepidoptera > Geometridae > Chloroclysta > Chloroclysta siterata. Next base: position 14,199,293 of record OW028595.1, read on the forward strand.
TTACATGTGTGATGAATGACTGTCAATTTTTAGGTAGTTATATGGTTTCTTGAATGCTCAATACATGGAGCAATCATTCAATTTAGGAGAATTGAATGATTTATGTCGTACATTTTAAAGAGACCGCCACCATTTTGTTCAAAACAAATGACGGGCGAGTTCGGACTGACTTGACTATAAAGTATTTATTAAAATCACTGGACACTAACGATTGTATTATCTAATCATCATCTAATTATTACCCAAGTATTAAATATAAAGATCAGCTATACTATAAATAACGTAAGTAGAATTATAACTTCATGAATATTAAGGGTGTCCGGCAAAGGGTTTCCACGATGATAGGTGTCGCAATGAATGACGTGATTTTTAATAATATTCTGGAGGTAATACCCAAAAATCACACTTTATTATTTGATGAAATTAGATCGGTATTTTACACACCTGTAGTACCGTTTACCTGCCAAAGCTACGGTGACCCTAACTTCATAATGGTCCATCGTTCTTACCTGTGTTGGGAGCATGCACTGACAAACTTTCAGCTTTTACAAAATAGGTCTGGGGTTCATGGGCTCTTACCCTATATACGGACATGACAAACCGGAGCTATGAATGAGTTGAGAAGAGATGTTAGATATATAGGTATTACTTATTTACATGTGATATGTTCCTATTTTTATTAATAAATTATGATGTGGTCAGAACCCAACCAAAACTTTATATAAACGTTACTCTAACGGTACATTTGCAAACTTTTGTTTTACATACAAGGTCGAGTTACATAATTTCTAGATTTCAAAATAAAATACTTTACTTCTGACTTGTAAGACGAGAGTGTTGTTATAATCATTATCCATTATCTACGCTGATATTGGTGAAATCATGTTTACCTAGTTTATAAGGATTGGTCAATCGAATACCCTACTGAATGTTGGAGGATCAGTTTATATTCGCACTGATCAATCGTAAAACGCGTTTTTCGTGATCTCTAACTGTGTTTATAACTCTCTATTTCTAGGTTAGGCTACTGAGATTTGATGTCTTCTTCTTCTTGAGAGTTTTGAAATTATGGGAATAGCACTTTTGTTTTTTTGGTATATTTGATCCAGAGTATAAGATACTATAGTTTATTTACCTACCTATAGAATATTTGATCTGCTAAGACTTTACAAAGTATCACCAAACTTTTGTTTAGGTACCTACCATTCCTATTTCAGATTTACAAATTTAAAACTGGCCAAGTGCTAGTCGGAATCGTGCACGAAGGGTTCCGTATCTATAAAAACGGCAAAAAATCATGTCTGTTGTATCGGAGCCCTCTTAAATATTTGTTTAATTTAATTTAATTATTTATTTCTAAAGTGAATATATAACTAAATATTCTGTGAAAATTTCAAGCATCTACCTGTTGCTGTTATCAATATCGAGCAAAAATGAGCAAAAAAATCACGTTTGCTGTAGGGAAACCCGTTAAAAATTTATTTTATTCTATTTTTTAGTATAGAGCAAGTGTCAATAGCAAAGGTTCAAATAAATCGTTGTTTGTACGTAATAAATGATTAGGCACGGTTCTATGAATCATGGAACCGCGACTTGCAAACGCGCCTAATTAAAAACTTCGATAACAGCACTGTGAAGTTAGTACATAGGTAATAGTAAACAATAGCACTCGAGATTGGAGAAAACAATTTGAAAAGAGCAACCAAGTGATCACGATTCTATATACCAAAGTAATGTGAAATTTATTCTAGACGATGAGTCTCTCCGTAATCTTTCTCCTCGGCAACACCCCAAGCCAGGGATCGTACCTAAGTGTGGCGCTCGCGTTGTCAAAAAAACCCTTTTTGAATGGCAAAGCTAGTAATAGCCCGATAAAGCTGGCATCGTTATACGATTACCTACACCAGCATATTAATCTATTCGAAAAAAAGATACCTGTCTGTATTGTTAGAGCTTCAAAAACACTCACTCAAGCTCGATAAGTGTATTACGTCACTCAAAAAGCATGAAGCTAATACTTGTACCTACTTTTACATTGGTAAAGAAACATTAGTTTACGGTGTAATAATTATACCTTAATTTAAGTATCTAACGCAATAAAGTGATTACTGGGTAAAAATTAAATGAATATCATATCTTAATAACATAATCAACTAACCGATTTACGAAACAAACAAAAATGCGTGTGACCTGCTTTAAGTAGTTTATTGTTATGGGTTTCTTGAGAAACTGGGATAAGAAAAATATAACTAATACCGTTATTGGGCAGCAATACAAAATTATATCGAAAATATAGGTAGGTCTCATGGTCATGAATTTAAGGTGTTTTTTTAATATTATTTCTTTAATTTGGAAATAATGTAGTCGGCATCTAATCATACTTGCAAATTGCCGCAATATCTAAAAGTTCACGAATGTTAATTTTAATTTGTTCCACTTCCACTTCACTTAATATAACGACACGAGTAAAACTATTTAGGTAGGTACACATATTGGTCACAGTGCCTAAGTACCTAATCAGGAAGAAAAACACAAGATAACCGATCATACCCAGTTGAAACAATGATTCTTGTTTACAATAACTAGTAAGATAAACTAATTCAACGACCATTGTTCTATCGACTATCGTGTCTATAAAAACATCGAAGAAGTTACAGTTCAAATTCAAGTAGAGCGTGAAAATTAAACAACTTAGCATGTAGTAGCGCAGGTAGTAATCATAAAGGTAAGTTACCTGGTATACTGATAATCACTGATATAGAAATTAAAAATGTTGCTTTACCTTTCAAAGTCCCTGAATTAGCTAATTAGACTTTAAATTAGCTCTGAAGGGAGTGGTAATTCAAAATGAACAAAATGCCAACACGACTGAGTGATGACTGCAGCATTGTGTTGATATGTAAATTAGGCAAACATTCGACAATACATTTTGATGTGACGTTGCAAGGTAGGTTGGTAATACTATTTGCACAAGTGAAAGACAAAATCGATCAGAATGTTCTATTCATAAGTTAAAAGATGTACCTATATAAGTAGACTATAAGTCAAGTCTGTGTCTAAGATGCTAAATGCAACGGCAGAAATTAGGTTCTCCAATACCTGAGACCAATTAAAAGAGAAAACGTTAAATTTATTGTTCACAAATATTTCGTCCATTTAGCGTCGTCTTATTGGTTGGTCGTACAGGTTTTGAAGTGGTCTGTACGAGTAAGTATAGTTGAGTGAAAACGCGCTACAGTCTGCACGTTGCGTGATACCTAACACCTGCTTGTTGCATCGAACCTTGTGTGCCGAACTATTATAGCTTCTGAGGTTGTTGCGCTGAATCTGTTTTCATTGTTAATAAAGGTCAAGACCGTAGTTAGGAACCTCAACGCTCTTCACAAAAAATATACCATTTACATCACCGCAGTCCAACTCGCTCACATCAAGGATTCCGAGATTTCCAAGACGCGCGGTCGTTGCGGCATGCTTGTTATCGTTAACACTCATGGATTGTTCTTAAACAATCTTATTGTGTTCATTGTTCATAAGGAGAAAGAAATTCATTAACATCGAATGACTTGGCACTCTAATCTATAGTTATCGACGTACCTGTGTCCTGCGCATTTTGCAAGTGATGTATGTGATGCAGGTGCGCGTAATAATGATGGTGATGCAGGATGCATTCCAGATCGGTGCAGTTCAACATTGTCACGGAGTGCGGCCGCGCTCACGCTCAGTGCACACTTTCACAAAACTATTCCACTGGCACCAACATGTATTGCTGTCACATCACGTTATCTCGGGCACAGCACAGCACTAGCACACATGGGAGCGTCTCGAGAACGGCGCCGGTCGGTCTGTGACTGGCGGCGCCAGCGGTTCACGGCATCACGCGTGTTCAATCCAGCAAATGTTGTGGCGACGTCACATCCATTTCGGAATTCCGCCGCGATCGATAAAGCGTTCGATAGGCAGTGCAGTGAATGTCTGCGGGCGCGCAGCACTTGCGGCGTGCGATTGTACACTGAGTGCGGAGACGGTCGCCAGCCACCTCCCTGCTCCCGGCCTCGACCGCTCCGGCGAGCCATCGGCACCCGGCCCTGGGCTATCATATTATCTGCCACCTCTGGCCCTCGCAAGGATAATACGTCGTTCAATGCCCGTTCATTATCACCCGTGCTCACACAAGATGCATCTATGGAACAAACGCCTTTTATTTATTAACCACTAGCGTAGAAGTTATGTAATCATGGGTCAGACCTCTACCGTCGCTCTGCAAATAGATGTTGACACATCTTAAGTAGTGATGGATGGAATTGTGCCTGACAGAAATCATTCGAATATACGAAGTATCCTTGTCCAATTGCTAGTGTTACTTCACGGATCACTAGCGGAATGAACAATCGCAAAAGCAATCAACGACCAATGCATTCAAATGCCAAAGACGAGATTGCGTTCATTTACGAGCAATAAGACCGTAGTGATATGATTCGCGATTAAATGGCAAAGTGTAGATTTGCGGAAAAAGAGAAAAAAACCAACAAGTAAAATATCCGCAGTAGGTCCCAAGGTCTAAAGTTGATCGCCGTGAGCTCGCCAGACTTTCAAGATACCTACAATAATGTACACAAACGCCAGTTTATTGTTACTTAGTTGACGTGCGAGAAATTATAAATGATTGTTGATGCAAGTTAGTCAAAATTTATTATACTTTTATTTAGTGTTGATGCTCATGATTACAGCATTAGATTTTTTTTTTTGGATGTATATTTTTGTATGTATACCTACCTACCGTATATTGCTTGCTGGTCATGGCATGGCTTCTTGGTCTTGAGACATAAAGTGTTCAAACAGACGAAGCTTTTGTGATTAATGACCAATTTTGTATTCATCATTTAAAATCCTAAACTATTCTTATGTTCTTTAACTTGATGAGAGACCTTGCTCTAGATATATAATGTCTAAGGCTTTTAGACATTAGATACAAGCAAGCAGATGTTAGCGGGTTTGTGTATGTTAGCGGCTGCACTATAATTTGAGGGCATTAGTCATATTTTGAGATTTACTTCATAATCTTGGAGCTTCTCACTGAAATAGCTGCTGTTTTGCACGTATAATTTTATTGTCATCCAAAATATTATATTTAAAAATGTTTGTAAATGTTCACGGCTTGGATTTCCTCAAACAATCAACGAGTACAGAGTACTTGAAGGTATGACGACTGGTTTTGTGTTTATAAGGTGTAACAAATTAAAATATACCAGTTAACACCCGATTGGCTATTAAGAAATCCTTGAATTGAAGCGATGAACGATCAATAATTATCAGCTATTAGTTATATCGTGTGTTTTACTGGCATTTAAATGTTCTGTTTCACTCTGTTAGTTTTTTCACACTCATTATGTATTTGAGTTATATGTTTATTTACCTAACTACATTGCGAGATGTCAAAACTTTCATTTTCTTCCACTCTATAAGCGTAGGGAAATAGCCGATCTGGCGTACCTCCTGAACATTGCAAATGGACTGTCCGGAGCTGTTAGAACTACTAGGACTACGAATAAACACAGCCTCATTAAGAAGACCCAAGTACCTAGGTACCCAGTACTTTATGTTGCCTTAGTTAACCAATTACAGGCAAAATGCTTTTATTATCAGAACTAGCAGCTCGTGTAACACTTTGGTTAAGGCGAATGTTGATATAGATATTTTTAATACCTCATTAAGAACACTGAAGCGCACTGTCAGTGAAAAATTCTTCATAAATTTTTAGCTTTTTTATAACTTCTTTTTATTATTTTGATTACGTGCCTATTTTGTCAACTATCCTTTTAAATATAAAGTTTTGTTTTGTTTGGTCTTCTACTTTACTGTTTTTTTGTACAAATATAAGGAAACTTTTAATTGGCCTCCAATAATAATTAACATAATCTTTTTTTTAAAGATTTAGTTCATTATTTTTCAAAACAATAATCAGTACCTAGCTGTAAGTTTTCCTAGAATTCCAAAATAAAATACCTATTGGTTTTAACAGAGTATTGAAATTTGAAATTCTTTTTTTTTTAAACATACCCACCTACGTCACTTATTACAATTATACATAATCATGGAGAAGGTATTTTCTATGTCAAAGTGATCCTTGAGATTCAAATAAATAAATACTTATTTCGTCTTTCTAATTTTATTATATTAGTCCTGGTTAGACAGAATGTTACCCAAACTAGGACAAAGGAAAAATAATAGAGTATGTTGGTACACCACTAGAATACATTCAGTCGTTCTGACGTCACATTTAGATTTCGTCCATCGTGGGTTTTCAGACGGGTTTAGAAATGATTATAGGTATACAAGGTGTTCCAATACCTGTACTTAAAACTTCAGGGGCTAAAGTACCCATCAATATGAATAACTTTTTCCAAAGAACCAACACTGTGAAAGCGAAAAAAAAAACAGCTGTTTTATACAAAATTCCTACCTGGCCAATATGTATGAAACAGCTGTTTTTTTTCGCGTTCACAGTGTTGGTTCCTTAGAAAAAGTTATTCATATTGATGGGTAGGTACTTTAGCCCCCTGAAGTTTTAGGTACAAGTATTGGAACACCTTGTAGTATTAATGAGAAAAGATACTACAGCACCCAGACCATCCTCTCATTTTCAATTCATTAAGTCTGAACAACCAGAAGTATTGCAATATTTTATAAGCAAAATAGGTTATAACTTTTGGAATGTCAATGATAAGAATTTTCTTATCATTGACATACTATGAAACTGAGAAAAAGAAACCGATTTATGAATTATTTCTATGATAGGACTAGGTACCTGAGATAGTGGTGGGGATGGTGGATGGTACTAGAAAAAGAGGGGAACCCCGCAGGTCGTACGTGATGGGTAGAGATAAACTGGATAAAAAATCTGTTTGTTCTGAATCTTTTCTTCTTGCATTTGGGGGAAAGATTGAACAATACAATAACAATAAAACCAGACAATTCAAAGTCAAAAGGTATTTATTCAATAAAATCACAAGGATCACTTTGAAACGTTTTAAAGCTAGGTGACTCTAGGTGCCAGTTCCACGCGAACAAAGCCTAGAAGAGCAGGCAACAAACTTACGGCTTGGTTCGTACCGTTCTTTTGTTTGATCCTTGTTACAATGTAATATAATACAATATTGTGCCAATGTGGTGCCAAAAAAATTACGTTTGCTGTATGGTTTCCCTTAAATATTTATTTTATTCTGTTTTTTAGTATTTGTTTTTATAGCGGCAACAGAAATACATCATCTGTGAAAATTTCAACTGTCTAACTTTCACGGTTCACGATATACGGCCTGGTGACGGACGGACAGCGGATTCTTAGTAAAAAAAATGAGTGGAGTTTTACATTTACTCAAATAAGTAGGATTTTGTAATTTTTCTAGTTACCGACAGTGGATGGACCTTGGTTTAGAAAACATTAAGATGGAAGAACTCTGTTTTGTTTGTTCCTGTAATCCACTGTAAATCTTCCATCCTATAAAGTTCGTCCGTGTTTAGCTCAGATACATACCTAGTACACGGCTCACGGCTGCTACCAATTAGTTTCAATCAAGAGCTAGTCCATTATTTTCTTGTTTGTTGGTTCGTTTGTAGGAAAAGAACTGGCGTCTAAAGCACTATACTCGTACATAATGTACTGTGCCTAGAGTCTTAGAGCAGTGTAGCAGAATTATATTATACTAGCGGCCTGTCCCAGCTTCGCATGGGTGGATATACATTTTTTGAACATTTTAGGATAAACTTAGAACGTAGGTTAGAGTCTCGCGTGTACTTATTTCGCACGCCCTTCTCCCTGAGTGAGTAAAAACGCGCCCCTTGGAACCGCGCGTTCACTAATAATATTTTAAAGCGAGCTAAAATTTTTAATTTCGTAATATATCTTTTGAATGGAATGTCCGATTTGTAAAATTCAAAAAGTAATCTATAGGTATTGAAACAGTCTTGAATACGAAATGATTTATTTGGATAAGGATTAATACTAAGGTACAAATAAAGACCCTTTTCTAGCGGCGGCATTTCAATTAAATTTTTATAATAAAAGAACATTTATTGTGACATAACTATAATAGATAGACATATGCTGTCGCAACATTTTTTGTAGATAATGACGTGTTCTACAAAGTCGTAGTACATTATTTTGTTCTATCATCAATAGTTTTCGCAGCGCACGCGATGTAAGGTTTTTGTTTTCCACCTCGGGTTACACTATTGGAGTTTTAGTAAGGATCCCTGATTTTTTTGAAAATATAATATAGCCTATGTTACTCAGGGATAATGTAGCATTCTAATGGTGAAAGAATCTTTGAAATCGGACCAGTAGTTTTTGAGCCTATTCGTTACATACAAAAATACAAAAATACAAATCTTTCCTCTTTATAATATTAGTGTAGAAGTGTAGATGTAGATATACTACTTACATATAATTTTTTAAATAAAGAAGCAAAATGGTATGTGTTATACGGCCAATCAAAGTTAATAATCAATGTTACAGTCAATTGTGTGTAGTCGAAGCCTTATTTCCAAGTATCAGATTTTCTGTCAGACCTTTTCATCTACGCTTACGTCACTGACGGTTGTTATGTAAATAGACAGTTAACTAATGAATTCAATAAGAATGAATACATAACCGTTATCCTTCTGTTTACTAATTGATACATGCAGTATTGGTTGCCAACTGTTTAGAAGACTTATATTACTTCCTTGTAAGAAGGTCACATGATTAGTGAGTTTTGTTGTTGTGATTTGCATTGGCGCCCCTGAAAAGTGCTAACGACAACGGATACACTTAACCTCCGAACTGAAGATCCTGTGGAATAAAGTGGAATAAACTAACAAATATCTCTTCAAGAGACATCGTGACATTTTGCTTTTCAAAATCCATCTTCACTTGACCGTGATGGTGGAAAATAAGACTGAAACCGCATCTCCTGCAAATGTTATTTCGATTACAATAATACGAGCTAAATAGAACATAACATTCCGTACACTCGTCGGAACTGCGTTTAGTATTGACAAAGTTTTGATTTGACAGCCAAAACCTGTTGCAAAACAATTTGATTTAATGATTGAGCATGTTAAACCTGCCATTTTTTTTCTTGGCAGGTTTCAAATTCCCCCTTGTGAGGGAGACGGTACGTATATGTGATCTGTAAATGTTAGTTTTTTTTTTCTAAGTTTTATCTGCGATCAGTTGTTTTAATTATGAGTATTTTATTGTCGGGCAGAGTACACTCCTGAATTGTCTTCTCAGTAGGTACACTTCATTATTGGTCATTCAAAAGCATGGCATCTTTTCTTTTAAGTCTCCTCATGTACATGGGATTAGTGAGTCTCTGTGCTAGTTGGTTGGGGTGGTTTTCTAGTATGTCTTGGTAGACTTGAGCACTTTTGATCTCTTCATATACTGTTTTGACTTAAATGTTAGTTTTGGATGATACAGAGGCTCAAAATTGCAAACTGAATAAACACTATATGCACGTGGTTAGGAGGTACACAGATTATAAAAAATGATGATGCAATTGTACAAGTCAGACATCTGTGTCTCGATTTAACCTTGCCACCATGTCAGTAAGATATTAACAAGATCATTATAAGTACACGAGTCACGGCTCCTCTGACGAGATACTTATCCAGATAAATAGTAGTTAAAATGTTTTTTTTTAGTTCATCAGGTCAACTAACTATCAACAAAAAAATAAAAAAAATAACTACTACTTGTGTTTAAAAACTTCAGGGGGCTAAAGTACCGGCATGAATATTTTTTTCTAAGGAACCAATACATTTTAGCCAGGTAGGTATTGAACTTTTGTATGAAACAGCTGTTTTTTATTCGCGTTTACAGTGTTAATTTCTTAAAAAAAGTTATTCATATTGATGGGTACTTCAGCCCCCTGAAATTTTTAAACACAAGTTTTGGAACACCTTGTATACTACTAATCCGCTAATCTTATGTGTTTAAGTTAACCAAATGTAGATTCGTGTGTGTGCAACCCTACACAGCTACAGCAAACCATGCAAAGTGTAATAAGGTGTTGTTGTGTAAATAGGTACTAAGCTATTTTTTTTTGTTATTCTCGTCTCTTTATGAGCAGGTTATCTAAGGTAGGTAGGCTAGTCGCAAATAAATTTCACACAGAGCACACGTATCGTGGTTTTACTCAACATAAAATCCCGCAAGCTTAACTAACCCTTAGGCACATCAACAAGTGTATTAGACACAACAAAAACCACAAAAAAAAACGTTTTAGAAAACTTGATGAGCGCCTCTATCGTACATGCTAAGAATTCACGAGTCTCCATCCAAAAATGGCCAGAAGATACGGAAAAATAAAAACGAAACTCGGTCTTGGGGTACCTACTGCCTCGTGCCTCTCCACAAACAGCATGCCACGGTCGAAATCAAGTGGACAATCAAGTGTTTCCATTATCAATTAATGGTTATCGGTCGATCAGCAGTACTTATCTCATAATACATGTTTTTACTGACCTGTGCTTGCTACCTTACTTGATCGTTATAATTCTGTGTCACAGGCCCTTTCACTGGCATTGACTTTAAATCATTGTGTTATACTCTTTATGAGACTAGATGTGGCTGGTAGGTCAGGCCAGAAAATACGGCCCGATAAGACATTTTATGTCATTTTCTATGAGATAATTCATGCATTTTTTTGAAGGTGATGAATAGATCTTCATGCTCTCCATGATAAAAATAAGTTGGTGCCTATGCAACCTAAGCATATCTATCTATTTACCTAACGTTCAATTTAGTTTGTTCGTATGTTATAATAATTTAATAACCAATTTCCGCTACGGAAGGAATTAGCACGGTATTTAAAATAATTCCGGATATTTATATTTCAGATTGTTTGAATATTATCACAGAAATATTAGACTTGCCTGTAAGTTAAATATGCAAAGACAGCGAAGATATGCATCTTTTTCTTCATTATTTTAAAATCACGTCTATTTAGGATATTCAATATAAAAAAAACACTTTGCCTTTCAGTGACTTTTATGCAGTCAATTATAGCTATAGTCCACATTTCAAAAATAAAGAAAGTAAATCAAATTATTAAACATACAAATACTGTTATTATAACTTAAATGATTTTTTTACACGCTGAACTGATAATTATAATTTGCTTTGTATAGCTATTAAATTCTTATAACTATTTATTATAATTAATTTTAATATTATTAAGATAATTGCACTCTGAGCCTAAACAAACTGTGTTGAACAAATTAAACACGTACATTACAGATGTACGTATCTAACCACATTTTATGCAATAAATTTATGCAATATGAGATCATATGTTCCAACCCTGGTCGCCGTGACCCTGACTACCGCTAGGCCGCCTAACGCATTCAATCTCTACTTGTTTGAAATATTAAAAAATAACTTGATTTAAATTCACTTAAACAGCCGTCCAACCACTCTCAGAGGCCTGAGGCTTATGTCTCCGGCAATTTACCTACCATCGTTGCGTTGATTGATAGCTCTGAACATGCTAAAATATCAGATCTGGTAAGAATTACCTGGAGGCGCCGGAGCACCAGGAATCATTTTTTACCGTTGCTCGATTCTTTGCTTCGGTTGGAAAGTTCCATCCAAATTGATAGGAATTTGAAGTATCAGCTTTAAAGCTCTTTTCGACCTTTTTTCGAATAACATCAACGTCTTTTTGAGTGACATTAGCGTCTAGATTAAAGTTTCTCTAATCCAGGCACCTGCCTCAATGCATGAGCTATCTTTATTCAATGAGCGCGAATTCAATAGACTAATTTATTCAACTGGCCAAAGCCACGTACAGACTAGAGATTGGTATTTGTATTTAGGGCCTACGTTGTACGGAACTTCGAGCGATGTCAAAGAACTGCTGTGAGCCGCTCAGCCATAAACATATTCCCTGGAGGAAAGCCAGGCTAACAGTCAGTTACACACGCTAAGCGCACGCAAATCTGGCTAAGAGCCTTTTGATCGATCATAATATATGTATGATACTACAATAGTAGTGGTTCAATAACTTTTAATGGAAAACGTGGTGTCAGGACTCAAGCCCATAAAATGGAGGGTATTAAATTAGCCAAGATATAGATGGATTGTGTCATTGGCACAAAACTTGTGTAAGAAAGAAGTTAGTTCTGAGATGACGGCTGATTAAAAAGTAGAGAGAAAAACATGCTGCGCAGATGACCCACATAAAGTGTCCCGTATCCCAAAGTCTATGGTGACTGACTTCTTAGGTACCTACCATGATAACTATCTCCTTGTACAAGGAGTAAGGACATCTCCAGCATATAGGAGAACATTTGCAAAAGTCAAGTCACTTGATCGGCTTAGAAATCTCAGAATGCCGTAGCTCGCAAGTCTGTATACGTCTTTAAGGCGAGCCGTGTTAGGAAAGTGGGTATAAGAGAGTGGGTCAAATCGAACATGGGTGGAAATCACGGGAAACTTTGGGTTGATTAGATACATATTGGATAGTGGCTGATGTATATAGTATATCTCTGGCTTTTGATTAGAACTAGTGATTTTAAATATCTGAAAAGAAGTTGAATATATAAAGCCACTGGTCAGTTATCAAAATTGAATGAAAATCTAGAGCGATAGAGAAGATAAACAAAATGTAAGTTTGAATCCGTTCGTGCACCAATGGAATGTTTCTCAAAAAGGTACTGAGACACTGAAGAGCCCTTTCGAAATTTCCTATTTATTTGATTTGTACTTCGCTTAATGCTAATAAACTTTTATAGAGGTAAGTATAGGAAAGAACAGATACTCTTAATAAAGGTTGGGCAAAACATTTTGCTGTAACGTGCCACTGTGCCACTCGTATATCCTCATCAAATACATTAAACTGAGTATTGCGAGAAGAGAAAGGTTTGATTGCTATACTGCAATAGATATCTCAAAACAAACCGTCTCGTAAAAATCACTAATGCTTGCAACCTGCAACTATCTTAGAAATGTGTGTTAGTTAACATTGATTTGTTGATGATTGGTTGCTTATGATATTGATATGGCTGCAAGACCTATTTATCAATACAACATGTAACATAATACGTCTATAACCCCGGAAGCAGTGTGGTCATGGCGAAGTTTTGAAGTTTTTCATTCATGAAATGCCTCTTAAACTTTCCTCCAAAATGAAACTAACACAACATGACGCAGCCCTATTTACAGCTGTTTTTTGACGTTTAATTGTGAACTGTAGATAAAATAGGTAACAGAACTGTCACCAACTAGGAAATCATCTTACCATTTTACTTGGTTGTAGCTCTGTTTTTTGCACTGTAGGTTGTGGGTTTGATTCCCACCTAAAACAAACAATTATGTTATGAAATTTATGTTATGCTGCCGCGTTTTTCTTAAGAGCGGTAAGTACGTGCCAGCTTATTTCGAGTAAATCGCTCTTAAAGTTTTCAAACTACTTTTGACGACCACGTCTACAAAAAATGCTATTTTTGACTTCTGATTATTTTAAATTATAAATAACATGTTGTAGTTTATATCCGAGAAGAAAAATAACACAAATATGTGTATTTAATAATAAAAAAATGTAAAAATAACTTTATTATTAGGAAGCCTAATGTATAATACCTACGATTCCTAACCATAAGCGTTGTAACCAACACACATACCGCTCTTTTGCTAAGGAACACATCTCACTGCTCTTATGATTAAGTAAACCTATTATTATGTTTTGTTTTTCTAACCATAACAGCCGCATCTTCATCACATACGTCTGTTATGTTAAGGGATACTTACTTTATACCTTAAGCTCATCTTAGATTACTGCAAATGTTACGGCGCTTATTCATAGTAAGTATAGGCTAGCCAGAAGTTTCTCAACTAATTTATCTTTGTCTTATCACTAAGTACGTTCTAAATATTACATCTGGAGATTGTTTAAATTTTGACTATAAGGGTTATCAAAATAAATCAACTTGATAAATTTAAAACGTTTACTAAAAATTCTGCAGTTTTATTAAAATTATCATAAAGGAAACATTAAGTTTTTTACCCTGCATAGGTTCAATTACCTATCAATTATAATTAAAAAATCACAGTTATTATAAGTTAAAGGCATCAAATGGCACATTTTTAAGATTACCTTGTTATGTTATACTTCATAATATCAAATTACATGCTAAATCAGTCGTCAAACTAAAAAGTAAATTTATAAAATCTACTTCAGTCTTAACCAGTGACCATGACTGTCACCATGTACGTTCACCTAATTAAAAATATAATCTTAATCTTAATATATTATATAAAATGCTAATGTTCGTACGTGTGTCCACGGTTTTCTCTATGATCCGCAACTTCGATCAACTTCCCGTTGGGATGGCAAATACCCCTTGGTCTCCTGGTGTGCATAAGGGAGTTTGGTCGGGGTGGGTGGAAGAGGGTGGTTGTGGGTGGCGAAAATGTGGAATAATATATATCAGTCCTTCTCTAACTATACATGTTAGAGAAGGACAGAAAGCATCTGTCAAATTCTTAAAAACTCGGGAATCTCGCGAATGATCTAGAAAGTTCCAGAATGTGTGCAACTGATGAAATCAATCTAGAAAGTTCTAAAACTTTCTGGAATTATCTAGAAAGTTTCAAAAAGCCGTGCAATTATTGTAATCGATCTAGAATATTTCAGTAAGCTCCTGAAATGATCTAGAAAGTTCCAAAATGTGTGCAATCGATAAAATTGATCCGAAATGGTCTAGAAAATTCTAAAAATTTCTGAAATGATCTAGAAAGTTCCAAAATGGTTGCAATTGTTGTAATCGAACTAGAATGTTGTAGAAAGTTTCTGAAATGATCTAGAAAATTCTTAAAAATTTCTGAAATGATCTAGAAAATTCTAAAATGGTTTCAATTGTTGTATTAACCGATCTAGAATGTTGTAGAAAGTTTCTGAAATGATCTAGAAAATTCTAAAAATTTCTGAAATGATCTAGAAACTTCCAAAATGCCTACAACTTGAAGATCATTCAAAGTTCGAGTGAACAGTAATTAAACAAATTCAAGTAATTCCGAGAAACAAAAACGACCGAACTATCTGAATATTCTAGTGTTTTGGTACTAGATATTTGACGATATATAAAACGAAATCCAGTGACTTTTCGTCAGTACATGCGATGTATTTTAACCCGAGCAACGCCGGGTTTCGCTGCTAGTTCACAATAAAATACTACTAAACTAATTTCAAAGGACGTGGCATTACAGCTTAAACAGTGCGCAAGAGGCATCACACAAGAGAGAAAATCTTTAATTATAAATAAATCGCTGCCCCTTATGCCTGAAAACAGAAGAGCCTTTTGGCTTAACCTTTCAACTAATGATGCGGTAGGAAGCTTGCTCGAAGATACGACAACTAAAAATATACGACTCTAAATCACTGTGTACACTTTTATAAATTTACTTTTTAGTTTGACGACTCATTTAGCATGTAATTTGATATTATGAAGTATAACATAACAAGGTAATCTTAAAAATGTGCCATTTGATGCCTTTAACTTATAATAACTGTGATTTTTTAATTATAATTGATAGGTAATTGAACCTATGCAGGGTAAAAAACTTAATGTTTCCTTTATGATAATTTTAATAAAACTGCAGAATTTTTAGTAAACGTTTTAAATTTATCAAGTTGATTTATTTTGATAACCCTTATAGTCAAAATTTAAACAATCTCCAGATGTAATATTTAGAACGTACTTAGTGATAAGACAAAGATAAATTAGTTGAGAAACTTCTGGCTAGCCTATACTTACTATGAATAATAATAAGCGCCGTAACATTTGCAGTAATCTAAGATGAGCTTAAGGTTTATAGTAAGTATCCCTTAACATAACAGACGTATGTGATGAAGATGCGGCTGTTATGGTTAGAAATACAAAACATAATCATATAAAACGCGGCAGAATGTTAAGTAAAATAAGACTTTATTTTTTATTTTCATTAGTATAAGCGTTGTAACTGGTAATAACGGCGATTATTTGTAGGATTTATTTAGGTAAAGGGATACCTCTTCTTGTAATAAGAGCCGTATGTTCACTTACGGCGCTTATCACAAGTCTCATTAGAGCTGGCTGATTCAGCTTCCTTATTTTTATAGCTGTAATTGGTAGTTACCACGGTTATTATAAGGAATTTGTCATGAATTTTAATAATTTTCCTTACAAATTTGTCTTTAAAAGCAGTTACTGCGCTTTTGCTTTGAAACTACAGGCCAAAATTATAAAAGAAAAGTATTCAGCAGCAGCATGTGCTTTTACGGCTGTAATGCTAAGAATATTAAGAAACCTAGTGATGGTTACGGCGCTTATCAAAATCTAAAATAGCACTTAGAGGCACTTTTTTAAAGAACTGTCAATCTAAAAGTTGTAGATCTCGATGCGCTGATTCCGAATATGCTACTAACTCAAATTTCGAAAAAGTGTTGGTTACCGCTCTTATGTTAAGCGCGGCAGTATGTTTATTCTATGTTTGGCTGCACTAAGTAAGCACTTAATACCTGGGATTAAGTGTTTACAAAAACCAGGTACCTATTACCAGTTCGCACGTCACAAACATTAGCGTGCCAACTCAAAAAAGTCGATTTCGAGAAAACAGGTTTTGAAAGTTCAAAAAATCATATTGTCTAAAATATACATTATCATGCCTAACTTTAAATGTAAGTTTAAAGGTATGTTATCTGACTTTACTTTCTAAGGTATTGGTATAATAAATAATGAATATCTTTAAAGTTATCAGTAATTTTTCACTAGCACTTTGAGTTAGTACTATATTGCCTGTTTAAATTAATTCAAAAATGAAATAAGACGTTAATGCCTGTTTTATTTAGAGGTTTTTGTGAAATTCGACGGTCGTATATCAAAATTAGCCATTATTGATACACATTTTCATCAATACAAGCAGTCCTATTACTGGCTTTTTTGTTGATCTTATTGGATTAAACACAACAAAATACCAAATAATATTGTTTTTAGAAAATCAACTTTATAATTATCATCATAGGCTCATCACTATAGGCCTCCCCTATTCATTATCAGGAAGAATTATTCTGATCCCTCTCCATCCACTGTCTTTCCTGTGATCCTCACAATGCCATCGGTTCCTCGTAAAACGCTTCGTCTTTCAGCTCGTGGTCGCCATTTGAGAACCTATATTCCCCAGAGGTTTTAAATTTTCTAAGTTTTCTCCATTTCAGATTCTATCACGTTGTGAAACTCTCGGCACAGTTCTTTTCATAAATTCTTGTTTCTTTGTAAATCACCTACCTACCTTTTCAGTCCATTTCAGTTTGCAGTTTTGATCGTTTCATGTCTTGATTTATTTAGGTGGAACTCTTTTTTTTACGTTTGTGAATTCTATTCCTAGATTTCAAACTATTTGGGCTATAAGATTATGGGTTTTAAGACTGTTGAATGGCATTTGCGTCAGCTGGCAATCTCGTGCAAAATCGTTTGCAATGATGTTAGTCATCTTTATACCAATGTTAAACGAATCATGAAAATAAATGCTTGACATTGAGTGCATGTGCTTAAACGTATTAAGAATCGCTGGTCCTGTAGTATTATCACTGCGCTCAGATTGCAGGAATCGGAATCCGTACACAATTTATAAAACAAAATAATTGAAAGTATGTGCATCGACGCAGTTTTTGAATTCATAATACTGTGGCTCAACCTACTGTTTAACACACAGACCACGAAAAATAGTATCTCCCCGATATTGCATGTATTTCAGTCGAGACTTCTCATAAAGTTCATTTAATACCAACGTGCCATTAATTTAATTATAATTTTATTATAATACAGTTCTGTAAGAGCTGTACTGGTATACGACCATTGGCATACACGTCATGATATCAGCAGCATTTTGGTTAAGAGAGCAGTTATTGAAAGAATATTATCAAGGAGATACAAGATATTTTTAAGAGCTCTTTGTGAAAAGCTCGTCCGGGGAAGCACTACTACACTGCCTTTTTCTGCCGCCAAGCAGCGTTGCTGTATTTTAGTTTGAAGAGGTTTTTAGTGGTTGCCGGTGAAATTACAGGCATATGAGGCTTAACATCTGTACGCCTCAGGTTGATGGACGCAGGGCAGTGCATCGCTGGGCACGTTCCCATCGTGCGTGACTTGCGAGGCAATGCTTTGTTATAGATGATGGTTACCAATCAACATCACGCGGGCCATCTGCTCATTTCATCACCAAGTTATATTAAAAAAAAGGTATTTATTCGCATAAGTCACCACGTAGGTTAGCTGGTAGAAAATGCATAAGCATTAATCTTTCCTATTGTACTCTAATTTTATATTTTTATGCAAAAAATTAACTAAATATAAATAAATGTCAAATACACAAGTTCTTATTATGCTAGAAGGAAGAACTGCTATTACATGCGGCAAATACTAATAAAGTGTAAGATTATTAATGACCGTTTATGCCTTTTCATTATTGATCTGTTCCAAAAATTTATGTGAAAGTAAAAGTTTTATCCGATATATTCACAGACCAAACCGTAGCATTCATAAATAGACACCTGCACACAGCCAAAATACAATAACTTTAACGAGTCATACCGTATTAACTCCAAAAAAATTTATGCATTTTAGTATCAAGTCAAGTTATTTTCCGTCCTACCCTCAAAAAGTAAATAATGAACATGCAATATGGTATTAAATGAAGACAAAATATTATTTTGAACAAACAATAAAGTATCATCTTACAAATACAACTATGTTGATTGCTCACCTGCGACGTTTTTTATCCAAAAAGATGTTTTATTTTAAAATACAACAGAAAATTACGTTTTGGTGCCTGCGCTGTTATGTTGTAACGGACTATGTTGAGATGCGACGGTGCTTCTTGTTGAATAAATGAATGAAATGAATGATCAATAAAGAGTCTCAGGTGATTTTCTTAGCCATTGGAGGAGGTAAAAATACAACTGTATTATCATTTTGTAGAGAAAAAAATCCTCTTCACGATGGCATACTTAACTCAAAAGTGCAATATTTTGAGTTGGCACGGTAATAGTTGTGACGTGCGAGTTATAGCTTTGGTGAGTGTTCTCCACTCATAGGTTTGGTGAGTGGAAAAAAATAGCTGTACGAAATGTCAAATTTGTATATTACACAATCACCAATGAGTTTTTCATGAGATAAACTCTCGAAAATGTAATTGGTGATTGTGCCAACTTAACAAGACCCCGACACTACCACTCTTATGACCTAAAGGTTGCGGTTAACTACCTATGTAAGTATGTTGAATGTGTACCAACAAGTGACACAATAGATCATTTTAAAAGATTAGAGCTTCGATAGCTGGTAAAATAGTCAAGGAAAAAGCCTGATAAATAAAACAGCCACGTTTTGTTACGAAAAAAACGTATTCGTCATTCATGTTTATGTTTTGTTATTAAGAACGGTACCTACCCACTATTGGAAACATTGAATTTGATAAAAGACAGCTTCCAAAACTATAAGTCATGCAAGATAAAATGTCTGTTCCATTTTAGCTCTCTAGCCCTTTTATAAATCATAATACTTGGCAGAACTAATATTTAATTGAATGTGTAGAAATCTTGAAACTGAACTGAAAGTATTACAGGAGTACAGGATTCTAAGGTTTATATTATAATAAGTACCTACCATGTTCTATAATATGTGTCAAGTGCTCGAAAGGAGCCTCTTGAGGTCCACTTATAATCCTTTCACCACACTATTTCGTGAGAACTAGTGACAGGATGTAACAAAAGAATTTAAAATTAGATGATAGAAAATATATAACAGCATTCAATTGAACTTAGGTACGTCCTTGATTTTATTTCTGAAGAAGATATTGACTTGACTTTTGAAAAGTGGTTCCTCTTACGTCCTTGGTTTGATTTCTGAAGATCATAATATGTATAATAGAGGGACAACAGCTATATATAAAACTCGATTGACTAATCGAGTTTTATAACCAAAATTGACATTTAGGTACCTACAGGCTGGTCACACCACAATTCGAGACTGCCTCCATTCTTTTAGAGATCAGACAAATGCAAAGACATAGGTACATAAGTATGTATATTGTTCACCTACGGGATAGGGCTGGGTGGATACTAATATCTTCGAATGAAGTGAACTCATATAATATTGACAGAAGTTCATTTGATCACATATTATATTTATTTTACTTCATTCTTCAGATATATTTAACGTGTAGATGTTTAGAGGATTTTGGCGTTTGATAAAAATTAAAAAGATATAACAGCTCTTTCACAGAAAAGTCAAGTCCATAGTTTTGGTAAAAAGTGGTTGCTCTATAATTTCATTAACTTATTTATTTGAAAAAAAAAATAAGGTATAATATGTAGTTCAAAGATATGAAATTACCTGCCTATTAATATTTTCCATATTTTAATAACCAACTCACATTGGTGGTGGCACCAACAAAATTTATACTGTGCTAAAAGTAGGTAAGTGCTAATAGATAGGTAAATAGAAAGCAGAAGTAGATGCAACAAACACTTAGTTTTCACCACACTTTCATAAGTATAAGAAAACTGTACTAGTAAGTACACTCATACAGAGTGGGTAAATATTTTGGTTCTGTAAATTGGAAATCTACGAAGACAGTTTTTGGGTTTTTTGCTTAGCGAAGAAGACGAAAGTAGAACCATTGGAGTTAGAACCATCCTCATAACTTGTGCACCAACATCCTTTTCTATCCTTCCAACTTTTAACGATCAGTTATGCTATCTCTAGATCGCGTTCGCAACGGTCTACTGTTTCATGTTTTTTTTTATACTACCAAGTAAGCAAACAAGCATACGGCCCACCTGATGGGAAGCGGTTACCGTAGCCTATGGACGTTTGCAACACCATCAGAGGTGTCACACGCGCGTTGCTTCAGAACGCCTTTTTTAAGAACCTCATGCTGCCCTCTCCAGGGAAAACATCCGCAGGGAGCGCATTCCACAACCTTAGAGTGCGCGGGAGGAAGTTGAAACTGAACAGTGCGCGACCATCATGGTTCCACGGTATGTGGATGAGCTTCCTGCCTATGGCGAGCACTGCGATGATAGAATGAAGCTGTGGGCATCATGTCAAACAATTCTACAGAACACAACCAATTATACAAGCGGTAGAACACACGCACACAGAGGAGAAGTCTCTCCTAAAACTTAAGGGTTCAATACCGCTTGGGATCATCAACGATTCTCACAGCACGTCTTTGGACAGAGTCAAAAGGACCAAGCTGATACCCAGATGCTCCTGCCCAGAGATGACAGCAGTACTCTATATGGGGTCTGACTAGCGACTTATAGAGAAGTAGTCGTTGTCCCCCATTGAAATATTTTGTATTTTGATTGTATTTTGTAAATACTTGTATTCCTTTGTAAATAAATGGTTTTAAAATATTGGGTATGTAAAAAAAAAATCCTTCTAATCCTACATATATATAAATGCGATGTTAGAATGTTGTGTGTAGGTGTTGTGACTCTAACCACTGAACCGATCGGTAAGAAACTTAGAACAAATAAAGTAAGTAACCTACTACTTTATATCCCGAAAAATTACAGCGAACGTGGTAGAAAACATGAACGAACAATAAAGGGAAGTCGCTCTAAATATTTATTTTATAGAAGCCGCGGGCGGCAGCCATTTAAATATTACAAAAAGTTGTTGTTTAAAAGTAAATGCGTCTCTTCAAAGGATTGTTTTCTGATAGATAGCACTAGTGGGTACAATAAACTGCTATTGTGTGCGCTGAGATAATTAGAATGCACTTTTAATGAGTTGTTTGACTAGGTTATTACCTGCGCTTATCCTCTGTAAAGTTTGTTGAATTCGTACGTATTTGTTGTATATTTAGAGTGTTTATTGAGAGTGGCTTACAAATAGTAGGTAGGTAATTTTCACATGCAATATAATACTGCTCGAAAGGAACCTCCTTGAGGCACACTTAACGTCCTTCCACCACACTGTGGTACTACTGATCCTAAATAATTGTCACTAGTACCATTACTGGTACTAATAATACAAAGTTGTATCACTGGTACCATCAATGGTACTGCTGACACAAAGGAGAAGGAACTAGTGATACGTCATGAATAAAAAGAATAAATATTCGGAACAAATTATGTCCAAATCTATTCTTTATATTTTACAGAAAAATAAAAAAAAAATATTTATGAGTGCATAGGATAGTAAGTATAGGTTAGGTTAGATCTGTGTCAATTATTCGAAAAAGTACTTCATTATTTATTTTTAGAAGACGTAGAGCTCTTTGTAGAGAAGCGCTTCTGGGGAAGAACTATCACCATGCCTATTCTGCCTTTAAGGCGAAGACTAATGTGACTCTCGCTCGCACGTTTCGACATGTTGAAAGATATAAAATCACTAAACTCATTTTCGAAAAATCGCAATCAACCATTTTGTGTGCAATCACATTGCACACAGTTTAGTAAAAATTTCATTTTGATCGATACATGTTTTCCTACTCAAAAGTTAGCTTTACTAGTTTTCGTACATAAGCAAACTTTTAAGTAGGAAAACTTGTATTGATCAAAATGATTTTTTTACTAAACTGTGTGCAAAGTGATTGTACACAAAATGGTTGATTGCGATTTTTCGAAAATGAGTTTAGTGATTTTATATCTTTCAACATGTCGAAAAGTGCAATGCGAGCGAGAAGTTGTTTGATAGTTGTCAGCCCCTTAAACAGCGAAATAAACACACTGAGGCCAACGTTTACGCCTCAAATTGATAGACGCAGGGCAGTGCATCATAGGCAGTGGCGTAGCTAGGTGGGCAAGGGCCCCGGTGCATAGAGAAAGAATCGGGCATAGTGAAAGAGTTTTGTTAGCAGGCTCAAGGTTTTCTAGCTTCGGGAGCTGGCTGACCCTCTCTTTTCAAAGCTTAGGTTAGAGGGCCCCCTGAGCTCCGGGGCCCTGGTGCACTGCACCACCTGACCATACGATAGCTACGCCTGTTCGATATCTGCTGTTGAATTGAGGGTAGATTGGTAATTCATCACCGAACTCATATCGACGGTGCGCCGCTGGCATAGCGGCAGGAAGCTTTAGCGCGTTGAGCTGGACGGACGTTCTTTCCCTCTCATTTCTAACCGTGTCGAATCCTCATCGTTAGACGTTCTAACACCTGTATAGTGTTTGTGGACCCACTGCCGTGTAGTGTGCTTCTTCTGAGACCTATTGAACCTAGGTCAGCCGTGCTAACCCAAAAAACTACCTGAATTCTGCGGCGTGCCGTGCACGCCTGAAGCCAAGCTTGTGCCACGTGGAGTCGAATAGAGGTAGGTGGTGTTCAATAGCCTTCTTGGAGACAGCAGGAACGAACAGTTTCCACCCACACATACTTTACATACATTCTATCAAATTCACAAAAGCCTGCCAGTAAAATTTCTCTCAAAAAAGATTGTAAAAACCGCACAATCAAATTGGTCCTTCGACAGCCGGATAGGTTTTTGTGAATTAAGAACTCGTAGTTCTATTCTAGCCGTGCTAGATTTTATGTATTTTTTCATACCTAACTCGTAGAAATATTTTGCTGGCAGCTTCATATTTATATATTCGCATATTATCACACATATATTTGTAGTACGTATTTAGTGCATTTGTAATTAAGTTGCATCGTTTCATTCGTTAATCTTCATTATTTTTGAACATTTATTTGTCCACGCTAACTGCGTTTTTAATAAAACAAAATGGCGCCTCCCGCTAAAAGTTCTAAGACAGATGAAGAATCAGTGGAGGTTCAAAGTCATGATTTAACCGTGTTAATTCATAGAAAACAACGAATGTTCGAGCAAATGCAAAGAGCGTATGATTTGTCAAGAAATATTTCAGATTCTGAGTCGATAGATTTATTTTTGATGCACGTGTTCGAAATCGATAAATTACGTGGCTCGTTCGAGAGCGTAATCTTTCAAATTTTAAAACAAGAACTTCATGGTGATCCAAAATCATCACTTCGTAGTCATGAGTTAAAAAGTTTTGATGAGTTATATTTTCGAGTCAAGTTGAGTGCATCGAAATGTAAGCCTAGTGCCCATTGTGTTAAGGAGGAAATTCCCGCTCGCTCTGTAGAATCTCGACCACGTCTTCCAAAGTTGGAACTTTTTACGTTTGATGGAAACATTGAAAATTTTAATACATTTTTCGAAACATTTTGTTCTCTGGTTCATAATCGGAAGAGTATTCCGCAAATAGACAAATTTCACTATTTATTATCATGTACAAAAGGTGCTGCATTAAATATTGTAAAAAGCGTACCTATCGCAGGTGGTAACTATGAGCTCGTGTGGAAAAGTCTCCTTGATAAATATCAAGATAACAGAATGTTAGTTGGTAGGTATTTAGATAAAATGCTAAGTTTTTCGCCGCTTCAAAAAGAATCTTCTGATAATTTAAACTCGTTTATTGAGAGCTTTGACCATTCATTCAAAGCTATAGAAGCATTAAATATTGATAACTTGAGTAGTTACGTAATGTGTCACATTGCACTGAGGGCCCTAGATCCCTACACGCGTAAATGCTTTGAACAAAAATTGGATCAAAAATCAATTCCAACTTTCGATGATTTAATTACTTTCGTTCAAAATCATATCAAAGTTTTAGACCATTCTCAATCATACTCAGCTAATTCAAACGTGCAACAAACTAACCAACGAAAATTCACTGTACCTAGGCAGGGTAAAAATAATTATTCGCATGCATCTTCTTCAAACACAAAATTTACGTGTTTTCATTGTGGAGAAAATCATATGATTTTCCGTTGCGATCAGTTTCGTAATCTGAGCAACGTTCAGCGCATTAGCCGTGCTAATGACCTGAAGTTATGCCACAATTGCCTAAAACCTAATCATACATCAAAGGAATGCAAAAGTGAATTTAAATGTTACGTTTGTAAACAGTCGCATCATATACTATTGCACCGTGAGTCGAGCGATAGTGTACCAAAACCGGTTTACTATTCGGAGAGCGCTGCGTCTGAGCAGTCTTCGTGCAATAACCAAGCGTCCGCTCTAAACAGTAACAACCACCTTGCGTCTACGCATAACTATGCAGTTATACTAGGAACAGCTTTTGTACATGTTTTGGATTCATTTAACAACTACCAAACTTGCCGCGTTTTAATTGATTCTGGCGCGCAATCGAATTTTATGACACTTGACTGCTTTCAACGATTAGGATTATCTGCTCAAAATTGCCCGTACAATATTTATGGTCTAGGTGGCGAAAACGTAAAAACTAACGGGATGGTATCGTGTACCATAAAGCCGCGTCACTGCGCGTCTCCCTGTTTTGATTTAAATGCAGTTATATTATCACGCTTAACTTCCGAGCTACCTACTGTTCAAATACCTAACAATGTTATTCATCATTATAAAGATTTAGAATTAGCTGATCCTTGGTTCTATAAAAAATCTCCCATTGATATTATTTTAGCTGCTGACATCTTTCCGTATATTTATGATGGGAAGAAATTAATTATTAATCCCGATGTTCCAATCGCGTTAGGTAGCGTTTTTGGGTATGTCGTGACGGGAAGACTAGAAATGCAATCTTCTAGCAACAATTGCCATGTTGTAGCGTCTACAACATCGCTGGTGTCGTACACCGTTGAAGAGAATTCACTTCATGAAACTCTCAAACGTTTTTGGGAAGTCGAAGCTTCGCCGTGCGAAATTCCGATCGATCCGTTAGAAGAATTAGCGGAGCGAATCTATGTTGAGAAACATTATCGAGATGAAATCGGCCGATATGTTTCCCCGATTTTATTGAACCCTGAGCATAAACCACTTGGTGACTCGTATGACACTGCCCTCAAGCGACTCACGCAGGTTGAGCGCCGTCTCGCTCGATCTCCGGACCTTCGTAAGGCCTACGTCGACTTCATGAAGGAGTACGAGTCCCTCGGTCACATGGAACCCTATAAGGGGACCGAACCCTCAGGTTATTTTATACCGCACCACTGTGTGTTACGTCCGTCGAGTACTACGACGCCCTTGCGCGTCGTTTACGATGGTTCCGCCAAAACAACTTCTGGTGCTTCACTCAATGATGCACTCTTAACCGGCAGAAAGCTACATCAGGACATACTTAAAATAATAATTAACTTCAGACTGTACGATGTATGCTTTACTGCTGACGTTTCTAAAATGTACAGAGCTGTGATCATAAATCCGGTTGATAGGAAGTATCAGCACATACTTTGGCGTAACCATCCTACGGAACCAGTACGTACCTTCGAGTTAACTCGAAATACCTACGGTCTCCGTAGTGCACCATTTGTCGCGGTACGCACTTTACACCAGCTGGCGTCGGATGAGCTAGCTCGCAATGAGCAGCCGATAAGTAACCTGCCCCAGCTGTCCACGGGTGAGCTGGTTCACGCTGAACAGCCAAGAGCCAAGGCAGCAGAGATCCTAAAAAAAGGGTGTTACGTTGATGACGTTTTGTGGTCGTGTCAAAGCCAGGAAGAAGCTTGCACGTTGCAAGATGATTTAACCACACTTCTTAAAAGTGGTGGTTTTGATTTAAGAAAATGGGCAAGTAACTGTCCCGAGTTGCTCGCTAGAATGCAATCGGACCAAGTTACTGCTATCAACTTTCAGGACGATACGTTATCGTCATCTCTTAAAGTTTTAGGTTTGACTTGGTTACCCTCTTGTGACTCATTTTCTTTTAATTACAACTTGACTGACGCGAAACAAACCAAACGTTCCGTTTTAAAACTACTCGCAAGTATATTTGACCCGGTAGGTTTTATATCGCCATGTACTTTTGTCGCGAAGTGTATTATGCAAGATCTTTGGAAACTTGGCTTGGGCTGGGACGATCAGTTGCCATCTGAGTTGGCTTCCCAGTGGAACAGGTTTATCAATGAGTTATCAGCGTTAGGTAATTTGCGAATTGAGCGTCATGTTTTAATTTCGAACTTCAATGAAGTTCAAATAATAGCGTTTTGCGATGCGTCATCGCGCGGCTATGCAGCGTGTGTCTACCTACGTAGCGTAGATAGGGATGGTCACGTAAAGGTAAGGTTGCTGACTAGTAAATCTAAAGTCGCACCTTTAAATCCAATTTTATCAATACCTAGACTTGAACTTGAGGCAGCCGTGCTCCTCTCAAAGCTTGTTAATTTTGTAGTTCAAAACTTAAATGATTTTAAAGTTTCGATCATCGCATTAGGTGATTCAAACAACGTTCTAGCGTGGCTACAAACGCCACCTTATAAATTAAAAACTTTTGTGGCTAACCGTGTTAGTCAGGTGACCGCAGTGGTCCCATCGAATTGTTGGTTTCACGTGAACAGCGAGAATAACGCTGCCGATGTTTGCTCACGTGGTGCGATGCCGGCTCGCTTCGTGGAAGGCGATACGGAGTGGGTTCACGGCCCCGAGTGGCTACATGACGATCAACCAAAATGGCCAATAAAAGCATTTTATGTAAAAGACGGTTTTAAAATTCCTGACATAAAATCTAATTGTGATACATTTGTATTAAATTCGTGGGATGATAAAATTATGATTTTGAAAAATGACTTGGAAGAAACATTTAATAAATTCTCATCTTTTAATAGGCTGCAACGTATAATAGCTTGGTGCCATCGATTTATATTAAATTTAAAATCGGAAAAATCTGCTAGGTCAGATGGACCCCTCAGGTCATCTGAGCTAAAAACAGCTCATGACACCATTGTTCGGGTAGTGCAAATAAATCATTTTCACAATGAAATCGCATTATTGCGTAAAAATAAGTATGTAGCTACGTTGCGTAAGCTTTCACCCTTTGTAGATTCCGATGATTTCCTCAGGGTGGGGGGTAGGCTCGTGCAGTCCGACCTACCTTACAACATGAAGCATCCCGTGCTTTTACCCAAATGTCACACGATCAAATTGATCATTGAATATTTTCATCGATTATACCTACACATAGGGCCGCGTACGTTGCAAGGCATATTATGTAAACAATATTGGATAGTTAGTGCTCGTAGCAATATTCGATCGGTTATAACTAAGTGCAAGATTTGTTTTCGTTGCCGACCAAGCTCAATTCAGCCCGCTATGGGTACGTTACCCGCGCCTAGGCTGAAACCAGACAAGGTGTTCAACCACGTTGGTTGTGATTTGGGTGGGCCTTTCTTCGTAAAGGAGAGTTTGAGGCGTAACGCAAAGGTCTATAAGTCGTACTTGTGCCTCTTCGTTTGTTTTTCAACAAAGGCTGTGCATTTGGAAGTTCTAACTGATTTAAGTTGCGATTGCTTTTTAGCAGCATTCGATCGTTTTGTAGCACGCCGCGGTCTTTGCAGTTGCCTTTATTCTGACTGTGGTACTAATTTTATTGCGGCAGCCAAACATTTAAAAGAAGTCGTACACTTCTTACGTAATAGGGATAATCAAGATAAGATTATCAATGGGTTGACAACTCGTCACGTAGAATGGCGTAATAACCCGCCCAATGCAGCAAGTATGGGTGGACTTTGGGAAGCAGGAATAAAATCTGCAAAACATCACCTCCACCGTGTAGTAGGTGATCGGTCTCTCACTTTTGAGGAGCTAAGTACTGTTTTCTGCAGAGTTGAAGCTGTTTTAAATTCACGCCCTCTGTGTTCCTTATCAGACAACCCAAACGAGTTTGAAGTTCTGACCGCGGGTCATTTTCTTATAGGTCAATGTTTATTGTCTGTACCGGAATATAATTTTGATGATGTGTCTCAGAACAGATTGTCACGTTGGCAATCCATTCAGAAGGCTTCTCAGTCATTTTGGAGGCGTTGGTCAGATGACTACCTTCACACTCTCCAGCAGAGAGCGAAGTGGTTTGACTCTCCACCTAACTTAAATGTTGGTGATTTAGTTTTGCTTAAGTCAAATCTGACTAAACCTCTTCAGTGGAATCTAGCTCGAATTGACAAAGTACATAGTGGCGTTGACAAAGTTAACCGCGTTTTAACTTTACGAACCAAAAATGGTTTAATACAAAGACCGACGAATAAGGTATGTCCGTTACCCTATGCAAATTAATTACTTTACATTGGACATATGTATTTAGTTTAGTTTATTATAAGAAATATTTGTAGGTACACTCCACTTTTAAAAAACTTTACAAAACTTTACATTACAACTTTACACAACTTTATTTACTTTTACATTTTTATATTTTATAAACTTCGTAAGTTTAGTTAATTTATATTTTTTTGTATACTTTTACATACCTTATACATTTACATACCCTACACTATTCATTAATTTAGGGAAATCAATCATATTGATTTCGGTGGGGGGTATGTTCGATATCTGCTGTTGAATTGAGGGTAGATTGGTAATTCATCACCGAACTCATATCGACGGTGCGCCGCTGGCATAGCGGCAGGAAGCTTTAGCGCGTTGAGCTGGACGGACGTTCTTTCCCTCTCATTTCTAACCGTGTCGAATCCTCATCGTTAGACGTTCTAACACCTGTATAGTGTTTGTGGACCCACTGCCGTGTAGTGTGCTTCTTCTGAGACCTATTGAACCTAGGTCAGCCGTGCTAACCCAAAAAACTACCTGAATTCTGCGGCGTGCCGTGCACGCCTGAAGCCAAGCTTGTGCCACGTGGAGTCGAATAGAGGTAGGTGGTGTTCAATAGCCTTCTTGGAGACAGCAGGAACGAACAGTTTCCACCCACACATACTTTACATACATTCTATCAAATTCACAAAAGCCTGCCAGTAAAATTTCTCTCAAAAAAGATTGTAAAAACCGCACAACGCCACTGATCATAGGGCACGTACCCTATCATGCGTAACTTGTGACGAAAAGCTTTGTTGATACCACCAGGAGGACCATAATGCTTGTTCCACCAGCAAGTAGTATAAAAACTCCTATTATTATATTTATAACCTAAGTAACTATTATAACTGTCTTGTCTACAGAACACAAAAATGAATAGTACATCACTTCTGTTTTCTGTGGTCTTGTAATTTTTTTTTCTTCACCACTAATATCAGAAATTTCATAATTTATGCAAAAGTTCCCATACCTACTATATTCTTAGGTGAAATGATATACCTATACGGTTACAATAAAAAAAAATACCATTAATGTTGGAAAATACATAATTTATGCAAAACTTCCGATACTTTAATAAGATATACCTAGGTACGGTTACAATACACAATGTCTCATGATATACATATAAGAACTATCTAACTGATTTTTTTACATAAAAATATGGTATGGTACCTGGTAGCATACTTCCTAATTTAATACTCTTCATATATCAGTTCACTTTACATCACTTTCTTTTGTAACATTTAGTTCCTCTTAACCTTTTAAAAGTTCATCTTTTGTTACAAGTTGGGTGCGTAAGTTTTGACCTCGAATGTTACATCTGCCGACTTCCTGAAAGATGCGTTTATGAACCTCAAATCAAGTTTTACATCTACTTACCAGAAGATAACTACTGAGTCAATTCGAAATAAAGAATTACTCAGACGAAGTATATGTAAGACATTTTTTTATACAGCTTGCATATGGAACCAGCAAATGGCCCACCGGGTGTTTAATGGTAACTAACTATCAACTATAACAAAGCATTGTCTCGTAAGACACGCACGATAGAAACGTGCCCTACGATGAACTTCCCTGCGTCCATCAACTTGAGGTATTCAGATATTAAGCCTTATGTGCCTATAATTTCACCGGCAACCACACTCTTCAAACGGCAACGCTGCTTGGCGGTAGAAAAAGACATCGTGGTTCCCCGGACGAGCCCGTCGCGGCCGATACGAATTCGTGTATTTGCGTATCCGCTTCGTTTGTGCAAATATAGGCGAATAATTTCACGTCGTATTTGAAAAAAAATAATACGAATATGCGTAGGTATAGGTACACGAATATTGATGTCAAGTGCCACTATGAAAAGATAGGCACCAAAGCATAAGATAGATTTATCGGGATCATAGAAGCAAGTATTGTCTTGTCTTATGAAGTACCTACCTATCTCTCCATAGTAGCTCGCGGTTGATCTAAGTTCAAACAACCTCGCTCCAGTGTAGGACTTTCATTTGCATTTTAGAAGTAGGTAAGGTGGGTAGGCGAGTTTTAAGAGTAGTACCTAGAGCTCTTTCTGAAGGGATCAACCGGGGAAGTACTACCACCGCGCCTTTTTCTGCCGCCAAGCAGCGTTGCTGTGTTTCGGTTTGAAGAGTGTGTTTGCCGGTGTAATTTCAGGCACATGGGGCTTAACATCTGTATGCCTCAAGTTGATGGACGCAGGGTAGTGCATCGTAGGGCACGTTCCTATCGTTCGTGACTTAAGAGGCAACGCTTTGTTATAGGTGATGGTTAGCATAACATCAGGTGGGCTATCTGCTTGTTCCATCAGCTAATGGTATAAAAAAAAGACGTAGGTCAGGTGGGCAGGCGATTTAATAAAATGTTGGTGAGCTTCGCATCCTTGACATACTACCATTGCTGCTAGTCTACGTGCTTAGTCAATGAGCATTGACACTTAGGTACATTAGTCAGATTGCGCTCGGTCTGATTAGTTAACGAACTAGGCTAATGATCCAATTTGTTATAATAGACTATGGGAATTATCGTGATCACGACTTTGCTGTTTGAATTTTTTTGAGATAGTCTGCTGTAAATGACAATCTTGCTCACACATTTCAACATTTAAGCAGTGGCGGATTTACATATTTGCCGTGCAGAGCACCAGAGCCCCCTCAGGGGGCCCTCTAACCTAAGCTTTGAGAAGAGAGGGTCAGCCAGCTCCCGAAGCTTGAAAATCTTGAGCCTGCTCACAATTTTAATTTTTTCATTGAATTCAACAATTATTCCACCCGATTAAATTCGACAATTATTCCACCCGTCAACTTTTTAGTTAAGTTTTCATTCCGATTCTTTCTCTATGCACCGGGGCCCTAGTCCACCTAGCTACGCCACTGGTTATTAGGTGATGGTTACCACATAAAATCAGGTGGACCATATGCTTGTTCCATCCGCTTACAGTATAATAAAATTATAACGATCATTATCGTGATTCTAAGCTTTCTTAGAAATAAAGTTAGGTGCACAAGCTAGTCAAGTTTGACGCAAGTCACGACTCACGCACGACACGCTTCAAGTAAGTACCTACGTACCTAGGTATTAGCTTTTTGCACAGCTAATTGAGTAGGTACCTAACCTACTTACCCCACCTACGGCTAAGTGCATTTGAAGTGCTATATCGACCAAGTATTTTTCAAAATGAATTAAAAACGAAAGGCTTAGGTGAAGAGTGAAAGTGTGTAGAGTAAGTAAATTATTTTATATGGTTTGCTTCGAAAACGTGCATTTTATATTTATTTAGTACCTACCTACCTCCTCGGTACCTAGATACTTAACAATTAGAACGTAGAAATGTTAGCTTTTTCTATTATTATTCTCATGGTTGGTGAATTCTGAATATACAGTATGAATTAAAAAAAAAACTGGGTTAAAATCTATAAAGTAAAGTCTTAGGTAGATACACCTAGTTTCAGTGACCTAAATATCTTCTTTTCAGGGTTTTATTCTTGAGTGTGTTGTGTTACTAGTTCTTTCGAAATAATGTGGTGAAATAATTTTAAGTGCGCCTTAAAAAGGCTTCTTTCGAGCACTTGATATATGTATACCCTTTACACCTTAAAAAACAAGGCCAAAGCAAGACAACAAGCACCTCGTAGGTAAATTCACGTTTCCGATTTGAGATCCTCACCTCAACATAAACATCCTATTTTGTCGATAAGTTAGCGGACAAACAATACTAAGTTAAATGCGTTCTAAGTTTCATCGATGGTTTGTAGGTCACCACCGGACAGCCTCGAACAGTGTACTTTACACGTCTTTTATAGTCTAATTAGCACGTTCATATATTTAATCCTTTTGAAGTTTCAACGAAACGGAGTAGCCACGTTATCAAACAGCAATGCAAACAAGATAAAGTTTAATAAAAACATGAAAATCCGACTTCATGGACATTGGCGAAAATGGGGAGAGTATACCTACCTACTAAAAGATACCTATGAAATAAAAAAAAAGAATCTGAACTATCGATCCACAAATTGACGGAGAAATCGGTGATGATCGGTCAATGATACATAATAAAAGACATCAGTCGAACAATTATTGTATTTAGGTATTATATTATTGTTATTTAGGTTTGTCAGCAAAAGTTTATTAGAATATGGATTAGCAATAAGCCCTGCTATTGTAAGTACTTACCTACCTACATACCTACTCTGTACGTTTTACAGTCAGCTAAAAAAACAAATTAGTGCTCCTGTAAAACAAAAGAACTCTCAAGGCAACGCGGGATTGGCGACAATATTTACAGACGTTTCAAAGTGACTATAGTGCCTATTTTTGGCATTGTCAATAACTAGTTTTCTATGTTAGTGTCTTAGATCTCAAGATGTCTTCTTTTTTCGGTGTTTGCCCACCAACCTGTTCCGTGTCGTGCTCGTTTCGGTCACAGTGTGTGAGAATTCATTGTCATGATCGAACGTCTATCTACAGTAGACATAGGTAATAACCTACCTCCTAATACCCAACTGATTATTTATTAAACCTTGTTCTGTCATCAAGTTTTGCTATATTAGCTCATGCACGTGTTTGTGACGCAGAAGCTTGACGGTTTAACGGTATCCTGTGTTTCGACCTTTGTGATACCATTAATCAACTTACTGATAGAGAAAATCAGTGAGAATGGTCAGAATATTCATTGATTTAAAGAATTCGCATACTGAGCGTATGAGTAGTAGAGCTTTTTGTGAAACGAGCCCTTCACAAAGAGCTTTAAGGGAAATTAAAGGAAGCTTTAAGGGAAATTAAAACACAAACAGTGACACTTCCAATGGAAAAAGCATATGATGGGCCTGTGGCTATAAAA
Organism: Chloroclysta siterata; assembly: GCA_932294275.1. NCBI lineage: Eukaryota > Metazoa > Arthropoda > Insecta > Lepidoptera > Geometridae > Chloroclysta > Chloroclysta siterata. The sequence goes on from OW028595.1 coordinate 14,233,243, forward strand.
AATAATAAATTAGAAGATTTGAGGCGTACCTATCTATCTTGCAATATACAACGTGTAACTTTCCCCTATAAGACCAAAGACCAATTGATCAGACCAAGCACTGAAATACTTTGACGTGTGCAAAGTTTGAATATCTACTTCGATTTCTAAATTCGCATACGAAAGTTAAATTAATATTGTCTCACAAATTTGCAACAACCCTGATAATATGGTGTACGTGACCTTGGTACATACGCTATTTGCGTTTACTAATTGGTGGCTTCCCTATTTTACCTACAGTTCACAATAATTAAAAGTCAAAAAACAGCTGTAAATAGGGCTGCGTCATGGTATGTTAGTTTTATTTTGTCGGAAAGTTTAAGAGGCATTTCATGAATAAAAAACTTCGAAATTTCTAAATCTAAATCCATGGTTGTTCGCCATGACCTGTAGAATACCTACCTGTTTCCAGGGTTATAGGGGTATTATGTTACACGTTGTATACCTACTGAGCCTTTGGGCTATTATGAAAATATTATTAAAAACTGGCCTAAATGTTAATAAATATTTTTTTTAAGACCAATGGGTTTATTTTTTTCCTTAAAACAATTTATTTATTTATTTAACACTTTAAACTACTAAAAAATAAAAATTTAAGTGTACAAAAGGTGGGCTTAATGCTATAAGCATTTTATACCAGCCAACCTTAAAGGTAGAAAATGATGTTGGCGTGCTATTATTAAAAATAAACAGTTACAAATTAACAAACGCAAAGTTACACGGTGAAGAAAAGAAAAAAAAAAAAAGAAGACTCTTAAAAGAATTACTTACACCTAACACAAACATATACCTGCAAATACATTTCAATAGTACATGAAGCAACAAACAGAAATACAGTAGATGAGTAGTTTCAAACAACATTATAACATTTTAGTGAACTGATGAGATCTGTTTAAGGAAATGTTCATAGACTAAGCGTTTGAACACTAATTTATTGGGAGACTTTTTATGGGAATGGGAAGTGAATTCCAAAGACCTACAGCTGCCACCTCAAAAGAGTTACCACGGAAAGAAGTTGAATGCTTAGGAGTCGCCAGAAGGAGAGTGTCAGTAGATCTCAAGTTGCGATCATGGGAATCAGAGAGAAAGGTAAATTTACTTTTTAGGTATAAAGGAGAATGGGGGTCCTAAAGGATCGAGTAAAGAAGACATAGTTCTTTCACGAATAGGGAGCCACTTAAGCTTATTGCGAAACTCGAAGATATGGTCGTACTTACGAAGACCGTAGATAAACCTAATGCAGGTTTGTTGACTTATTCCCTTTGGTAACTTTAAACAATGTTTATAGTTACCAAAGGGAATAAGTCAAGCAACTTTAAATTAGCTTAATTCATTCTAAGAAAGGCAAACAATGTTATGTTACTTGTCTAAATAAAAAAATATAGGTATCAAATACATTTTTAGAATAGGTAAACAGTTTTTTATCCCTCATGTAAAATTAGGGGTGCTTGACATAATCCCTTTGGTAATTAACCGATTCAATTTACTTAGAGACAAGACTTAGAACTTGATTCACCAAGCTTTAAGACGTTTCAAAGTGATCCTCGTGATTCAACTGAATAAAAACCTTATGACTTTTTTGACTTTTGATCATCCTCCTTCTGATGGGGCAGTCGGGTAAATTATCAAACAAGCAACTCCATGTGACAAAAGTCACGTGACTCGATAACTCGCCTCATCATGTGACTCTGACCTCTCAACTCTACCCCATTTATCGCGATCAGGATGCGCGAACCGAGATGACCAATTGTTCAATTGGCCTCTGTTGAATTATTTAAATTGATGATGCTAATTTAATATCTTGTAAATGAAGAATATCTTCGCAAAAAATGGTAAACATCCTCTTAAATGTCTATATTTATAGTTATAGGTACCTTCCTAGTGGATCATGATTGGGAATTCGTCATAGATTGATTTACCGGTTATCTGTTTATCTCAAACGAATTTTATGTGTAGACTATATTATTTTCAAACAAATTAAGGATCCATACTAAAACTCCAATAATGTAACCCAACGTGGAAAAAAATGACTTAAAAAATTCCTTGCATCGCGTGCGCTGCGAAAACTATTAATGATAGAACAAAATAATGTACTACGACTTTGTAGAACACATCATTATCTACAAAAAATGTTGCAACAGCATATGTCTAACTATTATAGTTATGTCACAATAATCGTTCTTTTATTTTAAAAATTTAATTGAAATGCCGCCGCTAGCAAAGGATCTTTATTTGTACCTTGCTATCAATCTTTATCCAAATAAATAATTTCGTATTCGAGATTGTTTCAATACCTCTAGATTACTTCTTGAATTATTGAAATCGGACATTCCATTCAAAATATATTAAGAATTTAAAAATGTCAATCTAAACAAAATACTAACAGAAAACTTAATGCCGTCGCGTCGTGGCCGCGGGCAAAGCAGTGAAAGAGGGGGCACCGAAGTGGATGAGGTAGGTAGGTCTACGTTTAATTTATACCAGAATGTTTAAAAAAAGAAATGTCCTTCCGTGCGGAGCCGGGACAGGCCGCTAGTAATTAATATCAGTCTCCTGTGTCAAACAATTTATAAAGAACGCCTTTCTTAAATGTGTATTTAACATAATTCATAATTATTGGAATATCTATCTGGTTACTATACTTTGACCTTGAACTGAGCTCAAGTTATATGAAATTCGCCTATTAAGGTAGGTCCTTTTATACTGTTAGTGGGTAACTATTTTATATTTTGTTTATCTCAATTTGTGTATCTCAGTATTTTCCGATAGTATCCCATCTACCATCATCTAGTCTCGGGCCCCGGCTTGTAGTCAGCCACCCGGGCCCTTCCGGCTCAGTCCGACCCTGGCATTGAGAACAACCAGGCCAGTCCGTGGTTAGCCTTTAGGTATAGCAACATTATGTGCAATTTGAGTATAGAAATTTTAAGAGTACCTATCCATCTGTAAGTATATTTCGGAGCTATCAGTAAAAAACGAATTTCGCAAATGTAGGTCTAGGTACCCCTGACACCCGTATTTGCAATGGATTTGTATTCACCCAGTTTCTCACGAGATTTGATAAGATAAATCTATTTATTTAAATTAAAAAAAACACAGATAGTGTCTTGCAAATAAGTATAAAAACGTAGGACTCATAGGTTCCTAACATCATACGTTATCTAGTCAATTGTTCCGGTCAGGCATTTTATTACTTCAAAATGAATTTTTTGACGGTGTTATTTGTTTTGTCAGTGGTAAGAACATATTTTAAATTTTTACTAAAGTTTTAAATAGAATTTAATTTACAAAGGTCTGAACAACGAAACCAGTCTTGGTTATGAAGTTCGCAATTAGATTCAGATTTATTTAGATACCTATACCTATACGTTATTTTTCCACTTCCTTTTTTAGGGTTCCGTACACAAAGGGTAAAACGGGACCCTATTACTAAGACTCTGCTGTCCGTCCGTCTGTCTGTCTGTTCGTCTGTCACCAGGCGGTAAGTAGGTATCTCATGAACTGTTATAGTTAGACAGTTGAAATTTTCACAGATGATGTATTTCTGTTGCCGCTATATTATCAAATACTAAAAAAATATTCAAGGAGGCTCCCATACAACAAACGTATTTTTTTGCTCGTTTTGCTCGATATTGACAACGGCAACAGGTAGACGCTTGAAATATTCACAGAATATTTAGTTATATGTATACCTATTCACTATAAAAATAAATAATATAATTAAAATAAAATTAATATTTAAGGGGGGCCCATTCCCATACAACAGACATATTTTTATTTTGCTGTTTTTATAGATAATGATACGGAACCCTTCGTGCGCGAGTCCAACTTGCACTTGGCCGGTTTGTATTCCTTACACTACTATACTACACTCGAATCACACTTCCTAGCCTATCCGACATCGATTCTCACATAACTTCTTGGCGTTTTAAACATAATTTGGCAACAAAATCAGAAAGCCATAATTTATTAAGTATGTGTAACGTAATAGGTACCTTTTACCCCAAAGGCTTATTTAGACCAACCTCTTCAACACCTTGATGTTTGAAAAGGTTTGGTGCCGGCAGAAATAGGTATGGTGGTAGATACCTACTTCTCCGCTACTTCCCCGGACGAGCCCTTACTCGTCCGGGGAAGTAGCTTCAAGTAGGTAACCACCCCCATGCCACCATAGTACCTGATAGCATAGTATCTCACGCCTTAGCCACGCCTAGCATAGTGCCTTCACGGCTCAGTTGATAGTAGCTCTGCCTTCTGTGCCGTAGGTCGTGCGTTCGATCCCCACCGAGTACAAACATTTGTGTGATGAACATAGATGTTTTTTCTCTGTCTGGGTGTTATATAATAGTATAAGTATATAGTTACAAAAAAATATATAAGTAGTTTATCAGCTATATTGCTAGTTTATCAAGCTTTGGCTTAGTTTGGGTACTAGTATTCTCTTATCTGTGGTTTGGGGCGAGATAGTGATGTGTGGAATGTCCACCAATATTTATTTATTTATAGTGGAGCGTGTGTTTTAAGCTGTGGGTTAGCCCTAAGGCTAGAAACTTAAAATTTCGCACATGTATTCCTCTTATGTAGCAGGCATCCACTAAGGATTTTTCAAAATTCAACCCCCAAGGGGGTGAAATAGTTTGTATGAAACTTTTTATTCCTTGGACATTCTTGCATGAAATTTCGTGTGAATTGAGTAGGTACGGCAAAAATAATGATTTACGTATTTCAGCGTTTTCCAAAATTCAACCCCTAATGTATCTTCTTTCTATCTAAGTATCTAGTTATATATACCTATAAAAGGCAAAAGTGATTGATTGATGTATAAACGCACAGGCCAAGCCCTTAGGTTCAGAAACTTAAAATTTCACACACGTATTCCTCATATGACGTACCTAGGCATCCTCTGAGGAAGGATTTTTCAAAATTCCTGGGGGATGTAAGTTTACATAGAACTATATATTCCGTTAAAAGGCTTAGGTACTTAAAATATTTTATAAGAATTCTTATTTAAGTACCTACCTACCAATAATTTTTTTTATTAAACCTCAAGCGTTTCAAATATTTTAAAGTGGGTGGGTATTGTGCAAATAATGTTTATGCGCAATGCACTCGATCTGTTTTGCTGGACGAAGAGACAGGAACTTCAAGTCGTCAGTTAGTACCTATTTCTTCTGACAAAATCTCGTGGCTCAAGATTGGTCCGTAGGGAATAAAATGCAAAAAATTATTGCCAATCATATCAATAACAATTATTTTATTTGTATTCTAAAGCAAACGTGCGCGAGCGAAGCCGCGTGTAGGAGCTAGTTATTAAGGGGCTGACAACTATCAAACAACTTCTCGCTCGCACGTTTCCACATGTTGAAAGATATAAAATCACTAAACTCATTTTCGAAAAATCGCAATTAACCATTTTTTGTGCAATCACATTGCACACAGTTTAGTAAAAGTTTAATTTTGATCGATACAATTTTTCCTACTTAAAAGTTTGCTTATGTACGAAAACTAGTAAAGCAAACTTTTGAATAGGAAAACATGTATCGATCAAAATGATTTTTTTACTAAACTGTGTGCAATGTGATTGCACACAAGATTGTTGATTGCGATTTTTCGAAAATGAGTTTAGTGAGTTTATATCTTTCAACATGTCGAAACGTGCGAGCGAGAGTCACATTAGCTCTTGTCTTCGCCTTAATATAATTCCTCAGCAAGTTAGCCCATGCAGTCATGTCATCGAACGTCTGATTTCAGACATGTTCGCTAGCTACAGCATACATAGCTCCAGAAGTCGTCGAAAATGAACTGATGCCGCTGCAGCGTCCAGAGCTCGATCAGTCCGAGTCAAGGTACGAGTAGTCTCACAACTTTCATTACTTTTAGAGAAAAGGTTTGCTTATATGATTGCCTGATTTATGACTAGTACCTAGTTCACCCCGAACTGAGATTTCGTGATGTCTGCACCAGTCCTACACTACATTGATACCCAACACGATATTTGGCGTCTGACTACCCCCTCACTTACTTGGGGTAAGCAATTGTATCTCACAAATCATACATACGTCCTAGAATAAAAATAAAAATGGTATTGGGATGTACAAACCAAACCCTTTCATTTGACACCTCACTTGGTATATTTATGTAACAATTTTTTTTTGCTCCCTTTGAAAACCCCATATCTCAATAACCCCTTGTCCGATTAAATTCATATACCCATATAAATTCATATAAATTTCTCAAGTAGGTACAACCTATTATCGACCTACCAAGTTTCGTGCAGATCGGATCAAAGGGTTCGAAAATTGAAGTAGATGGTAGTCAGAGGCAAGTCCAAACACTGTGTTTGGACTGGTTTCTGACTACCACTTACTAACTAAGTATGGTAACCAAGTTTCACTGAATTGGCCTATTTAGTGAAGAGTTCCGTTGAACAGGCCTTGGCTCCAACATCAGACCAGCACCAAGCATCCAACACCAGGTTGATATCACCATTTTATGAGAACAGAGTACCTTCTTAATGTATTTTAAGAAAAAACAATAAGAAAAAGCAAAGGAACTGCCTGACCAGTTACCCCAAGTATGAGTTTTGTTTACCATTTTGGTTTTACGTTTCTCGCTTATGTTCCGTGTCAATTGCGGGTTTTGTATGAAGACGCGATAGAGATACCGATACGGAACTATTATGTTCTACTACTAATTTTCATCATGCTTGCAACATAAAGTTCCTTATCGATATCTCTATCGCCTTCAAACTTTATCTTCATACAAAACCCGCAATGAACACGGAACATAAAAGAAAAACTAAAAACCAAATATGGTAAACAAAACTCATACTTGGGGTACAGTTGAAAAATCTTGATGTCAACTTTGATGAAACTCGGTTATCTGAATTTTACTGTTTGTTGCATCTCAAAAACTGGGCGTCCTAGAAAAAAGATAAATGGTTTTGGAATGTCCAAATAAAGCCCTTTCATATGAAATGTAACTTGATGATTATGTGTAACTTTTTTTATTTTCGACCCCTTAAAAAACCCCATATCTTCATAACTCGTCATCCGATTTAACTCATATACCAGTAAATTTCTCTAGTACGTACAAGTTATCGACATACCAAATTTCATGCAGATCGGATTAACGGTTCTAAAGGTATGTCCAACCAAACAAAAATAAAATGCCAAATCGCCCAAGTTAACAGTAAGATTTTCGTTCGCTTCGCTCACTCAATCAATAACTTAAATTTTCAAGATATCGTCCTTCTCTAAGTACCTCCCTTACAGGGTGTTCAAATACTGGTACCGTAAACTTCAGGGGGCTATAGAACCCATCAATATGAATAACTTTTTCTAAGGAACCAACTTTATTCTTAGCTTAACTTAGCTTATTCTTAACTTTATTCTTAGAAGTTTTCGGTTAACACCTTGTAATATTCACAAACCTTGTAATACACCTTGTTTCATATAGTAATATTCACAAACACTGTATTTTTTGTTCGAACATTGTATTTATTGCAAACGTTTCGTTTACTAAAAATCTTGCAGAATTAACATGTTGAAGTGGCAATGGGCAAAGCTAGAATAACCAACAACCGCTGGGGAATAAATAAGGTTCTTTAATAGCGACGACGAACCAGAAGACGAAGCATGGGATGCCCTACCCTGTACTGAAGCCTCTTCCTGGAAATGAATAGGGGAGGCCTATGTCCAGCAGTACTGACTTCTTTAGGCTATTGATGATGATGTTGGTATATCGAAATATACAAGGTGTTCCAATACTTGTACTTTAAACTTCAAGGGGCTAAAGTACCCATCAATATGAATAACTTTTTCTAAGGTACCAATACTGTGAACGCGAAAAAAAACCAACTGTTTCATACAAAAGTTAAATACCTACCTGGCTAAAATGTATGAAACAGCTGTTTTTTGATGGGTACTTTAACCCAGAAGTAAAAGTATTGGACGTATAAATTATATATTTATTTACAGAGCTAATATCACTACCTTCATTAAAGAATTACTAGATAAACTTCTCAAAGATGTAGATGAAGCTAAAGAAGCCAGAGAGAATTTCTCAAAAGATGCAAGGCTAGACTTCGACGACGTCTGGTCCAGAACTGTCGAGGATATTGCCCAGCTCAAAAATAATGTTTCTAAAGCATTTGAAGATATTCCAAGGGGCGTGGCGGGCCCTTGGGGATGGGCATGTATTAGGGTAAGCAACTTAGAATTCTTCTTAGTAAATACTTAAAACTAGTAGTTCGCCCCGAACTGAGATCTCGTGATGCGACCCAACGAACGCATCAAAACTTTAAGGAAGTGGTAGTCAGAGGCAAGTCCAAACATTATCTTTGGACTTTTTTCTGGCTACTGCATACTAACTTGGTACGTTAACCAAGTTTCAACTCTATTGGCCTATTTATTGAAGAGTTCCGTTGAACAGACCTTGGCTCCATCATCAGACCTGGTCGTTGTCACCATTTTATGAGAACTGAGTACCTCCTTAATTTATTTCAAGAAAAAAAATAAGAAAAAGCAAAGGAACTGGCCGACCAGTAGAAAAACCTTGATGCCAACGAAACTCTTAGAGATAAGAGCTCTTGGATTGCTGGTTATCTTAATTGAACTTTTTTGTTGTATCTCAAAATCCAAGCGTCCTAGAAAAAAAGAAAACATTGTGTTGGAATGTCCAAACAAAGCCCTTTCATATGACATGTAACTTGATTTTTATATGTAACTTTTTTTATTTTTGCCCCCTTAAAAAACCCTATATCTTAATAACCCTTCGTCTGATTTTACTCATATACTTACCAGTAAATTTCTCAAGTACAAGCTATCGACTCATCAAATTTCATGCAGATCGGATCAACGGTTCGAAAGTTATGGCCAGACAAGCATACATACATACATACTATCGGCGTAAGATATAGCTATCCAGTTTGAAACAATTTTGCCTTGCGTTGGTTTTGGGTTACTGGTCACACCTTCTTTTTTTTGTTGTGGTCACTTCACAGAAAAATCACCCTTAAGGTGGATAAGCATATCTAACGCCGATGATACATACATACATAGAGGTACATACATAAAATGCCAAATCGCCCAAGTTGAAACTAAAGATCTTTGTTCGCTTCGCTCACTCGATCAACTATTATTGGTAGAACGTATGGTTTTTGAGATACCTACTACACTTAATTAGAACAACAGTAAAATGCTATTACCATTGATCAGTGAGTGAAGAAAATATAAATTTTTCAGTACGTATTCTTTTACTTATTACAGGCTTCCAGAGATGAAGCAGAAGCTGTTTTTATTGAGGCTAATGCTCAAATTAAGACTTGTATCGATGAAAAAATCGCAGAAGTTACCCTGTACGCAACGAGTTTTTCGACTCTTTACAGTGGCGCTGTTGCATATTATGAAGAGGCTACAACAGAAATAAAGACATGCTCAGAATCTAGCAGTGTTTTAACCATTATATCTTGTTTGAGTACAGTCGCTGCGGAGGCGAAATTAAAATGTATTACTTATTCAAGTCAGCTTGCATTACTGGTGAGATTTATTTTTCAAATATTTATTTTTGAAACAAAAATATATATAATTTATTTCAATGCCATAACAAAATTAAAACAAGCGAACATATTTTTGGTATAAATTCTGCTTCATAAGTTTAGTGCAGCCAATTAGACCTTTTTTTCCAAATTACTAACGTTATGTACCTAATAGTAGGGGAGCCCAAGAGGGGATTTCGGGATTTCCTCGAGCGCGGCAGATTAATATACAGGGGGATACCTTGTACCTGGTTAAGAACCTCCACCAAATATGAGCCCCATATATAAAGCCGCCCGTCGAGGATAATGGATCAGATTAGTAAAAAAAAATTGATCATCAGAAAACCTCGAGCGCGTCAGATTAAGTTAGGGTGAGTTAATTACATGCTAAAATGTGTATATTCCACTAATCTGACAATTTCAGAGTGACTTAAAGAAAGGAGAGGGCCACAAAGTTGTAAAAAAAAACGTCATCTCGACATCTCGAGCGTGGCAATTTTTATTTTTATTTTGAAGTAAATAATTCAAGGATAACGAAAAATATATAATCTAACGATTTCCACAATCCGAAGTAACAAATATTCGTCGATAAAGTTTAGCTGCGTGGTGCCTCTATTCCCATCTGCGCGCTTCTATTTCGTGTCATGAAATCGAGCCAGAAGAAGAAGATGATTCTACTAATGAAGATGATGACTAATTAATCAATTAACTATAAATAAAAAAATAATTTTTTGCATATTTTTTTAAATTATTTTCTTATAAATACAAGTATTCTACTTAACAAACTTATACTTTTTATTTGCATGCTATTTCCTGAGCTTTTCAATTAATTAAGTTGAAAGGTTTAAAAAAATCAAAATAAAATTTTTTTTTTTGTCAGATTAGGTGAATCTCTAGATAATCGTCAGATTATAAGACAGCACGTCTAGGACATAAAGATGAACCATATATATCTTAATCTGACGCGCTTGAGTATTTCAAAATGGCGATTTTTTTTGCATATTAAAATAATGGCTGCGAGTTTGCGTCACATCGAAATCGTCAGATTATTGAATGAGATTTTTTTTAGGTTCACATAACACCCCCTTAAAAAATCTGACGCGCTCGAAAATTTTTTTTTTTTAATTTTCAACCCTTAAGTACGACCACCCCCACCATGCAAACGATCAGTTTAACATACGTACATTATTAAAAATACGTAGGATATTGGTGCTATTAATATCTGACGCGCTGTCCATGCAACAGTTTTTTTTTACATTTTTGAAAATCTGTAGCCGCTCCCCCCACCGATGAAAAGGTATACTTATATAACATTTTTTTCTTCTTATCATCTAAGCTTTGCAACCCAATAAGTCTCTATGACGCTCGAGGAAATCCCCATTTAGCATCATGGCCTCCCCTACTATAATAGTTCTCGAGTTTTTCGACACTTTACAGTGGCGCTGTTGCATATTATGAAGAGGCTACAGCAGAAATAAAGACATGCTCAGAATCTAGCAGTGTTTTAACTATTATATCTTGTTTGAGTACAGTCGCTATGCAGGCGGAATTAAAATGTATTACTTATTCAAGTCAGCTTGCATTAGGTTCGGGTGAGATTTTTTTTCAAATATTTATTTTTGAAACAAAATTATATATAACTAGCAGCTTCTCGCGGCTTCGCACGCGTTAAAGGGGTGAGCCGTGAGCCGCCTATTGCACCTTTTTCAGGGGTAGTTTTTAAATATTGAATACGTGATTCTAAATTATTTATTGTGGGGTTTATTTACCCCAAGTTTAAAGTCAATCGCACCACGCGTTAAAAAACTTCCATACAAACTTTGTCATCCCTTTGCACACTTATTAAGGGTAGTTTTAAAAAACTAAAAATGCCTTTCCTATTTTTTAACTTTGAAGTACATGTAATCCAAGTTTCAAGTTTGTAGGTTCAAGGATACAATTTTTCATACCAACATTTTCAACCCTTTTTCACCCTTAGGGGTTGAATTTCCAAAAATCCCTTCTTAGTACACCTCTACGCCATAAGACCTATGTACTCTTCAAATTTCAAGTCTCTAGGACCAGCGGTCAAAAACTCCAATACAAACTTTTACATCCCTTTGCACACTTATTATGAGTAGCTTTAAAAAACTAAAAATGCTTTTCCTAATTTTTAGCCTTGGAGTACATCTACTCCAAGTTTCAAGTTTGTAGATTCAAGGAATAAAATTTTTCATACCAACGTTTTCAACCCTTTTTACACCCTTAGGGGTTGAATTTCCAAAAATCCCTTCTTAGTACACCTCTACGCCATAAGACCTATGTACTCTTCAAATTTCAAGTCTCTAGAACCAGCGGTCAAAAAACTCCCATACAAACTTTTACATCCCTTCGCACACTTATTAAGGGTAGATTTAAAAAACTAAAAATGTCTTTCATATTTTTTTGCCTTGAAGTATATGTACTCCAAGTTTCAAGTTTGTAGGTTCAAGGAATACAATTTTTCATACAAACGTTTTCATCCCTTTTTACACCCTTAGGGGTTGAATTTCCAAAAATCCCTTCTTTGTACACCTCTACGCCATAAGACCTATGTACTCCACAAATTTCAAGTCTCTAGGACAAGCGGTTTAGGCTGTGCGTTGTCTATATGTCAGTCAGTCAGTCAGTCAGTCAGTCAGTCAGGACTTTGATTCTTATAGTATTAGAGATTTATTTCAATGCCATAACAAAATTAAAACAAGCGAACATATTTTTGGTATAAATTCTGCTTCATAAGTTTGGTGCAGCCCATTAGACCTTTTTTTCCAAATTACTAACGTTACTAATAATACTATAATACTAATCTAATTCTATTATGATTTCAATTAATGTACAGTCGGATACCCATCAGGCTACACTATACAACGAGTAAAATAACACTCTATAACCCCGGAAGCAGGGTATTCTACAGGTCATGGCGAACGTTTATAATAAACTAGTGGCTTCCCGCGGCTTCGCACGCGTTGAAGTGGAGAGATGTGATTGAGCCACAAATATCCAAACATCGTTACTTTCGCATTGGTTTGTATATTATTAGGGTAGGATTTTAAATACCTACGTAGGTATAAGATATACCTAGAGTCGTAGATTACCTATATTAGGTAGATAGGTATAGGTACTGAGCTTAGCACAAACATGACAAATACAACAAAGACAACCTTACACGGTAAATATGTACTTATTTGTTCCTAGTTTCTACCCCAAAAACAAACGAAATGAAACAGCTTCACAACTTTGATCCCCAGGCACGGTAGATACCCTCAGATCTCTTCATACCAACTCAAGATTCCCGTTTTTAGAATGTCCCTTACAAACATTGACGCCTCGTTGTATCCTTTTTACTCGAGCGCAACGAAGGAGGGTAACGTTTTAGGGGTTGTTTTCGAAAATCAAACTGTCTTTTTGTTATTTATCCACAGAACACATTTTCTTTTAGTTTGAAGTTAATTACACTACGCATTAAAAATCTTTCATACAAAACTTGAAACTTTAGCAGTCTTTTGCACCCCTTGCACCCTAGTTTTAAAATATTTAAAACGTGATTTTATATTATTTATTGTGAAGTATATTTACTTCAAGTTTGAAATAGCACTATGCGTTAAAAATCTCCCATACTAACTTTTACAGTAATTTTCATCCTTTCCAGGGGTAATTATCAAAAGTTAAAAGCGTCATTATTAATTATTTATTTCTTAGTATATTTACCTCAAGTTTTAAGTCAATCGCACCACGCGTTAAAAAACTCCCATACAAACTTTGAAATCCCATACAAATTGAAAAATGCATTTCCTATTTTTTTGGCTTGAAGTATATGTACTCCAAGTTTCAAGTTTGTAGGTTCAAGGAATACCATTTTTCATACAAACGTTTTCATCCCTTTTTACACCCTTAGGGGTTGAATTTCCAAAAATCCCTTCTTAGTACACCTCTACGCCATAAGACCTATGTACTCTTCAAATTTCAAGTCTCTAGGACCAGCGGTCAAAACACTCCCATACGAACTTTTACATCCCTTAGCACACTTATTAAGGGTAGTTTCAAAAACTAAAATGCATTTCCTATTTTTTTGCCTTGAAATATATGTACTCCAAGTTTCAAGTTTGTAGGTTCAAAGAATTCCATTTTTCATACAAACGTTTTCATCCCTTTTTATACCCTTAGGGGTTGAATTTCCAAAAATCCCTTCTTAGTACACCTCTACGCCATAAGACCTATGTACTCTTCAAATTTCAAGTCTCTAGGACCAGCGGTCAAAAAACTTCCATACGAACTTTTACATCCCTTTGCACACTTATTAAGGGTAGTTTAAAAAAACTAAAAATTCATTTCCTATTTTTTTTGCATTGAAGTATATGTACTCCAAGTTTCAAGTTTGTAGGTTCAAAGAATACCATTTTTCATACAAACGTTTTCATCCCTTTTTACACCCTTAGGGGTTGAATTTCCAAAAATCCCTTCTTGGAACACCTTTACGCTATAAGACCTATGTACTCTTTAAATTTCAAGTCTCTAGGACCAGCGGTCAAAAAACTCCCATACAAACTTTTACATCCCTTTGCACACTTATTAAGGGTAGTTTTAAAAAACTAAAAATGCATTTCCTATTTTTTTGCCTTGAAGTATATGTACTCCAAGTTTCAAGTTTGTAGGTTCAAAGAATACAATTTTTCATACAAACGTTTTCATCCCTTTTTTCACACTTAGGGGTTGAATTTCCAAAAATCCCTTCTTAGTACACCTTTACGCTAAAAGACCTATGTACTCTTCAAATTTCAAGTCTCTAGGACCAGCGGTCAAAAAACTCCCATACGAACTTTTACATCCCTTTGCACACTTAATAAGGGTAGTTTTAAAAAACTAAAAATGCATTTTCTATTTTTTTGCCTTGAAGTATATGTACTCCAAGTTTCAAGTTTGTAGGTTCAAAGAATACCATTTTTCATACAAACGTTTTCATCCCTTTTTACACCCTTAGGGGTTGAATTTCCAAAAATCCCTTCTTAGTACACCTCTACGCTATAAGACCTATGTACTCTTCAAATTTCAAGTCTCTAGGACCAGCGGTTTAGGCTGTACGTTGTCTATATGTCAGTCAGTCAGTCAGTCAGTCAGTCAGTCAGTCAGTCAGTCAGTCAGTCAGTCAGTCAGGACTTTGATTCTTATAGTATTAGAGATATTAGAGATATAAGACCTTTGAAATTTCAAAGTTTTTCATTCATGAAATGCCTCTTATACTTTCCGCCAAAATGAAACTAACACAACATGACGCAGCCCTATTTACCTACAGCAGTTTTTTTACCTTTAATTTTGAACTATAGATAAAATAGGTACTAGAACTGCCACCAATTAGTAAACGCAAATAGCGTATGTACCAAGGTCACGTACACATTATTAGGATTGTTGCAAATTTTTAAGACAATATTAATTTAACTTTTGTATGTGAATTTCGAAATCGAAGTACCTACCTACCTAGGTATTCAAACTTTGCGCACGTCAAAATATTCCACAGTGCTTGGTCTGATCATTTGGTCTTATAGGGGTATTACGTTACACGTTGTATAGGTACAAGACAGAATCGTAGGAAAGGGACAGTGCGTTAGTGGTGCGAACGACATAACAAAAATTACGGTTCAAATTCAATTCCGTTTCATCTAATGCGTATCCGTGTGTACCTCCTAATAGAGCTCTTTTCTCCACAGATAGCACAACTGAAAATATATAAAGCGACCCTAGCAGTTTCTCTCAAAATCTGTGCTGGTATTCCCATCGTGGCAGCTGGTTTGAAGAGTGCCAAAATCATTAGCGACATCGGTGCCTGCTATGCTACCTCCGTATACAGTGCATTAAGCAGCAAACAAATTTCTAATATGGCTTATTAATGCATGTAAACTATACTCAAGTTGAATAAAACTGATGATCATTATAACAATTGTTTCATTAGGAAGCAAAATAGTTTTTTGCTACCTGGAATGCTAATTTTGACAGCCCTCACAGCTCAGTTGCTGCTAGTAGCTCTGCCTAACTAAAATAGTAGATTGTTTATCAAGGGAGCAAACAACTATTTTTATGGCGAGAGTGTTTTTTGAATCCAGAGCGGAGCGAAGGATTCTAGAGTAGAATCCCGAGCGTAGCGAGGGATTCTAAAGTAGAATCCTAAGCGTAGCGAGGGATTCAAAGTACTTCACTCGAGCTTAAAATAGTGTTGCTCCCGAGGTGGACACTCTACTTTTTATCACCCTCTATGAGAAAATAACTTAGTGCAACTTATGAATAATCATAACCATAGTCACAAATTCACGAAGTCACAAAGTCACAAAGTCACAAAGTCACAAAGTCACAAAGTCACAAAGTCACAAAGTCACAAAGTCACAAAGTCACAAAGTCACAAAGTCACAAAGTCACAAAGTCACAAAGTCACAAAGTCACAAAGTCACAAAGTCACAAAGTCACAAAGTCACAAAGTCACAAAGTCACAAAGTCACAAAGTCACAAAGTCACAAAGTCACAAAGTCACAAAGTCACAAAGTCACAAAGTCACAAAGTCACAAAGTCACAAAGGCACAAAGTCACAAAGTCACAAAGTCACAAAGTCACAAAGTCACAAAGTCACAAAGTCACAAAGTCACAAAGTCACAAAGTCACGGAGTCACATAGTCACATAGTCACATTGTCACAATGTCACATAATCTCATAGTCATAATCATGTATTTATTGTAATTTTATTTATTTTCATAAAACTAAGTAAAATCTGAATTTGAGTAAACAATTATGAACAAAGGTGGAATGCGCGTTTGACGTGTTTTTGTTTATTTTTATTTAGTTCAGGCGCTTTTTTTTTTATCATAAAGCCTGCTTGTTCATACAGTGTTCGTGATCTCTTTGGTGATTGGAACTTTTACTCAATAAGCACATTCCAAATTCAAATCACATTACCGCCCTTGGGCAGTAAAGTACTTTACCGCCCTTGGGATCAAAGTGCTATTTTGCTACCTGTTTTCGAAGAGCAAACTATCTATTTTCGAATTGATGTGATAAAAAAAACATTTTTGTGTAATGAACATTGAATGTTTGTTCTGTCTGGCTTTTATATTAGGTACTAGCGACCTGTCCCAGCTTCGCATGGGTGGTCATACATTTTTTGAACATTTTAGGATAAACTTAGACCGTGGGTTCGAGCCTCGCGTCTACTTATTTCATACATTTGCACGACCTTCTCCCTGAGTGAGTAAAATCGCACACCGTGCGTGACCCGTGGACCTGTTAACATTTTTAATTTCGTCATATCTTTTGAATGGAATGTCCGATTTGAAAAATTTAAGAAGTAATCTTTAGGTATTGACACCGTATTAATTATGAAATGATTTATTTGGATAAGGATTAATACCAAGGTACAAATAAAGACCCTTTTCTAGCGGCGGCATTTCAATTAAATTTACGTCTAACTATAATAGTTAGACATATGCTGTCGCGACATTTTTTGTAGATGATGACGTGTTCTGCAAAGTCGTAGTGCATTATTTTGTTCTATCATGAATAGTTTTCGCAGCGCACGCGATGTAAGGATTGTTTTTTCCACCTTGGGTTACATTATTAGAGTTTTAGTAAGGATCAGTAGTTTTTGAGCCTATTCGTTACATACAAAACAACAAAACAACAAAAATACAAATATTTCCTCTTTATAATATTAGTGTAGACAACATAATTATAAGTAGGCATAATTTACAAAATAAGTGTAGGTGTGTGTATAAGTATTATTATCAGATATGTAGAATCGTATAGAGTGGCGGGAATGGGGGGAGGCCTTTGCCCAGCAGTGGACCGAAGGCTGAATAGACTGGATAGAAGGCTCATAATTGCACTTTGCTTGTCCCATTCGGAGCATTATAAAATCCGAAGCATTGGTTATGTCCGTTCCGGTTGCTACTAGATTATCAGGAGCTCTTTTTAAATAGCCTCCGATTCCATCAGCCGGGCCTTTACCGTGACCAGCTTCGAAATATGACCACGTGAAAGCCTCAAGCCCATAGTCTAATATTTTCGTGCAGGACAAATAAAAATTCATTATTACATTAGTTATATACCTATCATATTCATGATTAGTTTATGCCAGGCTGTGATAGACACAGAACGAACCTGTAAAATTGATCATCGCTTCCCAGTCAGAGGACATTCATTTCTACCAAACGACCGCTCTTTTGGTACTATAAAACAAGTATTAAAACGAAGAAATCGCGATAGGTATGCCTATGGAAATCTGTGAAATAATATGCAATGCCCAAAGCAAATTAGGATTATGGGGTCTAAGCGGCACGTTCTCTTTTTACGTTTATTTGTCTCGTTCTTTAGTTTATATTATACTAGGTATTAGTTAAAAGTTCTTTTAAAGGACAGGTTTATTCTGGGTCTGGTCTATGTACCGCACAACGAAAAAATTGCAAAACATTGAAGATTACCATTCAAATGCAATTTCAGTAATATTTATTTATTTATTTTCATTTCTTAGGAAAACAAACAGTACTTATAGTCTATGTAGTAATTAACAGATAAAGCTATTGCCCATTAAATAAATTAATATGTAGGATAATATAGTTGTTAACACTAAATGTTGAACTGTTCGAATTTCTTACTATGTGCACACTTCTAGAGCCACCATGACAGTCTGTAATTGACGTTTGACATAACTATGACGCATTGCATTTTATAATTTTTTGACAGTTTTGATGCTTTTTTTGACGGTAATAACTTTCACTCTCAAGCTTGACTTAAACATCAGTTGTCAAAATGACATTCACGCATGTCAGTCCGCCATATTTTTAGTGCATTGTGTTGCTCTCCTTGACAAAGAAAATCTTTTTAAGCAAGAAAACGAAGTAAAAATGAGGCAAATAAGCACTTAAAACAGTTACTATATTGCTAAGCGATAATTAAATATACTGTACATAGACCAGATCCCGGCTCCATATATTGATTAAACAACGCCTTTAAGTCCACATATGTTTGTGTGACAAATAAATACCTACACTTTCTTTCTTCTTTCAAATTCACAGTATCAATGATAGAAACTGATGACATTCTCAACTTCAAACATTGGTGGGTCAAATACAAGAGAGATGCTATCTCTATAAGGAGTCAAACAAGGAATGTTCCACGTTCTTAAAAGCAACACTTTCTGGTATCCAACTTTATGGAATTTGAGTACTCCTCACAAATGAAAGGCTGTGTTGTTGAAATGTTGTGAGGCAAAACACATTTGATTTAAGGGAAATTAAAACACAAGCAGTGACACTTCCAATGGAAAGAGCATATGATGGGCCTGTGGCTATAAAAACTAATAAAATAGAAGACTTGAGGCGTACCTTGCAAAATACAACGTGTACTGTACAGGTTGCTTGGGTACCAAATAAAACACGAGAACGAGATATAATAGCGTCCGCCTGGTTCGGCTGGCTGGAATTGAGTGCCCCCACCACGTTCGTCGCTACCCGCACGCTCTTGCCTCCCCAGTCAGCGCGCATAGTATATTGTTAGACACTACATCTACCTTTTACAAAAACAAAATATAAATTTAGGAACTTATGAAGTAGGTAATATTAACTTTATAAAACACTTCTAGATCTTAATTAGTTAAGAATCACAAATTAACAATATTCGTCAGCAGTTGTACTGGCTTAAAGATATACTTATACAATTCACTTAGTTTTAACTATTAGTGACAGTGATAACAAAGTGCCCAATTAATAAGTTACAAGTTACTAATATAGCCAATGGCATAAGTTAAAAACTCATTTAATTTCAGGATATAGTAGCCGAAAGGCTATTACAATATTGTAGCGGGTCGCATCTCACAACAATGAAACTATAAATAAATCTCTCCATCTATACTACTTGTATAATTTTCATCCAAACAGTCCTTCCATTTTCTTCAGACCTTCCACTTTCCTTTACCTTTCTACCTTTTTTAACTAGTTACCGATTCCAATTTTACTCTCTGTAGCACACCTTCTAATGACGTCATAACGAAATGTCAGCATACTCTTGGTAGTGGGATAGTTCTATCGGTCTGGTCAAGGTTTTTCCATTCTGAGTTCGCACAGCTGACAAGAGACTCGTTATCAAACATTGCCTTCATAGTTAATGTTGGATATTGCTAGTGAAGCAATAGCACACCTATAAGTAAAGTTTAATTAAAGCTGTTCATGAAAAACCTGCATCAAATTCTCCAGAATTGTAGTTGGTACTAAATTTTTTGGATGCCGCCCCTTTATGATTTTGTAAATATTTACTTAAAGTATCTTAGACCAACAATTTCTATATCTAGTAATATCTAATAGTTATAATATCTTTTAGTTTTTTTTAATGTTTCTATTGTTAATATTACAGGCATCAATCCCTTCCGTAAAACTGTCTATGTGTTTACATTAAACCACTCTTTCAAAAGAGTAACAAAGTTCCATTTTATAAAACTAAAAGGCATTTAAGGCCCTTTTTGAAAAACAGATTGGGTTTGTACTTTGTATATATGGCAACTGCTGATTCCCAGAGAAAGTTTACGTAACATCATTATTAGGTAAACCATAGAAGTAAATAAAATAAATAGCTGTTAGCATCATCAGAAACCATCTCATTGCACGATCTGCTACAGTCTACCAGAAAGTGCTTCAATGTGTGTACCTACTGCAACATTGCATCAACTTTAATTCCAAGGAAAATATTTGAATCGGCAAGGTTTACTGACTCCCCTTTTAACATACTATTGGTTAGTTGTAGAACCACACTTTGCAAGGCAAATTTAATTCAATTCGTTTTCCTAATATTAACAAAATCATTAACAAATAACGGGTTAAGATTATTTTTTTTTCCTTGAGATCAGACAAGCAGACAGCCCACCTGCTTTAAAGTGGGAACATTACCCATAATAAAGCACTGCCACGCAAGCCACGCACGATAGGAACACACCCTACACTATATTCATTTAGTAAAACTGTATCTAAGGTCAATGACCTGGTTTAGGATGCTATAATGTTTTAGTTTCACTGACAAACAAAATAAGTTTTTATTTTTTATTTTTCGATACTTCGCATTAATTCCCAATTCTTGTTGTAGTGTTCAAAGATCATATACCAACATATTACCAACATAGCAACAGTCGTATATTGACCTCTGTTAAATCCAAGCAGATGGCTATGGTGTACAACACAATGTTATAATCTCATACTCGTAAGAGGTTTCTTCATTAGCACAGTTAGCATTTTTTTTTTCAAATTCAATATCGAAAAGTTTTTACAATATATCTCTCTTGAAAAATATTTGTCTAGCATGGTTAGGTATTGCAACACCCGACTCAGCTGTTTTAAGCGTACCCGCAAATATTATGAGGTAGTTATATGTACCGAGTGTAGACCTAACTACTATATCAGGACTTCGTGGAGAATGAGAAAACAGCAAAACGTTGTAGCACAATTTATTACGGACACCAGTTTACATTTCTAGTTGCTTCGCGCACAGTCAAAAACAGAATGCCCACTTTTTAAAATCAACTTTTCGTTGCGACCACATTTTTTTCAGAGCTCCCCGATTGGTCCAATCTTTTTCTGTGCGATAACCAATCACAGCCCGAGTCCGCAAACAACCATATTCATTTGACAGGCAAAGACAGCTCTGTGATTGGTCAACGCAACCGAGCGCAACATTCAACCAATCGTGGGGCCGCAAAAACCATCGACTCCGGAAACACATTTTTATTTAAAATAATTGCCAACATAAAATCAAAATATCTTCTCAGAAAAACAAATGGAAGCTACCTTTTACTTTAAATAATTGCCAGCACAAAACAAATATCAACTAAAACAATAATAATGATTGAGAAAAGATCATAATTTTCTACAAAACAACATTAATAGCTTCTAAAATATACAAACCCTAACAATCGACCGTCCTGACAACGTGAGCGTCCCCGCACACGGTACCAGGTGGAACCCTAACAATCGGAATCGTTTAAAGTTACATTATGTTAATTTATCTAAAAATAAATATAATGATTAGCCAAAACAAGTGTTTGTACCAAAAAAAATATAATAATAATACGCGTACATAAGATTTTTAGGCCTGCATGCCTGCCTATACATTATCTTACACGACCTCTAATTTAAATAACAGTAGAAAAGGCAATAAATCATGTCAATAGAGCATTTTATATAAAAAGAACAATTATGAATAGGTATTATATATAACTTTTGGCACCTAATTAAATTGTAGACATGAATATTTATTATCATGTACAATAAAAATAATAAATTTGTAGTTTAAATTAGTAAAATTACAAATACGATTACAGGAACCAAAATTATCTAATTGGTAATCGTTGCATTGCTTAAACTCTGACTCAACTAGGTATACTGTACAAAATATTTTCTTTATTTATTTAGTTACAACACTAGATTCTACTAGCTAAGACTCTAATAACTGGGATAACTTTTTACATTGCTTGGAGTATATCAAATGAAAACAAAATCTATACATTTCACATACACAGACAGGACGATCGATTACCTGTTCTGTGAATGAGAAATACTGAGACTGACTGATCGATTCAGTTCAGTGACAGACTACCTACCAAGATCAAAGACTGGCTGATGCACACAACGATCGATTACATGTGGCACCAATGTGACGATACAGAACATGGACCGATCGATTCGGTTTCATGTTATGTTATCGAAATACAAAATTGAAAGACGATCGATTCGTCTAACTGACATACACAGGCCGATCGATTACCTGTGATGGCGCAGAAAGATCAGACACTGACTGATCGATTCAGTTTAGTGTCTAATCATCGAACTATCAAGGCGAAAGACGATCGATTCGTCTGGCTGTTGCTTAAAAGACGATCGATTACTTGGGCACACAGCGGAAGGACTTGTCTCTGCATATCGTCTCAGAACACGAACGATCGATTCTATCGCGTCTGATCTGTAACAACGAAATAGGTGATCTGTAGTTAAATTTTCACAAGTTTAACAAAAATACAATAAAATAAACCATCGTTAATCGCTAATATCGCTATCATCGGCAGCGTTCGTGTCAGACTCATTATCATTTACTTCAAGAGCAGCGACGTGTATCCAAGGCCGCATACGATCAGCTGCGACTATGGTTGCGCGCTTATTTTGTACGCAGCCTAAACCGGGGACAGGCGCCACCTTGTAACGATCTCTTCCTAACACTTTGTCGACACGGTAGGGCCCTACGTAAGTAGGCATAAGTTTTCTACTTTGCCCATCGTTATAGAAACAAGTTTTGGTTATTTTTACTAATGCCCCTTGCTCATATTCACGCGCTGGCTTCCTACCTTCATCATATCTTTCTTTTTGCTTTTCCTGCTCTCTATCAATTCTTTCTTTAACCTCGTTCCGTATAACGGCACGATCACTACATTCGCGAGTCTCCTCAACGATTTCATTCAGAATAGGACTAACCCCTACGTTCATAACAGCACCAAACAACACTTCTGCAGGAGTCTTACCAGTGGTCTTTTGAATAGT
The DNA here is from genome assembly GCA_932294275.1 of Chloroclysta siterata. Taxonomy (NCBI): domain Eukaryota; kingdom Metazoa; phylum Arthropoda; class Insecta; order Lepidoptera; family Geometridae; genus Chloroclysta; species Chloroclysta siterata. The sequence goes on from OW028595.1 coordinate 14,256,385, forward strand.
GTTATTTAATCCCCACTGAACCTTACCCAAGTGGCTATCCCAATCTTTCTCACCATGTTTTACATTAAACGTCTTCAACGAGTCAAGGATGGTTCGGTTATACCGTTCCACTTGACCATTCGACCTGGGGCTGGCAACGGCATTCAATATATGCTTGAAACCCTTGTCAAGAGCAAATCTTTTAAAAGCATGAGACGTGAAACAACTACCCCGGTCACTGATAAGGCGGTCAGGGATCCTAAATGTGTAAAATATGTCGAGCAAAACTCTGACTACATTCTGAGTGTTCGTGTTTCTGACGGGTTTAACGAAGCAAAATTTGGTGAATGCGTCCACCACTACAAGCAGGTGGGTATGGCCCTTATTAGACTTAACGAAGGGTCCAAGGTGGTCAAGATGCAGAGTATGAAATGGCACATCTACTTTAGCTATAGGGTGGAGCAACCCTTCACGATCATTTGAATTTCTTTTTGCAAAAGCACATTCAATACAGGCGCTTACGTACTTCTTTACAAATTTAGACATTTTCGCGAACCAATAGTTTTTTTTAATTCTCTCTAAAGTCTTCTCATAGCCAAAGTGTCCGATGTCATCGTGATTCATACGGCACAATTGCCACCTTGCACCCTTCGGTACTACCCATCGAATAATGTCTTTATCTCCGCCTAGACAACGAAACAGCTTATTGTCTTTCATAATATAATTTTCATTTATATACTTAAGACCCTTCTCATCAAGACCGCTGCTCAAAATATTTTTGATCCTACACAACTCTGAATCACCGAGTTGCAGGGTGTGCAACCAATCTTCGTCAGTAATAGACATTATTGTTGGAAACTGCTCCGCGAAAACATCTCCTTCGCCAACAATGGGGTTCCTAGACAAAGCATCGACGTGACTCATCTTGGACCCGGCTCTATATTCAATGCAACAATCGAACTCCTGTAAAGTCAACCACCAACGAGCAATTCTCGGTATAAGGTCTCTCTTCAGAAACGTAGAGCGCAAAGCACTGCAGTCAGTCACAATCTTGAACTCCTTACCTAACAAGTAAACCCTAAATTTACGGAGAGAGAAAACGACTGCTAGAGTTTCCAATTCGTACGAATGGAAATTCTTTTCTTCTGGCGAAGTTTGCCTGCTATAGTAAGCCACCGGATGAAAGGGCTCATTTTCTGATGTGCGTTGGAGCAATATGCCACCGATACCTATTCTACTCGCATCAGTGTGTAGCTCTGTTTCTGCTGACGGATCATATATTGCTAGAATTGGCCTATCTATCAACCTGGTCTTAAGATCTGTAAAAGCCTGCTCCTGACTATCACCCCACTCCCAGGCTGCACTCTTCTTTAGTAATTTGCTGAGAGGATAAGCGATTAGAGCAAAGTCTCTAATAAATTTTCTAAAATAGCTGGCCAACCCTAAAAATTGACGAACATTATGCACATTTTCTGGTCGCGGAAAATTCTGCACACTGACAATTTTTCCTTCACCAGGCCTAACCCCAGCAGCGCTAATTTCGTACCCGAGGTAAGTAATTTTGTCACACAGAAAATCACATTTTGCAATATTCAATGTGAGATTAGCATCCTCCATGATCAGCAAAACCTGTTCTAGACGTTCTAAGCATTCAGAAACATTTTTACCGAAAATTAATACATCATCGATGTATGCCGTCGCTTTCCCGAAACGCGCAGAGCCTAGAAGTGAATTCATCATGCGCTGAAACACGGCTGGTGCGTTTGCCAAACCAAATGGCATTCTATTGAATTCGTACTGGCCATCTGGCGTAACGAACGAGGTGAGATGTTTACTTTGCTCTGAAATTGGTACTTGATAGTAGCCAGAGGCAAGATCAAGTGTGATAAAACAAGCCTGACCTGTAAGACGCGCAATCTCATCTTCGATTATAGGCATGGGATACCTCTCCTTGACAGTCAATGAATTTAGCATGCGATAATCAACGCACATCCGCATTGATCCATCTTTTTTTCGAACAAGTAAGATTGGACTAGCGTACTCAGAGACAGATTCCCTTACTACTCCCGCATCTAACATATCCCCTACCATATTGCGCACCTTCTCTCGTTCGTGATGGGACAACCGGTATGGCCGATACACAACCGGTCGATTACTATTTAATTCTATGTGCATTTCAGTTTTATTAGTGCACCCTAAGTCCTTTAGCGAAGAGGCAAAACAATGCTTGTATCTTGTTAACAAGTCTATAAGACGCCGTTTATCATGCTCCGATACACCATCACCAACGCGAACCTGGCTTTCATCAAAATTACCAGACACTGATCTATCTAACTGCGTCTCTACGACTACTTTATTGACAAAATTTACCTTGTCTGCTCGGCAAAACACAGAATTGCTTGAGATTCGACAGGCCATCGAAAACGGCATTACTGACACATAAACAAGACCGCACTTTGCGTTATAGAGACCTCCAACCACCATGTATTGATTGTTTGGTTCACCTGCAATACTATTCTTTATCAGCACACTGCCACTAAACGAGTGTTCAATTTGAGCTTTCACACTTGCTATACCATAGAGCTGAAGGATACCGGCTGATCTAACCTTTAACGTCAATTCACCTCCGCTATCAATATCAGGTTGTGGCAATTCGCTTCCGATGTCAGAAAATTGTAGCTTCGCAGCATTTTTATAGACGATTATATGAGGTTGCTCTGTAAATGACTGACCTATCAATACCGGCTTGTCCAACAACTCGTCGTCCACAACCTTGCAAACAACATTAGCACTGACATCATCGACACCTAGATTAAGCGATAGTTCTCCTAACGAATGCACTATACCGTTTCCAAAACCTTTCATAGCAGACGAAACTGCATTGTGGGTTAAACCTAACCTGCGTGCGACAGACTCCTTTATTAAAGTGACGTCACTCCCAAAATCGACAAAAGCTTTAAATGTAACTTCGTTTACCTTAACTTCTTTGACGTATTTAGAATTTGGACTAGAACAATTTTTCTTACCATTAGAATCTATGCACATCGTTTTCTGAACACCGGGATTTTTCACAGTCTGATCAGTAGTCTTGACGAAACAGCTATCGGAAGTATGCCCTACCTTGCTACATTTTGAACATTTTATAAGTGGTTTGGGACAGTATAGAAAGCTATGCCCTTTTTCTTTGCAATTGTAGCATCCAGCTGAAGGCTGTCTAAACCCATTTTTTTGTTTTGAGCTAGTATTGACAATATTCTCTGAGCTTTTCGTTTTAAAAGGAGTACGATCTAATAAAGATTGATTGCAATCCTTATTGCTAACCAAGTACTGCAGCAGTAGGTCAGGGTCTAAGCAACGTAACGCCAAAGCTCCAGATCGCAACGTTCGGTCGCTTATACCATGTATAATACAATCTACTGCACGTTTTCCTACAATATCGCATCGGTTGAGAAGTGTTAGTTTTTCATAGTAGTAAACCTCTATTGCTTCATTAAATCTGCTCTTCCTCCTAAGCATCTCTTCCAAGGCCTGGCCATAATTCTGTTCGAATGGAAACGCGCTCACTAATTTATCCTCCCATTCTTTCCAAGTAAAAAGAATAGAATTTAAGCCTTCGTACCAGGTTTTGGCCAGGCCCTGAAGTTTTTGCATAGCAAAATGAGTGGTGGTTTTATCGTCCCACCCGTACACAGAAGCACATTCGTTCACCTTCTTTAACCAAACGTCAATGCGTTGAGTCTTAGACGAAGGGTCGAAACTTGGTAGAATATTTTTAAAATCTATCTTCTGTGAAGGTGGTGCATTTTTAGTAGGCTGTGTCGAAAAACCATCTCTCAAACATTTAAGAATATCTACAAAATCTTTCTTAGATAAAGAAGGACTACATGACCTTTGTTCTCCAGCGTCGACTTGTGGCTCTGGGTGGCTGTCTCCATGCCGCGAGTCGCGGGGCTCGCGACTCCTTCCTCGATGCTCGCTGGCCTGCCTCGATGGTGTACGATGACGTCCTTTGGGTATGCGTCGAAGTCGATCACGTTCCCGCTGCAGCTCCCTTTCCAGCAACTCGACTCGTTCACGTCCCCATTCCCGCTCTCGGTCCCGCTCAGCATGACTAGGGCTTCGAGTCCGGATACGGCTCCGACTCCGAGAAGCAGTGTGGCGAGCCCGTTGATCGGGAGTCTCTCGTCTTCGACTGTCCCGGTCGCAATCCCGACGCCGGGGATCTGGCTCGTCCATGCTCTGAAAGATTGCGTTGCGGTGCAATCGGAAAAAAAAACATTTAAGTAAAAATATACCAATAGTTGGTCATTAAAATATTTTGAAGGTAGTATTAAAAAATAAAATAACTATTATTTTGAACTTAGCTCTTAGTCAAATTAAACCAAATGTTCTTCACTCTTTCTGCAATGCCTACACACAAGATTTAATTTCTTATTAAATATTTTAATAATCTAGCTGTTTGTCGTATTATTTTTAACCGAAGATGACGAGAGGGTACCTATTAAAAAGTCCGAAAAATACTAAATATTTTTGAGGTAAAATCTAATTATTTATATAGATTGGGAGATTTGTACAACCTGCCCCTATGCCAGCTCAGCAGTCAACATTTATTTGTAGCCTTTTGTAGTAATATTTAATAAAATATCTTATAAAATCTTAAAATATTTTATAAAATCTTTAGAGGGTTTTCAGTAAGGGTATTTAAGTGAAAATAACCAGGAAAACTATCATCTGAAAATATTCTAGGTAGAGGGTAACTTTGTAAAAAAAAAACAAGAAAGAATAATTATCCAAAATTATTATTATTATATTAGGTCGAAAAGTATTTTAAATCAATTAAATTATTTTATCAGGTCTGCCAGCGGAGAGGTTAACATTTTTCTACAAAATATCTACCCACATCAATTTCTCAATTGTTATCTAGAAAGTATTTGAAATTCTTTGTACTAGAACAAATACATCTATCGCGGCGCTATGCCCGATGTAGAAAACTGCTATATTAAGATACACATGATCTAGCATTCTTCATATATATTTTATTAATAATCAGGCGTGTACTTACTGTTAAAGTTGGTCTCGATCCAGCACTTCTGATATGTAGACCTAACTACTATATCAGGACTTCGTGGAGAATGAGAAAACAGCAAAACGTTGTAGCACAATTTATTACGGACACCAGTTTACATTTCTAGTTGCTTCGCGCACAGTCAAAAACAGAATGCCCACTTTTTAAAATCAACTTTTCGTTGCGACCACATTTTTTTCAGAGCTCCCCGATTGGTCCAATCTTTTTCTGTGCGATAACCAATCACAGCCCGAGTCCGCAAACAACCATATTCATTTGACAGGCAAAGACAGCTCTGTGATTGGTCAACGCAACCGAGCGCAACATTCAACCAATCGTGGGGCCGCAAAAACCATCGACTCCGGAAACACATTTTTATTTAAAATAATTGCCAACATAAAATCAAAATATCTTCTCAGAAAAACAAATGGAAGCTACCTTTTACTTTAAATAATTGCCAGCACAAAACAAATATCAACTAAAACAATAATAATGATTGAGAAAAGATCATAATTTTCTACGAAACAACATTAATAGCTTCTAAAATATACAAACCCTAACACGAGCTTATTGTACCGTGATTCCACCCATGTCAAAACATCGTCATCCTCTGACTCAGTAATACCCACCCCAACAATCTAGTAGGTAAATGTTCTAATTGGGTTTTTTGATACTAATTTGATATTAATTGGGTCGTTTTCTGTCATAATTTAGTGATAGAACTGTGTGGAATGTCAACCAATATTTATATTATTCAAATATTTCATTTTTAATGGGGCTACTAATAAAGATAGTAATTCCCTTTTAGGTACTGTTTAGATTGATCCAAACTACCGTTTAGAAAACATAATTCTGATGCTTTTCAACGTATTCTGAAACTGTCATTTTGTAATAACTTTAGGTACCGTTCAGATTTCTCCAAACTACCCTTTAAACTTTTTAATTTAGATACTATTCACCATTTCCTTAAACTATCATTTATTTGTTGTAACAACTTTTAGGTACTGTTCAGATTTCTCCAAACTACCCTTTAAACTTTTTAATTCAGATACTATTCAACATTTTCTTAAACTATCATTTCTTGTAACAACTTTTAGGTACCGTTCAGATTTCTCCAAACTACCGTTTGAAAACATAATTCTGATACCGTTCAACATTTTGTCAAACTATCAATTGTAACAACATTTAGGTACCGTTCAGATTTCTCCAAACTACCACATGATTCTGATACCGTTAAACATTTTGTCAAACTACCAATTGTAACAACATTTCGGTACCGTTCAGATTTCTCCAAACTACCACTTGATTCTGATACCGTTCAACATTTTGTCAAACTATCAATTGTAACAACATTTAGGTACCGTTTAGATTTCTCCAAACTACCTCTTGATTCTAATACCGTTCAACATTTTGTCAAACTATCAATTGTAACAACATTTAGGTACCGTTCAGATTTTCCAAACTACCTCTTCAGTGGAACCTTATTAGTTCTTAGTTCTCGACATTAAAATAGGCACAAATAGTACTTTCTAGAACTACGCAATTTAGCAAAAGTAAATTCGCTCACTTAACATTCACACATTTTACTCAGTGTATTAGTGTAGGTAGTTATTTAATGTACAACTAATTTTATCCATTAAACAGAATATATCTGAGTATTTCTGTAACTGGTTTATTATTATAGACCATTTATCTATTGTTCGACAATTAACTTGATGTAACACTGTTTTTTGTATGTGAGTACTAAAGTTTACTTTCTGCAAACGCAACGGCGACAGGCCTGTTTGTAGGCACAATCAGTGATAAAAACCAGCATTTTCCCATAAAGTACGAACATCAAAAAGTCGGTAGCGTATTGATTTAAATTTTGTTAAATATTTTACCCGAACAAGTGGGTAGTACTTGCTACTTGTACATAAATTGATGTTGTTTTATCTTACTTCATAAACGAATGTCATGAAAGTTAACCCAGCCGAAAAAAGGTTACTACCTGCCAACTCAGGTGTTCCGTAACTAGGTACGTAAGTTCTATAAAAATGCATTAGCTAGCGTTCGTTTGCAGAACAAACCGGATCTTTAACTATTTTTACACTTTTTTTTTTTGTATTTTTTTGGTACTTACTGTAATGGTTTTAACCACTGGCAGGGTCGCCACTTGTACTGTACAGGTTGCTTGGGTACCAAATAAAACACGAGAACGAGATATAATAGCGTCCGCCTGGTTCGGCTGGCTGGAATTGAGTGCCCCCACCACGTTCGTCGCTACCCGCACGCTCTTGCCTCCCCAGTCAGCGCGCATAGTATATTGTTAGACACTACACAACGTGTAACTTATTATAATACCCCTATAAAATCAAAGACTAATAATTTTATTGATCGGAGCAAGCACTGGAATACATTAGCGTGTGCAAAGTTTGAATACTTCGATTTCGAAATTCCCATACAAAAGTTAAATTAATATTGTCTCACAAATTTGCAACATCCCTGTCAATGGTGTACGTGACCTTGGTACATAGGTACGCTATTTGCGTTTAATAATTGGTGGCAGTTCTGTTCCCCATTTAATCTGCAGCTCACAATTAAATGGCATAAAACAGTTGTAAATATAGGGCTGCGTCATGTTATGTTAGTTTTGTTTTATCGGAATGTTTAAGAGGCATTTCATGAATGAAAAACTTCGAAATTTCAAAATCCACAGTTGTTCGCCATGACCTGTAGAATTCCCTGCTTCTGGGGTTATAGGGGTATTATGTTACACGTTGTATACCTACTGAGCACAAAGGCTATTCTGAAAATATTATTGAAAACGTTAATAAATATTAATAAATATTAACGTTTTCAATAATATTTAATATTTAACCTAAATGTTAATAAAACTTTTTTTAAGACTAATTTGTTTATTTTTTTCCTTAAAACCATCATTAAGTTACCAAAGGGAATAAGTCAAACAACTTTAAATTAGCATTATTAATTCTAAGAAAGGCAAACAATATATATTACTTGTGTAAATAAAAAAATACAGGTATATAGTAGTCAAAGAATTTTTTTAATAGGTGAACAGTTTTTTATCCACCTGTAAAATTAGGGGTGCTTGGCTTAACCTAGCTATTAGGCACCTAGCTACGGCAATTCCTTTAGCTTTAAGACGTATTCAAAGCGATCCTTGTGATTCAACTGAATAAATAAATACCTTTTGATTTTTTTGACTTTTGATCTCTTTCTGTTCTGATGGGCAGGCAAATTCTCAAACAAGCAACTCCATGTGACAAAAGTCACGTGACTCTATAACTCGCTTCATCATGTGACTCTGACCTCTCAACTCTACCCCATTTATCGCGATCAGGATGCGCGAACCGAGATGACCAATTGTTCAATTGGCCTCTGTTGAATAATATCTTGTAAATTAAGAATATCTTCGCAAAAGATGGTAAACATCCTTTTAAATGTCTATATTTATAGTTATAGGTACCTTCGTAGTGGATCATGATTGGGAATTCGTCATAGATTGATTTACCGGTTATCTGTTTATCTCCAACGAATTTTATGTGTACCTACCCTATGTAGATGTGGGTAGAATTATATTAGATTATGATGTGAGGGTGTTCGATAATAAAATCAGTCTATGCATGGTGCTCGCGTGTTTCATTGTGTAGTCCTCTCATATCTTACTTTACATGGCGCAGCTGCTTCTTAGGATTCGGGAATTTAATGTGAATAGCAGAAATATTACGTAGTTCATATAACACAGTGCTTGAAATTGACAGAAGAGTGAAATATTTGCCGAAAAAAATGGATTCATTGCTACAGCCACCTCCGCCATTTTGCTTCGAAAAGGATTTAACGAATGTGACATCTGGAAATTTATGCAGAGAATGGACAAAATGGAAGAAGTCATTTATGATTTATTATAAAGCATGTCAGTTAGATAAAAAGCCGCAAGTGGTACAGACAAGTATTTTGCTTCACGTTATTGGTGAGAAGTGCCGTGATGTGTATGAGCAGTTTCCAGAGGATCCTGTTGTATCCGTCGAATCGTTATTGCAGAAGTTTGATGGTTTCTTTACTCCGAAGAAAAATTTAACGATTGAACGCCATAAGTTTTTTACTCGCAATCAACAGGAACATGAAACTGTAGACCAATACGCGTTCGATTTGAATAAGCTTGCTACCTCATGCGAATTCGAGAAACTTAAAGATGATCTCATCAAGGACAGACTGATTTGCGGGCTAAGAGAGGACACATTGAGGGAGAGACTATTAAGGGTTCCTGATTTAACACTCAAGAAAACGTTGGATATGTGTACAGTCGCTGAAATATCGCGTGCACAGGCAAGTACAGTAAAAACAGAGCAAAACGAGGCGAGTATTATCCATGCAGTGGAGGAGCGAGATGATCCAGTATGTGATTTGCATTGGGTTCGACGTGAAAATCGCGCAGCGTGCCGATGTGGCGCGCGCCGAGCTGGCGGGCAGCGCCAGCAGGCTTGGACGGGACAGCATGCACCCGCGGCCGGGCCGAGCCGGCAGGCCGCGGCGCCGACTGGCGCTAGTCGAGCGGGACAGGCGTCACGGGCACCTGCTCCTCGACAAAATGCAGCGAGTACGCGAGGGACAGCACTCCAGGAACAAACGCGCGGTAGAGGAAATACGTGTAATTATTGCGGAAGGTCTCAAGAAAAATTTCAGTGTCCGGCGTATGGACAGAGATGTGCAAAGTCGCAAAGTGCAATAAGTTTAATCATTTTCCGAGGGTCTGCCGCGTGTATACGGTTCAGGATAACTCCACAGATCAGGTATGTAGTATGAGTCATATTGCAAGTAACAGTGATGAGTGGTTAGTTGATTTACAAATTAATAACAATAATATTCGTTGCACATTTTGCAAATTTACACTGGAGCTGACGCGAATGTATTACCATTAAGGTTCTTGTCTCAAACGGGAGTGAAACAGAATGATCTTTTACCTACAGGCAGTAGATTAATCAGTTATTCGGGAGAAAACTTAAAGGTTTTAGGGAAATGTCAATTAAAAGTAAACTGTAAAAACAAAACATACATAGCAAAATTTATCATTGTGGATGTTGATTCTCCACCGGTGTTAGGGAAAAAATCCTGTGCAGAAATGAACCTTGTTAAGCGTATTTTTACAATAGATAAGCAAAATAAACCAATTAGCATTTTAGATGAATATCCGGAGGTGTGTGAGGGAATGGGATGTTTACCGGGGGAATACCGAATTCAGCTGACAAATGATGCACAACCGGTTGTGCATGCACCGCGCAAGCTGCCAATAGCGCTCCGTGACGATGTAAAGCGGAAGTTGGAAGAGATGTTACAGTTAAAAGTGATTGAAAAAGTAGAAGGGCCTACAGACTGGGTCAATAGCATGACCGTAGTTAAAAAACCTAATGGGGACATACGAATTTGCTTGGATCCGCGAGATTTAAATAAGTACATAAAACGTGAAAGCTCTCGGGCGCTAAGTACTTTAGTACACTCGACTGTAAACAATCATTTTGGCAAACAAGACTACATAGTGATTCTACTGACCTATGTACATTTAATACAATTTTTGGTAGATTTAAATTTTTAAGAATGCCCTTTGGGATTTCGTCGGCTTCAGAGGTATTTCACAAGCGACTTTATGAGTGTTTTGATGATATACAGGGTGTAGAATTATTCGTCGATGATTTATTGGTTTACGCCCCGTCAAAATTTGAGCATGACAAACGGTTGCGTCAAGTTTTAGAAAGATGTAAGCAAATCAACGTTAAGTTAAATAAAGAAAAATGTAAAATTGGTTTAACAGAAATTAGGTATTTAGGACATATAATTACCCAAAATGGCATTCAACCCGATAACGCACACACATTACCGATATTAGATATGCCGAAACCAGAAAATGTCAAGGATTTGGAACGATTTTTAGGGCTAGTTACATACGTAGGAAGTTTCATACCGAACTTATCAGATAAAACACGTATTTTACGGGAGCTTTTAAGAAAAGATATTGCGTGGCACTGGAGCGACGTTCATGATAAATGTCTAGAGGAACTTAAACAGTGCATGACTAATCCGCCAGTATTGCAATATTATAGCTTAGACAAACCAGTTACATTATCGGTAGATGCGAGTAAGCATGGTTTAGGGGCGTGTCTGCTGCAAAACGGGCTACCAGTGTGTTTTGCTTCAAAGTCGTTGACGAAGACAGAACAAGCATATGCACAGATTGAAAAGGAGCTTTATGCATGTGTTTTTGCTTGTGAAAAATTTTATACTTATATTTACGGTAGAAGCGATATAACAATCGAGACGGATCATAAGCCTCTTGTTAGTATTATTAATAAACCTTTAGCGGGAGCACCAGCGAGGTTGCAAGGAATGTTGATAAGATTACAGCCTTACACGTTTAAGCTTGTATACAAGCCAGGAAGGTATCTATACATTGCGGACACTCTGTCCCGAGCTGTCGCCCCGAGCAGCGGCACTGTTAGCGAGCCGCGCGATGATCTAGACGTACGGGCGCAGGTATGCGCTATAGCTACTAGTAACTCCTTATCGGACACACATTTCATAGAATTGCAAAAACATACCACAATAGATGAAGAAATGCAGGAATTAATAAAAAATATAAAAAATGGGTGGCCCACAGAAAAAAACAATTTGTTAGATATATTAAAGCCGTATTGGGATTGTAGGGACGAATTAACTGTTGAGTATGAGTTAGTGTGGAAGGGTGAAAGGATTGTCATTCCGAAGTGCATGCGTCGGGATATGCTAAAAAGAATACATGTCGGTCATTTAGGTGCAGCTAAGACGAAGTTAAGGGCTAGAGAAATTATGTATTGGCCAAACATGAACTCGCAAATACAAGATATGGTATCACACTGCCAAGCGTGTCTTACGCATCGCAAAGAAAATAGTAAACAGCCATTAATTCCACATGAGATACCACACCGTGCGTGGTCTAAGGTAGGTACTGATGTGTTTCATTGTGCCGGCAAATCATACCTAATAGTAGTTGACTATTATAGTAAATTTGTGGAGGTGGAAGAATTAACAAACTTAACTTCTGAACACATTATAAGTAGATTGAAGTGCATTTTCAGTAGGCAGGGTGTTCCGGACGTAGTCATGTCAGATAATGGACCGGAATTTGCAAGTAGATATTTCAAGGAATTTAGTAATGATTGGAAGTTCTTACATAGAACGTCTTCCCCTAGGTACCCTCAGTCCAATGGGCAAGTCGAGAGGGCTATCCAGACTATTAAGACTATGTACAAAAAGACAAGTTATGATGATTCTGATTTTAGGCTAGCGCTATTGGAGTTCCTCAATACACCGATTAGTGAAAGTTTGCCCTCTCCGGCCGAGTTACTAAATAGTAGGAAGTACCGTAGTATAGTTCCGTGTCCCCCGAGGCTACTCGAACCTAAAATTCATCGTCCCGCTTATACACCACTATTTTGTAATTACCAAAAAAAAAAAAACCGTATACTCAGTGTCAGTTACTGATCACGTTTATGTAGTTAAAACTCAAAAAAAATAATTAAAAAGAATATCTCAAGAAAAAGATGATAACTAGTTACCCATTATCCGTACGTACCTACTAGAGTCGAGTCTCATTCTCATCCATTCATAAATTTTTGTCTCGTTCAAAACGAAACAAAACGCGCCGCTCGCGCAATACTAACTATTATTTCATCTATGGCTGGCAAACTCGTCGAACTAAACACATACCCGTGGACAATTTTTATTTTACGGGTGTCACTGACCGCTGCGCTCGCACCTGCATCTAATTTAGAGTACTTAATTTATTGTGGTTTTCACGTTCACGATAGCTTGTCAGTACACTACCAGAGAATACGCATACATGTTACGTACTTACGTATTTTTAGTCTGGGGAAATGTGAGTGATTACCTACGGATGTACCGCGAATGGTACCCAAACAATCGGCAACCAAATTACTCCACGATGTCCAGCATATTATACCAACGCATATTAGACCATGGCTCTGTTTACGTGCCGCAAGGACGAGGAGGGCCTGCATACTCCCGAAACTTCTACGATGACCTCCTAAATGATTTTGAAGAAGATCCTCGGAGGAGCACGCGTGACGCGGCATGTCGCTTTAGCACAAGCCAGTCCTGCGCTTGGAAGATTGTGCGCTCAGTTGAGATACACTACAGGAAGAACCAGGAGCTACTAGCCATCGCCAGGCTGGAGGATATTCCGTTAACAACCTGGCGGGAGCTATGGTTTCAGCAGGACGGCGCGCCACCGCACTATCATCGCGCAGTGCGAGAGTACCTATCTCAAGAGTTTGGCACCCGATGGATTGGTCGCGGTGGCCCAGTTTGCCTGGCCTCCGTGCTCGCCCGATCTGACACCCCCAATCTTTTTGTGGAGCGAAATAAAAAGACTAGTGTATGTGAGTGAGCCTAACAATGCATTAGACCCTTTTGATAGTGCAAAGACTAAGTATTTCCCTGAAAACAATTTGTTAAAACGTGTGTGTGTTTGCATTGACAATGAAGGTGGACATTTTGAACAACTTTTAAAATACTTGTGGTTAGTGGAAGTGTAAATACGTGCGTAGTTGTAAGTACATACTGTAAATAACTTTAATTGTTGTAAATAGCTTGACATCCTGAGCCCGTAAAATTATGAAGGAAAAATGGCAATTAATTACAAATAAAAGTATTAAAAAAATCCCTAAAATAATGCCTTTTTTATGATACTTACCTATCTACCTACCCATTAAATGATTTATCTAGTGAGCGAGAGAGAAGGAATACGATGAGTGCGACAAGATGATGTGACGTAGGTAGGTACTATACGACGAGACGGTAGATGGAAGGAGTCATAAAGAATGGAGTGTTTACGATGTTGACTAGCAGTAGTATTCCGTAGTATTTTCTTGTAGGGTGTCCATAAAATTGTGCAGGATTTTGCTTGAAAACAAACCTCGATAGCTTGGTGAAAGTTAAATATTAAAAAGTTTTGACAGTGCCAATAGCATTAGTAGCCTCTGCTGCAACTATCCTTAAATTTTTTCTGGTTAATACAAAATAGTGGTGTATAAGTAAGGAACTACAATTACGACAGTCAACCCAAAAGAAATATTTTGGTAGTAAAAATTTAAAACCGTTCGTAGTTGGTGACAAAATAAAAGTACGTATTGACGGGAAATGGATAAACGGTGTGATTAGTGGTTTGTCAGGGCTCAGGTCTTATACACTTAAATTATGTACAACTGGCAGACTGATTAGACGCAATCGTAGACAAATCATTCTGGATAGTCCTTTGCGGCAAGAACCGAACCCGGTGAATGAATCATATGATTTCGATGACGTAATTCAGTCTGATGTTTCTTGCTCCAGTGCGCCACACCACTCGGATACCACGAACGCCGCCGCTGTTCCTTATTCTAATCTTTATGTTACTCGATTTGGCAGGACAGTGAGACCTCCTGATCGGTTGGGATATTACTGAACCATCTACAGTGGAACAACGAATTTAAAGAGATGCCTGTTAAGTTAAAAGTGAGAAACTATAAAAGTTGTAAGTGCGTGTAGTATTAGTAAACCGGTTTTTGGTTGGGCCGCGCATGAACGGTGCCTAAGTGTGTAGTGCTACATTTATAGCTAGCTACGTACTAGGTAACTACCTAGCAAAATAAAATGACTGGTTTGTGTTCGTGTGACGTGTCTAAATTAATAAACTGTACTAGCAAAAGAAGTGTTTACCATAGATTATTAAATATTAGAGTTAGATTTCTTAGTTGTAGGTCTTCATTAGATTGGTAGATTCGCATATTGATGAATCAAAATATAAAAAAAAAAAAAAAAAAAAAAAAAAAATTGTAATAAAATAACTGTATGCTTGTTAGTTATGCTAATTATCATGATTATTGTTATCAAGCAGAAAAAATTAAATACAGGTTTACTTAAAACATGTGTTATGTAAACCGTTATGCTGTCTATGAATCAATAAATAAAATACTATATAATGATGTAGTAGGTGAGTAGTAATTGTGTTGTTTATTGTATGAACTGTGTTGCTCAAACTAAAAAATACCTTTGAATTGCCTGTCTATAGGTATAAGTACCTGCTCAAATTCTTACCCATAACTATTTTATCAATTGCAATGTAAATTATCTCAAAAAAAAAAAATAAGGAATATAATCTACACTAATATTATAAAGAGGAAAGATTTGTATTTTTGTATGTTTGTATTTTTGTATTTTTGTATGTAACGAATAGGCTCAAAAACTACTGGTCCGATTTCAAAAATTCTTTCACCATTAGAATGCTACATTATCCCTGAGTAACATAGGCTATATTATATTTTCAAAAAAATCAGGGATCCTTACTAAAACTCCAATAATGTAACCCAAGGTGGAAAACAAAAACCTTACATCGCGTGCGCTGCGAAAACTATTGATGATAGAACAAAATAATGTACTACGTCTTTACAGAACACGTCACGATCTACAAAAAATGTCGCGACAGCATATGTCTATCTATTATAGTTATGTAACAATAAGTGTTCTTTTATTATAAAAATTTAATTGAAATGCCGCCGCTAGAAAAGGCTCTTTATTTGTATCTTGGTATTAATCCTTATCCAAATAAATCATTTCGTATTCAAGACTGTTTCAATACCTATAGATTACTTTTTGAATTTTACAAATCGGACATTCCATTCAAAAGATATTACGAAATTAAAAATTTTAGCTCGCTTTAAAATATTATTAGTGAACGCGCGGTTCCAAGGGGCGCGTTTTTACTCACTCAGAGAGAAGGGCGTGCGAAATAAGTACACGCGAGACTCTAACCTACCGTTCTAAGTTTATCCTAAAATGTTCAAAAAATGTATATCCACCCATGCGAAGCTGGGACAGGCCGCTAGTAGATAATAAACAGAGGTACGCATTACAATCTCTAATACTATAAGACTCAAAGTCCTGACTGACTGACTGACTGACTGACTGACTGACTGACATATAGACAACGCACAGCCTAAACCGCTGGTCCTAGAGACTTGAAATTTGAGGAGTACATAGCTCTTATGGCGTAGAGGTGCACTAAGAAGGGATTTTTGGAAATTCAACCCCTAAGGGTGTAAAAAGGGATGAAAACGTTTGTATGAAAAATTGTATTCCTTGAACCTACAAACTTGAAACTTGGAGTACATATACTTCAAAGCAAAAAAATAGGAAAGGCATTTTTAGTTTTGTAAAACTACCCTTAGTAAATGTGCAAAGGGATGTAAAAGTTTGTAAGGGAGTTTTTTGACCGATGGTCCTAGAGACTTGAAATTTGAAGAGTACATAGGTCTTATGACGTAGAGGTGTACTAAGAAGGGGTTTTTGAAAATTCAACCCCTAAGGGTGTAAAAAGGGATGAAAGCGTTTGTATGAAAAATTGTATTCCTTGAACCTACAAACTTGAAACTTGGAGTACATATACCTCAAAGCAAAAAAATAGGAAAGGCATTTTTAGTTTTTTAAAACTACCCTTAATAAGTGTGCAAAGGGATGTAAAAGTTTGTATGGGAGTTTTTTGACCGATGGTCCTAGAGACTTGAAATTTGAAGAGTACACAGGTCTTATGACGTAGAGGTGTACAAAGAAGGGGTTTTTGGAAATTCAACCCCTAAGGGTGTAAAAAGGGATGAAAGCGTTTGTATGAAAAATTGTATTCCTTGAACCTACAAACTTAAAACTTGGAGTACATATACTTCAAAGCAAAAAAATAGGAAAGGCATTTTTAGTTTTGTAAAACTACCCTTAGTAAATGTGCAAAGGGATGTAAAAGTTTGTAAGGGAGTTTTTTGACCGATGGTCCTAGAGACTTGAAATTTGAAGAGTACATAGGTCTTATGACGTAGAGGTGTACTAAGAAGGGGTTTTTGAAAATTCAACCCCTAAGGGTGTAAAAAGGGATGAAAGCGTTTGTATGAAAAATTGTATTCCTTGAACCTACATACATGAAACTTGGAGAACATATACCTCGAAGCAATAAAATAGGAAAGGCATTTTTAGTTTTTTAAAACTACCCTTAATAAGTGTGCAAAGGGATGTAAAAGTTTGTATGGGAGTTTTTTGACCGATGGTCCTAGAGACTTGAAATTTGAAGAGTACACAGGTCTTATGACGTAGAGGTGTACAAAGAAGGGGTTTTTGGAAATTCAACCCCTAAGGGTGTAAAAAGGGATGAAAGCGTTTGTATGAAAAATTGTATTCCTTGAACCTACAAACTTGAAACTTGGAGTACATATACTTCAAAGCAAAAAAATAGGAAAGGCGTTATTAGTTTTTTTAAACTACCCTTAATAAGTGTGCAAAGGGATGTAAAAGTTTGTATGGGAGTTTTTTTACCGATGGTCCTAGAGACTTGAAATTTGAAGAGTACATAGGTCTTATGACGTAGAGGTGTACTAAGAAGGGGGTTTTGGAAATTCAACCCCAAGGGGTGTAAAAGGGTTGAAAACGTTTGCATGAAAAATAGTATACCTTGAACCTACAAACTTGAAACTTGGAGTATATGAACTTTTAGGCAAAAAAATAGGAAAGGCTTTTTTATTTTTTTAAAACTACCCATAATAAGCGTGCAAAGGGATGTCAAAGTTTGTATGGGAGATTTTTAACGCATAGTGCGATTGATTTCAAACTTGAAGTAAATATACTCCACAATAAATAATTTAAAATCACGTTTTCTATATTTTAAAACTACCCCTGCAAAGTTTCAAGGTTTGTATGGGAGATTTTTAACTGTAACTGTGTAATTAACTTCAAACTAAAAGAAAATGTGTTCTGTGGATAAATAACATAAAGACGTTACCCTCCTTCGTTGCGCTCGAGTAAAAAGAATACAACGAGGCGTCAATGTTCTAAAAACGGGAATCTTGAGTTGGTACGAAGAGATCTGAGGGTACCTATCTACCGTGCCTGTGGATCAATGTCGTGAAGCTGTTTCGTTTCGTTTGCTTTTGGGGTAGAAACTAGGAACAAATAAGTACATATTTTCCGTGTAAGGTTGTCTTTGTTGTATTTGTCATGTTTGTGCTAAACTCAGTACCTATACCTACCTACCTAATATAGGTAATGTACGCCTATAGGTATCCCTTATACCTACGTAGGTATTTAAAATCCTACCCTAATAATAGTATGTATTTAAAATTCATACCCTAATAATATACAAATCAATGCGAAAGTTACGATGTTTGGATGTTTGTGGTTCAATCACGGTTCACCACTTCAACGCGTGCGAAGCCGCGGGAAGCCACTAGTAAATTATATGTTGATTGTGCATGAAAATATATTTAACTTAAATCATTGATTCTGCTTACTGTCTAAAATTTAATTTTATTATTGTTTAAATTAAATTTATTAAGAGGAAAGATGTAGATGTGGGTAGAGTTATATTAGATTATGATGTGAGGGTGTTCGATAATAAAATCAGTCTATGCATGGTACTCGCGTGTTTCATTGTGTAGTCCTCTCATATCTTACTTTACACCCTATACCTATTCAGTGGTGCAGCTATCAGAAACGTAGCAGACAGATTGAGGTCACGCGAGTTCAACAATCTAACATATTGTATGCGTAGGTCGTTTGAAAGGAGCAGAGCGGAAGGTCGCATTATCATGTAGAGTAGAATAGATATAGGAGATCAATAGGAGATCCAACTTTGACAACTTTGCAGCATTGAGAACCACTCGGCAAGTTCGTGGTTAGCCTTTATAGCAACATCTGCTTACCCACAACAAAGTGTAGGTATCTACCTAGTAATGTGTCCACAAACAAATCCAAGCATTATCAGAAATGTCTCATCGAAATCTCGGAAATGCACCAAATTGTAACATTCAGTGCATCGTAGGGCACGTTCCCACCATGCGTGGCTTGCGAGGTGACTCTGCTTTGTTTTCTGCTTTGTTGATGGTTCCATTCAACATCAGGTGGGCCATCTGCTTGTTTAATCAGCAAGTAGAATAAAAAAAATAGAAGTAGGTAGGTCTCCCACTTGGCTACTACCTATGCTCAAACAAAAAGTGAAAACATAGTGGGGTACATGGGGTCCTTCTGAACACCAACCTAACCTAGTGAGTGACTTACGGCCGGTTTCTGAAAGCTCGATCAAAACTAATCTGATATCAAGTCTATCGCCATTTCAGCTATTACATCAAATTAGATAGAGATAGCAAGTGACTTGACATGCGATTAGTTTTGATCGGGCTTCAGAAACTGGCCGTAAGTCACTCACTAGGTTAGGTTGGTGTTCAGAAGGACCCCATTGGGTTTTAGTCGGTAAAAGTCCGACATAACTCTTCTGTTGTAACCACAACAGAAGATGTTTTTCTACCTAAATAGAGTTAAAATGTCTTTTAATGACATTATAAGTTTTAACATAGGTACGTTATTTTGAACCATAGGCTCCTGAACGAATTAACAAACTGTGTTTCAGGCGCTATTGACTTCGGGGGAGAACCCCCGAGAACAGTAAACTAAATTGCTCTGTCTGCAACCCAATTATATTTGACAGTCCTGCTAATTTAGACAATCTGCTAGCTGACAAAGCTTTCTGGAACCGGCTTCCTCTTTCGAATTTCCTCTGTTGAATTTAATTATAATTTCTTATGTCGATTCTGAATATAGATTCCTCTGTCGTTTCCTATCGATTTTTCAAATCGATTAACATCGATCGATCGACAAAATCACGCAGATCCCAATTAGCGCTCTGATTCGCCAATCGATTCTTTTGAATCGTTTTCGCGCGATTTTATATTCCCCATCCGCATCACTAAATTACACTCATGACGTCAAAGAAGGTACCTACGCAAAATGTTACACGGTCGGTTTCCATGCAAATCGACGAAAGTCAAAGTCAATAGGTATTTATTCAATAAAATCACAAGGATCACTTTGAAACGTCTTAAAGCTAGGTGACTCTAGGTGCCAGTTCCACGCGACCAAAGCCTAGAAGAACAGGCAACAAACTTACGGACGAACTCTTTGGTTCTATCTCGTTTACTGTTCTGTACTTCTCCCATTGAATGCAGCTGGCATTATGTTATTTACACAGGCAATCAAGTAAACCCTAAACTACATTTTTGCTACTCGTATGGGTTTCAAGTTTCAATCACCAATCTTTGGATGAAAAACTGAGATACCTACTACGCAGGCACTTTCTACTAGGCCAACTCAGCATCATTACTATCAGTTTCGTCACATGCATACCTACTAAACCCATCTAGGTCATCTTTAATACCCATCTGTAAGTATATTTGGGGGCTATCAGTAAAAAACTAATTTCGCAAATGTAGGTCTAGGTACCCCTGACACCAGTATTTGCAATGGATTTGTATTCACACAGTTTCTCACCAGATTCGATAAGATAAATCTATTTATTTAAATAAAAAAAACACAGATAGTGTCATGCAAATTAGTATAAAACGTAGGACTCATAGGTTCCTAACATCACACGTTCTCAAGTCAATTGTTCGGGTCAGGCATATACTTACTTCAAAATGAATTTTTTGACGGTGTTATTTGTTTTGTCAGTGGTAAGAACATATTTTTAATTTATACTGAAGTTGCTAAAATAGAATTTAAATTTACAAAGGTCTGAACAACGAAACAAGTCTTGGTTTTGAAATGTTCGCATTTAGATTCAGATTTATTTAGATACCTATACGTTATTTTTCCACTTCCTTTTTTAGGGTTCCGTACACAAAGGGTAAAACGGGACCCTATTACTAAGACTCCGCGCGCTGTCCGTCCGTCACCAGGCGGTATCTCATGAACCGTTATAGTTAGACAGTTGCGTTTGTAAGGGACATTCTAAAATCGGAAATCTTGAGTTGGTACGAAGAGAGATCGGGATGTAAGTTTATATGGACCTTTGTATTCCGATAAAAGGCTTTCGTAAATAATTTGTGCAAATATGTTTATGCACAATGCACTCGATATGTTTTGGTGGGCGCAGAGGCAGAACTTCAAGTCGTCAGTTAGTAGGTACTTACCTATTTCTTCTGACAAAATCTCGTGGCTCAAGATTGTTCCGTGGGTAGGGAATAAATTGCAAAAAATAGATTAAAGATGTTGCCAATCATATCAATAAACAATTCTTTTATATGTAAATATTCTAAAGTAAACGTGCGCGAGCAAAGCCGCGAGTAAGAGCTAGTTATTAATAAAATTCCTCAGCAAGTTAGCCCATGCAGTCATGTCATCGAACGTCTGATTTCAGACATGTTCGCTAGCTACAGCATACATAGCTCCAGAAGTCGTCGAAAATGAACTGATGCCGCTGCAGCGTCCAGAGCTCGATCAGTCCGAGTCAAGGTACGAGTAGTCTCACAACTTTCATTACTTTTAGAGAAAAGGTTTGCTTATATGATTGCCTGATTTATGACTAGTACCTAGTTCACCCCGAACTGAGATTTCGTGATGTCTGCACCAGTCCTACACTACATTGATACCCAACACGATATTTGGCGTCTGACTACCCCCTAACCTACTTGGGATAACCAATTGTATCTCAAAAATCATACACATGTCCTAGATTAAAAATAAAATGGTATTGGGATGTACAAACCAAACCCTTTCATTTGACACCTCACTTGGTATATTTGTGTAACAATTTTTTTTTGCTCTCTTTAAGAACCCCATATCTCAATAACCCCTTGTCTGATTAAATTCATATACCCATTTAAATTCATAAAAATTTCTCAAGTACAACCTATTATCGACCTACCTACCATACCTAAGTATGGTAACCAAGTTTCAACTGAATTGGCCTATTTAGTGAAGAGTTCCGTTAAACAGACCTTGGCTCCAACATCAGACCAGCACCAAGCATCCAACACCAGGTTGCTATCACCATTTTATGAGAACAGAGTAGGTACCTTCTTAATGTATTTTAAGAAAAAGCAAAGGAACTGGCCGACCAGTTGAAAACCCTTGATGTCAACGAAACTCTTGGATCGTTGGTTATCTTAATTTTACTTATTTGTTGCATCTCAAAAACTGGGCGTCAACGCGAAAAAAAACAGCTGTTTCATACAATAGTTCAATACCTACCTGGCTAAAATGTATGAATCAGCTGTTTTTTTTTTCGCGTTCAGTGTTGGTTCCTTAGAAAAAGTTATTCATATTGATGAGTACTTTAGCCTCCTGAAGTTTTAAGTACAAGTACCTATTAGAACACCTTGTATAATTTTATATTTTTTTACAGGGCTAATATCACTACCTTCATCAAAGAATTACTAGCTAAACTTCTCAAAGATGTAAATGAAGCTAAAGAAGCCAGAGAGAATTTCTCAAAAGATGCAAGGCTAGACATCGACGACGTATGGTCCAGAACTGTCGAGGATATTGACCAGCTCAAAAATAATGTTTCTCAAGCACTTGAAGGTATTCCGAAGGGGGCGGGGGCGGGCCCTTGGGAAATTAGGACATGTATTAGGGTAAGCAACTTAGAATTCTATTAAGTATAGGTTTACTTAAAAATAAATAACACAATTATCATTTGCGAACAAATCGAACAAAGATCTTAGAGACAACTTCGGCGTTTTGGCATTCTTTATTTGTATGTTTAGTAATTAATGTCAGTTTATGTAAGTTTACTGAAATTTAATGAAATGAAATGGAATGGAATGAAATGAAATATTTATTGTCGGTGTCGTATGTCTGTCTTAGTAGTATGTATGTTCGTCCGAGCATAAAGTTTGGTAGGTTGAGAGGTTGCACTAATCGGTCAAGATGATATAAAATGAGGTGTCTTATGAAAGGGCTTTGATTGTTCATTACTAAAACTATCACCACTATTCACAAAGGGCTAGTTTGTTCTTCATAAACTGGAAGCAAAATAGCACATTGTAGTAAAAATTATTTGAATTTGGATTGTGAATATTACTAGTAGTTTGCCCCGAACAGAGATCTCGTGATGTGACCCGACGAACGCATCAAAACTTTGGGTAGGTAGTATTCAGAGGCAAGTCCAAACATTATCTTTGGACTTTTTTCTGACTACCGCCTACTAACTTGGTATGGTAACCAAGTTTCAACTCTATTGGCCTATTTATTGAAGAGTTCCGTTGAACAGACCTTGGCTCCATCATCAGACCTGGTCGGCGTCACCATTTTATGAAAACTGAGTACTTCCTTAATTTATTTTAAGAAAAAAATTTAGAAAAAGCAAAGGAACTGGCCGACCAGTAGAAAAACCTTGATGTCAACGAAACTCTTAGAGATGGGAGCTCTTGGATCGCTGGTTATTTAATTTAACTTTTTTCGTTTTATCTCAAAAACCGAGCGTCTCAAAAAAAAGGAAAAATTGTTTTGGAATGTCCAAACAAAGCCCTTTCATATGACATGTAACTTGATTTTTTAATGTAACTTTTTTTATTTTTGCTTCCTTAAAAAACCTCATATCTCAAAAACCCTATTATAACCGATTTTATTCATATACTTACCAGTAAATTTCTCAAATACAAGCTATCGACTTATCAAACTTCATGCAGATCGGATCTAAGTTATCGCCAGACAAACATACATACATATATACATACATAAAATGCCAAATCGCCCAAGTTGAAACTAAGATCTACGTTCGCTTCGCTCACTCGATCAAATATTATAGGTAGAACGTATGGTTTTTGAGATACCTACTACACTTAATTAGAACAACAGTAAAATGCTATTACCATTGATCAGTGAGTGAAGAAAATAGAAGTTTTTCAGTACGTATTCTTTTACTTATTACAGGCTTCCAGAGATGAAGCAGAAGCTGTTTTTACCGAGGCTAATGCTCAAATTAAGACTTGTATCGATGAAAAAATCGCAGAAGTTACCCTGTACGCAACGAGTTTTTCGACACTTTACAGTGGCGCTGTTGCATATTATGAAGAGGCTACAACAGAAATAAAGACATGCTCAGAATCTAGCAGTGTTTTAACCATTATATCTTGTTTGAGTACAGTCGCTGCGCAGGCGGAAATAAAATGTATTGCTTATTCAAGTCAGCTTGCATTACTGGTGAGAATTTTTTTCAACAAATAGTTATTCAATTTTGTAACAAAAATATATATAATTTATTTCAATGCCATAACAAAATTAAAACAAGCGAACATTTTTTTGGTCTAAATTCTGCTTCTTAAGTTTGGTGCAACCCATTAGACCTTCAATTCTTCGGCTTAATTTTTTTTCCAAATTACTAACGTTGGGTATAGGTACCTAATACTACTTTTTTAATTAAGATTTCAATTAATGTACAGTCGGATACACATCAGGCTACACTTGACTACACTATACAACGAGTAACATAACAAACTATAACCCACCAGGAAGCATAGTCTATTCTACAGGTCATGGCGAACATTTATTGATATTGACTTTTGAAATTTCTAAGTTTTTCATTCATAAAATGCTTCCTATACTTTCCTCCAAAATGAAACTAACACAACATGACGCAGCCCTATTTACCTACAGCAGTTTTTTGACCTTTATTTGTGAACTGTAGATAAAATAGGTACCTAACAGAACTGCCACCAATTAGTAAACGCAAATAGCGTATGTACCAAGGTCACGTACACATTATCAGGGTTGTTTCAAATTTTTAAGACAATATTAATTTAACTTTTGTATGGGAATTTCGAAATCGAAGTATTCAAACTTTGCATACGTCAAAGTATTCCAGTGCTTGGTCTGATCACTTGGTCTTTGGTCTTAAAGGGGTATTATGTTACACGTTGTATAGGTACAAGACAGAGAATCGTAGGAAAGGGACAGTGCGTTGGTGGTGCGAACGATATAACAAAAATTACGGTTCAAATTCAATTCCCTGTTTCGTCTAATGCGTATCCGTGTGTACCTCCTAATAGAGCTCTTTTCTCCACAGATAGCACAACTGAAAATATATAAAGCGACCCTAGCAGTTTCTCTCAAAATCTGTGCTGGTATTCCCATCGTGACAGCTGGTTTGAAGAGTGCCAAAATCATTAGCGACATCGGTGCCTGCTATGCTAGCTCCGTATACAGTGCATTAAGCAGCAAACAAATTTCTAATATGACTTATTAATGCACGTAAACTATACCCAAGTTGAATAAAACTGACGATCATTATAACAATTGTTTCATTAGGAAGCAAAATAGTTTTTTGCTACCTGGAATGCTAATTTTGACAGCCCTCACAGCTCAGTTGCTGCTAGTAGCTCTGCCTTCTGCGCTATAAGCGGTGTGGGTTCGATCACCAACTAAAACAAACATTTTTGTGTAATGAACATTGAATGTTTGTTCTGTCTGGCTATTATATTAGGTACAACATAATTATAAGGAGGCATAATTTACAAAAAAAGTGTAGGTGTGTGTATAAGTATCATTATTATTTATGTAGGTACCTATCTGGTCCCCATAGTACTTACCTACAAGCTTTGCTAAGTTTGTAGCTGTGCGGAATGTCGATGAACAGCTTGGCATCTTGAATAGGGTAAGGCGGTACTACACACCTGGACAGCTTCTTAATCTGTACAAAGCACAAGCCCGGTCTGGTATGGAGTACTGCTGTCACCTCAGGCATGGCTCTGCCAAGCACCAGCTTGCTACCTTAGACTCAATTGAACGGCGAGCTTTCAGGCTAATAGGCGAGCAACACATGGAGGATGCTAAGATCCAAAGTCTTGAACAGCGCCGCAAAGTTGCTTGCCTTTCGATATTTTATAGGTTGCATTTTGGAGAATGTGCTCAGGAACTTCACGACTTAATACCACCATCTCCTTTCCAACAACAGGACAAGTAGACGTACAGCTCAGTAAATATGGTATATTTACCATATCTGGTAAATATACCACCCATTCGCACAAAGCGCTTCGCTTCTACATTTATTATGCGAACTGCCAAGGAGTGGAACTCATTGCCGTCGTCTGTCTTTCGATCACTATAACTTGGGCCTCTTCAAGGCAAGAGTGAATAGGTGTCTTCTAGACCGTTCTGCTCCATCGTTGGCTACATCGTCGCTTACCATCAGGTGAGATTGTGGGCAAAGGACAGTCTATTAAGGCGAAGACAAGAGCTAATGTGACTCTCGCTCGCACGTTTCGACATGTTGAAAGATATAAAATCACTAAACTCATTTTCGAAAAATCGCAATCAACCATTTTGTGTGCAATCACATTGCACACAGTTTAGTAAAAATTTCATTTTGATCGATACATGTTTTCCTACTCTAAAGTGTGCTTTTCTAGTTTTCGTACATAATCAAACTTTTAAGTAGGAAAACTTGTAATTATCAAAATGATTTTTTTACTAAACTGTGTTAAAAAATGGTTGATTGCGATTTTTCGAAAATGAGTTTATTGATTTTATATCTTTCAACATGTCGAAACGTGCGAGCGAGAAGTTGTTTGATAGTTGTCAGCCCCTTAAATATAAAAATAAAAAAAATGAACCTAAATTATATGCATATTTTTTTTATAGATTTTCAATTAAAATATTTCAAATAAATGGATAGTAAAAGTAGGTATTAAATAACCGTGCACGGCAAAAACAACCTTTAAAGTCAAAGTAAAAAGGTATTTAGTCAGTAAAATCAAAAGGATCACTTTGACTACACATATGTATAACTGACTAGGTAGGCTTAAGGCATCATGAATTTATTATGCTACTAGCGGCCTGTCCCAGCTTCGCATGGGTGGTCATAAATTTTTTGAACATTTTAGGATAAACTTAGACCGTGGGTTCGAGCCTCGCGTCTACTAATTTCATACATTTGCACGTCCTTCTCCTTGAGTGAGTGAAATCGCACCCCGAGCGTGACCCGTGGACCCGTTAACATTTTTAATTTTGTCATATCTTTTGAATGGAAAGTCCGATTTGAAAAATTTAAGAAATAATCTATAGGTATTGAAACCGTCTTAATTATGAAATGATTTATTTGGATAAGGATTAATACCAAGGTACAAATAAACACCCTTTTCTAGCGGCGGCATTTCAATTAAATTTTTATAGTAAAAGAACACTTATTGTGACATAACTATAATAGTTAGACATATGCTGTCGCGACATTTTTTGTAGATGATGACGTGTTCTGCAAAGTCGTAGTACATTATTTTGTTCTATCATGAATAGTTTTCGCAGCGCACGCGATGTAAGGATTGTTTTTTCCACCTTGGGTTACATTATTAGAGTTTTAGTAAAAATCCCTGATTTTTTTGAAAATATTATACAGGATGTTTGGCACATGGACCGACATGATTTTTTGGGGGGTTGGGGGGGTCATGCGCTAGTTTTCCCCGGTAGACCCTATGTCCTAAGTGTCACGGTAGTCTATATATGTCAGAGTACTGCGGACGTGTTCCATGGTGGCTAATAACCCGACACGGTGGGCCTCTCCGCGTGTCCCTCTGTCTAGCAGAGGGCACAGTGTGATGAGGCAGGGTAGACCTACGGGTCTACCCAGGCGGTAGAGCGCGCGCGAGAGACGCGGAACATCTCGCGCCACTCATGGTGGTGAATAGCGGGAAAAAACCTGGAGGGGCCTTCTCCCGCATTGCACTTATTCACCACCCCGTCGGGCGGGAACGGCTGGGCACTCACGGTCGTTCCCGGGCCCCCCTCTGCAAAGGGCGGGGCGTGCGGGCCCTGCCGTAAAGGCGGGGGCGTTGCGGGGGCCCCGCTGTCATGGCGGGCCAATCGCCGGCGGGGGACTGGATGAAAAGGCTCTGCCAGTTTCCCAGTTCCCCTCCATATAGGCGACGCGGGAGTGTCGCTGGGTTGTTTAGTGGGTATACCGGGAGCGGAAAACCGGGGAGTCCCACATATCCCCTCCATCCTCCAATGCGTAATGCATTTTTCCCAGCGTAAAAAAAAAAAAAGGACGACGCGCTACCGCACTATCATCGCACAGTGCGAAAGTACCTATCTCAGGAGTTTGGCACCCGATGGATTGGTCGAGGTAGCCCAGTTTGCCTGGCCTCCGTTCACGCCCAATCTTTTGTGGAGCGAAATAAAAAACTAGTGTATGTGAGTGAGCCTACCAATGTACAGGACCTAAAACAGCGCATTAGATGCTTTTGATAGTGCAAAGACTAAGAATTTTCCTGAAAAACAATTACCTTGTTAAAACGTGAGCGTGTTTGCATTGACAATGAAGGTAGACATTTTGAACAACTTTTAAAATACTTGTAGGTTAGTGGAAGTGTAAATACGTGCGTAGTTGTAAGTACATACTGTAAATAACTTTAATTGTTGGAAATAGCTTGACAGTCCTTAGCCCGTAAAATTATGAAGGAAAATGGCAATTAATTACAAATAAAAGTATTTAAAAATCCCAAAAATAATGCCTTTTTTTATGATACTTACCTACCTACCTACCCATCGAATTATTTATCTAGTGAGCGAGAGAGAGGGAATACGATGAGCGCGACAAGATAATGTGACGTAGGTAGGTAATACTGACGAGTGGTAGATGGAAGGAGTCATAATGAATGGAGTGTTAACGAGATTGACTAGTAGTTAGTATGGCGTAGTATTGCATAGTATTTTCTTGTAGTGTGTCCATAAAATTGTGCAGGATTTTGGTTGAAAACAAACCTAGATAACTTGGCAAAAGTTAAATATTAAAAAATCTTGACAGTGCCAATAGCATTAGTAGCCACTGCTGCAACTGTGCTTAATTTTTTTTTGGTAGTTACAAAATAGTGGTGTATAAGGCCGCCCGTCGAGGATAAAGGATCAGATTAGTAAAAAAAATTGATCATCAGAAAATCTCGAGCGCGTCAGATTAAGTTAGGGTGAGTTAATTACATGCTAAAAAGTGTATATTCCACTAATCTGACAATTTGAGAGTGACATGACGTGACGTAAAGAAAGGGGAGGGCTACAAAGTTGTAAAAAAAAACGTCATCTCGACATTCTCGAGCGTGGCTAATTTTTTTTTTATTTTGAAGGAAATAATTCAAGGATAACGAAAAATATATACCTAATCTAACGATTTCCACAAGCCGAAGTAACAAATATTCGTCGATAAAGTTTAGCTGCGTGGTGCCTTTATATTCCCCTTTGCGCGCTTCTATTTCGTGCCATGAAATCGAGCCAGAAGAAGAAGATGATTCTACTGATGAAGATGATGACTAATTAATCAATTAATTATAAAAAAAAAGCATATTTTTTTAAATTATTTCTTTAAAAATACAAGTATTCTACTTAACAAACTTACCTATACTTTTTTATTTGCATGCTATTTCCTGAGCTTTTCAATTAATTACGTTGAATGGTTTACAAAAAAAAATAAAAAAAAAAAAAATTGTCAGATTAGGCGACCTATTCCAATAAGTTCAACTATTAAGTTCAACCAGTTGAACTAATTGGACGAAAAATTCCATTTATTTCAACTTTGTTATTTTTTTGTAAAAGTTGAACTTTCTGGACAAAATTGTTCCTTTAAGTTCAACTTTCTTTTAATTTTTCAATTACAAAGAAAGCTATACAAACAAATTACAGCTCTTTGTTAAATAAAACAAAAAATAATATTGGTGGACATTTCACACAGCACCGTCTAGCCCCAAACTAAGCAAAGCTTGTATTTTGGGAACCAGATAACTGATATAATACACATATACTTTTTTTTTGTAAATACATACTTAACATCCAGATACTGAACAAACATCTATGTTCATCTCACAAATGTTTGTTCTTGGTGGGAATCGGACCACAACCTAAAGTTTGGCAGGCAGAGCTACTACCAAATGAGCTGTGAGGTCTTCTAAGTTGATAATATTCCGAAATAATAGAAATTCTGTTAGCTTTTTCCTGCATGTTTACTCTTTGCTTGCTTGCGTTTCAAAATATATTAAAATGGGAAACAGTGAGATATCATTAATTCAAAAAGGAAAAAAAAGCATAATATTATGTGCGAACGGATATAAATATTATCGGATACGACAATATAAAGATGGATCCACCGTTTGGAGATGCTCGTCTAAATCATTTGGAAAGTTTAAGTGCGTCGGTTCTTTAACAATAAAGGTGGAATTATATTTTGGAAGATATGCCCATCTTCCAAAATATAATTCCACTTAAAACTAAAAATTACAAGACAATATGTAGCCTTCCGGACCATAAAGTTAGGTAGGTTATAGGTCTTATAGGTCTACCACCTGGGTGAAGAGTGGTAAGAAACTCATATAACTTTATATTGGAGATGGCACACCAATATAAAGGGAATTTAACTTTATGTTCCAGAAGGATATGTAGGCAATGTAGTATGTACGTTCTGCCTCTTTTTGTTAAAAATATAATAAAGTTGGTGTGGAACAAAGCAGATGTACCTAGTTATACAACGTGTTGATGAAGTTATGTAGGCAAACAAAGAGCTGTAAGAGCTGTGTTGTATTGATAAATAAATAGAAACTAAAAACTATGGCTTTTCTTTGTGATTGAAAAATTTGAACTTATAGGAACAATTTTGTCCAGAAAGTTCAACTTTTACAAAAAAATAACAAAGTTGAAATAAATGGAATTTTTCGTCCAATTAGTTCAACTGGTTGAACTTAATAGTTGAACTTATTGGAATAGGTCGTTTAGGCGAATCCCTCTAGATAATCGTCAGATTATGAGACAGCACGTCTAGGACATAAAGATGAACCATATACAGGGTTACAGGAAAAGTCGTGCTAGATCCGTTAAGGGCGTGGAGTACCCATCATTCCTGACATATTTCACTATGAAACACCCTACCCTAAACTAAACCCTTTTCGAGATATTCGACTTTTAATTTTTTTATTGAAAATTGCCGATTTTTAGGCAATTAAATTTATTTTTGGTTGTTTTGTGTATCTTATTATTATTATTATTGCATTTTTACATGTGTAATTAGATGCTTTAGGACGTCAATCATTAAAATAGTGCATAAGTTAATTGAATAGACCGTAGTAGACAAGTGAAAGTTAAGAAATAAAAAAAAAATTAGAAAGTTTATTTTTCTCTAAGGGATATCTAAAAAAAATATTATGGCAATTCTTCGGCAGATGTTTTTAAAAATATCTACGTTTCATCAGCTATCTAACGAGGTATAATAATCTAGGGTTTTATTCAATTGCATTGAAAAAAAATTAGTTTTATAGGCGACAGTGGAGAAGAAAATTTATACTTAGCCCTAAAAAGTAAAAGTAAAACAATAGGTAAGCATGAAATGTCATTTATTAAAGGTTTTCACACAACTTTTTCTTATTCTACAGTTCATGTTCAACATGGCCGCCTCTATTTCTGATACATTGTCGCATCCTTCTACGGAGACCAGTCTTCACTACTCCAGTGGTCAACGTGGTCCTCATTTTATTTGCTGCATCCACAATCCTTTCTCTTAGGTCTTCCACAGACGAAACTGGATTCGGCTCGCTGTACACAAGACTTTTCATGCACCCCCACACATGAAAATCCATGGGGGTTAGGTCCGGACTTCTTGCTGGCCATGGCAACGGCCCACCTCGTCCTATCCATTTGTTTGGATAATTTGTGTCCAGCCAGTCTCTGACACTTCTCCTGAAATGGGCAGGGCAGCCATCGTGTTGGAACCACATGTCCCTGATCAGGTTGAGTGGCAGATCATCCAGCAAATCACTCAAGTCTGCTCTCAGGAAATTTTCGTAGCTTTCCCCATTTAAATTATCCGGTAGAAAGTAAGGTCCAATCAAATGATTGGAGATAATGCCCATCCACACATTCACGCTGAATCTTCGTTGGGACCCCTTCACTCTTTTCTTATTGGGATTCCTTAGTGCTTTTGGGGCCCAGTAATGGGCGTTGTGATAGTTAGTTATGCCATCTTTATCAAATTTGGACTCATCCGTCCACAAGATATTTCTTAGAAAATCTGGGTCTTCTACGTCAGCATTTAGCATAAATCTGCAAAAGTCCAATCTTCTCGCGGGGTCTCCTTCTTCAATAACGTGTACCGGCGTGTAATGGTATGGGTATAGGCCAGCAGTATGCACTGTAAACCACACTCTCCATTGCGAAAGTCCCAGATCACGGGCAACAATATTAGTGGAAGTAGTCGGATCCGCTCGAAAGCGTTGCACTATCTCATTGTCCTGTTCTTCGTCGTCAATTCGTGGTCTACCCATGTCTGTATTACGTCTCAAAACAGAGCCAGATTCTCGAAGTCTTCGATAAACTCTGTCAAAAACGGCCACATCCGGCACTCGACGACCGGGGTAGCGAGTTACGTATTCGTTGCGAGCTTGCGCAGATACACAATCGCAGTATCCGTAACAAATAAGCATATCAGCATATTCCTCAGGTGTGTAGGACGTCATCTTCAACACTTCCGTATCACAGGTACAAATCAGAGTCCGGTTAACAAGTATAGTAGTCACAAATCAGAAGAAATAGTCCAGAATCACAGCCAAGTCGAGAAAAAGAGCAAAACGATATCACATCTACTATGTACGAAGCACAAAAGCAGACTGACAACCAAAACAATACCCCCTGTTGTATTCCCAGCCCTAACCGGTCTCTACACATTTTTTCTTTCATTCATACCTACATAAATCGTCACTTGTCTCGCTCTCACGGTGTGTCTGAACTTGAAGGACAATAGGCGCGGGACCGTTAGAACTGCTACCTGGAGCGTCCCAACTACTTTTTTTCCACGAAATGTAATACAAACCCTAGATTGTTATACCTCGTTAGATAGCTGATGAAACGTAGATATTTTTAAAAACATCTGCCGAAGAATTGCCATAATATTTTTTTTAGATATCCCTTAGAGAAAAATAAACTTTCTAATTTTTTTTTTATTTCTTAACTTTCACTTGTCTACTACGGTCTATTCAATTAACTTATGCACTATTTTAATGATTGACGTCCTAAAGCATCTAATTACACATGTAAAAATGCAATAATAATAATAATAAGATACACAAAACAACCAAAAATAAATTTAATTGCCTAAAAATCGGCAATTTTCAATAAAAAAATTAAAAGTCGAATATCTCGAAAAGGGTTTAGTTTAGGGTAGGGTGTTTGTGGGATTCTTTAGATCCAATGAAACACAAATATATTATTATACGAGGTTATGCCGTCCGCCCAGCACGCCCGCACCAAGCAAGTGTCCCCAGCATGTCGCTAGTGTTGCCAGCGCGACTCGGCTAGACACCACATCCTCATCTTTATTAAAATTTAAACACTTCAGAACACTTACAGTAAACCATATTTGTAAAAGAGTCAGTAATCATGAAAGTATAAGGCACAGTTTAATAGTTATGGATTAGTTTATACTTTATATTATTATACTTTGTATATAACACATTTATAAACAAAGCAAACCACAACTTATACAGGTACACAAAAATGTATAAAACACACATGATGCAATGGAGCATTTGTAGCCCTTTGCAAACGCTATTATTTATTACTTACATTTTAGATTATATTGTCACCATTGATTTCCTTATTTACGTACCAATATTCAATACATATTGTATTATGTAAGTACATACCTAAATTATTGGAAATGTAGCATAGGTTGAACAAAGATTAAACACGATGAAATAAATAGTAAAATTAGTTATTTTAACAGTTACTGTTATAGTATAGGTACAACATTTTAAGTCAACACTAACATTTTCAAATATTTTGGAATAGTTATAGGTATTATAAATAATAACTGATTAACTCTTTCCTCTTCCCATCACTACCTATATTCCTTCCCCTTTTCCTTTTTTTTTTTTTTGAATCCTTAACCTTAAACTAAT
Organism: Chloroclysta siterata; assembly: GCA_932294275.1. Lineage (NCBI taxonomy): Eukaryota > Metazoa > Arthropoda > Insecta > Lepidoptera > Geometridae > Chloroclysta > Chloroclysta siterata. The sequence continues at coordinate 14,290,192 of OW028595.1, forward strand.
ACCAGGTAATAGAATATAATTTGACCGATTCAAAATGTTGAACGTTCCGTTCGCCATTCTATTAATTTGCGGCCTTTAGTATTGAACATTGATTAACATATGGAATTTTAAAATTTCAAAAAGTTTAACTACTGGTAGAACTTACAGGTTAGTCAAGGCACTAATATTTGTTTATCTGTGGTCAAGGCAATCCATTCGTGCTCTTTGATTGAATTTTACAATTCATATTCAATAAACTATACTAAAAGGAAACTAGTTACAATAGTTGGATGAGACATCATATAGAAATCATGCCGATTTCACCTCTTGTTACTTTTATTTGCTGGTTTAAATCTAATATTTCTTACATTCTATCAGCATGAAAGATGCTTTAATTGTTAATATTAACATGAACATTTTTGTAGGTACATTTTCAATTTATTAATTGAACGAATAGATTTCATATTCATCGTATTAGTAGAAGGATATTTCTACAAGAATAAAAGCACAATTCTACAAACTCATAAATCTTGTCTGATGCACAACAGATTTTATATAGAAATAGAATAATATCATTATCATAACATTGATTTTGTCAGTCGTTTTCAAATTTGAATGTAACCTCTTTAGTAAGCTGAAAGAACAATTTAGCCTGACTTGGTTCCTAGTAGTTTCTTCATAGCTCAATTCAATTCAACTGGCCATAAGTTTTCTGACAATTTGGGAAGCAACATAGCTTTTTCATTTTAATTGTTTTTCTCAACTGCGTCTAAGGTCTTAGCACAAAGTTTAAGCATTTGCAATGAAAGTGTATATATGATATCCTGACCGAAAATGTTTCTAATGTTTTGAAGAAAACCGCTACCATTTTCTTCGAAACAAATGATGACCCACTTGACTATGGACTGACTTGACTAAAAAGTACCTATTCAATACAAATCACTTGACACTGGCATGATTGTCTGTCGAATGACGGACAGGAGCCATAAATTGAAGAAGAATTCAACAGGCAGAACATTTACCTCCATGGGCAGAACAACTCAACTCTTGGCGTTTGTTTTGTGTGTTGATTAGCTTAATCTAGTTCTTGCCGGAATAGGTACATAACATCAAGAAGAGGTCAATCCACCGGTCTGATCCAGGATCCGTGCGGATACAATCGATCATACTTTGAAGCAGTCTCTAATTACCCAATTATCAAATTACCTAACCCATTGAAGTATGTAATCACTGATTGATTCTGTTACTCAGATACTCATCATTTTCCAGATAGGCAGGTACACCAAAATGTACAAGTTTATACAGGACCTTTAGTACAACTAGGGACTAGGGGTATGTAGGTATAAGAACTTACCAAATCTGCCACCAATCCAATTATTGATAATGTTCTCTAGGCTATGCATAACTTTCATTAGGTATCCATGGCAGTATCAAATAGATAATACTTAGGTCAGGTTCCATCGCCCCTACTGCAGCCGGTACTCTATCTAAAACACACTCAAGGTGAATGTAGGTCCGCAGAAGCAGGGGGTGTGAAAAGGCGTAAACATTTAAAACAAAGATGAAGATCTAGATTTCATATTTTGTCTCTTCACTCTCAGATCATTAACAGACATATCATGGAAAACCAAGGTTCTTCCAAGATAGGTACAATGTTAAAATTTTCATAATAAAACCTTTTATCTCTTTAAAACTTCTTGTAGTAATTTTACCTTGTTTTAAGTATCTAGGTAAATAAGTAACATAATTTATTTATTCATCATCATCACCCTTATTCTAATGTAATAATGTTGTATGTACACTTAGTCAATATACTTTTTTATATGATGATTATTATATTATTGTCTATTATAAATCTTCATTCGTTCACTTAGTAATAAATACCAAGGTACCTACATACTATGTTGTATGTCATTAGTTAAGCCAGTTGAATGTTCTATTGGCTTGTGATAAGCAGATAGGTTATTTAATACTTACTTTCACACATAAAATTGTAGTTCTAGGCAGACTTAATGCTAATAGCATTATCTATCAATCATCCAGGAAATACAAGAATATTGTGAGGTATGACTGTCTCTACCTAAGTAGGTATATAGGCATCGGTACAATAATTTTACTTTTCACGTGGATGTTCCATCCATACACCATGTTTGAACATAGGCACAAGTCTCTTTTGCTGCTGTAGCTACAGAATGTATACTCCTACTAACACAATTTCTGCTTTTGTTTCCATCATTCCTGTAATTGTTTTTTTTTAGAAAATAATAATAAATAATAAATAATATTATTTTATTTTCGTAAATGCTGTTGAAGTTTCTTTAAATAGATTAACCACTTTTTAAACAGTTTGATTTACGTATGGCTGTTTTGAATTTATAGTGTTCTACAATGTAGGTAGGTAGCTCAAAAATCTCTGAACAAAATATGCAGTTATGATTACCATTCTATTGATAGTATGTAGATGAGATAAGTATGTAGTATTTATAATAGCTACCAAGCAGGTCGGTCGATTTTTGGAGTATTCGTACCCGAGTGGTTTTGACCGCCTTGTTTGCTGTAAATGATGATGGTCTATCTTACATATATTATATTAGCAGAGTTATAATAACATAATTAGAATAAATTGTCAAGGCATTGAATTATATTATGTATTCGAGCATATTTATGCATATTCGTGGCGTTATCAACTGTTAACAGTTGCATTGCCGTGTTTGTGTAGGTTAAGTTTCTTCTTAATTTCTCGTTACATAATACCTACTCACATTTTAATAATGGGAGGTAGTTTGATATCTGTATTTTTACGGAACAAATATTTTTATTTCTTTTTAAAGATGCGGTAATATTATTATAAATTGTAAAATTCACAACACACATAAACTTTTGACAGTAAAGCAACCACTACGAATAATCAACTAGGTAGATTATACCCACCCAGTAGATTAATTATAATGATAATGGTAAGTATATAGTAAGTTACATATGAAACGGAAATCGAGATAATACCCAATAATCTTTCTGTGTTTTGCCTGCCACACCTGGCATTGGTATACTATAACACAGGGTTATTCTAGTTTGGGTACAAATGTTGTTCGAACAGGAAATATCGCAAATGTTTAACATAAACCCAATTTAATAAAATACTGTAATGTTTGTTAACGATTTTAAATAAATAAATTTCATTTCATCTAAAACACTTAAAAGCTAAGTGTTATTAAGTATGTTTGTGATCCAGTTTCCAATGCATATCAACAAAATGAATGAATTATTCATGGCCTTTAATTTTTTATTATATTGTCACATGTGATCACACACAGTACATTTGATGATTTTTCATTTCTTTTGCCTTTTTGTCATTTCCGATGACCGTTTATTAAATACATGGCTTTGTTTTCCATCTCTGATGAAACATTTCTTGCATGGCTTTTTGGTTATCTTTAATAACATTATACATAGCCTTTATATCATCTCTGATGACATTAATTACATGGCCTTTATATCATTTCTGATGAGATTAATAACATAGCCTTTTCGTCGTCTCTGATGTGATGACACTTATTGCATGGCCTTTATTTACATGACCGGTATTTGGAGCCTGTAACATAACACTTTTCATATTAGATATTGTTTATTCATTTTAGGTCGTGGCTCATGCTCAGCGCAACAATAGAATAGCTACTTTGTTGCATTGCCCTTAAAACTGGTGCTGGTTTTTCCAGTCTAGATTTCAGTTGCAATAGGTAGGTATAAAATATATAAAAACCATTCACCCAATTGCTAATAAAAATAATATTAAAATAGCAACAGCCTCAAGACTTTGATTCCCAGGCACGGTAAATATCCTCACACATCCCTTACTACCAAGTATCAACTTAAAGATTTTTGAGGATGTCTAAGGTGGTCAGATACGTCCAAATACTTTTAACATTTGGCACAAACCCACATATTACAGTAGTTGGTATTCCATATACTGTAGTACCTGGTGACGTGGGTCAAGACGTACAGATATGGTTGATGATGATATGATGTGTCGTCCAGGCCGATTTTGGCTACGGCAGCATTATTAATGCTAATAATTTTCAAAACATTTCTACCTTCATAGTGATCAAAGTAAAAATCTTTTCTTTCACAGAAGGTTTTCGTAGGTTAGGGTAGGCAGGTAAAATTATTATGCAGCGATAAATTTTTCTAGATCTTTTTCTAACAGGTATCTCAATTACGTAAGTAATACTTTGATCTAATATACAGTACCCTCGTACTGTACATGTTAGTTCAACGTAGGTCTCGTACCCTGTTTATTGAATTGGAACTTGAACTTCAACTGCAAAACATTTACTTTGGAATGCCATCTATCCCTTCCTTTTCAGTAAAAATGAGATAAATTACTCACGTTCTCCTCAGTCGCCACTTTGTGGCGACTGAGGAGAACGTGGATTCAAAATGTTGAACGTTCCGTTCGCCATTCTATTAATTTGCAGCTTTTAGTATTGAACATTGATTAACATATGGAATTTTAAAATTTCAAAAAGTTAAACTACTGGTAGAACTTACAGGTTAGTCAAGGCACTAATATTTGGTTATCTGTGGTCAAGGCAATCCATTCGTGCTCTTTGATTGAATTTTACAATTCATATTCAATAAACTATACTAAAAGGAAACTAGTTAAAATAGTTGGGTGAGACATCATATAGAAATCATGCCGATTTCACCTCTTGTTACTTTTATTTGCTGGTTTAAATCTAAAAGTTCTTACATTGTATCAGCATGAAAGATGCTTTAATTGTTAATATTAACATGAACATTTTTGTAGGTACATTTACATATTTAATAATTGAACGAATAGATTTCAAATTCATCGTATTAGTATATTTCTACAAGAATAAAAGCATAATTCTTCATAACTCATAAATCTTGTCTGATGCACAACAGATTTTATATAGAAATAGAATAATATCATTATCATAACATTGATTTTGTCAGTCGTTTTCAAATTTGAATGTAACCTCTTTAGTAAGCTGAAAGAACAATTTAGCCTAACTTGGTTCCTAGTAGTTTCTTCATAGCTCAATTCAATTGAACAGGCGATTCGTTTTCTGACAATTTGGGAAGCAACATAGCTTTTTCATTTTAATTATTTTTCTCATCTGCGTCTAAGGTTTTTCTAGTGTTATTTTGAGTTGTGTTATGTAATTTCGGTGGCATTTTAACCAACATTACTTGAGGTCTTAGCACAAAGTTTAAGCATTTGGAATGAAAGTGTCTGTATATATGATATCCTGATTTGACCGAAAATGTTTCTAATGTTTTGAAGAAAACCGCTACCATTTTCTTCGAAACAAATGATGGCCCACTTGACTATGGACTGACTTGACTAAAAAGTATTCAATACAAATCACTTGACACTGGCATGATTGTCTGTCGAATGACGGACAGGAGCCATAAATTGAGAGAAGAAGAAGAATTCAACAGGCAGAACATTTACCTCCATGGGCAGAACAACTCAGCTCTTGGCGTTTGTTTTGTGTTGATTAGCATAATCTAGTTCTTGCCGGAATAGGTACATAACATCAAGAAGAGGTCAATCCACCGGTCTGATCCAAGATCCGTGCGGATACAATCGATCATACTTTGAAGCAGTCTCTAATTACCCAATTATTATCAATTTACCTAACCCATTGAAGTATGTAATCACTGATTGATTCTGTTACTCAGATACCCCCCATTTTCCAGATAGGCAGGTACACCAAAATTTACAAGTTTATACAGGACCTTTAGAACAGCTAGGGACTAGGGGTATGTAGGTATAAGAATTGACCAAATCTACCACCAATCCAATTGATAATGTTCTCTAGGCTATGTATAACTTTCATTAGGTATCCATGGCAGTATCAAATAGATTATACTTAGGTCAGGTTCCATCGCCCCTACTGCAGCCGGCAAATATGAAGTATTTTAGATAGTACCTAAAACACACTCAAGGTGAATATAGGTCCGCCCAAGCAGGGGGTGTGAAAAGACGTAAACATTTAAAACAAAGATGAAGATCTAGATTTCATATTTTGTCTCTTCACTCTCAGACCATTAACAGACATATCATGGAAAACCAAGGTTCTTTCAAGATAGGTACAATGTTTAAATTTTCATAATAAAACCTATTATCTCTTTGAACTTCTTGTACTTAGTAATTTTACCTTGTTTTAAGTATGTACCTACCTAGGTAAATAAGTAACATAATTTATTTATTCACCATCATCACCCTTATTCTAATGTAATAATGGTAGTATGTACACTTAGTCAATATACTATATGACTCTAAGGTATTGATATAGGTTCAATTCATTAATACAGTTGATATAGCTTTTGGTAGAATCCTTACCAGAAGAAGACACGCTTTGATATATTCAGCTTGTTCATTAGATGTCTCATGCCTTCAAAGAGTCTAGTAACTTTTATAAGTCTGTACGTTCTTTTTACAGTTGCTCACTACCAGTCTGAGTGACCAGTAGATTTTATCAACATTATCAAAATCATACAACACATTAAAAAACTTACTTAGTGACACATTAAGAACTGTGTGCAAGGCCAAAGTTAAGTTTTAGTAGAGATAAAAAGTACTTTTTCTCCATTATCAGATAAAACAGGGTAAAATACCAATTTCTATCAAAATGTTGCTCAAACATTTATTTTTAATTGTTATGTATTACTGTTATTTTATTTCTATTCAAAACCAGTTTTTAAACTGTACTTTGTCAAGTTTAGTTAAACCAATGTAATTCTTTTCCTTTTGTTTACTTGATTATTATATTAATGTCTATTATAAATCTTCATTTAGTTCACTTAGTAATAAATACCAAGGTAGGCAGGTTGAATGTTCTATTGGCTTGTGATAAGCAGATAGGTTATTTAATAGGTACTTACTTTCACACATAAAATTGATGCTAATAGCATTCTCTATCAATCATCCAGGAAATACAAGAATATAGTGAGGTATGACTGTCTCTACCTAAGTATATAGGCATCGGTACAATAATTTTACTTTTTACGTGGATGTTCCATCCATACACCATGTTTGAACATAGGCACAAGTCTCTTTTGCTGCTGTAGCTACAGAATGCAAACTCCTACTAACACAATTTCTGCTTTTGTTTCCATCATTCCTGTAATTATTATTTTTTAGAAAATAAATAACCTTTATTTTATTTTCGTAAATGCTGTCGACGTTTCTTTAAATAGATCAACCACTTTTTAAACAGTTTGATTTACGTATGGCTGTTTTGAATTTATATAGTGTTCTACAATGTAGGTAGGTAGCTCAAAAATCTCTGAACAAAATATGCAGTTATGATTACCATTCTATTGATAGTATAAGTATATAGTAAGTATTTATAATAGCTACCAAGCAGGTCGGTCGATTTTTGGAGTGTTCGTACCCGAGTGGGTTTTACCGCCTTGTTTGCTGTAAATGATGATGGTCTATCTTACATATATTATATTAGCAGAGTTATAATAACATAATTAGAATAAATTGTCAAGGCATTTAATTATATTATGTATTCGTGCATATTTATGCATATTCGTGGCGTTATCAACTGTTAACAGTTGCATTGCCGTGTTTGTGTAGGTTAAGTTTCTTCTTAATTTCTTGTTACATAATACCTACTCACATTTTAATAATGGGAGGTAGTTTGATATTCTATATTATTACGGAACAAATATTTTTATTTCTTTCTAAAGATGCGGTAATATTATTATAAATTGTGAAATTCACAACACATATAAACTTTTGACAGTAAAGCAACCACTACGAATAATCAACGAGGTAGATTATACCCACCCAGTAGATTAATTATAATGATAATGGTAAGTATATAGAATGTTACAAATGAAACGGAAATCGAGATAATACCCAATAATCTTCCTGTGTTTTGCCTGCCACACCTGGCATTGGTATACTATAACACAGGGTTATTCTAGTTTGGGTACAAATGTTGTTCGAACATGAAATATCGCAAATGTTTAACATAAACCCAATTTAATAAAATACTGTAATGTTTGTTAACGATTTTAAATAAATAAATTTCATTTTATCTAAAACACTCAAAAGCTAAGTGTTATTAAGTATGTTTGTGATCCAGTTTCCGATGCATATTTAAGAAATATGAATTATTCATGGCCTTTAATTTTTATTATATTGTCACATGTGATCACACACAGTGCATTAGATGATTTTTCATTTCTTTTGCCTTTTTGTCATTTCCGATGACCATTTATTAAATGCATGGCTTTGTTTTCCATCTCTGATGAAATATTTCTTGCATGGCTTTTTGGTTATCTTTAATAACATTATACATAGCCTTTATATCATCTCTGATGACATTAATTACATGGCCTTTACATCATTTCTGATGAGATTAATTACATAGCCTTTCCGTCGTCTCTGATGTGATGACACTTATTGCATGGCCTTTATTTACATGACCGGTATTTGGAGCCTGTAACATAACATTTTTCATATTAGATATTGTTTATTCATTTTAGGCTGTGGCTCATGCTCAGCGCAACAATAGTATAGCTACTTTGTTGCATTGCCCTTAAAACTGGTGCTGGTTTTTCAGTCTAGATTTCAGTTGCAATAGGTAGGTATAAAAGATATAAAAACCATTCACCTAATTGCTAATAAAAAATAATAGTAAAATAGCAACAGCCTCAAGACTTTGATTCCCAGGCACGGTAAATATCCTCACACATCCCTTAGTATCAACTTAAAGATTTTTGAGGATGTCTAAAGTGGTCAGATACGTCCAAATACTTTTAACATTTGGCACAAACCCAGTACAGGTACAGTAGTTGGTATTCCATACACTGTAGTACCTGGTGACGTGGGTCAAGACGTACAGATATGGTTGATGATGATGTGATGTGTCGTCCAGGCCGATTTTGGCTACGGCAGCATTGTTAAAGCTAATAATTTTCAAAACATTTCTACCTTCATAGTGATCAAAGTAAAAATCTTTTCTTTCGCATAAGGTTTTCGTAGGTTAGGGTAGGCAGGTAAAATAATTATGCAGCGATAAATTTTTCTAGATCTTTTTCTAACAGGTATCTCAATTACGTAAGTAATACTTTGATCTAATATACGGTACCCTCGTACTGTACATGTTAGTTCAACGTAACTAAGTAAGTTTTTTAATGTGTTGTAAGATTTTGATAATGTTGATAAAATCTACTGGTCACTCAGACTGGTAGTGAGCAACTGTAAAAAGAACGTACTGACTTATAAAAGTTACTAGACTCTTTGAAGGCATGAGACATCTAATGAACAAGCTGAATATATCAAAGTGTGTCTTCTTCTGGTAAGGATTCTACCAAAAGCTATATCAACTGTATTAATGAATTGAACCTATATCAATACCTTATAGTCATATAGTATATTGACTAAGTGTACATACTACCATTATTACATTAGAATAAGGGTGATGTTGATGAATAAATAAATTATGTTACTTATTTACCTAGGTAGGTACATACTTAAAACAAGGTAAAATTACTAAGTACAAGAAGTTCAAAGAGATAATAGGTTTTATTATGAAAATTTAAACATTGTACCTATCTTGAAAGAACCTTGGTTTTCCATGATATGTCTGTTAATGGTCTGAGAGTGAAGAGACAAAATATGAAATCTAGATCTTCATCTTTGTTTTAAATGTTTACGTCTTTTCACACATCCTGCTTGGGCGGACCTATATTCACCTTGAGTGTGTTTTAGGTACTATCTAAAATACTTCATATTTGCCGGCTGCAGTAGGGGCGATGGAACCTGACCTTAGTATAATCTATTTGATACTGCCATGGATACCTAATGAAAGTTATAAATAGCCTAGAGAACATTATCAATTGGATTGGTGGTAGATTTAGTCAGTTCTTATACCTACATACCCCTAGTCCCTAGCTGTTCTAAAGGTCCTGTATAAACTTGTAAATTTTGGTTTGGGAACTGAGGAGTAGGCCTTTAGTATTGAACATTGATTAACATATGGAATTTTAAAATTTCAAAAAGTTTAACTACTGGTAGAACTTACAGGTTAGTCAAGGCACTAATATTTGTTTATCTGTGGTCAAGGCAATCCATTCGTGCTCTTTGATTGAATTTTACAATTCATATTCAATAAACTATACTAAAAGGAAACTAGTTACAATAGTTGGATGAGACATCATATAAAAATCATGCCGATTTCACCTCTTGTTACTTTTATTTGCTGGTTTAAATCTAATATTTCTTACATTCTATCAGCATGAAAGATACTTTAATTGTTAATATTAACATGAACATTTTTGTAGGTACATTTACAATTTATTAATTGAACGAATAGATTTCATATTCATCGTATTAGTAGAAGGATATTTCTACAAGAATAAAAGCACAATTCTACATAACTCATAAATCTTGTCTGATGCACAACAGATTTTATATAGAAATAGAATAATATCATTATCATAACATTGATTTTGTCAGTCGTTTTCAAATTTGAATGTAACCTCTTTAGTAAGCTGAAAGAACAATTTAGCCTGACTTGGTTCCTAGTAGTTTCTTCATAGCTCAATTCAATTCAACAGGCCATAAGTTTTCTGACAATTTGGGAAGCAACATAGCTTTTTCATTTTAATTGTTTTTCTCAACTGCGTCTAAGGTCTTTGCACAAAGTTTAAGCATTTGGAATGAAAGTGTATATATTATGATATCCTGACCGAAAATGTTTCTAATGTTTTGAAGAAAACCGCTACCATTTTCTTCGAAACAAATGATGGCCCACTTGACTATGGACTGACTTGACTAAAAAGTATTCAATACAAATCACTTGACACTGGCATGATTGTCTGTCGAATGACGGACAGGAGCCATAAATTGAGAGAAGAAGAAGAATTCAACAGGCAGAACATTTACCTCCATGGGCAGAACAACTCAGCTCTTGGCGTTTGTTTTGTGTGTTGATTAGCTTAATCTAGTTCTTGCCGGAATAGGTACATAACATCAAGAAGAGGTCAATCCACCGGTCTGATCCAGGATCCGTGCGGATACAATCGATCATACTTTGAAGCAGTCTCTAATTACCCCATTTATCAAATTACCTAACCCATTGAAGTATGTAATCACTGATTGATTCTGTTACTCAGATACTCACCATTTTCCAGATAGGTAGGTACACCAAAATGTACAAGTTTATACAGGACCTTTAGAACAACTAGGGACTAGGGGTATGTAGGTATAAGAACTTACCAAATCTGCCACCAATCCAATTATTGATAATGTTCTCTAGGCTATGCATAGCTTTCATTAGGTATCCATGGCAGTATCAAATAGATATAATACTTAGGTCAGGTTCCATCGCCCCTACTGCAGCCGGTACTCTATCTAAAACACACTCAAGGTGAATGTAGGTCCGCAGAAGCAGGGGGTGTGAAAAGGCGTAAAAATTTAAAACAAAGATGAAGATCTAGATTTCATATTTTGTCTCTTCACTCTCAGACCATTAACAGACATATCATGGAAAACCAAGGTTCTTTCAAGATAGGTACAATGTTAAAATTTTCATAATAAAACCTTTTATCTCTTTAAAACTTCTTGTAGTAATTTTACCTTGTTTTAAGTATCTAGGTAAATAAGTAACATAATTTATTTATTCATCATCATCACCCTTATTCTACCTCTAATGTAATAATGGTAGTATGTACACTTAGTCAATATACTATGTGACTTTAAGGTATTGATATAGGTTCAATTCATTAATACAGTTGATATAGCTTTTGGTAGAATCCTTACCAGAAGAAGACACGCTTTGATATATTCAGCTTCGTTCATTAGATGTTTCATGCCTTCAAAGAGTCTGGTAACTTTTATAAGTCAGTACGTTCGTTGCTCACTACCAGTCTGAGTGACCAGTAGATTTTATCAACAATATCAAAATCATACAACACATTGAAAAACTTACTTATTGACACATTAAGAACTGTGTGCAAGGCCAAAGTTAATAAAAGTAGAGATAAAAAGTACTTTTTCTCCATTATCAGATAAAACAGGGTAAAATACCAATTTCTATCAAAATATTGCTTAAACATTTATTTTTAATTGTTATGTATTACTGTTATTTTATTTCTATTCAAAACCAGTTTTTAAACTGTACTTTGTCAAGTTTAGTTAAACCAATGTAATTCTTTTCCTTTTGTTTACTTGATTGTTATATTATTGTCTATTATAAATCTTCATTCGTTCACTTAGTAATAAATACCAAGGTACCTACATACTATGTTGTATGTCATTAGTTAAGCCAGTTGAATGTTCTATTGGCTTGTGATAAGCAGATAGGTTATTTAATACTTACTTTCACACATAAAATTGTAGTTCTAGGCAGACTTAATGCTAATAGCATTATCTATCAATCATCCAGGAAATACAAGAATATTGTGAGGTATGACTGTCTCTACCTAAGTAGGTATATAGGCATCGGTACAATAATTTTAATTTTCACGTGGATGTTCCATCCATACACCATGTTTGAACATAGGCACAAGTCTCTTTTGCTGCTGTAGCTACAGAATGTATACTCCTACTAACACAATTTCTGCTTTTGTTTCCATCATTCCTGTAATTTTTTTTTTTTTTTAGAAAATAAATAACCTTTATTTTATTTTCGTAAATGCTGTTGAAGTTTCTTTAAATAGATTAACCACTTTTTAAGCAGTTTGATTTACGTATGGCTGTTTTGAATTTATATAGTGTTCTACAATGTAGGTAGGTAGCTCAAAAATCTCTGAACAAAATATGCAGTTATGATTACCATTCTATTGATAGTATGTAGATGAGATAAGTATGTAGTATTTATAATAGCTACCAAGCAGGTCGGTCGATTTTTGGAGTGTTCGTACCCGAGTGGTTTTGACCGCCTTGTTTGCTGTAAATGATGATGGTCTATCTTACATATATTATATTAGCAGAGTTATAATAACATAATTAGAATAAATTGTCAAGGCATTGAATTATATTATGTATTCGAGCATATTTATGCATATTCGTGGCGTTATCAACTGTTAACAGTTGCATTGCCGTGTTTGTGTAGGTTAAGTTTCTTCTTAATTTCTCTTTACATAATACCTACTCACATTTTAATAATGGGAGGTAGTTTGATATCTGTATTTTTACGGAACAAATATTTTTATTTCTTTCTAAAGATGCGGTAATATTATTATAAATTGTAAAATTCACAACACACATAAACTTTTGACAGTAAAGCAACCACTACGAATAATCAACTAGGTAGATTATACCCACCCAGTAGATTAATTATAATGATAATGGTAAGTATATAGTAAGTTACAAATGAAACGGAAATCGAGATAATACCCAATAATCTTCCTGTGTTTTGCCTGCCACACCTGGCATTGGTATACTATAACACTGGGTTATTCTAGTTTGGGTACAAATGTTGTTCGAACAGGAAATATCGCAAATGTTTAACATAAACCCAATTTAATAAAATACTGTAATGTTTGTTAACGATTTTAAATAAATAAATTTCATTTCATCTAAAACACTTAAAAGCTAAGTGTTATTAAGTATGTTTGTGATCCAGTTTCCGATGCATATCAACAAAATGAATGAATTATTCATGGCCTTTAATTTTTTATTATATTGTCACATGTGATCACACACAGTGCATTTGATGATTTTTCATTTCTTTTGCCTTTTTGTCATTTCCGATGACCATTTATTAAATACATGGCTTTGTTTTCCATCTCTGATGAAACATTTCTTGCATGGCTTTTTGGTTATCTTTAATAACATTATACATAGCCTTTATATCATCTCTGATGACATTAATTACATGGCCTTTACATCATTTCTGATGAGATTAATTACATAGCCTTTTCGTCGTCTCTGATGTGATGACACTTATTGCATGGCCTTTATTTACATGACCGGTATTTGGAGCCTGTAACATAACACTTTTCATATTAGATATTGTTTATTCATTTTAGGTCGTGGCTCATGCTCAGCGCAAAAATAGAATAGCTACTTTGTTGCATTGCCCTTAAAACTGGTGCTGGTTTTTCCAGTCTAGATTTCAGTTGCAATAGGTAGGTATAAAAGATATAAAAACCATTCACCCAATTGCTAATAAAAATAATAGTAAAATAGCAACAGCCTCAAGACTTTGATTCCCAGGCACGGTAAATATCCTCACACATCCCTTTCTACCAAGTATCAACTTAAAGATTTTTGAGGATGTCTAAGGTGGACGTCCAAATACTTTTAACATTTGGCACAAACCCACATATTACAGTAGTTGGTATTCCATATACTGTAGTACCTGGTGACGTGGGTCAAGACGTACAGATATGGTTGATGATGATGTGATGTGTCGTCCAGGCCGATTTTGGCTACGGCAGCATTGTTAATGCTAATAGTTTTCAAAACATTTCTACCTTCATAGTGATCAAAGTAAAAATCTTTTCTTTCACAGAAGGTTTTCGTAGGTTAGGGTAGGCAGGTAAAATTATTATGCAGCGATAAATTTTTCTAGATCTTTTTCTAACAGGTATCTCAATTACGTAAGTAATACTTTGATCTAATATACAGTACCCTCGTACTGTACATGTTAGTTCAACGTAGATCTCGTACTCTGTTTATTGAATTGGAACTTGAACTTCAACTGCAAAATAATTACTTTGGAATGCCATCTATCCCTTCCTTTTCAGTAAAAATGAGTTAAATTACTCACGTTCTCCTCAGTCGCCACTTTGTGGGATTCTTTAGATCCAATGAAACACAAATATATTATTATACGAGGTTATGCCGTCCGCCCAGCACGCCCGCACCAAGCAAGTGTCCCCAGCATGTCGCTAGTGTTGCCAGCGCGACTCGGCTAGACACCACAGTGTTTCATAGTGAAATATGTCAGGAATGATGGGTACTCCACGCCCTTAACGGATCTAGCACGACTTTTCCTGTAACCCTGTATATCTTAATCTGACGCGCTTGAGTATTTCAAAATGGCGAATTTTTTTGCATATTAAAATAATGGCTGCGAGTTTGCGTCATATCGAAATCGTCAGATTATTGAAGGAGAGTTTTTTTTTAGGTTCACATAACACCCCCTTAAAAAATCTGACGCGCTCGATATTTTTTTTTTTCATTTTATCCCTTAATTACGACCACCCCCATCATGCAAACGATCAGATTAACATACGTACATTATTAAAAATAGGTAGGACATTGATGCTATCAATATCTGACACGCTCGAGTATGTCCATGCAACAGTTTTTTTTTACATTTTTGAAAATCTGTAGCCGCTTCCCCCACCTTTGAAAAGGTATACTTATATAACATTTTTTTCTTCTTATCATCTAAGCTTTGCAACCCAATAGGTCTCTATGACGCTCGAGGAAATACCCATTTAGCATCGTGGCCTCCCCTACTAATATGACACGTGATAGTTACTGTTTTTTCTGTCAGCTATTACCAATTACGTAGAACTATTTTTAATTCTGTAGTATACTTAACCTATTTTCAGAATTTGGCTTAGCAGATGATATCAGGAATACTTTGACCGCGTGTTCACTCGAGAACTTAGCCGATGCAACGTCCTTCGATGTTACCGACGACTTGACGCCTTGCCACCAGACGGCGGCCTCGCCTATCAGCAGCATCCTTGCAGCATCGGTAGCCCCTTCAGCGCGTGCTCCTCGCTGAAGTTGGTGCAGTCCCGGTAAACGCTTCGAGCTCGTCCGCGTTCTTTGATGCTCCGTCGAAGCGCGCTGTGCACTTCGAGAAGTTGCCGGACCGTGATGAATGATGTTGCGTATCGGGTCTCGGTGGTGGCGTGCACTGGTCTCTGCTACTGGCTAACATGTTCTCGAACAGGGCTCGGTTTGTTTCTGCCTGGCTCCTGGTAATATTAGCCACCAGCGATTGGAACATCTGTTCCGACATGGTGATGTTCTGTGAAGGTGATGATGATATCACTGTCCTGTTGCTCTCGTCGGTGTCGGATCCTGACTCGTCACTCTTGCCGAGATGTGCTTCTTAGGTTTCTTAAGCGGCATGGTAGGTGGTATCGGTACTCCGACGTTTCTCGACGGTGAAAGTAGGTACCTAGGTATCCTGTAAGTAGGTACGATCTCCTTCTCGGCCGGTGGCGGCGGCGGTCGCTGTGAAGACGCGTTAAAATGCCGCGTGCACAATGGACTCGCCCACCCGTTCGTCTCGATCCAGAAGATACCTACTTCTTCGTATGTACGTACTACAATGGACTCTTCCTACGGTGCGATTGTAACGCCCTTGTGTAATAAAACACGCACAGCGAGATGGCGTGTATGTACCTATCTCAGACCAAATAAAAAAGTAAAGACGGAACTCTGTGAACAGCAAAGTGAGGCCGGTCAAACTACGCCTTGACGTGTACATACACAATTACACACAAACACGTACAACGTCACTACGCCTTAACTTGTCAGTCTATCTTGGAACACAAGTGTTGCCAGTATGAAGTGTTTTTGTTTACCCTATTATTTGGTAATAATGTCATACGCAACGTAACGTTACTCGTTTCTTATGATGTTATCAGTGTATTTTAAACCCGTCGAGTGCTTAGAGAACACACCGGTGTTCGCTAAGTTCGTGGCCCCACGTGTCCAGCGAACACACGGATGTACACAAGATTTCGAGCCCATTGGTTGCTCACTTCTACGAGGTCAAATTACCTTAACACCCATTGGCTGCACTCATAGTGAAGCTATGTTCAATACGGAACGAAATGCACAATACAGAGTCCGGAAATTCATACTCACCGAACGAAATTGTCAAACATCTCTTTGATGGCTCGTCTGTCGGTCATCTTGACCCACGGCACAACTCTCTTATATATCTTCTCCGTTTATGAACCGATTTTTACGATTATTATTTCTTTAAATAGGCTACATATCCGTAAAATTGTGAAAACCGTTAGATTATAATCTATCTCGCGAGATTGTAATCTGTCAAAAAATTGTAAACTCTGTAACATATTTTCCTATAACCTAGGGGTAATCTAGGGTAAATAAACACAACTATATTTACTACAAATAGTACAAGCTTTATTTTTATTGCCTAAGTGTTTTTATGTACAATTCTTGTTATGAAAAGATTATGCATATGATGTTAACATTAATATTAGTGTTCTGAAATCCTAAATACCTGGGGGAACACAAAACTTATGATTATAGTGTGTGTATACAGTAAAATACAAAATATGATATGGATTGGTGAAGCGTTTGGTCAGAGCTAGGCTAAAACTTACTCTCTAGTATTTATCTGAATCGATGGCTCTTATACGAATGATATACCGCAACCAGGCGAGGTAGAACGTCGACGAATTTCACGCGGGCATCGGAATTGCCTCTGACTAACCTTTTGGGGAATATTAAATGGGTCCTCAGAATGAATGTAACTACGAGGTAACTATGTGTAGTCTACCACGAAGATAGTAAGAACTTGGCGGGAGCAACCACTTCAATCCCGAAGCAGCTTGGCGAAAGGCAACTGCCGGCGTCTGAGGTATCTGAGGTTGGCACCGAAATGCGCCGACACACGACTGGGCAGGGATTCAGCCCCAGGGTACAGCCTTTTCTGATCGACCAAACATAAAACTTGAATTAGAACTGACTCACAGAAACACGAGAGAAAAATCCACATATCACAATCTCTCTTCGGAACTCACCAGGCCTCGAAGTATGATCACTGAATATAATACAACGACGGCGCGTTGTCGGACAATTAAGTCTCGTGCGTCTCGTAATCGACGACGGGTTATTTATTTAGTAAATAACAGAGAATTAAATACTATTCTCTGACGATTCGAATATATCGACCATCTATCCCAAAAATATCAGTTATCATTTGTCGTGTCATCTCTGCGCCATAGACCTCATAGACCATTCATCTACTCAACTCGATCGTACATGACCGATTCTATAATTCGGACAATCGAGATACCCGATGAAACAAACGAACAAGATTACGTCAATTCGGTCTTAATGAATCAAATTAAAAATCCTTATAATCCTCCAGGAATGATCCCGAGGAATCCAAAACAAGTTAAAACTGTATCTATCCAATAAAACTGAAAAATAATAAAACGCGATTAATCGACTCGATATAATTGTTCGAAATCGAAGATCACTATCTAAAAAAAAACAACATACCATAGATTTTTCTACACTCTACTTTTTCAATTAGGCTTGCCAGCACCCGAACAGTAATTCGCTCAAATCGGATGATCGATAATCGATCGACCGAGGGAAAAAATGATTTGAATGAATAAAAAACGATATATCTGCCTGACTTGAGTTTCCACAGAGGATCGTGAACAAAATGCAGTGGATTACTTAGTATTACCCTTTAACTTGAGAGAACATATCTAATTATCGATACAATCAATATTCGACGCTCGCTCGTGTAACACGGCAACACCAGCCTATCAGCTGTTTCGTACACAACAAAATTATGACAAACTCGTTAGACAAAATGGTTGTTATAATGGTGATATAACGTTATAAAATGGTGTGTATAAAATTACAATGGCTCGCGACTGAGTTATGTGTCGCGCGAAGCGCGACACATAACGAATTTTCTGTTTAAGGCGCCAAGGTTCACGGATGAGTTCTTATGGTAATAAAACTATCTTAATGAAGCGAAATTTCAAAACACAATGGCGCGTAAGTTGAAAAATCTATGAAATTTTATATCTTCTATATTAATGGTTTTCAGTAAAAAAACGGACGTTACAGCACATCTCCCCCCGGGTAAGAATTCACGTAGTGAATTCGCCGGACGCCCTCGTCCGTACTCGCGAAGCTTAACTACCATCTAATTATTCACAATTCTACACAAAATAATAAAAAAACAAGAGTCTACATAATGAAATGAAAAAAAAATGAAAGTAAAAAGAAAAAAAATAAGTAGTACCTAAGTATGATTCCGCATAATGACTTTCATTAATAAGATTGATCTTCAGATCGACATAGTATATCATTCGGATATCCCAGGCCAGAAGATCGCGGTGAACGTCGGCAAATATTTACGACCTACACAATAATGCACCGGGTAATGTTAGCGGGTCATTAACAGATGTGTATAACGGGTTGCCGGAGTTCGTATTGAAAATAATGAAAGAAAATTACCCGAAAAATTGGGGTAACTCGTGTGAGTTGGTATCCTATGCAATAAGGTTGGAATCAAGTCTTTGGCACTAAACATCGATCGATAATCGATTGACTGAATAAAATTTAAATGTTTATAATTATAATCGATTAAGCAAAAGAAATAATGGTCAATCGAAAAATCAAAGCTGTTGATGATGTTATAATGTACGTCCTGAATCGCCTTCTACGATAAACCTGGAACTATGTCATGGCTGTTGGACTATTCTAAACCCGGGCCAACACGGGGTACTAGGTTATATATTAATAAACTATATGTGTAGGTAGGTAATCAATAATTCAAGTTTTTGGCTAGTAGGTACCAGAACCATGGTTACAGAGTCTTTCAACCGCTCTGAGCGTTCACCAGGGTAAGGTAAAGGCTTTTGGTACTCATTGTGATCCGTGAGGAAATTTTAGGCTTATTTTTTACCCATTTGACTGATACAGAACCAAAAACAAGAAAACCCTCATAACCTACCTACTAAGGAAACATGGCATTCCACGTCAAAAGCTAACGAGTTGCATAACCGCTCGACACTGAGGCTTCTTTTACGAGTTGTATAACCGCTCGACACATGAGGCTTCTTTTACGAGTTGTATAACCGCTCGACACATGAGGCTTATTTTCCGAGTTGTATAACCGCTCGACACATGAGGCTTATTTTACGCTAATGACGGATGTAAATATATCCCTATTAAATCTCACAAACTTAACAACGCCACACACAAAAAAAAAAAACTAACCGTGTGGAAGAGCCCTCCACAGATTGAAGTTACTGAGACATGACAACGCTTTCAAAATTATCATAATGTTAGTTGAAAGTAACCTACCTACTTCCCCATTAATCCTAATAATCCTCGCGCAATCCAGCGGCGGCGGCGAGGAATGCTCCTTGGAAAAGGACCATGTAACAAATTCTGACCAAGTTTTCCAATCATTAGAATGTCTACTACCCGCTGGATGTGTATCAGGACGTTGCTGATTCATTTCCTCAAGTTTTTGAGACCGCAGACCCAGGAGCTTTGTCGGTTGAGCATTTCGGACAAGTTTTGAATGTTGCTCCCTTTTCTCCACAACGATAACATATTAAACTAAAAGGAGCTTTGCAACTACTCAGACTATGACCATTTACTCTACAACGGACACAGAAATCATCATTAGACTGAACCGCTGCCACTCTGGGTCCGGGGTGCTGGGATGAGTTTTTGTAACTTAGATCTGGTGCTAAAGAGAGATTGTTACTCCGGGGGGGTTCTGTAAAAACTTCAGAACATTGCTTAGCACTTTCCAGTAGTCTGCATTTGCTTTTCAATTCCATCCATGACTTGACAGGGCTTAGCGCCAATTGTGTTGTATAGAAAGGTCTAACATTGTAAAGAACTATATTCAACTTTTCCTCATCTGAGATAGACTTTGATAATCTTGTAAAAAAGTTTTGCATAATGCTTAGGTAATTAATAATACTTTCATCTCTACCTTGGGTACGCGATCTGATTTCCTGCATGAGCCTGTGATCATAATCAAAAGGTAAATACTCCTCCAGTAACAAAGACTTCAATTCATACCAATCATTGACATCTAGTCTGACAGCACGGTACCAGCACAAGGCCTCATCCGTGAACAGTTCAGATGATGAATTGAAAAGTTTAGTATCAGAAACACCCCTTGACAGACATAATTCCTCCAGTCTTTGCAAGAAAGCTTTAACACAAGTCTTCCCATTAAATTTAAGATTCAAGGTGTGAATAGCAGAATATTTACTACAACTTGCATTACTGGTTGATTTTATCTCTGTTTCAGGTTTAGAATTTGAAGCACTATCATTAGCTATGTCAGAAGGAGCTGATGAGACTGCACTCTTGAAATTGCAAAAGATATTATCTAACTTATTCAACAACCTTCCCAAACGCTCCTGCAAAGTTGTGTATGAAGACAACAACTCATCAGTATCACATGGTGTAACCAAACGCCCAAACCTATGAAACAGATGGTGGCCTAAGGCTTGTACTCTATTCAAAATCTTCAGGGAGCATGGCTTCATGGAGGCACCAGCAATCAAATCATTGAGACTATCTAGTTTAGTACGAATGACTGCAAGTTCAGAAGAAATCTCAAACTCAGTACTAACAACTTCATCAGAAGGAATTTCCTTATTCAGGTCTCGAACCTGAACCCTCAAAGCGGTGACGGTATCCCCCGCTGGTTTAGCGCCCCTGATTTTAACTTCGTATTCCAGCTCATCCTTAGCCAAGACATTGAAAGCAATTGGTCTTTCTTCCAACATTATGAATGTATAGAACAAAAAAATATTAAAATATTAAAAAAACTCAAAATTTTTGAGGTAATCTTTTAAAATAAGATTCAGTATAGGTAGCTAGATAGTAATAGAACTCAGACTGACCAAACTTACAAGAATAAACACACTTTTACTATGATAAAAAATAAAATCTGAGTTTTCATTCAGCCTAGCCCGGACCAATTATTTCATGAGCTATATTTGACCAGAAAAAAGACTTTTTTTTAACTTTTAGCCACGCAATCACCAGTCCCTGTTCGGGCGCCATTATGTAACATATTTTCCTATAACCTAGGGGTAATCTAGGGTAAATAAACACAACTATATTTACTACAAATAGTACAAGCTTTATTTTTATTGCCTAAGTGTTTTTATGTACAATTCTTGTTATGAAAAGATTATGCATATGATGTTAACATTAATATTAGTGTTCTGAAATCCTAAATACCTGGGGGAACACAAAACTTATGATTATAGTGTGTGTATACAGTAAAATACAAAATATGATATGGATTGGTGAAGCGTTTGGTCAGAGCTAGGCTAAAACTTACTCTCTAGTATTTATCTGAATCGATGGCTCTTATACGAATGATATACCGCAACCAGGCGAGGTAGAACGTCGACGAATTTCACGCGGGCATCGGAATTGCCTCTGACTAACCTTTTGGGGAATATTAAATGGGTCCTCAGAATGAATGTAACTACGAGGTAACTATGTGTAGTCTACCACGAAGATAGTAAGAACTTGGCGGGAGCAACCACTTCAATCCCGAAGCAGCTTGGCGAAAGGCAACTGCCGGCGTCTGAGGTATCTGAGGTTGGCACCGAAATGCGCCGACACACGACTGGGCAGGGATTCAGCCCCAGGGTACAGCCTTTTCTGATCGACCAAACATAAAACTTGAATTAGAACTGACTCACAGAAACACGAGAGAAAAATCCACATATCACAATCTCTCTTCGGAACTCACCAGGCCTCGAAGTATGATCACTGAATATAATACAACGACGGCGCGTTGTCGGACAATTAAGTCTCGTGCGTCTCGTAATCGACGACGGGTTATTTATTTAGTAAATAACAGAGAATTAAATACTATTCTCTGACGATTCGAATATATCGACCATCTATCCCAAAAATATCAGTTATCATTTGTCGTGTCATCTCTGCGCCATAGACCTCATAGACCATTCATCTACTCAACTCGATCGTACATGACCGATTCTATAATTCGGACAATCGAGATACCCGATGAAACAAACGAACAAGATTACGTCAATTCGGTCTTAATGAATCAAATTAAAAATCCTTATAATCCTCCAGGAATGATCCCGAGGAATCCAAAACAAGTTAAAACTGTATCTATCCAATAAAACTGAAAAATAATAAAACGCGATTAATCGACTCGATATAATTGTTCGAAATCGAAGATCACTATCTAAAAAAAAACAACATACCATAGATTTTTCTACACTCTACTTTTTCAATTAGGCTTGCCAGCACCCGAACAGTAATTCGCTCAAATCGGATGATCGATAATCGATCGACCGAGGGAAAAAATGATTTGAATGAATAAAAAACGATATATCTGCCTGACTTGAGTTTCCACAGAGGATCGTGAACAAAATGCAGTGGATTACTTAGTATTACCCTTTAACTTGAGAGAACATATCTAATTATCGATACAATCAATATTCGACGCTCGCTCGTGTAACACGGCAACACCAGCCTATCAGCTGTTTCGTACACAACAAAATTATGACAAACTCGTTAGACAAAATGGTTTTTATAATGGTGATATAACGTTATAAAATGGTGTGTATAAAATTATAATGGCTCGCGACTGAGTTATGTGTCGCGCGAAGCGCGACACATAACGAATTTTCTGTTTAAGGCGCCAAGGTTCACGGATGAGTTCTTATGGTAATAAAACTATCTTAATGAAGCGAAATTTCAAAACACAATGGCGCGTAAGTTGAAAAATCTATGAAATTTTATATCTTCTATATTAATGGTTTTCAGTAAAAAAACGGACGTTACAACTCGTAGATTTCGTATGTCCGTTAGGTAAGGCCAACAACATAACCGATCCCATAATCAGTTAAGTTGTGTTAGTTTATATCATGATAGACGTTATTATTTAGTAATGTTATTTTTGTAATTTTAGGGTAATTTGAATTGTCATGGCCACACCGGCCTTCGCACACATGTTTAAAAAACTGGCCTCACTTTTCTGTTCGTAGAGTTCCGTCTTTACTTTTTTATTTGGTCTGAGGTACCTATGTTCTTCGCCGAGTTGAATCGTGCCCGCAAGTTGGGTGTCACTGTAATGGTGGTTGTTTCTCAGGGGTGTAAATAAAGTTCTCGCACGACTTCAACTATCTGTGTATTGTGGAACACTTTACAATCGCAAAAACAATTTAGGATGGTTTGACAGTCGATTAGTTCTGGCGGTGGGAGGCTAGTCTTTTAAGGATAGTGTGAGCACAACTCTGGGGTACCTGAAGCCCGCGTTACACATTTGATTTGATTTGGGAAATATATTTGGGGTACCTACTTAATAATAAAATAGCTAAGTATGATTTTTAAAGACACAGTAAGTAATATCCTTTCCCTGTCTACCTAATTTTGTGCCAAAACAAGAACTTATTTTTTTTGTAAACAAAGTTAAAATGTGTTTAAATGACGTAATAAGTTTTAACATATGTTTCAGGCGCTAGTAACTTCTCCCATTGAATAGTTATAACAAAGTACTCTGTGCATTGAATACAGCAGGCATTATGTTATTAACACAGGCAATCAAGTAAACCCTAAAACTACATTTTTGCTACTCGTATGGGTTTCCAGTTTCAATCACCAATCTTTGGATGAAAAACTGAGATTCTTGTTTTTTTTAATACCACTAGCTGGTGGAACAAGCAGATGGCCCACCTGATGTTAAGTGGTAACCATCACCTATAACAAAGCATTGCCTCGTAAGTCACGCACGATAGGAACGTGCCCTACGATGCACTGCTCTGCGTCCATCAACTTGAGGCATACAGATGTTAAGCCTCATGTGCCTGTAATAACACCGACAACCACACTCTTCAAACCGAAACACAGCAACGCTGCTTGGCGGCAGAAAAGGGCGTGGTGGTAGCAGGTACTTCCCCGGACGAGCCCTTCACAAAGAGCTCTACTACTCTTAATACCTACTACGCAGGCACTTTCTACTAGGCCAACTCAGCATGATTACCTACTATCAGTTTCGTCACATGCATACCTTTCAAACCCATCTAGGTCATCTGTAATACCCATCCGTAAGAAAAGATAATTGTTCCAAGTTTGTTGTACCTATATTTGGGGGTTATCAGTAAAAACTAATTTCGCAAATGTAGGTCTAGGTAGGTACCCCTGACACTCGTGTTTGCAATGGATTTGTATTCACCCAATTTCTCCCCAGATTCGATAAGATAAATCTATTTATTTAAATTAGAAAACACAGATAGTGTCATGCAAATTAGTATAAAAACGTAGGACTCATATGTTCCTAACATCATTAGTAAATTGTTCGGGTCAGGCATTTAATTACTTCAGAATGATTTTTTTGACGGTGTTTTTGTCAGTGGTAAGACCATATTTTTAATTTATACTAAAGTTGCTAAAATATAATTTAAATTTACAAAGGTCTGAACAACGAAACCAGACTTGGTTTTAAAATTTTCGCATTAATATTCATATTTATTTAGATAGGGTCACCGGGTAAACAGTGGGTCACTTTTTATGGCTCATATCTAATAAAGTATCAGTCAGATTGGCTTAAAATTTTGATTTGATTAACTGTATTTTTCATCAGCTCTCAGAGAATTACTACATCATTGACCCCCAATAATGGAGAGCAGAGGAAATAAGGTTTTTTTAAAAGAGCAGAAATGACCCACTGTTTTCACCCAGTGGTGAACAATGAGTCACGGTGACTCAGTCACCCCGTGGTTAACAATGGGTATAGGAGCTTTTATAGGAAAATAAATAATTATTATTGATGACATTAAATTTTATGTTACATCAAGAAATAAAATTTTTATTTTAAGTAAAAAAACTTGACATCAGATTTTTCGATTAAGTATCTTAAAACTTAAAAGGAAACCGGTTTTTTTTTAATTTTCACAGATGATGTACTATTTCTGTTGCCGCTATAGATAGATAACTCTTTATTGATAACCATAACAAATAAATATACACATTTTTACTTAAAAGCTAACAATTGTAGTAATACAATGGGCGGCCTTATCGCTAACAGCGATCTTTTCCAGGCAACCTTGGGATGGACAGGACTGAACATAAAAAAGAGAGGGGGGGGAGTCTTGTGTGGGCTTAATTCTTATAGATACCTATTCTTATTCTAAAGTAGGTAGGTATAACCTACATAAACTTACTTAAAATAAATACATAAACATTACACAAATAATACACAGATAATACTATATTAATATATAAATATAAACAACGTGTGGAATAAATTATGTAGGAAAACAAAGAGCGTGTATTTAGACCAAGCATTGGAATACTTTGACGTGTGCAACGGTTGAATATATCGTTTTCGAAATTCCCATAGAAAAGTAAAATTAATATTTTCTCAGAAATTTGCAACAGCCCTGTCTGTGTACGTGCCTCTTATCTGTGGTAAGTGTCAAGGTCACACGCACGCGCGCTTCTATTTAGGAAAGAGAAATACAACGATATGTGAACGATAACCTACGAGATAATTTGAAATATTTACCTTTCGGTAGGTAGGTATGCCGCCAAACCCCTGACACGATATTTTTACTGGTTCCTATGGATTTTGACATTATTTATTGGCTCTATTATCACTGGATAAAACTGGATTTTGGTAAGTTTCCGAGATTTCGCACGACACAGGCTTCAAACTTCACACTAAACCATTACCTCGTGTGCCTACGAGGTAATGGTTTAGTGTGAAGTTGAAGTTGAAGTGCTCATACACACACTGACTGTCGACGGCTTTTTACATAACAATCACCATTTTATCACGTTTGATGACATTTTCTCAACAAAACAATGTACAAAAACGCATGTAAATCATGTAATAAACACAAACAGGGTGACCATCTCAAAAATTTTTTTGGCCAGTGTGTGGCGGTTCTGCCACACACTGGCCAAAAAATCTGTCAAAATCTACCAAGCTTGACGATAAAAAATACCAAAAATATGACTTCATACCATCTCCTTCGTGGCTACGGAATAAATTAAATACATTACATTCAGTTACTATCTTTTGATCGTTTGTAACGGTTTGCAGATAACTAAAACAAGATAGAAGTTGTTTAGAAACCAAATCAATAAAGGTAATAAATAATAAGAAGTTTCCAGTTCGGTAAAAAATAAATAAACTATAAATATTATTTCATTAAAAATTCAAACTAATAAGATTTTTCTTGAAATATTTAAAATCTGCCAAAATCTGCCACTTTTGTAAATCGTCACCAACTGCTAGCTACCAACAGCTAAAATTTAGGAGCCAAACATGCCAAAATGGCAGAAATCTGCCACAAATGGTAACACTGATCGGCGGCCGTCGGCCGTCCTGATTGGATATGCGTTTTTTAAATGCAACCAATGACTGACAGGTAAGTAGTGGAAGATTAAATAGGACAGACTAGACACTTCCCAAAATTGCAGTTGAATAATTTTGTCGTGTCAATGAACCATGGTGGTAAAGTAACATGTTACAATTTCAAGAACTATGAAAATCATAAACATTGCTTTACGACACCTAGTAATCAAACAAAAATAAATATTCTATTAAATATTGAGTACGTAGCCACGTAGGTACCTAGTTACTGAGTAGGTATTAGTACCAAAGATCTCAGAGAATGTTTACCGTGACTAGGGATTAGTCGTGAAAATATTTCTTTTACATACTTTATCTTTAAAAACTGAGCAACATCATTATTAGGTAGGCACATTACTAGGTAATTGGTGACAGTTCTGTTACCTATTTTATCTACAATTCACAACTAGAGGTCAAAGAACAGCTGTTAATAGGGCTGCCTCATGATGCGTTTAGATTTATTTTAGATAAAAGTTTAAGAGGCATTTCATGAATGAAAAACTTTGAAATTTTAAAAGTCGTAGTACAAAAGTTGTTCATTACGACCGGTAGAATATCCTGCTTTCGGATCCGAACAACTTTTAATCCACACGTTGTATATATAACTAGCGGCCTGTCCCAGCTTCGCATGGGTGGTCATAAATTTTTTGAACATTTTAGGATAAACTTAGACCGTGGGTTCGAGCCTCGCGTCTACTTATTTCATACATTTGCCCGGCCTTCTCCTTGAGTGAGTGAAATCGCACCCCATGCGTGACCCGTGGACCCGTTATCATTTTTAATTTCGTCATATCTTTTGAATAAAATGTCCGATTTGAAAAATTAAAGAAGTAATCTATAGGTATTGAAACCGTCAATGATAAGCCAAAAGATTTACTCCAATCCAAAATACGTCGCAGGTTAGAATTAGTGGTTTCAAATGCCTCGTGTAGTTGCAGTAGAGATGTTTGGTTGGGTATAGATTTGGAGATCGCCTGCATAGAGGTGATAAGACATAGAAAGGTGTTGAGAAATAGAATTTATAAAGATTGCAAAAAGAAGGGGAGATAAAACACCGCCCTGTGGCACACCAGCTCTGATATCGCACCATGATGAGTATGAGTCATCTAAGCGGATACGCTGCCGGCGGCCATGCAGGTAACTTCTAAACCAGTCAATTACCATAGGAGATATATTAAGAGAGCGAAGAATACCTAATAGGATATCGAAATCAACATTAATAAAAGCACTACTGAAATCAAGAAGTGATAGCAGAGTTACTTGTCCATTGTCCATGCCATTCCGTTTATCATCC
Source organism: Chloroclysta siterata (assembly GCA_932294275.1). NCBI lineage: Eukaryota > Metazoa > Arthropoda > Insecta > Lepidoptera > Geometridae > Chloroclysta > Chloroclysta siterata. The sequence goes on from OW028595.1 coordinate 14,318,605, forward strand.
GTGATTTTCACCAGGGCTGACACAGTGCTATGGCCGGTACGGAAACCAGATTGAAAGGGGTTATGGAGACTGTTACTGTGGGGGTCGCGTATAGGACTCCCCCGCACCTTGCACACGCCCTGCAGGGCGGTGTCGGGTGCCTCTCCACAATCAGGTGGACCGAGCACGGGTAGCTTGCGCCGCCGTTAGCTCTAGGCCTAAACGGCACCTGATAGTGGAGGTGTTTGCTGGGTCTGGTGTAGCCGTCCGTCACCGTTGGGGGTGGGCGTGAGGTGGAGGGCCACGTGTTGCTACTGTTGTTCCAAAAGAAACGCAAGGTTACTTCTAGGTGGCGGTAATGGGGGTGCGAGGGGGTTTTTTGTATTTGTATTTGTATTTATTTCAACACTAGCGGCCTGTCCCAGCTTCGCATGGGTGGTCATAAATTTTTTGAACATTTTAGGATTAACTTAAACCGTGGGTTCGAGCCTCGCGTCTACTTATTTCATACATTTGCACGCGCTTCTCCTTGAGTGAGTGAAATCGCACCCCGCGCGAGACCCGTGGACCCGTTAACATTTTTAATTTCGTCATATCTTTTGAATGGAATGTCCGATTTGAAAAATTTAAGAAGTAATCTATAGGTATTGAAACCGTCTTAATTATGAAATGATTTATTTGGATAAGGATTAATACCAAGGAACAAATAAAGACCCTTTTCTAGCGGAGGCATTTCAATTAATTTTTTATAATAAAAGAACACTTATTGTGACATAACTATAATAGTTAGACATATGCTGTCGCGACATTTTTTGTAGATGATAACGTGTTCTACAAAATCGTAGTACATTATTTTGTTCTATCTTCAATAGTTTTCGCAGCGCACGCGATGTAAGGTTTTTTGTTTTCCACCTTGGGTTACATTATTGAAGTTTTAGTAAGGATCCCTGATTATTTTGAAAATATAATATAGCCTATGTTACTCAGGGATAATGTAGCATTCTAATGGTGAAAGAATTTTTGAAATCGGACCAGTAGTTTTTGAGCCTATTCGTTACATACAAAAATACAAAAATACAAAAATACAAAGTTTACCTCTTTATAATATTAGTGTAGAAGTGTAGATTACATCTATCATTACAGGTACACCTAATACAATAGAGTAGTAAAAAAAAATAATTTTAGTAATACAAAATGTCATATAGCAAAAATTCAATCAAATTATTTAAAAATAAATGTCATACAAAGCAAAACAAAATAAAAATAATAACAATTAAAAATTCAATCAAATTAAAAAAAAATATTTACAAACAAATGTCATAGAAAAAATAATAAAAATAAATAATTAAATCATATTAAAACAATTACATTTAAATCAATCTTAATAATTATACCTACTTTGCAGAAAAATTATAATTATACCTATTTACAATAGCACAGATTATATAATGTAGCTCTCACGAACTCGCTCTTTGGACAGTGGAATATGTCGATGGTCACCGCGACCTGATTTAGCGTGCTTATGGTCCTCGTCAGTGGTGCCTTGCCGAGCAGATTAGTTCTTCCACGAGGCACTGCGAACAGAGGAGGCCGCCTGCGACGCCCAACATACTCGTCCGGCACGCAAAGCCTCATCATCTCCAGGATGGTCGGATTGGAAACCATCCCCCGGAACACCCGAGCCACATATAGCGCTAGCGCCATAACCCTCCTACAGCAATTAGCATTTGCCTTGGTGATAATCCTGAACTGCTCCTCAGACTTTTTCGGATCTTGATCTTTTTTTTGAGTTTTCCATTGTTTATCTTGCATTTGTGACAGTTTATGTCACATCTGACAGTAAGTGTTATTTTGACAGCTGTCAAAGACTTTTCCTATGGTGAAGAAGTCGTTTTGAATCACAAGGTTTGTGAACAGGGGCCTTATGCTCACTTCGAGCGAGATTATCTCACGATGGAGATGACGTCATATCTCGTTCAATAACTCGTTGACCTTGCGTCTCGCATGAACTTTGTATGAGAAAATTGGGGAGTTAGATAGTGAGAATGGGGATAAATAGTTATCGAACGAGATATGACGTCATCTGTAACGTGAGATAATCTCTGTCGAAGTGAGCATAAGGCCCCAGAACTACTGGGAATTCATTTCCTATTTGTTCTGTGAACAGATCTAATGGGAAAAAAAATCCCAGTAGTTCTGACAACAGAACTACTCAACAGAACAGGTAAACCATATATCGTCACTTAAAAAATAAATAATTCATTGAATATTTAAACGGATGACCATACAACAGGCATGATTTTTCTACCGTTTTTATAGATAACAAGCTGGTGCCCGCGACTTCGTCTGCGCAGGATTAGTTACACGATATCTTTATAAATTGCAGCCTATGTGTTATTCTCATGTATTAGCTATATTATTGTAAAGTTTCATTAAAATCCATTCAGTAGTTTTTACATGAAAGAGTAACAAACATCCATCCATCCATCCATCCTTACAAACTTTCACGTTTATAATATTAGTAGGACTAGCGGCCTGTCCCAGCTTCGCATGGGTGGATATAAATTTTTTGAACATTTTAGGATAAACTTAGACCGTAGGTTCGAGTCTCGAGAAAAATTAGGGATCCCTTCTAAAACTTCAATAATGTAACCCAAGGTGTAAAAACATTGGCCATAAAATGTCTATCATCGCATGCGCTGCGAAAATTATTGACGATAGAAGACAAAAATGTTCAACAATATTGAAGAACACATCAATATCTACAAAAAACTCAACGATACCATATGTCTAACTATCGTAGTTATATTACTATAACTTCTTTTTTACATTTTAAGAGTTGATAGAAACCAAAATCAGACCATGTTATCCATACCTTTATATTAATCCTTATCCAAATAAATCATTTCGTATTTCAAGACTGTTTCAATACCTATAGATTAATGCTTGAATTTTTTACTTGGATTGATTTTTTTATTTTTTACTTGATTTTTTTTTAATTTCGTAATATCTTTTGAATGGATTCAAAAGATATAACGAAATTAAAAATTTTAGTTCGCTTTAAAAATATTATTAGCGAACGCGCGGGTCCACGGCGCGTTCTCACTCACTCAGGGAGAAGGGCGTGCAAATGTATGAAATAAGTAGATGCGAGACTCGAACCTACATTCTATAGTTAATTCTAAAATGTATATCCACCCATGCGAAGCTGGGACAGGCCGCTAGTTATTAATATAATTCCTCAGCAAGTTAGCCCATGCAGTCATGTCATCCAACATCTGATTTCAGACATGTTCGCTAGCTACAGCATACATAGCTCCAGAAGTCGTCGCCAATGAACTGATGCCGCTGCGTCCAGAGCTCGATCAGTCCGAGTCAAGGTACGAGTAGTCTCACAACTTTCATTACTTTTAGAGAAAAGCTTTGCTTATAATGATTGCCTGATTTATGACTAGTAGTTCGCCCCGAACTGAGATTTCGTGATGTCCGCTCCAGTCTTACATTGATACCCAACACGATATTTGTCGTCTGACTACCCCCTCACTTACTTGGGGTAACCAATTGTATCTCAAAAATCATACATACGTCCAAGAATAAAAATAAAAATGGTATTGGGATGTACAAACCAAACCCTTTCATATGACACTTCACTTTGTATACCTATTTGTGTAACAATTTTTTTTGTTATCTTTGAAAACCCCATATCTCAATAACCCCTTGTCCGATTAAATTCATATACCCATATAAATTTCTCAAGTACAACCTGTTATCGACCTATTGTGTTTGGACTGGTTTCTGACTACCACTTACTAAGTATGGTAACCAAGTTTCAACTGAATTGGCCTATTTAGTGAAGAGTTCCGTTGAACAGACCTTGACTCCAACACCAGACCAGGTTGCTATCACTATTTTATGAGAACGGAGTACCTTCTTAATTTATTTCAAGAAAAATAAATAAGAAACAGCAAAGGAAGTGGCGACCAGTAGAAAAACCTTGATGTCAACAAAACTCTTAGAGGTGGGAGCTCTTGGATCGTTGGTTATCTTAATTTTACTTTTTTGCTGTATCTCAAAAACTGGGCGACCTAGAAAAAAAATAAAAATATTTTTGGAATGTCCAAACAAAGCCCTTTCATATGACATGTAATTTGATGTGTAACTTTTTTTATTTTTGCCCTCTTAAAAAACCCCATATCTTAATAACTCATCATCCGATTTAACTCATATATCTACTTACCAGTAAATTTCCCAAGTACAAGCTATCGACATACCAAATTTTACATGCAGATCGGATCAACGGTTCTAAAGTTACGGTCAGACAAACATACATTACATACATGAAATGCCAAATCGCCCAAGTTAACTGTAAGATTTTCGTTCGTTTCGCTTAGGTACTCAATCAATAACATACATTTTCAAGAAGATATTTTTTTCTAAGCACCTCGCTATAGATATAATAATATTCACAAAGACTGTATTTTTTGTTCGAACATTGTATTTATTGTAAACGTTTCGTTTACTAAAAATCTTGCAGAATTAACATGTTGAAGTGGCAATGGGCAAAGCTAGAATAACCAACAACCGCTGGGGAATAAATAAGGTTCTTTAATAGCGACGACGAACCAGAAGACGAAGCATGGGATGCCCTACCCTGTACTGAAGCCTCTTCCTGGAAATGAATAGGGGAGGCCTATGTCCAGCAGTAGACTTCTTTAGGCTATTGATGATGATGATGGTATATTGAAATATACAAGGTGTTCCCATACTAGTACTTAAAACTTCAAGGCTAAAGTACCCATCAATATGAATAACTTTTTCTAAGGTACCAACACTGTGAACGCGAAAAAAAAACAACTGTTTCATACAAAAGTTAAATACCTACCTGGCTAAAATGTATGAAACAGCTATTTTTTGATCGGTACTTTAGCCCCCTGAAGTTTTAAGTAAAAGTATTGGAACACCTTGTATAAATTATATATTTATTTATAGGGCTAATATCACTGCCTTCATCAAAGAATTACTAGCTAAACTTCGCAAAGATGTAGATGAAGCTAAAGAAGCCAGAGAGAATTTCTCAAAAGATGCAAGGCTAGACATCGACGACGTATGGTCCAGAACTGGCGAGGATATTGAGCAGCTCAAAAATAATGTTTCTAAAGCACTTGAAGGTATTCCAAAGGGGGCGGGGCCGGGCCCTTGGGAAATTACCGCATGTATTACGGTAAGCAACTTAGAATTCTTCTTAGTAAATATTTAAAAATAACACAATAAATTATTCGTGAACGAATCGAACAAAGATCTCGGCGATTTGGCATTGTTTGTATGTATGTAGGTTTAGTATGTTTGTTTGTCCAAGCATAAAGTTTTGTAGGTTGAGAGGTTGCACTTGAGAAAATTACGTTTAATCGGTCAAGATGATATAAAATGAGGTGTCTCAAAAAAAACTATCACCACTATTTGCAAAGGGCTAGTTTGTTCTTCATAAACTGGAAGCCAAATAGCACATTGATATCTTGGAAGTAAAAATGATTTGAATTTGAATTATGAATATTATTAGTAAAAGTTCCAATCACCAAGAGGGATTGTACGAACAAGTACCTAATAGGCTGTATGAGCTAACAATGCGCGCGAGCAAAAAAAAAACACTCGCCTTTAATTATTAAAGGCGAGTGTAGTAACTATTATAGCTATTAAGTACTATTATAGAGGTAGTAACAACTATTTTAGTGGCGAGAGTGATTTTTAATCCAGAGCGTAGCGAGAGATTCTTAAGTAGAATCCTAAGCGTAGCGATGGATTCAAAGTACTCGAGCTTAAGGGGCTGACAACTATCAAACAACTTCTCGCTCGCACGTTTCGACATGTTGAAAGATATAAAATCACTAAACTCATTTTCGAAAAATCGCAATCAACCATTTTGAGTGCAATAACATTGCACACAGTTAAGTAAAAAAATCATTTTGATTGATACAAGTTTTCCTACTTACAAGTTTGATTATGTACGAAATCTGGAAAAGCACACTTTAGAGTAGGAAAACATGTATCGATCAAAATGAAATTTTTACTAAACTGTGTGCAATGTGATTGCACACAAAATGGTTGATTGCGATTTTTCGAAAATGAGTTTAGTGATTTTATATCTTTCAACATGTCGAAACGTGCGAGCGAGAGTCACATTAGCTCTTGTCTTCGCCTTAAAATAGTGTTGCTCCCGAGGTGGACACGCTACATTTAATCACCCTCTATGAGAAAATAAGTAAGTGCAACTTACCAATCTACTATTTTGTCCCTTAGGTAAACAATCTACTATTATTATAGAACGTATGGTTTTTGAAATACCTACTATAAGAAAACAGTAAAATGTTATTATCATTATCAGTGAGTGAAGAAAAGAGAAGTTTTTCAGTACGTATTCTTTTACTTATTACAGGCTTCCAAAGTTGAAGCAGATGCTGTTTTTACCGAGGCTGCTGCTAAAATTAAGACTTGTATCGATGGCAGCATTGCAGAAATTACCGTGTACGCAACGAGTTTTTCGACACTTTACAGTGAGGCTGTTGCATATTATGAAGTGGCTATAGCAGAAATAAAGATATGCTCAGAATCTAGCAATGTTTTAACCATTGTATCTTGTTTGAGTACAGTCGCTGCGGAGGCGAAATTAAAATGTATTACTTATTCAAGTCAGCTTGCATTACTGGTGAGATTTTTTTTTCAAATATTTATTTTTGAAACAAAAATATATATTTGTTGTCAAAATGGCATTCACGCATGTCAGTCCGACATATTTTTAGTGCATTGTGTTGCTCTCCTTGACTAATAAAATCTTGATGAGCAAGAAAACGAAGTAAAAATAAAGCAAATTAAAACAGTTACCTACTATATTGCTAAGCGATAATTATACAAACTGCACACAGACCCGACCCCGGCTCCATATATTGATGAAACAACGCCTTTCGAAGTTTTTCATTCATGAAATTACGGTTCAAATTCAATTCCCTGTTTCGTCTAATGCGTATCCGTGTGTATCTCCTAATAGAGCTCTTTTCTCCACAGATAGCTCAACTGAAAATATATAAAGCGACCCTAGCAGTTTCTCTCAAAATCTGTGCTGGTATTCCCCTCGTGACAGCCGGTTTGCAGAGTGCCAAAATCATAAGCGACATCGGTGCCTGCTATGCTACCTCCGTATACAGTGCATTAAGCAGCAAACAAATTTCTAATATGGCTTATTAATGCATGTAAACTATACTCAAGTTGAATAAAACTGACGATCATTATAACAATTATATTGTTTCATTAGGAAGCAAAACAGTTTTTTGCTACCTGGAATGCTAATTTTGACAGTTGAAGAAAGAAAGCTGAAGTTGAAAGAAGCTAAGCTGCTAGTAGCTCGGGTTCGATCACCAACTAAAACGAACATTTTTGTGTAATGAACATTGAACATTGTTTGTTCTGTCTGGCTATTAGAGTAGGTACTTACTATATTATAAGTAGGTATTATATATTTACAAAAAAAGGGTAAGTGTAGGTATAAGTATTATTATCCGATAAGCACCTATCTGCTTCCCTTATTACTTACCTACAAGCTTTGCTAAGTTTGGAGCTGTGCGGAATGTCGATGAACCTAAATTATATTTTTTTATTATTTTCAATTAAAATATATCAAACAAATGGCATGTAACAGTAGCTAATAAATAACCGTGAATGGCAAAAACAACCTTTATAGTCAAAGTCAAAGTAAAAAGGTATTTATTCAGTAAAATCAAAAGGATCACTTTGACTTCCTACACATGTAACTGACTAGGTAGGTTTAAGGCATCATGAATTTATTATGCTATTAGGTAGGTATATTTTAAAACTTACTTCTAAAAAGGTATTCTATGTATATACAGACAGCGTATTTTTTTTTACGTTTTACGTGTATGAGATAATGAGGTTCTTTAGGATAATTCAGATACTAAGCTATTGATGTTGACTGTACCTACCTGCTATACAACCTACCTTATAGGTACTTCAGAATGTGCAAACCCCAAAAGACAAAACACACCTACCTATAGATAAATTTATCCCATTGACCATGAGATGAAACGGTTAAGCAGAGTTAAATGAACTTTATTGAGAGTTAGGTATTTATTAACAACTTGATTAATTTTTAATTGTTGTTTAATTGAATACTTACTTAAGATAATCTGCTCTATAAAAGGGTATGTGTTCAATAAACGCATTGGAGACAATAACAAGCCTTAAGATGATATCTACGAAAACCATAATTATTTTAGTTTTGTTGGCGATTTACACTTCGGTGAGTAAAAAAATATTTAAGTAGGTACCAATAATAATTGCCATATTATGTCCCTTCAAGTAAAATATTGTGCACAGTGGCAGTACTCTCAAATGGTGAAGGAAAACATGGTGAGGAAACCGGCATGTTCTAGAACCTAAAAAGTTACATGTCACAAGCGCGAACGGAGCCTCTTTGAGACGCACTTAAAATTCTTTCAGCCTGTTTCGAAATCTGAAATTATTTATTGCATAACTAGTAGGTACTAGTATTGTACCTACTGTACTTATATGTATATATTGTACTAGTATTGTAGAAAGAAACTAGTGACACAAGAAGATGTCCCTACGCTGAATTTGTACTTGCCTTTTTTCAACGTTGTGCATAAACGTGATACCTAAGTACCTGATTCGCTTAATTTATTAACAGAACATAGAGTGCAACAATGCAGGTAGTGAAATAAAACCATTGCCATTAGCAACGAGAGAACGCGATCTACGGGGTTTGAGAGACGTATGGGATCAAGTAAAGAGCAGCGCTATATCTTCATGGAATTTCATGAAAAAGGTATCAGAGGATACAAGAAACAAAATATCAAGTTGGACGGAAAGCGCGAGGGACTATGCCGTAAAAATTGAGAAATCATTTGAGGAACAGTTGCAAGACCTACAGAATAAAGTGAAAGATATAATTACAAATCTTTTGGGAACAGGAAAAATTGTCCAGGAATGTTTGAAGGTAAAAATAATTACTGAATTACTAATAGGTATCGTTTTCGGATTTAATATAGTTGAAATACCAATAGGCACCTACCTACCTACAGTAGAAACTGATTTCCTAGTGCCACTACAGCAGTCACAAGTGCCCATAGTGCACTAAGGCTACAAATTTATGAACCCTAAGAATCCATACATTTGTTACCAGTAAACTTTTGTTCATCATCATCATTATCATCAACCATAGCCCGACTTCACCCACTGTTGGGTAGGTATAGGCCCCCTTTAATTTGTGCCATCACCACGAAGCTTTTGGTAAATAAATACATTTGTTATTGTATTCGTAGATGTACAGCAAAACAGAATAATTGTACAAATAGTATTTTTTACATATGTATTACAATATTTCAGACTGAAGGAAAAAATGTGCAGGATGCGCTTAAAGAAATAATAAATAAAATGTCTGAATGTGTATCCAACCAAATAAAACAGCTGACACAGATGCAAGGAAAGCATGCACAACTTACTGGAAACGATACGCTCTTTATGACAGACTTAGATAACAAACTTGAAACTTGCAAGGCGGACAAAGCTCATTATGAGGAGTGCCTTTACACGGTCAGGGGACTAGTGTATGACGAGCTGGAAGAACTTGATAACCATATACAGAAAACTGTAAGTAAAATAACTGTACTTAATAAAATAAATACATAAAATGTACATACTTATCTCATCATCTTCATGTCCTTATCCCACGCTAAGTAGGGTCGGCAAAACAGGTTTTCTTCTTCCACTCTCCACTATCATTTGTCATCTCGCGGTGCTTACTTGTTTCTGCCTCATGTCATCCTTAGTGACTCGAAGTCGTGAAGGTGTTTCTTTTTCTTTATCGCCAAGGGTCATTTTCTATCAGATTATATAACAAGCTATTACCAATTACGTAGAACTTATTTATTCTGTAGAACCTATTTTCAGAATTTGGAATCCAGAGGCTTAGCAGATGATATCAGGAATACTTTGACGGCGTGTTCACTCGAGAACTTAGCCGATGCGACGTCCTTCATTATGTACGAAATTGTGGATGCAGTTCGTTGTGTTTTGGATGGTAAGGGCATTAAGAAATCAATTTTGGAATGATCAAAATGTTTACAATGGATAAATGTATAACATAATTATTAAAATACATAACATTGACCTAACATAATATTAATATTGTCGATTTAGTTTTACCTACTGTTATGACATTGTAAAAATAAATAAATAAAATAAAAATAAGTGTTCCAATTGTGGTAACCTACTATACCCTTAGGTACACATAGGTACTTACACAATAAAAGACAGTTTTACCTACATACTTAAAACATTTTAGGTACTGGTGGTTTGCCCCAAATTGAGATCTCGCGCCGTCCACTAAAGTCTTACAAGCACAATGGACATGTCACAGACACCTCTAACTAATTGAAACTTGATATTGTAACCAAGTTTCAGCTTGATTGGCCTGGGTATTTGTTGAAGAGTTTCGTTGAACAGATTTTGGATTCATCAAACCAGCTCGCTGTCACCATTTTATACTTACTACTAGCGGCCTGTCCCAGCATCGCATGGGTGGTCATAAATTTTTTGAACATTTTAGGATAAACTTAGACGGTCTAAGTTCGAGCCTCGCGTCTACTAATTTCATACATTTGCACGTCCTTCTCCTTGAGTGAGTGAAATCGCACCCCGAGCGTGACCCGTGGACCCGTTAACATTTTTAATTTCGTCATATCTTTTGAATGGAATGTCCGATTTGAAAAATTTAAGAAGTAATCTATAGGTATTGAAACCGTCTTAATTATGAAATGATTTATTTTGATAAGGATTAATACCAGGGTACAAATAAACACCCTTTTCTAGCGGCGGCATTTCAATTAAATTTTTATAATAAAAGAACACAACTATAACATAACTATAATAGTTAGACATATGCTGTCGCGACATTTTTTGTAGATAATGATGTGTTCTGCAAAATCGTAGTACATTATTTTGTTCTATCATCAATAGTTTTCGCAGCGCACGCGATGTAAGGTTTTCTTTTTCCACCTTGGGTTACATTATTGGAGTTTTAGTAAGGATCCCTGATTTTTTTGAAAATATAATATAGCCTATGTTACTCAGGGATAATGTAGCATTCTAATGGTGAAAGAATTTTTGAAATCGGACCAGTAGTTTTTGAGCCTATTCGTTACATACAAAACAACAAAACAACAAAAATACAAATCTTTTCTCTTTATAATATTAGTGTAGAAGTGTAGATGTAGATAAAGACCAGTCAGTCATTTTAACCTAGATAATTTATTCCAAAAATAAACTAGTGGTTCGCCCCGAACTGAGATCTCGTGATGTGACCCGACGAACGCACTAAAACGTTGAGTAGGTGGTAGTCAGAGGCAAGTCCAAACACTATCTTTGGACTTTTTTCAGACTACCGCCTACTAACTTGGTACGGTAACCAAGTTTCAACTCTATTGGCCTATTTATTGAAGAGTTCTGTTGAACAGACTTTGGCTCCAACATCAGACCTGGTCGTTGTCACCATTTTATGAGAACGGAGTACCTCCTTAATTTATTTCAAAAAAAAAAAATAAGAAAAAGCTAAGGAACTGACCGACCAGTATAAAAATTGTTTTTTTATCACATCAATTCGAAAATAGATAGTTTGCTCTTCGAAAACAGGTAGCAAAATAGCACTTTGATCCCAAGGGCGGTAAAGTACTTTACCGCCCAAGGGTGGTAATGTGATTTGAATTTGGAATGTGCTTATTGAGTAAAAGTTCCAATCACCAAAGAGATCGCGAACACTGTATGAACAAGCAGGCTTTATGATAAAAAAAAAGCGCCTGAACTAAATAAAAATAAACAAAAACACGTGAAACGCGCATTCCACCTTTGTTCATAATTGTTTACTCAAATTCAGATTTTACTTAGTTTTATAAAAATAAATAAAATTACAATAAATACATGATTATGACTATGAGATTATGTGACATTGTGCCAATGTGACTATGTGACTATGTGAATATGTGACTATGTGAATATGTGACTATGTGACTATGTGACTCCGTGACTCCGTGACTCCGTGTCTTTATGACTTTGTGACTTTGTGACTTCGTGACTTCGTGAATTTGTGACTATGATTATGATTATTCATAAGTTGCACTAAGTTATTTTCTCATAGAGGGTGATAAAAAGTAGAGTGTCCACCTCGGGAGCAACACTATTTTAAGCTCGAGTGAAGAAGAAAACACTCTCGCCATAAAAATAGTTGTTTGCTCCCTTGGTAAACAATCTACTATGAAATGTCCAAAGAAAGGCCTTTCATATGACATGTAACTTGATTTTTTTATGTAACTTTTTTTATTTTTGGCTCCTTAAAAAACCCCATATCTTAATAACCCTTCATCCGATTTTACTCATATACTTACCAGTAAATTTCTCAAGTACAAGCTATCGACTTATCAAATTTCATGCAGATCGGATCAATGGTTCGAAAGTTATGGCCAGACAAACATACATATACATACATACATAAAATGCCAAATCGCTCAAGTTGAAACTAAAGATCTTTGTTCGCTTCGCTCACTCGATCAATTAAAGAAAAGCAAAGGAACTTCCTGGCCAGTAACAGGACTACGAAGTCAACGAAACTCGAAACGGCCGGTTTCTGAAAGCTCGATCAAAACTAATCGTATGTCAAGTCACACGCCATTTCAGCTATTACATCGAATTAGATAGTGATAGCAAGTGACTTGACATGCGATAAGTTTTGATCGGGCTTTCAGAAACCGGCCGTAAGAGACGGGAGTGAATCAATGGTTATCCAAAACTATAGGTACTTATCTATTGTATCAGAAAAAAACATAAGTATAAAAATGTTTTGGAATTTACAAATAAAGCCCTTTTGTATTTATGACACTTTATTGGATATTGAGAGATATATACTTTATCCGATTGAACTCATAATAGTATGTACTATTCAGTAAATTTCTCATGATGCAGATCAGATAAATGGTTCAAAAGCTATGCCAAAATCACCCTAGTGGTCACTTGATCAATAATATGAGTGTTTTTATATACATTATTATAATCACAAATATGTACTACCTACTTAACATATAAATCTTAATAATGTAAGCAGGCTAATATTAACAAGTATTATATTAGGTAAGAAGGTAAAGTATTGCCTACTTCCTAGTTGGAAGGTACATACTCTCCTACCTATCCAGAATTATGCATTCTAACTTTTTTGTATTAGGAGGATTAACATTATTGTATTGTGTTGAAGTCTATTTGGGTAATTATTACCCAAATAGACCAACAGAAGTGGAGATGGACAGGCCACATGATATGAGATCCCCAGGACAAATGGTCTAAGAGAGTCACTGATTGGTACCCCAGAGATGGCAAGCGCAATAGAGGGCATCAACAGACAAGATGGGAAGATGACCTTAAACTCACAACTGGTCACCACTGGAGAAGGGTAGACACAACAGAACCCAGTGGAAAGTCTTAGAGGAGGCCTATGCCAAGAGGCACACTGAACTGAGGGACATCATATAACTTTATTTATAAATAATTAGGTATATACCAAAAACATGTACTTAATCCCAAAGTTTGGAATAAATTGCTTATCTTATCTTATTATATCTTATTTGCTTAGTGTTTGAGTGTAATTTAAAAAAATTGAACATTTGCTAAATTAACGGGGGCACATAGCATGGCGGCCACCGTCTACAGGCAATGTAGCTCCTGTTATATTACTGGAAGCATCACTCGCTAAGAATATAATAACTGATGCAACTTCTTTTACATCACCAGGCCTGCCCAAGGCATGGGTATCATTACATTTCTTCAAAAACTCTGCATATTGCTGCTCATTCATGCTTCCTTCTCCTTTTTTGTGCAACCCAGTAGTAATCACACCGGGATTGACAGCATTCACACGGACTCCTTTCAAGCCTAGTTCGAGAGAAACACATCTAGTAAACTGGTCTAAGGCAGATTTTGACATGCAGTATGCTAGAACATTCGGGAATGATCTTAACCCAGTGACACTGGAAACATTGACAATGCTTCCTTTGGTTTTGATTAGGTGTGGAACGGTCAGCATAGTCAGATGATAAGGACCTCGCACATTAGTGTTCATTATTCTATCATACTGGTCGAGCGAAGTCGTTTCTATTGTACCGGACTCCAGGATTCCTGCATTATTTACCAGCACATCTACTTGACCAAACCCCTCAATAGTGGATTTTACAATGTTAGCTACATCACTTTCATTGTTCATGTCAGCAATAACAATGAGTGGTCTCAAAGTGCTTGGTGATGCTTCTTGACATTGCCTTGCAACCGCTTCTAAATTTGTTTTGTTGCGTCCAGTAATAGTGATTTTGGCATCGAGTTTAGCAAATTCAATGGCAGTTTCTGCACCAATGCCTGAACTGGCTCCAGTGATCAAAACCACTTTACCAGAAAACATGGTGGGTACCTGTTAGACAAAAAAGTATAATAAGAGACTTCAATATGATTTACAGTAAATATTAGTGTTGAGTATTTCTAAGCATAGGCTTAGTAGGTTGTTTAGTAGGTAGTTACGATTCAATTATCATGAAGATATTGAATGCCCACAACATTCACACAGTTGTTTTCTTGCAATATTAACCATGGCACTGGCATGGCACTTAAGAGATAATCTAAGAATTATATACTTAATGCTCTACACCCCTATAATTTACAATGAACAATATAGGTAGGTAGTTCTGGTAGGTAACATAGGTACCAACATGGACTTTGGTATGAGGAAAGTACCTTCCTAGTTTCTGTTGCCAAACAATAAAGTACTTACATGGGGGTGGAGTAGAAACTACCTCTATCTAACTTAGTAGATGGGGGTAGGGTATGTACTAGAAGCTGAGCTTGGCCAGCTTTGCCTAATCTAAATAAGTAAGTATCAGGTAGCAGTGGGTAGGTACCCACAAAAATGTCAGTAGGTACTCTCAAACGGTGAAGAAATACACCGTGAGGAAACCGGCATGTTGTAGAACCTAAAAAGTTCTAAAACATGTGTCAAGTGCTCGATAGGAGTTAAATAGCAATTTAAATACTATCACAACACTATTTCGAAAGAAATAGAGACAAGACAAGAAGAAGAAGTACCTACTAACATCATCTGTAGACAGGTGCCACCATAAAAAGATCAAAATGGGTTGGAGCACGTTTGGTGTATCTAATCTAGACAGATTACGACTAAACTAAGGTACCAGTACATGTATGTCGGAAAAACGACTAGACCGATCTAAAGGCAGATAAACTCCAGCAAAAGTAGCGTTTAAAGGCTGGTAAGTGGCGGGAGGCGAGTAGGCGGGTAAGGTGCCTCTTGTATTAGAACTTTACTTACTATTCGCTCGAGACAATAATTCCGAGTTTTTATTTTATTCTTTACCACGTCATTCACCACATCACCACAAGCCCACAACACAAGTTAGTTTCACAAACAAATCTGACAAATCTACAACAATACAAATAAAGTGAAGTGCTCGCACAGGTAGGATGAGATTAGATGCGTCTCTGACAGAGACTCTCTGTCATCGAGACGTCCAGACAGATAGATTGACTGAGTGAGCCTGAGGTGCTGCTTGTATCGGGCGGGAGCCAATAATGTACGGCCAAATAATGTACAGCATGATAATGCAAACCCAGATAATCCGTGTCCTCTGGTTTGAATTATTGGGTGTACATTATCATCCCGTACAATAACATGCTGTGCAATATCATCACGTGTTGATAATGTACACCCAGTTAATGTACAGCATGATAATTGGAAGCCACTTTAGTACCGTCGAGTCGGATTGGTTAGGTTATGTTGAAACATATAAATTACGCACGAGGCGAGCGAGCAAAGCGAGCGTGCCGCGGCAGCTGCCGCCGAAGTGCCAGAAATTATTTTTTACGGTACCAAAGTGGCTTCCAATTATCATGCTGTACATTAACGTGCTGTACATTATCAAGCTGTGTATTGTGGGCTGCACTGACCTCAATAAATACACTGGACAGGCGGCTGGCAAGATAGATTTGTGCCTATTTGATTTACGCCATTTTGGCGCTGTAAGCAAATACGAAAGTCCATGGAACTAAAGTTAGTGATGCACGCAAGTCGACATCTAATGTTTTTATCGATAGCTATACGCTCATGGTTTGTATGTAGCTGTGCTGTGGGTGACTATTATGTACTTGTCACACAATTTGTGGAAGAAGCTTTTTATCACTTAAAAGGTATCTAATAAGGTTCTGTGCGTCTGAATAAATTGACATTATTCTGATTTATCGAAGCAAGCAGGTATCTATTGAAATGAAGAATAGTATAATAGCTGGTTGACTTAATAATTCTTTATTATAAGATTATTCATTATTTAATTTTTAGTTTCAAATATCTGCCTACATTTAATTTTCCAAAAAGTTTAAATTACTTATACTATAGATATGAGTAAGTATCGATACTTTTCAGGTACTCCAGTTAGTAGTATCGCAAGACGATTTGAGTAGGTATCGATACTTTGCGTTTGGTGGTATCGGAACATCCCTACTTCTATGTAATTTACCACGGCAGCCATTTGCAATATACGTCACAATTAGTTCTAGGGACTTTCGTATGTCAAAAGTGGCGCTTCAAATTGGCACAAAAAATTGCTGTCATTCTAATGGTGAAAGCCTGTCCAGTGTATTTATTGAGGTCAGTGGTGGGCTGACTTAAGAAAATGTAGGAAAAAGTCCAACCAAGGAAAAAGTTTAAAGTTCATTCTTCTTTTGTTCTGGTGTTGGATACTTGACTTTTTGCCAAGTCCTATTAAGTTTACAGGTTCTCATATTGATGACCACCATTGCCTTACATCCATGCTTGTAACCATGAAAAACATACCATGAAATTACCTAACTCACTAAAAATGTATTTACCTACTTCACACGTTTATTATTAGTTTTATCTATACGTGGGTTTATGTGGATATCTCTCAGGGATACTGGTACCCTGAGAGAGTGCGAGTCGATTTATACAGATTTAATTACATAGAAAATAATAACAATGAGTACAAGTTTAAAAAAAATATTAAAAAAACAAAATACATTACTAAACTATGAAACAAACAGTTGAGCTATATTTCAGTTGAAAATGATCTAGATCATTTGTTGTTTGTTAGTTTGTTTTGTGTTGAGATATCTCAACTGATCCAAATCAGTGCTAATCGGAAGCGTCCGGACTCTACTAAGACGACGATTTGTAGCGAGATGCCTATTATTAGCGCTTAGCCGACTTTTACAAATTTTCAACAATAGGTTGCATATCGCCAACTTAATGAAACCTCTGTATGCAATCGCACCACGCCTACTTTTTATTTTTTCACTGTTTTATAGCAGCTTGCCATTTATATTTTTAAATCGTTTCGGAAATATCA